>CM039691.1:22450931-32450931 GCA_022530915.1 Paspalum notatum
TTCTATTTAGATGTATTTATTCGGCTGGGAACTTCAGAAAATCATAACAAATCGAAGAAAAATCCTAAAAAGGCAAACTTAGTTGCATTAGACTCCTCTTAGATAGATCTATTGAATGGTTATGATGTGGATGTGTAAAAGGACTGTTTTGCCCTTGGTTTTTTGCATGCATGTTAAAACTAGATAAATGACAAAAGTGGGCTAAATGAACTCCAAATGGCATGAAACTTGGACAGTGGCTTTAGTGTGATATTTAGGCATTGTGTGAATTTTTGTTGCAGTAGCACTTGCTGTTAAGTGACTAATCTACCCCTAGGCTTAAGTTTTTGCAATAAAAATGCATGGAGACTACTTACCATATGAAACTTGCTCCAAAGGTTGTACTAGATTTTTGAGACCCACCTTATGCTATGTATAGCATGCTGGTAAAATTTGAGGCTTTGTATGTTGAGTTTGAATAGTGATTTGAAAATGACAAAATATCACATGCTTAACCAAATAAAATGAGGAAGTGGTTTTAGGGTGCATAAATAATTCTACAGAAAATTTGGTAGCTTGCTAATGATATATAGGTTCCAAAAAGTACTTTTATAAAGCTTGTGAGCACTCTTTTGATGTACATTTAAAATGGACCTAGATAACTATATGGAACATAGATGTTCTATCAAACTAGGAACATTTCACTTGCTAATTTTTGTACATGTTGTTTATGATAAATAATGCTCACTGGGTGAATTTCATGGCCAGAAACCATTTCTATAATTTAAGAAACATCTAGAAATATAAAGAGCAGATAATTGCTAGAATTTTAATAAATTAATTATAACTTCAATGTAGCTGAAATTTTGCCAGTGACATGGTGTACTTAGTTTCTAGATGTCATAAATATTTGAAGTCATTTGGTGCTATGCTATTACCAGAAGTGAAGTGTCCCTTTTAATGTTAAATGACTCCTTTCAGTAAAACAGTTAATATTGTTTCCTTGATCTTGTATTATCCATGTGTGTCTTTCATCTACATGTTGCTGCTTTTGACATGTTCTCTTTATGGTAAACAACTTGCTTGGTGTTTATGTGCTTGTTTAGATGTATGCTTAATATAGGCTAATAAAGGCACTTCTATGTCACTAGTACTACAGTGATGTTACTAGATGTTCGATACATGAAAATTTATATGTGTTATGTGAATGTTTGAATGTATGCCTGCTCTAAGTCAAGAAAAATACTACAATTACCAGTGCTAAGAGCGATGTCCTAAACTAGTAATCCATTGCATGTGTAAATATATGATTGACTAGTACTTCGTTTGCATGTAGTGTGAAACGAGGCAACTCAGCTTAATACTTGATCATGTAATAAAGTATATCTTGCCATGTGAATGCTTGGTTGCATAGCTGAATGATTGTCCTAGACGCGTACGGTCACTTCTTGTTAAATAGTTGTCAAACACCTTTCTATCCAGGAAATGATTGTTCCCACGTATGCTTGATATTCATGCATCTCATTCATCGCATCATGCATATCATTCATAAAGTGATGCTTACTGTAGATATGTGATCAAGAACCAAGTGCGTGAAGCTACTTCAACCAGCGGTGGTCCAGAAGAGCAACTAAGCACCAAACCCGACCTGGAGGGCCCATCAGTCGTGTTTGGAAGGAGGAGTTATCCAAGTGATCAAGGGGTTGCTTGGGGCAAAGCCTCACAACCCAGCAAACTAACTTTAGATTAGTTTGTTCAAGTTTTCAACAACAAAAGTAGGCCCCTTAGGCATCTACACCTATTTAGGGAGTTCCACCACCCTAAATTTGTTTGTGCATTACGTTTAGGAGTTGTATGAAACCCCACATGCATAAATACCTGATATCCTATGTAGTATGAGTAGATCGAAGTCTATGCTTAACCATGCTTAGACGGTAGAAGTCGAGTGAAGATATTCACTCGCGAGATGGTAGGGCTCAAAAATGTTTTACAAAATTTAATTCCAAAACCATATGATATGATGTGATGGAAAATTGAGACCGGGCGGAGATATGGGTATATTTTGTTGAAAAATGATGTGGATTGTTTGGTGGACTCTGCCCGAGTCGCATAAGGCCCGTCCTCTGTTCGCCTGCCGGTCGGCATAACATTGCTAGAGTGCTTATCTAGGAAATGGGCCTGGTGAAAGTCTTACTTGTGCCATCCGAAAAAACGGAGACTTGGTCCTACCGGACCCTAGGGGCGCTCACTCTCACGGAGGGCTGACCCGTTGTAGTATCGCTCTATGGGGGCTAAACCTAGGGAATGGCGGGTTAGAATCGAACTTGGGATGGGACAAGTGGAAATGGGGGATAAATGTGGGAACGCGATGGCTAATAAGCATATACCCCAGGCATTTCTAGTTATTCCCGGGAATTAAAAATCAATTCGAATCGCTGATGCTCACCAGGTGTGAGAATGCCAATATCGCCCACGGGCAACGTAGTAATAAGTTTAATATGTTATTTACTTAATCATGCTTTTTATATTACCTGCTTGTACTTATATGTTTACATTTCTGCAAGTTACTTTATGGTGCTATATATGTTGAAATGATGAGATATATGGAGTATGGATCATGATAATAAAGTGAATAAATTGAGAATTATGGTGTAACAATGAATGGAACATGAAAGTAAGGACTCACTTTTAGTAAGCTTATGCGGGTTAGAAGCCAAGTCCAAAAAAAGCCTTGCATACTCTCAAATGTGTCGGGCTGATACCGCCCTCGGGTAAGTCCTACGAGTACCCCACGTACTCATCGTTTGTTGTTGATATTTTTCCTTTACGTACATGTCAGTTTGTGAGCAAGGATGACCTCGGTGGGCTCGGTGTCATGCCTTGACGTATCTATTCTTCCGCTGCGATGTATCTGTATATCATATTTTTTCCGCTGCAAGATTATTTTGAAGCTTTACTTCACTACAGTTGTACATTATTTTGAGCAATGTATTTGTAATCGATCAAACTATGTTTGTATGAAATGATGGGTTGTTGCAATTGTTGTGGCTCTTTCGAGAGCTTAACGTGTGTGATGTCGGTATCCCTGGGTGATGGTTACATCGAGTTCCCCTTCTGGGTAGCTCGACGGACTACCGGGTTTGGTTCGGTCTACGTACACTGCGAGCCAGAGGCGGCAAGTGTACTTAGCTCGGATTAAATCGGCGGTTCCGCCACAGCTGGTATCAGAGCCGATCATACATGGACAACAATTATAACAACTTTGTTTTGATTTCAAAAAAAGCCATTTTTCAAGTCTTTTCGAAGTATTTGCGAAAATGAGATATATCTTGTATATGCCTATTATAAGGATGTTAAGCTTATATCCAGGTGGCATCACTGACATTCTAACCTAGATAGGACTCATATGCATTATCGGTGCTTTGGGAAGCAACTTTTCGGCCATAGCAGTCTCCAGTACTGGAGGAACGCTATCGGGATTTGCGAATGGTTGTAAGCTCTGCATTCATACCCTGTAGGAAAAAAACTCTTTAAGGGTGGTGGGAATGCTTTGAAGCCTTCATGCCCACCACACTTACATTTGGTTTTGGGATCTATCTCTTTCTCGATAATCCCCAGTACTGGTGGAAAGTTAGGCTTTGAGAAGAGGTGAAAAGGCCCACTCAACGTTGTCCATGCAGCGGTCACGCGTGGATGCCACACTAGGTGGTAATGTATGAGCATGCATTTCTTCTTGCAGGTACACTAACCCCGAAATGCGTAGTATGGATGACTAGAACTCGACTAGATGCATGTAGGGAGAGTACGTGCATATATGCCACCGAAATAACGTTAGCTATAAAAGTAAGGATTTGTGAGGACGGATAGGACGAGCATGCATCATTCCATCTCATCTCATGTGCTTTACTATGTGTTTGCTTGAAAGTAACTAGGTTATTACTGCATTTGTACATATGCTTGTTTGGTAATAACAAGTTTCACATGAGCTTTGTATGCGCTGCTAATGTTTTGATGGGTGGTTCAAAATATCAACAAAATCAATACCAACTTTATATAAGATGATAATAGAATACTAAATTTGTGATCATTTTGCTATATAACTCCTTCACTAAAAATGTATTGGTTGTGGGGTGGAAGCTAAACATGTTAGAAACCGAAATCTACACACCTGTGACCTCCTGTTGGATAATTGAAATCTAGTGTTGATCTAAACACTTTTAGTAAAAACTTTATATACAAGAGTTGTAGCTGATGGGTGAATAAACCACTTTTCTATATTGGACTTTTGCATAGGCGCTCTTACCAATGACTTACTGTCACTCTAAGTTGAAATTCGAAATCTAGACAGATTTCAACTAGTTGAAAAACTTGAGCTTCTGGGCCATTTCAAGGAAGAAGTAGCAAGCATCTTCTATGCCACGGTGTAGAGTATAAACTTAGGCATAACCATGACATTCTAGTCTGTTGCAGGTCCTCCGAATTCACGTCTAGTAATTGGTTGCGAATTGTACACTTTAGTAAGAGAGATAGTAATCGTGCCTCAGAATTTTGATAAGTTTCACCGTTGTTGGCGAACTCTTTTGAACTAGTAAATGAAACGCAACCGTATTAGGCCAAAAGAATTTTTGAAACCAAATCACCGCTGCTCTGAGCCTTGTTGCCGTCACCAAAGATATCACAACAAGAGAATGAGAAGGCAAAGCTGAAGGGTACACCATTGGCGTGGCTTCGGTTCAACATCTGCAACAAGGGATGTTCTACAAACTGAACTCGACAAGCCGAAAGATCAAGTCAAGATAGTTCTAGCATGTTAAATCTTAGATGCTCGTCGGGTAGAAATCAATAGGTATATCTACAACTACAAGACTGGTGGACGAGCCTGTGCAATACCAGAAGCCTTCAAGAAGATTGCTCGACACCTCATAACTGAAGCAGGAGGATTCTCCTCTAATCGACCCTGACTTACGCAACGCCAACTTCTACGCCGGCACACGAAGCGGGAGCTCCACCAAGACAGGACTGGGATCAGAAGATACTGCGGGAAAGATTCTATTGTCGCTTACATACCCCTAGCAATACTTAAGGTCTTAGTTGATGACATGAGAGATAAAGAGGAAGCTTTCAAGATCAACCTTGACTCTAGCAACATTCTCCAAATTGACGGTCTATCAAAGACAACAATCACCATGGTGTCACCCATGTGAAGCTCGATAATGCATCAAACAAAATGGAAAAGAGGCTAGTTTGGGGAATGAAATGGATATCGATTAGCGTAGTGACAACATTTAACTGGATTTGTATGGGTTGGACTTTGGATTAGCATGGTTCATTACGCCATATGATCTTAACTCCTTGGAATCACCTCTAGAGTATTATGAATTTTCCAACCGTTACAACTCTTTGGTTCCAAACTCTCGTATCCCAGGAATTCCAAGCTTTCACATTCCATGCATTTCGGACTCTTGTAGTCTTCATGCTTTAAACTTGACTCAAGAGTTGTTGTCCATATGGTCCTCGTGATTCCCATACTTAAAAACCATTTTGAAAGGTAAACCACTATATTTTGTTTCCTTGAGTCATACCACCCGGGTATTATACGTCACGCGCTGTGAGCACCTTTAACTAAATATATCACTCATTGATCACTTCGTTGCCATGATCTCGTAGCATTCGTGTCCCATGGGGTTGGACTGGATGGTTTTAATGTGGTGTTTACCTAAGCAGTCAATGGTGCCGCGACGGAACCAAGGGTCCCATCATCACATAGCGGTGCCACTAGGGGCGTGCTGGTATCAAGACATGCGAAGGCTAGACATAGCATCAAGTGCGGAGCATTCATATCCACTCCTTCTTACTTTGTGGAACTCGCTACTCTTGATCCGTGGAAATGCTTGAATCTATTTCCACCACCCCAATATGTCATCTCATTCCTTTGTTTCACCTTGCCTTTCATGATCGGTGGGAGTGATCCACCTCAATCCCACAACTTGTTCATATCTTCCCATACTTGTTTTACGATGTCTTTCTTGACCTACGTGAATGAACAGTCCTTTGTTCATCCCTTGTTTACACCTTTTTTGTTGTATAGTTTCATGTTACTTTCTCGACTCATGGGAAAGATTACCTCGATCCCACTAACGGTTACATCATTTTCCTCTTGATTTAACCCTGCCTTCGTTGATTTGAGCAAAACGATCAACTCTGCTCCACTATTTCACTTGTATATTTTCTTTCGACTTGATGAACTCAATTCCCCAAGGGTGAATTTCAAGGTCGCCTTCTACACTAGCTTTTGTTCTTGACTGGTGCCGCAGACATGCCGCCCTCTCAATGAGTTGTTTCCGCCTTCAAATTCTTCTCAATGATGGGCTTACTAACATTGCCGGTTGTTTTCGTTAGTAAGCACTTATCATCTACCTAGACTTTTTTGTATCGGTCTTGTCCATTACAAAGAAATCGTACAAACCATCACCTTATCCAGTCTATCTGAGTCCTAGTGTACATTTCTTGCCGCCATGAGCAGGATGTACTATGCCTCACCACCTCTTTTCTTTGAGGATGTTCTAACTTATTGTCTTATATGTGTACACAGTCCCTGTCAAATGAAATGATTGTGTCTCACAAAAACACATCCATTGATAACCCTTTGAATCACAAGATCCTTCATAGTTCGATTTTTTCCGATTGTGTACACTTTGCTTCTATTGTTCTAAGACCTACATATTTATCATGTTTCTAAATCTTGGTGTCAAAGTCAGGGAGTAACCCTGTTCTAATGTGCAAATCAATCGCTGTCTCTTTCGCACTATGGCCACACCTTCTTTGTGGTTTATTCATTTGCCCTCATATAAAACGCAACTTGGTGAGTATCTTAGAAAGGCCACCATGGACTAATTAAAAGAAGTTTTGTAACTACCTTGTGTTAAAGAGGCACTAACCATTCACGAGCCAGTTAACAAAGCTAATAGAGGAATAATGAAGTGTTATCATGTGTCACCAGAAGCGAACGAGAAGCATGCCAAAACCATTCACATTACGCAGTAAGTCGTAAAACCCCGCTTCCTCCAAATCTCAGGATGATATTTCTTTAAGGGGGGTGGGTTGTGATGCTCCGGCATCTCAAAAGCCTTAACACGCAGTTAGAGACAAGCTAATAATGAATTAGGGCTTAATGGTGCTTGGAAAGTGATGAGGACTAGGTGGAGAAGGCACTAAGTAAAAATTTTTCTAGGAGAATACAAAAATTCTATGTGGTTTGGTTGTTTAAGTCACCAACCACAAGCGTTTATGCAAAGCACCAAATACAAAAGTCTTAGTTCAAGATGTTACCTTCGACTTTGATATTATGACCATCTTTAAAATCATATGTTATGTGGTTTAAAAGTCGAGACCAAACCAAACCAGAAATTCTTTGGAAGGTGCCAATTGTGATAGTGAACGAATTTGGACCCTAATAAAACTTTTAGATTCATTAAGCAACTGATCTTAGCTCTATTATCAAAGTTGTCGTACATACCGTGAACTTTACTTTTGTTACAATGAGCATGGTTTAAAACTGTCTTGAACTATTTTAAATTTTGACCCCAAATACCTCATGAAATCAGCCCCAAGCTAGCCTACACTTGGAAAAAAATTCCAAGTCTGAATTTCAGCTCATCCCAAATTTAAATCTGAAATTACTTTTGATTTTACTATAGAACTTCAAAATCTTCCTTTCTATGAAGTGAAATTAAACTTATCACCTTTCAAATGCACCTAGAACGGAAGTGTTTCGACTTCATTTGAGTATTCAAAAGTCTAAAACAAGAAAGACTTCACATAAATTGAAGCTTCAGTTTTACCAAACCTTCAACAATGTTTATGCTTGTAATTCAAAATCTATGGTGATCCAAGCAAGACTTTATATACCAAACTTGTAGGTAATTCTATTAGGAACAACTTTGGTAACTGGAGTGTTGACATGCACTGTGATTTGGATGGTGTTTTGGGTCCATTTATGTGAACCTGTAAATTCTGTCCACACCTGGCCTATTGAACAAATTCAAATTTACTCAAACTACAGCCATAATCTTGCAAAACGTTATATGAGAAGTTTGTAGCTCATGAAAGTCTGAACAACTTTGGTATGAAACTATTTTTATGAGAGAGACTAAAAAATGGAGTTTTAGAATTTCTAATCTGATGGGTACAGTCGGTCAAACTTGGGTCAGCAACTTAAATTCAAATTTAAACCACAAACTTTAACAGAACCCAGTATGCAAGTTTATAAGGAAGTTGTAGAGTATAAAATTTACAACAGTTCTTATATTTTGGGTTTAATCAAATTCGGCATCTAGGGTCTCCAAAACGTTGCAATCCAACCGGAGCTTTCTGAAGTCAAACCACCCTTTTCAATTTTGGGATTTTTTCCTTCCCTCTGTGTCTATGACACGCGGGCCCCACTCGCTAGGAACGCGGCCACTGCCCAGAGCCCGCGCGCCATGCGGCTGCTGGCGTACGGCCGACGCCGCGGCGCCCCTGCCCGCGCCTCGGCTTCACGTAGACGCCGTCCGGGCCTCGTTCACACTCTCCTCCATTCACTCCCTGCCTGACTCTCCCTCCCCCCGCGCTCGCTCCCCACGCGTAGAGCCGCGGCCGCCATTGACGCCACGGAGCTCGAGCTCGCTATTCCGGCCGTCTCGGGCTGCCTCCCCACTGCCCGTCGCGTCGGCCACCATCGCCTTGAGTCCCTCCACCGAATCCCCAAGGAATCGACGTCGCTTACATCCCCCACCGCCATCTTCCCCGGGTGAATGCCATCGGCGAGCCATGGCGTACCCGAGCGCAAGCTTGCGTCCCGGCCCCTTTCGGCCCTCTCCCTCCACGCCTCCACCGTTACCCCGCCCGCGCGGCCCTCCTCTACCATCCCCGCCGCTCCTCGGCCCCTCCCGCGCCTCCAGTCCTCCGCTCCACCTGTGCCACCCGCCATGGCCGTGCCGCGCCCCGACCTCGCCGTGGACTGCCCCGGTAAGGCCCTCCCCATGCTCAAGACCACCACCGTCGGCCTCGCCATCTTCGCACGCATCTCAGGCTCCCCTTACCGCCCTCAATCTGCCACCCCACGGCTGAAACCGAGCTACGCCGCCGTGCCACGCCGGGCCACCGCATCTCCGGTTCATCGCCGCCCCATCACCTGTACACTCCACCTCGCGCATCGAGATCAAGGGGGGCAGGTAGCCCATTGACGGGAACACCTCCCCGGACCTCGTTAGCTCCAAGTCGGGCCTACACGATGCCAGCGCAAGCGCCGCGATGCCAAGCCGCCGCGCGCCCTCGGCCTTGGCCGGAGGAAGAAGAAAGGGTGTTTGGCAGAAAAACCCTCCCTCACTCTTCTATTTTTGCCACTGTTTATTGTGTCTTATGAATCTTACGCGTAACCCCTAGATCTACGAAAATCTCACGTTTTAATCCAAGCCTCTGGACTTTTGCAGATATAACCTTGGATATATGCTGAATTGGTGCGCTAGTGGCTGAGTCTTGGGATAATTGCTTGCTAAACCCCAAAACAGTTAATATTGTTTCCTTGATCTTGTATTGTCCCTTTGTGTCTTTCATCTACATGTTGCTGCACTTGACATGTTCTCTTTATGGTAAACAACTTGCTTGGTGGTTATGTGCTTGTTTAGATGTATGCTTAATATAGGCTTATAAAGGCACTTCTATGTCACCAGTACTACAGTGATGTTACTAGATGTTCGATACATGAAAATTTATATGTGCTATGTGAATGTTTGAGTGTATGCCTGCTCTAAGTCAAGAAAAATACTACAATTACCAGTGCTAAGAGTGATGTCCTGAACTAGTAATCCATTGAATGTGTAAATATATGATTGACTAGTACTTCGCTTGCATGTAGTGTGAAACGAGGCAACTCAGCTTAATACTTGATCATGTAATAAAGTATATCTTGCCATGTGAATGCTTGGTTGCATAGCAGAATGATTGTCCTAGATGCGTACGGTCACTTCTTGTTAAATAGTTGTCAAACACCTCTCTACCCAGGAAATGATTGTTCCCACGTATGCTTGATATTCATGCATCTCATTCATAGCATCATGCATATCATTCATATAGTGACGCTTACTGCAGATATGTGATCAAGAACCAAGTGCGTGAAGCTACTTCAACCAGCGGTGGTCCAAAAGACCAACTAAGCACCAAACACGACCTGCAGGGCCCATCAGTCGTGTTTGGAAGGAGGAGTTATCCAAGTGATCAGGGGGTTGCCTAGGGCAAAGCCTCACAACCCGGCAAACTAACTTTAGATTAGTTTGTTCAAGTTTTCAACAACAAAGGTAGGCCCCTGAGGCATCTACACTTATTTAGGGAGTTCCACCACCCTAAATTTATTTGTGAATTACGTTTAGGAGTTGTATGAAACCCCACATTCATAAATCCCTGGTATCCTATGTAGTATGAATAGATCAAAGTCTATGCTTAACCATGCTTAGACGGTAGAAGTCGAGTGAAGATATTCACTCGCGAGATGGTAGGGCACAAAAATGTTTTACAAAATTTAATTCGAAAACCATATGATATGATGTGATGGAAAATTGAGACCGGGCGGAGATATGGGTATATTTTGTTGAAAAATGATGTGGATTGTTTGGTGGACTCCGCCCGAGTCGCATAAGGCCCGTCCGCTGTTCGCCTGCCGGTCGGCTTAACATTGCTAGAGTGCTTATCCAGGAAATGGGCCTTGTGAAAGTCTTACTTGTGCCATCCGAAGAACAGAGACTTGGTCCTACCGGACCCTAGGGGCGCTCACTCTCACGGAGGGCTGACCCATCGGGGTATCGCTCTGTGGGGGCTAATCCTAGGGAATGGTGGGTTAGAATCGAACTTGGGATGGGACAAGTGGAGATGGGGGATATATGTGGGAACGCGATGGCTAGTAAGCATATACCCCTGGCATTTCTAGTTATTCCCGGGAATTAAAAATCGATTCGAATCGCTGATGCTTACCAGGTGTGAAAATGCCAATATCGCCCACGGGTAACGTAGTAATAAGTTTAATATGTTATTTACTTAATCATGCTTTTTATATTACCTGCTTGTACTTGTATGTTTACATTTCTGCAAGTTACTTTATGATGCTATATATGTTGAAATGATGAGATATGTGGTGTATGGATCATGATAATAAAGTGAATAAATTGAGGATTATGGTGTAACAATGAATGGAACATGAAAGTAAGGACTCACTTTTAGTAAGCTTATGCGGGTTAGAAGTCAAGTCCACAAAAAGCCTTGCATACTCTCAAATGTGTCAGGTTGATACTGCCCTCGGGTAAGTCCTACCAGTACCACACGTACTCATCGTTTGTTGTTGATATTTTTCCTTTAGGTACATGTCAGTTTGTGACCAAGGATGACCTCGGTGGGCTCGGTGTCATGCCTTGACGTATCTATTCTTCCGCTGCGATGTATCTGTATATCATATGTTTTCCACTGCAAGATTATTTTGAAGCTTTACTTCACTACAGTTGTACATTATTTTGAGCAAAGTATTTCTAATCGATCAAACTATGTTTGTATGAAATGATGGGTTGTTGTAATTGTTGTGGCTCTTTCGAGAGCTTAACGTTTGTGATGTCGGTATCCCTTGGTGATGGTTACATTGAGTTCCCCTTCTGGGTAGCTCGACGGACTACCGGGTTTGGTTCGGTCTATGTACACTGCGAGCCAGAGGCGGCAGGTGTACTTAGCTCGGATTAAATCGGTGGTTCCGCCACACGTAGTGTACCAACCGAAAGCTGGCCCGGTTAGTGACAGAGAAAACAGCCGAATTTTCATATGTTCGGCCCTTGATGCAGTCCCCAGCTGTGCGAGGTACCGGCTGACGTGCTCCATGGTACTAGCCCCGTCATTGCCACTGAACTTGGTGAAGTTAGGGATCTTGAACTTGGGGGGGCGCCTCAAGATGATCGTACACCTTCGGATACGGCTTCGCGTAGGTGACGACACCCCGTATAGGACCGAGACGTGCGACTAGAGGGGGTGAATAGGAGCACTTAAAAACTCAAACTCACAACTCCCTGGTGCAAACTGACACACTTCACACAACAACCGCTAGACACCGTCCACTGAAAGGAAACGTGTCTAGCAGCACTTGGTGTCGCCCACTGAACGGGTACACACCAAGCGAGCGGAAGCACGAGACTCAACGATCATAAGATCGCAAGTCAAGCGAAACAATGACTCACGCACTAGCGTCTTGCCCACCACTCAACGCACCGAAATGCACCTTACTAGTTCACAGCAAGTTAAGAGTATGGGCAGCAACAAGGAATACTAAAAGTGAGGTCGAACCAAAACACCGAACGGCAAAAACACCAACAAAAACCGGCAGCATAGACCTACACCGGATAGTCCAATCCACCTCACCGGACAATCTAGTAGAAAACCGGATAGTCCGGTGAGTCACACCGGAAGATCCGACAGAGGCCGGGACAGGGGCTGGAGCCGGATAATCCGGTGCACGCCGTCGGACTGTCCGATGGAAAACCGGATGTTCCGATGGTTGCAACGGATAGTCCGGTAGCACCTAGAAACTTGAGCAAATCAAACCCTAACTTGACCAAATCTTGTCCAATCTTCACGAGATTTTGCACAGGCTATTCTGAGCCTATCCCAAAGCTTTTCTCGGAAGATCAACTCAAAATGATCATGGGATTAGCAGGAATTTTAGATCTCATGAAGGGCAAGCTTTGGGCAAGAAGAGAGGAAAACTCAAGTCAAACTTGCTCGTGGCAAACCTACTGGTTTGAGATGCACTAGGGCATGATCTCCACGTCCAACAGCGGCAAAAGAAAGGATTCACCCATGGCCAAAGCAAACACCCAAAAGCCAAGGATTGAACCCAAAAACCAAACTAGAGAGGGGGAAGGGAGAGGGCTGCACATATGAGCTCGAATTTCAGAGGAATATTGCTAGATTAATCACGAAATTAAGTGCATACAAAGTTTCTATAGCCTACCACCCTTCATCCTCCCTCTTGATGTGAAGAACACTAGTTATGAGACTCAAATCCTAACCCTGATGCTCTCCTTTCTCTCTTTGGCACATGGCTGGATAGAAACTAAGCCTAGGGTTTTCTAATGGTGGAAGAGTCACCTAAATGACCAGCCACTTAGGTATTTATAGCCCTAGGCCTAACGACACCATTTTACACTAAGACCCTTACTCTAGAATGCCCGGAAGGGGCTGAAATGAAAAAGATACAATCAGTCGACTACGATGACGCTTTGATCTTCTTCTTCTCCACGCCTCGCTTGGATGTACACCACGTAACCAGTAGTCTAGAAGCTTCCCCCAGTTTTGAAGTCAGAAACCGGAAAACTTTATTCTGCGGGCTTCCTGGGCCGGGTCTTGGCCCAATCTTCTATCTTGGCGAGTCGGAGCCCAAGCCACCAAGTCATTTGAACTTGGGTGGCGGTTTTGAGCCAAAGCCGCCAAAGCCTCCCTCGCACGTCTTCGCGCCATGCACTCGGGTTGGAGCACCACGATGGCACCCGGCTTCTCCAATCCATCGGAGTCGGCTCGCGGTTCATTGGAGGGCTTACACCACCGTTGCCGATCCGCCCCTCCATGTACCGAGCTCCCATGGCCGACCGACGCCGACCATTGCCTTCGGTCCATTGGGGGGCTTTTGCCTCAGTCCATCGAGGTCTTCATCATCCTCTACCTCTAGTCCATCGGAGGGCATCCAGTCCATCGGAGGACTTGAGCTCGTTGACAATCACTCATCACACCAGGAGAGCAATGAGGCCGGTCCATTGGCTCTCACCCCGCAGAGGTGTAATGCCGTACTGGCTTTTCAAAATCTCAGAAAGGTCTTTCCGAGATATGTCGAGGCCCGCTCCTACAGTATACATGGCCTGATCGCTATGGGTCGGCCCGGTCCCATAGGCGTTTTGCCAATCAATCACGTCCTGGTCCGCCGTCTTTCCTGCTCCGTGTGGAACCGCTCCGCGCATAGGCCTGGCTTCTAGCGGACTTTGCTTTGGCCCTTGTGATGGGTTGATGAGGACTGGGTTAGGGTACGGAGGAGGAGGTGCTTCTCCTTCTTCTAGCTGACTGATGGTACCTCATCTGGCATACAAAACCGTCAGGTATGACCAAGGGTGGAATCGAGTATACCTTGGTCTCTAGAGGGAGTTTATCACGCAGAGGGTGCACGACAAACTCTGCCATATTATCCCCCTGTACCTCGATGCGGATTGGAGTGAGCGGCCTGGAGTAGAACATGGCTTCTCCAACGTGGCCGTTCAACTCGGGGCCGGTGATGTGATGGGGCTCACCGGCCAACACTGCTCTGACTGTCTTCACCACAATGTTATCCATGCGGTTTATGACCGCCTCGAACTGTCTGATCAACGCATGTGTGGTAATCCTGTGTATCTCCTCGTGAAGCGCTTCAGTGCGCCGTTGCGAGGGGGTCATGAGGTCGACTTTGTTGAGAAGCGACAAAGGAAGCCCATGTAACATAACGCTGCCGTGGCGAGACTTCCCGTACATGGCGAGGACTTTAGACTTTAGCTCGTCCATCATCTCAGCATAGCACCTTTGGTGAACTTCAGGAAGATCCTCGGGTTTGTCGATTGGGGCGAACTCTTACCGCTTTCATCAATGCTGGTACCGTATTCTTTGGCAGCCATGCCTATGTTGAGATCTGTGTCCCACCGGGCGTGCCAAAAATGTGTTGCACCAGGAAACCGACAGGTAGCACCCTGTAGAGCTTCACACAATAGGGCCGGGAGGTGTATATGGATCGTAGGGATCGCTCCCCTTGCTACGACCCACGGTCAGCTAAATGGATCAGCCGATCGTCCTTGGCTCGGTGTTAGTCGGGCGTGCCACCTGGCTTATGACCTAGCCAGGGAGGTTATGGTGGTGGTGATGGTGTTGGTTGACTCCTATTTCCCTTGTACAAGCAGACAAAACAGATTAAACATTAAATACTAGCCGGATCGCTCGGATCGGCTCATCCTAGATCGGATCTTCTTCATCGGCAAGGCCCTGCTGTCTTACCAATGGTATATCCAGACATAATATATAAAAGTATTTGTGTAAAGGAGGAAGAAACATGACTAGGTCTATTCTAGTCGGCTAAAACATCCAGATGAACGTCAAACATGCCTTAAATCTACTATTACACCAAAGATTATATAGGAACGATATGAAAGCAGATGCATCTTTGATAAAACGACAAAAGGCAAGGCAGGGTATACATCGGATCTTCCTAATAACACATGATCGGTAGATAAAGCTGTAATAACAGATCTAATCTATGCCTCGAACCTTGCGATATGCTAATCTGATAACAAACCGGCAGCGTGATAGCATGCAGCACAAGAGATATTAGCATAACAGCAAGTTGTGCATGAGCCGATGTGCAAGCATATCGGCTCATACACGTGATGGGTCTCATGCCTAGCTAGCCTTGACTTGAGATTCATCTAGATAACTAATGGATCTCGCGCTATGCTAAGCTTGTCACGAGATTCATCAAGGTAACTAGCAAACCGTGCCATCAAAAACGCTTCAGTACACGATTTGCCAGGCGATTAACGTCGTAATGCCTATAACGAAATAAATCGTTAAGGCAGCATGACGATTACCTGAAACTCTAGCCGCTAGAGGTGGCGATGCGCCGAGGGGATGTGGAGACAACCGCTGCTTGATAAACGTATGTCGTCAACTTTATTTCAATAACAAGGGTACATATTTATAGTCCGTAGTCTCGGGCGGCAAGCCTGCCCTTCTATAATTAATCTACAAACCCTAACTGACTTAAACTGGACTCTTTAATCTACGATACAAGGCCCAATGGCCTGCTTTACCATCCGCTGTCGCTTCCTTGGACAGCTTCTCTTTAGCTCAAAGCCGATTTTGGCCCATTAACAGGGATGGCCAAATTCCGTTGTCAACAGACTCGTTCCTGGCACATATATGTTGTTCCGGTTCCGTTAGTTGAGAACTAGGCGTGACAAAGTGGTATCAGAGCCGTGTTGACTGTAGGATGAAAGCCTAAATAGAAATGGTCGTATTTAAGGATCGCACTTCTCTTGTCTTTCTGCTGCTTTTATAAAATTTATTTTCTCCATCAAATTATATGTCGACTTTATGTTAAATTTTTACTTTTGCTTTATTCATTCAATCACATAGAACTAATCTTGATCTTATTCTATCCTTCTTATAGGTAATGGCTCGCAACAAGCAAACTGCCTGCAAGAGTATCGGAGGCCGCCTTCGCTGTGTTGCACCACCGACTCCACAACGTACCCCTGTACCTCGGCCAGCACAGCCGATCGATACCCCTGTACCTCGGCCAGCACAGCCGATCGAGCCTCCGTCACCGGAGCTGCCCGAGCCATTGGCACCACCGCCCTTTGAGTACGCTCCCATGGACCAGGCGCCACATCCCCTTGAGGAGAATGGGATGATCCCGGCGGACACTGACCCTGAGGAGGAGGAAGACCCGGTGGAGGTAGTCTACTACCTCAATTCGGATGATGATGATGGTGCACAAGAGGAGACTCCACCGACACCCCTGCCAACACCGACACCTCCTTCCCCGCGTACGCCAACACCACCGCTAGCTCCTGTGGCACCTGCAGCTTCAGCTTCACCGACACATCCATCGCCACCACCTGCCGCACGCGAGTGGCCATTTCGTGTGGCCGTCCCCTTAGACAATGGAGGTCAGAGGGAGGTTGATGCCTGGGTCGATCTGACGCACCCACATAATGGTGCCGACCTGGAGTTCCCTCAGCTACTCCACGAGTGCCTCTACAACATGGGTTACACCACCTATGAGGTCGTCTACCAGGCTCGGCAGCGGACGCGTCCTGACCACACTACTCTCTGGTCAGCCGGTCTGTAGGTCCTGGAACCTAACCCCAACCATGGAGGACATACCATGCTACGTAGGCACTACAGCATCGCTGAGCACGAGACCATGGAGATGGCTATGGAGGACGCCGCTCAGCAAGCTCTTGGGGTTCTCTGCCAGAACTACCACACACACTACTCTGCCAGTCTCAGTACCGTTATTTTCCTCATCGGCAGTCCGGGGAAACGGAACATGAGATAGCTTCCATTCAGGTGAGGACAACCGGTAGTTGCTAAAGCTGGTCCGATACGTATCGGCTCTGACTACTGCCTACGTCAGAGTGTCCGAGGAGCTCCATCATAGGAACGGTGAGGTGTTTCACCTTCAGGCTCAGCTGGACAGAGTGGCAGGACCACCACCCCGGGTGCCAGTGGTAGACCCAGCTCAGTCTCCTCCTTGCAAGAGGACTCGCACAGGAGAGTTAGACAATACCACTAGGATACTCCCTCGGGATGACTAGTCATCCTTATGTATCGCGTTAGCACGTTTGAGTTGAGTCGTCATGTTGAGTCGGTTGTGTTGAACTTGAGTTAAAGTTTTAGTGTCTGGATGTTTGTTATTTTGAACTATGTTTGATTTGGATCTTTGGTTGAGTGTTATATCCAGCTATGGGGATTTGTCCCAGCATGAACAAGTCAATGTTATCAAGAATAAAATAAAGTTAGTTCGTGGGGTTAAAAATATCATATCCACTCTATTGCTCTTGCTACTTTGTCCTTAGTTTATTCTCTTGTGCATCAATATATTAGTTGTGTGCTCATGGTGTCTCTGTTACAATCAAATGGTTAACACAAGGAGCAATGCTGCTGGTGGGAGTAATAACCAGGGGAATCAAGGAGGCGGTCAACCACTGCCCAATCCGCCACCATTGACCCCCGAGCAGTTCTACAATCTCTAGATGCAAATGATGACCACTGTGACCACTGCTATGCAAGCTCTTCAGCAGGCTCATGCACAACCACTGTTGGCATTTCTTAGCCTACTGATACAGATCCGCAAGCGTACGGAAACACGTTGTAGCTTTTCACCCAAGAGTATTCCAGGGTATCGAAATCCACGAGGAACGAGGAGTAACTCAACGTAGAATAGGTAGAACCGAACAGTAAAACCAGCAAGGTAGAGGTAAAGGGCAGAGTAGAGCAGGTTCACTACTTTAAATAAAACAACTTAACTTTACTAAACAAACTAGTGTTCTACTCAGCAGGTTTACTTGGACACTAAGCCTATAGAACCACTTCTGGGCACCAGAGTGCTGATAACCCAAACAAGAAAGGCGGGCACTACAGAACTCAGCTATGCGTCGATGACTACTTATCTGGACGACGTGGTGGAGTACATAGGGTACATGCTCGCTGTCACCAAGCGGACCTACCACCAAAGCTGCGTGGGACAAGACACCTTCAAGGCAAACTCTAGTCTAGACACCATGTCTACACAACCGAGTTTACTACTACACAGGTTCGGAGCTTGAGAGCAAGCACAACTGTATAGCTAAACTACACAGAGCACACTTGGCACCCGTAAACTAATGAGTAAAGCACTGAGTATGTAAATAAAGTAAGTATGAAATAAATAAAAAAGGGAGCAAGGAACTTTACTGTATCCTAGAAATAGAGTAATAATTCCTCTGAGAATAAGAGCTCAGGAATAGAAGACCAAAGAGAATTCCGACTCCTTCACTCTACAACTCCCTACTCACTCTTGATACAACTTGGCTCTCTCTACAATGCCAAGGGTGGCTTCACTACTATACTCTACACTCAACTACACAACCACACTAGTGTTATCTTGATCCACCACACCTTGCAAATGACCTCCTGGGGGGTATTTATAGCTTGGATGGCCGAGGGTGGTATTTGTAGGTGTGGAAGGTCGGTTTGGGCATAGGTCGGTGGTCGGCCGACCTGGGGGTAGGTCGGCCGACCCTGGGGTAGGTCGGCCGGCCATCTAGGAGGTCAGGAGACCCTTCGATGCACCGCCTTCCTTGATCCATCGGTTGTGATGTGCTTCGAATGTCGGTGTCCGGGGCGCGAGGCGAGTGGAGGGCAGAGAGCAACGAGAGGGCTCCGGGAAGCGAGTGGAGAGTGAGAGCGAGCCCGGGATAGCGTCTAGGTGCATGGGAGGGTGTCGGGATGGCGTCCTAGGCGCCGCGCGTCACCGCCCGTACGCCGGGGCCGCGGCGCGGAGTCAGCCGAAGGGGGATCCAAGGTCAGCTGACCTGTGGGGCCCGCGTGTCATAGACATAGAAGGGAAATTAAAATTACGAAAATGGAAAAGGGTAGTTTGACTGCTAGGACCCACGTCTGAAATCCTTGTTTTTGTACGAGTTAGAGACTGATTTAGACGAAACCCGAAATACAAGAAGTGTTGTAAATTTATATATCAACAATTTGCCTGTAAACTTCTATACCATGTTCTATGCAAAAATATAGTTTAAATTTGAATTTAAAGAGCAGACCAAGGTTTGACCAACTGAAGTCATCAGCTTAGAAATTCTAAAAGTCTATTTTAGGGTCACTTTCATAAAAGGAGTTTTATACCAATGTTGTTCAGAATTTCATGAGCTACAAACTTCTCATATAAAGTTTTGCAAGATTAAGGCTGTAGTTTAAGTAAATTTAAATTTATTAAATAGGCCAGGTATGGACCGAATTCACAAGTTCACATAAAAAGACCCAAAGCACCATCCAAATCACAGTGCATATCAACACTCCAATTACTAAATTTGTTCCTAATAGGATTATCTACAAGTTTGGTATATAAAGTCTTGCTTGGATCACCACAGATTTTGAATTACAAGCACAAACATTGTTGAAGGTTTGGTAAGACTGCAGCTTCAATTTTTGTAAAGTCTTTCTTGTTTCAAACTTTTGAATACTCAAATGGAGTCCAAACACTTCCACTCTAGGTGCATTTGAAAGGTGATGAGTTTAATTTCACTTCATAGAAAGGAAGATTTTGAAGTTGTATAGTGAAATCAAAAGTAATTTCAGATTCAACTTTGGGATGAGCTGAAATTCAGACTTGGGAATTTTTCTAAGTGTAGACTAGCTTGGGGCTGATTTCATGAGGTGTTTGGGGTCAAAATTTAAAATAGTTAAAGACAGTTTTATACCATGCTCAGTGCAACAAAAGTGAAGTTCATGGTATGTACGATAACTTTGAAAATGGAGCTAAGCTCAGTTGCTTAATGAATCTAAAAGTTTTATTAGGGTCCAAATTTGTTCACGATCACAATTGGCACATCACAAGAAACGTTGGTTGGGTATGACTTGAACTTTTAAACCCCTTGTCATTTGGTTTTGAACCTGGCCAAAATAGCAAAGTAAAAGAATGTTTCCTGAACTAGGACTTTTGTATTTGGTGTTTTGCATAAAAGTTTGTGGGTGGCAACTTAAACAACCAAACCCCGTAGAGTTTTGTATTTCCCTAGAAAATTTTTGACTTAGTGACTTCTCCACCTAGTCCTCATTAGTTTCCAAGCATCATTAAGCCCTAATTCATTATTAGCTTGTCTCTAACTGCGTGTTAAGGCTTTTGAGATGCCGGGGGCATCACATCAAGGCCCCATCGCAGAGGAGGAAGAAGGAGGCGATGGAGGGATATTGCTGCCGATGGAAGACATGGTGAGAAAGGGGTTTTGCTTGACTCTTTTCTGGCTTAAGGAAGAAGAAGAACAGATTCCGATTGAGGAGAACAGGGGAGCCCTACCTTTTATTATGTGTGAGGCGATGGAAGGCGAAAGGACGCCACACGGGAAGCCGCAGGGTCGCACGGGTCATCATGACGGTTGCAATGGAAGACCGTGTGGCGGTGCAGGTTGATGGGACGTGCATGGCCAGGTTTCACACTTATCTGGCTTAGAAATAAACAAATCTTTATTTGCCAAAACCAGGGGGCATGTGTTGACAGCAGAATTTGGCTGTCCCTGTTAATGGGCCAAAATCGGCTTTGGCCTGAAGAAAAGCTGTCCAAGGAAGCGACAACGCATGGTAAAACAGGCCACTGGGCCTTGTATCGTAGATTAATGATTAGCTAAAAGAGTCCAGTTTGAGTCGGTTAGGGTTTGTAGTTTAATTAAGGAAGGGCAGGCTTGCCGCTCGAGTCACCAGACTATAAATATGTACCCTTTGTTATCGAAATAAAGTTGACGACAGACGTTCATCAAGCAGCGGTTGTCTCTATATTCCCTTAGCGCATCGCCACCTCTAGCGACTAGAGTTTTAGGTAATCGTCATGATGCCTTAATGATTTACTTTGTTATGAGCATTACGGCGTTAGTCGCCTGGCAGATCGTGTACAGAAGCGTTTTTGATGGCACGGTTTGCTAGTTACCATGATGAACCTCACCCTAAGCTTAGCTTAGCGCGAGATCCATTAGTTATCTCGATGAATCTCATGTCAAGCTTAGCTTGGCGTGAGATCCATCATGTACACGAGGCGATGTGCTTGCACATCGGCTCCTATACAGCTTGCTGTTATGCTAATATCGTACATGATGCATGCTGTCACGCTGCTGGCTCATTACCAGATTAGCATAGCGCAAGCTTGGGAAATAGATTAGATCTGTTCTTATAGTTTTATATACAGATCATATGTTGATTAGAAAGATCCGATGTGTACCCTGCCATGCCTCTTGTTGTTTTTATCAAAGATACATCTGCTTTCATAGCTTTCCCATGTAATCTTTGATACAATAGTAGATTTTAAGGCATGTCTGATGTTCATCTGGATTTCCAGCCGACTAGGATAGATCTAGTCGTGCTTCTTCTTCCTTTATTTAAGTACTTTGTGTATTATATCTGGATATGCTACTGGTAAGACAGCAGGGCCTTGCCGGCGCAGAAGATCCGACCTAGGATGAGCTGATCCGAGCGATCCGGCTAGTATTTAACGTTTGATCTGTTTTGTCTGCTTATATAGGGGAAACAGGAGATAACTAACATCATCACCATCACCACAACCTCCCTGGCTAGGTCGTCAGCTAGGTGGCACGCCTGACTACCACCAAGCCAATACGAGCGGTTGATCCGTTTAGCTGGTCATGGGTCGCAGCAAGGAGGAGCGATCCCTACGATCCACATACACCTCCCGGCCCTATTGTGTGAAGCTCTCTAGGGTGCTACCTGTCGGTTTCCTGGTGCAACAGGAGCGTCGTGCATATGTGTCACCGAAATAACGATAGCTATATATGTTATATATAGGGTGTGTGATGTGAGACCGATTAGTGCGATTCATGCATCATGTCTTTTGTTTTGTTATTGTTGGGATGTTATAAAACGCAAATGAAATAAATTGTAATTCTAAATTACCTTCTGCGCGTTTCACTGTTATACTTCTATTAACTCTCCTTTTATGAAGTTACTTCAATCCACTAATCCGAAGCATTGCTTATTAAAAACAGATGGCCAGGACAAAGCAAACTACATTTAAGGCTACTAGCGTGATGGAGCTCCGCAAACAGGAGGGGCAGAGGGCTACTCCCTTTCTTGATGTGACTCACACTCCTCCTGTGGTGGAGGGTGGGTTGCTCCACATCTGCTGCCGTGAGGACTGTGATGGGGACCAAGGGGTTCCCGATCTTCCGTCAGGAGGAGGGTAAGTCGATTTGGCGACACGAGACACTTACGATCCGGCTCCCGATCGGCACGATCAAGACCTTACAATCGCAGCACCACGCGTCCTCTGGTTATCAACCGTGCGCTGCCCGGTTGACCTCGCCCCGAAGGCTAATCCCTGCCAATGAATCAAAAGCACAAGCAAGAACAAGAAAGATGCAACGAAAATTACTGATGAATGATTAAGTTCACAAGTGGGGTCTCACAAAGAGCCAGAGTAATCTTCAAACGGTGATACTGTTCGATGACAAAAACAACTAAGCAAAACCCAAACCCTACCTTGGGTGGCGGCTGAGGTTTTTATAGACCTTAGGGTCACCCAAGCACTCCTAGACGCAAACTAAGAAGACTCCCACACGATACATGGCCCTATGGCCCAAGTGGGGGCGCGCGGCACCGTGGACAGATTCTGTCTGCCAACTTCCAACATGATTTCCTATCGACTCCGAACTCCAATAGGCCTGAAACTGGTGGCATTGGAAAGCTTATGTTTTTATCTTACCATGCATATGTGGATCGCTGAAAACGGAGCCTGTTTGTGGCCTGGGTGATGATTTTCATGCAGACTGCTCCTGTAGGCCGAGGGGGCCTACTCCGTATTGAATTGGGCCTCCAACTTGACTTGGACGCCTCCCTTACTTTCCTCCTCGCCCTTACTGGTTCCCGTGGCCTTCATGTTCCTCTCCTAAGTTCTTAAGTAAAATATAATCAATAGAAACATTAGGTAGCATACTATCCTCATAAGTGTATAAACTAGAACTTAAGAACGAGCTCACCTGTTGATTTAATTGTCATGCTCGAGCTCTTGTGAGAGGACCATGCATCACAATTGAAGGAGTGTCGCTCGTATGCATAGGAGAGATGTCCTCATCATCCTCCCCCTCTTGAAGTGGAGTCGTCCTCGACCCAAGTTCTTCTTCCTCTCCCAAGTACGGCTTCAAATCTGCAATGTTAAATGTGGGACTAACCCCAAACTCGGGAGGCAACTCAAGTTTATATGCATTGTAATTTATTTCTCAAATATCTTGAAAGAACCATCAGCTCTAGGCATTAACTTAGACTTCTTCAAATCTGGAAAACGATCCTTCCGCAAGTGTAACCACACTAAATCACCCGGTTCAAGGTTAATTTCCTTTCTACCTTTATTACCCTCATCCCTATACCTTTCATTCATCTTTTCAATATTGTCTTTAGTGGTTTTATGCAGTTTTAGAATAAAATCAGCATGTTCCTTTGCATCATGTTGAACTCTCTCACTAGTAGGTAAAGGTAGAAGATCAATAGGAGCACGAGAGTTGAAACCATACACTACCTGGAAAGGACTTACCTTGGTGGTGGAGTGCACCGCCCTATTATATGCGAACTCAACATGCGGCAAACACTCTTCCTTCTTCCCACATCTTCAAATTTTTCTTCAAAACGGCCCTCAACATGGGAGATAAAGTTCGATTTACTACCTCGGTTTGGCCATCAGTTTGGGGATGACAGGTTGTAGAAAATAGTAGCTTTGTCCCCAATTTATTCCATAGCGTTCTCCAAAAGTGGCTCAAAAATTTGGCATCACGATCTGAAACAATAGTAGAAGGCATACCATGCAAGCGAATGATTTCTTAAAAGAATAGGTTAGCAATATTAACGGCATCGTCGCTTTTATGACAAGGAATAAAGTGAGCCATCTTAGAAAAGCAATCCACCACCACAAAAATACTATCCCTTCCCCTCTTTGACCTAGGCAATCCTAAAACAAAGTCTATAGATATATCCTCCCATGGGGTGCTAGGAACAGGAACAGGCATATATAGACCATGTGGATTCAATCGTGACTTAGCCTTTTGACATGTAGTCAGCGAGATACAAACATCTCAATGTCTCGCCTCATCTTTGGCCAAAAGAAATGTGTGGACAGCACGGCTTCCGTTTTCTTGGCACCAAAATGACCCATCAATCCGCATCCATGAGCCTCATATAACAAAAGAAGACGAACGGATCCAACTGGAATACATAGGCGGTTAGCTCTAAACACAAATCCATCATTTATCACATATTTGTCCCATGTTCTACCTTATTTGCAATGCAACATGATATCCTTAAAATCTTCATCATAAGCATATTGTTCTTTAATTGATTCTAAGCCAAATATACGATGATCAAGTTGGAACAACATGGTATATCTTCTAGACAAGGCATCAGCAATCACATTATCCTTCCCTTTCTTGTGTTTGATAACATAAGGAAAAGATTCAATAAATTCAACCCGCTTGGCATGTCTACGGTTCAGTTTCACTTGGCTTCTAATATGTTTTAGCGATTGATGGTCAGAATGAATAACAAATTCTTTAGGCTATAAATAATGTTGCCACGTCTCCAAAGATCGCACAAGAGCATACAATTCTTTATCATACGTTGAATAATTCAAAACAGGACCACTCAATTTTTCGCTAAAGTAAGCAATGGGTTTATTTTCTTGCATCAAAACACCACCAATGCCTACTCCGCTAGCATCACATTCAAGCTCAAAGGTCTTACCAAAATCAGGAAGTTGCAGCAATGGAGCATGAGTAAGTTTATGTTTCAAAAGATTAAAGGCATCTTCCTGTGGCTTACCCCAATGGAATGCTACTCCCTTCTTTGTCAACTCATTTAATGGGGCAGCGATGGTGCTGAAATTTGGCACAAAGCGACGATAAAATCTAGCAAGTCCATGGAATCTCCGCACTTGTGAGACCGTCGTAGGTGTAGGCCAGCTGCGAATAGCTTGCACCTTGGCTTCATCAACCTCAATTTCCTGCGGCATCACAACATAACCTAGAAAAGAGACTTGATCGGTGCAAAAGGTGCAATTCTTGATGTTACCAAATAAGCGCGCAGCCCACAAGGCATCAAAAACAGCACGTAGATGATCCATATGTTCGTGCAAAGACTTGCTATAAATCAATATATCATCAAAGTAGACCACCACAAATTTTCCAATAAATGCTCGTAAAATCTCATTCATTAATCACATGAAAATGCTAGGTGCATTAGTTACCCAAAAGGCATGACTAAGCACTCATATAACCCGAACTTGGTTTTTCATTCATCTCCCAGTTTTATTCTTATTTGATGGTATCCACTATGCAAGTAAACCTTAGAAAAAATTATAGAACCACTTAACTCATCAAGCATGTCATACAACCTAGGAATAGGGTGACGGTACCTTATGGTAATGTTGTTAATGGCTCTACAATCTAAGCACATGTGCCAACTACCATCTTAATTAGGAACCAAAATAATAGGAACGGCACAAGGACTTGCCGCTAAATTTCCTTAGTCTCCTCAGGGTTGGTCCTATAAGCAGCTCGGTTTGGCAAACTCGCTCCAGGTATCAAATCAATTTGGTATTCAATCCCCCGAATAGGTGGCAGCCTTGGAGGTATCTCGGTGGGAAAAACATCCACATACTCCTGCAAAAGGTTAGTGACCGCATGAGGCAAAGTATGGTGCATATCTTGCAAAGAAAACAAGGCATCTTTGCATATGAAAGTATAGCACATAGCAGCGGTATTAATTTCAGCAATATCATTTTTTGTAGCAAGTAAGACAGGGTTCTTCAATCTGATTTGATTTGCTACATGCTGAATTTCAGATCTATCATCATTAGTTTTTCTATCACTTGCAAGCCTCTCTTTATCAAACTTAATAATTTCAGCAGGTGTTAAAGGTAGAAGTGTAATTTTATTTCCCTTATGCATGAAGGTATATTTATTATTTCTACCATGGTGAAGTGCATCAGTGTCATATTCCCATGGATGACCCAATAAAAGAGAGCAAGCTTGCCTCGCCATGAAGGCTAATCCCTACCAGTGAATTGAGAACACAAGCAAGAACAAGAAAGATGCAATAAAAATTGTTGATGAATGATTAAGTTCACAAGTGGGGTCTCACAAAGAGCCGGAGTAATCTCCAAACAGCGGCACTGTTCGATGACAGAAACAACTAAGCAAAACCCAAACCCTAACTTGGGTGGCAGCTGAGGTTTTTATAGACCTTAGGGTCGCCCAAGGACTCCTAGACGCAAACTAAGAAGACTCTCACAAGATACATGGCCCAATGGCCCAAGTGGGGGCGTGCAGCACCGTGGACAGATTCTGTCCGCCAACTTCCAATGCGATTTCCTGTTGACTCTGAATTTCCATAGGCCTGAAACTGGTGGCATTGGAAACCTTATGTTTTTATCTTTCTAGGCATATGTGGATCACCGAAAACGGAGCCCGTTTGTGGCCTGGGCGACGATTCTTGTGCAAACTGCTCTTGGAGGCCGAGGGGGCCTACTCCGTGTTGAATTGGGCCTCCAACTTGACTTGGACGCCCCCCTGCTTTCCTCCTCGCCCTTGCTAGTTCGCGTGGCCTTCATGTTCCTCTCCTAAGTTTCTAAGTAAAATATAATCAATAGAAACATTAGGTAGCATACTATCCTCACAAGTGTATAAACTAGAACTTAAGAATGAGCTCACATGTTGATTTAATTGTCGTGCTCGAGCTCTTGTGAGAGGACCATGCATCACAACTGAAGGAGTCTCGCTCGTATGCATAGGAGAGATGTCCTCATCATGTGTATGCTTAACCCCAATGTGGAATTTGAGCAAAATCAGATAAATGAAAGCTAGCATGTAAAGGTAAACACGAAGGGGAATTGATCGGAATCTGAAGTGTCACTGCCTCATAAGGACTCAAAGTTTGACGAAACTCAACATAATATTAGTTAGCACTTTTAAAGGTTTGATAATGTAAAGCATTTGGCTTTGGATTGGTATGCAAAAACCACTGAGGAATTGTGAAGCTAAGGGTTTTGAAATTTTAGCTCCAAATCAAAATTCTCCATGTAGCACTTAATCAAGAAAGGAAGAATTGCTTCATTCTTACTGTCTCACATTTTTCAACAACTTAGGCAAGGTGTTCCTAAATAATAATTGGTCCCACATGCATGAGTACTAATTATGGAATAAAATTTACGCTGGCTAACATGTGAGAAACAAGTTGTGCTCAAGCTGATTCATGAGGTTATGTTGGTTTGATAAAATTTTATACATGGATGCACATCAAACCAAATGGTAAGAACTGAGTCAGCCTCAATAGGTTGAGAAGTGTAAACCGGTGTGGATGAGAAGTGGTTGCACACGCATGTGAGAGTTCATGCCTGCCTTCATGCTGCGGTTGCATTGAGCCACATTGATGTTTGGTTCCTGAAATACATTGACTGGCAAACAGAGTGAGATAAAAAGACTGGCTGGTGTTGGATTACACCGACCAGTGCAACAATTATGCACACACTTACATCTCAAAGGAATAACTCTTATTTATTCAAGGAAACAAAGTTTAATTTTTTTTGATTATTGAAAAAAAGCGTAAATAAAATAAAGATCCAGGCTACCTCCCGGTAGTGCTTGTTTAAAGTCAAAAGCTCAACCTTGGGAGCCCTTTCTTTCTTGCAACGAGTGTGATGATGTGGCTCCCTTCATCACCAATTTCCTATGATTTTGCCTTTCTAGCTGCAAGACTTGTGCTAGCACCAATGCTGGATTTGCAATGTTTGTGGTAAACAAATGCATCTACAACATTAGCTTGAAGAGATTATGACCGAGAGGTGCATTGTTGTAGGCCTCGTGCAAGCTAGCACCCTTTTCCATTGAGCTAGGAGATGTCTGAGGTTCTTCAAGAATGAAGCTCTCCTGCTCCTCAAGATCCGCCTCACTTGGAAGAAAGCTTGTATTTTCATGTGTGCCCATAGACCAAACATATTCAAAGTTAGGCTCATGCCTATGGTGTTTGTGGGGAGTATCTCTACCATCAAGACTATTTATGTCGTCTCTCTCGACATAGAAGTGATCATGTCGTTTCAGGTTGAGGTGAGAAAGCTCCTCATAAGCTCCTCCAATGTCAGGACCAAGATCAAGAATTTTTCTAGCCCAATCAAGATATAGTTCAGGGATCTTGAATTCATCACTAGCAAGATTGGGAGATATTCTAGACTTTGGATTAAGGAATGGTGGCTCACCCTTGACTTACTCTGGTTGGGATATGTACTTTGAGTGCTTGTAGGCAACCTTTTTGTCAATGGGCCCCCCCACGCTGTGGATTGCCCCGGCCTTCTTCAAGTTGGGAGTTCCTAGCTCATGAACTTCATGTCTCCATCTAGTTCCTCTTGAATAATCAAACTTTCCATGAAGATCGTATAGGGAAGGTGGAGAATGCGATGTTTTTAGGCCTAAGTCAAATGGGTGTGGCTGTTTGGGAACCTTTTTTACTTTTGGTGGGTAGGAGGGGTCAGAAGTCAGATTCATGGTAGAATTATGAGCGTCTTCCTCAACGGGATGTGAAGGTTCATTGGTTGGCATAAAGGGAGTGTTGTCAAGGATTCTCTCAAGGATTGCTCTCCCTTCTTTGGGCATCAAGTGCAAAAAGGACCCTCTTGATGCTCCATCAAGGAATTCTTTAGTCTTGGGGTTAAGGCCGACATAGAAATGCTCCAAGAGCATTGGTTTTGGTATAGCTAGGTCAGGTCCTGAAGATGCTAGGGTCATGACACGAGCCCAAGCATTCCCCAAGGATTCCTTCCCTCATTGGCGGAAGGTCATAACTTTTACCCATAGATCAACGATTTTGAAGCCAGGGAAGAAGTGAGTGCAAAACTTAATCTTCAAAACTTCCCAGCTCCCCTCTACACTACATACTGTGCAATCATACAACTTTCTTGCTTTTCCCGTAAGAGAGAATGGAAAAAGCTTCCACTTTATAGTTTCATGTGACATCCCTTGTATGGCTATGCACATGCACAAGTGTAAGAACTCTTGTAGGTGGGTGTAAGGGTTTTCGTCTTCTGTCCCCTCGAAAGATAGTTCCCGAACCAAGGCTATGAAACCTAGGCGTATGTCATAGCCTTCAGTGTTGATGGGTTGTGATGAAGGTGGAGGCTCCAAATATGTGCCCTTTGGAGCAGAGAACTGATAGCTAGGTGTTGAATCCATATGATGGGTGGAGTGGTACACGGCCGAACTAGATTCAGGTTAATATAGCTACCGTTCCCCGGCAACGGCGCCAGAAAGCTTGTTGGCGTTCCTTAGCCTAACAGATATAAATCCGCAAGCGTATGGATACCGATGTAGCTTTCACCTCAGAGTATTCCAAGGTATCGATTTCCATGGGGAACGAGAAGTATATTAACCACAATTCTAGTTTGACTGGGACGAATGAGAGAATAAAGAAGGTAGAAGGGTAGAGAGGGTTTTATACTTTAGTTTTACTTAGCCAATATATACGAACTAGTCCTTAACCTAGCTTGCCAAACGACTTCAGACACCAAGGCTATATAACCACTTCCGAGTACCAGAGTGCTGATAACTCAGATGAAAAAGGTAGGTTATATAGGTAAAGGATATGTGTCGATGAACAACCCGGACGACAGGGTGGAATACACAGGGTACACGCTCGCTGTCACCAAGTGGACCTACCACCAAAGATGTGTGGGATTGCACACTAACCAAGGTAAACCTCTAGATTAGACACCACGTCTACTTCTAGTGGCTTACTGCTTCTACTTCCATGGGAAATAGAAGTAAACACTACAGACAGACTTAACTATAAGGAGTGAACAAGGAACCCACAGATGAACAAGCTAAAGCAAAGATTGAAAGTAAGACTTAAACTAAGTAAAAGCTAAAAGGAGAGGACAAGGAACCTAATTTGAACCTGAATTCCATTCCTCCGAGGTACAAGCTAGAAGAGAGAAGCCAACACCGGGCTTCTCTCCCTCACTCTCACCTCGCCACTCTTCCCATTCTAAGTATAAGGTGGACAGGACTAATCCTATGGTCGGCCTCTTCTTCATGCTTCGTTGTGTCTTCCAAATGAGCCCCAAGGGTCCTTTATATAGCCTTCCAAGGTTGGTGCTTGAGAGGGGGTTACTTGTAGGTGAAGTGGGTAAGGCGGTTAAGCCGCTCGGTGTTGGCGTCTCTTAGCCTTATAAGATTTTACTCCGCAAGAGCACGGAGACCGCTGTAGCTTTTCACTTAGAGTGTTTCGAGTGTCGTAATTTTATCCACAGGGAAGCGGCAGGCGAGAGAGTATAATTGAATAAACTCAAATCGAATGAACCGTACTTATATAAATATACCAGCTGGTCACTAGACAGGGGTAAGTCTGGTAAACGGATAGGTGTATGGTGGAAAGAAGTAAATGAAACTACCTAACCTAAGATACACGTAGAAAGGTATAGTTGCCTGGGAGGACAACGAGTGAGATAAAGTTCCCAAACTCTATTCTATTCTGCTGCAAAGACTATATCGTGGTTAACTAAGAAACTCAAGTAGCAAGTCAGGGTCTCGCATCGAGAGAAATTCTGGCGCCTTGAGGGGTCAGGGAGTAGATAGTAGACCACCAAAGGAGACCCGGCTAACGCCTATGTGCCTACCGAACAAACGGGCCTGGACTACACAGGCACACCACACGCTGTCACCGAGTGGGGCTACCAAGCAAATCTGCGTGGATAGGCTGGCACGCTATAAACGTACTCAAGTGCAGCTTGAGTAACAATAGATCGTCCTTCATCAGAGGAGAGGACCTAACCAGAGCCTGGCGTACAGGTTGGATTATAGCACCGGTAAGAATAACGGGACTTGACTAACTAAGATAACCACAAGTCTAAGCCTAGCTAGTGTGCAAAATAAAGGGTACACCACACTTGCAAGAGATAGAAGTAAAGTAAAATATAACTGAATTATATTGAAGATTGAGTACAAAAGATACAAGAGCTGTTACCGCAGACCCAGAAGAATCTTCGAGAACTCCGAGGCAAAGCTCGACTCACTCTAACTCCCAGGACTATCCTAACTACTAAGATGTGGAAATGACACTCTCTAAGGCAGGATATGGCTCTCAATTTCTCCACACCTTTACAAATGAGCTCTACAGGCCTATTTATAGTCCCATATGAGAGCGGGGTACTTGTAGGAGGCATAGGTCAGTGGGAGGCCTAGGTCGGTGGTGGGCCGACCTAGGGGGGAGGTCGGCCGACCTACTCCGTGGTCGGGCGACCACCCGATCCACTGCCTTTGCACTCCAACAGCTTCATCTTGCTTCCACATGGCGGTTGGCGGTTAGGACGGTGTTGCACGTGTAAAATGCCTCCGAGGGTAGGTCGGCCGACGTTGTAGGAGGTCAGGCGACCACATGTCAGCCTTGCATTGGCCATTTTGCTCTTTCCTCGGATTGGTGACGTTGTGGATCTGTGACTTGGTGCATTTTTGGCCTTTGGATACATAGGATGCTTGGTCTTGCGGTTGGATTTGAGTGCACTTGTGTTTTCTTCATGATGTGGATCAATGAGGTGGCACATGGTTGACTTGGGAGGTCGGCGGCCTGACTAGGGTTCGGCCGAACCTGTCACTGGGTCAGGCGGCCAGCCCCCAGGGTGGCCGACCTGGCTGCACCAGGTAGGCCTTACCATTGGTCGGCCGACCTGCTGATGTGGTCGGTCGACCTGGCCACTTTGACCAGTGTGCCTCATATTTGATCCTTGGCTTGTTTTCATCTATTTTATGTGCATTTTGGTACCTGCATCCAAATATTGATACAAAACTTGTGGAACTCATTAGTAGAAGGGTTAGTCCATAATTATTCACTTGCATAGCTCCATTTGGTTGGTAATTGACAATAGATATCGTGAGATTACGACCGTCAACACCCCCCCAAGCTTAAACTTTTGCTCGTCCTCAAGCAAAGCTAAGACTGAAAGTGGATCAGAAGTTACTGCAATATCAAAGATGAAGAAAAATTCTTATATGTGACTCGATACTCATGCTTTTGTTTCGAGAAGTGAAATAATTGAAGCTCACCTTGTGTACTACCTATGGTGCATCTGTTTGCTTACCTTGCCTTGGGCGGTTGAGAGATGGAACGACCATTGTACAGGGGTTCTTCTAACTTGCTCTTTTTGGATGTCTTTCTCAGGAGTTTTCAAGATTTTTCAAAACAAAAGTAGCTTCCCCAAGGTGCTCTCAGGCACTCAAATGTGTATCCTCACCAAGGGCCAGGATTCGGCCAACACATTCCTACACTAAGGCCTCTGTGGAGCTTTGAGTAGGGAGAATGTGGCACACTTAGGATATATATTTTGCTAAGCCAAAGATTGGACCAAAGAGTGTACTCTATCACTTCTTCTATTGATCACTGGAGTATGAGTGGTGGTACTTTATGCCTTCTTCTCTTCGTATTCATCCCTTGTAGCCTTTTGTTGATTTGGAGTGGATATGGAGCTTTTATTTACTTTTGCCATGCTTGAACTTGCATGCTTTTCATCTTGCCGTGCTTTTGCATGCAATTTTCTTTTTGCCATGCTTTTGCATGCTTTTCTTTTTGGCTCCATACCCTTACTCCTTGAGATTTGAAGGCTAGGGATTATGAGATGTATTTGGAGACATTTTGGTGGATGCAAAGTCCGAAATGGATCACTTGCATTTTTGCTTTTGTACTCCAGCTATCAACAGAAGGTGATATTTCTACTCAAAGAGACACAAAATTTGACAAAGCTCAAAATATCACTAAGCAGCTCTTTGTAGCAGTTTCAACTAATTGAAGCATTTTTTGGCTCTGGTAGGTATTTTTGACCAAGGGGAGCTATATTTTGTTATTTTCAAAATAAAAACCTGAGATGTTCATCTTACTAAGAGCATGAGAGAATTATTCCATATTCAAGCCATATCATTCATCTCACAATAACTTAGGCTTGTTATCACAAATGGCATCCACAAGATAGAACATTGGTTTACTTCTTTTATTCACAAACTCGAAATTAAGCTAAGCATAAGTCACATGCAAGAATTAAATCATTCATTTGATAGAGCAATTATTCATCATTTCCAAAATGAAACTAGCATGTGAACTTATCGTTAAAGCATGGGAGTATTTTTTTACTAAAATAAACAAACTAAATTGAACAAACTAGATTGAGCAAACAAACTAATAAACTCTCACATCAAAGATATATGAGTGGTCCAGAAATCGGGGGACTGTCATACATACCCAGCTATCGATTCGGGTCCCCCCCCAAGCTTCAACGAAGCTACTCGGGGTAGTACCCATAGTACTGGAAGAATCGCTGGGACTCATCAAAGGTGCGCTGAGCCGTCGCTTCTATTTTGAGGAGGCGGTTGTACTGTTCGTCCTGGGTCTACTGGATGACCTGAGTGAGCTCATCTACTTGGTTAAGCTGCTGGGCCATCCCAGCTATGCGCTGGTCCTGAATGGTTAGGGACCCAAAGATGGCACTCAACGGGTCTCCTGCAAAGCGTGCAGAGGCAGATGGTCCTGCCTCGTATGGTGCTGACCCGTACCCATAGAAAGTTCCTCCTCCTTGCTGCTGTGAGAATGCAGCGCTCGGCTCATGTCCCCATTGTGTTCCAGATCCTCTGTGGGGCTGCCACGTCAGGTCTGGTCCCTAGGTGTGCCAGGACGTGCCAGCCGCGGTATGGAACCAGGTAGGTCCCGTCCCAGCGGTCTGCGCATCCTGGGCTTGCTTCTGTAAGCACTCTTGGGCTGCTCTCCTTTGTGCCCTGGTCATGACTCCCGCTACACTATGCCTGGGCTCCTCTAAAGGCTTTTCCTCTGGGATGCTCTCTAAGGGCATATAGAGTGTGTCCACGTGGTAGATCTTGAACTGAGGCGCTGGTAGAGGCACTTCAAAGTTGTACCCCTTATAGATCAAGACATACATGTCCGTGCTGGGGTTCTTGCGCAGGAAGTGTGCCCGGATGAAATGGCTCTCGGTGACTAGGTTGGGTGTGTCAGGGGGCTAAGAATGCCACTTGGGCATTAGCTAATACCCGTAATTCGGATGCAATCCTCGTCACGAATGATGTGATTGATATGGAGTTTTCATCCCAAACTAGCTTCATCCAATGGTAGAGCATGGCGGTGACAGGTGCAAATTTCTGCTTATGCCACATGGCATAGAGGATTTTTAAGTCCTCTATGGTCACGTAACGTGTGTCATCGCGGGGCAGGACTATGATGGTAATCCAGCGGGCCATGAACCGCATGGTGGGGTGCTTAATGTTCGTGATGCTCTTCTTCCCCTTATAGAACTCTGTTGCATTGAAGCCTACGGGTTCGGCTGCTATGGAGCAGCGGGGTGAGAACCCGAGAGCATTGCTGAACTGACGGAGTGTCAGTTCATGCTCAGAGTTAAAGAGACTGAAGTGAACTGTTGTGCCGGACTCCAGTGATACTACTCAGAGGGTCATAAGAAACTCCTTTGTGAGGAGGATTATGCCTCCCTCGCTAACATTTGCAAAGTTCTCCTAGCCTACTATACTGAAAATTTCATCGAATTCGTCATCCATACTTGTGCTCGTCATGAGGACTTCGTCGAAGCACTTGGTGAGGGTGATAGGCTTGGTGTGGAGTCGCTTCAGCAAGTCGGCCTCGTCTTGATTGCGCGTTTGGATTTGAGAATCCAGCAGCAATACGGGCCCGGTGACGGAGGACGAAGCTTCTTCTTCTCCCAGCCCAGCACTCGATAAACCTCTGTCGGACACCGTCCGCGAGTTCTGTGAGCTGGAGGACGTCAGAAACCGTATGTGCTGCCCCGCCTTGCTGATGGCGCTTCTTGCTCTCTTGAATGCGCGCTTCATCCTGCACAAAAATTGACAACAAAAACTATGAGACGACAAAATAAAATGCGCGTTAGCGGTTAGTCGTTCTTGCGGGGCGTGACACTACCACAACTCGTTCGTGGTCTTGCCGAAGAGAGGAGCTAGTAGCTAGAATATTTTTTGCTCAACTAGATTTTTATTCAGGTATTATTTTGGCTAACCAAGAGCTAAACTACTACTAAGCAAAGAGATTAAGAGAGGGAGAGAAGGAAGTTGCTTGCTGCTGCTTGGTGCATCGGAGAAGGAGGTTGAGGGCTGTATTTATAGCCAAATGGGAGCACCAGGGTGGTCGGGCGGCTAGCTGAAGGGGTCGGCCGACCCATGGCCGTGGTCTGCCGGCCTTCTCCCGTGGTCGGCCGACCTTGCGTGGTGAAGCAGCAAAGGGAAAGGTTGCAGGCCGGTCGGGCAACCATTGAGGCCGGTCGGGAGGCCACCACCGTGGTCGGCCGGCCTCTTAGCGTGTTGGGCGGCCACTTCAGTGCATGCTCGTGCGTGTGTTGGAAGGAGAGGATGAATGCTCCGATGCTACAGGGTGTTTGTCCAAAGGCGAATGAGAAAGGGAGCGCATGGGGCGGAATTGCTGGTCGGGCGACCACATGAGGGGGTTGGGCGGCCTACGGTGTTGGCCGGGTGACCAAGGGTGTCGGTCGGCCGGCTGGCCATGAGGAGCTGCCAACATTCTTGCTTCGGGCGTGAGCAAAGTGCAAAGAGCAAGAAAGAGAGAGAGCAAAGCTAAAGAGAAGAGGAAAGGAGAGAAAGAGAGGAGAGAAGGGGAAGCATGCATGGTCGGGCAGCCAAGGGGCTCGGTCGGCCGGCCTTGGTGCCTGCCATCATGCTTGTGAGTTTGCTTCAGATGGGGGTAAAGAGCAAAGGAGAAAGGGAAAAGAGGGAAAAAGAAAAGAGAGGGAGAAAAGATAGAAAGAAGGGGGAGAAAAGAGAAAGAAGAGGAGGAAGGGGGGCAGGCAGGTCAGGCGGCCACGGTGCTGTGGTCGGCCGGCCTGACCCAGCCCCCTTTGCTTACCTGTGTCGAGGAGGTGGTCGGCCGGCCCCTGTGTTAGGGTCGGCCGACCCTATACATTTTTTTTCAAAAGTGAGGGTATAAACTAAATTCAATGAAAGATAACAAAATGCATTGCTAAATTTAAATATGCAATGGAGAACGGAAAATTAAATTAGAGGGAAAATAAATATGCCGTCGAATGATGATGCCAAATTTACCTCTTGGCGGGAGCGAACCATTTATCGCCCTTCGGGGTGTCGCGTGAGCGTACGTACGGGGAGGTAAGCGGTACCTTTGCGAGCCACTTGGAATTTGTCGTGGATGGGTCCTGGGCGCGGTCATTATCAACATGCCCCATAGTATTTATCCTAGGGCCTCCATGGGTATGTTGATTTTTGTTGCACCCTCAGTTGATGGGTCTTGTAAAATCATGGGTGCCGACCTTCTTAACAGGAGCTTTGCCTCCTGTTTCCTGGTTCTTGCGGTTAGCCTTCATGGCTCTCACCTTCTTCCATTCGTCTTCCTCTCGTTGTCGGATGGCAGCCTCGGTGGCTAACTTCTGTTTCATAAATGCTACGAGACTGTCCATCTCTTTCCCTGAAGCATCGTAGACTGGCGGCTTCGGCACATACTTTTTGGCACTTGAAGATCTTCACTTGGCTACACTGCTCCACTTTTGGTTTGAAGGAGAAGATCTCCCACATCCCGTTGATGGTGAGGTGGACTTCTTCGGCTCCAACATCTATGCTTGCTTCCGCGGTGCTCAGAAACGGCCGCCCAAGGATGAGCAGTGTCTTTGCATCAATCTCCATGTCCAATACCACAAAATCCACGGGAATGAGGAAGTTTCGGATCTTCACTGGGACATCCTCGGTGATTCCCGCGGGGTGTCGATAGATTGATCCGCAAGTTGCAGGCAGATACTTGTGGGCACGAGTGCCGCGTGATTGAGTTTGTCGAAGACAATTTTGGGCATAACACTGACGCTTGCTCCGAGATCACATAAGGCTTGATTGAAGACTTGGTTCCCGATTGAGCATGGAATGGTAGAACTACCAGGGTCCGTCTTCTTCTGTGGAGGTTGGTTGAGTATAGCTGCGCTACACTCCTCGGTCATGTGCACAATTTCCGCTGATGGTAGTGGTTTCTTATTGTTGAGTATATCTTTTAAGTACTTTGCATATGTCGGTACCTGCATGGCATCTAGCAGGGTATATTGACATATAATTTCTTAATAACCTCAACAAACTTACTATATTGTTCATCCGCGGCAGCCTTCTTGTTGCGTTGAGAGAAGGGCAACACCATTGAGTCATAAAACTCATGTGGGAGAGTTTTCGGTGGTGCCTTCTCCTTTGTGGCTCTAGTGCTGGTCTTTGGATCATCATTCTCCTCTGTTTCGGTGGTCTTCTCCTGTTCCTTGCCTGTATGGTTAGTGCGTGATGCACCACTAGGATGTGGAGCGTCCTGAGTGGTCTTACCACCCCTAGTGGTGACGGCATTGATGTGCTCTTTGGGAGGAGGTTCCGGTTGTCCCGGAAGTTTTCCCGCATTAGCATTAGGCAAAGAGGCAGCCAACTGAGCTATTTGTGTTTCTAACATTTTATTAAAACTCAGTTGATTTTTCATAGCACTGTTAAAAGTTTCCATTTGCAAGGAAATAGATTCAAAATGTCTATCATTTGCATGAAACTTTTTACTAATGCTATCATACACACCTTTAGGATCAAGAGAACTAGGCTTATTGAACTGCTGTGAATTACCTGAGGAGTTACCTTGTCCGGAGAACGGCATATATGGGCGTGTGCTCCAGCCTGGTAGGGGACGATTCCCGTTGTTGAAGTTGCTAGAATTACCAATGAAATTGGCGTCTTCCGGTCGCGTTTCAGGGCAGCTGCTCCCTGAATGCCCCGTATTCCCACAGACTTCACAAGTCATGCGAGTGTCGAGGGCATGGACTGGTGCGGTCTCAGGATTGTCTTCTAGCTTCTTTAAAAGCAAGTCCATCTTGGCAGCCAGTATATCCGTGCTGTCGATGTGATGGACTCCACGGGATCGTGTGTGTGACCTATCTTCCTTCCATCCCTGGTTAGTGGCGATCTTTTCAATCTGATTTTTGGCCACTCTCACACTTTGGGATAGGAAAGATCCTCCAGCGGCTGCATCCAGGTGCTCTTGAGCAGTACGGTTTAACCCGTGAAAGAAACTCTGAATGATTAGCCAATCTTCCATGCCATTGTGGGGGCAGGCTGCTATGTATTCCTGTAACCTTTCCCAAGCCTCCGCCACCGTTTCATCTGCGAGCTACTGAAAGCTCGAGATCTTGTTCCTCAACGCGTTGATCTTTTACAAAGGGAAGTACTTGGCGAGGAATGCGTTTGAGCACGCATCACTCGTTGTCAGTGTTGCGCGATTGAGGTAGAACCATTGCTTCGCCTTTTCGACAAGTGAAAATGGGAAGAGGCGTAACTTGACAGCATCGGCGGACGCACCTTTCATGGTAAATGTGCTGCAGATTTCCAGGAATTGCTGCAGGTGATTGTTGGCATCCTCCGTTGCTAATCCGCAGAAGGGAATGACTTGAACCATGTGAATGACTCCCGGCTTGAGTTCGAAGTTCTCCCCTGCATTGACGGCCGGTCCCGTAGGGACATTGCTACTGGATGGGATGGAGAATTGATGGATGGTCTTCTCGGAAGGTGCGGCCATGCCGTCGGTGTTTGAGGAACTACTTGATGAGTCGGTGTTCGAAGAACTGCTTGACGTGGCCGTTTCAAGGTTCAATTCCCTTGGTTCAGGTATCTGCCCGTTAATGGTCTTGGGACGGACCCTCCTAAGCAGAACTTCTGGGTTATTGTGGAAATTTTTCAGCAGGTCGAAACCGGTCATACACCTCTCTGTTGCAACCACAACATAAACAACAGAGACAAGTGAGCCTGCTAGCGACTAGTTGGTATTTTTATTAAAGACACGGGGTTGGAAAAGAGATCATCAACTATATCTCTGCCTATTGCTTCCCCGGCAATGGCGCCAGAAAAGCTCGTTGGCGTCTCTTAGCCTTATAAGATTTTACTCCGCAATCACACGGAGACCGCTGTAGCTTTTCACTCAGAGTATTCCGAGTATCATAATTTTATCCATAGGGAAGTGGCAGGCGAGAGAGTATAATTGAATAAACTCAAATCAAATGAACCGTACTTATATAAATATACCAGCTAGTCACTAGACAGGGGTAAGTCTGGTAAACGGATAGGTGTATGGTGGAAAGAAGTAAATGAAACTACCTAAGATACACGTAGAAAGGTATAGTTGCCTGGGAGGACAACGAGTGAGATAAAGTTCCCAAACTCTATTCTATTATGCTGCAAAGACTATATCGTGGTTAACTAAGAAACTCAAGCAGCAAGTCAGGGTCTCGCGTCGAGCGAAATTCCGGCGCCTCGAGGGGTCAGGGGGTAGATAGTAGACCATCGAAGGAGACCCGGCTAATGCCTACGAGCCTACCGAACGAACGGGCCTAGACTACACAGGCACACCACACACTGTCACCGAGTGGGGCTACCAAGCAAAGCTGTGTGGATAGGCTGGCACGCTATAAACGTACTCAAGCGAAGCTTGAGTAACAATAGATCGTCCTTGATCAGAGGAGAGGACCTAACAAGAGCCAGGCATACATGTTGGATTATAGCACCGGCAGGAATAACGGGACTTGACTAACTAAGACAACCACAAGTCTAAGCCTAGCAAGTGTGCAAAATAAAGGGTACACCACACTTGCAAAAGATAGAAGTAAAGTAAAATATAACTGAATTATATTGAAGATTGAGTACAAAAGATAGAAGAGCTGTTACCGCAGTCTCAGAAGAATCTCCGAGAACTCCGAGGCAAAGCTCGACTCACTCTAACTTCTAGGGCTATCCTAACTACTAAGATGTGGAAATGACACTCTCTAAGGTAGGATATGGCTCTCAACTTCTTTACACCTTTACAAATGAGCTCTACAGGCCTATTTATAGTCCCATATGAGAGGGGGGGTACTTGTAGGAGGCTTAGGTCGGTGGTTGGCCGACCTAGGACGGAGGTCAGCCGACCTACTCCGAGGTCGGGCGACCACCCGATCCACCGCCTTTGCACTCCAACGGCTTGATCTTGCTTCCCCATGGTGGTTGGCGGTTAGGACGGTTGTTGCACGTGTAAAATGCCTCCGAAGGTAGGTCGGCCGACCTTGTAGGAGGTCGGGCGACCACGTGTCAGCCTTGCATTGGCCATTTTGCTCTTCCCTTAGATTGATGACGTTGTGGATCCGTGACTTGGTGCATTTTCGGCCTTTGGATACATAGGATGCTTGGTCATGCGGTTGGATTTGAGTGCACTTGTGTTTTCTTCATGATGTGGATCAATGAGGTGGCACATGGCTGACTTGGGAGGTCGGACGGCACCAGGGGTCGGCCGACCCTGTCACTGGGTCGGGCGGCCAGCCCCCAGGTCGGCCGACCTGGCTGCACCATGTAGGCCTGACCATTGGTCGGCTGACCTGGCCACTTTGGCCAGTGTGCCTCATATTTGATCCTTGGCTTGTTTTCATCTATTTTATGTGCATTTTGGTACCTGCATCCAAATATTCATACAAAACTTGTGGAACTCATTAGTAGAAGGGTTAGTCCATAATTATTCACTTGCATAGCTCCATTTGGTTGGTAATTGACGGTAGATATCGTGAGATTACGACCGTCAACACTCGGCCACCCCTTGTGGTCAGCCGACCACCCTCATGGTCAGCGGACCATGCACCGACATTCGATTGTGCGGTCGTGATTTGGCCTTCCCAAGTCGGTTGCATGCTGTCCAATGTAGTGGGCACGAATTGGTCACAAAGCTTTGGTCGGCCGACCACTTCCTTTGGCCGCCCGACCCTCAGATACACAGCCTTTGATGTTGGATGGTGTGGATGTACTCCTAGTGGCGGTTGACAGTCGGTTGTGTCGGTAAATGTCGAAAGATGGGCCTATTGATCCATATGTTGGCCTTCCGATCTTGGGCTCGACTTGGGCTTGTTCCCATGGGTGTATATGGGACCTTGGTGACTCCCTTGGGTTGTAAAAGTGAAGAATGGGCCATTTGGATGGAGTGTGGGGTCGGCCGGACACCCCTTAGGTCGGCCGACCATCCTCATGGTCACCTGACCAATGTTCTGGCTGCCCAACCTTGCCAGTTTTTCTGCCAAACTTGCAATGGCCATAACTTTTGTGTCTGGACCCTAAAAGCCCATTTCGATCATCTCGACGAGCTCTTCACATGGTGTATTGCAATATGTGTTTTGAGTAACCTTTGTACCATGTCCATGTGATTCTTTGTTTCTTCCTTAGCGTTTTGTTGAGATTGACCCTCGTTTATGTGGCTTTCGTTGTTCATTCACCATTGAAGGTATTTGTGCACCAAATGACCTATATTCCTTGCAAAACATGTAGATGCACAAAACTTGTGGAACATGTCGGATCAAATAATAAATTCATATTGTTACCATCTCAAATTCCATGTGTATAATTCGCAATTGTTGGTGGTCAAAATGGCTTATAATGACCACCAACACACATTTTGGCCTAGGAACCATGGACGTCCGATCATAACACATGATTGGCTGACCATGTCAATTTGGCCTACCTTTGATGATAGAGCTGGAGTGCCCGATCTTTCGGTGAGTGGGGATAATTTCGACTTAGTGGAAGATGACCCTCACGATCCGACTACGACGAACGAGCCCGAAGCGCCAATGCAATCGCTGAACCAACTTCCTGTGGTTACCGACCTTGTTGATGCAAGATCAGCCTGATCACGAAGATCAATTCCTGTACGCAATCGAAGAACGAACAAGAATATGAAGCGATCAATCTTAATATCACTCAAAGGTGGAGTTCTGAATCACAGAGGACAGCACGTATTTGTGCGTGTTCTGGTAGCTAAAGCTAGATGTAAAACAAAACTCAAGTTCTAAATGAAACAGGACTCTAACTAATAAAGGAAAAGGGGGCGCAGCCCCTAGGGACGGCGCAGCCAGCAAGGGGGCGCCGCCCTTGGCGTCTAGGGTGTGGGGGTGCAGCCCTAGGCGCCCTATGTTGGGCCAGCCCTAGGCGCCCACACACTAGGCCTCCTGTTGGGTCAGCCTTCAGTCTTCTGGGCCCTCATTCTTCAGCATCATGACAAAATTCAACTCTCTTGCACGGGCCCGAGTAATTGGCCCAAAAGGTGGCGCCTGCTCTGGAGAAGATGTCGTTGGTATAGATGTACTCGGTATCGCTGGTGTAGCTGTACTCGTGCTGTAGGTGGTGTCCTCATCATCCTCCCCTTCTTGAACTAAAGTCGTCCTCGACGGCAATTCCTCATCCTCGCCCACATATGGTTTCAAATCTGCAACATTAAAACTAGTGAAAACACCAAACTCCGCAGGCAGGTCAAGAATATAAGCATTATCATTAATCTTGGTTAGCACCTTAAAAGGACCAGCAGCACGAGGCATCAATTTAGAACGGCGCAGCGTAGGAAAACGATCCTTTCTCAAATGCAACCAAACCATATCACCAGGGGCAAAAGTAACATGTTTTCTTCCTTTACTACCAGCAACCTGATACTTAGCATTAGCAGCAGCAATGTTTTGGTGTGTTTGTTCATGGAGGTCAATCATTTGTTCAACATGTGCAACAGCATCGATATGTGGGGCGTCCTCAGCATCAAGCGAAAACAAATCAATAGGTGCCCGAGGAATGTAACCATAAACAGTCTGAAAAGGGCACATCTTTGTAGAAGAATGTGTTGCACGATTATAAGCAAATTCAATATGAGGCAAACAATCCTCCCAACGTCTCAAATTCTTGTCTAAAACAGCCCTAAGCATGGTTGATAAAGTTCTATTCACCACCTCCGTTTGCCCATCAGTTTGAGGGTGACAAGTTGTACTAAACAGCAATTTAGTGCCCAATTTATTCCAAAGAGATCTCCAAAAATGACTGAGAAACTTAGCATCACGATCAGAGACTATTGTAGTCGGAATACCATGCAAACGAATAATCTCTCGAAAGAACAATTCAGCAACACCGCTAGCATCATCAGTTTTATGACAAGGTATAAAATGAGCCATTTTGGAGAATCTATCAACAACCACAAAAATGCTATCCCTCCCCTTCTTAGTTTGGGGCAATCCCAAAACAAAATCCATCGAAATATCAAGCCAAGGGAAAGTAGGAACAGGTAAAGGCATATACAAACCATGGTTGTTCAATCGTGACTTAGCTTTCTGACAAGTAGTGCAGCGTGCAACAAGGCGCTCAACATCAGCGCGCATCCGAGGCCAAAAGAAGTGGGCCGCCAGCACCGCATGCGTCTTGGAGACGCCAAAGTGCCCCATGAGACCGCCTCCATGCGCTTCCTGTAACAACAAAAGACGAACCGAGCTAGCTGGAACACACAGCTTGTTAGCGCGAAACAGGAACCCGTCCTGTGTGTGAAACGTGCGCCATGGTCTCCCATTAATACAATGGGCGAAAACATCTTTAAAATCAGCATCGTCTACATATTAATCCTTCATAGTTTGCAAGCCAAAAATTTTAAAATCTAACTGTGACAGCATGGTATAGCGACGAGACAAAGCATCAGCAATAATATTGTCCTTCCCGTTCTTGTGTTTAATAATGTAAGGAAAGGACTCAATGAATTCTGCCCATTTAGCATGGCGACGGTTTAGATTTGTTTGGATACGAATATGTTTTAAAGCCTCATGATCAGAATGAATTATGAACTCACGATGCCAAAGATAGTGCTGCCATGTATGCAAAGTGCGCACTAAAGCGTAAAGCTCCTTATCATAAGTAGAATATTTCAGACTAGCACCGCTTAATTTCTCACTAAAATAAGCAACTGGTTTGCCTTCTTGTAATAAAACAGCACCTAGTCCAATACCGCTAGCATCGCATTCAAGCTCAAACACTTTATTAAAATCAGGCAATTGCAAGAGGGGAGCATGGGTTAACTTATCTTTCAAAGTGCGGAACGCTACCTCCTGCGAATCACTCCAAGCAAACGGCACATCTTTCTTTGTAAGCTCATGTAGAGGCGCTGCAATGGAGCTAAAATCACGAACAAACCTGCGGTAGAAACCGGCAAGTCCAAGAAAGCTCCGAAGTTGTGTGACCGTCGTCGGTGTAGGCCACTCCTGAATGGCAGCAATCTTGCTGCTATCCACCTCAATGCCATGTGTAGTAACAACATAACCAAGGAACAAGACACGTTGTGTGCAAAAGATGCATTTTTCCATGTTAGCAAATAAGTGGGCAGCACGCAAAGCGTCAAAAACAGCACTCAAATGTTCCAAATGCTTGTCCATAGATTTGCTGTAAATAAGGATATCATCAAAATAGACAACCACAAACAATCCTATGAAGGGCCGCAGAACTTCATTCATCAAGCGCATAAAAGTGCTGGGAGCATTAGTCAATCCAAATGGCATAACCAACCATTCATATAAACCAAATTTCGTTTTAAAAGCCGTTTTCCATTCATCACCCAATTTCATACGAATCTGATGGTAGCCACTACGCAAATCAATCTTAGTGAAAAAATTGGCACCACTAAGTTCATCTAGCATATCATCAAGGCGTGGTATAGGATATCGATAACGAATGGTGATGTTATTAATAGCACGACAGTCTACACACATACGCCATGACCCATCTTTCTTTGGAACAAGTAACACAGGAACTGAGCAAGGGCTAAGAGACTCACGAATGTAACCTTTATTAAGCAATTCCTGCACCTGGCGCTGAATCTCCTTCGTCTCATCCGGATTGGTGCGGTACGGTGCGCGGTTTGGAAGCTGGGCGCCTGGAATGAGGTCGATCTGGTGCTCAATGCCTCGAAGCGGTGGAAGACACATGGGCAAGTCTTTGGGAAAGACATCAGCGTACTCCTGCAAAATGTTAGCAACCGCAGGGGGAATATCCAAAGAGGGTGCATCATCAAGTGAAATGAGTACACTAGAGCATACTAGTGCATAGCAGGGCAAATGAGCATCGCGGAGATCATCAAAATCAGCACGTGTAGCAAGTAAAACAGGGGCATTCAACTTGATTTCAGAATTAACAGAGGGCGATGGACCAAGTTGTTTAGCAGTTTTAGCAGCTCGAGCAAGATCATCTTGAACAATTTGTGTAGGTGTCATTGGATGTATAACTATTTTCTGACCCTTAAACATGAAAGAATAATGATTCGAACGACCATGATGCAAGCTATCAGTATCATATTGCCAGGGTCGACCAAGTAACAAAGAGCATGCTTCCATAGGAACAACATCGCAATCCACATAATCAGAATAAGAGCCCAAGGAAAAGGGAACACGTACCGAGCGTGTGACTCTTATTTTCCCACCATCATTAAGCCATTGAATGTGATACGGGTTCGGGTGCTTGCGAGCGGGCAAGGACAACTTCTCGACCAAAGCTGTGCTCGCCAAATTGTTGCAGCTGCCACTGTCGATGATGATGCGAATCGACCGTTCTTGTACAACGCCGTTGGTGTGGAATAGCGTGTGCCGCTGGTTGTTCTCGGGCTGGGCAACCTGTGTGCTAAGAACACGCTGCACAACAAGACTCTCATACCTATCGGCGTCGCTGGGATCGACATGTACCTCCTCATTAGCTTCATGGTCAGTGGCAAACATAACATGTTGAGTTTCCTCGGAATCACTAGCGGACGAGTACTCACCATTGTCACGTATGAGCAAGGTACGCTTGTTTGGGCAGTCCCGAATCATGTGCCCAAATCCTTTGCAACGATGGCACTGAATATCCCGTGTACGTCCTGTGGAAGGAACAGCGCCTGTGGATGAGGGTGCTGCAGGGTTGGTCGTCCTCTCGCGCGGTGTAGTGCTGGTCGTGAATGGTGCAGGCCGAGTAGGCGCGGAGCTGGGTGTCGGGTTCCTTCCTACAAAAGAGTTAGTATATGTCTTGGATCGGCGCCCCTGCACTTCACGTTCAGCTTTGCAAGCATATTCAAACAATGTGGTTATATCAAAATATTCCTTATAATCAAGTATATCCTGAATTTCGCGGTTTAAACCACCGCGAAAACGTGCCATAGCAGCGTCATCCTTTTCAACCAAACCACAACGAAGCATACCCTTTTGTAGTTCCTGGTAATAATCCTCAACAGATTGTTGACCTTGCTGAAAACGCTGCATTTTATTAAGCAAATCTCGGGCATAATACGAAGGAACAAATCTGTGTCGCATAGCAGCTTTTAATTGAGTCCAAGTGGTGGGAGTGGCATTAGGATGTTTTTGTGTATATTCACGCCACCAAATTAAAGCAAAATCAGTAAATTCACAAATAGCAGCTTTAACTTGAGAATTAGCAGGAATATCATGGCATGAAAATTTCTGTTCGACCTCTAATTCCCAATCAAGATATGCAGCAGGATCATATTTGCCATTAAAAGATGGAATTTTAAATTTAATCTTAGCAAATGAGTCATGAGATGGTCGACGTACACGGCGGGCACGCCCGCGGCGATCTCCATCTTCCTGCTCCGTGTCACCGCCATAGTCCTTCTGCAACTCCGTGAGCGTCGTGGTCAACGTATCGAGTCGTGACACGATGTCGTCGAGCGTGGTCCTAGTGGCCGTCTGAGCGAGGTCTAGCTGGTCGAACCGCTCGTTCGATGAAGTGGTCGTAGAATCAAGCCGTTCATGCATCGTTTGAATGTCCATGGCCAGTCCATCAACTTGTGTCCGTAAGTCCTGCAGCTGGTCATCCTTCTTGGCGTCGTCGTCTGCCATGGTTAGCGCAAACACAAAAAGAGAAAACGACGACAAAAACAGGGGTGTATGGCTCACAAGGCGCTCACACTAGTGCTGTTATCAAATTCTTATCCGTTCTTACCACGCACACAGGGGCGACCTGCTGCAACCAACCGGTGGAACTCGCGAAAGATTGGAGGAGCGATTGCCTGGGGAACAAAATCTGCTCGTCGTAGAAATATGTGGAGTTCTGGGTAGGCTGCACTCAAATTCAAGGATTAGCACGATCAATCAACAATGAAAAGTTGAATTATAGTGCAAAACATGTAACTATGCCGCTGGTCACAAGTGCAAAAGGATAGCAAGGCAGGGAGCACAAGGAAAGGGAAAACACAAGGAAGGGGATACAGAAACTTCCGGCCAGCGGTACACGGTCTTAACAGTTTTTTTTTTATTTTTTGGGAACGGTCACCGGCACTACGCCGGGTGCCCTGTATGGAAAATTTCGAGAGCTTTCTGAGAAAAAAAGAACACTGAAATCGGAGTTCCGAGCGAAAAGTTATGCCCGTTTTTTGATAGGACGTCCGAAGCGTCTGGAACTTTCCAAACGAAACCGAGCGAGATAAAGCAACCTCTTTGCTGTTTCCTTTTTTTTTCTTTTTTTTTTTGTTTTCGATCAGGATACCTTTTTTTTTGTGTGCTTTCCTTTTTTTTTTTGACTTTCCAAAAGACACACAAGGCAAGGAAAAATCAAGAGGTGTGATCCAGGGGGAAGGTGATTGGCGGCAAGCAGCAGGGAGATGTGGCGGCGTGCTAGGGTTTGAAGGAAACAATGGCGATAGAACACAAAGTAACCAGCAACAATTGAACGCGTAAGCACACAAATTCAACAACGCGAATTATTGAAAGACAGTGCAAGGCGAAAAAGGGTGTTGGGACAAGGAAAATATATTTGTGTTTGGGTTTTGTGGAGTGTAGGAATTTAACAACACTCGATAAACTCACCGATCAACCTGAAAACCTGATACCACTTGATAGAGCTGGAGTGCCCTATCTTTCGGTGAGTGGGGATAATTTCGACTTAGTGGAAGATGACCCTCACGATCCGACTACGACGAACGAGCCCTAAGCGCCAATGCAATCGCTGAACCAACTTCCTGTGGTTACCGACCTTGTTGATGCAAGATCAGCCTGATCACGAAGATCAATTCCTGTACGCAATCGAAGAACGAACAAGAATATGAAGCGAGCAATCTTAATATCACTCGAAGGTGGAGTTCTGAATCACAGAGGACAGCACGTATTTGTGCGTGTTCTGGTAGCTAAAGCTAGATGTAAAACAAAACTCAAGTTCTAAATGAAACAGGACTCTAACTAATAAAGGAAAAGGGGGCGCAGCCCCTAGGGACGGCGCAGCCAGCAAGGGGCGCCGCCCTTGGCGTCTAGGGTGTGGGGGCGCAGCCCTAGGCGCCCTATGTTGGGCCAGCCCTAGGCGCCCACACACTAGGCCTCCTGTTGGGTCAGCTTTCAGTCTTCTGGGCCCTCATTTTTCAGCATCATGACGAAATTCAACTCTCTTGCACGGGCCCGAGTAATTGGCCCAAAAGGTGGCGCCTGCTCTAGAGAAGATGTCGTTGGTATAGATGTACTCGGTATCGCTGGTGTAGCTGTACTCGTGCTGTAGGTGGTGTCCTCATCATTCGACCTGCATGCGAAGAAACACAAAACAAGTCAAATGCAACCGTTGGATCAAGTATCTAATGAATCCAAGCATCAGAATGCCTTGTTAGAAAGGATTGATGATGTCAGCAATCCAGGAGAAGTTGCATGCAGCCGATCAGGTGGCCGCCCGACCACTCACCATGGATAGCCGATGATGCACCGATCTCGTTTTGCACATGTATCAACTACTTCAACCGCCAACCGACTTGGGGAAGCCTTCTCAGCTGTCGGATGCACTAAGTCAGTAAATCATGTGGTCGGCCGACTGTGTGACTTATCCAATTTACATGCAAACTGACTTGGGCCGCTACAAACCGACATGAAGAGTAAAGATCAACCGTAGGATCAATAATGTTGGCAAATCGTGTGGCCGCCCGACCACTCCCTATGGTTGGCCAACTACCCCCTGGTCGCTCGGCCACCGACCTATGCTCACTACCGACCGTACACACCTAAAAGTACCTCCCTCAGCCTCCAATGGTATAAATGTGATGCCTCCGGCATCTCAAAGATGCTAACACATAGTTAGACACAAGCTAATGATGAATTATGACTAAATTATGCTGAGAAAGTAATGAGAACTAGGTGGGGAAATCACTAAGTCAAAATGTTTCTAAGTAAATACAAAACCCTGCGTTGCTTGGTTGCTTTAGACACCACCCACAAGCTTTGGTGCAAGGCACCAAATACAAAAGTCCTGGTTCAGGAGACATTCTTTTACTTTGCTATTTTGGCTAGGCTAAAAATCAAATGACAAGAGGTTCAAAAGTTCAAGTTATATCCAGCTAACATTTCTTGTGAAGTGGCAAATGTGATCGTGACCAAATTTGAGCCCTAATAAAACTTTCAAACTCATAAAACACCTAAGCTCAACTCCATTACCAAAGTTGTCATACATGCTATGGACTACACTTTTGTTAAAGTGGACCTAGTTCAAAACTATGGATTTATTATTTTAAATTGGATCTAACTACCTCTTGAAAATCAGCCCAACAGAGTCGAAGGAAAATTTCCAAGTCTGGATTTTCAGCTTACACCCAAACTTTTGATTTGACCATACAACTTCAAAATCATCTTTCTATGAAATGAAATTAAACTTGTCACCTTTCAAATGCACCTGACATTGAAGTAGTTGGACCCCCTTTGAATATTCAAACATTTGAAACAAGAAAGAACCTACAGGGGCAAAAATCTGCCATTAGACCAAACCTTGAATATGTTTGTCCCTGTAGTTCAAAATATATTGTGATCTAGACTAAACTCTTTGCAACAAACATGTAGACAATTTAATGTTTGACAATTTTAGTAATTCGAGTGTTGACATGCAAAATTATTTGGATGATATTTTGGGTCTCTTTCTGTAAACTTGTGAATTCTGCCCAAACTTGACCCGTCTAGTAAATTTGAATTTCACCGATCTACAGCCATTATTGTGCAAACCTTAATATAAGAAAGTAGTAGCGCATAAAATTCTAAACAACAATGGTATAAAACTTCTTGTATTATAGTGGCCCTAAACGGACTTTTAGAATTTCTAATCTGGTGGTTTAGTTGGTCAAACCTCCATCAGTTCGTTAAATCCAGATTTAAACCATATTTTTATATAGAATATGATGCAAAAGTTTATACGAGAATTGTAGTGCGCAAAATTTAGAACATTTCTTTTATGTTGAGTTTTCCCTAATTTGGCCTCTAGGTTGCCTCAAAACAAAGAATTAAAATGAGTGTTGTAGCAGTCAAACAGGGATTTATCAATTTGGAATTTCATTTTCGTCCTTGACCCTATGACGTGCAGGCCCCACATGGCAGAGCCCTCGGATTCCCTATCTGGAAAATCAGAGCACGGGACATGCGGGTCCCACGTCGGTCCCGCACCTTCCCGTCTTCGCGCATCCGGTCCACGTGAGCTGGTTAATTTCTCCCTGGTCCGGTCCCACCTGTCATTGGTTTTAGGTCTACGGACCCGTTTCACCCAGCCCCAGCCGCCCTTCTTCCCCAACCAGGGCGCGCTGCGCTCTTCCGAGCCATGCCACGCACACGCCGGCGCCTGGACGCCATGGCCACATGCCCCGCGCCCCGGCCTCACCTTCAAGACGAGGAGCCCCAGCTTCCTTCACCCTAAAGCAACCGGCCTCCCTCACTCTCTCGCCTCTTTGTCCCTCTCGCTCTCCCCTGCCTCCCGCTCACGCCCAGTGCGCCACCCGCCATGGGCGACCTGAGCTCGAGCTCGAGCCACCGCCTCCTTCGATGCTCCTCCTATCGCTCCACCGCAACCACCACCACCAGCGGCAACTTTCTCTTCCATTTCCACTCGGTCTAGAGGCCTCACGACACATCCCTAGCGCCCTCTGTGTGTGTGCACGCCTTGGCCGCCATCATGGCCAAGCTCGCGTCGAGCTCGCATGACGGCCGCCTCCAACCTCCTCTCTCCGAGGCGTCGCTTGCATCGCCTCCACCACACCTCACTCCTCAGAATACCTCCATGAACGGCTCGACATCGCTGCGAAGACCCACCACAGGGCCGTCCCCGCGCCTCCGGTCCCCCTATGAGGTGTTCCCCTCGCGGCCGCGCACCTCACGCACCCAACAGCGGTCTCCTCCCTCACCGGTGGCGACAGATCGAGCCGCGCCGACGACGTCCACCATGTCACCGCGGCCGCCGGTTCAACCTCCACTTTCCCGTCTCCTATTGCTCATCTCGTGTCAAGATCAAGGGGGTCGGGTTCACCGTCGTTGGGAACACGTTCCCCGACCTTCTAGGCTCCAAGTTCCGGGCCCCACACGTCGGCGCAGCCCCGCCAAACCCGACCGTCGCGCGCCGTTCTCTGCCCCTGCCGGAGGAGGAAGAAGACAAGGTGGTTTTGCTAATAAGCCCCTGCTGTTTTCTCTATTTCCTTTCCAAGCATAAGCCACTATGCACTGAGTCTAAGTTCATTTTCTTGCAGGCCCCTGGAAGTTAGGTTTAATCGCGAATGAATCCTTGACTGTTATAGATCTAGGTTTAAATGTTTTTCTCGGCGTGAAATTTTAGAAATTCATAGTAAATTAAATAAAAATGATAAAAATACAAACTCTATTGTATTATGTTCCTTGAGAGTAGATCTACACAGTGGACTAGGCCTTGCTGTGTGAAATGATTGTTTTGCCCCTGCTTGTGTGCGTGCATGGTTTTAGTGTTTAATTAGCAAAAGTAGGGTAAATGGACTCCAAAAATTGTGAAACTTGGACCGTAGTTTTCTCATGGTATTTAGGCTCTGTGTGAATTTTGTAAAATGACATATCTGCTCCTATGCCTGTATTTAGTGTATTTTAGGAATAGGAAAATATATACTATAGAAAACTTATCAAAGAAAAAATCTATGGAATTCATATTATGATCATTTGGTGCAGCAAAGTCTATAAATAAAATTCCATGTGTTTTGCTTACTGTTTGTGACGTGTTTTGAAAATGACAGATGCTATGGTCGGTTAAACAATAAAATAGAAAAGTGCTATTTATTTTGCTCTAAAAATCCCGCCAACATTCAAGAAGCAATGTTACTGTACAAGTGTGATTGTGTGAGTTTTGATGTAATTTTTGGGTGCCTTTACTTGAGGGGTCCACTAATAGTTACTTTAGTAAACTTAAAAATATAGAGAATAGAAAGGGATGTTAATGTTCTCTTATGAACTTGTGATATCTTATTTATATACCTTACATAAGATGTAAGAACTTAGGTATTAATGAACCCCACGCATTGTGCACATATGTTGTAGTCAAAACAGATAATCTACTAGTGCTAGTACGATGATGAAAGTGTCTTTTCCCTTAAGCATAAGTATTGCATTGTTTAAATGTAGATGATGTTAACTCAAGATAAGTAAAATTATATATAACTTGTTCACTTATATGCGTGTGTACTTTTGGTATGATAAGAGTGACTTAGAATTTGAAATCTGTCATGTCTTTGTCTAATGCACTTTGTCTGATATGTTTGACCTGCTAAGCTAGATTAAACATCTCCATACTTCATGCATCTACTGTAGTAATACAAGTAGCTATTGCTTGTTGTTGTTGAATCACAACATTAGCATGTTGTCAATATAATCAGTAGCTTGTATAGGTGTAATTTTATGATTGTGTGCTTGCTCGGTGTCCATAAGAGTACTCCTTATTTGAGTAGTTTGTCAATCACCTTTCTGTGTGTCCATAAAATGATTGTTCATATGTGTGTTTGCTATTCATGCATCTCATTCTCTGCATCATGGATATCATTCATATAGTGACGCTTACTGCAGATACGTGATCAAGAAGAAAGTACGTGGAGATACATCAAGCAACGGTGATCCAAAAGACCAACTAAGACCCAAATACCACCTGGATGCCTTGAAGTGGTATTTGGAAGGAGGAGTTGTCCAAGTGATCAAGGGGTTGCCTGGGGCAAAGCCTCACAACCTGGCAAACTAACTTTAGTTTAGTTTTTTCAAGTTATTTCAACAACAAAGGTAGGCCCCTTAGGCATCTACACCTATTTAGGGAGTTTCACCACCCTATATTTGTTTGTGCATTACGTTTAGGAGTTGTATGAAACCCCACATGCATAAACCCCTGATATTCTAGATAGTATGAATAGATCGAAGTCAATGCTTAGCCATGCCTAGACGGTAGAAGTCGAGTGAAGATATTCACTCGCGAGATGGTAGGGCTCAAAAATGTTTTACAAAAGTTTAATTCGAAAGCAATATGATATGATATGATATGATGTGATGGAAAAATTGAGACCAGGCGGAGATATGAGTATATTACGTTGAAAAATGATGTGGATGGTTTGGTGGCCTCCGCCCGAGTCGTTTAAGACCTTGTTCGCTGTTCGCATGCTGATCGGCATAACATTGCTAGAATGCTTATACGGGCCGTGGGACCGGCGAAAGTCTTACTTGTGCCATCTGAAGAACAGAGACTTGTTCCTACTGTTGACGGTCGTAATCTCACGATATCTACCGTCAATTACCAACCAAATGGAGCTATGCAAGTGAATAATTATGGACTAACCCTTCTACTAATGAGTTCCACAAGTTTTGTATCAATATTTGGATGCAGGTACCAAAATGCACATAAAATAGATGAAAACAAGCCAAGGATCAAATATGAGGCACACTGGCCAAAGTGGCCAGGTCGGCCGACCACATCACCAGGTCAGCCGACCAAGGGTCAGGCCTACCCGGTGCAGCCAGGTCGGCCGACCTGGGGACTGGCCGCCCGACCCAGTGACAGGGTCGGCCGACCCCTGGTCTGGCCGCCCGACCTCCCAAGTCAACCGCTTGCCACATCATTGATCCACATCATGAAGAAAACACAAGTGCACTCAAATCCAACCGCAAGACCGAGCATCCAATGTATCCAAAGGCCGAAAATGCACCAAGTCATGGATCCACAACGTCATCAATCCGAGGGAGAAGCAAAGTGGCCAATGCAGGCCTGACACGTGGTCGCCCGACCTCCTACAAGGTCGGCCGACCTACCCTCGGAGACATTTTCCATGTGCAACAACTGTCCTAACCGCCAACCGCCTTGGGGAAGCAAGATCAAGCCATTGGAGAGCAAAGGCGGTGGATCGGGTGGTCGCCCGACCTCGGAGTAGGTCGGCCGACCTCCCTCCTAGGTCGGCCGACCACCGACTTTGGCCTCCCACCGACCTAAGCCTCCTACAAATACCCCCCACTCATATGGGACTATAAATAGGCCTGAAGAGCTCATTTGTAAAGTGTGGAGAAGTTGAGAGCCATATCCTACCTTAGAGAGTGTCATTTCCCACATCTTAGGAGTTAGGATAATCCTAGGAGTTAGAGTGAGTCGAGCTTTGCCTCGGAGTTCTCGGAGATTCTTTTGAGTCTGCGGTAACAGCTCTTGTATCTTTTGTACTCAATCTTCAATATAATTCAGTTATATTTTACTTTATTTCTATCTCTTGCAAGTGTGGTGTACCCTTTATTTTGCATACTTGCTAGGCTTAGACTTGTGGTTATCTTAGTTAGTCAAGTCCCGTTATTCTTGCTGGTGCTATAATCCAACCTGTACGCCAGGCTCTGGTTAGGTCCTCTCCTCTGATCAAGGACGATCTATTGTTACTCAAGCTTCGCTTGAGTACTTTTATAGCGTGCCAGCCTATCCACGCAGATTTGCTTGGTAGCCCCACTCGGTGACAGCGTGTGGTGTGCCTGTGTAGTCCAGGCCCGTTCGTTCGGTAGGCCCGTAGGCGTTAGCCGGGTCTCCTTCGGTTGTCTACTATCTATCCCCTGACTCCTCGAGGCGCCGGAATTTCGCTCGACGCAAGACCCTGACTTGCTACTTGAGTCTCTTAGTTAACCACAATAGAGTCTTTGCAGCCGAAAAGAATAGAGTTTGGGAACTTTATCTCACTCGGTGTCCTCCCAGGCAACTATACCTTTCTACATGTATCTTAGGTAGTTCAATTTACTTCTTCCCACCATACACCTATCCGTTTACCAGACTTACCCCTGTCTAGTGACTAGCTGGTATATTTATTTAAGTACGGTTCATTCGATTTGAGTCTATTCAACTATACTTTCTCGCCTGCCGCTTCCATGTGGATAAAAATACGATACTCGGAATACTCTGAGTGAAAAGCTACAGCGGTCTCCATGCGCTTGCGGAGTAAAATCTTATAAGGCTAAGAGACGCCAACACCTACCATGGGCCTTGGGGCACTTGACTCATGGGAGAGCTGACCCGGTACGCCGTGGTAACGCTCCTATGGGGGCTAAACCTGGAGAATGGCGGGTTGGAATCGAACTTGGGATGGGACAAGTGGAGATGGGGACTATATATGAGAACGCGATGGCTAGTAAGCATATATCCCTGGCATGATAGTTATTCCCGGGCATATACCAAGTGTGAGAATGCCAATATCACTAATGGGAACGTAGTAATAACTTTAATATGATATTTACTTAATTATACTTTTTATATTACATGCTTATACTTGTATGTTTACATTTTTGCAAGTTACTTTATGATGCTATATATGTTGAAATTATGAGATATATGAAGTATGGATCATGATAATAATATGAATAAATTGAGGCTTATGGTTTAACTTTGAATGAAACATGAAAGTAAGGACTCACTTTTAGTAAGCTTATGCGGGTTAGAAGTCAAGTCCACAAAAAGCCTTGCATACTCTTAAATGTATCAGGCTGATACCGCCCTCGGGTAAGTCCTACCAGTACCCCACGTACTCATCGTTTGTTGTTGATATTTTTCTTTAGGTACATGTCAATTTGTGATCAAATATGACAATGGTGGGCTCGATGTCATGTCCTCATGTTTTACTTCCACTGCATAATGACATCTATATAATGTTACGTATTCCGCGGCGAGATATTTTGAAGTTTTATTTGAAATATGACTGTACATCATTTTAAGCAAATGTTTTGTAATAACTCAAGCTATGTTTGTATGAAATGCTAGGTTGTTATAATTGTTGTGGCACTTTCGAGAGCTTAACGTGTATGATGTCGGTATCTCTGGGTGATGGTTACATCGAGTGCTCTTTTTGGTAGCTCGACAGACAACTGGGTTTAGTTCGGTCTAAGTGCATTGCGAGCCAGAGGTGGCAGGTGTGCTTAGCTTGGATTAAACTGGCGGTTCCGCCATAGCTGGTATCAGTGCCGATCATACACGAACAACAATTATAACAACTTTATTTTGATTTCAATAACAAATTTTGCAAAGCTTTTCAGAGTATTTGTGAAAATGAGAGTATCATGTGTATGCCCATTATAAGGATGTTGGCGTATATCTAGGTGGCTATCACTGACTTTCTAACCTATACTAGTGGAAACAATCATATTGCATATTTGTCTTTGGGATACTATACTTCGGCAATAGCAATCCCCAGTACTGGAGGTACGTTATTGGATTTGTGGAGTATTTGTGAACCCTGCACCCGTGCTGTGCAGGTAAAGCTCTTTAAGGGTGGTGGTCATGCTTGGGAGCTTTCATGCCCACCATACTTACATTTGGTTTTGGGATCCATCTTCTTCTCGATAATCTCCAGTACTCGTGGAAAGTTAGGCTTTGAGAAGAAGGTGCAGCGGCCCACTCAACGTTGTCCACACAGCGTAACAAATCGTGTGGATGCCACACTAGGTAGTAATGTATGAGCATGCATTTCTTCTTGCAGGTACACTAACCACGAAATGCGTAGCATGAACGTCTAGAACCCGACTAGTTACATGTAAAGAGAGTTCGTGCATATATATGCCACCGAAATATCGTTAGCTACAAAAGTAAGGATTTGAGAGGACAGATAAGACGATCATGCATCATTTCATTCTCATCTCATGTGTTTCATTATGTGTGCGATTGAAAATGATAAGATTCATTTCGTTAATGTATGTGCTTTACTATGTGTGAATTGGAAGTAATACGTTTGGAACGCAATTTGTGTGTGCGCTGCTACTGTTTTGATGTGTAGTTAAAGATGCAAATAGAATCGATACAAATTTTATATAAGAGAATTATAGTTTGTAAAATTTGCGATCTCTTTGCTATAGAATGTTCTCTCGAAAAACGCCTAAATTGTGAAGTACAAACCAAAACGTGTCCGTAGTTAAAATCTGCGCCGATTTGACCGTTTGTTAAAAATCCAAAATCTGGTGTTGATCTAAATGGTTTTAGTACAAACTTTCTATACAAAAGTTGTCGATAATAACTGAACAAACAACTTTTCTATTTTGACTTTAGATGCAAAAATGCATGTAAGGATGCTCTATGGTCACTTTAAGTCAAAACTTAAAGTCTGGACAGCACGTGCAAAACTAGTTGATCGAAATTCTGGGCTTGATCTGAACTGCCTTTGCTAAAACTTATTATACCAAAGCTGTAGTACATGAAATTTGTAACAACTCCCCTGCTTTGACCATCCCTTTGAAACGCTTCTAACTAGATCAAAAATCAAAAACCAAAATGGGACTCAAATCTGGACAGCTTGGACCACATCTTAGTAATCTAAGGTTTCACTTATTTTTAACTCACAACTGGTAGAAATGTTCTATACGAATGCTGTAGGAAACTTCAAAGTGAACTATTTTGATATTTTGCTCTCAGCCTAAAATGACTTCTATGATGAGCTATTGCAGGATTAACGCAAAATTTGAAATCTAGACAGATTTTGCTAGCTGAATAATCTGAGTTTTTGGACCCTTTTGAAGTAGGACTAACAAACAGTTTCTGTACCGAAGACGTAGGGTATAAAATTTTGTACAAGTTTCACAGTTTGAGTTCCTGTAAAGACCAAAGATTTACCTTCTGAAGTCTCATTGCAAGGTAAACTTGTTCCACATCACTTACGGAAAATATGGCTGCATTTCTTCCATGTTGATGAATATATACAACATTGTCGAGTTGCGCTTGGCGTAGTCCACGTGATGATGACTTGAAGCCCCAACACCTTTGCCCTTCCATTTGAAGATCTCTAGCTTGCTATTGGGTGGTTCTGATACGATATGGTACCGCATCGAAGGCGCATTTACATCATGTTTCTCCACAAAATACTTGGTTGAGAAGCTGGATATCTCTTTAATTGCAAATGTCTCAGCGATGCAGGCCTCTACCCTTGCTTTGTTGCGCACCATTGCCCTAAGCTTTTTCAATTCCTTTTCTACAGGATACATCCAACTGAATTGGACAGGCCCTCCAACCAACGCCTCCCATGGCAAATGCACTAGTAGATGCTGCATCACATTGAAGAAACCAGGTGGGAAATTTTTTTCCATTTTTGCATAGAAGAACCGGAATTCCCTCGCATTAACTTCTTTGATATTACCTTTGCACATAACTGCCTGTAGAAGTAACTCAGTTTTGCTATCAGTTTCCACAACTCATCATCAAAATAGCCACGGAACATTACTGGTAAAAGCCTCTCCATGAGAATATGGTAATCATGGCTTTTTAACCCATTGAGCTTACCAGTGCTGACATTTACTGCCCATTTTATGTTGGTTGCATAGCGATCAAGAAACTTCAAGGTTTGCAACCACTTCAATATCTGTTTCTTATCTTTCGGCTTCAGACAGTATGGAGCTCGTGGCCTACTCTCCTTTCCATTTGAATTAATTTGAATCTCTAGCCAAGGCCTATCACATATCTCAGCTAAATCTTTTCTAGCCTTCACATTGTCTTTTGTTTTATCCGTGTCGAAACACATACTTATGATGCTTTCAGCAACATTACGCTCTTGGTGCATCAAATCAATGTTGTAAGGTAGCATCAATGCTTTTGCATAAAGGAGCTCCCAAAGGAAAGATTTATGAGTCCAGTTGTACTCTTCACCGTAACCCAAGAACCCACCATCATCGTCATCTACGAGCTCATCAAGCCATTACACTATTTGTTCTTCTTTCAATCGCTTTGATGGTCGTCGTTTCGTAATGGCTTTGCCCTTTCAAAAAGAAAATGTATCAGATCTGTACTCATGCCAAGATAGAAGCTCACGTCGATGGCGATCAAAGAAAGATACTTTGCCACCGTGTTTTAGAATGAACGCATCAGTGTCTGCCATACATATGGGACAACACATGCGGCCATGAACACACCAGCCAGACCAAATTCCATATGCCGAGAAATTATGGAATGAAAATAGATATGCAGCACATAACGTAAATTTTTCGTTAGCCACAAAATCATATGCTTCCACCCCTATCCATAATTCTTGCAGTTCTTCAATTAACAGTTCCATGAAAACATTGATATTCTTCCCTGGATGTTTAGGACCTGGAATAACCATGGCAAGGAATACAAACTCCTCTTTCATGCACAGATGGGGAGGTAGATTGTATGGCACGACGAAAACAGGCCAACACGAGTATGGAGCAGCACCGATACTAAAAGGAGTGATACCGTCCGTCGACAACCCAAAGCGAATACTCCTAGGGTCACTTGAAAATTCTAGATCGAAGCGGTCCAAAGCATGCCACGCCTCGCCATCTGATGGGTGTATCATTATATCGTCATCATGCTTGCGTTCCCCCTCCTTCGACCACCTCATAGGATGTGCTATCTCTTTAGACAAGTACAACCGTTTGAACCTTTCAGTCATGGGCATGCGACGGAGTTGTTTAACCAGAACTGTGGTAGTCACCGATTCTCCCTCCTCGTTTGACACCTCGACATATCTCGACTTACCACAGCGTTTGCAATGACTCAACTTTTCATCACCATTCTTCCTGAACAACATGCAGTTATTCTCGCACACGTCGATCTTCTGATAGTTCATTCCGAGACTCTTCAACATTTTTTTGACTGGTACATGTCCTTTGGCATCTTATGGTTCGGCGGAAGAATATCATATATCAGTATGAAGTTGTAGCATTCATTTGAAAAGTTGAACTTGGCCGTCATAGACATAAGATGTGTCACCGCCTCTAACAAGGTAACTTTAGTCGATTCATGCACTATCTCATCAGCTGCGGCGAGCAGCCTATATAATTCTTCCACCTCCTTTGGAGGGGTTCTCTTCTCAGCTTCAGGACCAACATCAAATTGCCTACCAAGGTCATTCAGCATCTTGTGCATCCTGTCAGGATTGTTGTTGTTGTTATCTCTCTCAATGGGGCACTCTCTGCCTTCTCCATGCTTGCTCCACGCCATCTAGTCAGGCATAAACCCATACTTACAAAGGTGTTCCTGTACTTGTTCCTTACGATGGTAGTCATGGTTTACACAAAGACAACATGGACACAATACTACGCGAGCTGGCCCCGCGAATGCATGATTCAAGAAAGCATTTGTTATCTGAGCCCATTCCTTTGAGTGTGCACCATCACTTCGCCATCCGTCATACACCGCCCTTCTATCGTCACCCATTATGCAAAGCTAAAAAAATTAACTGTCGTCAACGAACGTGGCTTAGGTGACTGTTCAGACCCTAATAGAAAAGATGTGTCCTAAACCCACCCAATAATGTATGTTGTTGCATACGACCTATGACGTGAGATATGGTCAGAACAAAATTTCGGCAGCATAACCCCGCTGTTCTCCAAACGCACGCCTAGTCATGGTGCGTTGGAGAACAACTGGGGTTATGCAACCGAAATCTCCACTCCAACCATATCTCACGTCATAGGTCGTATGAAACAACATACATTATTAGGCTGTCCCAAAATATACGCGGGGACAATTCCGTAACCACGCATGTCACAACCAAATGTGACATGCGTTGTTTCGGAATGGGTGACGCCTAGGTTCACTAATGTTTGACGTACGAATTAGACATAAAACAAGTCACGGATTTGATGATCAAACCGAAAAGACATCAAACATACCTAAGTAAGCAACATCTATTCAATTAGTAAACATAAAATAAGTCAACACTACTAACGGTACATCATGCATGTTGGCAATTGGATGAAGCCTACACAAAAAAACCTTATTCATACTCATTATATAAGCAATTAGCAGTAGATAAATGCTTATAACCTTATTCATACTCATTATATAAACAATTGCTTAATAAAAACTGACAAACCAAATTAAAACTTAAATTACAACTATAAACATAATTAAGGCCTAAGCATGCAATAATTTCATTGGTTCTTGAAGTGATGCACAAAATTAGTCCCTAAGTAACCCATGAACTTATTGAGTAACATGCAACAAACCGACGAATTTAAGCCAATATACCTTGTTCGCTGCCAAGCGGTGGTCCGGTGGTCGAGGGCGGTCGAGGGTGGTGGAGGAGCAGTGAGGAGGTGTGGCGGTGGAGGAGCAGTGACGCGGCACGTACGGCGGTGGGGGACCGGCACAGTGGAGGAGCGAGGCGACACAGGCGACAAGGCGGTGGAGCAGTGGGGGCACGGGCGGGGGGGGAGGAGGGGGACCGGCGCGGGCCAGCGCGGCGCGGGACGGTGCGAGGCGGCGCCGCGGGCCGGTGACCGGGTTCGGCACAGGGCGGCGCGCGGGGCGGCGACCCCGGTCGGCGCAGGGCGGCGGCGGCAGCACGGTGGGCGCCGCGCGATGAAGACGAATAAAGCCAAAGCGAAGTGGGGGGAGATCGGCCGGGCCAGATCTAGATTCAAGGCACATAAGTTTGTCGGCCACCCGTAAGGTTGACGACCTTACGTAAGTTCGTCGGCTACCCGGAGAGAGGCCGACGAACTTACATAAGTTCATCGGCCACCCTCCAGGGGCCGACGAACTTAAGTAAGTTCATCGATTTATACAGAACCGACAGACTTATGTGCTATAAGTTCGTCGGCCTCCGGTTGGCCGATGAACTTAAAAACACCCACGAACTTCTCCCTGTTTCTTGTAGTGTAATGTTGCAACTTTTGTGTCCACACTCTAGTATTCCATGCATAAGCTCTTGCACTATATGAAATTCATGCCTTTGTAGCCTCCATGCTTCGAATTCTTGTTGTTCACAGGTTTGCAGCCCTTTAATTATAGTGCTTCAAGCGCTTGTTGACCATATTTTCTCGGTTTCATAATTCCGATGCTCCAGCTTTTGCAATTAGTATGATCTATCTCCTCGAGTCATATAATCCGAACATTTAAAAATCATGTGCTCCAAGCTCCAAGACCCTTTGTTCCTTACTTGTCATCGTCTTGTGTTGTTCATGTCCCCTAAGAAGGGAGTGGTTATGTCGCTATTGATGTGGTGTGTACTCGAGCAATTATGGTGCCACGACGGAACCTAGGATCCCATGTGTACGTCCGTCACTTGGTTGTGTCACTAGGTGCACATTGGTATGAAGACATGCGAGAGCATGACATCACTTCCATGGTGAAATATCCATGTCTGCTTCTTGACGTCGATCAACCTTGCATCTCTCAATTCGTAGGGATAATCGATTTCATTTCTACATCCTTGTTGCCTATTTTTTGTTGCTTTGTTTCGCCATGCCCTTCTTGATCTATGGGGATAGCCAACCTTGAGCCCACTATTTGTTCATATCTTTCCATTGCTTAGTTTGACTTTGTCTTTCTTGATTCATGGGAATGATCAATTCTATTTTCCGTGGTACCTTTACCTCCCTTTATTCCTAATCTCATGACTTCTCTATGCTTACCTTGTTTATCTTTGACGTCTTGTATTCGTGTGTATGCGTGATTTCATTTTCACTGTCTTGCTACATTATTCCATTGCCTTCTTCCAACTTGTCTCTCTTGATTTGTGGAAACAATCAACTCTGTTTCCACTACCTCCTCTTATGTTTCTCTTCTTCGTACATATTGAACCTTACCTCTTGAAGGTGAACTTCATTATCATCCGGGGCATTAAGCTTTTGTTCCCGGTTGATGCTTTTATCACATCATCCTTGTCAAAGAGTTGCTTTGTTCTTTGTTTGAAATTTTCCTAAAATTGAGTTTACTAACATTGCCGATTGTTTCGTTAATAAGCACATATCATCTACCTAGACTTTTCTAGACCAGTCTTAACCAATGCTAAGAAATCGTACAAACCACCAACTTGTCAAGTCTATCTTAACCCTCTATTACCTTCATGCTGCCATGAGCAGGATGTGCTATGCATCACCATATCTTTTTCTTTGAAGATACTTTTACTTATTGTCTTATATGTGTACGCAGTCCCTATCAAATGAAATGAATGTGTCTCTCAAAAACACAACCATTAATAACCCTTTGAATCACATGATCCTTCATGGTTCAATTTTTTGATTTTGTACACTTTGCATCTAATGTTCTAAAGACCTAGATACTCATCACATTTCTAGAACTGGGTTTCAAAGTCAGGGAGTAACTTTGTTCTATTATTTGAATCAATCGCTGTCGCTTTCTCACTGCAACCACATCCTCTTCGTGGTTGGTTCATTCGCCCTCATATATAATATGACTTGCCGAGTACCTTAGAAAGACCACCTTGGACCTATTAAAGAAGCTTTGTAACTACTTTGTGTTAAAGTGGCACTAACAATTCACGAGTCAGTTAACAAAGCTAATAGATGAAGATTTGAATGTTAACATGTGTGACTGGAAACACGCGAACAACGTACCAAAACCATTCACGTTACGCAGTAAGCCGGAAAACCCCGCTTCATCCAAATCTCGGGACGAGATTTCTTTACGGGGGTTGGGTTGTAATGCCCTCGGCATTTCAAAGACGCTAACACATAGTTAGACACAAGCTAATGATGAATTATGACTAAATTATGCTGAGAAAGTAATGAGAACTAGGTGGGGAAATTACTAAGTCAAAAATTTTCTAAGTAAATACAAAACCCTGCGTTGTTTTGTTGCTTCAGACACCACCCATAAGCTTTGGTGCAAGGCACCGAATACAAAAGTCCTGGTTCAAGAGACGTTCTTTTACTTTGATATTTTGGCCAGGATAAAAATCAAATGACAAGAGGTTCAAAAGTTCAAGTTGTATCCAGCTAACATTTCTTGTGAAGTGGCAAATGTGATCGCGACCAAATTTGAGCCCCAATAAAACTTTCAAACTCATAAAACACCTAAGCTCAACTCCATTACCAAAGTTGTCGTACATGCTATGGACTACATTTTTGTTAAACTGAACCTAGTTCAAAACTATGGATTTATTATTTTAAATTGGATCTAACTACCTCTTGAAAATCGGCCCAAGAGAGTCTTAAGGAAAATTTCCATGTCTGGATTTTCATCTTACTCCCAAAGTTGATTCTAAAATTACTTTTGATTTGACTATACAACTTCAAAATCATCCATTCTATGAAATGAAATTAAGCTTATCACCTTTCAAATGCACCTGACCTTGAAGTAGTTGGACCCCATTTGAATATTCAAACATTTCAAACAAGAAAGAACCTACATGGGCAAAAATCTGCCATTAGACCAAACCTTGAATCTGTTTGTCCCTGTAGTTCAAAATATATTGTGATCTAGACTAAACTCTTTATACCAAACATGTAGACAATTTAATGTTTGACAATTTTAGTAATTCGAGTGTTGACATGCAAAATTATTTGGATGATGTTTTGGGTCTCTTTCTGTAAACTTGTGAATTCTGCCCAAACTTGACCCATCAAGTAAATTTGAATTTCACTGATCTACAGCCATTATTGTGCAAAACTTTATATAAGAAAGTAGTAGAGCATACAATTCTAAACAACAATGGTATAAAACTTCTTGTATTAAAGTGGCCCTAAAATGGACTTTTAGAATTTCTAATTGGTGTGTTTAGTTGGTCAAACCTCGGTCAGTTCGTTAAATCCAGATTTAAACCATATTTTTATATAGAACATGATGCAAAAGTTTATACGAGAATTGTAGTGCGCAAAATTTAGAAAATTTCTTGTATGTTGTGTTTTCCCTAATTCGGCCTCTAGGTTGTCTCAAAACAAAGAATTAAAATGCGTGTTGTAGCAGTCAAACAGGGATTTATCAATTTCGAATTTCATTTTCGTCCTTGACCCTATGACGCGCGGGCCCCACGTGGCAGAAACCTCGGGTTCCTGATCTAGAAAATCAGAGCAGGGGCATGTGGGTCCCACGTCAGTCCCGCACCTTCCCGTCTTCGCTCACCCGGTCCATGTGAGCTGGTTCATTTGTCCCCGGTCTAGTCCCACCTGTCATTGGTTCGAGGTCTATGGACCCGTTTCACCCAGCCCCGGCCGGCCTTCTTCCCCAACTGGGGCGTACCGTACTTTGCCGAGCCGCACCACGCGCGCGCCGGCGCCTCGACGCCATGGCCACCTGCCCCGCGCCCCGGCCTCGCGTTCAAGACGAGAGCCGCCGCTCCCTTCGCCCTGAAGCAACCGGCCTCCCTCGCTCTCTCGCCTCTCTGTCCCTCTCGCTCTCCCTTACCTCCCGCTCACACCCAGTGCGCCACCCGCCATGGACGACCGGAGCTCGAGCCACTACCTCCTCCGATGCTCCTCCTATTGCTCCACCGCAACCACCACCGCATCAACTTCCTCTTCCATTTCCGCTCGGTCTAGAGGCCTCACAACATCCCTAGCGCCCTCCGTGTGTGTGCACGCCAAGGCCACCATCATGGCCAAGCTCGCGTCGAGCTCGCGTCATGGCCGCCTCCAACATCCTCTCTCCAAGGCGTCACTCACAGTTGCCACACCTTACTCCACAATTTCCCCAAGATCTCGTCGCCTAGTTTCCCTCCATCACCGGTGGCCATGCACGCCTCCGAACACCGCCATGAACGGCTCGACATCGCCGCGGAGACCCACCACAGGGCCGCCCCGTGCCTCTGGTCCACCTCCGAGGTGTTTCCCTCGCGGCCGCGCACCTCGCGCACCCAGCCGCGGTCTCCTCCCTCACCGGTGGCGACGGATCGAGCCGTGCCGATGACGTCCACCATGTCATCGCGGCCGCCGGTTCAACCTCCACTTTCCCGTTTCCTACTGCTCCTCTCGCGTCAAGATCAAGGGGGTCAGGTTCGCCGTCATTGGGAACACGTTCCCCGACCTTCTAGGCTCCAAGTTCTGGGCCCTACGCGCTGGCGCAGCCCCGCCAAACCCGGCCGTCGTGCGCCGTTCTCTGCCCCTGCCGGAGGAGGAAGAAGACGAGGTGGTTTTGCTAATAAGCCCTTGCTATTTTCTCTATTTCCTTTCTGATCATAAGCCACTATGCACTGAGTATAAGTTCATTTTCTTGTAGGCCCCTAGAAGTTAGGTTCAATCGCGAATGAATCCTTGACTGTTATAGATCTAGGTTTAAATGTTTTTCTCGGTTTGAAACTTTAGAAATTCATAGTAAATCAAATAAAAACGATAAAAATACAAACTCTGTTGCATTATGTTCCTTGTGAGTAGATCTACACAGTGGACTAGGCCTTGCTGTGTGAAATGACTGTTTTGCCCCTGCTTGTGTGCATGCATGGTTTTAGTATTTAATTAGCAAAAGTAGGGTAAATGGACTCCAAAAATTGTGAAACTTGGACCGTAGTTTTATCATGGTATTTAGGCTCTGTGTGAATTTTGGTAACCATAGTACTCACTGTAAAATGACAGATCTACCCCTATGCCTATATTTAGTGTATTTATGAATAGGAAAATATATACTATAGAAAACTTTTCAAAAAAAATCTATGGAATTCATATTATGATCATTTGGTGCAGCAAAGTCTATAAATAAAGTTCCATGTGTTTTGCTTGTTGTTTGTTTGAAAATGACAGATGCTATGGTCGTTTAAACAATAAAATAGAAAAGTGCTATTTAATATGCTCTAAAAATCCCACCGACATTCAAGCAGCCATGTTACTGTACAAGTGTGATTATGTGAGTTTTGATGTAATTTTTGGGTGCCTTTACTTGAGGGGTCCACTAATAGTTACTTTAGTAAGCTTAAAAGTATAGAGAATACAAAGGGATGTTAATGTGCTCTTATGAACTTGTGATCTCTTATTTATACCGTACATAAGATGTAAGAACTTAGGTATGAATGAACCCCACACATTGTGCACATATGTTGTAGTCAAAACAGATAATCAACTAGTGCTAGTAGGATGATGAAAGTGTCTTTTCCCTTAACCATAAGTATTGCATTGTTTAAGTGTAGATGATGTTAACTCAAGATAAGTAAAATTATATATAACTTGTTCACTTATATGCCTATGTACTTTTGGTATGACAAGAGTGACTTCGAATTTGAAATCTGTCATGTCTTTCTCTCATGCACTCTGTCTGATATGTTTGACGTGCTAAGCTAGATCAAACGTCTCCATACTTCATGCATCTACTATAGTAATCCAAGTAGCTATTGCTTGTTGTTGTTGAATCACAACATTAGTATGTTGTCAATATAATCAGTAGCTTGTATAGGTGTAATTTTATGATTGTATGCTTGCTCGATGTACATAAGAGTACTCCTTATTTGAGTAGTTTGTCAATCACCTTTCTGTGTGTCCATAAAATGATTGTTCATATGTGTGTTTGCTATTCATGCATCTCATTCTCTACATCATGCATATCATTCATATAGTGACGCTTACTATAGATACGTGATCAAGAAGCAAGTACGAGGAGCTACATCAAGCAACGGTGATCCAAAAGACCAACTAAGACCCAAATACCACCTGGAGGCCCCTGAAGTGGTATTTGGAAGGAGGAGTTGTCCAAGTGATCAAGGGGTTGCTTGGGGCAAAGCCTCACAACCCAGCAAACTAACTTTAGTTTGGTTTGTTCAAGTTATTTCAACAACAAAGGTAGGCCCCTTCGGCATCTACACTTATTTAGGGAGTTTCACTACCCTATATTTGTTTGTGCATTACGTTTAGGAGTTGTATGAAACCCCACATGCATAAACCCCTGATATCCTAGGTAGTATGAATAGATCGAAGTCTATGCTTAGTGTTGGCGTCTCTTAGCCTTTACAGGTTTTACTCCACAAGCACATGGAGACCGTTGTAGCCTTTCACTCAGAGTATTCCGAGTATTGTAAAATATCCACAAGGAAGTGGTAGGCTCAAGAGTATAACTGAATAAACTCAAATCGAATAAATTGTAAGCTTGGATAAATTATACCAACAAGTAGTCTACAGGGGTAAGCATGATAAGGATAGGTGTATGGTGGAGTGATAAGCATATCAAAGAATCCATAGAAAGGTATAGTTGCCTGGGAGGAAAACGAGTGATATAAAGTCACCAAACTTTAGTCTAGCGGCTGCAAAGATCTTATGTGTGTAACTAAGCTATTCAAACAAACAAGTCAGGGTCTTGCATCGAGCGAAATTCCTGAGTCTCGAGGGTACCAGGGGGTAGATAGTAGGTCCTGAAAGAGAGTCTGGCTAACACCTACGGGCCTCCCGAACGATGGGCTTGGACTGCACAGGCACACCACACGCTGTCGTCGAGTGGGGCTACCAAGCAAAGCTGCGTGGAGAGGATGGCACGCTATAAACGTGTTCAACAATAGACCTTCCTGGATCAGAGGAGAGGGTCTAGCCAAAGCCTAGCGTCTAAGTCTAGGATTGGGTTATAGCACTGACAAGAGTATCAAGGTTTGAAGTAACTAAGTAAAACACAATCTAAGCCTTGCAAGTATGCAAAGAAAGGTACACCACACTTGCAAGAGTAAGAACCAAAGTAAAATATAACTGAATTATATTGAAGATAATCTGAATCTAAAAGATACAAGAGTTTTACCACAAACTCGAAGATAACTCCAGAGACTCCGAGGCAAAGCTAGACTCAACTCTAACTCCCAAGACTATCCTAACTACTAAGAAAAGAGTGAAGCACTCTAAGGTAGCTCTTGAACTCAACTCCACACCTTGCAAGTGAGCTCCCGGGGCCTATTTATAGCTTATACAAGTGAGGGAGGGTATTTGTAGGCAGGGTAGGTCGGTTGGGTGTAGAAGTCGGTGGCCAACCGACCATAGGGGGTGGTCGGGCGGCCACCTGATGTGCTGATTTTGCACATCCGACGGTTGATCTCTGCCCTGGAAGTCGGTTAGAAGCTTCCCATGTTGGTTTGCATGGAAGTCGGTAAAGTCAAGTGGTCGGCCGACCATTTGATTCACCGACTTTGTACATCTGACGACTGAGAAGACCTTCCCCAAGTCGGTTGACAGTTGGAACGGTTGTTGCACGTGGAAAATGCCTCCGAGGGGTGGTCGGCTGGCCAAACTAAGTGGTCGGGCGGCCACGTGTTTTTCTCCAATTTGCTGCATGTTGTTCCCCTCAGATCCTTGACATCACTAATCCTTGTCCCGATGCATTGTGACCCTTGGATATATCGGATGCTCTCTTGTATGGTTAGATTTTCACCATCTTGTGATTGTTTGCATGTAGGATCGATGACATGGCACCTGAATGGTTGTGGACCCATCCCACGTGGTCATAGGTCCAAACACACCCAGGAGGGTGCCCGGGCGGCTACTGCCCATGGTCGGGCGGCCATGGCACATGGCCGGGCAGCCATGGCCATGTCACATATGTTGCCCACCTTCGGTATTTGGTGTATTTCCAACCATTTTGTGTGCATTTCGGTACCTACATCCAAATATTCATGTACAACTTGTGGAACTCATTAGTAGTAAGGGTTAGTCCAAATATTTCACTAGTTTAGCTTCATTTGGTGGATAATTGATGGTTGAAATTGTGGAATTACGACCGTCAACACCCCCTAAGCTTAGACCTTTGCTCGTCTTTGAGCAAAGCTAAGACTGAAAGTGGATCAAGAGTTGCTACAATATCCAAGATGAAGGAAAAATTCCTAAATGTAACTCATTACTCCAACCTTCGCCTCGAGTAGTGAAATAATCACAGCTCACCTTGGGTAATACCTGTGGTGCATCTTTTTGCTTACCTTGCCTTGGGTGGTTGAGAGATAGAACGACTTTGCTGTAGGATTTGTTCTGACTCATTCTTTTTGGATGTTTGCCTCAGGTAGTTTTAAGACTTTTCAAAACAAAAGAAGCTTCCCCAGGTACTCTCGATCGCTCATAAGTGTTTCCTTACCAAGGGCCATTGATGCGGCCAAATCTTTCCTACACTAAGGCTTTTGTGGAGCTTTAGGTGGGGATAAATGTGGCATGCTTAGAATGTTTGTTTTGCTAAGCCAAAAATTGGACCAAAGAGTGTACTTTATCATTCCTTCTATTTGATTGCTGGAGTAAGAGTGGTGGTGCACTGTTGTCTCCTCCTCTAGATTTTCTTCCCTTGTAGCCTTTGATCAATTTCGAGGGGATATGGAGCTTTTATTTCTTTTTGCCATGCTTTTGCATGCTTTTCATTTTGCCGTGCACTTGGATGCATTTTTTTCTTCTTTTGCCATGCTTTTGCATGCTCATTTTTTTAGCTCCATACCCCTTCTCCTTGAAATTTGAAGGCATAAGGGAATATGAGAAGTATTTGGAGACTTTTTGATGGATGCAAAATCCGTACTGGATCACTTGCATTTATTTGGGTACTCCAGCTATCAACAGAAGGTGATATTTCTACTCAATGCGACTCACAATTTGAAAATGCTCAAAACATGTCTAAGTAGCTCTTTATAGCTGGTTTGATTCGCATGAACCATATTTGGCCTTGGTAGGAATTTTTACCATGGGGAACTTGATTTGTTATTTTCAAAATAAAGGCCTGAGACATTCATCTTACTAGGAATTTGAAAGAATTAACCCACATCTGAGTCATATCATAATCTCCCAACAACTTAGGCTAGTGATCACAATTGGCATCCACAAGGTAAAACTTTTGGTTTACTTCTTTTTATTCACGAACATGAGACTAAGCTAAGCTTAAGTTGTCATGCAAGAATTAAACCATTCACTTGATAGAGCAACTATGCATCATTTCCAAAAATTAAGCTAGCAAGTGAATTTAACAATTTAAGCACGGGAGTTATTTATTACGATACACGTTTTTTTAAAATATATAACTAAATTAAAACATGCATGAAAGGGAAAGATACATTATTACTCTCTAGGTGGGACAAACACGATCATGGATAAGCTCAGATAAAGGTACAGGGGTAGACAAGGGACGACACATTTACCTCAGTTTTAGTGGGTATTTCCCCCCAAGCTTCAACGAAGCTAGTTGGGATAATACCCTCGTGAGTGATAGTACTGGAGGTTTTGCTCTTGAATGCGGTCGACTGTCGCTCTTGTTTCTAGGATCAAATTGTGGTCGACTCCTTATTGCTGCTGAATGTCGGTGATGCTGTCCATCATCCCCAGGGTGCGATGCTATTGGAGGTCTAACGCCCCGAAGAGGGCGTTAATGTTCCCCTCAAGCTCGCCACTAGTGTAGCGGGTAGAATGGGACAGACCTGCACCATGACCATAAGAATACTCACCTCCGCTATAGTGTTGGCTGGACTATGTCGGATGTGCGGAGGGCACAATGGAGTCCCATGAGCTGTGCCATGACCCTTGTGGATTGGTCTCCTAAGCGGGTGTGCCGCCCTGGTTTTCCCAGGCGGGTCCAGCGCTAGGATGAGCCCATGCAAGTTCAGCACCTAGCTGCTGTGCATCTTCATAGGCCTCGCAGATTTGTTCCTTAGCTCGACGTCGTTGGGCTCGAGTCATCACTCCAGAGATACTATTTCTTGGTGGTTCGGGTTCTAGCTTCCCTTCGGGTGTCGGTTCGGAGCAACATAAGGAATTCTTTGGTGAGGAGGACGATTCCTCCTTCTGAGATTTCTGCAAAGTCGCCCCGACCCATGACCTGGAACACCTCATTGAACTCTTCCCGCATGCCGGTGTCAACGAGGAGGTCCTCGTCGAAGCATTTGGTCAAGGCATAAGACTTTTGATTCAAAAGCCTTAATGCCTTGGCCTCATCTTGACCATGCGGTACGAGCTGCGAATCGAGTAGTATCGGCCGGTGGGTGGAGGATGTCGGAATTTCCTCCGGCTCCTCTGTGCTAATGGACATCCTCACGGAGGCAGCATGTCGACTTGCCGGGCCAGAGCCATCGGAGGACGACCATCGGATGTGTTGTCCTGCCTTGCTGACGGCCTTCTTCGCCTTCTTGAGTACGCTTTTCATCCTACAAGGCAGAGCAAAGACAACACAAAATACCGAAAGGATAGATGACAAAAGAAGTTAGTGTTAGCGGGTTAGTGATCTATAAGAAAATTGTCCTTGTGGGGCAAAGCCTCCACAAACGTTCTGTTTCTTCCCAACAAACAGAGAGAGTACTGCCAAAATTTTATTTGGCTAACCAAATTTTATTCAGACATTATTTTAACTATGCATGGAAGCTTAATTAAGCACTAAATAGAGGATTTAAGGGAGAGAAATGAGCTTGATGCTTGGTGTACCGAGGGAAGAGGTGAGAGGTAGTATTTATAGGCAAAGGGGAGCAAGCAGGGTGGCCGGGCGGCCACTGCCCTGGCGAGGCGGCCGCCGAAGGTGGCTGGGCGGCCACCGGCTCTGGTCGGCCGGCCATGCATGCGCGTGGAAAAAGCAGAGAGCTGCTGGTAGAGATGCTAGTGCGCACCGAAAGCAAGAGGAGAGGGGCCGGGCGGCCAACACCCATGGCCGGCCAGCCATGGTGCCTCTGTTCTCCTCCTTTGCTTTGTCTTGAGAGAGGATAAAAGAGAAAGCTAAAGAGAGAAAGAGAGGAGGTAAAGAAAAAGTGGAAAGAAAGGAAAAGGGAAAGAAGAGAGAGGGAGAAAGGAAGGGAGAGGAAAGGAGAGCTGCTGCTGCCCTTCCCTGCTCGAGATCTTATTCCTCAACGCGTTAGTCTTTCCTAGCGGAAAATACTTTGCAAGGAAAGCGTCGGAACATGCGTTTCCAAGTTGTCAATGTTGCTCGGTTGAGGTAGAACCACTGTTTGGCTTTCCCAATAAGAGAGAAAGGAAGGAGATGAAGTTTGACGGCGCCAGGTGATGCTCCTTTGATATTGAATGTACTGCAGATTTCTAAAAATTGCTGCAGGTGATTGTTGGCATCTTTCGTAGCCAGCCCGCAGAAAGGGATAGCTTGAACCATATGTATCACCCCCGGTTTGAGCTCAAAAACCTCTACCACTTGAACATTAGGTCCCTTGGGGATATTGCTACTAGAGGGGATCGAGAACTCACGGATAGTCTTTTCGGTCATGGTGGTGAAACGTAGAGTACTGGTTGAAGTACTTGGTTCTAGCTCCCTAGGTACAGGTCTTTGTTGGGCGGTTTTAGAACGGACCCTCCTGATCAGAGACTCTGGGTTGTCATGGAAATTTGCCAGCAGGCCGAAACCGGTCATACACCTCTCTGTTGCAGCCACAACAAGACAATAGAGCAAAGTGAGCCTGCTAACAACCAGCGGTAAAATTTATAAAGAATACAAGTTCGAGATGAGAAATCAGTTATCTCTTGGCAAATTGCTTCCCCGGCAACGGCGCCAGAAAAGCTTGTTGCCATCTCTTAGCCTTTATAGGTTTTTCTCCGCAAGCGCATGGAGACCATTGTAGCCTTTCACTCAAAGTATTCCAAGTATCATAAAATATCCACAGGAAAGCGGTAGGCTCAAGAGTATAACTAAATAAACTCAAATCGAATAAACTGTAAACTTGGATAAATTATACCAACTAGTAGTCTACAGGGGTAAGCGAGATAAGGATAGGTGTATGGTTGAGTGATAAGCGTATCAAAGAATCCGTAGAAAGGTATAGTTGCCTGGGAGGACAACGAGTGAGATAAAGTCACCAAGCTTTAGTCTAGCGCCTGCAAAGATCTTTTGTGTCTAACTAAGCTATTCAAACAAACAAGTCAGGATCTTGCGTCGAGCGAAATTCCAGAGACTCGAGGGTAGTGTTGGCGGTCGTTATTTCACGGTTTCGACCAGCAATTCCTCGGTGAATAAATGGGGTATACATAAAGTTCTGTGCATTATCTACCTAACACTAATGAATTCCACAAGTTTTGGTGGTTTTTGATGTATCACAGGGAGATGCTCATATTCCATACAAAAGTATACCATATGGAGCAAGAGAGAATTCACGCACAAAGGGCTTGAGAATGATTTGAAAATAACATCACTATGAAGTATCTCAAATGCCCTCATGGACCAAACCATTGCAAAGATCTCATCAAAATAATCAAAATGGAGTTTTGGTTCACTCAATTTGGAGTCCAGATGCAAAAGTTATGGCCGTCGCAAAAATTGACAACGCTGAGAAGATGGACCATGGCCGCTCGGCCACCTTACATGCCCGCCCGGCCATCCCCATGGCCGCCCGGCCACCAACCATGGCCGCCCGGCCACCACCCATGGTCGCCCGGCCATCACCTTGGCTTCCCAACCACGCCATATGGTTCCCTCGACGCAATGCAAAGAAACACAAAAGGAGATGAATCCAACCGTACAATCAAGTATCCGATGAAACCAAGGGTTGGAAGGCCATCACACGAGGATTGCAATCCAAGGGAGATAGCATGCAGCCAATCCAGGAGAAACACATGGCCGCCCGGCCATTGACCATCGCCGGCCGACCACTACTTTTTCCCGTTTTGCACGTGCACCGACTTTGGCAACCGTCACTGACCCTGGGGAAGCATTTCTAGTCGTTGGATCACACAAGTCGGTAAAATGGGTGGCCGCCCGACCACATGACTTAACAGTTTTACATGCAAACCGACTTGGGCGACTACTACCGACCTTGGGGAATGAAGATCAGCCGTCGGATGCACAAAGGCGGTTAATCGAGTGGCCGCCCAACCACCCCTCGTGGCCGCCCGGCTGTGATGCTCCGGCATCTCAAGTGCATAATCACTCATCATACATGAAGCATTCATCTTGAGCATCATGGCATGACATGCGTGGGTGCGTTGGAAACAATTTTGGTTTATATTGCATAGTGAAAAACACTGTCATTTCATGTGTGGTACTATGTTCATGATCATATCTTTTATTCTGTTGAGATCTGGGTGAAGTCCATATTGACAAAACTGTAGGTCAACATGATATAAACAACTTTTCTAATTGGGGTCTTGTCATATAATGAGGTTTGCAAAGTGATTAGGGTCAATTATTGTCAGTACAGAAAACCAGTCCAAATAGGGGCTGATTTGAAATTCCAAATTTACTCTGACCTGCAGCCACTTTCATGCAAAGCTCAAATTAGGGAAGTTGTAGGTAATGATCTAGGGAGCAACTTTTCAATTGGGGTCTGGTTAGAAAATGAATTCTAGTTAATGATTTGAACCATTTTCTGTCAGCCTAGAAACACAGTTTAAATCTGACCAGTTGGTAAATTTGGTTTTTCTCCAACTTAAAGTCATTTTCATGTCAAACCCAAATGGATTGAAATATATATGATTAAATTATAAACAAACTTGTCAATGGGAGTTTTAGAAGTTAAAACCCAGAAATGGGAGTTTTCCCCTTCACAAGAAATAAAGGTACTCTGCCCCATCTAGAGCTGTCAGCCAAATTTAAATGGAAGTCATATTTCTAGACCGAATTTGAGTTGGAAGCTTTTGACAAAGTTGTAGAGTTCAAAGAGTGGAACATTTCATCCAATTACCATTTTTCCAAATTCGGCTCCTAAATAGGTCAAAATGGCGATTTACCGAGGGTGAGGAAACACATTTTTCCTTTTCTGGGATTTTCCTCCCCCGCGGTCACTGACGAGTGGGGCCCACTCGTCAGCGCCGCCCCGCTCCCCTAGCTCGCGGTCACCGCGTGGCCGCCGGCGTACGGCCACGACGCGCGCACGCAGATCGCCCCCCTCGGCCGAGGCCGCGCCCTTACCTAGCCGCGAAGCCGTCCGCGTTCATTCCCCGCTCCTCGCTCGCTCACTCACTCGCTCTCTCCCCACCCTCGCGCGCCGCCCGCCATAGCCGCCGACCGAGAGCTCGCTACGCCGGCCTCCTCGGTCCCTCTCCGCGCCCCCAACCACCGCCGCCGGGTTCGCCTCGCCCTTGCGCACCCGCCGAGGTAGACCTCGTCGTCCCTCTCCCTCTCATTCTCTAGATCGGGCCGAGCCCCGTCGCGCCCGCCATGGCCGGGCCGAGCTCAAGCTCGGGCTTGCGCCGCCGCCTACCGCCCCTGTCGTGTACCTAGAGCACTCTCACCGCACTCGCCTCGCTCCCGCGCACCCGAGGCACTAGGCCTCGTCGCCGTTCACCCACCCTTCGCCTAGATCCACCGCCGCCCGACGTCGTGGCCACGCCGCCGACGCCGTCGCGCACCCTCGGTTCACCGCCTTCCCCCACCGACCCTCGCCGTCCCCGCCGCCGAGATCTAGCCCGGCTTGAGCGCTGCGCTACCGCGCACCCGATGCGCGTCGCGTCGCGGCTCCGGCGAGCCCGAGCTCGCCGGCGCGCGCGCGCCGCCGCGCCGTCGCGTGCGGCGGGAGGAGGAAGAAAGGCCGGGGGGTTTTGCAAGCTACCCCCCGGAGTATGGGTTATTTACATTTTTAACCCACGCGTTGTTTACTGAGTCTTGGTATTCTTACGTGCTAGCCCCTGGAGTATAGGGTTAATTGTGTTCTAGTCCTCGGTTCTATCTTTTTCCATTTCTTTTTCCTATATTCGGCTGAAACTTTGAAAATTCATATAAAATCGAATAAAAATCGTAAAAAGGTAAACTCAGTTGCGTTGTACTCCCGGTAAATAGATCTACACAGTAGGTATGATGTGGGGATGTGCATGTACGGTTTTATCCCTGTTTTTAAAGATGCATGATAAATCAATGAAAAATAGGAAACATGGCCTAGATGGAATCCAAAAATGACGAAACTTGGTCAGTAGTCTTCTTAGGGTGTTTTGATACTGTGGTAATTTCTGGTGACTCAATACCCTACTGTTCATTCATGGTTTTACCGTTTTATATGTACTTTATGCATTATTTGATAACTTGAAAATGGGGTCCATGCAAAATATGTGAAATAAGGCTCACTAGTATTTTTTTCAGGTCCTATATAGCTTGCGAACACCACTGGTAAAATATGAGCCCCTGCATGTATAGTTTTGAGGGTGATTTGAAAATGACAAATCTTGACTTGGAGAACTTGATAAATGGAAAAATGGGTCCTAATGTGCAAGATAAATTCTACCAAAATTCTAGTAGCATATGGGAGTGCTGTAGAATCCAGAAAGTATATGCTTGGAAACTACCCTCACTGTTTATATGTACAACTTAATTTGCACTAGTTTTATATATGGAGAATAGGTGTCCTGTCAAAACTTGGGAGTTTTAGCTTGTAAATTTTTGTACAGGTAGTTCATACCAAGTATAGCTCACTGGTAAAATTTCACCTTCAGAAACCTTTCCAGTGATTTATGAAAATTCTGAAAAGGTGTAAGGCTGAGAAATTGCTGGAATTTTAATAAAATAATTATAACTCCAATTGAGCTGAAATTTTGACAGTAGTTTTGGGTATGAAGTATCCGCTTGTCATAAAAGTTTGATACCATTTGAGTTAGTGGAACTGCTAGAACTCAGAAGCATGATTTAATTCACAAATGTGCCTGGCTTACACTAAGTATATGCATTTGTCTAGTTTTAACTACTATGCACATGTCGTTTCCCATGAAGTATATGCTGCATACTGACACCTGCACTTCATCTACATCAAATGCATACATCTGCATTCATAAGCGCTCATGTCTGTACCTCTCATGCATATAGACCCCGCGATCGAAGAAGAGACGGTGCAGGAGCAACCCCTAGTCGAGGAGCCCGAAGAGGAACAAGAGGACTCACAGCCGACCGCTAACGCCACCGCCGAAGAGACTAACCCTAGCGAGGAAGAAGGTAGGCAGGATCATACAATTCCCAGCATATAAAATACCTGTTCATTACGCATATGCATTAGGTGTTGTATGGAACCAATTGCATTAGATCCCTTGGCCGTCTGGCCCTAGCACCTATACCTAGAGCTCGTAGGGCGAGTGCCTAGAATGGCTAGGTACGAGTAGACACGAGTGAATAAATGTCACTCGTCGCGTAGGTGTTACTTTTCAAAAAGAAAAAGTCTCACTATGAAAGCTATTATTATCATGCCATGATTATGTTATGTTTTAACTGGAGACCGGGCGGAGATACGGGTATGAATGTTGAGAATTGAGATAATGTGTTGTGGACTCCGCCCGAGTCGCATAAGGCCGGTCGTTGTTCGCCTATTGGTCGGCATAACATTGCTAGAGTGCTTATCCGGAATCTATGGGCCGGTGAAAGTCTTACTTGTGACGTCTCAAGCAAGGGGCACGTTCCTACCCACTGGTTGAGAGGCAGGTGGCCGCGGAGGCGGGTGTCAAAGGAGGGCAGAACCCGACGTAACCGAGGTACCGCTCCTGCGACAACGCGCTCCGGGAGTTAGGCGGGAGTGGTCATCGAACTTGAGGCAGGACAGGTGGAGATGGGGGAAGCATATGTGGAACGCCGGGAGTTAGTAAGCATATGCCATCCTGGTGCTTCTAGTTATTCCTGGGAATATAAAAATCGATTCGAATCGCTGATACTCACCAGGTGTGAGAATGCCAATACCACTGACGGGCAAAGTAGTAATCCATACGAATATGTTGTATTAAGAATTCATGGTTTTGACAACTACATACTTGGATATGCCTGATTTACTTTATGCAATATTTGTCACATTTCTGATACATGCTTTACTTTCATGCCATGCTATACCATAGCTATTATGTTCCACAAATTTTGATGACTCGAGCAGCTGTTAAATCCTGCTCGGGTGCAATAATGTAAGCAGCTGTCAAATCCTGCTTCCACTGATTTAACTTGATCCTGTATAAAAGCAATGACTAAGGACTCAGATGCTAGTAAGCAAGCTTCGCGTCAGCCGTAAGCCTCATCCATTAAGTCCTACTGAGTAATTAGTACTCAGGGTTTGCCCCCACTTTTGGCTTACAGGTACGGAGTTCCTCTTCTGTGCCTGTGTTGGTGGAGGGTCGTGCCCCCATCAAGAATGAGCAGAGTCATGATCTGGCAAGGAGTGGCATCAGTGGGCTCGATGCTCGTTCTTTTATGCAAGTATTTTGAGTACCATGAAACTTGAACTTTAAATTTCCGCTGCGAGAGACTATTTGAACTATGTTGTTATAAGACACTATGTTGAACTCTATTTGATTTCGAACTTGGTTTGTAACTAAAGTCTATGTAATATCTATTCAACTGCCTGTGATGTTGTAACTATTGTGGCTCCATCGAGAGTCGGATGTGTATGACGTCGGTTCCTCTGGGAAATGGTGACATCGAGAGCCCGAAGGACTCTCGATGGACTACCGGGTTTAGTCTAGCCTAAGTGCACTACGAGCCAGAGGTGGCAGGTGTGCTTAGCCTGGATTAAGCAGGGCGGTTCCGCCACACCGGCCATGCACAGTGGCCGTCCGGCCACCGACTTACCTCCTCCACTGACCTTACCACTCCTATAAGTAGAGGGGCACTCCCCTGCTCCAAAAATGTACCTTTCACCATGTAATCTCTCTCTCCGTCTCTAGGAGGCACCCCACGGGTGGTGCCTCCACTCTAAAAATAGTGTTTGGTTAGGAGTTAGTGAAGGGTTTGCTGTATTGGAGTCAGTCAGAATATTCGGAAATGTATCCTGTGCTTTCTTTCTTACTTTCTGACTATTGACAAGTGCAAGTACTTTACTTTCCTACTTTATGCACTTATCTTCTGCTCTAGTTAGTTACTCACTTGGTATGTATGCAGCTGTTAAGCACCTTTTTCCTTTTGGGCATACCAAGCTCGAGGCCTGAGTTGTGCTAAGTTAGAATTGATTGATCGTTGTTATGCTTGCTAGTGCTACAATTCAACACGTTTGTAGCGTGCCATCCTCTCCACGCAGCTTTGCTTGGTAGCCCCACTCGATGACAGCGTGTGGTGTGCCTGTGTAGTCTAGGCCCGTTGTTCGGGAGGCATGTAGGTGTTAGCCAGACTCTCTTTCGGGACCAACTATCTACCCCCAGGTACCCTCGAGACTCTAGAATTTCGCTCGACTCAAGTCATAACTATGCTGAGATCCTTTCGACCATTAGTATGGATAGCTCTTGTATGCTAGCAGAGAAAGAAGACTGTACTACAGTCCCTGTCTCGTTGTCCTCCTATCTTTACCTATTTTCTTGCCAACGGTGCTTGGCTTTTATCCCATAGTGTTTGGTGTCAACCTTTCCTAGCTATCGGTTGACAGAATGAGTAGTGACAGTTGGATGAATGATAGTTTGATATCTCTACCTCAATGCTTCCACATGGATAAATACGATACCTTAGAATACTCCCGGGTGAAAGGCTATAGCAGTCTCCGTGCGCTTGCGGAGTAAAATCCGGTAGGCTAAGAGCCGCCAACACACAGCGCTCCTCTAGATTCTGCAATTTGGCCCGGAGCGCTATGTTTTCCTCCCTAGGAGAGGCCACCGTGTCTTCATCATTAGATGATCCTTCAAACTTCCCAGGCGGCCGTCGAATGGGAGGTGGTACAGCCACCCTATTCACCGTCCTCCGTGGTGGAGTGGAATTAATGGACTCATCTATGGATGAATCCGGCATCGCTACCCTTGGCACAAACACCTTTGCATACCCACCTGTAGGAGTCTTCATCCCATGGAGGGTATGGGTGGAATGGCTAGGGAAGACCGGTTCCCTAGATGGTCCAGCAGCCTCCTCCTGGAAGAGGCTCTTGATGCACTTCACAGGGGCGATGACCCCCATGGTAGGACGTGGAGACGGGCGCGCCACGTTCTTGGCAATGGCCCTTGTGGGGGACTAACCGCGAGGGGGCCTGTCCACGCTGTGGGAGCGTCATAGGGAGTCCGGGCGACCTTCGCGGATGGCCGGCCGGCCACGGGGGCTGTCACACGAGGTCGGGCGACCTCAATCATGGGTCGGGCAACCCTGGCCCGAGGTCGACCGACCTTGGGGACCTAGTCCCATCGGCCAGGGTGACCTCCTGATGGGTATCTCGGGACTCTCCTCTCTCGGGATGGATTGGAGAGGATGTGGTGAGTCCTCGGACGCCGGGGTGTACGTGGCGGTGGTGTCCGATGTGAGCGAGATGATAGCTTTGCCATTGTTGCGTGGAGAAGGCTGGATTCATCCTCATTCCGTGCTTCTGAGTGCGCTCGGGAACTTGGCGAAGATCGGCTAAATGATTTTCTTGCAAAACCGATTTCACCACCACGTCGTCGATATAAACCTCCACAAGCCGGCCGATCAAATCGTGGAAAATATAATTCATAGCCCGCTGGTAGGTGGCCCCAGCACTACGCAAGCCAAAAGTCATAACCACGAACTCGAATAAACCTTGAGAGCAACGAAAAGCTGTCTTGTAGACGTCTTCTTCGGCCATGAATATCTGGTTATATCCAGCATTACCATCAAGGAAACTCATCATCTTGTGGCCAGCTGCAGCATCGACAAGTGATTCGGCAATAGGCATGGGATATTCATCTTTTGGGGTAGCTCTGTTCAAATCTCTGAAATCAATACATATCCTAAGCTTCCCATTTTTCTTCCACACAGGAACAATGCTCGATATCCAGGTGGCGTATCGGCAGGGACGAATAAAGCCAGCACGAATCATCTTTTATATCTCCTCTTTGACCGTATCTACAATCTTCGCATCGATCTTCCTGGAGTGTTGTGCAAGCGAACGAAACCAGGTTTTGTTGGCAATCGATATTTGACAATAGATCAATCAAGACCAGGCATCTCATGGTACTCCCAGGCAAAACAATCAGGAAACTCTCTAAGCAGTTCAACCAGCTTAGCCTTAAATTCTGGGTCGAGCTTTTTACTTACCCATGTTAGCCTAGGGCGATCGCCTGGACCTATGTCGACTGCCTCAAGCTCGTCAGAGGGAGTAAATCCAAAGCCGAGTTTACCTTCCTCGGCAAATTCCTAGGTAGAGCATGATGATGTTGGAGTTGGATGGGGAGGTGCGATTTCATGTTTTTCCTCATCATCGGGCAATTGATCATCGCATGTCAAAACATCTTTATTAGAAGAAATATAAATTACATTGATGTTTTGTGGCCGATCACCAAGATTGGCCAATTCCGACTTATTACAAAAAATATGATTATAAATTTTTTGGGGCCGATCACGCAGATCGGCCACTACAGCCTGTGGGGCCGTAGACACGCTACCAGCATCTATTTGCCAATGAGAATCGGCCGATGCCATCGGCTGAGGTGGCCTACCATTTACAGATGGGTGCTGATTGCCAGAACCGGTGTGATCACGTTTTTTGCCTCTTCCACGAAACTCCATTTCAGCTCCTGTCGATCCGAGAGGCACTCTGCTTCATCTGATGTGGACAATTTTGCAATGCTGCGAGAATCGTCCGTGGGTACCACTTCAACGTTGTCACCGTCCCATTGGATCAAACATTGATGTATTGAAGAGGGCACACAGCAGTTGGCATGAATCCAGTCTCGGCCAAGGAGAGCCGAATAAGGACCATGATCGTCGACCACGAAGAAGTGTTGAGCGTCTTGTGGCCACCGTTAGCTCGACATTAAGGACCCCTTTGACTTGAGACGAAGTGCCCTTGAAGTCGTTGAGAGTGACGTTGGTCTTCACAAGATCGTCGACAGACCTCCCAATCTTGCGGCACAAGGAATATGGCATGATATTGATAGTTGCACCTGCGTCGACGAGCTTCCCACCAACTGGCTTGCTGTTGATGAAACCCTTCACGTAGAGAGGTTTTAGATGCCGATACTTCTTGTCGATCGGCTTTTCGAAGATCGCAGCAGCAGGGCCGAGGCTCAGTTGTGCCATTGACTTGGCCATCTGTTCGCTACTGGGAGGACGAAAATCTTCAAGCAGATAAAAGACCATATTTATACCTGTTGTGGCCTTCTTGATCACATCGTTGACCTCGTCTTCCATGTCATCGTCGTCGCTGGTGGAATCATGACCGACCATGCGCGATGAGCCTTCTTGTGCGTTTGGCTTGGCCGGCTCGGCTGGTGCCGACTTTGTCGACGTTTTAGCAGCGTCGGACTGGGGCTTCCGTTTCCAAACAAAATTTCGTTTGGACTGTAAGCTTGGAATGTCCATAATGCCCCCGATCTTCTTAAGCTGCTGAAGATATTCTTCTTCGGCTAGTTCCAGGCAGCGCAAGCGCTGAACCTTGCGTTTTTGTGTCTTGGTCAGGCCCTCAGGGCACCACCTTTCCAAGTGGCACTCCACGCGACGTTGAAGGTCCCTCGGGTCTTCTTTCTTTGCAGGCGGAGATGGACGCGCCGGCGGCGGAGACACGGACCGCTGCTTTGGTGGTGGAGATGGTGGATGCCGCAGTAGAGGAGTAGGGTCACGATGACGGCGTGGCGAGGCCGTGTGACGTCGTCGCGGTGATGATGCGAGTTCCAATCGTTCGAACACGGACGCCTTGCCACGGTAACTCCTGCGATCGGAACACTCTGGACAGTTATCAATGATGGGTAGTCTCTCCATACCTTGCGTCCAACAGAAGTGAAAGTAGGGGCAGCGCCAGTGCTCACGCGGTTCATGGCGTCGCGGCTTGACTGGTGTCGCCTCTGTTCTTCACGGCGCCAATCCTCGCAGCGCTGTTCTTCGCGGCGTCGCTCCTCAAGGTGACGGCGACGCTCACGATGATAGGCTTCATCCTCTTTGGCATGACGTCGCTCCTCGTTCCTTTGATGATGGCATGCGTACATGCCCATCAGCACTCCCGAGTTGGGGCGACATCGCCGATTCCTCTGAACTGTTTTGACCGAAGTATGCTCTTTGGCCCTAAACTTGAGAGGGACATCGTCGAGAGGATCCGCCTTGGCCTTTCCCTTCTCATCCTTGGATGCGTGAACCATGTTGATCGACGCGGCAGGACCTCGAAGGAGATGCAAAAACTGATGTTGATTGCCCCGGTGCAGGATCCGGCCCGAAGAAATAGCGCTGCCCAAGCGCGCTCGGCTCATCGACTCAGATACAAACTCTGAGTAGTACTCATCGGGCAATGAACTTGTAGCGTAGACGGCGTTGACTTGGAAAGGCATCGTGTCTATCTTCATTGGAGCGCGAGCAAACACCAGCCTCCTTTGCTCTATGGCCTTCTAAATTTCAGACCGCAGGATCCTGCAGTCACTGGTATTGTGCCTGTCTAATTTGTTATGCCATTTGCAGTACTTGCGGCCGCGCATCTCTTCAGCCGTAGAGACTTGCGGCCGCGCATCTTTGACGAGCATATCAAAGATGGCTTCGGTCTTTGAGACGTCGAAGTCGTAGCCCGGGATCGGCTCAAGCTGTTTCACCCATTGGCACTGTAGAGGCTTGTTAGTCCTTGCCCACTGAACAAGGTAGGCAATAGCATTGTCCAAGGCGTCGTCTTCATCGGCTTGGATACAATCGATGCTCCGTCTTTGCCTCCCTTGCAGGACTTCTGGGTGGCTCTGCTCATAGGTAGAAACCTTTGACACTAAATGGCCGATAGAATTGAAATCAGTCAGCCCATACACTGCCTTGACAGCCCTGTTTAACCCGTTGTATGCTATCTAGGCCAGAATCCTCTCGTCGAGGTGGAGAGAGTAGCAACGGTTCCTTAGCTCACGGAACCGTTGGATGTACTTGTGCACTGTTTCTCCCGGGAGCTGGTGGATGCTGTTCAAATCTGTGAACGTGGCTTCATCGGATCCCGAGAAGAACTGCGCATGGAAGCTTTCCTCTAGCTGTTTCCAAGTGGTGATGGACCCAGGGGCCAACATGGTGTACCAACCGAAGGCTGGCCCGGTTAACGATAGAGAAAACAGCCGAATTTTCATATGTTCGGCCCTTGATGTGATCCCTAGCTGCGCGAGGTAGCGGCTGACGTGTTCTACGGTACTGGCGCCGTTGCTGCCACTGAATTTGGTAAAATCAGGGATCTTGAACTTGGGAGGCGCCTCCAGGTGGTTGTATACCTCAGGGTAGGGCTTTGCATAGGTGATGGCCCCCGGTATAGGTGTAATACCATATTGGTTCTTCAAAATCTCGGAAAGATCTTTCTGAGACATGTTGAGGCCCGTCCCTGCGGCAAACATGGACTGATCGTTATGGATCGGCCTAGTCCCATAGGCGTTTTGCCATTCAGCCAGCTCCTGGTCTGCCGCTTTTGCTGCTCCATGTGGAGCGGTTCCATTCGTAGGCCTGGCTTCCGGAGGAGGGTTTTGTTTTGGTCCTTGTGATGAATTGACGAGGACTGGGTTAGGGTACGGGGGAGGATGTGCCTCTCCTTCCTCCAGCTGTCAGTACCTCAGCTAGCATACAGGTATGACCAAGGGTGGAGTTGAGTAAACCTTGGTCTCTAAAGGAAGCTTATCACGTGGAGGATGCATGATGAACCCTGCGATGTTATCCCCCTGCACCTCAATGTGGATTGGTGTGAGTGGCCTGGAGTAAAACATGGCTTCCCCCACGTGGTCGTTCAACTCGGGGCCGGTGATGTGAAGAGGCTCACCGGCCAACGCTGCTCTGACTGTCTTGACCACGATATTATCCATGCGGTTTATGACTGCCTTAGACTATCTGATCAAAGCATGCGAGGTAATCCTGTTTATTTCCTCGCGGAGCGCTTCAGTACGCCGCTGCGAGGGGGTCAGGAGATCGACTTCGTCAAGAAGTGACGAAGGGCATCGATGTAACATGATGCCGCCATGGCGAGACGTCTGATACATGGCAAGTACTTTGGCCTTGAGTTCCTCGATGATTTCGGCGTAACGCCTTTGGTGTATCTTAGGCAGGTCTTCGGGTTTCTCGATGGGAACGAGTTCTTCACCGCCCTCGTCGGTACTGGCACCGCGATTTCCTTTACCTCCAGCCATGCAGATGAATTGAGATTTGTCCCACCGAGCATGCCAAAAATGTGTTACACCAGGAAACTGACGGGTAGTTCCCTAGAGAGCTTCACACAATAGGGCCGGGAGGTGCTGCGACCCGTGATCAGCTGAACGGATCAACCTATCATTCTTGGCTCAGTGTTGCTTGGGCGTGCCACCTGGCTTATTACCTAACCAGGGAGGTTGTGATGATGGTGTTCGCATTGGTTGGCTCCTGTTTCCCCTGTATAAGCAGACAAAACAGATCAAAACGTCAAATACTAGCCGAATCGCTCGGATCGGCTCATCCTGGATTGGATCTTCGTCGTCGGCAAGGCCCTGCTATCTTACCAATAGTATATCCAGATAGAATATATAGAAGTGCTTAAATAAAGGAAAAGAAAACACGACTAGATCTATTCTAGTCGGCTAAAACATCCAGATGAACGTCAAACATGCCTTGAATCTACTGAACTCACCAAAGATTCTATAGGAGCGATATAAGGACAAATGCATCTTTGATAAAACGATAAAAGGCAAGACAGGGTATATATCGGATCTTCCTACTAACATATGATCTGTAGATGAAACTATGAGAACAGATATGATCTAAGCCATAAACCTTGTGACATGCTAAATTGATAACAAACCGGCGGCATAAAAGCATGCACCACAACAGATATTAGCATAACAACAAGTTACTTATAAGCCGACGAGCAAGCATATCGGCTCATAAACGTGACAGATCTCATGCCAATTTAGGCTTGACATGAGATTCATTGGGGTAACTAATGGATCTTGCGCTAAGTAAAGCTTATCGCGAGATTCGTCATGGTAACTGGCAAACCGTGCCATCAAAAACGCTTTAGTACACGATTTGCCAGGTGACTAACGTCATAATGCCTATAACGAACTAAATCGTTAAGGCAGCATGACGATTACCTGAAACTCTAGTCACTAGAGGTGGCGATGCGCCAAGGGGAGGTGGAGACAGCCGCTGCTCGATGAACGTATGTCGTCAACTTTATTTCGATAGTAAGGATACATATTTATAGTCCGTAGACTAGGGCAACAAACCTGCCCTTCCATAATTAAGGTACAAACCCTAACTAACTAAAACTGGACTCTTTAATCTACGATACAAGGCCCAATGGCCTACTTTATCACTCCACCGTCGCTCCCTTGGATGACTTCTTTCAACCCAAAGCTGATCTTGGCCCATTATCAGGGGCGGCCAAATTCCGTTGTCAACACATCCCAGATAGCTATCTAAGTGTTAGGCTTCTTTAGCCCCTATTTTACTCTTCCCACCATACACTATCTTGTTATCTTACCCCCGTTGTAAGAATAGCTGGTGTTTTATCTAAGTTATAGTACTGCTTGAAAGTTCGACATTTCATTCCACCTATTCACCCTTGCTTCCCTATGAATTTTTACGATACTCGGAATACTCTGAGTGAAAAAGCTACAGCGAATCTCCGTGCGCTTGTCGAGTAAAATCTGTTACGCTAAGAGACGTCAACAACCTACAAGTACCCCCTCGGTCTCCAAGCTATAAATACTCCCTGGGAGGTCACTTGCCAGGTGTGGTGGATAAAGAGAAGACTAGTGTGGTTGTGTATAGTGTGTAAAGTATAGTAGTGAAGCCACATTTGGCATTGTAGAGAGAGCCAAGTTGTATCAAGAGTGAGTAGTTGTTGACGCGGTTTATGTACGAATATTTTACGTCATTTTATATGGTTTTTCACTGTTTTTAAGCGTCAACTATATCTTTTACTAACAATTATCACCGATTATTGTGGATTTTGCAACATTATCTTAGAAATATGCTATATGTGATTTTTACAGGTTTTTAACCTATTTTTCGCAAAATTCACAACAATCTACGTCGAGTGGGAAAAGACATTTGAAACGACATTCATTGAAGATAATGATTAAGGAAGGCATGATTGACTCATACTCCCTTCTGTGTTAATCATGGTTTCCTAATTAGAAGCTTCAAGAAGATGTCAAGAGCTATTGGGAATTGAAGACAATTATTCAATAAAATCATCAAATATGCCAAAGACTAGAAGACTTCGTCATATCTCGGCCCATATCGAAGATTCCAGAAGCCCAAGAGTCCAAGAGGCCCCGTACAAGTATTTTTTAAGCATCAAGCGATGTCTCGGCGAAAGATGGATGGAAACAGGCGAGGGAGGAGTCTAGGTTGGCCGACTTGACCCCCCCCAAGTCGGCCGACCTGACTTCCTCCGACGCCGTCTCGTGTTCCCCTTTCTACCATGCCTCTTACAGAAGATTCCAAGGAGATAAGGATCACTTGGTGCAAAGAAATTAAAGATAAGGAAGATTTATCAAGAGTACAATCCAACCTCCAATTAAATCTCGAGATATTCTCGGATTCCAGGACAGCAGCACCTTGCGTGCCCAATTCGGAGACCTAAACGACGTCAAATGGAGAAAGTTTGAATACCTAAACGAGCTCTACAATTTAGAGTCCGAGTTTGCTTTATTTGGACTCCGGATGACAGAGATATGGTCGAAATACGAAAGGTGCAGAAAACAGGAAAGTCCTATTTCGGGGGAAACAAGAGTCCTACTCCAATTCCAAGCAAGGGGAAGGCAGGGCACCCCAAGGCACCTCCGGGGTATAAATACAAACCCCTACGAGACCCACAAGGCCATCCAATTCTTTTCAATTCATCAAGGCGACACGATGTAGAGGGATAACAACTAGATGAGAGCAGAGGGTCGAGTTTCTAGTATCGGATTAAAGTTCTTCTAGTTCCTAGAGGTGATTTGGTGCTCTAATTACCTAGTTCCAGAGGTCTAATTGTATCATCAAGAAAAGGTATGATCATGGCTATAAGTATGATACAATTTATTAATGAAGCATTGTTCTTGTCTAATTATTATGTTCTTGTTCTAATTATGCTTGTTCTAGCTCTAATTAGCTTTAAATCTAGATGCTTGGTGATTAGAGCATGTCTTTAAGGGTTATATTCTTCTAGCGTTCTTGATCGTTGATCTAGCTTACTAATGATATAGTTGTGTTTCTAGTTCTTGTAATCATGGTGATTAGAGGTTCTAGTTGCTCTAATTATTTTATTAGACTATGTGATGTAATTAGAAGCCGGTTCTCTAATTATGTATGCCTGTTGAGAGTTTCTCGTCGATTACCTAGTTACTGGTGACAGTAGAGCTCAGAAAAAGGTTAAACTCGATCTAGGGGGTTAGGTTGATTGATCTTGATTTAATTATACTATGAAGTTTATGCTTGATCATGCTTGTCTATCTTGAGCTACTAGTTATCTCGTTGCTTTTATTTATTTGTGGTACCAATATCATGCATGTCTTGGATCCAATTAGAGCTTGATTAGACTCCAGTTAATACCCCTTAATTGGTATTCTAGTTCTATTCTAATTGCTTATATTATAATATTAGTATAGTTTAGACGTAAATTAGATATAGATTAAGGTTAGTTTAGAAGTAGATTAGATACCTTTTATACCCTTAGTTTACCATAAACTCTTGTTAATTAGTTCTCAATTAGTTCGTTTGTTGGATTGACAAAACTCACGATACTCATCCTGGGGAAAAGCTACACACGATACTGTCCGCTTGCAGTTTATGTATATATTTGATTTTGTCTTTTACTACTAGTTTCAATAGTTAGTTTGTGTTTGTTAATTGTGTACTAATTAGTTTATCTAATTGTGTTCATGTGCTCGTCATTCATTCTTATGTTCATTCATAGTTTAGTCTAATCCAACAACTTTGCTGTCATTAGATTTTTGTTTTTGTGTTTTTCTTAATATAGCCTTTAATCTTTTATTTTGTGCCTTTTATGTTATTTTAGTTTATTCTACTTTATTTACTTTCTTGCTATAATTTTATATTTAGGTAGTTTGTTAGAACAAGTTTAGCTCTTTTATTAGTTTAATCTTTTGTAAACTCTTTTAGAATATAGTTTTTCCTATATATATGTTGCTTTAACTTTTATGAGAAAAAATGGACCTCGGTCTAATAAAAAAATATTTTTCAACCTAACTCTTTAATAGTAGGTGCTAACACTATTAGTGGCTAATGATCTGTTATTGAGTTTTGAAGGTGATAAAGGTAAGTCTGCTGTGTCAATTAAGTTTTTAAGACTAATGTTCTTTGGAGCTTGTTTGTTCTAAGCTACAGGTAATGGAGGCAAAGATGATTAGCCGAGAAGGTTCCGGAGGCTAATGATTGCTTGAGTACAAGGAAGATGAAGACACGGAAGGTTGGAAAGTCAAGACAGCAAATCTCGAGACCAGTCCAAGTTCCAACCAAATCTCGAGCTACTCTCAGAATTCAAGACAGCAACACCTTGCGGAGCGAATTCAAAGACCTTAACGATGTCGAATGAAGAAAGTCCGAATACTAAAGTTGTAGATCTTTTCGAGCTAATACTAAAGTTGTAGATCTTTTCGAGCTCTACGAGATAGAGTCCGAATTTGCATTATTTGGACTTCAGATGAGGAAGTTATGGTCGAAATACTAAAGGGGCGGAGCAAGGGAAGCTGAATTTCGTGAAAGACAATAAGTATTCTTCTCCAACACTTGATGGTGCATGCAATCATGATATTTCAAGGAAGAAGATGAAGCCACCATGAAGTAAATATTTGAACTTCACTTTTTTAAGATTAAGGTAGCTCTTGTTTTAATCAAAAATATAATTAAAAGTTTACTTTTGTTTGATTACAGATGTTTCATAATGATCATTAAAATGTTGTTTGGTTGATTGTTATCCTTCTATCCTTTCTTGTATTTTGTTTCTCGTTTTATGTTAAAACTTTATTCGCTTAATCCATACCTTGAGAATCATTTAGACTAGCTTCTTGATCCATAGCTTTGCAATACTTAATTCCAACATGTTGACCTGCCGAAGTCAAAGACCCCCATGTTCTTTTAGTAGATCTTTTTACTTTAATCAGTTGATTGAATCTACTCATGCATAGGGATGGTTAAGGTTTGCTAGTTCGTTGATTCTCAAGTTTAAGGTTGGATATAAATAAAAAAATTAAGAGCCAAGATTTGTGCAAAAGTAGAAGGGGACTAACCACTTATTCCTCCGTAAGTGGTTCGGTCCAGGTTTAATTTTTGTGCAAATTGCTTTTGAAATTTTAAACATGAACATGTGCATGTTTCTCATGACTTATTATTTGTGCACAATGTTATTTTTGAAATTTTAAAATTTCAAAGCGTTTGATCTCTTTACAAAAAGAACCCTTGTTAGAATTTTATCTAAGCCTAATTTTATTTTATTTCTTTCAAAATCATCTCTCTAATTTGGCCAAAATCATTAGGAACCCATCATCTTGTTTATTTCTTGTTTGATTTTATGAATCATGTTCATCTATGAATTATATATGTCTTAGTGTTTTGCTAAGTGATTTCAATTTGAATTATAGTTTTGTGATTCATGAATCAAATGTTTGTTTAAACTAATCAACCATGTGACTTTACTTTTATCTCTAATCATTGCCATAATGCTTTTATATTATATACATGTGTGTGTACTATAGCTAACCATGCAGAGAAATTCACACTTCATTTGAAACAATGAGACCGATGTGTGAAAGAGTACAAGATAAATTCATGATGATTGGTACAAGAATTTGGCAAGATTTGAAGACATCATCAGAATTTGCAAAAGTTTGATTGAGTTTCAAGTTGAAGAGTGAGTGGACTGAATGGAGAAGGAATTGAAGACAGGAATCAAGCCCATGAGGCTTCAAGATCAACAACGGCGGACTCATACAATTTCCACCAAGATCCAAGTCCAAAAGGTTGAAGATTGTGAAGATTGTCAACATCGGAAAAGCTGAAAATAGAAAGCTGAAGATGTCAACAACATGGAGCTTGACCTCAGGAGGCAAAGACAGAATATTTTAAGCTCATGAAATTTTCTTTCCAACGCAACAAGAATCACTCAATTTGGAGATTTCTACAAGGAGCAATGTACAAATCATTGAAGGCTACGCAAACTGAATTGAAGTCTGGACAGAACGCAATGCTTAAGTAAAACGGTCGTAACTCCTTCGTACGGAATCGGATTTTGACGCATAAGTACTTGTTGGAAAGATAATTTCAGAGGCTATCCAATGGATCTATTATTTGAGACGTGTTTTGTTCAGGACCATTGAATTATTCTATGAAGAAGGAGGTGGCAGCAACAATGGTGATGTCTACTTGAGGAAGATGGTGACAACAATGATGAAGAAGGCTTGGGTAGTGCTTTCATGAGATTTTTATGATTAAGTTTAGTTGCAAGGAGCTTCAAAGACGTTGGTAAATGAACACACAAGCAGAGGATTGTGCACACAAGTGATGCTATGATCATGACATGATGAAGTTGCACAATCAAATTATCAAGCTGCATGGACACTCTAGATTCTTACTCCAAGGACCATGGCTTCACTTCAATGAAGGTAAGTAAGAAGCCTAGCTTTATGACTTTAAATTAAGCGCTTTTCGGGAGGCAACCCATTCTTATTTAGTGTTAAGAGTCTTAGAGTCTTTTAATAGAGAAATGGGAAGCATGACACCACCCTTTGAATCATTAGCTTGTGGCTAGTTAACTTAATCTAACCTTTGTTTTAGTTAACACCATCACATCTTTTTAATTTGTGTTTTCCACCTTCCTATGCATTTTTATTTGTTTCTCCACACTTGTTTTATTAGTTTTGAAATTTTTATAAACCTCATGATGGATATTTTATATTTATGCTGATTCTTGGACCGAGTTTTTTCTTTGTAAATTAAGTACATGGTGTTTAATTTAGTTTGAGACTTTCATCATTAGGTTTAATTGAAAGTTTCTTGCTAATCATGTCTCTTGTGGATAAACTTTTTGCATTTGTTTTTATATTTCATGCATAATCTACTGTTTTTCATTTAGATTAAATTGCATGTTTATAATTGGCTTGGTTGTTTAATTAACTTCATGATGTGTGCTTTTATGTTTATGTTAAATGTTTGATCAAGCGTTTTTCTTTAGCAATTTTATGTAAGCATGGTACTTAGATTAATTTGTTGATCATCGTGATGAAGTTAATTAATCCTGCTAGTTATCCATAATTTCATTTGATTAGTTTATAAGCTTTGCAGTATACTTTGTTTTTCTTGTGCTGTTATGAGTTGATGACCTTGATAAAATATGGTGTTTTAATCTTGGTTAATTAAAATTTTGCTGGCTATAGAGAGACTTAGCAATCATGTTATAAACATAGTGTTTGGAACTTGATTTAATCATTGTCTTTGTTTATACGCTTATCTCTCGTATAATTACACTCTTGCATACACTCATTAAGTTTTTGTTTTTCTTTTATTAAGATTAATTATGCCATAAGTTTAAAATCAATGGGAATATTATTAGATTGTGGTAAATTGCTTCTGCTTTCGACCGTTACCTCGAGAGTAGTATGTGCACTTGAATTGTTTTGCAGAAAATTATTTAATGACAAGAAATTTGAAGGAATATCCGGTAACATATTTCTAACACCTTCGTTTCTCATTTTAAATTCTGCATTTATTTATCTATATCTATCAAATTGGTGTTCCCTTTGTGTTTCTCTTGTTTTTAGTGTGATAGTTTAGATTTATAGTGTGATTAATACTATAACCATGGTCTATGCTTAATTAATTAATGCTTTCAAGAAAATGATGAAAGTTGCCGCTTTATCTTTATCATGCTTTGGTTTTGATTAGTTAAATTAGCAAGCTCTCATAATACATGTTTAATTGAACTGGGCAGCAAATTTGTGATTGATTATGATTGTTCATAAAGACCCATATGATTTAATTTTTGCAAGGTTTAATCTTTATTATGATCATCTCATTGTTTATTTTTATTGCTTGTAAATTCTATTATCAACTTTATGAGTTTATCTTGCAATAGCCATTCCTACCAGAGCCATATATTTTTAAACCTTAGATTTATCAAATTTATTTTTCAAATGAGTTGGATCAAGACTGTGATCTAGGGTATGAGACTTAGAAGCTGGTCATTCGTTTTTGCGTATTTTTTCTTTGCTAGCCTTTCTATCCATGCATTGTGTTTCTCTACATTAGAGAGAGTACAAACTTTGCTGGATATCCATCCTTAAACCAAGATTATCTTTTTGTGTATCCTCCTTGACCACAACCCATTATTTTCTGAAGTAATTAAGGGATTAAATATTATTCTTTTATTAGACAGCTCTATCCTCTAAGTTAAATTGTTTTAGATATATACTCAAGGGCGAGGGTGAGTATTATTCAAGAGTGGGGATAGAGTGCTACCTTGTTATATGCTATGTGATTTTATTTATAAAGAGAGATTTTTGAGGGGACAAAAGCAAAAAAAAAAGGACCAAGTGGTCGCACAAAAGAAAAAAAGTAAAGAAAAGAGAGTTGCCCCTCAATAATCTTCTAAGTTTTTAGAAGTTTTATATTTAGTTTTTGTTTGGTATTAGTAAGGGATATCCTGTTTATATATACTCTAGAAAATATTCCAATCATGTGCAATCCGATAGTAAGGACTTCATTTGTGCCTTGAGATCATCCATTGACACTTGCACATGTCCACTTTTCTAAATGTGTGTGTTCCATCCTTTCCCTCTCAACATTATTTTATTCCATGACCTTTTTGACAAGTCTCAGTAAAACCAACAGATTTCTTTCTTGGTTTGACAATATTTTGAAAACAAGTTTTGATTAGGATTCATACCAAGCTCCAGATAAGCTTCCACTTTATATATATTTATTTATTGAATACCATTTAGATATTGAGAGACTGGATAGTTGAGTGTGTTCCTTGGCTTTGCAAGAATTTATCTCTTAATGCTTGATTATCTTTTTCAAAAACTTATTGCTAAAATGAGGAGATGTGTCTTTGACAAACTTGAATTCTTGCTAATTCTTTTGTTGTGGGATGAGCTTATTTGAATATTTTTTCTTTCATGATTTGCTGGCTCACACTAAAATTTTAATAGAGAGTTTGTTAGTTTGATTAATTAAAATTAAGGTATGAAAAAGTTAAATGAAGGGCAATGCTGATTCTTGACTTACTCGAGAATGAGCAAGGTTTAAGAGTGGGGATGTTATTGACGCAGCTTATGTACGAACATTTTACATCATTTTATATGGTTTTTCACTGTTTTTAAGCGTCAACTGTATCTTTTACTGACAATTATCACCGATTATTGTGGATTTTACAACATTGTCTTAGAAATATGCTATATGTGATTTTTACAGGTTTTTAACCTATTTTTCGCAAAATTCACAACAATCTACGTTGAGTGAGAAAAGATCTTTGAGACGACATTCATTGAAGATGATGATTAAGGAAGGCGTAATTGACTCATACTCCCCTCTGTGTTAATCATGGTTTCCTAATTAGAAGCTTCAGGAAGATATCAAGAGCTATTGGGAATTGAAGACAATTATTCAATAAAATCATCAAATATGCCAAAGACTAAGACTTCGTCATATCTCGGCCCATATCGAAGATTCTAGAAGCCCAAGAGTCCAAGAGGCCCCGTATAAGTATTTCTTAAGCATCAAGCGATGCCTCGGCGAAAGATGTAAGGAAACGGGAGAGGGAGGAGTCCAGGTCGGCCGACCTGACTCCCCCAAGTCGGCCGACCAAGCTTCCTCCGACGCCATCTCGTGTTCCCCTTTCTACCACGCCTCTTCTCGAAGATTCCAAGGAGATAAGGATCACTTGGGTGCAAAGGAATTAAAGATAAGGAAGATTTATCCAACCTCCGATTAAATCTCGAGATATTCTCAGATTCCAGAACAGTAGCACCTTGCGGGCCTATTCGGAGACCTAAACGACGTCAAATGGAGAAAGTTTGAATACTAAAGTTGTAGATCTCTTCGAGCTCTACAGTTTAGAGTCTGAGTTTGCTTTATTTGGACTCCGGATGACAGATATATGGTCGAAATATGAAAGGTGCAGAAAACAGGAAAGTCCTATTTCGGGGAAAACAAGAGTCCTACTCCAACTCCAAGCAAGGGGAAGGTTGGGGCGCCCCAAGGCACCTCTGGGGTATAAATACAAACCCCATGAGACCTCTAAGGCCATCCAATTCATTCCAATTCATCAAGACGACACGATGTAGAGGGATAACAACTAGATGAGGGTAGAGGGTTGAGTTTCTTATCTAAGATTAGAGTTCTTCTAGTTCCTAGAGGTGATTAGAGCCCTTGCATGGTGCTCTAATTATCTAGCTCCAGAGGTCTAATTGTATCATCAAGGGAAGGTATGATCGTGGTTGTAAGTATGATACAATTTATTAATGAAGCATTGTTCTTGTCTAATTATCATGTTCTTGTTCTAATTATGCTTATTCTAGCTCTAATTAGCTTTAGATCTAGATGTTTGTTGATTAGAGCATGTCTTTAAGGGTTATATTCTTCTAGCGTTCTTGATCGTTGATCTAGCTTACTAATGATATAGTTGTGTTTCTAGTTCTTGTAATCATGGTGATTAGAGGTTCTAGTTGCTCTAATTGTGTTATTAGACTATGTGAAGTAATTAGAAGCCGATTCTCTAATTATGTATGCTGTTGAGAGTTTCTCGTCGATTACCTGGTTACTAGTGACAGTAGAGTCTAGAGAAAGGTTAAACTCGATCTAGGGGGTTAGGTTGATTGGTCTTGATTTAATTATGCTATGAAGTTTATTCTTGATCATGCTTGTCTATCTTTAGCTACTAGTTATCTCGTTGCTTTTATCTATTTGTGGTGTCCATATCATGCATGTCTTGGATCCAATTAGAGCTTGATTAGACTCCAGTTAATACCCCTTAATTGGTGTTCTAGTTCTGTTCTAATTGCTTATCTTATAATATTAGTGTAGTTTAGACGTAAATTAGATATAGTTTAAGGTTAGTTTAGAAGTAGATTAGAAACCTTTTATACCCTTAGTTTACCATAAACTCTTGTTAATTAGTTCTCAATTAGTTCGTTGTTTGGATTGACAAAACCCACGATACTCATCCTGGGGAAAATCTACACACGATACTGTCGTTTGAAGTATAAAGTTTGTCGTGCTTAAGTGCCGTCAACAGTAGTGTGTTGTAGAGTGAAGGAGTCGGATCACTCTTTGGTATTCTATTCCAGAGCTCTTATAATCAGATGGATTATTACTCTATTTTCAGGATTGAGTAAAAGTTCCTTGCTCCCTTCTTTATTTATTTCATACTTACTTAGTGCTTTGCTCAGTAGTCTAGGAGTGCCAAGTGTGCTCTGTGTAGTTTAGCTATACAGTTGTGCTTGCTCTCTGGCTTCGAACCTGTGTAGTAGTAAACTCAGATGTGTAGACGTGGTGTCTAGACTAGAGTTTACCTTGTAAGGTGTCTTGTCCCACGCAGTTTTGGTTGGTAGTCCCACCTGGTGACAGCGGGTGTGTGTCCTGTGTAATCCAACCCTGTCGTTTGGATAAGTTGTCATCGACGCATAGCTGAGTCCTGTAGTGCCCGCCTTTCTCGTCTAGGTTATCAGCACTCTGGTGCCCGGAAGTGGTTCTATAGCCCAGTGTCCAAGTAATCCTGCTGAGTAGAATACTAGTTTGTTTAGTAAAGTTAAGTTGTTTTATTTAAAGTAGTGAACCTGCTCTGCTCTGTCTTCTATCTCTATAATTGTTGGTTTTACTGTTCGGTTCCACTTGTTCTACGTTGAGTTACTCCCCGTTCCTCCAGGATTTCAATACCCTAGAATACTCTTGGGTGAAAAGCTACAACCTGTTTCCGTGCGCTTGCGGATTTATTCAGTAGGCTAAGAAATGCCAACAGTTCCACCTCGTCTCGATGTTCCGTTTATCGTTTATCTGTCGGCTGACGAGACAACCATCGGCTCTGTGCTGATTCAAGAAGTCGATGGGAAGGAGCGGGTTATCTACTACCTCAGTCGATGGTTGCTTGATGCAGAGACCAGGTACCCAGAGATGGAGCGTTTATGCTTATGTTTATACTTTACATGCACCAAATTACGACATTACTTGCTCAATGCTAAAACTTGGGTAGTATGTAAAGCCGATATTATTAAGCATATGCTGTTAGCCCCAATCCATAAAGGGAGGCTCGGCAAGTGGATGTTTGCTCTTTTGGAATTTGATATCAAGTACAAGCCAGCCAAGGCTGTGACAAACCAGGCATTAGCCGATCTCATTACAGAACGATTGGCTCCACAGCAATATTTCGTCGGCATATCGTCTTGGGCTTTATTTTTTGACAGTTCTGCGTGCGATGCTGGCTACGGTGTTGGGCTTCTTATTATCTCCCCTCGGGGGGCACAATATGAATTTGCTTTTTGCCTCAGCGAACGACGCACTAATAACCAAACAGAGTATGAAGCTTTGTGCAAGGGCCTCGAGTTGTTGCTAGAAGCAGGAGCTGAAGCAGTGGAAGCTTTTGGTAATTCCAGGGTTGCCATCAATCAGTCAACGGAGGATTTTAATTGTGCCAGTGATTTGTTATATCCTTATCTCCTGCGTTGTCAAGAGTTGATGGCTAAATTCAAGTTTGTCCAGCTGACATGGATACCGAGGGAAAGTAACATGGAGGCCAACAAGTTAGCACAAGTAGCTTTTGGATACGCGGAACAAGACGATGATGTTTGTGTCGACGTCATGCCAATCGATACAAATGACTGGAGAGCCGATCTCCTCAATTACTTGAGGGATCCGGCTCGGGGGGCAGATAAGAAGACAAGACATCATGCTTTGAAACATGTGCTTATTGGAGATGAGTTATACTTCAGGACCATGGAGGGACTATTGCTAAAATGCTTGGGTCCGTGTTGACGGTCGTAATCTCACGATATCTACTGTCAATTACCAACCAAATGGAGCTATGCAAGTGAATAATTATGGACTAACCCTTCTACTAATGAGTTCCACAAGTTTTGTATCAATATTTGGATGCAGGTACCAAAATGCACATAAAATAGATGAAAACATGCCAAGGATCAAATATGAGGCACACTGGCCAAAGTGGCTAGGTCGGCCGACCAAGGGTCAGGCCTGCCTGGTGCAACCAGGTCGGCTGACCTGGTGGCTGGCCGCCCGACCCACTAACAGGGTCGGCCGACCCCTGGTCAGGCCGCCCGACCTCCCAAGTCAGCCATGTGCCACCTCATTGATCGACATCATGAAGAAAACACAAGTGCACTCAAATCCTACCACAAGACCAAGCATACAATGTATCCAAAGGCTGAAAATGCACCAAGTCATAGATCCACAACGTCATCAATCCGAGGGAGAAGCAAAATGGCCAATGCAGGCCTGACACGTGGTCGCCCGACCTCCTACAAGGTCGGCCGACCTACCCTCGGAAGCATTTTCCACGTGCAACAACCGTCCTAACTGCCAACCGCCATGGGGACACAAGATCAAGCCGTTGGAGTGCAAAGGCGGTGGATCGGGTGGTCGCCCGACCTCGGAGTAGGTCAGTCGGCCGACCTACCACCGACCTCGGCCTCCCACTGACCTAAGCCTCCTACAAATACCTCCCTCTCATATGGGACTATAAATACGCCTGTAGAGCTCATTTGTAAAGGTGTGGAGAAGTTGAGAGCCATATCCTACCTTAGAGAGTGTCATTTTCCACATCTTAGTAGTTAGGATAGCCCTGGGAGTTAGAGTGAGTCGAGTTTTGCCTCGAAGTTCTCAGAGATTCTTCTGAGTCTGCGGTAAAAGCTCTTGTATCTTTTGTACTCAATCTTCAATATAATTCAGTTATATTTTACTTTATTTCTATCTCTTGCAAGAGTGGTGTACCCTTTATTTTGCATACTTGCTAGGCTTAGACTTGTGGTTATCTTAGTTAGTCAAGTCCCGTTATTCTTACCAGTGCTATAATCGAACCTGTACGCCAGGCTTTGGTTAGGTTCTCTCCTCTGATCAAGGACGATCTATTGTTACTCAAGCTTTGCTTGAGTACGTTTATAGCGTGCCAACCTATCCACACAGATTTGCTTGGTAGCCCCACTCGGTGATAGCGTGTGGTGTGCCTGTGTAGTCCAGGCCCGTTCGTTCGGTAGGCCCGTAGGCGTTAGCCGGGTCTCCTTCGGTTGTTTACTATCTACCCCCTGACTCCTCAAGGCGCCGGAATTTCGCTCGACGCAAGACCCTGACTTGCTACTTGAGTTTCTTAGTTAACCACGATAGAGTCTTTGCAGCCGAATAGAATAGAGTTTGGGAACTTTATCTCACTCGTTGTCCTCCTAGGAAACTATACCTTTCTACGTGTATCTTAGGTAGTTTCATTTACTTCTTTCCACCATACACCTATCCGTTTACCAGACTTACCCCTGTCTAGTGACTAGCTGGTATATTTATTTAAGTACGGTTTATTCGATTTGAGTTTATTCAACTATACTCTCTCGCCTGCTGCTTCCTTGTGGATAAAAATACGATACTCGAAATACTCTGAGTGAAAAGCTACAGCAGTCTCCGTGCGCTTGCGGAGTAAAATCTTATAAGGCTAAGAGACGCCAACAGTCCGACAAAAGCACTTAAAGTTATGCACGATGTCCATGAAGGAGTGTGTGGTACCCACCAATCGGCTCATAAAATGAAATGGCTGATTAGGAGGTCAGGTGTTAGTGGCCAACCATATTGGAGGATTGCTTCAAATATTATAAAGGTTGCCAAGAGTGTTAGAGGTTCGGAGCCGTCCAAATGGCGCCAGCTGGGCCATTGAATCCTTATTGTCAAGCCATGGCCATTCAGGGACTAGGGTATGGATATTATGTGATGCCTCGGGCATCTCAAGTGCATCACATTTGCATCATTGACATGTTTGCATTATCTCATGAGCATTTCATAATGAATGCATGAGTAGGCCAAGTCATTTGAACCAATTAAATTCAGTTTTTCCTGAATAGGCCTCCACTTTTGTCACTATAACTTTGAATCTGTTGTGAATTTGAGGAAACTTGATATGCCAAACTTGTAGACAATTTCATGATGAACAACTTTGGTAATTGGTGCTATGACATGCAGTAAAGTTGGCATAGAGTTTTGGGGATTTTTCTGTCAGCATATGAAATATGTCCAAACTTGACCTGTAGGGTAAATTCAAATTTACTTGATCTTAAAGCCAAAACCTTGCAATGCTTGTATAGAGAAAGTTGTAGACCCTGTAATTCTGAACAACATTGGTATAAAACGTTTTGTGTGAAAGTGGACACAACATAAACTTTTAGAATTTCTAAACTTATGGGTTCTGTTGGTCCAACATTGGTCAGCAGTTTAAATTCAAATTTAAACCATATTTTTGAATATAACATGGTATGCATGTTTATTAGACAAATGTAGAGGAACAAATTTAGAACATTTCATCCAATTGGGGAAATTTCAAATTCGGCCTCTAGAGTGTTCAAAAACTGGAAATACAAATAAAGGTCTCTGCGGTCAAAGCTGATTTTCTATTTTCGGGATTTTTCCTTCCTTATTGTCTCTGTGACAGTCGGGCCCCACACGCTAGACCCCATCGGCTTCCCGCCCGCGCCGGACAAAAAACCGAGACGGTGGGTTCCACCCTCACCCGTCTCCGTAGGCCCAGTCCATTGGACTCAAGTGCCACCCCGGTCCCGGTCCCACCTGTCGGTGACCGGCGGTCTATGGACAAAGTCCACGCCCGCGCCACCGGCCTTCCTCCCCTACCCGTCGCCTCCACGCAGCGGGCACCGCGTGCCAATGGCCGGCCGACGCTCGGCTGTGACCCCGTATGCCGCGGCGCCCACCCCTCCTCTTCCTTTAGATGGAAGCCACACTCGCTTCGCTCTCCCTTCAACCGCGCCCTCTCGCTCAGCCCTCACTGAGCGCCTCCTCTCGCCCGAGTGTACTCACTCGCTCTCTCTGTTCTCCACTGCCTGCCATTGCCGTGAGCTCGGGTCGACCCCGCGCCCGCCGCTCCGGCCGTTTCGAAGCCTCCTCGTCACTGCGCCGCTCTTCCCCGTCCTCGACTCCACCGCCTCGCCAAGCCTAGACCACCGTATCCCCTCCCTCGGGGCACATTTCATCGCCGAACCCCACGCGGCCGCCATTAGAGCCGAGCTCGAAGCTCGAGCTCCCCGCTGCTCCGCTCACCCTCATGCCACGCCGTCACCACGCCGAGCATCCTCACCCTCCCCTCCGCCGGTCCCCCAAGATCTAGCCCGCCAGAGCTGCCCCACCGAGCCACATTTGCCCGCCGAACCTCCACCTCTCCGGGTCATCGTCGCCGGCCTTCACCGCTCGTTCCCCATCGAAACAAGGCAGGGGGTAAGATTCCCGCACTCCCCTCTCTCTCTCCTCGACCCCCGCCGGCGAGCCCTAGGGCCCCGCGCGCGCCGCCGCGCCGGTCACCCCCCGGCGGGAGGTTAAAGAAGGCCCGCGCGTTTTGCATTTCCACCCTCATCATTTTGGCGTTTTCCATTCAAGTCCGAAGCCCTATGCACTGAGTCATGCAGATCTCACGATCTAGTCCCTGGGAGTTATAGATAATTATGTCTAGGTCCTAGATCTAGGGTTTATGTGTTATTTTCGGCTGAGACTTTGAAAAATCATAAAAATTCAAATATTAATCCAAAATGGATAAATTCAGTGGCTATGAACTCCTTGTGTGTAGATCATGTGTGAAAAGTGTGTTTTGCCCCTGGTCTAGTGCATGCATGTGGAGGGTTAATAAATGGTAAAAGTGGACCAAATGAACTCCAAAAATTATGAAACTTGGACGATAGCTTTATTATGACATCTAGATACTGTGTGATTTTTGGTAGCCCTAGCATTGGTTGGTAAATTACTGTTTTGCACCTATGCATGTATTTTGTGTATTTATTTAACTTGGAAAATAGAAGCTACATAAAATATGCTCAAATATGACCTCTGGTATTTTTTATGTACTTTATATAGTATGAGTAGCTCACTGGTGAAGTATTAGATTGTGCATGCATGTTTAAGCTGCTGATTTGAAAATGACAAAATGTCACATGCTTAACTAAATAAAATGAGAAAGTGGTTCTAGGATGCATAGTTAGTTCTATGAAAAATCTGGTATGCTACTAGTATGATACGGAATACAGAAAGTATTTTTGGAGAAATGATTAACACTTTTTATAAATTCATCTTAATTTTCATGAGATAAATATATGGAAAATATATGTCCTACAAAACTATGGATTTTGTGCTTGCTGATTTTTGTATATAATGTTTATGCAATTACATGCTTGCTATAAAAATGTTAGGTCCAGAACTCACTCCTATAAATTACGAAAAATTTGAGAAGCTATAGGACGGATAACTTGCTGGAATTTTAATAAATTAATTATAACTCGTTTGTAGCTGGAATTTTGGCAGTAACATTATGTAGTATGTTTCTGGATGTGATAAAAGTTCGGGATCAATTTGAGTTGTCTAACTACATAAACTCATGAGTACATTTTATTCATAAAGGTAGCATGTCCATTAATTTGCGTGTATATGTTTAACTGCAAGTGACAACATTTTTGTGCATATATAAAGTTACTGGTTGCATACCATCAAGTACATCTTGTGATCCCAAGGGTTATCAATGGAGGTGTTTTTGAGAGACACTTTCATTTCATTTGATAGGGACTGTATACAAATATAAGACAGTAATTCATGATAACTTCAGAGATAAGAAGTGGTGAAGCACAACACATCCTGCCTCTGGCAGTGAGAGTGTACACAGCATTTTACGCATGAAGGGTTGAACTAGCTTTTGGTAACGGTTTGTATGATTTCTTAGTGATGGTTTGTACGATTTCTTAGTAAAGTTGTTTTCTTATTAGGGGATGTGTTGGAACTAAGTATACTCAAGTTATTTCGTCACAAGCTACTTGACATGCATTATGTTTCATTTGCACCTCATGCATACAATTGCATTCGTTGCACTCATGGTTGCACTCTGTCATGCATATAACATGTACCATATGCATGTATTTCCATTCTCTTGCACTCACTTGCATATTGTACCATGCATATAGATTCCGCGAACGAAGGACGAATGCAGGAGCAACCGCTGATCAAACTGCTAGAAGAAGAGTCCCTGCACTAGGAGTTAGCTTCTCCTCAACCTGAAGACGGAGGGTCGCTGATTATTTCCGTCGCTGTTTCAAGGGGTTGGCTGGGGCAAAGCCTCACAACCCGGCAAAGTAACTTAGATTAGTTTGTTGGTTTTCATAAGAACAATCAAAGGTAGACAGGACCATACTATACCCAGCAAACATCTTTTGTCTTAATGGTTAGGCATATGCATGAGGAGTTGTTTGGAACCAACTGCTTTAGACATCCTGGCCGCCCTGGCCCTAGCTCCTATGAATATAGCTTGTAGGACGAGTATGCCTAGAAATGCTAGGTACGAGTAGACATGAGTGAGCACTGTCACTCGTCGCGTAGGTGATTTTACAAATCTTAGAAATCTTACTATAATGAAACTTTATTATATTGTTGCTGATGTTAAATGGAGACTGGGCGGAGCATAATTTTACTTTTTGTGGTGTGCATTGTTGTTATTGGGCTCTGTCCGTGTCGTATAAGGCCCGTTCGCTGTTCGTCTGCTGATTGGCATAACATTGCTAGAGTGCTTATCTAGGACATGGGCCTGGTGAAAGTCTTACTTGTGCCATCCGAAGAACAGAGACTTGGACCTACCATGGGGCCTAGGGGCGCTTGACTCATGGGAGGGCTGACCCGGTGCACCGTGGTAACGCTCCATGGGGGCTAAACCTAGGGAATGGCGGGTTGGAATCGAACTTGGGATGGGACAAGTGGAGATGGGGACTATATGTGGGAACGCGATGGCTAGTAAGCATATACCCCTGGCATTTTTAGTTATTCCCGGGAATTAGAAATCGATTCGAATCGCTGATGCTCACCAGGTGTGAGAGTACCAAATATCACTGTCGGGCAACGTAGTAACAATATAAATACTTCATGCTTATATTCATGTTTTCCAATACAACATGCTTGGATGTGTATAGTATACTATTATGCAGGCTACTGATGGGTACTCATGTTTCACTTTCATGCAAGTATTTACTTTATGATGTAAATGATTCCCATGAATAAGGGATACCAGCTGTCAAATCCTGCTATCTCATATCAATATGGTCTTGTTTTAAAAATCGATGGCTAAGGATCCACATGATTAGTAAGTGTTGACGGTCGTTATTGCACTACCAATGACCGTCAACTATCCATGAACATGGACGAAAACATGCCAAAGTATGGATAAACCTGTGCTACTAACACATTTCCACAAGTTGTGTTGAATATTTGATTGTAGGTACAAAGATCAGCAGAAAATAGGCAAATTTGGCTAAGTCACAGGGTCACTGGCCAGTGGGCCAGGTTGCCCGGCTCCAAGCCAGGCCGCCCGGCACCATGCCAAGCCGCCCGGCCTGACTCAGGAGCCAAATCAGCTCATCTTCGACCTGCATGTGCTTAAGTGACGTGTCAAGACACTTGTGTGTAGTCCAAATGCCGAATGCACCACGTCAAGTACTGGAAGGCTTGCCACATCACCGATCAAACACTTGGATTGGTGAAGTCAGCAATCCTGGGCACTTCAATCCTGCGGCTAAGGAAGAAACACAAGTGAAGATCAACGGTTGAGGGAAAAACACGCTTCTAACCGCCATAACCGCCATGCAACCGACTTGGGGAGGTAATATGAGCCACAAGATGGAGAAAGGCAGTGGCTCTGACGGCCACCCGAGCCGCTCGGCTTGGGGTGGAGCCGCCCGGCCCCACCTCGGCGCCTTCCGGTTGTAACCGCCTCTCCAACTACCTCACCGACCTTAGAAGCTATATATACCCCCCTAGACTTCACTTGTAGAGCGTGGAAGTTGAGTAGCTCACACTATCGCTTAGTCTTGTATCACTAGGTTAGTCCTGGGAGTTAGAGTTGAGTCTGAGCTTTTGCCTCAGGGATTCCGGAGTCTTCTTCGAGTCTCGGTAAAGCTCTTGTATCTTTCTATCTTTTGTACTCGTTACTCCAGTATAATATTTATCATTACTCTATCTTTTATTATACTTTACTTCTTAACGCTTGCCTAGTGTGGTGTACCTTTATTGCACATTTATTGCACACTAGATCCAAGGCTTAGGTTTGTGTTGTTCTTAAGTTATCTGAATCCTGTTAGACTTGCCGGTGCTATAAGCTTGTCTTAGGCTTTTGATCTAAGATTAAGTTAGTTCTCACCCTCTGATCAAGGAAGAGCTTTAGTGTTCAAGTTCTCACTTGAACACTAGTATAGCGTGCCATCTTACCCACGCAGATCTGGTTGGTAGTCTCTCTAGGTGACAGCTCTAGATGTCTCAGTAATCCACCCCATCGTTCGGTAAGCCTGTAGGAGTTAGCCGGGTCTCCTTCGGAGGTCTACTATCTACCCCTTGACCCCTCGAGGTGCCGGAATTTTGCTCGACGCAAGATCCTAGCTTGTATCTAGTTAACTTAGTTCAACCGCGAATACTGCTCTGCAGCGGTTAAGTAGTAGAGTTTGGAAATCTAATCTCACTCGTTGTCCTCCCAGGCAACTACCTAAGTGTTAGGCTTCTTTAGTCCCTGTTTTACTCTTCCCACCATACACTATCTTTATATCTTACCCCCGTTGTAAGGTTAGCTAGTATTTTATCTAAGTTATAGTACTGCTTGAAAGTTCGACATTTCATTCCATCTATTCGCCCTTGCTTTCCTGTGGATTTTTACGATACTCGGAATACTCTGAGTGAAAAAGCTACAGCGAATCTCCGTGCGCTTGCAGAGTAAAGTCTGTTATGCTAAGAGACGTCAACAGTAAGCAAGCTTCGCGTCAGCCGTAAGCCCTTTCCATTAAGTCCTACTGAGTAATTAGTACTCAGGGTTTGCCCCCACTTTTGGATTAGAGGTACTAATGACTTCCGGGCAACTGTTTGAAGGAGAGTAGAACTAGTGGGTTCGGTGCTACTCGCCTTGTTTACCCCTGAATGAAGACTACTTGAGTTTGTTTCCGCTGCGAGATGTTTTGAAAACGCTTCCGCTATATATATATTTCTCAATTGCTTCCGCTGTATTTTGAACTTGTATTTGGTTCCATGGTTTGTAAACTAAGTCTATCTGCCTTATATTTCAACTGTCTGTGATGATGTAATTGTTGTGGCTCCATCGAGAGTCGGATGTGTTTGATGTTGGTTCCTCTGGGAAATGGTGTTATCGAGAGCCGAAATACTCTGAATGGACTACCGGGATTAGTCGGGCCTAAGTGCACTGTGAGCCAGAGGTGGCAGGGTGTGCTTAGTTTGGATTAAGCAGGGCGGTTCCGCCACAGCTAGTATCAGAGCTGATCAAACACTAACAACAGTCATATCATCAAGTTTTGATTTACAAACCTATTTTCGAAAACCCATCTTCAAGTAATTCAAAAATGAGAGTATACGCTATGCCCGTATAAGGATGTTAGTGTTATCCAAGTGACATCACTAACCTTTTAAACTAGATAGCACTCATGCATATTCGGCGCTTTGGGAAGCAACTTTTTGGCCATAGCTATCCCCAGTACTGGTGGAAGCTATCGGGATTTGCGAATGGTTGTAAGCCCTGCATTCATGCTGTATAAGTAAAAGCTCTTTAAGGGTGGTGGGCATGCTTTGGAGCTTTCATGACCACCACACTTACATTCAGTTTTGGGATCCACCTTTTTCTCGACAATCCTCAGTACTGGTGGAAAGTCAGGCTTTGAGAGAAGATGCAAAGGCCCACTCAACGTTGTCCACCCAGCGGTCACGCATGGATGCCACACTATGTGGTAATGTATAAGCATGCATTCTTCTGCAGGTACACTAACCACGTGCGAAATTAAGAGCGGCTAGAGAATGACTAGTTGCATTAAGGAGAGACATGCATATATGTCACCGAATTATCGTTAGCTATGTATAAAATACATAGGATGTGTGATGTGAGACCGAATAGGACGAGTCATGCATCATATTTTTGATCTTAATCCTTTTGGGGCTATTGAAATGCAAAGAAAATAAATTGTAACTTAAATATACTTTCTGCATGTTTCACTAATGGGAAACATTGAATTCTATGAACCTGTTTCACCTCGCTAAATTAAAAGCCTTAAGGAGAGACCCTTAGGATTGAATTGAAACTTTGGAACGGCATCTGAAGTATGTACAGTACTCATGAGTGATCTAAAATGGATGAAGTGAATTGTAGTGTGAAGCTGCACTGCCAATTTGGTTCCGGCGTGCAGTCTGAAGTCATGTACACCTGCAGCTAGTAAATCGACTTTACGGCGTTGTCCCAGTCAGATTTGATAGAAGAGTGTACTGCATTTAAAACAACGCACAAGTGTTCCATTGGCATATACGGTTGTACAAGATCTACACGATGATAGCTAACACTTCATGTGCAATTGAGCTATTCTGTTCACTGACATGCTTTCGTGTGTTCAGAATGTATTTCCGATACTATGATCTTTATACCACTGCATCTACTGCACTGAAGTTGTTAGAACTAAAAGCCATTGGCCTTGTCTTTTCAGATGGTCACTCCACCCGGGACATCTGCACAAGGGGCTGCTCATGGAGCGCCAGCTCCTCCTGAATTGGCCACTTTGGTCGCTCAACAAGGTCAGATCATCAACATGCTGGCTGAAGAGCAGCAACGGCGCTATTCGCAGGAGATCAGTTACATTGACTTTGCGGCACTACAACCGCCAATCTTCACCGTTGCCACCGATCCACTAGATGCTGATGACTAGCTTCGAATCATTGAGTCCAAGTTTAGTCTACTACCCCACCTCACTGAGCAACAGAAGGCTCACTTCGCGGTACAGTGTCTACATGGTCCCTCGGGGGCCTGGTGTGCTTCTTTCCTGGCAATGCAACCAGCCGGGCACCTGGCCACGTGGGATGAGTTCCAAGCGGCTTTTCGGGCTCACTATCTCCCGCCTAGCCTCATCGAGCTCAAGCAATGGGAATTTTGTGCACTTCAGCAAGGGAGCATGTCAGTACTCGAGTACGTGTAGACGTTCATTTGCTTGTCCCAATATTCCCCTGAAGACGTCGATACCGACTCATGTAGGGCTACCCGTCTGTTGGGTGGGTTCGATCCCACTCTGCTGACTCACTTGGGGCGCCGCTACGACAGCTTCACCAAGTTGGTATATGCCGCCATCGACATGAAGCACCGCCTCCGCGAGGCCCATGAGGACCAACAGAGGAAAAGACTTGCAAGCACACCTCCATCGAGTTCCTCTCAGCGGCAACGAGTTGGGCATCAATCCCCACCGCAAATATGTTACCTCGAGGAGCCTCAGCAACAAGAGCAACACAGTGGAGCACAACAATACATGTCACCCCGCAGTGCACCCCCTCATCCGCCCGCTTCAGTGTCGCCCTCCAAACCAAGCACCGGCTATCCCTGTTTCAAATGTGGGAAGACCAGACATTTCAGTCGCACATGTCGCACGCGCCAGAAGACTCCGGGCTCAGTGCCTACGGACAGAGAGAAGAAATCAGTCCCAAAGATGGGCCAATTGCACTACACTCAGCTCGAGCAAGTTCCAGAGGGTGAACCCATCTTGGGAGGCACATTTCTTGTCAATGACCACCCTACGGTTGTTTTGTTTGATTCTGGAGCGACTTTCACTTTTATCAGCAAAGCATATGCACTAAAGCATGGGTATGAAATCATAGAGTTGAAACAGAAGTACCGCATCACAGTTGCAGGGTCATCTATAAATACAAATCACATAGTGAGGGACTTGCATTTACAAGTTGGAAGGGAAAGTTTGATCATCAGTCCTCTAGTACTTCCACAACTAGGGATTGATATCATTCTTGGGATGGAATGGCTGAAACGACACAATGCCATGATAAATGTTGGGAGTAGAACTGTTCAGTTGTGTTCAAGCAGTGGGACCGATGTGATTATTCATGTGCCACTTCATGAGCATGAGTCTCACATGGTTAATGTTGCACAAGCCCACCTTGAGGCACAAGCACTTGCAATGATCCCAGTAGCCTGTGACTATCTTAATGTGTTTCCAGAAGAACCTCCTGGACTACCGCCAGATAGGGATGTAGAGTTCAGAATAGACCTTGTTCCAGGCATGGCACCTGTCTCCAAGAGGTCGTATAGAATGGCGCCCAATGAACTGAAAGAACTGAAAACACAACTGCAAGAGCAGTTAGACAAAGGGTTCATTCGGCCCAGCTCATCGCCTTGGGGCTATCCCGCCCTCTTTGTTGAGAAGAAAGACCAAGGTCGACCATTAAATGCTGTCACTGTTAAGAACAAGTACCCATTGCCACACATTGATATCTTGTTTGATCAACTTGGGGGAGCCACAGTTTTCTCCAAGATTGATCTCAGGTCCGGGTTCCACCAAATTAAGGTACGAGAGGAAGACATAGCAAAGACCGCTTTCTCCACGCGGTATGGACTTTACGAGTATCTTGTCATGTCCTTCGGGTTGACCAATGCACCGGCTTTCTTCATGTACCTGATGAACTCGGTGTTCATGAATGAGCTTGACAAATTCGTGGTAGTATTCATTAATGACATCTTGGTTTATTCCAAGAACGAGAAAGAGCACGAAGAACACTTGCGAATAGTGCTATCTCGCCTTAGAGAACATAAACTTTATGCCAAGTTCAGCCAGTGTGCATTTTGGCTAAAGGAAGTGGCATTCCTAGGCCATATTTTGTCAGCGAAGGGAGTGGCTGTTGATCCCAGCAAGGTGGAAGATGTGCTGAATTGGAAGCAGCCACAAACTGTGACAGAGATACGGAGTTTTCTTAGTTTAGCGGGCTACTACCGCCGCTTCATCAAGGATTTCTCAAGAATTGCAAAGCCTATGACCGCATTGACCCGGAAAAATGCAAAGTTTGCGTGGAGCCCAAAATGCGAAGAAGCATTCGGAACATTGAAGAAACTCCTAACCTCAGCACCTGCTCTTGCTCAACCAGACATCACCAAGCCATTTGATGTGTACTGTGATGCCTCTGGTAGTGGCCTCGGTTGTGTTTTAATGCAAGAGGGAAGAGTTATTGCCTATGCATCCAGCCAACTGAGGAAACACGAGGTGAATTATCCGACTCATGATCTTGAGCTGCTTGCAGTTGTTTATGCACTGAAGAAATGGAGGCATTACTTATTGGGCAACACCTGCCACATATACACCGATCACAAAAGTCTAAAATACATATTCACACAACCAGAGTTAAACATGAGGCAACGTCGTTGGTTGGAGTTAATCAAAGACTATGATTTGGAAGTCCACTATCACTCCGGTAAAGCAAACGTGGTAGCAGATGCACTCAACCGTAAAGCTTATCGCAACTTCATTGAAGCTCGTCCAACAGTGAGGGTTCTTTGTTGTGAAATTGGGGAGGTCGACACACAAATAGTGTAGCACGCAGAACTATATAGCCTCATCATTGAACCTACAATAAAGGGTCAAATCATTGCCGCACAAAAACAAGATAAGGGCATGGCACATATTCGTAAGGGTTTAAATGAGAAAAAAGAGCATGCTTCACACTTGATGACCAGGGAGTCTTATGGTTTAAGAATCGCTTAGTGGTACCTAAGGACATGGAGCTAAGAAAGAAAATCCTAGATGAAGCTCACAACTCCATATTTACTATGCATCCGGGCAGCAACAAAATGTACCAAGATCTGAAGCAAAAGTTTTGGTGGACCCGTATGAAACGGGAGATCGCCAAGTATGTGTCCTAGTGTGATGTGTGTCAGAAAGTCAAAGCAGATCACCTAAAGCTTGCGGGTATGCTTCAGCCATTAGCAGTTCCAGCCTGGAAATGGGAGGATGTACACATGGACTTCATCGTAGGTTTACCTCGCACCCAGAAGGGCTATGACTCTATTTGGGTCATTGTTGATCGTTTTACCAAATCCGCGCACTTCTCGCCTGTAAATACACTGCAGCCACTTATGCTGAGCTCTACATAGCACGGATTGTGCCACAGACCATCACTTCCGATCGAGGCTCATTGTTTGTCTCGCTTTTGGGAGCACTTGCAAACTGCTCTTGGAACCAACTTGATTCGAAGTTCAGCATACCATCTACAAACTAGCGGCCAAGTTGAAAGAGAGAACTAGATCCTAGAAGATATGTTGAGAGCATGTGCATTGATCTATTCCACCAAGTGGGATGAGTGTCTTCCCTTAGCAGAGTTCGCCTACAACAACAGCTACCAGAAGAGCTTGGATATGGCTCCTTTTGAGGCCCTATATGGTAGAAGGTGTAGAACACCACTCAACTGGTCAGAACTAGGGGAACGTGTCACATTCGGTCCTAACTTGGTAACCCAAGCCGAAGAACAAGTAAAATTCATACACAGTAATCTGAAGAGAGCACAGTCTAGGTAGAAAAGCTATTCAGATAAGAGAAGGAGGCCATTAGTCTTTGAAGAAGGCGATCATGTGTATCTTCAAGTATCACCAATGAAAGGAGTGCATTGGTTTAGAGTGAAGGGAAAACTAGCACCAAGATACATTGGTCCATTCAAGATCACCGAACGATGTGGATCAGTTGCTTACCGGTTAGAGCTACCATCGCATCTTTCTGCGATTCATGATGTGTTTCATGTCTCACAACTCAAGAAATGCTTACGAGTACCAGAAGAAGTGGTAGATGCATCTCAACTTCAGGTTGAGCCAGACCTCACATATGAAGAGCAGCCCATAAAAATCCTCGACCAAAAGCAAAGATCAACACGACGAAAAAACATTAACTTCTACAAGGTGCAATGGAGTAATCACTCCGAAGAAGAGGCAACTTGGGAACAAGAAAATTTTTTTCAAACTAAATACCCCAGATTTCTTCCATCCACCTCAAATTAGTATGTCACCTAGTTTTAAATTCTCATATTTGTATTTGAATACATACACAATGCACTCTCTTTCTCATTTAACTTATCCACCCACATCACATTGGTCTGTAGTTTAAATTCTAAACCATATTTTTGAATATAACATGGTATGCAAGTTTATAAGATAAATGTAGAGGAACAAATTTAGAACATTTCATCCAATTGGGGAAATTTCAAATTCGGCCTCTAAAGTCTTCAAAAACTGGAAATACAAATAAAGGTCTCTGCGGTCAAAGCTAATTTTCTATTTTCAGGATTTTTCCTTCCTTATTGTCTCTATGACAGTCGGGATCCACACGCCAAACCACATCGGGTTCCCGCCCGCGCCGGACAAAAACCCGATCTGGTGGATCCCACCCTCGCCCGTCTCCGTAGGCCTGGTCCATTGGACTCAAGTGCCATCCCGGTCCCACCTGTCGGTGGCCGGCGGTCTATGGACCAAGTCCACGCCCGCGCCACTGGCCTTCCTCCCCTACCCGTCGCCTCCACGCGGCGGACACCGCCGGCCGCCGGCCGGACGACGCTCGGCCGCGACCCCGTACGCCGCGGCGCCCTGCCCTCCTCTTCCTTTAGATGGAAGCCACACTCGTCTCGCTCTCCCTTCAACCGCGCCCCTCTCGCTCAGTCCTCACCGAGCGCCTCCTCTCGCCCGAGTGTACTCACTCGCTCTCTCTGTTCTCCACCGCCCGCCATTGCTGCGAGCTCGGGTCGACCCCGCGCCCGCCGCTCTGGCCGTTTCCAAGCCTCCTCGTCACTACGCCGCTCTTCTCCATCCTCGACCCCACTACCTCGCCAAGCCTAGGCCACCGTATCCCCTCCCTCGGGGCACACTTCATCGCCGAACCCCTCGTGGCCGCCATTAGAGCCGAGCTCGAAGCTCGAGCTCCCCGCTGCTCCGCTCACCCTCACGCCGCGCCGTCACTACGCCGAGCATCCTCACCCTCCCCTCCGCTGGTCCCCCTAGATCTAGCCCGCCGGAGCTGCCCTACCGAGCCACATTCACCCGCCGAACCTCCACCTCTCCGGGTCGTCGTCGCCGGCCTTCACCGCTCGTTCCCCGTCGAATCAAGGTAGGGGTAAGGTTCCCCGCACTCCCCTCTCTCTCCTTGGCCCCCGCCGGCGAACCCTAGGGCCCCGCGCGGCTGGTTCCCGCGCGCGCCGGTCACCCCCCGGCAGGAGGTTGAAGAAGGCCCGCGCGTTTTGCCTTTCCAACCTTGTCGTTTCGGCGTTTTCCATTCAAGTCCGAAGCACTATGCACTAAGTCATGCAGATCTCACGATCTAGTCCCTAGTAGTTATAGATAATTATGTCTAGGTCCTAGATCTAGGGTTTATGTGTTATTTTCGGCTGAGAACTTTGAAAAATCATAACAATTCAAATATAAATCCAAAATGGACAAACTCAGTGGCTATGAACTCCTTGTGAGTAGATCTACAGAATGAGTATGATGTGGATGTGTGAAAAGTCTGTTTTGCCCCTGGTTTAGTGCATGCATGTGGAGGGTTAATAAAAGGTAAAAGTGGACCAAATGAATTCCAAAAATTATGAAACTTGGATAGTAGCTTTGTTATGACATCTAGATACTGTGTGATTTTTGGTAACCCTAGCATTGGTTGGTAAATTACTGTTTTGCCCCTATGCATGTGTTTTGTGTATTTATTTAACTTGGAAAATGGAAGTTACATAAAATATGCTCAAATATGATCTTTGGTTTTTTTCATATACTTTATATAGTATGAGTAGCTCACTGGTGAAGTATGAGGTTGTGCATGCATGTTTAAGCTGCTGATTTGAAAATGACAAAATGTCACATGCTTAACTAAATAAAATGATAAAGTGGTTCTAGGATGCATAGTTAATTCTATGAAAACTCTGGTATGCTACTAGTATGATAGGGAATCCAGAAAGTATTTTTGGAGAAATTATTAACACTGTTTATAAGTTCATCTTAATTTGCATGAGATAAATATATGGAAGATAGATGTCCTACAAAACTATAGATTTTGTGCTTGCTGATTTTTGTATATAATGTTTATGCAATGAAATGCTTGCTGTAACAATGTTAGCTCCAGAACTCACTCCTGTAAATTATGAAAAATCTGAGAAGCTATAGGGCGGATAAATTGCTGGAATTTTAATAAATTAATTATAACTTGTTTGTAGCTGGAATTTTGGCAGTAACATTGTGTAGTATGTTTCTGCCTGTGATAAAAATTCGGGATCAATTGGAGTTGTCTAACTACATGAACTCATGAGTACATTTTATTCATAAAGGTAGCATGTCCATTAATTTGCGAGTATATGTTTAACTGCAAGTGACAACATTTTTGTGCATATATAAAGTTACTTGCTGCATACTATCAAGTACATCTTGTGATCCCAAGGGTTATCAATGGAGGTGTTTTTGAGAGACACTTTCATTTCATTTGATAGGGATTGTGTACAAATATAAGACAGTAATTCAAGATAACTTCAGAGATAAGAAGTGGTGAAGCACAGCACATCCTGCCTCTAGCAGTGAGAGTGTACACAACATTTTACGCATGAAGGGTTGAACTAGCTTTTGGTAATGGTTTGTATGATTTCTTAGTGATGGTTTGTACGATTTTTTACTAAAGTTGTTTTCTTATTAGGGGATGTGTTGGAACTAAGTATACTCGAGTTATTTCGTCACATGCTACTTGACATGCATTATGTTTCATTTGCACCTCATGCATACACTTACATTCGTTGCACTTATGGTTGCACTATATCATGCATATAACCTGTACCATATGCATGTATTTGCATTCTCTTGCACTCACTTGCATATTGTACCATGGATATAGATTCCGCGAACGAAGGACGAACGTAGGAGCAACTACTGATCAAACAGCCAGAAGAAGAGTCCCTGCACCAGGAGTTGGCTTCTCCTCAACCTACAAACGAAGGGTCGCTGATTATATCTGTCCCTGTTTCAAGGGGTTGCCTGGGGCAAAGCCTCACAACCCGGCAAACTAACTTAGATTAGTTTGTTGGTTTTCACAAGAACAATCAAAGGTAGGCAGGACCATACTATACCAAGCAGACATCTTATATCTTAATGGTTAGGCATATGCATCAGGAGTTGTTTGGAACCAACTACATTAGACATCCTGGCCGCCCTAGCCCTAACTCCTCTGAATAGAGCTCATAGGACGAGTATGCCTAGAAATGCTAGGTATGAGTAGACACGAGTGAGCACTGTCACTCGTCGCGTAGGTGATTTTACAAATCTCAGAAATCTTACTATAATGAAACTTTATTATATTATTGCTGATGTTAAATACAGACCGGGTGGAGCATAAGTTTACTTTTCGTGGTGTGCGTTGTTGTTATTGGGCTCCATCCGTGTCGTATAAGGCCCGTCTGCTGTTCGTCTGCTGATTGGCATAACATTGCTAGAGTGCTTATCCAGGACATGGGCCTAGTGAATGTCTTACTTGTGCCATCCGAAGAACAGAGACTTGGTCCTACCATGGGGCCTAGGGGTGCTTGACTCATGGGAGGGCTGACCCGGTGCACCGTGGTAACGCTCCATGGGGGCTAAACCTAGGGAATGGCGGGTTGGAATCGAACTTGGGATGGGACAAGTGGAGATGGGGACTATATGTGGGAACGCGATGGCTAGTAAGCATATACCCCTGGCATTTTTAGTTATTCCCGGGAATTAGAAATTGATTCGAATCGCTGATGCTCACCAGGTGTGAGAGTGCCAAATATCACTGTTGGGCAACGTAGTAACAATATAAATACTTCATGCTTATATTCATGTTTTCCAATACAACATGCTTGGATATGTATGGTATACTATTATGCAGGCTACTGATGGGTACTCATGTTTCACTTTCATGCAAGTATTTACTTTATGATGTAAATGATTCCCATGAATAAGGGATAGCAGCTATCAAATCCTGCTATCTCATATCAATATGGTCTTGTTTTAAAAATCAATGGCTAAGGATCCACATGATTAGTAAGCAAGCTTCGCGTCAGCCGTAAGCCCTTTCCATTAAGTCCTACTAAGTAATTAGTACTCAGGGTTTGCCCCCACTTTTGGATTATAGGTACTGATGACTTTCGGGCAACCATTTGAAGGAGGGTAGAACCGGTGGGCTTGGTGCTACTCGCCTTGTTTACCCCTGAATGAAGACTACTTGAGTTTGTTTCTGCTGCGAGATGTTTTGAAAACGCTTCCGCTGTATATATATTTCTCAATCGCTTCCGCTGTATTTTGAACTTGTATTTGGTTCCATATATTTGGTTTGTAAACTAAGTCTATCTGCCTTATATTTCAACAGCCTATGATGATGTAATTGTTGTGGCTCCATCGAGAATCGGATGTGTTTGATGTCGGTTCCTCTGGGAAATGGTGTTATCGAGAGCCGAAATACTCTCGACGGACAACCGGGTTTAGTCTGGCCTAAGTGCACTGCGAGCCAGAGGTGGCAGGTGTCCTTAGTCTGGATTAAGCAGGGCGGTTCCGCCACATATGATTGGGCAAGTTAATCCTTCGACCAGCATGAGACACAAGTGGATCCTGGTTGCCACCAATTACTTTACCAAATGGGTGGAGGCCATGCCGATGAAGAACGTCACGGCCAAAGATGTGGTAAACTTTGTTAAGGAACATCTCATCTACCGGTTTGGCATCCCACAAACTATCACCACAGATCAAGGGACTGTCTTTTTGGCTAAAGAATTCAAAAATTTTGCCAAAGAGATGGGTATCACGCTGCTACAATCGTCCCCTACTACGCTCAGGCCAATGGGCAGGCCGAGGCGTCAAACAAGAGTCTCATCAAGCTGATCAAAAGAAAAATAGATGAATATCCCAAGCAGTGGCATGATCGGCTTGCGGAGGCATTATGGGCATATAGGATGTCGTGCCACGGGGAGTTGGTGTACGGCCAGGAGGCCATCATTGTGGGGGATAGATATCCCCTGGGCCCTCACGGCGTGGATTCAGTACATGGGCCTGTTGGAGGGCCCAATGGAGACAGCAGGCCCTTTACGGGGTGCCGACTGGTCTTGTGCGCCCGAGAACGGATGACGAGCTTGAAGACCAAGTCAGGGCGCTAGAATTCAGGAAAGACATAAAGGAGTTGGTTCGGACTCTGTGTTTAGAGGCGGAGGGACTCAAGGAAGGAAACATGAAGTCGTAGATTATGTGTACTCTTTTAGGCTTCTGAACAGAGTAGGACTCGTAGATGGAAACCGACTTGTAACCCAAGCCTTGCCGGACTATATAAGGCGGGAGAGGGACCCCTACGTAGAACATCTATTATCTCATCGCATACCAGCCACCAGACACCCAAGCCCTCTTTGTAACCTCTAGAACTCAGATCAATACAACTCGCAGCAAACAGGACGTAGGGTGTTACGCATATTGCGGCCCGAACCTGTATAAACCCTTGTGTTTTGTCGCATCTCTATGCGAACCATCGAGCTACGCCGATCTCGCCACCCCAAAAGCATCACGTGACACACCCCGTGGTGCATTGCCGGTATCAAACACCGACAGTTGGCGCGCTAGGTAGGGGGTGGCAAAATCGACATCAGCTAGCTCCATGGCCGATCACCTCGTCAACGGCTTCACCCCAGGTGACATGATACAGTTTGTATCGATCACCTTCATCGCCGATCGGAGCGGCGACCTTCATCAGCTTCGCAGCGCACCGGTGCAACCGCGCATCGTCATGCGACCATCGGCCACTCTAGGGCGATCTGCACCGTCAGATCATCGCCAGGGACCAGCGCCTTGTCAGCCTCCTCCGACTCTGCGCCAAGCTTCAACACGTCGGCACGAGGCGCCGGCCCCTCGCCAGAATCTGCCTCCGCGTCGTGCTGAGTCAGATCGCGCTCCTCGTGGTCATCATGGCTCGAGAGCGCGAACTAACTGGAGGGTCCCCTTTAGGGCCGGATCTACATCGACCACGCCGGCTCAAGCAGCACCTGCGACGACCATCGTTTCGGCCCCGACTCTTCGCACGGCGCTCTCAACTTCCCCGACTCAAGTCTGGACTCGGATTAGTCGGGGACCGAGATCAGGTTCCTCAGGAAACCCCTCTCGAGATCCACGGCGGGCCCACACCTCAGGCGGCGCTCCACAGAGACCGAGGCGAGTTCCTGTTGATACTCGTTCCTAGGTCCCACATCCGCTACAGGTCCCACCACCTCCGCCCGCACCGAAGCGAGCCCGTCGTTCCCTCCATCCCGTTCGGTCTCTGCAACTCTACTACCACATACCAGGGGCTTCTTTCCCGTGCCTTGGCTCCCCTCAACAACGACGAGGGTGCGCGGGCGGTGCCCGACTCAAGACAGTCCGTGCCTCTCCCGGATGATTGCATCTATAGCGGGCCCGACGCGCCCCCAATTGACCGTCGCCTATGACTCATCGTTGACTCCACCTCGGCGGGAAGATCTGTTCGCCAGTACACCTCACCGATCGACGAGGCTCGTCACCGCTCGCTGGTCGCTCGGATGGCTCGCAATGCGGGACATCCCCACATGATCTGCAACATCGAGACTCCTACGGTCTCTGAACACGGCGCGACCACCACGACGACCACGGTACCTACATCGAACACTACCATGGGGGTGGAGACCACGATCACCGGTAGATCTGAGGGTTTGCTTCCAAGCTCTACCCTCTGTTTTCCTGAGCTCCTCGTGATCAGCGGTGCACCAAACGAGATCGACGAAGTGGTCTCAGACAACGAGCAACCTGCCCTCGCCGAAACCTCACAAGATCGCCTCATGAGGGAGAGGGCGAACCGCATCCGTAACATCCGGCGTCGTCATATTTTGGGCAACAAAGATCCCACACTGCCCGTCTCGATAGACGAGGTAACCCAGGATAGCGAGGACGAGCAAGAAGTGCAGAGCCATCGGTGCAGGAACCAAACGCGGCACGGCGTCGCAATTGGCAGGCTGGTCAAGCCAGACGACAGCAGGTGGCCGCGCTCCCCGGTCGCAATCTTCTGAAGGAGTTCGAAGGAGTCATGGAGACCTCGAGTCAAGCCGGTGGGGCACTAGTCAAACTCTGCAAGCTCCTCCCTAACAACGAGGATGGGGAGGCCATCAAGACCGTTCTCGCTCGGGCAACGGACCACCTTGTGCCCAGGCATCAAGAGGCCGCTGATGCACGACAGGTCATCAACGGCAACCGCGACGCACGTCATAGCATTGAGCAATCTCGCGCTCAGCGGCACCAGCTTGAGATAGACCGGCGGGCGAACTACGACCGAGATTACGGCCCCCCTCAGCGTGCTCCAGCTGCTAGGGGTCACTCGAGAGCTGTCTCCGTGAACAGCTCCGCTCCCTGAGTTAGATCTGAGCGGGATCATCGCCCTCAGTCCCCGCCGCGCCGGCCAGTTGAGGACCACGGTAACCCGGCTGGTATCGCTGAGGCTGCCATAGTGGCTTTCGGTCGGAGGATTCAAGACGTCGAGTGGCCGCCCAATTTCAAAATCTCAAACATTGAAAAATTTGAGACGAAGATGGATCCGCAGAACTGGCTGGCCGTGTACACTATCGCGGCCCGGGCGGCCAACGCCTCAGAAGATCTCATGATGGGGCAGGATGCGCTTCAATGGCTTCGCCACCTCAGGCAGGGCAGCATTGAGGACTGGGGCGACTTCCGTCGCCTATTCATCGCCAACTTCCAGTCACTCTCCGACAAGCCGGCACAGCGATGGGACCTCAAAACCATCAGGCGCAAAGATTCAGAAAGTCTGCGATCATACCTCAAACGGTTCTAGGCTCTCAGGAATCGTATCCCCGATGTATCTGAGGATACAGTGATTGATGACTTCCTCCAAGGCTCCAACAACCAAATTTTCGTCAAGCACATATTGGAAAGGGCACACTACCTCGAAGCTGTGGCGGAACCGCCCTGCTTAACCCAGACTAAGCACACCTGCCACCTCTGGCTCGCAGTGCACCTAGGCAGAACTAAATTCGGTAGTCCGTCGAGCTACCCAAAAGGGCACTCGATGTAACCATCGCCCAAGGATACCGACATCACACACATTCAGCCCACGAAAGAGCCACAACAGTTACATCATCACAGGCAGTTGAACTAGAGAATAGGTAGACTTAATTTACAAACCGAAGATAAATAATCAAATACATGTTCAAATATAGCGGAAGCGATCTCAAAATATACATGCATAGCGGAAGCATTTTCAAAATCATCTCGCAGCGAAAATAACTCAATTAGCCTTCATTTAGAGATGAACAAGGGGAGTAGCACCGAGCCCACCGGTTCTACCCTCCTTCAAGCGATTTTCCAAAAGTCTTCAGTACCTGTAAGTCAAAAGTGAGGGCAAACCCTGAGCACTAATTACTCAGTACGACTTAATGGACAGAGCTTACGGCTGACGCAAAGCATAGCTTACTAGTCAGGTGGATCCTTAGCCATTGATTTTATATAAGGTCATGTTGACATAAGATAGCAGGATTTGACAGCTGCTATCCATTAACCATCAACGTCATTGATATCATAAAGTAAATACTTGCATGAAAGTAAAACATGAGAACCCATCAGTAACTTGCATAATAGTATATCATATATATCCAAAATATACCCCTCATCTCCGCCTGTCCCGTCCCAAGATTCACAGCGCCCCCACCTAACTCCTGGGGGTAGCCGTCTCAGGAGCGATACCACGGTACGTCAGGTCAGCCCTCCCTTGACCTCAAAGCACCTCCCAAGTCTATCGGTCTCCTATCAGTGGATGGGCAGCACCATGAATAGTGGGACGGATCATACACATCCAAGCATGTTGTATTGAAAAACATGAATATAAGCATAAAGTATTTAAGTTATTACTACGTTGCTCGGCAGTGATACTTGACACTCTCACACCTAGTGAGCATCAGCGATTCGAATCGATTTCTAATTCCCTGGAATAACTAAAAATGCCAAGGGATATATGCTTACTAGCCATCGCGTTCCTCACATATACCCCTCATCTCCACCTGTCCCGTCCCAAGATTCACAGCGCCCCCACCTAACCCTTGGGAGTAGCCGTCTCAGGAGCGATACCACGGTACGTCGGGTCAGCCCTCCCTCGACCTCAAAGCACCTCCCAAGTCCATCGGCCCCCTGTTAGTGGATGGGCAGCACCATGAATGGTGGGACGGGGCCGGTAAGACTTTCACCGGTCCCCTGTCCCGGATAAGCACCTCTAGCAATGTTGTGCCGATCCCAAGCGAACAGCGAACGGGGTCTTAAACGACTTGAGCGGAGCCGGAGAACAACAACGCACACCACGAAAGTAAACTTACGCTCCGCCCGGTCTCGATTTAACATCAACATAAATAATCATAAATTGCATCATAGTAAGATTTCTAAGATTTTGAAATATCACCTACGCGACGAGTGACATTGCTCACTCGTGTCTACTCGTACCTAGCATTTCTAGGCATACTCGTCCTACGAACTCTATTCATAGGATCTAAGGCCAGGGCGGCCAATGATTCTAATGCAGTTGGTTTCAATCGACTCCTAATGCATATGCGTAATCAATAAGCATTATTATATTAGCTGGGAATAGCATGGTCCTGCCTACCTTTGCTTTACTTTAAGAAAACAACAAACTAAGCTAATGTTAGTTTGCCGGGTTGTGGGGCTTTGCCCCAGGCAACCCCTTGATCACTTGGACAACTCCTCCTTCCAAACAAGACTGATGGGTCCTCCAGGTCGTGTTTGGGGCTTAGTTGGTCTTCTGGACCACCGCTGGTTGAAGTAGCTCCACGCACTTGGTTCTTGATTACGTATCTGCAGTAAGCGTCACTATATGAATGATATGCATGATGCAATGAATGAGTTGCATGAATATCAAGCATACGTGGGAACAATCATTTCATGGATAGAAGGATGATTGACAACTATTTAACAAGAAGTGACTATACGCATCTAGAACAATCATTCAGCTATGCAACCAAGCAATCACATGGCAAGATATAATTTATTACAAGATCAAGTATTAAGTTGAGTTGCCTCGTTCCACACTACATGCAAGCGAAGTACTCGTCAATCATATATTTACACATACAATGGATTACTAGTTCAAGACATAACTCTTGTATAATGACCTAGCAGTACTTTTATTAGCCTATATTAAGCATACATCTGAACAAGCACATAAACACCTATCAAGTTGTTTACCATAAGGAGAACAGGTCAAGTGCAGCAACATGTAGATGAAATGCAAATGTTGGAATGCAGCAAGTATGCCATGGATAAATAATATGGTATAGTAGTTTAACACATTGCACATGCTTATACTTATGGTAATTTATCCTCATTTGTGAATTAATTTATGCACCTAAGTTGTAGCAGTAAAACATAACCAAATGAGACCAAACTTTTATGACATACAGATCCTGCATACCCAAAGCTACTGTCAAAATTTCAACTCAATTGGACTTATAATTATTTTATTAAAATTACAACAATTTCTTAGCCGTACACATTGTCAGAATTTTCATAAATTATAGGAATGGTTTCTGAAGGTGAAATTTGCTGGACATAGCATGGACTGCATGTACAAAAATTTACAAGCTAAAACTCCCAAGTTTGACAGGACATCTATTTTCCATATATTAATCTTGTGCGAACTAAGATGTACATATGGACAGTGTAAATAGCCTTCTCAAATATACTTTTTGTGCTCTATGCATCAACATTAAGCTACCAAAATTTTTAGAGAATTTTCCTAGCAAGCTACGACCACTTTTTCTAATTATCATTTCTAACATGTAGCATTTTATCATTTTCAAATCACCATTAAAACTTAACATGCAGAGGCTCATATTTTACTGGTGAGATTCACAAGCTATATAGGACATAAGAAAAATACTAGTGATCATATTTATCATACTTTGCATAGGCCTCATTTCCAAGTTATTAAATAATGCATAAAGTACATGTAAAATGATAAAATAGTGAATGAACAGTAAGATCTAGGGTCACCAAAATTCTCACAGTGCCCAAATGTCCTAAGGAAGCTACTAACCAAGTTTCATCATTTTGGGATTCCATTAGGACCATGTTTTCCATTTTTCCTTGATTTAACATGCATACACAATAATAGGGGCAAAACCGTACATGCACAACTCCACATCATACCCACTGTGTAGATCTACTCAAGATGAGTTCATAGCCACCGAGTTTGTCCATTTTGGATTTTTATTCGATTTTATATGATTTATCAAAGTTTCCAGCTGAAATAAATACATTTAAATAGAAAAACATTAGACCGGGGGCTAGATCGTGAATAACCATAGCGATCAAGGTAGTCTTTCCCATGAGTCGAGAAAGTAACATGAAACTACATAACGAAATGTGTAAACAAGGGATGAACATAGGACTGTTCATTTACGTAAGTCAAGAAAGGCATCGTAAAATAAGAAGGAAAGATAAGAACAAGTTGTGGGATTGAGGTGGATCACTCCCACAGATCAAGAAAGGCGAGGTGAAACAAAGCAATGAAATGACACGATCGGACCATGGAGATGGAGTTGAGCATTTCCACGAATCAGGAGTAATGAGTTCCACAAGGTGATGAAAATTGGATATGAATGTTCCGCACTTGAAGCGATGTCAAGCCTTCGCATGCCTTGATACCAGCGCGCCCCTAGTGGCACCACCATGTGATGGCCGGTCACATGGGACCCTAGGTTCCGTCGCGGCACCATAGACTGCTCAGATCGACATCACAACCAGAGTGGCACAACTATCTTCACGCGGGGTACGCTAGGGTGTTCCAATCTTGATTGAGCGCCAAATCTGAGGACGTTGTCGAAGTCGAGGTTGATCCAGGATGCTTTCTCTTCATCACTCATGTTGCTTGATAGGGACTCTATAGCATTGCCTAGGGACACCAGACATGTAAGCGACAGGTAGCTCTGGACCGAGGCTTCATATAGACTCATTCTTGTCTTGTTGGAGCTCCAACTTGTTATGTTGGTGTAGAAGTTGACGTTGCGTACGTCGTGGTCGACCGGAGAAACTCCTTCTACTTCGGTGATGATGGTTCGACAATCTTCCTGAAAGCTACTCGAACTGCTGAGGCTCGCGTATCATTCATGTAGGTAGGCCTATAGAATCCTCTCGAACAAGTCTGTAGATGTGAAATGTACGAGCTATCTTGACTTCGTCTTCAGGTTTGACGAAAACCCTTCAGCAGATTGATTTCGAGTTGCAGATGTTGAACAGAGGTCACGTAATCGGAGTGTTCTTTAGTTTTGTCTTCGGGTGATAACTTCGATGAGGCCCATAAGGCGGAGGTCAGCGGTGGCTCCCAAAGCTTTTACACGATACGAGTGCGGATTGTAATTACTGGGTTTAAGAAAACGTAATGAAGGATAAAACTACCGCAACATCGAGGTCCAACTTGTAGGCTTCCTCACCACGCGTGCAGTTTGCAATCTGATTTCTGAGGGTAAATGGATGGACTTTGTAGACCCTCAGAATATAAAAGTCGTGCGTAATGTTATACCCTACATTGTTGGTATAGAAAGTGCTTGCTATTTCAACTTCGAAACGGTCCTAGAACTCGGATTACTCAGCTAGTTGAAATCTGTCCAGACTTCAAATTTTGCACTAATCTCGCTATAGTTTGTCATAGAAGCGGTTTCACTCCAAGACCAAAATATCAAAGTGTCTCCATTTTAAGTTTTCTACAACATTGATATAGAAGATTTATACTAGTTGTGAGTTTAAAGTAGGCAAAACTTCAGATTACCCAGACGGGGTCTAATCTGTCCAGATTTGGGTCCTGTTTTAAGTCCAGGTTTTTGGCGTAGTTAGAAGCATTTCCAAGAGATGGTCTGTTATGACGGGCGTCAAGTACCAGAGGAGGCCGACGGGTAGTGGCTAAAGCAGCCAAGAGTTTAGGGGCCAAGTGCCCATGTTATTGCTATGTTTTATTTTAAAAGTTGAGTAAACAGTCCAGTGTTAGGCCCACTAGGGGACAGCCCATTAGAGGCTATATATGCTTGTAATCAGACCCTGGGATGATTAGGCAAGAGCAATCTATTATTGCCGGCTTCCCTCAGGGAGCCGGGACAAACCCTATCTGCCGCCCCTTTCCCTCTCGCGCGCCCTCTTCCTCCAGCCACTGCGCCCAAGCGCCGTGATCGCCGTCTTTCCCCAGCTCCTCACTGCTACTTCCTCCGTTCCGTCTCTGGTAGGATCTGTAACCCTATCAACCTGGTATCAGCGATGTCAGGCCTTCCTCCCACCACCTCCCTGCCGCCTCCGATCCCCACCACCGCCCTGTCGCCACCACCCTCCGCCACCCCGCCGTCTGCCGTGCCGGCGGCGTCCACCTCCGCCCTGGTCGTTCCCTCTACATCATCCCCGCTCACCCTGGAATCATTGGCCGCCGTCGTCAACTCCCTCACCCATGCCATGGCCAACATGTAGGCCTTCCTCACCAACCAGTTCCCTGCCATGTCCCCCATGCCCCCACCACCACCCACCGCACCTCTGCACCTGCCGCCACCGGCACCTGTTACACGTGCCGCCGCGCCTCCTACCACCGGTGTTCCTATCCACCTCCTGTCCATGCCACCCTCCCCATCCCCAATCCCATCTTACGTGCTCTCGCCATCGATGGAGCCTCTGTTCACAATGGCTACGTCGCTTACCGCCGCCGCGTCGACCCTGCCAGCCCCCTCTGGGGTGCTGTACGGCGGGGTAGATGGCTCCTCCTTCTTCGGCGCTCCGGCCAGCGAGACAGCGCCGCCCTTTGGGGGCACCACGGTGGCCGGCCCCGGGCCCGGCCCCCTCCCTCCGCGCTTCTACAAGCTCGAGTTCAACACCTACGATGGCGCCGAGGATCCCCTCTATTGGCTCAACCACACGTGGCTGGCCTCCTACCATCTCACCGGCGACGCCCAAGCCTGGTACTACGCCCTCGAGCAGGAGGAGGGCATGCCACCTTGGAGCGCTTCCGTGAGCTGTGCTCCCTCCGCTTCGGGCCGGCGGTTCGCGGCACTCGCCTGTCCGAACTTGCCCGCCTCCCGTTCCTCTCCAACGTCCAGGAGTATTCTCAGCGGTTCAACGCCGTCCTGTGTCACACCCGCAATCTCTCCGGTCCCCAGAAGACCGAGCTTTTCGTCGGGGGGCTGCCAGACCACATCCGCGTCGACGTCGAGATCCGTGAGCTGCGGGACCTCCAGACCGCCATGTACTTGGCTAGGGCCTTTGAGGCCCGCGCAGCTGCGAACCCGCCGGCCCCGCCCCCACACAGCGCTAAGTTTACCCCACGCCAGGGGCCGCCGGCGCCTTTCCGCACGCCGCCGGCCGTTCCAGCGCAGCAGCCTCCTAGTGGGACCCCCGCTGCGGCGCCAGGGGGCCCACCGCGCCAACTGCGGTGTCTCTCCCCGGCGGAACAACAGGAGCGGCGCCGCCAGGGGCTCTGCTACAATTGCGACGATCCGTACGTCCGGGGCCACGTCTGCAAGTGCCTGTTCTACCTCGAGTCGGCGGACTACGTCGACGACGACGAGGTGTCTCCGGCGGAGATCGACGCGGAGGACGCTGCCCAGCCCACGGTCCATGTGACGGCGGCCGTGGCCATCACCGACGCGGCGCCGACTCCCACGGTCTCCCTCCACGCCATCGCCGGGGTTCGCTCTGAGCAAGCCATGCTCCTGTCGGTGCGCATACAGGGCCGCTGCTGTGTGGCTCTCCTCGATTCGAGCTCCATGGCAAACTTCATCAATGCCGACATCATCCGCGACCTCCAGCTTACCACTGACCCGCGCCCGTCGCTGCGTGTGTTGGTGGCTAACGGGGATCGTGTGCCGTGCCAAGGCGTGGCACGGAACGTGGTCCTGGCAGTGGACAAGGAGACGTTCACCATCGGATGCTATGGCATTGCGCTGGGGGCCTTCGATCTCATTCTCGGGGTTGACTTCCTGAAGACTCTGGGCCCCATCCTGTGGGACTTCACCGCCATGCGCATGTCCTTCACCCGCGGCGGCCAGCGCGTCCGCTGGGACGGCCTCGGCACCCCCGACGACACTCGGCCCGGGCCGGCCGTGCACGCTGCCACGGCGACCGGAGAGCAGCCCCTGCTGGACGCCCTCCTACAGCACTTCACGGACATGTTCCAGGAGCCGCGCGGGCTGCCACCAGCACGGCCCTACGACCACCGCATCCACCTGCTTCCGGGGACCGCACCCGTCGCCGTCCGGCCCTACCGCTACCCCCAGTTGCAGAAGGACGAGCTCGAGCGGCAGTGCGCTGCGATGCTGGCACAGGGCATTATCTGCCCCAGCACGTCACCATTCTTCACCCCAGTGCTCCTGGTGCACAAGGCGGATGGGTCTTGGCGTTTCTGCATCAACTATCGCGCCCTCAACACTAAGACGTCCAAGGATAAGTTCCCCATCCCCGTGGTGGACGAACTCCTCGACAAGCTCCACGAGGCGCGCTTCTTCACCAAACTCGACCTACGGTCGGGCTACCACCAGGTGCAGATGCACCGACGACATTGCGAAGACGGCGTTCCGCACGCACCATGGGCACTATGAGTTCCTAGTGATGCCATTCGGCCTCTCCAACGCACCGGCGACATTCCAGGCCTTGATGAACGATGTGCTCCGTCCGTACCCCCGCAGGTTCGTGCTCGTGTTTTTCGATGACATACTCATCTACAGCGCCACCTGGGCCGAGCACCTGAAGCACGTCAGCATCATCCTCGGCGCCCTCCGCGACCACCAGCTCCACCTCAAGTGCTCCAAGTGCTCGTTTGGGGCATCCTCGGTCACCTACCTCGGGCACGTCATCTCGGCTGATGGTGTCGCCATGGACGCCGACAAGGTGGAGGCCGTGGCGTCCTGGCCAGTGCCGCGCTCACCCCGGGGCCTCCGCAGTTTCCTGGGGCTCGCGGGCTACTACCGGAAGTTCATCCGGGACTTTGGCGTCATCGCGGTGCCACTCACCAGGCTCCTGCGGTGCGACTCCTTCACCTAGGACGACGAGGCGGGGGCGGCCCTACAGGCGCTCAAGGGCGCCCTCACCACCGGGCCGGTATTGCAAATGGTGGACTTCAGCAAGCCCTTTATCGTCGACTGCGACGCATCAGGCGTGGGGTTCGGCGCCATCCTCCACCAAGGCACGGGGCCCCTCGCTTTCTTCAGCAGGCCGTTCGCCGCCCGCCACCTCAAGCTCGCCGCATATGAGCTGGAGTCGATTGGCTTGGTGCAGGCAGTGCGCCACTGGCGTCCCTATCTGTGGGGGCACTCCTTCATCGTTCGGACGGACCACTACAGCCTGAAGTTCTTGCTCGATCAATGCCTATCCACGGCGCCACAGCATCAGTGGATCAGCAAGCTCTTCGGGTTCGACTTCGTCGTGGAGTACCGTCCGGGTCGATTGAACATGGTGGCCGACGCTCTCTCCCGGCGCGACGCCGAACACATGACGCTGCCCGAAGGGGGCGCCGGGGTGGCTGCCTGCGCTATCTCCGGCCCCTCCTTCGCCTTGTTGGACGACATCCGCGCCGCTGTACACGAAGCGGCCGACGCACAGGCACTCCTGCGCCGCCTACAGGACGGCGACCTGGACAGCCCGTGGCGCCTGGAGGACGGCTTACTCCTACACGCCGCACGGATTTTCATGCCGGATTTCGGCGACCTGCGCCACTAGGTGCTGCGCCTCGCCCATTCGGCTGGGCATGAGGGCATCCAGAAGATGCTACACCGGCTTCGTTCGGAATTCTATATCCCGGGCGATTGCACGCTGGTACAGGAGTGGATACGCGCCTGCACGACCTGCCAGCGGAACAAGACAGAGACACTTCGTCCAGCCAGGCTGCTGCAGCCCCTCGAGGTGCCATCCCAGGTGTGGGCTGACATCTCCCTCGATTTCATCGAAGGGCTGCCCAAGGTGGGCGGCAAGTCCGTCATCCTCACTGTCATCGACCGTTTCTCCAAGTACGCGCACTTCATCGCGCTCGGCCACCCCTACACTGCGGCATCCGTCGCCCGCGCCTTCTTCGACGGTGTTGTCCGGTTACACGGGTTCCCCTCCTCCATCGTCAGCGACAGGGACCCGGTGTTTACCGGGCATGTGTGGCGCGACTTGTTCAAGATGGCAGGCGTCCAGCTGTGTATGAGCACAGCGTTCCACCCCCAGATGGACGGGCAGTCGGAGGTGGTTAACAAAGTCATTGCCATGTATCTCCGTTGTGTGACAGGTGACCGGCCGCATGCATGGGTGGACTGGCTGCCATGGGCGGAGTACTGCTACAACATGTCCTTCCACACGGCCCTCCGCGCCACCCCCTTTGAGGTGGTCTACGGCCGGCCACCCCCGCCCATCATGCCCTACACCCCCGGGACGGCGCGCACGGACATGGCGGATGCCCTCCTCCGCAGCCGCGACGAGATCCTGGCTGAAGCCCGGCAACGTCTCCTCCAAGCGCAGCAGCTTTCCAAGAAGTACTACGATGCCTCCCATCGCGACTTGGAGTTGAAGGTGGGCGACTGGGTCTGGCTGCGCCTGCTACACCGGACGGCCTAGTCCCTGGACATCAGCTCCAAAGGAAAGCTCGGTCTGTGTTATGCGGGACCTTTCCGCATACTAGAGCGCGTCGGATCGGTCGCCTACGGGCTGCAGCTTCCGGCCGGTGCGCGCCTGCACGATGTCTTCCATGTGGGGCTGCTCAAACCTCACAAAGGCGAACCCCCGGCGGAGCCAGGACCCCTGCCGCCGGTGGTCGACGGCCGGCTGCTGCCGACGCCCGCCAAGGCCCTTCGAGCGCAGCTTCATCGCGATGTGTGGCACCTTCTCGTCCAGTGGCAGGGCCAGCCACCGGAGGAAGCAACATGGGAGGTGCTCGACGACTTCCGCGGCCTCTACCCTGACTTCCAGCTCGACGACGAGCTGTTTGCGCAGGCAGGGAGAGATGTTATGACGGGCGTCAAGTACCAGAGGAGGCCGACGGGTAGTGGCTAAAGCAGCCAAGAGTTTAGGGGCCAAGTGCCCATGTTATTGCTATGTTTTATTTTAAAAGTCGAGTAAACAGTCTAGTGTTAGGCCCACTAGGGGACAGCCCATTAGAGGCTATATATCCTTGTAATCAGACCCTGGGATGATTAGGAAAGAGCAATCTATTATTGCCGGCTTCCCTCAGAGAGACGGGAGAAACCCTAGCTGCCACCCCTCTCCCTCTCGCGCGCCCTCTTCCTCCACCCATGGCGCCCAAGCGCCGTGATCGCCGTCTTTCCCCAGCTCCTCACCGCTACTTCCTCCGTTCCGTCTCCGGTAGGATCCGTAACCCTATCATGGTCAAAATAGGAAAGTCGTTACCAATTCAATGTACTACAACTTTGGTATAACAAGTTTTAGCTAGTTCCGTTTAGATCATGCCTAGACTTTAAATTTGTAAGCCTAGCACTTGCTGTCCAGATTTGAAGTTTCGCTTTAATGTGGCTGTAAGTCATTTCTATGAGCATCTTTGCAAGAAGTTTATTATAGAAACGTCGTTCACCCAGTCATCTACTACAACTTTTGTATTGAAAGTTTTTACTAAAACCATTTAGATCAATGCAGAATTTAAAATCCGTAACTGAAGGTCAGGCTGCAGAATTTAACCCATATGCGTTTTTGCTTGTACCTCAAGATGCATACATTTTTAGAGAAAAAGTTCTATAGAAAAGTGAACACAAATTTTATATTTTACAACCATCTTATCATCTTATATAAAGTTGGTACTGATTCTCCTTACATTTTGAACTACACGTCAAAACAGTTGCAACACATATACAAATTCATGTGAAACGTGTTACTACCAAACAAACATATATATAATTGCAGGAAGAATTTAGTTACTTTCAAGCAATACATACATAGCAAAGCCCAAGAGATGATATGGAATGATGCATGATTCGTCCTATCCGGTCTCACATCACACATCCTATGTATATTATATATAATTAGCGATACTTCGGTGACATATATGCGCGGCACTCCCTGATGCAACTAGTCGTTTTCTAGTCGTTCTTAATTTTCGCACGTGGTTAGTGTACCTGCAGAAAAATGCATGCTCATACATTACCACCTAGTGTGGCACCCACGCGTGACCGCTGCGTGGACAATGTTGGTGGGCCGCTGCACCTTTTCCTCAAAGCCTGACTTTCCACCAGGACTGGGGATTGTCGAGAAAAAGGTGGATCCCAAAACCGAATGTAAGTGTGGTGGGCATGAAAGCATCCAAAGCATGCCCACCACCCTTAAAGAGCTTTTACTACGAGGCATGAATGCAGGGTTTACAACCGTTCGCAAATCCCGATAGCTTCCGCCAGTACTGGGGATAGCTACGGCCGAAAGGTTGCCTCCCAAAGCGCCGAATATCCATATGAGTGCTATCTAGTTTAGAAGGTTAGTGATGTCACCTAGATAACACTAACATCCTTATACGGGCATAGCGTATACTCTCATTTTTGAAGTACTTGAAAAGGGGCTTTCGAAAATAGTTTTGTAAACCAAAACTTGATGATATAACTGTTGTCTGTGTATGATCGGTTCTGATACTAGCTGTGGTGGAACCGCCCTGCTTAACTGTTGGCAGTCGATAAAACCCATTTCGACCACCAACATTTCATGTTTTAGAGTATACTTTACCAAGTTTTCACTAATCTCTAACTAGTTCCACGAGTTGTGCATAAAGGTTGTATGCAGGAACTTTACACATTCAAAACCATATGAAAATGGATAAACGGAGATAATGTGGCAAGGAGGGAACCAAAGGGCCAGAGACCCTGGCCGGCCGACCACCATCCTAGGTCGGCCGACCAGGGTGTGGTCGCCCGACCTGGTCGGCCGACCAGTGGCCACCAGCAGCCCCAGGGCCAGGTCGGCCGACCTTCCCCCTGGTCGCCCGACCCTGGCAGCCCATCAGGCAGCTCAGGGCCCAGGTCGCCCAACCTAGGCCCAGGTCGCCCGACCTTGCCACAATGCCAATCTTGACCTGCATGCAAAGAAACACACAACATGTTAAATGCAACTGTCGGATCAAGAATCCAATGCATCCAAGGGCCGAAAGGACTTCGTACAAAGGATCAATGACGTCAGCAATCTGAGGGAGAAAACATGCAACCAATCAGAGGTCGCCCAACCTTATCCCAAGGTCGGCCGACCTAGTACCGACCTCGTTTTGCACGTGCCTCAACCTCCACAACCGCCAACTGACATTCAGAGCAAATCACAGCCGAAGGATCAAGGAAGGCGGTGCATCGGGTGGTCGTCCGACCTTCCGGGTGGCCGGCCGACCTACCCCAAGGTCGGCCGACCTACCCCCCTGGTCAGCCGACCACCGACCTATGCCCAACCGACCTTGCACACCTACAAATACCCCCCTAGTCCATCCAGGCTATAAATACCCCCCGGGAGGTCATTTGCAAGGTGTGGTGGATCAAGATAACACTAGAGTGGTTGTGTAGTTGAGTGTAGAGTATAGTAGTGAAGCCACCCTTGGCATTGTAGAGAGAGCCAAGTTGTATCAAGAGTGAGTAGTGAGTTGTAGAGTGAAGGAGTCGGAATTCTCTATTGGTCTTCAATTCCTGAGCTCTTATTCTCAGAAGGATTATTACTCTAGTTCTAGGATACAGTAAAGTTCCTTGCTCCCTCCTTTATTTAATACATACTTACTTTATTTACATACTCAGTGCTTTGCTTAGTAGTTTACGGATGCCAAGTGTTCTCTATATAGTTTAGCTATACAGTTGTGCTTGCTCTTAGGCTTCAAACCTGTGTAGTAGTAAACTCGGTTGTGTAGACGTGGTGTCTAGACTTGAGTTTGCCTTGGAAGGTGTCTTGTCCCACGTAGCTTTGGTGGTAGGTCCACTTGGTGACAGCGAGCGTGTACCCTGTGTACTCCACCCCGTCCTCCTGATAAGTAGTCATCAACGCATAGCTGAGTTCTGTAGTACCCGCCTTTCTCGTCTGGGTTATTAGCACTCTGGTGCCCGGAAGTTGTTCTATAGGCTTAGTGTCCAAGTAAACCTGCTGAGTAGAACACTAGTTTGTTTAGTAAAGTTAAGTTGTTTTATTTAAAGTAGTGAACCTGCTCTGCTCTGTCCTTTGTCTCTACAATTGCTGGCTTTACTATTCGTTCCTACCTGTTCTACGTTGAGTTACTCCTCGTTCCTTGTGGATTTCGATACCCTGGAATACTCTTGGGTGAAAAGCTACAACGTGTTTCCATGCGCTTGCGGATCTATATCAGTAGGCTAAGAAACGCCAACAAGCTTTTTTTGGCGCCGTTGCCGAGGAACGGTAGCTAATTCAACTAGAACCTTAGGATCGTCCATACTCACACTATACACAACCACTACATATATCCCCACCAAATACCACATACCATCTACCATATGGATTCCACGCCTATCTTTCAACTCGCCGCTCCAAAGGGCGATTATTTGGGGCCTCCACCATCATCCACACCCATCACCGTAGAAGGCTATCAGCTACGTCCCGGCTTGATAGCCATGGTTCAGGACAAATCATTCGGAGGACATGAATCAGAATGTCCCTATGCACACCTCCGGGAGTTCGAGCAGATATGCAGCTGCCTGGTCATCCCGGGTATGTCTAGCGACACACTTCGATGGTTGCTCTTCCCGTTTTCGCTCACGGGGGAGGCAAAAATCTGGTGCAAGCAGACAGTTGGTAAAGTAGAAGGGAGTTGGGAGAACTTGAAAAACATTTTTTGTCTCCGTTTCTTTCCGCCAAATAAGGTTATCGACCTCCGCTGCGAAGTATTCAACTTCCGACAGCGCGAGAGAGAATCCTTAGGGGCAGCTTGGGAATGCTTCAATCGTCTGGCCTTCTTAGGGCCGGACTTGGATATTTCCGAGGCATGGTTGCTACAACACTTCGTTTGGGGCCTTACACCCAGAGCAGATCTTTGTCTCTACCTAGCCTCTGGAGGGTCATTCTACCACTTGACACCATCCGAGGGAAGAAGAGTTCTCGACAAAATCTGCGAGAAAGCTTCTGACCTCGGTACATTTGAAGAACCACCTCCACAGAAGCCACCCAAGACACTTGAACCCGAAGAGAGACAAACATCATATACCCCATCTCCACCATTACCTCTCCGAATCGAGGAAATCCCAGAACCATCGTCTAGGCAAACTGAGAGGGTCAGTTTAGCCTTGACGGTTCCTCCGTCGGCACCTCCATTCTCTTTTGAGGACGAGCTCTTCATGGATTTTGGTGACGCCCCTCGGTTACCAAAACAAGACCGACGCTTCACTAGGACCTCCAAACCAACATACGTACTACCAGAAATAAAATGCATATGAAGGAGGACCTACTCTGGCTTTCAGCAGCAATCAATCGGGATTGGCTAGAGGAGAGACGACTGGACACAAACAGGGTCAAATTTTATCCAGACCCCAGCGTCATCCCAGGCCAAGTATCAAGGCTTCAACCGCAAGATATTACATATGACCTGAGGGTAGGAATCAATATAATCCCTAAGCACATAATGGACGAGTACTACCCGACACAACCGCTATCAAGATTTGCCATGCGTCTGCAATGGACAAAGGGCAGCTATTTGAGATGCGAGGGTGTTTGGAGGGTAATTCAAACAACCTTGCAGGATACACAGGTGTTCCTAGACTTTCACGCCTTTGTCATCTGTTGGCGGTCGTTATAACCTATTTCGACCACCAATACTTCATGTTTCAAGGGTAAGTTTATGCAAATTTCATACATATTAACCGGTTCCACGAGTTGTGTACAAAGGTCTTGCAGGAACACATGTCACGGTGCAAAAACATAGAAAACATGAAGAAAACATGTGAACCAGGAAGAAGAGCTGGATATGGGCTAAGGACCCAGGCCGCCCGGCTCAGGCCCAAGACGCCCGGCTTGCCACCAAGCCGCCCGGCCTGTGAAACTCTCCAAATGCCGCCATCTTCCACCTGCATGCAAGAGACAACGTGTCAAGTACAACTCCATGGTGGAATCTGAGAGAACCAATCACCATGCCACGGAAGTCCTTGCCACTTCATCAATCCAGCCCACGGATTGGCTAAGTCAGCAATCCAAGGGAGTTCCATCCAATGGCTAAGGAAGAAACACAAAAGGATCCAATGGTTGAGGCAAAAGCACACAAGAATAACCACCAACCGACCTATAACCGCCGTGGAGGAGCAATATGGACCGTGGGATGAAGTGAGGCGGTGGATCCAAGGGATGGCCAGGCCGCCCGGCTCCACCCCGAGCCGCTCGGTTTGGCACCCAAGCCGCCCGGCCTCTAACCGTCTCCAACGGCCACAACCGACCTTCTCCATCACTTAGCACTATAAATACCCCCTTAGACCTCCCTTGTGAGGTGTGGATTAGTGGACAAATGTAGTGGTAGAGTGTATAGTGTGGAGAAGTGAAGCTTTCCCTTAGCATTGTAGAGAGAGTTCCTCTTGTATCAAGGAGAGTAGTGAGTGCGGAGTTCGAGAGTGGGATTTCTCTTCTCTCCCAGGCTTGTACCATCAAAGGAAGGATATTCAGTTCTAGGATTGAGTAAAGTTCCTTGTCTCCCACCTTTGTTATTACATTCTTACTTTACTTTCGTACTTAGTTTTATACTTGTCTGTTTACGGGAACCTTGTGCATGCTTATAGTGTTGGCTATATAGTAGTGCTTGCTTTTCTGGCTCATTACCAGTAAGTAGTAAACTCTCTGAGTGGCACGACGGTGTTCATACTTAGAGTTTGCCTTGGTTGGTTGGCTATCCCACGCAGCTCTGGTTGGTAGACACACTAGGTGACAGCTTTTGTGTTCTCAGTATTCCAATCCCGTTCGTTCGGATAGACTCGCTGATAATATAGCCGAAACCTGTAGAGCCCGCCTTTCTCGGCTGGGTTATCAGCACTCTGGTGCCTGGCAGTGGCTCTGCAGCTTTGGTGTCTATGCTTACATGACAAGTATAGTGCTTTGCATGTTCAGTATAGCAAGGTGCTTTAACATTTGTTGAGAACCTGCTTTCCTATCTTTCATTCTCTACTTGCTAGCTTCGCTAGTTTGGCCATTGTGTTGTGTGATTATTATACTCCTCGTTCCTCGTGGATTCGATACCCTGGAATACTCTCAGGTGAAAGGCAACAGCGCGTTTTCTATGCGCTTGTGGATTTATATCTAATAGGCTAAGGAACGCCAACAACATCCCCGAGGGGTCTCCACCATTAATCGTGGTTGGGATCCCAATCACAGCCCTCACTAGCTCGGATATATACAGAGGGAGATTGCAGCTTCAGCTTGGCAATGAAGAAATCAATGTCAATATCGATAGGTCACTCAATGCCAAGACTGAAGCAAAGCCAGAGATTGACCCTATGGAAGAAGTGATGAGTCAAGAGAGCCTAGAGAAAGAGGCTGTTAGCGACTTCAGTACGGTAGAGGAGCCATGGAAGTTCGAAGAACTTGGTGAATCCTTACGGCCCGAAGCTCCGAAGATAGAACTAAAGCAACTACCGCCTGGCCTGAAGTACGCCTTCCTCAACGGGAATGAGGACACACCGGTGATCATCAGCGACAAGCTGACAGAGAGTGAGAGCCGGCAATTACTTTTAGTTTTGGAGAAGTATAGATCTGTGCTTGGATACTCTCTTCAAGACCTAAAAGGAATCAGTCCCAACCTATGCACTCATCGTATCCCTATGGAGGCCGAGCACAAGCCAACTAGGGAACCGCAGCGTCGACTTAACAATGCGATGAGAGAGGTGGTCAAAAAGGAAGTACTAAAACTACTTCACGCGGGAATCATATACCCCGTGAGTGACAGCGAATGGGTTAGTCTAGTACAAGTTGTACCGAAGAAAGGAGGGATGACAGTTGTAAAGAATCAAAATAATGAGCTCATACCTCAGAGAACTGTCACAGGTTGGCGGATGTGCATTGACTACAGAAAGCTTAATGCCGCCACCAGGAAAGATGACTTTCCTCTTCCTTTCATTGATGAAATGTTGGAGAGGCTGGCAAAACACTCCTTCTTCTGCTACCTCGACGGCTACTCTGGATACCACCAGATTCCGATTCACCCGGAGGACCAGAGTAAGACGACCTTCACATGCCCTTATGGAACTTTCGCTTACAGGCGAATGTCGTTCGTGCTGTGCAATGCTCCAGCATCATTCCAGCGGTGTATGATGGCAATATTCTCTGATTTCATCGAAGAGATCATGGAAGTATTTATGGATGATTTCTCAGTATACGGCAAGAGCTTCGACGGATGCTTAGAGAACCTTGAAAAAATTCTCAAAAGATGCCAAGAAGTTGATCTTGTCCTAAACTGGGAGAAATGCCACTTCATGGTCAGAGAAGGAATCGTTTTGGGACACAGAATTTCAGAAAGAGGCATAGAGGTCAATCGTGCAAAGATCGAGGTCATTGAACAACTACCTCCACCCACCAACATAAAGGCCATCTGAAGCTTCCCAAGCCATGCATGGTTTTATAGGAGATTTATCAAAAATTTCTCCCATATAGCCCGGCCTCTGACCAACTTGCTGGCTAAGGATGTTCCCTTTGTGTTCGACGAAGAATGTCTCGAGGCCTTTCACACGCTTAAGAAGGCTCTGGTCTCAGCCCCAATCATTCAGCCACCCAACTGGAACTTACCTTTTGAAATCATGTGTGAAGCTTTCCCTTAGCATTGTAGAGAGAGTTCCTCTTGTATCAAGGAGAGTAGTGTGTGCAGAGTTCGAGAGTGGGATTTCTCTTCTCTCCCAAGCTTGTATCATCAAAGAAAGGATATTCAGTTCCAGGATTGAGTAAAGTTCCTTGTCTCCCACCTTTGTTATTACATTCTTACTTTACTTTCATACTTAGTTTTATACTTGTCTGTTTACGGGAACCTTGTGCATGCTTATAGTGTTGGCTATATAGTAGTGCTTGCTTTTCTGGCTCATTACCAGTAAGTAGTAAACTCTCTGAGTGGCACGACGGTGTTCATACTTAGAGTTTGCCTTAGTTGGTCGGCTATCCCACGCAGCTCTGGTTGGTAGACACACTAGGTGACAGCTTTTGTGTTCTCAGTATTCCAATCCCGTTCGTTCGGATAGACTCGCTGACGATATAGCCGAAACCTGTAGTGCCCGCCTTTCTCGGCTGGGTTATCAGCACTCTGGTGCCTAGCAGTGGCTCTGCAGCTTTGGTGTCTATGTTTACATGACAAGTATAGTGCTTTGCATGTTCAGTATAGCTAGGTGCTTTAACATTTGTTGAGAACCTGCTTTCCTGTCTTTTATCCTCTACTTGCTAGCTTCGCTAGTTTGGCCATTGTGTTGTGTGATTATTATACTCCTCGTTCCTCGTGGATTCGATACCCTAGAATACTCTCGGGTGAAAGGCTACAACGCGTTTTCCGTGCGCTTGCGGATTTATATCTAATAGGCTAAGGAACGCCAACAAGCTTTTCTGGTGCCGTTGCCGGGGAACGGTAGCTATCTTAACACAGAACCAAGGTCATCCTATCTCCCACTATACAACCACTACACCACTATCCCACCATATCACCATACCACCCCATGGATCACACGCCTATCTGCGAGTTATCAGCTCCGAAGGGCGATTTTCTAGAGCCTCCACCATCATCCGCCCCCATCATCACAGATGGCTATCAGCTACGTCCCGGCTTGATAGCATGGTTCGGGACCAATCCTTCGCAGGATTGGAATCAGAGAGTCCCTACACACACCTCCGAGAGTTCGAGCAGCTCTGTAGCTGTATCTCCATCTCGGGTATGCCTGGAGAAACCCTCCGATGGTTGCTATTTCCGTTCCCATTGACGGGAGCAGCAAAATCGTGGTTCAACTGAGCAGTCGGTGCAGTAGAGGGGAGTTGGGAGAGACTCCAAGTCAAATTCTGTCTGCACTTCTTTCCACCAAATCGAGTCGTTGACCTCCGATGTGAAGTTCTCAACTTTCGTCAAGGAAGCGACGAGACTTTGGTGGTAGCCTGGTCACGTTTCACCGGTCTGGTCGCATTTGGCCCAGATCTGGCGATCCAAGAGTCCATGCTCTTGCAGCACTTTGTCCGAGGCCTTTCACCAGGCGCAGGACTATGCTTGGACTTAGCTTCAAGAGGATCGTTTTCTCACCTATCTGCCCCAGAAGGACGAAAAGTCCTTGATAAAATCCTCGAAAAATCTTCTGATGGCAGTACGATCGAGAAACCACGCTCACATCCACAAGATCCACCTGAACCCAGCTACCAAGAAGAGAGTCAGAATACCCATACCCCATCTCCAAAAACTCTCATGATCACAGATATCCCCGAACCTAGCACGTCACAGGACACTGAGAGGGTCAGTGAATCCATGACGAATCCTCCGTCGGTTCCCCCGTTCTCGTTTGATGACGAGCTACTAACGGGATTTGGCAAAACATCTCGGTTGCCCAAATAGAGCCAACGCTTCAAAAGGACCTCTCAACCAGCATATCTACTCCCAGAACAAACACATCAAATGAGAGAGGACTTTCTCTGGCTTACAGCTGTGCTGAATCGGGAATGGCTAGAAGAGAGACGACTCGACACAAAAATGGTTAGGTTCTACCCAGGACCATCTCTCGTCTTTGGCCATGTATCCGACATGTTCCCACAAGATATCTTGTACGACCCACGAGTTGGGGTGAACATCATTCCTAAACATGATGTAGACACCCATTTCCCCACTCTCCCACGATCAAAATCCGACATTCGCTTGAAGTGGAACAAGAACGAATCGTTGGAAAATCATGGAGTTATCAGGGTCATACCAGTAACCTTGCGGGACAAGCGGATGTTCTTAGATTTCCACGTCTTTGACATACCCGAGGAACCCATGCCACTCATACTGGTTGGGATCCCTATTGCTTCCCTAACCAAAACTACAGCAACTCCAGGGCAGCTACACCTCCAGTTTGGCAAAGAAGTGTTCGAAATTGGCATGAGTCGAGCACTGAACACCAAAACGGAGGCTAAGCCAGAGGTTGATCTCCTAGAAGAAGTGATGGGTATTTCACTTGAGGAAGAGGAAGATCAACAAAGCCTAGAGGAAGAGGCTAGCAACTTCAGTGCGGTAGAAGAGCCGCTTGAGTTTGAGAAACTGGGTGAATCCTTGCGGCCCGACCCCCCAAAAATTGAGCTCAAACAGCTACCGCCTGGCCTGAAGTATGCCTTCCTCAATAGGAATCCGGACACACCGGTAATCATCAGCGACAAGCTGACCGAGAATGAGAGCCGGCGATTAATCGCAGTCTTGGAGAAGTACAGATCAGTGCTTGGGTACTCACTCCAAGATCTGAAGGGAATCAGTCCGAACCTGTGCACTCATCGCATCCCGATGGAGACCGAGCACTGGCCCTCACGAGAACCTCAACGAAGACTCAATCAAGCGATGAGAGAGGTAGTCAAGAAGGAGGTGCTTAAACTCCTACACGCGGGTATCATCTACCCGGTGCAAGATAGTGAATGGGTTAGTCCAGTTCAAGTTGTACCAAAGAAGGGAGGAATGACAGTTGTGAAGAATCAGAACAATGAACTAATTCCTCAGCGCACTGTCACCGGATGGCGTATGTGTATCGATTACAGAAAACTCAATGCAGCCACCCGGAAAGATCACTTCCCCCTTCCTTTCATCGATGAAATGCTCGAGAGACTGGCCAATCACTCCTTCTTTTGCTATCTTGATGGCTACTCCGGTTATCACCAGATTCCCATTCACCCGGATGACCAGAGTAAGACCACATTCACCTGTCCCTATGGCACTTTTGCCTATCGGCGAATGTCATTTGGGCTATGTAATGCTCCAGCATCGTTCCAGCGTTGCATGATGGCCATATTCTCTGACCTTATAGAGAATATAATGGAAGTATTCATGGACAATTTCTTAGTCTATGGCAAGACCTTTGATAGATGTCTTGAGAACTTAGAAAAGGTTCTCCAGAGATGCAAAGAAGTAGACCTTGTCCTAAACTGGGAGAAATGTCACTTCATGGTCAGAGAAGGGATTGTGCTAGGACACAAGGTTTCAGAGAGAGGCATAGAGGTGGATCGTGCAAAAATCGAAGTTATTGAGCAACTCCCACCTCCAAAAAACCTCATGGCATTCCGAAGCTTCCTTGGTCATGCTGGGTTTTATAGGAGGTTTATCAAAAACTTCTCCTTTATTGCCCGACCACTGTCCAACTTGTTGGCTAAGGATACACCCTTTGTGTTTGATGACGCATGCCTAGAAGCCTTCCATACACTCAAGAAAGCTCTTGTCACAGCACCCATCATCCAACCACCAGACTGGAATGCTCCATTTGAAATCATGTGCGATGCCAGCGACTATGCTGTAGGAGCAGTCCTAGGCCAGAGCAAGGATAGAAAACATCATGCCATATCCTATGCTAGCAAGACGCTGACTGGCCCGCAGCTGAACTACTCCACCACCGAAAAAGAGTTATTGGCCGTTGTCTTTGCCATTGACAAATTCAGATCATATTTGGTAGGAGCCAAGGTCATAATATACACAGACCATGCAGCTCTCAAATACCTCCTCACCAAGAAAGATGCAAAGCCAAGACTAATACGGTGGGTCCTGCTACTTCAAGAGTTTGACATTGAAATCAGGGACAAGAAAGGAGTACAAAATTCAGTTGCTGATCATCTCTCAAGAATGCAATTTGAGGAAACATCATCCTTGCCGATTGATGATTATATGAGAGATGACACACTTCTGAAGGTTACGACATCCCAACCATGGTATGCAGATCTGGTCAACTACATGGTCACGGGATACATACCTAAAGAAGTTGACAAGAGGAAACTGGTCCATGACAGCCGGTTCTATCTCTGGGATGACCCCTACTTATACAAGCTCTGCGCAGACGGGCTCTTGCGTCGCTGCATTCCCGCTTGTGAAGTCCCTCAAATCCTTGATAGATGCCATTCATCTTCCTACGGAGGTCACTATGGAGCCTACCAAACTCATGCAAAGATTTGGCATAGTGGATTCTACTGGCCAAATATGTACGATGATGCCAAAGAGTTCGTGAGAAGGTGTTCAAAGTGCCAACGACAAGGAAACATAAATCCAAGGGATGCTATGCCACTCACCAGCAACCTCCAACTCGATGTATTCGATGTGTGGGGCATAGACTTCATGGGGCCATTTCGCAAGTGTGGAGACAAAGAGTACATCCTCATCTCAGTGGATTATGTGTCAAAGTGGGTAGAGGCACTGCCGTGTTCCGCGGCAGATTCAAGACATTCTATCAGAATGTTCTATGATACCATATTTCCTCGATTTGGTACGCCAAGGGTCATTATCAGTGATGGAGGCCCACACTTCATTGACAAAAGATTCAAGAGGTGCCTCGCAGAACTCGGTATGGACCACCGTGTTGCCACTCCTTACCACCCGCAGACAAGTGGCCAGGCTGAGACATCAAATAAACAGATCAAGAATATCCTGCAGAAAACTGTCGAAGCTATAGGAAAGGACTGGGTATCCAAGCTACCCGATGCTCTATGGGCATACCGCACAGTATATAAAACTCCCATTGGCATGACACCATATCAGATGGTGTACGGCAAGACTTGTCACCTGCCAGTAGAACTTGAGTTCAAGTCGCATTGGCCAATAAGGAAGTGGAACATGGATCTCCAATCAGCAGGAGTTCGACGTCAGATCCAACTTGCTGAATTGGAGGAATGGAGGGAGAAGGCCTACCATAGTGCCAAGCTGTACAAGGAGCGAACCAAAAGATGGCACGATAAGCGTATCAAGATCAAGACATTCAAACCAGGCGATAAGGTACTCCTATTTAACTCTCGCATTCGTTTGTTTGGTCATGGTAAGCTTAGAAGTAAGTGGGAAGGACCTTTTTTGGTCCTTGATGCCACCGATCACGGTGCCATCACCCTCCAGGACGAAGACGGGAAGGTCTTTAAAGCGAATGGGCAACGCCTAAAAGTCTTCCTAGAGCCCGAAATGCCTCAGCTCGAAGAAGTGGACGTCTATGAGCTGCAAGGAACGGCATGATCACACGTCCACGGTCTGGCGACGACCTAAAACGAGCCATGTACACTACCATGCTCCTCACTTTTCTGTCTTATCTCACCTTGTGCTTCCATACCCCCAAAAAATCTCAACAAAGAGCCGGTACATCACGATGAAAAAGGGTTTCAGTCCACCTAGAAGGGTAAAACCGACTTTTGGTCTGCCAAACCAGAGTCGGCGAGGCATGTGCAAGCCGCCCGACCCCCTGGTGGAGCCGCCCGGCTCCTAGTTAGGCCGCCCGACTTGGTGTCGAGCCGCCCGACCTAGGACGAGGCCGCCCGACCTCGAGCTTTGCGGCCCGGCCGCCTCTATTCGAAATTTTTCGAGTACAACTGATCCCTTAGCCGCCGGACTCTGTTGAGTGGATGAGATTGAGCTTTCACGACTTAAGGACGAAAGTTCTTACCTTCCACCATTCTCATCACTCCCATCTCATCTCCACCTCGAAAAACCTAAGTCATGGCCTCCAACAACACCTCTCCTAAGAGCCTAGCCCTCACATCTGGCACCACGGTGACCTACTCGCCGCTGTCCAACCAAGAGATCAACCCTGACATGGTGTTAGATGTGGAACCTCTGGCCACCCGACCTCCACCTCAGGCCGCCCGGCTTGATGCTAGGTCGCCCGGCTTGGAGAGGGGCCGCCCGACCTCCCCTGCGCGCTCACGCAGTGCGGGAAGGCCAGCAAGGGGGCTATCTCCTGCGCGCACCATCGCAAAGAAGGTCTTCCGGGGTGATTCACCTCGACCCAACGTCGGGAAGATCACCCCCAAGTCAGTGCCAATCCGGAAACTCTTCTCGGAAGATTCCGTGAAAGGCGAGGGCAACGGTGCGCCAAAGAGTCCAGGATCACCCTCCTACACCATCCGAGGAGGACCTACTCCCAGTGGAGGGTGGGGGAAGGTGTTGATCCCAAGGCACAAAGAGAACGTCCTTAGGGGGGATGCATCAATTGATGAGTCTATTGACTCTACTCCCCCTAGGAGGACCGTGAAGAAGACCATCAAGCCCGCTCCGATCCGGGCTCCTCCTGGGCATTTTGAAGAATCAGATAAGGAGGAGGAGGGGAAGGAAGAGACCATTGAGTCTCTCAAGGTCTCACAGCCATGAACAAAAGGTTCATCATGCTTGAAGAACGCTGCGCAGAAGGAGAACTTTGGAAGTGGGAGATCAATGACAAAATAGAAATCCTTAGGAAGTGCTTCTCTTCCAAGTTCCGCCGCCTTGCCAATGCCACTGGGCATCCCGACATCTATGATCCACCTATGCCATAGATGCCCATGGCATTAGAATAAATTTTTAGAATAGACGCCCTTTTGTTTTCTTAGTGCTTAGTATGTTTTATTTCTTTCTTTGTATGATTTGCGCCTATGTTCTTTGTTCCCTTTAATGCTTAGTACAATAAAATTTCTGTTACCCTACTTTGAGTTCAAGTGTGGGGGGGAGGATTGCACTTAGCCTCCCCCATCTCTCGTCACTAACCCTACAGAAACAAATGAAGAAACACGATGTACAGGGTTAGATCGCGCTGCACACAAAAATTTGGGACAAATCGAGCCAAACCCAAGCCGCCCGGCTCCACCCCGAGCCGCCCGGCTTGGCACCTAGGTCGCCCGGCCTGTCACGACGGTGAAAACGTACCACATGCAGAAACGGTGTCCCAAAGCACCTCTCCACGCAACATGATCGGTGCAAGGGTCGAAAGACCCACATGTCAGGCCGCCCGGCTCCTGACCAAGTTGCCCGGCCTGCCACCAGGCCACCCGGCTCAGTCTTAGGCTGAGTTGGCCCATCTTCACGTCGACCCTGCACAAGGACTAGGTATTATCGCGAAAATTTCAATTTTGGTCCATATATTCCATTCTATACATGAAACTTGGATAAATTTTGCTCTACATGATCATGTTGATAGCTTATGTCTATGCTCGTACAAACTTTACTCCCTTTGTTGAAGTAAATTTGCCCATGGATACCTTTTGTTTAGGGACCCGCTTTGATTTAAGTTGTTGATTCATGAGATATAAGTAACATGGATACATAGCAGTGATCCCTTGCTAAGGCAAAGGGATTTTGTTTTGTTAAAATTTTAAAAATGTGATCTACTCCAATGTTCTCAAGTCACATGTCCTACCAGTGCCACAAATACAAATCCATATGTTTCATAGACATCTTTGAGTGTTTTGAACTTTGTCAAACCTTGTGCCATCAAATGAGTTAGAGTCATTCATGACTTTTGGCTATCACGTACATGTTCATGCCACAAAGTTCCAATAAGTTGTGCTATGCCAATGTTCCAATCCCCCCGTTATCAATCATGCAAAAAAGAGAGGAAAAGAGGCATGGAATTGAATTGAAAAAAAAAGATGAAAAAAAGTGAGAAAGAAAGAAAGAAACAAAAAGAAGGAAAATACCATGCCCTCTCTCGCATCAAAAAGGGGAATACCAAAGCACACTTACCAATAACTTTCCGCCACACTTGCACATAGCCAAAATTCTTGATTTGATTCATACTCTTTGATTTGACACTTGCTTTGACTTGGTGATACAAACATGATGAGATAGTCTCACTCTCGTTCAGCTCCACCCAAAACTTAGATTAGGAGGAGAGGAAACACAAGGATACTCATCCTTTGAGTGACTGAGAGGTGACCTCGAGAACAAAAGAGTAGACACTATGTTGTTTTAAAAAGAGAAAAACCTCTGTTGCTCTTAGCTGGGAGAAAACTGCCGTGACACCTGAAACTTGTTCTCAGTTTCAACATCTCAAAATCTAAGTGTAGCCACCATTGAAATCCTAGGTAAGTTGAACCAACTTGGGAGTAACCTTTGTACTTGCTAAGGCTACAGTTGTCATATGCCCTCTACACCATGCTTACCTCTTATTTTGCTCGAGGACGAGCAAAAGTCTAAGTGTGGGGAGGGGGTGTTGGCGGTCGTTATAACCTATTTCGACCACCAATACTTCATGTTTCAAGGGTAAGTTTATGCAAATTTCATACATATTAACCGGTTCCACGAGTTGTGTACAAAGGTCTTGCAGGAACACATGTCACGGTGCAAAAACATAGAAAACATGGAGAAAACATGTGAACCAAGAAGAAGAGCTGGATATGGGCTAAGGACCCAGGCCGCCCGGCTCAGGCCCAAGCCGCCCGGCTTGCCACCAAGCCGCCCGGCCTGTGAAACTCTCCAAATGCCGCCATCTTCCACCTGCATGCAAGAGACAACGTGTCAAGTACAACTCCATGGTGGAATCCGAGAGAACCAATCACCATGCCACGGAAGTCCTTGCCACTTCATCAATCCAGCCCACGGATTGGCTAAGTCAGCAATCCGAGGGAGTTCCATCCAATGGCTAAGGAAGAAACACAAAAGGATCCAATGGTTGAGGCAAAAGCACACAAGAATAACCACCAACCGACCTATAACCGCCTTGGAGGAGCAATATGGACCATGGGATGAAGTGAGGCGGTGGATCCAAGGTATGGCCAGGCCGCCCGGCTTGGGACCAGGTCACCCGGCTCCACCCCGAGCCGCCCGGCTTGGCACCCAAGCCGCCCGGCCTCTAACGGTCTCCAACCGCCACAACCAACCTTCTCCATCACTTAGCACTATAAATACCCCCTTAGACCTCCCTTGTGAGGTGTGGATTAGTGGACAAATGTAGTGGTAGAGTGTATAGTGTGGAGAAGTGAAGCTTTCCCTTAGCATTGTAGAGAGAGTTCCTCTTGTATCAAGGAGAGTAGTGAGTGCGGAGTTCGAGAGTGGGATTTCTCTTCTCTCCCAGATCATCAAAGGAAGGATATTCAGTTCCAGGATTGAGTAAAGTTCCTTGTCTCTCACCTTTGTTATTACATTCTTACTTTACTTTCATACTTAGTTTTATACTTGTCTGTTTACGGGAACCTTGTGCATGCTTATAGTGTTGGCTATATAGTAGTGCTTGCTTTTCTGGCTCATTACCAGTAAGTAGTAAACTCTCTGAGTGGCACGACGGTGTTCATACTTAGAGTTTGCCTTGGTTGGTCGGCTATCCCACGCAGCTCTAGTTGGTAGACACACTAGGTGACAGCTTTTGTGTTCTCAGTATTCCAATCCCGTTCGTTCGGATAGACTCGCTGACAATATAGCCGAAACCTGTAGTGCCCGCCTTTCTCGGCTGGGTTATCAGCACTCTGGTGCCTGGCAGTGGCTCTGCAGCTTTGGTGTCTATGTTTACATGACAAGTATAGTGCTTTGCATGTTCAGTATAGCAAGGTGCATTAACATTTGTTGAGAACCTGCTTTCCTGTCTTTCATTCTCTACTTGCTAGCTTCGCTAGTTTGGCCATTGTGTTGTGTGATTATTATACTCCTCGTTCCTCGTGGATTCGATACCCTGGAATACTCTCGGGTGAAAGGCTACAGCGCGTTTTCTATGCGCTTGTGGATTTATATCTAATAGGCTAAGGAACGCCAACAACATCCCCGAGGGGTCTCCACCATTAATCGTGGTTGGGATCCCAATCACAGCCCTCACGAGCTCGGATATATACAGAGGGAGATTGCAGCTTCAGCTTGGCAATGAAGAAATCAATGTCAATATCGATAGGTCACTCAATGCCAAGACTGAAGCAAAGCCAGAGATTGACCCTATGGAAGAAGTGATGAGTCAAGAGAGCCTAGAGAAAGAGGCTGTTAGCGACTTCACTACGGTAGAGGAGCCATGGAAGTTCGAAGAACTTGGTGAATCCTTACGGCCCGAAGCTCCGAAGATAGAACTAAAGCAACTACCGCCTGGCCTGAAGTACGCCTTCCTCAACGGGAATGAGGACACACCGGTGATCATCAGCGACAAGCTGACAGAGAGTGAGAGCCGGCAATTACTTTCAGTTCTGGAGAAGTATAGATCTGTGCTTGGATACTCTCTTCAAGACCTAAAAGGAATCAGTCCCAACCTGTGCACTCATCGTATCCCTATGGAGGCCGAGCACAAGCCAACTAGGGAACCGCAGCGGCGACTTAACAATGCGATGAGAGAGGTGGTCAAGAAGGAAGTACTAAAACTACTTCACGCGGGAATCATATACCCCATGAGTGACAGCGAATGGGTTAGTCCAGTACAAGTTGTACCGAAGAAAGGAGGGATGACAGTTGTCAAGAATCTAAATAATGAGCTCATACCACAGAGAACTGTCACAGGTTGGCGGATGTGCATTGACTACAGAAAGCTTAATGCCGCCACCAGGAAAGATGACTTTCCTCTTCCTTTCATTGATGAAATGTTGGAGAGGCTGGCAAAACACTCCTTCTTCTGCTACCTCGACGGCTACTCTGGATACCACCAGATTCTGATTCACCCGGAGGACCAGAGTAAGACGACCTTCACATGCCCTTACGGAACTTTCGCTTACAGGCGAATGTCGTTCGTGCTGTGCAATGCTCCAGCATCATTCCAGCGGTGTATGATGGCAATATTCTCTAATTTCATCGAAGAGATCATGGAAGTATTTATGGATGATTTCTCAGTATACGGCAAGAGCTTCGACGGATGCTTAGAGAACCTTGAAAAAATTCTCAAAAGATGCCAAGAAGTTGATCTTGTCCTAAACTGGGAGAAATGCCACTTCATGGTCAGAGAAGGAATCGTTCTGGGACACAGAATTTTGGAAAGAGGCATAGAGGTAAATCGTGCAAAGATCGAGGTCATTGAACAACTACCTCCACCTACCAACATAAAGGCCATCTGAAGCTTCCTAGGCCATGCATGGTTTTATAGGAGATTTATCAAAAATTTCTCCCATATAGCCCGGCCTCTGACCAACTTGCTGGCTAAGGATGTTCCCTTTGTGTTCGACGAAGAATGTCTCGAGGCCTTTCACACGCTTAAGAAGGCTCTGGTCTCTGCCCCAATCATTCAGCCACCCGACTGGAATTTACCTTTTGAAATCATGTGTGATGCAAGCGACTTCGCTGTTGGAGCAGTATTGGATCAGAGCAAGGATAAAAAGCATCATGCTATCTCTTTTGCAAGCAAAACACTCACTGGCCCACAACTGAATTACTCAACCACCGAGAAAGAACTATTGGCAGTGGTCTTTGCAATCGACAAGTTCAGATCATACTTGGTAGGATCGAAAGTCATCATCTACACAGATCATGCAGCTCTCAAATACCTCCTGACCAAGAAAGATGCAAAACCACGACTCATTCGGTGGGTGCTGCTACTCTAGGAATTTGATATCGAAATCTGAGACAAAAAGGGAGTAGAGAATTCAGTTGGAGATCATCTCTCACGAATGAAATTTGAAGAAACATCGCCCTTGCCGATCGATGACTATATGAGAGATGATCAGCTTCTAAAGGTGACAACAACCCAACCTTGGTATGCTAATCTGGTGAATTACATCGTTGCTGGCTATGTCCCTTAAGGAGCAGACAAGAGAAAATTGGCCCGCGACAGCCGATTCTATCTCTGGGATGACCCCTACCTATACAAACTCTGCGCAGACGGACTCCTACGTCGCTGCATTCTAGCTTGTGAAGCACCGCAAGTCCTCGATAGATGCCATGCATCCTCCTATGGAGGTCAATATGGGGCTTATCGGACTCATGCAAAAATCTGGCAAAGTGGGTTCTACTGGCCCACTATGTACGAGGATGCAAAAGAGTTCGTGCGATGGTGTCCAAGGTGCCAGCGCCAAGGGAATATAAATCCAAGAGATGCTATGCCACTCACAAGCAATCTCCAGCTTGATATATTTGACGTGTGGGGCATAGATTTCATGGGACCTTTTCCCAAGAATGGAGACAAGGAGTACATCTTGGTCGCAGTCGATTATGTATCAAAATGGGTAGAGGCAATGCCGTGTCCTGCAGCGGACTCAAGACACTCCATTAAGATGTTCTGGGAAACAATCTTTCCTCGTTTTGGAGTACCGCGAGTCATCATTAGCGATGGGGGCAGCCACTTCATTGACAAGCGCTTCAGGAAGTGTCTCGTTGAACTCGGTGTGGACCACCGTGTTGCCACCCCTTACCATCCGCAGACAAGTGGCCAAGCCGAGACATCAAACAAACAAATCAAGAACATATTGCAAAAGACGGTCAAGGCTATGGGAAAAGAATGGGTAACCAAGCTACCCGATGCTCTCTGGGCATACCGCACTGCATATAAAACTCCCATTGGCATGACACCATACCAATTGGTGTACGGCAAGACTTGTCATCTTCCAGTGGAACTCGAATTCAAATCTCACTGGGCGGTCAAGAGGTGGAACATGGATCTCCACTTGGTAGGCGTAAGAAAGCAAATGCAACTGGCCCAGCTAGAGGAATGGAGGGAGAAGGCATACCACAATGCTAAGCTATACAAGGAGCGCACCAAAAGATGGCACGATAAGCGAATCAAGATCAAATCATTCAAACCGGGAGATAAGGTACTACTCTTTAACTCTCGCATTCATTTATTTGGTCATGGTAAGCTTAGGAGTAAGTGGGAAGGACCCTTCAAGGTCCTTGAAGCCATCGATCACGGCGCTATCACCCTCCAGGACGATGACGGAAATGTTTTCAAGGCGAATGGGCAGTGCCTTAAAATATTTCTCGAGCCCGAAATGCCTCAGCTCGAAGAAGTGGACGTCTTCAAGCTACACGAGGTAGTTTGATCACACGTCCATGGTCGAGCTCAGACCATAAAAGAAGCCATGTACACTATGCTTTTTCTCCCTTAAAACTCCTCTAATCTCACCTTTTGCTACAAAATCTCAATAGAACCAATGTCCAACACATGTTTATGTGTAAAGGCCACCTAATAGGGGTAATCACAACTCTCGGCACGTCTAGCCAAGTGTTGGCGTGGCCGGCCGACCTCAGGGTCTGGTCGCCCGACCCCTGGGTGCAACAGCCAGGCCACCAGGCGCGAGGCCGAGTCGGCCAACCTAGGGCACGGGTCGCCCGACCTCAGTGCCAGGTCGCCCGACCTCCGAACCAGGCTGCCCAACTGCCAAAATTTGATTTTCAAGTTTTGGAGCGCTTTTCCCAGCTACTCCGGTTCTGTTGAGTGGATGAGATTGGGATTCCGACGTTTTAAGGTGAAAGAAGGCCGTCTTCTTCCTCCCACATCTCAATCCCATCTCATTCCATCTAGAGCTCAGCCATGGCACCACCTTCTCCACGCAACAATGGCAAGGCCATTATCTCCATCACCTCGGACACCACCGCCACATACACCCCGGCGTCCGAGGAGTCACCACGACCTCTCCAGTCCATCCTGATGAGAGCTCGGAGAAACTCGTACGGAGGTCACCCTGGCCGATGGGACTAGGTCCCCAGGGTCGGCCGACCTCTAGTCAGGGTCGCCTGACCTCTGATGTAGGTCGGCCGACCATGGGTGACAGCCCCCGTGGCCGGCCAGCCACCCGTGCAGGTCGCCCGGACTCCCCCCGACGCTCCCACAGTGTGGACAGGCCCCCTCGCAGTCTGTCCCTCACCAAGGCCATCGCCAAGAAGGTGGCGCGCCCATCGCCACGTCTTACCATGGGGGCCATCGCCCTTGTGAAGTGCATCAAGAGCCTCTTCCAGGAGGAGGCCGCTGGACCATCTAGGGAACCGGTCTTCCCTAGCCACTCCACCCATACTCTCTGTGGGATGAAAACTCCCACGGGCGGGTATGCCAAGGTGTTTGTGCCAAGGGTAGCCATCCCGGATTCATCCATAGATGAGTCCATTGATTCCACTCCACCGCGTAGGACGGTGAATAGGGTGGCTGTACCACCTCCCATCCGAAGGCCGCCTGGGAAGTTCGAAGGCTCATCCGGTGATGAAGACACGGTGGCCTCTCTTAGGGAGGAAAACATAGCGCTCAGAGCCAAATTGCAGAATTTAGAGGAGCGCTGTGCTGAAGGCAAGATTTGGCGGATGGACATAAATGATAAAATAGATGTCCTTAGGAAGGGACTGTCTGCCAAGGTCCGATGCCTTGCGGAAGCAATGGGGCATCCAGAACTCTATGACCCACCACAACCATAGATGCCCTTGCTTCTAGTTATCTTAGGCGCATTAGTTTTAGATTGAATAAGTTTTTGTTTGTTTAAATTTCCCTTTTTGTAACATGCGCCTCCATTTCTATATGATTCAATAAAGGTAGAATAGTTTTCTTTGTTCCAATAAAGTTTGGGTGGAATGGTCAAAGCCATTCGACCTCCTGTCACTAATCCTGCAGAAACCACGCAAGAAAACACCTTATGCAGGAACAACAACGCTACTTAGAAAAATTCAGGGGAAAAACGGAGACAATGCAGGTCGGCCGACCCACTGAATAGGCCGCCCGACCCACTGGTCAGGTCGCCCGACCTCAGTCTGGGTTGGCCAACCACACAACTTGCACAAAAATATGTACACCGCGTTGTCACGTCTCCCCAAGGCTCTCTCACCCGAAACAAACAAGCGCACGTGTCAAACCACGAAGAAGGGTGGCCACCTGACCTAGCCCCCGGTTGCCCGACCTAGTGACAGGGTCAGCCGACCCTGGCTCTGGGCTGGCCGGCCCACTCCCATCTCAAACGCGCATTTGGAGGTCAGGTTTGCACATTTTATTATTTGTACCTCTCAAATTTTGCGTTTATTTACATGAAACCTTGGTAAATGATGCTCTACATGATCATGATGTCACATCTCACTTGTGCTTGCACCATGTTATTCCTCATGCTAGAGTAATCTTGCCTTTGGATACCTTTATGAATAAGGAACCACTTATGTTTAGTTTGTTGTTTCATGAGAGATGAGATAATTGGAGATAACTAAAGGAACCTCCCACATGAGTTAAGAGTTCTATTTGCAAAATGAAAAGAGGGTTCCTTCTTGGATGATCACAAGTTCCAATCCCATCTCACCAGTGCCACATATGAAAAAGAGAATTTATACATTCATGCATCCTTGATTGCTTTGAGTTTTATCAAGTTTTGTGCCATTAAAGAGTTCGAATCATTTGAGAATTTTGGCCTTCACATGCACATTCCATGAAATAAAGTCTCTCAAAAAGGTGTGCATCAAAATATCAATGATCCCATCTAAGTTATGTTTGAAAGAAAGAGAGGCATGGAAGTCGAAAAAAAAAGAGAAAGAGGAAAGTATTAGAAAAGAAAAATGATGAGAAAAAAGAAAAAGACTCCATGCCCTCTACTCAAACATGGGATTCAAAACAAGCACCTACAAGAGACAAATCCCTACATTGCACTTGCACTTGGCCAAATCTCACTTGATTATGAATTCTTTCTTGACATTTGATTTGATTAGACAACATAAGCATGACAGGATGGCATCATTCGTTCAACTACCAAAAGCTCCACAAAAGCTTTAGTAGTATAGAATGTGAGGAATGCAAAACTCTTGCAAGGACACCTTGTCCTATGAGTGACTGAGAGCTGGACTTGAGATCAGAAAAGTTGGCATGCCCTGTTTTGAAAATCTTGAAAACCTCTTACTCATGTGGTGTGGGAACCTAAAGTTAACTCTGATATATTCTTGTTCCATGTCTCAACATTCCAAAACTTAAGTGTAGACACCATTGAAATCCTAGGCAAGATGAAATAGTCTGGAGTAACCCGGTGCTTGCTATGGTGGTTGTTGATGTTATGCCCTGTCCACTTGCACTTAACTCTCTTCTTTGCTCGAGGACGAGCAAATGTTTAAGTGTGGGGGGGTGTTGGCGATCGATAAAACCCATTTAGACCACCAACATTTCATGTTTTAGAGTATACTTTACCAAGTTTTCACTAATCTCTAACTAGTTCCATGAGTTGTGCATAAAGGTTGTATGCAGGAACTTTACACATTCAAAACCACATGAAAATGGATAAACGGAGACAATGTGGCAAGGAGGGAAGCAAAGGGCCAGAGACCCTAGCCGGCCGACCACCATCCTAGGTCGGCCGACCATGGTGTGGTCGCCCGACCTGGTCTGCCGACCAGTGGCCACCAGCAGCCCCAGGGCCAGGTCAGCCGACCACAGACCTAGGTCGGCCGACCTCCTCCCTGGTCGCCCGACCCTGGCAGCCCATCAGGCAGCTCAGGGCCCAGGTCGCCCAACCTAGGCCCAGGTCGCCCGACCTTGCCACAACGCCAATCTTGACCTGCATGCAAAGAAACACACAACATGTTAAATGCAACCATCGGATCAAGAATCCAATGCATCCAAGGGCCGAAAGGACTTCGCACAAAGGATCAATGACGTCAGCAATCCGAGGAAGAAAACATGCAACCAATCAGAGGTCGCCCAACCTTATCCCAAGGTCGGCCGACCTAGTACCGACCTCATTTTGCACGTGCCTCGACCGCCACAACCGCCAACCGACATTCGGAGCAAATCACAGCCAAAGGATCAAGGAAGGCGGTGCATCGGGTGGTTGCCCGACCTTTCGGGTGGCCAGCCGACCTACCCCAAGGTCGGCCGACCTACCCCCAGGTCGGCCGACCTACGACCTATGCCCAACCGACCTTGCACACCTACAAATACCCCCCTCGTCCATCCAGGCTATAAATACCCCCCGGGAGGTCATTTGCAAGGTGTGGTGGATCAAGATAACACTAGTGTGGTTGTGTAATTGAGTGTAGAGTATAGTAGTGAAGCCACCCTTGGCATTGTAGAGAGAGCCAAGTTGTATCAAGAGCGAGTAGTGAGTTGTAGAGTGAAGGAGTCAGAATTCTCTATTGGTCTTCTATTACTGAGCTCTTATTCTCAGAAGAATTATTACTCTATTTCCAGGATACAATAAAGTTCCTTGCTCCCTCCTTTATTTAATTCATACTTACTTTATTTACATACTCAGTGCTTTGCTTAGTAGTTTACGGATGCCAAGTGTGCTCTATGTAGTTTAGCTATACAGTTGTGCTTGCTCTTAGGCTTCAAACCTGTGTAGTAGTAAACTCGGTTGTGTAGACGTGGTGTCTAGACTAGAGTTTGCCTTGGAAGGTGTCTTGTCCCACGCAGCTTTGGTGGTAGGTCCGCTTGGTGACAGCGAGCGTGTACCCTGTGTACTCCACCCCATCGTCCGGATAAGTAGTCATCAACGCATAGCTGAGTTCTGTAGTGCCCGCCTTTCTCGTCTGGGTTACCAGCACTCTGGTACCCGGAAGTGGTTCTATAGGCTTAGTGTCCAAGTAAACCTGCTGAGTAGAACACTAGTTTGTTTAGTAAAGTTAAGTTGTTTTATTTAAAGTAGTGAAGCTGCTCTGCTCTGTCCTTTGTCTCTACAAGTGCTGGCTTTACTGTTCGTTCCTACCTGTTCTATGTTGAGTTACTCCTCGTTCCTCGTGGATTTCGATACCCTGGAATACTCTTGGGTGAAAAGCCACAACATGTTTCCATGCGCTTGCGGATCTATATCAGTAGGCTAAGAAATGCCAACATTAACCCAGACTAAGCACACCTACCACCTCTGGCTCGCAATGCACCTAGGCTGAACTAAACCCGGTAGTCCGTCGAGCTACCCAAAAGGGCACTCGATGTAACCATCGCCCAAGGATACCGACATCACACACATTCAGTCCTCGAAAGAGCCACAACAGTTACATCATCACAGGCAGTTGAAGTAGAGAATAGGTAGACTTAATTTACAAACCGAAGATAAATAATCAAATACATGTTCAAATATAGCAGAAGCGATCTCAAAATATACATGCATAGCGGAAGCATTTTCAAAATCATCTCGCAGCGAAAATAACTCAATTAGTCTTCATTTAGAGATGAACAAGGGGAGTAGCACTGAGCCCACTGGTTCTACCCTCCTTCAAGCGATTTTCCAAAAGTCTTCAGTACCTGTAAGCCAAAAGTGGGGGCAAACCCTGAGTACTAATTACTCAGTAGGACTTAATGGACAGGGCTTACGGCTGACGCAAAGCATGGCTTACTAGTCAGGTGGATCCTTAGCCATTGATTTTATATAAGGTCATGTTGACATAAGATAGCAGGATTTGACAGCTGCTATCCATTAACCATGAAGGTCATTGATATCATAAAGTAAATACTTGCATGAAAGTAAAACATGAGAACCCATTAGTAACTAGCATAATAGTATATCATATACATCCAAGATATACCCCTCATCTCCGCCTGTCCCGTCCCAAGATTCACAGTGCCCCCACCTAACTCTTGGGAGTAGCCGTCTCAGGAGCGATACCACGGTACGTCGGGTCAGCCCTCCCTCGACGTCAAAGCACCTCCCAAGTCCATCGGTCCCCTATCAGTGGATGGGCAGCACCATGAATAGTGGGACGGATCATACACATCCAAGCATGTTGTATTGAAAAACATGAATATAAGCATAAAGTATTTAAGTTATTACTACATTGCTCGGCAGTGATACTTGGCACTCTCACACCTGGTGAGCATCAGCGATTCGAATCGATTCCTAATTCCCGGGAATAACTAAAAATGCCAAGGGATATATGCTTACTAGCCATCGCGTTCCTCACATATACCCCTCATCTCCACTTGTCCGGTCCCAAGATTCACAGCGCCCCCACCTAACCCTTGGGAGTAGACGTCTCAGGAGCGATACCACGGTACGTGGGGTCAGCCCTCCCTCGACCTCAAAGCACCTCCCAAGTCCATCGGCCCCCTATCAGTGGATGGGCAGCACCATGAATGGTGGGACGGGGCCGGTAAGACTTTCACCGGTCCCATGTCCCGGATAAGCACCTCTAGCAATGTTGTGCCGATCCCAAGCGAACAGCGAACGGGGTCTTAAACGACTCGGGCGGAGCCGGAGAACAACAACGCACACCATAAAAGTAAACTTACGCTCCGCCCGGTCTCGATTTAACATCAACATAAATAATCATAAATTGCATCATAGTAAGATTTCTGAGATTTTGAAATATCACCTACGCGACGAGTGACATTGCTCACTCGTGTCTACTCGTACCTAGCATTTCTAGGCATACTCGTCCTACGAACTCTATTCATAGGATCTAAGGCCAGGGTGGCCAATGATTCTAATGCAGTTGGTTTCAATCGACTCCTAATGCATATGCGTAATCAATAAGCATTATTATATTAGCTGGGAATAGCATGGTCCTGCCTACCTTTTCTTTACTTTAAGAAAACAACAAACTAAGGTAATGTTAGTTTGCCGGGTTGTGAGACTTTGCCCCAGGCAACCCCTTGATCACTTGGATAACTCCTCCTTCCAAACACGGCTGATGGGTCCTCCGGGTCGTGTTTGGGACTTAGTTGGTCTTCTGGACCACCGCTGGTTGAAGTAGCTCCACGCACTTGGTTCTTGATCACGTATCTGCAGTAAGCGTCACTATATGAATGATATGCATGATGCAATGAATGAGTTGTATGAATATCAAGCGTACGTGGGAACAATCATTTCATGGATAGAAGGATGATTGACAACTATTTAACAAGAAGTGACTGTACGCATCTAGGACAATCATTCAGCTATGCAACCAAGCAATCACATGGCAAGATATAATTTATTACCAGATCAAGTATTAAGTTGAGTTGCCTCGTTCCACACTACATGCAAGCGAAGTACTCGTCAATTATATATTTACACATACAATGGATTACTAGTTCAAGACATCACTCTTGTACTAATGACCTTGCAGTACTTTTATTAGCCTATATTAAGCATACATCTGAACAAGCACATTAACACCTATCAAGTTGTTTACCATAAGGAGAATAGGTCAAGTGCAGCAACATGTAGATGAAATGCAAATGTTGGAATACAGCAGGTACGCCATGGATAAATAATATGGTATAGTAGTTTAACACATTGCATATGGATAAATTGTAGCAGTAAAACATAACCAAATGAGACCAAACTTTTATGATATACAGATCTTGCATACTCAAAGCTACTGTCAAAATTTCAACTCAATTGGAGTTACTATTATTTTATTAAAATTAGAACAATTTCTTAGCCCTACACATTGTTAGAATTTTCATAAATTATAGGAATGGTTTCTGAATGTGACATTTTATCAGTGAGCTAGACTTAGTATGGACTGCATGTACAAAAATTTACAAGCTAAAACTCCCAAGTTTGACAGGACATCTATTTTCCATATATTAATCTTGTGCGAACTAAGATGTACATATGGACAGTGTAAATAGCCTTCTCGAATATACTTTCTGGGCTCTATTCATTGACATTAAGCTACCAAATTTTCCAGAGAATTTTCCTAGCAAGCTACGACCACTTTTTCTAATTATCATTTCCAACATGTAGCATTTTATCATTTTCAAATCACCATTAAAACTTAACATGCAGAGGCTCATATTTTACTGGTGAGATTCACAAGCTATATAGGACATAAGAAAAATACTAGTGAGTCATATTTATCATACTTTGCATAGGCCTCATTTCCAAGTTATTAAATAATGCATAAAGTACATGTAAAATGATAAAACAATGAATGAACAGTAAGACCTAGGGTCACCAAAATTCTTAGTGTCCAAATGTCCTAAGGAAGCTACTAACCAAGTTTCATCATTTTAGGATTTCATTAGGACCATGTTTTCCATTTTTCCTTGATTTAACATGCATACACAATAACAGGGGCAAAACCGTACATGCACAACTCCACATCATACCCACTATGTAGATCTACTCAAGATGAGTTCATAGCCACTGAGTTTGTCCATTTTGGATTTTTATTCGATTTTATATGATTTATCAAAGTTTCCAGCTGAAATAAATACATTTAAATAGAAAAACATTAGACCGGGGGCTAGATCGTGAATAACCATAGCCTCCAGGGGCTAGCAACCAAATAGGCCTAGACTCAGTCAATAGCGCCCTTAATTCAGCATATATCCAAGGTTAAATCTACAAAGTTCAAAGGCTTGGGTTAAAACGTGAGACTTTCGTAGATCCAGGGGTTATGCGTGAGATTCATAAGACACAATAAACAATGACGAAAATAGAAAAGTGAGGGAGGGTTTTTCTGCAAAACCCCCTTTCTTCTTCCTCCGGTCAGGGCAAGAGCGCGCGGCGACTTGGTGTCGTGGCGCTTGCGCCAGCATGCAGGGCCCGATACTTGGAGCCGATGGGCTCCGGCGAGGACCGCCCAGTAGTGGGGCTTCCTTTCCCCTAGCTCTCGTCTTGCGGGGTGGAGAGGAGAGGCGGCGCGGCGATGGTGAACTAGGGAGCGGTGGCGCACGGAGCTTGTGGCGGCCGCGGGTCGATCTATCGGCTCCGGTGATGGAAAGGGGAGCGGAGGGGCGCTCCGGCTGCGCGACGTAGTGGTGAGTCCAGTGGTGTGGAAATGGAGGCACGGGGTGGGCTCGAAGATGGTCCTCCACGGAGAACATGTTGGCGCGGCGGTGTTCATGGCGGCCGCGCGTGGAGGTAGGTGCTAGGGCCGATGGCGGCGGCTGAGGCTCGTCGGGGAAGGTGGAGGAGGGCTGCGCGGGCGTGGTGACGGGGAAGGCGTGGAGGGGAGAGGGCCGAAGGCGGCCGGCGCGTGAGCTTGCGCTAGGGCTCGCCGTGACGACAGCCATGGCGTGCACGCGCGCATAGGGCTCCCGGGGCAATGCCTGTCTCGGGGACCTTGGGGAAACGATGGAGGGGCTCGAGCAGCTTGCGGTGCATGTGTTTAGAGGGTGGGAGGAGGCCTGGAGCGGCGGTGGGGTGAGCTCGAGCAGAGCTCGGCCATGGTGACCATGTCCGGGGCGCGAGGCAAGTGAAGGGCAGAGAGCAAGGAGAGGCTCCGGGAGGCGAGTGTAGAGTTAGGGTGAGCATGAATGAGGCCGCGATGGCGTCCAGGTGAAGACGCGGGCGAGGGCCGAGACGGGCCGGCGTGCCGCGGCGTCGGCCGTACGCCGGCGGTCGCGTGTCGCGCGGGCTCTTGGCGCGGCGTCGTCCGAAGGGGATCCAAGGCTGGCTGACGAGTGGGGCCCGGGTGTCATAGGCACAGGGAGAAATAAAAATCCTAAAATTGGAAAAAGGGTTGTTTGACTGCAGAAAGCTCCGTTTGGATTGCAACGTTTTGGACACCCTAGAGGCCGAATTTGATCAAACCCAAAATACTAGAACTGTTGTAAATTTTATACTCTACAACTTCCTTATAAACTTGAATACAAGGTTTTGTTGAAGTTTGTGGCTTAAATTTGAATTTAAGTTGCTAACCCAAGTTTGACTGACTGAACCCATCAGATTAGAAATTCTAAACTTCCATTTTCTAGTCTCTCTCATAAAAAGAGTTTCATACCAAAGTTGTTTAGAATTTCATGATCTACAAACTTCTCATATAAAGTTTTGCAAGATTAAGGCTGTAGTTTAAGTAAATTTGAAATTATTAGATAGGCCAGGTTTGGACAGAATTCACAGGTTTGCATATAAAGACCCAAAACACCATCCAAATCATAGTGCATGTCAACACTCCAATTACCAAAGTTGTTCTTAGTAGAAATATCTACAAGTTTGGTATATAAAGTCTGGCTTGGATCACCACAGATTTTGAATTACAAGCACAAACACTGTTGAGGTTTGGTAACACTGCAGCCTCAATTTATGTAAAATCTTTCTTGTTTCAACCTTTTGAATACACAAATGAAGTCCAAACACCTCCATTCTAGGTGCATTTGAAAGGTGATAAGTTTAATTTCACTTCATAGTAAGGAAGATTTTTAAGTTGTACAGTGAAATCAAAAGTAATTTCAGATTCAAATTTGGGACGAGCTGAAATTCAGACTTGGGGATTTTTCTAAGTGTAGACTAGCTTGGGGCTAATTTCATGAGGTATTTGGGGTCAAAATTTAAAATAGCTAAAGACAGTTTTAAACCATGCTCAGTGTAACAAAAGTGAAGTTCACGGTATGTACGACAACTTTGATAAGGAGCTAATCTCAGTTGCTTAATGAATCTGAAAGTTTTGTTAGAGTCCAAATTTGGTCATGGTCACTATTTGCACCTAGAGGAATTTCTGGTTTGATTTAGTCTCGACTTTTAAACCTCATAACATATGGTTTTAAAGATGGTCATAATATCAAAGTTGAAGGTAACATCCTGAACTACGACTTTTGTGTTTGGTGTTTTGCATAAAAGCTTGTGGGTGGTGACTTAAACAACCAAACCACGTAGAGTTTCGTCTTCTCCTAAAAAGATTTTGACTTAGTGACTTCTCCACCTAGCCTTCGTTACTCTCTAAACATCATCAAATCCTAATTTATTATTAACTTGTCTCTAGCTGCGTGTTAAGGCCTTTGAGATGCCGGGGACATCACAGGAGCGTCTCTTCCAAGAAGTGGACCGCTACAGGCGGACGAACGAGCTTGCGACCTTATCTGACCCCGATAGGATGATCGGGGCAAAGGCAAGCAGGAGAGACACGAAGAACCCTCGCGGCACGATCGTCGCTGGGACAAGAGGCCTCGGGAGGAGGTCCGAGTCATGGCTCCAGCCCCAGTACGCCACATGGCTCGCCTCCTGCCCTAGCTTGGACCCTCGATCAACTCCTCGACGAGCCGTGCCCTACACATAAGGATATGCGCCATACTCTCAGGAACTGCCGCGACTTCAAAGCCATGCTGACACGCGGCCAGTTCCTAATGCCACAGCCTACTCCGCCGCCTCCTCCACCACGGAACCAGCTTTCACAACGACCAGCTGGAGGCAATAATCAACGCTTCCCCGACGTCAACAAGGAGGTCAACTTCATCCTAGGGGGGCATGGAGCATATGCGAGCAAGCGCCAGCAAAAGCTGGAGGATCGGCGGGTCAACGCGGCCACCTCAGAGCCGCCGCAAACATACGATTGGTCCCATGAGCCAATCTCGTTCAGTCGGGCGGATCAGTGGCTCAATTTCGATGAGCCAGGCAAGTACCCATTGCTCGTAACTCCCATAGTCGGGGATACCCGACTCAAGAAGGTACTGATCGACGGTGGGGTGAGCATCAACGTGGTGTTCCCTAGAACTCTACAAGACACGGGGATCCCGCTTAGCGAACTCAAGAAGTCGGATACCCCGTTCTTCAGAATTGTTCTGGGTGTGGGTGAATACCCGCTCGGGCACATCTATCTGCCGGTCGCCTTTGGCACGGCAGAAAACTTCCGCATCGAGATGCTGCACTTTGAAGTCCCGACTTTCAACTGCGTCTACAACGCCATCATCAGGCGTCCTGGGCTAGCCAAGTTCATGGCTATCCTGCATTACCCATACCTCATCCTCAAGATGCCGGCTCTAGGTGGTGCTCTCTCCATACGCGCTGACATCAAGGGAACCTCGGAGTGTGTGCAAAAGGCCATGCAGATGGCCCTTGAGCAGAATCATATGGCGGCACAGAAGAAGCTCAAGGCGGACGAAACCAGCATGTCACAGGAAGACCTCCAGATCCCGACTCAAGAAGCGGCCTCAGGGGTGGCAATTCAATCGGCTGTCTCGACGAAAGAGATAGGTCTTGACCCCTCGGACGCGACCAAGACGACTGCCATCAACGCTCTCCTTTCTCCCAAATAGGAAGACGCGCTCGTCCAGTTCCTGAGGGCCAATCGCGACATGTTTGCATGGAAGCCGGCGGATATGCCTGGGGTCCCGAGGGAACTGGCCGAGCACCAACTCAAGATGTTCCCCAATGCCAAACCCATTAAGTAGAGGCTGCGGCGATTTACTCCAGAAAAGTGAGAGGTCATTAGGGCAGAGTTAACTCGGCTAAAGGCTGCCAGTTTTATTAGAGAGGTCATGCATCCTGAGTGGCTTGCAAATCCTGTACTCGTTCTCAAGAAGAATAAAAAGTACTGGCGGATGTGTGTTGATTATACCGATCTCAATAAGCACTGCCCTAAGGACCCGTTCGGGTTGCCTCGCATTGACCAGGTCGTTGACTCTACGGCCGGCTGCGCTTTACTCTCCTTTCTCGATTGTTACTCAGGCTACCATCAGATCAGCTTGGCAATCGAAGATCAGGAGAAAACAACGTTCATCACGCCTTTTCGGGCTTACTGCTATACCTCAATGTCTTTCAGGTTGAAGAATGCTGGAGCAACGTACCAAAGGGCGATTCAAGCTTGCCTCGCCAACCACTGGGGCAAACGTGTAGAGGCCTACGTTGATGACGTCGTAATCAAGACCAAGAACGAAGAGGACTTCATCGATGATCTGCGCCAGGTGTTCGACAGCCTGAGGAAATTCCGGTGGAAGCTCAACCCCACCAAGTGCGTCTTCGGCGTCCCTGCAGGTCAGTTACTCGGTTTTGTCGTCAGCAAAAGAGGAATCAAAGCCAATCCAGAGAAGATCAAGGCTATTCTACGCATGCACCCTCCCAGATCACAGAAAGACGCTCAAAGGCTGATTGGGTGCATGGCAGCCTTGAGCCGATTCATCTCATGACTCGGTGAACGTGGCATGCCCTTCTACAAACTCCTCAAGAAGGTCGGCAGGTTTAAGTGCACTACAGAGACTCAGGAAGCGTTGGACGCTCTGAAAAAGTTCCTAACCTCACCTCCTGTACTCAATTCTCCCAATCGAGCCACTGCCGACTCACCGGCTGAAGAATTGCTCCTCTACATCTCCTGTACGACTCATGTGATCAGCACCACGTTGGTGGTCGAGCGACCTGACGGACAGCACACAGTACCCAGGCAACATCCGGTCTACTTCATCAGCGAGGTCCTCAGTCCCTCCAAAATTAGGTATCCTCAAGTATAGAAGTTATTATACGCAGTTCTCATTACCGCACGTAAACTGCGTCATTACTTTGAGGAGCATAAAATCATAGTGGTCACTGAGTTTCCAATCGGAGAAGTCTTGCGCAATCGGGAGGCCACATGGTGTATTGCCAAGTAGGCTTGTGATCTGGGGGCTCATGACATTGAGTTCTGTCCTTGTACTGCCATCAAAACCCAGGCACTAGTTGATTTTGTCTCCGAGTGGACTGAACACCAAGTGCCTGAGAAGCCAAAAATCATGGAAGTCTGGAAGATGTATTTTGATGGCTCATTGAAGCTGGAGGGAGCTGGCACTGGTGTTGTTTTCACCTCACAAGCAGGGGAAAAACTCTAATATGTGCTACAGATCCTCGTCCCGGTGTCTAACAATGCAGCTAAATATGAGGCTCTTCTTCACGGCCTTCGCATAGCCATATCGCTCGGGATTTAGTGTCTAATGGCCTATGGAGATTCCTTGGTGGTCATCAATCAGGTCAACAAGGAGTGGGATCGCTCTACAGAAAGTATGGACAAATATTGCGAGGCAGTTCGCAAACTAGAAGGTAGGTTTTAGGGCCTTGAGTACATTCATGTGGATCGGGATCGCAATGTGGATGCCGATATTCTGTCCAAGCTAGGCTCGTCACGAGCCAAAGTACCCCCTGGCATCTTCGTCCAAGAGCTTCATCATACCTCTGTTCAGCTAGACGAGCTGAACATACCTCCCGACCGGCACATCTTAACTCTAGATATGCCAACTGACTAGAGGGCCCCCATCATCAAGTATATCCTGAACGAAGAAACTCCGGAGGATAAAGAAGAGGCCGAGCGAATAACAAGACGGTCTTCCAGCTATACTCTGATTAATAACGAGCTATACAAGCATGCTGCCTCAGGAGTTTTGTTGAAATGCCTAGGCACCTCATCAGGGCAGAGCTTGCTCAAGGAGATACACGCTGGAGTCTATGGAATTCATGCTGCCTCACACACATTGGTCGGGAAGGCGTTCAGGGCCGGCTTCTTTTGGCCTACGGCGAAGAAGGATGCTGCCGAGTTGGTGCAGCACTGCGCGGCTTGTCAGTTCCTCATCAAGCAGCATCATCTTCCAGCACAGCAGTTGCAGAATATACCAGTCTCATGGCCTTTTGCCTGCTGGGGGCTGGATATGATTGGGCCTTTCAGGAAAGCTCAAGGTGGATATACTCACGTGTTGGTTGCCATCGACAAGTTCACTAAGTGGATCGAGTTCAAGCCCATCGCGCCGTTAACATCTGCCAAAGCAGCGGAAATTATTCAAGACAATTCTTTCGCTTTGGAATCATGAACTCCATTATCACGGATCTGGGGTCTAACTTCACGGGCTCAGAATTCTTCGATTTCTGTGAGCAAAGGTCCATCCGCATCAAGTATGTCTCGATGGCCCAGCCCAGAGCCAACGGACAGGTTGAACGGGCCAACGGCATGATTCTGGATGCACTCAAGAAAAAGATCTTTGACAGGAACAAGAAGCTGGCTGGCAAGTGGATACGTGAATTGCCATATGTGGTCTGGAGTCTTCGAACACAACCCAGTAAAGCCCTCGCAGGGAACTCGCCCTTCTTCATGGTATATGGATCGGAGGCCGTTTTGCCTGCCGACCTGCAATTTGGAGCCCCATGTCTGGCTTTCAATAGCATTGCCGAAGTTGAAGCAACACGCCTCGAGGAGATCGACTTACTCGAGGAGGAGCGTCTCAACTCTGTTATTCAGTCGGCTCATTATCAGCAGACTCTACGTCGTTACCATGATCGATACATGAGGCCTCATTCCTTCTCAATAGGGGACCTGGTATTACGCAGGGTGCTCAAGACTGCGGGACAGCATAAGTTATCTCCTCCTTGGGAAGGTCCATACATCGTCACAGAAGTTACTCATCCAGGATCATATCGTCTATCTCAAATGGATGGGACACCAGTTGGGAACTCCTAGAACATAGAGCATTTGCGCAGGTTCTATGCGTAGAGTTTTTCCTATGACTTCTATAGTTAGCAATCAGTGTCATTCTATGTACTCTGTCCTCGTTCATACTCTATAAATAAATGCACTCTTGAGATAAAGTATTATGTGTTCTTTTCCTTATTTTTACTCGTGTTACTCACTCGTTGTATACAGGCAATCGACCTAGGTCAGTCGACCGACAGTACGGTGCTACATGCCCACTCCTCTTGACGGGGATAACTCCAGCCCCACCATGGGAGCAATCGGCCTAGGTCAGCTGACCGACAGCACGGTGCTACATGCCCCCGTTCGTACTCATATTCGGGGAGCACTCAAGGCCCCAACAAAACAAAGGCAATTGGCTTAGGTCAGTTGACCGACAGCACGGTGCTACATCCTTTGCAGGACCTCACAATTGGGGAGCATTCAAGGCCCCAGTCGAACAAAGACAGAGGGCTTAGGTTTGACGACCTACAGCTCGATACTGCATGTCTTTGCTTCATCATGGTACTCTTTCTTACAGTACTCGTGCTCATCACTGTTATATCTTACTTTCTTATATCATCAGTTTAAACTCAGGTCGTGTTATCGACTTAATGTTGTCTCTTTTCTCCACACAGGCATGACTCTCAGGTACGCATAGAATATTTTGATTCATTCATAAACTAACTCTGTTTTGCAGAATAATAGTCAGGGTGTCGACATCAAGAGCGAAATAAGTACACACAAGCATTTAGTTCATCATATTACATGGGAATCATTGTTTACTCACTGTCGCCTACAAGAAGTTTGGCAATCGAGCGGGCTTCATCTTCATGCTCAGCACTCTGGCTCTCGTTTACTATCCTCGCTGGTAAAATAGCCAAGTCGATCTCAGGTTGTGAGTTTTTGATGACCACAAGAACGCGAGTAAGAACGGTTTTCACTCGCTTGGAAATCTTGGACTTCATGTCGTCCATGAAAGTTGTTATTCGATCACCCAGAGGATGAGGTGCAGCTTTCTCTGGTGCACAGATGTCCAGGATCTTGATCAAAGCAGTATTGGCAGCCAAGGCAGCTTCTTTTGCCTTCTCAAAGGCGTCCTTCAGTTTGTGGCAGTTCTTCTTGCTGGTCTCATAGTTCTTTTTGAATATCTTTGACACCTGAGCCTGATGAGCAGCCTCATCTTGGGATTCTTTAAGTGCAGACCTCATAGAGGCTAGCACCTTCTTCATTTTATCATGGGCGCTCTGGGATTCAGCCAGTTCAGTCTCTTTGTCCCTAAGCGCTTGGCGTGTTAAGAAGTGACTATTCTTCAGAGAATCCAATGCACTGGCAGTCTCGCGGAATGACTTCTCAAAGCCATCTTGAGACTCTTATAGCCGCTGGTACTCATCATTTCTTTGCCGCATTTTCTCCTGCGGAATGATATAGTTCATATGCTTCTGTGAGCAAAGAGTATGCTAGTTGGGATTCTTGGCCGGTTACCTCATGGTTTTTCTTCTCAATATCTAGCTGCCTGCGAAGGTCTGCTACTGTGTCCCTAGCTTGGTCTCTATCAGCAATGGCGTTACGGTGCTCTGTCTCTCGAGTCAAAGACACTTGCTTCAGGCGAGCAATTTCAGCAGTAGTAGCTAGCAGCAAGTACACGATTTAGCTTGAGATCTCAGGTATTGGTGTATGGAAAGGTTGAATACGCACCTGTTGCCTCAGCTTTGCGTGCAGCCTCAGAGTCAGCTAGTTGCTGCCTCAGAGTGGTAACCTCAAGGCTGGAGAGTGCAGCAATCTTCTCGTGGATCATGCTAGCCTGATGAACTCCACCTTGTAGTGTCTTCAGCATAGCCTACAGAGAGTAATTCGAGTTGTTTAGTCAACGGCAAAGTCAATACAGGATATGTAAGGTTGCAAAGTTGGCATACCTCAAAAGCTGTTAGCAGACCTGAGCTTGGGGTTGCTGGTACTAGTGGACGACTGTTATCAACTACCTCAATCAGAGGGGGTTGGGCGCTATCTGGCTCAGTTGTGGTCAGAGAGTCTGATTGTCGTCCTTCAACTTGATCAGTATACGTTGGTTCTTCAGTCTCTTTCTCTTGAGCCAACTCATGGGCTTCAGATGAGGGCTGGGGAGTATTTCCTACATCAATCTCAGTTGGATGCTCTTCGGAGATAACGGCTTCAGGTAATGGCTCGGTCGCAGGCATTTGCTGCTTCTCTTCTGGAGCTGCTCCGGTTAGTGCCTGTTGCCAGTTGTCAGATGGCATTTGTGCCTCATGCATAGTTTCAGTGGCTTTATTCATATGAGCATCAGTCTCATCCTCAGGAATATCTACCGGCATTGTGTCTGCGTGGTTTTCAGGCTCTGAGTCCTTTGGTGCTAAATCTGTTGAGGCTCGGGGGCTTGACTTCTCAGACTGTTGCCCCTTGGAGCATACTGATAGTGGCTCTATATCTTCATCAGAACATAAAGGGAAGGGAAGTTTACAAGTAACTCTGATAATTCGGTCTAGGTCCATATCTTCTGCCGTCAGATCAATTTCATCCTCCTCAGGTGGCAGTGTGGATGCAGAAGGGGCTGCTATAGTGTCATCGTGATGTTTCTTGGATCGCCTCTGACGATGACATAGCTGAGCTTGCTCTTCTTCCTCTTCGTCCTCATCAACTAAGCTTGTCCAGTTTACCTCAGATAATGAGTCATCAGTTTTAGCTACGGTATGGGAGGAATACCTGGATTTCTTGCTAGCTTTGTCGGTTGACTCGGGAGAGCTTGTCAAATCTTTGACTGCCCTTTTGTTCGTCCTCTATCTCTGTGTCATCACGATACGAGTAGCCTTCGCCTTAGTATGCCCCTGGCCAGTTGCAGCTCGCGTCTTGACACCACTTGGAGCAGCTGTAAGCTCGGGGGCTGCCTTGGTGGTGTCGCTCATACTGGTCTCTCGAGCGTTTTTGGCTGCACATGGTATCACAATGAAGGGATGCTCTTCATTGTTTCCTGCACCATGGGCAGCAGCAACAACAGCTTCCATCTCTTTAGTGGATAACTTGGATTGTCGTTTTGATAGCCTGTCAGCACCAGAGGTTGTAGGGTCTAACAGGAACTTGGATATATTGCTCTGCAATTATTCTATGAGTCATTAGATGATTGCAAGCAAGGTTACTTACAGAAATCATAGTAAGAACACTTACATTGGGAGTTGGATTCCATGCAGAATATGGTCTAGGAGTACCCTTGTTATGAGCTTCACTTCTGAGAATCAACTCCACTCGGGCTTTGACATCATCTTCAGTCATGGATCGGGTTGTCTCTCTAGTTGGATCACTAGCTCCGACATACAGATATGCAGGGTAGATCCTATCCTTTAGTGGCTGAATGCAGCGATACACGAAATCTATCACCACAGCATGGGCAGTAAGGCCATTTTCCTTCAGACTGGCTATTTCTTCTAGCAGTGCGTTGACTTCAGTTTGTTCTTCAACAGTTGGCCCTTCTTCCCAGCTTGCCAGCTTACCGTCAGGTTGCCTCCCAGATCTTGTGGGGAGAGAGTTCCCATGGTTTTCAATATAGAACCACTCGGAGTGCCATCCTCTATTGTTATCTGGAAGAGAGATATCCAAATAAACAGCTTTGCGATTCTTCTGCGGTTCAAAACTGGCCCCTCCAGTTACTTGTAGCACTCCATCTCTCAGACCGGTTTTGCAATGATATAGGTACTTCCATAAGCCAAAGTGTGGGACAATTCCAAGAAACGCCTCACAGAGGTGGACGAAAATCGAAAGTTGGAGAATCGAATTGGGGTTCAGATGAGTCAGATTGATTGCATAGAATTGCAATAGGCCTCGCACGAATAAGCAGACAGGGAGACCTAACCCTCGGATGAAGAACGGCATGAACACCATTGCCTCGTAGGTGTCCTCAGTTGGAGCACCGTCATCCTTCTTCTCGCACACCCTCCAGTTTGCTACTTCTTTCGGTGGCAGGACGCCCATATCCACTAATGATTGTAGCATAGGCTCGGTGACGGTAGAGGGGCGATATGCTAAGTATGGTGAAGGTATCTGCCGGTTCTCGTTGTGCGGCAGGCCCTCACTGGTGTTTCCACGCTCGCTCAAGGTTTTTCTTCTTGGGAGTCATGGATGTGGTTGTCTCAAGTTGGGTTGGAGATTTGAGAAGGGATGGATACAGTAGCGCTCTGCGTTCAAACAATGGTGGCGGCAGTCTCAGTGGGGAAGAATGGCAGCACAGTTTTCAGATGGATGAAAATTGGTTCAGGGTATAGATCTCAAACAACCCTGACGCCGTCAGTAATAGTCCTCGTGGACTGACGGAATTTGCGGTTACCGTTAGCAATGAGTCGGATATCATGACATATGAAGGTTCAGTCGGATCTTTCTGAGATTAAGTCATCGATTTCAGTCGGGATGATTTCAGTCGAATCTCAAGATGCATTTGACTCGGATGCAAGGATCTTCAAGATACATACACATGGAAGAATTCAGTGGCAAGGGATAATACGATGGATTTCATTATATATATAGTTCATCAAGTGGATTACATATATGGGGGGAGATTATCCTAATCTACTACTAACTATTACTACTGCTATGGTGGTGGTGGCGGTGGTGGCCTACACACCGGTAGAGGGTCCGGCCGGGGGCCCAGTGCCGCGGCGGCGCTCGGAGGCCGGAGCGTCGGCCTCATCTCCGCCGTCATGGCCGCCGTCGTCGCCACCGTGGCCGCCGTCGCCGCCATCGTGGCTGCCCGGGCCATCTTGGCCGCCGGGGGCATCGTCGTTGTCGTCGTCGTTGGAGTCCTCCTCCTCGTCGTTGTCGGACTCCTAGAGGGCGACGTGGCGGAGGCCGCAGAGCTTGGCGATCTCCTTGCGGTTGTAGCCCTGGGAGTTGTCGGTGTCGGGCTCCGAGTCGTCCTCCCGTGGTGGTGAATCCTTGGAGGCTTCCTCCTCCTCGCTGGAGGAGAAGTCCTCTGAGGACTCCTCGTCATAAGCGCCGCCGAAGTACACGTCGTCAGAGTCTTCATACTCCGACGATGGTGGCGAGCCCGCGCTTCTTCCCCTTCCCTTCGGCCATGGCTGCGAGTGAGGGGGTGGGGAGTCTTCTTGGGGTTTTTCTTGAAGTGGTGAGTGCTCAGTGGAGCCGTGATGGATGGCCGGGCGATGGCTTTGCTCTTATAGTACGGCCACCCCGCTTTGTTCTTTGTGAACGCGATTCAAGAGGCCGCGTCGTTTCGACTTCCTCCACGTGTCAGTTATTTTCTTGGGTGAGCAATGGCTGTTGCGTGTTCGAAAGGTTCCTGTTTTCTTGGGGTTTTTTTGGGTAACTCCTCGGTACCTTCCGCTCGTTCCCTTTGGGTTAACCCCATGGGGGCGGGATTTGAGGGAGAATTATTCTTTTCCTAAATCCGAGAAAACAGGAGATTTGAGTCGGTTTTCTATGAATCGGAAAACTGGATACAGATTGTCACTCCCAGTTCTCAACTAACGGAACCGAAACAACATATATTATGACAATAGTGACATCACAGAACGTGCATAAAGATAAAAAAACATTTACATAGCGTATATCATCACTTTATTACAATAAGACAACATGTCTTTAAACCAGAGTTATAGTGGAAGCGTAAACGAAGACAAAACGAGCCGCCACAGGGACGTCGACTGGTGGACTGGGACGCCAAGAACTCGTTGAAGTCCTGAACATACTCCTCGAAGTCTTCTTCAACTGAGCAGTGGTTGGGTTCTAGCCATCAGTAGGTTGAAATAAAAGAAACAAGCATGAGTACTTCAACTCGTAGTCCACAAGTATAACATGAACTATGAGGCTCTAAGGTTGACTGACGCGTTGCATGAGCTTTTAGTTGGTCAAGTTTTATTAAACAACTAGTTACTACAAGTAAGTAGATCAACCATTAAGCCCAAGATATTGCATAAGAACTTTAGACAACATATTAACATAAGAACCACTTTTAAACCCGAATGGAACCACTAATCTGCATAAAGGATCTGGGCCGCTCATAACCATGAGCACGGCTGACATGTCAGTTTTACACTCTCAAGAGGTTGTACATCTTTACCGACGAGTCGTGAGCTACGCTAGTGGTCTGTTGGTGTCTCTTAGCCTTATAAGATTTTACTCCGCAAGCGCACGGAGACCGCTGTAGCTTTTCACTCAGAGTATTCCGAGTATCGTATTTTTATCCACAGGGAAGCGGCAGGCAAGAGAGTATAGTTGAATAAACTCAAATCGAATGAACCGTACTTATATAAATATACCAGCTAGTCACTAGACAGGGGTAAGTCTGGTAAACGAATAGGTGTATGGTGGGAAGAAGTAAATTGAACTACCTAAGATACATGTAGAAAGGTATAGTTGCCTGGGAGGACAACGAGTGAGATAAAGTTCCCAAACTCTATTCTATTCGGCTGCAAAGACTCTATCGTGGTTAACTAAGAAACTCAAGAAGCAAGTCAGGGTCTTGCGTCGAGCGAAATTCTGGCACCTCGAGGAGTCCAGGGGGTAGATAGTAGACAACCGAAGGAGACCCGGCTAACGCCTACGGGCCTACCGAATGAAGAGCCTGGACTACACAGGCACACCACACTCTGTCACCGAGTGGGGCTACCAAGCAAATCTGCGTGGATAGGCTGGCACGCTATAAACGTACTCAAGCAAAGCTTGAGTAACAATAGATCGTCCTTGATCAGAGGAGAGGACCTAACCAAAGCCTGGCGTATAGGTTGGATTATAGCACTGGCAAGAATAACGAGACTTTACTAACTAAGATAACCACAAGTCTAAGCCTAGCAAGTGTGCAAAATAAAGGGGTACACCATACTTGCAAGAGATAGAAATAAAGTAAAATATAACTGAATTATATTGAAGATTGAGTACAAAAGATACAAGAGCTGTTACCGCAGACTCAGAAGAATCTCCGAGAACTCCGAGGCAAAGCTCGACTCACTCTAACTCCCAGGACCATCCTAACTACTAAGATGTGGAAAATAACACTCTCTAAGGTAGGATATGGCTCTCAACTTCTCCACACCTTTACAAATGAGCTCTACAGGCCTATTTATAGTTCCATATGAGAGGAGGGTATTTATAGGAGGCTTAAGTCGGTGGGAGGCCGAAGTCGGTGGTCGGCCGACCTAGGGGGAAGGTCGGCCGACCTAGCCCGAGGTCGGGCGACCACCCGATCCACCGCCTTTGCACTCCAACGGCTTGATCTTACTTCCCCATGGCGGTTGGCGGTTAGGACAGTTGTTGCACGTGGAAAATGCCTCCAACGGTAGGTCGGCCGACCTGGTAGGAGGTCAGCCGACCTGGTAGGAGGTTGGGCGACCACGTGTCAGGCCTGCATTGGCCACTTTGCTTCTCCCTCGGATTGATGACGTTGAGGATCCGTGACTTGGTGCATTTTTGGCCTTTGGATACATTGGATGCTTGGTCTTGCGGTTGGATTTGAGTGCACTTGTGTTTTCTTCATGATGTGGATCAATGATGTGGCATATGGCTGAGTTGGGAGGTCGGGCGGCCTGACCAGGGGTCGGCCGACCCTGTCAGTGGGTCAGGCGGCCAGCCCCCTGGTCAGCCGACCTGGCTGCACCAGGTAGGCTTGACCCTTGGTCGGCCGACCTAGCCACTTTGGCCAGTGTGCCTCATATTTGATCCTTGGCTTGTTTTCATATATTTTATGTGTATTTTGGTACCTGCATCCAAATATTCATACAAAACTTGTGGAACTCATTAGTAGAAGGGTTAGTCCATAATTATTCACTTGCATAGCTCCATTTGGTTGGTAATTGACGGTAGATATCGTGAGATTACGACCGTCAACACCCCCCCAAGCTTAAACTTTTGCTCGTCCTTGAGCAAAGCTAAGACTGAGAGTGGATCAGGAGTTGCTGCAATATGAAGATGATGATAAATTCTTATACATGACTCAATACTCATGCTTTTGTTTCGAGAAGTGAAATAATTGAAGCTCAACTTGTGTACTACCTGTGGTGCATCTGTTTGCTTACCTTGCCTTGGGCGGTTGAGAGATGGAACGACCATTGTACAGGAGTTCTTCTAACTTGCTCTTTTTGGATGTTTTTCTCAGGAGTTTTCAAGATTTCTCAAAACAAAGTGGCTTCCCCAAGGTGCTCTCAGGCGCTCCAAAGTGTATCCTCACCAAGGGCCAGGATTCGGCCAACACTTTCCTACACTAAGTCCTTTGTGGAGCTTTGGGTAGGGAGAATGTGGCACACTTAGGATATTTATTTTGCTAAGCCAAAGATTGGACCAAAGAGTGTACTCTATCACTTCTTCTATTGATCACTGGAGTATGAGTGGTGGTACTTTATGCCTCCTTCTCTTGGTATTCATCCCTTGTAGCCTTTTGTATATTTGGAGTGGGTATGGAGCTTTTATTTATTTTTGCCATGCTTGAACTTGCATGCTTTTTATTTTGTCGTGCTTTTGCACGCCCCTTTTTTTTTCTTTTTGCCATGCTTTTGCATGCTTTTCTTTTTGGCTCCATACCCTTAATCCTTGAGATTTGAAGGCTAGGGATTATGAGAAGTATTTGGAGACATTTTGGTGGATTCAAAGTCCGGAATGGATCACTTGCATTTTCGCTTTTGTACTCCAGTTATCAACAGAAGGTGATATTTCTACTCAAAGAGACTCAAAATTTAACAAAGCTCAAAATATCACTAAGCAGCTCTTTGTAGCAATTTCAACTAATTGAAGCATTTTTGGCTCTGGTATGTATTTTTGACCAAGGGGAGCTATATTTTGTTATTTTCAAAATAAAAGCCTGAGATGTTCATCTTACTAAGAGCATGAGAGAATTATCCCATATTCAAGTCATATTATTCATCTCACAACAACTTAGACTTGTTATCACAAATGGCATCCACAAGATAGAACCTTGGTTTACTTTTTTTATTCACAATCTCAAAATTAAGCTAAGCATAAGTCACATGCAAGAATTAAACCATTCACTTGATAGAGCAACTATTCATCATTTCCAAAATGAAACTAGCATGTGAAATTATCATTAAAGCATGGGAGTTGTTTTTTTATACTAGAATAAACAAACTAAATTAAACAAACTAGATTGAGCAAACAAACTGATAACCACTTAAAGCAAAGATACATGAGTGGTGCAGAAATCGGGGGACTGTCATACATACCCAGCTGTCGATTCGGGTTCCCCCCAAGCTTCAACGAAGCTACTCGGGGTAGTACCCATAGTACTGGAAGAATCGCTGGGACTCATCAAAGGTGCGCTGAGCCGTTGCTTCTATTTCGAGAAGGCGGTTGTACTGTTCGTTCTGGGTCTGCTGGATGACCTGAGTGCGCTCATCTACTTGGTTAAGCTGCTAGGCCATCCCAGCTGTGCGCTGGTCCTGAATGGTCAGGGACCCAAAGATGGCACTCAACGGGTCTCCTGCAAAGCGTGCAGAGGTAGATGGTCCTGCCTCGTATGGTGCTGACCCAAATCCATAGAAGGTTCCTCCTCCTTGCTGCTGTGAGAATGCAGCACTCGGCTCGTGTCCCCATTGTGTTCCAGATCCCCCGTGGGGCTGCCACGTCAGGTCTAGTCCCTGGGTGTGCCAGGACGTGCCAGCCGCGGTATGGAACCAGGTTGGTCCTGTCCCAACGGTCTGCGCATTCTGGGCTTGCTTCTGTAAGCGCTCTTGGGCTGCCCTCCTTTGTGCCCTGGTCATGACTCCCGCTACACTGTGCCTAGGCTCCTCTAAAGGCTCTTCCTCTGGGGCACTCTCTAATGGCATAGAGAGTGTGTCCACATGGTAGATTTTGAACTAAGGCGCTGGTAGAGGCACTTCAAAGTTGTACCCCTTATAGATCATGACATACGTGTTCGTGCTGGGGTTCTTGCACAGGAAGTGTGCCTGGATGAAATGGCTCTCAGTGACTAGGTTGGGTGTGTCAGGGGGTAAGAATGCCACCTGGGCATTAGCTAATACCCCTAGTTCGGATGCAATCCTTGTCACGAATGACATGATTGATATAGAATTTTCATCCCAAACTAGTTTCATCCAATGGTAGAGCATGGCGGTGACAGGTGTATATTTCTGCTTACGCCACATGGCATAGAGGATTTTTAAGTCCTCTATGGTCACGCAACGTGTGTCATCGCGGGGCAGGACTACGATGGTAATCCAGCGGGCCATGAACCGCAAAGTGGGGTGCTTAATGTTTGTGATGCTCTTCTTCCCCTTATGGTCTGGCCCAGCTAGTTCTTTCCAGAACTCTGTTGTATTGAAGCCTACGGGTTCGGCTGCTATAGAGCAGCGGGGTGAGAACCCGAGAGCATTGCTGAACCGTTGTGCTGGACTCCAGTGATACTACTCGGAGAGTCATAAGAAACTCCTTTGTGAGGAGGATTAAGCCTCCCTCGCTAACATTTGCAAAATTTTCCCAGCCTACCATACTGAAAATTTCATCGAATTCGTCATCCATACCTATGCTCGTCATGAGGACTTCATCGAAGCACTTGGTGAGGGTGATAGGCTTGGTGTGGAGTCGCCTCAGCGAGTCGGCCTCATCTTGATTGCGCGTTTGGATATGAGAATCCAGCAGCAACACGGGCCCGGTGATGGAGGACGAAGCTTCTTCTCCTCCCGGCCCAGCACTCGATGAACCTCTGTTGGACACCGTCCGTGAGTTTTGCGAGCTGGAGGACGTCGGGAACCGTATGTGCTGCCCGGCCTTGCTGATGGCACTTCTCGCCCTCTTGAATGCGCGCTTCATCCTGCACAAAAAAGTGACCACAAAAACTACAAGACGACAAAATAAAATTAGCGTTAGCGGTTAGTCGTCCTTGTGGGGCGTGACACCACCACAACTCGTTTGTGGTCTTGCGAAGAGAGGAGCTAGTAGCTAGATTATTTTTGCTCAACTAGATTTTATTTGGGTATTATTTTGGCTAAGCAAGAGCTAGACTAGCTACTAAACAAAGAGATTAAGAGAGGGAGAGATGGGAGTTGCTTGCTGCTACTTGGTGCATTGGAGAAGGAGGTGATGGCGGCTATTTATAGCTGAATGGGAGCAGCAGGGGGTCGGGCGGCCAGCTGCAGGGGTCGGCCGACCCATGGCCGTGGTCGGCCGGCCTTCTCCCGTGGTCGGGTGACCCCCACCGTGGTCGGCCAGCCTCTGGGGGTGTCGGGCGACCACTCGAGTGTGGCGTTTCTAGTGTGTCGGGAGCAGGGAAGCTGCGTACACCGAAAGCTAGAGATGGAGAGGTCGGGCGGCCTGTTGCTGTGGTCGGCCGACCTGGCTAGCTGCCTTTGTGCATGCTTTGGTTTGGAGTAAGGTGCAAAGAGTAAAGAAGAAAGGGAAAGGTGAGAGTTAAGAGAAAGAAAAAGAGAAGAGAAGGAGATGGAGTGAAGAGGAAGGGAGAGGGGGGCAGGCACGGTTGGGCGGCCTGACGTTCTGGTCGGCCGGCCTTGCCGGTGCCCCCTTGTGCATGCAAAGCTAAAGAGAAAGGAAAAAGAGAAAGGAGAAAAGAAAATGAAAGAGAGGAGAAAAGAGAAAGAAGAGGAGGAAGGGGGGCAGGCTGGTCGGGTGGCCTGACCAAATGGTCGGTCGACCTTGGCCGGTGCCCCCAAGCTTACCCTTTTGCATGGGGTGGTCGGCCGGCCCTGGTCTAGGGTCGGCCGGCCCCTAAATTTTTTTTTCGAAAATGAGGGGTATAAACTACATGCCGTAGAGGATTAAAATTATGCATTGCTAAAATTTAGATATGCAATGGAGAACAGGAATTTAAACTAGCGGGAAATAAATATGCCGTCGGAAGTTAATGCCAGGTTTACCTCTTGGCGGGAGCGAACCATTTACCGTCCTTCGGGATGTCGCGTGAGCGTACGTACGGGGAGGTAAGCAGTACCTTTGCGAGCCACTTGGAATTTGTCGTGGATGGGTCCTGGGCGCGCTCGTTGTCAATATGCCCCATAGTATTTACCCTAGGGCCTCCGTGGGTATGTTGATTTTTATTGCACCCTCGGTTGATGGGTCTTGTAAAATCATGGGTGCCGACCTTCTTAACAGGAGCTTTGCCACCTGTTTCCTGGTTCTTGCGGTTAGCCTTCATGGCTCTCGCCTTCTTCCATTCGTCTTCCTCTCGTTGTCCGATGGCAGCCTCGGTGGCTAACTTTCGTTTCATAAATGCTACGAGACCGTCCATCTCTTTCCCGGAAGCATCATAGATTGGCGGCTTCGGCACATACTTTTGGCACTTGAAGATCTTCACTTGGCTACACTGCTTCACTTTTGGTTTGAAGGAGAATGTCTCCCTTATCCCATTTATGTTAAGGTGGACTTCTCCGGCCCCAACATCTATGCTTGCTTCCGCGGTGCTCAGAAACGGCCGCCCAAGAATGAGCGGTGTCTTGGCATCAATCTCCATGTCCAACACCACAAAGTCCACGGGAATGAGGAAGTTCCGGATCTTCACCGGGACATCCTCGGCGATTCCCGCAGGGTGTCGGATAGATTGGTCCGCAAGTTGTAGGCACATACTTGTGGGCACAAGTGCCGCGTGATTGAGTTTGTCGAAGATAATTTTAGGCATAACACTGACGCTTGCTCTGAGATCACATAAGGCTTGGTTGAAGACTTGGTTCCCAATTGAGCATGGAATAGTAGGACTTCCAGGGTCCTTCATCTTCTGTGGAGGTTGGTTGAGCATAGCTGCGCTACACTCCTCGGTCATGTGCACAATTTCCGCTGATGGCAGTGGTTTCTTATTGTTGAGTATATCTTTCAAGTACTTTGCATATGTCGGTACCTGTATTGCATCTAGCAGAGGTATATTGACATATAATTTCTTAATGACCTCAACAAACTTACTATATTGTTCATCGGCGGCAGCCTTCTTGTTGCGCTGAGGGAATGGCAACACCGTTGAGTCATAAAACTCGTGTGGGAGAGTTTTCGGTGGTGCCTTCTCCTTCGCGGCACCAGTGCTGGTCTCTGGATCATCATTCTCCTCCGTTTCAGTGGTCTTCTCCTGTTCCTTGCCTGTATGGTTAGTGCATGACGTACCACTAGGATGTGGAGGGTCCTAAGTGGACTTACGACCCCTAGTGGTGACGGCATTGATATGCTCTTTGGGAGGAGGTTCCGGTTGTCCCGGAAGCTTTCCCGCATTAGCATTAGGCAAAGAGGCAGCCAACTGAGCTATTTGTGTTTCTAACATTTTATTAAAACTCGGTTGATTTTTCATAGCACTGTTAAAAGTTTCCATTTGCAAGGAAATAGATTCAAAAAGTCTATCATTTGCATGAAACTTTTTACTAATACTATCATACACAGCTTTAGGATCAAAAGAACTAGGCTTATTGAACCGCTGTGAATTACCTGAGGAGTTACCTTGTCCGGAGAATGGCATATATGGGCGCGTGTTCCAGCCTGGTTGGGAACGATTCCCATTGTTGAAGTTACTAGAATGACCGATGAAGTTGGCGTCTTCCGGTCGCGTTTCAGGGCAGCTGCTCCCTGAATGCCCCATGTTCCCGCAGACTTCGCAAGTCATGCGAGTGTCGAGGGCCTGGACTGGTGCAGTCTCAGGATTGTCTTCTAGCTTCTTTAAAAGCAAGTCCATCTTGGCGGCCAGCATATCCGTGCTGTCGATGTGATGGACTCCACGGGATCGTGGGTGTGACCTATCTTCCTTCCATCCCTGATTAGTGGCGATCTTTTCAATCAGATTTTTGGCCGCTCTCACACTATGGGATAGGAAAGATCCTCCAGCGGCTGCATCCAGGTGCTCTTGAACAGTACGGTTTAACCCGTGAAAGAAACTATGAATGATCAGCCATTCTTCCATGCCATGGTGGGGGAAGGCTGCTATGTGAGCTGTAATCTTTCCCAGGCCTCCGCCACCGTTTCATCTGCGAGCTGTTGAAAGCTCGAGATCTTGTTTCTCAACGCGTTGGTCTTTTCCAGAGGGAAGTACTTGGCGAGGAATGCGTTTGAGCACGCATCCCACGTTGTTAGTGTTGCGCGATTGAGGTAGAACCATTGCTTCGCCTTTCCGACAAGTGAAAATGGGAAGAGGCGTAACTTGACAGCATCGGCGGACGCACCTTTCATGGTAAATGTGCTGCAGATTTCCAGGAATTGCTGCAGGTGATTGTTTGCGTCCTCTGTTGCTAAACCACAGAAGGGAATGGCTTTAACCATGTGAATGACTCCCGGCTTGAGTTCGAAGTTCTCCCCTACGTTGACGGCCGGTCCCATAGGGACATTGCTACTGGATGGGATGGAGAACTCACGGATGGTCTTCTTGGAAGGTACGGCCATGTCGTCGGTGTTCGAGGAACTACTTGACGTGGCCGTTTTAAGGTTCAATTCCCTTGGAACAGGTATCTGCCCGTGAATGGTCTTGTAACGGACCCTCCTAAGCAGAACCTCTGGGTTATTGTGGAAATTTTTCGGCAGGTCGAAACCGGTCATACACCTCTCTGTTGCAACCACAACATAAACAACAGAGACAAGTGAGCCTGCTAACGACTAGTTGGTATTTTATTAAAGACACGGGGTTCGAAAAGAGATTATCAACTATATCTCTGCCTCTTGCTTCCCTGGCAACGGTGCCAGAAAAGCTTGTTGGCGTCTCTTAGCCTTATAAGATTTTACTCCGCAAGCGCACGGAGACCGCTGTAGCTTTTCACTCAGAGTATTCCGAGTATCGTATTTTTATCCACAGGGAAGCGGCAGGCGAGAGAGTAGAGTTGAATAAACTCAAATCGAATGAACCGTACTTATATAAATATACCAGCTAGTCACTAGACAGGGGTAAGTCTGGTAAACGGATAGGTGTATGGTGGGAAGAAGTAAATTGAACTACCTAAGATACACGTAGAAAGGTATAGTTGCCTGGGAGGACAACGAGTGAGATAAAGTTCCCAAACTCTATTATATTCGGCTGCAAAGACTCTATCGTGGTTAACTAAGAAACTCAAGAAGCAAGTCAGGGTCTTGCGTCGAGCGAAATTCCGGTGCCTCGAGGAGTCAGGGGGTAGATAGTAGACAACCGAAGGAGACCCGGCTAACGCCTATGGGCCTACCGAACGAAGGGCCTGGACTACACAGGCACACCACACGCTGTCACCGAGTGGGGCTACCAAGCAAATCTGCGTGGATAGGCTGGCACGCTATAAACGTACTCAAGCAAAGCTTGAGTAACAATAGATCGTCCTTGATCAGAGGAGGGGACCTAACCAGAGCCTGGCGTATAGGTTGGATTATAGCACCGGCAAGAATAACGAGACTTGACTAACTAAGATAACCACAAGTCTAAGCCTAGCAAGTGTGCAAGATAAAGGGGTACACCACACTTTCAAGAGATAGAAATAAAGTAAAATATAACTGAATTATATTGAAGATTGAGTACAAAAGATACAAGAGCTGTTACCGCAGACTCAGAAGAATCTCCGAGAACTCCGAGGCAAAGCTTGACTCACTCTAACTCCCAGGACTATCCTAACTACTAAGATGTGGAAAATGACACTCTCTAAGGTAGGATATGGTCTCAACTTCTCCACACCTTTACAAATGAGCTCTACAGGCCTATTTATAGTCCCATATGAGAGGGGGTATTTGTAGGAAGCTTAGGTCGGTGGGAGGCCGAAGTCAGTGGTCGGCCGACCTAGGGGGAAGGTCGGCCGACCTAGCCCGAGGTTGGGCGACCACCCGATCCACCGCCTTTGCACTGCAACGGCTTGATCTTGCTTCCCCATGGCGGTTGGCGGTTAGGACGGTTGTTGCACGTGGAAAATGCCTCCAAGGGTAGGTCGGCCGACCTTGTAGGAGGTCGGGCAACCACGTGTCAGGCCTGCATTGGCCACTTTGCTTCTCCCTCGGATTGATGATGTTGAGGATCCGTGACTTGGTGCATTTTCGGCCTTTGGATACATTGGATGCTTAGTCTTGCGGTTGGATTTGAGTGCACTTGTGTTTTCTTCATGATGTGGATCAATGATGTGGCATATTGCTGACTTGGGAGGTCGGGCGGCCTGACCAGGGGTCGGCCGACCCTGTCAGTGGGTCGGGCGGCCAGCCCCCTAGTCGGCCGACCTGGCTGCACCAGGTAGACTTGGCCCTTGGTTGGCCAACCTGGTGGTGTGGTCGGCCGACCTGGCCACTTTAGCCAGTGTGCCTCATATTTGATCCTTGGCTTGTTTTTATATATTTTATGTGCATTTTGGTACCTGTATCCAAATATTCATACAAAACTTGTGGAACTCATTAGTAGAAGGGTTAGTCCATAATTATTCACTTGCATAGCTCCATTTGGTTTATAATTGACGGTAGATATCATGAGATTACGACCGTCAACATGGTCCACCACATTACCTTAGATGAGATGGCTAGCAAGCACACTACGAGGCCTTTACAAAGATCACGTTGGTAAGGTGTAACCGCTAAAGTTTCAGGATCCGCAACTGTGGAGCAAGCCTCAAGTGGAGATAAACCCACTCAACCCAAGTAGCGCGAGGGCCACAGAAGCTCACCTCCCCTCTTGCCCCGTCAGTAAGTTACTCCCAAACCTAATTAGTTAGCCAAGACCGTCCTATTCCAGTCTCATGGTAGCACTGTTGTCGCAGGTTGTCGCTTTGCGAACCGGTCCTTACGGAGAGTGGCTATAAGCAAAACACATGCTCATGCCCCCTAAACCAAGTTGCTAAAAAGCCATTTTTACAGGAACATGAACCACAGAGGGTCAAGCTCAAGATTTAATTGCATAGATCAATTAATCAAAATTATTAACAAAGGATACATGGGTTCGCGCAGCAACTAGCAAAACTTAACCAACATGCATTCCCATAGGTAAACATATCGATAAAAGAGGCTACGGTAAAGTCTTAGGGCATACAAAATTAGACACATGCATATGAAGTGATTAAATGGTTATTAGGTTGTGTTCATGCTATACTTGCCTTCCTCAAACTGTTTTGGCTGCTGATCAACACCTTCAAACTGCTGCTCGCCTTCTCCGATGAAAGGTTCACCGTCTAAACGTGATCACGGCAACATACAAGCATTCCCAAACACGCATACATGCAAACAAGAACAAAAAGATAAGAAACAATACATCATCTCATAAAAACAGAAGATAAAACTGTACTAAAAACATTCTACGTACTGCTACGATCATGTGAGCACGAGAATCACTTAAATCAGAGTTAAAACGCGAAAGTTATGCATAAAACAAGCTCCTAGGGGCAATTCTGTGATAAAAACAACTAACCAGGGGCTAGTTTTGCAAAACCGAGGACATCTACGCAATTAAACCTAGCCGCCGAGGGTTTTAGGGCAAAACCCCGAGGGCCTGGACTGCGGGTTCAAATCCTGGAGAGCTCAGGGTCTAAACCGATAAAAACAGGACTAAAACCTAATTATTTTTCAACGCAGGCGGACCGCGGGTTGATATCAGGAAAACGCGGGGGCTAACTTGCAAAACCCCGTGGCGGACTTGGTCCACGCTGACGCGGCGCTAACGCGGCGCACACGTGGCACGCCATGTCGGCCTGACGAGTGGGGCCACGCTGACTGGGTTAAGTGGAGGCAAGGTGGCGTTCTGTGATTGGCCGGCGAAGGGGTATGGCACGATCTAATCCTGGCCGTTGACGACGGATCAGACAGCCTGGGTGAAAGGGGACGGATGAGGCACCGGCGGCAACCTTCCCCTGCGGCGGAGCTTGCCCGCGCGGCGGCGGCTCGCCGGCGTGGCGCACACCGGGGCCTAGAGGCGGTCTCACTGGACTAGAGCTAGCTCGGGAGAGAGAGAGGGCCAAGGCGAAGCTTACCAGGGGCTCGATTCAGATGAAGGAGCGGCAGAGAGAGCTCGTGACGGAGGACGGCAGACGGGGATGGTCGACACTCGCGGACAAGAGTGTCGGAGACTCGTCCTCGCGTCACAATCCCCTGGAACGGCACTGTGAAGGACCTGCGAACGCGATGGGGGTGGTTAGAAGGCCCGAGAGACGGCACCGATGGCGAATTGAACGGCGAAGCGGCTTACTGGGGCGGAGCTCCGGTGACGGATCGTGGGCACGAGAGGGCACGGGCATCAAATTGGAGCAGAGGGTTTGCAAAGGAGACGAGTGCAGTCGTCGGGGTGGGTTTTATAGACGTGTGAGGGCCGTGGGTGTCACGCCGCGGTGATGGCGCTCGGGATTTGAACGCGCTTCAAAGCGGAGTGAAGGAAGGAGGAGGGGAAAGGGGAAACCGGCGCGGCGGCCGCGGGATTGAAGGCGGGGTGATTAAGGGAAAGGGAGTGGCTTGGATTCGAATCCCCCCTGTTTGAGCAACGCGCCGGCCAAGCGGGGGAGGAAAGGAAAGTGCGCGTGGAATCCGCCGGGAGGAGGGAGACGGGTCTGACCGGTGGGACCCGGCGGTCAGAGGGCGCGGGGCGCGGGGTCCACCTGGCAGCGACACTCGCTGAGGGGGAGGGAGGCGCGGCTGCGTTGCTGGGCCGATTCCCGGCCCAAGCCGGTGAGGGCGGGGTGGCCGAGCCGGGCCGGGCTGGCTGGCCGGCCTGGCTGCCCCCTTTTTCTTTTTCTTTTCTGAATTCTTTTGAATTGGGAAAGGTATAGCTCTAAAATTCAAATGAATTTGAATTTGAATCCCTAATTCAAACAACCAAGAAACAATGCACCAGCATGTATATACAAGGAAGTTGGGCCTATGGTTTATTTTATACCGGTGTTTATTTTAAATAAAACATGTTACATGCAACCTAAACACATGAGCCTTAGAAAATTAAATAAATTGCTTGCAATAAATTGTAAAAATGCTGGTATTTAAACTAGGGTGTTACAAACCTACCCCCTTAACAGGAATCTCGCCCCCGAGATTCTCATAGGTGGCTAGCAAAGAGATCAGGGTAAGTTGCTCTCAACTCTTCCTTTCTTTCCCAAGTAGCCTCATCCTCTGTGTGATGTTTCCACTATACCCTGCACATTTTAATCCTCCTGTTTCTGGTAACCCTTTCGGATGTTTCAAGAATCTTCACTGGGTGTTCTGTATATGTCAAATCCTCCTGCACATCCAAACCTTCCAGTGGTGCTTGTTCTTCTGGCACTCTCAAACACTTCTTTAGTTGGGACACATGAAACACATCGTGTATGCCAGATAGCTTTGACGGCAACTCCAGCTTATAAGCCACCTCACCTTTCCTTTCCACTATCTTGAATGGACTGATGTATCTTGGTGCTAGTTTCCCTTTCATATGAAACCTCCGAATTCCTCTCATGGGTGACACCTTCAAGTACACAAAGTCATCAACTTTAAGTTCAAGTCCCTGCGTCGTACATCAGCATAACTCTTCTGTCGGGACTGAGCAACTCTCAAGTTCTCACGTACCATTTTTATCTGTTGTTCGGCATCCTTGATAAGATCGGGTTCGAACACTTGCTTCTCTCCTGTTTGATTCCAAAATAACGGTGTTCTGCACCTTCTGCCATACAGTGCCTCAAATGGTGACTTCTTCAAACTAGCTTGATAGCTATTGTTATAAGAGAACTCAACATAAGGCAGACTCTTATCCCAACTGGTCCGGTATTGAATAGCACACGCCCTCAACATGTCCTCCAGAATCTGATTTGTTCTTTTAGTCTGACCATCTGTCTGTGGGTGATATGCTGTACTGAACCGAAGCTTAGAATCCAAAGAATCATACAACTGCTCCCAAAAATGAGATGTGAACTGTGAACCCCTATCAGATATGATCCACTTTGGCACACCATGCAAGCAAACGATTCTGGAGATGTACAACTCTACTAACCTTGCACCCGAATAGGTAGTGTTCACAGGAATGAAATGAGCAACCTTGGTCAACTGATCCACAACTACCCAAATCGAGTTGTAACCCTTCTGAGTCCTGGGTAACCCCACAATGAAATCCATACTTATTTCTTCCCATTTCCACTCTAGAATTTTCAATGGTTGCAACAAACCCACAGGTCTCTAATGTTCAGCCTTCACACACTGACAAGTGTCACATACTGCAACATATTCTGCCACTGCTCTCTTCATTCCATACCACCAAAACCTTTCCTTCAAGTCATGATACATCTTTGTACTGCCTGGGTGAATGGAATAGGCTGTATCAAGAGCCTCACTGAGTATCAACTTCCTTATACTGTCCACATCTGGCACGCAGATCCGATTCTTGTACCATACAGTACCTTGTTCATCCTCACGAAAGTGTGGCGCCTTGCCCACCTTGATCTGATCCCGGATCTCCTGAATTTTCTCATCCGTCGTCTGATGTTTCCTTATCTCTTGTTCCAGTGTAGGCTCTGCTTCAAAAGTTGCTACTGTGGTGTGATGCACAAATCCTAAACTCAAACTCTCAAATTCTGCACATAACTCAAGGGGCATCTGAAAAGCAACTGCTATGTTAACATAACTCTTTCTGCTTAAAGCATCTGCTACCACATTAGCTTTCCCTGGATGGTAATGTATCTCCAGGTCATAATCTTTAATCAACTCCAGCCATCTTCTCTGCCTCATATTCAGCTCATTCTGTGTGAAGATATATTTAAGACTCTTATGATCGGTGTATATCTCACACCGACTCCCAAATAAATAATGCCTCCAAATTTTCAGAGCATGCACAATAGCTGCTAGCTCCAGATCATGAGTAGGATAATTGACCTCATGCTTTCTCAACTGGCGTGAAGCATAAGCAATCACCTTACCCTCTTGCATCAGCACACAGCTCAATCCTTCCTTAGAAGCATCACAATACACGGTGAAACTCTTGGTTAAGTCAGGTAGAGTAAGCACTGGAGTTGTGGTGAGTCTCGTCTTTAATTCATCAAATGTAGCTTGCCTCTCCTTAGTCCAAATGAATGGAACACCCTTCTCAAGCAATGATGTCATCTGATGAGGACATCTCTCCTATGTATACAACCGAGTCTCCTCCAAGTGTGCTGCAAGGTCCTATCACAAGAGCACGAGCACGACAACTAAATCAACAGGTGAACTCGTTCCTAAGTTCTAGTACATATACTGATAAGGATGGTATGCTATCTAATTATATTCTTGATTATATTATACTTAGGAACCTTGGAGAGGATCAGGAAGGGCTTGGACACCAGCAAGGAGTCGGAGAGGAACAAGGAGGACGTCCAAGTCAAGTTGGAGGCCCAGTCCAAGTCGAGTTCGAGTCTACCTCGGCCTGCAGGACCTTTCGACACTAAAACGGAGACCCAGGACGCATACGGGCTCCGTTTTCGACGATCCACATATGCCTGGAAAGATAAAAACATAAGCTTTCCAATGCCACTGGTTTCAGGCCTATTGGAGTTCGGAGTCGACGGGAAATCGCTTTGGAAGGTGACGGACAGAATCTGTCCAGGGTGCTGCGCGCCCTCACGTGGGCCTTTGGGCCATGTATCGTGTGAGAAGTCTTTTGCGTTCACGTCTAGGAGTCCTTGGGCGTCCCTCAGGTCTATAAAACCTTAGCCGCCGCCCAAGTTAGGGTTTGGGTTTTGCTTAGATACAATCTGTCATTGAACAGTCGCCGTTTCTACGGTTTGTGAGACCCCAACTCGTGTTCTTAATCATACATCGTGCAAATTCAGTTGCAATCCTTCCTTGTTCTTGTTTGTGTTCTCGATTCACAGCAGGGATTAGCCTTCGTGGCGAGGTCAACCGGGCAGCGCACGGTTGATAACCAGAGGACGCGTGGTGCTGCGATTGCAGGGGCTTGATCGTGTTGATCGGGAGCCGGATCGTGAGTGTCTCGTGCCGACCAATCGACTTATCATCCACCTGACGGAAGATCGGGAACCCCCTGGTCCCCATCAAGTGGTAATCAGAGCAAGGTTTACCGTCAGGTTTGCCTTCACACTATCCTTAGATTAGGTTAGATTAGTTTCGTTTCATCCCACAGTCCACGAAAAAGCCAAAAAAAAAAATCCATACCTACAGCCACGCTTTTAGCCTTTGCACAACTTCGGTTTCAGAGTCCGTAGTTCTGAGTTCTTGTCCGTGGTCGAGTCGTGTTGCTGGTTTAGATCGTGTCTTTGTTTTAGTTGTTTTCACCTCCGCTGCATATCTGTTTCTATACACCGATCCATATCATCGCTTGAGTTCTAGTCGAATTAGGTTTTCCATATCACCTCCGCCGTTGTGTTAGGGTTTCCATCATAAAACCCTAATTTCGTCTCTTCCCACCATCCATACTGTCATACACCATCGACACTTTCCATCCATACATCTCGGAATCCGAATACGTACCGCCGAGGAAACCCTAAGTCGGAGTCTTTCAATAAAACAGCCATAACTTTTCGCTCGTTTATCAGAAAAATCCGAAAAAAATACGGTAGCTTGGTGACTCCAAACTGCGCCATCCAACCTGACCAAAGGTCGGGTTGCCATCGGGAAAATTGCCAAAAAAAATCAGGAAAATAAAAAAAAATTGATCAGAGGTTTTGCACACTTTGTCTTTTTTCTGTAAACCACACCTGACCTCTGTTCAAGGTGAACTTTTGTGTGGTTCTTCCTGGTGTGTCTCTGAGTCAAAAATAAGTGACAAAAAAAAGAGTGCAAAAAAAAAATAATAGAAAAACAAAACAGAGACATTCAGGAAGACCATTCAATTGGTGTTTTTTCATATACTGTGTGGTACCCTTGATCCTTGTTCTTCTTTCTGACCCTTGTTGCCGTCTCCACCTTTTTCCTACTTGTGTGCTTTGCAACGAAAACAGGGATACATTTAGACCAGCAACTAGGGCAAGATTTTTTTTTTCTCGGACATTTATTCAGCATTACTATCTGTTACTGCATTGTGTACCACTGACATATATACAGCCTTCCTACAGCTCCACATATATTATCTCTTGATCAGCACCGGTTTTTGTCCCTTGCAATCGCGTCATCACGCTCCATTGGGTGTCACGAACCAGCCACCGGTTGCGCCGTCCCTTGCTGTGTTGGTAAGAACCGGGTAAGAACTTGGTAAGTTTGCTTGAGAGTGTGAGATCCCACCTAGTAGTTCGTAGGGTTTCAAAAACTTGTGTTTGCTTTGGTTCTTTCTTTTCCTGAGCTAACCATGACAGGAGACAAGAAGGATGATGGGGCGCCGACAATTGAGGATTGTGTCCTTCTTTCAGATATGAATGCGTTCCAAGAGAATGTTAAGTCATGGATCACTGAGGGCGCTAAGAAAACAAACAAGACCCTCAGCACCATTACCCAAACCTTGGTCTCCCTCACCGACCGAATGGATGCAATTGAGAAGCGCCACCCCGCACCTACTGAAGAGGGAGATGTCTCCGCAGCCAGCCACAAAAAGAGCACCGCCAAAGATGACAATGATGAGGAAGAGGATTTGGACGAAGAGGAAGAGGAAGGAGAAACTGAACAGCAACGACGATTACGCCTTCGACTTCAACACAACAGGTTTGGTATGGGAGGTAAGAAGGGTGGTAATAAAGGAAACAACTTTCGTGATGATGATCCTTTTGCTAAGGTAAAATTCACCATCCCTTCTTTTTCTGGAGCTTATGATGCTGAGGCTTATTTGGATTGGGAGATGACCGTTGAGCAAAAATTTAATTCCCACCTAGTTCCTGAACAACATCGGGTTAGGCAAGCCACTAGTGAGTTTAAAGATTTTGCTATTATTTGGTGGACTGAATTAGGCACACTTCACTTACAACCTGATACATGGGATAGGTTAAAAGATGCTATGCGTGAGCGGTTTGTCCCTTCATCATATAAACGTGACTTGCGTAAAAAATTACAACGCTTAGAACAGGGAGACATGACCGTCCAGGAATATTATGCTGAATTGCAAAAGGGTATGATTCGCTGTGGGGTTAAAGAGGAAACGGAGGACAAAATTTGTCGTTTTTATGGTGGGTTACGGCCAGAAATTCAGGACATTGTTGACTATAAAGATTTTACTACTGTCAATGGTTTGTTTCATCTTGCCATGTTAGCAGAGAAGGAGTTGCAGGGACGCCAATCTAGGAGCAGCAGGGGCAGTGTCGGCGGCAGCAGCACCTTCACACCCCGGCAAGCGAGGACAGCGCCTTCTTCCTCTTTCCGGCAACCTGCACCACCATCACCATCTTCGACGGCACCACGTCCAGCAGTAACCGCACCGTCCTCACGTGTTCCGGGCAGCAACAAATTGAAGCCACCAGCACCTACCACGAGTTCTTCCTCCATCGCTTCCACAGGCCGTACGACGACAGGCATTCGCTGCCACAAGTGCCAAGGTATCGGTCATGTTCAAAAGGAATACCCCAGCAAACGGGCATACATTGCTACTGAAGATGGAGGTTATATCAGCACCTCTGACGTCGAAGAAGACATTGACGATATGGAAGAAACCAACGAAGACGACGGCAATGATGGTGACACTTTGGGTTCTGAAGACACTGCTGCATATAGATCCATCATTGTCCAGCGCGTTCTTAGTGCCCAGATGGAGCAAGCCGAGCAGCAACAGCGCCACAACTTGTTTCAGATTTTCTTCGTCATCAACAACCGACGAGCGCGCGTGATTATTGACTCCGGTAGCTGCAATAATTTGGTGAGTTCAGATTTGGTCAAAAAACTTGGATTGATCACACGTCCGCATCCACACCCATATCATATTCAGTGGTTGAATGATTCCGGCAAAGCTAAGGTAACACAAACTGTTCGGGTTTATTTTTCCATTGGATCATATTCTGATTTTGCCGATTGTGATGTGGTACCTATGCAAGCATGCTCTCTTTTGTTGGGTCGTCCATGGGAATATGATACTGATGCTCTTCACCATGGTAGGAGTAATAAATATACCTTCATGCATAAGGGAAAGAAAATTACACTTCTACCTTTGACCCCTTCTGAAATTGTTGAGTTTGATAGAGAGAGGCTTGCTACCGATAAGAAAACTGTTGAGGCTAAATCTGAAATTCAGCATGTCACAAACCAAATAAGATTAAAGAATCCTGTCTTGCTTGCTACAAAAACTGATCTTGCTGAAATTAATGCTGTGGTGTGCTATGTTTTCATATGCAAAGATGTTTTGTTTTCTTGGGAAGATATGCACCATATTTTGCCTCCTGCGGTCACTAACCTTTTGCAGGAGTATGCGGATGTTTTTCCCGCTGAAATACCTCCAGGGCTGCCACCTATTCGAGGGATTGAGCACCAAATTGATTTGATACCTGGCGCGAGTTTGCCAAACCGAGCTGCTTATAGGACCAACCCCGAGGAGACTAAGGAAATTCAGCGCCAAGTCCAAGACCTTCTGGACCGCGGGTATGTACGTGAGAGCCTTAGTCCATGTGCCGTTCCTGTTATTTTGGTTCCAAAAAAAGATGGTAGTTGGCGAATGTGCGTAGATTGTAGAGCCATCAACAACATTACGATACGGTACCGTCATCCTATTCCTAGGTTGGACGACATGCTTGATGAGTTAAGTGGTTCTATAATTTTTTCTAAGGTTGACTTGCGTAGTGGGTACCACCAAATCAGAATGAAACTAGGGGATGAATGGAAAACAGCTTTTAAAACCAAGTTCGGGTTATATGAGTGGTTAGTCATGCCTTTCGGGTTAACTAATGCACCTAGCACCTTTATGCGATTAATGAATGAGGTTTTGAGAGTTTTTATTGGGCAATTTGTGGTGGTATACTTTGATGACATACTGATTTACAGCAAGTCTTTGCATGAACATATGGATCATCTACGTGCCGTTTTTGATGCCTTGCGGGCTGCGCGTTTATTTGGTAACATCGAGAAGTGCACCTTTTGCACCGATCGAGTCTCTTTTCTTGGCTATGTTGTGACACCGCAGGGAATTGAGGTAGATGAGGCCAAGGTGCAAGCTATTCGAAGTTGGCCTACGCCCACAACGGTTTCGCAAGTGCGGAGTTTCCATGGACTTGCTGGATTTTACCGCCGCTTTGTGCCAAATTTCAGCACCATTGCTGCCCCATTAAATGAGTTGACAAAGAAGGGAGTACCGTTTCATTGGGGTAAGACACAGGACGATGCTTTTAATCTTCTGAAAGATAGACTTACTCATGCCCCATTGCTGCAACTTCCTGATTTTGGTAAGACTTTTGAGCTCGAATGTGATGCTAGTGGTGTAGGCATTGGTGGTGTGTTGATGCAAGAAAATAAACCAGTTGCTTACTTTAGCGAAAAATTGAGTGGGCCTGTTCTGAATTATTCCACGTATGATAAAGAATTATATGCTCTTGTTCGATCTTTGGAAACGTGGCAACATTATTTATGGCCTAAAGAATTTGTCATTCATTCTGATCATGAATCGCTAAAACATATTAGAAGTCAATTAAAGCTGAATCGTAGGCATGCTAAATGGGTTGAATTTATTGAATCTTTTCCATATGTCATTAAACACAAGAAGGGGAAAGATAATGTGATTGCTGATGCCTTGTCTAGGAGATATGCTATGTTGTCCCAACTTGATTGTCGTATTTTTGGCTTGGAATCAATTAAAGAACAATATGCTAATGATGATGATTTTAAAGATGTCATATTGCATTGCAAACAAGGAAGAACATGGGACAAATATGTGATAAATGAGGGGTTCGTGTTTAGAGCTAACCGCCTATGCATTCCAGTTGGATCCGTTCGTCTTTTGTTGATGCAGGAGGCTCATGGAGGCGGATTGATGGGCCATTTTGGTGTCAAGAAGACGCAGGATGTGCTGTCCACTCACTTCTTTTGGCCAAGGATGAAGCGCGACGTTGAGAGGTTTGTAGCTCGCTGCACTACATGTCACAAGGCCAAGTCACGATTGAATCCACATGGTTTATATATGCCTCTTCCTGTTCCTAGCACTCCATGGGAGGATATTTCGATGGACTTTGTTTTAGGATTGCCTAGGACAAAGAGGGGGAGGGATAGTATTTTTGTGGTGGTTGATAGATTCTCAAAGATGGCCCATTTTATTCCTTGTCACAAGAGCGACGATGCTGTTAATATTGCTAACCTATTCTTTCAAGAAATTGTTCGCTTGCATGGTATGCCTTCTACTATTGTTTCAGATCGTGATGCTAAATTTTTGAGCCACTTCTGGAGAACGCTATGGAATAAGTTGGGAACGAAGCTGCTGTTTTCAACAACTTGTCATCCACAAACCGATGGACAAACTGAGGTAGTAAATCGAACTTTATCTACCATGTTGAGGGCTGTTTTGAAGAAAAATTTGAAGATGTGGGAAGAGTGTTTGCCGCATGTTGAGTTTGCATATAATCGAGCGGTGCACTCAACCACCAAGGTAAGTCCTTTTCAGGTAGTATATGGTTTTAACCCTCGTGCTCCTATTGATCTTTTACCTTTACCTACTAGTGAGAGGGTTCACCATGATGCTAGGGAACGTGCTGAATTTATTTTAAAACTGCATGCAACCACTAAAGAAAATATTGAAAAGATGACTGCAAAGTATAGGGATGCAGGTAGTAAAGGTAGAAAGGAATTAAAACTAGAACCGGGTGACTTAGTGTGGTTACACTTAAGAAAGGATCGTTTTCCAGATTTGAGAAAGTCTAAATTAATGCCTAGAGCTGATGGTCCTTTCAAGATAATTGAGAAAATAAATGATAACGCATATAAACTTGAGTTGCCTCCCGAGTTTGGGGTTAGTCCCACATTTAACATTGCAGATTTGACGCCGTATTTGGGAGAAGAAGATGAGCTTGAGTCGAGGACGACTTCACTTCAAGAGGGGGAGGATGATGAGGACATCTCTCCTATGTATACAACCGAGTCTCCTCCAAGTGTGCTGCAAGGTCCTATCACAAGAGCACGAGCACGACAACTAAATCAACAGGTGAACTCGTTCCTAAGTTCTAGTACATATACTGATAAGGATGGTATGCTATCTAATTATATTCTTGATTATATTATACTTAGGAACCTTGGAGAGGATCAGGAAGGGCTTGGACACCAGCAAGGAGTCGGAGAGGAACAAGGAGGACGTCCAAGTCAAGTTGGAGGCCCAGTCCAAGTCGAGTTCGAGTCTACCTCGGCCTGCAGGACCTTTCGACACTAAAACGGAGACCCAGGACGCATACGGGCTCCGTTTTCGACGATCCACATATGCCTGGAAAGATAAAAACATAAGCTTTCCAATGCCACTGGTTTCAGGCCTATTGGAGTTCGGAGTCGACGGGAAATCGCTTTGGAAGGTGACGGACAGAATCTGTCCAGGGTGCTGCGCGCCCTCACGTGGGCCTTTGGGCCATGTATCGTGTGAGAAGTCTTTTGCGTTCACGTCTAGGAGTCCTTGGGCGTCCCTCAGGTCTATAAAACCTTAGCCGCCGCCCAAGTTAGGGTTTGGGTTTTGCTTAGATACAATCTGTCATTGAACAGTCGCCGTTTCTACGGTTTGTGAGACCCCAACTCGTGTTCTTAATCATACATCGTGCAAATTCAGTTGCAATCCTTCCTTGTTCTTGTTTGTGTTCTCGATTCACAGCAGGGATTAGCCTTCGTGGCGAGGTCAACCGGGCAGCGCACGGTTGATAACCAGAGGACGCGTGGTGCTGCGATTGCAGGGGCTTGATCGTGTTGATCGGGAGCCGGATCGTGAGTGTCTCGTGCCGACCAATCGACTTATCATCCACCTGACGGAAGATCGGGAACCCCCTGGTCCCCATCATCATCGGCTTTGCAATCTTGCAAAAACTCTCAATAAACCTCCTGTAATATACTGCTAGACCTAGAAATCCACGAACCTCTTTCACAACCTCTGGCACCTTCCAATCCATGACACGGCTGATATTGCTGGGATCCACCATGATTCCACCTTTTGAGACTATGTGCCCCAAGAAAGGCACTTAATCAAGCCAAAACACACACTTGCTCAACTTTGCATACAACTTATGTTCTCTCAGCTTCTGCAAAACTAGTCTCAAGTGTTCTTCATGTTCTTCTTCCGTCTTGGAATAGATCAATATATCATCAATGAACACCACAACAAACTTGTCAAGATATTCCATAAATATTCATAAGATTCATGAAATAAGCAGGAGCATTTGTCAAACCAAAGGACATCACTGTATACTCATATAACCCAAATCGAGTAATGAAAACAGTCTTAGGAATATCAGAAGGGCGAATCTTCATTTGATGATAACTAGACCTCAGATCAATTTTTGAGAACACACAAGCACCTTGCAACTGATCAAACAAATCATCTATTCGAGGTAAGGGATATTTATTCTTGATGGTGACATCATTCAAGGCTCTGTAATCCACACACATCCTTCGGGTCCCATCCTTTTTATCAACAAACAGAACCGGAAAAGCCCAAGGTGAAGAACTAGGCTGAATAAACCCCTTCCCTAACAACTCATCTATGAACCCTTATTAACTCTTGTTCTTTGGGTGCCACTCTATATTGCCTTTTTGCTATAGGTGCTGTACCAGGTAAAAGTTCTATTAAAAATTCAACTTCTCGGTTAGGTGGCAACCTGGTAACTCATCTAGAAAGACATCCGGGTACTCGCACACTACTCGAATCCCCTCCGTGGGCTTAGCCTCCATCTGATGCAGATAACCAGAAGGTTCTGTGGCAGTGACTTCCACTTTCTGACCATCAGGAGCTGTTAGGTGAATGGCTCGCTTGGCACAATCAATTCTGACATCCCACTTAGCAAGAGTTTCCATTCCCAAGATGATGTCAATACCCGCGGAACCAATGAGTATCAACTTGGTGCAGAATTCTACCCCCCTTATGTTTATGCTAACCTGAGGACATATTAAACTGGTGCTCAACTTTCCCCCCGGTGTAGATACTACCATGGGTCTATTTGTAGACCTTATAGGAATATTGTACTGCTCAGCATATGATTTTGTAATAAAGGAATGTGTGGCACCGGTATCAAAAAGAACTATAGCAGGGTGGCTGTTGACTAGAAACGTACTAAGCACGATGTTAGGAGCTTCAATTGCAGACTCAGCTGTCACATGATTCACCTTCCCTTGCCATGGTACCTTGCCTTGCTGAATGGGGCGTCCTTGCTGCTGCTGGGGAGGGTTCTGCATTTGGCCCTGTTGCTGCCCCTGTTGGTTACCTTGCACCTTACGGGGACAAGCATTAGCATAATGGTCTGCTCCACCACACTTGTAGCAAGGCCCAACACCTGCAGTTTGATTTGTTGCGGGAGGGGCAGTCTGCACTTGGCGCTGAGCTGGATACACCAGACGAGTCGGCTGACCCTGATAGCGTTGTCCCTAGCTCATCTGCTGGCCCTCACTGCGCTGCTGGTATTGGTAGCCTTGCTGTCCTTGAGCACGCTGCTACTGCCCCTGTTGCTGTGAGCTCAGACCCTAAGAGAAACGGGAGCGGGTGTTGCTGCTTGATGAAGAGTTGATGTATTTCCTCTTCCTTTCTTCTATCTCCTAGCGCTTCCTTTTAGTGAAAAGCGCCCTATCCACCAGTTGATGAAAGCTAGGGAAGGTATGGTTAGCTCATCGTTTAAACCTTCTAGGAAGTATTCTTGCTTCTCCCTGTCCTCCGCCACCTCTGCAGTGGCATATCTGGCCAACTGAAGGAACTTGTCCCTATACTCTGTCACAGACATGCTGCCCTGCTTCAGGGAAAGAAACTCCTTCTTCTTCATTTTCATCAACCCCGCAGGCACGTGATAGTTGCGAAAATTCTCCCTAAACTGTGCCCAAGTGAATGCTTCCCTGTCTTGTGGTCTGTAGGATTCCCACCAATCTAGGGCTGCCCCTCTCAACAGACTAGACCCATAAAGGACCCTCTCCCGGTCGTTGCATTGTGCAATCTCCAACTGGCGTTCCACAGCACGAAGCCAGTCATCAGCTTGCAGTGGCTCTGTAGCATGGGAGAAGGTTGGTGGATGACCCTTCAGGAAATCTCCATGCCTGTCCCTAGGTGGTGGGGGTGGTGGTTGTGCCTGGGCTTGCTGAAGGACTTGCATGGCAGTGGTCACAGTGTTCATCATTTGCATTTGGAGATTGTAGAACTGGTCGGGGTCAATGGTGGTGGGTTGGGCGGTGGTTGGCCGCCTCCTTGGTTTCCCTGGTTAGCATTCCCACCAGCAGCATTGCTCCTTGTGTTAACCATCTGATTGCAACAGAGACACCATGAGCACATAGCTAAGATATGGATGCACAAGCGATAGCGACTAAAGATAAAGTAGCAAGAGCAAAAGAGTGGATATGATATTTTAACCCCACGTACTATCTTTATTTTATTATTGATAACATTGACTTGTTCATGCTGGGACAAATCCCCACAGCTGGATATAACACTCAACCAAAGATCCAACTCAAATATAGTTCAAAATAACAATCATCCAGACACCACAACCTAACTCAAGTTCAACACAACCAACTCAACACGACGACTCACTCAAAATGTGCTAACGCGATACATGAGGACGGCTAGTCACCCCGAGGGAGTATCCTAGTGGTACCGCCTAACTCTCCAGTGCAAGGCCTCCTGCGAGGGGGAGACTGAGCTGGGTCCACCACTAGCACCTGAGGTGGTGGTCCCGCCACCCGGTCCAACTGAGCCTGAAGGTGAAACACCTCACTGTTCCGGTGATGGAGCTCCTCGGACACCCTGACGTAGGCAGTGATCAGAGCAGACACATACTGGACCAGCTTCAACAGTTGCCAGTTGTCCTCACCCCGAATGGATGCTATCTCGTGCAACGTCTCCCCGGACTGCCGACGGGGAAAGTAACGGTACTGAGACTAGCAGAGTGGTGTGTGGTAGCTCTGGCAGAGAACCCCAAGAGCCTGCTGAGCAGCGTCCTCCATGGCCATCTCCATGGTCTCGTGCTCCGCGATGCTGTAGTGCCCGCGCAGCACGATGTGTCCCCCATGGTTGGGGTTAGGCTCCAAGACCTGCAGACCGACGGACCAGAGGGTGGTGTGGTCCGGGCGCGCTCGCTGCCGAACCTAGTAGATGACCTCATGGGTTGTGTAACCCATGTCGTAGAGGCACTCGCAGAGTAGCTCCGGGAACTCTAGGTCGGCACCGTTGTGTGGGTGCGTCAGGTCGACCTAGGTGTCAACCTCCCGCTGACCTCCCTCGTCTGAAGGGATGGCCACGCGGAACGGCCACTCAGGTGCGGCAGGTGGCGGCGGTGGAGGTGTCAGTGAAGCTGCAGGTACCACCGGAGATGGCGGTGGTGTCGGCGCACGCGGGGAAGGAGGTGTCGGCGTCGGCAGGCGTGTCGGGGAAGCCTCGTCTTGTGCATCATCATCATCCGAGTTGAGGTAGTAAACCACCTCCACCGGGTCCTCCTCCTCCTCCTCAGGGTCAGTGTCCGCCGGGAGCAGCCCATTCCCCTCAAAGGGGTGTGGCGCCTAGTCCATGGGAGCGTACTCGAAGGGCAGTGGGGGCAACGGCTCGGGCAGCTCCGGTGACGGAGGCTCGATCCGCTGTGGTGGCCGAGGTACAGGGGTACACTGTGGAGTCGGTGGTGCAACACGGCGAAGTCGGCCTCCAGTACTCTTACGGGTGGTTTGCTTGTTGCGTGTAATAACCTATAAGAAGGATAGAATGAGATAGAGATCAGTTCTATATGATTAAATGAATAAAGCAAAAGTAATAATTTAACATAAGGTCAACATATAATTTTGATAGCGAAAATAAATTTTATAAAACAGCAGGAGGACAAGGGAAGTGAAATCCTTAATTATGACCACTTCTAACAGCCCAGCAACGCAGCCGCGCCTCCCTCCCCCTCAGCGAGCGTCGCTGCCAGGTGGACCCTGCGCCCCGCGTCCTCTGACCGCCGGGTCCCACCGGTCAGTCGCGTCTCCCTCCTTCTGCCGGATTCCGCGCGCACTTTCCTTTCCTCCCCCGCTCGGCCGGCGCGTTGCTCAAACAGGGGGGATTCGAATCCAAGCCGCTCCCTTTCCCTTAATCACCCTACCTTCAATCCCGCGGCCGTCGCACCGGTTTCCTCTTTCCCCTCCTCCTTCCTTCACTCCACTTTGAAGCGCGTTCAAATCCCGAGCGCCATCACCGCGGCGTGACACCCTCGGCCCTCACACGTCTATAAAACCCACCCCGACGCCCGCACTCGTCTCCTTTGCAAACCCTCTGCTCCAATTCGATGCCCGTGCCCTCTTGTGCCCGCGATCCGTCGCCGGAGCTCCGCCCTAGTAAGCCGCTTCACCGTTCGATTCGCCGTCAGTGCCGTCTCTCCGGCCTTCTAACCACCCCCATCGCGTTCGCAGGTCCTTCGGGGTGCCGTTCCAGGGGATTGTGATGCGAGGACGAGTCTCCGACGCTCTTGTCCGCGAGCGTCGACCATCCCCGTCTGCCATCCTCCGTCGCAAGCTCTCTCCGCCGCTCCTTCATCCGAACCGAGCCCCTGGTAATCTTCGCCTTGGCCCTCTCTCTCTCTTTCCCGAGCTAGCTCTAGTCCAACGGGACCGCCTCTAGGCCCCAGCGTGCGCCACGCCAGTGCCTCATCCGTCCCCTTTCACCCTGGCCGTCCAATCCGTCGTCAACGGCCAGGATTAGATCGTGCCATACCCCTTCGCCGGCCAATCACAGAACGCCACCTCGCCTCCACTTAACCCAGTCAGCGTGGCCCCACTCGTCAGGCCGACATGGCGTGCCACGTGTGCGCCGCGTTAGCGTCGCGTCAGCGTGGACCAAGTCCGCCACGGGATTTTGCAAGTTAGCCCCCGCGTTTTCCTGATATCAACCCGCGGTCCGCCTGCGTTGAAAAATAATTAGGTTTTAGTCCTGTTTTTATCGGTTTAGACCCTGAGCTCTCCGGGATTTGAACCCGCAGTCCAGGCCCTCGGGGTTTTGCCCTAAAACCCTCGGCGGCTAGGTTTAATTGCGTAGATGTCCTCGGTTTTGCAAAACTAGCCCCTGGTTAGTTGTTTTTATCACAGAATTGCCCCTAGGAGCTTGTTTTATGCATAACTTTCGCGTTTTAACTCTGATTTAAGTGATTCTCGTGCTCACATGATCGTAGCAGTACGTAGAATGTTTTTAGTACAGTTTTATCTTCTGTTTTTATGAGATGATGTATTGTTTCTTATCTTTTTGTTCTTGTTTGCATGTATGCGTGTTTGGGAATGCTTGTATGTTGCCGTGATCACGTTTAGACGGTGAACCTTTCATCGGAGAAGGCGAGCAGCAGTTTGAAGGTGTTGATCAGCAGCCAGAACAGTTTGAGGAAGGCAAGTATAGCATGAACACAACCTAATAACCATTTAATCACTTCATATGCATGTGTCTAATTTTGTATGCCCTAAGGACTTTACCGTAGCCTCTTTTATCGATATGTTTACCTATGGGAATGCATGTTGGTTAAGTTTTGCTAGTTGCTGCGCAAACCCATGTATCCTTTGTTAATAATTTTGATTAATTGATCTATGCAATTAAATCTTGAGCTTGACCCTCTGTGGTTCATGTTCCTGTAAAAATGGCTTTTTAGCAACTTGGTTTAGGGGGCATGAGCATGTGTTTTGCTTATAGACACTCTCCGTCAGGACCGGTTCGCAAAGCGACAACCTGGGACAACAGTGCTACCATGAGACTGGAATGGGACGGTCTTGGCTAACTAATTAGGTTGCATTGGTTTGGGAGTAACTTACTGACGGGGCAAGAGGGGAGGTGAGCTTCTGTGGCCCTCGCGCTACTTGGGTTGAGTGGGTTTATCTCCCCTTGAGGCTTGCTCCACAGTTGCGGATCCTGAAACCTTAGCGGTTACACCTTACCAACGTGATCTTTGTAAAGGCCTCGTAGTGTGCTTGCTAGCCATCTCATCTAAGGTAATGTGGTGGACCACTAGCGTAGCTCACGACTCGTGGGTAAAGATGTACAACCTCTCAAGAGTGTAAAACTGACATGTCAGCCGTGCTCACGGTTATGAGTGGGCCCAGATCCTTTATGCAGATTAGTGGTTCCGTTTGGGTTTGAAAGTGATTCTTATGTTAATATGTTGTTTAAAGTTCTTATGCAATATCTTGGGCTTAATGGTTGATCTACTCACTTGTAGTAACTAGTTGTTTAATAAAACTTGACCAACTAAAAGTTCATGCAACGCGTCAGCCAACCTTAGAGCCTCATAGTTCATGTTATACTTGTGGAGTACGAGTTGAAGTACTCATGCTTGTTTCTTTTATTTCAACCTACTGTTGGCTGGAACCCAACCGCTGCTCAGTTCAAGAAGACTTCGAGGAGTATGTTCAGGACTTCAACGAGTTCTAGGCGTACCAGTCCACCAGTCGACGTCCCTGTGGCGGCTCATTTTGTCTTCGTTTACGTTTTCGCTATAACTCTGGTTTAAAGACATGTTGTCTTATTGTAATAAAGTGATGATATACGCTATGTAAACGTTTTATTTTATCTTTGTGCACGTTCTGTGATGTCACTATTGTCATAATATATGTGAGACTCGTTCCTAGCACATATATGTTGTTCTGGTTCCGTTGGTTGAGAACTGGGTGTGACACAGATGATAACTCAGGTCTGATGTCCCTCAAGTTAATTCGGCACTTGAGGAAGGCATTTTGTGAAACCTGATCAAAGGGTCTTCAAGCTGATTGATACTCAAGTCAACTTAAAGCTCGGGGGCTACCCCATGGGGTGCACCTGGCGGTGCACCAAAAGAAACAGTATGGATTCAGGTGAGGAACTCATTCTTTTCGGAGTCTCAAGTCAATTAAATCTCTAAATTAACTCGAGCCTCGGGGGCTTGTGGGGGATAGATATCCCCTGAGCCCTCACAGCATGGATTCGGTACATGGGCTGTTGGAGGGCCCAATGGAGACGGCAGGCCCTTTACGGGGTGCCGACTGGTCATGTGGGCCCGAGAACGGATGATGAGCTTGAAGACCAAGTCAGGGCGCTAGAATTCAGGAAAGGCGTAAAGGAGTTGGTTCGGACTCTGTGTTTAGAGGTGGCGGGACTCAAGGAAGGAAACATGAAGTCGTATATTCTGTGTACTCTTTTAGGCTTCCGAACAGAGTAGGACTCATAGATGGAAACCGACTTGTAACCCAAGCCTTGCCGGACTATATAAGGCGGGAGAGGGACCCCTACGTAGAACATCTATTATCTCATCGCATACCAGCCACCAGACACCCAAGCCCTCTTTGTAACCTCGAGAACTTAGATCAATACAACTCGTAGCAAACAGGACATAGGGTGTTACGCATATTGCAGCTTGAACCTGTATAAACCCTTGTGTTTTGTTGCATCTCTACGCGAACCATTGAGCTACGCCGATCTCGCCACCCCAAAAGCATCACGTGACACACCCCGTGGTGCATTGCCGGTATCAAACACCGACAGTCATGCCATGGGAGGTCAACATCAGCTCTCGTAGAGTTCAGTTTCAGAATGATCTATTGTGGGGGATAGATATCCCCTGGGCCCTCACGGCGTGGATTCCGTATATGGACCGTTGGAGGGCCCAATAGAGACAGCAGGCCCCTAAGCGGGGTGCCGACTGGTCTTGTGGGCCCGAGAATGGATGATGTGCCAGAAGACCAAATCAAAGCATTCTAATTCAGGAAAGGCGTGAAGAGTTTGGTTCGGACTCTGGGTTCCAGAAGCGGCAGGTCTCTAGAAAGGAAGCATGTAATCATAGATTTTGTGTACTCTTTAGAATTCCAAACCAGGTAGGACTCATAGATGGAAACCGACTTGTAACCCAAGCCTTGCCAAGACTATATAAGGCGGGTAAGGGACCCCTACGTAGATCATCAATCATCTCATCGTGTACCAGCCACCAAACACCCTAGCTTTCGTTGTAACCTCGAGAAGCAAAGGCAATACAGCTTGCAGCAAACAAGACGTAGCGTATTACGCATCCCGCGGCCCGAACCTATATAAACTCTCGTGTTTTGTCGCACCTCTACGCGAACCATCGAGCTACGCCAATTTTGCCACCCCAAAAGCACTACGTAACACACCCCGTGGTGCATTGCCAGTATCAAACATCGACAGTTGGCGTGCCAGGTAGGGGGCGGCGAGATCGACATCAGCTAGCTCCATGGCTGACCACCTCATCAAAGGCTTCGCTCCGGGTGACATGATTCGCTTTGGATCGATCACCTTCATCGCCGATCAGCGCGGAGACCTCCACCAGCTTCGCAACGCACTGGCCCAGCCACGTGCCGTCGTGCGACTGCCAGGGACTAGCGCCTCGTTAGCCTCCACTGACCCAGCGTCAGGCTTCAACACGTCGGCGCGAGGCGCCGGCTCGTCGCCCGAACCCGTCACCACGGCATGCTACATCGGATCGTGCTCCCCAGGGTCACCATGACTCGGGAGCGCGACTTGATGGGAGGGTCTTCCTCAAGCCCAGTTCTACATCAACAGCGCCGACTCAAGCAACGCCAACAACGACCACCGCTCCAGCACCAACTTGTCACATGGCGCTCTCGACCTCCCTAACTCAAATCTGGACTCAGATTAGTCGGGGGTCGAGGGGGTGTTCGTCAAGAAGCCCCCCGGGATCCGCGGTGGGCCCACACCTCAGATAGCCCTCCGTGAAGCCCACGACAAGTTCCTGTCGATACCCGCTCTTGGGTCCCTTGACCACTACGGGTCCCACCTCCGCCACCTGCGCCAAAGCAAGCCCAGCCAGCTTCGGCTGATCTGGGTCGCAAAAGGACTCGAGTGGAGCCCTTGGTTCCCTTCATCCTGTTCGGTCTTCGCAACTCTACTGCCACGTACCAGGGGCTGCTCTCTCATGCCTCGGCTCCCCTCATCAAAGATGAGGGTGCGCGGGAGACGCCCGACCTAACTCAGTCCGTGCCTCTTCCGGACGATGACACCTACGGCGAGCCTGATGCGCCGTTGATCGGCCATCACCTGCGGCTCATCATCGATTCTACCCCAACGGGGAGAACAGTTCGGTGGCGTAGCTCGCAGACCAGCGAGGCCTCCCATCACTCGGCGGTCACTCGGGAAGATCGCGATGCAGGCTATCACCATATGATCTGCAACCTCAAGACTCCTACGGCCTCTGACCACGGCGCGACCACCACAGCAACCATGGCTCCAACCTCCAACACCAGTGTGGGCATGGAGACCACGCTCGCCGATGACTCCGAAGGTTCACTTCCGAACTCAACTCTTTGTTTTCCTGAGCTCCTCGTGATCAATGGAGCACGGAATGAGATCAACGAGGAAGTCTCAGATGATGAGCAGCCTGTCCTCGTAGAAACTTCACAAGATCGCCACAGGAGGGAGAGAGCAAACCGCATCCGCAACATTCGGCGCCGTCACGTCCTGGGCAATAGAGACACCACGCTGCCTGTCTCGATGGATGAGGTGATGCAGGATAGTAGAACGAGCAAGAAGTTCAGTGCCATCGCCACAGGAACCAAGCCCGACAGCGGCGCCGTGATTGGCAGGCTGGGCGACGGCGAGCAGCCCTGATTCCTGGGTGTAATCTTCTAAAAGAGTTCGAAGCAGTCATGGAAACTCCAAGTCAAGCCGGAGGAGCGTTGGTCAGGATTTGCGAGCTCCTCCCCAATAACGAGGACAGCGAGGTTATCAAGAATGTTATCACTCGAGTAGTGGATCACCTCGTGCCTAGGCATCCCGGGGCAGCTGATGTGCGGCAGGTCATCAACGACAACCGTGACGCGCATCACAGCATCGAGCAGTCTCGCGCTCAGCGACACCAGATTGAGTTGGATCGACGAGCAAACTACGACCGGGACTATGGCCCCCCTCAGCGTGCTCTAGCTGCCAGGGGGCACTCGGGAGCTGTCTCCGTTAACAGCTCCATACCCTGAGTCAGGACTGGGGATAACCTCCGCCCTTAGTCCCCGCCACGTCGATCAGATGAGAACCATGGCAACCCGACTGGCGGCACTGAAGCAGTCGTGGCGGCCTTTGGTCGGAGGATTCAAGACGTCAACTGGCCGCCCAATTGGCTGGCCGTGTACACTACAGCGGCCCGAGCGGCCAATGCATTGGAAGATCTCATGACGGCCTACATCCCGATCAAATTGGGACAGGACACACTTCTTGGGCTTCGCCACCTCAGGCGAGGCTACATTGAAGACTGGGGTGATTTCTATCGCCTGTTCATTGCCAACTTCCAATCACTCTCTGACAACTCGGCGCAGCGATGGGACCTCAATACCATCAGGCGCAAAGACTCAGAAAGCCTGCGATCATACCTCAAGTGGTTCCAGGCTGTCAAGAATCGCATCCCCGACGTATCTAAGGATACGATGATCGATGACTTCCTCTAGGGGTCAAACGATCAAGTTTTCATCAAGCACATATTGGAAAGAGTGCCCACTACCTCAGAGCACCTTTTCCAAGAAGCGGATCGCTACATCACGGCGGACGAACGCGCTCGTGACCTTGTCCGCCCCCGACAGGACGATCGGGGCAAGGGCAAGCAAGAGAGGCAGGAGGAACCCTCGCGGCAGGATCGTCGCTGGGACAAGAGGCCTTGAGAAGAGATCCGAGTCATCGCGCCACCTCTAGCGCGTCCACGTGGCCCGCCCTCTGCTTCAGCTTGGACCCTCGATCAACTACTTGACGAGCCGTGCCCGATGCACAAAGACATGCGTCACACCCTCCGAAACTGCCGCGACTTCAAAGCCATGCTGGTGCGTGGCCAGCTCGCCTGCAGCACCACCACCGCCCCCGCCGCGGAACCAGCCTCCGCAACGTTTGAACGGAGGCAATAATCAACGCTTCCAGGACGTCAACAGGGAGGTCAACTTCATCCTAGGAGGACACGGGGCTCTAGCAAGTAAGCGGCAGCAGAAGCTAGAAGATCGGTGGATCAACGGGGCCACCTCAGAGCCGCCACAACCATACGATTGGTCCCACGAGCCAATCTCTTTCAGTCGGGAAGATCAGTGGCTCAACTTTGACGAGCCAGGCAAGTACCCGTTGCTGGTAAATCCCATAGTCGCGGACACCCGACTCAAGAAGGTGCTGATCGACGGTGGGGCAAGCATCAACGTTGTGTTCCCTAGAGCTCTACAAGACATGGGGATCCCACTCAGCGAACTTAAAAAGTCGGATACCCCGTTCTTCGGAATCGTGCCGGGTGCGGGTGAATATCCACTCGGGCACATCTACTTGCCGATCGCCTTTGGCACCACGGAAAATTTCCGCATTGAGATGCTGCGCTTTGAGGTCCCGACCTTCAACTGCGTCTATAATGCCATCATTGGGCGTCCCGGGCTAGCTAAGTTTATGGCTATCCCACATTACCCGTACCTCGTCCTCAAGATGCCAGCTCCAGGTGGCGTTCTCTCCATACGCGCTGACTTCAAAGGAGATTCAGAGTGTGTATAGGAAGCAATACAGATGGCCCTCGAGCAGAATCATGTGGCGGCACAAAAGAAACTCAAGACAGACCAAGCCCACATGTCATAGGAGGACCTCCAGATCCCGACTCAAGAAGCGGCGTCAGGCGCGGCGATTCAGCCCGCAGTCCCGACGAAGGAAATAAGTCTCGATCCTTCGGACGCGACCAAGACGACCGCTATCAATGCTCTTCTTCCTCCCAAATAGGAAGACGTGCTCGTCCAGTTCCTAAGGGCCAATCGCGACATGTTTGCATGGAAGCCTGCGGATATGCCTGGGGCCCCGAGGAAACTGGCCGAGTGTGGCAGAACTGCCCCGCTTAATGCAGACTAAGCATACCTGCCACCTCTGGCTTGCAGTGCACTTAGGCTGGACCAAACTCGGTAGTCCGTCGAGAGTCTTTTGGCTCTCGATAACACCATTCCAGAGGAACCGACATCATACACATCCGACTCTCGAAGGAGCCACAACAGATACAACATCACAGGCAGTTGAATAGAGTAGTAATAGATTTAGATTTGTAACACCCTAAATTTCATTTTCAGAATTTAAAATAAATAAAATGCTTTCTTAATTTATTAAGGATTTTTCGTGTTTAGAATGAGCATTTAAATGATTTTATAATGTAAATAAAATGAATTTAGGACAACATGTTGTTGCATTCATGCCGTTGCATTGGTTTTATGTTGAGTGGTTGCCTAAAGATTCGAGTTCAAAATTTATTTGAATTCATAGCGTGTTTAAATCTTAAAAATAAACGAGTTTGAAAAGTTTTCAAAAGAAAAAAAAGACCAAAATCCCCTCCTGTGTTTCCCTCCTCTCTTTCGGTTCAACAGCCAACTAAAGTTGGAATCGACCCGCCTCTCATTCTTCTCTGCCTTCGCCCTTTCTCTTTGTCGTATAGTCCACCCTCGTTCTCCCTTTGTCATACAGGTCCCGCTTGTCACGCTTCTCCTTTTCCCGCGTGTCAAGCTTCTCTTCCCCTCGCCATCCATCTTGCCGACCATCTCATCACTCCATGCTAGGCTGGCATGTTTTGAGTGTTAAAATCCTTCTAAATATCTTTGTTCATTGTTTTTCCGGATTTATCTGGAAGCATTCCCCTTTTTTTCCTAGAGCAAATTCTATTTATTGGAGGCTCTTCTGAATCTTTCCATGAGCTCTAAATATTTTATTTGAGTTCATTGGATCCAAAAACTTTTATAGGGTTTTTTCTATAATTTTTGGAGTATTTAGAATATTTTTGGGCCAAGGCCCATTTAATTCCCGAGCCACCTCGTCCACCAGAACCATGCTGCACCGTTTAGGCCATATCTCCCTCATACGGAGTCCGTTTGGGCTGTTCCACCACTTTTCGGAAAGCTAACGACGGGTCCTTTCCAACCTAAGTGGAATCACGTCGAAAGCCCATCTACATCGACGAAAATTTGAGAAACAATACTGCCATTCACTTCTGCCCAATTTTGTCCCACCTTGCTTTTTGATGGAAAAGTGAAGGGTTCACAACCCTATATATGTGGACCACCCCTAAGTGAATAAGTGCACCAAAGACTCCTTTGCAGAGGGGCCCTAGTTTGGGAACCCTAAGGTATTTCCCCTATCCACCATATTTCGGGCGCAACCGCCGCCTCAGCTGCGGCAATCCGCGCACCCCTTCATCTTACTGTCCTTGGTTCGTGAGGAGATTTTCGATTCGCCGTAAATCTACAAGTTTCTTTTCTTCAGTAAGGTGTTTCTATCCTAGCCATATTCTTATTCAACTTTGATGAGCAATTAATTCATATTCGTTCATCTCTAGCAAAATCCAAACTTTATTAAGGTGTTCTTTTCGTCATTCTCTACGCCGTGCTGATCTTCTTTTGAAAGATCCATTACTGCGTCATCAACGCCACATTATTCTTCGTCAACTCTAGCGATGCCTCCATTTGTGAGCTCTCTCACACTCCCTCATCCTCTCTGCAACTTTACATATTCGTCCTTTATTCCTCGTAGATTGGTCCCCTACACCTTCAAATGCTCATATCTATCAAGTTCAAGTTCCGATTAGAGTGATTCTTGTGCTCATGTGTTCGTACTGACGCATAGAACAGTTTAGTAAACCTTTTATCTTTTGTTTTGATGAGATGGTGTATTGTTTCTTATAGTTTGTACTTGTTTGCTTGCATGTGTGAACCTGTGTGCATGTGTGGTGCTCCAATGAATGTATAGGTGTGGATCTCTTTGTGCCAATCTCAAGTGCAACATCAAGATCAATATCAAGAAGACTCTGAGCAGCGTATCTTTTTAAAGAAGGGCAAGTATTGTGGGGGATAGATATCCCCTGTGCCCTCACGGCATGGATTCAGTACATGGGCCGTTGGAGGGCCCAGAAGAGACAGCCGGCCCTTCTCAGGGTGCCGACTGGTCTCATGGGCCCGAAAACGGGTGACGAGCTTGAAGACCAAGTAAAAGGCGCTATAATTCAGGAAAGACACAAGGAAGTTGGTTCGGACTCTGCATAACAGGAATAGCGGGACTCAAGGAAGGAAACATGTAATCGTGTATTCTGTGTATTCTTTAGGCTTCCAAACAGAGTAGGACTCGTAGATAGAACTTGACTTGTAACCCAAGCCTGGCTGGATTATATAAGGCAGGTGAGGGACCCCTACATAGAGGATCGAACATCTCATCGCATACCAGCCACTAGACCTCGAAACCCTCGTTGTAACCTCGAGAACTCAGATCAATACAACTCGCCTCAAACAGGACGTAGGGTGTTACACTTATTGCGGCCCGAACCTGTATAAACCCCTGTGTTTTGTTGCATCTCTACGCAAACCATCGAGCTACGCCGATCTCACCACCCCAAAAGCATCACGTAACACACCCCGTGGCGCATTGTCGGCATGAAACCCCGACAGTTGGCGCGCCAGGTAGGGGGAGGCGAAATCAGCATCAGCTAGCTCCATGGCCAACCGCCTCGTCAACGGCTTCACTCCGGGCGACATGATCCAGTTCGGATCAATCACTTTCATCGCCGATCGGAGCGGTGACCTCGACTAGCTTTGCAGCACGCCGGTGCGACCACGCATCGTCGTGGAACCGTCGACTACTCCTGGGCGACCTGCGCCGTAAGATCGTCGCTAGGGACCGGCGCCTCGTCAGCATCCGCCAACTCTGCGCCAAGCTCCAGCACCTCGGCGCGAGGCGCCGGCCCCTCGTCAAAATCCGGCTCCACGTCGCGCTGAGTCGGATCGGGATCCCCGCGGTCGCCATGACTCAGGAGCACGAGCTAACTGCAGGGTCTCCTTCAGGGTTGGATCTACAACGACTGCGCCAGCCCGAGCGGAACCTGCGACCACCACCGCTCCGACTCCGACTCGCCGCACGGCGCTCTTGACCTCCCCGACTCAAATCTTGACTCGGATCAGTCGGGGGCCGAGGCCAAGTTCCTCAGGGAACCCCTCACGAGATCCGAGGCGGGTCTGCCCTTCGGGCAGCACGCCACAGGGCCCGGGGCGAGTCCCTGTTGATCCTCGTTCCTGGGTCCCACGCCCGCTACGGGTCCCACCACCTCCGCCAGCATTGAAGCGAGCCCGGCCGGCTTCGCCCGCCCAGGTTCGAAAGAAGACTCGGGTGGAGCCTGCCGCTCCCTCCATCCCATTCGGCCTCCGCAACTCTGTTGCTATGTACCAGGGGCTTCTCTTCCGTGCCTCGGTTCCCCTCAACAACGACGAGGGTGCGCGGGGAGCGCCCAGCTCAAGACAGTCCGTGCCTCTTCCGGACGATCGCATCTACAATGGGCACGACGCGCCGTCGGCGGGTCATCGCCCACGACTCGTCATCGACCCCGCACCGGCGGGAAGATCCGTTCGCCGGAACACCTCGCCGACTCGCGAGGCTCACCGTCGCCCGGAGATCACCGAGAGGGCTCGTAACTTGGGGCGCCCTCATATGATCTTTAGCATCGATACTCCTACAGTCTCTGAGCACGCTGCAACTCCCGCAATGACCACGATGTCCACGGTCCCCGCTTCGGACACCAGTGTGGGGGTAGCAGCCACGACCACCAGCAGGTCCCAGGGATCGTTTTCCGGCTGCACTCTCTGCCTCCCCGAGATCTTCGTAATCAGCGGTGCGGGGAACGAAATCGACGAAGTGGTCTCGGATGATGAGCAATCCATCCTCGCTGAAACCTCACAAGATCGCCACAGGAGGGAGAGGGCAAACCGCATCCGTAACATCCGGCGCCGTCACATCCTAGGGAACAAGGATCCTACACTGCCTGTCTCGATAGACGAGGTAACTCAGGCTAGCGAGGACGAGCAAGAAGTGCAGAGCCACCGGCGCAGGAACCAGACGCGGCAGCAGCGCCGCGATTGGCAGACTGCTCAAGCCAGGCGACAGCGCGGGGCAGCAATCCCCGCGCGCAATCTTCTAAAGGAGTTCGAGGGAGTCATGGCGACCCCGAGTCAAGCCGGAGGGGCATTGGTCAAGCTCTGCGAACTCATCCCCGACAACGAAGACGGGGCGGCCATCAAGACCGTTCTCGCTTGGGCAGCAGACCACCTCCTGCCTAGGCAGCCGAAGGTTGCCGACGCACGACAAGTTATCAACGGCAACCGCGACGCACACCACAACATCGAGCAATCTCGTGCGTAGAGACATCAGCTCACGATGGATCGGCGCGCGAACTACGACCGAGACTACGGCCCCCCGCAACGCGCTCCAGCCGCCAGATGTCACTCGGGGGCTGTCTCTGTGAACAGCCCCGCCCCCCGAGACAAATCTGAGCGGGACCGTCAACCTCAATCCCCGCCTCGTCGCCCAGTGGAGGGCCGTGGCAACTCGGCCGGCACCGCAGAAGCTGCTATAGCTGCCTTCGGTCGGAGAATTCAAGACGTCGAGTGGCTACCCAACTTCAAAATCTCATATATTGAAAAATTTGAGACGAAGATGGATCCGCGGAACTGGCTGGCCGTGTACACTACCGCGGCCCGAGCGGCCAATGCCTCGGAGGATCTCATGACGGCCTATGTTCCAATCAAGTTAGGGCAGGACGCGCTCCAATGGCTTTGCCACCTCAGGCGGGGCAGCATCGAGGATAGGGGTGACTTTCGTCGCCTATTCATCGCCAATTTCTAGTTCCTCTCCGACAAGCCAGCGCAGTGGTGGGACCTCAAGACCATCAGGCGCAAGGATTCAGAGAGCCTGCGATCATACCTCAAGCGGTTCTAGGCCCTCAGAAACCGCATCCCCGACGTATCTGAAGATACGGTGATCGACGACTTCCTCCAGGGCTCCAACGACCAAGTCTTCGTCAAGCACATACTGGAAAGGGAGCCCACCACCTCGGAGCATCTCTTCCAAGAAGCAGACTGCTACATCACGGTGGATGAACAAGCTCGCGACCTCGTTCGCCCTCGGCAAGACGACCGGGGCAAGGGCAAGCAGGAGAAGCATGAAGAACCTCCGCGACAAGATTGACGCTGGGACAAGAGGCCTTGGGAGGAGGTCCGAGCCATGGCTCCAGCTCCGGTACAACCACGCGGCCCACCCCCAGCCCAAACTCGAACTCTCGATCAACTCCTCGACGAGCCATGCCCGGGGCACAAGGATATGCGCCACACTCTCAGGCATTGCCACGATTTCAGAGCCATGCTGAACCGCGGCCAGTTTCCAACGATGCAAGCTCCTCCGCTGCCTCCTCCACAGCGGAACCAGCCGTCATAGTGGCCGACTGGAGGCAGTAACCAACGCTTCCCCAACGTCAACAAGGAGGTCAACTTCATCCTAGGTGGGCATGGAGCGTAAACGAGCAAGTGCCAGCAGAAGCTGGAAGATCGGCGAATCAATGCGGCCACCTCAGAGCCGCCGCAGCCATATGATTGGTCCCACGAGCCAGTCTCGTTCAGTCGGGTGGATCAGTGGCTCAATTTTGATGAGCCGGGCAAGTACCCGCTGCTGGTAACTCCCATAGTCGGCGACACCCGACTCAAGAAGGTTCTGATTGACGGAGGAGCCAACATCAACGTGGTGTTCCCCAGGGCTCTGCAAGAGATGGGGATCCCGCTCAGCGACCTCAAAAGGTCGGATACCCCATTCTTCAGGATTGTCCCGGGCGTAGGTGAATACCTGCTCGGACACATTTATCTGCCGGTCGCTTTTGGCACGGCAGAGAATTTTTGCATCGAGACGTTGAGATTTGAAGTCCCAACCTTCAACTGCGTCTACAACGCCATCATCGGGCGTCCAGGGCTAGCCAAGTTTATGGGTATCCCGCATTATCCATACCTCGTCCTCAAGATGCCAGCTCCAGGCGGTACTCTCTCCATACGTGCCGATTTCAAGGGAGCATCGGAGTGCGTGCAAGATGCCATGCAAATGGCCCTTGAGCAAAACCACATGGCGGCTCAGAAGAAGCTCAAGGCAGATGAAGCCGGCATGTCGCAGGAAGAACTCCAGATTACGACTCAAGAGGCGGCCTCTAGCGCGGCAATTCAGCCAGCCGTTCCGACGAAAGAGATAAGTCTCGACTCCTCGGATGCGACCAAGACGACCGCCATCAACGCTCTCCTTTCTCCCAAATAGGAAGACACGCTCATCCAGTTCCTGAGGGCCAACCGCGATATATTTGCATGGAAGCCAGTGGATATGCCTGGGGTCCCGAGGGAATTGGCCCAGCACCAACTCAAAGTGTTCCCCAACGCCAAGCCCGTCAAGCAGAGGCTACGGCGATTTACTCCAGAAAAGCGAGAGGCCATTAGGGCAGAGTTAACCCAGCTGAAGGCTGCCAGTTTCATAGAGAGGTCATGCATCCCGAGTGGCTTGCAAATCCTGTACTCGTCCTCAAGAAGAATAAAAAGGACTGGCGGATGTGTGTTGATTATACCGATCTCAATAAGCACTGCCCTAAGGACCCGTTTGGTTTGCCTCGCATCGACCAGGTCGTTGACTCTACGGCTGGCTGCGATTTGCTCTCCTTCCTCGATTGCTACTCGGGCTATCATCAAATTAGCCTAGCGACTGAAGATCAGGAGAAGACAGTGTTCATCACGCCTTTCGGTGCCTACTGCTATACCTCAATGCCTTTCGGGTTGAAAAACGCAGGAGCAACATACCAAAGGGCGATTTAAGCTTGCCTCGCTGATCACTGGGGCAAAGCGTGTCGAGGCCCACGTTGATGATGTTGTAATCAAGACTAAGAACGAAGAGGATTTCATCGATGATCTGCGCAAGGTGTTCGACAGCTTGAGGAAATTCCGATGGAAGCTCAACCCCACCAAGTGCGTCTTCAGTGTTCCCGCAGGTCAGTTACTCAGTTTTGTCGTCAGCAACAGGAGAATCGAAGCCAACCCCAAGAAGATCAGGGCTATCCTGCGCATGCACCCTCCCAGATCGCAGAAAGACGCACAGAGGTCGACTGGATGCATGGCAGCCTTGAGCCGATTCATATCACGGCTTGGGGAGCGTGGCATGCCCTTCTACAAGCTGCTCAAAAAGGTGGACAGGTTTCAGTGGACTACAGAGGCTCAGGAAGCATTGGACGCTTTGAAGAAGTTCCTCACGTCACCTCCTGTACTCAAGTCTCCTGATCGTGCCACGGCCGACCCACCAGCGGAAGATTTGCTCCTCTACATCTCCTGTACGACTCACATGGTCAACACCACATTGGTGGTCGAGTGACTGGATGGGCAGCACACAGTGCCCAGACAACACCCGGTCTACTTCATCAGCGAGGTCCTCAGTCCCTCCAAAATCAGGTATCCTCAAGTACAGAAGTTATTATATGCAGTTCTCATTACCGCACGCAAGCTGCGCCATTACTTTGAGGAACCTTAGATCATAGTGGTCATGGAGTTTCCAATCAGAGAGGTCTTGCGTAATCGAGACGCCACAGGGCGTATCGCCAAATGGGCTTGCGAGCTGGGGGCTTGTTGGCGTTCCTTAGCCTATTAGATATAAATCCGCAAGCGCACGGAAAACGCGTTGTAGCCTTTCACCCGAGAGTATTCCAGGGTATCGAATCCACAAGGAACGAGGAGTATAATAATCACACAACACAATGGCCAAACTAGCGAAGCTAGCAAGTAGAGGATAAAAGACAGGAAAGCAGGTTCTCAACAAATGTTAAAGCACCTTGCTATACTTAACATGCAAAGCACTATACTTGTCATGTAAACATAGACACCAAAGCTGCAGAGCCACTGCCAGGCACCAGAGTGCTGATAACCCAGCCGAGAAAGGCGGGCGCTACAGGTTTCAGCTATATCATCAGCGAGTCTATCCGAACGAACGGGATTGGAATACTGAGAACACAAAAGCTGTCACCTAGTGTGTCTACCAACCAGAGCGGCGTGGGATAGCCGACCAACCAAGGCAAACCCTAAGTATGAACACCATCGTGCCACTTAGAGAGTTTACTACTTACTGGTAATGAGCCAGAAAAGCAAGCACTACTATATAGCCAACACTATAAGCATGCACAAGGTTCCCGTAAACAGACAAGTATAAAACTAAGTATGAAAGTAAGGTAAGAATGTAATAACAAAGGTGAGAGACAAGGAACTTTACTCAATCCTGGAACTGAATATCCTTCCTTTGATGATACAAGCCTGGGAGAGAAGAGAAATCCCACTCCCGAACTCTGCACTCACTACTCTCCTTGATACAAGAGGAACTCTCTCTAAAATGCTAAGGGAAAGCTTCACTTCTCCACACTATACACTCTACCACTACATTTGTCCACTAATCCACACCTCACAAGGGAGGTCTAAGGGGGTATTTATAGTGCTAAGTGATGGAGAAGGTCGGTTATGGCGGTTGGAGACGGTTAGAGGCCGGGCGGCTTGGGTGCCAAGCCGGGCGGCCTGGCCATCCCTTGGATCCACCGCCTCACTTCATCCCACGGTCCATATTGCTCCTCCAAGGCGGTTATAGGTCGGTTGGCATTATTCTTGTGCGTGACATGTGTTCCTGCAAGACCTTTGTACACAACTCGTGGAACCGGTTAATATGTATGAAATTTGCATAAACTTACCCTTGAAACATGAAGTATTGGTGGTCGAAATAGGTTATAACGACCGCTAACACCCCCCCACACTTAGACTTTTGCTCGTCCTCGAGCAAAATAAGAGTTAAGCATGGTGTAGAGGGCATATGACAACTGTAGCCTTAGCAAGTACAAAGGTTACTCCCCAATTGGTTCAACTTACCCAGGATTTCAATGGTGGCTAAACTTAGATTTTGAGATGTTGAAACTGAGAACAAGTTTCAGGTGTCACAGCAGTTTTCTCTCAGCTAAGAGCAACAGAGGTTTTTCTCTTTTTAAAACAACATAGTGTCTACTCTTTTGTTCTCGAGGTCACCTCTCAGTCACTCAAAGGATGAGTATCATTGTGTTTCCTCTCCTCCTAATCTAAGTTTTGGGTGGAGCTGAACGAGAGTGAGACTATCTCATCATGTTTGTATCACCAAGTCAAAGCAAGTGTCAAATCAAAGAGTATGAATCAAATCAAGAATTTTGGCTATGTGCAAGTGTGGCGGAAAGTTATTGGTAAGTGTGCTTTGGTATTCCGCTTTTTGATGCGAGAGAGGGCATGGTATTTTCCTTCTTTTTGTTTCTTTCTTTCTCACTTTTTTCTTCTTTTTTTTTCAATTCAATTCCATGCCTCTTTTCCTCTCTTTTTTGCATGATTGATAACGGGGGGATTGGAACATTGGCATAGCACAACTTATTGGAACTTTGTGGTATGAACGTGTACGTGATAGCCAAAAGTCATGAATGACTCTAACTCATTTGATGGCACAAGGTTTGACAAAGTTCAAAACACTCAAAGATGTCTTTGAAACATATGGATTTGTATTTGTGGCACTGTAGGACATGTGACTTGAGAACATTGGAGTAGATCACATTTTTAAAATTTTAACAAAACAAAATCTCTTTGCCTTAGCAAGGGATCACTGCTATGTATCCATGTTACTTATATCTCATGAATCAACAACTTAAATCAAAGCAGGTCCCTAAACAAAAGGTATCCGTGGCAAATTTACTTCAACAAAGGGAGTAAAGTTTGTACGAGCATAGACATAAGCTATCAACATGATCATGTAGAGTAAAGTTTATCCAAGTTTCATGTATAGAATGGAATATATGGACCAAAATTGAAATTTTCGCGATAATACCTGGTCCTTGTGCAGGGTCGACGTGAAGATGGGCCAACTCAGCCCAAGACTGAGCCGGGCGGCCTGGTGGCAGGCCGGGCGACTTGGTCAGGAGCCGGGCGGCCTGACATGTGGGTCCTTCGACCCTTGCACCGATCATGTAGCGTGGAGAAGTGCTTTGGGACACCGTTTTTGCGCGTGGTACGTTTTTCACCGTCGTGACAGGCCGGGCGACCTAGGTGCCAAGCCGGGCGGCTCGGGGTGGAGCCGGGCGGCTTGGGTTTGGCTCGGTTTGTCCCAAATTTTTGTGTGCAGCGCGATCTAACCATGTACATCGTGTTTCTTCGTTTGTTTCTGCAGGGTTAGTGACGAGAGATGGGGGAGGCTAAGTGCAATCCTCCCCCCCACACTTGAACTCAAAGTAGGGTAACAGAAACTTTATTGTACTAAGCATTAAAGGGAACAAAGGACATAGGCGCAAATCATACAAAGAAAGAAATAAAACATACTAAGCACTAAGAAAACAAAAGGGCGCCTATTCTAAAAATTTATTCTAATGCCGTGGGCATCTATGGCATAGGTGGATCATGGATGTTGGGATGCCCAGTGGCATTGGCAAGGCGGCAGAACTTGGAACAGAAGCCCTTCCTAAGGATTTCTATTTTGTCATTGATCTCCCACTTCCAAAGTTCTCCTTCTGCGCAGCGTTCTTCAAGCATGATGAACCTTTTGTTCATGGCTGCAAGCTCCGCCTTGAGAGACTCAATGGTCTCTTCCTTCCCCTCCTCCTCCTTATCTGATTCTTCAAAATGCCCAGGAGGAGCCCGGATCGGAGGGGGCTTGATGGTCTTCTTCACGGTCCTTCTAGGGGGAGTAGAGTCAATAGACTCATCAATTGATGCGTCCCCCCTAAGGACGTTCTCCCTGTGTTTCAGGATCAAAACCTTCCCCCACCCTCCATTGGGAGTAGGTCCTCCCCGGATGGTGTAGGATGGCGACCCCGGACTTTTGGGCTCTCCATTGCCCTCATGCTTCACAGAATCTTCCGAGAAGAGTTTTCGGATGGGCACCGCCTTCGGAGTGATCTTCCCGACGTTGGGCCGAGGTGAATCACCCCGAAATGTCTTCTTCGCGATGGTGCGCGCAGGGGATAGCCCCCGTGCCGGCCTTCCCGCACTGCGTGAGCGCGCAGGGGAAGCCGGGCGGCCCCTCTCCAAGCCGGGCGGCCCCTCTCTAGGCCGGGCGGCCTGAGGTGGAGGTCGGGCGGCCAGAGGTTCCACATCTAACACCATGTCAGGGTTGATCTCTTGGTTGGACAGCGGCGAGTAGGTCGCCGTGGTGCCGGATGTGAGGGCTAGGCTCTTGGGAGAGGTGTTGTTGGAGGCCATGACTTAGGTTTTTCGAGGTGGAGATGAGATGGGAGTGATGAGAGTGGTGGAAGGTAAGAACTCTCGTCCTTAAGTCGTGAAAGCTCGATCTCATCCACTCAACAGAGTCCGGCGGCTAAGGGATCAGTTGTACTCGAAAAATTTCGAATAGAGGCGGCCGGGCGGCAAAGTTCGAGGTCGGGCGGCCTCGTCCTAGGTCGGGCGGCTCGACACTAAGTTGGGCTGCCTGACTAGGAGCCGGGCGGCTCCACCAGGGGGTCGGGCGGCTTGCATCTGCCTCGCCGACTTTGGTTTGGCAGACCAGAAGTCGGTTTTACCCTTCTAGGTGGACTGAAACCCTTTTTCATCGTGATGTGCCGGCTCTTTGTTGAGATTTTTGGGGGTATGGAAGCACAAGGTGAGATAAGACAGAAAAGTGAGGAGCATGGTAGTGTACATGGCTCGTTTTAGGTCGTCGCTAGACCGTGGACGTGTGATCATGCCGTTCCTTGCAGATTGTAGACGTCCACTTCTTCGAGCTGAGGCATTTCGGGCTCTAGGAAGACTTTTAAGCGTTGCGCATTCGCTTTAAAGACCTTCCCGTCTTCGTCCTGGAGGGTGATGGCACCGTGATCGGTGGCATCAAGGACCAAAAGGGGTCCTTCCCACTTACTTCTAAGCTTACCATGACCAAACAAACGAATGCGAGAGTTAAATAGGAGTACCTTATCGCCTGGTTTGAATGTCTTGATCTTGATACGCTTATCGTGCCATCTTTTGGTTCGCTCCTTGTACAGCTTGGCACTGTGGTAGGCCTTCTCCCTCCATTCCTCCAATTCAGCAAGTTGGATCTGACATCGAACTCCTGCCGATTGGAGATCCATGTTCCACTTCCTTATTGCCCAATGCGACTTGAACTCAAGTTCTACTGGCAGGTGACAAGTCTTGCCGTACACCATCTGATATGGTGTCATGCTAATGGGAGTTTTATATGCTGTGCGGTATGCCCATAGAGCATCAGGTAGCTTGGATACCCAATCTTTTCCCATAGCTTCGACAGTTTTCTGCAGGATATTCTTGATCTGTTTATTTGATGTCTCAGCCTGGCCACTTGTCTGCGGGTGGTAAGGAGTGGCAACACGGTGGTCCACACTGAGTTCTGCGAGGCACCTCCTGAATCTTTTGTCAATGAAGTGTGGGCCTCCATCACTGATAATGACCCTTGGCGTACCAAATTGAGGAAATATGGTGTCATAGAACATTCTAATAGAATGTCTTGAATCTGCCGTGGAACACGGCAGCGCCTCTACCCACTTTGACACATAATCCACTACGATGAGGATGTACTCTTTGTCTCCACACTTGCGAAATGGCCCCATGAAGTCTATGCCCCACACATCGAATACATCGAGTTGGAGGTTGCTGGTGAGTGGCATAGCATCCCTTGGATTTATGTTTCCTTATCGTTGGCACTTTGAACACCTTCTCACGAACTCTTTGGCATCATCGTACATATTTGGCCAGTAGAATCTACTTTGCCAAATCTTTGCATGAGTCCGGTAGGCTCCATAGTGACCTCCGTAGGAAGATGAATGGCATCTATCAAGGATCTGAGGGACTTCACAAGCGGGAATGCAGCGACGCAAGAGCCCGTCTGGCAGAGCTTGTATAAGTAGGGGTCATTCCAGAGATAGAACCGGCTGTCATGGACCAGTTTCCTCTTGTCAACTTCTTTAGGTACGTATCCCGTGACCATGTAGTTGACTAGATCTGCATACCATGGTTGGAATGTCGTAACCTTCAGAAGTGTGTCATCTCTCATATAATCATCAATCGGCAAGGATGATGTTTCCTCAAATTGCATTCTTGAGAGATGATCAGCAACTGAATTTTCTACTCATTTCTTGTCCCTGATTTCAATGTCAAACTCTTGAAGTAGCAGGACCCACCGTATTAGTCGTGGCTTTGCATCTTTCTTGGTGAGGAGGTATTTGAGAGCTGCATGGTCTGTGTATATTATGACCTTGGCTCCTACCAAATATGATCTGAATTTGTCAATGGCAAAGACAACGGCCAATAACTCTTTTTCGGTGGTGGAGTAGTTCAGCTGCGGGCCAGTCAGCGTCTTGCTAGCATAGGATATGGCATGATGTTTTCTATCCTTGCTCTAGCCTAGGACTGCTCCTACAGCATAGTCGCTGGCATCACACATGATTTCAAATTGTGCATTCCAGTCTGGTGGTTGGATGATGGGTGCTGTGACAAGAGCTTTCTTGAGTGTATGGAAGGCTTCGAGGCATGTGTCATCAAACACAAAGGGTGTATCCTTAGCCAACAAGTTGGACAGTGGTCGGGCAATAAAGGAGAAGTTTTTGATAAATCTCATATAAAACCCAGCTTGACCATGGAAGCTTCGGAGTGCCTTGAGGTTTGTTGGAGGTGGAAGTTGCTCAATAACTTCGATTTTTGCACGGTCCACCTCTATGCCTCTCTCTGAAACCTTGTGTCCTAGCACAATCCCTTCTCTGACCAAGAAGTGACATTTCTCCCAGTTTAGGACAAGGTCTACTTCTTTGCATCTCTGGAGAACCTTTTCTAAGTTCTCAAGACATCCATCAAAGGTCTTGCCATAGACTGAGAAATCGTCCATGAATACTTCCATTATGTTCTCTATAAGGTCAGAGAATATGGCCATCATGCAACACTGGAACGATGCCGGAGCATTACATAGCCCAAATGACATTCGCCGATAGGCAAAAGTGCCATAGGGACAGGTAAATGTGGTCATACTCTGGTCATCCGGGTGGAAGGGGGAAGTGATCTTTCCGGGTGGCTGCATTGAGTTTTCTGTAATCGATACAATACGCCATCCGGTGACAGTGCGCTGAGGAATTAGTTCATTGTTCTGATTCTTCACAACTGTCATTCCTCCCTTCTTTGGTACAACTTGGACTGGACTGACCCATTCACTATCTTGCACCGGGTAGATGATACCCGCGTGTAGGAGTTTAAGCACCTCCTTCTTGACTACCTCTCTCATCGCTTGATTGAGTCTTCATTGAGGTTCCCGTGAGGGCTGGTGCTCGGTCTCCATCGGGATGCGATGAGTGCACAGGTTCGGACTGATTCCCTTCAGATCTTGGAGTGAGTACCCAAGCACTGATCTGTACTTCTCCAAGACTGCGATTAATCGCCGGCTCTCATTCTCGGTCAGCTTGTCGCTGATGATTACCGGTGTGTTCAGATTTCTGTTGAGGAAGGCATACTTCAGGCCAGGCGGTAGCTGTTTGAGCTCAATTTTCGAGGGGTCGGGCCGCAAGGATTCACCCAGTTTCTCAAACTCAAGCGGCTCTTCTACCGCACTGAAGTTGCTAGCCTCTTCCTCTAGGCTTTGTTGATATTCCTCTTCCTCAAGTGAAATACCCATCACTTCTTCTAGGAGATCAACCTCTGGCTTAGCCTCCGTTTTGGTGTTCAGTGCCCGACTCATGCCAACTTCGAACACTTTTTTGCCAAACTGGAGCTGTAGCTGCCCTGGAGTTGCTGTAGTTTTGATCAGGGAAGCAATAGGGATCCCAACCAGTATGAGTGGCATGGGTTCCTCAGGTATGTCGAAGACGTGGAAATCTAAGAACATCCGCTTGTCTCGCAAGGTTACTGGTATGACCCTGATAACTCAATGATTTTCCAACGATTCGTTCTTGTTCCACTTCAAGTGAATGTCGGATTTTGATCGTGGGAGAGTGGGTAAATGGGTGTCTACAACATGTTTAGGAATGATGTTCACCCCAACTCGTGGGTCGTACAAGATATCTTGTGGGAACATGTCGGATACATGGCCAGAGACGAGAGATGGTCCTGGGTAGAACCTAACCATTTTTGTGTCGAGTCGTCTCTCTTCTAGCCATTCCCGATTCAGCACAGCTGTAAGCCAGAGAAGGTCCTATCTCATTTGATGTGTTTGTTCTGGGAGTAGATATGCTGATTGAGAGGTCCTTTTGAAGCGTTGGCTATCTTTGGGCAACCGAGATGTTTTGCCCAAGCCCGTTAGTAGCTCGTCATCAAACGAGAACGGGGGAACTGACGGAGGATTCGTCATGGATTCACTGACCCTCTCAGTGTCCTGTGACGTGCTAGGTTCGGGGATATCTGTGATCATGAGAGTTTGTGGAGATGGGGTATGGGTATTCTGACTCTCTTCTTGGTAGCTGGGTTCAGGTGGATCTTGTGGATGTGAGCGTGGTTTCTCGATTGTACTGCCATCAGAAGATTTTTTGAGGATTTTATCAAGGACTTTTCGTCCTTCTGGGGCAGATAGGTGAGAAAACGATCCTCCTGAAGCTAAGTCCAAGCATAGTCCTGCGCCTAGTGAAAGGCCTCGGACAAAGTGCTGCAAGAGCATGGACTCTTGGATCGCCAAATCTGGGCCAAATGCGACCAGACCGGTGAAACGTGACTAGGCTACCGCCAAAGTCTCGTCGCTTCCTTGATGAAGTTGAGAACTTCACATCGGAGGTCAACGACTCGATTTGGTGGGAAGAAGTGCAGACAGAATTTGACTTAGAGTCTCTCCCAACTCCCCTCTACTGCACCGACTGCTCGGTTGTACCACGATTTTGCTGCTCCCGTCAATGAGAACGGAAATAGCAACCATCGGAGGGTTTCTCCAGGCATACCCGAGATAGAGATACAGCTGCAGAGCTGCTCGAACTCTCAGAGGTGGGTGTAGGGACTCTCTGATTCCAATCCTGCGAAGGATTGGTCCCGAACCATGGCTATCAAGCCGGGACGTAGCTGATAGCCATCAGTGATGATGGGGGCGGATGATGGTGGAGGCCCCAGAAAATCGCCCTTCGGAGCTGATAACTCGCAGATAGGCGTGTGATCCATGGGGTGGTATGGTGATGTGGTGGGATAGTGGTGTAGTGGTTGTATAGTGGGAGATAGGATGACCTTGGTTCTGTGTTAAAATAGCTATCATTCCCCGGCAACAGCGCCAGAAAAGCTTGTTGGCGTTCCTTAGCCTATTAGATATAAATCCACAAGCGCACGGAAAATGCCTTGTAGCCTTTCACCCGAGAGTATTCCAGGGTATCGAATCCACGAGGAACGAGGAGTATAATAATCACACAACACAATGGCCAAACTAGCGAAGCTAGCAAGTAGAGGATAAAAGACAGGAAAGCAGGTTCTCAACAAATGTTAAAGCACCTTGCTATACTAAACATGCAAAGCACTATACTTGTCATGTAAACATAGACACCAAGGCTGCAGAGCCACTGCCAGGCACCAGAGTGCTGATAACCCAGCCGAGAAAGGCGGGCGCTACAGGTTTCGGCTATATCGTCAGCGAGTCTATCCGAACGAACGGGATTGGAATACTGAGAACACAAAAGCTGTCACCTAGTGTGTCTACCAACCAGAGCTGCGAGGGATAGCCGACCAACCAAGGCAAACTCTAAGTATGAGCACCGTCGTGCCACTCAGAGAGTTTACTACTTACTGGAAATGAGCCAGAAAAGCAAGCACTACTATATAGCCAACACTATAAGCATGCACAAGGTTCCCGTAAACAGACAAGTATAAAACTAAGTATGAAAGTAAGGTAAGAATGTAATAACAAAGGTGAGAGACAAGGAACTTTACTCAATCCTGGAACTGAATATCCTTCCTTTGATGATACAAGCCTGGGAGAGAAGAGAAATCCCACTCCCGAACTCTGCACTCACTACTCTCCTTGATGCAAGAGGAACTCTCTCTACAATGCTAAGGGAAAGCTTCACTTCTCCACACTATACACTCTACCACTACATTTGTCCACTAATCCACACCTCACAAGGGAGGTCTAAGGGGGTATTTATAGTGCTAAGTGATGGAGAAGGTTGGTTATGGCGGTTGAAGACGGTTAGAGGCCAGGCGGCTTGGGTGCCAAGCCGGGCGGCCTGGCCATCCCTTGGATCCACCGCCTCACTTCATCCCAAGGTCCATATTGCTCCTCCAAGGCGGTTACAGGTCAGTTGGCGGTTATTCTTGTGTGCTTTTGCCTCAACCATTGGATCCTTTTGTGTTTCTTCCTTAGCCATTGGATGGAACTCCCCTGGATTGCTGACTTAGCCAATCCGTGGGCTGGATTGATGAATTGGCAAGGCCTTCCGTGGCATGGTGATTGGTTCTCTCGGATTCCACCATGGAGTTGTACTTGACACGTTGTCTCTTGCATGCAGGTGGAAGATGGCGGCATTTGGAGAGTTTCATAGGCCGGGCGGCTTGGTGGCAAGCCGGGCGGCTTGGGCCTGAGCCGGGCGGCCAGGGTCCTTAGCCCATATCCAGCTCTTCTTCCTAGTTCACATGTTTTCTATGTTTTTGCACCGTGACATGTGTTCCTGCAAGACCTTTGTACACAACTCGTGGAACCGGTTAATATATATGAAATTTGCATAAACTTACCCTTGAAACATGAAGTATTGGTGGTCAAAATAGGTTATAACGACCGCCAACAGGGCTCACGACATCAAATTCCGTCCTCGTACTGCAATCAAGACTCAAGCACTAGTCGATTTCGTCTCTGAGTGGACTAAGAATCAAGTGCTTGAGAAACCAGAAATCATGGAGGTTTGGAAGATGTATTTCGACGGGTCATTGAAGTTGGAAGGAGCCGGTGCTGGTGTCGTCTTCACCTCGCCAGCAGGGGAAAAACTCAAGTATGTATTATAGATTCTTTTCCCGGTTTCTAACAACACAGCTAAGTATGAGGCCCTCCTCCACGGCCTGCGCATTGCCATATCACTCGGGATCTAGCGTCTGATGGCCTATGGAGACTCCTTGGTGGTCATTAACCAAGTCAACAAGGAGTGGGATCGATCCACAGAAAGTATGGACAAATACTGCGAGGCAGTTCGTAAGTTGGAAGGCAGATTTTAGGGCATCGAGTACATTCACGTGGATCGGGATCGTAATGTGGACACTGATATTCTGTCCAAGCTGGCCTCGTCACGTGCCAAGGTACCTTCTGGCGTCTTTGTCCAAGAGCTTCATCATCCCTCTGTTCAGCTAGACGAGCTGAGCACACCTCCCGACAGGCATATCTTAACTCTAGATACGCCGACTGATTGGAGGGCCCCTATCATCAAGTACATCCTGAATGAAGAAATTCCAGAGGATAAAGCAGAGGCTAAGCGAATAGCAAGATGGTCTTCCAACTATACTCTGATCAATAACGAGTTATACAAGCGAGCCGCCTCAGGAGTTTTGCTAAAATGCCTAAGTACCTCATCAGGGCAGAGTTTGCTACAAGGGATACACCTTGGAATCTGTGGAATTCATGCCGCCTCATGCACATTAGTCGGGAAGGCATTCAGGGCTGGTTTCTATTGGCCCACGGCGAAGAAGGACGCTGCCGAGTTAGTACAGCACTGTGAAGCTTGTCAGTTCCTCGCCAAGCAACATCACCTTCCAGCACAGCAGTTGCAGAATATACCGGTCTCATGGCCTTTTGCCTGCTGGGGGCTGGATATGATAGGGCCTTTCAAGAAAGCTCAAGGTGGATACACTCATGTGTTGGTTGCCATCGACAAATTCACCAAATGGATCGAGTTCAAGCCCATCGCTTCTTTAACATCTGCTAAAGCGGTGGAGTTCATTCAGGACATCATCTTTCGTTTTGGTGTCATGAATTCAATTATCACAGATCTGGGATCCAACTTCACGGGCTCTGAATTCTTCGATTTCTGTGAACTAAGGTCCATCCGTGTCAAGTATGTCTCGGTGGCTCACCCTAGAGCCAATGGGCAGGTCGAGCGAGCTAATGGCATGATACTGGATGCACTCAAGAAAAAGATCTTTAACAAGGATAAGAAGCTGGCTGGGAAGTAGATACGTGAATTGCCATATGTGGTATGGAGCCTTCGAACACAACCTAGCAAAGCTCTCGCAGGGAACACGCCTTTCTTCATGGTGTATGGATCAGAAGCAGTCCTCCCTGCTGACCTCAAGTTTGGAGCTCCACGTTTGGTTTTCAATAGCATTGCTGAGGCTGAAGCAACCCGACTCGAGGAGATCGACCTACTCGAGGAGGAGCGTCTTAACTCTATTATTCAGTTGGCTCGATATCAGCAGACTTTACGTCGTTACCATGATTGGTATACGAGGCCTCGATCTTTCTCAATTGGGGACCTGGTGCTACGCAGAGTGCTCAAAACTGCGGGACAGCATAAATTATCTCCTCCCTGGGAAGGCCCATATATTGTGACAGAGGTTACTCGTCCGGGCTCATATCGTCTATCTCAAATGGATGGAACACCAGTTGGGAACTCCTGGAACATAGAGCATCTGCGCAGATTCTACGCGTAGTCGTTTTTCTTCCTCTGACTTTTAAAGTTAGCAGTCAGTGTCATCTTTTGTACCCTATCCTCATTTATATTCTATAAATAAACGTACTCTTGATAAATCATTCAGCATTCTTCTTTACAACTTTTTTACTCGTGATATTCACTCGTTGTATACGGGCAATTGGCCTAGGTCGTATGACCGACAGCACGGTGTTACATGCCCACTCTTACTCTCGATGGGGATATCTCCGGCCCCAATCACGAGAGCAATCGGCCTAGGTCGTATGACCGACAGCACGGTGTTACATGCTCTCGTTCGAACTCATAGTCGGGGAGCACTCAGGGCCCCAACAAAACAAAGGCAATCGGCCTAGGTCTGTCGGGGAGCATTCAGGGCCCCGCCTGAACAAAGACAGAAGGGCGTAGGTCTTGATGACCTATAGCTCATCACTGCATGTCTTTGTTTCATCACAATACTCTATCTTACAGAATTCGTATTTTTGACTGTTATATGTTGTTTCTCTTATATTCAGCTCAAACTCAGATCATGATAATGTTACTTGTTCTCTCTGCACAGGAATAATCCTCAGGTACGTATGGCATATTTTGATTTTGCTCTTAAAACTAACTTGGTTTTGCAGAATAAATACTCAAGATTGTTCACGCAAGATACAAAAATACATATACACAGCATTCAGTTCATTACATCACATGAGGGGATCATTGTCCACTCATTATCACCAACAAGGAGTTTGGCAACCACTCGAGCCTCATCTTCATGTTCAACACCCTGATTCTCGTTTATTATTCTTCCTGGTAAACTTGCCAAGTCGATCTCAAGTTGTGCACTCTTGATGACCATAAGGACGCGAGTAAGTACGGTTTTTACTCGCTCAGACACTTTGGACTTCATATCATCCAGGAAGGTTGTTATGCGGTCACCAAGAGGCCGTGGTGCAGCTCTTTCTGGCACACAGATGTCCAGGATCTTGATCAAGGCAGTATTGGCGTTCAAGGCAGCCTCCTTTGCCTTCTCAAAGGCGTCTTTCAGTTTGTTGCAGTTCCTCTTGCTAGTCTCATAGTTCTTTTTCAAGACCTCTGACACTTGAGCCTGATCAACAGCATGATCTTGGGATTCTTTAAGAGCAGACCTTGTGGATGCTAGTACCTTCTTCATTCTCTCAAAGGCGTTTTGAGATTCAGCCAGTTCGGTTTCTTTGTCCTTAAGCGCCTGGCGAGTTAAGGAGTGGCTATTCTTCAAAGACTCCAAAGAGCTTGCAGTCTCGCGGAATGACTTCTCAAAGCCATCCCGCGATTTCTGTAGCTGTTGGTACTCATCGTTTATTTGGCGCATCTTCTCTTGTGGAATGATACAGTTCATATGCTTCTGTGAGCAAAGAATAGGCTAGTTGGGATTCTTGACGGGTTACCTCATGGTTTTTCTTCTCAATATCTAGCTTACTGCGCAGATCAGCTGCCAGGTCTCTGGCTTGGTCTCTGTCAGTAACAGCACTGTGGTGCTCTGTCTCCCGAGCCATAGCCGATTGTTTCAGACGAGCAATCTCAGCAGCAGCAGCAGTTGGCACCAAGTCCACGGTTCAGTTTAAGACCTCAAATATTGGAGTATATAACAGTTGTATGTGTACCTGTTGTTTCAGCTTTTCGAGCAGCCTCCGAGTCAGCTAGTTGTTGCCTCAGTGTAGTAACCTCCAGGCTGGATAATGTGGCAATTTTCTCATGGATTAAGTTGGCCTGCTGCATCCCACTTTGGAGTGTCTTCAGCATAGCCTGCAGAGAGTAATTCGAGTTGTTCAAGCAACAGTAAGGTTAAAAACAGGTTATGTACACAATTAACATACCTCGAAAGCTGTGAGCAACCCCGAGCTCATGGGTGCCGGCACTATTAGGTGACTGCCATCACCTGCCTCAGTTGGAGGGGGTTGGATGATGCCTGGCTCAGGTGGGGCTAGAGAGTCTGATCGTCCCTTCTCGACTTGATCAGTATCTTTGGATTCTTCAGTTTCTTTCTCCTGGGTCGACTCATGAGTTTCAGACAGGGGATGAGGAGTATCGCCCATATCGACCTCAGTCAGACGTTCCTTCGAGCCAGTAGTTTCAGGTAGCGGCTCGGTGGCGGGTCCTTGTTGTTTTTCTTCTGGAACTTTTCCGGTTAGTGCCTGTTGCCAGTTCTCAGATGGCATTGGCACTTCATGCCCAGTCTCAGTGACTTTACTCATATGATCAGCTTCATCTTCAGGAATATTTCCTGACGTTGGGCTTGTGGGGTTTTTAGACTCTACACTCTTTGATCTCAGCTCTGTTTTTGCTCGGGGGCTTGTGGCCTCAGTTTGTTTTCCCCTGGAGCATGTTGACAGTGATTCTATATCTTCATCAGAGCATATGGTGAAGGGGAGTTTGCATGTATCTCTAATAATTTGTTCTAGATCCATATCTTCTGCTGTTAGATCAATTTCATCCTCCTCAGGCGGTAATATGGATGCAGAAGGGGCTGAGATAGTGTCATCGTGGTGTTTCTTGGATCGCCTCTCACAATGAGAAAGTTGAGCTTGTTCTTCTTCTACTTCTTCGTCCTCATTGACTAAGCTACTCCAGTCAACCCCAGTTATGGTGCTGTCTGCTTTAGCTGTGGTATGGGAAGAATACCTGGATTTCTTAGCTTTGTCTGCTGACTCTGGAGAGCTTGTCAGATCTTTGATCGTCCTCTTGTGTGTCCTCTGTCTGCGTGTCACCACGGTGCAAGTTGCTTTTGGCTTGATGCGTCCATGGCCAGTTGCAGCTCGTGTCTTCACACCACTTGAAGCAGCTGTTTGCTCGGGGGCTTTGGTGATGTCGTTCATATTGAGTTCCTGGGCGGACTGAGCTGTACGTGGTATCACAATGAAGGTGTGCTCTTCATTGTTTCCTGCACCATGGGCAGCAGCAACAACAGCTTCCATTTCTTTAGTGGATAACTCGGATTGTCGCTTTGATAGCCCGACAGCTCCAGAGGTTGTCGGGTCTGACAGAAACTTGGATATGTTGCTCTGCAGTAATTTCATGAATCAGAATGTGATTATGTGATAAAGATACTTAAGGAAATCATAGTAAGGTTACTTACAGTGGGAGTTGGATTACAGGCAAAGTATGGTCTTGGAGTGCCCTCATTGTGAGCTTCACCTCTCAATATCAACTCTACTCGGGCCTTGACATCAGCTTCAGTCATAGAACGGACTGTTTCTCTAGTTGGATCACTAGCCCCGACATATAGATAGGCGGGGTAAATTCTATCTTTCAGAGGCTGAATGTTGCAGTACACAAAATCTATCACTACAGCATGGGCAGTGAGGCCTCTTTCTTTCAGATTGGCTATTTCTTCTAGCAAGGCGTCGACCTCAGTCTGCTCTTCAATAGTTGGGCCTTCCTCCTAGCTAAGCAGTTTGCTGTCAGGTTATCTCCCAGACCTCGAGGGGAGAGAGTTTCCATGATTTTCAATATAAAACCACTCAGCGTGCCATCCTCTGTTGTTATCTGGGAGGGGGATATCCAAATACACAGCTTTGCGATTTTTTCGCAGCTCAAAGCTGGCCCCTCCAGTAACTTGTAGCACTCCGTCTCTCAGACTGACTTTGCAGTGGTAAAGGTATTTCCACAAGCCAAAGTGCGGGACAATTCCGAGAATTGCCTCACAGAGGTGAATAAAGATTGAAAGTTGCAGAATCGAATTGGAATTCAGATGGGTCAGGTTGATGGCATAAAATTGCAACAGGCCTCGCGCAAATGAGCAGATGGGGAGTCCTAACCCGCGGATGAAGAACCGCATGAACACCATTGCCTCGTAGGTGTCCTCAGTTGGAGCCGTGTCATCCTTCTTGTTGCATACCCTCCAGTTGGCCATTTCCTTTGGAGGCAGGACACCCATATCCACTAAGGATTGTAGCATGGGCTCGGTGACAATGGAAGGGCGATACGCTAGATATGGTGAAGGTAACTGCCGGTTCTCGTTGTGCGGCAGGCTCTCAGTGGTGTTTCCGCGCTCGCTCAAGGTTTTCTTCTTTGGAGCCATGGAAGTGGATATTGATGTCTGGATTGGGACTCGAGAAGAAGTGGATGCAGCGGAACTCAGATTTCAAACAGCAATGGTGGCGGCCTCAGTGGGGAGGAAGGACAGTTCAGGTCTTGGATACAAGAACTTTTGGTTCAGGGTATAGATCTCAAAATAACCCTGACGCCGTTAGTAGCAGTTCGTGTGGATTGATGGAACAGGTGGATATCGTTAAGATTAACTCGGATGTCTTGACGATAATAATTGAGTCGGATTGAATTGGAATTAAGTCGTCTATTTCAGTCAGGGTGATTTCTTCAGCATAGCCATTCAGTCGGTATTCACGAATACAGGATCAGGTTATCTATTACTCGGAGAGTGAGTTATTCAGTCGGACCAAACAGTTTAAGTTTTGCCTGAACTCTGGGCATAAGCTAGTGTGGTTTCTTTTGATGTATGACGATTTTTGTCTTAGTTCAAAAAACTCAAGAGAGGGGAATTGACTCGGATACAAGACTTCCAGGATGAGAACACACAGGCGAACTCAGAAACGAAGGATAAAAGATGGATTTCATTATATATAGTTCATCAAAGTGGATTACATATAGGTGGAGAGATTATCCTAATCTACTGCTAACTACTACTACTAATATGGTGGTAGTGGTGGTGGTGGCCTACACGCCGGTGGATGGCCCGGCCGAGGGCCCGGTAACACGGTGGCGCTTGGAGGCCGGAGCGTCGGCCTCATCTCTGCCGTCGCCGCCGTGGTCGCCGTCATCGCGGCCGTGGCCGCCGTTATCGCCGCCGTCATTGTCGTCGTCGGAGTCGGAGTCCTCCTTCTCGCTCTCCTCCTCCTCATCGTCGGCGGAGTCCTCGAAGGCGACGCGACGGAGGCCCCGGAGCTTGCCGCGCTTCTTGGCGCTGTAGCCCTGGGAGTCGTCGGTGTTGGGCTCCGAGTCGACCTCCTAGGGTGGGGCATCCTCAGGGGCTTCTTCCTCCTCGCTGGAGGAGAAGTCCTCTGAGGATTCCTCGGCGTCGTAGGGGCCGCTGAAGAAGGCATCCTCGGAGACCTCGTACTCCGACGATGGCGATGAGCGAGCGCGTTTCTTGCCTTTCCCTCCGGCCATGGCTGGAAGCAGGAGAGTGGAGAGTTTCTTGGGGTATGGATGGATGGATGGATGGATGGATGGGCGATGGCTCTGCTCTTATAGCATGGCCGCTTTGTTTTGATCTCTGTGCCAACGACTCAAAAGGCCGCGGCGTTTCGACTTCCTGCACGCGTCAATTATCGTGTGGAAAGATAATGGCTGTTGTATATTCGGAAGTTTCCTGTTTCTTGGGGCCCTTTTGGGGTAACTCCTCGGTCCCTCAGCTCGTTCCCTTTGGGTTAACCCCATGGGGTGTGGGATTTATGGAAAATTATTCTTTTTCCTTAAATCTGAGAAAACAGGAAGCTTGAGTCGGTTTTCTATAACTTGGAAGACTGGGAGTAGATGATAACTCGGATAAGAGGATTTGGTATTCCTCAAGTTGACTCGGCGCTTGAGGAACGCATCCTGTAAAGCCTGATTGGACGGTTTAGATCTTCAAGTTGATTGATACTCAAGTCAACTTGAAGCTCGAGGGCTACCCCATAGGGTGCACCTGGCGGTGCACCATGAGAAACGGTATTGGACTCAGGTGAGGAACTCATGAGCAGTATATTATTTTTTCTGGAGTCTCGAGTCAATTAATCTCTAAATTAACTCGAGCCTCGGGGGCTTGTGGGGGATAGATATCCCCTGGGCCCTCACGGCATGGATTCAGTACATGGGCCGTTGGAGGGCCCAGAAGAGACAGCCGGCCCTTCTCAGGGTGCCGACTGGTCTCATGGGCCCGAAAATGGGTGACGAGCTTGAAGACCAAGTCAAAGGCGCTATAATTCAGGAAAGACACAAGGAAGTCGGTTCGGACTCTGCATAACAAGAATAGCGGGACTCAAGGAAGGAAACATGTAATCGTGAATTCTGTGTATTCTTTAGGCTTCCAAACAGAGTAGGACTCGTAGATAGAACTTGACTTGTAACCTAAGCCTGGCCGGATTATATAAGGCGGGTGAGGGACCCCTACGTAGAGGATCGAACATCTCATCTCATACCAGCCACCAGACCTCGAAACCCTCGTTGTAACCTCGAGAACTCAGATCAATACAACTCACCTCAAACAGGACGTAGGGTGTTACGCTTATTGCGGCCCGAACCTGTATAAACCCTTGTGTTTTGTTGCATCTCTACGCAAACCATCGAGCTACGCCCGATCTCGCCACCCCAAAAGCATCACGTAACACACCCCGTGGTGCATTGTCGGCATCAAACCCCGACAAGTATAACTTGGACAACCTAATAACCATATAATCATCTCATGTGCATGTGTCTAACTTGTTTACCAATAAGGACTGTACTTAGCCTCTTTTATCAATATGTTACCTTGGGATGCATGTGGTTACGTTTTGCTAGTTGCTGCACAAACACATGTTACCTTTCGTTAATAATTTTGTTAATGGATCTATGCAATTAAAACTTGAGCTTGACCCTCCATGGTTCATGTTCCTTTAAAAATGGCTTTTTACCAACTTGGTTTAGGGGGCATGAGCATGTGTTTTGCTTATAGCCACTCTCCGTAAGGACCGGTTCGCAAAGTGACAACCTAGGACAACAGTGCTACCATGAGACTAGAATGGACGGTCTTGGCTAACTAATTAGGTTGCATTGGTTTGGGAGTAACTTACCAATGGGGCAAGAGGGGAGGTGAGCTTCTGTGGCCCTCGCGCTACTTGGGTTGAGTGCGTTTATCTCCCCTTGAGGCCCTCCACAGTTGCGGACCCTGAAACCTTAGCGGTTACACCTTACCAACGTGATCTTTGTAAAGGCCTCGTAGTGTGCTTGCTAGCCATCTCATCTAAGGTAATGTGGTGGACCACTAGCGTAGCCCACGACTCATGGGTAAAGATGTACGACCTCTCGAGAGTGTAAAATTGACATGTCAGCCGTGCTCACGGTTATGAGCGGCCCAGATCCTTTATGCAGATTAGTGGTTCCAGGTTTGGTTTGGGAGTGGTTCCTTTTGTTAATAATGTTGACTAAAGTTCTTATGCAATATCTTGGGCTTAATGGTTTACCTATTGACTTGTAGTAACTAGTTGTTTAATAAAACTTGACCAACTAAAAGCTCATGCAACGTGTCAGCCAACCTTAGAGCCTCATAGTTCATGTTATACTTGTGGAGTACGAGTTGAAGTACTCATGCTTGTTTCTTTTATTTCAACCTACTATTGGCTGGAACCCAACCGCTCCTTAGAAGATGAAGGCTTAAAGGAGTGCAAATGAAGGATAATGGAGTTCTAGGCGAGCGACCCCCTGTTGGCTTCCCTGTGGATGGCCCGATGTTTTAGTTACGCTTCCGCTACTCTGTGTTAAGGACTTGATATCTTGATGTAATCTTGTTTAAACGATATGTGTGAGATTAGATCTTGGCACACATATGGATTTGCTCTGGTTTGTCTTTTGAAAACTAGGGTGTGACAAGATTACAAACTAGTTCGAATTTACAATCTTAACATAATGTCATGGATAAATCGAGTTCATAAAAGTTCTCTTGCAGCGGAATATCAGAGTTTAGATATCATGACAGCCAAAAGCCTCAAGTCATTGAGACAACACTGAGCCCACCGATGTTGCCCATCATCCACAGAATAGTGCCTAGCCCTAGTGAGGGCAGACTCCACCGCCTACGCAGGCACAAAAGGCAAACTCTATACCTGTAATCCAAAAGTGGGGGCAAACCCTGAGTACTAATTACTCAGTAGGACTTAATGGATGAGGCTTACGGGTGACGCAAAGCTTGCTTACTAAGAATTTGGACTCTTAGCTGTTGATTCTTAAGCTGATGTATGTTAACATGAGATAGCGGGATTTAACAGCCACTATCCACCATCATACTAGTAATTTCATCATGAATGTAAAAGCATGAATATATATCCAAGCATGTGATTATTCAAACCATGAATCCATGTTACAACATATTCAGGTGGATTACTACATTGTCCGGCAGTGATACTGGCATTCTCACACCTGGTGAGCATCAGCAATTCGAATCGATTTCTAATTCCCGGGAATAACTATCATGCCAGGAATCATATGCTTACTAGCCATCGCTTTCCCACATATATCCCCCTTCTCCACTTGTCCCATCCCAAGTTCGATTCACTCCAGCCTAACCCTCGGGTTGTGCCCCCATGACGAGCCTGCCGACATCTCGGTCTCCCCGTCATGAGTACAAAGCTCCCCCGGGCCACCTTCCTCTCAACCAGTGGGTAGGAATGTGTCTCTGTTCTCAGGATGGCGCAAGTAAGGTTTCACCGGGCCCATTTCCCGGATAAGCACTCTAGCAATGTTATGCCGATCCCAAGCGAACAACGGCTGGCCCTATGCGACTCGGGCGGAGTCCAAAAGCAACAACATCATGAAAGTAATACTGAAGTAAATCTCCGTCCGGTCTCCATTTAAACATAGCATAATAATTATAACTACAATTTAAATCTTGCCATCATGAAAAGTAGAACCTGCGAGATGAGTACAATCACTCGTGTCTACTTGTACCTAGCCATTCTAGGCACTCGCACCTACAAACTCTAAATATAGGTGCTAGGGCCAGGGCGGCCGGGATGTCTAATGCAGTTTGGTTTCAATCAACTCTGATGCATATGCTTAGATCATAACCATTTACTAGCTAGGATTAGCATGATCCTGCCTACCTTCTTCGCTAGGGTCAGAGGGTGCCTCCTCGGTGATGGGGTCAATGGTCGGCTGCAGGTCCTCCTGCTCGTACTCGGGCTCCTCGGTCAGTGGCTGCTCTTGCGTCGGCAATTCGTTCTCGGGATCTATATGCATCATAGTATATGCGAATGAGTGCAAAAGAATGCAGACATATGGTGCATGAGAATTTAATGTAAACATGAAGTGAAGAAATGCTTAGCTCATGACAAGTAATCATGCAACACCCGACTCACGTGTCTCCACTTTTAGGCTTCGTTCCATAATTGATAACACCATTGTTTTAATTAAGGAATCATACAAACTATCTTTTAAGAAATCATACAAGCCATCACTTAGAGCTAACGCAACCCAACTTGCACAATATAGCAGGTTCTTTCAACAAGTATTAAAGCCTAACAGGCAACCGTTGGACTTATAAATTAACTATACATGGGTTTATAGGTAGGTTTATCCATTTATGCAATTAAAGTTCTCATGACAAGTTCCTACCGTTACATGGTCCCAAATGAGTTCAAATAATTATGATAAGCAGATCATTACTGTGCTAGACCACTGTTAAATTTCCAGCTCCAGAAAAGTTATATTTATTTTATTAAAATTCCAGCAAGATATCAGCCTGTTAACTTTCCAGATTTTTCATAAATTGTAGGAATGGTATTTTGACATGAAATTTATTCAGTGAGCATTACTAGTCATAAACAGCATGTACAAAAATTGTCAAGTTAAATATCATCAGTTTAGCAAGACATCTATTTTCCACGGTAAAACCTTAATGGACTTAACATGCAAGTCAAAACACCAGCAATAAAATCTACAAAAATACTTTTTGGACTCTAGACATCATGTATAAGCTACCACATTTTTCATGGAATTAACTATACAACTTAAGATCACTTTTTCCTTTTATCTACTTAAGCATGTGACACTTTGTCATTTTCAAATCAGCAGCTAAAACATACATGCACACCCTCCAACTTTACCAGTGAGCTACTCATACTATATAAGACACATGAAAATACCAAGATGTCATTTTGAGCACAATCTATGTAGTGTTCATTTCAACGATTTACTTAATGTACAAATAACACCCATAAAAGCAAAACAGTGAGCAAATGAGCAATGCTGGGGCTACAAAAATTTACACGGTGTCATGATGCCATGATAAAGCTACTGTCCAAGTTTCATAATTTTTGGAATTCATTTACATCCTTTTTTCCATTTGTTTACCCTCAACATGCATGCACTAGACCAGGGGCAAAACCGTACATGCACATCTCCACATCATACCCACTGTGTAGAGCATTTTATAAGGAGTTCATAGCCACTGGGTTTGTCCATTTTATAAGGAGTACATGCTATGATTTATCAAAGTTTCAGCCGAAATAAACCAAAATAAATGGAAAATACTTAGATCCAGGGACTAGATCGAGATTATTTCAAGTCTACAGGGGCTAGCATGCAAGATTTACAAGACTCAGTGAATAGCGCATGTATTATAATGCAAATACTTCGAAACCGAGGGGGTAGATCTAAAATCTACCCTCTCCGTCTTCAACCTCACGCCGCGCGCGGGGTGCGACGGGTGCGCGCGAGGGAGGGGGTCAACCTGCGGAAGACGGCCGCAACGGAGGAGGTCGGACGGCGGCGCAGGAAGCGATGAACCGAGGGTGAACCGGCGGTGAGGACGGCGTGAACCGGCGGCGCGGCGGCTCGTATCTTGGCGTGGGAGCAGTGGATGGCGACGAGGTATACGGCTCCGGGTGCGCGGCGGAGCGGCGCGTGTGGTGCTGGGGTTTCCTCGGCTCGGGGAGGACGGGAGGCGGTGGCGCGAGCACGAGCTCGACTCGGGGACCGTACGCCGACGGCCACGCGGCGCGCGACGCCTCGGACAGGGTGGCGACCCTGTCAGGCGGCTCCCACCTGTCATAGGCTCAGGTCAAGGGCTGCTCTAAGTGTGTTTTCTCCCCTTCTGTTTTTTAAATTTTTAACCCATTTAGAGCCAGATTTTGGAAAAATGACAATTGGATGAAATGTTCTACTCTTTAGGCTCTGCAAGTTTGTCAAAAGGCTTGATACCTAAAAGTGTTTGGAAATATGAATTTTATTTGAATTTAGCTCTCAAGTTTCAATTTGGCCTACAGACCAGATTACAGGAAAATGCTAAAACTCCCCCTTACAACGATTTGCACCCAAGGAGCTTATTGACAATATTGTTGACCACTCTAGGAACTACAACTCCTCTAATTAGGACTTTGCCAAAATATGTTTGTAAGTTGGAGAAAAACTTAAATTACTTTGCAGTTCAGGTTTTGACAGGTTTTCTATGTTGGCAATAAAAGCTCCAAAACTCTAGGTAAATATCATTATATGACTAAGCCCCAATTATAAAAAATTGTTCCCCTCTTGTTTGTCTACAATTTTGTTAATATGAGCTTCACCCAGTTCTCAACAGAATTCAAGTTATGACCCTAATCACAGTAGCATTTATGCAGAAAATTGAGTTCACCAAGTTACATACCACCCAAACTTTGAACCATGGGTCATATGCATGTCAAAATGTGATGCTTTATGATGAATGATACATGTATGGAAGATGATCATGCACTTGAAATGCTAGAGCATCACATCGAGCACCAAGTCAAGGTGTTCCCCAACGCAAAACCCATCAAGAAGAGGCTGCGACGATTCACTCCTCAAAAGCGAGAGGCCATTAGGGCAGAGTTAACCCGGCTGAAGGTTGCCGGTTTCATTAGAGAGGTCAAGCATCCCGAGTGGCTTGCAAATACTGTACTCGTTCTCAAAAAGAATAAAAACGACTGGCGGATGTGTGTTGATTATACCGATCTCAATAAGCACTGCCCTAAGGACCCGTCGGGTTGCCTCGTATAGCCCAGGTCGTTGACTCTACGGCTGACTGCGCTTTACTCTCTTTTCTCGACTGTTACTCGGGCTATCACCAGATCAGTCTGGCAATCGAGGACCAGGAGAAAACCGCGTTTATCACGCCGTTTGGTGTGTACTGCTACACTTCTATGTCGTTCGGGTTAAAGAACGTTGGCGCCACGTATCAACGAGCGATCCAGACGTGCCTCGCCGACCACTGGGGCAATCGCGTCAAGGCCTACATTGATGACGTCGTGATCAAGACCAAGAACACAGAGGATTTCATCGACGACCTACAACAGGTGTTCGACAGACTGAGGAAATTTCGGTGGAAGCTTAATCCCACCAAATGTGTCTCCGGCTCCCTGCAGGCCAGTTACTCGGTTTTGTCGTCAGCAACAGGGGAATCGAAGCTAACCCCAAAAAAGTCAAGGCCATACTCCACATGCACCCCCAGATCACAAAAGGACGCTTAGACGTTGACTGGGTGCATGGCGGCCTTGAGTCGGTTTATCTCACGACTCAGCGAACGTGGCATGCCCTTCTACAAACTTCTCAAGAAAGTAGATCGGTTCCAGTGGACCACAGAGGCTCAGGAAGCTTTGGACGCTCAGAAAAAGTTCTTGACCACACCTCCAGTACTCAAATCCCCCAATCACGCCACGACCGACTCACCAGCTGAAGATTTGCTCCTCTACATCTCCTGTACGACTCATGTAATCAGTACTGTATTGGTGGTCGAGCGGCTAGACGGACAGCACACGGTACCCAGGCAACACTCGGTCTACTTCATCAGCGAGGTCCTCAACCCCTCCAAAATCAGGTATCCTCAAGTTTAGAAGTTATTATATGCAGTTCTCATTACCGCACGTAAGCTGCATCATTATTTTGAGGAGCATAAGATCATAGTGGTCACTGAGTTCCCAATTGGAGAAGTCTTGCGTAATCGGGAGGCCACAGGGCGTATCGCCAAGTGGGCTTGTTAGCTGGGGGCTCACGACATCGAGTTTCGTCCTCATACTGCCATCAAGACCCAGGCCCTGGTCGATTTTGTCTCCGAGTGGATTGAGCACCAAGTCCCTGAGAAGCCAGAAATCATGGAGGTCTGAAAGATGTATTTCGATGGCTCGTTGAAGCTGGAAGGAGCTAGTGCAGGTGTTGTTTTCACCTCACCAGCAGGAGAAAAACTCAAGTATGTTCTACATATTCTTTTCCCGTTCTCGAATAATGCAGCCGAGTACGAGGCCCTACTTCACGATCTGCGCATAGCCATATCGCTCGGCATTCAGCGTTTGATGGCCTACGGAGACTCTTTGGTGGTCATTAATCAGGTCAACAAGGAGTGGGATCATTCCACAGAAAATATGGATAAGTACTGTGAAGCAGTTCGTAAGCTAGAAGGCAGATTTCAAGGCCTTGAGTACATTCATGTGGATCGGGATCACAATGTGGACGCCGATATTCTGTCCAAACTGGGCTCATCACGAGCCAAAGTGCCTCCTGGTATCTTCGTTCAAGAGCTTCATCATCCGTCTATTCAGCTAGATGAGCTGAATATACCGCCCGACCAACACATCCTAACTCTGGAGGATGTTTCGACTGACTGGAGGGCTCCTATCATCAGGTACATCCTGAATGAAGAGACTCCATATGAGGCTCATCATGAGCCAAAGTGCCTCCTGGTATCTTCGTTCAAGAGCTTCATCATCCATCTATTTAGCTAGATGAGCTAAATATACCGCCCGACCAACACATCCTAACTCTGGAGGATGATCTGACTGACTGGAGGGCTCCTATCATCAGGTACATCCTGAATGAAGAGACTCCATATGACCAAGCAGAGGCCGAGCGAATAGCAAGATGGTCGTCTAGCTATACTCTGATCAACAATGAGTTATACAAGCATGGCGTCTCAGGAGTTTTGTTAAAATGCCTAGATACCTCATTAGGGAAGAGTTTGCTGAAAGAGATACACGCCGGAATCTGTGGAATTCATGCTGCCTCAAGGACGTTAGTCGGAAAGGCATTCAGGGCTGGCTTCTATTGGCTCACAGCAAACAAGGATGCTGCCGAGTTAGTGCAGTGTTGTGAGGCTTGCCAATACCTTGCCAAGCAGCACCATTTTCCAGCACAGCAGTTGCAGAATATACCGTTCTCATGGCCTTTTGCCTGCTGGGGACTGGATATGATTGGGCCTTTCAAGAAAGCTCAGGGCGGATATACTCATGTATTGGTCGCTATCGATAAGTTCACTAAGTGGATCGAGTACAAGCCTATTGCCTCATTGACATCTGCTAAGGCAGTTGAGTTCATTCAAGACATCATTTTTCGCTTCGGGATCATGAACTCCATGGGGTCTAACTTCACGGGCTCTGAATTCTTCGATTTCTGTGAGCAAAGGTCTATTCGCATCAAGTATGTCTCGGTGGCTCATCCTAGAGCCAATGGGCAGGTTGAACGAGCTAATGGCATGATTCTGGATGCACTCAAAAAGAAGATCTTTGACAAGAATCAGAAGTTCGCTGGCAAGTGGATACGAGAGCTCCCATATGTGGTTTGGAGCCTTCGAACGCAACCTAGCAAAGCTCTCGCAGGGAACACACCCTTCTTCATGGTATATGGGTCGGAGGCAGTATTGCCTGCCGACTTACAGTTTGGAGCCCCACGACTGACTTTTAAGGATATTGTTGAAGCCGAGGCAACACACATCGAAGAAATCGACTTACTCGAGGAAGAGCGCCTGAACTCTGTTATTCAGTCGGCTCGTTATCAACAAGCTCTACGCCGATATCATGATCGGTACACGAGGCCTCGTTCCTTCTCAATAGGGGAATTGGTGCTACGCAGGGTGCTTAAGACTGCTGGACAGCATAAGTTATCTCCTCCCTGGGAAGGCCCATACATCATCACAGAAGTCACTCGTCCAGGATCGTACCGTCTATCTCAAATGGATGGGACACCAATTGGAAACTCCTGGAATATAGAGCATCTGCGCAAGTTCTATGCATGAAGCCTTCTTGTGATCTCTAGAGTTAGCAGTTAGCGTCATTCTCTGTACTCTGCCTTCATTGTACTCTTTATACTCTGTGAATAAAGCACTCTTGGGATGAATATTCTATGTTTCTTTCTGTTTTCGTTTACATTACTCACTCGTTATGTAAGGGCAATCGACCTAGGTCAGTTGACTGACAGTACGGTGTTACATGCCCACTCTTACTCTTGACGGGGATAACTCTGGCCCTACCACGAGAGCAATCGGACTAGGTCGGTTGACCGACATCACGGTGCCACATGCTCTCGTTCGTACTCATACTAGGGGAGCATTCAGGGCCCCACCAAAACAAAGGCAATCAGCCTAGGTCAGTCGACCGACAGCACAGTGCTACATGCCTTTGCAGGATCTCACATCGGGCAGCATTCAAGGCCCCAGTCGAACAAAGACAATGAGCTTGGGTTCGACAACCTACAGCTCGACGCTACATGTCTTTGCCTCATCATATTTCTCTCTCCTATAGTACTCGCTCTCTTTATTGTCATATTTTACCTCTGTTTCTACTGATATGTCTCAAGTATTAACTCAAGTCGCGTTGCCGACTTAACATTGTCTTTTCTCTAACAGGCATGACATCTAGGTAAGCACCGACTATTTGTCTCATTTATAAACATATTAACTCTCTTTTGCAGGACAATCGTTAAAGGTACCGACCTAAGAACGCAATATATACAACATTCTGTTCATGGCATTACATCTGGAATTATTGTCTATTCACCATCACCCATAAGGAGTTCAGCAACACATCAGGGCCTCATCCTCATGCTCAGTATTCTGGGTCTCGTTTATTATCCTCGCTAGCAAACTCGCTAAGTCAATGTCAGGCTGTGATTTCTTGATTACCATGAGGACACGAGTAAGGACGGTTTTTACTCGCTCAGAGATCTTAGACTTCATGTCATCCATAAAAGGTGCTATTCGTTCACGTAGTGGACGAGGCGCAGCTCTTTCTGGCGCACATATGTCTAGAATCTTGGTCAGGGTTGTGTTGGCGGCTAGAGCAGCATCCTTTGCCTTCTCATAGGCATCTTTCAATTTGCTGCAGTTCTTCTTGCTGGTCTCGTAGTTCTTTTTGAAGGATTCCAGCACTTGAGCTTGCTGAGCAGCCTCATCGCGGGATTCTTTTAGTGCAGACCTTGTGGAGGAGAGCACCTTCTTAATGTTGTCATAAGAATTCTGGACTTCAGTTAACTCGGCCTCTTTGCTCTCAAGAGCCTGACGAGTCAAGGAGTGGCTGTTCTTCAGGGCCTCCAAAGAACTGACAGTGTCACGGAATGATTTCTCAAAACCATCACGGGATTCTTGAACAGTTTGGATTTCTGTTCACAGCTGGTAGCATTCATTGGTCTTTTGTCGCATCTTTTTCTATGGAATGATACAGTTTATATGCTTCTATGAGCAGAGAATATGCTAGTTGAGATTCTTGGCGAGTTAACTCATGATTTTTCTTCTCGATATCTAGCTGCCTATGAAGATCAGCTGTTGTATCTCGAGCCTGGTCTCTATCAGCAACAGCATTACGGTATTCTGTCTCTCGGGCAATGGCAGCTTGTTTCAGGTGTGCAATCTCATTAGCAGCCACTGTCAAGGAACATTTATTAGCTCGGACATTCAGTTATTGACTCGAGCAAGAAGAATGGATACTCACCTGCTGTCTCAGCTTTGCGAGCGGCTTCGGAATCAGCTAGCTGCTGCCTTAAAGTAATAACCTCAAGGCCGGGCAGTGCAGCAATCTTCTCACGGATCATGCTGGCCTGTTGAACTCCACCTTGTAGCATCTTCAGCATATCCTGCAGGGCATAATTCGAGTTGTTTAAAGTGTCAGCGAGGGCAAAGAAGGATATAAAAGGTTGAAGATTGACATACCTCGACAGCTGTCAGTAGCCCTAAGCTTGGGGTTGCCGGTACCAGTTGGTGACTGATATCATCTGCTTCAACTGGAGGGGGTGGGACATTATTTGGCTCAGCTACGGCCAGAGTGTCAGAGTGTCAGATTGTCCTCCCTCAATTCAGCATACCCTTTTCTTGAGCCGAGTCATAGGCCTCTGTTGACGGTCGTAATCTCACGATATCTACCGTCAATTACCAACCAAATGGAGCTATGCAAGTGAATAATTATGGACTAACCCTTCTACTAATGAGTTCCACAAGTTTGTATGAATATTTGGATGCAGGTACCAAAATGCACATAAAATAGATGAAAACAAGCCAAGGACCAAATATGAGACACACTAGCCAAAGTGGCCAGGTCGGCCGACCACATCACCAGGTCGGCCGACCAATGGTCAGGCCTACCTGGTGCACCCAGGTCAGCCGACCTGGGGGCTGGCCGCCCGACCCAGTGACAGGGTCGGCCGACCCCTGGTCAGGCCGCCTGACCTCCCAAGTCAGCCATGTGCCACCTCATTGGTCCACATCATGAAGAAAACACAAGTGCACTCAAATCCAACCGCAAGACCAAGCATCCAATGTACCCAAAGGCCGAAAATACACCAAGTCACGGATCCACAACGTCATCAATCTGAGGGAAGAGCAAAGTGGCCAATGCAAGGCTGACAAGTTAGTCAAGTCCCATTATTCTTGCCGGTGCTATAATCCAACCTGTACGCCAGGCTCTGGTTAGGTCCTCTCCTCTGATCAAGGACGATCTATTGTTACTCAAGCTTCGCTTGAGTACGTTTATAGCGTGCCAGCCTATCCACGCAGATTTGCTTGCTAGCCCCACTCGGTGACAACGTGTGGTGTGCCTGTGTAGTCCAGGCCCATTCGTTCGGTAGGCCCGTAGGCGTTAGCCGGGTCTCCTTCGGTTGTCTACTATCTATCCCCTGACTCCTCGAGGCGCCGAAATTTCGCTCGACGCGAGACCCTGACTTGCTTCTTGAGTTTCTTAGTTAACCACGATATAGTCTTTGCAGCCGAATAGAATAGAGTTTGGGAACTTTATCTCACTCGTTGTCCTCCCAGGCAACTATACCTGTCTACGTGTATCTTAAGTAGTTCAATTTACTTCTTTCCACCATACACCTATTCGATTACCAGACTTACCCCTGTCTAGTGACTAGCTGCTATATTTATATAAGTACGGTTCATTCGATTTGAGTTTATTCAATTATACTCTCTCGCCTGCCGCTTCCCTATGGATAAAAATACGATACTCGAAATACCCTGAGTGAAAAGCTACAGCGGTCTCTGTGCGCTTGCGGAGTAAAAACTTATAAGGCTAAGAGATGCCAACAAGCTTTTCTGGCGCCGTTGCCGGGGAAGCAATAGGCAGAGATATAGTTGATAATCTCTTTTTGAACCCCGTGTCTTTAATAAAAATACCAACTAGTCATTAGCAGGCTCACTTGTCTCTGTTGTTTATGTTGTGGTTGCAACAGAGAGGTGTATGACCGGTTTCGACCTACCGAAAAATTTCCACAATAACCCAGAGGTTCTGCTTAGGAGGGTCCGTTCCAAGACCATTCACGGGCAGATACCTGTTCCAAGAGAATTGAACCTTGAAACGGCCACGTCAAGTAGTTCCTCGAACACCTCGTCAAGTAGTTCCTCGAACACCGACGACATGGCCGTACCTTCCAAGAAGACCATCCGTGACTTCTCCGTCCCATCCAGTAGCAATGTCCCTACGGGACCGGCCGTCAACGCAGGGGAGAACTTCGAACTCAAGCCGGGAGTCATTCACATGGTTCAAGCCATTCCCTTCTGCGGATTAGCAACGGAGGACGCCAACAACCACCTGCAGCAATTCTTAGAAATCTGCAGCACATTTGCCATGAAAGGTGCATCCGCCGATGTCACGCCCGATTTCAACGAACAAAACTGTGCAACATATATATGCGCTAGGAAACGTCTCGCATATACATGATAAATTACAGAATACCATAGTACATGCCAAAGACAAAAACATACATAATCATTAAATATATCATTATTACACTATGACACAAGTGTTTAACTCAGAGTATAACGTAGCAAAGCGGAAGCATAAAACATAAATATAACGGGCGCCATAGGGACGTCAACTGGTGAACGAAATGCCTAATACTCGTCGTAGTCTTGCACATAGTCTTCATTACCACAATCATCTGAGCAGCGGTTGGATTTTTCCCCCCAACAAGGAATAAATATAAAGAAACAAGCGTGAGTACAGAATACTCAACAAATATAACATAAACCATAAGGCTCTATGGTTAGCTGACAACTGCATAAGCTTTTAATTTAAAGCATTTATTAGGACCTAATTACTATGAATTAATGACAAAACCATTAGCCCAAAGATATTGCATAAAAATTAAATAAGATTAAACTGATATAAACATTATCATAACCATAACCAAAACCAAGGAACCTTAGCCAAGGGTCCTTTTAATCACTGGGAAGGGTCTGGGCCACTCATAACCGTGAGCACGGCTAACATGTTAGTTTTACACTCTCGAGAGGTTGTACATCTTTACCCACAAGTCGTGAGCTACGCTAGGAGTTCATCACATTACCAGAGATGAGATGACTAGCAAGCGCACTACGAAGCCTTTATAAAGATCACGTTGGTAAGGTGTAACCGCTAAGGTTTCAGGTTCCGCAACCGTGGAGCAAGCCTCAAGGGGACAAGCACATACATATAACGTAAAGCACACTCAACCCAAGCAGCGCGAGGGCCACAGAAGCTCACCTCCCCTCTTGCCCCGTAGGTAAGTTACTCCCAAACCTAATTAATCAGCTAAGTCTGTCCCATTCCAACCTTGTGGTAGCACTGTTGTCCCAGGTGGTCGCTTTGTGATTCGATCCTTAGGGAGAGAACTAGCAAAAGCACACGAGCACATTGCTCAAGCTCCCTAAACCAGAATGCTAAAAAGCCATATTAAAATGGACATGAACCGATCAGGGTCTAGCCCAACATTTAATTGCATAGGATCATTAATCAAAATTAAATTAACAAGAATAAGAGTTTGCACAGCGCCTAGCACAACTTAACCATATGCATCCCAAAATGTAGATATAAAAGGATAAAAGTAGCTAGGTAAACCTTACAGGCATACAAATTAAAATGCACATGCAGTAAAAATAAAAGGTTATTAGGTGTTGTTTATGTTATACTTGCCTTCCTCAAAATTTATTCCTTGCTGCTGCTCAGAGGCTTTTGGAGGTTGCTCTTCGAACTTCACAGGCGGATCAGCGTCTACGCACGATACACGGCACCAAACAAGCATACACACGATCACACATGCAAGCAAAACAAATGCAAAAGATAAGAAACAGTACATCATAACATAAAAACAGAAGGTAAAACGTATTTAAAATTATTCTACTCATTGCTACGGTCACGTGGGCGCGAGAATCGCCGAAAACGGATTTAAAACGTGAAAGATATGACCTTTTAAAGATGATAGGACCTATCTGCAATTATATTTCGAAAACCGAGGTCTAAAAAGTTAAAAAACAGGGCTTCCCCACTAAAGAGATGGACTGCGGGTTAATTTCATCCAAATGGAGGGTCTCTTTTGCAAAATGGTTCCGGCTGACCGGCCTTTAGCCAACGTTGACCGGTATTGACCCAGTCTTCGGTGGTTTCGGGCCATTGGATCGAGATCGTGCGGCTAGGAATGGAGGGGAGGGGTATGACCGGCGGCGACTAGCAGAGGCGGCGGCGCTGTGCGTGCCTCCGGTGGCGGCTCGCCGGAGCGCTTGCGCGGAGGGACCTCAGGGCATGGCGCGCGACTAGAGTGGGCAGGGGAGAGAGAAGGCGACGGGAAGTCTCACCGCGGCCTTGGATCGGGCGGAGGATGACCGGCAAAGGGTCGGCGACGATGGCGGACCGAGGTGGTCTTCGGTGCTCGCGGGATAACAAGATGGAGCGGCTCCGAGGCCTCCAAAACTAGTGGACAGGCAGTGGAATCGATCTGCGAACACGGGAAGAGAGGTGAGAGGGCCGGAGATGCGACGGACGATGACCAATTTGGAGGCGAAGAAACTCACCGAGGAGTGCTCTGGTGGTGAAATTGGCGCGGCGCTGGCGACTAGGGCTTGGTCCAAGGACTTGGTGGCGTAAAGGGGTCGGCGGCTGAGCTCGGGGAACCTTTATAGGGACCAAGTTAGGGTGGCTGCATGAAATCGAGTCCGACCACTACAAAATGAACCCCCCTATAGCAACGTATACCTAGCAACACATGAATTTATGAGTTGCAAAAAATCTGGTTGCAACGCTTGCTATACGTTGCAAGCATCATCCGTGGAGTATTTAGGTTTATGGCAACACATACTATATGTTGCAAGCATATCCGTTGATAGGTGACAACACTTGCTATACATTGCAATCGTATCTGTTGGTAGGTGGCTACACTTAATATACGTTGCAAGCGCATCCGTTGGTAAATGGCAATACTTACCGTACATTGCGCGCATATCTGACAGGGGTGGGTCCACTGTGATCCATGGGTATTTAGTCAAACACTCAAATTTATTTTTGAAAAATCTAATACATATATATGCACGTGCAAATAATAAGAAAAACTCGTATGCTCAGGCTCCAAATTTCAGATCAGGCCACGTTCTTTGTTTCTTGGGCCTTTGCCCCTTTCCACAACCCACAGCTCCGCAAGCGGCAGCAGTAACTGCCCTCCCGAACTCCTCTATTCTGTGATCTGTCCCCAATCTCGCGAGGGAGCACGCACAAAGCCGCAAAACCTAGGCATGGCGGCTCTGTGCGGCGGACGGCCGACTACAGAGCATTCTCCCATTCTCAAGCCGTTCTCCATCACCCGGCAGGCTGCTTCTTCCTGGGGCCGGCCTCCTAGCTCGATTGGCGTCCCCTCCTCTTGGCGCCGGCCTTCAGGATCGACCAGGTCGCCTCCTCCTGGTGCCAGCTGCCCCAATCGACTGCCATGGCCTCCCGTTCTCCTCGCGAAATTTCTTCAGCCGCCGCCGCCATCAGGGCAGATCTACATCGGCAAACATCCAAAGCGAAGGAGAAGAGGAAACAGGTTTGGATCTTGCGTTCTTCTTGACTATCAATTTGTTTGATTTAGTGTCTTGTATTGTCTGCCCATGGACCGTGCTTGCGTGCTTAGGCAGAGCGTGTACATTGTCAGTTAACAAATATTCTTGGTTCAGATGAATACCTTGATAAATAACTATCACGCAATTCATTCTGCTCCTTGTCTCTTGTCACATTCACATCTGCTCTGGATTGCCCTAATATTCTACTGCCTAATATATTTCATTATTCCATGGATTTCGTTTACTATTTCTCCCACTTACTGTTTCGATGATGAGTTTGTACTAAGCCGTAGCTTGTAATTTTGTCTAACCTGATGTTGACTACATCATTTTCAAAATTTTCAGACAGCACACACGATGATGTTGCTAGAAATATAATGGTGGGCAATGAAGATTGCATTTGAGTGAAAAAGAAAACAGGTATGCGGATGCCTAGCTGTTCTAGTTCTTTTCTGAAAAATAAGGCATGCTTGGGATATTGATTGAAGGAACTGCTTGTAATCACCTTTTTAATTTATTTAACTAGCTGTTTTGAATTTCTTGTATATCCAGTTCTCTACTTCATTCTTTTTTACACAATTCTTGTCTCTTTCAGTAGAATCTAACAGCTATTCTGGAATCTGGAAGTATATACAGAGATTTAGGTATGGATAGTTCTATGCAGGCAAACCTTTTGTTTCTTGGACTTGTAGTGTGCAATTGTTGTAGTGTAAGTGCAGCCTGAACTGAAGATGGTTGCAGTATAAGTACTGTACTAAACTGAAGATGGTTGTAGTTTAAGTACAAGCAAACCGTTGGCAAATATTGTTATATAGCCTGCTCTACACCTAGCTGATTAGTTAATTTCCTTGCTCTGTTCTGGCTCATGAGAGTGGTTCCTGAATTAATGGCATGCAGACATTAATCCATGCATGTTCCTTTTGCAGGAACCATGCAAACAGCCTTACAAGTCCTATCCTTGAAAATATAAGTTCATGCATAAATCTCGTTAGTAAGTTCCATCTATTCGCCTGGAGTTCTATGGTATCTTTGCATTTATTCATTCCTTTCAGGTATAAATTACATTACCTCAGTTATTTTCATTCACTGAGATATATAATTCATGGCAAAAAAAGTTTCAGTTTTAGATCTGATACATATAACTTTGGTACTGTACTTAGTTGTGATCCAAACTGAAACTAGAAGGTGCTCAGTTAAGCAAACAAGTTTGGAACTGGAATTGTTTCATCTCAACATTCTTGGAACTTAAACTAGAGGACAGTCTAGCCAAAAATTTGTAAGATAACTTTAAACAGTAGTTCTGTTATAAACAACTATCTCACAATAAATACTATGAAACTTAACGTATCAAATGTACCAAGTTAATCTACTGAAACCTAGAAGGACTATTTTTCTAATTTCTACTACCATTGTGATGCTTGGTCTCAACAGTGTAACTAGTCTGAGTTCAAACATATCCCACGTGCTACTGTCTGACTAGCCTCAAAAGTTTATTTGGATAAGAGTTAGCTCTCTATTTTAGTGTTTAAAATGGTTGAATATTTGCTTTAGTGTGATTCTATCTGTCTGTGGTTGTATGTTTTTCATTATATAAATTAATGAATTGTCAAGTCATCTGTGGTTGACAAACAAACACATTATAGTTGTTCTGATAATATTTTACTTACCAATGCTCTTCGTATCTCTGGACAGGTACATATTACTTTGGATACCGAGATCTTCCAAGGATGAATTAATAGATTTGCTCAGAATATTGTTATTTCGGAGTTCATATATATTTATTTTTTATCCGGATCATTTCAGAGTTCATGTATAGTTTGTTGTTGATCCGACTCGCTGTAATATATGGAATCATTGAATTAAATAATATTGTGCCATTTCCCTATACTGAATTGTCTATTGGATGAGAACATTTAATATATGCAGATCAATATATATTGCACATGCATTATACATCTGTTGGGCTTCAATCAAATTACAAATATTGTTGATTACATGGTTTATTCCTTGCTACGCATGTAAGCGTTGCCACAGTTAATATATATATGTTGCCACAGTTAAAAATGCATTTGTCCATGGGCAGTACAAACACATACATCTGTTGCCATAACCTCTTAATATCCGTTGCAACTTAGCAACGGTTAAATCTAGGCTTACCAACGCATAAATAAGTGTTGCAGTATACCTTAGCAACGGCAGCATAGGCAACGCATAGTTATGTGTTGGTATAGATCCTAACAACGCTTATAATGACATTTAGCAACGCATGTATGCGTTGCTATAGGAGGGTTCGTTTTGTAGTGCGACTCGAGTTCTTGGCAATACGGGTTCAACCGGAGTCCGATCCGATGGTTTGGTCTAGGCGGCATCCGCATCGGGGCGGCGCTGCGACCTTGGCAGGAGGGCCTCGGTTTGGTCGGCGCGGGTCCAAGGCGCAGAGGGAGGCAGCGGCTCGGGCCACCGTGCAGCGAGACGGAGAGAGAGGCGCGTTGAGGAGGATTCGGCCGGAGGTGGAAGAAGAGAGCCTGTCGGCTCGGGCCCACAGGTCAGAGAGAAGAGGGGGAGGGGGCGCGGTTGAGCTTGGATGAGCCGGCCCAGGCGAGCGCGCGCGGAGGGAGGCCTAGGCGGGCACGGGCGATAGGCCGTGTTGAAAAGGGAGGAGCAGGCCGGGGGAGGCTGGCCGGCTGGGCCGGTGGGCCGGCTTGCCCTCTTTTTTTTTTCCTTTTCTGTTTTCTGCATTTTCTTTCCCAAAACAAAACCAAAACCAACACTAATATTCAGTTAAAACCGAACTTTCAGTCCTTAATTCATACAACAAAATAACATATGCACCAGCATGAATGTACAACAAAAGTTGACCTAGGATTAATTTTAATTATTGTAGATAAAATAAATCTTTAAATGCATGGGTAAGCATATAAAATCCTAGAAAATTAAATAAGCCATATTAAATTTATGATAAAATACTGAAATTAAAATTAGGGTGTTACAAACCTACCCCCTTAACAAGAATCTCGCCCCGAGATTCAGATAGGCTAGTTAGCAAAGAGAGCGGGGTATGCTGCTTTTAATTCATCCTCTCGTTCCCATGTTGCCTCGGCGTCTGTATGATGACTCCACTGCACACGGCACATCTTAATCTTTTTGTTTATAGTATTCCTTTCTGACGTGTCTAAAATTTTCACTAGATGCCCTGTGTAAGTCAAATCCTCCTGTACATCCAATACTTCTAGCGGTGCTTGCTCTTCAGGCACTCTCAAGCACTTCTTCATTTGGGACACATGAAACACATCATGTACACCTGACAGACTGGGAGGCAACTCCAGATGGTAAGCTACTTCACCTTTCTTTTCCAGTATTTTAAATGGCCCAATGTATCTTGGCGCTAGCTTCCCTTTCATGTTGAATCTGCGAATACCTCTCATTGGTGACACCTTCAAATACACATGGTCATCCACTTTAAAGGACAAACCCCTCCTGCGAACATCAGCATAACTTCTCTGCCTAGACTGAGCAACTCTCAAATTCTCCTAAACAATCCGCAATTGCTGTTCAGCATCCTGTATTATGTCAGGTCCAAATACCTGCTTCTCACCTGTCTGATTTCAGAACAACGGCGTTCTGCACCTCTTGCCGTACAATGCTTCAAACGGCGACTTCTTCAGACTGGCTTGATAGCTGTTATTATAGGAAAACTCAGCATACAGCAAACACTTGTCCCAACTAGTGCCGTACTGTATGGCACAAGCTCTCAACATATCCTCAAGTATTTGATTAGTTCTTTCTGTCTGCCCGTCTGTCTGAGGATGATAAGCTGTACTGAATCTGAGCTTTGTGTCCAATGAATCATGCAACTGCTCCCAAAAGCGAGAGGTAAACTGCGAACCTCGATCAGATATAATTCTCTTAGGTACGCCGTGCAGACAGACAATTCTGGAGATGTACAGCTCAGCTAACTTAGCACCTGAATAAGTAGTGTTAACCGGTATAAAATGAGCTACCTTGGTTAAACGATCCACTACTACCCATATTGAATTATAACCTTTCTGAGTACGAGGCAAACCCACAATAAAATCCATGGTTATTTCTTCCCACTTCCATTCTGGCACCTTCAACGGCTGTAATAAACCTACGGGTCTCTGATGTTCGGCCTTCACACGCTGACAGGTATCACAAATAGCTACATACTCGGCCACGGCACGCTTCATACCGTACCACCAAAATCTTTCCTTAAGGTCATAGTACATCTTAGTACAGCCGGGATGGATAGAATAAGCCGTATCATGAGCCTCACTCAAAATCAACTTCCTGATGTGGTCCACATTAGGCACACATATTCTGTTCTTGTACCATAAAGTTTCCTGTTCATCTTCCCTGAAGTGTGGCGCCTTGCCTAATTTGAGCAACTCACGAATTTCCTGCAATTTCTCATCATCCTTCTGGTGTTCCCGAATCTCTTGTTCTAATGTCGGCTCTGCCTCAAATGCTGCTGCTGTAGTGTGATTTAGGAAACCCAAGCTCAATCTTTCGAACTCTTCGCATAACTCATGCGGCATCATGAAACCCAAAGCCATATTAGCATAACTCTTCCTACTCAGAGCGTCTGTTACCACATTAGCCTTGCCAGGATGATAATGAATTTCCATATCATAATCCTTAATTAATTCCAGCCATGTTCGCTGCCGTATGTTCAACTCGTTCTGTGTGAAGATATATTTGAGACTCTTGTGATCAGTATAAATCTCACAACGCTGCCCGAATAAATAGTGACGCCAAATCTTCAGTGCGTGCACCACTGCTGCAAGTTCCAGGTCATATGTCGGAAAATTCACCTCATGCTTGCGCAACTGCCGTGAAGCGTAGGCAATCACTTTACCTTCCTGCATCAGAACACATCCCATACCATCTCTGGAAGCATCGCAATAAACTATGAATTTCTTCTACTGGTCAGGCAATGTCAACATAGGTGCTGTAGTCAGTCTTTTCTTCAACTCATCAAAAGCAGCTTGCTGTGCATTTGTCCATCTAAATTCTGCATCCTTCTCTAGCAGGGAAGTCATGGGCTTCACAATTCTTGAAAAATTCTCAATAAATCTCCGATAATAACCGGCTAAACCCAGAAATCCACGAACCTCTTTTGGTATTTCCGGCACCTTCCAGTTCGTGACAGTACTGACCTTGCTTGGATCCACTGCAATTCCTCCTTTGGAGACGACGTGACCAAGGAAACGCACTTCATCAATCCAAAATTCACATTTGCTGAACTTGGCGTACAGCTTGTGTTCCCTCAATCTCTGAAGAACTAACCTTAAATGCTCCTCATGTTCTGCTTCAGTCTTGGAATAAATCAGAATGTCATCAATAAAAACCACCACAAACTTGTCCAAATAATCCATAAATACTGAATTCATTAGTTGCATAAAATAGGCAGGAGCATTAGTCAGGCCAAAGGACATTACTGTATACTCATACAAGCCGTACTTAGTGGTGAAGGCAGTCTTAGGAATATCTGAGGGACGAATTTTTAACTGATGATAACCAGATCTTAAATCAATTTTGGAGAAAACACAAGCACCGAAGCTGATCAAACAAGTCATCAATGCGGGGGAGTGGGTACTTGTTCTTAATGGTGACTTTATTTAGAGCTCGGTAATCCACACACATCCTTTTCACATCAGTATCTTTTTTCTCAACAAGCAAGACTGAAAAAGCCCAAGGAGAGGAACTGGGGCGGATATATCCTTTAGCTAGCAATTCATCTATATTCTTTTTAACCTCCTCGTGCTCTATAGGTGCCATCCTATATTGCCTCATTGCTATGGGTGCAGTGCTAGGTAAAAGTTCTATTAAAAACTCAATATCTCTGTCAGGCGGCATACCTGGCAACTCATCAAGAAAGACGTCTGGATAATCACACACTATCCGAATATCATCTGTAGGTCTAGCCTCCATCTGATGCAAATAACCTGAAGGACTTGATGCGCTGGTCCCCACTTCCTGGCCATCTGATGCTGCTAGGTGAACTGTTCGTTGAGCACAATCAATTTTGACACCCCACTTCTCCAGAGTGTCCATGCCCAAGATGATATCAATATCCATGGAATCAATAACTAGCAACCCAGTGCGAAACTCTACCCCCCTTATGTTGATACTAACTCTGGTACAGATTGTGTTGGTAGTTATCTTTTCCCCCGGTGAATTAATTACCATAGGTCTTTTCATGCAGCTTAAGGGGAGGTTATGTTTTTCAGCAAAATGATCTTGTAATAAAAGAATGCGTAGCACCAGTATCAAAAAGTATTGTAGCAGGGTTGGAGTTGACTGTGAACGTACCAAGCACAACGTTTGGGGCTTCTGCTGCAGTTTCTGCCGTCATATGATTGACTTTGCCCTGAAGTAGTGCCTTATTCTGCTGGTTGGGGCGCCCCTGCTGCTGCTGTGGGGCGTTCTACCTGCCCTGCTGCTGCTGTTGCCCTCTCTGAGGGCAGTTGTTGGCGAGGTGCCCACTGTCGCCACACTTGTAGCAGTTCCTAACAACTGGAATAGTAGCCTGATTTGGGGCAGGTGGGTTGGACTGCCCCTGTGGCATAGCTCGGTAGGCAGGGCGTTGGTTTTGATTCTGGTAACGCTGACCCTGACCTGTCTGCTGCTGGTACTGCTGCTGCTGGGGCTGCTGAGGTTGCTGACGCTGTGGGTAACCTTGCTGCTGGTACTGCTGTGGGTAGCGTGGGCGGGTGTTGCTGTTGGAGGAAGCAGGGTTGAGCTTTCTTTTCTTCTCATCAATCTCCCTGCGCTTCTGCTCTGTAAGCAAGGCACGGTCCACCAGGTGATTGAAATTATTGAATGTGTTGTTCATCAGCTATAACTGGAGGTTGTCATTAAGACCCTCCAGGAAGGGCTCCTGTTTGTCACCATCTTCTGCAACTTCTGTGGGAGCATAGCGAGCAAGCTGCAGAAACTTGTCACGGTACTCTGTGACTGACATGTTCCCCTGTTTCAGAGAGAGGAACTCCTTCTTCTTCATCTTCATTATGCCCGCAGGCACATGGTGACTCCTGAATGTTTCACGGAACTGAGCCCAAGTGAAGCATTCTCTGTCCTGAGGTCTGTACGATTTCCACCAATCTAGAGCAGCACCTCGAAGTTGTCCTGCTGCATACAGGACCCTCTCTTGATCATTGCACTGTGCAATGTCAAGCTGTCGCTCCACTGCACGGAGCCAGTTATCTGATTGAAGTGGATCAGCAGAATGGGAGAAAGTTGGCGGGTGCCCCTTCATGAAGTCTCCACGCCTGTCCCTCTGCTGCGGCTGTTGGTTGGCTTGAACAGTTTGTATAGCCTGTACCGCATTGTTGAGAGTAGCCATCATCTGCATCTGGAGTTGAAAAGATTGATCTACGGTCAGTGGCGGAGGGTTCTGTGGTGGATTGCCATTGGCCTGATTGTGATCCTCCGGTCCATTGCATCTGTTCCTGGTGTTCACCATCTGTTGGCAGCAGTTGAGATAACATCAGTAAGCAAATGTTGACATATCTAGGATGATAAACAACAGTGACCGATAAAGTAAAGAGAAGAGAGTAGATGGCTATTTATAACCCCCAACGATCTAATCTTTATTAATTAATTTATTTAATTACTTTAATCTTCATAGTGGTTTATACTGTGGACATATAACATAGCTAGACTATCAATCAAACAAACAACCAAATCAAACATAGTTCATCATGACAAACATTCACACACCAAAACAAAGAGTGCTAACGAGACATTATAAAGGTAATCTAATTCTCATATAAAAGCACTCTAGTGATGTCATCTATAGAAACGATAGAAATACTTAAGTTAAGTTCTATATGACAGAAGGAATAAATAAAAATTTTCGAACATAATGTGAGCAATTAATCAGTAAAAAAAAATAAAGACAAAGCATTTAAAAAATCAGCAGGTAAGACAAGGAAAAGTGAAGTCCTTAAACACGACCAGTTCTAACTAGGCTTTCGTCCTACAGTCAACATGGTTCTGATACCAAATTTTGTCACGCCCGGTTTCAACAAACAAAACCGTGAAACATATATATGCACCAGGAAACGTCCCACATATACATGACAAATTACAGAATACCACAGCACATGCCAAAGATAAAAACGTACATAATCATTAAATATATCATTATTACACTGTGACACAAGTGTTTAACTCAGAGTATAACGTAGCAAAGCGGAAGCATAAAACATAAATATAACGGGCGCCATAGGGACGTCAACTGGTGAACGAAACGCCTAATACTCGTCGTAGTCTTGCACATAGTCTTCATTACCACCATCATCTGAGCAGCGGTTGGATTTTCCCCCCAACAAGGAATAAATATAAAGAAACAAGCGTGAGTACAGAATACTCAACAAATATAACATAAACCATGAGGCTCTATGGTTAGCTGACAACTGCATAAGCTTTTAATTTAAAGCATTTATTAAGACCTAATTACTATGAATTAATGACAAAACCATTAGCTCAAAAGATATTGCATAAGAATTAAATAAGATTAAACTGATATAAACATTATCATAACCATAACCAAAACCAAGGAACCTCAGCCAAGGGTCCTTCTAATCACTGGGAAGGGTCTGGGCCGCTCGTAACCGTGAGCACGGCTAACATGTTAGTTTTACACTCTCGAGAGGTTATACATCTTTACCCACAAGTCGTGAGCTACGCTAGGAGTTCATCACATTACCGGAGATGAGATGACTAGCAAGCGCACTACGAAGCCTTTACAAAGATCGCGTTGGTAAGGTGTAACCGCTAAGGTTTCAGGTTCCGCAACCGTGGAGCAAGCCTCAACCCAAGCAGCGCGAGGGCCACAGAATCTCACCTCCCTTCTTGCCCCGCAGGTAAGTTACTCCCAAACCAAAATAACCTAATTAATCAGCTAAGTCTGTCCCATTCCAGCCTTGTGGTAGCACTGTTGTCCCAGGTGGTCGCTTTGTGATTCGGTCCTTAGGGAGAGAACTAGCAAAAGCACACGAGCACATTGCTCAAGCTCCCTAAACCAGGTTGCTAAAAAGCCATATTAAAATGGACGTGAACCGATCAGGGTCTAGCCCAACAATTAATTGCATAGGATCATTAATCAAAATTAAATTAACAAGAATAAGAGTTTGCGCAGCACCTAGCACAACTTAACCATATGCATCCCAAAAGGTAGATATAAAAGGATAAAAGTAGCTAGGTAAACCTTACAGGCATACAAATTAAAATGCACATGCAATAAAAATAAAAGGTTATTAGGTGTTGTGTATGTTATACTTGCCTTCCTCAAAATTTATTCCTTGCTGCTGCTCAGAGGCTTCTGGAGGTTGCTCTTCGAACTCCACAGGCGGATCAACGTCTACGCACGATACACGGCACCAAACAAGCATACACACGATCACACATGCAAGCAAAACAAATGCAAAAGATAAGAAACAGTACATCATAACATAAAAACAGAAGGTAAAACGTATTTAAAATTATTCTACTCATTGCTACGGTCGCGTGGGCGCGAGAATCGCCGAAAACGGACTTAAAACGTGAAAGATATGACCTTTTAAAGATGATAGGACCTATCTGCAATTATATTTCGAAAACCGAGGCCTAAAAAGTTAAAAAACAGGGCTTCCCCACTAAAGAGATGGACTGCGGGTTAATTTCATCCAAATGGAGGGTCTCTTTTACAAAATGGTTCCGGCTGACCGGCCTTTAGCCAACGTTGACCGGTATTGACCCGGTCTTCGGTGGTTTCGGGCCGTTGGATCGAGATCGTGCGGCTAGGAATGAAGGGGAGGGGTATGACCGGCGGTGACTAGCAGAGGCGGTGGCGCTGTGCGTGCCTCCGGCGGCGGCTCACTGGAGCGCTTGCGTGGAGGGACCCCAGGGCATGGCGCGTGACTAGAGTGGGCAGGGGAGAGAGAGAAGGCGACGGGAAGTCTCACCGCGGCCTTGGATCGGGCGGAGGATGACCGGCAAAGGGTCGGCGACGATGGTGGACCGAGGTGGTCGTCGGTGCTCGTGGGATAACAAGATGGAGCGGCTCCAAGGCCTCAAAAACTGGTGGACAGGCAGTGGAATCGATCTGCGAACACGGGGAGAGAGGTGTGAGGGCCGGAGATGCCACGGACGACGACCAATTCAGAGGCGGAGAAACTCACCGAGGAGTGCTCTGGTGGTGAAATTGGCGCGGCGCTGGCGACTAGGGCTTGGTCCAGGGACTTGGTGGCGTAAAGGGGTCGGCGGCTGAGCTCGGGGAACCTTTTATAGGGACCAAGTTAGGGTGGCTGCATGAAATCGAGTCCGACTCGAGTTCTTGGCAATACAGGTTCAACCGGAGTCTGATCCGACGGTTTGGTCCAGGCGGCGTCCGCATCGGGGCGGCGCTGCGACCCTGGCAGGAGGGCCTCGGTTTGGTCGGCGCGGGTCCAAGGCACAGAGGGAGGCAGCGGCTCGGCCCGCCGTGCAGCGAGACGGAGAGAGAGGCGCGTTGAGGAGGATTCGGCCAGAGGTGGAAGAAGAGAGCCTGTCGGCTCGGGCCCACAGGTCAGAGAGAAAAGGGGGAGAGGGGCGCGGTTGGGCTTGGCTGAGCCGGCCCAGGTGAGTGCGCGCGGAGGGAGGCCCAGGCGGGCACGGGCGACAGGCCGTGGGTGAAAGGGAGGAGCAGGCCGAAGGGGGGGTTGGCCGGCTAGGCCGATGGGCCGGCTGGCCGGCTCGCCCTCTTTTTTTTTTCCTTTTCTGTTTTTTACATTTTCTTTCCCAAAACAAAACCAAAACCAACACTAATATTCAGTTAAAACACAACTTTCAGTCCTTAATTCATACAACAAAATAACATATGCACCAGTATGAATGTACAACAAAAGTTGACCTAGGATTAATTTTAATTATTGTAGATAAAATAAATCTTTAAATGCATGGGTAAGCATATAAAATCTTAGAAAATTAAATAAGCCATATTAAATTTATGATAAAATACTAAAATTAAAATTAGGGTGTTACAGCCGATGCTGTCAAGTTACACCTCTTCCCATTTTCACTTGTCGGAAAGGCGAAGCAATGGTTCTACCTCAACCGCGCAACACTGACAACTTGGGATGCGTGCTCAAACGCATTCCTCGCCAAGTACTTCCCTGTGGGAAAGACCAACGCGTTGAGAAACAAGATCTTGAACTTCCAGCAGCTCGCAGATGAAACGGTGACGGAGGCCTGGGAAAGATTACAGGAATACATAGCAGCCTGCCCCCACCATGGCATGGAAGAATGGCTGATCATTCAGAGTTTCTTTCACGGGTTAAACCGTACTGCTCAAGAGCACCTAGATGCAGCAGCTGGAGGATCTTTCCTATCCCAAAGTGTGAGAGCGCCCAAAAATGTGATTGAAAAGATCGCCACTAACCAGGAATGGAAGGAAGATAGGTCACACACACGATCCCGTGGAGTCCATCACATCGACAGCACAGATATGCTGGCCGCCAAGATGGACTTGCTTTTAAAGAAGCTAGAAGACAATCCTGAGACCGCACCAGTCCAGGCCCTCGACACTCGCATGACTTGTGAAGTCTATGGGAATACGGGGCATTTAGGGAGCAGCTGCCCTGAAGCGTGACCGGAAGACGCCAACTTCATTGGTAATTCTAGCAACTTCAACAACGGGAATCGTCCCAAACCAGGCTGGAACACACGCCCATATATGCCATTCTCCGAACAAGGTAACTCCGCTGGCAATTCACAGTAGTTCAATAAGCCTAGTTCTTTTGATCCTAAAGCTGTGTATGATAGCATTAGTAAAAAGTTTTATGCAAATGATAGACATTTTGAATCTATTTCCTTGCAAATGGAAACTTTTAACAGTGCTATGAAAAATCAACTGAGTTTTAATAAAATGTTAGAAACACAAATAGCTCAGTTGGCTGCCTCTTTGCCTAATGCTAATGCGGGAAAGCTTCCGGGACAACCGGAACCTCCTCCCAAAGAGCACATCAATGCCGTCACCACTAGGGGTGGTAAGTCCACTCAGGACCCTCCACATCCAACTGGTGCGTCACGCACTAACCATACAGGCAAGGAACAGGAGAAGACCACCGAAATGGAGGAGAATGATGATCCAGAGACCAGCACTGGTGCCGCGAAGGAGAAGGCACCACCGAAAACTCTCCCACACGAGTTTTATGACTCAACGGTGTTGCCCTTCCCTCAGCGCAACAAGAAGGCTACCGCCGATGAACAATATTGTAAGTTTGTTGAGGTCATTAAGAAATTATATGTCAATATACCTCTGCTAGATGCTATGCAGGTACTGACATATGCAAAGTACTTGAAAGATATACTCAACAATAAGAAACCACTGCCATCAGCAGAAATTGTGCACATGACCGAGGAGTGTAGCGCAGCTATACTCAACCAACCTCCACAGAAGAAGGACCCTGGTAGTCCTACCATTCCATGCTCAATCGGGAACCAAGTCTTCAATCAAGCCTTATGTGATCTCGGAGCAAGCGTCAGTGTTATGCCTAAAATTGTCTTCGACAAACTAAATCACGCGGTACTCGTGCCCACAAGTATGTGCCTGCAACTTGCGGACCAATCTATCCGACACCAGCGGGAATCGCCGAGGATGTCCCGGTGAAGATCCGGAACTTCCTCATTCCTGTGGATTTTGTGGTATTAGACATGGAGATTGATGCAAAGACACCGCTCATCCTTGGGCGGCCGTTTCTGAGCACCGCAGAAGCAAGCATAGATGTTGGGGCTGGAGAAGTCCACCTCAACACAAATGGAATGAGGGAGACATTCTCCTTCAGACCAAAAGTGGAGCAGTGTAGCCAAGTGAAGATCTTCAAGTGCCAAAAGTATGTGCCGAAGCCGCCAGTCTACGATGCTTCCGGGAAAGAGATGGACAGTCTCGTAGCATTTATGAAACGGAAGTTAGCCACCGAGGCTGCCATCCGACAACGAGAGGAAAACGAATGGAAGAAGGCGAGAGCCATGAAGGCTAACCGCAAGAACCAGGAAACAGGAGGTAAAGCTCCTGTTAAGAAGGTCGGCACCCATGATTTTACAAGACCCATCAACCGAGGATGCAATAAAAATCAACATACCTATGGTGGCCCTAGGATAAATACTATGGGGCATGTTGACGCCGAGCGCGCCCAGGACCAATCCATGACAAATTCCAAGTGGCTCGCAAAGGTACCGCTTACCTACCCGTACGTACGCTCACGCAACATCCCGAAGGGCGGTAAATGGTTCGCTCCCGCCAAGAGGTAAACCTGGCATTATCATTCGACGGCATATTTATTTTTTCGCTAGTTTAATTTTCTGTTCTCCATTGCATATTTAAATTTAGCAATGCATTTTGTTATCTTTCATTAAATTTAGTTTATACCCTCACTTTTGAAAAAAAAATGTATAGGGTCGGCCAACCCTAAAACAGGGGCCGGCCGACCACCTCCTCGACACAGGTAAGCAAAGGGGGCTGGGTTAGGCCAGCCGAACACGGCACCCTGGTCACCCAACCAGCCTACCCCCCCTTCCTCCTCTTTCTTTCTCTTTTCTCTTACCTCTCTTTTTCTTCTTTCTTCTTTCTCTTTTCTTTCCCCTTTACCCTCTTTTCTTTAGCTTTGCATGAGAGGGCATGGGGGCACCGGCCAAGGTCGGCCGACCAGTTGGTCAGGCCGCCCGACCGAGCCTGCCTCCCCTCTCCTTTCCTCTCATACTATTCTTTCTCCTTTCTCTTTCCACCTTCTCTTTGCTCTTTGCCTCATTCCTAAGCAAGGTAAATGAAGATGGGCAGCAGTCCACTGGCCGCCCGACCGACACCCTAGGCCGGCCGACCGGACAACGTGGTCGCTCGACCACTCAAGTGGTCGCCCGACCAGCCCTCACCTCTCTCATACCCTCCTGATTGCACACTCCCGAGCACTTGAGCACCTGCGCAATTAGTGATCACCAGGTCTCATCATGGCTGGCCAACCCACTCTCGGTGCATGCAAGCTGTAAACTTCCACCTTCTCTCCCTCACTTTGCACCTTCCTTCCAACACACTCAACACACACACTCGAGTGGCCACTAGACACAAGGTCAGGGGCCGGCCGACCGGCCTCGAGTGGTCGCCCGACCACTAGCACCGGCCGCCCTACCAGCCTCACCGCCCGCCCGACCGGCCTGCCCCTCTTCCCTTTTGCTGCACGCCCACGCAAGGTCGCTCGACCACGGGACAAGGATGGCCGACCAGCACCATGGGTCGGCCGACCCCTTCAGCTGGCCGCCCGACCTCCCTGCTCCCTCCATACCTCTATAAATAGCAGCCCTCACCTCCTTCTCCAATGCACCAAGCAGCAGCAAACACCTCCCTTCTCCCTCTCTTAATCTCTTTGCTTAGTAGTAGTTTAGCTCTTGCTTAGCCAAAATAATATCCAAATAAAATTTGGTGAGCAAAAATAATCTAGCCCCACAAGACCACGAACGAGTTGTGGTGGTGTCACGCCCCACAAGGACGACTAACTGCTAACGCCAATTTCATTTTGTCGTCTCGTAGTTTTTGTGGTCACTTTTTGTGCAGGATGAAGCGCGCATTCAAGAGGGCAAGAAGCGCCATCAGCAAGGCGGGGCAGCACATACGGTTCCCGATGTCCTCCAACTCGCAGAACTCACGGATGGTGTCCGATAGAGGTTCATCGAGTGCTGGGCCGGGAGGAGAAGACGCTTTGTCCTCCATCACCGGGCCCATATTGCTGCTGGATTCTCAAATCCAAACGCGCAATCAAGATGAGGCCGACTTGCTAAGGCGACTCCACACCAAGCCTATCACCCTCACCAAGTGCTTCGATGACATCCTCATGACGAGCACAGGTATGGATGATGAATTCGATGAAATTTTCAGTATGGTAGGCTGGGAGAATTTTGCAAATGTTAGCGAGGGAGGCATAGTCCTCCTCACAAAGGAGTTTTTTATGACCCTCCGAGTAGTATCACTGGAGTCCGGCACAACGGTTCACTTCAGACTCTTTAACTCTGAGCATGAACTGACACTCCGGCAGTTCAGCAATGCTCTCGGGTTCTCTCCCCGCTGCTCTATAGCTGCCGAACCCGTAGGCTTCAATGCAACAGAGTTCTGGAAGGAACTAGCTGGGCCGGACTATAAGGGGAAGAAGAGCATCACGAACATTAAGCACCCCACCATGCAGTTCATGGCCCGCTGGATTACCATCATAGTCCTGCCCCGCGATGACACACATTACGTGACCATAGAGGACTTAAAAATCCTCTATGCCATGTGGCGTAAGCAAAAATATGCACCTGTCACCGCCATGCTCTACCATTGGATGAAGCTAGTTTGGGATGAAAATTCCATATCAATCACGTCATTCGTGATGAGGATTGCATCCGAACTAGGGGTATTAGCTAATGCCCAGGTGACATTCTTACCCCCTGACACACCCAACCTAGTCACCGAGAGCCATTTCATCCGGGCACACTTCCTGCGCAAGAACCCCAGCACGGACACGTATGTCATGATCTATAAGGGGTACAACTTTGAAGTGCCTCTACTAGCGCCTTAGTTCAAGATCTACCACGTGGACACACTCTCTATGCCATTAGAGAGCGTCCCAGAGGAAGAGCCTTTAGAGGAGCCCAGGCATAGTGTAGCGGGAGTCATGACCAAGGCACAAAGGAGGGCAGCCCAAGAGCACTTACAGAAGCAAGCCCAGGATGCGCAGACCGCTAGGACGGGACCTACCTGGTTCCATACCGCGGCTGGCACATCCTGGCACACCCAGGTACCAGACCCGACGTGGCAGCCCCACGGAGGATTTGGAACACAATGGGAACATGAGCCGAGCGCTGCATTCTCACAGCAGCAAGGAGGAGGAACTTTCTATGGGTTTGGGTTAGCATCATACGAGGCAGGACCATCTGCCTCTGCACGCTTTGCAGGAGACCCGTTGAGTGCCATCTTTGGGTCCCTGACCATTCAGGACCAGCGCACAACTGGGATGGCCTAGCAGCTTAACCAAGTAGATGAGTGCACTCAGGTCATCCAGCAGACCCAGGACGAACAGTACAACCGCCTCCACGAAATAGAAGCGACGGCTCAATGCACCTTTGTTGAGTCCCAGCAATTCTTCCAGTACTATGGGTACTACCCCGAGTAGCTTCGTTGAAGCTTGGGGGGGAACCCGAATCGACAACTAGGTATGTATGACAGTCCCCCGATTTCTGCACCACTCATGTACCTTTGCTTTGAGAGTTTATTAGTTTGTTTGTTCAATCTAGTATGTTTTAGTCAGTTTGTTTAGTTTAGTTTATTTGTTTCAGTATATAAAAAAAACTCCCATGCTTTAATGATAAGTTCATATGCTAGTTTCATTTTGGAAATGATGAATAGTTGCTCTATCAAGTGAATGCTTTAATTCTTGCATGTGAGTTATGCTTAGCTTAATTTTGAGTTTGTGAATAAAAGAAGTAAACCAAGGTTCTACCTTGTGGATGCCATTTGTGATAACAAGCCTAAGTTGTTGTGAGATGAATGATATGACTTGAATATGGGATAATTCTCTTATGCACTTAGTAAGAGGAACATCTCAGGTTTTTATTTTGAAAATAACAAAATATAGCTCCCCTTGGTCAAAAATACCTACCAGAGCAAAAAATGCTTCAATTAGTTGAAACTGCTACAAAGAGCTACTTAGTGATATTTTGAGCTTTGTCAAATTTTGAGTCTCTTTGAGTAGAAATATAACCTTCTGTTGATAGCTGGAGTACAAAAGTAAAAATGCAAGTGATCCATTCCGGACTTTGCATCCACCAAAATGTCTCCAAATACTTCTCATAGTCCCTAGCTTTCAAATCTCAAGGAGTAAGGGTATGGAGCCAAAAAGAAAAGCATGCAAAAGCATGGCAAAAAGAAAAATGCATGCAAAAGCACAGCAAAATGAAAAGCATGCAAGTTCAAGCATGGCAAAAATAAATAAAAGCTCCATATCCACTCCAAACATACAAAAGGCTACAAGGGATGAATACTAGAGAAGGAGGCATACAATGTGATGCCCCCGGCATCTCAAGTGCCTTAACACGCAGATAGAGACAAGTAATGATGAATTAAGACTTAATCATGCTAGGAGAGGATTAAGAGTTAGGTGGAGAAATCACAAAGTCAAAATTTTTTCTAATTCAAGATACAAAACCCTGTGTAGCTTTGTTGACTAAGTCACACCCACGGGCTTTTGTGCAAACACCAAACCCAAAGTTCTACCTTGATATTGTAGCCAAGCTCAAGACCAAGTGACAAAAGGTTTAAAGGTTTGTTTTGAATTCAGCCAACACTCTTGCTGAAAGGTGACAAGTGCGATCGTGACCAAATTTGAGCCCTAATAAAACTATTAAGTTCATTAAGCACATAAGCCCAACTCCATTATCAAGTTGTTGTACATACCATAAACTTCACTTTTGCTACACTGAGCATGGATCAAACTGTCATCTACTTATCTCATATTTAACTTAAAAGTCTCTTGAAAACAGCCCTGGTGGTTCTATACTTAGAAAATTTGCAGCACTAGAGTTTCAGCTATTCTCCAAGTTGATTCTAAAATTACTTTTGATTTCTCTACACTACTTCAAAATCCTCCTTTCTATGGAATGGAATTAAGCTTAACACCTTTCAAATGCATCAGAACTTGGAGTTATTGGACTTCATTTGATACTTCAAAAGTTGAAAACAAGAAGGACTCTACATGGAGTAAATTTGCTGTTTGACCAAACACTGGAACACATTTGTTTATTGGGCTTCAGACCAAACTTATATTACCAAACTTATAGAGCATGTTGTGTTGAACAACTTTGATAATTAGGGTCTGGTTATTTATTGAGGTTTACATGGTGAATAGGATCATTTTCTATCAGTAAAGAAAAACCAGTTCAAATCAGCCCTATTTAGAGATCTCAAATTTGTTCTAACCTACGGTCACTTTCATGTAAGGCTCAAATTGGAGAAATTGTAGATCCTGGAGTCCGCAACAAAAGTGTCAATAAGCACTTCAGGTGCAAATGGCTATAGATAGGACTTTTTGAATTTCTAAAGCAATAAAGGTCCACTGTCCAAATCTAGGGCTGCTAGGTCAATTCAAATGTAGATCATATTTGCACTCAGATTTTGATATTAAGCCTTTTGACAAAATTGTAGAGCTTAAAGATTAGAACATTTCATCCAATTGGGACTTTGTCAAATTCGGTCTCTAAATTGGTCATTTAGGCGAATTTCAGAAGAGAGAAAAACCAAATCAATTGTGTTTCTTCATTTTCTCTACTTTCTCCCTCCCTCGTCTCACTGCCAGTGGGCCCCTCGATCCGGGCAACTCGCCCATGGCGAGCCGGTGAAAGCCACGTGGCCGCCGGTCTCCGATGCCACTGCCCCGGCCCCTGCCCGCAGCTGCCCGCGCCCTCGGCTTCATCTGGACGCGAACGCAGCCCCCTTCACTCCATCTCCCTGCTTCCTCTCTCGCCCTGCTCTCTTTGCTCCTTCACGCGCCGGGCGCCGTCGCCATTGCCGCTCCATGGCCGAGCTCACTGAGCTTGCGCGCGCCGCCTTCTGCGACCTCCTCCTGCCCAACCAACGCGCGCTCCACCATCACCTCTCCCGACCTCGTGGGTCCTTAACCCCTTCCACTGCCTCTAGCCGACTCGCCCCGAGCGCCGTCGCCATGGCCACCATGGCGAGTTCCACGCTCCCATGGAGCACCCACCCCAGATCGTCCCCGCGCCTTCCCTCCACCACCGCTGGGTTCGCCGTCTCCCCGCGCACCTCTGGGGCGCACCAAGTGGCCGCCTCGCCTCCTCCCTGCCCCGGCCCGAGTCGCGCCGCCGCGCCACGCCGTGCCGATGCCGTCTAGTTCACCGCATCCCCGCCGCTGCTCCACTGCCTCCCCGCGCCCTAGACCGCCACCATTACCTTCGTCACGGCCCCACGCGTCCATAGCAAGTGGCTGCACCGCCGTTCCGCCTCTCCGCCGTCGTTCCAACCACGCCGCGCCACCAGTTCACAGCGCGCCGTCCCGATTCCCCGTCGCCGCACTGTCTCTGCCCCTCCCCGTCGCCACAGGTTGTGGGGTGAGCATCCCTGGACCTCCCTATCTCTCTCCAGCTGCCGCCGGCGAGCCCCCAGGGCTCCGCACGGCCGGGCCAACGCGCGTCGCCGTCTCTCTTCCTCCCTGGCGGGAGGAAGAAGAAGACCCGGGGGTTTTGCGATTTAGCCCCCGGGGTTTTGGCATTTTTTGCGTGGTTATAACGTGCACTGTTGAATGAGTCTATTAGATCTTGCGTTAAAGCCCCTGTATCTACGAGAAACCACGTATAGGTCCCTAGATCTATGGGTTTTCCAATTTAAATGTATTTTCTTGAGCTGAGACTTTGGAAATTTGTAATAAATCAAAGAAAAACCCTAAAAATGTAAACTCAGTTGCATTGTGCTCCTATTTAGTAGATATACAGAATGGTTTAGATGTGGATCCATGAAATGACAGTTTTACCCTTGGTTTTGTTGCATGCATGATAAACCAACATAAATGTCAAAAGTGGTCTAAATGAACTCCAATTGCCACGAAACTTGGATAGTGGTTTTGTTAGGTCATATAGGCCCTGTATGATTTTTGGTAGCACTAGCATTACCTATTTGCTTACTGTTTTGCATTTACCCCTATGATTTATGCTTTGTAATGTCATGGAAAATACTTACCTTATGAAATATGCTCCAAATGCTGTGTTAGATTTTATAGATACTCTTTATGGTGTATTTAGCCTACTAGTAAAGTTTGAGGCTCTGCATGTCAAGTTTGAATGGTGATTTGAAAATGACAAAGTGTCACAAGCTTAACTAAATAATAGGAAAGAGTGGTTTTAGGGTGCATAATAAATTCCATGGAAAAATTTGGTAGTGTGCTAGTTATATGTGGAGTCCAGGAAGAAATTTCTTAGACTTTATAAGCCCTGTTTTGATGTGTATTTAAAATAGACCTAGATAACTATATGGAAAATAGATGTCCTACCAAACCTTAGGCATAGAGCTTGCTGATTTTTGTTTTTGATGCTCATGCCATGTTATGAATGCTGTATAAATTTCATGTCCAGAAACCACTCCAATTAATTATGATCAACTTGAGGATCTATATGTTAAATAAGTTGCCAGATTTCCTGTAATTACCTTCGTGTAATAAAAATCTAAAGTCATTTGGCTCTACGTACCTACCATAAGTTAGAGTGCCCCTTTGAAATAATAAATGACTCCTTTCAGTAAAACAATTAATATTGTTTTTCTTGATCCCTGCCTCATACTTGTGTGTCTTTTATTTACATGTTGCTACACTTAACCTGTTTTCAACGTGGTTAGTAACTTAATGAGCTTACGTATAATTGCATGGGTCAATGCTTGTTTATGTTGGGGGTTATGAAGATGAATTGGAATTAGCAATTTACTCCATCTCATGGACACTACATGATATGTATGTATGACTCGCTGAATAAAAACAAACACCACCACACTTCATACATGTATCTTATTGATCCAAATAACTATCGTTTGTCTATCGCCATGTTAACATGTTGTCTATATGATTATTAGCTGGCATGAGTGCGATTGTATGATTGTATGCTTACCCGATGTTCCCGAGAGTGATGTCGTTGCTAGCAGTCCATACATGAATAATTATATGCTTGAGTGATGTTTGCTTGCATGAGGTATGATAAAGGGCAACTTAGTTTAGTACTTGGTCATATAATCAATTCTATGTTGCCATGTGAATGTTTGATTTTATAGTTGTATGCTTGTCCTAGATCTGTGAGACCACTTCTTGTTAACATAGTTTATCAATCACTCTTCTGTCTATTTCTAAGATAATTGTTCATGTACGTGATTCATATTCATGCATCTCATTCATTGCATCATGCATGTCATTCATATAGTGGCGCTTACTGCAGATATGTGATCAAGAACCAAGTGCGTGGAGCTACTAACGGTGGTCCAGAAGACCAACTAAGCCCCAAGCACGACCTGAAGGGCGCATCGGTCGTGTTTGGAAGGAGGAGTTGTCCAAGGAATCAAGGGGTTGCCTGGGGCAAAGCCTCACAACCCGGCAAACTAACTTAGATTAGTTTGTTGGTTTTCATAAGAATACTCAAAGATAGGCAGGACCATGTTTTTCCTAGCAAACATTTTGTGGTTCATGATTACGCATCTGCATTAGGAGTTGTTTGAAACCAATTGCATTAGACTCCCTGGCCGCCCTGGCCCTAGCACCTAAAATAGAGTACATAGGACGAGTATGCCTAGTAATGCTAGGTACGAGTAGACACGAGTGAATGGAGTCACTCGTCGCGTAGGTGATTTTTCAAAAGTCACAAGAAATATTACTATAATGGAAGCTATGAGGATGCTCATAGTTTAAATCGAGACCGGGCGGAGATATGGGTATATAAGAAAAATGATGATGATGAGATGGATGGTTTGGTGGACTCCGCCCGAGTCGTTTAAGACCCCGTCCGCTATCCGCTTGGGATCGGCATAACATTGCTAGAGTGCTTATCCAGGATAATGGACCGGTGAAAGTCTTACTTGTGCCATCCGAAGAACAGAGACAGACTCCTACTGTGACACCTTGGGGAGCTTGTAGTCGAGGGAGGGCTGACCTGATGTGACCGTGGTATCGCTCCTAATGCGGCATAACCTGGGAACAACAGAAGTATTGAATCGAACTTGGGATGGGACGAGTGGAGATGGGGCTATATATGGGAATGCGATTGCTAGTAAGCATATACCCCTGGCATTTCTAGTTATTCCGGGGAATTAGAAATCGATTCGAATCGCTGATGCTCACCAGGTGTGAGAATGCCAGTATCACTGCCGGGCAACGTAGTAATAACTTTAACATGTTGTTTATTCAATCACGCTTTTCAATACAACATGCTTGAATGTGTATGATCCGTCCCACTGTTCATGGTGCTGCCCATCCACTGATAGGGGGCCGATGGACTTGGGAGATGCTTTGAAGTCGAGGGAGGGCTGACCCGACGTACCGTGGTATCGCTCCTGAGACGGGTAGGGGCGCTGTGAATCTTGGGACGGGACATGTGTAGATGAAGGATATATCTTGGATGTGTATGATATACTATTATGCAAGTTACTGATGGGTTCTCATGTTTTACCTTCATGCAAGTATTTACTTTATGATATAAATGATCTTCATGGTTAATGGATAGTAGCTGTCAAATCCTGCTATCTTATGTCAACATGACCTTGTTTAAAAATCAACAGCTAAGGATCCACATAATTAGTAAGCATGCTTTGCGTCAGCCGTAAGCCCTTCCATTAAGTCCTACTGAGTAATTAGTACTCAGGGTTTGCCCCCACTTTTGGCTTACAGGTACTGAAGACTTTTGGACAATCGCTTGAAAGAGGGTAGAACCGGTGGGCTCAGTGCTGCTTGCCTTGTTTATCTCTAAATGAAGACTAATTGAGTTGTTTCCGTTGCGAGATGATTTGAAAATGCTTCCGCTATATATGTATATTTTGAAATCGCTTCCGCTATAATTGACACATGTATTTGATTACTTATTTTCGGTTTGTAAACTAAGTCTACCTATTCTTTACTTCAACTGCCTGTGATGATGTAACTGTTGTGGCTCTTTCGAGGGCTGAATGTGTGTGATGTCGGTATCCTCGGGCGATGGTTACATGGTTACATCGAGTGCCTTTGTGTAGCTCGACGGACTACCGGGTTTAGTCTAGTCTAGGTGCACTGCGAGCCAAAGGTGGCAGGTGTTCTTGGTCTGGACTAAGCAGGGCGGTTCCGCCACATACAATACCACCACTCATACTCCAGTGATCAATAGAAGAAGTGATAGAGTACACTCTTTGGTCCAATCTTTGGCTTAGCAAAATAAATATCCTAAGTGTGCCACATTCTCCCTACCCAAAGCTCCACAAAAGCCTTAGTGAAGGAAAGTGTTGGCCGAATCCTGGCCCTTGGTGAGGATACACTTTTGAGTGCCTGAGAGCACCTTGGGGAAGCTACTTTTGTTTTGAAAAATCTTGAAAACTCCTAAGAAAGACATCCAAAAAGAGCAAGTTAGAAGAACTCCTGTACAATGGTTGTTCCATCTCTCAATCGCCCAAGGCAAGGTAAGCAAATAGATGCACCACAGGTAGTACGCAAGGTGAGCTTCAATTATTTCACTTCTCGAAACAAAAGCATGAGTATTGAGTCACATATAAGAATTTCTCATCATCTTCGATATTGCAGCAACTCCTGATCCATTCTCAGTCTTAGCTTTACTCGAGGACAAGCAAAAGTTTAAGCTTTGGGGGGTGTTGACGGTCGTAATCTCACGATATCTACTGTCAGTTACCAACCAAATGGAGCTATGCAAGTGAATAATTATGGACTAACCCTTCTACTAATGAGTTCCACAAGTTTTGTATGAATATTTGGATGCAGGTACCAAAATGCACATAAAATAGATGAAAACAAGCCAAGGACCAAATATGAGGCACACTGGCCAAAGTGGCCAGGTCGGCCGACCACATCACCAGGTCGGCCGACCAATGGTCAGGCCTACTTGGTGCAACCAGGTCGGCCGACTTGGGGGCTGGCCGCCCGACCCAGTGATAGGGTCGGCCGACCCATGGTCAGGCCGCCCGACCTCCCAAGTTAGCCATGTGCCACCTCATTCATCCACATCATGAAGAAAACACAAGTGCACTCAAATCCAACCGCAAAACCAAGCATCCAATGTACCCAAAGGCCGAAAATACACCAAGCCACGAATCCACAACATCATCAATCTGAGGGAAGAGCAAAGTAGCCAATGCAAGGCTGACAAGTGGTCACCCGACCTCCTACAAGGTCAGCCGACCTACCCTCGGAGTCATTTTACACGTGCAACAACCGTCCTAACCGCCAACCGCCATGGGGAAGCAAGATCAAGCTGTTGTAGTGCAAAGGCGGTGGATCGAGTGGTCGCCCGACCTCAGAGTAGGTCAGCCGACCTCCTCCCTAGGTCAGCCAACCACCGACCTAAGCCTCCTACAAGTAGCCCCCTGTCATATGGGACTATAAATAGGCCTGTAGAGCTTATTTGTAAAGGTGTGGAGAAGTTGAGAGCCATATCCTACCTTAGAGAGTGTCATTTTCCATATCTTAGTAGTTAGGATAGTTCTGGGAGTTAGAGTGAGTCGAGCTTTGCCTCGCAGTTCTCAGAGATTCTTTTGAGTCTGAGGTAACAGCTCTTGTATCTTTTGTACTCGATCTTCAATATAATTCAGTTATATTTTACTTTACTTCTATCTCTTGCAAGTGTGGTGTACCCTTTATTTTGCATACTTGCTAGGCTTAGACTTGTGGTTATCTTAGTTAGTCAAGTCCCGTTATTCTTGCCGGTGCTATAATCCAATCTGTACCCCAGGCTCTGATTAGGTCCTATCCTCTGATCAAAGACGATCTATTGTTACTCAAGGTTTGCTTGAGTACGTTTATAATGTGCCAGCCTATCCACACAGATTTGCTTGGTAGCCCCACTCGGTGACAACGTGTGGTGTGCCTGTGTAGTCCAGGCCCGTTCGTTCGGTAGGCCCGTAGGCATTAGCCGAGTCTCCTTCGGTTGTCTACTATCTACCCCCTGACGCCTCGAGGCGCTGGAATTTCACTCGACGCGAGACCCTGGCTTGCTTCTTGAGTTTCTTAGTTAACCACGATATAGTCTTTGCAGCCAAATAGAATAGAGTTTGGGAACTTTATCTCATTCGTTGTCCTCCCAGGCAACTATACCTTTCTACGTGTATCTTAGGTACTTCAATTTACTTCTTTCCACCATACACCTATCCGTTTACCAGACTTACCCCTGTCTAGTGACTAGCTGGTATATTTATATAAGTACAGTTCATTCGATTTGAGTTTATTCAATTATACTCTCTCGCCTGCCGCTTCCCTGTGGATAAAAATACATACTCGGAATACTCTGAGTGAAAAGCTACAACGGTCTCCGTGCGCTTGCGGAGTAAAATCTTATAAGGCTAAGAGACGCCAACAGCCTTAGAAGTTGGCTGGGGAGTATCTCTTGCATCGACCTTAGCTTGTTGTTCCTGGGAGATGTCAACCTCAGGTGATGGCTTGCGCACAGGCATATGCTGCAGTTTTTCTGAAGCTGCTCTGGTCAGTGTTTCTTGCCAGTTGTCAGATGGTATTTGTGCTTCATTCACAGCTTCAATGGCCTCATCCGTTTGGGTATCAGTCTCGACCTCTGGAATATGTGTTGGCACTGTGTCTGCATGGCCCTCGGTCACCAAGTCCCTAGGTGCCAGCTCTGTTGAGGCTCGGGGGCTTAGTTTCTCAAGCTGATGGTCCTTGGGGCATGCTGATAGTGGATCAATATCGTCATCAGTACGCAATGTGTATGGGAATCTGCAGGCATCCCTGATAATCCGATCTAAATCTAGATCTTCTGCCGTCAGATCTATCTCATCTTCATTGGGCAGCAGAGTGGATGCAGAAGGGGTTACTATGGCATCATCATGATGTTTCTTTGATCGTCTTTCACGGTGATGGAGTTGAATTTCCTCCTCTTCTTCTTCGTCTTCATCAATCAAGTTACTCCATTCTACTCCGACTGATGAATCATCAGCTTTGGCCATTATGTGGGAAGAGTACCTGGATTTCTTGCTTGTTTTTCCTGTTGACTCGGGGGAGTTTGTGACATCCTTGATCATCCTTTTGCTTGTCCTCTGTTTACGTGGCACTGCGGCACCAGTGGCCCTTGCCTTGGTACGCCCTTGACCAGCTGCAGCTCGAGTCTTAACACCACTTGGGGCGGCTGTATGCTTGGGGGCTGCCTTGATGATGTTGCTCACACCTGTTTCTTGGGCAGTCTGAGCTGCACGCTGTATTACTATGAAGGTGTGCTCCTCGTCATTTCCCGCACCATGAGCAGCAGCAACAATAGCTTCCATTTCCTTAGTGGATAACTCAGATTGTCGTTTTGATAGCCTATTAGTGCCAGAAAGCGACGGGTCTGATAGGAACTTGGATATATTGCTCTACATTAAATTCTTCATGTCAGGGGGTGATTGCAAGTAAGATTGATTACAGAAATAAGAGACAGTTCACTTACACTTGGAGTTGGATTCCAGGCAGAGTATGGTTTAGGAGTACCATCGTTGTGAGCTTCTCCTCTGAGTATCAATTCCACTCGGGCCTTGACATCTTCTTCACTCATAGCTCGGGTCGTCTCTCTAGTGGGATCACTGGCTTCGACGTATAGATAGGCAGGGTATATCCTATCTTTCAGTGGCTGAATGCAGAGATATACGAAGTCTATGACCACTGCATGGGCAGTGAGGACATCTTCTTTCAACCTGGCTATTTCCTCTAGTAGCATATTGACTTTGACTTGTTCTTCAGCGGTTGGACCTTCTTCCCAGCTTGCCAGCTTACTGTCAGGCTGCCTGCCAGACCTCGATGGCAGCGAATTTCCATGGTTCTCTATATAAAACCACTCGGAGTGCCATCCTCTATTGTTATCTAGAAGGGGAATATCCAAATAGACAGATTTGCGATTCTTCCGCAACTCAAAGCTAGCCCCTCCAGCAACTTGTAGCACTCCATCCCTCAGACTAGCTTTGCAATGGTATAAATGTTTCCACAGGCCAAAATGCGGGGCAATCCCGAGAAACGCTTCGCAGAGATGGACGTAGATCGATAGTTGAAGTACAGAGTTGGGATTCAGATGGGTCAAGTTGATTGAATAGAACTGCAATAGGCCTCGTACGAATGAGCAGACAGGAAGGCCTAACCCGCAGATGAAGAACGGCATGAACACCATCGCCTCATAAGTGTCCTTGGTTGGAGCAGTATCATCTTTCTTCTCGCATACCCTCCAGTTTGCCACCTCCTTCGGTGGCAGGACGCCCATAGCTACTAGTGATTGTAGCATGGGTTCGGTAACGGTGGAGGGACGGTATGCTAAGTACGGTGAAGGCAACTGCCGGTTTTCACTATGTGGCAGACCCTCACTGGTGTTTCCGCGCTCACTCAAGGTCTTCTTCTTGGGAGCCATGGGCACGGGTGTTCCTATCGATTTGTGGAATCGAGCAATGAAGAAAGCAGTAGCGCTCTAAGTTTCAGTAATGGTGGCGGCGGACTCAGTGGGGAAGAATGGTAGCACAGTTCTCAGATGGATGAAATCAGTTCAGGGTATAGATCTCGAATAACCCTGGCGCCGTCAGTAACAGTCCTCAAAAAATTGACGGAAACCGTGACACCTGTTATCTTAACTCGGACTTTATGCCATTCATGGTTGAGTTAGGTTTTTCTAAGGATAGGTCATTGATTTCAGTCAGATGATTCTTAAAAAAGAATGGCTATTCAGTCAGTTTTTCTTGGCACAAGTTCATGTTCTTTATCATTCGAAGAATAAGGTCTCTGTAATGGATGTTAACTCAAAACAATAAAGTGGGTATTGCCTGCACTCTGGGCATGGAGGAATATGAGCTCTTCAGTCGTTTTATGGTTTCATCTTTACTTCATGAACTCAGAAGTTGAGATTTGAGTCGGATGCATGTTTTTCAAGACAAGTACACACAAAATATCTCAATAGCGAAGGATAATGCGATGGATTTCATTATATAAACATGGTTCGTTACAATGGATTACATATATAGAGGGATTATCCTAATCTACTGCTAGGGGGATTATCCTACTCTAATGCTACTGCTATGGTGGTGGTGGTGGCCTAATGGCCGGTAGATGGGCTGGCCGAGGGCCCGGTGACACGGCGGCGCTTGAAGGCTGGAGCGTCGGCCTCGTCTCCGCCGTCGTCGCTGTCGTGGCCGCCCGAGCCATCATGGCTGCCGGGGGCATCATCGTCGTCATCGTCGTCGTCGGAGTCCTCGTCATCCTCCTCCTCCCTGTCCTCCTCCTTATCGTTAGAGTTCTGGAGGCCGGCGCGGTGGAGCCCACGAAGCTTGGCGTGCTCCTCGGCGTTGTAGCCTTGGGAGTCGTCGGTGTTGGGCTCCGACTCGTCCTCCCGCGGTGGCGTCTCCTTGGGTACCGGCTCCCCCTCGCTGGAGGAGTGGTCGTCGGAGGAGTCCCCGTCGTACACGCCACCGAAGAACGCGTCGTCGGACTCCTCATACTCCTCCTCGCTGGCGCGCGCGCTTCTTGCCCTTGCCTCCGGCCATGGTGGAGAGGGAGTGGAGAGTGTTTGGGGTTTTCTTGGATGAATGAGTACTCAGTGGAGGCGTAATGGATGGCCAGGCCATCGCTTTGCTCTTATAGTACGATCACTCTGCTTCGTTTTCTGTGAACGCGATTCAAGAGGCCGCGTCGTTTCGACTTCCTCCACGCGTTAGTTATTCTCTTGGGCAACAAAGGCTGTTGCGTGTTTGGAAGATTCCTGTTTTCTAGGAAGTTTGTGGGTAATTCCTCAGTGCCCTCTGTTTATTTCCCTGTGGGTTAACCCCATGGGGTGCGGGATTTGTGGAAAAAGTATTCTTTTTCTTAAAATCCAAAAAGCAGGAAGTTTGGGTTGGCTTTCTATGACTCAAAAAGCTGGGAGAGAAATGGTAACTCGGATGAGTGGATCTGCTATTCCTTAAGTTGACTCGGCACTTGGGGGATGCGTTTGGTAAGTCTGAATGAAGGGTTTAAATCTTTAAGCTGATTGATACTCAAGTCAACTTGAAGCTCGGGGGCTACCCCATGGGGTGCACCTGGCGGTGCATCATGAGAAATAATGTTAACTCGGACATGGCACTCATGAACAGTAGGAGGTTATTCTTTTTTAGAGTCTCGAGTCAATTAATTTCTAATTTAACTCGAGCCTCGGGGACTTGTGGGGGATAGATATTCCTGGGCCCTCACGGCGTGGATTCAGTATATGGGCCGTTGGAGGGCCCAATAGAGACAGCAGGCCCCTAAGCCGGGTGCCAACTGGTCTTGTGGGCCCGAGAACGGATGATGTGCCTGAAGACCAAATCAAAGCGTTCTAATTCAGGAAAGGCGTGAAGAGTTTGGTTCGGACTCTAGGTTCCAGAAGCGGCAGGTCTCTACAAAGGAAGCATGTAATCGTATATTCTGTGTACTCTTTAGGATTCCAAACCGGGTAGGACTCATAGATGGAAACCGACTTGTAACCCAAGCCTTGCCAGGACTATATAAGGCGGGTAAGGGACCCCTACGTAGATCATCGATCATCTCATCGCATAGCAGCCACCAAACGCCCTAGCTTTCATTGTAACTTGCAGCAAACATGATGTAGTGTATTACGCATCTCGCGGCCCGAACCTGTATAAACCCTCGTGTTTTGTCGCATCTCTACGCGAACCATCGAGCTACGACGATTTCGCCACCCCAAAAGCACTACGTAACACACCCCGTGGTGCATTGTCGGTATCAAACACCGACATCTATCAGCTGATGAATACGCATCTCTCATGAACATCAACACAGGTGATTTGACAGAACTTCGGTTATGGGCTTTTGAGAAAATTAGAGACAACAAAGCTAGGATAGCAAAAGCTACAACAAGAAAATGAAGCCGAAGAACTTCAAAATAGGCGATCTTGTCTGGGAGCTAGTTTTGCTAGTTGGAACGAAGGGTCCAGCATTTGGAAAGTGGTCGCCTAACTAGCACAGGCCCTATCGCATAGTGGAGACTGCCCCAAGGAATTCATACATATTGGAGACACTAGAAGGGGTAGTAACACTTGGGCTTGGATAGCCGATGCATTAGCATCGCCTCTAGAGAAAAAATTTGACAGATGCGTTGCCATCCAGTCTTAGCAGGAGCCGATGTATTAAAGCATCGCCTTTAGAAAAAATATAAATAAGCAAACTGTGAGTGGCAGGGCCTACGTGTGCCATTGGGCTTAGATAAAAGCCGATGCTACACGCTCGGGGGGCACGACTGACAAGGTTCAAATAATTAAGAAAGTTACGCAGAGGAAGATGCTGATAGTCTCTGAAGGTATTGGCGAACTGCAGTCAAGGCCTTTGTCCTGACTTCATCGGCAGAGTTGATAATTTGCCGATCTGGTTCGTTAGAACCAACAACCAGTCCCTTATTCAGCTCACGGATCTGCGCGATGCTGGCCTTGAGCGATGTTGACAGTTTTTGCTTGTTGTCCGCAAGTGCTTTCACCCCTGCATCATTGGCCAGGATGGCGGCATCAACCCGAGACAGCTCTTCCTCAAGGCGTTTGATTTCCTCAGTTATCTTCATCCTCTTTGCATTGAGTGCTTGTCTAGACGTTTTCAGTCGCGCCTCTTCACTGTCATTATCCAGGTCTGCCTTGAACTGGTTTGCTGCTGCACACTCCTTGGTGATCTCTTCTTTTAGGGCCGGCTGGTTGTTGCGGGAAGCTATGCGTGATGTAGCGGCCAACACATCCTCGCAAAGAAATCCAAGGTGAGTCGTGGGCCGGAGCACTTGCTTCAGGCCTGAAGGCAGCATGTCAGCAATCGGCTCAATGGCCGTGCGAATTCCGTCACAAGCAACGACTAATTCCTCAATTGGAGCTTCCAGTTGCTTGGCGATTTCCTCAAGGTTCAAGGTCACAATGGTCGTAGGGGACGTGGGAGGACTCTCAGTCACCAAGGATTCACCGATGGTTGAAGGATCAAAGTTCAGCAAGGATGCAGCATCGAAGGTCTGGCAACAGTGTGGTTAGTTCACAAACTATAGACGAAGGTCTGGCAATAGTGTGGTTAGTTCACAAACTATAGACCAAGACGAAGGGGAGCTTATTGGTGATTTAGAGGGATGAGTTTGAGCTGAGATAATGGGCTTAGGCTTGATGGCAGCTTTCTTAAACTGTGGCTGACGGAATCCTTTGCCCTCCCTCTTGCGCTTCATCCCAGGGGGTGAAAAGATGACCTTACTAAAAGAAGGCATGTCGGCCTGGTACATGGGCAGTGGTGCCTTTTGCAAGTTTTCGAATGGTTGGCCTGCATCGTCAGTTGGGATAGGTCCTGCTTGCATCTGTAAGCAAGAAGTTCAGTTGTATCATAAGTCAATAAGACAAACGAAGGCCGAATTGAGCGTGGGATTACCTCCTCTGGTGTAGTTTCGTGCTCTGGATCGATGGCTATAAGAGCTGATGCCACAGCATTTTGAAAAAGGTAGGGCCTCCAGAAGTTCCACCAGGTGTTGAAGCCGTTGGCTGTATATACGAACTCCATCGTGTCTGGTATATTCAGCTTTAGTTCAGAAAAGATGGAGTATGCTTTGGTGGATACCAAGGAGTCGACTATATCAGCTCGGCTTTGGATTTTCTCATGAATAATCAGGCGGGGAGAAGTCTGGTTCAAGCCGAGTTGGCGAGCAGCTAGAACATGTTGGTATGATTCATATCCTGGTTTGTTAATCCTGTTGCTAGTACTCATGCTGACGGGGAGAAGGCAAGGGGTAGTCACAATGCCGAATATAGCACGAGTTTCTTCGTCAGTACTAAAAATGTCTAGTCTGAAGAAGGATAGGTTATCGAATTGCTCAGATTCGGCATATGCATTATATACAGGGGTGGTTTGAGAACTATAGAAGCATTTGTACCATTTGGTTGTTTCAGCTGCATCGGTTTGGGTTATGGGCAATTGATGCAAGGCCTGGCGAAATGAAGTACAACGGATGGGCCTAAAAGACCTGGGAAAGACGGAGACTCGAGTTGTGGAATGTCTGTGATTTCATTACGGAAGTACAGTAGACTCTAGAGCTGAACAAACCACCAGGGGCCGCCTGTCTTGATACGTTGTCCAGCCAGAATGCGTTGGGTGTTCAAAGAAAGGTGGCAGTACAGCACGCCTAGGAAGAGTTTTCCTAAGGCAAGGGTCCGGCTTTAGGCTAGGGCAGTGACCAGGTTGAGATAATTCTTGGTCGGGGCCAAAGAAGGACCATTGAAAAGGAAATGGTCAAGCCAGAGGTTCAGGAAGGCGATTTGTTCTTTCTCTGAAACTGAGCCAGAGTGCTTGTTGTGCTGGGCAATGTATTGGCTCTAGTTTCGGGTATTGCTCTTCTCCACTATTTTCTTATGAGGACATTCAGCTAGATGAAAGGGGGAAGGATAGGTGGATTGCACATCTAGCCCTAAAATCATGACAACATCCATGAGAGTGGGTGTCATGGGACCGGAGCCGAACAAGAAACAGTTCAGGCTGTCTGACCAGAAGTAGCCGATGGATCTAAGCAGGTTGTCATCCTTCTCCATGGGAGAAAGAGATAGAGTCAGGGCATCGGCTATGCGGACGGTTTGCCAGGTTGAGTTGTATACACGCTCGACACATTTGTACCAATCAACCCACCCGTCTGATAGAGCTGAAGTGCCCGATCTTTCGGTGAGTGGAGATAAATTCGACTTGGTAGGAGATGACCCTCACGATCCGACTACGACGAGCAAACCCGCAGCGCCAATGCGATCGCTGAACCAACTCCCTGTGGTTACTGACCTTGTTGATGCAAGATCAGCCTGATCACGAAGATCGTTTCCTGTCCGCAATCGAAGAACGAACAAGAAAGAGATGCGAGCAATCTGATTATCACTCGAAGATGGAGTTCTGAATACACGAGGACAGCGCTGATTTGCGCGTGTTCCGAGAGTAGATAAAGCTAATGTAAATCAAAACTCGAGTCTGAAAAGAAATGCTGCCTCTATCTAAATAGAGGGAGAGGAAGGGCACAGCCCTAGGGGAGTGGCGGCCAGGTAGGGGGCGCAGCCCCTAGTGGGTTCCAGCCCTAGGCGCCCACACAAGGGCCTCAGTTGGGCCAGCGTCTATTCTTCTGGGCCTTCATTCTTCAGTAGCATGACGAAGTTTAGATCTCTCGCATGGGCCCGAGTGATTGGCCCAGCTGAGGAAGAAGGTGGCGCTGCTGGTGTAGATGTACTGGTGTTGTAGTTGATGTCCTCATCATCCTCCCCTTCTAGAACTGAAGTCGTCCTCGACGGCAACTCCTCATCCTCACCCACATATGGTTTCAAATCTGCAACAATAAAACTAGTGGAAACACCAAACTCCGCTGGTAGGTCAAGGATATAAGCATTATCATTAATCTTGGTTAGCACCTTAAAAGGACCAGCAGCACGAGGCATCAATTTAGAACGGCGCAAAGTAGGAAAACGATCCTTTCTCAAATGCAACCAAACCATATCACCAGGTGCAAAAGTAATATGTTTTCTTCCTTTACTACCAGCAACCTGATACTTAGCATTAGCAGCAGCAATGTTTTGGTGTGTTTGTGCATGAAGGTCAATCATTTGTTCAACATGTGCAACAGCATCGATATGTGGGGTTTCCGTAGCATCAAGCGAAAACAAATCAATAAGTGCTCGAGGAATGTAACCATAAACAATCTGAAAAGGGAACATCTTTGTAGAAGAATGTGTTGCACGATTATAAGCAAATTCAATATGAGGCAAGCAATCCTCCCAACGTCTCAAATTTTTGTCTAAAACAGCCCTAAGCATGGTTGATAAAGTTTGATTCACCACCTCAGTTTGCCCATCAGTTTGAGGGTGACAAGTTGTACTAAACAGCAATTTAGTGCCCAATTTATTCCAAAGAGATCTCCAAAAATGACTGAGAAACTTAGCATCACGATCAGAGACTATTGTATTTGGAATACCATGCAAGCGAATAATCTCTCGAAAGAACAATTCAGCAACACTGCTAGCATCATCAGTTTTATGACAAGGTATAAAATGAGCCATTTTGGAGAATCTATCAACAACCACAAAAATGCTATCCCTCCCCTTCTTAGTTCTAGGCAATCCCAAAACAAAGTCCATAGAAATATCAAGCCAATGAGATGTAGGGACAGGCAAAGGCATATACAAACCATGGTTGCTCAATCGTGATTTAGCTTTCTGACAAGTAGTGCAGCGTGCAACAAGGCGCTTGAGATCACGGAGCATCCGGGGCCAAAAGAAGTGTGCAGCCAGCACCTCGTGCGTCTTGTAGACGCCAAAGTGTCCCATGAGACCACCTCCATGCGCTTCCTGTAACAACAAAAGACGAACCGAGCTTGCTGGAATACACAGCTTGTTAGCGCGAAACAGGAACCCATCCTGCATGTGAAATTGGCCCCATGGTGTGCCATGCATGCAATGTAGTAAAGCATCTTTAAAATCAGCATCGTTGGCATATTGATCCTTCACAATTTGCAAGCCAAAAATTTTAAAATCTAACTGTGAAAGCATGGTATATCTTCGAGACAAAGCATCAGCAATAACATTTTCCTTCCCGTTTTTGTGTTTAATAATGTAAGGGAAAGACTCGATGAATTCTACCCAGTTAGCATGACGACGGTTCAGATTTGTTTGGGTACGAATATGTTTCAAAGCCTCATGATCAGAATGAATTATAAACTCGCGATGCCAAAGATAGTGCTGCCATGTTTGCAAAGTGCGAACTAAAGCATAGAGCTCCTTATCATATGTAGAATATTTCAGGCTAGCACCGCTTAATTTTTCACTAAAGTAAGCAACCGGCTTTCCTTCTTGTAACAAAACAGCACCTAGCCCAATACCGCTAGCATCACATTCAAGTTCAAACACTTTATTAAAATCAGGCAATTGCAAGAGGGGAGCATGTGTTAACTTATCTTTCAAAGTGTTGAACGCAACCGCCTGCGAATCGCCCCAAGCAAACGGTACACCTTTCTTTGTAAGCTCATGTAGAGGTGCTGCAATGGAGCTAAAATCACGGATGAACCTGCGGTAGAAACCTGCAAGTCCAAGAAAACTCCGAATCTGCGTGACCGTCGTCGGTGTAGGCCAGTCCCGAATGGCATCAATCTTGCTGCTATCCACCTCTATGCCCTGCGGAGTAACAACATAGCCAAGAAACGAGACACGCTGTGTGCAAAAGGTGCATTTTTCCATGTTACCAAATAAGCGGGCAGTACGCAACGCATCAAAAACAACACTCAAATGTTCTAAACGCTCTTCCATAGTCTTGCTGTAAATAAGGATATCATCAAAATAGACAACAACAAACAATCCTACGAAGGGCCTTAGAACTTCATTCATCAAACGCATAAAGGTGCTTGGAGCATTAGTCAATCCAAATGGCATAACCAACCATTCATATAACCCAAACTTTGTTTTAAAAGCCGTTTTCCATTCATCACCAAGTTTCATTCGAATCTGATGGTAACCACTACGCAAATCAATCTTAGTGAAAATAATGGCACCACTAAGCTCATCTAGCATATCATCAAGGCGTGGTATAGGATATCGATAACGAATGGTGATGTTATTAATAGCGCGACAGTCGACACACATACGCCATGACCCATCTTTCTTTGGAACAAGTAAAACAGGAACTGAACAAGGGCTAAGAGATTCACGAATGTAACCCTTATCAAGCAACGCCTACACCTGGCGCTGGATCTCCTTTGTTTCATCTGGATTCGTACGGTACGGAGCGTGGTTTGGGAGCTGGGCACCGGGGATGAGGTCGATCTGGTGTTCAATGCCACGGAGCGGGGGGAAGACCTGGTGGCAAGTCCTTGGGGAAAACATCAGCGTACTCCTGCAAAAGGTTAGAAACAGCAGGGGGAATATCCAAAGGCAAGGGATCATCAAGTGAAACGAGCATATTAGAACAAACAAGTGCATAGCAGGGCAAGTGAGTATCACATAGATCAGCAAAATCAGCACGTGTAGCAAGTAAGACAGGAGCATGCAACTTGATTTCAGCATTAACAGGGGTGGATGGCGAAGGTGCAAGTTGCTTTGCATTTTGTGTAGCCCGAGCGAGATCATCTTTTAAAATTTGGTCAGGGGTCATGGGATGTATAATTATTTTCTGACCCTTGAACATGAAAGAATAATGATTGGAATGACCATGATGTAAACTATTAGTATCATATTGCCACGGTCTACCAAGTAATAAAGAGCATGCTTCCATAGGAACAACATCGCAATCCACATAATCAGAATAAAAGCCCAAGGAAAAAGGAACACGTACCGAGCGTGTGATTCTTATTTTCCCACCATCATTAAGCCATTGAATGTGATACGGGTTCGGGTGCTTGCGAGTGGGCAAGGACAACTTCTCGACCAAAGTTGTGCTCGCCAAGTTGTTGCAGCTGCCACTATCGATGATGATGCGAATCGACCGTTCTTGTACAACGCCTTTGGTGTGGAATAGTGTGTGCCGCTGGTTGTTCTCGGGCTGGGCAACCTGTGTGCTAAGAACACGCTGCACAACAAGACTTTCATACCTATCGGCGTCGCTGGGTTCGACATGTACCTCCTCATTAGCTGCATGGTCAGTGGCAAACATAGCATGTTGAGTTTCCTCGGAATCACTAGCAGACGAGTACTCACCATTGTCACGTATGAGCAAGGTACGCTTGTTTGGGCAGTCCCGAATCATGTGCCCAAATCCTTTGCAACGATGGCACTGAATATCCCGTGTACGTCCTGTGGAAGGGCCAGCGCCTGTGGCTGAGGGTGCTGCAGGGTCGGCCGTCTTCTCACGCGGCGTAGTGCTGGTCATGAATGGTGCAGGCCGAGTAGGTGCTGAGTTGGATGTCGGGCTCCTTCCTGCAAAAGAGTTAGTATATGTCTTGGATCGGCGCCCCTGCACTTCACGTTCAGCTTTGCAAGCATATTCAAACAATGTGGTTATATCAAAATATTCCTTATAGTCAAGTATATCCTGAATTTCTCGGTTTAAACCACCGCGAAAACGTGCCATAGCAGCCTCATCTTTTTCAACCAAACCACAACGAAGCATACCCTTTTTGTAGTGCCTGGTAATATTCCTCAACAGATTGTTGACCTTGCTGAAAACGCTGCATTTGATTAAGCAAATCTCGGGCATAATAGGAAGGAACAAATCTGTGACGCATAGCAGCTTTTAATTGAGTCCAAGTGGTGGGAGTGGCGGTAGGATGTTTTTGTGTATATTCACGCCACCAAATTAAAGCAAAATCAGTAAATTCACAAATAGCAGCTTTAACTTGAGAATTAGCAGGAATATCATGGCATGAAAATTTTTGTTCAACCTCTAATTCCCAATCAAGATATGCAGCAGGATCATATTTGCCATTAAAAGATGGAATTTTAAATTTAATCTTAGCAAATGAGTCATGAGATGGTCGACGTACACGGCGGGCACGCCCGCGGCGATCTCCATCTTCCTGCTCCGTGTCACCTCCATAATCCTTCTGCAACTCCGTGAGTGTTGTGGTCAGCGTATCGAGTCGTGACACGATATCGTGGAGCGTGGTCGCAGTGGCCGTCTGAGCGAGGTCTAGCTGGTCGAACCGCTCGTTCGATGAAGTGGTCGTAGAATCAAGCCGTTCATGCAGCGTCTTCATGTCCGCGGCAAGTCCATCAACTTGTGTCCGCACGTCCCGTAGCTGTGCATCTGTCGTTTTGTCGTCTCCTGCCATGGTTAGCGTAAACACAAAGACAAAGCCTACGAGAACAGGGTATGATGGTGGATAAGGCGCTCAAAGTAGTGCTGTTATCAAATTCTTATCCGTTCTTACCAAGCACACAGGGGTGAACTGCAACCAAAAGGTAGTACCGGCGAGAGATTGGATAAGCGATTGCCTGGAGAAACAAAAACCTGCTCGTCGTAGGACTATGTGGAGTTCTGGGTAGGCTGCACTCAAATGCAATGGTTAGCACGATCAATCAATAATGCAGAGTTGAATTATAGTGCAAGACACCTAACTTTGCTGCTGGTAACAAGTGCGAAAGGATAGCAAGGGCAGGGAGCACAAGGGAGGGAGAAACTTCCGGGCAGCAGCGAACTGCCTTAACAATTTTTTTGGATTTTTTTGGGAACGATCACCTGGCGCTTCGTGGGGTGACCTGTATGGAAAAATTCGAGAGCTTTCCGGAAAAAAAAAGAACACTGCAATCGGAGTCCCGAGCGAAAAGTTATGCCCGTTTTAAGGCAGGACGTCCAATCGGCTGGAACTTTCCAAACGAAAAACGAGCGAGATTAGGCAAGGCAACCTCTTTGCTGTTTCCCTTTTTTTTGTCTCTCCTTCCTTTTTTTTATATAGAAACTTCCTGGTGGCCCTGTGTATGGCAGGACATCCGAGGCGACCAAAACTTCCCAAATGAGGTCGATCAAGATTAGGCAAAACAGGAGGCAGGCGTGATCCTTTTCCCTTTTTTTTTTGCTTGGATCAGGATTAGGAAATCAGGATACACTCTTTCGCTTTTTTTTTTGTTTTGGACTTTCCAAAGGACACACAAGGCAGGGGAAATCAGGGGGATGGCGCGTGATCCAGGGGGCGCGTGGTGAGAGAGTGAACAGCAGGTTGTGATGCGGAAGGGAAAGAGATGTGGCGACGCGCTAGGGTTCTAAGAAAAACAGATGGTGATAGAACACAAAGTAACCAGCAACAAATGAACGCGTAAGCACACAAATTCAACAATGCGAATTATTGAAAGATAGTGCAAGGCTAAAAAAAAGGTGCTGGGACAGGGAATATATATTTTTGGTTTGGTTTTGTGGACTGTAGGAATTTAAAAACACTCGATAAACTCACCGATCAACCTGGAAACCTGATACCACTTGATAGAGCTGAAGTGCCCGATCTTTCGGTGAGTGGAGATAAATTCGACTTGGTAGGAGATGACCCTCACGATCCGACTACGACGAGCAAACCCGCAGCGCCAATGCAATCCCTGAACCAACTCCCTGTGGTTACTGACCTTGTTGATGCAAGATCAGCCTGATCACGAAGATCGTTTCCTGTCCGCAATCGAAGAACGAACAAGAAAGAGATGCCAGCAATCTGATTATCACTCGAAGATGGAGTTCTGAATACACGAGGACAGCGCTGATTTGCGCGTGTTCCGAGAGTAGCTAAAGCTAATGTAAATCAAAACTCGAGTCTGAAAAGAAATGCTGCCTCTATCTAAATAGAGGGAGAGGAGGGCGCAGCCCTAGGGGAGTGGCGGCCAGGTAGGGGGCGTAGCCCCTAGTGGGTTCCAGCCCTAGGCGCCCACACAAGGGCCTCAGTTGGGCCAGCGTCTATTCTTCTGGGCCTTCATTCTTCAGTAGCATGATGAAGTTTAGATCTCTCGCATGGGCCCGAGTGATTGGCCCAGCTGAGGAAGAAAGTGGCGCTGTTGGTGTAGATGTACTGGTGTTGTAGTTGATGTCCTCATCACCGTCCATGGGGAATGGCCAAGCGCGGAGCTGGTCTGTCCATAGATCTAGGACTGGATCGACATGAATAAAAGGCAAGCATTTGGTTTCTGTCCTAACAAGGTTGTATAGGGGCTCATTGGATTTGGGTCCTAGACTAAAGGAATTGGAATTGGCCGAGGTTGGGATCAGTATCTCATCGGCCTGGATGATTAAAAACAAGTGTAAGGTAAAGATAACAGCTATACGAGGGTCGTAATTTCAGAAGTAGCCAAGATCTTCTGTCGTGCTACTAGACGCCGCCATTCCGCAAATTGCTCAGAGCAGGGAGGTGGTGGAAAAGTGTTTGTCAGTTGCAAGAGGAAAGAAGACATGCTTTGGTTTTGGTACATATGCTTTTATGAGGTGCTGACTCGCGCGGGATTTGGAAATTTTGGTCAGAGGAAGCGTGCCTTTTGGTTAATCGGCTTGTCGTGTTATTTTGGACCGAGTTGATGGGTCAAAGCCGATTTGGAGTTTGCCAGCAAGCCGATTTTTTACTAAAATCGGCTGATTAAGCTGATCGGCTTGTCATGTCATTATTCAGAGTCGATCGTGGAAGTTCTCGAGTCAGCGTGATGCTGCTAAGCCAATTTTCGTATTGCTGAAAACATAAAGGCAAAAGGGGAATCGGCAAAAAGGGAAGAAACAGAGGTTTAAGAGGGAAATTTCATTAATTTACATAGCAAAATGTATTTACATCCCTAAGCCGTCACTACGACTGTTGACCTCCAAAATTTGGGGATTTCCTTCCAAGGAGCCGATGCAATGGCTAATACTAATACCTAAACTAATCTTGCTACTACTAAGATAGGATGCTCTAAGCATCGCTATCATCGGCCGACTCCTTGTCGGCTTCTTCCTCACCTCCGGCAGCTTCATCGCCGGCGTCCTCGTCTCCAGAGGAGCCGAGGTCTGATGGGCCCTCTTTGTACTGTGCGAGGAGATCCGCGTCCTCGTCTGGCTCCTCTGGCATGGCGTCGTCGTTCGACTTTGTCGGCTCGTCGTCGTCGTCATCCTCTTCCTCGTCGTCCCCATCGTCGTCGGCAGGCGGCGCCTCCACCCGACTCTTCTTGGCGGGGCGCACCGGTGATGGTGACCGCCGCGGCAGAGAAGGGTTCCACGAAGGAGACACCATCGTGTCCTCTGGGTCCTCGGCATAGCCGAGGTTCACCCACACCCCGGACGAAGGGTCTGGGATGTCCGGGCCAAAGAACTTCAACTAGACTGTGGTGGCCTGGTCCGACGATTCTTTCTCGCCGTCTACCGGCGTAACCGAAGGAGCTTGATCGGTTCCCGCCGCTGGCAAGGGAGCCAAGCCTAGCAGCACAGCAGGGCAAGGCGGCGGTGGGGCTTGCACATTGGCGGCTGCCGGAGCCGTCGTACCCTCTACGGAGGCAAAGGAGGGCAAGGCTGGTGGAGTGGGTCCTCGAGGTCCCATCACAGTGAGGGAAGAAGAGGGCTCTGAAGGGATGTTGCTGCCGATGGAAGACATGGCTAGAAGGGGGTTTTTGCTTAGCTCTTTCGGGGCTTAAGGAGGAAGAAGAGCAGATGTCGATTGAGGAGAACAGGGGAGCCCTGCCTTTTATTAAGCGTGAGGCGATGGAAGGCGAAGGGACGCTGTACGGGAAGCCGCAGGGTCGCACGGGTCATCATGGCGGTTGCCATGGAAGACCGTGTTGCAGTGCAGGTTGATGGGACGTGCATGGCCAGGTTTCACACTTATCTGGTTTTGAAATAAACAAATCTTTATTTGCCAAAACCAGGGGGCATGTGTTGACAACAGAATTTGGCCGCCCCTGTTGATGGGCCAAAATCGGCTGTGGGCTGAAGGGAAGTTGTCCAAGGAAGCGACTGCGTGTGGTAAAACAGGCCTTTGGGGCTTATATCATAGATTAATGATAAGCTAAAGGAGTCTAGTTTGAGTCGGTTAGGGTTTGTAGTTTAATTAAGGATGGGCAGGCTTGCCGCCCGAGTCTCCGTACTATAAATATGTACCCTTTGTTATCGAAATAAAGTTGACGACATATGTTCATCGAGCAGCAGTTGTCTCCATATTCCCTCGGCGCATCGCCACCTCTAGCGACTAGAGTTTCAGGTAATCGTCATGCTGTCTTAACGATTTATTTCGTTATAGGCATTACGACGTTAGTCGCCTAGTAGAGCGTGTATTGAAGCATTTTTTATGGCACGGTTTACTAGTTACCATGATGAATCTCGTGCTAAGTTTAACTTAGCGCGAGATCCATTAGTTATCCCGATGAATCTCATGCAAGCCTAGCTTGGCATGAGATCCATCATGTGCATGAGTCGATATGCTTGCACGTCGGCTCATGTACAGCTTGTTGTTATGCTATCATATTCCATGATGCACGCTTTTACGTTGCCGGTTCGTTAATAGATTAGCATAGCGCAAAGCTTGGGGCATAGATTAGATCTGTTCTTATGGTTTCATATACAGATCACATGTTATTAGGAAGATCCGATGCATACCCTGCCATGCCTTTTGTCGTTTTATCAAAGATGCATCTGCTTTTATAGTTTTCTGGTGTAATCATTGATACAATAGTAGATTTTAAGGCATGTTTGACGTTTGTTGACGCTCGTTAAGTACTAAAATTTTGCTTTATTTTCATATGTTTTTATGTTTTTTCGAGAGTTAATCTTATCATTTAGTCTTGTTTTACTAACAAATAACCCCGTTTTCGAGAATGCTTTTTGTTTTTGTGCAATGTTCACTTTTGCAGGAAAATAGGGAATAATTGAAGATATTTGAGAATTTCTCGAAGAAAGGATTTATGCTATGAAGATGGCTAATTGAAGCCCATTAGAGGAGGAAGCCCGTTAAGAAAAGAAATCCTGGAAGATAAAGATTGCCTGAAGAATTAAATCCTGAAATCTTCTCAAAATTCATGACACAGCAGCTTGTGGGCCCAATTCGGAGACCTTAACGACGTCAAATGAAGAAAGTTTGAATACCAAAGTTTTTAGAGTCCGAGTTTGCATTATTTGGACTTTGGATGAGGAAGTTATGGTCAAAATACTAAAGGCTGCAGAATCTTTTACAAGTACGAAATGTGCACCACTCCCCCGCGTAGACATTGCGCCACGTCATCGTTTTTCCCCCACCGTAAGATCCCAGACACACCATATCCTAGCCATCAATTAATGGGCCTCATCTGCTTAAGTTTCAAGATGCTTCCTGAAATCTCGACGTCTCTCTGGTTCTCTCTCGTCGCCCAGCCAACCGTCCCTGGACATCCACCTCCATCGTTTGCATGCCTTCCACCCCACCGCCCCATATTCGTGGGCCACCTCGATAACCAGCGCCACAGGCCTGAACATCATCACCGGCATGGCGACGACGCCAGTTCAGTGTATGGTAGTACCCCTCCGCTCCGGATCGCCCCTCCGCCACTGCGTCGACACAGCGGCCGCCCCATCACCTGCCGCCAACACCACCCCCGTCTCCCGCTGCCGACGCCGCCCCCGTAACCCCGTTGTCTGGTCGCCCCACCGCGGGGAGCAGCGCCCGGCCGCGGCGGCCTCGGTGGCCGCGTGGAGCAACACCAGGCCACGCGACCGCGTGGAGTAGCACCCGGGGGAGCCGCGCCCGGTTGCGGCGACCGCGTGTCTGGGCCGCCGGCGACGGGGGAGCCGCACCCGACTGCGGCGACCATGGACGATCTGCGCGCCTGCGTGTTGTGGGGCCGCCGTCGCCCTCAGGGGAGCAGTGCCCGGCCGTAGTGACCGTAGAGGACACCTCCGCGGACGTCTTGGCGCGTCGGAGCCAGCGGCGTCGTCTGCGGCCTCCGCGGCGGTGGACATGTTGGTGGCGGTGGCCGCGCAGGTGGTGTGGACGCCCGTGGATGTCGTCAGCCAGCGGCTGATGGTGCAGACACCTTCCGCAAGATCCTGCGCGCCGACGGCGTGCGCGGCCTGTACCGCGGCTTCGGCCTCTCCATCCTCACCTACGCGGCGTCCAACGCCGTGGCCTAGCGCCTCCTCTGGTGAACCGTCGGCGCCGACCGCACCGAAAGCTACGCCGCGCTCGTGCCCGTGCAGGGCGCCAACGCGGCCACCGCGCTCGTCACCGTGCCGCTAGACACCGTGAAGACGCGGATCCAGGTGATGGAGGCGGACGCGGCTGCGGCGCGGCCCACGCTACCGCGGGCAGGGACCATGGTGGGGGCCCATGTCGCTGTCTGCCGCCAACATGGTCCCACGTACGAGTAAATGCAGGGTCAGGCGGTGGTGGCTGGCTGGCTGCCGTGGCCGTGTGAGCTCCCAGTGAGGCTTGGAGAGACGGTGCTGCGAGACGTGGGCTCAGGCGGGGCAGAGCTTTATTGTGTGTTCTGCGAGAAGAAAGAGGAAGACATAGGCCGGGCGCGAGCCAGCGATAAGGCCAAACCCTGCACCCGAGACGCGTGTGTGCTACGTGGCCATACACCAACACCAGTCACGCTCCTTCACAGAAAACAAAAAAAGGAAAAACAGCCACGTTGGGCCACCAACTGACGCGCGGCTAGGCCGCGCGGTCGTTTCTAGTATGAAAGAGTCCAACTCGGGAAGGACAAGAATGGAAGCTTCATCTACAAGCAAGGAAAAGCATGGACGTCCGGGACTCTTTTGGAAACTGGTATATACTTGGAAATAGGAGTTTTAGGTATTTTAGGACTCTTAGAACCGACCAATTAGATGCCATGTATAGGGTTCCCTCCGGGGTATAAATAGAGAGCCTCCCAAGGGGAGAGGCATCATATTCCATCGCATTATTCATCGCAAGACGAGAGTCTAGGGCAAGGGTCGGGGTCGAGAAGCGTTCAACTCGGCGAGAAGTCCATCTCGGCGAAAGGAGGAAGCAAAAGGAGACAGGAGGGGGCCGGTCGGCCGACCCAGGCCCTTCCAAGGAGGTCTCGAGGCCATCTTTCGACATGTTCTTCGTCGAGTTCATCCCGACGACTATGCTTCAAAGTTTACGATGTATCTCGAGTAATTGCTTGTACTTCCTTCAATACTTTTATGAAACCTTGTTACTTGATCAATAAAGTTTGTCTTTTAGACCTAGCTTGTTGTTTATACTTGATTCTTGATCCATATCTTTGCAATGCTTAATTCTAGCATGGTTTACTGGCCAGTAATTAACGTTATCATGTTCTTTTAGTAGATCTCTTTACTTTAATTAGTTGATTGAATCTGCTCATGCTTAGAGATGGTTAGGGTTTGCTAGTTCGTCGATTACCTGGTTACTAGTGACAGTAGAGCCCGGGGAAAGGTTCGAGTAGATCCTCGACATTCTTGATCATGTTTATTCTTTGCTTCATGTTTAGATATAGTTTCAAGGTGGTTCTTAGTATGTTGGTTGTTTGTCTCATATCTCTTGTGGATCCTTTTGACATGTTAAACCTATCGTTCTCGCGTTTATAACCTAAACCTTGTTCTATCATTTTATGCTATAGATTTATCTTGTTTAGAGTCTTATTAGAGTATAGATTAGAGTTTATTTAGATTAGTTTTATCTCTTGTTTAAGCTTGTTTAGATCTATTAGAATTAGTTAGTAATTCAGTTAATATTAGATAGATAATATCTTAAACATAATTATCCCTGGATTGACAAACCCAAGATACCTATCCTGGGGAAAAGCTACCACGATACTGTGCGCTTGCAGTATAAGGATTGACGTTCTTAAGTGGCGTCAACAAGCTTTTCTGGTGCCGTTGCCGGGGAACTCCTAATTATCGTTTAAGTTATTATCAATCTTTTATTAGCTATATTGCTACTAGTTTTAATAGTTAGTTTGTTTGCTTTTTGTGTGTTTAGTTTTTGTTTTAATTTGTTTTCATAATAATCGTTATTTTACGTTTAAGTGCTAGTTACTTAGTTTTTTTAATTTTGTTCTTAGTTTATTCAAATTAACCCAGCATCTTGCTGTCATAGATTCTTTGTTTTGTATTTTTGTTTTTATAATTAGTTTCAGTTATGACTTCAAAGTCTGAAGAGTGGGAGCTCTTGACACTTGGTGAGTACATGACTCCAAAAGCTGTAGACCTCAAGTTTCAAGGATCCAATAAAAAGCCGGAGTCAGGATCGTACGAGCAATCATCAGGATTGCTGCTAAAAATCCATTCAGTGGAGAAGACGACAAGAACCCATACAAGCACCTGGAGAAGCTCAGCCAAGTGTGCCACACCTTCTATCAAGAAGGAATTCCAGTGGAGTGGGTTAAATGGAATATCTTTCCATTTACTCTCGTGGATAAAGCCAGTAAGTGGTACCAAGCTGCCTCAATTGAAGCTAAAGGAGACTGGGAAATTCTTGAGCAGAAGTTTTTAGCTAGATTTTTCTCGTCACTGAAAGTGTACAAGTTGAGGAGGCAAGTGTTCAACTTCGAGCAAAGACAAGATGAATACATCGATGAAGCTTGGGAGAGACTTGAATGTTTGCTCACACAAGGACCACTACTTGATGTAACACCAATGGTGCATTTGCATATCTTTTACTTTGCACTAACACCAGAAGCTTTCGAGAAAGTGAATATTACTGCTGGAGGATCACCGTTGAGCAGAACACCGAGTGAATCCAGATAGATTTTATCTGATATCTGCATGGGCTGCAAGTTCAACAGAGAGAGAAAACAAGATGGAGTGAAGAAGCGGAAGGAGCACATGGCGCCCACTTATGCTGTCTTTGAGGACCAACCACCTATCAAAAAGACTACAGTGTCTTATGCCTCTGATGAGGAGCATTATAAAAGTTTTGCACCTCGAGAGGAGACCAAGAGTGATTTTAGAAGTCTTGCTAGTTCAAAGCCTTTGACAGAGTTCGAGAAGATGAGCTGGATGCCAGTGGAGTTTGGAGATACACTCAAGTGTGCAGGACCACTTCCAATAGAAGACTTAGTGGAGGAAGAAAAGTTGTTCCCACCAGAAGTACCACTAAGGAAGAGCGATGATAGTCAAGATACAGGGGAGGTGCTGCAGAAATTATTCTAAGAAGAGGAGCTGGATAGTGACTTCGTTTCTGAAGTGAAGCTGGTGATCGGAGTCAAGCCGGAGGCATCGCTTACTAAGGAAGTTATCGTTCAACTACCAGCCGAGGAATCACCAACTGGACTTTCGTGCTCCATCAACAAAGAAGTCTTCAACAACATACACTGCGCTATGGAAGCTCAGGTAAGTACTACGAGCTATGAAGTTTATTCTAAGTTGAGTGACAATCCATGTTTAATTTCTACTAATCTTAAGATTAAACTTGCTAGTAATGAAGTAATTAAACCTGTAGGCTTAATTAAAGATGTTGAAGTTGACTTTGCTGGAAAAATTATACCAACTGATTTCTATGTCATTAATGTCTATGATGATGATATTAAATTAATTTTTGGTAGACCTTTTCTTAAGTTAGTTAATGCCATAGTTAATAATGAAAAAGGAAAAGTCACCTTAAATATTAATGGATTAAAATATGACTTTTTACCGGTATCTAAAGTGCCTATTAATCTCACTCTGATATAGAGGAAATAGAGAGTATTAATTATATTAATGCTTTTAGAGAATCTTTAAATCTAGTCTTAGAGGGAGAAGACGAAGGGTTTTTTTCTGAAGAAGCAACTAATGCCACTAATGAATTAGAACAGAATATAAAGAAACCCGAGACTTACCAGTAGAGCCGTTAGGTGACCTCAATCATCAGGAGGCGCCTGATGTGGAGTTAAAACCACTGCCTAATGCACTTAGATACGAGTTCTTAGGAAAAGATAAAACTTACCCAGTAATTATCAGTAACGAGCTAAGTCCAGAAGAAGTAGAGAGACTGCTGGAAGTGTTAAGGAAACATAAGAAGGCCATTGGATATTCTTTAGCAGATCTTAAAGGGATCAGCCCCGCGTTTTGTATTCATCGCATTCCGATGGAAGAAGACCACAAGCCAGTAGTTGACAACCAAAGGAGGCTGAGTAACGAAATGAGGTCTGTAGTCAAAAAGGAAGTTATCAAGCTTTTAAATGTCGGAATTATCTATCCAATACCAACTAGTGAGTGGGTTAGCCCTGTTCATTGTGTGCCTAAAAAGGGAGGTTTAACTGTAGTTAAAAATGATAAAGATGAATTAATTCCACAAAGAACTGTGACTGGTTGGAGAATGTGTATAGATTACCGGAAGCTTAATAAAGCCACTAAGAAAGATCACTTTCCTTTACCCTTTATAGACGAGATGTTAGAGAGACTTGCTAAGAATACCCATTTTTGCTATTTAGATGGATATTCTGGATTCTTTCAAATCCCTATTCACCCAGATGACCAACATAAAACTACCTTCACATGTCCCTACGGAACTTTTGCCTATAGAAGAATGCCCTTCGGACTTTGTAATGCGCCTGCATCTTTTCAAAGGTGTATGATGGCTATTTTCTCAGATTTTATTGAAGATATCATGGAAGTTTTTATGGACGATTTCCCAGTTCACGGTACAAGTTTTGACCACTGCTTAAGGAATCTAGAGAAGGTGCTTAAGAGATGTAAAGAGGTTGACTTAGTGCTAAATTGGGAGAAGTGTCATTTCATGGTTAGAAGAGGTCTTGTGTTAGGGCACATCATTTCCGAGAAAGGGATTGAAGTAGATAAAGCCAAAATAGAGACCATAGAAAAACTGCCACCACCCACAGACATTAAATCTCTAAGAAGTTTTTTTGGTCATGCTGGATTTTATAGGAGATTTATTAAAGATTTTTCTAAGATAGCTAAGCCCCTTACTTACTTGCTTCAAAAGGACGTTCCCTTTGAGTTTACTGAAGAATGTGAGGTCGCTTTTAGAAAATAAAAGAGTTGCTTATTAGTGCACCTATCATTCAACCACCCGACTGGAATCTGCCTTTTGAGATCATGTGTGATGCAAGTGATTACGCAGTAGGAGCTGTGCTGGGTCAAAGAAAGGATGGAAAAGTGCATGCCATTTACTACGCCAGCAAGACTCTTAACGAAGCTCAAGTAAATTATGCTACTACAGAGAAGGAGTTGTTAGCAGTAGTTTTTGCCTTTGAGAAATTTAGATCTTATATAGTTAATTCAAAAGTTATAGTTTACACCGACCATGCTGCTATTAAATACCTTTTTACAAAAAAAGACGCCAAGCCTCGTTTAATTAGATGGATTTTAATGTTACAAGAGTTCGATGTAGAGATTAGAGACAAGAAGGGAGTTGAGAATGTAGTGGCGGATCATTTATCTAGGATGAACCATGCTAAAGGTGGACCACCTATATAGAAGACGCTTTAAGAGACGATACCCTTTATGCCATTCTAGATAAAGACTCTTGGATGATAGACGTTATAAGAGCCATAAGAAAAGAGCCGTTAACTCATCTCAGCTATAATTCCAAAAGAAAAGTCCTAGCCGAAGCTAAGAAGTTCTATTGGAACGCCCCTTACCTATATAGGTTTGGATCTGACGGAGTCCTTAGAAGATGTGTGCTTGCAGAAGAGAGAGAAGAAATTCTTAGGAAGTGTCACGCTTCAGAATATGGAGGGCATCATGGACATTTCAGAACTCATGCCAAGATATGGGGGAGTGGATTTTATTGGCCAGAAATGCATGAAGATGCAAGGAAATTCGTTGCTTCTTGTCCCGAGTGTCAGAGGGATGGGAATGTTACATCTAGAAACTCAATGCCTCTCACTTATAACCTACAAATTGATTTGTTTGATGTTTGGGGGATGGATTTCATGGGTCCATTTGAAAATTCACATGGATATGAATACATTTTGGTGACTGTGGATTATGTCTCAAAGTGGGTAGAAGCTTTACCTTGTAAAAAGGCGACTACACAGGAGTCCATAGAGATGATAAGAAATAATATCTTTCCCAGATATGGAGTACCTCGAGTCATCATCTCAGATGGAGGATCACATTTTGTTGGTAAAGAGTTTACTAGTATTTAGAGAAGATGGGAATTGAACATAGAGTTTCCACAGCTTATCACCCACAAACAAATGGCCAAGCCGAAACATCAGATAAACAGTTAAAAGAAATTCTTAAAAAGACAGTAATTAAAGCAGGTAAAAACTGGTCGAATAAGCTTAGCGATGCTCTGTGGGCATATAGGATTGCGTTTAAGGCACCGATTGGAATGAAGCCTTATCAGTTAGTCTATGGAAAAACCTGTCATTTGCCGGTAGAGATGAAGCATAAAGCTTATTGGGCGATTAAGGAATTAAATTTTGATTTAGACGCTGCTCTAGTCAAAAGAAGGATTCAACTTAGTACCCTTGATGAGGCAAGATTGCAAGCTTACCATAATGCCACTATCTATAAGGAAAGGGTTAAGAGATGGTTTGATAAGAGGATCCTAAAGAAGGAGTTTAAAGTAGGTGATAAGGTTCTTCTTTTTAATTCAAGGTTTAAATTATTTGGAAAAAGAAAATTGCAAAGTAAATGGGATGGACCTTATATAGTACATGACGTATCACCTACTGGAGCAATTACCATTATGGATCTTGAAGGAAACAAGTTTATGGTAAATGGTCAAAGACTTAAGGTTTTCCTTGAAGGGGATAAATTTGAAGTCAATTATATTGATACATATGAATTCAAGGAAGTGAGGATTCATTACCATGGCCATACTCTCTAGTTTTCCATAGTTTCCATATCTTTGTATGTAAATAGTTACGTTTAGTTTAGTTCCATTTTTGTTTTTAATTAGGAAATAGAGTTACCGACAAAACTTGGACTCTTTTCGCAAAGGAAAGAGCCCAGGTCGTCCGACCCCTAGGGTGTCTGGTCGGCCGACCCAGAGACTTTCTGAGGCGTTTTGTTTCCAAATTTTGCCAATAGAGTCCGCGTTGTATTATAAGTAAGTTTAGGGTAGAGTTTGGATCGGAATCGCTGTTTTGTTTCCAAATCTCGCCAATCTCCAGAGTATAAAACCATAGGGAAGCCATGGAGCCGAGACATCAAACTCAAAACACATCGAAACCTAGCCGTGGCAAGTTCCGAAGCAATGGAGATGCAACTCGTGAAGAGGGACGCCAAGGCGCCGCAAGAGGGGGCCTGGTCGGCCGACCAGGAGGAGGCTAGTCGGCCGACCAGCCCTGTCTCGTGGGGAGTTCGCCGCAATTTTTCGCAAGTGATCTCTGACGATGAAGATGAAGGGTCAAGGGGGTGTGGATCAGCTGAACAACGAGGAATCTCAAGGCACATGGCGAAGCTTTCGATTCAACCTTTGGAGATGAAGGTTAGAAGGTCTGGAAGAATTAAGGGGATGCCCAGAATTAATTATCAAGAAAGTCCTGCCCGTTCTGGGGGGACTATCAACTCAAGCGAGAATCAATCTATGAGCTTTGATGGTTTTCAAGGATCAGAGACTGAGGAGGTAAATTCAATCAATTTCGTTCCTTGTTTCAATACTTATCATGTTGGAGCAGAGGATGGAGTAGATTGCTGCCCAAAGTGTAGAGAAGCCATCTACTTCAATAAACAGAAAAGTGAGGATATTTTGGATATAGTCATTGATGTAGAGGAGAGGCTTCACAAAGAGATAGAGAAACAAGAGAGAGGGTTGACAATTTTGTCAGAAACCTAAAAGGGCAAGTTAATTACCTTTAAAATGTTTGTGAGAGTCAGAAGCGAGTAATTGATTCAATCTGGAGCCACGTTACAAAACTTGAAGGAGGAGGCTATCAACCAGATGCCACTTGGGATGAGCCAGAAGAGACATATTCACCTCCACCCAATTATCTGCCTGGTGAAGATCCTCTTGATGGGCCGGTAGATGATACACACTAGTTCAGCGATGACGATTAAGAGCTTAGCTTAGTTTAAGTGTGGGGATATTAATAGAATGTCCCATTTAGATAGAGAGTTTAGATTAAATAGAGTTTAGAGTCTTTAAAGTTAGTTTAATAGAGTCAGTTGTCTTTTGTATAATCGGTCTATTAGATTAATAAAGTGTTAGATTGAATAATTTACTTTACTTTATTTAAGTTTGTTCTTTATTTTTGCTTTGATGATTAATCTTGCTTAAAGTTTTATGATTTGATTAATACGGTAATTGCTAGATTAATTAATTTTGCATAACCTATATGGTTATTAAAGGATTATGTTTTATAGCTTTGCCAAAGTTTTAATTAAGAAAAAGATTAGAGGAGTTTTATCTTTTCATTAAAATTTCTTTTTCTTGGATCAAGTTTTACATCCCTATGTTAAGAGAGAGCATAAAATTCCTAGTAGAGCTTAGGTTTATGAAACTTAGTTTGAAAAGCATAGTTGTCTTATATGAGTTTGGTTAAGTTTGATCCCTTTAGATGTTTTGATCACTTAGAATTATCTTGGTCATCTATTTTCATTTTTTGCTAGCCTTTCAATATATTCCAATTGCTTACAACAATAAAGCAATTTCTTTAATCCTTGAAACCTTATCATCTCATTATTTTATCTTTACCTATATAAAGTTTTTGCTCAAAATAATACTTCGTAAAAGCAGTAATTTTAAAGAAAGGTGGTGAAAAGAGGAAAGAGGCGCCCATCTAGTGAAAAAAAATATAGGTATGGCGCCTAGAAAGAAAAAAAAAGGAAAAAAAAGAAAAGGGAGAAAAAATGGTCAAGTGGTCGAATTATAAAAAGTAGAATTAGGAAAAGGAGAAGGGGGAAGATGTAAAAAGTTTGGAGAAATAAAAAGAGCTTTTATAATCCTGTTAAATATAATGAGCAAAGACTTTTTCCAACCATGTACAAAATTTCAGAATTTATTCCACTTCATTATTGTTCTTGCACATGTCCACTATCTATATCTTCTTTTTTCTTGAGCTTTTCTACAATCTCCTTTCTTTATTTCGATGACCAAGATAGTTTATAGCCTTTACCAAGCTCCACTTAAATTCTAAGTAAGATGAGAGAAAAGGAATATTTTCTGTATGATAGCCACTTATAAGAGTGCCTTTTTTTAGAGCTTAACCTCTGGGATATAGTAATTTCTTGATCCTTGAAAGTTTTGCTTCAAAATAAAAAAAAAACTCTTTGATAATTCTGAAAAGAGACATTTGGCATTGCTATAATTCATTTGACTTAGATAAACTTTGTGGGGATATGCATGAAGATTAATCTGGAAGGATCCATGTTATGATTTGAATAAATTTTAAAAGGCATGGTTATTTCTGAAAGGTAATTATTTAGAATTTGGTTAAATATAGCTAAAGTTCTTTTATCGATCTTTTGCTCGAGGACTAGCAAGATCTAAGTGTGGGGATATTGTTGACCCTCGTTAAGTATTAAAATTTTGCTTTATTTTCATATGTTTTTATGTCTTTTCGAGAGTTAATCTTATCATTTAGTCTTGTTTTACTAACAAATAACCTCGTTTTCGAGAATGCTCTTTGTTTTTGTGCAATGTTCGCTTTTGCAGGAAAATAGAGAATAATTGAAGATATCTGAGAATTTCTGAAAGAAAGGATTTATGCTACGAAGATGGCTAATTGAAGCCCATTAGAGGAGGAAGCCCGTTAAGAAAAGAAGTCCTGCAAGATTAAGATTGCCTGAAGAATTAAATCCTGAAATCTTCTCGAAATTCATGACAGCAGCAGTTTGTGGGCCCAATTCGGAGACCTTAACGACGTCAAATGAAGAAAGTTTGAATACCAAAGTTGTAGATCTCTTCGAGGAAGCCCGTTAAGAAAAGAAGTCCCAGAAGATAAAGATTGCCTGAAGAATTAAATCCTGAAATCTTCTCAAAATTCATGACAGTAGCAGCTTGTGGGCCCAATTCAGAGACCTTAACGACATCAAATGAAGAAAGTTTGAATACCAAAGTTGTAGATCTCCTCGAGGAAGCCCGTTAAGAAAAGAAGTCCCGAAAGATAAAGATTGCCTGAAGAATTAAATTCTGAAATCTTCTCAAAATTCATGACAGCAGCAGCTTGTGGGTCCAATTCAAAGACCTTAACGACGTCAAATAAAGAAAGTTTGAATACCTAAGTTGTAGATCTCTTCGAGGTCTACAATTTAGAGTCTGAGTTTGCATTATTTGGTCATCGGATGAGGAAGTTATGGTCAAAATACTAAAAGCTGTAGAATATGGAAGAGTCCAACTCGGGAAGGACAAGGATGGAAGCTTCATCTACGAGCAAGAAAAAGCATGGACATCTGGAACTCTTTTAGAAACCTGTATATACTTGGAAATAGAAGTTTTAGGTGTTTTAGGACTCTTAGAACCGACTAATTAGATGCCATGTATAGGGTTCCCTCCGGGGTATAAATAGAGAGCCTCCCAAGGGGAGAGGCATCATATTCCATCGCATTATTCATCGCAAGTCGAGAGTCTAGGGGTTGAGGTCGAGAAGCGTTCAACTCGGCGAGAAGTCCATCTCGGCGAAAGGAGGAAGCAAGAGGAGATAGGAGGGGGGCCGGTCGGCCGACCCCTAGGGGGTGTCGTCGGTCGACCTAGGCCCTTCCGAGGAGGTATCGAGGTCATCTTTCGACATGTTCTTCGTCGTGTTCATCCTGACGACTATGCTTCAAAGTTTACGATGTATCTCGAGTAATTCCTTGTATTTCCTTCAATACTTTTATGAAACCTTGTTACTTGATCAATAAGTTTGTCTTTTAGACCTAGCTTGTTGTTTAAACATGATTCTTGATCCATATCTTTGCAATGCTTAATTCTAGCATGGTTTACTGGCCAGTAATTAACGTTATCAGGTTCGAGTAGATCCTCGACATTCTTGATCATGTTTATTCTTTTCTTCATGTTTAGATATAGTTTCAAGGTGGTTCTTAGTATGTTGGTTGTTTGTCTCATATCTCTTATGGATCCTTTTGCCATGTTCAACCTATCGTTCTCACGTTTCTAACCTAAACCCTGTTCTATCATTTTATGCTATAGATTTATCTTGTTTAGAGCCTTATTAGAGTATAGATTAGAGTTTATTTAGATTAGTTTTATCTCTTGTTTAAGCTTTTTTAGATCTATTAGAATTAGTTAGTAATTCAGTTAATATTAGATAGATAATATCTTAAACATAATTATCACTGGATTGACAAACCCAAGATACCTATCCTGGGAAAAAACTACCACGATACTATGCGCTTGCAGTATAAGGATTGACGTTCTTAAGTGGCGTCAACAACGTTCATCTAGATGTTTTAACCGACTGGAATAGATCTAGTCATGTTTCTTCTTCCTTTATTTAAGTACTTTGTATATTATATCTGGATATGCTACTGGTAAGACAGCAGGGCCTTGTCGACGCAGAAGATCTGACCCAGGATGAGCCGATCCGAGCGATCCGGCTAGTATTTAACATTTGATCTATTTTGTCTGCTTGTACAGGGAAAACAGGAACCAACCAACGCCATCACCACCACCACAACCTCTCTGGCTAGGTCATCAGCCAGGTGGCACGCCCAACCACCATCAAGCCAAGACGATCGGCTAATCCGTTCAGCTGGTAGTGGGTCGCAGCAAGGAGGAGCGATCCCTACGGTCCACGTACACCTTCCGGCCCTATTGTGTGAAGCTCTCTAGAGTGCTACCCGTCGGTTTCCTGATGCAACAGGTTCTAATAATTCAAATAAATTTGAATTTAAATCCTTAATTCACACAAACAAGAATATAATGCACCAGCATGTATGCACAACAAAGTTAGGCCTATGATTGTTTTTATGCATTTATTTAATTTAATAAATCATGATAAATGCAGACTAAGCACATAAGCCTTAAAAAATTAAATAAATTGCTTGCAATCACTACTAGAGAACAGACCTTCGGATGGAGTTGCTATTTCACAAAAAAATCGGCCAGAACTGCACCCAGTACTAAAGCTAGCATCAGTACCGGGTGCAACACTAGGGAGCCCCTACACGCCATGGTCGCGAGCCCCGGAAGCACTTTAGTATCGGGTCGCCCCAAGAGACGGTGCTTATATTTTTGCATTAGAAGGGGGTCGTTACACCACCCGGTGCTAATATTATTTGCACCGGGTAGTACACCAACCTGATACTAATGTAGTTAACAACAGCCTCGTCTCTTTATTAGACCCGGTATTAAACTAGTGCCAGGGCTTCCAATGGAAGCTCACGTCCCCGTTTGCCTTCGCGCCAATTCTCTGCTCTACTGGAAGCCGTTGATGATGATCATATATTTAATCGTGGGAAATTAAAAAGTTTGTACGATTATTTACATCAGGACAACATTAGTGGTTCTTTAATTTCAATTAAAAAGTCCAATTTTTACATATTGTAAAATATTTATGTGGAATATGCAATGTTTTAGCCCTTTTAATTTATATAAATAATACTCATTAGTATCGGGTATTTGAATGACCCGGTACTAATATACGAATTGTATCGGATCTTGAGTACACCCGGTACTAATTAGCCCGCCCCTAGCTATTAGTTCCAACGACTTTCCGCCTCTGCCATCTCCACCCACTCTCTTCCCCACGTCCGGCCACAATGGATGCCCTCGCCATGGCAGCCCTAGACAAACGCATGGCCGCTAAAACCGTAAAGGAGTGCCTCGCTGCTGCGAAGGTCATGCATCCCCACCACCTCGAGGATCGGCGGCTTTGGAGACTCTGCGTGCTCCGGAAGGCCTCTCTCAGCATCGAGATCCTCCTCAACCCCCGCATTAGCCGCCGCCGCGTCGCCGCCACGGCCCGCCGCAATGGCAGCAGCGTCGCCACGGATGCTTCAACTCAGGGGACCTAAATGGCAGCAGCGTCGGGGACCTCATCTACCGTGGCAGCGACTGCCAGGGTTGCCCGCCGGTAGTGCTGCGGCACGGGGCTGAAGCACCGCACCTTCTTGCGCCTGCACCACCTCGCGGTCACCAAGATGAGGCGCCGTTAGGCCGCTGCTTCAGCCCCGACGACCTCCTCAATGGAAGCACCTCCGCACTGCATTGCTCCGCGCCGCGGCCCTTCATTAATGACGCAGGCGACACCGGCGGCGACGGCATCGATTGGGATATGTTGCTGTTGAGCGACGATGACTAGGAGGCGTTGACGATGATGGCGTTGACGGCGACGGGACCATGACGATGATGACTACTGGCCGGAGACGTTGCTCGCCTCATCTGAGGCCGAGCATTAAGAGAGCTTAGTATCTAGTAGCTTGGTATTGTAGAACTTAGTATCTAAATATGTAATCTAGTTAAATGTAATTCGAATTATATATGAATCTGCTTCTGTTTATGAATCTATGAATCCGCCTCGGTGATGAAATATTAAGTGAATTTGTAAAATTAGAACCGAGTAGATGTTTCATCCGGTACCTAAGCCACTGGGAGCAACGGTCAAAGTAAGAATTGGGGTTTTCCATACCTATGTCATTGGTATCGGGTGTTTAAAAGTACCGGTGCTACGGTCGTCTGCAAAAAAAAAAAAAAAAAATTGGAGTGGTTTTCACACATTGGTACCGGTGTTTTACAAGCACCTATACCAACGAGACTCTATTGGTACCGGTGTTTGTGTATCCCGGTACTAATAGTTCTCAGGGTATTTAACCGTGAGCTTCTTGGTGTGAACAGATCGAGAGCTCTGTCCATGGCGTCCATTTACAGGGGAGGTGCTGCCAAAATTTTCTTCTGAAAATTGGAGCCTCATCTAAAGTGTGCTAAGAGGTTAGCTGCTTTATCCTCTACTTGATCATTGTGGTACTTACTGCTTCTTAATTTGCATTACTGGAGGTGGTAATATACAATAGTCTTCTAGCTTCCACACGAAGGCATTCTGGACTCTGTCCAAGGCGTCCATTTACAGGGGAGGTGCTGCCAAAATTTTCTTGTGAAATTGAATTGGAGAGTGTAAGGATTGGATGCCCAAGAGGAAGGGTTGTAACACCCTAATTTTAATTCTAGTATTTTACAATAAATTTAATATAGTTTATTTAATTTTTTAAAGGTTTTATATGCCTAGGCTTGCATTTTCATGATTTATTTTATTAAAGTAATTTAATTTCATCATAGGACAACTTTGGTTGCGCATTCATGCTGGAGCTTTATTTTATGTACTGTATGAACTAAGGTTTGGAATTCAAATTATTTGAATTCTAGATTTGTTTTGGATTTGGTTTTTAAAAGAAAAGAGGAGAGAAAAGAAAAAGAAAAAGGAAAAAAAAAGACATCCCAGCCGAGCCACCAGCCCAGTGGGTGGCCCAGCTCTCTTACTTTCCCATCTGGCCCAAACCACCGCTGCTGACCCAAGTCGGGCAGCCCAGCAGCATGCCCCCTCTCACCCCTTCCCTCTCTGACGGCGGGACCCCTCTTCTCTCTCTGCGCCGTGGGCCCACCGGGTCAGGGTCTTCTTCCTCCCCAAGCCACTGCCTCTCTCTCTGCGCGTGGCCTGCGCGCCACCCCGGCCGCCTCTCGCCCTCAGCGGCTGGACCCGCGCCTCCGCCTTCCCCGCGGCCATGGCCCGCTTGCTAGCGCCGCTCTCCCCTCGGCAGCACGCGCTTGACCCCGAGGCGACGCGGACTCGGGTCCGAATTGAACCAGAGTCGCCGCGCCGCCACCACCCTTTGAATCCGAGTCAGACTCGCTGCGCCACCCTATAAAAGGGGTCTCCACTCCCGCCGCCATCTCTTTTGGCCACCCACTCCCTCGCCCAAGCCCAAGCGCCGCCATCGCTGTTGAATTTCGTCATCAGAGCTCGCAAGGTGAACGAGGCCGCCGCCCCAAATTCACTGCTACGGAGACCTTCTCCGGTCCAATTGACCCCATTGCTGCCTTCACAAGACCTCCACGACCACGTTCCGCCAGTTCTTGGAGCCCCGTAGCCGCTCTTTGCCGCCGTTCCGCGAATGCCGAGCCACCTCGCCGCTGCTGCTCGTCGCCGACCCATCTTCGGTCACCGAACGCCGTCCCCGAGCCCCTGGTGAGGTTCCCCATCGCGTGTTCCCTCTCCTCGGCCTGCTACCGCCCCGTCCCGTGCACTAGAGCGCTCTGGCGCCTACGCGCCGGAGAAGCGCCGCCGAGCCCGCCGCGTCCCCAGGTCGCCGCCGGCCAAGCCCATCTTCTCCTTCCCAAGCCGTCCGATCTTGATCCATTGGCCCTAGACCGCCGATGACCAGTCAATACCGGTCAACCTGGCATCTTTGCAAAAGAGCCCCTAAAGTTTTCCGAAATAAACCCGCGGTCCATCTTTGTTCAAAAGTATTTACAAAACAGCCCTGTTGTTAATGTTTTAGCCCCTCATCTTTTCTAAAATGGAACCCACAGTCCAAGCCTCTCGGTTTTAGCTCTTTAACCCTCTGTGACTTAGTTTAATTGCGCTTAGGCCCTTGGTTTTCCAAACTTAGCCCGTGTTGTCAGTTTTTCTTCGTAGTTGTGCCCCTGGAACCCAGTTTTGGGCATAACTTCTCCGTTTTAAATCCGTTTTCAGTGATTCTTGCGTCCATGTGATCATAGAAATGTGTAGAATAATTTTAAATATGTTTTACCTTCTGTTTTTATGTAATGATGTACTATTTCTTATCTTTTGCATTTGTTTGCTTGCATGTGTGATCATGTGGATGCTTGTTTCGTGCCGTGTATCGTGCGTAGACGTTGATCCACCTATGGAGTTCGATGAGCAGCCAACAGAAGCCTCTGAGCAGCAACAAGTAATAAATTTTGAGGAAGGCAAGTATAACATAAACAACACCTAATAACCTTTTATTTATTGCATGTGCATTTTAATTTGTATGCCTGTAAGGTTTACCTAGCTACTTTTATCCTTATATATCTACCTTTTGGGATGCATATGGTTAAGTTGTGCTAGGTGTTGCACAAACTCATGTCCTTTTGTTAATTTAATTTTGATTAATAATCCTATGCAATAAATTGTTGGGCTTGACCCCTGATCGGTTCATGTCCATTTTAATATGGCTTTTTAGCAACATGGTTTAGGGAGCTTGAGCAATGTGCTCGTGTGCATGCTAGTTCTTCCGTAAGGACCGAATCACAAAGGGACCACCTGGGACAACAGTGCTACCACAAGGCTGGAATGGGACGGACTTAGCTGACTAATTAGGTTGTTTTGGTTTGGGAGTAACTTACCTGCGGGGCAAGAGGGGAGGTTAGCTTCAGTGGTCATTACGCTACCTTATGGTTGATGTGCTTTACGTTATATGTATGTGTTTCTCCCTTTGGAGGCAGACACCACCGTTGCGACCCTAAAACCTTAGCGGTTGGCCTTACTAACGCAATCTTTGTAAAGGCTTCATAGTGCGCTTGCTAGTCATCTCATCTCCGGTAATGTGATGAACTCCTAGCATAGCTCACGACTTGTGGGTAAAGATGTACAACCTCTTGAGAGTGTAAAACTAACATGTTAGCCGTGCTCACGGTTATGAGCGGCCCAGACCCTTCCCAGTGATTAGTAGGACCCTTGGCTGAGGTTCCTTGGTTTTGGTTAAGGTTGTGATAATGGTTATATCTGTTTAATTTTACTTATTACTTCTTATGCAATATCTTTTGGGATAATAGTTTTGTTACTAATTCATAGTAAGTAGGCCTTAATAAAAGTTTTCAATTAAAAGCTAATGCAGTTTGTCAGCTAACCCTAGAGCCTCATGGTTTATGTTATATTTGTTGGGTATTCTGTACTCACACTTGTTTCTTTATATTTATTCCTTGTTGGGGGGAAAATCCAATCACTGCTCAGTTGACGGAGGTAATGAAGACTATGTGCAAGACTACGACGATGAGTTTTAGGCGTTTCGTTCACCAATCGATGTCCCTGTGGCGCCCGTTATCTTTATGTTTTATGCTTCCGCTATGCTACGTTATACTCTGAGTTAAACACTTGTGTCACAGTGTAATAATGATATATTTAATGTTATGTACGTTTTATCTTTGGCATGTGTTTGTGGTACTTTGTAATTTGTCATGTATATGCGAGACGTTTCTTGGCACATATATATGTTGCACGGTTTTGTTCGTTGAAACCGGGAGAGGGGTGAATTGGGCTAATTTCAAACTCTAAATGAAAATCCTTAGCCTAACGAAGCTACCAATTAGCCCACTTCACCATGTACACGAAACTACTCTACATGATGAAGAAAAGAACCCTACTCATGCTAGTGTTAAGGAAACTGCAACGGAAGCTAAAACTAGCAACACTAATGACCATAGCAAGGGACATACTAGCCAAGAAGAGACTAACCATGGTGACTACTAGATGCAATCTATGAAAGTAGCAAAAACCATGAGAGCATCAAGTAGAAGGACAAGGGAGAGAGACAACCGGATTTTTTCCCGTGGTATCAGAGGTTTGGCACCCTCCCCTAGTCCACGTTGTGGCACACCCTAGAGTGTTTTGCCGCCTCCCATGCTTGTGGGCGCTCACTAAGAGTCTCTGTTCGCCATCCCGGCAAAGTGGAGCACAAGCCTTGTACACCGTTGTTCTTCGGGCTCCCACAATCTCCTTGGCAAGCTCCGAGAACGCACCCCAGTCACCAAGTCCGCCTAGGTGCTGCCAATCACCAAGAGTAACAAGCCGCCGGTCTTCACTTGATCTTGATCCTCACCCATATGGATGCACACAAGCCTTGACCTTGATCTTGCTCTCCAAGGGTGAATATGTGAGTGGTTGTTGCAAAGAGTTGAAGCACAAGGGCTCTTTGAGTGTATGAAGTTTTTGGAGTGTCAAAGACCACGAAATGATGTGAAGAATCCCATATTTATAGCCTCTCAAGTTAATAGAGCCATTGCAAAAGAGAAGAGCTGACGCAATGCACCTCGGATTGTCCGGTCCCTTACTTTTCTTAACATCAGACAATCCAGTCCATGTGCTTTGCCAACGGTCACTGACGAATTACGTCATGTACTGTGCAGGTAAGTTTGTCCGATGTTTTGTCCGAGGTAGGAGGTTCAGACAATCCGGTCCCCATATCTGAGAGCACTCTGAAAACTAGCCGTTGCTGAGTTTGTCCTTCCATTTGTTTGATGTATAAGGTTAGGACTGTCCGGTCCATTGTTCAGTTGATTTTCACACCAAAACCTAGCCTTGGGTCTGTTGTCCTTCCATTTGTCCGATGTATGGTGTTTGAACTGTCCGGTCCATTGTTCAGTTGATTTTCACACCAAAACCTAGCCTCGGGTTTGTTTGTCCTTCCATTTGTCTGATGTGTTCGGACCGTCCGGTCCATTGTTCAGTTGATTTTCACACCAAAACCTAGCCTCAGGTTTGTTTGTCCTTCCATTTGTTTGATGTATGGTGTTCGGACTGTCTAGTCCATTGTTCAGTTGATTTTCACACCAAAACATAGCCTCGGGTTTATTTGTCCTTTCATTTGTTCGATGTATTGGGTTAGGACTGTCCGGTCCATTATTCTACTGAATTTTCTCAAGTTTGAAGCTTCAGGTTACTTTGTCCTTAGTTTTGTCCGGTTGCACTAGACCTGACTGTCCGGTTTGCTAATTTGCATGGGCTTTAAACCAGATGACTTCACCTCAAAACCCTTGTTTGTCCGCTCCCTTGTTTTGACTCAGAGAGGACAGTCCGATCCACACTTCATTTTCTGATTTGAGTTTTTCTTCAAGTGTTTTGATGTGAAGCTTGATTTTCTTGGACCTTGAGCCTATGTAGCTTATACCTTTGCTGTTCTTGAAAGGTTTGGCATGTGTGTGCATCCATAACTTGGCAATTCACTTGATCAAGCTACTAATCGTTGACCCCTCTTAATAGTGCGGACACTAGAAAGCTATAAACCCTATCTAAGCAAGGATCCTTCAACCCCATGATCCTTGACTTTAGAAAAGTCCTTAGCCTTCGAGATACGGATGAAAACCAAGTCCGCTTCCATGAAATGAAACATTTGAATTAGGGGCCATTCACATAATCCAATGAGCAATCATTTTTGCATTCATTATTAAACCTGCACTCATGAGCTCATTAAACAACACTTAAGCTTGTCAATCAATCACCGAAACTCACCTTAGGGCCTAGATGCTTACAATCTCCCCCTTTTTGGTAAACAAATTAAACACAAGGAATTAAACAAATTAAGAAATTAAGAACAACGTCAACTACTCTAGCCTTAGGCAAGGAATTAAACACACAGAGCTCGAAGGCTCATCCAGAGTGAAATAGACATGATCAAACAGAGCATACGCAAAAGCCAAATGTCATGTCCATCCACAAGAGTGATAAGATGCAAATATCATACAAACCACTGAACTACTAGCGTGTCTCTCCCATAGACCAACAAAGCAAAAGAACTACCCTACCCCTACCATCTCACTCCCAAACTATCTCTCCCTTTGTCATCAAGGACCAAAGAGGGGACCTAATCACTCAGAGGAGGTGGAGGAGAAGAGGCCGGAGGTGGACGAGGGTGACGCGAGATAAACTGGAAGCGCGTGTCGTCGTTGTGGGGGATAGATATCCCCTGGACCCTCACGGCCTAGATTCCGTACATGGGCCGTCGGAGGGCCCATTAGAGACAGCAGGCTCCCAAGCAGGGTGTCGCCTGATCTCGTGGGCCCGAAGACGGACGACGTGCTACGATTTTGGGAAAGACGTGACGAAGTATGGTTCGGACTCTGGATTACAGAAGCAGCGGGACTCAAGGAAGGAAACGTGTAATCATAGATTCTATGTACTCTTTGGGCTTCCAAAAGCAGCAGGACTCAAGGAGGATCGTGAGGCAGGCCATCACCATATGATCTGCAACATCGAGACTCCTACGGCTTCTGATCATGGTGCGACCACCATGACGACCATGGCTCTCGCCTCTAACACCAGCGTGGGGATGGAGACCACGCTCGCCGATGACTCCGAAGGTTTGCTTCCAAGCTCAACTCTTTGTTTCCTTGAGCACTTTGTGATCAAGGGCGCAGGGAACGAAATCGAGGAGGCAGTTTCAGACGACGAGCAACCCATCATCGCTGAAACCTCACAAAATCGCCACAGGAGGGGGAGGGCAAACCGCATCCGCAACATCCGGTGCCGTCACCTCCTGGGCAATAGAGACCCCACGCTGCCCGTCTCAATAGACGAGGTGACGCGGGATAGCGAGAACGAGGAAGAAGTTCAGAGCCATCGACGCAGGAACTAGGCCCGACAGCGGCGTCGTGACTGGCAAGCTCGCGAAGCCAAATGACACCGCGTGGCCGCGCTTCCTAGGCGCAATCTTCTGAGGGAGTTCGAAGGGGTCATGGAGACTCCGAGTCAGCCAGCGGGGCGCTAGTCAAGCTCTGCGAGCTCCTCCCCAACAACGAGGATGGGGAGGCCATCAAGACCGTTCTCGCTCGAGCAGCGGACCACCTCGTGCCCAGGCATCCCGGGGCAGCTGATGCGCGGTAGGTCATCAACAACAACCGTGACGCGCGTCATAGCATCGAGCAGTCTCGCGCTCAATGACACCAGATCGAGATGGACCAGCGAGCAAATTACGACCGAGACTATGGCTGCTCCAGCTGCTAGGGGTCACTCAGGAGCCGTCTCCGTGAACAGCTCTGCTCCCCGAGTCAGGTCTGAGCGTGACCCTCGCCCTTAGTCCCCGCCACACTGGCCAGATAAGAACCGTGGCAACTCAGCTGGCACCACCGAAGCAGCCATGGCAGCGTTTGGTCAGAGAATTCAAAACGTTGAATGGCCGCCCAATTTCAAGATCTCAAACATTGAAAAGTTCGAGATGAAGATGGATCTGCGGAACTGGCTGGCCGTGTACACTACCGCAGCCCGGGCGGCCAATGTCTCAGAAGATCTCATGACGGCCTACATCCCGATCAAGTTGGGGCAGGATGCGCTTCAATGGCTTCGCCACCTCCGGCGGGGCTGCATTGAAGACTAGGGTGATTTTCATCGCCTGTTTATCATCAACTTCCAATCACTCTCCGACAAGCCGGCGCAGCGATGGGACCTCAAAACCATCAGGCGCAAGGACTTAAAGAGCCTGCGATCGTAGCTCAAGCGGTTCTAGACTCTCAGGAATCGTATCCCCGATGTATCTGAGGACACAGTTATTGACGACTTCCTCCAGGGCTCGAACGACCATGTCTTCGTCAAGCACATCCTGGAAAAAGCGCCCACTACCTCGGAGCGCCTTTTCCAAGAGGCAGATCGCTACATCATGGCAGACAAACGCGCTCGTGATCTTGTTCGCCCCCAACAGGACGATCGGGGCAAGGGCAAGCAAGAGAGACACCAAGAACCCTCGTGGCAGGATCATCGCTGGGACAAGAGGCCTTGAGAGGAGGTTCGAGTCGTGGCTCCAGCTCCAGTACGTCCACGTCGCCCGCCTCCTGCTCCAGCTCGGACCCTCGACCAACTCCTCGACGAGTCGTGCCCTGCACACAAGGATATGCGCCATACTCTCCAGAACTGCCGCGACTTCAAAGCCATGCTGACGCGTGGCCAGTTTCCAACGCCACATCCTACTCCACCGCCGCCCCCACCGCGGAACCAGCCTCCACAAGGACCAAACGGGGGCAATAATCAATGCTTCCCAGACGTCAATAGGGAGGTCAACTTCATCCTAGGGGGGCATGGAGCATATGCGAGCAAGGGCCAGCAGAAGCTGGAGGACCGGCGGATCAACGCGGCCACCTCAGAGCCACTACAACATTACGATTGGTCCCAGGAGCCAATCTCCTTCAGTCGGGCGGATCAGTGGCTCAACTTCGATGAGCCAGGCAAGTACCCGTTGCTGGTAACTCCCATAGTCGGGGATACCTGACTCAAGAAGGTGTTAATCGACGGCGGGGCAAGTATCAACGTTGTGTTCCCTAGAGCTTTGCAAGACATGGGAATCCCACTCAGTGAACTCAAGAAGTCGGAGACCCCGTTCTTCAGAATTGTGACGAGCGCGGGTGAATATCCGCTCGGGCACATCTATCGGCCGGTCGCCTTTGGCACTGTAGAAAACTTCCACATTGAGACGCTGTGTTTCGAAGTTCCGACCTTCAACTGTGTCTACAACGCCATCATCGGGCATCCTAGGCTGGCTAAGTTCATGGCTATCCCGCATTACCCGTACCTCGTCCTCAAGATGCCAGCTCCAGGTGGCGTTCTCTCCATATGCGCTAACTTCAAGGGAGCTTCAGAGTGTGTGCAGGAGGCCATACAGATGGCCCTCGAGCAAAATCACATGGCGGCACAGAAGAAGCTCAAGACAGACGAAGCCAACATGTCACAAGAGGACCTCCAGATCCCGACTCTAGAAGTGGCCTCAAGCGCGGCAATTCAGCCAGCCGTACCGACGAAGGAGATAAGTCTCGATCCTTCGGACGCGACCAAGACGACTGCCATCAACGCGCTTCTTCCTCCCAAATAGGAAGACGCACTCATCCAGTTCCTAAGGGCCAATCGCGACATGTTTGCATGGAAGCCTGCAGATATGCCTGGGGTCCCGAGGGAACTGGCCGAGCACCAACTCAAGGTGTTCCCCAACGCGAAACCCATCTAGCAGAGGCTGCGGCGATTTACTCCTGAAAAGTGAGAGGCAATTAGGGCTGAGTTAACCCGGCTGAAGGCTGCCGATTTCATTAGAGAGGTCATGCATCCCAAGTGACTTGCAAATCTTGTACTCGTTCTCAAAAAGAATAAAAAGGATTGGTGGATGTGTGTTGATTATACCGATCTCAATAAGCATTGCCCCAACGACCCATTTGGGTTGCCTCGTATAGACCAGCTTGTTGACTCTACGGCTGGCTGCGCTTTACTCTCTTTTCTCGACTGTTATTCGGGCTACCACTAGATCAGCCTAGCAGTCGAGGATCAGGAAAAGACCGCGTTCATCATGCCTTTCGGGGCGTACTGCTACACTTCCATGTCGTTCGGGTTAAAAAACGCTGACGCCACATATCAACGAGCGATCCAGACGTGCCTCGCCGACCACTGGGGCAAACGTGTCGAGGCCTACGTTGATGACGTCGTGATCAAGACTAAGAATGCGGAGAATTTTATCAACGACTTACAATAGGTGTTCGACAGCTTGAGGAAATTCCGGTGGAAGCTCAATCGCACCAAGTGCGTCTTCGGCGTCCCTGCAGGCCAATTACTCGGTTTCGTCATCAGCAACAGGGGAATCGAAGCTAACCCTAAGAAAGTCAAGGCCATACTCCGCATGCACCCTCCTAGATCACAAAAGGATGCTCAAAGATTGACTGGGTGTATGGCGGCCTTGAGTCGATTCATCTCGTGACTCGGCGAGCATGGCATGCCTTTCTACAAACTCCTCAAAAAGGTAGATCGGTTCTAGTGGACCGCAGAGGCTCAGGAAGCTTTGGACGCTTTGAAAAAGTTCTTGACCACGCCTCATGTACTCAAATCTCCCAATCGAGCCACCGCTGACACACAAGTTGAAGATTTGCTCCTCTACATCTCTTGTACGACTCATGTGATCAGTACTGCTCTGGTGGTCGAGCGACCGGAGGACAGCACACGGTGCCCAAGCAACACTCGGTCTACTTCATCAGCGAGGTCCTCAGCCCCTCCAAAGTCAGGTATCCTCAAGTTCAAAAGTTACTATATGTAGTTCTCATTTCCGCACGTAAACTGCGTCATTATTTTGAGGAGCATAAAATCATAGTGGTCACTGAGTTCCCAATTGGAGAAGTCTTGCGCAATCGGGAGGCCACCGGGTGTATTGCCAAGTGGGCCTGCGAGTTGGGGGCTCACGACATCGAGTTTCGTCCCCGTACTGCCATCAAGACCCAGGCACTAGTTGACTTTGTCTCCGAGTAGACCGAACACTAGGTCCCTGAGAAGCCAGAAATCATGGAGGTCTGGAAGATGTATTTCGATGGCTCGTTAAAACTGGAAGGAGCCGGCGCTGGCGTCGTTTTCACCTCACCGGCAGGAGAAAAACTCAAGTATGTACTGCAGATACTCTTCCCGGTCTCAAATAATGCAGCCGAGTACGAGGCTCTACTTCATGGTCAGCGCATAGCCATATCACTCGGCGTTCAGCGCTTGATGGCCTATGGAGACTCTTTGGTGGTCATCAATCAGGTCAATAAGAAGTGAGACCGTTCCACAGAAAGTATGGATAAGTACTGTGAGGCAGTGCGTAAGCTAGAAGGCAAATTTCAAGGCCTGGAGTACATTCACGTGGATCAAGATCGCAACGTGGATGCGGATATTCTGTCCAAGCTGGGCTCATCACGAGCCAAAGTACCTCCTGGCATTTTTGTTCAAGAGCTTCGTCATCCCTCTATTCAGTTAGATGAGATGAATATACACCCGACCGACACATCCTGACTCTGGGTGACATGCCGACTGATTGGAGGGTCCCTATCATTAGGTACATCTTAAATGAGGAGACTCCAGATGATAAAGCTGAGGCTGAGCGGATAGCAAGGCAATCATCCAGCTATACGCTGATCAACAACGAGCTATACAAGTGTGGCGCCTCAGGAGTCTTGCTAAAATGCCTAGATACCTCATCAGGGCAGAGTTTGCTGAAAGAGATACATGCTAGAATCTGTGGAATTCATGCGGGCTCACATACATTAGTCGGGAAGGTGTTCAGGGCCGGCTTCTATTGGCCAACAGCAAAGAAGGACGCTGCCGAGTTAGTGCAGCATTACGAGGCTTGTCAATTCCTCGCCAAACAGCACCATCTTCCAGCACAGCAGTTGCAGAATATACAGGTCTCATGGCCTTTTGCCTACTGGGGGCTGGATATGATTGGCCCTTTCAAGAAAGCTCAGGGAGGATATACTCACGTGTTGGTTGCTATCGACAAGTTCACCAAATAGATCGAGTATAAGGCCATTGCCTCATTGACATCTGCCAAAGCTGTTGAGTTCATTCAAGAGATCATCTTTCGCTTTGGGATCATGAATTCTATTATCACAGATTTGGGGTCTAATTTCACGGGCTCAGAATTCTTTGATTTCTGTGAGCAAAGATCCATTAGGATTAAGTATGTCTCGGTGGCTCATCCTAGAGCCAACGGGCAAGTCGAGTGAGCTAATGGCATGATTCTGGATGCACTCAAGAAGAAAATCTTTGACAAGAACGAGAGGCTAGCGGGCAAGTGGATTCGTGAGCTTCCATATGTGGTTTGGAGCCTTCGAACTCAACCTAGCAAAGCTCTCGCAGGCAGCACGCCTTTCTTCATGTTTTATGGGTCAGATGCAGTATTACCCGCCGACCTACAATTCGGAGCCCCACGACTGGCTTTCAAGAGTATTGCTAAAGCCGAGGCAACATGCGTCGAAGAGATCGATTTACTCGAAGAGGAGCGCCTGAACTCTGTCATTCAGTCGGCTCATTACCAACAGACTCTACGATGGTACCATGATCGCTACACGAGGCCTCGCGTTACTCACTCGTTGTGTAAGGGCAATCGACCTAGGTCAGTAGACCGACAGTACGGTGTTACATGCCCACTCTTACTCTTGACGGGGATAACTCCGGCCCCACCACAAGAGCAATCGGCCTAGGTCAGTTGACCGACAGCACGGTGTTACATGCTCTCATTCGTACTCATGCTAGGAGAGCACTTTGGGCCCCAACAAAACAAAGGCAATCGGCCTAGGTCAGTCGATCGATAGTACGGTCTACATAACTTTGCAGGACCTCACATCGGAGAGCAATCAGGGCCCTAGTTCAACAAAGACGACGAGCTTAGATTTGACGACCTATAGCCCGCCACTACACGTCTTTGTTCGTCATATAACTCTTTCTCACAGTGCACTCTTTCTTTGTCATAATATTCATTTTTGTTCTCATATTTACTGCTATATTAACTCAAGTCGCGTTGCCGACTCAACATTGTCTCTTTTTCTCTACACAGGAATAATTTCTAGGTACGTATAAACTATTTGATTCATTTATAAGCATACTAACTCTATTTTGCAGAATAACGGTTCCAGTATCGACTTAAGAGCCAAATGTGTACGCACAGCACTCAGTTCATTGCTTACTCATTGTCACCTACAAGGAGTTTAGCAATCATTTGGGCTTCATCCTCATACTCGGTATTCTGGTTTTCGTTTACTATCCTCGCTGGTAAACTCGCCAAGTTGATCTCAGGTTGTGACTTCTTGATGACCATGAGAACGCGAGTAAGAACGGTTTTTACTCGACCAGAGATCTTAGACTTCATGTCATCCATAAAAGTTGCTATTCGATCACCCAAGGGGCGAGGTGCAGCTTTCTTCGGCACACAGATGTCTAAAATCTTGATCAGAGCGGTGTTTGCAGCCAGTGCAGCTTCCTTTGCCTTTTCAAAGGCGTCCTTCAGTTTGTTGCAGTTCTTGCTGGTCTTGTAGTTTTTCTTGAAATACTCCAACACTTGAGCCTGATGAGCAGTTTCATATCGGGATTCTTTTAGTGCAGACCTTGTGGAGGCTAGCACCTTCTTCATTTTATCATCGGCACTCTGGGATTTAGCCAACTCAGTCTCTTTGTCCTTAAGTGCCTGGAGCGTTAAGTAGTGGCTACTCTTCAAAGCCTCCCAGGAACTGGCAGTTTCGCAGAACGACTTCTCAAAGCCATCTCGAGATTCTTGTAGCTGTTGGTACTCGTCAGTCTTCTGTTGTATCTTCTCCTGTGGAATGATACAGTTCATATGCTTCTGTGAGCAGAGAATATGCTAGTTGAGATTCCTGGCGGGTTACCTCATGATTTTTCTTCTCGATATCCAGCTGTCTGCGAAGATCAGCTGCTATATCTTGAGCTTGGTCCCTATCGGCAATAGCATTACGGTATTCTGTCTCTCGAGTCACAGCAGCTTGTTTCAGCCGAGTAATTTCAGCATCAGCCGCTGACAAGTAACACATGATTTAGATCGAGAACTCAGTTTTTGATTAATGTAAGGAAAGGTCAAATACATACCTGTTGTCTCAGCTTTGCGAGTAGCCTCAGAATCAGCTAGCTATTGCCTCAGAGTAATAACCTCAAGACTGGACAATGCAGCAATCTTCTCATGGATCATGCTGGCCTGTTGAACTCCATCTTGTAGCATCTTCAGCATAGCCTGCAGAGATTAATTCGAGTTGTTTAGGTGATAGCAAGGGCGATGCGGGATATAAAAGGTTGAAAGATTGACATACCTCGAAAGCTGTCAGCAGCCCTGAGCTTGGGGTTGCTGGTACTAGTTGGCAACTGTCATCATCTGCTTCAACTGGAGGGGGTTGGGAATTATTTGGCTCAGTTACGGCCAGGGTGTCAGGTTGTCCTCCCTCGACATGTTCAGTGTGCTCTAGCTCTTCAGTCCCCTTTTCTTGAGCTAGGTCGTGGGTCTTAGAAGTTGGCTGAGGAGTATCTTTTGTATCGACCTCATTTTCTTGTTTCTGAATGATGTCAACTTCAGGTGATGGCTCGGGCATGGGCATTTGCTAAAGTTCTTCGGATCCTGCTCTAGTCAGTGTTTCTTGCCAGTTATCAAACGGTATTTGTGTCTCATGCACAGTTTCAGTGGCCTCATCCATGTGAGTATCAGTCTTGACCTCAGGAATACCAGTTAGCACTGTGTTTGCACGGTCCTCAAACTCCAAGTTCTTAGGTGCCAGCTCTGTCAAAGCTCGGGGGCTTGATTTCTCAGGCTGTTGGCCCTTGGAGCATGTTGACAGTGGGTCTATGTCCTCATCAGTACATAAAGTGAAGGGAAGTTTGCAAGTATCTCTGATAATCTGATCTAGATTCAAATCTTCTGCCGTTAAATCTATCTCATCTTCATTGGGTGGCAGAGTGGATGCAGAAGGAGTTACTATGGTGTTATCTTGGTGTTTCTTTGATCGCCTCTCACGATGACACAGCTGCGCATGTTCCTCTTCCTCCTCATCCTCATCAATCAAGCTAGTCCAATTCACCCCAACTGATGAGTCGTTAGGTTTAGCTACAGTGTGGGAAGAATACTTGGATTTCTTGCTAGCTTTGTCCGTTGACTCGGAAGAGCTTGTCACATCCTTGATTGTCCTCATGCTTGTCCTCTATTTCCGTGTCACCACGGTGCGTGTGGCCCTCGCCTTGGTGCGCCCCTGGCCAGCTGCAGCTCACGTCTTTATGACACTTGGAGCAGCTGTATGCTCGGGGGCTGTCTTGGTGATGTTGGTCATACTTGTTTCTTGAGCGGCCTAGGTTGCACGCTGTATTACTATGAACGTGTGCTTTTCATCGTTCCCTCCACCATGAGCGGCGGCAACAATAGCTTCCATTTCTTCAGTAGATAATTCGGATTGTCGCTTGGAGAGCTTGTCATTGCCAGAGGAAGACGGGTCTGACAGAAACTTGGATATGTTGCTCTGCATTAACTCTACATGTCAGGAGCTGCTTACAAGTAAGGCTAATTACAGAAATGAGAATAATATCACAAACATTTGGAGTTGGATTCTACGCAGAATGTGGCTTAGTAGTACCCTCGTTGTGCACTTCACCTCTAAGCATCAACTACACTCCGGCCTTGACATCTTTTTCAGTCATAGCTCGGGTTGTCTCTCTGGTTGGGTCACTAGCTTCAACATATAGATAGGCTGGGTAAATCCTATCCTTCAGTGGTTGAATGCAGCGATACACGAAGTCTATGAAACAGCATGGGCAGTAAGGCCATTTTCTTTCAGATTGGCTATCTCTTCTAACAGCACATTGACCTCAGCTTGTTCCTCGACAGTTGGCCCTTCTTCCCAGCTTGCCAGCTTACTGTCAGGTTGCCTCCCAGACCTAGAGGGGAGAGAGTTTCCATGGTTCTCTATATAGAACCACTCGGAGTGCCATCCTTTGTTGTTATCTGGAAGGGGGATATCCAAGTAAACCGCTTTGTGATTCTTTCGCAGCTCTAAGCTAGCCCCTCTAGTCACTTGTAACACTCCATCCCTCAGACTGGCTTTGCAGTGGTATAAGTACTTCCATAAGCCAAAGTGAGGGACAATTCCAAAAAATGCCTCACAAAGATGGACGAAAATCGAAAGTTGAAGAATGGAATTGGGGTTCAGATGGGTCGGTTGATTGCATAGAACTACAATAGGTGTCACACCCCAAAATTTCTAATTTTGGGATGTAAATAGATAACAATGAATAAAATGAAGGATTTCTTAGTTTTCTAAAATTTTCGAACTTGTAAGTTTTGTTGGATTGAGAGAAAAGTATGCTTTTAACAGTTTTTTTCAAATAAAATTTGTTTATTTGTTGCATTCATGCCGAATTGCATAGTGTTTATGTGTGTAAAATGAGGTTTCAAAATATTTTCAAAACGGGCTAGGTTTCGAGTCCATCTCAATCCATATCTCTAAAATCCTACTCCTTTTCCTCTTTGCCAACTCACGTTCAATCTCTGAAGTTTCATCAACTCAAAACCATAATCTAATCTTGTCGATCATCCTCTATACCAAGTCACTTATTTCTATTGATCCAAATCAAATTCTCAAATCCTAATGATCTCACCTAGGCCTCACTTGCTTTCCCTCTTTTGAAGTCAACACTTCGACATCCTGTTTCCATGTTTGCCTTTTCATCATTTTTTTCCATTGACATCATTCTCTCTCTATGGTAAAGTCTAGTGTCATTCTCAAGCTCATGTCCCACCGATGCTCTCTTCCCTCACTCTTTTCATAGACCCGAGAAATTCCTAATTCGGATCCAATTGATGCCGTCAACTTTTTATTATTTTCTTTTTCTCTTGTGTGCATGACAAGCCCAAGACTCATTCTAATATGACTAAGGGTTATGGCCTGACTTTCCTCTCATTTCAACCTTGGATTGAAGCCTGGAATCATTTCTTCTTTCCCCAATTCTCTCCATTGCTTGGGCCAGCCCTAAACAGACCCAAAACAGCCCCTAAAAGTCCCTTCCTCCCCTCCACATCTCTCCCCTCCTCCCTGGTCGCCCCCAGCCCTAATGGCCGCCCCTTCCCCTTCTTCTCATGAGGAAACAGAAGGGGGAAAGCCCCCTGGTCGTCCCTCCCCTGCCCATGGCACCCCTTCTCCTCCCTCAACCTCGCCTAACTCCAAGATGCAAAACGGACTGCACACGACAAGGTGAATTCATTCTGCTGCTGTGTTCTTTGATTTGAGCCCTCAAGTTCCCATGGAAGAGACCCCTAATCCTGCTGCACATGAAGGGTTGCTACTGAGGAGGTCGCCCCAATGATCCCCGACGACATACAAGGCTGCAGCCCTACCACGCATCGCGTTCTGCCATCGTCGCTCATCATTAGCCCCGGCCACCATCACGTGCTGTGTTGCTCGCCATCAAACCCTAACCCTAGGTGATGATACCCCACATCTCTCTCTAGGTTTACATGTTTTCTGCTGCAATTCATGACCCATAAATCCATGTCCATCAAGTTCCCACTGTTGGGGTTTGATGCCGACAATGCACCACGGGGTCTGTTACGTGATGCTTTTGGGGTGGCGAGATCGGCGTAGCTCGATGGTTTACGTAGAGATGCAACAAAACTTGAGGGTTTATACAGGTTCGGGCCGCAATGAGTGTAACACCCTACGTCCTGTTTGAGGCGAGTTGTATGGATCTGAATTCTCGAGGTTACAATGAGGGTTTTGAGGTCTGGTGGCTGGTATGCGATGAGATGTTCCATTCTCTACGTAAGGGTCCCTCACCCGCCTTATATAATCCGGCCAAGCTTGGGTTACAAGTCAAGTTCTATCTACGAGTCCTACTCTGTTTGGAAGACTAAAGAATACACGGAATCCACGATTACATGTTTCCTTCCCTGAGTCCCGCTATTCCTGTTATGCAGAGTCCGAACCAACTTCCTTGTGTCTTTCCTGAATTATAGCGCCTTTGACTTGGTCTTCAAGCTCGTCACCCGTTTTCGGGCCCATGAGACCAGTCGGCACCCTGAGAAGGGCCGTCCGTCTCTACTGGGCCCTCCAACGGCCTATGTACTGCATCCATGCCATGAGGGCCCAGGGGATATCTATCCCCCACAAGCCCCCGAGGCTCGAGTTAATTTAGAGATTAATTGACTCAAGACTCTAGAAAAAATAACATACTGCTCATGAGTTCCTCACCTGAGTCCAATACCGTTTCTCATGGTGCACCGCCAGGTGCACCCCATGGGGTAGCCCCCGAGCTTCAAGTTGACTTGAGTATCAATCAGCTTGAAGATCTAAACCTTCTGATCAGGCTTTACAGGATGCGTTCCTCAAGCGCCGAGTCAACTTGAGGAATAGCAAATCCTCTTATCCGAGTTATCATCTACTCCCAGTCTTCCGAGTTATAGAAAACCGACTCAAGCTTCCTGTTTTCTCAGATTTTAGGAAAAAGAATAATTTTCCATAAATCCCGCACCCCATGGGGTTAACCCAGAGGGAACGAGCTGAGGGACCGAGGAGTTACCCCAAAAGGGCCCAAGGAAACAAGAAACTTCCGAATACACAACAGCCATTATCTTCCCACACGATAATTGACGCGTGGAGGAAGTCGAAACGCCGCGGCCTTTTGAGTCGTTGGCACAGAGATCGAAGCGAAGCGGCCGTGCTATAAGAGCAGAGCTATCGCCCATCCATCCATCCATTATGCCACCACTGAGTGCCAGTTTGTGAAGAAAAAACCCTAAGAAATTCTCCACTCCCCTGCTTCCAGCCATGGCCGGAGGGAAAGGCAAGAAATGCGCTCGCTCGCCGCCATCGTCATAGTACGAGGATTCCGGCGATGCCTTCTTTAGCGGCGCCTACGACGCCGAGGAATCCTCGGAGGTCTTCTCCTCCAGCGAGGAGGAAGAAACCCCCGAGGATGTCCCACCCCAGGAGGTCGACTTGAAGCCCAACACCGACGACTCCTAGGGCTACAGCGCCAAGGAGCGCACCAAGCTCCGGGGCCTCCGTTGCGTCGCCTTCGAGGACTCCGCCGACGATGAGGAGGAGGAGAGCGAGGAGGAGGACAACGACGACGACGATGACAATGACGGCGGCGATAACGGCGGCCACGGCGGCGATGACGGTGGCCACGGCGGCGATGACTGCGGCCACGGCGGCGACGGCGGAGATGAGGCCGACGCTCTGGCCTCCAAGCGCCGCCGCGTTACCGGGCCCCCGGCCGGGCCATCCACCGGCGTGTAGGCCGCCACCACTACTACCACCTTATTAGTAGTAGTAGTTAGCAGTAGATTAGGATAATCTTTCCACCTATATGTAATCCACTTTGATGAACTATATATAATGAAATCCATCTGTCATCCTTCATTTCTAAGTTCGCCTATGTGTTCTCATCCTGGAAGTCTTGTACCCGAGTCAATTCACCTCTTTTGAGTTTTTTGAACTAAGACAAAAATCGTCATGCATCAAAAGAAACCACACTTGCTTATGCCTAGAGTTCAGGCAAAACTTAAACTGTTTGATCCGACTGAATAACTCACTCTCCGAGTAATAGATAACCTGATCCTGTATTCATGAATACCGACTGAATGGCTATGCTGAAGAAATCACCCTGACTGAAATAGACGACTTAGTTCCAATTCAATCCGACTCAACTATTATCGTCAAGACATCCGAGTTAATCTTAACGATATCCACCTGTTCCGTCAATCCACGCGAACTGCTACTAACGGCGTCAGGGTTATTTTGAGATCTATACCCTGAACCAAAAGTTCTTGTATCCAAGACCTGAACTGTCCTTCCTCCCCACTGAGGCCGCCGCCATTGTTGTTTGAAATCTAAGTTCCGCTGCATCCACTGCTTCTCGAGTCCCAATCCAGACATCAATGTCCACTTCCATGGCTCCAAAGAAGAAAACCTTGAGCGAGCGCGAAAACACCACTGAGGGCCTGCCGCACAACAAGAACCGGCAGTTACCTTCACCATATCTAGCGTACCGCCCCTCCATTGTCACCGAGCCCATGCTACAATCCTTAGTGGATATGGGCGTCCTGCCCCCAAAGGAAATGGCCAACTGGAGGGTATGCGACAAGAAGGATGACACGGCTCCAACTGAGGACACCTACGAGGCAATGGTGTTCATGCCGTTCTTCATCCGCGGTTTAGGACTCCCCATCTGCTCATTTGTGTGAGGCCTGTTACAATTTTATGCCATCAACCTGACCCATCTGAATCCCAATTCGATTCTGCAACTTTCAATCTTCATTCACCTATGCGAGGCGTTTCTTGGAATTGTCCCACACTTTGGCTTGTGGAAGTACCTTTACCACTGCAAAGCTGGTTTGAGAGACGGAGTGCTACAAGTGACTGGAGGGGCCAGCTTTGAGCTACGAAAGAATCGCAAAGCTGTATATTTGGATATCCCCCTCCCAGATAACAACAGAGGATGGCACGCCGAGTGGTTTCATATCAAAAATCATGGAAATTCTCTCCCCTCGAGGTCTGGGAGACAACCTGACAGCAAGCTGCCTAGCTGGAAAGAAGGCTCAACTGTTGAAGAACAGACTGAGGTCGACACACTGCTGGAGGAAATAGCCAATCTGAAAGAAAGGGGCCTCACTGCCCATGTTGTAGTGATAGATTTTGTGTACCGCAGCATCCAGCCTTTGAAAGATAGAATTTACCCCGCTTATCTATATGTCGGGGCTAGTGATCCAACTAGTGAGACAATCCGTTCTATGGCCGAAGCTGATGTCAAGGCCCGAGTAGAGTTGATATTGAGAGGTGAAGTTCACAATGAGGGTACTCCCAAACCGTACTCGGCCTGGAATCCAACTCCCACTGTAAGTAACCTTACTGTGATTTCCTTAAGTATCTTTTTCACATAATCACATTCTGATTCCTAATATGACTGCAGAGCAATATATCCAAATTTCTGTCAGACCCGACAACCTCTGGAGCTGTCGGGCTATCAAAGCGACAATTCGAGTTATCCACTGAAGAAATGGAAGCTGTTGTTGCTGCTGCCCATGGTGCAGGAAACAATGAAGAGCACACCTTCATTGTGATACCACTACAGCTCAGTCTGCCCAGGAACTCAATATGAGCGACATGACCAAAGCCCCCGAGCAAACAGCTGCTTCAAGTGGTGTGAAGACACGAGCTGCAACTGGCCAGGGACGCATCAAGGCAAAAGCAACTCGCAGTGTGGTGACACGCAGACAGAGGACACACAAGAGGACGATCAAAGATCTGACAAGCTCTCCAGAGTCGGCAGACAAGGCTAAGAAATCCAGGTATTCTTCCCATACCACAGCTAAAGCAAACAGCACCATACCTAGGGTTGACTGGAGTAGCTTAGTCCATGAGGACGAAGAAGTAGAAGAAGAACAAGCTCAACTTTCTCATCGTGAGAGTCGATCCAAGAAACACCACGATGACACTACCTCAGCCCCTTTTGCATTCATATTACCGCCCGAGGAAGATGAAATTGATCTGACAGCAGAAGATATGGGTCTAGACCAAATTATCAGAGATACATGCAAACTCCCCTTCACCATATGCTCTGATGAAGATATAGAATCACTGTCAACATGCTCCAGGGGAAAACAAACTGAGGCCACAAGCCCCCGAGCAAAAACAGAGCTGAGATCAAAGAGTGTAGAGTCTGAAAACCCCACAAGCCCAACGTCAGGAAATATTCCTGAAGATGAAGCTGCTCATACGAGTAAAGCCACTGAGACTGGGCATCAAGTGCCAATGCCATCTGAGAACTGGCAACAGGCACTAACCGGAAAAGTTCCAGAAGAAAAACAACAAGGACCCGCCACCGAGCCGCTACCTGAAACTACTGGCTCACAGGAACGTTCGACTGAGGTCGATATGGGCGATACTTCTCATCCCCTGTCTGAAACTCATGAGTCGACCCAGGAGAAAGAAACTGAAGAATCCAAAGATACTGATCAAGTCGAGAAGGGACGATCAGACTCCCTAGTCCCAGCTGAGCCAGGCATCATCCAACCCTCTCCAACTGAGGCAGGTGATGGCAGTCACCAAATAGTGCCGGCACCCACGAGCTCAGGGTTGCTCACAGCTTTCGAGGTATGTTAATTGTGCACATAACCTGTTTTTAACCTTACTGTTGCTTGAACAACTCGAATTACTCTCTGCAGGCTATGCTGAAGATACTCCAAGGTGGGATGCAGCAGGCCAACTTAATCCATGAGAAAATTGCCGCCTTATCCAGCCTAGAGGTTACTACACTGAGGCAACAGCTGGCTGACTCTGAGGCTGCCCGAAAAGCTGAAACAGCAGGTATGCATACAACTGTTCCATACTCCAATACTTGAGATCTCAAACTAAACTCAGGACCTGCTACCAGCTGCTGCTGCTGAGATTGCTTGTCTGAAGCAAACGGCTATGACTCGGGAGACAGAGCACCGTAATGCTATTGCTGACAGAGATCAAGCCAGAGACCTAGCAGCAGATCTGCGCAGACAACTGGACATTGAGAAGAAAAACCATGAGGTAACCCGTCAAGAATCCCAACTAGCCCATTCTTTGCTCACAGAAGCATATGAACTGTATCATTCCACAGGAGAAGATGTGCCAAAGAAATGATGAGTACCAACAGCTACAGAAATCGCGAGATGGCTTTGAGAAGTCATTCCGCGAAACTGCTAGCTCCTTGGAATCTTTGAAGAATAGCCATTCATTAACTCGCCAAGCGCTTAAGGACAAAGAAACCGAACTGGCTGAATCTCAAAGCGCCCTTGAGAGAATGAAGAAGGTACTAGCATCCACAAGGTTTGCCCTTAAAGAGTCCCAAGATCATGCTGTTCACCAGGCTCAAGTGTCAGAGGTCTTGAAAAAGAACTATGAGACTAGCAAGAAGAACTGCAACAAGCTGAAAGACGCCTTTGAGAAGGCAAAGGAGGCTGCCTTGAATGCCAATACCGCCTTGATCAAGATCCTGGACATCTGTGTGCCAGAATGAGCTGCACCACAGCCTCTCGGTGACCGAATAACAACTTTCCTGGATGATATGAAGTCCAAAGTGTCCGAGTGAGTAAAAACCGTACTTACTCGCGTCCTTGTGGTCATCAAGAGTGCACAACCTGAGATCGACTTGGCAGGTTTACCAGGAAAAATAGTAAACGAGAATCATGGTGTTGAGCACGAAGATGAGGCCCAAGTGATTGCCGAGCTCCTTGTTGGTGATAATGAGTGAACAGTGATCCCCTCATGTGATGTAATGAACTGAATGCTGTGTATATGTATTTTTCTATCTTTCGTGAACAATCTTGAGTATTTACTCTGCAAAACCAAGTTAGTTCTTAAGAGCAAATCAAAATATATTATACGTACCTGAGGATTATTCCTGTACAGAGAGAACAAGTAACATTATCATGATCTGGGTTTGAGCTAAATATAAGAGAAACAACATATAACAGTCAAAAAATACGAATTCTGTAAGATAGAGTATTGTGATGAAGCAAAGACATGCAGTGATGAGCTATAGGTCGTCAAGACCTACGCCTTTCTGTCTTTGTTCAGGCGGGGCCCTGAATGCTCCCCGAGTATGAGGTCCTACAAAGGCATGTAGCATCGTGCTGTCGGTCGACTGACCTAGGCCGATTGCCTTTGTTTTGTTGGGGCCCTGAGTGCTCCCCTATTATGAGTTCGAATGAGAGCATGTAACACCGTGCGGTCGGTCATACGACCTAGGCCGATTGCTCTCGTGACTGGGGCCGGAGATATCCCCGTCAAGAGTAAGAGTGGGCATGTAACACCGTACTGTCGATCATACAACCTAGGTCGATGCCCGTATTCAACGAGTGAACATCACGAGTAAAAAGAATACTGAATACTTCATCTCAAGAGTGCATTTATTTATAGAACACAAGTGAGGACAGAGTACAAAAGATGACACTGACTACTAACTTTAAAAGTCATAGAGGAAGAAAAACGACTACGCGTAGAATCTGCGCAGATGCTCTATGTTCCAGGAGTTCTCAACTGGTGTTCCATCCATTTGAGATAGACGATATGAGCCCGGACGAGTAACCTCTGTCACAATGTATGGGCCTTCCCAAGGAGGAGATAACTTATGCTGTCCCGCAGTTTTGAGCACTCTGCGTAGCACCAGGTCCCCAATTGAGAAAGAACGAGGCCTCGTATACCGATCATGGTAACGACGTAAAGTCTGCTGATATCGAGCCGACTGAATAACAGAGTTAAGACGCTCCTCCTCGAGTAGGTCGATCTCCTCGAGTCGGGTTGCTTCAGCCTCAGCAATGCTATTGAAAACCAAACGTGGGGCTCCAAACTTGAGGTCAGCAGGTAGGACTGCTTCTGATCCATACACCATGAAGAAAGGCGTGTTTCCTGCGAGTGCTTTGCTAGGTTGTGTTCGAAGGCTCCATACCACATACGGCAATTCGCGTATCCACTTCCCAGCCAGCTTCTTATCCTTGTCAAAGATCTTTTTCTTGAGTGCATCCAGTATCATGCCATTAGCTCGTTCGACCTGCCCATTGGCTCTGGGGTGAGCCACCGAGACATACTTGACACGGATGGACCTTTGTTCGCAGAAATCAAAGAATTCAGAGCCCGTGAAGTTGGATCCCAGATCTGTGATAATTGAATTCATGACCCCAAAATGAAAGATGATGTCCTGAATGAACTCCACTGCTTTAGCAGATGTTAAAGAAGCAATGGGCTTGAACTTGATCCATTTGGTGAACTTGTCGATGGCAACCAACACATGAGTGTATCCACCTTGAGCTTTCTTGAAAGGCCCAATCATGTCCAGCCCCCAGCAGGCAAAAGGCCATGAGACAGGTATATTCTGCAACTGCTGTGCTGGAAGGTGATGTTGCTTGGCGAGGAACTGGCAAGCTTCACAATGCTGCACTAACTCAGTGGCGTCCTTCTTTGCCGTGGGCCAATATAAACCAGCCCTGAAAGCCTTCCCGACTAATGTCCATGAGGCAGCATGAATCCCACAGATTCCAGCGTGTATCTCTTGTAGCAAACTCTGCCCTGATGAGGTACTTAGGCATTTTAGTAGAACCCCTGAGGCGGCTCGCTTGTATAACTCGTTATTGATCAGAGTATAGCTGGAAGACCGTCTTGCTATTCGCTCAGCCTCTGCTTTGTCCTCTGGAATTTATTCGTTCATGATGTACTTGATGATAGGGGCCCTTCAATCAGTCGGCGTGTCCAGAGTTAAGATATGCCTGTCGGGAGGTGTGCTCAGCTCGTCTAGCTGAACAGAGGGATGATGAAGCTCTTGGACAAAGATGCCAGAAGGTACCTTGGCGCATGACGAGCCCAGCTTGGACAGAATATCAGCGTCCACATTGCGATCCCGATCCACGTGAATGTACTCGATGCCTTGAAATCTGCCTTCCAACTTACGAACTGCCTCGCAGTATTTGTCCACACTTTCTGTGGATCGATCCCACTCCTTGTTGACTTTGTTAATGACCACCAAGGAGTCTCCGTAGGCCATTAGACGCTGGATCCCGAGTGATATAGCGATACGCAGGCCGTGGAGGAGGGCCTCATACTCAGCTGTGTTGTTAGAAACCGGAAAAAGAATTCGTAATACATACTTGAGCTTTTCCCCTGCTGGCGAGGTGAAAACGACACCAGCACCGGCTCCTTCCAACTTCAACGACCCGTCGAAATACGTCTTCCAAATCTCCATGATTTTTGGTTTCTCAGGCACTTGATGCTCAGTCCACTCGGAGACGAAATCGACTAGTGCTTGAGTCTTGATTGCAGTGCGAGGACGGAATTCGATGTCGTGAGCCCCCAGCTCACAAGCCCATTTGGCGATACGCCCTGTGGCCTCTCGATTACGCAAGACCTCTTCGATTGGGAACTCCGTGACTACTATGATCTTATGTTCCTCAAAAAAATGGCGCAGCTTGCGTGCGGTAATGAGAACTGCGTATAATAATTTCTGTACTTGAGGATACCTTATTTTGGAGGGATTGAGGACCTCGCTGATGAAGTAGACCGAGTGTTGTCTGGGCACCGTGTGCTGCCCATCCGGTCGCTCGACCACCAATGCGGTGATGACCACATGGGTCGTACAGGAGATGTAGAGGAGCAAATTTTCCGCTGGTGAGTCGGCAGTGGCATGATCAGGAGACTTGAGTACAGGAGGTGACGTGAGGAACTTCTTCAAAGCGCCCAATGCTTCCTAAGCCTCTGTAGTCCACTGAAACTTGTCGACCTTTTTGAGCAGCTTGTAGAAGGGCATGCCACGCTCCCCAAGCCGTGATATGAATCAGCTTAAGCTACCATGCACCCAGTCAACCTCTGCGCGTCTTTCTGCGATCTGGGAAGGTGCATGCGCAGGATAGCCTTGATCTTCTCGGGGTTGGCTTCGATTCCCCTGTTGCTGACGACAAACTGAGTAACTGACCTGCGGGAACACCGAAGACGCACTTGGTGGGGTTGAGCTTCCACCGGAATTTCCTAAGGCTGTCGAACACCTTGCGCAGATCATCGATGAAATCCCCTTCGTTCTTAGTCTTGATTACAACATCATCAACGTAGGCCTCGACATATTCGCCCCAGTGATTAGCGAGGCTAGCTTGAATCGCCCTTTGGTACGTTGCTCCTGCATTTTTCAACCCGAAAGGCATTGAGGTATAGCAGTAGGCACCGAAAGGCGTGATGAACGCTGTCTTCTCCTGATCTTCAGTCGCTAGGCTAATTTGATGATAGCCCGAGTAGCAATCGAGGAAGGAAAGCAAAGCGCAACCAGTCGTAGAGTCAACGACCTAGTCAATGCGAGGCAAACCAAACGGGTCCTTAGGGCAGTGCTTATTGAGATCGGTACAATCAACACACATTCGCCAGTCCTTTTTATTCTTCTTGAGGACGAGTACAGGATTTGCAAGCCACTCAGGATGCATGACCTCTCTAATGAAACTGGCAGCCTTCAGCCGGGTTAACTCTGCCCTAATGGCTTCTCGCTTTTCTGGAGTAAATCGCCACAGCCTCTGCTTGACGGGCTTGGTGTTGGGGAACACTTTGAGTTGGTGCTCGGCCAATTCCCTTGGGACCCTAGGCATATCCGCTGGCTTCCATGCGAATATATCGCGGTTGGCCCTTAGGAACTGGACAAGCGCGTCTTCCTATTTGGGAGAAAGGAGAGCGTTGATGGCAGTCGTCTTGGTCGCATCCGAGGAGTCGAGACTTATCTCTTTCGTCGGGACAGCTGGCTGAATTGCCGTGCTTGAGGCCGCCTCTTGAGTCGGAATCTGGAGGTCTTCCTGCGACATGCTGGCTTCATCCGCCTTGAGCTTCTTCTGAGTTGCCATGTGGTTCTGCTCAAGGGCCATTTGCATGGCCTCTTGTACGCACTCCGATGCTCCCTTGAAATTAGCGCGTATGGAGAGAGTACCGCCTGGAGCTGGCATCTTGAGGACGAGGTATGGATAATGCGGGATAGCCATGAACTTGGCTAGCCCAGGACGCCCGATGATGGCGTTGTAGATGCAGTTGAAGGTCGGGACTTCAAATCTCAACGTCTCGATGCGAAAATTCTTTGCCGTGCCAAAAGCGACCGGCAGATAGATGTGTCTGAGCGGGTATTCACCTACGCCTGGGACAATCCCGAAGAACGGGGTATCTGATCTCTTGAGATCACTGAACGGGATCCCCATCTCTTGCAGAGCTCTGGGGAACACCACGTTGACGCTGGCCCCTCCGTCGATCAGAACCTTCTTGAGTCAGGTATCACCGACTTTGGGGGTTACCAGCAGCGGGTACTTGCCCTGCTCATCAAAATTGAGCCACTGATCCGCCCGACTGAACGACACCGGCTCGTGGGACCAATCATATGGCTGCGGCGGCTCTGAGGTGGCCGCATTGATCCGCCGATCCTCCAGCTTCTGCTGGCGCTTGCTCGTGTACGCTCCGTGCCCTCCTAGGATGAAGTTGATTTCCTTGTTGACGTTGGGGAAGCGTTGATTAATGCCTCCAGCCGGCCGCTGCAGCGGCTGGTTCCGTGGTGGAGGAGGCGGAGGAGGAGCTTGCACCGTTGGAAACTGGCCGCGGTTCAGCATGGCTCTGAAATCGCGGCAATGCCTGAGAGCGTGGTGCATATCCTTGTGCACCGGGCATGGCTCGTCGGGGAGTTGATCGAGAGTTCAAGTCTGGGCTGGGGGTGGGCATGGCTCAGACCTCCTCCCGAGGCCTCTTGTCCCAGCGTCGATCTTGTCGCAGAGGTTCTTCATGCTTCTCCTGCTTGCCCTTGCCCCGGTCGTCTTGCCGAGGGCGAACGAGGTTGCAAGCTCGTTCGTCCGCTGTGATGTAGCGGTCTGCTTCTTAGAAGAGACGCTCCAAGGTGGTGGGCGCCCTTTCCAGTATGTGCTTGACGAAGACTTGGTCGTTGGAGCCCTGGAGGAAGTCGTCGATCACCGTATCCTCAGATACGTCGGGAATGCGGTTTCTGAGGGCCTGGAACCGCTTGAGGTACGATCGCAGGCTCTCCGAATCCTTGTGCCTGTTGGTCTTGAGGTCCCACCGCTGCACTGGCTTGTCGGAGAGGGACTGGAAATTGGCGATGAAGAGGCAACGAAAATCACCCCAATCCTCGATGCTGCCCCGCCTGAGGTGGCGAAGCCATTGGAGCGCGTCCTGCCCCAACTTGATTGGGACGTAGGCCGTCATGAGATCCTTCGAGGCATTGGCCGCTCGGGCTGCGGTAGTGTACACGGCCAGTCAGTTCCGCGGATCCATCTTCGTCTCAAATTTTTCAATATTTGAGATTTTGAAGTTGGGTGGCCACTCGACATCTTGAATTCTCCGACCGAAGGTGGCTATAGCAGCTTCTGCGATGCCAGCCGAGTTGCCATGGCCCTCCGCTGGGCGACGAGGCGGGGATTGAGGTCGGCGGTCCTGCTCAGATCTATCTCGGGGGGCGGGGCTGTTCACGGAGATAGCCCCCGAGTGACACCTGGCGGCTGGAGCACATTGCGGGGGGCCGTAGTCTCGGTCGTAGTTCGCGTGCCGATCCATCTCAAGCTGATGTCTCTGTGCACGAGATTGCTCGATGTTGTGGCGTGCGTCGCGGTTGCCGTTGATAACTTGTCGTGCGTCGGCAACCTCCGGCTGCCTGGGCAGGAGGTGGTCTGCTGCCCGAGCAAGAATGGTCTTGATGGCCGCCCCGTCTTCGTTGTCGGGGATGAGTTCGCAGAGCTTGACCAATGCCCCTCCAGCTTGACTCGGGGTCGCCATGACTCCCTCGAACTCCTTTAAAAGATTGCGCGCGGGGATTGCTGCCCCGCGCTGTCGCCTGGCTTGATCAGTCTGCCAATCGCGGCGCTGCTGCCGCGCCTGGTTCCTGCGCCGGTGGCTCTGCACTTCCTGCTCATCCTCGCTAGCCCGAGTTACCTCGTCTATCGAGACAGGCAGTGTAGGATCCTTGTTCCCCAGGATGTGACGGCGCTAGATGTTACGGATGCGGTTCGCCCTCTCCCTCCTGCAGCGATCTTGTGAGGTTTCAGCGAGGATGGGTCGCTCGTCATCCGAGACCACTTCGTCGATTTAGTTCCCCGCACCGCTGATTACGAAGATCTCAGGGAGGCAGAGAGTGCAGCCGGAAAACGATCCCTAGAACCTGCTGGTGGTCGTGGCTGCTACCCCCACGCTGGTGTCCGAAGCAGGGACCGTGGACATTGTGGTCGTTGCGGGAGTTGCAGCGTGCTCAGAGACTGTAGGAGTATCGATGCTATAGATCATATGAGGACGCCCCGAGTCATGAGCCCTCTCCGTGCTCATCGAGCGACGGCGAGCCTCGCAAGTCGGCGAGGTGCTCCGGTGAACAGACCTCCCCGCCGGGGTGGGGTCGATGACGAGTCGTGGGCGACGACCCGCCGGCAGCGTGTCGTGCCCATTGTAGATGCGATTGTCCAGAAGAGGCACGGACTGTCTTGAGGTGGGCGCCCCCCGCACACCCTCGCCGTTGCTGAGGGGAACCGAGGCATGGGAGAGAAGCCCCTGGTACGTAGCAGCAGAGTTGCGGAGGCCGAATGGGATGGAGGGAACGGCAGGCTCCACTCGAGTCTTCTTTTGAACCTGGGCGGGCGAAGCCGGCCAGGCTCGCTTCAATGCTGGCGGAGGTGGTGGGACCCATAGCGGGCGTGGGACCTAGGAACGAGTATCAACAGGGACTCGCCTCGGGCCCTGTGGAGTGCTGCCCGAAGGGCAGACCCGCCGCGGATCTCGTGAGGGGTTCTAGGGAACCTGGTCTCGGCCCCCGACTGATCCGAGTCTAGATCTGAGTCGGGGAGGTCGAGAGCGCCGTGCGGCGAGTCGGAGTCGGAACGGTGGTGGTCGCAGGTTCCGCTCGGGCTGGCGTGGTCGTTGTAGATCCAACCCTGAAGGAGACCCTGTGGTTAGCTCATGCTCCCGAGTCATGGCTACCACGGGGAGCCCGATCCGACTCAGCGTGACGTGGAGCCGGATTTTGACGAGGGGCCGGCGCCTCGTGCCGAGGTGCTAGAGCTTAGCGCGGAGTTGGCGGATGCTGACGAGGTGCCGGTCCCTGGCGACGATCTGACGGCGCAGGCCGCCCAGGAGTAGTCGACGGTTCCACGACGATGCGTGGTCGCACTGGCGTGCTGCGAAGCTGGTGGAGGTCGCCGCTCCGATCGGCGATGAAAGTGATTGATCCGAACTGGATCATGTCGCCTGGAGTGAAGCCGTTGACGAGGCAGTTGGCCATGGAGCTAGCTGATGCTGATTTCGCATTCCCCTACCTAGCGTGCCAACTGTCGGGGTTTGATGTCGACAATGCACCACGGGGTCTGTTACGTGATGCTTTTGGGGTGGCGAGATCGGCGTAGCTCGATGGTTTGCGTAGAGATGCAACAAAACTCGAGGGTTTATACAGGTTCGGGCCGCAATGAGCGTAACACCCTACGTCCTGTTTTTGAGGCGAGTTGTATTGATCTGAATTCTCGAGGTTACAACGAGGGTTTTGAGGTCTGGTGGCTGGTATGCGATGAGATGTTCCATTCTCTACGTAAGGGTCCCTCACCCGCCTTATATAATCCGGCCAAGCTTGGGTTACAAGTCAAGTTCTATCTACGAGTCCTACTCTGTTTGGAAGCCTAAAGAATACACGGAATCCACGATTACATGTTTCCTTCCCTGAGTCCCGCTATTCCTGTTATGCAGAGTCCGAACCAACTTCCTTGTGTCTTTCCTGAATTATAGCGCCTTTGACTTGGTCTTCAAGCTCGTCACCCGTTTTCGGGCCCATGAGACCAGTCGGCACCCTGAGAAGGGCCGGCTGTCTCTACTGGGCCCTCCAATGGCCCATGTACTGAATCCATGCCGTGAGGGCCCAGGGGATATCTATCCCGCACACCCACGAAGTTCCGGCGTGAGATATGTTGCTCACTAGCGGACAGCCACGCTGCCCTACTTGGCATGTGCGTTCTCTGGTGATTTGTTGACCCAATTGACAAATCCTTTTATGGAATCATACAACATATCCTTGAACATGTTGCTGTAAATTTATTTGTCCATCGGAGCCACGGAGACCAGCTTTTCGGTGGTCGATGTGTCTGCTGTTCCTGCTGTCCAAGACAGCCATGGTGCTGCTTCTCGTTCATCTTTTGCCGGTCATCCGGCAGTCTAATGGTTGATCCCTTCGAATGAGTTATGCCCAATAACTTTGTGCACAACCCTATAAAACAGTTTCGCCATTGGTGATGCACTGAGAAAGATATGGCCGTCTTTGTGCTTGTTGTCACTGCAGTCCAGACAGCAGCACTGCTGCCACTTTGGCGCTTGTTCTCTCAGTGATTCGGACGTCCAATCAGCGAGCCCTTCGACCGATATGTGTATTATATCCTCAAACATGCTCCTGTAAATTGGCTTGGCCATCGGACACACAGGTCCAGATATTTTAGCGTTACCGCGAACGCATCTCTGCAGTCCAGGCAGCCGAGCTTGTTGTGGCTAATGGCAAGGGTCCTTTCTACCAACCCTCTCATCCAACCATCAAATCCTTTTTCCACATCATGTATATCATAGTACCACACCTCGCTGTAAATTTTGACAGCCATTGGATCAGTGTAGACCATGTTTTGGATGGTCTTTCCGATTGTTGTCCGGTAGTCCGCTAATTTCAGCATGCCCACCAATTAACAAATCTTTGTCTCCCGTTGGACTAGTAGCCCTTTTGATGCATCCTCTAGTCAATTTGCGTTTCTACTATACCTCTACACTACACCAAAATATCACCATCATACTCCTTCACCATGACCATAACCCTACACCAAAATATCACCATCATACTCCTTCACCATGACCATAACCTAAATAATCCATTTGACACGACCACCAATGCCCATCCCATGAACCATTTTCCCCAACAAGTCTCATATGGTCTATCCATTGCCATCAACCACATTACCAAAGGCATGCTACAAGTGTTTGTCCCTTAACCCTTGATCATTTTGTTACACTCATCGGCCATTCGACAAACGTCAAACTCATCATAAACTCTCAATATGATGTTTTCTATACACTACCAAATCATGAGTCTATTCTTTTCTAACCATCTTTATCTTCTTGTCGATCATTTAGTTCTTGTTGTTGCACTCTCATGTCCATAGTAACGACTAGCGTTCTTTTTATGTTCTTTATAAAATTATTTATTTCTATGGTGTATTGTTCTTAGTTCCATTTTTTGTTGTTTCAGTTGTTTGCGCTGAGGATCGATGTGTGTGAACAGCAGTAAGAGTACTTTGAGGAAGGCAAGTATAACGTGAACACAACCTAATAACCATTTAATCACTTCATATGCATGTGTCTAATTTTGAATGCCAATAAGGACTGTACCTAGCCTCTTTCATCGATATGTTTACCTATGGGATGCATGTTGGTTAAGTTTTGCTAGTTGCTGCGCGAACACATGTTACTTTTGTTAATAATATTGTTAATGGATCTATGCAATATAATTGTTGAGCTTGACCCTCTGTGCTGTGTGCTTGAGTGGTTCATGTCTCCTTAAAATTGGCTTTTTAGCAACTTGGTTTAGGGGGCATGAGCATGTGCTTAGTGGTTTGCTCATAGCCACTCTCTGTAAGGATCGGTTCGCAAAGCGACAACCTGGGACAACCGTGCTACCATGAGACTGGTATGGGACGGTCTTAGCTGATTAATTAGATTGTTTTGGTTTGGGGTAACTTACCTGCGGGGCAAGAGGGGGAGTAAGCTTTTGTGGTCACTGCACTACCTTAGGTTGAGTGTGCTGAGTGCTTCTCCCATTGAGAGGCGGACACCACAATTGTGGCGCTTGATTCCTTGCGGTTACTTTTTACCAACGTGATCTTTGTAAAGGCTTCGTAGTGTTGCTTGCTAGTCATCTCATCTAAGGCAATGTGATGAACTCCTAGCATAGCACACGGCTTGTGGGTAAAGATGTACAACCTCTCAAGAGTGTAAAACTGACATGTCAGCCGTGCTCACGGTCATAAGCGGCCCAGATCCTTTATGCAGATTAGTGGTTCCTGGTTGGTTGGGAAGGTGGATCTTATGTTAATAATATTGACTAATGTTCATATGCAATATCTTGGGTTTAATGGTTTATCTACTCACTTGCAGTAATTAGTTGTTTAATAAAACTTGACCGACTAAAAGCTCATGCTTTGTGTTAGCCAACCTTAGAGCCTCATGGTTCATGTTATGCTTGTTGAGTACGAGTTGAAGTACTCACGCTTGTTCCTTTACTTTTATCCTTGTTGGGGGGAAAATTCCAACCGCTGCTCAGAAGATGAAGGCCTAAAGGAGTACAATTGAAGGTTCATGGAGTTCTAGGCGAGCGACCCCCAGTTGGCTTCCCTGTGGATGGCTCGGAGTTTTAGTTATGCTTCCGCTACTCTGTGTTAAAGACTTGATGTCTTTATGTAATTTTTTGTTTAGACGATATGTAATAAAGCATTGTCTATGATATCACTGTTAATTGTCTCTATATGTGTGAGATTAGATCCTAGCACACATATGGGTTTGCTCTGGTTTTGTCCGTTGAAACCAGGGTGTGACAATAGGCCTCGCACGAATGAGCAGATAGGGAGACCTAACCCGCGGATGAAGAACGGCATGAACACCATTGCCTCATAGGTGTCCTCAGTTGGAGCAGCGTCATCCTTCTTCTCTCATACCCTCCAGTTTGCTACCTCCTTCGGCGGTAGGACGCCCATAGCTACCAGTGATTGTAGCATGGGCTTGGTGACGGTGGAGGGGCGGTATGCTAGGTATGGCGAGGGCAGCTACTGGTTCTCATTGTGTGGCAGGCCCTCACTGGTGTTTCCGCGCTCACTCAAGGTTTTCTTCTTGGGAGCCATGGATGTGGATGTCTCTATGGTTTGAGAGTTCGAGAAGTGGAAGATGTAGTAGTGCTCTTTGTTCAAACAATGGCGGCGGTGAGCTCAGTGGGGAAGAATGACAGCACAGTTCTCAGCTGGATGAAATCGGTTCAGGGTATAGATCTCAAATAACCCTGATGCCGTCAGTAACAGTCCTTGAGAACTGACGGGAATTGTGACTATCGTTATCTTAACTCGGATCTCTTGACGTTGTCTCAAATAACCCTATACTCTGGGCATGAAGGGGTATGAGTTCTTTAGTTGTTATACGGTTTCATCTTTACTTTATGAACTTCAAAGATGCATTTGACTCGGATGCAAGATTTTCAGGACAAGAAAACAAGAAAGAACTCAAGAACGAAGGATAATGCGAAGGATTTCATTATATAAACATAGTTCATTACACTAGTGGTCATTACATATAGGCGGATTATCCTACACTACTACTACTACTACTAATCTATGGTGGTGGAGATGGATGGCTCGGTGGCGTGCCTAGTGGCCAGTGGACGGCCCGGCCGGGGGCCCGGTGATGCGGCGGCGCCTGGAGGCCGGAGCGTCGGCCTCGTATCCGCCGTCGTGGCCGCCGTCGTCGCCGTTGTGGCCGCCCAGGCCATCATGGCCGCCGGGGGCATCGTGTCGTCGTCGTCGTCGGAGTCCTCCTCCTCGCTGTCCTCCTCCTCATCATCGAAGGAGTCCTAGAAGGCGGCGCGGCGGAGGCCCCGGAGCTTGGCGTCCTCCTTGGCGTTGTAGCCTTGGGAGTCGTCGGTGTTGGGTTTCGACTCGTCCTCCCGCGGCGGCGTCTCCTCGGGGGCTGGCTCCTCCTCGCTGGAGGAGCCATCGTCAAAGGACTCCTCGTCGTAGGCGCCGCCGAACAATGCATCGTCGGTGTCCTCGTACTCCGACAGCGGTGGCGGGCGCGCACGCTTCTTGCCCTTTCCTCCTGCCATGGCTGCGAGAGAGAGGGTGGGAGTTCTTGGGGGTTTCTTCTTGAAGGACTGAGTACTCAGTGGAGGCGTAATGGATGGCCGGGTGATGGCTCTGCTCTTATAGTACGGCCACCCCGCTTCGATCTCTGTGAATGCAATTCAAGAGGCTGCGTCGTTTCGACTTCCTCCACGCGTCAGTTATCTCTTGGGTAAACAATGGCTGTTGCGTGTTCGGAAGATTCCTGTTTTTTGGTGTTTTTTACGAGTAACTCCTCAGTACCCTCTGCTCGTTCCCTTTGCGGTTAACCCCATGGGGTGTGGGATTTGTGGGAAAAATATTCTTTTTCCTAAAATCTGAAAAAGCAGGAAGTTTGAGTCGGCTTTCTATGACTCGAAAAGTTGGGAGACAAATGGTAATTCGGATAAAGGGATCTGTTATTCCTCAAGTTGACTCGGCACTTGAAGGATGCGTTCGACAAAGTCTGATCCAAGGGTTTAGATTTTCAAGCTGATTGATTTTCAAGTCAACTTGAAGCTCGGGGGCCACCCCATGGGGTGCACCTGGCGGTGCACCATGAGAAACAGTGTGTTGTTGATTCGGGCGTGGAACTCACGAACAGTATGATACTCTTGTTAGAGCCTCAAATCAATTAATTCCTAAATTAACTCGAGCCTCGGGGGCTTGTGGGGGATAGATATCCCCTGGGCCCTCACGGCCTGGATTCAGTACATGGGCCGTCGGAGGGCCCATTAGAGACGGCAGGCTCCCAAGCAGGGTGTCGCCTGATCTCATGGTCCCGGAGACGGACGACGTGCATGAAGACCAAGTCAAAGTGCTACGATTTCGGGAAAGATGTGACGAAGTATGGTTCGGACTCTGGATTACAGAAGCAGCGGGACTCAAAGAAGGAAACGTGTAATCATAGATTCTGTGTACTCTTTAGGCTTCCAAACAGAGTAGGACTCGTAACCGACTTGTAACCCAAGCCTTGCCAGGACTACATAAGGCGGGTGAGGGACCCCTACGTAGATCATCGATCATCTCATCGCATACCAGCCACCAGACACCCTAGCTTTCATTGTAACCTCGAGAGCTCAAATATACAATCAGCCCCAAACAGGACGTAGGGTATTACGCATATCGCGGCCTGAACCTGTATAAACCCTTGTGTTTTGTCGCATCTTGACTCAAACCATCGAGTTACGCCGGTTTCGCCACCCCAAAAGCACTACATGACACACCCCGTGGTGCACTGCCGGTATCAAACACCGACAGTCGTCACTGGCGGTGTCTGAATTGTCTATCTCTGCAGCAGCCCTGTCCACGGCACCCAGCGGTGAGTCGGGTACGACCGCTGTCTCTGAAGCCTCAGGTACGGTGTCTGGCTGTGCAGCAACTGCCTGGGAGCTCGCTGGCTGCGTGATCTACTCTATCACTGGCTCCATTGTCTGCTCAAGCAAGTCTCTGCGAGAAGGTTCGGAGGAGGAGACAGCAGCTGTGACTGAGGGGCCCTGTCCAGGTGACTCGAAGACAAGCGCAGTCGCTGGCAGAGGTGAGAGAACTGGACGTAGACCCGTCCGTAGCAGGGGTGAAAGAGGGAAAGTCCCTGGAGTGGAAGCACCTGCTAACTGGGCAGAGGGAGTGAGCAGAGCCGGCTGAGACTGTGGTAGACCAAGCGCCCCTCGTACCTCAGACCTCAAAGAGTCGATCTCGTGCCTGTACTCCTGACGCTGGTCCCTGAGTGACGTGTGGATCTCCTCAAGAATAATCGTCTGGCATGCCTCCTATCTATCTGCTCTATCGCGAGTCTCTCGCTAGAAATCAAGCTAAGCCTGGTGTAAAGACAGGAGCTGCTGGGTCTGCTGCTGCTGTACTCGAGTGTGCTCGGCTTGCTGCTAAAGTAAGGCATGTAGTGACCCTTGCAGAGAATTTGGCTGTGTCACCTGAGCCTGAGAAACCTGTGGGGCCGGAGGTGATGAAGGTGGCCGTGGCTCTCCTGACCCTCCGGCCTCTGCACCGTGTGCTGCAGGTGGAAAGTAGTGTGCCTACTCCTCCTCGTCATCGTAGTCTGAGTCTGAGGTACTAAAGGCATAGTAGTATGAGAGAAAACCTCCCTCTGCTGCCTGGACCTCCTTGTCCTCTGCCTCTACCTCAGCTCTATCCTCTACGGAGATCTGCTCGCGAAGGGCTCTGGCTACCCGGCTACCTCGTCTCTGATCATCTCTCATCGTAGGCCTATAGTCTAGGAACCGAGTGCGGGTGGCATGGTACACGGCACGAGATTCTACGTCCATCTCGCCTAACAGACTCAGTATGTGAGTAATCCAATGGGCATAAGGCATCTGCCGCCTAGTCGGCATCCCATCCACTATCACGTCCTCCATCTCTACTAGGATAACATCAACAATGTCGAAGTCTGTGAAAGTGGTGAGGCAAGAGAGTACATCCTGCTGTAGTGCTGTAATTCCCTCCCTAAAACCTGCCTTGGGAACCAAAGACCTCCTCAAAATCTGCAGCATAAGCTGGTACTCTGGTCTGAGCCTGTCCGGAGTCCTAGGAGTATCAGCAAGCATCTCTCCATGGAACAAGTGTCTGACCTGGTCCAACGGTGGTGCAGTACCTGCGTGACCCCTGTAGGGTGGAGATACTCCACCGTAAACAACAGAGTGCACTGAACGATCTCGCACTGGTACACCAACCAACTCTGCTATCCTCTCCCTGTATAGCCTATGCTCTGTCCCATCAAACATGAAGTGTATGAAGTGTCTCTGGTCAGTGATGTAGAGGGTAGCATAGAAAACTCGAACCCAGTCCTCAACGTAAGTGTGTGACCTAGCCATCAAGTCGACAAGCCCTGGGTAGTGCTCAAAATACCTCCTGATGTCATGCCCACTGACATGATTTGCCCTGTCAAAGTCAATCGCTGCTTGAGGCATAAGCCTGTGATCGCCCTGCAGTGCACTCTCGTACAGGCTGGCCTGCAACACTGTCCAGAACCGCCTATCAATCCTGAGGTCTCGTGGCCTGGGATAGAACTCATCCACTGTCATCTCGTACCTATGGGATTTGATACCCTTGGTCTTTCGGTTCCTCAGATCGAACAGACGGATGTCCTCGTTGGCTGTCACACTGCGAGGCCCTATCTGAGGTGGCTCACGGGGCTGCTCCTACGCCTGCTCCTGCTCACTCAAGCGACTAGCTGACGGTGTAGCACCTCCTCGAGTGCGAGGACAACCTCCACGGGGACGAGCTGTACTCGGTGGTGTAGCTGTCTGCGGGGCTGCCTGCTGCCTGGTATGAGTGGACCTGTGCTGACCTCCTATCTGCAAGCTGCCCCCTGCTCCCCCTGTCTCTGCTCTCTCTACTGCATCTGCAACTGCCTGTGCCCGAATTGCCTCTCTGGCAGCCTGAGACAACTTCTTCTTTTTCTTTTTCGGCTCCTCTACAACTTGCTCCTTGCTCATGACCCATCTGTCAAAAAGGTAACCATGATAGACAAGAAGGATAGATGAGAGTACGAGAATATCTAGACAAAAAGGAAAGACCTAAAGAATTTTGGAATTTTGATAGCCTAGCAAGTCATGTCAATTGTCAATTCTTAGAAATTTTAGCTAAAATTGCGTGACCATCTCACAATTAGAGCCAAAAATTCTGTGTCCATGCTTAGTTGACATGAAAAACTTAATTCAATATTTAAATTTCATGCTAGGGCTATCAAAAACTCCTCGACTCCCCCTAAATCCAAGCACAAAGTAGATAAAACATGAATTTGGTGCTAAAGGTACTCCAATATCATCAAATTAGCTTCAATTTGAAAGATTTCAAACCAAACTCTCGGATTATTGCCTAGGGTTGCATCAATTTGGGAAAAATGAAACAAACCCTAGCACAAGGGGGCAATCAAGAGTGCTCACCACCGGAGAGGAAGGGGAAGAATTCACTGGCGGTGAGAGGAGACAGCGGCGACACTGAGTCTTTGCGTGGGCCGGCGTTCGAGGGACGATGGCGGTGGCGGCGAGGAGTGGCGGTGCTAGGGCGCGGCAGTGCTGCGAGGAGCGCGACGGCGCGTCATGGAGTGCGGCAGCGCTGCGACGGGCGGCGGCGATGGCGGCAGCGGCGGCGGCGGGAGTGCTCGGGTTTGAGAGCGTACGCAAATGGGGAAGACGAAGGGATTGGCTGCCGCTTCAGTGATAGGGTCCACATGTCGAAGGAGAAGAGTAGACCGAACAATCCGTCCTTCATGAACCGGACAAGTAGGCGGACGAAGAAACCTGAGACAGCAAACAACGGGTGGGAGCTCAAACGGACAGTTCATTCTTTGTTTGGCTTGAGCGGAAAAATGCCCATCTTGTCTGGTCTCAATGGAAGATCTGTTCTTTAGCATGGGAAAAGTATTGTCCGAATCTCAGGACCGGACAAATGTCCGTCCTATATTTCCTGAGGCTAGACATTTTCTTTTCCTCCCCATCTCATGCAGACCGGACAATCCATTTCGCGTGCCAAGGCCTGAGCGGACAAACATACCAACTTGTCCAGTCTTCGTCTGGCTTGCAACTTTAGAGGTGCTGAAGTTATTCTCCGATGTCCTTGACCGGACAAATGTCTGTCCTTGTTTTCCTAACGCTCCTGTTTTCCAGTTTTTCTTCATGTTGCTTGGACTAGACAGTCCGGTTCATTCCAAAACGCCGAAGCGGACAAATGTGTCTTGATGTCCTGGTCTTGTGTTCGATTTGGTACTTGTCATGTACTGACCATATTGTCCGTTCTTGGCGCATCGGACATTACTTCGTCCTATTTTTCCTGAAACACATATTTTCACCGTGAGGCCGCCTTGTGAGGACAGTATTGTCCGAACTTCATGACCTTCTGGTACTTCTGACAATCCGGTTTAGAGAAAAATATCAACCAAGCTGAAAAGATTTCCCACATTGCCTTTCACATACAAGATTCGAATTAACACATGTGTTAGGCATGTAGGAACGAAACCCTCACCCCTCAAAATAGTTTGCACCAAACTTGTGCATATAATTTTGTTTTTATAAAGAGGCAAATGAAGATTCGAAGAGAACCAAAGGAATGTATGAGTCTTTTCCGAAGAGCTCAATAGAGATGGATGCTCTAGTCCTTCGGGAACATGACTCAATAAGCGTTAAGCACTCATAAAACATTACTTTGCCCACTCTTATGAGTTGAAAGAATTGCATTAAGGGCAATATTTCTTTCTCATTTAGTAGCTCCTTTGTGACACTACCGGATGCAATGCCAAACAAGCTACCATGCATTGCAAGAATTTAAATATGCGTGCACATCTACATGATAAGAAAAATTCATTGCAGGAATTTGAATCTAACTTGTCAAGTTTGAACCTCCCGCAAGCTTCCTCAGGGTGAGCCCAGCTACAAGCCTTGAGCTAAACCAAGTACCACCGGCTCAAGCTAGACCCGCTCACCCCTATCTTGAAGGAGTTAGACAAGCACTTACTCATGGCAAAATGCATGCAATGCAAGGTTATATGGCATGGCAACTTACATGAAGTTGGACCAATCCAACACGTTCAGCTCACTTCGCCACCTACAAAAGGTCTCCTCTCCTAAGGGCTTAGTGAAGATATCCGCCAATTGCTCCTTGGATCCCACTCCGGTTATGGTGATATCACCTTTGACCTCATGATCATGCAAGAAATGATGGCGAATATCAATGTGCTTAGTGCGAGAGTGTTGGACGGGGTTTTTAGATATTTTAGCGGCACTCTCATTGTCACAAAAGAGAGGCACAGAGCCACAAACAACACCAAAGTCCAAAAGGAATTGCTTCATATATTGAATTTGGGCACAACATGCACCGGCCACTATATATTCCGCCTCCGCAGTGGACAAAGCCACACAGTTTTGCTTCTTACTCGACCATGAAACTAGGGATCACCCAAGCAAATGGCACCCCCAGAGGTACTCTTGCGATCGACACGATATCCGGCGAAGTCCGAATCTGAGTATCCCAAGAGTTCTAACTTAGCGCCCTCGGGGTACCATAGGCCTATACTTGGGGTGTGCTTGAGATACCCAAGTATTCTCTTCACGGCCGTAAGGTGGGATTCCTTAGGAGCCGCTTGGAAGCGAGCACACAAGCACACACTAAACATTATATCTGGCCTAGATGCGGTGAGATAGAGTAGCGAACCGATCATGGAGCGGTAGGTGGATTGATCAACGGGCTTCCCGTCCACGTCGGCCTCGAGATGTTCATTCGTAGACATTGGAGTGCTAATCGGCTTGCAATCACCCATCTTGAACTTCTTGAGTAGATCTCTACAATATTTTCCTTGATGGATGAATATTTCTCCCTTCACTTGCTTGATTTGAAAACCAAGGAAGAAATTGAGTTCGCCGATCATGGACATCTCGAACTCCCTAGACATCATATAACCAAACTCATGGCTTAGTTTCTCGTTAGTGCAACCAAAGATAATATCATCAACATAGATTTGACAAATGAAGAGATCCCCGTTGACGTCTTTGGTGAACAATGTCATGTCGACTTTGCCGATCTTGAATCCTTGCATGATGAGGAAGTCCCTTAGCCGTTCATACCATGCCCGTGGAGCTTGTTTGAGTCCATACAAGGCCTTGTGCAACCTATACACATGGTTAGGCTTCCTCGGATCTTCAAATCCGGGCGGTTGGTCAACATAAACAAGTTCATTAATGTAACCATTGACAAAGGCGCTCTTCACATCCATTTGATAATGTTTTATCTTATGATGTGAAGAGTAAGCAAGAAGGATACGGATGGCTTCAAGTCTTGCAACCGGGGCGAATGTTTCGCCAAAGTCCAAGCCTTCAACTTGTGCAAATCTCTTTGCCACAAGCCTTGCCTTGTTGCGCACCACCACACCATGTTCATCTTGTTTGTTGCGGATGACCCACTTGGTGCCCATGATGTTCTTGTCCTTTGGACGCTCTTCAAGCACCCACACTTCATTGCGAGCGAAGTTGTTCAACTCCTTTTGCATGGCTATGATCCAATCGGGTTCCGCAAGAGCTTCCTCTACACAAGTAGGCTCCACACAAGAAACAAACGAGTAATGTTCACAAAATGAGACAAGGTTACGAGAATGAGTTCTTACTCCCCTTGAAGGACTCCATGGTGTGATCCTTGGAGATGCATCCATGTCTCACTAGTGGCCTTCTTGGTGCCATGGGTGGTGATGACTCATCATTTGATGCTTGTGGCACTCCTTGATCTTGATTGTCTAGCACTTCATTAACTCCACCTTGTTCTAGCTCTCTTTCTTCATTTTCATCCACATGAGGTGACATGGAGGTGCTTGGTCTTTGTGGGGGATAGATATCCCCTAGGCCCTCATGGCCTGGGTTCAGTGTATGGGCCGTCGGAGGGCCCAATGGAGACAACGGGCTTCCGAAAAGGGTGCCAACTAGTCTCGTGGGCCCAAAGATGGATGGCGTGGATAAAGATCAAGTCGAAGTGTTCTAATTCAGGAAAGGCGTGAAGGGTTTGGTTCGGACTCTATAAAACTCCAGAAGCAGCAGGACTTAAGGAAGGAAGCATGTAATCGTAGATTCTGTGTACTCTTTAGGATTCCAAACTGGGTAGGACTCATAAATGGAAACCGACTTGTAACCCAAGCCTTGCTGGAATATATAAGGCGGGTGAGGGACCCCTACGTAGAACATTGATCATCTCATCGCATACCACCCACCAAACGCCCTAGCTTTCATTGTAACCTCGAGAAGCAAAGGCAATACAACTCGCAGCAAACAGGACGTATGGTATTAAGCATCTCGCGGCCCGAACCTGTATAAACCCTTGTGTTTTGTCGCATCTCTACGCGAACCATCGAGCTACGCCGATTTCGCCACCCCAAAAGCACTACGTAACACACCCCGTGGTGCATTGCCGGTATCAAACACCGACAGTTGGCGCGCCAGGTAGAGGGCGGCGAGATCGACATCGGCTAGCTCCATGGCCAACCACCTCATCAACGGCTTCGCTCCGGGTGACATGATCTGCTTTGGGTCGATCACCTTCATCGCCAATCGGCGCGGAGACCTCCACCAGCTTCGCAACGCACCGGCCCAGCCACGTGTCGTCGTGCGACCGTTGACTACTCCAGGACCGGATGGACGATCAGCACCGCCAGATCGCCGCCAGGGACCAGCAGCTCCTTAGCCTCCACCGACTAAGTGTCAAGCTTCAACACGTCGGCGCGAGGCGCTGGCCCATCGCCAGAACCCGCCACCACGGCATGCTTCGTCGGATCGTGCCCCCAGAGTCTCTATGGCTCGGGAGCACGAGCCAACAGGAGGTCCTTCCTCAGGACTGGATCTACATCGACAGCGCCGACTCAAGTGGCTCCAACAACGACCACCGCTTCAGCGCCATCTCACCGCACAGCGCTCTTGACCTCTCCGACACAAGTCTGGACTCGGATTAGTCAGGGGTCGAGGGGGTGTTCGTCAGGAAGCCCCCTCGGGATCCGTGGCGTGCCCACATCTCAGGCAGCCCGCCGTGGAGCCCACGACAAGTTCCTGTCGATACCCGCTCCTGGGTCCCTCGACCACTGCGGGTCCCACCACCGCCGCCGGCACCAAAGCAAACCCGGCCAGCTTCGGCTCATCAGGGTCACAAAAGGACTCGGGTGGAGCCCTTCGTTCCGTTCGGCCTTCGCAACTCCACTGCCACGTACTAGGGGCTTCTCTCCCATGCCTCAGCTCCCCTCAACAACGACGAGGGTGCGCGGGAGACGCCCGACCTAACTCAGTCCGTGCCTCTTCCGGACGATGACGTTTATAGCGAGCCTAATGTGTCATTGACCGGCCGTCGCCTATGGCTTGTCATCAACTCTACCCCGGTGGGGAGAACCGTTCGCTAGCGTAGCTCGCAGACCGGCGAAGCCTCTCATCACTAGGCGGTCACTCGGGAGGATCACGATGCAGGGCATCACCATATGATCTGTAGCATCGAGACTCCTATGGCCTCTGACCATGGTGCGACCACCACAATGACCACGGCTCCAGCCTCCAACACCAGTGTAGGGATGGAGACCACGCTCGCCGATGACTCCGAAGGTTCGCTTCCAAGCTCAACCCTTTGTTTTCCTGAGCTCCTCGTGGTCAACGGCGCAGGGAACGATATCGAAGCTATAGTTTCAGACGACGAGAAACTCGTCCTCGCTGAAACCTTGCAAGATCGCCACAGGAGGGAAAGGGCAAACCACCTCCACAACATCCGGCGCCGTCACATCTTGGGCAAAAGCGACCCCACGCTGCCCGTCTCGATAGACGAGGTGACGCGGGATAGCGAGAACGAGCAAGAAGTTCAGAGCCATCGCCGCAGGAACGAAGCCCGGCAGTAGCACCATGATTGGCAAGCTAGGCGATGATGGGTTGTCCCGCTTCCTGGGTGTAATCTTCTAAAGGAGTTCGAAGCGGTCATGGAAACTCCAAGTCAAGCTGGAGGGGCGTTGGTCAAGCTCTGTGAGCTCCTCCCCAACAACGAAGACGGAGAGACTATCAAGAACGTCCTCACTCGAGCAGCGGATCACCTCATGCCTAGGCTTCCTAGGGCAGCAGATGCACGGCAGGTCTTCAACGACAACCGGGACACGTGTCACAGCATCGAGCAATCTCGCGCTCAGCGACACCAGATTGAGTTGGATCGGCGAGCAAACTACGATCGGGAATATGGCCCCCCTAAGCGTGCTCCGGCTGTCAGGGGTCACTCGGGAACTGTCTCCATTAACAGCTCCGCACCCTGAGTCAGGACTGAACATGACCCCCACCCTTAGTCCCCGTAGCGTCGTCCAGCTGAGAACCACGGCAACTTGGCTGGCAGCTCCGAAGCAGCCGTGGCAGCTTATGGTCAGAGGATTCAGGACATCGACTGGCCGCCCAACTTCAAGATCTCGAATGTTGAAAAATTTGAGACGAAGATGGACCCGCGGAATTGGCTGGCCGTGTACACTACCGCGGCCCGAGCGGCCAATGCATCGGAGGACCTCATGACGGTTTACATCCCGATCAAGTTGGGACAGGAAGCGCTTCAGTGGCTTCGCCACTTCAGGCGGGGTTGCATTGAAGATTGGGGCGACTTCTGTCCCCTGTTCATTGCTAATTTCCAGTCACTCTCCGACAAACTAGCGCAGCGGTGGGACCTCAAAACCATCAGGCTCAAGGACTCAGAGAGCCTGCGATCATACCTCAAGCGGATCCAGGCCATGAGGAATCGCATCCCCAACGTATTTGAGGATACGGTGATCGATGACTTCCCCCAGGGGTCAAACGATCAAGTTTTCATCAAGCACATACTGGAAAGAGCGCCCACTACCTCGGAGCGCCTTTTCCAAGAGGCAGACCGCTACATCATAGTGGACGAACGCGCTCATGACCTTGTTCGTCCCCGACAGGACGATCGGGGCAAGGGCAAGCAAGAGAGGCACGAAGAATCCTCGCGGCAGCATTGTCACTGGGACAAGAGGCCTCGAGAGGAGGTCCGCGTCGTGGCGCCACCCCCCGCACGTCCACGTGGCCTGCCTCCTGCTCCGGCTTGGACGCTCGATCAACTCCTCGATGTACCATGTCCCACACACAAAGACATGCGCCACACTATCCGAAACTACCGTGACTTCAATGCTGGCGCGTGGCCAGTTCCCGACGCCGCAGCCTACTCTGTCGCCGCCCCCACCGCGAAACCTGCCTCCATAACGTCCGAACGGAGGCAATAATCAATGCTTCCCGGATGTCAACAGGGAGGTTAGCTTCATCCTAGGAGGACACGGGGCTCTAGCAAGCAAGCGGCAGCAGAAGCTAGAAGACCGGCGGATCAACGCGGCCACCTCAGAGCCATCGCAACCATACGATTGGTCCCACAAGCCAATCTCCTTCAGTCGGGCGGATCAGTGGCTCGACTTCGATGAGCCAGGCAAGTACCCGTTGCTGGTAAATCCCATAGTCGGGCACCTGACTCAAGAAGGTGTTGATCGACGGCGGGGCAACAATGTGTTCCCTAGAGCTCTGCAAGACATGGGGATCCCACTCAGCGAACTCAAAAAGTCAAATACCCCATTCTTCGGAATCGTGCCGGGCGCAGGTGAATATCCACTCGGGCACATTTACCTGCCGGGTCGCCTTTGGCACCGCAGAAAATTTCCGCATTGAGACGCTGCGTTTCGACGTCCGACCTTCAACTGCGTCTATAATGCCATCATTTTGCGTCCTAGGCTAGCTAAGTTCATGGCTATCCCACATTACCCGTACCTCGTCTTGAAGATGCCAGCTCTAGGTGGTGTTCTCTCCATACGCGCTGACTTTAAGGGAGCTTTAGAGTGTGTACAGGAAGCAATACAGATGGCCCTCAAGCAGAATCACATGGCGGCGCAGAAGAAGCTCAAGACAGATGAAACCTACATGTCACAGGAGGACCTCTAGATCCTGACTCAAGAAGCGGCGTCAAGCGCGGTAATACAGTCGGCAGTCCCGACGAAGGAAATAAGCCTCGATCCTTCGGACGTGACCAAGATGACTGCTGTCAATGCTCTTCTTCCTCCCAAATAGGAAGACACGCTCGTCCAGTTCCTAAGGGCCAATCGCGACATATTTGCATAGAAGCCTGCGGATATGCCTGGGTCCCGAGGGAACTGGCCAACCACCTACTCAAGGTGTTCCCCAACGCAAAACCCATCAAGCAGAGGCTGCGGCGATTTACTCCTGAAAAGCGAGAGGCCATTATGGCAGAGTTAACCCAGCTGAAGACTGCCGGTTTCATTAGAGAGGTCATGCATCCCGAGTGGTTTGCAAATCCTGTACTTGTTCTCAAAAAGAATAAAAACGACTAGCGGATGTGTGTTGATTTTACGGATCTCAATAAGCACTGCCCTAAAGACCCGTTCGGGTTGCCTTGTATAGACCAGGTCGTTGACTCTATGGCTGGCTGCGCTTTACTCTCTTTTCTCGACTGGCAATCGAGGACCAGGAGAAAACCACATTCATCACGCCCTTCGATGCGTACTGCTACACTTCTATGTCTTTCGGGTTAAAAAACGCTGGTGCTACGTATCAACGAGCGATCCAGACGTGCCTCGCCGACCACTGGGGCAAACGCATTGAGGCCTACGTTGATGACGTCGTGCAAGACCAAGAATGCGGAGGATTTCATCGATGACCTACAACAGGTGTTCGACAGCCTGAGGAAATTCCGGTGGAAGCTTAATCCCACCAAGTGTGTTTTTGGGGTCCCCGCAGGCTAGTTACTCGTCTTTGTCGTTAACAACAGGGAATCAAAGCTAACCCCAAGAAAGTCAAGGCCATACTCCGCATGCACCCTCCCATATCACAAAAGGATGCTCAAAGGTTGACTGGGTGCATGGCGGCCTTGAGTCGGTTCATCTCGCGACTCAGCGAACGTGGCATTCCCTTCTACAAACTCCTCAAGAAGGTAGATAGGTTCCAGTGGACCACGGAGGCTCAGGAAGCTTTGGACACTCTAAAAAGGTTCTTGACCACGCCTCCTGTACTCAAGTCTCCTAATCACGCCATGGCCGACTCACTAGCTGAAGATTTGCTCCTCTACATCTCGTGTATGACTCACGTGATCAGTACCGCATTGGTGGTCGAGCGGCCGGACGGACACCACACAGTACCCAGGCAACACTCGGTCTACTTCATCAACGAGGTCCTCAGCCTCTCCATAATCAGGTATCCTCAAGTTCAGAAGTTGTTATATGCAGTTCTCATTACCGCACGTAAACTGCGTCACTATTTTGAGGAGCACAAGATCGTAGTGGTTACTGAGTTCCCAATTGGAGAAGTCTTGTGTAATTGGGAGGCCACAGGGCGAATTGCCAAGTGGGCCTACAAGCTGGGGGCTCACGACATCTAGTTTCGTCCTCGTACTACCATCAAGACCTAGGCTCTGGTCGATTTTGTCTCCGAATGGACTGAGCATCAGGTACCCGAAAAACCAGAAATCATGGAGGTTTGGAAGATGTATTTCGATGGCTCATTGAAGCTGGAAGGAGCCGGTGCGGGTGCTGTCTTCACCTCACCAGTAGGAGAACAACTCAAGGTACGTACTACAGATCCTCTTCCCGGTCTCGAATAATGCAGCCGAGTACGAGGCTCTACTTCATGGTCTGCGCATAGCCATATCACTCGGCATTCAGTGCTTGATGGCCTACAGAGACTCTTTGGTGGTCATTAATCAGGTCAACAAGGAGTGGGACTGTTACACAGAAAATATGGATAAGTAGTGTGAAGCAGTTCGTAAGCTAGAAGGCAGATTTCAAGGCCTAGAGTATGTTCATGTGGATCAGGATCGCAACGTGGACGCTGATATTTTGTCCAAACTGGGCTCATCACGAGCCAAAGTGCCTCCTGGTATCTTCGTTCAGGAGCTTCATCATCCTTCTATTCAGTTAGATGAGCTGAATATACCACCCGACCGACACATCTTAACTCTGGGTGATATGCCGACTGATTGGAGGGCCCCCATCATCAGGTACATCTTAAATAAAGAAACTCTAGATGATAAAGCAGAAGCTGAGCGAATAGGAAGACGGTCATCCAGCTATACTCTGATCAACAATGAGCTATACAAGCGTGGCGCCTCAGGAGTTTTGTTAAAAATGCCTAGACACATCATCAGGGTAGAGTTTGTTGAAAGAGATACACGCCGGAGTCTGTGGAATTCATGCCGCCTCAAGGACGTTAGTTGGGAAGGCATTCAGGGCCGGCTTCTATTGGCCTACAGCAAAGAAGGATGTTGCCGAGTTAGTGCAACACTACGAGGCTTGCCAATACCTTGCCAAGCAGCACCATCTTCCAGCACAGCAGTTGCAGAATATACCGGTCTCATGGCCTTTTGCCTGCTAGGGGCTGGATATGATTAGGCCATTCAAGAAAGCTCAGGGTGGATATACTCATGTATTGGTCGCTATTGATAAGTTCACCAAGTGGATCGAGTACAAGCCTATTGCCTCATTGACATCTGCCAAAGCTGTGAAGTTTATTCAAGACATCACCTTTCGCTTTGGGATCATGAACTCTATTATCACAGATTTGAGGTCTAACTTTACAGGCTCAGAATTCTTTGATTTTTGTGAGCAAAGGTCTATTCTCATCAAGTATGTCTCGGTGGCTCATCCTAGAGCCAATGGGTAGGTTGAACGAGCCAATGGCATGATTTTGGATGCACTCAAGAAGAAGATCTTTGACAAGAATGAGAAGCTAGCTGACAAGTGGATACATGAACTGCCATACATGGTTTGGAGCCTTCGAACACAACCTAGCAAAGCTCTCACAGGGAACACACCCTTCTTCATGGTATATGGGTTGGAGGCCGTACTATTTGCTGACCTACAGTTTGGAGCCCCACGACTGGCTTTCAAGGATATTGCTGAAGCCGAGGCAACACACATCGAGGAGATCTACTCGAAGAGGAGTGCCTGAACTCTATTATTCAGTCGCCTCGTTATCAGCAGGCTCTACGCCATTACCATGATCGATACACGAGGCCTTGTTCCTTCTCAATAGGGGAATTGGTGCTACGCAGGGTGCTCTAGACTGCTGAGCAACATAAGTTGTCTCCTCCCTGGGAAGTCCCATACGTTGTCTCAGAAGTCACTCGTCCAAGATCATATCGTCTATCTCAAATGAACGGGACACCAGTCGGGAACTCTTGGAACATAGAGCATATGCGCAAGTTCTACGAGTAAAGCCTTCCTGTGATCTCTAGAATTAGCAGTTAGTGTCGTTCTCTGTACCCTGCCTTCGTTGTACTCTTTAAACTCTGTGAATAAAGCACTCTTGGGATGAGTATTCTATGTTTCTTTCTGTTTTTGTTTGCGTTACTCACTCGTTATGTAAGGGCAATTGACCTAGGTCAGTTGACCGACAGTACGATATTACATGCCCACTCTTACTCTTGACGGGGATAACTCCAGCCCCACCATGAGAGCAATCGGCCTAGGTCAGTCGACCGACAGCACGGTGCTACATGCTCTCGTTTGTACGCATATCAGGGAAGCACTCAGGGCCCCAACAAAACAAAGGCAATTGGCCTAGGTCAGTAGACCGACAGCACGGTGTTACATGCTTTTGCAGGATATCACATCGGGGAGCAATCAGAGCCCCAGTCGAACAAAGACAACGGACTTAGGTTTGACGACCTATAGCCCGATATAACATGTCTTTGTCTCATAGCAAATCAATGTTACTCTATTTTACAGTACACATTCTCTTTAACGTCGTGTTTGTTTTCGTTTTCATTAACTCAAGTCGCGTTGCCGACTTAACATTGTGCTTTTTTCTCTAGCAGATATGACTTCCGGGTAAGAATAGACTATTTGTTGCATTTATACAGATACTAACACTATTTTGCAGGACAACAGTTGAGATACCGACCTAAGGGCATAATATATACATACAGCACTCAGGTCATTACATCACATGAGGAGTCATTGTTTCATTCAATGTCATTTACAAGGAGCTCAGCAACTACCCGGGCCTCGCCCTCATACCCGGTACTCTGGGTCTCGTTGCTCACCCCAGTGGACAAACTTGCCAAGTCTATGTCGGGTTTTGATTTCTTGGTCACAGCAAGGACACGAGTGAGGATGGTCTTCACCCGCTCAGATGACCTAGCCTTCATATCATCCATAAAAGTGGCTATTCGGTCACCAAGGGGACGTGGTGCGGCTTTCTCAGGTGCACAGATGTCTGAAACCTTGGTTAAAGCCGTGTTTGCAGCCAGAGCAGCTTCTTTTGCCTTCTCGTAGGCATCCTTCAGTCGGCTGCAATTTTTCTTGCTGGTCTCATAATTTTTCTTGAAGGACTCCAGTACTTGAGTTTGTTGAGCAGCTTCATCACGAGACTCTTTCAATGCAAACCTCGTGGAGGACAGCACCTTCTTCATGTTATCATGGGCACTCTGAGCTTCAGTTAATTCGGCCTCTTTATCTTTAAGCGCTTGACGAGTCAAGGAGTGGCTGTTCTTCAAAGCCTCCAAGGAGCTGACAGTCTCACAGAATGATTTCTCAAATCCGTCTCGAGATTCCTAGATAGTTTGGAGTTTTGCTTGCAGCTGTTTGCACTCATCTGTCTTTTGCTGCATCTTCTCCTGTGGAATGATACAATTCATATGCTTTTGTGAGCAGGGAATATGCTAGTTGAGTTTCTTGACGAGTTACCTCATGCTTCTTCTTCTCGCTTTCTAGTTGCCTGCGCAAGTCGGCTGCTGTATCGCGAGCCTGATCCCTGTCTAGGATGGCATTGCGATATTCTACTTCACGAGCTACAACAGCTTGTTTCAGGCGGGCAACTTCAGCAGCAGCCACTGTTCAGGAACATTTATTAGCTCGGGAACTCAGTTATTGATCAGTGCAGAAAGATCGGATACATACCTGTGGTTTCAGCCATGCGAGCAGCTTCAGAATCAGTTAGCTGCTGCATCAGAGTGGCGATCTCTTCATTGGGTAATGCAGCAGCCTTCTCCCGAATCACTCGGGCTTGTTGCATTCCATCTTGAAGCATCTTCAGCATATCCTATGGCGAATAATTTGAACTATTCAAATGATGACAAGAGAAAAGCAAGATATAAAAGGTTGAAGATGGGCATACCTCAACAGCTGACAATAACCCTGAGCTTGGTGTTGCTAGCATCAATTGTCGGTCATCGGCTCTATCTGACTCAACTTTAGGAAGCTGGATGTTGCTTGCCTTAACTATAGCTTGAGTATCAGGCTGATCCTTTTCTACAGGCTGAATGGCTGCACTTGCTTTAGGATCAGGCTCTTCGACATCCCTTTCTAACACTGTATCTGGCACCTCTGAAGTTGGTTGAGGAGCATCTTCTATGTTGACCTCAGTTTGTCACTCCTGGATGACGTCAGCCTCGGGCAACGGCTTGGATACAGTTGTGTGCTAGAGATCTTCAGGGAGAGGACCAGTCAGTACCTCTTGCCAATTATCAGTTGATGTTTGTCCTTCAGTAATGACTTTAGTCGATTCATTCACTTGAGCTTCAGTCTGCTCCTTAGGGATGTCTGTCGGCATTGTATCTGCATGCCCTTCTGTTGCCAAATCTCTAGGTGTCAGACTTGGTGATGCTCGGGGGCTTGGCTTCTTAGGCCTTTGGTCCCCTGAGCATGATGTCAATGGATCTATGTCATTGTCAGTGCGCAGTGTGTATGTATGGAAATCTGCAGGCATCCTTGATAATCTGATCTAAACTTAAGTCCTCCGCTGTTAGATCTATCTCATCCTCATTGGGTGGAAGCATGGCTGCAGAAGGGGATACTGTAGCATCATCATGATGTTTCTTAGATCGTCTTTCACGATGATGGAGTTGAATTTCCTCCTCTTCTTCCTCATCTTCATCAATCAAGTGACTCCAGTCTACTCCGACTGATGAATCATCAGTTTTGGCCACGGTGTGAGAGGAGTACTTGGATTTCTTGTTTGTTCTTCCGGTTGACTCGGGGGAGCTTGTGACATCTTTAATCGTTCTCTTGCTCGTCCTCAGTTTTCTCAGCACTGTGGTGCCAGTGGCACTCGCCTTGGTATGCCCCTGACCGGCTATGGCCCGAATCTTGACCCCAATGGTGCCAGCTATACGCTTGGGGGCTACTTTAGTGATGTTGCTCACTGTGGTCACTTGGGCAGTTTGAGCGGCACGCTATATTACTATGAAGGTGTGCTCCTCGTCATTCCCTGCACCTTGAGCAGCGGCAACAATGGCTTCCATTTCCTCAGTAGATAGCTTGGATTGTCCCTTTGATAATCTGTCAGTGCCAGAAGACGACGGATCTGATAGAAACTTGGATATATTGCTCTGCTTTAACTCTACATGTTAGGAACTGATAACAAGTAAGCTTAGTCACAAAAGTAAGAGTGAGATCACTTACATTGGGAGTCGGATGCCAGGTAGAGTAAGGCCTGGGAGTGCCCTCATTGTGAGCCTTGCCTCTGAGCATCAACTCAACTCGGGCCTTAACAGTTTCTTCAGTAATAGCTTGAGTCGTCTCTCTAGTTGGATCACTTGCTCCGACGTACAGATAGGCAGGGTATATCCTATCTTTCAATGGATGAATGCAGCGATACACAAAGTCTATGACCACTGCATGGGCTGTCAGGCCATTTTCTTTCAGGTTGGATATTTCCTACAACAACACATTGACCTCGGTTTGTTCTTCAGCAGTTGGCCCTTCCTCCCAGCTTGCCAGCTTACTATCAGGCTGCCTGCCAGACCTTGAGGGAAACGAATTTCCATGGTTCTCTATATAAAACCACTCGGAGTGCCATCCTCTGTTGTTATCTGGAAGGGGGATATCCAAGTAAACAGCTTTGCGGTTCTTGCGAAGTTCAAAGCTGGCCCCTCCGGTCACTTGCAACACCCCCATCCTTCAAACCGGCTTTGTAGTGGTATAAATATTTCCATAAGCCAAAGTGGGGGACAATCCCGAGGAACGCTTCTCAAAGATGGATGAAAATCGAAAGTTGAAGCACAGAGTTGGGGTTCAGGTGTGTCAAATTGATGGAATAGAATTGCAAAAGGCCTCGCACGAATGAGCACACAGGAAGGCCTAACCCTCGGATGAAGAACGGAACAAATACCATTGCCTCATGAGTGTCCTCGGTTGGTGCAGTGTCATCTTTCTTCACGCAGACCCTCCAGTTTGCCACCTCCTTCGGTGGCAGGACGCCCATAGCTACTAGTGATTCTAGCATGGGCTCGGTGACGGTGGAGGGGCGGTATGCTAAGTACGGAGAGGGTAACTACCGATTCTCATTGTGTGGTAGTCCTTCACTAGTGTTTCCGCGCTCACTCAAGGTCTTCTTCTTGGGAGCCATGGGTGCGGGTGTTCTTGTCAATTTGGGTATTCGAGCAGTGAAGAAAGCATTAGCGCTCTTTGATTCAAGCAATGGTGGCGGCGGCCTCAAAGGGAGAGAATGCCAGTACAGTACTCGGATGGATGAAATCGGTTAAGGGTATAGATCTCACGCTGTGACCACTGTTATTGTAACACCCTAGCTTAAATACCAGTTTTTTACAATTAATTGCAAGCAATTTATTTAATTCTCTAAGGCTCATGTGCTTAGTTTGCATTTAACATGTTTTATTTAAAATAAATACTTGTATAAAATTAATCATAGACCTAACTTTTTTGTGCATACATGCTGGTGCATTGTTTCTAGGTAGTTTGAATTAAGGATTCAAAGTCAAATTCATTTGAAGTTTAGAACCATTCCTTCCTCAATTCAAAAGAATTCCAATTCAGAAAAGAAAAAGCAAAAGAAAAAAAAGGAAGGAGGCAGCCAGGCCGGCCAGCCAGCCCGGCTCGGCTCCCGCCCGCCTGGGCCGGAAGCCGGCCCGCCAAGCGCGGCTGCGCCTCCCTCCTCCGCAGCGCATCGCCGATAGGTGGGGCCGCACCCCGCGCCCTATGACCGCCAGGCCCCACCGGTCAGGCCCGTCTCCCTCCTCCCGCCGGATTCCACGCTCACCTTCCCTACTTTCTCGCCCGCTCGGCCGGTGCATTGTTCAAGCAGAGGGATTCAAATCCTCACCCAAACCCCTGCCTTAATCGCCCCGCCCTCAATCCCACGTCCGCCGCGCCGGTTTCCCCCTTTCCTCTTGACCTTTCCTTCACTCCGCTTGAAGAGCGCTTTCAAACCGAGCGGCATCACCGCGCCACGACGCCCTCGGCCCTCACACGCCTATAAAACCCGACCCCGAGCTTCACCTCGAGCCCCTTCACCACTCCACCTCTCCAATTCCGCTCTTGTCCACTGAAGGCCTCACAATCTACCGTCGGAGCTTTGCCCGGTAAGCGGTGGCGCCGCCCAATTCGTCGTCGGCAAGCCACTTCTGGCCTTCTAATCCCTGCCTTGTCGTTCGTAGGACCTTAGCGGAGCTGCTCCGTGGGTTGTGGTCGCAAGAACAGGACGCCAAGGCCCTGTCCGCGAACGTCGTCCGAGCCCGTCCGCCGCCTTCCGTCGCCACGCCTCACCGCCGGTTCCCCGTCTTCTTCTAACCCTTGGTGAGCTTAGCCTTGTCCCCCTCTCTCACCCAAGCCAACCCTACGGCACCAGCAACGCCCCTAAGCCCCGGCGTGCGCCACGCCAGTGAGCCGCCGCCGCGCAGGGTGGACTCCGCCCTGTACCTTGGTCGTCGTCGGCGCCCCCACTGTGTCCCCTTGTTCTGGCCGTCCGATTCGTCATCAACGGCCAAGATTAGAACACAGCGTACCCCTTTGCCAGCCAATCACAGAGCGCCACGTCGCACCACATAATCCAACTCAACACCGTCCCCGCATCCAGCTATACTCTGATCAACAATGAGCTATACAAGCGTGGCGCCTCAGGAGTTTTGTTAAAAATGCCTAGACACATTATCAGGGCAGAGTTTGTTGAAAGAGATACACGCCGGAGTCTGTGGAATTCATGCCGCCTCAAGGACGTTAGTTGGGAAGGCATTCAGGGCCGGCTTCTATTGGCCTATAGCAAAGAAGGATGCTGCCGAGTTAGTGCAACACTACGAGGCTTGCCAATACCTTGCCAAGCAGCACCATCTTCCAGCACAGCAGTTGCAGAATATACCGGTCTCATGGCCTTTTGCCTGCTAGGGGCTGGATATGATTGGGCCATTCAAGAAAGCTCAGGGTGGATATACTCATGTATTGGTCGCTATTGATAAGTTCACCAAGTGGATCGAGTACAAGCCTATTACCTCATTGACATCTGCCAAAGCTGTGAAGTTTATTCAAAACATCACCTTTCGCTTTGGGATCATGAACTCTATTATCACAGATTTGAGGTCTAACTTTACAGGCTCAGAATTCTTTGATTTCTGTGAGCAAAGATCTATTCTCATCAAGTATGTCTCGGTGGCTCATCCTAGAGCCAATGGGTAGGTTGAACGAGCCAATGGCATGATTTTGGATACACTCAAGAAGAAGATCTTTGACAAGAATGAGAAGCTAGCTGGCAAGCGGATACATGAACTGCCATACATGGTTTGGAGCCTTCGAACACAACCTAGCAAAGCTCTCGCAGGGAACACACCCTTCTTCATGGTTTGTGGTCACAAGAACATGACGCCAAGGCCCTGTCTGCGAACGTCGTCCGAGCCCGTCCGCCGCCTTCCGTCGCCACGCCTCACTGCCGGTTCCCCGTCTTCTTCTAATCCTTGGTGAGCTTAGCCTTGTCGTCCCCCTCTCTCACCTGAGCCAGCCCTAGGGCACCAGCAACGCCCCTAGGCCCCGGCGTGCGCCATGCCGGCAAGCCGCCACCGCGCAGGGCGGACTCCGCCCTGTACCTTGGTCGCCGCCGGCGCCTCCACTGTGTCCCCTTGTTCTGGCCGTCCGATTCGTCGTCAACGGCCACGATTAGAACACAGCGTACCCCTTTGGCAGCCAATCACAGAGCGCCACGTCGCACCACATAATCCGACTCAACACCGGCCCCGCATGTCAGGCCACGTGGCCGGCCACTCCTCCGCCACATCCTTCTGACCGAGTCCACCGTGGGACTTTCGCAGAAAAGCCCCCGCGTGTGTCTGGAATCAACCCGCAGTCCGCTTACGTTGAAAAGTAATTAGGTTCCGGTCCTGTTTTTATCGGTTTAGACCCTGAGCTTTTTGGGATTTTAACCCGCGGTCCAGGCTCTCGGGTTTTTGCCTTAAAACCCTCGGTGGCTAGGTTTATTCACGGTTAGGCCCTCGGTTTTGCAAAACTAGCACCTAGTTTAGTTGTTTTATCACAGTTTTGCCCCTAGGAGCTTGTTTTATGCATAACTTCCATGTTTTAACTCCGATTTAAGTGATTCTCGCGCTCACGTGCTCATAGCAGTGCGTAGAATGTTTTTAGTACAGTTTTATCTTCTGTTTTTATGAGATGATGTACTGTTTCTTATCTTTTTGTTCTTGTTTGCATGTATGCGTGTTTGAGAATGCTTGTATGTTGCCACGATCATGATTAGACGGTGAGCGTTTTGTTGGAGAAGGCGAGCAGTAGTTTGAAGGTGTTGATCAGCATCCCAAACGGTTTGAGGAAGGCAAGTATAGCATGAACACAACCTAATAACCCTTTAATCACTTCATATGCATGTGTCTAATTTTGTATGCCCTAAGGACTGTACCGTAGACTCGACTCTTTTAGCGATATGTTTACCTATGGGAATGCATGTTGGTTAAGTTTTGCTAGTTGCTGCGTGAACTCTTGTACCTTTGTTAATAACTTTGATTAATGGATCTATGCAATTAATTCTTGAGCTTGACCCTCTATGGTTCATGTTCCGTTAAAATGTCTTTTTAGCAACTTGGTTTAGGGGGCATGAGCATGTGTTTTGCTTATAGCCACTCTCCGTAAGGACTGGTTCGCAAAGCGATAACCTGGGACAACAGTGCTACCATGAGACTGGAATGGGACAGTCTTGGCTAACTAATTAGGTTGCATTGGTTTGGGAGTAACTTACCGACGGGGCAAGAGGGGAGGTGAGCTTCTGTGGCCCTCGCGCTACTTGGGTTGAGTGCGTTTATGTCCCCTTGAGGCTTGCTCCACAGTTGCGGACCCTGAAACCTTAGCGGTTACACCTTACCAACGTGATCTTTGTAAAGGCCTCGTAGTGTGCTTGCTAGTCATCTCACCTAAGGTAATGTGGTGGACCACTAGCGTAGCCCACGACTCATGGGTAAAGATGTATGATCTCTCGAGAGTGTAAAACTGACATGTCAGCCGTGCTCACAGTTATGAGCGGCCTAGATCCTTTATGCAGATTAGCGGTTCCTGGTTTGGTTGGGGTGATGGTTCTTTTGTTAAATTTGTTGAATAATGTTCTTATGCAATGCTTTGGGCTTAATGGTTTATCTACTCACTTGTAGTAACTAGTTGTTTAATAAAACTTGACCAACTAAAAGCTCATGCAACGTGTTAGCCAACCTTAGAGCCTCATAGTTCATGTTATACTTGTGGAGTACGAGTTGAAGTACTCACGCTTGTTTCTTCTTTTTCAACCTACTGTTGGCTGGAACCCAACCGCTGCTCAGTTCAAGAAGACTTCGAGGAGTATGTTCAGGACTACAATGAGTTCTAGGCGTACCAGTCCACCAGTCGACGTCCCTGTGCCGGCTCGTTTTGTTTCGTTTATGCTTTCGCTATGACTCTGGTTGCAAGACATGTTGTCTTATTGTAATAAAGTGATGTTATACACTATGTAATGTTTTATTTTACCTTTTATGCACATTCTGTGATGTCACTATTGTCATAATATATGTGAGACTCGTTCCTGGCACATATATGTTATTCCGGTTCCGTTGGTTGAGAACTGGGCGCGACAAAGTGGTATCAGAGCCGTGTTGACTGTAGGACGGAAGCCTAGATAGAAATGGTCATAATTAAGGATTTCACCTCTCCTGTCTTTCTGCTGTTTTATAAAAGTTATTTTGTCTATCAAATTATGTTAACTTTATGTTAAATTATTACTTTTGCTTTATTCATTCAATCACATAGAACTGATCTTGACCTCATTCTATCCTTCTTATAGGTCATGGCTCGCAACAAGCAAACCACCCGTAAGAGTACCAGAGGCCGCCTTCGCCGTGTCGCACCACTGACTCCACAGCGTACCCCTGTACCTCGGCCACTGTTGGCGTCTCTTAGCCTTATAAGATTTTACTCTGCAAGCGCACGGAGACCGCTGTAGCTTTTCACCCAGAGTATTCCGAGTATCGTATTTTTATCCACAGGGAAGCGGCAGGCGAGAGAGTATAATTGAATAAACTCAAATCGAATGATCTGTACTTAAATAAATATACTAGCTAGTCACTAGACAGGGGTAAGTCTGCTGAACGGATAGGTGTATGGTGGAAAGAAGTAAATGAAACTACCTAAGATACACATAGAAAGGTATAGTTACCTGGGAGGACAACGAGTGAGATAAAGTTCCCAAATTCTATTCTATTTGGCTGCAAAGACTATGTCGTGGTTAACTAAGAAACTCAAGTAGCAAGTCAGGGTCTCACGTCGAGCGAAATTCCGGCGCCTCGAGGGGTCAGGGGGTAGATGGTAGACCACCAAAGGAGACCCGGCTAACGCCTACGGGCCTACCGAACAAACGGGCCTAGACTACACAGGCACACCACACGTTGTCACCGAGTGGGGCTACCAAGCAAATCTGCGTGGATAGGCTGGCACGCTATAAACGTACTCAAGCCAAGCTTGAGTAACAATAGATCATTCTTGATCAGAGGAGAGGACCTAACCAGAGCCTAGCGTATAGGTTGGATTATAGCACCGGAAAGAATAACAAGACTTGACTAACTAAGATAACCACAAGTTTAAGCCTAGCAAGTATGCAAAATAAAGGGTACACCACACTTGCAAGAGATAGAAATAAAGTAAAATATAACTGAATTATATTGAAGATATGAGTACAAAAGATACAAGAGCTTTTACCACAGACTCAGAAGAATCTCCGAGAACTCCAAGGCAAAGCTCGACTCACTCTAACTCCCAGGACTATCCTAACTACTAAGATGTGGAAAATGACACTCTCTAAGGTAGAATATGGCTCTCAACTTCTCCACACCTTTACAAATGAGCTCTACAGGCCTATTTATAGTCCCATATGAGAGGGGGGTACTTGTAGGAGGCTTAGGTCGGTGAGAGGCTGAGGTCGGTGGTCGGCCGACCTAGGGAGGAGGTCGGCCGACCTAGCCCAAGGTCGGGCGACCACCCGATCCACCGCCTTTGCACTCCAATGGCTTGATCTTGCATCCCCATGGCGGTTGGCGGTTAGGACAGTTGTTGCACGTGAAAAATGCCTCCGAGGGTAGGTTGGCCGACCTTGTAGGAGGTCAGGCGACCACGTGTCAGCCCTGCATTGGTCACTTTGCTTCTCCCTCGGATTGTTGACGTTGTGGATCCGTGACTTGGTGCATTTTCGGCCTTTGGATACATTGGATACTTGGTCTTGTGGTTGGATTTGAGTGCACTTGTGTTTTCTTCATGATGTGGATCAATGATGTGGAAAGTGGTCCACTTGGAAGGTTGGGCGGCCTGACCAGGGGTCAGCCGACCCTGTCAGTGGGTCGGGCGGCCAGCCCCCTGGTCGGCGGACCTGGCTGCACTAGGCAGGCCGGACCCTTGGTCGGCCGACCTGGTGGTGGGGTCGACCGACTTGGCCAGCTTGGCCAGTGGTTCCCATCTTTTGATCCTTGACATGTTTTCAGCTATTTTATGTGCATTTTGGTACCTGCATCCAAATATTCATACAAAACTTGTGGAACTCATTAGTAGAAGGGTTAGTCCATATTTATTCACTTGCATAGCTCCATTTGGTTGGTTATTGACGGTAGATATCGTGAGATTACGACCGTCAACACCCCCCCAAGCTTAAACTTTTGCTTGTCTTCGAGCAAAGCTAAGACCCTGTTTGGAACGCGGGAAAATTTCCCCGTTCCTGCATTTTTCCTGTGAAATTGAACTGATTCCTGTGAAATTCCTGCATAATTCCTGTGAAATTGCTACGTTCCAAACAGGCCCTAAGACTTAAAGTGGATCAGGAGTTGCTGCAATATCGAAGATGATGATAAATTCTTATAAATGACTTAATACTCATGCTTTTGTTTCAAGAAGTGAAATAATTGAAGCTCACCTTGTGTACTACCTGTGGTGCATCTTTTTGCTTACCTTGCCTTGGGCGGTTAAGAGATGGAACGACCATTGTACAGGAGTTCTTCAAACTTGCTCTTTTTGGATGTCTTTCTCAGGAGTTTTCAAAACAAAAGCAGCTTCCCCAACTCAGGCGCTCAAATGTGCTTCCTCACCAAGGGCCAAGATTCGGCCAACACTTTCCTACACTAAGGCCTATGTGGAGCTTTAGGTAGGGAGAATGTGGCACACTTAGGATATTTCTTTTGCTAAGCCAAAGATTGGACCAAAGAGTGTACTCTATCACTTCTTCTAAATGATCACTGGAGTATGAGTGGTGGTACTTTATGCCTCCTTGTCTTGGTATTCATCCCTTGTAGCCTTTTGTGTATTTGGAGTGGATATGGAGCTTTTATTTATTTTTGCCATGCTTGAACTTGCATGCTTTTCATTTTGCCGTGCTTGTGCACGCATTTTTCTTCTTTTTGCCATGCTTTTGCATGCTTTTCTTTTTGGCTCCACACCCTTACTCCTTGAGATTTGAAGGCTAGGGATTATGAGAAGTATTTGGAGATATTTTGGTGGATGCAAAGTCCGGAATGGATCACTTGCATTTTTGCTTTTGTACTCCAGCTATCAATAGGTGATATTTCTACTCAAAGAGTCTCAAAATTTGACAAAGCTCAAAATACCACTAAGCAGCTCTTTGTAGTAGTTTAACTAATTGAAGCATTTTTGGCTTTGGTAGGTATTTTTGACCAAGGGGGCTATATTTTGTTATTTTCAAAATAAAAGCCTTAGATGTTCATCTTATTAAGAGCATGAAAGAATTATCCCATATTCAAGTCATATCATTCATCTCACAACAACTTAGGCTTGTTATCACAAATGGCATCCACAAGATAGAACCTTGGTTTACTTCTTTTATTCACAAACTCAAAACTAAGCTAAGCATAAGTCACATGCAAGAATTAAATCATTCACTTGATAGAGCAACTATTCATCATTTTCAAAATGAAACTAGCATGTGAACTTATCATTAAAGCATGGGAGTTTTTTTATATATACTAAAATAAATAAACTAAATTAAGCAAATTAAACAAACTAGATTGAGCAAACAAACTAATAAACTCTCAAAGCAAAGATACATAGGTGGTGCAGAAATTGGGGGACTGTCATACATACCCAGCTGTCGATTTGGGTCCCCCTAAGCTTCAACGAAGCTACTCGGGGTAGTACCCATAGTACTGGAAGAATCGCTGGGACTCATTGAAGGTGCGCTGAGCCGTCGCTTCTATTTTGAGGAGGCGGTTGTACTGTTCGTCCTAGGTCAGCTGGTTGACCTGAGTGCGCTCATCTACTTGGTTAAGCTGCTGGGCCATCCCAGCTATACGCTGGTCCTAAATGGTCAGGGACCCAAAGATGGCACTCAACGGGTCTCCTGCAAAGCGTGCAGAGGCAGATGGTCCTACCTCGTATGGTGCTGACCCATATCCATAGAAGGTTCCTCCTCCTTGCTGCTGTGAGAATGCAGCACTCGGCTCGTGTCCCCATTGTGTTCCAGATCCTCCGTGGGGTTGCCACGTCGGGTCTGTTCCCTGGGAGTGCCAGGACGTGCCAGTCGCGGTATGGAACCAGGTAGGTCCCTTCCCGGCGGTTTGCGCATCTTGTGCCTGCTTCTTGGGCTGCCCTCCTTTGTGCCCTAGTCATGACTCCCGCTACACTATATCTGGGCTCCTCTAAAGGCTCTTCCTCTAGGATGCTCTCTAATGGCATAGAGAGTGTGTCCACGTGGTAGATTTTAAACTGAGGCACTGGTAGAGGCACTTCAAAGTTGTACCCCTTATAGATCATGACATACGTGTCCGTGCTGGGGTTCTTGCGCAGAAAGTGTGCCCGGATGAAATGGCTCTCGGTGACTAGGTTGGGTGTGTCGGGGGGGGGTAAGAATGCCACCTGGGCATTAGCTAAGACCCCTAGCTCGGATGCAATCCTTGTCATGAATGATGTGATTGATATGGAATTTTTATCCCAAACTAGCTTCATCCAGTGGTAGATCATGGCGGTGATAGGTGCATATTTCTACTTACGCCACATGGCATAGAGGATTTTTAAGTCCTCTATGGTCACACAACGTGTGTCATCGCGGGGCAAGACTACGATGGTAATCCAGCGGGGCATGAACCGCATGGTGGGGTGCTTAATGTTTGTGATGCTCTTTTTCCCCTTGTAGTCCGGCCCGGCTAGTTTCTTACAGAACTCTGTTGCATTGAAGCCTACAGGTTCGGCTGCTATGCAGCAGCGGGGTGAGAACCCGAGAGCATTGCTGAACTGACGGAGTGTCAGTTCATGCTTAGAGTTAAAGAGTCTGAAGTGAACCGTCATGCCGGACTCCAGTGATACTACTCGGAGGGTCATAAGAAACTCCTTGTGAGGAGAACTATGCCTCCCTCGCTAACATTTGCAAAATTCTCCCAGCCTACCATTCTGAAAATTTCATTGAATTCGTCATCCATACCTGTGCTTGTCATGAGTACCTCATCGAAGCACTTGGTGAGGGTGATAAGCTTGGTGTGGAGTCGCCTCAGCAGGTCGGCCTCGTCTTGATTGCATGTTTGGATTTGAGAATCCAGCAGCAATACGGGCCCGGTGACGGAGGACAAAGCTTCTTTTCCTCCCGGCCCAGCACTTGATGAGCCTCTATCGGACACCGTCCTCGAGTTCTATGAGCTGGAGGACGTCGGGAACCATATGTGCTGCCCCGCCTTGCTGATGGCACTTCTTGCCCTCTTGAATGCGCGCTTCATCCTTCACAAAAAGTGACCACAAAAACTACGAGACGACAAAATAAAATTAGCGTTAGCGGTTAGTCGTCCTTGTGGGGCGTGACACCACCACAACTCGTTCGTGGTCTTGCCGAAGAGAGGGGCTAGTAGCTAAATTATTTTTGCTCCACTAGATTTTTATTTGGACATTACTTAGCTAAGCAAAGAGCTAAATTACTACTAAGAAAAGAGAATTTGAGAGGGAGAAGGGAGGTGTTTCCTGCTGCTTGGTGCATTGAACAAGGGAGTGAAGGTGGTATTTATAGAGGGAAGGAGCAGTAGGGGGCTGAGGTCGGGCGACCAAGGAGGAAGGGGTTGGCCAACCCAATGCCATGGTCGGCCGGCCTGCTCGAGTGTGGCGTGCGAGTGCAGCAAAGTGAAGCCAGAGTGCGGGTGGTCGGGCGACCGATGATGCCGATCGGCTGACCTCCTTGGTCTTGCTTCGGGAGTGAGCAAGGTAGAAAGCACAAGGGAGACAAAGAAAAGAGAAAGGGAAGAGAGTGGAGAGGGCAAGTGTGGTCAGGCGGCCTGGGGGCTCGGTCAGCCGGCCCCTAGCGCCTGCCATCATTCTTGCTTCGGTTGGAGGTAAAGAGGAAAGGAGAGACAAAGGGAGAAAAGAGAAAAAGGGGAGGAGGAGGTGAAGGGGCCGGTCGGGCGGCCATAGGCAGTGGCAGGCTGGCCACCGGCGGTGCCCTTCTCCTCTTTTGTTTAGGAAGTGAGCAAGGTGGAAAGAGAAAGTAGAAAGAAAAAGAAAAGAAAGAGAGGGTAAAGAGAAAGAGAGAAGAGAGGGGGAGAAGAGAAAAGGAGGGGGTAAGAGGGGAGCGTGGGCGGGCGACCTGAACTAGTGGTCGGCCGGCCCTGACCAGTGCCCCCTCCCCTACTTAGCAGTACAGGGTGGTCGGCTGGCCCTGGTCTAGGGTCGGCCGACCCCTAAAAAATATATATATATATTTGAAAAATAAGGGGTATAAACTAAATGCAATAAAAATTAAAACTTGTTCATTGCAAAAATTTAAATATGCAGTGGAGAATGGAAAATTAAACTAGCGGGAAATAAATATGACGTCGAATGATAACGCCAAATTTACCTCTTGGTGGGAGCAAACCATTTACCGCTCTTCGGGATGTCGCGTAAGCGTATATACGGGGAGGTAAGCGGTACCTTTGCGAGCCACTTGGAATTTGTCGTGGATGGGTCCTGGGCACGTTCGTAGTCAACATGCCCCATAGTGTTTGTCCTAGGGTCTCCATGGGTATGTTGATTTTTGTTGCACCCTCGGTTGATGGGTCTTGTAAAGTCATGGGTGCCGACCTTCTTAACAGGAGCTTTGCCTCTTGTTTCCTGGTTCTTGCGGTTAGCCTTCATAGCTCTCACCTTCTTCCATTCGTCTTCTTTCCGTTGTCGGATGGCAGCCTCGGTGGCCAACTTCCGTTTCATAAATGCTACGAGACTGTCCATCTCTTTCCTGGAAGTATCGTAGACTGGTGGCTTCGGCTCATGCTTTTGGCACTTGAAAATCTTCACTTGGCTACACTGCTCCACTTTTGGTTTGAAGGAGAATGTCTCCCTCATTCCGTTGATGTTGAGGTGGACTTCTCCGGCTCCAACATCTATGCTTGCTTTCGCGGTGCTCAGAAACGGCCGCCCAAGAATGAGCGGTGTCTTTGCATCAATCTCCATATCCAATACCACAAAATCCACGGGAATGAGGAAGTTCCGGATCTTCACCGGGACATCCTCGGCGATTCCCGCGGGGTGTCGGATAGACTGGTCCGCAAGTTGCAAGCACATACTTGTGGGGATGAGTGCCGCATGATTGAGTTTGTCGAAGACAATTTTAGGCATAACACTGACGCTTGCTCCGAGATCACATAAGGCTTGATTGAAGATTTGGTTCTCGATTAAGCATGGAATGGTAGGACTGCCAGGGTCCTTCTTCTTCTTCTGTAGGGGTTGGTTGAGTATAGCTGCGCTACACTCCTCGGTCATATGCACAATTTCCGCTGATAGCAGTGGTTTCTTATTGTTGAGTAAATCTTTCAAGTACTTTGCATATGTCGGTACCTGCATAGCATCTAGCAGGGGTATATTGACACATAATTTTTTAATGACCTCAACAAACTTACTATATTGTTCATCGGCGGCAACCTTCTTGTTGCGCTGAGGGAAGGGCAACACCGTTGTGTCATAAAACTCGTGTGGAAGAGTTTTCGATGGTGCCTTCTCTTTCACGGCACCAGTGCTGGTTTCTGGATCATCATTCTCCTTCGTTTCGGTGGTCTTCTCCTGTTCCTTGCCTGTATGGTTAGTGCGTGACGTACCACTAGGATGTGGAGGGTCCTGAGTGGACTTACCACCACTAGTGGTGACGGCATTAATGTGCTCTTTGGGAGGAGGTTCTGGTTGTCTCGGAAGCTTTCTCGCATTAGCATTAGGCAAAGAGGCAGCCAACTGAGCTATTTGTGTTTCTAACATTTTATTGAAACTCAGTTGATTTTTCATAGCACTGTTAAAAGTTTCCATTTGCAGGGAAATAGATTCAAAAAGTCTATCATTTGCATGAAACTTTTTACTAATGCTATCATACACAGCTTTAGGATCAAAAGAAATAGGCTTGTTAAACTGCTGTGAATTGCAAGAAGGGTTACCTTGTTCGGAGAATGGCATATATGGGCGCGAGTTCCAGCCTGGTTGGGGACGATTCCCGTTGTTGAAGTTGCTAGAATTACCGATGAAGTTGGTGTCTTCCGGTCGTGTTTCAGGGCAGCTGCTCCCTGAATGCCCCGTATTCCCGCAGACTTCACAAGTCATGCGAGTGTCGAGGGCCTGTACTGGTGCGGTCTCAGGATTATCTTCTAGCTTCTTTAAAAGCAAGTCCATCTTGGTAGCCAGCATATCCGTGCTGTCGATGTGATGGACTCCACGGGATCGTGTGTGTCACCTTTCTTCCTTCCATCCCTGGTTAGTGGCGATCTTCTCAATCAGATTTTTGGCCGCTCTCACACTTTGGGATAGGAAAGATCCTCCAGCGGCTGCATCCAGGTGCTCTTGAGCAGTACGGTTTAACCCGTGGAAGAAACTCTGAATGATCAGCCATTCTTCCATGCCATGGTGGGGGCAGGCTGCTATGTATTCCTGTAATCTTTCCTAAGCCCCCACCACCGTTTCATCTGTGAGCTGTTGAAAGCTCGAGATCTTGTTTCTCAACACGTTGGTCTTTCCCAGAGGGAAGTACTTGGCGAGGAATGCATTTAAGCACGCATCCCACATTGTCAGTGTTGTGTGGTTTAGGTAGAACCATTGCTTCGCCTCTCCGACAAGTGAAAATGGGAAGAGGCGTAACTTGACAGTATCGAATGTGCTGCAGATTTTCAGGAATTGCTGCAGGTGGTTGTTAGCGTCCTCCATTGCTAATCCACAAAAAGGGATGGCTTGAACCATGTGAATGACTCCCGGCTTCAGTTCGAAGTTCTCCCCTGCGTTGACGGCCGGTCCCGTAGGGACATTACTGCTGGATGGGATGGAGAACTCACGGATGGTCTTCTCAGGAGCTGCGGCCATGTCGTCGATGTTCGAGGAACTGCTTGACGTGGCCGTTTCAAGGTTTAATTCCCTTGGAACAGGTCTCTGCCCGTGAATGGTCTTGGGACGGACCCTCCTAAGCAGAGCCTCTGGGTTATTGTGGAAATATTCTGGCAGGTCGAAACCGGTCATACACCTCTCTGTTGCAACCACAAAATAAACAACAGAGACAAGTGAGCCTGCTAGCGACTAGTTGGTATTTTTATGAAAGACATGGGGTTCGAAAAGACATTATCAACTATATCTCTGCCTATTGCTTCCCCGGCAACGGCGCCAGAAAAACTTGTTGGCGTCTCTTAGCCTTATAAGATTTTACTCCGCAAGCGCACAAAGACCGCTGTAGCTTTTCACCCAGAGTATTCCGAGTATCGTATTTTTATCCACAAGGAAGCGGCAGGCGAGAGAGTATAATTGAATAAACTCAAATCGAATGATCCATACTTAAATAAATATACCAGCTAGTCACTAGACAGGGGTAAGTCTGGTAAACGGATAGGTGTATGGTGGAAAGAAGTAAATGAAACTACCTAAGATACACGTAGAAAGGTATAGTTGCCTGGGAGGACAATGAGTGAGCTAAAGTTCCCAAACTCTATTCTATTCGGCTGCAAAGACTATGTCATGGTTAACTAAGAAACACAAGTAGCAAGTCAGGGTCTCGCGTCGAGCGAAATTCCGGCGCCTTGAGGGGTTAGGGGGTAGATAGTAGACCACCGAAGGAGTCCCGGCTAACGCCTACGGGCCTACTGAACGAATGGGCCTGGACTACACAGGCACACCACACGTTGTCACCGAGTGGGGCTACCAAGCAAATTTGCGTGGATAGGCTGGCACGCTATAAACGTACTCAAGCAAAGCTTGAGTAACAATAGATCGTCCTTGATCAGAGGAGTGGACCTAACCAGAGCCTGGCGTACAGGTTGGATTATAGCACCGGCAGGAATAACGAGACTTGACTAACTAAGATAACCACAAGTCTAAGCCTAGGAAGTATGCAAAATAAAGGGTATACCGCACTTGCAAGAGATAGAAATAAAGTAAAATGTAACTGAATTCTATTGAAGATATGAGTACAAAAGATATAAGAGCTTTTACCGCAGACTCAGAAGAATCTCTGAGAACTCCGAGGCAAAGCTTGACTCACTCTAACTCCCAGGACTATCCTAACTACTAAGATGTGAAAAATGACACTCTCTAAGGTAGAATATGGCTCTCAACTTCTCCACACCTTTACAAATGAGCTCTATAGGCCTATTTATAGTCCCATATGAGAGGGGCGTACTTGTAGGAGGCTTAGGTCGGTGGGAGGCCGAGGTCGGTGGTTGGCCGACCTAGCCCAAGGTCGGGCGACCACTCGATCCACCGCCTTTGCACTCCAACGGCTTGATCTTGCGTCCCCATGGTGGTTGGCGGTTGGGACAGTTGTTGCATGTGGAAAATGCCTCCGAGGGTAGGTCGGCCGACCTTGTAGGAGGTCAGGCGACCATATGTCAGCCCTACATTGGTCACTTTGCTTCTCCCTCGGATTCTTGACGTTGTGGATCCATGACTTGGTGCATTTTTGGCCTTTGGATACATTGGATACTTGGTCTTGCGGTTGGATTTGAGTGCACTTGTGTTTTCTTCATGATGTGGATCAACGATGTGGAAAGTGGCCCACTTGGAAGGTTGGGCGGCCTGACCAGGGGTCGGCCGACCCTGTCAGTGGGTCGGGCGGCCAGCCCCGTGGTGGGTCGACCTGGCTGCACCAGGCAGACCTGACCCTTGGACAGCCGACCTAGTGGTGGGGTCGGCCGACCTAGCCAGCTTGGCCAGTGGTTCCCATCTTTTGATCCTTGACATGTTTTCAGCTATTTTATGTGCATTTTGGTACCTGCATCCAAATATTCATACAAAACTTGTAGAACTCATTAGTAGAAGGGTTAGTCCATATTTATTCACTTGCATAGCTCCATTTGGTTGGTTATTGACGGTAGATATCGTGAGATTATGACCGTCAACAGCCACCACAGCAGATCAAGCCTCCATCACTGGAGCAGCCCGAGCCGTTGCCACCGCCGCCCTTCGAGTACGCCCCCATGGACCAGGCGCCACATCCCCTTGAGGGGAATGGGATGCTCCCGGTGGACACCAACCCCAGGAGGAGGAGGAGGAGGACCCGGTGGATGTAGTTTACTACCTCAACTCGGATGATGATGAAGATGCACAAGAGGAGACTCCACCGACATGCCTACCGACGCCGACACCCCCTTCCCCGCGTGCGCCGACACCACCGCCATCTCCTGTGGTACCTGCAGCTTTGCTGACACCTCCACCGCCACCACCTGCCGCACCCGAGTGGCCATTCCGTGTGTCCATCCCTTCAGACGATGGAGGTCAGCGGGAGGTTGACGCTTGGGTCGATCTGACGCACCCACACAACGGTGCCGACCTGGAGTTCCCTTAGCTACTTCGCGACTGCCTCTACGACATGGGTTACACCACCAATGAGGTCGTCTACCAGGTTCGGCAGCGGGCCCGCCCGAACCACACCACTCTCTAGTCTGCAGGTCTTGGAGCCCAACCCCAACCATGGAGATGGCCATGGAGGACGCTGCTTAGCAGGCTCTTGGGGTTCTCTGCCAGAGCTTCCACACACCACTCTGCCAGTCTTAGTATCGTTACTTTCCTCGTCGGCAGTCCAGGGAAACAGAGCATGAGATAGCTTCCATTCGGGGCGAGGACAATTGGCAGTTGCTGAAGCTGGTCTGGTACGTGTAGGCTCTGATTACTGCCTACGTCAGAGTGTCCGAGGAGCTCCATCACCGGAACGGTGAGGTATTTCACCTTCAGGCTCAGCTGGACCGAGTGGCGGGACCACCACCCCAGGTGCCAGTGGTGGACCCAGCTCAGTCTTCCCCCCACAAGAGGCCCCGCACCGGAGAGTTAGGCGGTACCACTAGGATACTCCCTCGGGATGACTAGTCGTCCTTATGTATCGCGTTAGCACGTTTGAGTTGAGTCGTCATGTTGAGTTGGTTGTGTTGAACCTGAGTTAAAGTTGTGGTGTCTGGTTGTTTGTTATTTTTAACTTTGTTTGATTTGGATCTTTGGTTGTGTGCTACATCCAGCTGTGGGGATTTGTCCTAGCATGAACAAGTAAATGTTATCAAGAATAAAATAAAGTTTGTTTGTGGGGTTAAAAAATATATCATATCCACTCTATTGCTCTTACTACTTTATCTTTAGCCGTTATCGCTTGTGCATCCATATATTAGCTATGTGCTCATGGTGTCTCTGTTACAATCAGATGGTTAACACAAGGAGCAATGCTGCTGGTGGGAATGCCAACCAGGGAAATCAAGGAGGCAGCCAACCACTGCCCAATCCACCACCATTGACCCCCGACCAGTTCTACAATCTCCAGATGCAAATGATGAACATTGTGACCACTGCGATACAAGTCCTTCAGCAGGCTTAGGCACAACCACCACCCCCACCACCTAGGGATAGACGTGGAGATTTCTTAAAGGGTCATCCACCAACCTTCTCCCATGCTACAGAGCCACTGCAAGCTGACGACTAGCTTCGTGTTGTGGAATGCCAATTGGAGATTGCACAATGCAACGACAGGGAGAGGGTCCTGTATGGGTCCAGTCAGTTAAGAGGGGCAGCCCTGGATTGGTGGGAATCCTACAGACCACAAGACAGGGATGCATTCACTTGGGCACAGTTCAGGGAAAATTTTCGCAACCATCACATGCCTGCGGGGTTGATGAAAATGAAGAAGAAGGATTTCCTTTCCCTGAAGCAGGGCAGCATGTCTGTGACTGAGTATAGGGGTAAGTTCCTTTAATTGGCAAGGTATGCTACTGCAGAGGTGGCGGAGGATAGGGAGAAGCAGGAGTACTTCTTGGAAGGTTTAAATGATGAGCTCCTATACCAGTTGATGAACCATACCTTCCCTAGTTTTCATCAACTGGTGGATAGGGCGCTTTTCACTAAAAGGAAGCGCCAGGAGATAGAAGAAAGGAAGAGGAAGTACATCAACTCTTCATCGAGCAGCAACACCTGCCCCCATTTCTCCCAGGGTCCGAGCTCACAGCAGCAAGGGCATCAGCCGCGTGCTCAAGGGCAGCAAGGATACCAGTACCAGCAGCGCAGTCAGGGACAACAGATGAGCGATGGACAACGCTATCAGGGTCAGCCGACTCGTCCTGTGTATCCAGCTCAGCGTCAAGTGCAGACTACCCCTCACGTAACGAATCAGACTGCAGGTGTTGGGCCCTGCTACAAGTGTGGTGGAGCTGGCCATTATGCTAATGCTTATCCCCGTAAGGTGCAAGGTAACCAACAGGGGCAGCAACAGGGCCAAAGGCAGAACCCTCCCCAGCCGCAGCAAGGGCGCCCCAATCAACAAGGCAAGGCACCGTGGCAAGGGAAGGTGAATCATGTGAGAGCTGAGACTGCAGTTAAAGCTCCTAACGTCGTGCTTGGTACGTTCCTAGTCAACTCTCGCCCTGCTACAGTTCTTTTTTATACCGGTGCTACACATTCATTTATTACAAAATCATATGCTGAGTAGTACAATATTCCTATAAGATCTACAAATAGACCCATGGTAGTATCTACACCGGGGGGGAGGGGGGAAGTTGAGCACAAGCTTAATATGCCCTCGAGTTAGCATAAACATAAGGGGGGTAGAATTCTGCACCAAGTTGATAATCATTGGTTCCGTGAGTATTGATATCATCTTGGAAATGGAAACCCTTGCTAAGTGGGATGTCAGAATTGATTGTGCCAAGCGAACCGTTCACTTAACCGCTCCTGATGGTCAGAAAGTGGAAGTCAGTGCCACAGAACCTTCTGGTTATCTGCATCAGATGGAGGCTAAGCCCACGGAGGGGATTCGAGTAGTTTGCGAGTACCCGGATGTCTTTCTAGATGAGTTGTCACGTATGCCACCTGACCGAGAAGTTGAATTTTTAATAGAACTTTTACCTGGTACAGCACCTATAGCAAAAAGGCAATATAGAGTGGCACCCAAGGAACAAGAGTTAATAAGGGAGAATATAGATGAGTTGTTAGGAAAGGGGTTTATTCGGCCTAGCTCTTCACCTTGGGCTTTTCTGGTTCTGTTTGTTGATAAAAAGGATGTGACCCGAAGGATGTGTGTGGATTATAGAGCCTTGAATGATGTCACCATCAAAAATAAATATCCCTTACCTCAAATAGATGATTTGTTTGATTAGTTGCAAGGTGCATGTGTATTCTCAAAAATTGATCTGAGGTCTGGTTATCATCAAATGAAGATTCGCCCTTCTAATATTCCTAAGACTACTTTCATTACTCGCTTTGGATTGTATGAGTATACAGTGATGTCCTTTGGATTGACAAATGCTCTTGCTTATTTCATGAATCTTATGAATAAGGTGTTTATGGAGTATCTTGACAAGTTTGTTGTGGTGTTCATTGATGATATATTGATCTATTCCAAGACGGAAGAAGAGCATGAAGAACACTTGAGACTAGTTTTGCAGAAGCTGAGAGAACATAAGTTGTACGCAAAGTTGAGCAAGTGTGAAATTTGGCTTGATCAAGTGCCTTTCTTGGGACACATAGTCTCAAAAGGTGGAATCATGGTGGATCCCAGCAAGATCAGCAGTGTCATTGATTGGAAAGTGCCAGAGGTTGTGAAAGAGGTTTGTGGATTTCTGGGTCTGGCAGGATATTACAGGAGGTTTATTGAGAGTTTTTCCAAGATTGCCAAGCCGATGACATCATTGCTTGAGAAGGGTGTTCCATTTATTTGGACTAAGGAGAGGCAAGCCACATTTGATGAATTAAAGAAGAGACTCACCACAGCCCTAGTGCTTACTCTACCTGATTTAACCAAGAGTTTCACCGTGTATTGTGATGCTTCTAAAGAAGGTTGGGGTTGTGTGCTAATGCAAGAGGGTAAGGTGATTGCTTATGCCTCAGTCAGTTGAGAAAGCATGAGGTCAATTATCCTACTCATGATTTGGAACTAGCAACTGTTGTGCATGCTCTGAAAATTTGGAGGCATTATTTATTTGGGAATCGGTGTGAGATATACACTGATCATAAGAGTCTTAAATATATCTTCACACAGAATGAGTTGAATATGAGGCAAAGAAGATGGCTGGAATTGATTAAAGATTATGACTTGGAGATACATTACCATCCAGGGAAGGCTTATGTGGTAGCGGATGCCTTAAGCGGAAAGAGTTATGTTAACATGGCAGTTGCTTTTCAGATGCCATTCGAATTGTGTGCAGAATTTGAGAGTTTGAGTTTGGGATTTGTGCATCAAACCACAGTACAACTTTTGAAGCAGAGCCTACACTGGAACAAGAGATAAGGAAACAACAGAAGACGGATGAGAGAATTCAGGAGATCCGGGAACAGATCAAGGTGGGCAAGGTGCCACACTTTCGTGAGGATGAACAAGGTGCTGTATGGTACAAGAACCGTATCTGTGTGCTAGATGTGGACAGTATAAGGAAGTTGATACTCAGTGAGGCTCATGATACAGCCTATTCTATTCACCCAGGCAGTACAAAGATGTATTATGACTTGAAAGAAAGGTTTTGGTGGTATGGAATGAAGAGAGCAGTAGCTGAATATGTTGCAGTATGTGACACTTGTCAGCGTGTGAAGGCTGAACATCAGAGACCTGCAGGTTTGTTGCAACCATTGAAAATTCTAGAGTGGAAATGGGAAGAAATAAGTATGGATTTCATTGTGGGGTTACCCAGGACTCAGAAAGGTTACAACTCGATCTGGGTAGTTGTGGATCGGTTGAATAAGGTTGCTCATTTCATTCCTGTGAACACTACCTATTCTGGTGCAAGGTTAGCGGAGTTGTACATCTCTAGAATCGTTTGCTTGCATGGTGTGCCTAAGCGGATCATATCTGATAGAGGTTCACAGTTCACATCTCATTTTTGGGAGCAGTTGCATGATTCCTTGGATTCTAAGCTTCGGTTCAGTACAGCATATCACCCACAGACAGGTGGCCAGACTGAAAGAACAAATCAGATTTTGGAGGACATGTTGAGGGTGTGTGCTATACAATACGGAACCAGTTGGGATAAGAGTCTGCCTTACGCTGAGTTCTCTTATAACAATAGCTATCAAGCAAGTTTGAAGAAGTCACCATTTGAGGCACTGTATGGCAGAAGGTGCAGGACACCGTTATTTTGGAATCAAAAGGAGAGAAGCAAGTGTTCAGACCCGATCTTATCAGGGATGTTGAACAACAGATAAAGATGGTACGTGAGAACTTGAGAGTTGCTCAGTCCAAACAAAAGAGTTATGCTGATGTGCGACGCAGGGACTTGACCTTTAAGGTCACTTTGTGTATTTGAAGGTGTCACTGATGAGAGGAATTCGGAGGTTTAATATGAATGGAAAGCTAGCACCAAGATACATCGGCCCATTCAAGACAGTGGAAAGGAAAGGTGAGGTGGCTTATAAGTTGGAGTAGCCATCAAACCTATCTGGCATACACGATGTGTTTCATGTGTCCCAACTAAAGAAGTGTTTGAGGGTGCCGGAAGAACAAGCACCACTGGAAGGTCTGGATGTGCAGGAGGATTTGACATATACAGAACACCCAGTGAAGATTCTTAAAACATCAGAAAGGGTCACCAGAAATAGGAGGGTTAAAATGTGCAAGGTGCAGTGGAAACAGAGGATGAGGTTACTTGGGAAAGAGAGGAAGAGTTGAGAGCAACTTATCCTGGTCTCTTTGCTAGCCACCTATAAGAATCTCAGGGGCGAGATTCCTATTAAGGGGGTAGGTTTGTAACACCCTAGTTTAAATACTAGTTTTTTTACAATTAGTTGCAAGCAATTTATTTAATTCTCTAAGGCTCATGTGCTTAGTTTGCATTTAACATGTTTTATTTAAAATAAATACTTGTATAAAATTAATCATAGGCCTAACTTTCTTGTGAATACATGCTGGTGCATTGTTTCTTGGTTGTTTGAATTAAGGATTCAAATTCATTTGAATTTTATAACCATTCCTTCCTCAATTCAAAAGAATTCCAATTTAGAAAAGAAAAAGAAAAAGAAAAAAAAGAGGAAGGAGGCAGCCACGCCGGCCAGCCAGCCCGGCTCGGCTCCCGCCCGCCTAGGCCGGAAGCCGGCCCGCCAAGCGCGGCTGTGCCTCCCTCCCCCGCAGCGCGCCGCCGACCGGTGGGGCCGTGCCCCGCGCCCTATGACCGCCGGGCCCCACCGGTCAGGCCCGTCTCCCTCCTCCCGCTGGATTCCACGCTCACCTTCCTTACTTTCTCCCCCGCTCGGCCGGTGCGTTGTTCAAGTAGATGGATTCGAATCCTCACCCACACCCCTACCTTAATCACCCCACCCTCAATCCCGCGTCCGCCGCACCGGTTTCCCCCATTCCCCTCCACCTTTACTTCACTCCGCTTGAAGAGCACTTTCGAACCGAGCGGCATCACCACGCCACAATGCCCTCGGCCCTCACACGCCTATAAAACCCAACCCGAGCTTCACCCTGAGCCCCTTTACCACTCCACCTCTCCAATTCTGCTCTGGTCCACCGAAGGCCTCACAATCCGCCGTCGGAGCTTTGCCGGGTAAGCAGTGGCGCCGCCCAATTCGGCGTCGGCAAGCCACTTCCGGCCTTCTAATCCCCGCCTTGTCGTTCGCAGGACCTTAGTGGAGCTGCTTTGTGGGCTGTGGTCATAAAAACACAACGCCAAGGCCCTGTCCGCGAATGCCGTCCGAGCCCATCCGCCACCTTCCGTCGCCACGCCTCACCGCCAGTTCCTCGTCTTCTTCTAACCCTTGGTGAGCTTCGCCTTGTCCCCCTCTCTCACCCGAGCTAGCCCTAGGGCACCAGGAACGCCCCTAGGCCCCGGCGTGCGCCACGCCGGTGAGCCGCCGCCGCGCAGGGCGGACTCCGCCCTGTACCTTGGTCACCGCCGGCGCCTTCACTCCGTCCGATCCGTCGTCAACGGCCACGATTAGAACACAGCGTACCCCTTCGCCAGCCAATAACAGAGCGCCACGTCGCACCACATAATCCGACTCAACACCGGCCCCGCATGTCAGGCCACGTGGCCGGCCACGCCTCCGCCATGTCGCGTTGACCGAATCCACCGCGGGACTTTTGCAGAAAAGCCCCCGCGTTTGTCTGGAATCAACCCACAGTCCGCTTACGTTGAAAAGTAATTAGATTTTGGTCCTGTTTTTATCGGTTTAGACCCTGAGCTTTCCGGGATTTTAACCAGCAGTCCAGGCTCTCGGGTTTTTGCCCTAAAACCCTCGGCGGCTTGGTTTATTCACGGTTAGGCCCTCAGTTTTGCAAAACTAGCCCCTGGTTTAGTTGTTTTATCACAGTTTTGCCCCTAGGAGCTTGTTTTATGCATAACTTCCACATTTTAACTCCGATTTAAGTGATTCTCGCGCTCACGTGCTCATAGAAGTGCGTAGAATGTTTTTAGTACAGTTTTATCTTCTGTTTTTATGAGATGATGTACTGTTTCTTATCTTTTTGTTCTTGTTTGCATGTATGCGTGTTTGGGAATGCGTGTATGTTGCCATGATCACAATTAGACGGTGAGCCTTTTGTTTCAGAAGGCGAGCAGCAGTTTGAAGGTGTTGATCAGCAGCCCGAACAGTTTGGGGAAGGCAAGTATAGCATGAACACAACCTAATAACCCTTTAATCACTTCATATGCATGTGTCTAATTTTGTATGCCCGAAGGACTGTACCGTAGCCTCTTTTATCGATATGTTTACCTATGGGAATGCATGTTGGTTAAGTTTTGCTAGTTGCTACGCGAACTCTTGTACCTTTGTTAATAACTTTGATTAACGGATCTATGCAATTAATTCTTGAGCTTAACCCTCTGTGGTTCATGTTCCGTGAAAAATGGCTTTTTAGCAACTTGGTTTAGAGGGCATGAGCATGTGTTTTGCTCATAGCCATTCTCCGTAAGGACCGGTTCGCAAAGCGACAACATGGGACAACAGTGCTATCATGAGACTGGAATGGGACGGTCTTGGCTAACTAATTAGGTTGCATTGGTTTGGGACTAACTTACCGACGGGACAAGAGGGGAGGTGAGCTTCTGTGGACCTCACGCTACTTGGGTTGAGTGCGTTTATGTCCCCTTGAGGCTTGCTCCATAGTTGCGGACCCTGAAACCTTAGCGGTTACACCTTACCAACGTGATCTTTGTAAAAGCCTCATAGTATGCTTGCTTGCCATCTCATCTAAGGTAATGTGGTGGACCACTAGCGTAGAACACGACTCATGGGTAAAGATGTACGACCTCTCGAGAGTGTAAAACTGACATGTCAGCCGTGCTCACGGTTATGAGCGGCCCAGATCCTTTATGCAGATTAGCGGTTCCTAGTTTGGTTTCGGTGATGGTTCTTTTGTTAAATTTGTTGAATAATGTTCTTATGCAATGCTTTGGGCTTAATGGTTTATCTACTCACTTGTAGTAACTAGTTGTTTAATTAAACTTGACCAACTAAAAGCTCATGCAATGTGTCAGCCAACCTTAGAGCCTCATAGTTCATGTTATAGTTGTGGAGTACGAGTTGAAGTACTTGTTGGCAGTTCGTAGTCTAACAGAGTTTACTCCACAAGCGAACGGAGACCGCTGTAGCTTTCACCTGGGAGTATTCCAAGGTATCATTTTTATCCATAGGGAAGCATTGAGAAAGAACAATGATTCATCAATCATCTAGCTTTATCTATCTAATTCATTCCAAATGATAGGTGGAGATATATGGAAGATAAACAAAAGACAAACACCAAACACCATGAGATACAAGCCAAACACCGTTGGCATGAAAATAGGTTTAGCTAGGAGGACAACGAGTCAAGACTAAGGTTTCGGTCTTCATTCTTTACTAGCATACAAGAGCTATTCGTGCTAAGGTCGAAAGGATTTCAACAGAGGCGATACTTGCGGTGAGCGAAATTCCAAAGTCCCGAAAGAGACTCTGGCTATCACCTACGGGCCTACCGAATGAACGGGCCTGGACTACATAGGCACACCAGACGCTGTCACCCAGTGGGGCTTCCAAGCAAATCTGCGTGGGTAGGTTGGCACGCTACAAACCTGTTCAAGTGAAGCTTGAACAACAATAGTTCATCCTTGGCCAAAGGAGAGGAACTAACTAGAGCCTAGCGTCTAAGTCTAGGGTTGAATTGTAGCACCGGCAAGCACAACTAAGAATCCATCAATTCTAACTTAGCACAACTCAGGCCATGATGCAATACTCCTAAACTACTAACCACACCATGTAACTAAGTAAAGAAGAAAAAGTGCAATAACTATGAAAGCAAAGCACTAATCATTATCGGGAAAGTAATGTAATAAATATATCAAGAATGTAAATACATTACCGGGGATTCCCGACCGACTCCACACACACGAAGCTTGCTCTAACTCCTAACTAAACATTGTTTTCAGAGTGGAGGCACCACCCGAGGGGTGCCTCCTAAAGGGAGAAAGAGAATCACATAGTGAATGGTACAAGTTACAAGGTGAGGATGTGCCTTTTATTTATAGCCTTAAGAGGTGAGGAGTCTTCCATAGGATCCCGGGGTGGGATTATCCTCCAAAACCCCCTCTTGGGCTGCCATTCGTCCTCCGGGAGGCCCAACTGCTGGCCTGGGCGGCCAGCCCCCTCGCCGTGCAGCCAGCCCACATGGCTGGGCGGCCAGCCCACCAGGCCGGGCGGCCAGCCCACCAGGTCGGGCGTTGATGAAGTTGCGACGGCTGTAACTTTTGCATTCAGACTCCAAATTGGGAAAATAATATATGCATTGGAATCATCTCGACGAGCTCTACGCATTGGTGGAGTCCTTACAGGCATTTGAGATACTTTTTAGATGTGTATTTTTTGATCTTTCTCCAGCCCTTTATGTGCGAATTCTCTCTTGCTCCAATTGATGTTCTCTTGTATGTGATTTGAGCATCTCCCTGTGATACACCGAAAACCACCAAAACTCATGGAATTCGTCAGTGTTAGGTAAATAATGCACAGAACTTTATATATTCCTCAATTATTCACCGAGAGATTGACGGTCGAAATGGTGAAATAACGACCGTCAACACCCTCCCAAGCTTGAACATTTGCTCGTCCTCGAGCAAAGCTAAGACTTAGGCTCGGTGGATCAGGAGTTGCGTTGATGTCAATGTCCTGCAAGTATTAAGTACACAACCCAACATTCTACCTTTATGTTTGAACAAACTGGCATAAGTGTACCCCGACCTTTTTATCCATACCTGTGAGGCTTCTAGCATTTCTTACCTTGTCTTCGGCGGTTGAGAGACGGAACAATCTCAGTTGAGTGTCACTGAACTCTATCTCCTTTCAAGTTTCATGCTCGGAGGGTTTTGAAAATTTTGAAAAGGAAGCACTAAGTTCCTCAAATGGTACCCTCGATCACTCAAGTGGTTTTATATTCCTCACCAAGCCATTGGACAAACTTTTCCCTATCAACTAAAGGGCTTATGTGGAGCTCAAGGTAGGGATAAAGTTAGCTTACCTATGTCATGTATTTTGTTAAGTCAAAGATTGGTCCTAGCGAAGTTGGTGATACCTCTCATCCCGATCAAAGGAGAATGGATTGGTTTTGTAGGTGGATATGGTCTATGGATGAAAACTCCTTATTTGATGAATCCCCTCTTGAAACTTTGAAGCATTTGAGTACATGGAGCTATCATTTTCTTTTTCTCTTTTTTTTGTCACTTTTTCTCTCTTTTTTTGGATAGCTCCATGTCTCCTTTTTGTATGAGAACTTTGGGGATATTGCTGGAATATGACTGGAGTATTTATTTGTAAGACCATATTTGTGGACAGGTAAGTGGATGTTGGATATGGTGGAGAAATATCTGGTGTAAGAGGATGCTTGAATCCAGTGTAGATTTAAGCATGACCAGACGAAGAAAGGCTAGCAAATGGATGTGGATGTGGATGTGAGGGATTTTGATCGGGATTTGAAGTGCCACTACCTCATAAGAACTCAAAATTTGACAAAACTCAACACAACAATAGGAAGCATATGCAGAGGTGTTGACAACGGAATTTGGCCGCCCCTGTTAATGGGCCAAGATCGGCTTTGGGCTGAAAAGAGGCTGTCTAAAGGAAGCGACAGCGGATGGTTAAGCAGGCCATTGGGCCTTGTATCGTAGATTAAAGAGTCCAGTTTTAGTTAGTTAGGGTTTGTAGCTTAATTACAGAAGGGCAGGCTTGTTGCCCTAGTCTACGGACTATAAATATGTACCCTTACTATCGAAATAAAGTGGACGACATACGTTCATCGAGCAGCGGCTGTCTCCACATCCCCTCAGCGCATCGCCACCTCTAGTGACTAGAGTTTCAGGTAATCGTCATGCTGCCTTAACGATTTAGTTCGTTACAGGCATTACGACGTTAGTCGCCTAGCAAATCGTGTACTGAAGCGTTTTTTATGGCACGGTTTGCTAGTTATCATGATGAATCTCGCGATAAGCGTTGCTTAGCGCGAGATCCATTAGTTACCTCGATGAATCTCATGTCAAAGCTAGCTTGGCATGAGATCCGTCACGTGTATGAGCGATATGCTTGCACGTCGGCTTATACACAACTTGTTGTTATGCTAATATCTGTTGTGGTGCATGCTTTTATGCTACCGGTTTGTTGTTGGTTTAGCATGTCATAAGGTTTAGAGCTTAGATTAGATCTGTTCTCATGATTTTACCTACAAATCATATGTTTTTAGGAAGATCCGATGTATACTCTGTCTTGCTTTTTATTGCTTTATCAAAGATGCATCTGCTTTTATATCGTTCCTATAGAATCTTTGGTGAGTTTTATAGATTCAAGACATGTTTGACATTCATCTGGATGTTTTAGCTGACTAGAATAGATCTAGTCGTGTTCTCTTTTCCTTTATTTAAGCACTTCTATATATTGTATCTTGATATACTGTTGGTAAGATAGTAGGGCTTTGCCGACGAAGAAGATCCGATTAAAGATGAGCCGATCCGAGCGATCCGGCTAGTATTTAATGTTTTGATCTATTTTGTCTGCTTATACAGGGGAAACAGGAGCCAACCAACGCGAACACCAACATCACAACCTCCCTGGCTAGGTTATAAGCTAGGTGGCACGCCTAAGCAACACCAAGCCAAAAACGATCGGTTGATCCGTGCAGCTGATCATGGGTCGCAGCAAGGAGGAGCGATCCCAACGATCCACATACACCTCCCGGCCCTATTGTGTGAAGCTCTCTAGGGAACTACCCATTGGTTTTTTGGTGCAACACATTTTTGGCACGCCCGGTGGGACAAATCTCGATTCATCTGCATGGCTGGCGGCAAAGGAAATCGCGAAGCCAGCGCCGATGAGGGCGGAGAAGAACTCACCCCCATCGAGAAACCTGAAGACTTGCCTGAGATGCACCTAAAGCGTTACGCCGAAATCATCGAGGAACTCAAGGCCAAAGTACTCGCCATGTATCAGAAGTCTCGCCATGGCGGCATGGTGTTACATGGATGCCCTTCGTCTCTTCTTGACGAAGTCGATCTCCTGACCCCCTCGCAGCGGCGTACTGAAGTGCTCCGCGAGGAGATAAACAGGATTACCGCGCATGCTTTGATCAGACAGTCTGAGGCGGTCATGAACTGCATGGATAACATCGTGGTCAAGACGGTCAGAGCAGCGTATCACCGACCCCGAGTTGAACGGCCACGTGGGGGAAACCATGTTTTACTCCAGGCCGCTCACACCCATCCACATTGAGGTGCAGGGAGATAACATCGCAAAGTTTATCATGCATCCTCTACATGATAGGCTCCCTCTACAGACCAAGGTTTACTCAACTCCACCCTTGGTTATACCCGACGGCTTTGTATGCTAGCTGAGGTACCGGCAGCTGGAGGAAGGAGAGGCACCTCCTCCCCCGTACCCTAACCCAATCCTCGTCAATCCATCACGAGGACCGAAGCAAAACCCTCCTTCGGAAGCTAAGCCTACGCATGGAATCGCACCACATGGAGCAGCAAAAGCGCCAGACCAGGAGCTAGCTGAATGGCAAAATGCCTATGGGACTGGGCCGATCCATAATGATCAGGCCATGTTTGCTGCGGGGACGGGCCTCGATATGTCTCGGAAAGATCTTTCCGAGATTTTGAAGTACCAATATGGTATTACACCTCTACCGGGGCCATCACCTATGCAAAGCCTTACCTAGAGGTATACCACCATCTCGAGGCTCCTCCCAAGTTCAAGATCCTAGATTTTACCAAGTTCAGTGGCAGCGACGGTGCCAGTACCGTAGAGCACATCAGCCGGTACATCGCGCAGCTAGGGATCACGTCAAGGGCCGAACATATGAAAATGCGGTTGTTCTCTCTATCGTTGACTGGGCCAGCCTTCGGTTGGTACACCACGTTGGCCCCTAGGTCCATCACCACTTGGAAACAGCTAGAAGAAAGCTTCCATGCTCAGTTCTTCTCGGGATCTGATGAAGCCACGTTCACAGACTTGAACAGCATCCACCAGCTCCCGGGAGAGACAGTGCACAAGTACATCCAACGGTTCCGTGAGCTAAGGAACCATTGCTACTCCCTCCACCTCGACGAGAAGATTTTGGCCCAGATAGCATACAACGGGTTAAATAGGGCTGTCAAGGCAGTATATGGGCCGACCGATTTCAATTCTTTTGGCCATCTAGTGTCAAAGGTTGCCGCTTATGAGCGGAGCCACCCAGAAGTCTTACAGGAAAGGCAAAGACGGAGCATCGGCTGCATCCAAGCCAATGAAGACGACGCCTTAGATGATGCTGATGCTTACCTTGTTCAGTGGGCAAGGGCTAACAAGCCTCTACAATGCCAATGGGTCAAACAGCCTAAGCCGATCCCGGGCTACGACTTCGATGTCTCAAAGACCGAAGCCATCTTTGATATGCTCGTCAAAGAAAAGCTGTTAGTACCGTTGCCTGGACATCAGGTCCCTGCGGCTGAAGAAATGCGTGGCCGCAAATACTGCAAATGACACAATAAGTTAGACGGGCACAATACCGGTGACTGCAGGATCCTGCGGTCTGAAATTCAGAAGGCCATAGAGCAAGGCAGGCTGGTGTTTGCTCGCGCTCCAATGAAGATAGACACGATGCCTTTCCCGGTCAACGCCGGCTACGCTACAAGTCCATTGCCCGACGAGTGCTACTCGGAGTTCGTATCCGAGTCGATGAGTCGAGCGCGCTTGGGCAGGGCTATTTCTTTGGGCCGGATCCTACACCAGGGCAATCATCATCAGTTTTCGCATCTCCTTCAAGGTCCTGCCGTGTCGATCAACATGGTTCACGCATCCAAGGACGAGAAGGGAAAGGCTAAGGCAGATCCTCTCGACGATGTCCCTCTCGAGTTTAGGGCCGAAGAGCATACTTCGGTCAAAACGGTGCAGAGGAATCGACGATGCCGCCCCAACTTGGGGGTACTGATGGGCATGTACGCACGCCATCATCAACGGAACGAGGAGCGACATCGTGCCGAAGAAGATGAAGCCTATCATCGTGAGCGTCGCCGTCATCTTGAGGACCAATGCCGCGAAGAACGGTGCCGTGAAGAACAGAGGCGACACCAGTCATGCCGCGACGCCATGAACTGCGACGAGCACTAGCGCTGCCCCTACTTCCACTTCTGCTGGACGCAAGGTATGGAGAGGCTACCCACCATTGATGATTGTCCAGAGTGTTTCGACCGCAGGAGTTACCATGGCAAGACGTCCGTGTTCGAATGACTGGAGCGCACGTCATCACCACGACGACGTCGCATGGCCTCACCGCGCCGCCACCGAGATCCTACTCCTCCACCACGGCGTCCCCCGTCTCCACCACCAAAGCGGCGCTCTGTGTCCCCGCCACCGGCGCGCTCACCTCCCCCGGCGAAGCAGGACGATCCGAAAAACTCCTGGCGTCATTTAGAATGCCACCTGGCGAGATGGTGCCCCGAGGGCCTGACCAAGACACAAAAGCGCAGCGTTCAGCACTTGTGCTGCCTAGAGTTAGCCTAAGAAGAATATCTTTGGCAGCTCAAGAAGATTGGAGGCATCATGGATATTCCAAGCTTACAGTCCAGACGAAATTTTGTTTGGAAACGGAAGCCCCAGTCCGACGCTGCAGAAACGTCAACGAGGCCGGCACCAGCCGAGCCATCCAAACCAGACGCACAGGAAGGCTCATCGCGCATGACCAGCGGCGATGATGACATGGAAGATGAGGTCAACGAGGTGATCAAGAAGGCCATAGTAGGTATAAATATGGTCTTTTATCTGCCTGAAGATTTTCGTCCTCCCAGCAGTGAACAAATGGCCGAGTCAATGGCGCAGCTTAGCCTCGGCCCCGCTGCTGCAATTTTTGAAAAGCCGATCGACAAGAAGTATCGGCATCTAAAACCTCTCTACGTGAAGGGTTTCATCAACGGCAAGCTAGTTGGTAGGATGCTCGTCGACGCAGGTGCAACCGTTAATATCATGCCATATTCCTTGTGCCGCAAGATTGGGAGGTCTGCCGACGACCTTGTGAAGACTGGATTCATGCCAACTGCTGTGTGCCCTCCTCAATGCATCAATGTTTGATCCAATGGGACGGTGACAACATTGAAGTTGTACCTGCGGACGATTCTTGCAGCATTGCACAATCGTCCACGTCAGATGAAGCAGAGTGCCTCTCGGATCGACAAGAGCTAAACTGGAGTTTCATAGAAGAAGCAAAAAACGTGATCACGCTGGTTCTGGCAATCGGCGCCCATCTATAAACGGTGGGCCACTTCAGCCAATGGCATCGGCCGATCCTCATCGGCTAATAAATCCCGATAACGTGTCTACGGCCTCACAAGACATAGTGGCCGATCTGCGTGATCGGCCCCAAAAAATTTATAATCATAGTTTTGGATGTAAGATAGGATTGGCCAATCTGGGTGATCGGCCACAGAACATCAATGTAATTTATACTTCGTCTAATAAAGATGTTTTGACATGCGATGACCAATTGCCCGATGACGAGGAAAAACCTGAAATTGCACCCCCATCCAACTCCAACATCATCAAGCTCTACACAGGAATTTGCCAAGGAAGGTAAACTCGGTTTTGGATTTATTCCCTCTGATGAGCTTGAAGCGGTTGACATCGGTCCAGGCGACCGTCCTAGGCTAACATGGGTAAGTAAAAAGCTTAACCCAGAATTCAAGACTAAATTGATAAAACTGCTTAGGGAGTTCCCTGATTGTTTTGCCTGGGAGTACCACGAGATGCCTGGGCTCAATCGATCTATCGCCGAACATCAGTTGCCAACGAAACCTGGGTTTCGTCCGTTTGCACAATAACCCAGGAAGATCGATGCAAAGATTGTAGAAACGGTCTAAGAAGAGATAGAAAAGATGATTCGTGCTGGTTTTATTCGTCCTTGCCGATACGCCACCTGGATATCGAGCATTGTTCCTGTTTGGAAGAAAAACGGGAAGCTCAGGATATGTATAGATTTCAGATATTTGAACAGAGCTACCCCAAAAGACGAATATCCCATGCCTATCGCCGAATCGCTCGTCGATGCTGCAGCTGGTCACAAGATGATGAGTTTCCTTGATGGTAATGCTGGATATAACCAGATATTCATGGCCGAAGAAGACGTCTACAAGACAGCTTTTCGTTGCCCTCGAGGTTTATTCGAGTTCGTGGTTATGACTTTTGATTTGCGTAATGCTGGGGCTACTTACCAGCGGGCCATGAATTATATTTTCCACGATCTGATCGGCCGGCTTGTAGAGGTTTATATCGACGACGTGGTGGTGAAATCGGTCTTCCAAGAAAATCATTTAGCCGACCTTCGCCAAGTTCTCGAGCGTACTCGAAAGCATGGAATGAGGATGAATCCAGATAAGTGCGCGTTTGGTGTCACGGCCGGCCAATTTCTTGGTTTCATGATCCATGAGAGAGGAATCGAAATTGGCTCAAAAAGCAAAGATGCCATCGAAACAATGATGCCACCGAAGACCAAGAAAGAGCTTCAGAAACTTATTGGCAAGATTAATTACATCAGGAGGTTCATCCCTAACCTGTCTGCCAAGATTGAAGCATTCATGTCGTTGATCAGGACGCAAAAGAGTGAAGAATTTATATGGGGACCTGATCAACAGCTGGCGTTTGATAATCTAAAGAAGTATCTATCAACGCCACCTATGATGGCACCGCCTTGTCTCAATGTCCCGTTTATTGTTTATCTGTCGACGGACGAGACAACCATCGGCTCGGTGTTTATCCAAGAAGTCGATGGAAAGGAGCGAGTCGTCTACTACCTGAGCCGATGATTACTTGATGCTGAGACTAGGTATTCTGAGATGGAGAGTTTATGCTTATGTTTATACTTTACATGCACCAAATTGCGTCATTACTTGCTTAATGCTGAAACTTGGGTAGTATGTAAAGCCGATGCTATTAAGCATATGCTGTCAGCCCCTATTCTTAAAGGGAGGCTCGGCAAATGGATGTTTGCTCTCTCGGAGTTTGATATCAGGTACAAACCGGCTAGGGCTGTAAAAGGCCAAGCATTAGCCGATCTCATTATTGAGCGATCGGCTCCACATCAAAATTTCATCGGCATATCGTCCTGGGCTTTGTTCTTTGATGGTTCTGCGTGCAACGCTTGCTGTGGTGTCGGGCTTGTCATTATTTCCCCTCAGGGGCACAATATGAGTTTGCCTTTCACCTCAGCGAGCGATGCACTAACAATCAAATGAAGTATGAAGCTTTGTGTAAGGGCCTCGAGTTGTTGCTTGAGGCAGGGGCTGAAGTAGTGGAAGCTTTCGGCGATTCTAGAGTTGCCATCAATCAGTCGACAGAAAATTTTAATTGTGCTAGTGATCTATTGTATCCCTATCTTCTATGTTGTCAAGAATTGATGGCAAAATTTAGGTTTGTTCGATTAACGTGGATACCAAGGGAGAACAATCTTGAAGCCAACAAGCTTGCGCAAATAGCTTCTGGATATGCCGAACAAGACGATAGCGTTTGTGTTGACGTCATGCCGGTGGATGCAAATGACTGGAGAGCCGATCTCCTCAACTACTTGAGGGATCCGGCTCGGGGGGCAGATATGAAGACAAGGCATCGTGCTTTGAAACATGTGCTTATTGGTGATGAGCAGTACTTCAGGACCTTGGAAGGATTATTGTTAAAATGTTTGGGGCCATCAGAAGCGCTGAAAGTTATGCACGATGTCCACGAGGGAGTCTAATCGGCTCATAAAATGAAGTGGCTGATTAGAAGATCAGGGTATTATTGGCCAACCATGTTAGAGGATTGCTTCAAATACTACAAAGGTTGCCAAGAGTGTCAGAGGTTCGGAGTTGTTTAGATGGCGCCAACTGGACCGTTGAATCCTATTGTCAAGCCATGGCCGTTTAGAGGCTGGGGCATGGATATGATCGGTCAAGTCAACCCTCCGACCAGCAAGGGACACAAGTGGATCCTGGTTGCCACTGATTACTTTACCAAGTGGGTAGAGGCCGTGCCGATGAAGAATGTCACGGCCAAGGATGTGGTGAATTTTGTCAAGGAGCATATTATTTACAGGTTTGGCATTCCACAAACTATCACCACGGATCAAGGGACCGTCTTTTTGGCTGAGGAATTCAAAAATTTTACCAAAAGAGATGGGTATCACATTACTGTAGTCGTCTCCTTACTACGCTCAAGCTAATGGTCAGGCTGACGCATCGAACAAAAGTCTCATCAAGCTAATCAAAAGGAAGATAGATGAATATCCTAAGCAGTAGCATGATCGGCTTGCAAAAGCATTATGGGCGTACAGGATGTCATGTCATGGAGCGACTAAGTGCACTCCGTACCAGTTGGTGTACGGCCAGGAGGCCGTTATGCCGTGGGTGGTTAACATCGGCTCTCGCAGGGTTAAATTTCAGAATGATCTGTTAGCCGATGATTATATATCTCTCATGAACATCAACACGGATGACCTAACGGAGCTTCGGCTATGGGCTTTCGAAAAAAATTAGAGATAACAAAGCGAGGGTGGCGAAAGCCTACAACAAGAAAGTGAAGCCGAAGAATTTCAAGGTAGGCGATCTTGTTTGGGAGTTAGTCTTGCCAGTTGGAACGAAAGACCCAGCATTTGGAAAGTGGTCACCTAACTGGCACGGGCCCTATCGCATAGTCGAGACTACTCTAGGTAATTCATATAGGATGGAAACATTAGAAGGGGTTCGGTTCTTTAGAAACGTCAATGGTAAATATTTGAAGAAATATTATCCTAGCATGTGGATCGGATCCTAACTTGGGCAAGAACCGATGCAGTAACATCCGGATCAAAGTAGCCGATGCCTTGACATCGCCTCTAGGGAAAATTTAACCGATGCGTTGCCATCTGGTCATAACAAGAGCCGATGTACCAGAACATCGCCTTTAGAAGAAAAATAATAGTAATAATAATAATATAAAAATATCAGTAGCAGGGCCAACGCGTGCCATTGGTCATAGCTGATGTTAGGCATCGCCTTCAGTGCAAAAAATAAAAGAAAAACATAATGTTCGTTACCAAGCTATACGCTCGGGGGGCACAACTAACAATGTTTGAGTGATTCGATGAGTCATGTGGAGGAAGATGCTGGTAGGTTCTGAAGATATTGGCAGATTGCAGTCAAAGCTTTCATTCGGACCTTGTCGGCGGAGTCAATGACTTGACGATCTGATTCGTCAGAGCCGATGAACAAGCTTTTGTTTAACTCACGAATGCGTGCAATACTACCTTTGAGTGACATGGATAGCTTTTGCTTGTTATTTGTGAGCATCTTCATGCTTGCATCATTGGCTTGGATGGCTGCGTCTACCTAAGATAGCTCTTCCTCAAGGCGCTTGATTTCATCAGTTATCTGTGACCTCCTTGCATCAAGTGTTTGCCTGGACGTCTTCAGCCTTGTTTCTTCACTGTCGTCATCCAGGTCTGCCTTAAATTGATTTGCTGCTACACATACCTTGGTGATTTCCTCTTGCAGGGCCACCTGGTTGTTACGAGTAGCTATCCGTGATGTAGCGGCCAACACATCTTCTCGAAGGAATCCAAGGTGAGCTGTTGGCCGGAGCGCTTGCTTCAGGCTCAAAGGCAGCATATCAATGATCAGCTCAAGGGCCGTGCGGATGCCGTCACACGCAATGACCAATTTCTCAATTGGGGTTTCCAGTTGCTTGGCGATGTCTTTAAGGTTCAAGGTCACATCAACCGGTGGAGTCAAAGGAGGGCTCTCAGTCACCAAAGACTCGCCGATGGTTGAAGGATCGAAGTTCAATAAGGATGCAGCATCAAAAGCCTGGTAGCAGCATGGTTAGTTTACAATCTATAGACGAAGAAGACATGCAGTTCAAAACACACCTGTGGAGGGCTGACCTCCATGTGGGCTTCGTCTGTCCGGCCGGACGTATCCTTAGGAGAAGAATTGGGAAGTTCAGGCGAATTCTCTTTCTCGGCCTCCTCTTGTTCCTAGTCGTGCGAGCTGTGACCCTGTATATAGAAAATGGTCAATATAACTTTCAATACTGAATCCAAGGCAAAGTGGAACTTACTAGTGATTCAGAAGAAAGGGTATGGACCGGGACAACAGGCTTGGGCTTGATGGCGGCTTTCTTGAACCTCGGCTGGCAAAGTCCTTTTCCCTCCCTCTTGCGCGTCACCCCAGGGGAAGAAAAGATGGCCTTGTCGAGGGAAGGCATGTTGGCCTGGTATAAAGGCACTGGTGCCTTTTGCAGGTACTTGAACGGCTGGCCGGCATCGTCAGTAGGGACAGACCCTGTCTGCATCTGTGTTCAGGAAATTCGGTCGTATCATGAAGCAACAATGCGCGAACAGGGGCCGAATCAAATGGGAGATTACCTCTTCCGGTGTGGTTTCGTGCTTGGGGTTGATGGCTAGAAGAGCCGATGCCACGGCATTATGGAAGAGGTGGGGCTTCCAAAAATTCTAGCAGCGGTTGTAGCCATCGGCTGTGTATACGAACTCCATCGTGCCAGGTATGCTTAACTCTAGGTTAGAAAAGATGGAATATGCTTTGGTGGCTACCAGGGAGTCAGATATGTTTAATCAGGCGAGGAGAAGTTTGGTTTAGGCCGAGCTGGCGAGCAGCTAAAACAGGTTGGTATGATTCATATCCTGTCTTGTTAATTCTGTTACCAGTGCTCATGCTAACTGGAAGGAGACAAGGGGTAGCCATTATGCCAAATATGGTTCGAGTTTCTTCATCAGTACTAAAGTCATCTAGTCTGAAAAAGGGTGGGTTCTCGAATTGTTCAGATTCGGTATATGCATTATATACAGGGGTGGTTTGTGAGCTGTAGAAACATTTGTACCGTTTGGCTGTTTCAGCTGCATCAGTCTAGGTTATAGGCAATTGGTGTAAAGCCTGGCCAAATGAGGTGCAACGGATGGATTTGCCTGAGAGGTCTTGGAAAGATTGGGACTCGAGTGATGGAAAATTTGGAATTTCATTACGAAAGTACAGTTAACTCCAGAGCTGAACAAACCACCAAGGACCGCTTGTCTTGATGCGTTGTCCAGTCAATATGCGTTGGGTGTTCAAAGAGAGATGACGGTACAGTATGCCTAGGAAGAGTTTGCCTAAGGCAATGGACCAACCTTGAGCCAGTGCGGTGGCCAAGTTGAGATAATTCTTGGTCGGGGCTAGAGAAGGACCACTGAAGAGGAAATGGTCAAGCCACAAGTTTAGGAAAGCGATGTGCTCTTTCTCTGAAACTGAACCAGACTGCTTGTTGTGTTGAGCGATATATTGGCTCCAGTTTCGGGTACTGCTCTTTTCTACTATTTTCTTATAAGGACATTCAGGTAGATGGAAGGGAGAAGGGCAGGTAGATTGCACATCTAGTCCTAAGATCATGACAACGTCCATGAGGGTGGGTGTCATGGGGCCAGAGCCGAACAGGAAGCAGTTCAGGCTATCCGACCAGAAATAGCCGATGGATCTAAGAAGATTGTCATCCTTTTCCATGGGACAAAGAGATAGAGTCAGAGCATCGGCTATGCGCATAGATTGCCAAGTGGAACTATATGCGCGCTCAACACGCTTGTACCAATCAGCTCACCCGTCCATGGGGAATGGCTAGGCGCGGAGTTGGTTAGTCCATAGATCTAGGTCTGGGTCGACATGGACAAAAGGCAAGCGTTTGGTCTCTGTTGTAGCAAGGTCATATGGGGGCTCATAGGATTTGGGTCCTAAACTGTAAGAATTGGAATTGGCCGAAGTTGGGATCAGTATCTCGTCGGCCTGGATGATTGAAGAACGAGTGCAAGGTAAAGATAACAACTTTGTGAGAAGCATAATTGCAGAGGTGGTCAAATCCTTTACCTTCAATCCAAATACGCGCCCACAAAGAGTCTGCTCTTCTATTGTGCTGCTTGACGCCGCCATTTTCGCAAGTCGCTTGGAGCTGGAGGTGGTGGAAAAATGTTCGTCAGCAGCAGAGAGGAAGGAAGACGCAGGATTTGGAAATTCCTCTGAGTCGTCGGCTTGTCGAGTTATGTTTGACTAAAGTCAATAAGTCAGAGCCGATTCAAAGATTGACCAGTGAGCCGATTGTCTACTAGAAATCGGCTAAGTAAAACAGATCGGCTTATCATGATAAGTTAAAGCCGATTGAGGGATTTCTCGAGTCAGCGCGATGCTGCTGAGCCAATTGTAGTATGAGGGAGAATCGGCAAGAAAATGAAAAAAGGGATAGAAGTTTAGGAAGGGGATTCCATTAATTTACATAACAAAATACATCCTTAAGCCGATACTACGGCTGTTGTCCCCAAAAACTAAGGGTTATCTTACAAAAGAGCCGATGCAACGGCTAAACTACTACAACCTAAGTTAATCCTAATGCTACCGGGGCGAGATGCTCTAAGCATCACTGCCACTGGCGAGTCTTCATCAGCTTTTTCTTCCTCCTCACCGTCGACCCCGTCGACGGCGTCCTCGTTCTCGGTGGGAGCGAGGTCAGACAAGCCTTCCTCGTACTGAGCCGCGAGGTCTTCGTCCTCATCTGGCTCTTTTGGCTCGGCTTCATCGGAGGAGTCCTCCGGCTCATCGGCGTTGTCTTCCTCATCGCCGTCTTCCTCCTCGTCCTCCTCATCGCCCTCCGCTTCGTCGTCGGAGGGCGGCGACCCTAGGCGCCTTCTCTTGGTGGGACGCTCGGGCGAATCATGGTCCAGGCGAGGGACCCATGGAGGAGAGGCGATTGCGTCCTTCGGGTCCTCGGCGCAGCCGAGGTTGATCACGCCGCGTGGAGGGGACGGAATGTCCGGCCCCCATCTCTTTAGCCAAGCCTTGGTAGCTAGGCTTGGGGACCGCTCCTCATCATCCGATGGAGCAGCCAAGGGAGCTTGGTCGGCTCTCGCGGTCGGCAGCGGAGCAAAGCCCAGCGGCACGTCCGGGCAGGGCGGCAATGGTGCCGATGCATCAGCTGCCGCGCCTAGAGCAGAGGCGACGGAAGGGGAGGAAGGAGGAGTAAGAGCTCGCAGCCCGATCACGGAGGGGGAAAAGTGCGGCGATGGCGGATGGTTGCTGCCAGAGGAAGACTGTCACGCCCAGTTCTCAACCAACGGAACCGGAACAACATATATGTGCTAGGAACAATTCTCACATATATTATGACAATAGTGACATCACAGAACGTGCATAAATGGGATAAAAACGTTACACAGTGTATATCATCACATTATTACAGCAAGACAACTTGTCTTTATATCAGAGTCAAAGCGGAAGCGTAAACAAAAGCAAACGAGCCGCCACAGGGACGTCGACTGGTGAATAGGTACGCCTAGAACTCATCATGGTCCTGAACATACTCTTCAAAGCCTTCTTGAACTAAACAGCGGTTGGGTTCCAGCCAACAGTAGGTTTAAAATAAAACAAGCGTGAGTATTTCATACTCAACAAGTATAACATGAACTATGAGGCTCTAAGGTTAGCTGACACAATGCATGAGCTTTTAGTTGGTCAGATTTTATTTAACAGCTAGTTACTACAAATGCGTGAATAAACCATTAACCCAAGATATGCATAAAGATTAACCAACATTATTAACATGGGAACCAACTTCCAACCCAACTAGGAACCCACTAATCTGCATAAAGGATCTGGGCCGCTCATAACCATGAGCACGGCTGACATGTCAGTTTTACACTCTCAAGAGGTTGTACATCTTTACCCACAAGCCGTGTGCTACGCTAGGAGTTCATCACATTGCCTTAGATGAGATGACTAGCAAGCAACACTACGAAGCCTTTACAAAGATCACGTTGGTAAAAAGTAACCGCACGGAATCAAGCACCGCAATTGTGGTGTCTGCCTCTCAAAGGGAGAAGCACTCAGCACACTCAACCTAAGGTAGTGCAGCGACCACAAAAGCTTACTCCCCCTCTTGCCCCGCAGGTAAGTTACCCCAAACCAAAACGATCTAATTAATTAGCTAAGACCGTCCCATACCAGTCTCATGGTAGCACGGTTGTCCCAGGTTGTCGCTTTGCGAACCGGTCCTTACGGAGAGCGGCTATGAGCAAACCACTAAGCACATGCTCATGCCCCCTAAGCCAAGTTGCTAAAAAGCAAACTTTTAAGGAGACATGAACCACTCAAGCACACAGCAAAGAGGGTCAAGCTCAACAAATATATTGCATAGATCCATTAACAAAATTATTAACAAAAGAAACATGTGTTCGCGCAGCAACTAGCAAAAACTTAACCACATGCATCCCATAGGTGAATATATCAACAAAAGAGGCTAAGTAAAGTCCTTATTGGCGTACAAAATTAGACACATGCATATGTAGTGTTTATAAGGTTATTAGGTTGTCCAAGTTATACTTGCCTTGCTCAAATTGGTCTTGAGGCTGCTGCTCAACACCCTCAAACTGCTGCTCTTCTTCACCAACAAACTGCTCACCGTCTAAACACGTTCACGGCAACATACAAGCATTTCCGCCCATACATACATGCAAACAATTATCAAAAGGTAAGAAACAGTACATCATATCATAAAGACAGAAGATAAAACTGTACTAAAAACATTCTACGCATTTCTACGATCACGTGAGCGCAAGAATCACTCAAAACGGAGTTAAAACGTGAGAGTTATGCATAAAACAAGCTTCTAGGGCAAAATTGTGATAAATAAACTAAACCAGGGCTAAATTTGCAAAATCGAGGACCTATTCGCAATTAAACATAGCTGCCGAGGGTTTTAGAGCAAAAACCCGAGAGCCTGGACTGCGGGTTCAAATCCCGAAAAGCTCAGGGGTCAAACTGATAAAAACAGGACCAAAATCTAAATACTTTTCCACAGGGCTGGACCGCGAGTTGATAACAGGAAAAGACAGGGCTTAAGCACAAAAGACCACGGTTGACCGGGTCTGCGTTGACGCGGCGCTAGCGTGTGCGGTGACGTGGCTCACCACATCGGCCTGACGTGCGGGCCCGTGCTGACTGGGTTAAGTGAGGGCGACGTGGCGCGTTCTGATTAGCCGCGAAGGGGTATCCCACGTTTTAATCGTGGCCGTGCATCTCCGATTGGGCGGCAGGGAACAAAGGGGGATGGAGAGGCGCCGGCGGCGATCAAAACCCACAGCGGGGTTCGGCCCGTGCGGCGGCGGCTCGCCAGAGTGGCGCGTGCCGGGACCTAGGGGCATACTCACAGCTCTAGAGCTGGCTCGGGAGGGAGAGAGGGTGACGGCGAAGCTCACCAGAAGCTCGATTCGGGCGGACAAACGATGGAGAGGACTCGCAATGGAGGACGGCGGTCGGTGTAGGTCGAAGCTCGTGGACGGAGGCGGTGGAGGTGCAGTCTTGCGTCAAAAACCCACGGCGAAACACCGCGAAGCTCCTGCGAGAGAAACCTCGGGGATTAGAGGACCGGAGCGGCTTCGCCGGCGTCAACTTGTGCGACGGAGCGGCTTACCGGGATGGAGCTCCGGCGGCGGATTGTGGGCTCTCCGGTGCTTGGGGTTGGAATTGGAGTGGTGGAGTGGCAAAAGAGGCTCCAGGCGAAGCTTGGGGTCAGGTTTTATAGGGCTCGGGTGCGCCGTAGCGTCTCGGACGTGAAGGGAGTGGCCGCGGCTTTGAAGCTCGACATGGCGCAGTAAAGGAAAGGAGGGGAGAAGGGGAAACAGGGGCTTTGAACCTCCTGTAGTAACCTGCTAAACCCAAGAATCCACGAACCTCTTTCTAATTCTCCTGTATTTTCCAGTCCATGACACTGCTGACCTTGCTTGGATCCACCATGATTCCACCTTTTGAAACAATATGTCCCAAGAAAGGCACTTGATCAATCCAAAACTCACACTTGCTCAACTTTGCATACAACCTATGTTCTTTCAGCTTCTACAAAACTAGCCTCAGGTGTTCTTCATGTTCTTCTTTCGTCTTGGAATAGATCAAAATGTCATCAATAAACACCACAACAAACTTGTCAAGATACTCCATAAACACCTTGTTCATAAGATTCATGAAATAAGCAGGAGCATTTGTCAAACCAAAAGGCATCACTGTGTATTCATATAACCCAAATCTGGTAATGAAAGCAGTCTTTGGAATATCAAAAGGACGAATCTTCATTTGATGATAACCAAACCTCAAATCAATTTTTGAGAACACACATGCACCTTGTAATTGATCAAGTAAGTCATCTATCCGGGGTAAAGGATATTTATTTTTGATTGTGACATCATTCAAGGCTCTATAATCCACACACATCCTTCTTGATCCATCCTTTTTATCAACAAATAAAACTGGAAAAGCCCAAGGTGAGGCACTAGGCCGAATGAACCCCTTTCCTAACAACTCATCTATATTTCCTATATTAACTCTTGTTCTTTGGGTGCCACTCTATATTGCCTTTTTGCTATTGGTGCCGTACCAGGTAAAAGTTCTATTAAAAATTCAACATCTCGGTCAGGTGGCATACCTGGCAGCTCGTCTGGAAAGACATCTGGAAACTCACAAACCACCCTAATTCCACCTGTGGGTTTAACCTCCATTTGATGCAGATAACCAGAAGGACTTGTTGCACTGATTTCTACACCCTGACCATCTGCAGCTGTAAGGTGAACAGTTCGTCTGGCACAATCTATTTTGACACCCCACTTATTAAGAGTTTCCATACCCAGAATGACATCAATGTCCACTAAGTCCATTGCTATTAGCTTAGTGTAAAACTCTACCCCCTTGTGACTATGCTAACCCTGGAGCATATCAAGTTGGTATTTATCTTTCCCCCAGGTGATGAGATTACCATGGGCTTTTTCATGGGGCTTATATCTATATTGTGTTTCTCAGCATATGCCTTTGCAATGAAAGAGTGAGTTGCGCCAGTATCAAAAAGTATTGATGCAGGATGGTTTTTAACGAGGAACATACCAAGTACGATGTTAGGAGCTTCCGATGCAGTCTCAGCAGTCACATGGTTCACCTTCCCTTGCCATGGCGCCTTGGCTTGCTGATTGGGGCGCCTTTGCTGCTGCTGCAGAGGATTCTGCCTCTGACTTTGCTGACCCGGTTGGTTTACTGGCGTCTTCTGGGGGCAGACATTGGCATAATGCCCTGTACCTCCACACTTGTAGCAGTTCCTGCTTGTTGGAACCTGTGCTTGGTTTGTTGGAGTAGGGTTGGACTACACTTGACACTGAGCTTGATAAGCAGGACGGTTAGGCTGAGTCTGATATCGCTGCCCCTGATACTGCTGTTGAGCCTGGCTGCGCTGCTGCTATGGGTACCCCTACTACTGAGAACTCTGACCTTGGGGATAGCGAGGACGGGTGTTACTGCTTGATGATGAGTTGTTGAACTTTCTCTTCCTTTCTTCTATGTCCTGGTGCTTTCTCTCAGTGAAAAGCGCCCTGTCCACTATTGATGAAAGTTAGGAAAAGTATGGTTCATCAACTGGTAATGGAGTTCATCATTTAAACCTTCCATGAAATATTCCTGCCTTTCCCTATCCTCTGTGGTTGCGAAAGTTCTCCCTGAACTATGCCCAAGTAAAAGCCTCCCTATCCTGGACTCTGTAAGATTCCCACCAGTCAAGTGCTGCACCCCTCAACTGTCCAGATCCATACAAGACCCTTTCCCTGTCATTGCACTGTGCTATATCTAACTGGCGTTCCACAGCACGAAGCCAGTCATCAGCCTGTAGTGGCTCTGTAGCATGAGAGAAAGTGGGAGGATGGCCCTTCAGAAAATCTCCACGCCTGTCTCTAGGTGGCGGGGGTGGTGGCTGAGCTTGAGCCTGTTGGAGAACTTGCACAGCATTGGTCATTGTTGCCATCATCTGCATCTGGAGATTATAGAACTGCTCCGGTGTCAGTGGTGGAGGGTTGGGCAGTGGGTGGCCTCCTCCTGGGGTTTCCTTGGTTATCAGCACCAGCACCAGCACCTCTCCTTGTGTTAACCATCTGATTGCAACAAAGACATCATAAGCACATGACTGATATAATGATGCACAAGAGATAAAGACTGATGATATAGTAGATAGAGCAATAGAGTTGATATCTTTAACCCAACGAACTAACTTTATTTTATTTTTGATAACACTAACATGTTCATGCTGTAGACAAATCCCCACAGCTGGATATAACACTCAACCAAAGATACGAATCAAACATGGTTCATTAAGCAAACAAACAACCAACCAGAATTTAAACAAGTTCCACACAAAAAGAAAAAAACTCAAGGACTCAAACTGATATCGGCATGGCCATCTAGTCATCGCGCGGGAGCACCCTGGTGCAGCGGCTTGGCTCTCCATAGCACATCTGCTTGCGCAGAGGAGACTGTGCTGGCTCAACGTGTGGTGCCTCCTGCTGATCTATCACCAACCTCCTGTGCAAACGGCGGTGCTCGTCCAACAAAGCCTCATGCTCAGTGAGCAAGGCCGCAGTGAAGGGCACCAAAGTAGACAGCTGAACATTGCCACCCTCCAAGGGAGCAATCTCGTGGGCCACCTCTCCACTTTGGCGGCGAGGAAGGTAACGGCGTGTAGTACCATCGTAGACGCCGTGGTGGTCGTGGCAGAAGACCCCATAAGCCTGACGGGCGGCATCGTTGAGGGCCGCATCCAGTGTCGCACAAGGGGCCACTGAGTGGTGCTTTTGGATCACCACATTCTGCTCCACAACACGTGCAACCGCGGTGTACTTGATGCCGTGCAGGGGGTGTGAGCTCTTCATCTCCTCATAGACTACGGCCATGTCACCGTAGCCTCGCTCATGGATCGCCTCCCTCATCATCTTGGGAAACTCCAGCTGGTGAAGGTGATACACCTCAGGGTAGATCTCCTCATCGACCCACTTTAGCTCCCCATTGGCGCCGGCAATGGCGTCCTGGTGCGCCTGAGAAGCGTTTCCCTGGGAAACCTCCTCAGAGCCAGCCACGTGGAACCCGGCGTTGCCAGAGTACTCGTGAGCAGCCACCTCTGCATCGAGGTCGAAGTCGTCGTCAGCAGGGTGCTCGTCGTCGGCGACGGGGTGCTCGTCGTCGGTGTTGCCGTCCAGCACCACCAACTCAGGCGGCACCTGAGGTGGTGGAGGTATCTCCACAACCTCATCGTCCTCAGGGTGCTCCTCCTAAGGCACCTGCTCCAGTGACGCCTGCTCCTCAGGCTGCAGGGGCTCCACCACTGGGTACTCAGGTACAAAAGGGTGCTCAAGCACAGGCTGCTCCTCCTGTGGCTCCTCCTCAGACTCAAACTCCTCAAACTCAGTCTCCACTTCTGGGTGATCGGGCTCAGGTTGCGGGGGAACAAAGGGTCCAAAATGCCTGGCCCCCCCGGTGCTCTTGCGTGCGGTTCTCTTGTTGGGATACATCTACAAGGAGGATAGAGTAAGATTAAGATCAGTTCTATATGACAGAATGAATAAAGCAAAATTTTCAACATAATGATAACATATGATTTTGTAGTAAGCGGGATAAAATAAATTTTTTTTATCAAATAGCAGATAGACAAAAGAGGTGAAATCCTTAAACACGACCATTTCTAACTAGGCTACCCTACAGTCAACATGGCTCTGATACCACTTTGCCACGCCCAGTTCTCAACCAACGGAACCGGAACAACATATATGTGCCAGGAACAAGTCTCACATATATTATGACAATAGTGACATCACAGAACGTGCATAAATGGGATAAAAACGTTACACAGTGTATATCATCACATTATTACAGCAAGACGACTTGTCTTTATATCAGAGTCAAAGCGGAAGTGTAAACAAAAGCAAACGAGCCGCCACAGGGACGTCGACTGATGAACAGGTACGCCTAGAACTCATCATGGTCCTGAACATACTCTTCAAAGCCTTCTTGAACTAAACAGCGGTTGGGTTCCAGCCAACAGTAGGTTTAAAATAAAACAAGCATGAGTATTTCATACTCAACAAGTATAACATGAACTATGAGGCTCTAAGGTTAGCTGACAGAATGCATGAGCTTTTAGTTGGTCAGATTTTATTTAACAGGTAGTTACTACAAATGCGTGAACAAACCATTAACCCAAGATATGCATAAAGATTAACCAACATTATTAACATGGGAACCAACTTCCATCCCAACCAGGAACCTACTAATCTGCATAAAGGATCTGGGCCGCTCATAACCGTGAGCATGGCTGACATGTCAGTTTTACACTCTCAAGAGGTTGTACATCTAAACCCACAAGCCGTGTGCTACACTAGGAGTTCATCACATTGACTTAGATGAGATGACTAGCAAGCAACACTACGAAGCTTTTACAAAGATCACGTTGGTAAAAAGTAACCGTAAGGAATCAAGCGCCGCAATGGTGGTGTCCGCCTCTTAAAGGGAGAAGCACTTAGCACACTCAACCTAAGGTAGTGCAGCGACCACAAAAGCTTACTCCCCCTCTTGCCCCGCAGGTAAGTTACCCCAAACCAAAACGATCTAATTAATCAGCTAAGACCGTCCCATACAGTCTCATGGTAGCACGGTTGTCCCAGGTGGTCCTTACGGAGAGCGGCTAGGAGCAAACCACTAAGCACATGCTCATGCCCCCTAAACCAAGTTGCTAAAAAGCCAACTTTTAAGGAGACATGAACCACTCAAGCACAAAGCACAGAGGGTCAAGCTCAACAAATATATTGCATAGATCCATTAACAAAATTATTAACAAAAGAAACATGCGTTCGCGCAACAGCTAGCAAAAACTTAACCACATGCATCCCATAGGTGAATATATCAACAAAAGAGGCTGAGTAAAGTCCTTATTGGCGTACAAAAATAGACACATGCATATGTAGTGTTTATAAGGTTATTAGGTTGTCCAAGTTATACTTGCCTTGCTCAAACTGGTCTTGAGGCTGCTGCTCAACACCCTCAAATTGCTGCTCTTCTTCACCAACAAACTGCTCACCATCTAAACACGTTCACGGCAGTCGGCAACATACAAGCATTTCCACGCATACATACATGCAAACAATTATCAAAAGGTAAGAAACAGTACATCATATCATAAAAACAGAAGATAAAACTGTACTAAAAACATTCTACGCATTTCTACGATCACGTGAGCGCAAGAATCACTCAAAACGGAGTTAAAACGTGAGTTATGCATAAAACAAGCTTCTAGGGGCAAAACTGTGATAAATAAACTAAACCAGGTCTAAATTTGCAAAACCGAGGACCTATTCGCAATTAAACGTAGCCGCCGAGGGTTTTAGAGCAAAAACCCGAGATCCTGGACTGCGGGTTCAAATCCCAAAAAGCTTAGGGGTCAAACTGATAAAAACAGGACCAAAATCTAAATACTTTTCCATAGGGCTGGACCGCGGGTTGATAACAGGAAAAGACAGGGCTTAAGCGCAAAAGACCGCGGTTGACCGGGTCTGCGCTGATGTGGCGCTAGCGTGTGCAGTGACGTGGCTCGCCATGTCGGCCTGACGTGTGGACCCGTGCTGACTGGGTTAAGTGAGGGCGACATGGCGCGTTCTGATTGGCCGCGAAGGGGTATCCCTCGTTTTAATCGTGGCCGTGCATCTCCGATCGGGCGGCAGGGAACAAAGGAGGATGGAGAGGCACCGGCGGCGATCAAAACCCACAACAGGGTTCGGCCCGCGCGGCGGCGGCTCACCGGAGGGGCGCGTGTCGGGACCTAGGGGCATACTCACAGCTCTAGAGCTGGCTCGGGAGGGAGAGAGGGTAACGGCGAAGCTCACCAGAGGCTCGATTCGGGCGGAGAAACGATGGAGAGGACTCGCGACGGAGGACGGCGGTCGGTGTAGGTCGAAGCTCGCGGACGGAGGCGGTGGAGGCGCGGTCTCGCGTCAAAAACCACGGCGAAACACCGCGAAGCTCCTGCGAGAGAAACCATGGGGATTATAGGACCGGAGCGGCTTCGCCGGCGTCAAATTGTGCGACGGAGCGGCTTACCGGGATGGAGCTCCGGCGGTGGATTGCGGGCTCTCCGGTGCTTGGGGTTGGAATTGGAGTGGTGGAGTGGCAAAAGAGGCTCTAGGTGAAGCTTGGGGTCGGGTTTTATAGGGCTCGGGTGCGCCGTAGCGTCGCGGACGTGAAGGGAGTGGCCGCGGCTTTGAAGCTCAACATGACGCAGTAAAGGAAGGTAGGGAGAAGGGGAAACCGGCGCGAGAGTTGGGGAATTGATGGAGGAGCGATTAAGGAAGGAGTAGTGGGTCTCGGTTTCGGCTTTCCTTCACCGATGCGCCGACGTGGCCGAGTAGAGAGAGAGGCAGGGATGGCGGGATTCGCAGCGAGAGGAGGGAGACGAGGCTGACCGGTGGGTCCCGTCAGTCAGTGGGCGCGAGGGCGCGGCCCACCCGGCAGTGAGGCGCAAAGAGAGAGAGGAGGGCGCGGCTTTGGGCTGGCCTTTTGGCCCATGCAGATGAGGGGAGAGCGAGCTGGGCTGGCCGACTGCGCCGACTCGCCTAGCTGGTCTCCATCTTTTTTTTTCTTTTCTGTTTTTGAATTCTTTTGAATTGAGAAAGCAATAGCTCTAATCATTCAAATAAATTTGAATTTGAATCCTTAAATCATGCAACCAAGAAAAGATGCACCAGCATGTATGCACAAGAAAGTTTGGCCTATGATTAATTTTATACCTGTATTTACTTTAAATAAATCATGGTAAATGCAACTAAGCACATGAGCCTTAGAAATTTAAATAAATTGCTTGAATTTAATTATAAAATGCTGGAATTTAAACTAGGGCAAAGACATGGCTGAAAATGGGGGTTTTCTTGGCTCTGTTGGCCGAAGGAAGGGGAAGAGTGGATGCCGATTTGAGAGGAACAAGGGAGCCCTGCCTTTTATTAAGCGTGAGGCGATGGAAGGCGAAGGGGCGCTGTACGGGAAGCCAAGGGGTCGCGCATGTCATCATGGCGGTTGCCATGGAAGACCGTGTTGCGGTTCAGATCAATGGGACGTGCATGGCTAGGTTTCCCACTCATCTGGTTTGGAAATAAATCTTTATTTGTCAAAACCAGGGGGGCATGTGTTGACAACGGAATTTGGCCGCCCCTATTAATGGGCCAAGATCGGCTTTGGGCTGAAAAGAGGCTGTCTAAAGGAAGCGACAACGGATGGTTAAGCAGGCCATTGAGCCTTGTATTGTAGATTAAAGAGTCCAGTTTAGTTAGTTAGGGTTTGTAGCTTAATTACGGAAGGGCAGGCTTGTTGCCCTAGTCTACGGACTATAAATATGTACCCTTACTATCGAAATATAGTGGACGACATACGTTCATCGAGCAGCGGCTGTCTCCACATCCCCTCGGCGCATCGTCACCTCTAGCGACTAGAGTTTCAGGTAATCGTCATATTGCCTTAACGATTTAGTTCGTTACAGGCATTACGACGTTAGTCGCCTGGCAAATCGTTTACTGAAGCGTTTTTTATGGCACGGTTTCCTAGTTACCATGATGAATCTCGCGATAAGCGTTACTTAGTGCGAGATCCATTAGTTACCTCAACGAATCTCATGTCAAACCTAGCTTGGCATGAGATCCGTCATGTCTATGAGCTGATATGCTTGCACATCGGCTTATACACAACTTGTTGTTATGCTAATACCTATTGTGGTGCATGCTTTTATGCTACCGGTTTGTTGTTGGCTTAGCATGTCACAAGGTTTAGAGCTTAGATTAGATCTGTTCTCATGATTTTACCTACAGATCATATGTTATTAGGAAGATCCGATGTCTACTCTTTCTTGCTTTTTATCGCTTTATCAAAGATGCATCTGCTTTTATATCGTTCCTATAGAATCTTTGGTGAGTTTTATAGATTCAAGACATGTTTGACGTTCATCTGGATGTTTTAGCCGACTAGAATAGATCTAGTCGTGTTCTCTTTTCCTTTATTTAAACACTTCTATATATTGTATCTGGATATACTGTTGGTAAGATAGCAGGGCTTTGCCGACGAAGAAGATCCAATTCAAGATGAGCCGATCCGAGCGATCCGGCTAGTATTTAATGTTTTGATCTGTTTTATCTACTTATACAGGGGAAACAGGAGCCAACCAACGCGAACACCATCATCACAACCTCCCTGGCTAGGTTATAAGCCAGGTGGCATGCCCAAGCAACACCAAGCCAAGAACGATCGGCTGATCCGTGCAGCTGATCGTGGGTCGCAGCAAGGAGGAGCGATCCCAACGATCCACATACACCTCCCGGCCCTATTGTGTGAAGCTCTCTAGGGAACTACCTGTCGGTTTCTTGGTGCAACAAGAGGTTTTGTCATGTAAAGCATTTGGCTCTGGATAGGTATTTCAAACCAGTGAGGAACTTTCTCATTTTAGTTTTCAAAAAGAAAAACTCCGAGAATTCACCTTACTAGGATCAAGATGGGTTAAACTCATACTATGATTATATCACATCTCACAACAACTTAGACTTGGTTTGAAAGCACTTGCTCCCACAAGGTTAAAGATTAAAGGTAGGATCACAACAAATGCCAATAAATTCAACTTTTAGGAGAGTGTCAAGTTGTATACGAAATAATTACAAGAAATTAACAGAGTAACTATTCATCATTTCCTTTAAGTTGGGGCATACACAAAGTTTTGGCATTATAGGAGTTACTTTATTTTATCTAAAAAAGAAATCTTTTTGTTGTTTTCAGATTATGCAAATTTTTATAGGTGTTTTTTTTATTTGGTGGATAAAGCAAATCTTTTTGGAGTCATGGCACCTTTTAGGATTTAAGATATCAATTCAGTACAAAGCATTCGGGGTACTCACCGGGATAGCGTTCCCCAAGCTTAGTTCTTGCAAATGAATGCAAATTTAAAGCTTAAGATCACCTGGCTGCGATGAGACGAAACACCTTTGCGAGTGAGAACCCGTTGTCGACCATGCTCGACTTCCCTTCCTTTCCGCTCATACTCGGCCATCTTCCATAGGGTATTCCTTCCCAATGTACTAGGCTTCTCCATCACTCCGGTGTGCCTCCTCAAGATTCTCCTCCTCTTACCAGGAAGAATGTGGAGGGCCTCAGGATGCCGACGTGCAGAATTCTGCATGGTAGACTCTATTCTCTTTCTTCACATTTTATCTTCTACATAGTTGAAGGGGAATTGATCCGGAATTCTGTACATCTCGAGAGGTCCATCTTGGATTTAAGATTATGAGTGCTATTGATTTGATGAACTTCGGCGGGAGGTTGTCACGGTGCTCTACTTCCGTCCTTGACCAGATGTCATCATTGAGACTGTGGAAGGAAGCTCTCATGATGGATGCATCTTCGAAGAGACTCCTTTACTAGTATGTCAATCAAGCGTTTGACAGCTTGAGCCTTGGTCCTCAAAGCTTTGGTCTTCCTCGGTAGATGGAGGCGGATGTAGTCTAGAGCAACTCCAGTGACGTTGAAACCACCACCAATCCTTTTGGAGACAGGTGGAGGTGTTCAAATCCCATGATGGATTCCATGTAGCGGATACACCCAAGCTCTGATGACAAACTTGGTTGGCAATGTGCTTGGTGGGTGGCAATTAGGCTGCTTCACAAGAGGAGAAGTTTGGAATATCCACTTTGACTCATGCAATTACCAAACCAAATTCCTTGGTGTAGCCTGGTGTCTGCTTCCCCAAGCTTGGACGTTGCAACGGATTGCGGTCTCCAGCTTGCTACTGTGTGTGTTGCTTGCTTTGCTTCTCCTTGGGCATGATACTTGTCAGTCATGACATGTCCCACACAGCCATTGACTGTCATATCATGATGTAGACGTTCTCTCCCTACCCATGGGCGATTTTCCACTTTTGCATTTGTGGTGCTTAAGAAATAACTCTGCCTGCGATCAGAGGTGTCTATGCGGCCGAATTTGGGATCTACACCACAACTCCATTGGTACGCAATCCTCCCGTGGGTATATGGACCACACTCACTTTGAGGGTGAGTGGGTGAGGTCCACACTGCAATTTAAGACATAGGGATAGCATAGTATATTGTGACATTGAATGTTACCTTAGCATGACACTGAAGCTTGCATCACCGGACGAATTTGGGATCTATATTCTCATTCCATCGGGTACGCAATCCTCCCGGTGGGTAATCAGGGCTCCTCGGTGGAGGCTTTCAGTTGGTAGTGTTGCCAGCACTACTGCGTCATGATGCTATCATTTTCCCAAGGGAAGCAAAGTGCGAGAAGGGCCCAACAAGGCCTCTTTTCTCGTAAATATGGGGGTGAATGCGTCCTACAACAGGTTAGTGGACAACATATACATGGGAATAATACATATGCCACATATCATCCAAGGCAAGTTGTTCACAGAGTGCTAAACGGGGATTTCAATAAAAAACATAACACAAAACCGTGTTGTAAAACCATGACTTTTCCATCTCCAAAGTTTTACTCAAATCCTCGGTCTAAAAATAACGGGTCAAAAATTACGATTCATTACCGGGATTTTGTGTCTCCAAAGGACTTTGCGGGATTGAACCGTTCGAGAATCGCGGTTTCTGTACTAGTGAACGAATCCTCACCACCAAAGTTACACAAAGCTCATTTATCGGAAGCACCCCTTTTATTTTTGCCTCGACGATAAAAAGAGGCCAACCCAACCTAAGCACCACGCTTAATTTGGAAGTTGGTCTCTAGGCACACAAATGGCCCAAGCTATGTTCGCACTGTACACTAAGGCAGGATGAAAAATACATTTCATCACAAGATTTACGCAATGGATAGAGCAAAATTGGAGCATGGTTTTTTTTCTTTTTTTCTCTTTTTCTTTTTGTTTTTTGTATGGAAAGAACAAGAAAAGATAAAACTAAATGAAAGATAAAAACACTATTCTGACTCGCGCTTCCCTGGCAACGGCACCAGAAAGCTTGTTGGCGGTTCTTAGCCTAACAGAGTTTCCTCCGCAAGCGAACGGAGACCGCTGTAGCTTTCACCTGGGAGTATTCCAAGGTATCGTTTTTATCCACAGAGAAGCATTGAGAAAGAACAATGATTCATCGATCATCTAGTTTTATCTATCTAATTCATTCCAAATGATAGGTGGAGATATATGGAAGATAAACAAAAGACAAACACCAAACACCATGAGATACAAGCCAAACACCGTTGGCATGAAAACAGGTTTAGCTAGGAGGACAACGAGTCAAGACTAAGGTTTTGGTCTTCATTCTTTACTAGCATACAAGAGCTATTCATGCTAAGGTGGAAAGGATTTCAACAGAGTCGATACTTGCGTCGAGCGAAATTCTAGAGTCTCGAGGGTACCAGGGGGTAGATAGTAGGTCCCGAAAGAGAGTCTGGCTATAATCTACGGGCCTACCAAACGAACGGGCCTGGACTACACAGGCACACCACACGCTGTCACTGAGTGGGGCTACCAAGCAAATCTGCGTGGGTAGGATGGCACGCTACAAACACAACTAAGAATTGTAGCATCCTTGGCCAACAATAGTTCACTTGAACAACAATAGTTCATCCTTGGCCAAAGGAGAGGAACTAACCAGAGCCTAGCGTCTAAGTCTAGGGTTGAATTGTAGCACCGGCAAGCACAACTAAGAATCCATCAATTCTAACTTAGCACAACTCAAGCCATGATGCGATACTCCTAAACTACTAACCACACCATGTAACTAAGTAAAGAAGAAGAAGTGCAATAACTATGAAAGTAAAGCACTAATCATTATCGGGAAAGTAATGCAATAAATATATCAAGAATGTAAATACATTACCGGATTCCCGACTGACTCCGATACACGAAGCTTGCTCTAACTCCTAACTAAACATTGTTTTCAGAGTGGAGGCACCACCCGAGGGGCGCCTCCTAAAGGGAGAAAGAGAATCACATAGTGAATGGTACAAGTTACAAGGTGAGGAGGTGCCTTTTATTTATAGCCTTAAGAGGTGAGGAGTCTTCCATAGGATCCTCGGGTGGGATTATCCTCCAAAACCCCCCTCTTGGGCTGCCATTCATCCTCCGGAAGGCCCAATTGGTGGCCTGGGCGGCCAGCCCCCTCGCCGTGCAGCCAGCCCACATGGCTGGACGGCCAGCCCACTACGCCGGGCGTTGATGAAGTTGCGACGGCTGTAACTTTTGCATTCGGACTCCAAATTGGGCAAATAATATATGCGTTGGAATCGTCTCGATGAGCTCTAGGCATTGGTGGAGTCCTTGCAGGCATTTGAGATACTTTTTAGTTGTGTATTTTTTGATCTTTCTCCAGCCCTTTATGTGCAAATTCTCTCTTGGTCCAATTGATGTTCTCTTGTATGTGATTTGAGCATCTCCATATGATACACCGAAAACCACCAAAACTCGTGGAATTCGTCAGTGTTAGGTAAATAATGCACAGAACTTATATATTCTCCATTTATTCACCGAGAGATTGACGGTCGAAATGGTGAAATAACGACCGTCAATAGTACTCACGCTTGTTTCTTCTTTTTCAACCTACTGTTGGCTGGAACCCAACTGCTGCTCAGTTCAAGAAGACTTCGAGGAGTATGTTCAAGACTACAATGAGTTCTAGGCGTACCAATCCACCAGTCGACGTCCCTGTGGTGGCTCGTTTTGTTTCATTTACGCTTCCGCTATGACTCTAGTTTAAAGACGTGTTGTCTTATTGTAATATTGTGATGTTATACGCTATGTAACGTTTTATTTTACCTTTTATGCACGTTCTGTGATGTCACTATTGTCATAATATATGTGAGACTTGTTTCTGGCACATATATGTTGTACCGGTTCTGTTGGTTGAGAACTAGGCATAACAGTTATCTTAACTCGAATTTCATGCTATTTGCGGTTGAATCGGGTATTTTTGAGATTGGCTCAGTGATCTCAGCCGGGATGCTTCTTCTGCAACATGGCCGTTCAGTCGGTTTCCTTGTCACAAGAACATGTTCTCTGTCACTTGGAGAATAAGTCATCTCATGATTTCTACTCTACTTTAAGCACTCGGAATATGCGTTTAACTCGGACGCTTATGGGCCGGCCGAGGGCCCGGTGACGCGGCGGCACTTGGAGGCCGGAGCGTCGGCCTCATCTCCATCGTCGTGGCCACCGTCGTTCCCGTCGGGGCCGCCCGAGCCATCATGGCCGCCGGGGGCGTCGTCGTCGTCATCATCGTCCTCGTCCTCGTCCTCGTCGTCCTCCTCCTCGCTGTCCTCCTCCTCCTCGTCAGAGTCCTAGAGGCCGGCGCGGCGGAGGCCACGGAGCTTAGCGTGCTCCTCGACGTCGTAGCCCTGGGAGTCGTCGGTGTTGGGCTCTGACTCGTCCTCCTTTGGAGGTGGGTTGCCGTGCAACACCGCCTTCTCGGGGACCTACTCCTCTTCACTGGAGGAGCGGTCATCGGAGGACTCCCCATTGTACGCGCCACCGAAGAGCGCGTTGTCGGAATCCGAGTACTCTTCCTCGCTGGAGCGCGCGCACTTCTTCCCTTTGCCGCCGGCCATGGTGGGGAAGGAGTGGAGAGTTCTTGGGTTTTTCTTGGATGAATGAGTACTCAGTGGAGGCGTAATGGATGGCCAGGCCATCGCTCTGCTCTTATAGTACGATCACTCCGCTTCGTTTTCTGTGAACGCAGTTCAAGAGGCTGCATCATTTCGACTTCCTCCACGCATTAGTTATTTCTTGGATAACAAAGGTTGTTGCGTGTGTTGGAAGATTCCTATTTTCAGGGAGGTCTATGGGTAATTCCTCGGTGCCCTCTGCTTGTTCCCTTTGGGTTAACCCCATGGGGTGCGGGATTTGTGGAAAAAATATTCTTTTTCCTAAAAATCTGAAAAGCAAGAAGTTTGGATCGGTTCTCTATGACTCAGAAAGTTGGGCAACGGATAGTAATTCGGATGCAGAGGTTGGTTATTTCTCAAATGGACTCGGCATTTGGAGGATGCATCTGATGGGACCAATTGAAGGGTTTAGATCTTAAAGGTTGAAACTCAAGTCAACTTGAAGCTTGGGGGCTATCTCATGGGGTGCACCTAGCGGTGCACCATGACAAAAAATACATACAGTGTTAACTCGAGCATGGAACTCGTGAGAAGTGTGTTATTCTTTTTAGAGTCTCGAGTCAATTAATTCCTAATTAACTCGAGCCTCGGGGGCTTGTGGGGGATAGATATCCCTTGGGCCCTCACGGCCTAGGTTCAGTGTATGGGCCGTTGGAGGGCCTAGTAGAGACAATGAGCTCCCGAAAAGGGCGCCAACTAGTCTCGTGGGCCCGAAGATGGATGACGTGGATAAAGATCAAGTCGAATTGTTCTAATTCGGGAAAGGCGTGAAGGGTTTGGTTCAGACTCTGTACTCCAGAAGCAACAGGACTCAAGGAAGGAAGCATGTAATCGTAGATTCTGTGTACTCTTTAGGATTCCAAATCGGGTAGGACTCATAAATGGAAACCGACTTGTAACCCAAGCCTTGCCGGACTATATAAGGCGGGTGAGGACCCCTGCGTAGAACATTGATCATCTCATCGCATACCAGTCACCAAACGCCCTAGCTTTCATTGTAATCTCGAGAAGCAAAGGCAATACAACTCGCAGCAAACAGGACGTAGGGTATTACGCATCTCGCGGCCCGAACCTGTATAAACGCTTGTGTTTTGTCGCATCTCTACGCGAACCATCGAGCTACGCCGATTTCGCCACCCCAAAAGCACTATGTAACACACCCCGTGGTGCATTGCCGGTATCAAACACTGATAGTCTTGATGGAGAATTTCCTCCCCCTTGATCATTGTCTTCATGCACCTCCTTCGGCTTTACATCCCCTATAGTCATGTTCTTCATAGCATCGCGTAGGGGTTCATCATCTACATCATCATGAGAGAACATCTCCCCTTGGGAGCCATTAGTCTCATCAAACTCTACATCACACGTTTCTTCAATCATTCCGGTGGTCTGATTGAATACACGGTATGCCTTCGAGTTTGATGCATAACCCACAAAGAAACCAACATCGCAACGTTTTTCGAATTTACCGAGCCTTTTCTTTTTGTAGATGAACCACTTGCAACCAAAGACCCGGAAGTAGGAGATGTTGGGTTTCCTCCCAATCAGGAGCTCGTAAGGTGTCTTGCCAAGTAACCGATGGAGATAGACACAATTTGAAGCATGGCATGCTGTGTTGATTGCTTCCGCCCAAAACTCTTCCGACGTGCCATAGTCATCCAACATGGCTCTTGCAAGAGTGATCAACGTCTTGTTCTTTCTCTCAACAACTCCATTTTGTTGAGGTGTGTAGGTGGCGAAGAATTCGTGCTTGATGCCTTCTTCATCACACCACTCATCCACCTTGTAATTCTTGAATTCGGAGCCATCGTCACTCTGGACCTTCACAATGTTGAGCCCAAACTCACGTTGAGCCCGCTTGGCGAAGATCTTGAACTTGTCCGGAGTCTCACTCTTATCACCTAGAAACAAGGTCCAAGTATACCGTGTAAAATCATCAACAATGACTAGACAATAGAGATTACCACCAATGCTCTCATAAGTAGTGGGACCAAATAGATCCATGTGAAGAAGTTGGAGCGGCTTGGAGGTTGAGACACAAGTCTTCATTGGATGGTGACTTGCAACTTGCTTGCCGGTTTGACACGCTACAAAGCTTGTCCTTCTCAAATGTGACGTCCTTCACGCCGGTCACCATTCCTTTCTTGACAACCTTCTTGAGTTGGCTCATTCCAATGTGTGCAATGCGCCGGTGCCAAAGCCAACCCAAGGAAGACTTGGAGAAGAGGCAAGTTGTTGATGAAGTCTTCATCTCACTAACTTCAAGTGCCGTGCCGGAACCCTTGAAACACCATGGACTTATCCTTTTCACTATTTACTACAACACAATTCTTATCAAATTCACACGTTAGACCAAGATCTCACAATTGTGCGATTGAGAGGAGATTAAAGCTCAAGGACTTGACAAAGAGAACGTTAGAGATTGAAAGATCATTTGAGATAGCAATTTTACCCAACCCAATGACTTTGCCCTTTGAATTATCACCAAAGGTGACTTGCTCTTTGTCGCCAAGGTCTTCTAGTGAGGTGAACATACCATCATTGCCGGTCATATGTTGCGTGCAACCACTATCAAGTACCCAATGCTTTCCACCGGTTTTGTAGTTCACGTACACATAGAGAAGTCATTTTTGAGTTTTGGGCACCCACGCAAGCTTTGGTCCTTGCACATGAGTGACTAAGACTTTAGGAACCCAAAGTTGCTTGGGAAGCTTCCCCTTCTTGCTCTTTATGTCCTTGCTAATGAACTTTGCCTTCACCTTGCCATTAACCTTGCTCAACAAGTACATGTTATTATCATACATAGATTTGTAGTAAGAAGGCAATTTAGGAGGAGGGCGATTGGGGATGGGACACTCCCTAGTGTGGTGACCGGCGATCATGCAATAATTGCAATAGGTGTCCACTCCTTTGATGAAGCTATCCTTGACCTCCAGTGAAGGAGTGTCATCCACTTTTGGCGGCTCGGGGTAAGATCCAAGCCTCCTTCCTTCATAATTGCGGAGATTATGGAACAATATTTCTTGATGAATATATTGTACTCTATTTAGATTAGCAAGCCCACTTTTTAATCCTTCAATTTGAGCCTCCCATTCTTTCACCCTTTCTCCTTCACACTTAGGCAAGTCATTAGTAGTAAGGGGACCGAGAGCAATGTCCTCACAAGAGGTAGAGACATTGTCTTTGACCACATGGGAGGTGGTAGAGTGCTCAAGACTTGAGTCAATAATCTCATAGGCAATTTCAAGCTCTTGATACTTGTGAGTCAACTCTCTATGCTCTTGCGCAAGCCTCTTGTACTTCTCCTCATTTATCTTGCTAATGTCATGACTTTTGGAGTGGACCTTGACAAGGTCTTCATGTTTAGCAAGTAATGAGATATAAGAAGCCTCGAGATCAATGTGCAACTTCTTTAGAGTTGAGTTTCCCTCCTCAATTTGCTTGACATATGCTTTGGTCTTAACTTGCTCTTTAAGCAAGGCATTATGTTTTTCAAGCAAATCATGGTGGCTCTCCTCTAGTTTAGCTCAAGATGCTTTACATTGCCCTTTTCCCTCTTGATCACGGAAACGTACTCATCGATCAAAGAAGCAAGTTCATCGGGAGAAAGCTCATCATCACTATCATCTACTTCTATTTCCCAGACCTTGGAGCTCTTGGCCATGAGACACATGGGTGGCGGAGGAAGTGTTGGCCCCTTGGTGGAGATAGCAAGCCCGGTAAAGTCATCATCATCACTTGAGCCTTCACTTGTTTCTTCATCGATCACCCATTCATTTGTTTCACACATGAAGCTTCTTTGGGGACCTTTCTTCTTCTTTAGAAAGAGCTTTGCCTTAGAATCATTCTTCTTCTTATAGAAGGGCTTGCGCTTGGGCTTCTCTTCCTCTTCATCATCGGACTCATCTTTCACGGTCTTGCCCTTGCGCTTGTCCGGCTTGGGACACTCATAAGAGATGTGGCCATTTTCACCACAATTGTAGCACTTCTTCTTGTCATCTCTCCTTGGCCGGAATGCCTTCCTCTTGGAGTCAAAGTTGAACCCCTTCTTGTTGATCTTTGCATGAAGGCGGTTGAACCTCTTCATCATTAGAGCTAGTTCGGCATCATCCTCATCACCACTTGAGTCGTCATCTGGCTCTTCTTGCTCTTCTTCGCTTGAGGAGCTTGGAGGTGGAGGCATAACCTTCTTGGGAGTGTGGGGTTTCTTGGTCTTGGCCTTGAGTGCCACGATCTTGCTTGGGGAAGACTCTTTCGTGATGCCAAGAACCCCCATCTCATGAGCTTGAATTTGGCTCACCACCTCACTCACTTCAAGTGTGTCAAGATTCTCCTTTTGAAGCATGGTGTTGATGATGTTGTACTTGGGCTCGATGAGGATGTGAAGGATCTTCCGGTTGTGGTGCCCTTGTCAAGTTTACAAACATCAAGAGTATTAATGTCCTCAATGATGACATTCAAGCGTGAATACATAGCATTGCAATTTTCATAAGAGTGCATCTTGAAGTCATCATATTTAGCCTTAAGCACATAATACTTTAGCTCTCTAACTTTAGTAGTGCCTTCGTGGATCTCAACAAGCTCGGCCCAAATATCACATGCAATTAGTTTGCTTGAGACCCTAGCAAACACATCTTGACTAATGCTTTCAAAGATAGCATTTTGGGCCCTAGCATTCCACTTGATTTGGTCATTAGTGTGAGGCGTGATGAAACCATGCTCGGTAGCCTCCCATACTTCGGGCGCAATAGACTCAAGGTAGGCTCGCATGCGAGCTTTCCAATAGCTAAAGTTCTTGCCCTCGAAGTAGGGGACCGAGCCACCCATCTTTGACATCTTGCTCTAAGCGGTGAAGCTTAGTGATCCAATGAGCAACAAGGCTATGATACCACATGTAAGGATCGGATGCCCAAAAAGGGGGTGAACTGGGCTAATTTCAAACTCTAAACGAAAATACTTAGCCTAACGAAGCTACCAATTAGCCCACTTCACCCTGTACATGAAACTACTCTACACGACGAAGAAAAGAACCCTACTCATGCTAGTGGAAAGGAAACCGCAATGGAAGCTAAAACTAGCAACACTAATGACCATAGCAAGGGACATTCTAGCCAAGAAGAGACTAACCATGGTGACTACTAGATGCAATCCATTAAAGTAGCAAGAACCATGAGAGCATCAAGTAGAAGGACAAGGGAGAGAGACAATCGGATTTTTTCCTGTGGTATCGGAGGTTTGGCACCCTCCCCTAGTCCATGTCGCGACACACCCTAGAGTGTTTTGCCGCCTCCCATGCTTGTGGGCGCTCACTAAGAGTCTCCGTTCGCCATCCCGGCAAGGTGGAGCTCAAGCCTTGTACACCGTTGTTCTTTGGGCTTCCACAATCTCCTTGGCAAGCTCCGAGAACGCAGCCCAGTCACCAAGTCCACCTAGGTGCTGCCAATCACCAAGAGTAACAAGCCGCCAGTCTTCACTTGATCTTGATCCTCACCAAGATGGATGCACACAAGCCTTGACCTTGATCTTGCTCTCGAAGGGTGAATATGTGAGTGGTTATTGCAAAGAGTTGAAGCACAAGGGCTCTCTGAGTGTATGAAGTTTCTAGAGTGTCAAAGAGCATGAAATGATGTGAAGAATCCCATATTTATAGCCTCTCAAGTTAATAGATCCGTTGCAAAAGAGAAGAGCTGACGCAGTGCACCTCGGATTGTCCGGTCCCTTACTTTTCTTAACATCGGACAATCCGATCCATGTGCTTTGCCAACGGTCACTGACATATTACGTCATGTACTGTGCAGGTAAGTTTGTCCGATATTTTGTCCGAGGTAGGAGGTTCGGACAATCCGGTCCCTATATCTGAGAGCACTCTGAAAACTAGTCGTTGCTGAGTTTGTCCTTCCATTTGTCCAATGTATAGGGTTAGGACTGTCCGGTCCATTGACTGTCTGGTCCATTGTTTAGTTGATTTTCACACCAAAACCTAGCCTCGGGTTTGTTTGTCCTTCCATTTGTCCGATGTATGGTGTTCAGACTGTTCGGTCCATTGTTCAGTTGATTTTCACACCAAAACCTAGCCTCGGGTTTGTTTGTCCTTCCATTTGTCCGATGTATGGTGTTCGGACTGTCCGGTCCATTGTTCAATTGATTTTCACACCAAAACATAGCCTCAGGTTTGTTTGTCCTTTCATTTGTCCGATGTATTGGGTTAGGACTGTCTAGTCCATTGTTCTACTGAATTTTCTCAAGTTTGAAGCTTCAGGTTACTTTGTCCTTAGTTTTGTCCGGTTGCACTAGACCTGACTGTCCGGTTTGCTGATTTGCATGGGCTTTAAACCGAATGACTTCACCTCAAAACCTTTGTTTGTCCACTCCCTTATTTTGATTCAGAGAGGACAGTCCGATCCACACTTAATTTTCTGATTTGAGTTTTTCTTCAAGTGTTTTGATGTGAAGCTTGATTTTCTTGGACCTTGAGCCTATGCAGCTTATACCTTTGCTGTTCTTGAAAGATTTGGCATGTGTGTGCATTCATAACTTGGCAATTCACTTGATCAAGCTACTAACAGTTGACCCCTCTTAATAGTGCGGACACTAGAAAGCTATAAACCCTATCTAAGCAAGGATCCTTCAACACCATGATCCTTGACTCAAGAAAAGTCCTTAGCCTTCGAGATACGAATGAAAACCAAGTCTGCTTCCATGAAATGAAACATTTGAATTAGGGGCCATTCACATAATCCAATGAGCAACCATTTTTTATTCATTATTAAACCTGCACTCATGAGCTCATTAAACAACACTTAAGCTTGTTAATCAATCACTGAAACTCACCTTAGGGCGTAGATGCTTACAATCTCTCCCTTTTTGGTGATTGATGACAAGTAAAAGACGGCAAGATGGTAAACAAATTAAGAACAACGTCAACTACTCTAGCCTTAGGCAAGGAATTAAACACATGGAGCTCGAAGGCTCACCCAGAGTGAAATAGACATGATCAAACAGAGCATACACAAAAGCCAAATGTCATGTCCATCCACAAGAGTCATAAGATGCAAATATCATACAAACCACTGAACTACTAGCATGTCTCTCCCATAGACCAACAAAGCAAAAGAACTAACCTACCCCTACCATCTCACTCCCAAACTATCTCCCCCTTTGTCATCAAGGACCAAAGAAGGGACCTAATCACTCGGAGGAGGTGGAGAAGAAGAGGCCGGAGGTGGAGGAGGGCGACGCAAGATAAACCGAAAGCACGTGTCGTCATCACTGGCGGTGTCTGAATTGTCCATCTCTGCAGCAGCCCTGTCCACGGCACCCAGCGGTGAGTCGGATACGACCGCTATCTCTGAAGCCTCAGGTATGGTGGCTGGCTGTGCAGCATCATCCTCAACCTTCAGAACGGCAGGATGTATCACAATCAGCTGCTTCTCCACCAGCTCAGCTAAGTATGCCTTGCCACCGGTAGAAGGGGCACCGTCCTGGCATCTAACAATAACCATGCCAACTGTTGCGTACCGTCATCATGCATCAATGCCTCATTCAGAGGGATGGCGATGAGATCGAGCTGGTCCCCGCGGATGATTCTTGTGAGGTAGCAACAGCCGGCGCAAAGTTCTGGGCGCCAGAGCAGGCGCAATGCCTCTCAGGACGGCAGCAGCTGGACTGGAGTTTTGTCGATGGAACAAAAAATGGGATCACGCCGGTACCAATAGCCAGCGTTCAGCTGTAGATTCTGTACCCTCTATGATTGAAGAAGCCGATCATGACAACCAGCTCCCTTATACTTGTAATTGCACTGCGGCCGCATTGGCCGCAGAAGCCGATTGTGGCGGAACCGCCTTGCTTAATCCAGACTAAGCACACCTGCCACCTCTGGCTCGCAGTGCACTTAGGCCAGACTAAACCCGGTAGTCCGTCGAGCTACCCAAAAGGGCACTCGATGTAACCATCGATCGAGGATACCGACATCACACACATTTAGCACTCAAAGGAGCCACAACAGTTACACCATCACAGGCAGTTTAATAGTGAAAATGAGATAAAGTTCTTACAAACCAATATATGTAATCAAATACATGTTCAAAATACAGCGAAAGCAATTGCAAAGTATATACATAGCGAAAGCGTTTCAAAATATCTCACAGCGGAAATAAAACTCAACTAGTCTTCATGTAGAGATAAACAAGGCGAGTAGCACCGAGCCCACCAGTACTACCACCTCCGACACAGTTGTCTAGGTGTCATCAGTACCTGTAATCCAAAAGAGGGGGCAAACCCTGAGTACTAATTACTTAGTAGGACTTAATAGAAATGGCTTACGGCTAACGCAAAGCTTGCTTACTAAGAATTTGATCCTTAGCTGTTGATTTTACATTGGATGAAGTTAACAGGTGGAAGCAGGATTTGACAGCTGCTTGATTTATCATATAGAGGCAGGATTTGACAGCTACTTAGTTCATCATGTCAATAAATACCAAATCATGTGTACCATAATAAGTTGCAGGAAAGTAAACCATGTATATCCAAGCATGTAGTATTCAAACCATGAATTCATAATACAGCATATTCATAGCTTCCATCATAGTAATATTTCTTGTGACTTTTGAAAATCACCTACGCGACGAGTGACTCCATTCACTCGTATCTACTCGTACCTAGCAATTCTAGGCACTCGTCCATGCCGGGTTGTGAGGCTTTGCCCCAGGCAACCCCTTGATCCCTTGGACAACTCCTCTGTCCAAACACGACTGATGGGCCCTCCAGGTCGTGAGTGGGTCTTAGTTGGTCTTTTGGATCGCCGTTGGTTGAAGTAGTTCCACGCGCTAGTTTCTTGATCACGTATCTGTAATAAGCGTCACTATATGAATGCCATGCACGATGCAGTGTATGGGATGCATGAATGACAAGCACACACTTTGAAAATCGTTTCGTGGTTAAGCAGAAAGGTGAACAATAGACTACTTAAACAAGATTACTTTTGCAGGTATAGACTTAGCATACGCTCATACAATTAAGTATAAACAATGCAACACATAAATTAGTATATGAGCAAGTTATCAATTTAACTGGTTCTTTGTCATTTCATATGTAAGAAAAACATCACACAAGTTTATGATTACACATGTAGTGGATTACTACACCACTCTCCTAGCATTAATAACAGTAATTTCTTCATGAACTGATAACAAGCATATCCAATCACATGCCAATCGGGTAAGTGATTTATTGTAAAGAAACATGTTGGGTACTAAGTGGAAGAAAGCCACACCAGGATGATGCAAAGTTAAAACATTATTAAGTGCTTTGTTTGGAATGAGTTATTTAACATGAAAAGACTATTTCATGCATTCATAGGGAAACATTCACCGATGATATCACACATTTTGTTTATCTAATGGATTAAGGCCTTACATTAACTTTAAGTACTTTACATGGCAAATGAATTAATTCCTCAATCAAGTATGGCATAGAAAATGGTAGATAGCATGCAGCAAGAAATCAACTCACATGCATAATGATATTAATTTGCAAACAAACACCTACTCTTATAATTAAATAACACATGCCCACTTTATGAATAAAAAGCATTACTTGTGTTCATGTAGTTAGACAACTCCAACTGAGCTCAGATTTTGACGACATGTAGATTTATACTACATTATGCTACTGTCAAAATTTCAGCCACAAAGGAGTTATAATTATTTTATTAAAATTATAACAAGTTCTCAGCCCTACGCATTGTCAGAATTTTCAATAATTTTTGGAATGGTTTCTGAAAGTGAAATTTTACCAGTGAGCTATACTCAGCATGAACTGCATGCACAAAAATTTACAAGTTAAAACTCTCCAGTTTGATAGGACATATATTTTCCATATATTAATCTTGTGCGAATTAAGATGTACGTGTGAACAGTGTAAATGGCCCTCTTGAATATACTTTCTAGACTATGCACCAACATTAAGCTACCAAATTTTTTAGAGAATTTTCCTAGCAAGTATGACCACTTTTTCTAATTATCCTTTCCAACATGTAGCATTTTGTCATTTTCAAATCACCATTCAAACTTTACATGCACAACTTCATATCTCACCAGTGAGCTACCTATACTATGTAGAGCATATGAAAAATACCAGAGAGTCATTTTGAGCATGTTTTATGTAGCCCTTATTTTCCAAGTTGAATAAGTAGGTAAAACATACATATAATGGTAAAACAGTAAGTAAACAGTTCATCCTATAGCTACCAAATTTCTCATAGTGCCATAACACCCTAAGAAAGCTACTATCAAAGTTTCATAGCATTTGGATTTCATTTGACCCACTTTTGACATTTATCTTGTTTTAACATGCATGTATTAAAACCGAGGGCAAAACAGTCATTTTACACAGCAAGGCCTAGTCCACTGCATAGATCTATTCACAAGCAATCCAACAAAACAAGTTTCACGTTTTTATGATTTTTCTACTAATTTCTAGAGCGTTTCAAAGTTCATATGCCAAATATAACCCTGTAATTGAACCTATTGGTGATTATTCATACTATGCAGGGGCTAGCACACAAATAAACCTAGACTCACCGAACAGTGCACGTGACTGAAATGTAAAAGCTCAAAAGTACAGGGGCTAGCTCGCAAAGTAGCCAGCTCCTCCTTCAATCTCCGGACAGGGGCGCGGCGTGCAGTGGCTCGCGTTCCCGCGTGCGGCGTGGTGCGTAGGGGCCCGCACTTGGAGCCGAGAGGGTCGCCGGATGTGCTCCCGTCCATGGGCTACCTGTACCCCAAGATCTCGTCGCCGGTGGTGGACTAGTCAAGCGGGAACGCGACGGTGAAACGGGGCGTGCAACGGTGGCGGGGTTGCGGCGTGCGGTCGATTCTGGCGCGGGGAGTGGAGCAACGGCGCAACCGAGGAGCCCGTGGGACGCGCGGTGAAGTGGCGAAGCTGGAGGGGTCAAAGTGGAGGCGCGGGAGGCGCCGGAGGGTAGCCGTCCATGGCGAGGCCGTGGCGCGGCGCGGCCATGGCGGGTGGCGCAAGTGGAGCAGAGCACTGGAGGTGCGGGAGGGGCTGAGGTCGGGCCTCACGGCTGCGCGAGGACGAGGGGAACCCGGCGGAGGCGGAGTGGAGGTGAGAGGAGGGCTCGAAGGTGGGTCTCCACGGTGCGGTTCGGCGGTGTACACGGCGCGCACAACGCGCGTCGTCGAGGTGGGTGGGGGAGGCGCTGGTGAGGGCCAAGGAGCACCGCGGACGGTGGAGGAGCTCGAGGCGAGCGCGGGATGCGCGGTGGGTTGGGGGGAGGCGTGCAGGAGGTGACAGCGTTGTGAGCTTGAGCTCGCGGCATCAATGGCGGCCGCGGCTCGCGAGCTAGGCAGAGGCAGGGAGACGGCAAGGCGAGTGAGGGAGTGAGTGGAGGGAGGAAATGGAGGGCGAGTGAGTGAATGGAGCCGCGTTCCCGTCCAGGTGAAGGCGCGGCGCGGTGTGAGGGGCTCGATCCGCGGCACGGCCGCACTGCCCGGCCGCCGTCGCCCACGCGGCGTTCACCGGCTTGAACAAGGTGGCGTCCCTGACATGTGGGCTCCACGTGTCATAGACTCCAGAAAAGGAAAATAAAAGAGTATGATTTCTCCCTTACTCTAAATCGCATTTTTACCTACTTAGGAGCCGAATTTGGAAAAGTGGTAATTGAATGAAATGTTCTACTCTTTGAGCTCTACATCTTTCTCAAAAGGTTCAATACTAGATTCTAAGTGGAAGTATGATTTATACATGAATTTATATAGCAGCCTTCAATTAGGACAGGGAACCTTTATTACTTGGGAAATTCAAAACTAATATTTCTGGGCTTTATCTCCCAAGGTGCCTTTTCACAAGTTTGTTTAAAATTTCAAAATCTACAACTTCTTAAATTTTAGTCTTACATGAAAGTGACTGTAGGTTAGAGCAAATTTGAGATCTCTAAATAGGGCTTATTTGAACTGGTTTTCTGTACTGATAGAAAATGACCCTAATCACCATGTAAACTTCAATATTTGTCTAGGTCCCAATTAACAAAGTTGTTCACCTCATCATTGTCTAAAATTTTGGTATAATAAGTTTCACCTAGATCACTACAGATTTTGAAATACAAGTTCAAAGAAACTCAGAGGTTTGGTGAAACAGCAGGTTTGCTTCATGTAGAGCATTTCTTGTTTCCAACTTTTGAAATATCAAATGGAGTCCAAACACTTCCACTCTAGGTGCATTTGAAGAGTGATAAGTTTAATTTCACTTCATTGAAAGGAAGATTCTAAAGTTCTATAGTGAAATCAAAAGTAATTTCAGATTCGAGTTTAGGAAGGGCTGAACATTTTTGACTTGGAAAATATTCTAAGTGTAGGCTGACTTAGTTGTTTTCATGAGATATTTGGGTGCAATTAGGAGTGAGTGAATGATAGTTTCGAGCCATGCTCAGTGTAGCAAAAGTGAGGTTCACGGTATGTACGACAACTTTGATAATGGAGCTAAGCTCAGTTGCTTAATGAATCTAATAGTTTTATTAGGGCCCAAATTTGGTCACGAACACTATTGGCACCTCTCAAGGAATCTCTGGTTCAACCTGATCTTGACTTTTAAACCTCATAACATATGATTTTAAAGATGGTCATAATATCAAAGTTGAAGGTAACATCTTGAACTAAGACTTTTGTATTTGGTGCTTTGCCTAAAAGTTTGTGGGTGGCGATTTAAACAACCAAACCACGTAGAGCTTCGTATTCTCCTAGAAAATTTTGACTTAGTGATTTCTCTAGCTAGTCCTCATTGCTCTCTAAGCATAGTTAAGTCTTAATTCATTATTAATTTGTCCCAAATGTTGTGTTAAGGCTTTTGAGATGCCGGGGCATCACACTGATCTGCGTGATCGGCCCCAAAAAATTTGTAATCCCAACGTGAATAATATTTCTATGCCATCTTATTCGTATGAGTTGTTTCAGTATGTTGGGGTAATTTACACTTCTCCTGGAGAACAAGTGCTGGCTTGTAACCACCAGGAAGCCAATGGTGAAGAGGAAGGGGAGACCACACGATCGTACCCTTCTCCTACATCATCTGGCTCGACACGAGAATTTGCAGAGGAAGGGAAGCTCGGTTACGGGTTTACGCCTTCTGACGAGCTCGAGTCGGTCGACATTGGCCCGGGAGATAGGCCCAGGCCAACATGGATCAGCAAGAAGCTTGACCCAGAGTTCAAGAAGAAGCTGGTCGAGCTGCTTAGGGAATTCCCAGACTGTTTTGCATGGGAATATCATGAGATGCCAGGCTTGGACAGGTCGATGGTCGAGCATCGGCTCCCAATCAAGCCCGGATTTCGCCCATTCGCTCAGCACCCAAGAAAAATCGACGTCAAGATTCTTGACACAGTCAAAGAGGAGATAGAGCGAATGATTCATGCTAGGTTTATACGTCCTTGCCGATATGCCACGTGGATTACGAGCATCGTCCTAGTATGGAAGAAGAGTAGCAAGCTCAGGATTTGCATTGACTTCAGGGACTTGAATAGAGCCACTCCCAAGGACGAGTACCCGATGCCAATTGCAGAAGCACTCATTGACACGGCCGCTGGCCACAAGATGATGAGCGTTCTAGATGGCAATGCTGGATACTGTCGCGGAACCGCCCTGCTTAATCCAGACTAAGCACACCTACCACCTCTGGCTCACAGTGCACCTAGGCTGAACTAAACCCGATAGTCCGTCGAGAGTACTTTGGCTCTCGATAACACCAAATCCCAGAGGACCCGACATCAAACACATCCGACTCTCAATGGAGCCACAACAGTTACATCATCACAGGCAGTTGAAATATAACGTAGATAGACTTAGTTTACAAAACAAATATATGGAATCAAATACAAGCTCAAAATACAGCAGAAGCGATTTAGAAATATATATATAGCGGAAGCGTTTTCAAAACAACTCGCAGCGGAAACAAACTCAAGTATTCTTCATTCAGAGATAAACAAGGCGAGTAGCACCGAGCCCACTGGTTCTACCCTCCTTCAAGCGGTTGTCCAGAAGTCATCAGTACCTGTAATCCAAAAGTCGGGGCAAACCCTGAGTACTAATTACTCAGTAGGACTATTGATTTTAACAAAACCATATTGATAGGAAATAGCAGGATTTGACAGCTGCTATCTCATAATCATGGAGATCATTTACATCATAAAGTAAATACTTGCATGAAAGTCACGCATGAGTACCCATCAATAACTGGCATAATAGTATATCATACACATCCAATCATGTTGTTTTAAAAAACATGAATATAAGCACAAAGTATTTAAATTGTTACTACGTTGCCCGACAGTGATATTTGGCATTCTCACACCTGGTGAGTATCAGCGATTCGAATCGATTTCTAATTCCCGGGAATAACTAAATATGCCAGAGGTATACGCTTACTAGCCATCGCGTTCCCACATATAGTCCCCATTTCCACTTGTCACATCCCAAGTTCGATTCCAACCCGCCATTCTCTAGGTTTAGCCCCCATGGAGCGTTACCACGGCGCACCGGGTCAGCCCTCCCATGTGTCAAGCGCCCCTAGGCCCCATGGTAGGACCAAGTCTCTGTTCTTCCGATGGCACAAGTAAGACTTTCATCAGGCCCATGTCCTAGATAAGCACTCTAGCAATGTTATGCCAATCAGCAGACGAACAGCGGACGGGCCTTATGCGACACGGATGGAGCCCAATAACAACAAAGCACACCACGAAAAGTAAACTTATGCTCCGCCCGGTCTCCACTTAATATCAGCAATTATATAATAAAGTTCCATCATAGTAAGATTTCTGAGGTTTGTAAAATCACCTACGCGACGAGTGATAGTGCTTACTCGTGTCTACTTGTACCTAGCATTTCTAGGCATACTCGTCCTACGAACTCTATTCATAGGAGCTAGGGCCAGGGCAGCTAGGATGTCTAATGCAGTTGGTTCCAAACAACTCCTGATGCATATGCCAAATCATTAAGACATAAGATGTTTGCTGGGTATAGTATGGTCCTGCCTACCTTTGAGTATTCTTATGAAAACCAACAAACTAATCTACGTTAGTTTGCCGAGTTGTGAGGCTTTGCCTCAGGCAACCCCTTGAAACAGGGACAGGATAAAATCAGCGACCCTTTGTCTTCAGGTCGGGGAAGAACCAACTCCTGGTGCAATCTGTTGTCCGGTTTCTCGATCAATAGTAGCTCCTACGTAGATTCTTCTTTCGCGGAATCTATATGCATGATATAACATGCAAGTGAGTGCAAGAGAATGCAAATACATGCATACGGTACATGTTATATGTAGGACATAGTGCAACCATGAGTGCAACGAATGCAAATGTATGCATGAGACGCAAGTGGAACATAATCCATGGTCAAGTAGCTGGTGACGAATTGATTTAAGTATTCTTAGTTTAACCTCATCCCAGAATAAAAACCTAACAACTTTACTAAGGAATCATATAGCCCATTGTTAAGAAAGCATACAACCCGTCACTAAGAAATCGTACAAACCATCACCAAAAGCAAGGTCAACCCTTCATGCATAGAATGTTGTGTACACTCTTACTGCCATAGGTAGGATGTGTTGTACTTCACCATAAAGATCATAGCATCGGAAATACATTCTGAACACACGAAAGCATGTCAGTGAACAGAATAGCTCAATTGCACATGAAGTGTTAGCTATCATCGTATAGATCTTGTACAACCGTATATGCCAATGGAACATTCGTGCGTGGTTTTTAATGCAGTACACTCTTCCATCAAATTTGACTGGGACAACACCGTAAAGTCGATTTACTAGCTGCAGGTGTACATGACTTCAGACTGCAAGCAAAACCAAATTGGCAGTGCAGCTTCAATTCACTTCATCCATTTTAGATCACTCAAGAGTACTGTACATACTTCAGATGCCGTTCCAAAGTTTCAATTCCATCATACGGGTCTCTCCTTAAGGCTTTTAATTTAGTGAGGTGAAACAGGTTCATAGAATTCAATGTTTCCCGTTAGTGAAACGTGCAGAAAGTATATTTAAGTTATGATTTATTTCCTTTGCATTTCAATAGCCCCAAAGGATTAAGACCAAAAATATGATGCATGACTCGTCCTATTCAGTCTCACATCACACATCCTATGTATTTTATATATAGCTAACGATAATTCGGTGACATATATGCACGTCTCTCCTTAATGCAACTAGTCGTGGTCTAGTCGTTCTTAGTTTCGCACGTGCTTAGTCTACTTGCAGAAGAATGCATGCTCATACATTACCACCTAGTGTGGCATCCACGCGTGACCGCTGCGTGGACAACGTTGAGTGGGCTGTTGCACCTTTTCCTCAAAGCCTGACTGTCCACCAGTACTGGGGATCGTCGAGAAAAAGGTGGATCCCAAAACTAAATGTAAGTGTGGTGGGCATGAAAGCTCCAAAGCATGCCCACCACCCTTAAAGAGCTTTTCCTTATACAGCATGAATGCAGGGCTTACAATCATTCGCAAATCCCAATAGCTTCCACCAGTACTGGGGTTCGCTATGGCCGAAAAGTTGCTTCCAAACATCGAATATGCATATGAGTTTTATCTAGGTTAGAATGTCAGCGATGTCACCTGGATAACACTAACATCCTTATACGGGCATAGCGTATACTCTCATTTTTGAATTACTTGAAGATGGGTTTTCAAAAATAGGTTTGTAAATCAAAACTTGATGATATGACTGTTGTCTGTGTTTGATCGGCTCTGATACCAGCTGTGGCGGAGCCGCCCTGCTTAATCACGACTAAGCACACCTGCCATCTCTGGCTCATAGTGCACCTAGGCTGAACTAAAAAAGATATTCCGTCGAGAGTACTTCGGCTCTCGATAACACCAAATCCCAGAGGAACCGACATCAAACACATCCGACTCTCAATGGAGCCACAACAGTTACATCATCACAGGCAGTTGAAATATAAGGTAGATAGACTTAGTTTACAAACCAAATATATGGAATCAAATACAAGCTCAAAATACAGCGTAAGCGATTTAGAAATATATATATAGCGAAAGCGTTTTCAAAACAACTCGCAGCGGAAACAAACTCTAAGTATTCTTCGTTCAGAGATAAACAAGGCGAATAGCACCGAGCCCACCGGTTCTACCCTTCTTCAAGCGGTTGTCTAGAAGTCATCAGTACCTATAATCCAAAAGTGGAGGCAAACCCTGAGTACTAATTACTCAAAAGGACTTAATGGAAGTGGCTTACGGCTGACGCAAAGCTTACTAATCATGTGGGTCCTTATCCATTGATTTTAACAAAACCATATTGATAGGAGATAGCAGGATTTGACAGCTGCTATCCCTTAATCATGGAGATCATTTACATCATAAAGTAAATACTTGCATGAAAGTGACGCATGAGTACCTATCAATAACTAGCATAATAGTATATCACACACATCCAAACATGTTGTATTGAAAAACATGAATATAAGCATAAAGTATTTAAATTGTTACTACGTTGCCCGATAGTGATATTTGGCATCCTCACACCTGTTTTGAGCATCAGCGATTCAAATCGATTTCTAATTCCCGGAAATAACTAAATATGCCAGGAGTATATGCTTACTAGCCATCGCGTTCCCACATATAGTCCCCATCTCCACTTGTCCCATCCCAAGTTCGATTCCAACCCGCCATTCCCTAGGTTTAGCCCCCATGGAGTGTTCCCACGGCGCACCGGGTCAGCCCTCCCATGAGTCAAGCGCCCCTAGGCCCCAAGGTAGGACCAAGTCTCTGTTCTTCGGATGGCACAAGTAAGACTTTCACCAAGCCCATGTCCTGGATAAGCACTCTAGCAATGTTATGCCAATCAGCAGATGAACAGCGGACATGCCTTATGCGACACGGACGGAGCCCAATAACAACAACGCACACCACGAAAAGTAAACTTATGCTCCGCCCGGTCTCCACTTAATATCAGTAATAATATAATAAAGTTCTATCATAGTAAGATTTCTGAGGTTTGTAAAATCACCTACGCGACGAGTGATAGTGCTCACTCGTGTTTACTCGTACCTAGCATTTCTAGGCATACTCGTCCTACGAACTCTATTCATTGGAGCTAGGGCCAGGGCGGCCAGGATGTCTAATGCAGTTGGTTCCAAACAACTCCTGATGCATATGCCTAATCATTAAGACATAAGATGTTTGCTGGGTATAGTATGGTCCTGCCTACCTTTGAGTATTCTTATGAAAACCAACAAACTAATCTACGTTAGTTGGCCGGGTTGTGAGGCTTTGCCCCATGCAAGCCCTTGAAACAGGGATGGATAAAACCAGCGACCCTTCGTCTCCAGGTCGGGGAAGAACCAACTCCTGGTGCAATCCGTTGTCTGGCTTCACGATCAATAGTAGCTCCGGCGTTGATCCTTCTTTCGCGGAATCTATATGCTTGATATAACATGCAAGTGAGTGCAAGAGAATGCAAATACATGCATATGGTACATGTTATATGTAGGACATAGTGCAACCATGAGTGCAACGAAGGCAAATGTATGCATGAGACGCAAGTGGAACATAATGCATGGCCAAGTAGCTTGTGACGAATTGATTCAAGTATTCTTAGTTTAACCTCATCCCAGAATAAAAACCAAACAACTTTACTAAGGAATCGTACAGCCCACTGTTAAGAAAGCATACAACCCATCACTAAGAAATCGTACAAACCATCGCCAAAAGCTAAGTCAACCCTTCATGCGTAGAATGCTATGTACACTCTTACTGCCAGAGGCAGGATGTGTTGTACTTCACCACATTTAACCTCTGAAGTTATTATAAGTTACTGTCTTATATGTGTACACAGTCCCTATCAAATGAAATGAAGGTGTCTCTCAAAAACACCTCCATTGATAACTCTTGGAATCACAAGATGTACTTGATGGTATGCAGCAAGTAACTTTATATATGCACCAAACATGTTGTCACTTGCGGTTAAACATATACGCACCAAATAATGGACATGCTACCTCTATAAATAAAGTGCACCCATGAGTACATGTAGTTGGACAACTCAAATTCATCTCAAACTTTTACCACATGCAGAAACATACTACATAATGCTATTGCCAAAATTTCAGCTACAAACAAGTTATAATTAATTTATTAAAATTCCAGCAAGTTACCAGTAGTATAGCTTCTCAAATTTTTCATAATTCATAGGAATGAGTTCTGGATTTGAAATTTCTACAGCAACATAGTATTGCATAAGAATCACTCACAAAAATCAGGAAGCCTAGATTCCATATTTTGGTAGGACATCTATTTTCCATATATTTATCTTATGCAATTAAGATGCACTTATAAACTTATAAACGGTGTTAATAAATTCTATAAAAATACTTTATGGACTCCCTAACATACCAGTAGCATACCAGATTTTTCAGAGAATTATCCTTGCATCCTAAATTCACTTTTTCTAATTATCAAGTCTAGCAAGTATCATTTTGTCAATTTTAAAACAGCAGCTAAAACATGCATGCACAACCTCATACTTCATCAGTGAGCTACTCATACTTTATAAAGTACAGGAAAAATACCAGAGGTCACATTTGAGCATATTTTATATAGCCTTCATTTTCCAAGTGGAATAAATACACAAATCACATGCATAATGGCAAAACAGTAATTAAACAGCCAATGCTAGGGCTAACAAAAATCGCACAGTACCTAGATGCCATAACAAAGCTACTGTCCAAATTTCATAATTTTTGGAGTTAATTTGGTCCACTTTTACCATTTATCATGAATTGACACGCATGCACTAGACTAGGGGCAAAACAGACTTTTCACATATCCACATCATACCTATCCTGTAGATCTACTCACAAGGAATCCATAGCCACTGAGTTTGTCCATTTTGGATTTTTCTAAGGTTTTATATCATTTTCCAAAGTTCACAGCCCATTATAAATGAAATAAATTGAAAAACCTATAGATCGGACTCGAACGTAATTAACCGTATACATCAGGGGCTAGAACGTGAGATGTGCAAGACTCATAGCACAGCGCTCTGGATCCAAACGCGATACGCCGAAATGTGGAGGGCTAAACCGCAAAGGTGCCATTGTCTTCCTCCTGCGGCGAAATGCGGCACGGGGAAGGGGATTCGGCGGCCTAGAGCTAGGGGAATCGATGGAGCAGAAGGAGGAGAAGGGCGGCGCGGTGCTGTGGAGGGCGACGATGGCCGGAACGGCAGGCGCAAGGTTGGCACGAGGTCCATCAATGGCGGCGGCGGGGGAAAAACGAAGAGAGAGGCGAGAGGCTTGGCGAGGGGAGTGGAGAGGGTCGGTTTGCTTCGGGTCGAAGGGAGACACCGGCCTCGGCCTTATGGCCTCCGGCTTGCGCTGGCCGCTGCGGTGTACGGCCGTACGCCGTCGGCCATGTGGAGGCGGTGGATAGGGGGAGAAAGGAAATGGGGAAGGGTGGAACGGGTCCATAGACCGCGGTCACCGACAGGTGCGGCCGGGGCGGGGGAAAAGAAGACGGTCCATGGACCGGGAGCGCGGACGAGTGAGATGGTGGGGCCCATAGCCCGGCGCGTTCCAATTACGCGGGCGGGAATCCGACGACAGCTGTCAAGTGGGACCCACGCGTCATAGAGGCATAAGGAATTCTAAAAATCCCGAAAATGGAAAAAGCCCAGTTTGACTAGGGAACATGTTTCTGAACTTCTCCTATTTGACTAACTTAGGAGCTGAATTTGGCAAAACTCCAATTGGATGAAATGTTCTAAATTTGTTTCTCTACATTTTTCTTATAAACTTGCATACCATGTTGTATTGAAAAATATGGTTTAAATTTGAATTTAAACTGTTGACCAATGTTTGACCAACAGAACCCATAAGTTTAGAAATTCTAAAAGTCTATTTTATGTCCACTTTCGCACAATAGGTTTTATACCAATGTTGTTTCAAATTTCAAGATATACAACTGTTTCAATAAAAGCATTGCAAGATTTTGACTTCAAGACCAAAAAAATTTGAATTTACTTTACAGGTCAGGTTTGGATAGATTTCACATATTGACATAAAATGACCCTAAACTCTATGCAAACCTTACTGCATGTCAAAGCACCAATTATCAAAGTTGTTCATCATGAAATTGTCTACAAGTTTGGTATAAAATGTTTCACCTAGATCACAACACATTCCAAGTTATAGTGGCAAATGCTGAGGCTTATTCAGGAAAAACTGAATTTAATTGATTCAAATGACTTGGTCTACTTATGCACTCAACATCAAATGTTCATGTGATGATGCAAATATGTCAATGATGCAAATGAAATGCACTTGAGATGCCTGGGGCATCACAGATACAACCAGATCTTCATGGTCGAGGAAGATGTATTCAAGACAACGTTTCGGTGTCCGCAAGGGCTGTTTGAATTCGTGGTCATGACCTTCGGCTTGAAAAATGCCGGAGCAACGTACTAGAGGGCCACGAACTACATCTTCCATGACCTGATTTGTCGGCTCGTTGAGGTGTACATCGATGACGTGGTGGTAAAATCGGTTTTACAAGAAAATCATTTAGCCGATCTATGCCAAGTCCTCGAGCGTACGCGTAAGCATGGCATGCGCATGAACCTAGACAAATGTGCGTTCGGCATCACCGCTAGGCAGTTTCTAGGGTTCATGATACACGAGTGAGGCATTGAGATCGCCTCAAAGAGCAAGAGCGCCATTGAGACGATGATTCCTCCATCGACTAAAAAGGAGCTACAGGAGCTGATCGGCAAAATCAATTATATCAGGAGATTCATCCCCAACCTGTCTGCCAAGCTTGAATGAAGCATTCATGCCGCTCATCAGGATGTAGCAGAGTGAGGAGTTTGTATGGGGCCCAGATCAGCAGTTGGCGTTTGAAAACTTGAACAAGTACCTGACAGCGCCGCCCATGATGGCCCCACCGCGCCTCAACCTCCCTTTTATTGTCTACCTTTCGCCAATGAAACTACCATTGGCTCGGTGCTGATTCAAGAAGTAGATGGTAAGGAGCGTGTCATCTACTACCTCAGCAGGCGCCTCCTCAACGCTGAGACCAGGTACTCTAAAATGGAGCGCTTGTGTTTATGTTTATATTTTACTTGCACAAAATTGCGCCATTACCTGCTCAACGCCGAGACGCTGGTCGTCTGCAAAGCCGGCGTAGTCAAGCACATGACTGTCGGCTTTCATTCTCAAAGGCAGGCTCGGAAAATGGATGTTCACTTTGTCAGAATTTGACGTCAGGTTCTGATAGCACATGACCAATACGCATACAACCAAGGCCCAAACGAAGATAGAGTTCAAAGCCCAATCCACATTGAAGTCCGATTTATTCTCAAGTCCGGTTTGGATTGCAGGAGCAGGCTTTACGAAAACAGACGCCCAGATCACATACGGGCTCTGTTTTGGGTGTTCTACATATCATTGGAAAGCTAAGGAGATAAGCTTTCTAACCCAGGTGGTACCATGCCAAAATATGCTCCAAGTCGATGGGAACCGTCAACACAAGTGAATGCCCAGAATCCGCGCAACACCTGTTTTTGGGCCTGAAGGCCTTGTACTCCCTAGGGTTACTCGGCCACCCCCTTGGCCGCCCCCTAGCTCTCCCTAGCTCTCTCTCTTCTATACATACAGCTGCCGTCATTAGATTAGATGGGTTTTGCTTAGTTGTTTCTGTCATCGAACAGTGCCGCCATTTGGAGATTACTCCAGCTCTTTGTGAGACCCCACTTGTGAACTTAATCATTCATCAACAATTTTCGTTGCATCTTTCTTGTTCTTGCTTGTGTTCTCAATTCATTGGTAGGGATTAGCCTTCGTGGCGAGGTCAACCGGGCAGTGCACGGTTGATAACCAGAGGACGTGTGGTGCTGCGATTGTAGGGGTCTTGATTGTGCCGATCGGGAGCCGGATCGTGAGTGTCTCATGCCGCCAAATCGACTTATCCTCCACCTAACGGAAGATCGGGAACTCCCTGATCCCCATCATAGTCTTTGCAGCCGAATAGAATAGAGTTTGGGAACTTTATCTCACTCGTTGTCCTCCCAGGCAACTATACCTTTCTACATGTATCTTAGGTAGTTTGTTTTACTTTTCACCATACACCTATGACAATTGAAGATGAGCGTGGCTTGCGACAGGCAACTATGTAGGACTACAACGATGGCAGTGATTCAAGCCTGCTTACCGTGTCAACTGATGACATCATCCGGAGGCACGGTAAAATTCGCTGTAGCCAGACTCATTCGAAGCTCCGGGATGATCTGGTAGAGCATGTGTGGCAACATGTGCCGCGCAGACGCGGCTAACCCAAGGTTATTTACATTCTCCAATCTCTTTCAGTACTTTGTGCAATGTGGCAAACAGTCTTGTGTTCTTCAACCAATGCGCTTTCAGGAGAAGGCACTTCTGCTCTGCATTTGTGAAGAAGGGGGCTCCTGTGCAGTGGATCAAATTGTGCGTTGGGGCAGCAAGTGAAGTTTCAGTGCCCGCTGAAACTCAGAAAGGAAAGGGAGTTGATAAATTTTACCATTTAGGACATGTTATAGCGCTAGGACTGTGACTGTGTTGCTGTATATAATTGTGATGGACCTAGCTTGTAGGACTTGTGGAAGGGCAGAAGGGCGTTTGCTGTATATAAATGTGATGGACGTATCGGTCAAGAATGATCCCATTGTGTGTTTGCATTTACATTTGAGAGCATGCCACAAAATGGAACATACATGCATGAACAAAGAAACTAGTTTTCTTTTCTATCTCCTCGTTTACAAGTCTCTGAAAACAAAGTAACCAAGAAACAAAAATTCAGTCTGTCTGTTTTGCTATTGAGTTATGAATGAGTAGGCACCAGCAATTTGTGAAAAGAGATGGCAACCACCGATGGAGAGGTTTACATGCATTTGTGCAACAATTCATACTTGAAAAACTTTGTGAAAAATGCAACAATTAACACATGACTCCAACCTTGGCCGCACAACCATAATTTATTAAAACATATTTCCTAGTGCAACAATTAACATGACGCAAACATTCACTCACAAACATGACTCAACATCCACAATTTATTACAACGTAGTTCGCAGACACTCAAAACCAATGACTCAAAACCATGACTCAACATCCAAAATTTATTACAACATATTTCGCAACGACTCAAAACCATGACTCAACATCCAAAATTTATTACAACATAGTTCGCAATGACTCAAAACCATGACTCAACAATTAAAAATAACCAGATTCAGTGGACTTGCAACAAATAATTCGCAGACAAGCACAATATCAAGGATGAAACTGTGGTGCAGACTGGGGAGGAGGTGGTGGTGGTGGCATCTCCCGGTCTCAGTGCATAATAATGCACGCTTGTTCTTGTTCCTAGTAGCGACGCTGGTAGACAGTCAAGTCCATTGAGTTAAGCTCCATGCGCATTATTGCATCCTCACGTGCCATAAGATTATCCTGACACTTCTATTCTTCAAGAGCTAGCTTGCAGCCCTCAATTGTTGTGTAGTCCACCACCGCCCAAGTAGCCTCTGTTTGTTGTTACTGCCTCCTACATTCGGAGATGGTCTGCGTACATTCAACGTAAACTGACACCGCATCCGACATTGCGTCACCGCTACGCCGCTTCTTTGTTGTGTCCCTCCCTAATGGCCTTGTGTCCGGGGTGGTGTCACTTCCATTCCCTCGGCCTGCTGCAGGTAGGTCCATGCTCGCTGACACGGCTGCTTTAGCTTTTCTTCTAGTGTTAATAGCATCCACATAATCCATCCACTTGCGTTCCTGTCGAAGCACTTTCCAGCAATGTAGGAATTTGTAGTGCTTGCCTTTCTGCCCCTTGTTTTCGTTGAAAAAAAAATTCAGGGCCTGTGCAATCTGCATCAACAATTGTCACCGGAACAAGCAATTAGATTCCGTTAGGCTAAAGCAACAACTACATGAACTGCTATATAGGAAGTAGTAGTACCTTGTCATCTTCGGTCTTGCCACTAGGATTTAACCTTTCTACCGTTGCCCAATGACCGTGGTTTGCTACTCAATGTCTTGCCAATGTTTGATGAGAGACATTTTAGATCTACCCACAGTTGCAGGGCTCTGGTGGAAGTAGTCACTAATTCTGTCCCAATACGCTTCATATGATTGATTAACCCCGACAGTTGGATCTTTGAACACAAACAGAAAGCTGGAACACAATGCTAGATCTTTTGCTTCTGTGAAGTTAGGGCCCCTACCCCCCTCCACTTGTATCACCACCCTGACTGTCATCGCCACTGAAAGCAGACTCAGTGGGTTCTTCCTCCCCATTGCCCTGACTGCTCTCTAGGTCAATGGTGGGTGTGTGCTGGCTAGATTCTGCATTTGTAGAGGAGGTATGATGAAATGCGTAGTATGGATCAAGGTACTGCACTTCGGACTGGGGAAGCAGAGGTTGGGGTTGCATATGGATTGGGGCTTGCAGGAATGGAGGCAGATACAGAATGCTGACCTCTGGCACCTTGGCCTTTGCCCCTACCTTGGCGAGCCCTGGGTTTCTGATGTGGAGGCACTGGGGGTGAGCTGTAAACAGGACTCACGTTTTGGTTACCAAGACGTAGGTCATGGGTGGCAAAAATTTGATTCCTAGAAAAGTGGAGGAGGTCCATTGGATTGTGCGTCATGTACGTAGTTGGTGTTGTGCCATAGAGCAGGGAAGGCGTGCTGTGCCGAAGCTCATCCATGGTAACATGAGTGTTGTAGGCTGGTGGAGGTGTGGAATAAATGGAAGGCATATTGTTTTGTGGAGGAAGCATCAAATTCTGTGAGGTGTTGGGAACACGGGGTGTGGCATGGCAAGCAGGTCGGATATCGCTCTGATCCTCCATTGGTTTCACAGGTGTTACAGGCAAGCTACATCAGGGAAAAAACAACAAGAATCACATACATAGTCCAGATAAGTTAACCTGATAAATTAACAATGTGCTTAGGTAGACCAGTAGACAAATGACAATAAAACATAGATCACATTAGCATCAACAGAAGACCATGTGGCCGAAACATTGTTTCATAAGCTAAAGCACTACATGGTACGAATGCTTCAAAGTGAACATACGCCACTACATATACTACTGAACATAAACCACTAGTAGCATTCATGAGTAGCACATGATTGCCAAGAACTACTGGACATAAAACCCTACATATACTATTGTAGAAACCCCTACATATAGTCATGCTGCCTCAGACTCCCCTAGACTGGTCACTGTCGTAGTCCATCCCTGAGTGCATCTCACAGAGCTGTGCCATGTTGCAAGGCATGACTTCAAGGGTGGACACCTCTCATTCTGCAGCTGCGGCCTCCTTCTCTTGGGTGATGTTGGCACCGGGACCTGAGGCGGCCCTATTGTTTCTCAAGGACTTGGGTGCCCTCAAATGACAGTTTGTCCATTTCGTCAGCTAGCTGATCAAGGTAGAGGAGCACATCGTTGAGGGTGGCGCCGTCGATGTGGTCCTCATCAGTTAGGTTCCGGTACACTAGCTCCCGGATTTTTCAGCGTTGCGCTGGAGCAGGTTGACCGCGCATTGCAGCGTGTCGGGCACAAAGGAATCCATCTATGGAAGTTAGGGGAATGAGATGAAATAGTTGTTAAAATCGCGGGTGTCACTATGTGGTTTGCAAATCCAACAGCAACCAAGCTTGGCTACATATCATGGCGCCTGTGATGCCCCCGGCATCTCAAGCGCTTTAACATGCAGTTAGAGGCAAGTAATGATGAATTAAGACTTAATCGTGCTAGGAGAGGATTAAGAGTTAGGTGGAGAAATCACTAAGTCAAAATTTTTCTAATTCAAGATACAAGACCCTGCGTAGCTTTGTTGACTAAGTCACACCCACAAGCTTTTGTGCAAACACCAAACCCAAAGTTCTACCTTGATATTGTAGCCAAGCTCAAGACCCTGTCTAAAAATCTAAAGACAAGAGGTTTAAAAGATCAAACCGAATCCAACCAACATTTCTTCCGAGGGTAGCAAGTGTGATCGAGACCAAACTTGAGCCCTAATAAAACATTCAAATTCATTAAATACCTGAGCTCAACTCCATTGTCAAAGTTGTTGTACATGTTATGGACTACCCTTTTGTTACACTGAGCATGGGTCAAAACTATCATCTACTCACTCATATTTGGACCCAAATCTCTCATGGAAACAACTAGGTCAGCCCACCCTTAGAATATTTTCCTAGGTCTGAATTTCAGCCCTTCCCAAACTTGAATCTGAAATTACTTTTGATTTCACTATACAACTTCAAAACCTTCCTTTCTATGAAGTGAAATTAAACTTATCATCTTTCAAATGAACCTAGAGTGGAGGTGTTTAGACTTCATTTGATACTCCAAAAGTTTGAAACAATAAAGTCTCCACACAAAGTGAAATTTCTGTTTTAATAAACCTTGGAACATATTTGTATCTATAGCTCAAAATCTGTTGGGTTTCAGACCAAAGTCATATTACCAAACTTTTAGGTCATCTACTGGAGAACAACTTTGGTAATTAGGGTTTGATCATATATTGAGTTTTAAATGGAATGTAGGATCATTTTCTACCAACACAGAAAACCAGTCCAAATCTGACCTGTTTAGTAATCTCAATGTTTCTATGACCTACATCCACTTTCATGCAAAGCTCAAATTAGATAAGTTGTAGATATTGAAATTCTAAACAAACTTTTCAATATACACTTTGGGTGGTAAAGACCAGAGATAGGACTTTTGATTCTCACAATCAGTAGAGGTACCCTGTCCAAACTGGGAGCTGCAACCTAAATTCAAATGAAATTCATATTTACGCTTCGAATCTGAAGTTGAGCCTATTGAAAAACTTGTAGACCTCGAAGAGGCCAACATTTCCTCCAATTACCGCTTCTCCTAAATCGGCCTCTAACAGGGTTAAAAAGGGGAAAAACTGAAAGGGAGAAAACACAAACAAGAATGGTTTTTGTCTGAGTGACTGACCGGTAGGACCCAGCACCCGGGAGGCCACGGTGTCGCAACCGGCGCCGAGCGCGTGGCCGCCGGCGTACGGTCACCGGGGCTCTCCCACGGATCGACGCCGCCGCGTCCGCACCCTCGGCCTCACCTGGACAGGAACACGGTCACACTCCCTCGCCCTCCATTTCCTCCCCGCTCCTCTCTCGCTTTCTCGCCCAGAACACCGGACGCCACCATGGCCGCCCGAGCTTGGAGCTCAAGCTTCCATGGCCGCCTCCGCCATTCCCCGCACCTCCAGACTACCACCACCACACTCTCTGCAACCTCGCGCGCCCAACGTGCCGTGTCTTGCCGCCGTTTGCCTCCCCGTTCGCCATGTCGAACCACCGCGCGACGCCATGGCCACCATGGCCGAGCTCGGCTCGGGCTCACGTCCCGGCCAACTACGGCTGCCTCCGCCCCACCCGGTGCGTGTCCCGCGCCCGCCTCAAGCCCCTCTATCGAATCCCCACGTCCTCGTCCCTAGCCCCTGCCCTTACCACCCTTTCCCACGCGCACCGCCCCGCGAACACCATGGCGGGCTCGACCTCGCCGTGGAGCTCCATCTTCGGCCCACCACCGCGCCTCCACTCCACCGCCACCGGCTTCCCCCTTTCGCCGCGCAGCTATGAGGCCCAACCACAGCCCCTATCTCCTCCTCCCTTCGCCGAATTGAGCCGCGCCGCCGCCACCATGGCCAAGCCGACACCCTCCGGTTCACGCCGCCGCATCGCCTCTCCTCTCCACCCCCGACGACGAGGTCTAAGGGAAACGAAAGCCCGCGGCGGGGAACACCTTTCCACACCTCGTCGGCTCCAAGACTCGGCCCCGAGACGCCGGCGCGGACCGTGAGAACATGAGCCGCCGCGCGCGCCGTCCCCCGGCCGGAGGAAGAAGAAAGGAGGGGAGTTTTCCCCAAAACCCCCTCGGTGTTGATCTATTTGCGCTCACTATTTACTGTGTCTTACAGATCTTACAAGCTAGCCCCTGAGGCATATAGTTAATTTTGTTTAAGTCCTTGGTCCGTAGGATTTTTTCCATTTAAATGCACTTAAATTGGCAGTAAACTTTAGAAAATCATAACAAATCAAAGAAAAATCCAAAATGGACAAACTCAGTGGCTATGGGCTCCTCTTGAGTAGATCTACAGGATAGGTATGATGTGGATGTGTGAAAAGTCTGTTTTACCCCTAGTTTAGTGTATGCATGGTGTAGGTAAATAAATGGTAAAAGTGGACCAAATGAACTTCAAAAATTATGAAACTTGGACAGTAACTTTATTATGGCATCTAGGTACTGTGTGATTTTTGGTAGCCCTAGCATTGGCTGTTTAATTACTGTTTTGCCCTTTTGCATGTGTTTTGTGTATTTAATTAACTTGGGAAATGAAGGCTACATAAAATATGCTCAAATATGACATCTGGTATTTTCATGTAGTATGAGTTGTTCACTGGTAAAATATGAGATTGCGCATGCATGTTTTAGCTGCTGTTATGAAAATGACAAGTGTTATGATGATTTAATCAAAAATAGAAAAGTGCTATTCACCATGCTCTAAGAATTCCACCAAAATTCATGTAGCTATGTTACCCTGTAAGTATGCTTATGTGAATCATTCGTGTATTGTGGTTGTTGTTTCATGAAGGATTCATAAATGGTCACTTAAATAGGATCAAATGTGAAGGAAATAAAAAGGAGATGTAATGTACTCATATCTGCTCTTGTAAACTCCAATTGCTATATTTAACTTGCTATGCCAAAAATGAAACCTTGTAAGCTAGATGGCTATATATTCCACATGCATGTTTCATCCTCATATGCCTAGGTTGCAAATCCTTAGTTATAAAAGTGTAATTAACAATGACCTAAGATAAGGTAGATATTTATAACTAGTTCATTAATATGCTTGTATACAATAGGTATAATAAAAAGTGCTCTCAGTCTAAAGAACTAACATGTGTTTCTTTTAAGTACTCCATCCGATATGTTTGTCTTGCTAAGAGAGGTTAAACACCGCCATACTTTGTGCATGTATCTTAGCGACCCAGGTAGCTATTGCATGATCTTATCGAGTCATCGCATTACCATGTTGTCAAGATGAATATGATTAGTAACTTGTATATGTGTGGCCGAATGATTGTGTACTTGCTTAAGGTCCATAAGAATACTCTACATTTAAATACTTTACCAATCACCTTTCCGGTACGTCCATGAAATGGTTATTCATGTGTGTGGTTAATATTCATGCATCTCGATCATTGCATCCTGCATATCATTCATATAGTGACGCTATTTGCAGATACGCGATCGAGAAATTAGCGCGTGGAACTACTTCAACCAACGGTGATCCAAAAGACCAACTAAGGCCCACTCACGACCTGGAGGGCCCATCAGTCGTGTTTGGACGGAGGAGTTGTCCAAGGGATCAAGGGGTTGCCTGGGGCAAAGCCTCACAACCCGGCAAACTAACAGTAGCTTAGTTTGTTGGTTCTATTAAAGTGAATCAAAGGTAGGCAGGACCATACTATACCCAGCAAACATCTTATGTCTTGATGATTAGGCATATGCATCAGGAGTTGTTTGGAACCAACTGCATTAGACATCCTGGCCGCCCTGGCCCTAGCACCTATACATAGAATTCGTAGGACGAGTGCCTAGAATTGCTAGGTACGAGTAGATACAAGTGAATGGAGTCACTCGTCGCGTAGGTGATTTTACAAGCCTCAGAAATCTTACTATGATACAATTTATGATTATTATTGCTGATGTTAAATAGAGACCGGGCGGAGTTATGGGAATATTATAAGAAAAATGATGATGTGGCAAGGTATGGTGGACTCCGCCCGAGTCGTATAAGGCCCGTTCGCTGTTCGCCTGCTGATCGGCATAACATTGCTAGAAGTGCTTATCCGGGAAATGGGACCGGTGAAAGTCTTACCGGCCCCGTCCCACTATTCATGGTGCTGCCCATCCACTGATAGGGGGCCGATGGACTTGGGAGGTGCTTGGAGGTCGATGGAGGGCTGACCCGACGTACCATGGTATCGCTCCTGAGACGGCTACTCCCAAGGGTTAGGTGGGGGCGCTGTGAATCTTGGGACGGGACAGGTGTAGATGAGGGATATATGTGTGGAACGCGATGGCTAGTAAGCATATATCACTTGGCATTTTTAGTTATTCCCGGGAATTAACAAATCGATTCGAATCGCTGATGCTCACCAGGTGTGAGAATGCCAGATATCGCACACGGTCAACGTAGTAATAACTGTAACGTGCTGTTTACTAAGTCACGCCTTTTTATACAATATGCTTGGATGTGTATGATCCGTCACACTATTCAGGGTGTCGCCCATCCACTGCTAGGAGGTCGATGGACTTGGGAGATGCTTAGAGGTCGAGGGAGGGCTGACCCGACGTACCTGGTATCGCTCCTGAGACGGCTACTCCCAAGGGGTGGGATGGAGGCGCTGTGAATCTTGGGACGGGACATGTATTCATGTTTTACTTTCTGCAAGTATTTACTTTATGATATAAATGATCTTCATGATTAATGAATAGCAGCTGTCAAATCTTGCTATCTTATGTCAACATGATTTGGTTTAAGAATCAACAGCTAAGGATCCACATGATTAGTAAGCATGCTTTGCGTCAGCCGCAAGCCCCGTCCATTAAGTCCTACTGAGTAATTAGTACTCAGGGTTTGCCCCCACTTTTGGATTACAGGTGCTGTCGACATCCGGACATCTGTGTTGGAGGTGGAAGTACCGGTGGGCTCGGTTCTACACGCCTTGTTCATCTCTTCATGAAGGCTACTTAAGTATATTGTTTCCGCTGCGAGATTTTGAAAACACTTCCGCTTTATATATATACTCTGAATTCGCTTCCGCTATATTTGAACATGTATTTGATTTCATACATTTGGGGTGTAAATTAATTCTATTATTCTCTATTTCAACTGCATGTGATGATGTAATTGTTGTGGCTCCTTCGAGAGTCGGATGTGTTTGATGTCGGTTCCTCCGGGATTTGGTGTTATCGAGAGCTGTAGTACTCTCGACGGACTACCGGGTTTAATCTGGCCTAAGTGCACTGCGAGCCAGAGGTGGCAGGTGTGCTTAGTCTGGATTAAGCAGGGCGGTTCCGCCACAGTGCCCTGGGCCCCTGATCCGTCCACAAGCAAGGTGCGGGGGATGCAGATCTAGCCGGGCCGCTAGCTTGCACGATTCTAGCGGCCATGGTTCCCCTCCCCTCCCCCCCCCCCCAAACCTATGACGGCCGTCTACAAGTGTTTCCCGCACAGCGAGTATCCCTCCGGCGGTGCGGCTGGCCATGGTCGCAGCAGCCCCCGCACACGCCGTATCAATCCGCAACTGCGGTGCCCAACCCCCTCCAAACAGACGCTGCCTTGCCTGGCGCGTCGCAGATCTATGGCGAACACCCTCCCCCCTCCCCAAACCAGATGCGGTTGCCCAACGGAAGCTGTAGGATCTCGACGATGCGTACCTTCTAGGCCTAGCCGACGACGAAGATTGGCTGCCGGGGGAGGGCGGATCTGGCCGCCGACTTGAGCTCAGTTCCACCCGGCGCGACTTGGGATTCCGCTCGCCGACGGCCGCTTGCCGACGCCACCTTGGCCTCTGTGCTCCGCCACCCTCGGATCTGCACCCGGAGGCCGTGGTGGACGCCGTCCTTTGCGCCGCCGCCGCGCCGCCCGAATCGCCTTGAGTCGCCTCCTCTCCGTCCACTCGTAACCCTAACCCGACGGTTGGTACGGGAGACAAAAAAAAAAAAAAAAAAAAAAAGCCCGAGAGCCGCTTCCACAGACCCCGGCCTATTTTACCCAATACGCTCCGTACGGCTACAGTGATGGGCAATGCGTTTCCACGACGCCGTTGGGGATGGTCTTATTTCCGCTTCCACGAGGCCGCGCGACCTGACAACCGCCAGAATCCTGATTTTTTCTTCTGCGTTAAACAAATCCTGTTAGCGGACTGAAAGCCATAGTGAGCAAAGTCAAGCACAACGCAGAGCGTTTTGGCAGGATTAACCTCGCTTTTCGCGTTGGCACAAAGCCGATTATAATAGGAACCAAACCGGACCAATATATGATCGATTCTATCATGTAGCATGTATTCCTACTATGGCACAGCTAGAGGAACTGTAAACAAATTAAAGCAAAGCTGTTCAGAATTGGATCAAATACTTTCATGAGAATGCGTGTTGAGAGCTTGCAAACTAAACAAACACATGGCAATTCGATAATAAGGCTGCGTTTTTTGGTTGTGCAGCGGCAAAATTTTTCTGCATAACACATGAAAAGATGATGGAATCAACACTCATTCAGAATCCTAACGTCGGGAACCATGTAAACACTATGTAGCATTTACTTGCTGCTCCTTGGTAGCATTCAAAATTCTTGGCATTCAAGCATTGTTTGTAATAATATAAGAACATCCAGTTCGAATTATGAAATATGCACGATAAGCAAAAACGGCTCTATATAGCTAGCTAGAGAAATTTCTGCACCATCTTTGGCGCACAAAAAAAAAAAAAAAAAAAAAAAACTCAATCGAACACCTCTAGTGCGTCGTACTCCGGGCCAGAAATTGCATCCGCCATGACTGCGGCCGGCGTTAGCTCGCCATCCGCCTCCAGGAAGAGTCTCACCAGGTTCTTGGAGTAGCCGCTCACCAGGGCCGCGCCCTCCTGCGCCGCCACCACCGGCATGGGCACCTTGGACGTGCCCACGTTCCAGAACACCACCTGCGGCACCGTGAACCCCTCCGCCGCGAACTTGTCGCAGATGCCCTGGTACTCTGTCTTCCAGACGGACGCGGGACCGGTCCACCCGTCGAAGTCCATGTCGCTCAGCACAAACACCCTCTTCACCATCATGTCCTTGCGCAACCCACCAGCCACCGCCAGCTGCAGGATCTTGCTGAACACGCCCTGCAGGTTTGAGCCCTTCTTATGCGCCCCAATGGCCTCCACCAGCGGTCGCAGCTTGTCCTTGAGGCTCGTGCCGAGCACCTTGTGCAGCTGGTGCCTCTCGTTGAAGGTGATCACGCGCCCCTTCCACGGGTCCTGGCTCAGCTCAGAGGTGAGGAGCCCGAGGGCGATGGCCGCCGATGCAGGTGTGCCGCCGGCAGTGCCGGAGAGCCCGCACACGGCGATGCAGTTCGCCAGGCGGCCCTCGCCGGCAAGGGAGGCCACCATGCGGCGCCACTGGAGCTCAGCCGCCTCGTCGTGCTCCCCCTTGAGCGCCGCCGCGATCAGGTCGTGCGGCAACACCGCGTCCGCGGGCATCCTGGCGTGTCCCGTGCGGACCTCGTCGAAGAAGCCGGTCAGGCGGTGCTTGTCGTGCTTCTGGAACACATTCTTGTACTTGCTCATCGCCACGGACGCCACGCGCTCGTAAGGCAGCTCCTCAAACTTGCACGCGCACATGTACACCTCTGGGAGGTCGAGGGCCTTCCGCAGCGGCACCAGCACCTCGCGGCGGAGGCGGTCGCGAACGCGGTAGGTGTAGTGCTTCTCCGAGATGTTGAGGTACTCGGGGCTGGACTCGCGCGGGAAGATACGGCGGGCTATGGCCTCGCAGAGCAGGGTCGCACGGTCGTAGGTGGAGCGGAGAGACGGGCACCACTTGGCCGCGAGCCCGACCTTGGAGGTGTCACCCGCGCGCAGGTGCTCGACGTCGGACTTGAGCATCTCGGCGAACATCTCAGAGACGCGGTCGTAGAGGAAGCGGAAGGCCTCGTCGGACTCATAGCGCGCGAGCGCCGTCCGCGCGAGCTGCGCCGACTCCTGGCGCCTCCTCTCCTTGGCAGCCTCAAACTCGACGTCGCTGCGGCGGCGCTTGGTGCCGTGACGGCGGACGTGCTGCTGCTTGCGGCGGCGACCGCCGTCTTCGCCGTGGAGAATGCGGTAGATGATCTCGGGGAGGTCCTTGAGGTAGCCGAACCTGGCGAAGGCGGCGAGGTTCCCGGCGAGCGTCTTGGGGTGGCGCGCGTGCATCCAGAGCGCGGCGGAGTAGAAGCCCTTCCTGTCGCCCTTGCCGAGGCCGCGCACGCCACGAAGGTGGCAGACGAGCCTGAGCGCGGCGCGCGCGTCACGGGACCACGCGACGTCGAGGAACGCCGCCACGTCGGCGCTCGAGGTGGCGCCTGGGACGACCTGGAAGAAGAAGTCGACGCACGGGTCGCCGGACGAGGGGTAGGCCAGCGCCCGCCCAGACTGCGGCGCCTCCTTCGCCGCCTTCTTGGCAACGGCTGAGACGTCCTCGTCGGAGGAGGAATAGGAGGTGTCGGAGGCTGACGCGTCGCTGGTTGGCTCGGGATCTGCGGCAGCGGCCACGTTGGTGTTGAGGGCGGCCACGGGCGGACCGAGGAGCGCTGAGGAGGCGGGCGGGGCCATGGTTAATGCGGCGGCGGTTGAAGGGTTTGTGTTTCCGATCGCTGGCAGATCGATCGTGATGGAGATTAGGGCTTGCTGGGATGGCGAAGACGATTTTATTGGGGAAGGCCCGTCTGGGAAGGCGGTGGCGGTTGCCTGCCATGCCAGGCCAATGAATCTGAGCCGTCACAGCCTGCTACGTCGGTTCAATCACCGGCCACGATCGCACACTAACGAACCGACTTGACTGGAGTAGCGCCTACGTACGGGTTCTGGTGGGACACGTACGGCGCAAGGAACCTCGCGGCCGTGACCGTGAGCCGTCCAGTTCTGCCAGTATATATGGCAGACCAGATCGATCTGAACAGAGCCTACCGCGATCGAGTCAATTGCCCTCCGATTTCTCGCCGTTGTCGTTTCCCTATAAGCAGAAACCGATCAGATCTGATCGCACAATGGCCGCCGTCCTCCTCGGTCCTCCCGTCATCCGCGGCGCAAGCCCGCCACCGGCCGCGGCCGCAGCCGCGGAGGGCCCCGCCTCGCACCCCTTCGTCGACCTCCTCGACGCCTGCTTCAACAACGACGACTCACCACCAGGTCCCGATGCCGGCAACGGCGCCAAGGGGCCCCGCATGGCGCGGACAGAGAACAACTCCGCCACCTACGCGAGCTCCAGCAACCCCTGCCTCGACCTCTTCTTCCAGGTCGTGCCCGACACGCCGGCGGAGCGGGTGCGCGCGCTCGTTACCGTCGCATGGGCGCACGACCCGCTCACCGCGCTCAAGCTCGTCGCCAACCTCCGCGGCGTGCGCGGCACGGGCAAGTCCGACAGGGAGGGATTCTACGCTGCCGCGCTCTGGATGCACGAACGCCATCCCAAGACGCTCGCCTGCAACCTTCCCGCGCTCGCCGAGTTCGGCTACCTCAAGGACTTCCCCGAGCTGCTCTACCGCCTCATCCACGGCGCCGACGTGCGCAAGGTAGCCAAGGCCAAGGCGGAAACCGAGAAGATCAGACGCCAGGTTGCGCAGGTCCGCGCCGCCAGGCTTGCCGGCAGGAAGCGCGCCCGCGGTGACAGCGCTGCGCCCGAGCACGCTGCAGGAGCCCCCGTCCCCGTGCTTGCCGACTTCGTCGGCGCCGCGCTCTCCAACCATGCGACCAAGTCCTCTATGGAGACAGAGGAGCCGGAGGAGGCGCTGGAGGAGGACGTGGATCAACCACTCGAGGCGATGGAGGTGGATCACAAGGAGGTGGTAACGGCCGCGAAGAAGGACAACCCCATGATGACGAAGGCGGTGCGCAAGGTGGCCAAGCTCGCCGTGCAGTCGCTGGAGACTTACTACGGCGATGGCGCCTACCGCTTCCTGTTCGACTGCGTTGCCCAGTTCTTCGCCGACCTCCTCGCCTCCGACCTCGAGCAGCTTGCCCCCGGCGGCAAGAAGAGGAAGATCGGGCTCGCCGCCAAGTGGTGTCCCACGCCGGGCTCGTCGTTCGATCGGACGACGCTGCTGTGTGAGGCCATCGCGCGCCGCCTCTTTCCGCGCGACTCTAGCCCCGACTACGCCGAGCTCTCAGAGGAGCACTACGCCTATCGCGTGCTCCATCGTCTCCGCCGCGAGGTGCTGGTGCCGCTGCGGAAGGTCCTGGAGCTCCCAGAGGTGTACATGAGCGCCCAGCGGTGGTCCGAGCTCCCCTACACCCGCGTGGCCTCTGTGGCAATGAGGCGCTACAAGGCGCTGTTCAAGAAACATGACGAGGTACGCTTCGACAAGTACCTCGAGGACGTCGAAGCCGGCAAGGCCAAGATCGCGGCCGGCGCGCTCCTGCCCCACGAGATCGCCGCTGCCGCCTTCCGCGGCGAGGCAGACGACGTGTCAGAGCTGCAGTGGCGCCGCATGGTGGAGGACCTACGCAAGAAGGGGTCGCTGAGCAACTGCATCGCCGTCTGTGACGTGTCCGGGAGCATGAGCGGTACGCCGATGGAGGTGTGCGTGGCGCTGGGCCTACTCATCTCTGAACTCAGCGAGAAGCCGTGGGCGAACAGGGTGATCACGTTCAGCAACACCCCCCACATTCACAAGATCCAGGGCAAGACCCTCGTCGAGAAGATGAGCTTCATCAAGCGGATGGAGTGGAACATTAACACCAACTTCCAGGCGGTGTTCGACCGCATCCTCCGCACGGCGGTGGACGGCCGGCTGCCCAAGGACAAGATGATCAGGACCGTGTTCGTGTTCAGTGACATGGAGTTCGACCAGGCGTCGGCGAGTCCCTGGGAGACGGATTACCAGGCTATCTGCCGCAAGTTCAGGGACGCTGGGTACGGCGACGCGGTGCCGCAGATTGTGTTCTGGAACCTGAGGGACTCGCGGTCGACGCCCGTGACGTCGACGCAGCCCGGGGTCGCGATGGTGAGCGGCTTCTCCAAGAACTTGGTCAAGCTGTTCCTGGAGAACGATGGCATGGTGAGCCCGGAGGCCGTCATGAAGGCAGCCATCTCCGGCGAGGAGTACCAGAAACTTGTCGTGTTTGATTGATCGGCTAGGGCATTAGAGAGACATACTTGGATCCTGTTGTGTGTGTTATGCGCTCAGCTCTTCTACTCTGTAATCGGACATGCACGGGTTCATGATCGATGGATAAATTGCTTTTGCTACTATTCAACTTTTCCATGTTAAAATTTGAGTTAGGTGCATGCTCGTTTAGTTACTTTCATCGTATTAAGATTGATTCGTCTAATTTGTGCATCTGTTCTGCCTTTGTTTGGATTGTTTACATATACACTTTGCTACCTGCCTGCTACCAGCAGCTCTTGTAGTAGGAAATTTCACAGAGAAAGGAAATTTTATTCCGGCCTTGGCAACCCACACTTTCTTTTTTTTTTAAAGCGCTCCATGACCGTGTTCACTTGCAGTGGTCAGAAATTTATTTGGCGAAATGCAGACCATATCCTCTATTTTGGAAGTTGTAAATTTTATTAGTTGTTGATTCGTTAAATCACTGTGTATTAGTTGTTGATCCGTTACATCACTGTTTCATCAGGATCCAAAAGACGACATATATAATAGCGAGAGCGAGACCCATATTTCTTCCCTAGCAATTTTTTACATGACAAGCATTTTCCACAAGTTAGTGTCTGATCTCTAGAGTTGGAGATGACTGTCCCAAAATCAATCAATAATACAATAATATTTGTGTCGCATAGACAAATAAATAGCGAGCTCAAGTAGCAGGCTGTCTCTCTCTCAAACAGCTAATAGCCTCCATATTTGCATCTATAGCTGTCTATTTACAACCTTGGCAAATATCTTTATATTTCTTTTCTCTTTCCCTATGATATAAAAGAACAAGTTTTTAAATACCATTTATACCTAACTAAAACATCTGTACCCCTCACGTTATCTCCATTAAATATGTTAAAAAACAATGGAAATAGTTAAAAATGTTAAAAAAAATCTTTCCACCCTTTAATCTTTTAATCTTTACCTATGCCAACACATACTTTCCTTGTTTTAGATTTAACGAAAAAGAACATTCTTCACGCGATCCACGTAGACCTGTCAAGTATGCAAACTAGACATGGTTTCACGATGTTCATGCCTCACATGCATATACATTAATGTACTGCGACATTTATCCATATCATTTTTGTTCTCTTGTTTAATTTGGTTTCGTTGCTTCTTTGTTTCAATTAAGCCTGCAAACTGCTTAAAATGTTGTGATCCTAGCGTTGGAAGAGAAACTCGAGTGCAATTTCGAGTTTACAATAGGCAGTTTTCATTCAACATAAATCACGTATATTTTAGTAAAAAATAACAAGATCTCATTGATTTGAGGTCGAATATATTTTGAGTCAAATCTGGAATTTCATTAAGTTCATATTCTTATAAAAAATAAAGATATTTCACTACGATGATGTTTGACCCATACGGACATTCCATAAGTTCATTTATGGTTGGCTTGAGTGCCAGGCGTTCATCAACATTGCACCAAAACTAACATTAAGTATCCACTTTGAGACCCATTAGGGAAATGTTGATTTTTTTCAAAAAAAGGGAAGTATATTTATTGGGGAAGGTTCATGATTTGATTAAATCTTGAACATGTAATAAGTTTAGCTTTGAATCTCCATGACAGGCAGCCATTGACCATTAGCTGTCTTTGTATGACAAAATAAATTCCATATTCATTCGTTTCAGTGAGGACCCAATTCAAGTATCAAATCTAATCCTTTTTAAAATAATTTCTGATTGTTTCAGTGATGGCCCTATTTGTTGTCTGAAATCATTTTTGAGAAACTACCACCACAAATCTTCCATTATCGAACAATGGATACACTACTTAAAAAACATGCAACAAGAGCGCCACCCAAATCACAACAGGAGCGGCTCCAATTTGAAGCCGCTCCTGTTATTCTCAGGACGGGCCCCACCGGATATACCGCTCCTGGTGTAGACACAACAGGAGCGGTACAAAACAACAACCGCCCCTACTCACAGCAGGAGCGGTTAGAGGCTTCCACCGCTCCTGCTGATGGCTCACAGCAGGAGCGGTTTAACCCTTGCACCGCTGCTGTTGTGAGGCTTACAGCAGGAGCGGTTTGAGGCTTCCACCGCTCCTGCTATTCTGCTCCTGCAGATAAATAGCAGGAGCGGTTTGTGGGATCCACCGCTCCTGCTATGGTTACCCCATATAAAACCACCTTCTTCCTCCTCGGGTTCCTGTGCACCCGAGTTTCATTCCGAAAAGCTATGAAAAAAGCCATTGAATTAACTAAAATAGCGGATATAAAGGGAATCAAAATCCAAATCGCAGGTCGTCTAGCAGGGAAAGAAATTGCACGTGCCGAATGCATCAAAAAGGGCAGACTGCCCCTCCAAACAATTCGCGCTAAAATTGATTATTGCTGCTATCCAATTCGAACTATCTATGGAGTATTAGGTGTAAAAATTTGGATATTCGTAGAAGAAGGATAACTAACCATGCCTTCCCATTCTACCCAGTGATAGAATAAAAAAGACAAGAACCTTATTTTTCCAAAAATCCCTAAAAAAAGAAGAAATTATATTGTATGTATATGCACATGGCGTCCAAGAATTGAAAAATAGGGGGGAGCTTTTTTTTCTTCTATTTCTTGGGAGCTACAAGCTACATATAAGGTAAGCTTCCATCCTCTATGTATTTAATTTGAGTATCTTCAAAGCATTAGGTGGTAAATTAGGTAGGATTCAATGCCATTATCTCTCCTCTCATCTATGGAGAAAGGTTTGCCTCCATCCTCTCATCTATTTTAGGGTATGGACTAGTTTAGGGTTTGCCTCCACGTAGCATGCAATTTGTTGTATTATTCTCTATTATCAGTGGATCTCTTCTCTTTAGATCTTGATTTAGTGTGAAACCTAGCTAGATTAGCATGGTGTATGAATTAAATTTATAATGTATCATTTGTTGTATTCATGATTATGCGTAATTAATTTCCATCTTGATTTCTTTCGTTAGTATATACATTTAATGCATACCCTTATAAATGCACATTATTAATTGCCAAAGTTAATACCTTCTACATTTAATATCCTCATAAATGCACTTCATTTAATAGCCTCATTAATAATATATGTAAATTTTTAATTTATAGATGGCACGTGTTTGGATGTATAACTGGCCAAGGATAGAGCGGGCCTACCGTGATCAAGTGGATAAATTTATTGAAGTTGCAAAGAAGGATGCGGAAACAAAGAAGATTGCCGGCATATGTTGTCCTTGCAAAAACTGTAAAAATCTGAAGGTTTGGATAGATCCATGCGACATTAGATTGCATTTGATCGTTCATGGATTTGTGAAAGGCTACTCTGTTTGGATCCATCACGGCGAAAATGAAGCGCCTCCCGAAGCAATAGAGACCTACAATGTATCGGATGAACTTATTGGGGGCGATGTTGATGATAACAACAACACATTCTTCGATGCATATTACGATATGTTGGATTGTGGTGGCGATGCTGACGACGACAGTGGTGGCGGAACAAATGATTTTGTATCTTCAGAGAGTATTGAAGACTTGGGACTTGATGACGACTCAGATAAAGATAACCTTGAAGAAATGCTGAAACACTTCAAGACGGATATCCTTCTTGCGGGTGTAAAAGGAGCAGAGAATTTCAAGGCGGTAAAGGATGCTGCAAAGAAGACTGTGTATGAGAAGTCAAAGGGCTGTCCAACTCATTGGTCTTTGCTATGCTTTGTACTCGAGTTGTTGATTCTAAAGGCCAAATACGTGTGGTCTGACTCTAGCTTCAATGATCTATTGAAACTCTTATCTTGGCTGCTTCCGAAACCTAACTTTGTGCCTGCCAACACATATCAAGCGAAAAAGGTTGTTAGCCCTTTGACAATGAGAGTTGAAAGAATACATGCATGTCCGAACCACTGCATCTTATACCGAGGGAAATATGAGGAGCTAGATAAATGCCCAACTTGTGGCGCTAGCCGTTACAAGCGGAACGACATATTCGACGGTGATGATGAAGGTTCCTCTAATGGCAAGAAGAGGAAGAAGAAGGGTGCACCCGAGCGTTGTGAAGAAGATTCATGCTTAGGCATCAACGAGAACAGGAGAAGAATCCCCGCCCTAGTCATGTGGTACCTCAATCCAATCGATTGCTTAAGGCGTATATTTGCAAACCCTGCATTTGCAATGCTAATGCGTTGGTGGTTTTGTGAGCGAACAAAGGATGATGAAAAGCTTTCACACCCAGCTGATGGCACGCAGTGGTAAAGGTTTGATGAATTGCATCCCGAGTTTGCGAAGGATCCAAGAAACGTGAGGTTTGCACTTAGTACAGATGGAATGAATCCTTTTGGAGAAAGGAACAGCACACACAGCACATGGCCGGTGATATTGACCATATACAATCTACCTACATGGCTTTGTCAAAAGAGAAAGTACACAATGTTATGTGGGTTGATACAAGGGCCTAAACAACCGGGCATTGATACAGATGTCTTCCTTGAGCCATTGATGGAAGATATGGCGAAGCTTTGGAATGAGGGGGTCAAAATGACCGATTCAATAACAAAAGAGGACTTTACACTCAGAGGAATGATACTCACTACGATCAACGATTACCCTGCAAACTTCTCGTTGTCAGGATAGATAAAAGGGAAGAAAGGATGTCTAGTATGCTTGGATGCAACGACGTCTGATTATCTCGATGGATCTAAAAAGGTTGTGTACACGAAGTACCGCCGCTACCTAGTTGAAGGGCATAGGTACCGCAGAAAACAGTTCAACAACCACTTTGACGGCAAAGACGATAAAGCTTCAGCACCAAAAAGAAGACACGATAGCAAACATGTTTTCGATATGGTCAAGAAGATCAACATTCGATATGGGAAGAAAATCAAGAGAACCCAACCCCCTATTGAAGGCGTGCCTTTCAAGAAGCAGTCCATCTTCTTTAAGTACTTGCCATATTGGAAGGATTTGGAGGTTCCACACGCCATCGATTGTATGCATCTAAAGAAGAATGTGTTTGATAGCACTATTTGTACATTGATGGATGTTAAAGAGAAGACAAAGGACGGCCTAAAGTCATGCCGGGATCTGGTAAATATGAACATCAGAAGTGAGCTCCACCCTATGGAACAAGGCAACGGGAAATTTAAGCTCCCCGCCGCGGGCTTCAACCTAACATCAGATGAGAAAAGAGAATTGTGCCTGTGTCTACGTGGTCTAAAAGTGCCCACTGGATTATCGTCTAATATCAGGAGTCTATTTTCCATGAAAGATTTGTCCATAAGTGGGTACAACGCTCATGACTGCCATATGATGTTGACGGTTTTCCTTGCCGTTGCTATCAGGGTTGTCAATCCAGTATTCGTGCGGATGGTGGTTACTCGGCTGGTCTATTTCTTCAGCAAGATCTCACAAAAGGAGATTCGTAAAGATGAATTGGATTCATTGCAAGAATTCTGCACGGAGACTATGGCTCAGCTCGAGATGTGCTTCCCACCTTCTTATTTTGATATAATGCCGCACCTCATGGTACACATAGTTGACCAAATCTGTGCACTTGGTCCAAGTTACTTACATGACATGTGGGCATATGAGCGTTTCATGTCGACCCTAAACCGTTACGTTCTGAACCGTGCATGCCCCGAGGGATCTATGATCGAGGCCTATTGCACCGAAGAGGTCGTAGAGTGCTGTAAGGATTACTTGGTTGATGATAACAATAGCAAAGGCATCGGTTTAGCTCCTTCTCGTCATACCGGAAAGTTAGCGGGGAAAGGCACAAGGGGGAGGAAAACATTCATTGACAGTGCATATGAAGAAGTGGCAAACGCTCATTTCAGTGTCCTGCATCAGTTAGAGATGATGACTCCTTTCATTGAGCAGCACATTGGTATTATCCGCGCGAAAAACCCCGACCGCTCAGATTCCTGGGTCATGAAAGAACACAAGCATCGCTTCACTAGCTGACTCATTGACCTAAACATACCAGAAGGAACAACTGCCGCGGAAGTAACGTTGAAAAGGTGCCTCCGGCCCATCTTCAAGGGTCACGACATGGCAGGCGTACGACATTAATGGCCAAACATTCTATACAGCCGCAAAGGACCAAAAAAGCGTGTGCAAAAATAGTGGAGTTCGGATTGACGCCATCGAGGGCACGTCGGGCCTCAAGGTCATATATTTTGGGTTCATAGAAGACATATGGGAGTTGAACTATAGATCGAACATACAAATTCCTGTCTTTCGCTGCCAATGGGTGAAACACCCACAAGGTGTGCAGGTTGACAACTATGGGCTCACAATCGTTGACCTTGCAAAGGTTGGATACAAAAATGACCCCTAGGTGCTAGCCAAACGCGTTGGACAGGTTCTATATATCCTCGACCCACGTCTTAAAAATCAGAAGCACATTGTTGTCTTGAGAAAACAGAGTATTGTCGGAGTGGATGGTGCCGACGATGTCGAGGCCTTCAATGACTATGACAATATAGAGCTTTTTACAGACCTACCAACCAAGATCAAGTAAGTGGAAGCCACAATTAAGGGGGTGAAGCCTTGGGTACGCACCGATGGAGAGGCAAGAATTATATCTGCCTAATAATATATGAATGTAATCAATTATCTCTATCTTTTGTAATGGCTTGTATGTAATTGACGCTCACCCCACACTTTGCCTCATGTATACTTTATTCTAGATATTTTACACTAAACTAGACTAAATTTAAACAATACTAATATCAATCAATATTGCACAAAAATAAAGAAAATAATGAAAATTAAGAAAATATATAAAACAAAGAATATATAAAAAGAAAATAGGAAAATAATAAATGAAAAGAATGGATGTAATTGTGGCCAAAAGAATATATAAAACAAGGAATATATAAAAAGTAAATAGAAAAATAATAAATGAAAAGAAAATATTAAACAAAATAATATATATAAATTAAATAGGAAAATAATAAATGAAAAGAAGAACTGAAAAGAAAATAAAGAAAAATAAAAATGAAAAAGAAGGGTGGTGGAAGGCCCAAATGCGGGCGGCCCATTAGGGTTCCCACCACTTCTCCTGAGAACAGCAGGAGCGGTGGAAGGCGGTGGACACCTTCCACCGCTCCTGCTATTCTCACTGCAGGAGCGGTGGGTGATGTAAACCGCTCCTGCTGACCGCTCCTACTGAGCACAGCAGGAGCAGTGGAAGGTGTCCACCGGTCCTGCTATGACCGCTCCCTATATACTACTCCGCGCAGGAGACGAAATCTTTCTAAGTCCCGCGGTGTGGTTTTCTCTCTTCGCGCGCCGTCAGGCTGCCAAAAATTAGCCCCGGCTAGCTCCCTCCACCGCCGCCGACGCTCCACCTCCCGCCTCCGACGCCTCCGTCCCCGCGCCCGTGCCGCCGCCGACGCCTCCGTCCCCACGCCCGCGCCGCCGACGCCTCCGTCCCCGCGCCGCCGCCGACGCTCCTCCTCCTCTGTAGCGCCGCCTCCGTCCCTGCGCCGCCGCCGACGCTCCTCCTCTGCAGCGCCGCCTCCTCCTCCTGTGCCGCGCCGCCTCCATCCCCGCGCCGCCGACGCCTCCGTCCCCGCGCCGCCGCCAACCTCCGTCCCCGCGCCGCCGCCGCCGCTCCTCCTCTGCCGCGCCGCCTCCGACCTCCGTCCGTGCCGCTCCGACCTCCGTCCTCCTGGTGACCCACCTAGCGCCGCCTCCGATCCTCTAGAGCAAATTTGATGGAAATTTGATTAGATTCATTTTTTATTAGATTATATTATTTTTGATTAGATTCATTTTTTATTAGATTAAAGTAGAATTTGATGGAAATTTGATGGATATGTGGACTTGTATAGACCTTTATATCTAGATGAGTATAATTCTTGTTTGGACAGTAGAAAAATTCATGTTTGGATATATTATTCGACTATTTGGGTATTGTTTGGGCCCCAACCGAAATGGGCGAATCCCACCGAAATTCGGTCATTTTCATGTATAATACATTTTCATGTATATCCATTTTCATGTATATCTACAATTTCATGTCTATTTCTTTATCGTGTTTATCCATTTTCATGTATATCTACAATTTCATGTATATCCCTTTATTGTGTATATCCATTTTCATGTATATCTACAATTTCATGTATATTCCTTTATCGTGTATATCCATTTTCATGTATATCTACAATTTCATGTATATTCCTTTATCGTGTATATCCATTTTCATGGATTTATATGAGTCTGAATTTTACATTTGTTAGATTACGCGGTATTTTCTAGAAAAAAATGGATAGTAGGCCACCACCAGAGCTATTTGCAGAAGATAATGCATGGCTCGAAGAGGTTTTCAATGATCAACCCGACGACGTCGATTTCAATTTGGGAAATGACGATCCCAACCTCGAGCTAGAAGACCCACATGCCGCCGACGTACTTGCCGCTAAACACGCTCGAGAACTCGCGAGGGATCCAAACTACGTGCCCTCCGCCAAGGTGTGAGCTGAACCTAATGTCGCTTCGTTGTTGTAATGATGCGAATTATGCGTTTTGTTAACAATGTCACACCAAGCAAGAACAACAAATGGCTGAAGAACCAAACACACCTCAGGACACTCGGGCCGAACAAAACGCCATTGAGGCAATTGGCTCGAGCAAAAGGAAAGGCAGCGGAAAGCGTGCAAAGAACAAATTACCAGAAACAAATTCCATAGTGCGTGAGGTTAACGCTGCTGGGCAACCAATGGAACCTTTTGAGGTACGAGCAAAGTTCCGCAACGCCGTGGGAGTGATTATGAGGGAGTGGATGGAACCTACGTGGCTTGATTGGAGGAAGGTGCCCGAACCAAGGAAGGAGTTACTATGGACACAGTTGCAGGAAGTGTTCCAGTTCCCACATGAGAGCTTGCCGAAAGTCAAGGCATATGCACTGAAACAGATGGGAGAAGCCTACCGTCGATGGAAAGTGGAGCTCACGAGAAAATATGTGAAGACCAACCTGACTCCATTTCACGAGTATGGTAAGATCACTCAAGCACAATGGGATGAGTTCGTGAGGCAAAGGACAACTGAAGAAGCCATAGCGCTTAGCAAAGCAAACGCAACTCTTGCAATGCAAGACGTGCACAAACCGCATCTTGGCCCCGGTGGGTACAGCGCGAAAGTAGAGAAATGGAATAAAGAAAGGGAAGACATAATAGCTAAAGGGCTACCTGACCCGTATGAAGGCTTAAATACACGGACGTTCCAGTGGGTCAAGGGCCGAGAGGTCAAGGTGCCTGGGGGACAAAAAGATTTTACAAAGCCTGAGACCAAACAGGTGGTGAGCAAAATCATGAAGCTTGCTGAGGACCAAAAGGTGGGCAATTTTGTCCCTGATAGGGAGTTTGACGTGTTGACCGAAGCAATTGGGACAAAAGAGCATGGAGGCCGAGTCAGAGGCATCTCGTCCAAGGTTAACTGGAAGGATGGGTTCTCCGAGGATAGGGCCAAGTACAAGAGGCATGATCGCTACAAGGAACAAATCAAAGAAGTGTGCAAGGAGGTGTTCATGCAAGAATTCAAACAATTCGCTGTAAGCTCAATGAAAGAGCTTCAAGTTGTACCAGTTGCTGGGGTTGTAATAAATCCACCCGCCGATCCAAAGGGGTGCCGTGCACTTGATACCATCACATCTTCGACTCCTTGCGAGTTGCACATCCCTCTAGGAATACATGGAAGGACAGAGGAGGTAGCAAGGGCACTGGTGATTCCTGGGAGACTTTTCCATGGCAAGGAGATCCCGCCGAACTATGTAAGGGTACAGGTCCTTAGCGTTGAACCCAGGCATACAGAAGAAAGGATAGACATCCCCACGCCAGAGGGGATCAATTTCCTTGGCCAGTCGATAGATCAGTTCATCTTGTGGAACAAGCAATACATCCGGTTTCATGCTCCACCAGACCAACAACTGGAACAAAGACAGCTAGCACTCGAACATGGCCAAATAGGAGATGCAATGGAGCAAGAGAGGATACAACAACCTGAAGAATGCGTGTCAACTCCTCCCGATCTCCCGACTCCATCAGAACAACCTCCAGTGGCCGAGAAGCCGGCTTCACCTGAAAAAAACATCGAGAAGCCGGCTACACCTAAAGAAGTTGTCGATAACCCGACTCCATCAGAACAACCTCTAGTGGCCGAGGAGACAGCGGCAGCAGAGACATGCAATGAAAGCGTGGTGCTAAAAATGGTACGCGCGTATGAAAAGGATGCGACACCTGAGGTGCAAGCATGGTTCAAGAAAACTGCGGCGGGAAAGGAAAAGGAGAAACCAAACAAAAAAGTGCCGAAAAAGAGAAAGAGGGCAACGAAGGAAATTGATAGTATTCCATACATAAAATTCTACAAATCTGTGATTGGCCTTGATGCAATTCAAGATTTGCCGGATTGTCCCCTAAGATACGAACACGGCAAACCATTCCTGCCAGACTGGGCTCTTAATGACGAACATTTTCCATGGGAGATGAGAAGATTTCATGATTGGTATCTTAGGGCATCTAAGCTTGGGGTCCAATTCATAAGCGCTCACATTCCGAGCCGATGTTTCACTACCCTAACCAAGACTACAATCGCCGATTTTTTGGAGTTCCAAAACATGTTCCTCCTAGGACAAATGGACATCACTACGATGACCCTTTGGTGCCTGTAAGTCTTCCTGCCAATCACTTTAATTAACATAACAATACTCTTGTATGTAACATCTAATTGCTTTATAATATACCTTTCAGAATGCAGTATGAAACAGCTAACAGGCGTGGCGATACAAGAGTCGGGTTCTTGGACCCTTCACTAATCAACCAGTCTCAACACGACTATCCACTCAGGCTAAAAGACGATAGCAAAGAACTGCGGGAAGGAAAAACAAAAGAGGAGAGGGAAAAAATCCGGGCAGAATTACACAGAAAATATAAGAGGAAAGTTGTTTCATACATTGTCACTGCCCTGAAGTTCCTCCACGAAGATAACCGTGACCAAATCTTTGCTCCATACAACTTTGAGTATGTCGAAAACCTTGCCTTTAATACTCAGCGTAAATTTAACACAAAGGATCATACTAACTTCATTCGCTTTGTTGTGTGCAGCGGACACTGGATCTATCTATACATCATGCCTAGGGAGAGCAAAGTATTGGTCTTGGACTCGTTGGATTTCGAAATCAAGAGATATTCGACCATTCTGAATATAATACGGTGGTAAGATATAGACCTGCCATATTGCTTCTTAATTATATATATGTGAAGTAGTCCTACTTATCTGAGTTTCTAAATGTGTTCTAATTATAACAGGGCCTTCAAAATTGGCATCGAAAAGTATCAACTGCCGTTTCATCCTGAGCGGCAGCACAATATCCAAGTCAGAGCGAACTTCCTGGTATGAAAGATAAGACACGTACATATGAATATATTGAAACAATGTATTATAACTCTAAATCTAATTAATTAACTTGTTTGTAAAACATAGTGCCACAAGCAACCAAGGGAATCGGATACTGTGGATACTATGTTTGTGAGTTCCTCAGGGTCAATGGGAGGTACAGAACTAATCCTCACGATGTAAGTACTCAAAAACATTATCTCATTTCATTGCATGTGTGCACATAATTAAAAACCCCTTGCCACTTTTGACACGTATAATCTTTTCTTCGTTCAGCTCCCTGAAATCCCACTTATGGATCGGCCTCTCACCGAGACTAATCTCATGGACATCATTGCCGATCTGTGCCGTTTCACATTGCACGAGGTGATCCACCCGTGAGGAGAATTCTTCGATCACGGTTCATTCTTAACAGAAGAAAAATACCGTCGATTGATCGAGTGGGAGTATCACCTGTTCTAGTAAACTTGTTCAGTTCGATGTTTTGTCTAACTATCTATGATCAAAAACATAGATGCACTGATCTGTGTGTGATGTCTTTTGTAACTAGCACGCACGGCAAAGTTGACACACGGTAATATTTATGTAAATGTGGCTCGAAAAATGTATATATAGCACAAAAGCATGTATTGAGATTCACAAAATGGCCGAAGCAATGCATCAATCCATACGATTTAGAATCTGGAGGGAAATATGGTGGGAAACAGAAAACACATGGCGTCCTCTGATTATGGCGGGAAATAGTACGGCGGGAAATAGAATGGAATATGGAACAGGGGGTTCAAATTTTAGCAGGAGCGGCTGAAAACAAAATCCGCTCTTGCTGGCGTACTCAGTAGGAGCGGCTCAAAACATGAGCCGCTCCTACTAGGAATGTCAGCAGGAGCGGTTCTTCTTTTGCACCACTCTTGCTGGAGTATTCAGTAGAAGCGGTGCAACAGGTGAGCCGCTCCTGCTGAGTCCACGACAAGAGCAGGTATGGAACCGCTCCTACAGTGGGTTCACTATAGGAGCCCACGAGTAGGTGCCCTTCCAAAATCCGCTCTTGTAGAGGCTTCTTCCACCGCTCCTGTTGCGTGTTTCTGTAGTAGTGATAGTTTCAGAATGAGTTTCAGATTGGTGCAGTTTGGACATATCAGATTATTGATTGTTTCTGAAAATAAATAATTATATTATATGCTCATTGTTTCAGTTGAACTTGGTTGAAGAATTCCATTTGGATCCTGTTCAGAACAACTTCCTGATTGTTTCAGTTCATTAACAGTAAGTCTGAAAAACAATAAATTCAGGTTAAAAGTATGTCTCTTTCTGAACATTAACAGTAAGTAAACGCTCCTATGTGCGTGCATACATCTCTGTAAAAGGATTTACCAACTTACCATTCTATGAATGTACCTATCAGACAATTCAATCAGATTGTTTCCTTTGTTCCAAGTCATGGTCTTTGGAAGAGTACCTACGAATCTCTGAAAGTAAGGTTGCATGGACAAGTTCAGCTAATTGCATTCTTGTTGTGTGTAACTTTCGAATGACCCCTTGCAGTTGAGAAGCTAACTTTTCAGACCAATTGATGGTGGAGGCAGAAATTTCAGGTTTGCCTCTATCCTTCTCAACTTATCTTCAGCCAAATGGCATGGTTTAACATGTTGAACCATTATCCTGTAAGTGTTCAAAATTTTCATTATAACATCCTGGTTTTAGCATTATCTTCTCTTGAGTATTTCTTATATTCTTTCAAAAGAAGAAGCAGTCTAGACACATGCTTCACAACGGCATGCTCTCTATCTACCTTGTAGTGTTATTGAATGTGCAAACAAAGATTCTAACATAATGAAAACTATAAACATGATTTGTGGTTTATGGTGATTTTAAATGAAAGTATAGTTTTACGAAGTTGATTGTGATGCCTCCGGCACCTCAAAGGCCCTAACACACGATTTGACTAATGATAATGAGGATTTATAACTTAATAGTGCTAGGAGAGGGATGAGAACTAGGTGGAGAAATCACTTAGTCAAAATTTTTGTGTTCAAAGAGCGAAACCTTGCATTCGGTGGAATAGCTCAAAATCAAATAGCTTTCATATGAAGCATCAAATACAAAAGTTTTAATTTAAGAAGTGCCCTTCAAATTTGCTATTGTGACCATGTTAAAATCCAAATGACAAGAGGTTCAAAAGTTTGAATGGAAATTCAGCCCACGTTCTTAGGTGGCAAAGGTGACTCTGATCAAAATTGGTCCCTAAAAAAATTTTCAAATTTGTTAAGCACTTGAACCCAGCTTCTTTATCAAATTGTTGTACATACCATAAATCACATTTTTGTTACACCGAATCTGGTTCGAAAAGTCTGCTCTAAGTATTTCTTAAACCTCTTTTAATAAAGCCTTTTTTAACTGTGGGGGAGGTCTTTTTGGGTCAAAAAAATATAATTCGAAATTGTCATCTACTTATTTGAAATTGCACCCCAAATATCCCTCGAAACCCACCCAAATTACTCTTCATTCTTCTATGCTACTTAAAAATACCCCTGACTAGGAAATGAAGTTATACTCATAACCTTTCAAGTGCACTAGACCTTGATCTGATTGGCCTTCATTTGATACTTCAAAATTTAAAAACAAGAAAGACTCTACATAAAGTAAACCTGCTGTTTTACCAAACCTTTGAATATATTTGTGCTTGTAATTTAAAATTTATTGTGATATGGACAAAATTTTGTATACCAAACTTGTAGCCAATTTCATGAGAAACAACTTTGGTATTTTATGTGATCACATGCATAATGGTTTGGATGATGATGTGGGTCTTTTTCTGTCAACATGTGAATTCTGTTAAAATTCAAATTTCTGCTAAGCAACAGCCTTTATCATGCAAAATTTTATATAACAAAGGGATCATGAAATTCTGAACAACATTGGTATAAAACGCTTTGTATGAAAATGATCAGAAATGAGACTTTTAGAGTTTCTAAACTAAGGAGTTCAGTTGGTCAAACCCGGGTTAGCTGTTTATAGTCAAATTTAAACCATATTTTTCCATAGTACATGGTATAAAGGCCATTAACAAAGTTGTATACCATGAAGAGTACAATAATTCTTGCATTTTGAGTTTTTCCAAATTCGGCCTCTAAATTGGCCAAATAGGCAAAGTTCAAAAGGGTAAAAAAAAACAAATTCTAACGATACTAAAAAAACGGTGGGTTCCATCGTTTCTACGGTTCCCTTTTAAACGGTGAGGCCCTCTCTATACACCGGAGCCCCTTCTTTCATTTTTCATTTCATCAAAAGGTATTGTGAACTTGTATAGTTCACATTCTTTAGCTCTACCCATCCATTATAGAGTAAATAGCTCTTTTCACAATAAGAGTTATTCATATAGTGACCGTATTTAATTATGAAACTTGGCTAAGTAGCTGACCCTTTAGTCCGTTCTTTTAAGATAAAGGAGCATAGTCAAACTGTGTTTCTTCATTTTCCTATTTTCCCGCTTCCCCGTCTCACTGACTGGTAGGCCCCACGATCCAGGCGGCGCGCTCATGCCGAGCCGGCGCGCGCCCCGCTGCCGCCAGTGTACGAGCAGCGCGCGCCGGCCGCGGATTGACCCCTCGAGCACGTCCTTAAGTGGAGGGCACCTCCCTCCGCTGAGCCCCTTTCTCCCACTCGCTATGTCAGCCCGATGTCATGAACTAGACACGTAAAGAGCGAATACGTATTCAGTAGCTAAGTAGCATATGTGTGAGTTGATGGACCCACTAGTCGGGTATGGCATTGGGGTTAAGAGTTAGCCGAGTTGTGGCTTGTAAGACAAGAAGAATTTATTTCATTAACCACGAACTATCGAGGTGGCAGGGTTTATCGCCCGACCTCCCAGATCCACCGAAATTCCTGTGTATGTGTTCTCACGTCGTAGCTTGATCTACTATGACCAAGGGAGGCATTACAGGTGGTATCAGAGATGATGATTCTCAGAGTGGGCGGCACAGGATTGGGGATTGTTGCGGTGGAGTAAGAGATTGGCGGCGGCGAACCGAGGAAGGTGAGGTTCGGCGGCGGTCAACGGAAGAAGGAGGCATTTGGGCGAAGGTCGATTCGAGCTGGTGGTGTTGAGGCGGCGGTAGATTGGGAAGCAGGGCTCTGGTGGTGTGGAGGCGGTGCTCTTATCGGGGATATGGTTCTTCCTCAACATGGCACCGCCAAAACCTTCCGAGCTGACGCGCCTTGTGATGGATCACCTGGACGCGGGCCAGAGGCGGGTTGAGGATAAGTTGGACAACCTCATCGAATTTGTGTAATTCCTATCTAAGCGAGTGGATGGTATTTCTTTGGTACAGCAACAGATGCAAGCACAAGTACATCTCAACACGGATGCTATTGATCAGGCTATCCGAGATCAGCAACTGCTCAGAGCTCAGGTGAGCACTAATGGCAAGGCGGTCGCACGTCTTACTCTAGAAAGGATGGCACAGGATTTGGCTGATTCGGATACTTCTTCCAAGCTGTCTGATCCTCTAGTATCTCCTCGACCTCATACTAGTCAGGGGGGCCATGGAGAACCTCCCAAATCATTCAACTACAGGTGGCCCAGGGAGCCTGATGGGGGCGCTACATCTTATCATCATTCACTACCAAAGATGACCTTCCCAAAGTTCAAAGGCGAACATCCAAAAATTTGGATTGTTAAATGTGAGGACTACTTCAACATCTTCAATATTTAGGAAAAAATGTGGGCCACTGCAGCCTCCTTGCACATGGAAGGCAATGCAGCTCAATGGTTTTAGGTGTACAAGGCTCGGCATGGCATATGTACATGGGCTAAATTCACTGAGGCAGTGCAATCTAAGTTTGGGGTGTATGATTATTGTAATGCAGTGACTGACCTCTTGGATTTGAAGTAGGCTGGAACAGTAGAGGAGGATGTGGTTGCTTTTGAGGAATTGCAGTTTCAAGTGGCAGTTCCTAATGTGGGCATGGATGAAGTCTGTTTTGTGTCTCAATTCATGAGAGGCTTAAAAACTAAGCTCAAGTATGGTGTGCAGTCTCAAATGCCCGAGACAATGGAAAAAGCTATCATGTTAGCTAAGATTTAAGAGAGATCGTTGGAGGAGCCCAAACAGAAACAATCTAAAATGCTTCCAGGGGTGAAACCTTCTGCTTTGCCTCTGAAACAAGACACTAAACCTCAGTTCAATCCTGCTTTGAGTAAGTAGAGACAGTTGAGGGATTTTCATAGAGCTAATGGCTTTTGTTACTACTGTGGTGATAAGTTTTATTCTACTCACCTGGACAAGTGTCCCAAGCATCAGAAACTCCAAGCCAATGCTTTGGTGGTAAATGATTTGGATGTATCTCTCTCAAATGAGGTGTTGAACCAATTGGATATTGAAGATTCTCCAACTGAGGAATTTTGTACTTTATCCTTGAATGCTCTCTCTAGTACAGAGATAGGGCATTGTATGAAGCTTAGAGCACTGGTAGGAAAGAAAGTGATGCAGTTGTTGGTTGATAGTGGGAGCTCACATAGTTTTATCAATAGTGCTTTCCTCACTCAGGTGAATTGTACTCTACAAGAAGTACCTCCAAGCCGAGTTAAGTTAGCTAATGGTGAAAAAATAGTCACTCACTAAGCTGTCCCTGATTTGGAGTGGTGGTGTCAAGGACACACATTCAAAACTCCTATGAAGGTTCTTCCCTTGGGATCCTATGATGCAATTTTGGGCTTTGATTGGTTGGAGCAGCAGTCCCATGGAGTGTGATTGGAAGAACAAGATAATGCACTCTATTTCTTAGGATGTTCTAGTCACTATTAAGGGTGTTCCTCCTGTTCCTTTGTAGCTGTCTAAAATTAATGCTAAACAGTTGATCAAATGGTCTGAAGGAAATGATACAGCTGCTATTGATGATCCATCTCCAAATTCTTCAGAGATCTCACAGTTGTTGGTAGAATATGCTGATGTGTTTGAGGTACCTACTACCTTACCTCCTCACCATCATTATGACCATACTATTCCTATTTTACCTCGGGTAGCCCCTGTAATCTCTAGGCCTTACCATTATTCTCCCTTGCACAAATATGAGATAGGGAGGCAAATTAAGGTCTTATTAGAGCAGGGCTACATTGTTCACAGCAAAGTCCTTTTGCCTTCCCAGTTCTCTTAGTGCAGAAAAAGGATGGTACTTGGCGCATATGTGTAGATTATCGGTGCCTCAATGCTATCACAGTCAAGAATAGATTTCCAATTCCATTGGTTGAGGAAATCTTTGATGAACTAGATGGTAGTACTCACTTCACAAAACTGGACCTTACAACTAGTTACCATCAAGTGAGGATGATGCCTCAAGATGAACACAAAACAGTTTTCAAGACTCACCACGGGCATTACCACTTTAAAGTGATGCCATTTGGGTTGACAAATGCCCCTGCAACCTTTTAGTGCCTTAGGAATGATATTCTGAGCCCATTTTTGCGCAAATTTGTCATGGTTTTCATGGATGACATTTTGGTCTATAGTCCTTCTCTTTCTCAACACATAGTGCACTTAACTTCAGTTCTTCAACAATTGAGGCAACACAAATTTTTCCTCAAGAAAGTCAAGTGTTCCTTTGCACAACAGCAGATTGAATACTTGGGCCACATTATCTCTTGTGAAGGAGTTGCTACTGACCTCTCTAAAATAGAAACCAAGCAAAAGTGGCCCACACCAACTTCCATTACTGAGTTGAAGGGTTTTCTTGGGCTCACTGAATACTATAGGCGTTTTATAAAAGGGTATGATGTTATAGCAAGGCCTCTAAATATGCTCTTGAAGAAAAATGCTTTTCAATGGTCAGTAGCAACTGAGCAAGCCTTTCTAGCTCTTAAGCAAGCTATCCAACAGCCTCATGTCTTAGCTTTACCAAATTTCCAACAGACTTTCATAATTGAGATAGATGCATGTGCTCTGGGTATTGGGACAGTACTTATGCAGCAAGAACGACCTATTGCTTACCTCAGCAGGGCACTGGGAATGAAACTGCAGCAACTCTCTATATATGAAAAAGAATTTTTGGCACTCATTATGGCGGTTGGAAAATGGAGGTCATATCTGCAGTGGACTGAATTCATTATTCTGATAGATCACCGCAGTTTAGCCTATCTTTCAGAGCAGAATTTACACTCTGATTTACAGCGCAAAGCAATGGCCCGAATAATGGGGCTGCGGTTCAAAGTGGTGTATAAGAAGGGCAAAGAAAATCTTGCAGCAGATGCCTTGTCTCGAGTAGCTCATCTTTTGGCTATCCAGGCAGTTTCTGTGGTTCAACCTGTGTGGGTTTAGGAAGTTCTAAATTCCTATACTACAGATCCTATGGCATAGAAATTGTTAGCAACTTTGGCTATCAGTAGTCCTGATTCAAATGGTAATGAATTAGTAGATGGGATCATCAAGCGTCAGGGACTGATTTGGGTGGGGCAGAATTCAGCTCTCGAAACCAAGATAATTGCAGCCATGCACTCCTCACCAGTCGGTGGTCACTTTGGTTCTAAGGCTACTTATTATAGAATCAAGAAGCTCTTTGGGTGGAAAGGCTTAAGGGCAGATGTTGATGACTTTGTTAAGTAGTGTTAGATCTGTCAACAGGACAAACATGAACTCATACACCCTACAGGGGGTCTTACATCTTTTACCTGTACCTATTGGTGCTTGGACAGATGTGACAATGGACTTTATTGAAGGTCTCCCAACTTCTGAATCTTTCAATGCTATACCGTTGGTTGTGGACAGGCTTACCAAGGTAGCTCATTTTTTTCCTCTGAAGCATCCTTTCACCGCTCCACAAATTGCTCGTCTCTTCTTGGATCATATTGTCAAGTTGCATGGTGTTCCTACTAAGATTGTCACAGATCGTGATCATATTATTTTGAGTTTGTTCTGGAAGGAGTTGTTTCACTTACTTGGCACTAAGCTCATTTCTAGCACAACATATCATCCACAAATGGACGGTCAGACCGAGAGAGTTAATCAATGTCTCAAAATGTATCTGCATTGCTCTATCTCATCATCACCAAAAGATTGGAAATCACGGCTACTGTTAGCAGAATTGTGGTACAATTCTTCCCACCACACATCATTGTGGTGCTCTCCTTTCAAGGCCTTGTATGGATATGAACCTAATACAGGAGTGTTACCGGATCCATCACAAACAGGCTCTTCATCAGTGGCTAAACTCATGGCAGTTCGCCAGGCTCATTTGGCTCTACTGAAAGAGTAGCTTGCAGTTGCGCAGAACAAAATGAAACTTTATGCTGATCATTCGCGTACTCCTCGCATATTTCAAGTCAATGAGCAGGTTCTTTTGAAACTTCAACCTTATGCTCAAACTTCAGTTGTTAATCGCCCTTTCCCTAAGTTATCATTCAAGTACTTTGGCCCATATCGGGTGTTGGCTCGTGTGGGGGATGCAGCCTACAAGCTTCAGCTGCCGGATGGTGCCCAAATACACCCAGTGTTTCATGTATTACAGCTCAAACCATTTACCCCTGATTATTCTCCTGTATACTTTGATGTCACTCAATTTGCAGAGCTAGACAAGGAGGACGTTGTTCCTAAAGTCATCTTGGATTGCCGGTTGGTCAAGAAAGGCAATCAAGCATTGACACAAGTGTTGATCAAGTGGACTAATCTACCAGCATTTTCAGCTACTTGGGAAGACTACAACTGGTGAAGGCTCGCTTCCATTAGCTATTGCTCAGAGACAAGCAACCTCTCAAGGGGGCAGTACTATCAGCCCGGTGTCAAAAACTAGACACATAAAAGGCGAATACGTATTCAGTCGTTAAGTAGTATATGTGTGAGTTGATGGACTAACTTATCGGGTATGGCGTTGGGCCATTGGGGTTAAGAGTTAGCTGAGCTGTGGCTTGTAAGACAAGAACTTATTTCGTTAACCACGAACTATCAAGGTGCCAGGGTTCATCGCCCAACCTCCCACATCCACGGAAACTCCTGTGTATGTGTTCTCACGAGTCACGCCGTAGCTTGATCTACTACGGTCAAGGGAGGCATTATACGTTCCCCCTCTCATTTTCTCCATTTCCATTCGCCGCCATTGCAGGGAGATCGGGCTCGAGCTGCGCCCACTGCTCCGCTGCTCCTCGCGCCCCACCGCCACCACGCCGAGCTTCTCTGGCCCCAACTCCACCGCCTCGAACTGGTCTTGGCCGCTGGTTGCTCTCCACTAAGCCACATTGCCACGCCGAACGTTGGTGCTCCTACCTCACCGTCGCCAGCCTCCCTGCGCCCCTCTCCGACGCCACAGGCAGTGGGGTAAGAACCCCCATCCTCTCCTCTCTCTTACCCTCCGCCGGCAGCGAGCCCCTAGGGCCCCGCGCTGCCGGGCCGGCCAGCGCCGCCGCCATTTCCCTCCCTGGGCGCGAGGTTGAACGAAGAAGCCCAGGAAGGAAGACGACCCTTTTTGCGATTTAATTCTCTGGATTTTGACTTTTCTCGCTTTAATCTGACGTACTGTTGACGTACTGTTGAATCTGTCTGGACTCCATGTTAGTAGATCTACAGGGTGGATATGATGTGGTTATGTGAAATGACCATTTTGCGCCTTGTTTCTTGCATGCATGATGAAGATAAATAAATGATGAAAGTGGACCAAATAAACTCTAAATTCTACAAAATTTGGATAGTAGCTTTATTATGATACTAGGTGTATGACCGTGCGTTGCTATGGAAGTCATTACATGTGTTCAAAGTCCTTTGTAGGAAGGACACAAAATTATTGCGTATTCAAAATTAAAATAAGTTTGGTTGGTTTGACTGCACCCAGGCCAAGTTCCTTAGAAGGTTGTTTAAGGAAGTGATTTATTTATCAGTGAATTTAATTTCTTTAAGTTAGATATAAACCTTCAGTTATCTTGCTGACATTCCACAATCTAAAGCCACAAGCAAGTCTAGATAACATGATGAAGCAAGATATAGCATTAAGAAGCCATCTCAACGGGCAAATTAAATAACAAACATGCAATAACTAAGAGAATATCTTCTTTGTTATCTATATTTTACTACTGGAAACCGGAATATTCCAGACGGTGCAAATACCGTTAGGGAAATACCAAAAACACCAAAAACGACAGGGAAATGGGAAATCCTATTACCTTGACGGTGTCCCGACACGAAAATGTCGACAGGGCTGGACCGACAGGGAAATCAAAATTTGCCCGTCGGCGCATCGTCAGGAATGATTTCCTTGTCAGTCTAAACCGACAGAAATATTCCGCACCATCAGGAATATAGCGGTTACCCTGTCGATGCGTGGTCGACAGGGAAACAAGTTACACCGTCAAAGAAACTAATTTCCCTGTCGGTTTGCTACCGTAAAAAATAATAACATTTCTCCTGACGTTTTGAGTACCGACGGAAGAAATTAATTTCCCTGTCTGTTTTTGTACCGTCAAAAGAAATATTGTTTCTCCTGTCGGTTTGCATACTGTCAGAATAATTTACATTTCTTTGTTGGTGCCTGGACCGCCAAAAAAAATGTGTTTTTCCCTGTCGGGTTACAAACCGTCAGAATAAAACCTACAGGGAAACCCTCTTGGCCTGGTTGGACCATTTGCATGAATATTCATGTGAATTAATAAAAATCCATGATTCAAAAAGAACTATCAAGCAAAACACACATCACATTCAACTGACTAGTCCAGATCATACATATATATAATATAAGATGTCCAAATGTTTGCATCACTGGTTACATGATAGATGTCCAAATGTTTGCATCACATGTTAATAAGATGGCATCAATATAAACAGCCATGTATCTCAAAAGCTAAATACCATCTAGCTACAGGTTAGCACATGTGGAGTCTACTGCCATTCTCCTACCAACCTTGTAAGCTTATATCTACTTAGCAAGTGCATGCAAAGGCACAGCACTTCAAAAAATAAAATCGCCACCAGTTGCCATTTCGGTTTGCTACCATCTTCATGTAGATGCATGGTTCGGGCTGTGCTGATGGCTGGTCACAACTACAGCTCTGTTTGCACCGTCCTGATCCTTGCTGCCATGGTGGCCATCTGCGTCGATGCCGCCGTTAGTTGATTCCGAGCCAACATGAGAAGATCTAGTGGCCTGCACACCATTACAGCAAAAGGATCCGAGCAAACACTCATGAACCACAGCAAAATAAGCAACAAACACTAAGAACTACAAGAGGTAGTGAGTATGTTGGGCTGACTAAGAACTGTTGGGCTGCCAATATTGTGGCAAGAACAAAACTGCTAATCCATATATATGGGGTTGTGAACACACAACAGAATAGGTGGAGTAGAACACTTTAACTCATGCAAATATCTACCTTACCATGAGAAAGAGATCCCAATATCTACCTTACCATGAGAATGAACTGAACTAATGCATATTAACTCCAGTAGGTATGCAAGATTCAACATGAGGCCACTTCCTCACTTGTGCACTGCGTGTTGCCATTCTGAATACCATAAGGTGCCATGTTAGATTCCATTGAAACTAAGTATGCACATAGTTGTGAAAATACAAGAAAGCGAGAACTCATTTTCCTTATATTTTCTAATTCTATAAACTAAGTGTGATTCTACAAACAGCAAATAGAACTCATTTCCCTTATATTTTTCTAATTATGCTAGATGCTTATGTATCACCAATGAATTTGTCCAAATTTGCTTGAACTTCCTCCCCTGTTAAGCGCCTAGGAGGCTCATCAAACACCCTTGTGTTCTTCCTAAATGCATTAGCTTGTTTTCTAAATTCATGATTCATAAGTAGGAAACACCTATGACAATCAAACCAGCAAGCCTTGTGACCATTAGGGAGTTGGAAACCTTTACAGCCATATCCAGTGGGGCATGCCAATCTACCATGGGTGCTCCATCCAGCAAAGTCACCATATGCCATGAAGTCATGTACTGACCAGAGGTAGGCAGCCCTCATTCTAAACCTACGTTTCATAGAAGCATCCCACGTTTGAACCCCATTCCACAGTGTTTGAAGTTCATCCACTAAAGGTTGCATTAGAACATTCAATTTTTTACCAGGATGCTCAGGACCAGGAACAACAAGGGTTAAGAAAATATACTCAGACCTTAACAGAGTGCCAGGAGGCAGATTTAAAGGGGTCACAAAGACTGGCCAACATGAGTAAGGAGCAACATTTAGATTAAATGGTGTGAAACCATCAGTTGCTATTGCAAGTCGCACATTTCTTCTATCACTTGCAAAGTTTGGGTACTTTGCATCAAAATGCTGCCAAGCTTCTCCATCACAAGGGTGCACAATCTTACCACTCATCGAGTGATCAGGTGACCGCATTAGCTTAGCTATCTCTAAATGCATAAACAATCTTTGCAACCTATCTGTGATGGGAAGATAACGCAATACTTTCCGAGGAACCTTAGTACGACCTTCCTCATATCTATTGGCTCCACAAATGTCACACTTCTCTTTATTGGAAACATTTTTATAGTAGAGCATGCAATTATTATAATAGACATCAATTTTTATATATGGCATACCAAGACCCTCTAATAGCTTCTTTGATTGGTAGAAGTCATCAAGTAATTTAGAATCTGAAGGAAGGAGTTCATGTACTATTTGTATGACATCATCATATGCTGCAATTGACATATTGTATCTTGACTTTACAGCAAGCAAGCGAGCAATAGCAGATAAGCATGAGTGTGTGGTTCCCTCATGCACCAACTCATCTGCACTAGAAACCATCCTATAGAAAGCTTTGGCATATTCTGGTTGCTCATCCATATCAGGTGGATGTGCCTCAGCTAGATCAACCAACATTTGGTCCATCCGATCAGTCTCATCAAACCCCTCTATATTTGCTACATTGTCTAAATGATCATGTCTAACAACCCTCTCACCATGCTCCGTCCATGTTTCATAGCCTTCCATAAAATCATTCCTACACAAATGCAACTCTACTGTATTCCTTTTGTGCCTACCTCGATTGCTGTTTCGGCACTCAGCACATGGACACTTAATGGTACCATTTTCAGCTACCCCCGGAAATGAAAATGCATGATTCAACAACTGTGTAGTTTTGTCAATCCATTCATTAGATGGAGCTTTCCCACGCTGCCAACCACTATACATCCAATTGCGGAGTGACATGATAACTTGTTCTGCGATTCAAAGATTTATTGATTACTATGCATTAAATATATGTTGATATATGGCTACTGTATAGAATGAGAGTGACAAATTGAAGACTCCACAAGCTGTTTGCTAATATGGGTTCATTGTTTCAAAAATTGTGAAAGTTTTTTTATATGATTAGTACATATCATTGTGTTTTGGTGGCAGAACAAAATAAACTAATATGCTTATCATGTAAGATAGCTATTGTAGTTATATATTTGACTGCAGGTAGCATGACAGCTCCACAGTTAAAGGTATTGCACACATGACACACATAAGTTTCTGTTATAATGAACACAATACATTGATTGGATTTGGAGGAAATTGGTGTGACTTTTCTTACCTTAAGCAGACAGCACAGTCAGTGTGCAGAGCGGAACAAACGACGATGAAGTTGTGGACAGAGACGAGGCCGCCAGATGTGGGAGCAACGCCGGTGAGGGGCCACCAGAGGCTGTGACCTAGCACGAAGAACTATTAAGTATCTGCTTTACCATCATTAAGTAGTGAATAGTCTGAGCAATTGGTCGTGAGGTCCTTTACCTTTGGTGAGCACGAAGAACTACCATAGCCCGGACGACAAGGGGCCACCCGCGTCGATGGCCAGCGTCTAATGGAGAAGGCGTCGAGACCGGTGCTCGGATGGAGATGCTGTTGGTGGCCGCCGTCTGATGGAGATGGATTCGAGTGAAGCGGGGGTGGAGAGAGGTGCCAGCGTACACCGGGATGGCCTCAACGGCCGGTGGAGCGGCGTCCACTACGTCGGCGAGTGACCATGGCGAGCGGCGGCTTTGACTGGAGCGGGCTCAGTGGAGATGGATCTGTAGAGGCGGCGCAATTTGGAGCAAGGCGAGGCGAATGGGGCAGGGCGGGGGTGACTGGATGGGCGAGGCGGCGCCGGGGCGACCGGGAAAGGGAGCGGGTGGCAGGTGCAGGGCGAGGGTTTCGCGGGGGATGGGGCGGCGGGAGCAGGGGCGATGGTCTCGCGAGGAATTTCGCGGCGCGGGGGCTGCTCGCTGCTCCAAATCGCCGCCTCTACAGATGGGGGTGAGGGTTTTTGGCGAGGGAGATGGGGGCGGCGCGCGCGGGGGCTGAAAGGGCAGGCTAAAAGGCGGCGGGAAGGGGGCTGAAAAGCTAGGGTTTTGCCAAGGGCGGCGCGGGCTGGGCTTATGCCAAACGGATGAGCGCGGGCGAATGCGCGGAGGAAAAAAAACGGCGCCATCTTTTTTATTTCCTGTAATTTCTATGTGGGTGTAAATGACACCAACAAAACAAATGGAAAACCGACAGGGTAATAGAATTTTTCCGTGGGTTTAGCTTAACCGACAGGGTAAATAGTTTTTTTCCTGTGAGTATTTACACCGACAGGGAAAACGCTATTTTTCCTATCGGTATTGAATTTATCCTGGCAGTACCTTTCCCACTGACAGTATAAACTATATTTTTCTTGTCCGGACTCAAAAAACCGACAGGGAAATATGATACCGACAGAAATATTCGCGTTTCCAGTAGTGTTTGCAAATGCATTAGACGAATACAACTCGATCCCATGTGACGGTGTTGACGCAGAAGCAGTTCAAACTCTTGAACAAGAGCTATTAGATCCACAATGCAACTTTTTATCAGCTCTAAACCAACCCGGCATCAATGGAGAAATGAATCATGATGAAGCATATGATTATTAATCTTGGGTGGCGTCACCATATCCTTGCTAACGCTGCCGCTGGAGGCATCGTCGACGATAGACCAGCGCCACCAGCTAGTAGGTAGTGGCGCGGCAGCAGAACAGGTAGGCAAGCACATTTGCAGCATTGAGCTGGACGGACCGAGGGTTGGCTAGCTAGATTCATCATGCTTTCGATTGCCCTCCATAGTACCTCTTGGAGATAATTAACGTGTGGATCAGGGCAAGAGCTACATGTGATTTTGTTTATTAGAGACGAGCAAATGGTGGTGGGCTGGCGGCGTTGGATCGTCTGAGTATACACTAAACACCACAGACAAGATGGGAGTATTTGTATGACCGCCACGAATCCGACGATCTCGGTATGCAGTCAGTGACGATCTCGATTGGGAGTTTTTCTTGTGAAACACCAAAATCCTTTTCCGAAATTACATGCACGAAAAAAATCATTACCAACACAGTGATATCTAATTGAACAGATGCTGCAAAATTTGCGATTGTCAGGAGCTTGTGGTGTGATTAAACTGGTATCCTTTCAATTAGATCTCCAAAACTAAAAACATATGCTAACACAGGGCATGTACGAAAAAAACAGCTGACCTGTAGACTGTGCTTGTTGTCAGGCTGTGCTTGATAATTTGGTGTGTCTGCAGCAGAAGGGAAACAATGGCAGAAAGGAAATGCCTATTGACAGAGGATGGGAAAGGATGGTGCGAGCTTGTTCTGTACCTTGAAGAGGAGGCGAAACTTGATTTGGAGGCGAAAACACGGCGGTGGATGAGCATCGATGCCGGGACCGAGCGAGGCGAGGGCGCGGCTACAGCAGCTGGGCGGAGGGCGCGGACGTGCGACATGGAGGAGGCCGGGGTGACGCGGAAGGCGGAGGCGACCGGGGCCAGGCGAGTCAGGGGAGCGTCGGAGGAGAGGGGCAAGTTGGAGGCGGTGCGCGTCGGCCGTGGCGGCGCGAGGCGAATCGGCGTCGGCCGCTGCAGGGTGGCAGGCGCGTAGGCGGCGCGTCGGCTGCAGAGGCTAGCGAGGGTAGGGTTTGGGTGGCGGCGTGCATGGAAGCGGGGCAGAGCTGCGGGGCGCGCTAGGTCAGGGCAGGGCCGACAGGGCTGCGGGGTGGGGCCACGCGCAGGGGACTGGGCAGGGGCACATGACGGGCGGGGTGGGAGCGGGGTGGCGGACCATGGAGTGTGCCCACGTTACGTACTTAATGAGTAGTAGAGATTACGCTCTGTGGAAAGTTTTGGTAGAAGTAGCACTTGCTGTTAAATGACAGATCTACCTCTAGGCTTGGTTTTTGTAATAAAAATGCATGGGAAAAATACTTGCTACATGAAAAATGATTCAAATACTGTACTAGTATTTTTGGACACTCCTTGTGGTATACGTAGCTCACGGTAAAAGTTTGAAGCTCTGCATGTTAAGTTTGAATGGTGATTTAAAAATGACAAAATATTACTTATTTAAATAAATAGTAGGAAACATGGTTTTAGGGTGCATAATAAATTGCATGAAACATTTGGTAATGTGCTGGTCATGTGTAGGTCCGAGAAAGTATTTTTGGAAATTTTATTGGTGCAAAATACGAGCTGCTTTTGAATTAGGCTAAATAAATAAGTGGAAAATAGATGTGCTATCAAACTATGAATATTTTGCTTGCTGATTTTTGTACATGATGTTTATGCCCTGTTATGCTTGCTGAACAAATTTCATGGATAGAAATCTTTTCTGTGATTTATAAAAAATCTGGGAAGATAAGGGGTTAATAAATTGCTGAAATTCTCATAACTAACTTATAACTCCTTTGTGGCTGAAATTTAGATAGTGACATTGTATGTTAAGTTTCTACATGTCGTAGATATTTGAGTTCATGAGGAGTTTTCTAACAACTTGAAGTCAGATGAGAGTTTTTATTCATAAAGGGGGACATGTTGCATTGTATTTATACATAGGTGTTTACTTATGTTAGAGATCATTCGCGAATGCTGGTCGATTTCTTGCTGCATACTATTTACTATTCGCCATGTCATACTTGTTATGGAATTAATTTACTGACTCATATAAAACACCTAAAGTCAATATAGAGTTTTAATCCATTAAATAAACAAAATGCATGATATAACTAGTGGATGTTTCCTATGAATGCATGAAGTGTATGGTTTCAACTTGTTACCGAAAGCACCACCACATCTATCTTAGTAATCTAAGTGACTAAATAACTATGACTTGTTTTATCGGGCCACATCATTAACATGTTGCCATTATGATCAATAGTCGTATATGGGTGACTTCATGATTGTGTGTTTGCTTAATGTCCATAAGAGTACTCCCTATTTAAGTAGTTTATCAATCACTTTTCTGTCTATCCCTGAAATAATTGTTCATATGTGCGCTCGATATTCATGTATCTCATTCACTGCGTCATGCATATCATTGATATAGTGGCGCTCATTGCAGATACGTGATCAAGAAGCGAGTGCGTGGAGCTACTTCAACCAACGGTGGTCCAAAAGACCAACTAAGACCCACTCATGACCTAGAGAGCCCATCAGTCGTGTTTGGAAGGAGGAGCAGTCCAAGTGATCAAGGGGTTGCCTGGGGCAAAGGCCCACAACCTGGCAAACTAACATAGTTTAGTTCGTTGGTTTTGATAAAAATAAGCAAAGGTAGGCAGGACCATGCTTTTCCCAGCTAATATGATATGAATGGTGATTACGCATCTGCATTAGAGTTGATTGAAAACAATTGCATTAGACTCTCTGGCCACCCTAGCCCTAGCACCTATATATAGAGTTCGTATGACGAGTATGCCTAGAATTTACTAGGTGCGAGTAGACACAAGCGAATGGAGTCACTCGTCGCGTAGGTGACTTCAAATCACATAAATCTCATTATTATGGAGGTTATTATTATGCTCATGATTTAAATGGAGATCGGGAGGAGCATAAGTTTATTTTTGTGGCGTTCGTTGTTGTTATATTTGGCTCCGCTCGAGTCGCATAAGGGTCATCCGTTGTTTGCTTGTGGAAGTGCAATCAACCTCTATGAGGTTTTTAGTGAATGTTGACAAAACATTAAAAGGTACTAATGGTTTTCATGAACATGGATATTGTGATAAAATCAAATGAAAGTGCTACACACATATCAAGCAAGTGAAATTGAGTTTCAACTCTACATCAAGCAAACAAGTGCTAAGGTGTCATTGCAAGAAAGAAAAGAGGCCCCTCATTTATTTGAAAATGAGTTAAAGTGGTTCGCGCTCAAGTTCCAAGCCGAAAATAAAATTGATAATTAACTTCTTGAGTATAGGAACCGCCGTAGTATCAAGGGGGCGTCCAACTTGCAGTGCTCCTAATGTCATCAAACTCACAAAGGTCAAATCTTTCATCGAATTTCAAGTCCAAAGCTAGACGGTCAAAATCAGCCTTCTCAGTACCCATTGGTTGGACCACTGGTTCCAACCAGTCTAGCTCCTCCAACCAGTCCGCTGTCTTTGGAATCACAGTCCTCACTAGTTGGAACCTGTTTGGACTGGTTGGAACCGGTCTACACTGTTTCAGCCTGTAACGGTTCAAACAACGACTATTTCGAGAGGGGAAGGCGTTGACGGTCGTTATTGCACTACCTACGACCATCAACTATCGATGAACATGAAGGAAAATATGCCAAAGTATGGAATAACTTGTGCTACTAACATAGTTCCACAAGTTGTGTTGAATATTTGATTGCAGGCACAAGATTAGCAGAAAACAGGCCAAATTTGGCTAAGTCACAACACTGACCAGTGGGCCAGGCCGCCCGACTCCAACCCCGAGCCGCCCGGCCTGACAAAATGGCCAAATCACTTCATCTTCGACCTGCATGCACTTAAGTGACGTGTCAACAGAGCTGTGAAGTCCAAATGCCGAATGCAACATGCAAAGTACCGGAAGGCCTTGCCACATCATCGATCCAGCACTTGGATTGGTGAAGTCAGCAATCCTCGGCACTTCAATCCTGCGGCTAAAAAAAACACAAGTGAAGATCAACGGTTGACAAAGAAACACATGCATAACCGCCACAACCGCCATACAACCGACTTGGGAAGGCAATGAGGAACCTTGGATCAAAAGAGGCGGTGAATCCGACGACTTTTCGGGCCACTCGGCCTGGTGGGAGGCCGCCCGGCCCCACCTCCAAGTCGTCCGGCCTATAACCGTCACTTAACTGCCTCACCAACCTTGGAAGCTATAAATACCCCCTAGACTTCACTTATTGCACACTAGTCTAGGGGGGTATTTAACGCTTGTCTAGTGTGGTGTACCTTTATTGCACACTAGATCCAAGGCTTAAGTTTGTGTTGTTCTTAAGTTATCTGAATCTTGTTAGACTTGTCGGTGCTATAAGCTTGTCTTAGGCTTTTGATCTAAGATTAAGTTAGTTCTCACCCTCTGATCAAGGAAGAGCTTTAGTGTTCAAGTTCTCACTTGAACACTAGTATAGCGTGCCATCTTTCCCACACAGATCTAGTTGGTAGCCTCTCTAGGTGACAGCTCTAGAGGTCTCAGTATTCCACCCCGTCGTTTGGTAAGCCTGTAGGCATTAGCTAGGTCTCCTTCGAAGGTCTACTATCTACCCCTTGACCCCTCGAAGCGCCGGAATTTCGCTCGACGCAACATCCTAGCTTGTTTCCAGTTACCTTAGTTCAACCGCGAATACTCCTCTGCAGCGGTTAAGTAGTAGAGTTTGGAAATCTAATCTCACTCGTTGTCCTCCTAGATAGCTACCTAAGTGTTAGGCTTCTTAGTCCCTGTTTCACTCTTCCCACCATACACTATCTTATTATTTTACCCCCGTTGTAAGAACGGCTGGTGTTTTATCTAAGTTATAGTACTGCTTGAAAGTTCGACATTTCATTCCACCTATTTGCCCTTGCTTCCCTGTGGATTTTTACAATACTCGGAATACTCTGAGTGAAAAAGCTACAGCGAATCTCCATGCGCTTGCGGAGTAAAATCTGTTACGCTAAGAGACGTCAACAGGAGTATATATATACCCCTTCATCCCTTCTCTTTCTCTCTTGGCACTCCGAAAAACATGAGACAAAGGCTCCTCGTGCTGCCACTCCACTCCTTCATTCTCCACTCTCTTGTGCTCAAATCCTTCATTGTTGGTGAGTTTGAGATTGTGAGATCTTCATCTCTTTCTCTTTCTTTGTAAGTTGTGGTAACCCTTGAAGCAATCTTGGTGGACTTGTTACTCTTGGGACTTCATGCTCCTAGATGGCTAGGAGTCACTCGTTGATACTCGTTGATGCATCTAACTCCTGTGGATTGCTCCAGGAAGTTTGTAATCTTCGCTCTTTGAGCCTCATAGTAAGTACATCTCCGCCGGTCTTGGTGATTGGGGAGAAGAGGATAGGGTTGCGAGCCCAAACGCTTTGTGGGTTCCTCAACAACGAGGATGTAGGGACACCTTTGTGCTATGCCTGAACCTCGGGATAAATCCTTTGTCTCGCGTGCTTGCTTGTGGTGGCCTGTTTTCTTCGCGTTCTTGTGTTGGAGAAATCCGTGTGAATCTATCTTTTGTGCCGGAACCAAGGCTTTCCCCTCTTAGATCTACAAGGGCAAGTCCTAAGAAAGCATTAGAAAATTACGGTATCAATTTTGGTTCAGTAGATTTAGAGATCAATTCATTTCTTTCCGCTGTTGTCAAGTTCCATCGGTGAGCACTGGTGTTGCACTAGGAAACCAATGGGTAGTACCCTTTGTGAGTCAACACAATGCGAGCCGGGAGGTGTATGTGGACGTAAGAGTCGCTCCTCCTTGCTGCAGCTCACGATCGGCTAAGCAGTTAGCTGATCGTCTGACAATGGTGGTCGGGCGTGCCACCTGGCGGATGACCTAGCCAGGAAAGTTGTGATGATGGTGGTGATGGTGGTTAGCTCCTATTTCCCCTGCAAAGATAGATAAAACAAGGCAAACATTAAATACTAGCCGGATCGCTCGGATCGGCTCTTCCCGCATCGGATCTTCAACATCGGCATGATCCTACTGTCTTGCCGATGGTACATCCAACTAATATGTGTGAACATGTAATAAAAGGGAAAATAAACTTATCTAGATCTATTCTAGACAGTCGAGATCCATCCGAGTACTCCTTATGCTTTGAGAATAGACTTATGCAAGAGATTAAACAAAGAAACAAGCATAAAAGAACAGATCTTTGTTAAGATCGGCAAAGATAAAACATGGCATAGAGAACATCGGATCTTTTCTAGCAGGAAACAATCTGTAGATATATCTCCTAAGGACAGATCAAACCTAGATATGAAGCTTGCATCATGCTAAACTTACAATATATACAATGCAGCGTAAAGACATATGTTGGCGTTTCTTAGCCTAACAGATTTTACTCCGCAAGCACACGAAAACCGCTGTAGCTTTCACTCGGGAGTATTCCAGGTATCGTATTTATTTCCACAGGAAAGCATTGAGAAGAACACAAATTCATCGATCATCTAGCTACTATTAACTCATTCATTCCAAAAGATGACAAGAAAAAGGGTAAAGACCAAACACCATGTGATACAAACCAAACACCGTTGGTGCGAACTCAAGTTTGAGCTAGGAGGACAACGAGTCAAGGGCTAAGGTTCGGTCTTCCATCTCTACTAGCATACAAGAGCTATCCGTACTAAGGTCGAAAGGATCGTGCAGAGCTATGGTCTTGCGTCGAGCGAAACTCCAGACCTACACCGAGGAGGCCAGGCGGTAGGTAGGAGGCCAACCGAATGGCAACTAGCTAAAGCCTACAGGCTTACCGAACGACGGAATTGGAATACTGAGACCCATAATGCTGTCACCAAGATGGGCTACCAACAAGAGCTGCGTGGGTAAGATTGCACGCTATACTAGTGCTCAAGCGACGTGTTGCATCTATCATATCACTATTGACGGCACTTAAGCACGGCAAACCTTATACTGCAAATGACAGTATCGTGTGTAGCTTTTCCCCATGATGAGTATCATGGGTTTTGTCAATCCAGGAAACAAACTAACTGAGAACTAATTAGCAAGAGTTTATGGTAAACTAAGGGTATCAAACTAGGCTCTAATCTACCTCTAAACTAACCCTAAACTATATCTAATCTACGTCTAAACTATGCTAATACTATAAGATAAGCAAATAGAACAGAACTAGAACTCTAATCAAAGGGTATTAACTAGATTCTAATCAAGTTCTAATTGAATCCAAAACAAGCATGATAAAGGGCGCCACAACAAGATTAAAGCAGCGAGATGACTAGTAGCTCAAGGTAGACAAGCATGATCAAGCATATTCATCATAGCATAATTAAATCAAGATCAATCAACCTAACCTCCTAGATCGAGTTTAACCTTCCCCTGGCTCTACTGTTAGTAACCAGGTAATCGACGAAAAACTCTCAACAGGCATACATAATTAAAGAATGCACTTCTAATTACTTCACATAGTCTAATAACATAAAGAACTAGATATACAACTATGTCATTAGTAAGCTAGATCAACGATCAAGAACGCTAGAAGAATATAACCCTTAATAACATGCTCTAATTAACATGCATCTAGACCTAAAGTTAATTAGAGCTAGAACAAGCATAATTAGAACAAGAAGATGATAATTAGACAAGAACAATGCTTCATTAATAAATTGTATCATACTTACAACCATGGCCATAGCTCTTGATGCAATTAGACTTATGGAGCTAGGTAATTAGAGCACCATGCAAGGCTCTAATCACCTCTAGGAATTAGAATAACTCTAATCCTAGACTAGAAACTCGACCCTCTACTCTCATCTAGTTGTTGTCCCTCCTCTCTACATCTTTGTTGCCTTGATAATGAATTGGATGGACTTGGGAGTCTCAAAGGTATTTATACCCCGGAGGTGCCTAGGGGCGCCCTCCACCTTCCTCTTACTTGGAATTGGAGTAGGATTCTTTCCCCGAAATTGGAATTTCCTGTTTTCTGCAGCTTCCGTATTTCGACCATATCGCTATCATCCGGACTCCAAATAAAGCAAACTCGGACTCATCGTAGAGCTCGAAAATATCTACAACTGTAGTATTCAAACGTTCTCCATTTGACGTCGTTTAGGTCTCCGAATTGGGCCCGCAAGGTGCTGCTGTCCTGGAATCCGAGAATATCTTGAGATTTAATTTGAGTTTGGATGGATCTCGAAATAAACCTTCCTTATCTTCAATTCCTTCGCACCTAAGTAATCCTTATCTTCTTGGAATCTTCTAGGAGAGGCGTGGTAGAAAGGGGAACACGAGACGACGCCTGAAGGGGTTGGTCGGCCGACCAGGGGGGTCTGGGTCGGCCAACCCGGACTCCTCCTTCGCCCGGTTGTTTTCATCTTTCGCGGGGACGTTGCTTGTTGCCTAAGAAATACTTGTACGAGATCTCTCGGACTCTTGGGGTTCTGGAATCTTCGATATGGGCCGTGATTTGACAGAGTCTTTTAGTCTTTGATATATTTGACGTCTTTATTATGTAATTATCTGCAATTCCTTGTAGCTCTTGACATCTTCTTGAAGTTTCTGGGTAGAAAGTCTTAATTAACACAGGGGGGCATGAATCAACCAAGCCTTCCTTGTTCATCATTTTTAATGAATGTCATCTTAGAGGTCTTTTCTCACTCGACATAGATCGTTGTGAATTTCGCGAAAATTGGTCAAAAACCTGTAAAAATCACATATAGCATATTTTTAAGACAATGTTGCAAAATCCATAATAATTGATGATAATTGTAAGTAAAAAATATAGTTGACGCTTAAAAACAGTGAAAAACCATATAAAATGATGCAAAATATTCGTACATAAGCCGCGTCAACAACATCCCCACTCTTAAACCTTGCACGTCCTCGAGTAAGTCAAGAATCAGCATTGCCCTACGTTAACTTTTTCATAACTTAATCTTAATTAATCAAACTAACAGACTCTCTCAAAATTTTAAGTTTGAACCAGCAAATTATAAAAAAAAGATATTCAGCTAAGCTTATCTCACAATAAAAGAATTAGCAAGAGTTTCAATTTATCAATGATACGTCTCCTTATTTTAGCAATTTGTTTTTGAAAAAGATAATCAAACATTTAGAGAAGAATTCTTGCAAAGCCAAGGAATACACTCAACTCTCCAGTCTCTCAATATCTAGATGGTATTCAATAAACATATATATATATCTACCCCTTAAAAATACGTAGTGTTTTCCACTCTCTGGTCCAGTGGTCCGACGTCCGCTCTGGGTCCCCGACCCCACTTCTCTCGGTTCAAAATGACCCACTGCCTCTCTCCACCGCTAAAATCTTATCCTATCTCCCCTTTCTCATCCCCGCAAACCCTTCGGTCGGTCTTGCTGCCTCTTTCTCGCGCTCCGCCTGGCTCCTCCCCATGGCGCGCTACCTCGTGCGCCCACTGCCGCCCCTCGCCCCCATTCCACCGCCACCGCCCGGGCTCATCTGCCTACCCTGCCAGCTCCGTGAGTCCGCTCCAGGGCCGGGAGGAGGGGGAGCGAGCGACCGCGGTGGCGCCCCGGGGAGTACGCGCGGCGGCCGTTGCCCGCGAGGCGAAGGTGGCGGAGGCCCTGCGGGAGAAGGGAGGTCTGGAGCCACCAGGTCCCGATCTGCCGCTGCCGAGTCCGCCAGGGATTGGATCCGCTGCTGTGCTTCTCCATCGCCGCCGGCCGGATCTACAGCGGCCGCCTCTTCCTCGCCGGGCAGAGCGGATGAGACGCTAAGGCCTCCTCCCGTACGCCCTCCTCGTCCGCCGCATCAGCGCGTAGGCGGACGGCTGGAACAGCGTCCGGCGCCCCTCTTCCTTCAGTCTCGCCGTACGCTCTCCTCCCCCTCGACGACGGCACAGCCTTCTCCCGTACGCTCTCCTCCCCCAAGCCGACAGGACCCGTTTCCGTGGCACGCCGCCGATGCCATCAGACCCACACGCCGTCCTGATCCGCGGGACGCCGCCACCGGCCCGTGCACCGGCGCCGCCTGCTCCGCGGCTCCGCCTGCCGACACCGACGGTCCTCCCCCAAGCCGCGACCAAAACGGACCACCCCCACCGGCCGACATCCTCCGCGGTATCATCTTCATGATTTCTAGCATAGTAGTAGTACAGAAATAAGGCTAAATTGACGAATCTGATATGATCGATCGCTGTTAGTCCACGAAAAACCGCTATCACCCATTAACATTTTAACTTTAGATCATGGAACACACAAATATTTCCGCAAAGTTCACCTCGAATTTAACAATGCTGGCCCCTATTCTATATCTATACCCCTTTAAAATTTCTTAGTGTTTCTTTCCTCTGCCACCCCCACCCCGCGTGCGACCCCTCGCCCACGATCCTCGACACTCGCGCGTTCTCGAACGCCGCTCCCTTCGGCCCGTCCGCTGTCACTGCCTCCACACGCGGCTTCGATCCGGATCTCGCGCGCTCGCCCCACCGCCGTGTCCTCATCGGTGGATCCGCCGGAGCAGGCAAGGACGGGAGTAGGCAGAGGAGAGAGGGAGGCGGCCGGATCCGGACGCGGCACACCTCCTTCCTCACCGTTGGCGGGCAATGATGGGCGCCGCAACAAAGGTGGATCCGGCCGCGGCGGTAGTAGGGCAAGAAGGAGGTTGGCGGCGGCCGGTGACAGAGGTGGGGGAGGTGCCACCGGCGCGCATCCACGCGGTGGAGGCCCCAAACCCACCACCCACGCCCGCGTCTGCAAGACGAGGCGTCGGTGGGGTGGGGAGGTGGCCGCCATGACCGGCACGCAGAGGCCGCCATGGCTGGCGCGAAAGCCTGCGCCCGGAGGCCGCCACGGCCAACGCGGATCCACGGAGATGAGGCGATGGCGGGCGGAGCGGCGGAGGACGACGATGCAGGCGCGGGGAGGTGACGTGCAGGCCGGCAGGTGACACGGATCCGGCGGGGCACACCGTGCTCCACCACTCCTCGGCCCCGGATCCGGCGGGGGAGGACCATCGCTGCCTTGTCGCCGCCGCCGATAGGATGGGGAGCCGCGGCCCGAGCCTCGATCCGCATCGGTCTCTGCCGCCCTGCTATTGTTCCCAGCACTGGCCGCCACTGCGGCTGCTCTCCCTCCCCGCTGCTCCCCACTAGCGATGCCCACATAGCCTCTACTTCAATCTCCTGTAGCCCGCCGGCAACGCTGACTCCACTGGGCAGACAAGGACCCAGTGCTCCCCTTGACAGTATTCCCTGTCTAGGTAACCAGGTATTTGCAAATTGCAATCATAGTTGATATATACTTGCGCCCTTTGTCTAGATACTGTTATTTGCAATGAACGCCCATGCTAAGAATGAAATAATTGATGTGTGTTTATTCAAATGAAATAATATGCGTGTGGAGTCGATACACCTGTTTATTGATATGTTTTGTTTCCTTGCTATCATGGTTAGGACATCAATGGGTAGAAACATAGATATTGTTGATTTAGGATTGTGGCTCCTGCAACATGGGTATTTGCAAACACGACTGTACTCTATTCAGTCAATAGGTGAGCACTGAAGTTGGATAACAGAGTCTCAACTCCAAACTTTATAGATCCAAATAGGTGAGCACTAAAGTTGCATAATGAAGTCTAAACTCTTAAACAATTGAGCTGTAATGAAAATGAATGTTACTACATATAAACCTCAAATCTGGCTGAATATAAATAGAGAACATACATTTTGAATTGGTACCATGTTCATTTGTAATCTATACTTGTGACTATAAGAAGAGCTAGGATTACTAATTAAAAAATACAGTGCATCAATAAATATATGGAATCTTCAATTAAAACACACTGGGATTAGAAATGTAGGAGAGGTCACATCGTAGTTAAAGCAATGGTACCTGATTGATCTAGAAGCTTCTCTTGTCCGCTAACAGTCACTTAATTGACTATTAGTGTCTTGCCGATAGGTGTTTAAATTGTCAATTAGCTGGCAGTCCACTCGTTAATTGCCATTGTTCATCATGTAGTTTCTTGCTGATTGTTGTTTAGCCAAATCTGTAGTTTGTACTGACGGATATGGAAGATCGTGAAATTTATAATGCTTTAAATGCTGATGTTCATCCTTGCATTCTGTTGTTTTGATTAGCTGCCGAAACTGAAGGTGGTGTGGTGTGTGGTGACTGTATAACTGCAGAATGCGTACAACTGTTAGCCACCAATTAGGATTAAATGCAGCCAGTCCGCCCTGCTAGAGTTAAATTCATTAAGCTATGTACTCACTACTACCTGTTATTTCCTGTATATATTTGGAATGGAGAAGCGATTAGTTAGCAAGGAGTGGCTGATCACTGCAGTGTGCAAGTGCAACAACTAAGCTCAAGAGGCGTATGACTCCGCCACTGGTACAGCCGATGCCGCCGATCCTAGATGGTGTCCTCCTCCTCGATGCCAGGTCTTTGGTTCTTCCCCTTCCTCGAGTGTGACGCTCCGCTCCTCGTTGTCGGCCTCCATCGTCGCGACCAGCTGTCTCATCGCCGTTGACCCCCATCTTCATGGACACCCACCCAAGAGCCAGCGTCTCTTTTCCTCTTCCTGTGCCGTCGAGGAGACATGACAAGTCCTTCAACACCACAGCCGCAAGGGCTTGAAGATGTGGCAACAACAGTGGTGCGGACTGTCGCTTTGCTGCTCTGTTTTCTTAGTAATCTAAATTTACGTTTTCTGTTTCTATTGTTTACATAGAAGTTAAGTGACCATGCTTTTCTATCTGCTTGTAGCTTGAGTTCTAGGTGGGTGCTTGTTTGTTAGCACTCCGCAATGTGCAGGAGTTAAGGTGTTGATCTGCACAAAGGCATTAGTCAGTAAAGGTTATTATTTACACAGTCATTAATGAGTAAAGGTTATTAGTCATTACATTAAACATGCTTCTTTATTCTAAAGTGCTATTATGAACTGTTAATGTCAAACATAATCCATTGTGCATCTGCTGTCAAACATAATCCATTGTGCATCTGCATTAATAGTGGAGATACTTAAGAGTGTATTATCTGTTTCTAGAAAAGATTATTGATCTATTGAGATCATGCTTGCAGTTACCTGTTCTTGTGTTGGTAGATGGTAGGTACCCTAAATAACTTTAGGATACTGCACATTGTAGCAGAAATATACCAGTTGATAGTGAACAATATTTTATATGTTTTTTCAGTATGGAGAGGAAGGATGGAAGCTACAGAATTATAGAGGACTATGTGAGAACATTCTTGGAAAAAAAATCAGTGCATATTGAATATACCAGAACTCCTCGATAGACAACCATTGCTTTGGCATTGATACTTTTGGCATGTATATTGTGTTTGTATGCAGGACTATGAGAGAGCCATGATTCTAAAGAATAATGTTTAGCACATAGCTCTTTACTGTGTGTAATGGAATATGAAAAGGAATAGAACATTATTTGTTTTCACATGTTTAAAGAAAATTGCTATTTCGGATATTGTTACATGGCAATGTACATATCATTTTGAATTTTAGTTATCTTCCGTTGCAACGCACGGACCAATTGCTAGTATGTATGTATGTATGAAATTTTTTTTCTACATGAGCATGTAGCTACACTCGCGTATGTATTTCATGATTGAGGGCGTATCCGGTAAAACGGAAGGTATGTACACGGAGTATGCAATGATACTAGACCATCTGAGGTGGTATGTGCACGAGGTATGCGAGTATACCTGAGGTACGTTGACATACCCCATTATATGCACTAATATGAAGGTATTATTAAAATATAATAAAAACAGGTGTTGTTTTGTAATTTTTTTGGGTGGTGACATTTGAGGTATCTTAAAATAAGCATGTGAACATTCTCAAACTGATAGATGAGTATGCGAACATACTCTTATTGGTTTATTGAAGGTGAGTGTAGCTAATAGATAAAACTTTTCATATATATATATATATATATAAAAGGTGGAAACTTATCTGGAGTTTGGTATGAATCCTAATCAAAATTTGTTTTTAAGATATTGTTAAATCAAGAAAGAAATCTGCTGGTTTTACTGAGACATGTTAAAATAGTCATGGAATAAAATAATATTGAGAGGAAAATGATGGAACATACACATGCACTAGAGTGGACATGTGCAAGTGTCAATGGATGATCTCAAGGCATAAATAAAGTCTTTGCTATCGGATTGCACATGGTTGAAAATTTTTTGGAGTATATAAACAGGATAACCTTCATTAATACTAAACAAAACCTAAATATAAAACTCTTTAAAATACTTAGAAAATTATTGAGGGGCAACTTTTTTTTTTTTTTTGTCTTTTAGGCGACCACTTGGTCTCCTTTTTTTTTTTTTTTTTTGCTTTTGCTCCCTCAAAAATCTAAAATCGTAGGTAGCTTTCCATCCCCGCTCTTAAATAATACTCACCCTCGCCATTGAGTATATATCTAAAATAATTTAACTTAGAGGATAGGGCTGTCTAATAAAAAGAAGAATATTTAATCCCTTAAATACTCCAAAAAATAATAGGTTGTGGTCAAGGAGGATACACAAAAAAATAATCTTGGTTTAAGGATGGATATCCAGTGAAGTTTGTACTCTCTCCAATGTTGAGAGACACAATGTATGGATAGAAAGGCTAGCAAATAAAAGATACACGAATGAATGACCAGTTTCTAAGTCTCATACCCGAGAAAACAATCTTGATCCAACTCATTTGAAAAACAAATTTGACAAATCTAAGGTTTTATATGGCTCTGGTAGGAATAACTATTGCAAGGTAATCTCATAATGTTGATCATGACATTTATAAGCAATAAAAATAAATAAGGAGATGATCATGATATAGATTAATTTTTGCAAAAATTAAATCATATGGGTTTTTATGAACAATCGTAATCAATCACAAATTTGCTGGCTAGTTTAATTAAGCATGTTTTATGAGAGCCCGCTAATTTAACTAATTAAAACCAAAGCATGATAAAGATAAAGCAGCAATTTTCATCATTTTCTTAAATGTATTAATTAATTAAGCATAGACCATGGTTATAGCATTAATCACACTATAAATCTAAACTAACACACTAAAAACAAGAAAAACATAAAGGGAATACTAAATTGATAGATATGGGTAAATATTCACAGAATTTAAAATAAAAAGAGAAGGTGTTAGAAATTTATTACTTAATATTCCTTCAATTTCCTTATCATTAAATAGTTTTCTGCAAAACAATTCAAGTGCACATACTACTCTCGAGTTAACGGTCAGGAGTAGAAGCAATTTAACACAATCTAATAATATTCTCATTGACTTTTAACTTGTGGCCTAGTCAATCTTAAAAGAAAAAACAAAAACCTAATGGGTGTATGAGAATGTATAATTATGCAAGAGATAAGTATATAAATAAAAACAATGATTAAATCAAGTTATAAACACTATGTTTACAATATGATTACTAAGTCTCTCTGTAGCCATCAAAATTTTAATTAACCAAGATTAAAACACCATGTTTTATCAAAGTCATTAACTTCTAAAATCTCAAAAAAACAAAGCACATTGCAAAGCTTATAAACTAATCAAATGAAATTATAGAAAACTAGCAAGGTTAATTAACTTCATCATGATGATCAACAATTTAATCTAAGTACCATGCTTACATAAAAATGCTAAGCAAAACATCGTACAAAAGTTATCATAAACATTAGAGCACATATCATGAAGTTAATTAAACATCCAAGCCAATTATAAACATGCAACTTTAATCTAAATGTAACAGGATGGTTTATGCATAAAATTAGTAACATGAAAGGTGGAAAAATATGTTAATCTAACAAAAATGGAAAGATTATCCACTAGAGACATGATTAGTAATAAACTTTCGATTAAACCTAATGATGATAGTCTCAAATTAAATCTAAACACCATATTTACATTTAATTTACCAAAAAAACTCTGCAGAGTCTAGAAATAAGGCATCCATTATTACGTTTATGAAAATTTCAAAACTAATAAAACAAGTGGGGAGAAACAAATGATAATATAAATGCAAGGTGGAAAACACAATGTGACGTGATGTGATGATGATTATCTAGATTAAGTTAACTAGCCACAAGCTAAAGATTCAAAGGGTGGTGTCATGCTTTCCATTTCTCTATTATAAGACTCTAAGACTCTTAACACTAAAAAGAACGGGTTGCCTCCCGAAAAGCGCTTAATTTAAAGTCATAAAGCTAGACTTCTTAGTTACCTTCGTTGAAGAGAAGCCATGGTCTTTTGAGTAAGAATCCAAAGTGTCTTTGCAGCTTGATAACTTTTGTGCAGCTTCATCGTGTCTTGATCATAGCATCACTTGTGTGCACAATCCTCTGCTTGTGTGTTCATGTGTCAATGTCTTTGAAGCTTCTTGAAACTGAATTTGATCATGAAAATCTCATGTAAGCACTGCCCAAACCTTTTTCATTGTTGTTGCCATCATCTTCCTCAAGTAGACATCACCATTGTTGCTGCCACCTCCTTCTTTGTGGAATAACTCATTGGTCTCGAACAGACCATGCCTTAAATAATAGATCCATTGGATAGCCTTTGAAATTATCTTTCCAATAAGTATTTATACGTTAAGGTCCGATTACATATGAAGGAGTTATGCTCGTTTTACTCGAGCACTGCGTTCTGTCCAGATTTCAATTCAGTTCGCGCAGCCTTCGATGATTTGCACATTGCTCCTTGTAGAAATCTCTAAATTGAGTGATTCTTATTGCGTTGGAAAGGGGACTTTATGGGCTTTCCAAATATAAGAAAATATTCTGTCTTTGCCTTCTAAGGTCGAGCTCCATACTTGTGACATCTTTAACTTTCTATTTTCAGCTTTCCCGATATTGACAATCTTCAACCTTTTAGACTTGTATCTTGGTAGAAATTGTCTGAGTCCACCATTGTTGATCTTGAAGCTTCATGGGCTTGATTCTTGTCTTCAATTCCTGCTCCATTCAGTCCACTCACTCTTCAACTTGAAACTTAATCAAACTTTTGTAAATTCTAAGGATGTCTTCAAATCTTATCAATCATCATGAATTTGTCTTGTACTCTTTCACACATTGGTCTCATTGTTTCAAATAAAGTGTGAATTTCTCTGCATGGTTAGCTCATAGTACACACACACATATATATATAATAGCATCATTGCAATGATTAGAGATAAAAGTAGAGTCACATGATTGATTGGTTTAAACAAACATTTGATTGATGAATCACAGACAACTATAGTTTAAATTGAAATCACATAGCAAAAAAACTAAGCCATATATATTTCATAGATGAACATGATTCATAAAATCAAAAAAGAGATAAACAAAACGATGGGTTCCTAATAATTTTGACCAAATTAGAGAGATGACTTTGAAAGAACTAAAATAAAATTAAGCTTAGATAAAATTCTAACAAGGGTTCTTTTTGTAGAGAGACCAAACGTTTTGAAATTTTAAAATTTCAAAGATAATATTGTGCACATATAATAAGTCATGAAAAACATGCATACGTTCATGTTTAAAATTTTAAAAGCAATTTGCACAAAAATTAAACCTGGACCGAACCACTTATGGAGGAATAAGCGGTCGGTCTCCTTCTACTTTTGCACAAACCTTGGCTCTTAGTTTTTATTTTATTTATATCCAACCTTAAACTTGAGAATCGACCAACTAGCAAACCTTAACCATCTCTAAGCATGAGTAGATTCAATCAACTAGTTAAAGTAAAAAGATCTACTAAAAGAACATGAAGATATCTAAATGTCGGCCAATTATTATGTTGGAATTAAGCATTGCAAAGCCATAGATCGAAGGTCTTGTATAAACAAGAAGCTAGTCTAAATGATTCTCAAGGTATGAATTAAGGGAACAAAGGTTTTAATAAAAAGCTAAAAACAAAACACAAGAAAAGATAACAGGATAACAATCAACCAAATAATATTTTAATGATCATTATGAAACATCTCTAATCAAACATAAATAAACTTTAATTATATTTATGATTAAAACAGGAATTATCTTAATCGTGAAGAAGTGAAGTTCAAATCTTGACTTCATGGTGGCTTTATCTTCTTCCTTGGAATGCCATGATTTCATACACCATCAAGTGTTGGAGAGTAATACTTCTTGTCTTTCCTGAAATCCAGCTTCCCTTGCTCTGCCCCTTTAGTATTTCGACCATAACTTCCTCATCTGAAGACCAAATAATGCAAATTCGGACTTTATCTCGTAGAGCTCAAAAAAAATCTACAACTTTTGTATTCGGACTTTCTTCATTTGACGTCGTTAAGGTCTTCGAATTGGCCCCACAAGGTGTTGCTGTCTTGAATTCCAAGAGTATCTTGAGATTTGGTTGGAGCTTGGATTGATCTTGAGATAAACCTTCAGTGTCTTCATCTTTCTTGTACTCAAGCAATCCTTAGTTTCCGGAACCTCATCGGCTAATCATCTTTGCTTCTATTATCTGTAGCTTAGAACAAACAAACTCCAAAGAACATTAGTCTTAAAAACTTAATTGACACAGTAGACGTACCTTTATCGGCATAGTTACTCCTTTGTGATAGTTGTAGAAAAACTCAATAACAGATCATAGGCCACTAACAGCGTTAGCACCTACTATTAAAGAGTTCCAAATCTAGCTCTCTTTTTATTATTTGACCGAAGCCCATTTTTCTGTAATGTTAGTGAAAGCAAATATACAAAGAGAAACTATATTCTAAAAGGGTTTATAAAAGATTAAAGTAATAGACTGGCTAAACAAAACTATCTAATTATAAAATTAAATGCAAGAAAGTAAATAAAGTAGAATAAAATAAAATAAAATAAATGGCACAAAATAAAAGATAAAAGGCTAAATTAAAAAAAAACACAAAAACAAAAATCTAATAACAGTAAAGTTACTGGGTTAATCTAAACTATGAATGAACATAAGAACGAACGATGAACACAATAATACAATTAGAGAAACTAATTAGCACACAATTAGCCAACACAAACTAATTATTAAAACTAGTATTAAAAGACAAAATTAAATATATACATAAACTCAAGTTAATTAGCACTCGACTAATTAGTTCCCCGGCAACGGCGCCAGAAAAGCTTGTTGATGATACTTAAGCACGGCAAACCTTATACTGCAAGCAACAGTATCGTGTGTAGATTTCCCCAGGACGAGTATCATGAGTTTTGTCAATCCAGGAAATAAACTAATTGAGAACAAATTAACAAGAGTTTATGGTAAACTAAGGGTATAAAACTAGGCTCTAATCTACCTCTAAACTAACCCTAAACTATATCTAATCTACGTCTAAACTATACTAATACTATAAGATAAGCAAATAGAACAGAACTAGAACTATAATCAAAGGGTATTAACTAGATTCTAATCATACTCTAATTGGATCCAAAACAAGCATGATAAATGGCGCCACAACAAGATTAAGCAGCGAGATAACTAGTAGCTCAAGGTAGACAAACATGATCAAGCATATTCATCATAGTATAATTAAATCAAGATCAATCAACCTAACCCCCTAGATCGAGTTTAACCTTTTTCTGGGCTCTACTGTCACTAGTAACTAGGTAATCGACGAGAAACTCTCAACAGGCATACATAATTAGAGAATGCACTAATTACTTCATATAGTCTAGTAACATAATTAGCACAACTAGAACATCTAATCACCATGATCAAAAGAACTGGATATACAACTATATCATTAGTAAGCTAGATCAACGATCAAGAATGCTAGAAGAATATAACCCTTAATAACATGCCCTAATTAACATGCTGTTGACGTCTCTTAGCGTAACAGATTTTACTCCACAAGCGCATGGAGATTCACTGTATCTTTTTCACTCAGAGTATTCCGAGTATCGTAAAAATCCACAGGAAAGTAAGGGCGAATAGGTGGAATGAAATGTCGAACTTTCAAGCAGTACTATAACTTAGATAAAACACCAGCTAATCTTACAACGGGGGTAAGATAATAAGATAGTGTATGGTGGGAAGAGTAAAACAAGGACTAAAGAAGCATAACACTTAGGTAGCTATCTAGGAGGACAACAAGTGAGATTAGATTTCCACACTCTACTACTTAACCGTTGTAGAGGAGTATTCGCGGTGGAACTAAGTTAACTGGAAACAAGCTAGGATCTTGCGTCGAGCGAAATTCCGGCGCCTCGAGGGGTCAAGGGGTAGATAGTAGACCTCCGAAGGAGACCCGGCTAACGCCTACGGGCTTACCGAATGATGGGGTGGAATACTGAGACCTCTAGAGCTGTCACCTAGAGAGGCTACCAACCAGATCTGCGTGGGTAAGATGGCACGCTATACTAGTGTTCAAGTGAGAACTTGAACACTAAAGATCTTCCTTGATCAGAGGGTGAGAACTAAGTTAATCTTATATCAAAAGCCTAAGACAAGCTTATAGCACCGGCAAGTCTAACAAGATTTAGATAACTTAAGAACAACACAAACCTAAGCCTTGGATCTAGTGTGCAATAAAGGTACACCACACTAGGCAAGCGTTAAGAAGTAAAGTAAAGTATAACAGAAGATAGAACAATGATATATATTATACTGGAGTAACAAGAGTACAAAGATAGAAAGATACAAGAGCTTTACCAAGACTCGAAGAAGACTCCGAAATCCCTGAGGCAAAAGCTCAGACTCAACTCTAACTCCTAGGACTAACCTAGTGCTACTAGACTAAGCGATAGTATGAGCTACTCAACTTCCACACTTCACAAGTGAGCTCTAGGGGGGTATTTATAGCTTCCGAGGTCGGTGAGGCGGTTAGGATAGCGGTTACAGGCCGGGCGGCCTGAGGTGGGACCGGGCGGCCTCCCTCTAGGCCAGGCGGCCCGGGGGACCCTTGGATCCACCGCCTCTTGTGATCTTGTGGCTGGTATTGATTCCCCATGGCGGTTGCATGGCAGTTATGGCGGTTATGCATGTGTTTCTTTGTCAACCGTTGATCTTCACTTGTGTTTCTTCATTAGCCGCAGGATTGAAGTGCCGAGGATCGCTGACTTCACCAATCTAAGTGCTGGATCGATGATCTGACAAGGCCTTCCGGTACTTTGCATGTTGCATTCGGCATTTGGACTTCACAACTGTGTTGACACGTCACTCAGGTGCATGCAGGTCGAAGATGAGGTGTTTTGGCCACTTTGTCAGGCCGGGCAGCCTAGGGGTGAGGCCGGGCGGCCTGGCCCACTGGTCAGGGCACTCCTGACTTATCCATATTTCTCCTGTTTTCAGCTGATCTTGTACCTACAATCAAATATTCAACACAACTTGTGGAACTATGTTAGTAGCAAGGGTTATCCTATACTTTGATGTATTTTCCTTCCATGCTCATGGATAGTTGGCGGTCGAAATGGTGCAATAATGACCGTCAACACATACATCTGGACCTAAAGTTAATTAGAGCTAGAACAAACATAATTAGAACGAGAAAATGATAATTAGACAAGAACAATGCTTCACTAATAAATTGTATCATACTTACAACCATGGCCATAGCTCTTGATGCAATTAGACCTCTGAAGCTAGGTAATTAGAGCACCATGCAAGGCTCTAATCACCTCTAGGAACTAGAAGAACTCTAATCCTAGACTATAAACTCGACCCTCTACTCCCATCTAGTTGTTGTCCCTCCTCTCTACATCTTTGTTGCCTTGATAATGAATTGGATGGACTTCGGGGTCTCAAGGGGGCTTGTATTTATACCCCGGAGGTGCCTAGGGGCACCCTCCACCTTCCTCTTACTTGGAGTTGGAGTAGGACTCTTGTTTTCCCTGAAATTGGACTTTCCTATTTTCTGCACCTTTCGTATTTTGACCATATCGCTGTCATTTGGACTCCAAATAAAGCAAACTAGGACTCTCAATTGTAGAGCTCGAAAAGATCTACAATTTGGTATTCAAACTTTCTCCATTTGACGTCGTTTAGGTCTCCGAATTGGGCCCGCAAGGTGCTGCTATCCTGGAATCCGAGAATATCTTGAGATTTAATTTGAGCTTGGATGGATCTCGAAATAAACCTTCCTTATCTTCAATTCCTACGCACCCAAGTAATCCTTATCTCCTTGGAATCTTCTAGAAGAGGCGTGGTAGAAAGGGGAACACGAGACGGCGCCTGAAGGGGGGTGGTCGGCCGACTAGGGGTGGTCTGGGTCGGCCGACCCGGACTCTTCCTTCGCTCGGTTGTTTCCATCTTTTGCGGGGACGTTGCTTGTTGCCTAAGAAATACTTATATGGGGTCTCTCGGACTCTTGGGCTTCTAAAATCTTTGATATGGGCTGAGATTTGACGGAGTCTTCTAGTCTTTGATATATTTGACGTCTTTATTATGTAATTATCTCCCATTCCTTGTAGCTCTTGACACCTTCTTGAAGCTTCTAGGTAGAAAGTCTTAATTAATACAGAGGGGGGCATGAATCAACCAAGCCTTCCTTGTTCATCATCTTCAGTGAATGTCATCTCAGAGGTCTTTTCTCACTTGACGTAGATCATTGTGAATTTCACAAAAATTGGTCAAAAACCTGTAAAAATCACATATAGCATATTTCCTAGACAATGTTACAAAATCCACAATAATCGGTGATAAGTGTTAGTAAAAGATATAGCATATAAAATGATGCAAAATATTCGTACATAAGCCGCGTCAACAAGCACCATAAAAGAGCTTGAGCACTAAAACTCGTCCTCCACGCTAGAGGGTGAGAACTAACCTTACTCCTAGATCCAAGTCTAGGAGGGGCTTATTGCACTGGCAAGAATAACAAAACTCAATCAATTCTAACTTAGCACAACTCAGGCCTCGAACTTGGCATGCCCAAAAGGAAAAGGTGCTAGCAAATTAATGCAGCCGCATACATACCAAACTTGAGTAACTAACTAGAGACAGAAGATAAGTGCATAAAGTAGGAAAGTAAAGTACTCGCACTTGTCAAATGATCGGAAAGTAATGCTTAAGATAGGAAGAATAAAGTACATTACCGAGGTTTCCGACCGACTCTGAAACAGCAAAGCCTGCTCTAACTCCTAGCTAAACAATGAATTCTAAGAGTGGAGGCACCACCTGAGGGGCGCCTCCTAAGAGGGAGAGAGTGATTACATGGTGAGGTGCAAGAATGAGAGGGGGTGTGCCCCTCTATTTATAATGTGAGGAGGAGGGAATATTCTATGTGCCTACATGCAAGATTCCTCCCCAAACCTCTCCTTGGGCGCCACTTGTCCTCCAAACCGACTTAGTTAAGTCGGTAACAGTGTCATGCATGTGTTGGCGCTGAAAACTAGTGAAGAACCGGTCATTAAGGCGGTGAACCGGCCGTTGGAAGCTTGAACCGGACGTTTGGCAGTTAAACTGGGTCAAAACAGGTGCTTGGACTGCTTCCTGGGCGATTGGACTGGCCAAACCGGCCTTGAACTGGTCAAACCAAGGGCTGAACCCCGCCTTGGGCCCTCCAGCGCGCGCCACGAGTCCGACTCGGGCGGGTGGACTGCGCTGAGCTGCGCCCCAATGACTCCGGGCTTGCCACGTGGCACCCCCGGCCGGGCCGAGCCGAGCCGCAGCTGCGTCTCGCTCGCGGGAGCGCGCGCTCTGGCCGTGCCACGTGGTGGCTGGTGGTTGGACGCGCCGCCGGTCACGCGGATGGTGATCCGTGGCCTTGCCCATCGGCCAATGACGCTGCGCCACGTGGCTTCCTTTGGGTGGCCGAGCCGAGCCGTTGGCTCCCGCGGATGGGCGCGCGTAGGCGTCGGCCCTTGGCTGCCACGTGTCGCTGTACGATTGGCGCGGGCGGTTGGGGACGTATCGTGATCCGTGGGAGCCCCGGCGTGGCCAATCGGCGCCCACCACGTGGCTCTTCATTGGTGATTCCCGCTCGCGCCGTTCGGATGGGGTTGTGCTGACGTCAGCTGACGTCAGCACTGGCCCCCTAATCTTGTATTTTGTATATCTTTTCCATCTGGACTCCAAATGATGCAAATGATGTCCGTTGGAATTGTCTTGATGAGCTCTTCACAATGGTGTAGTCCTTGAGGGCATTTGAGTTACTTTTTAGTGATGGAATTTGTGATTCTTGTCTCAAGCCCTTTGGTACGCGAATTCTCTCTGGCTCCGATTGATGTTGTCATGTATGGAATTTGAGCATCCCTCTGTGAAACACCGAAAACCACCAAAACTTGTGGAATTCGTTAGTGTTAGGTAAATAATGCACAGAATTTGGCTTATACCCCATTTATTCACCGAGGAATTGGCGGTCGAAATAGGGAAATAACGACCGCCAACACGCCCCCAAGCTTGAACATTTGCTCGTCCCCGAGCAAAGCTAAGACTTAGGCTCAGCGGATCAGGAGTTGCGTCAATGTCAATATCCTACAAGTATTAAGTACACAACCCAACATTCTACCTTTATGATTGAACAAACTGGCATAAGTGTATCCCAATCTGTTCATCCATACCTGTGGGGCCTTTGGCTTCTCTTACCGTGTCTTCGGTGGTTGAGAGATGGAACAATCTTAGCAGAGGCTCACCAAACTCTATCTCCTTTGTGGTTTCATGCTCAGAGGCTTTTGAAAATTTTGAAAAGAAAGTACTAAGTTCCTCAACTGGTACCCTCGATCACTCAAGTGGATCTATATTCCTCACCAAGCCATTGGCCAAACTTTTCCCTATCAACTAAAAGGCTTATGTGGAGCTCAAGGTAGGGATAAAGTTGGCTTACCTATGCTATGTATTTTGTTGAGTCAAAGATTGGTCCTAGCGAAGATGTGATACTTCTCATCCCGATCAAAGGAGAATGGGTTTGTGTGTGGATGGATATGGTTATGGTCTATGGATGAAAACTCCTTCTTGATGTATCCCCTCTTTGAAACTTTCAAGCATTTGAGTATATGGAGCTACCATTTTCTTTTCCTCATTTTTTTCTTTTTTTTCTTCTTTTCTCTTTTTTCTCCACTTTAAGGGAACTTTGGGGATATTTCTAGATATAACTAGAGTATTTATTTGGAGATCATATGTATGTGGATGAGTAAGTGGATGATGGATATGGTGGAGAAATATCTGGTGAAAGTTGATGCTTAAATCCAGTGTAGATTTAAGCTTGGCCAGATATAGAAAGGCTAGCAAATGAATGTGGATGTGAGGGATTTTTGCTCAGGACTTGTAGTGACACTACTTCATAAAAACTCAAAATTTGACAAAACGCAACATACCAAAAGGTAGCTGTTGCACTAGGAAACCAACGGGTAGGACCCTAGAGAGCTTCACACAATAGGGTCAGGAGGTGTATGTGGATCGTAGGGATCGCTCCTTCTTGCTGCGACCCACGACCAGCTGAACGGATCAGCCGATCGTCTTGGCTCAGTGTTAGTCGGGCGTGCCACCTGGCTTATGACCTAGCCAGGGAGGTTGTGGTGGTGATGATGGCATTGGTTGGTTCCTGTTTCCCCTGTACAAGCAGACAAAACAGATTAAACGTTAAATACTAGCCGGATCGCTCGGATCGGCTCATCCTGAGTCGGATCTTCTGCATCGGCAAGGCCCTGCTGTCTTACCAGTAGTATATCCAGATATAATATATAAAAGTACTTACATAAAGGAAGAGGAAACACGACTAGATCTATTCTAGTCGGCTAAAACATCCAGATGAACGTCAAACATGCCTTAAATTTACTATTGCACCAAAGATCATACAGGAAAGCTATAAAATCAGATGCATCTATGATAAAACGATAAAAGGCATGGCAGGGTATGCATCGGATCATCCTAATAACACATGATCTGTAGGTAAAACTATAAGAACAGATCTAATCTATAACCTAACCTTGTGATATGCTAATCTAGTAATGAACCAGCAGCGTAAAAGCGTGCATCATGGGATATGATAGCATAACAGCAAGTTGTACATGAGCCGATGTGCAAGCACATCGACTCGTGCACATGATGGATCTCATGCCAAGCAAAGCTTGACGTGGGATTCATCAAGATAACTAATGGATCTCGCGCTAGGCTAAGCTTAACGCGAGATTCATCATGGTAACTAGCAAATCGTGCCATAAAAAATGCTTCAGTACACGATTTGCTAGGTGACTAACGTCGTAATGCCTATAATGAAATAAATCGTTAAGGCATCATGACGATTACCTGAAACTCTAGTCGCTAGAGGTGGCGATATGCCGAGGGGATGTGGAGACAACCGCTGCTTGGTGAACGTATGTCGTCAACTTTATTTCAATAACATGGGTACATATTTATAGTCCGGAGACTCGGACGGCAAGCCTGCCCTTCTATAATTAAGCTACAAACCCTAACCGACCTAAACTGGACTCTTTTAACTAATCTTTAATCTACGATACAAGGCCCGATGGCTTGCTTTACCATACGCCGTCGCTTCCTTGGACAGCTTCTCTTTAGCCCAAAGCCGATTTTGGCCCATTAACAGGGACGGTCAAATTCTGCAGTCAACACATGCCCCCCTGGTTTTGGCAAATAAAGATTTATTTATTTCAAAACCAGATAAGTGTAAAACCTGGCCATGCACGTCCCATCAACCTGCACCGCCACACGGTCTTCCATGGCAACCGTCAAGATGACCCGCGTGACCCTGCGGCTTCCCGTACAGCATCCCTTCGCCTTCCATCACCTCACGCTTAATAAAAGGTAGGGCTCCCCTATTCCCTCTAATCGGCATCTGCTCCTCTTCTTCCTTAAGCCAGAAAAGAGCCAAAAAAACCCCTTCTAGCCATGTCTTCCATTGGCAGCAACAACCCACCATCGCCACCTTCCTCCCCTTCTGTGATGGGTCCTCGAGCGCCCACTCCACCAGCCTCGCCCTCCGTTGCCTCCGTCGAGGGTCCAGCGGCTCCTACAGCCACCAATGTACCAGCCCCGCCACCGCCATGCCCTGTTGCGCCGCCGAGCTCGGCTCCCTTGCCAGTGGCGGGAGCCGATCAGGTTCCTCCGGCTGCACCGGCAAACGGCGAGAAGGAGTCGCCGGACCAGGCCACCATGTCCTGGCTGAAGTTCTTCGGCCCGAACATCCCGGACCAACCGTCCAGGATGTGGGTGAGCCTTGGCTGCGCTAAGGACCCGGAGGATGCGATAGCGTCTCCTCCGTGGAACCCTCCTCCGCCGCGACGTTCACCAACACTGGAGCGTCCTGCCAAGAAGAGGTGGGTGGAGGCGCCGCCCGCCGCCGATGACGACGAAGAGGACAACGACGACGAAGACGACGATGGCGAAGACAACGACGACGAGCCGATGGAGTCGGATGATGACGCCGCGCTAGAGGGGCCGGACGAAGACGCGGACCTCCTCGCACAGTACGAGGAGGGCCCGTCTGACCTCGGCTCTTCTAGAGACGAGGGCACTGGCGACAAAGCCGCCGGAGGCGAGGAAGGAGCCGACGAGGAGTCGGCCGATGATAGCGATGCTTAGAGCATCCTATCTTAGTAGTAATAGGATTAGTTAGGTATTAGAATTAGCCGTTGCATCGGCTCTTTGGAAGAAAAATCCCTAACTTTTGGAGGTTAACAGCCATAATGTCGGCTTAGGGATGTAAATATATTTTGCTATGCAAATTAATGAAATTTCCCTTTTTAAACATCTGTTTCTTTTCTTTTGCCGATTCCCCTTTCACCTTTATGTTTCAATAATACGAAAATCGGCTCAGCAGCATCGCGTTGACTCAAGAACTTCCACAATCGGCTCTAAATAACAACATGACAAGTCGATCTGCTCACTTAGCCGATTTCTAGTAAAAAATCGGCTTGTTGGCCAATATCGAATCGGCTCCGTCTCATTGACTTAGTCAAACATGATGCGACAAGCCAGCTAGCTAGAGGGCACGCTTCCTCCGACCAAAATTTCCAAATCCCACACAAGTCAGCACTTCATAAAGGCATACGTACCGAACCAAAGTACGTCTTCTTTCCTCTTGCCACCGTCGAACATTTTTCCACCACTCCCCGTTCTGAGCGATTTGCGAAATGGCGGCATCTAGCAGCACAACAGAAGAACAAACTCTTTGAGAGCGCATTTGGATTGAAGGTAAAGACCTTGGCTATTTCTGCAATTACGACTCTCATAAAGCTGTTATCTTTACCTTGCACTTGTTTTTAATCATCCAGGCTGATGAGATACTGATCCCAACCTCGGCCATGTGATGCCCCCGGCATCTCAAAAACCTTAACACAACATTAGAGACAAACTAATAATGAATTAAGATTTGATTATGCTTAGAGAGCAATGAGGACTAGCAAGAGAAATCACTGAATCAAAATTTTTCTAGGAAGAATACGAAACTCTACGTAGATTGGATGTTTAAGTCACCACCCACAAGCTTTCATGCAAAGCACCCAATACAAAAGTCGTAGTTCGGGATGTTATCTTCAACTTTGATATTATGACCATCTTTAAAAATCATATGTCATGAGGTTTAAAAGTCGAGACCAAGTCAAACTAGAAATTCTTTGTAAGGTGCCAATTGTGATCGTGACAAAATTTGGACCCTAATAAAACTTTAAAATTTCCTAAGCACCTAGGTTCAGCCCCAGTATCAAAGTTGTTTCACATACCGTGAATTTCACTTTTGCTGCACTGAGCATAGTTCAAAACTGTAATCTACTTATTTCAAATTGAACCCAAATATCTCATGGAAACAACCAAGTCGGCCTACACTTGGAATAATTCCCAAGTCTGAATTTCAGCCCTTCCCAAATTTTAATCTGAAATTACTTTTGATTTCACTATACAACTTAAAAATATTCCTTTCGATGAGGTGAAATTTAACTTATCACCTTTCAAATGCACCTATAGTGGAAGTGTTTGGACTTCATTTGAGTATCCAAAAGTTTGAAACAAGAAGACTCTACTTAAATTGAAGCTGCAGTTTTACCAAACCTTCAATAATGTTTGTGCTTGTAATTCAAAATATGTGGTGATCCAAGTCAGAATTTATATACCAAACTTGTAGTACATTTCATGATGAACAACTTTGTTAATTGGTGCTTTGACATGCATCAAGGTTTGCATGGTGTTTTAGCTTAATCTCTTTAGAACTAGCAAATCTGTCAAAATCTGACCTGCTTAGTGAATTCAAATTGTCGTTGACCTACATCCATGATCATGCAAAACCCTTCTTGAGAAAGTTGTAGCTCATGAAATACTGAACAACCTTGGTATAAAACTTATTGTATGAAAGTGGCCCTAAAATATACTTTTAGAATTTCTAAGCCGATGATTTCAGTTGGTCAAACTAGGGTCAGCAAGTTAAATTCAAATTTAAACCAACTTTCACTACAGAACATAGTATGAATGTTTATAAAGAAGTTCTAGAGAACAAAATTTAGAACACTTCTTGCATTTTGGGTTTGATCAAATTCGGCATCTAGGGTGTCCAAAACGTTGAAATTCAAACGGAGTTTACTGCAGTCAACCCAACCCTTTCCATTTTCGAAAATTCTTTTTCTGTCTTGTGCCTATGACAAGCGGGTCCCGCCTGTCGGATCCCACGCGTCCGCGCCGAACAGCAGCAGCAGCTGCGGGCCCCACCACTTCACTTCAATGTACACCTGGTCCACTGGGCCGTTTCCCCTCCACTCTAGTCGGTCCCACCTGTCATTGACCCTTGGTCCAAAGACCACGTCCACGCCCCGACACCGCCCCTTCCTCCCTCTCCTGCCCGCCCACGCGGCTGACGGGCTCTGCCCGCGCCGCGCCATTCGGCCGGCCGAGGCTGACCCGCCCCTGCCTTGGCTTTAAGACGGTGCCGCAACCGCACCCTCGTGAACCTGGACGCCAACCCGGTTGCATTCACCTCACTCGCCTCCCTCTCCCACTCTCCCTGCCGTGCCTGCGCAGAGCCAGAGCGCCGCTACTGGCCGCCATGGCCAAGCTCGGCTGGGTGATCCGCCGACCACCTCAGGCCTTCCCCCTCCAAGCCACTACCCACGCCACGCTCGCGCGGCCACACTCCCCCACTCACACTGTTCCCGAGCCTCTGCCATCGCCTTAGCCCCTCCCCAACCGTGACGCTGCCATGGCCGCTCGCCATGGCCAAGCTCTCGCGGCGAGCTCGCGTCTCCACCGCCTCGGGCTACCTCCGCCTCGTCTGACGCGTGCCCTACGCCCGCCTCAGGCTCCTCCGCCGAATCCCCATACTCTATCCCGTCGCCATCGCCTCCAGCCGCCGCCCCACCGGGCGCCGCCACCATGGCCGTGCCGTGCCACCATGCTCGCCGTGGACGGCTACCCTCCGGCGCCTCCCCCGCCTCCACTTCAACCCCGCCGGCCTCTACTCATCCTCGCGCAGCTCACACGGCCAACCGTTGCCTCCTTCCTCCGCCGGTACTGCCGAATCGAGCGATGCGCCGCCACGCTCTGTGCCGTCCTCATCGCTTCGGTTCACATGTGTTTCCATCGACCCAGACCTCCCCGTGCGACGAGGTCTAGGGAAAGCGTTCGTCATCACCGGGAGCGTCCTCCGGGAGCTAATCGCCCTGTCCCGAGGAAGAAGAAGGGGAGTTTTGCAGAAAGACCCTCCCCTACTTTTCTATTTTTATCACTGTTTATTGTGACTTATAAATCTTACGCATAACCCCCTCGATCTACGAAAGTCTCACGTTTTAATCCAAGCCTCTGGACTTTTGCAGATATAACCTCGGATATAGGCTGAATTGGTGCACTATTGGCTGAGTCTAGGTCTATTTGCTTGCTAGCCCCTGAAAGCTATGGTTATTCACGTTCTAGTCCCTAGATCTAATGTTTTTCTATTTATTTTGGTTTATTTCGGCTTAAACTTTGATAAACTTTGATAAATCATATAAAATCGAATAAAAATTCAAAATGGACAAACCCAGTGGCTATGAACTCATCTTGAGTAGATCTACATAGTGGGTATGATGTGGAGTTGTGCATGTATGGTTTTGCCCCTGTTATTGTGTATGCATTTTAAATCAAGGAAAAATGGAAAACATGGTCTTAATGACATCCTAAAATGATGAAACTTGGTTAGTAGCTTCCTTAGGATATTTGGACACTATGAGAATTTTGATGACCCTATGTCTTACTGTTCATTCACTGTTTTATCATTTTACATGTACTTTATGCATTATTTAATAACTTGAAAATGAAGCCTATGCAAAGTATGATAAATATGACTCACTATTATTTTTTATGTCCTATATAGCTTGTGAATCTCACTAGTAAAATATGAGCCTCTGCATGTTTAGTTTTGATGGTGATTTGAAAATGATAAAATGCTAGATGTTTGAAATGACAATTAGAAAAAGTGGTCATAACTTGCTAAGAAAATTCTCTGGAAAATTTGATAGCTTAATGTTGATGCATAGAGTCCAGAAAGTATATTCGAGAAGGCTATTTACACTGTTCATATGTACATCTTAATTCGCACAAGATTAATATATGGAAAATGGATATCCTGTCAATCTTGAGAGTTTTAACTTTTAATTTTTGTGCGTACAGTTCATGCTAAGTATAGCTTACTGGTAAAATTTCACCTTCAGCAACCATTCCTATAATTTATGAAAATTCTTACAATGTGTAGGGCTGTGAACTTGTTGTAATCTTAATAAAATAATTATAACTCCAAATGAGCTGAAATTTTGATAGTAGCCTCGGGTATGTTGGATCTGTATGTCATAAAAGTTTGGTTTCATGTTAAGTTTGATGTTAAATCGAGACCGGGTGAAGCGTAAGTTTACTTTTGGGGTGTGTGTTGTTGTTCTCAGGCTCCGCACGAGTCGTTTAAGACCCCGTTCGCTGTTCGCTTGGGATCGGCACAACATTGCTAGAAGTGCTTATCCGGGATATGGGACCGGTGAAAGTCTTACCGGCCCCATCCCACTATTCATGGTGCTGCCCATCCACTGATAGGGGGCCGACGGACTTGGGGGTGCTTTGAGGTCGAGGGAGGGCTGACCCGACGTACCGTGGTATCGCCCCTGAGACGGCTACTCCCAAGAGTTAGGTGGGGGTGCTGTGAATCTTGGGACGGGACAGGTGGAGATGAGGGGTATATGTGAGGAACGCGATGGCTAGTAAGCATATATCCCTTGGCATTTTTAGTTATTCCCGGGAATTAGAAATCGATTCGAATAGCTGATGCTCACCAGGTGTGAGAGTGCCAAGTATTACTGCCGAGCAACGTAGTAATAACCTTAAAATATGGTTTATTAAATCATGCTTTTCAATACTACCTGTTTGTACTAGTATGTTTAAATTTCCTACAAGTTACTTTATGATGATACATGAGATGAGAATATTGAAGTATATGAACTATGGATCGTGATGATAACTATGAGGAAAACTGTTGCTTTAAGACAATATATATCTGTTTAAAATCAATGGCTAAGGATCAAATGCTAGAAAGCAAGCTTTGCGTCAGCCGTAAGCCCTTCCATTAAGTCCTACTGAGTAATTAGTACTCAGGGTTTGCCCCCACTTTTGGCTCACAGGTGCTGATGACTTCTGGACAATCGCTTGAAGGAGGGAAGAACCGGTGGGCTCGGTGCTACTCACCTTGCTTATCTCTGCATGAAGACCATTAGAGTTTTGTTTCCGCTGTGAGATGTTTTGAAAACGCTTCCGCTATAAATATACTTTTCAATCGCTTCCGCTATATGTTGAACAAGTATTTGACCACATATGCTTGGTTTGTAAACTATGTCTATCTATCTTATATTTCAACTGTCTGTGATGATGTAACTGTTGAGGCTCCTGCGAGAGTCGGATGTGTTTGATGTCGGTTCCTCTGGGAATAGTGTTATCGAGAGCCCGAAGGACTCTCGACGGACTACCGGGTTTAGTCCAGCCTAAGTGCACTGCGAGCCAGAGGTGGCAGGTGTGCTTAGTCTGGATTAAGCAGGGCGGTTCCGCCACAGCTGGTATCAGAGCCGATCAAACACAGAGAGCAGTCATATCATCAAGTTTTGGTTTACAAACCTATTTTCGAAAACCCATCTTCAAGTAATTCAAAAATGAGAGTATACGCTATGCTCGTATAAGGATGTTAGTGTTATTCAGGTGACATCACTGTCATTCTGACCTAGATAGAACTCATATGCATATTCGGCGCTTTGGGAAGCAACTTTTCGGCCATAGCTATCCCCAGTACTGGTGGAAGCTATTGGGATTTGCGAATGGTTGTAAGCCCTGCATTCATGCCCCGTAGTAAAACCTCTTTAAGGATGGTGGGCATGCTTTGGATGCTTTCATGCCCACCACACTTACATTTGGTTTTGGTATCCATCTTCTACTCGACAATCCCCAGTATTGGTGGAAAGTCAGGCTTTGAGAGAAGGTGCAAAGGCCCACTCAACGTTGTCCACGCAGCGGTCACGCGTGGATGCCACACTAGGTGGTAATGTATGAGCATGCATTTTTCTGCAGGTACACTAACTACGTGCGAAATTAAGAATGACTAGAGAACGGCTAGTTGCATTAAGGAGAGATGTGCATATATGTCACCGAAATATCGCTAGTTATTATAATATACATAGGAGGTGTGAAGTGAGACCGGATAGGACGAATCATGCATCATTCCATCTCATCTCATGTGCTTTGCTATATGTTTGGTTAAAAGTAATTAGATTCATATTGTAATTGCACATGTGTTGCTACTGTTTCGATACATGGTGGAAAATACAAGTGCATCATGAGGATTAAATGTAATTACTACACATCTTACAATTTCCGGTTCTGTTAACTACATGGAACTAATGCACCACATCATATAAAAATCTCTTTTATCAGAACCCTTTAATGCGCATTTCAGAAACATTCCCTAGTCACGTGCTAATAGGGAGACGAGTGACATAGGCAACAAAAATCTGAAACTACAGTCTAGCAAGACCTAGTGTAACTCAAAATCTAGGAGGACCTGAATTAAGGTTTGTATATCAAACTTGATGTGCACTTGTGAGTGCACAACTTTGTCAATTGGAGTCTCTTTGGAGTATGCCTTGTTCCAAAGTTATCGTTAGGTTTTGTTGAAACTTGAATTCTAGACCAAATCGAAGTAGAGCTAACAAGCATTGCTATACCAATGATGTAGAATATAAACATTAGGCATGACTATGGCATTCTGATCCTTTGCAAATACTCTTAATCCACCTCTGGAAGTTGGTTACAACCTGTACACGTTAGAAGGAAAGGTAGTAATTGTACCGCGGTGTTCGGATAGGCCACCCTTTAGCATATTTTCTTAAGCTTGGAAATCAAATCACCACTGCTCTAAGCCTGGCTGCCCTCACAATGGTATCACAACAAGAGAATGAGAAGACAAAGATGAAGATGAAGATTACTCCATAGATGCGGCTTCAGTTCGACGTCTGCGACTCGAGAGGATTCTACTGAAGGGAATCGCCATGCCTGAAGATGAAATCAGGGTAGCTCATACATGTTTACCTTTACGTACTAGGTCCATAGGATCCTATAGGCCTAGCCCCTGGAACAATAAGCAAGCCTCCAAGAAGTCTTTGAGAAGAATGCCCGAGCTTTCATCATCGAAGACTTTTCTCCAATCGACCCGACATACGCAGCGTCAACATCTACGTCGACGCAACAGGGTGAAGCTCCACCAAGACAAGACTGAGTTCAGAAGATACCGCGGGCAAGATTCTACCGTCGCTTACATAACCCTAGCAACACTTAGAGTTCTTAGTTGATGACATGAGAGATAAAGAGGAAGCTTTCAAGATCAACCTTGACTCCAGCAACATTCTCCAAAATTGATGGTCTATCAAGACAACAATCACCATGGTGTCACCTATGTGAAGCTTGATGATGCATTAACCAAGTTGGAAAAAGAAACTAGTTTGGAGGATGAAATAGATATTGATCAGTGTAGAGTCTTCATGCTTCAAACTCGTGCCGATTAATGTCCCAACTGAATCTATGTAACCGCCATGACTCAAGAGTTGTTGTCCATATGTTCCTTGTGATTCCTATACCTAAAACCATTATTGAAAAGTAAACCACTATATCTTGTTTCCTTGAGTCATGCCACCCGGGTATTATATGTCACGCGCTCTGAGCTCCTTTAACTAAAAGTATCACTCATTGATCACTTCGTTGCCATGATCTCGTAGCATTTTGTGTCCCATGGGGTTGAACTGGAAGTTTGTGCCACTCTTAATGTGGTGTTTATCTAAGCAGTCAATGGTGCCACGACGGAACCTAGGGTCTTATGAGATTGGCCATCACATAGCGGTGCCACTAGGGCCGCGCTGGTATCAAGACATGCGAAGGCTAACCATAGCATCAAGTGCGGAGCTTCATATCCACTTCTTCTTACTTTGAGGAACTCGCTACTCCTGATCCGTGGAAATGCTTGAATCCATTTCCACCACCTCAATATGTCATCTCATTGCTTTGTTCACCTTGCCTTTCTTGATCTGTGGGAATGATCCACCTCAATCCCACAACTTGTTCATATCTTTCCTTCATGTTTTATGATGTCTTTCTTGACTTACGTAAATGAATGTTGTGTAGTTTCATGTTACTTTCTCGACTCATGGGAAAGATTACCTCGATCGCACTAGCGGTTACATCTTTTTCCTCTTGATTTAACCCTACCTTCGTTGATTTGAGCTGAACGATCAACTCTGCTCCACTATTTCACTTGTATATTTTCTTTCGACTTGATGAACTCAATTCCCCAAGGGTGAATTTCAAAGTCGCCTTCTACACTAGCTTTGTTCTTGGCTGGTACTGCGGACATGCCGCCTTCTCAATGAGTCGTCTCCGTCTTCTCCAACTTCTCCTCGATGATGGGCGAACTCACCTTGCCGATCGTTTCATTGGTAAGCACAAATCATCCCCTAGACTTTACTGGATCAGTCCTGTCCATTGCTAAGAAATCGTACAAACCATCACCTTGACTAGTCTATCTGGGTCCTCATGTACATTTCTTGCTGCCATGAGCAGGATGTGCTATGCCTCACCACCTTTTTTCCTTGAGAATGTTCTAACTTATTGTCTTATATGTGTACACAGTCCCTATCAAATGATATGAATGTGTCTCTCAAAAACACATCCATCGATAACCCTTTGAATCACAAGATCCTTCATGGTTCGATTTTTCCGATTGTGTACACCATACTTCTATTGTTCTAAGACCTATATATATTTATCACGTTTCTAAACCATACCCTTTGAATCAATCGTTGTCGCTTTTGCAATGTGGCCACACCTTCTTTGTGATTTATTCATTCGCTCTCATATAAGATATGACTCGACAAGTAACTTAGAAAGACCACCCTAGACCTATTCGAGAAGCTTTGTAACTACCTTGTGTTAAGGAGGCACTAACCATTCACAAGATAGTCAACAAAGCAAACCCATGAAGAATTGGATACTATCACATGTTTCCAAAAGCCTAGGTACAACAATGCCAAAACCATTTGCATTTCGCAGTAAGCCATAGAACCCCGCTTCCTCCAAATCTCAGGACGAGATTTCTTTAAGGGGTGTGGGTTGTGATGCCTCTGGCATCTCAAAAGCCTTAACACAACATTAGAGACAAACTAATAATGAATTAAGATTTGATTATGCTTAGAGAGCAATGAGGACTAGCTAGAGAAATCACTAAGTCAAAATTTTTCTAGGAAGAATACGAAACTCTACGTAGATTATCTCATTGAAACAACCAAGTCGGCCTACACTAAGAATAATTCCGAAGTCTGAATTTCAGCCCTTCCCAAATTTTAATCTGAAATTACTTTTGATTTCACTATACAACTTAAAAATATTCCTTTCTATGAAGTGAAATTTAACTTATCACCTTTCAAATGCACCTATAGTGGAAGTGTTTGGACTTCATTTGAGTATCCAAAAGTTTGAAACAAGATGACTTTACTTAAACTGAAGCTGCAGTTTTACCAAACCTTCAATAATGTTTGTGCTTGTAATTCAAAATCTGTGGTAATCCAAGCCAGAATTTATATACCAAACTTGTAGTACATTTCATGACGAACAACTTTGTTAATTGGTGCTTTGACATGCATCAAGGTTTGCATGGTGTTTTAGCTTAATCTCTTTAGAACTAGCAAATCTGTCAAAATCTGACCTGCTTAGTGATTTCAAATTTTCATTGACTACATCCATGATCTTGCAAAACCCTTCATGATAAAGTTGTAGCTCATGAAATACTGAACAACATTGGTATAAAACTTATTGTATGAAAGTGGCCCTAAAATAGACTTTTAGAATTTCTAAGCCGATGATTTCAGTTGGTCAAACCAGGGTCAGCAAGTTAAATTCAAGTTTAAACCAACTTTCACTACAGAACATAGTACGAATGTTTATAAAGAAGTTCTAGAGAACAAAATTTAGAACATTTCTTGTATTTTGGGTTTGGACAAATTCGGCTTCTAGGGTGTCCAAAACGTTGAAATTCAAACGGAGTTTACTGCAGTCAACCCAACCCTTTCCATTTTCGAAAATTCTTTTTCTCTCTTGTGCCTATGACAAGCGGGTCCCGCCTGTCGGATCCCACGGGTCCGCGCCGAACAACAGCAGCTGCGGGCCCCACCACTTCGCTTCAATGTACACCTGGTCCACTGGGCCGTTTCGCCTCCACTCAGGTCGGTCCCACCTGTCATTGACCCTTGGTCCATAGGTGTCCACGCCCCGACACCGCCCCTTCCTCTCTCTCCTGCCTGCCCACGCGCGGACGGGCTCTTCCCGCGCCGCTCCATTCGGCCGGCCGAGGCTCACCCGCCCCTGCCTCGGCTTCAAGACGGCGCCGCAACCGCGCCCTCGTGAACCTGGACGCCACCCGGGTTGCATTCACCTCACTCGCCTCCCTCTCCCACTTTCCCTGCCGTGCCTGCGCAGAGCTAGGGTGCCGCTACCGGCCGCCATGGCCGAGCTCGGTTGGGTGATCACGCCAACCACCTCAGGCCTTCCCCCTCCAAGCCGCTGCCCGCGCCACGCTCGCTCGGCCACACTCCCCCACTCACGCTGTTCCCGAGCCTCTGCCATCGTCTTTGCCCCTCCCCAACCGTGACGCCGCCATGGCCGCTCGCCGTGGCCAAGCTCTCGCGGCGAGCTCGCATCTCCACCGCCTCGGGCTACCTCCGCCTTGTCTGACGTGTGCCCCACGCCCGCCTCAGGCTCCTCCGCCGAATCCCTATACTCTAGCCCGTCGCCATCGCCTCCAGCCGCCGCCCCACCGAGCGCCCCCGCCATGGCCGTGCCGTGCCACCACGCTCGCCGTGGACGGCTACCCTCCGGCGCCTCCCGCGCCTCTACTTCAACCCCGCCGGCCTCTACTCATCCTCGCGCAGCTCACACGGCCAACCGTTGCCTCCTTCCTCCGCCGGTACCGCCGAATCGAGCGATGCGCCGCCATGCTCTGTGCCGTCCTCATCGCTTCGGTTCACGCGCGTTCCCCATCGACCCGGACCTCCCCGTGCGACGAGGTCTACGGGAAAGCGTTCGTCATCACCGGGAGCGTCCTCCGGGAGCCAATCGGCCTCAAGTCCCCACCTGCATGCGCCGGCGCGAGTCGCCGAACGCCGGCCACCGTGCGGCGTTCGCCCTGTCCTGAGGAAGAAGAAGGAGAGTTTTGCAGAAAGACCCTCCCCCACTTTTCTATTTTTATCACTGTTTATTGTGCCTTATAAATCTTACGCATAACCCCCTCGTTCTACGAAAGTCTCACGTTTTAATCCAAGCCTCTGGACTTTTGCAGATATAACCTCAGATATAGGCTGAATTGGTGCACTATTGGCTGAGTCTAGGTCTATTTGCTTGCTAGCCCCTAAAAGCTATGGTTATTCACGTTCTAGTCCCCGGATCTAATATTTTTCCATTTATTTTGGTTTATTTCGGCTGAAACTTTGATAAACCATATAAAATCGAATAAAAATCCAAAATAGACAAACTTAGTGGCTATGAACTCATCTTGAGTAGATCTACATAGTGTGTATGATGTGGAGTTGTGCATGTACGGTTTTACCCCTATTATTGTGTATGCATGTTAAATCAAGGAAAAATGGAAAACATAGTCTTAATGACATCCTAAAATGATGAAACTTGGTTAGTAGCTTCCTTAGGACATTTGGACACTGTGAGAATTTTGATGACCCTAGGTCTTATTGTTCTTCACTGTTTTATCATTTTACATGTACTTTATGCATTATTTAATAACTTGGAAATGAGGCCTATGCAAAGTATGATTTTTTTTATATCCTATGTAGCTTGTGAATCTCACTGGTAAAATATGAGCCTCTGCATATTAAGTTTAATGGTGATTTGAAAATGATAAAATGCTACATGTTGGAAATGACAATTAGAAAAAGTGGTCATAACTTGCTAGGAAAATTCTCTGGAAAATTTGGTAGCTTAATGTTGATGCATAGAGTCCAGAAAGTATATTCAAGAAGGCCATTTACACAGTTCATATGTACATCTTAATTTGCACAAGATTAATATATGGAAAATGGATGTCCTGTCAAACTTGGGAGTTTTAACTTGTAAATTTTTATGTGTACAGTTCATGCTAAGTATAGCTCACTGGTAAAATTTCACCTTCCGAAACTATTCTTATAATTTATAAAAATTCTGACAATGTGTAGGGCTATGAAATTGTTGTAATTTTAATAAAATAATTATAACTCCAAATGAGCTGAAATTTCGACAGTAGCCTTGGGTATGTAGGATCTGTATGTCATAAAAGTTTGGTCTCATTTGGTTATGTTTTACTCCTACAACTTAGGTGCATAGATTAATTCACAAATAAGGATAAATTACCCTAAGTATAAGCATATGCCATGTGTTAAACTACTATACCATGTTTCTTGCTAGAAAATTCTAGTTCTTGTTAGGCATGATATGTTGTACTAGGTTCTAGTGAGGGGTTGTATGATTTCTTAATAAAACTTCACGAGGTAATCATTCCTTGATGAATAAACCAAATTGGAGTCACTTAAGTCTTTCATTACCATGCCATTCATCATGCTTTACATTTTTCATACATCCCGCAACGGCATTGCATTTTCTTGCACTCATTCGCATACATTGTCATACATATAGATCCCGCTAGCGAATTTCCGACGCAGGAGCAGCCGTTGATCGAGGAGCCAGGCGACCAGGAGCAGGAACCTCAGCAGCAACAGGAGGACCCGCAGCCGACCACTGACCCCATCACCGACGAAGCACCCTGTAACCATAGCGGAGAAGGTAGGCAGGACCATGCTATTCCCAGCAAATAAAATAATTGTTGATTACGCATATGCATTAGGAGTTGATTGAAACCAAATTGCACTAGATTCCTTGGCCGCCGTGGCACTAGATCCTATGAATAGAGTTCATAGGACGAGTATGCCTAGAAGTGCTAGGTACGAGTAGACACGAGTGAGCACTGTCACTCGTCGCGTAGGTGATATTTCAAAATCTCAAAAATCTTACTATGATGCAATATATGATTATTTATGTTGATGTTAAATCGAGACCGGGTGGAGCGTAAGTTTACTTTTGGGTGCGCGTTGTTGTTCTCCGGCTTCGCCCGAGTCGTTTAAGACCCCGTTCGCTGTTCGTTTGGGATCGGCACAACATTGCTAGAAGTGCTTATCCGGGACATGGGACCGGTGAAAGTCTTACCGGCCCCGTCTCACTATTCATGGTGCTACCCATCCACTGATGGGGGCCGACGGACTTGGGAGGTGCTTTGCGGTCGAGGGAGGGCTGACCCGACGTACCGTGGTATCGCTCCTGAGATGGCTACTCCCAAGGGTTAGGTGGGGGCGCTGTGAATCTTGGGACGGGACAGGTGGAGATGAGGGGTATATGTGAAGAACGCGATGGCTAGTAAGCATATATCCCTTGGCATTTTTAGTTATTCCAAGGAAATAGAAATCGATTCGAATCGCTAATGCTCACCAGGTGTGAGAGTGCTAAGTATCACTGCCGAGCAACGTAGTAATAACCTTAACATATTGTTTATTAAATCATGCTTTTCAATACTACCTATTTGTACTAGTATGTTTAAATTTTCTACAAGTTACTTTATGATGATACATGAGATGAGAATATTGAAGTATATGAACTATGGATCGTGATGATAACTATGAGGAAAACTGTTGCTTTAAGACAATATATATCTGTTTAAAATCAATGGCTAAGGACCAAATGCTAGAAAGCAAGCTTTGTGTCAGCCGTAAGCCCTTCCATTAAGTCCTACTGAGTAATTAGTACTCAGGGTTTGCCCCTACTTTTGGCTCACAGGCACTGATGACTTCTGGACAATCGCTTGAAGGAGGGTAGAACCAGTGGGCTCGGTGCTACTCGGCTTGCTTATCTCTGCATGAAGACCATTGGAGTTTTATTTTCGCTGTGAGATGTTTTGAAAACGCTTCCGCTATAAATATACTTTTCAATCGCTTCCGCTATATGTTGAACATGTATTTGACCACATATGCTTGGTTTGTAAACTATGTCTATCTATCTTATATTTCAACTGCCTGTGATGATGTAACTGTTGAGGCTCCTGCGAGAGTCGGATGTGTTTGATGTCGGTTCCTCTGGGAATGGTGTTATCGAGAGCCCGAAAGACTCTCGACGGACTACCAAGTTTAGTCCGACCTAAGTAAACTACGAGCCAGAGGTGGCAGGTGAGCTTAGTCTGGATTAAGCAGGGCGGTTCCGCCACTGGCCAATTCTAATTCCTTCAGTCTAGGACCCAAATCCTATGAGCCCCCATATTTAAATTTTTTACCCATATTCTAGCCCATGAAGAGGACTGCTATGCAACCTTTTGCATGAGGAGTGATCAATTCCTCAATCTACATGAGTTGCTTGTTCATTGGTATGGTTTACGTGGCACGAACAACATAAGTTCTGAGGAGTGTCTAGCAATATTTGTACATATTGTCTCCGGGCCTCACTCAAATCGGTCAGCAGCAATTACCTTTTGTCATTCCAAGTCCACTATTAGCCTTAAATTTCATCATGCGCTCCGAAGGATATACAATCTTGGGGTAGACAACATAAAACCTATAGATCCAATTCTAATTCCTTCAGTCTAGGCCACTCATAATTTGCTTATTTATATTTTTTCTAAAGGCGATGCTTTGACACATCGGCTCCTGCTAAGACCAGATGGCGACGCATTGGTCAAAATTTTTCTCTAGAGGCGATGTTAAGGCATCGGCTATTCCAGGCCAGATACCACATCGGCTCTCACAGAAGTCTAGATCCGATCCACAGACTAGGATAATATTTTTTCAAGTATTTACCATTAACGTTTCTGAAGAATCGGACCCCTTCTAACGTCTCTATTCTGTATGAATTCCCTAGGTCAGTCTCCACTATATGATAGGGCCCGTGCCAGTTAGGTGACCACTTTCCAAATGCTGGATCCTTCGTTCCAACTGGCAAGACTAATTCCTAGACAAGATCACCTATTTTGAAATTCTTCGGCTTCACCTTCTTGTTGTAGGCTTTTGCTGGCTTTGTTGTCTCTAATTTTTTCGAAAGCCCACAACCGAAGCTCTGTCAAATCATCTGTGTTGATGTTCATGAGAGACGCGTAATCATCGGCTGACAGATCATTCTGAAACTGAACTTTACAAGAGCCGATGTTAACCTCCCATGGCATAACGGCCTCCTGGCCATACACCAACTGATATGTAGTGCACTTAGTCGTCCCGTGGCACGACATCCTGTATGCCCATAACGCCTCTGCAAGCCGATCATGCCATTGCTTGGGATATTCATCTCTTTTGATCAGCTTGACGAGACTCTTGTTCGATGCCTCGGCCTGCCCATTGGCCTGAGCGTAGTAGGGGGACGACTGTAGCAGCATGATACACATCTCTTTAGCAAAATTTTTGAATTCCTCAGCCAAAAAGACAGTCCCTTGATCCGTGGTGATAGTTTGTGGGATGCCAAGCCGGTAGATGATATGTTCCTTAACAAAGTTTACCACGTGTTTGGCCGTGACGTTCTTCATCGGTACGGCCTCCACCCATTTGGTGAAGTAATCAGTGGCAACTAGGATCCACTTGTGTCCCTTGCTGGTTGGAGGATTAACTTGCCCGATCATATCCATGCCCCAGCCTCTGAATGGCCATGGCTTGATAATAGGATTCAATGGTGCAGCTGGCGCAATCTGGACGGCTCCGAACCTCTAACACTCTTGGCAACCTTTATAATATTTGAAGCAATCCTCCAACATGGTTGGCCAATAATACCCCGACCTCCTAATTAGCCATTTCATTTTATGGGCCAATTGGTGGGTACCACACACTCCTTCATGGACATCATGCATAACTTTAAGTGCTTCTGTCGGTCGCAAGCATTTTAGCAATAGCCCCTCCATGGTTCTGAAGTATAACTCATCTCCAATAAGCACATGTTTCAAAGCACGATGTCTTGTCTTCTTATTTGTCCCTCGAGTCGGATCCCTCAAGTAATTGAGCAGATCGGCTCTCCAGTCGTTTGTATCAATCGGCATGACATCAACACAAACGTCGTCGTCTTGTTCCGCGTATCTAGAAGCTATTTGTGCTAACTTGTTAGCCTCCATGTTGTTTTCCCTTGGTATCCTTGTTAGAACAAACCTGAACTTTGCCATCAACTCTTGACAACGCAGGAGATAAGGATATAGTAAATCACTGGCACAATTAAACTCCTCCGTCGACTGATTAATGGCAACCCTGGAATCGCCAAAAGCTTCCACTGCTTCGGCTCCTGCTTCTAGCAACAATTCAAGACCCTTGCACAAAGCTTCGTACTCTGTCTAGTTGTTAGTGCGTCACTCGCTGAGGCGAAAAGCAAATTCATATTGTGCCCCCCGAGGGGAGATAATAAGAAGCCCAACACCGCAGCCAGCGTCACACGCAGAACCGTCAAAAAAGAAAGCCTAAGACGATATGCCGACGAAATTTTGTTGTGGAGCCGATCGTTCAGTAATGAGATCGGCTAATGCCTGGCCTTTCACGGCCTTGGCTGTCTTGTACCTGATATCAAATTCCGAGAGAGCAAACATCCACTTGCCAAGCCTCCCTTTATGTAACACCCTAGTTTAAATACCAGCATTTTTTTATAATTAATTGCAAGCAATTTATTTAATTTCCTAAGGCTCATGTGCATAGTTTGCATTTAACATGTTTTATTTAAAATAAATACTTGTATAAAATTAATCATAGGCCTAACTTTTTTGTGCATACATGCTGGTGCATTGTTTCTTGGTTGTTTCAATTAAGGATTCAAATTCAAATTCAATTTATTTTAGAACCATTCCTTCCTCAATTCAAAAGAATTCCAATTTAGAAAAGAAAAAGAAAAAAAAAGAGGAAGGAGGCAGCCAGGCTGGCCCGGCTCGGCTCCCGCCCGCTTGGGCCGGAAGCAGGTCCGCCAAATGCAGCTGCACCCCCCTCTCACTGCTCCTCACCGCCAGGTGGGCCTCGTCCCGTTCTCCCACTGACCTCCGGGCCCCACTGGCAGGCCCATCTCCCTTCTCATGCCGTGATTTTCGCCGCCCTTTCCATGCTCCCCGCTCGGCCGAATCGGTGCTCAAGCAGGGGGGATTCGAACCCGAGCCTCGACCCCTTTCCTTCGCACACCGCCTCAATCCCGCACCCACCGCGCCGGTTTCTCCATTCCCCTCCACCTTCCTTCACTCTGCCTTTAAGCGCTTTCAAACCCGAGCGGCATCACCGCGCCACGACGCCCTCGGCCCTCACCGTGCCTATAAAACCGACCCTGAGCTTCGCCCTTGCCCTCTTTACCACGCCTCCACTCCAATTCTACTCCCGTGCACCGACGAGCTCGCAATCCGCCGCCGAAGACCGCCCTCGGTAAGCCGCTCTGTCGCCCAATTCGTCGCCGTGGGTCCATCTCCGGCCTTCTAATCACTGCCCTATCGTTCGCAGGACCTTAGCGGAGCATCTTCCGAGCCGCCCGCCGGTCATCGTCGCCAAGTCGCTCCGTTGCTCCCCCATCTAAATCAAGTAGTGAGCTTCGCCTTGGCTTTCTCTCTCTCCTGAGCTAGCTCTAGGGGCACCAGACCTGCCCTAGGCCTCAGCACACGCGCGTCCGGCGAGCCGCCGCCGTGCGGGCTGAGCCTCCACCATGGGGGAAGGTCACCGCCGGTGCCCCCTTTGCCCTCTCCATCCTGGCCGTCCGATCGGAGATGCATGGCCACGATTAAAACCCAGCGTACCCCTTCGCTAGCCAATCCTGAAGCGCCACGTCGCGCTACATAATCCGACTCAGCCCAGCCCCGCTTGTCAGGCCACGTGGCCAGCCGCACCGCAGCCATGTCGCGCTGAGCGAGTCCACCGCGGGACTTTCATAGAAAAGCCTCCGTGTTTGTCTGGAATCAACCCGCGGTCCATTCCTGTTGAAAAGTATTTAGAACTAGGTCCTGTTTTCTTCAGTTTAGCCACTGAGCTTCCCGGATTTGAACCCGCAGTCCAAGCTCTCGGGTTTTTGACCTAAAACCCTCGGTGGCTAGGTTTATTTACGGATAGGTCCTCGGTTTTGCAAAGTTAGCCCCTGGTTTAGTTGTTTTATCACAGTTTTGCCCCTAGGAGCTTGTTTTATGCATAACTTTCACGTTTTAACTCCGATTTAAGTGATTCTCGTGCTCACGTGATCGTAGCAGTGCGTAGATTGTTTTTAGCACAGTTTTATCTTCTGTTTTTATGAGATGATGTACTGTTTCTTATCTTTTTGTTCTTGTTTGCATGTATGCGTGTTTGGGAATGCTTGAATGTTGCCGTGATCACGATCAGACGGTGAACCTTTCGTTGAAGAAGGCGAGCAGCAGTTTGAAGGTGTTGATCAGCAGCCCGAATAGTTTGAGGAAGGCAAGTATAGCATGAACACAACCTAATAACAATTTAATCACTTCATATGCATGTGTCTAATTTTGTATGCCCTAAGGATTGTACTAGCCTCTTTTATCGATATGTTTACCTATGGGAATGTATGTTGGTTAAGTTTTGCTAGTTGCTGCGCGAACTCATGTATCTTTTGTTAATAATTTTGATTAATGGATCTATGCAATTAATTGTTGAGCTTGACCCTCTGCGGTTCATGTTCCTTTAAAAATGGCTTTTTAGCAACTTGGCTTAGGGGGCATGAGCACGTGTTTTGCTTATAGCCGCTCTCCGTAAGGACCGGTTTGCAAAGCGACAACCTGAGACAACAGTGCTACCATGAGACTAGAATGGGACGGTCTTGGCTAACTAATTAGGTTGCATTGGTTTGGGAGTAACTTACCGACGGGGCAAGAGGGGAGGTGAGCTTCTGTGGCTCTCGCGCTACTTGGGTTGAGTGCGTTTATCTCCCCTTGAGGCTTGCTCCACAGTCGCGGACCCTGAAACCTTAGCGGCTACACCTTACCAACGTGATCTTTGTAAAGGCCTCGTAGCGGCTACTTGGGTTGAGTGCGTTTATCTCCCCTTGAGGCAAGGCTCTACTCACTCTAACTCCCAGGACTATCCTAACTACTAAGATGTGGAAAATGACACTCTCTAAGGTAGGATATGGCTCTCAACTTCTCCACACCTTTATAAATGAGCTCTACAGGCCTATTTATAGTCCCATATGAGAGGGGGGTATTTTTAGGAGGCTTAGGTCGGTGGGAGATCGAAGTCGGTGGTCGGCCGACCTAGGGGGAACGTCGGCCGACCTAGCCCGAGGTCGGGCGACCACCCGATCCACCGCATTTGCACTCCAACGGCTTGATCTTGCTTCCCCATGGTGGTTGGCGGTTAGGACGGTTGTTGCACGTGGAAAATGCCTCCAAGGGTAGGTCGGCCGACCTTGTAGGAGGTCGGGCGACCACGTGTCAGGCCTGCATTGGCCACTTTGCTTCTCCCTCGGATTGATGACGTTGAGGATCCGTGACTTGGTGCATTTTCGGCCTTTGGATACATTGGATGCTTGGTCTTGCGGTTAGATTTGAGTGCACTTGTGTTTTCTTCATGATGTGGATCAATGATGTGGCATATGGCTGACTTGGGAGGTCGGGAGGCCTGACCAGGGGTCGGCCGACCCTGTCAGTGGGTCGGGCGGCCAGCCCCCTGGTCGGCCGACCTGGCTGCACCAGGTAGGCTTGACCCTTGGTCGGCTGACCTGGTGGTGTGGTCGGCCGACCTGGCCACTTTGGCCAGTGTGCCTCATATTTGATCCTTGGCTTGTTTTCATCTATTTTATGTGCATTTTGGTACCTGCATCCAAATATTCATACAAAACTTGTGGATCTCATTAGTAGAAGGATTATTCCATAATTATTCACTTGCATAGCTCCATTTGGTTGGTAATTGACGGTAGATATCGTGAGATTACGACCGTCAACACCCCCCAAGCTTAAACTTTTGCTCGTCCTCGAGCAAAGCTAAGACTGAGAGTGGATCAAGAGTTGCTGCAATATGAAGATGATGATAAATTTTTATACATGACTCAATACTCATGCTTTTGTTTTGAGAAGTGAAATAATTGAAGCTCACCTTGTGTACTACCTGTGGTGCATCTGTTTGCTTACCTTGCCTTGGGCGGTTGAGAGATGGAACGACCATTGTACAGGAGTTCTTCTAACTTGCTCTTTTTGGATGTTTTTCTCAGGAGTTTTCAAGATTTCTCAAAACAAAAGTGGCTTCCCCAAGGTGCTCTCAGGCGCTCCAAAGTGTATCCTCACCAAGGGCTAGGATTCGGCCAACAATTTCCTACACTAAGGCCTTTGTGGAGCTTTGGGTAGGGAGAATGTGGCACACTTAGGATATTTATTTTGCTAAGCCAAAGATTGGACCAAAGAGTGTACTCTATCACTTCTTCTATTGATCAATGGAGTATGAGTGGTGGTACTTTATGCCTCCTTCTCTTGGTATTCATCCCTTGTAGCCTTTTGTATATTTGGAGTGGGTATGGAGCTTTTATTTATTTTTGCCATGCTTGAACTTGCATGCTTTTCATTTTGCCGTGTTTTTTCATGCCCCCTTTTTTTTCTTTTTGCCATGCTTTTGCATGCTTTTCTTTTTGGCTCCATACCCTTACTCCTTGAGATTTGAAGGCTAGGGATTATGAGAAGTATTTGGAGACATTTTGGTGGATGCAAAGTCCGGAATGGATCACTTGCATTTTCGCTTTTGTACTCCAGTTATCAATAGAAGGTGATATTTCTACTCAAAGAGACTCAAAATTTGACAGATCAAAATATCACTAAGCAGCTCTTTGTAGAAGTTTCAACTAATTGAAGCACTTTTGGCTCTGGTAGGTATTTTTGACCAAAGGGAGCTATATTTTGTTATTTTCAAAATAAAAGCCTGAGATGTTCATCTTACTAAGAGCATGAGAGAATTATCCTATATTCAAGTCATATCATTCATCTCACAACAACTTAGACTTGTTATCACAAATGGCATCCACAAGATAGAACCTTGGTTTATTTTTTTTATTCACAAACTCAAAACTATGCTAAGCATAAGTCACATGCAAGAATTAAATCATTCACTTGATAGAGCAACTATTCATCATTTCCAAAATGAAACTAGCATGTGAAATTATCATTAAAGCATGGGAGTTGTTTTTTTTATATATACTGGAATAAACAAACTAAATTAAACAAACTAGATTGAGCAAACAAACTGATAACCTCTTAAAGCAAAGATACATGAGTGGTGCAGAAATCGGGGGACTGTCATACATACCCAGCTGTCGATTCGGGTTCCCCCCAAGCTTCAACGAAGCTACTCGGGGTAGTACCCATAGTATTGGAAGAATCGTTGGGACTCATCAAAGGTGTGCTGAGCCGTTGCTTCTATTTCGAGAAGGCGGTTGTACTGTTCGTTCTGGGTCTGCTGAATGACCTGAGTGCGCTCATCTACTTCGTTAAGCAGCTGGGCCATCCCAGCTGTGCGCTGGTCCTGAATGGTCAGGGACCCAAAGATGGCACTCAACGGGTCTCCTGCAAAGCGTGCAGAGGTAGATGGTCCTGCCTTGCCCTTTTATGTGACGATTCTCTCTTGCTCCATATGATGTTCTTTTGCACAGAATGTGAGCTTCTCCCTGTGATACATCGAAAACCACCAAAACTCATGGAATTCATCAGTGTTAGGTAAATAATGCATGGAACTTTATGTATACCCCATTTATTCACCGAGAGATTGACGGTCGAAATGATGAAATAACGACCGTCAACAATGACCTCCTCTACCTCCACGACCACGACCACGACCACGTTCCGTACTCATCTGATTTGGCCAAATATATCATTAGCACTTATCCCAGGTCATAGATCTCACTCAACATTGGTAACCAAGATAGATAAGACAAATACCTAATCATAGATATAGATAGAGCAAGGCTTTTCCCAGACTAGCTTTCTTTATTAAACTTTTTAAGCATCCAACCAAAAGACTAAATTGTGGACATCACCCCACAACTTAAGCACTCATTACAAAGAACCAAATCATCCATATGACACCATTACAAGTAAACGTGCACACTTTTAAACAATCTAAGACTATCCAAACTAACTAAACTAGATGATAATAATGGACCCTATTACAATGGTAACTCTCCTAAGGATGCCGAATGTAGGTCCTTGCTTCTGGGTCATTGTAGCGGACCCTCTTCCTTGGTGGGTAGTGTTGGCGTTCCTTAGCCTATTAGATATAAATCTGCAAGCGTACGGAAAACGCGCTGTAGCCTTTCACCCGAGAGTATTCCAGGGTATCGAATCCACGAGGAACGAGGAGTATAATAATCACACAACACAATGGCCAAACTAGCGAAGCTAGCAAGTAGAGGATAAAAGACAGGAAAGCAGGTTCTCAACAAATGTTAAAGCACCTTGCTATACTAAACATGCAAAGCACTATACTTGTCATGTAAACATAGGGTGTGTTTAGATGGTTGAAAAAAACACTGTTCCGAACTGAAAAGCACTGTAGAACCACTGTAGCACTTTTCGTTTGTTTGTGGTAAATATTGTCCTACTATGGCCTAACTAGGCTCAAAAGATTCGTCTCGCAAAGTACATCTAAACGGTGCAATTATTTTTTTATTTCATCTACATTTAGTATTCCATGCATGTGCCGGCATTTTGATGTGACGGGGAATCTTCTTTTTGCATAGTGAATTTTGGGAGAAAATTAGGGTACTAAACAGGGCCATAGACACCAAAGCTGCAGAGCCACTGCCAGGCACCAGAGTGCTGATAACCCAGCTGAGCAAGGCAGGCGCTACAGGTTTCGGCTATATCGTTCGCGAGTCTATCCAAACGAACGGGATTGGAATACTGAGAACACAAAAGTTGTCACCTAGTGTGTCTACGAACAGAGCTGCGTGGGATAGCCGACCAACCAAGGCAAACTCTAAGTATGAACACCGTCGTGCCACTCAGAGAGTTTACTACTTATTGGTAATGAGCTAGAAAAGCAAGCACTACTATATAGCCAACACTATAAGCATGCACAAGGTTCCCATAAACAGACAAGTATAAAACTAAGTATGAAAGTAAAGTAAGAATGTAATAACAAAGGTGAGAGACAAGGAACTTTACTCAATCCTGGAACTGAATATCCTTCCTTTGATGATACAAGCCTGGGAGAGAAGAGAAATCCCACTCCCAAACTCTGCACTCACTACTCTCTTTGATACAAGAGGAACTCTCTCTACAATGCTATGGGAAAGCTTCACTTATCCACACTATACACTCTACCACTACATTTGTCCACTAATCCACACCTCACAAGGGAGGTCTAAGGGGGTATTTATAGTGCTAAGTGATGGAGAAGGTCAGTTGTGGCAGTTGGAGACGGTTAGAGGCCGGGCGGCTTGGGTGCAAAGCCGGGCGGCTCGGGGTGGAGCCGGGTGACCTGGTCCCAAGCCAGGCGGCCTGGCCATCCCTTGGATCCACCGCCTCACTTCATCCCACGGTCCATATTGCTCCTCCAAGGCGGTTATAGGTCGGTTGGCGGTTATTCTTGTGTGCTTTTGCCTCAACCATTGGATCCTTTTGTGTTTCTTCCTTAGCCATTGGATGGAACTCCCCTGGATTGCTGACTTAGCCAATCCGTGGGCTGGATTGATGAAGTGGCAAGGCCTTCCATGGCATGGTGATTGGTTCTCTCGGATTCCACCATGGAGTTGTACTTGACACGTTGTCTCTTGCATGCAGGTGGAAGATGGCGGCATTTGGAGAGTTTCACAGGCCGGGCGACTTGGTGGCATGCCGGGCGGCTTGGGCCTGAGCCGGGCGGCCTGGGTCCTTAGCCCATATCCAGCTCTTCTTCCTGGTTCACATGTTTTCTCCATGTTTTCTATGTTTTTTGCACCGTGACATGTGTTCTTGCAAGACCTTTGTACACAACTCGTGGAACTGGTTAGTATGTATGAAATTTGCATCAACTTACCCTTGAAACATGAAGTATTGGTGGTCGAAATAGGTTATAACGACCGCCAACACCCCCCCACACTTAGACTTTTGCTCGTCCTCGAGCAAAATAAGAGTTAAGCATGGTGTAGAGGGCATATGACCACTGTAGCCTTAGCAAGTACAAAGGTTACTCCCAAGTTGGTTCAACTTACCCAGGATTTCAATGGTGGCTACACTTAGATTTTGAGATGTTGAAACTGAGAACAAGTTTCAGGTGTCACAGCAGTTTTCTCCCAGCTAAGAGCAACAGAGGTTTTTCTCTTTTTAAAACAACATAGTGTCTACTCTTTTGTTCTCGAGGTCACCTCTCAGTCACTCAAAGGATGAGTATCCTTGTGTTTCCTCTCCTCCTAATCTAAGTTTTGGGTGGAGCTGAACAAGAGTGAGACTATCTCATCATGTTTGTATCACCAAGTCAAAGCAAGTGTCAAATCAAAGAGTATGAATCAAATCAAGAATTTTGGCTATGTGCAAGTGTGGCGGAAAGTTATTGGTAAGTGTGCTTTGGTATTCCCCTTTTTGATGCGAGAGAGGGCATGGTATTTTCCTTCTTTTTGTTTCTTTCTTTCTCACTTTTTTTTCTTCTTTTTTTTTTCAATTCAATTCCATGCCTCTTTTCCTCTCTTTTTTGCATGATTGATAACGGGGGGATTGGAACATTGGCATAGCACAACTTATTGGAACTTTGTGGTATGAACGTGTATGTGATAGCCAAAAGTCATGAATGACTCTAACTCATTTGATGGCACAAGGTTTGACAAAGTTCAAAACACTCAAAGATGTCTTTGAAACATATGGATTTGTATTTGTGGCACTGGTAGGACATGTGACTTGAGAACATTGGAGTAGATCACATTTTCTAAAATTTAACAAAACAAAATCTCTTTGCCTTAGCAAGGGATCACTGCTATGTATCCATGTTACTTATATCTCATGAATCAACAACTTAAATCAAAGCGGGTCCCTAAACAAAAGGTATCCATGGGCAAATTTACTTCAACAAAGGGAGTAAAGTTTGTACGAGCATAGACATAAGCTATCAACAAGATCATGTAGAGTAAAGTTTATCCAAGTTTCATGTATAGAATGGAATATATGGACCAAAATTGAAATTTTCGCGATAATACCTGGTCCTTGTGCAGGGTCGACGTGAAGATGGGCCAACTCAGCCCAAGACTGAGCCAGGCGGCCTGGTGGCAGGCCGGGCGACCTGGTCAGGAGCCGGGCGGCCTGACATGTGGGTCCTTCGACCCTTGCACCGATCATGTTGTGTGGAGAGGTGATTTGGGACACCGTTTCTGCGTGTGGTACGTTTTTCACCGTCATGACAGGACGAGCGACCTAGGTGCCAAGCTGGGCGGGTCGGGGTGGAGCCGGGCGGCTTGGGTTTGGCTCGGTTTGTCCCAAATTTTTGTGTGCAGCGCGATCTAACCCTGTACATCGTGTTTCTTCGTTTGTTTCTGCAGGGTTAGTGATGAGAGATGGGGGAGGCTAAGTGCAATCCTCCTCCCCACACTTGAACTCAAAGTAGGGTAACAGAAACTTTATTGTACTAAGCATTAAAGGGAACAAATAACATAGGTGCAAATCATACAAAGAAAGAAATAAAACAAACTAAGCACTAAGAAAACAAAAGGGCGCCTATTCTAAAAATTTATTCTAATGCCATGGGCATCTATGGCATAGGTGGATCATAGATGTCAGGATGCCCAGTGGCATTGGCAAGGTGGCGGAACTTGGAAGAGAAGCCATTCCTAAGGATTTCTATTTTGTCATTGATCTCCCACTTCCAAAGTTCTCCTTCTGCACAGCGTTCTTCAAGCATGATGAACCTTTTGTTCATGGCTGTGAGCTCCGCCTTGAGAGACTCAATGGTCTCTTCCTTCCCCTCCTCCTCCTTATCTGATTCTTCAAAATGCCCAGGAGGAGCCCGGATTGAAGGGGGCTTGATGGTCTTCTTCACGGTCCTCCTAGGGGGAGTAGAGTCAATAGACTCATCAATTGATGCATCCCCCCTAAGGACGTTCTCTTTGTGCCTTGGGATCAACACCTTCCCCACCCTCCATTGGGAGTAGGTCCTCCTCGGATGGTGTAGGAGGGTGATCCTGGACTCTTGGGCGCACCGTTGCCCTCGCCTTTCACGGAATCTTCCGAGAAGAGTTTACGGATTGGCACTGACTTGGGGGTGATCTTCCCGACGTTGGGTCGAGGTGAATCGCCCCGGAAGACCTTCTTTGCGATGGTGCGCGCAGGAGATAGCCCCCTTGCCGGCCTTCCCGCACTGCGTGAGCGCGCAGGGGAGGTCGGGCGGCCCCTCTCCAAGCCAGGCGACCTGGCATCAAGCCGGGCGGCCTGAGGTGGAGGTCGGGCGGCCAGAGGTTCCACATCTAACACCATGTCAGGGTTGATCTCTTGGTTGGACAGCGGCGAGTAGGTCGCCATGGTGCCGGATGTGAGGGCTAGGCTCTTGGGAGAGGTGTTGTTGGAGGCCATGACTTAGGTTTTTCGAGGTGGAGATGAGATGGGAGTGATGAGAGTGGTGGAAGGTAAGAACTCTCGTCCTTAAGTCGTGAAAGCTCGATCTCATCCACTCAACAGAGTCCGGCGGCTAAGGGATCAGTTGTACTCGAAAAATTTTGAATAGAGGCGGCCGGGCGGCAAAGTTCGAGGTTGGGCGGCCTCGTCCTAGGTCGGGCGGCTCGACACTAAGTCGGGCGGCCTGACTAGGAGCCGGGGGGTCAGATGGCTTGCACCTGCCTCGCCGACTCTGGTTTGGCAGACCAGAAGTTGGTTTTACCCTTCTAGGTGGACTGAAACCCTTTTTCATCGTGATGTGCCGGCTCTTTGTTGAGATTTTTTGGGGGTATGGAAGCACAAGGTGAGATAAGACAGAAAAGTGAGGAGCATGGCAGTGTACATGGCTCGTTTTAGGTTGTCGCTAGACCGTGGACATGTGATCATGCCATTCCTTGCAGCTCGTAGACGTCCACTTCTTCGAGCTGAGGCATTTCGGGCTCTAGGAAGACTTTTACGTTGCCCATTCGCTTTAAAGACCTTCCCGTCTTCATCCTGGAGGGTGATGGCACTGTTATCGGCGGCATCAAGGACCAAAAAGGGTCCTTCCCACTTACTTCTAAGCTTACCATGACCAAACAAACGAATGCGAGAGTTAAATAGGAGTACCTTATCGCCTGGTTTGAATGTCTTGATCTTGATACGCTTATCGTGCCATCTTTTGGTTCGCTCCTTGTACAGCTTGGCACTGTGGTAGGCCTTCCCCCTCCATTCCTCCAATTCAGCAAGTTGGATCTGACGTCGAACTCCTGCCGATTGGAGATCCATGTTCCACTTCCTTATTGCCCAGTGCGACTTGAACTCAAGTTCTACTGGCAGGTGACAAGTCTTGCCGTACACCATCTGATATGGTGTCATGCCAACGGGAGTTTTATATGCTATGTGGTATGCCCATAGAGCATCGGATAGCTTGGATACCCAGTCTTTTCCCATAGCTTCGACAGTTTTCTGCAGGATATTCTTGATCTGTTTATTTGATGTCTCAGCCTAGCCACTTGTCTGCGGGTGGTAAGGAGTGGCAACACGGTGGTCCACACCGAGTTCTGCGAGGCACCTCTTAAATCTTTTGTCAATGAAGTGTGGGCCTCCATCACTGATAATGACCCTTGGCGTACCAAATCGAGGAAATATGGTGTCATAGAACATTCTTATAGAATGTCTTGAATCTGCCGCGGAACACGGCAGCGCCTCTACCCACTTTGACACATAATCCACTGCGATTAGGATGTACTCTTTGTCTCCACACTTGCGAAATGGCCCCATGAAGTCTATGCCCCACACATCGAATACATCGAGTTGGAGGTTGCTGGTGAGTAGCATAGCATCCCTTGGATTTATGTTTCCTTGTCGTTGGCACTTTGAACACTTTCTCACGAATTCTTTGGCATCATCGTACATATTTGGCCAGTAGAATTCACTTTGCCAAATCTTTGCATGAGTTTGGTAGGCTCCATAGTGACCTCCGTAGGAAGATGAATGGCATCTATCAAGGATTTGAGGGACATCACAAGCGGGAATGCAGCGACGCAAGAGCCCGTCTGCGCAGAGCTTGTATAAGTAGGGGTCATCCCAGAGATAGAACCGGCTGTCATGGACTAGTTTCCTCTTGTCAACTTCTTTAGGTACGTATCCCGTGACCATGTAGTTGACCAGATCTGCATACCATGGTTGGGATGTCGTAACCTTCAAAAGTGTGTCATCTCTCATATAATCATCAATCGGCAAGGATGATGTTTCCTCAAATTGCATTCTTGAGGGATGATCAGCAACTGAATTTTCTACTCCTTTCTTGTCCCTGATTTCAATGTCAAACTCTTGAAGTAGCAGGACCCACCGTATTAGTCGTGGCTTTGCATCTTTCTTGGTGAGGAGGTATTTGAGAGCTGCATGGTCTGTGTATATTATGACCTTGGCTCCTACCAAATATGATCTGAATTTGTCAATGGCAAAGACAACGGCCAATAACTTTTTTTCGGTGGTGGAGTAGTTCAGCTGCGGCCCAGTCAGCGTCTTGCTAGCATAGGATATGGCATGATGTTTTCTATCCTTGCTCTGGCCTAGGACTGCTCCTACAGCATAGTCGCTGGCATCGCTCATGATTTCAAATGGAGCATTCCAGTCTGGTGGTTGGATGATGGGTGCTGTGACAAGAGCTTTCTTGAGTGTATGGAAGGCTTCTAGGCATGCGTCATCAAACACAAAGGGTGTATCCTTAGCCAACAAGTTGAACAGTGGTCGGGCAATAAAGGAGAAGTTTTTGATAAACCTCCTATAAAACCCAGCATGACCAAGGAAGCTTCGGAGTGCCTTGAGGTTTGTTGGAGGTGGGAGTTGCTCAATAACTTCGATTTTTGCACGGTCCACCTCTATGCCTCTCTTTGAAACCTTGTGTCCTAGCACAATCCCTTCTCTGACCATGAAGTGACATTTCTCCCAGTTTAGGACAAGGTCTACTTCTTTGCATCTCTGGAGAACCTTTTCTAAGTTCTCAAGACATCCATCAAAGGTCTTGCCATAGACTGAGAAATCGTCCATGAATACTTCCATTATATTCTCTATAAGGTCAGAGAATATGGCCATCATGCAACGCTGGAACGATGCTGGAGCATTACATAGCCCAAATGGCATTCGCTGATAGGCAAAAGTGCCATAGGGACAGGTGAATGTGGTCTTCCTCTGGTCATCCGGGTGAATGGGAATCTGGTGATAACCGGAGTAGCCATCAAGATAGCAGAAGAAGAAGTGATTGGCCAGTCTCTTGAGCATTTCATCGATGAAAGGAAGGGGGAAGTGATCTTTCCGGGTGGCTGCATTGAGTTTTCTGTAATCGATACACATATGCCATCCGGTGACGGTGCGCTGAGGAATTAGTTCATTGTTCTGATTCTTCACAACTGTCATTCCTCCCTTCTTTGGTACAACTTGAACTGGACTGACCCATTCACTATCTTGCACCGGGTAGATGATACCCACGCGTAGGAGTTTAAGCACCTCCTTCTTGACTACCTCTCTCATTGAGAGCCAATGGACCGGCCTCATTGCTCTCCTGGTGTGATGAGTGATTGTCAACGAGCTCAAGCCCTCCGATGGACTGGAGGTAGATGATGAAGACCTCGATGGACTGAGGCAAAAGCCCTCAAATGGACCGGAGGCAATGCTCGGCGTCGGTAGGCCATGGGAGCTCGGTACACGGAGGGGCGGTTCGGCAACGGTGGTGTAAGCCCTCCGATGGACCGCGAGGTGACTCCGATGGACTGAAGAAGCCGGGTGCCACCGTGGTGCTCCAACCCGAGTGCATGGCGCGAAGGCGTGCGAGGGAGGCTTTGGCGGCTTCGGCTCAAAACCGCCACCCAAGCTACCCAAGCCTTGGTGAGTTGGGCCACGACTCGCCAAGATAGAGAAGATGGGCCAAGTCCGGCCTAGACGGAGACTTCCTAAAGTTTCCCGGTTTTTGACTTCAAAACCGGGGGTGCAAAGGTGGATTGGACTACTGGCCACGTGGAGGACATCCGAAGATTGCGTGGAAGCTAAGAAGATCAAGTCTTCATCGTGGTCATCCGTCCCCGATATTTCGGGTTCTTTTCTGTTTTAGCCCCTCCGGGCGTTTCTAGTGTTAGGGATCTATGTGTAAAAATACCAAAACTGAACCGGTGTATAAATAGCCTAAGAGCTAGTCATTAGAGGTAGTCTTGGCAGCTAGGTTTTCATTTGCTTTGTGTAATTTTCGTCCTCAAGCTTTGAGCTCCAAGTTTAGGAGGGTTAGGGTGAGATCTAGCCTCCAAATCAAAAGGGAAGGTGAGGGTGGTTGCTTGGGACGAAATCCTTCGTTGTAATCTGACCTAAGACATCTTTTGAGGCTCATAATCGAAGTGGTTTCGTGCAGCAACTTTGTGTGCTTCTCCTCCCTTTGTTCTCTTTGGTTTTTGGCTTCAATCCTTGGCCTTTTTTGTGTTTGTTTTGGGCAAGGTTGAATCCTTTGTTTTCCTTGTGTTTTGGACTTGCAAGGACGTGGAGATTATGTCTTAGAACATCTCAATCCCAAAGGATTGCCACGAGCAAGTTGTTCTTGAGCTTTTCCCCTTCTTGCCCAAATATTCACCTCTTCACGAGATCTGATATTCCCGCTAATCCCGTGATCTTTTTCCATAGATCTTTTGGGAATAGTTTTGGAATGGGGCTAGGATAGCCTGTACCAATTTTTGTGATGTTTGGAGAAGGTTTGGTCAAGTTTCGGATTGCTTTTGTGTGAAGTTTCCTGCTGTCCAGTTTTCCTGCTGGTTCTGTCCACTTTCAAGTCTTGTTTGGTTTAGGGTCAAACCATCGAATTTTGGGCTGAAATTTTGTGGAGCTCTTTATTAGTGAATCATAAAGCTCTCATAAAAATTTCAGATCATTGGGAGGTGTTTTGACCTGGTTTTGGTATTTTTCTTTTCGGGTTAGTCTGTCAGTTTTTAACCACCGGATGGTCCGGTGGCTCTAGGAATTTTATTCCTTGTCCAATTGAGCTGAAAATTTGTGGAGTTGTTCCTTGGCCCCTTATTAACTTCCAGTAAAAATTTCATAATTTTTGGAGTTGGTTTGATAGGGTTTTGATTCGAATCTTTTTGGAGTGTCAAGCTGTAAGCACCGGACAGTCTGGTGGTTAACCACCGGATAGTCCCCACCGGACAGTCCGGTGGTCACAACTTGCTCCAATTGGCCTGAAATTTTCTGAAGTTGTTCCCTATTACCTTGTGAAGGTGTGGTTAACCACCGGACAGTCCCCACCGGACGTTGTTTCCGTTTTGCACTGCGGTGGGGGTTTGAGTTTGAGTTTTCAAGTGCTCCTATTCACCCCCCTCTAGTCGCACGTCTCGGTCCTACAAGTGGTATCAGAGCCGGTTAGGTTTCCTATACCTTAACCGGTGACGAAACCGTAGCGACGATGACTTACTCCGGGAAAATTCCCGTCCTTGGCTCCGATGGCTATCCCTATAGGAAAGGTAGGATGGAGGCGTTCCTTGTTAGCCAGAGTCAGGACATATGGGATGCTACTCAGAGTACGACTTTTGTGGTGCTTCCAGTTGCTGAGCGTACTACGCAGGATATCGTGGCTCAGCATGAGGCGAATGCCAAGGCTGTTAACTTTCTCTTCTCCGGGCTTGGTCCCATGGATTATGAGAGAGTGAGTCACCTTAAGACTGCGCGTGAGATATGGTCACTGCTTAGTGCACACCATGAGGGTACTGCGACGATTAAGGCTAGGATTGTGGAGACTTACCGGCGCGAATATGAGAATTTCGTCCAGAAGCCGGGAGAGTCAGTAGACGACTTGTTTGGTCGCTTTCAGTCGATCATCAACAAGTTGTGTGTCAACTCTGCCCCCGCTGCCCTCCCATATACCGATCATCAGCAGGCTGTCAAATTGCTGTATGCTTTGGATAGAAAAATATGGGAGATCAAGGTGAACTCAATCATTGAGTCGGCAGGGTATGAAACGATTGGAGTAGAGGCGCTCTATAGTAAGCTCAAGGCCACCGAGGTAGATTACAAGATGATGGATTCCCTCGCTTGTACAAGTTCTAAGAGTCTGGCCTTGACTACCCCCTCTAGTGAGTCTGTCACTAACCCCATGTTACACAACTTCTCGTTTTCTGCTTTGATGTCTGTTACAGAGGAGCAACTAGCGACGCTTGGGGATGATGAGTTGTGTCTGGTGTCTAGTCGCTTTCAGCGCACCTATGATAACCGGATGAGCAAGAAGAGGGGAGAGCGGCCCAAGTGCTTCGAGTGCGGAGAGGTCGGCCACTTCATCGCCGAGTGCCCCAACAAGAACGACTACTACAAGAAGGGTAAGAGCTACTCCCGCGACTCCGAGAAGTACCACCCCGGCAAGGCAAGCTTTGACAAGCACCGCTCCAGCAAGCACGGCTCCGGCAAGCGCCCCTTCGGCAAGAATAACTTTCGGAAGGCTTTCAAGAGCTACCAGAAGGACAACCGGAAGCGGGACAAGGCCTTCTTCGCCGAGATCGGGTTCTGCAGCAGCGGATCTTCTTCCTCTTCGTCCTAGTCGAGCTCAAGCGATGAGGAGATCACGTACAGGAAGGACAAGAGGAACGATCAAGGCGGTCCAGCTGGCTTGTGCTTCGTCTCCACGAAGTCCAGGCGCAAGAACAAGGACAAGAGGAGCTCGGTGTGCTCCATGGCGCTTGAGGACAAGGAGAACAAGGATGACGGCAGCAACTCTTCTTCCGATGATGAGGTAACTCCTAAGCAAGCCGAAATCCTTGAGGTGCTAGAGCAGAACAGCCGGGAGCTTAAGGCCCAGGATAAGATGCTGGAGAAGGCAGCCAAGAAGCTGCAGAAGTTGAAAGCCCAACTTGCTGAGGCTTTAGAGGAGAACGAGAGGTTGAGGAGTGTGAGACCCCAACCCAGTGAGATTGAGTGCCCTACCTGCGAGTCTTTCATGATGGAGCTTGGTGACCAGAGAGATAGGTATGCCAAGCGGGTAGAGGAGATAGATGAGCTTAGAGCTGAGCTAGGCAAACTCCAGTCCAAGCTGGATGAGCCTACTTTGAGTGGAGAGCTTGAGTGTGAGTCTTGCCCCTGTCTAGCTAGAGAGCTAGCTGTTCTGAAGGAGAAGTTTGAGGGGCAACTCATGGAGCTTGAAGAGCTTAGGGCTAGACCTACGCTTTTGGGTGCGTGTATGGTCTATCCTACCTTGAGAAGTGAGTTAGAGCAGTTGAGAGCTGACTTTGAGGTGCTTTCAGCACCTACTGACACTTGTGAGAACTGCCGAACCCTTAGGATGCAGCTGATGGATAGGGATGCCACCATTAGGAAGTATGAGAAAGCTGTTGTAGTTCCCTCCCTAGACTGTGACACCTGTGCTGCCCAGACTGTGGTTCTGGAGAATCTAAGGGAAGAGATGTTGTCTTTGCAAAATGACAACAATAGGTTGAGAGAGGTGCTCAGTTGGGTATATGCTAGGCAACCCCAACTAGAGATGATCATAGAGAGCACCAAGAGAGCCGAGGGTGAGACAAGTGGTGTTGGGTTTGGAGAGTGCAGCACTTCGGGAGAGAAGAGTGCCCCAGTTAAGATCAAGACTGTACCTACCCAGCCAGGTGAGACTGTTGATGGGGTTTACCATGAGCCACCCAAGGCTGCCCCAAAGAAGCAGTACTGGACACCCAAGCCTTCCAAGGCTAAGCTGGACAAGATTGTTGAGGAAGAGCTTAAGCCCAAGGGCAAGAGCCAGTCCAGCAGCCTGAGCCACCCAAGGCCACACCACCTAAGCCCAAGTCCCAGCCAAACCCAGTTCCTAGGAGGCCTGTCTACCACTGTGAGTTTTGCCAGCGGAATGGCCACCTAGAGGAGTTTTGCTTCAGGAGGAAGCGGGTTGAAAGGCAGGAGAGAGCTTGGGGGAACCAGGATCAGTTCTATCAGGGTGGTAGGCAAGATCCTCCCCACCGCGGTGAGATGAGAGACCGCTTTGCCGGTGGTGAGAGAGGAGGCGGCTTTCAGGCTCGTGCTCCTGGTGGTGAGAGACGCTTTAGCGGCTGAGCTCCTAATCGTTTTCAGCGCGGCTATGGACCTCGTGACCGAGGCTTTGAGAGAGCTTTTGAGGGTTCACGCTTTGGAGGTCGTGGTTACCCTGATCGTCGTGATGATTTCTTTGATTGTGCTTACCCCACTTTTGAGCAAATGGCTCGGCACTGGTACAGCAGTTTTGGGACTAACCCCAGTGCCGGACCGTTTGCTCATCGTCACTTTACTTGACTTTGCAGGATCGAGGCATGGAGGACGTGTGGATCATGGACTCCAGTTGCTCTAGGCACATGACAGGGCACCACAAGTGGTTCTCCAGCCTCAACCCCGTAAGCACCAAGGAGTGCATCACATTCGGGGACAATGGTCAAGGTAAAGTGATGGATGTTGGTTCTGTTTCGCTCTCTGCTAAGCTTTCCTTGAGAGAAGTTGCCTTTGTTCGGAATTTGGGGTTCAATTTGGTTTCTGTTTCGCAACTTCTCGATGAAGGATTTGAGGTTCATTTTAAGAAAGGTGCGTGCTGCGTTCTTGATGATGAGGAGACCCTTGTTTGCTCTTTGCTGCCTTTTGGTCAGGTTTTTAGGGTCGACCTCACATCTGTTTCTGGCCCTGCGCGCTGTTTGGTTGCTAGTCCTTCTGCTGATATATGGAAGTGGCATAGGAGACTTGGTCACTTGAGCTTTGATCTGCTAGTCAGGTTAAGTTCAATGGGCCTAATCCGAGGATTGCCCAAATTGAGAGCTGAGAAGGACTTAGTTTGCCACCCCTGTCGTCATGGCAAGATGGTTGCCGCCTCTCACATTCCTGTGTCTCAGGTTATGACCTCCTATCCGGGTGAGCTACTCCATATGGATACAGTAGGTCCTGCTCGGGTAGCGTCGGTCAGTGGGAAGTGGTACGTGCATGTCGTTGTGGACGATTTTTCGCGGTTCTCGTGGGTATTTTTCATGGAGTTTAAGGATGAGGCGTTTGGTTTTGTTCGGGATCTGGTACTAAGGTTGAGAAACGAGAGTCATAAGGCCATGAGGGCTATCCGCAATGACAATGGCGGAGAATTCAGAAACTCTCGTTTCGAAAACTTCTGTCGTGACCTAGGTCTTGAACACCAGTTTTCTTCTCCATATACCCCTCCGCAGAACGGTGTTGTGGAACGTAAGAACCGCACACTTGTTGAGATGGCACGGACGATGCTCGATGAGCATAGGACTCCGAGGCGCTTTTGGGCTGAGGCAGTGAATACGGCCTGTTACATTGCGAACCGGATTTTCTTGCGAGCTTTCCTTGGGAAGACCTCGTATGAACTTTGGTTTGGTAGGCAGTCCAACGTCAAGCATTTGCGGGCGTTTGGCTGCAGGTGCTTTGTGCTGAAGAAGGCGGGGCATTTGGACAAGTTTGAGTCTCGCTGTTTGGATGGGATTTTTCTGGGGTATGCTTCTAATTCTAGGGCTTTTTGTGTGTGGATTTTAGAGGCCAAGCAAGTTGTTGAGACTTGTGAGGTTTCTTTTGATGAAATATGCCCTGCACAACCCCTGCCTTTGAGCTTTTAGGTGATGATGAAGAAGGCACTCCCATTTTTGAGGATGAGGAAGGTGTGGTTAATGATGGTGATGCAGGAGCCAATGAACCGGCTGCAGCTCCTGCCCCCTCTGCTACGCGCTCAGATGATGAAGGAGGACCCTTGCCCACGGCTTCCTCCTCACTCCCCCGACAGCAAGCTCATGCAGAGGCAGGACCCACTAAGGACGCAGGGGAGGTGACCTCCGAGATTGTACCATCTCGGCAGGTCCAGCGGGATCACCCTCCTCACAGGATGATTGGAGACAATCACCAGCGTGTCACACGTTCTTCGGTTAACTCTCTAGCCTTTTTCTCCCACTCTGCATATGTTGCTTCTTTTGAGCCCCGGGATGTGTCACATGCATTATCTGATCCTAACTGGGTGAACGCCATGCATGAGGAGTTGGAGAACTTTGAGAGAAACCATGTTTGGGATTTAGTTGAACCTCCACCAAACTGTCGCCCTATAGGTACCAAGTGGGTTTTCAAGAACAAACAGGGTGAGGATGGAATGGTTGTGAGGAACAAAGCGAGATTGGTAGCCCAGGGTTTCTATCAGAAGGAGGGGATAGATTATGAGGAGACCTTTGCCCCTGTAGCTCGTTTGGAAGCCATTAGGATTTTGCTTGCCTTTGCGGCCTCTAAAGGCTTCAAACTGCAGCAAATGGATGTCAAGTCTGCTTTCCTGAACGGGTTCATAGAGGAGGAGGTATATGTGAGACAACCTCCTGGCTTTGAGAGTGCTAGATTTCCAAACCGGGTGTATAAGTTGAGGAAAGCTCTTTATGGTCTGAAGCAAGCTCCTAGAGCTTGGTATGCTAGGTTGAAGAGTTTCCTGCTCAAGTCTGGGTTTGTGATGGGTTCAGTAGACAAGACCTTGTTTCTGTTGAGTCGTGGCGGTGACACCCTGATAGTTCAGATATATGTTGATGACATAATCTTTGGTGGTTCATCTCACGCTTTGGTGTCTAGTTTTGCTGAACAGATGAGCAGAGAATTTGAGATGATTCTTATGGGTGAGCTCTAGTTCTTCGTCGGGCTGCAGATCAAGCAAGGCCTTGAGGGTACCTTCGTCCATCAAGCCAAGTACACAAGGGACATACTCAAGAAGTTTAACATGGGTGACTCTAAACCCATGACAACTCCTATAAGTACAAACACGGCGCTTGATGCTGATGAAGATGGGGAGGAGGTGGACCAGAAGGAATTTCGAGGGATGATCGGCTCACTTCTGTACCTGACGGCGACCAGGCCAGAAATTCAGTTCGCGGTCTGTCTTTGTGCACGCTACCAGGCTTCTCCTAGGACTTCTCACCGTCAAGTGGTGAAGCGCATTTTCAGGTATCTGAAATTCACTCCTGAGCTTGGTCTTTGGTATTCCTCGGGTTCTTCTCTTTCTCTTAGAGGGTTCTCAGATGCTGACCATGCTGGCTACCGGATTGATCGCAAGTCAACCTCCGGTACATGCCAACTCTTAGGAACCTCTCTTGTCTCTTGGTCCTCCCACAAGCAAGCTAGTGTAGCTCTTTCCACCACTGAAGCAGAATATGTTGCTGCTGCTAGTTGCTGCTCCCTGCTTTTATGGATGAAAGCCACCCTTAGTGATTTCGGCCTTAAGTTTGGTAGGATCCCTCTTCTAGTTGACTCTACTTCTGCTATCTTTGTAGCTAAGAACTCCGTCTTGCACTCTAGAACCAAACACATAGACGTGAGGTTTCACTTTCTGAGAGATCACTATGAGAAGGGAGACATAGACCTAATCCACGTAGTATCTGCAAACCAGTTGGCCGATATCTTTACCAAGCCCCTAGAGTTTGACGCTTTTACGCGTCTGAGAGGTGAGCTTGGAGTATGCTACCCCTTTTAGTCAGGGATAAAGTGTATTCCTTTTAGTACGGAATAGCTTCTGTAGTTTAAATTTTGCTTTTATCTTGCTTTTATTTCTCTTTGTCTCTTTTGCATATTGTATCATATCATATCATGCATTGCATTGTATCATATGCATATTCACTTCACTAGCACTAGAGCTCTTTTGGAATGCAGAGTTAGTACTTGCTTGTGCTAGATGGTACAGTGCTTGCTTGATCATGGTTGGCTAAGCTCTCTTGAGTCTATTGAATACTAATTGTGAGATAAGTCATTTTATTCTTTGTAAATCAAAAACCATGATCACCACTTGATTTGGCTACCTCGCATGTGTAGGATTGTTGAATGCTATGCTATCTTTTCATACCTAGATATGCTAGTTGTATGCCTTTGCTAAGTAAATGCCTAAGGTTTTCTGACACCTTGCTTAAATTGAAATCTGAATCAAAATGCTTACAAGTGTGTCTTATATGATTAATTGAGAAAGATCCAAGTGGGTTTGCTTGTCACACTGATCTAGTTCGAGACAGCTTACCTTTGCACTTTGGCATGAACTTGGACTAGGCTGTGTATGACCAAAACCTTGTCTTAAGCTTCTGATGGTTATATAACCTAGGCTTGGCATTGGTTGGTAAGAAGTGGCAAAAGACAAGTAAATAACCCCTGGCACAAAAAGAACTTGCTTTTGGCTACAAATATCTAAATCTGAAATTTGCAAGTCTCTAAAATGCTTATGGCTAGTTGTATATGCTTTGGTTGAGAGTAGCACACCTTGTATACATTGTTAGCATTTTGTTGTTCATGCCTATCTTGCTAGGTGCTATTCATGTTGGTGATGCTTTCTTTTCATTAACCCTAAAAAACAAGCTTACTCTTGATATGTGTAAGATAGATTCATTTGAGCTTGTTGTATGCTTCCTTACCCCCACTTGCTCTGTATGCTAGAACTTGTGATTACTAGCTTTCCATCGCTTCTGAGCTCTTTCAGTTACACTCCTTGCATTTCATAGCATATTTTGAGGGGGAGTTGTCTAGTTCAGGGGGGGTTGAGTTCACGGAACCCTTTATGTGTCCATTGCCAACAAGGGGGAGAAATTTGGGGAGAGATTAGTGCACTTTTCCAAGGGGAAGAAATTTAAAAATATGGACAAGAGGGAGAACTCAGGAGAGATTTTGTTGAGGGAGAGTTTTGCATTCATATTGCATTTGTGAGGATGCATTTCAGGGGGAGTTTGAGCTTTTAGCATGCTCTTTGCATCGGTGCGTTGAGCCTTTTGCCTCTGTCTTGAGGAGCCGATGCTTTGCTTTCTTTTGTTGTTTCATTGTGCCCTGTTTCTTTGCTTGTATTTGGTTCTTGGGCATTTTGAGCAACTTTCTTCTTTCTTTTTTTTTCTTTTTCGGTTTTACGCTTTTCTCTTGTCTTTGTTCTATTTCAGGTTACAGGTTTAAGGTGTTGACAATGCACTCATCAAGGGGGAGATTGAGAGCCAATGGACCGGCCTCATTGCTCTCCTGGTGTGATGAGTGATTGTTAACGAGCTCAAGCCCTCTGATGGACTGGAGGCCCTCCGATGGACTGGAGGTAGATGATGAAGACCTCGATGGACTGAGGCAAAAGCCCTCCAATGGACCGGAGGCAATGCTCGGCGTCGGTCGGCCATGGGAGCTCGGTACACAGAGGGGCGGTTCGGCAACGGTGGTGTAAGCCCTCCGATGGACCGCGAGGTGACTCCGATGGACTGGAGAAGCCGGGTGCCACCGTGGTGCTCCAACCCGAGTGCATGGCGCAAAGGCGTGCGAGGGAGGCTTTGGCGGCTTCGGCTCAAAACCGCCACCCAAGCTACCCAAGCCTTGGTGAGTTGGGCCACGACTCGCCAAGATAGAGAAGATGGGCCAAGTCTGGCCCAGACGGAGACTTCCTAAAGTTTCGCGGTTTCTGACTTCAAAACCGGGGGTGCAAAGGTGGATTGGACTACTGGCCACGTGGAGGACATCCGAAGATTGCGTGGAAGCTAAGAAGATCAAGTCTTCATCGTGGTCGACCGTCCCCGATATTTCGGGTTCTTTTCTGTTTTAGCCCCTCCGGGCGTTTCTAGTGTTAGGGGTCTATGTGTAAAAATGCCAAAACAAAACCGGTGTATAAATAGCCTAAGAGCTGGTCATTAGAGGTAGTCTTGGCAGCTAGGTTTTCATTTGCTTTGTGTAATTTTCGTCCTCAAGCTTTGAGCTCCAAGTTTAGGAGGGTTAGGGTGAGATCTAGCCTCCAAATCAAGAGGGAAGGTGAGGGTGGTTGCTTGGGACGAAATCTTTCGTTGTAATCTGACCTAAGACCTCTTTTGAGGCTCATAATCGAAGTGGTTTCGTGCAGCAACTTTGTGTGCTTCTCCTCCCTTTGTTCTCTTTGGTTTTTGGCTTCAATCCTTGGCCTTTTTGGTGTTTGTTTTGGGCAAGGTTGAATCCTTTGTTTTTCTTGTGTTTTGGACTTGCAAGGACGTGGAGATTATGTCTTAGAACATCTCAATCCCAAAGGATCGCCACGAGCAAGTTGTTCTTGAGCTTTTCCCCTTCTTGCCCAAATATTTTCCTCTTTATGAGACCTGAAATTTCCGCTAATCCCATGATCTTTTTCCATAGATCTTTTGGGAATAGTTTTGGAATGGGGCTAGGATAGCCTGTACCAATTTTTGTGATGTTTGGAGAAGGTTTGGTCAAGTTTCGGATTGCTTTTGTGTGAAGTTTCCTGCTGCCCAGTTTTCCTGCTGGTTCTGTCCACTTTCAAGTCTTGTTTTGTTTAGGGGTCAAACCTTCGAATTTTGGGCTGAAATTTTGTGGAGCTCTTTATCAGTGAATCATAAAGCTCTCATAAAAATTTCAGATCATTGGGAGGTGTTTTGACCTGGTTTTGGTATTTTTCTTTTCGGGTTAGTCTGTCAGTTTTTAACTACCGGACGGTCCAGTGGCTCTAGAAATTTTATTCCTTGTCCAATTGAGCTGAAAATTTGTGGAGTTGTTCCTTGGCCCCTTATTAACTTCCAGTAAAAATTTCATAATTTTTGGAGTTGGTTTGATAGGGTTTTGATTCGAATCTTTTTGGAGTGTCAGGCTGTAAGCACCGGACAGTCCGGTGGTTAACCACCGGACAGTCCGGTGGTCACAACTTGCTCCAATTGGCCTGAAATTTTTTGGAGTTGTTCCCTATTACCTTGTGAAGGTGTGGAAATTTTGGGGGATTTTTTGGAGCTTTTCGTGTGGGTTTTGAGATTTTTCTTTGCAGCCCTGTCTGTCTGAAATCTGCAGTTCTCCAGAGTTGGTTCCTTTTGCACTCTTGTTCTTAGCCGTTTGAGCGTGTGCTTCCGCTTAGTGCTTGGTATGTATCTGTTCAGTGGACGGTACCAAGCACGTGTTGTGAGCTAGATACGTATCCTCTCAGTGGACGGTGTCTAGTTTCGTTGTGGGCGTTGTTTCCGTTTTGCACTGCGGTGGGGGTTTGAGTTTGAGTTTTCAAGTGCTCCTATTCACCCCCCCTCTAGTCGCACGTCTCGGTCCTACACCCATCGCTTGATTGAGTCTTCGTTGAGGTTCCCGTGAGGGCCGGTGCTCGGTCTCCATCGGGATGCGATGAGTGCAAAGGTTTGGACTGATTCCCTTCAGATCTTGCAGTGAGTACCCAAGCACTGATCTGTACTTCTCCAAGACTGCGATTAATCGCCGGCTCTCATTCTCGGTCAGCTTGTCGCTGATGATTACCGGTGTGTCCGGATTCCTGTTGAGGAAGGCATACTTCAGGCTAGGCGGTAGCTGTTTGAGCTCAATTTTCGGGGGTTTGGGCCCCAAGGATTCACCCAGTTTCTCAAACTCAAGCGGCTCTTCTACCGCACTGAAGTTGCTAGCCTCTTCCTCTAGGCTTTGTTGATCTTCCTCTTCCTCAAGTGAAATACCCATCACTTCTTCTAGGAGATCAACCTCTGGCTTAGCCTCCGTTTTGGTGTTTAGTGCTCAACTCATGCCAATTTCGAACACTTCTTTGCCAAACTGGAGCTGTAGCTGCCCTGGAGTTGCTGTAGTTTTGATCAGGGAAGCAATAGGGATCCCAACCAGTATGAGTGGCATGGGTTCCTCGGGTATGTCGAAGACGTGGAAATCTAAGAACATCCGCTTGTCCCACAAGGTTACTGGTATGACCCTGATAACTCCATAATTTTCCAACGATTAGTTCTTGTTCCACTTCAAGCGAATGTCGGATTTTGATCGCGGGAGAGTGGGGAAATGGGTGTCTACAACATGTTTAGGAATGATGTTCACCCCAACTCGTGGGTCGTACAAGATATCTTGTGGGAACATGTCGGATACATGGCCAGAGACGAGAGATGGTCCTGGGTAGAACCTAACCATTTTCGTGTCGAGTCGTCTCTCTTCTAGCCATTCCCGATTCAGCACAGCTGTAAGCCAGAGAAGGTCCTCTCTCATTTGATGTGTTTGTTTTGGGAGTAGATATGCTGGTTGAGAGGTCCTTTTGAAGCGTTGGCTCTCTTTAGGCAACCGAGATGTTTTGCCAAAGCCCGTTAGTAGCTCGTCATCAAACGAGAACGGGGGAACCGACGGAGGATTCATCACGGATTCACTGACCCTCTCAGTGTCCTGTGACGTGCTAGGTTCGGGGATATCTGTGATCATGAGAGTTTGTGGAGATGGGGTATGGGTATTCTGACTCTCTTCTTGGTAGCTGGGTTCAGGTGGATCTTGTGGATGTGAGCGTGGTTTCTCGATCGTACTGCCATCAGAAATTTTTCAAGGATTTTATCAAGGACTTTTCATCCTTCTGGGGCAGATAGGTGAGAAAACGATCCTCCTAAAGCTAAGTCCAAGCATAGTCCTGCGCCTGGTGAAAGGCCTCGGACAAAGTGCTGCAAGAGCATGGACTCTTGGATCACCAGATCTGGGCCAAATGCGACCAGACCGGTGAAACGTGACCAGGCTACTGCCAAAGTCTCGTCACTTCCTTGACGAAAGTTGAGAACTTCACATCGGAGGTCAACGACTCGATTTGGTGGGAAGAAGTGCAGACAGAATTTGACTTGGAGTCTCTCCCAACTCCCCTCTACTGCACCGACTGCTCGGTTGTACCACGATTTTGCTGCTCCCGTCAATGAGAACGGAAATAGCAACCATCGGAGGGTTTCTCCAGGCATACCCGAGATGGAGATACAGCTGCAGAGCTGCTCGAACTCTCGGAGGTGTGTGTAGGGACTCTCTGATTCCAATCCTACGAAGGATTGGTCCCGAACCATGGCTATCAAGCCGGGACGTAGCTGATAGCCATTTGTGATGATGGGGGCGGATGATGCTGGAGGCTCCAGAAAATCGCCCTTCGGAGCCGATAACTCGCAGATAGGCGTGTGATCCATGGGGTGGTATGGTGATATGGTGGGATAGTGGTGTAGTGGTTGTATAGTGGGAGATAGGATGACCTTGGTTCTGTGTTAAGATAGCTACCGTTCCCCGGCAACGGCGCTAGAAAAGCTTGTTGGCGTTCCTTAGCCTATTAGATATAAATCCGCAAGCGCACGGAAAACGCGTTGTAGCCTTTCACCTGAGAGTATTCCAGGGTATCGAATCCATGAGGAACGAGGAGTATAATAATCACACAACACAATGGCCAAACTAGCGAAGCTAGCAAGTAGAGGATAAAAGACAGGAAAGCAGGTTCTCAACAAATGTTAAAGCACCTTGCTATACTAAACATGCAAAGCACTATACTTGTCATGTAAACATAGACACCAAAGCTGCAAAGCCACTGCCAGGCACCAGAGTGCTGATAACCCAGCCGAGAAAGGCGGGCGCTACAGGTTTCGGCTATATCGTCAGTCTATCCGAACGAACAGGATTTGAATACTGAGAACACAAAAGCTGCCACCTAGTGTGTCTACCAACCAGAGCTGCGTGGGATAGCCGACCAACCAAGGCAAACTCTAAGTATGAACACCGTCGTGCCACTCAGAGAGTTTACTACTTACTGGTAATGAGCCAGAAAAGCAAGCACTACTATATAGCCAACACTATAAGCATGCACAAGGTTCCCGTAAACAGACAAGTATAAAACTAAGTATGAAAGTAAAGTAAGAATGTAATAACAAAGGTGAGAGACAAGGAACTTTACTCAATCCTGGAACTGAATATCCTTCCTTTGATGATACAAGCCTAGGAGAGAAGAGAAATCCTACTCCCGAACTCTGCACTCACTACTCTCCTTGATACAAGAGGAACTCTCTCTACAATGCTATGGGAAAGCTTCACTTCTCCACACTATACACTCTACCACTACATTTGTCCACTAATCCACACCTCACAAGGGAGGTCTAAGGGGGTATTTATAGTGCTAAGTGATGGAGAAGGTCGGTTGTGGCGGTTGGAGACGGTTAGAGGTCGGGCGGCTTGGGTGCCAAGCCGGGCGGCTCGGGGTAGAGCCGGGCGACCTGGTCCCAAGCCAGGCGGCCTGGCCATCCCTTGGATCCACCGCCTCCCTTCATCCCACGGTCCATGTTGCTCCTCCAAGGCGGTTATAGGTCGGTTGGCGGTTATTCTTGTGTGCTTTTGCCTCAACCATTGGATCCTTTTGTGTTTCTTCCTTAGCCATTGGATGGAACTCCCCTGGATTGCTGACTTAGCCAATCCGTGGGCTGGATTGATGAAGTGGCAAGGCCTTCCGTGGCATGGTGATTGGTTCTCTCGGATTCCACCATGGAGTTGTACTTGACACGTTGTCTCTTGCATGCAGGTGGAAGATGGCAGCATTTGGAGAGTTTCACAGGCCGGGCGACTTGGTGGCAAGCCGGGCGGCTTGGGCCTGAGCCGGGCGGCCTGGGTCCTTAGCCCATATCCAGCTCTTCTTCCTGGTTCACATGTTTTCTCCATGTTTTCTATGTTTTTGCACCGTGACATGTGTTCCTGCAAGACCTTTGTACACAACTCGTGGAACCGGTTAGTATGTATGAAATTTGCATAAACTTACCCTTGAAACATAAAGTATTGGCGGTCGAAATAGGTTATAACGACCGCCAACAGGTAGTAGATGGGGTTGAACACTTGCACGCTTGGTGTAATTTGAGCGCGCAATCTTGAAATTTCTAGCTTCGCCGCGCGCAACTCCTCAGCAAGGGCATCGTAATCGGTGTTGAGCGCGACAAGGTAGTCAATGATGGCTTCAAGGCGTGGGTTCTTGTGTCGAGTCCTCCAAGCTGACGGCGGGGAAAGTAACGTAGCGTACCGTTGGCTAACAGGCTGTGGCAAGAGTAGCATAAGGTCATCAAAGCTTCCTGAGCTGCATCACTGATGGCGGCTTCATAGTTGTGGTGAAGGGCAGGGGCGTAGCCAAAGGCAATGTCCCTACGCGCTCCGTACTCGTCCAAAATGCTGATCTGTACGGCCATGGCCCACTCTTCTTGATAGATACGGTGACGATAGCGAGTTCCCACATACGTGACCCACGCGTGGCCAAGCCGGAGCCTCACTAACGCCTCCCGCAACATCTGAGGGAACGACAGTGGGTAGTTGAACTAATGGTGGACGCTCTCGTTCCAGCGATCTTCATCCTCATTTTGTTGTTGTTGGGCTTGTCTTCCGTCTTGACCTTGAGCTGTAGCTTGGTCTTCTAAAACAGCAGGTCGCACCTCCGGTTGCGCATCAGGCTCTTCTGACAACTCCTCATCGGATAAATCTGGTACTAGCTCTTCAGGGTCCTCCTCATCGGTGTCATTCAGATCTTCCCACTCTTGTGGCGGTGGGGATGGTGGGGTTGGTGTTGGCAGCCTGGTCTTGTCAAGTCTACCAATGCGTCCGCCAACACGCATGCGGGCACCACACTTAAAGTTTGACATCTACAGGCCCACAACGAAAGCAACCATAAGAAACAGCTCTATTATCGAATAGTTAAGCAGATATCGAAAGTCTTAATTGAAATAGACAAGTACAGATATCAAAATAGCATATATTGCAAGCATTTGAATGGAGAAAGCAAGAAAAGGTAAGCAAAATCCTTAAAAACGACCAGTTCTATTCTAGGCTTGCGTCCTACGATCAGCACGGCTTTGATACCACTTTTGTCACACCCAGTTTTAGAAATGAAACCAAGTGCTAACCATGTATGTGCTAGGATCAGTTTAACCATACACACAGCATAAACAAAAGTAATAACACAACCAATACTTTAACTTAAGAGTAATAACCAATATTACAGATCATAAATGTCTTTAACGAAACCGAGTAACTTAACAAAAATGAAATAACTAAACGACAGTGGAAGACGACCATGCTCCACAGGCAACTGACGGATGGCACACCAGCCTAGAACTCATCGTAGTCTTGGAACTCCGGATTAAGATTCATCACGACTCCCTTCTGGATCTGAGCAGCGGTTGCAATGGATGCAACGGGGTATAAAGTAAGCAAGAATGAGTACATGACACACTCAGCAAGTATTACATTTAGGATAAAAGTGGACTGGCTTTATAGTAGACAGGTATAGCAATTGCTTTTAGTTGGTCAAATTTTATTACTAGCAATGATTAGCATAACCCATCCCTTTATTATAATGACAGTAAAACATATTGAATAAATAAGCACGAGCCATAACTATAAATGTTGTCATTACTACCATCATTACCATGATCACCATGAGCCACTTTCTTTGAAAACTCTAATCTGTGAGGGTCCAGGCCGCTCTTAACTGTGAGCACGGCTGATATATCAGTTTTAAACACTCTTGAGAGGTTGTACAACTTTACCCACAAGTCGTGATTCCCATTTGCCTCAGGCTGTACGGGCCCTCAAACACTGTCCTTTGGTGAGTCGGCAGGGTTTCACTACGAGACCTTTACAAAGAATTCCTAGAGTTATGGCCCACTCGTTACAGGTTACTCCAATCAACTAAAGATATGAGAGTTCCGTTCCAAAGGGTGACAAATAAATCAAACTGCACCACAGTGGCAAAGGGCAAAGTCCCATATCCCCCAGACCCCTCATACGCCATGTTTCAGGAAAGTAAGCCAAAACTCTAGTTCATCTAATTAATCTAGTTATATCAAGCTAGTCATCCTTAATAGGAGCATGCAAATTTAGGCTTTAGATCACGTGATTAAAGTAAATAGGACATAGGTCAAAGAATACTTGCCTTCCTCAGCAAAAACTTGCTCAGGAACTTCCCAAGATGGATTTTCAGCAAACTCAGACGGAACGTCGGCTACACGTTACACACATACAAGCAATGAGTACAAATTGATTAAAACAGTACACCAAACATCATAAATAGAGGGTAAAAAGGATTTAAAACTAATCTAGACATTATCACGTTTCTGTAGGTTCAAAAATCGCTCAAATTGGAGTTATAATGCAAAAGATATGATTAAAACAAGTTTAAAGGTTCAAAATAAAGAAGATTTGAATCTACCGGGGCCTAACTGCAAAAACCGGGGACCTAAATCTAATAGATCTGGATTGCGGGTTTTTTAACGGAAACCCCAGGGGCTCTTTTGCAAAACCCACAACGCTGACCGGTATTGACCTAGGTCGCACGCGCTCGGATCCGTGGGATTTGGATCCGACGGTTCGGATTAGATCGGAGGGATAAGAGGGTCGGCTTCACCGGTGGCGACCATGGCGCACGGCGGAGAGTCGCCGGAGTTCCGCGGATTCACGGTTCTAGTGGCCTTGGGCTATCGGGGTGAGGTGCGCGAGCGATAGGAGGATGCGGCGAAGCGATTAGGGGTCCGGGCGGCGGCGAGCGGGCTGCTGGCGGCTGGCCATGGGGCGGGGGAGAGGCGGAGCTTCGGCGAGCAATTGCCGGGGCGGTGGGGCATGATTAAGGACGAGGGTGGGCTAGGAAGCTTCCTCACGTCGGTGCGAAGCTAGCGGTGTAGGTGTAGTCGACGGGGAAGCGGTGACGGCGTACGGCGACGGCGGCGGTGTCTCTACGTGAACCAGCAGCGGCGTGGTGAACTCAAATCGATGACACAAGACCAAAGGAGGGCCAAGCTTAAGCGTTTAGAGGCTATACCTCGGGGATATGGCGATGAGATTGATCTCGTCGGCTATGGTGGCTTGTAGACGTGAATTCCGACGATGAACTAGACGTGAACTCGCGGCGCGGCGACGAACTTGGGCTCATGAGAGGCGGCGGCTAGGGCTAGGGCTTTGGCAGGTTTGGTAGCTACGGACGTCGAGGTCGACGACTTATATAGGGCGGAGTCTGAGGCTTGCGGGAGGGGCCAAGGGAAAACGTGGCACGGGCGAAGTCCGGCTTGGATCGGACTTGGGGTCCGCGTTCGCGTTGCCCACGGCGCGCGCGAGTTCGGGAAAGGAAAGGGGAGGGCGCGTAAAGGAAGGACGAGGCGCGGGCGCAGGATTCCTTGGAGATGACATGGAGAACACCGGCGCGGGGGCATAGGAACGGAGCCGAAGCGCGGCGCGGGCGAAGCTTCCCTCCGGGCGGAGCGGACGGCAGCGAGAGGTAGGGGAAAGCGCCTGATTGGCGGGCCTGGCGCGTCAGAGAGAAGAGAGGGGCGCGGCTGGGAGGGGAGGCGCCAACAGGTGGGCCCCACATGGCAGCGAGAGGAGGGCGGGGAGCGGCGGCTTGCTGGGCCAGCTAAGTTGGGCCGCGGTTTGGGTCCTGGAGGGAAGGAGAGAGGCGGGCCAAAAGGAGAAGGGGATTGGGGTTGTTTTCCAGACTTTTTCTTTTACAAACTTTTGAGAACTCTTTTCTTTTGAGCTTTAAACACACTATGAATTCAAAAGAAATTTGAATTCGAGACCTTAGGCAACCAATCAACATAAAACTAATGCAACGGCATGAATGCAACAACATGTTGTCCTAAACTTTTTTTATTTGCTTTAATTTCCTTTTTATAAAATCGTTTAAATGCTCATTCCAAACAAAAAAATCCTTAGTAAATTGAGAAAAGCATTTTAACTATTTTAAATTCAGAAAATAAAATTTAGGGTGTTACACCTGGCCCAACTGGCTCGGCCCAGCAGGGCTTCGCCCTGGGTGCGGCCCGGCCGGGGAGCGGGCGCAGCGCTTGCACGCGTGTGGCGCGCGGAGCGCGCACATGGCAGCGGCCCGGGGCTCACACCGGCGATGACCAAGGGTGCGGTGGCGCTCTTTTCTCCTCTCTTCTCTTCCTTTCCTTCCCTCTTTTCCTCCCTCCTCTCTCCCTCACGACGGACGCGGCGAACATGGCGCCCGCACATGCCAGGGCACGGCGGCTGTTGGCGTCTCTTAGCCTTTACAGGTATTACTCCGCAAGCGCACGGAGACCGTTGTAGCCTTTCACTCAGAGTATTCCGAGTATCGTAAATTTCCACAGGGAAGCGATAGGCTCAAGAGTGTAATTGAATAAACTCAAATCGTATGTACTGTAAACTTGGATAAATTATACCAACTAGTAGTTGAACAGGGGTAAACGTGATAAAGATAGGTGTATGATGGAGGATATCTATCTAAGCTATCTGTAGAAAGGTATAGTTGCCTGGGAGGACAACGAGTGAGATAAAGTCACCAAACTCTATTCTAATCGGCTGCAAAGATTATGCACGTCTAACTAAGCTATTCAAATAAACAAGCCAGGGTCTTGCATCGAGCGAAATTCCAGAGTCTCGAGGGTACCAGGGGGTAGATAGTAGGTCCCCAAAGAGAGTCTGGTGTTGGCGTCTCTTAGCCTTATAAGATTTTACTCCGCAAGCGCACGGAGACGGCTGTAGCTTTTCACTCAGAGTATTTCGAGTATCGTATTTTTATCCACAGGGAAGCGGCAGGCGAGAGAGTATAGTTGAATAAACTCAAATCGAATGAACCGTACTTATATAAATATACCAGCTAGTCACTAGACAGGGGTAAGTCTGGTAAACGGATAGGTGTATGGTGGGAAGAAGTAAATTGAACTACCTAAGATACACGTAGAAAGGTATAGTTGCCTCGGAGGACAACGAGTGAGATAAAGTTCCCAAACTCTATTCTATTCGGCTGCAAAGACTCTATCGTGGTTAACTAAGAAACTCAAGAAGCAAGTCAGGGTCTTGCGTCGAGCGAAATTCCAGCGCCTTGAGGAGTCAGGGGGTAGATAGTAGACAACCGAAGGAGACCCGGCTAACGCCTACGGGCCTACCGAACGAACGGGCCTGGACTACACAAGCACACTACACGCTGTCACCGAGTGGGGCTACCAAGCAAATCTGCGTGGATAGGCTGGCACGCTATAAACGTACTCAAGCGAAGCTTGAGTAACAATAGATCGTCCTTGATCAGAGGAGAGGACCTAACTAGAGTCCGGCGTACAGGTTGGATTATAGCACCGGCAAGAATAACGGGACTTGACTAACTAAGATAACCACAAGTCTAAGCCTAGCAAGTGTGCAAAATAAAGGGGTACACCACACTTGCAAGAGATAGAAATAAAGTAAAATATAACTGAATTATATTGAAGATTGAGTACAAAAGATACAAGAGCTGTTACCGCAGACTCAGAAGAATCTCCGAGAACTCCGAGGCAAAGCTCGACTCACGCTAACTCCCAGGACTATTCTAACTACTAAGATGTGGAAAATGACACTCTCTAAGGTAGGATATGGCTCTCAACTTCTCCACACCTTTACAAATGAGCTCTATAGGCCTATTTATAGTCCCATATGAGAAGGGGGTATTTGTAGGAGGCTTAGGTCGGTGGGAGGCCGAAGTCGGTGGTCGGCCGACCTAGGGGGAAGGTCGGCCGACCTAGCCCGAGGTCGGGCGACCACCCGATTCCACCGCCTTTGCACTCCAACGGCTTGATCTTGCTTTCCCATGGTGGTTGGCGGTTAGGACGGTTGTTGCACGTGGAAAATGCCTCCAAGGGTAGGTCGGCCGACCTTGTAGGAGGTCGGGCGACCACATGTTAGGCCTGCATTGGCCACTTTGCTTCTCCCTCGGATTGATGACGTTGAGGATCCGTGACTTGGTGCATTTTCGGCCTTTGGATACATTGGATGAAAGGTCTTGTGGTTGGATTTGAGTGCACTTGTGTTTTCTTCATGATGTGGATCAATGATGTGGCATATGGCTGACTTGGGAGGTCGGGCGGCCTGACCAGGGGTCGGCCGACCCTGTCAGTGGGTCGGGCGGCCAGCCCCCTGGTCGGCCGACCTGGCTGCACAAGGTAGGCTTGACCCTTAGTCGGCCGACCTGGTGGTGTGGTCGGCCGACTTGGCCACTTTGGCTAGTGTGCCTCATATTTGGTCCTTGGCTTGTTTTCATCTATTTTATGTGCATTTGGGACCTGCATCTAAATATTCATACAAAACTTGTGGAACTCATTAGTAGAAGGGTTAGTCCATAATTATTCACTTGTATAGCTCCATTTGGTTAGTAATTGATGGTAGATATCGTGAGATTACGACCGTCAACATCTGGCTAACACCTACAGGCCTCCCGAACGACCGGCCTGGATTACATAGGCACACCACACGCTGTAACCAAGTGGGACTACCAAGCAAAGCTGCGTGGAGAGGATGGCAAAACTTGAACAACGATAGATCTTCCTAGATTAGAGGAGTGGATCTAGCCAGAGCTTAGCGTCTAAGTCTAGGGTTGAGTTATAGCACCCGCAAGAATAACAAGACTTGAATAACTAAGTGAAACACAATCTAAGCCTAGCAAGTATGCAAAATAAAGGTACACCACACTTGCAGGAGATAGAAATAAAGTAAAATATATTAGAATTATATTGAAGATAATCTGAATCCAAAAGATACAAGAGTTTTACCACAGACTCGAAGATAACTCTGGAGACTCCGAGGCAAAGCTCGACTCAACTCTAACTCCCAGGACTATCCTAACTACTAAAAAAAAGAGTGAAGCACTCTAAGATAGAACTCTCTACTCAACTCCACACCTTGCAAATGAGCTCCCGGGGTCTATTTATGGCCTAGAAAGTGAGGGAGGTATTTATATGTGTACTAGGTCGGTGGAGGGACCAAGTCGGTGATCAGCCGACATAGGTGGGTGGTCGGGCAGCCACCCCCCATGGCCGGGCGGCCATGGGATCCATCGCCTTAGTTGATCCAACGGCTGATCTTGCTCCCCCACGTCGGTTGGCAGTTAGGATGGTTGGTTGCTCGTGAAAAATGCGTCGAGGGGTGGTCGGCCGGCCATGGCACGTGGTCGGACGGCCACATTTCTGCCTCCGATTTGTTGCATGTTGCTCCCCTCGGATCCTTGACATCACCAATCCTCGTCCCAACACTTTGTGACCCTCTGATACATTGGATGCTCTCTTGTATGGTTGGATCTTCACCATTTTGTGTTTGTTTGGCATCGGATCGATGACATGGCACATGAAGTGGTCAAAGGACCATTCCACGTGGTCGTGGACCCAATCCCACCCTAGAGGGTGGTCGGGTGGCCACCAACCATGGTCGGCTGGCCATGGTGTATGGTCGGGCGGCCATGGCCCAGTCACCAATGTTGCCCATCTTTGATATTTGGTGCATTTCCAACCTTTTTGAGTGATTTTTGGTACCTGCATCCAAATATTCATGTACATCTTGTGGAACTCATTAGTAGCAAGGGTTAGTCCATATATTTCACTTGTTTAGCTTCATTTGGTGGATAATTGATGGTTGAAATCGTGAGATAACGACCGTCAACACCCCCCCAAGCTTTGACATTTGCCTTGGGCGGTTGGGAGATAGAACGACTTTATTGCGGGAGTACTTCTAACTCATTCTTTTTGGATGTCCTTCTCAGGTGTTTTCAAGATTTTCAAAACAAAGAAGCTTCCCCTTGGTGTTCTCGATCGCTCAGAAGCGTTTCCTTACAAATGGCCATGATTGTGGCCAACATTTCTCCTACACTAAGGCCTTTGTGGAGCTTTAGGTGGGAAAGACGTGGCACACTTAAAATGTTTATTTTGCTAAGCCAAAGATTGGACCAAAGAGTATACTTTATCAATTCTTCTGTTTGATCATTGGAGTATGAGTGGTGGCACAAGTTGTCTCATTCTCTAGATTTTCATCCTTATAGCCTTTTATAGATTTGGAGTGGATATGGAGCTTTTATTTATTTTTGCCATGCTTGAACTTGCATGCTTTTCATTTTGCCGTGCACTTGCACGCATTTTCTTTTTGCCATGTTTTGCATGCATTTTTCTTTTGGGCTCCATACCCTTACTCCTTGAAATTTGAAGGCTATGAGATTATGAGAAGTATTTGGAGACTTTTGGTGGATGCAAAGTCCAGAATGGATCACTTGCATTTGATTTTATACTACAGCTATCAACAGAAGATGATATTTCTACTCAATGAGACTCAAAATTTGACAAAGCTCAAAACAAATCTAAGTAGCTCTTTGTAGCTGGTTTTGAACATGTAAAGCATATTTGGCTCTGGTAGGAATTTTTGAACCATGGGGAGCTTATTTTGTTATTTTCAAAATAAAAACCTGAGATATGCATCTTACTAGGAACTTGAAAGAATCATCCCACGCTAAGTCATATCATCATCTCACAACAACTTAGGCTTGTTATCACAAATGGCATCTACAAGATAAAGCTTAGGTTTTCCTTTCTTTATTCACCAACATAGGACTAAGCTAAGCATAACTTGTCATGCAATTAAACCATTCACTTGATAAAGCAACTATTCATCATTTCCAAAATGAAGCTAGCAAGTGACTTTAACCATTAAGCATGGGAGTTATTTATTAGGATACACATTTTATTATTATTATTAAAATAAAACTACTGGAATTAAAAAATACAATGGGCACTTCTCTCATGGTAAGGCAGGTAGAACTAGACATGTTCAAGGAAAAGGTACAGGGACAAACAAGGCGATGATGGAACACACATACCTTAGCTGTTGGGTTCTCCCCCCAAGCTTAAATGAAGCTCACTCAGGAAAGAACCCTTTCCAGTTCTAGTACATCAGGTTCTGTTCATGCATGCGGTCGACAGTCGCTCTTGTCTGTAGGATCAAGTTGTGGTCGACTCCTTGTTGCTGCTGAATGTCGGCGATGCTGTCCATCATCCCCAAGGTGCGATGCTCTTGGAGATCTAACACCCCGAAGAGGGCGGTGAAGTTCCCATCAAGTTCGCCACCGGTGTAGCGGGCAGAATGGGATGGACCTGCACCATGACCATAAGAGTACTCACCTCCGCTATGATGTGATGGTGTTGGGTTAACGGAGGGCACAATGGAGTTCCAGGAGCTGTGCCAGGAACCCTGTGGGTTGGCTTCCCAAGCAGGTGTGCTTGGACGAGCCCATGCTGGTGCAGCTCCTGGCTGCCGTGCATCCTCGTTGGCCTTGCGGATTTGCTCCTCTGCTCGGCGTCGTTGGGCGCGAGTCATGACTCCGGAGACACTGTTTCTTCCTGGTTCTGGCTTGGGCTCCAGCTGCATGGTTAGTGTTCTCGCAGAGTATAATTTGAACTACGGAGTTGGGAGTGGTAGCTCATAGTCAAAGCCTCTAAACGTCATGATGTATTTCCCGTTTGTGTCCTTCCTCAAAAAGTGTGCATAGATGAAGTGTGACTCTTTGACTACTCATGTAGGGTCATTTGGCATGAAGGAGACGGTAGCATTTGCTAGCACTCCCAACCCGTTAGCGATCCTTGTCACGAATGACGTGATCGAGATGATATGAACACTCTGAGCTAGCCCTTGCCAGTGGCGGACCATGCTAAGTGTAGGAGCAAATTTTATTTTCTTCCACATGGCATAGAGACATCTAACATCCTCTACTGTGATACAGCGGGTATCATCCCGCGGGAAAACAACCATGGTGAGCCAGTGGGCTAAAAACCGCAAAGTGGGGTGCCTAATGTGAGCGATGCTCTTTTTCCTGGGAGCATCTGGTCCTACCAATTCTTTCCAAAACTCTGCTAAATTAAACCCTGCCAAATCCTCACTCAAAGTGCATTGTGGCAAGAAATCAAGCAAGTTGCTAAATTGACGTAGAGTAAGCTCATAATCAGTATTGAAAAGGCGGAACCAGACGTATGTACCATCCCTTCGGGTGTCGGTGCGGAGTGTCATGAGGAATTCTTTGGTGAGGAGGATGATTCCTCCCTTTGGGATTTCTGCAAAGTCGCTCCACCCAATGGCCTCGAACACCTCGTTGAACTCCTCCCGCATGCCGGTGTCGACGAGGAGGTCCTCGTCGAAGCATTTGGTCAAGGCATAAGTCTTTTGGTTTAAAGACCTTAATGCCTTGGCCTCACCTTGACTACGCGGCACGAGCTGCGACTCGAGGATGAGTATCGGTTGGTGGGTGGACGATGTCTGGAATTCTTTAGGCTCTTCCGTGCTGATGGACATCCCCTCGGAGGCAGCATGCCGGCTTGCCAAACCGGAGCCCCTCTCCGAGGATGACCAGCGGATGTGTTGTCCTGCCTTGCGAACGGCCTTTTTCGCCTTCTTAAATGCGTTCTTCATCCTGCAAGACACACAACAAATTCACGATACCCGAAGGATAGACGACAATAAAAATTAGCGTTAGCGGGTTAGTCATCTAAAAACAGCATCCTTGCGGGGCAGAGCCTCCACAAAACATTCTCGTCCTTCTTCACAAAAGAGAGAGAGTGCCGCCGGAATTTTATTTGGCTAACCAAATTTTATTCGGGCATTATTTGAACTAAGCTAGGGAGCTTAACTAAGGACTAAATGAGAGATTAGAGAGGGAGAAGTGAGTGCAACTGCGTTGCTGCTTGGTGCACTGAGCTAGGAAGTAGGGGGTGCTATTTATAGGCGAGGAGGAGCTGCATGGGGCATGCAAGGTGGCCGGGCGTCCACTGCCCATGGCCGGCCGACCATGGTAGGGTGCCGGACGGCCATCATTGCTCGAGCAGCAGAGACCTAAAGGCGCAAGAAAGAAAGTGGGGAATGCACTCGCCGAGGGGAGACAGGAGGGTGGTTGGGCGACCAAAGCCCCTGGTCGGCCGGCCATGACCCAGGTCCGACAGGGCATCATTACACCGGAGTGAAGCAGAGTGGGTGAGTGCTAGTACTGCTGCAGCTAGTGGGCATCGAAAGTGGGAGGAGCAGGGCCGGGCGGCCAGCCAAAGTGGCCGGGCGGCCATGGCTAGATGCCCTATGCCTTGTCTCGTGCTCGAGTGAGCACCAGAATGAGTAGGGAGAGCAAAGTGATTGAGGGGAGGTCAAAAGAGAAAGTAAAAGAGAGGAAGGGGAGAGAAGTGAGTGGAATGAAAAAGAAGAAGAGGAGGGGGAGTGGAGAAAAAGGAAGGAGTGGTGAAGCCAGTGCCCCCATGCGCAAAGCAAAAGCAAAAGAAGGGGCAGGGGGTGGTCGGCCGGCCACATGATGTGGCGGCCGGCCACTCAATTTTTTTTTTGAATAAAAAATGCAAGATTTTCAAGTGAAAATTAAGACTAAATGCAAAAATTTAAATTAAATGCAAAAATTTAAACATGCAGTGGATTGAAACTTCGGCGGGAAAACTAAATATTCCGTCGATGGGTAGTGTGCCAATTTACCTTTTGGCGAGGGGAGCCCATGTCTTGCCCTTCGGAGTTTCATAAAAACTATGGGTCTGATCGGATAAGCTAGCTGCTGCTGTGCTGCACAGCAGGAACCGTAATAGGAACAATCAGTAGCTTACAATGATTGATTGGATGGCAGAGGAATAGTCTAGATACTGCTACGGCTGTGCAGTCCAGCCACAGCAAGTTCATCCGATCGGAGCCTATAGCTAGGGGCAGCCTTCCACTGTGTTCTATTTCTTCTATGCCGCCTTGATGTCAATTTGTTCTCGGCATCGACCTTGTTCTCGGGTGCTGGTTCGGTTGGCCACTTTGGCGTAGTCAATTTGCTTTCAGCACCGTGTCTTTTCTCAGGAGCTTTGCCTCCGGGTGCAGTTCTGGGCCTGTCGCACCTCGTCTCTTGGCTTGTCAATCTTCTACTTTGCATTGCCCTCTCATACTCCATTTGTTGAATTTTAGTCTCAATTTTCAATTTCTTCAGCATAAATGCCATGAGACTGTCTTCTTTGGAATTTGATGGATTGGTCCCGGTCTTGGCCTTGGGTTCATCCTTCTTGGCCCGGCACTTGAAAGTCTTCACCTTATTGCATTGTTCCACTTTTGGTTTGAAGGCAAATGTTTCCTTCTTTTCGTTAATGTTCAGGTGAACCTTTCCTGCCCCAACGTCGATTGTTGCATCGGCGGTGCTCAAAAATGGTCGCCCAAGGATGAGTGGGGTTTTTGAGTCAATCTCCATATCCAGCACCGTGAAGTCCACTAGAATGAGAAAATTCTGGATTCTCACCGGAACGTTCTTTGCCACTCCTTCGGGGTAACGGATGGATTGATCCGCAAGTTGTAAACACATAGCTGTGGGAGCAAGCGCATCATGATTCAGCTTGTCGAAGATGACCTTCGGCATTACGCTGACACTGGCTCCAAGGTCGCATAATGCTTGATCGAAGTGTTGGGTACCAATCGAGCATGAGATGGTAGGGCTTCCATGGTCCTTTTTCTTGAGTATAGCTGCGCTACACTCTTCCGTTAAGTGCACAATTTCTGTTGACGGTAGGGGTTTCTTATTGTTGAGGATATCCTTTAAGTACTTGGCATATGTCGGTACCTGCATAGCATCTAGAGGTGGTATGTTGACATATAATTTTTTAATGACATCAACGAACTTACTATATTGTTCGTCAGCAGCAGCCTTCTTGTTTCTCGGAGGAAATGATAGCACCGTTGTGTCGTAGAACTCATGGGGTAGATGTTTCGATGCTGGTTTTTCCTCTTTGCCAGGTGTATCTTCATCTCCAACTTTGTCTTCTGACTCGGCAGTCTTCTCCTGCGCTTTACCTGCGTGACTAGGAGATGGGGGGTCCTGTGTGGACTTTCCACCCCTAGTGGTTACTGCATTTATGTGCTCCTTGGGAGGAGCTTCAGGTTGTCCAGGCAGCTTGCCCGCATTTGGGTTAGGTAGAGCAGCAGCCAACTGAGCTATCTGAGTTTCCAGCATTTTATTGAAGCTAAGTTGGTTTTTCATAGCACTATTCAAAGTTTCCATTTGCAAAGATATAGATTCAAACAACCTATCAGTAGCATGGAACTTTTTACTAATGCTACCATTCACAGCTTTTTGATCAAAACTATAATTATTCTTAGAAAATTGCTGCGAACTCGAAGAGTTACCTTGCCTAGAGAAAGGGAGATTTGGTCATGAATTCCATCCTAGCTGAGGACGATTCCCGTTGAAGCCATTGGTACTGTTACCGATGAAGTTTGCATCTTTGGGTTGCGTCTCAGGGCAGCTGTTCCCTGAGTGTCTTGTATTCCCACAGACTTCGCAAGTCATGTGAGAGTTGAGGGCGTGCACCGGAGCGGCTTCTGGAGCGTTGTTTAGCTTCTTCAGCAGCAAGTCCATCTTTGCAGCGAGCATGTCAGTGCTCTCGATCTGATAGATGCCACGGGAACGGGTACTAGACCTCTCTTCTCTCAATCCTTTATTGGTGGCCATCTTCTCAATGAGATTTTTGGCCGCCGTGATACTCAAGGAGAGGAAGGATCCTCTAGCAGCTGCATCTAGGTGTTCTTGAGCTGAGTGGTGAAGCCCATGAAAGAAGCTCTGAATGATCAGCCACTCTTGCATTCCGTGGTGGGGGCAGGCTGCAATGTATTCTTGCAGTCGTTCCCAAGCTTCAGCCACGGTTTCATCTACAAGCTGTTGGAAGCTCGAGATCTTATTCCTCAACGCGTTAGTTTTCCCTAGCGAGAAATACTTCGCCAGAAAAGCATCGGAACATGCGTTCCAAGTTATGAGTGTCGCTCTGTTGAGGTAGAACCACTGTTTGGCTTTCCCAATAAGAGAGAATGGGAAGAGGCGAAGTTTGACGGCATCCGGTGATGCTCCTTTCATGTTGAACGTGCTACAGATCTCTAGGAACTGCTGCAGATGATTGTTGGAGTCTTCCGTAGCCAGCCCGTAGAAAGGGATGGCTTGAACCATGTGAATCACCCCCGGTTTGAGCTCAAAATCCTCTCCTACTTGAACATCAGGTCCCTTGGGGATATTGCTGCTCGAGGGGATGGAGAACTCACGGATAGTCTTTTCGGCTGGTGAAACATAGAGTACTGGTTGAAGTACTTGGTTTTAGCTCCTGGGTACAGGTCTCTATCCGTGAATAGTCTTGTGACGGACTTTCCGGAGTAGTGACTCTAGGTTGTCGTGGAAATTTACCGACAGGTCGAAACCGGTCATGCACCTCTCTATTGCAACCACAATAAAACAACAGAGCAAACTGAGCCTGTTAACAACTAGTGGTAAAACCTATCAAGTATACAGGTTCGAAATGAGATATCAATTATCTCTTGGCCAATTGCTTCCCCGGCTACGGCACCAGAAAAGCTTGTTGGCGTCTCTTAGCCTTTACAGGTTTTACTCTGCAAGTGCACGGAGACCGCTGTAGCCTTTCACTCAGAGTATTCCGAGTATCGTAAATTTCCATAGGGAAGCGGTAAGCTCAAGAGTGTAATTGAATAAACTCAAATCGAATGAACTGTAAACTTGGATAAATTATACCAACTAGTAGTTGAACAGGGGTAAACGTGATAAAGATAGGTGTATGGTGGAGGAGGATATCTATCTAAGCTATCTGTAGAAAGGTATAGTTGCCTGGGAGGACAACGAGTGAGATAAAGTCACCAAACTCTATTCTAATCGGCTGCAAAGATTATCCGTGTCTAACTAAGCTATTCAAAAAAACAAGCCAGGGTCTTGCATCGAGCGAAATTCCAGAGTCTCGAGGGTACCAGGGGGTAGATAGTAGGTCCCAAAAAAGAGTCTAGCTAACACCTATGGGCCTCCCAAACGACAGGCCTGGACTACACAGGCACACCACATGCTGTCACCGAGTGGGGCTACCAAGCAAAGCTGCGTGGAGAGGATGGCAAGCTATAAACGTGTTCAAGCGAAGCTTGAACAATGATAGATCTTCCTGGATCAGAGGAGTGGATCTAGCCAGAGCCTAGCGTCTAAGTCTAGGGTTGAGTTATAGCACCTGCAAGAATAACAAGACTTGAATAACTAAGTGAAACACAATCTAAGCCTAGCAAGTATGCAAAATAAAGGTACACCACACTTGCAGGATATAGAAATAAAGTAAAATATAACTGAATTATATTGAAGATAATCTGAATCCAAAAGATACAAGAGTTTTACCATAGACTCGAAGATAACTCCGGAGACTCCGAGGCAAAGCTCAACGCAACTCTAACTGCCAGGACTATCCTAACTACTAAAAAAAGAGTGAAGCACTCTAAGATAGAACTCTCTACTCAACTCCACACCTTGCAAATGAGCTCCTGGGGTCTATTTATAGCCTAGAAAGTGAGGAGGATATTTATATGTGTACTAGGTCGGTGGAGGGACCAAGTCAGTTGCCGGCCGGGTGGCCATGGGATCCTCCGCCTTAGTTGATCTAACGGCTGATCTTGCTCCCCCACATCGGTTGGCAGTTAGGACGGTTGGTTGCTCGTGAAAAATGCATTGCGGGGTGGTCGGCCGGCCATGGCACGTGGTCGGGCGGCCACGTGTCTACCTCTAATTTGTTGCATGTTTCTTCCCTCGGATCCTTGACATCACCAATCCTCATCCCAACACTTTTGTGACCCTCTCTTGTATGGTTGGATCTTCACCATTTTGTGTTTGTTTGACACCAGATCGATGACATGGCACATGAAGTGGTCAAGGGACCATTCCACGTGGTCGTGGACCCAATTCCACCCTGGAGGGTGGTCGGGCGGCCACCAACCATGGTCGGCCAGCCATGGTGTATGGTCGGGCGGCCATGGCCCAGTCACCAATGTTGCCCATCTTTGATATTTGGTGCATTTCCAGTCTTTTTGAGTGATTTTTGGTACCTGCATCCAAATATTCATGTACATCTTGTGGAACTCATTAGTAGCAAGGGTTAGTCCATATATTTCACTTGTTTAGCTTCATTTGGTGGATAATTGACGGTTGAAATCGTGAGATAACGACCGTCAACTGCGGCGAACCGCGTTCCTGTTGGCGCTAGGTCGAGCTGGTGCTGGAGAGTACCCACGCAAGGTGCGCGCGGGAGTTCTGTACTGGGTGTGGGTGTAGAATGGCTCGGAGGAAGCTTGTGCGGGTGGGGAATGGAGGTGACGCGGCGGTTACATCCGCCGGCGCCATTGCCGGGCACCGAGCTCGACTGAGCTCATGCCGGCCCCAATCTTCGACGAGGATAGGGCGGGGAGGTAGGTCTAGATGGGGTGTACGGGATTCCACCTTCGGGTCATGAGGATAGGCGGTGGAGGTGGCGGTCGGCGATGAGCAGCGGCGGCGGGTAGGAGCGCACGTCGCAGGGGCTGTGTGGTGGCTGAGTGGAGGCGGTGAAGTGAGGCTTAGGTTAGGGTGGCTGGAGCGTGCTCACGCGGGGCTTAAATAGGGCCGGGAAAACGGCGAGGATGCGGATGGTGATGGCGGCAGTGGTGAGCTTCCCCTGGCGCCGTGGAGAAGAAGACAGCGTGCGGGCGGTGCGGACCTGTGGGCTTGGCCTCGCGTCGCGCATGTGAGGAGCCAGCACAAACCCACGGCTTTGGCTTGGGTTGCTCGCGCGAGGCGTGTGGCGGAGCAAGGCAGGGAGCGGTGGTGGCGCAGGATGGCGACGACAAGTGGAGGACTCGTCCCCGTTTCTCCTATCCGGACGAGGACGATGACGGGGCAGGCCCCACTTGTCAGCCCGCGAGGCTATGGGTCGAGGGGAAACAAATCAGGGGCTGGGCCGCCTGCGGCTTTGGGCCCGGTTTCCCCCTGTTCCCCCCACCTTTCTATTTTATTTTTCAAAACCATTTACTACTTCCATTTTAATCCCCTTGAACAAGCAAATTTGCCCCAAGGTCCAAATACAAAAGTGAAAGGGTATAAATTATAATACCACTTTGCACTTTTACCCTTGGACAAAATAAATTTTGAAAAGGTTTTGAACTCAAATTTGATTTAAATAAAAACTCCAAAATTTTGAAGAAGTTTAAATATTAAATACAAAATTTTTAAACTATGCATATGATGACATGCTTTAATGCACTTAGAAAAACGGGGTATCATAATGTTTATCTGGCCCTATGCTAATTGGGATGTTCCTATATTCACATGTTATGTTTATTTGGCCCTTGGTGTGATTTTGCTTCAAGTATGATAGATACATCGTCTAGTCTTTATGTTTTAGGGCCAGTACAAGTAAGTAGATCATCTTATTTATAAACACAGACAGGCTCTTATTTATTTTCTATATGATATTGGATGAGATGTGGAATGATCGGCAAGACTGTGCCGATGCTAACCCGATGCAATAAGAGCCGATCTGAGCGATCTGGCTAGAATCTAACATTTGCTCTGTTTTGTCCGTCGTTGTAGGGAGAACAAGAATTGACCACCACCACAACCTTCCTGGCTAGGTCACAGACAAGTGGCACGCCCAACCACCACCGCCAGCGATCGGCTAGCTGTCTAGCCGAACAGAAGCCGCATCTAGGAGGAGCGACCCCTACGTCCACATACACCTCCCGGCTTACATTATGTTGCCCACTAGGGATAATACTCACCGGTTTCCTCGTGCAACAAGCAGCCATCGAAGGGTTTCGCCAAGCATTCCTGAGATTGCGATGCAGTTGCATAGCTACTCGAATTCTCGGAGGTGTGTGTAGGGACTCTCTGACTCTAATCCCGTGAAACATTGATCCCAAACCATGGCTATCAAGCCAGGACATAGCTGATAGCCATCTGTGATGATGGGGCGGCTGATGGTGGAGGCTCAAGAAAATCGCCCTTCGGAGCAGACAACTCGCAGATAGGCGTGAGATCCATGGGGTGATATGGTGGTGTGGTGGTGGTAGTGGTGGTATGGGAGATAGGACGGCCTTGGTTCTGTGTTAATATAGCTACCGTTCCCCGGCAACGGCGCCAGAAAAGCTTATTGGCGTTCCTTAGCCTATTAGAAATTAATCCGCAAGCACACAGAAAATGCGTTGTAGCTTTTCACCTGAGAGTATTCTAGGGTATCGATTCCACGAGGAACGAGGAGTATAAAAACACACAACACAACCTACCGAACTAGTGAAGCTAGCAAGTAGAGGATAAAAGACAAAGAAGCAGGTTCTCAACAAATGTTAAAGCACCTTACTATACCAATCATGCAAAGTACTATACTATAAGCATCTAGGCCCTAAGGTGAGTTTCGATGATTGATTGGCAAGCTTATTTGTTATCTAATGAGCTTATGAGTGCAGGCTTAATAATGAATATAAAAATGGTTGCTCATTGGATTATGTGATTGGCCCCAAATCAAATTGTTTCACTTCATGTAAGCGGACTTGGTTTTCATCCGTATCTCGAAGGCTAAGGACTCTTCTAGAGTCAAGAATCATGGTGTTGGAGGATTTTTGTTGAGATAGGGTTTATAGCTTTCTAGTGTCCGCACTATTAAGAGGGGTCAATGGTTAGTAGCTTGATCGAGTGATTTACCAAAGGGGATGCACACAGAAGCCAAAACTTTCAAGAAAAGCAAAGGTGTAAGATATATATGCTCAAGGTTCAAGAAAAAGCAAAGTTCAAACCTCAAACTCTTGAAGAAAAACTCAAAACGGAAAAGCAAAGTGTGGACCGGATGAGAGCCAATGGACCGGCCTCATTGCTCTCCTGGTGTGATGAGTGATTGTCAACGAGCTCAAGCCCTCCGATGGACTGGAGGTAGATGATGAAGACCTCGATGGACTGAGGCAAAAGCCCTCCAATGGACCGGAGGCAATGCTCGGCGTCGGTCGGCCATTGAAGCTCGGTACACGGAGGGGTGGATCGGCAATGGTGGTGTAAGCCCTCCGATGGACCGCGAGGCAACTCCGATGGACTGGAGAAGCCGGGTGCCACAATGGTGCTCCAACCCGAGTGCATGGCGCGAAGGCGTGTGAGGGAGGCTTTGGAGGCTTCAGCTCAAAACCACCACCCAAGCTACCCAAGGCTTGGTGAGTTGGGCCACGAATCGCCAAGATAGAGAACATGGGCCAAGTCTGGCCCAGACGGAGACTTCATAAAGTTTCTCGGTTTCTGACTTCAAAACCGGGGCTGCAAAGGTGGATTGGACTATTGGCCACGTGGAGGACATCCGAAGATTGCGTGGAAGCTAAGAAGATGAAGTCTTCATCGTGGTCGTCCGTCCCCGATATTTCGGGTTCTTTTCTTTTTTAGCCTTTCCGGGCTTTTCTAGTGTTAGGGGTCTATGTGTAAAAATGCCAAAACTGGACCAGTGTATAAATAGCCTAAGAGCTGGTCATTAGTGGGTGTCTTTGTAGCTAGGTTTTCATTTCCTTAGGGTAATTTTCGTCCTCAAGCTTTGAGCTCCAAGTTTAGGAGGGTTAGGGTGAGATCTAGCCTCCAAATCAAGAGGGAAGGTGAGGGTTGTTGCTTGGGATGAAATCCTTCATTGTAATCTGACCTAAGACCTCTTTTGAGGCTCATAATCTAAGTGGTTTCGTGCAGAAACTTTGTGTGCTTCTCCTCCCCTTGTTCTCTTTAGTTTTTGGCTTCAATCCTTGGCTTTTTGGGTGTTTGCTTTGGCCAAGGTTGAATCCTTTGTTTTCCTTGTGTTTTGGTCTTGTAAGGACATGGAGATTATGTCTTAGAACATCTCAATCCCGAAGGATTGCCACGAGCAAGTTGTTCTTGAGCTTTCCCCTTTCTTGAACAAATATTCACCTCTTCACGAGATCTGAAATTTCCGCTAATCCCTTGATCTTTTTCAACAGATCTTTTGGGAATGGCTTTGGAATGAAGCTAGGTCAGTGTGTGCAAAATTTCGTGAAGATTGGTGAAGGTTTGGTCAAGTTTTGGCTTCAGAAGTTTAAGTTTCGTGTGGCTGTTTTTCTGTCTGTCTATAACGTCCGGTGGATTCCTATAACGTCCGGTGGTTGGTTCAGTGGTCAAACATGCTCCAAATGACCTGAGATTTTGTGAAACTCTTATCCTGTGAATCATAAAGCTCCCATAAAAATTTTATGGAGGTGTTTTGACCTGGTTTTGGTATTTTTATTTTGGGGTTGGTCTGACGGTTTTTTAACCACCGGACAGTGCGGTGGGTGTGCACCGGACGGTCTGGTGGCTCTAGGATTTTTATTTCTTGTCCAATTGAGCTGAAAATTTGTGGAGTTGTTCCCTGGCCCCTTCTTAACCTTCGGTAACAATTTCATAATTTTTGGAGTTGGTTTGATTGGGTTTTGGTCCGAATCTTTTAGGAGTGTCTGGCTGTGAGCACCGGACAGTCCGGTGGTCACAACTTGCTCCAATTGTCCTAAATTTTTATGGAGCTGTACCCTATTGCCTTGTGAAGGTGTGGGAATTGTTTGGGGTGGTTTGGAGTTTTGCTTCTAGGGTTTTGAGATTTTTCTTTGCAGTGCTGTCTGTCTGAATTCTGCAGTTTCCCAAAGTTGGTTCCTTTTGCACTCTTTGTCTTAGCCGTTTGAGCGTGTGCTTTGTGCTTGGTACGTATCTGTTCAGTGGACGGTACCAAGCACGTGTTGTGATCTAGATACATATCCTCTCAGTGGACGGTGTCTAGCTTTGTTGTGGGTGTTGTTTCAGTTTGCACTACGGGGGATTGAGTTTGAGTTTTCAAGTGCTCCTATTCACCCCCCTCCAGTCACACGTCTCGGTCCTACAAGTGGTATCAGAGCCGGTTAGGTTTCCTCATACCTTAACCGGTGACGAAACCGTAACGACGATGACTTACTCCGGGAAGATTTCGGTCCTTGGCTCCGATTGCTATCCCTACTGGAAGGGTAGGATGGAGGCGTTCTGTGATGCTCCAGCATCTCAAGTGCATGATCATTCTTCACATGTGCAGCATTCATCATGAAGCATCATACATTGGAATGCATTTGAACCCTAGTTCAAACTTGGTTGAAATGCAACTTGTTGAAACCTGTTTTCTGCATATATGTCTCAATGATGGTGCCCATAACTTTGATTCTATTTAGATGTGGGAGAAACTCATATTGACAAACTTGTAGACAATTTGATGATAAACAACTTTGGTAATTGGTGCTTTGACATGCATTAAGGTTTCATAGAGTTTTGAGGCTTTTTCTGCCAGCATGTAAATTCTGACCAAACTTGACTTGTTTAGTAATTTCAAGTTTTATCTGGTCTACAGCCATAATCTTGAAAAACTCTAATTGAATAAGTTGTAGATCATGAAATTCTAAACAACATTGGTATAAAACTCTTTGAGTGAATGTGATTAGAAAATAGACTTTTTGAATTTCTAAACTGGAAGGTTCTGTTGGTCAAACCTTAGTCAGCAGCTTAAATTCAAATTTAAACCATATTTTGAGTATAACATGGTATACAAGTTTATAAGACAAATGTAGAGGAACAAATTTATAACATTTCATCCAATTGGAAAAGTTTCAAATCGGCCTCTAACCTATTCAAAAAGGGAGGTTTCTAACAGGTGTTTCAGCAGTCAAAAAGGGGTCTTTTCTATTTTCTTCAATTTCCGTTCAAAAATCCCACCGGATGTGCCTATGACAGGCGGGCCCCACACGCCAGACCCTCGGATTCCCGCTCACGCGGTTGGAACGCGCCGGCCGGTGGGTCCCACCCTCACGCGTCGCCCGTGCACCCAGTTCACTGGGCCATCCATTCTCCACCAACGTCGGGCCCACTCATCAACGATAGCGGTCCATGGACCAAGTTCACATCGTGCCACCGTCACCCTTCTCCCTCTCCCTCACGCCCACGCAGTGCGCACCGTCTGCGCCATGGCCACCATGGCCGGAAGCACCCCATGCCGCACCTAGACGCCTTCCCGGCCGAGAGCCGAGGCCAAAGCCTTGCCTCGGCTCCCTCTCGCCCCACTTCTCTCATTTCCACCCTCTCTGCGTCTCCCCGTTCCCCTCCGCTTCTTCTCCAACTGCGCAGAGCGCCGGCCGCCATAGCCGCCGCGGCAAGCTTGCCCCGCCACCACCTCGGAGTGCCCTCCACCCCACCGACGCGCGCCTCGCGGTCGCCTCCCCGTCCTCCACCAACCCCGCACGGCTTGCCCCTAGCCATCGCCTCCCTCACCCTTCCCCGCACGCGCACCCGCACGGCCGCCATTGCTGCCGGCCCCTCGCCATGGGAGGCCACCTCTTGGCCATCTCCTCGCCTCTCTGACCCCACCACCGGACTCGTCGCTCCAACGCGCATCTCTCGCGCCCAACGATAGCTCCTACCGTGCCCTACCCCGACGGGCCGACGCCACGCGCCGTGGCGCCATCGCGGCCGCCAGTTCACCGCCGCCCCGTCACCTTCTCCTCCATCTCGAGCGACGAGACCTATGGGAGGGCGTTCACCATCGCCGGGGGCACCGACCTCCACCCCCTCGGCGTCAAGTAACCACCACTGCGCGCCGCGCCATTCGCCCTGGCCGGAGGTAGAAGAAGGAAGAACTATTTTTGTAGAAGAACCCCTCCCCTTATTGCATATTTTATCACTGTTGATTGTGTCTTGAATAACTTGTGAAAACACCCCTAGATCTATTAGGGTTTCGCATTTTTAACCCGAGCCTTCGCATTCTTGCTGATCTAACCTCGTGCTTTAGGAGATTCTCACGCGTTGTGCACTGAGTCGGGATAATCTCACATTCTAGCCCCTGGAGGTTACGGTTAATTGCGTTCAAGTCCCCGATCTATAGGTTTTTCCATTTATTTCGTGTATATTGGGCGGAGAACTTTGGAAATTCATAATAAATCAAATAAAAATCCTAAAAATGTAAACTCAGTGGCTATGAACTCCTTCTGAGTAGATCTATAGGATGAGTATGATCTGGATGTGTGAAATGTCTGTTTTATCCCTGGTCTAGTGCATGCATGTTGAGGGTAAATAAATGGTAAAAGTGGACTAAATGAACTCCTAAAATGGTGAAATTTGGTGAGTAGCTTTCTCATGGTATTATGGCACTGTGTGATTTTTGGTAGCCCGAGCATTGGTTGGTACATGACTATTTTGCCCCTATGCATGTGTTTTGTGTATTTAATTAACTTGGAAAAAGGAAGGCTGCATAAAATATGCTCAAATGTGACCTCTGGTATTTTTCATGTGCCATATATAGTATGAGTAGCTCACTGGTAAAGTATGAGATTGTGCATGCATGTTTTAGCTACTGTTTTGAAATTGACAAAATGATACTTGCTCGATTTGATAATTGGAAAAAGTGACTTTAGATCTCTCCAAAACCCACTAATCATCTTGCTCTTGCTTGGATTTCGAAAATGGAGTCCTAACCCTAGGTCTAAGCACTCCAAACCAGCCAAGAGAGGGGGCTTAAGGCAGCCACCCTCTCTTTTATACCACAAGACTCATTACCATAGCAGTTTTTCACTTAACCCCCTATATTACAGACGCTTATGCAAAAAAGGCCCGTATGGGCTAGAAAAGACGCCGGGAAACTTGGATGTGAAAGGACCTTGATGTCGCCTACAGGGGGGTGAATAGGCAAATCTGAAATTTTTACCACTTAAAACAATCCAGTCAGCTCTCACCAGATAATCCAGTGGCTTCTACCGGATAGTCCGGTAGCTATCGGAGTATCCAGTAGGCCACACCGGATAGTCCGGTGACACACTGAGGAATAGCTCAAGTATGCAATTGTGCACAAGAATACTTATTGAGCTATGAAGTGTAGTCACATAGGTTCCTCTGGTGGTGTTTAGCTTTTCAGCACTGCACTCCTGCACTCACAACAAGAGCTTGCACACACAAATAAAAGTAGTGGAAGCAAATGTAAATGCACTAAAGAAAATGCAATCAAGCACAAAGCTTGTTGCAAGCTCCCAGTAGGGGCACAACACACAGGACACAGGATTTATTTCTCGAGATTCGGGCACACCCGCAAGTGTCCCTAAGTCCCCGTTGAGGCGCCCACCAAGAGCTCCAGTCTTTTTTAACTCACGGCCTTGCCTTCACGACCCCCAAGGCTGTGAAGGATACTCACTAGCACTTGCTCTGAAGAGCGGGGTAATCACCTACAAAAATTGTGCCACCCGGGGAGCGGGTGACCTTCGGGACGCTCTAGCCGTCTAGGAGGAATCCTCCAAGAGAAACAAAAGCGTATGTCGGAAACTTTGCCAACTTGTGCTCAGAAGCTAGGTTGCTCTATCAAGCTCACACAATCTCACAATTTCTTCTCCCAACTCAAAGATCTCACACTTAGGCTCAATCTCACAAAGAGAGTGGTTGGGAAGTGTTTCTCAGGCCTCTGAATATGTATAGACATTGGAGGGAAGCAGCCGCCTCACACAGAGGTGGTGAGAGGGTATAAATATACCCATGCCCACAAAACTAGCTGTTGCACTGTGTCAGGCCACCACCGGATACTCCGGTGGGCCTCACCGGACAGTCCGATGGAAGCCAGATAGCTGTTGCAGTTCAAACCGGCTCCGCTAGATAGTCCGGTGGACCCTGCTGCACAAAGAGGATGAGGCATGGAATGCCTCGGTCACTAGACAAGAAGAGTAGGTGTTATGTCTCCATAAGAGATACACCAAGCTGAGAGTTAAGCACAAGATTAAGGACAGAGAGCTCTCACACTCAGTGCTAAAATCATCATTGAAGATGATATGGCCCGACACTCTCTGAACTAGATAGAGCACATGTTGACTAGTGACTTCCAAGCTTAGCTTCCCTCTTGATAGTACGGCATGCCTATACTCAAGATAAAATATAAATCCGGTTGAAATCCACTTGGGTCTTGACTTGAAGAATAATGCCGTCTTCAATAATTTCAGTAGAGAGATAGCCAAGCTGAGCTTCTTCGTGAGAGCAATACTCTTTGAGCGGAATAAGTTGGACTTCATTGATGAATACCTCTCCAATAGGTAGATGGAGCACATTTGCTCATTAACCATACAATGTATTTGATCTTCACTTAAGGTTGGCTTGGATAAGTAATGGAGTGTTCATGAGATCAGCCATTTGTCATTTAGAATGATCCCTATTCAATGTAGTGACATCCAAACATGTGAAATAGTCCTTGTCACCTTTCACTACATGAAACCCAATTGATCACTAGCTTCAAAGTGCATCAATATGTGACATATCAAAGATAACCTGCACTTGAGCATTTGCATCTACTAAATATATCCAATTAAGATCCATTCACATGACCATGACAATAATGACAATAATGTACAATGATAACCATATTACTCAACATGTGAGAGCAATCCTGCTTAATCATGAGATATATCTATTATAATTCATTTACATGTTTCTTGCTTACAAAATAACCTGTGAAAACCTATCAAGTCATCTCACAAAGAGATTAGACCTTTAATCTGTTTGTAGGACCGAGACGTGCGACTAGAGGAGGGGTGAATAGGAGCACTTGAAAACTCAAACTCAATCCCCCGTAGTGCAAACTGAAACAACACCCACAACAAAGCTAGACACCGTCCACTGAGAGGATACGTATCTAGCTCACAACACGTGCTTGGTACCGTCCACTGAACAGATACGTACCAAGCACAAAGCGGAAGCACACGCTCAAACGGCTAAGACAAAGAGCGCAAAAGGAGCCAACTTCGGGAAACTGCAGATTTCAGACAGACAGGGTTGCAAAGAAAAATCTCAAAACCCTTGAAGCAAATCTCCAAACCACCCTAAAAAATTACCAGACCTTCGCAAGACAATAAGGAACAGCTCCAGAAATATTCAGACCAATTGGAGCAAGTTGTGATCACCGGACCGTCCGATGATTGAGCACCGGACCGTCCGGTGTTCACAGACTGACGCTCCGAAAAGATTTCAATCAAAACTCAACCAAATCAACTCCAAAAATTATGAAATTTTTATAGCACCTTAAGAAGGGACCAAAGAACAACTGGTGATAAGCACACCGGACCGTCCGGTGTTCAGAAATAGGCAGACCTACCTCCAAAGAAAAATACGAAAACTAGGTCAAAACACCACCAAATATTCTGAAATTTTTATGGGAGCACGAAAACTAGGTCAAAACACCTCTAAATATTCAAGTCATTTGGAGCACGTTTAACCACTAAACTAAACACCGGACGAAATAGAAAACCATCGGACGTTATAGATAGACAGAAAAACAGCCACACGCAATTTGAACTTCCGAAGCCAAAACTTGACCAAACCTTGTCCAAACTTCACAAAAATTGCCACAGACTATCCTAGCCCCATTCCAAAACTATTCCCAAAAGATCTATGAAAAAAGATCACGGGATTAGCGGGAATTTCAGATCTCGTGAAGAGGTGAATATTTGGGCAAGAAAGGAGAAAGCTCAAGAACAACTTGCTCGTGGCAATCCTTCGGGATTGAGATCCTCTAAGACATAATCTCTACGTCCTTGCAAGTCCAAAACACAAGGAAAACAAAGGATTCAACCTTGGCAAAAGCAAACACCCAAAAAGCCAAGGATTGAAGCCAAAAACCAAAGAGAACAAGGGGACGAGAAGCACACAAAGTTGCTGCATGAAACCACTTCGATTATGAGCCTCAAAAGAGGTGGTCAGATTACAACGAAGGATTTCGTCCCAAGCAATCACCCTCACCTTCCCTCTTGATTTGGAGGCTAGATCTTACCCTAACCCTCCTAAACTTGGAGCTCAAAGCTTGAGGACGAAAACTACCCTAAGAAAATGAAAACCTAACTGCCAAGACACCCTCTAATGACCTGATCTTAGGCTATTTATACACCAGTTCAGTTTTGACATTTTCACATATAGACCCCTAACACTAGAAACGCCCGGAGGGGCCAAACAGAAAAGAACCCGAAATATCGGGGTCGGACGACCCCGATGAAGACTTCATCTTCTTAGCTTCCACGCAATCTTTGGATGTCCTCCACGTGGCCAGTAGTCCAATCCACCTTTGCACCCCCGGTTTTGAAGTCAGAAACCGGAAAACTTTAGGAAATCTCCGTTTGGGCCGGACTTCGCCCATCTTCTCTATCTTGGCGACTCGTGGCCCAACTCACCAAGCCTTGAATAGCTTGGGTGGTGGTTTTGAGCCGAAGCCGCCAAAGCCTCGCTCGCACGCCTTCTCACCATGCACTCGGATTGGAGCGTAAAACCGAAAAAGAAAGAAAGAAAGAAGAAAGTTGCTCAAAATGCCCAAGAACCAAATACAAGGAAAAAAACAGGGCACAATGAGACAACAAAAGAAAACAAAGCATCGACTCCTCAAGACAGACGCAAAAGACTCAACGCACCGATGCAAAGAGCATGCTAAAAGCTCACCTCCCCCTGAAATGCATCCTTACAAATGCAAAAATGAATGCAAAGCTCCCCCTCAACTAAGTCTCTCCCGAGTCCTCCCCCTATGTCCAATACTTCTCCCCCTTGTTGACAATGGGCACATCAAAGGTTCATAGGACTCCCCCTGAACTAGACGACTCCCCCTCAGAATATGCCATAAGATGCAGAGAGCGTACCAGAAAGAGCTTAGAAGGGATGGAAAGCTAGTATTCACAAGTTCTAGCATACAGAGCAAGTGAGGGCAAGGAAGCATGCAACAAGCTCAAATGAATCTATCTTACACATATTAAGAGCTAGTATGTTTTTCAGGGTAGTTGAAAATAAAGCATCACCAACATGAATAGCACCTAGCAAGATAGGCATGAGCAGCAAGATGCTAGCAATGCATACAAGGTGTGCTACTCTCAACCAAAGCATATACAACAAGCCATAAGCATTTCAGAGACTTGCATATTTCAGATTTAATAGCTTGTATTACATGAACAAGTTCCATATGTAGGACCGAGACGTGCGACTAGAGGGGGGTGAATGGGAGCACTTGAAAACTCAAACTCAAACCCCACCGCAGTGCAAAACGGAAATAACGCCCACAACGAAACTAGACACTGTCCACTGAGAGGATACGTATCTAGCTCACAACACGTGCTTGGTACCGTCCATTGAACAGATACGTACCAAGCACCAAGCGGAAGCACACGCTCAAACGGCTAAGAAAAAGAGCGCAAAAAGAACCAACTCCGGGGAACTGCAGATTTCTGACAGACAGGCTGCAAAGAAAAATCTCAAAACCCCTCAAGAGAAGCTCCAAAAAATCCTCCAAAATTACCACACCCTCACAAGACAACTAAGAACCACTCCTGAAAAAATCAGACTAAAAGGACGAAGTTTAGACCATCGGACCGTCCGATGGTTAGAGCATCGGACCGTCTAATGGTCACAGACGAACACCCTAAAAAGAGTCGATAAAAAACCCTATCAAACCAGCTCAAAAAATTATGAAATTTTTACTGAAGGTTAAGAAGGGGACAAGGAACAACTCCACAAATTTCTAGCTCAATTGGACAAGAAATAAAAATCCTACAACCATCGGATCGTCCGATGGTCAAAAACTGACAGACCACCCTCAAGAGAAAAATACCAAAACCAGGTCAAAACACCTCCAAATGATCTAAAATTTTTACGGGAGATTTATGATTCACTGATAAAGAGTTCCACAAAATTTCAGCCTAAAATTCAAAGGTTTGACCCCTAAACCAAATAAGGCTTGAAGACGGACAGAACCAGCAGGAAAACTGGACAGCAGAAAATCTCACACAAGAGCAATCCGAAACTTGACCAAACCTTGTCCAAACTTCACAAAAATTGGCACAGACTATCCTAGCCCCATTCCAAAACTAGTCCCAAAAGATCTATGAAAAAAGATCACGGGATTAGCGGGAATTTCAGATCTCGTGAAGAGGTAAATATTTGGACAAGAAAGGGGAAAGCTCAAGAACAACTTGCTCGTGGCAATGCTTCGGGATTGAGATGTTCTAAGACATAATCTCTACATACTTGCAAGTCCAAAACACAAGGAAAACAAAGGATTCAACCTTGGCAAAAGAAAACACCAAAAAAACCAAGGATTGAAGCCAAAAACCAAAGAGAACAAGGGGAGGAGAAGCACACAAAGTTGCTGTATGAAACCACTTCGATTTTGAGCCTCAAAAGAGGTGGTCAGATTACAACGAATGATTTCATCCCAAGCAACCACCCTCACCTTCCCTCTTCATTTGGAGGCTAGATCTTACCCTAACCCTGCTAAACTTGGAGCTCAAAGCTTGACGACGAAAACTACCCTAAGGAAATAAAAACCTAACTGCCAAGACACCCTCTAATGACCTGATCTTGGGCTATTTATACACCAGTTCAGTTTTGACATTTTTACATATAGGCCCCTAACACTAGAAACGCCCGGAGGGGCTAAACAGAAAAGAACCCGAAATATCGGGGTCGGACGACCCCGATTAAGACTTCAATTCTTAGCTTCCACGCAATCTTTGGATGTCCTCCACGTGGCCCGTAGTCCAATCCACCTTTGCACCCCCGGTTTTGAAGTCAGAAACCGGAAAACTTTAGGAAATCTCCGTTTGGGCCGGACTTGGCCCATCTTCTCTATCTTGGCGACTCGTGGCCCAACTCACCAAGCCTTGAATAGCTTGGGTGGTGGTTTTGAGCCGAAGTCGCCAAAGCCTCCCTCGCACGCCTTCTCGCCATGCACTCGGGTTGGAGCGTAAAACCGAAAAAGAAAGAAAGAAAGAAGAAATTTGCTCAAAACGCCTAAGAACCAAATACAAGCAAAGAAACAGGGCACAATGAGACAACAAAAGAAAACAAAGCATCGACTCCTCAAGACAGAGGCAAAAGACTCAACGCACCGATGCAAAGAGCATGCTAAAAGCTCACCTCCCCCTGAAATGCATCCTTACAAATGCAAAAATGAATGAAATGCTTCCCCTCAACTAAGTCTCTCCCGAGTTCTCCCCCTATATCCAATACTTCTCCCCCTTGTTGACAATGGACACATCAAGGGTTCATAGGACTCCCCCTGAATTAGACAACTTCCCCTCAGAATATGCCATGAGATGCAGAGAGTGTACCAGAAAGAGCTTAGAAGGGATGGAAAGCTAGTATTCACAAGTTCTAGCATACAGAACAAGTGAGGGCAAGGAAGCATGCAACAAGCTCAAATGAATCTATCTTACACATATTAACAGCTAGTATGTTTTTCAGGGTAGTTGAAAATAAAGCATCACCAACATGAATAGCACCTAGCAAGATAGGCATGAGCAGCAAGATGCTAGCAATGCATACAAGGTGTGCTACTCTCAACCAAAGCATATACAACAAGCCATAAGCATTTCAGAGACTTGCATATTTCAGATTTAATAGCTTGTATTACATGAACAAGTTCCATATGTAGGACCGAGACGTGCGACTAGAGGGGGGTGAATAGGAGCACTTGAAAACTCAAACTCAAACCCCACCGCAGTGCAAAACGGAAATAACGCCCACAACGAAACTAGACACCGTCCACTGAGAGGATACGTATCTAGCTCACAACACGTGCTTGGTACCGTCCATTGAACAGATACGTACCAAGCACCAAGCGGAAGCACACGCTCAAACGGCTAAGAAAAAGAGCGCAAAAAGAACCAACTCCGGGGAACTGCAGATTTCTAACAGACAGGGCTGCAAAGAAAAATCTCAAAACCCCTCAAGAGAAGCTCCAAAAAATCCCCCAAAATTACCACACTCTCACAAGACAACTAAGAACCACTCCTGAAAAAATCAGACTAAAAGGACGAAGTTTAGACCATCGGACCATCCGATGCTTAGAGCATCGGACCGTCCGATGGTCACAGACGAACACCCTAGAAAGAGTCGATAAAAAACCCTATCAAACCAGCTCCAAAAATTATGAAATCTTTACTGAAGGTTAAGAAGGGGACAAGAAACAACTCCACAAATTTTCAGCTCAATTGGACAAGAAATAAAAATCCTACAACCATCGGACAGTCCGATGGTCAAAAACTGACAGACCACCCTCAAGAGAAAAATCCCAAAACCAGGTCAAAACACCTCCAAATGATCTAAAATTTTTACGGGAGATTTATGATTCACTGATAAAGAGCTCCACAAAATTTTAGCCTAAAATTCAAAGGTTTGACCCCTAAACCAAACAGGGCTTGAAGACGGACAGAACCAGCAGGAAAACTGGACAGCAGCAAAATCTCACACAAGAGCAATCCGAAACTTGACCAAACCTTGTCCAAACTTCACAAAAATTGGCACAGACTATCCTAGCCCCATTCCAAAACTATTCGCAAAAGATCTATGAAAAAAGATCACGGGATTAGCGGGAATTTCAGATCTCGTGAAGAGGTGAATATTTGGGCAAGAAAGGGGAAAGCTTAAGAACCACTTGCTCGTGGCAATCCTTCGGAATTGAGATGTTCTAAGACATAATCTTCACGTTCTTGCAAGTCCAAAACACAAGAAAAATTAAAGGATTCAACCTTGACCAAAGCAAACACCTAAAAAGGCCAAGGATTCAAGCAAAAAACCAAAGAGAACAAGGGGAGGAGAAGCACACAAAGTTGCTCCACGAAACCACTGCGATTATGAGCCTCAAAAGAGGTCTTATATCAGATTACAACGAAGGATTTCGTCTCAAGCAACCAACCTCACCTTCCCTCTTGATTTGGAGGCTAGATCTCACCCTAACCCTCTTAAACTTGGAGCTCAAAGCTTGAGGACAAAAATTACACAAAACAAATGAAAACCTAACTACCAAGACCACCTCTAATGACCAGCTCTTAGGCTATTTATACACCAGTTCAGTTTTGACATTTTTACACATAGACCCCTAACACTTGAAACGCCCGAAGGGGCTAAAACAGAAAAGAACCCGAAATATCGGGGATGGACGACCACGACGAAGACTTGATCTTCTTAGCTTCCACGCAATCTCCGGATGTCCTCCACGTGGCCAGTAGTCCAATCCACCTTTGCACCCCCGGTTTTGAAGTCAGAAACCGGGAAACTTTACGAAGTCTCCGTCTGGGCCAGACTTGGCCCATCTTTTCTATCTTGGCGAGTTGTGGCCCAACTCACCAAGCCTTGGGTAGCTTGGGTGGCGGTTTTGAGCTGAAGCCGCCAAAGCCTCCCTCGCACGCCTTCGCGCCATGCACTTGGGTTGGAGCACCATGGTGGCACCCGGCTTCTCTAGTCCATCGGAGTTGCCTCGCGGTCCATCGGAGGGCTTACACCACCATTGCCGATCCGCCCCTCCATGTACCGAGCTCCCATGGCCGACCGACGCCGAGCATTGCCTCCAGTCCATTGGAGGGCTTTTGCCTCAGTCCATCGAGGTCTTCATCATCTACCTCCAGTCCATCGGAGGGCCTCCAGTCCATCGGAGGGCTTGAGCTCATTGACAATCACTCATCACACCAGGAGAGCAATGAGGCCGGTCCATTGGCTCTCAATCTCCCCCTTGATGAGTGCATTGTCAACACCTTCAACCTGTAACCTGAAATAGAACAAAGACAAGAGAAAAGCATAAAACCGAAAAAGAAAGAAAGAAAGAAGAAGGTTGCTCAAAATACCCAAGAACCAAATACAAGCAAAGAAACATGTCACAATGAGACAACAAAAGAAAGCAAAGCATCGGCTCCTCAAGATAGAGGCAAAAGGCTCAACGCACCGATGCAAAGAGCATGCTAAAAGCTCAAACTCCCCCTGAAATGCATCCTCACAAATGAATGCAAAGCTCTCCCTCAACTAAATCTCTCCTGAGTTCTCCCCCTTGTCCATATTTTTAAATTTCTTCCCCTTGGAGAAGTACACTAATCTCTCCCCAAATTTCTCCCCCTTGTTGACAATGGACACATCAAGGGTTCCTTGAACTCAACTCCCCCTGAACTAGACAACTCCCCCTCAAAATATGCTAAGAAATGCAAGGAGTGTAACTAAAAGAGCTCAGAAGGGATGGAAAGCTAGTAATCACAAGTTCTAGCATACAGAGCAAGTGAGGGCAAGGAAGCATGAACAAGCTCAAATGAATCTATCTTACACATATCAAGAGTAAGCTTGTTTTTCAGGATTAATGAAAAGAAGGCATCACCAACATGAATAGCACCTAGCAAGATAGGCATGAACAACAAGATGCTAGCAATGCATACAAGGTGTGCTACTCTCGACCAAAGCATATACAACTAGCCATAAGCATTTTAGAGATTTGCAAATTTCAGATTTAAACATTTATATTCATAAGCAAGTTCTTTTTGTGCCAGGGGTTATTTACTTGTTTTTTGCCACTTCTTATCAACCAATGCCAAGCCTAGGTTATATAACCATCAGAAGCTTAAGACAAGATTTTGGTCATACACATCCTAGTCCAAGTTCATGCCAAAGTGCAAAGGCAAGCTGTCTCAAACTAGATCAGTGTGACAAGCAAACCCACCTGGATCTTTCTCATTATAGCACATAAGACACCACTTGTAAGCATTCGAATTCAGATTTCAATTTACACAAGGTGTCATAAAACCTCAGGCATTACCTTAGCAAAGGCATACAACTAGCATATCCAGGTATGAAAAGATAGCATAGCATTCAACAATCCTACACATGCTTGGTAGCCAAATCAAGTGGTGATCATGGTTTTTGATTTGCAAAGAATAAAATGACTTAGCTCACAACTAGTATTCAACAGACTCAAGAGAGCTTAGCCAACCATGATCAAGCAAGCATCTGTACAATCTAGCACAAGCAAGTACTAACTCATCATTCCAAAAGAGCTCTAGTGCTAGTGAAGTGAAAAAGCATATGATACAATGCAATGCATGATATGATACAATATGCAAAAGAACCAAAGGGAAATAACAGAAACTATTCCTTACTAAAAGGAATAGCACACTATCCCTAACTAAAAGGGATAGCACACTCCAAGCTCACCTCTCAGACGCGTAAAAGCTTCAAACTCTAGGGGCTTGGTAAAGATATCGGCCAACTGGTTTGCAGATACTACATGGATTAGGTCTATGTCTCCCTTCTCATAGTGATCTCTCAGAAAGTGAAACCTCACATCTATGTGTTTGGTTCTAGAGTGCAAGACGAGGTTCTTTGCTACAGAGATAGCAGAAGTAGAGTCAACTAGAAGAGGGATCCTTCCATACTTAAGGCCGAAATCACTAAGGGTGGCTTTCATCCACAAGAGCTGGGAGCAGCAGCTAGCAGCAGCAATGTACTCTACTTCTGTGGTAGATAAGGATACACTAGCTTGCTTGTGGGAGGACCAAGAGACAAGAGAAGTTCCTAAGAGTTGGCAAGTGCCGGAGGTTGACTTGCGATCAATCCAGCAGCCGAGGAATACCAATGACCAAAGACCAAGCTCAGGAGTGAACTTCAGATACCTGAAAATGCGTTTCACCGCCTGACGGTGAGATGTCCTGGGAGACGCTTGGCAATGCGCACAAAGACAGACCGCGAACTGAATGTCCGGCCTGGTCGCCGTCAGGTACAGAAGTGAGCCGATCATCCCTCGAAATTCTTTCTGGTCCACCGCCTCCCCATCTTCATCAGCATCAAGTGCCGTGTTTGTACTCATAGGAGTCGTCATGGGCTTGGAGTCACCCATCTCAAACTTCTTGAGTATGTCTCTCGTATACTTGGCTTGATGGACGAAGGTTCCTTTAGGGCCTTGCTTGATCTAAAGCCCGAGGAAGAACTGGAGCTCACCCATGAGACTCATCTCAAATTCCCTGCTCATCTATTCAACAAAACTAGACACCAAAGCATGAGATGAACCACCAAACATTATGTCATCAACATATATCTGAACTATCAGGGTGTCACCGCCACGATTCAACAAAAACAAGGTCTTGTCTACTGAACCCATCACAAACCTAGACTTGAGCAGGAAACTCTTCAACCTAGCATACCAAGCTCTAGGAGCTTGCTTCAGACCATAAAGGACTTTCCTCAACTTGTACACCCGGTCTGGAGACTTGGCACTCTCAAAGCCAGGAGGTTGTCTCACATATACCTCCTCCTCTATGAACCCGTTCAGGAAAGCAGACTTGACATCCATTTGCTGCAATTTGAAGCCTTTAGAGGCCGCAAAGGCAAACAAAATCCTAATGGCTTCCAAACAAGCTATAGGGGCAAAGGTCTCCTCATAATCTATCCCCTCCTTCTGACAGAAACTTTGAGCTACCAATCTCGCTTTGTTCCTCACAACCATCCCATCCTCACCCTGTTTGTTCTTGAAAACCCACTTGGTACCTATAGAGCGACAGTTTGGTGGAGGTTCAACTAAATCCCAGACATAGTTTCTCTCAAAGTTCTCCAACTCCTCATGCATGGCGTTCACCCAGTTAGGATCAGATAATGCATGTGACACATCCCGGGGATCAAAAGAAGCAACATATGCAGAGTGGAAGAAAAAGGCTAGAGAAGCAACCGACGAGCGTGTGACACGCTGGTGAATGTCTCCAATCATCCTGTGTGGAGGGTGATCCCGCTGGAGCTGCCGAGATGGAACAATCTCAGAGGTCACCTCCCCTGCGTCCTCAGCGGGGCCAGCCTCTGCTCGAGCTTGCTGTCGGGGGAGTGAGGAGGAAGCCGTAGGCAAGGGTCCTCCATCATCATCAGAGCTCGTAGTAGAGGGGGCAAGAGCTGCAGCCGGTGCAGTGGCTCCTGCATCACCATCATCAATCGCACCTTCCTCATCCTCAAAGATGGGGTTGTGCAGGGCATAGTTTCATCAAAAGAAACCTCACAAGTCTCAACAACTTGCTTGGCCTCTAAAATTCACACACGAAAAGCCCTAGAATTAGAAGCATACCCTAGAAAAATCCCATCCAGACAATGAGACTCAAACTTGTCTAGATGCCCTGCCTTCTTAAGCACAAAACACCTGCAGCCAAACGCTCGCAAATGCTTGACACTGGGCTGCCTACCAAACCGAAGTTCATACGAGGTCTTCCCAAGGAAAGCTCACAAGAAGATCCGGTTCGCAATGTAACAGGCCGTATTCACTGCCTCAGCCCAAAAGCGCCTCGGAGTCCTGTGCTCATCGAGCATCATCCGTGCCATCTCAACAAGTGTGCAGTTCTTGCATTCCATAACACCGTTCTGCGGTGGGGTATATGGAGAAGAGAACTGGTGCTCAAGACCTAGATCACGACAGAAGTTTTCGAAACGAGAGTTTCTGAATTCTCCGCCATTGTCACTGCGGATAGCCCTCATGGCCTTATGACTCTCGTTTCTCAACCTCAGTACCAGATCCCGAACAAAACCAAACGCCTCATCCTTAGACTCCATGAAAAATACCCACGAGAATCGCGAAAAATCGTCCACAACGACAAGCACGTACCACTTTCCACTGACCGACGCTAGCCGAGCGGGACCTACTGTATCCATATGGAGTAGTTCACCCGGATAGGAGGTCATAACCTGAGACACAGGAATGTGAGAAGCGGCAACCATCTTGCCATGACGACAGGGGTGGCATACTAAGTCCTTCTCAGCTCTCAACTTGGGCAATCCTCGGATTAGGCCCATTGAACTCAACCTGACTAGCAGATCAAAGCTCAAGTGACCAAGCCTCCTATGCCACTTCCAAATATCAGCAGAAGGACTAGCAACCAAACAGCGAGCAGGGCCAGAAACAGATGTGAGGTCGACCCTAAAAACCTGACCAAAAGGCAGCAAAGAGCAAACAAGGGTCTCCTCAGCATCAAGAACGCAGCACGCACCCTTATTAAAACGAACCTCAAATCCTTCATCGAGAAGTTGCGAAACAGAAATCAAATTGAACCCCAGATTCTGAACAAAAGCAACTTCTCTCAGGGAAAGCTTAGCAGAAAGCGAAACAGAACCAACACCCATCACTTTACCTTGACCATTGTCCCCGAATGTGATGTACTCCTTGGTGCTCACGGGGTTGAGGCTGGAGAACCACTTGCGGTGCCCTGTCATGTGCCTAGAGCAACCGGAGTCCATGATCCACACGTCCTTCATGCCTCGATCCTGCAAAGTCAAGTAAAGCGACGGTGAGCAAACGGTCCGGCACTGGGGTTAGTACCAAAACTGCTGTACCAGTGCCGAGCCATCTGCTTAAAAGTGGGGTAAGCACAGTCAAAGAAATCACCACGACTGGAGTAACCACGACCCTCAAAGCGTGGCCTCTCAAGCTCTCTCACAAACCCTCGGTCACGAGGTCCATACCCGCACTGAAAACGACTAGGAGCTCGGCCGGTAAAGCACCTCTCACCACCAGGAGCACGGGCCTAAAAGCCGCCTCCTCTCTCACCACCAGCAAAGCAGTCTCTCATCTCACCGCGGTGGGGAGGATCTTGTCTACCACCCTGGTAGAACTGATCCTGGTTCCCCCAAGCTCTCTCCTGCCTCTCAACCCGCTTCCTCCTGAAGCAAAACTCCTCTAGGTGGCCATTCCGCTGGCAAAACTCACAGTGGTAGACAGGCCTCCTAGGAACTAGGTTAGGCTGGGACTTGGGCTTAGGTGGTGTGGCCTTGGGTGGCTCAAGCTGCTGGACTGGCTTCTTGCCCTTGGGCTTAAGCTCTTCCTCAACAATCTTGTCCAGCTTAGCCTTGGAAGGCTTGGGTGTCCAGTACTGCTTCTTTGGAGCAGCCTTGGGTGGCTCATGGTAAACCCCATCAACAGTCTCACCTGGCTGGGTAGGTGCAGTCTTGATCTTAACTGGAGCACTCTTCTCTCCCGAAGCGCTGCACTCTCCAAACCCAACACCACTCGTCTCACCCTCGGCTCTCTTGGTGCTCTCTATGATCATCTCTAGTTGGGGTTGCCTAGCATATACCCAACTGAGCACCTCTCTCAACCTGTTGTTGTCATTTTGCAAAGACAACACCTCCTCCCTCAGATCCTCCAGAACCACAGTCTGGGCAGCACAAGTATCACAGTCTAAGAAGGGAAACACAGGAGAAGCTTTCTCCAACTTCCTAATGGTGGCATCCCTATCCACCAGCTGCATCCTAAGGGTTAGGCAGTTATCACACGTGTTAGTAGGTGCTGAAAGCACCTCAAAGTCAGTTCTCAACTGCTCTAACTCACCTCTCAAGGTAGGACAGACCATACACGCACCCCAAAGCGTAGGTCTAGCCCTAAGCTCCTCAAGCTCCATGAGCTGCTCCTCAAACTTAACCTTCAGCACAGCTAGCTCTCTAGCTAAACAGGGGCAAGACTCACACTCAAGCTCTCCACTCAAAGTAGGCTCATCCAGCTTGGACTGGAGTTTGCCTAGCTCAGCTCTAAGCCCATCTATCTTCTCTACCCTCTTGGCATACCTATCTCTCTGGTCACCAAGCTCCGTCATGAAAGACTCGTAGGTAGGGCACTCAATCTCACTGGGTTGGGGTCTCACACTCCTCAACCTCTCGTTCTCCTCTAAAGCCTCAGCAAGTTAGGCTTTCAACTTCTGCAGCTTCTTAGCTGCCTTCTCCAGCATCTTATCCTGGGCTTTCAACTCACGGCTGTTCTGTTCTAGCATCTCAAGGATTTCGGCTTGCTCAGGAGTTACCTCATCATCTGAAGAAGAGTTGCTGCCGTCATCCTTGTTCTCCTTGTCCTTAAGCGCCATGGAGCAGACCAAGCTCCTCTTCTCCTTGTTCCTGCGCCTGGACTTGGTGGAGACGAAGCACAAGCCAGCTGTACCTCCTTGATCGTTCCTCTTGTCCTTCCTATACGTGATCTCCTCATTGCTTGAGCTCGACGAGGATGAAGAGGAAGAGGATCCGCTGCTGCAGAACTCGATCTCGGCGAAGAAGGCCTTGTCCCGCTTTCGGTTGTCCTTCTGATAGCTCTTAAAAGCCTTCCGGAAGTTCTTCTTGCCGAAGGGGTGCTTGCCGGAGCCGTGCTTGCTAGAGCAGTGCTTGTCAAAGCTTGCCTTGCCGGGGTGGTACTTGTCGGAGTCGCGGGAGTAGCTCTTGCCCTTCTTGTAGTAGTCGTTCTTGTTGGGGCACTCGGCGATGAAGTGGCCGAGCTCTCCGCACTCGAAGCACTTGGGCTGCTCTCCCCTCTTCTTGCTCATCCGGTTGTCATAGGCGAGCTGAAATCGACTAGACACCAGACACAACTCATCATCCCCAAGTGTCGCTAGCTGCTCCTCTGTAACATACATCAAAGCAGAAAACGAGAAGTTGTGTAACATGGGGTTAGTGACAGACTCACTAGAGGGGGTAGCCAAGGCCAGACTCTTAGAACCTATACAAGCGAGGGAATCCCTCATCTTGTAATCTACCTCAGTGGCCTTGAGCTTACTATAGAGCGCCTCTACTCCAATCGTATCATACCCTGCCGACTCAATGATTGAGTTCACCTTGATCTCCCATATTTTTCTATCCAAAGCATACAGCAACTTGACAGCCTGCTGATGATCGGTATATGGGAGGGCAGCGGGGGCAGAGTTGACACGCAACTTGTTGATGATCGACTGAAAGCGACCAAACAAGTCGTCTACTGACTCTCCCGGCTTCTGGACGAAATTCTCATATTCGCGCCGGTAAGTCTCCACAAGCCTAGCCTTAATCGTTGCAGTACCCTCATGGTGTGCACTAAGCATTGACCATATCTCACGCGCAGTCTTAAGGTGACTCACTCTCTCATAATCCATGGGACCAAGCCTAGAGAAGAGAAAGTTAACAGCCTTGGCATTCGCCTCATGCTGAGCCACGATATCCTGCGTAGTACGCTCAACGACTGGAAGCACCACAAAAGTTGTACTCCGAGTAGCATCCCATATGTCCTGACTCTGCCTAACAAGGAACGCCTCCATCGTACCTTTCCAGTAGGGATAGCCATCGGAGCCAAGGACAGAAATTTTCCCGGAGTAAGTCATGGTCGCTGCGGTTTCTTCACCGGTTAAGGTATAGGAAACCTAACCGGCTCTGATACCACTTGTAGGACCGAGACATTCGACTAGAGGGGGGTGAATAGGAGCACTTAAAAACTCAAACTCAAACCCCACCGCAGTGCAAAACGGAAATAACGTCCACAACGAAACTAGACACCGTCCACTGAGAGGATACGTATCTAGCTCACAGCACGTGCTTGGTACCTTCCACTGAACAGATACATACCAAGCACCAAGCGGAAGCACATGCTCAAACGGCTAAGAAAAGGAGCGCAAAAGGAACCAACTCCGGGGAACTACAGATTTCAGACAGACACGGCTGCAAAGAAAAATCTCAAAACCCCTCAAGACAAGCTCCAAAAATCCCCCAAAATTACCACACCCTCACAAGATAACTAAGAACCACTCCTGAAAAAATCAGACCAAAAGGACGAAGTTGAGACCATCGGACCGTCTGATGGTTAGAGCATCGGACCGTCTGATGGTCACCGACGAACACCCTAAAAAGAGTCGATCAAAAACCCTACCAAACCAGCTCCAAAAATTATAAAATTTTTACTGAAGGTTAAGAAGGGAACAACGAACGACTCCACAAATTTTCAGCTCAATTGGACAAGAAATAAAAATCCTACAACCATCGGACCGTCTGATGGTCAAAAACTAACAGACCATCCTCAAGAGAAAAATACGAAAACCAGGTCAAAACATCTCCAAACGATCTGAAATTTTTATGGGAGCTTTATGATTCACTGATAAAGAGATCCACAAAATTTTAGCCTAAAATTCAAAGGTTTGACCCCTAAACTAAACAAGGCTTGAAGATGGACAGAACTAGCAGGAAAACTGGACAGCAGAAAATCTCTCACAAGAGCAATCCGAAACTTGACCAAACCTTCTCCAAATTTCACAAAAATTGGCACAGGCTATCCTAGCCCTATTCTAAAACTATTCCAAAAAGATCTATGAAAAAAGATCACGGGATTAGCGGGAATTTCAGATCTCGTGAAGAGGTGAATATTTGGGCAAGAAAGGGGAAAGCTGAAGAACCACTTGCTCGTGGCAATCCTTCGGGATTGAGATGTTCTAAGACATAATCTCCACGTCCTTGCAAGTCCAAAACATAAAAAAAACAAAGGATTCAATCTTGACCAAAGCAAACACCCAAAAAGGCCAAGGATTGAAGCTAAAAACCAAAGAGAACAAAGAGAGAAAAAGCACACAAAGTTGCTGCACGAAACCACTTCGATTATGAGCCTCAAAAGAGGTCTTAGATCAGATTACAATGAAGGATTTCATCCCAAGCAACCACCCTCACCTTCCCTCTTGATTTGGAGGAGATCTCACGCTAACCCTCCTAAACTTGGAGCTCAAAGCTTGAGGACGAAAATTACACAAAGCAAATGAAAACCTAGCTGCCAAGACTACCTCTAATGACCAGCTCTTAGGCTATTTATACACCAGTTCAGTATTGGTATTTTTACACATAGACCCCTAACACCAGAAACGCCCGGAGGGGCTAAAACAGAAAAGAACCCGAAATATCGGGGACGGATGACCACGATGAAGACTTGATCTTCTTAGCTTCCACGCAATTTTCGGATGTCCTCCACGTGGTCAGTAGTCCAATCCACCTTTGCACCCCCGGTTTTGAAGTCAAACCGGGAAACTTTAGGAAGTCTCCGTCTGGGCCGAACTTGGCCCATCTTTTCTATCTTGGCGAGTTGTGGCCCAACTCACCAAGCCTTGGGTAGCTTGGGTGGCGGTTTTGAGCCAAAGCCGCCAAAGCCTCCCTCGCACGCCTTCACGCCATGCACTCGGGTTGGAGCACCACGGTGGCACCCGGATTCTCCAGTCCATCGGAGTTGCCTCGCGGTCCATCGGAGGGCTTACACCACCGTTGCCGATCTGCCCCTCCGTGTACAGAGCTCCCATGGCCGACCGACGCCAAGCATTGCCTCTGGTCCATTGGAGGGCTTTTGCCTCAGTCCATCGAGGTCTTCATCATCTACCTCCAGTCCATCAGAGCGCCTCCAGTCCATCGGAGGGCCTCCAGTCCATTGACAATCACTCATCACACCAGGAGAGCAATAAGGCTGGTCCATTGGCTCTCACCATATTGTGCCAGGGGTTATTTTCTTGTCTTTTGCCACTTCTTACCAACCAATGCCAAGCCTAGGTTCAAAGAACCATCAGAAGCTTAAGATAAGGTTTTGGTCATATACAGCCTAGCCCAAGTTCATGTCAATGTGCAAAGGCAAGCTGTCTCGAACTAGATCAGTGTGACAAGAAAAGCCACCTTGGTCTTTCTCATTTCAGCACAAGAAAACCACTTGTAAACATTGTAATTCAGATTTCAATTTAAGCAAGGTGTCATAAAAGCTTAGGCATTAATTTAGCAAAGGCATACAACTAGCATATTCAGGTATGAAAAGATAGCATAGCATTCAACACTCCTACACATGCTAGGTAGCCAAATCAAGTGGTGATCATGTTTTTGGATTTTCAGAAAAGCAAAAGACTGAGCTCACAATTAGTATTCAATAGACTCAAGAGAGCTTAGCCAACCATGATTAAGCAAGCATCTGTACAATCTAGCACAAGTAAGTACTAACTCATCATTCCCTAGAGCTCTAGTGCTAGTGTAGTGAAAATGCATATGATACAATGCAATGCTTGATATGGTACAGAATGGAAAAGAACCAAGAAGGAAACAAAAAACAAGGCAAACAAAAGTAAAACTAAACTACTAAAGTTATCCCTGACTAAAAGGGATAACACACTCCAAGCTCACCTCTCAAGCGTACAAAAGCGCCAAACTCTAGGGGCTTGGTAAAGATATCGGCCAACTGGTTTTCAGATACTACATGGACTAAGTCCATGTCCCCCTTCTCGTAGTGATCTCTCAAAAAGTGAAACCTCACGTCTATGTGTTTGGTTCTAGAGTGCAAGACGGGGTTCTTAGTGTGGCAGAACCGCCCTGCTTAACCCAGACTAAGCACACCTACCACCTCTGGCTCGCAGTGCACTTAGGCCGGACTAAACCCGGTAGTCCGTCGAGCTACCCAAAAGGGCACTCGATGTAACCATCGCCCGAGGATATCGACATCACACACATTCAGCCCTCGAAAGAGCCAGTTACACCATCATAGGTAGTTTAATAGTGAAAATAAGATAAAGTTCTTACAAACCAATATATGTAATCAAATACATGTTCAAAATACAGCGGAAACGATTGCAAAGTATATATATATATATAGCGGAAGCGTTCAAAACATCTCACAGCGGAAATAAAACTCAACTAGTGTTCAAGTAGAGATAAACAAGGCGAGTAGCACCGAGCCCACCGGTTCTACCTTCCTTCAAGCGATTGTCCAAAAGTCTTCAGTACCTGTAAGCCAAAAGTGGGGGCAAACCCTGAGTACTAATTACTCAGTAGGACTTAATGGAGTGGCTTACGGCTGACGTGAAGCTTGCTTACTAAGAATTTGATCCTTAGCTGTTGATTTTAAACCGTGATATACTGTCACAAAGCAACAGTTTTCCTCATAGTTATCATCATGATACATAGCTCATATATCTCAACATTCTCATCTCATTTATCATCATAAAGTACTTTGCAGGAATTTAAACATACAAGCACAAACAGGTAGTATTAAAAAGCATAATTTAATAAACAATATGTTAAGGTTATTACTACGTTGCCCGGCAGTGATACTTGGCACTCTCACACCTGGTGAGCATCAGCGATTCGAATCGATTTCTAATTCTCGGGAATAACTAAAAATGCCAAGGGATATATACTTACTAGCCATCGCGTTCCTCATATATACCCCTCATCTCCACCTGTCCCGTCCCAAGATTCACAGCGCCCCCACCTAACCCTTGGGAGTAGCCATCTCAGGAGCAATACCACGGTACGTCGGGTCACCCCTCCCTCGACTTCCAAGCACCTCCCAAGTCCATCGGCCCCCTATTAGTGGATGGGCAGCACCATGAATAGTATGACGGGGCCGGTAAGACTTTCACCGATCCCACGACCCGGATAAGCATTTTAGCAATGTTGAGCCAATCAGCAGGCGAACAGCGAACGGGCCTTAAACGACTCGGGTGGAGTCCACCATACTTGCCACATCATCATTTTTTCATAATATTCCCATAACTCCGTCCGGTCTCTATTTCAACATAGCATCTAATAATCTTCCATAAGATTTCTGTTTTGAAAATCACCTACGCGACGAGGGACTCCATTCACTCGTGTCTACTCGTACCTAGCAATTTTAGGCAACTCGTCCTATGAATTCTAATATATAGGTGCTAGGGCCAGGGCGGCCAAGGAGTCTAATGCAATTGGTTTCAAACAACTCCTAATGCAGATGCGTAAGCATTCATCATAATACATTTGCTGGGTAAAGCATGGTCCTGCCTACCTTTGCTTTACTTTAAGAGAACCAACAAACTATGCTAATGTTAGTTTGCCGGGTTGTGAGGCTTTGGCCCAGGCAACCCCTTGATCCCTTGGACAACTCCTCCGTCCAAACACGACTGATGGGCCCTCCAGGTCGTGAGTGGGTCTTAGTTGGTCTTTTGGATCACCGTTGGTTGAAGTAGTTCCACGCGCTCGTTTCTTGATCACGTATCTGTAATGAGCGCCACTATATGATTGACATGCGGGATGATGCAAGGAATGAGATGCATGAATACGAAGCACACGTATGAATAACCATTTCATGAATAGGCAAAAAGGTGATTGATAAACTACTTAAACAAGGAGTACCTTTATGGGCCTAGATCAAACATATACTAAATCGACCATATGATTGCACTTATCAAGTTAGTGATCATACGACAACCGTATTAATGATGTGAGCCGGTAAAAGCGAGTAATATATAAATTAGTACATGAGCAAGTTATCAATTTAACTGGTACTTTATCATTTCATGTGTAAGCAAAACATCATACCAGTATATGAGCACACATGTAGTGGGCTACTACACTAACAGTAGTACCTTCATGAACTGATAATAAGCATATCCCATCACATGCCTAACTAGTAAGTTGTTTATCGTAAATCAACCATGTTGGGTACCAAGTGGATGAAAACCATACAGGGATGATGCAAAGTTAAAACATTATTAGGTGTTTTGTTTGGAATGAGTTATTTAACATGAAAAGACTACTTCAAGCACACATAGGGGAACATTCACTAATGATATCACACATTTTGTTTATCTAATGGATTAAGGCCCTATATTAACCTTAAGTGTTTTACACAGCAAATGAGTTTATCTCTCAATCAAGTGTGGCATAGACCACAGTAGATAGCGTGTAGCTAGAAATCAACCCACATGCATAATGATATCAATAGCAAACAACACCTACTTTTATAATTACATAACACATGCCTACTTTATGAATAAAAAGCATTACTTGTGTTCATGTAGTTAGACAACTCCAATTGAGCTCAGATTTTTGGGACATCTAGATTTACACTACATTATGGTACTGTCAAAATTTCAGCCATAAAGGAGTTATAAATTAATTATGAAAATTCTAGCAAGTTATCAGCCCTATACCTTCTTAGATTTTTCATAAATTATAGGAATTGTTTCCGAAGGTGAAATTTTACCAGTGAGCTATACTTAGCATGGACTGCATATACAAAAATTTACAAGTTAAAACTCCTAAGTTTGACAGGACATCTATTTTCCATATATTAATCTAGTGCAAATTAAGATGTACATATGAACAATGTAATTAGCCTTCTCGAATATACTTTATGGACTCTATGCACCAACATTAAGCTACCAAATCTTCCAAAGAATTTTCCTAGCAAGTTATGACCACTTTTTCTAATTATCCTTTCCAACATGTATCATTTTGTCATTTTCAAATCACCATTTAAACTTTACATGTACAACTTCATATTTCACCAGTTGGCTACTTATACTACCCAAAGTATTTGAAAAATGCTAGAGAGTCAATTTGAGCATATTCTATGTAGCCTCCAATTTCTAAGTTAAATAAATGCACATAACACATGTATAATGGTAAAAGGGTAAATAAACAGTAAGTGCTAAGGCTACAAAAATTCACATAGTGCTACAATGCCACAAGAAAGCTACTGTCCAAGTTTCATGCCATTTGGAGTCCATTTAGCCCAATTTTTTCATTTATCCTAATTAATCATGCATACAACACACCGAGGGCAAAACAGACATTTCACACCTCCACATCATATCCCTTCAATAGATCTATTCAAGAGAGGCGTAATGCAACTGAGTTTGCCTTTTTAGGATTTTTCTTTGATTTGTTATAAATTTCCAAAGTTCATAGTCAATTTAAATGCATTTAAATTGAAAAACATCAGATGTAAGGACTAGAACATAAATAACCGTAGTTTCCAAGGGCTAGAATGTGAGATTTTCCAGACTCGTACAACTGTGCATGAAACGAACTCACAAAAACACATAAAGGTAGGGGTCAATCTGTAAAACCACCTTTCTTCTTCTTCTTCCTCGGGACAGAGGCAGTATCGCGCGCGATGGAGGGGAGAGGCGAAGCCGCGCCGGCGTGTGGGGCCCACACTTGAAGCCGACGGGTCTGTGGGGGTGTTCCCGGCGATGGGCTACCTCTCGGGGTAGATCTCGTCGCTGGCGATGGAGAGGAGAGGCGGCGCGGCGATGGTGAACCGGGGAGGTGAACGCGCGGCGAGGCCGCGGGGTCGATCCGACGGTCGAGGCGGCGAACGGCGGAACCAAAGGGCGCTCGAGCCGCGCGAGGTCGGGGCGCGTTCAGTAGAGGCGAAGTGGGGGTGCGGAGATGGCCTAGTGGTGGTGCTCCACGGCGAGGTGAAGCTCGCCATGGCGGGCCGCGCTCGTGGGGAGGGTGGAGAGGCGCAATGACGGCGGCGCCTAGCGTGTTGGGTGAGCGAGGCCGAGGCAAAACTGGCGATGGTGGTCTGGAGCACCGGGAGGCGGTGGAGGGTAGTGCGCGACGGTGGTGAACCGACCGTGCACCGAGGGCGGCGACGGCGCAGCGTGACGTCGCGCGGCGAGTCGATCTCCTCGTCGGCGAGGGGAACAGCAGCGACGTCAAGTGTGGCGGGTGCGCGGGGACGAGGCGAAGGCGATGGTGGTAGCCTGGAGGCGCGGGGAGGTCGGACGGCGACGGGGAAGCTCGCACACCGAGCTTGCCCGGCAATGGTGGTCCGGCGCGGTGCGGGCGAGGGGGAGGCTCTGGAGGGGCGTGAGCGAGAGTGGGAAAGAGGGCTCGGCAGAGGAGGAAGCTCTCCACTTAACGCCGGGGTCGGAGGGCGCGATCCGTGGCCGAGGCGCCGTGGCCATGCGCCGGCGGCCATACGGCGTCCGTCGGCTGGGGAGCCACGACGGCGCTGATGGGTGGGACCCACCCCTGGCAGTGGCCCAGGGAAAGAAAAGGAGAAAAATGTGTTTTCTCCCTTACTGTAAATCGCATTTTTGACCTACTTAGGAGCCGAATTTGGAAAAGTACCAATTGAATGAAATGTTCTACTCTTTGAACTCTACATCTTTGTCATAAGGTTCTATACCATATTCTAAGTGGAAATATGATTTGTACATGAATTTATATAGCAGCCTTCAATTAGGACAGGGAACCTTTATTACTTGGGAAATTCAAAACTCATATTTTTGGGCTTTATATCCCAAGGTGCCTTTTGACAAGGTTGCTTAGAATTTCTTGATCTACAACTCATTCAAATAGAGTCTTGCATGAAAGTGGCTGTAGGTTAGAGAAAACTTGAAATTTCAAAACAAGGCTGGTTTGAGCTTGTTTTCTGGGCAGATGCAAAATCACCCTAATCACCATGCAAACCTCGGTTTAGGACCAAGCTCAAATTATCAAAGTTGTGCATCACATAATTGTCTACAAATTTGGTACAAAAAGTTTCATCTAAAACCTAACAGATTTTGAACTACTGACCCAAACATGCCCAGGGTTTTGGTAAAACAGCAGGTTTACTTTACGTAAAGTCTTTCTCGTTCTCAACTTTTGAAGTATTAGTTGATGTCCAATCACTTCCAGGTCTAATGCATTTGAAAGATGATAAGTTCAACTTCACTTCATAGAAAGGAAGATTTTGAAGTTGTATAGTGAATTCAAAAAGTAACTTCAGTTTCTAATTTGGGATGAGCTGAAAATTTCAGACGAGAGTTTCTAAGTGTGGGCTGATTTGGGCTGACTTCAAGAGGCATTTAGGTTAACTTTGCGATAAGTAGATGACAGTTTTGAGCCATGCTCAGTGTAGCAAAAGTGTAGTACACGATCTGCACCACAAGTTTGATATAGAGTTTAAGCAAAGGTGCTTAATGAATTTGAAAGTTTTATTAGGGCTCAAATTTGGTCACGACCACTATTGACACCTCTCCAGGAATCTCTGATTTGATTTGGCCTCGACTTTTAATCCTCATAACTTATGATTTTAAAGATGGTTGTAATATCAAAGTTGAAGATAACATCCTAAACTAATACTATGGTATTTGGTGTTTTGCATAAAAGCTTGTGGGTGGTGACTTAAACAACCAACCACGTAGAGTTTTGTGTCTTCCTAGAAAATTTTTGACTTAGTGACTTCTCCATCAAACCTTCGTTACTCTCTCTAAGCATCATCAGGTCCTAATTCCTTATTAACTTGTCTCTAACTGCGTGTTAAGGCTCTTGAGAGGCTAGGGGCATCACACTTAGCTGCAGAAATAGCAGAAGTAGAGTAAACTAGAAGAGGGATTTTTCCAAACCTAAGGCCGAAATCACTAAGGGTGGCTTTCATCTATAAAAGCTGGGAGCAGCAGCTAGCAGCAACAACATATTCTACTTCAGTGGTGGAAAGGGCTACACTAGCTTGCTTGCGGGAGGACCAAGAGACAAGAGAAGTTCCTAAGAACTGGCATGTGCCGGAAGTTGACTTGCGATCAATCCGGCAGCCAGTATGGTCAGCATCTGAGAACCCTCTAAGAGAAAGAGAAGAACCCGAGGAATACCAAAGACCAAGCTCAGGAGTGAATTTTAGATACCTGAAAATGCGCTTCACCGCTTGACGGTGAGAAGTCCTAGGAGAAGCCTGGTAGCGCGCATAAAGGCAGACCGCGAACTGAATTTCCGGCCTGGTTGCCGTCAGGTACAGAAGTGAGCTGATCATCTCTCGAAATTCCTTCTGGTCCACCGCCTCCCCATCTTCATCAGCATCAAGCGCCGTGTTTGTACTCATAGGAGTCGTCATGGGCTTGGAGTCACCCAACTCAAACTTCTTGAGTATGTCTCTTGTATACTTGGCTTGATGGACGAAGGTTCCTTCAGAGCCTTGCTTGATCTGCTGCCCGAGAAAGAACTAGAACTCACCCATAAGACTCATCTCAAATTCCCTACTCCTCTGTTCAGCAAAACTAGACACCAAAGCGTGAGATGAACCACCAAAGATTATGTCATCAACATATATCTGAACTATCAAGGTGTCACCGCCACGACTTAGCAAAAATAAGGTCTTGTCTACTGAACCCATCATAAACCCAGACTTGAGTAGGAAACTCTTCAATCTAGCATACCAAGCTCTTGGAGCTTGCTTCAGACCATAAAGGGCTTTTCTCAACTTATACACCCGGTTTGGAAATCTAGCACTCTCAAAGCCAGGATGTTGTCTCACATGTACCTCCTCCTCTATGAACCCGTTGAGGAAAGCAGACTTGACATCCATTTGCTGCAGTTTGAAGCCTTTAGAAGCCGCAAAGGCAAGCAAAATCCTAATGGCATCTAAACGAGCTACAGGGGCAAAGGTCTCCTCATAATCTATCCCCTACTTCTAACAGAAACCCTGGGCTACCAATCTCGCTTTGTTCCTCACAACCATCCCGTTCTCACCCTGTTTGTTCTTGAAAACCCACTTGGTACCTATAGGGTGATAGTTTGGTAGAGGCTCCACTAAATCCCAGACATGGTTTCTCTCAAAATTCTCCAACTCCTCATGCATGGCGTTCATCCAGTTAGGATCAGATAATGCATGTGACACATCCTGGGGTTCAAAAGTAGCAACATATGCAGAATGGGAGAAAAAGGCTAGAGAAGCAACAGTAGAGCGTGTAACACGCTGGTGAATGTCTCCAATCATCCTGTGTGAAGGGTGATCCCGCTGGACCTGCCGAGATAGAACAATCTCAAAAGTCACCTCCCCTGCGTCCTCAGCGAGGCCAGCCTCTACTTGAGCTTGCTGTCGGGGAAGTGAAGAGGAAGCTGTGGGCAAGGGTCCTCCTTCATCATCAGAGCTCGTAGCAGAGGGGGCAGGAGCTGCGGCCGGTGCAGTGGCTCCTACATCACTAACATTATCTGCACCTTCCTCATCTTCAAAGATGGGGGTGCCTTCTTCATCATCACCTGAAAGCTCAAAGACAGGGGTTGTGCAGGGCTTAGTTTTATCAAAAGAAAACCTCACAAGTCTCAACAACTTGCTTGGTCTCCAAAATCCACACACGAAAAGCCCTAGAACTAGAAGCATACCCCTGAAAAGTCCCATCCAAACAGCGAGACTCAAACTTGTCCAAATGCCCCGCCTTCTTAAGCACAAAGCACCTGCAGCCAAACGCTCGCAAATGCTTGACGCTGGGATGCCTACCAAACTGAAGTTCATACGAGGTCTTCCCAAGGAAAGCTCACAAGAAGATCCGGTTCGCAATGTAACAGGCCATATTCACTGCCTTAGTCCAAAAGCGCCTCGGAGTCTTGTGCTCATCGAGCATCGTCCGTGCCATCGCAACGAGTGTGCGGTTCTTGTGTTCCACAACACCGTTCTACGGAGGGGGTATATGGAGAAGAAAACTGGTGCTCAAGACCTAGGTCACGATAGAAGTTTTCGAACTGAGAGTTTCTGAATTCTCCGTCGTTGTAACTACGGATAGCCCTCATGGCCTTATCACTCTCGTTTCTCAAACTCAGTACCAGATCCCGAACAAAACCAAACGCCTCATCCTCAAACTTCATGAAAAATACCCACGAGAACCGCGAAAAGTCATCCACAATGACAAGCACGTACCACTTTCCACTAACCGACGCTACCCGAGCAGGACCTACTGTATCAATATGGAGTAGCTCACCCGGATAGGAGGTCATAACCTGAGACACAGGAGTGTGAGAAGCAGCTACCACCTTGCCATGATGACAGGGGTGGCACACTAAGGCCTTCTCAGCTTTCAAATTTGGGCAATCCTCGGATTAGGCCCATTGAACTCAACTTCACTAGTAGATCAAAGCTCAAGTGACCAAGTCCCTTATGCCACTTCCATATATCAGTAGAAGGACTAGCAACCAAACAATGTGCAGGGCCAGAAACAGATCTGAGGTCGACCCTAAAAACCTGACCAAAAGGCAGCAAAGAACAAACAAGGGTCTCCTCAGCATCAAGAACGCGGCACGCACCCTTCTTAAAACAAACCTCAAATCCTTCATCGAGAAGTTGCGAAACAGAGACCAAATTGAACCCCAGATTCCGGACAAAAGCAACTTCTCTTAGGGAAAGCTAAGCAGAGAGCGAAATAGGATCAACACCCAACACTTTACCTTGACCATTGTCCTCAAATGTGATGTACTCCTTGGTGCTTACAGGGTTGAGGCTGGAGAACCACTTGCGATGCCCTATCATGTGCCTAGAGCAACCGGAGTCCATGATCCAGACGTCCTCCATGCCTCAATCCTACAAAGTCAAGTAAACCGATGGTGAGCAAACGGTCCGGCACTGGGGTTAGTACCAAAATTGATGTACCAGTGCCGAGCCATCTGCTCAAAAGTGGGGTAACCACAGTCAAACAAATCACGACGATTGGAGTAACCATGACCCTCAAAACGTGGCCTCTCAAGCTCTCTCACAAACCCTCGATCACAAGGTCCGTAGACGCTCTAAAAACGACTAGGAGCTCGACTGACAAAGCGTCTCTCACCACTAGGAGCATGGGCTTGAAAGCCGCCTCCTCTCTCACCACCAGCAAAGCGGTCTCTCATCTCATCGCAGTGGGGAGGATCTTGCCTACCACCCTAGTAGAACTGATCCTGGTTCTCCCAAGCTCTCTCCTACCTCTCATCCCGCTTCCTCCTGAAGCAAGACTCCACTAGGTGGCCATTCCGCGGGAAGAACTCACAGTGGTAGACAGGCCTCCTAGGAACTAGGTTAGGCTCAGACTTGGGCTTAGGTGGTGTGTCCTTTGGTGGCTCAGGCTGCTGGACTGGCTTCTTGCCCTTGGGCTTAAGCTCTTCCTCTATTATCTTGTCTAGCTTAGCCTTTAATAGGCTTGGGTGTCCAATACTACTTCTTTGGGCCAGCCTTGGGTGGCTCATGGTGTTGCACCAAGAAACCGACAGGTAGTACCCTGGAGAGCTTCTTCTTGCTGCGACCCACGATCAGCCGAACGGATTAGTCGATCGTCTCTGGCTTGGTGGTGGTTGGGCGTGCCACCTGGCTTATGACCTAGCCAGGGAGGTTATGGTGATGGTGTTGGCGTTGGTTGACTCCTGTTTCCCTTGTATAAGCAGACAAAGTAGATTAAACATTAAATACTAGCCAGATCGCACGGATCGGCTCATTCAAGATCGGATCTTCTTCGTCGGCAAGGCCTTGCTGTCTTGCCAATAGTATATTCAGATATAATATATAAAAGTGCTTGAATAAAGGAAGAGGAAACATGACTAGATCTAGTCTAGTCGGCTAAAACATCCAGATGAACGTCAAATATGCCTTGAATCTACTAACATACCAAAGATTCCATAGGAATAATATGAAAACGGGTGCATCTTTGGTAAAACGATAAAAGGCAAGATAGGGTATACATCGGATCTTCCTAATAACATATGATCTGTAGGTAAAGCTGTAAGAACAGATCTAATCTATGCCTCGAACCTTGTGATATGTTAATCTAATAACAAACCAGCAGCGTGATAACATGCATCACAGAAGATATCAGCATAGCAGCAAGTTGTGCATGAGCCGACGTGCAAGCATATTGGCTCATACACGTGATGGATCTCATGCCAAGCTAGGTTTGGCATGAGATTCATCGGGATAACTAATGGATCTTGCACTAAGCCAAGCTCATCGCGAAATTCATCATGGTAACTAGCAAACCGTGCCATCAAAAATGCTTCAGTACACGGTTTACCAGGCGACTAACGTCGTAATGCCTATAACAAACTAAATCGTTAAGGCAGCATGACGATTACCTGAAACTCTAGTCGCTAGAGGTGGCGATGCGCCGAGGGGATGTGGAGACAGCCGCTGCTCGATGAACGTACGTCGTCAACTTTATTTCGATAATAAGGGTACATATTTATAGTCTGTAGACTAGGACAACAAGCCTGCCCTTCCGTAATTAAGCTACAAACCCTAACTGTCTTAAACTAGACTCTCTAATCTACGATACAAGGCCCAATGGCCTGTTTTACCATCCGCCGTCGCTTCCTTGGACAGCTTGTCCTTAGCCCATTAACAGGGGCGGCCAAATTCCGTTGTCAACACATGTCCCCTGGTTTTGGCAAATAAAGATTTATTTATTTCAAAACCAGACAAGTGGGAAACCTAGCCATGCACGTCCCATCGTTCTGAACCGCAACACGGCCTTCCATGGCAACCGCCATGATGACCCGTGCGACCCTTAGACTTCCCGTACGGCGCCCCTTTGCCTTCCATCGCCTCACGCTTAATAAAAGGTGTTGACGGTCGTAGTCTCACGATATCTACCGTCAATTACCAACTGAATGGAGCTATGCAAGTGAGTAAATATGGACTAACCCTTCTACTAATGAGTTGCACTAGTTTTGTATGAATATTTGGATGCAGGTACCAAAATGCACATAAGACATCTGAAAACATGTCAAGGATCAAAGATGGGGCTCACTGGTCAAAATGGCCAGGTCGGCCGACCCAATCCTAGGTCGGCCGACCAAGGCCAGGCTGAGCCTGACTCAGCCAGGTCGGCCGACCAGGGGGGTTGGTCGCCCAACCCAATGGCCAGGTCGGCTGACCCAACCCTAGGTCGGCCGACCAAGGCCAGGCTGAGCCTGACTCAGCCAGGTCGGCCGACCAGGGGGCTGGTCGCTTGACCCAATGATAGGGTCGGCCGACCCCTGGTTCAGGCTGCCCAGCCACCCAAGTGAGCCACTTGCCACCTCATTGATCCAATTCACAAAGAAACACAAGTGCACTCAAATCCAACCGCAAGACCAAGCATCCAATGTATCCAAAGGCCGAAAATGCACCAAGTCACGGATCCACAACGTCAACAATCCAAGGGAAGAGGAAAATGACCAATGCAGGGCTGACACGTGGTGGCCCGACCTCCTACAAGGTCGGCCGACCTACCCTCGGAAGCATTTTCCACGTGCAACAACTGTCCTAACCGCCAACCTCCATGGGGACGCAAGATCAAGCCGTTGGAGTGCAAAGGCGGTGGATCAGGTGGTCGCCCGACCTCGGGGTAGGTCGGCCTACCTCCCCCTAGGTCGGCCTCCCACCGACCTCAGCTTTCCACCGACCTAAGCCTCCTACAAATACCCACCTCTCATATGAGACTATAAATAGGCCTGTAGAGCTCATTTGTAAATGTGTGGAGAAGTTGAGAGCTACATTCTACCTTAGAGAGTCTTATTTCCACACCTTAGTAGTTAGGATAGTTCTGGGAGTTAGAGTGAGTCGAGCTTTGCCTCGGAGTTCTCGGAGATCCTTCCGAGTCTGTGGTAAAGTTCATGTATCTTTGTACTCTTTTTATCTCCAGTATAATTTATTTACTTTACTTTATTTCTATCTCCTACAAGTGTGGTGTACCTTTCTTTGCATACTTGCTAGGCTTAGACTGTGGTTACCTGAGTTAGTCAAGTCTTGTTATTCTTGCCGGTGCTATAAGCCTTTCCTATACTTAGATCTAGGAGTTTGGTTAGCTCTAACCCTTGGAATCAAGGATGAGTTTTAGTGCTCAATCACTATCGTGGTGATAGCTCTTGAGCACTAGTTTAGCGTGCCATCCTACCCACGCAGATTTGCTTGTTAGCTCCACTCGGTGACAGCGTGTGGTGTGCCTGTGTATCCTAGGCCCGTTCATTCGGTAGGCCCGTAGGTGTTAGCGGGGTCTCCTTCGGTGGTCTACTATCTACCCCCTGACCCCTCGAGGCGCCGAAATTTCGCTCGACGCGAGACCCTGACTTGTTTACTTGAATTTCTTAGTTAACCACGACATAGTCTTTGCAGCCGAATAGAATAGAGTTTGGGGACTTTATCTCACTCGTTGTCCTCCCAGGCAACTATACCTTTCTACGTGTATCTTAAGTAGTTTATTTTACTTCTTCACCATACACCAATCTTTATTTGACTTACCCCTGTTTAGATACTAGTTGGTACATTTATTTAAGTTTACGGAACACTTGATTTGAGTTTATTCAATTATACTCTCTCGCCTGCCGCTTCCCCATGGAAATTACGATACTCCGAATACTCTGGGTGAAAGGCTACGGCGGTCTCCGTGCGCTTGCGGAGTAAAACCTTTTAAGGCTAAGAGACGCCAACAAGCTTTTCTGGCGCCGTTGCTGGGGAAGCAATAGGCAGAGAGATAATTGATAATCTTATTTTGAACCCCGTATATTTTATAAATTTGCCACTAGTTTTTAGTAGGCTTACTTTGCTCTGTTATTTTTGTTGTGGATGCAACAGAGAGGTGTATAACCGGTTTCGACCTACCGGTAAATTTCCACAATAATTCAGCGTCTCTGCTCAGGAGAGTTCGTTCAAATACTGTCCACGGGTAGATACCTATACCAATGGAACTTGAACCAACTGCATCAACAAGTCACACTCCGTTTATCAACATCATGGCTTAAAAGTCTATCCGTGAGTTCTCTGTCCCATCTAGCAACAATGTCCCAACAGGACCTGAAGTGCAAGTAGGAGAGAACTTTGAGCTCAAACCCGGAGTCATTCATATGGTTCAAACTATCCCTTTTTGCGGACTAGCAATGGAGGATGCCAACAATCACCTGCAGCAATTCCTGGAAATCTGCAGCACATTCACAATAAAAGGTGCATCCGCTAATGCTATCAAGTTACGCCTCTTTCCATTTTCACTTGTCGGAAAGGCAAAGCAATGGTTCTACCTCAACCGTGCAACACTCACTACATGGGATGCGTGCTCCAACGCATTCCTTGCCAAGTACATCCCTTTAGGAAAGACCAATGCGTTGAGGAACAAGATCTCGAGCTTCCAACAGCTCGCAGATGAGACAGTGGCGGAGGCTTGGGAAAGATTACAAGAGTACATCGCGGCCTACCCCCACCATGCAATGGAACAATGGCTCATCATCCAGAATTTCTTTCATGGCTTAAATCGTGCTGCACAAGAGCACCTGGATGTAGCCGCAGGAGGATCCTTCTTATCCTTGAGTGTGAGAGCTGCCAATGAACTCATTGAGAAGATGACCACTAATCAAGGATGGAAAAAAGAGAGGCTTAGCTCCCGATCCCGTGGCATCCATCACATCGACAACACCGACATGCTTGCCGCCAAGATGGACCTTATATTGAAAAAGTTAGGAGATAATCCAGAGACCGCACCGGTTCAGTCTCTCGACTCTCGCAAGACTTGCGCAGTCTGCGGGAGCACAGGGCATTCGAGGAACAACTGCTCCGAAACTCGACCGGAGGACGCGAACTTCATCAATAATCCTAATTTCAACAACGGAAATCGTCCTCAACCTGGCTGGAGATCAACGCCACACATCCCTTTTTCCGGACAAGGTAACTCTTCCAGTAATTCACAGCAGTTTGATAAATATAATCTGTTTGACCAAAAAGCTGTGAATGATAGCATTAGCAAAAAGCTCCATGTGAATGATAGGCTTTTGAAACAATTTCTGTTCAAATGGAAACTATAAATAATGCTATGAAAAACCAACTGAGTTTTAACAAAATGCTTGAGACCCAAATGGCTCAGTTGGCTACTTCTTTACCTAATGTTAATGTGGGTAAGCTGCCGGGACAGCCTGAACCTCCTCCCAAGGAGCATATAAACGCAGTCACCACTAGGGGTGGGAAATCCACACAGGACCCCCCACATCTTCGTAGTATCCCTAACAATGCAGGAAAAGAGCAGAAGAAGAAGACTTCCGAACCCAAAGACAAGGATGACACTAAGAGTAGACCTGGAGCAGAGGAGAAAACAGCACCGGAGACGTTTCCGCATGAGTTCTATGACACTACGGTGCTGCCTTTTCCTCCTCACAACAAGAGGGCTGCCGCCGATGAACAATACAGTAAGTTTGTTGAGGTTATAAAGAAATTATATATCAACATACCTCTGTTAGAACCTACGTAGGTACCGACATATGCGAAATACTTGAAAGATATCCTCAACAACAAGAAGCCCTTACCATCAGCGGAAATTGTGCACATGACAGAAGAGTGTAGCGCAGCTATACTCAATCAGCCCCCACAGAAGAAAAAGGACCCTGGAAGTCCTACCATTCCATGTTCAATTGGGAACCAAGTCTTCAATCAGGCCTTATGTGATCTCGGAGCCAGCGTCAGTGTTATGCCCAAAGTGGTCTTCGACAAACTCAATCACGCTGCACTCGCTCCCACCACCATGTGCCTGCAGCTCACAGATCAATCCATACGACACCCCGCAGGGATCGCTGAGGATGTCCCGGTAAAAATCCAGAAATTTCTCATCTCGGTGGACTTCGTGGTGTTGGATATGGAGATGGATGCAAAGACACTGCTCATCCTTGGGCGGCCATTCCTAAGTACTGCAGATGCAAGTATTGATGTCGGGGCCGGAGAAGTCCACCTCAACATCAACGGAATGAGGGAGACATTCTTCTTCAAACCGAAGGTTGAGAAGTGCAATCAAGTGAAGTTATCCCAATGCCAACCACAAAGATATATGCTGAAGACCTATATCCATGAAGACGTTTCCGAGAAAAAGATGGACAGTCTCGTCACATTAATGAAATCAGACAGCGAGGCTGCCATCTGACAAAAACAAGAATTTGAACGGCGAGAGACGAAACCTAAAAAGGCTAGTTCCAAGCCCTAGGAAACAGGAGGCAAAGCTCCTGGAAAGATGGTCAACGCCGGTATGCAAGTCCTGACAACAGAAGAATGGCGTGCAAAATACTATGAAAGAAATCCCACCTACCTACATCTTCTTGATATCCCAAAGAGTAGGGTGTGGAAGTCCCTTGCCAACAGGTAAATTAGCATTATCTTTCGACGGCATATTTATTTTTCCCGCCAAATTCAATTTCTTGCACGCCACTGCATATTTGATTTTTCTACAAATTGCATTTTCAACATTTATTTTGACCCTTTTTTGCGTTCAAAAAAAGAGAAAAAAAACATGAGGGCATGGTTGGCCGGCCACAAGCCTGGCCGCTCGACCAGCTCTCTCCCCTTTCCTCCTTTTCCTTTCTTTTCTTTTTCTTCCCCTTTTCTTTTCTTCTTTACCTAAGCTTCATTGAAGCTTGGGGGGAAAAGGGCTCGACGACTCAAGGTATGTGCGTTCCACCCTATCTTTGTTCAACCGTTCCCACCATGAGAGGAGTAGTGTATCTTTAATTTCAGCATATTAGTTTTAATTTGCTTACTTCGAATAAAAAAAATTAACTCCCACACTTTTAATGATAAGTTCACTTGCTAGCTTCATTTTGGAAATGATGAATAGTTGCTCTATCAAGTGAATGATTTAATTCTTGCATGTGACTCATGCTTAGCTTAGTTTTGAGTTTGTGAATAAAAGAAGTAAACCAAGGTTCTATCTTGTGGATGCCATTTGTGATAACAAGTCTAAGTTGTTGGGAGATGATGATATGACTTGAGTTTAGGATGCTTCTTTCATGCTCTTAGTAAGATGAACATCTCAGGTTTTTATTTCGAAAAATAACAAAATATAGCTCCCCTTGGTTAAAAATACCTACCAGAGCCAAAATTGAAACTGCTACAAAGAGCTGTTTAGAAATGTTTTGAGCTTTGTCAAATTTTGAGTCTCTTTGAGTAGAAATATCACCTTCTCTTGAATGCTGGAGTACAAAAGCACAAATGCAAGTGATCCATTTCGGACTTTGCATCCACCAAAAAGTCTCCAAATACTTCAAATAATCCCTAGCCTTCAAATCGGAGTAAGGGTATGGGGCCCAAAAAGAAAAGCATGCAAAAGCATGGCAAAAAGAAAAATGCGTGGAAAAGCACAGCAAAATAAAAAGCATGCAAGTTCAAGCATGGCAAAAAGAAATAAAAGCTCCATATCCCCTCCATCTCCACACAAGGCTACAAGGGGTGAAAATCAAGAGAAAGAGACATTCAGTGCCACCACTCATACTCTAGTGATCAAATAGAAGAAGTGATAGAGTATACTGTTTGGTCCAATCTTTGGCTTAGCAAAATAAACACTCTAAGTGTGCCACAGTCTCCCCTACCTAAAGCTTCACAAAGGCCTTAGTTTAGGGAAGTGTCGGCCAAAATCATGGCCCTTGGAGAGGAAACACCTTTGAGCAATCAAGAACACCATGGGGAAGCTTCTTTTGTTTTGAAAATCTTGAAAACACCTAAGGAGAACATCCAAAAAGAGCAAGTTAGAAGTACCCCAATAACAAAGTCGTTCTGTCTCTCAACCGCCAAGGTAAGCAAAAAGATGCACCACAGGTATTACACAAGGAGAACTTCAATTATTTCACTTCTTAGAACAAAAGTTTGAGTATTGAGTCATGTATAAGAATTTCTCTTCATCTTCGATATTGCAGCAACTCCTGATCCACTTTCATTCTTAGCTTTGCTCGAGGACGAGCAAAAGTTTAAGCTTGGGGGGTGTTGACGGTCGTAATCTCACGATATCCACCGTCAATTACCAACCGAATGGAGCTATGCAAGTGAATAAATATGGACTAACCCTTCTGCTAATGAGTTCCATTAGTTTTGTATGAATATTTGGATGCAGGTACCAAAATGCACACAAGACATCTGAAAACATGTCAAGGATCAAAGATGGGGCTCATTGGTCAAAATGGCCAGGTCGGTCGACCCAATCCAAGGTCGGCCGACCAAGGCCAGGCTGAGGCTGACTCAGCTAGGTCGGCCGACCAGGGGGGTTGGTCTCCCGACCCAATGGCCAAGTCGGCCGACCCAACCCTAGGTCGGCCGACCAAGGCCAGGCTGAGCCTGACTCAGCTAGGTTGGCTGACCAAGGGGGCTGGTCGCCCGACCCAAGTGAGCCACTTGCCACCTCATTGATCCAATTCACAAAGAAACACAAGTGCACTTAAATCCAACCGCAAGACCAAGCATCCAATGTATCCAAAGGTCGAAAATGCACCAAGTCACGGATCCACAACGTAAACAATCCGAGGGAAGAGCAAAATGGCCAATGCAGGGCTGACACGTGGTCGCTCGGCCTCCTACAAGGTCGGCCGACCTACCCTCGGAAGCATTTTCCAAGTGCAACAACTGTCCTAACCGCCAACCGCCATAGGGACGCAAGATCAAGCCGTTGGAGTGCAAAGGCGGTGGATCAGGTGGTCGCCCGACCTCGGGGTAGGTCGGCCGACCTCCCCCTTAGGTCGGCCGACCACCGACCTCGGCCTCCCACCGACCTAAGCCTCCTACAAATACCCCCCCCCTCATATGGGACTATAAATAGGCCTATAGAGCTCATTTGTAAAGGTGTGGAGAAGTTGAGAGCTACATTCTACCTTAGAGAGTCTTATTTCCACACCTTAGTAGTTAGGATAGTCCTGGGAGTTAGAGTGAGTCAAGCTTTGCCTCGGAGTTCTCGAAGATCCTTCTGAGTCTGTGGTAAAGTTCTTGTATCTTTGTACTCTTTTTATCTCCAGTATAATTTATTTACTTTACTTTATTTCTATCTCCTGCAAGTGTGGTGTACCTTTCTTTGCATACTTGCTAGGCTTAGACTGTGGTTACCTGAGTTAGTCAAGTCTTGTTATTCTTGCCGGTGCTATAAGCCTTTCCTATACTTAGATCTAGGAGTCTGGTTAGCTCTAACCCTTGGAATCAAGGACGAGTTTTAGTGCTCAATCACTATCGTGGTGATAGCGCTTGAGCACTAGTTTAGCGTGCCATCCTACCCACACAGATTTGCTTTGTAGCCCCACTCGGTGACAGCGTGTGGTGTGCCTGTGTATCCCAAGCCCGTTCGTTCGGTAGGCCCGTAGGCGTTAACCGGGTCTCCTTCGGTGGTCTACTATCTACCCCCTGACCCCTCAAGGCGCCGGAATTTCGCTCGACGCGAGACCCTGACTTGTTTACTTGAATTTCTTAGTTGACCACGACATAGTCTTTGCAGCCGAATAGAATAGAGTTTGGGGACTTTATCTCACTCGTTTTCCTCCCAGGCAACTATACCTTTCTACGTGTATCTTAGGTAGTTTATTTTACTTCTTCACCATACACCAATCTTTATTTGACTTACCCCTGTTTAGATACTAGTTGGTACATTTATTTAAGTTTACGGAACACTTGATTTGAGTTTATTCAATTATACTCTCTCGCCTGCCGCTTCCCTGTGGAAATTACGATACTCCGAATACTCTGGGTGAAAGGCTACAGCTGTCTCTGTGCGCTTGCGGAGTAAAACCTGTTAAGGCTAAGAGACACCAACAAAAGGCAGGGCTCCCCTGTTCCTCTCAAATCGGCATCCACTCTTCCCATTCATCTAGCCAAAAAAAAAAGCCGAGGAAACCCCCTTTTCAGCCATGTCTTCCACCGGCAGCAACCACCCGCCATCGCCGCATTCTTCTCCCTCTGTGACTAGGCCACGAGCTCCCACTCCACCTTCTTCCCCCTCCGTCGCCTCTACTCCAGGCGTGGCGGCTGATGCGCCAGCACCGCTGCCGCCCTGCCTGGACGTACCGCCGGGCTTGGCTCCACTGCCGACAGCAGGAGGTGACCAGGCTCCTCCGGCCGTTCCAGCAGCCGATGAGGAGCAGTCCCCAGACCAAGCCACCAAAGCCGCTTGGCTGAAGATCTGGGGCGAGGACATCCCGTCCCCTCCACCCGAAGTGAAGATCAACCTCGGCTGCGCCAAGGACCCGGAGGACGCAGTCGCCTCCCCTCCATGGGTCCCTCGCTCGGACCATCACTCACCCAAGCGCCCTACCAAGAGAAGACGCCTGGGGACGCCGCCATCCAACGACAAGGCAGAGGGCGATGAGGAAGATGAGGAGGAAGACAGCGATGAGAAGGACGACGCCGACGAGCTGGAGTATTCCTCCGATGAAGCCGAGCTAGAGGAGCTAGACGAGGATGAAGACCTCGCGGCTCAGTACGAGGAGGGCTTGTCTGACCTGGCTCCCACCGAGAGCGAGGACGCTGGCGACGAGGTCAATGGCGAGGAGGAAGGAGCCGATGACGAATCGGCTAGTGATAGTGATGCTTAGAGCATCCTATCTCAGTAGCAGTAGGATTAGCTTAGGTTTTAATGTTAGCCGTTGCATCGGCTCTTCTGGAGAAAAAATCCCTAGCTTTTGGATGTTAACAGCCGTAGTATTGGCTTAGGGATGTAAATATATTTTGCTAGGTATATTAATGAAATTTCCTTTTTTAAACTTCTGTTCCTTTTTCCTTCCCTTTTGCATGAAAATCGGCTCAGCAGCATCGTGTTGACTCGAGAAGTTCCTCAATCGGCTCTAACTCAACGTGATAAGCCGATCTGCTCATTTAGCCGATTTCTAATAAACAATCAGTTCGCTGGTCAACATCAAATCGGCTCTGTCTCATTGACTTAGTCAAACATAACGCGATATGCCGATAAACCAGAGGACGCGCTTCCTCCGACCGAAATTTCCAAATCCCGCACTAGTCAGTGCCTCATAAATGTACACGCACCGAACCAGAACTCGTCTTCTTTCCTTTCGCCGCTGACGAACACTTTTCCACCACCTCCTGTTTCAAGCGACTTGAGAAAATGGCGGCGTTGAGCAGCACAACAGAAGAACAAACTCTTTGCGAGCGCGTGTTTGGATTGAAGGTAAAGACTTTGGCTATTTCTACAATTATACCCTTCGCAAAGCTGCCATCTTTACCTTACACTTGTTCTCTAATCATCTAGGCCGACGAGATATTGATCCCAACCTCGGCCAATTCCAATTCTTTCAGTTTAGGACCCAAATATTATGAGCCCCCATACGACCTTATCAGAACAGAGACCAAATGCTTGCCTTTTGTCCATGTCGACCCAGACCTAGATCTGTGGACTGACCAAATTCGCGCCTGGCCATTCCCCATGGACGCGTGGGCTGATTGGTACAAACGCATTGAGCGCATATATAGTTCTACTTGGCAAACCATGCGCATAGCCGATGCTCTGACCCTATCTCTCTCTCCCATGGAAAAGGACGACAATCTGCTCAGATCCATCGGCTACTTCTGGTTAGACAGCCTGAACTGCTTCCTGTTTGGCTCTGGCCTCATGACACCCACCCTCATGGACGTTGTCATGATCTTAGGGCTAGATGTGCAATCTACCTGCCCTTCTCCCTTTCATCTAGCTAAATGTCCTTATAAGAAAATAGTGGAAAAGAGTAGTACCCGAAACTGGAGCCAATATATCGCTCAGTACAACAAGCAGACTGGTTCAGTTTCAGAGAAAGAGCACATCGCCTTTTTGAACTTGTAGCTTGACCATTTCCTCTTTAATGGTCCTTCTCTAACCCCGACCAAGAATTATCTCAATCTGGCCACTGCGCTGGCTCAAGGCCGGTCCATTTCCTTAGGAAAACTCTTCCTAGGCATATTGTATCGCCATCTCTCTTTGAATACCCAACACATACTGGCTGAACACTGCATCAAGACAGGCGGTCCTTGGTGGTTTGTTCAGCTCTGGGGTCAACTGTACTTCCGTAATGAAATTCCAGATTTCCCATCACTCGAGTCCCTGTCCTTCCCAGACCTCATAGGCAGATCCATCTGTTGTACCTCATTTGGCCAGGCTTTGCATCAATTGCCTATACCCAAACCGATGCAGCTGAAACAGCCAAATGGTAAAAATGTTTCTATAGCTCACAAACCACCCCTGTATATAATGCATATACCAAATCCGAGCTATTTGAGAACCCGTCCTTATTCAGACTAGATGTCTTTAGTACTAACGAAGAAACTCGAGCTATATTTGGCATTATGGCTACCCCTTGTCTCCTTCCGGTTAGCATGAGCACTGGTAACAGAATTAACAAGTCAGGATATGAATCATACCAACCTATTCTAGCTGCTCGCCAACTCGGCCTGAACCAGACTTCTCATCGCCTGATCATCCATGAGAAAATCCAAAGCCGAGCTGATATAGCTGACTCCTTGGTAGCCACCAAAGCATATTCCATCTTTTCTGACTTGGAGCTGAGTATACCTAGCACGATGGAATTCGTGCACACAGCTGATGGCTTCGACCGCTGGTGCAATTTCTGGAGACCCCACCTTTTTCACAATGCCAAGGCATCAGCTCTTCTAGCCATCGACCCCAAGCATGACACCACGCCGGAAGAGGTAATCCCCCATTTGATTCGGCCCTCTTCGTGCATTGTTGCTTCATGATACGACCGAACATTTTGACCACAGATGCAGGCAGGACCTATTCCTAATGACGACACAGGCCAGCCATTCAAGTATCTGCAAAAAGCACCACTGCCTTTGTACCAGGCCGACATGCCTTCCCTTGACAAGGCCATCTTTTCTTCCCCTGGGGTGAAGCGTAAGAGGGAGGGGAAAAGACTTCGCCAGCCAAGGTTCAAGAAAGCCGCCATCAAGCCCAAACCTGTCGTCTTGGTTCAGACCCTTTCTTCTGAATCACCAGTAAGTTCCACTTTGCCTTGGATTCAGTAGTGAAAGTTGTACTGACCATTTTCTATATGCAGGATCATAGCTTCCACAGCCAGGAGCAGGAAGAGGCCGAGAAAGAAAATTCCCCTGAACCTCCCAGTCTTCTCCTAAGGATACATCCGGTCGGATAGACGAAGCTCGCAGCAAGGAAGTCAGCCCTCCACAGGTACATTTTTAACTTCATATCCTTTTCGCCTATAGTCCATGAACTAACCTCGCTGTTGTCAGACCTTTGATGCTGCATCCTTGCTAAACTTTGATCCTTCGACCATCGGCGAATCTTTGGTGACTGAGAGTCCTCCCACAACTCCTCCGGCCGATGTAACCTCGAATCTCAAAGAAATCGCCAAGCAACTGGAGGCTCCAATTGAAAAATTGGTCGTTGCATGTGACGGGATTCGTACGGCCCTCGAGCCAATAGCCGATGTGCTGCCTTCAAGCCTGAAGCAAGTGCTCCGGCTCATAGCTCACCTTGGATTCCTCCGTGAAGATGTATTGGCCGCTGCGTCACGCTTGGTTTCCCATAACAACTAGCCGGCCATAAAAGTAGAAATTACCAAGGCATGTGCAGCAGCAAACCAATTCAAGGCAGACCTGGATGACGATAGTGAAGAGGCGAGATTGAAGACTTGATGCGAAGAGAGTGAAGATAGCTGATGAAATCAAGCGTCTTGAGGAAGAACTATCTCAGGTTGATGCTGCCATTCTGGCCAATGATGCAAGCATGAAGACGCTTGTTGATAACAAGCAGAGACTGCAATATCACTCAAAGCCAGCATCGCGCGTATCCGAGAGCTCAACAAGGGTCTGATAATCGGCTCTGACGAACCAGATCGCCAGATCATCACCTCCGTCGATGCGATCAGGACAAAGGCCTTGACTGCAATCCATCGATACCTTCAAAGGCTACCGGTGTCTTCCTCTACATGATTTCATATTCGTTACCTGGACATTGTTAGTTGTGCCCCCCAAGCGTATAGCTCGGTCAAGAACATTATGGTTTTTCTGTATTTTTGTACTCAAGGCGATGCCTAGCATCGGCTATGACCAATGACACTCGCTGGCCCTGCTACTCGTAATTGCTCGTTGACATTATTTTTTCTTCTGAAGGCGATGCTTTGGTACATCGGCTCTTGTTACGACCAGATGGCAACACATCGGTCAAACTTTTCTCTGAAGGCGATGTCAAGGGCATCGCCTATTCTTGTCTGGATGTTACACATTGGTTTTTGCCTAAGTCAAGATCCGATTCACATACTAGGATAATATTTCTTCAAATATTTACCATTGACATTTCTAAAAAACCGGACCCCTTCTAGCGTCTCCATTCTATATGAATTTCCTAGGGCAGTCTCCACAATGCGATAGGGCCCGTGCTAGTTAGGTGACCACTTTCCAAATGCCGGATCTTTCGTCCCACTGGCAAGACTAACTCCCAGACGAGATCGCCTACTTTGAAATTCTTCGGCTTCACTTTCATGTTGTAGGCTTTCGCTACCCTGGCCTTGTTGTCTCTAATTTTTTCGAAAGCCCATAACCGAAGCTCTGTTAAATCATCTGTGTTGATGTTCATGAGAGATGTATAATCATCGGCTGACAGATCATTCTGAAATTGAACCCTGCGAGAGCCGATATTAACCTCCCACAGCATAACGGCCTCCTAGTCGTACAGCAATTGGTATGGAGTGCACTTAGTCGCCCCATGATACGACATCCTGTATGCCCACAATGCCTCTGCAAGCCGATCGTGCCACTGCTTAGGATACTCATCTATCTTTCTTTTGATCAGCTTGATGAGACACTTGTTCGACGCTTCAGCCTAGCCATTAGCCTGAGCTTAGTAAGGGGACGACTGCAGCAATGTGATAACCATCTCTTTGGCAAAATTTTTGAACTCTTCAGCCAAAAAGACAGTCCCTTGATCCGTGGTGATAGTTTGTGGAATGCCAAACCAGTAGATGATATGTTCCTTGACAAAGTTCACCACATCTTTGGCCGTGATGTTCTTCATTGGCATGGCCTCCACCCATTTAGTAAAGTAATCAGTGGCAACCAGGATCCATTTGTGTCCCTTGCTGGTCAGAGGGTTAACTTGGCTGATCATATCCATACCCCTGCCTCTGAATGGCCAAGGTTTAACGATAGGGTTCATCGGTCCAGCTGGCGCCATCTGGACGGCTCCAAACCTCTAACACTCTTGGCAACCTTTATAGTATTTGAAGCAATCCTCCAGCATGGTTGGCCAATAGTACCCTGACCTCCTAATCAGCCACTTCATTTTATGAGCCGATTGGTGGGTACCACATACTCCCTTATGGACATCATGCATAACTTTAAGTGCTTTTGTTGGTCCTAAATATTTTAGCAGTAGCCCTTCCATGGTCCTAAAGTACAGTTCATCACCAACAAGCACGTGTTTCAAAGCACGAGATGTCTTGTCTTCTTATCTGCCCCCGAGCCGGATCCCTCAAGTAATTGAGGAGATCGGCTCTCCAGTCGTTTGTATCAATCGTATGACGTCGACACAAACGCTATCGTCTTGTTCGGCGTATCCAGAACCTATTTGTGCTAGCTTGTTGGCTTCAAGGTTGCTTTCCCTTGGTATCCATGTTAACCGAACAAATCTAAATTTTGCCATCAACTCTTGACAATAGGAGATAAGGATATAATAAATCACTGGCACAATTAAAATCCTCCGTTGACTGATTGATAGCAACTCTTGAATCGCTGAAAGCTTCCACTACTTCGGCACCTGCCTCAAGCAACAACTCAAGGCCTTTGCACAAGGTTTCATACTCTGTTTGGTTGTTAGTGCGTCGCTCACTGAGGCGAAAGGCAAATTCATATGGTGCCCCCCGAGGGGAGATAATAAGAAGCCCAACACCACAGCCAGCGTCGCACGAAGAACCATCAAAGAACAAGGCCCAAGACGATATGCCGATGAAATTTTGTTGTGGAACCGATCGTTCAGTAATAAGATCGGCTAATGCTTAGCCTTTCACAACCCTGGCTGGTTTGTACCTGATATCAAACTCCGAGAGAGCAAACATCCATTTGCCGAGCCTCCCTTTAAGAATAGGGGCTGACAACATATGCTTATTGACATCAGCTTTACATACTACCCAAGTTTCAGCATTAAGCAAGTAATGTCGCAGTTTGGTGCATGTAAAGTATAAACATAAGCATAAACGCTCCATCTCAGAGTACCTGGTTTCAGCGTCAAGTAATAGTCGGCTCAGGTAGTACATGACCTGCTCCTTCCCATCGACTTCTTGAATCAGCATAGAGCCGATGGTTGTCTCGTCAGTCGATAGGTAAACAATGAACGGGACATCCAGACGGGGTGGAGCCATCATTGGTGGCGTTGTTAGGTACTACTTCAAGTTATCGAACGCCAGCTGTTGATCAGGCCCCCATACGAATTCTTCACTCTTTTGCGTCCTGATCAACGGCATGAATGCTTCAAGCTTGGCAAATAGATTAGGGATGAATCTTTTGATGTAGTTAATCTTGCCAATCAGTTTCTGAAGCTCATTTTTGGTCTTTGGTGGCATCATTATCTCAATGGCGTCCTTACTTTTTGAGCCAATTTCGATTCCTCTTTCATGGATCATAAAACCAAGAAATTGGCCAGCTGTGACACGAAACGCGCACTTATCTAGGTTCATCCTCATCCCGTGCTTCCAAGTGCTCTCGAGAACTTGGCGAAGATCGGCTAAATGATTTTCTTGCCAGACCGATTTCACCACCACATCATCGATGTAAACTTCCACGAGCCGGCCGATCAAGTCGTGAAAAATATAATTCATGGCCCGCTGGTAAGTAGCTCTAGCATTACGCAAGCCAAAAGTCATAACCACGAACTCGAACAAACCTTGAGAGCAACGAAAAGTTGTCTTGTAGGCATCCTCTTCAGCCATGAATATCTGATTATACCCGGCATTACCATCGAGAAAGCTCATCATTTTGTGGCCGGCTGTAGCATCAACAAGTGATTCGGCAATAGGCATGGGATATTCATCCTTCGGGGTAGCTCTGTTCAAATCTCTGAAATCAATACAGATCCTGAGCTTTCAGTTTTTCTTCCACAAAGGAACAATGCTTGATATCCAAGTGGCGTATCGGCAGGGACGAATAAACCCAGCACGAATCATCTTCTCTATTTCCTCTTTGACCGTATCTACAATCTTCGCATCGATCTTTCTGGGATGTTGTGCAAACGGACGAAACCCAGGCTTTCTTAGCAATCGATGTTCGACGATAGATCGATCAAGACCAGGCATCTCATGGTACTCCCAGGCAAAACAATCAAGAAACTCTCTAAACAGTTCTACCAATTTGGTCTTAAATTCAGGGCCAAGGTTCTTACTTACCCATGTTAGCCTAGGGCGATCTCCTGGACCGATGTCAACCGCTTCAAGCTCATCAGAAGGAGTGAAACCAAAGCCGAGTTTACCTTCCTCGGCAAATTCCTGGGTAGAGCTTGACGATGCCGGGGATGGATGGGGAGGTGCGATCTCAGGTTTCTCATCATCATCGAGCGATTGATCATCGCATGTCAAAGCATCTTTGTTAGAAGAAGTATAAATTACATTGATGTTTTGCGACCAATCAGTCAGATTGGCCAATCCAGAGTTGTTACAAAAAATATGACTACAAAATTTTTGGGGCCGATCGCGCAGATTGGCCACTACGGCCTGTGCGTCCATAGATATACTATTAGCATCTGTTAGCCGATGAGGATCGGCCGATGTCATCGGCTGAAGGAGCCTACTGTCTACAGGTGAGTGCCGATTGCCAGAACCGGCGTGATCCCATTTTTTGTCTCTTCTACGAAACTCTAGTTCAACTCCTGCCTATCTAATAGACACTCTGCTTTGTCTAATGTGGACGATTGTGCAATGCTGCGACAATCGTCCGCGGGCACCACCTCAATGTTGTTGCCATCCCACTGAATCAGATATTGCTGCATTGAGGAGGGCACGCAGCAGTTGGCATGAATCTAGTCTCGGCCAAGGAGAGCCGAGTAAGGACCATGGTCCTCGACCATGAAAAAGGAAGTGTTTAGCGTCTTGTGGCCAACTGTCAGCTCAACATTAAGGACCCCTTTGACCTAAGACGAAGTGCCCTTGAAGTCGTTGAGGGTGACGTTGGTCTTCACGAGATCGTCAACAGATCTCCCAATCTTGCGGCATAGGGAATACGGCATGATGTTGACAGTTGCACTCGCGTCAACGAGCATCCCGCCAACTGGCGTGCCATTGATGAAGCCCTTTACGTAGAGAGGCTTGAGGTGCCGATACTTCTTGTCGATCAGCTTTTCAAAAATCACGGCAGCGGGGCCGAGGCTGAGCTACGCCATCGACTCAGCCATCTGTTCACTGCTGGGAGGATGAAAATCTGCAGGGAGGTCGAAGACCATATTCATACTTGCTGCGGCCTTCTTGAACACCTCGTTGACTTCATCTTCAATATCGTCGTTGTCACTGGAGGAATCATCACCAACCATGCGCGACGAACCTTCTTGTGCATATTGTTTAGCCGGCTCGGCTGGTGCCGGCTTTGTCGACGTCTCAGCACCATCGGGTTGGGGCTTCCGTTTCCAAACGAGATTACATTCGAGACGTAAGCTTGGAATCTGCATGATGCCCCCAATCTTCTTGAGTTGCTGAAGATACTCCTCTTTGGCTAGTTCCAAGCAGTGTAAGCGCTAGACCCGGCGCTTCTAGGTCTTTGTCAAACCCTCGGGGCACCACCTCTCCAGGTGGCACTCTAGACGACGTTGAAGGTCCTTTGGGTCGTCTCGCTTCGCTGGAGGAGGCGTGCGCGCCGGCGGTGGAGACGCAGACCGCCGCTTTGATGGTGGAGATAGAGGACTCGTGGCGGAGGAGTAGGGTCACAGCGACGGCGTGGCGAGGCCATGCGCTGTCGTCGCGGTGATGGCGCACGTTCCAAGCGTTCGAACACGGACGCCTTGCCATGGCGACTCCTACGGTCGGAACATTCTGGACAATCATCAAGGGTGGGGAGCCTCTCCATACCTTGTGTCTAGCAGAAGTGAATGTAGGGGCAGCGCCAGTGCTCCTCGCGGTTCATGGCGTCGCGGCGCGCCTGGTACCGTCACTGTTCCTCGTGGCGCTGCTCCTCCCGCCATTGGTCTTGGCGACGTCACTCTTCAAGATGATGGCGACGTTCACGATGGTAGGCTTCCTCCTCTTTAGCTCGACGTCGCTCCTCGTTCCGCTAATGATGGCATGCGTACATGCCCATCAACACTCCCGAGTTGGGGCGACATCGCCGATTCCTCTGGATCATTCTGACCGAAGTATGCTCTTTGGCCCTAAACTCTAGAGGGATGTCGTCGAGAGGATCCGCCTTGGCCTTCCCCTTCTCGTCCTTGGATGCGTGAACCATGTTGATTGACGCGGTAGAACCTCAGAGGAGATGGGAATACTGATGTTGATTGCCCCGGTGCAGGATCCTGCCTGTAGAAATAGCCCTGCCCAAGCATGCTCGGGACATCGACTCGGATACGAACTCCGAGTAGCACTCGTCGGGCAACGAACTTGTATTGTAGACGGCATTGATTGGGAAAGGCGTCGTGTCTATCTTCATCGGAGCGCGGGCAAAAACCAGCATCCCTTGCTCTATGGCCTTCTGAATTTCAGACCGCAGAATCTTGCAGTCACCTGTATTATGCCCGTCTAGCTTGTTATGCCATTTACAGTACTTACGGCCACGCATTTCCTCAGCCGTAGGGGTTTGATGCCAGGGAGCGGCACCAACTGTTTCTCCTTGACAAGCATGTCAAAGATGAATTCGGTCTTTGAGACGTCGAAGTCATAGCCTGGGATAGGCTTAGGTTGTTTCACCCATTGGCACTGCAGAGGCTTGTTGGTCCTTGCCCACTAAACGAGGTAGGCATCGGCATCGTCCAAGACGTCGTCTTCCACGGTCTGGATACAGCCGATGCTCCGTCTCTGCCTTTCCTGCAAAACCTCTGGATGGCTCCGCTCATAAGCAGACACTTTTGACTCTAAATAGCCAATGGAATCGAAATCGGTCGGCCCGTATACTGCCTTGACAGCCCTGTTCAGCCCGTTGTAAGCTATTTGGGCCAGGATCCACTCATCAAGATGAAGAGAGTAGCATCGGTTCCTTAACTCGCGGAACCGTTGGATGTACTTATGAACTGGTTCCCCTGGGAGCTAATGGATGCTATTTAGGTCGATCAACGTAGCTTCATCAGACCCAGAAAAGAACTGTGCATGGAAACTCTCTTCCAGTTGCTTCCAAGTAGTGATGGACCCAGGGGCCAACGTAGTGTACCACCTAAAAGCTGGCCCTGTTAGTGATAGAGAAAACAGCCGAATTTTCATATGTTCGGCCCTTGGCACGATCCCTAGCTATGCGAGGTATCGGCTGACGTGTTCCACGGTACTAGCCCCGTCATTGCCACTGAACTTGGTGAAGTCGGGGATCTTGAACTTGGGGGCGCCTCCAGATGATCATACACCTCCGGGTTGGGCTTTGTGTAAGAGACGGCACCCCGCAGAGGTGTGATACCGTATTGGCTCTTCGAAATCTCAGAAAGGTCTTTCAGAGACATGTCGAGGCCAGTCCCTACGGCATACACGGCTTGATCGCTATGGATCGGCCCAGTCCCATAGGTGTTTTGCCATTCAATCACCTCTTGGTCCGCCGTCTTCGCTGGTCGGTGTGGAACTGCCTCGTGTGTAGGCCTAGCTTCTAGCGGATTTTGCTTTGGCCCTCGTGGTGGGTTAACGAGAACTATGTTAGGGTATGGGAGAGGAGGAGCTTCTCCTTCCTCTAGCTGTCGGTATCTCATCTGGCATACAAAACCGTCAGATATGATCAAGGGAGGAGTCGAGTATACCTTGGTCTCTAGAGGGAGCCTATCACGCGGAGGATGCATGATGAACTCTGCGATGTTATCCCCCTGTACCTCGATGCGGATTGGCGTGAGCGGCATGGAGTAGAACATGGCTTCTCCTACGTGGCCGTTCAACTCGGGGCCGGTGATGTGAAGGGGCTCACCGGCCAACGCCGCTCTGACCGTCTTGACCACAATGTTATCCATGCGGTTTATGACCGCCTCAGATTGTATGATCAAAGCGTGCGCGGTAATCCTGTGTATCTCCTCGTGGAGTGCTTCAATACGCTGCTGCGAGGGAGTCATGAGGTCGACTCCGTCGAAAAGCAATGAAGGGACTCCACATAGCACGAAGCCACCATGACGAGATCTCCCATACATGGCGAGCAATTTGGCCTTGAGTTCGTCTATGATTTCAGCGTAACGCTTTTGGTGTATCTTGGGGAGATCTTCGGGTTTGTCGATGGGGGTGAACTCTTCACCGTTCTCGTCGGTGCCGATACCACATCCTTTGCCAGCCATGCAGGCGTATTTGGATGATGTCCCACTAGGTGTGCCAAAAATGTGTTGCACCAAGAAACCGACAGGTAGTACCCTGGAGAGCTTCACACAATAGGGCCAGGAGGTCTATGTGGACCGTAGGGAACGCTCCTCCTTGCTGCGACCCACGATCAGCCAAACAGATCAGCCGATCATCTCTGGCTTGGTGGTGGTTGGGCGTGCCACCTGGCTTATGACCTAGCCAGGGAGGTTATGGTGATGGTGTTGGCGTTGGTTGACTCCTGTTTCCTGGTATAAGCAGACAAAACAGATTAAACGTTAAATACTAGCCGGATCACACGGATCGGCTCATCCTGGATCGGATCTTCTTCGTCGGCAAGGCCCTGCTGTCTTGCCAATAGTATATCCAGATATAATATATAAAAGTGCTTGAATAAAGGAAGAGGAAACACGACTAGATCTAGTCTAGTTGGCTAAAACATCCAGATGAACGTCAAATATGCCTTGAATCTACTAACATACCAAAGATTCTATAGGAACAATATGAAAACGGGTGCATCTTTGGTAAAACGATAAAAGGCAAGACAGGGTATACATCGGATCTTCCTAATAACACATGATCTATAGGTAAAGCTGTAAGAACAGATCTAATCTATGCCTCAAACCTTGCGATATGCTAATCTAATAACAAACCAGCAGCATGATAGCATGCATCACAGAAGATATCAGCATAGCAGCAAGTTGTGCATGAGCCGACGTGCAAGCATATTGGCTCATACACATGATGGATCTCATGCCAAGCTAGGTTTGGCATGAGATTCATCGGGATAACTAATGGATCTCGCGCTAAGCCAAGCTCATCGCGAAATTCATCATGGTAACTAGCAAACCGTGCCATCAAAAACGCTTCAGTACACGGTTTACCAAGCAACTAACGTCGTAGTGCCTATAACGAACTAAATCGTTAAGGCAGCATGATGATTACCTGATACTCTAGTCGCTAGACGTGGCGATGCACCGAGGGGATGTGGAGACAGCCGTTGCTCGATGAACGTATGTCGTCAACTTTATTTCGATAATAAGGGTACATATTTATAGTCCGTAGACTAGGGCAACAAGCCTGCCCTTCCGTAATTAAGCTACAAACCCTAACTGACTTAAACTGGACTCTCTAATCTACGATACAAGGCCCAATTGCCTGTTTTACCATCCGCCGTTGCTTCCTTCGATAGCTTCTCCTTAGCCCAAAGCCAATCTTGGTCCATTAACAGGGGCAGCCAAATTCTGTTGTCAACACATGGTAAACCCCATCAACAGTCTCACCTGGCTGGGTAGAAGCAGTTTTAATCTTAACTAGTGCACTCTTCTCACCTGAAATACTGCACTCCCCAAACCCAAAACCACTCAGGTCACCCTCGGCTCTCTTCACTCTATAATCATCTCTAGTTGGGTTTGCCTCGCATACACCCAACTCAGCACCTCTCTCAACCTGCTGTTGTCATCTTGTAAAGACAACACCTCCTCCCTCAGATCCTTCAGAACTACAGTCTGGGCAGCACAAGTGTCACAGTCTAGGGAGGGTATCATAGGAGTACCTTTCTCCAACTTCTTAATGGTGGCATCCCTATCCACCAGCTGCATCCTAAGGGTCAGGCAGTTCTCACAAGTATTAGTAGGTGCTGAAAGCACCTCAAAGTCAGCTCTCAACTACTCTAACTCACCTCTCAAAGTAGGACAGACCATACATGCACCCAAAAGCACAGGTCTAGCCCTAAGCTCCTCAAGCTCCTTGAGCTGCCCCTCAAACTTATCCTTCAACACAGCTAACTCTCTAGCTAAACAGAGGCAAGACTCACACTCAAGCTCTCCACTCAAAGTAGGCTCATCCAGCTTGGACTGGAGTTTGCCTAACTCAACTTTCAGCCCATCTATCTCCTCTACCCGCTTGGCATACCTATCTCTCTAGTCACCAAGCTCCGTCATGAAAGACTCGCAGGTAGGGCACTCAAACTCACTGGGTTAGGGTCTCACACTCCTCAACCTCTCATTCTCCTCAACCGCAGCAAGTTGGGCTTTCAACTTCTACAGCTTCTTAGCTGCCTTCTCTAGCATCTTATCCTGGGCTTTTAGCTCTCGGCTTTTCTAATCTAGCATCGCAAGGATTTCGGCTTGCTCAGGAGTTACCTCATCATCGGAGGAAGAGTTGCTGCTGTCATCCTTGTTCTCCTTGTCCTCAAGCACCATGGTGCAAACCGAGCTCCTCTTAAACTTGTGCTTGCGCTTGGACTTGATGGAGACAAAGCACAAGCTAGCTGTACCTCCTTGATCGTTCCTCTTGTCTCTCTTGTACGTGATCTGCTCATCACTTGAGCTCGACAAGGACGAAGAGGAAGAAGATCTGTTGCTGCAGAACCAGATCTCGGCGAAGAATGCCTTGTCCCGCTTTCGGTTGTCCTTCGGGTAGCTCTTGAAAGCCTTTCGGAAGTTCTTCTTGCCGAAGCTGTGCTTGCTAGAGCAGTGCTTATCAGAGCTTGGCTTGCCGGAGTGGTACTTGTCAGAGTCGCGGGAGTAGCTCATGCCCTTGTTGTAGTAGTCATTTTTGTCAGGGCACTCGGCGATGAAGTGGCCGATCTCTCCGCAGTCGAAGCACTTGGGCCTCTCTCCCCTCTTCTTGCTCATTCGGTTGTCATAGGCGCGCTGAAAGCGACTAGACACCAGACATCATCCCCAAGCATCGCCAACTGCTCCCTTGTAACAGACATCAAAGCAGAAAACGAGAAGTTGTGTAACAGGGGGTTAGTAGCAGACTCACTAGAGGGGGTAGCCAAGGCCAGACTCTTGGATCCTGTACAAGCAAGGGAATCCCTCATCTTGTAATCTACTTCGGTGGCCTTGCGCTTACTGTAGAGCGCTTCTACTCCTATCGTATCATACCCTGCCGACTCAATGATTGAGTTCACCTTGATCTCCCATACTTTTCTTTCCAAAGCATACAACAATTTGACAGCCTACTGATGATCGGTGTATGGGAGCTCAGCGGGGGTAGAGTTGACATACAACTTGTTAATGATCGACTGAAAGCGACCAAACAAGTCATCTACTGACTCTCTTGGCTTCTGGACGAAATTCTCATATTCGCGCCGGTAAGTCTCCACAAGCTACACGTAAATAAACTTCATCATCGTTTCAGCCCGTAGCAGAGCAGTCTCCACCATCGCCTTCTATGCTACCACTGCAGCCACCACTCCCTACTGCCGTCATCGACACCACGGCCGATGACTCCATGGCCCCAGATATTGCGGCTCTTCCCCGACCCCGGTCCGGATCCATCACCACGACCCCGCCACAGTGCCCATTGTCCTCTCTGTCGTCAGTGAGTATTCTCTCCTTCCTTCCTTGTTCGATTGTCTTGGTTTTGGAGGGGATTGGAGGAGATTTAATCCCGCCACACCTAGTGACTTATAATATGTTTACATTTTGGAGCCAATCAAATAGAGAATTACAATTATAGCTTACATTCTGTCTATTTCCATGGTTCTATGAAACATGCATCAATGAGCAATCGATGATTAGAGGATGAGTTTTTGGAATCAATGATTAGAGAGGGGACTGAAGAGATCAGTGCGCAGCAGCATGAGGAGGCTGATTCTTACCTAAACATTGAAAATGCCGAGGCTGAATCCGATGGGAAGTATAATGCCCATCCATCCAATGAAAAAACATTGGACAGTACCCAGGTATAGACATTATACATAGTTCTTATAGTCAGCCACTTCCCCATCAACGATATGGATTTTTGAGTAACACTATCCTTTATTCTTAATAGCCCATCCCACCAAAGAAAAATAAGAGGCCTCGAGGCCCCACAAAGAAGGAAAACTTTGAGGAGAGATGCACAATCACACATGTGGGAGACGATGGACAAACTCTACAACCCGTTGAAGCCGCCACCAAATTTTTGAACTACTGCAGCATTATAGTTAGGGAGAACATCCCCATAAGCATCCCAGCTTGGAAAAAAAGCAGACAAAGAGCAAGCTCAATCTGAAGAGGGTGTTCAATCTGAAGGTGATCATGAAGAATCGGTGGTTCCTCAATCGGTCCCCAAAGCTCAGAAAAAATTACTATGGAAAGAATTATCAAATAAGTTCATGTTACCTGAAGGAACTGAACAGATGGTGAAGCAATGGGCCCTAAAGAAGATGGCAATTCTCCTCCAAACCTTCAAGACAAAAATGTGGGCCAACTATGTGATCATGGCCAGGCACCAGACTATGGAAAATACCCAAAGTTAAGAGTCGATTGGGAATTGTTTGTACAGTACAAGGAATCGGAGGCGGCCAAGGCACGTTCCGAACAAAATTCAGGAATTTCAAGGAAAAGAAAGTAAAATCATAAAATGGGTCCCGGGGGTTATAGAAGATCTATTCCAAAATGGGAGAAGATGGAAGCAGAGCTCGAACAACGAGGGGTCAACCTACCTACAGCCAATTGGCACCGACGCTCCAAATGTTGGTATTATGGATACAGGGGAAGTTTGTCAAGTGATGGGACCCTGATCTTTAGTGACAAAATAAAGCGGGTAGCAGAAAGGCTTGTTGAGGCCATCGATAAGTCCTTCAAGGGAGAATTCGTACCTAAAAGAGAAAAGGACGAGCTGACATGGGTCCTAGAGAATAGAGAGCACCTTAGTAGAACAAGAGGGCTTGGTAATGTGACGTGGAAGGTTGGGTTTCCAGAGGACAAGGGATCATATAGAAAGCGGAGAACCTTGAGCGAGGCAGATGCGAAGATCCGTAGCTTAGAGGGAAAATTAGATGGCGTCACAGAGGATATGGCATTTCTTCGCCAAATATTGGCACAAAATGGTAATAACACTGCACCGCAGACAGAGCCTCATGCCGACATGATTGCCTCCTACAAAAAGAGTAGCGTCGCCTCCACACAGCTGATCCCTGGTCAGAACGATGACCAGGAGGATGCTCAACAAATGGCGGAGGAGGCTCAACGACCAGTGCGGGATCAACAATCGTCGTAGGAGGCTCAATGACCGGTGCAGGATCCAAGACCACCAGAGGATGAAAAACGTTACCGAATTGATGACCTCAAGCACTATTGCCCGTGTGAGCTACATATACCCATGCAGAACCTATCCACAGCCATAGCGCATGGTGTGGCTTTACCGGTGGTACCAAAACAAAAGTTCCACTGCTTTGATATTCCACTTGGGTACTCTACTGTCATAGTGGAGCAAGTTGTATCTGGTTATGAGGACCTGGAGCTCGATCAGAAAGGAGACGATGATGAAAGGACACTAAAAGAGGTTGTCCACGAAAGGATTCTATGGTTGAAGGCCTACATTAAATTACTGCTAGAAAACCGTGATGGGGGAACAACCACTGCTCAATCAACAGCAACAGCTGGGGGTGGATCACCAAGACCAAGCCCTCCCCCACCCAAGAGCCACGCCAATGACCCTCCTTCAAGCCCGAGCCCTCCCCCAACCAAAAACTCCAAATCAAGTAAACAGACATGCTCTAAAACAGACATGTCTAAGGCAGCGGCAAAGAAAAGACAAGTGCCACAGCTCGGAGAGCAGAAACAACGTGAGTATATGATGCCATCAGAAGACGGTGAAGAAGAATTTTGGAAGGAACCAGGAGTTTCAAAGGAGGGTTTCCTCAATTCAGTGAATTTAGCAGAAGATAATGTAGACAAACAATCATTTTTGAAGGAAGCAGGCATTACAGCTAAGGAGCTCCACGAGGAAGAGAAATTGCTCAGAAAGAATAAAAACTTTGTGCCGCGACAAAAATATGAATTGGGAAAACCTCTAGTACAAACCCAACTTGAGTTAAATGCCCTACCGAATAAAATGCGTCGATTCCATGAGTACTACATGAAGGCCTCATCCCTAGGCACTATTACTTTTCCTGCCCGTGTCAAAGGCGACTACTACTGCCACAATGATCACAGGATTTGGTTGGACTTCAAGGATATATATGATGTTTACCAGCAAGACGCTTTGGACATAACGCTAATGAGCGTGTGGACTGTGTATGTTTTTTTACAACTTGATAGACTCAAGGCACACACATTTGTTGTGATTTGCTTTTTTGAATTAATACGCTCATCTCGTTGTCGTCCCGTTGATATATGCAGAATGCAGATGCAAAAGTGACGGAAGAATAAGATTAGGAATTTGGGCTTCATCGACCCTGAGCTAGTGAACAAGGACAATATAGATCGAGATTTTGATGCTACTCCCTCCGTCCCAGAAAACAAGTCGTTCTGGGTTTGTCCTAAGTCAAACTTCATAAAGTTTGACCAAATTTATAAAGAAATATATCGTCATTTACAGAACCAAATTGATACCTAAAGAAAATACATGTGACAAGGAATCTAACCATACTCATTTGGTACTATAAACATTTACACTTTTTCGTATAAATTTGGTCAAACTTTAGAAAGTTTTACTTAGGACAAACCCAGAATGACTTGTTTTCTGGGACAGAGGGAGTACTTATATTGAATTGGCAGGGATGATGAGGGAGCAAGTTTCTAAATCTTAATTTCTTTTACTTTATCGCTTTAAGTGAGTGCTTACTGTCACATACCACTTTCTTTTATAGTGTTGCACATAATAATTTAATGTTGCTGCTTGTATATATATATATGCAGGTTCCATTGGATACTAATTGTACTCGCAGTCAAGGAGGAAAAAATCACTATAATGGACCTGATGCGAAAGTCAACAAAAGAGTACGCAGAAATCATAACAATGCTTCACAGGTAATTTAGGCCATTCCACTTTACCTCAGTCACCATTAAATTTTTCTACCATCTAATCAACCATTACATGCACAGAGTATGGGAAGAGTGCTTTATTGTGGCGCAACCCCCGACCTCGAAACTATAACGAAAGCTACTAGTTGATGAAAACTTTCCGGTATGTTCCATTTGCACGACATCGTTTTCCTGTTTTATGCATGTGGATTATCTCTAATATCTTTCTTCTTCTCCTAGTGTTATAAACAACCACAGGGCACCAACCACTGTGGTTACTATGTCTGTGAGTTCATGGAAACTTTTGTTCACTCGCCATCAGTTGTTCGAGACATCAAAGTACGTTAACAAGTACACATTCAGTAAATACTTTTTCTTCACTAATGTTTTAGTATATTCATATACATTTTTAAAACTATAGGTACTGAATTTGAGAGATAAGGTCCTCCCGTCTAAAAGAATCCGTGAAGTCCAAGAACAATTGATTGGATTTATTGTTGACTCCATTTTAAGCAAAACAGGAGAGTTTTACTGTCCACCAGATGAATATCATTTGGATTTTTGACCATTATCCAGACCAGTGGCTCGGGCTGTAAGTTTTTTTTTCCAAATTATAGTGACGTATATGACATTTTTGTATCATGTTACAGTTTCTTATGTAACAAGTGCAGTGCTACTATTATACAAGAAAGCTATTATTATCGTGTGCATCTGCTATTATTATGCAATAAAGCTATTATTATGCAATATGTACTGCCAGTATAACAGCATATATAAATAATTAATCACGGTACTAAAAAAAGTGCTAGTGGACACGTGGGGCGCCATCACTTTAATAGCGGTTACAATAACACCGGCACTAAAAGAGTGTAAGAGTACATGTGGAGGCATAATTTTAGTACCGGGTGAGAAATAACTCCAGTACTAAAAGTGTCGGAGCACGCACATGGCAGCCATAGATTTAGTACCGGTGGGTGATACAACCCGGTGAAAGAAGGAGGGCGGGCTCACGTGCGGTGCTAGGACTTTAGTACCGGGTGGTTACTAGAACCAGTGCTACGTGAGGGCCCACCGAGCGTCGAAGCTGGCCTGGGTGTCGGTTTTTTTGATAGCGGCAATGCACCACGGGGTGTGTTACGCAGTGCTTTTTGGGGTGGCGAGATCGGCGTAGCTCGATGGTTCGCGTAGAGATGCGACAAACACAAGGGTCTATACAGGTTCAGGCCGCGATATGCATAACACCCTACGTCCTGTTTGCTACGAGTTGTATTGATCTGGGTTCTTGAGGTTACAATGGGGGCTAGGATGTTCGGTGACTGGTATGCGATGAGATTATTGATTGTCTACGTAGGGGTCCCTCACCCGCCTTATATAGTCCGGCAAGGCTTGGGTTACAAGTCGGTTTCCGCCAATGAGTCCTACCCGGCTTGGAATCCTACAGAGTCTATGATTATATGCTTCCTTTCCTAAGTCCTGCTGCTCCTGGATACAGAGTCCGAACCAACTCCTTTACGCCTTTCCTGAATTATAGCACTTTGACTTGGTCTTCAAGCTCATCATCCGTTCTCGGGCCCACGAGACCAGTCGGCACCCTATAAAGGAGCCTACTGTCTCCATTGGGCCCTCCAACGGTCCATGTACTGAATCCGTGTCGTGAGGGCCCAGGGGATATCTATCCCCCACAAGCCCCCGAGGCTCGAGTTAATTTAGAGATTAATTGACTCGAGACTCCAAGAAGAATAACATACTGCTCGTGAGTTCCTCATCTAAATCCACACTGTTTCTTCTGGTGCACCGCCAGGTGCACCCCATGTGGTAGCCCACGAGCTTCAAGTTGACTTGAGTATCAATCAGCATGAAGATCTAAGCCCTTCGATCAGATTTCACAGAATGCCTTCCTCAGGTGCCGAGTTAATTTGAGGAACAACAGGTCCTTTTATCCGAGTTACCATCTATACTCAGTTTTCCGAGTCATAGAAAACCGAGTCAAACTTGCTGTTTTCTCAGTTTTAGGAAAAAGAGTAATTTTCCCACAAATCTCACACCCTATGGGGTTAAACCAAAGGGAACGAGCGGAAGGTACCGAGGAGTTACCCGAAAAAACCTCATCAAAACTGGAATATTTCGAACACGCAACAGCCACTGCTCGCCCAAACGATGACTGATGCGTGGAGGAAGTCAAAACGACGCAGCCAATTGAATCGTGCCCACAGGGATCGAAGCGGGGTGGCCGTACTATAAGAGCAGAGCTATCGCCGGGCCATCCATTACGCCTCCACTGAGTACCCAGCACTTCAAGAAAAACCCCAAGAACTTCCCACCCCCTCGCACTCAGCCATGGCCGGAGGGAAGGGCAAGAAGCGTGCGCGCTCACCAGCGTCATCGAAGTACAAGGACTCCGACGATGCATACTTTGGCGGCGCGTACGACGAGGAGTCCTCGGAGGACTTCTCCTCCAGCGAGAAGGAGGAAGCCCCCGAGGATGCACTGCCCCGGGAGGACGAGTCAGAGCCCAACACCGACGACTCCCAGGGCTACAACCGCAAGGAGCGCGCCAAGCTCCGCGGACTCCGCCGCACCGCCCTCCAGGAGTCCTCCGACGACGAGGAAGAGGACAACGAGGAGGAGGACTCCGACGACGGCGACGATGCCCCCTGCGGCCAAGATGGCCCGGGCGGCCACAACGGCAATGATGGCAGCCACGACGGCGGAGATGAGGCCGACGCTCCGGCCTCCAAGCGCCGCCACATCACTAGGCCCTCGGCCGGGCCCTCCACCGGCGTGTAGGCCACCACCACCACCACCATAGTAATAGTAGTAGTAGTTAGTAGTAGATTAGGATAATCTCCCCCCTAATATGTAATCCACTATATATTATATAATGAAATCCATCGTATTATCCCTTGCTATTGAATTCTTCCGTGTGTTTGTATCTTGAAAATCTTGCGTTCGACTCAAATGCACCTTTAAATTCTTTGAAGTAAACACGAAATAGTCCCACAACAAAAGAAATCACACTGCACTTACGCCCAGAGTTCAGGCAAAACTCAACTCGCTGGGTCGAATTAGAAACCCCATTCTTCGAGTAATAGAAAACATAAACTTGCGCTTATGAGTACCGACTAGAAATCATCCCGACTGAAATCGACGACTTAATCTCAGAAAGATCCGACTGAACCTTTACCGTCATGAGATCCGAGTCAATGTTAACGATAACCGCAAATTCCGTCTGTCCACGAGGACTATTACTGACGGCATCAGGGTTGTTTGAGATCTATACCCTGAACCAATTTCATCCATCTGAGAACTATGCTGCCATTCTTCCCCACTGAGACCGCCGCCACCATTGTTTGAACTCAGAGCGCTACTGCATCCGTTACTTCCTCGAATCTCCAACCCAATTAGAGACATCCACATTCATGGCTCCCAAGAAAAAAACCTTGAGTGAGCGTGGGAACACCAGTGAGGGTCTGCCGCACAACGAGAACCGGCAGTTACCTTCGCCATACTTAGCATACCGCCCCTCCACTGTCACCGAGCCCATGCTACAATCGTTAGTATATATGGGCGTCCTGCCACCGAAGGAGGTGGCAAACTGGAGGGTGAGCGAGAAGAAGGATGATGCTGCTCCAACTGAGGACACCTACGAGGCAATGGTGTTCATGCCATTCGTCATCCGCGGGTTAGGTCTCCCTGTCTGCTCATTCGTACGAGGCCTATTACGGTTCTATGCAATAAACCTGACCCATCTGAATCCCAATTCGATTCTTCAACTTTCGATTTTCGTCCATCTCTGAGAGGCGTTTCTTGGAATTGTCCCTCACTTTGGCTTATGGAAGTACTTATATCACTACAAAGCTGGTCTGAGAGATGGAGTGTTACAAGTTACTGAAGGGGCCAGCTTTGAGCTGCGGAAGAATCGCAAAGCTGTTTATTTGGATATCCCCCTACCAGATAACAATAGAGGATGGCACTCCGAGTGGTTCTATATAGAAAATCATGGAAACTCTCTCCCCTCGAGGTCTGGGAGGCAACCTAACAGTAAGCTGGCAAGCTGGGAAGAAGGGCCAACTGTTGAGGAACAAGCTGAGGTCAACGTACTGTTAGAAGAAATAGCCAATCTGAAGGAAAATGGCCTTACTGCCCATGCTATTGTCATAGATTTTGTGTATCGCTGCATTCAGCCACTAAAGGATAGGATTTACCCTGCCTATTTGTACGTCGGAGCTAGTGATCCAACTAGAGAGACAACCCGAGCTATGACTGAAGATGATGTCAAAGCCCGAGTGGAGTTGATGCTCAGAGGTGAAGCTCACAACGAGCGTACTCCTAAACCATATTCTGCATGGAATCCAACTCCCAATGTAAGTGATCTTACTATGATTTTTATAAGTAACCTTACTTGCAAACAGCTTCTGACTCGTAGAGTTAATGCAGAGCAATATATCCAAGTTCCTGTCAGACCCCACATCTTCTGGTACAGACAAGCTATCAAAACGGCAATCCGAGTTATCCATTGAGGAGATGGAGGCTGTTGTTGCTGCTGCTCATGGTGCAAGAAACAATGAAGATCATACCTTCATTGTGATACAACGTGCAGCCCAAACCGCCCAAGAAACCAGTATGAGCGACATCACCAAGGCAGCCCCCAAGCTTACAATTGCTCCAAGTGGCGTGAAGACGCGAGCTGCAGCTGGCTAGGGGCATACCAAGGCGAAGGACACCCGTACCATGACGACACGGAAACAGAGGACAAACAAGAGGACAATGAAGGATCTAACAAGCTCTCCCGAGTCAACGGACAAAGCTAGCAAGAAATCCAAGTATTCCTCCCACACTGAAGCTAAAACTGATGACTCATTAGTCGGGGTAAACTGGACAAGCTTGGTTGATGAGGACGATGAAGAAGAAGAGCAAGCTCAACTGTGTCATCGCGAGAGGCGGTCCAAGAAACATCACGATGACACCACAGTAACTCCCTCTGCATCCACTCTACCACCTGATGAGGATGAAATTGATCTGACGGCAGAAGACTTGGACCTAGAGCGAATTATCAGAGACACTTGTAAACTTCCCTTCACTTTATATTCTGATGAAGACATAGACCCTTTGTCAACATGCTCCAAGGGGCAACAGTCTGAGAAATCAAACCCTCGAGCCTCAACAGAGCTAGCACCAAAAGACTTAGAGTCTAAAAACCATGCAGACACAATGCCGGCAGATATTCCTAACGTCAAAACTGATGCTCACATGAATGAAGCCATTGAAACTGCGCATGAGGCACAAATACCGTCTGACAACTGGTAGCAGGCACTAACCGGAGCAGCTCCAGAAGAACTGCAGCAAATGCCTGTAACCGAGCCATTACCTGAAGCTGTCATCAATCAAGAGCATCCAACTGAGGTTGATGCAGGAGATACTCCCCAGCCCTCATTTGAGGCCCATGAGTCGGCTCAAGAAAAAGAGACTGAAGAACCAAAGCATACTGATCATGTTGAAAGAGGACAATCAGACTCCCTGGCTACAACTGAGCCAGACAGCGCCCAACCCCCTCCAATTGAAGCAGGTGATAACAGTCGCCAACTAGTACCAGTATCCCCAAGCTCAGGGCTACTGACAACTTTCGAGGTATGCCAACTTTGCAACTTACATATCCTGAATTGCCTTTGCTGTCGCCTAAACAACTCGAATTATTGGAGTCCAACAGGCCAGCATGATTCATGAGAAAATTGCTACACTATCCAGTCTTGAGGTTACCACTTTGAGGCAGCAACTAGCTGATTCTGAGGCTGCACGCAAAGCAGAAGCAACAGGTATGTATTCGACCTTTCCATACACCAATATTTGAGGTCTCAAGCTGAACCGTGTGCTCACTGTCAGCTCCTGCTACTGAAATTGCTCGCCTGAAGCAAGCAGCTGTGACTCGAGAGATAGACCTTCGCAGGCAGCTAGATATTGAGAAGAAAAACCATGAGGTAACCAGTCAAGAATCTCAACTAGCATATTCTTTGCTCACAGAAGCGTATGAACTGTATCATTCCACAGGAGAAGATGCGTCAAAGAAATGATGACTACCAGCAACTACAAGAATCTCGAGATGGCTTTGAGAAGTCGTTCCGTGAGACTACCAGTTCCTTGGAGTCCTTGAGGAATAGCCACTCTTTAACACGCCAAGTGCTTAAGGACAAAGAGACTGAGCTGGTTGAATCCCAAAGCGCCCATGATAAAATGAAGAAGGTTCTAGCCTCTACGAGGTCTGCACTAAAAGAATCCCGAGACGAGGCTGCTCATTAGGCTCAGGTGTCAGAGGTTTTCAAAAAGAACTATGAGACCAGCAAGAAGAACCGCAACAAACTGAAGGACGCCCTTGAGAAGGCAAAAGAAGCTGCCTTGGCTGCTAATACTGCTCTGATCAAGATCCTAGACATCTGTGCACCAAAGAAAGCTGCACCTCGTCCGGACTAAACCCGGTAGTCCGTCGAGCTACCCAAAGGGCACTCGATGTAACCATCGCCCGAGGATACCGACATCACACACGTTCAGCCCTTGAAAGAGCCACAACAGTTACATCATCACAGGCAATTGAAGTAGAGAATAGGTAGACCTAGTTTACAAACCGAAGATAAGTAATCAAATACATGTTCAATTATAGCGGAAGCGATTTCAAAATATACATGTATAGCAGAAGCATTTTCAAATCATCTCGCAGCGGAAACAACTCAATTAGTCTTCATGTAGAGATAAACAAGGTGAGTAGCACCGAGCCCACCGGTTCTACCCTCCTTCAAGCGGTGGTCCAAAAGTCATCAGTACCAGTAAGCCAAAAGTGGGGGCAAACCCTGAGTACTAATTACTCAGTAGGACTTAATGGAATTGGCTTACTAACATGTGGATCCTTAGCCGTTGATTTTAATAAACATTATATTAACCATGGGTAGCAGGATTTAACAGCTGCCTACTCCATCATCTCATATCTTTTCATCATAGCATCCATGATACATCTTGCATAAATGTAAAGCATACAATACAAGCATTTTGGAATTTGAAACCATGTATTAATAAGCAGTAAGCATTCAAGTAGTTACTACGTTTGGACGTCAAAGGCTTTGGCATTCTCACACCTGGTGAGCATCAGCGATTCGAATCGATTTGTTAATTCCCGGGAACAACTAAAAATGCTAGGGGTATATGCTTACTAGCCATCGTGTTCCCACATATAGCCCCCATCTCCACTTGTCCCATCCCAAGTTCGATTCCAACCCGCCATTTCCCCCGGTTTAACTCCCAAGGAGCGTTCCCACGGCCTTCCGGGTCAGCCCTCCCATGAGATAAGCGCCCCCAGTTCCATGGTAGGAACAAGTCTCTGTTCTTCGGATTGCAAAAGTAAGACTTTCACCGGTCCATTACCCCGGATAAGCACCTTAACAATGTTATGCCGACCAATAGGCGAACAACGGACGGCCCATAAACGACTCGGGCGGAGTCCACCATACCTTGCCACATCATTTTTTTATAATATTCCCATAACTCCGCCCAGTCTCTATTTCAAACATAGCATATAATAATCTTCCATAAGATTTCTGTTTTGAAAACACCTACGCGATGAGTGACTCCATTCACTCGTGTCTACTCGTACCTAGAAATTCTAGGCAACTCGTCCTACGAACTCTAATATATAGGTGCTAGGGCCGGGGCGGCCAAGGAGTCTAATGCACTTGGTTCCAAACAACTCCTAATGCAGATGTGTACATCAAATACATTTGCTGGGTAAAGCATGGTCCTGCCTACCTTTGAGTATTCTTGTGAAAACCAACAAACTAATCTAAGTAAGTTTGCCGGGTTGTGAGGCTTTTCCCCAGGCAACCCCTTGTAACAGGGACGGATAAAATCAACGACCCTTCGTCTTCAGGTTGGGGAAGAACCAACTCCTGGTGCAATCCATTATACGGCTTCTCGATCAATAGTGGCTCTTGTGTTGATCCTTCTTTTGCGGAATCTATATGCATGGTATAATATGCAAGTGAGTGCAAGAGAATGCAAATACATGCATATGGTACAGGTTATATGTATGACATGGTACGACCATGAGTGCAACGAATGCAAAAGTAAGCATGAAGTGCAAATGAAACATAATGCATGTCAAGTAGTTTGTGACGAAATGACTTATGTATACTTAGATCCAACACTTTCCATAATAAGAAAACTTAACCATCTTTACTAAGAAATCGTATAAACCATCACTAAGAAATCAAACAAACCATCATATACAAAAACTAGCAAACACAGAATCCCTGGTTTGATAGGACACCTATTTTCCATATAGTTTTCTAGGTCTATTTTAAATGCTCATGCAAACAGTGCACACAACTTCACAAAATTAATTTTTGGAACATATATATCATCAGCAAGCTACCAAATTTTCCATGGAATTAATTATGCATCCTAAGACCATTTTTTTCCTTTTATTTAGTTAAGCATGTGACACTTTGTCATTTTCAAATCACTACACAAACTTAACATGCAGAGCCTCAAACTTTTACAGCAAGCTAAGCATAGCATAAAGTGTGTCCCAAAAATCTAGTACAACTTTTGGAGCAAGTTTCACATGGTAAGTGCATCCCAATCATTTTTATTGCAAAAACTCAAGCCTAGGGGTAGATTAGTCGTTTAACATCAAGTGCTACTGCCACAAAAATTCACACAGTGCCTAAATATCATACTAAAGCCACTGTCCAAGTCTCAACATTTTAGGAGTTCATTTAGCCCACTTTTACCATTTATTTACCCTCACATGCATGCATTTTAAACAAGGGCAAAACAGACAATTCACACTTCCACATCATACCTATCATGTAGATCTATTTTCTTTTCTCAAAGAATCCATAACCACTAAGTTTGTCCATTTTGGATTTTTCTATGAATTGCTATGATTTTTCAAAGTTTACAGCCAAAATAACATATTTTAATCGGAAAAACCATAGACCCAGGGACTAATCCATGATTATTTCAAAACATTCAGGGCTAGGACACAATTAAACCCAGACCCAGTGAACCGCGCATGCGAAACTCCTAAAGCTCGAGGTTAGATCTGCAAAAATGCGAAGGTTCGGATTAAACTGCAAGACCCTAATAGATCTAGGGGGTTATCGGCAATTTCTGCAAGACTCAACAAACAGTGGATTAGTTTCACGAAACTCTAGGGGGCTCAAATGCTAAATGTTCATCGTCTACCTTGCGCAGGGGAAGTCCGCGTGGCGGCCCGGCGTTCACGCGTGCGGCGCGGCGCGTAGAGGCTGCGTCTTGGAGCCAGGGTGGACAGGGGTTGTGTCTCCCGTGACGGCGAACCCGACCCTCTAGGTCTCGTCGTCGGCAGTGAGGAGGAGAGGCGGGACGAGGCGGTGAATCGGAGCGGCGGTGGCGTGCACCGACGGCGGCATGGGCGTGGACGCGGCGAAGGAGGAGGGCAACGGCGACGATGTCGAGCGCGGGAGATGCGCGAGGACGAGGCGTAGGAGGGGGTGGTGTCCTGGAGGATCGGGGAAGGCCGGGAGATGGCTGTCCACGGCGAGGGGCCGGCGGTGATGGTGGCCGCGTGAGCGCGCACGCGGAGAGGGGTGAAGGAGGCGCTGATGAAGGCCGAGGATGTGGGGGAAAGGCGGAGGAGCGCGAGGCGAGCGCTGGACGCGCTTCGGCGATATGAGAGGCAGTCCGATGTGGCCGGTGTTGCACTGCGCTTGTGGAGGAAGAGGCGGAGGGAGGCGACGAGGCCTAGCGGGGTGGACGCGGAAGGTGGTGGCGAGCGAAATGGCGGTGGTCTGGAGATGCGGGGAGCAGCAGAGGCGACGGCGCGTCGAGCGTCGAGCTTGAGCTCCGATGGCTATGGCGGTTCGGTGCTCTGGCGTGGCTCGGGACAGAGAAAACAGGGAGAGAGCGAGATAAGGAGGGAGCGAGGAGGGTGCGGGGACGAAGGCGGCTGGGATCCTGCCAGGTGAAGAGCGCGGCGCGTGGCGCGGAGGCTCGGCCGGCGTCGGCGTAGCAGAGCTCGGCCGCTGCGTGGGCGCATGCGAGCGGGGAAGGAGGGTGGTGGCGCGGGCGCGGACCGGGTGCACGGACTGACAGGTGGGGCCTAGTGAGGGGAAGAAAGAGGAGGTCCAGTGGACCGGGTGCATGGACGACGCGTGAGGGTGGGGCCCACGGACTGGCGCGTTCCAACCGCGTGAGTGGGAATCCGATGGGCTGACAAGTGGGGCCCGCTTGTCATTGACTCCAAGAAAAGGGAAAAATCCGAAATTGAGAAACCCTGGTTTGACTGCAGGAACCATCGTTTGTATTTCTAGTTTTTGAATAGCTTAGAGGCTGATTTTGAAAATACCCCAATTGTATGAAATGTTCTAAATTTGTTTTTCTACATTTGCTTTATAAACTTTCATACTAGGTCATATTCAAAAATATGGTTTAAATTTGAAATTAAGCTGCTGACCAAGGTTTGACCAACAAACCTTCCAGTTTAGAAATTCTAAAAGTCTATTTTCTAATCACATTCACCCAAGGAGTTTTATACCAATGTTGTTTATAATTTCATGATCTACAACTTATTCAATTGGAGTTTTGCAAGATTATGGCTGTAGACCAACTAAAATTTGAAATTACTAAACAAGTCAAGTTTGGACAGAATTCACATGCTGACAGAAAAAGCCCCAAAACTCTATGCAAACCTTAATACATGTTAATGCACCAATTAACAAAGTTGTTCATCCTTAAATTATCTACAAGTTTGTCAATATGAGTTTCACCCAGATCCAGATAGAATCAAAGTTATGGGCACAATCACAGAGACATATATGCAGAAAACAGGTATCAACAAGTTGCATTTCAACCAAGTTTGAACTAGGGTTCAAATGCATGCCAATGTATGATGCTTCGTGATGAATGCTGCACATACGAAGAACGATTATGCACTTGAGATGCCTGGAGCATCACAACCCACCCCCCTTAAAGAAATCTCGTCCCGAGATTTTGATGTGATGTGGGTGGATAAGTTAAATGAGAAGGAGAGTGCATTGTGTGTGCATTTAAATACGAATCTGAGAATTTAAAATTAGGTGACATACTCATTTGAAGTGGATGGAAGAAAACTAGGATACTTTGTTTGCAGAAATTCTTCTTGTTCCCACGTTGCCTCTTCTTCGGAGTGATTACTCCATTGCACTCTGTAAAAGTTAATAACCCTTTGTCTTGTTGATCTTTGCTTTTGGTCCAGGATTTTTATGGGGTGCTCTTCATAAGTGAGGTCCGGTTCAATCTGAATTTGAGAGGTATCAACCACCTCTTCCGGCACTCTCAGACACTTCTTGAGTTGCAAGACATGAAACACATCATGAACTGCAGCTAGGTGTGGAGATAGCTCTAACCGATAAGCAACTGAGCCACATCTCTCTGTGATCTTAAATGGTCCAACGTACCTTGGCACTAACTTCCCTTTTACTCCAAACTGATGTACACCTTTCATCGGTGACACCCGAAGGTACACGTGATCGCCCTCTTCAAAAAATAAGGGTCTTCTCCTCTTATTAGAGTAGCTTTTCTGTCGCAATTGGGCTCTCTTCAAATTGTTGTGTATCATCTTTACTTGCGCTTCAGCTTGTGTTACCAAGTCTGGACCGAAAGTGACATGCTCTCCAGGTTCAAACCAGTTGAGTGGAGTTCTACATCTTTTACCATATAAGGCTTCGAAAGGAGCCATCTCTAAGCTCTTTTGATAGCTGTTGTTGTAAGCGAATTCTGCCAAGGGAAGGCACTCATCCCACTTGGTGGAATAGGTCAAAGCACAAGCTCTCAGCATATCCTCTAGTACCTGATTTACCCTTTCTACTTGACCACTGGTTTGAGGGTGGTATGCCGAACTACAAATAAATTTGGTTCCAAGAGCAAGCTGCAGTTGCTCCCAAAAACGAGACACAAACAGCGAGCCTCTGTCTGATGTGATATTCAGTGGAACACCATGCAAGGAGACAATTCTTGCTATGCAACAGCATAGGTCTTGGCATGATAAATTGTTTTTACCGGAATGAAGTGAGCTAACTTTGTGAACCGATCAATAATCACCCATATGGAATCAAACTCCTTCTATATGGGAGGTAGACCTACAATGAAATCCATATGTATGTCCTCCCATTTCTAGGCTAGAACTGCTAATGGTTGAAGCATCACAGTAGGCTTTAGGTGATCAACTTTAACTCTCTGACATACGTCGCACTCAGACACATATTTGGTGATCTCCCGCTTCATGCGGGTCCACCAAAATTTATGTTTCAGGTCTTGGTACATCTTATTACTGCCTGGGTGCATAGTGAACAGGGATGTGTGGGCTTCATCGAGTATCTTCTTTCTTAATTCCATGTCCTTAGGTACAACTAAGCGATTCTTAAACCAAAGGATACCCTGCTCATCAAGCGTGAAACAGGCTTTCTGCTTATCACTTATGCCTTCACGGATATGTGCCATGCCCTTATCTTGCTTTTGTGCTGCAATGACTATATCTTTTATTGCTGGTTCAATAATGAGGCTATATAGCTCAGCAGGCTGCTCTGCAGGTATCTCGACTTCATCCATCTCACAACATAGCACTCTCACTGTTGGACGAGCCTTGATGAAGTTGCAATGAGCCTTGCGGCTTAACGCGTCTGCTACCACATTTGCTTTGCCAGGATGGTAATGAATCTCTAAGTCATAGTCCTTTATCAACTCCAATCACTGTCGTTGCCTCATATTCAATTTAGGTTGCGTGAGGATGTATTTGAGGCTCTTGTGGTCCGTGTAGATGTGACAGGTGTTGCCTAGCAGATAGTGTCTCCAGATCTTCAATGTGTGCACAACTGCTGCTAACTCAAGATCATGTGTCGGGTAGTTGGCTTCATGTTTCCTCAATTGGCGCGAGGCGTAAGCAATTACTCTCCCTTCTTGCATCAAAACACAGCCAAGCCCATTGCCGGAGGCATCACAATAGACATCAAATGGCTTAGTGACGTCCGGTTGTGCTAGCACTGGTGTAGATGTTAACAACTTCTTCAAAGTTTGAAAGGCTTCTTCACAATTTGAGCTCCATAGGTATTTGGCATTTTTCTTCGTTAATGAGGTCATTGGCTTTGCAGTTTTGAAGAATTCCTTAATGAAGCGGCGGTAGTAGCCTGCTAAACCAAGGAAACTCCGAATCTCAGTCACTGTCTCGTGTTGCTTCCATTTAGAACATCCTTTACCTTACTAGGATCAAACGCTACCCCCTTCTCAAACAGAATGTGACCTAAGAAACTTACTTCCTTCAACCAAAAAGCACACTTGCTGAATTTGGCATAGAGCTTGTGCTCTCTAAGCCGCGTGAGTACAATCTTCAAGTGCTCTTCGTGTTCTTTTTCACTCTTGGAATAAATCAGTATGTCATCAATGAATACTACCACAAACTTGTCAAGTTCATTCATGAACACAGAATTCATCATGTACATGAAGAAAGCCGGTGCATTGGTTAATCCAAAAGACATGACTAGATATTCGTACAAGCCATATCGGGTCGAGAAAGCTGTCTTGGGTATGTCTTCTTCTCTGATCTTTATTTGATAGTAGCCAGACCTTAGATCAATTTTTGAAAAGACTTTAGCTCCAGCTAACTGATCAAACAAAATGTCAATGTGTGGCAAAGGGTATTTGTTCTTGATGGTGACAACATTCAAAGGCCGGTAATCAACGCCTTTTACCACCTTGGTCCTTCTTTTCAACAAAGAGGGCTGGGCAACCCCAAGGTGAAGAGCTCGGGCGAATAAACCCTTTATCCAATTGTTCTTGCAGTTGCACTTTCAATTCTCTTAATTCATTAGGTGCCATTCTTTATGGTCTCCTAGAGACAGGTGTTGTGCCTGGAACTAGGTCTATCTTGAACTCAACATCCCTATCCAGGGGAATTCTAGGAAGTTCTTTCGGAAACACATCCGGATAGTCGCAGACTACTGGGATCTTTGCAAGTGCTTGTGCGTCCCCTTGAGCATCTGCGACATTCACCGTGTGAGGCATATTTTTATGAAGTGGCACGTGAATGACTACGTCTGTGCCGCTGCTTGAGCATAACTGAACTGTTCTACTTCCCACATTTATCCTTGCATTGTGTTGCTTCAGCCAATTCATCCCAAGAATAATATCAATCCCTAGCTGTGGGAGTACTAGAGAATTGATGAACAACCTCTCCCTTCCTACTTGCAAACATAAGTCTCTCACCATGTGATTAGTAATTATAGCTGATCCTGCAGCTGTTGTGGCGGAACCGCCGATTTAATACGGGCTAAGTACACCTGTCACCATTAGCTTACAGTGTACTTAAACCGTACTAAACCCGGTCGTCCGTCGAGAAGCCCTCGGCTCTCGATTTGCACCGAATCCCAGATGAACCGACATCAAACACATCCGACTCACGATGGAGCTACAACAGTTACATCATCACAGGTATTTGAATAGATAGTAATAAGACTTTAAGTTACAAACCAGGTTCTGAATAAAATAGGTTCAACATAGGTCCATAATAAAACAGAGTCCGAAATTGTGTCTCGCAGCGGAAATTTAAAGATCATAGTTCATAATAAACAAAAGACTTGCAATAGGAGAGTGACATCATGCCCACTGATGTCACCCCATTGCCAGATCATGACTCGGCTCACTCCTGGTGGTAACAAGCTCCTCCACCCACGCAGGCACAAAAGAGGAACTCCATACCTGAAAACCAAATGTTGGGGGCAAACCCTGAGTACTAATTACTCAGAGGACTTAATGGCATTGGCTTACGGCTGACGCAAAGCTTGCTTACTATCATCTAGGTCCTTAGCCATTGATTTTTATCAAAGGTTGATTATACATAAGGTAGCGGGATTTGACAGCCGCTACCCCTTATGATAGAAAGAGATAACCATTTAGAGTATGATAATTGACATAAACTTGAAGCATCCAAAAAATCAATTAAGTAACCAATCATGTAATATTCGAAAACATGAATCATAATCATAAGGTATTAAAGTTATTACTACGTTGCCCGTCAGTGATATTTGGCATTCTCACACCTGGTGAGTATCAGCGATTCGAATCGATTTCTAATTCCCGGGAATAACTAAAAATGCCAGGGGCCCATATGCTTACTCACACGACGGCTTTCCCACATATAGTCCCCCTCCTCCACCTGTCCCATCCCAAGTTCGATTCACTCCCACCTGACTCCCGGGTTGTGCCCCCATGACGAGCCTGCCGACATCTCGGACTCCCCGCCATGAGTACCAAGCTCCCCCGGGCCACCTTCCTCTCAACCAGTGGGTAGGAACGTGTTTCTGTTCTCCGGATGGCACAAGTAAGGTTTCACCGTCCCCATTAACCGGGTAAGCACTTTAGCAATGGTATGCCAACCAGCAGGCGAACAGCGGACGGGCCTTAAACGACTCGGGCGGAGCCATCACACCCCAACAACACACACCTCGAAAAGTAAAGCTTAATCTCCGCCCGGTCTCCACTTAATCATCAACATCATAGACTATCATGGCAAAACTGCCAGTGTTCCATTTTTTTTTTCAAAGTCACCCTACGCGACGAGTGACCATTCACTCGTGCCTACTCGAGCCTAGCATTTCTAGGCAACTCGTCCTACGTACCTAATATAGGTGCTAGGGCCAGGACGGCCAGTGGTTCTAATGCAATAAGGTTCCAAACAATACCTAATGCATATGCGTAATCATAAATCATAATTTGCTAGGAGAATGTAGGGCCTGCCTACCTTCCTCGCTAGGGTCAGTGTCGTCGGGAGCGGAGTCGGCGGCTTGCTGGAGATCCTCTTGCTGCGGGTACGGCTCCGGGTCCTCGGGCTCCTCGATCAGTGGCTGCTCCTGCGTCGGCTCCTCGTTCCCGTGATCTATATGCATGCCATTATATGCAAATGAGTGCAACGAATGCAAAGTTACATGAAATGCATAGTTGTGCGATTATGTGAGGATTATCTTCTAAAAAAATCGTAGAAACCATCACCTAGAAACAACTAAGGGTTGCATATCCTGACTATGCATATGTTGATATAGTATTTGCTAACCCTAACTACCGTTTCCCTTTCTCATAAGTGATCGTTTTTCTCATTTAATCAAGCCCCAAAGTTTAGATAGCTCCACTGTTCCAATTGACTTCGAAGTTTTACATGGTGTAGAACTTATGTGCAAGAAGCTACTGATCAAAGTTTAGCCCCAAAGGAGTTATATTGAATTTATAAAAATTCTGACAAATTGACAGCCCTAGGCCTTCTCAGATTTATCATTAATTCTAGGAAAGGGTTCCAATCATGAAATTTCCCCAGTGAACAAGATGAGCTATAAACTACTCACACAAAATTTTTCAAGTGAAAAAAAAATCTTCCATTTAATAGGACATCTATTTTCCATATTTTTCTTTACTAAAATAAACCACATAATGCAAAACAGTGGGTAAGGCATGCACGTATACACTTTCTGGACACTAAACATTATGTAGGAGTCACCACATTTTTCCTGAAATTTTCCTAGCCATTTAAGTACCCTTTTTCCTATTTTCTTTTTCTAGCTAGCATCTTTTGCTATTTTCAAATCACCATGCAAAACTAACACGCATGGCCTCATTCTGGACCAGTGAGCTAAACATGCCATTCCTAACACAGTAAAAATACCAGGGGCTCAACTTTGGCATCTTTTATATAGCACCTACTTCCCTTTACAACAAATCCATATATTTATCATGGTGATGGAAAAACATCATGTAAATGAGCAAGGCTAGGGCTAAGAAAATTCACACAGGGCCAAAGCATGACTACTATACTACTGTCCAAACCCCATTCCATTTGAAGTTCATTTAGCTCATGTTTCCAAATTACACATGAATCACATGCATGTATTAAAAACAGGGGCAAAACAGTCAATTATCAGATCCACATCATGCCCACTCTATAGATCTATTTACAAGGAGTTCATAGGTTCTGAGTTTGTCCATTTTGGATTTTTCTTTGAATTTATATGATTTTTCAAAGTTCAAACCGAGAAAAAGGAAAATAGAAAAAGAAAAACCCAGATCCGAGGACCTCTGCGTAATTAACCATAGTTTCCAGGGGCTAGCTTGCAAGATCTGCAAGACTCAGCCCCCGTGCGGGAGGACCGGGGTGTAAATTCGGAAAAGTCCGGGGGCTAGATCTAAAAAGATCCGGCCCCCGTCTTCTTCCTCGCGCCGGCCGAGGCCGCGCGGCGCGGCGCGCGCGCGCCGGCGAGCTGGGGCTCGCCGGAGCCACGACGCGGGGTGGCGGAGGTGCGGGGGAGCTGGGGCTTCACCTTGGGGGTATCCTCGTCGGCGGAGGAGGCGTGGAGCGGCGGGGAACGGCGGCGCACCGAACGTGAACGACGGCGTCGGTGGCGCCGGCGCGACGTCGAGCCGAGCTCGATCTCCTCGGGGGAGAGGAGTCCGACGACTAGACCTAGTGGAGCGAGGGCGGCGCGGAGCGGGGAGTGCGGTGGTGGGGTCGGTTTGGCTCGGGGAGGCCGGGAGGCGGCGGCGCGGCTCGACCCCGAGTTCGGCCGGCGTCAATGGCGGCCCGAGTTTGAGCGGCGCGCGCGGGGCGAAACGGGACGGAAGTGCGGGGGAAGGAGCTAGGGTTTGGGGCGCGGGACCTCCTCCTCCTTTTGACGCGCCCAGACGGCCGCCGCGGGGCTCGCCGTACTCCCTGTACGCCGGCGAGCCACGCGGCGCGCGTCGGTTCGCGCCGTGCGCGTCGCACGGATCGCGGGCCCCACCTGTCAGCGACTCAAAACTGGGAAAAAGAGAAATGTGTTTCCTAGGCCTCTGTTTTCTGCGATTTTAACTCATTTCTAGGCCTAATTTGGAAAAAGCCCAATTGGAAGAAATGTTCTACTCTTTGAACTCTACAAGTTTGTCAAAAGGCTCAACTCCAGAATCCAAGTGTAAATGTGGTTTAAATTCAAATTTTGAAATCAGCCCTAGGTAGGGACAGGGTACCTTTATTGTTTGTAAAAAGGAAAAACCCTATTTCTAAGCCTTTTCACCCAAAGTGCCTTTTGGGTAACTTGCTTATAATTTCAACACCTACAACTTATTCAATGGGAGTGTTGCATGAAAGTGGCTGTAGGTTTGTGCAAACTTAGGGTTTTTAAACAAGGCTGATTTGAGTTGGTTTTCTGCACTGACAAAGAAAGACTCCAAAACCTATGTAGCCTTCATTATCTGGCCAAACCCCAATTATGAAAGTTGTTCAAAACTTCATTATCTACAAGTTTGGTAATATGAGTTTCCCCTAGATCCCAATAGATTTGGATTTAGGGACAAGAATCTAACAGAACACATGCATAAAATTCAAATTTCAAGCTTTCCATCTCATCCAAACAAGTCCTAGCCTAATTACATGAAATCACAAGATGCTAAATGATGCTTAGTGCATGATTAAGATATGATAATGCACTCGAGATGCTGGAGCATCACAACCCACCCCCCTTAAAAGAATCTCTTCCCGAGATTTTGATGTGATGTGGGTGGAATAGTTTAAGTAAACGAGCATGTAAGGAGTGTTAGTTAAACATACTGGTTTGAAGTGGATGGGAGAAAACCCGGGTGTTTATTTTGTAGATATTCTTCAGTTTCCCACGTTGCTTCCTCCTCGGAGTGATCACTCCATTGCACCTTATAAAAGTTGACAGTATTACGCCGTGTTGACCTTTGTTTTTGGTCTAGGATTTTGATGGGTCGGGCTTCATAGGTAAGGTCAGGCTCAATCTGAACTTGAGACGTGTCGACTTCTTCTTCCGGCACTCGTATGCACTTTTTAAGTTGTGACACGTGAAACACGTCGTGCACCGCCGCAAGATGTGGTGGCAACTCCAACCGGTAAGCCACTGGTCCACATTTCTCGGTGATCTTGAACGGGCCAACATACCGCGGTGCCAACTTCCCTTTTACCCCGAAGCGGTGCACCCCTTTCATGGGTGACACTCGAAGGTATACATGATCGCCCTTCTCAAAAACTAGCGGTCTCCTTCTCCTATCCGAGTAACTCTTTTGCCTGGACTGTGCGCTCTTCAGGTTACTTTGTATGAATTTTACTTGTTCTTCGGCTTGAGTTACCAAATCAGGGCCAAAGGTGACGCGTTCCCCGGGCTCAGACCAGTTGAGGGGTGTTCTACATCTTCTGCCGTATAAGGCCTCGAAAGGTGCCATATTCAAGCTCTTCTGGTAGCTGTTATTGTATGCAAACTCTGCCAAGGGCAAACACTCATCCCATTTTGTGGAATAAGTTAAGGCACATGCCCTCAGCATGTCTTCTACGATCTGATTTACTCTTTCGACTTGGCCACTGGTTTGAGGGTGGTATGCCGAACTGCGAATCAGTTTTGTTCCGAGGGCAGTTTGCAGATGTTCCCAGAAGCGGGACACAAAAACTGAGCCTCGATCTGAAGTGATGGTCACGGGAATTCCGTGTAGGGATACTATTCGGGAAATGTACAGCCCGGCATACGTGGCTGCGGTGTAGCAAGTTTTTACTGGTATGAAGTGTGCGGACTTGGTAAATCGATCAATGATCACCCATATAGAATCATAAGCCTTCTGAGTGCGAGGCAAACCCACCACGAAATCCATGTGTATATCTTCCCACTTCCAAGCCGGGATGTTCAAGGGTTGAAGCATACCACCCGGCTTTAAGTGGTCAGCTTTCACCCTCCTACACACGTCGCATTCTGACACATACTTGGCGATTTCCCACTTCATGCGAGTCCACCAAAATTTTTGTTTCAGGTCTTGGTACATCTTACTACTGCCTGGATGCATGGTAAGCACGGAGGTGTGGGCTTCGTCGAGTATTTTCTTCCGCAACTCCATATCTTTTGGCACTACTAGGTGATTTTTAAACCACAGGACCCCTTGGTCATCTAGTGTGAAGCAAGCCTTCTTCTCTTCATCAATACCCTCACGGATGTGGGCCATACCCGGGTCTTGTTTTTGTGCTACAATGACTAGGTCTTTTATTGTCGGTTCAATGATGAGGCTATAGAGTTCGACTAGCTGCTCGGTTGGCATTTCTATTTCATCCATCTCCCAACAAATCACTCTTGCCATGGGCCGAGCTTCAATCACATTGCAATGAGCCCGACGGCTTAGTGCGTCAGCTACCACATTCGCCTTTCCGGGGTGATAATGAATCTCCAGGTCATAGTCTTTTATCAACTCTAACCACGGTCTTTGCCTCATGTTTAACTCGGGCTGTGTGAAAATGTATTTGAGGCTCTTGTGGTCTGTGTAGATATGACACATGTTGCCCAGCAGATAGTGCCTCCATATCTTCAGGGCGTGTACAACTGCGGCTAGCTCAAGATCATGGGTTGGGTAGTTCGCTTCGTGTTTCCTTAGTTGGCGGGAAGCGTAAGCGATTACTCTCCCTTCTTGCATTAGGACACAGCCCAGCCCCTGGCCGGAAGCATCACAATATACATCAAAAGGCTTTGTGACATCCGGTTGGGCTAGCACTGGTGCTGTTGTCAGAAGTTTCTTTAATTCCCGAAACCCATCCTCACACTTCGGACCCCACACGAATTTTGCATTTTTCTTAGTCAAGGAGGTCATTGGTTTAGCAATTTTGGAGAAGTCCTTGATAAAGCGGCGGTAGTAGCCCGCTAGACCAAGAAAACTCCGAATCTCTGTGACAGTTTCCGGCTGCTTCCAGTTCAGAACATCCTTTACTTTGCTAGGGTCAACCGCTACTCCCTTTTCTGACAGAATATGCCCCAGGAAACCCACTTCCTTTAACCAGAAAGCGCACTTGCTGAACTTGGCATAGAGCTTGTGTTCTCTTAGCCGAGTGAGTACTACCCGCAAATGTTCTTCGTGTTCTTTTTCATTTTTGGAGTAGATTAATATATCATCAATGAATACCACGACGAACTTGTCGAGCTCGTTCATGAACACCGAGTTCATCATGTACATGAAGAAGGCCGGTGCGTTGGTTAACCCAAAGGACATGACCAGATATTCATACAAGCCATATCTGGTCGAGAAAGCAGTTTTTGGTATGTCTTCTTCTCTGATTTTTATCTGATAATAGCCCGATCTTAAGTCAATTTTTGAGAAGACTTTGGCCCCAGCTAACTGATTGAATAGGATGTCAATGTGTGGAATTGGATATTTATTTTTGATTGTGACTGCATTTAGCGGCATGTAGTCCACACAGAGCCTTTTACCTCCCTGATCTTTCTTCTCTACGAAGAGGGCCGGACAACCCCAAGGTGACGAACTTGGCCGAATGAAACCCTTATCTAGTTGCTCTTGGAGTTGTATTTTTAGCTCTTTTAGTTCATCCGGTGCCATTCTGTATGGCCTTTTTGAGACAGGGGCTGTACCAGGGACGAGGTCAATGCGGAACTCTACATCCCTATCTGGAGGCAGACCCGGCAGTTCTTCCGGAAATACGTCCGGGAAGTCACATACTACAGGAATCTCTTTGATTTCATCGAGTTCAGTTGCATTTACTGTGGCCACCATGTGTTTCGTGTCTGGCATGTGTACCCGTATAACCTTGCCGCTGACCCTAGACCTTAACTGTATTGTCCTATTGCCAATATCTAGGACGGCGTCGTTTTCAGTCATCCAATTCATTCCCAAGATAATATCAATCCCCTGGTGTGGCAGCACCACGGGGTTGATGATAAATGTCTCGGCTCCTATTTCCAGCTTTAAGTGCCTGACCCCTAGACTGGTATCAATAGGAGACCCTGGGGCAGTGATGTGGTAGTTTTCCCTCAACATGTGCATTTTTATGTCATGCTTCTGTGCATATGCTTTGCTAATAAAGGTATGCGTAGCCCCCGAATCAAATAGCACGACGGTCGGATGACCGTTGATCATGAACGTACCAGCGAGCACCGGCACACCGGCGGGAATCTGCTCCAGGTGGATGTAGTGCACCCGACCCGTCTTCTGTGCCGGCCCCTTCTGCTTGCCCTGCTGGGTGCCGCCTGCTAGATTCGGGCCTTGAATTTTGCGGGGTGCCCTGCAATCCCGACTGAAGTGCCCCACCTTGCCACAGTTAAAGCAAGGGTTTCCAGGTCCCGGGAGAGTGAGGACACGTGTCGCGGGGGCCGGAGCTTGTGTGCCGGCGGTGAGCCTCTGCTGCTGCTGTGGCTGCTGCTGCTGTGGCGCCTGGTGAACCCAGCCCGGCTGATTGGGCCGGACCGTGAAACGGGGCTGCTGATAATACTGCTGTGAGGGCCTATAGGCTGACTTTTGCTTCTGGGAGGACCCAGCAGCAGATGTGTTGGCTTGGCGCTTGCGCCTCTGATCTTCATTAGCGACCCGCAGGCGATTCTCCATATCAAGCGCGGTGTCCACCAAGTCGGTGAAGCTCTGGTAGCGACGCCCCAAGTGTGTCTGGAGAGTGGGGTCAAGGCCGTTCAAGAGCCTAGCTGCTCGGCGGGGGTCATCTGCCACGTCTTCTGGTGCATACTGTGAAAGGTGAATGAAAGACTGCACATATTGCATCACAGTCTTATTGCCTTGCTTAAGCTCCCGAAATTCCCGCTTCTTCTGCTCCATCAAGCTGTCCGGGATATAGTGAGCCCGGAAAGCCTGGGTAAACTCCTCCCAGGTAGGCTTATGCCCAGCCCGCTGCATTTCGAGGAACGTGGCATGCCACGCGCCTGCTGGTCCTTGCAGCAACTGCCCGGCAAACCGCGCCTTCTGCTGCTCGGTCAATTCCGGAAGGAGTGTGAACTTGGACCTAATTGTGCGGAGCCAATCATCCGCGTCCAGAGGTTCAGGACACTTCGTGAAGACGGGAGGTCGCAGCTCCTCGAAGTCCCTGTAGGAGATGCCTCGGTTCCTGGGTTCCCGCGGCTGCAGCTGGCCACGGCCCTGGCGTTCCTCGGCGAGCAGGCGGATCAGCTCGGCCTGCTGCACGACCAGGGTGGCTAACTCCGGTGGGGGTGGAGCGCCATTCGCATGTGGCTCCGAACCCGAGTGTTGCCCATTGCGAGTGTTCACCATCTGCAAGAAGGAGGTCAACCGGGTTTTAATCTCACAATACCTTATTGCAATGTGATGCGCTGATAAAATCATAGCATCACGGACAGCATTGCAAATACATGAAATCATGCAATATGACATCAACCTACTCCAGCCATTTAAGAACGTACGATAGACTTCGAGTGAGATTTAAAAGTTTCGAAAACTACTTAAGGTCTTATCATTACATAGTGGGATGGTGGTTTCAGCGACCAACCGATAAAGGGCACATAACAAGGTGTCCATCATTACACAAATGGCGTACACAAATGAGCTCTCACATCTCATCAAGGTTTTTAGTACAGCCACACATAATGCACGGAGCGGGGTAATACAAAATATCGCTATCAACGTGCTAAACGATTCACAAAAGCGCCTCCTCCTCCTTCATCACCACCACTCCTCTCTAAGTCGCCGAGCGGCCTGTGGGGACGGAGCCCTCTCCCTCCTCCTCCATCTCCATCGGCTCAGAGGACTCCCTGTCCTGAGGGTCCTGCTCCGCTGGAGGCGGCTCGTACACCGCGAGGCGCTGCTGTAGCTGAGCCACCTGACCCTCCAACTCCTCCACTCGAGCACGCGCCTCCGCGTGCCTGTGAAAGTAGAAACGGCTCCTGCCCTCAGCGCGGTCATACATCCTGTGCATCTCACTGGCAAACCCCATACATGCTGCATAGGGTCGTGTATCGTTGCGGGCCTTGAGCATGTCGTGGCGGCGGACCCACTCGTCGTCCATCTCCTGTGTGGGGAGATAACGCAGGTCTGAGTGGCCCGCATCCTCCTCGGGGCTCAGAAAAGTGATAGCTGTCGTAACTGCCTTCAGATAGGCTTCCTCCTCGTTCGCCCCATAGACCACGATGGTGTGTGGGTTCGCGGAGTTCGGGTGCGGAAGGACCACCCGGGCCCAGCAACTCCCCTGCCCGTGCATGGTCTGCACGGAGTAGAAGGGACAGGGGCGGCGTCCCATCTGCCTCAGGGCCCTGCACAGGATCCGGGAGAGGGAGCAGTCCTCCCTGCAGCGAGTGTGGAGTAGCCCGTCCTCTACCAGGGGTGGAGTGTGGGTCACTGGCGGGAGCGGGTGCCCCCTTCCCCCCACGGCCTTACGCGCGGTCTGCTTGGTCCTAACCATCTGTGGGACACAAAAGAAAGGCCTTTGCATTAAAATTTTTTTGGAGTGAGTTCATACAATAATTTATGCACTATTTAAAAGAAGGAGATAAGGGACTTAAGTTCGTGATTTCTTTTGTAGGCTTATTATAAATACCCCATATGTAACCCAGGCGATGAACATGATGCATGATCCGTTGGTACCGTCTCACATCACACATCCTAGTCTAGTATATACTATCGGTTATTCGGTGACAATATGCACGGCACTCTCTATTGCAACTAGTCGTTTTCTAATCGGTCTTAATTTCGCGCGGAGTTAGTGTACCTGCAGAAAAATGCATGCTCATACATTACCACATAGAGTGGCATCCACGCCATTTTGCGCCGCGTGGACAACGCATCTGTACGGTCCTCTGCTAGACCGGGCTGGCACCCACGCAAGCAAATTGAATCTTGCTGCGTCACAACAGGAGAATGGTCACAAACACACCAAAGGTGACCACCCCCCTTAAAATTTCTAGCCTACCAGCATGAATGCAGAGTTCACAACAATCCGCAAAACCCCGATAGCATTCCTCCAGTACTGGGGACAGCTATGGCCGAAAAGTTGTTTCTCAAAGCGCCGAATATGCATATGAGGTCTATCTAGGTCAGAATGTCAGTGATGTCACCTGGATAACACTAACATCCTTAATACGGGCATATCGTATACTCTCTTTTACAAACTACTTGAAAAGGGTTTTCAAAAATAGTTTTGTAAACCAAAACATGATGATACAACTGTTGTCTGTGTATGATCGGCTCTGATACCAGCTGTGGCGGAACCGCCGATTTAATACGGGCTAAGTACACCTGTCACCATTAGCTTACAGTGTACTTAAACCGTACTAAACCCGGTCGTCCGTCGAGAAGCCCTCGGCTCTCGATTTGCACCGAATCCCAGATGAACCGACATCACACACATCCGACTCACGATGGAGCCACAACAGTTACATCATCACAGACATTTGAATAGATAGTAATAAGACTTTAAGTTACAAACCAGGTTCTGAATAAAATAGGTTCAACATAGGTCCATAATAAAACAGAGTCCGAAATTGTGTCTCGCAGCGGAAATTTAAAGATCATAGTTCATAATAAACAAAAGACTTGCAGTAGGAGAGTGACATCATGCCCACTGATGTCACCCCATTGCCAGATCATGACTCGGCTCACTCCTGGTGGTAACAAGCTCCTCCACCCACGCAGGCACAAAAGAGGAACTCCATACCTGAAAACCAAATGTTGGGGGCAAACCCTGAGTACTAATTACTCAGAGGACTTAATGGCATTGGCTTACGGCTGACGCAAAGCTTGCTTACTATCATCTAGGTCCTTAGCCATTGATTTTTATCAAAGGTTGATTATACATAAGGTAGCGGGATTTGACAGCCGCTACCCCTTATGATAGAAAGAGATAACCATTTAGAGTATGATAATTGACATAAACTTGAAGCATCCAAAAAATCAATTAAGTAACCAATCATGTAATATTCGAAAACATGAATCATAATCATAAGGTATTAAAGTTATTACTACGTTGCCCGTCAGTGATATTTGGCATTCTCACACCTGGTGAGTATCAGCGATTCGAATCGATTTCTAATTCCCGGGAATAACTAAAAATGCCAGGGGCCCATATGCTTACTCACACGACGGCTTTCCCACATATAGTCCCCCTCCTCCACCTGTCCCATCCCAAGTTCGATTCACTCCCACCTGACTCCCGGGTTGTGCCCCCATGACGAGCCTGCCGACATCTCGGACTCCCCGCCATGAGTACCAAGCTCCCCCGGGCCACCTTCCTCTCAACCAGTGGGTAGGAACGTGTTTCTGTTCTCCGGATGGCACAAGTAAGGTTTCACCGGCCCCATTAACCGGTAAGCACTTTAGCAATGGTATGCCAACCAGCAGGCGAACAGCGGACGGGCCTTAAACGACTCGGGCGGAGCCATCACACCGCAACAACACACACCTCGAAAAGTAAAGCTTAATCTCCGCCCGGTCTCCACTTAATCATCAACATCATAGACTATCATGGCAAAACTGCCAGTGTTCCATTTTTTTTTCAAAGTCACCCTACGCGACGAGTGACCATTCACTCGTGTCTACTCGAGCCTAGCATTTCTAGGCAACTCGTCCTACGTACCTAATATAGGTGCTAGGGCCAGGACGGCCAGTGGTTCTAATGCAATAAGGTTCCAAACAATACCTAATGCATATGCGTAATCATAAATCATAATTTGCTAGGAGAATGTAGGGCCTGCCTACCTTCCTCGCTAGGGTCAGTGTCGTCGGGAGCGGAGTCGGCGGCTTGCTGGAGATCCTCTTGCTGCGGGTATGGCTCCGGGTCCTCGGGCTCCTCGATCAGTGGCTGCTCCTGCGTCGGCTCCTCGTTCCCGTGATCTATATGCATGCCATTATATGCAAATGAGTGCAACGAATGCAAAGTTACATGAAATGCATAGTTGTGCGATTATGTGAGGATTATCTTCTAAAAAAATCGTATAAACCATCACCTAGAAACAACTAAGGGTTGCATATCCTGACTATGCATATGTTGATATAGTATTTGCTAACCCTAACTACCGTTTCCCTTTCTCATAAGTGATCGTTTTTCTCATTTAATCAAGCCCCAAAGTTTAGATAGCTCCACTGTTCCAATTGACTTCGAAGTTTTACATGGTGTAGAACTTATGTGCAAGAAGCTACTGATCAAAGTTTAGCCCCAAAGGAGTTATATTGAATTTATAAAAATTCTGACAAATTGACAGCCCTAGGCCTTCTCAGATTTATCATTAATTCTAGGAAAGGGTTCCAATCATGAAATTTCCCCAGTGAACAAGATGAGCTATAAACTACTCACACAAAATTTTTCAAGTGAAAAAAAAATCTTCCATTTAATAGGACATCTATTTTCCATATTTTTCTTTACTAAAATAAACCACATAATGCAAAACAGTGGGTAAGGCATGCACGTATACACTTTCTGGACACTAAACATTATGTAGGAGTCACCACATTTTTCCTGAAATTTTCCTAGCCATTTAAGTACCCTTTTTCCTATTTTCTTTTTCTAGCTAGCATCTTTTGCTATTTTCAAATCACCATGCAAAACTAACACGCATGGCCTCATTCTGGACCAGTGAGCTAAACATGCCATTCCTAACACAGTAAAAATACCAGGGGCTCAACTTTGGCATCTTTTATATAGCACCTACTTCCCTTTACAACAAATCCATATATTTATCATGGTGATGGAAAAACATCATGTAAATGAGCAAGGCTAGGGCTAAGAAAATTCACACAGGGCCAAAGCATGACTACTATACTACTGTCCAAACCCCATTCCATTTGAAGTTCATTTAGCTCATGTTTCCAAATTACACATGAATCACATGCATGTATTAAAAACAGGGGCAAAACAGTCAATTATCAGATCCACATCATGCCCACTCTATAGATCTATTTACAAGGAGTTCATAGGTTCTGAGTTTGTCCATTTTGGATTTTTCTTTGAATTTATATGATTTTTCAAAGTTCAAACCGAGAAAAAGGAAAATAGAAAAAGAAAAACCCAGATCCGAGGACCTCTGCGTAATTAACCATAGTTTCCAGGGGCTAGCTTGCAAGATCTGCAAGACTCAGCCCCCGTGCGGGAGGACCGGGGTGTAAATTCGGAAAAGTCCGGGGGCTAGATCTAAAAAGATCCGGCCCCCGTCTTCTTCCTCGCGCCGGCCGAGGCCGCGCGGCGCGGCGCGCGCGCGCCGGCGAGCTGGGGCTCGCCGGAGCCGCGACGCGGGGTGGCGGAGGTGCGGGGGAGCTGGGGCTTCACCTTGGGGGTATCCTCGTCGGCGGAGGAGGCGTGGAGCGGCGGGGAACGGCGGCGCACCGAACGTGAACGACGGCGTCGGTGGCGCGGGCGCGACGTCGAGCCGAGCTCGATCTCCTCGGGGGAGAGGAGTCCGACGACTAGACCTAGTGGAGCGAGGGCGGCGCGGAGCGGGGAGTGCGGTGGTGGGGTCGGTTTGGCTCGGGGAGGCCGGGAGGCGGCGGCGCGGCTCGACCCCGAGTTCGGCCGGCGTCAATGGCGGCCCGAGTTTGAGCGGCGCGCGCGGGGCGAAACGGGACGGAAGTGCGGGGGAAGGAGCTAGGGTTTGGGGCGCGAGACCTCCTCCTCCTTTTGACGCGCCCAGACGGCCGCCGCGGGGCTCGCCGTACTCCCTGTACGCCGGCGAGCCACGCGGCGCGCGTCGGTTCGCGCCGTGCGCGTCGCACGGATCGCGGGCCCCACCTGTCAGCGACTCAAAACTGGGAAAAAGAGAAATGTGTTTCCTAGGCCTCTGTTTTCCGCGATTTTAACTCATTTCTAGGCCGAATTTGGAAAAAGCCCAATTGGAAGAAATGTTCTACTCTTTGAACTCTACAAGTTTGTCAAAAGGCTCAACTCCAGAATCCAAGTGTAAATGTGGTTTAAATTCAAATTTTGAAATCAGCCCTAGGTAGGGACAGGGTACCTTTATTGTTTGGAAAAAGGAAAAACCCTATTTCTAAGCCTTTTCAGCCAAAGTGCCTTTTGGGTAACTTGCTTAGAATTTCAATACCTACAACTTATTCAATGGGAGTGTTGCATGAAAGTGGCTGTAGGTTTGTGCAAACTTAGGGTTTTTAAACAAGGCTGATTTGAGTTGGTTTTCTGCACTAACAAAGAAAGACTCCAAACCCTATGTAGCATTCATTATCTGGCCAAACCCCAATTATGAAAGTTGTTAAAAACTTCATTATCTACAAGTTTGGTAATATGAGTTTCCCCTAGATCCCAATAGATTTGGATTTAGGGACAAGAATCTAACAGAACACATGCATAAAATTCAAATTTCAAGCTTTCCGTCTCATCCAAACAAGTCCTAGCCTAATTACATGAAATCACAAGATGCTAAATGATGCTTAGTGCATGATTAAGATATGATAATGCACTCGAGATGCTGGAGCATCACAGCTGTGATGTGATAATCTTGCTTCAACTCAATAATATCATACCCTTGTTTCAGTGCATATGCTTTGCTGATAAAAGTGAAGGATGCTCCTGAATCAAACAACACAACCGTAGGGTTAGTGTTGACCAGAAAGGTGCCTGCCAGGATAGTATCACTCTCTGGAACTTGCTCCAGCTGGCTGTACTACAATTGGCCCACCTTCGGAGCTGGTTTCTTCCCTTTGCTCAGAGGTACTGCTCCCTGAGTCTTTTGTGGTGTGCGGCAAGTTCGACTGGTATGCCCGGCTTTCCCACACTTGGTGCATGGGTGGCCGATGCCTCGAGTTGCAGGTGGCCGCGAAGTAGGTGGATGCGGTGGTAGACCACAGGGTGACGGGTGTTGTTGAGTCCCACTGGGTTGCTCTTGCAGCTGGGGCATGTCAATACAATATATGTGCGGCGGTGGGCGATGTACGACCTGCTACCGCTGAGATGAGCCCGATGGAGGTGTACTTGCAAGTCTTTTCCTCTGCTGGTCCTCATGGGCCTGACGGAGGCGTTGCTCCATGTCGATGGCGACGTCTACCAACTCGGTGAAGCTGTCGTAGCGGCGCCCCAAGTGAGTCAGCATAGTGGGGTCGAACCCACCTAACAGACGGGCAGCCCTACGCGGGTCGGTGTCGACGTCTTCGGGGGAGTACTAGGACAGACGGACGAAGGCCTAAACGTACTCGAGTACTGACATGTTCCCTTATTGAAGCGTACGAAATTCCCGTTGCTTGAGCTCGATGAGGCTAGGCGGGAGATAGTGAGCCTGAAAAGCTGCACGGAACTCATCCCACGTGACCTGCTGCCCGGCTGGTCGCATTGCCAGGAATGAAGCACAGCAGGCCCCCGAGGGACCACGTAGACACTGTGCTGCAAAGAGAGCCTTCTGTTGCTCACTAAGGCGGGGCAATAGACTGAACTTGGACTCAATGATCCGAAGCCAGTCATCAGCGTCCAAGGGATCTGTGGCCGTGGTGAAGACCGGCGGTTGCAGCGCCGCAAAGTCAGTGTAACTAATCTCTTGCGGGTCAAGCCATCATTGCTCTTGGGCTATCAGGTTGATGAGTTGCTGAGCAACCTGAGTGGCCAACTCAGAAGGAGATGGTGCTCCATGAGCAGCCCCCTGTGCAGATGTCTCTGGTGGGGTGACCATCTGCAGAAATAAGCCAATCGGGTTTAGTCCAAGGACTTTTGTGCAACCGATGCAGTGATAAAAAGGTCATAGCACCATAAATATATTCTGAATACATGAAAGCATGTAAGTGAACAGAATAGCTTGATTGCACATAAGTGTTAGCCAACATCTTGTAGGTCGGGATAAGCGTATCTGCTACTGGAAACTCGGGCGTTGTTTTAGATGCGGGACCTCACTTCGATCAATCTGACTGGGACAACGACGTAAAACCGATTTACTAGCTGCAGGTGTACATGATTTTAGACTGCAGGCCGGAACCAAATTGGCAGTGCAGTTTCAAACTACGATTCACTTCATCCATTTTAGATCACTCATGAGTACTGTACCTACTTCAGATGCCGTTCCAAAGTTTCAATTCAATCCTAAGGGTCTTTCCTTAAGGCTTTTAATTTAGTAAGGTGAACAGGTTCATAGAATTTAATGTTTCCCATTAGTGAAACGTGCAGAATGTATATTTAGTTACGATTTATTTCCTTTGTCTTTTAGTAATATCCCCAAATTGACAACAAAAGATGCATGATGCATGATTCGCCCTATTCGGTCTCACATCACACATCCTATGTATTTGATATAGCTAACGATAATTCGGTGACATATATACACGTCTCTCCTTAATGCAACTAGTCGTTCTCTAGCCGCTCTTAATTTCGCACGTGGTTAGTGTACCTGCAGAAAAATGCATGCTCATACATTACCACCTACTGTGGCATCCACGCGTGACCGCTGCGTGGACAACGTTGGTGGGCCGTTGCACCTTTTCCTCAAAGCCTAACTTTCCCCCAGTACCGGGGATTGTCGAGAAAAGGGTGGATCCCAAAACCGAATATAAGTGTGGTGGGCATGAAAGCATCCAAAGTATGCCCACCACCCTTAAAGAGCTTTTTCTACGGGGCATGAATGCAGGGCTTACAACCTTTCGCAAAACCCTGATAACTTCCACCAGTACTGGGGACAACTATGGCCGAAAAGTTGCTTCCCAAAGCGCCAAATATGCATATAAGTTCTATCTAGGTCAGAATGTCAGTAATGTCACCTGGATAACACTAACATCGTTAATATGGGCATATCGCATACTTTCATTTCTGAATTACTTGAAAGGGTTTCGAAAATAGTTTTTGTAAACCAAAACTTGATGATATAACCGTTGTCTGTGTATGATCGGCTCTGATACCAGCTGTGGTGGAACCGCCCTACTTAATCCAGACTAAGCACACCTACCACCTCTAGCTCGCAGTGCACTTAGGCCGGACTAAACCCGGTAGTCCGTCGAGCTACCCAAAGGGCACTCGATGTAACCATCGCCCGAGGATACCGACATCACACACGTTCAGCCATCGAAAGAGCCACAACAGTTACATCATCACAGGCAGTTGAAGTAGAGAATAGGTAGACTTAGTTTACAAACCGAAGATAAGTAATCAAATACATGTTCAATTATAGCGGAAGCGATTTCAAAATATACATGTATAGCGGAAGCATTTTCAAATCATCAAACAACTCAATTAGTCATCATGTAGAGATAAACAAGGTGAGTAGCACCGAGCCCACCGGTTCTACCCTTCTTCAAGCGGTGGTCCAAAAGTCATCAGTACCTGTAAGCCAAAAGTGGGGGCAAACTCTGAGTACTAATTACTCAGTAGGACTTAATGGAATTGGCATACGGCTGACGCAAAGCTAGCTTACTAACAAGTGGATCCTTAGCCGTTGATTCTAAAAAACATTACATTAACCATGGGCAGCAGGATTTAACAGCTGCCTACTCCATCATGTATCAAAATCCATCATCTCATATCTTGTCATCATAGCATCCATGATATATCTTGCATAAATGTAAAGCATACAATACAAGCATTTTGGAATTTGAAAGCATGTATTAACAAGCAGTAAGCATTCAAGTAGTTACTACATTTGGACGTCAAAGGCTTTGGCATTCTCACACCTGGTGAGCATCAGCGATTCGAATCAATTTGTTAATTCTCGGGAACAACTAAAAATGCCAGGGGTATATGCTTACTAGCCATCGCGTTCCCACATATAGCCCCCATCTCCACTTGTCCCATCCCAAGTTGTATTCCAACCCCCCACTTCCCTGGGTTTAGCCCCCATGGAGCGTTACCATGGCCTTCCGGGTTAGCCCTCCCATGAGATAAGCGCCCCCCGTTCCATGGTAGGAACAAGTCTCTATTCTTCGGATGGCACAAGTAAGACTTTCATCTGTCCATTATCCCGGATAAACACCTTAGCAATGTTATGCCGACCAATAGGCGAACATCGGACGGGCCTTAAATGACTCGGGCGGAGTCCACCATACCTTGCCACATCATTTTTTCATAATATTCCCATAACTCCGCCCGGTCTCTATTTCAAACATAGCATATAATAATCTTCCATAAGATTTTTGTTTTGAAAACACCTACGCGACGAGTGACTCCATTCACTCGTGTCTACTCGTACCTAGCAATTCTAGGCAACTCGTCCTACGAACTCTAATATATAGGTGCTAGAGTCGAGGCGGCCAAGGAGTCTAATGCAATTGGTTCTAAACAACTCCTAATGCAAATGCGTAAGTATTCATCAATTACTTTTGCTGGGTAAAGCATGGTCCTGCCTACCTTTGAGTATTCTTGTGAAAACCAACAAACTAATCTAAGTTAGTTTGCCGAGTTGTGAGGCTTTGCCCCAGGCAACCTCTTGAAACAGGGACGGCTAAAATCAGTGACCCTTCGTCTTCAGGTTGGGGAAGAACCAACTCCTGGTGCAATCCGTTGTACGGCTTCTCGATCAATAGTGGCTCTTGTGTTGATCCTTCTTTTGCGGAATCTATATGCATGGTATAATATGCAAGTGAGTGCAAGAGAATGCAAATACATGCATATGGTACAGGTTTGTGATGAAACATAATGCATGTCAAGTAGTTTGTGACGAAATGACTTATGTATACTTAAATCCGACACTTTCCATAATAAGAAAACTTAACCATCTTTACTAAGAAATCGTATAAACCATCACTAAGAAATCATACAAACCATTATATACAAAAACTAGCAAACACAGAATCCCTGGTTTGATAGGACACCTATTTTCGATATAGTTTTCTAGGTCTATTTTAAATGCTCATGCAAACAGTGCACACAACTTCACAAAATTACTTTTTGGAACATATATATCATCAGCAAGCTACCAAATTTTCCATGGAATTAATTATGCATCCTAAGACCATTTTTTTCCTTTTATTTAGTTAAGCATGTGACACTTTGTCATTTTCAAATCACCACACAAACTTAACATGCAAAGCCTCAAACTTTTACAGCAAGCTAAGCATAGCATAAAGTGTGTCCCAAAAATCTAGTACAACCTTTGGAGCAAGTTTCACATGGTAAGTGCATCCCAAGCATTTTTATTGCAAAAACTCAAGCCTAGGGGTAGATTAGTCGTTTAACACCAAGTGCTACTGCCACAAAAATTCACACAAAGCCTAAATATCATACTAAAGCCATTGTCCAAGTCTCAACATTTTAGGTGTTCATTTAGCCCACTTTTACCATTTATTTACCCTCACATGCATGCAATTTAAACAAGGGCAAAATAGACAATTCACACTTCCACATCATACCTATCATGTAGATCTACTCTCAAAGAATCCATAGCCACTGAGTTTGTCCATTTTGGATTTTTCTATGAATTGCTATGATTTTTCAAAGTTTACAGCCAAAATAACATATTTTAATTGGAAAAACCATAGACCCAGGGACTAATCCGTGATTATTTCAAAACATTCAGGGCTAGGACACAATTAAACCCAGATCCAGTGAACAGCGCATGCGAAACTCCTAAAGCTCGAGGTTAGATCTGCAAAAATGTGAAGGTTCAGGTTAAACTGCGAGACCCTAATAGACCTAGGGGTTATCGGCAATTTCTGCAAGACTCAACAAACAGTGAATTAGTTTCACGAAACTCTAGGGGCTCAAATGTTAAATGTTCATCGTCTACCTCGCGTAGGGGAAGTCCGCACGGCGGCCCGGCGTTCACGCGCGCGGCACGGCGCGCAGAGGCTGCGTCTTGGAGCCAGGGTGGACCGGGGTTGTGTCTCCCACGACGGCGAACCCGACCCTCTAGGTTTCGTCATCGGCGGTGAGGAGGAGAGGCGGGACGACGACGGTGAACCGGAGCGGTGGTGGTGTGCACCGACGGCGATGTGGGCGTGGATGCGGCGAAGGAGGAGGGCAACGGCGATGATGTCGAGCGTGGGAGATGCACGAGGATGAGGCATAGGTGGGGGTGGTGTCCTGGAGGCGCGGGGAAGGCCTGGAGATGGCTGTCCACGGCGAGGGGCCGGCGGCGATGCTGGCCGCGTGAGCGCGCACGCGGAGAGGGGTGAAGAAGGCGCTGATGAAGGCCGAGGATGTGGGGGAAACGCGGAGGAGCGCGAGGCGAGCACGGGATGCGCTTCGGCGAGGTGAGAGGCAGTCCGAGGTGGCCGGCATTACAAGCTCGCCGCGGCGGCGATGACGGCGGTGCACTGCGCTTGTGGAGGAAGAGGCGGAGGGAGGCGACGAGGCCTAGTGGGGTGGACGCGGAAGGTGGTGGCAAGCGAAATGGCGGTGGTCTAGAGGCGCAGGGAGCAGCAGAGGCGACGGCACGTCGAGCTTGACCTCCAACGGCTATGGCGGTTCGGCGCTTTGGCGTGGCTCGGGGCAGAGAAAACAGGGAGAGAGCGAGATAAGGATGGAGCGAGGAGGGTGCGGGAACGAAGGCGGCCTAGATCCCATCCAAGTGAAGAGCGCGGCGCGTGGTGCGGAGGCTCGGCTGGCGTCGGCGCGGTGCGGCAGAGCTCGGCCGCAGCATGGGCGCGAGCGAGCGGGGGAGGAGGCTGGTGGCGCGGGCGCGGACCAGGTGCATGGGCTGAGGGCCACTGACAGGTGGGGCCCAGTGAGGGGAAGAGAGAGGTGGTCCAGTGGACCGGGTGCATGGACGATACGCGAGGGTGGGGCCCACGGACCGGCGAGTTCCAACCGCGTGAGCGGGAATCCGATGGGTTGACAAGTGGGGCCCGCCTGTCATTGACTCCGAGAAAAGGGAAAAATCCGAAATTGAGAAACCCTGGTTTGACTGCAGGAACCCTTGTTTGTATTTCTAGTTTTTGAACAGGTTAGAGGCCGATTTTGAAAATACCCCAATTGGATGAAATGTTATAAATTTGTTTCTCTACATTTGCTTTATAAACTTTCATACTAGGTTATATTCAAAAATATGGTTTAAATTTGAAATTAATATGCTGACCAAGGTTTGACAAACAGAACCTTCCAGTTTAGAAATTCTAAAACTCTATTTTCTGTTCACATTCACCCAAGGAGTTTTATACCAATGTTGTTTATAATTTCATGATCTACAACTTATTTAATTGGAGTTTTGCAATATTATGGATGTAGATCAATTAAAATTTGAAATTACTAAACAAGTCAAGTTTGGACAGAATTCACATGCTGACAGAAAAAGCCCCAAAACTCTATGTAAACCTTAATGCATGTCAATGCACCAATTATTAAAGTTGTTCATCCTTAAATTATCTACAAGTTTGTCAATATGAGTTTCACCCAAATCCAGATAGAATCAAAGTTATGGGCACAATCACAGAGACATATATGCAGAAAACAGGTTTCAACAAGTTGCATTTCAACCAAGTTTGAACTAGGGTTCAAATGCATGCCAATGTATTATGCTTCGTGATGAATGCTGCACATATGAAGAACAATTATGCACTTGAGATGCTTGGGGCATCACAAAAGTCGTGTCTGTGTAGAGAAGAAGAGACAATGTGAAGTTGGTAACGCGACCTGAGTTGAAACTATGATATAGCAGTAAATAAGAAAGTAGATATAACGGTAACGAGCACGAGTATTGTAAGACAGACTAATGTGATGAAACAAAGACATGCAGTATCGAGCTGTAGGTCGTGAAACCTAAGCCCTCTGTCTTTGTTTGACTGGGGCCTTGAATGCTCCCCGGTTGTGAGGTCCTGAAAGGGCATGTAGCACCGTGCTATCAGTCGACAGACCTAGGCCGATTGCCTTTGTTTTGTTGGAGCCTTGAGTGCTCCCCTGATATGAGTACGAACGAGAGCATGTAACACCATGCTGTCGGTCAACTGACCTAGGCCGATTGCTCTCGTGGTGGGACCGAAGTTATCCCCGTCAAGAGTAAGAGTGGGCATGTAGCACCGTACTGTCGGTCAGCTGACCTAGGTCGATTGCCCATATACAACGAGTGAGTAACACGAGTAAAAACAGAGAAAAGAACATAGAATGCTTTATCCCAAGAGTACTTTTATTCATAGAGTATGAAGAGTACAATGAAGGCAGGGGACGAAAAACGACACCGACTGCTAATTCTAGAAGTCACAGAAAAACACTACGCATAGAACCTGCGCAAGTGCTCTATGTTCCAGGAATTCCCGACTGCTCTCCTCGATGCGTGTTGCTTCAGCTTCAGCAATGTCCTTGAAGGCCAGTTGTGGAGCTCCAAACTGCAGGTCGGCAGGCAAAACCGCCTCCGATCCATATACCATGAAGAAGGGCGTGTTCCCTGCGAGGGCTTTACTGGGTTGTGTTCGAAGACTCCATACCATGTATGGCAATTCACGTATCTACTTGCCAGCCAGCTTCTCATTCTTGTCGAAGATCTTTTTTTTGAGTGCATCCAGAATCATGCCTTTGGCTCGTTCAACCTGTCCATTGGCTCTGGGGTGGGCCACTGAGACATACTTGATGCGGATGGACCTTTGCTCACAGAAATCGAAGAATTCCGAGCCCGTGAAGTTAGACCCCAAATCTGTGATAATAGAATTCATGATTCCAAAGGGAAAGATGATGTCTTGAATGAATTCCACCGCTTTGGCAGATGTTAATGAGGCAATGGGCTTGAACTCAATCCACTTGGTGAACTTGTCGTTGGCAACCAACACATGAGTATATCCACCTTGAGCTTTCTTGAAAGGCCCAATCATATCCAGCCCCCAGCAGGCAAAGGGCCATGAGACCAGTATATTCTGTAACTGCTGTGCTGGAAGATGATGCTGCTTGGCAAGGAACTGACAAGCCTCACAGTGCTGCACTAACTCGGTAGCATCCTTCTTCACCGTAGGCCAATAGAAGCCGGCCCTGAATGCCTTCCCGACCAATGTGCGTGAGGCAGCATGAATTCCACAGACTCCAGCGTGTATCTCCTTAAGCAAGCTTTGCCCTGATGAGGTATCTAGACATTTTAACAAAACTCTCCTGAGGCGGCGCGCTTGTATAACTTGTTGTTGATCAAAGTATAGCTGTAAGACCGTCTTGCTATTCGCTCGGCCTCTGCTTTATCATCTGGAGTTTCTTCGTTCAGGATATACCTGATGATGGGGGCCCTCCAGTCAGTCGGCATATCCAGAGTTAAGATATGCCGGTTGGGAGGTATGTTCAGTTCATCCACCTGCATAGAGGGATGATGAAGCTCTTGGATGAAGATACCAGGAGGTACTTTGGCTCGTGACGAGCCCAGCTTGGACAAAATATCAGCATCCATGTTGCGATCCAGATCCACATGAATATACTCGAGACCTTGAAACCTTCCTTCTAGTTTGTGAACTGCCTCGCAATATTTGTCCATACTTTCTATAGAGCGGTCCCACTCGTTGTTGACCTGATTGATGACCACTAAAGAATCTCCATAGGCCATTAACCACTGAATCCCGAGCGATATGGCTATGCGAAGGCCGTGAAGAAGGGCCTTGTACTCAGCTATATTGTTAGAAACCGGGAAGAGAATCTGTAGCACATACTTGAGTTTTTCCCCTGCTGGAGAGGTGAAGACAACGCCAGCACCAACTCCTTCCAATTTCAATGAGCCGTCAAAGTACATCTTCCAGACTTCCATGATTTCTGGCTTCTCAGGCACTTGGTGTTCAGTCCACTCAGAGACAAAATCAACTAGTGCATGGGTCTTGATGGCAGTACGAGGACGGAACTCAATGTCGTGAGCCCCCAGTTCACAAGCCCACTTGGCGATACGCCCTGTGGCCTCCCGATTGCATAAGACTTCTCCGATTGGAAACTTAGTGACCACTTTGATTTTATGCTCCTCAAAGTAATGACGCAGTTTACGTGCGGTAATGAGAACTGCATATAATAACTTCTGAACTTGAGGATACCTGATTTTGGAGGGGTTGAGGATCTCACTAATGAAGTAGACCTGATGTTTCCTAGGTACTGTGTGCTGTCTGTCCGGTCGCTCGACCACCAACGCAGTGCTGATCACATGAGTTGTACAAGAGATGTAGAGGAGCAAATCTTCAGCTGGTGAGTCGGCAGTGGCACGATTGGGAGACTTGAGTACGGTAGGCGAGGTTAGGAATTTTTTTAGAGCGTCCAACGCTTCCTGAGCCTCTATGGTCCACTGAAACCTGTCGACCTTCTTGAGGAGTTTGTAGAAAGGCATGCCACGTTCGCCGAGTCACGAGATGAATCGACTCAAGGCTGCTATGCAACCAGTCAACCTTTGAGCGTACTTTTGTGATCTGGGAGAGTGCATGTGTAGAATAGCCTTGATCTTCTCAGGGTTGGTGTGGCGGAACCGCCCTGCTTAATCTAGACTAAGCACACCTGCCACCTCTGGCTCGCAGTGCACTTAGGCCAGACTAAATCCGGTAGTCCGTCGAGAGTCCTTCGAGCTCGCGATAACACCAATTCCCGAGGAACCGACATCAAACACATCCGACTCTCGAAGGAGCCACAACAATTACATCATCACAGGCAGTTGAAATAGAGAGTTATAGAATTAATTTACAACTCAATTGTATGAAATCAAATACATGTTCAAATATAGCGGAAGCGAATTCAGAGTATATAAATATAGCGGAAGCGTTTTCAAAACATCTCGCAGCGGAATAATATACTTAAGTAGTCTTCAGGAAGAGATGACAAGGCGAATAGCACCGAGCCCACCGGTACTACCACCTCCAACACAGTTGTCCAGCTATCGTCGGTACCTGTAATCCAAAAGTGGGGGCAAACCCTGAGTACTAATTACTCAGTAGGACTTAATGGACGGGGCTTACGGCTGACGCAAAGCATGCTTACTAATCATGTGGGTCCTTAGCTGTTGATTCTTAAACAAGGTCATGTTGATATCAGATAGCAGGATTTTGACAACTGCTATCCATTAATCATGAGAATCAGTTATATCATAAAATAAACCTCTGCATGGAAGTAAACCAATGAACACATGTCCCGTCCCAAGATTCACAGTGCCTCCATCCAACCCCTTGGGAGTAGCCGTCTCAGGAGCGATACCACGGTACGTCGGGTCAGCCCTCCCTCGACCTCAAAGCATCTCCCAAGTCCATCGACCTCCAAGCAGTGGATGGGCGACACTCTGAATAGTGAGGCGGATCATACACATCCAAGCATGTTGTATAAAAAGGCGTGACTTAATAAACAGCATGTTACAGTTATTACTACGTTGCCCGTGTGCGATATTGGCATTCTCACACCTGGTGAGCATCAGCGATTCGAATCGATTTGTTAATTCCCGGGAACAACTAACAATGCCAGGGGTATATGCTTACTAGCCCTCGCGTTCCCACATATAGCCCCCATCTCCACTTGTCCCATCCCAAGTTCGATTCCAACCCGCCATTCCCCAGGTTTAGCACCCGTGGAGCGTTACCTCGGCCGCACCGGGTCCAGCCCTCCACGAGTCTACACCCCAAGCGCCCCTGGGACCGATGGTAGGACCAAGTCTCTGTTCTTCGGATGGCACAAGTAAGACTTTCACCGGTCCATTATCCCGGATAAGCACCTTAGCAATGTTATGCCGATCAGCAGGCGAATAGTGAACAGGCCTTATGCGACTCGGGCGAAGTCCAGGGCACAATACCATAAACCATGAGTAACTCATAAAATCTCCGCCCGGTCTCCATTTAAATCAGAAGCATGTATAACAACTTACCTCAGTGAGATTTCTGTAAGTTTTTGAAATCACCTACGCGACGAGTGACTCCATTCACCCGTATCTACTCGTACCTAGCATTACTAGGCACTCGTCCTACGAACTCTAGGTGTAGGTTCTAGGGCCAGGGCGGCCAGGATATCTAATGCAGTTGGTTCCAAACAACTCCTGATGCATATGCCTAATCATCAATACAGAAGATGTTTGCTGGGTATAGTATGGTCCTGCCTACCTTTGCTTGATCTTAAGAAAACCAACAAACTAAACTAGGTTAGTTTGCCGGGTTGTGAGGCTTTGCCCCAGGCAACCCCTTGAAGCAGGGACGGATTTAATCAGCGACCCTCCGTCTCCTTGCTCCGGATATAGCCTGTCGTACGTTTTCTTGATCACTGGTTTCTCCTGTGTTGGTAGCTCCTTGCACGCGGGGTCTATATGCATGATAAAATGCAAGTGAGTGCAAGAGAATGCAAATACATGCATATGATACAGGTTATATGCATGACATAGTGCAATCATGAGTGCAACGAATTGCGAATGTATGCATGAGGTGTCAATGAAATATAATGCATGATCAAACAACTTGTGAAGAATGAGTTCGGGTATTCTTAGTTTAAACACACCCCATAACAAGAAAACTTAACGACTTTGCTAAGAAATCATACAGCCCATCACTAAGAAATCGTACAAACCATCACTATATTGTTATCTTTGAAGTTATCAGGAGTTACTGTCTTATATATGTACGCAGTCCCCATCAAATGAAAAGAAGTAGTTTCATGAAAACACCTTTATGAATATAAAGCACTCATGGGTTCACATAGTTGGACAACTCAATTGATCTCAAATTTTTACCACATGCAGACACATACTTCATAGAGCTACTGTCAAAATTTCAGCTACAACCAAGTTATAATTAATTTATTAAAAATTCCAGCAAGTTATCAGCCCTATAGCTTCTCGGATTTTTCATAATTTATAGGAGTGAGTTCTGGACTTGAAATTCCTACAACAAGTATTTCATGGCATGAAAATCATATACAAAAATCATCAAGCCCAAAATCCAAAGTTAATAGGACTTCTATTTTTCCATATTTTATTTCACCATGAAAATCATATAAGTCAAAACAGCAGTAATAAGGTGCACAAAATCACTTTCTGGAATCAAGACATCACTAGTAGGCTACTAGATTTTTCCCAAAAATTTTCTAGCAGTTTAAATACACTTTTTCCTATTATTTAGTTAAACATGTGACACTTTGTCATTTTCAAATCACTACTCAAACTTAACATGCAAGGCTTCAAACCTTACCAGCAAGCTATATGCAGCATAATGAGTGTCCTAAAAATCTAGTATAACATTTGGAGCGATTTGCATAAGACTAAGTACTCCCCATACATTTCTATTATAAAAACGTAGGCCTAGGGGTAGGTCGGTCATTTAACAACAAGTGCTACTGCCATAAAATTTCACACAGTGACTAATTACTATAACAAAGCTACTTTCCAAGTTTCATAATTTTTGGAGTTCATTTGGTCCATTTTTACTATTTATTAACCTACACCATGCATGCATTAAACCAGGGGCAAAACGGACCTTTCACACATCTACATCATACCTATCCTGTAGATCTACTCACAAGGAGTCCATAGCCACTGAGTTTGTCCATTTTGGATTTTTATTTGAATTGTTATGATTTTTCAAAGTTTCAGCCGATTTATTAATGAAATAAATGAAAAATACATTAGACCAAGGACTTGTACGCAATTAACCATAGATCTCAGGGGTTAGAACGTAAGATTCTCAAGACACTATGCACAGCGCTTCGGATTAAAACAGAAAATGCCGAAACACCGAGGCCAAAATGCAAAACTCGGTCTCCTTCAACCTCCCGCCGGGGGGCGGTGTTGACCGGCGGCGGCGCGCGTTGAACCGGCCGCGCGGGGCCCGTGGGCTCGCCGGCGGTGGTCGGGGAGAGAGAGGAGGAGCGGGGAAACCTTACCCCTCACCTAGATTTGGCGGAGGGGCGTCAGAGGCGGCCGGCGACGGTGGCCCAAAGAGGTGGAGGTCCGGCGGCGGAACGCGCGGCAGTGGGGCAACGCCGGCGGGCTAGAGCTAGGGGAAACGGCGGAGGGGAGGCTGAGGAGTGTCGGCGTGGTGGTGTGGAGGAGTGGGGTCGAGCGGGACGGCCGGCGTGGCTTGAGTCCGAGCTTCGCGGCTATGGCGGTCCGGCGGCGTAATGTGCGGCGGTGGAGGGAAGATGGTGGCCTAGACCTAGGGGATGCGGCGGAGTGGAGGCCGGGGAAGAGCGGCGCGGTGAGGTAGGGGCTTGGAAGCGGCCGGAGCGACGGGCGCGGCTCGAGCCCGAGCGCCGTCAATGGCGGCGGCTTTGGTGCGCCGAGTGGGAGTGACGGAGGGAGTTAGGAGAGTGAGAGCGGAGGGGGACGCGGACGCGTCTAGGTGCAGCCGGGGCCTCCGCTTTGAAGGGAAACGGGGAGAGGCAGGGGCGCGGCGTCGGCCACGCGCGGCGCGGGCAGAGCGCGCCTGCCGCGTGCACGCGAGGGAGAGGGGAAGGAGGCCGGTGGAGAAGGGGTGGACGCGGTCCAGTGGACCGGGGCGGCTGACAGGTGGGCCTGAGGTGAGAAAGAGATAGAGAGATTCAATGGACCGGGTCTATGGAGACGGGTGAGGGTGGGGCCCACGGCGGTCGGATTTCCACTCCGCGGGCGGGAGTCCGACGCGGATTGGCCTGGTGGGGCCTACTTGTCATAGAGACAAAAGGAGAAAATAATTCCCGAAATTGAAAAACCTCAGTTTGACTGCAGAGACTAGGGTTTGTATTTCATGTTTTTAAATGAGTTAAAGGCCGAATTTGGGAATAGCCAAATTGGATGAAATGTTCTAAATTTGTTCCTCTACAATTCCTTTATAAACTTGTATACCATGTTATATTCAAAAATCTGGTGCAAATTTGAATTTAAGTTGCTGACTAAGGTTTGACCAACAAAACCCTCCAGCTTGGAAATTCTAAAAGTCTATTTTTTAAACACTTTAACAAAAAGAATTTTATACCAATATTGTTTAGAATTTTATGATCTACAACTTTCTCAATACCAGCATTGCAAGATTTTGGATTTAAGATCAAGAAAATTTAAAATTACTAAACTGGTCAGGTTTGGACAGATTTCACATGCTGACAGAAAAAGCCCCAAAACTCTATGCAAACCTTCATGCATGTCAAAGAACCAATCACCAAAGTTGTTCACAACAAAATTTTCTACAAGTTTGTCAATATAATTTTCACCCAAATCTAAATAGAATCAAAGTTATGACTCAAACATAGAGACATATATGTAGAAAACAGGTTTTTAACAAGTGGCATTTCAACCAAATTTGAATTAGGGTTCAAGTGCATGTCATTGCATGATGTATTATGATGAATGCTGCATGTAGGATGGATGATTAAGCACTTGAGATGCCAGAGGATCACAACCCACCCCCCTTAAAGAAATCTCGTCCCGAGATTCTGATGTGATGTGGGTGGATAAGTTAATGAGAAGAAAGTGCATTGCGTATGCGTTTAAAACTTTAAATTGCTGTGACGTACTCAATTTGAAGTGGATGGAAGAAAACCGGGGTATTTGGTTTGCAGAAATTCCTCTTGTTCCCATGTTGCGTCTTTCTCGGAGTGATTACTCCATTGCACCTTGTAGAAGTTAATAGTTCTTCTTCGGGTTGATCTCTGCTTTTGGTCAAGGATCTTTATGGGCTTCTCTTCATAAGTGAGGTCAGGTTGGATCTGAATTTGAGATGTATCAATCACTTCCTCTGGCATTCTTAAACACTTCTTGAGTTGCGAGACATGAAACACGTCATGAACCGCAGCTAGGTGTGGTGGTAGCTCCAGTCGATAAGCAACTGGCCCACATTGTTCTGTGATCTTGAACGGTCCGACATATCGTGGCGCTAACTTGCCTTTCACTCCGAACCGATGCACCCCTTTCATGGGTGACACACGGAGATACACATGATCATCCTTCTCAAAGACTAAGGGTCTTCTCCTCTTATCTGAGTAGCTTTTCTGCCTAGACTGTGCCCTCTTTAGATTGTCGTGAATGAATTTAACTTGTTCTTCTGCTTGTATTACCAAGTCAGGTCCAAATGTGACACGGTCACCTGGTTCTGACCAGTTGAGTGGTGTTCTACACCGTCTACCGTATAGGGCCTCGAAAGGTGCCATATCTAAGCTCTTCTGATAGCTGTTGTTGTAAGCAAACTCTGCCAAGGGGAAACATTCATCCCACTTGGTGGAATAAGTCAAAGCGCATGCCCTCAACATATCTTCAAGGATCTGATTCACTCTTTCAACTTGGCCGCTTGTTTGAGGATGGTATGCCGAACTGTGAATTAAGTTAGTTCCAAGAGCAGTTTGTAATTGCTCCCAGAAGCGTGACAAAAACAGTGAGCCTCTGTCCGAAGTGATGGTTAGAGGGACACCGTGCAAGGATACAATCCGAGAAATATATAGTTCCGCATATTGTTTTGCTCGATAGGTGGTCTTGACAGGGATGAAATGTGCAGATTTTGTGAACCGGTCAATAATTACCCAAATGGAATCATACCCCTTCTGTGTACGAGGCAATCCCACAATGAAGTCCATGTGTATATCCTCCCACTTCCAGGCGGGAACTGCTAGGGGCTGAAGCATACCCGCAGGCTTCAAGTGGTCAGCTTTCACTCTTTGGCATACGTCACATTCAGACACATACTTGGCGATCTCCCGTTTCATACGGGTCCACCAAAATTTTTGCTTTAAATCTTGGTACATCTTGTTGCTGCCCGGGTGTAGGGTGAACATGGAGGTGTGAGCTTCATCTAGGATTTTCTTTCTCAGCTCCATATCCTTTGGCACTACTAAGCGATTTTTGAACCACAAGACTCCTTCTTCGTCGAGCTTGAAACAGGCCTTCTTCTTGTCATTGATCTCATCTCGAATATGTGACATGCCCTTATCTTGCTTTTGTGCTGCTATGATTTGATCCTTGATGGTTGGTTCAAGGACAAGGTTATAAAGTTCTGCTTCTAGCGCTGTTGGAATTTCTATGTCCCCAATCTCACAGCATAGCACTCTCACTGTTGGACGAGCTTCAATGAAGTTGCAATGAGCTTTACGGCTCAATGCATCTGCTACTACATTAGCCTTACCGGGGTGGTAATGAACCTCTAGGTCATAATCTTTTATCAACTCTAACCACCGTCTTTGCCTCATATTTAATTCAGGTTGGGTAAAGATGTATTTGAGACTCTTGTGGTCAGTATAAATGTGACAAGTGTTGCCTAGCAAGTAATGTCTCCATTTCTTCAGTGCATAAACAACTGCAAGTAGCTCAAGATCGTGAGTTGGGTAGTTCACCTCATGTCTTCTCAGTTGGCAGGATGCGTATGCAATCACTCTCCCTTCTTGCATCAGAACGCAACCGAGGCCGCTCCCAGAGGCATCACAATAAACGTCAAATGGCTTGGTGATGTCTGGTTGAGCAAGAACAGGTGCTGAAGTTAGAAGTTTCTTCAACGTTCCAAATGCTTCTTCGCATTTTGGACTCCACGCAAACTTTGCATTTTTCTAGGTTAATGCTGTCATAGGCTTTGCTATTTTTGAGAAATCTTTGATGAAGCGGCGGTAGTACCCCGCTAAACCAAGAAAACTCCGTATCTCTATCACAGTTTGTGGCTGCTTCCAATTCAGCACATCTTCCACCTTGCTGGGATCGACAGCCACTCCCTTCGCTGACAAGATATGGCCTAGGAATGCCACTTCCTTTAGCCAAAACGCACACTTGCTGAACTTGGCGTAAAGTTTATGTTCTCTAAGGCGAGATAGCACTATCCGCAAATGTTCTTCGTGCTCCTTCTCATTCTTGGAATACACTAAGATGTCATCAATGAATACTACCACGAATTTGTCAAGCTCATTCATGAACACCGAGTTCATCAGGTACATGAAGAAAGCCGGTGCATTTGTCAAACCGAAGGACATCACAAGATACTCATAAAGCCCATAACGCGTGGAGAAAGCAGTCTTTGGTATGTCTTCTTCTCGGACCTTAATTTGATGGTACCCGGACCTAAGATCAATCTTGGAGAAAACTGTGGCTCCCCCAAGCTGATCAAATAGGATATCAATATGTGGCAATGGGTATTTGTTCTTGACAGTGACAGCATTCAATGGTCGATAATCGAAGCATAACCTTTTACCACCTTGGTCTTTCTTTTCAACAAAGAGGGTGGGACAGCCCCAAGGTGATGAGCTAGGTCGGATAAACCCTTTGTCTAACTGCTCCTGCAGTTGTGTTTTCAGCTCTTTCAGTTCATCTGGTGCCATTCTATATGGCCTCTTGGAGACAGGTGCCGTGCCTGGAACAAGATCTATTCTGAACTCTACATCCCTATCTGGCGGCAGTCCGGGAAGTTCTTCTGGAAACACATCCGGATACTCGCAAGCTACAGGGATCTTTGCAAGTGCTTGTGCCTCGGTTTGAGTTTCGGCAACATTAACCGTGGGAGACACATGCTTGTGAAGGGGCACATGAATGATCACCTCGGTCCCACTGCTTGAGCGTAACTGAACGGTTCTGCTCCCAACATCTATCATGGCGTTGTGTTGTTTCAACCATTCCATACCAAGAATAACATCAATCCCTAGTTGTGGAAGTACTATAGGACTGATGAACAAACTTTCTTTTCCTACTTGCAGACACAAGTCCCTCACTATGTGATTGGTACTTATAGATGACCCGGCAACTGTGATGTGATATCTCTGTTTCAGCTCTATAATTTCGTACCCATGCTTCAGTGCATATGCTTTGCTGATGAATGAAAAAGTCGCTCCCGAATCAAACAAAACAACCGTAGGGTGGTCATTGACAAGAAATGTGCCTGCCAAGACTGGTTCACGCTCCGGAACTTGCTCAAGCTGACTATAGTGCAGTTGGCCCATTTTTGGGGCTGATTTCTTCCCTTTGCCCATAGGCACTGATCCTGAAGTCTTTTGGTGCGAGTGACAGGTGCGACTGAAATGTCCGGCCTTCCCACATTTGAAGCAGGTATAGCCGGTGCTTGATTTGGTTGGTGACATTGGAGCAGGTGGGGAAGGTGGTGCACTATAAAATGACATGGGTTGTTGTGCCCCACTGCATTGTTCTTGTAGCGGAGGCTCTTCTAGGTAATATATTGGCGGTGGGAATTGATGCTCAACCCGTGGCCACTGAGATGGACTCGATGGAGGTGTACTGGCAAGTCTTTTCTTCTGCTGGTCCTCATGGGCCCGACGGAGGCGATGCTCCATGTCGATGGCGACATCCACCAACTCATTGAAGCTGTCGTAGCTGCGCCCCAAGTGAGTCAGCAGAGTGGGATCGAATCCATCCAACAGACGGGTAGCCCTCCGTGGGTCAGTGTTGACGTCTTCAGGGGAGTACTGGGACAAGCGGATGAAAGCTTGCACATATTCGAGTACCGACATGTCCCCTTGTCGAAGTGCTCGAAGTTCTCTTTGCTTGAGCTCGATGAGACTAGGCGGGAGGTAGTGAGCCCGAAAAGCCGCACGGAACTCATCCCACGTGACCTGGTGCCCGGCTGGTTGCATTGCCAGGAATGAAGCACACCAGGCCCCCAAGGGACCATGCAGACACTGTGCTGCAAAGCGAGCCTTCTGTTGCTCACTGAGGTGAGGCAGTAGACTGAACTTGGACTCGATGATCCGAAGCCAGTCATCAGCATCCAATGGATCTGGGGCAGTGGTGAAGATGGGCGGTTGTAGCGCCGCAAAGTCAGTGTAGCTAATCTCTTGCGGGTCGCGCCGTTGTTTCTCTTGAGCTATCAAGTTGATGAGTTGCTGAGCGACCTGAGTGGCCAACTCAGAAGGAGATGGTGCTCCATGAGCAGCCCCCTGAGCAGATGTCTCTGGTGGGGTGACCATCTGCAGAAACAAAGCCAGTCGAGTTTAGTCCAAGAGCTTTTGTGCAGCCGATGCGGTGATAAAAAGGTCATAACACCATAATTACATGCTGGATGCATGAAAGCATGTAAGTGAACAGAAAAACTGAATGGCGCATAAAGTGTTATCCGTCATCCGGTAAGCTCGGGCAATCGTATTAGTTAACGGAAAACTTGTGCGCTGTGTCTCTATGGTATGGGTGTCCTGATTTTTGAACCCAAATGTTTTCAGTTATAGCTCTCGAACGAACACTTTCCTGGGAAACTCCATAGGAGAGGCTTTTACTTAGCGAGTTGTATTAGTTGCTTACAATTGACAGATTATGTAGCGAAACGTGCAGAAGGTAGGTTTAAGTCATGATTTATTCCATTTGTTTTTTATTAATATCCCCAAAATGATAACAAAAGATACATGATGCATGATTCGTCCTATTCGATCTCACATCCCACATCCTATGTATTATATATATAGCTAGCGATAATTCGGTGACATATATGCACGTCTCTCTCTAATGCAACTAGCCGTTCTCTAGTCGTTCTTAGTTTCACACGTGGTCAGTGTACCTGCAGAAGAATGCATGCTCATACATTACCACCTAATGTGGCATCCACGCGTGACCGCTGCGTGGACAACGTAGGTGGGCCGATGCACCTTTTCCTCAAAGCCTGACTTTCCACCAGTACTGGGGATTGTCGAGAAAAAGGTGGATCCCAAAACCGAATATAAGTGTGGTGGGTATGAAAGCCTCAAACCTGCCCACCACCCTTAAAGAGCTTGTACTACGGGGCATGAATGCAGGGTTCACAACCGTTCGCAAATCCCAATAGCTTCCTCCAGTACTGGGGACAGCTATGGCCGAAAAGTTGCTTCCCAAAGCACCGAATATGCATATGAGTTCTATCTAGGTCAGAATGTCAGCGATGTCACCTGGATAACTCTAACATCCTTAGTATGGGCTTATCGTATACTCTCATTTTTCAAATACTTGAAAAGGTTTCCGAAAATAGTTTTGTAAACCAAAACTGGATGATATAATTGTTGTCTGTGTTTGATCGGCTCTGATACCAGCTATGGCGGAACCGCCCTGCTTAATCTAGACTAAGCACACCTGCCACCTCTGGCTCGCAGTGCACTTAGGGCAGACTAAACCCGGTAGTCCGTCGAGAGTCCTTCGAGCTCTCGATAACACCAATTCCCGAGGAACCGACATCAAACACATCCGACTCTCGAAGGACCCACAACAATTACATCATCACAGGTAGTTGAAATAGAGAGTTATAGAATTAATTTACAACTCAATTGTATGAAATCAAATACATGTTCAAATATAGCGGAAGCGAATTCAGAGTATATAAATATAGCGGAAGCGTTTTCAAAACATCTCGCAGCGGAATAATATACTTAAGTAGTCTTCAGGAAGAGATGACAAGGCGAATAGCACCGAGCCCACCGGTACTACCACCTCCAACACAGTTGTCCAGCTATCGTCGGTACCTGTAATCCAAAAGTGGGGGCAAACCCTGAGTACTAATTACTCAGTAGGACTTAATGGACGGGGCTTACGGCTGACGCAAAGCATGCTTACTAATCATGTGGGTCCTTAGCTGTTGATTCTTAAACAAGGTCATGTTGATATCAGATAGCAGGATTTTGACAGCTGCTATCCATTAATCATGAGAATCAGTTATATCATAAAATAAACCTCTGCATGGAAGTAAACCAATGAACACATGTCCCGTCCCAAGATTCACAGCGCCTCCATCCAACCCCTTGGGAGTAGCCGTCTCAGGAGCGATACCACGGTACGTCGGGTCAGCCCTCCCTCGACCTCAAAACATCTCCCAAGTCCATCGACCTCCTAGCAGTGGATGGGCGACACTCTGAATAGTGAGGCGGATCATACACATCCAAGCATGTTGTATAAAAAGGCGTGACTTAATAAACAGCATGTTACAGTTATTACTACGTTGCCCGTGTGCGATATTGGCATTCTCACACCTGGTGAGCATCAGCGATTCGAATCGATTTGTTAATTCCCGGGAACAACTAACAATGCCAGGGGTATATGCTTACTAGCCCTCGCGTTCCCACATATAGCCCCCATCTCCACTTGTCCCATCCCAAGTTCGATTCCAACCCGCCATTCCCCAGGTTTAGCCCCCGTGGAGCGTTACCTCGGCCGCACCGGGTCCAGCCCTCCACGAGTCTACACCCCAAGTGCCCCTGGGACCGATAGTAGGACCAAGTCTCTGTTCTTCGGATGGCACAAGTAAGACTTTCACCGGTCCATTATCCCGGATAAGCACCTTAGCAATGTTATGCCGATCAGCAGGCGAACAGCGAACGGGCCTTATGCGACTCGGGCGGAGTCCAGGGCACAATACCATAAACCATGAGTAACTCATAAAATCTCCGTCCGGTCTCCATTTAAATCAGAAGCATGTATAACAACTTACCTCAGTGAGATTTCTGTAAGTTTTTGAAATCACCTACGCGACGAGTGACTCCATTCACCCGTATCTACTCGTACCTAGCATTACTAGGCACTCGTCCTACGAACTCTAGGTGTAGGTTCTAGGGCCAGGGCGGCCAGGATATCTAATGCAGTTGGTTCCAAACAACTCCTGATGCATATGCCTAATCATCAATACAGAAGATGTTTGCTGGGTATAGTATGGTCCTGCCTACCTTTGCTTGATCTTAAGAAAACCAACAAACTAAACTAGGTTAGTTTACCGGGTTGTGAGGCTTTGCCCCAGGCAACCCCTTGAAGCAGGGACGGATTTAATCAGCAACCCTCCGTCTCCTTGCTTCGGATATAGCCTGTCGTACGTTTTCTTGATCACTGGTTTCTCCTGTGTTGGTAGCTCCTTGCACGCGGGGTCTATATGCATGATAAAATGCAAGTGAGTGCAAGAGAATGCAAATACATGCATATGATACAGGTTATATGCATGACATGGTGCAATCATGAGTGCAACGAATTGCGAATGTATGCATGAGGTGTCAATGAAATATAATGCATGATCAAACAACTTGTGAAGAATGAGTTCGGGTATTCTTAGTTTAAACACACCCCATAACAAGAAAACTTAACGACTTTGCTAAGAAATCATACAGCCCATCACTAAGAAATCGTACAAACCATCACTATATTGTTATCTTTGAAGTTATCAGGAGTTACTGTCTTATATGTGTACGCAGTCCCTATCAAATGAAAAGAAGTAGTTTCATGAAAACACCTTTATGAATATAAAGCACTCATGGGTTCAGATAGTTGGACAACTCAATTGATCTCAAATTTTTACCACATGCAGACACATACTTCATAGAGCTACTGTCAAAATTTCAGCTACAACCAAGTTATAATTAATTTATTAAAAATTCTAGCAAGTTATCAGCCCTATAGCCTCTCGGATTTTTCATAATTTATAGGAGTGAGTTCTGGACTTGAAATTCCTACAACAAGTATTTCATGGCATGAAAATCATATACAAAAATCATCAAGCCCAAAATCCAAAGTTAATAGGACTTCTATTTTTCCATATTTTATTTCACCATGAAAATCATATAAGTCAAAACAGCAGTAATAAGGTGCACAAAATCACTTTCTGGAATCAAGACATCACTAGTAGGCTATTAGATTTTTCCCAAAATTTTTCTAGCAGTTTAAATACACTTTTTCCTATTATTTAGTTAAACATGTGACACTTTGTCATTTTCAAATCACTACTCAAACTTAACATGCAAGGCTTCAAACCTTACCAGCAAGCTATATGCAGCATAATAAGTGTCCTAAAAATCTAGTATAACATTTGGAGCGATTTGCATAAGACTAAGTACTCCCCATACATTTCTATTATAAAAACGTAGGCCTAGGGGTAGGTCGGTCATTTAACAACAAGTGCTACTGCCATAAAATTTCACACAGTGCCTAATTACCATAACAAAGCTACTTTCCAAGTTTCATAATTTTTGGAGTTCATTTGGTCCATTTTTACTATTTATTAACCTACACCATGCATGCATTAAACCAGGGGCAAAACGGACCTTTCACACATCTACATCATACCTATCCTGTAGATCTACTCACAAGGAGTCCATAGCCACTGAGTTTGTCCATTTTGGATTTTTATTTAAATTGTTATGATTTTTCAAAGTTTCAGCCGATTTATTAATGAAATAAATGAAAAATACATTAGACCAAGGACTTGTATGCAATTAACCATAGATCTCAGGGGTTAGAACGTAAGATTCTCAAGACACTATGCACAGCGCTTCGGATTAAAACAGAAAATGCCGAAACACCGAGGGCCAAAATGCAAAACTCGGTCTCCTTCAACCTCCCGCCGGGGGGGCGGTGTTGACCGGCGGCGGCGCGCGTTGAACCGGCCGCGCGGGGCCCGCGGGCTCGCCGGCGGTGGTCGGGGAGAGAGAGGAGGAGCGGGGAAACCTTACCCCTCACCTAGATTTGGCGGAGGGGCGTCAGAGGCGGCCGGCGACGGTGGCCCAAAGAGGTGGAGGTCCGGCGGCGGAACGCGCGGCAGTGGGGCAACGCCGGCGGGCTAGAGCTAGGGGAAACGGCGGAGGGGAGGCTGAGGAGTGTCGGCGTGGTGGTGTGGAGGAGTGGGGTCGAGCGGGACGGCCGGCGTGGCTTGAGTCCGAGCTTCGCGGCTATGGCGGTCCGGCGGCGTAATGTGCGGCGGTGGAGGGAAGATGGTGGCCTAGACCTAGGGGATGTGGCGGAGTGGAGGCCGGGGAAGAGCGGCGCGGTGAGGTAGGGGCTTGGAAGCGGCCGGAGCGACGGGCGCGGCTCGAGCCCGAGCGCCGTCAATGGCGGCGGCTTCGGTGCGCCGAGTGGGAGCGACGGAGGGAGTTAGGAGAGTGAGAGCGGAGGGGGACGCGGACGCGTCTAGGTGCAGCCGGGGCCTCCGCTTTGAAGGGAAACGGGGAGAGGCAGGGGCGCGGCGTCGGCGGCCGGCGTCGGCCACACGCGGCGCGGGCAGAGCGCGCCTGCCGCGTGCACGCAAGGGAGAGGGGAAGGAGGCCGGTGGAGAAGGGGTGGACGCGGTCCAGTGGACCGGGACGGCTGACAGGTGGGCCCGAGGTGAGAAAGAGATAGAGAGATTCAATGGACCGGGTCTATGGAGACGGGTGAGGGTGGGGCCCACGGCGGTCGGATTTCCACTCCGCGGGCGGGAGTCCGACGCGGATCGGCCAGGTGGGGCCCACTTGTCATAGAGACAAAAGGAGAAAATAATTCCCGAAATTGAAAAACCTCAGTTTGACTGCAGAGACTAGGGTTTGTATTTCGCGTTTTTAAATGAGTTAAAGGCTGAATTTGGGAATACCCAAATTGGATGAAATGTTCTAAATTTGTTTCTCTACAATTCCTTTATAAACTTGTATACCATGTTATATTCAAAAATCTGGTGTAAATTTGAATTTAAGTTGCTGACTAAGGTTTGACCAACAAAACCCTCCAGCTTGGAAATTCTAAAAGTCTATTTTTTAAACACTTTCACAAAAAGAATTTTATACCAATATTGTTCAGAATTTTATGATCTACAACTTTCTCAATACCAGAATTTCAAGATTTTGGATTTAAGATCAAGAAAATTTAAAATTACTAAACTGGTCAGGTTTGGACAGATTTCACATGCTGACAGAAAAAGCCCCAAAACTCTATGCAAACCTTCATGCATGTCAAAGCACCAATCACCAAAGTTGTTCACAACAAAATTGTCTACAAGTTTGTCAATATAAGTTTAACCCAAATCTAAATAGAATCAAAGTTATGACTCAAACACAGAGACATATATGTAGAAAACAGGTTTTTAACAAGTGGCATTTCAACCAAATTTGAATTAGGGTTCAAGTGCATGTCATTGCATGATGTATTATGATGAATGCTGCATGTAGGATGGATGATTAAGCACTTGAGATGCCGGAGCATCACAGTTGGCTTTGATTCCTCTGTTGCTGATGACAAAACCGAGTAACTGACCTGCAGGGACGCCAAAGACACACTTGGTGGGATTGAGCTTCCACCGGAATTTCCTCAGACTGTCGAACACCTGGCGCAGATCATCGATGAAGTCCTCTTCGTTCTGAGTCTTGATCACGACGTCATCAACGTAGGCCTCGACACGTTTGCCCCAGTGGTGGGCGAGGCAAGTTTGAATCACCCTTTGGTACGTTGCTCCGGCGTTCTTCAACTCGAAAGACATGGAGGTACAGTAGTACGCACCGAAAGACGTGATGAATGTTGGCTTCTCCTGATCCTCGATTGCCAGGCTGATCTGGTGATAGCCTGAGTAACAATCGAGAAAAGAGAGTAAGGCGCAGCCGGCCGTAGAGTCAACAACCTGGTCGATGCGAGGCAACCCGAGCGGGTCCTTAGGGCAGTGCTTATTGAGATCGGTATAATCAACACACATCCGCCAATCCTTTTTATTCTTTTTGAGAACGAGTACAGGATTTGCAAGCCACTCGGGATGCATGACCTCTCTAATAAAGCCGGCAGCCTTCAGCCGGGTTAACTCTACCCTAATGGCCTCTCGCTTTTCTGGAGTAAATCGCCGCAGCCTCTGCTTGTTGGGTTTGGCATTGGGGAACACCTTGAGTTGGTGCTCGGCCAGTTCCCTCGGGACCCAGGCATATCCGCAGGCTTCCATGCAAACATATCGCAATTGGCCCTCAGGAACTGGATGAACGCGTCTTCCTATTTGGGAGGAAGAAGAGCGTTGATGGCAGTCGTCTTGGTCGCGTCTGAGGGGTCGAGACTTATCTCTTTCGTCAGGACGGCCGGTTGGATTGCCGCGCTTGATGCCGCATCTTGAGTCGGGATCTGGGGGTCTTCCTGCGACATGTTGGTTTCATCTGCCTTGAGTTTCTTCTACGCCGCCACATGATTCTGCTCAAGGGCCATCTGCATGGCCTCTTGCACACACTCTAAGGCTCCCTTGAATTCGGCGCGTATGGAGAGAGCACCTCCTAGGGCTGGCATCTTGAGGACGAGGTATGGGTAATGCGGGATAGCCATGAACTTGGCTAGCCCAGGACGCCCGATGATGGCGTTGTAGATGCAGTTGAAGATCAGAACTTCAAAGCGCAGCGTCTCGATGCGGAAGTTTTCTGCAGTGCCAAAGGCGGCCGGCAGATAGATGTGCCCGACCGGATATTCACCCGCGCCCGGAACAATTCCGAAGAACGGGGTATCCGACTTCATGAGTTCGCTGAGCGGGATCCCTATGTCTTGCAGAGCTCTAGGGAACACCACGTTGATGCTTGCCCCGCCGTCGATCAGCACCTTTTTGAGTCGGGTATCCCCGACTATGGGAGTTACCAGCAACGAGTACTTGCCTAGCTCGTCGAAGTTGAGCCACTAATCTGCCCGACTGAAGGAGATTGGCTTGTGGGACCAATCGTATGGTTGCGGCGGCTCTGAGGTGGCCGCGTTGATCTGCCGGTCCTCCAGGTTCTGCTTGCGCTTGCTCGCATATGCTCCATGCCCCCCAGGATGAAGTTGACCTCCTTGTTGAAGTCGGGGAAGCATTGATTATTGCCTCCGGTTGGTCACTGCGGAGGCTGGTTCTGCGATGGGGGCAGTGGCGAAGTAGGCTGCGGCATCGGGAACTGGCCGCGTGTCAGCATGGCTTTGAAGTCGCGGCAGTTCCGGAGAGTATGGCGCATATCCTTGTGTGCAGGGCACGGCTCGTCGAGGAGCTGATCGAGGGTCTGAGCTGGGGCAGGAGGCAAGCCACGTGGTCATACTGGAGCTGGAGCCACGACTCGGACCACCTCCCGAGGCCTCTTGTCCCAGTGACGATCTTGCCGCGAGGGTTCTTCGTGTCTCTCCTGCTTGCCTTTGCCCCGATCGTCCTGTCGGGGACGGACACGGTCGCGAGCTCATTCGTCCGCTGTGATGTAGCGGTTCGCTTCTTGGAAGAGGCGCTCTGAGGTAGTGGGTGCCCTTTTCAGTATGTGCTTGACGAAGACCTGGTCGTTTGAGCCCTGGAGGAAGTCGTCAATCACCGTATCCTCAGATACGTCGGGGATACGATTCCTGAGAGCCTGGAACCGCTTGAGGTACGATCGCAGGCTTTCTGAATCCTTGCGCCTGATGGTTTTGAGGTCCCATCGCTGCGCCGGCTTGTCAGAGAGCCACTGGAAGTTGGCGATGAACAGGCGACGGAAGTCGCCCCAATCTTCAATGCTACCCCGCCTGAGGTGGCGAAGCCATTGAAGCGCATCCTGCCCCAACTTGATTGGGATGTAGGCCGTCATGAGATCTTCTGAGGCATTGGCTGCCTGGGCCGCAGTAGTGTACACGGCCAGCCAGTTCCGCGGATCCATCTTCGTCTCGAACTTTTCAATGTTTCATATTTTGAAATTGGGCGGCCACTCGACATCTTGAATCCTCCGACCGAAAGCCACTATGGCAGCTTTGGCGATGCCAGCCAGGTTACCGCGGTCCTCATCTGGCCGGCGCGGCGGGGACTAAGGGCAATGGTCCCGCTCAGATCTGAATCGGGGAGCGGAGCTAGTCATGGAGACAGCTCCCGAGTGACCCCCGGCAGCTGGAGCACGCTGAGGAGGCCATAGTCCCGGTCGTAGTTTGCCCACCAATCTATCTCAAGCTGGTGCCGCTGAGCGCGAGATTGCTTGATGCTGTGACGTGCGTCGCGGTTGCCTTTGATGACCTGTCGTGCATCAGTGGCCTCTTGATGCCTGGGCACAAGGTGGTCCGCTGCCCGAGCGAGAACGGTCTTGATGGCCTTCCCGTCCTCGTTATTGGGGAGGAGCTCGCAGAGCCTGACCAGCACCCCGCCGGCTTGAATTGGGGGCTCCATGACCCCTTCGAACTCCTTTAGAAGATTGCCCCCGGGAAGCGCGGCCACCCGCTGTCGTCTAGCTTGACCAACCTGCCAATTGCGACGCTGCTGCCGCGCCTGGTTCCTGCGCCGATGGCTCTGCACTTCTTGCTCGTCCTCGCTATCTCGAGATACCTCGTCTATCGAGACGGGCAGCGTGGGATCTTTGTTGCCCAAAATATGACGACGCCGGATGTTACGAATGCGGTTCGCCCTTTCCCTCCTGTGGCAATCTTGCGAGGTTTTGGCGAGGACAGGTTGCTCATCGTCCGAGACCACTTCGTCAATCTCGTTTGGTGCACCGCTGATCATGAGGAGCTCAGGAAAGCAGAGGGTAGAGCTCGGAGGCAAACCCTCATATCTACCGGTGGTCGTGGTCTCCACCCCCATGCTGGTGTTCGAAGCCGGGACCGTGTTCGTTGTGGTGGTCGTGCCGTGTTCAGAGACCGTAGGAGTCTCGATGTTGTAGATCATTTAGGGATGCCCCGTATCGCGAGCCCTCTGAGCGACCACCGAGTGGTGACAAGCCTCATCGGTCAGCGAGGTGTAGTGGCGAACAGATCATCCCGCCGGGGTGGAGTCGATGATGAGCCGCAGGCGACGGTCAATCGGCGGCGCGTCGGGCCCGCTGTAGATGCAATCGTCCGGAAGAGGCACAGACTGTCTTGAGTCAGGCACCCTCCGCGCACCCTTGTCGTTGTTGAGGGGAGCCGAGGCATGGGAGAGAAGCCCCTGGTACATGATGGCAGAGTTGCGAAGACCGAATGGGATGGAGGGAATGACGGGCTCCACCCGAGTCTTTTTTCAGCCCTGGACAGGCGTGGCTGGCGGGGCTCGCTTCGGTGCATGCAGAGGTGGTGGGACCCGCAGTGGACGTGGGACCTAGGAACGAGTATCAACAGGAACTCGTCGGGCTCTATGGAGCGCGGCCTGAGGTGTGGGACCGCCGTGGATCTCGAGAGGGGTTTCCCGAGGGACCTGCTCTCAGCCCCCGACTAATCCGAGTCCAGACTTGAGTCGGGGAAGTTGGGAGCGCCGTGCAATGAGTCAGGGCCGAAGCGTTGGTCGTTGCAGGTGCTGCTCGAGTCGGCGTGTTCGATGTGGATCCGGCCCTGAAGGAGGCCCTCCGATTAGTTCGCGCTCCCAAGTCATGATGACCACGAGGAGCTTGATCCGACTCAGCACAACGCGGAGGCGGATTCTGGCGAGGCGCCGGCACCTCGTGCCGACGTGTTGAAGCTTGGCGCCGAGTCGGAGGAGGTTGACGAGGTGCTGGTCCTTGGCGATGATCCGGCGGTGCAGATCACCCTAGACTGGTCGATGGTCGCACGATGATGCGTGGTTGCACTGGTGCGCTGCGAAGCTAATGAAGGTCGCCGCTCCGATCGGCGATGAAGGTGATTGATTGTTGGCGGTCGATAAAACCCATTTCGACCACCAACATTTCATGTTTTAGATTATATTTTACCAAGTTTTCACTAATCTCTAACTAGTTCCACGAGTTGTGCATAAAGGTTGTATGTAGGAGCTTAACACATTCAAAACCATATGAAAATGAATAAACGGAGACAATGTGGCAAGAAGGGGAGCAATGGGCTAGAGACCCTAGCCGGCCGACCACCATCCCAGGTTAGCCGACCAAGGGTGTGGTCGCCCGACTTGGTCGGCCGACCAGAGGCTACCAGCACTCCAGGGACTAGGTCGGCCGACCATAGGTCCAGGTCGGCCGACCTCCCACTTGGTTGGCCGACCCAGGTAGCCCACCAGGCAGCTCAGGGCCCAGGTCGCCCGACCTTGCCACGTCGCCAATTTCGACCTGCATGCAAAGAAACACAAAACAAGTTAAATGCAACCGTCGTATCAAGAATCCAATGCATACAAGGGCCAAAAGGACTTCGTACAAGGGATCAATGATGTCAGCAATTCAAGGGAGAAAACATTCAGCCAATCAGAGGTCGCCCAACCTTGGGCCTGCATGCAAAGAAACACAAAACAAGTTAAATGCAACCGTCGGATCAAGAATCCAATGCATACAAGGGCCAAAAGGACTTCGTACAAGGGATCAATGATGTCAGCAATCCAAGGGAGAAAACATGCAGCCAATCAAAGGTCGCCCAACCTTATCCCAAGGTCGGCCGACCTAATACCGACCTCGTTTTGCATGTGCCTCAACCGCCACAACCGCCAACCAACATTCGGAGCAAATCACAGCCGAAGGATCAAGGAAGGCGGTGCATCGGGTGGCCGCCGACCCCCCGGGCTGGTCGGCCGACCAACCCCGGGGTCGACCGACCTATCCTGTGCCCAACCAACCTTGCACACCTAGAAATACCCCCTCGTCCATCCAGGCTATAAATACCCCCCGGGAGGTCATTTGCAAGGTGTGGTGGATCAAGATAACACTAGTGTGGTTGTGTAGTTGAGTGTAGAGTATAGTAGTGAAGCCACCCTTGGCATTGTAGAGAGCCAAGTTGTATCAAGAGTGAGTAGTGAGTTGTCGAGTGAAGGAGTCGGAATTCTCTTTGGTATTCTATCCCCGAGCTCTTATTCTCAGAGGAATTATTACTCTATTTCTAGGATACAGTAAAGTTCCTTGCTCCCTTCTTTATTTATTTCATACTTACTTTATTTACATACTCAGTGCATTGCTTAGTAGTTTACGGGTGCCAAGTGTGCTCTGTGTAGTTTAGCTATACAGTTGTGCTTGCTCTCAGACTTCGAACCTGTGTAATAGTAAACTCAGTTGTGTAGACGTGGTGTCTAGACTAGAGTTTGCCTTGGAAGGTGTCTTGTCCCACGCAGCTTTGGTGGTAGGTTTGCTTGGTGACAGCGAGCGTGTACCCTGTGTACTCCACCCCGTCGTTTGGATAAGTAGTCATCGACGCATAGCTGAGTTCTGTAGTGCCTGCCTTTCTCGTCTGGGTTATCAACACTCTGGTGCCCGGAAGTGGTTCTATAGCCTTAGTGCCCAAGTAAACCTGCTGAGTAGAACACTAGTTTGTTTGGTAAAGTTAAGTTGTTTTATCTAAAGTAGTGAACCTGCTCTACTCTATCCTTTGTCTCTACAATTGCTGGCTTTACTGTCCGATTCTACCTGTTCTACATTGAGTTACTCCTCATTCCTCGTGGATTTCGATACTCTAGAATACTCTTGGGTGAAAAGCTACAACGTATTTCCGTGCGCTTGCGGATCTATATCAGTAGGCTAAGAAATGCCAACAAGCTTTTCTGGCGCCGTTGCCGGGGAATGGTAGCTAATTCAACTAGAACCTTAGGATCGTCCATACTCAAACTATACACAACCACCACATATATCCCCACCAAATACCACATACCATCTACCAAATGGATTCCATACCTATCTTTCAACTCGCTGCTCCAAAGGGCGATTATTTGGGGCCTCCACCATCATCCGCACCCATCACCGTAGAAGGCTATCAGCTACGTCCCGGCTTGATAGCCATGGTTCAGGACAAATCATTCAGAGGACATGAATCAAAATGTCCCTATGCACACCTCTGGGAGTTCCAGCAGTTATGTAACTGCTTGGTCATCCCGAGAATGTCTGGCGACACACTTCGATCATTGCTCTTCCAGTTTTCACTCACGGGAGAGGCAAAAATCTGGTGCAAGCAGACAGTTGGTAAAGTAGAAGGGAGTTGGGAGAACTTGAAAAACATTTTTTGTCTCCGTTTCTTTCCGCCAAAAAAGGTTATCGACCTCCGCTGCGAAGTATTCAACTTCCAACAGCGCGAGAGAGAATCCTTGGGGGCAGCTTGGGAACGCTTCAATCGTCTGGCCTTCTCAGGGCCGGATTTGGATATTTCTAAGGCATGGTTGCTACAACACTTCGTTCGGGGCCTTACGCCCAGAGCAGATATTTGTCTTGACCTAGCCTCTGGAGGGTCGTTCTACCACTTGACACCATCCGAGGGAAGAAGAGTTCTCGACAAAATCCACGAGAAAGCTTCTAACCTCGGTACATTTGAAGAACCACCTCCACAGAAGCCACCCAAGACACTCGAAACCGAAGAGAGACAAACATCATATACCCCATCTCCACCACTACCCCTCCGAATCGAGGAAATCTCAGAACCATCGTCTAGGCAAACTGAGAGGGTCAGTTTAGCCTTGACGGTTCCTCCGTCGGCACCTCCGTTCTCTTTTGAGGACGAACTCTTCATGAATTTTGGTGACGCCTCTCGGTTACCAAAACAAGACCGACGCTTCACTAGGACCTCCAAACCAACATATGTACTACCAGATCATAAAATGCATATGAAGGAGGACCTACTCTGGCTTTCAGCAGCAATAAATCGGGATTGGCTAGAGGAGAGACGACTGGACACGAACACGGTCAAATTTTATCCAGACCCCAAGGTCGTCCCAGGCCAAGTATCAAGGCTTCAACCGCAAGATATTACATATGACCTGAGGGTAGGAATCAATATAATCCCTAAGCACATAATGGATGAGTACTACCCGACACAACCGCTATCAAGATCTGCCATGCGTCTACAATGGACAACGGGCAGCTATTTGAGATGCGAGGGTGTTCTGAGGGTAATTCAAACAACCTTGCGGGATACGCAGGTGTTCCTAGACTTTCATGTCTTTGACATCCCTGAGGGGTCTCCCCCATTGATTGTGGTCGGGATCCCAATCGCCGCCCTCACCAGCTCAGATATATACAAAGGAAGATTGCAGCTTCAGCTCAGCAATGAAGAAATCAACGTCAATATCGATAGGTCGCTCAATGCCAAGACTGAAGCAAAGCCAGAGATTGACCCTATGGAAGAAGTGATGAGCCTTGCACTTGAGGAAATGGGTCAAGATAGCCTAGAGGAAGAGGCTGTTAGCGACTTCAGTACAGTAGAGGAGCCATGGAAGTTCAAAGAACTTGGTGAATCCTTACGGCCTGAAGCTCCGAAGATAGAACTAAAGCAACTACCGCCTGGTCTGAAGTACGCCTTCCACAATGGGAATGAGGACACACCGGTGATCATCAGTGACAAGCTGACAGAGAGTGAAAGTCGGCGATTACTTTCAGTTCTGGAAAAGTATAGATCTGTGCTTGGATACTCTCTTCAAGACCTGAAATGAATCAGTCCCAACCTATGCACTCATCGTATCCCTATGGAGGCTGAGCACAAGCCAACTAGGGAACCGCAGCGTCGACTTAACAATGCGATGAGAGAGGTGGTCAAGAAGGAAGTTCTAAAACTACTTCACGCGGGAATCATATACCCCGTGATTGACAGCGAATGGGTCAGTCCAGTACAAGTTGTGCCAAAGAAAGGAGGGATGACAGTTGTCAAGAATCAGAACAATGAGCTCATACCTCAAAGAACTATCAAGAGTTGGCGGATGTGCATTGACTACCGAAAGCTTAATGCCACCACCAGGAAAGATCACTTTCCTCTTCCTTTCATTGATGAAATGTTGGAGAGACTGGCAAAACACTCCTTCTGCTACCTCGACGGCTACTCTGGATACCACCAGATTCCGATTCACCCGGAGGACCAGAGTAAGACAACTTTCACATGCCCCTATGAAACCTTCGCTTACAGGCGAATGTCGTTCGGGCTGTGTAATGCTCCAGCATCATTCCAACGGTGTATGATGGCAATATTCTCAGATTTCATCTAAGAAATCATGGAAGTATTTATGGATGATTTCTCAGTGTACGGCAAGAACTTAAATGAATGTTTAGAGAACCTTGAAAAAGTTCTCAAAAGATGCCAAGAAGTTGATCTTGTCCTAAACTGGGAGAAATGCAACTTCATGGTCAGAGAAGGAATCGTTTTGGGACACAGAATTTCAAAAAGAGGCATAGAGGTAGATCGTGCAAAGATCGAGGTCATTGAACAACTGCCTCCACCCACCAACATAAAGGCCATCCGAAGCTTCCTAGGCAATGCAGGGTTTTATAGATTTATCAAAAACTTCTCCCATATAGCCCGGCCTCTGACCAACTTGCTGGCTAAGGATGTTCCCTTTGTGTTCGATGAAGAATGTCTCGAGGCCTTTCACACGCTTAAGAAGGCTCTGGTCTCAGTCCCAATCATTCAGCCACCCGACTGGAACTTACCATTCGAAATCATGTGTGATACAAGCGACTTCGCTGTTGGAGCAGTATTGGGTCAGAGCAAGGATAAAAAGCATCATGCTATCTCTTATGCAAGCAAAACCATCACTGGCCCACAACTGAATTACTCAACCACCGAGAAAGAACTATTGGCAGTGGTCTTTGCAATCGATAACTTCTGATCATACTTCGTAGGATCGAAAGTCATCATCTACACAGATCATGCAGCTCGCAAATACCTCCTAACCAAGAAAGATGCAAAACCACGATTGATCCGGTGGGTGTTGCTACTCCAAGAATTTGATATCGAAATCCGGGACAAAAAGGGAGTAGAGAATTCAGTTGCAGATCATCTCTCACGAATGAAGTTTGAAGAAACATCGCCCTTGCTGATCAATGACTATATGAGAGATGATCAGCTCCTAAAGGTGACAACAGTCCAACCTTGGTATGCTAATCTGGTGAATTACATCATTGCCGGCTATGTCCCTGAAGGAGCAGACAAGAGGAAATTGGCCCACGACAGCCGATTCTATCTCTGGGATGACCCCTACCTATACAAACTCTGCGGACACAGACTCCTACGTCGCTGCACTCCAGCTTGTGAAGCACCGCAAGTCCTTGATAGATGCCATGCATCCTCCTATGGAGGTCACTATGGGGCTTATCGGACTCATGCAAAAATCTGGCAAACTGGGTTCTACTGGCCCACTATGTACAAGGATGCAAAAGTGTTCGTGCGACGGTGTCCAAGGTGCCAGCGCCAAGGGAATATAAATCCAAGAGATGCTATGCCACTCACAAGCAATATCCTGCTGGATATATTTGACGTGTGGGGCATGGATTTCATGGGACCTTTTTCCAAGAATGGAGACAAGGAGTACATTATGGTCGCAGTCGATTATGTATCAAAATGGGTAGAGGTAATGCCGTGTCCTGCAGCGGACTCAAGACACTCCATTAAGATGTTCTGGGAAACAATTCCTCGTTTTGGAGTACCGCGGGTCATCATCAGTGATGGGGGCAGCCACTTCATTGACAAGCGCTTCAGAAAGTGTCTCGCTGAACTTGGTGTGGACCACCGTGTTGCCACCCCTTACCATCTGCAGACAAGTGGCCAAGCCGAGACGTCAAACAAACAAATCAAGAACATATTGCAAAAGACGGTCAAGGCTATGGGAAAAGAATGGGTATCCAAGCTACCCGATGCTCTCTAGGCATATCGCACTGTATATAAGACTCCCATTGGCATGACACCATATCAATTGATGTACGGCAAGACTTGTCATCTTCCAGTGGAACTCAAATTCAAATCTCAATGGGCGGTCAAGAGGTGGAACATGGATCTCTAGTCGGCAGGCGTAAGAAGGCAAATGCAATTGGCCGAACTGGAGGAATGGAGGGAGAAGGCATACCACAGTGCCAAGCTATACAAGGAGCGCACCAATCGATGGCACGATAAGCGGATCAAGATCAAATCATTCAAACCGGGAGATAAGGTACTACTCTTTAACTCTCGCATTCGTTTATTTGGTCATGGTAAGCTTAGGAGTAAGTGGGAAGGACCCTTCAAGGTCCTTGAAGCCGTTGATCACGGTGCCATCACCCTCCAGGACGATGACAGAAATGTTTTCAAGGCGAATGGGCAATGCCTTAAAATATTTCTTGAGCCCGAAATGCCTCAGCTCGAAGAAGTGGACGTCTTTGAGCTGCACGAGGTAGTTTGATCACACGTCCATGGTCGAGCTCTGACCATAAAAGAAGCCATGTACACTACTTGCTTTTTCTCCCTTAAAACTCTTCTAATCTCACCTTTTGCTTTAAAGTCTCAACAGAACCAATGTCCAACACATGTTTTCAGGTAAAGGCCACCTAATGGGGGTAATCCCAACTCTTGGCACGTCCAGCAAAGGGTTGGCATGGCCGGCCGACCTCAGGGTCTGGTCGCCCGACCCCGTGGTGTAGCAGCCAAGCCACCAGGCGCGATGCCAGGTCGGCCGACCTAGGGCACGGGTCGCCCGACCTCAGTGCCAGGTCGCCCGACCTCCGAACCAGGCCGCCCGACTGCCAAAATTTGATTTTCAAGTTTTGGAGCGCTTTCCCCAGCTTTTCTGGTTCTGTTGAGTGGATGAGATAGGGATTCCGACGTTTTAAGGTGAAAGAAGGCTGTCTTCTTCCTCCCACATCTCAATCCCATCTCATTCCATCTAGAGCTCAGCCATGGCACCACCTTCTCCATGCAACAATGGCAAGGCCATCATCTCCATCACCTCGGACACCACTACCACATAAACCCCTACGTCCGAGGACTCACCACGACCTCTCCAATCCATCCCGAGGGAGGAGAGCCCGGAGAGACTCGTACGGAGGTCACCCTGGCCGACGGGACTAGGTCCCCAGGGTCGGCCAACCTCTGGTCAGGGTCGCTCGACGTCTAATGCAGGTCGGTCAACCATGGGTGAGAGCCCCTGTGGCCGGCCAGCCACCCGTGCAGGTCGCCCGGACTCCTCCCGACGCTCCCACAGTGTGGACAGGCCCCCTTGCGGTCTGTCCCCCACCAAGGCCATTGCCAAGAAGGTGGCGCGCCCATCGCCACGTCCTACCATGGGGGCCATCGCCCCTGTGAAGTGCGTCAAGAGCCTCTTCCAGGAGGAGGCCGCTGGACCATCTAGGGAACTAGTCTTCCCTAGTCACTCCACCCATACCCTCCGTGGGATGAAAACTCCCACGGGCGGGTATGCCAAGGTGTTTGTGCCAAGGGTAGCCATCCTGGATTCATCCATAGATGAGTCCATTGACTCCACTCCACCACGTAGGACAGTGAATAGGGTGGCTGTACCTCCCCCCATCCGAGGACCGCCTGGGAAGTTTGAAGACTCATCTAGTGATGAAGACATGGTGGCCTCTCTTAGGGAGGAGAACATAGCGCTCAGAGCCAAATTGCAGAATTTAGAGGAGCGCTGTGCTGAAGCCGAGCTTTGGCGGATGGAGATTAATGATAAAATAGATGTCCTTAGGAAGGGACTGTCCGCCAAGGTTCGCCGCCTTGCGGAAGCAATGGGGCATCTTGAACTCTATGACCCACCACAGCCATAGATGCCCTTGCTTCTAGTTATCTTAGGCGCATTAGTTTCTTTAGGTTGAATAAGTTTTGTTGGTTTTAATTTCCCTTTTTGTAACATGCGCCTCCAATTTTATATAATTCAATAAAGGTAGGATAGTTTCTTTTTGCTCCAATAAAGTTTGGGTGGAATGGCCAAAGCCTTTCGACCTCCTATCACTAATCCTGCAGAAACCACGCAAGAAAACACCTTATGCAGGAACAACAACGCTACTCAAAAAAATTCAGGGAAAAACGGAGACAATGCAGGTCGGCCGACCCACTGATCAGGCCGTTCGACCTATTGTTCAGGTCGCCCGACCCACTGGTCAGGTCGCCCGACCTCAATCTGGGCTGGCCAACCACACAACTTGCACAAAAATATGTACACCGCGTTGTCACGTCTCCCCAAGGCTCTCTCACCCGAAACAAACAAGCGCATGGGTCAAACCACGAAGAGGGGTGGCCGCCCGACCTAGCCCTCGGTCGCCTAACCTAGCCCCCGATCGCCCGACCTAGTGACAGGGTCGCCCAACCCTGGCTATGGGCTGGCTGGCCCACTCCCATCTCAAACCCGCATTTAGAGGTCAGGTTTGCACATTTTATTATTTGTACCTCTCAAATTTTGCGTTTGTTTTACATGAAACCTTGGTAAATGATGCTCTACATGATCATGATGTCACATCTCACTTGTGCTTGCACCATGTTGTTCCTCATACTAGAGTGATCTTGCCTTTGGATACCTTTATGAATAGGGAACCGCTTATGTTTAGTTTGTTGATTCATGAGAGAGGAGATAATTGGATATAACTAAAGGAACCTGTCACATGAGTTAAGAGTTTTATTTGCAAAATAAAAAGAGGGTTCCTTCTTGGATGATCTCAAGTTCCAATCCCATCTCACCAGTGCCACATATGAAAAAGAGAATTTGTACATTCATGCGTCCTTGATTGCTTTGAGTCTTATCAAGTTTTGTGCCATTAAAGAGTTTGAATCATTTGAGAATTTTGGCCTTCACATGCACGTTCCATGAAATAAAGTCTCTCAAAAAGGTGTGCACAAAATGTCAATGATCCCATCCAAGTTCTGTTTGAAAGAAAGAGAGGCATGGAAGTCGAAAAAAAAGAAAATAGAAAAGTATGAGGAAAGAAAAATGATGAGAAAAAGAAAAAAAAGACTCCATGCCCTCTACTCAAACATGGGATTCAAAACAAGCACCTACAAGAGATAAGTCCCTACATTGCACTTGCACATGGCCATTTCTCATTTGATTATGAATTCTTTCTTGACACTTGATGTGATTCGATAACATAAGCATGACAGGATAGCACCATTCGTTCAACTACCAAAAGCTCCACAAAAGCCTCAGTAGTATAGAATGTGAGGAATGCAACACTCTTACAAGGACACCTTGTCCTATGAGTGACTGAGAGTTGGACTTGAGATCAGAAAAGTTGGCATGCCCTGTTTTGAAAATCTTGAAAACCTCTTTACTCATGTGGTGTGGGAACCTGAAGTTAACTCCGATATATTCTTATTCCATGTCTCAACATTCTAAAACTTAAGTGTAGACACCATTGAAATCTTGGGCAAGATGAAATAGTTTGGAGTTACCTTGTGCCTGCTATGGTGGTTGTTGATGTTATGCCCTTTCCACTTGCGCTTAACTCTCTTCTTTGCTCGAGGACGAGCAAAGGTCTAAGTGTGGGGGGTGTTGGCGGTCGATAAAACCCATTTCGACCACCAACATTTCATGTTTTAGAGTATACTTTACCAAGTTTTCACTAATCTCTAACTAGTTCCACGAGTTGTGCATAAAGGTTGTATGCAGGAGCTTAACACATTCAAAACCATATGAAAATGAATAAACGGAGACAATGTGGCAAGAAGGGGAGCAATGGGCCAGAGACCCTGGCCGGCCGACCACCATCCCAGGTCGGCCGACCAAGGGTGTGGTCGCCCAACCTGGTCGCCCGACCGGAGGCTACCAGCACCCCAGGGGCTAGGTCGGCTGACCTAGGAGCCAGGTCGGCCGACCTCCCACTTGGTTGGCCGACCCCGGTAGCCCACCAGGCATCTCAGGGCCCAGGTTGCCCGACCTAGGCCCAGGTTGCCCAACCTTGCCATGTTGCCAATTTCGACCTGCATGCAAAGAAACACAAAATAAGTTAAATGCAACCGTCGGATCAAGAATCCAATGCATCCAAGGGCCAAAAGGACTTCGCACAAGGGATCAATGACGTTAGCAATCCGAGGGAGAAAACATGCAGCCAATCAGAAGTCGCCCAACCTTATCCCAAGGTCGGCCGACCTAGTACCGACCTCATTTTGCACGTGCCTCAACCGCCACAACCACCAACCGACATTCGGAGCAAATCACAGCCGAAGGATCAAGGAAGGCGGTGCATCGGGTGGCCGCCCGACCCCCCGGGCTGGTTGGCCAACCTACCCCTAGGTCGGCCAACCACCGACCTATGCCCAACCGACCTTGCACACCTACAAATACCTCCCTCGTCCATCCAGGCTATAAATACCCCCCGGGAGGTCATTGGCAAGGTGTGGTGGATCAAGATAACACTAATGTGGTTGTGTAGTTGTGTGTAGAGTATAGTAGTGAAGCCACCCTTGGCATTGTAGAGAGAGCCAAGTTGTATCAAGAGTGAGTAGTGAGTTGTCGAGTGAAGGAGTCGGAATTCTCTTTGGTATTCTATCCCCGAGCTCTTATTCTCAGAGGAATTATTACTCTGTTTCCAGGATACAGTAAAGTTCCTTGCTTCCTTCTTTATTTATTTCATACTTACTTTATTTACATACTCAGTGCTTTGCTTAGTAGTTTACGGGTGCCAAGTGTGCTCTGTGTAGTTTAGCTATATAGTTGTGCTTGCTCTCAGGCTTTGAACCTGTGTAGTAGTAAACTCGGTTGTGTAGACGTGGTGTCTAGACTAGAGTTTGCCTTGGAATGTGTCTTGTCCCACGCAGCTTTGGTGGTAGGTCCGCTTGGTGACAGCGAGCGTGTACCCTGTGTACTCCACCCCGTCGTTCGGATAAGTAGTCATCGACTCATAGCTGAGTTCTGTAGTGCCCGCCTTTCTCGTCTGGGTTATCAGCACTCTGGTGCCCGAAAGTGGTTCTATAGGCATATTGTCCAAGTAAACCTGCTGGGTAGAACACTAGTTTGTTTGGTAAAGTTAAGTTATTTTATCTAAAGTAGTGAACCTGCTCTACTCTATCCTTTGTCTCTACAATTGCTGGCTTTACTGTTCGGTTCTACCTGTTCTACGTTGAGTTACTCCTCGTTCCTCATGGATTTCGATACCCTGGAATACTCTTGGGTGAAAAGCTACAACGTGTTTCTGTGCGCTTGCGGATCTATATCAGTAGGCTAAGAAACGCCAACATTGATCCAAACTGGATCATGTCACCTAGGGTGAAGCCGTTGACGAGGTGATCGGCCATGGAGCTAGCTGATGTCAATTTTGCCACCCCCTACCTGGTGCGCCAACTGTCGGTGTTTTGATACCGACAATGCACCACGGGGTGTGTTACGCAGTGCTTTTTGGGGTAGCGAGATCGGCGTAGCTCGATGGTTCGAATAGAGATGCGACAAACACATGGGTTTATACAGGTTCGGGCCGCGATACGCGTAACACCCTACGTCCTGTTTGCTACGAGTTGTATTGATCTGGGTTCTCGAGGTTACAATGAGGGCTAGGATGTTTGGTGACTGGTATGCGATGAGATTATTGATTGTCTACGTAGGGGTCCCTCACCTGCCTTATATAGTCCGGCAAGGCTTGGGTTACAAGTCGGTTTCCGCCTATGAGTCCTACCCAGCTTGGAATACAGAGTCTACGATTATACACTTCCTTTCCTGAGTCCTGCTGCTCCTGGATACAGAGTCCGAACCAACTCCTTTACGCCTTTCCTGAATTATAGTGCTTTGACTTGGTCTTCAAGCTCGTCATCCGTTCTCGGGCCCACAAGACCAGTCGGCACCCTGTAAAGGAGCCTACTGTCTCCATTGGGCCCTCCAGCGGCCCATGTACTGAATCCGCGCTGTGAGGGCTTAGGGGATATCTATCCCCCACACTGGGCTGGGCAAGCCTTAGTACCGGTTCTTGCCTTCGTTCCGCAACAACCGATGCTGATGCTCTGTGTCTTTAGTGTCGCTTCGGTAGTGTCGGTATGATTTTCGGTGCTATAGGGGGGTTACGAACCGACGCTAAAGGCTACTTTCCCAGTAGTGCGATAGGAGGAAGATGAACAGGGGATGACCTTTTTGCGATTTAGCCCCTGTGCTCTCTTGTTTTCGCATTCCAAAACCTACACTAAGCATTGTGCCTTGCAAATCTCTCGACCTAGCCCCTGAAAGTTAGGTTTATTTATGTTTACGTCCTAGATCTAAGGTTTTTCCTTTTTATTTTGTTATTTTCGGCTGAAATTATGAAAAATCATGACAAATCGTAGAAAAATCAAAAATGGGAAAGCTCAGTGGCTATGAACTTCTTGTGAGAAGATCTACAAAATGGGGATGATGTGGATCCATGAAATGACTGTTTTGCCCTCGGTCTAGTGTATGCATGCTAGAACTAGATAAATGGCAAAAGTTTACTAAATGAACTCCAAATGCTATGAAATTTGGATAGTAGGTTTGTTATGGCATCTAGACACTGTATGATTTTTGTTAGCCCTAGCATGGATTGTTTGTCTACTGTTTTACTTTTATACATGTATTTTATGCATTTTCTAGCATGGAAAATGATTGCTACAAGAATTGTGCTCATAATGCCTCTCTAGAATTTTTATATACTCTCTGTAGTGTAGTTAGATCTCTGGTAAAGTTTTAGGCTCTGCATGTAAAGTTTGAATGGTGATTTGAAAATGACAAATTAGAGCATGGTTAACAAAACAATAGGAAAAAGTGTTTCTATGATGCAAGAAAAATTCCATGAAACATCTGGTAGCATGTTAGTGATTTATAGGTTCCATAAAGTATTTTTGCGGATTTTATGAACACTGTTTTAGTTTGCCTCTAAATTTAACTAAAGAAAATATATGGAAAATAGATGTCCTGTCATACTAGGGATATTTTACTTGCTGAATTTTGTACATGTTGTTTATGCTTAGCATTGCTCACTGGGTAAGTTTCATGACCAGAAACCATTTCTATAAATTATGAAAAATCAGGGAAGATAAATGGCTGTAAACTTGCTCGAATTTTATGGCTGAAATTTTGATAGTAGAATTAGGTTGCAAGTTCCTGCATGTCATAAATAATTGAGGTCAATTGGCAGTTGCTATCAGTTCAACTTAGGTGGGAGTTTTTATTCATAAAAGGGAAAATGATACATTGAAGTGTATATGCACGATTTAGCTTAAAACCTAAAACCCTTATCCAAATATTGATCCAATTGGTCGTTTAATACTGTTATTTACATTATACCGGTATCCCATGCATGCATTTGCACTCACTTGCATTATGTCATACCCTGCGAACGAAGGACCGACGTAGGAGCAGCTGCGGATCGAGGAGCCGGATGATGAGCCCCTGCACAAGGAGCTAGTGAACCAGCAGTAGGACGACCCGTAGCTGGCACCCGACTTCGCATCAGAGGCAGCACCTAACTTTATTAAAGAAGGTAGGCAGGACCATGATTCTCCCAGCTAATATGATCTTGTTTGATTAGTATGCATCTACATTAGGAGTTGATTGGAAACATTTGCATTAGACTCCTTGGCCGCCCTGGCCCTAGCACCTATATATAGAGTTCATAGGCCGAGTATGCATAGAATTGCTAGGTGCGAGTAGACACGAGTGAATGGATCTAGGCCCTTTTTGGTGTTTTGGTAATTGTGACAATGTTGTGTGGGCTAATGTTTCAATTAAGTATATTGAAGGGAATTAAGTCCACGGACAAATGAGCTCGGTTAATATACATTAAGCATGGTGATTGCTTCATGGACTGATAGCTTAAGGCAAAGGTATAAAGATAGGTTTTAAGTTTTACCGGTCAAGCGGTGCTTAGCGGATGAAAATTGACCGGATTAAAGGCTACATAGCTGTATTATCAAGAGGGGTCAATTGTCTTTACTTGGCGGTTCTCTAGTGCCTCATTGATCATATAGTTGATGACTTTTCATGAGGGCTAACAACAGTTTGTTTTGCAAAATAAAACTTCAATTCCAAAGCAGTTTTAAATGTGCTGAAATTCAGAGTGGCGGACTGTCCGGCCTTGTGAGGCGGACTGTCCGCGGTTAAGCGAATTTTGTACCCAGAACTTGTCTCCACCTAACAGAGATCTTGAGCCCAATGGCGGACTATTCGGCCTTGGAGGGCAGATTGTCAGCTGTACTAACTGGAGGTTGGGTCAGACAGTTGTGTTTTCTGTCGGATGGTTTTAAGTTGAACGGCGGACTGTTCGGGCCCCTTGGGCGGACTGTCCGCAGGTCTTTTGTCCCGGCTGCTTCCGAGCGGGAGAGCTACTGAGTTTGAAATCGAGTGAACTGCGGACTGTCCGGGCCTTGTGAGGCGAACTGTCCGCGATACTAATTTTGAGTGGCTTTGACAGCATTAAATGCAAAACTAGCCGTTGGTTTTCAAGTGCGGACTATCCGTGGTTTGTACTGCAGACTGTCTGCGAACTCCTTGTTTTCGCGAGTTTTGCACATAATGGCTAGTTGTGGAGTGTGGGGGCATAAATAGTTGGTGGCCGGCGCTTGGCTGGTCCTCTTGGCCATTTGGAACACCTATTGAGTATTCTTGAGCTTTCTCCCACCTCTCTCTCACTCACATTGCTTGAGATTGCATTCTAGTGAGATTGAGAGGATCCTAGTGCTTGGGATTGTATGTGTGAGCTTTGAAGCACTAGGAGACCATCGACCAAGCGTCATTGACTTGTTACTCTTGGAGGTTGCCGCCTCCTAGACGGCTTGGTGGTGATTCCCCGTCGAGCTCTTCAAGAAGATTGTGAAGAAGCCGCGGTGCTGATTGTGAGGGGCTTGGTGCTTGCCTCACCGGAGTGGTGAAAAGCAACCTTAGTGGAATCGAGGTTTGAGAGGTTCATTGACCAATCCAGCTCAAAGATCAAGTGGAGTCTTGATAGAGGAGCGGTTGGATGCTTTAAATCTACCTCAACATGGACTAGGGGTGACCGGCAAGTCATCGATACCACGGGAAAAAATTCGATCTCTTGTGTGGTGATCTCTTCGCTCATATTACTTTCTTGCATCTACTTTGAGCTTTTATTTTACTAGAGATTGAACTGCTATCTTGTCATCCTAGGTTGCAAACCCACTTAGCTCAACATAGGCTAGAAGTTTTAATCCTCTTGTGGTTCTAATTAAATTTGCCTAGTGTCTTGATTTTAGTTAATACCCTCTATTCACCCCCCTCTAGCCGGAAATCTCGATCCTACAAGTGGTACCATAGCAGGTTACTCCTTAATCTTGGGGATTAATCATCCCAGAGTTTCATTATGGCTAGTGGAAGTGGAAGTGGTAGTAATGTTCATGTTGGGAAACCGCCACATTTTGATGGGAACAATTATGATTATTGGAAGACTAGAATAACGGTTTACCTTACGTCCATGGGTGGAAGAATTTGGAAAATTGTGAATGAAGGCTATGTCATTCTCAAGAAAGATGAACTCACTCCCACCGATGAGGAAAACATTCTTGTCAATGATCAAGCCATGAATGTGTTGTATGAGGCCTTAGATGTAAATGAATTCAATCGCATCAAGAACCTCAAAACCGCATATGAGATATGGAACAAGCTCATGGAAATTCATGAGGGCACTACGATGGTCAAGAGTGCCAAACTCTATGTGTACAAGGGCAAGTTTGATCAATTTGTGATGAAGAAAGATGAAAGTGTGTCCGACATGTTCAACCGGTTGAATGATATTGTGAATGAGCTCAAAGGCCTTGGTTTTGATGTGACGGATGAAGACTTCTCTCACAAGTTTCTTAGGTCCCTCCTGGGCCGTTATGAAACAATTGTCACTCTTCTTGTGAGATCCGATTTGAAGACCACTACTCCAACCGAAGTGTTGGGTGAAGTGCTCACTCATGACATATTCAAGAAAGCACAAGAAGAAGCTCATGGTGAAGTGGTTGATGAGAAAAAGAAGTGCATTGCTCTCAAGGCCAAATCCTCCAATGTCATTGAAGATGAAGATAGTGATGATGAAGCAAGTGAAAGTGAAAATGATGAAGAAATGGCCCTCTTTGTGAGAAGATTCAACAAATTCATGAAGAAGAAAAAAGGATTATCTAGAAGAAGTCAATCATCAAAGAAGAATCCCTTCAATGAAAGAAAGTGCTTTGAGTGTGGTGAACCGGGTCACATTGCCATGTATTGTCCAAACAAGAAGAAGGACAAGAGTGTGGAAGAGAAGAAGAAGAAGAAGAAATTCATAAAGAAGAAAATGTGCAAGCCTATCTTGTTGAGTGGGATTCTAATGCAAGCTCGGATTCGGATGATGAAGGTGAAGCTTCCAAGCTCATTGCCGGCATAGCCATCAAGGAAGCTCCATCACTCTTCTCTACTCCACATTGCCTTATGGCAAAAGGTGGCTCTAAGGTATATGATGATGATGATGATGATAATGAATATTCATATGATGATCCTATTAAAATGCTTAGTGAGGCCGATGACTACATGTACAAGGAGAAAGAAAAGTTTAAGACATTGAAGATATTGTACAAATCTCTTCAAGTGTCTTTTGAGGAGCTAAAAGATTTCTCATGAAAATCTTATAGTGGATCATGAGAAACTTGAGGAAACTCAAAACTCTTCCCTTATACATGAAGTCACCACGGTCAAGGTGGACATGGGTGTTACTTGTGACTTACTTCATAGTCCCACAAGTGCACGAAGTCCCACAAACTCTTCTTGTAGCACTTGCAATGGATCTTATGTGAAGGATGGCTTCTCTTGTGATGCTATTTTCATTGTTGAGAATGAGATGCTAAGAAAAAAGGTTGAAACTCTCACTCAGGATTTGGAGAGAGCCTATGGAGGCACGACTAACCTAAACTTGGTTTTAGGAATGTGCAAATCAATCAACAATGAAGGCCTTGGGTATGTTCCCAAGAAGGGTAAAAATGCTTTTGTTCCACAAATGACTGTTGGCGTTCCTTAGCCTAACAGATATAAATCAGCAAGCGTACGGATACCGATGTAGCTTTCACCCGGTAGCATTCCAAGGTATCGATTTCCACAGGGAACGAGAAGTATATTAAGCACAATTCTAGTTTGACCAGGATGAACGAGAGGATAAAGAAGGTAGAGAGGGTTTTCTACTTTAGTCTTACTAGCAAGTCTATACTAACAAATCCTTAACCTAGCTAGCCGAACTACTTCGGACACCAAGGCTATATAACCACTTCCGAGTACCAGAGTGCTGATAACTCAGATGAGAAAGGTGGGTTATATAGGTAAAGGCTATGCGTCGATGAACAACCAGGATGACGGGGTGGAATACACAGGGTACACGCTCGCTGTCACCAAGCGAAACTACAACCAAAGTTGCGTGGGATTGCACACTAACCAAGGTAAACCTCTAGATTAGACACCACGTCTACTTCTAGTGGCTTAGTACTTCTACTTTCATGCAAAATAGAAGTAAGCAACTTCAGATAGACTTAACTATATGGAGTGAACAAGGAACCGACAGATGGACAAGCTAAAGCAAAGATTGAAAGTAAGACTAGAACTAAGTAAAAGCTGAAAGTAGAGAACAAGGAACTTTATTTGAACCTGAATTCCATTCCTCCGAGGTACAAGCTAGAAGAGAGAAGCCAACACCGGGCTTCTCACTCTCACCTCGCCACTCTCCCTATTCTAAGTATAAGGTGGATAGGACTAATCCTATGGTTGCCCTCTTCTTCTTGCTTTGTTGTGTCCTCCAAATGAGCCCCCGGGGTCCTTTATATAGCCTTCCAAGGTCAGTGCTTGAGAGGGGGGTACTTGTAGGTGAAGTGGGTAAGGCGGTTAGGCCGTCCGGCCACCCCTCGAGGTCAGCCGACTACCCTCAAGGTCGCTCGACCCTTGGATGCACCGACTTTCAATCCAGCACTCGTGATTTGGCCTTCCCAAGTCGGTTGCATGTTGTCCAAGGTGGTGGGTGCGAATTGGCCGCAGAGACTAGGTCGGCCGACCACTCCCATAGGTTGCCTGACCCTCGGATACACCGCCTTTGATGTTGGATGGTGTGGACGTACTCCTAGTGGCGGATGACAGTCGGTTGGAGTCGGTAAATGTCGAAAGGTGGGCTAATTGATCCATATGTTGGCCTTTCGACCTTGGGCTCGTCTTGGACTTGTTCCCTTGAGCGTATATGGGACCTTGGTGACTCCCTTGGGTCATAAAAGTGGAGAGTGGCCCATTTGGGTGGAGTATGGGGTCGGCCGGCCACCCCTTAGGTCGGCCGACCCTCATTCTGGTCGCCCGACCACTGTCCTGGCCGCCTGACCTTGCCAGCTTTTCCATCAAACTTGCAATGGCCATAACTTTTGCGTCCGGACTCCGAATTAGGTGAACCAAAAGTCCATTTCGATCATCTCAATGAGCTCTATGACATGGTGCATTGAAATATGTGATTTGGATAACCTTTGTACCATGCACATGTGATTCTTTGTTTCTTCCTTAGAGTTCAATCGAGATGGACCCTCATTTCTGTGGCTTTCGTTGCTCATTCACCATTGAAGGTATTTGTACACCGAATGACCTATATTCCTTGCAAAACATGTAGATGCACAAAACTTGTGGAACTAGTGAGTTCATATAATAAAAGCACATTGTTACCATCTCAAATTCCATCTATATTTGCAATTGTTGGTAGTCAAAATGGTTTATAATGACCACCAACAATGACCACCTTTATCAAGGAATGTGGTAAGAGATGTCACAAGTGTCACAATAAGAAAAATTGCCCAAGAAACAAGAATGTATCCTTTACCTCTTGTGATTCACGTTATATTCTCACTAAAAGTACAAAAGGAGTTTGTGCAAAGGTTGTTGGCACACCCAAAATTTGTGCTGAAAAGAATGCCATTTGGGTGCTAAAAGCCTTGGTGACTAACATCCAAGGACCCAAACAAATTTGGGTACCTAAAAGAGATTAGTCTCCTTTTTGTAGGTAAATTACAAGGCCGGAGGCAAACATTGGGTTCTTGATAGTGGGTGTACTCAACACATGACCGGTGACATGAGGATGTTCTCTTCAATTGATAATGATGGTTGCACCGGCTATGATAATATCACTTTTGGTGATGATAGCAAAAGAAGAGTGAAAGGATTGGGTAAAATTGCTATATCTAATGATCTCTCCATATCAAATGTGCTATTGGTTGAGTCTCTCAATTTCAACTTATTATTCGTTGCCCAATTATGTGATCTTGGTTTCATATGCACCTTCTCTATTGATGATGTGGTTATTACTAGTGTGGATGGTAGTAATCTTGTCTTTAAGGGTTTTCGTCATGAAAATCTATATCTTGTGGATTTCTCATCTAGTGAAGCAAATCTCACAACTTGTTTGTTCTCCAAGTCATCAATGGGTTGGTTGTGGCATAAGAGACTTGCTCATGTTCGAATGACTCAACTCAACAGATTATTGAAGCATGATCTTGTTCGGGCCTTGAAAGATGTAAAATTTGAGAAAGATAAATTATGTAGTGCTTGTCAAGCCGGAAAGCAAGTGGCAAATACTCATCCTAGCAAAAGTTAAATGTCTACTTGTAGGCCATTGGAATTGTTGCACATGGATATTTTCGGGCCTACAACATATGAAAGTATTGGTGGAAATAGTTATTGTCTTGTGATAGTGGATGATTTCTCAAGATTCACTTGGGTATTCTTTCTTCATGATAAATCAAGTGTGTTTGATACTTTCAAGTCTTTTGCTATATTGGCTCAAAATTAATTTGATAATGATATCAAGAAAGTAAGAAGTGACAATGGTTCGGAATTCAAAAATGCAAGAGTTGATGAGTATTGTGATGACAAGGGTATCAAGCATGAATTCTCCTCAAAGATACACTGGAACAAAATGGTCTTGTTGAGAGGAAGAATAGAACTTTAATTGAAATGGCAAGGTCTATGCTTTCGGAATATGATGTTTCTCACTCTTTTTGGGCCGAAGCCATAAATACCGCTTGTCATGCTTCAAATAGATTATATTGCCATAGATTGTTGAAAAAGACTCCATATGAGTTGCTTATCGGAAGGAAGCCAAATATCTCATACGTTTGGGTTTTTGGATGTAAACGCTATATTTTCAAGAAAGAAAGCCGTCTCTCCAAGTTTAAAAAGAAGTGTGATGAAGGCTTTCTACTTGGATACTCATCAAATAGTTGTTGACAGCACTTAAGCATGGCTCTGTTTTTGATGATTCTTGCACCCACGAGTTCGTGGCGATGAGTAGAACAGTTTTATGAGCCTTTTATTTTCTGTTTTGATGATATGGTGTACTGTTTTAGCTTATTTGTACTTGTTTGCTTGCATGTATGTACCTGTGTGTATACGTGTGGTGCCCGATGAACGTGTAGACGCTAGTCTCTTCGTGGAAACTCAAGTGCAACATCAAGATCATTATCCAGAAGACTCTGAGCAGTGTATCTCTCTAAGGAAGGCAAGTATAACATAAACAACATCTAACAATTTTTTTATTTACTACATGTGCATTTAAATTTGTATACCTGTAAGGTTTTACCTAGCTACATTTATCCTTATATATCTACCTTTTTGGGATGCATATGGTTAAGTTGTGCTAGGTTCTGCGCAAACTCATGTCCTTTTGTTAATTTAATTTTGATTAATAATCCTATGCAATTAATTGTTGGGCTTCACCCCTGATCGGTTCATGTCCATTTTAATATGGCTTTTTAGCAACATGGTTTAGGGAGCTTGAGCAATGTGCTCGTGCGCTTTTGCTAGTTCTCTCCGAAAGGACCGAATCACAAAGCGACCACCTAGGACAACAGTGCTACCACAAGATTGGAATGGGACGATATTAGCTGATTAATTAGGTTATTTTGGTTTGGGAGTAACTTATCTACGGGGCAAGAGGGGAGGTGAGATTCTGTCGCACTCACGCTACTTGGGTTGAATGTGCTTTACGTTATATGTATGTGCTTCTCCCCTTGAGGTTTGCCCCATGGTTGCGGAACCTGAAACCTTAGCGGTTACACCTTACCAACGTGATCTTTGTAAAGGCTTCGTAGTGCGCTTGCTAGTCATGTCATCTCCGGTAATGTGATGAACTCCTAGCGTAGCTCACGACTTGTGGGTAAAGATGTACAACCTCTCGAGAGTGTAAAACTAGCATGTTAGCTGTGCTCATGGTTATGATCGGCCAGACCCTTCCCAGTGATTAGAAAGATCCTTGGCTGAGGTTCATTGGTTTTGGTTATGGTTTTGATAATGGTTATATCTGTTTAATCTTATTTAATTCTTATGCAATATGTTTTGGGTTAATGATTTATCTACTCATGTTTAGTAAATAGTTGTTAATAAAATTTGATGAACTAAAAGCTCATGCAAGTCTGTCAGCTAATCCTAGAGCCTCATGGTTTATGTTATATTTGTTGAGTGCGAGATGTACTCACGCTTGCTTCTTTATATTCATTCCTTGTTGGGGGGAAAATTCCAACCGTTGCTTAGAAAGATGAAGGCCTGAAGGTGTACAAATGAAGGTTCGTGAAGTTCTAGGCGTGCGACCCCCAGTTAGTTTCCCTGTGGATGGCTCGAAGATTTAGTTCGCTTCCGCTACTCTGTATATGTTTTATGTAAATGTTGTTTAACGTTATATAATAAAGCATGTTCTGTTATATCACTGTTTATTGTCTCTATATGTGTGAGATTAGATCCTGGCACACATATAGTTTTGCTCTGGTTTGTGTTTTTAAAACCAGGGTGTGACATATGTGATTTTGTTTATAGAGATAGATTTTTGAGGGGGCAAAAGCAAAAAAAAAAAGAGAGAGACCAAGTGGTCGCCCAAAAGAAAAAAAAGAAAAAAAAGAGAGTTGCCCCTTAATAATCTTCTAAGTATTTTTAAGAATTTTATATATAGTTTATCTTTAGTATTAGTAAGGGATATCCTGTTTATATATACTCCAGAAAATATTCCAGCCATGTGCAATCCGATAGCAAGGACTTCATTTGTGCCTTGAGATCATCCATTGACACTTGCACATGTCCACTCTTCTAAATGTGTGTGTTCCATCCTCTCCTTCTCAACATTATTTTATTCCATGACTTTTTGACAAGTCTCTGTAAAACCAACAGATTTCTTTCTTGGTTTGACAATATTTTGAAAACAAATTTTGATTAGGATCCATACCAAGCTCCAGATAAGCTTCCACCTTTTATATGTATGTTTATTGAATACCATTTATATATTGAGAGATTGGAGAGTTAAGAGTGTTCCTTTGGCTTTGCAAGAATTTTTCTCTTAATGTTTGATTATCTTTTTCAAAAACATATTGCTAAAATGAGGAGATGTGTCTTTGATAAAATTGAACTCTTACTAATTCTTTTGTTGTGGGATGAGCTTAAGTGAATATCTTTTCTTTCATGATTTGCTGGTTCACACTAAAATTTTGAGAGAGCTTGTTAGTTTGATTAATTAAGGTTAAGGTATAAAAAAAGTTAATGAAAGGAAACGCTGATTCTTGACTTACTCGAGGACAAGCAAGGTTTAAGAGTGGGGATGTTGTTGACGCGGCTTATGTTCGAATGTTTTGTATCATTTTACATAGTTTTTCATTGACTCTAAGAGTCAACTATATCTTTTACTAACAATTATCACCGATTATTGTGGATTTTGCAACATTGTCTTGAAAATATGCTATATGTGATTTTTACAGGTTTTTGACCAATTTTCGCAAAATTCACAACAATCTACTCAAGTGAGAAAAGACTGCTAGAATGACATTTATTGAAGATAATGAACAAGGAAGGCTTGATTAATTCATGCCCCCCCTCTGTGTTAATCAAGGCTTTCAATTAGAGATAATTACTCGATAAAGACATCAATTTTATCAAAAACTAGAAGATTCCGTCAAATCCCGGCCCATACCGAAGATTCCAGAAGCCCAAGAGTCCGAGAGGCCCCGTACAAGTATTTCTTAGGTGACAAGCAACGTCTCCGCGAAAGATGGAAACAACCGGGCAAATGAGGAGTCCGGGTCGGCCGGCCCAGAGCCCCCCGGTCGGCCGACCGGCCCCCTTACTACGTCGGTTCGAGGTTTTCTTTCTACCATGCCTCTTCCAGAAGATTCCAAGGAGATAAGGATTATTTGGGTGCGAAGGAATTGAAGATAAGGAAGGTTTATCACGAGATCAATCCAAGCTCAAATTAAATCTCGAGATATTCTCGGATTCCAGGACAGCAGCACCTTGCGGGCCCAATTCAAAGACGGAAACGACGTCCGGATGACAGAGAAATGGCCGAAATACGAAAGGTGCAGGAAACAGAAAAGTCCGATTTCGGGGGAAACAAGAGTCCTACTCCAACTCGAAGCAAGAGGAAGGTGGGGGCGCCTTAAGGCACCTCCGGGGTATAAATACAAACCCCCATGAGACCCCCAAGGCCATCCAATTCATTCCAATTCATTATCAAGGCGACACGATGCAGAGGGACCACAACTAGAAGAGAGCAGAGGGTCGAGTTTCTAGTCTAGGATTAGAGTTCTTCTAGTTCTTAGAGGTGATTTAGAGGCCTTGCATGGCGCTCTAATTACCTAGCTCCAGAGGTCTAATTGTATCATCAAGGGAAGGTATGATCATGATTGTAAGTATGATACAATTTATTAATGAAGCATTATTCTTGTCTAATTACCATGTTCTTGTTCTAATTATGCTTGTTCTAGCTCTAATTAGATTTAGATCTAGATACTTGTTGGTTAGATCATGTCATTAAGGGTTATATTCTTCTAGCATTCTTGATCGTTAATCTAGTTTACTAATGATATAGTTGTGTTTCTAGTTCTTCTAATCATAGTGATTAGAGGTTCTAGTTGTGCTAATTATGTTATTAGACTGTGAAGTAATTAGAAGCATGTTCTCTAATTATGTATGCCTGTTGAAAGTTTCTCGTCGATTACCTGGTTACTAGTGACAGTAGAGCCCGAGGGAAGGTTAAACTGATATAGGGGAATAGATTGTTTGATCTTGATTTAATCATGCTATGAAGTTTATGCTTGATCATTGCTTGTTTACCTTGAGCTACTAGTTATCTCGCTACTCTAATCTTGTTGTGGCACCCATTATCTTACATGTCTTGGATCCAATTAGAGCTTGATTAGAATCTAGTTAATACCTTTTGATTAGAGTTCTAGTTCTGTTCTAATTGCTTATCTTATATATATATATTAGTATATTTTATGCTTAGTTTAGATTAGTTTAAGGATTGGTTTAGAGTTAGATTATAGCCTCTTTTATACCTTTAGTTTGCATAAACTCTAGTTAATTAGTTTTCAATTAGTTCGTTTCCTGGATTGACAAAACCCATGATACTCATCTTGGGGAAAAGCTACACACGATACTGTCGTTTGCAGTATAAGGTTTGCCGTGCTTAAGTGTCGTCAACAACCACATGGCCTTGGAAGGCCGAACTATTCCAAACTACAAGAATCCCCCCTGAAGCTCCTACAGAGGGCACAAAATCATAAGCGTCAAACCACCTAGGCGCAAACTGTCGTATGCATGTCATATCAAAGGATTGGTGTTTTGATTCTTGGATACAAACAACCGCGCAATTTTTTGCCTCAGTTTGTTCTAACTATTAATACCTCTGATGTTCCACGACAATACATTCCAATTTTTTGTAGCCATAAAATGTGAACTGAAAGGAGCATGAAAACATCCAACAAGCACAGCTTGTTAGGAACTGAACCAACGACCAACAATAATACCAAATGCCCCAAGCAATTATATCAAAGTAAAAAAACAGATAGCACAATCCTAAGTGTAACAATAACAGATAATGTTCAGTGAAACTTCTAGTAGGAACCATAACGACCATGAAGGCCACCAGTATAAAGCAAAATAAACTGTGTCAACATGGCTATCGAGCCTAAAACACCATGGAGCAAAAGGACCAGACACATGAGACCACCAATAGCGACCACCACTCCAGCAGCGATCACCCTTGCAGTAGTGACTGCCACAGTCATCAGTCTTGAGTGCTTGCCATATCATCATTAGCACTTGCATTTTCATCAAGAAAAGATCAAAGGGCATCAAGCGTGAGATCCGCAGGATCCACACCACATCTAGTTCCCCATTGTTGAAGCACATTGATAGGAATGGGTAGCGGGACACCACTATTATCCTTCTTCGGTGGATTATCGAGGGGTGTCTGAGAGCCTCATGTGGTGAAAGCCATCCTGCTTGCTGAGCCTTGGGCTCCTCCTAACCTATGTCTCCACAATCAGTGTGTCAGCATTTGAAGCAGAAGTGACCAGTGGCAGTTGTATCTTCTTCTTACGTGTTGTGATAAAATCAGCTAAGCCATGAAGACCTTGGTCTTTAACGGTTTGGATAGTTTCTTGGGTTCTCTGATTGATGACGGTCATTATTTCACTATTTCGACCGCCAATTCCTCGGTGAATAAAGGGGGTATAACTAAAGTCCTGTGCATTATTTACCTAACACTGACGAATTCCACGAGTTTTGGTGGTTTTCGATGTATCACAGGGAGAAGCTCATATCCCTTGCAAAAGTACACCATATGGAGCAAGAGAGAATATGGACATAAAAGGGCTTGAGAAAGAATTGCAAATTCCACAACTTCAAAGTATCTCAAATGCCCTCAAGACCTACACCATTGTGTAGAGCTCGTTGAGATGATTCCAACGGACATATTATTTACCTCGTTTGGAGCTCGGATGGAAAAGATACAAAAAATACAAAAATATAGGGACTGCTGACGTCAGCAGCCCCGTCCGTACGCATCGAAGGCGGGAACTCACCAAGGCTTGACAGGTGGCACGCAACCATTGGATGCGCGGGGGAGCCACAGATCCTGATCCGCGTTCCACCGCCACAGCCAGTCACATGGCGACGCGTGGCAGGCCAGGGAAGGCGCGCCAGCGCCCGCGCGCGATAAAGCGTGGGAGGCGACCTGCAATGAGGTGGCGCCACGTGGCAGATGGCCGTTGGCTGGCCAGAGGCGACGCGGATCGCCATCCGCACATCGGCGGCGGGGCCAATCCCGCGACGCCACGTGGCGGCCAGAGGATGGTGCGCGCACGCGCCTGCGCATTGGAACGGCTCGCCCGACTAGTTTCGCCCACCGCCTGGACACGTGGAGCGCTAAGGAAGGCCACCCGCCAGTTCAACCGCCTAGATGCTCTGTTTGACCCATAAAACACTTGTAACTACTGGTTCTTCATTCCAACGTCCGGTTCACCGCCTTCAAGGCCGGTTCTTGACAGGTTTTCAACTGTAGCACGTGGGGAACAATGTTACCGACCTATCTAGGTCGGTTGGGGGCCAAGTGGTACGCCAGGAGCAGTTTGGGGGAAGAATCTTGCATAAGGACCATTGGAATATTCCCTCTACCTCCTCCTATAAATAGAGGGGCACACCCCCGTCTCATACTTGTACCATTCACCATGTGAACTCTCTTTCTCCCTCTAGGAGGCGCCCCATGGGAGGTGCTTCCATTCTGAAAGCAGTGTTTAGTTAGGAGTTAGAGAAGGTCTACTGTATCGGAGTCAGTTAAAAGTACTCAGTAATGTATTTCATTTGCTTATCTAGAGCATTACTTTCCTATTATTGACAAGTGCAAGTACTTCATGTTTCTACTTTATGCGCTTATCTTTCTGCCCTAGTTAGTTACTCGCTTGGTATGTATGCAGCTGTTAAGCACCTTTTTTCCTTTCGAGCATGCCAAGTTCGAGGCCTGAGTTGTGCTAAACTAAAATTGATTGATCGTTGTTATGCTTGCCGGTGTTACAATCCAACCTATACGCTAGGCTCTGGTTAGTTTCTCTCCTTTGGCCAAGGATGAACTATTGTAACACGTTTGTAGCGTGCCAGCCTATCCACGCAGATTTGCTTGGTAGTCCTACTTGGTGACAGCGTGTGGTGTGCCTATGTATCCCAGGCCCGTTCGTTTGGTAGGCCCATAGGCGTTAGCCGGGTCTCCTTCGATGATCTACTATGTACCCCTGTCCCTCGAGACGCCGGAATTTCGCTCGACGCAAGTCATAAGTCTATTGAGATCCTTTCGACCCTTAGCACGGATAACTCTTGTATGCAAGCAGAGATAGAAGACTGTATAGCAGTCCATGTCTTGTTGTCCTCCTAGCTTTACCTGTTTTCTTGCCAGCGGTGTTTGGCTTGTATCCCATGGTGTTTGGTGTCAACCTTTTCTAGTTATCGGTTGACGTGAAAGAGTAGTAACAACTGGATGAATGATAGTTTGATATCTCTATCTTAATGCTTCCCTGTGGATAAATACGATACCTTGGAATACTCCTGGGTGAAAGGCTAGAACGGTCTCCTTGCGCTTGCGGAGTAAAATCCGGTAGGCTGAGAACTACCAACAAGCTTTTCTGGCACCGTTGCCGGGGAAGCGCCGAGTTAGAATATTATTCTGTTATTCAACCTTTTGTTATTGCTCTTTCTTTTTATCTCAAAATTCAAAAAATAGAAAAATTGAAAACTTTCTCTTCAATTTGCTCTATCCGTTGAGTAAATCTTGATCATGCTTGTTCATGCTGCCCAAAGTTTACCATGAAAGCATAGCTTGGGCCATGTGTGTGCCTAGAGACTAATTTTCAAATTAAGCGTGGTGCTTAGGTTGAGTTAGGCTCTTTTTATCAAACGATGTATCGGGATAAATGAGCTATGTGTAGACTTTGGTAGTCATGTTCCATGCTAGTTCATTAACCACGATCCTTGCGCTAGCTGGATCTCTCAAGTTTCATGGAGACACAAAAATCCCGGTGTTGTTTAAAAAATGAACCCGTTTTTTTTAAGACTGTGATTTTGAGTAAAGTTGGAGAGATGAAAGTCATGGTTTAGCAACATGGTTTGTGCTACGTTTTGATTGAAATATTTTGCTAGCACTTTGTGAACAACGGGCCCGGTAGTTAATGCTCTTCATGCATATTTTGGACCCTTGTATATGTTGTACACTAACCTGTTGTAGGAGGCATTCATTTCCCACACGAGAGAAGAGGCCCCATGGCCGACATTCTTGTGCTCAACCTCTTGTCCTTTTTGGGAAATGTTAGCATCATGTTATGGATCATATATCATATCATGCTATCATCCATGCTTGGGCAGGCATAGACACCTTTGATCGCAGGCAGAGCTCTGTCTTAAGCACCACAAAGGCAATGAAAAATCAATCACCACAAGCATGGGGAGAACGTCGAGGTCATGATATGCAGTCAATGTATGTGTGGCATGGCAGACAACGACTGGTGGCACATGTCATACCCGACAAGTTTCAAGCCCAATAAGAGCATGATAGGGAGCAAGTTTGGAATCAGTATTCAGTGCAAAAACCAAGCTTGGGGGAGAAAATTGTCTAGCATTTGACAAGCTTCTGGAGAAACAACCAAAATTTCCAAGCCAACGAAGCAATGTTTAAAGGATATCCGCTACATCAACATTCCAGTGACCAACCATGGAGCAAGAACCCGATGTACCTACTGCCGAGATGGAATTTTTAGCATCATTACTTCCAACATCAATGAAGGTAACCCCCTCTAACAGCTGTTTTCAATATTCCCTTTTTAGAGGTTGTTTTAAAATGCCTGTTAGTGATAGCTCTTGGAACAAAACTTTCATCGTGCTAGGATCTTCTAGCAGTGCTATCATAGTAGCACTTGAAACCAAACTTTCATGCTAAGATCCTACGACCATAAGAGTTTCCAATAGTGCTATCATAGGTTAGCTTATCCTGATCAGTTAAGCTAGCCCTCTACTCTGCCTAACCTAGACGCTATCTTGTTAGGTAGACAAGTGCACGTGTCGAACCCTAACATGCAGGGAAAGGTAGAAGGAGGTTTCTAGAGATCATAATGGAGGAACGAAAATGCCATCACGCTATCCACTCTCGAACTTGAAGTATCTCTTCGCGCCATGATTAGACAATGCCTTCCACTAGAATCTGAACAAAGGAAAAAGCGGAACATAAAAACTTCAACAGAAGGTTTGTTTCATGACAACACAAGAATCAAGCTTGGGGGAAGATGGGCCAAAGACTATCCTCCAACCCAACCCCTGAGAGGAAGGACCTCGATATTCAACCTACGACAACGGTTGAGCGCTGCAAAACATTTACCATGCTCTGCATCACTTGGGAAGCAGACATCTCCCATCCTGAGAGTTCGTCTCCAAGACCAGATGTTTCTATAGTAAGTGGTTGCAATGAGATATACGTCGAGACATCACCCAAGTATGGAGGAGCACTACAAGTGAGCATTCCTTAATTCCCTTCCCCTAGCCAGACACACAACAAGACAAAGCAGTTTACAAGAGGTCAGGTTGATCTACTCTACTCATGAGTCAATGCGCCAATGAGCAATCTACGACATCACAAGCATGGCGCAACATGAGTCAGCACACCAATCACAAACATGGCGAATAGCCATCTCCCGAAGATTGGTGGCAAACTGCCAAGGATGCAAAGGAGTCAACTACAACAAACATCCACCTCTATTATTCCACGCAGTCTGTTTGGGAATAAACAGCTGGTCACGACCGAAACGGTGTCAATTTGGAAGAATGTCAGGCTAAAGGCAAAAATATGATGTTGGAACGGGAGATCCAACAAGAGACATTCATCCACGGGAGTAGTACCATCAGATCAGATAAATCCAAGCTCCCGACACTTTGTAGATGATCCAAATAGCAGCATGAGAACTGTTCATCAAATAGTCATTTTAGAAATAGAGGAGGCAGAACAAGAGTAAAGAGGGAAGCGAATTCGCTTAACACAGGTGAACAACAAAACAGCATCGTCGTCACCTAGGGAACAAGCAAACTTGCGGGAGGCAATGCTTGGTAATGTTGAAGCTCAGTTTCTTGGCAATCACTTGCAAGAACTAAGCTTGGGGGAAGATCATCGGGTGAGTACCCTGAATGCTTTGTATTAGATTGGTATTTTAAATCCTGAAAATTGCCATGACACCAAAAAAATATTTACTTTTTGTTACCCTGAATAAAAGAAAAGCTACAAAAAACTTTGCATACTTCAAAAACTACAAAAAGATTTGCTTTCACCATGAATAAACTAACTCCTAGCCATAATGCTAGAACTTTGTTTATACCCTTGCTTAAAGGAAATGATGAATAGTTGCTCTGTTAATTTCTTGTAAGTATTTCGTATACAACTTGACACTCTCCTAAAATTTGAACTTATTGGCTTTTGTCGTGATCCTACCTTTAATCTTTAACCTTGTGGGAGCAAGTGCTTTCAAACAAATTCTAAGTTGTTGTGAGATGTGATATAATCATAGTATGAGTTTAACCCATCTTGATCCTAGTAAGGTGAATTCTCGGAGTTTCTTTTTGAAAATTAAAGGAAGAAGTCCATATTTGACCCCTCAACTATTCCATTTGTCCAGTTTTAACCCCCAACTGTTATTTCGGCCAAACCAAACACCTAAAGTTAGTAAACCAGTCAACATTAGCACCTCGTCTCTGTTTGGGTGGTTTTGATGCTGACGTGGAGCGATTTTTGGTGCTGACTGGTCAAGTAGGGCCCACCTCTCATCTCTCTTTATTTCTTTCTCTCTCTATCTCTTCTCTCTCCCCCTGCATTTTGACCCGAGGTCTCGAGCCGCCCGCCGGCCCTTCTCCCCCCAGCACTGCCGCCCGCCGGCCCTCCCTCGCGTCCCGGCACCGCCGCACCTCCTCCCCCGCGCCGCTGCGCTCGGACCTCCCTCACGTCCCAGCGCCGCCGCTCCTCCTCCCCCGTGTCGCCGTGCCCCATACCTCCCTCGCATCCCTGCGCTGCCGCTCCTCCTTCGTTGCACCGCCGTGCCCCGGACCTCCCTCTCGTCCCTGCGTCGCCGTTCCTCCTCCCCCGTGCCGCCACGCCCTAGACCTCCCTCACGTCCCAGCACCGCCGCTCCTCCTCCCCCGTGCCGCTGTGCCCCGTACCTCCCTTGCGTCCCGGCACCGCCGCACCTCCTCCCCCGCGCCGCCGCGCTCAGACCTCCCTCTCATCCCTGCGTCGCCGTTCCTCCTCCCCCATGTCGCCACGCCCCAGACCCCCCTCACGTCCCAACGCCGCCGCTCCTCCTCCCCCGTGCCGCCGTGCCCCGTACCTCCCTCGCGTCCCGGCACGGCCGCACCTCCTCCCCCACGCCGCCGCGCTCGTACCTCCCTCTCGTCCCTGCGTCGCCGTTCCTCCTCCCCCGTGCCGCCATGCCCCAGACCTCCCTCACGTCCCCGCGTCACCGGCTACCGCACCTCCTCTCCTGCGCCACCGGGCTGGACCACCCGCGCGTGCCGCGCCGCCGTACGCAAGCCAGTCCTCCCGTCATCGGGTAAGTGGCCATCCCAGTTCCGCGTCGCGTCGATCTCCTGACGATGAGGTTGGACGTTGGAGAGCCCTCTGCTCCGGAACAGCGCGCTCCCTCCGCAATCCACCCCAATATCGCACGCTCCCTCCTCCGCCCCCCGTCCGCTACTCCATCTGGCTTGGCACTGCACGGGACCTCCAAGTCCGCACTGGCGCCGCGTAGTGCAGGCCCTCTGCTGCGTGTTTCTTGCAACCCGGCACCACTCGAATGCCGGCACCCCTTCCCGTCGCCAGAAAGAAGAGAGAGAAGATTAGAGAGAGGAAGAGAGATAGGAGAGACGCCGCCACGTAAGCAGTCCACGCTGGCATCAAAACCGCTCAACATCATCCCAAAACCACCCAAACCGAGTTGAGATGTCAAAGTTATACGGTTTTGCAAGTTTAGGTGTCTGGTTTGACCGAAATAACAGTTGGGGGTTAAAACTGGACAAACGGGATAGTTGAGGGGTCAAAAATGGACTTCTTCCAAAATTAAAATGAGAAAGTTCCTCAGTGGTTTAAATACCTATCCATAGCCAAATGCTTTCATGATGAAACCTATGCATATGCTTCCTATTGTTATGTTGAGTTTTGTCAAATTTTGAGTTCTTATGAAGTAGTGACACTTCAAGTCCCGATCAAAATCCCTCACATCCACATTCATTTGCTTGCCTTCCCTCTGTCTGGTTATGCTTAAATCTACACTGGATTCAAGCATCCTCTTACATCAGACATTTCTCCACCATATCCATCATCCCCTTACCTATCCACAAATATGGTCTCCGAAAAATACTCCAATCATATTCCAGCAATATCCCCAAAGTTCTCATACAAGAAAGAGACATGGAGCTATCAAAAAGAGGAGAGATGAAAAAAAAAGAAGAAAGAGAAGAAAAAAAAAAAGAAGAGAGAAAAAAAATAAGAGAAAATAAAATGAAAGCTCCATGTACTCGCATGCTTCAAAGATTCAAGGGGATGCATCAAATAAGGAGTTTTCATCCATAGACCATATCCATTCACAAAACAAGTCTATTCTCCTTTGATCGGGATAAGAGGTATCACAAGCTTCGCTAGGACCAATCTTTGACTTAGCAATATACATGACATAGGTAGGCTAACGTTATCCCTACCTTGAGCTCCACATAAGCCTTTAGTTGATAGGAAAAAGTTTGGCCAATGGCCTGGTGAGGAAATATACAGCCACTTGAGTGATCGAGGGTACCATTTGAGGAACTTACTGCTTGTCGGTGTTTGATACCGGCAATGCACCACGGGGTGTGTCACGTGATGCTTTTGGGGTGGCGAGATCGGCGTAGCTCGATGGTTCGCGTAGAGATGCGACAAAACACAAGGGTTTATACAGGTTCAGGCCGCAATATGCGTAATACCCTACGTCCTATTGGTGGCGAGTTGTATTGATCTGAGTTCTTGAGGTTACAATGAGGGTTTTTAGGCTTGGTAGCTGGTGTGCGATGAGATGATTAATTCTCTACATAGGGGTCCCTCACCTGCCTTATATAATCGGCCAGGCTTGGGTTACAAGTCGGTTTCTATCTACGAGTCCTACTCTGTTTGGAAACCTAAAAGAGTACACAGAATCTACGATTATATGCTTCCTTTCCTGAGTCCTGCTGCTTCTGGAATACAAAGTCCGAACCAACTCCTTTACGCTTTTCCTAAATTACAGCGTCAAGCGTCTTGACTTGGTCTTTGAGCTCGTCATCCGTTCTCGGGCCCATGAGACTAGTCGGCACCCCGTACAAGGGTCTGCTTTCTCTACTGGGCCCTCCAACGGCCCATGTACTGAATCCACGTTGTCAGGGCCCAGGGGATATCTATCCCCCACAAGCCCCCGAGGCTTGAGTTAATTTAGGGATTAATTGACTCGAGACTCCAGAAAGAATAACATACTACTCATGAGTTCCTCATCGTGAGTCAATATTGCTTCTCATGGTGCACCGCCAGGTGCACCCTATGGGGTAGCCCCCGAGCTTCAAGTTGACTTGAGTATCAATCAGCTTGAAGATCTAAACTTTCTGATCAGACTTCACAGAATGCAATCCTCAAGCGCCGAGTCAACATGAGGAATAGCAAATCCTCTTATCTAAGTTACCATCTATTCCCAGTTTTCCGAGTCATAAAAAACCGACTCAAGCTTCTTGTTTTATCGGATTTTTAGGAAAAAGAATATTTTTCCACAAATCCCGCACCCCATGGGGTTAACCCAAAGGGAACGAGCAGAGGGTACCGAGGAGTTACCTGAAAAAGCCCCAAAAATAGGAATCTTTCAAACACGCAACAGCTGCTGCTCGCCTAAGCGATAACTGACACGTGGAGGAAGTCAAAACGACGCATCCAATTGAATCGTGTTCACAGAGATCGAAGCGGGGTGGCTGTACTATAAGAGCAAAGCCATCTCCCGTCCATCCATTACGCCTCCACCGAGTACCCAATTCTTCAAGAAAAAAACCCAAGAACTCCCCACCCTCTCGCTCTCAGCCATGGCCGGAGGAAAGGGCAAGAAGCGCGCCCGCGCCAGCGAGGAGGAGTACGAGGACTCCGACGATGCATTCTTCGGCGGCGCGTACGACGGGGACTCCTCCGACGATGGCTCCTCCACTAAGGAGGAGCCAGCCCCCAAGGAGACGCCGCTGCGGAAGGATGAGTCGGAACCCGACACTGACGACTCCCAAGGCTACAACGCCAAGGAGCGCGCCAAGCTTAGGGGCCTCCATCGCACCGCCTTCCAAGACTCCTCTGACGAGGAGGAGGAGGACTCCGAGGATGACGACGACGACGATGATGACGACGACGACCACCATGATGGCCCGGGCGGCGATGATGGCGGCCACGACGGTGGCGATGAGGCCGACGCTCCGGCCTCCAAGCGCCGCCGCGTCACCAGGCCCCCGGCTGGGGCTTCCTCCACCGCCACCACCACCATAGTAGTAGTAGCAGTTAGGAGTAGATTAGGATAATCTCCCCCATTATATGTAATCCACCATCATGAACTATGTTTTTATATAATGAAATCCATCGTATTATCCTTCGTTCTTGAGTTCATCTGTGTGTTCTCATTTTGAAAAGCTTGCATTCGAGTCAATTGCTTCTTTTGAGTTCTTTGAAGAAAAGACGAAATCGTCATACAACAAGAAAACTCGCACTTCACTTATGCCCAGAATTCATGCAAGACTCAATTCATTGTGCCGATTTAGAGACCTCATTCTTTGAGTGATAGAAAACATGAACTTGTGCTATGAATACCAATTGAACAACCGTTCTTTTTAAGAAATCATCCCGACTGAAATGGTCGACTTAACCCCAGAGAAACCCGACCAAAACTTTACCGTCAAGAGATCCGAGTCAACCTTTAACGATATCTGCCAATTCCGTCAGTCCACATGAACTGTTGTTGTTTTGAGATCTATACCCTGAACCAATTTCATCCATCTGAGAACCGTGCTGCCATTCTTCCCTGCTGAGACCACCGCCACTACTATTTGAAATCAGAGTGCTACTGCATCCGCTTCGTCTCGAATCTCCAACCCAACAGAAACATCCACATCCATGGCTCCTAAGAAGAAAACCTTGAGCGAGCGCGAAAACACCAGTGAGGGCCTGCCGCACAACAAGAACCGGCAGCTTCCGTCACCATACTTAGCGTACCGCCCCTCCACTGTCACTGAGCCCATGCTACAATCATTAGTAAATATGGGCGTCCTGCCTCCGAAGGAAGTAGCAAACTGGAAGGTGTGCGAGAAGAAGGATGACGCTGCTCCAACTGAGGACACCTACGAGGCAATGGTGTTCATGCTGTTCTTCATCCGCGGGTTAGGTCTCCCTGTCTTCTCATTCGTGCGAGGCCTTTTCCAGTTCTATGCAATCAATCTGACCCACCTGAACCCCAATTCGATTCTTCAACTTTCAATTTTTATCCACCTCTGCGAGGCGTTTCTTGGAATTGTCCCGCACTTTGGCTTATGGAAGTATCTATATCACTGCAAAGCTGGTCTGAGAGATGGGGTGCTACAAGTAACTGGAGGGGCCAGCTTTGAACCGCGGAAGAATCGCAAAGCTGTTTATTTGGATATCCCCCTCCCAGATAACAACAGAGGATGGCACTCCGAGTGGTTTTATATTGAGAACCATGGAAACTCTCTCCCCTCAAGGATTGGGAGGCAACCTGACAGCAAGCTAACCAGCTGGAAAGAAGGCCCAACTATTGAGGAACAGGCTGAGGTTGACGCACTGCTAGAAGAAATAGCCAACCTGAAGGAAAAAGGCATCACTGCCCATGCTGTGGTTATAGATTTCATGTATCGCTGTATTCAACCTTGTGATGATCCAGCATCTCAAGTGCATTTTCATCTCACATACATGCAACATTCATCATGATGCATCATACATTGGTATGCATTTAAACCCTAGTTCAAATTTGGTTGAAATGCCACTTGCTATACCCTGTTTTCTGCGTGTATGTCTCTGTGATTGTGCCCATAACTTTGATTCTATTTAGATCTGGGTGAAACTCATATTGGCAAACTTGTAGGCAATTTGATGATAAACAACTTTGGTAATTGGTACTTTGACATGCATTAAGGTTTGCATAGAGTTTTGGGGCTTTTTCTGTCAGCATGTGAATTCTGTCCAAACATGACCAGTTTAGTAATTTTAAATTTTCTAGATCTTAAATCCACAATCTTGAAATGCTTTTATTTAGAAAGTTGTATATCTTGCAATTCTAAACAACATTGGTATAAAACTCTTTGGATGAATGTGATTAGAAAATAGACTTTTAGAATTTCTAAACTTATAGGTTCTGTTGGTCAAACCTTGGTCAGCGGCTCAAATTCAAATTTACACCAGATTTTTTAATATAACATGGTATACAAGTTTATAAGGGGAATGTAGAGGAACAAATTTAGAACATTTCATCCAATTGGGGTAATTTCAAATTCAGCTCCTAAGTTGACCAAATAAGCGAATTTCAGAAGTAGGTTTCCTGATCAAAGCTGGTTTTTCCATTTTCGGGATTTTTGGAATTCCTTTTGTCTCTATGACACGGGGCCCCACCAGTCATCAGTCTCGGATTCCCGGATGACGACATCAGCTGTGGGTCCCATTCCTCCGTCGCTTCGTATACCCGGTCTATGGATTTTTCTCCTAGCAAATTCACTTGGCCCACCTATCATGGACCTCCGGCCCATAGACCCGGTTCACCCATCCCCGATCGCCTTCTCTCCCCGCTACAGCGCGCCCACACGGCGGCCATGGCCTGCCCGCGCGCCACGGCGCCGAGGCCATGCCCCCTCTCCCTGGCTCCCTTCAAGACGAAGCAACCGGCCTTACCTAGACGCTCTCCCAGCTTCATTCCACTCGCTCTCTGCCCCGCCTCGCTCCCTCTCTGCCCTCCTCTGCAAGCGTAGAGCGCTGCCGCCATTGAAGCTCGGCTACGAGCTCATGCGCCGGCCGCTTCGGGCTCTCTCCGACCAAGTCACCGCGCGTCCCGCGCTCGCCTCGCGCACCTCCACCGTTCCCCCACATCCTCGGCCTCCACCCGCGCCTCACTTGCCCTCCCCGCGCTCCGTCACCATTGCCGCTCGGCCCGAACTCAAGGTCGACGCGGACGACCTCCCTCACGCCATCCCCCTGCCTCAAGACCACATCCACCACCTCCGTCGTAACCCTGCGAACCCGGCGCACTAGCCGTCGTCGTCGTTGTCCTACTCCTTTGCCGGATCCGCGCCCGCGTCGCCGTCGGCGTTCACCGACGCCGTCCCGGTTCACCGCCCTGTGCCGCTCGTCCACACCACCGCCGGCGACGAGGCCTAGGGGGTCGAGTTAGATGTCGCGGGAGGCACATCCCCGGCCCAACTCGGCTCCAAGCGCGGTCCTCTACGCGCCACGTGCCCCGCGAGAACACCGGCCACCGCACGCACCTCGCCCCTGGCTGAAGGTAGAAGAAGAAGCGCATTTTTGCAGAAAGCCCCCTTCATTTATTGCTTATCGCATCACTGTTGACTGCGTCTTGAATAAATAGTGAAAACACCCCTGGATCTATTAGGGTTTCGTATTTCTAACCAGAGCCCTGGTATTTTGCAGATCTAACCTCGTGCTTTGGAGGTTTCACTGTTCACTGGGTCTGGGTAAAATTGTGTGCTAGCCCTGAATGTTTTGAAATAATCACGGATTAGTCCCTGAGTCTATAGTTTTTCATTTAAATTGATTATTTTGAGCTGAGAACTTTAGAAAATCACTATAAATCAAAGAAAAATCCAAAATGGACAAACTCAGTGGCTACGGACTCCTTAAATGAGTATGATGTGGATGTGTGAAAAGACTGTTTTCCCCTTGTTTAACTTGCATGCATGTGAGGGTGATAAATGGTAAAAGTGGACCAAATGAACTCCAAAAATTATAAAACTTGGGCAGTAGTTTTTTATGGCATTTAGGCACTGTGTGAATTTTTGTTGAAGTAGCACTTGCTGTTAAATGTCTAATCTACCCCTAGGCTTGAGTTTTTGCAATAAAAATGCATAGAAAGTACTCACTATATGAAACTTGCTCCAAAGGTTGAACAAGATTTTTATGACACACCTTATGCTGCATATAGCTTGCTGGTAAAGTTTGAGGCCTTGCATGTTAAGTTCGAGTGGTGATTTGAAAATGACAAAGTGTCACATGCTTAACTAAATAAAAAGAAAAAGTGGTCTTAGGATGCATAATTAATTCCATGAAAAATTTGGTAGCTTGCTAATAGTGCATAGGTTCGAAAAAGTATTTTTGTGAAGCTTGTGAGTACTGTCTTGATGTGCATTTAAAATAGACCAAGATAATTATATGGAAAATAGATGTCCTATCAAACTATGGATTTTGTGCTTGCGGATTTTTGTATATGATGTTCATGCAATGTAATGCTTGCTGTAGAAATTTCAGGTCCAGAAACCATTCCTATAAATTATGAAAAATCTGAGAAGCTATAGGGCTGGTAACTTGCTAGAATTTTAATAAATTAATTATAACTTAATTGTAGCTGAAACTTTGACAGTAGCATTATGTAGTGTGTTTCTGCATATGATAAAAGTTTGAGATCAATTTAAGTCGCCTAACTACATGAACTTATGAGTGCCTTTTTATTCCTAAAGGTGGCATGTCCATTAATCTGTGTGTATATGTTTAACTACAAGTGACAACATGTTTAGTACATATATAAAGTTACTTGCTGCATACCATCAAATACATCTTGTGATTCCAAGGATATTCGATGGAGGTGTTTTTGAGAGACCTTCATTCCATTTGATAGGGACTGTGTACACATATAAGACAGTGACTCCTGATAACTTCAGAGATAAAATATAGTGATGGTTTGTACGATTTTTTAGTAAAGTCGTTAAGTTTTCATATCATAATATGTATGTCAACTAAGTATACTTGAATCATTTCGTCACAACCCACTTGACTATGCATTATGTTTACCTGTACCCTATGCATGTATTTGCATACTGTTGCACTCACTTGGATATTATATCATGCATATAGATTCCGCAAAGGAAGGGACAACACAAGAGCTGCTATTGATCGATAAGCTGAACAACGAATTGCACCAAGAGCAATAAGATGACGTGTCGCTGATTTCATCCGTTCCTGTTTCAAGGGGTTGCCTGGGGCAAAGCCCCACAACCCGGCAAACTAACTTAGATTAGTTTGTTGGTTTTCAAAGGAACAATCAAAGGTAGGCAGGACCATGCTATACCCAGGAAACATCTTATGTCTTAATGATTAGGCATATGCATCAGGAGTTGTTTAGAAACCAACTGCATTAGACATCCTGGCTGGCCTGGCCCTAGCTCCTATGAATAGAGTTCGTAGGACGAGTATGCCTAGAAATGCTAGGTACGAGTAGACACGAGTGAGCACTGTCACTCGTCGCGTAGGTGATTTTACAAATCTCAAAAATCTTACTATGATGCAATTTATGATTATTATTGCTGATGTTAAATGGAGATCGGGCGGAGCGTAAGTTTACTTTTGGGGTGTGCGTTGTTGTTATCTGGCTCCGCCCGAGTCGCATAAGGCCCGTCCGCTGTTCGTCTGCTGATTGGCATAACATTGCTAGAGTGCTTATCCAGGAAATGGGCCTGGTGAAAGTCTTACTTGTGCCATCCGAAGAACAGAGACTTGGTCCTACCGGACTCTAGGGGCGCTCACTCTCACGGAGGGCTGACCCATCGTGGTATCGCTCTATGGGGGCTAAACCTAGGGAATGGCGGGTTGGAATCGAACTTGGGATGGGACAAGTGGAGATGGGGACTATATGTGGGAACGCGATGGCTAGTAAGCATATACCCCTGGCATTTTTAGTTATTCCCGGGAATTAAAAATCGATTCGAATCGCTGATGCTCAACAGGTGTGAGAGTGCCAGATATCGCACACGGGCAACGTAGTGACAATTTAAATATCTTATGCTTATATTCATGTTTTTAATACAACATGCTTGGATGGGTATGATATGCTATTATGCAAGTTACTGAGGGTACTCATGTTTTACTTTCATGCAAGTATTTACTTTATGATATAAATGATCTTTATTGTTAATGGATAGCAGCTGTCAAATCCTGCTATCTTATGTCAACATGACCTTGTTTAAAAATCAACGGCTAAGGATCCACATGATTAGTAAGCATGCTTTGCATCAGCCGTAAGCCCTGTCCATTAAGTACTACTGAGTAATTAGTACTCAGGGTCTACCCCCACTTTTGGATTACAGGTACCGGCGACATCTGGACAACTGTGTTGGAGGTGGTAGTACCAGTGGGCTCGGTGCTACTCGCCTTGATTATCCCTACATGAAGACTTTTGAGTTTATTTCCTGCTGCGAGTTGTTTTGAAACGCTTCCGCTATTTATACATATATTTCTCTATCGCTTCCGCTGTATTTTGAACTCGTATTTGATTCCATACATGATGGTTTGTAAACTAAGTCTATTCCTCTTATATTTCAACTGCCTGTGATGATGTAACTGTTGTAGCTCCATTGAGAGTCGGATGTGTTTGATGTCGATTCCTCTGGGAATGGTGTTATCGAGAGCCGAAGTACTGTCGACGGACTACCGGGTTTAGTCTGGCCTAGGTGCACTGGGAGCCAGAGGTGGCAGGTGTGCTTAGTCCGGGTTAAGCAGGGCGGTTCCGCCACAGCTGGTATCAGAGCCGATCATACACAGACAATTGTTATATCATCAAGTTTTGGTTTACAAAACTATTTTCGAAAGCCCCTTTTCAATTAATTCAAAAATGAGAGTATGCGATATGCCCATATTAAGGATGTTAGTGTTATCCAGGTGACATCACTGACAATTCTGACCTAGATAGAACTCATATGCATATTCGATGCTTTGGGAAGCAACTCTTCGGCCGTAGCTATCCCCAGTACCGGTGGAAGCTATCGGGATTTGCGAATGGTTGTGCACCCTACATTCATGCTGTATAAGTAAAAGCTCTTTAAGGGTGGTGGGCATGTTTGAGGCTTTCATACCAACCACACTTACATTTGGTTTTTGGGATCCACCTTTATCTCGACAATCCCCAGTACTGGTGGAAAGTCAGGCTTTGAGGAAAAGGTGCAGTGGCCCACTCTACATTGTCCACGCAGCGGTCACGCGTGGATGCCACACTAGGTGGTAATGTATGATCATGCATTTTTCTGCAGGTAAACTAACCACGTGCGAAACTAAGAACGAATAGAGAACGGCTAGTTGCATTAAGGAGAGACGTGCATATATGTCACCGAATTATCGCTAGCTATATATAAAATACATAGGATGTGTGATGTGGGACCGAATAGGACGAATCATGCATCATGTATCTTTTGATTCATTTTGAGGGACATTACTAAAAGACAAATGAAATAAATCGTGACTTAAGCAAACATTCTGCACGTTTCGCTACATGATGTGTCAATTGTAAGCAACTAATACAATTCGCTAAGTAAAAGCCTCTCCTATGGAGTTTCCCGGTAAAGTGTTTCGTTCGAGAGTTATGACTAAAAACATTCAGGTTCAAAAATCTGCACACTCATACCGACGAGACACAGCGCACAAGTTTTCCGTTAGCGAATACGATTGCCTAAGCCTACAAGATGACGGCTAACACTTTTTGTGCCATTCATTTATTCTGTTCAATTACATGCTTTCATGTATTCAGAATATGTTTATGGTGCTATGATCTTTTTGACACCGTATCGATTGCACAAAAAGTTCTTGGACTAAACCCGATTGACTTCATTTCTGCAGATGGTCACCCCACCAGAGACATCTGCTCAGGGGGCTGCTCATGGAGCACCATCTCCTTCTAAATTGGCCACCCAGGTCGCTCAGCAACTCATCAACTTGATAGCTCAAGAGCAACGACGGCGCGACCCGCAAGAGATCAGTTATATTGATTTTGCAACGCTACAACCACCAATCTTCACCGCTACCACAGATCCATTGGATGCTGATGATTGGCTTCGGATCATCGAGTCCAAGTTTAGTCTACTGCCTCGCCTCAGTGAGCAACAGAAGGCTCGCTTTGCAGCACAGTATCTACATGGTCCCTCGGGGGCCTGGTGTGCTTCATTCCTGGCAATGCAACCAGCCGGGCACCAGGTCACGTGGGATGAGTTCTGTGCGGCTTTTCGGGCACACTACCTCCCACCTAGCCTCATCGAGCTCAAACAACGGGAATTTCGTGCACTTCAGCAAGGGAGCATGTCCGTACTCGAGTAGTGCAAGCTTTCATCCGCTTGTCCCAGTACTCCCCTGAAGACGTCAACACTGACTCACATAGGGCTGCCCGTCTGTTGGGTGGGTTTGACCCCACTCTGCTAACTCACTTGAGGCGCCGCTACGATAGCTTCATCGAGTTAGCAGATGTCGCCATCGACATGGAGAATCGCCTCAGTCAGGCCCACGAGGATCAGCGGAGGAAGAGAATTGCAAGCACACCTCCGTCGAGTTCATCTCAACGACAACGGGTTGTGCATCGCGCATCGCCGCACATATATTACTTCGACATGCCCCAATAGCAAAAGCAACAGTTGAGTACACAACAACACCCATCATCCTGCAGTGCACCACCTCGTCCACCTGCTTCAGTGCCACTTTCCAAACCAAGCACTGGCTCCCCTTGCTTAACCTGTGGGAGGGCTGGACATTCCAGTCGCACATGTCGCACGAGCCAGAAGACTCCGGGCTCAGTGCCTATGGACGAAGAGAAGAACTCAGCCCCGAAGCTGGGCCAACAGCAATACAGCCAGCTTGAGCAAGTTCCGGAGAGTGAACCAGTCTTGGCAGGCACATTTTTGTCAATGACCATCCTACAGTTGTTTTATTTGATTCTGGAGCGTCCTTCACTTTCGTCAGCAAAGCATATGCACTGAAGCATGGATATGAAATTACAGAGTTGAAACAGAAATACCGCATCACAGCTGCAGGGTTATCCATAAGTACAAATCACATAGTGAGGGACTTGCGTTTGCAAGTAGGAAAGGAAAGTTTGTTCATCAGTCCTCTAGTACTCCCATGACTAGGGATTGATGTTATTCTGGGGATGGAATGGTTGAAACAACACAATGCTATGATAGATGTTGGGAGTAGAACCGTTCAGTTGCGCTCAAGCAGTGGGACCGATGTGGTTATTCATGTACCACTTCATAAGCATGTGTCTCACACGGTTAATGTTGCAGAAGCTCAGACTGAAGCACAAGCACTTGCAAAGATCCCAGTAGCCTGTGACTATCCTGATGTGTTTCTAGAAGAACTTCCTGGACTATCGCCAGATAGGGATGTAGAGTTCAGAATAGACCTTGTTCCAGGCACGGCACCTGTCTCCAAGAGGCCGTATAGAATGGCGCCTGATGAATTGAAAGAACTAAAAACACAGTTGCAAGAGCAGTTAGACAAAGGGTTCATTCGGCCCAGCTCATCACCTTGGGGCTGTCCCGCCCTCTTTGTTGAGAAGAAAGACCAAGGTGGTAAGAGATTATGTGTGGACTATCGACCGTTGAATGCTGTTACTGTCAAGAACAAGTACCCACTGCCACACATTGATATCCTATTCGATCAGCTTGGGGGAGCCACAGTTTTCTCCAAGATTGATCTTAGATCTAGGTACCATCAAATAAAGGTCCGAGAGGAAGACATACCAAAGACCGCTTTCTCCACGCGGTATGGGCTTTATGAGTATCTTGTCATGTCCTTCGGTTTGACAAATGCACCGGCTTTCTTCATGTACCTGATGAACTCGGTGTTCATGAATGAGCTTGACAAATTCGTAGTAGTATTCATTGATGACATCTTGGTTTATTCCAAGAATGAGAAGGAGCACGAAGAGCATTTGCGAATAGTGTTATCTCGCCTTAGAGAACATAAACTCTATGCCAAGTTCAGCAAGTGTGCTTTTTGGCTAAAGGAAGTGGCATTCCTAGGCCATATCTTGTTAGCGAAGGGAGTGGCTGTCAATCCCAGCAAGGTGGAAGATGTGCTGAATTGGAAGCAGCCACAAACTGTGACAGAGATACGGAGTTTTCTTGGTTTAGCGGGCTACTACCGCCGCTTCATCAAGGATTTCTCAAGAATTTCAAAGTCTATGACAGCGTTGACCCAGAAAAATGCAAAGTTTGCGTGGAGTCCAAAATGTGAAGAAGCACTTGGAACGTTGAAGAAACTCCTAACTTCAGCACCTGTTCTTGCTCAACCAGACATCATCAAGCCGTTTGATGTGTATTGTGATGCCTCTGGTAGTGGCCTCGGTTGTGTTTTAATGCAAGAGGGCAGAGTGATCGCCTATGCATCCAGCCAACAGCGGAAACATGAGGTGAATTATCCGACTCATGATCTTGAGTTGCTTGCAGTTGTTTACGCACTGAAGAAATGGAGACATTACTTGTTGGGCAACACCTACCACATATACACCGATCACAAAAGTCTAAAATACATATTCACACAACCAGAACTAAACATGAGACAACGTCGTTGGTTGGAGTTAATCAAAGACTATGACTTGGAAGTCCATTATCACCCCGGTAAAGCAAACGTTGTAACAGATGCATTGAGCCGTAAAGCTCATTGCAACTTCATTGAAGCTCGTCCAACAGTGAGAGTGCTATGCTGTGAGATTGGGGACATAGAAATGCCAACAGCGCTGGAAGCCTAACTTTACAACCTTGTCCTTGAACCAACCATAAAAGACCAAATCATTGCGGCACAAAAGCAAGACAAGGGTATGGCACATATTCGTGAAGGATTAGATCAGAAGAAAAGAGCGTGCTTCACACTTGATGACCATGGAGTCCTGTGGTTCAAAAATCGCTTAGTGGTACCAAAGGACATGGAGCTAAGGAAGAAAATTCTGGATGAAGCTCACACCTTTATGTTCACTATGCACCCAGGGAGCAATAAAATGTACCAAGATCTGAAGCAAAAGTTTTGGTGGACTCGCATGAAAGGAGAAATCGCCAAATATGTGTCTGAGTGGGACGTGTGTCAGCGAGTCAAAGCCGACCACCTAAAGCCTGCTGGTATGCTTCAGCCATTAGCAATTCCAGCCTGGAAGTGGGAGGATGTACATATGGACTTCATTGTGGGTTTGCCTCGCACACAGAAGGGGTACGATTCCATTTGGGTGATTATTGACCGATTCACAAAATCTACACATTTCCTCCACCTATCAGGCAAAGCAATATGCTGAGCTATATATTTTCCGGATTGTATCCTTGCACGGTGTTCCCCAGACCATCACTTCGGATAGAGGCTCACTGTTTGTGTCCCGTTTCTGGGAGCAACTCCAAATTGCTCTTGGGACCAATTTGATTCACAGTTCAGCATACCATCCCCAAACAAGCGGCCAAGTTGAAAGAGTGAACCAAATCCTAGAAGATGTGTTGAGAGCCTGTGCCTTGACTTACTCCGCCAAGTGGGATGAATGTCTCCCCTTAGTGGAGTTCACTTACAACAAAAGCTACCAGAAGAGCTTGGAAATGGCTTCTTTTGAGGCCCTATATGGTAGACGGTGTAGAACACCACTCAACTGGTCAGAACCAGGAGAACGTGTCACATTCGGTCCTAAGTTAGTAACCCAAGCCGAAGAACAAGTGAAATTCATACACAGTAATCTGAAGAGAACACAGTCCAGGCAGAAAAGCTATGCCATTAGCCTTTGAAGAAGGCGATCATGTGTATCTTTGGGTATCACCAATGAAAGGAGTACACCAGTTTGGAGTGAAAGGAAAACTAGTACCAAGATACATTGGTCCATTCAAGATCACAGAAAGATGTGGAGCAGTAGCTTACCGATTAAAACTACCACCATATCTTGCTGCAGTTCATGATGTGTTCCATGTCTCACAACTCAAGAAGTGCTTATGAGTACCAAAAGAAGTAGTAGATGCATCTCAACTTCAGATTGAACCAGACCTCACATATGAAGAGCAGCCCATAAAGATCCTCGACCAAAAGCAAAGAGCAACACGACGAAGAACCATTAACTTCTACAAAGTGCAATGGAGTAATCACTCCGAAGAAGAGGCAACTTGGAAACAAGAAGAATTTTTGCAAACTAGATACCCCAGATTTCTTCCATCCACTACAAATTGAGTACGTCACCACAGTTTAAAAGTTTCAAATTCATACACAATGCACTTTCTTCTCATTTAACTTATCCACCCACATCACATCAAAAATCTCGGGACGAGATTTCTTTAAGGGGGGTGGGTTGTGATACTCCAGCATCTCAAGTGCATTTTCATGTCACATACATGCAACATTCATCATGATGCATCATACATTGGTATGCATTTAAACCCTAGTTCAAATTTGGTTGAAATGCCACTTGCTAAACCCTGTTTTCTGCGTGTATATCTCTGTGATTGTGCCCATAACTTTAATTCTATTTAGATCCAGGTAAAATTCATATTGGCAAACTTGTAGAAAATTTCATGGTAAACAACTTTGGTAACTGGTGCTTTGACATGCATTAAGGTTTGCAGAGTTTTGGAGCTTTTTCTGTCAGCATGTGAATTCTGTCCAAACATGACTAGTTTAGTAATTTTAAATTTTCTCGATCTTAAAGCCAAAATCTTGAAATGATTTTATTGATAAAGTTGTAGATCTTGCAATTTTGAACAACATTGGTATAAAACTCTTTGGGTAAATATGATTAGAAAATAGACTTTTAGAATTTCTAAACTTATGGGTTCTGTTGGTCAAACCTTGGTTAGCAGCTCAAATTCAAATTTACACCAGATTTTTGAATATAACATGGTATACAAGTTTATGAGGGGAATGTAGAGTAACAAATTTAGAACATTTCATCCAATTGGGGTATTTTTAAATTCGGCTCCTAAGTTGACCAAATAGGCGAATTTCAGAAGTAGGTTTCCTGGTCAAAGCTGGATTTTCCATTTTCGGGATTTTTGGAATTCATTTTGCCTCTATGACACGCGGGCCCCACCAGTCACCAGTCTCGGATTCCCGGATGACAACATCAGCTGTGGGTCCCACTCCTCCGTCGCTCCGTATACCCGGTCTATGGATTTTTCTCCTGGCAAATTCACCTGGCCCACCTATCATGGACCTCTGGTCCATAGACCCGGTTCACCCATCCCCGATCGCCTTCTCTCCCCGCTCCAGGACGCCCACGCGGCGGCCATGGCCTGCCCGCGCACCACGGCGCCGAGGCCACGCCCCCTCTCCATGGCTCCCTTCAAGACGAAGCAACCGGCCTCCCCTACACGCTCTCCCGGCTCCATTCCGCTCGCTCTCTGTCCTGCATGGCTCCCTCTCTGCCCTCCTCTGCAAGCGCAGAGCGCTGCCGCCATAGCCGCCATTGAAGCTCGGCTACAAGCCCTCCTCCGACCAAGTCACCGCGCGTCCCGCGCTCACCTCGCGCACCTCCACCGTTCCCCCACATCCTCGGCCTCCACCCGCGCCTCACTTGCCCTCCCCGCGCGCCGTCACCATTGCCGCTCGGCCCAAACTCGAGGTCGATGCGGACGACCTCCCTCGCGCCATCCCCCTGCCTCGAGACCACATCCACTACCTCCGCCGTAACCACGCAGACCCGGCGCACTAGCCGTCGTCGCCGTTGTTCTACTCCTTCGCCGGATCCGCGCCCGCGTCGCCATCGGCGTTCACCGACGCCGTCCCGGTTCACCGCCCCGTGCCGTTCATCCACACCACCGCCGGCGACGAGGCCTAGGGGGTCGAGTTCGCTGTCGCGGGAGGCACATCCCCGGCCTAACTCGGCTCCAAGCGCGCTCCTCTACGCGCCGCGCGCCACGCGAGAACACCGGCCGCTGCGTGCACCTCGCCCCCGGCCGAAGGTAGAAGAAGACGCGCATTTTTGCAGAAAGCCCCCTTCATTTATTGCTTATCGCATCACTGTTGACTGTGTCTTGAATAAATTGTGAAAACACCTCTATATCTATTAGGGTTTCGTATTTCTAACCTGAGCCCTGGTATTCTGCAGATCTAACCTCGTGCTTTGGAGGTTTCACATGCGCTGTTCACTGGGTCTGGGTTAAATTGTGTGCTAGCCCTGAATGTTTTGAAATAATCACAGATTAGTCCCTGAGTCTATAGTTTTTCATTTAAATTGATTATTTTGAGCTGAGAACTTTAGAAAATCACTATAAATCAAAGAAAAATCCAAAATGGACAAACTCAGTGGCTACGGACTCCTTGTGAGTAGATCAATAGAATGAGTATGATGTGGATGTGTGAAAACACTGTTTTGCCCCTGTTTAACTTGCATGCATGTGAGGGTTGATAAATGGTAAAAGTGGACCAAATAAACTCCAAAAATTATGAAACTTGGACGGTAGTTTTCTTATGGCATTTAGGCACCGTGTGAATTTTTGTTGCAGTACCACTTGCTGTTAAATGTCTAATCTACCCCTAGGCTTGAGTTTTTGCAATAAAAATGCATAGAAAGTACTCACCATATGAAACTTGCTCCAAAGGTTGAACAAGATTTTTAGGACACACCTTATGCTGCATATAGCTTGCTGGTAAAGTTTGAGGCCTTACATGTTTAGTTCGAGTGGTGATTTGAAAATAACAAAGTGTCACATGCTTAACCAAATAAAAAGGAAAAGTGGTCTTAGGATGCATAATTAATTCCATGGAAAATTTGGTAGCTTGCTAACAGTGCATAGGTTCCAAAAAGTATTTTTGTGAAGCTTGTGAGTACTGTCTTGATGCATTTAAAATAGACCTAGATAATTATATGGAAAATAGATGTCCTATCAAACTATGGATTTTGTGCTTGCGGATTTTTTTATATGATGTTAATGCAATGTAATGCTTGCTGTAGAAATTTTAAGTCCGGAAACCATTCCTATAAATTATGAAAAATCTAAAAAGCTATAGGGCTGGTAACTTGCTGAAATTTTAATAAATTAATTATAACTTAATTGTAGCTGAAACTTTGACAGTGGCATTATGTAGTGTGTTTCTGCATGTGATAAAAGTTTGAGATCAATTTGAGTTGCATAACTACATGAACTCATGAGTGCCTTTTTATTCCTAAAGGTGGCATGTCCATTAATCTGTGTATATATGTTTAACTGCAAGTGACAATATGTTTGGTGCATATATAATGTTACTTGCTGCATACCATCAAATATATCTTGTGACTCCAAGGGTGTTCGATGGAGGTGTTTTTGAGAGACACCTTCATTCCATTTGATAGGGACTGTGTACACATATAAGACAGTGACTCCTGATAACTTTAGAGATAAAATGCAGTGATGGTTTGTACGATTTCTTAGTAAAGTCGTTAAGTTTTCATATCATAGTATGTATGTCAACTAAGTATACTTGAATCATTTCGTCACAACCCACTTGACTATGCATTATGTTTACTTGCACCTCATGCATGCTTTTGCATTCGTTGCACTCATAGTTGCACTATATCATGCATATAACCTGTACCCTATGCATGTATTTGCATACTGTTGCACTCACTTGCATATTATATCATGCATATAGATTCCGCGAAGGAAGGGACAACACAAGAGCTGCTATTGATCGATAAGCTGAACAACGAATTGCACCAAGAGCAAGAAGACGACGTGTCGCTGATTTCATCCGTCCCTGTTTCAAGGGGTTGCCTGGGGCAAAGCCCCACAACCTGGCAAACTAATTTAGATTAGTTTGTTGGTTTTCAAATGAACAATCAAAGGTAGGCAAGACCATGCTATACCCAGCAAACATCTTATGTCTTAATGATTAGGCATATGAATCAGGAGTTGTTTGGAACCAACTCCTGGCCGCCCTAGCCCTAGCTCCTATGAATAGAGTTCGTAGGACGAGTATGCCTAGAAATGCTAGGTACAAGTAGACACGAGTGAGCACAGTCACTCGGCGCGTAGGTGATTTTACAAATCTCAGAAATCTTACTATGATACAATTTATGATTATTATTGCTGATGTTAAATGGAGAACGGGCGGAGCGTAAATTTACTTTTGGGGTGTGCGTTGTTGTTATCCGGCTCCGCCCGAGTCGCAAAAGGCCCGTCCGCTGTTCGTCTACTGATTGGCATAACATTGCTAGAGTGCTTATCCAGGGAATGGGCCTGGTGAAAGTCTTACTTGTGCCATCCGAAAAACAGAGACTTGGTCCTACCGGACTCTAGGGACGCTCACTCTCACGGAGGGCTGACCCGTCGTGGTATCGCTCTGTGGGGGCTAAACCTAGGGAATGGCGGGTTGGAATCGAACTTGGGATGTGACAAGTGGAGATGGGGACTATATGTGGGAACGCGATGGCTAGTAAGCATATACCCCTGGCATTTTTAGTTATTCCCGAGAATTAAAAATCGATTCGAATCGCTGATGCTCACCAGGTGTGAGAGTGCTAGATATCGCACACGGGCAACGTAGTAACAATTTAAATATCTTATGCTTATATTCATGTTTTCAATACAACATGCTTGGATGGGTATGATATGCTATTATGCAAGTTACTGATGGTACTCATGTTTTACTTTCATATAAGTATTTACTTTATGATTTAAATGATCTTCATGGTTAATGGATAGCAGCCGGCAAATCCTGCTATCTTATGTCAGCATGACCTTGTTTAAAAATCAACGGCTAAGGATCCACATGATTAGTAAGCATGGTTTGCGTCAGCCGTAAGCCCTGTCCATTAAGTCCTACTGAGTAATTAGTACTCAGAGTCTGCCCCCACTTTTGGTTTACAGGTACCGGCGACATCTGGACAACTGTGTTGGAGGTGGTAGTACCGGTGGGCTGGGTGCTACTCGCCTTGATTATCCCTGCATGAAGACTTTTGAGTTTATTTCCCACTGCACGTTGTTTTGAAACGCTTCCGCTATTTATACATATATTTCTCAATCGCTTCCGCTGTATTTTGAACTCGTATTTGATTCCATACATGATGGTTTGTAAACTAAGTCTATTCCTCTTATATTTCAACTGCCTGTGATGATGTAACTGTTGTGGCTCCATCGAGAGTCGGATGTGTTTGATGTCGGTTTCTCTGGGAATGGTGTTATCGAGAGCCGAAGTACTCTCGACGGACTACCGGGTTTAGTCTGGCCTAGGTGCACTGCGAGCCAGAGGTGGCAGGTGTGCTTAGTCCGGGTTAAGCTGGGCGGTTCCGCCACAAAGCTCTGAAGGATAGGATCTACCCCGCCTATCTGTATGTCGGAGCTAGTGATCCGACTAGAGAGACAGCCCGATCCATGACTAAAGATGATGTCAAGGCCCGAGTGGAGTTGATACTTAGAGGTGAAGTTCACAACGAGGGTACTCCCAAACCACATTCTGCATGGAATCCAACACCCACTGTAATCTTACTATGACTTCCTTAAGTAACCTTGCTCGCAATCACGTTCTGACTCATAAGATTACCGCAGAGCAATATATCCAAGTTTCTGTCAGACCCTACAACCTCTGGAGCTGTCGGGCTATCCAAACGACAATCCGAGTTATCCACTGAAGAGATGGAAGCTGTTGTTGCTGCTACCCATGGTGCAGGAAATAATGAAGAGCATACATTCATTGTGATACCACGTGCAGCCCAGGCCGCTCAAGAAATCAGTGTGAGCGACATCAGCAAAGCAGCCCCCGAGCTTACGGCCGCCCCAAGCGGTGTGAAGACACGAGCTGCATCTGGCCAGGGGCGCACCAAAGCGAAGGCCACTCGCACCGTGATGACACAGAGATAGAGAACGAACAAGAGGGCCACCAAGGATGTGACAAACTCTCTCGAGTCAACTGATAGAGCCAGCAAGAAATCCATGTATTCCTCTCATACTGCAAAAACTGACGAATCATTACCTAGGGTAAATTGGACAAGCTTAGTTGATGAAGACGAAGAAGAAGAAGAGCAAACTCAATTGTCTCATCGTGAGAGGCAATCCAAGAAACATCATGATGACATTACATCAGCCCCTTCTGCATCCATACTGCCACCTGAGGAGGATGAAATTGATCTGATGGCAGAAGATATGGATCTAGACCGAATTATCAGAGATACGTGCAAACTCCCCTTCACCATATGCTCTGATGAAGATATTGAGTCACTGTCAACATGCTCCAGGGGAAAACAAACTGAGGCCATAATCCCCCAGGCGACAACAGAGCTAGGATCAAAGAACTTAGGGTCTAAAAACCTCACGAGCCCAACACCAGTAGATATTCCTGAGGATGAGACTGCTCATATGAATAAATCCACTGGAACTGTGCATGAGGCACAATTTCCGCCTAAAAACTGGCAATAGGCATTAACCGGGGCAGCTCCAGAAGAGAGGCAGCAAGAACCTGCAACCGAGCCATTACCTGAAGCCGCTATCTCCCAGGCGCGCCTAACTGAGATTGATGCAGGCAATACTCCCCATCCCTCATCTGTGTAACACCCTAGTTTAAATACCAGCTTTTTACAAATTAATTACAAGCAATTTATTTATTTTTTTCTAAGGCTCATGTGTTTAGTTGCATTTAACAGGATTTATTTAAAATAAATACTTGTACAAAATAAATCATAGGCCCCACTTCCTTGTGCATACATGCTGGTGCATTGTTTCTTGTTTGATTGAATTAAGGATTCAAATTCAAATTTATTTGAATTTTAGAACCATTTTCTATCTCCATTCAAAGGAATTCAAAATCAGAAAAGAAAAAAAGAAAAGAAGGAGGGGGGCAGCCAGACCGGCTAGGCCCGGCTCGGCCCGGCCAACCCCCGCCCCCTCCTGCCTAGGCCAGAGGCCACTCGGCCCGGCCGCCCCGCCTCCCTTTCCCGCGCGGGCCGAAAGGCCGGCCCACTCGGCCGCACCCCTCTCCCCCGTAGCACGCCGCCGGCCCACAGCGCCTCCCGCGCCCCATCCCCCCACTGACAGGCGGACCCCACCGGTCAGGCCCGTCTCCCTCCTCTCGCCGTAAACGCCGCGCTTTCCTTCCCTGCTCGGGCCACGCTGGCGCTCCGCCCGCGGGGAAGCCGAATCCGAGGCCGCGCCCTCCCTTCCTTAAACGCCCACAGTCAGACCCCGCCATTCCCGCAGCGGTTCCCCTCTCCCTCGCCTTCCTTCGCTGGCCGACGCGAGCCTTCAAGCCGCGCGTCACTCCGCCCCACCTGGCCTCCTATAAAACCCACCCCGAGGCTCATCTCCGTCCCCTTTACCTCTCCACCTCACCAATTTCACTCCCGTGCCTCGACGCGCCCGCTTTTCGCCGCCGGAGTTCCGCCTCGGTAAGCCGCTCCGCCGCCCAATTCCTCGCCGGCGAGCCGTCTGCGGCCCTCTAACCGCCGCCAGCTTGTTCGCAGGGTCTTCGCGGGCATCGTCCACAAGCTCTAGGCGAGGGAACGCGTCTCCACCGCCCCCGTTCGCGAGCACAGTACACTCCGTCCGCCGGTCACCGTCGCCAAGCCCCGCCGTCCGTTCCCCGACCTCGCTGGACCCTCGGTGAGCTTCGCCTCGGCCTCCTCTCCCTTCACATCTAGCTCTAGTCCAGCCAGACCCGCCCTAGGCCCCGGCGCACGCGCGTCCGGTGAGCCGCCGCCGTGCGGGCCGAACCTCCACCGTGGGGAATGGTCGCCGCCGGCGCCCCTTTTCCCGTTCAACCCTGGCCCTCAGATCTGATCTGGGCGGCCGAGATCATAACGTGCGTACCCCTTCGTGAGCCAATCATCGATCGCCACGTCGCCCTCACTTATCCGACCCAGCCCGGCCCCGCGCGTCAGGCCGCGTATCCCGCCATGCGCGTGACGCGTCAGCGCCGCACCAGCGTAGACCCGGTCAACCGTGGTCCTTTGTATTTAAGTCCCTCTCTTTTTCGGTTATCAACCCGCGGTCCAGCCCTGTGGAAAAATAATTAGATTTAGGTCATGTTTTCTTCGGTTTGGCCCCTGGACTCTCTGGATTTTGAACCCGCTGTCCAAGCCTCGGTGGTTTTGCTCGAAAGCCCTCAGCAGCTACGGTTATTTACGGATAGGTCCTTGGTTTTTCAAATCTAGCCCCTGGTTTCTTTGTTTCTGTCACAGTTAGGCCCCTAGGAGCCCGTTTCATGCATAACTTTCACGTTTTAACTCCGATTTGAGTGATTCTTGCGCTCACGCGACCGTAGTAATGCGTAGAATGTTTTTAGTACAGTTTTATCTTCTGTTTTTATGATATGATGTACTGTTTCTCACCTTTGGATAATTGTTTGCATGTATGTATGCGTGGAAATGCTTGTATGTTGCCGTGAACGTGTTTAGACGGTGAGCAGTTTGTTGGTGAAGAAGAGCAGTAGTTTGAGGGTGTTGAGCAGAAGCCTCAAGACCAGTTTGAGCAAGGCAAGTATAACTTAGACAACCTAATAACCATATAATCATCTCATGTGCATGTGTCTAACTTGTTTACCAATAAGGACTGTACTTAGCCTCTTTTATCAATATGTTACCTTGGGATGCATGTGGTTACGTTTTGCTAGTTGCTGCACAAACACATGTTACCTTTCGTTAATAATTTTGTTAATGGATCTATGCAATCAAATCTTGAGCTTGACCCTCTGTGGTGCATGTTTCTTTAAAAATGGCTTTTTAGTAACTTGGTTTAGGGGGCGTGAGCATGTGTTTTGCTCATAGCCACTCTCCTTAAGGACCGGTTCGCAAAGCGATAACCTGGGACAACAGTGCTACCATGAGACTGGAATGGGTCGGTCTTGGCTAACTAATTAGGTTGCATTGGTTTGGGAGTAACTTACCGACGGGGCAAGAGGGGAGGTGAGCTTCTATGGCCCTCGCGCTACTTGGGTTGAGTGCGTTTATCTCCCCTTGAGGCTTGCTCCACAGTCGCGGACCCTGAAACCTTAGCGGTTACACCTTACCAACGTGATCTTTGTAAAGGCCTCGTAGTGTGCTTGCTAGCCATCTCATCTAAGGTAATGTGGTGGATCACTAGCGTAGCCCACGACTCATGGGTAAAGATGTACGACCTCTCGAGAGTGTAAAACTGACATGTCAGCCGTGCTCACGGTTATGAGCGGCCCAGATCCTTTATGCAGATTAGTGGTTCTGTTGGGTTTGAAAGTGGTTCTTATGTTAATGTTGTTGAATAATGATCTTATGCAATATCTTGGGCTTAATGGTTTATCAACTCACTTGTAGTAATTAGTTGCTTAATGAAACTTGACCAACTAAAAGCTCGTGCAACGTGTCAGCCAACCTTAGAGCTTCATGGTTCATGTTATACTTGTTGAGTATGAAATACTCACGCTTGTTTTACTTTAAACCTACTGTTGGCTAGAACCCAACTGCTGCTCAGCTCCAGAAGACTTCGAAGAGTATGTTCAGGACTTCAACGAGTTCTAGACGTACCAGTCCACCAGTCGACGTCCCTGTGGCGGCTCGTTTTATCTTCGTTTACGCTTCTGCTATGACTCTGGTTTAAAGACATGTTGTCTTATTGTAATAAAGTGATGATATACGCTATGTAAACGTTTTATTTTACCTTTTGCACGTTCTGTGATGTCACTATTGTCATAATATATGTGAGACTCGTTCCTGGCACATATATGTTGTTCCGGTTCCGTTGGTTGAGAACTGGGCGTGACAAAGTGGTATCAGAGCCATGTTGACTGCAGGACGGAAGCCTAGTTAGAAACGGATGTAAATAAGGATCTCACTCCCCTTTGCCCTCTTGCTGTTTTATAAAAATTTTATTTTTCGCTATCAAATTATATGTTCACTCTAAGTTAAATTATTACTTTTTGCTTTACTCATTCAATCATATAGAATTGATCTTTATCTCATTCTATCCTCCTTTTAGCTCATGGCACATAACAAGCAGACCGCCCGCAAGAGTACCGGGGGCCGCCTTCGCCGTGTTGCACCACCGACTCCACGGCGCACCCCTGTACCTCGGCCACCACCACGGATCGAGCCTCCGTCACCGGAGCTGCCCGAGCCATTGCCACCGCCACCTTTCGAGTACGCTCCCATGGACCAGGCGCCACACCCCTTTGAGGGGAATGGTCTGCTTCCAGCGGACACTGACCCTGAGGAGGAGGAGGAGGACCCGGTGGAGGTAGTTTACTACCTCGACTCAGACGACGATGATGATGCGCGAGAGGAGGCTCCATCGCCACGCCTACAGACACCGACACCTCCTTCCCCGCGTGCGCCGACACCACCGCCTTCTCCAGTGGTACCTGCAGCTTCACCGACACCTCCACCGCCACCACCTGCCGCACCGGAGTGGCCGTTCCATGTGGCCGTCCCTTCCGACGAGGGGGGTCAGCGGGAGGTTGACTCCTGGGTCGACTTGACACACCCACACCACAGTGCCGACCTGGAGTTCCCAGGGCTACTCCGCGACTGCCTCTATGACCTGGGTTACACTACCCACGAGGTCATCTACCAGGTCCGGCAGCGAGCGCGCCCGGACCACACCACCCTTTGGTCTGCTGGTGTGCAGGTCCTGGAGCCTAACCCCAACCATGGGGGACACACCGTGCTGCGCAGGCACTACAGCATCGCGGAGCACGAGACCATGGAGATGGCCATGGAGGACGCTGCTCAGCAGGCTCTTGGAGTCCTCTGCCAGCACTACCACACCCCACTCTGCCAGACTCAGTACCGTTACTTTCCCCGTCGGCAGTCCGGGGATACTGAGCACGAGATAGCATCCATTCGGGGTGAGGACAACCGGCAGCTGCTGAAGCTGGTCTGGTATGTGTCAACCCTGATCACTGCCTACGTCAGGGTGTCTGAAGAGCTCCATCACCGGAACGGTGAAGTGTTCCACCTTCAGGCTCAGCTGGACCAAGTGGCGGGGCCACCACCTTAGGTGCCAGTGGTGAACCCAGCTCAGACTCCCCCTCGCAGGAGGTCTGGCACGGGAGAGTTAGGTGGTACCACTAGGATACTCCCTCGGGATGACTAGTCGTCCTCATGTATTGCGATAGCACGTTTAATAAGTCGTCGTGTTGAGTTGGTTGTGTTGAACTTGAGTTAAAGTTGTGGTGTCTGGTTGTTTGTTATTTTGAACTATGTTTGATTTGGATCTTTGGGTGAGTGTTACATCCAGCTGTGGGGATTTGTTCCAGCATGAACGAGTTAATGTTATCAAATGAAGTTAGCTCGTGGGGTTAAAATATTATATCCACTCTATTGCTCTTACTACTTTATCTTTAGTTACTACCGCTTGTGCATCTATATGTTAGCTATGTGCTCATGGTGTCTCTGTTACAATCAGATGGTTAACACAAGGAGCAACGCCGCTGGTGGGAATGCTAACCAGGGTAACCAAGGAGGTGGCCACCCACTGCCCAACCCTCCACCTCTGACACCAGAGCAGTTCTATAATCTCCAGATGCAGATGATGGCAATAATGACCAATGCTGTGCAAGTTCTCCAGCAGGCTCAAGCTCAGCCACCACCCCCGCCACCTAGAGATAGGCGTGGAGATTTTCTGAAGGGTCACCCTCCCACTTTCTCTCATGCTACCGAGCCACTACAGGCGAATGACTGGCTTCGTGCTGTGGAACGCCAGTTAGATATAGCGCAGTGCAACGACAGGGAAAGAGTCTTGTATGGGTCTGGACAGTTGAGGGGTGCAGCACTTGACTGGTGGGAATCCTACAGACCCTAAGACAGGGATGCATTCACCTGGGCACAATTCAGGGAGAATTTTCGCAACCACCATGTGCCTACGGGGTTGATGAAAATGAAGAAGAAGGAGTTCCTTTCCCTGAAGCAGGGCAACATGTCTGTGACTGAGTATAGGGACAAGTTCCTTCAGTTGGCTAGATATGCCACTGCAGAGGTGGAGGAGGAAAGAGAGAAGCAAGAATACTTCCTGGAGGGTTTAAATGATGAGCTCCAATACCAGTTGATGAACCATACCTTTCCTAGCTTTCATCAACTGGTGGACAGGGCACCTTTCACTGAAAGGAAGCGCCAGGAGATCGAAGAAAGGAAGAGGAAGTACAACAACTCTTCATCAAGCAGTAACACCCGCCCCCGTTTCTCTCAAGGTCCGAGCTCACAGCAGCAGGGGCAGCAGGAGCGGGCTCAAGGACAGCAAGGCTACCAGTACCAGCAGCGCTATCAGGGTCAGCCAGCTCGTCCTATGTATCCAGCTCAGCGCCAAGTGCAGACCACCACTCCCACCCCAAACTAGACTACAGGTGTTGGGCCTTGCTACAAGTGTGGTGGAGCGGGCGACTATGCTAATGCTTGTCCCCGTAAGGTGCAAAGTAACCAACAGGGGCAGCAACCGGGCCAAAGGCAGAACCCTCCCCAGCCGCAGCGCGCCCCAATCAACAAGGCAAGGCACCGTGGTAAGGGAAGTTGAATCATGTGACAGCTGAGTCTGCAGCTGAAGCTCCTAATGTCGTGCTTGGTACGTTCCTGGTCAACTCTCACCCTGCTACAGTTCTTTTTGATACCGGTGCCACGCATTCGTTTATTACCAAATCATATGCTGAGCAGTACAATATTCCTATAAGGTCTACAAATAGACCCATGGTAGTATCTACACCGGGGGGAACGTTGAGCACAAGTTTAATATGCCCTCGAGTTAGCTTAAACATAAGGGGGGTAGAATTCTGCACCAAGTTGATAATCATTGGCTCAGCGGGAATTGATATCATCTTGGGAATGGAAACTCTTGCTAAGTGGGATGTCAGAATTGATTGTGCCAAGCGAACCGTCCACTTAACAGCTCCTGATGGTCAGAAAGTGGAAGTCAGTGCCACAGAACCTTCTGGTTATCTGCATCAGTTGGAGGCTAAGCCCACGGAAGGGATTCGAGTAGTGTGCGAGTACCCGGATGTCTTTCCAGATGAGTTACCAGGTATGCCACCTGACCAGAAGTTGAATTTTTAATAGAACTTTTACCTGGTACAGCCCCTATAGCAAAAAGGCAATATAGAGTGGCACCCAAAGAACAAGAGTTAATAAAGGAAAATATAGATGAGTTGTTAGGAAAAGGGTTTATTCGGCCTAGTTCTTCACCTTGGGCTTTTTCGGTTCTATTTGTTGATAAAAAGGATGGGACCCGAAGGATGTGTGTGGATTATAGAGCCTTGAATGATGTCACCATCAAGAATAAATACCCCTTACCTCGAATAGATGACCTGTTTGATCAATTACAAGGTGCATGTGTGTTCTCGAAAATTGATTTGAGGTCAGGTTATCATCAAATGAAGATCCGCCCTTCTGATATTCCAAAGACTGCTTTCATTACCAGATTCAGGTTATATGAGTACACAGTGATGTCTTTTGGTTTGACAAATGCTCCTGCTTATTTCATGAACCTTATGAACAAGGTGTTTATGGAATTTCTTGACAAGTTTGTTGGGTGTTCATTGATGATATATTGATCTATTCTAAGACGGAAGAAGAACATGAAGAACACTTGAGACTAGTTTTGCAGAAGCTGAGGGAACATAAGTTGTATGCAAAGTTGAGCAAGTGTGAGTTTTGGCTCGATCAAGTGCCTTTCTTGGGACACATAGTCTCAAAAGGTGGAATCATGGTGGATCCCAGCAAGATCAGCAGTGTCATGGATTGGAAGGTGCCAGAAGTTGTGAAGGAGGTTCATGGATTTCTGGGTCTAGCAGGGTATTACAGGAGGTTTATTGAGAGTTTTTCCAAGATTGCGAAACCGATGACATCATTGCTCGAGAAGGGCGTTCTATTCATCTAGACTAAGGAGAGGCAAGCCACATTTGATGAGTTAAAGAAGAGACTCACCATAGCCCTAGTGCTTACTCTACCTGACTTAACCAAGAGTTTCACCGTGTACTGTGATGCTTCCAAGGAGGGGTTGGGTTGTGTGCTTATGCAGGAGGGTAAGGAGCTTATGCTTCACGCCAGTTAAGAAAGCATGAGGTCAATTATCCCACTCATGATCTGGAGTTAGCAACTGTTGTGCATGCTCTGAAAATCTGGAGGCATTATTTATTTGGAAATCGGTGTGAGATATACACCGATCATAAGAGTCTCAAATACATCTTCACCCAGAATGAGCTGAATATGAGGCAGAGAAGATGGCTGGAGTTGATTAAAGATTATGACCTGGAGATACATTACCATCCAGGGAAATCCAATGTGGTAGCAGATGCTTTAAGCAGAAAGAGTTATATTAACATGGCAGTTGCTTTTCAGATGCCCCTTGAGCTATGTGCAGAATTTGAGAGTTTGAATTTGGGATTCGTGCATCACATCACAGTAGCAACTTTTGAAGCAGAGCCTACCCTTGAACAAGAGATAAGGAAACATCAGAAGACGGACGAGAAAATTCAGGAGATCCGGGAACAGATCAAGGTGGGCAAGGCGCCACACTTTAGTGAGGTTGAATAGGGTACTGTATGGTACAAGGACCGGATCTGCGTACTAGAGGTGGACAGTATAAGGAAGTTGATACTCAGTGAGGGTCATGACACCGCCTACTCTATTCACCCAGGCAGTACCAAGATGTATCATGACTTGAAGGAAAGGTTCTGGTGGTATGGAATGAAGAGAGCAGTAGCAGAATATGTTGCCGTATGTGACACTTGTCAGCGTGTGAAGGCTGAACATCAGAGACCTGCAGTTTGTTGCAACCCTTGAAGATTCCAGGGTGGAAATGGGAGGAAATAAGCATGGATTTCATTGTGGGGTTACCCAGGACTCAGAAAGGTTACAACTCAATCTGGGTAGTTGTGGATCGATTGACCAAGGTTGCTCATTTCATTCCTGTGAACACTACTTATTCGGGTGCTAGGTTAGCAGAGTTGTATATCTCCAGAATCATTTGCTTGCATGGTGTGCCTAAGCGGATCATATCTGATAGAGGTTCACAGTTCACATCTCGTTTTTGGGAGCAGTTGCATGACTCCTTGGATTCCAAGCTTCGGTTCAGTACAGCATATCACCCACAGACAGATGGTCAGACTGAAAGAACAAACCAGATTCTAGAGGACATGTTGAGGGCATGTGCTATACAATACGGAACCAGTTGGGATAAGAGTCTGCCTTATGCCGAGTTCTCTTATAACAACAGCTATCAAGCTAGTCTGAAGAAGTCACCATTTGAGGCGCTGTATGGCAGAAGGTGCAGAACACCGTTATTTTGGAACCAAACAGGAGAGAAGCAAGTGTTCAGACCTGACCTTATCAGAGGTGCTGAACAGCAGATCAAGATGGTACGTGAGAACTTGAGAGTTGCCCAGTCCAGACAGAAGAGCTATGCAGATGTGCGACGCAGGGACTTGACCTTTAAGGTTGATGACTTTGTGTATTTGAAGGTGTCACCAATGAGAGGAATTTGGAGGTTTAATATGAAAGGAAAGCTGGCACCAAGATACATCGGTCCATTCAAGATAGTGGAAAGGAAAGGCGAAGTGGCTTATAAGTTGGAGTTTCCATCAAACCTATCTGGCATACACAATGTGTTCCATGTGTCCCAACTAAAGAAGTGTTTGAGGGTGCCGGAAGAACAAGCACCACTGGAAGGTCTGGATGTGCAGGAGGATCTGACATATACCGAACACCCAGTAAAGATTCTTGAAACATCTGAAAGGGTTACCTAAAACAGGAGGGTCAAAATGTGCAGGGTGCAGTGGAAACATCACACGGAGGATGAGGAAACTTGGGAAAGAGAGGAAGAGTTGAGAGCAACTTATCCTGGTCTCTTTGCTAGCCACCTATGAGAATCTCGGGGGCGAGATTCCTGTTAAGGGGGGTAGGTTTGTAACACCCTAGTTTAAATACCAGCTTTTTACAAATTAGTTGCAAGCAATTTATTTTTTTCTAAGGCTCATGTGTTTAGTTGCATTTAACAGGATTTATTTAAAATAAATACTTGTACAAAATAAATCATAGGCCCCACTTCCTTGTGCATACATGCTGGTGCATTGTTTCATGTTTGATTGAATTAAGGATTCAAATTCAAATTTATTTGAATTTTAGAACCATTTTCTATCTCCATTCAAAGGAATTCAAAATCAGAAAAAAAAGAAAAAAAGGAGGGGGCAGCCAGACCAGCCAGTCCCGGCTCGGCACGGCCAACCCCCGCTCCCTCCCGCCTGGGCCAGAGGCCACTCGGCCCGGCCGCCCCGCCTCCCTTTCCCGCGCGGGCCGAAAGGCCGGCCCACTCGGCCGCACCCCTCTCCCCCGTAGCGCGCCGCCGGCCCGCAGCGCCTCCCGCGCCCCATCCCCACACTGACAGGCGGACCCCACCGGTCAGGCCCGTCTCCCTCCTCTCGCAGTAAACGCTGCGCTTTACTTCTCTGCTCGGGCCACGCGGGCGCTCCGCCCGCGGGGAAGCCGAATCCGAGGACGCGCCCTCCCTTCCTTAAACGCCCGCAGTCAGACCCCGCCATTCCCGCACCGGTTCCCCTCTCTCTTGCCTTCCTACGCTGGCCGACGCGAGCCTTCAAGCCACGGGCGGAATCACCGCGCTCGCGTCACTCCGCCCCACCTGGCCTCCTATAAAACCCACCTCGAGGCTCGCCTCCGTCCCCTTTACCTTTCCACCTCACTAATTTCACTCCCGTGCCTCGACGCGCCCGCTTTTTGCCACCGGAGTTCTGCCTCAGTAAGCCGCTCCGCCGCCCAATTCCTCGCCGGCGAGCCGTCTGCGGCCCTCTAACCGCCGCCAGCTTGTTCGCAGGGTCTTCGCAGGCATTGTCCACAAGCTCTAGGCGAGGGAATGCGTCTCCACCGCCCCCGTTCGCGAGCACAATACACTCAGTCCACCGGTCACCGTCGCCAAGCCCCGCCGTCCGTTCCCCGACCCCGCTGGACCCTCGGTGAGCTTCGCCTTGGCCTCCTCTCCCTTCCCATCTAGCTGTAGTCCAGCCAGACCCGCCCTAGGCCCCGGCGCACGCGCGTCCGGCGAGCCGCCGCCGTGCGGGCCGAACCTCCACCGTGGGGAATGGTCGCCGCCGGTGCCCCCTTCTCCTGTTCAACCCTGGCCCTCGGATCTGATCTGGGCGGCCGAGATCATAACGTGCCATACCCCTTCGTGAGCCAATCATCGATCGCCACATCGCCCTCACTTATCCGACTCAGCCCGGCCCCGCGCGTCAGGCCGCGTGTCACGCCACGCGCGCGCCGCGTCAGCGCCGTGCCAGCGCAGACCCGGTCAACCGCGGTCCTTTGCATTTAAGTCCCTGTCTTTTTCGGTTATCAACCCGCGGTCCAGCCCTGTGGAAAAATAATTAGATTTAGGACCTGTTTTCTTCGGTTTGGCCCCTGGACTCTCTGGATTTTGAACCCGCAGTCCAAGCCTCAGTGGTTTTGCTCGAAATCCCTCGGCGGCTATGGTTATTTACGGATAGGTCCTCGGTTTTTCGAATCTAGCCCCTGGTTTCTTTGTTTCTGTCACAGTTATGCCCCTAGGAGCCCGTTTCATGCATAACTTTCACGTTTTAACTCCGATTTGAGTGATTCTTGCGCTCACGCGACCGTAGTAATGCGTAGAATGTTTTTAGTACAGTTTTATCTTCTGTTTTTATGATATGATGTACTGTTTCTCACCTTTGGATAATTGTTTGCATGTATGTATGCGTGGAAATGCTTGTATGTTGCCGTGAACGTGTTTAGACGGTGAGTAGTTTGTTGGTGAAGAAGAGTAGCAGTTTGAGGGTGTTGAGCAGCAACCTCAAGACCAGTTTGAGCAAGACAAGTATAACTTGGACAACCTAATAACCATATAATCATCTCATGTGCATGTGTCTAACTTGTTTACCAATAAGGACTGTACTTAGCCTCTTTTATCAATATGTTACCTTGGGAGGCATGTGGTTACGTTTTGCTAGTTGCTGCACAAACACATGTTACCTTTTGTTAATAATTTTGTTAATGGATCTATGCAATCAAATCTTGAGCTTGACCCTCTGTGGTGCATGTTTCTTTAAAAATGGCTTTTTAGTAACTTGGTTTAGGGGGCGTGAGCATGTGTTTTGCTCATAGCCACTCTCCTTAAGGACCGGTTCGCAAAGCGATAACCTGGGACAACAATGCTACCATGAGACTGGAATGGGACGGTCTTGGCTAACTAATTAGGTTGCATTGGTTTGGGAATAACTTACCGACGGGGCAAGAGGGGAGGTGAGCTTCTGTGGCCCTCGCGCTACTTGGGTTGAGTGCGTTTATCTCCCCTTGAGGCTTGCTCCACAGTCGCAGACCCTGAAACCTTAGCGGTTACACCTTACCAACGTGATCTTTGTAAAGGCCTCGTAGTGTGCTTGATAGCCATCTCATCTAAGGTAATGTGGTGGATCACTAGCGTAGCCCACGACTCATGGGTAAAGATGTATGACCTCTCGAGAGTGTAAAACTGACATGTCAGCCGTGCTCACGGTTATGAGCGGCCCAGATCCTTTATGCAGATTAGTGGTTCTGTTGGGTTTGAAAGTGGTTCTTATGTTAATGTTGTTGAATAATGTTCTTATGCAATATCTTGGGCTTAATGGTTTATCAACTCACTTGTAGTAATTAGTTGCTTAATGAAACTTGGCCAACTAAAAGCTCGTGCAACGTGTCAGCCAACCTTAGAGCCTCATGGTTCATGTTATACTTGTTGAGTATGAAATACTCACGCTTGTTTTACTTTAAACCTACTGTTGGCTGGAACCCAACCGCTACTCAGCTCCAGAAGACTTCGAAGAGTATGTTTAGTACTTCAACGAGTTCTAGGCGTACCAGTCCACCAGTCGACGTCCCTGTGGCGGCTCGTTTTATCTTCGTTTACGCTTCCGCTATGACTCTGGTTTAAAGACATGTTGTCTTATTGTAATAAAGTGATGATATACGCTATGTAAACGTTTTATTTTACCTTTTGCACGTTCTGTGATGTCACTATTGTCATAATATATGTGAGACTCGTTCCTGGCGCATATATGTTGTTCCGGTTCCGTTGGTTGAGAACTGGGCGTGACAATCTAAAGCCCATGAGTTGGCCCCAAAGAAAGAAACTGAAGAACTGACGCATACTGATCAAGTTAAGGGAGGACAATCTGACTTCCTGGCTATGACTGAGCCAGACAGCACTCAACCCCCTTTGATTAAAGCGGTTGACAACGATCATCGACTAGTGCCATCGCCCTCAAACTCAGGGCTACTGACAGCTTTCGAGGTATGCCAAGTTTGCACTTGTCCTGTATTGACTTTGCTGTAGCCTAAACAACCCGAACTATTTTCTACAGGCTATGCTGAACACTTTACAGGTGGGAGTTCACCAGGCCAATATGATCCACGAGAAGATTACTGCACTCTCCAGCCTTGAGGTTACTACCTTGAGGCAACAACTAGCTGACTCTGAGGCCGCACGAAAAGCTGAAACAACAGGTACGCATGCAACCTTTCCATACTCCAATATCTGAGATCTCAAACTGAACTATGGACCTGTTACCAGCTGCTGCTGCTGAGATTGCTCGCCTAAAGCACGTGGCTATGGCTCGAGAGATAGAACACCGCAATGTCATTGCTGACAGGGACCAAGCCAAGGACACAGCCGCAGACCTTCGTAGGCAGTTAGATATGGAGAAGAAAAACCATGAGGTAACTCGTCAAGAATCCCAACTAGCATATTCTTTGCTCACAGAAGCATATGAACTGAACCCTTCCACAGGAGGAGATGCGTCAAAGAAATGATGAGTACCGGCAGCTGCAAGAGTCCCGAGATGGCTTTGAGAAGTCGTTTCGTGAGACTGCCAATGCATTGGATTCCCTGAAGAATAGTCACTCCTTAACACGCCAAGCACTCAGGGACAAAGAAACTAAACTAGCTGAATCCCAGAGCGCCTTTGAGAAAATGAAGAAGATACTAGCCTCTATAAGGTCTACACTTAAAGAATCCCAAGACGATGTTGCTCATCAAGCCCAAGTGTCAGAGGTATTGAAAAAGAACTATGAGACCAGCAAGAAGAACTGCAACAAGCTGAAAGACGCCTTTGAGAAGGCAAAAGAAGCTGCCTTGACTGCTAATACTGCCTTGATCAAGATCCTGGGCATCTGTGTACCAGAGAAAGCTGCACCTCGTCCTCTGAGTGACCGAATAACAACTTTTATGGACAACATGAAGTCCAAGATTTCTAAGCGAGTGCAAACCATTCTTACTCGCGTCCTTGCAGTCATCAAAAACTCACAACCTGAGATCGACCTGGCTAGTTTACCAGCAAGGATAATAAACGAGAGCCAAGGTGCTGAGCATGAAGATGAAGCCCGCTCGATTGCCAAACTCCTCATAGGTGGTACTGAGTAAAACAATGACCCCCCATGTAATATGATGAACAGAATGCTGTGCGTACATGTTTTGGCATCTTGTGTCGGTAATCTTGACTTTTTGTTCTGCAAAACCGAGTTAATTTAAAGAACGAACCAAAATATTCCATACGTACCTGAGAGTCATTCCTGTGCAGAGAAAATAGGCGACGCTATCACGACCTGAGTTTGAACCGAATACAAGAAAAGCAAGATGTAACAGTAAAAAACACGAATACTGTAGGAAAGAGCATTATGATGAAGCAAAGACATGCAGTATCGAGCTGTAGGCCATCAAAACCTAGGCCCTTCCGTCTTTGTTCGGCTGGGGCCTTGAATGCTCCCCGATTATGAGGTCCTGCAAAGGCATGTAGCACCGTGCTATCGGTCATCTGACCTAGGTCGATTGCCTTTGTTTCGTTGGGGCCTTGAGTTCTCCCCTATTATGAGTTTGAACGAGAGCATGTAACACCATGCTGTCGGTCATCTGACCTAGGCCGATTGCTCTCGTGGTTGGGGCCGAAGATATCCCCGTCAAGAGTAAGAGTGGGCATGTAGCACCGTACTGTCGGTCAGCTGACCTAGGTCGATTGCCCATACACAACGAGTGAGTAGCACGAGTAAAAAGTAGGGAAGAGAACACAGAATACTTTATCTCAAGAGTACATTTATTTATAGAACATGAATGAGGACAGAGTACAAAGGATGATACTGACTGCTAACTCTAGAAGTCATAGAAAAAACGCTACGCATAGAATCTGCGCAAATGCTCTATATTCCAGGAGTTCCCGACTGGTGTCCCATCCATTTGAGATAGGCGATATGATCCTGGACGAGTAACTTCTGTGACGATGTATGGGCCTTCCCAAGGAGGAGATAACTTATGCTGTTCCGCAGTCTTGAGCACCCTGAGTAATACCAGGTCCCTGATTGAGAAGGAACGAGGCCTCGTATATCGATCATGATAACGACGTAGAGTCTGCTGATATCGAGTTGACTGAATAACAGAGTTGAGACGCTCCTCCTCGAGTAAGTCGATCTCCTCGAGGCGGGTTGCTTCAGCTTCAGCAATGCTATTAAAAACCAGACTTGGGGCTCCAAACTGTAGATCGGCCGGCAAGACTGCCTCCGATCCATATACCATGAAGAAGGGCGTGTTCCCTGCAAGGGCTTTACTGGGTTGTGTTCGAAGACTCCATACCACGTACAGCAATTCGTGTATCCACTTGCCAGCCAGCTTCTCGTTCTTGTCAAAGATCTTTTTCTTGAGCTCGTCTAGAATCATGCCATTGGCCCGTTCAACTTGTCCGTTGGCTCTGGGGTGAGCCACTGAGACATACTTGATGCGGATGGACCTTTGGTCACAGAAATCGAAGAATTCTGAACCCGTGAAGTTAGACCCCAGGTCTGTGATGATAGAATTCATTATTCCAAACGAAAGATGATGTCTTGAATGAACTCCACCGCTTTGGCAGACATTAAAGAAACAATGGGCCTGAACTCGATCCATTTGGTGAACTTGTCGATGGCAACCAACACGTGAGTATATCCCCCTTGAGCTTTCTTAAACGGCCCAATCATATCCAGCCCCTAGCAGGCAAAAGGCCATGAGACCGGTATATTCTGCAACTGCTGCGCTGGAAGATGATGCTGCTTGGCGAGGAATTGACAAGCCTCGCAGTGCTGCACCAACTCGGCAGCATCCTTCTTCACCGTAGGCCAATAGAAGCCGGCCCTGAATGCCTTCCCAACCAATGTGCGTGAGGCAGCATGAATTCCGCAGACTCCAGCGTGTATCTCTTTTAGCAAACTCTGCCCTGATGAGGTACTTAGGCATTTCAGCAAGACTCCTAAGGCAGCACGCTTGTATAACTCATTATTAATTAGAGTATAACTGGAAGACCGTCTCGCTATACGCTCGGCCTCTGCTTTATCCTCTGGAATTTCTTCGTTCAGAATGTACTTTATGATGGGGGCCCTCCAGTCAGTCGGCGCATCCAGAGTTAAGATATGCCGATCGGGAGGTATGCTCAGCTCGTCTAGCTGGACGAAAGGGTGATGAAGCTCTTGGACGAAGATGCCGGAGGGTACTTTGGCTCGTGACGAGCCCAGCTTGGACAGAATTTCAGCGTCTACGTTGTGATCCCGATCCACATGAATGTACTCGAGGCCCTAAAATCTACCTTCCAGCTTGCGGACTGCCTCGCAATATTTGTCCATACTTTCTGTGAAGCGATCCCACTTCTTGTTGACCTGATTAATGACCACCAAGGAATCTCCATAGGCCATTAGACGTTGGATCCCGTGTGATATGGTGATGCGTAGACCATGAAGGAGATCCTCGTATTCAGCTGCGTTGTTTGACACCAGGAAGAGAATCTGTAATACATACTTGAGTTTTTCCCCTGCTGGCGAGGTGAAGACGACGCTAGCACCAGCTCCTTCCAACTTCAACAAGCCATTGAAATACATCTTCCAAACTTTCATGACTTCTGGCTTCTCAGGCACTTGATGCTCAGTCCACTCAGAGACGAAATCGACTAGTGCTTGAGTCTTAATTGTAGTACGTGGGCGGAATTCAATGTCATGAGCTCCCAGCTCGCAAGCCCACTTGGTGATACGCCCTGTGGCCTCCCGATTGCACAAGACCTCCCCGATTGGGAACTCCGTAACCACTATGATTTTATGTTCCTCAAAGTAATGGCGCAGTTTATGTGTGGTAATGAGAAATGCGTATAATAACTTCTGTACTTGAGGATACCTGATTTTGGAGGGACTGAGGACCTCGCTGATGAAGTAGACCAGATGTTGCCTGGGGACCGTGTCCCGTCCATTCGGTCACTCGACCACCGACGCGGTACTGATCACATGAGTCGTACAAGAGATGTAGAGGAGCAGATCTTCCGCTGGTGAGTCGGCAGTGGCACGATTAGGAGATTTGAGTATGGGAGGTGACGTTAGGAACTTTTTCATAGCGTCCAACGCTTCCTGAGCCTCTGCGGTCCACTAAAACCTGTCGACCTTTTTGAGGAGCTTGTAGAAGGGCAGGCCACGTTCACCGAGCCATGATATGAATCGGCTCAAGGCTACCATGCACCCAGTCAGCCTCTGAGCACCTTTCTGTGATCTGGGGGTGCATGCACAGAATGGCCTTGATCTTCTCGGGATTGGCTTCGATTCCTCTGTTGCTGATGACAAAACTGAGTAACTGACCTACGGGAATGCCGAAGACACACTTGGTGGGGTTGAGCTTCCACTGGAATTTCCTCAGGCTGTCGAACACGTGGCGCAGATCATCAATGAAATCTTCTTCGTTCTTGGTCTTGATTACGACGTCATCAACGTAAGCCTCGACACGTTCACCCCAGTGATCGGCGAGGCATGTTTGGATTGCCCTTTGGTACGTTGCTCCCACGTTCTTCAACCCAAAAGACATTGAGGTGTAACAATAGGCACCGAAAGGCGTGATGAACATTGTTTTCTCCTGATCTTCGGTTGCTAGGCTGATCTGATGATAGCCTGAGTAACAATCGAGGAAGAAGAGCAAGGCGCAGCCGGCCGTAGAGTCAACGACCTGGTCAATGCGAGGCAACCTAAACGGGTCCTTAGGGCAGTGCTTATTGAGATCGGTATAATCAACACACATTCGCAGTCCTTTTTATTCTTCTTGAGAACGAGTACAGGATTTGCAAGCCACTCGGGATGCATGACCTCTCTAATAAAACCGGCAGCCTTCAGCCAGGTTAACTCTGCCCTAATGGCCTCTCGCTTTTCTAGAGTGAATCGCCGCAGCCTCTGCTTGATGGGTTTGGCATTGGGGAACACTTTGAGTTGGTGCTCGGCCAATTCCCTTGGGACCCCAGGCATATCCGCTGGCTTCCATGCAAACATGTCGCGGTTGGCCCTCAGGAACTAGACGAGCGCGTCTTCCTATTTGGAAGGAAGAAGAGCATTGATGGCGGTCGTCTTGGTCGCGTCCGATGGGTCGAGACTTATCTCTTTCGTCGGGACGGCTGGTTGAATTGCCGCACTTGAGGCCACCTCTTGGGTCGGGATCTGGAGGTCTTCCTACGACATGCCGGCTTCATCCGCCTTCGGCTTCTTCTGTGCCACCATGTGATTCTGCTCAAGGGCCATTTGCATAGCCTCTTGCACGCACTCTGAGGCTCCCTTGAAGTCGGCGCATATGGAGAGAGTACCACCTGGGGCTGGCTTCTTGAGAACGAGGTATGGGTAATGTGGGATAGCCATGAACTTGGCTAGCCCAAGACGCCCGATGATGGCGTTGTAGATGCAATTGAAGGTCGGGACTTCAAATCGCAACGTCTCGATGCGAAAGTTCTCTGCCGTGCCAAAAACAACCGGCAGATAGATGTGTCCGAGCGGGTACTCGCCTATGCCCGGAACAATTCCGAAGAACGGGGTATCTGACTTCTTGAGTTCGCTGAGCGGGATCCCCATCTCTTGCAGAGCTCTGGGGAACAGCATGTTGATGCTAGCCCCGCCGTCGATCAGAACCTTCTTGAGTCGGGTATCGCCGACTATGGGAGTTACGAGCAACGGGTACTTGCCTAGCTCATCGAAGTTGAGCCACTGATCCGCCCGATTGAACGAGATTGGCTCGTGGGACCAATCGTATGGTTGCGGCGGCTCTGAGGTGGCCACGTTGATCCGCCAGTCCTCCAGCTTCTACTGGCGCTTGCTCGCATACGCTCCGTGCCCTCCTAGGATGAAGTTGACCTCCTTGTTGACGTCGGGGAAGCGTTGACTATTGCCTCTAGCCAGCTGTTGCGGCGGCTGGTTCCATGGTGGAGGAGGCAGCGGAGTAGCCTGCGTCATCGGGAACTGGCCGCGCGTCAGCATGGCTTTGAAGTCGCAACAGTTCCTAAGAGTATGGCGCATATCCTTATGCGCAGGGCACGGCTCGTCGAGGAGTTGATCAAGAGTTCGAGCCTAGACAAGAGGCGGGCCGCATGGTCGTACTGGGGCTAGAGCCATGGCTCGGTCCTCCTCCCGAGGCCTTTTGTCCCAGTGACGATCTTGCCGTGAGGGTTCTTCATGTCTCTCCTGCTTGCCCTTGCCCCGGTCGTCTTGCCGGGGGCGAACGAGGTCGCGAGCTCGTTCGTCCACCGTGATGTAGTGTAAATCTGCTTCCTGGAAGAGACGCTCCGAGGTAGTGGGCGCCCTTTCCAGTATGTGCTTGACGAAGACCTGGTCGTTGGAGCTCTGGAGGAAGTCGTCAATCACTGTACCCTCAGATATGTTAGGGATGCGGTTTCTGAGAGCCTGGACCCGCTTGAGGTATGATCGCAGGCTTTCCGAATCCTTGCGCCTGATGGTTTTGAGGTCCCACCGTTGCACCGGTTTATCAGAGAGTGACTAGAAGTTGGCGATGAGTAGGCGACGGAAGTCACCTCAGTCCTTAATGCTGCCCCGCCTGAGGTGATGAAGCCATTGAAGCGCATCATGCCCCAACTTGATTGGGACATAGGCCGTCATGAGATCTTCCGAGGCATTGGCCGCTCGAGCCGCGGTAGTGTACATGGCCAGCTAGTTCCGCGGATCCATCTTTGTCTCAAACTTTTCAATGTTTGAGATTTTGAAATTGGGCGGCCACTCAACATCTTGAATCCTCCGGCCGAAGGCTGCTATAGCGGCTTCGGCGGTGCCAGGTGAGTTGGCGGCTGGAGCACACTGAGGGGAGCCGTAGTCTCGGTCGTAGTTCGCGCGCCGGTCTATCTCGAGCTGGTGTCTGTGAGCGCGCGACGGCTCAATGCTGTGACGTGCGTCGCGGTTGCCGTTGATGACCTGTCGTGCGTCGGCGACCTCTTGCTGCCTGGGCATAAGGTGGTCTGCTGCCCGAGCGAGAACGGTCTTGATGGCCACCCCATCTTCGTTGTTGGGGAGGAGCTCGCAGAGCTTGACCAGCGCCCCTCCTGCTTGACTTGGGGTCTCCATGACTCCTTCGAACTCCTTCAGAAGATTGCGTCCGGGGAGCGCCGCCAGCCGCTGTCGCCTGGCTTGAGCAGTCTGCCAATTGCGACGCCGCTGCCGCGTCTGGTTCCTGCGTCGATGGCTCTGCCCTTCCTGCTCATCCTCGCTCTCCCGAGTTACTTCGTCTATCGAGACAGACAGCGTGGGGTCCTTGTTACCTAGGATGTGGCGGCGTCGGATGTTATGGATGCAGTTTGCCCTCTCCCTCCTGTGGCGATCTTGCGAGGTTTCGGCGAGGACGGGTTGCTCATCGTCCGAGACCACTTTGTCGATCTCATTTGGTGCACCGCTGATCACGAGGAGCTCAGGAAAGCAGAGGGTGGAGTTGGGAAACGATCCCTCGGATCTGCTGGTGGTCGTGGCCGCCACCCCCACGCTGGCGTTCGAGGTAGGGACCGTGGATGTCGTGGTCGTCGCGGTTGTCGCAACATGTTCAGAGACCGTAGGAGTATCGATGCTGTAGATCATATGAGGGCGCCCCGCATCGTGAGTCCTCTCAGTGTTCACCGGACGACGGTGAGCCCCGCTGGTCGGCGAGGCGTTCCAGTGAACGGATCTCCCTGCCGGGAGGGAATCGATGATGAGTCGCGGGCGACGATCCATCGGCGGCATGTCGAGCCCATTGTAGATGCGATCGTCTGGAAGAGGCACGGACTGTCTTGAGTCGGGTGCCCCTCGTGCACCCTCATCGTTGTTGAGGGGAGCCGAGGCACGGGAGAGAAGCCCCTGGTACGTGGTAGCAGAGTTGCGGAGACCAAACGGGACAGAAAGAACGACGGGTTCCACCCAAGTCTTCTTTCGGCCCTGGGCAGGCGAGGCTATCCAGGCTCGCTTCAGTACCGGTGGAGGTGGTGGGACTAGTAGCGGTCGTGGTGAGGAAATATACAGCCACTTGAGTGATCGAGGGTACCATTTGAGGAACTTACTACTTGTCGGTGTTTGATACTGGCAATGCACCATGGGGTGTGTCACGTGATGCTTTTGGGGTGGCGAGATCGGCGTAGCTCGATGGTTCGCGTAGAGATGCGACAAAACACAAGGGTTTATAGAGGTTCGGGCGGCAATATGCGTAATACCCTACGTCCTATTGGCGGCGAGTTGTATTGATCTGAGTTCTTGAGGTTACAATGAGGGTTTTTAGGCTTGGTAGCTGGTGTGCGATGAGATGATTGATTCTCTACATAGGGGTCCCTCACCTGCCTTATATAACCGACCAGGATTGGGTTACAAGTCAGTTTCTATCTACGAGTCCTACTCTATTTGGAAACCTAAAAGAGTACACAGAATCTACGATTATATGCTTCCTTTCCTGAGTCCTACTGCTTCTGGAATACAAAGTCCGAACCAACTCCTTTACGCCTTTCCTGAATTACAGCGTCAAGCATCTTGACTTGGTCTTCGAGCTCGTCATCCGTTCTCGGGCCCATGAGACCAGTCGGCACCCCATACAAGGGCCTGCTGTCTCTACTGGGCCCTCCAACGGCCCATGTACTGAATCCACGCTGTGAGGGCCCAGGGGATATCTGTCCCCCACACTGCTTTCTTTTCAAAATTTTCAAAACCCTCCGAGCATGAAGCCAGAAAGGAGATAGAATTCGGTGACACTCAACTGAGATTGTTCCATCTCTCAACCGTCAAAGACAAGGTAAGAATTGCCAAAAGCCCCACAAGTACGGATAAAAAGATTTGGGTACACTTATGCCAGTTTGGTCAATCATAAAGGTAGAATGTTGGATTGTACACTTAATACTTGTAGAACATTAACATTGATGCAACTCCTGATCCGCTGAGCCTAAGTCTTAGCTTTGCTCGAGGACGAGCAAAAGTTCAAGCTTTGGGGGTGTTGACGGTCGGTATTTCGCTATTTCGACCGCCAATTCCTCGGTGAATAAAGAGGGTATAACTAAAGTCTTGTGCATTATTTACCTAACACTAACGAATTCCATGAGTTTTGGTGGCTTTCGATGTATCACAGGGAGAAGCTCATATTCCTTGCAAAAGTACACCATATGGAGCAAGAGACAATTTGGACATAAAAGGGATTGAGAAAGAATTGCAAATTCCACAACTTCAAAGTATCTCAAATGCCCTCAAGACCTACACCATTGCGTAGAGCTCATCGAGACAATTCCAACGGACATATTATTTACCTCGTTTGGAGCTCGGATGGAAAAGATACAGAAAATACAAAAATATAGGGACTGCTGACGTCAGCAGCCCCGTCTGTATGCACCGAAGGCGGGAACTCACCAGGGCCTGACAGGTGGCACGCAGCCATTGGATGCGCAGGAGAGCCACGGATCCTGATCCGCGTTCCACCGCCGCAGCCAGTCACGTGGCGACGCGTGGCAGGACAGGGAAGGCGCGCCAGCGCCCGCGCGCGGGAGAGCGCGGGAGGCGACCTCCAATGAGGCGGTGCCACGTGGCAGACAGCTGTTGGCTAGCCAGAGGCAATGCGGATTGCCATCTGCACATCGACGGCGAGGCCAATCCCGCAACGCCACGTGGCGGATAGAGGATGGCGCGTGCACGTGCCTGCGTGTGAGAACGGCTCACCCGGCTGGTTTCGCCCACCGCCTGGACACGTGGAGCACTGAGGGAGGCCGCCCGCCGGTTCAACCGCCCAGATGCTCTGTTTGACCCAAAAAAACGCATGTAACTGCCGGTTCTTCATTCCAATGTTCGGTTCACCGCCTTAGAGGCCGGTTCTTGACCGGTTCTCAACTGCAGCATGTGGGGAATAGTGTTACTGACCTATCTAGGTTGGTTGGGGGCAAAGTGGCGCGCCAGGAGCAGTTTGGGGGAAGAATCTTGCATGAGGACCATTGGAATATTCCCTCTACGTCCTCCTATAAAAAGAGGGGCACACCCCCCTCTCATACTTGTACCATTCACCATGTGAACTCTCTTTCTCCCTCTAGGAGGTGCCCCATGGGAGGTGCTTCCATTCTGAAAGCAGTGTTTAGTTAGGAGTTAGAGAAGGTCTGCTGTATCGGAGTCAGTCGAAAGTACTCGGTAATGTATTTCATTTGGTTATCTTACTTTCCTATTATTGACATGTGCAAGTACTTCATGTTTCTACTTTATGCGCATATCTTTCTGCTCTAGTTAGTTACTTGCTTGTTATGTATGCAGCTGTTAAGCACCTTTTTCCTTTCGGGCATACCAAGTTCGAGGCCTGAGTTGTGCTAAACTAGAATTGATTGATTGTTGTTATGCTTGCCGGAGTTACAATCCAACCTATACGCTAAGCTCTGGTTAGTTCCACTCCTTTGGCCAAGGATGAACTATTATTGTTCAAGCTCCGCTTGAACAGGTTTGTAGCGTGCCAACCTATCCACGCAGATTTGCTTGGTAGCCCCACTCGGTGACAGCGTGTGGTGTGCTTGTGTATCCCAGGCCCGTTCGTTTGGTAGGCCCGTAGGCGTTAGCTGGGTCTCCTTCGGTGGTCTACTATCTACCCCCTGACCCCTTGAGGCGCCGGAATTTCGCTCGACGCAAGTCATAACTCTGTTGAGATCCTTTTGACCCTTAGCACGGATAGCTCTTGTATGCTAGCAGAGATAGAAGACCGTATAGCAATCCCTGTCTCGTTGTCCTCCTAGCTTTACCTGTTTTCTTGCCAACGGTGCTTGGCTTGTATCCCATGGTGTTTGGTGTCAACCTTTCCTAGTTATCGGTTGACGTGTAAGAGTAGTAACAACTGGATGAATTATAGTTTGATATCTCTATCTCAATGCTTCCCTTTGAACAAATACGTTACCTTGGAATACTCCAGGGTGAAAGGCTACAGCGGTCTCCGTGCGCTTGCAGAGTAAAATCCGGTAGGCTAAGAACCGCCAACACTGATCAAAACTATCCAGGGCGGGACTGGAGAATATGCCTGCCCTATCATCTCCACATCTGACACATCCTGTGTAAACATCTCCCCAACTGATTTTTCAATCAACAATCACAAAGTCAGTCAGGTGATTTTCCTCACCCTCATCTTCAACTGTCAGAATCATAGCTGGGCGGTTATATAAGTGAAACAAATCCACAACCGCCAACCAAATCTCAAGCAGCTGAGCAACCTAGGTAGGATAGAAAGGAACAATGGCCATGCTGTTTTGAGATGAGGAGGATCGAATCAAATTCGAACGCATCACTGATAGAGAAAGTACTGAAAGCAGAGTCCCAGTTCCTCTTAGAGCCAACAAATATTGGTAGCTCCGGTAAAATCCTGCTCTAGATAGAGATAGCAAACTACGTAATCTGTGAACCCATGGAAAGAATAGGTATCTCGGGCTCCAAAATATGCACAGGGCTATTTTTATGAAACATAGACATAACTTCCGAGTCATCTGAAGAGTTGGATGACGACTGCCCAAAATTCCCCATTTCCAAGTCTTCCAGAGTAAAATCAATGTCTGGTCCATTAGCCCGAAGGAAATGTGCAGTGGATCCCGACTGATCAAACAAAATAGATTCTTGTGGCTATATCTCAACATCATTAGGTGGAATCAGCTCTTCCATAGCCTGCTGCAAGCCTACAACCCAGCCTCATTGCCTATTTCAGCTTGCAATGCATCCACAGCCCCAACCACCTTATGCACCCAGTGTTGTGGTATGTTAGGACTACCATGAACCACATGGACATGCATCGGGTGAGGGATGCCATCGGCAGGAACAGGATCCTCCTCTAGTGGGAAATTATCTAGGAACTGTCCCCAATTTCCACCAAGAATATACACTTGGGCAGACCAAGAGCAACCGTTTCCCCCAAGCAAAGATCTTTGTGAGATGACCAAGCTCTTAGGTACCCTATCCGCTGAAAGTACCATGGCGTGAACTAAGACACTGGATTTGTTTCCAATTGAGAAGTCTACCAAAAGGGGAGACTGCCGCACGTTGGTGATCAGTGTCCTGATAATCTAATGGGAAGGCAAGAATCATAATCTAGCACATGCGTTCATAATTGCAAACCTGCAGATTTAAACCCTCATCACGCCTATGCACTTCAAAAAAAGCATCACCAAATGGGATTTGCCTAGTGAGGGACACAAGTTTACCGAGTCTGGTCTTTCGTCCTGGCTGTGATGAGAGCTTGTCAACACCGAAGACTTGCTGAAGGACGAGCGAACACCTCCTACGTGTGACCTAGAGGAGAAGCCCTCTCGAGTGGACTGAGAGGCGGGGCCAGAGTGGACTTGGCATGACAAAAGCCCAGCCGAGTGGACTGGCAGGTGGCTTGGGTGGAGGCTCAAGTTAGGCTCGGCCCACAAGTGCGACCGTGGGTGCGGGACGGTGTCGTGAGCCATAAAATCAATCAAGTGGAGGCCCAACAATCGTTTCCTGGTTCCACCGTCAAAACCAGAGGCTGGTTGCCGGTATCCCAAAACCGGTAGTTATCCAAAGGGATGAGCTACTGACCACGTGGAGGACATCGGGAGATTATTTCGAGCCGAAGAAGATCAAGGACTCCATCGTGGCCGTTCATCTGAGTTTCCTGCGTCTTTTCTGGCCTCTACAGGCATTTTAGTGTAATTGTGTCTGTATCTTAGGGGGCTGTTTGCAAAACAGCCTAGAATGAGTCTTGTAGTATAAATAAGGGAGATGGATGTCTCATCTCCCTCTCTTGGCTGGTCAGAAGGTGCTTAGGGCTTAGAAGCCCTAGGTTTTGTTCATCCAAGCAAGGGCAAACATGATTAGTGAGTTTAGAGAGATCTAGGCTCCACCAAACTGGGTAGGAAGTAGGGTGGCGGCTTGGAGAATGAGTTCCATGGTGTAATTTGGATCTAAGAACTTGTTAAGGCATTCAATAGATGGAATTCGTGGCTCTTTTGTGTGTGCTTGCCTCTCTCCCTTCTTGATTGGTTTTTGAGAAAATTCTCTACAAGCCATCCAATCTTACCGGATTTCTCCACAACCCACTGAAAAACTCATTTGGCTGTACAAGTCACCGAATCAGTTTTTCGCTTCTCTGTGTGCCACTGCCGTGAACAGTAACAGTAACGGCTGTTAAGTTTGGTGTGGAAAGACAACATTGCCCTTCTTTGGCCAAACGTTTATTTCTTGAGATCTCTTATTTCTTTCTATGCCACTATGGGCAGCAAGGAAATGCACTAAAATGGGTCTGTTCCACATGCGAGTACGTATTAAATAGAGTACAATCTGCATAAGTTGTTTCTCAAGCTTTAATGCAAGACGTGAAGATACAGTATAATCTCATACACTCATAGTCCAAATGCAAGTGATATTCATAGTACACAATCATAGGAAGTAGCCAGTGACATTCATAGGTCACACAACCTTACATAGGGCAGTCGTACATATTAAATAGAGTAGCACAGGTTTAAGTCTTACATAGGGCAGTCGTACATATTACATAGGGCATCCATTGCAGAAAATGTCTTGGACATTACCAAAATAACACAGATTTAAGTTTTTAGGCAAAAGATCGCCTGGACAACATGAAGTGTTGCCTGGCATAATCACAAGATCAAATCTGAAGCTTTCTCTTGCTCCTAGTACTCATTGCTGGGCTGTCAGGTGTTGGCTGGCCCTGTCCCTTGCTCCTCGTGCAGTTTGCAGGACTATCTTGAGGAACATGTACTGTCTTCTTTTTCTCTGTCTTGTTCTTGATGTTCTTGTTCTTGTTCTTCTTCTCTTTGGCCTTGCTCTGTTTAATCTCCTTTGATTGTACTTCAGGAGGAGGGAGGACAATAGCAAGTGGAGCAGCAACAACTTGGTTCGAACCAGATCCTGACATCCTAGAGAATGGATTCATACATGAGCTTTGGTGCAGCTAGCTAACCGTGCAGCGGCAACAGGTTTAGGGTGTAGTTCGTCTCACCTTATCCCAGTAGAGATGGTTGCTGCTGGATTTTTCTTCCTTTTCTTGGCAGGAACAATAGCAATCTCACTGTTTGTCTCAGGTGGGAACACCATCTTGACTGTGGCAAGTCCAGATGCAGTAGAGGCATCTACTCCGCTTGCCTCAGTAGTAGGTTCCTTGGGCTTCCTCTTCCTTGGCTTTGGTTTACCTCTGCATGGTTAAATGTGTGAGTAGAATATGACTGTACAAATGAAAGTAAAACCAGAAGAAGGAAATTGTAGAGAACCTGGCAGCAAGCATTTCAGCAATATCATTTGGATCACCCTCTTTGCATGTGTACCAGTGATGCCCTAGCTGCTTGCAAATTGGACATCTGTGTTTGCCTTTTCTACCACTTATACCCTCACTAGAGCCCTTGAATCTCTTTGTCTGCCTTCTACCAGCTGTAGACTTGAGCAATGGAGGATGCATGAAAAAACCATGAGTAGACTCAGGCCATTGAGTCTTGTCTGGCAAGGCAGGAATTATACCCTCATAAGCTTTTCTAAACTTTTCAACTGAGAAGTACATATCCACATAGTCCTCTAACTTTTCATTTCTAATTGAAGTGATCATAGCTATTGCATGCAGACAAGGCTTGCCAGATATCTGCCACTCCCTACAGGTGCAAGTCCTCTCCTTTAGGTTGACTGCATACCTGTAACTAGAGCCACCTCTCCATGAAACCTCCCCTATGTCATTAGAGCTTCCAATTACATCCATGTTTAGATTCCTACTCCTCTCTGCAAGATTCTTAACAATGTGTTCTAAGATCTTCCCTTGCATTTTCTCTCCTAGTTTCCTTCTTTGGTGAAACTTGGCCATTAGTTTTTGCCTTAGTGTATCCAACAAAGAGTCCAAATGCATGCCCTTGTGTCCCTTCACCCAATTGTTACAACTCTCTGCAAGATTGTTTGTCACATAGTCCACTTTGCTCAAAGTTGAGAATTGGCTCCTCGTCCAAATCTTGTTGTGGTTGTCTCTCAAATATTTCACAGCTGCTGGTTTGGCCTCAGCCATAGCTTTCCAATGCTTCTCAAAGTAATATGGATTCCATGCATATGCTGCTGGCCACAAGTTGTCATCAAATACCTTTCCACGATAACTCTTTTTGAAATTATTCACTAAATGAACCATGCACTCTCTATGTTCTGCACTAGGGAACACAGCTGTAACACTCTCCATAATTGACTTCCCGGCATCAGTGCATATAGCTAAGCCTGGTGGTGTGCCTATTGCATCTCTCAGCCTCTCCAAAAACCAGGACCAGTTATCTATGGTTTCTAAATCAAACACACCAAAAGCTACTGGAAATAGCCAGTTATGTCCATCAACTGCACATGCTACTGCTAGCTGGCCCCTAAATTTTCCAGTTAAAAAAGTGCTATCTATTGCCAAGTATGGCCTGCATCCATTCAAGAAGCCATCTACACAAGCCTTAAGGGCAAAGAAGACCCTCTTAAATCTGTTCTTCTCATTTATTATTTCATGATCTATCACCACAAAACTATCAGGGCTAGCCTCCTCTACAGCTGCTTTGAATCTGTACAGGTTATTGAAGCTTTCATACCAATCACCATGCAGCTACTTTAGTGCTAGCTCCTTACCGTAATACACCCTTTTGTATGAAATTGTCACCTTATGCTCATCTTTAATCCTCCTCTGGAGTTCTTTTGGTCCTATCTCATCATCATCCATTAACCAATCCTTCACTTTCTCTGCCACCCAAAATTTGGTTGCCTGCTTGAATTTTCCTCTCCTCCTTCTACTTGCACACCCATGAATATGGGGATTCACCTTCACCTGCATATAAAAACGCAGGCAACTAATAAATGTCTCATTAATTATATGGGATTGCACAAAAAATAATCTAGTTGTTTACCTGAATTGATACATCGTCTTGCATCATTGAAGCATGGATCCTCCACTTGCAACCTTCAGTCTTGGCTGCACAATGTGCTCTGAATCTCCCTGGTTCACTCGTTTCAATGTCATATTCAAACTCATGTTTGACTGAGTGCTGCGCAAGAGCTAGCCTAAAAACATTCATATTGGCATAAATTGACCCCACAGTCATTGGTGGATCATTGGCATTGTGCACTTGTACAGGTTCATAAGGTGGAACTGGATCCTGATGCTCCTCATCATCAGAGAAATCATTCTCAGAATCTTCTTCATATGAATCAGAGCTAGGGATATATTCCTCCTCACGATCCTTTCCAAGCTTTGCTTTGTCAGATATGTCAACATCATCATCACTATAAATCCCCTCATCATCCACTCCAACATGTTCATATTCAGGATGTGGATTCATAAGGTAAGTGTCAGCTGGCTCATCTTGGCTAGGTTCAGTAGGCTGGCTAGATGTTTGAGCTAGGGTGATGGCAGAGGGAACACAATCAGCAGTAACTGTCTCAGATGCAGCATTCAAGGTAGATTTAGGTGCCTCACCAACTGCTAGTTTGGATGAGGAGCTCCAATCAGGTACAGGAACATCAGGCTTGCTCACATCAAAATACCCTATGGATAAGCGGATGGTTTTAGTGGCATCATGTTTTGCAAACATCGCAACTAGGTCCTGGTCAGTACAAACTTGCACATGGGAGTTGGATTCGTCACAAAAGTAGTACAACTTCACTACTTCAGTTGGGACACAAGGATAGGTGTGCAGTATATCATCAACAAAGTCTTTGAAATTCGTAGTATCCGAGTCTACAACTGTGCTGCAACTGTACCAGCTGCAATCTGCTCTACTGTTGTTACCAAAGATACGCATTTCCATATAGAAACTTGTTTTTGGGTCCATCCTACAGATGAACAAGGCATCAAGAACTAGATAGTGGCATCCAAAACTATGAAGTCTACACACAATCGTTCGGTACACGCAAAAGCTCAACCATAACATAGTGAGATTTGAGCATCTTACCCTTCTGGAAGCCATTCTGGATGAGACGACATTGGCCCCGTCGCCGTAGTGGGCGACACCACCCCCCTTCCCCGCACTCCTATCGTCCATAGGCTGCGAAACCTCTACCCCATCCTTCTCGTCGCTGCGGGATGCGAGGAAGAGGAAAGGGGATCGAGGGCCGCACCCGCGCGGGTCGAGGAAGCAGCCGAGCCTCGCGTGGGGTAGGGTCGCCGACGGGCCGCAGGCGGAGGAGCTGGGCCGAGCCGCGCGTGGGGTCGGGTCGCTGGCGGAGTAGCAGGCCGAGCCGCGCGCGGGGTCGGGTCGCCGGCGGAGGAGCAGGCCGAGCCGCGCGCGGGGTCGGGTCGCCGGCGGAGGAGCAGGCCGAGCCGCGCGCGGGGTCGGGTCGCCGGCGGAGGAGCAGGCCGAGCCGCGCGCGGGGTCGGGTCGCCGACGGGCCGCAAGCGGAGGAGCTGGGCCGAGCCGCGCGCGGGGTCGGGTCGCCGGCGGAGGAGCAGGCCGAGCCGCGCGCGGGGTCGGGTCGCCGGCGGAGGAGCAGGCCGAGCCGCGCGCGGGGTCGGGTCGCCGGCGGAGGAGCAGGCCGAGCCGCGCGCGGGGTCGGGTCGCCGGCGGAGGAGCAGGCCGAGCCGCGCGCGGGGTCGGGTCGCCGGCGGAGTAGCAGGCCGAGCCGCGCGCGGGGTCGGGTCGCCGACGGAGGAGCAGGGCCGAGCCGCTCGCGGGGTCCGGTCGCCGGCGGGGTGCACGCGCCGGTAGGGGACGTCGATGGCAGGGACGCGGCCGGCGGCGGTCGTGGGCTCGCCCCCTCGATCTAGGGTTTCGGCCTTTCTGCGAGGAAGGGGAGGGAATGGGGATCCAGGGAAAGGACGATAGCGGCCGGGGAACTTCACCGCTTGGACAAGGGTAAGATGGACATAATTGAAAATATTGTACCGGTTGATGACTTCAGAACCTGACGGAAGCTAGCGGAAGTAACGGCAGTGGCAAATAGAGAACCGAAAAACTAACCCAGTCACTTGTACAGCCAGAGGAGTTTTTCGGTGGGTTGTGGAGAAATTCGGTAAGATTGGATGGTCTGTAGAGAATTTTCTCTTGGTTTTTTATCTTCGTTTTCTTGCCTTTTGGTGTGTTTGGATTTGGGCAAGAGCAAGATCATTCTATTGCCGATGTTTTGGACTGCTAGGACGTGGTTTTGATTGTGGTTGTGTTGCCCAATCTTTGAATCCACGAGCAGCCCCCTCCTCTTTCGTTCTTGGCAAGTGGACTTCACTTCGGGGGCAAGTCAAATCTGTGGAGAAAAACTTCAGCCTAGGGCTTAATCTGTTGGGAAGGGCATCTCCATGGATTAGACAAAGTCCTTGCAAAGTTTGGTGAAGTTTGGAGTCCATTTGACCGAGATTTGGATTGATTTTGAGGATTCTCGGGCTGTTTTTCTCACCTCGGGCTGCCCTGTTTCATACAACCGGACTGTCCGGTGGGTAGGTACCGGACTGTCCGGTGGCCTAGGGTTTACCCCGGGCGGAGACTACGAGGCTTGGCCTCTCAGGCTTTTAGCAGCCACTGGACTGTCCGGCGGTGGTGCTAGAGGGTCAAGCCCTCAGCCTATTTCGTCCGGTGGGTGGCACCGGACTGTCCGACGGTTTGGTGTCGGACTGTCCGGTGGTGCACTGGACTGTCTGATGGGTTGGACTCGAGGGTTAAGCCCTCAGTCTTTACCGTCCGGTGGGTGGCACCGGACTGTCCGATGGGTTGGACTCGAGGGTTAAGCCCTCAGTCTTTACCGTCCAGTGGGTGGCACCGGACTGTCCGACGCTTAGGCACCAGACTGTCCGGTGGTACCGTCGGACTGTCCGGTGTGTTAGCATTGGACTGTCCGGTGGCTCCTGCTCCCGGCGGTTCTAGGCTCGTTTTGCGTCGTTTTCTCTCAGCGTTTGAGCGAGTGCTTTGTAGTGCTTCCGTAGTGCTTTCCTCGACGTGTCTTAGGGTTGGTAGCTTGTCCTAGCTACGTGATCCTACACAGGTGAGAAGAGAGGGTTTTTGGGGTCATATGTTTTTAGGTGTCGACCTATTCACCCCCCTCTAGGTCGCTCTTTCAGTCCTTAATTGGTATCAGAGCCAAGTTAGGGTCTTCTATACCTTAACCGGTTCTAGATCCATCAAAGGTGACCATGGATCAGTCCGTTGGCAAGATTCCAGGGTTTGATGGCTCCGTTTACTCATATTGGAAGATCCGTATGTCGGCATTCCTCCAGAGCCAACATTCGTCCGTCTAGGATATTTGTTAGCGTGCTGATTTTGAGGTGCTTGAGGAGCGCCGCTCTGAGTTCAATAGAGTGAGTCATCTTAGGACGGCTCATGAGATCTGGACTACCCTTGCATACTTCTATAAGGGGACAAGTCAGGTCAAGGCCAGGCTGTACGAGACGTACAAGCGAGAGTACAAGAATTTCTCCCAGCAACCTAGTGAGAGCATTGACGACTTGTTCAGTCGGTTTCAATCGATTGCCAACAAGATTCGTGCTAATGCAAGAAATGGGGCTTTGCCGTACGACGACCATGAGCAGGCTTACAAGCTACTCTTTGCCTTGGATCGTAGTATTTGGCAAATGAAGGTGGAGTCTATAGTCGAGTCAAGTGGCTATGAGACTCTCACCACAGACAAGCTGTATAGCAAGTTGAAGGCTTCGGAGGTTGACGCTCAGGCGCAGTCCCGAATGAGCGGACCAACTCCAAAGTCCTTAGCTCTGATGTCTGGCCCTAGTAGTGGCAGTGCTGCTAACGCTAACCCTTCTGTTGGCTATGCCTTGTCCTTGATTTCAGCTACTGAGGAGGAACTAGAGGCACTTGATGATGAGAAGCTGTGCCTACTGTCCAACAAGTTCCAGTGTCTCTACTCCAACAGGATGAGCTGTAGAAGAAGTGACAAGCTCCAGTGCTACGAGTGTGGGAAGATGGACTACTTCATCGCCGACTGCCCCCAGAGGAGAGCTCAGGAGAAGTACTCCGCCGTCAAGGATCACAAGTACAAGGGCGAGTACACCTCCGACAAGAAGAAGGGCAAGTACAAGGGTGACAAGAAGAAGCGGCCATACTTCAGCAAGAGGGAGTTCGTGAAGCAGTACCAGAAGCATGGGCAAGAGCGCGACCGTGCTTTCCTCGCCAGCTTGAGTGACTGCGACGGCACTTCCAGCGACTCCGGCTCCGACAGCGACGATGATGCTGAGAAGAAGATCGTCGGACACGCCGGACTCTGCTTCTTCAGTGATGAGATCGGCTACTGTACCATAGAGATCAAGGGTGATCAAGCCGGCTCCACCGACTCTGACTTCTGCAACAAGTCCAACTCCACAAACCCCAAGGTGAGCAATGATGAAAATGATGAGGATGCTATGTTTGTTGCTTTGAAAAACCAGGATCGCTTGCTTAGAGTAGCAGCTAAGGATCTTAGAGCTGCAAATGTTAGGGTTGCTACTTTAGAGGCTGAGCTTGAGACTTTGAAGTCTAAACTTGATTGTGCTTTGAATGATCTGTCTGTTGCTAAGGAAGCTTGTGCTGTTGCCGATGCGATAGAGTGCACTGATTGTCAGGTTCTAGCTATTGAAATTGCTAATCTCCGTTCTAAGCATACTAGTAATGTAGATTTGCTTCATTCTACTATGGCAGCGTTAGAGGAGTTGAAGGCTAGACCGACTTTGCTTGCCAAGTGTGATGCTTGTCCTACACTTAGAAAGGAGTTGGAAGAAACTAGGGCTGCTTTGAGGAAGTCTGAAAAGACTGCTAGCCCTACTAGTGTTGATTGCTCTAACTGTAAGGATCTTGGTGACTTGCTTGATGCGTTAGCCATTGAGAAGGTTTAGTTGGAGGATGAAAACACCTATGTTAGAACCATTCTCAGTTGGATTTCTGCTAGGGAGCCTCAACTTGGCATGATCATTTTCTCTTTCAAGCTGAGTAACAAGTTGGGAGTTGGCTATCACTACACCCAGGCTGATTTTGATCAGTTGTATGGAAAGATTGGGGACTTGAGTAGGGTACCTTTGAGTGAGAAGTTTCCCTTGACCCACAACAAGCCCAACTTTCAGTCTGACAATCCTAAGGAAGGTGTGTGACTTACAAGCCTAGGGAGCCACCTAAGAAACAGGTGTGGACTCCAAAGCCTAACTTTGTGAGGAATCCACTTGACACCTTACCCAAGAGGAACCCACCTGAGATACCTCCTGAGAGCTCCAAGCAACGTGCTAAGAGGAATGTTCCTCCTAAGCCCACTCTAGAGCCAAAGGGCCAGCCCAAGAAACAAAATCAATCAAAGGGTGCTCCACCCAAGAGGTACGTGTGTGACTACTGCCATAGGGAGGGTCACCTGGTGGAGTTTTGCTACCGCAGGTTGAGGGCTGAGAGGCGTGAGGTTGAGATGAGGAATGAGGACAGGTACTAACAGGGTGGTAGACCTACTGTTGAGACTTGGTGTGAGGATAGGCGAGACCGCTGGCCACGTCGTGTAGGTGGAGGTAGAGGAGACCACTTTCCTCGTGGTGCTTCAGGTGGTGGTGGACGTTTTGCTGGCAGGGCACCGGGTCATGAGCAATACGGCTATGGTTCACCTGACCGAGGCTTTTGAGAGACCACGTTTTGATAGACGTGGTGATAGGCAGTTTCAGGCTCTGCGGGATTGGGGACAAGGGATGTTTGATTGTGATTTTGCTAACCCTTCTTTTGAGCAGATGGCTCGGCACTGGTTTGCTTCTTTTCAGACTAACCCCAGTGTCCGACCATATGCTCATCCCATGAACCGCTATTGATGCAGGACGGAGGCCTGGAGAACATATGGCTCATGGATTCCGGCTGTTCGCGCCACATGACCGGTAATCACAGATGGTTCTCCAGTCTCATCCCAGTGAGCTCTAGCGAGCACATCATTTTTGGGGATAAAGGTACAGGTAAGGTAAAGGGTGTTGGTGCTGTTCCTGTTTCTGAGAGTTTTATCCTGAGGGATGTTGCTTTGGTTGGTAACCTTGGTTACAACCTTTTGTCTGTTTTGCAACTTCTCGAGGAAGGATATGAGGTGTGCTTTAAGAAGGGCTGTTCTCGTGTTTTGGATGCTCGAGAGTTTTTGGTTTGTCCTGTTTTGCCTTTTGGGAAGGTTTTTCATGTTGACTTCTTGAGCTCCTCTGGTCCTTCTCGGTGTTTGGTGGCCGGTCCCTCCTCTGATTTATGGAAGTGGCATAGGAGGCTTGGTCATTTGAGCTTTGATTTGCTTGCAAAGCTTAGCTCACTTGATCTAATCCGAGGACCGCCCAAATTGAAGAGTGGGCGTGATCTTGTGTGCCATCCTTGTCTCCACGGGAAGATGGTGGCTGCTTCTCACACACCTGTTAATCAGGTGATGACGGCTCGTCCTGGGGAGTTGCTCCACATGGATACTGTGGGACCTTCTCGGGTGCGGTCTGTTGGTGGGAAGTGGTATGTTCTTGTGATCGTGGACGACTTTTCTCGTTGGTCTTGGGTGCATTTTATGGAGAGTAAGGATGAGGCCTTTGAGTTTGTTCATGACTTGGTTTTGAGGTTGAGAAACGAATCAGGGCATGCCATGAGAGCTTTACGCAGTGACAATGGCTCAGAATTCAAGAATGACCGTTTCAAAACCTTTTGCCATAGCCAAGGTCTTGAACACCAGTTTTCGTCTCCATATGTTCCCTAGCAGAACGGGCTGGTTGAGCGCAAGAATCGGACCCTTGTTGAAATGGCCAGGACGATGCTCGATGAGCATAGGACTCCTAGGAAGTTTTGGGCTGATGCAATCAACACCGCGTGCTACGTGTCAAATCGTATTTTCCTATGATCTGTCCTTAACAAGACATCGTATGAGCTACGATTTGGGCGAGCCACCTACGGGTGTTCGGCCGCAGGTGCTTTGTGCTCAAGCAGGGGAACTTGGACAAGTTCGAACCTCGTAGTTCTGACGGAGTTTTTCTTGGTTATGACACACACTCGCATGCATACCGCGTTTGCCTATTGGACTCCGGCAGGATTGTAGAGACTTGTGAAGTTACTTTTGATGAAACTATGCCTTGCACAACCCCTGTCTTTGAGCTTACAGGTGATGATGAGATAGGTACTACCATCTTTGAGGATGATGAGGAAGATGTTGGTGTTTCTGGTGATACTGCGCCGGTTGCAGCTCCAGAACCTGCTGCTTCACTTTCAGAGGACAATGAGGGAGCTCCAGTACATTCACCTTCGACCACTTGGGAGCAACCTCCACTCGATCCAGCTGTACATGCAGTAAGGCCCGCTAAGGATGTAGGGGAGGTGACCACTGAGCCATAGCCGTCTCGGATGGTCCAGCGGGATCACCCTTCAAGGAACATCATTGGTGGCCTGAATGAGAGAGTTACTAGATCCAGGTCTACTACTATTGCTCACTTTGCACATTCTGCATTTGTTGCTTCTTTTGAGCCTCATGATGTTGGACATGCTTTATCTAATGCAAACTGGGTCAATGCCACGCATGAGGAGCTAGAAAATTTTGAGAGAAACCAAGTTTGGGTTTTAGTTGAGCCTCCACCACACTGCAATCCTATAGGAACCAAATGGGTTTTCAAAAACAAACAGGGAGAGGATGGGGTTGTGGTGAGAAACAAGGCAAGACTTGTTGCTCAAGGTTTTTGCCAAAAAGAGGGGATAGACTATGAGGAAACCTTTGCCCTATAGCCAGATTAGAAGCCATTCGCATTCTTTTAGCCTTTGCAGCTTCAAAAGGATTCAAGCTATTTTAGATGGATGTGAAGAGTGCCTTCCTAAATGGGTTTATAGAGGAAGATGTCTATGTAAGGTAACCTCCAGGCTTTGAGCATCCCAAATTTCCTAACCGAGTGTTCAAATTGTAGAAGGCTTTGTATGGCCTGAAGCAAGCTCCCCAGGCTTGGTATGAGAGACATAGGAAATTTCTAGTTGACCAGATTTTCAGATGGGGAGTGTGGACAAGTCTTTGTTTTTACTCAAACATGGCAAAGATCTTTTGATTGTTCAGATTTACGTGGATGATATCATCTTTGGTGGCGCTTCTCATGCTTTGTGTAGCAAGTTTTCTGAGCAGATGAGCAGGGAGTTCGAGATGAGCGTGATGGGGAACTTCAGTTCTTCCTTGGGCTCCAAATCAGGCAAACTCCACAGGGTACCTTCGTCCACCAGAGCAAGTACACGAGGGACCTACTCCGAAAGTTTGAGATGGCAGGTGCTTCGCCTCAGATGACTCCGACTGCTTTGGACGCTGATGAAGATGGCAAGGAGGTTGATCAGAAGATGTACCGAGGGATGATCGGGTCGCTGCTGTACTTGACTGCTACGAGGCCAGATATACAGTTTGCTATAGGTCTGTGTGCTCGTTTTCAGGCGTCCCCGAGGGAGTCACACCGCACCGCTGCCAAGCGGATCTTGAGGTACATCAAGTTCACCCCAGAGTTTGGTCTTTGGTACTCTGCGGATTCTTCTCTTTCCCTCCTTGGCTTTTCGGATTCGGAGCATGCTGGGTGCTGGATAGACCGCAAGTCTACTTCTGGTACTTGTCAGTTTTTGGGTACCTCTCTAGTCGTCTGGTCTTCTCGTAAGCAGTCTAGTGTAGCCACTTCCACATGTGAGGCAAAGTATGTTGCCGCTGCTAGCTGTTGCTCCCAGATCATATGGATGCTTGCTACCCTGAGAGACTATGGCCTTACCTATGGAAGGATTCCCATCTTGTGTGATAGTTCCAGTGCCATTAGTATTGCTAAGAACCCAGTTCTTCACTCTAGGACTAAGCACATAGATGTGAGATATCACTTCCTGAGAGATAACTATGAAAAGGGCATGATAGATATAGTGAAAGTGGCGAGTGAAAACCAAGTGGCTGATATCCTAACCAAACCCCTAGATTTAGAGGGGAGTTAGGTGTTTGCTTTCCCTTTTAGTCAGGGGGAGTTTCAGTAGCTTTTAGGTTTTCTTTTGGTTTTTCCTTTGCTTTTTGCTTTCTTTTGCTTCTGTATGCATCTTGTATCATATTCATGCATTGCATCATGTACTTGTGTAGTATACACTAGCACTTAAGCTCTTTTGGTATGAGTAGTTAGTATTTACTTGTGCTAGATTGTATATTGCTTGCTTGATCATGGATGGCTTGAGCTCTTTTGGATCTATTGAATGCTATTTGTGAGCTAAGTCATTTTGTTTTCTTGAAAAATTTTGAACATGATCACCACTAGACTTGGCTACCTAGCATGTGTAGAAATGTTGAATGCTTATGCTATCTTTTCATGCTTGGTTGTGCTAGTTGTCTACCTTTGCAAGTTGTTTGCCTAAGCATTTATGATATCTTGCCTAAATCTGAAAATTTGGATTGAAATATCAAGTATTTGGTATCTTTTGAACTGAAATGAAAAGATCCAGGTGGGTTTGCTTTGTCACACTGACTTGGCACGAGACTGCTCATCTTTGCACCTTGATGAGAACTTGGCCATGGCTGTGAATGACTAAAACCTTGTCTTAAGCTCCTGATGGTCTTTCTAGGCCTAGGCTTGGCATTAGTTGGTAAGAAGTGGCTCGACAAGCAAATAACCCCTGGCACCTAAGTGAAACTTGCTGAAATTTAATTGGTATCAATTTCAAAAGTGCAAGTCTCAAATTGCTTATGGCTATGTTTATGTATGCTTTGGATAGGATTAGCTCACCTTGTATGCATTGCTAGCATTTTGTGTTCATGCCTATCTTGCTAGATGCTATTTGTGGTGATGCTTTCTTTTAACCAAACCTGAACCACATGCTTTGCTCCTGACCTGTGTGAGATAGGTTCATTTGAGCTTGTTGCATGCCCCGTAGCCCTCACATACTCTGTATGCTAGAACTTGTATTTACTAGCTTTTCATCCCAGAATGAGCTCATTTTGTTCACTTGTGACATTTGCACTTCATGTTTTGGGTGAGAGATACCTTGATGTGTGCATTGTCAACAGGGGGAGAGATTTCAAGAACCTTGGACAAGGGGGAGAGTTGTACAAGGGGATCAGAGTTTCAGGGGGAGAGTTGCATTGTGAGATGGGCTGAAATGCAGGGGGAGTTGGAGTCTTAGCATGCTCTTTTGGCCAGCTGTGTCGTGCTTTTGCCTCTTTCTGGAGGAGCTGTGTGATACCCCTGGCCTCTCAAGAGCCTTAACACGAAGTTAGAGACAAGTTAATAAGGAATTAGGACCTGATGATGCTTAGAGAGAGTAACGAAGGTTTGATAGAGAAGTCACTAAGTCAAAAATTTTCTAGGAAGACACAAAACTCTACGTGGTTGGTTATTTAAGTCACCACCCACAAGCTTTTATACAAAACACCAAATACCATAGTATTAGTTCAGGATGTTATCTTCAACTTTGATATTACAACCATCTTTAAAATCATAAGTTATGAGGATTAAAAGTCGAGGCCAAATCAAAGCAGAGATTCCTGGAGAGGTGTCAACAGTGGTCGTGACCAAATTTGAGCTCTAATAAAACTTTCAAATTCATTAAGCACCTTTGCTTAAACTCTATATCAAACATGTGGTGCAGACCATGTACTACACTTTTGCTACACTGAGCGTGGCTCAAAACTGTCATCTACTTATCGCAAAGTTAACCTAAATGCCTCTTGAAGTCAGCCCAAATCAGCCCACACAGAAAAGTCTGAAATTTTTAGCTCATCCCAAATTAGAAATTGAAGTTACTTTTGAATTCACTATACAACTTCAAAATATTTCTTTCTATGAAGTGAAGTTGAACAAAATTTGTATACAATTATGTAATGCACAACTTTGATAATTTGAGCTTGGTCCAACCGAGGTTTGCATGGTGATTAGGGTCTTTTTACATCTGCCCAGAAAATCAGCTCAAACCATCCTTGTTTTGAAATTTCAATTTTTCTCTAACCTACATCCACTTTAATGCAAGACTCTATTTGAATGAGTTGTAGATAAAGAAATTCTAAGCAACCTTGTCAAAAGGCACCTTGGGAGATAAAGCCCAGAAATATGAGTTTTTAATTTCCCAAGTAATAAAGGTTCCCTGTCCTAATTGAAGGCTGCTATATAAATTCATGTATAAATCATATTTCCACTTAGAATATGGTATAGAACCTTTTGACAAAGATGTAGAGTTCAAGGAGTAAAACATTTCATTCAATTGGAACTTTTGCAAATTCGGCTCCTAAGTAAGTCAAAAATGCGATTTACAGTAAGGGAGAAAACACATTTTTCTCCTTTTCTTTCCATGGGCCACTGCCGGGTGGGTCCCACCTGTCAGCGCCGCCGCGGCTCCCCAGCCGACGGACGCCGCGTGGCCGCCGGCGTACGGCCACGGCACCTCGGCCACGGATCGTGCCCTCCGACCCCGGCGTTAAGTGGAGAGCTTCCTCCTCTGCCGAGCCCTCTTTCCTACTCTCGCTCACGCCCCTACAGAGCCTCCCCCTTGCCCGCACCGCGCCGGACCACCATTGCCGGGCAAGCTCGGTGTGCGAGCTTCCCCATCGCCATCCGACCTCCCCGCGCCTCCAGGCTACCACCATCGCCTTCACCTCGTCCCCGCGCACCCGCCACACTTGACGTCGCCGCTATTCCACTCGCCGACGAGGAGATCGACTCGCCGCGCGACGTCACGCCGCGCCGTCGCCGCCCTCGGTGCACGGTCGGTTCACCACCGTCGCGCACTACCCTCCACCGCCTCCCGGTGCTCCAGACCACCACCGCTAGTTTCGCCTCGGCCTCGCGCGCCCAACGCGCTAGGCGCTGCCGTCGTTGCGCCTCTCCACCTTCCCCACGAGCGTGGCCCACCATGGCCCGCCATGGCGAGCTTCACCTCGCCGTGGAGCACCATCACTAGGCCATCTCCGCACCCCCACTTCATCTCTACCAAACGCGCCCCGACCTTGCGCGGCTCGAGCGCCCTTTGGTCCCGCCGTTCGCCGCCTCGACCGCCGGATCGACCCCGCGCCGCCGCGGCCTCGCCGCGCGTTCACCTCCCCGGTTCACCATCGCCGCGCCGCCTCTCCTCTCCATCGCCAACGATGAGATCTACCCCGAGAGGTAGCCCATCGCCAGGAACACCCCCTCAGACCCATCGGCTTCAAGTGTGGGCCCCCACACGCCGGCGCGGCTTCGCCTCTCCCCTCCATCGCGCACGGTACTGCCTCTGTCCCGAGGAAGAAGAAGAAAGGTGGTTTTGCAGATTGACCCCTACCTTTATGTGTTTTCGCGAGTTCGTTTCATGCACAGTAGTACAAGTCTAGAAAATCTCACATTCTAGCCCCTGGAAACTACGGTTATTTATGTTCTAGTCCTTAGATCTGATGTTTTTTCTATTTAAATGCATTTAAATTGACTATGAACTTTGGAAATTCATAACAAATCAAAGAAAAATCCTAAAAAGGCAAACTTAGTTGCATTAGACTCCTCTTGAATAGATCTATTGAAGGGATATGATGTGGAGGTGTGAAATGTCTGTTTTGCCCTCGGTGTGTTGTATGCATTATTAATTAGGATAAATGACAAAAGTGGGCTAAATGGACTCCAAATGGCATGAAACTTGGATAGTAGCTTTCTTGTGGCATTGTAGCACTATGTGAATTTTGTAGCCCTAGCACTTACTGTTTATTTACCCTTTTACCATTATACATGTGTTATGTGCATTTATTTAACTTAGAAATTGGAGGCTACATAGAATATGCTCAAATTGACTCTCTAGCATTTTTCATATACTATGGGTAGTATAAGTAGTCAACTGGTGAAATATGAAGTTGTGCATGTAAAGTTTAAATGGTGATTTGAAAATAACAAAATGATACATGTTGGAAAGGATAATTAGAAAAAGTGGTGATAACTTGCTAGGAAAATTCTCTGGAAGATTTGATAGCTTAATGTTGCTGTATAGAGTCCAAAAAGTATATTCGAGAAGGCTAATTACACTGTTCATATGTACATCTTAATTTGCACTAGATTAATATATGGAAAATAGATGTCCTGTCAAACTTGGGAGTTTTAACTTGTAAATTTTTGTACATGCAGTCCATGCTAAGTATAGCTCACTGGTAAAATTTCACCTTCGGAAACCATTCCTATAATTTATGAAAAATCTGAGAAGCTATAGGGCTGATAACTTGCTAGAATTTTCATAATTAATTTATAACTCCTTTATGGCTGAAATTTTGACAGTAGCATAATATAGTGTAAATCTAGATGTTCCAAAAATCTGAGCTCAATTGGAGTTGCCTAACTATATGAACACAAGTAATGCTTTTTAGTCATAAAGTAGGCATGTGTTATGTAATTATTAGAGTAGGTGTTGTTTGCTATTGATATCATTATGCATGTGGGTTGATTTCTAGCTGCACGCTATCTACTGTTGTCTATACCACACTTGATTGAGAGATGAACTCATTTGCTGTGTAAAACACTTAAGGTTAATATAGAGCCTTAATCCACTAGATAAACAAAATGTGTGATATCATTAGTGAATGTTCCACTACGTGTGCATGAAGTAGTCTTTTCATGTTAAATAACTCATTTCAAAAAAAACACCTAATAATGTTTTAACTTTGCATCATCCCTGTGTGGTTTTTATCCACTTGGTACCTAACATGGCTGCTTTACGATAAACAACTTACTAGTTAGGCATGTGATGGGATATGCTTATTATCAGTTCATGAAGGTACTACTGTTACTAGTGCTAGGAGAATGGTGTAGTAGCCCACTACATGTGTGCTCATATACTGGTGTGATGTTCTGCTTACACATGAAATGATAAAAAACCAGTTAAATTGGTAACTCGCTCATGTACTAATTTATATATTACTCGCTTTTACCGGTTCACATCATTAATGCGGTTGTCGTATGATCACTAACTTGATAAGTGCAATCATACAGTCAATTTAGTATATGTTTGATCTAGGCCCATAAAGGTACTCCTTGTTTAAGTAGTTTATCAATTACCTTTTTGCCTGTTCATGAAATGGTTTTTCATACGTGTGCTTCGTATTCATGCATCTCATTCCTTGCATCATCCCGCATGTCAATCATACAGTGGCGCTCATTACAGATACGTGATCAAGAAACGAGCGCGTGGAACTACTTCAACAAACGGTGATCCAAAAGACCAACTAAAACCCACTCACGACCTGTAGGGCCCATCAGTCGTGTTTGGACGGAGGAGTTGTCCAAAGAATCAAGGGGTTGCCTGGGCCAAAGCCTCACAACCCGGCAAACTAACATTAGCATAGTTTGTTGGTTCTCTTAAAGTAAAGCAAAGGTAGGCAGGACCATGCTTTACCCAGCAAATGTATTATGATAAATGCTTACGCATCTGCATTAGGAGTTGTTTGGAACCAATTGCATCAGACTCCTTGGCCGCCCTGGCCCTAGCACCTATATATTAGAATTCGTAGGACGAATTGCCTAAAATTGCTAGGTACGAATAGACACAAGTGAATGGAGTCACTCGTCGCGTAGGTGATTTTTAAAACAAAAATCTTATGGAAGATTATTAGATGCTATGTTGAAATAGAGACCGGGCGGAGTTATGAAAATATTATGAAAAAATGATGATGTGGCAAGGTATGGTGGACTCCGCCCGAGTCGTTTAAGGCCCGTTCGCTGTTCGCCTGCTGATTGGCTCAACATTGCTAAAATGCTTATTCGGGTCGTGAGACCGGTAAAAGTCTTACTGGCCCCGTCCTACTATTCATGGTGCTGCTCATCCACTGATAGGGGGCCGATGGACTTGGGAGGTGCTTGGAAGTCGAGGGAGGGCTGACCCGACGTACCGTAGTATCGCTACTGAGACGGCTACTCCCAAGGGTTAGGTGGGGGCGCTGTGAATCTTGGGACGGAACAGGTGGAGATGAGGGGTATATGTGAGGAACACGATGGCTAGTAAGCATATATCCCTTGGCATTTTTAGTTACTCCCGGTAATTAGAAATCGATTCGAATCGCTGATGCTCACCAGGTGTGAGAGTGCCAAGTATCACTGCCGGGCACCGTAGTAATAACCTTAACATATTGTTTATTAAATTATGCTTTTCAATACTACCTGTTTGTGCTTGTATGTTTAAATTTCTACAAAATACTTTATGATGATAAATGAGATGAGAATGTTGAGATATATGAGCTATGTATCATGATGATAACTATGAGGAAAACTGTTGCTTTATGACAGTATATCACGGTTTAAAATCAACAGCTAAGGATCAAATTCTTAGTAAGCAAGCTTCGCGTCAGCCGTAAGCCACTCCATTAAGTCCTACTGAGTAATTAGTACTCAGTGTTTGCCCCCACTTTTGGCTTATAGGTACTAAAGACTTTTGGACAATCGCTTGAAGGAGGGTAGAACCGGTGGGCTCGGTGCTACTCGCCTTGTTTATCTCTACTTGAAGACTAGTTGAGTTTTATTTCCGCTGTGAGATGTTTTGAACGCTTCCGCTATATATATATATATATATACTTTGCAATCGTTTCCGCTGTATTTTGAACATGTATTTGATTACATATATTGGTTTGTAAGAACTTTATCTTATTTGCACTATTAAACTATCTGTGATGGTGTAACTGTTGTGGCTCTTTCGAGGGCTGAATGTGTGTGATGTCGGTATCCTCGGGCGATGGTTACATCGAGTGCCCTTTTGGGTAGCTCGACGGACTACCGGGTTTAGTCCGGCCTAAGTGCACTGCGAGCCAGAGGTGGCAAGTGTGCTTAGTCTGGGTTAAGCAGGGCGGTTCCGCCACAAGCTGGTCCCTTGCTTCTAGCATGACTGTGTTGAGCATTGCCTCTTTCTTGAGGGGTCATGCTTTGTTGATCGGCTGCATTGAGCTGTTTCCCTTGTCTTAGGGGCCGATCTTTTGGTTTTGCTTTTGTTCACTACTTGTGCTCCCGTTTATGCCTTTCTTTGGCTTTTGGGCACTTGAGTGCATTTTCTTTGTTTTTCTTTCTTCTGTTGTTCTTTGTTACGCTTTTCTTTTCTTGTCTATGATTTCAGGTGGTTGGTGAGGGTGTTGACAAGGCACTCATCAAGGGGGAGATTGATGGACTCAAGTGTACTGAGTCTGGTCTTTCATCCTGGCTGTGATGAGAGCTTGTCAACACCGAAGACTTGCTGAAGGACGAGCGAGCACCTCCTAAGTGTGACATGGAGGAGAAGCCCTCTCGAGTGGACTGAGAGGCGGCGCCAGAGTGGACTTGGCGTGACAAAAGCACTACCGAGTGGACTGGCAGGTGGCTTGGGTGGAGGCCCAAGTTAGGCTCAGCCCACAAGTGCGACCGTGGGTGCGGGACGGTGTCGTGAGCCGTAAAATCATTCAAGTGGAGGCCCGACAATTGTTTCCTGGTTCCACCGTCAAAACCAGGGGCTGGTTGCCGGTATCCCAAAACCAGTAGTTATCCAAAGGGATGAGCTACTGTACACGTGGAGGACATCGGGAGATTACTTCGAGCCGAAGAAGATCAAGGACTCCATCGTAGCCGTTCATCTGAGTTTCCTGCGTCTTTTCTAGCCTCTACAGGCATTTTAGTGTAATTGCGTCTGTATCTTAGGGGGCTGTTTGCAAAACAGCCTAGGATGAGTCTTGTAGTATAAATAAGGGAGATGGCTGTCTCATCTCCCTCTTTTGGCTGGTCAGAAGGTGCTTAGGGCTTAGAAACCCTAAGTTTTGTTCATCCAAGCAAGGGCAAACATGATTAGTGAGTTTAGAGAGATCTAGGCTCCACCAAAGTGGGTAGGAAATAGGGTGGCAGCTTGGAGAACGAGTTCCATGGTGTAATCTAGATCTAAGACCTTGTTAAGGCATTCAATAGATGGAATTCGTGGCTCTTTTGTGTGTGCTTGCCTCTCTCCTTTTTTATTGGTTTTTGATCTTCGTTTTCTTGCCTTTTGGTGTGTTTGGCTTTGGGCAAGAGCAAGATCATTCTATTGCCGGTGTTTTGGACTGCTAGGACGTGGTTTTGATTGTGATTGTGTTGCCCAATCTTTGAATCCACGAGCAGCCCCCTCCTCTTTCGTTCTGGGCAAGTGGACTTCACTTCGGGGGCAAGTCAAATCCGTGGAGAAAAACTTAAGCCTAGGGCTTGATCTATTGGGAAGAGCATCTCCATGGATTAGACAAAATCCTTGCAAAGTTTGGTGAAGTTTGGAGTCCATTTGACCGAGATTTGGATTGATTTTGAGGATTTTGGGGCCGTTTTTCTCACCTCGGGCTGCCCTGTTTCATACCACCGGACTGTCCAGTGGCCTAGGGTTTAGCCCGGGCGGAGACTACGAGGCTCGGCCTCTCAGGCTTTTAGCAGCCACCGGACTGTCTAGCGGTGAGCCACCGGACTGTCCGGCGGTGGTGCTAGAGGGTCAAGCCCTCAGCCTATTTCGTCCGGTGGGTGGCACCGGACTGTCCGACGGTTTGGTGTCGGACTGTCCGATGGTGCACCGGACTATCTGATGGGTTGGACTCGAGGGTTAAGCCCTCAGTCTTTACCATCCGGTGGGTGGCACCGGACTGTCCGGTGGTGCACCGGACTGTTCGATGGGTTGGACTCGAGGGTTAAGCCCTCAGTCTTTACTGTCCGGTGGGTGGCACCAGACTGTCCGACGCTTAGGCACCGGACTGTCCGGTGGTACCGTCGGACTGTTCGGTGCGTTAGCATCGGACTGTCCGGTGGCTCCTGCTCCCGGCGGTTCTAGGCTCGTTTTGCGTCGTTTTCTCTCAGCGTTTAAGCGAGTGCATTGTAGCGCTTCCGTAGTGCTTTCCTCGACGTGTCTTAGGGTTGGTAGGTTGTCCTAGCTACGTAATTCTACATGGGTGAGAAGAGAGGGTTTTTAGGGTCATAGGTTTTTTGGTGTCGACCTATTCACCCCCCTCTAGGTCGCTCTTTCGGTCCTCACCTAGCATTAAGCAGAATCTGACGTTGAACAGTGGAACCAAAGCGGAAGAGGCCCAGACAAGCTGAGACGATTCTAACATGAAAATCTTCCTCAAAGAGCTACACAGCCTGAGCAATTACCACTTGAACTTGATGAGCCGGTGGAGCATGATTCAAGGTGCCGATTGTGTACTCCTCATGACGTCTCAGCGGCTCCATTCCTAGGGTTAGGCAAGCCCTAGCCAGACGTTGCCATCCCTGCTCGACATGTGCGCCGAGCGGAAGGAAAGGCTTTGGGTCAACGATGAAGTTCGCCATCTCTAGAGGATCTTGCAATGGAGCAGAAGGCGGCGCTAGTGAGTTGCCGTCACCGAAGATTTTGAGATGCTGTTGCTCTTGGGAGTTTGCGGTTCATTCTTTGAGGGGTTGTACAGCATGCACTCTGGAATGTGAAGGGTCATCGACAGGAAACGCAAGCGCAGTCCAAGAATTAAGGAACACGTCCTCCACTTCTTCCACACACGAATCATGGCTATCGTTCTCTCTCGGCCCATTAGCGCCACATGGGCTATTAACATGATGTGCTTCAGAGTATTTCGGGGCCCAAATTAGCTTAGGCTTGGATTTGGTGACACAAAATTGAGCCCACAAGCTGAAGCCCTGTGACCTTGAGCCAAACAATTGTCACATTTACCGACAGCCTTGGATTTAGCATGGAGATTACGCCGCGGAACGGTTGGGTCATGAAGACCAGCGGTAAAATTCGAATTCTTCCTTAAATCCAGGTCATTAAAGAGACGGCCAAAAACTTTTGAAATTTGAATATTTCGAAGAGACTCTTCGAGATCAACCACAAATGATCCCAATTTGATCGAATTAGCATAAACTTGGGGCTTCGGTTTGATCCGAGGAGAATTCTGGATAATGATGGGGAGAATTGTCCACGGAATCCTGGACAAGCTTTGATGCAAAACGAACTTTCTTTTGATGAACTGGACAATGACGAGACTGCCTTTTGGATTTTTTTGGTACCACCTCAATCCATTCCCGAGCTTGTTCCAATTCCCAAAGACGTTTTCTTCTTTCTCCCAATGAGCAACGCCATTGTTCCAGAGATGAAAATAAGCATCAAACTATTTACCAATAAAGCCTTCAGGTTATGCACAGTGAAATCCACATTTTTGTTAGCAACAGAGAACCGGAAATGATTGGAACTCAAGAACTTCACATGAAAGCTAGCTGCCGAGCCACCAAGGCAAGATTGGAGAGCCAAACTTAGTGATTCTTCTGTGAGACGAAACAGAAATCAATGAAAAGTGACTAGCAAAAAGAAAGATCCATTGGGAGAAGAAGAAGGTTGATGTATCGCTAACCCAAATCGCCGACGGATATCTTCAGCAAAAAAAACTCCATGCGAGAAATCCAGGAGATCACCGGGACCTGTTTGGATCGAGGCCTTTAATGGCCAGGCCAAACATTGGCCACTATCAAAGTGTGTTTGACTTCAAATTAAAATTTAGCCAAACAACAAATTATTCTTTTATATGGTTTAGGTATAGTCAAATAAGCCAAATAAATAAAAAATATGTTGTATAGTATAATTTTAATTTAAAGTTAAATACGGTAAAACTGTGGCCAAAGTTTGACCTAGCCACTGAAGACTTTGATCCAAACATGTGTGCAAGGAGGAGCCCATAATCGCCATAATCGACGCCTTGATCAAGGGATGTAGAACGATCTCTGGAGAATCCATGGCCTGATGAGGATCGCCCGCGGTGACACCAAGAGAGTTGCCAGGAAAGCCATTCACAGTCAAGAATGTAATTAGCCCCGGGGCTTTGATACTAATAAATCTGTCGTGGGAGTTCAGATCAGCTTTTGACATTCACGTGAATTTGCCTGTGCCGTCGAAGATTTGTCCAGAGCCGCTTTCGACGAAGCTAAACCAAACCCGACGGGGATCCGGATTCAGTACCTTTGCTTCGGCAAGGTACTATGTAACTTTCGCTCCATCTGGTGCGTTCATTCCACATCCGATGGCTCTAAGCCCTTCCAAGCAAAAACCAAACTCACACTTAGCCATTCGCAGCCAAGCGGCCTCGCTCCCGCGCAGCGGCGCGCCCGCCGCCTGCGCTCCTGCGCCCGTGCTCCCGCCCTGGCCGCGATCCTGATTCCTGCCGCTCGCCGCCCGGAGGCCGTGCCGGTGCTCGCGGCGGCGGCCCCGCTCCCGCCCGCGCGCGCAAGGCCCCGGCGTCCGCGCCTAAGGAAGCCGACAAGGGCAACAAGGACGAGGGGGAGAAGCACCATAAGCGGCGGGCCAACATCCGGCGGGTCAGGTACGCGGCGGTGCGGGCGGGAGCGCCGGCGCCAGTCCGCACAGGCCGCTCGCGCGTCCTCCTCGTTGGCTGCGTGGCCGCCATCGCTGCCGGTCGAGCGCGTCCTCCTCGTCGAACGCCCGCGCGGTCGCCATCGCCGCCGGCCGCGCCCTGAGGCCCCCGTGCGGCGCTGGCAGACGCGCGGGGCCGGGGTTGGCCCCTGCCCTGCCGCGGAGACGGCCGGACGACGCGGCCGCGGCAGCCCCCAACACGGACGGGGTTTGGCACGCGCGGGCTGTGGCGTCCCCGGAGCGCGGCCGGAGCTCGCCCGAATCGACGGGCGCAGCGCGAAGGTGCACGGCGGGCATGGCCAGGGATGGTCGGTGCGGCAGACTGAGTCTGTTCGCGCTGCCAGGACCGGCGCGATGAGGCCGGAGCTCGCCCAGCGCGAAGGAGGAGGCCGGCGGGAGCCGCCGGGGCTCGGCGCTGCACAGCATGATGGAGACGGCGCGAAGATGTCCGGCGCACCCGGGGCACTGCCCGGCGTGGGAAGCGGCGCCCCAGGTTGGCGGAGACGGCGTGAAGACGTCGGCCTCGCCGGATTGTCAGGCTGCTGAGCTGTCGGGGGGAACAAGGCTGTCGGTCTGGGCTTCGGCGTAGGGCGCGTGGGAGAGAGGCCGCCGGCGTGTGGGCGGCAGCGCGGGAGCGCGGCCAGGGCAAGAGCGCGGCACCGGCGACAGCCACGGGCGGGAGCACGGGCGGCGGGCGCGCTGCGGCGCGTGCGGGAACGAGGCCGCTGGCTGCAAATGGCTAAGGGCCTGTTTGGAACGCGGAAAAACTTTCCCATTCCTGCGTTTTTCCTGTGAAATTGAACTGATTCCTGTGAAATTCCTGCGTAATTTCTGTGAAATTCCTGCGTTCCAAACGGGCCCTAAGTGTGAGTTTGTTTTTGCTTGGAAGGGTTTAGAGCCATCGGATGTGGAATGAGCGCACCAGATGAAACGAAAGTTACATGGTACCTTGCCGAAGCAAAGGTACTGAATCCAGATCCACAGGACGGTGGACCTGTTCGTCCGCATTCGGCAACCGCCGCGTGTGCCTGTGTGGTGCCAGCACGACCTATTATAAAAAAAAAAAAAAAAAAAAACAGACCGCACGACGAAGCAAAGCAGACTCCCCTCCGCCTGGTGTGCTCCGTTCCCTTTCCACCTTTGGCTTTTTCCCTCCTCCGACCTCCCTCCTCGCCGGCGACCGCTGCGGAGGAGTTGGAAGAACAGACTTCGACAAGCGGCAACGGACGGCGGAGGCGATGGGTGATCATGAGGCCCGTGGGGACGACTTTGAGAAGAAGGCGGAGAAGAAGCTCTCGGGCTGGGGCATCTTCGGCTCCAAGTACGAGGACGCCGCCGACCTCTTCGACAAGGCCGCCAACTCCTTCAAGCTCGCGAAGAACTGTGAGCGCTCCTGAATTCCCAGATCCCTCTCGCATCGCCTCACCCATTTACATCTACCCAAATTTGTTTGGATGAGTCGCGGGGTGGCCCTGCCTCTAGATCTGTCGCCTGATCGGGGTTCGGCATAGTTTGCTCTCGGAGTGGTTACAGCGCGGTGGGATTTCTGGTTAATTCGCCCGATCTACGGCTGCGGGTCTTGATCTTAGATGCTCTCGGTTTCGTCTGACGATCCTGATTAGTGCTGCGTGAATGGATTCCGTGAGACAAATTGTGCTTCTTTATGTCGAGCTGCTGTAGAATGGTACTATGTCTTGTCTGTGTGGATTAGCCTGAAAAAAGGTAGCGCCTGTTGTTTACTTGTGTCCAGCCCCTCTTTCTAGATCAGATCAGATTGTTTCATTTTATTTATCATGAGTGTTTGTTCCAGTTATGTTGATTTGGTTGGATTTTTACTGATTCATTGGGTGGGAACAGCTTAATGCATGTTGCACAGTGTTTGTTGGATTGGTGCTGACTGCATTGATATAATTGAATTGCTGCAGTGTATCTGGAATCCATGGACTGACATTTCCTCAGTTTTGTATTTAGCTTGTTGGATATATACTCTTTTGCTAGGATATCATCATCATGATAGAATAAAATTTTGTTAAAAGACATTGATAATAAACTGAGTTGGACTATTTCAGTGTGCGATGACTTTATTATTTTCGGTGGCTGAAATCAATTTGTTGTTCAGGGAGCAGAGCTGCATCAGTGTACATCAAAATTGCTAATTGTCATTTGAAGGTTGCTTCACTGGTTTTCTTATCTTTTGAGTTATTTGTTTGTCATCTTGACCAACCATGGTGTTCAAATAAGATGATGCTTATGGTGCCGGACTTTGCTGAGCAGGGAGATAGCAAGCATGAGGCTGCATCGGCATACGTTGAAGCTGCAAATTGCTACAAAAAGTTCTCACCGCAGGGTACCTCCACTTTATGATCACCATGCATACTGCACTAATTGTCTGTGAATTTTGTATCCTTCTCTCTCTATAATTCATGTAATCTTCTATATCTAAATAGCTATCCCCCACTATCATATTTTCCTGGCTTCTCATGATGCCATGTCATTGCAAGGGCTCACTATCCACTAATTAAAGAGAAACCATGTCATCATCCACTATCACTCCATATTGATTTCTTTTAGAGATTTTGTGGCTAATAACAATCATGCATGTAATCCTTTGTGAGCATAACACAGATAATCTCGCACAAGAGCCCATGACACTAGAAAATTACCATAGCAACACGTGGGTATCATCTATCTAGTATACACAGGTTGTATGTTGTCCTTTGTTCAACTCTAAATAAGTCACTCTGCCATTTTGTGCTGCACTTCTGCTTGCTTAGACTAATATTTGTTTCCTGTCACTGTCACCTATTGGTCTTTTCAGCGTTCTAATTCTGTATTTTATCACCATGTAAGTATGTACCATTTAGAATTAAACCATTGACATGATGTTTTATTTAGTGTCAATCATCCTGATTATCTAGGAAATTTGCTAGATTGCTTGTTTCTACAATTTCTCCTGGACACTTTTTTCTTTTATTTTTAGTAGTAGCAGAAACATAGGTGGCAATGCTTTACATTACTAAATGTTTTTCATAGACAAAACAGTGTCCTGGTATAGAAAGTTGTGAAACTCTGGTGGAATGTGTACCTGCCGAAGTGATGGGAGGCTGAAATAGCCCCTTTTGATACTCCCTTAGTCTCATAATAACTGCTGTTTTCGGATTCGAAATTTGCCACAATAAATGATGTTTTAGCTATTTATCAGCTAAAATGGGAATTTAATCCATGCATGCATGCATATACCAAATAAGGAAAGATAAATATGTTAACTAGGGGATGTAGGTCTTTGCTCACCATTACTAAATTGTCTAAAATTTTGCTAAAATAGCAGTTATTACAGAATGGAGGGAGTATTAAATATTCCATATAATGACTGAAAACTGTAAATACCGGAAAACTTTATTGCCAAACTAAGTAGCCCTGATGGCCAGAAAAATAGGTTGTCTGAGCTATGTGTCATGTTTCCATCAATAACTGCTGAATTTTACTGAAGGATCCACACATCTACTAAACTAGGTGATGGCCCGCACGTTGCCGCGGAAATCTTTTTATTTCTAGTGAACTTTGAAGGTAGAATATACTATGATTGTATGAAAACATTTTTTAAAGACATTATATTCGATAGCATATTCATCTTGGTTGAGAGAGATTGACTCTTATTGCAGTCGATTATTGCCATATATCCTTGACCGTTCTCACTCTTCTATATGAATTTGTTTGCAATTTCTTATGCGAGCAATCGAACATGCTTGGCTAAGCATCTAACTCATTGTGTACATTACTTCCTTTAATACAGAAGCTGCGCAGGCACTAAATCAGGCTGTTAATCTTTTCTTGGAAATTGGTAGGTTGAACATGGCCGCAAGATACAGCAAGGTGATAAAGTTTCACTTTGTTTTCTGAGATGTAATTGAATGCTACTATCTTATTCTGACCTTGGTATCAGTATGTTTCAAATATGGCCTCCTTCAGAATGAATGATGACTTATTTCAAAAGGAAATATATTAGTCAGACTTTGTGAAAATTCGATTCATTTTCAGGATATTGGTGAGATATATCAGCAAGAACAAGATTTAGAGAAGGCTACAGATTACCTGGAAAGGGCAGCTGACCTTTTTGACAGTGAGGGACAGTCATCTCAAGCAAACACCATCAAGCAGAAAGTAGCAGAAATTGCTGCTCATCTAGAACAGTAAGATTAACTTCACTTGGCTTAGTATTTATCTCCTACTCTCTCTGACTCCAAATGTAAGTCATTTAGGACATTCATACTGTCTGCAGTGTGACACCGTGACTTTCAATTTTTGTAGAGAAGTATACAAATTTGAAATAGAGGAAGCTATATGCAATGAAAGTATTCTTTCCCCATGATAAATCTAGTAGCATCAACCATGAGCTGTTATTCTATGTAAGTTTCTATAAATTGACGGGTCAGGTTTAAAATGTTTGATCAACTAGAATCCTAGAAGGGCATATATCTGGAACTGGAGGGAGTGATATTTTGTTTGGCTTTTTACTTACATAGTTACATACCACCACAGTAATATTACTATTTTAGTGCCTTCTCATTTTGTTCATAGGAGCTTTTCTGTTTGTTGGTGACTCATGTCGGTTTTCATCTTTATCAAAATATGCTTTATTTTTTCTGTTGTCTTTTCTTACATGTCATTCTGTTCGTTTTAATGAAGTATTCTTAACACTGATCTTTCAACTTGACACGGAAAAAGTCTACATCAACCCCTGACCTATTATGGTTAGTGTACTTAACCCCCGTGCCAATAAAACCAGATATTCTCTCCCCCCCCTCCTAAATTATCTAAAACCATCTAAATAACTCCCTAAGGTGGGTTTTATAGGTGGTTTTGCGTACGTGGCATCACACGTGGACAATAACGTGACAAAAATAAGTTTTAAAGTCCACCCCAAACTATCGATGATTGTTTACATCATAGTCACAAAGTACCAGGGTCGATAGGGTTGAGGTACGGGGTCGTTGGTCGAGGGTCGACACTTGAAAAAAACGTGGTACGGAGGGGATATACCCTTTTGGAACGACGACCCAAAAATTGGTACGCGACCCAGTAGCATTTGGGTCGATGACCCGGGTCGATCCAAGAGTCGTGGGCCATGTATTCAAATGTATGGAGGGAAATCTGGCCCAATAGGCAGTATACACCCTTCACTTCATCTCCATTTGGCCTGGCCCAAGAGGCCACATCCCCTCCCGAGTCCCGACTCCTGTATCCCATCCCCCAGCCGCCGTCCTCCTCCCGACTCCCGTAGTCCCATCCCCAGGCCGCAGTCCGCAGGAATTCGAGACTCCGAGCCTCCGAGGCCGGCATCCGTCGCCGGCACCCCGGCCGCTGTCCGTGCCAGCCGCCCAGCGCCCGCCCGGAGTCTCGCCTCTTGCGCCCTTGCCCCTAGCACCTCCACCTCCTCGCTTCCCCGGCGGCCAGCGGGGTGCGGCCACCGCGGCGGAGCCCTTGCGGAGGAAGCCCGCCCACGCAACTCCTCGCCTGGTGGCCGGCGTGGTGGCGCCCTTGCGACTGCGAGCTCCATCTTCATCTTGTCCAGTAAGATTACTGCACCTGCATCTAGTTCTCGCGAATCTCGCCCTTCCTCTTCCTCAGTTTCTTCATGTTCTTCTTGCCCGCTACCTCCACCTGCGGTTCTGTAATGGACCGGCGAACCTCCGTTGGTACTCGACCCGCGTTCAACCACAATCGCACAGGGACGACGACCCACCGTGGTTTGGGACGGCGACCCGCGTCGACCCTGACCCTCGATCTGGAACGCTAACCCAGGATCGCGGATCGCGGCTTTGACCCCGATCCCTGTGACTATGGTTTACATAACCCCCGCATTATATAAATAGATAATTAGCTCCTTTAAGTATTCAACACCAACTAAATCATCACATACTTCGGATGTTTTTTCATATTATTTCACATAAATGGAGCTCACACCCTAGTTTTGTGGTGTGGATTGTATTATTTAGTATGGCGCTTGAGACCGACCGTTCTAGCACTGACAACTTAGGGCCTGTTTGGAATGCAGTTCACTTTCACAGGAAAACCATAGGAACGAGGAAAAATTCCCGTGTTCCAAACAGGACCTTAATATTACATTGCAGGAATTTCACAGGAATTATACAGAAATTTCACAGAATTTCACATAAGCAGTTCACTTTCACAGGAAAAACGCAGGAATGGGGAAAAATTCCTGTGTTCCAAATAGGGCCTTAATATTACATTGCTTTTGTTTTGATTTCTTGTCATACTCTACCAATGACATCAAATAGTACATAGATGACTAGTCATTAGTACCATGTTATCTTTTTTTTTTGCAAAGAAAAAAGAAGCCCTTAATTACTCAGAAAAAGATTAATTCCTGAGCAATAATTTGCTCAACACACACTGGAAAAGAAAAACGCCACACTGTTGAATGTTTGGAACACTTCGCCAGCTGTGTAAGCTCATGTGCAGCACCATTAGGCTCCCTTTTCACATGGACAATCTTCCATTCAGGCAAGCGTTCACCTATGGATTGTAACGAGTATTGGGGGACGGGGCTAAATCTCCATTTTGTGTAGATGAGGGGTTATATAGCCGAGCATCAATAGTTTAGGGGTGAAATAGACTTTGAAATGCAACTTTGCCATGTCACAGTCCAATAGTCCATATGGAATGCCTTGTAGGCAAAAGCGCCTATAAAACCACCCTTGGGGGTTAGGCTGTCCCAAATGGGGAGCCTCAAACGGTTCCTCAAAATACTGTTTGGCACTGTTTGACATAAATGCTATACTGTAGACAGAGAGAAGAGTAGTTGGAATAGTGTTTTGAGGAAGTGGATGAGGAGGACCATTGGGGACAGCCTTAGGGTTATTTAGACGGTTTTAGATAGTTAAGGGGGTAGAATATCCCGTTTCATATGTGGGAGGGTTAAGTAGACTAATCATAATAGGTAAAGGGGTGATGTAGACTTTTTGCTACTGTTTGTAACCTGTGCTATCTCCCTGCTTTTGCCATTGCATCCCCTGAATATGAATATTATCTTTACTGGATGATGTATATATTATATATATTCAATAATTGGTTTTGAATGGTGGGTAGCTACAAAATTCTTTTTCAATATTATCTCAGTAGTTTCGAAGGTGAAATTCATTTGCCTTGAAATTATATTTCTTCCTGCATGACAAACTTTGCTTCAGTTACAGAGATGGCCTGCTGACTTGTTTGTGGATTCAGTATAGAAAATCACAAATCCTGAAGCAAGTCCTGTTGCTAGTTAGTTGCTACAGATCAGTCAGCTATATGCTGCAGAATGCAGATGTTATGAGGCTCATAGATTTCCCAACATTCTTTGATTGCGTTGATTTGTTGTTGTTCCCTGTTTCTTTACCTTCCTGTTCAACTTGGCTTACCTATGCTGTGGACCTTGTATTTCTTTGTTTAAGGTGTACCTCATTATGAACTTCTGTGGTTCATGCATTCTTTACCAAAGTAGTTGCAGCATTATAATCTCTACTGGTATTTCTCAAGCAAATTTTAATATTTTAAGGTACCCAAAGGCGACTGAGATTTTAGAATCGATTGCTCGTCAGTCCATCAACAATAATCTACTAAAGTATAGTGTCAGGGGGATTCTACTTAATGCTGGCATTTGCCAACTATGTAGAGGTGATCCTGTTGCAATCACAAATTCATTGGAGCGATATCAGGTCTGTACTGCCCTGTTCAGATTTTAACCAGTTAATGAGTGCCATTGTTATCTTTCTAAATATGTTTTGTTATAATTTTTCAGGAAATTGATCCGACTTTCTCTGGGACGCGTGAATACAAGCTTTTAGCTGTATGAATACTTATTTGCCCTTTTCATTGACTCTTGTTCATTTCATGCCTGACTGAAATATAACATTATCTCTAGTACCAATAACGTAATATAACATTACATTGTGATTCCAGACTCTTGTTCATTGCATGCCTGACTGAAATATAACATTATCTCTAGTACCGATAATGAAATACAACATTAAATTTTGATTCCAAATCAATCAGCCTGTCCTAAGATTCAAAGGAGATTATATGGTAAGGTATTTTTTGTTTCAGGATCTTGCTGCATCAATGGATGATGGAGATATTGCCAAATTCACTGATGCCATCAAAGAATTTGATAGCATGACACGTCTGGTATGTCACGTTTTGCAGTCCCGTGTTTTAGTTTGAATTTCCATTTGTCTGTGGGTACTTTATCAAGTAGAACATCATGCTTTCTAATTTTATGTGCATAAAAATGTAGGGGAGTTGGCTTTGTAGGACATAGTATTATCTTTGATACTGCTCCAAAAATGATTATAGCATGCCATATATATCCTAGTTGATCCTTCACTCCCCCTATCTAATATACAGTATATTATGTCAGGATCCTTGGAAAACCACCCTGCTCCTCAGGGCGAAGAACGAGCTGAAGAAAAAGGAGGACGACGAGGATGATCTAACATGAGCATTGTTGTACAATTCGTATGATATGATGATATGATGATATGATGATTTGGTTTGTGTGCCTCCATGTTGGCAGCTTCGTATTCCTTATAAACGAGCATGATGAGATTAACCGCCGATCTGGTTGTACAGAACTTGAATTTGGGCTATCCCGTCAGGAATTCTTTCCTTGACTACAAGATTTGCTGTCAGAATGAAAATGATTACCGTATGCTTGTTTCAGTGCTTCCTGTTTTCACATTTCACGATCTTATTTGCTACTATTTTAGTCCAACATATTGCGTAATAAATACTTCAATTTTTTTGGTCCTAAGTTGAGTTTGTTTTCTAGTTTCTACTAATTCTACGAAAATATAGGTTAATCATATAAAAGCCATCCCATGGGCCGGAGCTTTGGTTTGCTCCGCAATTTCTATCGGTCTTTCGGAAGATAATGGCATCCGTATCTTCCACCGTTTAAAAAAGGTGCAACCAATCAGATGGTAGGTCCACCGGGGATGAGCATAGGATGGTGGGTCCACCGGGGATGAGCATTACGCCGTGGGTTGCACGGGGGAGCCGGGGAGTGAGGCCGGCGGGGAACTTAAAGGTGCAACCAATCAGATGGTAGGTCCACCGGGGGTGAGTATAGGATGGTGGGTCCACCGGGGATGAGCATCACGCTGTGGGTAGCACGCGGGAGCCGGGGAGTGAGGCTGGTGGGGATCTTAAAGGTGCAACCAATCAGATGGTAGGTCCACCGGGGATGAGCATAGGATGGTGGGTCCACTGGGGATGAGCATCACGCTGTGGGTTGCATGTGGGAGCCGGGGAGTGAGGCTAGCGTGGATCTTGGCTGCGGTTGATAGGATGCAATATATTATTTCTTCTATATGGAGACCACCGGGTACCTTTCAAACTTTAATTTTAATTTTCTTTTAGTCATATAAATCCATCCTAGAACCTATTTGAATCATAATGATGATTAAAATTAATCCAGTACAATCACATCTAATATGAATATATTTCTATTATTTGTTAAAATCAACATTTGGAATATACCACTTCAACATTTCTTATACAGTGTTTCAACATTTTTTACATAAAATGTTGAATTAGTTTGTCTAAAATGTTGAGATAGGTATCAAAGACTGTTGAACCAAGTATAAGAAAATGTTGAAGCATCAATATAGACATACAAAGGCATTATCTAATAAATATGGTATATAAGAATAACAAAATATAAAAAAATAATTAATAGCATGTATGAACTATGGTTTGTTGTTGATGGGCTAAAACAAATAGATTAAATGGGCTTTGTGGGGCTTCAATGATACGGTGAGAAACATGGCCCTAAGAGGTAGATGTTTCGGTAATTAATGACAACTTAACTTTGTTACTGATGATTTTATGACAAGAAGGGATTATATTCTACATTGTGCTCATTGGTTGATCAAAAGAGACCCCTCGTTCAAATTTCATGAAGGATAGCCCTTGTATTGAATTCTTAGTGAGAAGATCAACAATCGATTAGCTCTAAGTGCCGTAAAGTCAAAAGAAGGGCACTTAGAGATTTTTTTGATAGTTTTAGATGGACCGTACTATCAAGAGGGGTGGAGGTGAGTAACTCGATGCACTTCACCCTAAGTGGTTGTCTTATTTTCAAGTTGAGGGACTCAAGTGTACCAAGTTTGGTCTTTCGTCCTGACTGTGATGAGCGCTTGTCAACATCGAAGACTTGCTGATGGACAAGCGAGCACCTCCTAAGTGTGACCTAGAGGAGAAGCCCTCTCGAGTGGACTGAGACGTGGCGCCAGAGTGGACCGAGAGGCGGCGCCAGAGTGGACTTGGCGTGACAAAATCCCTGCCGAGTGGACTGGTAGGTGGCTTGGGCTGCGGTCCAAGTTAGGCTCGGCCCACAAATGTGATAGTGGGTGCGGGACGGTGTAGTGAGCCGTAAGATCACCTCCAGAAGTGAAGCCCACAATGGTTTACCGTTTCGAGCATCAAAACCGGGCCCAACTATCGTTTTCTTGTTCGAGCGTCAAAACCAGGGGCTTGGTTGTTGGTATCCCAAAACCGATGGTTATCCAAGGGATGAGCTACTGGACACGTGGAGCCCATCCGGACAAGGCAGAGAAACCGAAGACGCCTGGGGCTTCATCGTGTTCGTTCATCTGAGTTTCCAGCGTCTTTTCAGGCCTCTACAGGCGTTTTAGTGTAATTGAGTCTGTAATATAGGGGTTTAGTTGGAAAACTGCCTTAGGGCTTAATCTGTAGTATAAATAAGGAGGGTGCTGGTCATTAGCTTAAACCTCTTGGCTGGTTTTAGGGTTTGCTTAAACCTAGGTTTAGGCAGCCATTTTCGTCACCAAGCAAGAGCTACAATTTCCAAGTGCTTTAGAGTGATCTAGGGCCATAGAAAGAGGGTAGGTGTTGGCGGTCGATAAAACCCATTTTGACCACCAACATTTCATGTTTTAGAGTATACTTTACCAAGTTTTCACCTACTTCTAACTAGTTCCACGAGTTGTGCATAAATGTTGTAAGCAGGAGCGTTTCACATTAGAAAACATGGAGAAATGAGCAACATAAAGGCAATATGGCAAAGGAGGAGGCAATGGGCCAAGTACGCAGGCCGACCGACCAGACCAGAGGGTCGGCTGACCACCACCCTGGGCCGGCCGACTCCTACCTAGGTCGCCCGACCACAAAAGGGCTGGGGCAGCCCATCAGGCAGCCCATGCCCAGGAGGGAGGGTCGCCCAACCTTGGTTCCTGGCCGCCCGACCCTACCATGTCACCAATCTAGGACCTGCATGCAAAGAAACACAAGAATCATCAGTCACAACCGTTGAACTAAGCATCCAATGCATCAAAGGGTCAAAAGAACACCAATATGAAGATCGTTGACATCATCAATCGGAGGGAAGAGGCATGCAACCAGTCAGGAAAGAATACGTGGTCGCCTGACCCCACCTCAAGGTCGGCCGACCTTCCTTGGAGGCATGTTACACGTGCGTCAACCGTTCTAACTGTTAACTGACATGAGGAAACAAAATCAAGCGTTGGATGATCAAAGCCAGTGGAACGGACAGCCGCCCGACCTCCTTGCAGCGACCACCGACTTGGTCGGCTGACCACCGACTTACCCCAATTACCGACCTACACACATACAAGTACCCCCCTCGGCCATCCAAGCTATAAATACCCCCCGGGAGGTCATTTGCAAGGTGTGATGGATCAATAGAACACAAGTGTGGTTGTGTAGTTGAGTGTGAATATTGTAGTGAAGCCACCCTTGGCATTGTAGAGAGAGCCAAGTTGTATCAATAGTGAGTAGTGAGTTGTAGAGTGAAGGAGTGTTGACGGTACTTAAGCACGGCAAACCTTATACTGCAAGCGACAGTATCGTGTGTAGCTTTTCCCGAAGATGAGTATCATAGGTTTTGTCAATCCAAGAAACGAACTAATTGAGAATTAACTAACAAGAGCTTAAGGTAAACTAAGCAATTAGGTGATATCTAAACTACATCTAATCTACCCCTAATTTATGTCTAAACTACGTCAAAGTTAAAAGATAAACAATTAGAAAATCAAATAGGAGGAACTAAAAAGCGTCTAGTCAAACCCTAATTGGATCCAAAACAAGCATGATAGAAACAACCAAGAGATTAGAGCACTCGAGATAACTAGCAGCTCAAGGCAGATATAAGCATGATCAAACCTGCTCCTCATAGCTTAATTAAACCAATGTCATTAACCAAACCCCCTCAATCAAGCTTAACCTTTCTCCAGCCCTATTGTCACTAGAACTAGTTAATCGACGAGAAGCTCTCATAAGGCATACACTTACGCATAGTCTAAAAACATAATAAACAGACTTCTAATCACCATGATCACAAGAACTAGCTAGGCAACCATATTACTAGTAAGTATGATCAAAGACCAAGATCGCTAGAAGAACATGATCTTTAAGAACATGATCAAATTAACATGCATTTAGAACTAAAGCTAATTAGAGCAAGAACATGCATAATAGACCAAGAACATGATAATTAGAGCAAGATCAATACTTCATTAATAATCATATTAAAGTATACAACCGTGATCATACCTCCCACAGTGACATGATTAGACCTCTGGAGTTAGGTAATTAGAAAGTCATGCAAGGCCTCTAATCACCTCGAGGAACTAGAAGAGCCTCTAATCCCTAGCCTAGAACTCGACCCTTAGCTCTCCTCTGGTGGATGTCCCTCTACTCTACATCTTGTCGCCATGATAATGAATTGGAAGCCTCGTCTCAGGGCCTATACTCGCTATTTATACCCTGGAGAAGACGTGGTAAAAAAGAAACCTCGAACCGATGTAGGAATAGGTGGGGTCGGCCGACTAGGGGGGTCTGGTCGGCCGACCAGGACTCCTTCCTCGCCTAGTCGTTTCCATTTTTCGCGGGGACGTTGCTTGCCGCCTAAGAAATACTTGTACGGGCCCCTCGGACTCTTGTGCTTCTGGAATCTTCGGTATGGGCCGAGACTTGACGGAATCTTCTAGTCTTTGATATAGTTGACGTCTTTATTATGTAATTATCTCTAATTCCTCGTAGCTCTTGATACCTTTTTGAAGCTTCTGATTAGAAAGCCTTGATTAACACAGAGGGGGTCATAAATCAACCAAGCCTTCCTTGTTCATCATCTTCAATGAATGTCATCTCAGAGGTCTTTTCTCACTCGATGTAGATCGTTGTGAATTTCGCGAAAATTGGTCAAAAACCTGTAAAAATCACATATAGCATATTTCCAAGACAATGTTGCAGAATCCACAATAATCGGTGATAAATGCTAGTAAAAGATATAGTTGACGCTTAAAATAAAAAAAACTATGTAAAATGATACAAAATATTCGTTCATAAGCCGCGTCAATAACATCCCCACTCTTAAACCTCGCTCGTCCTCGTGTAAGTCAAGAATCGGCGTTACCCTACATTAATTTTTTCATACTTTAGTCTTAATCAATCAAACTAACAAGCTCTCTCAAAATTTTAATGTGCACCGAGAAATCATGAAAGAAAAGATATTCAGCTAAGCTCATCCCACAATAAAAGAATTAGCAAAAGTTCAAATTTATCAATGACACATCTCCTTATTTTAGCAATATATATTTTTTTAAAAAAGATAATCAAACATTTAGAGAAAAATTCTTGCAAAAACCAAAGAAACACATTCAACTCTCCAGTCTCTCAATATCTAAATGGTATTCAATAAATAAATATATATATATATAAAGGGTGGAAGATTATATGGAGCTTGGTATGAATCCTAATCAAAACTTGTTTTCAAAATATTGTCAAAACAAGAAAGAAATCTACTGATTTTACTAAGAGTTATCAAAAAGGTCATGGAATAAAACAATGTTGAGAGAGAAAGGATGAAACACACACATTTAGAAGGGTGGACATGTGCAAGTGTCAATGGATGATCTCAAGGTACAAATGAAGTCCTTGCTATCGGATTGCACATGGTTGGAAAATTTCTGGAGTATAAATAAACAGGATAACCCTCGTTAATACCAATAACTTAAAATAACAGGAGATTTTTGAGGAGCTTTCATTTTTTCTTTTCTTTTTCTTTTCTTCTTTTTTATGGTGATCACGTGGTCTTTTTTTTTATTTTTTTCTCTTTTGACTCCTCAAAAATCTTTCTATATATTAAAAAAACACTATATACGACAGCTCTCCATCCCCACTCTTGATAATCACCTTAACCCTTAAGTATATATCTTTAAAATAATTTAACTTAGAGGATCTGTCTAATAAAATAAATTTTTTAACCCTTTTATACTCCAAAAATAAAAATAGGTTGTGGTCAAGGAGGATACACAAAAAGATAATCTTGGTTTAAGGATGGATATCCAGCGAAGTTTGCATTCTCTCTAACGTAGAGAGATACAATGCATTGATAGAAAGGCTAGCAAAGAAAAGATACGCGAAAGTGACTAGCTTCTAAGTCTCATACCCTAGAAAACAATCTTAATCCAACTAAATTGAAAAACAAATTTGATAAATCTAAGGTTTAATTATATGGCTCTAATAGGAATGGCTATTGCAAAATAATCTCATAAAGTTGATCATGACATTTATAAGCAATAAAAATAAAAAAAAAGATGATTATGATAAAGATTAAACCTTGCAAAAATTAAATCATATGGGTCTTTATGAACAATCATAATCAATCACAAAATTGCTGGCTGGTTTAATTAAACATGTATTATGAGAGCCCGCTAATTTAATTAATCAAAACCAAAGCATGATAAAGATAAAGCGGCAACTTTCATCATTTTGTTTAAAACATTGTTATCATTAATTAATTAAGCATAGATCATGGTTGTAGTATTAATCACAATAAATCTAAACTAATACATTAAAAACAAAAGAAACACAAAGGAAACACCAAATTGATAGATATGGGTAAATATTTGCAGAATTTAAAATAAAAAGAGAAGGTGTTAGAAATTTGTTACAAGATATTCCTTCAATTTCTTTATCATTAAATAATTTTCTGCAAATCAATTCAAGTGCACATACTACTCTCGAGGTAACGGCCGAGAGTAGAAACAATTTATCATAATCTAATAATATTCCCAATAATTTTTAACTTGTGGCCTAATCAATCTTAATAAAAGAAAAACAAAAATTTAATGAGTGTACGCAATGTAATTATGCAAGAGATAAGCGTATAAACAAAGACAATGATTAAATCAAGGTCCAAACACCATGTTTACAACATTATTGCTAAGTCTCTCTATAGCCATCAATATTTTAAATAACCAAGATTAAAACACCATGTTTTATCAAGATCAACTCATAACAGCACAAGAAAATCAAAACATATTGCAAAGCTTATAAACTAATTAAATGCAATTATGAAAACTAGCAAGGTTAATTAACTTCGTCATGATGATCAACAATTAATCTAAACACCATGTTTACATAAAATTGCTAAATTATAACACTTGATGAATGTTATCATGAACATGAAAGCACACATCATGAAGTTAATTAAAAAACCAAGCCAATTATAATGCAAACATGCAATTCTAATATAAATATAACAGGGTGGTTTATGCATGAAATTAATAACATGAAAAACAAATGCAGAAATTTTATCCACAAAAGGCATGATTAGCAAGAAACTTTCGGTTAAACATAATGATGATGGTCTTAAATTAAATCTAAACACCATGTTTACAGTTAATTTAACAACAAAAAAAACTTCGCGTTGAGTTTCAACATAATTATAAAGTATTCATCATGAAGTTTATAAAAATTTCAAAACTAATAAAATAAGTGTGAAGAAACAAATGATAATGTAAATGCAAGGTGGAAAACATAATTTGAAGTGATGTGATGATGATTAACTAGATTAAGTTAACTAGCCACAAGCTAAAGTTTCAAATGGTGGTGTTATGCTTCCCATTTCTCTATTAAAAGACTCTAAAAGTCTTAACACTAAAAAAGAACGGGTTGCCTCCCAAAAAGCGCTTAATTTAAAGTCATAGAGCTAGACTTCTTACTTACCTTCGTTGAAGTGAAGCCATGGTCCTTGGAGTAAGAATCCAAAGTGTACATGCAGCTTGATAACTTGATTGTGCAGCTTCATCGTGTCTTGATCATAACATAACTTGTGTGCACAATCCTCTACTTGTGTGTTCATATGCCAATGTCTTTCAATCTCCTTGCAACTGAACTTGATCATGAAAATCCTATGAAAGCATTGCCCAAGCTTTCTTCATCGTTGTTGCCATCATCTTCCTCAAGTAGACATCACCTTTGTTGCTACCACCTCCTTCCTCGTGGTATATCTCATTGATTTCGAACAGAACATACCTCAAACAATAGATCCATTGGATAGCCTCTAAAATTATCTTTCCAACGAGTACTTATGCATAAAAATCCGATTCCGTATGAAGGAGTTATACCCTTTTTACTCAAGCACTGCGTTCTGTCCAGACTTCAATTCAGCTCGCACAGCATTCAATGATTTGCACATTGCTTCTCGTAGAAAACTCCAAATTGAGTGATTCTTGTTGCGTTGGAAAGAGGACTTCATGGGCTTTCCAAATATAAGAAAATATTCTGCTTTTGCCTTCTAAGGTCGAGTTCCATATTGGTGACATCTTCAGCTTACTATTTTCAGTTCTCCGATGTTTGATAATCTTCAACCTTTTGGACTTGGGTCTTTGTGAAAATTGACTGAGTCCACCATTGTTGATCTTGAAACTTCATAGGTTTGATTCTTGTCTTCAATTCCTCCTCCACTCAGTCCACTCACTCTTCAATTTGAAACCCAATCACACTTTTGCAAATTCTGGTGATGTCTTCAAATCGTGTTAAATCCTATCAATCATCGTGAATTTGTCTTGTAATCTTTCACACATTGACCTCATTGTTTCAAATAAAGCGTGAATTTCTCTGCATGGTTAGCTCATAGTGCACACATATATGTAATATAATAGCATCATGGCATTGATTAGAGATAAAAGTAGAGTCACATAGTTGATTGGTTTAAACAAATATTTGATTCATGAATCGAAGACAACTATAATTCAAATTGAAATCACATAGAAAAACACTAAGGCATATATAATTCATGGATGAACATGATCTATAAAATCAAACAAGAGATAAAAAGATGATAAATTCCTAATGATTTTGGTCAAATTAGAGAGATGATTTTGAAAGAAATAATATAAAATTAGGTTTAGATAACATTCTAACAAGGATTCTTTTTTAGAGAGACCAAACCTTTTGAAATTTTAAAATTTCAAAGATAATATTGTGCACAAATAATAAGTCATGATAAACATGCACATGTTCATGTTTAAAATTTCAAAAATAATTTGCACAAAAATTAAACCAGGACCGAACTACTCAAGGAAAATTAAGTGGTTGGTCCCCTTCTACTTTTGCATAAACATTGGCTCTCAAAAAGAAAAAATTATTTATATCAAACCCTGTTGGGGTTTAATCCCGGCAGCCCACCACAGGGTAGGACCTGCGATGGTTTTGAGATCGGAAGGGGTGCAAGCAGATCGATAATGATGTACAGAACGCAGGCACACAGATTTAGACAGGTTCGGGCCGCTGCTGAGCGTAATACCCTACGTTCTGTATGGGGGTCGGTGGATTGTATTGCTGAGAGTACAAGGGTTTTAGAGAGTTCTCTCGTAGTCCCTAGCCCCCCCTATATAGGCCGAGGGGCTAGGGTTACAACAGATCCCCCGGAAGTTTACTTGCCGAGAGGTTTTCGGGGCTGTAACCCAAGATTACAAGAAAAATAATTTAACAGGTCCCTATCTCCAGCCGCTCGAGTGGTTTGGTTGGGCTCCACGCTATCCGCAACCTTGAGCCTAAAGCGAAACCACGCGGCCCACTTGTCGGGGTGACGTAAGCAGTCGTCATGAGGGACCCAGTGGTACATGACTCCCACATGCCCCTAAGCTTCACGATGATTTTACAGAAATCGTCTTGAAGGTTATCATGGAGTCACATCGTCTGACATTCTACGGAGACCATCGCAAGATGGACTCCGTATGGAGTAGCCCCCGAGGTTCAGGTCGACTTGAGTCTCAATTGGCCTGAAGCTTTCAAAATCCTGTTCCGACACTGCCATAAAATTTTTCAGAAATGCCTTTCCTGACCACTCCCGTAGCCCCCAAGATTCAAGATGTATCGGAGATGCGTCTTGGAGCTTGTTCAGAGTGGTTGATATCTGCCAATTTTTCACCATTGATCCGAGTGGTTCCATCCGAGTGCCTCCAAGACGAACCCACAAACTGCCAAGAATTCGAAGCGTAGCACTCACCCAAAAGCTGAACTGGTGTGAACACGATCTCTGCTGGATTTGCTTTCCCGAAACGGCGCCCATTGGAAAAGTGCCACATACAGCGTCTGGGACGCGGAACGACACTCCCCTCCGGATCCGTACTGTGTCGAAGTTGAACCGCCGCACTTCAATGTTATAAAAGTAGGGAACGAGGCCATCCTAGTCTAATAAGATTCAGATAACTTAAGAACAACACAAACCTAAGTCTTGGATCTAGTGTGCAATAAAGGTACACCACACTAGGCAAGCGTTAAGAAGTAAAGTAAAGTATAACAAAAGATAGAGCAATGATAAATATTATACTGGAGTAACGAGTACAAAAGATAGAAAGATACAAGAGCTTTACCTAGACAAGAAGACTTCGGAATCCCTGAGGTAAAAGCTCAGACTCAACTCTAACTCCTAGGACTAACCTAGTGATACAAGACTCGATAGTATGAGCTACACAACTTCCACCCTCTACAAGTGAAGTCTAGGGGGGTATTTATAGCTTCTAAGGTCGGTGAGGCAGTTGGAGAGGCGGTTACAACCAGAAGGCGCCGAGGTAGGGCCGGGCGGCTCCAGGTGGGGCCGGGCGGCTCCACCCCAAGCCGGGCGGCCCGGGTGGCCGTCGGATCCACCGCCTTTCTCCATCTTGTGGCTCATATTACCTCCCCAAGTCAGTTGCATGGCAGTTATGGCGGTTAGAAGTGTGCTTTTCCCTCAACCATTGATCTTCACTTGTGTTTCTTCCTTAGCCGCAGGATTGAAGTGCCCAGGATTGCTGACTTCACCAATCCAAGTGTTGGATCGGTGATGTGGCAAGCCTTCCGGTACTTGACGCAGTGCATTCGGCATTTGGACTTCACAAGTGTTTTGACACGTCACTTAAGCACATGCAGGCCGGAGGGCTTGGCATGGTGCCGAACGGCCTGGCTTGGAGCCGAGCGACCTGGCCCACTGGCCAGTGACCCTGTGACTTAGCCAAATTTGCTTATTTTCTGCTGATCTTTGTACCTACAATCAAATATTCAACATAACTTGTGGAAATGTGTTAGTAGCATAGGTTTATCCATACTTTGGCATGTTTTCCTCCATGTTCATGGATAGTTGACAGTCATTGGTAGTGCAATAACGACCGTCAACACCCCCCAAGCTTAGACCTTTGCTCGTCCTTTAGTAAAGCCAAGATGGGTTATGGATCAGGAGTTGCTGCAATATTAATGCTCATAAATAGGAGTTATGCATATACGACACCTATGTTTTACCTCGAACCTTAGTGTATGCAATGATCACTCTCACTCACACCTGTGGTGCATCTTTTTGCCTTACCATGTCTTGGGCGGTTGAGAGGAAGATCGACTTAGCTGCAGGTTCTGCTCCAAGCATGTCTTTTGGGATTCACATCTCAGGTGTTTTTAAAGATTTTTCAAAAGAAAATAAGTTTCCCTAAAGGTACTCTTGATCGCTCAAAGTGTATCCTCACCATTAGAAGCCAAGAGCATGGCTAAGAACTTCCTATACTAAGGCTTATGTGGAGCTCAGGGTCATAGAAGAACTTAGCTTACTTAAGTTGTTTGTTTTGCAAAGCCAAAGATTGGACCAAAGAAATGTACTACATCATCTAGCCTTGTTTATTGTTGGAGCTTTATTTGGTGAATGGATGAATCTCCTTGTTTCCTTTTCTTCTCCTTTTTGATTGATAGGTATGAATATGGAGCCTTTTTGTATTTTTCTCTCTTTTTGCCATACTTGACTAGCATGCTTTTTTTTCTCATATTTTTGCCATGCTTGACTAGCATGCTTTTTTTTCTCATATTTTTGTTGGCTCCATACTCTACCTCTTTTTGATTGGAAGGAGTAATGCTAAGGGTATTATTTTGGAGATATATGGATGCATACCTAGGATAGATAAATGCATTTGTGGTGGTGGATTTTTGCTCCAACAATTCACAAGATAGAGATATTTTCATTCTAAGAGACTCAAAATTTGACAAAGCTCAAAACAACTTTAAGCAGCTTAACAAGCTAGGCTCAAATATTTCAGTGTTTTTGGCTCTGGTAGGTGTTCAAAACCGATGGGGAAACTTCATTTTATTTTTCAAAAGAAGAAACTTGAGATGTTTATCTTACTAGGGACATCTTGAGAAAACTTAGTGCTTAACCATATCATTTCTCACAACAACTTAGACAAGGTTATGCAAATGGCATCCGCTAAGTACAAGATCAAGTTTTCAACATATACACACAAGCTCGAAATTAAGCTAAGTGTAGAATGTGCATAAACAACTAAGCATGAACATAATAGACAACTATTCATCATTTCCATATGAAAGATATATGCATCAAAGTTGGGAGTTGTTTTTATTGACACTTTTTTCTCTTTTTTAGATAAAGCAATAAAAAGGGAAATAAATAAAAAATTATTAAAAGTACTTACCTTGGTAGGACGGTGATGCTGCTGCTCGGTCAGATGGGGTACTGCTGGTACTGGTAGGACGGGTGATGTTGCTGCTTGGTCGGACAGGGGTACTGCTGGTGCACATGGAAGGGCATGCTCATAACGGTCTACCATCCCCCCAAGCTTCAATGAAGCTAGGGGTTTTGGTAGTAGTAGTTGTAGAAGTTCTGAGCATTGAGGAAGCCGGCTCCAACTTGCTCGTTAGGTTCTGGAGCATTTCCGTGTTGTTTTGGAGCCGTTGACCCATCTCTTCCGTGCGTTGGTAGATGTCACCTACCTACTGATATAGCCTCTGATCGTACTGACCCAAGTTCATCCCCCCATTGCGGAGTTGATGTCGGCCATGTCAGGTGTGTGGTACCGGGATGAAGCAGAGTGACCTAGGTCTCTACTCAGCGCACGTGATGCACTACCGCCTCCGTAGTATTGTGTACTATGGGAAGGCTGGTAGGAACTCTCGCCACCAGTACTGGAGAAGTACCAGGATGGCTCAGTTGGTATGGAAGCGTGGATGGGTTCCTCAAAATCCTCTCCTCGGGCTCTGTGGTGTGACTCCTCCGCTCGCCGTCGCTGGGCTCTGGTCATGACGCCGCCGATGCTTTGGCGTGGTGCCTCCACATCTAGCTGCATGGTTAGGCTCCTGATGGTGTACATGTCGAACTGCAGTGCTGGAAGCGGCAGCTTAAGGCTATGCCCAAACCATGTCATGATCAGTCTCCCAGATGCGGCGTCTCGCCTCATGAAATGTGCCTGGACAAAGTGTTGCTCCCCCACATAGTGTGATGTGTCGTTGGGAAGGTAGTCAAGCTGGGCATTCTCTAAGAGGCCCAAGTTGGCTTCTATCCTGGTGACAAAGGAAGTGATGCTTATAGGGGTGTTGGTCGCTCTCACGCCCATCCAGTGGTGGACAATGTCGAGGACCGGAGCATAGCGCTTCTTTTTGACCATGGCATAGAGGCACTTGAGGTCTTCATTGGGTGCACAACGAACCTCGCCTCTTGGAAAGACGATGAGCGAGACCCAGTGAGCTAAGAGTCTCAGAGTGGGATTGTGAATTTTGGTGGTGCTGTGTTTCTCCTTCCCATTGTTGACGGTCGTTATTTCCCTATTTCGACCGTCAATCCCTCGGTGAATAAACGGGGTATATATAAAGTCCTGTGCATTATTTACCTAATACTAACGAATTCCACGAGTTTTGGTGGTTTTCGATGTATCACAGGGAGAAGCTCATATTCCATACAAAAGAAGACCATTTGGAGCAGGAGAGAGATCGCACATAAAAGGGCTTGAGAAAGGATAGCAAATACCACTACTAAAAAGTATCTCAAATGCCCTCAAGGACTACACATCTCATCGAGACAATTCCAACGGACATATTATTTGCATCGTTTGGAGCTCGGATGAAAAAGATATAAAAATGCAAAGAAATCAAATTAAAAAGGCAGCGCTGACGTCAGCGTGACGTCAGCGCCACCCCATCCGCACGCAGCGAAGGCAGGAAGAGATTCAGGCGCGACACGTGGTGGAGCCAGATTGGCCATGCCCAGGCTCACGCGGATCGCGATCTGCCCCGCGACGGCGTAGCCAACCGGAGCTCGCCACGTGGCAGCTCAACGGCGCAGCGCGCGCTCGCGCGTGGGCGTATCGGCCTGCCTCATCCCGGCCAGTGGCGCGATGCCAAGTGGCGGCCCCAGGGGCGACACGTGGGGCTGAGCGCCAGGCCAGCTCGGCTGGAGGGACAACTGGCGGCCAGAGACTGGAGGAAGGGCGATTTTAACCGGTTTTCTGACCCAATCACATTCCAACGGCCGGTTCACCCCCTTTTAGGCCGGTTCTTCAACGGTTTTCAACACCAGCATGTGTGTAACTGTCCCACCGACCTTCCTATGGTGGTTCTAGGCCCATTAGCAGCCCAAGTGCAGTTTGGGGTTTTGTCCCACCTTGGGAGTGAATGGGAGAGCCCCCTCACCTCCGAGCTATAAATAGATGGGCACTACCCTCACTCCAACTTGTACCATTTCACACCATGTGAACTCTCTTTCTCCCTCTAGGAGGCTCCCCACGGGAGGGGCTTCCATTCTGAAAGTAGTGTTTAGTTTAGGAGTTAGAGAAGGTCTGCTGTATCGGAGTTGGTCGGATTATTCGGTAATGTATTCTCTTTTGATATTTTGAGCATTACTTTCCGATTATTGACTAGTGCAAGTACTTTACTTTCCTACTTTATGCACTTATCTTTCTGCTCTAGTTAGTTACTCGCTTGGTATGTATGCAGCTGTTAAGCACCTTTTTCCTTTTGGGCATACCAAGTTGAGGCCTGAGTTGTGCTAAACTAGAATAGATTGATCATTGTTATGCTTGCCGGTGTTACAATCCAACCTATACGCTAGGCTCTGGTTAGTTCCTCTCCTTTGGCCAAGGATGAACTATTGTTGTTCAAGCTCCGCTTGAACACGTTTGTAGCGTGCCAGCCTATCCATGCAGATTTGCTTGGTAGCCCCACTCGGTGACAGCGTGTGGTGTGCCTGTGTATCCCAGGCCCGTTCGTTCGATAGGCCCGTAGGCGTTAGCCGGGTCTCCTTTGGTGGTCTACTATCTACCCCCTGACCCCTCGAGGCACCGAATTTCGCTCGACACAAGTCATAACTCTGTTGAGATCCTTTCGACCCTTAGCACGGATAGCTCTTGTATGCTAGCAGAGATAGAAGACCGTACAGCAGTCCCTGCCTCGTTGTCCTCCTAGCTTTACCTGTTTTCTTGCCAACGGTGCTTGGCTTGTATCCCATGGTGTTTGGTGTCAACCTTTCCTAGCTATTGGTTGACGTGAAAGAGTAGTAACAACGGGATGAATGATGGTTTAATATCTCTATCTCAATGCTTCCCTGTGGATAAATACGATACCTTGGAATACTCCCGGGTGAAAGGCTACAGCGGTCTCCGTGCGCTTGCGGAGTAAAATCTGTTAGGCTAAGAGCCGCCAACACCCATACTCTCCACATATTTCCACCCAAAAAGATTTCATGTCATACTCGGCTGGGTCACTCAACGAACAGTTGGAGTGGAAACCCAGGAGTTCGGCAAACTGCTACGGGTAGACAGAGAATTCAGTATTGAACATACGGAAATTTATAAACGTACCTGTTGTACGCTTATCCACGCGGAGAGTCATCAGGAACTCTTATGTGAGAAGGACGGATCATTCTTCTATAATGTTAGCGAAATCCGACCAACCTACATAATCAAAGGCTTTAATGAACGGGTCCAACATACCTATCTCGACGAGGAAGAAGGCATCAAAGCACTTGGCCCTCCCAAAGGTCTTGGTGGTAAGAGCTTGTAACACCTGGGCTTCCTGATCGCCTTGGATGTTGATGTCCTGCAGGTTCATCAATCGGCGCTGCGGTTGTTGCTGAGAAGAAATTCCTTCATCTTGCTCCTGGTCCTGGCGGCTGTGTGTACCGCTGACAGACATCCTGTCGGACACTGCGGGAGTCTTGTCGGATGCTGCTGGGGTCCTGGAGCTTCCGCTTTGTGAACCAGAGCGAGAGTGCTCGTCTGACGAAGACGGAAACTTCAGGTGCAGTCCCTTCCCTGTGTTACTCAGGGCCTTCTTCGCTTTCTTGAAGAAAGAAGACATCCTGCAAAAATAGACAATATACTACACAAGGGACAAAGCAGACACAAATATTAGCGTTAGCAGTTAGTCGTCCAGAAGTCAGTCGTCCAAGAGTTAGTCGTCCTTGAGGGGCAGAGCCTCCACAAAACGTCCAAAAACCGAGGATGTAGTACTTATTTATTTGTTTTTTTCGCAAAGTTGAACTAACTAAATGCAAACTTAAGCAAAAATTTGATGAAATTTAAACATGAAATGGTGAAATTCAAAGTAAGTGCATGAAAGATAGAAAAATTGTAACGCGGAAAATTAAATATGCAGTGGAGGATAAGGCCAGTTTACCTCCTGGCGAGGGCAAGTCATACCTTGGGTTCGGTGTCAACGCTTGACGGAGACTTAGCGACCGTTTGTGCTGCAACTTTTGCTCGCCAAAACTTCTTGGTTGCCACAACCTTTTGTTTTTGAGGTTTGATCTTCTTTTCTGGCTGGGCTCTTGGCGTTTCCTCTTTCTTCTGCCATTCTTGAGATGTGTTCGTTGCCTTGGCGGTGACCTTTGTATCAGGAGCTTTGCCTCCTGAGTCCTTTATCGGCGGCTAGGCCAGTGAGGCACGTCTCAGTGACTGGGCACTGCGATCGGCTTTGAGCTTGCGGGCTTCTCCATCGTACAGGAGCTTTTCGGCTTGCTTGGTGAAAGCTCGATCTTCTCTCTTGGTGTTTCCCGGGGTGCTTGACACATAAATTTGAAAGTTTTTACCTGTCGGCACTGTTCGACCTTCGGTTTGAAGGCGAACGTCTCCCGTCTGCCATTGATGTTGAGGTAGACTTCTCCAGCTCCAACATCAATGTTGGCCTCAGCATTGCTTAAGAATGGTCGCCCAAGGATGAGCGGCGTCTTCGTGTGTACCTCCATGTCTAGCACTACGAAATCCACCGGGATAACGTAGTTCCGGATTTTCACCGGGACATCTTCGGCGATCCCGACGGGGTAGCGAATCGATTGATCCGCTAGCTGCAGGCACATAACAGTAGGGGCAAGTGTAGCATGCGTGAGTTTATCAAAGACTACCTTTGGCATGACGCTGACGCTTGCTCCCAGATCATAGAGAGCTTGATCAAAGTTCTGGATTCCGATTGAGCATGATATGGAGGGGTTCCCAGAATCCTTCTTCTTTTCAGGCGGCTGATTGAGTATAGCAGACCTACACTCCTCCGTGAGGTGCACAACTTCGGTCGATGGCAGTGGCTTTTTGTTGTTGAGGATGTCCTTCAGGTACTTAGCATACGTAGGTACCTGCATCGCATCTAGCAATGGGATATTGACATATAATTTCTTGATTACCTCAACAAATTTGCCGAACTGATCGTCGACCGAGGCCTTCTTCTGCCTTTGAGGAAAAGGGAGCACTGTGCTGTCGTAGAACTCATGTGGAGCTGACTTTGGTGCTTCCTTCACCGGTGGTGGTTCACGATCCACCTCATCTTCCTCTTCTGGTGCGGCCCGCTTTCCCTGTTCTTTTCCTGCAGCTCTAGGATGTGGGGGGTCTTGTGTAGACCTTCCACCCCTAGTGGTTACAGCATTTATATGTTCCTTCGGGGGTGGCTCGGGCTGTCCCGGAAGCTTCCCTGAAGTAGGACTAGGTAGAGCGGCGGCAAGCTGAGCTATCTGAATTTCTAACATTTTATTAAAGCTCAGTTGGTTCTTCATGGCACTATTCAAAGTTTCCATTTGATTTGACAAAGATTCAAGAACTCTATCATTCACATGGAACTTCTTACTAATGCTATTGTTCACAGCGTTTTGATCGAAAGAATTTTTATTAAACCGCTGAGAACTGTTAGAAGACATACCTTGACCAGCGAAAGGTAAGTTGGGTCGTGAATTCCAACCTGGTTGAGGACGAGGCCCGTTGCTGAAGCCATTGTTGTTGATGAAGTTAACGTCCTCCGATCCATTTTCGGGGCAGCTGTTTCCCGTGTGGCCAGTGTTCCCACAATGCTCACAAGTCATGCGAGAACCCAGTGCCTAGACCGGCACAGCTTCAGGAGCGCCCTCCACCTTCTTTAGGAGGAGGTCCATTTTGGCGGCAAGCATGTCGGAGCCGTCAATATGGTGCACTCCACAGGACTTATTGTTTGCCCTCTCCTCTCTCCATCCTTGGTTGCTTGCCATCTTCTCGATGAGAGTGCGGGCAGCGGCAACGCTCAAGGACAAGAATGATCCTCCAGTGGCTGCATCGAGGTGTTATTGCGCGGATCGGTGTAGTCCGTGGAAGAAATTCTGGATTATCAACCACTGTTCCATACCGTGGTGGGGGCAAGCGGCGATGTACTCTTGTAGTCTCTCCCATGCCTCCTCCACGGACTCATTAGCGAGCTGTTTAAAGCTCGAGATTCGGTTCCTCAGTGAGGTTATCTTCCCCAGCGGGAAGTACTTTGCCAGGAAGGCATTGGAGCATGCCTCCCATGTCGCCAAGTTGTTGCGGTTCAGGTAGAACCACTGTTTCGCCTTCCCAATCAGGGAGAATGGGAAGAGGCGAAACCGAATAGCATCGGTGGTTGCACCCTTGATAGTGAAAGTGCAGCATATCTCCAGAAATTGCTGGAGATGGCTGTTTGCATCCTCCGATGCCAATCCGCAGAATGGGCTAGCTTGGACCATGTGGATGACACCAGGCTTGAGGTCGAATCCATTTCCAACAGTCACACTTGGCCCCGTAGGGATGTTGCTGCTGGATGGGACAGAAAACTCGCGAATGGTCTTCTCAGCCATGTGTGTCGTGTCGGTTGTGCTTGATGATCCAAACTCCAGTGCAGCTGGCACATGCCTCTGCCCGTGGATCGCCTTCTGACGGACTCTCCTTCTGAGCAGTGACTCCGGATTGTTGTGAAAGTTTGCCGGTAGGTCAAAACCGGTCATACACCTCTCTGTCACCCAATAATAAAGTAGACAGAGGCAAATAGGCCCGCTAAGAAATAGCGGTATGTTATCATGTTATAAGTACCTAGGTTCGAACAAATCAAACTTCTATTGCCAATTGCTTCCCCGGCAACGGCGCCAGAAAAAGCTTGTTGACGTCTCTTAGCGTAACAGATTTTACTCCGCAAGCGCACGGAGATTCGCTGTAGCTTTTTCACTCAGAGTATTCCGAGTATCGTAAAAATCCACAGGGAAGCAAGGGCGAATAGGTGGAATGAAATGTTGAACTTTCAAGCAGCACTAGCTCAAAGTGGTCATATCATCTCGATCACATAATTCGTGACAAGGATCGCCAATGGGTTGGGAATGCTAGCAAATGCTACCGTTTCCTTCATGCCAAATGACCCTACATGAGTAGTCAAAGATTCACACTTCATCCATGCACACTTTTTGAGGAAGGACACAAAAGGGGAATACATCATGACGTTTAGAGGCTGTGACTTTGAGCTGCCACTCCCAGCTCCGCAATTCAAATTATACTTTGTGAAAACACTAACCATGCAGCTAGAGCCCGAGCCAGAACCAGGAAGAAACAGTGTTTCCAGAGTCATGACTCGCGCCCAACGACGCCGAGCAGAGGAGCAAATCCGCAAGGCCAATGAGGATGCACAATAGCCAGGAGCCGTACCTACATGGGCTCATCCAAGCACACCTGCTTGGGAAGCCAACCCACAAGGTTCCTGGCACAGCTCGTGAAACTCCATTGTGCCCTCCATCAACCCGACACCGTCACATCATAGCGGAGGTGAGTACTCTTATGGTCATGGTGCAGGTCCGTCCCATTCCGCCTGTTACACCGGTGGCGAACTCGATGGGAACTTCACCGCCCTCTTCGGGGCATTAGATCTCCAAGAGCATCGTACCTTGGGGATGATGGACATCCTTGCCGACATTAAGCAGCAACAAGGAGTCGACCACAACTTGATCCTGGAGACAGAGCGACCGTCGACCGCATGCAAGAGCAGAACTTGATGTACTACAACTGGAAAGGGTTCTTTCCCGAGTAAGCTTCATTGAAGCTTGAGGGGAGAACCCAACAGCTAAGGTATGTGTATTCCATCGTCGCCTTGTTCACCCCTATACCTTTTCCTCGAACATGTCTAGTTCTATCTGCCTTGCCACGAGAGAAGTGCCCGATGTATCTTTTAATTCCAATAATTTTATTTTTTTTAAAAGTGTGTATCCTAATAAATAACTCTCATGCTTAATTGCTAAATTCACTTGCTAGCTTTATTTTGGAAATGATGAATAGTTGCTCTATCAAGGGAATGGTTTAATTCTTGCATGACAACTTATGATTAGCTTAGTCCTATGTTGGTGAATAAAGATAAGTAAACCAAAAGTTTTACCTTGTGGATGCTATTTGTGATAACAAACCTAAGTTGTTGTAGATCATGATATGATTTAAATGTGGGATAATTCTTTCATGTTCCTAGTAGGATGAATGTCTCAGGTTTTTATCTTTGAAAATAACAAAATAAAGCTGCCCATGGTTAAAAAGTCCTACCAGAGCCATATATGCTTCAAATGTTCTAAACCAGCTACATAGAGCTGCTTAGACATGCTTTGAGCTTTGTTAAATTTTGAGTCTCATCGAGTAGAAATATCATCTTCTGTTGAGAGCTGGAGTACAAAAGAAATAAATGCAAATGATCCATTTCGGACTTTGCATCCACCAAAAGTCTCCAAATACTTCTCATAATCCCCTAGCCTTCAAATCTCAAGGAATAAGGGTATGGAGCCCAAAAAGAAAAAAATGCATGCAAAAACATGGCAAAAAGAAAAAGAAAAAGAAACGCGTGCAAAAGCACGGCAAAATGAAAAGCATGCAAGTTCAAGCATGGCATGGCAAAAAAAATATATAAAGGCTCCATAACCCCTCCAAATTCTATCAAAGGCTACGAGGGATGAAAATTTAGAGAAGGAGACACCTTGTTCCACCACTCATACTCCAGTGATCAAATAGAAGAAATGATAGAGTACACTCTTTGGTCCAATCTTTGGCTTAGCAAAATAAACATTCTAAGTGTGCCACATTCTCCCCCACCTAAAGCTCCACAAAAGCCTTAGTGTAGGAAAATGTTGGCCAAAATCATGGCCTTTGGTGAGGAAACACTTCTGAGCGATCGAGAGTACCAAGGGGAAGCTTATGTTTGTTTTGAAAATCTTGAGAACACCTGAGAAGGACATCCAAAAAGAATGAGTTAGAATCAATCCTGCAAATAAGTTGTTCTGTCTCTCAACCGCCAAAGGCAAGGTAAGCAAAAAGATGCACCACAGGTATGATGCAAGGTGAGCTTTGATTATTTCACTACTTGGGGCAAAAGTTTGAGTAATGAGTTGCATATAAGAATTTTCCTTCACTTTTGATATTGTAGCAGCTCCTGATCCACTTTCAGTCTTAGCTTTGCTCGAGGACGAGCAAAAGTCTAAGCTTGGGGGTGTTGACGGTCGTAATCTCACGATATCAACCATCAATTATCCACCAAATGAAGCAAAACAAGTGAAATATATGGACTAACCCTTGCTACTAATGAGTTCCACAAGATGTACATGAATACTTGGATGCAGGTACCAAAATACACATAAAATGGTTGCAAATATGTCACATATCGAAGATGAGCAGAAATGGCAAAAGTGGGGTGGCCGCCCGACCATTGGTGGTGGCCGCCCGACCACTTACTAGCACATCAGTGGCCGCCCGACCATGGGTGGTGGCCGTCCACCACCCTCCAACGGGGTTTTCGACCCCTGACCACGTGGAATGGTCCCTTGACCACTTCACTTGCCACGTCCTTGATCCGGTGTGCAAACAAACACAAAAAGGTGAAGATCCAACCATACAAGAGAGCATCCAATATATCCAAGGGTCACAATGTGCCGGGACAAGGATTGGTGATGTCAAGGATCCGAGGGGAACAACATGCAACGAATCAAAGCAAAACACGTGGCCGCCCGACCACACCTCGGCGGCATTTTTCACGTGTACCAACTAATTCAACTACCAACCGATATGAGGGAGTGAGATCAACCGTCGGATGCTCAAGGTCGGTTAATCGGGTGGCTGCCCGACCACCCCCTATGGTCGGTCGGCCACCGACATTGGCCGCCCGGCAACCGACTTGGCCCCTTTACCAACCTAGTGCACATATAAATACCCCCTCACTTCCTAGGGTATAAATAGGCCCCGAGAGCTCATTTGTAAGGTGTGGAGTGGAGAGTTCTATCTTAGAGTGCTTCACTCTTTTCTTAGTAGTTAGGATAGTCCTGGGAGTTAGAGTTGAGTCGATCTTTGCCTCAGAGTCTCCGGAGTTATCTTCGAGTCTGTGGTAAAACTCTTGTATCTTTTGGATTCAGATTATCTTCAATATAATTCAGTTATATTTTACTTTACTTCTATCTCCTGCAAGTGTGGTGTACCTTTATTTTGCATACTTGCTAGGCTTAGATTGTGTTTCACTTAGTTATTCAAGTCTTGTTATTCTTGCGGGTGCTATAACTCAACCCTAGACTTAGATGCTAGGCTCTGGCTAGATCCACTCCTCTGATCCAGGAAGATCTATCGTTGTTCAAGCTTCGCTTGAACACGTTTATAGCTTGCCATTCTCTCCACGCAGCTTTGCTTGGTAGCCCCACTCGGTGACAGCGTGTGGTGTGCCTATGTAGTCCAGGCCCGTCGTTCGGGAGGCCCGTAGGTGTTAGCCAGACTCTCTTTCGGGACCTACTATCTAGCCCCTGGTACCCTTGAGACTCTAGAATTTCGCTCGATGCAAGACCCTGGCTTATTTACTTGAATAGCTTAGTTAGACACGGATAATCTTTGCAGCCGATTAGAATAGAGTTTGGTGACTTTATCTCACTCGTTGTCCTCCTAGGTAGCTATACCTTTCTACAGATAGCTTAGATAGATATCCTCCTCCACCATACACCTATCTTTATCACGTTTACCCCTGTTCAACTACTAGTTGGTATAATTTATCCAAGTTTACAGTTCATTCGATTTGAGTTTATTCAATTACACTCTTGAGCCTACCGCTTCCCTGTGGAAATTTACGATACTCGGAATGCTCTGAGTGAAAGGCTACAGCAGTCTCCGTGCGCTTGCGGAGTAAAACCTGTAAAGGCTAAGAGATGCCAACAGTGTCTACAATTGCGGTCACCTTGGTTTCGCAAGTGATTAGACCCCACACAGTTTTGGGTAGTCGGTGTGTATGTAAACTAGGCGCACCTGGCTTTGGTAGGTCCTCTTGGTGACAGCGGGAGTGTACCCTGTGTAGTCCACCCCCGTCGTTCGGGTCGCTTGTAGCCGCAAAGCTGAGTCACTGCGACACCCGCCTTTCTCGTCTGGGTTATCAGCACTCTGATGCCCGGAAGTGGTTAGCAGGCTCAGTGGCGAAGTAAGTATCTTAGACAACTAGATAAGTCATTACCCTGTCAGAGCAACATGTTGGTCGAGCTTAGTTGTATGACTCACCTTGGTATAGAAAGTCCTCATTAGGAGTCTGAGCTCCTACCTCATTGTCCTCCTACCTTTACCTGCTTTCTTGCCAACCTTGACTTGTATCCCATGGTGCTTGGTGTCAATCGTTCCTAGTTATCTGTTGACGTAAGAGAGTAGTAATAGCTGGATGAATGTGTGATGCCCCGGCACCTCAAGAGCCTTAACACGCAGTTAGTGACAAATTAATAATGAATTAGGACTTGATGATGCTTGGAGAGTAATGAAGACTAGGTGGAAGACTCACTAAGTCAAAATTTTTCTAGGAGAATACGAAACTCTACGTGGTTTGGTTGTTTAAGTCACCACCCACAAGCTTTTATGCAGAACGCCAAATATAAAAGTCTTAATTCGGAATGTTACCTTCAACTTTGATAATACGACCATCCTAAAAATCATATGTTATGTGGTCTAAAAGTCGGGGCCAAACCAAACCAGAAGTTCTTCGAAAGGTGCCCCTTGTGATCGTGACCAAATTTGGACCCTAATAAAACTTTAAAATTTCTTAAGCACCTAGATTCAGCCCCAGTATCAAAGTGGTCCCACGTACCATCAATTTCACTTTTGCTAAACTGAGCATAGTTCAAAACTGTAATCTACTTATTTCAAATTGAACCCAAATATCTCATGGAAACAACCATGTCGGCCTACACAATAATTCCCAAGTCTGAGTTTCAGCCCTTCCCAGGTTTTAATCTGAAACTACTCTTGATTTCACTATACAACTTGAAAATCTTCCTTTCTATGAAGTGAAATTTAACTTATCAACTTTCAAATGCACCTAAAGTGGAAGTGTTTGGACTTCATTTGAGTGTTCAAAAGTTTGAAACAAGAAAGACTCTACATAAATTGCAGTTGCAGTTTTACCAAACCTTCAATAATGTTTGTGCTTGTAATTCAAAATCTGTGGTGATCCAAGCAAGACTTTATATACCAAACTTGTAGATAATTCTATTAGGAACAACTTTGGTAATTGGAGCATTGACATGCACGGTGATTTGGATGGTGTTTGGGTCTTTTTATGTAAATCTGGGAATCTGCCAAAACCTGACCTGATTAGTAATTCGACTTTTTCTTAAACCTACAGCCATAATTTTGCAAAACCATAATTGTAGAAGTTGTAGACCATGGAGTTCCCAACAAAAGTGTCAATTGGTTCCTTGAGTGAAAATGGACAGAAGTTGGACTTTTAGAATTTCTAAGCATCCCTAGTCTGTAGGTCCAAATGAAATTGGAGAGCTAAATTCAAATGAAACTCATATTTCTAAAATGATTTTGGTATTAGGCCTTTTGACAAAGTTGTAGAGCTCAATGAGTAGAACATTTCATCCAATTGGAACTTGGTCAAATTCGGCCTTTAAATTGGTTATTTAAGCGACTTTTAGCAGGAGGGAAAACCAAGCCGAGTGTATTTTTCCATTTTTCCCATTTTCCCTTCATCTTCTCTCACTGACCGGTGGGCCCTCGATCTGCAGCGACGGCCATTGCCGAGCCGGTGCTCGCCACGCGGCCGCCGGCGTACGGCCACGGCGCTCAGCCATAGATTGACCCCTGAGTGCATCCTTAAGCGGAGGACGAGCCCCTCCTTCCATCCCCTTCGTCTCTCGTCCTCCCGAGCCCTCTCCCTGCCTCTGCCTCACTCGTGAACCGTAGCCGCCATGGACGAGCTCGAAGCTCGGACTCGAGTTTCCACCGCCGCTCCATTGCCTCCCCTCACCCTAGACCGCCACCTTTGCCTTTGTCGCAACCTCGCGTACCCGGCGCTCTAGTCCTCGCCGCCGTCCTCCTCTCGGATCGAGCCGTCGCCCGACGACCACGGTGCCGAGTTCACCGTCGGTTCACCACCTCCGCGCACCCCTTCCACCCCCTCCCCGCGCCCAAGGTCACCTCCATTGCACCCGCCTTGGCCTCGCAGACTCGGCGCACTAGCCGTCGCCACCGTTCCGTCCCTCCTTCGCCGGATCCGCGCCCGCACCGTCGTCCGGGACGCCGTCGCCACCTCCCGGTTCACGCGCGTCTCCGGGCCGCTCCGACCTCCTCCTTCGTCGGGACCTAGGGCTTCGAGTTCGACGCCGCTGGGAGCACCGAACGCCGCCATCTCGGCGTCAAGACCGCGCCTCTGCGCACCGCGCGCCGCACGAGAACGTCGGCCGCCGCGCGTGCTTCGTCCCCGGCGGGAGGAAGAAGAAGACCCGGGGGGTTTTGGCATTTTTAGGTAGCTATAATACACACTATTCCCTAAGTCTGGATTTAATTGCTTGCTAGCCCCTGAAGTATAAAGTTAATTGTGTTTAGGTCCCTGGACAGTAGAATTTTGTTTTATATTCCATTTCCTTGAGCTGTGAACTTTGGAAAATCATATAAAATCATAGAAAAATCCAAAATAGACAAACTCAGTTGCGTTAGACTACCCTTAAGTAGATCTATCGAATGGTTATGATGTGGATCCATGAAAAGACTGTTACCCTCGGTCTAGTGCATGCATGTGGAGGGTTAATAAATGGTAAAAGTGGACTAGATGGAACCAAAAATTGTAAAACTTGGACAGTAGTTTTCTTGTGGTATTACAGCACTGTGTGAATTTTGTAGCCCTAGCACTCGCTGTTTAAATTACCTTTTGCCATTGTGCATGTAAATTGTGTATTTACTTAACTTAAAAATGGGAGGCAACATAAAAGATGCTTAAAATGGTTCTCTGGTATTTTTCATATGTTGTGGACAGTATGAGTAGCACACTGAGGAAATATGAAGTTGTGCATGTAAAGTTTGACTAATGATTTCAAAATAAGAAAATATGGCTTGCTTAACTAAATAATAGGAAAAAGTGGTTCTAGAATGCAAAACAAATTCTATGACAAATGTGGTAGTGTGTTGGCTAGGTGTTGATTCCAGAAAGTACTTTTGTAGGACTTGTGGTCACTGACTTGTGGTTCCTCTGAAATAAGCTAAAGGAAATATATGGAAAATAGATGTCCTATGAAACTAAGGATAATTCACTTGTTGATTTTTACGCGGGTAGTTTCTGCTATATAATGCTCACCGGGTAAAATTCATGCTGAGAAACCATCCCTATAAATTATGAGAAATCTGAGAAGCTATAGGGCTGATAACTTACTGGAATTTTAATAAATTAATTATAACTTGTTTGTAGCTGAAATTTTGGCAGTAGCATTATGTAGTATGTTTCTACATGTGATAAATAATTGAGCTCATTTGGAGTAGTGTAACAGTGTGAACTTTGCAAGGGTACCTTAATTCAATAAATAGATAAACTCGTATAATAGACCTAGGTATATTTGAGGTAAGACTGTAATGTTGCTTGCTACACCACGCTATTTGCTACAAGTCCTCTGTGATATGGTGAATGATAAATTAAACTAGCTTTTGGTGATGGGTTGTATGATTTCTTAGTGATAGTCTGTACGATTTTTTAAATAATGGGTTGTACGATTTCTTAGTAAAGTTGTGAACTTTTCTCATTTTGGGGTGTGTGTGAACTAAGTATACTCGAGACATTTCGTCACAAGCTACTTGACCTGCATTATGTTTATTTTGCACCTCATGCATACAGATTTGCATTCGTTACACTCATGGTTGTACTATGTCATGCTTATGACATGTATCATATGCATGTACTTGCATTCTCTTGCACTCACTTGCATATTGTACCATGCATATAGATCCCGCGAACAAAGGACAAACGTAGGAGCAGCCGCTGATCGAACAACCGGACGAAGAGCCCCTACACCAGGAGTTGGTTTCTCCTCAACCTAAAGACGAAGGGTCGCTGATTACATCCGTCCTTGTTTCAAGGGGTTGCCTGGGGCAAAGCCTCACAACCTGGCAAACTAACTTTAAATTAGTTTGTTCAAGTTTTCAACAACAAAGGTATGCCCCTTAGGCATCTACACCTATTTAGGGAGTTCCACCGCCCTATATTTGTTTGTGCATTACGTTTAGGAGTTGTATGAAACCCCACATGCATAAATCCCTGATATCCTATATAGTATGAATAGATCGAAGTCTATGCTTAGCCATGCTTAGGCAGTAGAAGTCGAGTGAAGATATTCACTCGCGAGATGGTAGGGCTCAAAAATGTTTTTCCAAAATTTTAATTCGAATGCAATATGATATGATGTGATGGAAAAATTAAGACCGGGCAGAGATATAGGTATATTATGTTGAAAACTGATGTGGATGGTTTGGTGGACTCCGCCCGAGTCGTTTAAGACCCCGTTCGCTGTTCGCTTGGGATCGGCACAACATTACTAGAAGTGCTTATCCGGGACATAGGACCGGTGAAAGTCTTACCGGCCCCGTCCCACTATTCATGGTGCTGCCCATCCACTGATAGGGGGCTGATGAACTTGGGGGGTGCTTTGAGGTCAAGGGAGGGTTGACCCGACGTACCGTGGTATCGCTCCTAAGATGGCTACTCCCAAGGGTTAGGTGGGGGCGCTGTGAATCTTGGGACGGGATAGGTGGAGGTGAGGGGTATATGTGAGGAACGCGATGGCTAGTAAGCATATATCCCTTGTCATTTTTAGTTATTCCCGGGAATTAGAAATCGATTTGAATCGCTGATGCTCACCAGGTGTGAGAGTGCCAAGTATCACTGCTGAGCAATATATTACATGCTTGTCCTGGTATGTTTACATTTCTGCAAGTTACTTTATGACGCTACATATGTTGAAATAATGAGATATATGAAGGATGGATCATGTTGATAAAATGAATAAATTGAGGCTTATGGTTTAACATTGAGTGAAACATGAAAGTAAGGACTCACATTTAGTAAGCTTATGCGGGTTAGAAGTCAAGTCCACAAAAAGCCTTGCATACTCTCAAATGTGTCGGGCTGATACCGCCCTCGGGTAAGTCCTACGAATACCCCACGTACTCATCATTTGTTGTTGATATTTTTCTTTAGGTACATGTCAGATTTTGAGCAAAGATGACCACGGTGGGCTCGGTGTCATGCCTTGACGTTTCTATTCTTTCGTTGCAATGTATCTGTATACCATATGTTTTCCGCTGCGAGATTATTTTGAAGCCTTACTCCACTACATTTGTACAATGTTTTGAGCAAAGTATTTGAAATCGATCAAACTATGTTTGTATGAAATGATGGGTTGTTGTAATTGTTGTGGATCTTTTGAGAGCTTAACGTGTGTGGTGTTGGCGTCCCTGGGTGATGGTTACATCGAGTGCTCTTTGGGGTAGCTCGACGGACTACCGGGTTTGGTTCGGTCTAATTGCACTGCGAGTCAGAGGTGGCAGGTGTACTAAGCTCGGATTAAATCGGCGGTTCCGCCACAGAATGATAGTTTGATATCTCTATCTCAATGCCTCCCTGTGGATAAATACGATACCTTGGAATACTCCTGGGTGAAAGGCTACAACGGTCTCCGTGTGCTTGCGGAGCAAAATCTGGTAGGCTAAGAGCCGACAACAAGCTTGCCGGGGAAGCGCCGAGTTAGAGTGTTATGTTATTGTTCATCCTTTTTGTTGTTGCTCTTTCATTTTATTTGAAAATCCAAAAAAATTATAAAACAAAAAAAAACATTTTCTTCGATGATGCTCTATTCGTGGATGAGCGGCGTCTTCGTGTCTATCTCCATGTCCAGCACCACAAAATCCACCAGGACGATGAAGTTCCGGATTTTCACCGGGACTTCTTCGGCGATCCCGACGGGGTAGCGAATCGATTGATTCGCTAGCTGCAGGCACATATCAGTAGGGGCAAGTGTAGCATGCGTAAGTTTATCAAAGGCTACCTTTGGCATGACGCTGACACTTGCTCCAAGATCACAGAGAGCTTGATCAAAGTTTTGGGTTCCGATTGAGCATGATATGGAGGGGTTCCCAGGATCCTTCTTCTTTTCAGACGGCTGGTTGAGTATAGCAGTGTTACACTCCACTGTGAGGTGCACAACTTCGGTTGACGGCAGTGGCTTTTTGCTGTTGAGGATGTCCTTCAGGTACTTAGCATACGTAGGTACCTGCATCGCATATAGCAATGGAATATTGACATATAATTTCCTTATTACCTCAACAAATTTGTCGAACTGGTCGTCAACCGAGGCCTTGTTCTGCCTTTGAGAAAAAGGGAGCACTGTGGTGTCATAGAACACATGTGGAGCTGACTTCGGTGCTTCCTTCACTTGTGGTTCTAGGACCGAGACGTGCGATTAGAGGGGGGTGAATAGGAGCACCAAAAACTCAAACTCAACCCCCGGTGCAAACTAACACACTTCACACAACAAACGCTAGACACCGTCCACTGAAAGGAAACGTGTCTAGCAAGCACTTGGTGTCACCCACTGAATGGGAACACACCAAGCGAGCGGAAGCACAAGACTAAACGACCACAAGATCGCCAGTCAAGTGAAACAACGTCTCTTGCAAAAGAGGATCCCACGTAGCCACTCCGCACCTAAATGCGTCTCACTGATGGACAGAGAGCGAAGAGTATGGGCCAGTGGTGAGAATCACTCGGGCAAGGATGAAGCAAAACCCAATCGGCAAAAAATCCAACAAAAACCGACTGCGCAGCCACACGCCGGATAGTCCGGTGCACTTCACCGGACAGTCCGGTAGAGACTGGATAGTTCGGTGACCTGCACCGGATAGTCTGGTAGAGGCTGGGACGAGGGTCGGAGCCGGATAGTCCGGTGCACGCCGTCGGACTGTTCGGCAGAGGACCGGATAGTCCGGTGGTTGCACCGGATAGTCCGGTAGCACCTTGGAACTTGAGTTCCCAAACCTAAAACCTGACCAAACCTTGTCCATTCTTCATGAAAATTGATACAGGCTATCTGAGCACTATTCCAAAGCTATTCCCAAAAGATCCAAAGAAAAAGATCAAGGGATTGGCGGGAATTTCAGATCTCGTGAAGAGGCAAGCTTTGGGCAAGAGAAGGGGAAAACTCAAGAACGACTTGCTCGTGGCAATCCAAGGGGATTGAGATGAACTAGGTCATAATCTCCACGTCCTAGCAAGTCCAAAAGAGCCAAAAGAACAGGATTAACTCGCGGGCAAAGCAAATCACCAAAAGCCTTTGAGTTTCATCCAAGAACCAAACTAGAGAGGGAGGGAAAATAGGGCTGCACTCAAGAACTCTAATTTCAGAGGAATATTGCTAGATTAATCATAAAATTGAGTTCATACAAAGGTTCCTACAGCCTACCACCCTTCATCCTCCCGCTTAATGTGAAGAACACTAGTTAGGGGACTCAAATCCTAGCCTAAAGCTCTCTTCTCCCTTTAGCACTTGGCTGTATGGAAACTAAGCCTAGGGTTTTCTAATGGTGGAAGAGTCACCTAAATGACCAGCCACATAGGTATATATAGCCCAGGCCTAACGACACCATTTAACACTAAGACCCCTACTCTAAAAAGCCCGGAAGGGGCTGAAATGAAAATAATACAATCGAACGACTACGATGATGCTTTGATCTTCTTCTTCTCCATGCCTCGCTTGGATGTACGCCACGTAGCCAGTAGTCCGGAAGCTTCCCCCGGTTTTGAAGTCAGAAATCGGGAAACTTTATTCTGCGGGCTTCCTGGGCCGGGTCTTGTCCCAATCTTCTATCTTGGCGAGTCGGAGCCCAACCCACCAAGTCATTTGAACTTGGGTGGCGGTTTTGAGCCGAAGCCGCCAAAGCCTCCCTCGCACGTCTTCGCGCCATGCACTCGATTTGAAGCGCCACGGTGGCACCCGGCTTCTCCAGTCCTTCGGAGTCGCCTCGCGGTCCATCGGAGGGTTTACACCACCGTTGCCGAACCGCTCCTCCGTGTACCGAGCTTCCATGGCCGACAGACGCCGAGACTTGCCTCCAGTCCATTGGAGGGTTTTTGCCTCAGTCCATTGAGGTCTTCATCATCCTCTACCAATAGTCCATCGAAGGGCCTCCAGTCCATCGGAGGGTTTGAGCTTGTTGACAATCACTCATCACATCAGGAGAGCAATGAGGCCGGTCCATTGGCTCTCAATCTCCCCCTTGATGAGTGCATTGTCAACACCTTCAACCTGTAACCTGAAATAGAACACAAACAAGAAAAAAGCGTAAAACCGAAAAAAAAAGAAAGAAGGAAGAAATTTGGTCAAAATGCCCAAAAACCAAATACAAGCAAAGAAACAGGGCATAATGAGACAACAAAAGAAAACAAAGCATCGGCTCCTCAAGACAGACGCAAAAGGCTCAACGCACCGATGCAAAGGGCACGCTAAAAGCTCAACTCCCCCTAAAATGCATCCTTACAAATGCAAAAAATGAATGCAAAGCTCCCCCTCAACTAAATCTCTCCCGAGTCCTTCCTCTATGTCTAATACTTCTTCCCCTTGTTGACAATGGACACATCAAGGGTTCATAGGACTCCCCCTGAACTAGACAACTCCCCTTCAAAATATGCCATGAGATGCTGAGAGTGTACCAGAAAGAGCTCAGAAGAGATAGAAAGCTAGTATTCACAAGTTCTAGCATACAGAGCAAGTGAGGGCAACGAAGCATGCAACAAGCTCAAATGAGTCTATTTTACACATATCAAAAGCTAGCATGTTCTTCAGGGTAGTCTAAAAGAAAGCATCACCAACATGAATAGCACCAAGCAAGATAGGCATGAACAGCAAGATGCTAGCAATGCATACAAGGTGTGCTACTCTCAACCAAAGCATACACAACAAGCCATAAGCATTTTAGAGACTTGTATATTTCAGATTTAACCACTTGTATTTCATTAGAAAGTTTCATACTGTGCCAGGGGTTATTCACTTGTCTTGCCACTTCTTACCAACCAATGCCAAGCCTAGGTTCAAAGAACCATCAGAAGCTTAAGACAAGGTTTTGGTCATACACAGCCTAGTCCAAATTCATGCCAAAGTGCAAAGGCAAGCTGTCTCGAACTAGATCAGTGTGACAAGCAAACCCACCTGGATCTTTCTCATTTCAGCACAAGAAACACTACTTGTAAACATTGTAATTCAGATTTCAATTTAAGCAAGATGTCATAAAAGCTTAGGCATTTACTTAGCAAAGGCATACAACAAGCATATCCAAGTATTAAAAGATAGCATAGCATTCAACACTCCTACACATGCTAGGTAGCCAAGTCAAGTGGTGATCATGTTTTTTATTTTCAGGACAGCAAAAGACTTAGCTCACAATTAGTGTTCAACAGACTCAAGAGAGCTTAGCCAACCATGATCAAACTAGCATCTGTACAATCTAACACAAGTAAGTACTAACTCATCATTCCAAAAGAGCTCTAGTGCTAGTGAAGTGAAAATGCATATGATACAATACAATGCATGATATGATACAGAATGCAAAAGAAACAAGAAAGAAACAAAAGCAAAAGCAAAAGCAAACAAAGGCAAAACCTAAACCACTAAAGTTACCGTTGACTAAAAAGGATAACACACTCCAAGCTCGCCTCTCAAGTGCATAAAAGCGCTGAACTCTAGGGGCTTGGTAAAGATATCGGCCAATTGGTTTCGGGTTACTACATGAACGAAGTCAATATCACCCTTCTAGAGTGCAAGACGGGGTTCTTAGCTACATAGATAGCAGAAGTAGAGTCCACTAGAAGAGGGGTCCTCCCAAACCTAAGGCCAAAATCACTAAGGATAGCTTTCATCCATAAGAGCTAGGAGCAGCAGCTATATACTCTTCTTCTGTGGTAGACAGAGATACGCTAGCTTGCTTGCGAGAGGACCAATAGACAAGAGAGGTTCCTAAGAGTTGGCATGTGCCGGAGGTTGACTTGCGATCAATCCGGCAGCCAGCATGGTCAGCATCTGAGAACCCTCTAAGAGAAAGAGAAGAACCCGAGGAGTACTAAAGACCAAGCACAGGAGTGAACTTTAGATACCTGAAAATGTGCTTCACTGCGACGGTGAGATGTCCTGGGAGAAGCCTGGTAATGCGCACAAAGGCAAACCGTGAACTGAATGTCCGGTCTAGTTGCCGTCAGGTACAGAAGTGAGCTGATCATCCCTCGAAATTCTTTCTGGTCCACCGCCTCCCTATCTTCATCAGCATCAAGCGCTGTGTTTGTACTCATTGGAATTGTCATGGGTTTAGAGTCACCCATGTCAAACTTCTTGAGTATGTCCCTTGTGTACTTGGCTTGATGGACAAAGGCCTTGCTTGATCTGCAGCCCGAGGAAGAGCTGGAGCTCACCCATGAGACTCATCTCAAATTCCCTGCTCATCTGTTCAGCAAAAATAGACACCAATGCGTGAGATGAACCACCAAAGATTATGTCATCAATATATATCTGAACTATCAGGGTGTTACCGCCACGACTCAACAAAAATAAGGTCTTGTCTACTAAACCCATCACAAACCCAAACTTGAGTAGGAAACTCTTTAATCTAGCATACCAAGCTCTTGGAGCTTCCCTCAAACCATACAGGACTTTTCTCAACTTATACACCCGGTTTGGAAACTTGGCACTCTCAAAGCTAGGAGGTTGTCTCACATAAACCTCCTTCTCTATAAACTCATTTAGGAAGGCTGACTTGACATCCATCTGCTGCAGTTTGAAGCCTTTAGAGGCAGCAAAAGCAAGCAGAATCCTAATGGCTTCCAAACGAGCTACAAGAGCAGAAACCTTGGGCTACCAATCTCACTTTGTTCCTCACAACCATCCCATTCTCACCCTGTTTGTTCTTGAAAACCCACTTGGTTTCTATAGGGCGGCAGTTTGGTGGAGGTTCAACTAACCAGATATGGTTTCTCTCAAAATTCTCAAACTCCTCATGCATGGCGTTCACCCAGTTAGGATCAAATTATGCATGTGACACATCCCGGGGCTCAAAAGAAGCAACAAATGCAGAGTGGGAGAAAAATGCTAGAGAGTTAACCGAAGAGCGTGTGACACGCTGGTGAAGATCTCCAATGATCCTGTGTGGAGGGTGATCCCATTGGACCTACCAAGATGGAACAATCTCGGATGTGACCTCCCCTGCGTCCACAGCGGGGCTAGCCTCTGCTTGAGCTTGCTGTCGGAGGAGTGAGAAGGAAGCCGTGGGCAAGGGTCCTTCATCATCAGAGCTCGTAGCAGAGGGGGCAGGAGCCGCAGCCGGTGCAGTGGCTCCTGCATCACCAACATCATCTGCACCTTCCTCATCTTCAAAGATGGGGGTGCCTTCTTCATCATCACCTAAAAGCTCAAAAACAGGGGTTGTGCAGAGCATAGTCTCATCAAAAGAAACCTCACAAGTCTCAACAACTTGCTTGGCCTCCAAAATCCAGACACAAAAAGCCCTAGAACTAGATGCATACCCAAGAAAAATCCCATCCAAATAATTAGACTCAAACTTGTCCAAATGCCCTGCCTTCTTAAGCACAAAGTACCTGCAGCCAAACGCTCGCAAATGCTTAACGCTGGGTTGCCTAACAAACCGAAGTTCATACGAGGTCTTCCCAAGGAAAGCTCGCAAGAAGATACATTTCGTAATGTAACAGGCCGTATTCACTGCCTCAGCCAAAAAACGTCTCGGAGTCTTGTGCTCATCGAGCATCGTCCGTGCCATCTCAACGAGTGTGCATTTCTTGCGTTCCACAACACCGTTCTGCGGTGGGGTATATGGAGAAGAAAACTGGTGCTCAAGACCTAGGTCACGACAGAAGTTTTCGAACCGAGAGTTTTTGAATTCACCGCCATTGTCATTGCGGATAGCCCTCATGGTCTTATGACTCTCGTTTCTCAACCTCAGTACTAGATCACGAACAAAACCAAATGCCTCATCCTTAAACTCCATGAAAAATACCCACAAGAATCACGAAAAGTCGTGCACAATGACAAGCACGTACCACTTTCCACTGACCGACGCTACCCGAGCGGGGCCTACAGTATCCATATGGAGTAGCTCACCCGGATAGAATGTCATAACCTGAGATACAGGGGTGTGAGAAGCAGCAACCATCTTGCCATGACGACAGGGGTGGCACAGTAAGTCCTTCTTAGCTTTCAATTTGGGCAATCCTTGGATTAGGCCCATTGAACTCAACCTGACTAGCAGATCAAAGCTCAAGTGCCCAAGTCTCTTATGCCACTTCCATATATCAGCAGAAGGACTAGCAACCAAACAACATGCGGGGCCAGAAACAGATGTGAGGTCGACCCTAAAAACTTGACCAAAAGACAGCAAAGAGCAAACAAGGGTCTCCTCAAAACCTTCATCGAGAAGTTGCGAAACAGAGACCAAATTGAACCCCAGATTCTGGACAAAAGCAACTTCTCTCAGGGAAAGCTTAGCAGAGAGCAAAACAGAACCAACACCCAACACTTTACCTTGACCATTGTCCCCAAATGTGATGTACTTCTTGGTGCTTACGGGGTTGAGGCTGGAGAACCACTTGCGGTGCCCTATCATGTGTCTAGAGCAACCGGAATCCATGATCCACAAGTCCTCCAAGCCTCGATCTTGTAAAGTCAAGTAAAGCGACGGTGAGCAAATGGTTCGGCACTAGGGTTAGTACCAAAATTGTTGTACCAGTGCAAGCCATCTGCTCAAAAGTGAGGTAAGCACAATCAAAGAAATCATCACGACAATCAGGGTAACCACGACCTCCAAAGCGTGAACCCTCGAAAGCTCCCTCAAAGCCTCGGTCACGAGGTCCATAGCCATGTTGAAAACGACTAGGAGCTCGGCTGGTAAAGCGACTCTCACCACCAGGAACGCGGGCTTGAAAGCCGCCTCCTCTCTCACCACTAGCAAAACGGTCTCTCTTCTCATTGCGGTGGGGAGGATCTTGCCTACCACCCTGGTAGAACTGATCTAGGTTCCCCCAAGCTCTCTCCTGCCTCTCAACTTGCTTCCTCCTGAAACAAAACTCCTCTAGGTGGCCATTCCGCTGGTAGAACTCACAGTGGTAGACAGGCCTCCTAGAAACAGGGTTAGGCTGGGACTTGGGCTTAGGTGCTGTGGCCTTGGGTGGCTCTGGCTACTGGACTGGCATCTTGCCCTTGGACTTAAGCTCTTCCTCTATTACCTTGTCTAGCTTAGCCTTAGAAGGCTTGGGTGTCCAGTACTACTTCTTTGGGGCAGCCTTAGGTGGCTCATGGTAAACCCCATCAACAGTCTCACATGGCTGGGTAGGAGTAGTTTTGATCTTAATTGGATCACTCTTCACACTCGAAGTACTGCACTCCCCAAACCCAAAACCACTCATGTCACCCTCGACTCTCTTGGTGCTTTCTATAATCATCTCTAGTTGGGGTTGCCTCGCATACACCCAACTCAGCACCTCTCTCAACCTGTCATTGTCATATTGCAAAGACAACACTTGCAAACTCAGATCTTCCAGAACTACTGTCTGGGCAGCACATGTATCACAATCTATAGAGGGAATGGCATCCCTATCCACCAGCTACATCCTAAGGGTCAGGCTGCCGATGGAGGACATGGCTGGAAGGGGGTTTTTGCTCGGTTCTTTTTCTGGCGCAAGAAAGAAGAAGAACAGATGCCGATGGTGAACAAACAGGGGAGCCCTACCTTTTATTAAGTGCAAGGCGATGGAAGGCGAAGAGGCACCGTACGAGGAAACTGAAAGGTCACGCGGGCCATCATTGTGGTTGCCATGGAAGACCGTGTGGCGATACAGGATGATGGGATGTGCTTGGCCAGGTTTCACACCTATCTGGTTTTAAAATAAAAATCTTTATTTGACAAAACTAGGGGGGCATGTGTTGACATCGGAATTTGGGCCGACCATGATAATGGGCCAGAATTGGCTTTGGGTTGAGGAGAAGCTATCCAAGGAAGCGATAGCGCGTATCATGGTGAGCAGGCTAGCGGGCCTTGTATCGTAGCTTAATGTTTAGATAAAGAGTCCAGGTCGAGTCGGTTAAGGTCTTAGCTTAATTAAGGAAGGGCAGGCTTGCCGCCCAAGTCAGCAAGACTATAAATATGTACCCATACCATGGAATAAGATTTGACGACACACGTTCATCAAGCAGCGGTTGCCTCCACATCCCTTTGGCGCATCGCCACCTCTAGCGACTAGAGTTTCAGGTAATCGTCATGCTTCCCTAATGAAGCGTTAGTCGCCTAGCGAATCGTGTACTGAAGCGTTTTTGATGGCACGGTTTGCTAGCTACCATGATGAATCTCGTGTCGAGCTTAACTCGGCGTGAGATCCATTAGTTATTCCGTGCATTGAGCTAATGTGCTTGTATATCGGCTCGTGCACAACTTGCGCTATGTTAACAATCGTTGTGATGCATGTCTTTGCGCTACATGGTGCTCTTTGTAAGGTTAGCATGATGCAAGCTTTATATCTAGGTTTGATCTGTCCTTAGAAGATATACCTGCAGATCATTTCCTGCTAGAAAAAGATCCTATGTTCTTTATGCCTAGTTTCATCTTTGCCGATCTCAATAAAGATCCATCCTTTCATGTTGTATCTTTGTCTTTTGATTGGCATGAATTTCGTCTTAAACTATAATAAGTATTCAGATAGATCTCATCTATCTAGAACAGATCTAGATATATTTCCTTTTCCCCTTTTTATTACATGATTATATATATTATTTGGATGTATCATTGGTAAGACAGCACGGTCATGCTGATGTTGAAGATCCGACGCTGGAAGAGCCGATCCGAGTGATCCGGCTAGTATTTAACGTTTCCTTTGTTTTGTCTGTTTGTACAGGGGAAACAGGAGCTGACCACCACCACCACCTCCATCACAACCTTCCTGTCTAGGTCATCAGCCAGGTGGCACGCCCGACCACCACTGTCTGACGATCGGCTAACCGTTTAGCCGGTTGTGAGCCGCAGCAAGGAGGAGCGACCACTACGTCCACATACACCTCTCGGCTCTCATTATGTTGACTCACCAAGGGTGCTACCTGTTGGTTTCCTGGTGCAACAAAGCTACATCAAGCAATGGTGGTCTAAAAGACCAACTAAGCCCCAAGCACGACCTGGAGGGCCCATCAGTCGTGTTTGGAAGGAGGAGTTGTCCAAGGGATCAAGGGGATGCCTGAGAAAAAGGCTCACAACTCGGCAAACTAACACTAGATTAGTTTGTTGTTTTCTTAAGTAAAGCAAAGGTAGGCAGGACCATGCTTTTCCCAGCTAATATGATATGAATGATAAGTATGCACCTGCATTAGGAGTTGTTTGAAAACCACTTGCATTAGACTCCTTGGCCACCCTGGCCCTAGCACCTACGATAGAGTACGCAGGACGAGTATGCCTAGTAATGCTAGGTACGAGTAGACATGAGTGAATGGAGTCACTCATCGCGTAAGTGATTTTTTTCAAAATCACAGAAATATTACTATTATGGAAGTTACTATTATGTTTATGGACTAAGTGGAGACCGAGCGGAGAAATGGATATATGTATATAAAAAAAATGATGATGATGATGTGGATGGTTTGGTGGACTCCACCCGAGTCGCATAAGGCCCGTCCGCTGTTCGCCTGCTGATCGGCATAAAATTGCTAAAGTGCTTATCCAAGACATGGGCTTGGTGAAAGTCTTACTTGTGCCATCCGAAGAACAGAGACAGGTTCCTACTGTTAAACCTTGGGGAGCTTGTACTCAAGGGAGGGCTGACCCGGTACGCCGAGGTACCGCTCCTGTGGGGGCACAACCTGGGAAGAACAGTGGGATTGAATCGAATTTGGGATGGGACAAGTGGAGATGGGGGATATATATGTGTGGAACGCGATAGATAGTAAGTATATATCCCTAGGCATTTTTAGTTATTCCCGAGAATTAAAAATTGATTCGAATCGTTGATGCTCACCAGGTGTGAGAATGCCAATATCACTGATGGGCAACGTAGTAACTACTTGAATACTTTATGCTTATTATTCATGTTTTCAAATACCACATGCTTGTATTATATGTTTACATTCCTGCAAGTTATTATGATTGCGTTGATACATGCAAATAATGGAACTTGTCACTTTATGGATTTCATCACTGTTTAACAATCAATGGCTAAGGATCCACTTATTAGTAAGCATGCTTTGTGTCAGCCGTAAGCCATTCCATTAAGTCCTACTGAGTAATTAGTACTCAGGGTTTGCCCCCACTTTTGGAGCGCAGGTACAGATGACGTCCAGACAGCTGTTTGGAGGAGGGTAGAACCAGTGGGCTCGGTGCTTGGACAACTGTTTGGAGGAGGGTAGAACCAGTGGGCTCGGTGCTACTTGCCTTATGTTCATCTCTGCATGAACACTTCTTAAGTACCCTATTTCCGCTGAGAGATGTTTTTCAAATCGCTTTCGCTATATTTTGAACATGTATTTGATTAAATATTTGTAAACTAAGTTTATCTACTCTCTGTTTCGACTGCCTGTGATGATGTAACTGTTGTGGCTCCATCGAGAGTCGGATGTGTGTGATGTCGGTTCCTTTGGATTTGGTGTTATCGAGGGTCGAAGGACTCTCGACGGACTACCGGGTTTAGTTCAGCCTAAGTGCACTGCGAGCCAAAGGTGGCAGGTGTGCTTAGCCTAGATTAAGCTGGGCGATTCCGCCACAAGCATCCCACCAACTGGTTTGCCATTGATGAAGCCCTTTACGTAGAGAGGCTTGAGGTGCCGATATTTTTTGTCGACCGGCTTCTCAAAAATTGCAGCATGGGGGCCAAGACTAAGTTGTGCCATGGACTCGACCATCTGCTTGCTGCTGGGAGGACGAAAATCTTCTGGGAGGTAGAAAACCATGTTAGTACTTGCCGCTGCCTTCTTGATCACCTTGTTGACCTCCTCCTCAAAGTCGTCCTCCTCATTAGAATGGTCATCACTGGCCATACGTGACAGCTCCTCTTTTGCTTCCTCTTTAGATGGTTCAGTCGATGTGGGTCTCGTTGATGTTTCAGCCGCGTCAGACTGTGGCTTGCGCTTCCAAATGGGGTTGCGGTCCATCTGTAGACTTGGGATTTCCATGGCACCGCCAACCTTCTTGAGCAGCCGAAGGTACTCTTCTTCGGCTTGTTACAGACTGCGCAGGCATTAAACTCTGTGCTTCTGTGACTTGGTCAAACTCTTGGGGCACCACCTTGGTAGGTTGCTCGCCGCGCGATGCCTATCGTCGTTGGGCTCATGCCGCTTGACAGGAGGCGGCGAGCGCCTTGGTGGTGGAGATGCAAGTCGACACCTCAGCGATGGTGATGCAGGTCGCCGTGGCGGGGGAGTAGGATCAGGTGCATGGCGCGGCGAGGGCACGCGATGACAGCACGGCGAGGGCGTGCGTCGTAAGCGTTCAAACACTGTGCTGAGCCCTACGGTTGGAACATTCTGGGCAGTCATCGATGGTTGGAAGCCTGTCCATACCTTGGCTCCAGCAGAAGTGGAAGTAGGGGCAGCGCCAATGTTCCTCGCGATTGACGGCGTCGCGGTGCTCCTAGTACCACCGACGGTCCTCCCAGTGCCTCTCCTCACGCCTTGGCGAATGAGGGTACTATCGACGATGTTCCTCATGATAACGCCGCCGCTCGCGATGATAGTCTTCCTCCTCGTCAATACGATGACGCTCCTCATTGCACCGATGATGGCGCACGTATATGCTGATCAGCACCCCTGAGTTAGGGCGAAATTGATGTTTTCTTTCAATCACTCTAACCGAAGTGTGTTCTTCGGTCCAGAACTCCAAAGGCAGATCATCACTTGTGTCAGCTTTGGCTTTCCCTCTTGCGTCCGTGGGCGTACCAACCATATTGATTGAGACAGTGGCATTTTGGAGCAAATGAGGGTACAACTCTTGATTAGCGCGGCGTAGGACCCTTCCTGCAGTGATTGCTTCTCCCAAGCATGCCCAGAACGTTGGATCGGCAGAGGGAGGCACTGAGTAGTCCTCCTCGAGCGGTGACTTGGCCGTGTAGATCATGTTGACTGGGAAAGGCGTTGTATCGATTTTCATTGGAGCGCGGGCAAAGACCAGCCTTCCCTACTCGATAGCTCTCTAAATCTCAGACCCCAAGATCCTGCAGTCAACTATATTGTGCCCATCGAGCTTGTTATGCCATTTGCAGTACTTGCGGCCACGTATCTCTTCGGCCATGGGTGTCTGATGCCCGGCTATTGGCACCAAGTGTTTCTCATTAAGCAGCAAGTCAAAGATGGCTTCAGTCTTGGAGATGTCAAAGTCGAAACCCAGAGTGGATTCAGGCTGTTTCACCCACTGGCACTGCAACGGCTGGTTTGTTCTTGCCCACTGGACAAAGCACGCATCGACATCATCCAGCGGATCGTCTTCTTCAGTCAGGATGAAGCCGATCTTCCTCCTTTGCTTTTACTGGAACACCTCTGGGTGGCTTCGTTCGTAGGCCTCTACCTTGGACACTAAGTGGCCGATAGATTCAAAATCAGTCGGCCCATATGCTGCTTTGACAGCTTTGTTCAAGCCCTTGTATGCCAATTCCGCCAAGAACCTTTCCTCTAGGTGGAGGGAATAACACCTGTTCCTCAACTCGCGGAAACGTTGGATGTACTTTTGCACTGACTCTCCCGGGTATTGGTAGATGTTGGTGAGGTCTGTCATTGTTGCTTTATCAGACCCAGAGAAGAAGTGCGCATGGAACTCCTCCTCCAACTGTTTCTAGGTAGTAATCGATCCAGGGGCCAACGTGGTGTACCACCCAAAGGCTGGCCCGGTTAGCGATAGAGCGAATAGCCGAATCTTCATGTGTTCGGCTCGAGATGCAGGTCCCAACTTCACCAAGTATCGGTTAACATGCTCGACGGTGCTGGTGCTGTCGTTGCCACTTAATTTGGAGAAATCTGGGATCTTGAACTTGGGAGGCGCTTCGAGGTGATCATATACCTCCGGGTAGGGTTTAGAGTAGGTGACCCTTTGCTTAGGCATAATCCCATATTGGCTCCTCAAAATTTCAGAAATTTGATCCCGAACCATGTCGGAATCAGCTCCTGTAGCATGCATGGCCTGATCATTTTGGATCGGCCTAGACCCGTATGTGTGTTGCCAGTTAAGCATCTCCTGGTCTACGGTTTTTCCTGCTCCCTGCGGGGCTGAGTTCTTGGCGGGTCCTGCTGCGGGCCTCGTCGCGGACTGACAAGGACCGGGTTGGGGTACGGGGCAGGACGTGCTTCCCCTTCTTCCAACTATTGATACCTCAACTGACAAAAATATGCATCAGGTATGACCAACGGTGGAGTAGAATATGCCCGGGGCTGTAAGGGGATGCCGTCGCGTGGAGGGTGCATAACAAGCTCTGCGACGTTGTCACCTTGAACCTCGATGTGGATGGGGGTGAGCGGCCTGGAGTAGAACATAGCCTCTCCAACATGGCCGTTCAATTCGGGGCTGATGATGTGAAGGGGTTCACCGGCCAAAGCAGCTCGAACAGTCTTGACCACAATGTTATCCATGCGGTTGATGGTCGCCTCCGATTGCCGGATGAGGGCGTGCGCTGTGATCCTCTGAATTTCTTCACGGAGCGCCTCAGTATGCTTGCGTGAGGGAGTCATAAGGTCAACTTTGTCAAGGAGCGTATCGGGGACTCCATGGATCTTGATGTGGCCATCACGAGATCGCCCATACATGGCGAGCAGCTTCTTCTTCAGATCTTCCAGGATCGTGGCGTACTACTTTTGGTGCGCTTTAAGGAGTTCTTCGACCTTTTCAACGGGCGCGACTTCCTCATCCTCGCTGGGATTCTAGCGAGCGTCCCCAGCCATGATGATGCGTTGAGATCTTGGTGTCCCACCGGGCGTGCCAAAAATATGTTGCACCAAGAAACCAACGGGTAGTACCTTTGGTGAGTCAACACAATGTGAGCCGGGAGGTGTATGTGGGCGTACAAGTCGCTCCTCCTTGCTGCGGCTCACAATTGGCTAAGCAGTTAGCCGATCGTCTAACAATGGTGGTCGGGCGTGCTACCTGGCTGACGACCTAGCCAGGAAGGTTGTGATGATGGTAGTGATGATGGTTAGCCCCTATTTCCCCTGCAATGACAGATAAAACAAGGCAAACATTAAATACTAGCCGGATCGCTCGGATCGGCTCTTCCCGCATCAGATCTTCAACATCGGCATGATCCTGCTGTCTTGCCGATGGTACATCCAACTAATATGTGCGAACATGTAATAAAAGGGAAAAGAAACCTATCTAGATCTATTCTAGACAGTCGAGATCCATCCGAATACTCCTTATGCTTTGAGAATAGACTTATGCCAAAGATTAAACAGAGAAACAAGCATAAAAGAATAGATCTTTGTTAAGATCGGCAAAGATAAAACATGGCATAGAGAACATCGGATCTTTTTCTAGCAGGAAATGATCTGTAGATATCTCCTAAGGATAGATCAAACCTAGATATGAAGCTTGCATCATGCTAAACTTACAATATATACCATACAGCGTAAAGACATGCATTATAATGATTATTAACATGAAGCAAGTTGTGCATGAGTTGATATGTAGGCATGTCGACTCAATGCACGAGATAATTAGTAGATCTTGCCATAAAAAACGCTTCAGTACAAGAACTACCATCAGCAGAACGCCGCGATGCCCTATCAACATCTACTTAGAGAGATTGATAGAGCAGCATGACGATATACCTTGAAAAACCCTAATTGCTTAGGGGCGGCAATGTGCCAAAGGGATGTGGAGACAACCGCTGCTTGATGAACGTGTGTCGTCAAATTTTATTCAATGGTACGGGTACATATTTATAGTCTTTAGGACTTGGGCGGCAAGCCTGCTCTTCCCTTAACTAAGCTAAAAACCCTAACCGACTCAATCTCTAATTGGACTCTTTTAACTCAAAGCATTAAACTACGATACAAGGCCTGCTGGCCTACTTGACGTGGTGCGCGCCATCGCTTCCTTGAACAGCTTCTCTCAGCCCAGAGCCGATTCAGGCCCATTAACTGGGTCGGCGAAATTCCGATGCCAACAACTGGTTCAACCAATCCATACTAGTTGAACCAGTCCACACCGGTTGGAACCAGTCTCTACTGACTTTTTGTTTCAAGCTTCAGATAAATTGCAGATTTGCCTATTCACCCCTCCTCCTCTAGGCAACTTTTAGCTTGGGATCGGCATAACATTGCTAGAATGCTTATCCAGGCCATGGGACTGGTGAAAGCTTACTTGTGCCATCCGAAGCTTTCAAGGTGCCTCCCATCCACGTGATGGAGGCATATTGGGGGGGAGGCTTTGTACTCATGGCGGGGAGACCGAGATGTCGGCAGGCTCGCCATGGGGGCACAACCCAAGGGTTAGGTGGGGCGCTTTGAATCTTAGACGGGACAAATGGAGATGGGGGATATATGGGAACGTGATGGCTACTAAGCATATATCCCCTGACATTTTTAGTTATTCCTAGAAATTAAAAATCGATTCGAATCGCTGATACCCACTAGGTGTGGGAATGCTAGTATCACCGCCGAGCAACATCGTAACAACTTGAACATATTATGCTTATTACTCATATTTTCAAATTTCACGTGCTTGTATTTGCATACTTACATTTCTACAAGTTATTACTATTACGATATATGCAAACGATAGAACATGTTACTTTATGATTAATTTATCACTATCTAAAAATCAATGACTAAGGATCCACTTGTTAGTAAGCCAACTTTGCGTCAGCCGTAAGCCATTCTATTAAGTCCTACTGAGTAATTAGTACTCAGGGTTTGCCCCCACCTTGTGAGCGCAACTATGCAATTCTTTGTGTGCACCAGTGTTAGAGGGGTGCTTGTTTCCACTCGGTTGAAGGACGTCATGTGTGCCACAGGAGTAACATCGGTGGGCTCGATGTTGTTTCACCGTTGCGAGTCTTTTGAGTTATCATGAACTTCGAATTTTAAATTCTGCTACGAGATACATTTTAACTTGCTTATCGTATGGTACTATGTTGGAACTGTGTTTTATTTCGAACTGGATTGTAAAACTAAGTCTACTTATTCTCTATTTCAAGTGACTGTGATGATGTAACTATTGTGGCTTCATCGAAAGTCAGATATGTATGATGTCGGTTCCTATGGGTTTGGTGTTATTGAGAGCCGAAAGACTCTCGCGGACCACCGGGTTTAGTTGGGTTTAAGTGTCCTGCGCGCCAGAGGTGACAAGTGTACTTAGCCCTGATTAAATTGGCGGTTCCGCCACATTGATAATCTTTACTTAAAACCAAGGCAGTTAGCAGGGAACTATTAAAACCAAAGAGATTCGATTGCCTTGAATAGGCTGAACAGAAATGCATGAAAGGTATTTTGTAATTATTTTGTGGATAATCTCTACTCCGAAAAGGTGTATACTGCTTTTGTCGTCCGTATGTCCTCTGCGCCGTCCGAACCGCCTCCACCGCAACCGACCTGCACGCTTTTAAATCCCCCACATCTCCCCTCGCCCCCACCGCCATAATCAGCGGCAGCCTGCCCCTCCAGCCTAGGGAAAACCTTTCCGACGGATTCCGTCCGGTAAACCGAAAATTTTTCCGTTTCCAGTATTCTACGAGAAATAGAATTCCGGTATTTTTCGCTATTTTTCGTTTTGAATTTAACAAATTTAAAAAAATTTGTAAAAAATCAGAAAAAAATATGATAAAAAACTAGATGTTTTTCTGAGCAAATAAGACTAGAACACACTCAAATCTAAGATCATTTGATAGGTTAAAATTGCATTTTGGTTGAAAGACAAGGTTATTTGTAATCTAATGAGTTATGGTTTGTCAATGGGTTGAAAAAATATACCTTTTGAATGGAATGAGATGCCTTCTTTCTTTCTTCTTGCACTTTCATCCTATCTTCGTTACTTATCAAGTATTACATGATATACATAGATATTGTTTATTAAATTGAACTTGGACTTTCATATGGACTATGCAATTTATGTACTATAAACTTGTATTATGGTCTATGGATTGTAACTATGTACTTATGTTATTGTGATAAATTTAGTTTCCATGCATTTTATTTGTGATTTCATGTGACAATATGTATTTGTTATGAATAATTTGTGTGTAATATATTTACTATGCATTGTACATTGCAATATACAAAAGATACATATAATATTCTATCAAATTATTTATCTTTTCATATGTTTGTAGCATTTTCTAGTCGAAAAATGCCATTTTCTACCGGAAAGTTTGGAATTCCGACCAAAAAATCCGAAATTCCATTTTTCAAATTTGAAAACACCTTCCGTTCGAAAAACACGGATTCCGACGGAATTCCGCCGTTTCCGGATGAGTCCGGCATTTGTCTAAAAAAACGGAATGGTAATCCTTGCTCCAGCCGCAGCGACTCCTCCACGAGCCGTGCAGCCGGCCCCCTCCCCCGCCGCTGCGACCTCCAAGGGGGTTTTTAACTATTTACCATCCTTACGAAAGCCACCTCTTGAGATGCCAACTTTAATTTCGCGTTTACATATTTACCACACCTGAGATCGTTGGCTTACATTTTTGCCAGTTTTGAGGACGTGGCGTGCCACGTCACATGTCCAGCGTGGAAGGGCTCGGGTAGGGCAGCGCCATATGACCTGAATGCCCCTGCCTCTCCCTTTACCTATCCCCTCCCCGGTCACCTACCCGACAAAACTCACAGAACACCTAGCAGTGCGATCTCCATTGGTGGCGGCTGCATACCCGCATCGAGGGAGCAAAGGTTCAATCTGGTCCCCAGCTTCCTTTTTGGATGGTTTATGGGCTCGTTCCCCTCCTTCACGGGGCCTCCTTCCTTCACTGCTTGGTTTGATTGGTTAGGGTTAGATTTGCTCGATTTTGATTTGGGGTGAGTTCGGTTGGGCAGCAGCTGCGGGCAATGGCGGAGGGGTCGGCTGGGGCAGTGGGGTGGGGCAGCAGCACCACGCGAGCAGCATCCCGCAGGCGAGCTCCTCCCAGCGCGGCTCCGCTGCGCATCCCCGCGGGCGAGCTCCTCCCTGCGTGGCTCCTCCTCGCCGGCGAGTTCCTCCCCGCGCGACTCCGTTGCGCACCCCCGTGGGCGAGCTCCTCCTCGCGGGCGAGTTCCTCTTGCACATCCCCGCCGGCGAGCTCGTCTCCTCGCGGGCGAGTTCCTCCTCCGAGCCAGCTGCCTCGACTGAAGTCCAGGCACGTCTCAGTCCTCTCACTCTTCACTCTTCCCCTTCCTCTGTTCTGACCGGGCCTTTGCAAAGAAAGCAGAGGATGCACATGGTCTGTCATTTGTGCTTGACTGCATGTAACCTGTCCAGTAGCGTGAACGTGATACTGCAGGCTCCAGCTGCACGAGTTTAATGCTCCTGTTCTGCCGGTGCTTGTGCTTGCGCTAGTGCTACTATGGCTGTTATATTATGTCATTTGAGGCTTGTTTGTGGCTACCGATAGATGAGATTTCAGATTTGCTATTTTACTAATTTCTATTGTGCACTAGCACTGTAGTAACTAGTAAATTATATATTATGATATTTGTAAGGCGTCGCCTCGCCGCGCGCCTTATTCGCCTAGGCGGTTGGAAGGGGGTCGCTCGCCACGCCTCGCCTTACCGCCTTAATAACCATGGCCCAACCGAACGGTTTCTTGCTTAGTCACTCATTTTGATTTGCTCGATTTCTGACTATGTGTTAGGGAAAGTAGCAGCACATGATCGATTAGGACGGTGATGGAGTTCCCAGATCCTGATGGCTGCCCCCCTTGGTAAGTTCATGCTCTATTTGGGATGAGTGCGATACTCTTGATGTGTGGTCATAAAATCTAACAAAGTGCCGGCATGTTTCAATGGTTTATGCCAGGATCGATCCTGGCAATGGGTTTAGACTAGTTGTGAACTGCGGTAGTTATACAGCCAGTTTGGACTATGGGATGCTTGATATTTCAGAGCAGCAACATGAGTTGTGGTTTGATAGAGGCAGTGAGTATGACCTGGACAAACTTGTTAATGATATGGCCTCTTTGATGATATGGGGTAAGTGCCAGACACTGTCAGTATGGGTTGTTGATGTTGACAGTGCAGCTGAATGGAAGATCAGGACAAATGAGCACTTTGCCAAAATGATTAAGTCTAGGTTGAATGAAAAAACAGCCCATCTTAAAGTGGAAGTTGTTTACAAGGAGGGTTTCCTAAGTGCATATAGTTCAGTAGGGCCATCTGGTTTGACTAGTGAGGCTGAACATGTGGATGATAGCTGTGTGTCACCTGAGCATCCTGAACAAATACCACCTATTGACTAGAGTGAACTGACAATTCTGCCTATACCTGAAATGGATGGAGATGCAGCAGCAGTGGCTGATGAAGAAAGGGTGTTTGAGGCAATGGGTTTTAAGGCTGCTAACATTGATGGTGAAGAAGCTAGAGCTGCAGAAATTCCTATACCTATGATCCCTACAGAGCTTGAAGATGACCTGAGAGATGTTTCTATTCTTGTTGATGACAAAGCCCCTGAAGAGCCTTTACTGGACTGGGATAGGGATCACCCAGATGTGTCAGTTGGATCTATCTTTCCAAGCATGTATGACTTCAGGCTTGCAGTCAAACAGCATGCAATTGAGAATGAATTTGAACTTAGGACAGAACACTCTGTCACAAAAAGGTTTAGGGGTTCCTGCAAGGCTAATAGATGTCCATGGTTGATTAGAGCTAGCTCTCAACATGATAATAGTGTCAGGGTACCTCTACTTACTGTTTGTTGTTTGCTTTATGTACACTGAACATGTCTGTGTTACCGGTTCCAATACTTATTACATTGTTTTTGCAGGTGCAAATCAATACATTAGAACACCAGTGTTCTTCAAAGTGTAGACTTGAAGGCACCATGGTATCTCAAGCTTGGGTAACAGAAAGAGCTATCCCACTTCTAAAGAGGAAGCATAACATGGGTACAAAAGAGGTACAGGAGGCACTTCAAGATAAGTACAAATAAACATCAACTACTAGACAGTTTACTATAGCACACAGAGAGCAGCTGACAAATTGTTTGGTAAGTGGGATGATTCTTGGGATTGGTTGTATAGATTTAAAGCAGAAGTTGAGTTGAGATCACCTGGTAGTGTTGTAGAGATAGACACTGTGCAGGATGGTGACAAAGTGAGATTCAGTAGATTTTTCTATGCCTACAAGGCCTGCATAGATGGATTTTTGAATGGTTGCCGTCCTTACCTTAGTATTGACTCCACTACTCTTAATGGGCAGTGGAATGGACACATGCCAGCAGCCATGGCTTTAGATGGGCATAACTGGATGTTCCCACTGGCATTTGGATTCTTTGACTCAGGGACTAAAGATAACTGGATTTGGTTCATGCAACAACTTTTGAAATCTATTTGACCTGTACCTAAACTAGCTATCTGCACTGATGCTTGTAAGGGTCTTGAAACTGCAGTTGCAAAGGTGTTTCCATGGGCTGAACAGAGGGAATATTTCAGACATCTTATGGAGAATATGAAAAAAATACTACACAGGTGAGATCTATGGCAAAAACATATGGCCAGCAGCTAGGGCAAACACAAGTGGCAAATTCAACTACTTTATGGGTAAAGTTCTAGAGGCTAGTCCTGGTGTAGCAGATTGGCTTAATGATAACCATAACTTGATGTGGGCTAGGAGCAAGTTCAGTACAGATATAAAGGTTGATTACATCAACAACAACTTGGCCGAGTGTTGGAATGGTTGGATCAAAGAATTCAAAGACCTTCCAATTCACTGCATGGTTGATGCAATTAGGGTGAAGCTTGTGGTACTATTTGAAAAGAGGAGGAGGATCTCCATGGCACTGCAAGGATGTATCCTGCCAGGTGTGATTCATCAACTCAATGCAGCATCAAAGGGGTTAGGCCACCTCAAGGTTACTAAGGGCAATCCAAACCAATCAGAGGTGACAGAGATCTACAAGGATGAGAAAGTAAAAAGGCATGTGGTGTACCTAAAAGAACGCAGCTGCACTTGCAGAGAATGGGATGTCATAGGAAAGCCCTGCCCACATGCCTTAGCTGTTATTACTTCTGCAAGAAGCAGCAATATGGAAGAGTATGTGGACATGGCTTACTCAGTGCAGAAGTTCAGAGCAGCATATGCTGGTGTCATTCATAATATAACAGATAGAACCCAATGGCCTGTAGTTGAAAAGGGGTTCAAGCTTCATCCACCACACGCCAAGAAGAGATGAGTGGATAGGCAGAGGAAAAATAGAATACCATCCTTCTTGGAGAGAAGTGGAAAGGCTACCAGACAAGTGAAATGTAAGGGATGTGGTGAGTATGGACACAGAAGCGGGAGTTGGAGATGTTCATTGATTGGCACCAAGAGGTATGTACAAATGCAACCACTGTAGTAGTGTCTTTATCTTTATCTTTCTCTCTACACAAGTCTTTGTGTTTGCTTACAGGAAGAGGCCCAAAAAAAACCTGCAAAGCGAGGCAGGAAGAAGGCAAAGACTGCAGAAGAAGCTTCTATTTTGCATGCTGCTACCCATGAAATCATTCCGGTTACAGCCACACCAAGAACCAGAGCTGCAGCAGCAAGAGAAAGAGCAGCGGCGGCACCAGCGGCAGCCCAGGCAGCAGAAACAGCAGCAGCCCAAGCAGAAGCAGCAGTAGCAGCACAAGCAGAAGGACCAGTAGCAGCACAAGCAGAAACAAAAGTTGGACCTTCTACTAGGAGGTAAGTTACAATCTGTAAAGATTTGGTACTGCATATGGACCAACCACTGCCTCCATTATGTCTGATAAATGCTAACTTTTTGCATTGCAGACGTCTAGCTATGGACCAACCAGTGCCTGTATTATGTCTCCCTCCAATGCCTAAGAAGATGACACCTGTACACCTGTGAAGAAGAGAGTGTGTACCAAGGTGAGAAAGATCCCAACAAAGCCTGATGGAGCAGCTACCTGACATGCTTCGATGGCCTGTGAGCCTCAGCTGGACCATTTTGTTATGTGTATGTGGCATGTGAGCCTCTCATCAGCACTCTTATGTGTATGTGGCCTGTGAGCCTGTCATCAGCACTTTGTTATGTATTTTGGCCTGTGAGGCATTTATGAACTGATTTAGGTGCACTGTGTTATGTGTTTGTGGCTTGCGAGTAAGACATTATATTGTAGCCTATGAGCTAATATGGGAAGTTGTAAGACAATATTGCATGGCATTTCTGACAATATATTGTGGCCTGTGTGATCCAATCTGGTTATTTTGCAGTCAACGATTCCATTGATCAAAGTAGCTGTTTTCATACAACTGCACGGCCTGTGACAATATGTTGTGTGCGGTCCGTGGAGGGCAGGGACCGAGGAGGGAAGAGGTAAAGGAAAGGGCAGGGGCATCCGGGTCATTTGGCGCTGCCTGTCCGAGCCCTTCCACGTTGGACATGTGACATGGCACGCCAGCTCTTCAAAACTGGCAAAAATGTAATCCAACGATCTCAGTTGTGGTAAATATGTAAACGCAAAACTAAACGTGGCATCTGAAGACATGGCTTTCGTAAGGATGGTAAATAGTTAAAAACCCCGCCTCAAGGGCCGGCGAGCCCGCCGCCTCTCCCCTCGCCCCCACCGCCATAGACAGCGCGCCGCGCAGCCAGCCGCCTCCCCCGCCGCCATGACTCCAAGCGCTGCGCAGCCGGCCGCCTCTCCCCTAACGCCGCGACCTCCACGGGACGTGCAGCCCGCCGCCTCCCCGCCGCCGCGACCTCCAAGTGCCGCAGGCGGCCGCCTCCTTCGCTGCTGCGACCTGCACGGGCCGCGCAAGCCGGCGGCCGTCGCTCCCGACTGCTGCGAGCGCCACAGCCCCGGATCCGGCTCCAGCACGCTAGAACTGCCGCCTCCCCCCTCCTGACCGCCGCCCCCGACCGCCGCCGGTCCTCCGGCCCGGTGTGGATTGGATCCACCGTCTCCACCGTCCTACGCCTCTCCCAGATCCGGCGACCGCGCGTCACAAGCTTTAGTGGACTCCACGAGGCGACGCCGTCGTCTCCCGTCCCGCGCCGCGCAATCCCCTCCAGTCCTCCGCCGCCAGGTCCTCCTCCAATCTCTAATCTTAGGTATCAATCTCTAATCTTTCTTTGCTGAACTTTCAGGAAACAGAAGCTGAAACACATAGGTGATCTTTTACTGAATCTCTTTTGCAATGTGAACTTAGGGATCAATCTAAGTAATTTTCTCCCTGGAGACCTAAGTTATTAGCCCATGTTGATGCCTGGTACAATATATTCTTCAGCATATGAAATATCCGCAATGAGATGTTTAGTATGTGAAATTCATATGCCTACTAACGTGCCTTTAGTTGTGTGGACACATAAGAAACAAACCTGATTTTATATGATTATCATCGTGGACATCTAGAGCCTGTTTAGTTGCATTGTGAGCAAGTAACTTATATGATTTTGGGCGTATTTGTGAAATAAAATTTTAAACTGCACTTGAAATACATTTAGGATACAAATTGTTATTAGCATTTTTCTCTTGTTAGATAACTCATCCTTGCTTTGTTGGCTTTACTTTGTCCTGGCTTTGCTTTCTTGCAGTATTTAGCAAATGATTTAACAAGGAGAATGGGGTAAAGCGTCAACCATTATCTCACCAGGTGAGCCAAGTTAGCTGCTGCAATCGTCTTTTACGATACATATTCAAGGTGCCAATTAGAGTAAGCAATCTCGCTGTCAGCTGTTTGTCAGAGTATCATAGATAGTAGGCTTGTTTTTATCTCCAAAACAAAGTCAGCGTAATACCTCAGCTCTCTAACACTTTGCCCTTAATTTGAGTAAGCAAAATGATGAAATAATAAGGCATCAGACTGCATGTTAACTTCATGTATCAGTAGAATGTTCACCTGAATGTCCCACCAAAATTGCCATGTGATTTTATATATCTTTCTCCTGCAAGTTCCCATGAGTTTCTCTCACTGAACTAAACACTGAAAGAAATCTGACATGTTCTGACTGCTTTCAGTAGTAATGTGGTAATCTTTAATATGTGCAAAACTTTTCCTTCTCAACTGATTAAAGCTTTTTCCAAGTAACCATGCCTCTTTTCATATGATTTACCAAGCTAACCTCATCTTTTTGTTTTTTGGGATTCCTTACCAGAGCACTGCTATATAACCAACACTAATACCATGCCAGCCCCACTGAATTGCATCTTGAATCTTCAGGAACCATAATCAGCTGCAATGTTTTTGTTACATTTCCTTTCATTCAGAGGTTGTGGAACGAGAAATAATTCAAAAATATTATTAATCAGATGACAACCTAAGAATCAATTATCTACAACTTTCTGTTTAACCATATTCATCTGAGTTACTTTCCTACCCTCTTGAATTAGCTGAAAATGACGTGAAGTAATGATGTCTGGTTTCCATGTGTTTAGCTGGATTGAAATGCTTATGATATTTTGCACCATTTTAGTTTCATGTTCTCTCTGGCTACACCTTGAAAGCTCAAATTTTAAATGTTCAAAGGCCCCACCTCATGGAACTGGCAGATTTTCTACCATTGGTTTATACTACTTGGAAATTTAGTCCTCAGCTAAAATGACTGGCATTATTACTAGAATATGTTTTTTAGAGACCGACACACCTAAAACTCAGTCTATTTATTGAGAGGAAATGTCACTGCATAAAATGTATGCATAGCTAGAAAGGAGCCTCATGACACTGTGCTTGTTGATTGAGTTGGCTTGTTGTGCCTTTGCCAGCGTTAATCAGTTGTTGAATGTCAATCTCATTCTATATTGTAATTGCCCTTTCTAATTTCTTTCTGTTGGAAATGCAGACCCACATTGTCTTGGTGGAATTGGTGGGTTAGGGGTGTTTTGGTATTTGCCTTTGCTGAAAGTTCAGGGCTACAGCTGCTGCTGGGGCTAAGGCATCCTTTGGGATCAGGTATTTGTTACGGGAGAAAACGCAGGAGTGAAGTAGCCATGGTTCAAATGCCAGTTGTGTTTTATTGAACTAATGAAATGCTTCAAATATAAGGTGAAACTGCTTGTTACTTCAGGTGGTTTGTTAGCGTAAAATTCGTGAAATGTTGAGCTCCAAAGTGAATACGGAATCTGTGAATATTGAATAATATTTGATGATGCTCTCCTGTACAGATCGAGGCAATAACTTGTTAGCTATGATGTTTACTCACCTGATATACAAAAGGATGCATGTAATTTACCTACCATGCTTACTATGATACTGTTCTTTAACGTTTTGAGACCTTTAGGATAAAATCGTTCTTCTGGAGCATCTATATATAAATGCTAGCAGTCAGCAGATGGTCTTGTACTCTTGTTTCTTATCTAATTTATACGATACATGGAAATAATATGTTCAGTTATCTGGTTTTGTACATACATGGAGATTGATACTTGTTGCGGCAGTAGGATATAAAGCCAACACCTTTGCGAAATCCAGATCATTATATGATGTCATGCCATGATCAAGATAATTCAGTATGCATATGAGATCAATTTGGTGTGCAAAATGATGTCCATTCCGAGCTATCAGTCTTATTTTGTGCCTGGTTTGGTCTTGCGTTACTATTATCTTGAAGATATCGTTTTGATTACCGCTATTTTGCTGAAAATGACATGTGAAGTAATGATGTTTGGTGCTGCTCTCAAGTGCTTTTTAATGTAAAGATTGTGGGGTGGGGATGGGGGGTCTGATTTCCATGCGTTCTATTTAGTTCGGCAACGTTCATGTGGTTCAATGCACCATGTTATTTTTGCATACCAGATCAACTCCAGAGAATATATGGGTATGTTTTTTGGATAATTTTTGGCATGTCAGCTTGTGTGTATACAGATGGGCTCCTCTCCGTTGAAGGACCTAACTAACACTGTCAACACAAACAATGTTAGTAGAGAAGGTTATCAAGAGAAAAAACATATAAAAGGTTAATTTCAAAGCTTAGTGTGCTAAAACATAATCTGAGTCGGTTGTGGTGCGTATAACCTAGCTTCTGTTTTTACCCTCTTTAGAGGGAGCCAATTCACTGTCTGATCAAACCACACGGTCCCAAGAGCAAGAGCAAGAGACTGCTGCTCGAGGTACTATGAACATAGCTATATGCGTGTTTAATTCTCCTTCCCTTACTAAAATCACGGCGTCAAAATAAACCCACATATCTCTTAGAGCATAGGAGGCAAACTGATAGAGATCGGTATGCACGGATGGATGCTCAACAAAAAGATATGCTACTAAAAAAATGCCGGGAAGCTTATCATAAAAAGAAGGCTGCATTCAGCTCTATGAATGCCGATGCCAGAGAACGTAAGAGGCAACGGAAGAAGGCAAATTATAGCAATATGTCATCTGAGAGAAGCAAGCAAAAATGTACTGTGAAAAATTGCGACGTATCTTGCGGCGTACTATACCAAGCGCAAATTCATTTGCGATGGAAAACCCTTGTTACAATACATTAGACGTGGTATTTTCTTCTAGCTCATCCATCCCGGTTGGGTCTGCGATTACGGTTGATTTCTCAGCTATCACTAATGATGACGGAGGTTAGTGCCATAACTAACATATGTATTGATCCAAATTATTTATTATTGTAAAATAAATAATTTTTAATATTTAACAGATTTTGATATTGGCGTTGGAAAAACTCTTAAAAGGAAGCGAATAAATAATATACCAGCGGGACAAAAAGCTACACTTATAGCTCGTCGTAACGAGACATTTGCCAAAACGATTGCTCAGAGGTGTAAAAGTGCATCAGGGGATCCTACACTAATCTCACAGGACACAAATCTTGTAGAACCAACAATAGAACCCACTAATTCTAATCTAGATGTACAAGATGCTGATGTACAAGTTCATGATGAGTGTGGCGATGGAATCATATTTGAAGAAGACCAAAGTGAGGATGACTACATGTTTGCAGGCCAAGGTACATTAACCCTACCATTGTCTTCCGTGCCTCTACCCTTTCATATATTGGTTGACAGTGTAAACCTAAAATTACCAGATGACGAGAACGATGAGGAAATTGTAATCAATGTAAGTGATGATGCTTCCACCATGAGCTCTAGCGTCAAAGACCCACATGACCATGTATACAGTAACAAACCTAAAAACACACGTGTTGAAGGATGCGCCCAATTGTAGGCATTGTGGTGCGAAGAGGTTCCACAAAGAGCCTAAGGGTTTCTGTTGTCGAGATGGCAAAATTAAACTTTCAAACATTGAAACGCCACCTCAGCTCATGCGGCTATGGATAAGCACAGATTCTGACGCTCGGCACTTTCGTGATAGCATTAGGTTTTTCAATGGCCATTTCACGTTCACATCCCTCCACTGCATGCTCGATGAGAACACCATAGACATTAGGAAAACTGGTGTGTACACATTTTGAGCTCATGGGCAGATGTTCCACACCATAGCTGATTTGGCTGCGAAACGCAAGGGTGGAAATCCTCTAGAGATGTAATTTTACGATGATAATCCCAGCCTAGAACATCGGTACCGCCACTGCCACGAAGAGAAGAACCAGAAGGATCAACAAGTCATTCGGTAACTGGTTCATATACTGAAAGATAACCCATACTCTCAGCAACTTAAACAGATGGGACAGATCGAGGGCCTAGCGGACAATCGTATCACATTCAACCTTAATCATCACATGGACCAGAGGACGCATAATGTACCTCTCACTTCAGAGGTGGTTGCAGTGTGGGTTGAGGGGACCGAGCAACGTAGGAAGTTCGACTGTGGCGTCGTACTATATGGGAACAACAAACAAGAGTATGGAATTAAGTCCTATCATGCATCCTATGATCCATTGGCATACCCTCTATTTTTTCCGAGAGGTGAAAGTGGCTGGCATTCGGGTATACCTATACATGGTGTTTCCATCAATGCGGTCAATGATGCTCGTGCTGCACTTGCCAATGGTCAAGGAAACCTAGGTTATATTCTTGAATATTATTGAAGTCTATATGGAGGTGTGATTTTCTATGCTTCTCTCACTTAGATGGCGTGCCCTGACCTTCGATGTCATATACTATGCAGATAGTGCTAACCGTCTATGTGTATCCGTGAGGGACTACTACTACGAGTTTCAGATGCGACCAGGGATATTCAACCCAATCCTTTTTGGCAAGCGTCTTTTTCAACAGTTCGCGGTCGATACATACATAAAGATTGAGAGCTCACGATTGGACTACATATGGTCTCATCAAAAAGAGATACAGGCAGATTTGTATCAGGGCTTAATGGATTTCCTTCATAGAGGGGAAACATGAGCTGACGCTGTTGGTAGGCGGACCATTCTACCAGGGTCATTCATTGGGGGGCCTCGAGATATGAGGCGTCGATATCTCGATGCCATGGCGTTAGTAAGAAAATATGAGAAGCCTGATATTTTCCTGACAATGACATGTAACCCTAACTGGGAGGAGATCAAGCGTGAGCTTGAGGTTGGTCAGATACCCCAAGATCGTCCAGACCTTGCCGTGCGTGTTTTTAGAGCAAAGCTAGAGGAAATGAAGAGACTCTTGCTAGAGGAGGGAGTTCTTGGCAAGGTGCAGGCATATGTTTATGTGGTGGAGTTCCAAATGAGAGGCCTACCACATGCCCACTTCCTACTGATCATGCAGGGAAAGTACAAACTCACATGCCCCGAGCAGTATGACTCTATCATCTCCGCCGAACTGCCAAACAAATGCAAGTACCTAGAGCTATACAAAATGGTTATCAAGCATATGATGCATGGTCCTTGCAGTATGTTGAATCCTAAGTGCCCTTGCACAAAGGCAAGTGGCAAAGGCAGGAACCATTATCCACGTCCTTTCAACATAGCCACTTTACAAGGAAAGGACTCTTATCCGGTGTATAGGAGAAGTGAAGATGGGCGTAAAGAAAATGTGCGAGGGCACGAACTAGACAATAGATGGGTTGTTCCTTACAACACTTTCTTTTTGAGGTATTTCAATTGCCATATCAACGTCAACGTTTGCTCAAGCATCAAGGCTGTCAAATATCTCTACAAGTACCTATACAAGGGCCACAACTGTGCGTCTGTATCTGTGAATGAGGCAGATGGTCAGGGGGATGTCGATGAGATCAAGATGTATAGGGAAGCTAGGTGGGTGACTCCTTCGGAAGCATTGTGGAGGATATACGGCTTTGACCTAAGCAAGATTAGTCCACCCGTGATGCAACTACAGCTGCATCTCCCTGGCATGCACATGGTTACATATGAAGAGGGTCAAGATGTGGCGGAACCGCCGATTTAATATGGGCTAAGTACACCTGTCACCATTAGCTTACGGTGTACTTAGACCGTACTAAACCCGGTCGTCCGTCGAGAAGCCCTCGGCTCTCGATTTGCACCAAATCCCAGATGAACCGACATCACACACATCCGACTCACGATGGAGCCACAACAGTTACATCATCACAGGTATTTGAATAGATAGTAATAAGACTTTAAGTTACAAACCAGGTTCTGAATAAAATAAGTTCAACATAGGGCCAACATCGGCCGAATTTCGAAATAATGTCTCACAGCGGAAGTCTAAGACCATAGGTCATGCTTAAACCAAAAGAAATGCAGTAGATGAGTGACATCGCGCCCACTGATGTCGCCCTCATGCCATGACATGACTCCTGTCACTCCTGATGATAACAGGCTCCCCCGCCAACACAGGCGCAGAAGAGGAACTCCATACCTGAAATCCAAATGTTGGGGGCAAACCCTGAGTACTAATTACTCAGAGGACTTAATGGCAAGGCTTACGGCTGACGCAAAGCTGGCTTACTATCATTGGATCCTTAGCCTTTGATTCTTAGCTCAAAAGTTTATTTACGGATAGTGGGATTTAACAGCCACTACCCTTGTGAAAGAAAGAGATAATCCTTTGCAAGTACATAGCTGTCATCATTATGAAATATCAGAGTCTCAAATAATAATCAACCACTTGATATCCAAATCATGAATCATATTGTAGAATATTAAGGTTATTACTACGTTGCCCGTCAGTGATATTTGGCATTCTCACACCTGGTGAGCATCAGCGATTCGAATCGATTTTAATTCCCGGGAATAACTAAAAATGCCAGGGGCCCATATGCTTACTCACACGACGGCTTTCCCACATATAGTCCCCCTCCTCCACCTGTCCCATCCCAAGTTCGATTCACTCCCACCTGACTCCCGGGTTGTGCCCCCATGACGAGCCTGCCGACATCTCGGTCTCCCCGTCATGAGCACCAAGCTCCCCCGGGCCACCTTCCTCTCAACCAGTGGGTAGGAACGTGTTTCTGTTCTCCGGATGGCACAAGTAAGGTTTCACCGCCCCCATTAACCGGGTAAGCACTTTAGCAATGGTATGCCAACCAGCAGGCGAACAGCGGACGGGCCTTAAACGACTCGGGCGGAGCCAATACACCGCAACAACACACACCTCGAAAAGTAAAGCTTAATCTCCGCCCGGTCTCCACTTAATCATCAACATCATAGACTATCATGGCAGAACTGCCAGTGTTCCATTTCTTTTTCAAAGTCACCCTACGCGACGAGTGACCATTCACTCGTGTCTACTCGAGCCTAGCATTTCTAGGCAACTCGTCCTACGTACCTAATATAGGTGCTAGGGCCAGGACGGCCAGTAGTTCTAATGCAATGAGGTTCCAAACAATACCTAATGCATATGCGTAATCATACATCATAATTTGCTAGGAGAATGTAGGGCCTGCCTACCTTCCTCGCTAGGGTTAGTGTCGTCGGGAGCGGAGTCGGCGGCCTGCTGGAGATCCTCTTGCTGCGGATACGGCTCCGGGTCCTCGGGCTCCTCGATCAGTGGCTGCTCCTGCGTCTGCTCCTCGATCCCGTGATCTATATGTATGTCATTGTGTAGATGAGTGCAAGGAGTGAAATGCATGAACAAGTTTGGTACTAGGAAAATCATACAAACCATCTCCCCAAACTTAATTTGACCCACATTTCCCTATTTTTCTCTCCTAGCTAGTAGCACTTTGTCAATTTCAAAACAAGGACTAAACCATACATGCACACTCTCAAACTTCACCAGTGAGCTTCCCATACTATATGTGGCACAAGAAAAATGTAGGCATGCCATTTTGAACATACAATACATATACACCATTTTTCCTATTTGCATAAATACACAAAATGAGCATGACATGGTGAATACAAGGTGAAACTACTCACACTACAGCCCACACGCTTAAAACAGTGCCAAGACATCTCATGTAAGCCAACACCAAGACCTCACAAATTTAGGATACCATTTAGGCCATCTTTTCCATTTTATGAGTATTTAACATGCATACACAAAAACAGGGGCAAAATGGTCAATGCTCATCACCACATCATGTTCATTGCATAGATCTATTTATAAGGAGTTCATAGGTTCTGAGTTTGTCCATTTTGGATTTTTCTTTGAATTTATACGATTTTTCAAAGTTCAAACCGAGAAAAAGGAAAAAAGAAAAAGAAAAACCCAGATCCGAGGACCTCTGCGTAATTAACCATAGTTTCCAGGGGCTAGCTTGCAAGATCTGCAAGACTCAGTAAACAGGCGGGAGGACCGGGGTGTAAATTCGGAAAAGTCCGGGGGCTAGATCTAAAAAGATCCGGCCCCCGTCTTCTTCCTCGCGCCGGCCGCGGCCGCGCGGCGCGGCGCGCGCGCGCCGGCGAGCTGGGGCTCGCCGGAGCCGCGACACGGGGTGGCGGAGGTGCGCGGGAGCTAGGGCTTCACCTTGGGGGTATCGTCGTCGGCGGAGGAGGCGTGGAACGGCGGGGAACGGCGGCGCACCGAGCGTGAACGGCGGCGTCGACTTGAAGCTCCCGGCGCGACGCGACGTCGAGCCGAGCTCGATCTCCTCGGGGAAGGGGAGAACGACGACGAGGGCTAGCGGGGGAGGGGCGGCGTGGAGCGGCGGTCGCGGTGGTGCGGTCGGTTGGGCTCGGGGAGGCCGGGAGGCGGCGGCGCGGCTCGACCCCGAGCTCGGCCGGCTTCAATGGCGGCGGGCGGGAAAACGGACGGGGCGGCGTGGAGAAGGCACGGGAGCGAAGGGTTTGGCTTAGGGTTTGGACGGGGGGAACCCCGCTCCCTTTTGACGCGCCCGGACGGCCGCCGCGGGGCTCGCCGTACTCCCTGTACGCCGGCGAGCCACGCGGCGCGCGCCGGTTCGCGGCGCGGGCGCGTCCCGGATCCGCGGGCCCACCCGCCAGTGACAGTGGATTTTGGGGAATTTAAAATGTGTTTCCCTTCCTACTGTAAACTGCGATTTTGACCAATTTGGAGGCCGAATTTGGAAAAAGCCCAATTGGAAGAAATGTTCTACTCTTTGAACTCTACAAGTTTGTTAAAAGGCTCAACTCCAGAATCCAAGTGTAAATGTGGTTTAAATTCAAATTTTGAAATCAGCCCTAGTTAGGGACAGGGTACCTTTATTGTTTGGAAAAAGGAAAAACCCTATTTCCAAGCCTTTTCACCCAAGGTGCCTTTTGTATAACTTGCTTAGAATTTCAAAACCTACAACTTCTTCAATGGGAGTGTTGCATGAAAGTGGCTGTAGGTTTGTGCAAACTTAGGGTTTTTAAACAAGGCTGATTTGAGTTGGTTTTCTGTACTGACAAAGAAAGACTCCAAACCCTATGTAGCCTTCAATATCTGGCCAAACCCCAATTATGAAAGTTGTTCAAAACTTCATTATCTACAAGTTTGGTAATATGAGTTTCCCCTAGATCCCAATAGATTTGGATTTATGAACAAGAACATCTCATAGCACATGTATAAAAATCATAATTCAAGCATTCCATCTCATCCAATGCAAAACCTAGCTTGTCTATATGCAACACATGATGCTTGATGATGCCTAATGCATGATTAAGACATGGTAATGTACTTGAGATGCTGGAGCATCACAACCCACCCCCCTTAAAGAAATCTCGCCCCGAGATTTTGATGTGTTGTGGGTGGAGAGTTCATAGAGATGAGAAAGTGCAGTGCGACTGGTATTTAAAGGTTTTAAGCAAGTCGAAACATACTCGTTCGAGGTGGACGGAAGGAAACCCGGATACTTGGTTCGCAGGTACTCCTCCGTCTCCCACGTGGCCTCTTCTTCGGTGTGCTCACTCCATTGCACCTTATACATGGTGACCGTGCTACGTCGAGTCGATCGTTGCTTTTGGTCCAGGACTTTCACCGGTCTGGCCTCATAAGTGAGGTCCGGTTCAATCTGAACTTGGGATGTGTCAATCTCTTCCTCTGGCACTCTCAGGCACTTCTTAAGTTGTGACACGTGAAAGATATCATGGACTGCCGCGAGGCGTGGTGGTAGCTCTAACCGGTAAGCCACGGGTCCACATTTCTCGGAAATCTTGAATGGCCCAATGTACCGCGGTGCTAGCTTCCCTTTTACCCCAAACCGGTGCACACCTTTCATCGGCGATACCCGAAGATACACGTGATCACCCTCTTTAAACACTAGCGGTCTCCTCCTTCTATCTGAGTAACTTTTCTGCCTTGACTGTGCCCTTTTTAGGTTTTCCTGTATGAACCTCACTTGCTCTTCGGCTTGTGTTACCAAATCGGGCCCGAAGGTAACTCGCTCTCCAGGTTCTGACCAGTTCAGAGGTGTTCTGCACCTCCTCCCATACAGAGCCTCGAAAGGAGCCATCTCCAAGCTCTTTTGGTAGCTGTTGTTATATGCAAACTCTGCTAGGGGCAAACACTCATCCCACTTGGTGGAATAGGTTAAGACACAGGCCCGAAGCATGTCTTCTAGGATCTGATTTACTCTTTCTACTTGTCCACTAGTCTGAGGGTGGTACGCTGAGCTGTGGATCAACTTTGTGCCTAGAGACTTCTGTAGCTGCTCCCAGAAACGAGATACAAAGACTGAGCCTCGATCCGAGGTAATGGTCACAGGAACACCGTGTAGGGATACTATTCGTGCAATGTATAACTCAGCATAGGTGGCTGCAGTGTAGGAGGTCTTGACCGGTATGAAGTGCACTGACTTAGTGAAACGGTCAATGATCACCCATATGGAGTCGTACCCTTTCTGAGTGCGTGGCAACCCTACCACAAAATCCATGTGTATGTCTTCCCACTTCCAAGCCGGGATGTTTAAGGGGTGAAGCATACCGGCTGGCTTTAGGTGATCTGCTTTTACTCTCTTGCACACGTGACATTCTGATACATATTTGGCGATTTCCCGCTTCATGCGGGTCCACCAAAACCTTTGTTTCAAGTCCTGGTACATTTTATTGCTGCCTGGATGCATGGCCAGTACGGACTCGTGAGCTTCTTCTAATATTTTCTTCCTCAGCTCCATATCTTTAGGGACTACTAAGCGGTTTTTGAACCATAGGACCCCTTGGTTATCTAAGGTGAAGCAATCCCTCTTTGCCTCAGCAATACCCTCCCGTATGTGAGCCATGCCCGGGTCGTGTTTTTGTGCTTCAATGATCAGATCTCTTAGTGTTGGCTCAATGCTGATGTTATATAGTTCGACTAAGAATTCAACCGGCATCTCAATCTCGTTCATCTCCCAACATATCACCCGAGCCGTGGGTCGGACCTCAATCACATTGCAATGAGCCCGACGGCTTAGTGCATCCGCCACTACATTCGCTTTCCCCGGGTGGTAATGAATCTCTAGGTCATAATCTTTTATCAATTCTAACCACCGACGCTGCCTCATGTTCAGTTCGGGCTGTGTGAAGATATATTTGAGGCTCTTGTGGTCAGTGTATATGTGACAGGTATTGCCCAGCAGATAGTGTCTCCATATCTTCAGGGCATGCACGACTGCTGCAAGTTCCAGATCGTGAGTCGGGTAGTTGGTTTCATGTTTTCTTAGTTGGCGGGAGGCGTACGCAATTACTCTCCCTTCTTGCATTAGGACACAACCGAGGCCCTGACCGGAGGCGTCACAATACACATCGAAGGGCTTGGTGACGTCCGGTTGGGCTAGTACTGGTGCAGTTGTTAACAGTTTCTTCAATTCTCGGAACCCCTCCTCGCACTTCGGACCCCACACGAATTTTGCATTTTTCTTAGTCAAGGAGGTCATCGGTTTAGCAATTTTGGAGAAGTCCTTGATAAAGCGGCGGTAGTAGCCCGCTAGACCAAGAAAACTCCGAATTTCTGTGACAGTTTCCGGCTGCTTCCAGTTCAGAACGTCCTTTACTTTGCTAGGGTCAACCGCTACTCCCTTTTCTGACAGAATATGCCCCAGGAAACCCACTTCCTTTAACCAGAAAGCGCACTTGCTGAACTTGGCATAGAGCTTGTGTTCTCTTAGCCGAGTGAGTACTACCCGTAAATGTTCTTCGTGTTCTTTTTCATTTTTGGAGTAGATTAATATATCATCAATGAATACCACGACGAACTTGTCGAGCTCGTTCATGAATACCGAGTTCATCATGTACATGAAGAAGGCCGGTGCGTTGGTTAACCCAAAGGACATGACCAGATATTCATACAAGCCATATCTGGTCGAGAAAGCAGTTTTTGGTATGTCTTCTTCTCTGATTTTTATCTGATAATAGCCCGATCTTAAGTCAATTTTTGAGAAGACTTTGGCCCCAGCTAACTGATCGAACAGGATGTCAATGTGTGGAATTGGATATTTATTTTTGACTGTGACTGCATTTAGCGGCCTGTAGTCCACACAGAGCCTTTTACCTCCCTGATCTTTCTTCTCTACGAAGAGGGCCGGACAACCCCAAGGTGACGAACTTGGCCGAATGAAACCCTTATCTAGTTGCTCTTGGAGTTGTATTTTTAGCTCCTTTAGTTCATCCGGTGCCATTCTGTATGGCCTTTTTGAGACAGGGGCTGTACCAGGGATGAGGTCAATGCGGAACTCTACGTCCCTATCCGGAGGCAGACCCGGCAGTTCTTCCGGAAATACGTCCGGGAAGTCACATACTACAGGAATCTCTTTGATTTCATCGAGTTCAGTTGCATTTACTGTGGCCACCATGTGTTTCATGTCTGGCATGTGTACCCATATAACCTTGCCGCTGACCCTAGACCTTAACTGTATGGTCCTATTGCCAATATCTAGGACGGCGTTGTTTTCAGTCATCCAATTCATTCCCAAGATAATATCAATCCCCTGGTGTGGCAGCACCACGGGGTTGATGATAAAAGTCTCGGCTCCTATTTCCAACTTTAAGTGCCTGACCCCTAGACTGGTATCAATAGGAGACCCTGGGGCAGTGATGTGGTAGTTTTCTCTCAACTTGTGCATTTTTATGTCATGCTTCTGCGCGTATGCTTTGCTAATAAAGGTATGCGTAGCCCCCGAATCAAATAGCACGACGGTCGAACGACCGTTGATCATGAACGTACCAGCGAGCACCGGCACACCGGCGGGAATCTGCTCCAGGTGAATGTAGTGCACCCGACCCGTCTTCTGTGCCGGCCCCTTCTGCTTGCCCTGCTGGGTGCCGCCTGCTGGATTCGGGCCTTGAAATTTGCGGGGTGCCCTGCAATCCCGACTGAAGTGCCCCACCTTGCCACAGTTAAAGCAAGGGTTTCCAGGCCCCGGAAGAGCGAGGACACGTGTCGCGGGGGCCGGAGCTTGTGTGCCGGCGGTGAGCCTCTGCTGCTGCTGTGGCTGCTGCTGCTGTGGCGCCCGGTGAACCCAGCCCGGCTGATTGGGCCGGACCGTGAAACGGGGCTGCTGATAGTACTGCTGTGAGGGCCTATAAGCTGACTTTTGCTTCTGGGAGGATCCAGCAGCAGATGTGTTGGCTTGGCGCTTGCGCCTCTGATCTTCATTAGCGACTCGCAGGCGATTCTCCATATCAAGCGCGGTGTCCACCAAGTCGGTGAAGCTCTGGTAGCGACGCCCCAAGTGTGTCTGGAGAGTGGGGTCAAAGCCGCTCAGAAGCCTAGCGGCACGAGAGGGGTCATCTCGCACATCCTCCGGTGCATACTGCGACAGGTGAATAAACGCCTGTACGTACTGCATCACCGTCTTGTTTCCTTGCTTGAGCTCTCGAAATTCTCGCTTCTTCTGTTCTACCAGGCTATCCGGGATATAGTGGGCCCGGAAAGCCTGAGAGAACTCCTCCCAGGTGGGCTCATGCCCAGCCCGCTGCATCTCGAGGAACGTGGCATGCCATGCCCCCGCAGGTCCCTGTAGCAGCTGCCCGGCAAAGCGCGCTTTCTGTTGCTCGGTCAACTCTGGGAGGAGAGTAAACTTGGATCTGATGGTGCGGAGCCAGTCATCAGCATCCAGCGGTTCGGGGCACTTGCTGAAGATGGGAGGGCGCAAATCCTCAAAGTCCCGGTATGAGATACCACGGTTTCTAGGCTCCCGCTGCCCATTACCGCGGCCTTGGCGCTCTTCCGCTAGCAGTCGGATCAGCTCACCCTGTTGCACGATCAGGGTAGCCAACTCCGGCGGAGGTGGGGCGCCGTTCGCCTGCTGCTCCGAACCCGAGTGTTGCCCATTGCGAGTGTTCACCATCTGCAAGGAGGATGCCAACGTGGTTTACATGAGATTTTCGTGCATCGTAGGTATAGGCTCAGAAATCATGACATGTACATATCTTGCGTGTAATGCAACCAGGTAGTGCAGAAAACCGAATTCCGAATTTAATTAAAACGATCTAAATTAAGGCTCAAGGTTTAGCCATTACATCATAGGATGGTGGTTACATCGACCAACCATCGAATCACACATCAAGTGGCGTCCCATATTACATAAATGGGGTACCCGTATGAGCTCTCACCTCACAAATGTTTAGGTACACCCATAAGTCAGCACGGAGCGTGGTGAAACAAAAATATTGCTATCAACGTGCTAGCTACGCGCCACATACTACTACTCCACTAAGACATCCTCTAAGCCTCAGAGTGACCGGTAGTCGCGGCGTCCTCGTCCTGCTCCATCTCCTGAGGCTCGGAGGACTCCCCGTCCTGGGATCCCTCGTACTGCGCGAGGCGCTGCTGGAGCACCGACACCTGCGCCTCCAACTCCTCACGGCGAGCCTGAGCGTCCCTGTGCCTGGCGGCGAAGAACTGGCTGCGGTCCTTCTCCTGAATGTACAGCCCGTACACCTCGCGGGCGTAGTCCACACACGCGATCTGGGGGCGCGAGGCACCCCGTGCCCGAAGGTCGTCGCGACGGTCCTGCCACGGGTCGTCGTCCTGTCCGAGGGTAGGGAGGAAACGCAGCACCGTGTCACCCGCCTCCTCCTCAGAGCTCAGTACTGCAAGGGCTGTCATGAGAGCACCCTTGCGAGCGTCCTCCCCACTGACTCCGCGGGAAACGATCGTGCGGAAACTACCGTTTGCCGTGGTGAGGACCACCTTGGCCTCACAGACTCCCGGCTCGTGGATCAGCTGCGTGGAGATGAACGGGCAGGGGCGACGTCCCAACTCACGCATGGCCCTGCACAGGATCAGGGACATGGGACAGTCCTCCCGGCAACGCTCATGGACCCATCCACCCTCGGCAACCGGCGGGGTGTGGGTCATAGGGGGCAAAGGGCGCCCTCCGGTGGCCTTGCGCGCGGTCTGCTTCGTCCTCACCATCTGTTTGGCATAAAAAGGAGATGTCTTAGTTTTATAAGGGAGTGGATTTTAAAATCATGATCAAGACGGATCGGAGGAAACGTGTAGAGTGGTGTCTTAAAATTTCGAGTTCATAGAATACTCATATTTTTAGCAGCAAATCCCATTTGACAGAAAAGAAAATCATGATGCATGATTCGTCCTTATCGATCTCACATCGCACACCCTATTTAGTATTACTAGCGATAATTCGGTGACATATATGCACGGCTCTCTCTACTGCAACTAGGCGTTCACTATCGTTCTTAATATCGCACGTAGTCAGTGTACCTGCAGAAAAATGCATGCTTTCAACATTACCACTCTAAACCTAGAAGTGGCATCCACGCAATTTGCGCCGCGTGGACAACGCATCTGTACGGTCCTCTGCTAGACCGGGCTGGCACCCACGCAAGCAAATTGAATTCTTGCTGCGTCACAACAGAAAAGTGGTCACAAACACCGCAAAGGTGACCACCCCCCTTAAAAATTTCTATCCTACCAGCATGAATGCAGAGTTCACAACTAATCGCAAAACCTCCAATAGCTTCCACCAGTACTGGGGAGGGCTAATGGCCGAAAAGTTGTTTCTCAAAGCGCCGAATATGCATATGAGTTCTATCTAGGTCAAAATGTCAGTGATGTCACCTGGATAACACTAACATCCTTAATACGGGCATATCGTATACTCTCTTTTACAAATTACTTGAAAAGGGCTTTCAAAAATAGTTTTGTAAACTAAAACTTGATGATATAACTGTTGTCTGTGTATGATCGGCTCTGATACCAGCTGTGGCGGAACCGCCGATTTAATATGGGCTAAGTACACCTGTCACCATTAGCTTACGGTGTACTTAGACCGTAATAAACCCGGTCGTCCGTCGAGAAGCCCTCGGCTCTCGATTTGCACCAAATCCCAGATGAACCGACATCACACACATCCGACTCACGATGGAGCCACAACAGTTACATCATCACAGGCATTTGAATAGATAGTAATAAGACTTTAAGTTACAAACCAGGTTCTGAATAAAATAAGTTCAACATAGGGCCAACATCGGCCGAATTTCGAAATAATGTCTCACAGCGGAAGTCTAAGACCATAGGTCATGCTTAAACCAAAAGAAATGCAGTAGATGAGTGACATCGCGCCCACTGATGTCGCCCTCATGCCATGACATGACTCCTGTCACTCCTGATGATAACAGGCTCCCCCGCCAACACAGGCGCAGAAGAGGAACTCCATACCTGAAATCCAAATGTTGGGGGCAAACCCTGAGTACTAATTACTCAGAGGACTTAATGGCAAGGCTTACGGCTGACGCAAAGCTGGCTTACTATCATTGGATCCTTAGCCTTTGATTCTTAGCTCAAAAGTTTATTTACGGATAGTGGGATTTAACAGCCACTACCCTTGTGAAAGAAAGAGATAATCCTTTGCAAGTACATAGCTGTCATCATTATGAAATATCAGAGTCTCAAATAATAATCAACCACTTGATATCCAAATCATGAATCATATTGTAGAATATTAAGGTTATTACTACGTTGCCCGTCAGTGATATTTGGCATTCTCACACCTGGTGAGCATCAGCGATTCGAATCGATTTTAATTCCCGGGAATAACTAAAAATGCCAGGGGCCCATATGCTTACTCACACGACGGCTTTCCCACATATAGTCCCCCTCCTCCACCTGTCCCATCCCAAGTTCGATTCACTCCCACCTGACTCCCGGGTTGTGCCCCCATGACGAGCCTGCCGACATCTCGGTCTCCCCGTCATGAGCACCAAGCTCCCCCGGGCCACCTTCCTCTCAACCAGTGGGTAGGAACGTGTTTCTGTTCTCCGGATGGCACAAGTAAGGTTTCACCGCCCCCATTAACCGGGTAAGCACTTTAGCAATGGTATGCCAACCAGCAGGCGAACAGCGGACGGGCCTTAAACGACTCGGGCGGAGCCAATACACCGCAACAACACACACCTCGAAAAGTAAAGCTTAATCTCCGCCCGGTCTCCACTTAATCATCAACATCATAGACTATCATGGCAGAACTGCCAGTGTTCCATTTCTTTTTCAAAGTCACCCTACGCGACGAGTGACCATTCACTCGTGTCTACTCGAGCCTAGCATTTCTAGGCAACTCGTCCTACGTACCTAATATAGGTGCTAGGGCCAGGACGGCCAGTAGTTCTAATGCAATGAGGTTCCAAACAATACCTAATGCATATGCGTAATCATACATCATAATTTGCTAGGAGAATGTAGGGCCTGCCTACCTTCCTCGCTAGGGTTAGTGTCGTCGGGAGCGGAGTCGGCGGCCTGCTGGAGATCCTCTTGCTGCGGATACGGCTCCGGGTCCTCGGGCTCCTCGATCAGTGGCTGCTCCTGCGTCTGCTCCTCGATCCCGTGATCTATATGTATGTCATTGTGTAGATGAGTGCAAGGAGTGAAATGCATGAACAAGTTTGGTACTAGGAAAATCATACAAACCATCTCCCCAAACTTAATTTGACCCACATTTCCCTATTTTTCTCTCCTAGCTAGTAGCACTTTGTCAATTTCAAAACAAGGACTAAACCATACATGCACACTCTCAAACTTCACCAGTGAGCTTCCCATACTATATGTGGCACAAGAAAAATGTAGGCATGCCATTTTGAACATACAATACATATACACCATTTTTCCTATTTGCATAAATACACAAAATGAGCATGACATGGTGAATACAAGGTGAAACTACTCACACTACAGCCCACACCCTTAAAACAGTGCCAAGACATCTCATGTAAGCCAACACCAAGACCTCACAAATTTAGGATACCATTTAGGCCATCTTTTCCATTTTATGAGTATTTAACATGCATACACAAAAACAGGGGCAAAATGGTCAATGCTCATCTCCACATCATGTCCATTGCATAGATCTATTTATAAGGAGTTCATAGGTTCTGAGTTTGTCCATTTTGGATTTTTCTTTGAATTTATACGATTTTTCAAAGTTCAAACCGAGAAAAAGGAAAAAAGAAAAAGAAAAACCCAGATCCGAGGACCTCTGCGTAATTAACCATAGTTTCCAGGGGCTAGCTTGCAAGATCTGCAAGACTCAGTAAACAGGCGGGAGGACCGGGGTGTAAATTCGGAAAAGTCCGGGGGCTAGATCTAAAAAGATCCGGCCCCAGTCTTCTTCCTCGCGCCGGCCGCGGCCGCGCGGCGCGGCGCGCGCGCGCCGGCGAGCTGGGGCTCGCCGGAGCCGCGACGCGGGGTGGCGGAGGTGCGCGGGAGCTAGGGCTTCACCTTGGGGGTATCGTCGTCGGCGGAGGAGGCGTGGAGCGGCGGGGAACGGCGGCGCACCGAGCGTGAACGGCGGCGTCGACTTGAATCTCCCGGCGCGACGCGACGTCGAGCCGAGCTCGATCTCCTCGGGGAAGGGGAGAACGACGACGAGGGCTAGCGGGGGAGGGGTGGCGTGGAGCGGCGGTCGCGGTGGTGCGGTCGGTTGGGCTCGGGGAGGCCGGGAGGCGGCGGCGCGGCTCGACCCCGAGCTCGGCCGGCTTCAATGGCGGCGGGCGGGAAAACGGACGGGGCGGCGTGGAGAAGGCACGGGAGCGAAGGGTTTGGCTTAGGGTTTGGACGGGGGGAACCCCGCTCCCTTTTGACGCGCCCACTAAAAAAGAATTCAAAAAGGGAAAATTTGGACGGCCGCCGCGGGGCTCGCCGTACTCCCTGTACGCCGGCGAGCCACGCGGCGCGCGCCGGTTCGCGGCGCGGGCGCGTCCCGGATCCGCGGGCCCACCCGCCAGTGACAGTGGATTTTGGGGAATTTAAAATGTGTTTCCCTTCCTACTGTAAACTGCGATTTTGACCAATTTGGAGGCCGAATTTGGAAAAAGCCCAATTGGAAGAAATGTTCTACTCTTTGAACTCTACAAGTTTGTCAAAAGGCTCAACTCCAGAATCCAAGTGTAAATGTGGTTTAAATTCAAATTTTGAAATCAGCCCTAGTTAGGGACAGGGTACCTTTATTGTTTGGAAAAAGGAAAAACCCTATTTCCAAGCCTTTTCACCCAAGGTGCCTTTTGTATAACTTGCTTATAATTTCAAAACCTACAACTTCTTCAATGGAAGTGTTGCATGAAAGTGGCTGTAGGTTTGTGCAAACTTAGGGTTTTTAAACAAGGCTGATTTGAGTTGGTTTTCTGTACTGACAAAGAAAGACTCCAAACCCTATGTAGCCTTCAATATCTGGCCAAACCCCAATTATGAAAGTTGTTCAAAACTTCATTATCTACAAGTTTGGTAATATGAGTTTCCCCTAGATCCCAATAGATTTGGATTTATGAACAAGAACATCTCATAGCACATGTATAAAAATCATAATTCAAGCATTCCATCTCATCCAATGCAAAACCTAGCTTGTCTATATGCAACACATGATGCTTGATGATGCCTAATGCATGATTAAGACATGGTAATGTACTTGAGATGCTGGAGCATCACACAAGATATCTAGGAAATACTTGATCGAGAAGGAGTAGAAAAGTCAATGTTAACAGAGTACTTTGAGGCAAACAAGAAAAACCCTGAAGCGCGAGGTATCCTCTACTGTGATTTTCCAGAGCACTTCACTTGGCAAAAATGCAAGAAGGTCAAATTCTGGCAAAAGAGGAAACGGGAGGGTGTGAAACAGATTGGTAGAATCATATCGGCCCATCCAGCCGAAGGGGAACGCTACTTCCTCAGGGTTCTTATAAACCATGTGGCGGGTGCTACCTCGTTCGAAGACCTTAGGACCGTCGATGGTGAGATCGTGCCGTCCTTTCGTGAAGCTGCAGAAAGAAGAGGACTAATTGAGGCAGACAACACTCTAGGTGATAGCCTCACTAAGGCTGAGACATTCCAAATGCCATATGAGCTCAGAAGGCTATTTGCGATGATACTTGTGCATTATGAGGCTTCCAACGTGCGAGGCCTTTGGGAGAAACATCAAGAGGCAATGTCAGAAGACTACTGCTGTGATGCCCCCAGCATCTCAAGAGCCTTAACACGCAGCTAGAGACAAGTTAATAATGAATTAGGACTTGGTGATGTTTAGGGAGTAACGAAGACCAGATGGAGAAGTCACTAAGCCAAATTTTTCTAGGAGAATACAAAACTCTACGTGGTTTGGTCGTTTAAGTCACCACCCACAAGCTTTTATACAAAGCACCAAATACAAAAGTTCTAGTTCAGGATGTGACCTTCAACTTTGATAATATGACCATCTTAAAAATCATATGTTATGAGGTTTAAAAGTTGAGACCAAGTTAAGCTAGAAATTCTTTGAAAGATGCCAATTGTGATCATGACCAAATTTGGACCCTAATGGAACTTTCAAATTCATAAAGCACCTGGGCTCACATCCATTGTCAAAGTTGTTGTACAGGCTGTGAACTTCACTTTTGCTACACTGAGCATGGCTCAAAACTGACATCTACTTATTTCAAAGTTAACCTAAATGCCTCTTGAAATCAGCCCAAGTCAGCCCACGGAGAAATTCTCGTCTGAATTTTCAGCTCATCCCAAATTAGAATCTGATGTTACTTTTGAATTCACTATACAACTTCAAAATCTTCCTTTCTATGAAATGAAATTAAACTTGTCACCTTTCAAATGCATCTAGTGTGGAAGTGTTTGGACTCGATTTGATATTTCAAAAGTTGGAAACAAGAAATGCTCTACATGAAGCAAACCTGCTGTTTCACCAAACCTCTGAGTGTGTTTGAATTTGTATTTCAAAATCTGTAGTGATCTAGGTGAAACTTATTATACCAAAATTTTAGACAATGATGTGGTGAACAACTTTGTTAATTGGGGCCTGGACTAATATTGAAGTTTACATGGTGATTAGGGTCATTTTCTATCAGTACAGAAAACCAGTTCAAATCAGCCCTATTTAGAAATCTCAAATTTTCTCTAACCTACAGTCACTTTCATGTAAGGCTCAAATTGAATAAGTTGTAGATTTTTAAATTTTAAACAAACTTGTCAAAAGGCACCTTGGGAGATAAAGCCCTGAAATATGAGTTTTGAATTTCCCAAGTAATAAAGGTTCCCTGTCCTAATTGAAGGCTGCTATATAAATTCATGTATAAATCATATTTCCACTTAGAATCTGGTATTGAACCTTTTGACAAAGATGTTGAGTTCAAAGAGTAGAACATTTCATTCAATTGGTACTTTTCCAAATTTGGCACCTAAGTAGGTCAAAAATGCGATTTACAGTAAGGGAGAAAACACACTCCTTTATTTTCCTTTTCTGAGTCGCTGACAAGTGGGACACGCATGTCAGCGCGACACCCTGTCGCGGCCGACGGCCGCCGTGTGGGCGACGGCGTACGGGCAGAGCGCCGCGCTGTGGATCGACGCCCCACACGGCCGCGCCCGCACCCTCGGCTTCACTTGGATGCAATGCCGACCCCGTTCCTGCCCTCACTCTCTCCCGGCTTGCTCTCTTCCTCCCTCTGCCTCACTCTGTTTCCACGCCGCCATGGCCACCCGAGCTTGGAGCTCAAGCTCACCGCCGCTCCACAGCCGCATCCCGCGCCTCCACACCACCACCACCACCTCCGCCATGACCTCGCACACCCGTGACGCTTGACATCGCCGCCATTCCCCTCTCCTCCGAGTGGATCGAGCCGTCGTTCGATGTCCGCGACGCCGAGCTCGTGCCCGGTTCATCACCCTCGCACACCACCTTCCACCACCTCCCTGTGCTCCAGACCACCACCGCCGGCTTCGCCTCGGCCTCGCGCACCCGACGCACCAGACGCGGCCGCCGTTCCGTCTTTCCCTTGCCTCCTCCACGCACGGCCGACGAGACGTGCCACCGCGCCATCTACCTCACCGTGGGAAGCCACCCTAGGGCCATCCCCACACCTCCAGGTCACCACCGCCGCGTGCGCCATCTCTTCGGGGAGCTCTCACGCCCGTCCTCGTCCCCTCCTGTCGCCGGAGTCGACGGATTGACGCCGCGCAGCCGCACCACGCCGAGCTCCCGCTGCTTTGGTTCACCGCCGCCGTCTCTCTGTCCTCTACACCTCTCACCACGAGATCAAGGGGGAAAGGTAGCCCGTGGACCGGAACACCATTCCCGACCTCGTCGGCTCCAAGTGCGGGCTCACCGCCGCCGGCGCAAGCCCGCCGTCCCCTCCCCTGTGCGCCGGCCAGAGGTAGAAGAAGAAGGCGACGTTTCGCATTTAAGCCCCTCAAGTTTCTGCATATTATTTGACTGTTCACTGTGTCTCGCAAAACTTGGAGGTTAAACCCTAGATCTTCTGGCGTTTCACATTTTAACCCGAGCCTTGCATTTTTGCAGATCTAACCTTGGATATATGCTGAATTTGTGCACTGTTGGCTGAGTCGAGGAATAATTGTTTGCTAGCCCCTGATGTATATGGTTAATTGCGTCTAGGTCCCTGGTCTGTATGAATTTCATCTAAATGCATTTCTTTGAATTGGAAACTTCAGAAAATCATATAAAATCGTAGAAAAATCCAAAATGGGTAAACTCAGTTGCATTGAACTCCTCTCAAGTAGAACTATAGGCTAGGTATGATGTGGATCTGTGAATTGACTGTTTACCCCTGGTTTTGCTTGTGCATGTTAAATCATCTTAGATGATAAAAGTGGTCTAAATAAACTCCAAAAATTATGAAACTTGGACAGTAGCTTTGTTATGGAATCTAGGAACTATGTGATTTTTGGTAGCGCTAGTACTCACTGATTAATTACTGTTTTACCCTCATACATGTGTTTTGTGTATTTTATGAATATAAATAGGATTGCCACATAAAAGTTGCTCCAAATATTGTGTTAGAATTTTTATATGCTCTACCTAGTATAGTTAACTCACTGTTGAAGTATGAGGCTATGACTGTTAAGTTTGAGTGGTGATTTGGAAATGACAAAGTGCTAGGTGCTTTAAAAAAAATTAATTAGAATAGTAGTGCATAATAAGCTCTAAAAATTCCACCAAAAATTCATGCTGCCATGTAGTAGTATATAATATGCTTATGTGAGTTTTCATGCATTTTTATTGCTTTTATTTTGTGGGTCTACTAATAATTACTTTCATAAGCTTAAAGGTAAAAGAAGAGAAAGGGATGTTAGTGTTATTGATTTAAGTAGCCTCATGTTTCCTTTTTATGTTCTTCATGATCTGTTTACTTGCTGCACCAAGACCACTCTACATCTTGTGCATTAGCTAGAAATTGGATAACTAAACAACTAGGTGTTAGCTAAATAATAAAGATGTGTCTTTATGTTGTCTTTCGGCCACTTAACCTTAGTCCCAAAGCAATACTACTGTCATTGTGCTAAGAGTGATGCTCGGAACTAGTAGTCCATTAAATGTGTTAATGTATGTTTGTCTAATGTTTTTCTTGCATATGGAACGTTAAAGAACAATTTAAATTTATACCTTGCTCATGTATTGTGTCCATGTGTTGCGTTAAGAATATCTTACTGCGTGCTTACCCTAGGCCCATAAGGGTACTACTATGTCACTGTACTAGAGTGAGGATACTAGGTGTTCATACATGAATCATTATATGCTTGAGTGATGTTTCGCTTGCATGGGGTGTGAAAAGGACAACTTAGTTTAGTACTTGGTCATATAATAAATTCGATGTTGCCATATGAATGTTTAATTTCATAGTTGTATGCTTGTCCTAGATGCATGAAATCACTTCTTGTTGACATAATTCATCAGTCAATTTTCTACCTATCTCTAAGATAATTGTTCATGTACGTGATTCATATTCATGCATCTCATTCACTGCATCATGCATATCATTCATGTAGTGACGCTTACTACAGATACGGGATCAAGAAGCAAGTGCGTGGAACTACTTCAACCAACGGTGGTCCAAAAGACCAACTAAGACCCACTCACGACCTGGAGGGCCCATCAGTCGTGTTTGGACGGAGGAGTTGTCCAAGGGAGGGGTTGCCTGGGGCCAAGCCTCACAACCCGACAAACTAACATTTGCATAGTTTGTTGGTTCTCTTAAAGTAAAACAAAGGTAGGTAGGACCATGCTTTTCCTAGCAAACATTTTGTGGTCATTGATTACGCATCTGCATTAGGAGTTGTTTGAAACCAATTGCATTAGACTCCCTGGCCGCCTTGGCCCTAGCACCTAAAATAGAGTATGTAGGACGAGTATGCCTAGTAATGCTAGGTACGAGTAGACACGAGTGAATGGAGTCACTCGCGTGTAGGTGATTTTTCAAAAGTCACAAGAAATATTACTATAATGGAAGCTATGAGGATGCTCATAGTTTAAATCGAGACCGGACGGAGATATGGGTATATAAGAAAAATGATGATGATGAGATGGATGGTTTGGTGGACTCCGCCCGTGTCGCATAAGGCCCGTCCGCTGTTCGTCTGCTGATTGGCATAACATTGCTAGAGTGCTTATCCAGGAAATGGGCCTGGTGAAAGTCTTACTTGTGCCATCCAAAGAACAGAGACTTGGTCCTACCGGACTCTAGGGGCGCTCACTCTCATGGAGGGCTGACCCGTCGTGGTATCGCTCTGTGGGGGATAAACCTAGGGAATGGCGGGTTGGAATCGAGCTTGGGATGGGACAAGTGGAGATGGGGACTATATCTGGGAACGCGATGGCTAGTAAGCATATACCCCTGGCATTTTTAGTTATTCCCGAGAATTAAAAATCGATTCGAATCGCTGATGCTCACCAGGTGTGAGAGTGCCAAATATCACTGTCGGGCAACGTAATAATAACTTTAACATGTTGTTTATCTAATCACGCTTTTCAATACAACATGCTTGAATGTGTATGATCCGTCCCACTATTCATGGTGCTGCCCACCCACTGATAGGGGGCAGATGGACTTAGGAGGTGCTTTGAGGTTGAGGGAGGGCTGACCCGACGTACCGTGGTATCGCTCCTGAGACGGCTACTCCCAGGGGTTAGGTGGGGGCGCTGTGAATCTTGGGACGGAACAGGTGTAGATGAGGGGTATATCTTGGATGTGTGGGATATACTATTATGCAAGTTACTGATGGGCTCTCATGCTTTACTTTCGTGCAAGTATTTACTTTATGATGTAAGTGAATCTTCATGGTTAATGGATAGCAGCTGTCAAATCCTGCTATCTTATGTCAACATGACCTTGTATAAAAATCAATGGCTAAGGATCCACATGATTAGTAAGCAAGCTTTTGCGTCAGCCGTAAGCCCCGTCCATTAAGTCCTACTAAGTAATTAGTACTCAGGGTTTGCCCCCACTTTTGGATTACAGGTACCGGTGACATCTGGACAACTGTGTTGGAGGTGGTAGTACCGGTGGGCTCGGTGCTACTCGCCTTGACTATCCCTGCATGAAGACTAGACGAGTTTTATTTTCCGCTGCGAGATGTTTTGAAACGCTTCCGCTATATATATATATATTTCTCAATCGCTTCTGCTGTATTTTGAACTTGTATTTGATTCCGGATATGATGGTTTGTAAACTAAGTCTATCCCTCTTATATTCCAACTGCCTGTGATGATGTAACTATTGTGGCTCCATCGAGAGTCGGATGTGTTTGATGTCGGTTTCTCTGGGATTTGGTGTTATCGAGAGCTGAAGTACTCTCGACGGACTACCGGGTTTAGTCTGGCCTAGGTGCACTATGAGCCAGAGGTGGCAGGTGTGCTTAGTCCAGATTAAGCAGGGCGGTTCCGCCACAACTGCCGCACAAGGTTGTCTAAGCGGTCCAGAATATGGTTTTGATAGATATAAGAAACATGCTGCAATCAATGGGCAAGGACATTAAATCCTACCCTCTTCCTGAGATCGATGAGGAACATGACTCGTCTCACGGTGTGGATAGAGAGATATACAAGGAATCGATGATTGAGGTGGACCCTGACCATGAAACACTAGCGACCTCGCTCAATGCTGAGTAGAGGTCCGCCTATGATGAGATTCTAGCTGCTGTGGATAGCGGCGAAGGAGGCATGTTCTTCGTTGATGGCCCTATGTCGGTGTTTGATACCGGCAATGCACCACGGGGTGTGTCACGTGATGCTTCTGGGGTGGCGAGATCGGTGTAGCTCGATGGTTCGCGTAGAGATGCGACAAAACACAAGGGTTTATACAGGTTCGGGCCGCAATATGCGTAATACCCTACGTCCTGTTTGCTGTGAGTTGTATTGATTTGAGTTCTTGAGGTTACAACGAGGGCTTGGAGGCTTGGTAGCTGGTATGCAATGAGATGATTGATTGTCTACGTAGGGGTCCCTCACCCACCTTATATAATCTGGCAAGGCTTGGGTTACAAGTTGGTTCCATCTACGAGTCCTACTCTGTTCGGAGGCATAAAAGAGGATATACAGAATCTACTAGTACATGTTTCCTTCCTTGAATCCCGCTACTTCTAAACACAGAGACCAAATCAACTCCTTTACGCCTTTCCTGAATTATGACGCCGTTGACTTGGTCTTCAAGCTTGCCATCCGTTCTCGGGCCCACGAGATTAGCCGGCATCCCGCAAAAGGCCTGCTATCATCATCGGGCCCTCCAATGGCCCTTGCACTGAATCCATGCCGTGAGGGCCCAGGGGATATCTATCCCCCACAAGCCCCCGAGGCTAGACTTAATTTAGAGATTAACTGACTCGAGACTCCGAAGAGATTAGCATACCGCTCATGAGTTCCTCACCTGAATCCATATTGTTTCTTCTTTGTTCCTCACCAGGTGCCCCCGAGCTTCAAGTTGACTTGAGTATCAATCAGCTTGAAGATCTAAAACTCTCCAATCAAACTTCATAGAATGCAATCCTCAAGCGCCGAGTCAACTTGAGGAATAGCAAATCCTCTTATCCGAGTTACCATTTGTTCCCAGTTTTTCGAGTCGTAGAAAACCGACTCAAGCTTTCAGTTTTCTCGGATTTTAGGAAAAAGAATAATTTTCCACAAATTTCGCACCCCATGGGGTTGAACCAAAGGGAACGAACGGAAGGTACCGAGGAGTTACCCAAAAACCCCAAGAAAACAGGAATCTTTTGAACACGCAACAGCCATTATTCGCCCACGCGATGACTGACGCGTAGCGGAAGTCGAAACGACGCAGCCAATTGAACGCGCTCACGGTACTCGAAGCGGGGTGGCCGTACTATAAGAGCGGAGCCATCACCTGGCCATCCATCACGCCTCCACTGAGCACTTACCACTCTTAAAAAAAAATCCCAAGAAAACTCCCCATCTCCTCAATCGTAGCCATGGCCGGAGGGAAGGGAAAGAAGCGCGCGCGCTCGCCACCGTCGTCGGAGTATGAGGACTCTGACGATGCCTTCTTCGGCGGCACCTACGACGACGAGGAGTCCTCGAAGGACTTCTCCTCCAGCGAGGAGGAAGAAGCCCCCGAGGATGCTCTGCCCCAGGAGGACGACTCGGAGCCCAACTCCGACGACTCCTAGGGCTACAACCGCAAGGAGATCGCCAAGCTCCGCAGCCTCCGCCGTGCCGCCTTCCAGGAGTCCGACGACGAGGAGGAGGAGGAGAGCGAGGAGGACTCCGACGACGACGACGATGACGACGACGACACCCCCGGCAGCCAAGATGGCCCAGGCGACCACCAGGGCGGCGACGGTGGCCATGACGGCGACGGCGGCCACAACGGCGGTGATGAGGCCGACGCTCCGGCCTCCAAGCGCCACCGAGGCGCCGGGTCCTCAGCCGGTCCCTCCTTCGGTGTGTAGGCCACCACCGCCACCACCACCATAGTAGCAGTAGTGGTAGTTAGTAGTAGATTAGGATAATCTTCCCCTATATATGTAATCCATCTTGATGAACCATATTATATAATGAAATCCATCGTATTATTCTCTGTCATTGAGTTCATGTTTGCATCTTGAAATCCTTGCATCCGAGTCATCTGCATCTTGAGACTTTTTGAAGAAGAGACAAAATTGCTCCGAAACGAAAGAAATCATACGTTACTTGTGCCCAGAGTTCAGGCAACACTTAACTCACTTGATTAAACTAGAAATCCCATTATCCGAGTAAAAGAGCATGAATTTGTACTGACAAGAACCGACTAAAGAATCGCCTCGACTGAAATCAAGTATTTAACCACAATGAAATCCAACTGAACCTCCGTACCAAGAGGCCCAAGTCAAAATCTAGCGGCAGCCGCAAATTCCGTTATCTCTTTGTGGACCGTTTCTAATGGCACCAGGGTTGTTTGAGATCTATACCCTAGACGAACATTCGCCATCCAAGAGCTGTGCTGCCACTCTTCCCCATGGAGACCGCCGCCACCATTGTTTAAACTCAGAGTGCTACTGCATCCACCACATCCCAAATCCAATCCAACTGAGAGAACCACATCCATGGCTCCCAAGAAGAAAACTTTGAGCGAGCGCGGAAACACCAGTGAGGGCCTACCGCACAACGAGAACCGGCCACAACCTTCCCCATATCTAGCATACCGCCACTCCTCTGTCATAGAGCCCATGCTACAATCTTTAGTGGATATGGGTGTCCTGCCACCAAAAGAAGTGGTAAACTGGAGGGTATGCAGAAAGAAGGATGACGCTGCTTCAACAGAAGACACCTACGAGGCAATGGTGTTCATGCCATTCTTCATCCGCGGGTTAGGTCTTCCCGTTTGCTCATTCGTGTGAGGCCTTCTGTAGTTCTACGCCATCAATCTGACTCACCTGAACCCCAATTCGATTCTCCAACTTTCAAATTTCATCCACCTCTGCGAGGCGTTTCTTGGAATTGTCCCGCACTTTGGCTTATGGAAGTATCTATATCACTGCAAAGCCGATCTGAGAGACGGAGTGTTGCAAGAGACTGGAGGAGCCAGCTTTGAACTGCGGAAGAATCGCAAACCTGTATATTTAGATATCCCTCTTCCAGATAACAACAGAGGATGGCACTCCGAGTGGTTCTACATTGAAAACCTTGGAAACTCCCTCCTCTCGAGAACTAGGAGGCAACCTGACAGTAAACTGGCAAGCTGGGAAGAAGGCCCAACTGTCGAGGAGCAAGCTGAGGTTGACGCACTGCTAGAAGAAATAATCAATCTAAAGGAAAAAGGCCTCACTGCCCATGCTGTGGTGATAGATTTTGTGTATCACTGTATTCAGCCATTGAAGGACAGGATCTACCCTGCCTATCTGTATGTCGGGGCCAGTGATCCAACTAGAGAAACAACACGATCCATGACTGGAAATGATGTCAAAGCCTGAGTAGAGTTGATACTCAGAGGTGAAGCTCACAATGAGGGTACTCCTAGACCATATTCTGCATGGAATCCGACTCTTAGTGTAAGTGTTCTTACTATGATTTCTATAAGTAGCCTTGCTTGCAATCATCTCCTGACTTATAGGATTACTGCAGAGCAATATATCCAAGTTTCTGTCAGACCCTACAACCTCTGGAGCTGACAGGCTATCCAAACGACAATCTGAGTTATCCACTGAAGAGATGGAAGCTGTTGTTGCCGCTGCCCATGGTGCAGGAAACAATGAAGAGCATACCTTCATTGTGATACCACGTGCGACCCAGGTCGCTCAAGAGATCAGCATGAGCGACATCACCAAAGCAGCCCCCGAGCCTACAGCTACTCCAAGTGGTGTGAAGACACGAGCTACAGCTGGCTAGGGGCGCACCAAAGCGAGGGCCACTCGTACCGTGATGACACGGAGACAGAGGTCAAACAAGAGAACCATCAAGGACTTGACAAGCTCTCCCGAGTCAATAGATAAAGCTAGCAAGAAATCCAGGTATTCCTCCCATGCCGTAGCCAAAATTGATGACTCATTATCTGAGGTAAACTGGACAAGCTTAGTTGATGAGGATGAGGAGGAAGAAGAACAGGCTCAGCTGTGTCATCGTGAGAGGCGATCCAAGAAGCATCATGATGACACTATAACAGCCCCTTCCACATCCGCTCTGTCACCTGATGAAGATGAGATTGATCTCACGGCAGAAGACAAGGACCTAGACCAAATTATCAGAGACACTTGCAAACTTCCCGTTACTCTATGCTCTGATGAAGATATAGACCCTCCGTCAGCATGCTCCAAGGGACAGTAGTCTGAGAAATCATTCCCCCGAGCTTCAGTAGAACTGTCACCAAAGAATTTAGAGTCTGAAAACCCCACAGACGTGATGCCGACAAATATTCCTGAAGAGGAGACTAATGCTCATATGGATAAAGCCACTGAAACTGTGCATGAGGCACAAATGCCATCTGAAAACTTGCAACAGGCATTAACCGGAGTCGCCCCAGAAGAGAAGCAGCAAACGCCTGCGACCGAGCTATTATCTGAAATCGCTATCTCCCAAGAGCATCTGGCTGGGATTGACACGGGAGATATTCCCCAGCCCTCGTCTGAAGCCCATGAGTCGGCTCAAAGCAAAGGAGCTGAAGAAGCAACACATCCTGATCAAGTAGAAAGAGGACAATCAGACTCCCTGGCTACAACCGAGCCAGACAGCGCCTAGCCCCATTTGAATGAAGGAGTTGATAACAGTCGTCTATTAGTACCAGCACCCCTAAACTCAAGGCTGCTGACAGCTTTCGAGGTATGCCAATTTTGCACATATCCTATATTGACTTTGCTGTTGCCTGAACAACTTGAATTACTCTCTGCAGGCTATGCTGAACACATTATAGGTGGGAGTTCACCAGGCCAGCATGATCCATGAGAAGATTACTGCACTCTCCAGCCTTGAGGTTACTACCCTGAGGCAACAACTGGCTGACTCTGAGGCCACACACAAAGCTAAAACAACAGGTATGCATGCAACCTTTCCATACTCCAATATCTGAGATCTCAAACTGAACCATGAACTTGTTGCCAGCTGCTGCTGCTGAAATTGCTCGCCTGAAGCACGTGGCTATGACTCGAGAGATAGAACACCGTAACGCGATTGCTGACAGAGACCAAGCCAAGGACACAGCCGTGGACCTTCGCAGGCAGCTAGATATGGAGAAGAAAAACCATAAGGTAACCCGCCAAGAATTCCAACTAGCATACTCTTTGCTCACAGAAGCGTATGAACTTTGTCGTTCCGCAGGAGAAAATGCGGCGAAGAAATGATGAGTACCAGCAGCTACAAGAGTCTCGGGATGGCTTTGAGAAGTCGTTCCGTGAGACTGCCAGTGCATTGGACTCTCTGAAGAATAGCACTCCTTAACACGCCAAGCGCTCAGGAACAAAAAGATCGAACTGGCCGAATCCCATAACGCCCATGAGAAAATGAAGAAGGTGCTAGCCTCTACAAGGTCTGCACTCAAAGAATCTCGAGACGAAGCTGCTCATTAGGCTCATGTGTCAGAGGTATTCAAAAAGAACTATGAGACCAGCAAGAAGAACTGCAGCAAACTGAAAGACGTCTTTGAGAAGGCAAAAGAAGTTGCCTTGACTGCCAATACTGCCTTGACCAAGATCCTAGACATCTATGCACCAGAGAGAACTGCACCTCATCCTCTGGGTGATCGAATAGCAACTTTCATGAATGACATGAATTCCAAGGTTTCTGAGCGAGTGCAAACCGTCCTTACTCGTGTTCTTGTGGTCATAAAAAACTCACAGCCTGAGATCAACTTGGCCAGTTTACCAGCGAGGATAATAAATGAGGGCCAAGGTGCTGAGCATGAAGATGAAGTCTGCTCGATTGTCAAACTCCTCGTAGGCGGTAATGAGTAAAACAATAATCCCCATGTAATATGATGAACTGAATGCTGTGTGTACATGTTTGGCATCTCGTGTCGACAATCTTGACTATTTATTCTGCAAAACTGAGTTAATTTTAAGAACGAATCAAAATATTCCATACGTACTTGAGAGTCATGTCTGTGCAGAGAAAATAGGCGACGCTATCATGACCTGAGACTCTTGTCTTTGTTCGGCTGGGTCTTGAATGCTCCCCGATTTTGAGGTCCTGCAAAGGCATGTAGCACCGTGCTGTCGGTTGACTAACCTTGGCCGATTGCCTTTGTTTTGTTGGGGCCTTGAGTGCTCCCCGACTATGAGTACGAACGAGAGCATGTAATACCGTGCTGTCGGTCGACTGACCTAAGCCGATTGCTCTCGTGGTGGGGCCGGAGTTATCCCCGAATATGAGTAAGAGTGGGCATGTAGCACCGCACTGTCGGTCGTCTGACCTAGGTCGATTGCCCGTATACAACGACTGATGACATGAGTGAAAAATGAGGAAGAGAACACAAAATACTATATCTCAAGAGCACTTTTATTTATAGAGTATGAACGAGGACAGAGTACATAGAATAACACTGACTGCTAACTCGAATAACCACAGATAAAACACTATGCGTAGAATCTACGCAAATGCTGTATGTTCCAAGAGTTGCCGACTGGAGTGCCGTCCATTTGAGACAGATGATATGATCCTGGTCGAGTGACCTCTGTGATGATGTATGGACCTTCACAAGGAGGAGATAACTTGTGTTGTCCCGCAGTCTTGAGCATTCTGCGTAATACCAGGTCCCCTATTGAGAAGGAATGAGGTCTCGTGTATCGATCATGGTAACGACGTAGAGTCTGCTGATACCGAGCCGACTGAATAACAGAGTTGAGTCGCTCCTCCTCAAGTAAGTCGATCTCCTCAAGGCGTGTTGCTTTAGCCTTGGCAATGCTACTAAAAGCCAGTCGTGGGGCCTCAAACTGTAGGTCTGCAGGCAAGACTGCCTCTGATTTGTACACCATGAAGAAGGGTGTGTTCCCTGCAAGGGCTTTACTAGGTTGCGTTCGAAGACTCCAGACCACGTACGGCAGTTCACGTATCCACTTGCCAGCCAGCTTCTTATTCTTGTCAAAGATCTTTTTCTTGAGGGCATCTAGGATCATGCCGTTGGCCCGCTCGACCTGCCCATTAGCTCTAGGGTGGGCCACCGAGACGTACTTGATGCGGATGGACCTTTGCTCACAAAAATCGAAGAATTCTGAGCCCGTGAAGTTGGACCCCAGATCTGTGATAACGGAATTCATGATCCCAAAGCGAAAGATTATGTCTTGGATAAACTCCACTGCTTTAGCAGATGTTAACGACGCGATGGGCTTGAACTCGATCCATTTAGTGAACTTGTCGATGGCAACCAGCACGTGAGTATATCCACCTTGAGCTTTCTTGAAAGGCCCAATCATATCCAGCCCCCAGCAGGCAAAAGGCCATGAGACAGGTATATTCTGCAACTGCTGTGCTGGAAGATGGTGCTGCTTGGCCAGGAACTGACAGGCCTCGCAGTGCTGCACTAACTCAGTGGCATCCTTTTTCACTGTAGGCCAATAGAAACCAGCCCTGAATGCCTTCCCGACCAATGTGCGTAAGGTAGCATGAATTCCACAGATTCCGGCATGTATCTCCTTGAGCAAGCTCTGCCCAGATGAGGTGCCTAGGCATTTCAACAAAACTCCTGAGGCAGCACGCTTGTATAGCTCATTATTAATCAGAGTATAGCTAGAAGACCATCTTGCTATTCGCTCGGCCTCTGCTTTATCCTCTGGAATTTCTTCGCTCAGAATGTACTTGATGATGGGGGCCCTCCAGTCAGTTGGCGTATCCAGAGTTAAGATGTGCTGGTCGGGAGGTATGTTCAGCTCGTCCAGCTGGATAGAAGGATGATAAAGCTCTTGGACGAAGATGCTGGAGGGTACTTTGGCTCGTGACGAGCCCAGCTTGGACAGGATATTAGCATCCACGTTGCCATCCCGATCCACATGAATGTACTCAAGGCCTTGAAATTTGCCTTCCAGCTTGCGGACTGCCTCGCAATATCTGTCCATACTTTCTATGGAGCGATCCCACTCCTTGTTGACCTGATTGATGACCACCAAGGAATCTCCGTAGGCCATTAGACGCTGGATCCCGAGATATGGCGATGTGAAGACCATGGAGGAGGGCCTCGTATTCAGCTGCGTTGTTGGAAACCGAGAAGAGAATCTGTAATACATACTTGAGTTTTTCCCCTGCTGGCGAGGTGAAGACGACGCCAGCGCCAGCTCCTTCCAACTTCAACGAGCCATCGAAATACATCCTCTAGACTTCCATGACTTCTGGCTTCTCAGGCACTTGGTGCTCAGTCCACTCAGAGACGAAATCGACTAGTGCTTGAGTTTTAATGGCAGTACGAGGACGGAATTTAATGTCATGAGCCCCCAGTTCACAAGCCCACTTGGCAATACTCCCTGTGGCCACCTGATTGTGAAAGACCTCTCCGATTGGAAACTCCGTAACCACTATGATTTTATGTTCCTCAAAGTAATGACGCAGTTTACGTGCCATAATTAGAACTGCGTATAATAGCTTCTGTACTTGAGGGTACCTGATTTCAGAGGGACTGAGTGATGGGGACGGTGGGTTCCTGATCTTCCATCAGGTGGATATAACTATCGATTTGGCGGAGGCACGACACACACGATCCGGCTTCCAATCAACACGATTCGAATCCTGCAATCGCAGCACCACGTCTCCTCTGTTTATCAACCGTGCACACACGATTGACCTTGCCACGAAGGCTTATCCCTGCCTACGAATCGAAGAACACAAGCAAGAACATGGTAGATGCAAACTAAAATTGCGAATAGAAAGGATTAAGCTCACAAGTTGGGGTTTTACAAACCGGGGTATTCTCACACGGCGAAACTGTTCATAACGACAGAATAATCTAAGCAAAACCCATCTAATCTAATGACGGCTACAGAATATAAACAAGAGAGAAGGCTAGGGGGCAGCCAAGGGGGTGGCCAAGCAACCCTAGGGCGTACAAGGCTAGCGGGCCCAAAAACCGGCGTCGCAGCACCCTGGCAGATTCTGTCCATCACCTTGCGATGCGATTTCCTGTAGACTCCGAAGTCCAAATGATGTGAAACCAATTGGATTGGAAATTTTATCTCCTTAGCTTTCAAACGATATGTAGAACGCTCAAAACAGAGCCCGTATGTGGCCTAGGCATACGTTTTCGTGAGGCCCGCTCCAGCAGTCCGAACAGGACTCGCGAATAAATTGGACTTAAATGTGGATTAGGCTTTAAACTCCATCTTCGCTTGGGCCTTGGTCGTATGCGTATTGGTCATGTCCTCATTACTGAGGACCTCGCTGATGAAGTAGACCAGATGTTGCCTCAGTACTGTGTGCTGTCCATCCGGTCGCTCGACCTCCAACTCGGTGCTGATCACATGAGTCGTATAGGAGATGTAGAGGAGCAGATCTTCAGCCGGTGAGTCCGCGGTGGCTCGATTGGGAGACTTGAGCACAGGAGGCGAGGTTAGGAATTTCTTCAGAGCGTCCAACGATTCCTGAGGCTCTGTAGTCCACTGAAACCTATCAACCTTCTTGAGAAATTTGTAAAAGGGCATACCACGTTCGCCGATCGCGAGATGAATCGGCTCAAGGCTGCCATGCACCCAGTCAACCTCTGAGCATCTTTCTGTGATCTGGGAGGGTGCATGCGTAGAATAGCCTTGATCTTCTCGGGGTTGGCTTCAATTCCTTTGTTGCTGATGACAAAAACGAGTAACTGACCTGCGGGAACGCCGAAAACGCATTTGGTGGGGTTGAGCTTCCACCGGAATTTCCTCAGGCTGTCGAACACCTGGCGCAGATCATCGATGAAATCCTCTTTGTTCTTGGCCTTGATTACTATGTCATCAACGTAAGCCTCGACACGTTTGCCCCAGTGGTCGGCGAGGCAAGTTTGGATTGCCCTTTGGTACGTTGCTCCAGCGTTCTTCAACCCGAAAGACATTGAGGTATAACAGTAGGCCCCGAAAGGCATGATGAACGTTGTTTTCTCCTGATCTTCAGTTGCTAGGCTGATCTGATGATAGCTTGAGTAACAATCGAGGAAGGAGAGCAAAGCGCAGCCGACCATAGAGTCAACGACCTGGTCAATGCGAGGCAACCCGAACAGGTCCTTAGGGTAGTGCTTATTGAGATCGGTATAATCAACACACATCCGCCAGTCCTTTTTATTCTTCTTGAGAACGAGTACAGGATTTGCAAGCCACTCGGGATGCATGACCTCTCTAATAAAATCGGCAGCCTTCAGCCGGGTTAACTCTGCCCTAATGGCCTCTCGCTTTTCTGGAGTGAATCGCCTCAGCCTCTGCTTGATGGGTTTGGCATTGGGGAACACTTGGAGTTGGTGCTCGGCCAATTCCCTCGGGACCCCAGGCATATCCTCTGGCTTCCATGCAAACATGTAGCGATTAGCCCTCAGGAACTGGACGAGCGTGTCTTCCTATTTGGAAGAAAGAAGAGCATTGATGGTGGTCGTCTTGGTCGCGTCCGAGGGATCGAGATTTATCTCTTTCGTCGGGACAGCTGGTTGAATTGCCGTGCTTGAGGCCACCTCTTGAGTCGGGATCTGAAGGTCTTCCTGCGACATGTTGCTTTTATCCGCCTTGAGCTTCTTCTGCACCGCCATATGATTCTGCTCGAGGGCCATCTGCATAGCCTCTTGCACACACTCTGAGGCTCCCTTGAAGTCGGTGCGTATGGAGAGTGCGCCACCTGGAGCTGGCATCTTGAGGATGAGGTATGGGTAATGTGGGATAGCCATGAACTTGGCTAGCCCAGGACGCCCGATGATGGCATTGTAGACGCAGTTGAAGGTCGAGACTTCAAAATGAAGCGTCTCGATGCGGAAGTTTTCTGCCGTGCCAAAAGCGACCGGCAGATAGATGAGTCCGAGTGGGTATTCGCCCGCGCCCAGAACAATTCCGAAGAATGGGGTATCCAACTTCTTGAGTTCGCTAAGCGGGATCCCCATGTCTTGCAGGGCTCTAGGGAACACCACATTGATACTCGCCCTGCCGTCGATCAGTACCTTCTTGACTCGGGTATCCCCGATTATGGGAGTTACGAGCAACGGGTACTTGCTTGGCTTGTCAAAGTTGAGCCACTGATCTGCCTGACTGAAAGAGATTGGCTCGTGGGACCAATCGTATGGTTGCGGCGGCTCTGAGGTGGCCGCGTTGATCCGCCGATCATCCAGCTTCTGCTGGCGTTTGCTCGCATACGCTCCATGCCCTCCTAGGATGAAGTTGACTTCTTTGTTGACATCAGGGAAGCGTTGGTTGTTACCTCCAGCTGGCCGTTGCGGAGGCTGGTTCCGCGGTGGAGGGGGCGGCGGAGTAGGTTGCGGCATCGGGAACTGGCCGTGTGTCAGCATGGCTTTGAAGTCGCGGTAGTTCCTGAGAGTATGGTGCATATCCTTATGCGCAGGGCACGGCTCGTCGAGGAGTTGATCGAGGGTCCGAGCTAGGGCAGGAGGCGGGCCACGTGGACGCACTGGAGCTGGCGCCATGACTCGGACTTTCTCCCGAGGTCTCTTGTCCCAGCGACGTTCTTGCCGTGAGGGTTCCTCATGCCTCTCCTGCTTGCCTTTGCCTCGATCGTCCTGTCGGGGGCGGACAAGATCGCGAGCTCGTTCATCCGCCATAATGTAGCGATCCGCATCTTGGAAGAGGCGCTTCGAGGTAGTGGGCGCTCGCTCCAGTATGTGCTTGACGAAGACTTGGTCGTTGGAGCCTTGGAGAAAGTCGTCAATCACCGTATCCTCAGATACGTTGGGGATACGATTCCTGAGAGCCTGGAACCGCTTGAGGTACGATCGCAGGCTTTCTGAATCCTTGCGGCTGATGGTTTTGAGGTCCTATCGCTGCGCCGGCTTATCGAAGAGTGACTGGAAGTTGGCGATGAACAAGCGGCGGAAGTCGCCCCAGTCCTCGATGCTGCCTCACCTGAGGCGGCAAAGCCATTGAAGCGCGTCGTGTCCCAGTTTGATTGGGATGTAGGCCGTCATGAGATCTTCTGAAGCGTTGGTCGCCCGGGCCGTGGTAGTGTACACGACCAACCAGTTCCGAGGGTCCATCTTTGTCTTGAACTTCTCGATGTTTGAGATTTTGAAATTGGGCGGCCACTCGACTTCTTGAATCCTCCGTCCGAAGGCCGCGATGCCTGCCTCGGTGACACCAGCCGGGTTACCGCGGTCTTCGTCTAGCCGGCGTGCTGGAGACTGGGGCAATGGTCCCACTGAGATCTGACTCGGGGGGCGGAGCTATTTATGGAGACGGCTCCTGAGTGACCCCTGGCAGCCGGAGCACGCTGAGGGAGGCCATAGTCCCGGTCGTAGTTCGCCCACCAATCTATCTCGAGCTGGTGTCGCTGAGCACGAGACTGCTCGATGCTGTAGCGTGCGTCGCGGTTGCCGTTGATGACCTGTCGTGCGTCAGCAGCCTCTTGATGTCTGGGAACAAGGTGGTCCGCTGCCCGAGCGAGAACGGTCTTGATGGCCTCCCCATTCTCGTTATCAGGGAGGAGCCCACAGAGCTTGACTAGCGCCCCACCAGCTTGACTTGGGGTCTCCATCACCCCTTCAAACTCCCTCAGAAGATTGCGTCCGGGGAGTGCTGCCACCCGCTGTCGCCTAGCTTGAGCAATCTGCCAATTGCGACGCCTCTGCCGCGTCTGGTTCCTGCGTCGGTGGCTCTGCACTTCCTGCTCATTCTCGCTCTCCCGAGTTACCTCATCTATCGAGACAGGCAGCGTGGGATCCTTGTTACCCAAGATGTGGCGACGCCGGATGTTGCGGATGCGGTTCGCCCTCTCTCTCCGGTTGCGATCTTGCGAGGTTTCGGCGAGGACGGGTTGCTCATTGTCTGAGACTGCTTCGTCGATCTCATTTGGCGCACCGCTGATTACGAGGAGCTCAGAGAAACAGAGGGCGGAGCTAGGGAATGAACCCTCAGATCTGCTGGTGGTCGCCACCCCCACGCTGGCGTTCGAGGCAGGGACCGTGGACGTCATGATCGTCGCAATGGTCGCAACATGATCGGAGACCGTAGGAGTATCGGTGCTGTAGATCATGTGAGGCAGTGAGGGTGCCCCGCATCGCGGGCTCTCTCAATGTTCACCAGATGACGACGAGCCTCATTGGTCGACGAGGCGCTCCAGCGAACAGATCTTCCCGCCGGGGTGGAGTCGATGATGAGTCAGAGGCGGTGACCCATCGGCGGCGAGTCGAGCCCACTACAGATGCGATCATCCGAAAGAGGCACAGACTTTCTTGAGTCGGGCGCCCCCAGTGCACCCTCGTCGTTGTTGAGGGGAGCCGAGGCACGGGAGAGAAGCCCCTGGTACGTGGTGGCGGAGTTACGAAGACCGAACGGGATGGAAGGAACGTCGTGTTCCACTCGAGTCTTTTTTCGGCCCTGGACAGGCGAGGCTGGCCGGGCTCGCTTCGGCATGGGCAGAGGTGGCGGGACCCGAAGAGGATGTGGGACCCAGGAAAAAGTGTCAACAGGAACTCGCCTCGGGCTCCGTGGAGCGCTGCCTGAGGTGTGGGCCCGCCGGGGATCTTGGGAGGGGTTTCTCGAGGAACCTGCTCTCGGCCCCTGACTAATCCGAGTTCAGACTTGAGTCGGGGAAGTTGAGAGCACCGTACGACGAGTCGGGGCCGAAGTAATGGTCGCCGCAGGTGCTGCTCGAGCTGGCGTGGTCGATGTAGATCCAACCCTGAAGGAGACCCTCCGGTTGGTTTGCGCTCTCGAGTCATGATGACCACGAGGATTACGATCCGACTCAGCACGACGCGGAGGCGGATTCTGGCGAGGGGCCGGCATCTCGCGCCGACGTGTTGAAGATTAGCGCTGAGCCGGAGGAGGCTGCCGAGGTGCTGGTCCCTGGCGGCGATCCGATGGCGCGGATCCCCCCGGAGTGGTCGACGGTCGCACGACGATGCGCGGCTGCACCGGTGCGCTGCGAAGCTGATGAAGATCGCCTCTCTGATCGGCGATGAAGGTGATCGATCCGAACTGGATCATGTCACCTGGGGTGAAGCCATTGACGAGGTGATTGGCCATGGAGCTAACCAATGTCGATTTTCGCCGGCCCCCTACTTAGCGCGCCAACTGTCGGTGTTTGATACCGGCAATGCACCACGGGGTGTGTCACGTGATGCTTTTGGGGTGGCGAGATCGGCGTAGCTCGATGGTTCGCGTAGAGATGCGACAAACACAAGGGTTTATATAGGTTTGGGCTGCAATATGCGTAATACCCTATGTCCTGTTTGCTGTGAGTTGTATTGATCTGAGTTCTCAAGGTTACAACGAGGGCTTGGAGGCTTGGTAGCTGGTATGCGATGAGATGATTGATTGTCTACGTAGGGGTCCCTCACCCGCCTTATATAATCTGGCAAGGCTTGGGTTACAACTTGTTCCATCTACGAGTCCTACTCTGTTCGGAGGCACAAAAGAGGATATACAGAATCTACTAGTACATATTTCCTTCCTTGAATCCCGCTACTTCTAAACACAGAGCCCAAATCAACTCCTTTACGCCTTTCCTGAATTATGACGCCGTTGACTTGGTCTTCAAGCTTGCCATCCGTTCTCGGGCCCACGAGATTAGCCGGCATCCCACAAAGGGCCTGCTATCTTCGTCGGGCCCTCCAACGGCCCATACACTGAATCCACGCCGTGAGGGCCCAGGGGATATCTATCCCCCACACCCTGGAGGCACGGGCAAGACTTTCCTATACAAGGCATTATTAGCCACGGTCCGAGGCATGGGTAACATTGCCGTGGCAACAGCTACATCTGGTGTTGCTGCTTCCATAATGCCCGGAGGAAGGACCGCACACTCACGGTTCAAGATACCTTTGACTATCTATGATGGGTTGTCATGTAGTTTCACGAAACAGAGCGGGACAGCTAAGCTTCTAAAGCAAGCATCCTTGATCATATGGGATGAAGCCACTATGACTAGGAGACAGGCGGTAGAAGCACTCGACAATAGTATGAGGGACATAATGAATGCACCGGATTGGCCCTTCAGCGGAAAGACAATTGTGTTTGGATGAGATTTTAGGCAAGTCCTCCCAGTTATCAGAAAGGGGTCAAGGGCTCAGATAGTCGACGCATCCCTACATAGGTCATATCTTTGGGAGTCCATGCGTCACCTAAAGTTGGTACACAACATGAGAGCGCAGAGCGACCCATGGTTCGCAGAATACCTATTGTGAGTTGGTAATGGGACAGAGGAGGACGATGGTGATGGGTACATACGTTTGTCTGATGAAATATGTGTGCCTTACACAGGAGAGGATACAGACCTACATAGACTAATAGAGGTTGTGTTTCCAATGCTTGATGATAACATGACGGATCCCGACTACATCACATCAAGAGCCATCTTGTCCACGCGGAATGACTGTGTGGACAGAATCAATATGCGGATGATCCATCGTTTCCAAGGGGAGGAGATGGTGTACCATAGCTTCGATCGGGCAGAAGATGACCCCCCACAACTACTATCCACCGGAGTTCCTCAACTCTTTGACACCTAACGGTCTGCCTCCCCATGTTTTGAGGCTCAAGATAAACTGTCCAATAATACTATTAAGAAACATTGATCCAGCTAATGGACTATGCAACGGGACAAGGCTCATTGTCCGAGGTTTCCAGAAAAATGCTATTGATGCGGAGATCGTGTTGGGGCAGCATGCTCGGAAGAGGGTCTTCCTACCCCGAATCCCGTTGTGACCTTCACGTGATGAGATGTTCCCTTTTAGGTTTAAGAGGAAGCAGTTTCCTATCCGGCTTAGCTTTGCTATGACGATAAATAAAGCGCAAGGACAAACAATTCCACATGCTGGTGTGTACTTGCCAGAGCCTGTGTTCTCCCATGGCTAGCTTTATGTGGCATTGTCTAGAGCCATTGCTAGGAGTAACATCAAGGTCCTAGCTGCACCTGATGATAAAGATAAGAAAAACAAAAAATCAAGGCAAGACAAGACCAAAAGAAACCACAAGCAGAGTGGGACATCTACTAAGAACATTGTTTATAAGGAGGTTCTTACACTATAACTAAGGTATCAAATCAATATACTAGTTGATCTCCCTATTTTTGTTATTTGCACATATACCATTGTCAGGGTTTTAATCCGGCAATGCACCACGGGATGTACCACGGGATGCTTTCGTGGGCGTCTGCGTCAACCGTAGCTCGATGGTTCGCATAGAGGTGCGACAAAGAACATAAAACACAAAGGAGACACGATTTATACAGGTTCGGGCCGCGAGATGCGTAATACCCTACGTCCTGTTTGGGCTGATTCTATTGATTTGAGCTCTCGAGGGTACAATGAGGGCTTATGAGGTTGAGGGGATTGGAAAGTTGTGTTGTTGAGAGGGACCCTTAGCCCGCCTTATATAGTCCGGCATGGCTTGGGTTACAAGTCGAGTTCTAGTCCTACTAGGATTGGTTACATTTCCTACTAGGATTCTTCTTAGATCTTTCTTGTACACGTCGAGTCCTTGTCTTGTGCGTTAAGTCGATCGGTCTTCTCCTGGACCAGGCCCTCCATCGGCCCATGTAGAGAATACGCTCCATGATGACCCAGGGGATATCTATCCCCCACAAGCCCCCAAGCTTCAAGTTGACTTGAGAAACAATCAGCTTGAAGATCCAAATTCTGCTTCCTAAATGTCTTGCCTTGTAGTCTTCGAAAAATTTCTGATGGTATCCTCCATGCAGCCCCCGAGCCTCGAGCTGATTAGCATAATCAAGTTAAGGATCAAGTAACCAAGTGGTCTTCAGAAATTCCGAGTGCTCAGGCTAGCAATGATGAAGTCATCCGAGTGACCAGCTGGTGGAAATACATCACTAGCCGAGCCGAGTCGATGTAGCAGTCGGCGAGGTGGAGAAGTGGCCGGCTAGCGGAAACACATTGCTAGTCGGGTGGCGGAGCCCCCGAGTTGAAGTAGCAGTCGACGAGGTGCACGACGGCGCAGCCCCCGAGCTGACGAAGTAGTGAGTTGGTGAGGTGCGCTGCGGCGTAAGCCCCCGAGTCGACGAAGCAGTGAGTCGGCGAGGCGAGCAGCGGCACAGCCCCTGAGTCGACGAACCAGTGAGTCGGCGAGGTGCGCGGCGGTGTAGCTCCCGATTAGACAAAGTAGTAAGTCTGCAAAGAAATGAGTCAGCGAAGCATACGGCGGCGCAATCCCCGAGCTGACGAAGTAGTCGATGAGGCGGGCAACGGCCCAGCCCCCCGAGTCGACGAAGTAGTAAGTCGGCGAGGTGCGCGGTGGCGCAGCTCCCGAACTGACGAATTAGTCGACGAGGCAAGAAGCATAGCTTCCCTGAGTCGGCGAGTTGGTGGTGTAGCCTCCCTGAGTCGATGAAGCAGTCGGCGGGGTGTGCGGTGGCGTAGCTCCTGAGTCGACAAAGAAGTAAGTCAGCAAGGCGGGCAGCAGCCCAGCCCCCGAGCTGTCGAAGCAGTGACTTGGCGCGGTTCGCGACGGCGCAGCCCCCGAGCAGATGAAGTAATGAGTCGGCAAGGTGCGCAGCGGCGCAGCCCCTGAGTAGACGAAGCAGTGAGTCGGTGAGGCGGACAACAGCCCAGCCTCCTGAGTTGGCGAAGTAGTGAGTCGGTGAGGCGCGCGACAGTGCAACCCCCGGGCAGACGAAGCAGAGTCAGCGAGGTGCGTGGTGGCGTGGCCCTCGAGCTGACGAAGCAGTGACTCGGCGCGGTGCGCGACGGCACAACCCCCAAGCCGTCGAAGTAGTGAGTCGGTGTAGACTTTGCACTGGCTTTCCTGAAATAATAATCAAGAGACAACCCGAGTAGTATTGTTTGGAGAGAAAATATACTCAGATAATATTGAAGCGACAGAGCAAACCAATTGGATAAACGGCTTATGTGCAAATATAGAAGTAACTTAGCTGACGGAGATAGAGTAAACTCCCTGTTTGAATTCCGAGTATAGCGAAGGCATTGAGCGTCGGTGGGCTAGACCGACTGCCCCGTATAAGCAAGCGATAGCATGTAACACTAGTTGTAGGTCAGGTTATGACCTGAGTAGAGGGCCAGAGTGCACCCTGTTATGAGTACTGCAAAGGCATGTAGCACCGAGCTATCAGTCATACAACCTAGGCCGATTGCCTTTGTTTTGGTGGGCCCTGAGTGCTCCCCGATATGAGTACGAACGAAAGCATGTAACACCGTACTATCGGTTATACAACATAGGCCGATTGCTTTCGTGGGTGGGGCTGGAAGTATCCCTGTCATGAGTAGGAGTGGGTATGTAACATCGTACTGTCGGTCATACGACCTAAGCCGATTGCTCCATACGAAAGGTGTGAAGGGATAGAGGACACCCCGTTACTGAATGAGCGAAGGCATGTAGCGCCGGTTGGCCAAACCGACTGCCCCGTTGTCACGGTGGTCATATGACGCCCGTCGTCGTATGCACAGATCTTGCCAGAAAATACTGAGACTTGTCAAAGCACGAGGCGCGATAGAAAATATTTGACTCAGCAAAGCACGAGATGCAACAGAAAAAATTCAACTCAGAGAAACATGAGATGCAACTGAAAAAGAATTGACTCGGCGAAACACGAGATGTAAATAAAAAGAATTGGCTCGACGAAACATGAGATGCAATCGATTCGAGAAAGTACATGAAGTGGAAAATGTTTCAGCTTACCGAGGTACGTCATGCACGGTTTGAATGACCAAAAATAATCTGAGTGATACGAAACACCGAGTAATCCGAAAATAATCTGATTGATCTGAAGTAACTCGACTGGTCCAAAAATAATGGTGATAAAATAATATGAGTAGCCAAGTGATCCTAAAATAATATGAATGGTCTAGTCTTGAAATAAGAATGAACCAGAAATAATAATGCTGAATTTAATATGAATGATCCAAAACAATACGAGTAATCTAGAGTTGATCCAATTGATCCGGGATGAGTGATCAAAACCAGTATCAATAATCCAGAGATGATCCGAGTGATCCAAAAATAATCCGGGTGATCCAGCAATAATATAGATAATCCGAGTGATCCATAAAAAATTCAATTGATCCAATAACTAGGATATTTCAGAAATAATTCAATGATCCAAATAGCCACATAATTAAGAGATATTTCAATAGATCTATAGCCTGGATGATTAAGAAATAATATGAGCAATACCTAGATCACTTAGACTGAATAACTCACTGCGGTTAGTTGATAGCATCTCGTCTTTCTGGCGGAAATCATAGATAATGAATAACAGTGCTGGTTGACTGCCTGAGCGCGTTGTAGATATTTATGCTGACATAAAATATTTTCCTAAAATAAATACTCAGGAGACAAATCGAGCAGTATTGTTTGTAGAGAGAATACTTGAATATAAATAATATTGAGTGAGTAGATCGGACTAGTTGAATAAATGAAAAATTAATAACATAATTAAAACAATTTAGCTGTTTGAGGTGCCGACTGGTTTGGAGTAAGCCCGACTAATAATGAACGGCCTCCGAGAGTATGTCGTGTACGGTCAGTTGAGATTGAGAATAAATCGACTGGATCAGAGCCGGAGTTTGGATCTTGTAACGTCTGATTGCTGCGTGAAGCAGGGGTAATAGCAGGGAGAAAATTAGCCAAAAAATGCAATAGATGCCACGTGGAATAGAAGTCTCGATGCTGCATGCATCTGTCCAATTCAGCCATGCCCTTAATTGCTTGCATGCATGGATAATTAATGTTCACCGCCCAATCATATGTATGTCTGTATCAGCAACTCCTGTTGTCTTGATCGACGATAGGTGCTTGAGCCTAACTCTGCTTCTCAATCGTGGTCAAGTATTTTGAAGAACTCCGATTAGAAATCAAACTCCGCGACGCAGGGATTAATTCTGTGTTGATCTGTATACGACGACCAATCTGTCTTGGGAATTGATACGGAGACGACCAGAGGTGCGGTCCGGATCCGACGCGAGACGAACGGCATTGTTTGCCGAAGATGATCTGATGACGCTAATTTTTATCCTCGAACTAGTTTGATGTCGATCGATCAAGATATCCTTCGATTGGATCTTGAGCTTGTTATGGAAATTGGCATGGAAGCGATCCGAGCGACAGCCTTCTTTTTCCCATGCCATGTGCACCTTTTTGCCCTCTCGGATCTGACCCGGCGTTGGATATTGCTGCCTTCCTGATTTTCCCTATTCGGATCAAACCTCGTTGCTTGTGTAGTCCTTGATTTGCAGCAGCTTGCTACATAAATATTCATCCTTGCGTAACCATAATTAATGGCAGATTGATTCACATGGAGCTTCTCGATGCGTGAACAACTAACGCGACTCAGACCGGTCTTGACGTAGCAGATCAAATCTCGCCAAAAATCGATCGGTTGAAGATATTGGCCATGGAGCTTGCAATGTTGTTGAAGTAGATACCCTCTATCTGGCGCGTCAACTGTCGGGAATTTAATCGGCAATGCACTACGGAATGCTTTTGTGGGTGTCTGCGTCAACCGTAGCTCGATGGTTCGCATAGAGGTGCGACAAAGAATATAAAACACAAAGAAGACACGATTTATACAGGTTCGGACCACGAGATGCGTAATACCCACGTTCTGTTTGGGGCTGATTGTATTGATTTAAGCTCTTGAGGGTACAATAAAGGCGTATGAGGTTGAGGGGGTTGGAGAGTTGTGTTATTGAGAGAGACCCTTAGCCCGTTTTATATAATTCAGCATGGCTTGGGTTACAAATCGAGTTATAGTCCTACTAGGATTGGTTACATCTCCTAATAGAATTCTTCTTAGATCTTTCTTATACACGTCGAGTCCTTGTCTTATGCGTTAAGTCGATCGGTCTTCTCCTGGACCGGGCCCTCCGTCGACTCATGTAGAGAATATGATCTATGAGGACCCAGGGGATATCTATCCCCCACAACCATCACATGACAATATTGTGTGATTTGTGCAGATACTCTCCATCGATCGGCAATTGGGCTCGACATTGTATTTATTTGTGACATCCAGATTTGTGATTTTTTTTAAATTTTCTTGGCTAGGTGTTGTTCGAGATTTGTAGTCAATATAATATATTCAACATACACCTTCAAATATGTGCTTTGTGGATATGCAAGAGAATTATTTTTTCGGATATTGTTATATAGCAATGTATATATCGTTTTGAAATTTTGTTGTCTCCCGTTGTAACGCACGGACCAATTACTAGTTACTCCAGAAAGTTCCAGTCTCGGATAATACTGGTGTCCTTAAATATAAGTACTTCAGTAATATTTAAAGTTTTATTTTGTATCTCGAATCGTAAAACTATACCTTGAATCATCAGTAAAGTTAATACTAATCTCTGTGAAAATTGGTAACAGACAATAGTAAGATCATGAAACTACCAACAATGATTTACCGGTAATAGCAAGATATTTTTATTTGGGACACCAAAATGCCGTTTAGAATTATGAGCAGGAATTGATCTCAAAGCGTTTGGAGGTAATTAGAAGACTGCTCAAAGAGAGAATTGGAATTTTGAACAAGTTAGCGACTTTTCAAATTTATTGAACGAGATATATCGGATCAATTACAGAATGCACAGTTTTAGAGCGTCTTCAACAGATCCCAATTCATATACCCAAAACTATATTTTGGGACTAAAAGCAAAAATTACCTCTCTAACAGCACCCAATCTAAACTCCCCATCTTTACGCTCGTCCAAAAAACCTCCCTGTGCGTGCAAATATCTGCAGGCGCTGCGTCTCCCAATCCCCCTCTATTTCCCTCTCCCGCAATGAAAATCCTCCGTCTAGCGCCTTTCTACTCGTGCAGGCACCGTCCGCCGCCGTGTGCGCTCAATGGCTGGCGTCCTTTCCGTCTGTCGTGTGCGCTCAACGCCTGCCGCCCTCCCTGCCCAGCGCTCGGTGTTGTCTCCGCCGACCGCTCTGCTTTCCGGACGCTGTAAACATGCACCTAGCGCTGAAGTATGTGATCATCGCCCTCGCTGAACTACGGTCATGCTGAATCCCGCTGGTGGCGGTGCAAATTCCAGGGAAGACGATGGCGAAAGACTCAAATGTGGTTTACTTCTCTTGGCATGTAATCTGGCGGGACAAGAAATTAATTGAGGCATTGACCGGTGATCAATACACAAATGACACTAGCAGATAGGATGATCCGAGGTGTGAACGCCTCTAGTCCGGCGGCGCATTTGCTGAAGGAAAAAAAGATGGCGCAAGGTGAGCAGAAGGATGGCCACGTCCGATATTTTTGCGGCAAAATAAGGGGATATATCCGGTGCAATCACCGTGCAATCTTATTTAGAAAAATTTCAAAAAATTCTAAAATAAATCATGAATGTACATCTCAGCCTACCCTATCTATATATAAAAATTTAAGGTGTATTTGAACTGTTACTGTTTGTCAGAAATTTGTCATTTTCATAACTACTAGAGTAGGATGAATTTGACCATGAATTTTTATATATATATGGAGTAGACTGAGATGTATATTAATGATTTTTTTCAAATTTTTTTAAAACTTTTCTTAATAAAATTGCATGGTGATTGCACCATAAGCTTGATTGCACCGGATATATCCCCAAAATAAGGAGCTGTTGGAAGGTATTATGTTTTTTGGACTCAATATACTTTTAGAAAGACCCAATTCAAGGATATTGAGAGACAAAATATTAGGAGCTGTTGGAGATGTTCTTCGGCTGCCCTCCTTAATTTTCATTGTGTGGTTGAAAGTTTGACTTTGTAATGCCGGACCTTATATGTCCTTTCTCTGATTCTTCTTTGTTGCACCCATAATATAGCTAGTGACGGATTCAAACACATTTAATTTCCGAAGCTTTTCAACTTATTAATGACCAACTTCAGAAGTCACAAACAGAATGAATGGCCACCAAATGTTGTTAGAGAAAGTAAGAGTTTTGTTACAGTGCTTGCGTGGGTTCCTCCATTGATTTAGACAAAACGCTAGCAAAGCATGATGTTTTTAAGTGTGGGTAGTTTAGTAATTGTTCAGATGTTTATGTTAGATTGATCTCGGGTCCGGTCAGGAGACGTCCTAACCGGGCCTGGATATTGAACGTGGCTTTGATCGGAGGCCCAAAATTCCCCTGAGGTTGTGGCCCCCTTCCACCACGCACTGCTATAAAAGAAGAGACTCGAGTGGCACGCGAACCAACGTTCGCTGTCCTCCTCGCAACAGACACCCGATCTGTTGGGTGCGGGCAGTGGAGGGAAACGCCACCGCCGCTGCGCTCGCGCCGCTACCCTCTTCGTTCCTCGCGCCATGGAAACCCCGTTGCCCCTCTGACACCGGTCAAGCTCCCAAAACTCGAAGGTATCCTCTCAGTATCCTCCTCTTCTCTTCCTCTTGGATCATGAGATCCACCATGAACTTCACAAGAACTTCACTAAGTTCTAGTGGAAAGGGATTCGGACACTAGATCCACGACCTAAGACTTCTAACAATTGGTATCAGAGCCTTGGGTTGTGCCCAACCCTAACCCTAGAACGATGTTGACCCTCGGGTTAACATGAAATCGACATGAAAAGATCGGACCTTGAGCTTTTGCCTCGGATCCGAGAAAAGAAGAGAAGAGATCCGGTTGGATCTTGAGCCATCGGCTCGAATGAAAGAAGGGAAAGGAGATTGCCAAACCCTAGACATCCCCATTCCCGCACCAAGACATCAATAGGCTTAGAGGCTTACCTCGCGCCGTTCCCCGCTGCGGCCGAGGAGGACTCAGGCGCTGCCGCGCCCGAGATTTGGTGTGGGGACAGAGGCGCGCACGGGCCCATGGGGCCGCCCGGGTGTCACCGGCCGCATAGCCGCAGCGCTCTCCCGTCCAGCGCGCCTGCGAGGTGGCTCCGCGCGCCGTCGCGCGGCCGCTCGACAGCGGCGCGCTCCCCTGCGGGCGAGCACGCGCGCCGGCGAGGCGCCGCGGACTGCGCCGCCACCGGCCAGAGCCTTCTTGTCGCCGCCATTTCACCCGGTGGAGAAGGACATAGAGAGGAGAAGAGAGGTGGCGGCGTTGGCGCTCGCCCGCCCGGTGGCCAGTGGCCGCGCGGCTGGTGCTGGCCGCGCCGTCGCCGCGCCCCATGCCAGCTCGTGCCGGTGCCAGAGAGAGCAGAGGGAGAAGCGGCGGCCGGGAGACAGAAAAAAATGGGGCTAGGGTTTCGGCGATCCGGTTTTTTCGCCCAGATATACCCCGACGAATTGATTTCGGCCGTCGGATGTGAACAGATGGCTGCGATGGAGGCGGTCGGGCGTGCCCCCGGCGCTGGGCTGGGATGAATGCACAGCCCAGGCCCAGGTTTGTTGAGCCTGTGACGCCTGGTTTGGGCGGTCGCGGGCCGGCCTGGCCGCGCGCCGCCGGAGAGGCCTTGGGCCGATGTCCCTTTTGGGGCCTTTTTTTTTGGGCCGATTTTGGCTTGATTGAAAAGAGAAAAGATTTTTTTTTCTCTGATTCTAGTATATGTGCATGCATTTTTGCTTTATATGTGCATTTTAATGATGGATAGATTGACACCTTTTGGAGCTGAGATTCATTTGCAAAATTCAGATAATGTTTCCACTGCAAAGATTGAATATGTTTTTCTCTGAATAATTTGAAACCAACGTGGATAATTAATAGAGAAATGCATGATGACAAATCGATTTATGGCATTGTCGTTAATTTTAACCAACGTTAATTTTGATGATGAGCTATGATTTTGATGATGAACCATGATTATGATTTGAGTTAATTCTATTTTCGTCCAACGATGAATTTAGAATATTGACTTGAGAATTGATTTTAGCATGTTTTATTTTTGACCAACGTTGAATTTAATCCATGCAATAGATACTTGATTTAGAAAATTGAAAAGATACTTGTCTCTATAGATTGAAAAGAGAATTTGATGACGTGTTTTAAACTTGACCAATGTTAAGTTTAACTCATCGAAGATTTTTTTTCTTAGAGAGAATGACTTTTGAGCGTGTTTTAATTTTGACCAACGATAAGTTTAATTCATGCAAGACACTTGTTTCAGAGATAATATTTTTTTGAGCCTATCCTGATCTCATATATTTTTTATTTAAAGGCTCAAATGACATTATGACCTCAGAGAATTGAGGATCATAGAATTGCTGAACGGGGTGACAACTCAGTTGGCATGAGAAAGATGACATGGTGAGAGCTCTAAGTGAACTAGAGCCAGCACCACAGACAACAGTTCCAAGATAACAAGAGGAAGATAGTGTATTTTCCAATTCATGTATGTATTTGTATGTGCTGCAAGAAGAAATGGTTGTGTGAGAACATGCTACTATTGAGAGTAGCAACAAGAACTGATTTTTGCTTGTGCAAAAGAATGTCATGTCAAAGCCATAGATAATTTCTTATAGAAATTGATGAGAATCAGATGATGGCTTTGTATGTAAGAAATTTTTATATGTTTTCTCCTTGTGAAGAAACGTGATTGCAGATTATATGATTGAAAACAGCATATTCATTGCAATGTTCTGGGAATCATGAATGCATTATTCAGTGTAATAATGCGAATGAGAGTCTCGCCTTCTGACGAGACATGATTTATTTGTTATTCCCTATGCGATGTTTTTTGTGAATGAGATGAATTTGAAAGAATATGAGTCTCACCATCTGATGAGACATACTCTCTTTGCTTTCCCAGTGCAAAGTTGAAAAAGACAAAGATACATCCGTTGCTATAAGCAAGAAATGATGTGGTGGAGAAACTTTCGTCGAAATTGTGTTTATTGCTTAGACCACATTTTGAGGAGGAGAATATGAAAGTTTGCTTGATTATTATCCGAAACTCCCCATCCACCAGACTCTATAGACTTAATGATGCATTTATTGCATAGAATGTTTTTAATGAGAGCGTGTTGACGGTCGTAATCTCACGATATCTACCGTCAATTACCAACCAAATGGAGCTATGCAAGTGAATAATTATGGACTAACCCTTTTACTAATGAGTTCCACAAGTTTTGTATCAATATTTGGATGCAGGTACCAAAATGCACATAAAATAGATAAAAACATGCCAAGGATCAAATATGTGGCACACTGGCCAAAGTGGCCAGATCGGCCGACCACATCACCTGGTAGGCCGACCAAGGGTCAAGCCTACCTAGCTCAGCCAGGTCGGCCGACCAGGGGGCTGGCCGCCCGACCCAGTGACAGGGTCGGCCGACCCCTGGTCAGACCGCCCGACCTCTCAAGTCAGCCAATTGCCACCTCATTGATCCCCATCACGAAGAAAACACAAGTGCACTTAAATCCAACCGCAAGACCAAGCATCCAATGTATCCAACGGCCGAAAATGCACCAAGTTATAGATCCTCAACATTATCAATCCGAGGGAGAAGCAAAATGGCCAATGCAGGCCTGACACGTGGTCGCCCGACCTCCTACAAGGTCGGCCGACCTGCCCTCGGAGGCATTTTACACGTGCAACAACCGTCCTAACCGCCAACCGCCATGGGGAAGCAAGATCAAGCCGTTGGAGTGCAAAGGCGGTGGATCGGGTGGTCGCCCGACCTCGGAGTAGGTCGGCCGACCTCCCTCCTAGGTCGGCCTCCCACCGACCTAAGCCTCCTACAAATACCCCCTCTCTCATATGGGACTATAAATAGGCCTGTAGAGCTCATTTGTAAAGGTGTGGAGAAGTTGAGAGCCATATCCTACCTTAGATAGTGTCATTTTTCGCATCTTAGTAGTTAGGATAGTCCTGGGAGTTAGAGTGAGTCGAGCTTTGCCTCGGAGTTCTCGGAGATTCTTCTGAGTCTGCGGTAACTGCTCTTGTATCTTTAGTCCTCAATCTTCAATATAATTCAGTTATATTTTACTTTATTTCTATCTCTTGCAAGTGTGTTGTACCTTTTATTTTGCATACTTGCTAGGCTTAAACTTGTGGTTATCTTAGTTAGTCAAGTCCCGTTATTCTTGCCGGTGCTATAATCCAACCTTTACGCCAGGCTCTGGTTAGGTCCTCTCCTCTGATCAAGGACGACCTATTGTTACTCAAGCGAAGCTTGAGTACGTTTACAGCGTGCCAGCCTATCCACGCAGATTTGCTTGATAGCCCCACTCGGTGATAGCATGTGGTGTGTCTGTGTAGTCCGGGCCCGTTCGTTCGGTAGGCCCGTAGGCGTTAGCTGGGTCTCCTTCGGTTGTCTACTATCTACCCCTTGACTCCTCGAGGCGCCGGAATTTCGCTCGACGCAAGACCCTGACTTGCTACTTGAGTTTTTTAGTTAACCACGATAGAGTCTTTGCAGCCGAATAGAATAAAGCTTGAGAACTTTATCTCACTCGTTGTCCTCCCAGGCAACTATTCCTTTCTACGTGTATCTTAGGTAGTTCAATTTACTTCTTTCCATCATATACCTATCCGTTTACCAGACTTACTCCTGTGTAGTGACTGGCTGGTATATTTATTTAAGTACGGTTCATTCGATTTGAGTTTATTCAACTATACTCTCTCGTCTGCCGCTTTCCTGTGGATAAAAATACGATACTCGGAATACTCTAAGTGAAAAGCTACAGCGGTCTCCGTGCACTTGCGGAGTAAAATCTTATAAGGCTAAGAGACGCCAACAAGCTTTTCTGGCGCCGCTGCCGGGGAAGCAATAGGCAGAGATATAGTTGATAATCTCTTTTCGAACCCCGTGTCTTTAATAAAAATACCAACTAGTCGTTAGCAGGCTCACTTTTCTCTGTTGTTTATATTGTGGTTGCAACAGAGAGGTGTATGACCGGTTTCGACCTGCCGGAAAATTTCCACAATAATCCAGAGGTTCTGCTTAGGAGGGTCCGTTCCAAGACCATTCACGGGCAGATACCTGTTCCAAGGGAATTGAACCTTGAAACGGCCACGTCAAGTAGTTCCTCGAACACCGACGACATGGCCGTACCTTCCAAGAAGACCATCCGTGAGTTCTCCATCCCATCCAGTAGCAATGTCCCTATGGGACCGGCCGTCAACGCAGGGGAGAACTTCGAACTCAAGCCGGGAGTCATTTGCATGGTTCAAGCCATTCCCTTCTGCGGTTTAGCAATGGAGGACGCCAACAACCACCTGCGCAATTCCTGAAAATCTGCAGCACATTTACCATGAAAGGTGCGTCCGCCGATGCTGTCAAGTTACGCCTCTTCCCATTTTCACTTGTCAGAAAGGCGAAGCAATGGTTCTACCTCAACCGCGCAATGGTTCTACCTCAACCGCGCAACACTAACAACGTGGCATGCGTGCTCAAATGCATTCCTCTCCAAGTATTTCTCTCTGGGAAAGACCAACGCGTTGAGAAACAAGATCTCGAGCTTTCAACAGCTCGCAGACGAAACGGTGGCGGAGGCCTAGGAAAGATTACAGGAATACATAGCAGTCTGCCCCCACCATGGCATGGAAGAATGGCTGATCATTCAGAGTTTCTTTCACGGCTTAAACCGTACTGCTCAAGAGCACCTGGATGCAGCCGCTGGTGGATCTTTCCTATCCCAAAGTGTGAGAGCGGCCAAAAATCTGATTGAGAAGATCGCCACTAATTAGGGATGGAAGGAAGATAGGTCACACCCACGATCCCGTGGAGTCCATCACATCGACAGCACGGACATGCTGGCCACCAAGATGGACTTACTTTTAAAAAAGCTAGAAGACAATCCTGAGACCGCACCAGTCTAGGCCCTCGACACTCGCATGACTTGCGAAGTCTGCGAGAACACGGGGCATTCAGGGAGCAGCTGCCCTAAAACGCGATCGGAAGACGCCAACTTCATCAGTTATTCTAGCAACTTCAACAACGGGAATCGTCCCCAACCAGGCTGGAACACGCACCCATATATGCCATTCTCCGGATAAGGTAACTCCTCAGGTAATTCACAGCAGTTCAATAAGCCTAGTTCTTTTGATCCTAAAGCTGTGTATGATAGCATTAGTAAAAAGTTTCTTACAAATGATAGACTTTTTGAATCTATTTCCCTGCAAATGGAAACTTTTAACAGTGCTATGAAAAATCAACTGAGTTTTAATAAAATGTTAGAAACACAAATAGCTCAGTTGGCTGCCTCTTTGCCTAATGCTAATGCGGGAAAGCTTTCGGGACAACCGGAACCCCCTCCCAAAGAGCACATCAATGCCATCACCACTAGGGGTGGTAGGTCCACTCAGGACCCTCCACATCCTAGTGGTGCGTCACGCACTAACCATACAGGCAAGGAACATGAGAAGACCACTGAAACGGAGGAGAATGATGATCCAGAGACCAGCACTGGTCCCGCGAAGGAGAAGGCACCACCGAAAACTCTCCCACACGAGTTTTATGACTCAACAGTGCTGCCATTCCCTTAGCGCAACAAGAAGGCTGCCGCCGATGAACAATATAGTAAGTTTGTTGAGGTCATTAAGAAATTATATGTCAATATACCTCTGCTAGATGCAATGCAGGTACCGACATATGCAAAGTACTTGAAAGATATACTCAACAATAAGAAACCACTGCCATCAGCGGAAATTGTGCATATGATCGAGGAGTGTAGCGTAGCTATACTCAACCAACCTCCACAAAAGAAGAAGGACCTTGGTAGTCCTACCATTCCATGCTCAATTGGGAACCAAGTCTTCAGTCAAGCCTTATGTGATCTCGGAGCAAGTGTCAGTGTTATGCCTAAAATTGTCTTCGACAAACTCAATCACGCGGCACTCATGCCCACAAGTATGTGCCTGCAACTTGCGGACCAATCTATCCGACACCCCGCGGGAATCGCCGAGGATGTCCCGGTGAAGATCCGGAACTTCCTCATTCCCATGGACTTTGTGGTATTGGATATGGAGATTGATGCAAAGACACCGCTCATTCTTGGGCGACCGTTTCTAAGCAGCACGGAAGCAAGCATACATGTTGGGGCCAGAGAAGTCCACCTCAACATAAACGGGATGAGAGAGACATTCTCCTTCAGACCAAAAGTGGAGCAGTGTAGCCAAGTGAAGATCTTTAAGTGCCAAAAGTATGTGCCGAAGCCGCCAATCTACGATGCTTCCGGAAAAGAGATGGACAGTCTCGTAGCATTCATGAAAAGGAAGTTAGCCACCGAGGCTGCCATCCGACAACGAGAGGAAGACGAATGGAAAAAGGCGAGAGCCAAGAAGGCTAACCGCAAGAACCAGGAAACAGGAGGCAAAGCTCCTGTTAAAAAGGTCGGCACCCATGATTTTACAAGACCCATCAACCGAGGGTGCAATAAAAATCAACATACCCATGGAAGCCCTAGGATAAATACTGTAGGGCATGCTGACAACGAGCGCGCCCAGGACCCGTCCACGACAAATTCCAAGTGGCTCGCAAAGGTACCGCTTACCTCCCCGTACGTACGCTCACGCGACATCCCGAAGGACGGTAAATGGTTCGCTCCCGCCAAGAGGTAAACCTAGCATTATCTTCTGACGGCATGTTTATTTTTTCGATAGTTTAATTTTCCGTTCTCCATTGCATATTTAGATTTTTGCAATGTATAATTTTAATCTTTTACTGCATTTAGTTTATACCCCTCATTTTTTGAAAAAAAATTTCAAGGGCCGGCCGACCCCATCATGAGGCCGGCCGACCACCACCTGCCAAAGGGGCTAGGCAGGCAGGCCGAGGCCGGCCGACCCTGTCGGTGTGGTCGCCCGACCAGCCTACCCCCTTCTCTCGCTCCTTCTTTCTCTTTACCCTCTCCTTCTTTTCTTTTCCTTTCACCCACTCACCTTTAGATTTGCATGCACAAGGGAGCAGGGGGACAATGGTCAAGGCCGACCGACCACTTGGTCAGGCCGCCCGACCAAGCACACAGCCCCTCTCCCTTCCTCTTTTCTTTCTCTTCTCTCCTCTTTCTCTTTTCTTTTCCTCTCTTTGCTTTCTCTTTACTTTTCCCACTTCCCAAACAAAGCACAAGAGGAGAGGGGCGTCGCCGATGGCCGGCCGGCCACAGCCCGTGGTCGCCCGACCTGCCCCCCTCCTCCTCTCTCTTTCCCTTTGCTGCTCCACCATGCAAGGTCGCCCGACCACCTCGCCATGGCCGGCCGACCAGCAGTAGAGGTCGGCCGACCACTTCACCTGGCCGCCCGACCTCGCTCCCCTGGCTGCTCCATTCAGCTATAAATAGCAGCCATCGCCTCCTTGTCTAATGCACCAAGCAGCAGCAAGCAACTCCCTTCGCTCCCTCTCTTAATCTCTTTGCTCAGTAGTAGTTTAGCTCTTAGCCAAAATAATATCCAAATAAAAATCTAGTTGAACAAAAATAGTTTAGCTACTAGCCCCTCTCTTCGGCCAGACCACGAACGAGTTGTGGTGGTGTCACGCCCCGCAAGGATGACTAACCGCTAACGCTAATTTTATTTTGTCGTCTCGTAGTTTTTATGGTCATTTTTTTGTGCAGGATGAAGCGCGCATTCAAGAGGGCAAGAAGTGCCATCAGCAAGGCCGGGCAGCACATACGGTTCCTGACGTCCTCCAGCTCACAGAACTCGCGGACGGTGTCCGACAGAGGTTCATCGAGTGCTGGGCCGGGAGGAGAAGAAGCTTTGTCCTCCGTCACCGGGCCTGTATTGCTGCTGGATTCTCATATCCAAACGCGCAATCAAGACGAGGCCGACTCGCTGAGGCGACTCCACACCAAGCCTATCACCCTCACCAAGTGCTTCGATGAAGTCCTCATCACGAGCACTGGTATGGATGACGAATTTGATGAAATTTTCAGTATGGTAGGCTGGGAGAATTTTGCAAATGTTAGCGAGGGAGGCTTAGTCCTCCTCACAAAGGAGTTTCTTATGACCCTCCGAGTAGTATCACTGGAGTCCGGCACAACGGTTCACTTCAGACTCTTTAACTCTAAGCATGAACTAACACTCCATCAGTTCAGCAATGCTCTCGGGTTCTCACCCCGCTGCTCTATAGCAGCCGAACCCTTAGGCTTTAATGCAACAGAGTTTTGGAAAAAACTAGCTGGGCCGGACTATAAGGGGAAGAAGAGCATCACAAACATTAAGCACCCCACTATGCGGTTCATGGCCCGCTGGATTACTATCATAGTCCTGCCCCGCGCTGACACACGTTGCGTGACCATAGAGGACTTAAAAATCCTCTATGCCATGTGGCGTAAGCAGAAATATGCACTGTCACCGCCATGCTCTACCATTGGATGAAACTAGTTTGGGATGAAAATTCCATATCAATCACGTCATTCGTGATGAGGATTGCATCCGAACTAGGGGTATTAGCTAATGCCCAGGTGGCATTCTTACCCCCTGACACACCCAACCTAGTCACCGAGAGCCATTTCATCCGAGCACACTTCCTGCGCAAGAACCCCAGCACGAACACTTATGTCATGATCTATAAGGGGTACAACTTTGAAGTGCCTCTACCAGCATCTCAGTTTAAGATCTACCATGTGGACACACTCTCTATGCCATTAGAAAGCGTCCCAGAGGAAGAGCCTTTAGAGGAGTCCAGGCACAGTGTAGCAGGAGTCATGACCAATGCACAAAGGAGGGCAGCCCAAGAGCGCTTACAGAAGCAAGCCCAGGATGCGCAGACCGCTGGGACGGGACCTACCTGGTTCCATACCGCGGCTGTCATGTCCTGGCACACCCAGGGACCAGACCCGACGTGGCAGCCCCACGGAGGCTCTGGAACACAATGGGGACACGAGCCGAGCGCTGCATTCTCGCAGCAGCAAGGAGGAGGAACCTTCTATGGATTTGGGTCAGCACCATATGAGGCAGGACCATCTGCCTCTGCACGCTTTGCAGGAGACCCGTTGAGTGCCATCTTTGTGTCCTTGACCATTCAGGACCAGCGCACAGCTGGGATGGCCCAGCAGCTTAACCAAGTAGATGAGCGCACTCAGGTCATCCAGCAGACCTAGGACGAACAGTACAACCGCCTCCTCGAAATAGAAACGACAGCTCAGCGCACCTTTGATGAGTCCTAGCGATTTTTCCAATACTATGGGTACTACCCCGAGTAGCTTTGTTGAAGCTTGGGGGGAACCCGAATCGACAGCTGGGTATGTATGACAGTCCCCCGATTTCTGCACCACTCATGTATCGTTGCTTTGAGAGTCTATTAGTTTATTTGCTCAATTTAATTTGCTTAATTTTAGTTTGTTTATTTCAGTATATAAAAACAAACAACTCCCATGCTTTAATGATAAGTTCACATGCTAGTTTCATTTTGGAAATGATGAATAGTTGCTCTATCAAGTGAATGATTTAATTCTTGCATGTGACTTATGCTTAGCTTAATTTTGAGCTTGTGAATAAAAGAACTAAACCAAGATTCTATCTTGTGGATGCCATTTGTGATAACAAGCCTAAGTTGTTGTGAGATGAATGATATGACTCGAATATAGAATAATTCTCTCATGCTCTTAGTAAGATGATCATCTCAGGTTTTTATTTTGAAAATAACAAAATAGAGCTCCCTTGGTCAAAAATACCTACCAGAGCCAAAAATGCTTCAATTAATTGAAACTTCTACAAAAAGCTGCTTAGTGATATTTTGAGCTTTGTCAAATTTTGAGTCTCTTTGAGTAGAAATATCACCTTCTGTTGATAGCTGGAGTACAAAAGCAAAAATGCAAGTGATCCATTCCGGACTTTGCATCCACCAAAATATCTCCAAATACTTCTCATAATCCCTAGCCTTCAAATCTCAAGGAGTAAGGGTATGGAGCCAAAAACAAAAGCATGCAAAAGCATGGCAAAAAGAAACATGCGTGCAAAAGCACGGCAAAATGAAAAGCATGCAAGTTCAAGCATGACAAAAATAAATAAAAGCTCCATATCCACTCTGAATCTACAAAAGGCTACCAAGGGATGAATACTAAGAGAAGGAGGCATACAGTACCACCACTCATACTCTAGTAATCAATAGAAGAAGTGATAGAATACACTCTTTGGTCCAATCTTTGGCTTAGCAAAATAAATATCCTAAGTGTGCCACATTCTCCCTACCCAAAGCTCCACAAAAGCCTTAGTGTAGGAAAGTATTGGCTGAATTCTGGCCCTTGGTGACGATACACATTTGAGTGCTTGAGAGCACCTTGGGGAAGCTACTTTTGTTTTGAAAAATCTTGAAAACTCCTGAGAAAGACATCCAAAAGGAGCAGGTTAGAAGAACTCCTGTATAATGGTCGTTCCATCTCTCAACTGCCCAAGGCAAGGTAAGCAAACAGATGCACCACAGGTAGTACAAAAGGTGAGCTTCAATTATTTCACTTCTCAAAACAAAAGCATGAGTTTTGAGTCACGTATAAGAATTTATCATCATCTTCATATTGCAGCAACTCCTGATCCACTCTCAGTCTTAGCTTTGCTCGAGGACGAGCAAAATTTTAAGCTTGGGGGTGTTGACGGTCGTAATCTCATGATATCTACCGTCAATTACCAACCAAATGGAGCTATGCAAGTAAATAATTATGGACTAACCCTTCTACTAATGAGTTCCACAAGTTTTGTATCAATATTTGGATGTAGGTACCAAAATGCACATAAAATAGATGAAAACATGCCAAGGATCAAATATGTGGCACACTGGCCAAAGTGGCCAGGTCGGCCGACCACATCACCTGGTCGGCCGACCAAGGGTCAAGCCTACCTAGCTCAGCCAGGTCGGCCGACCAGGGGGCTGGCCGCCCGACCTAGTGGCAGGGTTGGCCGACCCCTAGTCAGGCGGCCCGACCTCCCAAGTCAGCCAATTGCCACCTCATTGATCCACATCATGAAGAAAACACAAGTGCACTCAAATCCAACCACAACACCAAGCATCCAATGTATCCAAAGGCCGAAAATGCACCAAGTCATAGATCCTCAACGTCATCAATCTGAGGGAGAAGCAAAATGGCCAAGGCAGGCCTGACACGTGGTCGCCCGACCTCCTACAAGGTCGGCCGACCTACCCTCGGAGGCATTTTACACGTGCAATAACCGTCCCAACCGCCAACCACCATGGGGAAGCAAGATCAAGCCGTTGGAGTGCAAAGGCGGTGGATCGGGTGGTCGCCCGACCTCGGAGTAGGTCGGCCGACCTCCCCCCTAGGTCGGACGACAACCGACTTTGGCCTCCCATCGACCTAAGCCTCCTACAAATACCCCCCTCTCATATGGGACTATAAATAGGCCTGTAGAGCTCATTTGTAAAGGTGTGGAGAAGTTGAGAGCCATATCCTACCTTAGAGAGTGTCATTTTACACATCTTAGTAGTTAGGATAGTCCTGGGAGTTTGAGTGAGTCGAGCTTTGCCTCGGAGTTCTCGGAGATTCTTCTGAGTCTGCGATAACAGCTCTTGTATCTTTAGTACTCAATCTTCAATATAATTCAGTTATATTTTACTTTATTTCTATCTCTTGCAAGTGTGGTGTACCTTTTATTTTGCATACTTGCTAGGCTTAGACTTGTGGTTATCTTAGTTAGTCAAGTCCCGCTATTCTTGCCGGTGCTATAATCCAACCTGTACGCCAGGCTTTGGTTAGGTCCTCTCCTCTGATCAAGGACAATCTATTGTTACTCAAGCTTCGCTTGAGTACGTTTATAGCGTGCCAGCCTATCCACGCAGATTTGCTTGGTAGCCCTACTCGGTGACAGCGTGTGGTGTGCCTGTGTAGTCTGGGCCCGTTCGTTCGGTAGGCCCGTAGGCGTTAGCTGGGTCTCCTTCGGTTGTCTACTATCTATCCCCTGACTCCTCGAGGCGCCGGAATTTCGCTCGACGCAAGACCCTGACTTGCTACTTGAGTTTCTTAGTTAACCACGATAGAGTCTTTGCAGCCGGATAGAATAAAGTTTGGGAACTTTATCTCACTCGTTGTCCTCCCAGGCAACTATACCTTTCTACGTGTATCTTAGGTAGTTCAATTTACTTCTTTCCACCATACACCTATCTGTTTACCAGACTTACCCCTCTATAGTGACTAGCTGGTATATTTATTTAAGTACGGTTCATTCGATTTGAGTTCATTCAACTATACTCTCTCACCTACCGCTTTCCTGTGGATAAAAATACGATACTCGGAATACTCTGAGTGAAAAGCTACAGCGGTCTCCGTGCGCTTGCGGAGTAAAATCTTATAAGGCAAAGAGATGCCAACAGAGCGCGTCTTAAAGACTAAAGAGGTGATATCTGATTGTGGGGGAGTCCTACAGTCACCATATACCATATGGACAAGTTTCAGGAACTCTTTTGCAAGGTACTTGCAATAAAATGACCAAGATGCCTGATATATAACACCGGGTAAACCTGTGGATGGAGGGTATTCAAAACTGCCATTCATAAAGACTCCAAGTACATGAGTACTTAAGATACTGACTAAGATAAAGAGAAAGCCCACGATAAACTATTTGCAGTTTGGGACTATCCATCTGAGACTATGACTAATTACCCTGTCCAAGGGAGATAAGATGAAAAGACAGTGAGTCATCATTCTATTGGCTATTGACCCTGCTCAAGGGAGATTATATGAGAAGACGGTAAGGTGCCATCCCATTGGCTAGCCTGAGAGATTGAAGTGTTTGAATTCTCACTGTCAAGATAGACATATGAACTACATAAAAATAAGATACTTAGTGTTTCTAGACAGTGATAAGATCTGGGGGAGCACGGTATTCTAAGAAATGAATCTTGAGAAGTAGAGGATATACATCCCAATTCCGATGGTAGAAGAACACAACTCCGTTTTAAACGGTTGTTGTAGCGACCCTGCTGTGGATGTTGGCTCGTCAAGCACGGCAAATCAATGAACAAGAAACTATTAACTCACCTAGTGTCTGAGCCTCTGGCTCCTACTGTGGTTGAGGCTAAAGAGCTAGAATAAAAGACTACTACTGATGATCCACACTAGAGCAGCCAATAGAAACACGACAAGACGTGCTTGTGAGAAAATCATAGAAATTATTTATAGATCCTTGACATCTACGAGACATATTTTAGTGATGATATACCCTTAGAGGGAGACCCCTCTTGGTATGAAAAGACATAAGAAGTCTCAACTCTTATATATGGCTTGACGCCATAGAAGATGAAGTTAGATATCTGAGTTTGAATTTAGTATGGGACTTAGAATAAATTCCTAAAGGAGCCAAGACAGTAGGCCATTTCTATTGGTCTGCAAGACGAAGAGAGACTCCGAAAAGGGATACAGAAACATAGAAAGGCTTGTGACAACAGGCTTTACAGAAACATGACGATGACTATGGTGAAACATTCTTATCGTTTTCACCAAAAGACTCCTTTAGAATCATCATGGCACTAGTTGCTTATTTGATTCAGAATTAGATCAATCAGATGTGAAGATAGCACTCCTGATGGAGAGCCTAAAAGAAAAACATTTATATGACTCAACCTAAGAGTTTTGTCATGAAAGAAATGGAAAAGATGGATTGCCACCCAAAGAAAATCCTATTTATGGATTTGAAGCAAGCTTCTAGGTGTTAGTACCTAAGGTTTGGACAAGACTATTAGAAAATTTGATGAGAAGGACAATTACATTGCATTTATGCAAGGATTAAAGAATTGGAGGTATAACTTCCTGATGCTGTATGTGGATGATATTCTACTAACTAAGAATGATGAGCATTTACTGCTAAAGACAAAGAAATTCCTTGTCCTCGAATCTTGATATGAAAGATGTGGGATAGACACCCTGTGTTTTTTGAGGATTCAAATCCACAGAGACAGAAACATACTAGAAAATGTCTTGAATAGACATAGTATGCAAGTTGTAATGCAGCGTCTGCTCCAATAGTCAAGGGCGACAGATCAGATGAAAGTGTCACAAGAGCATGAGATAGATCAGATGAAAGTGACATAAGAATATGGAATAGATTAGATGGAATTAATTCCATATGCTTCAACGATCGGAGGCAAAATGTGTGTTCGAATATGCACTCGCCTTGACTTGACTTTTATGTCCGGGATACTTGACAGATATCAGACGAATCTAGATGATTGAAAACCTTGTGATTCTTGCAAGGGACAAAAGACCTCATGATGATTTAAAAAAAGACATATGCCTTATAGATCTTTGGTCTATAAAGATACAGACTGGATGGTGTAGAGACATCATGAAGTCCATGTCTGGATATGTGCTTACTCTAGGAGGAGGAGGCATGATATAGAAAAGAGCTATAAAAGGTCAGTTGTTACATTGTCGACAATGTACACTGAACCTTGTAGCTTATCATGAGGCAATGGGGCAGACAATGTGGCTAAACGAAATTATACCCGGATTAAGAGTGGTCGACATTATAGAAATACCACTTAAGACATACTACGACAATGAGTCGGCAGTGTATTATATTATCACAACGAGAAGTCAAGTGTGGCCGCTAGACACATTGACATTGAGATTTATGTTGTGAAGAGAGAATCCAGAATAGATAATCGATAATGAGCACATGATAGTTGAGAGGATGCTCGCGAATCCTCTCACTAAGGTATTCCACCCAGCGTGTTTAGAAAACATGCAGCCGGCATTTGGGGTTATTGGAAAACCTACGATTCTGGATTTAGGGCTAATTGAACGACCTTCTCAAGAGGAGATGACAAAGAGCCACATTCTGAGATAGAAATGTGTATTATAGTCGATGAGTTCAGTGGCACGTAACTGGCCATCTGCAACGCATTGGTCTCGATATATTGATCTATCAAAGGATGGGGCATGGAATTTGAAGAAACAAGATAGACCGAGATCAGGGGGGAAAATGTTAGATTGATCTCGGGTCCGGTCAGGAGACGTTCTAACCGGGCCTGGATATTGAACATGGCTTTGATCGGAGGCCCAAAATTCCCCTGAGGTTGTGGCCCCCCTTCCACCCCGCACTGCTATAAAAGAAGAGACTCAAGTGACACGCAAACCAACGTTCACTGTCCTCCTCGCAACAGACACCCGATCTATTGGGTGCGGGCAGTGGAGGGAAACGCCACCGCCGCTGCGCTCGCGCCGCCACCCTCTTCGTCCCTCGCGCCATGGAAACCCCGTTGCCCCTCTGGCACCAGTCAAGCTCCCAAAACTCGAAGGTATCCTCTCAGTATCCTCCTCCTCTCTTCCTCTCAGATCATGAGATCCACCATGAACTTCACAAGAACTTCACTAGGTTCTAGTGGAAAGAGATTCGGGCACTAGATCCACGACCTAAGACTTCTAACGGTTTAATCCATTCCCTCATTTCCATGGGCTATTCGAGTCTGACGAAAATTTGAGCCAATCGGCGCCGTGCAGGCCGCAGCAGGATCTCGCCGTCCAGGCACCCTCTTCCAGTAGGCCCCAGAACAATTCCTGGACTGTGGAGCTCATCCAGTCCTGTTGGGACTCGCCCATGTCTCAAGCGCTACAGGTATAGGCATTGCTGCATGCTTGTCTCTACTCTCTTCTCGCAAGAGGCAGCGCCCATTCCCATTTCTCAACACCGGAGGTTGGCATGATGACTGATACGCGTTGTTTGGTCGCACTACGGTGTCCGGCCGGTAGGATTGGATTCAAAATTGCAGAGAACTCTAGACTTGCAAGAGGACAGGCTCAAACAAAGATAGAGAATGGAGATCAGTGAGGCATGATCGAGGTGCTAAGTTTGGATTTAACAAAATATTATACCAACGTAGAAGACAAGCGCACGCAGCACCATGATGGTTCTTTGTTAGGAATAGTCCCACATTGTGCATTGTAGGTGGGCAAACATGGTTTATATGGCTTAGTGTGCAACCTCTAATGGGCTAGCTTTTTGTGGAAGTGTTGGCCCAACATAGATAGAAGTGTGTTGTGGCGGCCCACAATTTAGGTTCTTTTCAATAAATTCCTTCCATGTTTTAACCCTTCGATTTGGATTGATGGATGACTATTATAATTCCCAATCAATGTAAAATTTCTAATAAACTAAAGGTGGTTCTGTGTTATGTGGGACCGCAGTACACCAGGAGGCCTTCGGCACCGCAGGGCAGGAGGATGAGAGTCTAAGTGCCCAGTAGATCAGCGGTATCCCTAAGATCAATCTATTATCTCCCTTTTGGCCTCATCTAGTCTCCCTCCTGCTCATCACCATTGATCTCGGAGGTGCCCAACCTCGACGATCATGCCCTGCGAAGTAGAGGGCCTGCACCCCTTGCTCTAGCTCTTCGGATCCACCCTATCGCCGTAACATTTCGTCACTAAATTTGCATGCATCTGCATCAGATGTGTTTTTCCTAAAAGACATGATCTTTGGTTAAACTTCTATTTGCCATGTCTTTCGTTTATATCAATAGCTTTATTTGCTGATCCTAAAAAGGATATTCACAAAATATGTATTGAAAAGAATATGCTTGTGCTGAAACTTGAAGCGGCTTCAAGGGAACCTGTAATTACAATAGAACATGTTTGAAATAGTTTTCTATATGGCAACTATTTAAAACAGGAAATAATAATTATTTTGCAGCTTTTAGGTCAGAACCAAGTTAGCTCAGAATTTACAGCTTTGGTGCTGTATAGGGAAATGGGTGCCACACAAAGCAAACTGTCCAAACACGAAAAAAAAAAGTCTTTATGGAGGTACTTATCCTGTCCCGTGCGCGGGCTCGGCGTGCAGGCAAGGATGTGGTGCTTCACAATGTAGGGCTCGCACCTGGAGTCGTCGAGGTGCAGAGTGATTGGCGCCTACTCTTTTCTGCCTCGACGACGGTGGCCCACGACGACAATCATCGGCGCCCCATTAAGCCCACATGCCTCTGCGGACGAGACGAGCTAGGAGGCGCACTACAGGAAAAACATAAATTTTCGTGGGCCAATGTTTTTTCATGGGCCGGCCCACGTAAAACATACAGAAATTTTCTTGGGCCTCCAAACCGACTAAAAAGTGTACCTTTTTTCGTGGGCCAGGAATGGAGCCCATGAAAAAAGGGCTTTTTCGTCAGCCCGACCGAGGCCGACGAAAAAAGGGGCAGCAGGGGCTGCCCTTTTTCGTCGGCCGCCGCGCTGGCCAACGAAAATAATCTCTTTTTCGTCGGCCCGCACCGAGGCCGACGAAAAACATGAGGGCCTTAGCCCCGGCCCGCTCTCCCGATCCAAAATTCGTCCCCATTCTTCCCCGCTCCCGCCGCTGCCGCCACTCCCGCCACTGCCCCCGGCCGCCGCCGCCGCTCCCGCCGCCACCGCTCCCGCCACTCCCCGCGGCCCCAGCCGCCGCCGCCTTGGCCGCCGTCGCTCCCCGCGGCCCCGGCCGCCGCCGCCCCGGCCACCGCTGCCACCACCGTCCTCCCGGTCGCCGCCGCCCCCCGTGTCGATGCGCAGAGGCGGGAGCCGCCGTCCCCGCCGGTGCGCAGAGGCGGACGCCGCCGCCACTGGCCCGGCGCGCAGAGCGGGCACCCCGCCCCTAGCCCTGTCCGGGCACTGCCGGCCTCGCCCCCCACCGCTGTGGCTCCGTCCCGGCCCCGCGCTCAGGACCGCCGACGCCGTGCCGCGTCCCGCACGAAGGTGTATATATATATATGTGTGTGTGTATTAGGAGCCCTAGGCTCTTTTTTATTATTGGAAGCCCTGCCCACCAACCATACCACCCCACCCGATCGGCCGACCAGCTGGTCCACACGCACCACCTGGTCCGCCGGACCACTCCCCAGCTGGTCGAAACCGCCACATGGGTCGTGACCCTGATCCCCACCCAATCCCCATCCGCACAAAAACCTAATCGCCCGACCCTCCCCGCCGCCTCGCGCCGCTGCGCCAGCCCGCTCTGGCATGTGGTGGTCACTGGCGGCGGACGGATCCATTGAGGAGACGGCTAGAAGCGGCCGGGGCAGAAGGTCCCGACGAGGAGGATCTTGGCGCGGCCACCCGTCCCTCCACCCTGCCCACACGTCACCCGCGCCATCGCCTGGAGGAGGCGCCGTCTTCTCAGGCCTGACCGCGCCTCTCTGTGCCGGATCCGCGCCATGCCCGCTTGACGCTGCCTCCCGGCCGCCCGAGAACGCATCTGCCTCCACCCCCCGCGCCACCACCCCCGCCGCCAGATCCTGCGCTGCCGGACCGGATGACGCCGGACCACGAGCCGCCGCCGGCCTTGGCCGCTCGTTTGTCGACTCCCCGTGCCTCGGCCGGCCAGTCGAGCCGGTACCGCAGCAGCCTCAGCTTTGCGTCAGTTCCTCATCCTGACGATCTCCTCTCTCTCTCGCGAATCCACCCCTACAGCACCGTCTCTCCTCCCTCGGTTCCTTGCTCGCCTCTCCCTGTGCTCGACCTCAACACCAGCTCTTTCCTCCTGTCCCCGGAGCGAGCAGCACCTGCTCAGCTCGGCTGCTCCTCCTCTCCTGCACACGCAACAGCTGCTGCAGCCCATTCTTTCTCACAGTCAATACCCATCGGCATCTTTTTTTCCAAAACGGTAATTCGATCCCTTGTTTCATTGCGCATATGTATGGGTTGATGCATCTGTGATGGTATGGATGAACCGAGGATTGGTTGAATTAGTTGGAGGCCTTAGTGATTTTATCATATTCTTGTTGCAGAGACTGGTTTGTTTCGCAAAATAGGTGTTCGGTAAAATGCCAAAGCGGAGAAGCTCTATGACTGGCTAGGCACATTTTGTTGATGACCACCTGGATGTATTCTCGCCCATCTGGACCAAACCCCAAGTGAGATTTCCTGAGCAATCATTCATATGCTGTCCAGCCTTCATGTTTGTACTTGTGCATCCCTGATGATGTCCATTGTTTTTTACACTTATTTGCTCTTTGTGGTTTACTCCATCATTGATAGGTTTTTATCCACATTCTGGTTGCCTTATATGATATATTATCCATATTGATATTTCTTTGATTGAAACACACAGCTGGAGCTCGTTTCTCCATTTTTAATATTTGCTTCCGTTGCAATCTAAACAGCATTCCCAATTCATTTCCATTACATGTTTCTGTGGTCAAAAATCAGGATTACTTTCTGTAGGACTACTGTTTCAATCTATTTCTTGTGCCTAAAAATGAAAGCTTCAAGAATGGTGTCTGGCCTGATGTCTTGTGCTGATGACAGTAGTAGGTGTTAGACTCCTGTTCATCAAGAAGAACCTGGGATTTTTTTTATCTTATTGACTCATGGTATTCTAGGCTTTAAGTTTTTTTTTTCCTTTTGGAATTGTGCATCGGTTCTAAAAATTGACAATTTTTATGCTTTGTAATAAATAGCTGTTGTGCTGCTTTAGGGTGGTGAGATAAATGTTGTGTTAACCCAGTGGGAAAACCAATACTTGGGATTAGGCTTTTTGACAATTCTTAAGAAGAATTTTTACCGAGAGGCGATCGATGTTTATTGATCTTGCACAACTACTTAATAAACTAGGAGTCTGTGATGCATAAAAATGAATCAGTTTTCTTGGTGTTCTGATGTAAGATTGGATTTGTGGTTCTAAATTTCTTTTCTACGATTTTGGATGCAGGTGGGCTGTCAGTGATGTGACCATGTCATGTGGATGCGATAGTGGTACAGTGACCTAACAAGCATTGATCTCGATCATGCTGATGTGAACAAGACTGGCAAATGAGCCTGTGGTGTTGAATAAGAGTCTTGATATAGGAAAAACATACTAACATGGTGTAAAATAAGCCATTGTGTTTGTACGCATATGATAGTTTGTTTAGGTTTATGCGACGATACAGATCTTTTACGCTGATTTCTATATGTATTTTCGTTACAATAGCTGTCTCATGAAAATTTAAAATCACACCAATTGCGATGTATGATTGAAGATGTGATTTTTTTGATCCTATCTACTGCCATATAAGTTTGTAGGCATAGTCTTCCTTTTTCAAAACCTGAGTGTTAACGATATGAAATACAAGTTTCTACTCTTTATAATATGATTTACACAAATAGCGGATAGGTTTATGCTACACATCACTCCCATTTATGCTCTTAAGTTTTTATGCTACATGTCGCTTCCTTTTACGCTCCCCACCCTAAACCAGGGCGCTCGAAGCATAAAACACAGCGGAATGTATTGTAAATTTGGGAGCATAAAAGGAAGCGACGTGTAGCATAAAAACTTAAGAGCATAAATGGGAGTGATGTGTAGCATAAACCTATATTCCACTGTGTTTTATGCTTCGTGCGCCCTGGTTTAGGGTTGGGCTGCTATTGTTCATGCTATTGTTCATCCCTCTACATTCCAGCTGGCGAAGATGCCACGTCAAATTGTCCCTTTGTGTTTTTATGATCAGAAACTACCCCATTGAACTACAAAACTTTCAACCTAAAAGCGTAAATTTATGAATTTAAAATTGTTTAAAAAACTAGTTACAATTGATGTCAAAACGTGCACAAAAATATCAACATTATAGTGGTGAAAACCGTTTCTGAATTGAATGTTTGAATAAAAAGTTATCGTAAAAAAACTAGTGTAATGGATTAAACTGCATGCATGCACGTGTGCGTCAGTTGGGCAGAATGTGTCAGAGACGGTTCATTCCGCTGCAACAGAATTCGAAGTTTACGCTCAGTTATATACAGATTTACGGTACTTTTACTTACATTTTACGCCAAAACGGCCCCCGACCCAACCCGTGCCCCCCGGCTATGCGCGCGTGGGCTGGTTTCCTTGGCTCGCCCGACCCCACTGGCCTGGTCCCCATTGCTCCGGGGGGGGGAGGCCGGGGCTTCCTGCAACTAATGGAAGCCCTGGGCTTCCATCACTTATCGGAAGCTCCAGCCAGGGGACCGAGTCAGGAGTGCGGTCCACGAGCGCGCATGGTCGGGGGGCGGGGTTGGAAGCTCCAGCCAGGGGACCGAGCCAGGAGTGCGGTCCACGAGCGCGTATGGTCGAGGGGCAGGGTCGGGACCCGTTTAGCGTAAAACGTAAGCAAAAAATAGCGTAAGACTGTGTATAAATGAGCGTAAACTTCGTTTTCTGTAGCGGAATGAACCGATGACTCTGACACATTCTGCCCAACTGACGCACACATGCATGCATACAGCTCATTCCATCACACTAGTTTTTCTACGATAATTTTTTATTCAAACATCCAATTCACAAACGGTTTTCGCCAATAGAATGCTGACATTTTTCTGCATGTTTTGAAATCCACTGTGACTATATTTTTTAAAACTTTTTAAATTCGTAAATTTATGCTTTTATGTTGAAAGTTCTCAAAGAGGTATTTCTTGAGCATAAAGACATAAAGAGACAAGTATAGAAATATGGAGGTGCTCTAGTTTTCTTTCTCAAATTTGTACAATGTTCTGTAGTTAGAGAAAATTTATTTGAAAATATAATATTATATGTAAAAATCAGCATAAATAACAAGTATCGTGGCATAAACCTTGTTAAACTCTGTCATGAAAATGTGAGTTGATCTGGTATCCAGTTTGTTACGATAATTCTTTGTTTGAACATCCAATTCACAAACAGTTATTTGTTGGAGCACAGATACACGTATAAATCAGCATAAATGGGGGTAGCTTGGTGATGATATCAAATAGTGTCATTTCTGGTCGTATAAACAACATTCATATAGCATAAAAGACTGCATAGGGCAGTAGCACTGTGAGCAGTACCACTAGCCTAGCTCGATCAGACACACTGCTAGACCACACTAGCGTCAACTTGAAATCTAGTCGCAGCAATGCCATCGACGAAGACAGTAGCGCCAGCATTGCACCACACCAACCAAGGGCTGAGCATAACCTACACAACCAAGCTAGAGGTATGTCACCTCAAGATCACACCATGGTTTAGAGAGGTAAATTAAATCATAAAAAAGATCCACAAGAGATGCGAGCCTACCTGCAAGATTCATTGTTCGCACAACGATGTAGCAGATTTTATGATTTTTTAGCTACAAACAAAATGTTTCCATAAATCATGTGACATTCATAGAATTTATGCTTCGAGAAACATGGCAACAAATACTGGACAAATGAGAATCACACTAACAGTAGCTATTTATAGCATCTCACTAAACAGCACAGATAATTTACATAAATCATAAAAACAAAATTCAAGTAGCATAAAAAAAAGTTACTACATGCACTTGCCATAGTATAAAAATGCAGTGGCAAAGATAGAGCATAAAATGCAGTGGCAACGATCATAGAACCAATGTTGAAAACACACAGCTTGTCTAAAAAATATACATATAAACAGAATTAATTAATCTTGTTCTTTTGTAGTTAGATGGAAGGGGGAATATCATATGAAAGGGATTATATAGTTCCATCACAGAAATCACACACATTCAGATTACCAAAGGTTACCAAAATGCATTCCTAGCACTAGCTAGATAATAGCATCACATGGCCTGGCAAAAAAAATAAATATTCACCTTCGTCATTGCGGGAAGAGCGTATACAAGTGCTAGCAATCATAGAAAACACCCATAGAAAGATGCAATGACTCAGCATATATTGTAATCATAGAAGCATAGAAACTCACTGAGCCATTAATGAAATTTTTAAAAATCATTGCCGCTGTCAATAACACCAGCATGCATAAAAAACAATATGCATAAATCATTCCCAGATTTATCAAATTTGGTATTGATTTCTATGCCAAAAACAAAATAAAAAATGCTTGTCGTTATATATTTCATCTCAAGTAACATCCCATTACTATTGTACAGTGTTTTTAACAAGTAAATATGGAACCTGCATTGTTTTTGTGACATTAGTGTCTACACACACCCGGTATCCTAGCAAACAGCTACAATATCCCTATTTTTGATGCATAAAAAAATAAGGGAGGGGGCATAAAAACTTCCAAGTCGCCTCCACTAATAAAAAATTGACATCAATTATAGAAAATTGTAAAGACAAGCATAATAGGACCAACATTGATAGGATACCGTTTGAGTAAAAAATTTAGAAGAATGCAAAGCCACGTCCAGATGACAGCGTGTCAGACAATGTTGTCCTCGCACTCACGGAGACTCACCAATAATGCGACGATTGTGTGCTTCCGAAAGGAGATCCTGCATTCCACACAGAAGGTTAAACAAGTGTCCAGACAACCAGTACGTCAGCTTGCACATGACCAAAAAAAAAAGAAAAAAAAATGAGCTCCTGGTTGCTCCTACTGTCCTTCATGGTGGGTGTGAGTAGTCTGCATGAAAATGGATGCAGATGTGAGTCGGTTATAGTAAACCATCTCAGTATAGAAATGGATGCTCAAGTTGTTGTAAAGTAGACCAACTCAGTTATAGTAAAAAGAAAAAAAAGAATTGTGGAAAGGGCATAAACTTATCAATAAACAGCATGGGTATGTTTCATCTGATGAAGTGTGATAAGACCTTGACTTTTATTGACAAGTCATAGAATGGAGAATAGCATGTGAAAATTAATTTTCATTGACTGATTCTGTTGGGCTTAGAAACTTGCATTGGAAGGCATAAAAATGCCAATCCCAGGTCATACAACTAACTTTCATTGGCCCTTCTGTTGAGCATAAAAACTTACCTTGGAAGGCATAAAACTACTACTGACAAGTCATAAAACAGTGAAGAGCATGTGACAAAAAACTTTTATTGTATCCTGTTGGGCATAAAGAACAATGTGAATGCCTTATTTAGCTTTAGGGTGGGCCGGTTGCCAAAATTACGTTGCAGGATGGAGTTCTCAAACGAAAAGCAATGCCATAAGCCAAGCATGTCAATTATAAAATCATTTGGCAAGCAGTGATGTAAACTAGACAAAACCTAGTTTACACAATAATGCATCTCCTCTGATGTCCACACCAAGCAGAATAAGAAAGTGGAATGAAACAGCTTATTGTAAATGATGTCTTAATTTATAGAAGAATTGAAGGCATCCCCACTAACTGCTCTAGAACTCCAGTGATTATAACAATCAAATCAGGGGAGACGAGTTTGTAAAAAGGAATGCAAGATGGGGGATTCAGCATAATCCTTACTGTGTGCTCCGACTACAGCGAGGATCCGAGTGAAGGAGCAGCGACGGTGAAGGTCGGGGACGGCTGCTGCGGGGAAGATGCGGTGACGCTACATTTGAGTCCTTGCTTTCATACCTACACAACATTCAACCTTTCTCTCTGCTGCTGCCACTCAACTCGTGGAGCTTCAGCCTTCAGGTGAGGACGATACATACACTACCTTCCTTGTATGCAGCAGCCAGATACTAGATCCATCAACATGCAAGTTAGTCTGCATCTTGGAAAAATAAATTCCACTCCAGTTGCTAATAGCAGCATCTTGATTCACAGTCAGACCAAAAGTTGGAATCAATTGCAATACAGAAAGAGATTCAGGATTTTACTTGTACATCTCCTTATTGTCGTTGCAAACCTCAATAATTTAGGAAGAAGAGAATGTCAGGTATGGTCGCATGCCTTTGCTGCAAGCGTGTGATGCTAATTAGATTTTTGGTACAGAAAAAAATCATAAACCAGCGTGTGACAGGAAAAATCAAGAATGCAATGGAGACGAACACCAGCTTCTGGAGGAACGGGAGGCTAGTCACACATCCATGAGTTGGTAGTCCATAGCATAAAAAAGTTGAATCCCACAGTGCCTTGCACGCACAAATGGACAATGGTTAGAAGCTCACATACTGCATTGGGCAAATAGGAGGACAAGCATAAAACCTGAAAATTCGTTTGATGAATATAGGTCCATTGGTAAAGCTCAAGCACTAGGGCAACTGAACCAATAAGACAATTTTAGATTGGCTTCATATAAGAGATCTTGAATTTGAGCAATAAGACGTAGTGAAACTAAAATCATCATGGCAGGAGTTGCACGCCTGAGTTCGCAATTGCATATAAAATAGGAAAATAAATCATCTAACCACCAACCTGAAATGATCAGCAACACACGATTCATGCGCTAGTTCTCTGTCCCTCACTTTGTGCAACATTAATGTTTTTCCACGACACAGGATGAGGTTATCAAAAGGGTGTAAATTTGGCAGGAAACAAATCAGCCAGAACATTAACTGTCAAAACAACACAAACAATAGGTAGGCCATGGAACATCGAGGTGGATGCAAGAGGAGCCTAATAAGATTTTAGTCCAAATACAACCAACGGACCATGCACCTTGATTACAAAGGACACACCTACAATGGAGACGAAAAAACACATTGAGCACATCATGGTCGTTGCAGAGCAATTACTCGCCCATGGAACGTTGGATAGCAATCTTGCAAGCTGTAACAGTACCACTGGCAAGAGAACCTATTTCTAGAACTTAGAATCACTGCTCTGCACATCGCAGGCCTTTCAATCTCCCATGAGTGCATACACAGAGTCACAGACTCAACTAGACAAGCATCAGATTTTAGAAAGGAGGGAGGGGAGTGAGAGAAAGCACGCATGCCTGTGCCAGATTCAAGTGGGTGATGCCGAGACGTAGCACTAGGGGATCCCGCAGCAGGCCTCCTCTTCCCATTCACCTCGAGGGAGAGAGACCAGAGTGGGTGAGAACCCCCAATGTTGCCCTCACCTGAGCCCGTGCCGCGGACGCCGCCCGAGCCCCTGCGTGGCCAACAAATATGTGACTTGGCTGAATGCATAGTGCAAGGCGAGATTGGGAACAACTTCAGATCAAAGAGAAGAAATTGAAACAAGATTTGAGGCACGAGAGTTGGGATTTGGGGAAAACCTGGGAGGCCACCTTCTACACCGGACGCGGTGGTTCATGGGGGAACGGAAAGTGGCTGGGAGGGAGGGAGCCACACACATCAGACGTCGACCTAGTGGGTACGTGGGGCTGCTGCTCGCCGCGTTCGGCAGCGCCCGGCCACGTCAGATACCGCACCGTCGGCCACGCCATGCCGGACACCAGACGGGGGTTGGGTGCAGTGGCTGGGTAGCCATCCGCCGAGCCGCACTGCCGAAGACGGGGATAGGGGCGGCGGCAGAATTGTCCGCAGCTTGGGGGCGGGCGCTGGTGGTGGAGAATGGTGGCCGGCGGCGTGGGTTGGGTGCGGCGGCTGGGTAACTGTCCGCGGCGCAGGCGAAGACAGGATAGGGGCGGCGGCGGAATCATCCCGCGAATGGTGGCCCGCGCCCCGCGGGGGCGGCGGTAGAACCGTCCTCAAATGATGGGTGCGCGGATTCGACGGATAGGGTTGTGTGACTCTGTGGGGGTGGGGGTTACGACCTGGTTTGCCCATTCCGAAACCGGGGGCGGGGGTGGCAGGCTTCAAATGGTGGGGCGAGCTGGACCTAAAGTGCACCCGTTAGACCAGGGCTTCCTCCCGTTATTCAAAGCCCAGGGCTCCTAATATACATACTATATATATATATATATAAGATTGTTTCGTCGGTCATTTTTTTGGCCGACGATTATTGTGTAGTTTGATTAAGTTATTACATTGGTTTTTTCATCGACCATGTCCTAAACCGACGAAATAATTTTGTTTAGTCTTCCAATTGGTTAATGATGTGATTAGATTTGCTATTAGAGACTTAAATAAGTTGAAGAATAGATTTAGATTTCAAATTAACCAATCTTGCTCAATAATCATTTATGTCATTCTTAAATTGTCTTCTTACTATTTATTTATTTCATTAGATTCTAAACTGTCTTCTTAATGCTTATCTCTCTTGTTACTAATACGGTGGCATATGATTACTGTTTATTTGTTTATGCACTTTACTTTATTTTTACCGTTTTTTCTATAGTTTTAGGGTATATTGCGAAAACCAGTAGTTGTAACACCCTAATTTTAATTTCAGTATTTTACAATAAATTTAATATGGTTTATTTAATTTTCTAGGATTTTATATGCTTAGTCATGCATTTTAATGATTTATTTTATCTCCAATAATTAAAATTTATCATAGGTCAACTTTGGTTGTACATTCATGCCGATGCATGGTTTTATTTCTTGTATGGACTAAGGTTTGAAATTCAAATTTATTTGAATTTTAGACTTTGTTTTGGCCTTGGTTTTAAAAGGAAAAAGGGAGAGAAAAAAGAGAAAAGGAAAAAAAGGGGACGAGTGGGCCAACCAACCGGCCGGCCCATCCCACCTTCTTCCCTCGCGCCCGCCAAGCCCATTACCTGGGCCGGCACGCTAGCGCCGTCAGGCGGCTGCCCGTCCGCGCCCTAGCTCCCTCGCTCTCTCTGCTGCGTAGGCCGCGCCCCCTCGAGCCACTGCCAAACCGGCCCCACCTTCAGGCAGTCTTCTTTCTTCTTCCTCACGCCGAACTCTGCTTTCTCTCGCCCGAGGCCCTCTCTCGCCGCCTCTCTGCACCATGGCCCCGGCTGCTCCCCGTCCCTGTCTGTGGACCCACGCCTCCGCCTCGGCCCGCATCGCATGGCCCGCCTGCCAGCGCGCCGCGCCGCCTCGACCCGAGCTCCGCATGAACCAAGCCCGAGCCGAACGGGACCCCGAGGTCACGTCGCGTTCCATCTCGAACCCGAGTCGAATCCTCCACCGCCACCCTATAAAAGGAGTCTCTGCCTCCGCCGCCATCCCTTTCGGCCACCCGCTCCCTCGATCCAGCCCTAGCGCCGCCATCGCCTTCAATTTTCCGCCGCCCGAGCTCACAAGGTGAGCGCCGCCACTTCTTCAATTTGCCGCCGTCGAGGCTTCTCCGGCCAAATTAACCCCCTTGCCGCGTTCGCAGGAGTACCCCGAAGCTCGCTCGCCGTTTCTTCGATGCCCGGAGCCGCTTCCCGGCTCTGCCCACACGCACCCACCTTTGCCGTCCTCTTGTGCCGTGGCCAGCCTTCTGCGTGGCTCGAACGTCGTGTTCAAGCCCTTGGTGAGACTCCCCTTGCTCCTCTCTTGCTTCCTGGGCGGTTCTTGTCCCACCTAGCGCCTAGAAGCGCCGCCGAGTGAGCCCTCCGGCGAGGCGCCGCTGCGGCAGAGCAACGAGCCACCGTGGCCTCTAGTCATCGCCGGCGTCTTCTCCGATCAAATCCCGTTCGTCAGATCTCGATCCAACAGCCCCGAGCGCCGGCGACCCGGTCAAAACCGGTCAGCGCCGGTCAGCCCTGGCGCATTTGCAAAAGGGCCCCTGAGCTTTCGTGAAAATAACCCGCAGTCCATAGCCCGTGGTGAGAGGCCCTGTGTTTATCTATTTAAACCCTGGTTTTTGAAAACTATCTACATTTAGGTCCTAGGGCATTCAAAAGCTCATATCTTTCACGTTTTAAATCCGTTTTCGGCGATTCTCGTGCCTACGCGACCGTAGCAATGAGTAGAATAATTTTAAATACGTTTTACCTTCTGTTTTTATGTAATGATGTACTGTTTCTTACCCTTTTTGCATTTGTCTGCTTGCATGTGTGATCATGTGTATGCTTGTTGGTGCCGTATGTCATGCGTAGACGTTGATCCGCCTGTTGAGTTCGAAGAGCAACCTCCAGAAGCCTCTGAGCAGCAGCAAGGAATAAATTTTTAGAAACACAAGTATAACATAAACAATACCTAATAATCTTTATCCTTATATATTTTACCTTTTGGGATGCATATGGTTACGTTGTCCTAGGTGCTGCGCAAACTCATATCCTTTGTTAATTTAATTTTGATTATTAATCCTATGCAATTAATTGTTGGACTTGACTCTGATTGGTTCATGTCCATTTTAATATGGCTTTTTGGCAACATGCTGCGCAAACTCATATCCTTTGTTAATTTAATTTTGATTAATAATCCTATGCAATTAATTGTTGGACTTGACTCTGATTGGTTCATGTCCATTTTAATATGGCTTTTTGGCAACATGGTTTAGGGAGCTTGAGCAATGTGCTCGTGTGCTTTTACTAGTTCTCTCCCTAAGGACCGAATCACAAAGCGACCACTTGGGACAACAGTGCTACCACAAGATTGGAATAGGACGATCTTAGCTGACTAAATAGGTTGTTTTGGTTTGAAAGTAACTTACCTGCGGGGCAAGAATGGAGGTTAGCATCAGTGGTCGCTGCGCTACATCATGGTTGAGTGTGCTTTACGTTATATGTATATGCTTCTCCCTTTGGAGGCGGACACCACCGTTGCGACTCTGAAACCTTAGCGGTTACACCTTACTAACGCAATCTTTGTAAAGGCTTCGTAGTGCGCTTGCTAGTCATCTCATCTCTGGTAATGTGATGAACTCCTAGCGTAGCTCATGACTTGTGGGTAAAGATGTACAACCTCTCGAGAGTGTAAAACTAACATGTTAGCCGTGCTCACGGTTATGAGCGGCCCAGACCCTTTCCAGTGATTAGAAGGACGCTTGGCTGAGATTGCTTGGTTTTGGTTATGGTTATGACAATGGTTATATCTATTTAATCTTATTTAATTTCTTATGCAATATTTTTTGGGCTAATGATTTTGTTACTAGTTCATTGTAATTAGGCCTTAATAAAAAATTTTAAATTAAAAACTAATGCAGTTTGTCAGCTGACCATAGAGCCTCATGGTTTATGTTATATTTGTTGGGTATTCTGTACTCACGCTTGTGTCTTTATATTTATTCCTTGTTGGGAGGAAAAAATCCAACCGCTGCTCAGATGATGGAGGTAATGAAGACTGTGTGCAAGACTACGACGAGTATGAGGCGTTTCGTTTACCAGTTGACGTTCCTGTGGCGCCCGTTATATTTATGTTTTATGCTTCCGCTATGCTACGTTATACTCTGAGTTAAACAGTTGTGTCACAGTGTAATAAAGATATATTTAATGTTATGTACGTTTTTATCTTCGCATGTGTTGTGGTATTCTGTAATTTGTTATATTTATGCGAGACGTTTCCTGGCGCATATATATGTTGCACGGTTTTGTTCGTTGAAACTGGGCGTGACAAATTTGGTATCGGAGCCGTGTCGACTGTAGGACGAAAGCCTAGTTAGAACTGGTCGTGTTTAAGGACTTCACTTTCCTTTGTCTTGCCTGCTGATTTTTAAATGCTTTGTCCTTATTTTATTTTTACTGGTTAATTGCTCATATTATGTTCAAAATTTTTTATTTATTCTTTTTTTCATATAGAAATTAACTTAAGTCTTTCTATCGTTTCTATAGATGTCATCATTAGGGTGTCTTTATATGAGAATTAGGTTACCCTTATAATGTCTCGTTAGCACGTTTTGTTTTGGCGTGTGAATATTTGTCATGATGAACTATGCTTGATTTGGTTCTTTGTTTGATTGATAGTCTAGCTGTGTTATATGTCCATAGTATAAACAATTATGAAGATTAAATTAATTAAATAAATTAATTAATAAAGATTAGATCGTTGGGGGATATAAATAGCCATCTACTCTTTTCTCTTTACTTTATCATTCTGGATATGTGCAACAATTGCTTACTGATGTTGTCTCAACTGCTGCCAACAGATGGTAAACACCAGGAACAGAGGCAATGGACCAGAGGATCATAATCAGGCCAATGGCAATCCACCGCAGAACCCACCGCCACTGACCGCAGAACAGTCCTTTCAACTTCAGATGCAGATGATGGCTACTCTCAACAATGCGGTACAGGCTATGCAAACTGTTCAAGCCAACCAATAGCCGCAGCAGAGGGACAGGCGTGGAGACTTCATGAAGGGGCACCCGCCAACTTTCTCCCATTCTGCTGATCCACTTCAGGCAGATGACTAGCTCCGTGCAGTGGAGCGACAGTTTGACATTGCACAATGCAATGATCAAGAGAGGGCCCTGTATGGAGCAAGACAGCTTCGAGGTACTGCTCTAGACTGGTGGGAGTCGTACAGGCAGCATGACAGAGAGTGCTTCACTTGGGCTCAGTTCCGTGAGAGGTTCAGGAGTCACCATGTGCCTGCGGGCATAATAAAGATAAAGAAGAAGAAGGAGTTCCTCTCTCTAAAACAGAGGACATGTCAGTCACAGAGTACCGTGACAAGTTTCTGCAGCTTGCTCGCTATGCTCCCACAAAAATTGCAGAAGACAGTGACAAGCAGGAACACTTTCTGGAAGGTCTTAATGACAACCTTCAGTTGCAGCTGATGAACAATCACTTCAATAATTTCAATCACCTGGTAGACCGTGCCTTACTTACAAAACAGAAGCGCAGAGAAATCGAGGAGAAGAAAAGAAAAGTGAGGTAGCATACCGCCTGGAGTTGCCTCCCAGTTTGTCAGGTGTACATGATGTGTTTCATGTGTCTCAGTTGAAGAAGTGCTTGAGAGTGCCCGAAGAGCAAGCACCGCTAGAAGAATTGGCTGTACAGGAGGATTTGACCTACACAGAGCATCCAGTGAAAATTTTAGACACTTCAAAAAAGAATACTAGAAACAAAAAGATCAAGATGTGCCGTGTGCAGTGGAGTCATCACACAGAAGCTGAGGCGAAATGGGAACGAGAGGATGAGTTAAAAGCAGCATACCCCGCTCTTTTTGCTATCCAGCCTATCTGAATTTCGAGGCGAGATTCTTGTTAAAGGGGGTAGGTTTGTAACAACCTAATTTTAATTTCAGTATTTTACAATAAATTTAATATGGTTTATTTAATTTTCTAGGATTTTATGTGCTTGGTCATGCATTTTAATGATTTATTTTATCTCCAATAATTAAAATCTATCATAGGTCAACTTTGTTTGTACATTCATGCCGGTGCATGGTTTTATTTCTTGTATGGACTAAGGTTTGAAATTCAAATTTATTTGAATTTTAGCCTTTGTTTTGGCCTTGGTTTTAAAAGAAAAAAGGGAGAGGAAAAAGAGGAAAGAAAAAAAAAGGGACGAGCGGGCCAACCAACTGGCCGGCCCATCCCACCTTCTTCCCTCGTGCCCGCCAGGCCCATCACCTGGGCAGGCCCGCTAGCGCCGTCAGGCGGCAACCCGTCCGCGCCCTAGCTCCCTCGCTCTCTCTGCCGCGTGGGCCGCGCCCCCCTCGAGCCACTGCCAAACCGGCCCCACCTGTCCGGCAGTCTTCTTTTTTCTTCCTCAGGCCGAACTCCGCTTTCTCTTGCCCGAGGCCCTCTCTCGCCGCCTCTCTGCGCCATGGCCCCGGCCGCTCCCCGTCCCTGGCTGTGGACCCACGCCTCCGCCACGGCCCGCATCGCATGGCCCGCCTGCCCCCGCGCCGCGCCGCCCCGACCCGAGCTCCGCATGGACCAAGCCCGAGCCGAACGGGACCCCAAGGTCGCGTCGCGTTCCATCTCGAACCCGAGTCGAATCCTCCACCGCCACCCTATAAAAGGGGTCTCTGCCTCCACCGCTATCCCTTTCGGCCACCCGCTCCGTCGCTCCAGCCCTAGCGCCGCCATCGCCTTCAATTTTCCGCCGCCCGAGCTCGCAAGGTGAGCACCGCCGCCTCTTCAATTCGCCGCCGTCGAGGCTTCTCCGGCCAAATTAACCCCCTTGCCGCGTTCACAGGAGTACCCCGAAGCTCGCCCGCCGTTTCTTGGACGCCCGGAGCAGCTTCTCGGCTCTGCCCACATGCGCCCACCTTCGCTGTCTGCCTGTGCCGTCGCCAGCCTTCTGCGTGGCTCGCACGTCGCGTTCAAGCCCTTGGTGAGACTCCCCTTGCTCCTCTCTTGCTTCCTGGGCGGTTCTTGTCCCGCCTAGCGCCTAGGAGCGCTGCCGAGTGAGCCCTCCGGCGAGGCGCCGCTGTGGCAGAGCAACGAGCCACCGTGGCCTCTAGTCATCGCTGGCGTTTTCTCCAATCAAATCCCGTTCGTCAGATCTCGATCCAACGCCCCCGAGCGCCGGCGACCCGGTCAAAACCGGTCAGCGCCGGTCAGCCCTGGCGCATTTGCAAAAGGGCCCTCGAGCTTTTCTGGAAGTAACCCGCAGTCCATAGCCCGTGGTGAGAGGCCCTGTGTTTATCTATTTAAACCCTGGTTTTTGAAAACTATCTACATTTAGGTCCTAGGGCATTCAAAAGCTCATATCTTTCACGTTTTAAATCCGTTTTCGGCGATTCTCGCGCCTACGCGACTGTAGCAATGAGTAGAATAATTTTAAATACGCTTTACCTTCTGTTTTTATGTAATGATGTACTGTTTCTTACCCTTTTTGCATTTGTCTGCTTACATGTGTGATCATGTGTATGCTTGTTGGTGTCGTATGTCATGCGTAGACGTTGATCCGCCTGTTGAGTTCGAAGAGCAACCTCCAGAAGCCTCTGAGCAGCAGCAAGGAATAAATTTTGAGTAAGGCAAGTATAACAAACAACACCTAATAATCTTTTTATCTTACTGTATGTGCATTTTAATTTATATGCCTGTAAGGTTTACCTAGCTACTTTTATCCTTATATATTTTACCTTTTGAGATGCATATGGTTAAGTTGTGCTAGGTGCTGCGCAAACTCATATCCTTTGTTAATTTAATTTTGATTAATAATCCTATGCAATTAATTATTGGACTTGACTCTGATTGGTTCATGTCCATTTTATTATGGCTTTTTAGCAACATGGTTTAGGGAGTTTGAGCAATGTGCTCTTGTGCTTTTGCTAGTTCTCTCCCTAAGGACCGAATCACAAAGTGACCACCTGGGACAACAGTGCTACCACAAGATTGGAATGGGACGATTTTAGCTGACTAATTAGGTTGTTTTGGTTTGGGAGTAACTTACCTACGGGGCAAGAGGGGAGGTTAGCATCAGTGGTCGCTGCGCTACCTCATGGTTGAGTGTGCTTTACGTTATATGTATGTGCTTCTCCTTTTGAAGGCGGACACCACCGTTACGACCCTAAAACCTTAGCGGTTACACCTTACTAACGCAATCTTTGTAAAGGCTTCGTAGTGCGCTTGCTAGTCATCTCATCTCTAGTAATGTGATGAACTCCTAGCGTAGCTCACGACTTGTGGGTAAAGATGTACAACCTCTCGAAAGTGTAAAACTAACATGTTAGCCGTGCTCACGGTTATGAGCAGCCCACACTCTTCCTAGTGATTAGAAGGACTCTTGGTTGAGGTTCCTTGGTTTTGGTTTTGGTTATGATAATGGTTATATCTGTTTAATCTTATTTAATTTCTTATGCAATATCTTTTAGGCTAATGGTTTTGTTACTAATTCATAGTAATTAGGCCTTAATAAAAAGTTTTAAATTAAAAGCTAATGCAGTTTGTCAGCTAACCATAGAGCCTCATGGTTTATGTTATATTTGTTGGGTATTCTGTACTCACGCTTGTGTCTTTATATTTATTCCTTGTTGGGGGAGAAAAATCCAACCGCTACTCAGATGATGGAGGTAATGAAGACTATGTGCAAGACTACGACCAGTATTAGGCGTTCCGTTCACCAGTTGACGTCCCTGTGGCACCTGTTATATTTATGTTTTATGCTTACGCTATGCTACGTTATATTCAGAGTTAAACACTTGTGTCACAGTGTAATAAAGATATATTTAATGTTATGTACGTTTTTATCTTTGGCATGTGTTGTGGTATTCTGTATTTTGTTATGTATATGCGAGACGTTTCCTGGCGCATATATATGTTGCACGGTTTTGTTCGTTGAAACCGGGCGTGACACCCTAGGCATCACTCATTCCGGAAGCACGCACATCGCATTTATGGTGGTGTTTGGACCTAATAAAATTGCACAATCTATGGATGCATGGATTGTATAGTTTCATTCGATCCAAACATAGGATTACTTGTGATATGCGTGGTTCCGGGATTGTCCACGTATTTAGACATCGGAGAATGGGGGTGGCTGCATATGATTCATGTACGTGTCCGATGATCCGAACGAGATTTCAACAGCATAACCCAATTGTTTTTCGTCTCATCAAGAACAGGCGTGCGTTCGGAGAACAGCGGGTTTATGCTGCCGAAATTTTGTTCGGATCATCGGACACGTTACGAATCTCATGCGGCCACCTCCATTCTCGGGTGGGTTTAGGGCCTTTCCTAGTAGGGTTCTTTGTTGTCACCTAAACCACGTGTCGCTACTATACGATGAATTTTGGTTGGTGGTTTAGCCTCGAGAATGGGGGACAATCAAAAGGCTATGTATGAAGGATGGCGAAAGAATGGGGCACACTTCAGGGAATGGCAGGCAATCGCAGAGGATTTTCTCAAGCAAGCATTCAAGGTGGCAAGAGGTCCTGTCACGCTATGTCCGTGCCTTGACTTTAAGAACGGGTCGTACAAGACCCGACATGTGATGGAGGAACACCTATGTATATTTGGGTTTATGCCTGACTATCTTGTATGGCATAAGCATGGAGAGCAAGCCAGCCATCGCATCTCAGAGCCGGCTCAGCAAAGCCGTGATGGCATGATGACGGATATGCTGAATGACCTTGCTATGGGGTTTGAGTTTGATCTAGAAAAGGACAATCACCCATCGCCGGAGGTGCAAGAATTCTACCGACTGCTTGAAGCCGGTGATGAAAAGCTGCATGACCATACCGAGAAGACCGTGCTTGATATGGTGTCGAGGCTTATGGCGATAAAATCGAAGCATAACATTTCGAATAGTTGCTTCAATGATATCACCGAATTGGTGTCTGAGGTTATCCCATCTGATCATAAGCTGCTGAAAAACTTATATTTCGCGAAGAAGATGATGGCAGGTCTTGGGATGAAATATGAAAAGATAGATGCCTGTCCTAGCAACTGCATGCTATTTTGGAGGAAAGATGATAAACTGAGTACATGTAGCACTGTGGGAAGTCTAGGTACATTCAGGTGAAAAATGAGGCGGGGGATAACGTGGACGCAACGGTGCTGGCTAAGCAGTTACGGTATATGCCCATCATCCTTCTTCTGAAGCGGCTGTTCCTTTCTATGAAAATAGCTAAGAGTATGAGGTGGCACAAAGAACGCAAACGTGGCAGCCAGAGTGAGGATGTAATGGTGCATCCGGCAGACGGCGATGCATGGAAGGCACTGGACGAGTTCGATCCTGAGTTTGCAAGAGACCCAAGGAGTTTCCGACTTAGGTTGGCGATGGATGGGTTCACACCTTTCAGTACTTCTGCGAGCCCATACTCTTGCTGGCAAGTTTTCATAATGCCATATAATCTTCCACCTAAGATGGTGCTTAAAGATGAATTCATATTTCTTGCGCTCGTCATTCCAGGACCTGAACATCTAGGGAAAAATCTCAATGTCTTCTTACGCCCATTAATAGAAGAACTCAAACAATTGTGGACAGAGGTGAAGACGTTTGATAGTTACGCTAAGAAAGAATTTAACCTGCGTGCCGCATACCTCTGATCTGTACATGATCTACCGGCCTATGGCAATTTCGCTGGATGGTCTGTGAATGGCCGTCTACAGTGTCCCATATGTATGGATGACTCAGATGCATACAGGCTAAAGCATGGTGGAAAATACACTTTCTTTGACTGCACTCGAAGGGAGCTTCCTCCAAGGCACAAGTTAAGGCAGTCGACTACTGCATTTCGAAAGGGTGTTAAAGTCAAAAAGCTACCCTCAAAACGTAAGACTGCAAAGGAGATAATGGCATGGCATAGACGTTTGAAGGTTGATCCGAGCACCAAAAGGTTTCATGGTTACGGTGAGCTCCACAATTGGACTCACATTTCCTTAATTTGGGAGCTGCCTTATGCTGAGGCTTTGATGCTGCCGCATAATATCGATCTCATGCACCAAGAGCGTAATGTCGCGGAAAGCATCGTAAGCATGTGTTTTGATGTGATAGAGAAATCCAAAGACAATATCAAAGCAAGAAAATACTTAGCTTTGCTTTGTGATCGTCCCAATCTTGAGGTACGGCTAAATGGGAAAGGAAAGGAGTGTAGACCACGAGCCGAATATTGTCCTAAGCTGGAAGAAAGGAAACAGATATTTGGATATCTGGGTAATGCTAAGTAACTTAAGTACCTTTTAACTCATGACTTGACCTTTTAACTTCAATTAAGTCTTGTTCAATATGAAACATGTTTTCTCAAATATATTTGGCCAATGTCATCTGTTTTGGTCTTTCACCACATTAATGTAGATAACATGTTCCATATATTTGTGACATACACTTGTGGTTTGGCTCAACTTGAAGTACCTTTCAACTTATGACTTGACCTTTTAACATGAATGGCCACATCTGATTCGTTCATTTTGCAGGTATCAGGCTCACATCTTCGCAATGTAACTCCTGATGTAGAGGTCGACCCCAACGAGTACCTGCGCCATTCAGCCGGAGGATCTGGAAGCGGCCACAACTCCAACAATTCACAATCGTAAGCTAGGGTGTCGAAACTTTGGGAAGTGAACACATTTGGTTATGTGTGTTGGTCGTGTATGTTTAAACTTTGTTGGACTAAACTCTATGTTTGTGATGGATTTGATGAACTATTATATTCGACTGGATTGTATGTGATGAACTATGTTGAACTGTGTGTGTTTGGTTATGTGATGAATGGATTTCTGTCGCATTTTGTGACTGCTTATGTGCTGTATTTATTGTGATTCTTATTGGATGGAAAGGAAAAAAGTGGTCTGTTTGGGGAGGGGGGGCGCCACCTATTTCGTGGGCCTGTGGGGGGGCCGACGAAAAAACTAGCGGCCCCGGGGTCTTTTTCGTCGGCCACTAAACGGCCCACGAAAAAGGTACTTTTTCGTCGGCCAGTGCGGGGGCCGATGAAAAACCGTTTTTCGTGGGCCAGGGAGAAAGGTTTTTCGTCGGCCCCCCTCTAGCCGATGAAAAAGTACCTTTTTCGTGGGCCACGACAGGGGCCGTTCTTTTTCGTGGGGGCCCACGAAAAAATCTACACTTTTTCGTGGGATTTTTTTCATGAGATTTTTTCGTCGCCGGCCTTTTTCGTGCTTTTTTCGTGGGCTTTTGCTCTTTTTCGTCGGCTTTTGGCCCACGAAAAAAACCCTCTTTCCTGTAGTGGCGCCAGACAGGCGGCACAGCGTGGGAGCAGTGGAGGAGTAGGACAAGCAACGCAATGCGGGGGTGACTGAGGAGGAGGAGTGAGGCAGAATGAGGTGGTGGCGGGTGCAGAGAGCCATGGACGCTGGGACAGCCATGGCCATGCACCGGCGAGGAAGGAGGTGGAGAGGGCATACGTGAGATATAGAAAAAAAAATCTAGGAAGCTAAATGAAAAATAAAACATAAAATGAAAGAATATGGATCTACGGTGAATCACTTAATAATTTAATGGATGCAAAATACCGTTCGAAAGTAGATGGATCTAACCAACCCAACTACAAAAGTTAATTAATGGTTACTCTTAATGAAATGATATAAGTCACAACAACAGCAACAACATTTGACATTTCGTAGTAACAGATTACATTGAGACGAGTAACCCACGCAAGCAGACACAGGAAAACACAAGCAGACACAGGTTTCAAGCTTCGCATTAACTGTTGGTACTTCAGTAGGAGTGGCAACAGTGCATTAACGAACAATTATTCTGCAGTAGATGCGAATTCGGTGAGATTACAGAAAAAGCATGCAGATCGATGCACGCAACCCTTACAAGGATGCGCGCGCGCCATTCAGCACTGCATCCCCTTGCTGCAGATATTGTTGCAGGTGAGATTACAAGGCTTGTAGATCCGGTCGCGGCATTGCAGCACTGTCGCACACAGGACGCTGGAGTCGCTCCTGCACGCGGTTTCTGCGTAAAGCCTACACGCGGAATCACAGCCCACGGAGCAATCGGCCATCGCCGATGGGCCCGTGGACAACAAGATCAGCATGAAGAAGACGACCAGGACGGCCATCTCTGATGAATATCTGTGCAGCCGGTACCGGTGCTGGCAGAGCTGAATCCACTATAGCTTAAGAAGCAGGAAGCAGATCAATAAAGCAGGAGATGACTATGGCAAGGCTAGATGCGAATGAGATGATCGAAGCTTCGCTTCTGAACTGACTCTCATATATAGCCATATGTAAGGAAGTGAATGGTTTTTTTATAGTCAGAGACACCACATGGCTAGTTTACCTCACCGGAATTTAAAAATCTTCATGCAAAGAAATAGGCCTGTAGTCCAGCACCACTTTTCTTGCAACGGATCGGACTCAAGGAAGCACGTATGTATATTGCATAGTGCCCTGCTCCATCTTGCATTCACATGATCTTCCTTGGTCAGTTGGTCGACATAATTTGAAGATGCTTCACTATTAAAATGACAAACGTAGAGATCTCATGCGTGAGTAGCAACTTCCTCTGGACCTCTGGTGTCCTCAAAGTTTTGTGGATTTTTATTATGGGCGATTCATTATTTTAAAACGAACCCACAGAAGAGCTGAGTGTATACAATTTCAATTGCCCAAATAATCTCTCCTCAAATAACTACACTATAGAGCCCTAAGTGTACACATCAGGTTGCAATAGGTCAGTAGCATCAGGGAGTAACCGAGAAGATCATGATATCAATGGCTTATCGACGGTTAGCAGGATGCCGTACGTCCATTGGTGCTGATCGGTAATATAGCAAGCCTTTATACTATAGATAGGGTCTACTACATTTTCTAATATATGACACCTTTGACTTTCTAGAGATAGCCATTTAACTATTCATTTTATAAAGCACTATATAATTTTTGTTTATTTTGTGTGATTTCTCTTTCTCATAAATGATAAGCATCTTACTGTTACTAATTGGAGCATCCACGTTAATCCTACCAAACGCGCTAGAAAAAAGATAAAATCTAGAAATTCTCCCAAAAATCATAGACATCGAGATGTCCATCATGCATTTCTAATAGTAGTTTCTACTAGATCTATTATATTTTATAAAAAATTACCCACCATGCCATTATGAAAGATGAAATAAAATAACCTCTAAATTACATAAAAATTACACTAGGTGTCATTATGAAGTACGAATTAAAATAACCCTTTAATTTGCATAAAAATTACCATGCCACTATAAAATATAAATTAAATAATCCCCTAACTTTGCAATAAATTACGATCACTATGTCATTATAAAATATGAATTCAAATAAACCCTAAAACTGCATATAAATTACCCAATATGCTATCATGAAAGATAAATTAACATAATTCCTAAATTTGTATACAAACTACCCACATTGTCATTACAAAAGATGAATTGAAATAATTATTTGTATTATTATTAATGATTAAATCTATGTCTTCTAACCTGTGCGAGAGCATGGGTTAACAGACTAGTTACCTATAATTTAATTGTGTAAGTTTGTGGTAAACGTTTTTAACAAACTGAGCGGTCAAATTTCTTGTCCAAAGTTGACTGGCATCACATATATGAAAAGAAAAGAAAGTAGTAAGAATAATTAAGATTCTTGTGGTAGAGAAAAGCAAGATGTTACTTTGTCCACGTGGAAACTTGATTTGACACAAATCCTCATATTATCTACGTTTTAGCTTGTTTCATTGCTATTTTGGCAGTAGGGAACATTGTAGTGTCTGCACTGGGTGTCTAATAACAGTCGAGACTTCAGAAATAAATAAAACCATAAGCCTCCATCTATGTCTAATTTTTGCCTTTTTTTTTTTACGGTTTCCCGCTGGCGTGGTTGATCGTAGACAGAGAGAATTCAGGTCCTAGTTACTGGGATCTATTTTTTATTTTAAAATGATTCCGGAAACAGATCAATAGAATCGTCGCCACGAGTTTGAGACGATGCATGTGATTCCATAGGAAAAGATTATGTAGACACCGAAACAGATCTCAGACCTGCGACGTGCCGACAGGTGCACGCCAGGGCCAAGAACGGGAGGACCCCCCTCAAGATGAACGAAATCTGCAATTTGACCGCAAGCACCGACCAAAATCTTTAATAGCTGCTGCAGATCATGATGCCAGTAATTTAATTGCAGGACACGTTGTATTGTACGTAAAAGTCATAAGGCCGGTTTCGTGAATGCACAGAGGAAATATATCAAGTAATAATGTAAGCGTGAAGTTGCAGATGTATAAATTTATGCTTGAGTTGGAGGAGAGAAGTGACGAAATCAGATAGAGAAATGAGCTGCAGAGTATTATTCAACTACGGTAGTGTTTAAGAAAGGTGAGAGAATTAGATTATAGAGGTGTGGGCTAGTTGTGTATCCAAGCGGCTAGGCTAAAACTATGCAAAAGCTCTTTGTTTGGTTAGTTGTATATATCCATACATGTTGTATGATAAAGTTCCACTAGTACAGCAAGCATCTACAAAGGCGGTTGGGGAGGCATTTTCAGAAGCGGTACCGCGAACCGTCCCTGCGCGAACGTCTTTGATTACCCGTGTCAGCGGGGACGCACGGCTCCTGAAGAACCGCCCTGACTCATATATTTTTAGAGGCGGACAAAGTTACGCACCGCCCCTGGTATTCCATCACCAAGGGCGGTTGGAAATAATGGCAGCCCCTGAAACAACTTTTCTAGGGGCAGTTTGTAGCACAAGCCGCCCCGATTTATTTTTATTAGAACGGTGCACATTATAACCCGTCCCTACTAAAATTTGGTAGAACTCCTGTTGCCGCCAATATTTAGTGCCATAGCTGCTTGGCGCTAAAATTTGAACCACGGTTTTTCTCAACAGAATACATATATAAGTAGTTAGCAACATCTGAATAAAATGTACATACCAACCAATATTTGCATATATGTACGCATTCAATAAGTATTGTTTGAGTGCCTATTATCCCACTCCCTAAGGTGTTTGCATTTCGGAAGCATAGCTAGGTCAGAATCCGGCTTAAAGAAATCCCCTTCGACGTGGCACATCTCACGGAGAAGGAAAACGCAAAGGTCCCCGACAATATTCATGAGATCCTCCTCGGAGAGACAGGAGTCCTGCGAAGGTATGTTGTTGGGCCACTGCATGGAGAGAAGATACGTAGAGAGGACATTAGATATTATATATGTATTTGCTATGTAATTGATGTAGCTTGTGCTAATCGGTGGCTTACGTCTTGCGGGTTTGTTCTGTATCGTCCGTTGACCTTAAGGAACTCGCAGACACAGTATCCACAGAAAAGTGTACCACATGGTTGCTTATGGAACTACACAAGTATTAATCGATTCAAATCATTTATATTCATCATATGACAACTATACCGAAAAATAGTAATGTACACAGCTTATGGAGAATTTTGAGTGAATGCGGATCTTGTTTGGAAAATCTTCATGATGCTTCCCTCCTTTTTCGACGTAAAACTTGAAAGCCCTGTTCAAATATATGATCAAAAAATTATACATATTTAAGTTACTTGCACATAGCTGCATATATGATTGAAGAATGGTTATATGAAAAATGTGTTTCTTACGATTGTATAATTGATAAGATATCTTTAAACGACTTCGTCTCGTAATCCAAGGAGTCGAGGACAGAGGACTTTGCTTAGCTTTGGCGTTATCAGTAGACAAATCCAATGATTGCTACCAATAAATCATAACATACCTAAATATGTATCTTAATCTACAAGCATTATGCGAAAAATACAGAATTGAATATTTTTGTTGACGACTTACTCAAAGAAATATGGGGCCAATATGTCGTCCACACCATCCTCCTCATAGAATTCTATTAAAAGGGAAATGTACGTCGCAATTTGCAACCAACGTTCCCTAGCGAATTTCTCGCGGATTTTTTGTTTTTCTTTTTTTGATTTACCTGCTGCGAGGTCGGCGTGGTGATCTGCGTAGCGGAGTGGGAACGTGTGTGCCTCCCTCGAAATTAGGTTTGGGTCCAAGAACCCGAGCTTCACACCCTTCTTCTCCGCCATTTGAACTTGCATTCTGCAACTAATAAAAGTACGCATAAGATTGAAAGTACAATTAATGAATTTGCGCGAACAGTTATGAATTCATGTATAAGGATGATCATGTCACTTACAGGCGCCAAGCAGTCATTAAACTGATGTTCATCCAGCCGAGCCGAAACATTAATTGAAGGTCATCGAAGCCGATATTTAGTGTTTTAGTTCCGTGTGATTTAAATAACTTGGCATTGTAGCGTGCTTCGACTTGATTGATCCCTGATTTGTGGAACCTTCTCATTTCATTGGGCACTAATTTTAAAGCCCAATCCGGGAGGAAAGGCTTGCCGTGCCAATATTGTTTTGGACAGTCCAGAAGCGATGTCATTTAGGCCAATGGACTCTACGAACTTTGGTTCTTCTTTGTTCAACTTGTCCTCCTTGTCCTGTCCTTTGGATAATGGTAGATCTTTTCCGTTCTTTTTGCTTTGTAGCCAAACTGTAGTCTCTTTCGACATGACCTTTCCATTGTAATGACGTATTTGCTTTGGAATCTTGGCACGTTTCGATGCTTCAGGAGGTGGAGACGAAGGTTTCGCAAGAGGTGGAGAATGAGGTTTTGATGGAGATGGAGGTTTCCATGGAGGTGGAGAAGGAGATTTTGATGGGGACGGAGGAGGAGGTGGAGAAGAAGTTTTCGATGGGGACGGAGGAGGAGGTGGAGAAAGAGGTTTTGATGGAGGTGGAGAAGGAGGTTTTTTGATGGAGATGGAGGTTTCGGTGGAGGTGGAGAAAGAGGTTTTGATGGAGATGAAGAAGGAGGTTTTGATGGAGATGGAGGTTTCGGTGGAGGTGGAGAAAGAGGTTTTGATGGAGGTGGAGAAGGACGTTTTGATGGAGATGGAGGTTTCGGTGGAGATTTTATGGCGGAACCGCCCTGCTTAATCCAGGCTAAGCGCACCTACCACCTCTGGCTCGCAGTGCACTTAGACCAAATTAAATCTGGTAGTCCGTCGAGAGTCCTTCGGGCTCTCGATAACACGAAATCTCAAAGGAACCGACATCAAACACATCCGACTCTCGATGGAGACACAACAGTTATATCATCACAGGCAGTGAAAATATAAGATAGATAGACTTAGTTTACAAACCAAACATATGTGGTCAAATATTCAACATACAGCGGAAGCGATTTCAAAGTATATATGCAGTGGAAGCATTTTCAAAACATCTCGCAGCGGAACCATAATACTTAAATAGTCTTCATGAAGAGATAAACAAGGCGAGTAGCACCGAGCCCACCGGTTCTACCCCCTCCAAACAGTCGTCTAGATGTCACCCATACCTGTAATCCAAAAGTGGGGGCAAACCCTGAGTACTAATTACTCAGTAGGACTTAATGTTAATGGCTTACGGCTGACGCAAAGCTTGCTTGCTAATCATGTGGATCCTTAGCTATTGATTTTAAACAAGATCATGTTGACATAAGATAGCAGGATTTGACAGCTGCTATCCCTTAACCAAGAAGATCATTTATATCATAAAGTAAATACTTTTGCATGAAAGTAAAGCATGAGTAAATACTTGCATAACCCTTGATCATATAATATACACAAGTATCATCAAACATGTTGAGTTCAAAACATTAATATGAGCACAGATGTTCAAGTTGTTACGACGTTGCCCGTGTGCGATATCTGGCATTCTCACACCTGGTGAGCATTAGCGATTCGAATCGATTTTTAATTCATGGGAATAACTAAAAATGCCAGGTGTATATGCTTACAAGCTATCGCGTTCCCACATATAGTCCCCATCTCCACTTGTCCCATTCCAAGTTCGATTTCAACCCGCCATTCCCTACGTTTAGCCCCCATGGAGCGTTACCACAGTGTACCGGGTCAGCCCTCCCATGAGTCAAGCGCCCCTAGGCATCATGGTAGGACCAAGTCTCTGTTCTTTGGATGGCACAAGTAAGACTTTCACCAGGCCCATGTCCTGGATAAGCACACTAGCAATGTTATGCCGATCAGGAGGCGAACAGCGGACGGGCCTTATGCGACACGGATGGAGCCCGTTAACAACAACGCACACCACGAAAAGTAAACTTATGCTTCGCCGGGTCTCCATTTAAATCATAAGCATAAATAAGATTTCCATCATAGTAAGATTTCTTTTGTTGAAAACCACCTACGTAACGAGTGACAGTGCTCACTCGTGTCTACTCGTACCTAGCATTTCTCGGCATACTTGTCCTACGAACTGTATTCATAGGAGCTAGGGCCAGGGCGGTCAGGATGTCTAATGCAGTAGGTTCCAAACAACTCCTGATACATATGCCTAATCATTGAGACATAAAATGTTTGCTGGGTATAGTATGGTCTTGCCTACCTTTGATTGTTCTTGTGAAAACCAACAAACTAATCTAAGTTAGTTTGCCGGGTTGTGGGGCTTTGCCCTAGGCAACCCCTTGAACCAGGGATGGTTTTTAATCAGCGACACGTCGTCTCCTTGCTCTTGGTGCAACTCGTTGTTCGACTTCTCGATCAATAGTACTGTGTTGATCCTTCCTTCGTGGAATCTATATGCATGACATAGTGCAACTGTGAGTGCAACGAATGCAAATGTATGCATGGGGTGCAAGTGAACATAATGCATAGTCATGCAGCTTGTGATGAAATGACTTAAGTATTCTTAGTTTAGATACATCCCATAATAAGAAAACTTAACCTCACTAAAAAATCGTACAACCCAATATTTACGAAATCGTACAAACATTACTAAGAAATCGTACAAACTATCACTAGAAAATCATACAAACCATCACCAAAAGCTAGTTCGACCCTTCATGCACAAAATGCTGGGCACACTCTTACTGCCAGAGGCAGGATGTGTTGTACTTCACCACATTTTACCTCTGAAGTTATCATGAATTACTGTCTTATATGTGTACACAATTCCTATCAAATGAAATGAAAGTGTCTCTCAAAACACCTCTATTGATGACCCTTGGAATCATAAGATTTACTTGATGGTGTGCAGCAAGAGTCTTGACAATATGCAATAATGATGTTACTTGTGGGTAAACACGTTCACATCAAATTAATGCACATGCTTTCCTTATGAATAAAAATGCGCCTATGAGTTCATATAGTTAGACAACTTTAATTGGCCTCAAACTTTTACCACTTGCAGAAACATAATACATCATGCTACTGCCAGAATTTCAGCCACAATGGAGCTATAATGAATTTATAAAAATCCAGCAAGCTATCAACCCTACATCTTTTTAGATTTTTCATATTTTATAGGAGTGGTTTCTGGATCTGAAATTTCTACAGCAAACATATTATTGCATAATCAGCATACATAAAAATTAACAAGCACAAAATCCATAGTTTTATAGGACATCTATTTTCCTTATAGTTATCTAGGTCTATTTTAAATGCACATGAAAACAGTGCACACAAACTTCATAAAATTATTTTTTGGAACATATATATCATCAGAAAGCTACCAAATTTTCCATGGAATTAATTATGCATCCTAAGGCCACTTTTTCCTTTTATTTAGTTAAGCATGTGACACTTTGTTATTTTCAAATCACCACTCAAACTTAACATGCAGAGCTTCGAACTTTACCAGCAAGCTAAACATAGCACAAGGTGTGTCCCAAAAATCTAGTACAACATTTGGAGCAAGTTTCATAAGACAAGTACTTCCCATGCATTTTTATTGCAAAAACTTAAACCCAGGGGTAGATTAGTCACTTAACAGCAAGTCCTACTGCAACCAAAATTCACACAGTGCCTAGATGCCATAACAAAGCAACTGTCCAAGTTTCATAATTTTTGGAGTTTATTTAGTGCACTTTTACCATTTATTTAGATTAAGCAAGCATGCACAAGACTAGGGGCAAAATAGACTTTTCACATATCCACATCGTACCCATCCTATAGATCTACTCACAAGGAGTTCATAGCCACTGAGTTTGTCCATTTTGGATTTTTCTATGAATGTATATGATTTTTCAAAGTTCTCAGCCGGAAATAACACAAACCCTGGATTTAGGACCTAGACATAATTATCTATAACTTTCAGGGGCTAGATTGGGGGATTTGCAAGCCACAGTGCACAGCGCGTTGGAGTTAAGTGAAAAACGTCAAAAAGCCGAGGGCTACATTGGAAAACCTCCGGCTTTCTTCAACCTCCCGCCGGGGGGTTTGACCGGCGGCAGCGTGCGGCGGAAACCGGCCGTCCGGGCCCGGAGGCTTGCCGGCGGTGGTCGAGGAGAGAGAGGGGACGGCAGTGACCCTTACCCACTACCTTGACTCAGGGAAGGAGCGCCGAGGAGGGCCGGCGACGGAGAGCAGAGGAGGCGGAGCTCCGGCGGCGCGGTGTGCAGCGATGGAGGGGAACCGGCGACCTAGAGCTACGGGAGGCGGTGGAGTAGAGGCTGTGGATGGACGGCACGGTGTTGTGGAGGCGTGAGGGCGAGCGGAGCAGCGGGCGCTAGCGTGGGCCCGAGCCCGCGGCAATGGCGGGGCGGCGACCTTCGGCGTGGTAATGCGCCGCGATGGTGGGGAGGTGGCGGCCTATGGTTACGGGAATCGATGGAGCGGTGCGTGAGGAAGATCGGTGCGGTATCGTGGTGGCGCGAGGACGGCCGGAGCGGCGGGTGCGGGGTCGGCCGAGCTTGCGGCAATGGAGGCGGCGTTGGGAGGCAGTGGAGAGGGAGATGGAGAGGGAGAGGGAGGCGCTCGGTGGAGCGGTGAGAGGGAGAGAGCGAGGCCAAGAGGCGTGGAGGGGGTTGCTTCGCGGCGAAGGGAGGCTCAGCCCCCGGCTTATGGCCAGCATCGGCCTCGGCCGCCGGCAGGCGCCGGGCGCCGCGTGGGCGAGCAAGAGACGGGAAGGAGGGAGGTGGCTAAGCGGTGGACACGGTCTATGGACCGTGTACCGGTGACAGGTGGGCCCGGTGAGGGAAAGAGAGAGAAGGTCCAGTGGACCGGGTGCGCGGGCGACATGCGAGGGTGGGACCCACCGGCCAGATTTTGTCCTGCGTGGGCGGGAACCCGACGCAGGTCTGCTAGGTGGGGCCCGCTGGTCATAGAGACAGAAGGAAAAGAATATCTCGAAAATAGGAAACCTCCAGTTTGACTGCAGAACCACTGGTAGAAAACTCCCTTTTTGAATAGGTTACATGCCGAATTTGAAAATACCCCAATTGGATGAAATGTTCTAAATTTGTTTCTCTACATTTGCCTTAGAAACTTGCATACCCTGTTGTATTCAAAAATGTGGTTTAAATTTGAATTTAAACTGCTGACCTATGTTTGACCAACAAAACCCTCCAGTTTAGAAAGTCTAGAAGTCTATTTTCGAGTCACATTCCCTCAAAGATTTTATACCAATCTTGTTCAGAATTTCAAGATCTACAACTTTCTCAATAAAAGCATTACAAGATTTTGGCTTTAAGATCAAGAAAATGTGAATTTACTTTACAGGTAATCTTGTTCAGAATTTCAAGATCTACAACTATAAAAGCATTACAAGATTTTGGCTTTAAGATCAAGAAAATGTGAATTTACTTTACAGATCAGATTTGGACAGATTTCACAAATTGACAAAAAATGCCCCAAAAATCTATGCAAACCTTATTGCATGTCATAGCGCCAATTACCAAAGTTGTTCATCATGAAATTGTCTACAAGTTTTGTATAGAAAGTTTCACCTATATCACAATAGAATTAAAGTTATGACTACAAACATAGAAGCATACATGCAGAAAACAGGGCTTAGGAAATTTTATTTCAATCCTGTCTGACCATGGGGTCCAAATGCAGGCCATTGTATGATGCTTTATAGATGATGATGCATATATGAAGGACAAGAGTGCACTTGAGATGCCTGGGGTATCACAACCCACCTCCCTTAAAAAAATCTCGTCCGGAGATTTGTGATGTGATGTGGGTGGACAATTTAATGAGAAGAGAGTACATTGTGTATGTATTCAAATACGAATTTGAGAATTATAACTAGGTGACATATTCATTTGAAGTGGATGGAAGAAAAGCAGAATATTTAGTTTGCAAAAATTCTTTTTGTTTCCAAGTTGCCTCTTCTTCGGAGTGATTACTCCATTGCACTTTGTACAAGTTAATGGTTCTCCGTCATGTGGATCTTTGCTTTTGGTCTAGGATTTTTATGGGCTTCTCTTCATAAGTGAGGTCAGGTTCAATCTGGACTTGAGATGTATCAATCATTTCCTTTGGCACTCGTAAACACTTCTTGAGTTGCAAGACATGAAACACGTCATGAACCGCAGCTAGATGTGGTGGCAACTCCAATCGATAAGCTACTGATCCACATCGTTCGGTGATCTTGAATGGACCAATGTACCTCTGTGCTAGCTTGTCTTTTACTCCAAACCGGTGTACTCCTTTCATTGGTGATACTCGAAGATACACATGATCACCTTCTTCAAAGTCTAATGGCCTCCTTCTATTATCTGAATAGCTTTTCTGTCTAGACTGTGCCCTCTTCAGGTTGCTGCGTATGAATTTTACTTGTTCTTCAGCTTGTGTTACCAAGTCAGGACCGAATGTGACATGCTCACCTGGTTCAGACCAGTTAAGTGGTGTTCTACACCGTCTACCGTATAGGGCCTCAAAAGGAGCCATTTCCAAGATCTTTTGGTAGCTGTTGTTGTAAGCAAACTCGGCTAAGGGAAGACACTCATCCCACTTGGTGGAATAGGTCAAAGCACATGCTCTCAACATGTCTTCTAGGATCTGGTTTACTCTTTCAACTTGGCCGCTTGTTTGAGGATGGTATACCTAACTGTGAATCAAATTGGTCCCAAGAGCAATTTGTAGTTGCTCCCAGAAGTGGGACACAAACAGTGAGCCTCTATCCGAAGTGATGGTCTGAGGAACACCGTGCAAGGATACAATACGGGAAATGTATAGTTCAACATATTGCTTCGCCCGATAGGTGATTTTGACAGGGATAAAATGAGCAGATTTTGTGAATCGATCAATAATCACCCAAATGGAATCGTACCCTTTCTGTGTGCGAGGCAAACCCACAATGAAGTCCATATGTATGTCTTCCCATTTTCAGGCTGGAACTACTAATGGTTGAAGCATACCCGCAGGCTTTAGGTGGCCAGCTTTTACTCTCTGACACACATCACACTCGGACACATATTTGGCGATCTCCCGTTTCATATGGGTCCACCAAAATTTTTGCTTTAAGTCTTGGTACATCTTATTGCTGCCCGGGTGCATGGTAAACATGGAGGTGTGAGCTTCACCTAGAATTTTCTTTCTTAGCTCCATGTCCTTTGGTACCACTAAGCGATCTTTGAACCACAATACTCCCTCTTCGTCGAGCTTGAAACAAGCCTTCTTCTTTTCATTGATCCCATCACGAATGTGTGCCATGCCCTTATCTTTCTTTTGTGCCGCAATGATCTGATCCTTGCTTGTTGGTTCAATGATAAGATTGTAAAGTTCAACTTGCTGCACTATTGGTGTGTCAATCTCCCCGATCTGACAACAAAGAACCCTCACTGTTGGACGAGCTTCAATGAAGTTGCAATGAGCCTTACGGCTTAATGCGTCCACTACCACATTTGCTTTCTCAGGGTGATAGTGGACTTCCAAGTCATAGTCTTTGATTAACTCCAACCAACGACGCTGCCTCATGTTTAATTTTGGTCGTGTGAATGTGTTTTAGACTTTTGTGATCGGTGTATATGTGGCAGGTGTTGCCCAACAAGTAATGCCTCCATTTGTTCAGTGCGTAAACAACTGCAAGCAACTCAAGATCATGAGTCGGATAATTCACCTCGTGTTTCCTCAGTTGGCTGGATGCACAGGCAATAACTCTTCCCTCTTGCATTAAAACACAACCGAGGCCACTACTAGAGGCATCACAATACACGTCAAACGGCTTGGTGATGTCTGGTTGAGCAAGAACAGGTGCTGAAGTTAGGAGTTTCTTCAACGTCCCAAATGCTTCTTCGCATTTTGGGCTCCATGCAAACTTTGCATTTTTCTGGGTCAACTTTGTCATAGGCTTTGCAATTTTAGAGAAATCCTTGATGAAGCGGCGGTGGTACCCCGCTAAACCAAGAAAACTCCGTATCTCTGTCATAGTTGTGGCTGCTTCAAATTCAGCACATCTTCCACCTTACTGGGATCAACAGCCACTCCCTTTGCTGACAAGATATGGCCTAGGAATGCTACTTCCTTTAGCCAAAAAGCACACTTGCTGAACTTGGCATAGAGTTTATGTTCTCTAAGGCGAGATAGCACTATTCGCAAATGCTCTTCATGCTCCTTCTTATTCTTAGAATAAACCAAGATGTCATCAATAAATACTACCACAAATTTGTTAAGCTCATTCATGAACACCGAGTTCATCAGGTACATGAAGAAAGCCGGTGCATTGGTCAACCCGAAGGACATGACAAGATACTCGTAAAGCCTGTACCGCGTGGAGAAGGCGGTCTTTGGTATGTCTTGCTCTCGGACCTTAATTTGATGGTACCCAGACCTAAGATCAATCTTGGAGAAAACTGTGGCTCTCCCAAGCTGATCAAATAGGATATCAATGTGTGGCAATGGGTACTTGTTCTTGACAGTAACAGCATTCAATGGTCGATAGTCCACGCATAACCTCTTACCACCTTGGTCTTTCTTCTCAACAAAGAGGGCGGGACAGCCCCACGGTGACGAGCTGGGCCGAATGAACCCTTTGTCTAACTGCTCTTGCAGTTGTGTTTTCAGTTCTTTCAGTTCATCAGGCGCCATTCTATACGGCCTCTTGGAGATAGGTGCCGTGCCTGGAACAAGGTCTATTCTGAACTCTACATCCCTATCTGGCGGTAGTCCCGGAAGCTCTTCTGGAAACACATCCGAATACTCGCAAGCTACAGGGATCTTTGCAAGTGCTTGTGCCTCAATGTGGGCTTTTGCCACATTGACCGTGTGATACACGTGCTCCTGAAGTGGCACATGAATAATCACATCGGTCCCACTGCTTGAACGCAACTGAACGGTTCTACTCCCAACATCTATCATAGCATTGTGTTGTTTCAACCATTCCATCCCAAGAATAATAGCAACCCCTAGTTGTGGGAGTACTAGAGGACTGATGAACAAACTTTCCCTTCTAACTTGCAAAAGCAAGTCCCTCACTATGTGATTTGTATTTATAGATGACCCTGCAGTTGTGATGTGGCATTTCCGTTTCAACTCTATAATTTCATACCCATGCTTTAGTGCATATGCTTTGCTGATGAAAGTCAAAGACTCTCTAGAATCAAACAAAACAACTGTAGGTTGGTCATTGACAAGAAATGTGCCTGCCAAGACGGGTTCACTCTCCGGAACTTGCTCAAGTTGGCTATAGTGCAATTGGCCCATCTTTGGGACTGGTTTCTTCTCTCCATCCGTAGGCACTGAGCCTGGAGTCTTCGGCCGCGTGCGACATGTGCGACTGAAATGTCTGGTCTTCCCACATTTGAAACAGGGATAGCCGGTGCTTGGTTTTGAGGGTGGCATTGAGGCAGGTGGATGAGGTGGTGCATTGTAGGATGACATGTGTTGTTGTGCCCACTGTGTTGCTCTTGTTGCTGAGGCTCCTCGAGGTAACACTTTGCAATGGGGATTGATGCCCAACCCATGGCCACTGAGATGGACTCGATGGAGGTGTGCCTATAAGTCTTTTCCTCGGCTGATCCTCGTGGGCCTCGTGGAGGCGATGCTCCATGTCGATGGCGGCGTCTACCAATTGGGTGAAGCTGTTGTAGCGGTGCCCCAAGTGAGTCAGCAGAGTGGGGTCGAACCCTCCCAACAGACAGGCAGCCCTACGTGGATCCGTGTCGACGTCTTCAGGGGAGTACTAGGATAGACGAATGAAGGTCTACACGTACTCGAGTACCGACATATTCCCTTGCTGAAGTGCTCGAAATTCCCATTGCTTGAGCTCAATGAGGCTAGGCGGGAGGTAGTGAGCCTGAAAAGCCGCACGGAACTCATCCCACATGACCTGGTGCCCGGCTGGTTGCATTGCCAGGAATGAAGCACACCAGGCCCCGAGGGACCATGTAGACAATGTGCCGCGAAGCGAGCCTTTTGTTGCTCCGTGAGACAGGGCAGTAGACTGAACTTGGACTCAATGATTCGAAGCTAGTCATCAGCATCTAGTGGATTGGTGGCAACGGTGAAGATCGGCGGTTGTAGCGCCGCAAAGTCAGTGTAACTGATCTCCTGCGGATAACGCCGTTGTTGCTCTTCAGCCAGCATGTTGATGATCTGACCCTGCTGAGCGACCATGGTGGCCAACTCAGGTGGAGGTGGTGCTCCATGAGCAGCCCCCTGTGCAGATGTCCCTGGTGGGATGACCATCTGCAGAAATAAAGCCAACCGGGTTTTAGTTCAAGAACTTTTGTGCAATCGATGCGGTGATAAAAAGATCATAGCACCATAAACATATTCTAAATACATGAAACTATGTAAGTGAACAAAAACAAAATAACTTGATTGCACATCAAGTGTTAGCCGTCATCTTGTAGGCTTGGACAATCGTATATGCTAATGGAAACTTATGCGTTGTTTTAGATGCAGGGCAACACTTCTATCAATCTGTCTGGGACAATGACGTAAAGTCGATTTACTCACTGTACCCAGGTTTTCAGCTCCACCAAGACAGCCACTAGTTTTAAAAATTATCCGTTCTCATTCCGTGCATTTCCATGCAACATCACCTATGACGAAGTTGTTCCAGGTGTTGTGCTCTATAACTTTGTCGCATAGAGATCCAATTAACTCTTTCTGCAAATTAGTCGAATTCCACTGTTTGTCAGTTTATGTCATTTGGGGACCCCTCTCATTCATTTTGGTTTGCGGTTGATTACGGAATACATCTTCGAATGCATGTTATTTCTCGCATACTTTTGTCCTCCCTTGGTCTCTGTTGCACTAAACGTGGAGAGAAGTGACTTCATATCATGTTACTTAATTGAGGATGTGCAAGTTTCAAATTTAGTAGGTGAAACGTGAGGAGTGATGTCTTCATTCTCATTTGATTTCTCTTTCGACTTTTAAAGAACATACTTGATAAAGCGAGCAAACTTAAGGTATAGATGAGAGAAGCATGAATGCCATGATGCATGATTCGTCCTATTCGTTCTCACATCACACCCCTGTGTACATTATATTTATAGCTAGCGATATTCCAGTGACACATATGCATGTCTCTCCTTAATGCAACTAGTCGTTCTCTAGTCGTTCTTAGTTTCGCATGTGGTTAGTGTACCTGTAGAAAAATGCATGCTCATACATTACCACCTAATGTGGCATCCACGCGTAACCGCTGCGTGGACAACGTAGAGTGGGCCGTTGCACCTTTTCCTCAAAGCCTGACTTTCCACCAGTATTGGGGATTGTCGAGAAAAAGGTGGATCCGAAAACCAAATATAAGTGTGGTGGGCATGAAAGCCCTGAGCATGCTCACCACCCTTAAAGAGGTTTTACTTATACAGGGCATGAATGCAGGGTGTACAACTATTCGCAAATCCCAATAGCATTCCACCAATACTGGGGTTTGCTGTGGCCGAAGAGTTGCTCCCAAAGCGCCGAATATGCATATGAGTTCTATCTAGGTCAGAATGTCAGCGATGTCACCTGGATAACACTAGCATCCTTATACGGGCATAGCGTATACTCTCATTTTTGAATTACTTGAAAATGTTTTTGAAAATAGTTTTGGAAACCAAAACTTGATGATATAGCTGTTGTCTGTGTATGATCAGCTCTAATACCAGCTGTGGTGGAACCGCCCTGCTTAATCCAAGCTAAGCGCACCTGCCACCTCTGGCTCACAGTGCACTTAGACCAAATTAAATGTGGTAGTCCGTCGAGAGTCCTTCGGGCTCTCGATAACACGAAATCCCAGAGGAACCAACATCAAACACATCCGACTCTCGATGGAGCCATAACAATTACATTATCACAGGCAGTGGAAATATAAGATAGATAGACTTAGTTTACAAACCAAACATATGTGGTCAAATACATGTTCAACATATAGTGGAAGCGATTTCAAAGTATATTTGTAGCGGAAGCGTTTCCAAACATCTCGCAGCGGAACCATAATACTTAAGTAGTCTTCATGAAGAGATGAACAACGCGAGTAACACAGAGCCTACCGGTTCTACCCCCTCCAAACAGTCGTCCAGATGTCACCCATACCTGTAATCCAAAACTAGGGGGCAAACCCTAAGTACTAATTACTCAGTAGGACTTAATGGAAATGGCTTACGGCTGACGCAAAGCTTGCTTGCTAATCATGTGGATCCTTAGCCATTGATTTTAAACAAGATCATGTTGACATAAGATAGCAGGATTTGACAGCTGCTATCCCTTAACCATGAAGATCATTTATATCATAAAGTAAATACTTTTGCATGAAAGTAAAGCATGAGAAAATACTTGCATAACCCTTGATCATATAATATACACAAGTATCATCAAACATGTTGAGTTCAAAACATGAATATGAGCATAGATGTTCAAGTTGTTACGACGTTGTCCGTGTGCGATATCTGGCATTCTCACACCTGGTGAGCATCAGCGATTCGAATCGATTTTAAATTCCTGGGAATAACTAAAAATGCCAGGGGTATATGCTTACTAGCCATCGCGTTCCCACATATAGTCCCCATCTCCACTTGTTCCATCCCAAGTTCGATTCCAACCCGCCATTCCCTAGATTTAGCCCCCATGGAGCGTTACCACGGCGTACCGGGTCAGCCCTCCCATAAGTCAAGCGCCTCTAGGCCCCATGGTAGGACCAAGTCTCTGTTTTTTGGATGACACAAGTAAGACTTTCACCAGGCCCATGTCCTGGATATGCACTCTAGCAATGTTATGCCGATCAGCAGGCGAACAGCGGACGGGCCTTATGCGACACAGACGGAGCCCAATAACAACAACACACACCACAAAAAGTAAACTTATGCTCCGCCCGGTCTCCATTTAAATCATAAGCATAAATAAGATTTCCATCATAGTAAGATTTCTTTTGTTGAAAACTACCTACGTGACGAGTGACAGTGCTCACTCGTGTCTATTCGTACCTAGCATTTCTAGGCATACTCGTCCTACGAACTATATTCATAGGAGCTAGGGCCAGGGCGGCCAGGATGTATAATGCAGTTGGTTCCAAACAGCTCCTGATGCATATGCCTAATCATTTAGACATAAGATGTTTGTTGGGTATAGTATAGTCCTGCCTACCTTTGATTATTCTTGTGAAAACCAACAAACTAATCTAAGTTAGTTTGCCGGGTTGTGGGGCTTTGCCCCAGGCAACCCCTTGAACCAGGGATGGTTTTTAATCAGCGACACGTCGTCTCCTTGCTCTTGGTGCAACTCGTTATTCGGCTTCTCGATCAATAGTAGCTCCTGTGTTGATCCTTCCTTCGCGGAATCTATATGCATGACAGAGTGCAACAGTGAGTGCAACGAATGCAAATGTATGCATGGGGTGCAAGTGAACATAATGCATAGTCATGTAGCTTGTGATGAAATGACTCATGTATTCTTAGTTTAGATACATCCCATAATAAGAAAATTTAACAACCTCACTAAGAAATCGTACAACCCAATATTAACGAAATCGTACAAACCATCACTAAGAAATCGTACAAACCATCACTAGGAAATCATACAAACCATCACCAAAAGCTAGTTCGACCCTTCGTGCACAAAATGCTGGGCACACTCTTACTACCAGACGCTTTACCACATTTTACCTCTGAAGTTATCATGAACTATTGTCTTATATGTGTACACAGTCCCTATCAAATGAAATGAAAGTGTCTCTCAAACACAACTCCATTGATGACCCTTGGAATCACAAGATGTACTTGATGGTGTGCAGCAAGAGTAACGATGTTACTTGTGGGTAAACACATTAGTATCAAATTAATGCTCATGCTTCCCTTATGAATAAAAATGCGCCTATGAGTTCATATAGTTAGACAACTTTAATTGGTCTCAAACTTTTACCACATGCAGAAACATACTACATAATGCTACTGCCATAATTTCAGCCACAATGGAGTTATAATGAATTTATGAAAATTCTAGCAACTATCAACCCTACATCTTTCCAGATTTTTCATATTTTAGGAGTGGTTTCTAGACCTGAAATTTCTCCAGCAAGCATATTTTTACATAAGCAGCATACATAAAAATTAACAACTACGAAATCCATAATTTTATAGGACATCTATTTTTCATATAGTTATCTAGGTCTATTTTAAATGCACATGAAAACAGTGCACACAAACTTCATAAAATTTCTTTTTGGAACATATATATCATCAGCAAGCTACCAAATTTTCTATGGAATTAATTATGCATCATAAGGCCACATTTTCCTTTTATTTAGTTAAGCATGTGACACTTTGTCATTTTCAAATCACCACACAAACTTAACATGCAGAGCCTCGAACTTTACCAGCAAGCTAAACATAGCACAGGGTGTGTCCCAAAAATCTAGTACAACATTTGGCGCAAGTTTCATAAGACAAGTGCTTCCCATGCATTTTTATTGCAAAAACTTAAATCTAGGGATAGATTAGTCACTTAACAGCAAGTTCTACTGCAACCAAAATTCACGCAGTACCTAGATGCCATAACAAAGCTACTATCCAAGTTTCATAATTTTTGGAGTTCATTTAGTCCACTTTTACCATTTATTTAGATTAAGCATGCATGCACAAGACTAGGGGCAAAACAGACTTTTCACATATCCACATGACACCCATCCTATAGATCTACTCACAAGGAGTTCATAGCCATTGAGTTTGTCCATTTTGGATTTTTCTATGAATTTATATGATTTTTCAAAGTTCTCAGCTGGAAATAACACATAAACCCTGGATTTAGGACCTAGACATAATTATCTATAATTTCCAGGGGCTAGATTGGGAGATTTGCAAGGCACAGTGCACAGCACGTTGGAGTTAAGTGAAAAACATTAAAAAGCCGAGGGCTACATTGCAAAACCTCCGGCTTTCTTCAACCTCCTGCCGGGGGGTTTGACCGGCGGCGGCGTGCGGCGGAAATAGGCCGTCCGGGCCTGGAGGCTCGCCGCGGTGGTCGAGGGGAGAGAGAGGGAAGGGCGGTGACCATTACCCACTACCTTGATTCGAGGAACGAGCGCCGAGGAGGGCCGGTGACGGAGAGCAGAGGAGGCGGAGCTCCGGTGGCGCGGTGTGCAGCGATGGAGGGGAACCGGCGACCTAGAGCTACGGGAGGGAGTGGAGTGGAGGCCATGGATGGACGGCACGGTAGTGTGGGCGAGCGGAGCAGCGGGCGCTTGTGTGAGCCCGAGCCCGCGGCAATGGCGGGGCGGCGACCTTCGGTGTGGTAATGCACCGCGATGGTAGGGAGGTGGCGGCCTAGGGTTACGGGAATCGGTGGAGCGGCGCGTGAGGAAGAGCGGCGCGGTATCGTGGCGGCGTGAGGACGGCCGGAGCGGCGGACGCGGGGTCAGCCGAGCTTGCGGCAATGACGGCAGTGTTGGGAGGCAATGGAGAGGGAGAGGGAGGCGCTCGGTGGAGCGGTGAGAGGGAGAGAGCGAGGCCAGGAGGCATGGAGGGGGTTGCTGCGGGGCGAAGGGAGGCTTGGCCCCCGGCTTATGGCCAGTGACGGCCTCGGCCGCCGGCAGGCGCCAGGCGCCGCGTGGGCGAGCAGGAGAGGGGAAGGAGGGAGGTGGCCAGGCGGTGGGCGCGGTCTATGGACCATGTGCCGGTGACAGGTGGGCCCGGTGAGGGAAAGAGAGAGAAGGTCCATTGGACCGGGTGCGCGGGCGACGCGCGAGGGTGGGACCCACCGACCAGATTTTGTCCTGCGCGGGCAGGAACCCGACGCGGGTCTGCTAGGTGGGGCCCACTGGTCATAGAGACAGAAGGAAAAGAATATCCCGAAAATAGGAAACCTCCAGTTTGACTGCAGGAAGCACTGTTAGAAAACTCCCTTTTTGAATAGGTTAGAGGCCGAATTTGAAAATACCCCAATTGGATGAAATGTTCTAAATTTGTTTCTCTACATTTGCCTTAGAAACTTGCATACCCTGTTGTATTAAAAAATGTGGTTTAAATTTGAATTTAAACTGCTTACCCATGTTTGACCAACAAAACCTTCCAGTTTAGAAATTCTAGAAGTCTATTTTCCAATCACATTCCCTCAAAGATTTTTATACCAATCTTGTTCAGAATTTCAAGATATACAACTGTCTCAATAAAAGCATTGCAAGGTTTTGGCTTTAAGATCAAGAAAATGTGAATTTACTTTACAGGTCAGGTTTGGACAGATTTCACAAATTGACATAAAATGCTCTAAAACTCTATGCAAACCTTACTGCATGTCATAGCACTAATTACCAAAGTTGTTCATCATGAAATTGTCTACAAGTTTGGTATAGGAAGTTTCACCTATATCACAATAGAATTAAAGTTACGACTACAAACATAGAAGCATACATGCAGAAAATAGGGCTTAGGAAATTTTATTTCAATCCAGTCTGATCATGGGGGTCCAAATGCAGGCCATTGTATGATGCTTTATAGATGATGCTGCATGTATGAAGGACAAGAGTGCACTTGAGATGCCTGGGGTATCACAGATTTGGACTATGGGTTTGCCGGATGTGGAGACGGCGGGTTTGCAGGATGTTTATCTATTACCACTATCGCCAACTGATCATCTGGATGTCCTTGATCGACCATAGGCATCAGTTCGATCTCTTTCTTGCTCCATAATATGAATTGGTTCATGGCTTCTCGGAGGCATTGTATCCCCTCTGGCGTAGGAATGTCTATTGGTTCATCCCCATGCTTAGGGTTGATCGAAACCACTTCGACCCGGATATAACCTGGCGGAATCGGAGTTCCATGAAAAATCTTGCCAGGAATAGCCATTGCGTTGCCCACCACCTCAACCCTTCCGTGGTTGCCCGCAGGAATCAGTAATGAGCACGGTGTTGGACAAGAAATTTGATCCAGCGGATCGATAACCATGCTCGGCACCATTTCTATCGGGACGATAGCAGCAGATAATGGCTCATCATTCTCTATCTCTAATTAGTCTACTGGATTCACATAGTATGCAGCAAACCGTTCAGCAAATATGGCCTCGGCTTCCTCTCTGATCATCTCTCTGAACCGATCATGCCTCTTATAACTAGCCCTGTCTCAGACGAACCCTTCCTTCCAGTTTACCTTAGATGATATGCCTCGCACGCGGCCTCCGTGCTCCTTGTTGCCTAGGCTGAGGATTAGTGCATCCTTCTCTCTATTAGGGATGAACTTGCCCTCGTTTTGCTGCTTGTTGAACTCCAAAATTTTCCGTACAACTTCTTCAGTCGCAGGTTTCTCTCGTGCCTTGATCCAATTGTTTGAACACTCATCAAGGCCGTCGTACGGATCTTCCTGCGCTGAACCATCTGGCCGGTGTTCGCTAGTTGTTGCCTCATTCTTTTTTCTGCCAGCCCATTGTACCCTGACGTGCCCAAGTGGTGAGGGTGGGGATTGGACTTTGCCTGCTCAGAATTATGCTTGCTTAGGGCTAGGGCATCTTCGGTTGTCTTTGCTGCCATGAACGCATCCCACTGTGCCTGTGTGATTTTACCATAGTACTGGAAAGGTGTCCGACCCTGCTGCAAGTACTTAGTGTTTAACTCCGACCTCCAGGAAGAAAGGTCACACACATGATCCTGTGGAGTCCATCACATCGACAGCACAGACATGCTGGCCGCCAAGATGGATCTGCTCATAAAGAAGCTAGAAGACAATCCTAAGACCGCACCAGTCCAAGCACTCGGCACTCGCATGACTTGTGAAGTCTACGGGAATACGGGGCACTCAGGGAGCAGCTGCTCTGAAACGTGACCGGAAGACACCAACTTCATTGCAAATTCTGGCAACTTCAACAACGGGAATCGTTCCCAACCAGGCTAGAATTCGCGACCATATATCCCGTTCTCCAGACAAGATAACTCCTCTGGAAATTCACAGTAGTTCAATAAGCCTAGCTCTTTTGATCCAAAAACTATGTATGATAGCATCAGTAAAAAGTTTCATGCAAATGATAGACTTTTTGAATCTATTTCATTACAAATGAAAACTTTTAACAGTGCTATAAAAAATCAACTAAGTTTCAATAAAATGTTAGAAACACAAATAGCTCAGTTGGCTGCTTCTTTGCCTAATGCTAATGCGGGAAAGCTTCCGGGACAACCGGAACCTCTTCCTAAAGAGCACATCAATGCCGTCACCACTAGGGGTGGTAAGTCCACTCAGGGCGCTCCACATCCTAGTGGTGCACCACGCACTAACCATACAGGCAAGGAACAGGAGAAGACCACCGAAACAGAAGAGAAGGATGACCCAGAAACCAGCATTGATGCCGCGAAGGAGAAGGCGCCATCAAAAACTCTTCCACACGAGTTTTATGACACAACGGTGTTGCCCTTCCGTCAGCGCAACAAGAAGGCTGCCGCCGATGAACAATATAGTAAGTTCATTGAGATCATTAAGAGGTTATATGTCAATATACCCCTCCTAGATGCTATACAGGTACCGACATATGCAAAGTACTTAAAAGATATACTCAACAATAAGAAGCCATTGCCATCAGCGGAAATTGTGCACATGACCGAGGAGTGTAGCGCAGCTATACTCAACCAACCTCCACAGAAGAAGAAGGACACTGGTAGTCCTACCATTCCATGCTCAATTAGGAACCAAGTTTTCAATCAAACCTTATGTGATCTCGGACCAAGCGTCAGTATCATGCCTAAAACTGTCTTTGACAAACTCAATCACGCTGCACTCGTCCCCACAAGTATGTGCCTGCAACTTGCGGACCAGTCCATCCGACACCCCGCGGGAATCACCGAGGATGTCCCGGTGAATATCCGGAACTTCTTTATTCCCGTGGACTTTGTGGTATTAGATATGGAAATAGATGCCAAGACACCGCTCATTCTTGGGCGGCCATTTTTGAGCACCGCAGAGGCAAGCATAGATGTTGGAGCCAGAGAAGTCCACCTCAACATCAATGGAATGAGGGAGACATTCTCTTACAAACCAAAAGTGGAACAGTGCAATCAAGTGAAGTTTTTCAAGTGTCAAAAGTACGTGCCTTAGCCACCAGTCTATGACGCATCTGGGAAAGAGATGGACAGTCTCGTAGCATTCATGAAACGGAAGTTAGCCACTGAGGCTGTCATCCGACAACGAGAAGAAGACGAATGGAAGAAGGCAAAAGCAATGAAGGCTAGCCGCAAGGACTAGGAAACAGGAGGCAAAGCTCCTATTAAGAAGGTCGGTACCCATGAGCCTATAAGACCTATCAACCAAGGGTGCAACAAGAATCAGCATACCCATGGAGAATCTACGACAAACACTATGGGGCATGTTGAAAACAAGCGCGCTCAGGACCCATCCACGACAAATTCCAAGTGGCTCGCAAAAGTACCACTTATGATGGGAACGGGGGTTCCCGATCTTCCGGCATGTGGAGATAACTATCGATTTGGCGGAGGCACGACACACACGATCCGGCTTCCAATCAACACGATTCAAACCCTGCAATCGCAGCACCACGTCTCCTCTGGTTATCAACCGTGCACACTCGATTGACCTCATCACGAAGGCTTATCCCTGCCTGCGAATCGAAGAATACAAGCACGAACACAGTAGATGCAAACTAAAATTGCGAATAGAAAGGATTAAGCTCACAAGTTGGGGTTTCACAAACCGAAGTATTCTCACACGGCGAAACTGTTCATAACGACAGAATAATCTAAGCAAAACCCATCTAATCTAATGACGGTGGCTGTGTATATAGAAGAGAGAGGGCTAGAGGGCAGCCAAGGGGGTGGCCGAGTAACCCTAGGGAGTACAAGGCCTTTAGGCCCAAATACATGTGTCGCGCAGATTATGGTCATCAAATTGCGTTGTGATTTTTGGTTGACTCTGACGTCCAAATGACGTGAGACCAGTTGGGTTGGAAAGCTTATCTCCTTAGCTTTCCAATGATATGTAGAACGCCCAAAACAGAGCTCGTATGTGGCCGGGGTGTCCGTTTTAAAAAGGCCTGGTCCTGCAGTCCGAACCGGCCTCGGGAATAAATTGAACCTCAACTCGAATTGGGCTTTAAATTCCATCTTCTCTTGGGCCTTGGTCATATCCTTAGTTGGCATGTCCTCATTATTCTTTCCTTCTTGGTTTTGAGTCGTCCCCGGCTCAAAGTCGTCAATGATCACGGAAGTAGTTGTTCTAGTTTTTGACATGATCCAGTGTTGCTCCCCTTCTTGAAATTGAACCTGTTGTGACAAAACAAACAAAGAAGAACAAGAAGAACTTAGCGTGATATGATTAGTCTTAAAACAACCCTCTATTTCATCAAATTGTTGCACAACAAAAAGAGATTTCATATTTGAACAAATATAGACTCGATGAATCATATATTCTCCTTTACTATCATATTTGCCAATGAAATGATATGTATGTTTAGATATCCATGTCAAATGAGCATGTACAAAAAGCTTCTAATTCAAAATTTTCAGATTACAAAGAATATCAAATTCAATATAACCCAAAGTATTTAAAGAAGATAACAATTTTAGCTCATCATGCATGCACACAAGCAATAGGTAGGAAAATATTATTTTCAGTACAATCGATTGGTTCAGTAGCATCAAAATCATCCTTATTGATGAGTTGTGGAATAGAAATAATAGATGAATGATCACACAACCTTTCCTTCTCACATGGAGTAGCAAGACAATAATCATGTGACAAAGGTACATCAGAAAAATGTTCCACTATAAATTGCTCTACAATAGCATCAACTGTGGGCAGATTTGGTGCAACAAAAATTTCCTCACCTTGTGTGACATTTGCACCGATTTCATTACCTGTGTTTACACGCTCACTGCAATTCTCATCTCCATTAGCATGTTGTCTCTCTCATCGTTAATTTCAATGTCCTGCTCATAGTTATTAGCAAACGATGCCTCTATATGTTGTGTGTCATGATGTTCAATTTCATCAACACATACATCATATTCAATCTTTGTAAACTGTTGTCTCTCATATTTAATATCAGTTTCGATATCACAAGCAAGAATAAATGAATCATGAAAAGAATTATATTGTATATCACCTTGAACATCACAAATGTAATTATTAAGACCATTTAAAAATGTTCTTATTCTTGCTTTCTCAGATTCATGTAAACCACAACGTAACAACAAATTATGTACCTCATCGTAATACTCTTTAACAGTTTTATCATGTTGTTGCAGATATTGCAATTCACAAATTAACTTTATAGAATGAGAATCAGAAACAAATTTATCTCTTATGATTTTTTTTATATATGTCCAAGTTTGTGGATCTGCATCATAATCACAAAGATCTTTCTACCAAATTATGCACATAATTTTAGAGCACTAGCAGCATTCTTAATCTTTTTTCTATCACATAAACGATTTTGTGCAAAAATTTTATCCATCGCCATTTCCCAATCAATGTACTTATCCAAACCAAAACCATCGTAAGAAAGAAGATGTGGTATGATATAACCTGAACCTTTTGATGATGATGTTCTCAAAGTGGCATGACTCTCAAATTTATTCATATTTCCCTTCCAAGCAGTGCTATATCCTGTCATTATTAGCAGAAAACAAGAAAACACATGAGAAATATATTTTCCTATCAACTAATATGTATAGGTGGTGAGATCACACACTCTCAAGCGTCTTACCAAGCTCTTACAAATGTTTTTACCATTGCAAAGCAGTGGATGATACAACCGGTGGCTGGTTCGTGATACCGTGAGGGCGTGAGCGATGCGACTGTAAATGTTGAACCTGTACTGATCAGAAGTATATATGTGGAGCTTTGGGAGGCTTTATATGGTAGTAAGGATTAGCACAAATTGAAATCAGATAGCAAAATTGAATAAGTGTCTAAAGTATTTGTCAAAATTGCTGGCCTAAACTTGTTCCTAGAACTAGCTCAAGCAAGCAAGTCACACATACAAAGTACAAAGGACACAAAGGATGCAAGCACTTCTGATTTTTTTCTTTTTTTTATGTTTTTTTGTGCGGCTCTTTTTTATGCACTTGCCTTTTTTCTTTTTTTTATTTAATCAAAAGTGCCGCAAGAGCAAGATACAACTCCACACTATCACAAAACTTTCGTTTGTAAATCACAGATTTCTACCCGAACTTGCACAGACGATTTCGCACTCTTAATGACCTAAAATGCAAAAACTTATAATAACAAATTGTAGCTCTACTTTTTCTATTTCCAATCAATATATGGAACGCCTCTTTTGGATAAGGGAAGCGGGAGATATTGACCCTGAAATACAGACTATTCAGAAATTTCTGGGTCACAAATAGATTCACTTCCAACTAGAATTAGTCCTTAGTAACGGCGTTTTCTGGAAATCTCACAATTGACAAAGTTGTGGATAATTTCACAAGCTTTCCAGAAAGTACTATAACACTAAAATCCAAGTTCGTGTGTAGGAGATATCATCAAAATACTGAACTGGACAGAGACAAAACCGAACCAAACGCGATGAGGTGATGGAAAAGGATGCGGTGATATGATGCAAAACTCAAACCAAACCAAGAACTCGATCTAAACCAACAACAAGACCACGACTATGGACACAAACTCAATGATGCGAACTCCGAAATCAAATTATGCAACGGCTAAACTTGGTTATGGAATAATGGAAACTACAAACCCCAATTTTTGTATGGCTTTTTCATGGACTGTGGGACGAAACGAAACTAATTACTAAGGATAAAAGTAGGCAAACCTGATGGTAAACCTTGCTCTGATACCACTTGATGGGGACGGGGTTCCCGATCTTCCATCAGGTGGAGATAACTATCGATTTGGCGGAGGCACGACACACGATCCGGCTTCCAATCAACACGATTCGAACCCTGCAATCGCAGTACCACGTCTCCTCTGGTTATCAACCGTGCACACACGATTGACCTCGCCACGAAGGCTTATCCCTGCCTGCGAAACGAAGAACACAAGCAAGAACACGGTAGATGCAAACTAAAATTTCAAATAGAAAGGATTAAGCTCACAAGTTGGGGTTTCACAAACCGGAGTATTCTCACACGGCGAAACTGTTCATAATGACAGAATAATCTAAGTAAAACCCATCTAATCTAACGACGGCGGCTGTGTATATAGAAGAGAGAGGGCTAGGGGGTGGCCGGGCAACCCTAGGGAGTACAAGGCCTTTAGGCCCAAATACATGTGTTGCACAGATTCTAGTCATCAACTTGCGTCATGATTTACCATAGACTCTGACGTCCAAATGACATGAGATCAGTTGGGTTGGAAAGCTTATCTCCTTAGCTTTCCAACGATATGTAGAATGCCAAAAACGGAGCCCGTATGTGGCCGGGGTATCCGTTTTAATAAGGCCTGGTCCTACAGTCCGAACCGACCTCGCGAATAAATTGGACCTCAACTCGGATTGGGCTTTAAACACCATCTTCTCCTAGGCCTTGGTCATATCCTTAGTTGGCATGTCCTCGTCAATTTACCTCCCCGTACGTACGTCCATGTGACAATCCGAAGGGTGGTAAATGGTTCGCTACCGCCAAGAGGTAAATCTAGCATTATCATTCGACAGCATATTTAGTTTCCGCTAGTTTTAATTTTCCGTTCTCCACAGCATATTTAAATTTTTGCAATGCACTAATTTAATTTCCTGCATTTAGTTTAACATCCCCTTTTACTCTAAAAAATATATATAGTAGGGTCGGCTGACCCCAACACAGGCCGGCCGACCTGCAAAGGTAAGCAGGAGGGCACTGGTCAAGGTCGCCCGACCACCACGCCCGGCCGCCCGACCACACCTCTCCTCTCTCACTCCTCTTTTCCTTTTCTTTTCTCCCCTCTCTCTTACTCTTTTGTTTTTTTTCTCTTTCTCCTTTGCTCTTTGCCCCATTCCTAAGCTAGGCACAAAGTGGAGAGGGGCAGCACCTTATGGCTGGCCGACCAGCTCGCTATGGTCGCCCGACCCCTGTGCCTTCCTTGCACAAAGCAAACACCCAAGGGCCGGCCGACCACGACCACAAGCTGCCCGACCTCGTCCACTCGTCGCTCACTCTTTCTTCCCTACCTCTTCTTTTGCTTTGCACTTTCCCCTTTCGGTGCATGCAAGCTAAAGAGCACTCTCCTTCTTTCTTTCTTTCACGAACCCGAGTGTTTCGACCACCCATGCTGCACTCATGGCCTCACCAAGAACTCGAGAAGCCACCAGGCACACTACACATGTCGCCCGACCACAGCCCAGGGCTGGCCGACCTATAGGGTGGCCGCCTGACCTCCAATCCAGGCCGGCCGACCACCTCTTCCTCCTTTCTTTTCTCTTTTTCCTCTCCCTCACTTTGCGCTTTGCTTCCAACCGAAGCAAGCTCCACCAGTCACCCAACCAAGGTCCTAGGCCGGCCAACCATCACTTTCTCACTTTCGATGCACTCTCCTCTTCTAGCTCCCCCTTTGCTGCACCCTCACGTAAAGCCAGCTGACCATGGCATAGGGCCAGCCGACCAACTCCTCAAGTCGGCCGACCTGCCCATGAGATCGCCCGACCCCCTCTTCTGCCCCTTGGCCTATAAAAGGCACCCTCCATTCCCTTGCTCAATGAACCAAGCACAAGCACTCTTCTCCCCCTCTCAAATTCCCTAGCTTAGTGGTTAATTTAGCTCTCTTTACTTAGCTAAAATAATGTCAAAATAAAAATCTAGTTGAGCAAATAAATTGGCTACTAGCCCCTCTCTTTTGGCAAGACCAAGAACGAGTTGTGGCGGTGTCATGCCCCACAAGGACGACTAACGACTAACGCTAACTTTATTCTGTCGTCTCGTAGGTCTTATGTCTATTTTTGTGCAGGATGAGGCGCGCTCTCAATAGGGCCAGAAGTGCGAACAGCAAGGCGGGACAGCACATTCGGTTCCTGACGTCCTTCGGTTCATAGGGCCAAAACTCTCCGACAGTGTCCGACAGAGGCTCCTCAAGTGCTGGACTGGGAGGAGAAGAAGCTACATTATCAAACACCGGGCCCGTATTGCTGCTGGACTCCCAAATCTAGACACGCAATCAAGATGAAGCCGACCTACTGAGGTGACTCCACACTAAGACTATCAGCCTCACCAAGTGCTTCGATGAGGTACTCATGACAACCACAGGTATGGACGATGAATTTGATGAAATTTTCAGTATGGTAGGCTGGGATAATTTCACAAGCACATGTTAGCGAGGGAGCCATAGTCCTCCTCACCAAGGAGTTTCTAATGACCCTCAGAGTAGTATCACTGCAGTCCGACACGACTGTTCTTTTTAGACTCTTTAACTTTGAGCATGAGCTGACACTTCGTCAGTTCAGCAATGCTCTCGGGTTCTCACCTCGCTGCTCCATAGCAGCCGAACCCGTAGGCTTTAATGCAACAGAGTTCTGCAAAGAACTAGCCGGTCCGGACTATAAGAGGAAGAAGAGTACCACACACATTAAGCACCCCACCATGCGGTTCATGGCCCGTTGGATTACCATGGCAGTCCTTCCCCGTGATGACGCACATTGTGTGACCATAGAGGACTAAAAAATCCTCTATGCCATGTGGCGTAAGCAGAAGTATGCACCAGTCATCGCCATTCTCTATCACTGGATGAAACTAGTTTAGGATGAAAATTCCATAACAATCACGTCTTTTGTGATGAGGATTGCATCCGAGCTAGGGGTCTTAGGAAATGCTCAGGTGGCATTCTTACCCTAGACACAACCAACCTGGTCACAGAGAATCATTTTATCTAGGGACACTTTCTGCGCAAAAACCCCAGCACAGATACCTGTGTCATCTCTGCCCCTTAAAATTTCGTAAGGTTCCAACTTCCCCTGCCCACTCCGTCGCGGACACAGATCAGGTGCAGTATGTGGCGGAACCGCTGATTTAATCCGGGCTAAGTACACCTGCCACCATTAGCTCTCAGTGTACTTAGACCGTACTAAACTCGGTCGTCCGTCGAGAAGCCTTCGGCCCTCAATTCACACCAAAACACAGAGGAAACGACAGCATACACATATGATCCTCGGTGGAGTCACAACAGTTACATCATCACAGGCAGTTGAAGAGATAATACGTAGATAGTTAAGTTACAAACCAATTCGAATAAAATAGAGTTCAACATAGTTTCATATGTAAATAGCATTCAAAAGTATCTCGCAGCGGAAATCTTAAAACATCATAGTTCACGATAACCAAAAGACTTGCAGAAGTAAAGTAACATCATGCCCACTGATGTCACTCCATTTGCCAGCTCAAGACGCTTCTTACTCCTGATGGTAACAAGCTTCTCCGCCAACACAGGCACAGAAAATGAACTCCATACCTGTAACTCAAAAGCGGGGGCAAACTCTGAGTACTAATTACTCAGTAGGACTTAATGGATGTGGTTTACGGCTGACACAAAGCTTGCTTACTAGTCATGTGAGTCCTTAGCCATTGCTTTTAGATCAAAACATTAGTGTCAACCCATGCAGGATTTAACAGCTGCAGGGTTTATTATAGCAGTACATTATGATATCCATGAAAATAACTTGCAGTATAGAAAAGCATAATAACCAATCATGTGGAATTTGAAATCATGAGTCATATCATAAACTGTTCAAGTCATTACTACGTTTGGACGTCAAAGGTATTGGCATTCTGACACCTGGTGAGCATCAGCAATTCGAATCGATTTGTAATTCCCGGGAATAACTAGAGATGCCAGGGGATATATGCTTACTAACCGTAGTGTTCCTCACATATAGCCCCCTTCTTTGCCTGACCCGTCCCAAGGGTCAAAACGCCCCCACCTAACCCCCGGAGGATAGCCGCCTAGGGAGCGTTACCTCGGCATACCGGGTTCAGCCCTCCCTAGACTACAAGCGCCCCCCGAGTCCGCCTGCCCCCTATCAGTGGATGGGCGGCATCTTGAACAGTGGGACGGCCCCGGAAAGGCTTTCACCAGTCCCATGGCCTGGTTAAACATTCTAGCAATATTATGCCGACCAATAGGCGAACAACGGACGGGGTCTTAACCGACTTGGGCGGAGTCCATAGTGCGACATCATGAAAGGTAACTACTGAGATAAATCTCCGCTTGGTCTCAATTTAGCATCAACATAACCATATCTCCCATAATAGTATTTCTTCTAAGATTTTTGAAATCACCTACTATGGGTATGGGTCAGCACCATAGGGACACGAGCCGAGCGCTGCATTCTCTTAGCAGCAAGGAGGAGGAACCTACTATGGGTATGGGTCAGCACCGTATGAGGCAGGACCGTCTGCCTCTGCACGCTTTGCAGGTGACCCTTTGAGCGCCATCTTTGGGTCCCTGACCATTCAGGACCAGCGCACAGCTGGGATGGCCCAGCAGCTTAATCAGGTCGATGAGCGCACTCAGGTCATCCAGCAGACATAGGATGAACAATATAACCGCCTCCTAGAAATAGAAGCGACGGTTCAGTGCACCTTTGATAAGTCCCAGCGATTCTTCCGGTACTATGGATACTACCCCGAGTAGCTTCGTTGAAGCTTTGGGAGATCCAAATCGACACTGGGTACGTATGACAGTTCTTCTTTTTTCTGCACCACCCATGTATCATGCTTTGAGAGTTTGCTAGTTTGCTTAGCTCAGTTTGTTTAATTTAGTTTGTTTAATTCAGTTATATTAAAAGAACTTCCATGCTTTAACGATATGTTCACATGTTAGCTTCATTTTGGAAATGACGAATAGTTGCTCTATCAAGTGAATGATTTAATTCTTGCATGTGACTTATGCTTAGCTTAGTTTTGATTTTGTGAATAAAAGAAGTAAACCAAGGTTCTGTTTTGTGGTTGCCATTTGTGATAACAAGGCTAAGTTGTTGTGAGATAAATGATATGATTTGAATATGGGATAATTCTTGCATGCTCTTAGTAAGATGAACATCTCAGGTTTTTATTTTGAAAACAACAAAATATAGCTCCTCTTGGTCAAAAATACCTACCAGAGTCAAAAATTCTTCAATTAGTTTAAACTGCTATAAAAAGCTGCTTAGTGATATCTTGAGCTTTGTCAAATTTTGAGTCTCTTTGAGTAGAAATACCTTCTGCTGATAGCCGGAGTACAAAAGCAAAAATGCAAGTAATCCATTCCGGATTTTGCATCCACCAAAATGTCTCCAAATACTTCTCATAATCCTTAGCCTTCAAATCTCAAGGAGCAAGCGTATGGGGCTCAAAAAGAAAAGCATGCAAAAGCATGGCAAAAAGAAAAATGTGTGCAAAAGCACAGCAAAATAAAAAGCATGCAAATTCAAGCAAGGGAAAAATAAATAAAAGCTCTGTATCCACTCCAAATCTACAAAAGGCTACAAGGGATGAAAACCAAGAGAATGAGGCATACAGTACCACCGCTCATACTCTAGTAATCAATAGAAAAAGTGATAAAGTGGTCCAATCTTTGACTTAGCAAAATAAATATCCTAAGTGTACCACATCCTCCCTACCTAAAGCTCCACAAAGGCCTTAGTGTAGGCAAGTGTTGGCCGAATCTTAGCCCTTGGTGAGAAAACACATTTGAGCGCCTGAGAGCACCTTGGGAAAGCTACTTCTATTTTAAAAATCTTGAAAACACCTGAGAAAGACATCCAAAAAGAGCAAGTTAGAAAACCTCCTGTACAATGGTTGTTCCATCTCTCAACCGCCCAAGGCAAGGTAAACAAAAAGATGCACCACAGGTAGTACACAAGGTAAGCTTCAATTATTTCACTACTCGAAGCAAAAGTATGAGTATTGAGGCACATATAATAATTTCTCTTCATTTTTGATATTGTAGCAACTACTGATCCACTTTCAGTTTTAACTTTGCTCGAGGACGAGCAAAAGTTTAAGCTTGGGGGGTGTTGACGGTCGTAATCTCATGATATCTACTGTCATTTACCAACCAAATGGAGCAGTACAAGTGAATAAAAATAGACTAACCCTTCTACTAATGAGTTCCGCAAGATGTACATGAATATTTGGTTGCAGGTACACATTTACATGTAAAAATGGATGACACAAGGCTAAGGAAGGAAAAAGGAACAAACAGGCCAAATGCTGGCGGCTGCCCGACCCACTGCCAGGTCGGCCGAGCACCTGGCAGGTCGGCTGACCACCTGGCTGGCCGCCCAGCCACCTCACCGAGCTGGTTTTGCCCACTTCCACTCCTGCATGCAAAGAAACACACGTGCAAGTCAATCCAACCGTGGTATCAAGCATCCAATGTATCCAAAGGCCAAAAGTCCACCAGCCACGGATCCATGACATCAACAATCCAAGGAAAGGGCAATGTGGCCAATGCAAGGCTGACACGTGGTAGTCCAACCTCCTCCAAGGTCGGCTGACCTACCCTCGGAGGCATTTTACACGAGCAACAACCGTCCTAACCGCCATGGTGACATAAGATCAAGCCATTGGAGTGCAAAGGCGGTGGATCGGATGGTCGCCCGACCTCGGGCTAGGCCGACCTAGGGGCCGACCACCGACCTCGGCCTTCGACCGACCTTTGCCACCTACAAGTACCCCCCTCACATATTGGACTATAAATAGGCCTATAGAGCTCATTTGTAAAGGTGTGGAGAAGTTGAGAGCCATATTCTACCTTAGAGAGTGTCATTTCCCACATCTTAGTAGTTAGGATAGTCTTGGGAGTTAGAGTGAGTCGAGCTTTGCCTCGGAGTTCTCGGAGATTCTTCTAAGTCTACGGTAAAAGCTCTTGTATCTTTTGTACTTGCATCTTCAATATAATTCAGTTATATTTTACTTTATCTCTACCCCTTGCAAGTGTGGTGTACCCGTTATTTTGCATACTTGCTAGGCTTAGGCTGTGGTTATCTTAGTTGGTCAAGTCCTGTTATTCTTGCCGGTTCTATAATCCAACCTGTACTCCAGGCTCTGGTTAGGTCCTCTCCTCTGATCAAGGACGATCTATTGTTGCTCAAGCTTTGCTTGAGTACGTTTATAGCGTGCCAGCCTATCTACGCAGATTTGCTTGGTAGCCCCACTCGGTGATAGCGTGTGGTGTGCATGTGTATCCCAGGCCCGTTCATTCGGTAGGCCCGTAGGCGTTAGCCGGGTCTCCTTTGGTTGTCTACTATCTACCCCCTGACCCCTCGAGGCGCTGGAATTTCGCTCGACGCGAGACCCTGACTTGTTACTTGAGTTTCTTAGTTAACCACGATATAGTCTTTGTAGCCGAACAGAATAGAGTTTGGAAACTTTATCTCACTCATTGTCCTCCCAGGCAACTATACCCTTCTACGTGTATCTTAGGTACTTTAATTTACTTCTTTCCACCATGACTATATACACGTAAATCTTACGTTTAGGTAGTACTAGCTAGGTACCAGTTAGTACGATAGCAGTCATCGCGGACTTTTGTAATAAGAAGATTCTGACTCATAGCTATTGGAGTTCTCATGTATCCAGCTCCTTAGAATCGACTTGTATCAAACCCTCATGACTAATGTATTTTGGTTCTTCTGTGGGGCATTTCCAACTCTTTTAGTTTTCACGCTTCATGCTCTTGTCATTCATGCACTTCAGTCTTTGTAATCCACGATACTTTGGTTTGATTATTACTGTGTTCATGAGTCAAATTAGTTTGATGATCCAAATCTTTGAAATCGCTGTGTCCTCACCTCTTTAGTCCATATAACCCAATAGTGAGATCCACGTGCTCTAAGTTGCTAATGTATAAACTCCTTGATTATGTCTTAACATGACCTTGTATCATTCATGTCCCCTAGGGATTGGATTGGGTAGTTGTGCCGCTCCTGGTGTGGTGTTTACCTAAGTAGTCTATGGTGCTGCGACAGAACCTAGGGTCCCTTGTGTACGGCCGTCACTCGGTGCAACTAGGGGCGCGTTGGTATCAAGACATGCAAAGGCAAGACGCCGCTTCAATTGTGGAACATTTATATCCATTTTCTATCTTTTGGTTGACCTTTATGCATCTAATTCATGGAAATGATCGACTCTATTTTCACTGCTGCATTATATCATATCATTGCTTTGTTTCACCTTGCCTTTCTTGATCTGTGGGAATGATCCACCCCAATCCCACAACTTGTTCATATCTTTCATTACTTCGTTTAACCTTGTCTTTCTTGACCTATGAGAATGAACAGTCCTACGTTCATTCCTTGATTACATATTTTCGTTGTGTTGTTTCACATTACTTTCTCGACTCATGGGAAAGACTACCTCGATCCCACTGGCGATTACATCTTTTTCCTCTTGGTCTAACCCTGCCTTCATTGATTTGTGGAAAACGATCAACTCTGCTCCACTATTTCACTTGTTTATTTTCTTTCTACTTAATGAACTTAATTCCCCGAGGGTGAATTTTAGGATCACCTTCCACACTAGCTTTTGTTCTCGGCTGGTGTTGCTGACATACCGCCCTTTCTATCGGTGTTTGATACCGGCAATGCACCACAGGGTGTGTCACGTGATGCTTTTGGGGTGGCGAAATCGGTGTAGCTCGATGGTTCCCGTAGAGATGCGACAAAACACAAAAGTTTATACAGGTTCAGGCCACGAGATGCGTAATACCCTACGTCCTGTTTGCTGCGAGTTGTATTGCTTTTGCTCTTGAGGTTACAATGAAAGCTAGGGCGTCTGGTGGCTGGTATGCGATGAGATGATTGATGTTCTACGTAGGGGTCCCTCACCCGCCTTATATTGTCCTGGCAAGGCTTGGGTTACAAGTCAGTTTCTATCTACGAGTCCTACTCTGCTTGGAAGTCTAAAAGAGTACACAAAATCTATGATTACATGTTTCCTTCCTTGAGTCCTGCTGTTTCTGTAATCCAGAGTCCGAACCATACTTTGTCACGTTTTTCCTGAAATCGTAGCACTTTGACTTGGTCTTCATGCACGCATCCGTCTCCGGGCCCATGAGATCAGGCGGCGCCCTGTTTGGGAGCCTGCCGTCTCTATTGGGCCCTCCGATGGCCCATACACTGAATCCAGGTCATGAGGACCCGAGGGATATCTATCCCCCACAAGCCCCCGAGGCTCGAGTTAATTTAGGAATTAATTGACTCGAGACTCTAACAAGAGTAACGTACTGTCCATGAGTTCCACGCCCGAGTTAACAACACACTGTTTCTCATGGTGCACCGCCAGGTGCACCCCATGGGGTAGCCCCCGACCTTCAAGTTGACTTGAGCATCAATCAGCTTGAAGATCTAAACCCTTCAATTAGTCCTCAAGTTCCGAGTCAACTTGAGAAATAACAGATTCCACATACAAGTTATTATCCGTCGCCCAACTTTCTGAGTCATAGAAAGCCGATCCAAATTTCCGCTTTTTGGATTTTGGGAAAAAGAATACTTTTTTCACAAATCCCGCACCCCATGGGGTTAACCCACAAGGAAATAAACAGATGGCATCGAGGACTTACCAACAAACTTCCCTAGAAAACAGGAATCTTCCAAACACGCAACAGCCTTTGTTGCCCAAGAGAATAACTGACGCATGGAGGAAGTTGAAACGACGCGGCCTCTTGAATCGCATTCACAGAAAACGAAGCGAAGTGATCAAACTATAAGAGCAGAGCGATGGCCTGGCCATCCATTACGCCTCCACTGAGTACTCGTTCATCCAAGAAAAAACCCCAAGCACTCTCCACTTCCTTTCCACCATGGCCAGAGGCAAGGGCAAGAAGCGCGCGCGCCAGCGAGGAGGAGTACGAGGACTCTGACTACGCGCTCTTCGGAGGCGCGTACGACGGGGACTCCTCCGACGGCCACTCCTCCAGCGAGGAGGAGCTGGTCCCCGAGGAGGTGCCGCCTCGGGAGGATGAGTCGGAGCCCAACTCCGACGACTCCCAGGGCTACAACGCCGAGGAGCGCGCCAAGCTCCGTCGCCTCCGCCGTGCCGATCTCCAGGACTCCTCTCACGACGAAGAGGAGGACAGCGAGGAGGAGGAGGACTCTGACGACGACGACGACGATGCCCCCGGCGGCCACGATGGCACGGGCGGCCACGACGGCGGAGACGAGGCCGACGCTCCAGCCTCCAAGCACCACCGCGTCATCGGGCTAAGAGCCAATGGACTGGCCACATTGCTTTCCTGGTGTGATGAGTGATTGTCAACGAGTTCAACCCCTCCGATGGACTGGAGGCCCTCCGATGGACTGGAGGTAGATGATGAAGACCTCGACGAACTGAGGCAAAAGCTCTCCAATGGACCGGAGGCAATGCTCGGCATCGGTCGGCCATGGGAGCACGGTACACGGAGGGGCAGTTCGGCAACGGTGGTGTAAGCCCTCCGATGGACCGTGAGGCGACTCCGATAGACTGGAGAAGCCAGGTGCCACCGTGGCGCTCCAACTCGAGTGCATGGCGCGAAGGCGTGCGAGGGAGGCTTTGGCGGCTTCGTCTCAAAACCGCCACCCAAGTTCATATGACTTGGTCGGTTGGGCTCCGACTCACCAAGATAGAAGATTGGGCCAAGACCAGGCCCAGGAAGCCCGCGTTTTCCGGTTTCTGACTTCAAAACCGAGGGAAGTTTTTGGACTACTGGCTACGTGGCGCACATCCAAGCGAGGCGTGGAGAAGAAGAAGATCAAGCCGTCATCGTAGTCGTCCGATTGTATCTTTTCAGTTTGGCCCCCTCCGGGCATTTTTAGAGTAGGGGTCTTAGTGTAATTGTGTCATTTAGGGCCTAGGGTATAAATAGACTTGCGAGGCTCCCTTGTAGCTCATCTTGGTAGCACAAACCCTAGGTTTTTCCTAACCCTAGTAGCCAAGGTCCAAAGAGAGAAAAGAGAGGAGATTAGCTAGGAGATGAGTGCCTAGTTTAGTCAAATCTTTTCATTAGTAGGAGGATGATGGGAGGTAGGCTCTAGGGAATTTGTGTAATCTGAATTTCGTGATTAATCCAAGTTTTCTCGTTGTTTAATCCATGTCTTAAGCAGTTCGTCCTCCTTTCCCTCTCCCGCACTAGTTCGTTTTTGGTTCCAATCCTTAGATTTTGGTGTGTTTCGGTTTGTCCAAGGTTGGGATCTTTCTTTTTCTAGTATTTTGCCTTGCTATGATGTGGTAAATCTCACTAGCTAAGTGCTAGAATCATCAAACCACGAGCAAGGGCCGTTCTTGTCGAATTTCAAGTTTTCGGTGTCAACTCACCTACCTCACGAGATTTGCAATTACCATGCAACCCTTGATCTTTTCAAGTGGATCTTTTGGGGTTTGCTAGAGAAGGTCCTTAGGATTGTCCATGCAAATTTTCGTGAAGTTTCATTGAGATTTGAGCCCATTTCGATTGATTTTTCGATGGGGTGTCGGGCTGTTTTTCTGCGCAGTTTTTTGGAGAACTGACAGGACAAATCAATTGTCCTTAGGTTTGTCCGAAGTAGGGACTTCGGACTGTCCGGTCTATAGATCTCGGACTATCTGGTCTATTGTGTTTTTGAGCTGTTTCTTCCCCCTTCTTTGTGTTTGTCCAGTCAGGCCTTTTGGTGGACAGAGGACTGCCTGGTCTAGCCTTTTCGGGGCTGTTTTTGTGTGTTTCTTGCTCCGCTTTCCTTGGGGTTTGTTTTTCTTGGTTTCTTTGTTTTTTGGAGTGTTGTTGTTTGCTTCAAACTTGTTTTACGTCAACCACTGCATGCCCATACTCTTCACTCACTGATCTTAAGTGAGGCATGCTTCGGTGTGTTGAGTGGCTAGTGTGCGACACTTGCAAGCTTTGTAGCTTGTCTTGTTTTATTTGTGCTTTGTTGTGTTCGCTTGTTTTGTTGCGTGCTTTAGTGTTTTTCCGTTCAGTGTTTCTCAATGTGTCCTAGGGTTGGTAGCTTGTCTATACTACGCAACTCTACACATTAGAAATGTGTAGTTTTAGGTGTTGTGTGTGTTCGCCTAGGTGTAGTGTATTTGTTCATTTAGGTGTAGTTTGGTTGCTCGTCTTACGTCCGTTTCGTTGGGCGTTAATTCAAGTGCTTCCGCTTTCCACCCGATATGTATCTGTTCAGTGGACGGTATCGGGTGTGCGTGTGTTTTCGTGAGAGCGCACTTTGGGGGGTTTGAGTTTTTCAAGTGCTCCTATTCACCCCCTCTAGTCGCACGTCTCGGTCCTACACGGGCCTTCGGCCAGGCCGTCCACCGGCCACTAGGCTCACCACCGGGCCATCTATCTTCACCACCACCATAGATTAGTAGTAGTAGTAGTTTAGGATAATCCGCCTATATATATTACCACTATTGTAATGAACTATGTTTATATAATGAAATCCATCGCATTATCCTTCACTCTTGAGATCTTTTGTGTGTTCTTGTCTTGAAAAACATGCATCCGAGTCAAATCTCAACTTCCGAGTTCATGAAGTAAAGACGAAATCGTAAAACGACTGAAGAACTCATATACCTCTATGCCCAGAGTACAGGCAATACCCAGTTTACTCTGTCGAGTTGACACCGTTACAGAGACCTCATTCTCCGAGTTATAGAGAACATGAACTTGCACCAAGAAAACCGACTGAACAGCCACTCTTTTTTAAGAATCATCCCGACTGAAATCACCGGCCTATCCTTAAAAAACCCGACTGAAACACTAATGGCATGAAATCTGAATGAAGATAACGATAGTCACGGTTTCCGTCAGCTTTTTTGTGGCGGAACCGCCCTGCTTAATCTAGACTAAGCGCACCTGCCACCTCTGGCTCGCAGTGCACTTAGGCCAGACTAAACCCGGTAGTCCGTCGAGAGTCCTTCGAGCTCTCGATAACACCAATTTCCGAGGAACCGACATCAAACACATCCGACTCTCGAAGGAGCCACAACAATTACATCATCACAGGCAGTTGAACTAGAGAATAATAGACTTAATTTACAACTCAATTGTATGAAATCAAATACATGTTCAAATATAGCGGAAGCGAATTCAGAGTATATAAATATAGCGGAAGCGTTTTCAAAACATCTCGCAGCGGAAAAATATACTTAAGTAGTCTTCACGAAGAGATGAACAAGGCGAATAGCACCGAGCCCACCGGTACTACCACCTCCAGCACAGTTGTCCAAAAGTCATCGGTACCTGTAAGCCAAAAGTGGGGGCAAACCCTGAGTACTAATTACTCAGTAGGACTTAATGGACGGGGCTTACGGCTGACGCAAAGCATGCTTACTAATCATGTGGGTCCTTAGCTGTTGATTCTTAAACAAGGTCATGTTGATATCAGATAGCAGGATTTGACAGCTGCTATCCATTATTCATAAAAGTCATTTATATCATAAGGTAAATACTTGCATGAAAAGTAAAACATGAAAACATGTCCTGTCCCAAGATTCGCACGTGGTTAGTGTACCTGCAGAAGAATGCATGCTCATACATTACCACCTAGTGTGGCATCCACGCGTGACCGCTGCGTGGACAACGTTGGTGGGCCGATGCACCTTTTCCTCAAAGCCTGACTTTCCACCAGTACTGGGGATTGTCGAGAAAAAGGTGGATCCTAAAACCGAATATAAGTGTGATGGGTATGAAAGCCTCAAACATGCCCACCACCCTTAAAGAGCTTGTACTACGGGGCATGAATGCAGGGTTCACAACCGTTCGCAAATCCCAATAGCTTCCTCCAGTACTGGGGACAGCTATGGCCGAAAAGTTGCTTCCCAAAGCACCGAATATGCATATGAGTTCTATCTAGGTCAGAATGTCAGCGATGTCACCTGGATAACTCTAACATCCTTAGTATGGGCTTATCGTATACTCTCATTTTTCAAATACTTGAAAAGGGCTTTCGAAAATAGTTTTGTAAACCAAAATTGGATGATATAATTGTTGTCTGTGTTTGATCGGCTCTGATACCAGCTGTGGCGGAACCGCCCTGCTTAATCTAGACTAAGCGCACCTGCCACCTCTGGCTCGCAGTGCACTTAGGCCAGACTAAACCCGGTAGTCCGTCGAGAGTCCTTCGAGCTCTCGATAACACCAATTTCCGAGGAACCGACATCAAACACATCCGACTCTCGAAGGAGCCACAACAATTACATCATCGCAGGCAGTTGAACTAGAGAATAATAGACTTAATTTACAACTCAATTATATGAAATCAAATACATGTTCAAATATAGCGGAAGCGAATTCAGAGTATATAAATATAGCGGAAGCGTTTTCAAAACATCTCGCAACGGAAAAATATACTTAAGTAGTCTTCACGAAGAGATGAACAAGGCGAATAGCACCGAGCCCACCGGTACTACCACCTCCAGCACAGTTGTCCAAAAGTCATCGGTACCTGTAAGCCAAAAGTGGGGGCAAACCCTGAGTACTAATTACTCAGTAGGACTTAATGGACGGGGCTTACGGCTGACGCAAAGCATGCTTACTAATCATGTGGGTCCTTAGCTGTTGATTCTTAAACAAGGTCATGTTGATATCAGATAGCAGGATTTGACAGCTGCTATCCATTATTCATAAAAGTCATTTATATCATAAGGTAAATACTTGCATGAAAAGTAAAACATGAAAACATGTCCTGTCCCAAGATTCACAGCGCTCCCATCCAACCCCTTGGGAGTAGCCGTCTCAGGAGCGATACCACGGTACGTCAGGTCAGCCCTCCCTCGACCTCAAAGCATCTCCCAAGTCCATCGACCTCCAACCGGTGGATGGGCAACACCCTGAATAGTAGGACAGATCATACACATCCAAGCATGTTGTATTAAAAGCGTGACTTCGTAAACAGTATGTTCCAATTATTACTACGTTGCCCGTGTGCGATATCTGGCATTCTCACACCTGGTGAGCATCAGCGATTCGAATCGATTTGTTAATTCCCGGGAATAACTAGAAGCACCAGGATGGCATATGCTTACTAACTCCCAGCGTTCCACATATGCTTCTCCCATCTCCACTTGTCCCATCCCAAGTTCGATTCAATCCTTCCGTTGTTCCCAGGTTGTGCTGTCTTAGGAGCGATACCACGGTCACGTCGGGTCAGCCCTCCCTCGACTACAAGCTCCCCAAGGTGTCACAGTAGGAGTCTGTCTCTGTTCTTCGGATGGCACAAGTAAGCTTTCACCGGTCCATTATCCCGGATAAGCACTCTAGCAATGTTATGCCGATCAGCAGGCGAACAGCGAACGGGCCTTATGCGACTCGGGCGGAGTCCAGTGCACAATACCATAATCAATAAATAACTCAATAATTCTCCGCCCGGTCTCCATTTAAACATAAGCATGTATAGTAACTTCCATAGGTGAGATTTCTGTCACTTTGTAAAGCCGTACCTACGAGACGAGTACAATCACTCGTATCTACTCGTACCTAGCAATTCTAGGCACTCGCCCTACGAACTCTACGTATAGGTACTAGGGCCAGGGCGGCCAGGAAGTCTAATGCAGTTGGTTTCAAACAACTCCTAATGCATATGCGTAATCATCAAACGAGAGTTGTATTTGCTGGGAGAAATCATGGTCCTGCCTACCTTTGAGTATCCTTATGAAAACCAACAAACTAAACTATGTGCCGGGTTGTGAGGCTCCAGGCAACCCCTTGAAGCAAGGACGGATTTAATCAGCGACCCTCCGTCTTCTTGCTCCGGATATAGCCTGTCGTCCGGTTCCTTGATCACTGGTTTCTCCTGCGTTGATAGCTCCTTGCACGCGGGGTCTATATGCATGATAAAATGCAAGTGAGTGCAGGAGAATGCAAATGCATGTCTACGATACAGTGTTATAAACATGGCACATTGCAAACTTGAGTACAATGAATGGCAGATGTATGCATGAGGTGTCAATGAAATATAAGGCATGATCAAGCAGCTTGTGAAGAATGGGTTCGGGTACTATTAGTTTAAACACACCCCATACCAAGAAAACTTAACGACTTTGCTAAGAAATCATACAGCCCATCACTAAGAAATCGTACAAACCATTACCACTTCTTATCTTTGAAGTTATTAGGGATAATTGTTCTATATGTGTACACAGTCCCTATCAAATGAAATGAAGTTGTCTCTTAAAGTTAAACATATACATGCAAATTAATGGACACGCTACCTTTATGAATAAAATGCACTCATAAGTTCATGTAGTTAGAAAACTCCAATCGATCTCAAATCTTTACCACATGCAGCAACATACTCCATAACGCTACTAGATTTTTCCCAAAATTTTCCTAGCAGTTTAAATACACTTTTCCTATTATTTAGTTAAACATGTGACACTTTGTCATTTTCAAATCACCACTCAAACTTAACATGCCAGGCTTCAAACCTTACCAGCAAGCTATATGCAGCATAATGAGTGTCCTAAAAGTCTAGTATAACATTTGGAGCGATTTTTTATAAGACAAGTACTTCCCATACATTTCTATTACAAAAACGTAGGCCTAGGGGTAGATCGGTCATTTAACAACAAGTGCTACTGCCACAAAATTTCACACAGTGCCTAAATACCATAACAAGGCTACTGACCAAGTTTCATAATTTTTGGAGTTCATTTGGTTCACTTTTACCATTTATTTACCTATGCCATGCATGCACTAAACTAGGGGTAAAACAGACTTTTCACACATCCACATCATACCTATCCTGTAGATCTACTCACAAGGAGTCCATAGCCACTGAGTTTGTCCATTTTGGATTTTTATTTGAATTGTTATGATTTTCAAAGTTCACCGCCCATTATTAGTGAATTTAAATGGAAAACATTTGATCCGAGGACTACAACACAATTAACCATAGTTTCCAGGGGCTAACACACAAATGAACCCTGACTCAGTAAACAGTGCATGTGAAACATCCAAAGCACGGGGTCAGACCTACAAAATACCAGGGCTCGGGTTAAATTGTGAACCGCCAGTAGTCCTAGGGTCTAATCTGCAAGTTTTGCAAGACACAATGAATAGTCAATTAATACGTAGAATCCAGAGGGTCTTAAATGCAAAATGGGTCTCCTTTCTTCTACCTCAGGCAGGGGAGGAGGGCGCGCGCGGCCGCGCGTTCCAGCGCTTGCGCCGGCGGCGTGGAGCCCGGACTTGGAGCCGAGCGAGGCCCTGGAGGTCGGCTCGGCCTCGGGGATTGTTTTCCCCAAGATGTGGGCGCGCGGGGTGGACAGGAGAAGCGGTTCGGCGGTGGTGAACCGGAGGGTCACGGCGCGGCGGTGCGCGGCGGCGTGGGCACGGATCCGGCGAGGGAGCGAGGCGGTGACGTCGAGGCCTAGCGCGGAAGGTGCGCGGCGGGGCGGCGATTCCGGCGGAGGCGGAGTGGAGGTGCGGGGATGGCTCGGCGGTGGGTCTCCACGGCGAGGGGCGGCGGCAATGGCGGCCGGGAGGGAGCGCTCGCGGGAAAGGGCGATGGAGGCGAGGGCGAGCGGCAAGGCCGTGCGGGATCGGTGGCGTAACGCGAGGCGAGCGTGAGGCGCGCGTCGGCGAGGCGGGAGGCGGCTTGAGGCGGCGGGTGACGTGAGCTCGCCGCGGCGGCGATGGCGGCGGGCACTCTGTGCTTGGGAGGGGAAGGCGGAGGGACACGACGAGGTCTAGCTCTTTGGGCGCGGGAGGTAGAGGCGGGTGAAATGACGTGGTTCTGGAGGCTCGGGGAGCGACGGAGCGGCCGGCGTGAGCTCGCCTCCGAGCTCGGCTATGGCGGCGGCGGCGTTCAGTGCGGAGTGGATAGCGAGGGAGTGAGAGGGGCAGAGAGCGAGGTGAGTTGAAGAGGAGGCGCGGAGAGTGAAGGCGGATGGGATCCTGTCCAGGTGCGGGTGCGCCGGGGAGGAGCGCGGCCTCGGCCGGCCGGCGTCGGCCACGCGCGGCGCGGGCAGAGCGCGTCCGCCGCGTGGGCGCGCTGGAGCGGGGAAGGAGGACGGCAAGGAGATGGTAGGCGCGGTCTATAGACCCATAGAGGCCGACAGGTGGGACCGGGGCGACGGGGAAAAAGGGACGGTCTATGGACCAGGTGCGCGGACGCGTTGGATGGTGGGACCCACCGGCCGGGTTTCCCAAGCACGCAGGCGGGAACCCGAGGGTGATCTGACTAGTGGGGCCCGCTATCAGTGAGACAGAGGAAAACCAAAATTCCCGAAAATGGAAAAATCAGCTTTGACCAAATGAAGGTGTTTCTGAATTTTGCTTATTTGAGCAACATAGGGACCGAATTTAAAAATACCCCAATTGGATGAAATATTCTAAATTTGTTTCTCTACATTCCCATTATAAACTTGTATACCATGTTATATTCAAAAATCCGGTTTAAATTTGAATTTAAGCTGCTGACCAAGGTTTGACCAACAGAACCTTCCAGTTTAGAAATTCTAAAAGTCTATTTTCTAATCACATTCACCTGAGAAGTTTTATACCAATGTTGTTCAGAATTTCATGATCTAAACTTTCCTCAATATAAGCATTGTAAGATTTTGGCTCTAAGATCAAGAAAATTTAAAATTACTAAACAGGTCAGGTTTGGACAGAATTTACATGCTGACAGAAAAAGTCCCAAATCTCTATGCAAACCTTCATGCATGTCAAAGCACCAATTACCAAAGTTGTTTATAATTAAATTGTTTACAAGTTTGTCAATATGAGTTTCACCTATATCACTATAAAACTAAAGTTATAGGCACAAACACATAGACACATATGCAGAAAACAGGTTTCAACAACTTGCACCTCGACTAAATTTGAACTAGGGCTCAAATGAAGGTCATTGTATGATGCATTATGATGAATGTTGCATGCATGATAAATGATTATGCACTTGAGATGCCGGAGCATCACATTTTTGAGGACTGTTACTGACGGCGTTAGGGTTATTCGAGATCTATACCCTGGGCCAATTTCATCCATCTGAGAACTATGTTGCCATTCTTCCCCACTGAGTCCGCCGCTGCCGCCATTGTTTGAACAAAGAGTGCTCCTGCTTCCTTCACTGCTTGAATCCCTAAACCAACAGGAACACTCGCGCCCATGGCTCCTAAGAAGAAAATCTTGAGTGAGCGTGGAAATACCAGTGAGGGCCTGCCACATAGTGAAAACCGGCAGCTGCCTTCACCGTACTTAGCATACCGTCCCTCCACCGTTACCGAACCCATGCTACAATCATTGGTAGCTATGGGCGTCCTGCCACCGAAGGAGGTGGCGAACTGGAGGGTATGCGAGAAGAAAGATGATACTGCTCCAACCGAGGACACTTATGAGGCGATGTTGTTCATGCCGTTCTTCATCCGCGGGTTAGGCCTTCCAGTCTGCTCATTCATTCGAGGCCTATTACAGTTCTATTCAATCAATCTGACCCATCTGAATCCCAATTCTATACTTCAACTGTTGATCTTTGTTCATCTCTGCGAAGCGTTCCTCGGGATTGTCCCACATTTTGGCCTGTGGAAACATTTATACCGCTGCAAAGCCGACCTGAGGGATGGGGTGTTACAAGTTACTGGAGGGGCTAGCTTTGAGTTGTGGAAGAATCGCAAATCTGTTTACTTGGATATCCCTCTTCCAGATAACAACAGAGGATGGCACTCCGAGTGGTTTTATATAGAGAACCATGGAAATTCGCTGCCCTCGAGGTCTGGCAGGTAACCTGACAGTAAACTAGCAAGCTGGGAGGAAGGTCCAACTTCTGAAGAACAAGCTGAGGTCAACATGCTATTAGAAGAAATAGCCAGACTAAAAGAAGATGGCCTTACTGCTCATGCTATGGTCATAGACTTCGTGTATCGCTGCATTCAGCCATTGAAGGATAGGATATACTCTGCCTATCTATATGTCGGAGCCAGTGATCCAACTAGAGAGACGACCCGAGCTATGACTGAAGAGGATGTCAAGGCTCGAGTAGAATTGATACTCAGAGGTGAAGCTCACAACGAGGGTACTCCTAAGCCATATTCTGCCTGGAATCCAACTCCAAATGTAAGTGATCTGTACCTTGTTTCTATATTCAATCTTACTTGCAATCACTCCCTGACATGAAGAGTTTAATGCAGAGCAATATATCCAAGTTCCTGTCAGACCCGCCTCTTTCTAGCACTGATAGGCTATCCAAGCGCCAATCCGAGCTATCCACTGAGGAGATGGAAGCCGTTGTCTCCGCTGCTCATGGTGCAGGGAACGACGAATAACACACCTTCATAGTAATACAATGCACAGCTCAGACTACCCAAGAGACAAGTGTGAGCAACATTATTAAAGCAGCCCCCATGCATACAGCTGCCCCAAGTGGTGTTAAGACTCGAGCTGCAGCTGGCCAGGGGCATACCAAGGCAAGGGCCACTGGTGCCGTAGTGCCACGAAAACAAAGGACTAGCAAGAGAACTATTAAGGATGTTACAAGCTCCCCTGAGTCAACAGGAATGACTAGCAAGAAATCCAAGTACTCCTCGCACACTGTAGCCAAGACTGATGTTTCATCAGTTGGAGTAGACTGGAGCCACCTGATTGATGAGGATGAAGAAGAAGAAGAGGAAGTACAACTACATCACCGTGAGAGGCGCTCCAAGAAACACCATGACGATGTCAATGAGGCCCAAACTCCATTCATCCTCCCTCCGAATGAAGACGAAATAGACTTAACTGCAGAGGACTTGGATTTGGATCAGATTATTAAAGATGCCTGTAGATTCCCATACACATTGCGTACTGATGACGATATTGATCCGCTGTCAGCATGCCCCAAAGATCATCAGCCTGAAAAATTAAGCCCCCGAGCCTCAACAGAGCTAGCACCTAGGGACTTAACAACAGAAGGGCATGCAGACACAATGCAGACAGAAACTACTGAGGTTGAGACTGATACTCAGATGAATGAGTCTACCGGTGCTGTGAATGAAGGTCAAACACCAACTGAGAATTGGCAAGCAGCGCTAACTGGCACAACCCCAGAAGCGACTCAGCAAGCAACTGTGCCTGATCCCTTGCCAGAGGCTGACATCGTTCAGGAGCAACAAACTGAAGCCAATATGGAAGATGCTCCTCAGCCAACTTCAGAGGTGCCAGATATAGTGTTAGAAAAGAATGTTGAAGAACCTGAGCGCCCTGAAGCAAACACAGAGGTGCAAACTACAGAAGAAGAACAACTTGACGCTCAAGCTGTAATTGAGGCAAGCAATGCCCAACCTCCTCTAATTGAAGTAGATGACGTCAGTCGCCAATTGGTGCCAGCAACTTCGAATACCGGTTTATTACCAGCTGTTGAGGTATGTCAATTTCCAGCATCTTACGTCTTGTATTGCCCTTGTTGTCACCTAAATAACTGAAATTGCTTCCCATAGGATATGTTGAAGATACTCCAGGATGGGATACAGCAAGCCCAAGTGATTCAGGAGAAGGCTGCTGCACTGCTCGGCCATGACGTGATCACTATGAGGCAGCAGCTGGCTGAGACAACGGGTATAAATCCAACCTTCTTACACTATTTAATAGCTTGAGCTCTTGAACTAATTAATATTCCTTCACAGCTGCTACTGCTGAAATCAACTGCCTAAAACAAGCTGCTGTCACTCGTGAAGCAGAGTATCGCAACACTATTCTGGACAGAGACTAAGCTCGCGACACAGCAGCTGACCTACGCAGACAGCTAGACAGCGAGAAGAAGAGTCATGAGGTAACTCGTCAAGAAACCCAACTAGCACATTCCTTGCTCACAAAAGCATATGAATTGTATCGTTCCATAGGAGAAGATGCAGCAAAAGACCAATGAATACTAGCAGCTGCGATCAGAACTCCAAACTATACAGGAATCCCGAGATGGTTTGAGAAATCATTCCGCGATACCGTCAGTTCATTGGAAGCCCTGAAGAGCAGTCACACCTTAACTCGTCAGGCCCTTGAGGGCAAAGAAGCCGAGTTAACTGAAGTCTAGAATTCTTATGACAACATCAAAAAAGTGCTTTCCTCCACGAGATCTACACTAAAAGAATCTCGTGATGAGACTGCTCAGCATGCTCAAGTGCTGGAATCCTTCAAGAAGAACTATGAGACCAGCAAGAAGAACTGCAGCAAATTGAAGGATGCCTATGAGAAGGCAAAGGATGCTGCTCTAGCTGCCAACACAACCCTGACCAAGATTCTGGACATATGTGCACCAGAAAAAGCTGCGTCGCGTCCACTAGGTGAACGAATAGCAACTTTTATGGATGATATGAAGTCTAAGATCTCTGAGAGAGTAAAAACCGTCCTTACTCATGTCCTCATGGTAATCAAGAAATCACAGCCTGACATTGACTTAGCAAGCTTGCTAGCGAGGATAATAAACGAGACCCAGAATACCGAGTATGAGGATTGTGGGGGATAGATATCCCCTGGCTCCTCATGACGAGGATTCAAGACATGGACCGTTGGAGAGCCCAATCCAGAAGGTAGCGAGAACAACTCGATGCGCAAGACAAGGACTCGATGTGTAAAAGGAAGATCTAAGAAGAATCCTAGTAGGAGATGTAACCAATCCTAGTAGGACTAGAACTCCTTGTAACCCAAGCCATACCGGACTATATAAGGCGGGCTAGGGGTCCCTCTCAACAGCACAACTCCTCCACCCCATAGGAACTCAACTCTCCAACTCCCTCAACCTCATACGCCCTCATCGTAATCCCAAGAGCTCAAATCAATACAATCAGCCCCAAACAGGATGTAGGGTATTACGCATGTCGCGGCCCGAACCTGTATAAATCGTGTCTCCTTTGTGTTTTGTGTTCTTCGTCGCATCTCAAAGCGAACCATCGAGCTACGGTTGATGCAGACGCCCACAAAAGCATCCCGTGGTACACCCTATGGTGCATTGCCGGTATCAAACACCGACAGTTGGCGCGCTAGGTAGGGGGTCTACTTCAATAACATCGCTAGCTCCCTGACCATCATCTTCAACAATAAGTTCTCACCGGAGAAAATTTTGAGTTGATCGACATCGGCAAGTTCGAAGCCCGGAATTAGAGCCGTCAACATCATCATCAGCGAAATCATCTTCTTGGAGTTCTAGATTGGTGCGAGCAAAGCATCAGGAGTTCGCATCACCGTCATCGTCATCCGTGCCATGTGAAATTCGGTATCTGCTGTCTACTGAATCAAACAGAATAACCTTGCCAAACCACAAGATCGAACAACCGATCGGTGATACGGCACAGTCAAATCATGTCAAACCTGGGCTCCCGGAACGTGCATGTCGCTCGCCATACAGATCAGCAAAGAATTAATTGTTGCAGAATTCAACATCGTATCGGATTCATCTATTAATCAAATCCATCTACAATGTCTGTTGCTACCTGACGAGAGCTAAAAGCGGAGTCAGGCCCTCAAGCACCTATCGTCGATCAAGGAGTTGCGGACACAAATATGCTCGTACAACAAGCATCAATTAGCCGTGCATGCAAGCAAATACAGCAGACCACTCAGCATTAATTTCCTTATAAAGCGGTTTCTAGGTTGGATTCCGTTTGGACTTTGCATGGTTTGTTAGCTGGTCGAGATGTCAACATGAATTTCCTCCTCCGAGATCAAGTCAGGCTCTTAGCCTGCAGGGCTGCCACGCTGGCTATCGTCCGGCGCCCTGCTGTTTCTGTCGTCGTATACTGATACATGATACTACTCTGAACGCCGCCCTTGAACGTGATCATCCTACTCGTGATCAATGGGATTCCATCTATCAGCCTGTGCACTACTCCAACCCAGTTACGAAAGCCACGCAACGAAGCCAGGACCGATCAACTCGAGTTTGGTCTCCAAGGATACGTGCATATTACGCCCAATAGTTTGGTCTACCGAAATCAGTTGACCGCATGATGACGTGCGCCAAACAGCTAAGTCGTCTTAATATTTAAATTACGCATTTAATTATGCTAATTATTTTCCGTCAATTTGACCATCTCGTTTGTTCACTACATCCAATATTATTTGTATTCGAGTATTCTCTCTGCAAACTATACTACTCGCATTTGTTCCCTGATTTTTATTTCAGGAAAATATTTTCTCTCTCCCTATAAACTCTATGTCGCGGCCAGGGAGTCATCCGATCCAAGTGGTCTGTTATTATTACTCATATTATTTCTCAATCATCCGGGCTGTGGATCAATTAAATTATTTCTGAATCATTTGGCTATTGGATCGCAATTGAATAACTTCTGGAATATCAGAGTTATTGGATCAATTTGATTATTCATGGGTCACTCGGATTATCTATATTATTTTTGGATAACCCAGATTATTTCTGGATTACTCGGGATTTCGGATCATCTCTGATTTATTCATACTTGCTCTGGTCAATCGTCTTGGATCACTCGGGATGACTCGGATCAATTCTGGATTACTCAAATCATTTCAGATCATTCATATTGATTTCAGGATCATTATTTTGGATCACTCATACTATTTCATCATCATTATTTCTGGACCAGACATATTACTTCAGATCACTCGGATTATTTCTGGATTACTCGGGGTTTCATATTAATCAGATTATTTCCGGTCATTCAAACTGTGCATTATGCACCTCGGTAAGCTGAAACATTTTCTACTTCATGTACTTTCTCGAATCGTTTGCATCTCGTGTTTTGCCGGGTCAATTCTTTGCATCTCGTGTTTCGCCGAGTCAATTCTTTGCATCTCGTGTTTCGCCGAGTCAATTCTTTTCATTTCTTGTTTCGCCGAGTCGAATATTTTCTGTCGCATCTCGTGTTTCGCCAAGTCGAACCTTTTCTGTCGCATCTCGTGCTTTGATAAGTCTCAATGTTTTCTGGCAAGATCTATGATGGTGGGCGTCATGAACTCTGTATGACCACCGTGACAACAGGGTAGTCGGTTTGGCCAACCGGCGCTACATGCCTTCACTTATTCAGTAACGGGGTGTCCTCTAACCCTTCGCACTCTTCGTATAGGACAATCGGCCTAGGTCGTATGACCGATAGTACGGTGTTACATGCCCACTCGTACTCATGACGGGGATACCTCCGGCCCCACCCACGAAAGCAATCGGCCTAGGTTGTATAACCGACAGTACGGTGTTACATGCTTTCATTCGTACTCATATCGGGGAGCACTCAGGGCCCCACCAAAACAAAGGCAATCGGCCTAGGTCGTATGACCGACAGTTCGATGCTACATGCCTTTGCAATACTCATAACAGGGTGCACTCTGGCCCTCTACTCAGGTCTTAACCTGACCTATAGCTGATGTTACATGCTCTCGCTTGCTTATATGGGGCAGTCGGTCTGGCCCACTGACGCTCAATGCCTTCGCCATACTCGGAATTCAAATATGGAGTTCACTCTATCTCCGTCAGCCAAGTTACTTCAATATTTACTTATGCATGCACATAAGCGGTTTATCTAATTGGTTTGCTATGTCGCTTCGATATTGTTTGGATATATTTCCTTTCACCGGAAAAAGCTACTCGGGTTGTCTCTTGTTTATTATTTCAGGGAAATACTTTCTATGCCAGTACAAAGTCTACGCCAACAGTATGCTGAGTCAGCTCGGGGGCTGGGCTGTTGTCCGCCTTGCCGACTCACTACTTCGTCGACTCAGAAGTTGCGCCGCCGCGCACCTCGCCGACTAGCTACTTTGTCAGCTCGGGAGTTGCGCCGCCGCGCACCTCGCCGACTCGCTACTTTGTCAGCTCGGGAGTTGCGCCGCCGCGCACCTCGCCGACTCGCTACTTTGTCAGCTCGGGGGCCGCATTGCCGTGCACCTCGCCGACTCAGGGAGGCTTTGCCACTGACTCGCCGACTCAGGGAGGCTATGCCACCGACTTGCCGACTCAGGGAGGCTTTGCCAGTGACTTGCCGACTTAGGGAGGCAATGCCACTGACTCGCCGGCTCAGGGAGGCTATGCCACTGACTTGCCGGCTCAGGTAGGCTTTGACACTGACTCGCCGACTCAGGGAGGCTATGCCACCGACTCGCCGGCTCAGGGAGGCTTCGCCACCGACTCGCCGACTCAGGGAGGCTATGCTGCCCGCCTCGTCGACTACTTCGTCAGCTCGTGAGCTGCGCCGCTGCGCACCTCGCCGACTTAGTACTTCGTCGACTCGGGGGGCTGGGCTGTTGCCCGCCTCGCCGACCACTTCGTCAACTCGGGGGTTGCACTGCCACGCGCCTCACCGACTCACTACTTCGCCAACTCGGGAGGCTGGGCTGTTGTCCGCCTCGCTGACTCACTGCTTCGTCGACTCGGGAGCTGCGACACCGCGCACCTTGCCGATTCAGGAGCTGCGACACCGCGCACCTTGCCGATTCAGGAGTTGCGCTGCCGCGCACCTTGCCGACTCACTACTTTGTCGACTCGGGAGTTGCGCCGCCGCGCACCTTGCCGACTCGCTACTTCGTCAGCTCGGGAGCTGCGACGCTGCGCACCTCGCCGACTCGCTGCTTCTTCAGCTCAGGGGCTGCGCTGCCGTGTGCTTCATTGACTCATTTCTTCACCGACTTACTACTTCGTCGACTCGGGGGCTGTGTCGTTGCGCATCTCGCTGACTCACTCAGAATTTCTGAAGACCACTCGACTACTTGATCCTCAACCTGATTATACTAATCAGCTTGAGGCTCGGGGGCTTCATGGAGTATACTATCAGAAATTTTTCGAAGACTACAAGGCAAGACAATTCGGAAAGCAGAATTTGTTGACTCAGATTATGAAGCAAGCCATTCAGAAAGATGATTTTTGACCTTCAAGCTGATTGTTTCTCAAGTCAACTTGAAGCTCGAGGGCTTGTGGGGGATAGATATCCCCTGGCTCCTCATGACGAGGATTCCAGACATGGACCATTGGAGGGCCCAATCCAGAAGGCAGCGAGAACAACTCGGCGCGCAAGACAAGGACTCGATGTGTAAAAGGAAGATCTAAGCAGAATCCTAGTAGGAGATGTAACCAATCCTAGTAGGACTAGAACTCCTTGTAACCCAAGCCATGCCGGACTATATAAGGCGGGCTAGGGGTCCCTCTCAACAGCACAACTCCTCCACCCCATAGGAACTCAACTCTCCAACTCCCTCAACCTCATACGCCCTCATTGTAATCCCGAGAGCTCAAATCAATACAATCAGCCCCAAACAGGACGTAGGGTATTACGCATGTCGCGGCCCGAACCTGTATAAATCGTGTCTCCTTTGTGTTTTGTGTTCTTCATCGCATCTCAAAGCGAACCATCGAGCTATGGTTGATGCAGACGCCCACAAAAGCATCCCGTGGTACACCCCATGGTGCATTGCCGGTATCAAACACCGACAAGGATGAGGCCCAAATGATTGCTGAGCTCCTTGTGGGTGATGATGAATAGACAATGATTCCACAAGTAATGCCATGAACAGAATGTTGTATATATTGTGGTCTTAGGTCGGTACTTTTAACTATCGTCCTGCAAAATAGAGTTAATATGTTTATAAATGAGATAAGTAGTTTGTGCTTACCTGTGTGCCATGCTTGTTAGAGAAAAGACAATGTTAAGTCGGCAACGCGACTTGGGTTAATATAGCAATAAATATGAGAACGATAATGAAGATGACGATAAAGAAAAGAGTGCACTGCAAGATAGAGTTATATGATGAAGCAAAGACATGCAGTAACGGGCCGTAGGTCGTCAAACCTAAGCTCGTTGTCTTTGTTCAACTGGGGCCTTGATTGCTCCCTGATGTGAGGTCCTGCAAAGGCATGTAGCACCGTGCTGTCGGTCAACTAACCTAGGCCGATTGCCTTTGTTTTGTTGGGGCCCTGAGTGCTCCCCTAGTATGAGTATGAACGAGAGCATGTAACACCGTGCTGTCGGTCGACTGACCTAGGCCGATTGCTCTCGTGGTGGGGCCGGAGTTATCCCTGTCGGTGTATCACATGATGCTTTTGGGGTGGCAAAATCGGCGTAGCTCGATGGTTCGCATAGAGATGCGACAAAACACAGGGATTTATACAGGTTCAGGCCGCGAGATACGTAATACCCTACGTCCTGTTTGATGTGAGTTGTATTGCCTTTGTTTCTCGAGGTTACAATGAAAGCTAGGGCGTTTGGTGGCTGGTATGCGATGAGATGATCGAGGATCCACATAGGGGTCCCTCACCCGCCTTATATAGTCCAGCAGGGCTTGTGTTACAAGTCGGTTTCCATTTACGAGTACTACTCTATTTGGAAGCCTAAAAGAGTACACAGAATCTACGATTACATGTTTCCTTCCTTGAGTCCTGCTGCTTCTATAATCCAGAGTCCGAACCATACTTCGTGACGTCTTTCCTGAAATCGTAGCACTTTGAGTTGGTCTTCATGCACGTCATCCATCTCTGGGCCCACAAGATCAGGCAGCGCCTTGTTTGGGAGCCTACCATCTCTATTGGGCCCTCCGACGGCCCATACACTGAATCCAGGCCGTGAGGGCCTAGGGGATATCTATCCCCCACAAGCCTCCGACGCTCGAGTTAATTTAGGAATTAATTGACTCGAGGCTCTAACAAGAGTATCATACTGTTCATGAGTTCCACGCCCGAGTTAACGACACACTATTTCCACCGCCAGGTGCACGCCATGGGGTAGCCCTCGAGCTTCAAGTTGACTTGAGTATCAATCAGCTTGAAGATTTAAACCCTTCAATTAGTCTCATCAGATGCATTCCTGGAGTGCCGAGTCAACTTGAGAAACAATCAGATTCCACATCTGAGTTATTATCCATCGCCCAACTTTCCAAGTCACAGAAAGCCGACCCAAACGTCCTGATTTTTAGATTTTAGAAAAAAAATACTTTTTCCACAAATCCCACAAATCCCGCACCCCATGGGGTTAACCCATAGGGAAATAAACAGAGGGCACCGAGGCATTACCCACAAACTTTCCTAGAAAACAGGAATCTTCCAAACAGGCAACAACCTTTGTCGCCCAAGAAAATAACTGACGTGTGGCGGAAGTTGTAACGACGCAGCCTCTTGAATCGCGTTCACAGAAAACGAAGCGGAATGATCGTACTATAAGAGTAGAGCAACGGCCTGGCCATCCATTATGCCTCCACTGAGTACTCATTCATCCAAGAAAAAACCCCAAGCACTCTCCACTTCCTTTCCACCATGGCCGGAGGTAAGGGCAAGAAGCGTGCGCACGCCAGCGAGGAGGAGTACGAGGACTCCGATGATGCGCTCTTCGGAGGCGCGTACGACGGGGACTCCTCCGATGACCACTCCTCCAGCGAGGAGGAGCCGGTCCCCGAGGAGACGCCGCCGAGGGAAGACGAGTCGGAGCCCAACACCGACGACTCCCAAGGCTACAACGCCGAGGAGCGCGCCAAGCTCCGGGGCCTCCACCGCGCTGGCCTCCAGGACTCCTCCGACGACGAGGAGGAGGACAGCGAGGAGGAGGAGGAGGACTCCGACGACGATGCTCTCGGCGGCCATGATGGCTCGGGCGGCCACGACTGCGGAGATGAGGCCGACGCTCCGGCCTCCAAGCGCCACCGCATCACCGGCCACTAAGCGCGCCACCGGGACGTCCACCTCCACCACCATAGATTAGTAGTATTAGTAGTTTAGGATAATCCGCCTATATGTATTACCACTATTGTAATGAACTATGTTTATATAATGAAATCCATCGCATTATCCTTTACTCTTGAGATCTTTTGTGTGTTCTTGTCTTGAAAAATATGCATCCGAGTCAAATCTCAACTTCCGAGTTCATGAAGTAAAGATGAAACCGTGAAACAACTGAAGAACTCAAATACCTCTATGCCCAAAGTACAGACAATACCCAGTTTACTGTGTTAAGTTGACATCCATTACAGAGACCTCATTCTCCAAGTTATAGAGAACATGAACTTGCACCAAGAAAACTGACTAAACAACCACTCTTTTTTAAGAATCATCCCGACTGAAACCTATTGACGGTCATTATTGCACTACCAATGACCGTCAACTATCCATGAACATGGAGGAAAATATGCCAAAGTATGGATAAACCTGTGCTACTAACACATTTCCATAAGTTGTGTTGAATATTTGATTGTAGGTTCAACCGCGAATACTCCTCTGCAGCGGTTAAGTAGTAGAGTTTGGAAATCTAATCTCACTCGTTGTCCTCCCAGGCAACTACCTAAGTGTTAGGCTTCTTTAGTCCCTGTTTTACTCTTCCCACCATACACTATCTTTATATTTTACCCCCATTGTAAGATTAGCTGGTATTTTATCTAAGTTATAGTACTGCTTGAAAGTTCGGCATTTCATTCCACCTATTTGCCCTTGCTTCCCTGTGGATTTTTACGATACTTAGAATACTCTGAGTGAAAAAGGTACAGTGAATCTCCGTGCGCTTGCGGAGTAAAATCTGTTACGCTAAGAGACGTCAACAAAATCACCGGCCTATCCTTAGAAAAACCCGACTGAAACACTAGTGGCATGAAATCCGAGTGAAGATAACGATAGTCACGGTTTCCGTCAACTTTTCGAGGACTGTTACTGACGGCGTCAGGGTTATTCGAGATCTATACCCTGGGCCAATTTCATCCGTCAGAGAACTGTGTTGCCATTCTTCCCCACTGAGTCCGCCGCTGCCATTGTTTAAACAAAGAGTGCTCCTGCTTCCTTCACTGCTCGAATCTCATTCGTTGTCCTCCTAGGCAACTACCTAAGTGTTAGGCTTCTTTAGTCCCTGTTTTACTTTTCCCACCATACACTATCTTTATATCTTACCGCCGTTGTAAGTATAGCTGGTATTTTATCTAAGTTATAGTACTGCTTGAAAGTTCGACATTTCATTCCACCTATTTGCCCTTGCTTCCTTGTGGATTTTTACGATACTAGGAATATTCTGAGTGAAAAAGATACAGCGAATCTCCGTGCGCTTGCAGTGTAAAATCTGTTACGCTAAGAGGCGTCGACATGCTTTTTCTGGCGCCGTTGCCGGGGAAGCAATTGGCAATAGAAGTTTGATTTGTCGAACCTAGGTACTTATAACTTGATAACATACCGCTATTTCTTAGCGGGCCTATTTGCCTCTGTCTACTTTATTGTTGGGTAACAGAGAGGTGTATGACCGGTTTTGACCTACCGGGAAACTTTCACAACAATCCGGAGTCGCTGCTCAGAAGGAGAGTCCGTCAGAAGACGATCCACGGGCAAAGGCCTGTGCCAGCTACACTGGAGTTTGGATCATCAAGCACAACCGACACGACACATATGGCTGAGAAGACCATTCGCGAGTTCTCTATCCCATCCAGCAACAACATCCCTATGGGGCCAAGTGTGAATGTTGGAGATGGATTTGAGCTCAAGCCAGGTGTCATCCACATGGTCCAAGCTAGCCCATTCTGTGGATTGGCGTCGGAGGATGCAAACAGCCATCTCCAGCAATTTCTGGAGATATGCAGCACTTTCACAATCAAGGGTGCAACCACTGATGCTGTTCGGCTTCGCCTCTTCCCATTCTCTCTGATTGGGAAGGCGAAACAGTGGTTCTACCTGAACCGCAATAACTTGGCGACTTGGGAGGCATGCTCCAATGCCTTCCTGGCAAAGTACTTCCCGCTGGGGAAGACAAGCTCACTAAGGAACTGAATCTCGAGCTTCAAGCAGCTCGCTAATGAGTCCGTGGCAGGGGCATGGGAGAGACTACAAGAGTACATCGCCGCCTACCCCCACCATGGTATGGAACAGTGGCTAATTATCCAGAATTTCTTCCACGGACTACACCAGTCCGCGCAAGAACACCTCGATGCAGCCGCTGCAGGATCATTCTTGTCCTTGAGCGTTGCCGCTGCCCGCACTCTCATCGAGAAGATCGCAAGCAACCAAGGATGGAGAGAGGAGAGGGCGAACAATAAGCCCCATGGAGTCCACCATATTGACGGCTCCGACATGCTTGCCGCCAAAATGGACCTCCTGCTAAAGAAGCTGGAGGGCGCTCCTGAAGCTGTGCCAGTCCAGGCACTGGATTCTCGCATGACTTGCGAGCATTGTGGGAACACAGGACACACGGGGAACAGCTGCCCCAAAAATGGATTGGAGGACGTCAACTTCATCAACAACAATAGCTTCAGCAATGGGCCTTGTCCTCAACCAAGTTGGAATTCACGACCCAACTTACCTTTCGCTGGTCAAGGTATGTCTTCTAACAGTTCTCAGCAGTTTAATAAAAATTCTTTCGATCAAAAAGCTGTGAACGATAGCATTAGTAAGAAGTTCCATGCGAATGATAGAGTTCTTGAATCTTTGTCAAATCAAATGGAAACTTTGAATAGTGCCATGAAGAACCAGCTGAGCTTTAATAAAATGCTAGAAACCCAGATAGCTCAGCTTGCCGCCGCTCTACCTAGTCCTACTTCGGGGAAGCTTCCGGGACATCCCGAGCCACCCCCGAAGGAACATATAAATGCTGTAACCACTATGGGTGGAAGGTCTACACAAGACCCCCCACATCCTAGAGCTGCAGGAAAAGAACAGGGAAAGCGGGCCACACCAGAAGAGGAAGATGAGGTGGATCATGAACCACCATCGGTGAAGGCAACCAAAGTCAGCTCCGCACGAGTTCTATGACAGCACAGTGCTCCCTTTTCCTCAGGCAGAAAAAGGCCTCGATCGACGATCAGTTCGGCAAATTTGTTGAGGTAATCAAGAAAATATATGTCAATATCCCATTGCTAGATGCAATGCAGGTGCCTACGTATGCTAAGTACCTAAAGGACATCCTCAACAACAAAAAAGCCGCTGCCATCAACCGAAGTTGTGCACCTCACGGAGGAGTGTAGCGCTGCTATACTCAACCAGCCGCCTGAAAAGAAGAAGGATCCTGGGAACCCCTCCATATCATGCTCAATCGTGACCCGGAACTTTGATCAAGCTCTTGTGATCTGGGAGCAAGTGTCAGCATCATGCCCAAGGTAGTCTTTGATAAACTTACGCATGCTACACTTGCCCCTACTGCTATGTGCCTGCAGCTAGCGGATCAATCGATTCGCTACCCCGTCGGGATCGCCGAAGATGTCCCGGTGAAAATCCGGAACTTCGTCATCTCGGTGGATTTCGTGGTGAGGTAGAGACTGTTGGCGGTCGTTATTTCCTAATTTCGACCGCCAATTCCTCGGTTAATAAATGGGGAATAAGCAAAGTTCTATGCATTATTTACTTTGAACTATTATCTTCCACGAGTTTTGGTGGTTGAGGCTATTTTGTAGGGAGACGCTCAAATTCCACAGAAATATACATCATATGGAGCAGGGGGTAAATTGGATAAGGGGCCAGGGTCGCCCGGCCCCACATGCAGGCCGGCCGACCTCCACCAGGTCGCCCGACCCCTTTGTCCTGCCTTAAGCCATGCCACGTCACCTGCATGCAAGGATACAATGGATTAGTGACGTCATCGATCCGACACCGTTCAATCCTCAACGTCCAACACTAAGACGGTTAATCGGACAGCGGAGAAGGAAGCACATGGGCCGCCCGACCTAAGAGGGAGGTTGCCCGGCCAACTACCTTGGCCGCTCGACCTATGTAACACGTGCCAGTTGGTTACCGACCTTGCAAGGAGTCCTAGACCGTCAATGAAGCGAAGGCGGTGGATCTAAGGGCCGGCTGACCAAGGGGGACGCCGCCCGGCTTGGAGGAGAGGCCGCCCGGCCCCACTTGTCATCCACATGCAAGTGCCTTCACTCCTAAGCAGCCATGCAAGCGAGGGAATATTCCCTAGGATCAAGGGAGCATCTCCACCTCTCCAAGGCACCTCCTCCACTATAAATAGAGAGGCACCCCCCTCACTCTCACTTTCACCATTGTACTCTCTCCACTCTCTCCCTTGGGGAGGTGCCCCCTTTTGGGTAGCGCTACCCCTTTAGTTCAATGTTTTGGTAGGAGTTAGAGTCGGGCTCTGCCTGTTCCGGAGCAGTCTTCAGGAGTCTAGTATGTGTCTCTTATATCTTTCCTTTCCTGTAAGACTTTGAGTTTATTTAATATATTTCTTTATTTAAGTTCAAGCATTTACTTTCCTGCATATGGTTATGATCGTAGTGTAGGGATGTCATTAGACTTAGTTAGTGTTGCTCTATGAGGTTATGGTTAATCTAGTCTGTTTACTTGCGGGTTCCTTGTTCACGCTGTTAGTTAAGTCGTAGTAGTTGTGATGCTTCCACTTGTTTCTAGCCAAGTGGAGGATGTGAATAACCAGAGTTTACTGTGGAAGTTCACCTTGGTTTGCAACCAGCCCCACGCAGCTCTGGGTGCCTCGTGTGTACCACACAGGCTTTAGGTAGCCCCTATTAGTGACAGCAATAGGGCGTCTCAGTATTCCACCCCGTCGTTCGGGCTGGCGCCATGTTGTGATCCAACATGTATGTAGATGCATAGTCGGGCTCCCTAGAACCCGCCTTTCTGGGCTGGGTAATCAGCACTCTGGTGCCTGGCAGTGGTTCTATAGCCGCGATGTCCGATGCAGTAAAGATGACTAGACCAAACCATAACCTCAGTCGTGTCACGACCTTAGTAGAGTGAGTTGGAGCTAGCTTTGTCGTTTGGCTTGACCTTAGTAAAGGAAGATCTCATCAGGAACCAGATCCGTCTCATTGTCCTCCTAGCTTCACGTTGAGCTGTGTATCCTTGTGGAGTGAGTCAGTGTGCCGTTATCCTTTCTTTTACCGTTTAGAATGAAAGAGTAAAATAACAAGATGTTTGATAAGTTAATATCTCTATTTGAATGCTTCCCTGTGGATAAATACGATACCTTGGAATACTCCCGGGTGAAAGCTACAGCGGTCTCCGTACGCTTGCGGAGTAAAATCTGTTAGGCTAAGAACCGCCAACAAGCTTTCTGGCGCCGTTGCCGGGGAAGCGGCGAGATAGAATATTAATTTGTTTTTCAACTTGTTGTTGTTACCCTTTCTTTCTATCTTATAAAAAAACAAAAAAATGATAAAATTGAAAACTCCATGCTTCATTTTGCTCTATCCATGTGAGTAAATCTTGACCATGTTTTTCATGCAACCTTAATCCGCTGGGGGTAGTCATAGTTTGGGCCAGAATCCAATGTGTGCCCGTAGGCCTCTTAAATTGAGCGTAGTGCTTAGGTTAAGGGCCTGCTTTGGTCAATTTGATAACGTTGATCATTGAGCTATGAGTAGATTTTGGTTGTGAAATATCCACCGTCGCTATCGATTGAATCGGGTGCCGGTCGATTTTCTCAAGTTTCCATGGAGATAAAAATCAAGGTCCTGAATAATCTCTTTTCACATGTTGTGACCTTAGATTTGAGTAGATTCTTGAACATGGTAATGATCATGGCAACAACATGGTTTTGTGCTTCTGAGCTTTTAAAAATGCCAATTTTTTTAGCACATTGTGTACAACGGGCCTAGTGTTAATACTCTTTGCACATAGGCCCATTGTATATGTTGTCCACTAACCTATTGTAGGAGACATTCATCCTCTAAACCCCCCCTGAGCGGAAGGACCCGATGTCCAATCTATCATATATGGTTGATCTCTGCGAGACTTCGACCATGCTCTGGATCACTTGGGAAGCAAATGTCAGTGGCATGACACAGAAAAGAACACGTAGACATCTCTCATCCTGAGAGGCTGTCCACACAAGATTAGGTGTCAAAGTCATGCAAAGCATTGGATCACATGAGATATATGAAGAGACATCACCCAATGATGGAGGAATACGAATAGAGAGCATTCCTTAATTCCTTTCTGCCTGGCCAGTTGAGCAACAAGCCAACCAGATGTCAGGCTGAGCTACTCTACCCGTCGGATGCGAACATCCATCAACTAGAGGTTGATGGCAGATTCAATTGACAATGGTGTCAAATGCAACAACATCCATCTTCGTCTTTCCACTCATTTGGGAAGAAAAACAAGTGGTCTATGCAAGCCATAGTCATCCCTTGGAAGTCTGCTCAATGTCAGAACTCGATTCAAGAGATCAACCCTTACTTCAACTACATGAGCCAAGTGAGACGTCACCGCTGGCCATGGAATAGAAGAAAGGTGGAAACGCAACCTGCCACGAGATGAATCCATTCTTGACACTCTTCTTGAGAAGAGAAGGACCGTTGGTATTCTTCCATTTCATGTGAAAAGGATGAACCACTATATGTGTCACTTTGGAAAAGAATGTCAGCTGAAGGAAAATATGATGTTGGAGCTGGGAGGAACTTGACATCAACTACAAGGAGACATTCACCCAAAGAGAGTAGAATACCAGGACTGAGTTGCCTACAAATCAAAAACTCCTGACACCATGTAGAAGGTCCGAGTAGCAGCAGCGAAGATATGACGAATTGCCCCTAACATTTAATTGAAAGAGATGAGGAGGCAAAACAAGAGTAGAGAAGGGAATTCGCCTAACATAGGCGAGCATAACAGAAGTTAGCAGTATCGTTGTCACCCCAGAGAGCAAGCTAAAGAGTAAGGTACAACAGTACAAGCTTGGGGGAGGATTTATCAGGCACCCCCACAAGATGCACAGGGCACATGGGGAGATACGCCAAGCACAAGCTTCAAGTTTGCATTCAGTTGCAAGATCGAAGCTTGGGGGGAACGCTGCTCCAGGTATGTACCCCACGCCGAATGTCATGCATTTCATGATCATATCTTTTATTCTATGTGCCATGACACCAAAAATATGCTTGCTTTATTCCTTTTCTAATCCCAATAAAGAAAAACCCCATAAAAATTTGCATAATATAAAACATCAAAAATATTTGCTTACAACAATGAATAAACTAACTCCTACCCATAATGCTAGAGTTTTGTTTATATCCTCTGTTTAAAGGAAATGATGAATAGTTGCTCTGTTAATTTCTTGTAAGTATTTCGTATACAACTTGATTCTCTCCAACAAAATTTGAACTTATTGGCATAAGTTGTAATCCTTTCTCTAATGTTCAACCTTGTGGGAGCAAGTAGTTCAAACCAAGTCTAGGTTGTTGTGAGAATGTGATATAACCAAAGTTTGAGTTGCACCCGTCTTGATCCTAGTAAGGTGAATTCTTAGAGTTTTCTTTTTGAAAATAAAAATGAAGCAAGTTCCTTAGTGGTTTGAAATACCTATCCAGAGCCAAATGCTTACATGATCAAAGCTCTACATATGCTACTTATTGTTGTGTTGAGTTTTGTCAAACTTTGAATCCTTATGAAGTAGTGACACCTCAAATCCCGATCAATTACCCCTTCATATCCACTTTCATTTTCTAGCCTTCCTATATCTGGTTATGCTTAAATTCACATTGAATTCAAGCATCCACAGTCACCAGATATTCCACCCCCATACCAAAACTACATCCATCATCACCTTACCCATCCATAAATATGGTCTTCCAAATAAATACTCCAGTCATATTTCACAAGATATCCCCAAGTTCCCTTGCAAAATGAGACATGGAGCTATGAAAAAAATAATAATAAAAAGGGGTGAGAATGAGATATGAAAAAAAAAATAAAAAAAAGGTGATAGCTCCATGTGCTCAAAGATTTCGAATTTCCAAACAAGGGGATCCATCAAAATATGGAGTTTTAACCCAAGACCATATTCCCCATCAACACAATGTTGAGTATACTGGACTCATCTCCATATACTTTCCACTTGTGTCCATCTTCTCCACCACCACAAAGATACCATCCATCCTCTATTGATCAGAATGAGGGGTATCACTAACTTCACTAGAACCAATTTTTGACTCAACAACATACATGGCATAAGTAAGCCTTCTTTTATCCCCACCTTGAGCTCCACATAAGCCTATAGTTTGTAGGGAAAAAGAATGGCCTTAGGCGTTGGTGAGGAATTTCATAACCACTTGAGCGATTCGAGAGTACCATCTAAGGAACTTGATGCTTTAATTGCAAAATTTTCAAAACCTCCGAGTATGAAACCCGAAAAGAGATTGCATTGGGTAAGATTCTACTGCAGTTATTCCATCTCTCAACCGCCAAAGACAAGGTGAGAAGTCAAGAAGCCCCACAGGTATGCACAGAAAGGTTGGGATACACTTGTGCCAGTTTGGTCAATACATAAATGGTGGAGTGTTCGGTTGTGCACTTAATACTTGCAGGGTTACTGACATTGATGCAACTCCTGATCCACCGAGCCTAAGTCTTAGCTTTCCTCAAGGATGAGCAAAAGTTCAAGCTTGGGGGAGTGTTGGCGGTCGTTATTTCCTAATTTCGACCGCCAATTCCTCGGTTAATAAATGGGTAATAAGCAAAGTTCTATGCATTATTTACTTTGAACTAATATCTTCCACGAGTTTTGGTGGTTGAGGCTATTTTGTAGGGAGACGCTCAAATTCCACAGAAATATACATCATATGGAGCACAGGGTAAATTGGACAAGGGGCCAGGGTCGCCCGGCCCCACATGCAGGCCGGCCGACCTCCACCAGGTCGCCCGACCCCTTTGTCCTGCCTTAAGCCATGCCACGTCACCTGCATGCAAGGATACAACGGATTGGTGATGTCATCGATCCGACACCGTTCAATCCTCAACGTCCAACACTAAGACGGTTAATCGGACAGCGGAGGAGGAAGCACATGGGCCGCCCGACCTAAGAGGGAGGTCGCGCGGCCAACTACCTTGGCCGCCCGACCTATGTAACACGTGCCCAGTTGGTTACCGACCTTGGAAGGAGTCCTGGACCGTCGATGAAGCGAAGGCGGTGGATCTAAGGGCCGGCCGACCAAGGGGGATGCCGCCCAGCCCCACATGCAGGCCGCCCGGCCCCACATGCAGGCCGCTCGGCTTGAAGGAGAGGCCGCCCGGCCCCACTTGTCATCCACGTGCAAGTGCCTTCACTCCTAAGCAGCAATGCATGCGAGGGAATATTTCCTAGGATCAAGGGAGCATCTCCACCTCTCCAAGGCACCTCCTCCACTATAAATAGAGAGGCACCCCCCTCACTCTCACTTGCACCATTGTACTCTCTCCACTCTCTCCCTTGGGGAGGTGCCCCCTTTTGGGAGGCGCTACCCCTTTAGTTCAATGTTTTGGTAGGAGTTAGAGTTGGGCTCTGCCTGTTCCGGAGCAGTCTTCAGGAGTCTGGTATGAGTCTCTTGTATCTTTCCTTTCCTGTAAGACTTTTGAGTTTATTTAATATATTTCTTTATTTAAGTTCAAGCATTTACTTTCCTGCCTATGGTTATGATCGTAGTGTAGGGATGCCATTAGACTTAGTTAGTGTTGCTCTATGAGGTTATGGTTAATCTAATCTGTTTACTTGCGGGTTCCTTGTTCACGCTGTTAGTTAAGTCGTAGCAGTTGTGATGCTTCCACTTGTTTCTAGCCAAGTGGAGGATGTGAATAACCAGAGTTTACTGTGGAAGTTCACCTTGGTTTGCAACCAGCCCCACGCAGCTCTGGGTGCCTCGTGTGTAGCACACAGGCTTTAGGTTGCCCCTATTGGTGATAGCATTAGGGCGTCTCAGTATTCCACCTCGTCGTTCGGGCTGGCGCCAGGTTGTGATCCAACATGTATGTAGACGCATAGTCGGGCTCCCTAGAACCCGCCTTTCTCGGCTGGGTAATCAGCACTCTGGTGCCTGGCAGTGGTTCTATAGCCGCGATATCCGATGCAGTAAAGATGACTAGACCAAACCATAACCTCAGTCATGTCACGACCTTAGTAGAGTGAGTTTGGAGCTAGCTTTGTCTTTTGGCTTGACCTTAGTAAAGGAAGATCTCATCAGGAACCAGATCCGTCTCATTGTCCTCCTAGCTTCACGTTGAGCTGTGTATCCTTGTGGAGTGAGTCAGTGTGCCGTTATCCTTTCTTTTACCGTTTAGAATGAAAGAGTAAAATAACAAGATGTTTGATAAGTTAATATCTCTATCTGAATGCTTCCCTGTGGATAAATACGATACCTTGGAATACTCCCGGGTGAAAGCTACAGCAGTCTCCGTACGCTTGCGGAGTAAAATCTGTTAGGCTAAGAACCGCCAACAAGCTTTCTGGCGCCGTTGCCAGGGAAGCGGCGAGATAGAATATTAATTTGTTATTCAACTTGTTGTTGTTACCCTTTCTTTCTATCTTATAAAAAAACAAAAAAAATGATAAAATTGAAAACTCCATGCTTCATTTTGCTCTATCCATGTGAGTAAATCTTGACCATGTTTTTCATGCAACCTTAATCCGCTGGGGGTAGTCATAGTTTGGGCCAGAATCCAATGTGTGCCCGTAGGCCTCTTAAATTGAGCGTAGTGCTTAGGTTAAGGGCCTGCTTTGGTCAATTTGACAACGTTGATCATTGAGCTATGAGTAGATTTTGGTTGTGAAATATCCACCGTCGCTATCGATTGAATCGGGTGCCGGTCGATTTTCTCAAGTTTCCATGGAGATAAAAATCAAGGTCCTGAATAATCTCTTTTCACATGTCGTGACCTTAGATTTGAGTAGATTCTTGAACATGGTAATGATCATGGCAACAACATGGTTTTGTGCTTCTGAGCTTTTAAAAATGCCAATTTTTTAGCACATTGTGTACAACGGGCCCAGTGTTAATACTCTTTACACATAGGCCCATCGTATATGTTGTCCACTAACCTATTGTAGGAGACATTCATCCTCTAAACCCCCCCTGAGAGGAAGGACCCGATGTCCAATCTATCATATATGGTTGATCTCTGCGAGACTTCGACCATGCTCTGGATCACTTGGCAAGCAAATGTCAGCGGCATGACACAGAAAAGAACACGTAGACATCTCTCATCCTGAGAGGCTGTCCACACAAGATTAGGTGTTAAAATCATGCAAAGCATTGGATCACATGAGATATATGAAGAGACATCACCCAATGATGGAGGAATACGAATAGAGAGCATTCCTTAATTCCTTTCTGCTGGCTAGTTGAGCAACAAGCCAACCAGATGTCAGGCTGAGCTACTCTACCCGTCGGATGCGAACATCCATCAACTAGAGGTTGGTGGCAGATTCAATTGACAATGGTGTCAAATCCAACAACATCCGTCTCCGCCTTTCCACTCATTTGGGAAGAAAAACAAGTGGTCTATGCAAACCATAGTCATCACTTGGAAGTCTGCTCAATGTCAGAACTCGATTCAAGAGATCAACCCTTACTTCAACTACTTGAGCCAAGTGAGACGTCACCGCTGGCCATGGAATAGAAGAAAGGTGGAAACGCAACCTGCCACGAGATGAATCCATTCTTGACAGTCTTCTTGAGAAGAGAAGAACCATTGGTATTCTTCCATTTCATGTGAAAAGGATGAACCACTATATGTGTCACTTTGGAAAAGAATGTCAGCTGAAGGAAAATATGATGTTGGAGCTGGGAGGAACCTGACATCAACAACAAGGAGACATTCACCCAAAGAGAGTAGAATACCAGGGCTGAGTTGCCTACAAATCAAAAACTCCTGACACCATGTAGAAGGTCCGAGTAGCAGCAGCGAAGATATGACGGATTGCCCCTAACATTTAATTGAAAGAGATGAGGAGGCAAAACAAGAGTAGAGAAGGGAATTCGCCTAACATAGGCGAGCATAACAGAAGTAAGCAGTATCGTTGTCACCCCAGGGAGCAAGCTAAAGAGTAAGGTACAACAGTACAAGCTTGGGGGAGGATTTATCAGGCAAGATGCACAGGGCACATGGGGAGATACGCCAAGCACAAGCTTCAAGTTTGCATTCAGTTGCAAGATCTAAGCTTGGGGGGAACGCTGCACCAGGTATGTACCCCACGCCGAATGTCATGCATTTCATGATCATATCTTTTATCCTATGTGCCATGACACCAAAAATATGCTTGCTTTATTCCTTTTCTAATCCCAATAAAGAAAAACCCCATAAAAATGTGCAAAATATAAAACATCAAAAATATTTGCTTACAACAATGAATAAACTAACTCCTACCCATAATGCTAGAGTTTCGTTTATATCCTCTGCTTAAAGGAAATGATGAATAGTTGCTCTGTTAATTTCTTGTAAGTATTTTGTATACAACTTGATTCTCTCCAACAAAATTTGAACTTATTGGCATAAGTTGTAATCCTTTCTCTAATGTTCAACCTTGTGGGAGCAAGTACTTTCAAACCAAATCTAGGTTGTTGTGAGAATGTGATATAACCAAAGTTTGAGTTGCACCCGTCTTGATCCTAATAAGGTGAATTCTCAGAGTTTTCTTTTTGAAAATAAAAATGAAATAAGTTCCTTAGTGGTTTGAAATACCTATCCAGAGCCAAATGCTTACATGATCAAACCTCTACATATGCTACTTATTGTTGTGTTGAGTTTTGTCAAACTTTGAGTCCTTATGAAGTAGTGACACCTCAAATCCCGATCAATTACCCCTTCATATCCACTTTCATTTGCTAGCCTTCCTATATCTGGTTATGCTTAAATTCACATTGAATTCAAGCATCCACAGTCACCAGATATTCCACCACCATACCAAAACTACATGCATCATCCACTTACCCATCCATAAATATGGTCTTCCAAATAAATACTCCAGTCATATTCCACAAGATATCCCCAAATTCCCTTGCAAAATGAGACATGGAGCTAATAAAAAGGGGTGAGAATGAGATATGAAAAAAAAATAAAAAAAAAGGTGATAGCTCCATGTGCTCAAAGATTTGAAATTTCCAAACAAGGGGATCCATCAAAATATGGAGTTTTCACCCAAGACCATATTCCCCATCAACACAATGTTGAGTATACTGGACTCATCTCCATATACTTTCCACTTGTGTGCATATTCTCCACCACCACAAAGATACCATCCATCCTCTATTGATCAGAATGAGGGGTATCACTAACTTCACTAGAACCAATTTTTGACTCAACAACATACATGGCATAAGTAAGCCTTCTTTTATCCCCACCTTGAGCTCCACATAAGCCTATAGTTTGTAGGGAAAAAGAATGGCCTTAGGCGTTGGTGAGGAATTTCATAACCACTTGAGCGATTCGAGAGTACCATCTAAGGAACTTGATACTTTAATTGCAAAATTTTCAAAACCTCCGAGTATGAAACCCGAAAAGAGATTGCATTGGGTAAGATTCTACTGCAGTTATTCCATCTCTCAACCGCCAAAGACAAGGTCAGAAGTCAAGAAGCCCCACAGGTATGCACAAAAAGGTTGGGATACACTTGTGCCAGTTTGGTCAATACATAAATGGTGGAGTGTTCGGTTGTGCACTTAATACTTGCAGGGTTATTGACATTGATGCAACTCCTGATCCGCCGAGCCTAAGTCTTAGCTTTGCTCGAGGACGAGCAAAAGTTCAAGCTTGGGGGAGTGTTGGCGGTCGTTATTTCCTAATTTCGACAGCCAATTCCTCGGTTAATAAATGGGGAATAAGCAAAGTTCTATGCATTATTTATTTGAACTAATATCTTCCACGAGTTTTGGTGGTTGAGGCTATTTTGTAGGGAGACGCTCAAATTCCATAGAAATATACATCATATGGAGCAAGGGGTAAATTGGACAAGGGGCCAGGGTCGCTCGGCCCCACATGCAGGCCGGCCGACCCCACCTCAGGTCACCCGGCCCCACATGCAGGCCGGCCGACCTCCACCAGGTCGCCCAACCCCTTTGTCCTGCCTTAAGCCATGCCACGTCACCTGCATGCAAGGATACAACGGATTAGTGATGTCATAGATCCGACACCGTTCAATCCTCAACGTCCAATACTAAGACGGTTAATCGGACAGCGGAGGAGGAAGCACATGGGTTGCCCGACCTAAGAGGGAGGTCGCGTGGCCAACTACCTTGGCCGCCCGACCTATGTAACATGTGCCCAGTTGGTTACCGACCTTGGAAGGAGTCCTGGACCGTCGATGAAGCGAAGGCGGTGGATCTAAGGGCTGGCCGACCATGGGGGACGCCGCCCAGCCCCACATGCAAGCCGCCCGGCCCCACATGCAGGCCGCCCGGCTTGGAGGAGAGGCCGCCCGGCCCCACTTGTCATCCACATGCAAGTGCCTTCACTCCTTAGCAGCCATGCATGAGAGGGAATATTCCCTAGGATCAAGGGAGCATCTCCACCTCTCCAAGGCACCTTCTCCACTATAAATAGAGAGGCACCCCCCTCACCCTCACTTGCACCATTGTACTCTCTGCACTCTCTCACTTGGGGAGGTGCCCCCTTTTGGGTGGCGCTACCCCTTTAGTTCAATGTTTTGGTAGGAGTTAGAGTCGGGCACTGCCTGTTCCGGAGTAGTCTTCAGGAGTCTGGTATGAGTCTCTTGTATCTTTCCTTTCCTGTAAGACTTTGAGTTTATTTAATATATTTCTTTATTTAAATTCAAGCATTTACTTTCCTGCCTATGGTTATGATCGTAGTGTAGGGATGTCATTAGACTTAGTTAGTGTTGCTCTATGAGGTTATGGTTAATCTAGTCTGTTTATTTGCGGGTTATTTGTTCACGCTGTTAGTTAAGTCGTAGCAATTGTGATGCTTCCACTTGTTTCTAGCCAAGTGAAGGATGTGAGTAACCAGAGTTTACTCTAGAAGTTCACCTTGGTTTGCAACCAGCCCCACGCAGCTTTGGGTGCCTCGTGTGTACCGCACAGGTTTTAGGTAGCCCCTATTGGTGATATCATTAGGGCGTCTCAGTATTCCACCCCGTCATTCGGGCTGGCGCCAGGTTGTGATCCAACATGTATGTAGACGCATAGTCGGGCTCCCTAGAACCCGCCTTTCTCGGTTGGGTAATCAGCACTCTGGTGCCTGGCAGTGGTTCTATAGCCGCGATATCCGATGCAGTAAAGATGACTAGACCAAACCATAACCTCAGTCGTGTCACAACCTTAGTAGAGTGACAGTTGGAGCTAGCTTTGTCTTTTGGCTTGACCTTAGTAAAGGAAGATCTCATCAGGAACCAAATCCGTCTCGTTGTCCTCCTAGCTTCACGTTGAGCCGTGTATCCTTGTGGAGTGAGTCAGTATGCCTTTATCCATTCTTTTACCGTTTAGAATGAAAGAGTAAAATAACAAAATGTTTGATAAGTTAATATCTCTATCTCAATGCTTTCCTGTTGATAAATACGATACCTTGGAATACTCCCGGGTGAAAGCTACAGCGGTCTCCGTACGCTTGCAGAGTAAAATCTGTTAGGCTAAGAACCGCCAACGGACACGAAGACACCGCTCATCCTTGGGCGACCATTCTTAAGCACCGCTGAGGCCAACATTGATGTTGGAGCTGGAGAAGTCCACCTCAATATCAATGGCAGATGGGAGACGTTCGCCTTCAAACCGAAGGTCGAACAGTGCCGATAGGTAAAAACTTTCAAATTTAAGTGTCAGGCACCCCGAGAAACACTAAGAGAGAAGATCGAGCTTTCGCTAAGCAAGCCGAAAATGGACTTTCTCCTCGTAGCCATGGAAAAGCTCCTATACAATGGAGAAGCCCGCAAGCTCGAAGCCGATCGCAGAGCCAAGTCACTGAGATGTGCCTCACTGGCCTAGCCGCCGACAAAGGACTTATGAGGCAAAGCTCCTGAGACAAAGGTCACCGTCAAGGCAACGAACACATCTCAAGAATGGCGGAAGAAAGAGGAAACGCCAAAAGCCCAGCCAGAAAAGAAGATCAAAACTCAGAAACAAAAGGCTGTGGCAACCAAGAAGGTTTGGCGAGCAAAAGTTCCAGGACAGACGGCCGCTAAGTCTCCGTCAAGCGCTGACACCGAACCCAAGGTATGACTTGCCCTCACCAGGAGGTAAACTGGCATTATCCTCCACTGCATATTTAATTTTTCGCGTTATAATTTTGCTATCTTTCATGCACTTACTTTGAATTTCACCACTGCATGTTTAAATTTCATCAAAATTTTTGCTTAAGTTTGCATTTAGTTAGTTCTATTTTGCGAAAAAAAATTGAGCCGCCCGGCCCCACTAGGGGCCGGCCAGCCCCCCTCTGCTCCCTCTTCTGCGTGCACAAGGCAAGTGGATGAGCCACTGGAGGCCGCCCGTCCTCCCACCGACGCCGCCCGGCTGCCCTGAGCCGCCCGCATCCTGTCTTCACCAGCCAGCCTAGGAGCTAGGCTCCTACTCCACCCACCAAGCCGCCCGGCACCTGCCTCTGACCGCCCGGCCCCACATCTGCGCCGCCCGGCCTGGTGCCCGAGCCGCCCGACTCCCTGCTGCCAGCCTGCCTCCTCTCACGCAGCTATAAATACAAGTGCATGCATGCACTTCTCCCTTGCACCGCTCAGCAGCGCGAGCAACTCCCTTCTCCCCCCTTAAACACTCTCTTAAGCAATAGTTTAGCACTTAGTTTTAATTCCAGCACTTAGTCAAAATTCTGCCCAATAAAATAAGTGCTACACCCTCGGTTTTTTTGGACATTTTGTGGAGGCTCTGCCCCGCAAGGACGACTAACTCTTGGACGACTGACTTCTGGACGACTAACCGCTAATGCTAATATTTGTGTCTGCTTTGTCCCTTGTGTAGTATATTGTCTATTTTTGCAGGATGTCTTCTTTCTTCAGGAAAGCGAAGAAGTCCCTGAGCAACACAGGGAAGGGACTGCACTTGAAGTTCCCGTCTTCGTCGGACGAGCGCTCTTGCTCTCATTCACAAAGCGGAAGCTCCAGGACCCCAGCAGCATCCGACAGGACTCCCGTAGTGTCCGACTGGATGTCTGTCAGCGGTACACGCAGCCGCCAGGACCAGGAGCAAGATGAAGGAGTTTCTTCTCATCAACAACCGCAGCGCCGACTGATGAACCTGCAGGATATCAACATCTAAGGCGATCTGGAAGCCCAGGTGTTACAAGCTCTTACCACCAAGACCTTTGGGAGGACCAAGTGCTTCGACGCCTTCTTCCTCGTCGAGATAGGTATGTTGGACCCGTTCATTAAAGCCTTTGATTATGTAGGTTGGTCAGATTTCGCTAACATTACAGAGGAAGGATCCGTTCTGCTCACACAAGAGTTCCTAATGACTCTCCGCGTGGATAAGCGTACAACAGGTACGTTTATAAATTTCCATGTGTTCAATACTGAATTCTCTGTCTACCCACGGCAGTTTGCCGACCTACTGGGCTTCCACTCCAACTGTTCGTTGAGTGACCCGGCCGGGTATGACACAGCACCACCAAAATTCACAATCCCACTCTGGGACTCTTAGCTCGCTGGGTCTCACTCATCGTCTTTGAAAGAGGCGAGGTTCGTTGTGCACCCAACGAAGACCTCAAGTGCCTCTATGCCATGGTTAAAAAGAAGCGCTATGCTTCGGTCCTTGACATTGTCCACCACTGGATGGGCATGAGAGTGACCAACACCCCTATAAGCATCACCTCCTTTGTCACCAGGATAGCAGCCAACTTGGGCCTCCTAGAGAATGCCCAGCTTAACTACCTTTCCGACGACACATCACACTATGTGGGGAAGTAGCACTTTGTCTAGGCACATTTCATGAGGCGTGACACCGCAACTGGGAGACTGATCATGACATGGTTTGGGCATAGCCTTGAGCTGCCGCTTCCAGCACCGCAGTTCGACATGTACACCATCAAGAGCATAACCATGCAGCTAGATGTGGAGGCACCACGCCAAAGCATCGGCGGCGTCATGACCAGAGCCCAGCGACGGCGAGCGGAGGAGTCACACCACAGAGCCCGAGGAGAGGACTTTGAGGAACCCATCCATGCTTCCATACCGTCTGAACCATCCTGGTACTTCTCCAGTATCGGTGGCGAGAGTTCCTACCAGCCTTCCCATAGTACACAACACTACAGAGGCGGTAGTGCATCACGTGCGCTTAGTAGAGACCTAGGTCACTCTGCTTCAGCCCGGTACCACACACCTGACATGGCCGACATCAACTCCGCAATGGAGGGGATGAACTTGGGCCAGTACGATCGGAGGCTGTATCAGCAGGTAGGTGACATCTTCCAATGCACGGAAGAGATGGGTCAACGGCTCCAAAACAACACGGAGATGCTCCAGAACCTAAATGAGCAAGTTGAAGCCGGCTTCCTCAATGCTCAAAACTTCTACAACTACTACTACCAAAACCTCTAGCTTCATTGAAGCTTGGGGGGATGGTAGACCGTTATGAGCATATCTCCTCGCGCCTGTGTCTCCTCAGAGTATGGTGTCCCCGTCTCTTGTCCTCGCGCCTGTGTCTCCTCAGAGTAAGGTGTCCCCGTCTCTTGTCCTTGTCTCCTCCCATGTGCAGCAGCAGTACCCCTGTCCGACCAAGCAGCAGCATCACCCGTCCTACCAGTACCAGCAGTACCCCATCCGACCGAGCAACAGCATCACCGTCCTACCAAGGTAAGTACTTTCAATAATGTTTTTATTTATTTCCCTTTTTATTGCTTTATCTAAAAAAAGAGAGAAAAAAAGTGTCAATAAAAACAACTCCCAACTTTGATGCATATATCTTCCAATGGAAATGATGAACAGTTGCTCTATTATGTTCATGCTTAGTTGTTATGCACGTTCTATACTTAGCTTAATTTCAAGCTTGTGTGTATAAGTTGAAAACTTGATCTTGTACTTAGTGGATGCCATTTGCATAACCTTGTCTAAGTTGTTGTGAGAAATGATATGGCTAAGCACTAGGTTTTCTTCACATGTCCCTAGTAAGATAAACATCTCATGTTTATTCTTTTGAAAAATGAAATGAAGTTCCCCCATCGGTTTTGAACACCTACCAAAGCCAAATACACTGAAATATTTGAGCCTAGCTTGTTAAGCTGCTTAAAGTTGTTTTGAGCTTTGTCAAATTTTGAGTCTCTTGGAATGGAATCATCTCTATCTTGTGAATTGTTGGAGCAAAAATCCACCACAACAAATGCATCTTACTCCTTCCAATCAAAAAGAGGTAGAGTATGGAGCCAACAAAAATATGAGAAAAAGAAAAGCATGCTAGTCAAGCATGGCAAAAAGAGAGAAAAATACAAAAATGCTCCATATTCATACCTATCAATCAAAAAGGAGAAGGAAAGGAAACAAGGAGATTCATCCATCCACCAAATAAAGCTCCAACAATGAACAAGGCTAGATGATGTAGTACATTTCTTTGGTCCAATCTTTGGCTTTGCAAAACAAACATCTTAAGTAAGCTAAGTTCTTCCATGACTCTGATCTCCACATAAGCCTTAGTATAGGAAGTTCTTAGCCATGCTTTTGGATTCTAATGATGAGGATACACTTTGAGCGATCAAGAGTACCTTTGGGGAAACTTATTTTCTTTTGAAAAACCTTTAAAAAACACTTGAGATGTGAATCCCAAAAGACATGCTTGGAGCAGAACCTGCAGCTAAGTCGTTCTTCCTCTCAACCGCCCAAGACATGGTAAGGCAAAAAGATGCACCACAGGTATGAGTGAGAGTGATCATTGCATACACTATGGTTCGAGGTAAAAGCATGGGTGTCGTCTATGCATAACTCCTATTTATGAGCATTGATATTGGAGCAACTCCTGATCCATAACCCATCTTGGCTTTACTCGAGGACGAGCAAAGGTCTAAGCTTGGGGGGGGGGTGTTGACGGTCGTTATTGCACTGCCAATGACCGTCAACTATCCATGAACATGGAGGAAAACATTCCAAAGTATGGATAAACCTATGCTACTAACACATTTCCACAAGTTGTGTTGAATATTTGATTGTAGGTACAAAGATCAGCAGAAAACTGGCAAATCTGGCTAAGTCACAGGGTCACTGGCCAGTGGGCTAGGTCGCCCGGCTCCAAGCCAGGCCGCCCGGCACCATGCCAAGCCGCCCGGCCTGACTCAAGAGCCAAATCAGCTCATCTTCGACCTGCATGTGCTTAAGTGACGTGTCAACACACTTGTGAAGTCCAAATGCCAAATGCACCACGTCAAGTACCTAAAGGCTTGCCACATCAGCCATGCAACCGACTTGGGGAGGTAATATGAGCCCCAAGATGGAGAAAGGCTGTGGATCCGACGACCACCCAGGCCGCCCGGCTTGGGGTGGAGCCGCCCGACCCCACCTCGGCGCCTTCCGGTTGTAACCGCCTCTCCAACTGCCTCACTAACCTTAGAAGCTATAAATACCCCCCTAGGCTTCACTTGTAGAGCGTGGAAGTTGAGTAGCTCACACTATCGCTTTGTCTTGTATAACTAGGTTAGTCCTAGGAGTTAGAGTTGAGTCTGAGCTTTTGCCTTAGGGATTCCGGAGTCTTCTTCGAGTCTCGGTAAAGCTCTTGTATCTTTCTATCTTTGTACTCGTTACTCTAGTATAATATTTATCATTGCTCTATCTTTTGTTATACTTTACTTCTTAACGCTTGCCTAGTGTGGTGTACCTTTATTGCACAAGGCTTAGGTTTGTGTTGTTCTTAAGTTATCTGAATCATGTTAGACTTGCCGGTGCTATAAGCTTGTCTTAGGCTTTTGATCTAAGATTAAATTAGTTCTCACCCTCTGATCAAGGAAGAGCTTTAGTGTTCAAGTTCTCACTTGAACACTAGTATAGCGTGCCATCTTACCCACGCAGATTTGGTCGGTAGCCTCTCTAGGTGACAACTCTAGAGGTCTCAGTAATCCACCTCGTCGTTCGGTAAGCCCATAGGCGTTAGCGGGTCTCCTTCGGAGGTCTACTATCTACCCGTTGACCCCTCGAGGCACCGGAATTTCGCTCGATGTAAGATCCTAGCTTGTATCCAGTTAACTTAGTTCAACCGTGAATACTCCTCTGCAGTGGTTAAGTAGTAGAGTTTGGAAATCTAATCTCACTCGTTGTCCTCCCACGCAACTACCTAAGTGTTGGGCTTCTTTAGTCCCTGTTTTACTCTTCCCACCATACCCTATCTTTATATCTTACCCCCGTTGTAAGATTAGCTGGTATTTTATCTAAGTTATAGTACTGCTTGAAAGTTCGACATTTCATTCCACCTATTTGCCCTTGCTTCCCTGTGGATTTTTACGATACTCAGAATACTCTGAGTGAAAAAGGTACAGCGAATCTTCGTGCGCTTGCGGAGTAAAATCTGTTACGCTAAGAGACGTCAACAAAATCACCGGCCTATCCTTAGAAAAACCCGACTGAAACACTAGTGGCATGAAATCCGAGTGAAGGTAACGATAGTCATGGTTTCCATCAACTTTTTGAGGACTGTTACTGACGGCGTCAGGGTTATTCGAGATCTATACCCTGGGCCAATTTCATCCGTCAGAGAACTGTGTTGCCATTCTTCCCCACTGAGTCCGCCGCCGCCATTGTTTAAACAAAGAGTGCTCCTGCTTCCTTCACTGCTCGAATCCCCAAACCAACAGGAACACCCGCGCTGATGGCTCCTAAGAAGAAAACCTTGAGTGAGCGTGGAAACACCAGTGAGGGCCTGCCACATAGTGAAAACCGGCAGCTGCCTTCACTGTACTTAGCATACCGTCCCTCCACCGTTACCAAACCCATGCTACAATCATTTGTAGCTATGGGCATCCTGCCACTGAAGGAGGTGGCGAACTGGAGAGTATGCGAGAAGAAAGATGATACTGCTCCAACCGAGGACACTTATGAGGCGATGGTGTTCATGCCATTCTTCATTCGCGGGTTAGGCCTTCCTGTCTGCTCATTCGTGCAAGGCCTACTACAGTTCTATTCAATCAACCTGACCCATCTGAATCGCAACTCTATACTTCAACTATCAATCTTCGTCCATCTTTGTGAAGCATTCCTCGGGATTGTCCTGCATTTTGGTCTGTGGAAACATTTATACCATTGTAAAGCCAGATACCCGCTCCTGGAACTTGATGGGGGTATTACAAGTTACTAGAGGGGCAAGCTTTGAATTGCGGAAGAATCGCAAATCTGTCTATTTGGACATTCCCCTTCCAGATAACAACAGAGGATGGCACTCCAAGTGGTTTTATATAGAGAACCATGGAAATTCGCTCCCCTCGAGGTCTGGCAGGCAGCCTTACAGTAAGCTGGCAAGCTGGGAGGAAGATCCCACTGTTGAAGAACAAGCCGAGGTCAATGTGCTATTAGAAGAAATAGCTAGACTGAAAGAAGATGGCCTTACTGCTCATGCTGTGGTCATAGACTTCGTATATCGCTGCATTTAGCCACTAAAAGATAGGATATACCCTGCCTATCTATATGTCGGAGCCAGTGATCCAACTAGAGAGATGACCCGAGCTATGACTGAACAGGATGTCAAGGCTCGAGTGGAATTGATACTCAGAGGTGAAGCTCACAACGAGGGTACTCCAAAACCATATTCAGCCTGGAATCCAACTACAAATGTAAGTGAACTGTACCTTGTTTCTGTATTCAATCCTACTTGCAATCACCTCCTAACATGAAGAGTTTAATGCAGAGCAATATATCCAAGTTCCTATCAGACCTGTCACTTTCTGGCACTAATAGGCTATCAAAGCGACAATCCGAGTTATCCACTAAGAAAATAAAAGCTGTTGTTGCCACTGCTCACGGTGCAGGAAATGACGAAGAGCATACCTTCATAGTGATACAACGTGCAGCTCAGATTGCCCAAGAGACAGGTGTGAGCAACATCATCAAGGCAACCCCCAAGCATACAGCCGCCCCAAGTGGTGTCAAGACTCGAGCTGCAGCTAGTCAAGGGCGTACCAAGGCAAAGGCCACTGGTGCCTCAGTGCCACGTAAACAGAGGACAATCAAGAGGACTATTAGGGATGTCGCAAGCTCCCCCGAGTCAACAGGAAAAGCTAGCAAGAAATCCAGGTACCCCTCTCACACTGTAGCCAAAACTGATGATTCATCAATCGGAGTAGATTGGAGCCACCTGATTAATGAGGATGAAGAAGAAGAAGAAGTACATCTACGTCACCGCGAGAGACGTTCTAAGAAACACCATGATGATGCCAGTGAGGCCCAAACTCCATCCATCCTCCCTCCGAATGAAGATGAAATAGACTTAACTGCAGAGGACTTGGATTTGGATCATATTATTAAAGATGCCTGCAGATTCCCATACACCTTGCGTACTGATGACAATATTGATCCGTTGTCAGCGTGCCCCAAGGACCACCAATCTGAGAAATATAGCCCCCGGGCCTCAAGAGAGCTGGCACCTAAGGACTTGGTGACCGAGGGCCATGCAGACATAGTGCCAACACCTATACCCAAGGTCAAGACTGATACCCAAATCGATGAAGCCATTGAAGCTGTGAATGATGGTCAAGCACCGACTAATAACTAGCAAGAAGCACTAACCGGTGCAGCTTCAGAAGAGGCTCAACAAGCAACTGTGCCCGATCCCTTACCAAAGGATAACATCATTCAGGAGCAGCAGATTGAGGTCAATGCAGCAGATGCTCCCCAGCCAACTTCTGAAGCCCATGACCCGTCTCAGGCAAAGAGTACTGAAGAACCAGAACGCACTGAATTGAGTACAGAACTCCAATACGTTGAGAGAGAACAACCTGATACTCTAGCTGTAGCCGAGCTAAACAATGCCCAACCTCCTCCAGTTGAAACAGATGATGTCAATCGCCAACTGGTACTAGCAACCCCAAGCTCAGGACTACTGACAGCTGTTGAGGTATGCCAATCTTCAACCTTTTTTTTAACCTGCTTTGCCCTTTTTGTCAGCTAAATAACTAAAACTGCTTCCCGCAGGATATGTTGAAGACACTCCAGGATGGGATACAGCAAGCCCAAGTGATTCGGGAGAAGGCTACTGCGCTACCCGGCCATGATGTGATCACTCTGAGGCAGCAGCTGGCTGATTCTGAGGCTGCTCGCAAGGCTAAAACAACAGGTATGAGTCCAACCTTCTTGCACTGATTAATAACTTGAGCCCTTGAGCTAATAAATATCCCTTGACAGCTGCTACTGCTGAAATCAACCGTCTGAAACAAGCTGCTGTCACTCATGAAGCAGAGTATCGCAACACTATTCTGGACAGAGACCAAGCTCACAACACAGCAGCTGACCTACGCAGACAGCTAGACTACGAGAAGAAGAGTCATGAGGTAACTCACCAAGAAACCCAACTAGCATATTCCTTGCTCACAAAAGCATATGAATTGTATCGTTCCATAGGAGAAGTTGCAGCAAAAGACCAATGAATACTAGCAGTTGTGATCAGAACTCCAAACTATACAGGAATCCCGTGATGGTTTTGAGAAATCATTCTGTGATACCGTCAGTTCATTAGAAGCCCTGAAGAGCAGTCACAACTTGACTCGTCAGGCCCTTCCGGGCAAAGAGGCTGAGTTAACTGAAGTCTAGAATTCTTATGACAACATCAAAAAAGTGCTTTCCTCCACGAGAACTGCACTAAAAGAATCTCGCGATGAGGCTGCTCAGCAAGCTCAAGTGCTGGAATCCTTCAAGAAGAACTACAAGACCAGCAAGAAGAAGTGCAGCAAATTGAAGGATGCCTATGAGAAGGCAAAGGATGCTGCTCTAGCTGCCAACACAACCCTGACCAAGATTCTAGACATATGTGCACCAGAAAAAGCTGCGCCTCGTCCACTAGGTGAACAAATAGCAACTTTTATGGATGACATGAAATCTAAGATCTCTGAGCGAGTAAAAACCGTCCTTACTCATGTCCTCATGGTAATCAAGAAATCACAGCCTGACATTGACTTAGCGAGCTTGCTAGCGAGGATAATAAACGAGACCCAGAATACCGAGTATGAGGATGAGGCCCGAATGATTGCTGAGCTCCTTGTGGGTGATGATGAATAGACAATGGTTCCACATGTAATGCCATGAACAGAATGTTGTATATATTGTGGTCTTAGGTCGGTACTTTTAACTATCGTCCTGCAAAACAGAGTTAATATGTTTATAAATGAGATAAGTAGTTTGTGCTTACCTGTGTGCCATGCCTATTAGAGAAAGGACAATGTTAAGTCAGCAACGCGACTTAGGTTAATATAGCGGTAAATATGAGAACGATAATGAACATGACAATAAAGAAAAGAGTGCACTGCGAGAAAGAGTTATATGATGAAGCAAAGACATGCAGTAATGGGCCGTAGGTCATCAAGCCTAAGCTCGTCGTCTTTGTTCAACTGGGGCCCTCATTGCTCCCCGATGTGAGGTCCTGCAAAGGCATGTAGCACCGTGCTGTCGGTCAACTGACTTAGGCCGATTGCCTTTGTTTTGTTGGGGCCCTGAGTGCTCCCCTAGTATGAGTACGAATGAGAGCATGTAACACCGTGCTGTCAGTCGACTGACCTAGGCCGATTGCTCTCGTGGTGGGGCCTGAGTTATCCCCGTCAAGAGTAAGAGTGGGCATGTAACACCGTACTATCGGTCAACTGACCTAGGTCGATTGCCCTTACATAACGAGTGGGAAATGCAAGCAAAAAACAGAAAGAAATAGAGAACTTTTATCCTAAGAGTACTTTATTCACAGAGTATAAAGAGTGCAACGAAGGCAGAGTACAGAGAACGACACTGTTGATGTCTCCTAGCGTAATAGATTTTACTCCGCAAGCGCACAGAGATTCGCTGTAGCTTTTTCACTCAGAGTATTCCGAGTATCGTAAAAATCCACAGGGAAGCAAGGGCGAATAGGTGGAATGAAATGTCGAACTTTCAAGCAGTACTATAACTTAGATAAAATACCAGCTATACTTACAACGGCAGTAAGATATAAAGATAGTGTATGGTGGGAAAAGTAAAACAGGGACTAAAGAAGCCTAACACTTAGGTAGTTGCCTGGGAGGACAACGAGTGAGATTAGATTTCCAAACTCTACTACTTAACCGCTGCAGAGGAGTATTCGCGGTTGAACTAAGTTAATTGGATACAAGCTAGGATGTTGCGTCGAGCAAAATTCCGGTGCCTCGAGGGGTCAAGGGGTAGATAGTAGACCTCCGAAGGAGACCCGGCTAACTCCTACGGGCTTACTGAACGACGGGGTGGAATACTGAGACCTCTAGAGCTGTCACCTAGAGAGGCTACCAACCAGATCTTCGTGGGTAAGATGGCACGCTATACTAGTGTTCAAGTGAGAATTTGAATATCTCACTTGAACACTAAAGCTCTTCCTTGATCAGAGGGTGAGAACTAACTTAATCTTAGATCAAAAGCCTAAGAGAAGCTTATAGCATCGGCAAGTCTAACAGGATTCAGATAACTTAAGAACAACACAAACCTAAGCCTTGGATCTAGTGTGCAATAAAGGTACACCACACTAGGCAAGCGTTAAGAAGTAAAGTAAAGTATAACAGAAGATAGAGCAATGATAAATATTATACTGGAGTAACGAGTACAAAGATAGAAAGATACAAGAGCTTTACCAAGACTCGAAGAAGACTCCGGAATCCTTGAGGCAAAAGCTCAGACTCAACTCTAACTCCCAGGACTAACCTAGTGATACAAGACTAAGCGATAGTATGAGCTACTCAACTTCCACACTATGGCGGAACCGCCCTGCTTAGTCCAGACTAAGCACACCTGCCACCTTTGGCTCGCAGTGCACCTAAGCTAGACTAAACCCGGTAGTCCGTCGAGCTACCCAAAGGCACTCGATGTAACCATCACCCGAGGATACCGACAACACACACATTCAGCCCTCGAAAGAGCCACAACAGTTACATCATCACAGGCAGTTGAAGTAGAGAATAGGTAGACTTAGTTTAGAAACCGAAAATAAGTAATCAAATACATGTGTCAATTATAGCGGAAGCGATTTCAAAATATACATATATAGCGGAAGCATTTTCAAATTATCTCGCAGCGGAAACAACTCAATTAGTCTTCATTTAGAGATAAACAAGGCGAGCAGCACCGAGCCCACCGGTTCTACCCTCCTTCAAGCGATTGTCCAAAAGTCTTCAGTACCTATAAGCCAAAAGTGGGGGCAAACCCTGAGTACTAATTACTCGGTAGGACTTAATGGAAGGGCTTACGGCTGACGCAAAGCATGCTTACTAATTATGTGGATCCTTAGCTGTTGATTTTTAAACAAGGTCATGTTGACATAAGATAGCAGGATTTGACAGCTGCTATCCATTAACCATGAAGATCATTTATATCATAAAGTAAATACTTGCATGAAGGTAAAACATGAGAACCCATCAGTAACTTGCATAATAGTATATCATACACATCCAAGATATATCCTTCATCTACAGATGTCCCGTCCCAAGATTCACAGCGCCCCCACCTAACCCTTGGGAGTAGCCGTCTTAGGAGCGATACCACGGTACATCAGGTCAGCCTTCCCTCGACTTCAAAGCATCTCCCAAGTCCATCGGCCCCCTATCAGTGGATGGGCAGCACAATTAATAGTGGGACGGATCATACACATTCAAGCATGTTGTATTGAAAAGCATGATTGAATAAACAACATGTTAAATTTATTACTACGTTACCCGGCAGTAATACTGGCATTCTCACACCTGGTGAGCATCAGCGATTCAAATCGATTTCTAATTCTGGGGAATAACTACAAATGCCAGGGGTATATGCTTACTAGCCATCACGTTCCCACATATAGCCCCCATCTCCACTTGTCCCATCCCAAGTTCGATTCAATCCTTCTGTTGTTCCCAGATTGTGCCGCCTTAGGAGCGATACCACGGTCACGTCGGGTCAGCCCTCCCTCGACTACAAGCTCCCCAAGGTGTCATAGTAGGAGTCTGTCTCCGTTCTTCTGATGGCAAAGTAAGACTTTCACCGGTCCATTATCACGGATAAGCACTCTAGCAATGTTATGCCGATCCCAAGCGGACAGCGGACGGGGTCTTAAACGACTTGGGCGGAGTCCACCAAACCATCCATCTCATCATCATCATTTTTCTTATATACTCATATCTCCGCCCGGTCTCGATTTAAACTATGAGCATCCTCATAGCTTCCATTTTAGTAATATTTCTTGTGACTTTTGAAAAATCACCTACGCGACGAGTGACTCCATTCACTCGTATCTACTCATACCTAGCATTACTAGGCATACTCGTCTTACGTACTCCGGGTTGTGAGGCTTTGGCCCAGGCAAGCCCTTGATTCCTTGGACAACTCCTCCTTCCAAACACGACTGATGGGCCCTCCAGGCCGTGCTTGGGGCTTAGTTGGCCTTCTGGACCACTGTTGCTTGAAGTAGCTCCATGCACTTGGTTCTTGATCATGTATCTGCAGTAAGCGCCACTATATGAATGACATGCATGATGCAGTGAATGAGATGCATGAATATGAATCACGTACATGAACAATTATCTTAGAAATAGGCAGAAGAGTGATTGATAAACTATGTTAACAAGAAGTGGTCCCACAGATCTAGGACAAGCATACAACTATAAAATCAAACATTCACATGGCAACATAGAATTGATTATATGACCAAGTACTAAACTAAGTTGCCCTTTATCATACCTCATGCAAGCAAACATCACTCAAGCATATAATTATTCATGTATGGACTGCTAGCAATGACATCACTCTCGGGAACATCGGGTAAGCATACAATCATACAATCACACTCATGCCAGCTAATAATCATATAGACAACATGTTAACATGGCGATTCGATAGACAAACGATAGTTATTTGGATCAATAAGATACATGTATGAAGTGTGGTGGTGTTTATTTTTATTCAGCGAGTCATACATACATATCATGTAGTGTCCATGAGATGGAGTAAATTGCTAATTCCAATTCATCTTCATAACCCCCAATATAAACAAGCATTGACCCATGCAATTATACGTAAGCTCATTAAGTTACTAACCACGTTGGAAACAGGTTAAGTGTAGCAACATGTAAATAAAAGACACACAAGTGTGAGGCAGGGATCAAGAAAAACAATATTAATTGTTTTACTGAAAGGAGTCATTTATTATTTCAAAGGGGCACTCTAACTTATGGTAGGTACATAGAACCAAATGACTTTAGATTTTTATTACACGAAGGTATACATAGATTGATACTGCCACCCAAATTTCAGCAACAAAGGAGCTATACATTAATTACAGGAAATCTGGCAACTTATTTAACATATAGATCCTCAAGTTGATCATAATTGATTGGAGTGGTTTCTGGACATGAAATTTATACAGCATTCATAACATGGCATGAGCATCAAAAACAAAAATCAGCAAGCTCTATACCTAAGGTTTGGTAGGACATCTATTTTCCATATAGTTATCTAGGTCTATTTTAAATACACATCAAAACAATGCTTATAAAGTCTAAGAAATTTCTTCTTGGACTCCAAATATAACTAGCACACTACCAAATTTTTCCATGGAATTTATTATGCACCCTAAAACCACTCTTTCCTATTATTTAGTTAAGCTTGTGACACTTTGTCATTTTCAAATCACCATTCAAACTTGACATACAGAGCCTCAAACATTACTAGTAGACTAAATACACCATAAAGAGTATCTATAAAATCTAACACAGCATTTGGAGCATATTTCATAAGGTAAGTATTTTCCATGACATTACAAAGCATAAATCATAGGGGTAAATGCAAAACAGTAAGCAAATAGGTAATGCTAGTGCTACCAAAAATCATACAGGGCCTGATGACCTAACAAAACAACTGTCCAAGTTTCGTGGCAATTGGAGTTCATTTAGACCACTTTTGACATTTATGTTGGTTTATCATGCATGCAACAAAACCAAGGGGAAACTGTCATTTCATGAATCCACATCTAAACCATTCTGTATATCTACTAAATAGGAGCACAATGCAACTGAGTTTACATTTTTAGGGTTTTTCTTTGATTTATTACAAATTTCCAAAGTCTCAGCTCAAGAAAATACATTTAAATTGGAAAACCCATAGATCCAGGGACCTATACGTGGTTTCTCGTAGATACAGGGGCCTTAACGCAAGATCTAATAGACTCATTCAACAGTGCACGTTATAACCACGCAAAAATGCCAAAACCCCGGGGGCTAAATCGCAAAACCCCTGGGTCTTCTTCTTCCTCCCGCCAGGGAGGAAGAGAGACGGCGGCGCGCGTTGGTCGGGCCGTGCGGGGCCTTGGGGGCTCGCCGGCGGTAGCTGGAGAGAGATAGGGAGGTCCAGGGATGCTCACCCCACAACCTGTGGCGACGGGGAGGGGCGGAGACGGCGCGGCGACGGGGAACAGGGACGGCGCGCCGTGAACTGGTGGTGCGGCGTGGTTGGAACGGCAGCGGAGAGGTGGAACGGCGGTGCAGCCACTTGCTATGGACGCGTGGGGCCGTGACGAAGGTAATGGTGGCGGTCTAGGGCGCGGGGAGGCAGTGGAGCAGCGGCGGGGATGCGGTGAACTGGATGGCGTCGGCACGGCGTGGCGCGGCGCGCGACTCGGGCCGGGGCAGGGAGGAGGCGAGGCGGCCACTTGGTGCACCCCAGAGGTGCGCGGGGAGACGGCGAACCCAGCGGTGGTGGAAGGAAGGCGCGGGGACGATCCGAGGTGGGTGCTCCACGGGAGCGTGGAACTCGCCATGGTGGCCATGGCGACGGCGCTCGGGGCGAGTCGGCTAGAGGTGATGGTGGAGCGCACATTGGTTGGGCAGGAGGAGGTTGCAGAAGGCGGCGCACGCAAGCTCAGCGAGCTCGGCCACGAAGCGGCAATGGCGACGGCGCCCGGCGCGTGAAGGAGCAAAGAGAGTAGGGCGAGAGGGGAAGCAAGGAGATGGAGTGAAGGGGGCCGCGTTCACGTCCAAATGAAGCCGAGGGCGCGGGCAGCTGCGGGCAGGGGCCGGGGCAGCAGCGTCGGAGACCGGCGGCCGCGTGGCTTTCACCGGCTCGCCATGGGCGAGTTGCCCAGATCGAGGGGCCCACTGGCAGTGAGACGAGGAAGGGAGAAAGTAGAGAAAATGAAGAAACACAATTGATTTGGTTTTTCTCTCTTCTGAAATTCGCCTAAACGACCAATTTAGAGACCGAATTTGACAAAGTCCCAATTGGATGAAATGTTTTAATCTTTAAGCTCTACAATTTTGTCGAAAGGATTAATATCAAAATCTGAGTGGAAATATGATTTACATTTGAATTTACCTAGCAGCCCTAGATTTGGACAGTGGACCTTTATTGCTTTAGAAATTCAAAAAATCCTATCTATAGCCATTTTCACTTGAAGTGCTTATTGACACTTTTGTTGGAGACTCCAGGATCTACAACTTCTCCAATTTGAGCCTTACATGAAAGTGACTGTAGGTTAGAACAAATTTGAGATCTCTAAATAGGGCTGATTTGAACTGGTTTTTCTGTACTAATAGAAAATGATCCTAATCACCATGTAAACCTCAATAAATAACCAGACCCTAGTTATCAAAGTTGTTCAACACAACACGCTCTACAAGTTTGGTAATATAAGTTTGGTCTGAAGCCCAACAGACTTTGACTATAGACACAAATGTGTTCCAGTGTTTGGTCAAACAGCAAATTTACTCCATGTAGAGTCCTTGTTTTCAACTTTTGAAGTATCAAATGAAGTCCAATAACCCCAAGGTCTGATGCATTTGAAAGGTGTTAAGCTTAATTCCATTCCATAGAAAGGAGGATTTTGAGGTAGTGTAGAGAAATCAAAAGTAATTTCAGAATCAACTTGGGGAATAGCTGAAACTCTAGTGCTGCAAATTTTCTAAGTATAGAGCCACCATGGCTGTTTTCAAGAGACTTTTAAGTTAAATATGAGATAAGTAGATGACAGTTTGATCCATGCTCAGTGTAGCAAAAGTGAAGTTTATGGTATGTACAACAACTTGATAATGGAGTTGGGCTTATGTGCTTAATGAACTTAATAGTTTTATTAGGGCTCAAATTTGGTCACGATCGCACTTGTCACCTTTCAGCAAGAGTGTTGGCTGAATTCAAAACAAACCTTTAAACCTTTTGTCACTTGGTCTTGAGCTTGGCTACAATATCAAGGTAGAACTTTGGGTTTGGTGTTTGCACCAAAGCCCGTGGGTGTGACTTAGTCAACAAAGCTACACAGGGTCTTGTATCTTGAATTAGAAATTTTTTTTACTTTGTGATTTCTCCACCTAACTCTTAATCCTCTCCTAGCACGATTAAGTCTTAATTCATCATTACTTGTCTCTATCTGCGTGTTAAGGCACTTGAGATGCCGGGGGCATCACAACCCACCCCCCTTAAAGAAATCTCGTCCCGAGATTTGGAGGAAGCAGGGTTCTACGGCTTACTGCGAAATGCAAATGGTTTTGGCATCGTTGTATCTAGGCTTTTGGAAACACATGGAAGTATCCAATTCTTCATTTTGTCAACTATCTCATGAATGGTTAGTGCCGCCTTAACACAAGGTAGTTACAAAGCTTCTCGAATAGGTCTAGAGTGGTCTTTCTAAGTTACTTGCCAAGTCGTGTCTTATAGGAGAGCGAATGAATAAACCACAAAGAAGGTGTGGCCACAGTGCAAAAGCGACAGCGATTGATTGGAACAATAAAACAGGGTTACTCCCTGACTTTGACACTGAGGTTTAGAAACATGATAAATATATGTAGGTCTTAGAGCAATAGAAACATAGTGTACACAATCGGAAAAATGGAACCATGAAGGATCTTGTGATTCAAAGGGTTATCAGCGGATGTGCTTTTGAGAGACACATTCATTTCATTAGATAGGGACTATGTACACATATAAGATAGTAATTCAAGGTAGCTTCAAAGAAAAGATGCGGTGCAGTACAACGCATCTTGCTTTCGGCAGCAAGAATGTACATAAGGGTTGAGATAGACTTGACAAGGTGATGGTTTGTACGATTTAGCTTGGTCAAGACTGACCAAGAAAGTCTAGGTATATGATGTGAGCTTATTAACGAAACAATAGACAGTGTTAGTAAGCTTAACTGAGGATGATTTTCAAAGAAGAACAAAGCAACTTCTTGAAAAGGGTGATATGACAAAAGCACTAGCCGAGAACAAAAGCCTAGTGCAGCGGATGATGCTGAAGTTCACCTTCAGGAGATAAGGTTCAATATATACAAGAAAGGAATGTAAGAGAAAGCAGTGGAAAGGTGAGTTGTAAGAAGGCAATGGAAAGGTGTGAATGACAGTGGGATTAAGATGGATCTTTCCCCACAGATCAAGAAAGGCAAGGAGAAACAAAGCAAGGAAATGATACAATGCAGTAGTGTAAATAGAGTAAATCGTATCCACGAATTAGATGTAAAGGATTGACAAGGGGATAGAAAATGGATACGAATGTTCCACAACTTAAGCGGCGTCATGCCTTTGTATGTCTTGATATAGCGCGAGCCTAGGGATTTACCCGGTGTCGGCCATACACATAGGACCCTAGGTTCCGTCGCGGCACCATATACTACTTGGGTAAACACCACATCAAGAGTGGCACAGCTATCCAACGTCAGGAGATGCAAGCAATACAAGGTCATGGAAAGACACGAACAAGGAGTTGGGAGCACATGAATGTCAATGTATGGGTGACCTGAATAAAAGAGTCGAAGGCACATAGATTTCAAGGGTTGGAAACACAAGAATCATGAGAACGAGAAACATATGGACAACCAATCTTTGAGTTGTAGTGATGCATGGATTTGGAAGTACATGAATTGGCGAGAGCTCAAAGCATGTGCACCACAAGAGTTCGAAATGCGGGGAGTGCAGAAGCTTGACATGCACGGAATAGTGGAGCTTAGAACTCAAGAATTGCAATGGTTGGAAAATACATGATACACTAGAGTTGAATCCAAGAAGTTAGGATCAAGTGGCACAATGAACCATGTGAACCCTATGTCCAGCCAATACAAGTCCAAGCTAAACGTTGTTAATACGCTAATCGATACCCGTTCCGGTTTGCCAAATCGTATGTTCAAAACAATTGGGTCAAAAGCGAGCTTCTTCTTTCATTCATGTTGATGCGGCATTGAGCTTCATTGTGGGAGACACCATGGTGTTGAATCTTGATTAAACGCCAAATCTGAGGACGTTGCCGAAATCGAGGTTGATCCAGGATGCTTTCTCTTTATCTCTCATGTCATCAACTAAGAACCCTAAGTATTGCTAGGGTTATGTAAGCTACGGTAGAATCTTGCCCGTGGTATCTTCTGAACTCAGTCTTGTCTTGGTGGAGCTCCCGCTTCGTGTGTCGGCGTAGAAGTTGGCGCTGCATATGTCGGGTCGATTGGAGAAAAGTCGGCGATGATGAAAGCTCGGGCATTCTTCTCAAAGATTTCTCGGAGGCTTGCTTATTGTTCTAGTAGCTAGGCCTATAGAATCCTATGGACCCAGTACGTAAAAGTAAATATGTACGAACTATCCTGACTTCATCTTCAGGCTTAGCGAGGCCCCTTAGTCGAATAATCGCGTGTTGTCGCTGTAGGAGTCGATATTTCGTTTGTTGGGTCGACTGGAGAAACTCATCCCGCTCCTGCGATGTGTCTTGGGAAATCTTCTTTGTATGCTTCGGTACATTAGGGGCTTGTGCATCATCCTTGTGGTTGTAGACATGCCTACCGAGTCATAGCAAACTAGGACCTAGATGATAACACGTCCGATTGTCTTGACTTGATCTTTGGGCTTGTAGAATCTCATTAACTGAAGCATCCTAGGCCGTATATGTTGAATTGAAGTAATGTTTGTGGAGTATTCTTCAGCTTCGCCTATTCTTCACCCTTCTTGTGATATCTTTGACGAGGTCAATAAAGCTTTAGTCAGTGGCGATATAGGTTTTCGAAAATCTTTTGTATGATACAAGTGTGTTACATTTACGAGCTCAAGAAAATATGCCAAAAAGGGGAGACTACTACCAATTCTGGGGCCTGATTACTACCTTTCCTTCTAACGTGTACAGCTTGCAGCCAACTACCAGAGGTGAATTAAGATAATCTGCAAAAAGATTAGGATGCCATAGTCATACCTAAGTTTGTTCTCTACGACTTTGGTGTAGAAAGTTTTCCTTAAATGTCTTTAGAGTATCACTAGATTTGAAATTTCAAACTATAGGTCGCATAAGTGCAGATTTTGGTTTTTAGCATGTTTTAAGTTGGGCTTTGAAACCCAAGCATTTTCGGAGAAAACATTGTATAACAAAGTGATTACGAATTTTACGTTCTACAATCACCCTATATAAAATTTGTACCAATTCTATTTGCATCTTGAACTTCACATCAAAAACAGTAGCCACAGACAAAACTCATGTGCAACTTATTACTACCAAACAAACATATTTATAGATGCAGTAAGAATCTAGTTACTTTCAATCAAACACATAGCAAGGCACATGAGATGAGATGGAATGATGCAGGATTCGTCCTATTCGGTCTCACATCACACATCCTTTGTATATTACATATATATCTAACGATATTTCGGTGACATATATGCACGTCTCTCCATAATGCAACTAGCTGTCCTCTAGTCGTTCCTAATTTCGCACGTTGTTAGTGTACCTACAGAAGAATGCATGCTCATACATTACCACCTAGTGTGGCATGCACGCGTGACCGCTGCGTGGACAACGTTGAGTGGGCCGCTGCACCTTTTCCTCAAAGCCTGACTTTCCACCAGTACTGGGGATTGTCGAGAAGAAGGTGGATCCCAAAACCAAATGTAAGTGTGGTGGGCATGAAAGCCTCAAACATGCCCACCACCCTTAAAGAGCTTTTACTTATACAGCATGAATGCAGGGTTCACAACCGTTCGCAAATCCCGATAGCATCCTCCAGTACTGGGGACAGCTATGGCCAAAAAGTTGTTTTCCAAAGCACCGAATATGCATATGAGTTCTATCTAGGTCAGAATGTCAGCGATGTCACCTGGATAACACTAACATCCTTATACGGGCATAGTGTATACTCTCATTTTTGAATTACTTGAAGATGGGTTTTCGAAAATAGGTTTGTAAAACAAAACATGATGATATGACTGTTGTCTATGTATGATCGGCTCTGATACCAGCTGTGGCGGAACCGCCCTGCTTAGTCTAGACTAAGCACACCTGTCACCTTTGGCTCGCAGTGCACCTAGGCTAGACTAAACCCGATAGTCCGTCGAGCTACCCAAAGGCACTCGATGTAACCATCGCCCGAGGATACCGACATCACACACATTCAGCCCTCGAAAGAGCCACAACAGTTACATCATCACAGGCAGTTGAAGTAGAGAATAGGTAGACTTAGTTTACAAACCGAAAATAAGTAATCAAATACATGTGTCAATTATAGCGGAAGAGATTTCAAAATATACATATATAGCGGAAGCATTTTCAAATTATCTCACAGCGGAAACAACTCAATTAGTCTTCATTTAGAGATAAACAAGGCGAGCAGCACCGAGCCCACCAGTTCTACCCTCCTTCAAGCGATTGTCCAAAAGTCTTCAGTACCTGTAAGCCAAAAGTGGGGGCAAACCCTGAGTACTAATTACTCAGTAGGACTTAATGGAAGGGCTTATGGCTGACGCAAAGCATGCTTACTAATTATGTGGATCCTTAGCTGTTGATTTTTAAACAAGATCATGTTGACATAAGATAGCAGGATTTGACAGCTACTATCCATTAACCATGAAGATCATTTATATCATAAAGTAAATACTTGCATGAAGGTAAAACATGAGAACCCATCAATAACTTGCATAATAGTATATCATACACATCCAAGATATATCCTTCATCTACACATGTCCCGTCCCAAGATTCACAGCGCCCCCACCTAACCCTTGGGAGTAGCCGTCTCAGGAGCGATACCACGGTACATCGGGTCAGCCCTCCCTCGACTTCAAAGCATCTCCCAAGTCCATCGGCCCCCTATCAGTGGATGGGCAGCACCATGAATAGTGGGACGGATCATACACATTCAAGCATGTTGTATTGAAAAGCGTGATTGAATAAACAACATGTTAAAGTTATTACTATGTTGCCCGGCAGTGATACTGGCATTCTCACACCTGGTGAGCATCAGCGATTTGAATAGATTTCTAACTCCCGGGAATAACTAGAAATGCCAGCGGTATATGCTTACTATCCATTGCGTTCCCACATATAGCCCCCATCTCCGCTTGTCCCATCCCAAGTTCGATTCAATCCTTCTATTGTTCCCAGATTGTGCCGCCTTAGGAGCGATACCACGGTCACGTCGGGTCAGCCCTCCCTCGACTACAAGCTCCCCAAGGTGTCACAGTAGGAGTCTGTCTCTGTTCTTCGGATGGCACAAGTAAGACTTTCACCGGTCCATTATCCCGGATAAGCACTCTAGCAATGTTATGCCGATCCCAAGCGGACAGCGGACGGGGTCTTAAACGACTCGGGCGGAGTCCACCAAACCATCCATCTCATCATCATCATTTTTAATATACCCATATCTCCGCCTGGTCTCGATTTAAACTATGAGCATCCTCATAGCTTCCATTATAGTAATATTTCTTGTGACTTTTGACTCTATTTTAGGTGCTAGGGCCAGGGCGGCCAGGGAGTCTAATGCAATTGGTTTCAAACAACTCCTAATGCAGATGCGTAATCATCAGCCACAAAATGTTTTTGCTAGGAAAAACATGTTCCTGCCTACCTTTGAGTATTCTTATGAAAACCAACAAAATAATCTAAGTTAGTTTGCCGGGTTGTGAGGCTTTGCCCCAGGCAACCCCTTCATTCCATGGATAACTCCTCCTTCCAAACACGACTGATGGGCCCTCCAGGTCATGCTTGGGGCTTAGTTGGTCTTCTGGACCACCGTTGCTTGAAGTAGCTCCACGCACTTGGTTCTTGATCACGTATCTGCAGTAATCGCCACTATATGAATGACATGCATGATGCAGTGAATGAGATGTATGAATATGAATCACGTACATGAACAATTATCTTAGAAATAGGCAGAAGAGTGATTGATAAACTATGTTAACAAGAAGTGGTCTCACAGATCTAGGACAAGCATACAACTATAAAATCAAACATTCACATGGCAACATAGAATTGATTATATGACCAAGTACTAAACTAAGTTGCCCTTTATCATACCTCATGCAAGCAAACATCACTCAAGCATATAATTATTCATGTATGGACTGCTAGCAACGACATCACTCTCGGGAACATCGGGTAAGCATACAATCATACAATCACACTCATGCCAGCTAATAATCACGTAGACAACATGTTAACATGGCGATCCGATAGACAAACGATAGTTATTTGGATCAATAAGATACATATATGAAGTGTGGTGGTGTTTGTTTTTATTCAGCGGGTCATACATACATATCATGTAGTGTCCATGAGATGGAGTAAATTGCTAATTCCAATTCATCTTCATAACCCCCAATATAAACAAGCATTGACCCATGCAATTATACGTAAGCTCATTAAGTTACTGACCACGTTGGAAACAGGTTAAGTGTAGCAACATGTAAATAAAAGACACACAAGTATGAGGCAGGGATCAAGAAAAACAATATTAATTGTTTTACTGAAAGGAGTCATTTATTATTTCAAATGGGCACTCTAACTTATGGTAGGTACATAGAGCTAAATGACTTTAGATTTTTATTACACGAAGGTATACATAGATTGATACTACCACCCAAATTTCAGCAACAAAGGAGCTATACATTAATTACAGGAAATCTGGCAACTTATTTAACATATAGATCCTCAAGTTGATCATAATTAATTGGAGTGGTTTCTGGACATGAAATTTATACAGCATTCATAACATGGCATGAGCATCAAAAATAAAAATCAGCAAGCTCTATACCTAAAGTTTAGTAGGACATCTATTTTTCATATAGTTATCTAGGTCTATTTTAAATACACATCAAAACAGTGCTTATAAAGTCTAAGAAATTTCTTCCTGGACTCCAAATATAACTAGCACACTACCAATTTTTTCCATAGAATTTATTATGCACCCTAAAACCACTCTTTCCTATTATTTAGTTAAGCTTGTGACACTTTGTCATTTTCATGTCACCATTCAAATTTGACATGCAGAGCCTCAAACTTTACTAGTAGGCTAAATACACCATAAAGAGTATCTATAAAATCTAACACAGCATTTGGAGCATATTTCATAAGGTAAGTATTTTCCATGACATTACAAAGCATAAATCATAGGGGTAAATGCAAAACAGTAAGCAAATAGGTAATGCTAGTGCTACCAAAAATCATACAGGGCCTAGATGACCTAACAAAACCACTGTCAAAGTTTCGTGGCAATTGGAGTTCATTTAGACCACTTTTGACATTTATGTTGGTTTATCATGCATGCAACAAAACCAAGGGTAAAACTATCATTTCATGGATCCACATCTAAACCATTCTATATATCTACTAAATAGGAGCACAATGCAACTGAGTTTACATTTTTAGGGTTTTTCTTTGATTTATTACAAATTTCCAAAGTCTCAGCTCAAGAAAATACAGTTAAATTGGAAAACCCATAGATCCAGGGACCTATACGTGGTTTGTCGTAGATACAGGGGCGTTAACGCAAGATCTAATAGACTCATTCAACAGTGCACATTATAACCACGCAAAAAATGCCAAAACCCCGGGGGCTAAATCGCAAAACCCCCGGGTCTTCTTCTTCCTCCCGCCAAGGAGGAAGAGAGACGGCGGCGCGCGTCGGCCCAGCCGTGCGGGGCCCTGGGAGCTCGCCGGCGGCAGCTGGAGAGGGATAGGGAGGTCCAGGGATGCTCACCCCACAACCTGTGGCGACGGGGAACCGGGACGGCGCGCCGTGAACTGGTGGCGCGGCGTGGTTGGAATGGTGGCGGAGAGGCGGAACGGCGGAGCAGCCACTTGCTATGAACACGTGGGGCCGTGACGAAGGTAATGGTGGCGGTCTAGGGCGCGGGAAGGCAGTGGAGCAGCGGCGGGAATGCGGTGAACAGGACGGCGTCGGCACAGCGTGGCACGGCGGCGCGACTCGGGCCGGGCCAGGGAGGAGGCGAGGCGGCCACTTGGTGCGCCCCAGAGGTGCGCGGGGAGACGGCGAACCCAGCGGTGGTGGAGGGAAGGCGCGGGGACGATCCGGGGTGGGTGCTCCACGGTATCGTGGAACTCGCCATGGTGGCCATGGCGACGGCGCTAGGGACGAGTCGGCTAGAGGCAGTGGAAGGGGTCAAGGACCCACGGGTCGGGAGAGGTGATGGTGGAGCGCGCGTTGGTTGGGTAGGAGGAGGTCACAAAAGGTGGCGTGCGCAAGCTCAGTGAGCTCGGCCATGAAGCGGCAATGGCGACGGCGCCCGGCGCGTGAAGGAGCAAAGAGAGCAGGGCGAGAGGGGAAGCAGGGAGATGGAGTGAAGGGGGCCGCGTTCGCGTCCAGATGAAGTCGAGGGCGCGGGCAGGGGCTGAGGCAGCAGCGTCGGAGACCGGCGGCCGTGTGGCTTTCTCCGGCTTGCCTTGGGCAAGTTGCCCAGATCGAGGGGCCCACTAGCAGTGAGACGAAGGAGGGAGAAAGTGGAGAAAATGAAGAAACACAATTGATTTGGTTTTCCTCTCTTCTGAAATTCACCTAAACGACCAATTTAGAGACCGAATTTGACAAAGTCCCAATTGGATGAAATGTTTTAATCTTTAAGCTCTACAATTTTGTCAAAAGGATTAATATCAAAATCTGAGTGGAAATATGATTTACATTTGAATTTATCTAGCAGCCCTAGATTTGGACAGTGGACCTTTATGGCTTTAGAAATTCAAAATGTCCTATCTATAGCCATTTTCACCTGAAGTGCTTATTGACACTTTTGTTGGAGACTCCAGGATCTACAACTTCTCCAATTTGAGCCTTACATGAAAGTGACTGTAGGTTAGAACAAATTTGAGATCTCTTAATAGGGCAGATTTGAACTGGTTTTTCTATACTGATAGAAAATGATCCTAATCACCATGTAAACCACAATAAATAACCAGACCCTAGTTATCAAAGTTGTTCAACACAACACGCTCTACAAGTTTGGTAATATAAGCTTGGTCTGAAGCCCAACAGACTTTGACTATAGACACAATTGTGTTCCAGTGTTTGGTCAAACAGCAAATTTACTCCATGTAGAGTCCTTCTTGTTTTCAACTTTTGAAGTATCAAATGAAGTCCAATAACTCCAAGGTCTGATGCATTTGAAAGGTGTTAAGCTTAATTCCATTCCATAGAAAGGAGGATTTTGAAGTAGTGTAGAGAAATCAAAAGTAATTTCAAAATCAACTTGGGGAATAGCTGAAACTCTAGTGCTGCAAATTTTCTAAGTATAGAGCCACCAGGGCTGTTTTCAAGAGACTTTTAAGTTAAATATGAGATAAGTAGATGACAGTTTGATCCATGCTCAGTGTAGCAAAAGTGAAGTTTATGGTATGTACAACAACTTGATAATGGAGTTGGGCTTATGTGCTTAATGAACTTAATAGTTTTATTAGGGCTCAAATTTGGTCACGATCACACTTGTCACCTTTCAGCAAGTGTTGGCTGAATTCATAACAAACCTTTAAACCTTTTGTCACTTGGTCTTGAGCTTGGCTACAATATCAAGGTAGAACTTTGGGTTTGGTGTTTGCACAAAAGCCCGTGGGTGTGACTTAGTCAACAAAGCTACACAGGGTCTTGTATCTTGAATTAGAAAAATTTTTGACTTTGTGATTTCTCCACCTAACTCTTAATCCTCTCCTATAACGATTAAGTCTTAATTCATCATTACTTGTCTCTATCTGCGTGTTAAGGTGCTTGAGATGCTGGGGGCATCACACACACTCTACAAGTGATGTCTAGGGGGTATTTATAGGTCCCAAGGTCGGTGTGGCGGTTAGAGAGGCGGTTACAACCGGAAGGCGCCGAGGTGGGGCCGAGCGGCTCCACCACAACCGTCGGATCCACCGCCTTTCTCCATCTTGTGGCTCATATTGCCTCCCCAAGTCGGTTGCATGGCGGTTAGAAGTGTGCTTTTCCCTCAACCGTTGATCTTCACTTGTGTTTCTTCCTTAGCCGCAGGATTGAAGTGCCCAGGATTGCTGACTTCACCAATCCAAGTGTTGGATCGGTGATGTGGCAAGCCTTCCGGTACTTGACGTGGTGCATTCGGCATTTGGACTTCACAAGTGTGTTGACACGTCACTTAGGCACATGCAGGTCGAAGATGAGCTGATTTGGCTCCTAAGTCAGGCCGAGCGGCTTGGCATGGAGCCGGGCGGCCTGGCTTGGAGCCGAGCGACCTGGCCCACTGGCCAGTGACCCTGTGACTTAGCCAAATTTATCTGTTTTCTGCTGATCTTTGTACCTACAATCAAATATTCAACACAACTCGTGGAAATGTGTTAGTAGCACAGGTTTATCCATACTTTGGCATGTTTTCCTCCATGTTCATGGACAGTTGACGGTCATTGGTAGTGCAATAACGACCGTCAACGCCCCCCCCCCAAGCTTAAACCTTTGCTCGTCCTCGAGTAAAGCCAAGATGGGTAATGGATCAGGAGTTGCTGCAATATCAATTCTCATAAATAGGAGTTATGCACAGACGACACCCATGCTCTTACCTCGAACCATTGTGTATGTAATGATCGCTCTCACTCATACCTGTGGTGCATCTTTTTGCCTTACCATATGTTGGGCGGTTGAGAGGAAGAACGACTTAGCTGCAGGTTTAGCTCCAAGCATGTCTTTTGGGATTCACAACTCAGGTGTTTTTAAAGATTTTTCAAAAGAAAATAAGTTGTCCCAAAGGTACTCTTGATCGCTCAAAGTGTATCCTCACCATTTGAAGCCAAGAGAATGGCTAAGAACTTCCTATACTAAGGCTTATGTGGAGCTCAGGGTCATGGAAGAACTTAGCTTACTTAAGTTGTTTGTTTTGCAAAGCCAAAGATTGGACCAAAGAAATGTACTACATCATCTAGCCTTGTTCATTGTGGGAGCTTTATTTGGTGGGTGGATGGATGAATCTCCTTGTTTCCTTTTCCTTCTCCTGTTTGATTGATAGGTATGAATATGGAGCCTTTTTGTATTTTTCTCTCTTTTTGCCATGCTTGACTAGCATGCTTTTTCATATTTTTGCCATGCTTGACTAGCATGCTTTTTTTTCTCATATTTTTGTTGGCTCCATACTCTACCTCTTTTTGATTGGAAGGAGTAAGGCTAAGGGTATTATTTTGGAGATATATGGATGCATACCCAGGATAGGTAAATGCATTTGTGGTGGTGGATTTTTGCTGCAGCAATTCACAAGATAGAGATGATTCCATTCTAAGAGATTCAAAATTTGACAAAGCTCAAAACAACTTTAAGTAGCTTGAACAAGCTAGGCTCAGATATTTCAGTGTATTTCGCTCTGGTAGGTATTCAAAACCGATGGGGGAACTTCATTTCATTTTTCAAAAGAATAAATCTGAGATGTTTATCTTACTAGGGACATGTGGAGAAAACCTAGTGCTTAGCCATATCATTTCTCATAACAACTTAGACAAGGTTATGCAAAAGGCATCCACTAAGTACAAGATCAAGTTTTCAACTTATACACACAAGCTCAAAATTAAGCTAAGTGTAGAACGTGCATAAACAACTAAGCATGAACATAATAGAGCAACTATTCATCATTTCCATATGAAAGATATATGCATCAAAGTTGGGAGTTGCTTTTATTGACACGCTTTTTTTTGAACGATGTAATAAAAAGGGAAATATAAAAACATTGGTGAAAGTACTTACCTTCGTTGAACGGTGATGCTGCTGCTCGGTCGGACGGGGTACTGCTAGTACTAGTAGGACGGGTGATGCTGCTGCTTGGTTGGACAGGGGTACTGCTGCTGCTCATGAAAGGAGACAAGGACAAGAGACAGGGACACCTTACTCTGAGGAGACACAGGCACGAGGAGGCATGCTCATAACGGTCTACCATCCCCCCCAGGCTTCAATGAAGCTAGGAGTTTTGGTAGTAGTAGTTGTAGAAGTTCTGAGCATTGAGGAAGCTGGCTCCAACTTTCTCGTTCGGGTTCTGGAGCATTTCCATGTTGGTTTGGAGCCATTGACCCATCTCTTTCGTGCGTTGGTAGATGTCACCTACCTGCTGATACAGCCTCTGATCGTACTGGCCCAAGTTCATCCCCCTCCATTGCGGAGTTCATGTTGGCCATGTCAGGTGTGTGGTACATGGCTAAAGCAGAGTGACCTATGTCTCTACTGAGCGCACGTGATGCACTACCGCCTCCGTAGTGTTGTGTACTATGGGAAGGCTGGTAGGAACTCTCGCCACCGGTACTGGAGAAGTACCAGGATGGCTCAGTTGGTATGGAAGCGTGGATGGGTTCCTCAGAATCCTCTCCTCGGGCTCTGTGGTGTGACTCCTCCGCTCGCCGTCGCTGGGCTCTGGTCATGACGCCGCCGATGCTTTGGCGTGGTGCCTCCACATCTAGCTGCATGGTTAGGCTCCTGATGGTGTACATGTCAAACTGCAGTGCTGGAAGCGGCAACTCAAGGCTATGCCCAAAGCATGTCATGATCAGTCTCCCAGTTGTGGCGTCTCGCCTCATGAAATGTGCCTGGACAAAGTGCTGCTCCCCCACATGGTGTGATGTGTCGCCGGGAAGGTAGTTAAGCTAGGCATTCTCTAGGAGATCCAAGTTGGCTGCTATCCTGGTGACAAAGGAGGTGATGCTTATAGGGGTGTTGGTCGCTCTCATGCCCATCCAGTGGTGGACAATGTCGAGGACCGCAGCATAACGCTTCTTTTTTACCATGGCATAGAGGCACTTGAGGTCTTCATTGGGTGCACAACGAACCTCGCCTCTTGGAAAGACGATGAGCGAGACCCTACGAGCTAAGAGTCTCAGAGTGGGATTATGAATTTTGGTGGTGCTGTGTTTCCCCTTCCCGTACTCTCCACATATTTCTACCCAAAAAGATATCATGTCATACCCAGCCGGGTCAATCAACGAACAGTTGGAGTGGAAGCCCAGGAGGTCGGCAAACTGCCGCGGGTAGACAGAGAACTCAGTATTGAACATGCGGAAATTTATAAACGTACCTGTTGTACGCTTATCCACGCGGAGAGTCATTAGGAACTCTTGTGTGAGAAGAACGGATCCTTCCTCTGTAATGTTAGCGAAATCCGACCAACCTACATAATCAAAGGCTTTAATGAACGGGTCCAACATACCTATTTTGATGAGGAAGAAGGCGTCGTAGCACTTGGTCCTCCCAAAGGTCTTGGTGGTAAGAGCTTGTAACACCTGGGCTTTTTGATCGTCTTGGATGTTGATATCCTGCAGGTTCATCAGTCGGCGATGTGGTTGTTGCTAAGAAAAAACTCCATCTTGCTCCTGGTCCACCGCTGACAGACATCCTATCGGACACTGCGGGAGTCCTGTCAGATGCTGCTGGGGTCCTAGAGCTTCCGCTTTGTGAACGAGAGCGAGAGCACTCTCCGACGAAGATGGGAACTTCAAGTGCAGTCCCTTCCCTGTGTTGCTCAGGGCCTTCTTCGCTTTCTTGAAGAAAGAAGACATCCTGCAAAAATAGACAATATGCTACACAATGGACAAAGCAGACACAAATATTAGCGTTAGCGGTTAGTCGTCCAGAAGTCAGTCGTCCAAGAGTTAGTCATCCTTGCGGGGCAGAGCCTCCACAAAACGTCCAAAAACCGAGGGTGTAGCAAAATTTGGAAATTTAAACATGCAGTGGTGAAAATTAAAGTAAGTGCATGAAAGATAGAAAAAATTATAACACGGAAAATTAAATATGCAGTGGAGGATAAGGCCAGTTTACCTCCTAGCGAGGGCAAGTCATACCTTGGGTTCGGTGTCAGCGCTTGAAGGAGACTTAGCGGCCGTCTGTGCTGCAACTTTTGCTTGCCAAACCTTCTTGGTTGCCACAGCCTTTTGTTTCTGAGTTTTGATCTTCTTTTCTGGCTGGGCTTTTGGTGTTTCCTCTTTCTTCCGCCATTCTTGAGATGTGTTTGTTGCCTTGGCGGTGACCTTTGTCTCAGGAGCTTTGCCTCCTGAGTCCTTTGTCGGCGGCTGGGCCAGTGAGGCACGTCTCAGTGACTCGGCTCTACGATCGGCTTTGAGCTTGCGGGCTTCTCCATCGTATAGGAGCTTTTCCATGGCTACGAGGAGAGAGTCCATTTTTGGCTTGCTTGGTGAAAGCTCGATCTTCTCTCTTGGAGTTTCCCAGGGTGCCTGACACTTATATTTGAAAGTTTTTACGTGTCGGCACTGTTCGACCTTCGGTTTGAAGGCGAACGTCTCCCGTCTGCCATTGATGTTGAGGTGGACTTCTCCAGCTCCAACATCAATGTTGGCCTCAGCGGTGCTTAAGAATGGTCGCCCAAGGATGAGCGGCGTCTTCGTGTCTACCTACATGTCTAGCACCATGAAATCCACCGGGACAATGAAGTTCCGGATTTTCACCGGGACATCTTCGGCGATCCCGACGGGGGTAGCGAATCAATTGATCCGCTAGTTACAGGCACATAGCAGTAAGGGCAAGTGTAGCATGTGTAAGTTTATCAAAGACTACCTTTGGCATGACGCTGACGCTTACTCCCAGATCACAGAGAGCTTGATCAAAATTCTGGGTCCCTATTGAGCATGATATGGAGGGGTTCCCAGGATCCTTCTTCTTTTCAGGCAGTTGATTGAGTATGGCAGCGCTACACTCCTCCGTGAGGTGAACAACTTCGGTCGATGGCAGCGGCTTCTTGTTGTTGAGGATGTCCTTCAGGTACTTAGCATACTTAGGCACCTGCATTGCATCTAGCAATGGGATATTGACATATAATTTCTTGATTACCTCAACAAATTTGCCGAACTGATCGTCGATCGAGGCCTTTTTCTGCCTTTGAGGAAAAGGGAGCACTGTGCTGTCATAGAACTCGTGCGGAGCTGACTTTGGTGCTTCCTTCACCGGTGGTGGTTCACGATCCACCTCATCTTCCTCTTCTGGTGCGGCCCGCTTTCCCTGTTCTTTTCCTGCAGCTCTAGGATGTGGGGGGTCTTGTGTAGACCTTCCACCCCTAGTGGTTACAGTATGTATATGTTCCTTCGGGGGTGGCTCGGGATGTCCAGGAAGCTTCCCCGAAGTAGGACTAGGTAGAGCGACGGCAAGCTGAGCTATCTGGGTTTCTAGCATTTTATTAAAGTCAGCTGGTTCTTCATGGCACTATTCAAAGTTTCCATTTGATTTGACAAAGATTCAAGAACTCTATCATTCGCATGGAACTTCTTACTAATGCTATCGTTCACAGCTTTTTGATCGAAAGAATTTTTATTAAACAGCTGAGAACTGTTAGAAGACATACCTAGACCAGCGAAAGGTAAGTTGGGTCATGAATTCCAACCTGGTTGAGGACGAGGCCCATTGCTGAAGCTATTGATGTTGATGAAGTTCACGTCCTCCGATCCATTTTCGGGGCAGCTGTTCCCCGTGTGGCTGGTGTTCCCACAATGCTCGCAAGTCATGCGAGAATCCAGTGCCTGGACCGGCACAGGTTCAGGAGTGCCCTCTAGCTTCTTTAGCAGGAGGTCCATTTTGGCGGCAAGCATGTCGGAGCCGTCAATATGGTGGACTCCATGGGGCTTATTGTTCGCCCTCTCCTCTCTCCATCCTTGGTTGCTTGCCTTCTTCTCGATGAGAGTGCGGGCAGCGGCAACGCTCAAGGACAAGAATGATCCTCCAGCGGCTCCATCGAGGTGTTCTTGCGCAGACTGGTGTAGTCCATGGAAGAAATTCTGGATATTTAGCCACTGTTCCATACCATGGTGGGGCAGGCGGCGATGTACTCTTGTAGTCTCTCCCATGCCTCCACCACGGACTCATCAGCGAGCTGCTTGAAGCTCGAGATTCGGTTCCTCAGTGAGCTTGTCTTCACCAGCGGGAAGTACTTTGCCAGGAAGGCATTGGAGCATGCCTCCCAAGTCGCCAAGTTATTGCGGTTCAGGTAGAACCACTGTTTCGCCTTCCCAATCAGAGAGAATGGGAAGAGGCGAAGCCGAACAGCATCAGTGGTTGCACCCTTGATTGTGAAAGTGCTGCATACCTCCAGAAATTGCTGGAGATGGCTATTTGCATCCTCCGACGCCAATCCACAGAATGGGCTAGCTTGGACCATGTGGATGACACCTGGCTTGAGCTCGAATCCATCTCCAACATTCACACTTGGCCCCGTAGGGATGTTGTTGCTGGATGGGATAGAGAACTCACGAATGGTCTTCTCAGCCATATGTGTCGTGTCGGTTATGCTTGATGATCCAAACTCCAGTGTAGCTGGCACAGGCCTCTGCCCGTGGATTTTCTTCTGACGGACTCTCCTTCTGAGCAGCGACTCCGGATTGTTGTGAAAGTTTGCGGGTAGGTCAAAACCGGTCAAACACCTCTCTGTCACCCAACAATAAAGTAGACAGAGGCAAATAGGCCCGCTAAGAAATAGTACCTAGGTTCGAACAAATCAAACTTCTATTGCCAATTGCTTCCCCGGCAACAGCGCCAGAAAAAGCTTGTTGACGTCTCTTAGCGTAACAGATTTTACTCCGCAAGCGCACGGAGATTCGCTGTAGCTTTTTCACTCAGAGTATTCCGAGTATCGTAAAAATCCACAGGGAAGCAAGGGCGAATAGGTGGAATGAAATGTCGAACTTTCAAGCAGTACTATAAGTTAGATAAAATACCAGCTATTCTTACAACGGGGGTAAGATATAAAGATAGTGTATGGTGGAAAGAGTAAAACAGGGACTAAAGAAGCCTAACACTTAGGTAGTTGCCTGGGAGGACAACGAGTGAGATTAGATTTCCAAACTCTACTACTTAACCGCTACAGAGAAGTATTCGCGGTTGATCTAAGTTATCTGGATACAAGCTAGGATCTTGCGTCGAGCGAAATTCCGGCACCTCGAGGGGTCAAGGGGTAGATAGTAGACCTCCGAAGGAGACCCGGCTACCGCCTACGGGCTTACCGAACGACGGGGTGGAATACTGAGACCTCTAGAGCTGTCATCTAGAGAGGCTACCAACCAGATCTGCGTGGGTAAGATGGCATGCTATACTAATGTTCAAGTGAGAACTTGAACACTAAAGCTCTTCCTTGATCAGAGGGTGAGAACTAACTTAATCTTAGATCAAAAGCCTAAGACAATCTTATAGCATCGGCAAGTCTAACAGGATTCAGATAACTTAAGAACAACACAAACCTAAGCCTTGGATCTAGTGTGCAATAAGGGTACAGCACACTAGGCAAGCGTTAAGAAGTAAAGTATAACAGAAGATAGAGCAATGATAAATATTATTCTGAAGTAATGAGTACAAAGATAGAAAGATACAAGAGCTTTACCAAGACTCGAAGAAGACTCTAGAATCCCTGAGGTAAAAGCTCAGACTCAACTCTAACTTCCAGGACTAACCTAGTGATACAAGACTAAGCGATAGTATGAGCTACTCAACTTCCACACTCTACAAGTGAAGTCTAGGGGGTATTTATAGGTCCCATGGTCGGTGTGGCGGTTAGAGAGGCGGTTACAACTGGAAGGCGCTGAGGTGGGGCCGGGTGGCTCCACCCCAAGCTGGGCGGCCCAGGTGACCATTGGATCCACCGCCTTTCTCCATCTTGTGGCTCATATTGCCTCCCCAAGTTAGTTGCATGGCGGTTATGGCGGTTAGAAGTGTGCTTTTCCCTCAACCGTTGATCTTCACTTGTGTTTCTTCCTTAGCCACAGGATTGAAGTGCCCAAGATTGCTGACTTCACCAATCCAAGTGTTGGATCAGTGATGTGGCAAGCCTTACGGTACTTGACGTGGTGCATTCGGCATTTGAACTTCACAACTGTGTTGACACGTCACTTAGGCACATGCAGGTCGAAGATGAGCTGATTTGGCTCCTGAGTCAGGCCGGGCGGCTTGGCATGGTGCCGGGCGGCCTGGCTTGGAGCCGGGCGACCTAGCCCACTGGCCAGTGACCCTGTGACTTAGCCAAATTTGCCTGTTTTCTGCTGATCTTTGTACCTACAATCAAATATTCAACACAACTCATGGAAATGTGTTAGTAGCACAGGTTTATCCATACTTTGGCATGTTTTCCTCCATGTTCATGGATAGTTGACAGTCATTGGTAGTGCAATAACGACCGTCAACAGACACTGAGTGCTAATTCTAGAAATCACAGAAAAGCTTTCACACGTAGAACCTGCGCAGATGCTCTATGTTCCAAGAGTTCCCGACTGGTGCCCCGTCCATTTGAGATAGACAATATGATCCTGGACGAGTGACTTCTGTGATGATGTATGGGCCTTCCCAAGGAGGAGACAACTTATGTTGTCCAACAGTCCTTCGCACCCTGCGTAGCACTAAGTCTCTTATCGAAAAGGAGCAAGGCCTCATGCAGCGATCATGGTACCGTGGTAGAGTCTGCTGGTAACTAGCCGACTAAATAACAGAGTTCTGGCGTTCCTCTTCGAGTAAATCGATCTCCTCGATTCGTGTTGCCTCGGCTTCAGCAATACTCTTGAAAGCCAGTCATGGGGCTCCAAACTGTAGGTCAGCGGGTAATACTGCCACTGACCCGTACACCATGAAGAAGGGCATGTTGCCCGCAAGTGCTTTGCTAGGTTGCGTTCGAAGGCTCCAAACCATATATGGGAGCTCACGAATCCACTTGCCGGCTAGCTTCTCGTTCTTGTCGAAGATTTTCTTCTTAAGTGCATCCAGAATCATGCCATTAGCTCACTCGACTTGCCCATTGGCTCTGGGATGAGCCACCGAGACATACTTAATCCTAATGGACCTTTGCTCACAGAAATCAAAGAATTCTGAGCCCATGAAATTGGACCCCAGATCTATGATAATAGAGTTCATAATGCCAAAGCGAGAGATGATGTCTTGAATGAACTCAACAGTTTTGGCAGATGTTAATGAGGCGATAGGCTTATACTCGATCCATTTGGTGAATTTGTCAATAGCAACCAACATATGAGTATATCCACCCTAAGCTTTCTTGAAAGGCCCAATCATATCTAGCCCCCAGCAGGCAAAAGGCCATGAGACTGGTATAATATTCTGCAACTGCTGTGCTAGAAGATGGTGCTGCTTGGCAAAGAATTGACAAGCCTTGCAGTGCTGCACTAACTCGGCAGCATCTTTCTTTGCTGTTGGCCAATAGAAACCGGCCTTGAACGCGTTCTCGACCAATGTATGTGAGCCGGCATGAATTTTATAGATTCCAGCATGTATCTCTGTCAGCAAACTCTGCCTTGATGAGGTATCTAGGCATTTTAACAAGACTCCTGAAGTGCCACGCTTGTATAGCTCGTTGTTGATCAGAGTATAAGTGGATGACCGCCTTGCTATTCGCTCGGCCTCAGCTTTATCATCTGGAGTCTCCTCATTTAAGATGTACCTGATGATAGGAGCCCTCCAGTCAGTCGGAACATCCTCCAAAGTTAGGATGTGTAGTTCGGGCGGTATGTTCATCTCGTCTAGCTGAATAGAGGGATGACGAAGCTCTTGAACGTAGGTGCCAGAAGGTACTTTGGCTCGTGATGAGCCCAGCTTGGACAGAATATCAGCGTCCACGTTGCGGTCCCGATCCACATGAATGTACTCCGGGCCTTGAAATTTGCCTTCTAGCTTATGAACTGCTTCACAATAATTATCCATACTTTCTGTCGAGCGGTCCCACTCCTTGTTGACCTGATTAATGACCACCAAAGAGTCTCCGTAGGCCATCAAGCGCTGAATGCCCCGTGATATGGCTATGCGCAGACCATGAAGTAGAGCCTCGTACTCGACTGCATTATTTGAGACCGGGAAGAGGATCTGCAGTACATACTTAAGTTTTTCTCCCGCTGGCGAGGTGAAGACGACACCAACACCGGCTCCTTCCTGTTTCAATGAGCCATCAAAATACATCTTCCAGACCTCCATAATTTCTGGCTTCTAAGGGACCTGGTGTTCAGTCCACTCGGAAACAAAATCAACCAGTGCCTGGGTCTTGATGGTAGTACGGGGATGAAACTCGATGTCGTGAGCCCCCAGCTCGCAGGCCCACTTGGCAATACGCCCGGTGGCCTCCCGATTACGTAAGACTTCTCCAATTGGGAACTCAGTAACCACTATGATTTTATGTTCCTCAAAATAATGACGCAATTTACGTGCGGTAATGAGAACTGCATATAATAACTTCTGAACTTGAGGATACCTGATCTTGGAGGGGCTGAGGACCTCGCTGATGAAGTAGATCGGGTGTTGCCTGGGCACATCATGCTGTTCATCCGGCCGCTCGACCACCAGTGCAGTGCTGATCACATGAGTCGTACAGGAGATGTAGAGGAGCAAATCTTCAGCTGGTGAGTCGGCCGTGGCTCGATTGGGAGATTTGATTACAGGAGGCGTGGTCAAGAACTTTTTCAGAGCATCCAAAGCTTCCTGAGCTTCCGTGGTCCATTGGGACCGATCTACCTTCTTGAGTAGTTTGTAGAAAGGCATACCACGTTCGCTGAGTCGCGAGATGAATCGACTCAAGGCCGCCATACACCCAGTCAATCTTTTAACATCCTTTTGTGATATGGGAGGGTGCATGCGGAGCATGGCCTTGACCTTTTTAGGGTTAGCTTTGATCCCCCTCTTGCTGATGACAAAGCCGAGTAATTGGCCTACAGGGACGCCGAAGACACACTTGGTGGGATTGAGCTTCCGCCGAAATTTCCTCGGGCTGTCGAACAACTGTCGTAGGTCATCGATGAAATCCTCCGCGCTCTTATCTTGATCACGACGTCATCAACGTAGGCTTCGACGCGTTTGCCCCAGTAGTCAGCAAGGCACATCTGGATCGCTCGTTGATACGTGGCGCCAGCATTTTTTAACCCGAACGACATAGAAGTGTAGCAGTACGCACCGAAAGGTGTGATGAACGCGGTCATTTCCTGATCCTCGACTGCTAGGCTGATCTAGTGGTAACCCGAATAACAGTCGAGAAAAGAGAGTAAAGCCGTAGAGTCAACGACCTAGTCTATACGAGGCAACCCAAACGGGTCTTTAGGGCAGTGCTTATTGAGATCGGTATAATCAACAAATATCCGCCAGTCTTTTTTATTCTTTTTGAGAACGAGTACAGGATTTGCAAGCCACTCGGGATGCATGACCTCTCTAATGAAACCGGCAGCCTTCAGCTAGGTTAACTCAGCCCTAATTGCCTCTCACTTTTCAGGAGTAAATCGCCGCAGCCTCTGCTTGATGGTGCTCGGCCAGTTCCCTCGGGACCCCAGGCATATCTGCAGGCTTCCATGCAAACATGTCGCGATTGGCCCTTAGGAACTGGATGAGCCCGTCTTCCTATTTAGGAGGAAGAAGCGCGTTGATGGCAGTCGTCTTGGTCACGTCCGAGGGATCGAGGCTTATTTCCTTCGTAGGGACCGCCGCTGTATTGCTGCGCTCGATGCCGCTTCTTGAGTCGGGATCTGGAGGTCTTCCTGTGACACGTTAGCCGCATCGGCCTAGAGCTTCTTCTAGGCCACCATGCTGTTCTGCTCGAGGGCCATCTGGATTGCTTCGTGTACGCACTCTGATGCTCCCTTGAAATAAGCCCGTATGGAGAGAACGCCGCGTGGGGCTGGCATCTTGAGGATGAGGTATGGGTAGTGCGGGATGGCCATGAACTTGGCGAGCCCGGGACGTCCGATGATGGCGTTATAGACGCAGTTGAAGGTTGGGACCTTGAAACATAGCGTCTCAATGCGGAAATTTTCCGCAGTGCCAAAGGCGACCGGCAAGTGAATGTGGCCGAGTGGATATTCACCCGCACCCGGCGCAATCCCAAAGAATGGGGTATTTGACCTCTTGAGTTCACTAAGAGGGATCCCCATGTCTTGTAGAGCTCTAGGGAACACGACGTTGATGCTTGCACCGCCGTCGATCAATACCTTCTTGAGTCGGGTGTCTCCGACTATGGGATTGAGGGCGGTCCGGGAAGCATTGATTATTGCCTTCGTTCGGTCGTTGTGGAGGCTGGTTCCACGGTAGAGGCAGCGGCGGCGCTGCAGGCTGCGCCATGGGAAGCTGGCCACGCACCAGCATGGCTTTGAAGTCGCGGCAGTTCCGGAGAGTGTGGCGCATGTCTTTGTGCTTAGGACACGGCTCGTCGAGTAGTTGATCAAGGGTCCGAGCTGGAGCAGGAGGCGGGCCACGTGGACGCACTGGAGGTGACGCCACGACTCAGACCTCCTCTCGAGGCCTCTTGTCCCAGCGACGATCCTTCCGCGAGGGTTCCTCGTGTCTCTCTTGCTTGCCCTTGCCCCGATCGTCCTGCCGAGGGCGAACAAGGTCATGTGCCCATTCGTCCGCTATGATGTAGCGGTCTGCTTCTAGGAAAAGGCATTCTGAGGTAGTGGGCGCTCTTTCCAGTATGTGCTAGACGAAGAATTGATCGTTTGACCCCTGAAGCAAGTCGTCGATCACCGTATCCTCAAATACGTTGGGGATGCGATTCCTTAGAGCTTGGAATCGCTTGAGGTACGATCGCAGGCTCTCTGAGTCTTTGCACCTGATGGTTTTGAGGTCCCATCGCTGCGCCGGCTTGTCAGAGAGTGATTGGAAGTTGGCGATAAACAGGCGACAGAAATCGCCCCAGTCTTCAATGTAGCCCCGCCTGAGGTGGCGCAGCCATTGAAGCGCATCCTGCCCCAACTTAATTAGGATGTAGGCCATCATGAGATCTTCCGAGGCATAGGCCGCCCGGACCGCGGTAGTGTACACGGCCAGACAATTCCACGGATCCATCTTCATCTCAAATTTTTCAATGTTTGAGATCTTGAAATTGGGCGGCCATTCGACGTCTTGAATCTTCTGACCAAAGGCTGCCACAGCTGCATCAGTGCTGTCAGCCGGGTTGCCACGGTTCTCATCTGGTCGGTGTGGCGGGGACTTAGGGCGGAGGTTATCCCCAGTCCTGACTCAAGGCACGGAGCTGTTAACGGAGGCGGTTCTCGAGTGACCCCCGGCAACCGAGGCATGCTGAGGGGGGCCATAGTCCCGATCGTAGTTCGCCCGCCGATCCAACTCCATCTGGTGTCGCTGAGCACGAGACTGCTCGATGCTGTGACGCGCGTCACGGTTGTCGTTGATGACCTGTCGTGCATCAGTTGCTCTAGGCAGAGGTGGTCCGCCACCCGAGTGAGAACGGTCTTGATGGCCTCCCTATCCTCGTTGTTAGGGAGCAGCTCGCAGAGCTTGACTAGCGCCCCGCCGGCTTGACTCGGAGTCTCCATGACCCCTTCAAACTCCCTTAGAAGATTGCGCCCAGGAAGTGCGGCCACGCGGTGTCGCCTAGCTTCGCTAGCTTACCAGTCACGACGCCGCTGTCGGGCCTGGTTCCTGCGCCGATGGCTCTAAACTTCTTGCTCGTTCTCGCTACCCCGCGTCACCTCGTCTATTGTCACGCCCAGTTCTCAACCAACGGAACCGGAACAACATATATGTGCCAGGAACGTGTCTCACATATATCATGACAATAGTGACATCACAGAACGTGCATAACGATAAATATAACGTTTACATAGAGTATAACATCACTTTATTACAATAAGACAACATGTCTTTAAACCAGAGTCATAGCGGAAGCATAAACGAAGATGAACGAGCCGCCACACGGACGTCGACTGGTGGACCGATACGCCTAGAACTCGTTGAAGTCCTGAACATACTCTTCGAAGTCTTCTGGAGCTGAGCAGCGGTTGGGTTCCAGCCAACAGTAGGTTTAAAGTAAAGCAAGCGTGAGTATTTCATACTCAACAAGCACAACATGAACTATGAGGCATCTAGGGTTGGCTGACACTTAGCATGAGCTTTTAGTTGGTCAAGTTTTATTAAGCGACTAATTACTACAGGTGAGTTGATAAACCATTAACCCAAGGTATAGCATAAAAGATTTAAACAACAACATTAACATAAGAACCACTTTCAAACCCAACAGAACCACTAATCTGCATAAAGGATCTGGGCCGCTCATAACCGTGAGCACGGCTGACATGTCAGTTTTACACTCTCGAGAGGTCGTACATCTTTACCCATGAGTCGTGGGCTACGCTAGTGGTCCACCACATTACCGTAGATGAGATGGCTAGCAAGCACACTACGAGGCCTTTACAAAGATCACGTTGGTAAGGTGTAACCGCTAAGGTTTCAGGGTCCGTAGCTGTGGAGCAAGCCTCAAGGGGAGATAAACGCACTCAACCCAAGTAGCGCGAGGGCCACAGAAGCTCACCTCCCCTCTTGCCCCGTCGGTAAGTTACCCCCAAACCAATGCAACCTAATTAATTAGCCAAGACCGTCCCATTCCAGTCTCATGGTAGCACTGTTATCCCAGGTTGTCGCTTTGCGAACCGGTCCTTAAGGAGAGTGGCCATAAGCAAAACACCTGCTCATGCCCCCTAAACCAAGTTGCTAAAAAGCCATTTTTAAAGGAACATGAACCACAGAGGGTCAAGCTCAAGATTTGATTGCATAGATCCATTAACAAGATTATTAACAAGGATACATGAGTTCGCGCAGCAACTAGCAAAACTTAACCAACAAGCAACCCATAGGTAACATATCGATAAAAGAAGCTAGGTACAGTCCTTATTGGCATACAAAATTAGACACATGCATATGAAGTGATTAAGTGGTTATTGGGTTGTGTCCATGTTATACTTGCCTTGCTCAAACTGGTCTTGAGTCTGCTGCTCAACACCCTCAAACTGCTGCTCTTCGTCACCAACAAACTGCTCACCGTCTAACCACGTTCACGGCAACGTACAAGCATTTCCACGCATACATACATGCAAACAATTACCCAAAGGTGAGAAACAGTACATCATATCATAAAAACAGAAGATAAAACTGTACTAAAAACATTCTACATGTTTCTACGGTCGTGTGAGCGCAAGAATCACTCAAATCGGAGTTAAAACGTGAAAGTTATGCATAAAACGGGCTCCTAGGGGCATAACTGTGATAGAAACATTGAAACCAGGGGCTAGATTTGAAAAACCGAGGACTTAAACGTAATTAACCGTAGCCGCCGAGGGTTTCCAGGCAAAACCGCCGGGTCCTGGACCGCGGGTTCAAAAACCGGAAAGCCCAGGGGCCAAACCGAAGAAAACAGGACCTAAACCTAATTATTCTTCAACGGACATGGACTGCGGGTTGATTCCAGAGAAACGCGGGGGCTTTTCTGCGAAAGTCCCGCGCTGACCGGTCTACGCCGACGCGGCGCTGACGCGGCGCGCGCGTGGCGCGACACGTGGGCCTGGCGGGTGGGTCCCCGCTGTCGGGTTTAAGAGAAGGCGACGTGGCGTGTTCTGATTGGTCCACGAAGGGGTACGCTGTGTTCTAATCTCGGCCACCCGTGAAAGATCCGACGGCCGAGGTGCACGGGGACGGTGAGGCGCCGGCGGCGACCAAAACCCACGGCGGGGTTCGGCCCGCGCGGCGGTGGCTCGCCGGCGTGGTGCACGCCGGGCCTAAAGACCGTCCCGCTGGACTAGATCTAGTGGGAAAGAGAGAGGAGGCCGAGGCGGAGCTCACCGAGGGGTCGAAACGGGCGGAGGCACGATGGTGAGGGCTCGCGACGGAGGACGGCGGACGGCTCGGACGGCGTTCGCGGGTAGAGGCTTCGGAGTGGCAGGCTCGCGGCTAGAACCCACGGAGCGTCTCCCCGAAACTCCTGCGAACAAGATGGCGGTGGTTAGGAGGTCGAAGACGGCTCGCCGATGAGGAATTTGGGCGGCGGAGCGGCTTACCGAAGCGGAGCTCCGGCAACGGACAGCGGGCACGAGAGAGCACGAGCGACGAATTGGAGAAGAGGATTTGCAAAGGGGAAGAGTGCGGTCCTCGAAGGGGGTTTTATAGAGCCCTAGGCGAAGGGGATAGACACGGCCGCGGTGATTCCGCTCGGCGGCTTTGAAAGCCGGACCCGGCGCAGTGAGGGAAAGGAGGGAGAAGGGGAAACCGGGGCGGCGACCGCGGGATTGAGGGTGGGCACTAAAGGAAGGGGACGTGGGCGTGGCTTCGGCTTCCTTTGCTTGAGCGCCGACGTGGCCGAGCGGGGGAGTAAGGAAGGCGAGCGAGAAATCCGGCGGGAGGAGGGAGACGAGTCTGACGCGTGGGGCCGGTGCGGTAGTGGGTGTGAGGGCGAGGGCCCGCCTGTCGGCGAGGCGCGGAGCGAGGGGCGGCGCGCGCTGGCGGGCCATGCGCTGCACTGCGGGAGAGAGGGGGCGCGGGTTGGGCCGGCCTCCGGCCCAGGCGGGAAGAGGGCGGGGGATCGGTCGGGCCGGGGCCCAGGCGGGAGAGAGGGGGCGCGGGTTGGGCTGGCCGGTCGGCTGGGCCAGCCGGTCGGCCTGGCTCTCTCCCCCTTTTTTTTCTTTTTTTTTCTGATTTTGAATTCCTTTGAATGGAGATAGAAATGGTTCTAAAATTCAAATGAATTTGAATTTGAATCCTTAATTCAAGCAAACAAGAGACAATGCACCAGCATGTAATGCACAAGAAAGTTGGGCCTATGATAAATTTTATTCTAGTATTTATTTTAAATAAAACCTGTTAATGCAAACTAAACATACAAGCCTTAGGAAAATTAAATAAATTGCTCGAAGTTTATTGTGAAGTGTTGGAATTTAAACTAGGGTGTTACAAACCTACCCCCCCCCTTAAAAGGAATCTCGCCCCCGAGATTCTCGTAGGTGGTTAGCAAAGAGACCAGGATAAGTTGCTCTCAACTCCTCCTTTCTTTCCCAAGTTGCCTCATCCTCCGTGTGATGTTTCCACTGCACTCTGCACATTTTGACCCTCCTGTTTCGGGTAACCCTTTCAGATGTTTCAAGAATCTTCACCGGGTGTTCGGTATATGTCAAATCCTCCTGCACATCCAGACTTTCCAGTGGTGCTTGTTCTTCCGGCACCCTTAAACACTTCTTTAGTTGGGACACATGGAACACATTGTGTATGCCAGATAGGTTTGGTGGCAACTCCAACTTATAAGCCACTTCGCCTTTCCTTTCCACTATCTTGAATGGACCGATGTATCTTGGTGCCAGCTTTCCTTTCATATTAAACCTCCGGATACCTCTCATTGGTGACACCTTCAAATACACAAAGTCATCAACCTTAAAGGTCAAGTCCCTGCGTCGCACATCTGCATAGCTCTTCTGTCTAGACTGAGCAACTCTCAAATTCTCACGTACCATCTTGATCTGCTGTTCAGCATCCTTGATAAGGTCGGGCCCGAACACCTGCTTCTCTCCTGTTTGGTTCCAAAATAGCGGTGTCCTGCACCTTCTGCCATACAGTGCCTCAAACGGTGACTTCTTCAGACTGGCTTGGTAGCTGTTGTTATAGGAGAACTCAGCATAAGGCAGACTCTTATCCCAACTGGTTCCGTATTGTATAGCACATGCCCTCAACATGTCCTCTAGAATCTGATTTGTTCTTTCCGTCTGACCATCTGTCTGTGGGTGATATGCCGTACTGAACCGAAGCTTGGAATCCAAAGAATCATGCAACTGCTCCCAGAAACGAGATGTGAACTGTGAACCTCTATCAGATATGATCCGCTTAGGCACTCTATGCAAGCAAACGATTCTGGAGATGTACAATTCTGCTAACCTTGCACCCGAATAGGTAGTGTTCACCGGAATGAAATGAGCAACCTTGGTCAACCGATCAACAACTACCCAGATCGAGTTGTAACCTTTCTGAGTCCTGGGTAACCCCACAATGAAATCCATACTTATTTCCTCCCATTTCCACTCTGGGATCTTCAAAGGTTGCAACAAACCTGCAGGTCTCTGATGTTCGGCCTTCACACGCTGACAAGTGTCACACACTGCGACATATTCTGCCACTGCTCTCTTCATTCCATACCACCAGAACCTTTCCTTCAGATCATGATACATCTTTGTACTGCCCGGGTGAATTGAGTAAGCAGTGTCGTGAGCCTCACTGAGTATTAACTTCTTGATACTGTCCACATCTGGCACGCAGATCCGATTCTTGTACCATACAGTACCTTGTTCATCTTCACGAAAGTGTGGTGCCTTGCCCAACTTGATCTGTTCCCGGATCTCCTGGATTTTCTCGTCCGTTTTCTGATGCTTCCTTATCTCTTGTTCCAGGGTAGGCTCTGCTTCAAATGTTGCTGCTGTGGTGTGATGCACGAATCCCAAATTCAAACTCTCAAATTCCATACACAGCTCAAAGGGCATCTGAAAAGCAACTGCCATATTAACATAACTTTTTCTGCTTAAGGCATCCGCTACCACATTAGCTTTCCCTGGATGGTAATGTATCTCCAGGTCATAATCTTTAATCAACTCTAGCCATCTTCTCTGCCTCATATTCAGCTCATTCTGTGTGAAGATATATTTAAGACTTTTGTGGTCGGTGTATATCTCACATTTATTCCCGAACAAATAATGCCTCCAGATCTTCAGAGCATGCACAACAGCTGCTAACTCCAGATCATGAGTGGGATAATTGACCTCATGCTTTCTTAGCTGGCGTGAAGCATAAGCGATCACCTTTCCCTCCTGCATCAGCACACAACCCAAACCTTCCTTAGAGGCATCACAATACACGGTGAAACTCTTGGTTAAGTCCGGTAGAGTAAGCACTGGGGCTGTGGTGAGTCTCTTCTTTAGTTCATCAAATACAGCTTGCCTCTCCTTAGTCCAATTAAATGGAACACCCTTCTCGAGCAATGATGTCATTGGTTTTGCAATCCTGGAGAAACTCTCAATAAACCTTCTGTAATATCCTGCTAGACCCAAAAATCCACGAACTTCTTTCACAACTTCTGGCACCTTCCAATCCATGATACTGCTGATCTTGCTAGGATCCACCATGATTCCACCTTTCGAGACTATATGTCCCAAGAAAGGCACTTGATCAAGCCAAAACTCACACTTGCTCAACTTTGCATACAACTTATGGTCTCTCAGCTTCTGCAAAACTAACCTCAAGTGTTCCTCATGTTCTTCTTCCGTCTTGGAATAGATCAATATATCATCAATGAACACCACAACAAACTTGTCAAGATACTCCATAAACACCTTGTTCATAAGATTCATGAAATAAGCAGGAGCATTTGTCAACCCAAAAGACATCACTGTATATTCATATAACCCAAATCTGGTAATGAAAGCAGTCTTTGGAATATCGGATGGACGAATCTTCATTTGATGATAACCCGACCTCAAATCAATTTTTGAGAACACACATGCACCTTGCAACTGATCAAACAAATCATCTATCCGAGGTAAGGGGTATTTGTTTTTGATGGTGACATCATTCAAAGCCCTATAATCCACACACATCCTTCTTGACCCATCCTTCTTATCAACAAACAGAACTGGGAAAGCCCAAGGTGAAGAACTAGGCCGTATAAACCCTTTTCCTAACAATTCATCTATATTTTCCTTTATTAACTCTTGTTCTTTGGGTGCCACTCTATATTGCCTTTTTGCTATAGGGGCTGTACCAGGTAAAAGTTCTATTAAAAATTCAACTTCTTGGTTAGGTGGCATACCTGGTAACTCTTCTGGGAAGACATCCGGGTACTCGCACACTACTCGAATTCCCTCCGTGGGCTTCGCCTCCATCTGATGCAGACAACCAGAAGGTTGTGTGGCACTGACTTCCACTTTCTGACCATCAGGAGCTGTTAAGTGGACGGTTCGCTTGGCACAATCAATTCTGACATCCCACTTAGCAAGCGTTTCCATTCCCAAGATGATATCAATCCCCGCGGAACCAATGATTATCAACTTGGTGCAGAATTCTACCCCCCTTATGTTTATGCTAACTCGAGGGCATATTAAACTGGTGCTCAACGTTCCCCCCGGTGTGGTTACTACCATGGGTCTACTTGTAGACCTTATAGGAATATTGTACTGCTCAGCATATGATTTGGTAATAAATGAATGCGTGGCACCGGTATAAAAAAGAACTGTAGCGGGGTGAGAGTTGACCAGGAACGTACCAAGCACGACGTTAGGGGCTTCAGCTGCAGACTCAGCTGTCACATGATTCACCTTCCCTTGCCACGGTGCCTTGCCCTGTTGATTGGGGCGCCCTTGCTGCGGCTGGGGAGGGTTCTGCCTTTGGCCCGATTGCTGCCCCTGTTGGTTACCTTGCACCTTACGGGGACAAGCATTAGCATAGTGGCCCGCTCCACCACACTTGTAGCAAGGCCCAACACCTGTAGTCTGGTTTGTGGTGGGAGGGGTGGTCTGCACTTGGCGCTGAGCTGGATACATAGGACGAGCTGGCTGACCCTGGTAGCGCTGCTGGTACTGGTAGCCTTGCTGTCCTTGAGCCCGCTGCTGCTGTGAGCTCGGACCCTGAGAGAAACGGGGGCGGGTGTTGCTGCTTGATGAAGAGTTGTTGTACTTCCTCTTCCTTTCTTCAATCTCCTGGCGCTTCCTTTCAGTGAAAAGAGCCCTGTCCACCAGTTGATGGAAGCTAGGAAAGGTATGGTTCATCAGCTGGTATTGGAGCTCATCATTTAGACCCTCCAGGAAGTATTCTTGCTTTTCCTTGTCCTCCGCCACCTCTGCAGTGGCATATCTGGCCAACTGTAGGAACTTATCCCTATACTCAGTCACCGACATACTGCCCTGCTTCAGGGAAAGAAACTCCTTCTTCTTCATTTTCATCAACCCCGCAGGCACGTGGTGGTTGCGAAAATTCTCCCTGAATTGTGCCCAAGTGAAAGCATCCCTATCTTGGGGTCTGTAAGATTCCCACCAATCCAGGGCTGCACCTCTTAGCTGACCGGAACCATACAGAACCCTCTCCCGATCATTGCATTGAGCAATGTCCAGCTGGCGTTCCACTGCGTGAAGCCAATCATCAGCTTGCAGTGGCTCTGTGGCATGGGAGAAGGTGGGTGGATGACCCTTCAGGAAATCTCCACGCCGGTCCCTAGGTGGTGGGGGTGGAGGCTGAGCTTGAGCCTGCTGGAGAACATGCACAGCGTTGGTCATCGTCGCCATCATCTGCATCTGGAGGTTGTAGAACTGCTCCGGTGTCAGTGGTGGAGGGTTGGGCAGCGGGTTGCCACCCCCCTGGTTACCCTGGCTAGCATTGCCACCAGCAGCGTTGCGCCTTGTGTTAACCATCTGTTTGTAACAGAGACACCGTAAGCACATAGCCACATATGGGTGCACAAGCAGTAGCGACTAAAGATAAAGTAGTAAGATCAATAGAGTGGATATAGTGTTAACCCCACGAACTAACTTATAACATTAACTTGCTCATGCTGGGACAAATCCCCACAGCTGGATAGCACACAACCAAAGATCCAAATCAAACATGGTTCAAAATAACAATCAACCAGCCAACACACTTTAACTTAAGTTCCACACGACCAACTCAACACGACAACTTAAACAACGTGCTAACGCGATACATGAGGACGACTAGTCATCCCGAGGGAGTATCCTGGTGGCACCACCTAACTCTCCCGTGCCAGGCCTCCTGCGAGGTGGAGTCTGAGCTGGATCCACCACTGGCACCTGGGGTGGTGGACCTGCCACTCGGTCCAGCTGTGCCTGAAGGTGGAACACCTCACCGTTCCGGTGATGGAGCTCCTCGGACACCCTGACGTAAGCAGTGATCAGGGCTGACACATACCGGACCAGCTTCAACAGCTGTCGGTTGTCCTCACCCCGGATGGACGCGATCTCGTGCTCAGTATCCCCGGACTGCCGGCGGGGAAAGTAGCGGTACTGAGTCTGGCAGAGCGGAGTGTGGTAGTGCTGGCAGAGGACCCCAAGAGCCTGCTGAGCAGCATCCTCCATGGCCATCTCCATGGTCTCGTGCTCCGCGATGCTGTAGTGCTGGCGCAGCACGGTGTGTCCCCCATGGTTGGGGTTGGGCTCCAGGATCTGCGCACCGGCGGACCAGAGGGTGGTGTGGTCCGGGCGCGCTCGCTGCCGGACCTAGTAGACGACCTCATGGGTAGTGTAACCCAGGTCGTAGAGGCAGTCGCGGAGTAGCCCCGGGAACTCCAGGTCAGCACCGTGGTGTGGGTGCGTCAGGTCGACCCAGGCGTCAACCTCCCGCTGGCCACCCTCGTCGGAAGGGACAGCCACACGGAACGGCCACTCGGGTGCGGCAGGCGGTGGCGGTGGGGGTGCCGGTGAAGCTGCAGGTGCCGCTGGAGAAGGTGGTGGTGTCGGCGCACGCGGGGAAGGAGGTGTCGGTGTCGGCAGGCGTGGCGATGGAGCCTCCTCCCGCGCATCACCATCGTCGTCTGAGTCGAGGTAGTAAACTACCTCCACTGGGTCCTCCTCCTCCTCCTCCTCCTCAGGGTCAGTGTCCGCCGGAAGCAGACCATTCCCCTCAAAGGGGTGTGGCGCCTGGTCCATGGGAGCATACTCGAAGGGTGGTGGTGGCAACGGCTCGGGCAGCTCCGGTGACGGAGGCTCGACCTGCTGTGGTGGACGAGGTACTGGGGTGCGTCGTGGGGTCGGTGGTGCAACACGGCGAAGGCGGCCCCCGGTACTCTTGCGGGCGGTTTGCTTGCTGCGTGCCATGACCTATAAGGAGGATGGAGTAAGATGGAGATCAGTTCTATATGATTGAATGAATAAAGCAAAAGGTAATAATTTAACATAGGGTGAACATATAGTTTGATAGCAAAAATAAAATTTTCATAAAACAGCAAGAGGGCAAAGGGGAATGAGGTCCTTATTTACGTCCGTTTCTAACTAGGCTTCCGTCCTACAGTCAACACGGCTCTGATACCACTTTGTCACGCCTAGTTCTCAACCAACGGAAACGGAACAACATATATGTGCCAGGAACGTGTCTCACATATATCATGACAATAGTGACATCACAGAACGTGCATAACGATAAATAAAACGTTTACATAGAGTATAACATCACTTTATTACAATAAGACAACATGTCTTTAAACCAGAGTCATAGCGGAAGCGTAAACGAAGATGAACGAGCCGCCACAGGGACGTCGACTGGTGGACCGGTACGCCTAGAACTCGTTGAATTCCTGAACATACTCTTCGAAGTCTTCTGGAGCTGAGCAGCGGTTGGGTTCCAGCCAACAGTAGGTTTAAAGTAAAGCAAGCGTGAGTATTTCATACTCAACAAGCACAACATGAACTATGAGGCATCTAGGGTTGGCTGACACTTAGCATGAGCTTTTAGTTGGTCAAGTTTTATTAAGCGACTAATTACTACAGGTGAGTTGATAAACCATTAACCCAAGGTATAGCATAAAAGATTTAAACAACAACATTAACATAAGAACCACTTTCAAACCCAACAGAACCACTAATCTGCATAAAGGATCTGGGCCGCTCATAACCGTGAGCATGGCTGACATGTCAGTTTTACACTCTCGAGAGGTCGTACATCTTTACCCATGAGTCGTGGGCTACGCTAGTGGTCCACCACATTACCGTAGATGAGATGGCTAGCAAGCACACTACGAGGCCTTTACAAAGATCACGTTGGTAAGGTGTAACCGCTAAGGTTTCAGGGTCCGCAGCTGTGGAGCAAGCCTCAAGGGGAGATAAACGCACTCAACCCAAGTAGCGCGAGGGCCACAGAAGCTCACCTCCCCTCTTGCCCCGTCGGTAAGTTACCCCCAAACCAATGCAACCTAATTAATTAGCCAAGACCGTCCCATTCCAGTATCATGGTAGCACTGTTATCCCAGGTTGTCGCTTTGCGAACCGGTCCTTAAGGAGAGTGGCCATAAGCAAAACACCTGCTCATGCCCCCTAAACCAAGTTGCTAAAAAGCCATTTTTAAAGGAACATGAACCACAGAGGGTCAAGCTCAAGATTTGATTGCATAGATCCATTAACAAGATTATTAACAAGGATACATGAGTTCGCGCAGCAACTAGCAAAACTTAACCAACAAGCAACCCATAGGTAACATATCGATAAAAGAAGCTAGGTACAGTCCTTATTGGCATACAAAATTAGACACATGCATATGAAGTGATTAAGTGGTTATTGGGTTGTGTCCATGTTATACTTGCCTTGCTCAAACTGGTCTTGAGTCTGCTGCTCAACACCCTCAAACTGCTGCTCTTCGTCACCAACAAACTGCTCACCGTCTAACCACGTTCACGGCAACGTACAAGCATTTCCACGCATACATACATGCAAACAATTACCCAAAGGTGAGAAACAGTACATCATATCATAAAAACAGAAGATAAAACTGTACTAAAAACATTCTACATGTTTCTACGGTCGTGTGAGCGCAAGAATCACTCAAATCGGAGTTAAAACGTGAAAGTTATGCATAAAACGGGCTCCTAGGGGCATAACTGTGATAGAAACATTGAAACCAGGGGCTAGATTTGAAAAACCGAGGACTTAAACGTAATTAACCGTAGCCGCCGAGGGTTTCCAGGCAAAACCGCCGGGTCCTGGACCGCGGGTTCAAAAACCGGAAAGCCCAGGGGCCAAACCGAAGAAAACAGGACCTAAACCTAATTATTCTTCAACGGACATGGACTGCGGGTTGATTCCAGAGAAACGCGGGGGCTTTTCTGCGAAAGTCCCGCGCTGACCGGTCTACGCCGACGCGGCGCTGACGCGGCGCGCGCGTGGCGCGACACGTGGGCCTGGCGGGTGGGTCCCCGCTGTCGGGTTTAAGAGAAGGCGACGTGGCGTGTTCTGATTGGTCCACGAAGGGGTACGCTGTGTTCTAATCTCGGCCACCCGTGAAAGATCCGACGGCCGAGGTGCACGGGGACGGTGAGGCGCCGGCGGCGACCAAAACCCACGGCGGGGTTCGGCCCGCGCGGCGGTGGCTCGCCGGCGTGGTGCACGCCGGGCCTAAAGACCGTCCCGCTGGACTAGATCTAGTGGGAAAGAGAGAGGAGGCCGAGGCGGAGCTCACCGAGGGGTCGAAACGGGCGGAGGCACGATGGTGAGGGCTCGCGACGGAGGACGGCGGACGGCTCGGACGGCGTTCGCGGGTAGAGGCTTCGGAGTGGCAGGCTCGCGGCTAGAACCCACGGAGCGTCTCCCCGAAACTCCTGCGAACAAGATGGCGGTGGTTAGGAGGTCGAAGACGGCTCGCCGATGAGGAATTTGGGCGGCGGAGCGGCTTACCGAGGCGGAGCTCCGGCAACGGACAGCGGGCACGAGAGAGCACGAGCGACGAATTGGAGAAGAGGATTTGCAAAGGGGAAGAGTGCGGTCCTCGGAGGGGGTTTTATAGAGCCCTAGGCGAAGGGGATAGACACGGCCGCGGTGATTCCGCTCGGCGGCTTTGAAAGCCGGACCCGGCGCAGTGAGGGAAAGGAGGGAGAAGGGGAAACCGGGGCGGCGACCGCGGGATTGAGGGTGGGCACTAAAGGAAGGGGACGTGGGCGTGGCTTCGGCTTCCTTTGCTTGAGCGCCGACGTGGCCGAGCGGGGGAGTAAGGAAGGCGAGCGAGAAATCCGGCGGGAGGAGGGAGACGAGTCTGACGCGTGGGGCCGGTGCGGCAGTGGGTGTGAGGGCGAGGGCCCGCCTGTCGGCGAGGCGCGGAGCGAGGGGCGGCGCGCGCTGGCGGGCCGTGCGCTGCGCTGCGGGAGAGAGGGGGCGCGGGTTGGGCCGGCCTCCGGCCCAGGCGGGAAGAGGGCGGGGGTTCGGTCGGGCCGGGGCCCAGGCGGGAGAGAGGGGGCGCGGGTTGGGCTGGCCGGTCGGCTGGGCCGGCCGGTCGGCCTGGCTCTCTCCCCCTTTTTTTTCTTTTTTTTTTCTGATTTTGAATTCCTTTGAATGGAGATAGAAATGGTTCTAAAATTCAAATGAATTTGAATTTGAATCCTTAATTCAAGCAAACAAGAGACAATGCACCAGCATGTAATGCACAAGAAAGTTGGGCCTATGATAAATTTTATTCTAGTATTTATTTTAAATAAAACCTGTTAATGCAAACTAAACATACAAGCCTTAGGAAAATTAAATAAATTGCTCGAAGTTTATTGTGAAGTGTTGGAATTTAAACTAGGGTGTTACATCTATTGAGACGGGCAACGTGGGTCTCTATTGCCTAGGAGGTGACGACGCCGGATGTTGCAGATGCGGTTTGCCCTCTCCCTCCTGTGGCGATCCTGTGAGGTCTCAGGGAGGACAGGTTGCTCGTCGTCTGAAACTTCCTCGTCGATCTCGTTCCCTGTGCCGTTGATCACGATGACCTCAGGGAAACAAAGAGTTGAGCTCGGGAGCGAACCTTCGGCGCTGTTGACGTAGATTTGGGCCTGAGGAAGACCCTCCCATCAAGTCGAGCTCCCGAGTCATAGCAACCCTAGGGAGCACGATCCAACGTAGTATGCCGTGGTGGCAGGTTCTGGCGATGAGCCGGCGCCTCGCGCTGACGCGTGGAAGCCCGACGCTAAGTCGGTGGAGGCTGACGAGGTGCTGGTCCCTGGTGGCGATCTGGTGGTGCAGATCATTTGTTAGGTCTTGGAGTGGTCGATGGTCGCATGACGACGCGTGGTTGTGTCGGCGCGTTGCGAAGCTGGTGGAGGTCGCCGCACCGATCGGCGATGAAGGGGATCGATCCGAAGCAGATCATGTCACCCGGAGCGAAGCCATTGATGAGGTGGTCGGCCATGGAGCTAGCTGATGTCAATCTCACTGCCCCCTACCTGGTGCGCCAACTGTCAGTGTCTGATACCGGCAATGCACCACGGGATGTATCACGTGATGCTTTTGGGGTGGCGAAATCGGCGTAGCTCGATGGTTCGCGTAGAGATGCGACAAAACACAGGGATTTATACAGGTTTGGGCCGCGAAATGCATAATACCCTACGTCCTATTTGCTGCGAGTTGTATTGCCTTTGCTTCTCGAGGTTACAATGAAAGCTAGGGCGTTTGGTGGCTGGTAATGTGATGAGATGATCGATGATCCACGTTGGGGTCCCTCACCCGCCTTATATGGTCCCAAGGCTTGGGTTACAAGTCAGTTTCCATCTACGAGTCCTACTCTGTTTGGAAGGCTAAAAGAGAACACAGAATCTACGATTACATGTTTCCTTCCTTGAGTCTTGCTGCTTCTATAATCCAGAGTTCGAACCATACTTCGTCACGTCTTTCCTGAAATCGTAGCACTTTGACTTGGTCTTCATGCACGTCATCCATCTCCGGGCCCACGAGATCAGGCAGCGCCTTGTTTGGGAGCCTGCCGTCTCTATTGGGCCCTCCGATGGCCCATACACTGAATCCAGGCCCTGAGGGCCCAGGGGATATCTATCCCCCACAATCCCTGTCAAGAGTAATAGTGGGCATGTAACACCGTATTGTCGGTCGACTGACCTAGGTCGATTGCCCTTACATAGCGAGTGAGTTATGCAAGCGAAAACAGAAAGAAACAGAGAACTTTCATCCCAAGAGTACTTTATTCACAGAGTATAAAGAGTGCAACGAACGCAGAGTACAGAAAACGACATTGACTGTTAATTCTAGAAATCACAGAAAAGCTTCACGCGTAGAACCTGCGCAGATGCTCTATGTTCCAAGAGTTCCCGACTGGTGTCCCGTCCATTTGAGATAGACGATATGATCCTGGATGAGTGACTTCTGTGATGATGTATGGGCCTTCCCAGGGAGGAGACAACTTATGTTGTCCGGCAGTCCTTAGCACCCTGCGTAGCACTAAGTCTCCTATTGAAAAGGAGCGAGGCCTGGTGTAGCGATCATGGTACCGTCATAGAGTCTGCTGGTAACGAGCCGACTGAATAACAGAGTTCAAGCGCTCCTCTTCAAGTAAATCGATCTCCTCAATGTGCGTTGCCTCAGCTTCAGCAATACTCTTGAATGCCAGTCGTGGGCTCTGAATTGTAGGTCGGCGGGTAATACTGCCTCTGACCCGTAGACCATGAAGAAGGGTGTGTTGCCCGCAAGTGCTTTGCTAGGTTGCGTTCGAAGGCTCCAAACCATATATGGGTGCTCACGAATCCACTTGCCGGCTAGCTTCTCATTCTTGTCGAAGATTTTCTTCTTGAGTGCAACCAGAATCATGCCATTAGCTCGCTCGACTTGCCCGTTGGCTCTGGGATGAGCCACCGAGACATACTTAATCCTAATGGACCTTTGCTCACAGAAATCAAAGAATTCTGAGCCCGTAAAATTGGACCCCAGATCTGTGATAATAGAGTTCATGATGCCAAAGCGAAAGATGATGTCTTGAATGAACTCAACAGCTTTGGCAGATGTTAATGAGGCGATGGGCTTATACTCGATCCATTTGGTGAATTTGTCAATAGCAACCAATACATGAGTATATCCACCCTTAGCTTTCTTGAAAGGGCCAATCATATCCAGCTCCCAGCAGGCAAAAGGCCATGAGACTGGTATATTCTGCAACTGCTGTGCCGGAAGATGGTGCTGCTTGGCAAGGAATTGACAAGCCTCGCAGTGCTGCACTAACTCGGCAGCATCCTTCTTTGCTGTTGGCCAATAGAAGCTGGCCCTGAATGCCTTCCCGACCAATGTACGTGAGCTAGCATGAATTCCACAGATTCCAGCGTGTATCTATTTCAGCAAACTCTGCCCTGATGAGGTATCTAGGCATTTTAACAAAGCTCCTAAGGCGCCATGCTTGTATAGCTCGTTATTGTTCAGAGTGTAGCTAGATGATCGCCTTGCTATTCGCTCGGCCTCAGCTTTATCATCTGGAGTCTCCTCATTTAAGATGTACCTGATGATAGGGGCCCTCCAATCAGTCGGCATGTCACCCAAAGTCAGGATGTGTCGATCGGGTGGTATATTCATCTCGTTTAGCTGAATAGAGGGATGATGAAGCTCTTGAACGAAGATGCCAGGAGGTACTTTGACTCGTGATGAGCCCAGCTTGGATAGAATATCTGCGTCCACGTTGCGATCCCGATCCACATGAATGTACTCCAGGCCTTAAAATTTGCCTTCTAGCTTACGAACTGCTTCATAGTACTTATCCATATTTTCTGTGGAACAGTCCCACTCGTTGTTGACCTAATTAATTGTCACACCCTGGTTTTCAAAAGACTAACCATAGCAAATCCATATGTGTGCTAGGATCTAATCTCACACATATAGAGACAATTAATAGTGACATCATAGACAATGCTTTATTACATATCGTTTAAACAAGATTACATCAAGATATCAAGTCTTTAACACAGAATAGCGGAAGCGTAACTAAAACACTGAGCCATCCACAGGAAAGCCAACTGGGGGTCGCTCGCCTAGAACTCCATGATCCTTCATTCGTACTCCTTTAAGCCTTCATCTTCTGAGCAGCAGTTGGGTTCCAGCCAATAGTAGGGAAAATTAAAAGAAACAAGCGTGAGTACCCAACTGTACTCAACAAGCATAACATGAATCATGAGGCTCTAAGGTTGGCTGACACAATGCATGATCTTTTAGTTGGTCAAGTTTTATTAAACAACTAGTTACTACAAGTGAGTAGATAAACCATTAAGCCCAAGATATTGCATAAGAACATTATTCAACAAATTTATCATAAGAACCAACTCCCAAACCAAACCAGGAACCACTAATCTGCATAAAGGATCTGGGCCGCTCATAACCATGAGCACGGCTGACATGTCAGTTTTACACTCTCGAGAGGTCGTACATCTTTACCCATGAGTCGTGGGCTACGCTAGTGATCCATCACATTACCTTAGATGAGATGGCTAGCAAGCACACTACGAGGCCTTTACAAAGATCACGTTGGTAAGGTGTAACCGCTAAGGTTTCAGGGTCCAGTTTCAAGGTACGCAACTGTGGAGCAAGCCTCAAGGGGAGATAAACGCACTCAACCCAAGTAGCGCGACGGCCATAGAAGCTCACCTCCCCTCTTGCCCTGTCGGTAAGTTACTCCCAAAAAAATGCAACATAATTAGTTAGCCAAGACCGTCCCATTCCAGTCTCATGGTACCACTGTTGTCCCAGGTTGTCGCTTTGCTAACCGGTCCTTACGGAGAGTGGCTATAAGCAAAACACATGCTCATGCCCCCTAAACCAAGTTGCTAAAAATCCATTTTTAAAGGAACATGAACCACAGAGGGTCAAGCTCAAGATTTAAATGCATAGCTCCATTAACAAATTATTATAAAAAAGACAACAGGTGTTCGGGCAGCAACTAGCAAACTTAACCAACTTGCATCCCATAGGTAAACATATCGATAAAAGATGCTAGGTACAGTCCTTATTGGCATACAAAATTAGACACATGCATATGAAGTGATTAAATGGTTATTAGGTTGTGTTCATGCTATACTTGCCTTCCTCAAAAAGTACTCCTGCTGCTGCTCACACACGTTGATCCTCAGCGCAAACAACTGAAACAACAAACAAAGGGGAATTAAGAACAATACACCATACAAATAAATGATTTTATAAAGAATATAAAAAGAACACTGGTCGTTACTAATAACATGGGAGCGCAACAACTGGAACAATGTTTAACAAGGATATAAAGGTGGCTAGAAAAGAATAAACTCATGATGAAGGATACGAAGGTAGGAACTAATTATGGTAGGGCTAGGTGTTAAGAGATATAAACATGAAAAGGTGAAAGATGTTGCCAAGGCATGGTTTGCATAGAGATATTATTGTGGTGGAGAATATGAGGGGTGAGAAGGAACTAGGGTGGAATTGAGAGAGGAATACGGTTGATCTCGCAAAGGTGTTTGTGCTGAAACTGCACATGATAAGACAATGGTAATGTGAGCACCAGAACTCTTCCCATGCCACACCATTTAAGGACCGTACTTGTGGAATTGATACGAGATATGTGGACGAAATTCTGACCAAAGGGTGCTGAGATTCGACCAACGGGTCAATGACAAAAGAAGACGCAACGTAGAGTTATGTAGCCTCTTTTCTACAGGAGGGACAACAAGTGCACCGATCGGAAAGACCATCCAATACCTGGCCTAAACTGATCCAAAGGCTGCCAAAATTTACAGAAATGTGTGCTACTATGATATACATGATGTGACAAAAGGATTCGATGATTGGAGAAAATGATTAATAGAAAAGACCCTTGCATTTGGTATAAACTCGGCTGTCCGGGCAGCAGATATGTGTTCGCGGTTACGCTAAAATCTCCAGACCTGTGCCTCCTATGGCCAAACCAATTTAGAGGGGCATGCTCGATGATATAATACACATCTTGGTCGAAGGGCTCGCTGATTGGACCTCCGGATCATTGAGAAAACATGCGCCAAAGTGGCAGCACTGCTGCTGTCTGGACTGCAGTGACAGCGAGCACGGCGACGGCCATTACTCTTGCACCGCTAAACCTATGGACAAACCATTTTTGGAGGTGTGTACGGGGATATGAGGTACGTCTCAGTTGAAGGGGTCAACCATTGGACTGCTGGATCACCATCAAAACATGAACCAAAGGCAGCAACACGACTGTTTTGGACAGCAGGAACATCGGGCATGTCGACCAACAAAAAGCTAGTCTCCGTGGCTCCGATGGCAAAATAAATTTATAGCAGCTTCTCAAGGGTTAGTGTCATGATTTCATAAAAGGATTTGTCATTTGGGCCAACAAATCACTAGCCAAGTAGGGCAGCGTGGCTGTCTGCTAGTGAGCAACATATCTCACGCTGGAACTTCGTTGGAACTTGATGGACATCGATTTATGGGTTATGAATTGCAGCAGGAAACATGTAAACATAGAGATATATATGGGGTTTCATCACCTAGGGTTAGGGTTTGATGGCGAGCAATGGAGCACATGACGGTGGCCGGGGCTGATGATGAGCGACGATGGCAGAACATGCTGCGTAGTACGGCTGCAGCCTTGTATGTCACTGGGGATCATTGGGGCGGCCTCTTCAGCAGTGCCCTTCATGTGCAGCAAGATTAGGGGTCTCCTCCATGGGAACTTGAGGGCTCAAAACAAAGAACACAGCAGCAGAATGAATTCACCTTGTCACCTTGTCGTGCGCAGTCCGTTGTGCATCTTGGAGGTGGGAGAGGTTGAGGGAGGAGAGGGGGGCGCCATGGGCTGGAGAGGGACGACCAGGAGGGTTTCTCTCTTCTATTTCCTCATGAGAGATAGGGTAAGGGGTGGCCAAGGGAGGGGAGGGTGACCGGGAGAGGAGGAGCAGCTAGGGAGAGAAGGATTAGGGTTAGTTTGGGCTGTTTTGGGCTTGCTTAGGGCTGGCCCAAGCTATGGACAGAAGTGGGAAACAAAAGAAAGAATTCCGGGCCTTAATCCAAGGTCAAAATGAGAGGAATGTCGGGCCTTGACCAATTAGTGATATGGGCATGGGTCTTGTGCTTGTCATGCACGCAAGAAAAAAAAGAACAAAATTTGACGGTTGGATTCGAATTAGGAATTTCTCAGGTCTATGGAAAGAGAAAGGGAAGATAACATCAATGGGACATGAGGTTGAGAATGACACTGAGTTATACAATAAAGAATGATGTCAATGGAAAGAAATGATGAACAGGTAAACTTGAGCATGAGGTGTCGAATATCTACGAAAGAGGGAAAAATAGTGAAGTTCGAGTGCAATCATCTAGGGTTTTCAGAATTTGACTTGGATCAATAGAAATAATTGGCTTGGTATAGAGAAGGGTCAACGTGACTGGATTAGGGTTTTGAGTGGGTGAAACTTATGAGATTCAACGTGAGTTGGCAAAGAGGAAAAGGATTAGGATTTTAGAGTTATGGATTGAGATAGACTCGAAACCTAGCCGGTTTTTTTAAATACTTGAAACCTCATTTTACACACATAAACACTTATGCACTTTGGCATGAATGCAACAAACAAATGAATTCTCATTATAAAAACTTTTTAAAAGCATACCTTTTTTCTTAATAAACAAAACTTACAAGTTTGAAAATTTTAGAAAAATTATGAAACCCTTCATTTTATTCATTGTTTTCTATTCACAAGCCAAAATTAGAAATTTTTGGGTGTGACATTAATGACCACTAAAGAGTCTCTGTAGGCCATCAACCGCTGGATCCCGAGTGATATGGCTATGCGAAGACCGTGAAGTAGAGCCTCGTACTCGGTTGCATTATACGAGACCGGGAAGAGGATCTGCAATACGTACTTGAGTTTTTCTCCTGCTGGTGAGGTAAAAACAACACCAGCACCGGCTCCTTCTAGCTTCAACGAGCCATCGAAATACATCTTCCAGACCTCCATGATTTCTGGCTTCTTAGGGACTTGATGTTCAGTCCACTCAGAGACAAAATCGATCAGAGCCTGGGTCTTGATTGCGGAACGAGGACGAAACTCGATGTCATGAGCCGCCAGCTCACAAGCCCACTTGGCAATGCGCCCTGTGGCCTCCCGATTACGCAAAACTTCTCCAATTGGGAATTCAGTGACCACTATGATCTTATGCTCCTCAAAATAATGACGCAGTTTACGTGCGGTAATGAGAACTGCATATAATAACTTTTGAACTTGATGATACCTGACTTTGGAGGGGCTGAGGACGTCGCTGATGAAATAGACCGGGTGCTGCCAAGGTACTGTGTTCTGTCCGTCCAGCCGCTCGACCACCAATACAGTGCTGATCACATGAGTCGTACAAGAGATGTAGAGGAGCAAGTCTTCAGCTGTTGAGTCGGCAGTAGCGCGATTGGGAGATTTGAGTACAGGAGGCATGGTCAAGAACTTTTTTAGAGCGTCCAAAGCTTCCTGAGCCTCCGTGGTCCACTGGAACCGATCGACCTTCTTGAGGAGTTTGTAGAAGGGCATGCCACGTTCGCCGAGTCGCGAGATAAACTGACTTAAGGCTGCCATGCACCCAGTCAACCTTTGAGTGTCTTTTTGTGATCTAGGAGGGTGCATGCGGAGTATGGCCTTGACTTTCTCAGGGTTAGCTTCAATTCCCCTATTGCTAATGACAAAACCGAGTAACTGGCCTGCAAGGATGCCGAAGACGCACTTGGTGGGATTAAGCTTCCACCGGAATTTCCTCAGGCTGTCGAACACTTGTTGTAGGTCGTTGATGAAATCCTCCGCGTTCTTGGTCTTGATCACGACGTCATCAAAGTAGGCCTCGACGCGTTTGCCCTAGTGGTCAGCGAGGCACGTCTGGATTGCTCGTTGATACATGGCGCCAGCGTTCTTTAACCCGAACGACATAGAAATGTAGCAATACGCACCAAAAGGCGTGATGAACGCGGTCTTTTCCTGATCCTCGACTGCTAGGCTGATCTGGTGGTAGCCCGAGTAACAGTCAAGAAAAGAGAGTAAAGCGCAGCCAGCCGTAGAGTCAACGACCTGGTCTATACGAGGCAACCCGAACGGGTCCTTAGGGCAGTGCTTATTGAGATCAGTATAATCAACACACATCCGCCAGTCTTTTTTATTCTTTTTTAGAACGAGTATAGGATTTGCAAGCCACTCGGGATGCATGACCTCTCTAATGAAACCAGCAGCCTTCAGCCGGGTTAACTCAGCCCTAATTGCCTCTCGCTTTTCAAGAGTAAATCCCCGCAGCCTCTGCTTGATGGGTTTCGCGTTGGGGAACACCTTGAGTTAGTGCTCGGTCAGTTCCCTTGGGACCCTAGGCATATCTGCAGGCTTCCATGTAAACATGTTGCGATTGGCTCTTAGGAACTGGACAAGCGCGTCTTCCTATTTGGGAGGAAGAAGCGCGTTGATGGCAGTCATCTTGGTCGCGTCCGAGGGATCGAGGCTTATTTCCTTCGTAGGGACCTCCGACTGTATTGCTGCGCTCGACGCCGCTTCTTGAGTTGGGATCTCAAGGTCTTCCTGCGATACGTGAGCTGCATCGGCCTTGAGCTTCTTCTGGGCCGCCATGCTATTCTGTTCGAGGGCCATCTGGATTGCTTCCTGCACACACTCTGATGCTCCCTTGAAATCAGCCCGAATGGAGAGAACACCGCGTGGAGCTGGCATCTTGAGGATGAGGTACGGGTAGTGCGGGATGGCCATGAACTTGGCGAGCCCAGCACGCCCGATGATGGCGTTATAGACGCAGTTGAAAGTCGGGACCTCGAAACGCAGCGTCTCAATGCGGAAATTTTCGGCAGCGCCAAAGGCGACCGGCACGTGAATGTGCCCGAGTGGATATTCACCTGCGCCCGACACGATTCCGAAGAACGGGATATCCCCATGTCTTGTAGAGCTCGAGGGAACACGACGTTGATGCTCGCCCCACCGTCGATCAATACCTTCTTGAGTCGGGTGTCCCCGACTATGGGATTTACCAACAACGGGTACTTCCCTGGCTCGTCGAAGTTGAGCCACTGATCCGCCCGACTGAAGGAGATCGGCTCATGGGACCAATCGTATAGTTGCAGCGGCTCTGAGGTGGCCGCGTTGATCCGCCGGTCCTCTAGCTTCTGCTACCGCTTGCTCCGTGTCCACCCAGGATGAAGTTGACCTCCTTGTTGGCGTCCAGGAAGCGTTGATTATTGCCTTCGTTTGGTCGTTGTGGAGGCTATTTCCGCGGCGGCGGCGGCGGCGGCGCTGCAGGCTTGGCCATGGGAAGCTAGCCACGCACCAGCATGGCTTTGAAGTCGCGGCAATTTCGGAGAGTGTGGCGCATGTCTTTGTGCATAGGACACGGCTCGTCGAGTAGTTGATCAAGGGTCTGAGCTGGAGCAGGAGGCGGGCCACGTGGATGAGCTGGAGGTGGCACCACGACTCAAACCTCTTCTCGAGGCCTTTTGTCCCAGCGACGATCCTACCGCGAGGGTTCCTCGTGTCTCTCTTGCTTGCCCTTGCCCTGATCGTCCTGCCGGGGGCGGACAAGGTCATGAGCCCATTCGTCTGCTATGATGTACCGGTCTGCTTCTAGGAAAAGGCCCTCCGAGGTAGTGGGCACTCTTTCCAGTATGTGCTTGACAAAGACTTGGTCATTCGACCCCTGGAGGAAGTCGTCAATCATCGTATCCTCAGATACATCGAGGAAACGATTCCTGAGAGCCTGGAACCACTTGAGGTTCGATCGCAGGCTCTCTGAGTCTTTGCGTCTGATGGTTTTGAGGTCCCACCGCTGCGCCGGCTTGTCGGAGAGTGCTTGGAAGTTGGCAATGAACAGGCGTCAGAAATCGCCCCAGTCTTCAATGCAGCCCCGCCTGAGGTGGTGATGCCATTGAAGTGCATCATGTCCCAACTTAATCGGGATGTAGGCCGTCATGAGATCTTCCGATGCATTGGCCGCTCGGGCCGCTGTAGTGTACACGGCCAGCCAATTTCGCGGGTCTATCTTCATCTCGAATTTTTCAACATTCGAGATCTTGAAGTTAGGTGGCCATTCGACGTCTTGAATCCTCCGACCAAAGGCTGCCACGGCTGCTTCAGTGCTACCAGCCTGGTTGCCACGGTTCTCATCTGGTCGACGTGGCAGAGATTGAGGGCAGAGGTTATCCCCAGTCCTGACTCGAGGCACGGAGCTGTTAACAGAGGCAGTTCCCGAGTGACCCCTAGCAGCCGAAGCACGCAGAGGAGGGCCATAGTCCCGGTCATAATTTGCTCGCCGATCCATCTTGATCTGGTGTCGCTGAGCGCGAGACTGCTCGATGCTATGACGCGCGTCACGGTTGTCGTTGATGACGTGACGCGCATTAGCTGCCCCATGATGCCTGGGCATGAGGTGGTCCGCCACCCGAGTGAGAACGGTTTTGATGGCCTCCCCGTCCTCATTGTTGGGGAGGAGCTCACTGAGCTTGACTAGTGCCCCGCCGGCTTGACTCGGGGTCTCCATGACCCCTTCGAACTCCCTTAGAAGATTGCGTCCAGGAAGTGCGGCCATGCGGTGTCGCCTAGCTTGGCGAGCTTGCCAGTCACGACGCCACTGTCGGGCCTGGTTCCTGCGTCGATGGCTCTGAACTTCTTGCTCATTCTCGCTATCCCGCATCACCTCGTCTATTGAGACAGGTAGCGTGGGGTCTCTATTGCCCAGGAGGTGACGACGCCGGATGTTGCGGATGCGGTTTGCCCTCTCCCTCCTATGGCGATCCTATGAGGTCTCAGCGAGGACAGGCTACTCGTCGTTTGAAACTTCCTCGTTGATCTCGTCCCCTGTGCCCTTAATCACGAGGAGCTCAGGAAAATAAAGAGTTGAGCTTGGAAGCGAACCTTCGGAGTCATCGGCGAGCGTGGTTTCCATCCCTACACTAGTGTTGGAGGCTGGAGCCGTGGTCGTCGTGGTGGTCGCTCCATGGTCAGAGGCCGTCGGAGTCTCGATGTTGCAAATCATATGGTGATGGCCTGCATCGCGATCCTCCCGAGTGACCGCTAAGTAACGAGAGGCCTCATCGGTCTGCGAGCTACGCCACCGAACTGTTCTCCCCATTGGGGTTGAGTTGATGATGAGCCGCAGGCAACGGCCGGTCGACGGCATGTCAGGCTCATTGTAGACACTACCGTCCAGAAGAGGCACGGACTGAGTTAAGCCGGGCGTCCCCCGCGCACCCTCGTCGTTGTTGAGGGGAGCCGAGGCACAGGAGAGAAGCCCCTGGTACGTGGTGGCGGAGTTACGGAGCCAAACGGAGTGGAGGGAACGAAGGGCTCCACTCGAGTCTTTTTGCGACCCTGGACAGGCGAAGCTGGCCGGGTTCGCTTCGGTGCTGGCAGTAGTGGTGGGACCCAAAGTGGTCGAGGGACCCAGGAGTGGGTATCGACAAGAACTTGTCGTGGGCTCCGCGGAGGGCTGCCTGAGGTGTGGGCCCACCGTGGATCTCGAGGGTGACTTCCTGAGGAATACCCCCTCGACCCCCAACAACTAATCCGTGTCCAGACTTGGGTCGGAGAGGTCGGGAGTGCCGTGCGGCGAGTTGGCGCCGAAGTGGTGGTCGTTGCTGGAGCCGCTTGAGTCGGCGTTGTCGATGTAGATCTGGGCCTGAGGAAGACCCTCCCGTCAAGTCGCGCTCCTGAGTCATAGCGACCTTGGGGAGCACGATCCGACGTAGCATGCCGTGGTGGCGGGTTCTGGCGACGAGCCGGCGCCTCGCGCCAACGCGTGGAAGCTTGATGCTGAGTCGGTGGAGGCTGACGAGGTGCTGGTCCCTGGCGGCGATCTGGCGATGCAGATCGTCCATCAGGTCTTGGAGTGGTCGATGGTCGCACGACGACGCATGGTTGCGCCGGTGCATTGCGAAGCTGGTGGAGGTCGCCGCACCGATCGGCGATCAAGGTGATCGACCCGAAGCGGATCATGTCACCCGGAGCGAAGCCGTTGATGAGGTGGTCGGCCATGGAGCTAGCTGATGTCGATCTCGCCGCCCCTTACCTGACGCGCCAACTGTCAGTGTTTGATACCAGGAATGCACCACGGGGTGTGTCACGTGATGCTTTTGGGGTGGCGAAATCGGCGTAGCTTGATGGTTCACGTAGAGATGCGACAAAACACAAAAGTTTATACAGGTTTGGGCCGCGAGATGTGTAATACCCGGCGTTCTTTTTGCTGCGAGTTGTATTGCTTTTGCTCTTGAGGTTACAATGAAAGCTAGGGCGTCTGGTGGCTGGTATGCGATGAGATGATCGATGTTCTACGTAGGGGTCCCTCACCCGCCTTATATAGTCCTGGCAAGGCTTGGGTTACAAGTCGGTTTCCATCTACGAGTCCTACTCTGTTTGGAAGCCTAAAAGAGTACACAGAATCTACGATTACATGTTTCCTTCCTTGAGTCCTGCTGTTTCTGTAATCCAGAGTCTGAACCATACTTCGTCACCTCTTTCCTGAAATCGTAGCACTTTGACTTGGTCTTCATGAATGTCATCCGTCTCTGCGCCCACGAGATCAGGCGGCGCCCTGTTTGGGAGCCTGCCATCTCTATTGGGCCCTCCAACGGCCCATACACTGAATCCAGGCCATGAGGGCCCAGGGGATATCTATCCCCCACACTTTTCATGAGTTGTTTCCTCCTTTGGAATTATCCTCAAAGGTGAGCTTACTAACATTGCCGGTTGTTTCGTTAGTAAGCACATACCATCTACCTAGACTTTTCTAGATCAGTCTTGACCAATGTTAAGAAATCGTACAAACCATCACCTTGTCAGGTCTATCTTAACCCTCTTGTACCTTTCTTGCAGCCATGAGCAGAATGTGCTATACTTCACTACATCTTTTTCTTTGAAGGTACCTTGAATTATTGTCTTATATGTGTACGCAGTCCCTATCAAATGAAATGAATGTGTCTCGCAAAAACACATCCATTGATAACCCTTTGAATCACAACATACTCCATGGTTCAATTTATCGTGTACAATTTGCTTCTATTGTTCCAAAGACCTGGATAATTGTCGTGTTTCTAAATCTTGGTGTCAAAGTCAGAGAGTAACTCTGTATGGTTCGAATCAATCTCTACTGCTCTCTCACTGCAACCACACCCTCTTTTTGGTTTGTTCATTTGCTCTCATATATAACACGACTTGCCGAGTATCTTGGAGAGACCACCCTAGACCTATTCAAGAAGCTTTCTAACTACCTTGTTTTAAGGAGGCACTAACCATTCACGAGCCAGTTAACAAAGCTAATAGATGAAGAATTCAGTGTTACCATGTGTGACCAAAAACACACGAACGGCGTGCCCAAAAACCATTCACATTACATAGTAAGCCCTAAAACCCCGCTTCCTCCAAATCTCGGGATGAGATTTCTTTAAGGAGGAGGGTTGTGATGCCCCCGGTATCTCAAAAGCTTTGACACGTGGCTAGAGACAAGCTAATAGTGAATTAGGACGTGATGATGCTTGGTGAGTAATGAGGACTAGATGGTGAAAACACTAAGTCAATTTTTCTAGGAGAATACAAAACTCTACGTGATTTGGTTGTTTAAGTCACCACCCACAAACTTTTGTGCAACACACCAAATACAGAAGCCTTAGTTCGGAATGTTACTTTCAACTTTGATATTATGACCATCTTTAGAATCGTATGTTACGGGGTGCAAAAGTCGAAACCAAATCAAACCAGAAATTCTTTGAAGGGTGCCAACTTTGGTCATGGCCGAATTTGAGCCCTAATAAAACTTTCAGATTCATAAAGCATCTGAGCTCAACCCCATTATCAAAGTTGTTGTACATGCTATGAACTACACTTTTCTTACATTGAACATGGTTCAAAAACTGTCAGTTAACTATTTTAAAGTTAGCCCAAACATCTCTTAAAAATGAGCTCAAGCTGATTTACACTAGAACATTTCTAAGCCTAAATTTTCACATTGTCCCCAAGTTTCATTCTAAAATTACTTTAAATTTCACTATGTAACTTAAAAATCTTCCTTTCTATAAAATGAAATTGAACTTACCATCTTTCAAATGCATCAGACCTTGAAGTGATTGGACTCCATTGAGTATCCAAAAGTTTGAAACAAGAAAGACACAACATAAATTGAAGCTGCAGTTTTACCAAACCTTCAACAATGTTGGTGATTGTATTTCAAAATCTGTGGTGATCCAAGCAAAAATTTATATACAAAACCTATAGACAATTTCATGATGAACAACTTTGGTAATTGGTGCTTTGTTAGATACTAAAGTTTACCTGGTGTTTAAGGTATGTCCTGTCAGTTGTGTTTTCTGTCAAAACCTGACCTGTTTAGAAATTTCAATTTTTGACCTAACATACAACCATTTTCATGCAAGACTCTATTTGAATAAATTGTAGCTATTGCAATTATAATGAACTTTGTGAAGAAGCACTTTCAGTGACAGTGGCCAGAAATTGGACATTTGAGCGTTCTAAGCAAAATAGGTCTTCTGTCCAAATTGGGGGCTGTCAGATAAATTCAAATTTAAATTGTATTTTCACTCAAATTTTGGTATTAGGCCTTTCGACAAAGTTGTAGATCTCAAAGAGTAGAACGTTTCTTCCAATTGGATTTTTTGCAAATTCGGCTTTTTACTTGGTCAAAAATGCAAATTTCAGAAAGGGAGAAAACACAATTTTCTTTTCTTCTTCCCGCTCTCGCTGATAGGTGGGCCCGCGACCGAGGCGCCGTGTGGACGCCGAGCTGGTGCACGCCGCGTGGCCGTCGGCGTACGGCCACGCCGCGGCGCCCACGTATCGGCACACCGACCGGCCGCGCCTCGGCTTCACCTGGACGGTATCTCGTCCTCCTGCATTATACCACGCACTCCCTGCCTCGCTCTCCCTTCTCTCTCGCTCGAGCGGGGCGCCAAAGCTCTGTCCGCCATTGGAGCCTCATGGCTTGAGCTCGCGGCCGCACCTCCTCTAGGCCTTCTTTCCCTGGGCTAGCACGTGCGCAGCAGTCTCCTTCCCACCCTCCACCCCTCGCGCTGCTCTAGGGCCGCCGCCATCGCCCTATACCCTCATGCTGTCCCGCACTCTGGGCGCCGCCGCCATGGCCTTGCCGAGCTTGAGCTCCGCCCTACTACCGCATCTGGCCTCCTCCAGCCAAGGTAGCACAAGCCTCACATTCGCCCCACCATGGGCTCCATTTTCCTCAACATCTGGAAGGCCTTCGCGCCTCCTTGGCCCCCGCAACCATGCCACCCGCCATGACCACCATGGCGAGTTCAACCACACCGTGGACAACCACCTCCAGGCCATCCCCGTGCCCTAACTCCGCCTCCACTGGGTTCGTCTCGTCCTCGCGCAGCCATGAGGCCCGACCCCAGACCCTAATGCCTCCTATCCCGCCGGATCGAGACGCCGCGCCGTCAACCTCCAACACCATGGCCTCCACCGGTTCACCGACCCGCGCCGCCTCTACGGTCCACTCCACACAACGTGACCAAGGGGAACGGGTTCCCCGTGGCTGAGAACACCTTCCCGACCCCGTCGGCTCCCAGGCGGCGCCACCACGCGCGTTGCCGGGCTCGGGAACGCCGGGTCGCCGCGCGGCTCGTCCCCCGGCCGAAGGTAGAAGAAGAGGGGGGGTTTCCCCAAAACCCCCTGCGTTTCTCGGTATTCACGATCCCTATTCACAGAGTCTTGTGTATCTTCCATGCTAGCCCTTGGCGTATATAATTAATTGTGTTTAAGTCCTTAATCTATGATTTTTTCCATTTATTTCAACTATTTCGGCTGAGAACTTTGGAAAATCATAAGAAATCAAATAAAAATCATAAAAAGGTAAACTCGGTGGCTATGGGCTCCTTGATACTAGACCTATAGAATGGGTATGATGTGGAGATGTGCATTGACTGTTTTACCCCTAGTTTTGTATGTACATGATTAAGCAACTTAAATGGTAAACATGACTCAAATGGACTCTAAATGGTATGAAACTTGGACTGGTTTTGTTAGGTCATCTAGGCCCTGCATGATTTTTGGTAGCCCTAGCATTGAACGTATAAATACTGTTTTGCTATTATGCATGAAATTTGTGTATATATTTACATGGAAAGTGAAGTCTATGTGAAATATGCTTAAAATGACACTCTGGTATATTTATTTCATGTATTCCACTTAGCATAAGTAATTCACTGGTGAAAGGTGAAGCTGTGCATGTTTAGTTTTGTCACTGTTTTGAAAATGACAAAATGTTACTTGTATAATTTGATAATTTGAAAAAGTGATTCTCGAGTGCAAAGAAAATTTCATGAAAAATCTGAGAACATGTTAGTGTTATAGAGAGTCCAAAAAGTATTTTATGTGGAATTGGTGAACATTGTTCTAATGTGCATTTGAATTAAACCTAAATAATTAAAGAGAAAATAGATGTCCTATCCAACTATGAATATTTCATTTGCTGATTTTTGTACATGTTGTTTATGCCCTGTGTTACTTACTGAGTAAATATCATGACCAGAAACTCATCCTATAAATTATGAAAAATCTGAGAAGTTGTATGGCTGATAAATTGTTAGAATTTTTGTAATTTATCTGTAAATCCTTTGGGGCTCAAATTTGGTCAGTGGTACTGTGTATTAATGTTCTGCATGTCATAATATTTGAAGTCATTTGGTTCTATATAATTACCTGAAATGAAGTGACATTTTCAATGTTAAATGACTCATTTCAAGTAAACCAATTGATATTGTTTTCTTTGATTTACCTCATCCTTAAGTGTCTTTCATTCACATATTGCTTTACTTAACATGTTCTCTGTAAGATGAATAACTTGCTAGGTGTATATATGATTGTAGGAATGTATACTTGCTCATGGTTTATAAAAGCACTGCCGTCACTAGTATTAATAAGAGTGATGTTTTGAACTAGTAGCCCTCTACACGTGTAAATATATGCTTATCTAATTCTTTGCTGGTATATGGTATGGTAAAGGACAAATTAAATTGATATTTGATCATGTGTAAAATCCAGGTATTGCATTGTGAATATCTGATTGTAAGAGTGTATGCTTGCTCTATGTCCGCAAACGTAATCAATGTTTAAGGAGATTATAATTCACCGTGTTACCGATCCTTGACATGATTAATTGTGTGTGAATCCTCATGCATCGTCTGCATCGCATCAATGCGTGCCATTCATATAGAGACGCTTATTGCAGATACGTGATCAATAAGCAATTACGTGGAACTACATCAAGCAACGGTGTCCAAAAGACCACCTAATACCCACTCACGACCTGAAGGGCCCATCAGTAGTGTTTGGAAGGAGGAGTTGTCCAAGGGATCAAGGGGTTGCTTGGGACAAAGCCTCATAACCCAGCAAACTAACAATTAGCTTAGTTTGTTGGTTCTTAAAGTAAAAGCAAAGGTAGGCAGGACCATGCTTTTCCTAGCAAACATGTTATGGTAATTACACATTTGCATTAGGAGTTGTTTGAAACCAATTGCATTAGACTCCTTGGCCGCCCTGGCCCTAGCACCTACAATAGAGTACGTAGGACGAGTATGCCTAGTAATGCTAGGTACGAGTAGACACGAGTAAATGGAGTCACTCGTCGCGTAGGTGATTTTTCAAAATCATAGAAGTCTTACTATTATGGAAGTTACTATTATGGTTATGAACAAAGTGGAGACCGGGCGGAGATATGGATTTATACATAAGAAAAATGATGATGATGATGTGGATGGTTTGGTGGACTCCGCCCGAGTCGCATAAGGCCTGTCCGCTGTTCGTCTGCTAATTGGTATAACATTGGTAGAGTGCTTATCCAGAAAATGGGCCCGGTAAAATCTTACTTGTGCCATCCGAAGAACAGAAACACGTTCCTACACACTGGTTGAGAGGAAGGTGGCCCGGGGGAGCTTGGTGCTCATGGCGGGGAGACCGAGATGTCGGCAGGCTCGCCATGGGGGCACAACCCGGGGGTCAGGCGGGAGTGAATCGAACTTGGAATGGGACAAGTGGAGATGGGGGCTATATGTGGGAACGCGATGGCCAGTAAGCATATACCCTTGGCATGATAGTTATTCCTGGGAATTAAAAATCGAATCGAATCGCTGATGCTCACCAGGTGTGAGAGTGCCAAATATCACTGTCGGGCAACGTAGTAACTACTTAAATACATTATGCTTATTACTCATGTTTTCAAACACCACATGCTTGTATTATATGTTTACATTCCTGCAAATTATTATGATTATGTTGATAAATGCAAATGATGGAACTTTAGTTTATGGTTAACTCATCCCTGTTAAACAATCAATGGCTAAGGATCCACTTCTTAGTAAGTAAGTTTTGCGTCAGCCGTAAGCCATTCCATTAAGTCCTACTGAGTAATTAGTACTCAGCGTTTGCCCCCACTTTTGGAGCGCATGTACTGACAACATCTGGATAGCTGTTTGGAGAAGGGTAGAACCAGTGGGCTCGTTGCTACTCGCCTTGTGTTCACCCCTGCATAAAGACTACTTAAGTACTTTGTTGCCGCTATGAGATGTTTTTAAAATAGCTTCCGCTATATTTTGAACATTGTATTTGACTTCATATATTCGAATTGTAAACTAAGTCTATCTACCCTCTGTTTCAACTGTATGTGATGATGTAACTGTTTTGACTCCATCGAGAGTCGGATGTGTGTGATGCCGGTTCCTCTAGATTTGGTGTTATCGAGGGTCGAAGGATTCCCGACGGACTACCGGGTTTAGTTCAGCCTAAGTACACTGCGAGCCAGAGGTGGCAGGTGTGCTTAACCTGGATTAAGCAGCGCGGTTCTGCCACAATAGCTAGGTTTTCTTTGCATAGATTTTGCTTAGTAGTTGTAGTTTTTAGTGAGTCTTAGTTTTTAGAAATCCTAATTCATTCCCCCTCTTAGGCATCGGTCCTACCTTCAACGTGCATCAGACAGTCTGATGGTCTGACCATCAGACCGTCCGATAGTTGCGCAGAGCAGAAATCGTATAGTAACGGCTAGTTTTTGAGCACTCTTCTATAAAAGGAACCCTCCTCTCTCCATTTCACATCTTTGTGACTAGGAACAATATACACACCCACAAAGGTCCTCAAAGCACCAAAATCCACACTTAATCTTGAGCTTTGGACAAGAGACAAGAAAGAACTTTTTGAATTGAAGTTGATTCAAGTGAAGTCAGGGCTTGTTTCTCTTGGTGATTGCGATTAACTAGACGGCTGCAATCGTGCCTTCCGCGAACTCTCCGGAGATTGTGTGAGAAGCGGAATAAAGTCTTTGCAAAGGCAATTGTGCGCGGTTTGGAACTCACCGTTCCGGAGTGGAGAAAAACATTCCGAAAAGAGCACTTAGTCCGCGGAAGGGGTTGCTTGACTTTTGCGAAGGTCGCTTTGCCAACCCCTCACCTTGCGAGGTTTAGGACCGAGATCCTTGCGAGAAGACCATGAGAGCAAAGCCTTACGAGGAGCGCCAAACGAAAAAAGGCAGAGACAGTGTATCTTCCCAAATCTTGGAAAAACTTCGTGACACTTCTCGCTTCCTTTACATTCCGCCTTTACATTCCGCGCTTAACATTTCTAGAATTGCTTGCTTGGCTCTATGTTGCAAAACTTTTGTTATCATATAGAACTCTAAATATACTTTTAGGCATTAGGATGAATTGAAACTTATTCGTTAGAATTTAATTTAAAATTTCAAAATTAAAAGTCCAATTCACCCCCTCTTAGACATCTTGATCCTTTCACGTATAATTTTGAATAGCACGTAAAAGATTGGTATTGTTCATTCCTAATCGGTTGTCCAGAATATACATTCACAATATTTGCATACTCAGTCAAAAAACTAACGACAAATTCTATAGATTCCAAGACTGAACAGCGGGATTTGTTCAAGTACAAGGATAGTTGCGGAAGTGGAGTTCTGCATGCATAAACCATTCATACAACCAGGGGTGTGAAACCTGAACTTATTAATCACCTAACGAAAGCCAACAGATACAAAATTCCTTGTACATAAAAGCCTAATTACCAAAACATAAAAGACTAATTACCTACATACATCAGCATTCATTATATTGCTATATGTTTTATCTTTTGACCTTGCTCCAGACATTAACTACATGTAATCAAGAAGAAAAACAAAATTGTAAGGGTAATCTGTTACTAAAAAAAGAGTATATTATGTTAGGCCTGTACAGCTTGTCGCCAGGGTCATTTCTTCAAAAATCCTTGAGTATTAACTGCAGAAGATACATATTATGAAATTTGCTGCACAACAGCACTTATAGATCGAGAAAACTTATACTCTCTCTGTTCAGAAATATATAATGTGGTTGACTTTTTTTTTTCAAAACTTCAACCATTCGTCTTACTCAAAAAATTACACAAGTTATCATTTATTTTGTTGTATCACTAAAAATAATTTGAGTATGAGTAGTGTTTTTGTATGTTTAAATAAATCTTTTAAAAAAAAGAAATGATTTAAGTTATGGAAAAAAAGTCAGCCATGTCATAAATTGGCGAATGGAGGTAGTAATACTTACCAATGCAGCTTGTAGCTAGTTTTACTTCTATTCCAGATGCACAATATTCTGCAAAACATATCCTACACAGTTCTGCCAAGAGAGAGTACTGATGGGAGCAGCAGAACCAGTTTTCCTCCTTTTATCGTAGAAGCTGCTGTTCGTTCATCTGGTATGGTCATCATTTGGCACTGGCAGTTTGCACAGGTGACTGAAGTGATATATCTATCTCTTTGATTGAATTGTTTAGCTTAGCTTTCTCATTTGCTGATTCCTTCTTAGAAGCTTTATCATTTTCTGATTCTTTTTTACAAGCTTTCTCATTATCAGATTTGTTCCATGTTTTCTCTGTTTCTGCTTCCTTTTGAGCTTTCTTCTTTTCAAGATCCAGTTGTTTACTATTCTCTTCAGCTTCCTTTAGAGCTTTCTTCTTTTCAAGATCCAGTTGCTTACAGTTCTCTTCATGGGAACGAGTGAACAATCTCACAAAGTTTTGGAGTGTTGTGACTACTGCCAAAAAACAGGGAAAACATTTGTGAATAAAAAAATGTTAATAGCAGCAGCCTCCAACTCAAAGATAAACCAAACATATTTCCAGACCAAAAGGTGAGAAAGTTCACCTTGCTCAAATGGACATCGCGCTGGGTCTTCTCCAAAATATAGTGCTAATGCATCCGCATTCCGGCCCTGCAGATGTTTAAATAACAGAGTTCAGGTCAATAAGAAACTTCAACAAACAAACGTAATGACGCTTTTGGGAGAGGGAGGGGGCATCATTTTCACATCCACAACTCTTCTTGGTTGTCAAATAATCCAAAAATGTTATTCTATGCATGTTATTATGTTTATAAAGTTTGCAGAGTGACATGGTGTATATGGCATGACTTACAGCATCTCTATGATCTGTTAACCAAACCTGTCACTCTACTTTCACGTGCTTGAAGAGGGTGCATCCACAAAATATAAAAGTGGAGCACATGTTGAGGAGAGGTCTTCGTTTGCCTATAGACACCGAACCAACGGTGACCCCAAACCTAGCCACCGCCCTCCCCCAACCCTAGCCGCCAATGCCCAGCCTCCCTCCTTCCCTCACCGTCGCCGGAGGACACCGGTGACCAGCTCAGTCCCCTAGGACAGCGACAGCGGGGTCATCCTGCCCTAGATCTTGCGCCGCCACTTTCCCCCATCGCCATCGGTAGTCGCAAGCACCGCCCACTGCCTCCGAGCGCAAGCACTGCCGGATGCCGCAGGTCGCCGCCTGACCTGGGTTTCATGGCCTCAGATTGGGCCCTCCAGCATTGTCTTGGGTGCTATGGCCACTATGTATTCGTGGTGCTAACTTCTTGCGCAAGTCGTCCTCGGCCGGTCACCGGTCGCCGTTGGGTTGGACGGCCTTGCAAGTGTCCGTTTCGTGGCAATCGTCGGAATTGCAAGGTGACTTGTATCTAATCCTCACAACAGTGTCTTCATAGTTTGCAAGTGTTGTTCATACATACTTTGTGAATTATTTCATCTTACCATATATTGGTGGCTTCACTTTCTCGGACGAGGCATCCCATCTTTAGATGAATTCTATGGACTTATTATTGTGTGCCATTTATCTTGTTCGCAAATTAGTCATCGTAGAGTTGCACAATCCAAGGATTGTTTGTCCATCGTAAAGTTCGTGGTCGATGCTTTGGGCGGTGGTGGCAGCACTAGCTTGGTTTGAGGGTGGTGACGGCATTTGGAATTTCCAATATGGTGGTACTTGTATTTATCAATTTCTTTGATTTAAGGGGGAAATCTCTAGGTCTGATCTTAATTGGTTGTCCTTGGCAATGGTCTTGTTGAAGTCATTGTTTGAATTTCGAGGATTTGGTCCCTATGGTGAAAACCTAGGCTCTGGCCTTAACTGGTTGGACCATAACAAAGGCGGTGCGCGGGTGCTTCGTGTTCTCCTTGGAGGTGTTGTTGGAGAGCCTTATTGGAATCCAGGTGTTCCTTTGATGGTGGACGGTTTTTTTGGTGGACGGTTTTGAAGGCCAAGTTGTGTGGTGTAACTACTGCAATATGAAAGCGGTTATCATGTCCTTTTTTTTTCTTTCTCTTGTACACCTTAATTAACTCCGCCTATGTTGTCTCAACATAGCCGGTCCCAAGCCCGGATAAAGGAGGAGGGGGGTTCCGGCCCTTAAAGGTTGTGATAGGCGTGGCGAGCCAACATAAAAACCCAGCTACTCTTATGGAGATGAAACCCAAGAACAATCCGTTGGGGCGTAACCCTCTTAGCGACGCGCCATATCGGAACCCGGGTATGGTGTTAAATGGGCAAGGGCCGGGCCGTCATCCCCTTGGTGACGCGCCATGTCGTGATCTGGACATGGTGTTAAGTGAGCAAGGATCGGGTCGTCGCTTCCTTAGTGGCGCGCTACATCGGCGCCCGGGTGTAGTGATAAATGAGCAAGGGTCTTCACACCTGACTCGGCGGGTGCGAGGGGTAAGGAAGCTAGTCGAGCCAACTAGGATCCGTTTAGGTAGCTGGAATGTAGGGTCCCTCACAGGTAAGTTAAGAGAGTTAGTTGACACAGCGATTAGAAGGCGTGTAAATATCCTCTGCGTCCAGGAGACGAAATGGAAGGGTCAGAAAGCGAAGGAGGTGGAGAACACGGGTTTCAAGCTTTGGTACACAGGAACAACGGCAAACAAGAACGGAGTGGGCATCTTGATTGACAAGAGTTTGACAAAGGGAGTGGTGGATGTCAAGAGGCAGGGGGATAGGATCATCCTAGTCAAGCTTGTTGTTGGTGACTTAGTCTTCAACGTAATAAGTGCGTATGCTCCTCAGGTAGGCCACGATGAGGGAACGAAGAGGCAGTTTTGGGAAGACCTAGATAGCATGGTTAGAGCGGTACCAACCAGTGAGAAGCTTTTCATAGGAGGAGATCTCAATGGCCATGTGGGGACGTCAAATGCAGGTTATGAGGTGGCACATGGAGGATTCGGGTACGGTAGTAGGAATCGGGAGGGAGAGGATGTCTTAGACTTTGCTTTAGCGTACAATCTGGTGGTAGCCAACACCTTCTTTAGGAAGAGACAATCCCACTTGGTGACCTTCAGTAGTGGCCATCACGCTAGCCAGATTGACTTCGTTCTCACAAGGAGAGAGGATAAGAGGACATGCTTGGATTGTAAGGTAATACCAGGAGAGTGTGTTGTCTCTCAACACAAGCTTGTGGTGGCTGACTTCCGCTTTCGTTTACGTGCCAGACGGGATAAACAAGCCAGAGTTGTGAGAACAAAGTGGTGGAAACTCAAAGGAGAGGCGTCAGAAGACTTTAAGAGAAGGGTTATCTCGGAGGGCTCATGGGAAGAAGGGGAAAATGCAGACAACACGTGGGGGAAGATGGCAACTTGCATTAGAAAGGTAGCGGCGGAAGTGCTTGGTGTGACCAAAGGGAGCAAAGGTGCAACTAAAGATACTTGGTGGTGGAACGAGGATGTACAACAGGCCCTTAAGGAGAAGAAAGAGTGCTACAAACGCGTGTTCCATGACAGGAGTACAGATAACATAGAGAGGTACAAGGTGGCAAAGAAGATTGCAAAGCGAGCAGTGAGTGAGGCGAAGGGCAGAGCATATGATGACCTTTACCAAAGGCTAAGTACAAAGGAAGGAGAGAAGGACATCTATAGGATGGCTAGGTTTCGTGAGAGGAAGACGAGGGACCTCAATCAAGTCAAGTGCATTAAGGATGCGAGGGATCAACTCTTGATGAAGGAGGAGGACATCAAACTAAGGTGGCGCGAGTACTTTGACAACCTGTTCAATGGGGAGAGTGAGAGCACGTCCATTCAGCTGGACGACTCCTTTGATGATGCCAACAGACACTTTGTGCGTAGGATCCAAGAGACCGAGGTTAGAGAAGCCATAAAACGGATGAAAGGGGGCAAGGCAGTGGGCCCTGATGCAATTCCAATCGAGGTGTGGAGATGCCTAGGAGATATAGCTATTGTTTGGCTGACAAAGCTTTTCAACCAGATCTTACGATCGAACAAGATGCCCGAAGAGTGGAGGAGAAGTACATTAGTACCAATCTACAAGAACAAGGGAGATATTCAAAGTTGCACTAACTACAGAGGGATCAAGCTGATGAGCCACACGATGAAGCTGTGGGAGAGAGTTTTAGAGCATCGTTTGAGAAGTTTGACGTGTATTTCCATGAACCAATTTGGATTCATGCCGGGGAGATCGACTATAGAAGCAATTTTCCTTTTAAGACAAGTTATGGAGCGGTACAGGGAGCAGAAGAAGGACCTACACATGGTTTTCATAGACTTGGAGAAGGCTTATGATAAGATACCAAGGAATGTTATGTGGTGGGCTTTGGAGAAGCATAAAGTCCCAACAAAGTATGTGACCCTCATTAAAGATATGTACAACAAGGTTGTGACTAGTGTTCGAACAACTGACGGTGACACAAGTGACTTTCCAATTAACATAGGATTACATCAAGGATCAGCTTTGAGCCCTTATCTTTTCGCCTTGGTGATGGATGTGGTCACTAGGGATATACAAGGAGATATCCCGTGGTGTATGCTGTTTGCTGATGATGTAGTGCTAGTGGATGAAAGCCAGGCGGGGGTAAATAGGAAACTAGAGTTGTGGCGGCAGACTCTAGAGTCGAAAGGCTTTAGAATTAGTAGGTCTAAAACTGAATATATGAGATGTGACTTCGGTTCTGCTAGACAGGAGGCAGCAGATGTGAGTTTGGAAGGCCAGATAGTGCCCAAGAAGGATACTTTTCGTTATTTGGGATCGATGCTACAAAGAGACGGGGATGTCGATGAAGATGTTAGCCATAGAATCAAAGCGGGATGGATTAAATGGCGTCAAGCATCCGGTGTCCTATGTGACAAAAGGGTACCACAAAAGTTAAAAGGCAAATTCTATAGGACGGCTATTAGACCTGCGATGTTGTATGGTGCAGAATGTTGGCCCACTAAAAGAAGACATATTCAACAATTAAGTGTTGCAGAGATGCGTATGTTGCGCTGGATGTGTGGGCATACAAGGATGGATCGAGTTCGAAACGACGAGATACGGGATCGTCTTGGGGTAGCTCCAATTGAAGAAAAGCTTGTGCAACACCGACTAAGATGGTTTGGGCACGTGCAACGAAGACCACCAGAGGCACCAGTGCATAGCGGCATCATAAGGCGAAACAATGATGTGAAGAGAGGCAGGGGCAGGCCAAATTTGACATGGGAGGAGGCAGTTAAGAGAGACCTAAGAGATTGGAATATAGTGAGAGAGTTAGCCTTGGATAGAGCTGCTTGGAAAGCAGCTATCCACGTACCCGAGCCCTGACTAGGCTCTTCTATGTGCCTTCTCAAAAAATCTTTTAAAACCCTTGTTTTCTTGTTGAAAGCGACTTTTAAAAAAAAAAAAAACTTTTTTTTAGCGGTTTGGTTTGGGTTTCAACTCTAGCCTACCCCAACTTGCTTGGGATTAAAAGGCTTGTTGTTGTTGTTGTTGTTGTTGTTTGTACACCTTAATTGAGTAGAGGCCGGTGTTGACGGTCGTTATTTCACCATTTCGACCGTCAATCTCTCGGTGAATAAATGGGGTATATATAAAGTTCTGTGCATTATTTACTTAACACTGACGAATTCCACGAGTTTTGGTGGTTTTCGGTGTATCACAGGGAGAAGCTCATATTCTATGCAAAAGAACATCATTTGGAGCTAGAGAGAAATCATGCACAAAAGGGTTTGAGAAAGAATTGCAAATTCCACCACTACAAGGTATCTCAAATGCCCTCAAGGACTACACCATTGCGTAGAGCTCGTCGAGACGATTCCAACGGACATTATTTGCCTCATTCGGAGCTCCGGTGGAAAAGATATGAAAAATACAAAAATATAGAGACTGCTGACGTCAGCGGCCCCTCACCGTACAGCGCAAGGGCAGGGCGTGGCCCACCAGCACCAGGCGTGGGGAGCAGCCCACTAAGGCAGGGAGCAGCCCACACGGCGCAGCTAAGCCCACCTAGCAGCCCAAGAACGGTTTGGGGGGATTAATCCCACCTTGGGAACCCATGGAAGACCTCCCCCAACCTCAAGCTATAAATAGAGAGGCACCCCCTCACTTCCAACTGATACCATTCACTATGTGATTCTCTTTCTCCCTTTGGGAGGCACCCCTCGGGTGGTGCCTCCACTCTGAAAACAATGTTTAGTTAGGAGTTAGAGCAAGCTTCGTGTGTCGGAGTCGGTCGGGAATCCCCGGTAATGTATTTACATTCTTGATATATTTATTGCATTACTTTCCCAATAATGATTAGTGCTTTACTTTCATAGTTATTGCACTTCTTCTTTACTTAGTTACATGGTGTGGTTAGTAGTTTAGGAGTATCGCATCATGGCCTGAGTTGTGCTAAGTTAGAATTGATGGATTCTTAGTTGTGCTTGCCGGTGCTACAATTCAACCCTAGACTTAGACGCTAGGCTCTGGTTAGTTTCTCTCCTTTGGCTAAGGATGAACTATTGTTGTTCAAGCGAAAGCTTGAACACGTTTGTAGCGTGCCATCCTACCCACGCAGATTTGCTTGGTAGCCCCACTCGGTGACAGCGTGTGGTGTGCCTGTGTAGTCCAGGCCCGTTCGTTCGGTAGGCCCGTAGGTGATAGCCAGATTCTCTTTCAGGACCTACTATCTACCCCCTAGTACCCTCGAGACTCTAGAATTTCGCTCGACGCAAGTATCGCCTCTGTTGAAATCCTTTCGACCTTAGCACGGATAGCTCTTGTATGCTAGTAAAGAATGAAGACCGAAACCTTAGTCTTGACTCGTTGTCCTCCTAGCTAAACGCCAACGGTGTTTGGCTTGTATCTCATGGTGTTTGGTGTTTGTCTTTTGTTTATCTTCCATATATCTCCACCTATCATTTGGAATGAATTAGATAGATAAAGCTAGATGATCGATGAATCATTGTTCTTTCTCAATGCTTCCCTATGGATAAAAACGATACCTTGGAATACTCCCAGGTGAAAGCTACAGCAGTCTCCGTTCGCTTGCGGAGTAAACTCTGTTAGGCTAAGAACCGCCAACAGCCGGAAGTCATCTTAGTGTTTTGTATCACGTTGATGTAATATACTAAGATTAATAAAAGCTTCCTTTTCAAAAAAAAAACATACGGATTATTAAATTAGATTACATGTACATGGATGTTAGAAACATGCTTAAGTAGACAGGCTACATCATAGAGTCAATGTGTATTTAACACAAAAGAATAGTTGCATGTCCATCTCTGATGAAAAAGAAGTTGTAGCTGTATTTGGACAAACCACTAAACTAGGTGGTGTTTTTTTCAATTTTCCCATGTAAATAATATGTTAAAAAATTGAAAAAAAAAAGGCAGATACGAAAACGATTAGGAGACAACAAAAAAAAAAAAATCGCAACCCTCAAATTAAATACTTTTGTGAAAGGGAGTACTAGTGGGAGTGGGAACTTTGAGAAAAATACAAAAAAGCATGAAAAATAAATATATTACTAAATAAATAAAAATCTCAATAATGAAGCAAATGTGCCATACTAAACAATTTAAAGTAACTAGAAGCCTACGACTCCATGCTACAAATAATAATCATGAAATGCAATAATGCAATGAATTGTATTTGAAAAACAAAGAAAAGTAACCCACATGATGAAATTACCCTAGCAAATATATATCAACAGGTTGAATTGGATAATATGAATGTGTATATGTATGCATATATTATAAGCTCAAGAAAAAAGAAAGTAATATCTGTTCAAGCGAGAAAAGCATACCACATTTGAATAAAGTGAAGTCAAAGACCTAACTTCAGCTTCCGCACCAATGAGAAAATACTTCAGAGTCTGCCAAAAGGTACTTGGTTTACTACTTTACTGTAATTGTGGGTGTGCTCAACTGGTAATAAATCATGAAACAGCATTGCATTTAAGAGAACACACTGGTATCTATGCATTTTTCTAGAAACGAGACAGGTACAAAAACCAGTTATGAGTGTGGTTCACTGGTTTAAAGGCTGGTTAGGTAAAACAATTTTATTGCTGTGTAATAAAATTAACTGAAAACACAGTCGTGAGTGATGGCATTACCAACAAGAATCAATTTCTGTAGACGCAAAATATGGATAAACAAAGGGCCTTAGCCTAACCAGTTTGCTTGGGCCATTTGAAAGAATAGTTTGGTGTGCAGTTCAATCATTGCCAATGCTGGAAATAAAATAGTACTTTTACCATTCCCTTATATAAAGGACCAACACATTCATGGTTCTCCACTCAGTCTCAAACCACCGGTCCAGCTTGGTTTTCTAAACTGCACACTGAGGGGCAATGTTATCGATGCTTTTATGGGCCACACCTATCAGCGCCGAAGGACCAATAAGCCTCAGCAGCCGACTGATCTGGGAGAGACATCGACTGCTGCAAGTTAGGAACCCTAGTTTAATCTCCATTTGGTAGAGCTCCCACAGATTCTGATTCTCTGTCAGAAGTGATTCTCTGAAAGAAGTGATTATGTGTCTGAAAGTGATTCTCTAATAAAACTTTATGATAAACGGAAAACCTGACTATGTGTTGGGAATGAATTAGGAGAAGCAGCTTTTTTTTCCTCCCAGCTCCTAGTTCATTTTGGAGAATAATTTCACAGAATTCACTCTAGGAGTGATTCTCAGAAAACTACTATTTGGCAGAGCTCTTCTATTCACTCCGCAGAATCTGGGAGCACGGAGCCTGCCAAGCGGGCCTTAATTAGCAGTTTGTTAGGATAATTGGTGAGGTCTTGTGAGGGTTGGTTAGGCGCCAGCATTATATAAGCTGCAGGGGAGGAGCAAGAGAATCAAGCAGAATTAGGATCTTAAGAGTTCAGAGACTCCAAGGAAGGGCGACCTCATCTAATCTATAAGATGATTATAAAGTTGCCACTGTTGTAACTACTGTAGAGAAACACCGCACACCCTAATTAGGGGGGGTGACCTTCATTATATAGCCTGAAAGGCTAGGGTTACAATATACAAGGCCAATGGGCCGCAGGCCCAATATGGGCTGTTACAATTATATTCTAACACCCTCCCTCAGTCTAAGCGGGAGTGTCACGAACACAAAGACTGGTCCTAAAATCAGTAAATAACTGTACAGGTAACCCTTTGGTCATAATGTCCGCGAACTGATGAGATGATGGGACGTGGAGCACCCGGACCTGTCCCAAAGCAACCTTCTCACGGACGAAGTGAATATCTATCTCGATGTGTTTCGTGCGACGATGATGAACTGGGTTGGCAGTCATATAGACAGCACTGACGTTGTCGCAGTAGACGATCGTCGCCGAAGAGATGGGTGCATGAAGCTCCTGGAGCAACTGACGAAGCCAACAGGTCTCTGCCACAGCGTGCGCAACAGCACGGTACTCAGCCTCCGCACTCGAACGAGAAACCGTAGTTTGTCGTTTGGAGGACCACGAGACCAAGTTGACGCCGAGGAAGACGCAGTACCCTGAAGTGGAGCGCCGAGAATCAGGACAGCCCGCCCAATCAGCATCAGAGTAGGCAGTCAAGCTGGTGATGCTGCCGGTGCCGATGTGAAGGCCGGTGGAGAGCGTGCCCTTGACATACCGCAGGACGCGCTTGAGCATCGCAAGATGAGGCTCCCGCGGGTCGTGCATGAAGAGACACACTTGCTGAACGGCATAGGCGAGGTCCGGACGAGTCAGCGTGAGGTACTGTAGAGCTCCGGCGAGGCTGCGATATGCAGTGGCATCAGCCACCGGGGCGCCGTCTGTGGCGGACAGCTTGGCCCGAGTGTCAACAGGAGTCGCCGTAGGATGACACTCGGCCATGCCGGCACGCTGGAGCAGATCCACAGCGTACTGACGCTGCGAGAGGAAGAGCCCGTCAGAGGAACGCGTGACAGAGATCCCGAGGAAGTGATGGAGATCCCCAAGATCTGTCATGGCGAACTCGGAGTGAAGGAGCTCGGTGAAGTGCCGAAGCAGCCTGGTCGACGAGGCTGTCAGAATAATGTCGTCGACGTAGAGCAGCAGGTAGGCGATGTCGGCACCCTCTTTGTAAACAAAGAGAGATGTGTCGGAGGTCGACGCAGTGAAGCCAGCCTGCTGGACGAAGCTGGAGAAACGCTGGTACCACGCCCGCGGTGCCTGCTTGAGTCCATACAGGGACTTTTGCAGGAGGCAGACGTGGTCGGGAGCGGCGGGGTCGACGAAGCCAGGTGGCTGCTGGCAGTAGACTGTCTCATGCAGGTGCCCGTGAAGGAAAGCGTTCTTCACATCCAGCTGATGGATCGGCCAGGAGCGAGAAGCAGCAATGCTGAGAACAGCCCGTATGGTGGCCGGTTTCACAACCGGGCTGAACGTCTCGTCGTAGTCGATGCCGTACCGCTGTGAGAAGCCACGAACAACCCACCTGGCCTTATGGCGGGCCAGGGAGCCATCAGCATGATACTTGTGCTTGAAGACCCACTTGCCGGTGATGACGTTGGCACGAGGCGGGCGAGGAACGAGACGCCAGGTGCCATTGTCAACCAACGCCTTGAATTCTTCGGTCATTGCCACGCGCCAATTTGCATCGGCTAGGGCGGCACGAGAGTCGCCTGGCAGCGGCGACACCTGGCTGGTGGCTTCCGCCACGAGGCCGCGCCGCTGTGTAGGCGGCGCCATGCCAAGCCGGTCGATAGGCGGTGGAAGGGAGCCTGTCTGGGAGCGAGTCGCTCGCACAGACGGCACCGGCGGCTGGGGCGCGGGGTACCGGCGGTGCTGGAGCCGGGGAAGGCGCCGGAGGCGCCGATGCCGGTGGAGCATCCGGCGGCGGCTGCGTGGGCGGCCGCGGACGACGGCTGTAGTAAACGCCGGGTCGGAAGCGAGCGCCAGTAGCAGCGGCGCCTACTGGTGCAGGCGCGTCGGACGGTGCTGGCGCGGCCTGCCGGGGCTCGGAAGGCAGCCAGTAGGCAGCGCCATGCCACAGGATGGCCGGGTCAAGCCCGACCGGGTCGCCGGCGTCCTCTGAGGAAGAAGCCGGCACGACCGGCGACCGCGTGTGCCGAGCGTCTGATGTAGACGGGGCAGGCGCGGGAAGCATGTCCTGCAGTAAGAAATCAAAAGAGTCCTGTCGGGGCTTGGAAGCCGCAAACGGAAAGTGAGTCTCATCAAAAACAACGTGGCGAGAGATGATGATCTTGCGTGTGGAAAGATCAAGACACCGGTAGCCCTTCTGGGAAGGAGGGTAACCAAGGAACACGCACGCTGCTGAGCGAGGAGACAATTTGTGGGGGGTCGTGGCACTGATGTTCGGGTAGCACAGGCAACCAAAGACTCGAAGAAGGGAGTAATCTGGCATCTTGTGGTAAAGGAGATGATAGGGAATACCGTTATGTATGGACGATGAAGGCCGCCGGTTAATAAGAAACACGGCGGTAGAAAGGGCTTCCACCCAATAGGATGGAGGCATGGCGGCATGGATCAGAAGTGTCCGAACAGCATTGTTCAGGGTACGAAGCATCCGCTCAGCCTTGCCATTTTGGGCTGATGTGTAGGGGCACGAGGTACGAAGAAGAGTGCCGCGGCTAGCCAGAAAGGAAGCGGTGGCAGTATTGAGGAACTCCGTGCCGTTGTCTGCCTGAAAACAGCGTACAGGAAGGCTGAATTGTGTGTGAGCGTAAGCAGTAAACTGAACGATATGCTCATGGACATCAGATTTATGACGCAGTGGAAAAGTCCAACAATAATGAGTAAAATCATCAACTATCACAAGATAATATTTATAGCCAGAAATACTCGAAACTGGAGAGGTCCAGACATCACAATGAACGAGTTCAAAAGGTGTTGTAGTACTAGATGATGAACTAGCAAAGGGCAGCCTAGCGTGCTTGCCTAGCTGGCACGCATGACAAACGCGAGGAGCTGCTTTATTACACTGTATAGCTGAAAGTTTATTTAAAGTAGGGATGACGGCTGGTGCAGGATGACCAAGGCGGGAGTGCCACAGCTCCGGGGAGACGACGGCGACATGGCAGCGAGGAGGCATGCGATGTGGGATGGTGTAGAGGTCCCCGTGGCTATTGCACCGAAGGAGAACCGTCTTGGTCTGAAGATCCTTAACAGAAAAACCAAAAGCGTCAAATTCAATGGAACAGTTATTGTCGCGAGTAAGCTGTCGAACAGATAATAAGTTACGAGTGAGCTGGGGAGCGACAAGAACATTATTGAGATGAAAGGGACGATCAGCTATGTGTAAAAGAGATGTGCCACGACCGAAAATAGGGATAGATTGCCCGTTACCAACCGTAATGGAGGATGGTGGGGACGGAAGACGGGAAAGAAGTATACCATCGTTTGAGGACATGTGGGATGTCGCGCCGCTGTCCATTACCCAAGGAGATGAGACCTGGACCGCGAGCTGGTTCAGCGCAGCGATCAGCCCAGCCTGGTTCCAGCCGCCTGGAGGAGCACCCGCGACGGAGTACTGTGGCGGAGCGAACGCGGTGTGGGCCTGCTGCGGTGGTGGAGGAGGAAGCGCCCACTGCTGCTGCTGCTGCTGAGGCGGCCACCCGCCGGGGGGAGCCCACTGGCCGGCCCAGGGATAGCAGACCCAAGGACCGGCCGGTGCAGGGGCTTGCCGGCCGCCGCCTTGCTGCTGGGGCCGGCGACCGCCGCTGTTGCCACCGGCGCTGGCACCAGTGCCGCCGCCGCTGCCACTGCTGTTGCCGCCGGTGCCGCCACGGCCACCTTTGTCCTTGTTCTTGCTCTTGCCGCCGCCTCCGCTGTTGGAAGAGGAGGTGGACCGGCAGGATGGCGACGTGCAGGGGGCGGTGGAGGCAACGAGGGCGGAAGCCGAAGCCTCCTTGTGCTCGGTGCCGAGGCGTAGTTCCTTGACACGGAGCATGTTGGTGGCGGACTTGAAGTCAGGGAGCGGCGACGAGTTGGCGATGATGTCGGCGGTGTTGGCGAAGCGGGGGTTGAGCCCACGCAGAAGGTTGAGGACGAGCTGCGCGGGGGAGACGGTGTGGCCGACATCCCGGAGCGCATCAGCGGTACGCTTCATCTGTTGGGCGTAGGCGTCGATGGAGAGGTCGCCCTGGGACAGGCTGTGGAACTCCTGCTCGAGGACGACGGCGCGAGACTCCTTGTTTGCCTGGAACAGGGCCTCGATGGAGACGTACAAGGCGCGGGCCTCCTGATTGGGCTCCATGGCGAGGTCGAGGACGGCATCGTCAACGGAGCCATACATCCAGCCGCGAACGCACGCGTCGGGCTGAGACCAGGAAGAGTCAGTCGGACGAGCAGCCACCGTGCCGTCGATGTGGCCGAGCAGCCCGTACTTGGCACAGAGGGCGGTGAAGAACGCCGTCCACTTGAAGTAGTTGGGACGCTCGAGGGAGAGGTCGACGGGGACGTGTTGCTTGACGTTGACGGAGGCGTAGGCGGTGAAGAGGGGCGGGGAGACCCCAGACCCCATGGCGCTGGACGTGGCAGAGGCCGAAGTCTCGGACGCCATGACTCCGGACGTGGCCGAGGCGGACGACATGGTGGACGGCGTCAGGCGCGACCAGGAGACGGCGGCGGGCGCGGCCGGGAGGCGGCGTCGGGCGCGGCCGGAGGAGGCGGCGTCGGGCGGCGCGGAGCGCGGCCGAGGACGACGTCAGGCAGCGCGAGGCGCGGCCTGGGAGGCGGCGCGGGCGCGGCCGGGTTGGCGACAACGGGCGCGGCTGGGAGGCGGCGGCTGTCGCGGCCGAGGACGGCGTCGGGGCGGCTGGGCGACGCGCGTCGGATCGGGAAAGAGAAGGAGCGGAAGGAAAGGATCGTTATGCGATTGATACCATGTAGAGAAACACCGCACACCCTAATTAGGGGGGGTGACCTTCATTATATAGCCTGAAAGGCTAGGGTTACAATATACAAGGCCAATGGGCCGCAGGCCCAGTATGGGCTGTTACAATTATATTCTAACAACTACCTTGCGGAAGATCTCTGACACAGGACCATCATTTTCGGATGTAGTAAGTTCTTGCTCAACTTTCTCGAGTCCTTTATTTACAGCCTGCATTTCCTCTGCTAAAGACTTCAATTGTATCTGCATTAGATCAGTTTTCCTAGTACTCGATCAGTAAATCACTCATTGTTAATATTCAGAGGCCAAAACGACCAAAAAAACTGCATTTAGGTTACACCTTTGCCGCCAACTCTAAGCTAGCCAGGTCTTTCGAGAAATCTAGAAGTTCCGGAAGTTTCTCGGAAAGTACCTGCAGCAACATGACTCAAACAGATTAATACAAAATTCAGGCTTATGGATTATGACTATAAATTTCTGGGCGGAGAACAGAACGAAACTTGTAGAACCCTTTATCCCACAAAAGGTTTTTTTTTTTTAGTGTCTAGCTAACAGCTCTACTTAAACATAAAGTCAGCCACAAAGAATGAATGCAGCGGGTAGAAGCATAAAAAGACTTAATGGCCAACCAGTTGGTACCTGCTACTGTAGCAACTCGAGGAGACTAAGGGAACCAAATCATGTTTCAACATTCCACTGCAAGGACAGAGGACCACATCGACCAACACTGTCCAAGATTACCTCTCGCCTACTGTTGGGGAGTAGCTCTTCGGTCGAAGGTACTAACTGGCATTCACGTGTTCCTTTTTTTTTTTGAACAAACGCAGGAGAGCTGCATGTCATTTCATTAAGGAAAAAAAAAAGATAGGAGAGACAAGACTTGTCACCCCCTATTACAAGGCCAAAAGGCCAACACACGACTAGGTAGTCCGCGCCACACACACTAGAAGAACGACCAACTCCCAATGGAGCGACCACGCTAAGCCCCCACAGGGAGCCGACGCAGGAGGAGGTCCTGCAGGGCTGAAGCACCAGCCAAACACCACATATTACCCTCCTCAACCACCGCTAGCAATACTTGTTGGACACAAGGTGTAGCACCCTCAAACACACAAGAATTGCGGTGTTTCCAGATCTCCCAAGCCACCAAAATGACCAGGGAGTTAAGCCCTTTTCTTAAATCCTTCTCAACACTTTTGATACTTTGGCACCACCAATTTGAGAACCGTATGCAGCCTGGCTGCGGGACAATGGCCAGCAATCCCAGCTTGCCAAGGATCAGACTCCAGACTTGCCTGGCAAAAACACACGGGATATATTGGATGGTCTCCTCGGCCTGGTCACAAAGGGCATGTAACAGGATGGGGCAGTCCTCTTTTGGCTAATCTATCAGCTGTCCAAAGTCTGTTTTTGATAGCCAACCATACAAAGAATTTGCATCTTAAGGGAGCCCACGTCTTCCAGACTCGTCGCCGGGGACCAAAAGTTATGGATCCAGTGAAGAAGGCCTCATATGCAGACTTGCTAGAATAAATACCATGGCCAGAGAGGCGCCAGATGTGTTGATCGGTGGTGTCGGGCTGAAGATTTACCTCATCAACCATGCTCCAAAGCTGCAGGTATTCCACCAACACCTGCACAGACAAGGCTCCTTTGATATCAGAAACCCACCTGCGATCTGAGTCCTTGTGCTACTGTTCTCTGATTTAAAGCCCTTTTGGGAATCAATTGGATGAGCGTTGGGCACCACTCAGCCACAGTTTTCCCTTGCAGCCAACGGTCGGTCCAAAATTTAACATTTTCACCATTGCCAACCACTGATACAACAGCCACCTTGAAGAGGGCCTTTGCATTACGGTGGACTTGGACAGGAAGGCCGGACCACAGTCGCGAGGAGTCTGTTTTTTGCAGCCATAGCCAACGGATACGCAAAGCCCAGCTCATCAACTCAAGATTGAGAATGCCCAAACCGCCATGCTGCAAAGGACGCTGTACAGTGTCCCAGGAAACCAAGCAATTCCCCCCATTAGCATTACCTTGGCCTTTCCATAAAAAGCTCCTTCTTCTCTTATCAATTGCCTTGATGACCCATTTAGGTAGATCAAGCGCAAGCATGAGATAAACAGGGACAGAAGATAGCACTGCCTTGACTAGGACCAGACGACCAGCCCTACTCAGTAGGTTGGCCTTCCAACCAGGAAGCTTATCAGCGATTTTATCGACCAGTGGCAAGAGGTCAGCATTAGAAGGCTTGCGGATTGACAGCAGAAGACCCAAGTAGGTGCAAGGAAAATTCTTAATTTCACAAGGCAGCAGCTCCGCAATGATGGCCAGTTCATCATCCCCACATTGTATTGGTGTGACTGAACTCTTGGAAATATTGGTTTGTAGACCTGTAGCATGTCCAAAAATATCCAGGAAGCGAACAACTGCTGAGATGTCCTGAATGGAGGGCCACAGGAACAAAACAACATCATCGGCATAAAAGGAGATACGATGCTTGGCCTGTGTAGCGGCAATCGGCTGCAAAAGGTGTTCCCGTCCAGCATAGTTGAAAATGGTGTTCAAAGCTTCCATTACCAAAATAAACAGCATGGGGGACAAGGGATCTCCCTGGCGAAGACCCTTACGATGCAAGATCTGCTCCCTAGGGTCGCCGTTGATGAGGATCCTCGTCGAGGCGGTGGATAGCAAAAGACAAATAAGATTGCACCAAGTACGACCAAAACCCAAATGTTGCAGCAAATCCATCAAGAAGGACCAGGAAACCGAATCAAAGGCTTTGGATATATCTAACTTCAAAAGGATGTGAGGTTCTTTCTTAATGTGCAACGATCTGGCAATCTGCTGAACCATCAAAAAGTTGTCCTGGATACTCCTCCCTTTGACAAAGGCACTCTGATTGATGGAAACCATGTTTGGAAGAAGTGGAGCTAGCCGGGTTGCAAGTATTTTGGACACTAGTTAAGCGAAATTGTGAATAAGGCTTATTGGCCTATAATCCTTGACTAGCAGGGCATCCACCTTCTTCGGCAGGAGAGTGATGAAGGCTGTGTTGAGAAGCTTGAATTTTGATACATGCCCTCTCTGTATAGCCAGTAGTGCAGCCATCATATCCTCCTTGATGGTGTCCCAGCAAACTTTGTAGAAATGGCCTGTAAAACCATCAGGCCCGGGGACCTTATCCATAGGTAATTCGCGTACAACAGACCAAACTTCCTCCGTGGAGAAAGGTGCCTCCATAATATTACAGTCATGCTGCTGGATGCCCAAGTTCTGGAAGTCCAAGGTGTAGTCCCTCTGCTCAGCTGCACCAATCAGATTCTCATAGAAATCCAGGGCTGCTTGCTGCTTGTCATCTTGAGATGTGGCAAATTGATCCCCTACCTGGAACTTCGCAATAAAATTATTCTTCTTGCGATAGCGAGCTTGCTGGTGAAAGAAAGAAGTGTTTGCGTCCCCTTCTCGCAAATATAGAATGTGGGAGCGTAATCTTGCAACCGTACGCTCCAGTGATGCTAGCCCAAGAGAATGTTGTTTCAGCTTTTGCCTAAACCATTCCTCCCCCGGTGAGAGCCCTTTGACATCTCTAGCAATCTCGAGGCGGTGCAGGATTTCCTTAGCCATATCAAGTTGCAATCTGATGTTACCCACTTTACGTTGGCTCCATTTTTGCAACCCCTTGCTGAGTCTTTGCAGCTTGAGGAAGACACACTCAACCGGGCAGGAGGAAGATACCGGAGCATTCCAGTTTTGACTGACCGCGTCCAAAAAACCCGGTAGCTTGGGCCAAAAGCTCTCGAAATGAAACCGCCTTCTCTTCTGAATTTAAACTTTGAGACTGAGAATAAGAGGGCAATGGTCAGAAACCCCCGAGGAGGCACTCTGCAAGAGCGAATCAGGAAAGATGTCCTCCCACTCGGTACAGCAGAAGACTCTATCGAGTCGCACAAGAGTAGGGGAGGACCTCTCATTGGACCATGTGTACTTATGACCATGCAGGGGGACTTCTTTAATACCTGTATCATCAAGAAAACTCCGAAATCTGCCCATCAACGCTCTGTTCAGGTTGGAATTGTTCTTGTCGGCTGCTTGGTAGATCATGTTAAAGTCCCAGCCAACATCCACGGTCCATTACATAGCGCTCTGATATCAAGTTCCTGCAGGAATTGGATTTTATTCTCATCTTCCTGCGGCCCATAAACGCCATTGAACCACCAATTCACACCATCACTCCCGGCAAACTGAACGGAGACCGAATAATTATCAATGCGAGGAAGAGATGGCCTGGCATACAGCTCCTTTCCATGCAATCAAAATGCCGCCCCGGGTACCATTTGCGGGAAGGGTCAAGAACTTATCAAAATCTGACCCACAAGTTGAGAGCAACAGATGGGTGGAGCCGCCACTTTAGTTTCTTGGAGGCAAACGATGTCAGCTTTGGAAGAAAGGATTGTATCTCTTACATAATCCCACTCCCGCCTAGCCTTATTATTAAGGCCACGGGCATTCCAAATCAGAATGCTAGATAGATTCATTGCAAACCGAAGAAAAAAACGACCATGGGACAGAGGGATTAGGCACCAACCAGGATCCCAGAGCCTCTGAACTCCTCACTGCAATCCACCTGCCAGCCAAAGATCGCTGCGAGAGCAGCGAGATGGGCATCAGTCAGTTGTCCATCGAACAGCTTGCTGTAGTCGTCTTGCGCCTTTTGATCAATAGCTTCATTGCCAGTGGTGAAACCCAGGCATCTGATAACCCTTGTCTGAGCTTCCGAGGTGATTAGTCCCAGCAAGCAAGGCTTGACTCCGGCCACTCGCCTACCATGACAGGGCGCAGCAGCAGGCGCTTTGCATTTTCTTCTCTTAGCAACTGGTCTAGGTAACAAATGTGCAGGTCCATAGCCTCCGGGACGAGCTCTGGACGAGCACACAGGCTTTCAGCTTGAAGGATTGGAGATCAAGGCGATCCTCGGTGTCGGGATGTAGCTCCTGCACCAAGCAGACGTCGCTGAGGAGCACCTCTGCCGTCTCGGCCTCCCAGACATGGACCAGGATTCCTCGCAGCTCGATATCAATAAGGAACGGCAGGGCGCCGCCCCCGGCGGCGGGGGCCTGACGAGACCATCTTCTGATGTGCAGACGAATAGAGGGCGTGATGAACGGCCGCCCCTCGTTGTAAACTCGATCTGCCAGTTCCTCGTTGGGGAGGATGACGATGAAACTGCACTGCGCAGCACGTCGGATGTCGAGCGCATCAGCCTCAAGATTAAACCTGGGCAAGCGCGTCAGCGACCTCCGCGGCGCAGCAAGTGTCCTCACGTCCAACGACGGAAACAACCAGGGCGCATCGAAGCCCATCCTCCGACTGGGCGATGCGCGCCGAACGTCTCAAGACACGCCGGGGCCTTGTATCATCCACCGGGAGGGGTTCAGCGCCACCCAACGTCAGCAGTGGAGGCGTCGCATCATCAGGGCCGCGACGATCTGAGGACGAACGATCGTGTCCAGACCCGCGCTTCCACCGCCCACGGCAAGTGCGCTTCCGACAGCCCTGACCACCAGTTGCACCGCCCCCGCCATCATTTGCATCTCTCAAACCAGCGGCGCCAGGCCCGGCGCCAGCCGAGGTACGCATGGGGGGCACAGCTTGTGCAACAGGGCGCCACACCAAAGCACGCCGCGGTTGGTGTAGTACCTCCTGCCGCCGCGGGCACACGCATGCGCGGTGCCCTGGCGACCGGCAGACGAAGCATCACACACGCCGACAGCACTCCACCGCACGATGGGTGGGTGAGAAGCAGTTGAAACACTTGCCCCAAAGGTCGGCGGGCACCTTCCTGGGAGGCGGCTTTGGGGGGGCGGCGCTGTTTCCGCCGGTAACGTCGGTCTTCAACCGTAATCCAGCCACCAGCCTCTGCGTTCTCTTCCACAGAGTCCCGGTCAGATATCTTGGTGGAGACCAACGCCTCCTTGTAGGAGACCTGCCGGCCGGCGATGGCAGAGCCACCACCGACAGAGGTTACGGGACTATAGGCGTCGTTCCACCGCTGAGCCTTCGAACGTCCTTCACGCGACGGAGAGGGAGGCCCCCGGCACCAGGGGTGAGGGGAGGGCAGGGGAGTGGCCGCCGGGCCCGGAGTGGACACCGGCATGGGGCTGGGGGGAGGCTGTGGTGCCGGGGAGAGGTGGGCAGCAGGGAGCCGAGCAGGCGGCCATCCCATTCTCCAACTCTATTAACTCGGCCCTCCCAAACTCCAGATGATTCTGAGTTTACAGGTTACCGCCCTCAGCTCGGTAACGAAGATCTTTGAGAGATGAAAGGTGGGCGAAGATGTGGCGCAGAATGAAGCCCCAAGGGCTTTGCCCGAAGGCCATTGGAGGCCAGGGAGATAACTGCTGCATCATCGAACCTCCTGTGTTGAGGGACTGACGTCTTGAGAAGAAACAGAAAATATCCACGATGCCCCGGAATATTCCAGGAATGTAGCAGTTGGATGTGTAAAAGAGTATTTTTACAAGAGGGTGCTAGAGGCCCCTATAAATACCGCCCTCCCAACCATGTACAGGACACATTGTAACCCTAGTATCATTAGGGTAAGTAGAGCTCGAAGTCCGTGTCTTGAATTGTCTTCAAGCATCGCCAACACCTACCATACTGGTTCACAATTCACATGGGATGGACCGATGGAGTCCCCAAGCAGACAGATGAAAGGATGGTGCATAGTACGATCCAAGTAGAGGAGGTGGTCAGTAAGTTTGCCACGAAGTTATGCTAAGTTTGTCCAAAACCCAGATGGGTCTGCACCTCCAAGAAGGACCAGGATACCGAATCGAATGCTTTAGATATATCCAATTTCAGGAAGAGGCTGGTGACCTTCTTCCTTCTTCCGATGTAATAATCTAATTGTCTGCTGCACCATCAAGAAGTTATCATGGATGCAACAGTTGTTATGTGGGGCAAGTATTATGGGCGCCGATCTGCAGGGAGGCTCGGCCAGAGTAGTGGCTAGAATTGCCTTCGTTAGTTTATTAGAGTTAAGAGTTGTTAGTTGGTTACATCTCCTATTGTTAGGGAGATGGTTGGTCTGTTGGCGCTGGTCCGCGGCTGCGGAGAGCGCGATCGTCGGCCTGCGGCCTCCGATCTCTGGCGTGAGCAGAGAGAGACTAGAGAGAGAGGTAGAGGGTAGGGGAATAGTAGATAGTAGATTGATATCCAATTGCTAAACCAACTCAGTACTGGATACAAGGCTAATATAGCCTGACTCGACCAACCATCTCCCTAACAATAGGAGATGTAACCAACTAACAACTCTTAACTCTAATAAACTAACGAAGGCAATTCTAGCCACTACTCTGGCCGAGCCTCCCTGCAGATCGGCGCCCATAAGACTTGCCCCACATAACATCTCTCCCCTCCTCGACTAACAGCTTGTCCTCAAGCTGGAAATGTGGGTAACGCTCCTGGAAAGTGTGCAAGTCCTCCCACGTTGCCGCAGACGCCGGTTGGTCAGCCCAGTGAACCAGCACCTGACGAACACCACGAGCCAAACGAACCTTCACAGCCCGAGCTGGAGCCGGTTGGGCAACTCCATGGTGCATTGGGGGCAAAGCCGGTGGCGCTGCTGGCGGTGTCCCTTTGAACGGCTTCAGCAGACCCACATGAAAGACATCATGTATGCGAGCATTTGGTGGTAGCGCCAGACGATACGCTGCCTTGTTGATCACAGCTGTAACCTGGTACGGTCCATAGAATTTTGGACGCAGCTTGCCACGAGCTGGCTGTGGAATGGAAGCCGGTGCTCGGTGTCGGATGCGAAGCATCACCCAATCACCAACTGCGAACTGAAGCTCCCGATGGCCCCGATCATAGGCGCGCTTGGCCACTGCCTGCGCCTGTTCCAGTCTTGCTCGGACCTCTTCCAGAAAAGCGTCACGTTCCTCCATTGCTTGTGCTACTGCCACCACTCTACAATCCCCCGGCTCATAGGAGCGAATTTCCGAGGGGTCCCTCCCATAGACGACCTTGAACGGTGTGTCTTTGATGGCTGTGTGGAAGGAGATGTTGTACACATACTCTGCCCAAGGAAGCCAGCGCAGCCACTGTCGAGGCCGGTCTCCTGTAAGACACCAGAGATACATCCCAATGACCTTGTTGACTGCCTCCGTCTGTCCATCAAATTGAGGGTGGAAAGCGGAACTCATCTGCAACTTTGTGCCTAGCAAATGGAAGAGCGTCTTCCAGAAGGTGGACGTGAAAACCGGATCGCGATCAGACACAATGGAGTTCGGCACGCCATGGAGACGAACAATCTCAGAGAAGAAAGCTGCTGCAACACTTTCAGCCGAGTATGGATGCCCAATTGCAATAAAATGCGCATACTTAGAGAAACGATCCACCACTGTCAGAATGACCGATTTGCCTCCCACCTTAGGTAAAGCTTCCACAAAATCCATGGATATATCGGACCATACAGTTGATGGCACGGGCAGAGGTAGCAGCAGGCCTGCAGCTGATAGATGCTCTGACTTGTTGCGTTGGCATGTGAGACAGTGCCGGACGTGATCCTGGATGAGCGCCCGCGCACGCGGCGCGTGGAAATCCCTCCGGAAACGCCACAAAGTTTTTTCCATGCCTTCATGCCCCACCTCGTGTACTGCTGCAATCACCATCCCCAACAGATCGGAGCTCGGTGGCAGGTATAGGCAACAGTAGGTGACCACACCGTCAACAAACTTCCACGGGTCGCCCAGTTCCCCCGCCAGAATCTGGTCGCGTAGGGCGACCAATGCCGAATCCGTTGCCGCTGCCTGGCGCAAATCATCAATGGTGTCGAAGCGTGGCACTGAAAGGCCAAACACAGAGCTCTCGTCTGAGTCCCGGCGAGATAGCGCGTCGGCGACCACGTTGCTGCGGCCCGACCTGTACTCCACTGTGAAATCAAATCCTAGTAACTTGCTGACCCACTGGTGCTGGGGAATTGTGGCCAGACGCTGGTCCAACAAAAATTTCAGAATGTAATGATCAGTGATGACGGTGAAAGTCTGCCCCCAGAGATACGGCCTCCAATGTCGGACCGCCTGAACTAGCCCAATGAGCTCCCGCTCATAGGCGGCCAAACCTCGATGCCGGTCTGCCATCGGCCTGCTGAAGAAGGCGATTGGTCCCCCAAGTTGGCGTAGTACCGCCCCGCAGCCCACGCCCGAAGTGTCGCATTCGACCACGAACGGCTTGGTGAAATCCAGAAAGCACAGCACCGGAGCCGTGGTCAAGATGCTCTTAAGGTTCTGGAATGCGTCCGTGGCCGCCTGCGACCACTGGAATCCCTCCTTGAGCAGCTGGGTGAGCGGTGCTGCTACCGTGCCAAAATCCTTGACGAACTTCCGATAGTAGTTTGCCAGGCCCAAGAATCCGCGCAACGCGCGAACTGACCTTGGCGTCGGCCAATCGAGAATTGCCTGGACCTTGCCGTTGTCCATGGCCACCCCGCGCTCAGAGATAACGTGGCCTAGGTATGCCACGGACCTTTCGCCAAAGGAGCACTTGCTGCGCTTGAGGTCGAGCTCGTGCTGCTGGAGTGCCGTTAGGACCGAGCGGACGTGGTGTAGATGCTCCGACCAGGTGTTGCTGAAGATCAAAATGTCGTCGAAGAAAACCAATACGAACCGACGCAAGAAAGGTTGCAGTACCGTGTTCATGAGGGCTTGGAACGTGGCCGGGGCGTTGGAGAGGCCGAAGGGCATGACGAGGAACTCGTAGAGGCCGTCATGTGTGCGGAACGCGGTCTTCGCAACGTCGTCCTCGTGCATGCGCACCTGGTGATAGCCGGAACGTAGGTCCAACTTGGTGAAGTACTTGGCGCCACGCAATTCATCAAGCAGCTCGTCCACCATGGGTATCGGAAAGGAGTCCTTGACCGTGCGCCGATTCAGTGCCCGATAGTCGACACAGAACCGCCACGACCCATCCACCTTCTTCACCAGTAGGACCGGCGAGGAGAACGCCGATGAGCTCTAGCGGATAACCCCGCATTGCAGCATGTCGCGGCATTGACGTTCCAGCTCGTCTTTCTGCCGCGCCGGATACCGGTAAGGACGGACGGTAACTGGAGCTGTCCCCGGAAGGAGGTGGATCCGGTGCTCGCAGTCACGTGCCGGTGGCAAACCTCGGGGCTCCTCGAAGATGTGCTCGAATTCCCGCAGCAGGGTGTCCATGGCGGAGGGCGCAGCGACCACGTGGAGGCGAGCATGTGGAGGATCCGCTAAGCCTGCCCACTCGACGTGATGGTCCCTCCTCCAGAAGCCTATGGTGAGCCGGCTAAAGTCCCACAAGATCGGCCCAAGCGAAGCCAGCCACTGGGTCCCGAACACTATCATAACCGGCGAGGGGGAGAACAAAGAGGTCGGCCGTGAAGGGTTCCGCGTTGATGGTGAACGAGGCACTACGGTAGACGCCCAAGCACGGGAGACGCTTGCCGTTCGCCACAGAGACCATGCCGGTGCGGGCCTGAAACTGGAGTCCACAGCGCGCAGATGGTTGGTCGAGTCAGGCTATATTAGCCTTGTATCCAGTACTGAGTTGGTTAAGCAATTGGATATCAATCTACTATCTACTATTCCCCTACCCTCTACCTCTCTCTCTAGTCTCTCTCTGCTCACGCCATAGATCGGAGGCCGCCGGCCGACGATCGCGCTCTCCGCAGCCGCGGACCAGCGCCAACACCGCCACCCTTGCCTCCTCAACGACGCCGTAACAACAGTCCCTTACGAAAGCATTTTGGTTGGACAACATCAAAGCCCCAAGGTGAGGAGCCAACCGGTTAGCCAAGATTTTGGTCATAAGTTTGACAAAGCTGTGCACCAGACTTATGAGTCTAAATTCTAAAGTCCCCAGCATTGACAGCTTCTGCTTTCTTAGGGATCAAAATTAAATAAGCTGAGTTCAACATCCATAGTTTCTGGGCATTTCCTTGCTACAAGGTAAAGATGGCTGCCATGCAATCTGGTTTGAAGCAAACAGTATTGAAGATTGAAAATTCATGTTTTGTGCTTAGCCCAAGTAAAAAAATAACTTTAGTGTATCTTAAGGAAAGGTCAGGAGGTCACGGGTTCAAGTCGTGGAAACAGCCTCTTGCAGAAATGCAGAGAAAGGCTGCATACAATAGACCCCAGTGGGTCCGATCCCTCCCCGGACCCCGCGCAAGCGGGAGCTCATGCACCGGGCTGCCCTTTTTTATCTTAAGGAAAGGTATTCCAGCACTCCAGGCCAAGCGCCAAGCTAGGTTTATTCATCAAAAAGGGCAGGCAAAGCAATAATATTGAGTAGGCATGATAATTAAAAGAAAATGATAGACAGTACTTGAACTATATAATAGAGAAACCAGCAGCTGTCATTGAGTATTTAAAATATAGACATTTTTGAAATGGGACAGGGGTTTGAAAAATAATAAATCGTATAAAAAAAATTAATACAGGGCTACCTTGGATAGATAGTGCATTAAGGTCATCTTATTGTTACGAGCACGCGTGTCACTTAATTTTAGCAAGCTATCCAACCTGAACCCAACAGCAGAACCTGCAAAAAATAAAGGGATCTGTGGTGCACTCATAAAGAAACAAAGGAGAAGATAACTTAAATATATGAGGGAATTTAATAATTTGAATTGCAAATTCTGAATCCCCTCAAATTACAGCATCAGTTCTCAAGTGCGAATAATCTCGCCGTCTCACAAAGTAAAGTCTACCCACTAAGCACTGACTTTTGGATACAGATGTAGTTATTATTAGCTAAATGCCTAGTTAACAGTAACCGTTGACTTGTGGGTTATGAGCATTAAGAGGAGTACAGTATCAAATTATCTCCTACCCTTCAAGAAAAAAAATACTCAACAAGATATCTCAAAAATTATGAATGGAATTTCCCTTTTACATTACATGATGATAAGTCAATATCATGTATCCCACTTTTTTTTGTTCTCGGACGCGCAGGAGAACTACGCATCATTATATTAAGAAGAAAGGAAACAAAGAGTCCAGACGACTCACACAACACCTAGCGGGGCAAACACACCACTTGAAAGATTTTGCTAAGCAGACTAGCAGCGACCAAAAACCCGTAGGAGGGAGCCTTATGGCCACAGGCTATGGAGCCCCTTGGCTCCTGCCATGCGCCAAAGATTGGCCTCCTCTACTACAGCCCTCACTACGCTATCAACGTTAGGTGAAGCTCCCTCAAACACAGAGTCATTCCTATGCTTCCAAATACACCAAGCCACCAAAATTACCAAGGAGTTAAACCCACTTCATCAGCTTACTGAATGGTATTGCTATACTAAAAATTCTGGAGTGATTTTCAGGAAGCTCTTTTTTACTTATTATACATCTATCTGTAATCTAAATGGGAGACAAAAAAAATAGTGCTTCAGATGCTACCCTGTGTTCTAAAAGGAAACTGTGTTTACAAAATTCTTCAAGAAGTATCAATTTTACAATTTTGCTAACCTCTGGCAGTGCCTTGGTTCAATGCATTTCCCAAAGAAAGAATTGTCTGCATAATCCTTTTCAACTTGACTGAACCCCTTATCTATGAACATTATGGCAAACACATGAAATTGATATCAATTGTCAATATCATAATTTCAACAGATATTGCATGCCTACCTCTTCAGAAGAAGAATTAACAATGTTCAGGTTCCGCTTAAGGTCAGAAACCTGAAAATAGTTAGAGAAAGACCAAATATCACAAGGGCAAAGCAAAACAGTACAGTTCCAGATAGTAGCAAGAAAATGAACCAGATATCAAACCTGAGAACGGAATTGAATCTTAAATGAGAAAACTCTCAGCTTAGATTCTACACGTGGCACTTTCATAAGCTCCATGAAGAACTGCAGCAGAATGGTGTACATCATAATCAACATATCAACACGCTATTCATAAGGTTGTATCTCAAATCACCATACTTGGGTTTCATGGAACACAAACGTCAATGGGAGCCTTCCTTCCAACAAAGAAAGTATACACAATACAAATTTTAACTTAAGGTGTAAAGCAGTAAAGAACTAAAGAAACAGGTCACCTGCTCGCATTCTCCAAGTACTTGCTTATCTCCTTTGTAACCCTGATAATTATATCCGAAGCGCTATTGGTTTAACATATAATAATTGTTTAAAATGAACACAAGACTAGAACCTGATGACCTGATTACCTTTAGAAGTTCTACTTCATCTTTAGTTGGAGTGAACTTAATAAGGTTGTCCACCTGGTCAGCATCCAGGACAGTGTCATCCAGAGCAAGGATTGCATTCTGTGCTCAAAATAAAAAGCAAACAGGCTGGGGTTACTAGCAAAACATATGCAAGTAACTGTGTGGTCCATTAGAAGCTGATGAGCATTTGACACAACACAACAGCCATGCCCACTAACTTTGGCATGTTAGGTAAACTGCTTTCAACTATCATAATAATTTCCCACAATCATAGCCAGCTATAAGAAGCATGCTTGAATATGTTAACATAGTACTTCCTCCGTCCCAGAAAACAAGTCATTCTGGGATTGTCTTAAGTCAAACTTTCTAAAGTTTGACCAAATTTATATGAAAAAGTATAAACGTTTATAATATCAAATGAGTATTGTTAGATTCCTTGTCGCATATATTTTCATTAGGTACCTATTTGGTTTTGTAAATGTCGATACTTTTCTCTATAAATGTGGTCAAACTTCACAAAGTTTGACTTAAGATAAATCCAGAATGACTTGTTTTCTAGGACGGAGGGAGTAAGAAAGTAGCTGTAGAAGATGATATTTATTTATTTATTTCATCATCTTACCATTAGGTCAGGCAGTGGCATTTTGACTTTGGTAAGCATGATTCCACAATTGTTAGCCCGGCGAAGATCAATCTGCATAGAAAAAAGGAACACATGAGGCATAAATAATGAGCACATACAAACGCCTGCAGTGACATGCCAATCGACCAAGATGAAATATGCAAAAGAGAAAAGAAAAAAAGAAAAAACATGACAACAATACTGTTAGCCCAGCAGCAGCACACACACACTCACAGCTCACAGCAGCACACACACACACACTGAGTGAAGAAGAAGAGTGAGTTCAGGTGGGTTTGAACTGATTTACACTGCTCCCATTGGGGTCCTTTTATACAGGGTGGAACTTGGAGTTCTTTACTAAGTTACTTGCTGCCTAAGCCAGCTCCTAGTCAAGTCAAGGTCAACTACAAATGGCCGTACAAGCCATGCCTTCACTTGCTACTGTTCTGGCCAGTATGGCCTCCTATGCCTAGGATACATGGAGCTAGAGCTCCTTAAGCTGCTTCTTCAAGCAGACAAGAGCAGCCATATTACCATTAACAAATACAACCACATGGCAAACTGTTAAGTATCTGGCTCGCTGCCCACAAGAGATGCTGGACTGCAGATCGACTTGCTAGAAGGAATTTGCCACACCCGGCCACTTGTCCACACTGCGACCAACAGGAGGAGACGATTGACCACCTGCTGACAAGTTGCGTGTTTGCACGACAGTTCTGGTTCAACCTCCTGCAGCGTTTCAACCTCCAAAATCTAGCACCTTTGGCTGAAGATGAGAGCCTTGAGGTTTGGTGGAACAGAAAGCTTGAATGTCCATGATCTGGCCCAAAGAAGGTTAAATTCCCTAGTTATTCTAGGTGCTTGGACTTTGTGGAAGCACCGTAACTTGTGCGTCTTTGAAGGTGCTGCGCCTAGTTTGGCAAGGGCCCTGCTCCTTGCTGAAGAAGAGGCATATTTGTGGTTGTTGACTGGGGCTCGGGGGATTTCCTTCTTATCAGCCCTAGAGCCTGTTGGATAGGATAGCTATCCTCGGTCGTTTTTTTTTTTCTTTCTATGAACGGGCGCGTATGTATGTCTGAGTGCTAGCTAGTGGTTGTGGTGTATAAGTTGTACTCTGGAGTTTTTTCTAACCCCTTTTTACCTTCTTTAATATAATGATACGCAGCTCTCCTGCGTGTTCGAAAAAAAAAGAAATACTAGGTTATTATGGTTGTTGGATTGGCGAGGGACAGGGGATTGGGGACAGGAACACCGGCCGGGGGCCTCTGCCCATGGCCGGGCAAGAAGAAGGGTTTGCTCATAATTCTTGCTTACCCTAAATTGATACAACTCGCCTCTTTATATAGAGTGTGTTTACTTGACTCCTAAGAAATAGATCTAATCTACTAATTCTAATCTTATCTCTAACTAGCCTTATCCTTATCTAACCAACCTGAGGGGCCCTGACATAGGTTTTGGGACCATTATGTCAAAAAAGTCCTAGTTACCAAGGTAAACTCAAGCTTCTCCAAATAGATCGGCTAGAGACACATCATGTAAGTTGCATAAACCAATATCTCATTATGACCTTCCGATCTTCCTAATAAGGCAACTATAAAAAATATCATGGGAAAAGCAGCATGCCAATTCTCCAATGGGAAGTTCAAGAAAGCATGGAACAGCAGATGATAAGATAAATTAAAGAAAATTGCTTAGCTTCCATATGCGATGAGAATCCCAGAAAAGCATTCGGCCTTGCCGGTTTTAGAGGTCGCTTCGAGAGCCAAGGATGACTTTTTACAGCAGGGGTCTGCGATGCTGTTAGCTTGATACCCCAAGGATCCTCTGTGTGTGTGTGTGACCGTTTTTTTTCTAAACAGGGGGGTCAGGGGTGTGTCTGAATGAGGGGAGGCTTGCAGGCCTTTGGCCTCCTGGCCTGCTCGTTGTGTTGGGTCTTTTCTAACTCTTTCTACCTTAATGAAAGGCAGAGCTCCTGCCATTGTGCTTCAAAAACAAAAAAGGATCCCACAAGACAGCAATAGATGAACTTACACCAAAACTAGACTTATTTACTGGTGGGCACGGTCCAGTAAGCAAGCGCCTAAAGAAATGCGCAAGGGGCTAAACTCTCTAGTCATCCTAGTTGCTTGGGAGATTGGGAGATAAGGGTCGAAACTCATGCGTGTTTGAAGGCTCTCAGCCAAACATATAGAGGCTCCTCCTTTTGAGTCAGAGATGAGGGCTTGTTGTGGTGTATGGCTGGTGCTAATAATCTTAAGGAGTTTTTTAGTAGGTCGCACCCCCCAGCAGCAGCCTAAGCTCTGCTCGTCCTGGTCATAGGTGTTAGCACTTAGTTGGGCCTGTATAATCAATCCAGTGTTTGAGTTTGGGTGTTGTACCCGGGCTGGGTTATGTTAACTCACCTGTTGTATTATTTTCTTCCTTAATGGAAATAACACACAGCTCTCCTGCGTAGTTCGAGAAAAAAAAAACGTGACATGTTCAGAATATCAAGAGTGCAGGTATAGATGGAGGTGGTTAGGGTAAATCCAATAATTCAACGAACTGATCCACAAATGTGGTGTGCATCGTGGAGCTGGGCATTGACGTGTGCGCGGACCGGGACGACATGTGGTGGATCCCCATCTGTGAGCACCGCCTGATGATCAGCAAGCTGATGCACTTGGTGAGAGTCAAACAGTTTGGGATAATTGGAGCATATGATAGAAAGATAGAGGAGGAAGTAGATAGATGGGTTGATGATTTTGCTGCTCTGACTAAGATAGCATCGGGGATGGGGTGTATGTTTGGTGCAAAAGGCATGGTTCAACCTGTGATATCCATTGGAGCAATGGATGCAGACCAGCTATCAAAAATAGGTAAACCGGTGTACCTGTGCTTGCTTCGTGGTTCAATGGGTCAGCACTGGATCGATCCAGGGTTTAACCACACCCCTATATAAGTGTAGTCTATACATGACTACTAAAAATACGGAATAATTGTATAAAATAATACTAGAAACAGAGTGATCCATATAAATTCTAATGCACATAACCAAGATAACAGAAATAAGGGAAAAGATAGATATTCTACCATATAAGAAAAAATAATCGTGCTACAAAGTAACAACGTCAATATTCATCTAAAATAATGAATTTTAGAGTTAAATACCAGCAGTTCATGAACTTGTCACAGTGTCATTTAGGTCCATGAACACTAAAATACATTTACGAGTCCTTAACCTTATGAAATGAATCATGAACATCCAAAGTACCCAAAATATCTCTATAGCTGCCGACTTGCCAATTGAAATCTCCACAGACATGCCATGTCAGCAACTATAGGAGTATTTTGGGCATTTTGGACCTGGATGGCACATTTTACATGGTTTAAGGACCTAGAAATGCATTTTCAGAGTTCATGGACCTAAGTGGCACACCTTGACAAGTTCATGGAGTCACGGACCATTAGTGCATTTAACTCTTTTTTTAGAAGAAGTGCATTTGGTAGTTACCATAAAGACTGAAGCAAAATATGCATGACACAAGAAGATCAAGGTGACGGCACACTAGTTGGATAAACTGGAGTGCAGAGACATGCTAGATAAAACAACTCACAAGATGAATTTTCTCTGATTTTGGCCCAGATGCACGGCTGCCTGACTTATCTGAACGTCTTGAATCTGAACTTGGCAGTACAGCTGAGAAAAGATTTTCTAATTCTGACATGTCAAACACTGGGGCTCTGCGTAAGTCAACCAAAAGAAGCATTAGCATAGAAAATCCCAACTCATATGATCAAGTTTAATCAACATGACAGTGAGTTACTTTAAAGTTTCATCAGGCTTTTGTGATTCTGCCCACAGACTGCCATGCATGGCTCTTGTTACTTTCACCCAATGAAGTGGCTTCAAATTGGACCTTCTGGACACTGCCTGACCAGATTGAAAACTCTTTGACATTGGACCTGAAGGAGGTGCAGGTCCACGTCCCTGAGAACCAAACAGTTTAGCATTACCACCGGGAGGTGCTGGTGGGGGTACAATGTTGCCAGAAGCTCCTTTGCTTGAGATGCTTGGAGCATTGGGTGGTGGTGGAACAGGAGGTGATGTCATCAATTTTCCCATGGGTGGAGGAGGCGAACTGGGAGTTGTTCCAGGTGGTGGTGGTGGTGGAGGTGGACCTGAGGTTGTCACAGGTGGTGGAGGTGGAGGTGGCGCTGAAGATCTAATGAGTGATGATATTGGGGCAGGTGGTGGAGGTGGTGCAGCCGGCCTAACAAGAGAAGAATTAGAAGAAAGTAGAGGCAGTGATGCAACAGGTCTAACAGTGGATGAAGTAGAAGCAAGTAGTGTAGGTGGTGGCAGTTCAGATCTACTGGGAGAACACCTAGCTGGTGGGGGAGGTGGGGATGGAGGTGGCCCAGACAGTTTCAGAGAAGAACTAGAAGCAGGTGGTCGAGATGGAAGCAATGGTGGAGGTGGTGGTGGTTGCGGTGCAGCTGATGCTGAAGGGAATGAAAAGGATGGAGTATCAGGCACAGAATGTGGAGGCAGATGATAAGTACTAGAACTGGAAGTTGATAACATGGGAAATGGCGGTGGAGGTGGAGCAGGATAAGCTGTCAACGATTCAATCACGACGCTAGAGGACTTTTTATGGTCCGTGGGCAGAACACTAGTTCCAAGTGACTGAAATGTATATTGTCTCTCTGGAAGAGCTCGAAGGTCTGCGACATATAAATAACTTAAATTACAAAAAGAAATTTACAAGAACAATCATAGCCTTAACATGCATCACGACTTAACCTGAATGCTTGAGAACAGGTTGAGCCGAATCTCTTGATTCTGACATCGTAGTAGCATCTGATACCAGCAAAGCTGGTGGTGATGGTGGGGGTGGCATACACTTTGTTACAACAGGAGTACCTGTCACATTACAAGGTCCAAGCATTAAACTAAGGATTGTTGTATCATGAGAAATGATGGAGTACAAGAGTATCGCTGAAGTTAAACCTGTTGATGGATGCTGTCTTGATGGTAGTTTTAATGTCATTTTGACCATGCCAGTTGAATGATTTGATACTGTGGACGAGGTTATAGTTGAACCACACTTCTCAGAGCTTCCGCTTCCAGCATGGTCTTCCAAGAGAGCCATGATTCCAAGGGCAGAAGGCGCGCTATGAAATCTTGGGCAAGCTGAAAGTGATCTAGGACTGGAGTTGCCAGAAAGAGCAGAACATGAACTAGAAATTGGAAATCGATGTGACATAATTGTAGTGGGTGAAGTGTGTTGGCCTGAATCATGCTGCTCAGCAATCTTAGCATTTTGATCCTTAAGAACTGGTTCAATGGATTTTACAGTCAAGGGAACAGCCTTTTCCAGTGAAGTTGACTGTTCAGTGTTACTGTCAACCTTGTGAACTAGAGAGCCTAGTTTTTCATGGACAACAGAAGTTCCAGTATTGACTTCAGAATTGGTAGCCGGCTCTAACGGGGTCAATTTCTGTCCACCAACTCTTTCCTGTTTGTTCTCATAGACTCTGAAGTGTTCAAAGTTGCTTGCTTCTTGTCGAGCATTGCCAGAATGTTTGTTGGTTGGAGAGATTGTACCAAGCACTAACGACTCTGCTTCTTTCTTACTTGGAGACAAGAATCCTTGCCTCAACTGCATATTTTCTGATGAAGTAAGTCGCTGGAAAAGCTGGACTGCAGCATCCCCTGTTGGATCTAGCCAGTCCACATTGCTAAACATCTCTTGAACCTTTGCAAATGCTTCAACTGGTAAGCCCTCCTTTTCTCCTATACCTGCCACTTCCATGGGATCTAACTGATTTACTGTGTCCATTTCCGAAAAAAGAACCTTATCCAGAGGACAAAACAAATTATCAATTTCTGCATAACGTCTAGAGAAAAAGATCACTGCAGCAGATACATACCTCAGCTCTGAATTCCTTTGGGAATCGATCTTTTGCGTCCCACAATATGTCAATTTCATCACGATTTAACATTAGGATGTTAGATCTGATAAAGGCTGTATTGAACATGACTCGGAACATCATCTCTTCTCGTTCTTGATCAGCATCAAGGCTAATGCATTCAAGGACGACATCGCCTTGAATATGGCAGTGGATGTCAATCTTAATTAGTTCACAGTCTGCCTGGGCAAACAGAAAGGAAACTGGAATGGCTATTACAATGTCATGAGAAGGCAATGGCATGCCAAATGAGAAGATCTAGAGCATCTCCAACAGATTACCTATCCACCCTCTCCTAAAAGATCATATAGGAGATCTATCCGTCATCTCTCCTATTTTCTATCTACTCCTCCAACAGATTACCTATCCTATCTGAAAAAATATAGGGAAAGGTAATCTATTGGAGCAGCCATATCTCCTACATTGTAGGATTTTAGGGAAAGGGGAGAGGAAAGGTAACCTGTTGGAGATTCTCTAAAGAATGCATCAGAAATATGTGTTCTCACTCTGCATGCTACAGTGCTACACATAAAAGTGACAAACTTGCCTGTTCTAAAATCAGAAAATGATTTTGAAAAAAATACTAACCTTCTTGTAAAGACGAACATATTTGCTCCTTTTTGGTGTTGCAAAGAGGACCTTAGGGGTGTTACTTGTAGCAAGTAGAGGATCCTGTCCATAAATACGGAATATTGGTCTACATCCACCCTCTTTGTTAAACCCTGGAATGTTTCTTAGTATCACACAGTCTAATGTAAGGGCCCGGTCCTGAGGTGGCCATTCAGAGCTCACGTTCCTCCGGGATATATAATGTAAGTATCTTATCTGAGAAGGCATAGGATTTAAAGGTGAGAGCAACTGAACTAGCTCACGAGGTGCTTGCCTGTAAATCATCTCCAATGTCCTCTGCTCACCAATGAACTGCTTTCTATACAACAGCAGTCCTGCTAACATGAATGCAAGTACAGCCCAGCCACCATGCTCACAATGCATTATTAAGACATTTTGCTGGCCCAAAGAGAGCCAACTCTCCCCTGACCTCAGGTAATGATGAATCATTTCGATTGTAAGAAGTGGGCATCCCTCATATTGTCTGGGGTAGTCCATAACTACCATATCATAACTTGATAAGATATTTGCCAGCAAACTTTGTTTTTCTCCATCCCGAAAGTTGAATACCATAAATGAAGCATCAGCAAAGTGGCTCCGAAGATGCGCAATGATGTCACCAATATAATCTCGATACTTATCATCATCGAAGAGATCAGTTGTGAAGCAAGAATCAAAAACTACAGATGCACAAGATAGGGATAAGAAACACTTTAGCAGAAAGCCAATTACACATCAGCAAATTAGTATGAAAAGAGAAAATTGATATACATTAGATCCTAGCGGTTTGCAGTACATTAGGGTACATTTACTATCACTATGATCAAGTGTAACTTGAGAATGATGAATTCTTTCCAAATTCAAATCCTTGAATCATCTGCACAATCATCAAGTGGTTTGTATTTTTTTCACTTTAATCTTCAAAGGAGAATTGGAAACAATAACATTAATAAAATAAAGAACCATTTGTCAATCATCAGTGCAGAAACAAATAGAACCATAATCCAGGTGTTACACATTATATATTGCAAATGTTTTTTAAAAGCAAAGCACATGCATCACAAACCATTACTATGGTTACAATACTTTATGACACAGGTGAGAAATAACAACAACAACAAAGCCTTCTATTCCCAAACAAGTTGGGATAGGCTAGAGTTGAAACTTGAAACTGATACGAGCCACCAACAAGGGGGCTTAAAGCTGCAGGTGAGAAAATAAAAAAAAAATGTAGTACAGCAAGATAACCAAATCAGCCTCGTTGACTGATAAAATTTTGATCTAGAAAATAATATGACAGCACAATAAAGAGAACTGGACTGCCATCTTTTTTCCTTTTCACAGTGAAGCTTTGCTAGTCACAAAAAACACGTTCAACATTAAAAGGGCTAGTTAGTAAGCCATACAAAAATAACGACACCAGTAGTTTTCCTGGTTGTTAAAAACGGGAGGCCCTAACTCATGTTCTATATTGTCCTTTGATGTGCTATCTGTGGCATGTGAGTGTTGGTTCTTAATTTGAATAATTAGTTTGTGATAAGATCATACGCTTTTATTCCATGAAAAATTAACTGACTTGCCACGGTTTGGACTCCACTGCGCAAAATTTCACTAAGATGGACTTATGTTATGGTTTCAATAGCATACAATATCTCCTACAGGATACAAATCTTGGTTACATGAAAAAATTCCATGTGCCCAAATCGGGCCTAAACTTCAAAATATAAGTATGTGATTTCCTTTTAGATCACAGGCTTGTCTTGATAGGAGATTTTGGTCCAGATCGTCAAGGTCCATCACAAGACAGAATGGTAAAGTTTTCTAATGGGACTACGGAAGTCACTTGTGCAGTTGTGCTGCAACAATTTTTTTTTTTTTTTGGAACATGCAGGAGAGCTGTGCATCATTATATTAAGAAGAAAATAAATCTAGAAGAGTCACACTTAGTAGGGCAAAGATTGCCACTCATGAAAGGACTAACACACAACGTAACTAGCAATTAAAAAATCTATCTTGTGCTGAAACGATGATGGAATAGTGAAACAAGGCACTTCTTAGACCTCCCTTATACATTAATACTAAATAGCAAATGCACGGAATTAGTAGCATAACAATTTCCAATATCACTCACCAGATGTTTCATCGACTAAAGAAACAAACAGGAAGCAATCCACAGCAAAATAATTAATGCCTGGTAAGCTAACCTGAATACACTGAATATCCCATGTTGCAACCGTAAGATGACTCGCAGTGTCTGACATAGGTGGCAATGCAACTAAAAACACTGTAGACAAACAATTGTATTGCAACATTTTCCTCCAAAACAATTCAAGAAATTATGGCCTAAAAAATAAAAATTCAACACGATATAACCGCTCGACCGCTAAAGTGGAGTTGCTAAAGCTCGATGGCAACTAAATTTTCTCTGTGGTCCCAACACTGACCGAAACGAAGTAAAGACAAGTTGCACACGACAAACAACACAAGAAGTTTGAAAAAAAAAAGACCACCAAATCATTTCCACCGTGATGGTTCGTTAGCGTCAAAGTTCAAACATATTACCACGGAATTACATTCGAAAATGGAAATGCAAATCACAGCACCACAGACCGAGCATTCCACTGTGAAATGCACTCTGGTATTGACAAGGAGGGAGGACAGGGCCGGACAAACGCACCGTAGACGCGCTCGGTGATCTCGAGGAGCCCGTCCGGCGGCTTGCGGTAGAAGAACTTGCGGAAGAGCGCCATGCCGCGGCCCGTAGATCCGCCACCCGCAGAGCCCTACCGCCAGGAGCCTCGTCGCACCGCCAATGACATGGATCCCAGTCCCATCCTGGCACAGCGTGCGGCGCAAAACAATGCGACGGGTTGCCGCGGCGTGAAGGGAAAGGAATCGCGAATGCTGGTGCGCTGTGCGCGCGGGCCTGGCGCCTGGCGCACGTCGTTGCTTGGCCCAGGCGCTAGGGTTTGCAGCCTTCCGCCCCTATCTTCTTCCTGTGAGAGAGACGGAGAGAGAGATTTTTGCTTCGGTGCTTTTCTAATGGTATTTTGGGCGGAGCGCTTGATCTTTCGGAGTGAGCTAGATTGGGCGAGATGGCGTTTGTTGTCTCAGCTCAGGAAGGCGACACAGCTGTCCTTCTCCCATTTCCCTTTTTTTCTTTTTCTATTTTCTAATGTGATGCCACGTGGCCGATTATCGTCAAGTGGCCAGGGGGCAACGTTACGGCTACCGAGTTGTATCTACCCGCGTGTCTACTCGCTCCATGACACGATGGGGCACAGGGGCAGGCTTGGTGTTCACTAACACGAGTGGTCTAATGCCAAGCCCTTTGATTTTGCACCCGGACACTGGGTGACGTGACAATTTAGGACCGTTATTTGGATTGTGACCGGAAGTGCAAGTATTTAAATTTAAAACCAACAAAGCACGTAGAGCTTCCGAACGCCCAGGGGTGCTTCGCCCGCTCCCCGACGGCGGCCGCTCGATGGCGGGATCTGCGGCCGTCGACGCACGGGGAGCCACTCCGGCCAGCAGTGGGGCCGCGCCGCTTTTGTCCGGGAGCTGCTCCGTGTGGGCCCTCTCGCCGGCCTCCGCCGGATCAGGGCGTCGCGCGATCGACGCGTGCTGCGGTGGGGCCGGCTGCAGCACGGCGAGGTGGAGGTGGCATGCGCTCGTTGGCCGGAGTCTCTCTCGGCGTCCTCCGACGCTGTGGCTACAGTGCGCCTCCGTCCTCTTCCAGCGTTGTGGCCACAGTGCATGGTATGGCGCGACGGGCGGAGTTGTTGGCCGGTGCTATGGGCATAAAGAGCACCACCCGCTCACAACGCCGCCTGACGGGGGAGAATACAAAACCTCCGGAGGAAAGAAGCCCAAGAAAGACCTGCACAGGCCCAGATCGAAGGCCCACGGCCTTACCCGACGCACAGCGACCGGGGAAGTGAGCCGATCCGACCCTCGCCCCGTACGCTTGTACGGGACGGAGGCTGCCGACCTTCCCACGAGGCGGCCGATCCTCAGATCTAAGGCTCGGGCGAGGCGGAGAATCCCGACCGATGCCGCGCCCGACGTTGGGACCCACCGGCGCGCGGCCCACGACCAGGCAGCGAAAAGTCCACTCGTGGGCCCGGATGATGGGACGACACGCTGCCCTCCTGCGCCCACGCCTGCTACGACGGAACGGCGTCACGCTGCCACCGCCTGCCAGGCGCATGCCTGCACACGAACTCTTTGCGACAAGATGTGCCATCAACCACTTGACACCGCTCGCCTGGAACGCCCCGCCACGACGGGGCTAGGGGGGTGACACCGGATATAGGTCGACCCTATAAAACGAGATATCTAGCAAGGTGTGGCGAGGCCGGCAAAACCGATCAAGCGCAAGAGACAAAACTACCAAGCCCCACCTCGTATAGACTTACGAAGCAGAAGGCAACCGACCGACTCTCACCCCTCGGCGGGGCGCGATGATGCATGAGGCGCCGTTACGGACAGACGGAACGACTCGGCAGCAGCGCTCCGTAGCCGGATAATCCGCCACCTAACACCACGCCCGTCTGACGCCAAGAGCTAAAGAAAGGAGGCCAGGACGGACGGAACGGAACACCCTCCCCATGCGGCTCTCTGACTCCGTGAGAATAGAAGCATTCGCAGGTACACCGAACCCCCGGCATAGCTCAGCTATAGGATCCCAAACAGACGACCTCATCGCGCGTGACAAAGGCATGCCAGAAACGCACGGGCTTCTCACAGGACGCTTATAGCAAGGGGACCCACATGTCAGGGTCCCCCTTCCCATTTGTATCCCTTCTTCTTTTCTTGGAATTGTAAGCTCCCCCCTTGAACTATAAAAGGAGGGGAAGCGCTCACGAGTAGAGGCAGAATAGCAAGGAACACCACAAAGAGCACAGAGGCCAAGTAACAGGGAGACCCCCTCCGCTGCGCTTGCGCCCATTGTAACACCTCCACACACCTCATAATACAAGAAACACACTCCATTGGACGTAGGGATTCATCCTCAACCAGTATAAACCTTCGAGTCTACCGGCTCACCATTCGGAGCGAGTCCGTGCTGACATCCCCCACCGAACAACAAATCTACTGCTTGTGTCACCCCGGTTCCCGGAACCACGACAGTTGGCGCGCCAGGTAGGGGGTCTTCAGCGCGCCTAAGCGACATCATCGCTCCGATGGCATCATCATCCACCTCCGTCGGCAACAAGGTCCTCGCACCAGGGAGCCGCATCACCTTCGGCACCTTCACCTTCGTTGCCACTGCCACCGGCGAGCTCCGCCTCATCGACCCTCCTCCATCCATCGACGCCCTCACTCAGGGCATGGAGGACCTCCAAGTCGTGGACGCTCCACGCGACACGACGATGGGAGAAGTCGTGCACTCGACGCTCGCCGACCTCAACATGGAGGCGCTCGCCGACTGCGCCAACGCGCTCCTCCGCTCGACCTCCATTTGTGAGGATCGCGATCAAGTGCTCTATGCACTCGCGAACGTGGTAACCCAGCTGCATGGGAACCCACCGCTACCGTCCATGGCGGCGCTCCAAGGAACTGCCCCGGACTCGCCCCTCGCAGCGAGGACGGAAGGACCCACACGCCCCGCGCCTGCCAGAACCAAGGCAGATAAGCGGAGGCTGAAGCGACGCACTGCTGCGCTCAAGCGCCGCCCCGAGACGCGCGTCGCAATCCACGAGGACGGGACGCCTCGTCAATCAACCCTCGTGGCCATGGCGGGCCACTACCCGGCGTCCGTCCATGACCTCCTGGAAGATGTTTCCAGCAGCGGGTCCGTCTCCAGCTCGTACGAAAACCACCCCGCCGCAATCGGAAGGGCATGCCTCGTGGCAACCCCTCCCATAGGCGGAGATGCTGGAGGTCAAAAGACCCCAGCCAAGAGGTGGAGTACCAGCGTGAACGGCAGGCGCGCACCCTCGTGCGCGAAAACGAGCTCCACCAGAAGGAGAAGGAGATCAACGACCTCGAACATAGGCTCGAGGAGCTCCACAACGAGGTGGGGCGGTGCCAGCATAAGGGTGAAGGGCCCCGCGGGCGCCACGTCTACAACCAGCTCCTTCAAGGGAGCGACGGGACGCCATATTTCCCGTGCCCCGATCAAAATATCGCCGCCGCCGCCGTGATGCTCCAGGCAATCCCGGAGCCCAGCGAGCCTGCCGCCAAGGCCACATTCCAAAACCTTCGCAGCCTCGTGCAAAGGGCAGCGGTGCAGCAGGCCGAGTTGGCAAATCAGCCAACGGCGGATACGGATGCACGCACCACGCGGACAGCGACCACGCAGGGTAATGGGGCACGGGCGTCCGCGAGACCCGTCAAGGATCGCCTGGGCAACAAGCGTGACGCCTGCGACACCCTCAATGCCCACCAAAGGGAGCGGGACAACATCGCACACTCGCGCACCCCGGACACAAGACGCGAGAATGGATCCAGTCCAACTGGACCAGGACCACGCGCTTTCGGGAGCGCAATCCGCGAAGTGCAGTTCCCCTCACGAGTGCGCGCACCCACTAACCTCACCAGGTACGACGAATCCACGAATCCGGCCGTATGGCTCGAGGATTACCGACTCGCCTGCTGGCTAGCAGGGATCAGGGATGATTCTCTGATCATCCAGTATCTCCCCATCCACCTCGGGGACGCACCTCGAGCATGGCTCGAGCACTTGCCCGAGGACACCATCCACGACTGGGAAGGCCTCAAGAAGGTCTTTGTAGGGAACTTCCAGGGGACGTACAAGCGCCCCGAGAGCTCCTGGGACCTCAAGAGCTGCACCCAGAAGTCCGGAGAAAGTCTCCAGGACTACATCCGGAGATTCTCTCAGAAGAGAAACGAGCTCCCGGACATCACTGACGCCGACGTCGTCAGTGCCTTCACATACGGCACTACGAACGAGGCGCTCATCCACGAGCTCAGTCGTGGGCGCCCCAAGACGACGGCCGATCTCCTCGACATCGCCACCAAGTTCGCCGATGGCGAGGACGCGGTCGGCGCCATCTTCCGCAAGGGAAGAACCTCCCGTGATGACGGGGAGGGAACAAGCGGCGCCAAAAATGACCGGCGCGAGCGCCGTGGCAAGCGCCAGAGGGACGAAAGGCATCATAGGGACGAGCGCCCACACCACGGGAGAAATGAAGTCGCCGCAGCCGACCGACCTCCCAAGCTTCTGGCCAAGTCCAGCAACGAGCACTTCCAAAAGCTCATGGACGGGCCGTGCCAGAACCATAGGTTCCCGATGCGTCACAAGCTCCGGGAATGCGAACTCCTCAAGCGCTTCGTCGGCAACCCTTCGCAGAAGAAGGCAAAGATGGAGGAGGCCGCCCAGATGGCGGAGAAAAAGGACGACGCCGAGGCATTCCCCGAGACAACGGGATGCCTCATGATCTTCGGGGGGCCGGAGTCCTACGGCGACAAGCGCAAGCTCAAACTCGCGAACCATGAGGTAAATGCCGTAAATCCCGCCGTCCCTAAATACCTCCGATGGTCGGAAGAGCCGATCACCTTCGATCGACGCGACCATCCGAACAAAGTCCTGTACCCCGGGACCTACCCGCTCGTCGTGGAACCAATCATCGGCCCCAAGCGCCTCACAAGGGTACTCATGGACGGCGGGAGTGGCCTCAACATCATGTATGTTGAGACGCTCGACGCGATGGGAATCCCCAGGGCAAGCCTACGGCCCAGTCACGCCCCATTCCACGGCATCATCCTAGGCCAACAGGCCTACCCCCTCGGGCAGATCACGCTGCCCGTCACATTCGGCGACCCTTCGAACTTCCGCACGGAGCGGTTGCAGTTCGAGCTGGTCGACTTCGCGAGGTCATACCACGCGATTTTGGGACGGCCATGCTACGCTAAATTCATGGCCATCCCAAATTACACATATCTCAAGCTAAAGATGCCCAGTCCGCATGGGATCATCACTGTAGGATCTTCCTTCAAAGAAGCCTACAAGTGCGAGCGGGCCAACTGCGAGCTTGCCGCGTCCCTTGTGGCATCCAAGGAGATGGCCGACCTCAAGAAGGTCATGTCAACGGATGCCCCCGAGGCAACCAAAGAAACACCCCCAGACGTCCCCGAGACGTCCAAAGCTGGGGGAGGCACCTTCAAGCCCTTGAGGACACGAAGGAGGTGCCGCTCGACCCTGCCGACCCTTCCAAGAAGGTCAGGATCGGGGCCACGCTTTCCCAGAAATAGGAAAGCGCGCTCGTCGACTTCCTCCGAACCAACCGGGACGTCTTCGCTTGGAAGCCTGCCGACATGCCAGGAATCCCCCGGGAGGTCGCCGAGCATTCCCTAAATGTCCGACCGACCGCAAGACCGGTCGCCCAACGCCTTCGCCGATTCGACGAGGAGAAGCGTAAGGCTATAGGGGAGGAAATCACTAAGCTTTTAGCCGTAGGATTCATAAAAGAAGTGCAACACCCAGAGTGGGTTGCCAATCATGTAATGGTTAAAAAAAAGAATGGAAAGTGGAGGATGTGTGTCGACTACACGAGCCTGAACAAGGCATGTCCAAAGGACCCTTTCCCTCTACCTCGCATTGACCAAGTGGTCGACTCCACCGCAGCTTGTGAGTTGCTATCCTTTTTAGACGCGTACTCCGGCTACCACCAAATCGCGATGAAAGAAAGCGACCAGCTCGCCACTTCTTTCATCACTCCCTTCGGTCCCTTCTGTTTCGTATCCATGCCATTCGGCTTAAAGAATGCGGGAGCAACATACCAGCGATGCATGCTCCTGTGTTTCGTCGATCAGGTAGGACGAAATGTGGAGGTCTACGTCGACGACATAGTCGTAAAGACCAAGGAATCCGATGGCCTCATAGCCGACCTGGAGGAAACTTTCGTGAACCTCCGCAGGTTCCGGATTAAGCTCAACCCCAAAAAATACGTTTTTGGGGTCCCCAAGGGCAAACTCCTGGGCTTCATGGTCTCCGAAAGGGGAATCGAGGCAAACCAGGAAAAAATCGACGCCATTCAAAGAATGGGCCCCATTCGAAACCTGAAGGGAGTCCAACGACTGGTAGGATGCGTCGCCTCGCTCAGCCGCTTTATATCCAGGCTCGGCGAACGAGGAATGCCGCTCTACAAGTTGCTAAGAAAGGGAGACCGCTTCTCCTGGACCCCGGAGGCCCAAACGGCCCTGGACAAAATCAAGGTTTTTCTCACAACTCCTCCGGTGTTGGTTGCACCCGACCTAACAGAGACGCTGCTTTTGTACGTCGCCGCCACCACACAAGTGGTCAGCGCGGCCCTGGTCGTAGAGCGAGCGGAAGAGGGCCGAGCGCTCAAAGTACAGAGGCCCGTCTACTTCATCAGCGAGGTCTTAAGCGAGTCCAAGGCTCGGTACCCGCAAATACAGAAGCTCCTCTATGCGGTACTCATCGCCAAGAGGAAGCTTATCCATTACTTCGACCGCCACCCGGTGACGGTCGTCTCCACTGCCCCTTTAGGCGAGATCGTCCGTAACCGTGACGCGACAGGGCGCATCGCGAAATGGGCACTCGAACTCAACGGGCTCGACATTACCTACCTGCCAAGAACTGCGATCAAATCGCAGGCCCTGGCAGATTTCGTCGCCGAATGAACCGAAGCACAAGAACCACCGCCAGTCGAGGATCCGGAGTACTGGATCATGTACTTCGACGGGTCCTATCTCAAGACCGGCAACGGGGCAGGCATTGTCCTTATTTCCCCGCAGGGACATAGGCTGCAGTACACCATACGCCTCCACTTCCCATCCACCAACAACGTGGCCAAATACGAGGCCCTGGTAAACGGGCTCCGTATAGCAGCAGAGGTGGGGGCAAGGCGCCTCCTCGTGCGGGGAGACTCAAAGCTTGTGGTCGACCAGGTCATGAAGGCGGCCGAGCCTCGCGACCCCAGGATGTGTGCCTACTATAAAGAGGTACGCAAGCTGGAAGAAAAATTTAAAGGCTTCGAGCTCGAGCACAACTATCGACGCTTCAACGAGGAAGCCGACCGACTCTCAACCATAGCGTCCGGTCGGGAACCCGTTCCAGACAGAGTCTTCGCCTCCGACCTTTATAAACCTTCCGTCACGACCGAATCGTCGGACGAGGAACCAACGGCAATTCCCCCCGACCCTGCCACACAGGCTCGAGGGCTGGTAGCTGTAGTCGGGGGTCCAGACTGGCGTCTCCCCATCATGAGCCGACTCTCCGACGGCAACCTACCCGAGGACGCGACCGAGGCCAGACGCGTGGCCCGCAGAGCAAAGTCCTTCGTTATTGTTAATGGAGAGCTCTACAAAAAGAGCGCCTCCGGGATCAAACAGAGGTGCATCCCCACTGATGAGGGGAAGCAAATCCTGGCCGAAATCCATGGAGGCGTCTGCGGGCACCACGTGGCCCTAAGGGCACTGGTAGGAAAGGCTTTCCGGCAAGGTTTCTACTGGCCGACAGCCATGGCTGACGCCGAGCAGGTCGTGCGAACCTGTGAAGGATGCCAATTTTTTGCCAGGCAGATTCACATGCCTGCGCAGGCACTCCAAACTATCCCCATCATGTGGCCCTTTGCGGTCTGGGGCCTGGATATGGTTGGACCCCTCAAAAAAGTGCCCGGGGGCTTCACCCACTTGTTCGTCGCTGTCGACAAATTCACCAAGTGGAAAGAAGCCAGACCCATCGCGCTGCTCACAGCGGCGAACGCCGCTTCCTTCTTCCGTGACATCGTTTACAGGTTCGGAGTACCAAACTCCATCATAACCGACAACGGAGTCCAATTAAAGGGTCACGACTTCCTCCAGTTCTGCGACCAATTCAACATCAAGGTCGAATAGGCCGCCGTGGCGCACCCACGGACCAACGGCCAAGTCGAGCGAGCCAACGGCATGATCTTACAAGGGCTCAAGCCCAAAATCTTTGACAGATTGAAAAAGTTCAGCGGAAAATGGGTGGCCGAGCTACCCGCTGTCCTCTGGAGCTTGCACACGACCCCATCTAGAGCCACTGGATGCACCCCCTTCTTCTTGGCATACGGCGCTGAAGCCATACTCCCCACAGAGCTCGAATATGGATCCCCTAGGGTCCGAGCGTACGACAGCGAGCGACAAACGATGGACGCCGAACTCGCCAACGACCTCCTAGACGAGGCAAGAGAGGCAATAGTCATCACGTCGACCAAATACCAACAAGACCTGTGACGCTACCACGACCGCCAGATCCGCAGTAGGTCCCTCAACGTTGGTGATCTAGTACTAAGAAGGGTCATGGACACCAGAGGCAAGCACAAACTCACTCCACCATGGGAAGGACCTTACATCATCGCCAAGGTCCTACGGCCAGACTCCTACAAACTCAAAGACTCCAACGGTAACATTTTCACCAATGCATGGAACATTGAAAACCTGAGGAGATTTTATCCTTAGACTACTGTTCGCTCCTCCACATGACTAAGTTGGCCAAACCAACCTATCGGTCGCCTTGCCCAACTCGGGGGCTGGGAGTGAACAGGCAGACATACTGCCCGACCCAAAAAGTCAATTCGCGGGAGTCCAGGCGCTGCCCCGGAGCCTCCACAAGTCGCAAAAATTAATGAAAATCAAAATCACAAGACAAGTACGGGAGTTATTTATTCTTTTGTTCATAAAACTCTCATTACATCAATATTTGGATCAAAGGGAGCTCTAGGCCCCGCCCCCTGGGGCCAGAGTTGGAAAAGGGTCACGCGCATCTTGCGTCGGCGAAGATGGCCCCCGAACGTTGGCTCTTGTTGGAGTCAGGTTCTTGATGCCTCTACGGCAGGGAAGGTCACGAATCTCCCCACTCAAGAACCTTCCCACTCAACAAGAGCCATCACCCCTTCCTTGTGAGGTGTTTTCGCCGTGCGGTAAGCGCCAAAGAAGGGGGAACCCTCCTCGGCGCTCCACCACATAGAGCCTGCCGCCACCAATGAGCATCCTCTTTTGGGAGCTCAACGTGGGGGTCAGACACCCAACGACGCACCTGAACCAAGGAGAGGGTGGCCGAAAAGCCACCGAGAGCGTGCTGGGCGGAGGACTAGACTTTGATAGTCGCCCCCCCTCACCACCGTCACGCCGGCAACTTCTCGGCTCCGGCTCCCGCCGACGGTAGGACGCGTGACCCACCAGGCGGTGGCAGGGCGAAACCCCCGCACCACCATCCGGCGCCGGATCCTCCTGGATAACCTCACCTAGGCAACCACCAAAGCCTCTCCCGAGTGGACCCGAGGTGGAACGCCCGCCCGCGCAGGAGGCACACAGGTACGAGGTCACCGGAGGGTGTTCTGGGTACAAGTGGTGTATACGAAGCCACTCGTAGCCAAAACCCGGCGCGCATACGAAGACACTCATAGCCAAAGACGCAAGAATCATGGGGAAGACCATGCTATCCTAAGGTCAACTTTCCCCACCCGGGACAAAAACCTTGAACCCAGGCAACCCTGCTCGCTACAAAGGAAGGAAAGTCGCTCTCCCATGGAACAAGCAAACCCCATGGTCGTAGGGACTCGAGAGGCTTTGGCTGTCTGGCTCTAGATGCTTTCCTTGGGAGGAATCCCTCCCTATTTATAGCCACGGCGGATAGCGGGCGAGCGCCCCGGCCGGCCTCACAAGTCCCCTGTAGAGGGCCCAACAGACACCACCGGGGCTCGCTGTACCTCTGCTTCACTCTGAAGACACGACGGCGCTGCCAAGGGGTGCACCTCTGCCTCGCTCTGGAGACACGACGGCCCTGCCAAGGGGCGCAGAGGCATCTGATGCCCTGACCCGTTGCAGACGACGCGACTACTCGAAACAAAAAATACGCAAAGATACCATACGCTGCGTCCGGAGCTGCCACAGCCACAACATGCCTCGGGCCAATAAAAAGAGTGGTACCAGAGACGCACTCGTGTAACCGGGCAAAACAGGGGAGACGAGATGGGCCCCCAGGGTTGCCACGCCGGATGGCCCCTGAGATAGGTCAGCATGAGACGTGCGAGGGCCACGGCAAGAGCGACGCGGACAGAGGCAATCCCTTCATCCACACACGGGACGTCGAAAGATAAGGAAACTCTACCCCTAGCTGTTTCATTCGATTTTTACTCGCGTACCAGTAAAACAAAGTGACCGAACCAGGTCACCTTGTTTTACTCGGGGGCTGGGAACGTACTATCCATACACGTTCTCCCTTACCCTCACAAAAAAAGAGGAGGGCCAGCCTAGCTGCCCGACCCCCCCTTAAACTCAGTACCTTTTTCTTTAAGCCCCGTCGCCCGACCTTTCCTCTAAAATTCCCCGAGCCTAGATCAGCCCCCAAAGGCCCGCCTACGCTTCAAAGGTCCCAGCGACTGCGGCTATGGCAGCCTAAGGCAAGGCACACGATCGCAACGGCAAAAACACGTGCGAATTTTTAGAAACAAAGGGTAAAGGCACGGGATTAAATTAAAAGTCCGTCGGCCACCAGTAACAAAAGTTAATTACAAACACATTGTTCAAATTCCTGACAAGAAATTAGTCCGCCAATGGGTTTCGTAGGAGGGCCGGCGGATCAACGTGGCTCGAGACCATCAGGGCGTGGGGGCGGACTTCGTCTTCAATCCTCTCCACCTCCTCGTCGACGGCCCAGCGGCGAATCCCTCCATGATCGGCGCGAGCACTGGACGGAGCTCCCTAAAGTGGGAAACCGCCTGCGCGAAGGACAGGCTACTCCCAAAGAAGGCAGCCTGCCGCACGGTGCGCTCAACGTGCTCCCGAAGCCCCGCCACCCGCTCCAACAGCGGTGCGGGTGACGGTGGCGAAAGCTAGGCGCACGCCGAGCCAACTGCCTCCCGAAGGCTCTGGAGCTCCCCTCGCAGCTCTAAAAAGAAAGAGCACGACAAAATCACAAACGGCCCTCGGGCGAAATCAAGAAACCACCTCAGAACACCGCTCACCAGCGATAACGGAGGCCTGGGCAGAGAGCTCTGTGCGGGACCGCTCGAGCGAGCTCGTCACCTCAAGCAGGGCCTGCTCCGCCTCAGTGGCCCGCCGCGTCGCGGCCGTGAGCTCCCGGCGCAATGCCAGGGTATCGTTCACAGCGGCGCTGCGTTCCACTCGAAGCTGCTCTGTCTCTCGACGGAGGCTCCCCGCCTCGGCACGCAGCGAGGACGCTTCAGCCGAAACACTGTCAAGACGCATGGCCAACGTGCTCGGCTGACGAACGGCAGTGGCCCTCGCCTCCTGTGAGCGCGAGGCATCTGTGCGCGCCTGCGCCGCTTCAGCCTGGGCGGCGCCGAGCGAAGAGATGCGCTCGTTAGCCCGCGCCAACAGAGCCTACAACAAAAAGGTTCCACGGATCGAAAAAATCCAAAGAGACACCGATACGAAGGAGGACGAAAGAAGGTCACATACCGCCCCATGACGAAGCACGCGCTGCGAGATCGCTTCCTCAGCACGGCTCGCCGCTGCCAGCGCCGTCCGGAGGGATTCCAAAACAGTTCCCACGTCGACGGCCGCGCTGGTGGACACCTCATGTACGATCCCCTAATCCATCGCCTCCTACTCCGCGGAGAGCGACGGAGACTCCTCCCGGACAACTGGAAGCAACCGGGAAGGGATGAACAGACGGATGGCACCCAATGGAGGAGGCCCAGGAGGGGGTGACGGCAGCGGAATCGTCGCGCCCCCTGAGTCCGCGGCACCTTCGCAAGCAGACTCCAGTCGCTCCGGCGCTGCCTCCCCCACCGGATCCGCCGCGGCGACCCTCGGGTCCGCCGGCGATGCAACAGGGGGTCGGAGGATCGACGCCCCCGGCGGGGAAGGCGCCGTCACGGACGATGATGCCGCGGATGATGCCCCCTGGCACGCAGCCCGCGCGGCCTCCGAGAGCGACTTAGGCGGGATGAACCGACTGCACCAAAAGCATTCAGCCTTGCAAAACAAGAACGGAGGAAACCACGACCACGACAGAAAGGCGGGAGGATTGCTCACCGAGAAGACCGCGGTGTGGGAAAGAGACGCCTTCAACCTCGAGACGCCGTTCCCGGCGGCACGTTCGCACTTGCTAGCGAGGAGATGGACGACGCGTCAACCCTCAAGGGCGGCCCTGGCGCATGAGAAGTGACGGGGGCCACGCTCGCCCCAACTGGCAGCGACGACTCCGACCCAGGAGGCGACCCCTAGACGGTCGCCGTTACCAAAGCGCTCGAAGAAGAGCCGGCAGCGAGCTCGGCCGACGCCCCTGACGGCAACATAGGCGCCCCCAAGCCTCCGGACGCCTCCACCGGCACGGTCCCTGGCATTGCCACGGACGTCAACGTCAAGACCGCGACAGGGACGCCGGACCCTTCCGGCTCCGGCGAGGACGGCACTTCCATGACTGGCTCCACCCGCGTAGCTGGAACAGGAACGCGCTGAGACTCCCCGCCGACCCTTGAGACCCCCTCAACCGGGGCACGGCGCCACCGCCGGCGGAGTCATGATCAGCATCGCCTCAGGGAGGACGCCCGAGCTAGAACTCTCCCCGATCTTGCCAGCGAGCGGCACGGCCTCAATCGTATCATCTGAAGACCACTCCTCGTCGGATGATGCGGTAGAAGGAGTTGGCGAGCGACCCTCCTCCCGGGCGCGCTGATCGCGCTTCCTCTTCTTTCTATCACGGACGAGCTGATGGCGTTTCTCGCGCTCACCCGCCAAGTACACCTCCGCCTCCCTCTTTCGCTTCCGGTCCGCCTTCACGGCGGCATCCTCAGGAAGAGGGGCGGGGGATGGCTTCATAGAACCAATGCCCTGAAACCACACGAGGCACGGCATTAGTAAGCCTAGAAGCACCCATCACACAACCCGGTAAAAGAAACTTACCAAGTCCTCTTTGATCGAATGGTTGAGGGCCAGAGGACCGCCAAGGAGGTTCGCCGTCGAGGTCCCCTCGGTGATGGCGATCACGCGGAGCCGGATCTCTATAGAAGTAAGCTCCTCGCCAGAGATTCGGTCCGGATCAGCCACGCCGGTATACTCCCACATGGGGAAACGACGGCGCCGAAGCGGTTGGAGAGCCCTCCGAATGAAGGTCGAAACCAGCACCACGCCGGTCAGGCCGCGGCGACGGAGGAGCCCTATCTTCTCCAAGAGGAACCCCACCTGGTTGGCGCTCCTCTTCTCGCGACCCCAGTCCCATTGGACCCGCCTCGAGGGGGCAGCACCGGTAAAGGCGGGGGCCCTCCCGATGTATCCGGGCGGGGGCATGACCCCGTCCGCCAGGGGAGGGTTGCCTAGGTTCTGGACATAGAACCATTCCCCCGAGTACCCATGGATGGAAGACGAGAAGGGGATCTGAAGGTAGTCCTGCCGACGGCCGTTGCGCAGCTGGATGGTCACGCCGCCGACAAGGGACTGCCCGCCTTGCCCCTACGAGAGCTGGAGGCGGAACAGGTAGCACCACAACTTGAAGTGCGGCGCTATCCCGAGGAAGGCCTCACACAGCGTGATGAAGCACGCCATATGAAGCACGGCGTTGGGATTCAAGTGCTGAATCTCCAAGCCGTAAAAGAAGAGGAGCCCCCGCACGAACGGATGCATGGGGAGACCAAACCCGCGCTCATAGAAGGGTGTGAGAATGACGATCTCGTTCCCCCGAGGATCAGGCAGGCTACCGAGCTCAGGCAGCCGCGATCCCGACACCGTCCGGGGGGAGGAAGCCTTTCTTCTCCAAGAGCGCCAGGCGCGTCCTAGGAGTCGTGCACCGGGGAAAGGAAGCCATCGGCGGCGGCAAAGAAACGCGCAGGAACTAACGAGGAACGCGAGGAAGGAGAAGGCAAACGGCAGAGGCGAAAAAGAGGCAAGTAAACGATCTAATTCTCTTCTCTTCCCTAATAAACCTGTGCAGAGGATAATGAGGAAACAGGGGACAAGCGGACGTGGAGGGCCGTCGGCGAGCCCACCACTACGCATTTACCACCACGACCCCCGGTGTCTCCTCGAAAACGGGGCCACGATGACACCCTGGCTCCTCTCGAACGGTGCGAGAAGGCAGAGAGACGGGACGGCCCGCCTCCCTCAAAAGGTACGACCCCTAAGCTACCCCGCGTGTATTAACTGAGATGGCAGGGAGCCGGCGTTGACGGAACGACACGCGGACGGATCCTTTACGCCAAGAGCGATCCTAGGTAAGCATAAACCCGACTCTAAACCAATGCATGGTCCAACTTAAATCAGCGCATAGAGCGAGGGACGGTCGGCAGGCAAGCTCCCAAGCGAGCTACATGCCAAGTGAGCCGGCATAAGGCCATTTGCCCCGACCGTATCCGAGACCATACCTCAAACTCTCTTGCGGTAACCCAGCTAATGGGGTGGCCACGTGGCCCCCCTTTGGACAGACTCCTGACCAAAGGGCCGAAACAAGATTGAGTAAGGAAAGGTTCTTTCAATGAGATGCCCCCAGCGGGTCGAGCCCCTCAACGGGATAACTCGCCACGACCGTTCTAAACCGGAAGAACCGTCGGATCTCACTCAGACTACCCGCTATTAGCTCGACGGCCGCCACACCCACGCCAACCTGGCTGGTGATGGTCGGCCCAACCTTCAAAAGGTCAAACGAACAGGCCTTCTGGAGGGGGTCGCGCCAAGAATCCCATTCGAAACTGGGTGCTCAAGAAACCCTCTTAAAAACCTAACGATGGGCTTAAAAATCAAAACCTGTGCAATACCCATAACGGCTTCACACACACGAGTCCCTGACAACCCCCGAGCGATTCCTCACGAAATCACTCGGGGGCTCGGGGGCTACATCCCACGGATGCGCTTGCGCGCGTCCCCCAAGAGTGAGCCTCCAACCAACCACAAAAGGATTGATCGAAGGCTCGGGGGCTACATCCCACGGATGCGCTTGCGTGCCTCCCCTAGAGTGAGCCTCCGACCAACCACAAAAGGATTGATCGAAAAAGGCTCGGGGGCTACTGACGGGGGAGAATACAAAACCCCCAGAGGAAAGAAGCCCAAGAAAGGCCTGCACAGGCCCAGATCGAAGGCCCACGGCCTTACCCGACGCACAACGACCGGGGGAGTGAGCCGATCCGACCCTCGCCCCGTACGCTCATACGGGACGGAGGCGGCCGACCTTCCCACGAGGCGGCCGATCCTCAGATCAAGGCTCGGGCGAGGCGGAGAATCCCGACCGATGCCGCGCCCGACGTTGGGACCCACCGGCGTGCGGCCCACGACCAGGCAGCGAAAAGTCCACTCGTGGGCCCGGATGATGGGACGACACGCTGCCCTCCTGCGCCTACGCCTGCTACGACGGAACGGCGTCACGCTGCCACCGCCTGCCAGGTGCATGCCTGCACACAAACTCTTTGTGACAAGATGTGCCATCAACCACTTGACGCACTCTTATAGCAAGGGGACCCACATGTCAGGGTCCCCCCTCCCGTTTATATCCCTTCTTCTTTTCCTGGAATTGTAAGCCCCCCTTGAACTATAAAAGGAGGGGAAGTGCTCACGAGTAGAGGCAGAATAACAAGGAATACCACAAAGAGCACAGAGGCCAAGTAACAGGGAGACCCCCCTCCGCTGCGCTTGCGCCCATTGTAACACCTCCACACACCTCATAATACAAGAAACACACTTCACTGGACGTAGGGATTCATCCCGAACCAGTATAAACCTTTGAGTCTACCGGCTCACCATTCGGAGCGAGTCCGTGCTGACATCCCCCACCGAACAACAAATCTACTGCTTGTGTCACCCCAGTTCCCGGAACCACGACAACCATGTATATTGTTTTCTTGTTTGAACCTGTTTTGACATTCCGATTTTACACTGATGATGTATTTGTACTACATTGTGATCCTATACCATAGGTTCTCATCCTGTTTGAAATTCTGACTATACCTCTCGACTGAGATGTAAATTTTGCAGTCGATTTTTGCACAATTTGTCGACTCAAATAGAGAACAAAGAGAGAAGATGGTTGCTGCGGAGAGTCACAAAGTTGATGAGCGTGTGGAGTGGATTATTGAACTGAAAAATAAGGTGTTTTGTTTTGTGTCTATGATTTCATTTTTTATATCATATTGTATTAATGAGTAAAATTTTCACATATTCTCTTGCCTTTTAGGTTTGCGCCGGAGGTGAAAAAACTTTATGGTGATCAATTAGAAAGGCAGGTGGGATCTATGCGCAAATTCTGCTAGAGACGACATGGTGGCATATTCTGTTGGTGCAAATTTCACTCTGCATACTATAATTATCATGCTTGGTCAGGTATGGGACATTCATTTCTGCTGGTATTTCAAAAAGGGAAAGCCAAAGACTTATAAAAGTCTATTTAATTAGTTGAAGATTTCTGCACTTATAGCATATGTTTGATTTTTTCACCAAGAATCACCTACCACAGTTACTGCTATTGTGTGCAGTCATTTGAAGCTTAACGGAGAAGCTTGGTTTTGACAGAGCATGCCATTCGGGATTAGTTGGTCAGCTAGGAGCTTTTGTGTTTGCTCCTAGGCGGACAGACCAAGACCTTGCAGGTGCGTGTATCTACTCCTTCATAAATCATGCACGTAGTCTATAGACATTGACACACATACTTGCAATGCAAATACTTTTTGCAGAAATTCCATTTGTATGATTTGCTAGCATTGCCCTCTTAAAGATGGAACTCCAAAAGACATTCTTCATCTGCGAAACATATCCTGGTGTGTTGCTGTTTTCCACTAATTGGTTTAGTCTGGTTGTGCGGTTGAAATTCTTTTATCTATAGCTAATTATGTTTATTTATAGACCTAGCCTATGTATGCTTAATTTTATTATACAAAAGATGTACATGCTAATCATACTCAGTAATGTCTACCTAATAAAATAATGATGAATTGGGATGACCTGTGCGGAATCATTAGTGAGCACACGTGGTTTATGAATGGTGCAGTTTTCTGTTGGGATTAACATACTCTCTGATTATTCTGAAGCTATTTGACTACGTTTTGCGGAGCAAAGCAGAGCTGCAGACATGTTGCTATCGCTCTCCGCTCCTCACCCTCGTGTTGTCTCTGGCGAAAGTGTCTAAGGACAACAAATCCTTATTTATGACTCTGCAATTTGTTTTGGTGCATTGTAGTTCGATTCGACAAGAGGTGTCTGATTTCCAGACTGAAGCTGACTGCCTTGGGTCTGTTCCTGTCACTGCTTCATTTTGGTCCTCTGTCGTCCATGCTCATCCTATCAATGTTGTTGCCCACACCATCACTGCCTGTTTGTTTCCAGGCTGTGACGAGGGGGCCCAGATTGCTAAATGCAACTTATAATTCTATTTATTTTTGCTAAACCAGTGCATGCTTCTCTAAACCCTGTTAGGTGTTGTTTGCCATTTCATGAACAAGGTCGGTCCTAGCCTTCAGCTAGCAGGGCCTTTGGGTTGCTTGTCAATTTATTCAGGGAGGTATGCTTCTAGAAGCATAGGAGTCTGTTGATTTGTGTTGATTTGTGTGGTCGATCGTTGCCTTGTATCTTTTTGTCCACTCTTTTTTTTATAATTCATATACTGGAAGGGAGCTGAGCCAACAGAAATATTTATATTGTTTATATGTAAAAAAAACACCCCTTGTGTGATGATCTAAAATTTCAATGCTTTGGTGTTAGGGCTTGTAAATATTGAGCACACAGTGGGACTGATTAAATCTCAGTATTTGTTTCTTTTCCTAATATGGCTACATGTGTTATCATTGATAAGTTAGTGTTGCATATTACATTGATTAAAAAGGTGATCTCTTTCCCGTTTAAAAAAAAAAAGAATTCGGTGTTCAATTTGGGTCTACTTTCGGTTTGGCCTAAGTGTGATTTTAATAATTTCAATTTGAAAGTTCCATATTTACGAAGGAGAAACAAAATACACATCATGTGGATGTGGATGTGGATGTGATACTGATATCTTATTTTTCTCATTTGATATATAATTTCTATTCTCAAAATTTTACAATTGCTGTGGTGGCACTCGGCCTATCGATAAAAATATCTGTGTGGCACGCGCGTGCGAATGCGCGCGGCCTTACACTAGTGCTATATAGAATGGAGTTTGAAATAAATACGATAGATAGAGTGAATCTGCCATAAATTATTACACATATAAGTACGTTACAATCCATAGAGATTAATAGTTTGTGCATATATATAATGAGAAAATATATACAGTTGATAGAGTGAATCTAGCATAAATCATTACGCATATAAGTACGTTGCAATGCATAGATGTTAATAGTTTGTGCATATGTGTATAATGAGAACGTGTGGAAAACGAGAGATAAAAGAACTATATACCATTAGGTGATGTGTTACTTTGCAACAAACATTGACTTTTAAAAAAAACTATGCACGTGCAGCCAGCATCCACATGATCAGTGGGGAGAAACATCAATGTTCTTGGAGTCTGGTCTTTGAAAGGATATTCTAGCATCCCCTAAAAGCATTTCATCATCCATATCAAAATTTCTTCCAACAAAATCATCCGTATTACATCCTTCCTATACTCTACCATCTAAAATTTATTCATATCACTCTAACTAACTCTATAACATAAATATTATAAAACATAATAAAATTTCATATAGAGTTACCTCTTTTGCTAATTATCGATGGAATATTTATAATTAATTAATTTATTTATTAAGTTTTTAGAAGAATTAATTTGTTAAGTGAAAAAAAAAACATCCATCCTGCCTGTTCTTTGGCCGGCCCAACCATTTTCCACTTGACAGCCCAATCAAAAATGTTGTTCTTTGATTGCTTCTCAGTTCTCACTTTGCTTGCTTCTTCTGCGGTTCCGTTAAGATCCTTTCTCCCTCCCTATACGTTCTTTTGATTTTTGGATGGATTGGGCGGAGAAGCTTGCTAATTGTATAGGAATGTTTAAATCTGAGATCACGATTTGGGATATTAAATCTGTGTACGTGGTGGGTTTGTATTTTGATCATTGTGGCATTGAATATTTCATGATGTATGACTGGGCTTATAGGGCCGGGCCTTTATGAATCTGCACCATTTGATACTTCATGATGTATGTGCGGGCTTATTGGGTCTTTATGAACGAATTTCCTATCTATATTTCGGTACGATAAAAATCCACCTATCTTTCAATGCTTGATATTCATGTAGACATCTACAACCACTAGATCCCCATCTAAACCCTACCCTCTCTCTCTTCCCCATCCACCTCTCACCTCCCTTCTCCCTCCGACGCCCGGTCTCCCCCCGCGCCGCCTTCACCGCCCGACCGCCTCGCGCGCGCTGCCGTGCCACCTCTGCCGCGCTGCGCCACCTCCACCGCCGCGCGCGATGTTGAGCGCGCCTCTACCGCGAGCTGCCGCCTCCGCCACCGCTGGGCTGCTGCCGGAGAGATTCAACTACTTCAACATTCCACCTACACCGATTCAACATTCTACCTACACTGATTCAATATTACACATACATTGATTCAATATTCCACCTACATTGAGTCAACATTTTATGTATAAATTGTTGAACTAGTATTTGTAAAATGTTGGAATCGGTCAAATAAAATGTTAAATTAGATATTTGCATTTGTTGAGGTGACTAAGGTTTTTTTTTGAGGTGGGATACCAAGCTTTATTAAACACCTGGAATATAAGAGTTACAAACACCCGAGGGTGGATCTAAAAACCACACAAGACGCCCAAAAGTTCTAGAGAGAGAGCTTCGGGCTAGCCGATGTGCGTTCCCGTTTGAGTTTCGTCTTTCATGAACCACTTCCACCGACTGGAACTCGTTCATCCTCGCCTTGATCTCCTGGACGATATGTCCATAGCTTTCCATTCCATCACCTTTGATGCTTTTGACGACATTACTACAATCGCTTACTAGTCGAAATTTTTGAAGAGCAAGGTCACTAGCTAGCGCCAGGCCCTCCCTGCATGCTGCCGCTTCCAATATTTCAGCATCTATTATTCCCTCTGGTGCCATTGCGGATGCACCCGTGCGACTGCCGAAGCCGAGGCCATCGAAGCATTCTTTGCAATTGCTGCATCAACATTGATCACTACAAGAAAATGGCCTCGTAGATACGTTTGGGTAGCAACGCTGGCTAAAGCGTCACTGTACAAAAGCCGTAAAGATGCCTTTTGACACATTTTTTATAATGTTTCAAATTGACATGATGTTAGACACGGTTAGAGTGTTGAAAGATATGAAGTGACACTTGTTATCATGTTATTTAAAACACCTCAATATGACACGTAGTTAGCCACGCTATAAACCATCAATAGCATCTAGAGACGATATCAAACATGTCAAACAAACATGCATATGCATGTAAATATGCTTTTTGATACAACTAAAAAATATCTTAATATAACACGAATTTAGAAACGCTTTCAACCGTCAATAGCATGGAGACGCACTATAAGCTGTATTAGACAAGCGTGCTTATAGGTACACAAAGACGTTATTTGACACGATATTGAAAGTTAAAATTCATTAACAGTAAATACAAAAAGAGTGCATCACTTAAATACTCATATGTGATATTGTACTCTAATGGTAAGGAGGCATCACGTGAGGTATGAGGTCGTGGGTTCGATTCTTCGCGATTTTAATTGCATGAAAAAGCCTACCTAGTAGCAATAAGTAGTTTTTACTATTTTTAAACACATATTGAAGTGCTTTTACAAAATGTAACAACGTCTATAGACATGTTATATAAATGTATTATAAAAATGTATCAAAATGCATAGACATGCATATAACATTTCAATGGAACATCTCTTTATCAACTATAGATACACTTTATAATCCGTCTCTATGAGCTTTGACACGGTGCCTGCGAAGACGCTCCTGACACACTTTCGAAAACATGCCAAAATTGATGTAAATACGAAATAAAACGTGTCTATTATATAAATAAAGCGTCACTACAAGTCTTTTTTCTAGTAGTGGATTTTCATGATTCCACTTGAGGGAGCAATCCATCGCGGAGCCATCTCTTGCCTCGTAGTCTCCTTCGTCAGCTTTGGGATAGCGACCGCCAAGTCTGCAACAAACCTTTCCACGAAGTTATGGGTGGACATCGGACTTTGAAAGGATTTTTCATGAATCGCCTTTCTTCTTGCATACCATATCGCCCGTATTGTAACCACCATACGTGTTAGATCTTCGTGTTGCATGGAACTCATCACCTCTTGCAGCTAATGCCGCCTGAGCTTGGACATTGTTGACATGCTCAGCTATCTCCTCGCGCTCTAGCGCCCAAACACATCTTGCCATGTTACACTCGATAAGAGAGTGTCGCCATGAGTCAGGCTCCCCGCACAGAGTGCACAATCTGTGTGGCGCCATGTGCCTGCGGTAAAGAACATCTCCAGTCGGGATGGAGAGTTTTGCTAACCTCCACAGGAACACCCTTAATTTTGAGGGCACCTTTACCTGCCAGAGATTCATCCAATCCTTCTCCTCTGCGTGTGTATCAGATCTTCCTGCTAGATTCTCCATCCATGCCGTCCTTCTTTCCCGGGTGTGTCCCAACATTTGGTATGCCGAGCGCACCGAAAAAACACCGCTTTTCCCATAGTGCCAAGCCCAGAAATCCTCATGTCTCCGTGTTGCGAGCAAGACATTGCATATGGCATCTCTGTCCATAGGGTTAAAAAAAGATTGCAGAGTCTGCCTATTCCATGTGTTTGTGGTCGTATCAATAGGCTCACTGACCAGAGTTGGACAATCAGCTCTCATGCTTGGCAGTGGTCGTAGCATACCATCTCGTGGCAGCCAGTTCATCTCCTAAATCCTAGTTGTCTCTCCCGTGCCAATACGCGTGATTAATCCTTGCTTCAACACCTCCTTTCCTTCTGTTATAGCCCTCCACGCCCGAGAGGGTGAAGAACCGAGTTCAGCTTCCAAGAAGTCCTGTAACAGGAAATATACCGCCTTTAGAATTCGAGCACTTAAAGAGCTCGGATCCGTCAAGACCTCCATGCCTGACGAGCTAAAAGAGCTAGATTAAAAAGCTCCATGTCTCTGAAGCCAAGCCCACCAAGGTTCTTTGGCTTTATCATCTCATCCCATGCCACCCAGCATGCCTTACGTTTTCCTGCCTTGCTGCCCCACCAGAAGCTCCTAATTAAACCATCTATACACAAGCCTCTTTGGTAATTTAAAGCATGACATAGAGTATGTCGGCACTGCTCGGGCCACAGCCTTGATCAAGACCTCCTTTTCCTCCGGCTGACAAGCTTTGCTCCATCCATCCCTGAACTCTCTTCCATACTCCCTTCAGATATTTGAAAGCACCATTAGTTGAATTTCCCACGTCCGTGAGCATGCCTAGATATATATTTCTCGCTGAGTGCCTCATTATTTACATTCAATAGAACTTCGATCTGCTCCCTTAGATCCTACCAGTAGCCCTTAGCAAAATGAATGGAAGACTTGTCCAAATTAATTCGTTGTCCTGAAGCGTGACAGTAAGATTGTAGGACATTGCTAACCTGATGAGCACTCTCCTCACTTGCCTTGAAAAACAGCAGGCTGTCATCTGCGAACAAGAGGTGATTCACCATCGAAGCCGATGGTGCCACCTTGATTCCTTGGAGATTCAATGACTGATTAGAAGAATTTAAGAGGCACGAAAGGCCCTCTGCTGCTAACAAGAAAAGATAGGGGGAGATAGGATCGCTTGTCGGATGCCCCACGACGGCCTGAAATGCGCTCACCATTGAAAAGGACTGAGAAGGAGACTGAGTCAATTAATCTCTAAATTAACTCGAGCCTCGGGGGCTTGTGGGGGATAGATATCCCCTGGGCCCTCACGACGCGGATTCAGTATATGGGCCGTTGGAGGGCCCAATGGAGATAGCAGGCCCTTTACAGGGTGCCGGCTAATCTCGTGGGCCCGAGAACGGACGACGAGCTTGAAGACCAAGTCAATAGCGTCATAATTCAGGAAAGGCATAAAGGAGTTGGTTCGGACTCTGCATTTAGAAGTGGCGGGACTCAAGGAAGGAAACATGCAGTAGTAGATTCTGTATACTCTTTTATGCTTCCAAACATAGTAGGACTTGTAGATAGAAACCGACTTGTAATCCAAGCCTTGCCGGACTATATAAGGCGGGTGAGGGACCCCTACGTAGACAATTAATTATCTCATCGCATACCAGCCACCAGACACCCAAAGCCCTCTTTGTAATCTCGAGAACTCAGATCAATACAACTCGCAGCAAACAGGACATAGGGTGTTATGCATATTGCGGTCTGAACCTGTATAAACCTTGTGTTTTGTCGCATTTCTACGTGAACCATCGAGCTACGCCAATCTCACCACCCCAAAAGCATCACGTGACACACCCCGTGGTGCATTGCCGGTATCAAACACCGACAATTGGCGCACCAAGTAGGGGGCGACGAAATCGACATCAGCTAGCTCCATGGCTGATCACCTCGTCAACGGCTTCACCCCAGGTGACATGATCCAGTTCGTCAACGGCTTCATCCCAGGTGACATGATCCAGTTTGGATCGATCACCTTCATCGCCGATCGGAGCGGCGACCTTCATCAGCTTCGCAGCGCACCGGTGCAACCGCGCATCGTTGTGCGACCACCGACCACTCCGGGGCGATCTGTGCCATCGGATCATCGCTAGGGACCAGCACCTCGTCAGCCTCCTCCGACTCCGCGCCAAGCTTCAACACGTCAGCACGAGGCGCCGCCCTCTCGCCAGAATCTGCCTCCGCGTCGTGCTGAGTCGGATCGCGCTCCTCGTGGTCATCATGGCTCGGGAGCGAGAACCAACCGGAGGGTCTTCTTCAGGGCCGGATCTACATCGACCACACTAGCTCGAGCAGCACTTGCGACGACCACTGCTTCGGCCCCAACTCGTCGCACGGCGCTCTCAACTTCCCCGACTCAAGTCTGGACTCGGATTAGTTGGGGACGGAGATCGGGTTCCTCAGGAAACCTCTCTCGACATCCACGGCGGGCCCATGCCTCAGGTGGCGCTCCATAGAGCCTGAGGCGAGTTCCTGTTGATACTCATTCCTGGGTCCCACGTTCGCTACGGGTCCCACCACCTCCGCCCGCACTGAAGCGAGCCCGGCCAGCCTCGCCTGTCCAGGGCCAAAAGAAGACTTGGGTGGAGCCCGTCGTTCCCTCCATCCCGTTCGGTCTCCGCAACTCTGCTACCACATACCTGGGGCTTCTCTCCCGTGCCTCGGCTCCCCTCAACAACGCCGAGGATGCGTGGGGGGTGCCCGACTCAAGACAGTCTGTGCCTCTCCCGGACGATTGCATCTACAGCGGGCCCGACGCACCGCCAATTGACCGTCGCCTACGACTCGTCGTCGACTCCACCTCGGCGGGAAGATCTATTCGCCAGTACACCTCGTCGACCGACGAGGCATGTGACCACTCACTAGTCGCTCGGATGGCTCGCAATGCAGGACATCCCCACATGATCTGCAACATCGAGACTCCTACGGTCTCTGAACACGGCACAACCACCACGACGACCACGGTACCTGCTTCGAACACTACCATGGGGGTGGACACCACGACCACCGGTAGATCCGAGGGTTTGCTTCCAAGCTCTACCATATGTTTTCCTGAGCTCCTCGTGATGAGCGGTGCACCAAACGAGATCGACGAAGTGGTCTCGGACGACGAGCAACCTGCCCTCGCCGAAACCTCGCAAGATCGCCACAGGAGGGAGAGGGCGAACCACATCCGTAACATCCGGCATCGTCATATTCTGGGCAACAAAGATCCCACGCTGCCCGTCTCGATAGACGAAGAAACCCCGGAGGATAAAGCAGAGGCCGAGCGAGTAGCAAGACGGTCTTCCAGCTATACTCTGATTAATAACGAGCTATACAAGCATGCTGCCTCAGGAGTTTTGTTGAAATGCCTAGGCACCTCATCAGGCAGAGCTTGCTCAAGGAGATACACGCTGGAGTCTGTGGAATTCATGCTGCCTCACGCACATTGGTCGGGAAGGCGTTCAGGGCCGGCTTCTATTGGCCTACGGTGGAGAAGGATGCTGCCGAGTTAGTGCAGCACTGCGAGGCTTGTCAGTTCCTTGCCCAGCAGCATCATCTTCCAGCGCAGCAGTTGCAGAATATACTGGTCTCATGGCCTTTCGCCTGCTGGGGGCTGGATATGATTGGGCCTTTCACAAAAGCTCAAGGTGGATATACTCACGTGTTGGTTGCCATCGACAAGTTCACTAAGTGGATTGAGTTCAAGCCCATCATGTCATTAACATCTGCCAAAGTAGCGGAATTTATTCAAGATATCATCTTTCGCTTTGGAATCATGAACTCTATTATCACAGATCTGGGGTCTAACTTCACGGGCTCAGAATTCTTCGATTTCTGTGAGCAAAGGTCCATCCACATCAAGTATGTCTTGGTGGCCCACCCCCGAGCCAATGGACAGGTTGAAAGGGCCAACGGCATGATTCTGGATGCACTCAAAAAAAAAAGATATTTGACAAGTACGAGAAGCTGGCTAGCAAGTAGATACGTGAATTGCCATATGTGGTTTGGAGTCTTCGAACACAACCCAGTAAAGCCCTCGCAGGGAAACACGCCCTTCTTCATGGTATATGGATCGGAGGTCGTTTTGCCTGCTAACCTGCAGTTTGGAGCCCCACGTCCGGCTTTCAATAGCATTGCCGAAGCTGAAGCAACACACCTCGAGGAGATTGACTTACTCGAGGAGGAGCGTCTCAACTCTGTTATTCAGTAGGCTCATTATCAGTAGACTCTACGTTCCATGATCGATACATGAGGCCTCGTTCCTTCTCAATAGGGGATCTGGTATTACGTAGGGTACTCAGGACCGCGGGACAGCACAAGTTATCTCCTCCTTGGGAAGGTCCATACATCGTCACAGAAGTTACTCGTCTAGGATCATATCATCTATCTCAAATGGATGGGACACCAGTTGGGAACTCCTGGAACATAGAGCATTTGAGCAGGTTCTATGCGTAGAGTTTTTCCTATAACTTCTATAGTTAGCAGTCGGTGTCGTTTTTTGTACTCTGTCTTCATTGTACTCTTCGTACTCTATAAATAAATGTACTCTTGAGATAAAGCATTCTGTGTTCTTTTCCCTATTTTTACTCGTATTACTCACTCATTGTATATGGGCAATCGACCTAGGCCAGTCGACCGACAGTACGGTGCTACATGCCCACTCTTACTCTTGACGGGGATACCTCCGGCCCCACCATGAGAGCAATCGGCCTAGGTTAGTTGACCGACAGCACGGTGTTACATGCTCTCGTTCGTACTCATATTCGGGGAGCACTCAAGGCCCCAACAAAACAAAGGCAATCAGCCTTGGTCAGTTGACCGACAGCACGGTGCTACATGCCTTTGCAGGACCTCACAATCGGGGAGCATTCAAGGCCCCAGTCGAACAAAGACAGAGGGCTTAGGTTTGACGACCTATAGCTCGATACTACATGTCTTTGCTTCATCATGTTACTCTTTCTTACAGTACTCGTACTCATCACCGTTATATCTTACTTTCTTATATCATCAGTTTAAACTCAGGTCGTGTTATCGACTTAACATTGTCTCTTTTCTCTACACAGGCATGACTCTCAGGTATGCATAGAATATTTTGATTCATTCATAAACTAACTCTGTTTTGCATAATAATAGTCAAGTTATCGACATGAGGAGCCAAACATGTACACACAACATTCAGTTCGTCATATTACATGGGGAATCATTGTTTACTCACTGTCACCTACAAGGAGTATGGCAATCGAGCGGGCTTCATCTTCATCCTCAGCACTTTGGCTCTTGTTTACTATCCTCGTTGGTAAACTGGCCAAGTCGATCTCAGGTTGTGAGTTTTTGATGACCACAAGAACGCGAGTAAGAACGGTTTTCACTTGCTCAGAAATCTTGGACTTCATGTCATCCATGAAAGTTGTTATTCGATCACCCAGAGGACGAGGTGCAGCTTTCTCTGGCACACAGATGTCCAGGATCTTGATCAATGCAGTATTGGCAGTCAAGGCAGCATCTTTTGCCTTCTCAAAGGCGTCTTTCAGTTTGTTGCAGTTCTTCTTGCTGGTCTCATAGTTCTTTTTGAATACATCTGACACCTGAGCCTGATGAGCAGCCTCGTCTCGGGATTCTTTAAGTGCAGACCTCGTAGAGGCTAGCACCTTCTTCATTTTATCATGGGCGCTCTGGGATTCAGCCAGTTCAGTCTCTTTGTCTCTAAGCGCTTGGCGTGTCAAGGAGTGACTATTCTTCGGAGAATCCAATGCACTGGCAGTCCTGCGGAACGACTTCTCAAAGCCATCTCGAGACTCTTGTAGCCACTGGTACTCATCATTTCTTTGCCGCATTTTCTCCTGCGGAATGATACAGTTCATATGTTTCTGTGAGCAAAGAGTATGCTAGTTGGGATTCTTGGCAGGTTACCTCATGGTTTTTCTTCTCAATATCTAGCTGCCTGCGAAGGTCCGCTGCTGTGTCCCTAGCTTGGTCTCTATCAGCAATGGCGTTACGGTGCTCTGTCTCTCGAGTCATAGCCACTTGCTTCAGGCGAGCAATTTCAGCAGCAGCAGCTGGCAGCAAGTACATGGTTCAGCTTGAGATCTCAAATATTGGTGTATGGAAAGGTTGAATACGCACCTGTTGCCTCAGCTTTGCGTGCAGCCTGAGAATCAGCTAGTTGCTGCCTCATAGTGGTAACCTCAAGGCTGGAGAGTGCAGCAATCTTCTCGTGGATCATACTGGCCTGGTGAATTCCACCTTGTAGTGTCTTCAGCATAGCCTGCAGAGAGTAATTCGAGTTGTTTAGGCAGCGGCAAAGTCAATACAGGATATGTAAGGTTGCAAAGTTGGCATACCTCGAAAGCTGTCAGCAGCCTTGAGCTTGGGAGTGTTGGTACTAGTGGACGACTGTTATCAACTGCCTCATTCAGAGGGGGTTGGACGCGGTCTGGCTCAATTGTGGTTAGGGAGTCTGATTGTCCTTCTTCAACTTGATCAGTATGCGTTGGTTCTTCAATCTCTTTCTCTTGAGCCGACCCATGGGCTTTAGATGAGGGCTGTGGAGTATTTCCTACATCAATTTCAGTTGGATGCTCTTGGGAGATAACGGCTTCAGGTAATGGCCCGGTCGCAGGCATTTGCTGCTTCTCTTCTGGAGCTGCTCCGGTTAGCACCTGTTGCCAGTTGTTAGATGGTATTGGTGCCTCATGCATAGTTTCAGTGGCTTTATTCATATGAGCATCAGTCTCATCCTCAGGAATATCTGCCGACGTTGTGTTTGCGTGGTTTTCAGGCTCTGAGTCCTTTGGTGCTAAATCTGTTGAGGCTTGGGGGCTTGACTTCTCAGACTGTTGCCCCTTGGAGCATGCCGATAGTGGCTCTATATCTTCATCAGAACATAAAGTGAAGGGAAGTTTACAAGTATCTCTGATAATTCGGTTTAGGTCCATGTCTTCTGCCGTCAGATCAATTTCATCCTCCTCAGGTGGCAGTGTGGATGCAGAAGGGGTTGCTATAGTGTCATCGTGATGTTTCTTGGATCGCCTCTCACGATGACACAGCTGAGTTTGCTTTTCTTCCTCTTTGTCCTCATCAACTAAGCTTGTCCAGTTTACCTCAGATAATGAGTCATTAGTTTTAGCTACGGTATGGGAGGAATACCTGGATTTCTTGCTAGCCTTGTCGGTTGACTCGGGAGAGCTTGTCAAATCCTTGATTGCTCTCTTGTTCGTCCTCTGTTTCCGTGTCATCACGGTACGAGTGGCCTTCGCCTTGGTACGCCCCTGGCTAGCTGCAGCTCGCGTCCTCACGCCACTTGGTAAGCCTTGGTGATATCGCTCATACTGATCTCTTGAGCGGTCTGGGTTGCACGCGGTATCACAATGAAGGTATGCTCTTCATTGTTTCCTGCACCATGGGCAGCAGCAACAACAGCTTCCAAGTGCTTCGATGAAGTCCTCATGACGAGCACAGGTATGGATGACGAATTCGATGAAATTTTTAGTATGGTAGGCTGGGAAAATTTTGCAAATGTTAGCGAGGGAGGCTTAGTCCTCCTCACAAAGGAGTTTCTTATGACCCTCCGAGTAGTATCACTGGAGTCCGACACAACGGTTCACTTCAGACTCTTTAACTCTGAGCATGAACTGACACTCTGTCAGTTCAGCAATGCTCTAGGGTTCTCACCCCGCTGCTCTATAGCAGCCGAACCCGTAGGCTTCAATGTAACAGAGTTCTGGAAAGAACTAGCTGGGCCGGACCATAAGGGGAAGAAGAGCATCATAAACATTAAGCACCCCACTATGCGGTTCATGGCCCGCTGGATTACCATCGTAGTCCTGCCCCGCGATGACACACGTTGCGTGACCATAGAGGACTTAAAAATCCTCTATGCCATGTGGCGTAAGCAGAAATATGCACTTGTCACCGCCATGCTCTACCATTGGATGAAACTAGTTTGGGATGAAAATTCCATATCAATCATGTCATTCGTGATGAGGATTGCATCCGAACTAGGGGTATTAGCTAATGCCCAGGTGGCATTCTTACCCCCTGGCACACCCAACCTAGTCACCGAGAGCCATTTCATCCGGGCACACTTCCTGCGCAAGAACCCCAGCACGGACACGTATGTCATGATCTATAAGGGGTACAACTTTGAAGTGCCTCTACCAGCGCCTCAGTTCAAAATCTACCATGTGGACACACTCTCTATGCCATTAGAGAGTGCCCCAAAGGAAGAGCCTTTAGAGGAGCCCAGGCACAGTGTAGCAGGAGTCATGACCAGGGCACAAAGGAGGGCAGCCCAAGAGCGCTTACAGAAGCAAGCCCAGGATGCGCAGACCGCTGGGACGGGACCGACCTGGTTCCATACCGCGGCTGGCACGTCCTGGCACACCCAGGGACCAGACCCGACGTGGCAGCCCCACGGGGGATCTGGAACACAATGGGGACACGAGCCGAGTGCTGCATTCTCACTGCAGCAAGGAGGAGGAACCTTCTATGGATTTGGGTCAGCACCATATGAGGCAGGACCATCTGCCTCTGCAGCTTTGCAGGAGACCCGTTGAGTGCCATCTTTGGGTCCCTGACCATTTAGGACCAGCGCACAGCTGGGATGGCCCAGCAGCTTAACCAAGCCGATGAGCGCACTCAGGTCATCCAGCAGACCCAGAACGAACAGTACAACCGCCTTCTCGAATTAGAAGCAACGGCTCAGCGCACCTTTGATGAGTCCCAGCGATTCTTCTAGTACTATGGGTACTACCCCGAGTAGCTTCGTTGAAGCTTGGGGGGAACCCAAATCGACAGCTGGGTATGTATGACAGTCCTCCGATTTCTGCACCACTCATGTATCTTTGCTTTAAGAGGTTATCAGTTTGTTTGCTCAATCTAGTTTGTTTAATTTAGTTTGTTTATTCCAGTATATAAAAAAAACAACTCCCATGCTTTAATGATAATTTCACATGCTAGTTTCATTTTGGAAATGATGAATAGTTGCTCTATCAAGTGAATGATTTAATTCTTGCATGTGACTTATACTTAGCTTAGTTTTGAGTTTGTGAATAAAAAAAAAGTAAACCAAGGTTCTATCTTGTGGATGCCATTTGTGATAACAAGTCTAAGTTGTTGTGAGATGAATGATATGATTTAAATATGGGATAATTCTCTCATGCTCTTAGTAAGATGAACATCTCAGGCTTTTATTTTGAAAATAACAAAATATAGCTCTCCTTGGTCAAAAATACCTACCAGAGTCAAAAATGCTTCAATTAGTTGAAACTGCTACAAAGAGCTGCTTAGTGATATTTTGAGCTTTGTCAAATTTTGAGTCTCTTTGAGTAGAAATATCACCTTCTGTTGATAATTGGAGTACAAAAGCGAAAATGCAAGTGATCCATTCTAGACTTTGCATCCACCAAAATATCTCCAAATACTTCTCATAATCCCTAGCCTTCAAATCTCAAGGAGTAAGGGTATGGAGCCAAAAAGAAAAGCATGCAAAAGCATGGCAAAAAGAAAAAAAAAAAGGGGTGTGCAAAAGCACGGCAAAATGAAAAGCATGCAAGTTCAAGCATGGCAAAAATAAATAAAAGCTCCATACCCACTCCAAATATACAAAAGGCTACAAGGGATGAATACCAAGAGAAGGAGGCATAAAGTACCACCACTCATACTCTAGTGACCAATAGAAGAAGTGATAGAGTACACTCTTTGGTCCAATCTTTGGCTTAGCAAAATAAATATCCTAAGTGTGCCACATTCTCCCTACCCAAAGCTCCACAAAGGCCTTAGTGTAGGAAAGTATTGGCCGAATCCTGGCCCTTGATGAGGATACACTTTGGAGCGCCTGAGAGCACCTTGGGGAAGCCACTTTTGTTTTGAGAAATCTTGAAAACTCCTGAGAAAAACATCCAAAAAGAGCAAGTTAGAAGAACTCCTGTACAATGGTCGTTCCATCTCTCAACCGCTCAAGGCAAGGTAAGCAAACAGATGCACCACAGGTAGTACACAAGGTGAGCTTCAATTATTTCACTTCTCAAAACAAAAGCATGAGTATTGAGTCATGTATAAGAATTTATCATCATCTTCATATTGCAGCAACTCCTAATCCACTCTCAGTCTTAGCTTTGCTCGAGGACGAGCAAAAGGTTAAGCTTGGGGGGTGTTGACGGTCGTAATCTCACGATATCTACCGTCAATTACCAACCAAATGGAGCTATGCAAGTGAATAATTATGGACTAACCCTTCTACTAATGAGTTCCACAAGTTTTGTATGAATATTTGGATGCAGGTACCAAAATGCACATAAAATAGATGAAAACAAGCCAAGGATCAAATATGAGGCACACTGGCCAAAGTGGCCAGGTCGGCCGACCACACCACCAGGTCGGCCGACCAAGGGTCAAGCCTACCTGGTGCAGATCTACCTGGTGCAGCCAGGTCGGCCGACCAGGGGGCTGGCCGCCCAACCCACTGACAGGGTCGGCCGACCCCTGGTCAGGCCGCCCGACCTCCCAAGTCAGCCATATGTCACATCATTGATCCACATCATGAAGAAAATACAAGTGCACTCAAATCCAACCGCAAGACCAAGCATCCAATGTATGCAAAGGCCGAAAATGCACCAAGTCATGGATCCTCAACGTCATCAATCTGAGGGAGAAGCAAAGTGGCCAATGCAGGCCTGACATGTGGTCGTCCAACCTCCTACAAGGTCGGCCGACCTACCCTTGGAGGCATTTTCCATGTGCAACAACCGTCCTAACCGCCAACCGCCATGGGGAAGCAAGATCAAGCCGTTGGAGTGCAAAGGCGGTGGATCGGGTGGTCGCCCGACCTCAGGCTAGGTCGGCCGACCTTCCCCCTAGGTCGGTCGACCATCGACTTCGGCCTCCCACCGACCTAAGCCTCCTACAAATACCCCCTCTCATATGGGACTATAAATAGGCCTGTAGAGCTCATTTGTAAAGGTGTGGAGAAGTTGAGAGCCATATCCTACCTTAGAGAGTGTCATTTTCCACATCTTAGTAGTTAGGATAGTCCTGGGAGTTAGAGTGAGTCGAGCTTTGCCTCGGAGTTCTCGGAGATTCTTTTGAGTCCGCGGTAACAGCTCTTGTATCTTTTGTACTCAATCTTCAATATAATTCAGTTATATTTTACTTTATTTCTATCTCTTGCAAGTGTGGTGTACCCCTTTATTTTGCACACTTGCTAGGCTTAGACTTGTGGTTATCTTAGTTAGTCATGTCCCGTTATTCTTGCCGGTGCTATAATCCAACCTGTACGCCAGGCTCTGGTTAGGTCCTCTCCTCTGATCAAGGACGATCTATTGTTACTCAAGCTTCGCTTGATTACGTTTATAGCGTGCCAGCCTATCCACGCTGATTTGCTTGGTAGTCCCACTCGGTGACAGCGTGTGGTGTGCCCGTGTAGTCCAGGCCCGTTCATTCGGTAGGCCCATAGGCGTTAGCCGGGTCTCCTTCGGTTGTCTACTATCTACCCCCTGACTCCTCGAGGCGCCGGAATTTCGCTCGATGCAAGACCCTGACTTGCTTCTTGAGTTTCTTAGTTAACCACGATAGAGACTTTGCAGCCGAATAGAATAGAGTTTGGGAACTTTATCTCACTCGTTGTCCTCCCAAGCAACTATACCTTTCTACGTGTATCTTAGGTAGTTCAATTTACTTCTTCCCACCATACACCTATCCGCTTACCAGACTTACCCCTATCTAGTGACTAGCTGGTATATTTATATAAGTACGGTTCATTCGATTTGAGTTTATTCAACTATACTCTCTCGCCTGCCGCTTCCCTGTGGATAAAAATACGATACTCAGAATACTCTGAGTGAAAAGCTACAGCGGTCTCCGTGCGCTTGCGGAGTAAAATCTTATAAGGCTAAGAGACGCCAACAGTCGGGCCCGCTGTAGATGCAATCGTTCGGAAGAGGCACGGACTGTCTTGAGTCGGGCACCCCCTGCGCACCCTCATCGTTGTTGAGGGGAGCCAAGGTGCGAGAGAGAAGCCCCTAGTACGTGGTGGCAGAATTGCGGAGACCGAACGGGATGGAGGGAACGACGGGCTCCACCCGAGTCTTTTTTTGGCCGTGGACAAGCGAGGCTGGCCGGGCTCGCTTCGGTGCGGGTGGAGATGGTGGGACCCGCAGTGGACGTGGGACCCAGGAACGAGTATCAACAGGAGCTCACCTCAGGCTCTGTGGAGCGCTGCTTGAGGCGTGGGCCCGTAGTGGATCTCGAGAGGGGTTTCCGAGGAACCTGCACTCGGTCCCCGACTAATCCGAGTCCAGACTTGAGTCGGGGAAGTTGAGAGCGCCGTGCGATGAGTCGGGGCCGAAGCGGTGGTCGTCGCTGGTGCTACTCGAGCTGGCGTGGTCGATGTAGATCCAGCCCTGAAGGAGACCCTCCGATTGGTTCGGGCTCCCGAGTCATGATGACCACGAGGAGCACGATCCGACTCAGCACGACGCAGAGGCGGATTTTGGCGAGGGACCGGCGCCTCATGGTGACGTGTTGAAGCTTGGCGCGGAGTCAGAGGAGGCTGACGAGGCGCTGGTCCCTGGTGACAATCCGATGGCGCAGATCGCCCCGGAGTGGTCGATGGTCGCACGACGATGCGCGGTTGCACTGGTGCGCTGTGAAGCTGATGAAGGTTGCCGCTCCGATCGGCGATGACGGTGATAGATCTAAACTGGATCATGTCACCTGGGGTAAAGCCGTTGGCGAGGTGATCGGCCATGGAGCTAGCTGATGTCGATTTCGCTGCCCCCTACCTGGCGCGCCAACTGTCGGTGTTTGATACCGGCAATGCACCACGGGGTTTGCACCGGTGCGCTGTGAAGCTGATGAAGGTCGCCGCTCCGATCGGCGATGACGGTGATAGATCTAAACTGGATCATGTCACCTGGGGTGAAGCCGTTGGCGAGGTGATCGGCCATGGAGCTAGCTGATGTCGATTTCGCTGCCCCCTACCTGGCGCGCCAACTGTCGGTGTTTGATACCGGCAATGCACCACGGGGTGTGTTACGTAGTGCTTTTTGGGGGTGGCGAGATCGGCGTAGCTCGATGGTTCGCGTAGAGATGCGACAAGACACAAGGTTTATACAGGTTCGGGCCGCAATGTATGTAACACCCTATGTCCTGTTTGCTGTGAGTTGTATTGATCTGAGTACTCGAGGTCACAATGAGGGCTTGGATGTTTGGTGGCTGGGATGCGATGAGATGATTGATGTCTACGTAGGGGTCCCTCACCCGCCTTATATAGTCCGACAGGGCTTGGGTTACAAGTCGGTTTCCATCTACGAGTCCTATTCTGTTTGGAAGTCTAAAAGAGTACACAGAATCTACGATTACATGTTTTCTTCCTTGAGTCCCGCTGCTTCTAAACACAAAGTCCGAACCAACTCCTTTACGCCTTTCCTGAATTATAGCGCCTTTGACTTGGTCTTCAAGCTCGTCATCCGTTCTTGGGCCCACGAGACAAGTCGGCACCTTGTAAAGGGCCTGCTGTCTCCATTGGGCCCTCTAACGGCCCACGTACTGAATCCACGCCGTGACGGCCCAGGGGATATCTATCCCCACACCCGCGTCACCTCATCTATCGAGACGAGCAACGTGGGATCTCAATTGCCCAGGATATGACGACGCTGAATGTTACGGAGGCGGTTTGCCCTCTTCCTCCTGTGGCGATCATACGAGGTTTCAGCGAGGACGAGTTGCTCGTCGTCTAAGACTGCCTCCTCGATCTCGTTCTCAGGACCGTTGATCACGAGGATCTCAGGAAAACAAAAGAGTCGAGCTGGGAAGCAAACTCTTGGGATCGTCGGTAAGCGTAGGCTCTACCTCCATGCTGGTATCGGAGGCTAAAGCTGTAGCTATCGTAGTGGCTGTATCGTGGTCAGAGGCCATAGGAGTCTCGATGTTGCAGACTACGTAGTAATGCCCCACATCGCGAGCCTCCCGAGTGACCGTCGAGTGATGAGAGGCCTCATCGGTCTGCGAGCTACGCCAGCGAACGGTTCTCCCCACCGGGGTAGAGTTGATGACAAGCCCCAGGCGAAGGCCGTTCAACAGCACATCAGGTTCGCTGTAGACGTCATCGTCTGGAAGAGGCACGGATTAGGTTGAGTCGAGCGTCTCCCGCGTACCCTCGTCATTGTTGAGGGGAGCCGAGGCACGGGAGAGAAGCCCCTGGTACGTGGCGGTGGAGTTGCGGAGACCGAATGGGGTGAAGGACTCTACCCAAGTCCTTTTGCGCCCCTGGTCAATCGAAGATGGCGCAGTCCGCTTTGGTGCAGGCGGCGGTGGTGGAACCCGCAGCGGGCGAGGGACCCAGGAGCGGGTATCGACAGGAACTCGTCGTGGGCTCCTCGGAGGGCTGCCTAAGGTGTGGGCCCATTGCGGATCTCGAGATGGGCTTCCTGATGAGCATCCCCTCGGCCCCCGACTAATCTGAGTCCAGACTTGAGTCGGAGAGGTCGAGAGCGCCGTACGGCGAGTTGGCATCGAAGCAATGGTCGTTGCTGGGGCTGCTTGAGTCAGCACTGTCGACATAGGTCTAGGCCCGGAGAAGAACCTCCCGTTGGTTGGCTCTCCCGAGCCAAGGTGGCCCTGGGGAGCACGATCCGATGCAGCATGTCGTGGGAGCGGGTTCTGGCGATGGGCCAGCGCCTCGCGCCGACGTGTTGAACCTCGACGCTGAGTCGGTGGAGGTTGATGAGGCACCGGTTCCTGGTGGCGATCTAGCAGCGTAGATCGTCCATCAAGTCCTGGAGTAGTTGGTGGTCGCATGACGAAACGCGGTTGCACCGGCGCATTGCGAAGCTGGTGGAGATCCCCACGCCGGTCGGCGATGAAAGTGATTAATCCAAAGCGGATCATGTCGCCAGGGGCGAAGCCGTTGACGAAGTGGTTAGCCATGGAGCTAGCTGATGTCGATCTCACTGCCCCCTACCAGACACGCCAACTGTCGATGTTTGATACCAGCAATGCACCACGGGGTGTGTTACGTAGTGCTTTTGGGGTGGCGAAATCAGCGTAGCTCGATGGTTCGCATAGAGATGCGACAAGGCACGAGGGTTTATACAGGTTCGGGCCGCGAGATGCGTAACACCCTACGTCATGTTTACTGCGAGTTGTATTGCCTTTGCTCTCGAGATTACAATGAAAGCTAGGGCGTCTGGTGGCTAGTATGCGATGAGATGCTAGATGATTCCACGTAGGGGTCCCTCACCCGCCTTATATAGTCCGGCAAGGCTTGGGTTACAAGTCGATATCCATCTATGAGTCCTACTCGGTTTGGAATCCTAAAGAATACATAGAACCTACGATTATACGCTTCCTTTCTTGAGTCCCGTGTGGCGGAACCGCCCTGCTTAATCCAGATTAAGCACACCTACCACCTCTGGCTCGCAGTGCGCTTAGGCTAGACTAAACCCGGTAGTTCGTCGAGAGTCCTTTGGGCTCTCGATAACACCAAATCCTAGAGAAACCGACATCAAACACATCCAACTCTCGATGGAGCCACAACAGTTACATCATCACAGGGAGTTGAAATATAAGATAGATAAACATAATTTATAAACCAAGCATATGTGGTCAAATACATGTTCAACATATAGCGGAAGCGATTGCAAAATATATTTATAGCGGAAGCGTTTTCAAAACATCTCGCAGCGGAAACAAAACTCCAATGGTCTTCATGCAGAGATAAATAAGGCGAGTAGCACCGAGCCCACCGGTTCTACCCTCCTTCAAGCGGTTGTCCAGAAGTCATCAGTACCTGTGACCCAAAAGTGGGGGCAAACCCTGAGTACTAATTACTCAGTAGGACTTAATGGAAGTGGCTTACGGCTGACGCAAAGCTTGCTGACTAAGAATTTGATCCTTAGCTGTTGATTTTAAACAGGATCAAGTTAACATGTGGGAGTAGGATTTGACAGCTGCTTGATTTATCATATAGAAGCAGGATTTGACAGCTACTTAGTTCATCATGTCAATAAATACTAATCATGAGTACCATAATAAGTTGCAGAAAGTAAAGCATGTAAAACCAAGCATGTAGTATCCAAAACCATGAAATCATAATACAACATATTCAAGTGGATTACTACTCTGCCCGTCAGTGGTATTGGCATTCTCACACCTGGTGAGCATCAGCGATTCGAATCGATTTTTATATTCCCGGGAATAAATAGAAGTACCAGGATGGCATATGCTTACTAACCCACGGCGTTCTCACATATGCTTCCCCCATCTCCACTCGTCCTGTCTTAAGTTCGATTCACTCCCGCTTGACTCCCGGAGCGCGTCGTCGCAGGAGCGTTACCACGCAATGGGTCAGCCCTCCCTTGACACCCGCCTCCGCGGCCACCTTCCTCTCAACCAGTGGGTAGTAACGTGTCTCGGTGCTTAAGACGTCACAAGTAAGACTTTCACCGGTCCATTATCCCAGATAAGCACCCTAGCAATGTTATGCCGACCAATAGGCGAACAGCGACCGGCCTTATGCGACTCGGGCGGAGTCCACCAAACCATCCACATCATTTTTCAACAAAATATACCCATATCTCCGCCCGGTCTAGATTTTAAACCATGAGCATCCTCATAGCTTCCATCATAGTAATATTTCTTATGACTTTTGAAAATCACCTACGCGACGAGTGACTCCATTCACTCGTGTCTACTCATACCTAAAAATTCTAGGCACTCGTCCTATGAACTCTATGTATAGGTGCTAGGGCCAGGGCGGCTGGAAAGTCTAATGCAGATGTTTCCAATCAACTCCTAATGCAGATGCGTAATCATCAACCAACATTGTATTAGCTGGGAGAAACAATGGTCATACCTACCTTTGCTTTATTTTAAGAGAAACAACAAACTATGCTAATGTTAGTTTGCCGGGTTGTGAGGCTTGGCCCCAGGCAACCCCTTGACCCCTTGGACAACTCCTCCGTCCAAACACGACTGATGGGCCCTCCAGGTCGTGAATGGGTCTTACTTGGTCTTTTGGATCACCGTTGGTTGAAGTAGTTCCACGCGCTCGTTTCTTGATCACGTATCTGTAATGAGCGTCACTATATGATTGACATGCGTGATGATGCAAGGAATGAGATGCATGAATATGAAGCACACATATGAACAATCGTTACATGGAAAAACAGAAAGGTGGTTACTAATCTACATACACAAGGAGTAATTCTTATGGACAACGACTCAACACGCAGTCATAGGATCACACATAAACAAGCTACTGATTATAACAACATGTCACTTATGGGATTCAATAAATGCAAGCAATAGTTGTTTAGGAAATTAAAATAGGTCTGGTGGTGTTCCTTTCCATTCAACGGGTAATAAGTTGAAATCATTTACTTCAAGCATTTATAGGAAACATTCACTAATTATATCATATAGTATGTTTATTTAATGGATTCAAACGCTATATTGACTTCAGGTACTTTACATGAGTAAATGAATTAATTTCCCAACCGAGTGTGATATAGAGAATAGTAGATAGTCTGTAGCTAGAAATCAACCCACATGCATAGTGACAGCATTTGCGAACAAACACCTACTCTTATAATTAAATAACACATGCTCACTTTATGAATAAAAGGATTACTTGTGTTCATGTAGTTAGACAACTCCAAATGAGCTCAAATTTTTATGACATGTAGATTTATACTACATTATGCTACTGTCAAAATTTCAGCCACAAAGGAGTTATAAATTAATTATGAAAATTCTAGCAGGTTATCAGTTCTATAGTTTCTCAGATTTTTCACAATTTATAGAATAAGTTTTTGGCTATGAAATTAAACCAGTGAGCAGTTCATAGTAAATTCTACCTCCACAAAAATCAGCAAGTGAAGCACTCTCAGTTTTAAAGGATATTTATTTTCCATATATTTACTGCATGCCAATTCAAATGTACAATATGGCAGTGTCAATAATTCCTCCAAAAATACTTTCTGGACTCTATATAACACCAACATTATACCAGATTTTCCATAGAATCTTCCTTGCATTCTAAAGTCACCATTTCCATTTATTTAGATAAGCCAGCCATATCTTGTCAATTTCAAACCACCATTCAAACTATACATGCACAACTTCATATTTTACCAGTGGACTACTTATACTACCCAAAGTATATGAAAAATGCAGAGAGTCATTTTGAGCATATTCTATGTAGCCTCCAATTTCTAAGTTAATTAAATGCACATAACACATGTATAATGGTAAAAGGGTAATTAAACAGCAAGTGCTAGGGCTACAAAAATTCACATAGTGTTATAATGCCACAAGAAAGCTACTGTCCAAGTTTCATAATTTTTGGAGTTTATTTAGTCCACTCTTGACATTTATCTAGTTTCCACATGCATGCAACAAAACCGAGGGCAAAATGGTACTTTCACAGATCCACATCATACCTAGCCTGTAGATCTACTCAAGAGGAACACAATGCAACAAAGTTTATCTTTTTAGAATTTTTCTTTGATTTGTTATGATTTTCTAAAGTTCACAGCCGATTCACATGCATTTAAATGGAAAAACAATAGATCTGAGGACTATAACACAATTAACCATAGTCTCCAGGGGGCCATCTGTAAGATACCACAGACTCAATGCACAGTTAATGAATTGGAAACGGAAAACGTGAAAGCGCAGGGGCTAGATCACAAAACCGCGGGGTTTCTTCTACCTTCGGACGGTGCATGAACGCGCTGCGGCGTGACGTCGCGCGGATGCCCGATCTGCTCGTGGGGAAGGGGAACGACGCCGAGGCTTGGCGTGCCGGATGCGCGGGGTCGTGGCGGTTGCAGTGGGGGTAGCCTCGGGCGCCGAGGTGGACGGACAGCAACGCGGGAGACGGTGAACCGGCGGCGAACCGACACGGCGCGGACGGCGAGCCGGGGCTGAATCCCGCGATGGAGGAAGGGAACGGAGACAAGACCAAGCGCGTTAGATGCGCTAGGTCGAGGGGAGTGCAGGGGTGGCAGTCTAGTGGCGCGGAGGTGGACGGGAATGGCGGCGCGATGAGCTTCAAGCTCGGGTCGTGACCATGGCGAGGTCATGAACCGGTGGCGCGGGGGGGATGGATCTCGGCGGCTGAGAGGCGAATGATGGTTAGGTCAAGCGCGCTAGATGCGCAGCGTCGAGGCGGAGGGAATGGCAGGGGTCGGGGTGAGCGAAGTGGATGGAGACGGCCGCACGAGCTCGAGCTCCGAGCTCGGCCCCGTCAATGGCGGCGCGGGCGCTGAGAGAAGTGGAGGGAGGAAGAGAGCGAGCCGAGAGAGAGTGAGGGCAGGAACGGGGTCGGCTTCGCGTCCAGGTGAAGAGGGCGTGGCACGGGGTGTCGATCCGTGGGCGCGGGACGGTGACCGTATGCCAGCGTCCGCGTGGCGGACCCCGGCTCGGCCATGGCTGCCGACCTGGATCGCGGGCCCACCTACCAGTGAGAGAGGGGAAGAAAAAAGAAAATTGTGTTTTTCCCCCTCTGTGAATCGCCTTTTTGACCAATTTAGAGTCCAATTTTGGGAAAACTCCAATCAGAAGAAATGTGGTACTATTCGAGATCTACAACTTTGTCAAAAGGCTTGATATCAAAATCTATGCGGAAATATGATTTAATTTTGAAATTAACCAGCAACTTTCAATTTGGACAGGGGGACCTTTATTGCTTGAAAACTTCAAAAGTTCTATTTCCAAGTGTTTTCACCCAAAGTGCCTTTTGGCAATATTGCTTATAATTTCAAAACGTACAACTTATATAATTTTAGCATTTCATAATAATGGCTGTAGGCTAGATAGAATTTGAAAATTCCAAGCAGGTCTGGTTTGAACTGGTTTTCTGTGCTGGTAGAAAATGACACTAAACCCCATTTAAACATCAGTATGTGACCAAGCTCTAATTACCAAAGTTGTTCACCACTCAATTTTCCACAGTTTTGGTATAATACGTTTCACCCAAATCACTACAGATTTTGAAATATCAGTACAATCATGTTCAGAAATTGGATCCAACAGCCGGGTTATTTTATGTAGAGTCTTTCTTGTTTTCAACCTTTGAAGTATCAAATGAAGTCCAAACACTTCTACACTAGGTGCATTTGAAAGGAGACAAGTTCAATTTCACTTCATAGAAAGGAAGATTTTGAAGTTATATATATAGTGAATTCAAAAGTAATTTTAGATTCTAATTTGGGATGAGCTGAAAATTCAGACTTGAGAATCTCTGTGTGGGCTAACTTGGGCTGATTTCAAGAGGCATTTAGTTTAACTTTGAAATAAGTAGATGACAGTTTTGAGCCATGCTCAGTGTAGCAAAAGTGAAGTTCACAGCCTGTACAACAACTTTGACAATGGAGGTGAGCCGAGGTGCTTTATGAATTTGAAAGTTCCATTAGGGTCCAAATTTGGTCATGATCACAATTAGCATCTTCCAAAGAATTTCTGGTTTGACTTGGTCTTGACTTTTAAACCTCATAGCATATGATTTTAAGATGGTCATAATGTTGAAGGCAACATCTTGAACTAAGACTTTTGTATTTGGTGTTTTGCATAAAAACTTGTGGATGGTGACTTAAACAGCCAAACCACTTAGAGTCTTATGTTTTTCTAGAAAATTTTGATCCAATCTTCATTAGTCTCTAAGCATCATCAAATCCTAATTCATTATTAACTTGTCTCTAACTATGTGTTAAGGCTCTTGAGATGCCGGGGGCATCACATCCCGCTGCTTCTGGAATCCAGAGTCCAAGCCATCTTCTTTACGTCTTTCCCGAATTACAGCGCTTTAACTTGATCTTCAAGCACGTCATCTGTCTTCGGGCCCACGAGATCAGGCGACGCCCTGTTTGGGAGCCTGCTATCTCCATTGGGCCCTCCGACATCCCATATGCTGAATCCATACCGTGAGGGCCTAGGGGATATCTATCCCCCAAACACAGTTCGTGCAAAAACGCGGCATCTTCTCATACAAGATTTGTAGTAACATACGCTCACGTCCTTCTGGTGCTAGGATCACCACCCGAATCAAAGGCTTAGATGCATCCAGGTGGACCCGTGCATGGTGAAAATCGCCACGGCTCATCGACACTACCGCCATCTCCACCTTAATCACCTCCCCAACCCTGCTCGTGAGCTGATTCAAAATTACCTTAGTGCGATACAGGGGTGTTATTTTGTGTATCTGAATCCAGACCTAGACTCGATGTGGAATCACTGATGGAATTGCAGTTGCGCCATCATATTCCTCCAACATTAGAGTGCATCCCCTGAAAAGCCATGGTCCTTCGTCCATTATGCGCTTCCAGTCTCCCAAGCAATGTGCATGTACTATGAATAGATTCTTCCCCTATGGCCTAAAGGACACCTCACGTGCCGTGTTCCAGGCTGCCCACATCGTTGAGATCAGAGACTGATCACTAAAGTGCTTAGTCATCAACAGCCGCGCCACCGCCATCCACTTCACCTCCGTCAAGCTTCCGCTGTCAGCCTTTGCCAATACCACCTCATGTCACTCTGCATCAGAAAGCTTCAATTTCTGGAGCAGATCTTCCACTTTTGCTGTATTTTCCCCTTCCTTTGTAGGTGGGAAATCCCTAGCCATGTTCACTGGTTTTGATCTGCACACGTTGAGGGTCCTGAACGCAGTCCACCAAGGCCGGGTAGCTGAGCTCGGTTAGCTCCTTAATTAGCCCGAGTGGAGGGATCGTTCGTAGCCCCCGAACGCATCGCAGTGCTCTTTCCTTGCCGGAGATTCGTCGCCAATCGACGTCAAGGTCGCCCAACCCTAGATCGGTAGAGAAGACCTTGGCCTCGAAACTGAAGAAGTGTATATTCACTTAATCTCATTGCAGGGTTTACAATATATAGTGTTTACAAGTGGAGGTAACTGAAATAGAAACTGAAAGTAGATGAAGTGCAACAGCCTGAATGTTAACAGTCTGTTTAACACCCCTGCAGTAGGAACGCCGATGCAACGGACGTTCATACTGGACCGAAACTCCATAAATACAGACGATGGTAGTCCCTTAGTGAAGAGATTAGCGAACTGGGAGGAGGTTGGCACATGAAGGACGCGAATAGCACCAGCGGCCACACGTTCCCGGGCGAAGTGAAGGTCAATCTCGATGTGTTTGGTACGCTAATGTTGCACCGGATTGGAGGAGAGACAGACATCACTCACATTGTCACAGTATACTAGGGTGGTATGCTGAGGAGGATGATAGAGTTCCTGAAGAAGTTGTCGGAGCCAAGAAGCTTCGGCCACTCCATTGGCAACTGCACGATATTCAGCCTCGGCGCTAGAGCGAGAAACCGTTTGCTGACATTTGCTGGACCAGGAAATCAGGTTATCACCAAAGAACACAGCATACCCTGAAGTAGAGCGTCGCGTGTTAGGACATCCTACCCAATCGGCGTTAGTATAGACGGTGAGAGCTGATGAAGGTGTGCAGCCAAGAAAGAGACCAAGATCCGTGGTGCCCTGCAGGTAGCAAAGAATGCGCTTCACCGCAGTTAGGTGAGGTTCTCTCGGGTCATGCATATGAAGACAGACTTGCTGAACTGCATAAGTGATGTCAAGGCATGTAAAAGTCAAGTACTGAAGTGCCCCAACTAGACTGCGATATAAGGTTGGGTCAGCCATAGGAGCTAGCGCCACTAGAGGAAAGCTTGGCCTGAGTATCCACGGGAGTGCTGCATGGTTTGCATGCAGTCATGCCTGCACGCTCCAGAAGGTCGAGAGCATACTGGCGTTGAGAGAGCATCATCCCGGACGGAGAGCGTGCAACAGTGATGCCCAAAAAGTGCTATAGTGGACCAAGATCCTTCATGGGAAACAATTCCTGTAAAGCAGTGAGAAGCTGACGAAGCAAAGTAGCGGACGAGGCAGTCAAGACAATATCATCCACATATAATAGCAGGTATGCTGTGCCAGAATCCCGCTTGTAGAAAAATAAGGAAGTGTCATACTTAGCCTCAAGAAAGCCCAGAGTTTGTAGGTGAGTAGCAAAATAACTGTACCATGCACGAGGAGCCTGCTTGAGTCCATATAGTGATTTGTTGAGACGACAAACGTAGTCGGGATGAGCCGCATCAACAAACCCGGATGGCTAAGAGCAGTATACAGTCTCGGAAAGAGTGCCATGTAGGAAAGCATTTTTGACATCGAGCTGATGGACAGGCCAGTTGTTGGAGAGAGTCAAACTAAGCACAGTGCGGATGGTAAATGGCTTCACAACAGGACTGAACGTCTCATCAAAGTCAATGCTAGGGCATTGCGTGAAACCACGGAGAACCCAATGAGCTTTATAACAGGCAAGAGTACCATCATAGTTGAGCTTGTGGCGAAAGATCCATTTGCCAGTGACCACGTTAGCATGAGGAGGCCGAGGTACCAATGTCCAAGTGTTGTTGACAATGAGAGCCCAAAATTCCTCTTCCATAGCACCACGTCAATTAGGATCAGCAAGTGCACTACGAAAAGAAGTTGGCACAGGCGAAAGAACCGCTGCATGAAGATACATGGCAGGCTACCGAAAACCACTCTTGGCACGAGTACGCATGGCATGATCATTAACAACTGGAGGCACAGGAACGGCACGAGGAGGCAACACTGGTGCAACTGGTTGTAGATGCAGGCGAGGCACATGAGCAGAACGAGCCTGTGCCACACCAGCCCAGAGCCATACAGCAGAGGTTGGAGATCCACTAGCAGGACCAGGAGGCACTGGCCCCAGTGGTTCGGTCTACGAGCCAGGTGGCCAGTCAATCCAGGCAGAGGCGATCCAAGCGGTGTGCCACCAGATGGCCCAAGCAGTCCAGGCAGAGGCGTTCCAGGCGGTGTGCCACCAGATGGCCTAGGCGGTTCGCTTGTTCAATACTGAATTCTCTGTCTACTCTCAGCAATTTGCTGACCTCCTGGGCTTCCACTCCAACTGTTCGTTGAGTGACCCAGCCGGGTATGACATGAAATCTTTTTAGGTGGAAATTTGTGGAGAGTACGGGAAGGGGAAACACAGCACCACCAAAATTCACAATCCCACTCTGAGACTCTTAGCTCGCTGAGTCTCGCTCATCGTCTTTCCGAGAGGCGAGGTTCATTGTGCACCCAACGAAGACCTCAAGTGCCTCTATGCCATGGTTAAAAAGAAGCGCTATGCTCTGGTCTTCGACATTGTCCACCACTGGATGGGCATGAGAGCGACCAGCACCCCATAAGCATCACTTCCTTTGTCACCAGGATAGCAGCCAACTTGGGCCTCCTAGAGAATGCCCAACTTGACTACCTTCCCGACGACACATCACACTGGGGGAGCAGCACTTTGTCCAAGCGCATTTCATGAGGCGAGACGCCGCAACTGGGAGACTGATAATGACATGGTTCGGGCATAGCCTGGAGCTGCCGCTTCCAACACCGCAGTTCGACATGTACACCATCAGGAGCCTAACCATACAGCTAGATGTGGAGGCACCACACCAAAGCATCGGCGGCGTCATGAACAGAGCCTAGCGACGGCGAGAGGAGGAGTCACACCACAGAGCCCGGGGAGAGGAGTTTGAGGAACCCATCCACGCTTCCATACCAATTGAGCCATCCTGGTACTTCTCCAGTACCGGTGGCGAGAGTTCCTACCAGCCTTCCCATAGTACACAATACTACGGAGGCGGTAGTGCATCACGTGCGCTGAGTAGAGACCTAGGTCACTCTGCTTCATCCCGGTACCACACACCTGACATGGCCGACATCAACTCCGCAATGGGGGGATGAACTTGGGTCAGTACGATCAGAGGCTATATCAGTAGGTAGGTGACATCTACCAACGCACGGAAGAGATGGGTCAACGGCTCCAAAACAACACGGAAATGCTCCAGAACCTAACGAGCAAGTTGGAGCCGGCTTCCTCAATGCTCAGAACTTCTACAACTACTACTACCAAAACCCCTAGCTTCATTGAAGCTTGGGGGGATGGTAGACCGTTATGAGCATGCCTCCTCGCACTTGTGTCTCCTTAGAGTAAGGTGTCCCCGTCTCTTATCCTTGTCTCCTCCCAGCAGTACCCTTGTCTGACCAAGCAGCAGCATCACCCATCCTACCAGTACCAGCAGTACCCCGTCCGACTGAGCAGCAGCATCACCGTCCTACCGAGATAAGTACTTTCAATAGTGTTTTTATTTATTTCCCTTTTTATTGCTTTATCTAAAAAAAAGTGTCAATAAAAACAACTCCCAACTTTGATGCATATATCTTTCGTAAGGAAATGATGAATAGTTGCTCTATTATGTTCATGCTTAGTTGTTTATGCACATTCTACACTTAGCTTAATTTCGAGCTTGTGTGTATAAGTTGAAAAATTGATCTTATACTTAGTGGATGCCATTTGCATAACCTTGTCTAAGTTGTTGTGAGAAATGATATGGCTAAGCACTAGGTTTTCTCCACATGTCCCTAGTAAGATAAACATCTCAGGTTTATTCTTTTGAAAAATGAAATGAAGTTCCCCCATCAGTTTTGAACATCTACCAGAGCCAAATACACTGAAATATCTGAGTCTAGCTTGTTTAAGTTGGTTAAAGTTGTTTTGAGCTTTGTCAAATTTTGAGTCTCTTAGAATGGAACTATCTCTATCTTGTGAATTGTTGGAGCAAAAATCCACCACCATAAATGCATTTACCTACCCTAGGCATGCATCCATATATCTCTAAAATAATACCCTCATCCTTACTCCTTCCAATCAAAAAGAGGTAGAGTATGGAGCCAACAAAAATATGAGAAAAAAAAGCATGCTAGTCAAGCATGGCAAAAATATGAGAAAAAAAAAAGCATGCTAGTTAAGCATGGCAAAAGGAGAGAAAAATACAAAAAGGCTCCATATTCATACCTATCAATAAAAAAGGAGAAGGAAAGGAAATAAGGAGATTCATCCATCCATCCACCAAATAAAGCTCCAACAATGAACAAGGCTAGAAGATGTAGTACATTTCTTTGGTCCAATCTTTGGCTTTGCAAAACAAGCAACTTAAGTAAGCTAAGTTCTTCCATGACCCTGAGCTCCACATAAGCCTTAGTATAGGAAGTTCTTAGCCATGCTCTTGGCTACAAATTGTGAGGATACACTTTGAGCGATCAAGAGTACCTTTGGGGAAACTTGTTTTCTTCTGAAAAATCTTTAAAAAAACACTTGAGATGTGAATCCCAAAAAAAACATGCTTGGAATAGAACCTGCAGCTAAGTCGTTCCTCCTCTCAACCGCCCAAGACATGGTAAGACAAAAAGATGCACCATAGGTATGAAGTAAGAGTGATCATTGCATACACTATGGTTCGAGGTAAAAGCATGGGTGTCATCTGTGCATAACTCCGTGTTTATGAGCATTGATATTGCAGCAACTCCTGATCCATAACCCATCTTGGCTTTACTCGAGGACGAGCAAAGGTCCAAGCTTGGAGAGGTGTTGACGGTCGTTATTGCACTACCAATGACCGTCAACTATCCATGAACATGGAGGAAAACATGCTAAAGTATGGATAAACCTGTGCTACTAACACATTTCCACAAGTTATGTTGAATATTTAATTGTAGGTACAAAGATCAGCAGAAAACAGGCAAATTTGGCTAAGTCACAGGGTCACTGGCCAGTGGGTCAGGTCGCCCGGCTCCAAGCGAGGCCGCCCGGCACCATGCCAAGCCGCCCGGCCTGACTCAGGAGCCAAATCAGCTCATCTTCGACCTGCATGTGCCTAAGTGATGTGTCAACACACTTGTAAAGTCCAAAGGCCGAATGCACCACGTCAAGTACTGGAAGGCTTGCCACATCACCGATCCAACTCTTGGATCGGTGAAGTCAGCAATCCTGGGCACTTCAATCCTGCGGCTAAGGAAAAAACACAAGTGAAGATCAACGGTTGAGGGAAAAGCACACTTCTAACCACCATAACCGCCATGCAACCGACTTGGGGAGGTAATATGAGCCACAAGATGGAGAAAGGCAGTGGATCCGACGGCCACCCGGGCCGCCCAGCTTGGGGTGGAGCCGCTCGGCCCCACCTCGGCGCCTTCCGGTTATAGCCGCCTCTCCAACTGCCTCACCGACCTTAGAAGCTATAAATACCCCCCTAGGCTTCACTTGTAGAGTGTGGAAGTTGAGTAGCTCACACTATCGTTTAGTCTTGTATCACTAGGTTAGTCCTTGGAGTTAGAGTTGAGTCTGAGCTTTTGCCTCAGGAATTTCGGAGTCTTATTCGAGTCTCGGTAAAGCTCTTGTATCTTTCTATCTTTGTACTCGTTACTCCAGTATAATTTATGTCATTGATCTATCTTTTGTTATACTTTACTTTACTTCTTAACGCTTGCCTAGTGTGGTGTACCTTTATTGTACACTAGATCCAAGGCTTAGGTTTGTGTTGTTCTTAAGTTATCTGAACCTTGTTAGACTTGCCGGTGCTATAAGCTTGTCTTAGGCTTTTGATCTAAGATTAAGTTAGTTCTCACCCTCTGATCAAGGAAGAGTTTTAGTGTTCAAGTTCTCACTTGAACACTAGTATAGCGTGCCATCTTACCCACGCAGATCTGGTTGGTAGCCTCTCTAGGTGATAGCTCTAGAGGTCTCAGTAATCCACCCCATCGTTCGGTAAGCCCATAGGCATTAGCCGGGTCTCCTTCGGAGGTCTACTATCTACCCCTTGACCCCTCGAGGCACTGGAATTTGGCTCCACGCAAGATCCTAGCTTGTATCCAGTTAATTTAGTTCAACCGCGAATACTCCTCTGCAGCGGTTAAGTAGTAGAGTTTGGAAATCTAATCTCACTCGTTGTCCTCCCAAGCAACTACCTAAGTGTTAGGCTTCTTTAGTCCCTGTTTTACTCTTTCCACCATACACTATCTTTATATCTTACCCCCGTTGTAAGTTTAGCTAGTATTTTATCTAAGTTCTAATACTGCTTGAAAGTTTGGCATTTCATTCCACCTATTGGCCCTTGCTTCCCTGTGGATTTTTACGATACTCGGAATACTATGAGTGAAAAATCTACAGCGAATCTCCGTGCGCTTGCGGAGTAAAATCTATTACGCTAAGAGACGTCTACACCGCATTTGACCATCCAACGGTTGATATGCATTCCTGGAGTCAGTTGGTAGTTATTGGAGTCGGTGCACGTGAAAAATGAGTCGGTGGGGTGGTCAGCTGACCACCCTCATTGGTCGGGCGACCACTCGCCTGGATTGCTGACGTCACCGATCCGTTGCAAGATGTTCTTCCGACCCTTGGGTGCATTGGATTCCTGATCCAACGGTTGCATTTAACTTCTTTTGTGCTTCTTTGCATGCAGTTGAAAGTCCGAATCGATGACGTGGTCGGGCGACCATGGTGAAGGATCGGGCGGCCATCTCAGCTGGGCTGAGTTGGGTTGAGAGCTGACCGGGCTGACAAGGTGGCTGGGCGACCCTGACAGGTGGCCGGCCGACCCCACAAGGTGGTCGGGCAGCCACGGGGTAGGGTCGGGCGGCCATGGTCCTGTGCCCATTTGCTCTCCCCTTCCCACATTGCCTGTCTTTTGTACATTCTTTTGATATTTTGGTCATGACATGCTCCTGCATCCAACTTTTGTACACAACTCGTGGAACCAGTTAATAATACATGAAACCTTGATAAATTATGCCCTCAAACATAAAGTATTGGTGGTCAAAAATGGATTTTACCGACCACCAACAATGAGCCAGTGGATGGATGGCACATCAGGTACAGAGAACCGGAGCTATTGGACCTGGCGATCACGCTTCGAGTCCTGAGATACTTCACAGAGAAACCAAAAGGGTCAAATTCAATAGAACATTTATTGTCAATGGTAAAACGACGAATAGAAACAAGGTTCTTGATGATGTGGGGAGAAACAAGAACATTGTTTAGGTGAAGATTACCAATAGAGGTAGACCCAGTGGCTGTGATAGGGAGACAAGACCCATCGCCCACTATGATAGATGAAGGAGTGGAGGGACAGGGTGGGGAAAAAGAAGACAATATACCGGAATGTGAAGCCATGTGAGAAGTAGCTCCAGAATCCATATACCAATCACCAGACGAAGTGGGAGGTGTGAGTGTCATCGTGTTGAAAGCATTAGCAAGAGACTACTGGTCCCACGATCTGAAGCCACCAGGAACAGGAGCCGATGGAGGGGCAATAGGAGCCGGTCCAAGGAGGCCTTGTCCCGGCCAGGCCTGCCCAGTCGGAGTAGCCCAACCACCCAGGGTGGGCCAGGCTGCGAGGGCCTACTGTGGCGGCCCACCAGATGACGGCCCAGGTGGGGGATGAGGCTGCCCACCATAGCGACCCCCTTGGACCGTACCGGGCCACATCTGAATGGTCCCGGTCCAAGGGTTGTAGATAGTGGGCCAGTGGACGGGGCGAGGTGCGCTCCAAGGGGCTCCCGACGGCGCTCTCCCAGGGGCTCCCGATGGCGCGCCGCCACTGCCACCAGTGCTGCCACTGCCGCCACTAGTGCCGCCACGGCCGCCTCCTCCGCCAGTTCCATGCCGGCGCCGGCGGTGGCCGCCACCACCGCTAGAGCCCTCGCTACCAGAGCCGCCGTCGCCACTGGATGAGCCGGCGGTGGAGGTCGGAGGCAGGGCGGAGTGAGCTGCGACGAGCGCCGTAGTCGGGGACGAAGCAGGGGACTCCAAAGTGAGCTCCCCAAGGAGCAGCTCGGAGCGGATCTCGACGAAGGAGGGGAATGGCCGCTGCTTCTAGAGGAAGAGGCGGATCGTGTGGAACCGGTCGGGGAGACCGCGAAGAACATTCAGACCAAGCGCGCGGTCAGTGACGACCTCGCCAAGCTCGGCAATGGAGTCAGCGAGGGTCTTCATGCGCCTGCAGTAGTTAGTGACGGACAAGGCGCCCTGGGATAGGGTACGAAATTCAGTGTCGACGAGGATGACACGAGTTTCGCGGTTGCCAACAAACTGTTGCTCAAGCGCGAGCCAGGCACCGCCGGTGGATGGAGACGCCGTGGTGATGATCTCAAACAGATCGGTGGTGATGGAGCCGTAAATCTAAGATAGGACGTGGAGGTCCATCCTCACCAGTGGGGGTTGGCGGGGAAGGAGACATCGCTGAGAACATGATCGGCAAGTGCATACTTGCCGAGGGCGAGGAGGAGGAGTCGGCGCCACTTGGAGAAGGAAGGGGCGTTGAGGTCGAGGACCACGGGAACAAGAGCGCAGATGTTGAGGACGCCGAGTGCCTGCGTGTGGAGAGCAGAGACAGCAGCGGCGTCGGGGAGGGGATCGTTGTCGTCGGCGAGAGAACTGGCGGCGTCATCGTTGCCGCCGTCCACAGGCACCTCTGTGCCGGCTGCCGCGAGAAGGCGGTGCGCCTCGGCCAGATCCTGCTCATGGTGCGCAACAGCCTCCTGAGGCGTTGACGAGGGGCAGCCGCTTCGGCCGCGGCGGCGTCCCGAGCTTGATGGGCAGCAACAGTAGCCGCCTGGGCTGCGGCAGTAGCAGCAGCATCGCCGGACTCGCCAGAAGTCATGGCAGACGACAGAGATCAAAAGCGAAAGGAAGGACGGAAGGAAACCGTAGCTGATACCATGAAGAAGTGTATATTGACGATAAACACAACTCACTTAATCTCATTGCAGGGCTTACAATATATAGTGCTTACAAGTGGAGGTAACTGAAATAGAAACTGAAAGTAGATGAAGTGCATCAGCCTGAATGCTAACAGTCTGTTTAACAGAAACCAGTGCAACACAATAAGTTAGCCCTGGAATGTTACAATACATGATAGATACATTACCTAAACCCTACCCTCTCTCTCCCCCCCATCCACCTCTCACCTCCCTCCGACGCCCGGTCTCCCCCCACGCCGCCTTCGCCGCCTGGCCGCCTCGCGCGCACCGCTGTGCCACCTCTGCCGCGCCGCGCCGGTTCCACCGCTGCGCGCGATGTTGGGCATGCCTCCGCCGCGAGCTGCCGCCTCCGCCGCTGGGCTGCTACCGGAGATATTCAACTACTTTAACATTCCACCTATACCGATTCAAAATTCCACCTACACTAATTCAATATTACACATACACTGATTCAACATTTCACCTACATTGATTCAACATTTTATGTATAAATTGTTGAACTAGTATTTGTAAAATATTGGAATCGGTCAAATGAAATGTTGAATTAGATATTTGTAATCGTTGAGGTAACTAAGGTTGAAAACAGAGAAAATTGTTATTGGCTTTGTGGGCTTTTTATTTCGCTTGATTAACCTCGTTTCACTGGACAGATAGGAAGTCCTTTTATGAATCTGATATATCGGAAGGGAGCAGGATTCCAATTGAGCGTGGGGTGAAGAAAATTCTCGTGGAAGCGGCTAGGAAGACATACGGTGAGAAAAAAATTCGGTACGGGCAGAAAGGCGTAAGAGTCGCTGTAATATTTTCTTCTCACGCCGGTCTTGAGATAGACCAGTAAAATCCGATAGATTAAATTTAGAGATCCGGTGTGGGCCCAAGATCAATGCAATCGACGGCTAAATTAATGGATTGATGGCAATCTAATGGTGGGTATAAACTTGGGTAGGAAAACTTTGAGTACAAAATATATATTATAAAAAACTCGTTCTTTTGTAGGATAGATTATGACTTATTTTAAAAGTATTTAAAACTTCAATCTAACCCCAAGTTTTCATGCCTTTGGCTAGTTTCTTATTTATTTCCACTCAAAATTCATGATTTATGATCTTGCATCAAACAATTGCTTGTTTCCAGAAATATTATAGTTTCATGGAGTTGGACAAAAACATGCTATTTATATCAGGACAATAGCAAATTACAATATTCTAAAACTATTGTTTAAAAAAGAAGTAATTCCAAATAAGCAGTATATTACAATTTACACTATTACTTGTTTCCACTATTTACTGTTATTACAAATTTTGCCTCAAACTACTAGTAGTTATTTCAAACATAATCTTGTCTCAAACGTAGGTTTTAAGGGGAATATTTTTATTAAGAGTAAGGAACTCAGATCCTACCAACACTCATTTTTTACTATTGATTTTTAGGGTAGAAAGAAAATGAGGTACTCATTCAGCTGTAATAGATGATATCCCACATGTTGTTACGGGAGTTATGTGGCGTTGGGTAGAAACACTTTAAATGAGAAGGACTAAATAAAATACTAAAATCATAAAAGGAAATATGTGTATATTTTGTGGCTTTTCCTAAACGCAGGCACAAGTGTTTGCCACAGAATAATGGATATAAACAATTGGGCCTCCTTTGGAATGGAGGAAAAACAAAAGAATTTTGAAAAATCCCTATGGAAAGCTTTTTCTATAAGAGCCTTTGGAACAAAGGATTGAATCATATCGATTCCTTTAAAATTACTATGAAATGGCATTCTCCATAGCAATTTTGGAGGAAAATAAATATGATTTCCAACCTCACGTTTTCTTTCCTTTGTGTCTTGCATTCCTGTGTTTTTCCTATGCATCATTTAAACATATGTTTTGTGACTTTCGTGTATTATAAATTCCTTCCTAAATGCAGGCACAAGTGCTTGCCACAGAATAATGGATATAAACAATTGGGCCTCCTTTGGAGTGGAGGAAAAACAAAAGAATTTTGAAAAATTCCTATGGAAAGCTTTTCTATAAAAACCTTTGGAACAAAGGATTGAATCCTACCGATTCTTTTGAAATTACTATGGAATGGCATTCTCCATAGCAATTTTGGAGAAAAATAAACATGATTTCTAACCTCACGTTTTCTTTCCTTGTGTCTTGCATTCCTGTGGATTTCCTATGCATAATTCAAACATATGTTTTGTGACTTTCGTGTATTATAAATTCTTGTAGGATTTTAATCACGGGCATTTGAAATTCTGTGTTTTTTTTTTTCTTCCTAAATTTTGAAAATCCTGTGTTCCATAGGAGCCCTAAATATGCGTCTTAGTGGCTAGTGAGAATTACGATGACCTAGCTTCACCTAAAGCCAAAACGCTTGAAGTGGGATGATCTAAATTAGATATAGAAGATACTGTTTGACACTAGTTTTTCATGTATTTTTTTTGTGCCAACTTATTTTGCTAGAATGCTAAAAACATGTATATATTAAAGCCAAAGATAAAAAAAAAGGGACATCGGTGTATATGGCCTCATTTGCGTGGAGTCTAGCTTGGACACAACAAAATGATCTCTGCAACAAGACAGCCCCAAGCGAACGTACCTGCCTTCCTACCAGAGGAATGGGAAGTGAAGGCGGAGGAGGGCCAACTGGTCAAGAACATGAGAGAACCACTTGGTCCTCTTGCTTCTATCACACACAAACAAACTGAACAGAAGCAAAGACACTATAGATTGTTCACTAATTGTCAGTGGAGGAAACTAATAGGGGAAGCAGGAACCCGCACACGACGCGCACACGCACAAATTAATAAACCTCGTAGTACATTTTGTAGTTTGCCTCTCGGTTATTGCAAAATCAAGCCAATGAGTGTCGGTATAAATATTCCTTCAACTGTACAGATCAAAGCTACATACATAATTACAAATATTTTCTGGAAGAGCTGGCCACTTGTAAAAGTCGGGAGGGCACCAGAGCTGTCACTGCTCATAGGAGAAGGGCATCCTCCAGGGGAACTATCAAAAACAAATACCAGACAGCGAACAACTTAGAATTTCAAGGTATTAACACATATCAAATTATCAGCTACAAATTGTTCATCAAATCAAATCACCAGTTGAGGGACGACGCACTTGTAGGCTGCAGAAGGCACTTCTCAGGCTGTCGTACTATGTAGATCTGATCTCCCATGCTATTCTCTCCATACGCGTCCTGGTTACGGTGCCATGTCCATAAGGCATATGTTGAATTCACGACCTGTATGCACACATACACGCACAAATGCACGTGAGAGCTAAAGATACTAGAAACCAAAACACAAATTGTGTAACTCGTGATGGCTAATGCAAGATGGCTGAACTCTGAAGTAGAATCACTGAAGAAATGGAGAGTTGAGAGCAGATCTAACTGAAGTAACCTCTAAGATCCCATGACCAAAACTGCTTTCTCTGTATGCACTCCATTCCGGCTGTCTGTCCCAGCAGAATTTGCCCTTGGCAGGTCCAGAAGTGAAGTTCAGGTGGCAGACCCCACCAAATTCAGGGTGGTTGTCACCTGGTGAGGGACACTTTCCAGGGTCATCTGCATGATCGATGTCGATTTTTTCTATGTTTCCGCCATCTCCGATGCTGATGTAAACTGGGCCCCAGGGGTCCAATGTGTAGTTAAATACTCGGTTCATCCTTTCATATGCATGTACCTTTAGTATCCAAATGCCAAAACAAAGATATGGGTTACCAGATTGAAGATAGCAATAATCTATATTGGAAACAGTTCCCAAGGTGAACTAATGATACTAGTATAGCAGAGATCGACAATATTTAGATGCACATGCAAATTAAATAGCCTAGTCTCAGTGTGATAGCAAGTCACATTATCAGTCTTGATTCTGAAGTAGTGCAATGAAATTATTATCAAACCTTTACCAGATGTGTAAGCTTACATGTCCCGAGAAAACAATGTCAACACGATGTTTGTACATAAGCTCTTCCATTTCTTGTCTCATGCATTCGAATTCCTGGTAGTGCGAGGAATAGCTATTATACCAAGGTGGGTGCCAAGCAGCCACGACCCAGGGGGTGGCTTGTCGATCAACCCTGTGCAAATCGTTCTCCAACCACGAGTACTGAGCTCCTGAAGACATGAACACCAAAAAAAAAAAAAAAGCTACATTCTCAGTTGTATACAAAGGTGGTGTAGTTCATAAGTGCTCTTTGCAGTTGTCGAGGAACAATGAAATAGGAACATGGAGATGAAACAGCGGCAAATGAACTGCTACCTGTGCGGTTGTAGTCGACATATGCACCAAGCATGATGAAATGTATACCACCGGCGTTGAAGGAGTAGTAGAATTTGGTGTTGGATCCAGACTCCTTGGATGGAACAGCGAATCGCGCTAAATAGGATGCAAAGGTCACTGCTCCACCGTGACCCTGAGGTTCAATCTCATGGTTCCCCTCTATCACCATTAGCGGAATCTTTGATGTAATTGGCTCCATGAATCTAAATCCATGCGGACATATTTATAAACAAAGACCGCAGGAGTGCTTTATAGCACACGGAACGAAAGAAATGCATCCTAATTGATTAGCAGCCGCCGCAGATGGAGCAAGAATCGAAACAGATCTCGGATTAGGAATGGATTTGGAGTTAATTGAAGAAGAGACGCAATGGATATACCTTCCCCATCCGTCCCATCGCGGCTGGTAGGACTCTCGAATGGGAGCATCGGGAAAAGCGCACGAGAAGCAGGGGACTCCCTTGCCGCCGGTGGTGAGGTACTGGTTGGCGTAGGTCATGTCCCCAACCATGAGGACAAGGGAGGGGTCGTTGTGGGCGAGGTGGTCGACGGTGGCGGTGGAGTTCCCCGTAAGTCCAAGGTCACCGACCACAGCGACGCGGCGCGGGTAGGACCCGGCGCCGGTGGCGGGCAGCGTGGTGAAGGAAAGCTCTTCGCTGAGGCCGCCTCCGCCGGGGATGCTGCTGTCGCCGCAGCGGTAGTAGTAGCGCGTGGCCGGGCGCAGGCCGCGGAGGCGGACGTGGTGGATGGCGCCGGAGGTGTAGTTGAGCAGGCCCGGGTACGGGTACAGCTGGCTGTACACCTCCGCGGACCCTCTGGCCACGTGCGTGTAGGCGTCGGCGTCGGCGTCGAGGGCGCTGCGCTCGCCGTACCAGACCTCACTGCGGACGGAGGCGGGGTCGAGCGGGGCGAGGTTGGCGCCCACCTGAGCGCGGCCCGTGACCCAGGAGACCCAGAGCGAGTCGGCGTCGGCGGAGGCGGCGAGCGCGATCTGCTCGGGCGCCGGCGGCTGCACGCGGGGTGCGAGCCGCGGGTCCGTGAGCGGTACGTCGTCGCTGCCCTGCCGCAGCGAGCGGTCGAAGGCGCGCGTGACCGGCGGGAACGGCCCGTCCAGCGTGGTGGGGATGCCACCGCTCTCAGCCAGAAGCGCGAAGCATGGTACTACGAGTAGCGAGAGTGCGAGGGCGAGGGTGGAATGGCAATGCCGGTTGCCGCCGTCAGCGACGGTGCTGGACGGCGTCGGCATGGCCGTGGTCAGCACGCGCTGATCTCGCGGCTGATTACCTGCTCTGCTGGTGCCTGGTGGAGAGGATATTTCTGTGGATATTCTCTCCACTGGACTCGTTTGTTCGCCTTTTTTTTATAACGAATGAAAAATAAATAAATGGCGAACCGAGGCAAACGTATACGAGCAACTGCCACCTGCCATTCCCCATCCCTACCACTCTTCAACTATCCCTATATCTGTACAGTACCGAAATTTATGGAGTACAGTAGATAGAGGAGATGGATAGGGGATGGCCAAGCGCAGCAGCGCTGCAATCGCGGAGCATAGCATCAGACAACAGATACTGCGGCAGGCAGCCGTAGATCGGCGCAACATCGTCGGGCTCCATTCAGTTCATTGGGTGGCCTCGGCCTCCAGCCATATCAATCCGACTCCAACCAGATTTTATAGAAGTTAAACCCTTGAATCCGTAGCAGTCGGACCGAATCGTTTTTTTTTTGCCTCAAAGCTCATGATCTTCCCGGAAGAATAATCACCCTACACGGTAATAGCACGGGCAGCATCAGCATGTTGGAGTTATCTTGATTGCTGTCACACCAAATTAGCGGATCGGATGTTCAACATGTCAAGATGCATCGCGGAGAAAAATTTCCAGATTGCCTGTTTACTGATCTCCTAAGAAGCCACTCGAGCAATCATCATGGCTGTGCATGCATGCATGGGTCGACAATCAACGAGCAAAAATACTTTGGAGTTCGTCAGGCTCTGACTGGCCAAGAACAAGTCGGCAGTATATTGACCCGCCCCAAACAGCTAAGTCGATTTATTATTTTCATACATTTAATTTCTTTCCATCGAACTAGCAGCCAGCACATGCACGCATTAGCTAAATGAAGGAAGTTCCAATCAGGATCAGGCTGAAGTTTACTCCGACTCTGAGAGCCCGTTTGGCAGGGCTCCTCAAACGGCTTCTACAGCGGTTCCGTAATTTTTCTGCCCAAACGACGCAACAGCTTCGGCTCTTTCCTTTTTTTTCGGGAGAAGCCGATCGGTACATTGTACTGCGTAGGCGAAGCCGAAAAAAAGAGGCTTCCACCGGCTCCTCTCATCTTCAAATCCTAAAAGGACATCATTATTGCATTATTTACGTCGATCTGCCATCGACATCTTATCCTCTCAGCTTCCGTTGGAATAGGCTGTACGGGTAGTCGTGGGGCGGCGGGCCGGCGGCGGATGAATCATCTTCGTCGCCCACCGTCGAGCGGCAAGAAGAACACGGGGAAGACGACCGCGATGGAAGGTTTGGGGACCGGCGGCGCTCCTGCTGCCGCGGACAATGAGCAGGCGAACGTCACCGCTGCAGCTCCAGCCGTCGATGGCGTCGACGTCCCCGCCGCATCGAATGCCGGCAGGCGTCCGGAGATCCCCGGCCCATGTGTGGGTGGACACATCGCCGCCACATACCTGGGCAGTCTCACCGGTGCACAGGTCAGTTTCCCCGCCGCGACACTCCATGGCTTGGCCAGCATGCAGAGCAGCTTTCCCGCGACGCCCCTGGCCGGCGCCCTGAGCGGCTACCCCGGCGCATCTCTGCCTGGCCTGGCCGGTTCCCAGAGTGCATTTCCAGCCGCGGCCCTTGCCGGACTGGCTGGCGCGCACGCGGGCGGCTACGCTGCTGGCCTCACCGGTGCGCAGACCGGACTGGCTCCAGGAGCAGGAGCAAATTCCAGGCCTGAAGAAAGTGTAATTCCGGAGTGGATGAATAGCGCGGGCACAGCTGCTCTTGGACCGAACTGGCTAACATCTGACCCTGCCGCTGAAGCACTCAGGAACAGAGGACAATCGTCGGCAAATGCAACACAGCAGCCTCAAGGTGGCATCAGCAACCAGGCGCCGGGGCCTTCAAGGACCTCTACTAAGCGTACAGCTCGACGCACACCAAGGGCGCCTACCGCTGCAGCCTCGGTTGTCGACATTGACACCGATCCAAGGTGAGAAATGATCTGCCTTTTTTTTACAGTGCATCCACACTGAAACCAGTTCGTAGTTCTCAAATATTATTTATGTTTGTTTTTATATGTAGTTGTATTTGCAGACTAGTTTACTGCCATTGATTACAGATGCAATGTAAGCCATGACTAAAAAAACAAATACTCATAGTTCTCCTGATGTCATACATATATGACTTGACTTAAAAATGTGATTTTCCTCCTAATAATAATATAAACTACTTTGTTTTCAAAACAGCACGGCAGAGTGGAGTGACGACAACACTAGGATAGTGTGTGAGTTGAATATGTACAGTCCAGTGATCGATAGGACTTTGATTCCATACGTGTACAACAGAGTTGCTTTTTGAGGCAGCGTACAACAGAGCACCGTACCACCAGGGGCATTGTAGACAATTAGCCAATATAATTTATTCAATAAAAACAAATAAGCTGTTTTGCCAAACAGTTTCTATAAACGGCTTTGGCTTCATCGAAGAAGCTCCTCCACCAGTGAAGCCAGATTTTTGAGGAGCCGGAGCCCTGCCAAACGAGGCCTCAGGCTGTTTTCTCGGTCTGCTCATCTACATGCCCGTGCAAGCAATCAACAACAAATTATGATCAGGGAGGCATCAACTACTGCTCGACTTGATCCGGATGTCAGCGCACTTGCAACAGCTGTCTTTATATTTGATTACGCATTTAATTATACAATTATTTTTTCGTCCATTCAACCATCTCGTTCAGTCACTCCGATCAATATTATTTATATCTAATTACTCTCTTCGCAAACAATACTACTCGTATTTTTTTCTAATTACTATCTTAAGAAATTACATGCCAAAACGGTTTACCTGTATTATCATTGATTATCTCTAAATTTCGCTATATGAGGCGAAGGGCAATAAATCAACAATTGTCTACAGTGAGTCCTTCAATCCAAGTGGTCTGTTATTATTGAGTTATTGGATCAATTGGATTTTCTCTGGATCACTCGGATTATCTATATTATTGCCGGATCACCCAGATTATATTTGGATCACTCGGATCATCTATGGATTATTCATACCGGTTCTGGTCACTCCTTTCGGATCTCTTGGCATTACTCAGATCAACTCCGGATTACTCACATTGTTTCGGATCATTCATATTAGTTTCAACAACATTATTTCTAGGTCATTCATATTATTTCAGGATCATTATTTCTGTATCATTCATATTATTTTAGGATCACTTGGCTACTCGTATGATTTCATCACCATTATTTCTAGATCAGTCGAGTTACTTCAGATCGTTCAGATTATTTCCAGATTACTCGGAGTTTCGTATTACTCAGATTATTTCAGGTCATTCAAACCGTGCATTACACACCTCGGTAAGCTAAAGCAATTTCTACTTCGCGTACTTTCCCGAATTTTTTCCTGACACATTGTGTGCCTGACAATCTTTTTTATTTGCATCTCGTGTTTCGCCAAGTCGAATCTTTTCTGTTGCATCTCATATGTCGTTGAGTCAAACCTTTTCTGTTGCATCTTGTGTTTCGCCGAGTCAAATATTTTTTATCGCATCTCGTGCTTTGACAAGTCTCGGTGTTGGCAAGATCTATGCATATGACGGCGGGCGTCATGAACTCTGTATGACCACCGCGACAACAGGGCAGTCAGTTTGGCCAACCGGCGCTACATGCCTTCATTCATTCAGTAACGGGGTGTCCTCTATCCCTTCGCACTCTTCATATAGGGCAATCCGGCTAGATCGTATGACCGATAGCATGGTGTTACATGCCCACTCCTACTCATGACGGGAATACCTCCGGCCCCACCCATGAAAGCAATCGGCCTAGGTTGTATAACCGACAGTACGGTATTACATGTTTTCGTTCGTACTCAGGGCCCCAACAAAACAAAGACAATCGGTCTAAGTCGTACGATCAATAGCTCAGTGCTACATGTCTTTGCAAAACTCATAAAATGGTGCACTCAGGGCCCTACAAAAACGGGGCAATCAGGCCTAGGTCATAGACCGATAGCTTGGTGCTACATGCCTTTGCTATACTCATAGCAGGGTGCACTCTGGCCCTCTACTCAGGTCGTTACCTGACTTACAGCTGGTGTTACATGCTCTCGCTTGCTTATACGAGGCAGTCGGTCTGGCCCATCAACGCTTAATACCTTCGCTATACTCGGAATTCAAATAGGGAGTTCACACTATCTCCGTCAGCTAAGGTACTTCTATATTTGAACATAAGCCGTTTATCCAATTGGTTTGCTCTGTTGCATCAATATTATTTGAGTATATTTTCTTTTCAAACAATACTACTCAAATTGTCTCTTGATTATTAATTCAGGAAAATACTTTCTATGCCAGTGCAAAGTCTACGCCAACAGTATGCTGAGTCAGCTCAGGGGCTGCGCTGCCGCGCGCCTCACCGACTCACAGCTTTGGCCGCTCATGGGCTGCGCCATCGCGCACCGCGCCAAGTCACTACTTCGTCAGCTCGGGGGCTGCGCCACCGCGCGCCTCACCGACTTAACTACTTCGTCAGCTCGGGGGGCTGCGCCACCGCACGCCTCGCCGACTCACTACTTCGACAGCTCGGGGGCTACGCCGCCGCGCGCTGTGCCGAGTCACTACTTCGTCAGCTCGGGGGCTACACCGCCGCATGCCTCGCCGACTTACTACTTTGTCAGCTCAGGGGCTGCGCCGCCGCGCGTCTCGCTGTGTCACTACTTCGACAGCTCGGGGGCTGCGCCACTACGCACGGTGCCGAGTAACTACTTCGTCAGCTTGGGGGCTACACCGCTGCGCGCCTCGCCGGCTTACTACTTCGTCAGCTCGGGGACTACGCCGTCGCGCACCGCGCCGAGTCACTACTTCGTCAGCTCGGGGACTGCGCCGCCGCGCGCCTCGCCGACTCACTACTTCGTCAGCTCGAGGGCTGCGCCGCCGCGCGCCCCGCCGACTCACCGCTTCATCAGCTCGGGGGCTGTGCCGCCGTGTGCCTCGCCGACTTACTACTTCGTTGACTCGGGAGGCTACGTCACTGTCTCGTCGACTCAGGAGGCTACAACGTCGAATACGCCATGTATCGTTATCAAGACTACTCGGATGAACAAGCTACTGGACCCTCAACCTGATTATGCTAATTAGCTTAAGGCTCGGGGGCTGCATGGGTGGATACCAGTGAATTTTTTCAAATACAACAAAGCAAGATACTCGGAAGGCTACAAAGCAAGACAATTCAGAAAGCAGAAAGCTGATTGTTTCTGAAGTCAACTTGAAGCTTGGGGGCCCAATACAGAAGACGACCGATTGACTCGGGCTTGGAGTGCAAAACAACTCCGCGCACAAGACAAGGACTCTCTATGTAATATTTTGTAATCTAAACCGTTTATGAGTCATAGAAGGAAACCGACATGTAACCCAAGCCACGCCAGACTATACAAGGCGGCTAGGGACACCTCCCGTGATAATCGGATACGCCCTCATACATACTCAAAGCAATACAATTAGCCACAAACAGGACGTAGGGTATTACGCATCTTGCGGCCCAAACCTATATAAATCGTGTTTCCCTTGTGTTTTATGTTCTTTGTCGCACCTCTATACGAACCATCGAGCTACGTGTTGATGCAGATGCCCACAAAAGCATCCCGTGGTACGTCCCGTGGTGCATTGCCGGTACAAAACACCGACACAAGAACCGGACCCTTGGGGGAGGAGGTGAACTGGCCGTTACAGGAGTGAACCAGGAATTTGCAGGTGTAGTGGATCAAAATTAGCCTTGGATCCTTCTTCCAGGGTGAAATGGCCTTGGACCGGCTGAACTGGGTCAAAACCGGTTGAACCAGGCTGAACCGTAGGCAGACCAAGGCTGAACCACGCATTGGCCCCTTCCCTACGTGCCACCTGTACGGCCAAGGCGGGCAAACCACGTCGTGGCCTCCCTTGGTGCGCCACGTGTGGTGCGCCACGTGGGCCATCCGGCCGGGCAGCAGCTCCCACGCAAGCACGCGCGTGCGGCGTGTGTTGCCCCTCTGGCCGCCACGTGCCTTCTGGTGGTTGGCCGCACTTGCCTGGGTGTGGATCATGATCCGTGGGAACCCTTGCATGGCCAATGGTGGGCTGCCACATGGCACCGCTGGTACATTCCTGCCGGCGCATGGTACAGAGAGGGGTAGCGTTGACGTCAGCATGACGTCAACGCCGCACCCTAATTTTGTATTTTTGATATCTTCTTTGTACGAACTCTAATTGTGACAACTAATATGTCAGTTTTGTACGAACTCCAAATGCAGCAAATAATATGTCAATTTTGTACGAGCTCCAAATGCGACAAATAACATGTCAATTTTGATCGTCTCAACGAAATCTTTGCAATGGTGCAGTTGTTTAGGGCATTTGAGATACTTTGTAGTAATGTTATTTGAAGTTAATTCTCAAGCCCTTTTGTGTATGAATTTTCTCTTGCTCCAAATGTTATTCTTTTGCATAGAATTTGAGCATCTCTCAGTGAACCACCAAAACATGTGGAATTCGTTAGTTTAAGGTAAATAATGCATAGACTTTGGCTTATACCCTGTTTATTTACAGAGGAATTAGTGGTCAAAATCAGGAAATAATAACCGCCAACACACCCCGAACTTGAACCTTTGCTCAAAGCTAAGACATAGGATCGGCGGATCAGGAGTTGCATCAATGTCAATGTCCTGCAAGTATTAAGTGCACAACCGAGCACTCTACCATTTATGAATTGAACAAACTGGCATAAGTGTACGCCAACCTCTTCATCCATACCTGTGGGGCTTCTGGCTTCTCTTACCGTGTCTTAAGCAGTTGAGAAATGGAACAATATTAGTAGAGCATCACCGAACTCTATCTCCTTTCGTGCTTCATGCTCGGAGGGTTTTGAAAATTTTGAAATCAAGGCATTATGTTCCTCAAATGGTACCCTCGATCACTCAAGTGGTTTTAGATTCCTTACTAGGCTACAAGCCAAACTTTTTCCTATAAACTAAAGGCTTATGTGGAGCTCAAGGTAGGGATAAAGTCAGCTTGCCTATGCTATGTATTTTGTTAAGTCAAAGATTGGTTCTAGCGAAGTTTGTGATACTTCTCATCCCAATCAAAGGAGAATGGGTTTGTTTATGGATGGATATAGTCTATGGACAAAAACTCCTTTTTGATGCATCCCTCTTGAAACTTTGAAGCATTTGAGTACATGGAGCTATCACTTTCCTCTCTTCATTTTTTCTACTATTTTTTTTTTTCTTTTTCTCCTTTTCTTTTTCAATAGCTCCATGTGCCCTTATTGTATAGAAACATTGGAGATGTTTCTAGATATAATTGGAGTGTTTATTTGGAACACCATATTATGGATGGGTATGTGGGTGATGGATAGGGTAGAGAGTTGTCTGATGTAGGTGGATGCTTGAATCCAGTGTAGATTCATTAGTTTAAGGTAAATAATGCATAGACTTTGGCTTATACCTTGTTTATTTACCGAGGAATTGACGGTCAAAATCAGGAAATAACGAACTTAATCATGGGAGTTATTTATTATGGTACAGATTTTTTAATTAAACTACGCAACTGAAAATTTAAACAAGCTAAAATTAAAGATACAAACTACTCTCAAATTTCTCATGGTGGGATAGGAATAGTCATACAACAGGACTTGGCAACTTTCAAGGAACACAGGGATGCACAAAGGGGTGGTGTGGCACACATACCTTCTGTTTGTTGGGTTTTCTCCCCCAAGCTCCAACGAAGCTCAGTTGGGATAGTATCCATAGTAGTTATAGAACTAGTTCTGCTCGTAGATCAGGTTAGTCGTTGCTCTTGTTTCCAAGAGCATGTTGTGGGTAACATCTTGCTGTTGTTGTATCTCAGTGGTGCGTTGGCTGATGTCGTTAAGTGTAGGCTCTTAAAGGTTCAAAGTTCCAAAGATGAACCTACACGATAATCATACTGTTGCTGACCTTCGCTGTAGTGATCTGACTGTGTCAGGTGTGCTGAAGGCATGCTAGAATCGGTGTTCCATGAGTTGTGCCAGGACTCCCCTTGGTTTTCCCAAGTGGGTGGTGCCTCTCCCGGGTTTCCTCGGAGTGTTTGACGCTTTGGTTAACCCAAGAGGGTCCAGCCCCTATGGCTTGTGCATCTTCCTGCGTATTGTGAATTCTTTCTTCGGCTCATCGTCATTGGCCATTGGACATGACTCCAGAGATACTGTTCCTTGCAGTTTTAGCTTCTAGGTGCATGGTTAGTGATCTGATAGTATAAAGTTTGTACTGCTGCACTAGGAGCAGCAGTTCAAACGCATAGCCTCTAAATGTCATGATAAGTTCCCCTACTGTGATTTCCTTAAAAAATATGCCTTGATAAAGTGCTACTCTGTGATCATGCGTGATGGGTCATTTGGAGTAAAGGCTATGCAAACTCCCAACCCATTGGCGATCCTCGTCATGAATGATGTGATCAAAATGGTGTTGCCATCATGAACTAACTTCAGCCAATGATACACCATGCTAAGCACGGGAGCAAACTTTTGCCTTCTCCACATAGCGTAGAGGCATCTAACTTCATCTACTGTGAGTTTGTGACACAGCGGTGGTCATCCCGAGGGAAAACAACCATGGTGAGCCAGCGAGCAAGAAAATGCATAATGGGATGTTTAATAGTTGTGATGCTCTTTTTCCCTAAAGCATCGCCCCCCAGTTTAACTCTTTCCAAAACTCTACTGCATTGAAGCCCATGGGATACGCAGCTATAGAGCAGCGCGGCGAGAATCCCAGTCAGAAATAGATAGTTGTACCTGCATGCTCATCCTCAACGACTCGTAGTGTCATGAGGAACTCTTTGGTGGGAAGCACCACACCTCCTTTTGGAACTTCCACAAAGTTTTCCTAGCTAATGGCTTGGAACACTTCGTCGAACTCCTTCAGCATGCCTGTGCTGGTGAGTAGAAGTTCGTCAAAAGTACTTGGTCAAGGCGTAAGGTTTCTAGTGGAGAAGCCTTAGCGCCTCTGTTCGTCCTGGTTGCGGGGTGTGTGTGCGAGTCAAACAGCAGCACCGGTCGATGGGTGGATGATGTTGCAATTTCCTCGGGTGCCTCCATGCTCATGGACATCCCCTCGGAGGCCGACCAAGACTGCCATCTTCGCGAGTTAGACGAGCCTGAGGAGAAGCTGATGTATTGTCCTGCATTGCTTAGCGTCTTCTTCGCCTTCTTGAATGCTCGATTCATCCTACAAGACATAGAAGAATCCAATACCCGAAGGAACAAACAACAAAAAAAATATTAGCATTAGTGGATTAGTCGTACAAAAATTAGAGTTCTTGTGGGGCAGAGCCACCACAAAACATTCTCATTCCGTTGCCGCCATATTTTGACCAAGTCTAGTTGGGCCAAAATGTCAGCAGAAGACCGTGATGAAGGAATCCACTTGTCCAGGCTTATACCATAAGTTTGGCCAAATATAATGTTAAGTGTGCGTCCAAGACCCAGCCGAGATGGAGTCACAGGCCTAATCAATGTTAAAGCCCAGTTTATTCGCGAAACTAGTTCGGACTGCAGAAGTAAGCCATAGGAAAACGGGCTCCCAGGCCACACACGGACTCCGTTTTGGGCGTTCTACATATGGATGGAAAGCTAAGGAGATAAACTTTCCAAAGCAGCTGGAATCACGTCTAGATACGTTCGAAGTCGATGGGAATTACTGAAACAATAGGACATCTAGAATCTGCAACGTTTGTACGGCATGTTTCGGCTGATATTTGGAAACTTCATGAAGGTCAGGATTGATGCAAGGGAGAGTCCAGACCATAATACCTAGTAATAGAATCCTAGGTTTGTTAAGTTCTAATTTATTAGTTTAGGAAAGAGTTCGAGTTTGTCTTTAGGAAAGAGTTGCCTTGAGGCCAAGTCTCTAAGACTATAAATATGTAACCTCATGTATCGAAACAATTTAGCGACGACATTACGCTCCAAGCAGTTACATATCTCCTCATTAACTGTCGGCGCATTGCCACCCTAGCTCCCAGGTTTATTCTCTCCATGTAAAAGTCATGCCGCCCTAGCGGATTCATCCAGGTCGGCTAGGGCTGCGAAGCGTTTACTGGACCCATGGCGAACCTTGTACTGAAGTGTTTTTGATGGCAAGGTTTGCTAGTTATTGTAGCGGAACCGCCGATTTAATCCGAGCTAAGTACACCTGCCACCTCTGGCTCGCAGTGCACTTAGACCGAACCAAACCCGGTAGTCCGTCGAGCTACCCAGAAGGGGAACTCGATGTAACCATCACCCAGGGATGACAACATCACACACGTTAAACTCTCGAAAGAGCCACAACAATTACAACAACCCATCATTTCATACAAACATAGTTTGATGGATTACAAATACTTTGCTCTAATTAGTGTACAAATGTAGTGAAGGAAAGCTTCAAAATAATCTTGCAGCGGAAAACATAGGATATACAGATACATCGCAGCGGAAGAATAGAAATGTCAAGGCATGACACCGAGCCCACCATGGTCATCCTTACTCACAAATTGACATGTACCTAAAGAAAAATATCAACAACAAACGATGAGTACGTGGGGTATGTTGGCGTTCCTTAGCCTATTAGATATAAATCCGCAAGCGCACGGAAAACGCGTTGTAGCCTTTCACCCGAGAGTATTCCAGGGTATCGAATCCACGAGGAACGAGGAGTATAATAATCACACAACACAACGGCTAAACTAGTGAAGCTAGCAAGTAGAGGATAAAAGACAAGAAAGCAGGTTCTCAACAGATGTTAAAGCACCTTACTATACTAAGCATGCAAAGCACTATACTTGTCATGTAAACATAGACACCAAAGCTGCAGAGCCACTGCCAGGCACCAGAGTGCTGATAACCCAGCCAAGAATTATTGTTCGTGCCCCGAAAAATACTCCGATGGCTCCAAAAATTTCAGAAAAATTCTCAGATATGTTTTGGCACCCAATGAACTCAAATAAAATATTTAGAGCTCATGAAAAGATTCAGAAGAGCCTCCAATAAATGGAACTTGCTCTAGGAAAAAGAGAAAAGCTCCCAGATAAATCCAGAAACTTCCTAGAAATAACATGATGATAAACAAAGATACTTAGAAGGATTTTAATACTCAAAACATGCTAGCCTAGCATGGAGTGATGAGATGGTCGGCAAGATTTGTGGCGAGATACAAGAATAGCATGACGAGCAGGTCCGCATGACAAAGAAAAGAGTGGGGAGGAAGACCACTCGACAAAGAGACAGGTTAAAGATAGAGGAAGGCGAGAAGAGGTGAGTCGATTCCAACTTTGGTTGGCTGTTGGACCAAAAAGAAAAAAGAAAGGAAAGAGCTGGGCCAAAAGTGCAGGTGAAAAGAGGAGATTTATGGTCTTCTATTTTGAAAACTTTTCCAAACTCTTTTATTTAAAAGGAGTTAAACACTATAAAAGGCAACCACTCAATCATAAAACCAATGCAACGGCATGAATGCAATAACATGTTGTCCTAAATTGATTTTATTTGCTTTAAACTTTATTTTATAAAATCATTTAAATACTCATTCTAAACACGAAAAATCCTTAATAAATTGAGAAAAGCATTTTAAATATTTTAAATTCAGAAAATAAAATTTAGGGTGTTACAAATCTATCCCCCTTAACAGGAATCTCGTCCCCAAGATTCGGGTTGGCTAGCAGAGAGAACAAGGTTAAGGTGCTTCAACTCTTGTGCCTACCCATTGGTGATGATGTGGAGTTGTCTTTCTGACGGCTGGCATTGCCACTGCTTGATCGTCCATAGCCCATCCATCTGATCCACCAACACTTATGATATGAGTAGAAGGGAGCAAAAGAGAGAATGTATGGTTTACCCCAATGATCTAAGTTTTAAAGCAGAACTTTTAAAACATGTTTTAGTCATGGACATTACTCCACAACTCAAACACACACAATACAAAGAACCAGATCAATCATAATCATAATGACAAACATCACAAGCACACCACATTACATTGCATCTAGTCGATTTTATAACTACAAGGTAGAACCTCTTAAGCATAAGAGAAGTAGAAATTGCTCTAAAAGAAAGGATAAGCAAGATTTTTGGAGAAGAAAGGAGAGCAACAAGAACAGGACAAGGAAACAACGAGATAGAGGAAGGGGAGTGAAAAGATATTAGACAAAGAGAAGATAAGCAAGCAAAAGTTAAGGAGTAGACAGAATAGAAAGACAAGGATCATATATATAGGAATTTTGTCCTTAAAACGACCGGTTCTATCTAGGCTTGCGTCCTACAGTCAGCACGGCTCTGATACCACTTTGTCACACCCTGGTTTTAAAAACACAAACCAGAGCAAAACTATATGTGTGCCAGGATCTAATCTCACACATATAGAGACAATAAACAGTGATATAACAGAACATGCTTTATTATATAACGTTAAACAACAAATATATAAGACATACACAGAGTAGCGGAAGCGTAATTAAATCTTCGAGCCATCCGCAGGGAAACCGACTTGGGGTCGCACACCTAGAACTTCACGAACCTTAATTTGTACACCTTCAGGCCTTCATCTTTCTGAGCAGCGGTTGGATTTTTCCCCCACAACAAGGAATAAATATAAAGAAACAAGCGTGAGTACATATCGCACTCAACAAATATAACATAAACCATGAGGCTCTAGGGTTGGATGACAGACTGCATTAGCTTTTAGTTCGTCACATTTTACTAACAACTATTTACTAAACATGGGTAGATAAACCATTAACCCACAAGATATTGCATAAGAATTAAACAAGATTAAACAGATATAACCATTATCATAACCATAACCAAAACCAAAGAACCTCAGCCAAGGGTCCTTCTAATCACTGGGAAGGGTCTGGGCCGCTCATAACCGTGAGCACGGCTAACATTTTAGTTTTACACTCTCGAGAGGTTGTACATCTTTACCCACAAGTCGTGAGCTACGCTAGGAGTTCATCACATTACCGAAGATGAGATGACTAGCAAGCACACTACGAAGCCTTTACAAAGATCACGTTGGTAAGGTGTAACCGCTAAGGTTTCAGGATCGCAACGGTGGTGTCCGCTTCCAAAGGGAGAAGCACATACATATAACGTAAAGCACACTCAACCATGAGGTAGTGCAGCGACCACTGATGCTAGCCTCCCCTCTTGCCCCGCAGGTAAGTTACTCCCAAACCAAAACAACCTAATTAATCAGCTAAGTCCGTCCCATTCCAGCCTTGTGGTAGCACTGTTGTCCCAGGTGGTCGCTTTGTGATTCGGTCCTTAGGGAGAGAACTAGCAAAAGCACACGAGCACATAGCTCAAGCTCCCTAAACCATGTTGCTAAAAAGCCATATTAAAATGGACATGAACCGATCAGGGTCAAGCCCAACAATTAACTACATAAAATTATTACTCAAAATTAAATTAACAAAAGATATGAGTTTGCGCAGCACCTAGCACAACTTAACCATATGCATTCCCACAAGGTAGATATAAAAGGATAAAAGTAGCTAGGTGAACCTTACATGCATATAAATTAAAATGCACATGCAGTAAATAAAAGTTATTAGGTGTTGTTTATGTTATACTTGCCTTCCTTTTGAAAAGTCGCTGCTCAGAGTCTTCTGGATGTTATCCTGATGTTGCATTTGAGTTTGCACGAAGAGACTAGCATCTACACGTGCATCGGAACACCACACAGGCATACAAACTCATACATGCAAGCAAACAAATACAAACTATAAGAAACAGTACACCATATCATTAAAACAGAAGATAAAAGGTCTATAAATCTATTCTATGCGTCGCTACGAACTCATGAGCGCAAGAATCGTCGAAAACAGGTTTAAAACGGAGAAGTTATGAGCTTTTGAAGGTTGCAGGGGCTTAATTGTAAATACATTTCGAAATCTGAGGGTTTAAAACGATAAAACAGAGGCCTGCTGCAATCGGCGTGGATTGCGGGTTAATTCTGGTAAAGCACAGGGTTGTTTCTGCAAAACAGCGGTGGCAGCGGCGATGTGGCACGCCCTCATTTGCTGGATCGGCTGACACACACATGGCCATGGAGTTGCAGTTGCAGAGGATCCTGGGGATCGGTTGCGCGGATCTGGATCCGTTGCGGTGGGACGAACAGGGAACGGCGACAGCTGCCAGTATGTGCGCGACACGTGGCGCGGGAGGGACCAGGGCGCTACGCTGCGTCGTCTCTGCGGAAGGGCGGCGATCGTATGGAAGCGGGCCTAGGCGAACGGGAGCAGGTACGGGGCAGGCAGCTGGCGCTCTCGCTTGCTCTCCAGCGCGGGAAATCGGCGGCAGTACGGGAGCGGGCCCGTGCGCCTCGTCTCCGACCCGAGATAGGAGCGGGCGGCCGTAGGGGATAGGCCAGGCCCGGTGGGAGCAGGTGGCATGCGGTGCCCATGGCGAGCGGGGAGGGCGGCTCCCCTGTGCAGGGAGTGGTAGGTAGCATGGGAGAGGTCGGGCCCACTGACACCACGAGCGGGAAAAGGACGGCGAGTTCCAGAACCGAGGGATGGCAGCAGGCATGGAAAAGCTCAGCGGCGTTGGGTTTTCTTCACCGTCGTTGAAGAAGAAACTCAGATCTACGGAGCACCGGTGATGTCCTCGCAAAATGGAGACAACCCCGACGAAGATCTCGACGAGACGATCGTCGTGGTGTCCTCGGATTTCGCCGGAGATGGACGGACGAGGAAGAAATCGCCGCCGAACGTTGGCCGGAGTTGGAGAAGACTTCAACCCTCCCGCTCAGATCTAAGGAGTTAGGGTTTTGGGATTGAAAAACGGATATCGGTTCTGAAAAGAGGACGACGAGAGGATTCCGATGAATATATATATGCACAGGTTTGGGCCGAGTTTGATTTGGGCTATTTTCGGAATATTTAATTTCGGGTATTAAAATAATTCCAGAATATCTAGAATTATTGTTCGTGCCCGAAAAATACTCCGATGGCTCCAAAAATTTCAGAAAAATTCTCAGATATGTTTTGGCACCCAATGAACTCAAATAAAATATTTAGAGCTCTTGAAAAGATTCAGAAGAGCCTCCAATAAATAGAACTTGCTCTAGGAAAAAGAGAAAAGCTCTCAGATAAATCCAGAAACTACCCAGAAATAACATGATGATAAACAAAGATACTTAGAAGGATTTTAACACTCAAAACATGCCAGCCTAGCATGGAGTGAACAGATGTCGGTAAGATTTGTGGCGAGATACAAGAATAGCATGACGAGCAGGTCCGCATGACAAAGAAAAGAGCGGGGAGGAAGACCACTCAACAAAGAGACAGGTGAGTCGAGGAAGGCGAGAAGAGGTGAGTCGATTCTAACTTTGGTTGGCTCTTGGACCAAAAAGAAAAAAGAAAGGAAAGAGCTGGGCCAAAACTGCAGGTGAAAACAGGAGATTTATGGTCTTTTGTTTTGAAAACTTTTCCAAACTCTTTTATTTAAAAGGAGTTAAACACTATAAAAGGCAACCACTCAATCATAAAACCAATGCAACGGCATGAATGCAATAACATGTTGTCCTAAATTGATTTTATTTGCTTTAAACTTTATTTTATAAAATCATTTAAATACTCATTCTAAACACGAAAAATCCTTAATAAATTGAGAAAAGTATTTTAAATATTTTAAATTCAGAAAATAAAATTTAGGGTGTTACACGTTCACCAGTTGATGTCCCTGTGGCGCCCGATATATTCATGTTTTATGCTTCCGCTATGCTACGTTATACTCTGAGTTAAACACTTGTGTCATAGTTTAATAATGATATATTAAATGTTATGTACGTTTTTATCTTTTGCATGTGTTGTGGTGCTTTGTAATTTGTCATGTATATGCAAGACGTTTCCTGGCGCATATATATGTTGCACGGTTTTGTTCGTTGAAACCGGGCGTGACAGTTGTGCACTTAATACTTGCAGGATATTGACATTGATGCAACTCCTAATCCGCCGAGCCTAGGTCTTAGCTTTGCTCGAGGACGAGCAAAAGTTCAAGCTTGGGGCGGTATTGACGGTCGTTATTTCACCATTTCAACCGTCAATCTCTCGGTGAATAAATGGGGTATATACAAAGTTCTGTGCATTATTTACCTAACACTAACGAATTCTACGAGTTTTGGTGGTTTTCGGTGTATCACAGGGAGATGCTCAAATCACATACAAGAGAACATCAATTGGAGCAAGAGAGAATTCGCACATAAAGGGCTGGAGAAAGATCAGAAAATACACAACTAAAAAGTATCTCAAATGGCTGCAAGGACTCAACCAATGCGTAGAGCTCATCAAGACGATTCCAACGCATATATTATTTGCCCAATTTGAAGTCCGAATGCAAAAGTTACAGCCATCGCAAGTTCATCAACGCCCGCCCTGGCGGGCTGGCCGCCCAGCCATGTGGGCTGACTGCACGGTGAGAGCCAATGGACCGGCCTCATTGCTCTCCTGGTGTGATGAGTGATTGTCAATAAGCACAAGCCCTCCGATGGACTGGAGGTAGATGATGAAGACCTCGACGAACTGAGGCAAAAGCCCTCCAATGGACCGGAGGTAATGCTCGGCGTCGGTTGGCCATGGGAGCTCGGTACACGGAGGGGCGGTTTGGCAACGGTGGTGTAAGACCTCCGATGGACCGTGAGGCAACTCCGATGGACTGGAGAAGCCGGGTGCCACCGTGGTGCTCCAACCCAAGTGCATGGCGCGAAGGCATGTGAGGGAGGCTTTGGCGGTTTCGGCTCAAAACCGCCACCCAAGTTCAAATGACTTGGTGGGTTGGGCTCCGACTCGCCAAGATAGAAAATTGGGCCAAGACCCGGCCCACGAATCCCGCAAAATAAAGTTTTTCGGTTTCTGACTTCAAAACCGGGGGAAGTTTCCGGACTACCGGCTATGTGGTGCACATCCAAGCGAGGCGTGGAGAAGAAGAAGATCAAGCCGTCATCTTAGTCCTATTGTATCTTTTCGGTTTGGCCCCCTCCGGGCATTTTTAGAGTAGGGGTCTTAATGTAATTGTTTCATTTAGGGCCTAGGGTATAAATAGACTTGAGAGGCTCCCTTGGAGCTCATCTTGGCAGCACAAACCCTAGGTTTTCCATAACCCTAGCAGCCAAGGTCCAAAGAGAGAAAAGAGAGAAGATTAGCTAGGAGATGAGTGCCTAGTTTAGTCAAATCTTGTCATTAGTGGGAGAATGATGTGAGGTAGGCTCTAGGAAACTTGTGTAACCTGAATTTTGTGATTAATCCAAGTTTCCTCATTGTGTAATCCATGTCTTGAGCAGCTCAATTTCGTCCTCCTTTCCCCCTCCCCGTTCTAGTTCGTTTTTGGTTCCAATCCTTGGATTTTGGTGTGTTTCGGTTTGTCCAAGGTTAGGATCTTTGTTTTGCTGGTATTTTGCCTTGATGTGGTAAATCTCACTAGCTAAGTGCTAGAATCATCAAACCACAAGCAAGGGCCGTTCTTATCGGATTTCGAGTTTTCGGTGTCAACTCACCTACTCACGAGATTTGCAATTCCTGTGCAACCCTTGATCTTTTCAAGTGGATCTTTTGGGGTTTGCTAGGGAAGGTCCTTGGGATTGTCCATGCAAATTTTCGTGAAGTTTCGTTGAGATTTGACCCCGTTTCGATCGATTTTTTGATGGGGTGTCAGACTGTTTTTCTGCGCAGTTTTTCGGAGAACTAACAGAAAAAATCAATTGTCCTTAGGTTTGTCCGAAGTAGGGACTTCGGACTGTCCGGTCTATAGACCTCGGATTGTCCAATCTATTGTGTTTTTGGGATGTTTCTTCGCCCTTCTTTGTGTTTGTCCGGTCAAGCCTTTTGGTGGATAGAGGACTGTCCGGTCTAGCCTTTTTGGGGCTGTTTTTGCGTGTTTCTTGCTACGCTTGCCTTGGGGTTTGTTTTCTAACTTTCTTTGATTTTTGGAGTGTTGTTGTTTGCTTCAAACTTGTTTTGCGTCAACCACTGCATGCCCATACTCTTCACTCACAGATCTTAAGTGAGGCATGCTTCGGTGTGTTGAGTGGCTAGTGTGTGACACTTGCAAGCTTTGTAGCTTGTCTTGTTTTGTTTGTGTTTTGTTGTGTTCGCTTGTTTTGTTGCGTGCTTTAGTGTTTTTCCGTTCAGGGTTTCTCAATGTGTCCTAGGGTTGGTAGCTTGTCTATGCTATGCAACTCTACGCATTAGAAAGGTGTAGTTTTAGGTGGTGTGTGTGTTCATCTAGGTGTAGTGTATTTGTTCATTTAGGTGTAGTTTGGTTGCTCGTCTTATGTCCATTTCATTGGACGTTAATTCGAGTGCTTCCGCTTTCCACCCGATACGTATCTGTTCAGTGGACGGTATTGGGTGTGCGTGTGTTTTCGTGAGAGCGCACTTTGGGGGGTTTGAGTTTGAGTTTTTTAAGTGCTCCTATTCACCCCCCTCTAGTCGCACATCTCGGTCCTACAAGTGGTATCAGAGCCGGTTAGTTTCCTATACCTTAACCGGTGAAGAAACCGTAGCGGCCATGACTTCCTCTGGGAAGATTCCCGTCCTTGGCTCCGATGGCTATCCCTACTGGATGGGTAGGATGGAGGCGTTCCTTGTTAGCCAGAGTCAGGACATATGGGATGCTACTCAGAGTACGACATTTGTGGTGCTTCCAGTCGCTGAGCGTACTACGCAGGATATCGTGGCTTGGCATGAGGCGAATGCCAAGGCTGTTAACTTTCTCTTTTCCGGGCTTGGTCCCGTGGATTATGAGAGAGTGAGTCACCTTAAGACTGCGCATGAAATATGGTCACTGCTTAGTGCACACCATGAGGGTACTGCGACGATTAAGGCTAGGCTTGTGGAGACTTACCGGCGCGAATATGAAAATGTCCAAAAGCCGGGAGAGTCTGTAGACGACTTGTTTGGTTGCTTTCAGTCGATCATTAACAAGTTGCGTGTCAACTCTGCACCCGCTGAGCTCCCATACACCGATCATCAACAGGCTGTCAAGTTGCTGTATGAGTTGGACAGATCAATGTGAACTCAATCATTGAGTTGGCAGGATAGGATACGATAGGAGTAAAGGTGCTCTATAGTAAGCTCAAGGCTACAGAAGTAGATTACAAGTTTAGGGATTCCCTTGCTTCTACAGGTTCTAAGAGTTTGGCCTTAGCTACCCCCTCTAGTGAGTCTGTTGCTAAACCCCTTATGCACAACTTCTCGTTTTCTGCTTTGATGTTTGTTACAGAGGAGCAGTTGGCGACACTTGGGGATGATGAGCTTTGTCTGGTGTTTAGTCGCTTTCAGCGCGCCTATGACAACCGGATGAGCAAGAAGAGGGGCGAGAGGCCCAAGTGCTTCGAGTGCGGAGAGGTCGGCCACTTCATCGCCGAGTGCCCCAACAAGAACGACTACTAAAAGAAGTGCAAGAGCTACTCCCGCGATTCTGACAAGTACCACTCCGGCAAGCTAAACTTTGACAAGCACCGCTCCAGCAAGCACGGCTTCGGCAAGCATCCCTTCGGCAAGAAGAACTCCCGAAAGGCTTTCAAGGGATACCAGAAGGACAATCGAAAGCGAGACAAAGCCTTCTTCGCTCAGATCGGGTTCTGCAGCAACGGATCTTCTTCCTTTTCGTCCTCGTCGAGCTCAAGTGATGAGGAGATCACGTACAAGAAGGAAAGAGGAACGATCAAAGAGGTCCAGCTGGCTTATGCTTCGTCTCCACCAAGTTCAGGCGCAAGAATAAGGACAAGAGGAGCTCGGTTTGCTCCATGGTGCTTAAGGACAAGGAGAACAAGGATGACAGCAGTAACTCTTCTTCCGATGATGAGGTAACTCCTAAGCAAGCTGAAATCCTTGAGATGCTAGAGCAGAATAGCCGAGAGCTAAAAGCCCAGGATAAGATGCTGGAGAAGGCAGCTAAGAAGCTGCAGAAGTTAAAAGCCCAACTTGCTGAGGCTTTAGAGGAAAATGAGAGGTTGAGGAGTGTGAGACCCCAATCCAGTGAGCTCGAGTGCCCTACCTGCGAGTCTTTCATGACGAAGCTTGGTGACCAGAGAGATAGGTATGCCAAGCGGGTAGAGGAGATAGATGAGCTTAGAGCTGAGCTAGGCAAACTTCAGTCCAAACTGGATGAGCCTACCTTGTGTGGAGAGCTCGAGTGTGAGTCTTGTCCCCCCTGTCATGGAGCTTGAGGAGCTTAGGGCTAGGCCTGCACTTTTGGTGCATGTATGGTCTGTCCTACTTTGAGAGGTGAGTTAGAGCAGTTGAGAGCTGACTTTGAGGTGCTGTCAGCACCCACTAACTCTTGTGAGACCTGCTTGACCCTTATGATGCAGCTGGTGGATAGGGATGCCACCATTAGAAAGTTGGAGAAAGCTGCTCCTGTTTTTCCCTCCTTAGACTATGACACTTGTGCTGCCCAGACTGTAGTTCTGGAGGATCTGAGGGAGGAGGTGTTGTCTTTGTAAAATGACAATAGTAGGCTGAGAGAGGTGCTGAGTTGGGTATATGCTAGGCAACCCCAACTGAAGATGATAATAGAGAGCACCAAGAGAGCTGAGGGTGACTTGAGTGGGTTTGGGTTTGGTGAGTGCAGTACTTCGGATGAGAAGAGTGCCCCTATTAAGATCAAGACTGTACCTACCCAGCCAGGTGAGACTGTTGATGGGGTTTACCATGAGCCACCCAAGGCTGTCCCAAAGAAGCAGTACTGGACACCCAAGCCTTCCAAGGCTAAGCTGGACAAGATCATAGAGGAAGAGTTTAAGTCCAAGCACAAGAAGCCAGTCCAGCAGCCTGAGACACCCAAGGCCACACCCGCTAAGCCCAAGTCCTAGCCTAACCTAGTTCCTAGGAGGCCTGTCTACCACTGTGACTTCTGCCAGCGGAATGGCCACCTAGAGGAGTTTTGCTTTAGGAGGAAGCGGGTCGAGAGGCAGGAGAGAGCTTGGGGGAACCAGGATCAGTTCTACCAAGGTGGTAGGCAAGATCCTCCATACTGCGGTGAGAGAAGAGACCGCTTTGCTAGTAGTGAGAGAGGAGGCTGCTTTTAGGCCCGTGCTCTTGGTGGTGAGAGACGCTTTGTCGATCGAGCTCCTAGTCGTTTTCAACGCGGCTATGGACCTCGTAACCGAGGGTTTGTGAGAGAGCTTAAGAGGCCATGCTTTGAGAGTCGTGGTTACTCTAGTCATGGTGGTTTTTTTGACTGTGCTTACCCCACTTTTGAGCAGATGGCTCGGCACTGGTACAACAGTTTTGGTACTAACCCTAGTGCCGGACCGTTTGCTCACCATCGCTTTACTTGACTTTGCAGGATCAAGGCATGGAGGACGTGTGGATCATGGACTCCGGTTGCTCTAGGCACATGACAGGGCACCACAAGTGGTTCTCCAACCTCAACCCCGTGAGCCGTAAGGAGTACATCACATTCGGGGACAATGGTCAAGGTAAAGTGTTGGGTGTTGGTTCTGTTTCGCTCGCTGCTAAGCTTTCCCTGAGAGAAGTTGCTTTTGTCTAGAATCTGGGGTTCAATTTGGTCTCTGTTTCGCAACTTCTCGATGAAGGTTTTGAGGTTCGTTTTAAGAAGGGTGCGTGCCACGTTTTTGATGCTGAGGAGACCCTTATTTGCTCTTTGCTGCCTTTTGGTCAGTTTTTGGGGCCGACCTCACATCTGTTTCTGGCCCTGCGCGTTGTTTGGTTGCTAGTCCTTCTGCTGATATATGGAAGTGGCATAGGAGACTTGGTCACTTGAACTTTGATCTGCTAGTCAGGTTGAGTTCAATGGGCCTAATCCGAGGATTGCCCAAATTGAAAGCTGAGAAGGACTTAGTGTGCCACCTCTGTCGTCATGGCAAGATGGTTGCTGCTTCTCACACACCTGTGTCTCAGGTTATGACCTTCTATCCGGGCGAGCTACTCCATATGGATACAGTAGGTCCTGCTCGGGTAGCGTCGGTCAGTGGGAAGTGGTATGTGCTTGTCGTTATGGACGACTTTTCGCGGTTCTCATGGGTATTTTTCATGGAGTTTAAAGATGAGGCGTTTGGTTTTGTTCGGGATCTGGTACTGAGGTTGAGAAATGAGAGTCATAAGGCCATGAGGGCTATCCGCAGCGACAATGGCGAAGAATTTAGAAACTCTCGTTTTGAAAACTTCTGTCGTGACCTAGGTCTTAAGCACCAGTTTTCTTCTCCATATACCCCACTGCAAAACGGTGTTGTGGAACGCAAGAACCGCACACTTGTTGAGATGGCACAGGCGATGCTCGATGAGCACAGGACTCCGAGGCGCTTTTGGGCTGAGGCAGTGAATACGGCTTGCTACATCGCGAGCCGGATCTTCTTGCGAGCTTTCCTTGGGAAGACCTTGTATGAACTTCGGTTTGGTAGGCTGCCCAGCGTCAAGCATTTGCGAGCGTTTGGCTGCAGGTGCTTTGTGATTAAGAAGGCGGGGCATTTGGACAAGTTTGAGTCTCGTTGTTTGGATGGGATTTTTCTAGGGTATGCTTCTAGTTCTAGGGCTTTTCGTGTGTGGATTTTGGAGGCTAAGCAAGTTGTTGAGACTTGTGAGGTTTTTTTGATGAAACTATGCCCTGCACAACCCTTGCCTTTGAGCTTTCGGGTGATGATGAAGAAGGCACCCCCATCTTTGAGGATGAGGAAGGTGCGGTTGATGTTGGTGATGCAGGAGCCACTGCACCGGCTGCAGCTCCTGCCCCCTCTGCTACGAGCTCTGATAATGGAGGACCCTTGCACACGGCTTCCTCTTCACTCCCCTGACAGCAAGCTCAAGCAGAGGCTGGCCCCACTGAGGACGCAGGGGAGGTGACTTCTGAGATTGTTCCATCTCGGCAGGTCCAACGGGATCACCCTCCACACAGGATGATTGTAGACATTCACCAGCGTGTTACACGCTCTTCGGTTAACTCTCTAGCATGTCTGGGATTTAGTTGAGCCTCCACTAAACTGTCGCCCTATAGGTACCAAGTGGGTTTTCAAGAACAAACAGGGTGAGAATGGGATGGTTGTGAGGAACAAAGCGAGATTGGTAGCTTAGGGTTTCTGTCAGAAGGAGGGGATAGATTATGAGGAGACCTTTGCCCCTGTAGCTCGTGGGAAAGCCATTAGGATTTTGCTTGCCTTTGCGGCCTCTAAAGGCTTCAAACTGTAGCAAATGGATGTCAAGTCAGCCTTCCTAAATGGGTTTATAGAGGAGGAGGTTTATGTGAGATTACCTTCTGGCTTTGAGAGTGCCAAGTTGCAGACCGGGTGTATAAATTGAGGAAAGCCCTTTATGGCCTGAAGCAAGCTCCTAGGGCTTGGTATGCTAGATTGAGAGTTTCCTGCTCAAGTCTGTGTTTGTGATGGGTTCAGTAGACAAGACCTTGTTTTTGTTGAGTCATGGCGGTGATACTCTGATAGTTCAGATATATATTGATGACATAATCTTTGGTGGTCCATCTCACGCTTTGGTGTCTAGTTTTGCTGAACAGATGAGCAGGGAATTTGAGATGAGTCTTATGGGTGAGCTCCAGTTCTTCCTCGGGCTGCAGATCAAGCAAGGCCTTGAAGGAACCTTCATCCATCAAGCCAAGTATACAAGAGACATACTCAAGAAGTTTGAGATGGGTGACTCCAAGCCCATGACGACTCCTATGAGTACAAACACGGTGCTTGACGCTGATGAAGATGGGGAGGCGGTGGACCAGAAGGAATTTTGAGGGATGATCGGCTCACTTCTATACCTGAGGCAACCAGGCCGGACATTGAATTCGCGGTCTGCCTTTGTGCGCGTTACCAGGCTTCTCCTAGGACTTTGGTATCTGAAATTCACTCCTGAGCTTGGTCTTTGGTACTCCTCGGGTTCTTCTCTTTCTCTTAGAGGGTTCTCAGATGCTGACCATGCTGGCTGCCGGATTGATCGCAAGTCAACCTCCGGCACATGCCAACTCTTAGGAACCTCTCTTGTCTCTTGGCCTCCCGCAAGCAAGCTAGTGTAGCTCTTTCCACCACTGAAGCAGAATATGTTGCTGCTGCTAGTTGCTGCTCCCAGCTTTTGTGGATGAAAGCAACCCTTAGTGATTTCGGCCTTAGGTTTGGAAAAATCCCTCTTCTAGTTGACTCTACTTCTGCTATTTCTGTAGCTAAGAACCCCGTCTTGCACTCTAGAACCAAACACATAGACGTGAGGTTTCACTTTCTGAGAGATCACTATGAGAAGGGAGACATAGACTTAGTCCATGTAGTGTCTGCAAACCAGTTGGCTGATATCTTTACCAAACCCCTAGGGTTTGACGCTTTTACGCGCTTGAGAGGTGAGCTTGGAGTGTGCTACCCTTTTAGTCAGGGATAGTGTGCTATTCCTTTTAGAAAGGAATAGCTTCTATAGTTTACTTTTTGCTTTTATCTTGCTTTTATTTCTCTTTGTTTCTTTTGCATATTGTATCATATCATGCATTGCATTCTATCATATGCATTTTCACTATACTAGCACTAGAGCTCTTTTGGAATGATGAGTCAGTATTTGCTTGTGCTAGATTGTACAAATGCATGCTTGATCATGGTTGGCTAAGCTCTCTTGAGTCTGTTGAATACTAGTTGTGAGCTAAGTCATTTTTTGCAAATCAATAACCATGATCACCACTTGATTTGGCTACCTAGCATGTATAGGATTGTTGATTGCTATGTTATCTTTTCATGTCTGGATATGCTAGTTGTATGCCTTTGCTAAATTAATGCCTAAGCTTTTATGACAACTTGCTTAATCTGAAATCTAAATTAAATGTTTACAAGTGGTGTCTTGTGCTGAAATGAAAAGATCCAGGTGGGTTTGTTTGTCACGCTGATCTAATTTGAGACAACTTGCCTTTTGCACTTTGGCATGAACTTGAACTAGACTGTGTATGACCAAAACATTATCTTAAGCTTCTGATGGTTCTTTAAACCTAGGCTTGGCATTGGTTGGTAAGAAGTGGCAAAAGACAAGTAAATAACCCCTGACACAATATAGAACTTGCTCATGTAATACAAGTGATTAAATCTGAAATATGCAAGTTTCTAAAATGCTTATGGCTTGTTGTATATGCTTTGGTTGAGAGTAGCACACCTTTTATGCATTGCTAGCATTTTGCTGTTCATGCCTATCTTACTAGGTGCTTTTCATGTTGGTGATGCTTTCTTTTAAACTACCCTGAAAAACATGCTTCCTCCTGATATGTGTAAGATAGATTCATTTGAGCTTGTTGCATGCTTCCTTGCCCTCACTTGCTCTGTATGCTAGAACTTGTAATTACTAGCTTTCCATCCCTTCTAAGCTCTTTCAGTTACACTTTTTGCATTTCATCGCATATTTTGAGGGGGAGTTGTCTAGTTCAGGGGAAGTTGAGTTCAAGGAACCCTTGATGCGTCCATTGTCAACAAGGGGGAGAAATTAGTGTACCTCCTCCAAGGGGAAGAAATTTAAAAATATGGACAAGGGGGAGAACTCAGGCGAGATTTAGTTGAGGGGGAGCTTTGCATTCATTTTGCATTTGTGAGGAAGCATTTCAGGGAGAGTTGAGCTTTTAGCATGCTCTTTGCATCGGTGCGTTGAGCCTTTTGCCTCTGTCTTAAGGAGCCGATGCTTTGTTTTCTTTTTGCTTCAAGCTGCCTTATGTTTTGAGCAGCTTGAGCACTTCTCTTTCTTTTCCTTTCTTTTTCGGTTTTACGCTTTTCTTTCGTCTTTGTTCTATTTCAGGTTACAGGTTGAAGGTGTTGACAATGCACTCATCAAGGAGGAGATTGAGAGCCAATGGACCGGCCTCATTGCTCTCCTGGTGTAATGAGTGATCGTCAACGAGCTCAAGCCCTCCGATGGACTGGAGGCCCTCCGATGGACTGGTGGTAGATGATGAAGACCTCGACAGACTGAGGCAAAGCCCTCCAATGGACCGGAGGCAATGCTCGGCGTCGGTCGGCCATGGGAGCTCGGTACACGGAGGGCCGGTTTGGCAACGGTGGTGTAAGCCCTCCGATGGACCGTGAGATGACTCCGATGGACTGGAGAAGCCGGGTGCCACCGTGGTGCTCCAACCCGAGTGCATGGCGCGAAGGCGTCCGAGGGAGGCTTTGGCGGCTTCGGCTCAAAACCGCCACCCAAGTTCAAATGATTTGGTGGGTTGGGCTCCGACTCGCCAAGATAGAAGATTGGGCTAAGACCCGGCCCACGAAGCCCGCAAAATAAAGTTTCCCGGTTTCTGACTTCAAAACCGAGGGAAGTTTCCGGACTACTGGCTATGTGGTGCACATCCAAGTGAGGCGTGGAGAAGAAGAAGATCAAGCCGTCATCGTAGTCGTCCGATTGTATCTTTTCGGTTTGGCTCCCTCCGGGCATTTTTAGAGTAGGGGTCTTAGTGTAATTGTGTCATTTAGGGCCTAGGGTATAAATAGACTTGAGAGGCTCCCTTGAAGCTCATCTTGGCAGCATAAACCCAAGGTTTCCCTAACCCTAGCAGCCAAGGTCCAAAGAGAGAAAAGAGAGGAGATTAGCTAGGAGATGAGTGCCTAGTTTAGTCAAATCTTGTCATTAGTGGGAGGATGATGGGAGGTAAGCTCTAGGGAACTTGTGTAACCTGAATTTCATGATTAATCGAAGTTTCCTCATTGTGTAATCCATGTCTTGAGTAGCTCAATTTCGTCCGCCTTTCCCCCTCCCCGTTCTAGTTCGTTTTTGGTTCCAATCCTTGGATTTTGGTGTGTTTCAGTTTGTCCAAGGTTGGGATCTTTCTTTTGCTAGTATTTTGCCTTGCTATGATGTGGTAAATCTCACTAGCTAAGTGCTAGAATCATCAAACCACGAGCAAGGGCCGTTCTTGTCGGATTTCGAGTTTTCAGTGTCAACTCACCTACCTCACGAGATTTGCAATTCCTGTGCAACCCTTAATCTTTCCAAGTGGATCTTTTGAGGTTTGCTAGGGAATGTCCTTAGGATTGTCCATGCAAATTTTCGTGAAGTTTCATTGAGATTTGACCCCGTTTCGATCGATTTTTTGATGGGGTGTCGGGCTGTTTTTCTGCGCAGTTTTTCGATGAACTGACAGGACAAATCAATTGTCCTTAGGTTTGTCCAAAGTAGGGACTTCGGACTGTCCGGTCTATAGACCTCAGACTGTCCGGTCTGTTGTGTTTTTGGGCTGTTTCTTCCCCCTTCTTTGTGTTCGTCCGGTCAGGCCTTTTGGTGGAGAGAGGACAATCCGGTCTAGCCTTTATGGGGCTGTTTTTGCGTGTTTCTTGCTCCGCTTGCCTTGGGGTTTGTTTTTCTTGGTTTCTTTGGTTTTTGGAGTGTTGTTGTTTGCTTCAAACTTGTTTTGCGTCAACCACTGCATGCCCATACTCTTCACTCACAGATCTTAAGTGAGGCACGCTTCGGTGTGTTGAGTGGCTAGTGTGCGACACTTGCAAGCTTTGTAGCTTGTCTTGTTTTGTTTGTGCTTTGTTGTGTTCGCTTGTTTTGTTGCGTGCTTTAGTGTTTTTCCGTTCAGGGTTTCTCAATGTGTCCTAGGGTTGGTAGCTTATCTATGCTACGCAACTCTGCACATTAGAAAGGTGTAGTTCTTGGTGTAGTGTATTTGTTCATTTAGGTGTAGTTTGGTTGCTCGTCTTACGTCCGTTTCGTTGGGCGTTAATTCGAGTGCTTCCGCTTTCCACCCGATACGTATTTGTTCAGTGGACGGTATCGGGTGTGCGTGTGTTTTCGTGAGAGCGCACTTTGGGGGGTTTGAGTTTGAGTTTTTCAAATGCTCCTATTCACCCCCACCCCTCTAGTCGCACGTCTCGGTCCTACACACGGCGAGGGGGCTGGCTGCCTAGGCCACCAATTGGGCCTCCCGGAGGACGAATGGCAGCCTAAGAGGGGGGTTTTGGTGGATAATCCCGCCCCGGGATCCTATGGAAGACACCTCACCTCTTAAGGCTATAAATAGAAGGCACTTCCTCACCGTGTAACTTGTACCATTCACTATGTGATTCTCTTTCTCCCTTTAGGAGGTGCCCCTCGGGTGGTGATGAGGACATGACCAATATGCATACGACCAAGGTCCAAGCGAAGATAGAGTTTAAAGCCCAATCCACATTTAAGTCCAATTTATTCGCGAGTCCAGTTCGGACTGCTGGAGCGGGCCTCACGAAAATGTATGCCTAGGCCACATACGGGCTCCGTTTTGAGCATTCTACATATTGTTGGAAAGCTAAGGAGACAAACTTTCCAACCCAATTGGTTTCACGGCATTTGGGCTTCGGAGTCGACAGAAAATCACATTGCAAGGTGACGGACATAATCTGCCAGGGTGCTGCGACGCCGGTTTTTGGGCCCACTGGCCTTGTACGCCCTAGGGTTGCTCGGCCACCCCCTTGGCCGCCCCCTAGCCTTCTCTCTTGTATATATTCTGTAGCCGTCATTAGAGTAGATGGGTTTTGCTTAGATTATTCTGTCATTATGAACAGTTTCACCGTTTGAGAATACTCCGGTTTGTGAAACCCTAACTTGTGAGCTTAATACTTTCTATTTGCAATTTTTGTTTGCATCTACCGTGTTCTTGCTTGTGTTTTTCGATTCGCAGGCAGGGCTTCGTGGCGAGGTCAACCGTGTGTGCACGGTTTATAACCAGAGGAGACGTGGTGCTGCGATTGCAGGGTTCGAATCGTGTTGATTGGAAGCCGGATCGTGTGTGTCGTGCCTCCGCCAAATCGATAGTTATCTCCACCTGATGGAAGATCGGGAACCCCTGTCCCCATCAGGTGGTGCCTCCACTCTGAAAACAATGTTTAGTTAGGAGTTAGAGCAAGCTTCGTGTGTCGGAGTCGGTCGAGAATCCCCGGTAATGTATTTACATTCTTGATATATTTATTGCATTACTTTCCCGATAATGATTAGTGCTTTACTTTCATAGTTATTGCACTTCTTCTTCTTTACTTTGTTACATGGTGTGGTTAGTAGTTTAGGAGTATCGCATCATGGCCTGAGTTGTGTTAAGTTAGAATTGATGGATTCTTATTTGTGTTGCCGGTGCTACAATTCAACCCTAGACTTAGACGCCAGGCTCTGGTTAGTTCCTCTCCTTTGGCCAAGGATGAACTATTGTTGTTCAAGCTTCGCTTGAACACGTTTGTAGCGTGCCATCCAACCCACACAGATTTGCTTGGTAGCCCCACTCGGTGACAGCGTGTGGTGTGCCTGTGTAGTCCAGGCCCGTTCGTTCGGTAGGCCCGTAGGTGATAGCCAAACTCTCTTTTGGGACCTACTATCTACCCCCTGGTACCCTCGAGACTCTAGAATTTCGCTCGACGCAAGTATCGCCTCTGTTGATATCCTTTCGACCTTAGCATGAATAGCTCTTGTATGCTAGTAAAGAATGAAGACCGAAACCTTAGTCTTGACTCATTCTCCTCCTAGCTAAACCTGTTTACATGATAACGACGTTTGGCTTGTATTTCATGGTGTTTCGTGTTTGTCTTTTGTTTATCTTCCATATATCTCCACCTATCATTTGGAATGAATTAGGTGGATAAAGCTAGATGATCGATGAATCATTGTTCTTTCTCAATGTTTCCCTGTGGATAAAAAGATACCTTGGAATACTCCTAGATGAAAGCTACAGCGGTCTCCGTTCGCTTGCGGAGTAAACTCTATTAGGCTAAGAACCGCCAACAGAGGGCAGCTGTCAAATCCTGCCATCTTGTGTAACCATGACATTGTTTAAAATCAATGGCTAAGGACTTACATGACTAGTAAGCAAGCATCGTGTCAGCCATTGTAACACCCTAATTTTATTTCCAGTATTTTATAATAAATTTAATATGGTTTATTTAATTTTCTAAGGTTTTTATGCCTAGGCTTGCATTTACATGGTTTATTTTATTAAATAAGTAATTTAATTGCATCATAGGTCAACTTTTGTTGTGCATTCATGCCAGACCATATTTTATTTTCTGTGTGGTTTCCATCTTTGGAATTCAGAATTTATCTGAGTTTTAAGTTTAGTTTGGTTTTGCTTCTAGTTTTTTAAAAAAAGGGAAAGGAGAGAAAAAGAAAAGAAAAAAAAAACCCAAACCCGGCCTGCCCAGCCGAGCCACCAGGCCCAGCATGAGCCGGCCCACTTCCTCCCTCCCGCTCACGCCAGGCCCAGCAGGCCAACCGGCCCGTCCCGCACTCCCCAGCCCGCTCTCTCTGTCTTGTGCCCCCACGCCTCGGGACGCCGACAGGTGGGGCCCTCTCGTCAGGGTCATCTTCTTCCTCCCCTCGCTCCCTTTTCTCTCTGCCTATGACCCTCGAGCCACCCCTCCTCTCCCTGCTCTCTCCGCCCCATGGCCCCGGTTTCCCTCGCCCGCTGCCAGTGGCCCCGCGCCCCGAGCGCTAGTACCCCTCCCCAAGGTGTGCGAGACGCGAACTCCACGCGGAGTCAGCGCGGACCCAAGTCCGAGTCAATTTGGAGGAGCTCGCATCGCGCTGCGTTTCCCGCATGATTCGGACTCAAATCGGGTATGCCGTTGCCCTATAAAGGGTCCCTTGAGCCCCGCAACGCACCCCCTTTTGCTCCCAAATCAACGCCCTAGCCCTAGAGCCAGCCGCCACCTTCAATTTCGCCGTCGAAGTCCACAGGTGAGCCGCGTCTGCCGCCTCGATTTTGTCCCAATGGAACCTCCCTAACCTCTTCGACACCCTGGCCGTTATCGTAGGATCACCCCAGAGCTTCCACACCAGTCCGCAGTGCCGGAAGTCGCTCCTCGACGTCGCCCCACGAGCTCCGACTGGCCATCTGCACGCGCCCGTAGCCAGCCTCCTCCGGCGCGTCACCGCCTATCCCGAGCCCCACGGTGAGCTTCCCGCGGTCCGCTCCATCTTCTTCGCCTACTCTCTCCCTGTCCCGCGCCCTAGAAAGCCCGGACTGCCGCCCTCCGGTCAGGCACCGCCACAATCAGGGGACGCTGTCGCGGAACGTGGTCGTCGGCGGTCAATCCCTCGGATCTTCCTTTCTAAGCCGTTGGATCCCGATCCTAGGGCCATCAGCCGCCGGTGACCGGTCAACCGCGGGGTCAAAACTCCGGTCAGCCACCGCCATTTTGCTAAAGAGCCCCTCGGGTTTGAGGATATTAACCCACAGTCCATGCCCGAAGTGAGCAGGGCCCTGTTTTAAGATTTTAACCCCTGGTTTTCGAAATTTATTTACAACTAGGCCTTGTCATATTCAAAAGCTCATATCTTTCACGTTTTAAATCCGTTTTTGACGATTCTCACGCCCACGCGATCGTATAAATGTGCAGAATAGTTTTAAATACGTTTTGCCTTCTATGTTTATGTAATGATGTACTATTTCTTACCATTTATGTTTCTTTGCTTGCATGTGTGAACATATGAATGCTTGTTTGGTGCCGTATCTTGTGCGTAGACGTTGATCCGCCTGTTGAGTTCGAAGAGCAACCTCCAGAAGCCTCAGAGCAGTAGCAAGGAATAAATTTTGAGGAAGGCAAGTATAACATAAATAACACCTAATAACCTTTTCATTTACTGCATGTGCATTTTAATTTGTATGCCTGTAAGGTTTACCTAGCTACTTTTATCCTTTTATATTTACCTTGTGGGATGCATATGGTTAAGTTGTGCTAAGTGCTGCGCAAACTCATGTCCTTTTGTTAATTTAATTTTGATTAATAATCCTATGCAATTAATTGTTGGACTTGACCCTAATCGGTTTATGTCCATTTTAATATGGCTTTTTAGCAACATGGTATAGGGAGCTTGAGCAATGTGCTCGTTTGCTTTTGCTAGTTCTCTCTATAAGAACCGAAGCACAAAGCGACCACCTGGGACAACAGTGCTACCACAAGACTGGAATGGGACAATCTTAGCTGATTAATTAGGTTGTTTTGGTTTGGGAGTAACTTACCTGCGGGGCAAGAAGGGAGGTGAGCTTCTGTGGCACTCGCGCTACTTGGGTTGAGTGTGCTTTACGTTATATGTATGTGCTTCTCCCCTTGAGGCTTGCCCCACGGTTGTGGAACTTGAAACCTTAGCGGTTACACCTTACCAACGTGATCTTTGTAAAGGCTTCGCTGTGCGCGTGCTAGTCATCTCATCTCCGGTAATGTGATGAACTCCTAGCGTAGCTCACGACTTGTGGGTAAAGATGTACAACCTCTCGAGAGTGTAAAACTAACATGTTAGCCGTGCTCACGGTTATGAGTGGCCCAGACCCTTCCCAGTGATTAGAAGGATCCTGGCTAAGGTTCTTTGGTTTTAGTTATGGTTATGATATGATAATGGTGATATCTGTTTAATTTTATTTAATTCTTATGCAATATCTTTTGGGATAACAGTTTTGTTACTAATTCATAGTAAGTAGGCTTTAATACAAGTTTTAAATTAAAAGCTAATGCAGTATGTCAGCTAACCCTAGAGCCTCATGGTTTATGTTATATTTGTTGGGTATTCTGTACTCACGCTTGTTTCTATATATTTATTCCTTGTTGGGGGGAAAAATCCAACCGCTGCTGAGTTGATGGAGGTAATAAAGACTATGTGCATGACTACGACGATAAGTTTTAGGCGCTTCGTTCACCAGTCGATGTCCCTGTGGTGCCCGTTATCTTTATGTTTTATGCTTCCGCTATGCTACGTTATACTCTGAGTTAAACACTCAATGTAATAATGATATATTTGATGTTATGTACGTTTTGTCTTTGGCATGTGTTTGTGGTACTTTGTAATTTGTCATGTATATGTGAGACGTTTTCTGGCGCATATATATGTTGCACGGTTTTGTTCGTTGAAACCGGGCGTGACAAATTTGGTACCAGAGCCGTGTCGACTGTAGGACGAAAGCCTAGTTAGAACTGGTCGTGTTTAAGGACTTCACTTTCCTTTGTTTTAGCTACTGACTTTTAACTGCTTTGTTTTTATTTTATTTTTACTGATTAATCAATCACATTATGTTCAAATTTTTTTTATTTATTCCTACTGTCATATAGAACTTAAGTATTTCTATCGTTTCTATAGATGATATCACTAGGGTGTCTTTATATGAGATTTAGATTACCCTTATAATGTCTCGTTAGCACGCTTTGTTTTGGTGTGTGAATGCTTGTCATGGTGAACTATGTTTGATTTGGTTCTTTGTTTGATTGATAGTCTAGCTATGATATATGTCCACAGTGTAAGCAACTATGAAGATTAAATTAATTAATAAAGATTAGATCGTTGGGGGTTATAAATAGCCATCTACTCTTTTCTCTTTACTTTATCGGTCACCGTTGTTTATCATCCTGGATATGTGCAACAATTGCTTACTGATGTTGTCTCAACTGCTGCCAACAGATGGTAAACACCAAGACCAAAGGCAATGGACCAGAGGATAACAATCAGGCCAATGGCAATCCACCGCAGAACCCACCGCCGTTGACAGCAGACCAGTCCTTTCAACTTCAGATGCAGATGATGGCTACTCTCAACAATGCTGTACAGGTTCTGCAAAATGTTCAAGCCAATCCACAGCCGTAGCAGAGGGACAGGCGTGGAGACTTTATGAAGGGACATCTGCCTACATTCTTCCATTCTGCTGACCCGCTTTAGGCAGATGACTGGCTCCGTGCAGTGGAGCGACAGCTTGATATTGCATAGTGCAATGATCAAGATAGGGTCTTGTTTGCAGCAGGACAGCTTCGAGGTGCTGCTCTAGGCTGATGGGAGTCTTACGGTCAACAAGACAGAGAGGGCTTCACTTGGGCTCAGTTCCATGAGAGGTTTAGGAGTCACCATGTGCCTGTGGGCATAATGAAGATGAAGAAGAAGGAGTTCCTTTCTCTGAAATAGGGAAACATGTCGGTCACAAAGTACCGTGACAAGTTTCTGCAGCTTGCTCGCTATGCTCTCACAGAAGTTGCAGAAGACGGTGACAAGCAGGAGCACTTTCTGGAGGGCCTTAATGACAACCTTTAGTTGCAGCTGATGAACAATAACTATAATAATTTCAATCACCTGGTGGACCGTGCCTTGCTTACAGAGCAGAAGCGCAGGGAAATTGAAGAGAAGAAAAGAAAGCTCAACCCTGCTTCCTCCAACAGCAACACCCGCCCCCGCTACCCACAGCAGTACCAGCAGCATCAGCTGCCGCAGTACCAGCAGCAGACAGGTTAGAGTCAGCGCTATCAGAATCAGAACCAACACCCTACCTACCAAGCTATGCCATAGGGGCAATCCAACCCTCTTGCCCCAAATCAGGCTACTATTCCAATTGTTCGAAACTGCTACAAGTGTGGCGACAGTGGGAACCTCGCCAACAACTGCCCTCAGAGGGAGCAACAGCAGTAGCAGGGCGCCAGACAGAACGCCCCACAGCAGCAGCAGGGGCGCCCCAACCAGCAGAACAGGGCGCCATTGCAGGGCAAGGTGAATCATGTGATGGCAAAAACTGCAACAGAAGCCCCAAACGTTGTGCTTGATACGTTCACAGTCAACTCCAATCCTGCTATAATACTTTTTGATACTGGTGCTACGCATTCTTTTATTACAAGATCATATGCTGAGAAACACAACATACACATAAGTTCCATAAAAAGACCCATGATAATATCATCTTCAGGGGGGAAGATAAATGCTAGTTCTATTTGTTCTATGGTTGATATTATTATAAAGCGAAACAAATTCCGCACTGGGTTGCTAGTTATTGACTCTATGGATATTGATATCATCTTGGGCATGGACACTCTGGAGAAGTGGGGTGTCAAAATTGATTGTGCTCAATGGACAGTTCACCTAGCAGCATTAGATGGTCAAGAAGTGGGGATCAGCGCATCAAGTCCTTCAGGGTATTTGCATCAGATGGAGGTTAGACCTACCGATGGTATTCGAGTGGTATGTGAATATCCAGATGTCTTCCCTGATGAGTTGCCAGGTATGCCGCCTGACAAAGATATTGAGTTTTTAATAGAGCTTTTACCTGGTACTGCACCTATAGCAATGAGGCAATATAGGATGGCACCTGTAGAGCAAGACGAAGTTAAAAAGAATATAGATGAGTTGTAAGCTAAAGGGTTTATTCGTCGTAGTTCCTCTCCTTGGTCTTTCCCAGTTTTGCTTGTTGAGAAGAAGGATACTGATGTGAAAAGGATATGCGTGGATTACTGGGCTCTAAATAAAGTCACCATAAAAAATAAGTACCCGCTCCCCCGCATTGATGAGTTGTTTGATCAATTTCAGGGTGTTTGTGTCTTCTCCAAAATTGACTTGAGATCTGGTTATCATCGGTTAAAAATCCGGCCCTCAGATATTCCTAAGACTGCTTTCACCACTAAGTATGGCTTATATGAGTACACAGTAATGTCCTTTGGCCTGACCAATGCTCCTGTCTATTTCATGCAATTGATGAATTCAGTATTTATGGATTATTTGGACAAGTTTGTGGTGGTTTTCATTGATGACATTTTGATTTATTCCAAGACGGAAGCAGAACATGAGGAACATTTAAGGTTAGTTCTTCAGAGATTGAGGGAACACAAGTTGTATGCTAAGTGCAGCGAATGTGAATTTTTGATTGATGAAGTGCGTTTCTTTGGTCACGTCGTCTCCAAAGGAGGAATTGCAGTAGATCCAAGCAAGGTCAGTACTGTAACAAACTGGAAGGTGCCGAAAATACCAAAGGAGGTTTGTGGATTTCTGGGTTTAGCAGGTTATTATCGGAGATTTATTGAGAATTTCTCAAAAATTGCGAAACTCATGACTTCCCTACTGGAGAAGGATGCATAATTTAAATGGACAGATGCACAGCAAGTTGCCTTTGATGAATTGAACAAGAGATTGACTACAGCACCTGTATTGACATTGCCTGACCAGCAGAAGAAATTCATAGTTTATTGTGATGCTTCTAGAGATGGTTTGGGATGTGTTCTGAAGCAGAAAGGTAAAGTGATTGCCTATGCTTCACGACAGTTGCGCAAGCATGAGGTGAATTATCCGACACATGACCTGGAACTTGCAGCAGTGGTACACACACTGAAGATTTGGCGCCACTATTTATTCGGGCAGCGTTGTGAGATTTATACTCATCACAAGAGCCTCAAATATATCTTCACACAGAACGAGTTGAATATGTGGCAGCGAAGATGGCAAGAATTAATTAAGGATTATGATATGAAAATTCATTATCATCCTGGCAAGTCTAATGTGGTGGCAGACGCTCTGAGAAGTAAGAGTTATACTAATATGGCTTTGGGTTTTCAGATGCCGCATGAGTTATGTGAGGAGTTCGAAAGCTTGAGCCTGGGTTTCCTACATCACACTACAGCAACAGCATTTGAGGCAGAGCCGACATTAGAACAAGAGATTCGGGAGCACCAGAAGCATGATGAGAAGTTGTAGAAAATTCGTGAGTTGCTCAAAATAGGCAAGGCGCCTCACTTCAGGGAAGATGAACAGGGAACTTTATGGTACAGGAATAGAATCTGTGTGCCTAATGTGGATAGCATCAGGAAGTTGATTTTGAGTGAAGCCCATGATACAGCTTATTCTATTCATCCCGGCAGCACCAAGATGTACTATGACCTGAAAGAAAGATTTTGGTGGTACGGTATGAAGCGTGCCTGGCCGAGGATGTAGCTATTTGTGATATCCTGTCAGCATGTGAAGGTAGAACATCAGAGACCTACAGGTTTATTACAACCGTTGAAGGTGCCAGAATGGAAGTGAGAAGAAATAACCATGGATTTCATTGTGGGTTTGCCTCGTACTCAGAAAGGTTATAATTCAATATGGGTGGTAGTTGATCGGTTAACCAAGGTAGCTTATTTTATACTAGTTAACACTACTTATTCAGGTGCTAAATTGGCTGAGTTGTATATCTCCAGAATTGTCTGTATGCATGGCGTACCTAAAAGGATTATATCTGACCGAGGTTCGCAGTTTACACCTCGCTTTTGGAAGCAGTTGTAGGATTCATTGGACACAAAGCTCAGATTCAGTACAGTTTACCATCCTTAGACAGACGGATAGACAGAAAGAACTAATCAGATACTTGAGGATATGTTGAGAGCCTGTGCCATACAGTACGGTACTAGTTGGGACAAGTGTTTGCCGTATGCTGAGTTTTCCTATAATAACAGCTATCAAGCTAGTCTGAAAAGTCGCTGTTTGAAATACTGTACGGCAAGCGGTGCAGAACGCCGTTGTTCTAGAATCAGACCGGTGAGAAGCAAGTATTTGGACCTGACATAATATAAGATGTTGAATAGCAATTGCGGATTGTTCAAGAGAATTTACGAGTTGCCCAGTCCAGGCAGAGAAGTTATGCTGATGTTCGCAGGAAGGATTTGTCCTTTAAAGTGGATGATCATGTGTACTTGAAAGTGTCACCAATGAGAGGTATTCGCAGATTCAATATGAAATGGAAGCTAGCGCCAAGATATATTGGACCATTTAAAATACTGGAAAAAAAAAGGTGAAGTAGCTTACTACCTGGAGTTGCCTCCCAGTCTGTCAGGTGTGCATGATGTGTTTCATGTGTCCTAGTTGAAGAAGTGTTTGAGAGTGCCCGAAGAGCAAGCTCCACAAGAAGGATTGGAGGTACAGGAGGTTCTGACTTACACAGAGCATCCAGTGAAAATTTTAGACACATTAGAGAGGACTACTAGAAACAAGAAGATCAAGATGTGCCGTGTGCAGTGGAGTCATCACACAGAAGCCAAGGCGACATGGGAACGAGAGGATAAGTTAAAAGCAGCATACCCCGCTCTCTTTGCTAACCAGCCTATCTGAATCTCGGGGTGAGATTTTTGTTAAGGGGGTAGGTTTGTAACACCCTAATTTTATTTCCAGTATTTTATAATAAATTTAATATAGTTTATTTAATTTTCTAAGGTTTTTATGCCTAGGCTTGCATTTACATGGTTTATTTTATTAAATAAGTAATTTAATTGCATCATAGGTCAACTTTTGTTGTGCATTATGCCGGAGCATATTTTATTTTCCGTGTGGTTTCCATCTTTGGAATTCAGAATTTATCTGAGTTTTAAATTTAGTTTGGTTTTGCTTCTAGCTTTTTTAAAAAAAGGAAAGGAGAGAAAAAGAAAAGAAAAGAAAACCCAAACCTGGCCTGCCCAGCTGAGCCACCAGGCCTAGCGTGAGCCGGTCCACTTCCTCCCACCCTCTCACGCCAGGCCCAGCAGGCCAACCGGCCCGTCCCGCGCTCCCCAGCCCCGCTCCCTTTATCTTGTGGCCCCCGCGCCCCTGGTCGCTGAGAGGTGGGCCCCCCTCGTTAGGGCCATCTTCTTCCTCCACAAGCTCCCTTTTCTCTCTGCCTGTGGCCCTCGAGCCGCCCCTTCTCTCCCTGCTCTCTCCGCCCCCATGGCCCCAGTTTCCCTTGCCCGCTGCCAGTGGCCCCGCGCCCCGAGCACCAGTACCCCTCCCCGAGGCGTGCGAGACGCGAACTCCACGCGGAGTCAGCGTGGACCCGAGTCTGAGTCGATTCGGAGGAGCTCGTGCCGCGCTGCGTTTCCCGCACGATTCGGACTCAAATTGGGTATGCCGCCGCCCTATAAAGGGTCTCTTAAGCCCCGCGACGCGCCCCCTTTTGCTCCCAAATCAACGCCCTAGCCCTAGAGCCAGCCGCCACCTTCAATTTCGCCGTCGAAGTCCACAGGTGAGCCGCCGCCGCCGCCTCGATTTCATCCCAATGGAACCTCCCTGACATCTTTGACCCCCTGGCTGTTATCGCAAGATCACCCCAGAGCTTCCACGCCAGTCCGCAGTGCGAGAAGCCGCTCCTCGACGTCGCCCCACGAGCTCCGACCTCGCCATCCGCACGCGCCCGTAGCCAGCCTCCTCCGGCGCGTCACCGCCTATCCCGAGCCCCACGGAGAGCTTCCCGTGGTTCGCTCCATCTTCTCCGCCTACTCTCCCCCTGTCCCATGCCCTAGAAAGCCCGGACAGCCGCCCTCCGGCGAGGCGCCGCCGCGAAACGTGGTCGTCAGCGGTCAATCCCTCGACCCTTCCTTTCTGAGCCGTTGGATCCCGATCCAAGGGCCATCCGCCGCCGGTGACCGGTCAACCGCGGGGTCAAAACTGCGATCAACCGTCACCGTTTTGCTAAAGAGCCCCTCTGGTTTGAGGATATTAACCCGCAGTCCATGCCCGAAGTGAGCAGGGCCCTGTTTTAAGATTTTAACCTCTGGTTTTTGAAATTTATTTACAACTAGGTCCTGTCATATTCAAAAGCTCATATCTTTCACGTTTTAAATCTGTTTTTGACGATTCTCGCCCCCACACGATCGTATAAATGTGCAGAATAGTTTTAAATTTGTTTTGCCTTGTGTTTTTATGTAATGATGTACTGTTTCTTACCATTTATGTTTGTTTGCTTGCATGTGTGAACATATGAATGCTTGTTTGGTGCCGTATCTTGTGCGTAGACGTTGATCCGCCTGTTGAGTTCGAAGAGCAACCTCCAGAAGCCTCTGAACAGTAGCAAGGAATAAATTTTGAGGAAGGCAAGTATAACATAAACAACACCTAATAACCTTTTCATTTACTGCATGTGCATTTTAATTTGTATGCCTGTAACGTTTATCTAGCTACTTTTATCCTTTTATATCTACCTTGTGGGATGCATATGGTTAAGTTGTGCTAGGTGCTGCGCAAACTCATGTCCTTTTGTTAATTTAATTTTGATTAATAATCCTATGCAATTAATTGTTGGGCTTGACCCTGATCGATTTATGTCCATTTTAATATGGCTTTTTAGCGACATGGTTTAGGGAGCTTGAGCAATGTGCTCGTGTACTTTTGCTAGTTCTCTCCGAAAGGACCAAAGCACAAAGCGACCTCCTAGGACAACAGTGCTACCACAAGATTGGAATGGGACGATCTTAGCTGATTAATTAGGTTGTTTTGGTTTGGGAGTAACTTACCTGCGGGGCAAGAGGGGAGGTGAGCTTCTGTAGCACTCGCGCTACTTGGGTTGAGTGTGCTTTACGTTATATGTATGTGTTTCTCCCCATCAGGCTTGCCCTACGGTTGTGGAACCTGAAACCTTAGCGGTTACACCTTGCCAACGTGATCTTTGTAAAAGCTTTGTAGTGCGCTCGCTAGTCATCTCATCTTCGGTAATGTGATAAACTCCTAGCGTAGCTCACGACTTCTGGACAAAGATGTACAACCTCTTGATAGTGTAAAACTAACATGTTAGCCATGCTCACGGTTATGAGCGGCCCAGACCCTTCCCAGTGATTAGAATGATCCTTGGCTAAGGTTCTTTGGTATTGGTTATGATTATGATAATGGTGGTATCTGTTTAATTTTATTTAATTCTTATGCAATATCTTTTGGGATAACAGTTTTGTAACTAATTCATAGTAAGTAGGCTTTAATACAAGTTTTAAATTAAAAGCTAATACATTATGTCAGCTAATCCTAGAGCCTCATGGTTTATGTTATATTTGTTAGGTATTTGTTGACAGCACTTAAGCATGACAAACCTTATACTGCAAGCGACAGTATCGTATGTAGTTTTTCCCCAAGATGAGTATCGTGAGTTTTGTCAATCCAAGGAACGAACTAGTATTCTCTAATTAACAGGAGTTTAAGATAAATTAAAAGTAAACAGATAGCCTAATCTATATGTAAATCAGACCTTAATCTAAACCAATCCTTAGCCTAATCTAATAGAAACTATACTATATAAATATAAGATAAACAATTAGAACATAACTGGAGCACTAATTAAAGGGTGTTAACTAGCTCTCTAATCAAGGTCTAATTGGATCCAAAGCATCTGCGATATAAAGTTGCCACTTCAAGAATAGAGTAGCAAGATATCTGGCAGCTCAAGGCAAACAAGCATGTTCAAGCACATCTATAATAGCATGATTAAACCAAGATCAACCAATCTAACCCCCTAGATCGAGTTTAACCTTTCCTCGAGCTCTACTGTCACTAGTAATCAGGTAATCGACGAGAAACTCTCAACAGGCATACATAATTAGAGAACGCGCTTCTAATTACTTCACATAGTCTAATAACATAATTAAAGAAATTAGAACTTCTAATCACCATGATCACAAGAACTACAAACACAACTATATCATTAGTAAACTAGATCAGAGATCAAGATCGCTAGATTAACATAACCTTCAAAGACATGATCTAATTAACAAGCATCTAGATCTAAATCTAATTAGAACTAGAACAAGCATAATTAGAATAAAAACATGATAATTAGACTAGAATAACACTTCATTAATAAACTGTATCAAGATTACATCCATGATCATACCTTCCCTTGTTGATACAATTTGAACCTCTAGAGCTAGGTAATTAGAACACCGTGCAAGGGTTCTAATCACCTCCAGGAACTAGAAGAACTTCTAATCCTAGACTAGATTCTCGACCCTCTACTCTCCTCTAGTTGTGGTCCCTTTTGTCGCCGTCTTCTCGCCTTAATAATGAATTGGATGGTTTGCCCCGAGGCCTAGGCTCGCTATTTATACCCTAGAGATGACGTGGTAGAAAAGGAATCTCGAACCGACGTACGGGTAGGTGGGATCGGCCGACCAGGGGGGTCTAGGTCGACCGACCCGGACTCTCCCGGCGTCTCTTCTTTCCATCTTTCGCCGGGTAGTTCCTCGATGATTAAGTAATGTTCGTGCGGGGTCTTCACGGACTTTTGGGCTTCTGGAATCTTCTTCATGGGTAGAGTTTGACAAAATCTTCTAGTCTTTGATATAATTGATGATTATAACAAATAATTGTCTTCAATTCCCAATAGCTCCTGACACTTTCTTGAAGCTTCTAATTTCGGAAACCATGAATGACACAGAGGGGTGAATCAACCAAGCCTTCCTTGATCATCGACTTCAATGAATGTCGTTTTTAGAGGTCCTTTCTTACTTGACGTAGATCCTTGTGAATTTCGTGAAAAATAGGCCTAAAACATGTAAAAATCACATACAGCATATTTCCAAGACAATGTTGCAAAATCCACAATAATCAGTGATAAATGTTAGTAAAAGACATAGTTGACGCTTAAAATCAATGAAAAACTATATAAAATGATACAAAATATTCGTACATAAGCCGCGTCAACAATATCCCCACTCTTAAAGCTTGCTCTCCTCGAGTAAGTCAAATTTCATAAACACGTTAACTCGTAATCTAACATCAATAATCAAACTTTAATAAACTCTCAAATTTCTCATATTTTCGACTAACAAATTATATAGATAGATAGATATTCATGTAAGCATATCCCACAACATATATATAAAGAAATCAAAATCATCGATAACAAATCTCCTTATTTTCTTCAAATAAAATTTCAAAAAGGATCAAGTGTTATAGATTAAAATATATAAGACCCAAGAATTACTCTCATCTTTCCAGACTCTCAATATATGTGTGGAACAATAAACCTGAACCATAAAGATATATAAGTGAAGGCTTATCTGGAGCTTGGTAAGAATCCTAATCAAAATTTAAACTCAATATATTATCAAACTAAGAAAAGAACCTGCTGGAATTACTAAGACTTCTCAAAAAGGTCATGGAAATAATAATGTTTAAAGAAAAAGAAGAAATATATATATAGAAAAGTGCATATATGCAAATAAACTATTGATCTCAAAGCACAAATGAAATCCTTGCTATCGGATTGCATATGGTTGGAAAATCTTCTGGAGTATTTCTAATAAGTTAACATCATGAATAAAAGAAATCAATGAGGAGCAAAATATTTATATTCATATATTTTTTTAGACGACTATTCTACTTTTGACCACTTGGTCATTTTTTCTTTTTTTTATGGGGCGTCCATATCCCTCTTTTTTTTTTACTTTGCCTCCTCAAGATCCTAAAAACGTAGTGCAACATCCCCACTCTTAGATAATACTCATCCTTGAGTATTTTTTATAGTGATAACAGGGGAAAAACACTTATCCGAAAAGAATTCTTTCATACTCCAGAAAATTAATAGGTTGTGGCAATGGAAGATGTATGAGACGATATTTTTGGTTTAAGGATAGATATCCAGCGAAGTTTGCAATCTCTCCAATGCAGAGAATTACAATGCATGGATAAAAAGACTAACAAATGAAAGATAAACAAATTTGAATGACGAGCTTTGAAGTCTCAAACCCTAGATCCAAATCTTAATCCAACTCAATTGAGAATTAAATTTGATCAAACTATAGTTTCGAAAATAAAGCTCCAGTAGGTAGGGTCATTATAAAATAATCATAAGAAACTTGATCATAAAGATGATAGCTTAAAGATAAAAAGTAAGGAGATTCATTATGACAAAAATAAAATCAAAACATGAATAACATGTGGGTCTTTATGAAATATCATATCTACTACATAAATGTTAATCATAGTTCAAATAAATTGCATTAATGAGAGCATAAATTTAGTTCAACTAATGACATCAAATTACAAGAAAACAAACATTTTATTTTATTCCAACAAAGTTAAATACATGATCATGAACTCTCAAAATAGAAATAAAATAAAATAAAAGCACTCATAATTATACATAGATAAAAATAAAAATAAAAAGATAAAAAAATATGAAAACTAAAATTCATGATAGAAATAAAAGGAAATAAATAAATAAAAACTGAAAATATAAAAGCAAACCAATATCCTTCGTTGTTGATGCCTCTGGTGCCATAGCCTCAGATTATGCAGCTGCTCTTCTATTGTCTGTGTGTTCTGCTCGAACTGGTTGGTGTTTGTTCTAATCTGATCAATAATCTGATAGTTCTCTGCAGTCATGTTTTCTATACCATAGAATGCTTACTGAGGCATATTCTGAGCTGAAATAAATCCAGGCGCATGAAATCTAGCACTCCTTGGAACAAAAGCTTGAGGCGGGGGAAATTGTGCCGAGGGGTTGAACACTGGGGTAGTAGTAGGATCAAAAGAGCAAACTGGCCTTGGATTGAACACAGGCGTATAAGATGATGATCCTCCTCTAAATTCTTCACCCGTAAAATGCTGACTTGGCTGTGCAGATGGTGCTTCCCAGGCGCCCCATCCAGATGATGGCGGTTGTTGGCTTGACTCCCCTACCTCAGTCATGAATTTTTCTAACCAATGAGTTCTCCCTTATGCAAATAAAGCAAGTCTAGGACTAGGGATCCTAAATTTGGTCTTACTAACGAAGAAACCAGAATTTTTATTCCTGAAATTATACTTTCCCTTCCTCAGGGAATTTTCATCAATATTAGCTGGTAATTTTGTTTGACTTGGATCATACACTAAATTTGGGTTTAAGGTTGAAGCAATGATAGTGAGATAATGCCCAAATCCAAGCAATCCTGTATTTTGAATAATCCAATGATTGACCATGGAATAGATTGGATTAATTCCCATAGGCTGACAAAGTGCAATATAAAGCCATTTCAATTTTGCATTTTGCACCTTTGTATCATCTAGCCTTTCTAAGACTCTGACATAATGAACCTATGAATGATTCTGATTATGGGATTGACTATTCTCATTCTTTCTTTGGAAGAATTCTCAGCAATTTGTAACCAAAAACTTTCTAAGACATCTTGGTTAACTTCAATAGTTTCAGGTGTATTCTCCCAAAATCCCAACAAAGAACCAATCATACCAAAGGTTATTTCCACCCAGTCCTCTTTTAATCTAAATCTCAGGGTATGGCTCGAATCAAAGGAACTGACTATATCCATGGTGGTCATAATCTCTAGTGCTATATCCCTTTGATATGTAGCACTTATATGAACAAAATTGCTCCAGCCCAAATGTTTGAAAGCTTTCTCTATGCTTGGAGCAAAATCTAGACGCCCCAAGAAATCAAAGCCTAGATCAAAATTGGAGGTTATGCGGTTCTGACAGCTGTTATACCTCTATTCTTCAAGATTTGTCCGGAGTGAGAATCTTTTTGGCGTGAACTTCCACTGGTCTTCATCAACATTCATGGGTTGAGGGGCTTGCTCTTGAGCTTGGGTAGAAGAACGAGTCCTCCTTCTTGACGGCTCCAAAACTTCATCAACATTGACGGCGAAGCGGGAAGAACACCCATGCAGGCCTTGATCACGACGAAGGCTTTGATCGGAGTCGGAACTCCCTATCTCGGAGACGGAGTATCTCCTTAGTGTAGGCCTTGATGAACCTTCCTCCTCCTGGGAAGAGTTTCCTCTAGATGAGGTACTCTTGAAAGTCTTCTTGAAGAACTTCATCTTCCTCTCAATTTTTCCTCTCAAGACTACTACTCTTCTCTTCCTCCTGGCTGTTTCTGGTCTGCTGGTGGTTGTGTTGGTGATGAAATGCAGCAGCATTGGCTCCTAATTTACAGGCAAAGAGGTGGCTCAAAGGGGAGGGTGATCTGGTGAAGGGCTGCCTGGGGTCAGCCGACCCAGGGGGTGTCTGGTCGGCCAAGCCAGGTGCCTTCTGGCCCTGCTCGCATCCAATCTTCTCCTGCAAGCTACCTCTAGGATTCCTGACGAAAGTTGATGGCTTCCACAGCAAGATTGTCGACATGTATGCAGGTTTTGACAGAAAAACAATCAAAGGTATTAAAGTTTGTCTCCTTGGATGCGAGCCATTTGATTCTTTCCTACCAAACTTTCAATTATTGCCCATGTCCTAGTGTTTGCTGGCTATATCATATTAAAAGGGGATCCTATGTTGCCTAAATTAACCTTTCTTTATTAGGAAGATTATCTTCACTAATTCTATATCCTTAATTTGCCATTATGCAATATACTTATTAATATGCCTACTATAGTAGGTTTTAAGCACCCAATGTTTATATCACTCAACATAGATTTTAATTTTTAAGATAGTTTTTATTTGCTATCCTAAAACCTATGTTTAATTTTGCATAAAAACAAATGTTTGGTTATTCAACCAAATTAATCTCAGAACAAAGATAAGCAACTCAATTCATGAATTGAATTGAATATACTCATCTTATTTCTTTGGCGTGGCTTGGGTATACGCCTAGTTTTTGAATAAATTAGAGAGAAGATTTTGAGATCATATAATAATTCAGAGATTAAAACCTAAGAAAATGTCTCTCTTTTATTTTATAAACCGTTTCGAAAACCAAATCGAATTCAAAACCCGGCAAAGGCTTCGTAAAATTTTCAAAATTTAGACAGCTACGTAAGTGAGAGTAGCCATCTACTATAAAGATTCAAAATTAAATTTTAACTAAACAAAAATCCTTCATTTATTTTGACCATGGTTCACTTTAACACTTAGAGTTTTAGACTAAAAACTATTTCTAAGAAAAAGCTAAAATCTAAACTAAATAAAACTTTCTAAAAAATACATGGGTTGCCTCCCATAAGCGCTTGAGATAAGTCCTTCAGCCCGACTTCTTCCTCCTCTGGGCTTCTACCAATGTCCTGCATGGTCATTGTAGATGAGTCTTCGTTTTCAAGCTTTGTCCCCTTCAATTGCTTGGCACACCTCGAACCTTGGACGGAACTTGAACGAGCTTGATTCTCCATTGATGTTGAACTTGATCATCCCTTCTCCCACATTGATGTTAGCTTGAGCTGTTCTGAGAAAAGGTCTCCCAAGTATCAATGGTGATCTTGTGCTTCCTCCCATTTCCAAAATAACGAAGTCAACTGGTACAAGATTTGCTCCAATCTTGACTGGCACGTTCTCAGCTATTCCTTCTGAATATCTGACTGAGTGATCTGCTAGCTCTAGACACATTGATGTAGGCTCTGCCTTTGGCAGCTTCAACTTGTCAAACACTGACTTAGGCATGACACTTACACTTGCTCCGAGATCACAAAGAGCCTTGTCAATGTTGAGTGCACCAATAGAACACGGGATAGTGGGACATCCCGGATCTGCCTTCTTCTATAAAGGAGTATCCATGATAGCTGCACTACACTCAGTTGTCAACTTCACACACTCAGACGGCATCTCCCTCTTGTTATCTAAAATATCTTTGAAGTACTTGGCATAAGTGGGAACTTGAAGTGCATCTAGTAGTGGCATATGAATATAAAGCTGCTTGATCACTTCAAGAAACTTACTGAAATGCTCATCTGTCTTGTTCACTCGAACTCTGCTCTTTTCCGGTAGTATCCTTGTGTCTTCCACTGTCACTTCAGGTTCGTCTTCACTCTGTGCTTTGGCTTCCACTAAACTGGCAAGTCTTGTAGGCACTTCTGGATCTCTTGCCTCTCTTCCAGATCTGGTAGTGACTGCTTTAAGAGACTCTTTAGGCTGTGGTTGTCCAGACAACTTTCCTTCGTTCTTGTTCGGGAGATGTTCCGCAAGTTGAGAGAGTTGATTCTCCAAAATCTTCATCATCCTCATCAGCTGTTGATTTGAACTTCCCACAGTGGTGATCTTGCCATCAATGTTCTCTAGCACCTTGTCCATAGCCTTGAACTTGGAATGTGTATCCTTGTTGATCTTTGCTTGCTCTTCCATGAAATCTTTAAGCTGAATCCGTAGAGGAATGGCATTCTGAATAGCTGATCCGGCAGTGAACTGTTGTCGATTCTGTCTATAGTTGGATGGAGGAATCCAACCTTCCTTTCTTGCATAGTTCAAAGCCTTGGCTTCCTCTGGGCAACTTTCCATTGAATGTCTATATTCTCCACACTCTTCACAAGTCATCCTGGCTTCTGTGGACTTCACTTCCTCTGCTCTGCCACTTTCCATCTTCTTGATCCTTCTTAGGAGTGAGTCAACCTTTCCACCTAGAATTTCCACCTTCTCCACTTCTAGCACACTCTTCACTACTCCAGTAGATGGAGTAGGCGCCACCCTGTCTGCTCCTGTCCCCCAAGTTCCATTCTTCGCAATCTTCTAGAACAAAGCTTCGGTCTCTGTAGGAGTGAGACTGAGAATTGATCCTCCGGACGATGCGTCGATCTGGGCTCTACACACTGCATTGAGTCCACCGTAGAACTTTTGGATTAAGTCCCACTTCTGAAAGTTGTGGTGAGGGCAGGCTGAAATAGTCATTAAAACTCTCGTAGGCTTCATTGAATGTCTCTGTGGGGTACTGCACAAATGTTGAGATCTTGTTGCGCAGAGCTTGAGTCTTCCCAGGTGAAAAGTACTTGGCGATGAAAGCTTGTAGCAACAGCGGCCAGTTGTTGATGGTAGTCTCCGGAAGTGTTGACAGCCATTGGTGAGCTTTCCCAATCAGTGAGAATGGGAACAACCTTGCTCTGATATGATCATTAGTGACTCCATCGATGTTTAAGGTGTTGCAGATCTGCAGGAACATCTTCAAGTGTTGATTTGGATCTTCCTTCCCACTGAACAGTTGATTCTGCACCATGCTGATCACTGAGCTTCTGATCTCGAATGCTCTCTGAGGTGGAGCGAGGTCTCTGATCTTCAAATCTGCTGAAGTTGGCACACACAGCTCCACGAGCCTCCTCTCTTGAATGTTGTTGTCTCCCATCTCCGGTAGAGTTTCGTCTTGTTTCTGAGAAAATTGGGCAGAGCTTCGGGACTTTCTTAGTAATTTCTTTGGATCATCCACATAATTAGTTGGTTTGTTGGACAGTGGTCCATCCATCCCTGCTAATGTTAGTTGCAGAGAATATATATATACAAAAACTAAAATCTAGAAAATTTACACTAAAGAGCAATATTATAACTATACATGAAAATTATTATACAAAAGATAAAAAAATAAAAAAAAGAGAATATTATGAAAAAGAAAAAGAAAAACATATATACATATATTGTGCAAGAATAAAAGAAAAGAAAAGAAAAAGCTAAAATATACAAAAACCAAAATTATGTACAAAAGATAAAGAAAAACCAAATACTCCTTAGGTCTGAGCGGGAGGGTTGAAGTCTTCTCCAACTCCGGCGAAATCCGAGGACACCACGACGTTCGTCTCATCGAGATCTTCGTCGGGGTTGTCTCCATTTTGCGAGGACATCACCAGTGCTCCGTAGATCTGAGTTTCTTCTTCAATGACGGTGAAGAAAACCCAACTCCGGTGAGCTTTTCCATGCCTGCTGCCATCCCTCGGTTCTGGAACTCGCCGTCCTTTTCCCGCTCGTGGCATCAGTGGGCCCGACCTGTCCCATGCTGCCTACCGCTCCCTGCACAGGAGAGTCGCCCTCCCCGCTCGCCATGGGCCCCGCATGCTGCCTGCTCCCACCGGGCCCGGCCTGTCCCCTACGGCCGCCCGCTCCTGTCTCGGGTCGGAGACGAGGCGCACGGGCCCGCTCCCGTACGGCCGCCGGTTTCCCGCGCTGGAGAGCAAGCGAGAGCGCCAGCTGCCTGCCCCGTACCTACTCCTGTTTGCCTAGGTCCGCTTCCGTACGGTCGCCGCCCTTCCGCAGAGACGACGCAGCGCAGCGCCCTGGTCGCTCCCGCGCCACATGTCGCGCACACACTGGTAGCCGCCGCCGTTCCCTTTTCGTCCCACCGCAACGGATCCAGATCCGCGCAACCGATCCCCAGGATCCTCTGCAACCGCAACTCCATGGCCATGTGTGTGTCGGCCGATCCAGCAAATGAGGGCGTGCCACATCGCCGCTGCCACCGCTGTTTTGCAGAAACAACCCTGTGCTTTACCAGAATTAACCCGCAATCCACGCCGATTGCAGCAGGCCTCTGTTTTATCGTTTTAAACCCTCAGATTTCGAAATGTATTTACAAGTAAGCCCCTGCAACCTTCAAAAGCTCATAACTTCTCCGTTTTAAACCCGTTTTCGACGATTCTTGCGCTCACGAGTTCGTAGCGACGCGTAGAATAGATTTATAAACCTTTTATCTTCTGTTTCAATGATATGGTGTACTGTTTCTTATAGTTTGTATTTGTTTGCTTGCATGTATGAGTTTGTATGCTGTGTGGTGTTCCGATGCACGTGTAGACGCTAGTCTCTTCGTGCAAACTCAAGTGCAACATCAGGATAACATCCAGAAGACTCTGAGCAGCGACTTTTCAAAAGAAAGGCAAGTATAACATAAACAACACCTAATAACTTTTATTTACTGCATGTGCATTTTAATTTATATGCCTGTAAGGTTCACCTAGCTACTTTTATCCTTTTATATCTACCTTGTGGGAATGCATATGGTTAAGTTGTGCTAGGTGCTGCGCAAACTCATATCTTTTGTTAATTTAATTTTGAGTAATAATTTTATGCAGTTAATTGTTGGACTTGACCCTGATCGGTTCATGTCCATTTTAATATGGCTTTTTAGCAACATGGTTTTGGAAGCTTGAGCTAAAGTGCTCGTGTGCTTTTGCTAGTTCTCTCCCTAAGGACCAAATCGCAAAGCGACCACCTGGGACAACAGTGCTACCACAAGGCTAGAATGGGACGGATTTAGCTGATTAATTAGGTTGTTTTGGTTTGGGAATAACTTACCTGCGGGGCAAGAGGGGAGGCTAGTATCAGTGGTCGCTGCACTACCTCATGGTTGAGTGTGCTTTACGTTATATGTATGTGCATCACCCTTTGGAGGCGGACACCACCGTTGCGACCCTGAAACCTTAGCGGTTACACCTTACCAACGTGATCTTTGTAAAGGCTTCGTAGTGTACTTGCTAGTCATCTCATCTTCGGTAATGTGATGAACTCCTAGCGTAGCTCACGACTTATGGGTAAAGATGTACAACCTCTCGAGAGTGTAAAACTAACATGTTAGCCATGATCACGGTTATGAGTGGCCCAGACCCTTCCCAGTGATTAGAAGGACCCTTGGCTGAGGTTCCTTGGTTTTGGTTATGGTTATGATAATGGTTATATCTGTTTAATCTTGTTTAATTCTTATGCAATATCTTTTGGATTAATGGTTTATCTACTCATGTTTAGTAAATAGTTGTTAATAAAATGTGACGAACTAAAAGCTAATGCAGTCTTTCATCCAACCCTAGAGCCTCATGGTTTATGTTATATTTGTTGAGTGCTATATGTACTCACGCTTGTTTATTTATATTTATTACTTGTTGGGGGGGAAAATCCAACCGCTCCTCAGAAAGAGGAAGGCCTGAAGGTGTACAAATGAAGGTTCGTGAAGTTCTAGGCGTGCGACCCCCAGTCGGTTTCCCTATGGATGGCTCGAAGATTTAATTACGCTTCCGCTACTCTGTGTATGTCTTATATATATGTTGTTTAACGTTATATAATAAAGCATGTTCTGTTATATCACTGTTTATTGTCTCTATATGTGTGAGATTAGATCCTAGCACACATATAGTTTTGCTCTGGTTTGTGTTTTTAAAACTAGGGTGTGACAGAACGAAACGCCTAATACTCATCGTAGTCTTGGACATAGTCTTCATTACCTCCATCATCTGAGCAGTGGTTGGATTTCCCCCCCCCCCCCAACGAGGAATAAATATAAAGAATACAAGCGTGAGTACAAAATACCCAACAAATATAACATAAACCATGAGGCTCTATGGTTAGCTGACAAACTGCATTAGCTTTTATTTTAAAACTTTCATGAAAGCCTAATTGCTATGAATTAGTAACAAAACTATTAGCCCAAAAGATATTGCATAAGAAATTAAGTAAGATTAAACAGATATAACCGTTATAAAAACCATAACCAAAACCAAGGAACCTCAGCCAAGGATCCTTCTAATCACCGGGAAGGGTCTGGGCCGCTCATAACTGTGAGCACGGCTAACAGTTTTACACTCTCGAGAGATTGTACATCTTTACCCACAAGTCGTGAGCTACTCTAGAGGTTAATCACATTACCGGAGATGAGATGACTAGCAAGCGCACTATGATGCCTTTACAAAGATCACGTTGGTAAGGTGTAACCGCTAAAGTTTCAGGTTCCGCAACCGTAGGGCAAGCCTCACGGGGAGAAGCACGTACATATAACATAAAGCACACTCAACCTAAGTAGCGCGAGTGCCACAGAAGCTCACCTCCTCTCTTGCCCCGCAGGTAAGCTACTCCCAAACCAAAACAACCTAATTAGTCAGCTAAGTCTGTCCCATTCCAGCCTTGTGGTAGCACTGTTGTCCCAGGTGGTCGCTTTGTGACTCGGTCCTTAGGGAGAGAACCAGCAAAAGCACATGAGCACATTGCTCAAGCTCCCTAAACCATGTTGCTAAAAAGCCATATTAAAATGGACATGAACCGATCAGGGTCAAGCCCAACAATTAATTGCATAGGATCATTAATCAAAATTAAATTAACAAAAAGACATGAGTTTACGCAGCACTAGCACAACTTAACCATACGCATCCCAAAAAAGTAGATATATAAGGATGAAAGTAGCTAGGTAAAACCTTACAGGCATATAAATTAAAATGCACATGCAGTAAATAAAAGGTTATTAGGTGTTGTATATGTTATACTTGCCTTCCTCAAAATTTATTCCTTGGTGCTGCTCAGAGGCTTCTGGAGGTTACTTTTTGAACTCAACAGGCGGATCAACGTCTACGCACGATATACGGCACAAACAAGCATACACATGATCACACATGCAAGCAAACAAATGCAAAAGGTAAGAAACAGTACATCATGACATAAAAATAGAAGGTAAAACGTATTTAAAATTATTCTACGCATTTATACGATCGCGTGGGCGCGAGAATCGCCGAAAACGTATTTAAAACGTGAAAGATATGGCCTTTTGAAGATGATATGACCTAATTGTAAATATATTTTGAAAACTAGGGTTAAAATCGTTAAAACAGGGGGCTTCTCACCACGGCGATGGACTGCGGGTTAAATAGAGCAAAACAGAAGGACTCTTTAGCAAAAGTGTCAGGGTTGCCGTCTGTTGACCGGTATTCGACCAGGTCACCGGTGGATCTGGGCCCTTGGATTGGGATCGGACGGCAGGGAAATGAACGGGAAAAAGGTGGCCGGCGATGACCACTGGAGGCGGCGGAGTCCGCCTCCCCACGGCGGTGCCTCGCCGGGGAGCGGCGCTCTGGGGCTGCGGGGCACGGCGTGGGACGACAGCAGGCCGGAGAGCGGGAGGACATGACGGCGAACTCACCGAGGGGCTCGGAGCGGGCGGAGGTGCACTGGAGGTGGCCCGCGACAGAGGAGGGTGGACTGCAGCGACGAGCGTTCACGGAGAAGCGCCAAGAAGCAGCTACGGGGCTCCAAGAACCGGCGGAATGACTCCGTGGAGGTCCTGCGAGGGTGCACGGGGGTTAAATGGACAGGGGAAGGTACGCCTTGGCGGAATTGAGCGGCGGCGGCGCAACTCACCGGTCGGCCTCGATGGCGAAATTGGACGGCGCACGAGGTTGTTAGGGCTCGGGCGGGGGTGTGGTGGCGAAAAGAGATGGCGGCGGAGCTGGCAAACCCTTTTTATAGGGCGGCGGTAGAGAAATTCGAGCCCGACTCAAGGTGGAACGCGACGCGAGCTCGGGATCCTGTTCGGCACGGGCTTGGTCAGGCGGAGCCTGCGTCGGGGCAGCATGGCGGCACTGGCAGGCGGGCCAAGGCGGAGGCCGGGTCCACGGTGCAGAGGAGGCGGCGCCTCGGACAGAGGGAGAGCAGAGGCGGCGCGGGTTTGTCCGGTTCAATCCGGAGTTGGGTCCGCGTCGACCATGCATCGCGCGCGAGCGGGAGAAGGAGAGGATGGAGGGAGACGGGACCATGGCCAGAGAGGGGACGCGGTGCGGGAGAAGGCGGGCCCACAGCGCAGAGAAAGAGAGAGAGGTAGTAATGCACCAGCATGAATGCACAACAAAGTTGACCTATGATTATTTTAAATTACTTGTTTAATAAAATAAAACATGAAAATGCAGGCCTAGGAATATTAAATCTTAGAAAATTAAATAAACCATATTAAAGTTATTGTAAAATTCTGGAATTAAATTTAGGGTGTTACAACAACCCAACATTCTACCTTTATGTTCGAACAAACTGGCATAAGTGTACCCCGACCTTTTTATCCATACCTGTGGGGCTTCTGGCATTTCTTACCTTGTCTTCGGCGGTTGAGAGATGGAACAATCTCAGTTGAGTGTCACTGAACTCTATCTCCTTTCAAGTTTCATGCTCAGAGGGTTTTGAAAATTTTGAAAAGAAAGCACTAAGTTCCTCAAATGGTACCCTCGATCACTCAAGTGGTTTTATATTCCTCACCAGGCCATCGGCCAAACTTTCCCCTATCAACTAAAAGGCTTATGTGGAGCTCGAGGTAGGGATAAAGGTAGCTTACCTATGTCATGTATTTTGTTAAGTCAAACATTGGTCCTAGCGAAGTTGGTGATACCTCTCATCCCGATCAAAGGAGAATGGATTTGTTTTGTAGGTGGATATGGTCTATGGATGAAAACTCCTTATTTGATGAATCTCTTCTTGAAACTATGAAGCATTTGAGTACATGGAGCTGTCATTTTCTTTTCTCTTTTTTTTGTCACTTTTTTCTCTCTTTTTTTTTGATAGCTCCATATCTCCTTTTTGTATGAGAACTTTGGGGATATTGCTGGAATATGACAGTAGTATTTATTTGTAAGACCATATTTGTGGACAGGTAACTGGATGATGGATATGGTGGAGAAATATCTGGTGTAAGAGGATGCTTGAATTCAATGTAGATTTAAGCATGACCAGATGAAGAAAGGCTAGCAAATAGATGTGGATGTGAGGGATTTTGATCGGGATTTGAAGTGCCACTACCTCATAAGAACTCAAAATTTGACAAAACTCAACACAACAATAGGGAGCATATGTAGAGGTTCTGTCATGTAAAGCATTTGGCTCTGGATAGGTATTTCAAACCACTGAGGAACTTTCTCATTTTAGTTTTCAAAAGGAAAAACTCTGAGAATTCACCTTACTAGGATCAAGATGGGCTAAACTTATACTATGATTATATCATATCTCACAACAACTTAGACTTGGTTTGAAAGCACTTGCTCCCACAAGGTTAAAGATTAAAGGTAGGATCACGACAAATGCCAATAAGTTCAACTTTTAGGAGAGTGTCAAGTTGAATACGAAATAATTACAAGAAATTAACAGAGCAACTATTCATCATTTCCTTTAAGCAGGGGTATAAACAAAGTTTTGGCATTATAGGAGTTAGTTTATTTATCTAAAAAGAAATTTTTTTGTTGTTTTCAGATTATGCAAATTTTTATAGGTGTTTTTTTTATTTGGTGGATAAAGCAAATCTTTTTGGAGTCATGGCACCTTTTAGGATTTAAGATATCAATTCAGCACAAAGCATTCGGGGTACTCACCTGGATAGCTCTCCCAAGCTTAGTTCTTGCAAATGAATGCAAACTTAAAGCTTAAGATCACTTGGCTGCGATGAGACGAAGTACCTTTGCGAGTGAGAACGCGTTGTCGACCATGCTCGACTTGCCTTCCTTTCCCTCATACTCGGCCATCTTCCATAGGGTATTTCTTCCCAATGTACTAGGCTCTCCATCACTCCAGTGTGCCTCCTCGAGATTCTCATCCTCCCACCAGGAAGAATGTCGAGGGCCTCAGGATGCCGACATGCAGAATTCTGCATGGTAGACTCTATTCTCTTTCTTCACATTTTGTCTTCGACATAGTTGAAGGGGAATTGATCCAGAATTCTGTACGCGTCGAGAGGTCCATCTTGGATTTAAGATTGTGAGCGCTATTGATTTGATGAACTTCGGCAGGAGGTTGTCATGGTGCTCTACTTCCGTCCTTGACCAGATGTCATCATTGAGACTGTGGAAGGAAGCTCTCATGACGGATGCATCTTCGAAGAGACTCCTTTACTGCTATGTCAATCAAGCGTTTGACAACTTGAGACCTTGGTCCTCAAAGCTTTGGTCTTTCTCGGTAGATGATGCTACACACTCGGAGGCGGATGTAGTCTGGAGCAACTCCAGTGACGTTGAAACCACCACCAATCCTTTTGGAGACAGGTGGAGGTGTTCAAATCCCATGATGGATTCCATGTAGCGGATACACCCAAGCTCTGATGACAAACTTAGTTGCCAATGTGCTTGGTGGGTGGCAATTAGGCTGCTTCACTAGAGGAGAAGTTTGGAATATCCTCTTTGACTCATGCAATTGCCAACCAAATTCCTTGGTGTAGCCTGGTGTCTGCTCCCCCAAGCTTGGATGCTGCAATGGATTGCGGTCTCCAGCTTGCTACTGTGTGTGTTGCTTGCTTTGCTTCTCCTCGGGCATGATACTTGTCAGTCATGACATGTCCCGCACAACCATTGACTGTCATATCATGATGTAGACATTCTCTCCCTGCCCATGGGCGATTTTCCACTTTTGCCTTTGTGGTGCTTAAGACATAAGGCCTGCGATCAGAGGTGTCTATGCCGGCCGAATTTGGGATCTACACCACAACTCCATAGGTACGCAATCCTCCCATGGGTATGTGGACCACACTCACTTTGAGGGTGAGCGGGTCAGGTCCACATTGCAATTTAAGACATAGGGATAGCATAGTATATTGTGACATTGAATGTTACCTTAGCATGACACTGAACCTTGCATCGCCGGACGAATTTGGGATCTATATTCTCCTTCCATTGGGTATGCAATCCTCCCGATGGGTAATCAGGGCTCCTCGGTGGAGGCTTTCAATTGGTAGTGTTGCCAGCACTACCACATCATGATACTATCATTTTCCCAAGGGAAGCAAAGTGCGATAAGGGCCCAAGGCCTCTTTTCTCGTAAATGTGGGGATGAATGCCTCCTACAATAGGTTAGTGGACAACAAATACATGGGAATAATACATATGCCACATATCATCCAAGGCAAGTTGTTCACAGAGTGCTAAATGGGGATTTCAATCAAAGACAGCACAAAACCGTGTTGTAAAACCATGACTTTTCCATCTCCAAAGTTTTACTCAAATCCTTGGTCTAAAAAAATGGGTCAAAAATGACGATTCATTACCGGGATTTTGTGTCTCCAAAGGACTTTGCGGGATCGAACCGTTCGAGAACCGCGGTTTCTATACTAGCGAATGAATCCACACCACCAAATTTACACAAAGCTCATTTATCGGAAGCACCCCTTTTATGTTTGCCTCGACGATAAAAAGAGGCCAACCCAACCTAAGCACCACGCTTAATTTGGAAGTTGGTCTCTGGGCACACAAATGGTCCAAGCTATGTTCTCACTGTACACTAAGGCGGGATGAAAAATACATTTCATCATAAGATTTACGCAATGGATAGAGCAAAATTGGAGCACAATGAAAAATTGGAGCAAAATTGGACGGCGCACGAGGTTGTTAGGGCTCGGGCTGGGCTGTGGTGGCGAAAAGAGATGGCGGCGGAGCTGGCAAACCCTTTTTATAGGGCGGCGGTAGAGAAATTCGAGCCCGACTCAAGGTGGAACGCGACGCGAGCTCGGGGTCCTGTTCAGCTCGGGCTTGGTCACGCGGAGCCTGCGTCGGGGCGGCATGGCGGCACTGGCAGGCGGGCCAAGGCGAAGGCCGGGTCCACGGTGCAGAGGAGGCGGCGCCTCGGACAGAGGGAGAGCAGAGGCGGCGCGGGTTTGTCCGGTTCAATCCGGAGTCGGGTCCGCGTCGACCATGCATCGCGCGCGAGCGGGAGAAGGAGAGGATGGAGGGAGACGGGACCATGGCCAGAGAGGGGACGCGGTGCGGGAGAAGGCGGGCCCACAGCGCAGAGAAAGAGAGAGAGGTAGCAATGCACCAGCATGAATGCACAACAAAGTTGACCTATGATTATTTTAAATTACTTGTTTAATAAAATAAAACATGAAAATGCAGGCCTAGGAATATTAAATCTTAGAAAATTAAATAAACCATATTAAAGTTATTGTAAAATTCTGGAATTAAATTTAGGGTGTTACAACAACCCAACATTCTACCTTTATGTTCGAACAAACTGGCATAAGTGTACCCCGACCTTTTTATCCATACCTGTGGGGCTTCTGGCATTTCTTACCTTGTCTTCGGCGGTTGAGAGATGGAACAATCTCAGTTGAGTGTCACTGAACTCTATCTCCTTTCAAGTTTCATGCTCAGAGGGTTTTGAAAATTTTGAAAAGAAAGCACTAAGTTCCTCAAATGGTACCCTCGATCACTCAAGTGGTTTTATATTCCTCACCAGGCCATCGGCCAAACTTTCCCCTATCAACTAAAAGGCTTATGTGGAGCTCAAGGTAGGGATAAAGGTAGCTTACCTATGTCATGTATTTTGTTAAGTCAAACATTGGTCCTAGCGAAGTTGGTGATACCTCTCATCCCGATCAAAGGAGAATGGATTTGTTTTGTAGGTGGATATGGCCTATGGATGAAAACTCCTTATTTGATGAATCTCTTCTTGAAACTATGAAGCATTTGAGTACATGGAGCTGTCATTTTCTTTTCTCTTTTTTTTGTCACTTTTTTCTCTCTTTTTTTTTTGATAGCTCCATATCTCCTTTTTGTATGAGAACTTTGGGGATATTGCTGGAATATGACTGTAGTATTTATTTGTAAGACCATATTTGTGGACAGGTAACTGGATGATGGATATGGTGGAGAAATATCTGGTGTAAGAGGATGCTTGAATTCAATGTAGATTTAAGCATGACCAGATGAAGAAAGGCTAGCAAATAGATGTGGATGTGAGGGATTTTGATCGGGATTTGAAGTGCCACTACCTCATAAGAACTCAAAATTTGACAAAACTCAACACAACAATAGGGAGCATATGTAGAGGTTCTGTCATGTAAAGCATTTGGCTCTGGATATGTATTTCAAACCACTGAGGAACTTTCTCATTTTAGTTTTCAAAAGGAAAAACTCCGAGAATTCACCTTACTAGGATCAAGATGGGCTAAACTCATACTATGATTATATCATATCTCACAACAACTTAGACTTGGTTTGAAAGCACTTGCTCCCACAAGGTTAAAGATTAAAGTTGGATCACGACAAATGCCAATAAGTTCAACTTTTAGGAGAGTGTCAAGTTGAATACGAAATAATTACAAGAAATTAACAGAGCAACTATTCATCATTTCCTTTAAGCAGGGGTATAAACAAAGTTTTGGCATTATAGGAGTTAGTTTATTTATCTAAAAAGAAATCTTTTTGTTGTTTTCAGATTATGCAAATTTTTATAGGTGTTTTTTTATTTGGTGGATAAAGCAAATCTTTTTGGAGTCATGGCACCTTTTAGGATTTAAGATATCAATTCAGCACAAAGCATTCGGGGTACTCACCTGGATAGCTCTCCCCAAGCTTAGTTCTTGCAAATGAATGCAAACTTAAAGCGTAAGATCACTTGGCTGCGATGAGACGAAGTACTCGACTTGCCTTCCTTTCCCTCATACTCGGCCATCTTCCATAGGGTATTTCTTCCCAATGTACTAGGCTCTCCATCACTCCAGTGTGCCTCCTCGAGATTCTCATCCTCTCACCAGGAAGAATGTCGAGGGCCTCAGGATGCCGACATGCGAAATTCTGCATGGTAGACTCTATTCTCTTTCATCACATTTTGTCTTCAACATAGTTGAAGGGAATTGATCCAGAATTCTGTACGCGTCGAGAGGTCCATCTTGGATTTAAGATTGTGAGCGCTATTGATTTGATGAACTTCGGCAGGAGATTGTCATGGTGCTCTACTTCCGTCCTTGACCAGATGTCATCATTGAGACTGTGGAAGGAAGCTCTCATGACGGATGCATCTTCGAAGAGACTCCTTTACTGCTATGTCAATCAAGCGTTTGACAACTTGAGACCTTGGTCCTCAAAGCTTTGGTCTTTCTCGGTAGATGATGCAACACACTCGGAGGCGGATGTAGTCTGGAGCAACTCCAGTGACGTTGAAACCACCACCAGTCCTTTTGGAGACAGGTGGAGGTGTTCAAATCCCATAATAGATTCCATGTAGCGGATACACCCAAGCTCTGATGACAAACTTGGTTGCGAATGTGCTTGGTGGGTGGCAATTAGGCTGCTTCACAAGAGGAGAAGTTTGGAATATCCTCTTTGACTCATGCAATTGCCAACTAAATTCCTTGGTGTAGCCTGGTGTCTGCTCCCCCAAGCTTGGATGCTGCAATGGATTGCGGTCTCCAGCTTGCTACTGTGTGTGTTGCTTGCTTTGCTTCTCCTTGGGCACGATACTTGTCAGTCATGACATGTCCCGCACAACCATTGACTGTCATATCATGATGTAGACATTCTCTCCCTGCCCATGGGCGATTTTCCACTTTTGCCTTTGTGGTGCTTAAGACATAACTCTACTTGCGATCAGAGGTGTCTATGCCGGCCGAATTTGGGATCTACACCACAACTCCACAGGTACGCAATCCTCCCATGGGTATGTGGACCACACTCACTTTGAGGGTGAGCGGGTCAGGTCCACACTGCAATTTAAGACATAGGGATAGCATAGTATATTGTGACATTGAATGTTACCTTAGCATGACACTGAACCTTGCATCGCTGGACGAATTTGGGATCTATATTCTCCTTCCATCGGGTATGCAATCCTCCCGATGGGTAATCAGGGCTCCTCGGTGGAGGCTTTCAATTGGTAGTGTTGCCAGCACTACCACGTCATGATACTATCATTTTCCCAAGGGAAGCAAAGTGCGATAAGGCCCCAAGGCCTCTTTTCTCGTAAATGTGGGGGTTAATGCCTCCTACAATAGGTTAGTGGACAACAAATACATGGGAATAATACATATGCCACATATCATCCAAGGCAAGTTGTTCACAGAGTGCTAAATGGGGATTTCAATCAAAGACAGCACAAAACCGTGTTGTAAAACCATGACTTTTCCATCTCCAAAGTTTTACTCAAATTCTTGGTCTAAAAAAATGGGTCAAAAATGACGATTCATTACCGGGATTTTGTGTCTCCAAAGGACTTTGCGGGATCGAACCATTCGAGAATCGCGGTTTCTGTACTAGCGAACGAATCCACACCACCAAATTTACACAATGCTCATTTATCGGAAGCACCCCTTTTATGTTTCCCTCGACGATAAAAAGAGGCCAACCCAACCTAAGCACCACGCTTAATTTGGAAGTTGGTCTCTGGGCACACAAATGGTCCAAGCTATGTTCTCACTGTACACTAAGGCAGGATGAAAAATACATTTCATCATAAGATTTACGCAATGGATAGAGCAAAATTGGAGCATGGTTTTTTTCTTTTTTTCTCTTTTTTTTATTTTTTGTATGGAAAGAACAAGAAAAGATAAAACTAAATGAAAGATAAAACACTATTCTGACTCGTGCTTCCCCGGCAACGGCGCCAGAAATCTTGTTGGCGGTTCTTAACCTAACAGAGTTTACTCCGCAAGCTAACGGAGACCGCTGAAGCTTTCACTTGGGAGTATTCCAAGGTATCGTTTTTATCCACAGGGAAACATTGAGAAAGAACAATGATTCATCGATCATCTAGCTTTATCTATCTAATTCATTCCAAATGATAGGTGGAGATATATGGAAGATAAACAAAAGACACACACCAAACACCATGAGATACAAGCCAAACACCGTTGGCATGAAAACAGGTTTAGCTAGGACGACAACGAGTCAAGACTAAGGTTTCGGTCTTCATTCTTTACTACCATACAAGAGCTATTCGTGCTAAGGTCGAAAGGATTTCAACAGAGGCGATACTTGCGTCGAGCGAAATTCCAGAGTCTCAAGGGTACCAGGGGGTAGATAGTAGGTCCCGAAAGAGAGTCTGGCTATCACCGACGGGCCTACCGAATGAACGAGCCTGGACTACACAGGTACACCACACGCTGTCACCGAGTGGAGCTACCAAGCATATCTGCGTGGGTAGGATGGCACGCTACAAACGTGTTCAAGCGAAGCTTGAACAACAATAGTTCATCCTTGGCCAAAGGAGAGGAACTAACCAGAGCCTAGCGTCTAAGTCTAGGGTTGAATTGTAGCACCGGCAAGCACAACTAAGAATCCATCAATTCTAACTTAGCACAACTCAGGCCATGATGCGATACTCCTAAACTACTAACCACACCATGTAACTAAGTAAAGAAGAAGAAGTGCAATAACTATGAAAGTAAAGCACTGATCATTATCGGGAAAGTAATGCAATAAATATATCAAGAATGTAAATACATTACCGGGGATTCCCGACCGACTCCGACACACGAAGCTTGCTCTAACTCCTAACTAAACATTGTTTTCAGAGTGGAGGCACCACCCGAGGGGCGCCTCCTAAAGGGAGAAAGAGAATCACATAGTGAATGGTACAAGTTACAAGGTGAGGAGGTGCCTTCTATTTATAGCCTTAAGAGGTGAGGAGTCTTCCATAGGATCCCGGCGTGGGATTATCCTCCAAAACCCCCCCTCTTGGGCTGCCATTCATCCTCCGGGAGGCCCAATTGTTGGCCTTGGCGGCCAGCCCCCTCGCCGTGCAGCCAGCCCACATGGCTGGGCGGCCAGCCCGCTAGGCCGGGCGGCCAGCCCACTAGGCCGGACGTTGATGAACTTGCGACGATTGTAACTTTTATTCGGACTCCAAATTGGGCAAATAATATATGCGTTGGAATCGTCTTGACGAGCTCTACGCATTGGTGGAGTCCTTGTAGGCATTTGAGATACTTTTTAGTTGTGTATTTTCTGATCTTTCTCCAACCCTTTATGCGCGAATTCTTTCTTCCTCCAATTGATGTTCTCTTGTATGTAATTTGAGCATCTCCCTGTGATACACCGAAAACCACCAAAACTCATGGAATCCATTAGTGTTAGGTAAATAATGCACAGAACTTTATATACACCCCATTTATTCACCGAGAGATTGACGGTCGAAATTGTGAAATAACGACCATCAACACCCTCTTTCATCTTGACTGGTCTATATTGTGAATAATAGAACTTGCATGAAAGTAAAACATCAGGATATATAATCAAGCCTATGGTATTTGAAAACATGAGCCTAAACATAAGGTATTCAAGTAGTTACTACGTTGCCCGACAGTGATATTTGGCACTGTCACATCTGGTGAGCATTAGCGATTCGAATCAATTTTTAATTTCCGGGAATAACTATCATGCCAGGGGTATATGCTTACTAGCCATCGCGTTCCCACATATAGCCCCCATCTTCACTTTTCCCATCCCAAGTTTGATTCACTCCCGCCTGACCCCCGAGTTGCGCGCCACCTTCCTCTCAACCAGTGGGTAGGAACGTGTCTCTATTCTTAGGATGGCAAGAGTAAGATTTCACCAGTCCTTTGGCCCGGATAAGCACTCTAGCAATGTTATACCAATCAGCAGACGAATAGCGGATGGGCCTTATGCGACTCGGGCGGAGTTCACAGTGCGACATCATGAAAAGTAAATGCTGAAATAAAATCTCTGTCCGGTCTCCACTTAAGACTTGAGCATAATTATAACTTCCACCATAGTGAGATTTTTCTGATTTGAAAGAAAAAAAATCACATACGCGACGAATGACTCCTTTCACTCGGGTCTACTCGTACCTAGCATTAATAGGCATACTCGTCCTACGAACTCTACGTATAGGTGCTAGGGTCAGGGCGGCCGGGAAGTCTAATGCAATGGGTTTCAAGCAACTCCTAATGCATATGTGTAACTTAAATCGTATAGTATTTGCTGGGTTGAAGTATGGTCCTACCTACCCTCTTCGCTGGGGTTAGCTTCTTCAGATGCAGGGTCAATGGCCTGAGGTGGGTCCTCCTGCTGCTGCTCTTCTGGCTCCTGGTCGTCGGGTTCTTTGATCAACGGCAGCTCCTGCGTCAGCACCTCGTTTGCGGGATCTATATGCGATGACATAATGCAAATGAGTGCAAAGGTATGCAAATGCAGGTATAGGGTGCAAGAAAATAACCATGGTGCATAACATTTGATGCAAGACCTAAGTACCCTCATTTTTAAACTTATACCACAACAAAGGAAACTTACAAACTTTACTTTAAGAAATCACACAACCATTATTAAGAAATCATACAAACCATCACCTAAACTTAGTTTAACCCATCATTCATAATATCACAGGAACTTTCAGCAAGCATCATGCTGAAGCCAATTGTATCGCACACATACATGAAACTATACTTAGGCCTATTATACAAGTTTATCTTTTTATTGCATTAAAGTTCTCCGGTCTAGTTCATACTGTTACACAATCCCAAATGATCTCAATTATTTATGACATGTAGGTCAGTACTGTGATAAGTCACTGCCAAAATTTCAGCCCAAGAAAAGTTATATCTATTTTACTAAAATTCTAGCAATATATCAGCCTTTTAAATTTCTAGATTTTTCATAATTTGTAGGAATGGAATTCGGGCATGAATTTGTCACAGATGGCACAACTTAGCATGAATAGTAAGCACAAAAATCAGCAAGCTCAGAAGTTATGTATTCATAGGACATCTATTTTCTAATTTTTAAATTCATCACAATATTCATGCCGAGCAAAAATGTAGGAAGAAAATTCACAAAAATACCTTCTGAAAACTAGACATCACCAACTAGCTACCAGATTTTTCATAGAAATTTCCCAGCCATCTAGAACCACTTTTCCTATTTTCTCGTCTAGCTAGTAGCATTTTGGTTATTTTCAAAACAGCAATCAAATGTAACATGCACAGCCTCACTTTTCACCAGTGAGCTACTTATTCTAAGGAGAGTGCAGGAAAAATATCAGGGAGTCAATTGTAGCATATTTTACATAGCAAGAATGTCACATGTAACAAAATACCCGAAAACATGAGGATAAATACAAAACAGTAGGTAAATGGACAATACCAGTGCTAGCAAAATTTGTATAGAGCCTAGATGTACATGTATAGCTACTTTCCATGTTTCATCTCATTTGGAGGTCAATTTAACCATATTTTCCATTTTTGGTAGATTAACATGCATGCACAATATTGAGGGCAAAACAGACAATGCACATCTCCACATCATACCCATCCTGTAGATCTAGTCACAAGGAGTTCATAGGTATCGAGTTTGTCCATTTTGGATTTTTATTTGATTTATTATGATTTTTCCAAGTTTCAGCCGAATATTAACTAAATATAACTAAAATCCATAGATCCAGGGACTAGACCCCAATTAAACCTAACTTCTAGGGGCTAGCATGCAAGATCTACAAGACTCATTCAACAGCACATGGATTAAACTGTAAAACCCTAAAACTCCGAGGGCTAGATCCGAAAAAGGCTCTGGCCTTCTTCTTCCTCGCGCCGGCCGGTGGCCGCGACGCGGGTCGGGGAAGGAGTGCGCGGACGCGGCGCACTACCTGGTGTAGGTCTCGTCGGCGCGGTGGGCCTGGACGAGGCGGCGGAGGCGGTGAACTGAGCGTGAACTCGCGCGGCGACGGCGTGAACCGGCGGCGCGGCGGGGTTGGACCTTGGTGTAGGAGGGCGGAACGACGACGAGGATTGGCGGAGGAGATGCGCGTGAGGGTGGAGGTTGTGGTGATGGTGGCCTAGAGGCTTGGCGGTGGGCGAAGGTTGCAGCGCGGGCTCGACTCCAAGCGTGAGCTCGTCAATGGCGGTTCGGTTCGGGAGGACGAGGGCGGGGCGGCGGTGAGCTGAAAGGCGAAGAGGAGGGAAAGAGGTTACCATGGGGGTCGGCCACTGTTTGCCTAAATGGTCGTTTAGCCCGTTTAAACACCGTTTAAACGCTAAACAGTGGCTTACTATTTCCGTTTAATTGGTCATTTACACCGTTTAAACCCATTTAAATAGCCGTTTAGCACCGAATAATGGCTAAACAGTAGGTGACCGACTGTTTACCGTTTAGGCTAACACTGGGGTCGGCCTCCACTTAACGCCGTGGCCGAGGGCGCGATCCGTGGGCGCCGCGGCATGACCGTACGCTGGCGGCCACGCGGCGTCCACGGGCTAGGGAAGCGGGGCGGTGCTGACGGGTGCGACCCGCATGTCAGTGGCTCCGGAAAAAACCAGGGAAAAGTGTGTTTTCTCCTCTGCTAAAAATCGCATTTTTGACCTATTTATGAGCCGAATCTGGAAAAGTGCCAATTGGATGAAATGTTCTACTCTTTAAGCTCTACAACTTTGTCAAAAGGCTTGGTGTCACAATCTATTTGTAAATACAATTTAAATTTGAATTTACCCTACAGCCCCCAATTTAGACAGTGGACCTTTATTGCTTGGGAAATTCAAAAGTCCTATTTCTAAGCATTTTCACCCAATGTGCCGTTTGGAAATGTTGCTTAGAATTTTCAGAGCTATGACTTATCTAATTTGAGCATTGCATTAAAGTGGCTGTTATTTAGAGAAAATTTGATATTATTAGTCAGGTCATGTTTGAACTGATTTTCTGTGTTGGTAGGAAATGACCCTATTCACCCTGTAAACCTCAAAATATGACCAAGCCCCAATTATCAAAGTTGTTCACCACATACCTTTCTACAATCTTGGTAATATAAGCTTCTCCTAGATCTCAATGGAATTGAAGTTATGACTACAAACATAGAGACAAACAAACACAAAACAGGGCTCACCAAATTGCATCCTACCCAAATTTGCTCATGTAGTTCAATTATATGCTATTGCATGATGCTTCATGATGAATGATGCATGTATGAGTGATATCTATGCACTTGAGATGCTGATGCATCACACTACGATACAAGGCCCGCTAGCCTACTCGATATGGTGCGCGCCATTACTTCCTTGGATAGCTTCTCTCAGCCCAAAGCCGATTCAAGCCCATTAACTAGGTCGGCCAAATTCCGATGCCAACACATGCCCCCTGGTTTTGGCAAATAAAGATTTTATTTCAAAACCAAGATAAGAGGGAATTTCTGGCTTACACATCCCGTCGGAACTGAACCGCCACACGGTCTTCCATGGTAACTGCAATGATGACCCGCGTGACCCTTCAATATTTCTGTACGGTGCCCTTCCGCCTTCCATCGCCTCATACTTAATGAAAGGCACGGCTCCCCTGTTTCTCCCCCATCGACATCTGCTCTCCTTCTTTCTCTAGCCAAGGACCTCGAGGGCAACATCCCCTTCTCACCATGTCTTCCACCGACAGCAACATCCCCTTGGAGCCGTCCTCTCCATCCTCCGTGCTAGGACCTCGAGGGCCCACTCCACCGGCTTCGCCCTCCGTCGCCTGCATTGAGGGCATGGCAGCCCCTACATCCCCAGCCGTTGCCAATGTGCAGGCTCCGCCACTGCTGATCAACGTCATGCCGCCGGGCTTGGCTCCTTTGCCAGCAGCGGGAACTGGCCTCATCCCTCAAGCTGCGCCGGTGGACGATGAAAAAAGATCGCCAGACCAGACTGTTGACGCCTCTTAGCGTAATAGATTTTACTCCGCAAGCGCACGGAGATTCGCTGTAGCTTTTTCACTCAGAGTATTCCGAGTATCATAAAAGTCCACAGGGAAGCAAGGGCAAATAGGTGGAATGAAATGTCAAACTTTCAAGCAGTACTATAACTTAGATAAAACACCAGCAGTTCTTACAATGGGGGTAAGATAGCAAGATAGTGTATGGTGGGTGTTGGCCTTAGCCTATTAGATATAAATCCGCAAGCGCACGAAAAACGCATTGTAGCCTTTCAACCGAGAGTATTCCAGGGTATCGAATCCACGAGGAACGAGGAGTATAATAATCACACAACACTACGGCCAAACTAGCGAAGCTAGCAAGTAGAGGATAAAAGACAGGAAAGCAGGTTCTCAACAGATGTTAAAGCACCTTATTATACTAAGCATGCAAAGCACTATACTTGTCATGTAAACATAGACACCAAAGCTGCAGAGCCACTGCCAGGAACCAGAGTGCTGATAACCCAGCCGAGAAAGGCGGGCGCTACAGGTTTCGGCTATATCATCAGCGAGTCTATCCGAACGAATGGGATTGGAATACTGAGAACACAAAAGCTGTCACCTAGTGTGTCTACCAACCAGAGCTGCATGGGATAGCCGACCAACCAAGGCAAACTCTAAGTATGAACACCGTCGTGCCACTCAGAGAGTTTACTACTTACTGGTAATGAGCCAGAAAAGCAAGCACATAGCCAACACTATAAGCATGCACAAGTTCCCGTAAACAGACAAGTACAAAACTAAGTATGAAAGTGAAGTAAGAATATAGTAACAAAGGTGAGAGACAAGGAACTTTACTCAATCCTGGAGCTGAATATCCTTCCTTTAATGATACAAGCCTGGGAGAGAAGAGAAATCCCACTCCCGAACTCTGCACTCACTACTCTCCTTGATACAAGAGGAACTCTCTCTACAATGCTAAGGGAAAGCTTCACTTCTCCACACTATACACTCTACCACTACATTTGTCCACTAATCCACACCTCACATGGGAGGTCTAAGGGGGTATTTATAGTGCTAAGTGATGGAGAAGGTCTGTTGTGGTGGTTGGAGATGGTTAGAGGCCATGCGGCTTGTGTGCCAAGCCGGGCGGCTTGGGGTGGAGCCGGGTGACCTGGTCCCAAGCCGGGCGGCCTGGCCATCCCTTGGATCCACCGCCTCACTTCATCCCATGGTCCATATTGCTCCTCCAAGGCGGTTATAGGCCAGTTGGCGGTTATTCTTGTGTGCTTTTGCCTCAACCATTGGATCCTTTGGTGTTTCTTCCTTAGCCATTGGATGGAACTCCGCTGGATTGCTAACTTAGCCAATCTGTGGGCTCGATTGATGAAGTGGCAAGGCCTTCTGTGGCATGGTGATTGTGATAGGTGTAAGCCCGATCTTCCGTAAGGTATGTCGGTTTAGGGGTAAAGAACTCAACGTTGATGAAGAAAGCTCCGAGCTAGGAGGTTCGAATCCTTGCAATCACCAAGAAGGCTATCATTCCTGCAATGCAACCGAAGAACACTAGCAAGAACGAGGAAAGAACGCAATCAAGAATTAACTTGTGCTCACAAAGTTGGGGTTTCACAAACCGATACACGAACGACGAATTATTCTCGAAAGAAAACTTCTAAGCAAAACCCAAACCCTAAATCGTGTGGCGGCTACTGTTTATATAGAGTTTAGGGTGACCATATGAAGCCTAGACGTGTCCGTGATGGACTCCAAGACGATACATGGGCCAAAAGCCCGAATAGGAAAAAAACAGCCCCTGGATAGATTCTGTCTGCTAACTTCCGAAGTGAATTCCTGATGACTCCGAACTCCAAATGACCTCAAACTAGCGGCATTGGAAAGGTTATCTTCTTATCTTTCCAGGATATGTGGATCGTCGAAATCAGTGTCCGTTTGCGGCCTAGGCGATGATTTTAGTTAAGACTGGTCCTGAAGGCCGAGAAAGTCGTCTCCGAGTAGAATTGGGCCTCCATCTTGACTTGGACGCCCTTTTGGTCCTTCTCCTGGTCCGTGCTGGTCTCCAAGGCCTTCATGGTCCTCTCCTAAATTCCTAAGTACAATATAATCAATAATATCATTAGGTAGCATACCATCCTTATAAGTAGAGTTACGGGCACCTAGAAACGAGCTCACCTGTTGATTCAATTGTTTTGCACGTGCTCTTGTAATTGGTCCTTCCATAACCATAGAAGTGATGTCCTCATCATTCTCCCCCTCTTGAAGCGAAGTCGTCCTCGACGCTAACTCATCCTCTTCTCCCAAGTATGGTTTCAAATCTGCAATGTTAAAGGTGGGACTAACCCCAAAATCTGCGGGCAACTCAAGCTTGTATGCATTATCATTAATCTTTTCAAGCACCTTAAAAGGACCAGCAGCTCGAGGCATAAATTTGGACTTCCTCAAATCTGGAAAACGTTCTTTGCGCGAGTGTAACCACACCAAATCACCCGGTTCAAAAAGCACTTGCTTTCTACCTTTACTGCCAGCAAGTTTGTACTTCTCATTCATGTTTTCAATACTACTCTTAGTTGTTTCATGTAAGCTTTTTATAAAATTAGCACGTTGTGACGCATCCAAATGCAATGGTTCCTCAAAAGGCAAAGATATCAAATCAATAGGAGCACGAGGATTAAAACCATAAACCACTTGGAAAGGGCTAAGCTTTGTGGTAGAGTGAATGGATCTGTTGTAAGCAAACTCAATATGAGGCAAACACTCCTCCCACATTTTCAAATTTGTTTTAAGAACAGCCCTCAGCATAGTAGACAAAGTTCGATTAACAACTTCAGTTTGACCATCAGTTTGGGGATGACATGTAGTAGAAAATAAAAGCTTTGTCCCCAATTTATTCCATAAGCTCCGCCAAAAGTGACTCAAAAATTTTGCATCACGATCCGAAACAATAGTAGTTGGCATACCATGTAAACGAACGATCTCATGGAAAAAAATTAGCAATGTGAGAAGCATCGTCCGTTTTATGACAAGGTATAAAATGTGCCATCTTTGAAAAACGATCCACCACAACAAAAATACTATCTCTCCCCCTCTTAGTCCGCGGCAAACCCAAAACAAAGTCCAAAGAAATATCAGCCCAAGGAACACTAGCAACCGGGAGAGGCAAATAAAGACCATGTGGATTTAGGCGAGACTTAGCTTTATTGCAAGTAGTGCAACGTGCAACATACCGTTCAACGTCCCGCTTCAATTTAGGCCAAAAGAAATGAGCGGTCAGCACTTCCGTTGTTTTCTTTACACCAAAATAACCCATCAATCCGCCTCCATGTGCTTCCTGTAAAAACAAAAGACGAACGGAACTATCTGGAACACATAACTTGTTAGCCCGAAAAAGAAGTCCATCATTCAGCACATATTTATTCCATGTTCGGCCCTCTCTACAATTTTCAAAAGCCTCCTTAAAATCAAAATCAGCAGCATACAACCCTTTTATGGTCTCTAAACCAAAGATGCGATGATCAAGTTGTGACAATAAAGTATATCGGCGAGATAAAGCATCCGCAATGACATTGTCTTTCCTTTTCTTGTGCTTAATGATATATGGAAACGACTCTATAAATTCAACCCATTTAGCATGTCGTTTATTTAGCTTAGCTTGACTTCTAATATGTTTCAATGATTCATGATCAGAATGAATAACAAATTCTTTAGGCCAAAGATAATGCTGCCAAGTCTCCAAAACACGCACCAAAGCATATAACTCTTTATCATAAGTCGAATAATTCAACGAAGGCCCATTCAATTTTTCACTAAAGTACGCAACAGGTTTACCTTCTTGTAGAAGCACACCTCCAATCCCAATTCCGCTCGCATCACATTCAAGCTCAAAAGTCTTACCAAAATCCGGAAGTTGTAGTAGAGGTGCATGTGGCAACTTATCTTTCAATGTGTTGAAGGCTTTTTCTTGCGTTGTACCCCAATGGAACATCGCACCTTTCTTCGTCAATTCATTAAGTGAGGCAGCGATGGTGCTAAAATCCTTCACAAAGTGCCGATAGAAACCTGCAAGACCAAGAAAACTGCGCACCTGTGTAATAGTAGTCGGTGTCGGCCAGCTCCGAATAGCATCAATCTTAGTCGGTGTCGGCCAGCTCCGAATAGCATCAATCTTTGTCTCATCCACTTCAATGCCCTGTGGAGTAACAATATAGCTAAGAAATCCAACTCGATCTGTGCAAAAGGTGCACTTCTCAAGGTTTGCAAATAAGCGCGCATCGCGTAGCGCAACAAAAACAGCACGTAGGTGATCAAGATGTTCATCAAAAGATTTGCTATAGATTAATATGTCATCAAAATAAACCACCACAAATTTCCCAATAAAAGAACGGAGAACCTCATTCATTAAGCGCATGAAAGTACTAGGTGCATTAGTTAACCCAAAAGGCATGACCAACCACTCATACAAGCTAAACTTTGTTTTGAAAGCAGTTTTCCACTCATCACCTAGTTTCATTCTAATTTGATGGTAGCCACTACGCAAATCAATTTTGGTAAACATGATAGAGCCACTTAATTCATCAAGCATGTCATCTAAACGAGGAATAGAATGACGATAACGAATGGTTATATTATTAATGGCTCGACAGTCAACACACATACGCCACGTACCATTTTTCTTAGGAACCAAAATGACAGGAACAGCACAAGGACTAAGACTTTGACGTACGTACCCATGGTCCAGTAGCTCTTGGACTTGTCTCTGTATCTCCTTAGCCTCCTCTGGATTGGTCCTATATGCAGCACGGTTGGGCAAAGTAGCACCCGGGATCAAATCAATTTGATGCTCAATTCCTCGCAAGGGTGGTAGGCCGGGTGGAATCTCAGCAGGAAAGACATCCTTAAACTCCTGCAAAAGGTTAGCAACAGCAGGCGGCAACGAGGGAGGCATATCATCAAGCGAAAATAGAACCCTCTTGCACAATAAAGCATATCCGAAAACATCATCAAAGGCAGATGCAGCAAGATCAGATTTTGTTGCAAGCATAGCACCACCCTTTAACTTAATAGCAGGAGAACTAGTAGGTGGTGTAGACGGTTCAGTTTTAAGAGGAACAATAGATTTTGATGCTCGCTGATTTTCAGAAGCTAAAGGCTTATCACGTTCTGCAGTTTCAGCTATAGCCTTATCACATTTCACAATTTCAGCAGGGGTCAAAGGAAGCAAAGTAATTTTCTTGCCTTTATGCACAAAAGTGTATGTATTAGTTCTACCATGGTGTGTTGCATCAGTATCAAATTCCCAAGGTCTACCCAACAAAAGAGAACATGCTTGCATAGGAACAACATCACAATCTGCATAGTCATGATAGGTACCAATAGAAAAATGTACACGTGCAGTATGTGTTACCTTGGCCTTACCGCTGTTGTTAAGCCATTGAATATGATATGGATGAGTGTGGGCACGTGTCGAAAGACCAAATTTTTTGACAAAATCAGCACTCACCAAATTATTGCAACTCCCACCATCAATGATAGTACGAACACGGCACTTATTGATGATAAAATAAATCTGAAATAGATTATGCCGCTGCAACTTGTCCTCATGTTCCACCTGTGCACTCAAAACACGCTGAACAACATAGGTGCCATTGTGAGTGTAGTCTTCCTCATCATCTCCGCCAAAAGCTTCTGACTCCTTCTCTGAAGCCTGTACATCCTCCTCAGCTTCACTAGTGCTGATGTAACCACCATTATCTGTAGCAATGTAGGCTCGCTTGCTAGGACACTCCCTCATGACATGTCCCATCCCTTTGCACTGATGGCACACAATGTTTGCTGATGTGGTAGGTGTTGTAGCAGAGATAGTGTCGGTCTTCCCTGTTTTTGGCACAAAAACAGATTTGCTCACCTCGGGCGTAGAAGGTGTCGCTGGTGGTGGTAAAGTGCGTCTCGTGTTAGGCGGTGCTGCACGTCCCTTGCTCGATTGCAACCTGGAAGAAGATGAAACACCAAAAGTATTGCGCGAAGATTGCGCACGGTCCTGCAATTCTTGTTCAGCCAAAACAGCAATATGGAACAACTGGTCGGTGGTGTTATAGTCTTTGTAAGCAACAATATTTTGAGTATCTTTGCGCAGCCCAGAATAAAAACGTGTCATAGTATCATCATCTTCCTCATCAATATCACAACGCAACATGGCAACATGCAAATCATTATAGTATTCATGAACAGAACGATTGCCTTGATCAAAACGTTGCAATTTCTTTTTCAAATCACGCTTATAAGAAAGAGGAATAAAACGACTACGCATAGAACGTTTAAGCTTAGACCATGTAGCTGGGTCTTGACCACGTTTAACTAAATCATTCCACCAAAGTATAGCATAACCAGTAAATTCACTAGTAGCTTATCGAACACGCTGATTAGCGGGAATCATATGAGAGTTAAATTTTTGTTCAACCGTCATCTCCTAATCTAAGTAAGCATCAGCATCATATGAACCATCAAAAGGAGAAATTTTAAATTTAACCCTAGCAAACTGGTTATCATTATCACCTCTATTACCTTTGTTTCCTTTGTTGCCGCGACGTGGAGATGGTGGAGGTGGTCGATGTGGTTTCTTACCCTGTTTACCAGACCGCCAATTTTGTTTAATATGCTTCGTCATCCCCTTCCTCACTGGAAACCTCGGACTGGGACTTCTCGGATGGCGAAGAAGAAGAAGTAGAAGTAGCAACCTTGTTTTCAACGGCGTCGAGTCGCGTCGACAAATCATCCATCACATGTCGTATATCGTGCAAAGCTGGAGTGACGTCCGCCCTGAAATCACCAAGAAGCTTGTTTTGCACAGCAATAAGTCTTTTTAGTTCGCCCTTTGAGACATAGCCATCGTCGTCGCCTTGAAAGAAGGGATCAAGTCCTGCCATGGTTAGTGACACAAGACAGAGAAAAGAAACAAGATTATCCGTAACAAGTAGGAAGGTGGGATCGCTCACACTCCAAGCGTATACCAAGCGCTTGCAAATGTTCTTACCGTGCACAGCAAAAGACAATGGCGATCCTAGAAGAGGCAAAGACGATCAAGAGACAATAACACACCTGAGCAGTGGGATGATTGCAAGAGACCGACCTGTACTGCTCAAGAGAAATATAGTGGAGCTTGGGATGGCTCAATATGTGGCTAAGCAAAAACAATATCGTAACAGATTAGCAAAACTAAATAATGATCCAATGCAGGAGGTCGTTGCTGGCCAAAAGCTATTCAAAATCAAAGCACCCAAGTATGATAAATTGAAAGGTGGAGAGGTGAAGGAGGAAACGAAAACTTGCTGAATCTTTTCTATATTTTTTTACACTGTTTTTTTTTCACTTTTTTTCACTCTTTTTTTTTCACTTTTGTTCACAGCAGAGAAGGACCACAGAAAATTTCAGAACAAACGGAAACAGGATATGAACTATAGAAGGAAAACAGCGAGAACAAGCACGTCAAACACAAGCGTGCCGAAACTTCGATGGCCGAAATCCCGATTTTCTAGGCTGATTTTCGCAAAAATATGGTCGCCGAACCCAGCAAAGCGAGGACAACCAGATGCAAAATTTTTTGCAGATTTTCGGAATGTACTTATTTGCCCTATTCCGAGTTCCGAGCGAAAAGTTACGGCCGTTTTACTGAGGATACCTCAAATTAGGGTTTCAACAGCGGCAGAAAAAACGAACGTGGTGTGGATGATGGAAAACGGATGGATGATGATGGAAACAGGGGCACTACGATGATGAACAAACCCTAACCAGCAACAAACTCAATCACAGGGGATGAAAACTCAGCAAAGCAACTGAAAACGAATATTGCGGCACTATGGTTATGGGACAGCGGAAAATTTTTTTTCTGGCTTTTTGTGGACTCTAGGTATAAAAAACAAATCTAATCTAAAGGATACAAGGGATTACCTAACGGGTAACCTGGAAACTGATACCAATTGATAGGTGTAAGCCCGATCTTCCGTAAGGTATGTCGGTTTAGGGGTGGAGAACTCGACGTTGATGAAGAAGGCTCCGAGCCAGGAGGTTTGAATCCTTGCAATCACTACACCACTGCTCCGATGGTTATCGACCGCGTGACGCGCGCAATCGACCTCGCCAAGAAGGCTATCGTTCCTGCAATGCAACCGAAGAACACCAGCAAGAACGAGGAAAGAACGCAATCAAGAATTAACTTGTGCTCACAAAGTTGGGGTTTCACAAACCGATACACGAACGGCGAATTGTTCTCGAAAGAAAACTTCTAAGCAAAACCCAAACCCTAACTCATGCGGTGGCTACTGTTTATATAGAGTTTAGGGTGACCATATGAAGCCTAGACGTGTCCGTGATGGACTCCAAGACGACACATGGGCCAAAAGCCCGAATAGGAAAAAAACAGCCCCTGGACAGATTCTGTCTGCTAATTTCTGAAGTGAATTCCTGATGACTCCGACATCCAAATGAACTCAAACCAGTGGCATTGGAAAGGTTATCTTCTTAGCTTTCCAAGCATATGTGGATCGTCGAAATCGGAGTTTGTTTGCGGCCTGGGCGATGATTTTAGTGAAGACTGGTCCTGAAGGCCGAGAAAGTCGTCTCCGAATAGAATTTGGCCTCCATCTTGACTTGGACGCCCCTTTGGTCCTCCTCCTGCCCGTGCTGGTCTCTAAGGCCTTCATGGTCCTCTCCTAAATTCCTAAGTACAATATAATCAATAATATCATTAGGTAGCATACCATCCTTATAAGTAGAATTACGGGCACCTAGAAACGAGCTCACCTGTTGATTCAATTGTTTTGCACGTGCTCTTGTAATTGGTCCTTGCATAACCATAGAAGCGATGTCCTCATCAGATTGGTTCTCTCAGATTCCACCGTGAAGTTTTACTTGACACGTTGTCTCTTGCATGAAGGTGAAAGATGGCGGCATTTGGAGAGTTTCACAAGTCGGGCGGCTTGGGCTAGAGCCGGGCGGCTTGGGCTAGAGCCGGGCGGCCTGGGTCCTTAGCCCATATCCAGCTCTTCTTCCTAGTTCACCTGTTTTCTCCATGTTTTCTATGTTTTTGCACCGTGACATGTGTTCCTGCAAGATCTTTGTACACAACTCGTGAAACCGGTCAATATGTATGAAACTTGCATGAATTTACCCTTGAAACATGAAGTATTGGTGGTCGAAATAGGTTATAACGACCACCAACACCCCCCCACACTTTGACTTTTGCTCGTCCTCGAGCAAAACAAGAGTTAAGCATGGTGTAGAGGGCATAAGACAACTGTAGCCTCAGCAAGTACAAAGGTTACTCCCAAGTTGGTTCAACTTACCCAGGATTTCAATGGTGGCTACACTTAGATTTTGAGATGTTGAAACTGAGAACAAGTTTCAGGTGTCACCGCAGTTTTCTCCCGGCTAAGAGCAGCAGAGGTTTTTCTCTTTTTAAAAGACATAGTGTCTACTCTTTTGTTCTCAAGGTCACCTCTCAGTCACTCAAAGGATGAGAATCCTTGTGTTTCCTCTCCTCCTAATCTAAGTTTTGGGTGGAGCTGAACGAGAGTGAGACTATCTCATCATGTTTGTATCACCAAGTCAAAGCAAGTGTCAAATCAAAGAGTATGAATCAAATCAAGAATTTTGGCTATGTGCAAGTGTGGCGGAAAGTTATCGATAAGTGTGCTTTGGTATTCCCCTTTTTGATGCGAGAGAGGGCATGGTATTTTCCTTCTTTTCTTTCTTTCTTTCTCACTCTCTTTTTTTTCAATTCAATTCCATGCCTCTTTTCCTCTCTTTTTTGCATGATTGATAACGGGGGGATTGGAACATTGGCATAGCACAACTTATTGGAACTTTGTGGTATGAACGTGTACGTGATAGCCAAAAGTCATGAATGACTCTAACTCATTTGATGGCACAAGGTTTGACAAAGTTCAAAACACTTAAAGATGTCTTTGAAACATATGGATTTGTATTTGTGGCACTGGTAGGACATGTGACTTGAGAATATTGGAGTAGATCACATTTTAAAATTTTAACAAAACAAAAGCTCTTTGCCTTAGCAAGGGATCACTGCTATGTATCCATGTCACTTATATCTCATGAATCAACAACTTAAATCAAATTGGGCCCCTAAACAAAAGGTATCCATGGGCAAATTTACTTCAACATAGGGAGTAAGATTTGTACGAGCATAGACATAAGCTATCAATATGATCATGTAGAGCAAAATTTATCCAAGTTTTATGTATAGAATGGAATATATGGACCAAAATTGAAATTTTCGCGATAATACCTGGTCCTTGTGCAGGGTCGACATGAAGATGGGCCAACTCAGCCTAAGACTGAGCCGGGCGGCCTGGTGGCAGGCCGGGCGACTTGGTTAGGAGCCGGGCGGCCTGACATGTGGGTCTTTCGATCCTTGCACCGATCATGTTGCGTGGAGAGGTGCTTTGGGATACCATTTTTGCGTGTGGTATGTTTTTCACCATCGTGACAGGCTGGGCGACCTGAGTGGGTGCCGGGCGGCCTAGGTGCCAAGCCGGGCGGCTCGGGGTGGAGCCAGACGGCTTGGGTTTGGCTCGGTTTGTCCCAAATTTTTGTGTGCAGCGCGATCTAACCCTGTACATCGTGTTTCTTCGTTCGTTTTTGCAGGGTTAGTGACGAGAGATGGGGGAGGCTAAGTGCAATCCTCCCCCCCACACTTGAACTCAAAGTAGGGTAACAGAAACTTTATTGTACTAAGCATTAAAGGGAACAAAGAACATAGGCGCAAATCATACAAAGAAAGAAATAAAACAAACTAAGCACTAAGAAAACAAAAGAGCGCCTATTCTAAAAATTTATTCTAATGCCATGGGCATCTATGGCATAGGTGGATCATAGATGTCGGGATGCCTAGTGGCATTGGCAAGGCGGCGAAACTTGGAAGAGAAGCCCTTCCTAAGGATTTCTATTTTGTCATTGATCTCCCACTTCCAAAGTTCTCCTTCTGCGCAGCGTTCTTCAAGCATGATGAACCTTTTGTTCATGGTTGCGAGCTCCGCCTTGAGAGACTCAAAGTTCTTTTCCTTCCCCTCCTCCTCCTTATCTGATTCTTCAAAATGCCCAGGAGGAGCCCGGATCGGAGGGGGCTTGATGGTCTTCTTCACGGTCCTCCTAGGGGGAGTAGAGTCAATAGACTCATCAATTGATGCGTCCCCCCTATGGACGTTCTCTTTGTGCCTTGGGATCAACACCTTCCCCCACCCTCCATTGGGAGTAGGTCCTCCTTGGATGGTGTAGGAGGGTGATCCTGGACTCTTGGGCGCACCGTTGCCTTCGCCTTTCATGGAATCTTCGGAGAAGAGTTTCCGGATTGGCACTGACTTGGGGGTGATCTTCCCAACGTTGGGTCAAGGTGAATCGCCCCGGAAGACCTTCTTTGCAATGGTGCGTGCAGGAGATAGCCCCCTTGCCGGCCTTCCCGCACTGCGTGAGCGCGCAGGGGAGGTCGGGCGGCCCCTCTCCAAGCCGGGCGGCCTGGGGTGGAGGTCGGGCGGCCAGAGGTTCCACATCTAACACCATGTCACGGTTGATCTCTTGGTTGGACAGCGGCGAGTAGGTCGCCGTGGTGCCGGATGTGAGGGCTAGGCTCTTGAGGGAGGTGTTGTTGGAGGCCATGACTTAGGTTTTTCGAGGTGGAGATGAGATGGGAGTGATGAGAGTGGTGGAAGGTAAGAACTCTCGTCCTTAAGTCGTGAAAGCTCGATCTCATCCACTCAACAGAGTCCGGCGGCTAAGGGATCAGTTGTACTCGAAAGATTTCGAATAGAGGCGGCCGGGCGGCAAAGTTCAAGGTCAGGCGGCCTCGTCCTCGGTCGGGCGGCTTGACACTAAGTCGGGCGGCCTGACTAGGAGCCGGGCGGCTCCACCAGGGGGTCAGGCGGCTTGCACCTCCCTCGCCGACTCTGGTTTGGCAGACCAGAAGTTGGTTTTACCCTTCTATGTGGACTGAAACCCTTTTTCATCGTGATGTGCTGGCTCTTTGTTGAGATTTTTGGGGGTATAGAAGCACAAGGTGAGATAAGACAGAAAAGTGAGGAGCATGGTAGTGTACATGGCTCGTTTTAGGTCATCACTAGACCGTGGACGTGTGATCATGCCGTTCCTTGCAGCTCGTAGACGTCCACTTCTTCGAGCTGAGGCATTTCAGGCTCTAGGAAGACTTTTAAGCGTTGCCCATTCGCTTTAAAGACCTTCCCGTCTTCATCCTGGAGGGTGATGGCACCGTGGTCGGCGGCATCAAGGACCAAAAAGGGTCCTTCCCACTTACTTCTAAGCTTACCATGACCAAACAAACGAATGTGAGAGTGAAATAGGAGTACCTTATCGCCTGGTTTGAATGTCTTGATCTTGATACGCTTATCGTGCCATCTTTTGGTTCACTCCTTGTACAGCTTGGCACTGTGGTAGGCCTTCTCCCTCCATTCCTCCAATTCAGCAAGTTGGATCTGACATCGAACTCCTGCCGATTGGAGATCCATGTTCCACTTCCTTATTGCCCAATGCGACTTGAACTCAAGTTCTACTGGCAGGTGACAAGTCTTGCCGTACACCATCTGATATGGTGTCATGCCAATGGGAGTTTTATATGCTGTGCGGTATGCCCATAGAGCATCGGGTAGCTTGGATACCCAGTCTTTTCCCATAGCTTCGACAGTTTTCTACAGGATATTCTTGATCTGTTTATTTCATGTCTCAGCTTGGCCACTTGTCTGCGGGTGGTAAGGAGTGGCAACACGGTGGTCCACACCGAGTTCTGCGAGGCACCTCTTAAATCTTTTATCAATGAAGTGTGGGCCTCCATCACTGATAATGACCCTTGGCGTACCAAATCGAGGAAATATGGTGTCATAGAACATTCTGATAGAATGTCTTGAATCTGCCGCGGAACACAGTAGCGTCTCTACCCACTTTGACACATAATCCACTGCGATGAGGATGTACTCTTTGTCTCCACACTTGCGAAATGGCCCCATGAAGTCTATGCCCCACACATCGAATACATCGAGTCGGAGGTTGCTGGTGAGTGGCATAGCATCCCTTGGATTTATGTTTCCTTGTCGTTGGCACCTTGAACACCTTCTCACGAACTCTTTGGCATCATCATACATATTTGGCCAATAGAATCCACTTTGCCAAATCTTTGCATGAGTCCGGTAGGCTCCATAGTGACCTGCGTAGGAAGATGAATGGCATCTATCAAGGATCTGAGGGACTTAACAAGCGGGAATGCAGCGACGCAAGAGCCCGTCTGCGCAGAGCTTGTATAAGTAGGGGTCATCCCAGAGATAGAATCGGCTGTCATGGACTAGTTTTCTCTTGTCAACTTCTTTAGGTACGTATCCCGTGACCATGTAGTTGACCAGATCTGCATACCATGGTTGGGATGTCGTAACCTTCAGAAGTGTGTCATCTCTCATATAATCATCAATCGGCAAGGATGATGTTTCCTCAAATTGCATTCTTGAGAGATGATCAGCAACTGAATTTTCTACTCCTTTCTTGTCCCTAATTTCAATGTCAAACTCTTGAAGGAGTGATTGGCCAGTCTCTCGAGCATTTCATCGATGAAAGGAAGGGGGAAGTGATCTTTCCGGGTGGCTGCATTGAGTTTTCTGTAATCGATACACATACGCCATCCGGTGACAGTACGCTGAGGAATTAGTTCATTGTTCTGATTCTTCACAACTATCATTCCTCCCTTCTTTGGTACAACTTGGACTGGACTGACCCATTCACTATCTTGCACCGGGTAGATGATACCCGCGTGTAGGAGTTTAAGCAGACAACCTCTCTTATCGCTTGATTGAGTCTTCGTTGAGGTTCCCGTGAGGGCCGGTGCTCGGTCTCCATCGGGATGCGATGAGTGCACAGGTTCGGACTGATTCCCTTCAGATCTTGGAGTGAGTACCCAAGCACTGATCTGTACTTCTCCAAGACTGCGATTAATCGCCGGCTCTCATTCTCGGTCAGCTTGTCGCTGATGATTACCGGTGTGTCCGGATTCCTGTTGAGGAAGGCATACTTCAGGCCAGGCGGTAGCTGTTTGAGCTCAATTTTCGGGGGCTCGGGCCGCATGGATTCACCCAGTTTCTCAAACTCAAGCGGCTCTTCTACCGCACTGAAGTTGCTAGCCTCTTCCTCTAGGCTTTGTTGATCTTCCTCTTCCTCAAGTGAATTACCCATCACTTCTTCTAGGAGATCAACCTCTGGCTTAGCCTCCGTTTTGGTGTTCAGTGCTCGACTCATGCCAACTTCGAACACTTCTTTGCCAAACTGGAGCTGTAGCTGCCCTGGAGTTGCTGTAGTTTTGATCAGGGAAGCAATAGGGATCCCAACCAGTATGAGTGGCATGGGTTCCTCGGGTATGTCGAAGACGTGGAAATCTAAGAACATCCGCTTGTCCCGCAAGGTTACTGGTATGACCCTAATAACTCCATGATTTTCCAACGATTTATTCTTGTCCCACTTCAAGCGAATGTCGGATTTTGATCATGGGAGAGTGGGGAAATGGGTGTCTACAACATGTTTAGGAATGATGTTCATCACAACTCGTGGGTCGTACAAGATATCTTGTGGGAACATGTCGGATACATGGCCAGAGACGAGAGATGGTCCTGGGTAGAACCTAACCATTTTCGTGTCGAGTCGTCTCTCCTCTAGCCATTCCTGATTCAGCACAGCTGTAAGCCAGAGAAGGTCCTCTCTCATTTGATGTGTTTGTTCTGGGAGTAGATATGCTGGTTGAGAGGTCCTTTTGAAGCGTTGGCTTTCTTTGGGCAACCGAGATGTTTTGCCAAAGCCCGTTAGTAGCTCGTCATCAAACGAGAACGGGGGAGCCGACGGAGGATTCGTCATGGATTCACTGACCCTCTCAGTGTCCTGTGACGTGCTAGGTTTGGGGATATCTGTGATCATGAGAGTTTGTGGAGATGGGGTATGGGTATTCTGACTCTCTTCTTGGTAGCTGGGTTCAGATGGATCTTGTGGATGTGAGCGTGGGTTCTCGATCGTACTGCCATCAAGGACTTTTCGTCCTTCTGGGGCAGATAGGTGAGAAAACGATCCTCCTGAAGCTAAGTCCAAACATAGTCCTGCGCCTGGTGAAAGGCCTCGGACAAAGTGCTGCAAGAGCATGGACTCTTGGATCGCCAGATCTAGGCCAAATGCGACTAGACCGGTGAAACGTGACCAGGCTACCACCAAAGTCTCGTTGCTTCCTTGACGAAAGTTGAGAACTTCACATCGGAGGTCAACGACTCGATTTGTGGGAAGAAGTGCAAACAGAATTTGACTTGGAGTCTCTCCCAACTCCCCTCTACTGCACCGACTGCTCGGTTGTACCACGATTTGCTGCTCCCGTCAATGAGAACGGAAATAGCAACCATCGGAGGGTTTCTCCAGGCATACCCGAGATGGAGATACAGCTGCAGAGCTGCTCGAACTCTCGGAGGTGTGTGTAGGGACTCTCTGATTCCAATCCTGCGAAGGATTGGTCCTGAACCATGGCTATCAAGCCGGGACGTAGCTGATAGCCATTTGTGATGATGGGGGCGGATGATGGTGGAGGCTCCAGAAAATCACCCTTCGAAGCTGATAACTCGCAAATAGGCGTGTGATCCATGGGGCGGTATGGTGATATGGTGGGATAGTGGTGTAGTGGTTGTATAGTGGGAGATAGGATGACCTTGGTTCTGTGTTAAAATAGCTACCGTTCCCCGATAACGGTGCTAGAAAAGCTTGTTGGCGTTCCTTAGCCTATTAGATATAAATCCGCAAGCACACGGAAAACGCGTTGTAGCCTTTCACCCGAGAGTATTCCAGGGTATCGAATCCACGAGGAACGAGGAGTATAATAATCACACAACACTACGGCCAAACTAGCGAAGCTAGCAAGTAGAGGATAAAAGACAGGAAAGCAGGTTCTCAACAGATATTAAAGCACCTTATTATACTAAGCATGCAAAGCACTATACTTGTCATGTAAACATAGACACCAAAGCTGCAGAGCCACTGTCAGGAACCAGAGTGCTGATAACCCAGCAGAGAAAGGCGGGCGCTACAGGTTTCGGCTATATCGTCAGCGAGTCTATCCGAACGAATGGGATTGGAACACTGAGAACACAAAAGCTGTCACCTAGTGTGTCTACCAACCAGAGCTGCATGGGATAGCCGACCAACCAAGGCAAACTCTAAGTATGAATACCGTCGTGCCACTCAGAGAGTTTACTACTTACTAGTAATGAGCCAGAAAAGCAAGCACTACTATATAGCCAACACTATAAGCATGCACAAGGTTCCCGTAAACAGACAAGTACAAAACTAAGTATGAAAGTGAAGTAAGAATGTAGTAACAAAGGTGAGAGACAAGGAACTTCACTCAATCCTGGAACTGAATATCCTTCCTTTGATGATACAAGCCTGGGAGAGAAGAGAAATCCCACTCCCGAACTCTGCACTCACTACTCTCCTTGATACAAGAGGAACTCTCTCTACAATGCTAAGGGAAAGCTTCACTTCTCCACACTATAAACTCTACCACTACATTTGTCCACTAATCTGCACATCACAAGGGAGGTCTAAGGGGGTATTTATAGTGCTAAGTGATGGAGAAGGTCGGTTGTGGCGGTTGGAGACGGTTTGAGGCCGGGCGGCTTGTGTGCCAAGCCGGGCGGCTCGGGGTGGAGCCGGGCGACCTGGTCCCAAGCCGAGCGGCCTGGCCATCCCTTGGATCCACCGCCTCACTTCATCCCACAGTCCATATTGCTCCTCCAAGGCGGTTATAGGTCGGTTGGCAGTTATTCTTATGTGCTTTTGCCTCAACCTTTGGATCCTTTTGTGTTTCTTCCTTAGCCATTGGATGGAACTCCCCTGGATTGCTGACTTAGCCAATCCATGGGCTGGATTGATGAAGTGGCAAGGCCTTCCGTGGCATGGTGATTGGTTCTCTCGGATTCCATCATGGAGTTGTACTTGACACATTGTCTCTTGCATGCAGGTGAAAGATGGCGGCATTTGGAGAGTTTCACAGGCCGGGCGGCTTGGGCCTGAGCCGGGCGGCTTGGGCCTGAGCCGGGCGGCCTGGGTCCTTAGCCCATATCCAGCTCTTCTTTCTGGTTCACCTGTTTTCTCCATGTTTTCTATGTTTTTGCACTGTGACATGTGTTCCTGCAAGATCTTTGTACACAACTCGTGGAACCGGTTAATATGTATGAAACTTGCATGAATTTACCCTTGAAACATGAAGTATTGGTGGTCGAAATAGGTTATAACGACCTCCAACAGTGGGAAGAGTAAAACAGGGACTAAAGAAGCCTAACACTTAGGTAGCTATCTGGGAGGACAATGAGTGAGATTAGATTTCCAAACTCTACTACTTAACCGCTGCAGAGGAGTATTTGCGGTTGAACTAAGTTAACTGGAAACAATCTAGGATCTTGTGTCGAGCGAAATTCCGGCGCCTCGAGGGGTCAAGGGGTAGATAGTAGACCTCCGAAGGAGACTCGACTAACGCCTACTATAACACCCTAGTTTAAATACCAGCATTTTTACAATTTATTGCAAGCAATTTATTTAATTTTCCAAGGCTCATGTGTTTAGGTTGCATTTAACATATTTTATTTAAAATAAACACCGGTATAAAATAAACCATAGGCCCAACTTCCTTGTGCATACATACTGGTGCATTGTTTCTTGGTTGTTTGAATTAAGGATTCAAATTCAAATTCATTTGAATTTTAGAGCTATACCTTTCCCAATTCAAAAGAATTCAGAAAAGAAAAAGAAAAAGGAAAAAAAAAGAAAAAGGGGGCAGCCAGGCTGGCCAGCCCGCCCGGCCCAGCTCGGCCACCCCGCCCTCACCCGCCTAGGCTGGGAATCGGCCCAGTAGCGCGGCCGCGCCCCCCTCTCCCTCAGCGAGCCGCTGACAGGCGGGCCCGCGCCTCGCGCCCGCTGACCGCCCGGCCCCGCCTAGCAGGCCTGTCTTCCTCCTCCCACCGTGATTCCCGCGCGCCTTCCCTCCTCCGCTCGGCCACACGGCCAACCGAGTTGGAAGCCCCTCCCGAATCCACGCCCCACGTCCCCCCTTCCTTTAGTGCCCGCCCTCAATCCCGCAATCGCCGCACCGGTTTCCCCTTCTCCCTCCCATCCTTCACTGTGCCTTGATGAGCTTTCAAAGCCGCCGGCCACTGTTGACAGTCGTTATTTCACGATATCAAACGTCAATTATCCACCACATTAAGCTAAACAAGTGAAATATATGGACTAACCCTTGCTACTAATGAGTTCCACAAGATGTACATGAATATTTGGATGCAGGTACCAAAATACACAAAAAATGGTTGCAAACATGTCACATACCGAAGATGAGCAGAAATGGCAAAAGTGGGGTAGCCGCCCGACCAATAACCATGGCCGCCCGGCCATAGGTGGTGGCTGCCCGACCACCCTCCAACGAGGTTTTGGGTCCACGACCACATGGAATGGTCCCTTGACCACTTCAAGTGCCATGTCATCGATCCGGTGTCAAACAAACACAAAATGGTGAAGATCCAACCATACAAGAGAGCATCCAATATATCCATGGGTCACAATGTGCTGGGACAAGGATTGGTGATGTCAAGTATCTGAGGAGAACAACATGCAATGAATTGGAGCAAAACACGTGGCCGCCCGACCACTTAGGGTGGTTGGCCGACCACCCCTCGGTGGCATTTTTCACGTGCACCAACTGATTCAACCGCCAACCGACATGAGGGAGTGAGATCAACCATCGGATGCTCAAGGTCGGTGAATCGGGTGGCCGCTCGACCACCCCCTATGGTCGGCCGGCCACCGACTTTGGCTACCCGGCAACTGCCTCAGCCCCTTTACCGACCTAGTGCACATATAAATACCCTCCTCACTTCCTAGGCTATAAATAGACCTCGGAGCTCATTTGCAAGGTGTGGAGTGAAGGAGAGTTGAGTTGAGAGTCTACCTAAGAGTGCTTCACTCTTTCCTTAGTAGTTAGGATAGTCCTGGGAGTTAGAGTTGAGTCGAGCTTTGCCTCGGAGTCTCTAGAGTTATCTTCAGATTATCTTCAATATAATTCAGTTATATTTTACTTTATTTCTATCTCCTGCAAGTGTGGTGTACCTTTATTTTGCATACTTGCTAGGCTTAGATTGTGTTTCACTTAGTTGTTCAAGTCTTGTTATTCTTGCAGGTGCTATAACTCAACCCTAGACTTAGACGCTGGGCTCTGGCTAGATCCTCTCCTCTGATCAAGAACGATCTATCGTTGTTCAAGCTTCGCTTGAACAAGTTTATAGCTTACCATCCTCTCCACGCAGCTTTGCTTGGTAGCCCCACTCGATGACAGCGTATGGTGTGCCTATGTAGTCTAGGCCCGTCGTTCGAGAGGCCCATAGGTGTTAGCCAGACTCTCTTTTGGGACCTACTATCTACCCCCTGGTACCCTCGAGACTCTGGAATTTCGCTCGATGCAAGACCCTGGCTTGTTTACTTGAATAGCTTAGTTAGACACGGATAATCTTTGCAGCCGATTAGAATAGAGTTTGGTGACTTTATCTCACTCGTTGTCCTCCCAAGCAACTATACCTTTCTACAGATAGCTTAGATAGATATCCTCCTCCACCATACACCTATCTTTATCACGTTTACCCCTGTTCAACCACTAGTTGGTATAATTTATCCAAGTTTACAGTTCATTCAATTTGAGTTTATTCAATTACACTCTTAAGCCTACCGCTTCCCTGTGGAAATTTACGATACTCGGAATACTCTGAGTGAAAGGCTACAGCGGTCTGCGTGCGCTTGCGGAGTAAAACCTGTAAAGGCTAAGAGACGCCAACAAGCTTTTCTGGCGCCGTTGCCGGGGAAGCAATTAGCCAAGAGATAATTGATATCTCATTTTGAACCTGTATACTTGATAGGTTTTACCACTAGGTGTTAACAGGCTCACTTTGCTCTGTTGTTTTGTTGTGGTTGCAAAGAGAGGTGTATGGCCGGTTTCGACCTGCCGGTAAATTTCCACAATAAGCCGGAGTCACTGCTCCGAAGAGTCCGATTAAAGACTATCCACGGGCAGCGACCTATACCAAGGGAGCTAGAACCAAGTACTTCGTCCAGTACTCCACGTTTCACCACCATGGTCAAAAAGACCATCCGTGAGTTCTCCATTCCCTCAAGCGACAATGTTCCTACGGGACCTGAGGTGCAAGTGGGGGAGAACTTCAAGCTCAAACCGGGGGGTGATTCACATGGTTCAAGCTATCCCTTTCTGCGGACTGGCTACGGAAGATGCCAATAATCATCTGCAGCAATTCTTGGAGATCTGCAGCACGTTTAACATGAAAGGAGCATCACCGGACACCGTCAAGCTTCGTCTCTTTCCCTTCTCTCTTATTGGGAAAGCAAAACAGTGGTTCTACCTCAACCGAGCAACACTCACAACTTGGAACGCATGTTCCAATGCATTCTTGGCGAAGTATTTCCCGCTAGGGAAAACTAACGCATTGAGGAACAAGATCTCGAGCTTCCAACAGCTCGCAGATGAAACCGTGGCTGAAGCTTGGGAACGACTGCAAGAATACATTGTAGCCTGCCCCCACCACGGAATGCAAGAGTGGCTGATCATTCAAAGTTTCTTTCATGGGCTCAACCGCTCAGCTCAAGAACACTTGGATGCAGCTGCTAGAGGATCCTTCCTCTCCTTGAGTATCTCGGCGGCCAAGAATCTCATTGAGAAGATGGCCACCAATCAAGGATGGAGAGAAGAGAGGTCTAGTACCCGTTCCCATGGCGTCCATCAGATCGAGAGCACTGATATGCTCGCTGCAAAGATGGACTTGCTACTGAAGAAGCTAAACGACGCTCCAGAAGCCGCTCCGGTGCACGCCCGCTCCGGAATACAGGACACTCAGGGAACAGCTGCCCTGAGACACAACTCGAAGATGCGAACTTCATCGGTAACAGTACCAATGGCTTCAACGGGAATCGTCCTCAGCCAGGATGGAATTCACGACCAAATCTCCCTTTTCTAGGCAAGGTAACTCTTCGAGTTCGCAGCAATTTTCTAAGCATAATTATAGTTTTGATCAAAAAGCTGTGAATGATAGCATTAGTAAAAAGTTCCATGCTAATGATAGGTTGTTTGAATCTATATCTTTGCAAATGGAAACTTTGAATAGTGCTCTGAAAAACCAACTTAACTTCAATAAAATACTGAAAACCCAGATAGCTCAGTTGGTTGCTGCTCTACCTAACCCAAATGCGGGCAAGCTGCCTGGACAACCTAAAGCTCCTCCCAAGGAGCACATAAATGCAGTAACCACTAGGGGTGGAAAGTCCACACAGGACCCCTATCTCCTAGTCATGTAGGTAAAGCGCAGGAGAAGGCTGCCGAGTCAGAAGACAAGGTTGGAGATGAAGATACACCTGGCAAGGAGGAAAAACCAGCATCGAAACATCTACCCCATGAGTTCTACGATACAACGGTGCTACCATTTCCTCCGAGAAACAAGAAGGCTGCCACTGACGAACAATATAGTAAGTTCGCTGAGGTCATTAAAAAGTTATATGTCAACATACCTCTGCTAGATGCTATGCAGGTACCGACATATGCCAAGTACTTAAAGGATATCCTCAACAACAAGAAACCCCTACCGTCAACGGAAATTGTGCACTTAATGGAAGAGTGTAGCGCAGCTATACTCAAGAGAAAGGACCCCGGAAGCCCTACCATCTCATGCTCGATTGGTACCCAGCACTTTGATCAAGCATTGTGCGACCTTGGAGCCAGTGTCAGCGTAATGCCGAAGGTCATCTTCGACAAGCTGAATCATGACGCACTTGCTCCCACAGCTATGTGTTTACAGCTTGCGGATCAATCCGTCCGTTACCCCGAAGGAGTGGCAGAGAATGTTCCAGTGAGAATCTGAAATTTTCTCATTCCAGTGGACTTCGTGGTACTGGATATGGAGATTGACTCAAAAACCCCACTCATCCTTGGGCGACCGTTTTTGAGCACCATCGATGGAACAATCGACATTGGAGCAGGAAAGGTTCACCTGAACATTAACGGAAAGAAGGAAACATTTTCTTTCAAACCAAAAGTGGAACAATGCAATAAGGTGAAGACTTTCAAGTGCCAGGCCAAGAAAAGATGAACCCAAGGCCAATACCGGGACCAATCCATCAAATTCCAAAGAAGACAGTCTCGTGGCATTTATGCTGAAGAAATTGAAAATCAAGTCTAAAATTCAACAAATGGAGTATGAGAGGGCAATGCAGATTAGAAGATTGAGAAGCCAAGAGACGACGTGCGACAGGCCCAGAACTGCGCCAGGAGGCAAAGCTCCTGAGAAAAGACACGGTGCTGAAAGTAAATTGACTACGCTAAAGTGGCCAACCGAACCAGCACCCGAGAACAAGGTCGACGCCGAGGACAAATTGACATCAGTGCGGCGTAGAAGAAATAGAACGCAATGGAAGGCAGCCCCCAGCTATAGTTTCTACGAAACTCCGAAGGGCAAAACATGGGCTCCCCTCGCCAAAAGGTAAATTGGCACACTACCCATCGACGACATATTAATTTCCCACCAAGTTTAATTTTTTTAGCACTTCACTGCATGTTTAATTTTTGCATGCCCAATTTTAATTTTTGCATCAGTTTATTTTCTTAAACCATGCATTTTCGAAAAAAAAATTTAGTGGTCGGCCGCCCACATCTTGTGGCCGGCCGACCAAGCCACTCCCCCTGTGTTCTCTCTTTCTCTCCTTCTCCTTCCCTTTCACCTTCCTTTACCTCCTACCAAAGCAAGCACCAGTAGGGGACACCCCCCTATGGCCGGCCGGACATAGGTGTGGGCCGCCCGGCCATCTCTCTCTTTCTCCCTTTTGCTAATCACCTCTCTCCCTTTTGCTAATCACCTCTCTCCCTCTCTCCCTTCTTCTAATCACCCCTCACTTTCTTTTTCGCATCTGGAGGCAGCACCTTGGTCACCCAACACACTCAAGTGGCCAACCAACCATGCCAAGGTGGCCAACCAGCGCACCACCCACTGCTTGCCTCTCATTTCTTCCCCTTTCATCATCACGATCAACACCAGGCACTGGGTACCCCCTACATTTCCTCCTTTCGGTGCACCCTCTGCTCTTAGCTCACCTTCACGAAGAAGCTAGTGCCTTGGCACTTGGGAAAGGTCGGCCAACCGAGGCCAGTGGTCGCCCGGCCACCATGGATGGCCACCCCTCCTCCTCCCTCGCCTATAAATACTGCCCTCTGCCTCCTAGCTCAGTGCACTGAGTAGCAAACACATTTCTCCCTCTCTAATCCCTCTCATTTAGTGCTTAATTAAGCTCACTAGCTTAGTTAAAATAATGCTCGAATAAAATTTGGTTATCCAAATAAAATTTCGGCAACTCTCTCTCTTTGTGAAGCAGGACGAGAACGTTTTGTGGAGGCTCTGCCCCGCATGGACGCTATTTTTTAGATGACTAACCCGCTAACGCTATTTTTTATTGTCTTATATCCTTCGGGTATCGTGCATTTGTTGTGTGCCTTGCAGGATGAAGAACGCATTTAAGAAGGCAAAGAAGGCTGTTAGCAAGGCAGGACAACATATCCGCTGGTCATCCTCGGAGAGTGGCTCCGGCTCGGCAAGCTGGCATGCTGCCTCTGAGTGGATATCCATTAGTACGGAGGAGCCTGAAGAATTCCAGACATCGTCCACCCACCAGCCGATACTCATCCTCAATTTGCAGCTCGTGCCGCGTGGTCAAGATGAGGCCAAGGCATTAAGGTCTTTAAACCAAAAGACTTACGCCTTAACCAAATGCTTCGACGAGGACCTCCTCGCTGACACCCAATGCGGAAGGAGTTCAACGAGGTGTTCCAGGCCATTGGGTGGAGCGACTTTGCAGAAATCCCAGAGGGAGGAATCATCCTCCTCACCAAAGAATTCCTCATGACGCTCCGCACCGACACCCAAAGGGATGGTACGTACATCTGGTTCTGCCTTTTCAATACTGATTATGAGCTTACTCTGCGCCAATTTAGCAACTTGCTTGATTTCTCGCCTAAATGCACTTTGAATGAGGATTTAGCGGGGTTTAATTCAGCAGAGTTTTGGAAAGAGTTGGTAGGACCAGATGCTCCCAGGAAAAAGAGCATCGCTTACTTTAGGCACCTCACTTTGCGGTTTTTAGCCCGCTGGCTCACCATGGTTGTTTTCCCATGGGATGATACCCTTTGTTTCACAGTAGAGGATGTTAGATGTCTCTATGCCATGTGGAAGAAAATAAAGTTTGCCCCTACACTTAGCATGGTTCGCCACTGGCAAGGACTAGCTCAGAGTGGTCATATCATCTCGATCACATCGTTCGTGACAAGGATCGCCAATGGGTTGGGAATGCTAGCAAATGCTACCATTTCCTTCGTGCAAAATGACCCTACACGAGTAGTCAAAGAGTCACACTTCATCCATGCACACTTTTTGAGGAAGGACACAAATGGAAAGTACATCATGACATTCAAAGGTTCAGACTTTGAGCTGCCACTCCCAGCATCATAGTACAAATTATACTCTATGAGGACACTAACCATGCAGCTAGAGCCTGAGATAGAACCAAGAAGAAACAGTATCTCTGGAGTCATGACTCACGCCCAACGACGACGAGCAGAGGAGCAAATCTGCAAGGCCAACGAGGATGCACAGCAGCTAGGAGCCGCACCTGCATGGGCTCATCCCAGCACACCTGCTTGGGAAGCCAACCCACAGGGTTCCTGGCACAGCTCGTGGAACTCCATTGTGCCCTCCGCCAACCTAACACCGTCATATCACAGCGGAGGTGAGTACTCTTATGGTCATGGTGCAGGTCCATCCCATTCTACCTGCTATACCGGTGGCGAACTCGATGGGAACTTCACCGCCCTCTTCGGGGCGTTAGATCTCCAAGAGCATCGCACCTTGGGGATGATGGACAGCCTCGCCGACATTCAGCAGCAATAAGGAGTCGACCACAACTTTGATCCTGAAGACAAGAGCGACTGTCGACCGCATGCACGAGCAGAACCTGATGTACTACAACTAGAAAGGATTCTTTCCTGAGTGAGCTTCATTGAAGCTTGGGGGGGAGAACCCAATAGCTAAGGTATGTGTGTTTCATTGTCGCCTTGTTTACCCCTGTACCTTTTCCTCGAACATGTCTAGTTCTATCTGCCTTACCATGAGAGAAGTGCCAGTTGTACCTTTTAATTCAGTTATTTAAAAAAAATGTGTATCCTAATAAATAACTCCCATGCTTAACTGTTAAATTCACTTGCTAGCTTCGTTTTGGAAATGATGAATAGTTGCTCTATCAAGTGAATGGTTTAATTCTTGCATGACAACTTATGCTTAGCTTAGTCCGATGTTGGTGAATAAAGATAAGTAAACCAAAAGTTTTACCTTGTCGATGCCATTTGTGATACAAGCCTAAATTGTTGTGAGATCATGATATGACTTAAGAGTGGGATGATTCTTTCAAGTTCCTAGTAAGATGGATATCTTAGGTTTTTATCTTTGAAAATAACAAAATAAGCTCCCCATGGTTAAAAAGTCCTACTAGAGACATATATGCTTCAAATGTTCTAAACCAGCTACATAGAGCTGCTTGGAATGCTTTGAGCTTTGTGAAATTTTGAGTCTCATTGAGTAGAAATATCATCTTCTGTTGATAGCTGAAGTATAAAATCAAATGCAAGTGATCCATTCCGGACTTTGCATCTACCAAAAGTCTCCAAATACTTCCCATAATCCCCTAGCCTTCAAATTTCAAGGAGTAAGGGTATGGAGCCAAAAGAAAAATGCATGCAAAAGCATGGCAAAAAGAAAAAAAATGCGTGCAAAAGCACGGCAAAATGAAAAGCATGCAAGTTCAAGCATGGCAAAAAGAAATAAAGGCTCCATATCCTCTCCAAATCTATACAAGGCTATAGGGATGATAATTTAGAGAAGGAGACGGCTTGTTCCACCACTCATACTCCAGTGATCAAACAGAAGAAATGATAGAGTACACTCTTTGGTCCAATCTTTGGCTGAGCAAAATAAACATTCTAAGTGTGCCACATTCTCCCCCACCTAAAGCTCCACAAAAGCCTTAGTGTAGGAAAATGTTGGCCAAAATCATGGCCTTTGGTGAGGAAACACTTCTGAGCGATCGAGAGTACCAAGGGGAAGCTTATGTTGGTTTTGAAAATCTCGAAAACACCTGAGAAAGACATCCAAAAAGAATGAGTTAGAATCAATCCTGCAAACAAGTTGTTCTGTCTTTCAACCGCTCAAGGCAAGTGTTGACGGTCGTTATTTCACCATTTCGACCGTCAATCTCTCGGTGAATAAATGGGGTATATATAAAGTTCTATGCATTATTTACCTAACACTGACGAATTCCACGAGTTTTGGTGGTTTTCGATGTATCACAGGGAGAAGCTCATATTCCTTGCAAAAGTACACCATATGGAGCAAGAGAGAATTTGGACATAAAAGGGCTTGAGAATGAATTGCAAATTCCACAACTATAAAGTATCTCAAATGCCCACAAGACCTACACCATTGCGTAGAGCTCGTCGAGACGATTCCAACGGACATATTATTTGCATCGTTCGGAGTTCGTACAGAAAATATATGGAAAATACAAAATTAGGGGCAGTGCTGTTGTCATGATGACGTCAGCACCACCCCCTATCCGTACAGCGCAGGCTGCCATGGCCCAACAGGCCCAGGTGGCGCCCAACAGCAGCCCATGCATGGTTTGGGGGTTAATCCCACCTTAGGAACTCATGGAAGACCCCTCTCACCTCAAGCTATAAATAGAGGGGCACTCTCCTACTCCTAAAATGTACCATACATCATGTGAATTCTCTCTTTCTCCCTCTAGGAGGCGCCCCATGGGAGGTGCTTCCATTCTGAAAGTAGTGTTTAGGTAGGAGTTAGAGGTAGGGCTCTGCCGTTCCGGAGCCATCTTTAGTAGTTCGGTATGAATTCTTTTGTATCTTTTCTTTCCTGTAAGACTTGAGTTATTTAATATATTTACCTTTCTTTACTTTTGTGAGCATTTACATTACTCTTGCTTTTGGTATTATTCATGCCTTAGCATAGTAATGTCTTTTAGACTATAGTTAGAGTTGCTCTGATGGGTAATGAATATTTAGTTTGTCATGCTTATAGATTCCTCGTATGCTCTTTATAGCATTTGACTATACTGTTGTGTATACTTCTACCTGTTAGTACCAATAGAAGTAGTGCCTGCAAGCGTAGATGTGGTGTCTACAATTGCGGTCACCTTGGTTTCGCAAGTGATTAGACCCCACGAAGTTTTGGGTAGTCGGTGTGCACGTAGACTAGGTGCACCCGGCTTTGATAGGTCCTCTTGGTGACAGCGGGAGTGTACCGTGTGTAGTCTACCCCCGTCGTTCAGGTCGCTTGTAGCCGCATAGCTGAGTCACTGTGACACCCGCCTTTCTCGTCTGGGTTATCAGCACTCTGGTGCCCGGAAGTGGTTAGCAGGCTCGGTGGCGAAGTAAGTATCTTAGACAACTAGATAAATCATTACCTCTGTCAGAGCAACATGTTGGTCTGGCTTAGTCTATCTGGCTCACCTTGGTATAGAAAGTCCTCATCAGGAATTTGAGCTCTTACCTCGTTGTCCTCCTACCTTTGCCTGCTTTCTTGCCAGTGGTGCTTGGCTTGTATCCCATGGTGCTTGGTGTCAATCGTTCCTAGTTATCGGTTGACGTGAGAGAGTAGTAACAACTGGATGAATGATAGTTTGATATCTCTATCTCAATGCTTCCCTGTGGATAAATACGATACCTTGGAATACTCCCGGGTGAAAGGCTACAGCGGTCTCCATGCGCTTGCGGAGTAAAATCCGATAGGCTAAGAGCCGCCAACAGCAAAGTAAGCAAAAAGATGCACCACAGGTATGACCAAGGTGAGCTTTGATTATTTCACTGCTTGGGGCAAAAGTTTGAGTATCTAGTTGCATATAAGAATTTTCCTTCGCTTTGGATATTGTAGCAACTCCTGATCCACTTTTAGTCTTAGCTTTGCTCGAGGACGAGCAAAGGTCTAAGCTTGGGGGGTGTTGACGGTCGTTATTTCACGATATCAACCGTCAATTATCCACCAAATGAAGCTAAACAAGTGAAATATATGGACTAACCCTTGCTACTAATGAGTTCCACAAGATGTACATGAATATTTGGATGCAGGTACCAAAATACACATAAAATGGTTGCAAACATGTCACATACCGAAGATGAGCAGAAATGGCAAAAGTGGGGTGGCCGCCCGACCACTTACCATGGCCGCCCGGCCATGGGTTGTGGCCGCCCGACCACCCTCCAACGAGGTTTTGGGTCCACGACCACGTGGAATGGTCCCTTGACCACTTCATGTGCCATGTCATCAATCCAGTGTCAAACAAACACAAAATGGTGAAGATCCAACCATACAAGAGAGCATCCAATATATCCAAGGGTCACAATTTGCCGGGAAAAGGATTAGTGATGTCAAGGATCCGAGGGGAACAACATGCAACGAATTGGAGAAAAACACATGGCCACCCGACCACTTAGGGTGGTTGGCCGACCACCCCTCGGCGGCATTTTTCACGTGCACCAACTGATTCAACCGCCAACCGACATGAGGGAGTGAGATCAACCGTCGGATGCTCAAGGTCGGTGAATCGGGTGGCCGCCCGACCACCCCCTATGGTCGGCCGGCCACCAACTTTGGCCGCTCGGCAACCGCCTCGGCCCCTTTACCGACCTAGTACACATATAAATACCCCCTCACTTCCTAGGCTATAAATAGACCTCGGGAGCTCATTTGCAAGGTGTGGAGTGAAGGAGAGTTGAGTTGAGAGTCTACCTAAGAGTGCTTCACTCTTTCCTTAGTAGTTAGGATAGTCCTGGGAGTTAGAGTTGAGTCGAGCTTTGCCTCGGAGTCTCCAGAGTTATCTTCGAGTCTGTGGTAAAACTCTTGTATCTTTTGGATTCAGATTATCTTCAATATAATTCAGTTATATTTTACTTTATTTCTATCTCCTACAAGTGTGGTGTACCTTTATTTTGCATACTTGCTAGGCTTAGATTGTGTTTCACTTAGTTGTTCAAGTCTTGTTATTCTTGCGGGTGCTATAACTCAACCCTAGACTAAGACACTGGGCTCTGGCTAGATCCTCTCCTCTGATCAAGGACGATCTATCATTGTTCAAGCTTCGCTTGAACATGTTTATAGCTTGCCATCCTCTCCACGCAGCTTTGCTTGGTAGCCCCAATCTGTGACAGCGTGTGGTGTGCCTGTGTAGTCCAGGGCCGTCGTTCGAGAGGACTGTAGGTGTTAGCCAGACTCTCTTTCGGACCTACTATCTACCCCCTAGTACCCTCAAGACTCTAGAATTTCGCTCGATGCAAGACCCTGGCTTGTTTACTTGAATAGCTTAGTTAGACACGGATATTCTTTGCAGCCGATTAGAATAGAGTTTGGTGACTTTATCTCACTTGTTGTCCTCCCAGGCAACTATACCATTCTACAGATAGCTTAGATAGATATCCTCCTCCACCATACGCCTATCTTTATCACGTTTACCCCTGTTCAACCACTAGTTGGTATAATTTATCCAAGTTTACAGTTCATTCGATTTGAGTTTATTCAATTACACTCTTGAGCCTACCGCTTCCCTGTGAAAATTTACGATACTCGGAATACTCTGAGTGAAAGGCTACAGCGGTCTCCGTGCGCTTGTGGAGTAAAACCTGTAAAGGCTAAGAGACGCCAACAGCCACCTCTTTCGTGTATGCAGCACTCTAGCACCCTAAACCCATATAAAACGCGACCTCGAGCATCGCCCCGATCCCCTTTACCACTCCACCTCTCCAGTTTCACTCCCGTGCACTGACGAGCCCGCATTTTGCCACCGGAGCTCCGCCTCGGTAAGCCACTCCGCCGCTCGATTCGTCACCGACGAGCCACCTCCGCTGCTCTAATCCCCTCCATCTCATCTGCAGGATCATCTCGGAGTCGTTCCACGAGTTGTGGAAGCGGTAGCGAACCTCCGATGCTCCTGTCCGCGAGTGCCGACCGTCCCTGTCCGCCGTCCTCCATTGTGAGTCCTCTACACCACTCCTCCGTCCGAATCGACCCCTTTGGCTGTCTCTCTCTCCCGAGCTAGCTCTAGTCCAGCGGGACCGCCTCTAGGCCCCGGCGTGCGCCACGGCGGTGAGCCGCCGCCACGCGGGTGGGCTCCGCCGCAGGGGAAGGTCGCCACCGGCGCCTCATCCATCCCCTTTCACCCTGGCTATCCGATCCATCGTCAACGGCTAGGATTAGATCGTGCCATACCCTTTCGCCGGCCAATCGCAGAGCGCGACCGCGCCTCCACTTAACCCAGTCAGCGTGGCCCCACTCGTCAGGCCGACGTGGCGTGCCACGTGTGCACTGCGTCAGCGCCGCGTCGGCGTGGATCGAGTCAGCCACGGGGTTTTGCAAGTTAGCCCCCGCGTTTTCCTGCTATCAACCCGTGGTCCGCTTGCGTTGAAAAATAATTAGGTTTTAGAAGCTTTCTGGGTTTTGAATCCGCAGTCCAGGCCCTTGGGTTTTTGCCCTAAAACCCTCAGCGGCTAGGTTTATTTACGTAGAAGCCCTCAGTTTTGCAAAACTAGCCCCTGGTTAGCTGTTTTATCACAGTTTTGCCCCTAGGAGCTTGTTTTACGAATAACTTTCGCGTTTTAACTCCGATTTAAGTGATTCTCACGCTCACGTGATCGTAGCAGTACGTAGAATGTTTTTAGTACAGTTTTATTTTTTGTTTTTATGAGATAATGTACTATTTCTTATCTTTTTGTTCTTGTTTGCATGTATGCATGTTTGGGAATGCTTGTATGTTGTCGTGATCACGTTTAGACGGTGAACCTTTCGTCGGAGAAGGCGAGCAGCAGTTTGAAGGTGTTGATCAGCAGCCAGAACAGTTTGAGAAAGGCAAGTATAGCATGAACACAACCTAATAACCCTTTAATGACTTCATATGCATGTGTCTAATTTTGTATGTCCTAAGGACTGTACCGTAGCCTCTTTTATCGATATGTTTACCTATGGGAATACATGCTGGTTAAGTTTTGCTAGTTGTTGCGCGAACCCATGTATCTCTTGTTAATAACTTTGATTAATGGATCTATGCAATCAAATCTTGAGCTTGACCCTCTTTGGTTCATGTTCCCTTAAAAATGACTTTTTAGCAATTTGGTTTAGGGGGCATGAGCATGTGTTTTGCTTATAGCCACTCTCCATAAGGACCGGTTCGCAAAGCGACAACCTAGGACAACAGTGCTACCATGAGACTGGAATGGGACGGTCTTGGCTAACTAATTAGGTTGCATTGGTTTGGGAGTAACTTACCAACGGGGCAAGAGGGGAGGTGAGCTTTTGTGGCCCTCGCACTACTTGGGTTGAGTGCGTTTATCTCCCCTTGAGGCTTGCTCCACAGTTGCGGACCCTGAAACCTTAGCGGTTACACCTTACCAACGTGATCTTTGTAAAGGCCTCGTAGTATTCTTGCTAGCCATCTCATCTAAGGTAATGTGGTGGACCACTAGCGTAGCCCACGACTCATGGGTAAAGATGTACGACCTCTCGAGAGTATAAAACTGACATGTTAGCCGTGCTCACGGTTATGAGCGGCCCAGATCCTTTATGCAGATTAGTGGTTCCGTTTGGGTTTGGAAGTGGTTCTTCTGTTAAAAGTTGTTGAATAATGTTCTTATGCAATATCTTGTGCTTAATGGTTGATCTACTCACTTGTAGTAACTAGTTGTTTAATAAAACTTGACCAACTAAAAGCTCATGCAACGCGTCAGCCAGCCTTAGAGCCTTATAGTTCATGTTATACTTGTGGAGTACGAGTTGAAGTACTCATGCTTGTTTCTTTTATTTCAACCTACTGTTGGCTTGAACCCAACCGCTGCTCAGTTCAAGAAGACTTCGAGGAGTATGTTCAGGACTTCAACGAGTTCTAGGCGTACCGGTCCACCAGTCGACATCCCTGTGGCGGCTCGTTTTGTCTTCGTTTACGCTTCGACTATAACTCTGGTTTAAAGATATGTTGTCTTATTGTAATAAAGTGATGATATACGCTATGTAAACGTTTTATTTTATCTTTATGCACGTTCTGTGATGTCACTGTTGTCATAATATATGTGAGACTCGTTCTTGGCACATATATGTTGTTCCGGTTCCGTTGGTTGAGAACTGGGCGTGACAAAGTGGTATCAGAGCCGTGTTGACTGTAGGACGGAAGCCTAGTTAGAAATGATCGTAATTAAGGATTCCACTTCCCTTGTACTCCTGCTATTTTATAAAAATTTATTTTTGCTATCAAAATTATATGTTCACCTTATGTTAAATTATTACTCTTGTTTTATTCATTCAATCATATAGAACTGATCTCTATCTCATTCTATCCTTCTTATAGGTAATGGCACGCAACAAGAAAACCGCCCATAAGAGTAACGGAGGCCGCCGTCACCGTGTTGCACCACCGACTCCACAGCGTACCCCTGTACCTCGGCCACCACAGTGGATCGAGCCTCCGTCACCGGAGCTGCCCGAGCCGTTGCCACCACCGCCTTTTGAGTACGCTCCCATGGACCAGGCGCCACACCCCTTTGAGGGGAATGGGCTGCTCCCGGGGGACACCGACCCTAAGGAGGAGGAGGAGGAGGACCCGGGGGAGGTGGTTTACTACCTCAACTCGGATGATGATGATGCACAAGACGAGGCTTCCCCGACATGCCTGTCGACGCCGACACCTCCTTCCCCGCGTGCGCTGACACCACTGCCGTCTCTGGTGGTACCTGCAGCTTCACCGACACCTCCACCGCCGCCACCTGCCGCACCTGAGTGGCCGTTCCGCGTGGCCGTCCCTTCAGACGAGGGAGGTCAGCGGGAGGTTGACGCCTGGGTCGACCTGACGCACCCACACAATGGTGCCAACCTGGAGTTCCCAGAGCTACTCCGCGAGTGCCTCTACGACATGGGTTACACCACCTATAATAAGGTCGTCTACCAGGTTCGGCAGCGAGCGCGCCCGGACCACACCACCCTCTGGTCCAACGATCTGCAGGTCTTGGAGCCTAACCCCAACCATGGGGGCACACCGTGCTGCGCAGGCACTACAGCATCGCGGAACATGAGACCATGGAGATGGCCATGAAGGACGCTGCTCAGCAGGCTCTTGGGGTTCTCTGCCAGAGCTACCACACACCACTCTGCCAGTCTCAGTACCGTTACTTTTCCCGTCGGCAGTCCGGGGAAACGGAGCATGAGATAGCTTCTATTCGGGGTGAGGTGTGATGCTCCGACATCTTAAGTGCATAATCACTCATCATACATGAAGCATTCATCCTTGAGCATCATGGCATAGCATGTGTTTGTGCATTGGAAACAAATTTGATTTAAAATACAAAGTGAAAAACCTTGTCATTTCATGTGTGATGCTATGTTTATAGTCATATCTTTGAATCTATTGAGATATGGGTGAAGTTCATATTGACAAAACAGTAGATCTAAATGAGATAAACAACTTTTCTAATTGGAGTCTTGTCATGTAATGAGGTTTACAAGGTGGTTAGGGACATTCAATGTCAGTACAGAAAACCAGTTCAAATCAGAGCTGATTTGAAATCCCAAATTTACTCTAACCTACAGCCACTTTCATGCAAATCTCAAATTAAAAACGTTGTAGGTTTTGAAATTCTAAACAAAGTTGTCAAGAGGCACATTGGGAAAAATGCATGTAAATAGGACTTTCTATTTTCCCAAGCAGTAAAGGTCCCCTGTCCAAATTTGGGGCTGCTATACAAATTCAAATGAAATTCATATTTATGAAACGATTTTAGTATTGAGCCTTTTGTAAAAGTTGTAGAGTTCAAAGATTAGAATATTTCATTCAATTGGCACTTTTCCAAATTCGGACTCTAAGTGTCTCAAAATGGCAAATTACAGGAGGTGAGAAAACACATTTTCCTTTTTTCCCTTATTCCCCTCCCCCGCGGTCATGGACCGGTGGGGCCCGCGCGTCAGCGCACCCACCGTGTCGGGGACAACGGCCGCCGCGTAGCCGGCGGTGTACGGTCATGCCGCACGCCCACGGATCGCCCCCGGCCGCGCCTCGTGCCCTTCACCTGGCCGCGACCCCGTCCGCGTTCATTCCCCTCCGTCCCCCGCTCCCTCACTCGCTCGCTCTCTCTCTCTCTCTCAGCTCGCGCGCCTACCGCCATTGTCGCCGAGCTTGAGCTCATTGCGCCGGCCACCTTGGTCCACCTCCGCGCCTCCAACCACCGCCATCGGATTCGCCTCGCTCTGGCGCACCCGCCAAGGTAGACCTCGTCGCCTTCCCCCTCCCCATTCTCTAGATCGGGCCACGGTCCGACGCGACCGCCATGGCCGAGCCGAGCTCGGACTCGAGCTCTCGCTGCTGCCGTCCATCCTTCTCGCACCCCTAGACCGCCACCACTACACTCGCAGCTCCGCCGCGCACCCGTAGCACCTAGTCTCGTCGCCGTCCTCCCACCCCGCGCCGAGATCCGCCACCACTCGACGTCGCGGCCACGCCGTCGACGCCGTCGTCCACCTTCCGTTCATCGCCTCCCCCCGACTCAACCTTGCCACCCCCGACGTCAAGACCTAGCTCAGCTTGACGTCCGCGCCCGCGCGCACCCGATGCGCCTCACGTCGCGGCTCCGGCGAGCCTGCGCGCGTGCGGCGGGAGGAAGGAGAAGACCCGGGGAGATTTTCAATCTAGCCCCCAGGGTTTTTGCATTTTCAGCCGTAGTGATAATCGCTGTTCACTGAGTCTATGCAATCTTGCTTGCTAGCCCCTGGGATCTAGGTTTATTTATGTTCTAGTCCCTGGATCTGAGATTTTTCATTTCATTTTGCTATATTTCGGCTGAAACTTTGGAAATTCATATAAAATCAAATAAAAATCGTAAAAAGGTAAACTCAGTTGTGTTGTACTCCTTATAAATAGATTTATACAGTGGGTATGATGTGGAGGTGTGCATGTATGGTTTTGCCCCTATTATTGTGTATGCATGTTAATTCAAGGGAAAATGGAAAACATGATGTAGATGAACTCCTAAAATAGTGAAACTTGGTCAGTAGCTTCCTTAGGACATTTGGACACTGTGAGAATTTTGGTGACCCCATATGTCACTGTTTGTTCACTCCTTTATCTTTTTGCATGTACTTTATGCATTTTTTGATAGCTTAAAAGTGAGGCCCATGCAAAGTATGGTAGAAATGGCTCACTAGTATTTTTCTTATGTCCTATATAGTTTGTGAACCCCACTGGTAAAATATGAGCCCCTGCATGTTAAGTTTGGAAGGTGATTTGAAAATGACAAACCTTGACTTGGAGAACTAGATAAATGGGAAAATGGGTCCTAATTTGCAAGATAAATTCTAGGAAAATTCTGGTGGCATTTGGGAGTGCTGTAGAGTCCAAAAAGTATATTGGAGGGAGTTCTAATAACAGTAGATTTAGGCATTTAGAATAACCTAGGCTAATTAAGTGGAAAATGGAAACCCTGTCAAACTTGGGAGTTTTAACTTGTAAATTTTTGTGCATGAAGTTCATACTAAGTACAGCTCACTGCTAAAATTTCACTTTCAGAAACCATTCCCATAATTTATGAAAATTCTGAAAATGTGTAGGGCAGAGAACTTGCTGGAATTTTAATAAAATAATTATAACTCCAATTGTGCTGAAATTTTGACAGTAGCCTTGGGTATGCCGAATCTATATGTAATAAAAGTGTGGGCTCGTTTGGTTATGTTTTACTGCTGCATCTTAAGCGTGTAAATTAATTCACAAATAAAAATAAGTCACACTGTGTATGAGCAATTGCAATGTGTTAAACTACCATACCTTGTTATTTATCCATGATACACCTGCTGCTTACTATCATTTGCATTTCACCTACGTTCAGTGCAAGCATATGCATTCTTGTGCACTCATTCGCATATGATATCATGTATATAGATCCCGCGAACGAAGAGCTGCCACTGGAGCAACCGTTGATTGAGGAGCCCGAGGACGAGCCAGAAAACCCGCAGCCGACCGCTGATCACGTCACCGAGGAAGCACCCTCTAACCCGAGCGGAGAAGGTAGGCAGGACCATACTACCCAGCTAATATATTAATGTTTTTATTAATTACGCATATGCATTAGGAGTCGATTGAAACCAACTACATTAGAAATCCCGGCCGCCTGGCCTTAGGTCGTATGAATAGAGTTCGTAGGACGAGTATACATAGAATTGCTAGGTACGAGTAGACACAAGTGAGCACTGTTACTCGTCACATAGGTGATATTTTAAAATCTCAGAAATCTTACTATGATGCAATTTATGATTAATTATGTTGATATTAAATTGAGACGGAACGGAGCGTAAGTTTACTTTCGTGGTGTGCGTTGTTGTTCTCCGGCTCCACCCTTGTCGCATAAGGCCCGTTCGCTGTTCGCCTGCGGATCGACGTAACATTGCTAAAATGCTTATCCGGATCGTGGGACCGGTGAAAGTCTTACCGGCCCCGTCCTACTATTCATGGTGCTGCCCATCCACTGATAGGGGGCTGATGGACTTGGGAGGTGCTTGGAAGTTGAGGGAGGGCTGACCCGCCGTACAGTGGTATCGCTCCTGAGACAGCTACTCCCAAGGGTTAGGTGGGGGCGCTGTGAATCTTGGGATGGGACAGGTGGAGATGGGGGGGTATATGTGAGGAACGCGATGGCTAGTAAGCATATATCCCTTGGCATTTTTAGTTATTCCTGGGAATTAGAAATCGATTTGAATTGCTGATGCTCACCAGGTGTGAGAAGTCGAATATCACTGATGGGCAACGTCGTAACTACCTGAATGTTATTGCTAATGTACATGTTTTCAAATACAACATGTTTGGTGTATATGATGGCTTACTTATATGCAAGTGTTGATGGTTTACTCTCATGAAAGTCGTTATGGTTTACTTTCCTGCAAGAATATTATTATTGCTATTGTCACAATCTGATCTGACTAAGATTAAGGTAGCAGCTGTCAAATCCTGCTATCTTCCCTTAACACTTTTTTGGATAAAATCAACGGCTGAGGACAAACACTGATTAGTAAGCTAAGCTTTGTGTCAGCCGTAAGCCATGTCCATTAAGTCCTATTGAGTAATTAGTACTCAAGGTTTGCCCCCATTTTTGGCTCACAGGTATGGAGTTTCTCATGTGTCCTTGCGTTGGAGGGGGCACATGCAACATGACTAGAGGATGGCGTTTGTGGCACAAGAACAACATCAGTGGGCTTGATGTTGATTCTCTTTTGCAAATTTCGCTGCTTTATCATGAACTCTGATCTACTACTACTTCCGCTGGTTTACAAAACTATTTTCGAAAGCCCTTTTCAAGTAATTAAAAAACGAGAGTATGTGATATGCCCATATTAAGGATGTTAGTATTATCCAGGTGACACCACTGACATTCTGACCTAGATAGAACTCATATGCATATTCGGCGCTTTAAGAGGCAACTTTTCGGCCATAGCTGTCCCCAGTACTGGTGGAAGCTATTGGGTTTTGCGAATGGTTGTAAACTCTGCATTCATGCTGTATAAGTAAAAGCTCTTTAAGGGTGGTGGGCATGTTTGAGGCTTTCATACCCACCACACTTACATTCGGTTTTGGGATCCACCTTTTTCTCGACAATCCCCATTACTGGTGGAAAGTCAGGCTTTGAGGAAAAGGTGCAGCGGCCCACCTACGTTGTCCACGCAGCGGTCACGCGTGGATGCTACACTATGTGGTAATGTATGAGCATGCATTCTTCTTCTGCAGGTACACTAACTACGTGCGAAATTAAGAACGGTCAGAAAACGGCTAGTTGCATTAGAGAGTGCCGTGAATATGTGTCACCGAAATATCGCTAGCTATATGTACTTTTCTTTTCGATGTGTGATGTGAGACCGTTTAGATACGAATCATGCATCATATTTACCGCTTTTATTTATGGTGGGGTATTATTATAATGCAATGAAATAAATCGTGATTTTAAACTTACCTTCCATACAATGCACTGTTGTACCCTTGTCATAATCTCTCACATGAAAAATATGTCCCTCACTAATGCACAACCTTGCTTATCCAAACAAATGGCCAGAACCAAGCAGACCACACGCAAGGCCACCGGAGCGAGGACCACTGTTCTCCCTGACGTAACTCACACTCCCCCTATGGTGGAGGATGGGTTACTCCACACTCGCTGCAGAGAGGAGTGTCCTTTGTCTCAGTTGCTGTGCAGGGCCCTAAGGGAGATGGGGCGCCGTCCCTGCCCCTTCATCTCGGTGCAGACAGTGCACGAGGAGGGGGACTGCATGGCCTAGGTTGTCCTTCCACGAGGGACGTTCGCAGGCCAGGAGACCATCACCCTTTACGGGGCCAACGAGGAGGAGGCTTACCGTAAGGCGGTAATTGCAGCCCTCGCTTCGCTGAGCTCCAGGTGGGAGGTAGGCCACACGGTCCTGCGCTTCCTCCCCACCAACGACCTCGACAACGCTTGGCAGGACCGCCGCGAGCAGCTCCGAGACAGGAACGGCTCCCGACCCTTGGTAGCGTGCATGGACTATGCACGTGAGGCGCGCGGGATGTACCATCGTGCAGAAAACCGGAGCCGCTTCTACTTTGACCGGTACACGGAGACCCGTACACGTGTGGAGGAGTTGGAGGCCCAGGTGGCGCAGCTGCAGCAACGTCTGGCGGAGTACAAGCCGCCGCAGCACCTGCACCCGCCCCTTTGGAGGAAGAGTCCTCGGAGCCCATGGAGATGGAAGAGGAGGAGGAGACCGTTCTGTCTGACGCGAACTCCAGGGTGTAGGGTGACTGATGCTTGGAGGAAGGAAGTTAAGCTTTAAGTTAGTGACACGTTGAAAGCGATGTTTTGTAATATTCCGCTTCGTGTTTTAGATTCATGGCTGTACGAAAACATTGGTAAGTTGCGAGAGCTCATTCGGTACGCCATTTGATGTCGTGTTGGATTGTCTTGTTGTGCACTATTCGATGGTTGATTGATGTAGCCACCATCCCATGATGTAATCTTAAGACTCTTTAGTGGTAATCGAACCTTTCTAAGTGGCGCTAATGTTAGTTCTACGTCATGGTGGCATTTGAGGTGGTTGTGTGTATGGATTTGTGACCTGCACTTCGTTTTGGATTGTATCTTGCAATCTGGAATTTTGCACAGCTGCAGCTAAAACTGATATTATCTTAGGTTGTGTAAGGAATTAACCCAAGAGTTGGTTAGGAAAGTTGTAGAAAACCGTCTGATGCACAACTTTGTCAATTGGAGCTTTCGCTAATTGTGCTCAGATCTGGAATTACGGTCGAATTTTTCAAGAACCTGTAATCTGGACTGAAGCAGCACCCGTAGGAAAACCCCATTTTGCACATCCTTAATGCAAAAACTGAACTAGGAGTGTCTTGTCAAAGTTTTAGAACTGGAAGTATAAGACAACTTTGTTATGCAAAGTTTCTCCTAAAAATGTCTCGTTTGGGAGTTATGGCTGAAATCGCGCAGTCTCAGAAATCTGAACTGAACTGACATATACCGACATACACTGAATTTGAACAAGATACTAATGGAATCACTAAAAACTTTTTATACGAAAGTGAAAAAACATAGAACAAGGAATAACTTTGCTAAGGGGGGCATATCAAAAGATGCACGGTTTAAGAGCAGCGCGCCGTTAAAGTCATTGCTGCCCAGGAATCCACGAGATAGTCGAGTATTAAACGCCAACACGCCCGCGCTATGCTAGATGTGACAGTAGTCGAACCGCTGCGAGAAAGAAGCTAACACTCTACTGCAATTATATGTTTCCGTCTTACATGTTTCAAGTAACTGGTTTCGGCGCATCTAATTGCTTTGAAGTGGTTGGACTAAACACTGTTAGCCTCACTCTTGCAGATGGTGAACACTCGTCAGGGACAGACCTCGGGCCAGCAGCCACACGATGCACCACCTCCACCGGAATTGGCCACCCTGATCATGCAACAGGGTGAGCTGATCCGCCTCATGAGGGAAGAACTCCAAGCTCAGGGGCAACAGCGGGCACGGGAACACAAGCCCCGCAGCATCACCTACCAGGACTTCGAGGGGCTGCGCCCTCCTGTCTTCACCACGTGCCCTGAGCCACTCGCAGCAAATGATTGGCTCCGTACAATTGAATCCAAGTTCACACTGCTTCCTGGGTTGACCGAGCAGGAGAAAGCTCGGTTTGCTGCACAGTTGCTTCAGGGCCCAGCTGGAGCATGGTACGCCACGTTCCAGGCTATGCAGCGGCAGGGTCACGTGATCACATGGGAGGATCTCTGTATGGCTTTTTGGGCCCACTACATTCCGGCGAGTCTTATGGAGCAGAAGCAGCGTGAGTTCAGGGAGCTCAAACAGGGCAACCGCACGGTGATGCAATACGTGCAAACCTTCATACAACTGTCGCAGTATTCGCCTGGGGATGTTGCAGATGATCCTAGCAAGGCGGCCAGACTCTTGCAGGGTTTCGACCCCACCCTCCAGACACATCTCGGGCGTCGTTACCAGAGCTTTTCAGAGCTGGTCGACACCGCGCTGGACATGGAGAATCGCCTCCGTGTTGCAAATGAGGACCAGAAGCGGAAACGTCAGGCTAGAGTGCACCTGGGTCATCTCAGAAGCAGAAAACCAATTACCAGCAGCAGCCCCGCTATGTGATCTGGCCCAACCAATCGGGTTGGCTCCACCGAGCTCCACAACAGCAGCAGTACCCGGCCTACCGTGCACCCACGCAGCTTTCCTCCCCTCGTGCTCCCACCGCACTAGGTCCCAAGAATCCTTGCTTCAATTGTGGCAAGACAGGCCACTTCAGCAGGGAGTGTCGCGCTCCTCGCAGGATTCAGGGCCCCACTCCTGCGGGTGGCAGCTAGCAGAACAAGCCCAAGGGGAACACACCGCGGAAGGGCCAAGCGCACTATATTCACCTAGAGCAGATCCCCGTCGGAGAACCGGTGCTCACTGGTACGATCTCAGTCAATGGTCACCCAACCGTCGTGCTATTTGATTCTAGGGCCACTCACACCTTCATTAGTCAGTCATATGCATCGAAGCACGGGATAAAAAAACTTCTTGCATAAAAGAAAGCTACAATATCTCTGCATCGGGAAACCCCATTAACACGAATTTGATAGTAAATTTTTAAGTATAGGAGGGGAAGACTTCATCATCAGTCCTGTGGTGCTGCCACACCAAGGGATCGATGTCATACTGGGGATGAATTGGATGAACGAAAACCATGCAGTCCTGAATATTGGCAGCAGGACAATACAATTAAAGTCTAATGTCAGTGGAAAGATTCTAAAGGTCCACATGCCTAATCAGAAGCACATCGAGCCTACTGTGAATGCAACTGAAATCCAAGAAATCAAGAAGATACCTGTAGTATGTGAATTCCCAGAAGTGTTTCCGGAGGAGCTCCTTGATCTCCCACCGGATAGGAATGTCGAGTTTAGCATCGAACTAGTTCCAGGTATGGCACCCATTTCCAGGAGACCGTACAGGATGGCACCAGATGAACTTAAAGAGTTAAAACCCTAGTTGCAAGAGAAGCTAGACAAAGGATTCATCCGCCCTAGCTCATCACCTTGGGGATGCCCAGCCCTCTTTGTAGAAAAGTAGGACCAAGGTGGTAAGCGGCTATGTGTGGACTATCGGCCTTTAAATGCAGTCACAGTAAAAAACAAATACCCACTGCCACACATTGACATTCTGTTTGATCAGCTAGCTGGGGCTAGAGTCTTCTCAAAAATCGACTTGAGATCTGGGTACTATCAGATAAAAATCCGAGAGGAGGATATCCCTAAAACGGCTTTCTCGACCAGATATGGCTTGTATGAGTACCTAGTCATGTCGTTCGGATTGACCAACGCACCGGCTTTCTTCATGTATATGATGAACTCGGTGTTCATGAATGAACTGGACAAATTTGTGGTAGTGTTCATTGACGATATACTAATCTACTCCAAGAATGAAGAAGAGCACGAAGAGCACTTGCAGATTGTACTCACTCGGCTTAGAGAACACAAACTCTACGCCAAGTTCAGCAAGTGTGCGTTTTGGCTAAATGAAGTAAGCTTCTTGGGTCACATATTATCCGAGAAGAGAGTAGCTGTTGATGCTAGCAAGGTAGAAAGTGTACTGAATTGGAAGCAACCTGAAACTGTAACTGAGATCCGGAGTTTCCTCGGTCTAGCGGCTACTACCGCTGCTTTATCAAGGATTTCTCCAAGACGGCAAAGCCAATGACCTCATTGACCAAGAAAAATGCCAAGTACTCGTGGAGTCCGAACTGCGAGAAAGCCTTCCAGAGCTTAAAAAGATCATTAACAACCGCACCAGTACTAGCACAACAGGACGTCACGAAACCTTTCGACGTGTATTGTGACACCTCCGGCAATGGGCTTGGCTGTGTCGTAATGCAAGAAGGGAGGGTAGTTGCTTACGCTTCCCATCAATTGAGAAAACATGAAGCCAATTATCCAACTCATAATCTAGAACTGGCAGCAGTGGTACACGCACTGAAAATATGGAGGCACTATCTGCTAGGCAATACTTGTCATATCTACACCGACCACAAGAGCCTCAAATATATCCTCACACAACCCGAATTGAATATGAGGCAATGACGGTGGTTAGAGTTGATAAAAGATTATGACTTAGAAATTCATTATCATCCTGGCAAGGCGAATGTAGTAGCGGATGCACTAAGCCGTCGGGCTCATTGCAATGTGATTGAAGCCCGGCCTACAGTGAGAGTGCTATGTTGTGAGATAGATGAAATCGAATTGCCTACAGAACAACTAGCTGAGCTTTATAACATCATTATTGAGCCCACCATCAAAGAACAAATCATAACTGCACAAAAGCAAGATAAAGGCATGGAGTTCATTCGCGAGGGTATGGATGAGAAGAAGAGCGCATGCTTCACACTTGATAACTAGGGTGTGTTATGGTTTAAAAATCGATTAGTGGTACCTAAGGATATAGAGTTAAGGAAGAAGATACTAGATGAGGCTCACACGTCTATGTTCACTATGCACCTAGGCAGTAACAAAATGTACCAAGACCTGAAACAGAAGTTTTGGTGGACTCGTATGAAATGAGAGATCGCCAAGTACGTGTCCGAGTGTGACGTGTGTTAGAGAATAAAAGCTGATCGCCTTAAGCCTGCGGGTATGCTTCAGCCGCTAGCACTTCCAGCATGGAAATGGGATGATATACACATGGATTTCATTATGGGTTTGCCTCGCACTCAAAAGGGTTATGACTCCATCTGGGTTATCATTGACCGTTTTACCAAATCAGCACACTTCTTACCTATTAAGACAAACTACACTGCAGCCACGTATGCCGGGTTATACGTTTCCCGAATTGTGTCCCTGCACGGCGTGCCTCAGACTATCACTTCGGACAGAGGATCACTATTTGTATCACGTTTCTGGGAGCATTTGCAAACTGCTCTTGGGACTACCTTGATCCACAGCTCGGCATACCATCCACAAACCAGCGGCCAAGTTGAGAGAGTAAATCAGATATTAGAAGATATGTTGAGAGCATGTGCACTAACTTATTCCACCAAGTGGGATGAGTGTCTTCCTCTAGCAGAATTTGCTTATAACAACAGCTACCAGAAGAGCTCAGAAATGGCTCCTTTCAAGGCTTTATATGGTAGGAGATGTAGAACACCCCTCAATTGGTCCGAACCGGGTGAACGTGTCACCTTTGGCCCTGATTTGGTAACACAAGCCGAGGAGCAAGTTAAACTTATACACAGCAACTTGAAAAGAGCACAGCCTAGACAAAAGAGCTACTCTGACAAGAGAAGACGACCATTGGTTTTCGAAGTAGATGATCACGTGTACCTTCGGGTGTCACCAATGAAAGGGGTACATCGTTTTGGTGTGAAAGGGAAGTTAGCACCAAGATACGTGGGTCCATTTAAGATCATTGAGCAGTGCGGGCCAGTTGCTTATCGGTTGGAGCTACCACCACATCTAGCTGCGGTGCATGACGTGTTTCATGTATCGCAACTTAAGAAATGTTTGAGAGTACTGGAAGAAGCGGTTGATACATCCCAAATTCAAATCGAGCCTGACCTCACTTATGAAGAACGTCCCATAAAAATCCTCGACCAAAAACAAAGAACAACGAGAAGAAGAACGATCAACTTTTACAAAGTACAATGGAGTAATCACTCCGAAGAAGAAGCAACTTGGGAACAAGAAGAATACTTACAAACCAAATACCCGGGCTTTCTTTCGGTCACTGCAAATGAGTATGTATAACCATCTAAATGCAAATTTTTACTCAAAACCCTACTCCATGCACTATCTTCTCATTTAACTTATCCACCCACATCACATCAACAAATCTCGGGACGAGATTTCTTTAAGGGGGTGGGTTGTAATGCTCTGGCATCTCAAGTGCATAATCACTCATCATACATGAAGCATTCATCCTTGAGCATCATGGCATAGCATGTGTTTGTGCATTGGAAACAAATTTGATTTAAAATACAAAGTGAAAAACCTTGTCATTTCATGTGTGATGCTATGTTTATAGTCATATCTTTGAATCTATTAAGATATGGGTGAAGTTCATATTGACAAAACTGTAGATCTAAATGAGATAAACAACTTTGCTAATTGGAGTCTTGTCATGTAATGAGGTTTACAAGGTGGTTAGGGACATTCAATGTCAGTACAGAAAACCAATTCAAATCAGAGCTGATTTGAAATCCCAAATTTACTCTAACCTACAGCCACTTTCATGCAAATCTCAAATTAAAGAAGTTGTAGGTTTTGAAATTCTAAACAAATTTGTCAAGAGGCACATTGGGAAAAAATGCATGTAAATAGGACTTTCTATTTTACCAAGCAGTAAAGGCCCCCTGTCCAAATTTGGGGCTGCTATACAAATTCAAATGAAATTCATATTTATTTAATGATTTTGGTATTGAGCCTTTCGACAAGTTGTAGAGTTCAAAGAGTAGAACATTTCATTCAATTGGCACTTTTCCAAATTCGGACTCTAATTATGTCAAAATGACGAATTACAGGAGGTGAGAAAACACATTTTCCTTTTTTTCCCTTTTTCCCCTCCCCGCGGTCACTGACCGGTGGGGCCCGCACGTCAGCGCGTCCACCGTGTTGGGGACGACGGCTGCCGCGTGGCCGGCGGCGTACGGTCACGCCGCGCGCCCACGGATCGCCCCCGGCCGTGCCCCGCGCCCTTCACCTGGCCGCGGCTACTGCCATTGCCGCCGAGCTTTGCGCCGGCCGCCTCGGTCCACCTCCTCGCATCCAACCACCGCCATCGGGTTTGCCTCGCTGTTGCGCACCTGCCAAGGTAGACCTCGTCGCCTTCCCCCTCCCCATTCTCTAGATCGGGCCACGCTCCGATGCGACCGCCATGGCCGGGCCGAGCTCGGACTCGAGCTCTCGCCGCCGCCGTCCGTCCTCCTCGTACCCTTAGACCGCCACCACTACACTCGCAGCTCCGCCGCGCACCCGTAGCACGTCGCCGTCCTCCCACCCTGAGCCGAGATCCGCCACCGCTCGACGTCGCGGCCACGCCGTCGACGCCGTCGTCCACCTCCCGTTCATCGCCTCCCCCTGACTCAACCTCGCCACCCCCGACGTCAAGACCTAGCACAGCTTGACGCCCGCGCTCACGCGTACCCGACGCGCCTCACGCCGCGGCTCCGGTGAGCCCAGGCTCGCGGGACGCGCGGCGGGAGGAAGGAGAAGACCCAAGGAGATTTTCAATCTAGGCCCCAGGGTTTTTGCATTTTCAGCCGTAGTGATAATCGCTGTTCACTGAGTCTATGCAATCTTGCTTGCTAGCCCCTGGGATCTAGGTTTATTTATGTTCTAGTTCCTGGATCTGAGATTTTTCATTTCATTTTGCTATATTTCGGCTGAAACTTTGGAAATTCATATGAAATCAAATAAAAATCGTAAAAAGGTAAACTCAGTTGCGTTGTACTCCTTATAAATAGATTTACACAGTGGGTATGATGTGGAGGTCTGCATGTAGGTTTTGCCACTGTTATTGTGTATACATGTTAATTCTAGGAAAAATGGAAAACATGATGTAGATGAACTCCTAAAATGGTGAAACTTTGTCAATAGCTTCCTTAGGACATTTGGACACTGTGAGAATTTTGGTGACCCCATATGTCACTGTTCATTCACTACTTTATCTTTTTGCATGTACTTTATACATTATTTGATAGCTTAAAAGTGAGGCCCATGCAAAGTATGGTAGAAATGGCTCACTAGTATTTTTCTTATGTCCTATATAGTTTGTGAACCCCACTGGTAAAGTATGAGCCCCTGCACGTTATGTTTGGAAGGTGATTTGAAAATGACAAATCTTGACTTGGATAACTAGATAAATGGGAAAATGGGTCCTAATGTGCAAGATAAATTCTAGAAAAATTCTGGTGGCATATGGGAGTGCTGTAGAGTCCAAAAAGTGTATTGGTGGGAGTTCTAATCACAGTAGATTTGGGCATTTAGAATAACCTAGGCTAATTAAGTGGAAAATGGAAACCCTGCCAAACTTGGGAGTTTTAATTTGTAAATTTTTGTACATGCAATTCATGCTAAGTATAGCTCACTACAAAAATTTCACCTTTAGAAACCATTCCCATAATTTATGAAAATTCGGACAATGTGTAGGGCTGAGAAATTGCTGGAATTTTAATAAAATAATTATAGCTCCAATTGAGCTGAAATTTTCACAGTAGCCTTGGGTATGCCGAATCTATATGTCATTAAAGTGTGGGCTCGTTTGGTTATGTTTTACTGCTGCATCTTAAGCGTGTAAATTAATTCACAAATAAAAATAAGTCACACTGTGTATGAGCAATTGCAATGTGTTAAACTACCATACCTTGTTATTTATCCATGACACACCTGCTGCTTACTATCATTTGCATTTCACCTACGTTCAGTGCAAGCATATGCATTCTTGTGCACTCATTCGCATATGATGTCATGCATATAGATCCCGCGAACGAGGAGCTGCCACCGGAGCAACTGCTGATTGAGGAGCCCGAGGACAAGCCAGAGAACCCGCAGTCGACCGCTGATCACGTCACCGAGGAAGCACCCTCTAACCCGAGCGGAGAAGGTAGGCAGGACCATACTACCCAGCTAATATATTAATGTTTATTGATTACGCATATGCATTAGGAGTCGATTGAAACCAACTGCATTAGAAATCCCAGCCGCCTAGCCCTAGGTCCTATGAATAGAGTTCGTTGGACGAGTATGCATAGAAATGCTAGGTATGAGTAGACACGAGTGAGCACTGTTACTCGTCACGTAGGTGATATTTTAAAATCTCAGAAATGTTACTATGATGGAATTTATGATTAATTATGTTGATATTAAATTGAGACGGGGCGGAGTGTAAGTTTACTTTTGTGGTGTGCGTTGTTGTTCTCTGGTTCCGCCCTTGTCGCATAAGGCCTATTCGCTGTTCGCCTGCTAATCGACATAACATTGCTAAAATGCTTATCCGGGTCGTAGGACCGGTGAAAGTCTTACCGGCCCCGTCCTACTATTCATGGTGCTGCCCATCCACTGATAGGGGGCCGATGGACTTAGGAGGTGCTTGGAAGTCGAGGGAGGGCTGACCCGCTGTACTGTGGTATCGCTCCTGAGATGGCTACTCCCAAGGGTAAGGTAGGGGCGCTGTGAATCTTGGGACGGGACAGGTGGAGATGGGGGGGTATATGTGAGGAACGCGATGGCTAGTAAGCATATATCCCTTGGCATTTTTAGTTATTCCCGGGAATTAGAAATCGATTCGAATCGCTGATGCTCACCAGGTGTGAGAATGTCAAATATCACTGACGGGCAACGTCGTAACCACCTGAATATTATTGGTAATGTACATGTTTTCAAATACAACATGTTTGGTGTATATGATGGCTTACTTATATGCAAGTGTTGATGGTTTACTCTCATGCAAGTCGTTATGGTTTACTTTCTTGCAAGAATATTATTATTGCTATTGTCACAATCTGATCTGACTAAGATTAAGGTAGCAACTATCAAATCCTGCTATCTTCCCTTAACACTTTGTTGGATAAAATCAACGGCTAAGGACAAACACTGATTAGTAAGCTAAGCTTTGCGTCAGCCGTAAGCCATGTCCATTAAGTCCTATTAAGTAATTAGTACTTAGGGTTTGCCCCCATTTTTGGCTCACAGGTATGGAGTTTCTCATGTGTCCTTGCGTTGGAGGGGGCACATGCGTGCAACATGACTAGAGGATGGCGTTTGTGGCACAAGGACAACATCAATGGGCTTGATGTTGATTCTCTTTTGCAAATTTTGCTGCTTTATCATGAACTCTGATCTACTACTACTTCCGCTGCAAGACAATTGCAAACTTATGATATCGTATGACTATGTTGGATTTGGAACTTAAATTTGAACTGGTCTGTAAATTAATTCTATTATCTATCTATATTCAACTGCCTGTGATGATGTAATTGTTGTGGCTCCATCGAGGGTCAATGTGTATCATGTCGGTTCCTCTGGAAATTGGTGTTACTGAGGGCCGAAGGCCACTCGACGGACTACCGGGTTTAGTCCGGCTTAAGTGCACTGCGAGCCAAAGGAGGCAGGTGTGCTTAATCTAGGTTAAGCAGGGCGGTTCCGCCACATGAGGACAACCCGCAGTTGCTGAAGCTGGTCCGGTATGTGTCGGCTCTGATCACTGCCTACGTCAGGGTGTCCGAGGAGCTCCATCACCAGAACGGTGAGGTGTTCCACCTTCAGGCTCAGCTGGACCGAGTGGCGGGACCACCACCTCAGGTGCCAGTGGTGGACCCAGCTCAGTCTCCTCCTCGCAGGAGGCCTCGCACCGGAGAGTTAGGCGGTACCGCTAGGATACTCCCTCGGGATGACTAGTCGTCCTCATGTATCGCGTTAGCACGTTTGTGTGAGTCATCGTGTTGAGTTGGTTGTGTTGAACTTGAGTTAAGTTGTGGTGTCTGGATGATTGTTATTTTGAACTATGTTTGATTTGGATCTTTGGTTGTGTGTTATATCCAGCTGTGGGGATTTGTCCCAGCATGAACCAGTCAATGTCATCAATAATAAAATAAAGTTAGTTCGTGGGTTAAAATATCATATCCACTCTTTTGCTCTTGCTACTTTATCTTAGCCGTTATCGCTTGTGCATCCATATGTTAGCTATGTGCTCATGGTGTCTCTGTTACAATCAGATGGTTAACACAAGGAGCAATGCTGCTGGTGGGAATGCCAACCAGGGGAATCAAGGAGGTGGCCAACCACTACCCAATCCACCAACATTGACCCCTGACCAGTTCTACAATCTCCAAATGCAAATGTTGAACACTGTGACCACTGCCATGCAAGTCCTTCAGCAAGCCCAGGCACAACCACCGCCCCCACCACCTAGGGACAAGCGTGGAGATTTCCTAAAGGGTCATCCACCAACCTTCTCCCATGCTATAGAGCCACTGCAAGCTGACGACTGGCTTCATGCTGTGTAATGCCAGTTGGAGATTGCACAATGCAACGACCGGGAGAGGGTCCTGTATGGGTCCGGTCAGTTGAGAGGGGTAGCCCTGGATTGCTGGGAATCCTACAGACCACAAGACAGGGATGCATTCACTTGGGCACAGTTCAGGAAGAATTTTTGCAACCATCACGTGCCTGCGGGGTTGATGAAAATGAAGTGTGGCGGAACTGCCCTGCTTAATCCAGACTAAGCACACCTGCCACCTCTGGCTCGCAGTGCACCTAGGCTGAACTAAACCCGGTAGTCCATCGAGAGTACTTCGGCTCTCAATAACACCATTCCCAAAGGAACCGACATCAAACACATCCGACACTCGCTGGGGCCACACCAGTTACATCATCACAGGCAGTTGAAATATAAGATGGATAGACTTAGTTTACAAACCATCATGTATGGAATCAAATACAAGTTCAAAATACAGCAGAAACGATTGAGAAATATATATATATAGCGGAAGCGTTTTCAAAACAACTCGCAGCAGAAACAAACTCCAGTAGTCTGCGTTCAGAGATAAACAAGGCGAGTAGCACCGAGCCCACCGTTTCTACCCTCCTTCAAGCAGTTGTCCGGAAATCATCAGTACCTGTAATCCAAAAGTGGGGGCAAACCTTGAGTACTAATTACTCAGTAGGACTTAATGGATAGGGCTTACGGCTGACGCAAAGCCTGCTTACTAATCATGTGGATCCTTAGCCATTGATTTTTAAACAAGGTCATGTTGACATAAGATAGTAGGATTTGACAGCTGCTATCCCTTAACCATGAAGATCATTTACATCATAAAGTAAATACTTGCATGAAAGTAAAGCATGTGAACCCCTCAGTAACTTGCATAATAGTATATCGTACACATCCAAGCATGTTGTATTTGTTAACATAAATATAAGCATAAAGTATTTAAGTTATTACTATGTTGCCCAACAGTGATATTTGGCACTCTCACACCTGGTGAGCATGAGCGATTCGAATCGATTTTTAATTCCCGGGAATAACTAAAAATGCCACGGGTATATGCTTACTAGCCATCGCGTTCCCACATATAGTCCCTATCTCCACTTGTCTCATCCCAAGTTCGATTCCAACCCGCCATTCCCTAGGTTTAGCCCCCACAAAGCGATACCACGATGGGTCAGCCCTCCGTGAATGTGAGCGCCCCTAGAGTCCAGTAGGACCAAGTCTCTGTTCTTCGGATGGCACAAGTAAGACTTTCACCAGGCCCATGTCCTGGATAAGCACTCTAGCAATGTTATGCCAATTAGCAATTGAACAGCGGATAGGCCTTATGCGACTCGAGCGGAGCCGGATAACAACAACGCACACCCCAAAAGTAAACTTACGCTCCGCCCGGTCTCCATTTAACATCAGCAATAATAATCATAAATTGCATCATAGTAAGATTTCTGAGATTTTGAAATCACCTACGCGATGAGTGACAGTGCTCACTCGTATCCCCTCGTACCTAGTATTTCTAGGCATACTCGCCTACGAACCCTATTCATAGGAGCTAGGGCCAGGGCAGCCGGGATGTCTAATACAGTTGGTTCCAAACAACTCCTGATGCATATGCCTAATCATTAAGACATAAGATGTTTGCTGGGTTTAGCATGTTCCTGCCTACCTTTGAGCACTCTTATGAACACCAACAAACTAATCTAAGTTAGTTTGCCGGGTTGTGAGGCTTTGCCCCAGGCAACCCCTTGAAACAGGGACGGATATAATCAGCGACACGTCGTCTTCTTGCACTGGGTGCAATTTGCTATCCGGCTTTTCGACCAATAGCAGCTCCTGTGTTGATCCTTCCTTCGCGGAATCTATATGCATGATATAATATGCAAGTGAGTGCCAGAGAATGCAAATACAGGTATATGGCACGGGGTATATGCATGAAATAGTGCATCCCTTAGTGCAACTAATGCAAAATTATGCATGAGGTGCAATTGAAACATAATGCATGTCAAGTAGCTTGTGACGAATTGACTTGAGTATACTTAGTTGACATACATACTATGATATGAAAACTTAACAACTTTACTAAGAAATCGTACAAACCATCACTAAGAAATCATATAAACCATCACCACATTTTATTTCTAAAGTTATCATAAATTACTGTCTTATATGTGTACATAGTCCCTATTAATTGAAATAAAAGTGTCTCTCAAAAACACCTCCATTGATAACCCTTGGAATCACTAGATGTACTTGAGGTTATGCAGCAAGTAACTTTATATATACACCAAACATATTGTCATTGGCAATTTAAACATATACACATGAATTAATGGACATGTCACCTTTATGAATAAAATGCACCCATGAGTTCATGTAGTTAGACAACTCAATTTGATCCCAAACTTTACCAGTGAGTTACTCCCACTAGATGAAGTACATGAAAAATACCAGAGGTCATATTTGAGCATATTTTATGTAGCTTCCATTTTCCAAGTTAAATAAATACACAAAACACATGCATAGGGGCAAAACAGTAATTTACGAACCAATGCTAGGGCTACCAAAAATCACACAGTACCTAGATGCCATAACAAAGTTACTGTCCAAGTTTAAAAATTTTTGGAGTTCATTTAGTCCATTTTTCCCATTTATTTACCCTCCACATGCATGCACTAGACCAGGGGCAAAACTGTACTTTCACACATCCACATCATACCTATTCTGTAGATCTGCTCACAACGAGTTCATAGCAACTGAATTTGTCCATTTTGGATTTTTCTATAAGTTTATATGATTTATCAAAGTTCACAGCCAAAATAATGCATTTTAAATGGATTAACTATAGACCCAAGGACCTATACGCAATTAACCCTAGACTTTAGGGGCTAGAACGTGATATTTGCAAGACACATTGCACAGCGCTCTGGATCTACACGCGATCACCGAAACGTGGAGGGCCAAGGCGCAAAAGGCTATGGCTTCTTCAACCTCCCGCCAAGGGAAATGACCGGCGGCGGCGCGTGGGAACCGGCCGCGCGGGGCCCGGCGAGCTCGCCAGCGGCAGTCGGGGAGAGAGAGGAGAAGGCGGCGGTCCGTACCCACTACCTTGATTTGGAGGAGGGCGAGCGGTGAAGGCCGACGACGACGACCCAGAGAGGTGGAGGTCCGGCGGGGTAATGTGCCTCGGCGGTGGGGTCTCATCGGCCTAGAGCTAGGGGAAACAGCGGAGTAGAGCACGGGGAGCGCCGGTGTGGTGGTGTGGAGGAGCGGGGTCGGCCGGAACGGCAGGCGCAGCTCGAGCTTCGAGCTCGCGGCTACAGCGGGGTTCGGCGGCGGGTCTCGCGGCGATAGAGCGGCCTCGGTGGCCTAGGCTGGGGTGGGGTGGTGGAGAGGAGGACGAGAAAGAGTGGCGCGGTGGTCTGGGGGAGTGAGGATGGCCGAAGCGGCGGGTGCGAGCTCGCCTCCGAGCTTCGTTAATGGCGGTGGCGGTGGAGAACAGAGGGAGCGAGGCGAGGCTCTCAGTGGAGGCAGGGAGCAGAGGAGGCGAGGCAAGGAGTGGAGAGGGCGCCCTCCACGTTCTCTTAAGGCCAAAGGAATGGCAAGGGGAGGAAAGGCGGCCTCGGCCGGCCGCGGAGGCCATGGCGTAGGCGCCGGGCGCCGCGTGGGCGCGAGTGAGCGGGGGACGGAGACGGTGGCGCGGTGTGAAACGGGTCCATAGACCGCGTGACACCGACGGGTGGGACCGGGGAAGGATGGAGCGAAACGGTCCACGGACTCGATCTACGGAGACGCGCGAGGTGGGACCCACCACGGCCGGGTTTTCCAATTCCGCGGGCGGGAACCCGATGGGGTCTGGCGTGTGGGACCCACTTGTCATAGAGACAATGAAAAAGGAAAATCCTGAAAATAGAATTCAGCTTTGACCGCAGAAAGCTCCATTTGTATTTTACATTTTTGGATAGGTTAGAGGCCGAATTTGCAAAAGACCTAATTGAATGAAATGTTCTAAATTTGTTCCTCTACATTTCCCTTATAAACTTGTATACCATGTTATATTCAAAAATCTGGTGTAAATGTGAATTTAACCTGCTGACCAAGGTTTGACCAACAGAACCCATAAGTTTAAAAATTGTAAAAGTCTATTTTCTAGTCACATTCAGTCAAGGATTTTTATACCAATATTGTTCAAGATTTCAATATCTACAACTTTCTCAATAAAAGCATTGCAAGATTTTGGCTTTAAGATCAAGAAAATTAAAATTACCAAACTGGTCATGTTTGAACAGAATTCACATGTTGACAGAAAAAGCCCCAAAACTCTATGCAAACCTTCATGCATGTCAAAGCACCAATTACCAAAGTTGTTTATCATTAAATTATCTACAAGTTTGTCAATATGGGTTTCACCCAAATCAAAATAGAATAAAAGTTATGGGCACAATCACAGAGACATATATGCAGAAAACAGGTTTCGACAAGTTTGAACTAGGGTTTAAATGCACGTCAATGTGTGATGTTTCATGATGAATGCTGCACATATGATGAATGATGATGCATTTGAGATGCCTGGGGCATCGCAACCCACCCTCTTAAAGAAATCTCGTCCCGAGATTTTGATGTGATGTGGGTGGATAAGTTAAATGAGAAGAGAGTGCATTGTGTATGTATTCAAATACCAATTTGAGAATTCAAAACTATGAGACATACTCATTTGAAGTGGATGGAAGAAAGCCAGGATATTTCATTCGCAAGAATTCTTCTTGTTCCTAAGTTGCCTCCTCTTCGGAGTGATTACTCCATTGCACTTTGTAAAAGTTAATAGTTCTTCGTCTTGTTGATCTTTACTTTTGGTCCAAGATTTTTATGGGGTGCTCTTCATAAGTGAGGTCCGGTTCAATCTGAATTTGAGATGTATCAACCCCTTCTTCCGGCACTCTCAGACACTTCTTGAGTTGCGAGACATGAAACACATCATGAACCGCAGCAAGGTGTGGTGGTAGTTCTAATCGGTAAGCTACTGCTCCACATCGTTCTGTGATCTTGAATGGACCCACATACCGCGGGGCTAGCTTCCCCTTTACTCCAAACTGGTGTACTCCTTTCATTGGTGACACTCGAAGATACACATGATCGCCCTCTTCAAAGGCTAATGGCCTTCTTTGCCTATCTGAATAGCTTTTCTGCCTAGATTGTGCTCTTTTCAGGTTGCTGTGTATGAATCTTACTTGTTCTTCAGCTTGTGTTACCAAGTCAGGACCGAATGTGACACGCTCTCCTGGTTCCGACCAGTTGAGTGGTGTTCTACACCGTCTACCATATAGGGCCTCAAAAGGATCCATTTCTAAGCTCTTCTGGTAGCTGTTGCTGTAAGCAAATTCCGCCAAGGGGAGACATTCATCCCACTTGGTGGAGTAAGTCAAGGCATAGGCTCTCAACATATCTTCTAGGACCTAGTTCACTCTTTCAACATGGCCGCTGGTTTGTGGATGATATGCTAAACTACGAATCAGGTTGGTTCCAAGAGTAGTCTGCAATTGCTCCCAGAAGCGAGACACAAACAACGATCCTCGATCGGAAGTGATGGTCTGTGGCACACCATGCAAGGATACAATCCATGATATGTAGAGCTCAGCATAAGTGGCCGCAGTGTAATGAGTTGACAGGCAAGAAGTTAGCGGATTTGGTAAGACAATCAATAATGACCCAAATAGAGTCATAGCGCTTCTGGCTGCGAGGCAAACCCACAATGAAGTCCATATGTATGTCCTCCCATTTCCAGGCTGGAACTGCTAATGGTTGGAGCATACCCGCAGGCTTTAGGTGGTTAGCTTTTACTCCTTGGCATATATCGCACTCAGACACATACTTGGCGATTTCTCATTTCATGCGAGTCCACCAAAACTTTTGCTTCAGATCTTGGTACATTTTGTTGCTGCCTGGATGCATAGTAAACATGGAGGTGTGAGCTTCATCCATAATTTTCTTCCTTAGCTCCATGTCTTTAGGTATCACTAAGCGATTTTTGAACCACAAGACTCCCTGGTCATCAAGTGTGAAGCACGCTCTTTTCTTCTCATCTAATCCTTCACAAATATGTGCCATGCCCTTGTCTTGCTTTTGTACTGCAATGATTTGATCTTTTATGGTTGGTCCAAGGGTAAGGTTATAAAGTTCGGCTTCCAGCACTGTTGGCATTTCTATTTCCCCAATCTCACAACATAGCACTCTCACTGTTGGATGAGCTTCAATGAAGTTGCAATGAGCTTTACGGCTCAATGCATCTGCTACCACATTTGCTTTACCGGGGTGATAGTGGACTTCCAAGTCATAATTTTTGATTAACTCCAACCAACGACATTGTCTCATGTTTAGTTCTGGCTGTGTGAATATGTATTTCAGACTTTTGTGATCGGTGTATATGTGGCAGGTGTTGCCCAACAAGTAATGCCTCCATTTCTTCAGTGAGTAAACAACTACAAGCAACTCAAGATCATGAGTCGGATAATTCACCTCATGTTTCCTCAGTTGGCTGGATGCATAGGCGATAACTCTGCCCTCTTGCATTAAAACACAACCGAGGCCACTACCAGAGGTATCACAATACACATCGAATGGCTTGGTGATGTCTAGTTGAGCAAGGACAGGAGCTGAAGTTAGGAGTTTCTTCAACGTTCCAAATGCTTCTTCACAATTAGGACTCCACGCAAACTTTGCATTTTTCTGGGTCAACGCTGTAATAGGCTTTGAAATTCTTGAGAAATTCTTGATGAAGCGGCGGTAGTAGCCCGCTAAACCAAGAAAACTCCATATCTCTGTCACAGTTTGTGGCTGCTTCCAATTCAGCACATCTTCCACCTTGCTGGGATCGACAACCACTTCCTTTGCTGACAAGATATGGCCTAGGAATGCTACTTCCTTTAGCCAAAAAGCACACTTGCTGAACTTGGCATAGAGTTTGTGTTCTCTAAGGCGAGATAGCACTATTCGCAAGTGTTCTTCGTGCTCCTTCTCATTCTTGGAATAAACCAAGATGTCATCAATGAATACTACCACGAATTTGTCAAGCTCATTCATGAACACCGAGTTCATCAGGTACATGAAGAAAGCCGATGCATTTGTCAAACCGAAGGACAAGACAAGATACTCATAAAGCCCATACCGCGTGGAGAAAGTGGTCTTTGGTATGTCTTCCTCTTGGACCTTTATTTGATGGTACCCGGACCTAAGATCAATTTTGAGAAAACTGTGGCTCCCCCAAGTTGATCGAATAGGATATCGATATGTGGCAGTGGGTACTTGTTCTTAACAGTGACAGCATTCAATGGTCGATAGTCCACGCATAACCTCTTACCACCTTGGTCTTTCTTCTCAACAAAGAGAGCGGGACAGCCCCAAGTTGATGAGCTGGGCCAGATAAACCCCTTGTCTAACTGCTCTTGCAGCTGTGCTTTTAGTTCTTTCAATTCATCAGGCGCCATTCTATACGGCCTCTCGGAGATAGGTGCCGTGCCTGGAACTAGGTCTATTCTGAACTCTACATCCCTGTCTGGCAGTAGTTTAGGAATTTCTTTTGGAAACACATCAGGATAGTCACAGGCCACTGGGATCTTCGCAAGTGCTTGTGCTTCAGTCTGATCTTCTACAACATTAACTGTGTGAGACACATGCTGATGAAGTGGCACATGAATAACCACATCGGTCCCACTGCTTGAGCGCAACTGAATGGTTCTACTCCCAACATCTATCATAGCCTTGTGTTGTTTCAACCATTCCATCCTAAGAATAACATCAATCCCTAGTCGTGGGAGTACTAGAGGACTGATGAACAAACTTTCCTTTCCTACTTGCAAACGCAAGTCCCTCACTATGTGATTTGTATTTATAGATGACCCCACAGCTGTGATGCGGTATTTCTGTTTCAACTCTATAATTTCATATCCATGCTTCAGTGCATATGCTTTGCTGATGAAAGTGAAGGACGCTCCAGAATCAAACAAAACAACTGTAGGATGGCCATTGACAAGAAATGTGCCTGCCAAGACTGGTTCACTCTCCGAAACTTGCTCAAGCTGGCTGTATTGCAGTTGGCCCAGCTTCGAGGCTGAGTTCTTCTCTTCGTCCGTAGGCACTGAGCCCGGAGTCTTCTGGCGCGTGCGACATGTGCGACTGGAATGTCCAACCCTCCCGCAGGTTAAGCAAGGGGAGCCAGCGCTTTGTTTGGAAAGTGGCACTGAAGCAGGTGGATGAGGTGGTGCACTGCAGGATGACAGGTGTTGTTGTGTACCCAACTGTTGCTCTTGCGGTTGGGGCATGTCGATGTAATACATGTGCGGCGGTGCGCGATGCACAACCCGTTGTCGTTGAGATGAACTCGACGGAGGTGTGCTTGCAATTCTCTTCCTCCGTTGATCCTCGTGGGCCTGATTGAGGCGATGCTCCATGTCGATGGCGACATCTACTAACTCGGTGAAGCTGTCGTAGCGGCGCCCTAGGTGAGTCAGCAGAGTGGGATCAAACCCTCCCAACAGATGGGCAGCCCTACGCAGGTCGGTGTTGACATCTTCTGGGGAGTACTGGGACAAGCGAATGAACGTCTGCACGTACTCGAGTACCAACATGTTCCCTTGTTGAAGTGCATGAAATTCCTGTTGCTTGAGCTCGATAAGGCTAGGCGGGAGGTAGTGTGCTCGAAAAGCCGTACGGAACTCATCCCACGCGACTTGGTGCCCGGTTGGTTGCAATGCCAGGAATGAAGCACACCAGGCCCCTAAGGGACCGTGTAGACACTATGCCGCAAAGCGAGCCTTCTGTTGCTCACTGAGACGGGGCAGTAGACTGAACTTGGACTCAATGATCCAGAGCTAGTCATCAGCATCCAATGGATCTATGGAAGTGGTGAAGATTGGCGGTTGTAGCGTCGTAAAGTCAGTGTAACTGATCTCTTGCAGGTTGCGCCGTTGTTGCTTTTGAGCTATCAAGTTGATGAGTTGCTTAGCGACCTGAGTGGCCAACTCAGAAGGAGGTGGTGCTCCGTGAGCAGTCCCCAGTGCAGATGTCTCTAGTGGGGTGACCATCTGCAGAAATGAAGCCAATCGGGTTCAGTCTAAGAACTTTTGTGCAACCAATGCGGTGAATAAAAGATCATAGCACCATAATTATCTTCTGAATACACAAAAGCATGTAAGTGAATAGAATAACTTGATTGCACATAAAGTGTTAGCCAACATCTTGTAGGTTTGGACAATCGTTTATGCTAATGGAAAACTTGTGCGTTGTTTTGGATACGGGACAACACTCCAATCAACCTAGCTAGGGAACGTCGTGAAGTCGATTTACTAACTGCTCTCAGGTTTTCAGCTCCACCTAAGACAACCACTAGTTCAAAAATTAAACTGTTCTCCTTCCGTGCATTTTTCCTATGATATCACCTATAACAAAGTTGTTCCATATGTCGTGCTCTATAACTTTGTTTCATAGAGTTCTGACTAATTCCTTCTGCAAATTGGTCGAATTCCACTGCTTGTCCATGCATGTCGTTTGGGGGCCCTTCTTCATAATTTCACCGTATTGTAATTAGTGAAACATGCAGAATGTTTGCTTAAGTCACGATTTATTTCATTGGTCTTTTAGTAATGCCCCCCACACTGATAACAAAAGATACATGATGCATGATTCGTCCTATTCGGTCTCACATCACACATCCTATGTATTTCACATATAGCTAGCGATAATTTGGTGACATATACGCATGTCTCTCTTTAATGCAGCTAGCCGTTGTCTAGTCGTTCTTAGTTTCGCACGTGGTTAGTGTACCTGCAGAAAAATGCATGCTCATACATTACCACCTAATGTGGCATCCACGTGTGACCGCTGCGTGGACAACGTTGGCGGGCCGCTGCACCTTTTCCTCAAAGCCTGACTTTCCACCAGTACTGGGGATTGTCGAGAAAAAGGTGGATCCCAAAACCAAATGTAAGTGTGGTGGGCATGAAAGCCTCAAACATGCCCACCACCATTAAAGAGCTTTTACTTATACAGCATGAATGCAGGGTTCACATCCGTTCGCAAATCCCAATAGCTTCCTCCAGTACTGGGGATAGCTATGGCTGAAAAGTTGCTTCCCAAAACACCGAATATGCACATGTGTTCTACCTAGGTCAGCATGTCAGTGATGTCACCTAGATAACACTAACATCCTTAATATGGGCATATCGTATAATCTCATTTTTGAAGTACTTGAAAAAGGGGCTTTCGAAAATAGTTTTGTAAACCAAAACTTGATGATATAACAGTTGTCTGTGTATGATCGGCTCTGATACCAGCTGTGGCAGAACCATCCTGCTTAATTCAGACTAAGCACACGTGCCACCTCTGGCTCGCAGTGCACCTAGGCTGCACTAAACCCAGTAGTCCGTCGAGAGTACTTCGGCTCTCGATAACACCATTCCCAAAGGAACCGACATCAAACACATCCGACTCTCGCTGGGGCCACACCAGTTACATCATCACAGGCAGTTGAAATATAAGATGGATAGATTTAGTTTACAAAGCATCGTGTATGGAATCAAATACAAGTTCAAAATACAGCGGAAGCGATTGAGAAATATATATATAGCGGAAGCGTTTTCAAAACAACTCGCAGCGGAAACAAACTCCAGTAGTCTGCGTTCAGAGATAAACAAGGCGAGTAGCACCGAGCCCACCGGTTCTACCCTCCTTCAAGCAGTTATCCGAAAATCATCAGTACCTATAATCTAAAAGTGGGGGCAAACCCTGAGGACTAATTACTTAGTAGGACTTAATGGATAGGGCTTACGGCTGACGCAAAGCTTGCTTACTAATCATGTAGATCCTTAGCCATTGATTTTTAAACAAAGTCATGTTGACATAAGATAACAGGATTTGACAGCTGCTACCCTTAACCATGAAGATCATTTACATCATAAAGTAAATACTTGCATGAAAGTAAAGCATGAGAACCCCTCAGTAACTTGCATAATAGTATATCATACACATCCAAGCATATTGTATTGGAAAACATGAATATAAGCATAAAGTATTTAAGTTGTTACTACATTGCCCGACAATGATATTTGGCACTCTCACACCTGGTGAGCATCAGTGATTCGAATCGATTTTTAATTCCTAGAAATAACTAAAAATGCCAGGGGTATATGCTTACTAGCCATCGCGTTCCCACATATAGTCCCCATCTCTACTTGTCTCATCCCAAGTTCGATTCCAACCTGCCATTCCCTAGGTTTAGCCCCCACAGAGCGATACCACGATGGGTTAGCCCTCCGTGAGAGTGAGCGCCCCTAGAGTCCGGTAGGACCAAGTCTCTATTCTTCGGATGGCACATGTAAGACTTTCACCAGGCCCATGTCCTGGATAAGCACTCTAGCAATGTTATGCCAATTAGCAGACGAACAGCGGAGGGCCTTATGCGACTCGGGCAGAGCCGGATAACAACAACACACACCCCAAAAGTAAACTTACGCTCCGCCCGGTCTCCATTTAACATCAGCAATAATAATCATAAATTGCATCATAGTAATATTTCTGAGATTTTGAAATCACCTACGTGACATGTGACAGTGCTCACTCATATCCCCTCGTACCTAGCATTTCTAGGCATACTCGTCCTACAAACCCTATTCATAGGAGCTAGGGTTAGGGCGGCCGGGATGTCTAATGCAGTTGATTCCAAACAACTCCTGATGCATATGCCTAATCATTAAGACATAAGATGTTTGCTGGGTTTAGAATGGTCCTGCCTACCTTTGAGTACTCTTATGAACACCAACAAACTAATCTAAGTTAGTTTGCCGGGTTGTGAGGCTTTGCCCCAGGCAAACCCTTGAAACAGGGACGGATATAATCAGCGACACGTCGTCTTCTTGCTCTGGGTGCAATTCGCTGTCCGGCTTATCGACCAATAGCAGCTCCTGTGTTGATCCTTCCTTCGCGGAATCTATATGCATGATATAATATGCAAGTGAGTGCCAGAGAATGCAAATACAGGTATATGGCACGGGGTATATGCATGAAATAGTGCATCCCTGAGTGCAACGAATGCAAAATTATGTATGAGGTGCAATTGAAACATAATGCATGTCAAGTAGCTTGTGACGAATTGACTTGACTATACTTAGTTGACATACATACTTGTAACACCCTAAATTTCATTTTCGAAATTTAAAATAAATAAAATGCTTTCTTAATTTATTAAGGATTTTTCGTGTTTAGAATGAGCATTTAAATGATTTTATAATGTAAATAAAATGAATTTTGGCCAACTTGTTGTTGCATTCATGTTGTTGCATCAGTTTTATGTTGAGTGGTGGCTTAAGGACTCAAATTGAAATTCTATTTGAATTTATAGAGTGTTTAACCCTTCAAGTAAAAAAGTCAAAAAAAAATCCCCTTGTTTCTTCACCATCGCTTTTGGTCCAGCCCTCATTCTCCTTCTGGGCTTGGCCTACCGCATTTTCCTCTCTTATTCCCTTCTCTCTTTCAGGAGTTGGAATTGCCCACCTATCCTCGCCCTCTTCTTCTCTCCCACCTAGGCCAAACAACATAGCTTTCCACCCCTTCACCAAGCGACTCAGCTCCCCATCGTTTCTCTCTCTGACCAGTGGCCTTATCACCCTTCTTGCCACCATCAAGTGGAACCACCATGATTGAGTTAGTCTCCCTTCCCACTCTTTTCTTTGTCATGCCAGGCCTGCTCACCTTGCTTTATCCTTCTACTCGTCATTCCAATCATGTCGATCATCTCATCCCACCATACCAAGTTGGCATGCTTAGTGTTTTGACCGTGACAACCTTTCTAAATGCGTTTCGTCATCGTCATGTTGATTCTGAGAATTTTCCGGGTTCATTTAGAGACTCTTTCCAAGCTTTTTATGAGCTCTAAACATTTTATTTGAGTTCACTGGGTCCAAAAACATTTATAGGATTTTTCGTATAGTTTTTGGAGTATTTGGAATATTTTTGGGCCAAGGCCCATTTAATTCCCGAGCCACCTCGTCTACCAGGACCATGCTGCACCGTATGGGCCATATCTCCCTCATACGGAGTCCGTTTGGGTTGTTCCACCACTTTTCGGAAAGCTAATGATGGGCCCTTTCCAACCCAAGTGGAATCACATCGAAAGACCTTCTAGATCGATAGGAATTCAAGAAACAATACTGCCATGCACTTCTACCCAGATTTGTCCCACCTTGCTTTTTTATGGAAAAGTGAAGTGTTCACAACCCTATATATTTGGAACACCCCTAAGTGAATAAGTGCACCATAGACTCCTTTGCAGGGGGCCCCTAGTTTGGGAACCCTAAGGTATTTTCCCCCATCCCCCATATTTTGGGCGCACCACCGGGTGCTGCGCCTCAGCTGCGGCAATCTGCGCGCCTCTTCATCTTACTGTCCTTGGTTTGGTGAGGAGATCTTCGATTCGCCATAAATCTACAAGTTTCTTTTCTTCGGTAAGGTACAAAAGCTGTCACCTAGTGTGTCTACCAACCAGAGCTGCGTGGGATAGCCAACCAACCAAGGCAAACTCTAAATATGAACACCGTCGTGCCACTCAGAGAATTTACTACTTACTGATAATGATCTAGAAAAGCAAGCACTACTATATAGCCAACACTATAAGCATGCACAAGATTCCCGTAAACAGACAAGTATAAAACTAAGTATGAAAGTAAAGTAAGAATGTAATAACAAAGGTGAGAGACAAGGAACTTTACTCAATCCTGGAACTGAATGTCCTTCCTTTGCTGATACAAGCTTGAGAAAGAAGAGAAATCCCACTCCCGAACTCTGCACTCACTACTCTCCTTGATACAAGAGGAACTCTCTCTACAATGCTAAGGGAAAGCTTCACTTCTCCACACTATACACTCTACCACTACATTGATCCACTAATCCACACCTCACAAGGGAGGTCTAAGGGGGTATTTATAGTGCTAAGTGATGGAGAACGTCGGTTGTGGCGGTTGGAGACGGTTAGAGGCCGGGCGGCTTGGGTGCCAAGCCGGGCGGCTCTGGGTGGAGCCGGGCGACCTGGTCCCAAGCCAGGCGGCCTGGCTAACCCTTGGATCCACCGCCTCACTTCATCCCACGGTCCATATTGCTCCTCCAAGGCGGTTATAGGTCGGTTGGCGGTTATTCTTATGTGCTTTTGCCTCAACCATTGGATCCTTTTGTGTTTCTTCCCTGGATTGTTGACTTAGCCAATCCGTGGGCTGGATTGATGAAGTGGCAAGGCCTTCCGTGGCATGGTGACTGGTTCTCTTGGATTCCACCATGGAGTTGTATTTGACATGTTGTTTCTTGCATGCAGGTGGAAGATGGCGGCATTTGGAGAGTTTCACAGGCCGGGCGGCTTGGTGGCAAGCCGGGCGGCCTGGACCTGAGCCGGGCGGCCTGGGCCCTTAGCCCATATCCAGCCCTTCTTCCTGGTTCACATGTTTCCTCCATGTTTTCTATGTTTTTGCACCGTGACATGTGTTCCTGCAAGACCTTTGTACACAACTCGTGGAACCGGTTAATATGTATGAAATTTGCATAAACTTACCCTTGGAACATGAAATATTGGTGGTCGAAATAGGTTATATCGACCGACAACAGGGTACTCGTAGGACTTACCTGAGGGCGGTATCAGCCCGACACATTTGAGATTATGCAAGACTTTTTGTGGACTTGACTTCTCTAACCAGCATAAGCTTACTAAAAGTGAGTCCTTACTTTCATGTTTCATTTTATATTGAACCATAAGCCTCAATTTATTCATATTATTATCATGATCCATAGTTCATATATCTCATCATTTCCACACACACACATATATATATAGCACCATAAAGTAACTTGCAGAAATGTAAACATACAAGAAGAAGCATGTAATATAAAAAGCATGATTAAATAAACAATATGTTAAAGTTATTACTACGTTGCCCGTGTGCGATATTTGGCATTCTCACACTTGGTGAGCATCAGCGATTCGAATCGATTTTTATATTCTCGGGAATAACTATCATGCCAGGGGTATATGCTTACTAGCCATCGCGTTCTCACATATAGCCTCCATCTCCACTTGTCCCATCCCAAGTTCGATTCACTCCCGCCTGACCCCCGGGTTGTGCCCCCATGGTAAGCCTACCGACATCTCGGTCTCCCCACCATGAGTACAAAGCTCCCACGGGCCACCTTCCTCTCAACCAGTGGGTAGGAACGTGTCTCTGTTCTTCGGATGGCACAAGTAAGATTTCACTAGTCCCATGGCCTGGATAAGCACTCTAGCAATGTTATGCCGATCAGCAGGCGAACAGCGGACGGGCCTTATGTGACACGGGCGGAGCCGAATACAACAACAACACACGCCATGAAATTAAACTTATGCTCCGCCCGGTCTCATCTTTCCATCATATTATATCATATTACTTTTGAATTTAATATTTTGGTAAAACAATTTTGAACCCTACTATCTCGCGAGTGAGTATCTTCACTCGACTTCTACCGTCTAAGCATGGCTAAGCATAGACTTCAACCTGTCCATTCTACTAGGGATATCAAGTATTTATGCAGGTGGGGTTTCAAACAACTCCTGAACGTAAATGCGCATTCAAGTAGAGGGTGGTGAGACTCTCTAAGTAGGTGTAAATGCCTAAGGGGCCTACCTTTATTGTTGAAAACTTGAACAAACTAATTTAAAGTTAGTTTGCCGGGTTGTGAGGCTTTGCCCCAGGCAACCCCTTGATCACTTGGACAACTCCTCCTTCCAAACACGACTGATGGGCCCTCCAGGTCGTGTTTGGGGCTTAGTTGGTCTTCTGGACACCGTTGATTGAAATAGCTCCACACACTTACTTCTTGATGATGTATCGGCAATAAGCGTCGCTACATGAATGATATGCATGATGCAATGTATGAGATGCATGAATATTCGAGAATTCATACGAGTAATCAATTCAAGGACAGGCAGATGGGGGGTTGATAAATACTAAACAAGGAATACTTTCACGTGGATAGTATGAATACAAGTATACAATCAGGTGTGCACAAGACAACGCACGTAATAAGCTCATGAGCATGCATCAACTCTTATAGCTTTCTTTTATCATGTCATATTCAAGCATGGCATATAACTCAAGCACATGTTTAGATATGGTATGAACTACTAGTTCCAATCATTACCCTTTGCACTAATGGCAGTATTGTCTCCTTGGGATTAAGGTTTAGTGACCCATATACATAAGAAGGCACCTTTTTATTATTTGCTTAGCATTAGTTGCTTTATGGTTTCGATCACAACATACATGCATGAAGTGTGGTGGTGTATGTTTCTCCCTTGATCCTAGTTAAACATATCATGCAGTGTTCATGAGAGGAGTACACGACGGATTGCTAATTCAAAGTCACTCCTATCCTACCAGATGTAAACAAGCATATAAGTGATTACGTTATATGTAGTTGACTTGTTTTGAGTTATTGTTAGCCACGTTCCAACAATGCAATACTTTCATGGTTGGAATGCAACCTAGAAACACGGAAATAAAATAAGCATGTGGAGATATAGAGTTATCTATCTTTCAAGGTTTTATTTTTTTGTATAGCAAATTGAATGTACCAAAGGGAGTATATAAAATAAAATATAATATAGATCATTAATTGAGTATATTCGAAATCCCCCTTTTACCTCATTCATATTTAAGCCCATTCAGTAAGCATCTTTAGATCCCCCATGCAATAGCAACCAAAATACATGAACAATGCACATAAGCACACATTTGCAGTAACGTAGCTACAATAATTTTGGTGGAATTTTTTGGAACATATCAAGTACCATTTTTCTATTTTATTGTTTAAATTGGCATAGCATTTTGTCATTTTCAAAACACATAGCAATCAGCAAGCAATGTGCATAATAATTTGCCATCATACTAAACTGAGCAAAATGTACACCATATAATTCCTGTGCATTTTCTTGGACACATTTTCTTGTAGCATGCATTTTCATACTCTAAAAATTACACTAAATGCTAACATAGGGGGAAAACAGTAATTATGTAGTGCATGCTAGGGTTGCCAAAAATCACACAAATCCTAAATAACATGATAAGGTTACTGTCCAAGTTTCATAATTTTTGGAGTCCATTCGACCCACTTTTAGCATTTATTTACCCTCAACATGCATGCACTAAACTGAGAGTAAAACTGTCCTTTCACAGATACACATCATACCTAGCCTGTAGATCTACTAAAGAGGAGCACAATGCAACAAAGTTTGCCTTTTTTAGATTTTTATTTGATTTTATATGATTTTCCAAAATTATCAGCCGAAAATAACAAATCTAAAAAGAAAAAACCCAAGATCCAGGACCTATTCTTGATCTTTTCGAAACCACAGGGGCTAATACAAAAATCTACAAGACTCAGTTCGCTATGCACGGACTCAAATGCAAATGAACAAAAGAGCAGGGACCGGATCTAAAGATTGCCATGGTCTTCTTCTACCTCTGGACAGGGAAAAACAGCGCGCGGTGGCCGGCGTTTCGGTGGCGGTGCCGGCGCGTGGAGGCCCCTACTTGGAGCCGAGGAGGTTGCCGGAGGTGCTCCTGGACATGGGGATTCATTTACCTTTGATCTCGTCGCACGAGGAGGTCAGAATCGACGGGGAACGCGCGTGAACCGGAGGTGAACCGGCTGCTGCACGAACGTGGAGAACGCCGCCGGCGCAGCTCGAACCCGGCGTGTTGGACGGAACTGGGGGCCATGGTGGGTCGCACGGGCTGCGCAAGAAGGTGGCACACGTGGATGAGGCACTCAGGAGGTGGGAGAAGGTCGCGGAGGGGGAGTTCCATGCGCAGTTCTACGGGGCACGGCGGCCATGGTGATGGCATTCGTGGAATGGTGGTTGTAGGTGGCGGGGGAGGGTGGAAACTTGGGGAAACGGTGGAGCATGGAGGGGCGACACCGGTGCCTGCGCTAGATGGACGAGGAGACTGGACAGGGCATGGCGCGAGCTCGAGCCGAACTTGGCCATGGCGGCCAGGTGCCCTGCTGCTGCTGTGCGCGAGGGGAGAGCGAGGAGAGGACGAGAGAGTGATGAATGGGGTCGGATTTGCGTCTAGGTGAAGACGAGGGTGCAGGCAGAGCCGGGCAGTGGCGGCCATATGCCGGCGGCCGCGTGTCGCCCATGGCCTGGGTGCTGCCGTTCACATGGGATCAACGGCCCACCCGTCAGTGTGACGAGGGAGGGGAAAAATAGAAAAAGAAGAAACACACTTCGTTTTGGTTTTCTGTCCCTCTAAAAATCATGAGTTTGACCTATTTAGAAGCTGAATTGGACAAAACCCCAATTACATGAAATGTTCTACTCTTTGAGTTCTACAACTTTGTCAAAAGGTATAATACCGAAATCTGGGTGAAAATATGATTTAAATTTGAATTTATCTAGCAGCCCCCAATTTGGACAGGAAACCTATTTTGCTTAGGAAATTCAAAAGTCCTATTTATAGCCATTTTCACCCAAGGGGCTTTGTGACAAAGTTGCTTAGAATTTCAAGAGCTACAACTGACTCAAATAGATTCTTGCATGAAAATGGCTGTAGGTTAGGTCAAAATTGAAATTTATAAACAGGTCAGGTTTTGACAGAAAACAAACTGACAGAAACATGCCTAAAACACCAGGTAAGCTTTGGTATCTAACAAAGCACCAATTATCAAAGGTGTTCATCATGAAATTGTCTATAGGTTTTGTATATAAAGTTTTGCTTGGATCATCACAGATTTTGAAATACAAGCACCCACATTGTTGAAGGTTTGGTAAAATTGCAGCTTCAATTTATGTAGTCTTTCTTGTTTCAAACTTTTGGATACTCAAATGAAATCCAATCACTTTAAGGTCTGACGCATTTGAAGGGTGATAAGTTCAAATTCATTTCATAGAAAGGAAGAGTTTTAAGTTGCATAGTGAAATTTAAAGTAATTTCAGAATGAAACTTGGGGACAAGCTGAAAATTTAGACTTGGAAATGTTAATTCAGCTTGAGCTGATTTTGAGAGATGTTAGGGCTAAATTTAAAACGGTCAGCTGACAGTTTTAAACTATGTTCAGTGTGACAAGAGTGTAGTTCATAGCATGTACAACAACTTTGATAAGGGAGTTGAGCTCAGGTGCTTTATGAATTTGCAAGTTTTATTAGGGCTCAAATTTGGTCATGATCACAATTGACACCTTTCAAAGAACTGGTTTGATTTGGTCTCGACTTTTAAACTTCATAACATATGATTTTAAAGATGGTCATATTATCAAAGTTGAAGGTAACATCCTGAACTAAGACTTTTGTATTTGGTGTTTTGCATAAACGCTTGTGGGTGGTGACTTAAACAATCAAGCCGCGTAGAGTTTTGCATTCTCCTAGAAAAATTTTGACTTAGTGACTTCTCCACCTAGTCCTCATTACTTTCCAAGCATCATTAAGTCCTAATTCATTATTAGCTTGTCTCTAACTGCGTGTTAAGGCTTTTGAGACGCCGGGGGCATCACAGTTATTGTTGGCGGTTGTTATAATCCATTTTCGACCACCAACATTTGATGTTCCAAGAGTGAATTTATGCAAGATTCATACATATTAACTGGTTCCACGAGTTGTGCATAAAGATATTGTAGGAACACATGACATGATGAAAAACATAGAAAACAGGGAGAAATATAGTGTACCAAAGGCAACGAAGGAGAAGGGCTGAAGACCCAGCCACCAGGGTTAAGGACTCAGGCAGCTCGACCTGTGGGCCAGGCCGTCCGACCTGGCTCTGGCTTCAAATACCACCATCTTTGACCTGCATACAAGGAATGACGTGTCAAACACAATGCCAACATGGAATCCGAGAGAAATGTCACCACACATCGGAAGGCCTCCACTTCATCAATCCAGCCCATGGATTGGCTAAGTCAGCGATCCAGGAGACATCCATCCAATAGCTAAGGAAGAAACACAAGGAGAATCCAATGGTTGGGCAAAAATAAACAAGATAACCGCCAACCGACCTATAACTGCCTTAGAGGATAAACATGAGCCATGGGGTGAAGTGAGGCGGTGGATCCGAAGGTTACCCAAGCCGCCCGGCTTAGGGTGGGGCCGCCCGGCCCCACACCCAAGCCTCCCGGCTCATAACCGCCTCCAACTGCCACCACTGACCTTTTCACCCCCTTAGTGCTATAAATACCCCCCTTTAGACTCATTTGAGTGTGTGGATAGATGTAGCATAGTGGTATACTAGCACTTGAGAGTGTGAAGTTGTATAGTGTTGGAGAAGTGAAGCTTTCCTTAGCTTGTAGAGAGAGGCATTCCTCTTGTATCAAGGAGAGTTGTGAGTATAGAGTACGGCAGTCGGATTTCTCTTCTCTCCCAGACTAGTGTTCTCAAAGGAAGGTTATTCAGTTCCAAGATTGAGTAAAGTTCCTGGTCTCTTACCTTTTTTATTTCATTCTTACTTTACTTTCATACTTAGTGAGTTACTTGTCTGTTTACGGGAACCTTGTGCATGCTTATAGTGTTGTCTATATAGTAATGCTTGCTTTTCTGGCTCATTACCAGTAAGTAGTAAACTCTCAGAGTGGCACGACGGTGTTCATAGAGTTTGCCTTGGTTGGTCAGCTATCGCACGCAGCTCTGGTTGGTAGACACACTATGTGACAGCTTTTGTGTTCTCAGTATTCCAGTCCCGTCGTTCGGATAGACTCGCTGACGATATAGACGAAACATGTAGCGCCCGCATTTCTCGGCTCAGTTATTAGCACTCTAGTGCCTGGTAGTGGCTCTCCAGTTTTGGTGTCTATGTTTACATGACAAGTATCTTGCTTTGCATGCTTAGTATAGTAAAGTGACTTAACATCTGTTGAGAGCCTGCTTTCTTGTCTTTTATCCTCTACTTGCTAGCTACACTAGTTTGGCCATTGTGTTGTGTGATTATTATACTCCTCGTTCCTCGTAGATTTGATACCCTGGAATGCTCTCGGGTGAAAGGCTATAACGCGTTTTCCAAGCGCTTGCAGATTTATATCTAATAGGTTAAGGAACGCCAACAAGCTTTTCTGGCGCTGTTGCCGGGGAACGGTAGCTATCTTAACACAGAACTAAGGTCATCCTATCTCTCACTATACCACCACTATACCACTATCCCACCATACCATCCCATGGATCACACGCCTATCTGTGAGTTATCGGCTCCGAAGGGTGATTTTCTGGAGCCTCCACCATCATCCGTCCCATCTTCATAGATGGCTATCAACTAGTCCTGGCTTGATACCCATGGTTTGGGACCAATCCTTCGCAGGATTGGAATCAGAGAGTCCCTACACACACCTCCGAGAGTTCGAACTGCTTTGCAGCTGTATCTCCATCTCGGGTATGCCTAGAGAAACCCTCCGATGGTTGCTATTTCCGTTCTCACTGACGGGAGCAACAAATTATGTCTACACTTCTTCCCACAAAATCGAGTCGTTGACCTCCGATGTGAAGTTCTCAACTTTCGTCAAGGAAGCGATGAGACTTTGGCAGTAGCCTGGTCACGTTTCACAGGTCTGGTCGCATCTGGCCCAGATCTAGCGATCCAAGAGTCCTTGAAAAAGCTTCTAACGGCAGTCAGGTCGAGAAACCACGCTCACATCCAGAAAATCCACTTGAACCCAGCTACCAAGAAGAGAGTCGAAAGACCATACCCCATCTCCACAAACTCTTATGATCACAGACATCCCCGAACCTAGCACATCACAGGACACTGAGAGGGTCAGTGAATCCGCGACGAATCCTTCGTTGGTTCCCCCATTCTCGTTCGATGACGAGCTACTAACGGGCTTTGGCAAAACATCTCGGTTGCCCAAAGATGGCCAACGCTTCAAAAGGACCTCTCAACCAGCATTCTACTCCCAGAACAAAAACATAAAATGAGGAAGGACCTTCTGTGGCTTACAGCTGTGCTGAATCGGGAATGGTTAGAAGAGAGACAACTTGACACGAAAATGGTTAGGGTCTACCCAGGACCATCTCTCGTCTCTAGCCATATATCCGACATTTTCCCACAAGATATCTTGTACGACCCGCGAGTTGGGGTGAACATCATTCCTAAATATGTTGTAGACACCCATTTCCCCACTCTCCCATGATCAAAATCCGCATTCACTTGAAGCGGAACAAGAATGAATCGTTGGAAAATCATGGAGTTATCAGGGTCATACCAGTAACCTTGCGGGACAAGCGGATGTTCTTAGATTTTTCATATCTTCGACATACTCGAGGAACCCATGCCACTCATACTGGTTGGGCTCCCTATTGCTTCCCTGATCAAAACTACAACAACTCCAGGGCAGCTACTGTGATGCCCCCGGCATCTCAAGAGCCTTAAACACACAGCTAGAGACAAGTTAATAATGAAGTAGGGCTTGATGATTGTAACACCCCAATTTTAACCCTGAGCTTTTCTCTAAATCCCCCTCTAATTCAAAATCGGATTTTGAAGACCTTGTTGTTTGAGTGTATGTTATGAGCTCAACAAATCCTATCAATCTCCAAAAAAATTCTATCTCACTTCCTCCTGTTATTTCCCAAAATATCCGGCAAAAATCCCCACTAAAATCCCCTCAAATCCCTTCTTCAAATATTCAATTTCCAATCCCAAAATCCAAATCAGAAAAAGAAAAACTTCTCCCTCTCAGCTTGGGCCGCCTCCGGCCCAACTCCTTCTCCCCCTTCCCTCTTCCTCGGCCCACACGACCTTCCTTTCCCTTTCCCCCTCGCTCGGACCAGTCGCCAGGCCGGCCCAGCAGCAGCACCCTCCCCCTCTCTCTCTGCCAGCCGAGGCCCACGCGCCAGTCTCCCCTTCTTCTCCTTCCTTCCCTCCCTCATCGGCAGGACGGCGAGCCGCCGCGCCGCCCACGCCGAGCCGGGCTGGCATTGACACCGGGCACCACACCCTCCCGCACGTCGCGTCTCCGAGAACCCCGCCGCCACGGCTCCACTGTAGCGCGACGCCATGGCGAGCACCCAGCCCGTCGCACACGGCGGAGTGCGCCACCCGAGCCGCTGCCGCATTCACTCCCCCTCCTCAGACTGCACCGACGTCATCACTACCTGTGCCGGCCACGGCTGCCCCGCCACCCCATCCTCAACGCCACGCCGCGCGTACTCGCGCCGCGCACTCGGGTAGACCGAGACGCGACGCGTCAGCCTCCCTCGCCCCACCTATAAGAAGCCGACGAGCCTCACCACCGCTCCCTCGGCCACCCGTGCCAACGCATGCGCACGCGCAGACCCGAGCGCACGCACACACGCACGCACCTCCTCTCCTCTCGCCGGAATCCCGCGGTGGGATAACCCACCGAGAGGACACGCCGTGCGCACCACCTCTCTCCACTCCAAATTCACCCTCCTCCGGCTGCTTCTAACAAAATTGAGGTAGGCGCGAGCTCCACTAACCCTGCGCGCACCTCCTCCACCCCTCTCCCTGGCCGGAACCGCCCCGGCAGAGCCGAAGCGCCGCCGCGCCGCATCCTCCTCCCCCGCCGGCGTTCGGGTCACCGTCGCCAGCGGCACCCACTGCACCTCCCACCTCCACGAGACCCCCGACGAGTTCGCCCTTCCAGCCTCATCCTCGCCGGCTTGACCTCGTCACCGGAACCGGGCCACCGGCGGTGAACCGCCAGCGAGCCGAGGAGCCGAGACGATGCCGGTTCGGCCGAACTGAGCCGCGATGCCGTCTCCGCGCCGTCTCCTCCTTCGTGTGACAGACGCGTAGGGCCCACAGCCACGCCGTCAGGCCACGCCGTCGCCGTGCCGTTCCGCCTCGTGGGCCGGCCTGCTAAGGCCCATGGGCGCGGAGGGGGCAAAGCGGGCCGAGCTGGCGGAAAGGAAATGGGCCGCGCGCGCTGAGATTCGGCCCGCGTTTCCTTTTTCCTTTTTCTTTTCGATTTAGGATTTCATATCTCGATCGTTTGGACTCCGATTTAGGCGATTCTTGCGCCTAAATTCTCCATAAATCGAGCTCTACACACCCAGATACATCTCATGACTCTCACACACTTCATTGTTGTGTCCACAGATACTCTCCTCGTCGCCATGCGACCGCCATCCCTTCGGCGTTACTGCCCCCATCTCGTTAGACCGCATCCACTACCATGGCGCCTCCGTAACAGCCGTTACCGAGCCCGCCAGCTTGCCTGAAGGCTCGCTACACAACCCCGACCGCTGGCAATAATACCGCCAGTAAGAATCCCAATGAATCCATGTCATCTCCACCCGGATTCTGCTTTACGACAATTCTTTCCCCTGAAATCGAAACTCCAGCTCCAAACCAGTTGGGCTCATGATATACCACTGTTTGCGTGTTGTTTCTTGTTTGTGCACGTAGGTTACACAGGAAAGTTTGTTTGATACGCCGCTCGAGGATCGCTACGCAACAACCGAAGCCCGCGTGCAACCAGAGCCACCGCCGCCAGTTCAACCGCCGCAACAGAGTGATCGGCAAGTCCACTGAAATCTCACTTGATGCATATATTACCCAGTTTTTGATAAACAACCCGTTGCCCTGATTAATGATAAAACCTGCATGTTTTGCTTGCTAAGGAAAACCTGGTAGGATAGCCACCCGAACCTTTTAGACGTAGCGTGCACAGGTGAATCGCTCACTTAATATCATACATATTAATCTTGTTGTGGAACTTGAGTTGGAAATGGGCTGGTGTGCGTTTGCGAAAACATGGGGAAAGACCCCGGCGGTTGATTTCGGTCGGCCGTGCCACGTGTCGAAGGGTGGAGAGCCCGGGTACCGTTCTCACGGTTACACTGGGGCCCGGCCTCGTGGAGAGGACCGAGCGGTGTTTGAGGAAGCTCTACTCTTCTAAGGACCGATTTGGAGTCTCATCTTGCCTAACTCTTTATCGTGCAACCACTCAATGTTGTATGCGGCAACACTTGGCCGGAACCCGCAAGGAACAACCTCCTGATTCCCGTAGGCTGGGAGCACCGAGGGACTAGGAATGGTGGAAGTCGTGTGTCTGCTGGCACTGAAGCGACGTCGCGTGTCTGCTGGCACTGATGCGACAGGGCCTATGTCTCTCCTTGGTTGAGGCCGGGGAATACTTGCGGGGGTAGAGCCTTGACCGGGAAGGGCCTTATTGATCATGAGTGCCTGGACCAAACTTGTGGGTAAAGTGTGCACCTCTGGCCAGAGTATAAACCTATCCGGATAGTCCGTTGTCCACTGGTATGGACGTCGAGTTACGGCTTGGTTTCTACCAGTAGTGATTTATAAAATTGGGGTTCGGTTGGGTGAAAATGATGTTTTTGGAAGCTACGGGCGTGGCCCGGGAGCTTTGGAGAAAAATGTTGGCCTGCGTGCCATGAGCCACGATGGACCGGCAAGTCCAGTTGCACCCCTTTTGGAAAAAAGTGTTTTCTGGAAAATAAAACTGAGAATCAATGAGCCTTGCATATTTTCTGGCAAAACTATCCTGATCTCCAGATATATCTTGCATATAGTAATAGCTTTGACCCTAAATTTTTCATGGAGGAAGGTGGGCTTGCGGAGTACGTTTTTCGTGCTCATCCCCACTTTTTTTGTTGTTTTTTAGAGAAGACGAAGTCGCCTTTTAAGGGGGCTTGTACGTGTAAGGGTTGCGGCCTATCCCAACGGTGTGAAGTGGGAAAGTTTGGGTCTACCGTTTAAGTTCCGCTGCAGTTGTATGTTTCGGGTTGCACCCCGTTGGGTCTGTCCCGTTAGGGCGGTTCTGTACTACTCTGATGTAACAATGTGGTTATCATATCCCTGGGAATGATAATAAAGCACATTTTAGTCCCGCTTACGGGCTGGGGCGCTTCAATGATGCTTAGAGAGTAGCGAAGACTAGATGGAGAAGTCACTAAGTCAAAAATTTTCTAGGAGAATACGAGACTCTTCGTGGTTTGGTTGCTTAAGTCACCACCCACAAGCTTTTATGCAAAACACCAAATACAAAAGTCTTAGTTCAGAATGTTACCTTCAACTTTGATAATAGGACCATCTTAAAAATCATATGTTATGAGGTTTAAAAGTCGAGACCAAATCAAACCAGAAATTCGTTGGAAGGTGCCAATTGTGATCGTGAACAAATTTGGACCCTAATAAAACTTTTAAATTCATTAAGCAACTGAGCTTAGCTTCATTATCAAAGTTGTCGTACATACCGTGAACTTTACTTTTGCTACCCTGAGCATGGTTTAAAACTGCATTTAGCTATTTTAAATTTTGACCTCAAATACCTCATGAAATAAGCCCCAAGCTAGTCTACATTTAGAAAAATTCCCAAGTCTGAATTTCAGCTCATCCCAAATTTGAATCTGAAATTACTTTTGATTTCACTATAGAACTTTAGAATCTTCCCTTCTATGAAGTGAAATTAAACTTATCACCTTTCAAATGCACCTAGAGTGGAAGTGTTTGGACTTCATTTGAGTATTCAAAAGGTTGAAACAAGAAAGACTCTACTTAAATTGAAACTGCAGTTTTACCAAACCTTCAATAAAGTTTGTGCTTGTAATTCAAAATCTGTGGTGATCCAAGCCAGACTTTATATACCAAACTTGAATTAAATTTTATGATGAACAACTTTGTTAATTGGTGCTTTGACATGCATCAAGGTTTGCATGGTGTTTTAGCTAAATCTCTTTAGAACTAGCAAATCTGTCAAAATCTGACCTGCTTAGTAAATTCAAATTTCGTGGACCTACATCCACTATCTTGCAAAACCCTTCTTGAGAAGTTTGTAGCCCATGAAATTTTGAACAAAATTGATATAAAACTATTTTTATGAAAGAGAAAATAAAATGGAGTTTTAGAATTTCTAATCTGGTGGGTTCAGTCGGTCAAACCTGGGTCAGCAACTTAAATTCAAATTTAAACCACAAACTTCAATAGAGCTTAGTATTCAAGTTTATAAGGAAGTTATAGAGTAAAAAATTTAGAACACTTCTTGTATTTTCGTTTGGTCCAATTCAGCCTCTAGGGTGTCCAAAACATTGAAATTCAAACGGAGCATTCTGCAGTCAAACCACCCTCTTGCAATTTGGGGATTTTTCTTGGGGATTTTTCTTTCTCCCTTGTCCCTATGACGTGTGGGCCCCACCCGCCGGGCCTCAAATCCCAGCCAACTGGAAACCGCCGTCCGCTCTCGGGTTTGGAAAACCGCTTCCGCCTTCCATGGACTCGGTTCCATAGACTACGCCTTTGCCTCCCCTCTTGGCCCCACCTGCCATCGAGTCACGGTCTATAGACCGCGTCCCCGCACCATCCGTCGTCCGGCCAAAGCTGAGGCCGAGGCCGTGCCCCCTTGAACGTGGATGCCACCCCAGCTTCGTTCACTCTCACGCGCCTCACTCTCTTCATCTTCAACCCTTTCTCCCTCCCCCTGCTTCTGCCTGTGCAGAGCCAGAGCGACGCGAGCGCCAACCACCATGGTTGGTCGCGGCAAGCTCGCGGCCCCGCCACTCCGAGCCTCCTCCCGCCTTCCAAACCCGCACGACACAATCTCCTTGGTCCCCTCCACCAGTTCCCTAATGAAGTGGGCGTCAATTCCTTCCCCAACCACCGCCTCCACTCGCGCACGCCATGGCCATCGCCATGGCCAAGTTCGCGGCGAGCTCATGCGTCGGCTGCCTCCGGCCCTCACCCTCCACGCCTCCCTGTCACCACGCCCGCGCGACCCTCCTCTGCCATCCCCGCTGCTCCTTGGCTCCTCTCGCCCCTCCAGTCCTCCGCTCTACTTGTGCCACCCGCCATGGCCGCGCCGCGCCACGACCTCGCTGTGGACAGCCACTTTCGGGCCACCCACTCGCGTCCACTCCTCCTCCGCCGGACTCGCCACACCGTCGCGCAGCCGAAGCGCCCCCTCCGCTCCCCTTCCCATCGCCGGAGCTGCGGGATCAAGCCACGGCCGCCTTGAGCCCCATGCGCCACCGCCGCTCGGTTCACCGGCCTCGCGCCGCCTCTCCTCTCCACCCCGCACGATGAGGTCAAGGGGAAACGGGAGCCCGCGGCGGGGAACATGCCCCCGGGCCCACTCGGCTCCAAGCTTCCACGCCGCCGGCGGAGCACCGCCCTTCCTCCCTGCGCGCCGGCCAAGCTCCTCGTTCAGAGGTACAAGAAAGAAGGCCACGTTTCTCATTTAAGCCCCTCTAGTTTCTGCATATTATTTAACTATTCATTGTGTCTTGCAAAACTTGCAGGTCGAACCCTAGATCTACTAGCGATTCACATTTTAACCCGCGCCTTGCAGTTTTGCAGATCTAGCCCTAGGCTTTGTGGGATTAGCATATACTATTTACTGAGTCTAGGACTATTTGCGTGCTAGCCCCTAAGAGCTATGGTAAATCACGTTCTAGTCCCCAGTCTAATGTTTTTCTATTTAAATGTATTTATTTTGGCTGGGAACTTCGGAAAATCATAAAAAATCGAATAAAAATCCAAAATGGACAAACTCAGTGGCTATGAACTCATCTTGCGTAGATCTACACAGTGTGTATGATGTGGAGATGTGCATGTACAGTTTTGCCCCTGTTATGGTATATGCATGTTAAATCAAGGAAAAATAGAAAACATGGCCTTACCGATATCCTAAAATGATGAAACTTGGTTAGTAGCTTCCTTAGGACATTGGGATACTGTGAGAATTTTTGGTGACCCTAGGTATTACTGTTCATTCACTGTTTTATCATTTTACATGTACTTTATGCATTATTTAATGACTTGAAAATGAGGCCATTGCAAAGTATGATAAATATGACTCACTAGTATTTTTCTTATGTCCTATATAGCTTGTGAATCTCACTGGTGAAATATGAACCCCTGCATATTAAGTTTCAATGGTGATTTGAAAATGATAAAATGATACATGTTGGAAATGATAATTTGAAAAAGTGGTCATAAAGTACTAGGAAAATTCTCTGGAAAATGTGGTAGCTTGATGTTGATGCCTAGAGTCCAGAAAGTATATTCGAGAAGGCTATTTACACTGTTCATATGTACATCTTAAATTCGCACAAGATTAGTATATGGAAAATAGATGTCCTGACAAACTTGGGAGTTTTAGCTTGTAAATTTTTGTACATGCAGTTCATGGTAAGTGTAGTGCACCTGTAAAATTTCACCTTCAGAAAACATTCCCATAATTTATGAAAATTCTGACAATGTGTAGGGCTGAGAAATTCTTGTAATTTTAATAAAATAATTATAATTCTAATTGAGTTGAAATTTTGACAGTAGCTTTGGGTATGAAGAATCTATATGTCATAAAAGTTTGGTCTTATTTGGTTAAGTTTTAATGCTACAACTTAGGTGTATAATTTAATTCACAAATGAGGATAAATCACCCTAAGTATAAGCATATGCAATGTGTTAATCTACTATACCTTGTTATTCATCCATGACATACCTGCTGCATTCCAACAATCGCATTTCACCTACATCTAGTGCAAGCATATGCATTCTTGTGTACTCATTCACATGTGATGTCATGCATATAGATCCAGCGAACGAGGAGCTAACACCAGAGCAACCGCTGATCGAGGAGCCCGATGACGAGCAGGAGGACCCGCAGCCGACCACTGACCACATCACCGAGGAAACACCCTCTAACCCTAGCGGAGAAGGTAGGCAGGACCATACTATTCCCAGCAAATAAAATAATTATTGATTACGTATATGCATTAGGAGTTGATTGAAACCAATTGCATTAGATTCCTTGGCCGCCCTGGCCCTAGATCCTATGAATAGCGTTCGTAGGACGAGTATGCCTAGAAAATCTAGGTACGAGTAGACACGAGTAGCACTGTCACTCGTCGCGTAGGTGATATTTCGAAATCTTAGAGATCTTACTACGATGCAATTTATGATTATTTATGTTGATGTTAAATCGAGACTGGGCGGAGCGTAAGTTTACTTTTGGGATGTGCGTTGTTGTTCTCCGGCTCCGCCCGATTCGTTTAAGACCCTGTTCGCTGTTCGCTTGGGATCGGCACAACAATGCTAGAAGTGCTTATCCGGGACATGGGACCGGTGAAAGTCTTACCGGCCCCGTCCCACTATTCATGGTGCTGCCCATCCACTGATAGGGGGCCGATGGACTTGGGAGGTGCTTTGAGGTCGTGGGAGGGCTGACCCGACGTACCGCGGTATCGCTCCTAAGACGGCTACTCCCAGGGGTTAGGTGGGGGCGCTGTGAATCTTGGGACGGAACAGGTGGAGATGAAGGGTATATGTGAGGAACGCGATGGCTAGTAAGCATATATCCCTTGGCATTTTTAGTTATTCTCAGGGATTAGAAATCGATTCGAATCGCTTATGCTCACTAGGTGTGAGAGTGCCAAGTATCACTGCCGAGCAACGTAGTAATAACTTAAATACTTTATGCTTATATTTGTGTTTTTCAATACAACATGCTTGGATGTGTACGATCCGTCCCACTATTCATGGTGCTGCCCATCCACTAATAGGGGGCCGATGGACTTGGGAGGTGCTTTGAGGTCGAGGGAGGGCTGACCCGACGTACCGTTGTATCGCTCCTGAGACGGATACTTCCAGAGGTTTGGTGGGGGCGCTGTGAATCTTGGGACGGGACAGGCGGAGATGAGGGGTATATCTTGAATGTGTATAATATACTATTATGCAAGTTACTGATGGGTTCTCATGTTTAACTTTCATGCAAGTATTTACTTTATGATATCAATGACCTTCATGGTTAATGGCTAGCAGCTGTCAAATCTTGCTATCTTATGTCAACATGACCTTGTATAAAATCAATGGCTAAGGATCCACCTGACTAGTAAGCTATGCTTTGCGTCAGCCGTAAGCCGTATCCATTAAGTCCTACTGAGTAATTAGTACTCAGGGTTTGCCCCCACTTTTGGATTACAGGTATTGATGACTTTTGGATAACCGCTTGAAGGAGAGTAGAACCGGTGGGCTCGATGCTACTCGCCTTATTTTTCTCTGAATGAAGACTACTTGAGTCTGTTTCCGCTGCGAGATGTTTTGAAAACGCTTCCGCTATATATAATTTGAAATCGCTTCCACTATATTCTGACCATGTATTTGAATTCACATATTTTGTCTGTAAACTAAAGTCCATTACCCTCTATTTCAACTGCCTGTGATGATTGTAACTGTTGTGGTTCCTTCGAGAGTCGGATGTGTTTGATGTCGGTTCCTCGGGAAATGGTGTTATCGAGAGCCCGAAGGACTCTCGATGGACTACCGGGTTTAGTCTGGCCTAATAGCATTGCAAGGCAATAGTGGCAGGTGTGCTTAGTCTGGATTAAGTAGGGTGGTTCCACCACAGCTGGTATCAGAGCCGATCATACACAGACAACAGTTATATCATCAAGGTTTGGTTTATAAAACTGTTTTCGAAAGCCCTTTTCAAGTAATTCAAAAATGAGATTATGCGATATGCCCATATTGAGGATGTTAGTGTTATCCAGTTGACATCACTGACTTTCTGACCTAGATAGAACTCATATGCATATTCGGCGCTTTGGGAAGCAACTTTTCGGCTATAGCTGTCCCCAGTACTAGTGGAAGCTATTGGATTTTGCGAACGGTTGCAAACTCTGCATTCATACTGTATAAGTAAAAGCTCTTTAAGGGTGGTGGGCATGTTGAGGCTTTTATACCCACCACACTTACATTCGGTTTTGGGATCCACCTTCTTCTCGACAATCCCCAGTACCAGTGGAAAGTCAGGCTTTGAGGAAAAGGTGCAGCGGCCCACTCAACGTTGTCCACACAGCGGTCACGCGTGGATGCCACATTAGGTGGTAATGTATGATCATGCATTCTTCTGCAGGTACACTAACTACGTGCGAAAATTAAGAACGACTAGAAAAACGACTAGTTGCATCAGGGAGTGCCGTGCATATATATATATAATATACATAGGATGTGTGATATGAGACCGGATAGGACGAATCATGCATCATTCCATATCATCTCTAGGGCTTTGCCATGTATGTGTTGTTTGAAAGTAACTAAATCCTTTCTGCAATTATATATATGTTTGTTTGGTAGTAACACGTTTCACATGAATTTGTATATGTGTTGCAACTGTTTTGACGTGTAGTTCAAGATGTAAGGAGAATCAGTACAAACTTTATATAAGAATATGAGATGATTGTAAAATATAAAATTTGTGATCACTTTTCTATAGAACTCTTTCTCTGAAAATGTATGCATCTTGAGGTACAAGCAAAAACGCATCCGGGTTAAATTCTGCAGCCTGACCTTCTGGTACGGATTTTAAATTCAGCATTGATCTAAATGGTTTTAGTAAAAACTTTCAATACAAAAGTTGTAGTAGATGACTTGGTGAACAACGTTTCTATAATAAACTTCTTGCAAAGATGCTCATAGAAATGACTTCCAGGCACATTAAAATGAAACTTCAAATCTGGACAGCAAGTGCTAGGCTTACAAATTTAAATTCTGGGCATGATCTGAACGGAACTAGCTAAAACTTGTTATACCAAAGTTGTAGTACATTAAATTTGTAACAACTTTTCTATTTTGACCATCTCTTGAAAACGCTTCTAACTGAACCTAACGTCAGAATCTAAAACGGGGCTCAAATCTGGACAGATTAGACCACACGTTAGTAATTCGAAGTTTCATGTGTTTTCAACTCAGAGCTAATAGAAATCCTCTATACCAATGTTGTAGGAAACTTCAAAAGGAACGAATTCAGTATTTTGGTCTCAGTCTAAAATAGCTCCTAAGTTGAGTTATAGCAGGATTAGTACCGAACTTCAAATCTGGGCTGATTCCGGCTAGCTGAATAATGAGAGTTTCTAGACCATTTCGAAGTAGACCTTGCAAACACTTTCTATACCAATGATGTAGGGTATTAAATTTCGCACAACTTTCATATTTTGGGTTCTATAAAGACCAAAGAATTACCTTCTGAAATCTAGTTGCAAGCTGAACCTGTTAGGAACAAAATGAAAATTTTGCCTCGGTATTGTGATAGTCTTATCATTCGATATGTTTCTTGAGCTCGTAAATATAGCATGAACCCATGTTTTTCAAGAGTTTTGGAAGCCAAATTTCTGCTGACCTCAGCCTTGTTGACCTCATCAAAGCTATCACAAGAAGAAGTCCAAAGGAAGGCAAAGCTGAAGAGCACTCCAACGACATGGCCTTCGTTCTACATCTGCAACTTGAGATCAATTCTTGTGAAGGGATCCATCAAGCCTAAAGATCAAATCAAGCTAGTGCATACATGATGACGACTAAGTGTGGTTTAGTAGGATCCTATAGGCCTACATACGAGAATAATGCAGGAGCCTCTACAATATCACAAGTGTTCAAAAAGATTGCTCGAGCCGTCATCACCAACCCAAGAGGAGTTTTCTTCAATCGACTCGACATATACAACACCAACGTCTACGCCGATACAACAAGTTGAAGCTCTACCAAGACAAAAGGGAGTCTAGAAGAAGCCTCGATCAAGAGTTGACCGTCGCTTACATACCTCTAGCAACGCTTAGAGTTCTTAGTTGGTGACGTGAGTGATGAAGAGACAGCATCCTGGATCAACCTCAACTTCGACAACGTCCTCAGATTTGGCGCTCAATCAAGATTGGAACACCCTGGCGTCTCCCGTGTGAAGTTCAACGCCGCATCAGCAAAAATCAAAAGAAGAGACTAGCTTTTGACCTCAAGCGATTTGGACCATGCGATTAGGCAAAAGTAAATGGGTATCGATTTGTGTAGAGACAACGTTAGCTTGGACTTGTATGGGTTGGACATTGGATTAGCATGGTTCCTTGCACCACTTGATTCTAACTCCTTGGAATCACCTCTAGTCTATCATGAATTTTCCAACTGTCGCAACTCTTTGGTTCCAAGCTCTCATATTCCAGGCATTCCGCTCTCGCATTTCCATGCATTTTGAACTCTTGTAGTCTTCATGCTTCAAACTATCGTCAATAATGTGCTGCCAAATCTGTGTAATTGGCATGACTCAAGAGTTGCTGTCCTTATGTTCCTCATGATCCCCCTACTTTAACCATTTTTGAAGTTACTATGTGTTTGTTTTCTTGAATCATACCACCCGGGTATTATGCATCAGGCGCTCTAAGCTCTTTTAACTAGATATATCACTTATTGATCGCTTCGTTACCATGATCTTGTAGCATTCGAGTCCCATGGGGTTGGACTGGATGGTTGTGCCACTCTGGTTGTGATGTCTATCCGAGCAGTCTATGGTGCCACGACGGAACCTAGGGTCCCATTTGACCGGCCATCACATGGTGGTGCCACTAGGGGCGCGCTGGTATCAAGACATGCGAAGGCTTGACATCGCTTCAAGTGTGGAACATTCATATCCATTTCTTCTTACCTTGTGGAACTCGCTACTCTTGACCCGTGGAAGTGCTTGAATCCATTTCCACCACCTCAATACATCATCTCATTGCTTTGTTTCACCTTGCCTTTCTCGATCTGTGGGAATGATCCACCTCAATCCAACAACTTGTTCATATCTTTCATTACTTGTGTTATGATGTCTTTCTGACCTACGTGAATGAACAGTCCTATGTTGATTCCTTGTTTACACATTTTAGTTGTGTAGTTTCATGTTACTTTCTCGACTCATGGGAAAGATTAGCTTGATCCCCGAGCGGTTACATCTTTTCCTCTTGATTTAACCCTGCCGTCATTGATTTGTGCAAACGATCAACTTTGCTCCATTATTTCACTTGTATATTTTCTTTCCACTTGGTGAACTTAATTCCTTGAAGGTGAATTCCAGGGTCACCTTCTACACTTGCTTTTGTTCTCGGCTGGTGCTGCGGACATGCCGCCCTCTCAATGAGTTGTTTCCGTCTTCTTCAAATTCTCCTCAGTGATGGGCTTACTAACCTTGCCGATCGTTTCGTTAGTAAGCACAAATCATCCCCTAGAGTTTACTAGATCAGTCTTGTCCATTACTAAGAAATTGTACAAACCATCACCTTATCCAGTCTATCTGGGTCCTAGTGTACATTTCTTGCCACCATGAGCAGGATGTGCTATGCTTCCCCACCTCTTTTCTTTGGGGATGTTCTAACTTATTGTCTTATATGTATACACAGTCCCTATCAAAGGACATGAATGTGTCTCTCAAAAACACATCCATTGATAACCCTTTGAATCACAAGATCCTTCATGGTTCGATTCTTCCGATTGTGTACACTTTGCTTCCACTGTTCTAAGACCTATATATTTATCATGTTTCCAAATCATGGTGTCAAAGTCAGGGAGTAACCCTGTACCATTGTTCGAATCAATCGCTGTCGCTTTCGCACTTTGGCCACACCTTCTTTGTGGTTTATTCATTCGCCCTCATATAAAACACGACTTGGTGAGTATCTTAGAAAAACCACCATGGACCAATTAAAAGAAGCTTTGTAACTACCTTGTGTTAAAGAGGAACTAACCATTCACGAGCCAGTTAACAAAGCTAATAGATGAAGAATCAAATGTTACCATGTGTGACAGGAGCACATGAACCACGATCCAAAAACCCTTCGCATTACGGGGTAAACCGTAAAACCCCGCTTCCTCCAAATCTCGGGACGAGATTTCTTTAAGGGGGGTGGGTTGTGATGCCCCTGGCATCTCAAGAGCCTTAAACACGCAGCTAGAGACAAGTTAATAATGAAGTAGGGTTTGATGATGCTTAGAGAGTAGCGAAGACTAGATGGAGAAGTCAGAGTAGCGAAGACTAGATGGAGAAGTCACTAAGTCAAAATTTTTCAAGGAGAATACGAGACTCTTCGTGGTTTGGTTGTTTAAGTCACCACCCACAAGCTTTTATGCAAAACACCAAATACAAAAGTCTTAGTTCAGAATGTTACCTTCAACTTTGATAATACGACCATCTTAAAAATCATATGTTATGAAGTTTAAAAGTCGAGACCAAATCAAACCAGAAATTCGTTGAAAGGTGCCAATTGTGATCGTGAATAAATTTGGACCCTAATAAAACTTTTAAATTCATTAAACAACTGAGCTTAGCTTCATTATCAAAGTTGTCGTACATACCGTGAACTTTACTTTTGCTACCCTTAGCATGGTTTAAAACTGCCTTTAGCTATTTTAAATTTTGACCACAAATACCTCATGAAATCAGCCCCAAGCTAGTCTACATTTAGAAAAATTCCCAAGTCTGAATTTCAGCTCATCCGAAATTTAAATCTGAAATTACTTTTCATTTCACTATATAACTTCAGAATCTTCCCTTCTATGAAGTGAAATTAAACTTATCACCTTTCAAACGCACCTAGAGTGGAAGTGTTTGGACTTCATTTGAGTATTCAAAAGGTTGAAACAAGAAAGACTACTTAAATTGATGCTGCAGTTTTACCAAACCTTCAATAATATTTGTGCTTGTAATTCAAAATCTGTGGTGATCCAAGCCAGACTTTATATACCAAACTTGTAGTACATTTCATGATGAACAACTTTGTTAAGTGGTGTTTTAGCTTAATATCTTTAGAACTAGCAAATCTGTCAAAATCTGACCTGCTTAGTAAATCCAAATTTTTGTGGACCTACATCCATTATCTTGCAAAACCCTTGTTGAGAAGTTTGTAGATCATGAAATTCTGAACAACATTGATATAAAACTCTTTTTATGAAAGAGACAAGAAAATGGAGTTTTGGAATTTCTAATCTGGTGGTTTCAATCGGTCAAACCTGGGTCAGCAACTTATATTCAAATTTAAACCACAAACTTCAGCAGAACTTAGTATTCAAGTTTATAAGGAAGTTATAGAGTACAAAATTTAGAACACTTCTTGTATTTTCAGTTTGGTCCAATTCGGCCTCTAGGGTGTCCAAAATGTTGAAATTCAAACGGAGCATTCTGCAGTCAAACCACCCTCTTCCAATTTGGGGATTTTTCTTTCTCCCTTGTCCCTATGACGTGTGGGCCCCACCCGCCGGGCCTCAAATCCCAGCTGACAGGAAACCGCCGTCCGCTCCCGGGTTTGGAAAACCGCTTCCGCCTTCTATGGACTCGGTTCCATAGACTACGCCTTCGCCACCCCTCTTGGCCCAACCTGCCATCGAGTCACGGTCTATAGACCGCGTCCCCACACCATGTGATGCCCCTGGCATCTCAAGAGCCATAACACGTAGTTAGAGACAAGTTAATGACAGGATAGGACATGATGAGGCTTAGAGAGAGCAACAAAGACTAGATGGAGAAATCACTAAGTCAAAAATTTTCTACACAAGATACAAGACCCCACATTTCGTGGTGGGATAGTCAACACTCACATGTTTTTGAGCTCAAACCCCAAATGCAAAACCTCAGATAAGAAAGTAACCCTAGACCTTTCTGTTTAACCATGTTCAAAAATCTAAAGAGAAGAGGCTTAAAGGATCAAACCGAATCCAACCAACATTTCTTCCGAGGATAGCAAGAGTGACCGAGACCAAACTTGAGCCCTAATAAAACTTTCAAATTCATTATGTACCTGAGCTCAACTCCATTGTCAAAGTGGTTGTACATGTTATGGACTACCCTTTTGTTATACTGAACATGGGTCAAAACTATCATCTACTCACTCATAATTGGACCCAAATCTCTCATGGAAACAACTAGGTCAGCCTACACTTAGAATATTTTCCTAGGTCTGAATTTCAGCCCTTCCCAAACTTGAATCTGAAATTACTTTTAATTTTGCTATACAACTTCGAAACCTTCCTTTCTATGAAGTAAAATTGAACTTATCAGCTTTCAAATGCACCTATTGTGGAAGTGATTGGCCCTCATTTGATACTTCAAAAGTTGGAAACAAGAAAGTCTCTACACAAAGTGAAATTTCTGTTTTAATAAGCCTTGGAACATAATTGTGTCTATAATTCAAAATCTGTTGGGATTCAGGCCAAATTTATATTATCAAACTTGGAGATAAAGTGCTGGGGAACAACTTTAGTAATTAGAGCTTAGTCACCTATTGAGGTTTAAATGGAGTTTAGGGTCATTTTCTACCAGCACAGAAAATCACTTCAAATCTGACTTGTTTGGTGCATTCAAACTTTCTCTAGCTTACACTCACTTTCACGAAAAGCTCCCATTGAATAAGTTGTAGGGTTTGAAATCCTAAGGAACTCACTCAAAAGGCACTTTGGGAGAAAAGGTTTGGAAATAGGACTTTTCATTTTTCCAAGCAATAAAGGTACCCTGTCCATACCTAGGGCTGATCACTAAATTTGAATTTAAATCATACTTACACTTGGATTTTGGGGTTGTCCATTTTTACAAAGTTGTAGATCTCTCAGAGTAGAACGTTTCTCCCAATTGGGACTTTTCCAAATTCGGCCTCTAATTGGGTCAAAAGTGCGAATTACTGAGAGGGAGAAAGCACAAAATGGGGGGTGTTTCTCTGAGTCTATGACAGGTGGGGCCCGCGATCCGCGGTCGCGCCCGCGGCGCGAACCGGCGCGCGCCGCGTGGCTCGCCGGCGTACAGGGAGTACGGCAAGTCCGCGGCGGCCGTCCGATGCGCGTCAAAAAGGGGCGGGTTCGACCCCCTTCCAAACCCTAGCGACGCCTTCGCCATTCGTCCCCTCTCCACGCCACGCGCGCCGCCGAAACCCGAGCCGCCATTGACGCCGGCAAGCTCGGAGCCGAGCTCGCACCGCTGCCTCCCGGCCTCCCCAAGCCAAACCAACCCCGCCACCGCACTCCCCGCTCCACGCCGCACCTCCCTCACTAGACCTCGTCGTCGATCTCCCCTCCCCCGAGGAGATCGAGCTCGGCGCGACGTCCTCGCCGCGCCACCGTCGCCGTCGCCCACGCAATGGTTCACCGCCGTTCCGCCTCGACCTCGCCTCCGCCGCCGACGAGAGCTACACCAAGAGGTAGCCCTCGCTCCCGCGCATCCCCTACGCCCCGCGTCGCGGCTCCGGCGAGCCCCACCTTGCCGGCGCGAGGAAGATGATGGGGTCGGGATCTTTTTTGATCCGGCCCCTCGGGTTCTTCGATTTTGCATCCTGGTCCCCACGCGTTGGGGCTGAGTCTTGCAGATTTTGCAAGCTAGCCTCCGGATCTATGGGTTAATTGCGTAGAGGTCCTTAGATCTAGGATTTTTCTTTTTCTATTTGCCTTTTCTCGGTTTAAACTTTGAAAAATCATATCAATTCAAAGAAAAATCCAAAATGGACAAACTCAGTACCTATGAACTCCTCTTGAGTAGATCTACAGGCTAGGTATGATGTGGTTGTGTGAAAAGATATTTTTACCCTCAGTTTTGTTGCATGCATGTTAAAGCAAAGTAATTACCAAAACTGATGTAAATGGACTCCAAATGCTATGAAACCTAGACAGTAGCATGTTTAGGATATTTGGACAGTATGTGAATTTTTATAGCCCTAGCATTGCTCATTTGGTCACTGTTTTACATTTATGAGTATTATTTGTGCATTAAATCAACTTAAAAGATGAGGGCTATATAACATGTTCTCAAAGTGGCTCTATGGCATTCTTCCTAGGTTATGATGAGCATTAGTAACCCTTTGATAGAATATGGTATTGTGCATATGAGTTTTTGATGGTGATTTGAAAATGACAAAAGATGCTAGTTGAGAAAGGAAAATAGGAAAAAGAGAACTTAAATGGCTAGGAAAATTCTATGAAAAATGTGGTAGCCTAAGGTTGATGCATAGAGTCCAGAAAGTATATGTTTGATCTAGGTCCATTGAGGTACTCCGTGTTTAGGTAGTTTATCGATCACCTTTTCGTCTGTTCATGAAATGGATATTCATACGTGTGTTTCGCATTCATGCATCTCATTCCTTGCATCATCCCGCATGTCAATCATATAGTGATGCTCATTACAGATACGTGATCAAGAAACGAGCGCGTGGAACTACTTCAACCAACGATGATCCAAAAGACCAACTAAGACCTACTCACGACCTGGAGGGCCCATCAGTCGTGTTTGGAAGGAGGAGTTGTCCAAGGGATCAAGGGGTTGCCTGGGGCAAAGCCTCACAACCCGGCAAACTAACAGTAGCTTAGTTTGTTGGTTTATTAAAGTGAATCAAGCTAGGCAGGACCATGCAAATCCCAGCAAACAAATTATTTTGAGTTACGCATATGCACTAGGGTTGATTGAAGCCAATTGCATTAGAACTTCCCGGCCGCCCTGGCCCTAGCACCTATACTTAGGGTTCGTAGGACGAGTGCCTAGAATGGTTAGGCGCGAGTAGACACGAGTGATCACTGTCACTCGTCACATAGGGTTTACTTTCAAATGGTGAATTCTCATTACTATGAATTTATTATTGCGATGTTATGCTTTCAATTGAGACCGGGCAGAGATATGGGATTACTATGTCGAAAAATGATGTGGATGGTATGGTGGACTCCGCCCAAGTCGCATAAGGCCCGTTCGCTATTCGCCTGCTGATCGGCATAACATTGCTAGAATGCTTATCCGGGAAATGGGACCAGTGAAACCTTACTTGTGCCATCCTAAGAACAGAAACACGTTCCTACCCACTGGTTGAGAGGAAGGTGGCCCGGGGGAGCTTGGTGCTCATGACGGGGAGACTGAGATGTCGGCAGGCTCGTCATGGGGGCACAACCTGGGAGTCAGGCGGGAGTGATTCGAACTTGGGGATGGGACAAGTGGAGAAGTGGGACTATATGTGGGAAAGCCGTCGTGTTAGTAAGCATATGGGCCCCTGGCATTTTCTAGTTATTCCTGGGAATATAAAAATCGAGTCGAATCGCTGATGCTCACCAGGTGTGAGAATGCCAATATCACTGACGGGCAACGTAGAACTATTTGAGGCAAGATGTTTTATGGAACTGATGATTTGATACTACACAATGGTTATACATGCTTTACTTCATGCAAATTACTCGCTTTATATTACCAATGAGATTCAGGATAAGGACTAGTGGCTGTCAAATCCCGCTATAGCATGACACTAAAACATAGTGGATAATCATGATTAAAGGATAGCGACTGTCAAATCCCGCTATCCTATGGCAACATTTTACAGTTAAAATCAATGGCTAAGGACCTACTTGCTAGTAAGCTGAGCTTTGCGTCAGCCGTAAATCCTGTCCATTAAGTCCTACTGAGTAATTAGTACTCAGGGTTTGCCCCCACTTTTGGCTCACAGGTACTGGCGGCTTTTGGATAGCTGCATGGAGAAGGGTAGAACCAGTGGGCTCGGTGCTACTCGCCTCGTTCGTCTGTATGAAGACTTCTTAAGTATTTGGTTTCCGCTGCGAGATGTTTTGAAAACGCTTCCGCATTACATATATTTTGGACATGTATTTGACTATATACATTCTTGGTTTGTAAACTAAGTCTATCTATTCTATATTTCAACTGCCTGTGATGATGTAACTATTGTGGCTCCATCGTGAGTCGGATGTGTGTGATGTCGGTTCCTCTGGGATTTGGTGCAAATCGAGAGCCGAGGGCTTCTCGACGGACGACCGGGTTTAGTATGGTCTAAGTACACTGCGAGCTAATGGTGGCAGGTGTACTTAGCCCAGATTAAATCGCCGGTTCCGCCAGACACCATCCGCCGCCCTTTTCCTCCCCTCTCCCGCGCCCACGCGGCGCTCGCGTTCTGCGCCATGGCTGTCGTCCGGCCGAAGCCGAGGCCGAGGCCGCGCCCCTTGAACGTGGACGCCGTCCCGGCTTCGTTCACTCTCACACGCCCCACTCTCTTCATCTCCAACCCTCTCCCCGTCCTCCTGCTTCTTCCTGCGCAGAGCCAGAGCGATGTGAGCGCCGACCATCGTGGTTGCTCGCGGCAAGCTCGCGGCCCCGCCGCTCCGAGCCTCCTCCCGCCTTCCAAACCCGCGCGACACAAGCTCCTTGGTCCCCTCCACCAGTTCCCCAATGAAGTGGGCGACAATTCCTTCCCCAACCACCGCCTCCACTCGTGCACGCCATGGCCGTCGCCATGGCCAAGTTCGCGGCGAGCTCATGCGTCGGCCGCCTCCGACCCTCACCCTCCACCCCTCCCCGTCACCACGCCCGCGCGACCCTCCTCCACCATCCCCGCTGCTCCTCGGCTCCTCCCGCGCCTCCAGTCCTCCGCTCCACTTGCGCCACCCGCCATGGCCGCGCCGCGCCACGACCTCGCCGTGGACAGCCACTTTCGGGCCACCCCCACGCCTCCACTCCTCCTCCACCAGACTCGCCACACCATCACGCAGTCGAAGCGCCCCTCCGCTCCCCTTCCCATCGCCGGAGCTGCGGGATCAAGCCGCGGCCGCCACGAGCCCTGTGCGCCACTACCGCTCGGTTCACCGGCCTCGCGCCGCCTCTCCTCTCCATCCCGCACGACGAGGTCAAGGGGAAACGGGAGCCCGCGGCGGGGAACATGCCCCCGGGCCCACTCAGCTCCAAGCCGGGCCTCCACGCCACCGGCGGAGCACCACCCTTCCTCCCTGCGCGCCGGCCAAGCTCCTCGTTCGGAGGTAGAAGAAAGAAGGCTACGTTTCACATTTAAGCCCCTCCAGTTTCTGCATATTATTTAACTATTCATTGTGTCTTGCAAAACTTGCAGGTCGAACCCTAGATCTACTAGCGATTCACATTTTAACCCACGCCTTGCAGTTTTGCAGATCTAGCCCTAGGCTTTGTGGGATTAGCATATACTATTTACTGAGTCTAGGACTATTTGCGTGCTAGCCCCTAAGAGCTATGGTAAATCATGTTCTAAACCCCGGTCTAATGTTTTTCTATTTAAATGTAATCGAATAAAAATCCAAAATGGACAAACTCAGTGGCTATGAACTCATCTTGAGTAGATCTACACAGTGGGTATGATGTGGAGATGTGCATGTACAGTTTTGCCCCTGTTATGGTATATGCATGTTAAATCAAGGAAAAATGGAAAACATGGCCTTACTAAAATCGTAAAATGATGAAACTTGGTTAGTAGCTTCCTTAGGACATTGGGATACTGTGAGAATTTTTGGTGACCCTAGGTCTTCCTGTTCGTTCACTGTTTTATCATTTTACATGTACTTTATGCATTATTTAATGACTTGGAATTGAGGCCATTGCAAAGTATGATAAATATAACTCACTAGTATTTTTCTTATGTCCTATATAGCTTGTGAATCTCACTGGTGAAATATGAATCCCTGCATGTTAAGTTTCAATGGTGATTTGAAAATGATAAAATGATACATGTTGGAAATGATAATTTGAAAAAGTGGTCATAAAGTACTAGGAAAATTATCTGGAAAATGCGGTAGCTTGATGTTGATGCCTAGAGTCCAGAAAGTATATTCGAGAAGGCTATTTACACTGTTCATATGTACATCTTAAATTCGCACAAGATTAGTATATGGAAAATAGATGTCCTGTCAAACTTGGGAGTTTTAGCTTGTAAATTGTTGTACATGCAATTCATGCTAAGTGTAGCGCACTGGTAAAATTTCACCTTCAGAAAACATTCCCATAATTTATGAAAATTCTGACAATGTGTAGGGCTGAGAACTTGTTGTAATTTTAATAAAATAATTATAATTCTAATTGTGTTGAAATATTAATAGTAGCTTTGGGTATGAAGAATCTATATGTCATAAAAGTTTGGTCTCATTTGGTTATGTTTTACTGCTACAACTTAGGTGCATAATTTAATTCACAAATGAGGATAAATCACCCTAAGTACAAGCATATGCAATGTGTTAATCTACTACACCTTGTTATTCATCCATGACATACCTGCTGCATTCCAACAATCGCATTTCATCTACATACAGTGCAATCATATGCATTCTTGTGCACTCATTCGCATGTGATGTCATGCATATAGATCCAGCGAACGAGGAGCTGACACTAGAGCAACCGCTGATCGAGGGGTCCGAGGACGAGCAGGAGGACCCGCAGCCGACCACTAACCACATCACCGAGGAAGCACCCTCTAACCCTAGCGGAGAAGGTAGGCAGGACCATGCTATTCCCAGCAAATAAAATAATTGTTGATTACGCATATGCATTAGGAGTTGATTGAAACCAATTGCATTAGATTCCTTGGCCGCCCTGGCCCTAGATCCTATGAATAGTGTTCGTAGGACGAGTATGCCTAGAAATGCTAGGTACGAGTAGACAAGAGTGAGCACTGTCACTCGTCACGTAGGTGATATTTCAAAACCTCAGAAATCTTACTATTATGCAATTTATGATTATTTATGTTGATGTTAAATCGAGACCGGGCGGAGCGTAAGTTTAATTTTGGGGTGTGCGTTGTTGTTCTCCGGCTCCGCCCGAGTCGTTTAAGACCCTGTTCGCTGTTCGCTTGGGATCGGCACAACATTGCTAGAAGTGCTTATCCGGGACATGGGACCGGTGAAAGTCTTACCGGCCCCGTCCCACTATTCATGGTGCTGCCCATCCACTGATAGGGGGCCGATGGACTTGGGAGGTGCTTTGAGGTCGAGGGAGGGCTGACCCGACGTACCGTGGTATCGCTCCTGAGACGGCTACTCCCAGGGGTTGGGTAGGGGCACTGTGAATCTTGGGACGGAACAGGTGGAGATGAGGGGTATATGTGAGGAACACGATGGCCAGTAAGCATATATCCCTTGGCATTTTTAGTTATTTCTGGGAATTAGAAATCGATTCGAATCGCTGATACTCACCAGGTGTGAGAGTGCCAAGTATCACTGCCGAGCAACGTAGCAATAACTTAAATATTTTATGCTTATATTCATGTTTTTCAATACAACATGCTTGGATGTGTATGATCCATCCCACTATTCATGGTGTTGCCCATCCACTGATAGGGGACCGATGGACTTGGGAGGTACTTTGAGGTCGAGGGAGGGCTGACCCGACGTACCGTGGTATCGCTCCTGAGACGGCTACTCCCAAGTGTTAGGTGGGGGCACTGTGAATCTTGGGACGGGACAGGCGGAGATGAGGGGTATATCTTGAATGTGTATGATATACTATTATGCAAGTTACTGATGGGTTCTCATGCTTCACTTTCATGCAAGTATTTACTTTATGATATCAATGACCTTCATGGTTAATGGATAGCAGCTGTCAAATCCTGCTATCTTATGTCAACATGACCTTGTATAAAATCAATGCTAAGGATCCACCTGACTAGTAAGTTATTCTTTGCGTCAGCCGTAAGCCCTGTCCATTAAGTCCTACTGAGTAATTAGTACTCAGGGTTTGCCCTCACTTTTGGATTATAGGTACTAATGACTTCTGGACAACCGCTTGAAGGAGGGTAGAACCGGTGGGCTCGGTGCTACTCGCCTTGTTTTTCTCTGAATGAAGACTACTTGAGTTTGTTTCCGCTGCGAGATGTTTTGAAAACGCTTCCGCTATATATAATTTGAAATCGCTTCCACTATATTTTGACCATGTATTTGAATTCACATATTTGGTCTATAAACTAAAGTCCATTACTCTCTATTTCAACTGACTGTGATGATTGTAACTGTTGTGGCTCCTTCGAGAGTCGGATGTGTTTGATGTGGGTTCCTCGGGAAATGGTGTTATCGAGAGTCCAAAGGACTCTCGACGGACTACCGGGTTTAGTCTGGCCTAAGGGCACTGCAAGCCAATGGTGGCAAGTGTGCTTAGTCTGGATTAAGCAGGGCGGTTCCTCCACAGCTACAGCTCCAGTTTGGCGAAGAAGTGTTCGAAGTTGGCATGAGTCGAGCACTGAACACCAAAACGGAAGCTAAGCTAGAGGTTGATCTCCTAGAAGAAGTGATGGTTATTTCACTTGGGGAAGAGGAAGATCAACAAAGCCTAGAGGAAGAGGCTAGCAACTTCAGTGCGGTAGAAGAGCCGCTTGAGTTTGAGAAACTGGGTGAATCCTTGCGGCCCGAACCTCCGAAAATTGAGCTTAAACAGCTACTGCTTGGCCTGAAGTATGCCTTCCTCAATAGGAATCCGGACACACCGGTAATCATCAGCGATAGGCTGACCGAAAATGAGAGCCGGTGACTAATCGCAGTCTTGGAGAAGTACAGATCAGTGCTTGGGTACTCACTCCAAGATCTAAAGGGAATCAGTCCGAACATATGCACTCATCGCATCCCGATGGAGACCGAGCACCGGCCTTCACAGGAACCTCAACGAAGACTCAATGAAGCGATGAGAGAGGTAGTGAAGAAGGAGGTGCTTAAACTCCTACACGCGGGTATCATCTACCCGGTGCAAGATAGTGAATGGGTCAGTCCAGTCCAAGTGGTACCAAAGAAGGGAGGAATGACAGTTGTGAAGAACCAGAACAATGAGTTAATTCCTCAGCACACTATAGAAAACTCAATGCAGCATCCCGGAAAGATCACTTTCCCCTTCCTTTCATTAATGAAATGCTCGAAAGGCTGGCCAATCACTCCTTCTCCTATCTTGATGGCTACTCCGGTTATCACCAGATCCCCTTTCACTCGAATGACTAGAGTAAGACCACATTCACCTGTCCCTATGGCACTTTTGCCTATCGGCGAATGTCGTTTGGGCTATGCAATGCTCCAGCATCGTTCCAGCGTTGTATGATGGCCATATTTCTCTGACCTGATAGAGAATATAATGGAAATATTCATGGACGATTTCTCAATCTATGGTGTTGACGGTCGTTATTGCACCATTTCGACCACCAACTATCCATGAACATGAAGGAAAATACATCAAAGTATAGGATAACCCTTGCTACTAACATAGTTCCACAAGTTGTGTTGAATATTTGATTACAGGTGAAAGATCAGCTGAAAACAGGCAAAATATGGCTAAGTCAGGAGGTGCCTGACAAGTGGGCCAGGCCGCTCGGCCCCACCCCAGGCCGCCTGGCCTGACAAAGTGGCCATTTCACTTCATCTTCGACCTGCATGTGCATAAGTGACATGTCAACACAGCTGTGATGTCCAAATGCTGAAACAAACACGTCAAGTACCGGAAGGCTTGCCACATCATTGATCCAACACTTGGATTGGTGAAGTCATCGATCCTCAGCACTTCAATCCTACGGCTAAGGAAGAAACACAAGTGAGATCCAATGGTTTGGGAGAAAACACAAGGATAACCATCTTAACCACCATGCAATCGACTTGGGGAGTCAAGATGGACCACAAGATGAAGAATGGCGGTGGATCCGATGGTTGGCCAGGCCGCCCGGCCTGAGGTGAGGCTGCCCGACCTCCTACCAGGCCACCCGACCTGCCACCTATCCCCTTAACCGCCATACCGACGCTATAAGTACCCCCACTCACTTGGTGACTATAAATACCCTCGAGCTCTCACTTGTGAAGTGTGGAAGTTGAGTAGCTATTGACGGTCGTTATTTCATGATATCAACCGTCAATTATCCACCAAATGAAGCTAAACAAGTGAAATATATAGATTAACCCTTGCTACTAATGAGTTCCACAAGATGTACATGAATATTTGGATGCAGTACCAAAATAAACATAAAATGGTTGCAAACATGTCACATATCGAAGATGAGCAGAAATGGCCAAGGTGGAGTGGCCGCCCGACCACTTACCATGGCAGCCCGGCCATGGGTGGTGGCCGCCCAACCACCGTCCACTTACCATGGCAGCCCGGCCATGGGTGGTGGCCGCCCAACCACCGTCCAACGAGGTTTTGGGTCCATGACCACGTGGAATGGTCCCTTGACCACTTCATGTGCCATGTCATCGATCCGGTGTCAAACAAACACAAAATGGTGAAGATCCAACCATACAAGAGAGCATCCAATATATCCAAGGGTCACAATGTGCCGGGACAAGGATTGGTGATGTCAAGGATCCGAGGGGAACAACATGCAACGAATTGGAGCAAAACACGTGGCCGCCCGACCACTTAGGGTGGTTGGCCGACCACCCCTCGGCGGCATTTTTCACGTGCACCAACTGATTCAACCGCCAACCGACATGAGGGAGTGAGATCAACCGTCGGATGCTCAAGGTCGGTGAATCGGGTGGCTGCCCGACCACCCCCTATAGCCGCCCGACCACCCCCTATGGTCGGCCGGCCACCGACTTTGGCTGCCCGCCCACTGCCTCGGCCCCTTTACCGACCTAGTGCACATATAAATACCCCCCTCACTTCCTAGGCTATAAATAGACCCCGGGAGCTCATTTGCAAGGTGTGGAGTGAAGGAGAGTTGAGTTGAGAGTCTACCTAAGAGTGCTTCACTCTTTCCTTAGTAGTTAGGCTAGTCTTGGGAGTTAGAGTTGAGTCGAGCTTTGCCTCGGAGTCTCCGGAGTTATCTTCGAGTCTGTGGTAAAACTCTTGTATCTTTTGGATTCAGATTATCTTCAATATAATTCAGTTATATTTTACTTTATTTCTATCTCCTGCAAGTGTGGTGTACCTTTATTTTGCATACTTGCTAGGCTTAGATTGTGTTTCACTTAGTTGTTCAAGTCTTGTTATTCTTGTGGGTGCTATAACTTAACCCTAGACTTAGACGCTAGGCTCTGGCTAGATCCTCTCCTCTGATCAAGGACGATCTATCGTTGTTCAAGCTTCGCTTGAACACCTTTATAGCTTGCCATCCTCTCCACGCAGCTTTGCTTGGTAGCCCCACTCGGTGACAGCGTGTGGTGTGCCTGTGTAGTCCAGGCCCATTGTTCGGGAGGCCCATAGTTGTTAGCTAGAGTCTCTTTCGGGACCTACTATCTACCCCCTGGTACCCTCGAGACTCTGGAATTTCGCTCGATGCAAGACCCTGACTTGTTTACTTGAATAGCTTAGTTAGACACGGATAATCTTTGCAGCCGATTAGAATAGAGTTTGGTGACTTTATCTCACTCGTTGTCCTCCCAGGCAACTATACCTTTCTACAGATAGCTTAGATAGATATCTTCCTCCACCATACATCTATCTCTATCACATTTACCCCTGTTCAACTACTAGTTGGTATAATTTATCCAAGTTTACGGTTCATTCGATTTGAGTTTATTCAATTACACTCTTGAGCCTACCGCTTCCCTATGGAAATTTACGATACTCGGAATACTCTGAGTGAAAGGCTACAGCGGTCTCCGTGCGCTTGCGGAGTAAAACCTGTAAAGGCTAAGAGACGCCAACAAGCTTTTCGGGCGCCGTTGCCGGGAAAGCAATTGGCCAAGAGATAATTGATATCTCATTTCGAACCTGTATACTTGATAGGTTTTACCGCTAGGTGTTAACAGACTCACTTTGCTCTGTTGTTTTATTGTGGTTGCAACAGAGGTGTATGACCGGTTTTGACCTGCCGGTAAATTTCCACGACAACCCAGAGTCACTGATCCGAAGAGTCCGATCAAAGACTATCCACGGACAGGAGTCTCAGATAGCTCAGTTGGCTGCTGCTCTACCTAACCCAAATGCGGGCAACCTGCCTGGACAACCTGAAGCTCCTCCCAAGGAGCACATAAATTCAGTAACCACTAGGGGTGGAAAGTCCACACAGGACCCCCCATCTCCTAGTAATGCAGGTAAAGTGTAGGAGAAAACTGCCGAATCAGAAGACAAGGTTGGAGATGAAGATACACCTGGCAAGGAGGAAAAACCAGCATCAAAACATCTATCCCATGAGTTCTACGACACAACGGTGCTACCATTTCCTCCAAGAAACAAGAAGGCTACCGTTGACGAACAATATAGTAAGTTCGTTGAGGTCATTAAAAAACTTTATGTCAACATACCCCTGCTAGATGCTATGCAGGTACCGACATATGCCAAGTACTTGAAGGATATCGTCAACAACAAGAACCCCTACCGTCAACGGAAATTGTGCACTTAACGAAAGAGTGTAATGCAGCTATACTCAAGAGAAAGGACCTGGAAGCCCTACCATCTCATGCTCGATTGGTACCTAGCACTTTGATCAAGCATTGTGCGACCTTGGAGCCAGTGTCAGCGTAATGCCGAAGGTCATCTTCGACAAGCTGAATCATGATGCACTTGCTCCCACAGCTATGTGTTTACAGTTTACGGATCAATCCGTCCGTTACCCCAAAGGAGTGGCAGAGAACATTCCAGTGAGAATCTGGAATTTTCTCATTCCAGTGGACTTCGTGGCGCTGGATATGGAGATTGACTCAAAAACCCCACTCATCCTTGGGCGACCGTTTTTGAGCACCGCCGATGCAACAATCGACGTTGGAGCAGGAAAGGTTCACCTGAACATTAATGGAAAGAAGGAAACATTTGCCTTCAAACCAAAAGTGGAACAATGCAATAAGGTGAAGACTTTCAAGTGCCAGGCCAATAAAGATGAACCCAAGGCCAATACTGGGACCAATCCATCAAATTCCAAAGAAGACAGTCTCGTGGCATTTATGCTGAAGAAATTGAAAATCGAGTCTGAAATTCAACAAATGGAGTATGAGAGGGCAATGCAAAATAGAAGATTGAGAAGCCAAGAGACGAGGTGCGACAGGCCCAGAACTGCACCAGGAGGCAAAGCTCTTGAGAAAAGACACGGTGCTGAAAGCAAATTGACTACGCCAAAGTGGCCAACCGAACTAGCACCCGAGAACAAGGTCGACGCCGAGGACAAATTGACATCAGTGTGCTTAGAAGAAATAGAATGCAGTGGAAGGCAACCCCCAGCTATAGTTTCTATGAAACTCCGAAGGGCAAGACATGGGCTCCCCTCGCCAAAAGGTAAATTGGCACACTACCCATCGACGGCATATTTACTTTTCCGCCAAAGTTTAATTTTTTAGCACTTCACTGCATGTTTAATTTTTGCATGCCCAATTTTAATTTTTGCATCAGTTTATTTTCTTAAACCATGCATTTTTGAAAAAAAAATTAGTGGCCGGCCGACCAAGCCACTCCCCCTGTGTTCTCTCTTTCTCTCCTTCTCCTCCCCTTTCACCTTCCTTTACCTCCTACCAAAGCAAGCACCAGTAGGGGACACCCCCCTATGGCCGGCCGGCCATAGGTGTGGGCTGCCTGACCATCTCTCTCTCTTTCTCCCTTTTGCTAATCACCTCTCTCCCTCTCTCCCTTCTAATCACCCCTCACTTTCTTTTTCGCATCTAGAGGCAGCACCTTGGTCACCCAACTCACTCAAGTGGCCAACCAACCATGCCAAGGTGGCCAACCAGCGCACCACCCACTGTTTGCCTCTCATTTCTTCCCCTTTTGTCATCACGATCAACACCAGGCACTGGGTAGTGGCCGGCCGGCCTAGCCTATGGCCCCCTGACCCCCTACATTTCCTCCTTTCGGTGTACCCTTTGCTCTCAGCTCACCTTCACGAAGAAGCTAGTGCCTTGGCACTTGGGCAAGGCCGGCTGACCGAGGCCAGTGGCCGCCCGGCCACCATGGATGGCCGCCCGGCCCCCTGCTCCTCCTCCCTCGCCTATAAATACTGCCCCCTGCCTCCTAGCTCGGTGCACCGAGTAGCAAACACATTTCTCCCTCTCTAATCCCTCTCATTTAGTGCTTAATAAAATTTGGTTAGCCAAATAAAATTCCGGCAACTCTCTCTCTCTTTGTGAAGCAGGATGAGAACGTTTTGTGGAGGCTCTGCCCCGCAAGGACGCTATTTTTAGACGACTAACCCGCTAACGCTATTTTTTATTGTCGTCTATCCTTCGGGTATCGTGCATTTGTTGTGTGCCTTGCAGGGTGAAGAACGCATTTAAGAAGGCAAAGAAGGCCATTAGCAAGGCAGGACAACATATCCGCTGGTCATCCTCGGAGATTGGCTTCGGCTTGGCAAGCCGGCATGCTGCCTCTAAGAGAATGTCCATCAGCACAGAGGAGCCTGAAGAATTCCAGACATCGTCCGCCTACCGGCCGATACTCAGCCTCGATTCGCAGCTCGTGCCGCGTGGTCAAGATGAGGCCAAGGCATTAAGGTCTTTAAACCAAAAGACTTACACCTTTACCAAATGCTTTGACGAGGACCTCCTCATTGACACCGGCATGCGGGAGGAGTTCAACGAGGTGTTCCAGGCCATTGGGTGGAGCGACTTTGCAGAAATCCCAGAGGGAGGAATCATCCTCCTCACCAAAGAATTCCTCATAATGCTCCGCACCGACACCCGACCGGATGGTATGTACATCTGGTTCCGCCTTTTCAATACTGATTATGAGCTTACTCTGCACCAATTTAGCAACTTGCTTGATTTCTCGCCTCAATGCACTTTGAGTGAGGATTTAGCGGGGTTTAATTCAGCAGAGTTTTGGAAAGAGTTGGTAGGACCAGATGCTCCTAGGAAAAAGAGCATCGCTCACATTAGGCACCCCACTTTGCGGTTTTTAGCCCGCTGGCTCACCATGGTTGTTTTTCCGGGGGATGATACCCGCTGTGTCACAGTAGAGGATGTTAGATGTCTCTATGCCATGTGGAAGAAAATAAAGTTTGCCCCTACACTTAGCATGGTTCGCCACTAGCAAGGACTAGCTCAGAGTGGTCATACCATCTCGATCACGTCATTCGTGACAAGGATCGCCAATGGGTTGGGAATGCTAGCAAATGCTACCATTTCCTTCATGCCAAATGACCCTACACGAGTAGTCAAAAGAGTCACACTTCATCCATGCACACTTTTTGAGGAAGGACACCAACGGGAATTACATCATGACTTTTAGAGGTTCCGACTTTGAGCTGCCACTCCCAGCACCGCAACTCAAATTATACTCTGTGAGAACACTAACCATGCAGCTGGAGCCCGAGCCAGAACCAGGAAGAAACAGTGTCTCCGGAGTCATGACTCGCGCCCAACGACGCCGAGCAGAGGAGCAAATCCGCAAGGCCAACGAGGATGCACAGCAGCCAGGAGCCGCACCTGCATGGGCTCATCCCAGCACACCTGCTTGGGAAGCCAACCCACAGGGTTCTTAGCACAGCTCATGGAACTCCATTGTGCCCTCCGCCAACCCGACACCGTCATATCACAGCGGAGCTGAGTACTCTAATGGTCATGGTGCAGGTCCATCCCATTCCGCCCGCTATACCGGTGGCGAACTCGATGGGAACTTCACCGCCCTTTTCGGGGCGTTAGATCTCCAGGAGCATCGCACCTTGTGGATGATGGACAGCCTCACAGAAATTCAGCAGCAACAAGGAGTTGACCACAACTTGATCCTGGAGACAAGAGCGACTGTCGACCGCATGCATGAGCAGAACCTGATGTACTACAGCTGGAAAGGGTTCTTTCCCGAGTGAGCTTCATTGAAGCTTGGGGAGGGGGGAGAACCAACAGCTAAGGTATGTGTGTTCTAGCATCGCCTTGTTCACCCCTATACCTTCGTGTCTAATTCTATCTACTTTACCCATGAGAGAAGTTCCCGTTGTATCTTTTAATTCCAGTAGTTTTATTTACCGAAATTTTTTTTTATCCCAATAGATAACTCCCATGCTAAATGTTAAATTCACTTGCTAGTTTTGTTTTAGAAATGATGAATAGTTGCTCTATCAAGTGAATGGTTTAATTCTTGCATGACAACTTATACTTAGCTTAGTCCTATGTTGGTGAATAAAGATAAGTAAACCAAAAGTTTTACATTGTGGATGCCATTTGTGATAACAAGCCTAAATTGTTGTGAGATCATGATATGACTTAGCGTGGGATGACTCTTTCAAGTTCCAAGTAAGATGAATGTCTCAGATTTTTATCTTTGAAAATAACAAAATAAAGCTCCCCATGGTTGAAAATTCCTACCAGAGCCAAATATGCTTCACATGTTCAAAACCAGCTACAAAGAGCTGCTTAGATATGTTTTGAGCTTTGTCAAATTTTGAGTCTCATCGAGTAGAAATATCATCTTCTATTGAGAGCTGGAGTACAAAAGAAATAAATGCAAGTGATCCATTTCGGACTTTGCATCCACCAAAAGTCTCCAAATACTTCTCATAATCCCCTAGCCTTCAAATCTCAAGGAGTAAGGGTATGGAGCCTAAAAGAAAAATGCATGCAAAAGCATGGCAAAAAGAAAAAAATGCGTGCAAAAGCACGGCAAAATGAAAAGCATGCAAGTTCAAGCATGGCAAAAAGAAATAAAGCTCCATACCTACTCCAAATCTAAAAAGGCTACGAGGGCTAAAAATTTAGAGAAGGAGACACTTTGTCCACCACTCATACTCTAGTGATCAAACAGAAGAAATGATAGAGTACACTCTTTGGTCCAATCTTTGGCTTAGCAAAATAAGCATTCTAAGTGTACCACATTCTTCCCCACCTAAAGCTTCCACAAAAGCCTTAGTGTAGGAAAATGTTGGCCAAAATCATGGCTTTTGGTAAGGAAACACTTCTGAGCGATCGAGAATACCAAGGGGAAGCTTATGTTTGTTTTGAAAATCTTGAAAGCACCTAAGAAGGACATCCAAAAAGAATGAGTTAGAATCAATCCTGCAAACAAGTTGTTCTGTCTCTCAACCGCCCAAGGCAAGGTAAGCAAAAAGATGCACCACAGGTATGACCAAGGTGAGCTTTGATTATTTCACTACTTGGGGCAAAAGTTTGAGTTTTGAGTTGCATATAAGAATTTTTCCTTCGTTTCGATATTGTAGCAACTCGTGATCCACTTTTAGTCTTAGCTTTGCTCGAGGACAAGCAAAGGTCTAAGCTTGGGGGGTGTTGACGGTTGTTATTTCACGATATCAACCGTCAATTATCCACCAAATGAAGCTAAACAAGTGAAATATATGGACTAACCCTTGCTACTAATGAGTTCCACAAGATGTACATGAATATTTGGATGCAGGTACCAAAATAGACATAAAATGGTTGCAAACATGTCACATATCGAAGATGAGCAGAAATGGCCAAGGTGGGGTGGCCGCCCGACCACTTACCATGGCCGCTCGGCCATGGGTGGTGGCCGCCCGACCACCCTCCAACGAGGTTTTGGGTCCACGACCATGTGGAATGGTCCCTTGACCACTTCATGTTCCATGTCTGTGGGCGATAAATATCCCCTGGGCCCTCACGGCTTGGATTTAGTACGTGGGCCGTTGGAGGGCCCAATAGAGACAGCCGGTCCTTCTCAGGGTGCCGACTAGTCTCATGGGCCCGAAAATGAGTGATGAGCTTGAAGACCAAGTCAAAGGCGCTATAATTCATTAAAGGCACAAAGGAGTTGGTTTGGACTCTGCATAACAGGAACAACGGGACTCAAGAAAGGAAGTATGTAATCGTGGATTCTGTGTACTCTTTAGGCTTCCAAACAGAATAGGACTCGTAGATAGAACTTGACTTGTAACCCAAGCCTGGCCGGATTATATAAGGCGGGTAAGGGACCCCTACGGAGATCATCGAACATCTCATCGCATACCAGCCACCAGACCTCGAAACCCTCGTTGTAACCTTGAGAATTCAAATCAATACAACTCGCCTCAAACAGGACTAGGGTGTTACGCTCATTGCGGCCCGAACCTGTATAAATCTCTGTGTTTGGTTGCATCTCTACGCAAACCATCGAGCTACGCCGATCTCGCCACCCCAAAAGCATCACGTAACACACCCCGTGGTGCATTGTCGGCATCAAACCCTGACAGTTGGCGCGCCAGGTAGGGGCAGTGAAATTAGCATCAGCTAGCTCCATGGCCAACCGTCTCGTCACTAGCTTCACTCAGGGTGACATGATCCAGTTCGGATCAATCACCTTCATCGCCGATCGGAGCGGCAACCTCCACCAGCTTCGCAGCACGCCGGTGCGACCACGCATCATCGTGGAACCGTCGACCACTCCAGGGCGGCTTGCACCATCAGATCGTCGCCAGGGACCAGCACCCCGTCAGCGGCCGCCAACTCCGCGCCAAGCTCCAGCACCTCGGCGCGAGGCGCCAGCCCCTCGTCAAAATCCGGCTCCACGTCGCGCTGAGTCAGATCGGGATCCCCGTGGTCACCATGACTCGGGAGCGTGAGTCAACCGCAGGGTCTCCTTCAGGGTTGGATCCACATCGACCACGCCAGCCCGAGCGGAACCTGCGACCACCACCGCTCTGACCCCGACTCGTCGCACGGCGCTCTCGACCTCCCCGACTCAAATCTGGACTCGGATTAGTCGGGGACCGAGACCAGGTTCCTCAAGGAACCCCTCACGAGATCCGCGGCGGGCCCGCCCCTCGGGCAGCACTCCATAGGGCCCCGGGTGAGTCCCTGTTGATACTCGTTCCTGGGTCCCACGACTGCTACGGGTCCCACCACATCCGCCAGCATTGAAGCGAGCCCGGCCGGCCTCGCCCGCCCAGGTTCGAAAGAAGACTTGGGTAGAGCCCACCGTCCCTTCCATCCCGTTCGGTCTTCGCAACTCCGCTGCCACATACCAGGGGCTTCTCTCCCGTGCTTCGGCTCCCCCCAACAACGACGAGGGTGCGCGGGGGGCGCCCAGCTCAAGACAGTCCGTGTCTCTTCCGGACGATCGCATCTACGGTGGGCTCGACGCACCACTGGCGGGTCATCGCCCACAGCTCGCCATCAATCCCGCGCTGGCGAGAAGATCCGCTCGCCGGAACGCCTCGCCGACTCATGAGGTTCGCCGTCACCCAAAGAACACTGAGAGGGCTCATAACTCGGGGCGCCCTCATATGATCTGCAGCATCGATACTCCTACAGTCTCTGAGCACGCTGCAACTCTCGCAACGACCACGGTCCCCGCTTCGGACGCCAGCGTGGAGGTAGCAGCCACGACCACCAGCAGGTCCCAAGGATCATTTTCCGGCTGCACTCTCTGCCTCCCCGAGATCTTCGTAATCAACGGTGCGGGGAACGAAATCGACGAAGTGGTCTCGGATGACAAGCAACCCGTCCTCGCTGAAACCTCGCAGGATCGCCACAGAAGGGAGAGGGCGAACCGCATTCGTAACATCCGGCGCCGCCACATCCTGGGGAACAAGGATCCTATGCTGCCTGTCTCAATAGACGAGCTAACTCGGGTGAGCGAGAACGAGCAAGAAGTACAGAGCCACCGACGCAGGAACCAGACACGGCAACGGCGCCGCGATTGGCAGGCTGCTCAAGCCAGGCGACAGCGTGGGGTAGCAATCCCCGCGCGCAATCTTCTAAAGGAGTTCGAGGGAGTCATGGAGACTCCGAGTCAAGCAGGAGGGGCATTGGTCAAGCTCTGCGAACTCATCCCCAACAACGAAGACGGAGTGGCCATCAAGACTGTCCTCGCTCGGGCAGCAGACCACCTCGTGCCCAGGCAGCAAGAGGTTGCTGACGCACGACAAGTCATCAACGGCAACCGCGACGCGCGCCACAACATTGAGCAATCTTGTGCTCAGAGACACTAGCTCGAGATAGATCGGCGCGAACTACGACCGAGACTACGGCCCCCGCAGCACGCTCCAGCCGCCAGGTGTCACTCGGGGGCCGTCTCCGACAGATCTGAGTGGAATCATCGACCTCAATCCCTGCCTCATCGCCTAGTGGAGGATCGTGGCAACTCGTCTGGCACCGCAGAAGTGGTCATAGCCACCTTCAGGCGGAGAATTCAAGATGTCGAGTGGCCACCCAACTTCAAAATCTCAAACAATGAAAAATTTGAGACGAAGATGGATCCACGGAACAGGCTGGCCGTGTATACTACCGCGGCCCGAGTGGCCAATGCCTCGGAGGATCTCATGACGGCCTACGTCCCAATCAAGTTGGGGCAGGACGCGCTCCAATGGCTTTGCCACCTCAGGCGGGGCAGCATCGAGGACTGGGGCGACTTCCGTCGCTGTTCATCACCAACTTCCAGTACCTCTCCGACAAGCTGGCGCAACAGTGGGACCTCAAAACCATCAGGCGCAAGGACTCGGAGAGCCTGCGATCGTACCTCAAATGGTTCTAGGCTCTCAGAAACTGCATACCCGACATATCTGAGGATACGGTGATTGACGACTTCCTCCAGGGCTCCAACGACCAAGTCTTCGTCAAGCACATACTGGAAAGGGCGCCCACCACCTTGGAGCATCTCTTCCAGGAAGCAGACCGCTACATCACAGCGGACGAACGAGCCCGCGACCTCGTTCGCCCCAGGCAAGACGACCGGGGCAAGGGCAAGCAGGAGAAGCACGATGAATCTCCGTGACAAGATCGACGCTGGGACAAGAGGCCTCGGGAGGAGGTCTGAGACATGGCTTCAGCTCAGGTACGACCACGCGGCCTACCTCCAGCCTAGGTTTGAACCCTTGATCAACTCCTCGACGAGCCATGCCCGACGCACAAGGATATGCGCCATACTCTCAAGCATTGCCGCGACTTCAGAGCCATGCTGAACTGTGGCCAGTTTCCAATGGCGCAAGCTCCTCCGCCGCCTCCTCTACCACGGAACCAGCCGTCGCAGTGGCCGGCTGGAGGCTGATGGGGACCAGGGGGTTTTTGATCTTCTGTCAGGTGGAGGATAAGTCGATTTGGCGGCACGAGACACACACGATCCGGCTCACGATCGGCACGATCAAGACCCTTGCAATCGCAGCACCACGCGTCCTCTGGTTATCAACCGTGCGCTGCCCCGTTGACCTCGCCACGAAGGCTAATCCCTACCAGTGAATCGAGAACACAAGCAAGAACAAGAAAGATGCAATGAAAATTGCTGATGAATGATTAAGTTCACAAGTGGGGTCTCACAAAGAGCCGGAGTAATCTCCAAACGGCAGTACTGTTCGATGACAGAAACAACTAAGCAAAACCCAAACCCTAACTTGGGCGGTGCCTAAGGTTTTTATAGACCTGAGGGTCACCCAAGGACTCCTAGATGCAAACTAAAAAGACTCTCACACGATACATGGCCCAATGGCCCAAGTGGGGCGCGCAGCACCGAGGACAGATTCTGTCCGCCAACTTCCAATGCGTTTTCCTATCGACTCCAAACCCCAATAGGCTCGAAACTAGCAGCATTGGAAAGCTTATGTTTTTTTCTTTCTAGAGATATGTGATTCGCCAAAAACGGAGCCCGTTTGTGGCCTGGGCGACAATTTTGGTGCAGACTGCTCCTGGAGGCCGAGGGGGCCTACTCCGAGATGAATTGGGCCTCCAACTTGACTTGGACACCCCCCTTGCTTTCCTCCTCGCCCTTGCTGGTTCCCATGGCCTTCATGTTCCTCTCCTAAGTTCCTAAGTACAATATAATCAATAGAAACATTAGGTAGCATACTATCCTCACAAGTGTATAAACTAGAACTTAAGAACGAGCTCACCTGTTGATTTAATTGTCGTGCATGAGCTCTCGTGAGAGGACCATGCATCACAACTGAAGGAGTGTCGCTCGTAAGCATAGGAGAGATGTCCTCATCAGAGGCAGTAATCAACATTTCCCCAACGTCAACAAAGAGGTCAACTTCATCCTGGGAGGGCATGGAGCGTACACGAGCAAACGCCAGCAGAACCTGGAAGATCAGCGGATCAATGTGGCCACCTCAGAGCCGCCGCAGCCATACGATTGGTCCCACGAGCCGGTTTCATTCAGTCGGGTAGATCAGTGGCTCAACTTCGATGAGCCGGGCAAGTACCCGCTGCTGGTAACCCCTATAGTCGGCGACACCCGACTCAAGAAGGTTCTAATCGACGGAGGGGCCAGCATCAACGTGGTGTTCCCAGGGCTCTTCAAGAGATGGGGATCCCACTCAGCGATCTCAAGAGATCGGATACCCCGTTCTTCGGGATTGTCCTGGGCGTGGGCGAGTACCCGCTCGGACACATTTATCTGCCGGTCGCTTTTGGCACGGCAGAGAATTTTCGCATCGAGACGTTGAGATTTGAAGTCCCAACCTTCAACTGCGTCTACAATGCCATCATCGGGCGTCCAGGGCTAGCCAAGTTCATGGCCATCCCACATTATCCATACCTAGTCCTCAAGATGCCAGCTCCAGGCGGTGCTCTTTCCATACGCGCCGATTTCAAGGGAGCATCGGAGTGCGTGCAAGAGGCCATGCAAATGGCCCTTGAGCAGAATCACATGGCGGCTCAGAAAAAGCTCAAGGCGGATGAAACCGGCATGTCGCAGGAAGACCTCCAGATTCCGACTCAAGAAGCGGCCTCTAGCGCGGCAATTCAGCCAGCCGTTCCGACGAAAAAGATAAGTCTCGACTCCTCGGATGTGACCAAGACGACCGCCATCAACGCTCTCCTTTCTCCCAAATAGGAAGACGCGCTCGTCCAGTTCCTGAGGGCCAACCGCGACATATTTGCATGGAAGCCAGCGGATATGCTTGGGGTTCCAAGGGAATTGGCCGAGCACCAATTCAAAGTGTTCCCCAACGCCAAGCCTATCAAGCAGAGGCTGCGGCGATTTACTCCAGAAAAGTGAGAGGCCATTAGGGCAGAGTTAACCCGGCTGAAGGCTGCCGGTTTCATTAGAGAGGTCATGCATCCCAAGTGGCTTGCAAATCCTGTACTCGTTCTCAAGAAAAATAAAAAGGACTGGCGGATGTGTGTTGATTATACCGATCTCAATAAGCACTGCCCCAAGGACCCATTCGGTTTGCCTCGCATCGACCAGGTCGTTGACTCTACGGCCGGCTGCGCTTTGCTCTCCTTCCTCGATTGTTACTCGGGCTATCATCAGATTAGCCTAGCGACTGAAGATCAGGAGAAGATAGCGTTCATCACGCCTTTCGGTGCCTACTGCTATACCTCAATGCCTTTCGGGTTGAAAAATGAAGGAGCAACGTACCAAAGGGCGATTCAAGCTTGCCTCGCCGATCACTGGGGTGAACGTGTCGAGGCTTACGTTGATGATGTTGTTATCAAGACTAAGAACGAAGAGGATTTCATCGATGATCTGCGCAAAGTGTTCGACAGCTTGAGGAAATTCCGGTGGAAGCTCAACCCCACCAAGTGCGTCTTCGGTGTTCCCGCGGGTCAGTTACTTGGTTTTGTCGTCAGCAACAGGGGAATTGAAGCCAACCCCGAGAAGATCAAGGTTATCCTGCACATGCACCCTTCCAGATCGCAGAAAGACACGCAGAGGTTGACTGGGTGCATGGCAGCCTTGAGCCGATTCATATCACGGCTCGGGGAGCGCGGCATGCCTTTCTACAAGCTACTCAAAAAGGTGGACATGTTTCAGTGGACTACAGAGGCTCAGGAAGCATTGGACGCTTTGAAGAAGTTCCTCACATCACCTCCTGTACTCAAGTTTCCTGATCGTGCCACTACCGACTCACCAGCGGAAGATTTGCTCCTCTACATCTCCTGTACGACTCACGTGGTCAGCACCGCATTGGTGGTTGAGCGACCGGATGGGCAGCACATGGTACCCAGACAACACCCGGTCTACTTCATCAGCAAGGTCCTCAATCCCTCCAAAATCAGGTATCCTCAAGTACAGAAGTTATTATATGCAGTTCTCATTACAGCACGCAAGCTGCGCCATTACTTTGCGGAACATAAGATCATAGTGGTCATGGAGTTTCCAATTGGAGAGGTCTTGCATAATCGAGAGACCACAGGGCGTATCGCCAAGTGGGCCTGCGAGCTGGGGGCTCACGACATCGAATTCCGTCCTCGTACTGCAATCAAGACTCAAGAACTAGTCGATTTCGTCTCCGAGTAGACTGAGCATCAAGTGCCTGAGAAACCAGAAATCATGGAGGTTTGGAAGATGTATTTCAATGGCTTGTTGAAGTTGGAAGGAGCCGGTGCTGGTGTCGTCTTCACCTCACCAGCAGGGGAAAAACTCAAGTATGTATTACAGATTCTTTTTCCGGTTTCTAACAATGCAGCTGAGTATGAGGCCCTTCGTCACGGCCTGCGCATCGCTATATCACTCAGGATCCAGTGTCTAATGGCCTACGGAGACTCCTTGGTAGTCATTAACCAAGTCAACAAGGAGTGGGATCGATCCACAGAAAGTATGGACAAATACTGCGAGGCAGTTCGTAAGTTGGAAGGCAGATTTCAGGGCATCGAATACATTCACATGGATTAGGATCGCAATGTGGACGCTGATATTCTGTCCAAGCTGGGCTCGTCATGTGCCAAGGTACCTTCTGGCGTCTTTGTCCAAGGGCTTCATCATCCTTCCGTTCAGCTAGACGAGCTGAGCCACCTCCCGACAGGCATATCTTAACTCTGGATACGCCGACTGATTGGAGGGCCCCTATCATCAAGTACATCCTGAATGAAGAAATTCCAGAGGATAAAGCAAAGGCTGAGCGAATAGCAAGACGGTCTTCCAGCTATACTCTAATCAATAACGAGTTATACAAGCAAGCTGCTTCAAGAGTTTTGCTAAAATGCCTAAGTACCTCATCAGGGCAGAGTTTGCTACAAGAGATACACGTTGGAATCTGTGGAATTCATGCCGCCTCACGCACATTAGTCAAGAAGGCATTCAGGGCTAGATTCTATTGGCCCACGGCGAAGAAGGATGCTGCCGAGTTAATGCAGCACTGTGAAGCTTGTCAGTTCCTCGCCAAGCAACATCGCCTTCCAGCACAGCAGTTGCAGAATATACCGGTCTCATGGCCTTTTGCCTGCTGGGGGCTGGATATGATTGGGCCTTTCAAAAAAGCTCAAGGTGGATACACTCATGTGTTGGTTGCCATCGACAAATTCACCAAATGGATCGAGTTCAAGCCCATTGCTTCTTTAACATCTGCTAAAGCAGTGGAGTTCATTCAGGACATCATCTTTCGTTTTGGGGTCATGAATTCAATTATCACAGATCTGGGATCCAACTTCACGGGCTCTGAATTCTTCGATTTCTGTGAACAAAGGTCCATCCGTGTCAAGTATGTCTCGACGGCTCACCCCAGAGTTAATGGGCGGGTCGAGCGAGCTAATGGCATGATACTGGACGCACTCAAGAAAAAAGATTTTTGACAAGGACAAGAAGCTGGCTGGGAAGTGGATACGCGAATTGCCATATGTGGTCTGGAGCCTTCGAACACAACCTAGCAAAGGTCTCGCAGGGAATACACCCTTCTTCATGGTATACGGATCAGAAGCAGTCTTACCTGCTGACCTCAAGTTTGGATCCCCCAGTCTGGTTTTCAATAGCATCGCTGAGACTGAAGCAACCCGACTCGAGGAGGAGCGCCTTAACACTGTTATTTAGTCGGTTCGATATCAGCAGACTTAGTCGTTATCATGATCGGTATACAAGGCCTCGTTCCTTCTCAATTGGGGACCTGGTGCTACGCAAAGTGCTCAAAACTGCGGGACAGCATAAGTTATCTCCTCCCTAGGAGGGCCCATACATTGTGACAGAAGTTACTCATCCAGGATCATATCGTCTATCTCAAATGGATGGGACTCCAGTTGGGAACTCCTGGAACATAGAGCATCTGCGCAGATTCTACGCGTAGCTTTCTCTATTCCTCTATGACTTTTAAAGTTAGCAGTCAGTGTTATCTTTTGTACTCTGTCCTCACTTATGTTCTATAAATAAATGTACTCTTGAGATGAAGTATTTAGTATTCTTTTTACTCGTAATGTTCACTCGTTGTATACGGGCAATCGACCTAGGTTGTATGACCGACAGTACGTTGTTACATGCCCACTCTTACTCTTGACGAGGATATCTTCGGCCCCAACCACGAGAGCAATCGGCCTAGGTTGTATGACCGACAGCACGGTGTTACATGCTCTCGTTCGAACTCATAATAGGGGAGCACTCAGGGCCCCAACAAAACAAAGGCAATCGGCCTAGGTCAGTCGACCGACAGCACGGTGCTACATGCCTTTGCAGGACCTCATAATCGGGAAGCATTCAGGGCCCCGGCCGAATAAAGACAGAAGGGCCTAGGTTTTCAACGACCTATAGCTCGTTACTGCATGTCTTTGCTTCATTATCTTACTCTATCTCACAGAATTCATGTCTTTTCATTATTATGTGTTGATTTTCTTATATTCAGTTCAAACTCAGATCATGATAATGTCACTTGTTCTCTTTGCACAGGAATAACCCCTAGGTACGTATGGCATATTTTGATTTGCTCTTAAGAACTAACTTGGTTTTGCAGAATAAATACTCAAGATTGTTCACGAAAGATACAAAAATACATATACACAGCATTCAGTTCATTACATCACATGAGGGGATCATTGTTCACTCATTATCATCGACAAGGAGCTCGGCAATCACTCGGGCCTCATCTTCATGCTCAACACCATGATTCTCGTTTACTATTTTTCCTGGTAAACCCGCCAAGTCGATCTCAGGTTGTGCACTCTTGATGACCATAAGGACGCGAGTAAGCACGATTTTTACTCGCTCGGACACTTTGGACTTCATATCATCCAGGAAGGTTGTTATTCGGTCACCAAGAGGCCGTGGTGCAGCTCTTTCTGGCACACAGATGTCCAGGATCTTGATCAAGGCAGTATTGGCATTCAAGGCAGCCTCCTTTGCCTTCTCAAAGGCATCTTTTAGCTTTTGCAGTTCTTCTTGCTAGTCTCATAGTTCTTTTTCAAGACCTCTGACAATTGAGCCTGATGAACAGCATGATCTTGGGATTCTTTAAGTGCAGACCTTGTGGATGCTAGTACCTTCTTCATTCTCTCAAGGGCGCTTTGAGATCCGGCCAGTTCGGTTTCTTTGTCCTTAAGCGCTTGGCGAGTTAATGAATGGCTATTCTTCAAAGATTCCAAGGAGCTGGTAGTCTCGCGGAATGACTTCTCAAAGCCATCTCGTGATTTCTGTAGCTGTTGATACTCATCATTTCTTTGGCGCATCTTCTCCTGTGGAATGATACAGTTCATATACTTCTGTGAGCAAAGAATAGGCTAGTTGGGATTCTTGACGGGTTACCTCATGGTTTTTCTTCTCAATGTCCAGCTGTCTGCGCAGATCTGCTGCAAGGTCTCTAGCTCGATCTCTGTCAGCAATAGCATTGCGGTGCTCTGTCTCCCGAGTCATAGCCGTTTGCTTCAGACGAGCAATCTCAGCAGCAGCAACTGGTAGCAAGTCCTGAGTTTAGTTTGAGATCTCAAGTATTGGAGTATGGAACAGTTGTATGCGTATCTGCTGTTTCAGCTTTTCGTGCAGCCTCAGAGTCAGCCAGTTGTTGCCTCAGTGTAGTAACCTCCAGGCTGGATAATGCGGCAATTTTCTCATGGATTAAGTTGGCCTGCTGCATCCCACCTTGGAGTGTCTTTTGCATAGCCTACAGAGAGTAATTCGAGTTGTTCAAGCAACGGTAAGATTAATACGGGTTATGTGCATAATTAACATACCTCGAAAGCTGTGAGCAACCCCGAGCTTGGGGGTGCCGGCACTATTTGATGACTGCCATCACCTGCCTCAGTTGGAGAGGGTTGAATGCTGCCTGGCTCAGTCGAGGCTAGGGAGTCTGATTGTCCCTTCTCAAGTTGATCAGTATCCTTGGATTCTTCAGTTTCTTTCACCTGGGCCGACTCATGCGTTTCAGACGGGGGATGGGGAGTATCGCCTGTGTCGACCTCAGTCAGGCGTTCCTGCGAGCCAGTAGTTTCAGGTAGCAGCTTGGTGGTAGGTTCTCGTTGCTTTTCTTCTGGAGTTGCCCCGGTTAAAGCCTGTTGCCAGTTCTCAGATGGCATTGGCACTTCATGCCCAATCTCAGTGGCTTTACTCGTATGAGTAACTTCATCTTCAGGAATATCTCCTGACGTTGGGCTTGTGAGGTTTTCAGACTCTACACTCTTTGTTCTCAGCTCTGTTTTCCCTCGGGGGCTTGTGGTCTCAGATTTCTTTCCCTTGGAACATGTCGACAGTGATTCTATATCTTCATCAGAACATATGGTGAATGGAAGCTTGCATGTATCTCTGATAATTTGTTCTAGATCCATATCTTCTGCTGTTAAATCAATTTCATCCTCCTCAGACGGCAGTATGGATGCAGAAGGGGCTGAGATAGTGTCATCGTGGTGTTTCTTGGATCGCCTCTCACGATGAGAAAGTTGAATTTGTTCTTCTTCTTCTTCGTCCTCATCAACTAAGCTACTCCAGTCAACCCAGTTACTGTGCTGTCAGCTTTAGCTGTGGTATGGGAGGAATATTTGGATTTCTTAGCCTTGTCTGATGACTCTAGAGAGCTTGTCAGATCTTTGAGCATCCTCTTGTGTGCCCTCTGTCTGCGTGTCACCACAGTACGAGTGGCTTTTGCCTTGATGCGTCCCTGACCAGTTGCAGCTTGTGTCTTCACACCACTTGAAGCAGCTGTTAGCTCGGGGGCTTTGGTGATGTTGCTCATATTGGTCTCTTGGGCGATCTGAGCTATACGTCGTATCACAGTGAATGTATGTTCTTCATTGTTTCCTGCGCCATGGGCAGCAGCAACATCGGCTTCCATCTCTTCAGTGGATAACTCAGATTGTCGCTTTGATAGCCCGACAGCTCCAGAGGTTGTCGGGTCTGACAGAAACTTGGATATGTTGCTCTGCAGTAATTTCATGAATCAGAATATGATTATATGAAAGGATACTTAAGGAAATCACAGTAAGGTCACTTACAGTGGGAGTTGGATTCCAGGCAGAATATGGTTTTGGAGTATCCTCGTTGTGAGCTTCACCTCTAAGTATCAACTCTACTCGAGCCTTGACATCAGCTTCAGTTATAGGTCGGACTGTTTCTCTAGTTGGATCACTAGCCTCGACATATAGATAAGCGGGGTAAATTCTATCTTTTAGAGGCTGAATGATGCGGTACACAAAATCTATCACTACAGCATGGGCAGTGAGGCCTCTTTCTTTTAGATTGGCTATTTCTTCCAGCAAGGTGTTGACCTCAGTCTGCTCTTCAACAGTTGGGCCTTCCTCCCAGCTAGGCAGTTTGCTGTCAGGTTGTCTCCCAGACCTCGAGGGGAGAGAGTTTCCATGATTTTCAATATAAAACTACTCGGCGTGCCATCCTCTGTTGTTATCTGGGAGGGGGATATCCAAATACACAGCTTTGTAATTTTTTTGCAGCTCAAAGCTGGCCCCTCTAGTAACTTGTAGCACTCCGTCTCTCAGATCGGCTTTGTAGTGGTAAAGGTATTTCCACAAGCCAAAGTGCGGGACAGTTCCGAGAAATGACTCGCAGAGGTGAATAAAGATTGAAAGTTGCAGGATTGAATTGGGATTCAGATGGGTCAGGTTGATGTCATAAAATTGCCACAGGCCTCGCGCGGGTGAGCAGATGGGGAGTCCTAACCCGCGGATGAAGAATGGCATGAACACCATCGCCTTGTAAGTATCCTCGGTTGGAGCAGCGTCATCCTTCTTCTCGCAGACCCTCCAGTTTGCCATTTCCTTTGGAGGCAGGTCGCCCATATCCACTAAGGATTATAGCATGGGCTCAGTGACAATGGAGGGGCGATATGCCAAGTATGGTGAGGGTATCTGCCGGTTCTCGTTGTGTGGCAGGCCCTCAGTGGTGTTTCCGTGCTCGCTCAAGGTTTTCTTCTTAGGAGCCATGGAAGTGGATGTCGAGGTCTGGATTGGGATTTGAGAAGCAGTGGATGCAACGAAACTCTGATTTCAAACAACAATGGCGGCGGTCTCAGTGGGGAGGAAGGATAGTTCAGGTCTTGGACAAAAGACCTTTTGGTTCAGGGTATAGATCTCAAAATAACCCTGACGCCGTTAGTAACAGTTCGCGTGGATTGATGGAACCGGTGGATATCGTTAAGATTAACTCGTATTTCTTGACGGTAACAGTTGAGTTGGATTGAACTGGAATTAAGTCGTCTATTTCAGTCGGGATAATTTCTTCAGCATAGCCATTCAGTTGGTATTCACGAGTACAGGATCAGGTTCTCTATTACGGAGAATGAGTTATTTAGTCGGACCTAACAGTTTAAGTCTTGCCTAAACTTTGGGCATTGGCAGAGTGTGGTTTCCTTTGCTGTATGATGTTTTTTTGGTCTTAGTTCAAAAAACTCAAAGGAGGGGAATTGACTCGGATACAAGATTTCCAAGATGAGAACACACAGACGAACTCAGAAACGAAGGATAATAGATGGATTTCATTATATATAGTTCATCAAAGTGGATTACATATAGGAGGAGAGATTATCCTAATCTACTACTAACTACTACTACTGATATGGTGGTAGTGGTCGTGGCGGCCTACACGCCGGTGGATGGCCCGGCCGGAGGCCCGGTAACGCGGCGGCTTCTTGGAGGCCAGAGCGTCGGCCTCATCTCCGCTGTCGTGGCCGCCGTTGTCACCGCCGTGGCCGCCGTCGCCGCCATCGTGGCCGCCCGGGCCATCATGACCGCCGGGGCTGTCGTCGTCGTCGTCGTCGTCTTCATCGTCGGAGTCCTCCTCCTCGCTTTCCTTCTCCTCCTCGTCGGTGGAGCCCTCGAAGACGGCGCGACGGAGGCCCCGGAGCTTGGCGCGCTCCTTGGCGTTGTAGCCCTGGGAGTCGTCGGTGTTGGGCTCCGAGTCGACCTCCCGGGGTGGGGCATCCTCGGGGGCTTCCTCCTCCTCGCTGGAGGAGAAGTCCTCCGAGGATTCCTCGATGTCATAGGCACCGTTGAAGAAAGCGTCGTCAGAGTCCTCGTACTCCGACGACAGTGGCGAGCGAGCGCGTTTCTTGCCTTTCCCTCCGGCCATGGCTGGAAGCAGGGGAGTGGAGAGTTTCTTGGGATTTTCTTGACGAACTGGCACTCAGTGGAGGCGTAATGGATGGATGAGCGATGGCTCTGCTCTTATAGCACGACCGCTTCGCTTCGATCTCTGTGCAAAGGATTTAATAGGCCGCGTCGTTTCGACTTCCCCCACGCGTCAATTATCGCATGGGAAGGTAATGGCTGTTGCGTATTAGGAAGTTTCCTGTTTCCAAGGGCCCTTTTGGGGTAACCCCTCGGTCCCTCTGCTCGTTCCCTTTGGGTTAACCCCATGGGGTGCGGGATTTGTGGAAAATTATTCTTTTTCCTGAAATCTGAGAAAACAGGAAGCTTGAGTCGGTTTTCTATAACTCGAAAAACTGGGAGTACATGATAACTCGGATAAGAGGATTTGCTATTTCTCAAAGTTGACTCGGCGCTTGAGGATCGCATCCTGTAAAGCCTGATCAGAAAGTTTAGATCTTCAAGCTGATTGATACTCAAGTCAACTTGAAGCTTGGGGGCTACCCCATGGGGTGCACTTGGCGGTGCACCATGAGAAACGGTATTGGACTCAGGTGAGGAACTCATGAGCAGTATGTCATTTTTTCTAGAGTCTCGAGTCAAATAACCTTTAAATTAACTCGAGCCTCGGGGGCTTGTGGGGGATAAATATCCCTGGGACCTCACGGCTTGGATTTAGTACGTGGGCCGTTGGAGGGCCCAGTAGAGACAGCCGGTCCTTCTCAGGGTGCCGACTGGTCTCATGGGCCCAAAAACGGGTGACGAGCTTGAAGACCAAGTCAAAGGCGCTATAATTCAGGAAAGGCGCAAAGGAGTTGGTTTGGACTCTGCATAACAGGAATAGTGGGACTCAAGAAAGGAAGTATGTAATCGTGGATTCTGTGTACTCTTTAGGCTTCCAAACAGAATAGGACTCGTAGATAGAACTTGACTTGTAACCCAAGCCTGGCCGGATTATATAAGGCGGGTAAGGGACCCCTACGGAGATCATCGAACATCTCATCGCATACCAGCCACCAGACCTCAAAACCTCGTTGTAACCTTCAGAATTCAGATCAATACAACTCGCCTCAAACAGGACGTAGGGTGTTACGCTCATTGCGGCCCGAACCTATATAAATCTCTGTGTTTGGTTGCATCTCTACGCAAACCATCGAGCTACGCCGATCTCGCCACCCCAAAAGCATCACATAACACACCCCGTGGTGCATTGTCGGCATCAAAACCCGACAATGTCATCGATCCGGTGTCAAACAAACACATAATGGTGAAGATCCAACCATACAAGAGAGCATCCAATATATCCAAGGGTCACAATGTGCCGGGACAAGGATTGGTGATGTCAAGGATCTGAGGGGAACAACATGCAACGAATTGGAGCAAAACACGTGGCCGCCCGACCACTTAGGGTGGTTGGCCGACCACCCCTCGGTGGCATTTTTCACGTGCACCAACTGATTCAACCGCCAACCGACATGAGGGAGTGAGATCAACCGTTGGATGCTCAAGGTTGGTGAATCTGGTAGCCGCCCGACCACCCCCTATGGTTGGCCGGCCACCGACTTTGGCGGCCCGGCAACCGCCTCGGCCCCTTTACTGACCTAGTGCACATATAAATTCCTCCCTCACTTCCTAGGCTATAAATAGACCCCGGGAGCTCACTTGCAAGGTGTGGAGTGAAGGAGAGTTGAGTTGAGAGTCTACCTAAGAGTGCTTCACTCTTTCCTTAGTAGTTAGGATAGTCTTGGGAGTTAGAGTTGAGTCGAGCTTTGCCTCGGAGTCTCCGGAGTTATCTTTGAGTCTGTGGTAAAACTCTTGTATCTTTTGGATTCAGATTATCTTCAATATAATTCAGTTATATTTTACTTTATTTCTATCTCCTGCAAGTGTGGTGTACCTTTATTTTGCATACTTGCTAGGCTTAGATTGTGTTTCACTTAGTTGTTCAAGTCTTGTTATTCTTACGGGTGCTATAACTTAACCCTAGACTTAGACGCTAGGCTCTGGCTAGATCCTCTCCTCTGATCAAGGACGATCTATCGTTGTTCAAGCTTTGCTTGAACACGTTTACAGCTTGCCATCCTCTCCACGCAGCTTTGCTTGGTAGCCCCCACTCGGTGACAGCGTGTGGTGTGCCTGTGTAGTCTAGGCCCGTCGTTCGGGAGGCCCGTAGGTGTTAACCAGACTCTCTTTCGGGACCTACTATCTACCCCCTGGTGTGGCGGAACCGCACGGCTTAACCCAGATTAAGCACACCTGCCTCCTTTGGCTCGCAGTGCACTTAAGCTGGACTAAACCCGGTAGTCCGTCGAGTGGCCTTCGGCCCTCGATAACACCAATTTCCAGAGGAACCGACATCACACACATTGACCCTCGATGGAGCCACAACAATTACATCATCATAGGCAGTTGAATATAGATAGATAATAGAATTAGTTTACAAACCAGTTCAAATTAGAGTTCCAAGACCAACATAGTCATAAAATAACATAAGTTCACAAATGTCTCGCAGCGGAAAATAGAAGTACATCAGAGTTCATGATAATGCAGTGGAATTGCAAAAGAGAATCAACATCAAGCCCACTAATGTTGTCCTTGTGCCACAAGCGTCATCCTCTAGTCATGTCGCACACATGTGACCCCTCCAACGCAAGGACACATGAGAAACTCCATACCTGTGAGCCAAAAATGGGGGCAAACCCTGAGTACTAATTACTCAATAGGACTTAATGGACAAGGCTTACGGCTGACGCAAAGCATAGCTTACAAATCAATGTATGTCCTTAGCCATTGATTTTAACCATCAAAGAGTTAAGAGAAGATAGCAGGATTTGACAGCTGCTATCTTAATCTTATTAAGAACAAATCATGACAGTAGTAATAATAATACCCTTGTAGGAAAGTAAACCATAACAACTTGCATGAGAGTAATCCATCATAACTTGCATATGAGTAATCCATCATATACACCAAACATGTTGTATTTGAAAACATGAACATAAGCATAGTATTTGAAATTGTTACTACGTTGCCCGTGTGCGATATTCGACACTCTCACATCTGGTGAGCATCAGCGATTCGAATCGATTTCTAATTCCTGGGAATAACTAAAAATGCCAAGGGATATATGCTTACTAGCCATCGCGTTCCTCACATATACCCCTCATCTCCACCTGTCCCGTCCCAAGATTCACAGCGCCCCTACCTAACCCTTGGGAGTAGCCGTCTCAGGAGCGATACAACGGTACATTGGGTCAGCCCTTCCTCAACCTCAAAGCACCTCCCAAGTCCATCAGCCCCCTATCAGTGGATGGGCAGCACCATGAATAGTGGGACGGGGCCGGTAAGACTTTCACCGGTCCCATGTCCCGGATAAGCACTCCTAGCAATGTTGTGCCAATTAGCAGGCGAACAGCGAACGGGCCTTATGCGACCAGGGCGGAGCCAGAGAACAACAACGCACACCACGAAAGTAAACTTATGATCCGCCCGGTCTCGATTTAACATCAACATAAATAATCATAAATTGCATCACAGTAAGATTTCTGAGATTTTGAAATACCACCTACGCGATGAGTGACAGAACTCACTCGTGTCTACTAATACCTAGCATTTCTAGGCATACTCGTCCTACGAACTCTATTCATAGGATCTAGGGCCAGGGCGGCCAAGGATTCTAATGCATCTGGTTTCAATCGACTCCTAATGCATATGCGTAATTCAACAATTATTTTATTAGCTGGGAATAGCATGGTCCTGCCTACCTTCTTCGCTAGGGTTAGAGGGTGCTTCCTCTGTGATGTGATCAGTGGTCGGCTGCGGGTTCTCCGGCTCCTCCTCGGGCTCCTCGATCAGCGGTTGCTCCGGTAGCAGCTCCTTGTTCGCGGGATCTATATGCAAGACATCATATGCGAATGAGTGCACAAGAATGCATATGCTTGCACTGCATGTAGGTGAAATGCAAAAGTTAGAATGCAGCAGGTATGTCATGGATAAATAACATGGTATAGCAGTTCAACATATCGCAAATGCTTATACATAGGGTGATTCATTCTCATTTGTGAATAAATTTACGCACCTAAGATGTAGCAGTAAAACATAACCAAACGAGCCCAAACTTTTATGACATATAGATTCTGCATACCCAAAGCTACTGTCAAAATTTCAACTCAATTTGAGTTATAATTATTTTATTAAAATTACAACAAGTTCTTAGTCCTACACAGTGTCAGAATTTTTATAAATTATGGGAATGGTTTCTGAAGGTGAAACTTTACCAGTGTGCTATACTTAGCATGATCTGCATGTACAAAAATTTACAAGCTAAAACTCCCAAGTTTGATAGGACATCTATTTTCCATATATTAATCTTGTGCGAAATTAAGATGTACATATGAACAGTGTAAATGGCCTTCTGGAATATACTTTCTGGACTCTATGCATCAACATTAAGCTACCAAATTTTCCAAAGAATTTTCCTAGCAAGCTATGACCACCTTTTCTATTTATCATTTCCAACATGTAGCATTTTATCATTTCCAAATCACCATTAAAACTTAACATACAGGGGCTCATATTTTACCAGTGAGGTTCACAAACTATATAGGACATAAGAAAAATACAAGCGAGTCATATTTATCATACTTTGCATAGGCCTCATTTTTAAGTTACAAAATATTGCATAAAGTACATGTAAAATAATAAAACAGTGAATGAACAGTAATACATTAAGTCACCAAGATCCTCACAGAGTCCAAACATCCTAAGAAAGCTACTGACCAAGTTTCATCATTTTAGGATTTCATCTAGACCATGTTTTCTATTTTTCCTTGATTTAACATGCATACACAATAACAGGGGCAAAACCGTATATGCACATCTCCACATCATACCCACTGTGTAGATCTCCTCAAAATGAGTTCATAGCCACTGAGTTTACCTTTTTACGGTTTTAATTTGATTTATTATGATTTTCCAAAGTTTCAGCCGAAAATCACAAAATAAAATGGAATAACCTCAGATCCAGGGACCTATACGTAATTAAACCTAAGTTATAGGGGCTAGCACGGAAGATTCACAAGACACAGTGAATAGCGCATGGTTTAAAATGTAAATACAGAAAAACCCGAGGGGTAGATCCGAAGATTCAAACCCCGTCGTCTTCCTCCAGCCGCGCGCGACGGCGCGGCGGCGCACGCTTGCGCCGGCGAGCTCGGGCTCGCCGGAGCCGCGACGCGGGGCGCGGGAGGTGACTCGGAGTGCGGCGCTCACCCTGGGGTAGACCTCGGCGGTGGAGGTGGCGTGGACGAGGCGGGCGACGAGGTGAACTGAAGGTGGCCGGGGGTGACGGTGGAGCGGCGAGGACATCGCGCCGAGGGGGATCTCGGCGGTCGAGAGCGGAACGGCGACGAGATCTAGGGCTACAGGTGCGCGGTGGAGCGGCGAGTGCGGGGGGTGGCGGTCTAGGGGTGTAAGGAGGACGGAGGATGGCGGCGCGAGCTCGAACCCGAGCTTGGCCCGGCTATGGCGGTTTCGTCGGGGCGCGGCTCGATCTGGGGAATGGGGAGGGGAGAGGCGACGAGAGCTACCTCAGCGGGTGCGCAAGAGTGAGGCAGACTCGATGACGGTGGTTTGAGGCGCGGAGGTGGACTGAGGCGGTCGGTGCAGCGAGCTCAAGCTCGGCGGCAATGGCGGTCTCGGCGTGCGAGTGAGCGAGGGAGAGAGCGAGTGAGGGAGTGGGGAAGGGAGTGAACCCGGGGCGGTTCCGCATCCAGGTGAAGGCCGAGGGAGCGGGGGCGCAATCCGTGGCGCGCGGCGTCGACCATACGCCGCCGGCCACGTGGCGGCCGTCGCCCCGAACAGGGTAGCCGCGCTGACGCGCGGGCCCCACCGATCAGTGACTCAGGGAAAAGGAGGAAAATGGAAAATGGAAAATGTGTTTTCTCTCTTTCTGTAAATCGCCATTTTGACCCACTTAGATTCCAAATTTGGAAAAGTATTAATTGGATGAAATGTTGTACTCTTCAAACTCTACAACTTTATCAAAAGGTTCAACCCCCAAATTAGTTTGCAAATATAATTTAAACTTGAATTTATATATAGCAGCCTTAGGTGGGGACAGGGGACCTTTAATACTTGGGAAATTCAAAACCCCTAGTTCTGTGCAGTAACTTACAAGGTTCCTTTTGACAAGTTTGTTTAGAATTTCAAAACCTACAATTTCTCCAATTTGAGTTTTGCATGAAAGTGGCTGTAGGTTAGAGTAAATTTGGGATTTCAAATCAGGACTGATTTGAACTGGTTTTTTGTACTGACATTGAATGACCCTAATCACCTTGTAAACCTCATTATATGACAAGACTCCAATTAGAAAAGTTGTTTGTATCATGTAGATCTACAGTTTTGTCAATATAAGCTTCACTCAAATCTCAAAAGAATCAAAGATATGACTATAAACATAGTATCACACATGAAATAACAAGGTTTTGCACTTGTAGTTTAAATCAAATTTGTTTCCAATGCACAAACACATGTTATGCCATGATGCTCAAGAATGAATGCTTCATGTATTATGAGTGATTATGCACTTGAGATGCCAGAGCATCACAACCCACCCCCCTTAAAGAAATCTCGTCCCGAGATTGTTGATGTGGGTGGATAAGTTAAATGAGGAGATAATGCATTGTGTAGGGTTTCGAGTAAAAATTTGAATTTAAATGGTTACACATACTCATTTGCAGTAGCCGAAAGAAAGCCCGGGTATTTGGTTTGCAAGTATTCTTCTTGCTCCCAAGTTGCTTCTTCTTCGGAGTGATTACTCCATTGTACTTTGTAAAAGTTGATCGTTCTTCTTGTCGTTGTTCTTTGTTTTTGGTCGAGGATTTTTATGGGACATTCTTCATAAGTGAGGTCAGGCTCGATTTGAATTTGAGAGGTGTCCACTGTTTCTTCCGGCACTCTCAAACACTTCTTAAGTTGCAAGACATGAAACACGTCATGAACCGCAGCTAGATAGGGTGGTAGCTCCAACCGGTAAGCAACTGGCCCGCACTGCTCAGTGATCTTAAATGGACCCAAGTATCTTGGTGCTAACTTCCCTTTCACACCAAAACGATGTACCCCTTTCATCGGTGATACCCGAAGGTACACATGATCGCCTACTTCAAAGACCAATGGTCGTCTTCTCTTGTCAGAGTAGCTCTTTTGTCTAGACTGTGCTCTTTTCAAGTTGCTCTTCGGCTTGTGTTACCAAATCAGGGCCAAAGGTGACACGTTCACCCGGTTCGGACCAATTGAGGGGTGTTCTACATCTCCTACCATATAAAGCCTCGAAAGGAGCCATTTCTAAGCTCTTCTGGTAGCTGTTGTTATAAGCAAATTCTGCTAGAGGGAGACACTCATCCCACTTGGTGGAATAAGTTAGTGCACATGCTCTCAACATATCTTCTAAGATCTGATTTACTCTCTCAACTTGGCCGCTGGTTTGTGGATGGTATGCCGAACTGTGAATAAAGGTAGTCCCAAGGGTAGTTTGCAAATGCTCCCAAAAGCGTGACACAAACAATGAGCCTCTGTCTGAAGTGATGGTTTGAGGATCACCGTGTAGTGCCAAAACTCGAGAAATATATAGCTCGGCATATTGTTTTGCTCGATAGGTGGTCTTGACAGGAAGGAAATGTGTGGCTTTTGTGAATCGGTCAATGACTACCCAAATCGAATCGTACCCTTTCTGTGTGAGAGGTAGACTCACAATGAAGTCCATGTGTACGTTTTCCCATTTCCAGGCTGGAACCTCAAGTGGCTGAAGCATACCCGCAGGCTTTAGGTGATCAGCTTTTATTCTCTGACACACGTCACACTCGGACACATACTTGGCGATCTCTCGTTTCATACGTGTCCACCAAAACTTCTGTTTCAGGTCTTGGTACATTTTGTTACTGCCCGGGTGCATAGTGAACATAGACGTGTGAGCTTCATTTAGTATCTTCTTCCTTAACTCCATATCCTTAGGTACCACTAATCGATTTTTAAACCATAACACACCTTGGTCATCAAGTGTGAAGCATGCCCTCTTCTTCTCATCCACACCTTCACGAATGAATGCCATGCTTTTATCTTGCTTTTGTGCAGTTATGATTTGTTCTTTGATGGTGGGCTCAATAATGAGGTTATAAAGCTCAACTAGTTGTTCTGTAGGCAATTCGATTTTATCTATCTCACAACATAGCACTCTTACTGTACGCCGGGCTTCAATCACATTGCAATGAGCCCGTCGGCTTAGTACGTCCGCTACTACATTTGCCTTGCTGGGATGATAATGAATCTCCAAGTCATAGTCCTTTATCAACTCTAACCACCGTCGTTGCCCCATATTCAATTCGGGTTGTGTGATGATATATTTGAGGCTCTTGTGGTCGGTGTAGATATGACAAGTATTGCCTAGCAGATAGTGCCTCCATATTTTCAGTGCGTGTACCACCGCTGCCAGCTCTAGATCATGAGTTGGATAGTTGGCTTCATGTTTTCTCAATTGACGGGAAGCGTAAGCGACTACCCTCCCTTCTTGCATTAGGACACAGCCAAGCCCATTGCCGGAGACGTCACAATACACGTCGAAAGGTTTCGTGATGGCCGGTTGTGCTAAAACTGGTGCAGTTGTTAATGATCTCTTTAAGCTCTGGAAGGCTTCCTCACAGTTCGGACTACACGAATACTTGGCATTCTTCTTGGTCAATGAGGTCATTGGCTTTGCCGTCTTGGAGAAATCCTTGATAAAGCGGCTGTAGTAACCCGCTAAACCGAGGAAACTTCGGATCTCAGTTACGGTTTCGAGTTGCTTCCAATTCAGTACACATTCTACCTTGCTAGGATCAACGGCTACTCCCTTCTTGGATAAAATGAGACCCAAGAAGCTTACTTCTTTTAGCCAAAACGCACACTTGCTGAACTTGGAGTAGAGTTTGTGTTCTCTAAGCCGAGTGAGTACAATCCGCAAGTGTTCTTCGTGTTCTTCTTCATTCTTGGAGTAGATTAGTATATCCTCAATGAACACTACCACAAATTTGTCCAGTTCGTTCATGAATACCGAGTTCATCATATACATGAAGAAAGCCGGTGCGTTGGTCAATCCGAAAGACATGACTAGGTACTCATCCAAGCCATATCTGGTCGAGAAAGCCGTCTTAGGGATATCCTCCTCTCAGATTTTTATCTGATAGTACCCAGATCTCAGGTCGATTTTTGAGAAGACTATAGCCCCAGCTAACTGATCAAACAGGATGTCAATGTGTGGCAGTGGGTATTTGTTTTTGACCGTGACTGCATTTAAAGGCTGATAGTCCACACATAGCTGCTTACCACCTTGGTCCTCCTTTTCGACAAAGAGGGCTGGGCACCCCCAAGGTGATGAGCTAGGGCAGATGAATCCTTTATCTAGCTGCTCTTGCAACTGGGTTTTTAACTCTCTAAGTTCATCTGGTGCCATCCTGTACAGTCTCCTGGAAACGGGTGCCGTACCTGGAACTTGTTCGATGCTAAACTCCACATTCCTATCTGGTGGGAGACCAGGGAGCTCCTCCGAAAACACGTCTGGGAATTCACATACTACAGGTATCTTCTTGATTTCTTGGATTTCAGTTGCATTCACAGTAGGTTCGATGTGCTTCTGATTAGGCATGTGGACCCTTAGAATCTTTTCACTGACATTAGACTTTAGCTGTACCGTCCTGCTGCCAATATCCAGGACTGCATGGTTTTCGTTCATCCAATTCATTCCCAGTATGACATCGATCCCTTGGTGTGGCAGCACCACAGGACTGATGATGAAGTCTTCCCCTCCTATACTTAAAAGCAACCTCTTTACTATCAAATTCGTGTTAATGGGGTTTCCAGGTGCAGAGATGTTGTAGTTTTCTTTTATGCAAGAAGTTTTTATCCCATGCTTCGATGCATATGACTGACTAATGAAGGTATGAGTGGCCCCAGAATCAAATAGCACGACGGTTGGGTGACCGTTGATTGAGAACGTACCAGCGAGTACTGGTTCTCCAACGGGGATCTGCTCCAAGTGAATATAGTGCACTTGGCCCTTCGGCGGTGTGTTCCCCTTGGGTTTGTTCTGCTGGCTACCACCCGCAGGAGTGGGGCCTTGAATCCTGCGAGAAGCGTGGCACTCCCTGCTAAAGTGGCCTGTCTTGCCACAATTGAAGCAAGGATTCCTAGGTCCTGGTGCGGTGGGAGCGCGAAGAGCGGGAAGCTGCGTGGGTGCACGGTAGGCCGGGTACTGCTGCTGCTGTGGACCTCGGTGGAACCAACCCGATTGATTGGGCCGGATCACATAGCGGGGATGCTGTTGGTAATTGGTCTTCTGCTTCTGAGATGACCCAGGTGCACTACTAGCCTGACGTTTCCGCTTTTGGTCCTCATTTGCAACACGGAGGCGATTCTCCATGTCTAGCGTGGTGTCGACCAGCTCTGAAAAGCTCTGGTAACGACGCCCGAGATGTGTCTGGAGGGTGGGGTCGAAACCCTGCAAGAGTCTGGTTGCCCTACTAGGATCATCTGCAACATCCCTGGGCGAATACTGTGACAGTTAGATGAACGTTTGCACGTATTGCATCACCGTGCGGTTGCCCTATTTGAGCTCCCTGAACTCGCGCGGCTTCCGCTCCATAAGACTCGCCGGGATGTAGTGGGCCCGAAAAGCTGTACGGAGCTCCTCCCATGTGATCACGTGACCCTGCCACTGCATAGCCTGGAACGTGGCGTACCATGCCCCAGCTGGACCCTGAAGTAGCTGCACAGCATACCGAGCTTTCTCTTGCTCGGTCAACCCAGGAAGCAGTGTGAACTTGGATTCGACCGTGCGGAGCCAGTCATTTGCTGCAAGTGGCTCAGGGCATATGGTGAAGACTGGAGGGCGCAACTCCTCAAAGTCCTTGTAGGTGATTCCACGGGGTTGGTATTCCCGCGGCCGCTGCTACCCCTGAGCTTGCCGTTCTTCCCTCATGAGGCGGATCAGCTCGCCCTATTGCATGACCAGGGTGGCCAATTCCGGCGAAGGCGGTGCATCGCGTGGCTGCTGGCCCGAGGTTTGCCCATTGCGAGTGTTAACCACCTGCAAGAACGAAGCTAACAATGTTTAGTCCAACCATTTTAAAGCAATTAGACGCGCCGAAACATAGTTACTTAAAACATGTAAGATGGAAACATATAATTGCAGTAAAGTGTTAGCTTCCTTCTTGCAGCGGTTTGACCACCGTCACATCTAGCATAGCCCGGGCGTGTTGACGCTTAATATTCGACAATCGCATGGATTCCTAGACAGCAACGACTTTAACGGCGTGCTGCTCTTAAACCGTGCATCTTTTAATTATGCTCCCTTTGGCAAGGTTATTCCACGTTCTATGTGTTTCACTTTCATATAAAAAGTTTTTGGTGATTCCATTAGTATCTCGTTCAAAATTCAGTGTACGTCGGTATATATCAGTTTAGTTCAGATTTCTGAGACTGCGGGATTTCAGCTATAACTTCCAAATGAAACATTTTTCGGAGAAACTTTGTATAACAAAGTTGTTCTACACATCCAGTTCTACAACTTTAGTAATACGCCCCCAGTTCAATTCCTGCACCAATAGTGCGCAAAATGGGGTTTTCCTACTGGTGCTGCTTCAGTCCAGATTACAGGCGCATGAAAGATTCGACCATAGCTCCAGAACTGAGCATAATTAGAGAAAACTCCAATTGACAAAATTGTTCACCAAACAGCTCTCTAAAACTTTGCTATTCAACTCTTGGCCCAAATCCTTACACATTCCAGGATATTCTCAGTTTATCTGTAGCCATGCGAAATTCCAGATTGCAAGATGCAATCCAAAACGAAGTGCAACCCACAAATCCATTCACACAACCACCTCAAATGCCACCACGACGTGGAACTAACATTAGTGCCACTTAGAAAGGTTCGAATACCACTAAAAAGTCTTAAGATTACATCATGGGATGGTGGCTACATCAACCAACCATCAAACAATGCATAATAAAATAACCATCACAACATCAAATGGCTTACAGAATGAGCTCTCACAACTCACCAATGTTTTAGTACAGCCATGAATCTAAAACGCGGAGCGAAATATTACAAAACATCACTTTCAACGCATCACTAATTAAAGCTTAACTTCCCATCATCCATCCATCAATCACCCTACACCTTGGAGTTTGCGTCCGACGGAACGTTCTCCTCCTCCTCCTCCATCTCCATGGGCTCCGAGGACTCTTCCTCCAAAGGGGCGGGTGCAAGCTGCTGCGGCGGCTCGTACTCTGCCAGACGCTGCTGCAGCTGCGCCACCTGAGCCTCTAGCTCCTCCACACGGGTACGGGTCTCCGTGTACCTATCAAAGTAGAAGCGGCTCCGGTCCTCCGCGCGGTGGTACATCCCGCGTGCCTCACGTGCATAGTCCATGCACGCTACCAAGGGTCGGGAGCCATTCCTGTCCTGGAGCTGCTCGCGGCGGTCTAGCCAAGCGTGGTCGAGGTCGTTGGTGGGAAGGTAGCGCAGGACCGTGTGGCCTGCCTCTCACCCGGAGCTCAGCGAAGTGAGGGCTGCCATTACCACCTTACGGTAAGCCTCCTCCTCATTGGCCCCGTAAAGGGTGATGGTCTCCTGGCCCGCGAACGTCCCTCGTGGAAGGACAACCTGGGCCATGCAGTCTCCCTCCTCGTGCACCGTCTGCACCGAGATGGAGGGACAGGGACGACGCCCCATCTCCCTCAGGGCCCTGCACAGCAACTGGAGTGTGGAGTAACCCATCCTCCACCACAGGGAGAGTGTGAGTCACGTCAGGGAGAACATTGATCCTCGCTCCGGTTGCCTTGCGTGCTGTCTGCTTGGTTCTGGCCATCTGTTTTAGATAAGCAAGGTTGTGCATTAGTGAGTGACATATTTTTCCTGTGAGAGATTACAACAGGGTTACAACAGTGCATCATATGGAAGGTAAATTTAAAATCACGATTTATTTCATTGTATTTTAATAATACCCCACCATAAATAAAAGCAGTAAATATGATGCATGATTCGTATCTAAACGGTCTCACATCACACATCTAAAAGAAGAATACATATAGCTATCGATATTTCGGTGACACATATGCATGGCACTCTCTAATGCAATTGGTCATTTCCTGACCACTCTTAATTTCACACGTAGTTAGTGTACCTGCAGAAGAATGCATGCTCATACATTACCACATAGTGTGGCATCCACGCGTGACCGCTGCGTGGACAACGTAGGTGGGCCGCTGCACCTTTTTCTCAAAGCTTGACTTTCCACCAGTACTGAGGATTGTCGAGAAGAAGGTGGATCCCAAAACCGAATGTAAGTGTGGTGGGTATGAAAGCCTCAAACATGCCCACCACCGTTAAAGAGCTTTTATTTATAAAGCATGAATGCAGAGTTTACAACCGTTCGCATATGCATATGAGTTCTATCTAGGTCAGAATGTCAGTGATGTTACCTGGATAACACTAACATCCTTAATATGGGCATATCGCATACTCTCATTTTTTGAATTACTTGAAAAGGGCTTTCGAAAATAGTTTTGTAAATCAAAACTTGATGATATAACAGTTGTCTGTGTATGATCGGCTCTGATACCAGCTGTGGCGGAACCGCCCTGCTTAACCCAGATTAAGTACGCTTGCCTCCTTTGGCTCGCAGTGCACTTAAGCTGGACTAAACCCGATAGTCCGTCGAGTGGCCTTCGGCCCTCGATAACGCCAATTTCCAAATGAACCGACATCACACACATTGACCCTCGATGGAGCCACAACAATTACATCATCACAGGCAGTTGAATATAGATAGATAATAGAATTAGTTTACAAACCAGTTTAAATTAGAGTTCCAAGACCAACATAGTCATAAAATAACATAAGTTCTCAAATGTCTCGCAACAGAAAATAGAAGTAGATCAGAGTTCATGATAATGCAGCGGAATTGCAAAAGAGAATCAACATTAAGCCCACTGATGTTGTCCTTGTGCCACAAGTGTTATCCTCTAGTCATGTTGCACACATGTGCCCCCTCCAACGCAAGGACACATGAGAAACTCCAAACCTGTGGGCCAAAAATGGGGGTAAACCCTGAGTACTAATTACTCAATAGGACTTAATGGACAAGGCTTATGGCTGACGCAAAGCATAGCTTACTAATCAATGTATGACCTTAGCCATTGATTTTAACCATCAAAGAGTTAAGAGAAGATAGCAGGATTTGACAGCTGCTATATTAATCTTATTAAGAACAGATCATGACAGTAGTAATAATAATACCCTTGCAGGAAAGTAAACCATAACAACTTGCATGAGAGTAATCCATCATAACTTGCATATGAGTAATCCATCATATACACCAAACATGTTGTATTTGAAAACATGAATATAAGCATAGTATTTGAAATTGTTACTATGTTGCCCGTCTGCGATATTAGACACTCTCACATCTGGTGAGCATCAGCGATTCGAATCGATTTCTAATTCCTAGGAATAACTAAAAATGTCAAGGGATATATGCTTACTAGCCATCGCGTTCCTCACATATACCCCTCATCTCCACCTATCCCGTCCCAAGATTCACAGCGCCCCCACCTAACCCTTAGGAGTAGCCATCTCAGGAGCGATACCACGGTACTTCGGGTCAGCCCTCCCTCGACCTCAAAGCACCTCCCAAGTCCATCGGTCCCCTATCAGTGGATGGGCAGCACCATGAATAGTGGGACAGGGCTGGTAAGACTTTCACCGGTCCCATGTCCCGGATAAGCACTCCTGGCAATGTTGTGCCAATCAGCAGGCGAACAGCGAACGGGCCTTATGCGACCAGGGCGGAGCCGGAGAACAACAACGCACACCACAAAAGTAAACTTACGCTCCGCCCGGTCTCGATTTAACATCAACATAAATAATCATAAATTGCATCACAGTAAGATTTCTGAGATTTTGAAATATCACCTATGCGACGAGTGACAGAGCTCACTCGTGTCTAATCATACCTAGCATTTCTAGGCATACTCGTCCTACGAACTCTATTCATAAGATCTAGGGCCAGGGCGGCTAAGGATTCTAAAACAGTTGGTTTCAATCGACTCCTAATGCATATGCGTAATTCAACAATTATTTTATTAGCTGGGAATAGCATGGTCCTGCCTACCTTCTCCGCTAGGGTTAGAGGGTGCTTTCTCGGTGATGTGATCAGTGGTCGGCTGCGGGTTCTCCGGCTCGTCCTCGGGCTCCTTAATCAGCGGTTGCTCCGGTGGCAGCTCCTCGTTTGCGGGATCTATATGCATGACATCATATGCGAATGAGTGCACAAGAATGCATATGCTTGCACTGCATGTAGGTGAAATGCAAAAGTTGGATTTCAGCAGGTATGTCATGCATAAATAACATGGCATAGCAGTTCAACATATCGCAAATGCTTATACGTAGGGTGATTTATTCTCATTTGTGAATAAATTTACGCACCTAAGATGCAGCAGTAAAACATAACCAAACGAGCCCAAACTTTTATGCATAGATTCTGCATACCCAAAGCTACTGTCAAAATTTCAACTCAATTTGAGTTATAATTATTTTATTAAAATTACAACAAGTTCTCAGTCCTACACATTGTCAGAATTTTTATAAATTATGGGAATGGTTTCTGAAGGTGAAATTTTACCAGTGAGCCATACTTAGCATGAACTGCATGTACAAAAATTTACAAGCTAAAACTCCCAAGTTTGACAGGACATCTATTTTCCATATATTAATCTTGTGTGAAATTAAGATGTACATATGAACAGTGTAAATGGCCTTCTGGAATATATTTTCAGACTCTATGCATCAACATTAAGCCACCAAATTTTCTAGAGAATTTTCCTAGCAAGCTATGACCACTTTTTCTATTTATCATTTCCAACATGTAGCATTTTATCATTTTCAAATCACCATTAAAACTTAACATGCAGAGGCTCATATTTTACTAGTGAGGTTCACAAATTATATAGGACATAAGAAAAATACTAGGGAGTCATATTTATCAAACTTTGCCTAGGCTCATTTTTAAGTTACTAAATATTTCATAAAGTACATGTAAAATGATAAAACTGTGAATGAACAGTAATACATTAAGTCACCAAGATCCTCATAGTGTCCAAACATCCTAAGAAAGCTACTGACCAAGTTTCATCATTTTAGAATTTCATCTAGACCATGTTTTACATTTTTCCTTGATTTAACATGCATACACAATAACAGGGGCAAAACCGTACATGCACATCTCCACATCATACCCACTGTGTAGATCTACTCAAGATGAGTTCATAGCCACTGAGTTTACCTTTTTACGATTTTAATCTGATTTATTATGATTTTCCAAAGTTTCAGCCGAAAATCACAAAATAAAATGGAATAACCTCGGATCCAGGGACCTATACGTAATTAAACCTAAGTTACAGGGGCTAGCACGGAAGATTCGCAAGACACAGTGAATAGCGTGTGGTTAAAAACGTAAACACAAAAAAACCCAAGGGGTAGATCTGAAGATTCAACCCCCCGTCGTCTTCCTCCCGCCGCGCGCGTGCGCCGGCGAGCTCGGGCTCGCCGGAGCCGCGACGCGGGGCGCGGGAGGTGCCCTGGAGTGCGGCGCTCACCCTAGCGTAGACCTCGGCGGCGGAGGTGGCGTGGACGAGGCGGGCGATGCGGTGAACCGAAGGTGGCCGGGGGTGACGGTGGCGCGGCGAGGACCTCGCCCCGAGGGAGATCTCGGCGGTCGAGGGCGGAACGGCGATCAGATCTGGGGCTACGGCTGCGCGGTGGAGCGGCGAGTGCGGGGGTGGAGGTCTAGGGGTGTGAGGAGGACGGAGGGTGGCGGCGCGAGTTCGAACCCGAGCTTGGCCCGGCTATGGTGGTCGCGTTGGGGCGCGGCTTGATCTGGGGAATGGGGAGGGGAGAGGCGACGAGAGCTACCTCAGCGGGTGCGCAAGAGCAAGGCGGACTCGGTGACGGTGGTTGGAGGCGCGGAGGTGGACCAAGGCGGCCGACGCAGCGAGCTCAAGCTCGGCAGCAATGGCGGTCTCGGCGCGCGAGTGAGGGAGAGAGAGAGCGAGTGAGGGAGCAGGGGAGAGAGTGAACCCGGGGTGGTTCTGCGTCCATGTGAAGGCCGAGGGAGTGGGGGCGCGATCCGTGGCACACGGCGTCGACCGTACGCCACCGGCCACGCTGCAGCCGTCGCCCCGAACAGGGTGGCCGCGCTGATGCGCGGGCCCCACCAGTTAGCGACTCAGGGAAAAGGAGGAAAATGGAAAATGTGTTTTCTGTCCTTCTGTAAATCACTATTTTGACCCACTTAGTGTCCGAATTTGGAAAAGTGGTAATTGGATGAAATGTTGTACTCTTCAAACTCTACAACTTTTTCAAAAGGTTTAATCCCCAAATAAGTATGCAAGTATGATTTAAACTTGAATTTATATAGCAGCTTTAGATGGGGACAGGGGACCTTTAATACTTGGGAAATTCAAAACCCCTAGTTCTGGGCAGTAACTTACAAGGTTCCTTTTGACAAATTTGTTTAGAATTTCAAAACCTACAATTTCTCTAATTTGGGCTTTGCATAAAAGTGGCTGTAGGTTAGAATAAATTTGGGATTTCAAATCAGGACTGATTTGAACTTGTTTTCTGTACTGACATTGAATGACCCTAATCACCTTGTAAACCTCATTATATGACAAGACTCCAATTAGAAAAGTTGTTTATCTCATATAGATCTACAGTTTTGTCAATATAAGCTTCATCCAAATCTCAACAGAATCAAAGATATGATTATAAACATAGTATCACACATGAAATAACAAGGTTTTGCACTTGTAGTTTAAATCAAATTTGTTTCCAATGCACAAACACATGTTATGGCATGATGCTCAAGGATGAATGCTTCATGTATTATGAGTGATTATGCACTTGAAAGGCCAGAGCATCACACCTAGTACCCTCAAGACTCTGGAATTTCGCTCGATGCAAGACCCTGGCTTGTTTACTTGAATAGCTTAGTTAGACACGGATAATCTTTGCAGCCGATTAGAATAGAGTTTGGTGATTTGATCTCACTCGTTGTCCTCCCAGGCAACTATACCTTTCTACAGATAGCTTAGATAGATATCCTCCTCCACCATACACCTATCTCTATCACGTTTACCCCTGTTCAACTACTAGTTGGTATAATTTATCCAAGTTTACAGTTTATTCGATTTGAGTTTATTCAATTACACTCTTGAGCCTACTGCTTCCCTGTGGAAATTTACGATACTCGGAATACTTTGAGTGAAAGGCTACAGCGGTCTCTGTGCGCTTGCGGAGTAAAACCTGTAAAGGCTAAGAGACGCCAACAGTAGCTCATACTATTTTTTAGTCTAGTAGCACTAGGTTAGTCCTGGGAGTTAGAGTTGAGTCTGAGCTTTTGCCTCAGGGATTCTGGAGTCTTCTTCGAGTCTTGGTAAAGCTCTTGTATCTTTCTATCTTTGTACTCTTGTTACTCCAGTATAATATATTTCATTGTTATATCTTCTATTATACTTTACTTCTTAACGCTTGCCTAGTGTAGTGTACCTTTATTACACACTAGATCCAAGGCTTAGGTTTGTGTTGTTCTTAAGTTATCTGAATCTTGTTAGACTTGCCGGTGCTATAAGCTTGTCTTAGGCTTTTGATCTAAGATTAAGTTAGTTCTCACCCTCTGATCAAGGAAGAGCTTTAGTATTCACGTTCTCACTTGAGCACTAGTATAGCGTGCCATCTTACCCACGCAGATCTGGTTGGTAGCCTCTCTAGGTGACAGCTCTAGAGGTCTCAGTATTCCACCTCGTCGTTCGGTAAGCCCATAGGCGTTAGCCAGGTCTCCTTCGGAGGTCTACTATTTACCCCTTGACCCCTCGAGGTGCCGGAATTTCGCTCGACGCAAGATCCTAGCTTGTTTCCAGTTAACTTAGTTCAACCGCGAATACTCCTCTACAGCGGTTAAGTAGTAGAGTCTGGAAATCTAATCTCACTCATTGTCCTCCCAGATAGCTACCTAAGTGTTAGGCTTCTTTAGTTCCTGTTTTACTCTTCCCACCATACACTACCTTGTTATCTTACCCCCGTTGTAAGAATAGCTGGTGTTTTATCTAAGTTATAGTACTGCTTGAAAGTTCAACATTTTCATTCCACCTATTCGCCCTTGCTTCCTTGTGGATTTTTACGATACTCGGAATACTCTGAGTGAAAAAGATACAGCGAATCTCCGTGCGCTTGCGGAGTAAAATCTGTTACGCTAAGAGACGTCAACATATGGCAAGACCTTTGATGGATGTCTCGAGAACTTAGAAAAGGTTCTCCACAGATGCAAAGAAGTAGACCTTGTCCTCAACTGGGAGAAATGTCACTTTATGGTCAGAGAAGGGATTGTGCTAGGACACAAGGTTTCAGAAAAAGGCATAGAGTTGGACCGTGCAAAAATTGAAGTTATTGTGCAACTTCCACCTCCAGCAAACCTCAAGGCACTCCGAAGTTTCCTTGGCCATGTTGGGTTTTATAGGAGATTCATCAAAAACTTCTCCTTTATTACCCGACCACTTACCAGCCTGATGGCCAAGGATAAACCCTTTGTGTTTGATGACACCTGCTTGGAAGCCTTCCACACACTCAAGAAGGCACTTGTCACAGCACCCATCATCCAACCATCAGACTGGAATGCTCCATTTGAGACCATGTGCGTTGCTAGCGACCATGATGTAGGAGTAGTCCTAGGCCAGAGAAAGGATAGAAAACATCATGCCATATCCTATGCTAGCAAGACGCTGACTGGCCCACAGCTAAACTACTCCACCACTGAAAAAGAGTTATTGGCCGTTGTCTTCGCCATTGACAAATTCAGATCATACTTGGTGGGAGCCAAAGTCATAATATACACAGACCATGCAGCTCTCAAATATCTTCTCACCAAGAAAGATGCACCTCGGTTGATAAGATGGGTCCTGGTACTTCAAGAGTTTGACATTGAAATTAGGGACAAGAAAGGAGTAGAAAATTCAGTTGTAGATCATCTCTCACGAATGCAATTCGAAGAGACATCATCCTTGCCGATTGATGATTACATGAGAGTTGACACACTTCTGAAGGTTACGACATCCCAACCATGGTATGCAGATCTGGTCAACGGCATGGTCACTGGATACGTACCTAAAGAAGCTGACAAGAGGAAACTAGTCCATGATAGCTGGTTCTATCTCTGGGATGACCCCCTACCTGTACAAGCTCTGCGCAGACGGGCTCTTGCGTCGGCGCATTCCCGCTTGTGAAGTCCCCCAAATCCTTGACAGATGCCATTTATCTTCCTATGGAGGTCACTATGGAGCCTACCGGACTCATGTAAAGATTTGGCAAAGTGTATTCTACTGCCCAAATATGTATGATGATGCCAAAGAGTTCGTGATAAGATGTCCAAAGTGCCAACGACAAGGAAACATTAACCCAAGGGATGCTATGCCACTCACCAGCAACTTGATGTATTCGATGTGTGGGGCATAGACTTCATGGTTCCATTTCGCAAGTGTGGAGACAAAGAGTACACCCTCATTGCAGTGGATTATGTGTCAAAATGGGTAGAGGCACTGCCGTGTTCCGCGGAAGATTCAAGACATTCTATCAGAATGTTCTATGATACCATATTTCCTCAATTTGGTACGCGAAGGGTCATTATCAGTGATGGAGGCCCACACTTCATTGACAAAAAATTCAAGAGGTGCCTCAGACAACTCGGTGTGGACCACCGTGTTGCCACTCCTTACCACCCGCAGACAAGTCGCCAAGTTGAGACTTCAAATAAGCAAATTAAGAATATCTTGCAGAAAACTGTTGAAGCTATGGGAAAAGACTGGGTATCCAAGCTACCTGATGCTCTAGGAGCATATCGCACAGCATATAAAACTCCCATTGGCATGACACCATACCAGATGGTGTACGGCAAGACTTGTCACCTGCTAGTTGAACTTGAGTTCAAGTCGCATTGGGCTATAAGGAAATGGAACATGGATCTCCAATCGGCGGGAGTTCGATGCCAAATCCAACTCGCTGAATTGGAGGAATGGAGGGAGAAAGCCTACCACAGTGCCAAGCTGTACAAGCAGCGAACCAAAAGATGGCACGATAAGCGCATCAACATCAACACATTCAAACCAGGAGACAAAGTACTAAAGTTTAATTCTCGCGTTTGTTTTTTTTGGTCATGGTAAGTTTAGGAGTAAGTGGGAAGGGCCATTTTTGGTCCATGATGCCACCGATCACGGCGCTATCACCCTCCAGGACGATGACGAGAAAGTCTTTAAAGCGAATGGGCAACGCTTAAAAGTCTTCCTAGAGCCCGAAATGCCACAGCTCGAAGAAGTGGACGTCTATGAGGTGCAAGAAATGACATGATCCCACGGTCACGGTCTAGCGACGACCTTAAACGAGCCATGTACACTACCATGCTCCTCATTTTTCTGTCTTATCTCACCTTTTGCTCCCACATCACCAAAATCTCGTCAAGGAGCCGGCACAACACGATGAAAAAGGGTTTTTGGTACACCCAAAGGGCAAAACCAACTTCTGGTTTGCCAAACCAGAGTTGGCAAGGAAGAGCCAAGCCGCCCGACACTAGGTGGAGCCGCTCGGCTCCAATCTCGGGTCACTTGGCTCAAGTCAAGCCGCCCGGCTTTGGAGCCTTGCTGCCCGACGCCCCATTTCGAAAATTTTCGAGTTGAACTGATCCCTAAGGCGTCGGCACTTGATGAGTAGATGAGATCGCGCCACCGCTTCCTTAAACACGAGAGTCTTCTTCCTTCTGGTCACTCTCGTTGTTCCCATCTCATCTCTAGCAAAAATTCTAAGTCATGGCCTCCAACAACTCTCCATCTAAGAGCCTAGCCATCACCTTCGGCACCACGGCGACCTACTCGTCTCTCTCCGAAGAAGAATACGTGCCAAGATGGGACATTCCCATCGGAAACGGCACGATGAAGGTGCTGGACGTGGAGCCCCTGGCCGCCCGACCTCCAACTCAGGCCGCATGGCCTAGTGTTGCGTCTCCCGGCTCCACTCGGGGCCACCTGGCCTCCCCTGCGCGCTCACACAGTGCAGGCGGGCCGGCACGTGCCCTATCTCCAGCGAGGGCCATCGGGAAGAAGGTGTTTTGGGGTGATTCACCCCAACCTAACATCTGGAAGATCACCCCCAAGGTGGTGCCCATCTGAAAACTCTTCTCAAAAGATTCCGTGAAGGGCAAGGGCAAGGAGCTGCCTCCCAAGAGCCCGGGATCGCGATCCTACACCATCCGGGGAGGACCTACTCCCAATGAAGGGTGGGGGAAGGTGCTAATTCCAAAGCTCAAAGGGCACGTTCTCCGGGGGATGCATCAATTGATGAATCCATAGACTCCAGTCCCCTAGGAGGACCGTGCACCAGCGCTCCAAGCCCCCTCCGATCAGGGTTCCTCTTGGTCATTTTGAAGAATCGGAGGAGGAGGAGAAGGAAGAAGAGACCGTCGAGTCTCTTAAGTTGGAGATCAAAGCGCTCAAGTATTCCCTACATAGACTTGAGGAGTGCTGCACGGAGCAGGAACTTTGGAAGTGGGAGATGAATGATAAAATAGAGATCCCTAGGAAGGTCTTCTCTTCCAAGTTCCACCGCCTTGCCAACGTCACTGGGCATTTGGACATCTATGATGCACCTATGCCATAGATGCCCATGGTGTTGCAATAAATTTTAGTATAGACGCCCTTTATTTTTTGTTTTCTTAGTGCTTAGTTTAGTTTTGTTTCTTTCTTTGTATGAACTGCGCCTATGTTATTTGTTTCATTCATTTTATTCAATCATTAAGGCTTAGTTTAATAAACACTTTATCAATCTTGCTTTGAGTTCAAGTGTGGGGGAGGAGTGCACTTAGCCTCCCCCATCTCTCGTCACTAACCCGTTGAGGGTTTGGTAAAACTGCAGCTTTATTTTAAGTAGAGTCTTTCTTGTTTCCAATTTTTGAAGTATCAAATGAAGTCAAATCACTTCTACAATAGGTGCATTTGAAAGGTGACAAGTTCAATTCCATTTCATAGAAAGGAAGATTTTGAAGTTGTATAGTGAATTCAAAAGTAATTTCAGAATCAACTTAGGGAAAAGCTGAAAATCCATACTTGGAAAATTTCTAAGTGTGGGTTGATCTGGTTGTTTCCATGAGATATTTGGGTGAAATTTTGAGGGAGTAGACGATAGTTTTGATCCATGCTCAGTGTAGCAGAAGGATAGTCCATAACATGTACAACAAGTTTGTCAACAGAGTTGAGCTTGGGTACTTAATGAATTTGAAAGCTTTATTAGGGCTCAAGTTTGCTCACGATCACAACTGGCACTTATCAAGAAACTTTGGATTGGATCTTTTAAACCTCCTGTCTTTAGATTTGTGAACATTGTCCAACAGAAAGGTCTAGGGCTACTTTTCTTATCCAAGGTTTGGCATTTGGAGTTGAGCTCAAAAACATGTGAGTGTTGACTTATTCAACCACGAAATGTGTGGTCTTGTATCTCGGGTAAAAAATTTTGATTTAGTGGCTCCTCCACGTGTTTCTTGTTAATCTCTAAGCATGATTAAGCCTTAATCCATCGTTAGCCTTCCTCTAACCGTGTGTTAAGGCTTCTGAGATGCCAGGGGCATCACAACCCACCCCCCTTAAAGAAATCTCGTCCCGAGATTTGGAGGAAGCGGGGTTCTAGGGCTTACTGCGCAATGTAAAAGGTTTTGGCCTCGTTGTTCGGGTGCTTCTGTCACACATGGTAACACTTACTCCTTCATCAATTTGCTTTGTTAACTGGCTCGTGAATGGTTAGTGCCTCTTTAACACAAGTTAGTTACAAAACTTTTGAATACGTCCAAGGTGGTCCTTCCCAGGTGCTCCGCAAGTCGTGGTTTATATGAGAGCGAATGAACAAACCGCAAAGACGGTGTGGCCAATGTGAAAACGGCAGTGCTTTATTCGATTACTGGAACAGGGTTACTCCCTGACTTTGACACCAAGATTTTGAAATGTGAAAAATATATAAGTCTTAGAACATTAGAAGCAAGGTGTACACAATCGGAAAAGTCGAACCATGAAGGATCTTGCGTTTCAAAGGGTCATCAATGGATGTGTTTTTGAGACACATTCGTTTCATTTGATAGGGACTATGTACACATATAAGACATTAAATCCGAACATTCTCCAAAGAGTAAGATGGGGTGATACATAACACATTCTACTCATTGTTTCAAGAAAGATGCCGTGGAAAGAGGATAGGACATATTCACCTAGATAAGGTGATGGTTTGTATGATTTCATATAATTGATCAAGACCGACCAAGAAAAGTATAGGCAGAGGGCTTATGCTTACTAACAGAACACCAAGGTTAGTGAGCCCAACTTTGAGGATAATTTCAAAAGAAGAATAAAGCAACTCTTGAAAAGGACAATGCGATGAAAGCATTAGCCGAGAACAAAAGCTTAGTGCAGTGGATGATGCTGAAGTTCTCCTTTAGGAGATAAGATTCAATATATATGAAGGAAGAAAGCATGAGGTAGAGTGGTGGAAACAGAGTTGATTGTTTCCCACAAATTAAGAGAGGCAAATTGGAAGAAGGCAATGGAATGATGTAGCAAAACAGTAGAAATGGAACCAAGCATTTCCACAGATACGGACGTTAAAGCTGATCAAGGTAAGCATAGAGGAGTCCGAGACTAGGACCAATGGTTGTAATCGTACCATGGAGATTAGAATTGATCATCCCCATGAAGCACGACTAGCAAGGATAAACAAAGTCAACGAAAAGATGTGGACGAGTGGAACCATAGAGTCGATCCGCCTCCGCTGATCGAGAAGAACATGATTCAACAAGGCGAGGCAAAGGTGTGAACGATACGGGGGTTGAGACGGATTTTTCCCACAGATCAAGAAAGGCAAGGTGAAACAAAGCAAAGAAACGATACTAGGCGGCAGTGGAAATAGAGTAAATTATTTCCACGAATTAGAGGGATAGAGGTCAACAAGGCGTTAGAAGTTGGGTAGGAATGTTTCACAATTGTAGCGGTGTCATGCCTTTGCATGTCTTGATACCAGCGCGCCCCTAGTGGAACCGAGTGACGGCCGTACACACAGGACCCTAGGTTCCGTCGCGGCACCATAGACTGCCCGGGCAAACACTCCGTCAAGAGCAGTATTTCCATACAATCTCAGAGGATATGCGGATAACACAAGGTTATAGAGAGACATGAACAACGAGTTTTACACGCCATAGCACAATATTTTCGGAGGTATAATTCATCAGATTTATTTGAATCAGAAACAAGGTAACAACAACAAAAGTGTCATGGATTACAAGGACTGAAGTGCCTGAATGACAAAAGCATGAAACGTGAGAACTACAAGAGTTCAGAATGCTCCATTGAAAATAGAGTTACATTAATCACAAAGGTGGGACACATGCCAACTGCAAAGAGTTGGATACATGGGAACTCGAGAGTTATGAGAGTCAACCCCTCTCATTACAAACGTTTTGCGATGACTGCTAGCACACCAACTAGTATCTAGCTAGTACTGCCTAAACGTAAGATTGATGCGTCCAGGACGAATGCCCGTTTCTTCTTTCAACCAACTTGGTGCAGTGTTGGTCTTCACGTGGGAAATGCCATGAAACAATAGTCTTGATTCTCCACCGAGTATGAGAACGTCACCAGATTCGAGGTTGATCTTGGTCGCTTGGTCCTTGTTTCTCGTGTCGCCGAACAAGAACTCGGCAGTGTCTCCTATGGAGATGGATATGAAAGGTAAACCTTTGGTAAGGCTACTCTCTGACTCGTCCTTGTCTTGGTGAAGTCCGAGCTTTCCGGAGTTGGTGTAGTAGTTGACGATGCATATGTCCGGGTTAATCTGAGGAAACTTGCTTGCAGTGGAGTTCGCAGTCTGAGCAATCATCTTGAAAGCGTCTGGTATTGCTGGGGCTTGTGCTCCATCAAATGGACGTGTGGGTCCATATGAACGTGCCGTCGGATCCCAGTTCTTTCCCAGGGACATCATCCATAAGTTCAGCTTGGCGCCATTCTTGAGGCTTGGCCTGTAAAATCCTCCTGGGCCCTTACCCAGTTGTCGACACATGCGAACCATCTCGATTTGATCTTCAGGCTTGACAAATCCTTTTAATAGAACCATCCCGGGTTGCAGATGTTGAACTGAGGCTGCCTCAGTGGAAGACTCTCCCGTTTTTCTCTTCTTAGGATCTCGAGGTAGTGTCGTTTTAGCTTTTGTGGACTCTTGGTGGTTAGGGCATAAGTCGAAGGGCTGCGTCGAAGGCTGCGACATCTGTAGCAGGAAGAATAAGGTCTGTGTCAATACAAGAATCTGAAAATCTTGGTGCGGTCATAGTGCGATCGTATTTCCTTGCTCGAGAAAGTGTAATGAAAACGATCCTATCATCACGTGTAACACAACTTTTTATCGCTCCCTTTCTGATGTGAACAGGTTGCGGTTAGCTTTTGGAAAGAACACAAAAAGGGATCTCGAGCATCCGTATTCGGAGTTTTTACTAAATCCCTTTTGGTCAATTCTCTATTCAAAAGTCTCAAACTTCAGGTTACCAGATTTTTAGCGTAATGGTCCCGATGTGGAGTTCTGACCTAAGGTGACTGTGAGTTACCTTTACAAACACCTTTGAATCAAAACCTGAGAGGAACAATTATTTGTTTCGTGGTTCTCTACGGCTTTGTTATAGAAAGTTTCCATAAAAACGTTTGTATTAATGCAGAGGTACAATCTTCGGCAAAGGTCATAATTTCACGTCTTATAAGCACCTTATTCAACATTTCGACTAGTTCTTCTCAGATTTCTGTTTACATACCATGATTAGCATCATACATGCAATTCTTAGGTCAACTTGTTATTACTAACAACCATGTGTACAATAACATATGACTCTAGTCGTTTTCAATCCACACATAGCAAAGCACATGAGATGAGATGAATGATGCATGATTCGTCCTATCCGGTCTCACTTCACACCTCCTATGTATTTTATATATAGCTAGCGATATTTCGGTGACATATATGCACGTCTCTCCATAATGCAACTAGCCGTTGTCAAGTCGTTCTTAATTTCGCACGTGGTTAGTGTACCTACAGAAGAATGCATGCTCATACATTACCACCTAATGTGGCATCCACGCGTGACCGCTGCGTGGACAACGTTGGTGGGCCGATGCACCTTTTACTCAAAGCCTGACTTCCCACCAGTACTAGGGATTGTCGAGAAAAAGGTGGATCCCAAAACAAAATATAAGTGTGGTGGGTATGAAAGCCTCAAACATGCCCACCACCCTTAAAGAGCTTTTACTTATACAGCATGAATGCAGAGATTACAACTGTCCGCAAAACCCAATAGTTCCACCAGTACTGGGGACAGCTATGGCCGAAAAGTTGCTTCTCAAAGCGCCGAATATGCATATGAGGTCTATCTAGGTCAGAATGTCAGTGATGTCACCTGGATAACACTAACATCCTTAATATGGGCATATCGTATACTCTCATTTTTGAATTACTTTAAAAGGGCTTTCGAAAATAGTTTTGTAAACCAAAACTTGATGATATAACTGTTGTCTGTGTTTGATCGGCTCTGATACCAGCTGTGGCGGAACCGCCCTGCTTAATTCAGACTAAGCACACCTGCCACCTCTGGCTCACAGTGCACTTAGGCCGGACTAAACCCGGTAGTCCGTCGAGAGTCCTTCGAGCTCTCGATAACACCATTTCTCGAGGAACCGACATCAAACACATCTGACTCTCGAAGGAGCCACAACAATTACATCATCACAGGCAGTTGAAATAGAGAATAATAGGCTTAATTTACAAACCAGAGGTATGAATTCAAATACATAGTCAAATTATAGCGGAAGCGAATTCAGAGTATATAAATATAGCGGAAGCATTTTCAAAATCTCGCGGCGGAAACCATATACTTAAGTAGTCTTCATGAAGAGATGAACAAGGCGTGTAGTACCGAGCCCACCGGTACTACCACCTCCAACACAGATGTCCAGATGTCGTCAGCACCTGTAATCCAAAAGTGGGGGCAAACCCTAAGTACAAATTACTCAGTAGGACTTAATGGATGGGGCTTACGGCTGACGCAAAGCATGCTTACTAATCATGTGGATCCTTAGCTGTTGATTCTTAAACCAAATCATGTTGACATAAGATAGCAGGATTTGACAGCTGCTATTCATTAATCATGAAGATCATTTATATCATAAAGTAAATACTTGCAGAAAGTAAAACATGAATACATGTCCCGTCCCAAGATTCACAGCGCCTCCATCCCACCCCTTGGGAGTAGCCGTCTCAGGAGCGATACCACGATATGTCGGGTCAGCCCTCCCTCGACCTCTAAGCATCTCCCAAGTCCATCGACCTCCTAGCAGTGGATGGGCGACACCCTGAATAGTGTGACGGATCATACACATCCAAGCATGTTGTATAAAAAGGCGTGACTTAGTAAACAGCATGTTACAGTTATTACTACGTTGCCCGTGTGCGATACCTGGCATTCTCACACCTGGTGAGCATCAGCGATTCGAATCGATTTGTTAATTCCCAGGAATAACTAAAAATGCCAAGTGATATTTGCTTACTAGCCATCGCGTTCCACACATATATCCCTCATCTCCACCTGTCCCGTCCCAAGATTCACAGCGCCCCCACCTAACCCTTGGGAGTAGCCGTCTTAGGAGCGATACCACGGTACGTCGAGTCAGCCCTCCATCGACCTCCAAGCACCTCCCAAGTCCATCGGCCCCCTATCAGTGGATGGACAGCACCATGAATAGTAGGACGGGGCCGGTAAGACTTTCACCGGTCCCACGACCCGGATAAGCACTCTAGCAATGGTATGCCGATCAGCAGGCGAACAGCGAACGGGCCTTATACGACTCGGGCGGAGTCCACCATACCTTGCCACATCATCATTTTTCCTATAATATTCCCATAACTCCGCCAGGTCTCTATTTAACATCAGCAATAATAATCATAAATTGTATCATAGTAAGATTTCTGAGGTTTGTAAAATCACCTACGCGACGAGTGACTCCATTCACTCGTATCTACTCGTACCTAGCAATTCTAGGCACTCGTCCTACGAATTCTATGTATAGGTGCTAGGGCCAGGGCGGCCAGGATGTCTAATGCAGTTGGTTCCAAACAACTCCTGATGCATATGCCTAATCATCAAGACATAAGATGTTTGCTGGGTATAGTATGGTCCTGCCTACCTTTGCTTTCATTTAAAAGAACAACAAACTAAGCTAATGTTAGTTTGCCGGGTTGTGAGGCTTTGCCCCAGGCAACCCCTTGATCCCTTGGACAACTCTTCCGTCCAAACACGACTGATGGGCCCTCCAGGTCGTGAATGGGTCTTAGTTGGTCTTTTGGATCACCGTTGGTTGAAGCAGTTCCACGTGCTCGTTTCTTGATCACGTATCTGTAATGAGCGCCACTATATGAATGCCATGCACGATGCAGTGAGTTGTGATGCATGAATGACAAGCACACACTTAGAAAATCGTTTTGTGGTTAGGCCGAAAGGGGAACCATTGACTACTCAAACAAGATTACTCTCGTTTGCATAAACCTAGCATACACTCATGCAATTAAATATAAATAGTGCAATACATAAATTATTACACGATCAAGTTATCAATTTAACCGGTTCTTTATCATTTCATGTGCGAGCAAAACATCACACAAGTATATGATTACATATGTAGTGGATTACAAGTTTACATGAATGGAGTATGTTGTTGTTTAATCTATCTCAGCAAGTTAAGTATACAAGCTAATGATACGGACCGGAGTACATGATAGGCTTCTACTTCCAAGTAAATTTTATCCTATTCACTATACATCAAGCATATAAGTAAATAAGTTATATACCTTGACTTAATCGAGTTATTGAGTCCACATATCAATAGTGCAATACTTTTTATAATTAAAGATCTACAATCCTTGTCATAAGAGGATCAAACATGCATGTGGAGATATAGAATCAAATATCTTACAAGGTTCATTTTGACACCGCAGACTCAATTCTATTAAAAGAAGTTTATAAGAGCAATCTCTGGTGCATATGAATACGTTGCTTTCCATTCCTATTACCTTCACTTTTGGCCCTATTTAAGTGACTACTTATACTTCTTTCATAAAACAGCATCCACAAAGCATGAATAATCTACATATGTATACTTGCACAGGAATATAGCTATAGGAACTTCGGTGGAGTTTTTAGGGTACAATAAATAGCACTTTTACATTTTATTGATTTAATCACCTTAGCACTTGTCATTTTCAAAACCGCAATCAAACCTAATATGCAAGAGCTCAAACTTATACAGTGAGTTACATTTATTATAAGGATTGCCCAGAAATTATAGTTCATCCATTTGAGCATATTTTATGTAATTCAAAATATGTGGTGATTCAAGCCAAACTTTATATACCAAACTTGTAGAAAATTTTATTAGGAACAACTTTGGTAATTGGAGTGTTGACATGCATAGTGATTTGCACAGTGTTTTGGGTCCTTTTCTGTCAACACATGAAATCTGTCCAAACCTGACCTGTGTAGTAAATTCAAATTTTCTTGGTCTTGCAGCCATAATATTGAAATGGTTATATTGAGAAAGTTGTAGCTTATAAAATTCTGAACAAGATTGATATAAAACTCTTTGTATGAAAGTGATCACAAAATGGACTTTTAAAAATTTCTAAGCTGAGGGTTTCAGTTGGTCAAACCAGGGACAGCAAGCTAAATTCAAATTTAAACCACTTTGTTACACAGAACATGACACCATGGCTTTTGACAAAGTTGTAGATATCAAAGAGTACAACATTTCTTCCAATTGGAGTTTTTCCAAAATCTCCCTGTAGGTTGTTCAAAAACACGGTTTTAAAACGAGTGTCTCTGCAGTCAAACCTTCCTTTTCTATTTTTCAGCATTTTCGTTTTCCTTCGTCTCAATGACGTGTGGGGCCCGCCTGTCAGCCCGCGGAATCAGCCGAGACGTAAAACACCGTTGCCCCCGGTTTTGCAAAAACCACCTGCACCCCTCACGAACCCGGTCCAATGGACCCTTCTTATTTTCCCTGTCCGGCCCCACCTGTCGGTCTCACCGGCTCACCGGACTCGGTCCACGCGCGACCTCCTCCATTCTTCCCCCAACTGGCACGCGCCGCACTCTGCCGAGCCGCGCCACGCAGACAACGCGCACCGGCGCTCTGGCCGCCATGGCCACGCGCTGTCCGCGCCCCGGCATGCCTCTGCCCGTGACCGCCTTCTTCACCTAGACGAGAACGCGGCTCCGTTCATCCTCTCCTCGCTCACTCCCTCGCCCTTAGTCCCACGCCCGTCTCTCTGCCCAGAGCCGCACGCCCGCCATGGCCGAGACTTGAAGCTCTCGTGCGACGCCATCTCCCTCAGCCCATCTCCCGTCCTCTTCTTCCCCAACCCGCACGAGCACCACGCGCGGCCCACCATCCTCCACCGATTCGCCCCCACTTTGAGGCTCCTCCGCCTCTAGCCCTCTTCCCCACACGCACGCCACGCCGGCCACCATTGCCGCCGAACCCTCGCCGTCGGGAGCCACCCTCGGCCCGTCTCCGCGCCTCCACTCCGCCTCCTCCGCGTTCGCCGTCTCACCGCGCAGCTCGAGGGCCCTACGGCGCCGCCTTCCCGCCTTCCCTCGACGAGATCGGGCCCGCGTTCGCCGCGCTCCGTGCGCCGTGGCCACGCCAGTTCACCGCTCTGCGCCGCTCTTCCTCTCCACCATCGGCGACGAGAGCTAGGGGAAACGGAAGCCCGCGGCGGAGAACACCTTCCCACACTACCTCGGCTCCAAGTCACGGCCCCTACGCGACGACGCACATGCCAAAACACCGGCCGCCGCGCGCGGTTCGCCACCGTCTAAAGGTAGAAGAAAGAGTGGATTTTGCAGATAGAACCCTCACTTTATCGCGTATTATTCCACTGTTTACTGAGTCTTGCAGGACTTGCTAATAACCCCCTGGAACTAAGGTGGTCATGCATCTTAACCCGAACCTTGCATTTTTGCAGATCTAACCCTAGGTTCTATGGGTTTTACGTGAACTGTTCACTGAGTCTCGACCTACTTGCCTGCTACCCCCTGGAAACTACGGTTAATTACGTTTAGGTCCTGAGATCTGATATTTTCCATTTAAATACATTTAAATGAGCTGTGAACTTTGGAAAATCGTATAAAATCACAGAAAAATCCAAAATGGACAAACTTAGTTGCGTTGAACTCCTCTTAAATATATCTACATGTTTGGTATGATGTCGAAGTGTGAAATGTCTGTTTTGCCTTGGATTGTTGCATGCATGATTAATTAGGATAAAAGACGAAAGTGGACTAAATGAACTCTAAAGGCCATGAAATTTGGACAGTAGCTTTCTTGTGGCATTGTAGCACCATGTGAATTTTTGTAGCCCTAGCACTTGCTGTTTAATTACCCTTTTGCCATTTACATGTGTTATGTGCATTTATTTAACCCAGGAGTTGGAGGCTACATAAAATATGCTCAAATGGATGAACTATAATTTCTGGACAATCCTTATAATAAATGTAACTCACTGTATAAGTTTGAGCTCTTGCATATTAGGTTTGATTGCGGTTTTGAAAATGACAAGTGCTAAGGTGATTAAATCAATAAAATGTAAAAGTGCTATTTATTGTACCCTAAAAACTCCACCGAAGTTCCTATAGCTATATTCCTGTGCAAGTATACTTATGTAGATTATTCATGCTTTGTGGATGCTGTTTTATGAAAGAAGTATAAGTAGTCACTTAAATAGGGCCAAAAGTGAAGGTAATAGGAATGGAAAGCAACGTACTCATATGCACCAGAGATTGCTCTTATAAACTTCCTTTAATAGAATTGAGTCTGCGGTGTCAAAATGAACCTTGTAAGATATTTGATTCTATATACTCCACATGCATGTTTGATCCTCCTATGACAAGGATTGTAGATCTTTAATTATAAAAAGTATTGCACTATTGATATGTGGACTCAATAACTCGATTAAGTCAAGGTATATAACTTATTTACTTATATGCTTGATGTATAGTGAATAGGATAAAATTTACTTGGAAGTAGAAATCTATCATGTACTCCGGTCCGTATGATTAGCTTGTATACTTAACTTGCTGAGATAGATTAAACAACAACATACTCCATTCATGTACCCTTGTAATCCACTACATATGTAATCATATACTTGTGTGATGTTTTGCTCGCACATGAAATGATAAAGAACCGGTTAAATTGATAACTTGATCGTGTAATAATTTATGTGTTGCACTATTTATACTTAATTGCATGAGTGAATGCTAGGTTTATGCCCACGAGAGTAATCTTGTTTGAGTAGTCAATGGTTCCCCTTTCGGCCTAACCACGAAACGATTTTCTAAGTGTGTGCTTGTCATTCATGCATCACAACTCACTGCATCGTGCATGGCATTCATATAGTGGCGCTCATTACAGATACGTGATCAAGAAACGAGCACGTGGAACTACTTCAACCAACGGTGATCCAAAAGACCAACTAAGACCCATTCACGACCTGGAGGGCCCATCAGTCGTGTTTGGACGGAGGAGTTGTCCAAGGGATCAAGGGGTTGCCTGGGGCAAAGCCTCACAACCCGGCAAACTAACATTAGCTTAGTTTGTTGTTCTTTTAAATGAAAGCAAAGGTAGGCAGGACCATACTATACCCAACAAACATCTTATGTCTTGATGATTAGGCATATGCATCAGGAGTTGTTTGGAACCAACTGCATTAGACATCCTGGCCGCCCTGGCCCTAGCACCTATACATAGAATTCGTAGGACGAGTTCCTAGAATTGCTAGGTACGAGTAGATACGAGTGAATGGAGTCACTCGTCACGTAGGTGATTTTACAAACCTCAGAAATCTTACTATGATACAATTTATGATTATTATTGATGATGTTAAATAGAGATCGGGTGGAGTTATGGGAATATTATAGGAAAAATGATGATGTGGCAAGGTATGGTGGACTCCGCCCGAGTCGCATAAGGCCCGTTCGCTGTTCGCCTGCTGATCGGCATACCATTGCTAGAGTGCTTATCCGGGTCGTGGGACCGGTGAAAGTCTTACCGGCCCCGTCCTACTATTCATGGTGCTGCCTATCCACTGATAGGGGGCCGATGGACTTGGGAGGTGCTTGGAGGTCGATGGAGGGCTGACCCGACGTACCGTGGTATCGCTCCTGAGACGGCTACTTCCAAGGGTTAGGTGGGGGCGCTGTGAATCTTGGGACGGGACAGGTGGAGATGAGGGATATATGTGTGAAACGCGATGGCTAGTAAGCATATATGACTTGGCATTTTTAGTTATTCCCGGGAATTAACAAATCGATTCGAATCGCTGATGCTCACCAGGTGTGAGAATGCCAGATATCGCACACGGGCAACGTAGTAATAACTGTAACAAGCTGTTTACTAAGTCACGCCTTTTTATACAACATGCTTGGATGTGTATGATCCGTCACACTATTCAGGGTGTCGCCCATCCACTGCTAGGAGGTCGATGGACTTGGGAGATGCTTAGAGGTCGAGGGAGGGCTGACCCGACATACCTTGGTATCGCTCCTGAGACGGCTACTCCCAAGGGGTGGGATGGAGGCGCTGTGAATCTTGGGACGGGACATGTATTCATGTTTTACTTTCTGGAAGTATTTACTTTATGATATAAATGATCTTCATGATTAATGAATAGCAGCTGTCAAATCCTGCTATCTTATGTCAACATGATTTGGTTTAAGAATCAACAGCTAAGGATCCACATGATTAGTAAGCATGCTTTGCGTCAGCCGTAAGCCCCATCCATTAAGTCCTACTGAGTAATTAGTACTCAGGGTTTGCCCCCACTTTTGGATTACAGGTGTTGACGACATCCGGACATCTGTGTTGGAGGTGGTAGTACCGGTGGGCTCGGTACTACACGCCTTGTTCATCTCTTCATGAAGACTACTTAAGTATATGGTGTCCGCCGCGAGATTTTGAAAATGCTTCCGCTATATTTATATACTCTGAATTCGCTTCCGCTATAATTTGACTATGTATTTGAATTCATACCTCTGGTTTGTAAATTAAGCCTATTATTCTCTATTTCAACTACCTGTGATGATGTAATTGTTGTGGCTCCTTCGAGAGTCGGATGTGTTTGATGTCGGTTCCTCGAGAAATGGTGTTATCGAGAGCTCGAAGGACTCTCGACGGACAACCGGGTTTAGTCCGGCGTAAGTGCACTGTGAGCCAGAGGTGGCAGGTGTGCTTAGTCTGAATTAAGCAGGGCGGTTCCGCCACAAATTTCACCTTTACAAACCTTTCCAGTAATTTATGAAAATTCTGACAAGGTGTAGGGCTGAGAAATTGCTGGAATTTTAATAAAATAATTATAACACCAATTGAGCTGAAATTTTGACAGTAGCTTTGGGTATGAAGTATCTGCTTGTCATAAAAGTTTGGTACCATTTGAGTTAATTGAACTGCCAGAACTCAGATGCATGTGTTAATTCATAAATGTACATGGTTTACACTAAGTATATGCATGTGTCTAGTTTTAACTACTATGCACTTGTCATTTTCCATGAAGTATATGCTGCATACTGACATCTACACTTCATCTACATCAAATGCATACATCTGCATTCATATGCGCTCATGTCTGTACCTCTCATGCATATAGACCCCGCGATCGAAGAAGAGATGGTGCAGGAGCAACCCCTAGTCGAGGAGCCCGAAGAGGAACAAAAGGACTCACAGCCGACCGCTGACGCCACCGCCGAAGAGACTAACCCTAGCGAGGAAGAAGGTAGGCAAGATCATGCAATTCCCAGCAAATAAATTATATGTTGATTACGCATACGCATTAGGTGTTGAATGAAACCAATTGCATTAGATCCCCTGGCCGCCTGGCCCTAGCACCTATACCTAGAGTTCGTAGGACGAGTGCCTAGAATGGCTAGGTACGAGTAGACACGAGTGAATAAAGGTCACTCGTCGCATAGGTGTTACTTTTCAAAAAGAAAAAGTCTCACTATGAAAGCTATTATTATCATGCCATGATTATGTTATGTTTTAAATGGAGACCGGCGGAGATATGGGTATGAATGTTGAGAATTGAGATAATGTGTGGTGGACTCCGCCCAAGTCGCATAAGGCCGGTCGTTGTTCGCCTATTGGTCGGCATAACATTGCTAGAGTGCTTATCCGGAATCTATGGGCCGGTGAAAATCTTACTTGTGACGTCTCAAGCAAGGGGCACGTTCCTACCCACTGGTTGAGATGAAGGTGGCCGCGGAGGCGGGTGTCAAAGGAGGGCAGAACCCGACGTAACCGAGGTACCGCTCCTGCGACAACGCGCTCCGGGAGTCAGGCGGGTGTGGTCATCGAACTTGAGACGGGACAGGTGGAGATGGGGGAAGCATATGTGGAACGCTGGGAGTTAGTAAGCATATGCCATCCTGGTGCTTCTAGTTATTCCCGGGAATATAAAAATCGATTCGAATCGCTGATGCTCACCAGGTGTGAGAATGCCAATACCACTGATGGGCAAAGTAGTAATCCATATGAATATGTTGTATTAAGAATTCATGGTTTTGATAACTACATACTTGGATATGCCTGATTTACTTTATGCAATATTTGTCACATTCCTGATACATGCTTTACTTTCATGCCATGCTATGCCATATCCATCATGTTCCACCAATTTTGATGACTCGAGCAGCTGTTAAATCCTGCTCGGGTGCAATAATGTAAGCAGCTGTCAAATCCTGCTTCCACTGATCAATTTGATCCTGTATAAAAGCAATGGCTAAGGACTCAGATGCTAGTAAGCAAGCTTCGCGTCAGCCGTAAGCCTCATCCATTAAGTCCTACTGAGTAATTAGTACTCAAGGTTTGCCCCCACTTTTGGCTTACAGGTACGGAGTTCCTCTTCTGCGCCTGTGTTGGTGGAGGGTCGTGTTCCCATCAGGAATGAGGAGAGTCATGATCTGGCAAGGAGCGGCATTAGTGGGCTCGATGCTCGTTCTTTTATGCAAATCTTTTGAGTACCATGAAACTTGAACTTTAAATTTCCGCTGTGAGAGACTATTTGAACTATGTTGTTGTAAGACACTATGTTGAACTCTATTTGATTTCGAACTTGGTTTGTAACTAAAGTCTATGTAATATCTATTCAACTGCCTGTGATGTTGTAACTATTGTGACTCCATCGAGGGTCGGATGTGTATGACGTCGGTTCCTCTGGGAAATGGTGACATCGAGAGCCCGAAGGACTCTCAACGGACTACCGGGTTTAGTCTAGTCTAAGTGCACTGCGAGCTAGAGGTGGCAGGTGTGCTTAGTCTGGATTAAGCAGGGCGGTTCCGCCACAAATAATTCTTCTAAAAATACTTTCTAGACTCCATATAACACTAATATTATACCAGATTTTCCATGGAATTTTCCTTGCATTCTAAAGTCACCTTTTCCATTTATTTAGATAAGCAAGCCATATCTTGTTAATTTAAAATCACCATTCAAACTTTACATGCACAACTTCATATTTCACCAGTGGGCTACTGATACTACCCAAAGTATATGAAAAATGCCAGAGAGTCATTTTGAGCATATTCTATGTAGCCCCAATTTCTAAGTTAAATAAATGCACATAACACATGTATAATGGTAAAAGGTAATTAAACAGCATGTGCTAGGGCTACAAAAATTCACATAGTACTATAATGCCACAAGAAAGCTACTATCCAAGTTTCATAATTTTTGGAGTTCATTTAGTCCACTTTTGACATTTATCCTAATTAATCATGCATGCAATAAACTAAGGGCAAAACCGTCCTTTTATACTTCCCCATCATAACCATTCAATAGATCTATTCAAGAGGAGTCTAATGCAATTGAGATTGTCTTTTTAGGATTTTTCTTTGATTTATTATGAATTTCCAAAGTTCACACCCGATTTAAATGCATTTAAATGAAAAACATTAGATCTGGGGACTAGAACGTAAATAAACATAGATTCCAGGGGCTAGCAAGCAAGACTGCATAGACTCAGTGAATGGTGACTATTATAACTACTTGAAATGCAAAAATCCCGGGGGCTAATTTGCAAATCCCCTGGGTCATCTTCTTCCTCCCGCCGGGGAGGAAGCCCGGCAGCGGCGCCGGCCGGAACCGGCCCTGCGGGCCTCGACGGTTCGCCGGCGGCGACCGGAGGGAGAGAGGAGGGGCCGAGGGTTCTTACCCACCTATCCTGGTCGACGGGGAGGGCTCAGAGACGGCGCGCGACGGCGGTTAACCGGCGGTGAACTCGGGCGTCACGGACGTCGCGAGGATGGCGGTTACGACGAACAGTGCTCGGGAAGCGGCGCCGTGTCGCGCCTTGGACGCACGGCACCGTGGTGAAGGCAACCGTGGTGGTCTGTAGCGCGTGGAGGCGGTGGAAGGTGTTGCGCGACGGCGGTGAACCGAAGGGCGCGGTTTATGCCGAGGACGTCGCGGACGGCGTGAACTCGGTGATGGGGAGACGGGACGGCGGCGAGACCTAGCTTTTCGGGTGCGCAAGGTCGCAGCGCAGGTGATAGTGGCGGTCTAGGGTGAGGGGAGGCACTGGAGCGATGGCAGGAGCTCGAGCTCATCCATGGCGGCTCGGTCAGAGGGGAGCACGGGGGCGGCTTCATTGGAGGGGGAGGCGAGTGCGCGTGAATGAACGAGGTCGCGAAGGCGTCTGAGTGAAGGATGGGCGCGGGGAGGCTCGATCCGGGGCGCGGGGAGGATGCCCGTACGCCGCCAGCCGCGTGGCGCGCGCCGGTCGGCCATGGCTGTTCGGCCAGATCGGCGGGCCCACCCGTCGGTGACTGAGGAAATGATGAAAATAGAAAAATGAAGAAACACATTTCATTTGGTTTTTCTCCCTTCTGTAATTCGCCGATTTGACTAATTTAGAGACCGATTTGGAAAAAATCCAATAATATTAAGTGTTCTACTCTTTGAACTCTACAACTTTGTCAAAAGCCACAATACCAAATTCCGAGCGGAAATATGATTTAAATTTGAATTTAACTAGCAGCCCCAAATTTGGACAGGGGACCCTTTTTGCTTAGAAATTTCAAAAGTCCTATTTCTAGCCATTATCACCCAAAGTGCCTTTTGACAATGTTGCTTAGAATTTTGAGACCTACAACTTATCCAATTTGATCATTGCATAAAAATGGCTGTAGGTTATAGAAACATTGAGATTACTACACAGGTCAGGTTTGGACTGGTTTTCTGTGTTGTCAGAAAAGGACCCAAAACTCTATTCAGCCTCAATGTATGACCAACACTATTTGAGAAAGTTGTTCATCATGAGATTTTACACAAATCTTGTATATAAAGTTTCTCCCAAATCACAACAGATTTTGAATTACCAATTCAAACATGTTCAGAGGTTGGGTGAAACAGCAGGTTTTTTTTATGTGGAACATTTCTTGTTTCCAATTTTTGAAATATCAAATGGAGTCCAACCACTTCCACACCAGGTGCATTTGAAAGGTGACAAGTTTAGTTTCACTTTATAGAAAGGAAGATTTCAAAGTTGTATAGTGAGACTGAAAGTAATTTCAGAATGAAACTTGGGGATAAGCTGAAAATCCAGACTTGGGAAATTTCTATGTGATGTGGGCTAATTCCAAGAGAATTGTGGTGCTATTTAAAAATAGGTTAAAGACAGTTTTACACCATGCTCAGGGTAACAAAATGTAGTCCATGGTACTTACAACAACTTTGCTAATAGAGCTGAGCTCAGGTGCTTAATGATTTTAAGAGTTTTATTAGGGCCCAAATTCGGTCGAGAACACTTTTGCCATCCTTTAAATTGGAATCATTTGCTGTATTCAGTATAAAGCTTTTGAACACTTGTCATATCACTTTGCACATGATCACACTAGTAAGGTAGAAGAATGTTTCATGAACAAGAGCTTTTGCATTTGGTGTTTTGCAACGAAATGTATAGATTTTCAATTACTTGACCAAACACCGTAATGTTTTGTATTTTGGATAGAAAATTTTGACCTAGTGGTTTCTCCACCAATTCCTCATTGCTCTCTAATTATAATCAAGTCTCAATTCATTATTAGTTTGTCTCTAACTGTGTGTTAAGGCTTCTGAGATGCCGGGGGCATCACGGCACGGAGCAGGAACTTTGGAAGTGGGAGATGAATGATAAGATAGAGATACTTAGGAAGGGCTTCTCTTCCAAGTTCCGCCGCCTTGCTAACGTCACTGGGCATCTAGACATCTATGATGCACCTATGCCATAGATGCCCATGGCGTTGCAATAAATTTTAGTATAGGTGCCCTTTATTTTTGTTTTCTTAGTGCTTAGTTTTGTTTTATTTCTTTCTTTGTATGGACTACGCCTATGTTATTTGCTTCATTCATTTCATTCCATTATTAATGCTTAGTTCAATAAATACTTTATCAATCCTGCTTTGAGTTCAAGTGTGGGGGGGAGGGAGGATTGCACTTAGCCTCCCCCATCTCTCGTCACTAACTCTGTAGAAACGAACTAGAGACACGATGTTCAGGGTTGCACCTCGCTGCACACAAAAATTTGGGACAAACCGAGCCAAACCCAGGCCGTCCGACTCCAAGTCCAAGCCGCCCAACCTGCCACTGGGCCATCCGGCTCGGCACTTAGGCTTTCCGGCCTGTCACGCTGAGGAAAAATGTTGTACACGCAAAAAGGAATGTCCCAAAGCACTTCTCCACGCAACGCGATCAGTGCAAGGGTCAGAAGGCCCACATGTCTGGCCGCTCGGCTCCATCCTGAGCTGCTCGGCTTGGTCCTGGGCCGAGTTGGCCCATCTTCACTTCGACCCTGCACAAGGACCAGGTATTGTCACCAAAATTTCAGTTTTGGTCCATATATTCCATTCTATACATGAAACTTGGATAAATTTTACTCTACATGATCATGTTGATAACTTATGTCTATGCTCGTACAAACTTTACTCCCTATGTTGAAGTAAAATTTCCTATGGATACTTTTTGATTAGGGACCCGCTTTGGTTTAAGTTGTTGATTCTTGAGATATAAGTGACATGGTTACAAAGCAATAATCTCCCGCTAAGGCGAAGAGCTTTCGTTTTGCTAAAATTATAAAAATGTGATCTACTTCAATGTTCACAAGTCACATGTCCTACCAGTGCCACAAAATACAAATTCATTTGCATCAAAGATATCTTTGAGTGTTTTGAACCTTGTCAAACCTTGTGCCATCAAATGAGTTAGAATCACTCATGACTCTTGGCTATCACGTGCACATTCATACCACAAAGTTCCAATAAGTTGTGCTATGCCAATGTTCCAATCTCCCCCTCATCAATCATGCAAAAAGAGAGCAAAAGAGGCATGGAGATGAGAAAAAAATAGAGAAAAAGAAAAAAATGTGAGAAAAAGAAAAAAATACCATGCCCTCTCTCGCATCAAAAAGGGGAATACCAAAGCACACTTACCAATAACTTTCCTCCACACTTGCACATAGCCAAAGTTCTTGATTTGATTCATACTCTTTGCTTTGATACTAGATTTGACTTGGTGACACAAACATGATGAGATAATCTCACTCTCTTCCAACTCCACCAAAACTTAGATTAGGAGGTGAGGAAACACAAGGATTTTCATCCTTTGAGTGATTGAGAGGTGACCTTGAGAACAAAGGAGTGGAACACCATATTTTGAAAAGTGAAAACCTCTTTTGCTCATAGTTGGGAGAAAACTGCTATGACACATGTTACTTGTTCTTAGTCTCAACACCCTAAAATCAAAGTGTAGCCACCATTGAAATCCATGGAAAAAATGAACTAACTTGGGAGTAACCTTTGTACTTACTAAGGCTGCAGTTTTCATATGCCCTCTACACCATGCTTAACTCTCATTTGCTCGAGGACGAGCAAACGTCTAAGTGTGTGTGTGTGGGGGGGTTGGCGGTCGTTATAACCTATTTTCGACCACCAACATTTCATGTTCCAAGAGTGAGGCAAAAGCCCTCCGAAGGACTGGAAGCTGAGAGCCAATGGACCGGCCTCATTGCTCTCCTGGTGTGATGAGTGATTGTCAACAAGCTCAAGACCTCCGATGGACTGGAGGCCCTCCGATGGACTGGAGGTAGATGATGAAGACCTCGATGAATTGAGGCAAAAGGCCTCCGGTGGACCGCGAGGCAACTCCGATGGACTGGAGAAGCCGGGTGCCACCGTTGTGCTCCAACCCGAGTGCATGGCGCGAAGACGTGCGAGGGAGGCTTTGGCGGCTTCAGCTCAAAACCGCCACCCAAGTTCACATGACTTGGTGGGTTGGGCTCCGACTCGCCAAGATAGTAGATTGGGCCAAGACCCGGCCCAGGAAGCCCGTAGAATAAAGTTTTTCGGTTTCTGACTTCAAAACCGGGGAAAGCTTCTGGACTACTGGCTACGTGGCGTACATGCAAGCGAGGCGTGGAGAAGAAGAAGATCAAAGCGTCATCGTAGTTGTTTGATTATATCTTTTTCATTTCAGCCCCTTTCGGTCATTCTAGAGTAAAGGTCTTAGTGTTAAATGGAGTCGTTGGGCCTAGGCTATAAATACCTAAGTGGCGGGTCAAGTGCAAGAAAGGATACTAAATCTCGTCGTTAACTGAATTCAGAATAGCTTGCTTCCGAAAAAAAAAAGATTCAAGAAACACTAATGGCAACCCGTCGTAATGCCAGAGGAATCATTACCGCAAGGCATAGAGGGGGAGGTCATAAGCGCCTATAGAAGAGGACTGAAACATGCCACTGAAAGACTCTACTGAGACAAAAAGATGGGCATTAACAATACTCAAATACCAAAATGAACAGATGAGGTGACTCTTCCACCATTAGAAAACCCTAGGCTTAGTTTCTATTCAGCCAAGTGCCAAAGAGAGAAAGGAGAGCATTAGGGTTAGGATTTGAGTCCCCTAGCCTAGTGTTCTTCACATCAAGAGGGAGGATGAAGAAGGGTGGTAGGCTGTAGAAACTTTGTATGCACTTAATTTCGTGATTAATCTAGCAATATTCTTCTAAAATTGAAGTGCTTGTGTGGAGCCCTCTCCCTTCCCCTTCTCTAATTTGGTTTTTGGGTTCAATCCTTGGCTTTTGAGGTGTTTGCTTTGGCCATGTGTGAATTCCTTCTTTTGCCGGTGTTTTGGACTTGCAAGGATGTGGAGATTATGCCCTAGTGCATCACAAACCTGCAGGTTTGCCACGAGCAAGTTTTGGCTTGAGTTTTCCTCTCTTCTTGCCCAAAGCTTACCCTTCACGAGATCTGAAATTCCCGCTAATCCCGTGATCATTTTGAGTTGATCTTTTGGGAAAAGCTTTGGAATAGGGTTAGAATAGCCTGTGTCAAATTTCGTGAAGATTGGACAAGGTTTGGTCAAGTTTAGGATTTGAGAGTGAGGGACTCAAGTGTACCGAGTCTGGTCTTTCGTCCTGGCTGTGATGAGCGCTTGTCAACACCGAAGACTTGCTGATGGATGAGCGAGCAGAAGCCCTCTCGAATGGACTGAGAGGCGGCGCCAGAGTGGACTTGGCGTGACAAAATCCCTGCCGAGTGGACTGGCAGGTGGCTTGGGTAGAGGCCCAAGTTAGGCTCGGCCCACAAGTGCGATCGTGGGTGCGGGACGGTGTGGTGAGCCGTAAAGTCATCACCTTTGGAGGCCCAACAATCGTTTCCCGGTTCAAGCGTCAAAACCGGGGCCTAAGATCGTTTCCTGGTTCTATCGTCAAAACCAGGGGCTGGTTGCCGGTATCCTAAAACCGGTAGTTATCCAAAGGGATGAGCTACTGACCACGTGGAGGACATCAGGAGATTACTTCGAGCCGAAGAAAATCAAGGACTTCATCGTGGCCGTTCATCCGAGTTTCCAGCGTCTTTTCTGGCCTCTACAGGCATTTTAGTGTAATCACGTCTGTATCTTAGGGGGCTGTTTGCAAAACGGCCTAGAATGGGTCTTGTAGTATAAATAAGGGAGATGGCTGTCTTATCCCCCTCTCTTGGTGGTCGAGTTGTGCTTAGAGCTTAGAAAACCCTAGGTTTTAGGTCTCCAAGCAAGAGCATTAAGGTCTAGTGAGGTTTGAGTGATCTAGCCTCCACAAAAAGTGGGTAGGATGAGAGTGGTTGCTTGGTGAACATGATTCATCTTGTAATCTGGATCTAAGACCTGTTTGAGGCTATCAGTTGATGGATTTCGTGCAACCTTGAGTGTTCTTCCTTCTCCCTCTCTTGATTGGCTTTTGATCTACGTTTTCTTGCCTTTTTGTGTGTTTGGCTTTCGGCAAGAGTAAGATCTTTCTATTGCTGGTGTTTTGGACTACGAGGATGTGGTTTTGATTGTGGTTGTGTTGCCCAATCTTTGAATCCACGAGCAGCCCCTCCTCTTTCATTCTTGGCAAGTGGACTTCACTTCGGGGACAAGTCAAATTCGTGGAGAAAAACTCAAGCCTAGGGCTTGATCTATTGGGAAGAGCACCTCCATGGCCTAGACAAATCCCTTGCAAAGTTTGGTGAAGTTTAGAGTCCATTTGATCAAGATTTGGATCAATTTTCAGGATTCTCGGGTTGTTTTCTCCCCTTGGGCTGCCCTGTTTCATACCACCGGACTGTTCGGTGGGTAGGCACCGGACTGTCCGGTGGCCTAGGGTTTAGCCCAGGCGGAGTTTACGAGGCTCGGCCTCTTAGGCTTTTAGCAGCCACTGGACTGTCCGGCGGTGAGGCACCGGACTGTCCGGCGGTGCTGCTCGAGGGTCAAGCCCTCAGCCTTTTTGGTCCGGTGGGTGGCACCGGACTGTCCGACGGCTTGGTGTCGGACTGTCCGGTGGGTTGGACTCGAGGGTCAAGCCCTCAGTCTTTACCATCCGGTGGGTGGCACCGGACTGTCCGGTGGCTCCTACTCCCGACTGTTCTAGGTTCGTTTTGCGTCGTTTTCTCTCGGCGTTTGAGCGAGTGCTGTGTAGACAGTCCGGCGCTGTCCCCGGACTATCCAGCCCCACCGGATAGTCCGACACAGGCCACCAGACTGTCCGGCGTTGGGATCCAGCCTCGGTTCCTACCGGACCATCCGGCCCAGTCACCGGACCCTCCGGTTACACCGGACAGTCCGACAGTAGCCTGGAAGGTGGCTGTGAGCTTTTTCGTTGGGGTTTTTGCTACTCGGCTTTTTGCTTCGACCTCGCTTTTGGTGTCCCTTATTGCTGCCCATACTCTTAACCTACTCTGAACCAGTAAGGTGCATTTCGGTGCGTTGAGTGGCGAACAAGACGCTAGTGCATGAATCGTTGTTTTGCTTGACTTGCGATCTCGTGATCGTTGAGTCTTGTGCTTCCGCTCGCTTGGTGTGTACCCGTTCAGTGGACGACACCAAGTACTGCTAGACACGTTTCCTTTCAGTGGACGGTGTCTAGCGTTTGTTGTGTGAAGTGTCTGTCAGTTTGCACCGGGGGTTTGTGAGTTTGAGTTTTTAAGTGCTCCTATTCACCCCCCTCTAGTCGCACGTCTTGATCCTACAGAAGCAAGTCTCGGCGTCAGCCAGCCATGAAAGCTCGATACACGGTGTGGCACCATTTCGACCGCCAACTATCCATGAGCATGGAAGGAAAATACATCAAAGTATAGGATAACCCTTGCTACTTGTTGACGCGACTTATGAACTAATATTTTGCATCATTTTATATGGTTTTTCACTGTTTTTATGTGTCAACTATATCTTTTACTAACAACTATCACAGATTATTATGGATTTTGCAACATTGTCTTGGAAATATGCTATATATGATTTTTGCAGGTATTTGATCTATTTTTCGCAAAATTCACAACGATCTACGTCGAGTGAGAAAAGACCTCTGAGATGACATTCATTGAAGATGATGAACAAAGAATGCTTGGTTGACTCATACTTCCCTCTGTGTTAATCAAGGTTTCCTAATCAGAAACTTCAAGGTGTCAAGAGTTACTAGGAATTGGAAATAATTATTCAATAAAATCATCAAATATGCCAAAGACTAGAAGACTTCATCGTATCTCGGCCCATATCGAAGATTCCAGAAGCCCAAGAGTCCAAGAGGCCCTGTACAAGTATTTCTTAGGCAACAAGCAACGTCTCCGCGAAAGATGGAAACAACCGGGCGAAGAAAAAGGTCGGGTCGGCCGACCCTACCCCCTTGAGTCAGCCGACCGCCCCCCTCCAGGCGCCGTCTGGTGTTCCCCTTTCTACCACGCCTCTTCCAGAAGATTCCAAAGAGATAAGGATTACTTGGGTGTGAGGGAATTAAAAGATAAGGAAGATTTATCTAGAGTCCAATTCAACCTCCAATTAAATCTCGAGATATTCTCGGATTCGAGGACAGTAACACCTTGCAGGCTCAATTCGGAGACCTAAACGACGTCAAATGGACAAACTTTAAATACCAAAGTTGTAGATCTCTTCGAGCTCTATAATTTGGAGTCCGAATTTGGCTTATTTGGACTCCGGATTACATTGATATGGTTGAAATACGAAAGGTGCAGAAAACAGAAAAGTCCTATTTCGGGGGAAACAAGAGTCCTACTCCAACTCCAAGCAAGGGGGCGGTGGGGGCACCCCAAGGCACCTCCGGAGTATAAATACAAACCCCCATGAGACCTCCAAGGCCATTCAATTCATTCCAATTCATCAAGGTGACACGATGTAAAGGAACAACAACTAGATTAGAGTAGAGTGTCGAGTTTCTAGTCTAGGATTAGAGTTCTTCTAGTTCCTAGAGGTGATTAGATCCCTTGCATGGTGCTCTAATTACCTATCTCTAGAGGTCTAATTTTATCATCAAGGGAACGTATGATCATGGTTGTAAGTATGATACAATGGTTGTAAGTATGATACAATTTATTAATGAAGCATTGTTCTTGTCTAATTATCATATTCTTGTTCTAATTATGCTTGTTCTAGCTCTAATTAGCTTTAGATCTAGATGCTTATTGATTAGAGCATGTCTTGAAGGGTTATATTCTTCTAATCGTTCTTGACCATTGACCTAGCTTACTAATGATATAGTTGTATATCTAGTTCTTTTGATCATGGTGATTAGAGGTTCTAGTTTTGCTAATTATGTTATTAGACTATGTGAAGTAATTAGAAGTGCATTCTCTAATTATATATGTCCGTTGAGAGTTTCTCGTCGATTACCTGGTTACGAGTGATAGTAGAGCTCGAGAAAAGGTTAAACTCGATCTAGGGGTTAGGTTGATTGATCTTCATTTAATTATGCTATGATGAATATGCTTGAACATGCTTGTTTATCTGGAGCTACTAGTTATCTCGCTGCTTTAACTTGTTATGATGCCTGTTATCATGCATGTCTTGGATCCAATTAGAGTTTGATTAGACTCTAGTCAATACCTTCAATTAGTGTTCTAGTTCTGTTCTAATTATTTATCTTATAGAATTAGTATAGTTTAGATGTAGATTAGATATAGTTTAGGGTTAGTTTAGAGGTAGTTTAGAGCCTAGTTTTATAACCCTTAGTTTACCATAAACTCTTGTTAATTAGTTCTCAATTATTTTGTTTTTTGGATTGACAAAACCCATGATATTCATCATGGGGAAAGCTACACACGATACTGTCGCTTGCAGTATAAGGTTTGCCCTGCTTAAGTGCCGTCAACAAGCGTTTCTGGCGCCGTTGCCGGGGAACTAATTAATCGAGTCCTAATTAACTTGAGTTTATGTATATATTTTATTTTGTCTTTTACTACTAGTTTTAATAGTTAGTTTGTGTTTGCTAATTGTGTGCTAATTAGTTTTTCTAATTGTGTTCTTGAGTTCGTCGTTCGTTCTTGTGTTCAATCATAGTTTAGACTCCCATTAGATTTTTGTTTTTGTGATTTTCTTAATTTAGCTTTTTATTTTTTATTTTTGTGCCTTTAATTTTATTTTAGTTTATTCTACTTTATTTACTTTTTTGCATTTAATTTTATAATTAGTTAGTTTGTTATAATAAGTTTAGCTCTTTTATTAATTTAATCTTTTATAAACTCTATTAGAATATAGTTTTTCCTATATATATATATATTTTTATTGTTTTGACTAACATTACAGGAAAAATGGACCTCAGTCCAATAAAAAAATATTTTCTAACCTAACTCTTTAATAATAGGTGCTAACGCTGTTAATGGCCTATGATCTATTATTGAGTTTTTCTACAGCTATCGCGAAGAAATAACTATGGTGTTAAAGGTATGTCTGCTGGGTCAATTAAGTTTTTAAGACTAATGTTCTTTGAAGCTTGTTTGTTCTAAGCTACAGATAATGGAGACAAAGATGATTATCCGAGAAGGTTCTAGAGGCTAAGTATTGCTTGAGTACAAGGAAGATGAAGATATGGAAGGTTTATCTCAAGACCAATCCAAGCTCCAACCGAATCTCGAGCTACTCTCGGAATTCAAGATAGCAACACCTTATGGGGCCAATTCGAAGACCTTAGTGACGTCAAATGAAGAAATGCCGAATACAAAAATTGTAGATCGTTTCGAGCTTTACAAGATAGAGTCCGAATTTGCATTATTTGGACTTCAGATAAGGAAGTTATGGTCGAAATACTAAAAGGGTAGATCAAGGGAAGCTGAATTTCGAGAAAGACAAATATATTCCTCTCCAACACTTGATGGTGCATGCAATCATGGCATTCTAAGGAAGAAAATGAAGCCATCATGGAGCCAAGATTTGAACTTCACTTATTCAAGTTTAAGGTAATTCTTGTTTTAATCATAAATATAATTAAAGTTTGCTTATGTTTGATTAGAGATCTTTCAGAATGGTCATTAAAATGTTGTTTGATTGATTGTTATCCTCCTGTTTTGTTTTCAGCTTTTTGTTAAAACTTTTGTTCCCTTAATCCATATCTTGAGAATCGATTAATAAAGTTTATCTTTAGACTAGTTTCTTTAGATGACTTTTGATCCACATCTTTGCAATGCTTAATTCTAGCATAGTTTGATGGCCAGCATTTAACGTTATCATGTTTTTTTAGTAGGTCTTTTTACTTTAATTAGTTGAATGAATCTACTCATGCATAGAGATGGTTAAGGTTTGCTAGTTCGTTGATTCTCAAGTTTAAGGTTGGATATAAATAAAAAAATCTAAGAGTCAAGGTTTGTGCAAAAGTAGAAGGGGACCGACCGCTTATTCCCCCATAAGTGGTTCGATCCAGGTTTAATTTTTGTGCAAATTGCTTTTAAAATTTTAAACATGAAAATATACACGTTTCTCTTGGCTTATTATTTGTGCACAATTTTATTTTTGAAATTTTAAAATTTCAAAGCGTTTGGTCTCTTTACAAAAACAACCCTTGTTAGAATTTTATCTAAGCCTAATTTTATTTTATTTCTTTCAAAATCATCTCTCTAATTTGGCCAAAATCATTAGGAACCCATCGTCTTGTGTATCTCTTGTTTCATTTTATAAATCATGTTCATCTATGAAATATATATGACTTAGTGTTTTTCTGTGATTTCAATTTAATTTATCGTTGTTTGTGATTCATGAATCAAATGTTTATTTAAACCAATCAACCATGTGACTTTAGTTTTATCTCTAATCATTGCCATGATGCTATTATATTATATATATATATCGAAAAAAATATGTGTGCACTATGAGCTAACCAGGCAGAGAAATTCCCACTTCATTTGAAACAATGAGACCAATGTGTGAAAGAATACAAGACAAATTCACGATGATTGATACAAGGACTTGACAAATTTGAAGACATCATCAGAATTTGCAAAACTTTGATTGATTTTCAAATTGAAGAGTGAGAGGACTGAATGGAGGAGGAATTGAAGAAAAAAATCAAGCTCATAAAGCTTCAAGATCAACAATGGTGGACTCAGATAATTTCCATCAAGATTCAAGTCCAAAAGGTTGAAGATTGTCAACATCGGAGAGCTGAAAATAGGAAGCCGAAGATGTCATCAAAGTGTAGCTCGACCTCAGGAGGCAAAGATAGAATATTTTCTTATATTTGGAAAGCCCATGAAGTCTTCTTTCCAACGCAACAAGAATCACCCAATTTAGAGATTTCTACGAAGGAGCAATGTGCCACTCATTGAAGGCTCCGCGAGCTGAATTGAAGTCTGAACAGAACGCAGTGCTTGAGTAAAACGGTCATAACTCTTTCGTACGGAATCAGATTTTGACGCTTAAGTACTCGTTGGAAAGATAATTTCAGAGGCTATCCAATGGATCTATTATTTGAGGCATGTTCTGTTCGAGACCGCTGAGTTATTCCATGAAGAAAGAGGTGGCAGCAACAATGGTGATGTCTACTTGAGGAAGATGATGGCAATAACAGTGAAGAAGGCTTGGGCAGTGGTTCCATGAGATTTTCATAATCAAGTTCAGTTGCAAGGAGCTTCAAAGATATTGGCACATGAACACACAAGCAGAAGATTGTGCACACAAGTGACGCTATGATCAAGACACGATGAAGCTGCACAATCTAGTTACCAAGCTATATGGACACTTCGGATTCTTACTCCAAGGAACATGGATTCACTTCAACAGAGGTAAGTAAGAAGTCTAGCTTTATGACTTTAAATTAAGCGATTTTCGGGAGGCAACCCGTTCTTTTTAGTGTTAAAAGTCTTAGAGTCTTTTAACAGAGAAATGTGAAGCATGGCACCACCCTTTGAATCTTTAGCTCGTGGCTAGTTAATTTAATCTAACCTTTGTTTTAGTTAACACCATCACATCTTTTTAATTTGTGTTTTTCACCTTGCATTTGCATTATCATTTGTTTCTCCAAATTCAAAACTTCATGATGGATGTTTCTTTTTTACTCGACGGAGTTTTTTTAGTAAGTTAAATGTAAACATGGTGTTTAGATTTATTTTGAGACCATCATCATTAAGTTTAATTGAAAGTTTCTTACTAATCATGTCTCTTGTAGATAAACTTTCTGCATTTTGTTTCATGCATAAACTACCATGTTACATTTAGATTGGAATTGCATGTTTATAATTGGCTTGGTTGTTTAATTAACTTCATGATATGCGCTTTTATGTTTATGTTAAATGTTTGATCAAGCGTTTTTCTTTAGCAATTTTATATAAGCATGGTGCTTAGATTAAATTGTTGATCATCACGATCAAGTTAATTAACCTTGCTAGTTTTTCATTATTTCATTTGATTAGTTTATAAGCTTTGCAATGTACTTTGTTTTTCTTGTGCTGTTATGAGTTAATGTCCTTGATAAAACATAGTGTTTTAATCTTGGTTAATTAAAATTTTGATGGCTATAGAGAGACTTAAGCAATCATGTTGTAAACATGGTGTTTGGAACTTAATTTAATTATTATTTTTTTGTTTATATGCTTATCTCTTACATAATTACACACTTGCATATTAGGTTTTTGTTTTTCTTTTAAAGATTAACTAGGCCACAAGTTAAAAGTCATTGGGAATATTTTTAGACTATGGTAAATTGCTTCTATTCTCGACCGTTACCTCATTTAATGATAAGGAAATTGAAGGAATATTCAGTAACAAATTCCTAACACCTTCTCTTTTCATTTTTAAAGTTTGCAAATATTTACCTATATCTATGAATTTGGTGTTCCCTTTGTGTTTCTCTTGTCTTGTTTTTAGTGTAAGATTTATTGTGATTAATACTACAATCATGGTCTATGCTTAATTAAAAAGTGCTTTCAAGAAAATGATGAAAGTTGCCACTTTATCTTTATCGTGCTTGGGTTTTGATTAGTTAAATTAGTGAGCTCTCATAATATATGTTTAATTGAATTAGCTAGCAAATTTATGATTGATTATGATCGTTCTTAAAGACCCATATGATTTAATTTTTGTAAGGTTTAATCTTTATCATGATCATCTCCTTATCTATTTTTACTGCTTATAAATTCCATGATCAACTTTATGAGATTATCTTGCAATAGCCATTCCTACCAGAACCATATATTTTTAAACCTTAGATTTATCAAAAAAAAATTTCAAATGAGTTGGATCAAGATTGTTATCTAGGGTATGAGACTTAGAAGCTGGTCATTTATTTTCGCGTATCTTTTCTTTGCTAGTCTTTTTATCCATGCATTTTGTCTCTCTACATTGGAGAGAATACAAACTTCGCTGGATATCCATCCTTAAACCAAGATTATATTTTTGTGTCCTCCTTGACCACAACCCATTATTTTCTGGAGTATTTAAGGGATTGAATATTATTCTTTTATTAGATAGCTCTATCCTCTAAGTTAAATTGTTTTAAATATATACTTCAGGGCGAGGGTGAGTATTATTCAAGAGTGGAGATGGAGAGCTACCCTGTTATACGCTATGTGATTTTATTTATAAAGAGAGATTTTTGAGGAGGGCAAAAGCAAAAAAAAATAAAGGAGACCAAGTGGTCGTCCAAAAGAAAAAAAAGAGAAAAAAGGGGATAAAAAAAAATGAGAGTTGCTCCTCAATAATCTTCTAAGTTTTTAGAGTTTTATACTTCGTTTTTGTTTAGTATTGGTAAGGGATATCCTGTTTATACTCTAGAAAATATTCCAACCATGTGCAATCCGATAGCAAGGACTTCATTTGTGCCTTGAGATCATCCATTGACACTTGCACATGTCCACTCTTCTAAATGTGTGTGTTTCACCCTTTCCCTTTCAACATTATTTTTATTCCATGACCTTTTTGACAAGTCTCAGTAAAACCAGCAGATTTCTTTCTTGGTTTGATAATATTTTGAAAACAAGTTTTGATTAGGATTCATACCAAGCTCTAGATAAGCTTCCACCATATATATTTATGTTTAATGAATACCATTTAGATATTGAGAGACTTGAGAGTTGAGTGTGTTCCTTTGGCTTTGCAAGAATTTATCTCTTAATGTTTGATTATCTTTTTCAAAAACTTATTACTAAGATGAGGAGATGTGTCTTTGATAAATTTGACTTATTGCTAATTTTTTTATTATGGGACGAGCTTAGCTGAATATCTTTTCTTTCATGATTTTTTGGTGCACACTAAAATTTTGAGAGAGCTTGTTAGTTTGATTAATTAAGATTAAGGTATAAAAAAATTAATGAAGGGCAATGCTAATTCTTGACTTACTCGAGGACGAGCAAGGTTTAAGAGTGGGGATGTTGTTGACGTGGCTTATGAACGAATATTTTGCATCATTTTATATGGTTTTTCACTGTTTTTATGAGGCACTATATCTTTTACTAACAATTATCACCGATTATTATGGATTTTGCAACATTGTCTTGGAAATATGCTATATATGATTTTTGCAGGTTTTTGACCTATTTTTTGCAAAATTCACAACGCTCTACGTCGAGTGAGAAAAGACTTCTAAGATGACATTCATTGAAGATGATGAACAAGGAAGGCTTTGTTGACTCATACTCCCCTCTGTGTTAATCAAGGTTTCCTAATCAGAAACTTCAAGAAGGTGTCAAGAGCTACTAGGAATTGGAGATAATTATTCAATAAAATCATCAAATATGCCAAAGACTAGAAGACTTCATCGTATCTCGGCCCATATCGAAGATTCTAGAAGCCCAAGAGTCCAAGAGGCACCGTACAAGTATTTCGTAGGCGACAATCAACGTCTCCACGAAAGATGGAAACAACCGGGCGAAGGAAAAGGTCGGGTCGGCCGACCCTACCCACCTGAGTCGGCCGACCGCCCCCCCTCCAAGCGCCGTATGGTGTTTCCCTTTCTACCACGCCTCTTCCAGAAGATTTCAAGGAGATAAGGATTACTTGGGTGTGAGGGAATTAAAAGATAAGGAAGATTTATCAAGAGTCCAATCCAACCTCCAATTAAATCTCGAGATATTCTCGGATTCCAGGACAGCAGCACCTTGCGGGCCCAATTCGGAGACATAACGACGTCAAATGGAGAAAGTTTGAATACCAAAGTTGTAGATCTCTTCGAGCTCTATAATTTAGAGTCCGATTTTGCCATATTTGGACTCCGGATTACAGAGATATGGTCGAAATACGAAAGGTACATAAAGCAGGAAAGTCCTATTTCGAGGGAAACAAGAGTCCTACTCCAACTCCAAGCAAGGGAAAGGTGGGGGCGCCCCAAGGCACCTCTGGGGTATGAATACATACCCCCATGAGACCCCCAAGGCCATCCAATTCATTCCAATTCATCAAGGCGACACGATATAGAGGGACAACAACTAGATTAGAGTAGAGGGTCGAGTTTCTAGTCTAGGATTAGAGTTCTTCTAGTTCTTAGAGGTGATTAGAGCCCTTGCGTGGTGCTCTAATTACCTAGCTCCAGAGGTCTAATTGTATCATCAAGGGAAGGTATGATCATGGTTGTAAGTATGATACAATTTATTAATGAAACATTGTTCTTGTCTAATTATCATGTTCTTGTTCTAATTATGCTTGTTCTAGCTCTAATTAGCTTTAGATCTAGATGCTTGTTGATTAGAGCATGTCTTTAAGGGTTATATTTTTCTAAGCGTTCTTGATCATTAATCTAGCTTATTAATGATATAGTTGTATATCTAGCTCTTTTGATCATGTTGATTAGAGGTTCTAGTTGTGCTAATTATGTTATTAGACTATGTGAAGTAATTAGAAGTGCATTCTCTAATTATGTATGTCTGTTGAGACTTTCTCGTCGATTACCTGGTTACTAGTGATAGTAGAGCCCGGGGAAAGGTTAAACTCGATCTAAGGGGTTAGGTTGATTGATCTTGATTTAATTATGCTCCGATGAATATGCTTCAACATGCTTGTTTACCTTGAGCTACTAGTTATCTCGCAGCTTTAATCTTGTTGTGATGCCCGTTATCATGCATGTCTTGGATCCAATTAGAGCTTGATTAGACTCTAGTCAATACTCTTTGATTAGTGTTCTAGTTCTGTTCTAATTGTTTATCTTATAGTATTAGTATAGTTCAGACGTAGATTAGATATAGTTTAGGGTTAGTTTAGAGGTAGTTTAGAGCCTAGTTTTATAACCCATAGTTTACCATAAACTCTCATTAATTAGTTCTCAATTAGTTCATTTCCTAGATTGACAAAACCCATGATACTCATCCTGGGGAAAGCTACACAGGATACTGTCGCTTGCAGTATAAGGTTTGCCGTGCTTAAGTGCTGTCAACACTACTAACATAGTTCCACAAGTTGTGTTGAATATTTGATTGTAGGTACAAGATCAGCTGAAAACAGGAGAAATATGGCTAAGTCAAGAGTGCCCTGACCAGTAGGCCAGGCCGCCCGGCCTTACCCCCAGGCCGCCCGGCCTGACAAAGTGGCCAAAACACCTCATCTTCGAACTGCATGCACTTGAGTGACGTGTCAACATAGTTGTGAAGTCCAAATGCCGAATGCAACATGCAAAGTACCGGAAGGCCTTGCCACATTATTGATCCAGCACTTAGATTAGTGAAGTCAGCGATCCTCGGCACTTCAATCCTACGGCTAAGGAAGAAACACAAGTGAAGATCAACGGTTGACAAGGAAACACATGCATAACCGCCATAACTGCCATGCAACCGCCATAGGGAGTGAATACCAGCCACAAGATCAAGAAAGGCGGTGGATCAAAAGGCTCTCTGGGCCGCCCGGCCCTACCAGAGGCCGCCCGACCTCTAACCGCCTCTCCAACTGCCTCACCAACCTTAGAAGCTATAAATACCCCCCTAGGCCTCACTTGTGAAGTGTGGAAGTTGAGTAGCTCATACTATCGCTTAGTCTTGTATCACTAGGTTAGTCCTGGGAGTTAGAGTTGAGTCTGAGCTTTTGCCTCAGGAATTTCGGAGTCTTCTTCGAGTCTTGGTAAAGGTCTTGTATCTTTCTATCTTTGTACACTTATTACTTCAGTATAATATATTTCATTGTTCTATCTTTTGTTATACTTTACTTTACTTCTTAACGCTTGTCTAGTGTGGTGTACCTTTATTGCACACTAGATCCAAGGCTTAGGTTTGTGTTGTTCTTAAGTTATCTGAATCTTGTTAGACTTGCCGGTGCTATAAGCTTGTCTTAGGCTTTTGATCTAAGATTAAGTTAGTTCTCACCCTCTGATCAAGGAAGAGCTTTAGTGTTCAAGTTCTGACTTGAACACTAGTACAGCATGCCATCTTACCCATGCAGATCTGGTTGGTAGCCTCTCTAGGTGACACCTCTAGAAGGCTCGGTGTTGACGGTCATTATTGCACTACCAATGACGATCAACTAACCACAAACATGGAGGAAAATGTGCCAAAGTATGGATTAACCCTTGCTACTAACATAGTTCCACAAGTTGTGTTGAATATTTGATTGCAGGTGAAAGATCAGCTGAAAACAGGCAAAATATGGCTAAGGCAGGCGGTGACTGGCAAGTGGGCCAGGCCACTCGGCTCCACCCCAAGCCGCCCGGCCTGACAATGTGGCCAATTCACTTCATTTTCGACCTACATGTGCCTAAGTGATGTGTCAACACAGCTTTAAAGTCCAAATGCCGAAACCACCACGTCAAGTACCGGAAGGCTTGCCACATCATCGATCCAACACTTGGATTGGTGGAGTCAGCAATCCTAGGCACTTCAATCCAGCGGGTAAGGAAGAAACACAAGTGAGATCAATGGTTGAGGAAAAAGGACAACTATAACCGCCATGCAACCGATATGGAGCATTGGATGACAGAAGTTGGTGGATCAGACGGTCACCCGGGCCGCCTGGCTTGGGGTGGAGCCTCCCGGCCCCACCTGGAGCCGCCCGGCCCCACCAGAGGCCGCCCGACCTCTAACCACCTCTCCAACTGCCTCACCGACCTTAGAAGCTATAAATACCCCCCTAGGCCTCACTTGTGAAGTGTGGAAGTTGAGTAGCTCATACTATCGCTTAGTCTTGTATCACTAGGTTAGTCCTGAGAGTTAGAGTTTAGTCTGAGCTTTTGCCTTAGGGATTCCGTAGTCTTCTTCGAGTCTTGGTAAAGCTCTTGTATCTTTCTATCTTTGTACTCTTATTACTCCAATATAATATATTTCATTGTTCTATCTTTTGTTATACTTTACTTCTTAACGCTTGCCTAGTGTGGTGTACCTTTATTGCACACTAGATCCAAGGCTTAGGTTTATGTTGTTCTTAAGTTATCTGAATCTTGTTAGACTTGCCGGTGCTATAAGCTTGTCTTAGGCTTTTGATCTAAGATTAAGTTAGTTGTCACCCTCTGATGAAGGAAGAGCTTTAGTGTTCAAGTTCTTACTTGAACACTAGTATAGCGTGCCATCTTACCCACGCAGATCTGGTTGGTAGCCTCTCTAGGTGACAGCTCTAGAGGTCTCAGTATTCCACCCCGTCGTTCGGTAAGCCCGTAGGCATTAGCCGGGTCTCCTTCGGAGGTCTACTATCTACCCCTTGACCCCTCGAGGCGCCGGAATTCGCTCGACGCAAGATCCTAGCTTGTTTTCAGTTAACTTAGTTCAACCGCGAATACTCCTCTGCAGCGGTTAAGTAGTAGAGTTTGGAAATCTAATCTCACTCGTTGTCCTCCCAGGCAACTACCTAATTGTTAAGCTTCTTTAGTCCCTGTTTTACTCTTCCCACCATACACTATCTTTATCTTACCCCCGTTGTAAGATTAGCTGGTATTTTATCTAAGTTATATTACTGCTTGAAAGTTTGACATTTCATTCCACCTATTCACCCTTGCTTCCCTTTGGATTTTTACGATACTCAGAATACTTTGAGTGAAAAAGTTACAGCGAATCTTCGTGCGCTTGCTAAGTAAAATCTGTTAGGCTAAGAGACATCAACAAGCTTTTTCTGGCGCCGTTGCTGGGGAAGCAATTGGCAATAGAAGTTTGATTTGTTCGAACCTAGGTACTTATAACTTGATAACATACCGCTATTTCTTAGCGGGCCTATTTGCCTCTGTCTACTTTATTGTTGGGTGACAGAGAGGTGTCACTGCTCAGAAGGAGAGTCCGTCAAAAGACAATCCACGGGCAGAGGCCTGTGCTAGCTACACTGGAGTTTGGTTCATCAAGCACAACCGACATGACACACATGGCCGAGAAGACCATTCGCGAGTTCTCTGTCCCATCCAGCAACAACATCCCTACGAGACACAGTGTGACTATTGGAGATGGATTTGAGCTCAAGCCAGGTGTCATCCACATGGTCCAAGCTAGCGCATTCTGTGGATTGGCGTCGGAGGATGCAAACAGCCATCTCCAGCAATTTCTGGAGATATGAAGCACTTTTACCATCAAGGGTGCAACCATCAATGCTGTTCGGCTTCGCCTCTTCCCATTCTCTCTGATTAGGAAGGCGAAACAGTGGTTCTGCCTGAACTGTAACAACTTGACGACTTGGGAGGCATGCTCCAATGCCTTCCTTGCAAAGTACTTCCCTCTAGGGAAGACAAGCTCACTGAGGAACCGAATCTCGAGCTTTAAACAGCTCGCTGATGAGTCCGTGGCGGAGGCATGGGAGCGACTACAAGAGTACATTGCCGCCTACCCCCCACCATGGTATGGAACAGTGGCTGATAATCCAGAATTTCTTCGACGAACTACACCGGTCCGTGCAAGAACATCTCGATGCAGCCGCTGGAGGATCATTCTTATTCTTGAGCGTTGCCACTGCTCGCACTCTCATCAAGAAGATGGCAAGCAACCAAGGATGGAGAGAGGAGAGGGCGAATAATAAGCCCCGTGGAGTCCACCATATTGATGGCTCCGACATGCTTGCCGCCAAAATGGACCTCCTGCTAAAGAAGCTGGAGGGCGCTCCTAAACCTATGCCGATCCAGACACTAGATTCTCGCATGACTTGCGAGCTATGTGGGAACACCGGCCACACGGGGAACAGCTGCCCCGAAAATGGATGGAAGGACGTTAACTTCATCAACAACAATGGCTTCAGCAAAGGGCCTCGTCCTCAACCAGGTTGGAACTCACGACCCAACTTACCTTTCGCTGGTCAAGGTATGTCTTCTAGCAGTTCTCATCAGTTCAATAAAAATCCTTTCGATCAAAAAGCTGTGAACGATAGCATTAGTAAGAAATTCCATGCGAATCATAGAGTTCTTGAATCTCTGTCAAATCAATTGGAATCTCTGAATAGTGCCATGAAGAACCAACTGAGCTTTAATAAAATGTTAGAAACCCAGATAGCTCAGCTTGCCGCTGCTCTACCTAGTCCTACTTCGGGGAAGCTTTCGGGACAGCCCGAGCCATCCCCGAAGGAACATATAAATGCTGTAACCACTAGGGGTGCAAGGTCTACACAAGATCCCCTAAATCCTAGAGCTGCAGGAAAAGAACAGGAAAAGCGGGCCGCACTAGAGGAAGATGAGGTGGATCGTGAACCACCACCGGTGAAGGAAGCACCAAAGTGAGCTTCGCATGAGTTTTATGACAGTACAGTGCTCCCTTTGCCTCAAAGGCAGAAGAAGGCCTCGGTCGACGATCATGCGGAGCTATTTGTTGAGGTAATCAAAAAGTTATATGTCAATATCACATTGCTAGATGCGATGCAGGTACCTACGTATGCTAAGTACCTGAAGGACATCCTCAACAACAAAAGGCCGCTGCCATCGACCGAAGTTGTGCACCTCACAGAGGAGTGTAGCAGTGTAGCGCTGCAATACTCAACCAGCTGCCTGAAAAGAAGAAGGATCCTGGGAACCCCTCCATATCATGCTCAATCGGAACCTAGAATTTTGATCAAGCTCTCTGTGATCTGGGAGCAAGTGTTAGCGTCATGCCAAAGGTAGTCTTTGATAAACTTACGCATGCTACACTTGCCCCTACTGCTATGTGCCTGTAGCTAGCGGATCAATCGTTTCGCTACCCCGTCGAGATCGCCGAAGATGTCCCGGTGAAAATCCAGAACTTCATCATCCCGGTGGATTTCGTAGTGCTGGACATGGAGGTAGACACGAAGATGCCGCTCATCCTTGGGCAACCATTCCTCTCTTTCTGCTCCACCGAGCTGTGCCGAGGGCACTAGGAGCAAGCCGCCCGGTCCCCCTGGTCACCTCCTTGCTCCCTCTGTTCCTCTTCTGCGTGCGCACGAGGCAAGTGGCCAAGCCACCGACGCCGCCCGGCTCCCCTTCGCTGTTCAAGTCCCATCCACCAGCAGGCCTAGGAGCCTTAGGCTCCTGCTCCTCCCACCGAAGCCGCCCAACGCCGTCTCTGGCCGCCCGGCCCCCTCCTGAGGCCACCCGGCCCCTTGCTGCCTCCTCTCGCGCAGCTATAAATAGGAGTGCATGCATGCACTCCTTCCTCGCACCGCTCAGCAGCGTGAGCACTCCCTTCTCCCTCCTTAATCACTCTCTTAAGCATTAGTTAGGCACTTAGTTTTAATCCCAGTACTTAGTCAAAATTCTGCCTAATAAAATAAGTGCTACACCCTCGGTTTTTGGATGTTTTGTGGAGCCGCTCGGCCCCACCTCGACGCCTTCCGGTTGTAACCGCCTCTCCAACTGCCACACTGACCTTAGATGCTATAAATACCCCCCTAGGCTTCACTTGTAGAGTGTGGAAGTTGAGTAGCTCACACTATCGTTTAGTCTTGTATCACTAGGTAAGTCCTGGGAGTTAGAGTTGAGTCTGAGCTTTTGCCTCAGGGATTCCGGAGTCTTCTTCGAGTCTCGGTAAAGCTCTTGTATCTTTCTATCTTTGTACTCGTTACTCCAGTATAATATATTTCATTGTTCTATCTTTTGTTATACTTTACTTTACTTCTTAACACTTGCCTAGTGTGGTGTACCTTTATTGCACACTAGATCGAAGGCTTAGGTTTGTGTTGTTCTTAAGTTATCTGAATCTTGTTAGACTTGTCGGTGCTATAAGCTTGTTGTTGGCGTCTCTTAGCCTTATAAGATTTTACTCCGCATGCGCACGGAGACCACTGTAGCTTTTCACTCAGAGTATTCCGAGTATCGTATTTTTATCCACAGGGAAGTGGCAGGCGAGAGAGTATAGTTGAATAAACTCAAATCGAATAAACTGTACTTAAATAAATATACCAACTAGTCACTAGACAGGGGTAAGTCTGGTAAACGGATAGGTGTATGGTGGAAAGAAGTAAATTGAACTACCAAAGATACACGTAGAAAGGTATAGTTGCCTTGGAGGACAACGAGTGAGATAAAGTTGCCAAACTCTATTCTATTCGGCTGCAAAGACTCTATCGTGGTTAACTAAGAAACTCAAGTAGCAAGTCAGGGTCTTGCGTCGAGCGAAATTCCAGCGCTTCGAGGGGTTAGGGGGTAGATAGTAGACAACCGAAGGAGACCCGGCTAACGCCTACGGGCCTACCGAACGAACGGGCCTAGACTACACAGGCACACCACACGCTGTCACCGAGTGGGGCTACCAAGCAAATCTGCGTGGATAGGCTGGCATGCTATAAACATACTCAAGCGAAGCTTGAGTAACAATAGATTGTCCTTGATCAGAGGAGAGGACCTAACCAGAGCTGGGCATACAGGTTGGATTATAGCACCGGCAAGAATAACGGGACTTGACTAACTAAGATAACCACAAGTCTAAGCCTAGCAAGTTTGCAAAATAAAGGGTACACCACACTTGCAAGAGATAGAAATAAAGTAAAATATAACTGAATTATATTGAAGATTGAGTACAAAAGATACAAGAGCTGTTACCGCAGACTCAAAAGAATCTCCGAGAACTTCGAGGCAAAGCTCGACTCACTCTAACTCCCCGAACTATCCTAACTACTAAGATGTGGAAAGTGACACTCTCTAAGGTAGGATATGGCTCTCAACTTCTCCACACCTTTACAAATGAGCTCTACAGGCCTATTTATAGTCCCATATGAGAGGGGGGTATTTGTAGGAGGCTTAGGTCGGTGGGAGGCCGAAGTTGGTGGTCGGCCGACCTAGGAGGGAGGTCGGCCGACCTACTCCGAGGTTGGGCGACCACCCGATCCACAGCCTTTGCACTCCAACGGCTTGATCTTGCGTCCCCATGGCGGTTGGCGGTTAGGACGGTTGTTGTACGTGGAAAATGCCTCTGAGGGTAGGTCGGCCGATCTTGTAGGAAGTCGGGCGACCACGTGTCAGCCCTACATTGGCCACTTTGCTTCTCCCTCGGATTGATGACGTTGTGGATCCATGACTTGGTGCATTTTCAGCCTTTGGATACATTGGATGCTTGGTCTTGTGGTTGGATTTGAGTGCACTTGTGTTTTCTTCATGATGTGGATCAATGATGTGGCAAGTGGCTGACTTGGGAGGTCGAGCAGCCTGACCAGGGGTCGGCTGACCCTATCACTGGGTTGGGCGGCCAGCCCCCAGGTCGGCCGACTTGGTGATGTGGTCGGCCGATTTGGTGATGTGGTCGGCCGACCTGGCTACTTTGGCCATTGTGCCACATATTTGATCCTTGGCATGTTTTCATCTATTTTATGTGCATTTTGGTATCTGCATCCAAATATTCATACAAAATTTGTGGAACTCATTAGTAGAAGGGTTAGTCCATAATTATTCACTTGCATAGCTCCATTTAGTTGGTAATTGACGGTAGATATCGTGAGATTACGACCGTCAACACCCCCCCCCCCAAGCTTAAACTTTTGCTCGTCCACGAGCAAAGCTAAGACTGAGAGTGGATCAGGAGTTGCTGCAATATCGAAGATGATGAGAAATTCTTATATGTGGCTCGATACTCATGCTTTTGTTTTGAGAAGTGAAATAATTGAAGCTCACCTTGTGTACTACCTGTGGTGCATCTGTTTGCTTACCTTGCCTTGGGCGGTTGAGAGATGGAACGACCATTGTACAGGAGTTCTTCTAACTTGCTCTTTTTGGATGTCTTTCTCAGGAATTTTCAAGATTTTTTAAAACAAAAGTAGCTTCCCCAAGGTGCTCTCAGGTGCTCAAATGTGTTTCCTTACCAAGGGCCAGGATTCGGCCAACATTTTCCTGCACTAAGGCTTATGTGGAGCTTTGGGTAGGGAGAATGTGGCACACTTAGGATATTTATTTTGCTAAGCCAAAAATTGGACCAAAGAGTGTACTCTATCACTTCTTCTATTGATCACTGGAGTATGAGTGGTGGTACTTTATGCCTCCTTCTCTTGGTATTCATCCCTTGTAGCCTTTTGTATGTTTGGAGTGGATATGGAGCTTTTATTTATTTTTGCCATGCTTGAACTTGCATGCTTTTCATTTTGCCGTGCTTTTGCACGCATTCTTCTTTTTGCGATGCTTTTGCATGCGTTTCTTTTTGGTTCCACACCCTTACTCCTTGAAATTTGAGGGCTAGGGACTATGAGAAGTATTTGGAGACATTTCGGTGGATGCAAAGTCCTGAATGGATCAATTGCATTTTTGCTTTTGTACTCCAGATATCAACAGAAGGTGATATTTCTACTCAAAGAGACTCAAAATTTGACAAAGCTCAAAATATCACTAAGCAGCTCTTTGTAGCAGTTTCAACCAATTGAAGCATTTTTGGCTCTGGTAGGTATTTTTGACCAAGAGGAGCTATATTTTGTTATTTTAAAAATAAAAACCTGAGATGTTCATCTTACTAAGAGCATGAAAGAATTATCCAATATTCAAGCCATATCATTCATCTCACAACAACTTAAGCTTGTTATCACAAATGGTATCCACAAAATAGACCCTTGGTTTACTTCTTTTATTCACAAACTCAAAATTAAGCTAAGCATAAGTCACATGCAAGAATTAAATCATCCACTTGATAGAGCAACTATTCATCATTTCTAAAATAAAGCTAGCATGTGAACTTATCATTAAAGCATGGGAGTTTTTTTATATACTGAAATAAATAAACTAAACTAAACTAACTGAATTGAGCAAATAAACTAATAAACTCTCACAGCAAAGATACATAAGTGGTGCAGAAATCGGGGGACTGTCATATATACCTAGCTGTCGATTCAGGTTCCCCCCAAGCTTCAACGAAGCTACTCGAGGTAGTACCCATAGTACTGGAAGGATCGCTGGGACTCATCAAAGGTGCACTGAGCCGTCGCTTCTATTTTGAGGAGGCGGTTGTACTGTTCGTCCTGGGTCTGCTGGCTGACCTGAGTGCATTCATCTACTTGGTTAAGCTGCTTGGCCATCCCAGCTGTGCGCTGGTCTTGAATGGTCAGGCACCCAAAGATGGCATTCAACGGGTCTCCTGCAAAGCGTGCAGAGGCGGATGGTCCTGCCTCGTATGGTGCTGACCCAAATCCATAGAAGGTTCCTCCTCCTTGCTGCTGTGAGAATGCAGCGCTCGGCTCGTGTCCCCATTGTGTTTGAGATCCTCCGTAGGGCTGCCACGTCGGGTCTGGTCCCTGGGTGTGCCAGGACATGCCAGCCGTGGTATGGAACCAGGTAGGTACCGTCACAGTGGTCTGCGCATCCTGGGCTTGCTTCTGTAAGCGCTCTTGGGCTGCCATCCTTTGTGCCCTGGTCATGACTCCTGCTACACTGTGCCTGGGCTCCTCTAAAGGCTCTTCCTCTGGGACGCTCTCTAATGGCATAGAGAGTGTGTCCACGTGGTAGATTTTGAACTGAGGCGCTGGTAGAGGCACTTCAAAGTTGTACCCCTTATAGATCATGACATACGTGTCCGTACTGGGGTTCTTGCGTAGGAAGTGTGCCCGGATGAAATGGCTCTCGGTGACTAGGTTGGGTGTGTCAGGGGGTAAGAATGCCACTTAGGCATTAGCTAATACCCCTAGTTCGGATGCAATCCTCGTCACACATGACGTGATTGATATAGAATTTTCATCCCAAACTAGTTTCATCCAATGGTAGAGCATGGCGGTGACAGGTGCATATTTTTGCTTACGCCACATGGCATAGAGGATTTTTAAGTCCTCTATGGTCACGCAACGTGTGTCATCGCGGGGCAGGACTACGATGGTAATCCAGCGGGCCATGAACCGCATGGTGGGGTGCTTAATGTTCGTGATGCTCTTCTTCCCCTTATAGTCTGGCTTGGCTAGTTCCTTCCAGAACTCTATTGCATTGAAGCCTACGGGTTCGGCTGCTATAGAGCAGCGGGATGAGAACCCGAGAGCATTGCTGAACTGACGGTGTGTCAGTTCATGCTCAGAGTTAAAGTGTCTAAAGTGAACCGTTGTGCTGGACTCCAGTGATACTACTCGGAGGGTCATAAGAAACTCCTTTGTGAGGAGGATTATGCCTACCTCGCTAATATGTGCAAAATTCTCCCAGCCTACCATACTGAAAATTTCATCGAATTCGTCATCCATACCTGTGCTCGTCATGAGGACTTCATCGAAGCACTTGGTGAGGGTGATAGGCTTGGTGTGGAGTCGTCTCAGCAAGTCGGCCTCATCTTGATTGCGCGTTTGGATTTGAGAATCCAGACGCAATACGTGCCCAGTGACGGAGGACGAAGCTTCTTCTTCTCCCGGCCCAGCACTTGACGAGCCTCTGTTGGACACCGTCCTCGAGTTCTGCTTGGTGCATTGGAGAAGGAGGCAATGGGGGCTATTTATAGCTGAATGGGAGCAATAGGGAGTCAGGCGGCCAGCTAAAGGGGTCGGCCGACTTGTTCTGCTGGTCGGCCGGCCTTGCTAGGTGGTCGGGCGACCTCGCGTGAGCACGCAGCAAAGGCTGAAGAGGCAGGTAGGTCGGCCAACCATGAGGAGCTGGTCGGGCGACCATTCGAGTGTGTTGCTTTGAGTGTGTTGGAAGCAAGGGAGCTGCGCACGCCAAAAGCAAGAGAGGGAGAGGTCGGGCGGCCGAGTGAGGGGGTCGGCTGACTAGGGAGCTTGGTCGGGCGACCATGGTGCGCGGGCGCCGGCCCTTGGTGGTGCTGCTCTCTTGATTAGAGAGTGAGCAAAGGGTAAACGAGAAAAAGAAAAGAAAGAAAAGAGGAAAGAAAGGGGGGAGGTGCGGTCGGCCGGCCTGGGGTTCGGTCGGCCGGCCTCCAACTTGCTCCTGTTTTTGTGCATGGAAAGCTAAAGGTGAGAGGGTTGGTCGGCCGGCTCTTTTCTTGGTCGGGCGACCTTGCTTGTAGGTTGGGCAACCATGATGTGGTCGGTCGGCCTTGAGTGCATGGCCGGGTGGCGTGTGTCCTGGTCGGCCGGCTCGAGGTGAGGAGTGGGAGTGCAAAGTGGGGAGGAGGCATGCAGCGTGGTCGGGCGGCCAAGGGGCTCGGTCGGCCGGCCCCCTGATCTTCCCATTTGTGTACTGCTTGGAGAGGGAGCAAGCTCAAGAGAAAGCAAAGAAAGGAAAAGAGAAAGGAGAAAAGAAAAAAGAAAGAGAGGAGAAAAGAGAAAGAAGAGGAGGAAGGGGGGCAGGCTGGTCGGGCGGCCTGACCAAATGGTCGGCAGACCTTGGCCAGTGCCCCCATGCTTACCCTTTTGCATGGGGTGGTCGGCCAGCCCTGGTCTAGGGTCGGCCAACCCTGTATTTTTTTTCAAAATAACCCTAAATGCAAAGAAAGATAAAAAAGGGCATTGCTAAAATTTAAATATGCACTGGAAGATGAGAATTTAAAACTGGCGGGAAATAAATATGCCGTCAAAAGATAATGCCAGGTTTACCTCTTGGCGGGAGCGAACCATTTACCGTCCTTCGGGATGTCGCGTGAGCGTATGTACGGGGAGGTAAGCGGTACCTTTGCGAGCCACTTGGAATTTGTCGTGGATGAGTCCTGGGCGCGCTCGTTGTTAACATGCCCTATAGTATTTATCCTAGAGCCTCCATGGGTATGTTGATTTTTATTGCACCCTCAGTTGATGGGTCTTGTAAAATCATGGGTGGTTGTGATGCTCCAGCATCTCAAGTACATTACCATGTCTTAATCATGCATTAGGCATCATCAAGCATCATGTGTTGCATATAGACAAGCTAGGTTTTTCATTGGATGAGATGGAATGCTTGAAATATGATTTTTATACATGTGCTATGAGATGTTCTTGTTCATAAAACCAAATCTATTGGGATCTAGGGGAAACTCATATTACCAAACTTGTAGATAATGAAGTTTTGGACAACTTTCATAATTGGGGTTTGGCCAGATATTGAAGGCTACATAGGGTTTGGAGTCTTTCTTTGTCAGTACAGAAAACCAACTCAAATCAGCCTTGTTTAAAAACCCTAAGTTTGCTCAAACCTACAGCCACTTTCATGCAACACTCCCATTGAAGAAGTTGTAGGTTTTGAAATTCTAAGCAAGTTATACAAAAGGCACCTTGGGTGAAAAGGCTTGGAAATAGGGTTTTTCCTTTTTCCAAACAATAAAGGTACCCTGTCCCTAACTAGGGCTGATTTCAAAATTTGAATTTAAACCACATTTACACTTGGATTCTGGAGTTGGTCCTTTTGACAAACTTGTAGAGTTCAAAGAGTAGAACATTTCTTCCAATTGGGCTTTTTCCAAATTCGGCCTCCAAATTGGTCAAAATCGCAGTTTACAGTAGGAAGGAAAACACATTTTAATTTCCCTAAAATCCACAGTCACTGACAGGTGGGGCCCGCGATCCGGGACGCGCCCGCGCCGCGAACCGGCGCGCGCCGCGTGGCTCGCCGGCGTACAGGGAGTACGGCGAGCCCCGCGGCGGCCGTCCGAGCGCGTCAAAAGGGAGCGGGGTTTCCCCCGTCCAAACCCTAAGCCAAACCCCTCGCTCCCGTGCCTTCTCCGCGCCGCCCCGCCCGTTTCTCCGCCCGCCGCCATCGCCGGCCGCGAGCTCGGGGCCGAGCCCGCGCCGCCGCCTCCCGACCTCCTCGAGCCCAACCGATCCCGCCACTACACTCGCCACGCCGCGCCGCCCCTTCCCCGCTAGATCTAGTCGGCGGACTCCCCTCCACCGCGGAGATCAAGCCGGCCCGACGTCGCGCCCGCGCCACCGACGCCGTCGCCCACGCTCGGTGCGCCGCCTCCCACGTCGCCGTCCGGCCTTCCCCGTCACCGCCGTCTACCTAGCGGTGAGCGCCACCCTCGCCCGCCCCTTCCGCGCCCCGCGTCGCGGCCCCGGCGGCGCCAGACGGGCCGGTGCGCACGCACCGCGCCGCGCCGCGTCGCGCCGGAGCGCGCGGCGGGAGGTAGAAGAAGGGGGGCCGGAAATTTTCAGATCCGGCCCCTCGGTTTCTTTGATATTGCATCCCGGTCCTCGCGCGTTTCGGCTGAGTCTTGCAGATCTTGCAAGCTAGCCCCTGGAGGCTACGGTTAATTGCGCAGAGGTCCTTGGATCCGGGTTTTTCTTTTTCTTTTTCCCTTTTTCTCGGTTTGAACTTTGAAAAATCATATAAATTCAAATAAAAATCCAAAATGGACAAACTCAGAACCTATGAACTCCTTATAAATAGATCTATGCAATGGACATGATGTGGAGATGAGCATTGACCATTTTGCCCCTGTTTTTGTGTATGCATGTTAAATATGCATAAAATGGAAAAGATGGCCTAAATGGTTTCCTAAATTTGTGAAGTCTTGGTGTTGGCTTACATGTGATGTCTTGGCACTGTGTGAAGGATTGTGGGCTGTAGTGTGAGTAGTTTCACCTTGTATTCACCATGTCATGCTCATTTTGTGTATTTATGCAAATAGGAAAAATGGTGTATATGCATTGTATGTTCAAAATGGCATACCTACATTTTTCTTGTGCCACACATAGTATGGGAAGCTCACTGGTGAAGTTTGAGAGTGTGCATGTATGGTTTAGTCCTTGTTTTGAAAATGACAAAAGTTGCTAGCTAGGAGAAGAAAATAGGAAAAAGGGGTCTTAAATGGCTAGCAAATTTCCGGGAAAAATATGGTACCTTGTTGGTGAGGTAGGGAACCCAAAAAGTATATATGTTCATACCAAGACCACTGTTTTGTATGAGATGGATTATTATGGCAAATAGAGGTGTGGAAAATAGATGTCCTACGAATAGTTAGATTCTAGGCTTGGTAATTTTTGTACACACTCTAAATATTCATACTAGGCCACTGGTAAAATTCCAGGACCAGAAACCCTCCCAATAAAATAGGAAAATTCTGACAAGGTCTAGGGCTGCTAAATTGTTAGATTTTTAATAAATTCACTGTAACTCTTTTTGGGCTAAATTTTTGGCAGCGACTTATTGTGTATAAGATCTGCATACTGGAAAATTTTGAAGTCATTTAGAGCAGTGTAGCTATCCAAACTCAATGGCATGTTTAATTAGTAAAATGAGTATTTCTTTATATGAATAAATGGTTGAAGGAGTGGTCGTGTTGTATCATACAAGTGCATGTTCCTGAGGTGCTCATTACTAGTAACATTTACATGACTAATTGTTTTGGTGCATGTCCTACATGATGAATTCCATGTTGAGTGATGGTCTGTACGATTTCTTAGTGCCATACAATTTAATGCATTGCATTTCGTTGCACTCACGTGCACTCTCATGGCATACATATAGATCACGTGAACGAAGAACAGACGCAGGAGCAGCCACTGGTCGAGGAGCCCGAGGACCCGGAGCCGTACCCGCAGCAGGAGGATCTCCAGCAGGCCGCCGACTCCGCTCCCGACGACACTAACCCTAGCGAGGAAGGTAGGCAGGCCCTACATTCTCCTAGCAGAATTATAATTTATGATTACGCATATGCATTAGGTTTTGTTTGGAACCCGATTGCATTAGAACCACTGGCCGTCCTGGCCCTAGCACCTATGGTAGGTCCGTAGGACGAGTTGCATAGAAATGATAGGGCCGAGTAGACACGAGTGAATGGTCACTCGTCACGTAGGTTGACCTTGAAAAGAAAATGATACACTGGAAACTGCCTTGATGGCTTCACTGTTGATGATTAAAAGGAGACCGGGCGGAGATTAAGCTTTACTTTTCGAGGTGTGTGTTGTTGCGGTGTAATGGCTCCGCCCGAGTCGTTTAAGGCCCGTCCGCTGTTCGCCTGCTGGTTGGCATACCATTGCTAAAGTGCTTACCCGGTTAATGGGGCCGGTGAAACCTTACTTGTGCCATCCGGAGAACAGAAACACGTTCCTACCCACTGGTTGAGAGGAAGGTGGCCCGGGGGAGCTTGGTGCTCATGACGGGGAGACCGAGATGTCGGCAGGCTCGTCATGGGGGCACAACCCGGGAGTCAGGTGGGAGTGAATCGAACTTGGGATGGGACAGGTGGAGGAGGGGGACTATATGTGGGAAAGCCGTCGTGTGAGTAAGCATATGGGCCCCTGGCATTTTTAGTTATTCCCGGGAATTAGAAATCGATTCGAATCGCTGATGCTCACCAGGTGTGAGAATGCCAAATATCACTGACGGGCAACGTAGTAATAACCTTAATATTCTACAAATATGATTCATGATTTGGATATCAAGTGGTTGATTATTATTTGAGACTCTGATATTTCATAATGATGACAGCTATGTACTTGCAAGGATTATCTCTTTCTTTCACAAGGGTAGTGGCTGTTAAATCCCACTATCCGTAAATAAACTTTTGAGTTAAGAATCAAAGGCTAAGGATCCAATGATAGTAAGCAAGCGTTGCGTCAGCCGTAAGCCTTGCCATTAAGTCCTCTGAGTAATTAGTACTCAGGGTTTGCCCCCAACATTTGGATTTCAGGTATGGAGTTCCTCTTCTGCGCCTGTGTTGGCGGGGGAGCCTGTTATCATCAGGAGTGACAGGAGTCATGTCATGGCATGGGGGCGACTTCAGTGGGCGTGATGTCACTCATCTACTGCATCTCTTTTGGTTTAAGCATGACCTATGGTCTTAGACTTCCGCTGTGAGACATTATTTCGAAATTCGGCCGATGTTGGCCCTATGTTGAACTTATTTTATTCAGAACCTGGGTTGTAACTTAAAGTCTTATTACTATCTATTCAAATGCCTGTGATGATGTAACTGTTGTGGCTCCATCGTGAGTCGGATGTGTGTGATGTCGGTTCATCTGGGATTTGGTGCAAATCGAGAGCCGAGGGCTTCTCGACGGACGACCGGGTTTAGTACGGTCTAAGTACACCGTAAGCTAATGGTGACAGGTGTACTTAGCCCGTATTAAATCGGCGGTTCCGCCACAGCTGGTATCAGAGCCGATCATACACAGACAACAGTTATATCATCAAGATTTAGTTTACAAAACTATTTTGGAAAGCCCTTTTCAAATAATTTGTAAAAGAGAGTATACGATATGCCCGTATTAAGGATGTTAGTGTTATCCAGGTGACATCGCTGACCTTTTGACCTAGATAGAACCCATATGCATATTCGGCGCTTTGAGAAACAACTTTTCGGCCATTAGCCCTCCCCAGTACTGGTGGAAGCTGTTGGAAGTTTTGCGATTAGTTGTGAACTCTGCATTCATGCTGGTAGGATAGAAATTTTTAAGGGGGGTGGTCACCTTTGCGGTGTTTGTGACCACTCTTCTGTTGTGACGCAGCAAGAATTCAATTTGCTTGCGTGGGTGCCAGCCCGGTCTAGCAGAGGACCGTACAGATGCGTTGTCCACGCGGCGCAAATTGCGTGGATGCCACTTCTAGGTTTAGAGTGGTAATGTTGAAAGCATGCATTTTTCTGCAGGTACACTGACTACGTGCGATATTAAGAACGATAGTGAGCGTCTAGTTGCATTAGAGAGAGCCGTGCATATATGTCACCGAATTATCGCTACTAATACTAAATAGGTGTGCAATGTGAGATCGATCAGGACGAATCATGCATCATGATTTTCTTTTCTGTCAAATGGGGTTGCTGCTAAAAATATGAGTATTGCATGAACTCGAAATTTTAAGACACCACTCTACACGTTCCCTCCGATCCGTCTTGATCATGATTTTAAAATCCACTCCCTTATAAAACTAAGACATCTCCTTTTTATGCAAAACAGATGGTGAGGACGAAGCAGACCGCGCGCAAGGCCACCGGAGGGCGCCCTTTGCCCCCTATGACCCACACCCCGCCGGTTGCCGAGGGTGGATGGGTCCATGAGCGTTGCCGGGAGGACTGTCCCATGTCCCTGATCCTGTGCAGGGCCATGCGTGAGTTGGGACGTCGCCCCTGCCCGTTCATCTCCACGCAGCTGATCCACGAGCCGGGAGTCTGTGAGGCCAAGGTGGTCCTCACCACGGCAAACGGTAGTTTCCGCACGATCGTTTCCCGCGGAGTCAGTGGGGAGGACGCTCGCAAGGGTGCTCTCATGACAGCCCTTGCAGTACTGAGCTCTGAGGAGGAGGCGGGTGACACGGTGCTGCGTTTCCTCCCTACCCTCGGACAGGACGACGACCCGTGGCAGGACCGTCGCGACGACCTTCGGGCACGGGGTGCCTCGCGCCCCCAGGTCGCGTGCGTGGACTACGCCCGCGAGGTGTACGGGCTGTACATTCAGGAGAAGGACCGCAGCCAGTTCTTCGCCGCCAGGCACAGGGACGCTCAGGCTCGCCGTGAGGAGTTGGAGGCGCAGGTGTCGGTGCTCCAGCAGCGCCTCGCGCAGTATGAGGGATCCCAGGACGGGGAGTCCTCCGAGCCTCAGGAGATGGAGCAGGACGAGGACGCCGCGACTACCGGTCACTCGGAGGCTTAGAGGATGTCTTAGTAAGAGTAGTAGTATGTGGCGCGTAGCTAGCACGTTGATAGCGATATTTTTGTTTCACCACGCTCCGTGCTTACTTATGGTTGTACCTAAACATTTGTGAGGTGAGAGCTCATACGGGTACCCCATTTATGTAATGTGGGACGCCACTTGATGTGTGATTCGATGGTTGGTCGATGTAACCACCATCCTGTGATGTAATGGCTAAACCTTGAGCCTTAATTTAGATCGTTTTAATTAAATTCGGAATTTGGTTTTCTGCACTACCTGGTTGCATTGCACGCAAGATATGTACATGTCATGATTTCTGAGCCTATACCTACGATGCACGAAAATCTCATGTAAACCACGTTGGCATCCTCCTTGCAGATGGTGAACACTCGCAATGGGCAACACTCGGGTTCGGAGCAGCAGGCGAACGGCGCCCCACCTCCGCCGGAGTTGGCTACCCTGATCGTGCAACAGGGTGAGCTGATCCGACTGCTAGCGGAAGAGCGCCAAGGCCGCGGTAATGGGCAGCGGGAGCCTAGAAACCGTGGTATCTCATACCGGGACTTTGAGGATTTGCGCCCTCCCATCTTCAGCAAGTGCCCCGAACCGCTGGATGCTGATGACTGGCTCCGCACCATCAGATCCAAGTTTACTCTCCTCCCAGAGTTGACCGAGCAACAGAAAGCGCGCTTTGCCGGGCAGCTGCTACAGGGACCTGCGGGGGCATGGCATGCCACGTTCCTCGAGATGCAGCGGGCTGGGCATGAGCCCACCTGGGAGGAGTTCTCTCAGGCTTTCCGGGCCCACTATATCCCGGATAGCCTGGTAGAACAGAAGAAGCGAGAATTTCGAGAGCTCAAGCAAGGAAACAAGACGGTGATGCAGTACGTACAGGCGTTTATTCACCTGTCGCAGTATGCACCGGAGGATGTGCGAGATGACCCCTCTCGTGCCGCTAGGCTTCTGAGCGGCTTTGACCCCACTCTCCAGACACACTTGGGGCGTCGCTACCAGAGCTTCACCGACTTGGTGGACACCGCGCTTGATATGGAGAATCGCCTGCGGGTCGCTAATGAAGATCAGAGGCGCAAGCGCCAAGCCAACACATCTGCTGCTGGATCCTCCCAGAAGCAAAAGTCAGCCTATAGGCCCTCACAGCAGTACTATCAGCAGCCCCGTTTCACGGTCCGGCCCAATCAGCCGGGCTGGGTTCACCGGGCGCCACAGCAGCAGCAGCCACAGCAGCAGCAGAGGCTCACCGCCGGCACACAAGCTCCGGCCCCCGCGACACGTGTCCTCGCTCTCCCGGGGCCTGGAAACCCTTGCTTTAACTGTGGCAAGGTGGGGCACTTCAGTCGGGATTGCAGGGCACCCCGCAAATTTCAAGGCCCGAATCCAGCAGGCGGCACCCAGCAGGGCAAGCAGAAGGGGCCGGCACAGAAGACGGGTCGGGTGCACTACATCCACCTGGAGCAGATTCCCGCCGGTGTGCCGGTGCTCGCTGGTACGTTCATGATCAACGGTCGTTCGACCGTCGTGCTATTTGATTCGGGGGCTACGCATACCTTTATTAGCAAAGCATACGCACAGAAGCATGACATAAAATTGCACAAGTTGAGGGAAAACTACCACATCACTGCCCCAGGGTCTCCGATTGATACCAGTCTAGGGGTCAGGCACTTAAAGTTGGAAATAGGAGCCGAGACTTTTATCATCAACCCCGTGGTGCTGCCACACCAGGGGATTGATATTATCTTGGGAATGAATTGGATGACTGAAAACAACGCCGTCCTAGATATTGGCAATAGGACCATACAGTTAAGGTCTAGGATCAGCGGCAAGGTTATATGGGTACACATGCCAGACATGAAACACATGGTGGCCACAGTAAATGCAACTGAACTCGATGAAATCAAAGAGATTCCTGTAGTATGTGACTTCCCGGACGTATTTCCGGAAGAACTGCCGGGTCTGCCTCCGGATAGGGACGTAGAGTTCCGCATTGACCTCATCCCTGGTACAGCCCCTGTCTCAAAAAGGCCATACAGAATGGCACCGGACGAACTAAAGGAGCTAAAAATACAACTCCAAGAGCAACTAGATAAGGGTTTCATTCGGCCAAGTTCGTCACCTTGGGGTTGTCCGGCCCTCTTCGTAGAGAAGAAAGATCAGGGAGGTAAAAGGCTCTGTGTGGACTACAGGCCGCTAAATGCAGTCACAGTCAAAAATAAATATCCGATTCCACACATTGACATCCTGTTCGATCAGTTAGCTGGGGCCAAAGTCTTCTCAAAAATTGACTTAAGATCGGGCTATTATCAGATAAAAATCAGAGAAGAAGACATACCAAAAACTGCTTTCTCGACCAGATATGGCTTGTATGAATATCTGGTCATGTCCTTTGGGTTAACCAACGCACCGGCCTTCTTCATGTACATGATGAACTCGGTATTCATGAACGAGCTCGACAAGTTCGTCGTGGTATTCATTGATGATATATTAATCTACTCCAAAAATGAAAAAGAACACGAAGAACATTTACGGGTAGTACTCACTCGGCTAAGAGAACACAAGCTCTATGCCAAGTTCAGCAAGTGCGCTTTCTGGTTAAAGGAAGTGGGTTTCCTGGGGCATATTCTGTCAGAAAAGGGAGTAGCGGTTGACCCTAGCAAAGTAAAGGACGTTCTGAACTGGAAGCAGCAGGAAACTGTCACAGAAATTCGGAGTTTTCTTGGTCTAGCGGGCTACTACCGCCGCTTTATCAAGGACTTCTCCAAAATTGCTAAACCGATGACCTCCTTGACTAAGAAAAATGCAAAATTCGTGTGGGGTCCGAAGTGCGAGGAGGGGTTCCGAGAATTGAAGAAACTGTTAACAACTGCACCAGTACTAGCCCAACCGGACGTCACCAAGCCCTTCGATGTGTATTGTGACGCCTCCGGTCAGGGCCTCGGTTGTGTCCTAATGCAAGAAGGGAGCGTAATTGCGTACGCCTCCCGCCAACTAAGAAAACATGAAACCAACTACCCGACTCACGATCTGGAACTTGCAGCAGTCGTGCATGCCCTGAAGATATGGAGACACTATCTGTTGGGCAATACCTGTCACATATACACTGACCACAAGAGCCTCAAATATATCTTCACACAGCCCGAGCTGAACATGAGGCAGCGTCGGTGGTTAGAATTGATAAAAGATTATGACCTAGAAATTCATTACCACCCGGGGAAAGCGAATGTAGTGGCGGATGCACTAAGCCGTCGGGCTCATTGCAATGTGATTGAGGTCCGACCCACGGCTCGGGTGATATGTTGGGAGATGAACGAGATTGAGATGCCGGTTGAATTCTTAGTCGAACTATATAACATCAGCATTGAGCCAACACTAAGAGATCTGATCATTGAAGCACAAAAACACGACCCGGGCATGGCTCACATACGTGAGGGTATTGCTGAGGCAAAGAGGGATTGCTTCACCTTAGATAACCAAGGGGTCCTATGGTTCAAAAACCGCTTAGTAGTCCCTAAAGATATGGAGCTGAGGAAGAAAATATTAGAAGAAGCTCACGAGTCCGTACTGGCCATGCATCCAGGCAGCAATAAAATGTACCAGGACTTGAAACAAAGGTTTTGGTGGACCCGCATGAAGCGGGAAATTGCCAAATATGTATCAGAATGTCACGTGTGCAAGAGAGTAAAAGCAGATCACCTAAAGCCAGCCGGTATGCTTCACCCCTTAAACATCCCGGCTTGGAAGTGGGAAGACATACACATGGATTTTGTGGTAGGGTTGCCACGCACTCAGAAAGGGTACGACTCCATATGGGTGATCATTGACCGTTTCACTAAGTCAGCGCACTTCATACCGGTCAAGACCTCCTACACAGCAGCCACCTATGCTGAGTTATACATTGCACGAATAGTATCCCTACACGGTGTTCCTGTGACCATTACCTCGGATCGAGGCTCAGTCTTTGTATCTCGTTTCTGGGAGCAGCTACAGAAGTCTCTAGGCACAAAGTTGATCCACAGCTCAGCGTACCACCCTCAGACTAGTGGTCAAGTAGAAAGAGTAAATCAGATCCTAGAAGACATGCTTCGGGCCTGTGTCTTAACCTATTCCACCAAGTGGGATGAGTGTTTGCCCCTAGCAGAGTTTGCATATAACAACAGCTACCAAAAGAGCTTGGAGATGGCTCCTTTCGAGGCTCTGTATGGGAGGAGGTGCAGAACACCTCTGAACTGGTCAGAACCTGGAGAGCGAGTCACCTTCGGGCCTGATTTGGTAACACAAGCCGAAGAGCAAGTGAGGTGTATACAGGAGAACCTAAAAAGGGCACAGTCAAGGCAAAAAAGTTACTCAGATAGAAGGAGGAGACCGCTAGTGTTTAAGGAGGGTGATCACGTGTATCTTCGGGTATCGCCGATGAAAGGTGTGCACCGGTTTGGGGTAAAAGGGAAGCTAGCACCGCGGTACGTTGGGCCATTCAAGATTTCCGAGAAATGTGGACCCGTGGCTTACCGGTTAGAGCTACCACCACACCTCGCGGCAGTCCATGATATCTTTCACGTGTCACAACTCAAGAAGTGCCTGCGAGTGCCAGAGGAAGAGATCGATACATCCCAAGTTCAGATTGAACCGGACCTCACTTATGAGGCCAGACCGGTGAAAGTCCTGGACCAAAAGCAACGATCGACTCGACGTAGCATGGTCACCATGTATAAGGTGCAATGGAGCGAGCACACCGAAGAAGAGGCCACGTGGGAGACGGAGGAGTACCTGCGAACCAAGTATCCGGGTTTCCTTCCGTCCACCTCGAACGAGTATGTTTCGACTTGCTTAAAACCTTTAAATACCAGTCGCACTGCACCTTCTCATCTCTATGAACTCTCCACCCACAACACATCAAAATCTCGGGACGAGATTTCTTTAAGGGGGGTGGGTTGTGATGCTCCAGCATCTCAAGTACATTACCATGTCTTAATCATGCATTAGGCATCATCAAGCATCATGTGTTGCATATAGACAAGCTAGGTTTTTCATTGGATGAGATGGAATGCTTGAAATATGATTTTTATACATGTGCTATGAGATGTTCTTGTTCATAAAACCAAATCTATTGGGATCTAGGGGAAACTCATATTACCAAACTTGTAGATAATGAAGTTTTGGACAACTTTCATAATTGGGGTTTGGCCAGATATTGAAGGCTACATAGGGTTTGGAGTCTTTCTTTGTCAGTACAGAAAACCAACTCAAATCAGCCTTGTTTAAAAACCCTAAGTTTGCTCAAACCTACAGCCACTTTCATGCAACACTCCCATTGAAGAAGTTGTAGGTTTTGAAATTCTAAGCAAGTTATACAAAAGGCACCTTGGGTGAAAAGGCTTGGAAATAGGGTTTTTCCTTTTTCCAAACAATAAAGGTACCCTGTCCCTAACTAGGGCTGATTTCAAAATTTGAATTTAAACCACATTTACACTTGGATTCTGGAGTTGGGCCTTTTGACAAACTTGTAGAGTTCAAAGAGTAGAACATTTCTTCCAATTGGGCTTTTTCCAAATTCGGCCTCCAAATTGGTCAAAATCGCAGTTTACAGTAGGAAGGAAAACACATTTTAATTTCCCTAAAATCCACAGTCACTGACAGGTGGGGCCCGCGATCCGGGACGCGCCCGCGCCGCGAACCGGCGCGCGCCGCGTGGCTCGCCGGCGTACAGGGAGTACGGCGAGCCCCGCGGCGGCCGTCCGAGCGCGTCAAAAGGGAGCGGGGTTTCCCCCGTCCAAACCCTAAGCCAAACCCCTCGCTCCCGTGCCTTCTCCGCGCCGCCCCGCCCGTTTCTCCGCCCGCCGCCATCGCCGGCCGCGAGCTCGGGGCCGAGCCCGCGCCGCCGCCTCCCGACCTCCTCGAGCCCAACCGATCCCGCCACTACACTCGCCACGCCGCGCCGCCCCTTCCCCGCTAGATCTAGTCGGCGGACTCCCCTCCACCGCGGAGATCAAGCCGGCCCGACGTCGCGCCCGCGCCACCGACGCCGTCGCCCACGCTCGGTGCGCCGCCTCCCACGTCGCCGTCCGGCCTTCCCCGTCACCGCCGTCTACCTAGCGGTGAGCGCCACCCTCGCCCGCCCCTTCCGCGCCCCGCGTCGCGGCCCCGGCGGCGCCAGACGGGCCGGTGCGCACGCACCGCGCCGCGCCGCGTCGCGCCGGAGCGCGCGGCGGGAGGTAGAAGAAGGGGGGCCGGAAATTTTCAGATCCGGCCCCTCGGTTTCTTTGATATTGCATCCCGGTCCTCGCGCGTTTCGGCTGAGTCTTGCAGATCTTGCAAGCTAGCCCCTGGAGGCTACGGTTAATTGCGCAGAGGTCCTTGGATCCGGGTTTTTCTTTTTCTTTTTCCCTTTTTCTCGGTTTGAACTTTGAAAAATCATATAAATTCAAATAAAAATCCAAAATGGACAAACTCAGAACCTATGAACTCCTTATAAATAGATCTATGCAATGGACATGATGTGGAGATGAGCATTGACCATTTTGCCCCTGTTTTTGTGTATGCATGTTAAATATGCATAAAATGGAAAAGATGGCCTAAATGGTTTCCTAAATTTGTGAAGTCTTGGTGTTGGCTTACATGTGATGTCTTGGCACTGTGTGAAGGATTGTGGGCTGTAGTGTGAGTAGTTTCACCTTGTATTCACCATGTCATGCTCATTTTGTGTATTTATGCAAATAGGAAAAATGGTGTATATGCATTGTATGTTCAAAATGGCATACCTACATTTTTCTTGTGCCACACATAGTATGGGAAGCTCACTGGTGAAGTTTGAGAGTGTGCATGTATGGTTTAGTCCTTGTTTTGAAAATGACAAAAGTTGCTAGCTAGGAGAAGAAAATAGGAAAAAGGGGTCTTAAATGGCTAGCAAATTTCCGGGAAAAATATGGTACCTTGTTGGTGAGGTAGGGAACCCAAAAAGTATATATGTTCATACCAAGACCACTGTTTTGTATGAGATGGATTATTATGGCAAATAGAGGTGTGGAAAATAGATGTCCTACGAATAGTTAGATTCTAGGCTTGGTAATTTTTGTACACACTCTAAATATTCATACTAGGCCACTGGTAAAATTCCAGGACCAGAAACCCTCCCAATAAAATAGGAAAATTCTGACAAGGTCTAGGGCTGCTAAATTGTTAGATTTTTAATAAATTCACTGTAACTCTTTTTGGGCTAAATTTTTGGCAGCGACTTATTGTGTATAAGATCTGCATACTGGAAAATTTTGAAGTCATTTAGAGCAGTGTAGCTATCCAAACTCAATGGCATGTTTAATTAGTAAAATGAGTATTTCTTTATATGAATAAATGGTTGAAGGAGTGGTCGTGTTGTATCATACAAGTGCATGTTCCTGAGGTGCTCATTACTAGTAACATTTACATGACTAATTGTTTTGGTGCATGTCCTACATGATGAATTCCATGTTGAGTGATGGTCTGTACGATTTCTTAGTGCCATACAATTTAATGCATTGCATTTCGTTGCACTCACGTGCACTCTCATGGCATACATATAGATCACGTGAACGAAGAACAGACGCAGGAGCAGCCACTGGTCGAGGAGCCCGAGGACCCGGAGCCGTACCCGCAGCAGGAGGATCTCCAGCAGGCCGCCGACTCCGCTCCCGACGACACTAACCCTAGCGAGGAAGGTAGGCAGGCCCTACATTCTCCTAGCAGAATTATAATTTATGATTACGCATATGCATTAGGTTTTGTTTGGAACCCGATTGCATTAGAACCACTGGCCGTCCTGGCCCTAGCACCTATGGTAGGTCCGTAGGACGAGTTGCATAGAAATGATAGGGCCGAGTAGACACGAGTGAATGGTCACTCGTCACGTAGGTTGACCTTGAAAAGAAAATGATACACTGGAAACTGCCTTGATGGCTTCACTGTTGATGATTAAAAGGAGACCGGGCGGAGATTAAGCTTTACTTTTCGAGGTGTGTGTTGTTGCGGTGTAATGGCTCCGCCCGAGTCGTTTAAGGCCCGTCCGCTGTTCGCCTGCTGGTTGGCATACCATTGCTAAAGTGCTTACCCGGTTAATGGGGCCGGTGAAACCTTACTTGTGCCATCCGGAGAACAGAAACACGTTCCTACCCACTGGTTGAGAGGAAGGTGGCCCGGGGGAGCTTGGTGCTCATGACGGGGAGACCGAGATGTCGGCAGGCTCGTCATGGGGGCACAACCCGGGAGTCAGGTGGGAGTGAATCGAACTTGGGATGGGACAGGTGGAGGAGGGGGACTATATGTGGGAAAGCCGTCGTGTGAGTAAGCATATGGGCCCCTGGCATTTTTAGTTATTCCCGGGAATTAGAAATCGATTCGAATCGCTGATGCTCACCAGGTGTGAGAATGCCAAATATCACTGACGGGCAACGTAGTAATAACCTTAATATTCTACAAATATGATTCATGATTTGGATATCAAGTGGTTGATTATTATTTGAGACTCTGATATTTCATAATGATGACAGCTATGTACTTGCAAGGATTATCTCTTTCTTTCACAAGGGTAGTGGCTGTTAAATCCCACTATCCGTAAATAAACTTTTGAGTTAAGAATCAAAGGCTAAGGATCCAATGATAGTAAGCAAGCGTTGCGTCAGCCGTAAGCCTTGCCATTAAGTCCTCTGAGTAATTAGTACTCAGGGTTTGCCCCCAACATTTGGATTTCAGGTATGGAGTTCCTCTTCTGCGCCTGTGTTGGCGGGGGAGCCTGTTATCATCAGGAGTGACAGGAGTCATGTCATGGCATGGGGGCGACTTCAGTGGGCGTGATGTCACTCATCTACTGCATCTCTTTTGGTTTAAGCATGACCTATGGTCTTAGACTTCCGCTGTGAGACATTATTTCGAAATTCGGCCGATGTTGGCCCTATGTTGAACTTATTTTATTCAGAACCTGGGTTGTAACTTAAAGTCTTATTACTATCTATTCAAATGCCTGTGATGATGTAACTGTTGTGGCTCCATCGTGAGTCGGATGTGTGTGATGTCGGTTCATCTGGGATTTGGTGCAAATCGAGAGCCGAGGGCTTCTCGACGGACGACCGGGTTTAGTACGGTCTAAGTACACCGTAAGCTAATGGTGACAGGTGTACTTAGCCCGTATTAAATCGGCGGTTCCGCCACACTGACCTTCTTAACAGGAGCTTTGCCTCCTGTTTCCTAGTTCTTGCGGTTAGCCTTCATGGCTCTCGCCTTCTTCCATTCATCTTCCTCTCATTGTCGGATGGCAGCCTCGGTGGCTAACTTCCGTTTCATGAATGCTACGAGACTGTCCATCTCTTTCCCGGAAGCATCGTAGATTGGCGGCTTCGGCACATACTTTTGGCACTTGAAGATCTTCACTTGGCTACACTGCTCCACTTTTGGTTTGAAGGAGAATATCTCCCTCATCCCATTGATGTTGAGGTGGACTTCTCCGGCTCCAACATCTATGCTTGCTTCCGCGGTGCTCAGAAACGGCCGCCCAAGAATGAGCGGTGTCTTTGCATCAATCTCCATATCCAGTACCACAAAGTCCATGGGAATGAGGAAGTTCAGGATCTTCACCAGGACATCCTCGGCGATTCCCGTAGGGTGTCGGATAGATTGGTCCGCAAGTTGCAGGCACATACTCGTGGGGACGAGTGCTGCGTGATTGAGTTTGTCGAAGACAATTTTAGGCATAACACTGATGCTTGCTCTGAGATCACATAAGGCTTGATTGAAGACTTGGTTCCCAATTGAGCATGGAATAGTAGGACTGCCAGGGTCCTTCTTCTTATGTGGAGGTTGGTTGAGTATAGCTGCGCTACACTCCTCGGTTATATGCACAATTTCCACTGATGGCAGTGGTTTCTTATTGTTGAGTATATCTTTCAAGTACTTTGCATATGTCGGTACCTGCATTGCATCTAGTAGAGGTATATTGACATATAATTTCTTAATGACCTCAACAAACTTACTGTATTGTTCATCGGCGGCAGCCTTTTTATTGCGCTGAGGGAATGGCAACACCGTTGAGTCATAAAACTCGTGTGGGAGAGTTTCGGTGGTGCCTTCTCCTTCGTGGCACCAGTGCTGGTCTCTAGATCATCATTCTCCTCCGTTTCGGTGGTCTTCTCCTGTTCCTTGCCTGTATGGTTAGTGCGTGATGCACCACTAGGATGTGGAGGGTCCTGAGTGGACTTACCACGGCATTGATGTGCTCTTTGGGAGGAGGTTCCGGTTGTCCCGGAAGCTTTCCCGCATTAGCATTAGGCAAAGAGGCAGCCAACTGAGCTATTTGTGTTTCTAACATTTTATTGAAACTCAGTTGATTTTTCATAGCACTGTTAAAAGTATCCATTTGCAAGGAAATAGATTAAAAAAGTCTATCATTTGCATGAAACTTTTTACTGATGCTACATACACAGCTTTAGGATCAAAAGAACTAGGTTATTGAACTGCTGTGGATTACCTGAGGAGTTACCTTGTCCGGAGAATGTCTTATATGGGCGCGTGTTCCAGCCTGGTTGGGGACAATTCCCGTTGTTGAAGTTGCTAGAATTACCAATGAAGTTGGCGTCTTCCGGTCGCGTCTCAGGGCAGCTGCTCCCTGAATGCCCCGTGTTCTCGCAGACTTCACAAGTCATGCGAGTGTAGAGGGCCTGGACTAGTGCGGTCTCAGGGTTGTCTTCTAGCTTCTTTAAAAGCAAGTCCATCTTGGCGGCCAGCATGTCCGTGCCGTCGATGTGATGGACTCCACGGGATCGTGAGTGTGACCTATCTTCCTTCCATCCCTAATTAGTGGCGATCTTCTCAATCAGATTTTTGGCTGCTCTCACACTTTGGGATAGGAAAGATCCTCGAGCGGCCGCATCCAGGTGCTCTTGAGCAGTACGGTTTAACCCGTGAAAGAAACTCTGAATGATCAGCCATTCTTCCATGCCATGGTGGGGGCAGGCTGCTATGTATTCCTGTAATCTTTCCTAGGCCTCCGCCACCGTTTCATTTGCGAGCTGTTGAAAGCTCGAGATCTTGTTTCTCAACGCGTTGGTCTTTCCCAAAGGGAAGTACTTGGCGAGGAATGTGTTTGAGCACGCATCCCAAGTTGTTAGTGTTGCGCGGTTTAGGTAGAACCATTGCTTTGCCTTTCCGACAAGTGAAAATGGGAAGAGGCGTAACTTGATAGCATCGGTGGACGCACCTTTCATGGTAAATATACTGCAGATTTCTAGGAATTGCTGCAGGTGGTTGTTGGCGTCCTCCGTTGCTAAACTGCAGAAGGGAATGACTTGAACCATGTGAATGACTCCCAGCTTGAGTTCGAAGTTCTCCCCTGCATTGACGGCTGGTCCCGTAGGGACATTGCTACTGGATGGGATGGAGAACTCACGGATGGTCTTCTCGGAAGGTACGGCCATGTCGTCGGTGTTCGAGGAACTACTTGACGTGGCTGTTCAAGGTTCAATTCCCTTGGAACAGGTATCTGCCCGTGAATGGTCTTGGAGCGGACCCTCCTAAGCAGAACCTCTGGGTTATTGTGGAAAGTTTCCGGCAGGTCGAAACCGGTCATACACCTCTCTATTGCAACCACAACATAAACAATAGAGACAAGTGAGCCTGCTAACGACTAGTTGGTATTTTTATTAAAGACACGGGGTTTGAAAAGAGATTATCAACTATATCTCTGCCTATTGCTTCCCCGGCAACGGCGCCAGAAAAGCTTGTTGGCGTCTCTTAGCCTTATAAGATTTTACTCCGCAAGTGCACAGAGACCGCTGTAGCTTTTCACTCAGAGTATTCCAAGTATCGTATTTTTATCCACTGCGAAGCGGCAGGCGACAGAGTATAGTTGAATAAACTCAAATCGAATAAACCGTACTTAATCAAATATACTAGCGAGTCACTAGACAGGGGTAAGTCTGGTAAACGGATAGGTGTATGGTGGAAAGAAGTAAATTGAACTACCTAAGATACACGTAGAAAGGTATAGTTGCCTGGGAGAACAACGAGTGAGAAAAAGTTCCCAAACCCTATTCTATTCGGCTGCAAAGACTCTATCGTGGTTAACTAAGAAACTCAAGTAGCAAGTCAGGGTCTTGCGTCGAGCAAAATTCCGGCGCCTCGAGGGGTTAGGGGATAGATAGTAGACAACCAAAGGAGACCCGGCTAACGCCTACGGGCCTACCGAACGAACGGGCCTGGACTACACAGGCACACCACACGCTGTCACCGAGTGGGGCTACCAAGCAAATCTGCGTGGATAGGCTGGCATGCTATAAACGTACTCAAGCGAAGCTTGAGTAACAATAGATTGTCCTTGATCAGAGGAGAGAACCTAACCAGAGCCTGGCGTACAGGTTGGATTATAGCACCGGCAAGAATAACGGGACTTGACTAACTAAGATAACCACAAGTCTAAGCCTAGCAAGTACGCAAAATAAAAGGTACACCACACTTGCAAGAGATAGAAATAAAGTAAAATATAACTGAATTATACTGAAGATTGAGTACAAAAGATACAAGAGCTGTTACCGCAGACTCAGAAGAATCTCTGAGAACTCCGAGGCAAAGCTTGACTCACTCTAACTCCCAGGACTATCCTAACTACTAAGATGTGGAAAGTGACACTCTCTAAGGTAGGATATGGCTCTCAACTTCTCCACACCTTTACAAATGAGCTCTACAGGCCTATTTACAGTCCCATGTGAGAGGGGGGTATTTGTAGGAGGCTTAGGTCGGTGGGAGGCCGAAGTCGGTGGTCAGCCGACCTATGGTGGAGGTCGGCCGACCTACTCCGAGGTCGGGCGACCACCCGATCCATCGCCTTTGCACTCCACCGGCTTGATCTTGCGTCCCCATGGCGGTTGGCGGTTAGGACGGTTGTTGCACATAGAAAATGCCTCCGAGGGTAGGTCGGCCGACCTTGTAGGAGGTCGGGCGACCACGTGTCAGCCCTGCATTGGCCACTTTGCTTCTCCCTCGGATTGATGACGTTGTGGATCCATGACTTGGTGCATTTTCGGCCTTTGGATACATTGGATGCTTGGTCTTGCGGTTGGATTTGAGTGCACTTGTGTTTTCTTCATGATGTAGATCAATGATGTGGCAAGTGGCTGACTTGGGAGGTCGGGCAGCCTGACTAGGGATCGGTCGACCCTGTCACTGGGTCGGGCGGCCAGCCCCTAGGTCGGCCGACCTAGTGATGTGTTTGGCTGACCTGGCTACTTTGGCCAGTGTGCCACATATTCGATCCTTGGCATGTTTTCATCTATTTTATGTGCATTTTGGTACCTGCATCCAAATATTCATACAAAACTTGTGGAACTCATTAGTGGAAGGGTTAGTCCATAATTATTCACTTGCATAGCTCCATTTAGTTGGTAATTGACGGTAGATATCGTAAGATTACGACCGTCAACACTTGTCTTAGGCTTTTGATCTAAGATTAAGTTAGTTCTCACCCTCTGATCATGGAAGAGCTTTAGTGTTCAAGTTCTCACCTGAGATGGGAATCCCAAAAGACATGCTTAGAGAAGAAACTGCAGCTAAGTAATTCTTCCTCTCAACCGCCTAAGACATGGTAAGACAAAAAGATGCACCACAGGTATGAGTAAGAGTGATCATTGCATACACTATGGTTCGAGGTAAAAGCATGGGTGTCGTTTGTGCATAAATCCTATTTATGAGCATCAATATTGCAGCAACTCCTGATCCATAACCCATCTTGGCTTTACTCGAGGACGAGCAAAGGTCTAAGCTTGGGGGGGTGTTGACGGTCATTATTGCACTACCAGTGACCATCAACTAACCACAAACATGGAGGAAAATGTGCCAAAGTATGGATTAACCCTTGCTACTAACATAGTTCCACAAGTTGTGTTGAATATTTGATTGCAGGTGAAAGATCAGCTGAAAACAGACAAAATATGGCTAAGTCAAGAGGTGACTGGCAAGTGGGCCTGGCCGCCCGGCTCCACCCCAAGCCGCCCGGCCTGACAATGTGGCCAATTCACTTCATCTTCGACCTGCATGTGCCTAAGTGATGTGTCAACACAGCTGTGAAGTCCAAATGCCAAAACCACCACGTCAAGTACCGGAAGGCTTGCCACATCATCGACCCAACACTTGGATTGGTGAAGTCAGCAATCCTAGGCACTTCAATCCTGCGGCAAAGGAAGAAACACAAGTGAGATCAATGGTTGATGAAAAAGCACAACTATAACCACCACAACCGCCATGCAACCGATATGGAGCGTTGGATGACACAAGTTGGTGGATCAGACGGTCACCCGGGCCGCCCGGCTTGGGGCGGAGCAGCCCGGCCCCACCTGGAGCTGCCCAGCCCCACCAGAGGCCGCCCGACCTCTAACCGCCTCTCCAACTGCCTTACCGACCTTAGAAGCTATAAATACCCTCTAGGTCTCACTTGTGAAGTGTGGAAGTTGAGTAGCTCATACTATCGCTTAGTCTTGTATCACTAGGTTAGTCTTGGGAGTTAGAGTTGAGTCTGAGCTTTTGCCTCAGGGATTCCGGAGCCTTCTTCGAGTCTTGGTAAAGCTCTTGTATCTTTCTATCTTTGTACTCTTATTAGTCCAGTATAATATATTTCATTGTTCTATCTTTTGTTATACTTTACTTTACTTCTTAATGCTTGCCTAGTGTGGTGTACCTTTATTGCACACTAGATCCAAGGCTTAGGTTTGTGTTGTTCTTAAGTTATCTAAATCTTGTTAGACTTGCCGGTGCTATATGCTTGTCTTAGGCTTTTGATCTAAGATTAAGTTAGTTCTCACCCTCTGATCAACGAAGAGCTTTAGTGTTCAAGTTCTTACCCACGTAGATCTGGTTGGTAGCCTCTCTAGGTGACAGCTCTAGAGGTCTCAGTATTCCACCCCATCATTCGGTAAGCCCGTAGGCGTTTGCTGGGTCTCCTTCGGAGGTCTACTATCTACCCCTTGACCCCTCGAGGCGCCAAAATTTCGCTCGACGCAAGATCCTAGATTGTTTTCAGTTAACTTAGTTCAACCGCAAATACTCCTTTGCAGCGGTTAAGTAGTAGAGTTTGGGAATCTAATCTCACTCGTTGTCTTCCCAGGCAACTACCTAAATGTTAGGCTTCTTTAGTCCTTGTTTTACTCTTTCCACCATACACTATCTTTATCTTACCCCAGTTGTAAGATTAGCTGCTATTTTATCTTAGTTATAGTACTGCTTGAAAGTTTGACTTTTCATTCCACCTATTCGCCCTTGCTTCCCTGTGGATTTTAACGATACTTGAAATACTTTGAGTGAAAAAGCTATAGCGAATCTTCGTGCGCTTGCGGAGTAAAATCTATTACGCTAAGAGACGTCAACACTCAGTATTCCACCTCGTCGTTCGATAAGCCCGTAGGCGTTAGCCGGGTCTCCTTCGGAGGTCTACTGTCTACCCCTTGACTCGACGCAAGATCCTAGCTTGTTTCCAGTTAACTTAGTTCAACCGCGAATACTCCTCTGCAGCAGTTAAGTTAGAGTTTGGAAATCTAATCTCACTCGTTGTCCTCCCAGATAGCTACCTGGTTAGGCTTCTTTAGTCCCTGTTTTACTCTTCCCACCATACACTACCTTGTTATCTTACCCCGTTGTAAGAATAGCTGGTGTTTTATCTAAGTTATAGTACTACTTGAAAGTTCAACATTTCATTCCACATATTCGCCCTTGCCTCCCTGTGGATTATTATGATACTCGGAATACTCTGAGTGAAAAAGCTATAGCAAATCTTCGTGCGCTTGCGGAGTAAAATCTGTTACGCTAAGAGACGTTACCACACGGAGGGGCGATCCGGCAACGGTGGTGTAATGTGATGCTCCAGCATCTCAAGTGCATTATCCTCTCTCATACATGAAGCATTCATCATGAGGCATCATATTTTGGCATGCATTTGAGCTCATACTCAAACTTGGTTGAAATTGCTAATAGTTAAACTCTGTTTGCTGCATGTGTGCTTCTATGTTTGAGGTCATAACTTTGTTTCCTTTGAGATTTGGGTGAAGCTCATATTAACAAAATTATAGAAAAACAAGAAGTGAACAACTTTTATAATTGGGGCTTAGACATATAAGGATGTTTACCTAGAGTTTCGGACCTTTTACTGCCAACACAGAAAACCTGCCAAAACCTGAACTGCAGAGTGATTCAAATTTTTCTCCAACTTACAAACATATTTTGGCAAAGTCTTAATAAGAGAAGTTGTAGATCCTGGAGTTGGCAACAATATTGTCAATAAGCTCTTTGAGTGAAAATGGCTGGAAAAGGGTATTTTGGAATTTTTCAATAAACTGGGTCCGTAGGCCAAATTGAAACTTGAGAGCTAAATTCAAATGAAATTCATATTTCCGAAAACTTTTAGGTGTCAAGCCTTTAGACAAACTTGTAGAGCTCAAAGAGTAGAACATTTCATCCAATTGGCATTTTTCCAAAATCAGGCTCTATATAAGCTAAAAATGCGAAATACAGAGAGGGAGAAAACACACTTGGGCTATTTTTGTTCTAGGGTCTATGACAGGTGGGGCCCGCGTGTCAGGGTCGCCACCCTGTCCGGGGCGCCGCGCGCCGCGTGGCCGCCGGCGTACGGTCACGCCCGCGACGCCACGGATCGCCCCTGTGGCCGCGCCTCCTAAAGGGGAAACGGAGCCCTCCCTTCCCACTTTCGGTCGCCGCACTCCACTGCCCCTCCCGAGCCCTCTCTCCCCTCCATTTCCGCCGCGCGACGCTGAGCTGCCATTGCCGGCAAGCTAGAAGCTCGAGCTCACGCCGCCGCCTCCCGTCCTCCCCGAGCCAAGGAAACCCCACCACCGCACTCGCCACCTCCCCGCGCACCCAGAGCCGTAGGTCTCATCGCCGTTCATCGCTCCTACGCCAAGATCCACCACCGCCTCGATGTCACGCCGCGACATCCTCGCCGCCGTTCACCTCCGGTTCACCGACTCCCACGCCGCCGTCCCTCCCTCTCCATCGCCGACACCTACCCAACGGTGAGTGCTGCACTCGCGCGAGCCTTCCCCAACCCACGTCGCAGCCCTTGGAGTCGGAGCTCGCCGGCGCACGGGCGCCGCGCCGCGAGGCCGTGGGCCGGCTGAGGTTGAAGATGGAGGGGGAAGGGAGATTTTCGAATCTACCCCACTAGAAGAAACAGGAGAAAGTTCGTGGGTTTTTTTTAGTTCGTCGGCCGAGGGGTAGCCGACGAACTTAATTCAGTTAAGTTTGTCAGTTTCGGGGCAACCGACGAACTTAGCTTAAGTTTGTTGGCTAGGCTCCCGGCAGACGAACTTAACTGGCTGGGGCGGCCCTTAAGTTCGTCGGCTATGCCTCCGCGGCCGACGAAGTTAAGTTCGTCGGTTGCCCCGACTAGCCGACAAACTTAAGCTATTCTAGATCTAGCGGGCCGGTCTCCTCCCTCTTCGTGTTTTTCTTTCTTCGTCTTCACCGCGCGCCGCCCACCGCGCTGTCACTGCCACCCTGCCCACCGCTCAGCCACTGCTGCCCCCGCGCCGCACTGCAGCGCCGCCGCCCCGCCCACCGCATCGCCGCCCCCGCGCCCCAGCGTCGTCGGGCCGCCGCCACCCCGGGCCGCCACCGCGCCGCTGGCCCGCGCCACCGCGGCGCGCCGCCGCCTCGCGCTGCCCCGGGACGCCGGCCACCCTCCACCGCCGCGCCTCCTCACTGCTCCTCCACCGCCCTCGACCACCGGACCATCGCTTGGCAGCGAACAAGGTATATTGGCTTAAATTCGTCGGTTTGTTGCATGTTACTCATAAGTTCGTGGGTTACTTAGGGATTAATTTCGTGCATCACTTTAAGAACCGACGAAATTATTGCATGCTTAGGCCTTAATTATGTTTATAGTTGTAATTGAAGTTTTAATTTGGTTTGTCAGTTTTTATTAAGCAATTGTTTATATAATAAGTATGGATAAGGTTATAAGCATTTATCTACTACTAATTGCTTATATAATGAGTATGAATAAGGTTTTTTTGTGTAGGCTTCATCCAATTGGCAACATGCATGATGTACCGTTAGTAGTGTTGAATATATGTTGGTGACTTAATTTATGTTTACTAATTGAATAGATGTTGCTTACTTAGGTATGTTTGATGTCTTTTCGGTTTCATCATCATATCCGTGACTTGTTTTATGTCTAATTCGTACGTCAAACAATAGTGAACCTAGGCGTCACCCATTTCGGAACAACGCATGTCCCGTTTGGTTGTGACATGCGTGGTTCGGAAATTGTCCCCGCGTATATTTTGGGACAGCCTAATAATGTATGTTGTTGCATACGACCTATGACGTGAGATATGGTTGGAGTGGAGATTTCGGTTGCATAACCCAGTTGTTCTCCAACGCACCATGACCAGGCGTGCATTTGGAGAACAGCGGGGTTATGCTGCCGAAATTTCGTTCCGACCATATCTCACGTCATAGGTCGTATGCAACAACATACATTATTGGGTGGGTTTAGGACACATCTTTCCTATTAGGGTCTGAATAGTCACCTAAGCCACGTTCATTGACGACGGTTAATTTTTTTAGCTTTGCATAATGGGTGATGATAGAAGGGCGATGTATGACGGATGGCGAAGTGATGGTGCACACTCAAAGGAATGGGCTCAGATAACAAATGCTTTCTTGAATCATGCATTCGCGGGGCCAGCTCGCGTAGTATTGTGTCCATGTTGTCTTTGTGTAAACCATGACTACCATCGTAAGGAACAAGTACAGGAACACCTTTGTAAGTTTGGGTTTATGCCTGAGTATATGGTGTGGAGCAAGCATGGAGAAGGCAGAGAGCGGCCCATTGAGAGAGATAACAACAACATCAATCCTGACAAGATGCACGAGATGCTGAATGACCTTGGTAGGCAATTTGATATTGATCGTGAAGCCGAGAAGAGAACCGCTCCGAAGGAGGTGGAAGAATTCTATAGGCTACTCGCCGCAGCTGATGAGATAGTGCATGAATCGACTAAAGTTACCGTGTTGGAGGCGGTGACACGTCTTATGTCTATGAAGGCCAAGTTCAACTTTTCAAATGAATGCTACAACTTCATAGTCAAACTGATAGATGATATTCTTCCGCCGAACCATAAGATGCCAAAGGACATGTACCAGTAAAAAAAATGTTGAAGGGTCTTGGAATGAATTATTAGAAGATCGACGTGTGCGAGAATAACTGCATGTTGTTTAGGAAGAATGGTGATGAAAAGTTAAGTCATTGCAAACGCTATGGTAAGTCGAGATATGTCGAGGTGTTAAACGAGGAGGGAGAATTGGTGACTACCACAGTTCCGGTTAAACAACTCCGTCGCATGCCCATGACTGAAAGGTTCAAATAGTTGTACTGTCTAAAGAGACAGCACATCCTATGAGATGGTCGAAGGAAGTGCAACGCAAGCATGATGACGATATAATGATACACCCGTCAGATGGCGAGGCGTGGCAAGCTTTGGACCGCTTCGATCTAGAATTTGCAAGCGACCCTAGGAGTATTCGCTTTGTGTTGTCGACGGACGGTTTCACTCCTTTTAGTATCGGTACTGCTCCATACTCTTGTTGGCCTGTTTTCATCGTGCCATACAATCTGCCTCCCTATCTATGCATGAAAGAGGAGTTTGTATTCCTTGCCATGGTTATTCCAGGTCCTAAACATCCAAGAAAGAATATCAATGTTTTCATGGAACCGTTAATTGAAGAACTGCAAGAGTTATGGATAGGGGTGGAGGCATATGATGTTGTGGCTAACGAAAAATTTACGTCACGTGTCGCATGTTGACGTCTCTTAGCGTAACAGATTTTACTCCGCAAGCGCACGAAGATTCGCTGTAGCTTTTTCACTCAGAGTATTCTGAGTATCGTAAAAAATCCACAGGGAAGCAAGGGTGAATAGGTGGAATGAAATGTCGAACTTTCGAGCAGTACTATAACTTAGATAAAATACCAGCTAAACTTACAATGGGGGTAAGATATAAAGAAAATGTATGGTGGGAAGAGTAAAACAGGGACTAAACAAGACTAACACTTAGGTAGTTGCCTAGAAGGACAACGAGTGAGATTAGATTTCCAAACTCTACTACTTAACCGCTACAGAGGAGTATTCGCAGTTGAACTAAGTTAACTGGATACAAGCTAGGATCTTGCGTCAAGCGAAATTCCGGTGCCTCGAGGGGTCAAGGAGTAGATAGTAGACCTCCGAAGGAGACCCGGCTAGCTCCTACGGGCTTACCGAACGATGGGATGGAATACTAAGACCTCTAGAGCTATCACCTAGAAAGGCTACCAACCAGATCTGCGTGGGTAAGATGGCACGCTATACTAGTGTTCAAGTGAGAACTTGAACACTAAAGCTTTTCCTTGATCAGCGGGTGAGAACTAACTTAATCTTAGATCAAAAGCCTAAGACAAGCTTATAGCACCGGCAAGTCTACCAGGATTTAGATAACTTAAGAACAACACAAACCTAAGCCTTGGATCTAGTGTGCAATAAAGGTACACCACACTAGGCAAGCGTTAAGATGTAAAGTAAAGTATAACAAAAGATAGAACAATGAAATATATTATACTGAAGTAACGAGTACAAAGATAGAAAGATACAAGAGCTGTACCGAGACTCGAAGAAGACTCCAGAATCCCTGAGGCAAAAGCTCAGACTCAACTCTAACTCCCAGGACTAACCAAGTGATACAAGACTAAACGACAGTGTGAGCTACTCAACTTCCACACTCTACAAGTGAAGCCTAGGGGGTATTTATAGCTTCTAAGGTCGGTGAGGCAGTTGGAGAGGCGGTTACAACCGGAAGGCGTCGAGGTGGGGCCAGGCGGCTCCACTCCAAGCTGGGTGGCCCGGGTGGCCGTCGGATCCACCGTCTTTCTCCATCTTGTGGCTCATATTACCTCCCCAAGTCAGTTGCATGGCGGTTAGAAGTGTGCTTTTCCCTCAACCGTTGATCTTCACTTGTGTTTCTTCCTTAGCCACAGGATTGAAGTGCCCAGAATTGCTGACTTCACCAATCCAAGTGTTGGATCAGTGATGTGGCAAGCCTTCCGGTACTTGACGTGGTGCATTTGGCATTTGGACTTCACAAGTGTGTTGACACGTCACTTAGGCACATGCAGGTCGAAGATGAGCTAATTTGGCTCCTGAGTCAGGCCGGGCGGCCTGGCATGGTGCCAGGCGGCCTGGCTTGGAGCCGGGCGACCTGGCCCACTGGCCAGTGACTCTGTGACTTAGCCAAATTTGCCTGTTTTCTGCTGATCTTTGTACTTACAATCAAATATTCAACACAACTCGTGGAAATGTGTTAGTAGCATAGGTTTATCCATACTTTGGCATATTTTCCTCCATGTTTGTGGTTAGCTGACGGTCATTGGTAGTGCAATAACGACCGTCAACACCCCCCAAGCTTAGACCTTTGCTCGTCCTCGAGTAAAGCCAAGATGGGTTATGGATCAGGAGTCGCTGCAATATCAATGCTCATAAATAGGAGTTATGCACAGACGACACCCATGCTTTTACCTCGAACCATAGTGTATGCAATGATCATTCTCACTCATACCTGTGGTGCATCTTTTTGCCTTACTATGTCTTGGGCGATTGAGAGGAAGAACGACTTAGCTGCAGGTTCTAGTCCAAGCATGTCTTTTGGGATTCACATCTCAGGTGTTTTTAAAGATTTTTCAAAAGAAAATAAGTTTCCCCAAAGGTACTCTTGATCGCTCAAAGTGTATCCTCACCATTTGAAGCCAAGAGCATGGCTAAGAACTTCCTATACTAAGACTTATGTGGAGCTCAAGGTCATGGAAGAACTTAGCTTACTTAAGTTGTTTGTTTTGCAAAGCCAAACATTAGACCAAAGAAATGTACTACATCATCTAGCCTTGTTCATTGTTGGAGCTTTATTTGGTGGATGGATGAATCTCCTTGTTTTCTTTCCTTCTCCTTTTTGATTGATAGGTATGAATATGGAGCCTTTTTGTATTTTTCTCTCTTTTTGCCATGCTTGACTAGCATGCTTTTCTTTTTCTCATGTTTTTGCCATGCTTGACTAGCATGCTTTTCTTTTTCTCATGTTTTTGCCATGCTTGACTAGCATGCTTTTCTTTTTTTATATTTTTGTTGGCTCCATACTCTACCTTTTTTGATTGGAAGGAGTAAGGCTAAGGGTATTATTTTGGAGATATATGGATGCATACCCAGAATAGGTAAATGCATTTGTGGTGGTGGATTTTTGCTCCAACGATTCACAAGATAGAGATGATTCCATTCTAAGAGACTCAAAATTTGACAAAGCTCAAAACAACTTTAAGCAGCTTAAACAAGCTAGGTTCAGATATTTCAGTTTATATGGCTCTGGTAGGTAGTTAAAACCGATGGGGGAAATTCATTTTATTTTTCAAAAGAATAAACCTGAGATGTTTATCTTACTAGGGATATGTGGAGAAAACCTAGTGCTTAGCCATATCTTTTCTCACAACAATTTAGACATAGTTATGCAAATGGCATCCACTAAGTACAAGATCAAGTTTTCAACTTATACACACAAGCTTGAAATTAAGCTAAGTGTAGAACGTGCATAAACAACTAAGGATGAACATAATAGAGCAACTATTCATCATTTCCATATGAAGAATATATGCATCAAAGTTGGGAGTTGTTTTTATTGACACTTTTTTTAGATAAAGCAATAAAAAGGGAAATATATAAAAACATTATTGAAAGTACTTACCTCGGTAGGATGGTGATGCTGCTGCTCGGTCGGACGGGGTACTGCTGGTACTGGTAGGACGGGTGATGCTGCTGCTTGGTCGGACAGGGGTACTGCTGGTGCACATGGGAAAAGACAAGGACAAGAGACGGGGACACCTTACTCTGAGGAGACACAGGCGCGAGGAGGCATGATCATAACGGTCTACCATCCCCCCAAGCTTCAATGAAGCTAGGGTTTTTGGTAGTTGTAGTTGTAGAAGTTCTGAGCATTGAGGAAGCCAGCTCCAACTTGCTCGTTTAGGTTCTAGAGCATCTCCATGTTGTTTTGGAGCCGTTGACTCATCTCTTACGTGCGTTGGTAGATGTCACCTACCTGCTGATACAGCCTTTGATCGTACTGGCCCAAGTTCATCCCCTCTATTGCGGAGTTGATGTCGGCCATGTTAGGTGTGTGGTACCGGGCTGAAGCAAAGTGACCTAGGTCTCTACTGAGCGCACATGATGCACTACCGCGTCCGTAGTGTTGTGTACTATTGGAAGGCTGGTAGGAACTCTCGCCACCAGTACTTGAGAAGTACCAGGATGGCTCAGATGGTATGGAAGCATGGATGGGTTCCTCAAAATCCTCTCCTCGGGCTCTGTGGTGTGACTCCTCCGCTTGCCGTCGTTGGGCTCTGGTCATGACGCCGCCGATGCTTTGGCGTGGTGCCTCCACATCTAGCTGCATGGTTATGCTCCTGATGGTGTACATGTCTGTAACACCCTAATTTTAATTCCAGTAATTTTCACAATAAACTTAATATGGTTTATTCAATTTTCTAGGATTTTATATGCCTAGTGTTGCATTTAATGATTTATTTTATCAAACAAGTAATTAAAATGAATCATAGTGTCAACATGTGTGTGCATTCATGCTGGTGCATATTTCTTTTGGTTGCATGAAATAAGGTTGGAATTCAAATTTATTTGGATTCATAGAGTGTGGAGTGTTTAAATAGGAAAAGAAATAGAAATAGAAAAAAAAAGAAAGAGGAAAGACACCAGGCCGGCTTCCCTCAACCGGCCCCACGCCTCTCCCCCCCTTCGGCCTACACCCGGCCCATTCGGCCGAGCGAACCGGCCCGGCCAGCAGTCCCCGCGCGCTTCTCCCTCTTTCTCTCTTTGACCCGTGGGCCCGGGTTGTAAGGCCCGTCCCCTTCCTCACTCCCTCCGCTCGCTCTCACCGGTGGACCGCCCCGCCTCTCTCCCCCTGGCCGATGGCCCCTCTCTGCTACCCCGTGTTTATGCCCAAGCCCGCACGCCAGCCCTTGCTACCCCCGCCCGACGCGGAGACGACGCGGATAGGCCAGGTCCGAGCCGACGCGGACTTCACCCCGGATAAGCTCACGCCGCCGCCCGTGCCGCAAGACTCGGAGTCGGTTCCGTGCCGTCGCCCTAGCCCGGGCCCTACAAAAAGGAACCCCGACCTTCGCCGCCATCCCCTCCATGCCCCAAGCTCTCAGCCTAAGCCCCAGCGCCCGCTTGCCGACGAATTTTGCCACCGAAGTCGCACGGTAAGCGCCGCCGCCGTTGCGCAATTCCTCACCGTTGCTCCTTCTTCGGCCTCTCTGACCCCTTGACCATGTTCGCAGATCCATCACGCACCAAACCCACACCCTTGGACGCCGGAATCGCCTCTGCCTCGTCACCCCGCGACGTCCGACCACTTCCATCCGCCACCCTCCGTCGCCGACCCTTTTCCGGTCACCTTCCGCCGCAACCAAACCCTCGGTGAGATTCGCCGGACCCTCCTCTCTCTCCTTGGCTAGCCCTCGTCCCGAGCCGCACCCTCGTTTGCGAGAACCGCGCGCGCCGGCGATGCTCCGCCGCTCCCTTTGGTCACCGCCGGCGAGTCCCGCCTCAGCTAACCCTAGCCGCCAGATACAATCTAAACGCGCCAGATTAAAACCCGAGCCGATCTTATCCTAGCCGCCGGATCTAGATCCGATTGCCCAAACGCGCCGGCGATCGGTCAATACCGGTCAGCGCCGGTCAACCGTGTTCCTTTTGCTAAAGAGCCCCTGCCTTTCTCAGTAATCAACCCGCAGTCCACCGTAGTTCAAAAGTAATTAGGTTTAGGTCCTTTTCTTTATGTTTTAGCCCTTGACCTTTTGGAAATTAGAACCCGCCGTCCCAGGGCTGCCGGTTTTGCCTGTAGGCCCTCGGGAGGTCCTTTTATTTATGCATAAGCCCTCGGTTTTATCAGATAAACCCTAGATCTAAGTTTTTAATCGAGTTATGCCCTTGGAACCTTGTTTTATGCATAACTTTCAAGTTTTAGATCCGATTAGAGTGATTCTTGCGCTCATTGTTCAGAGCAGTACGTAGATTAGTTTTATATGAGTTTTATGTTCTATTTTTATGTAATGGTGTACTGTTTCTTATAGTTTTGCTTTTGTTTGCATGTATGTATGTACGTGGATGCTTGTATGGTGCTATGTTCATGAGTAGACGTTGAGCAGTCCGTGGAGTTCGCAAAGCCACCTCCTAATTTCCTTGAGCAGCAGCAGGATAACCCCAATGAAGGCAAGTATAATATGAACAACACCCAATAAATCTTAATCACTGCATGTGCATTAATTTTGTGTACCTTTAAGGTTTACCTAGCTACCTGTGATCCTTTATACCTACCTTTTTGGGATGCATTTGGGTTAAGTTATGCTAGGTGCAGCGCGAACTCTCATACCTTTTGTTAATTAACCTCGTTAATGATTCTATGCAATTAATGTGAGCTTGACCCTCTATGCTGTGTGCTTGAGTGGTTCATGTCTCGTTTAAAACTTGCTTTTTAGCAACATGGTTTAGGGAACCTGAGCAATGTGCTCGTGTGCTTTTGCGGTTCTCTCCGTAAGGACCTGTTCATAGAGCGACAACCTGGGACAACCGCGCTACCACAAGACTGGGATGGGGCAATCTTAGCTCAGTAACTAGGTCATTTTGGTTTGGAGTAACTTACCTGTGGGGCAAGAGGGGGAGTAAGCTTCAGTGAACCTTGCGCTCTTTGGGTTGAGTGTGCTTTACATTATATGCATGTGCTTCTCCCCTTGGAGGCTTGCCTCACCATTGCGGCACTTGATTCCTTGCGGTTACTCTTTACTAACGTGATCTTTGGAAAGGCTTCGTAGTGTGCTTGCTAGCCATCTCATCTCCGGTAATGTGATGAACACCTAGCGTAGCTCATGACTTGTGGGTAAAGATGTGCAACCTCTCGAGAGTGTAAAACTGACATGTCAGCCGTGCTCACGGTTATGAGCGGCCCGGATCCTCCTTTTGATTAGTGGTTTCCCTGGTTATGGTTCTGGATGTTATCTCTTTAAATGATGTTAATTTTCTTTATGCAATTACTTTGGGCTAATGGTTTATCTTACTCAACTTTAGTAAATAGAAGTTAATAAAACTTTGTCAATTAAAAGCTCATGCAGTCATGCCAGCTAACCTTAGAGCCTCATAGTTTATGTTATGCTTGTTGAGTACCTTGTACTCACGCTTGTTTTATCTTCATTCCTTGTTGGGGGGACAAATCCAACCGCTGCTTAGTTGATGGAGATGCCGAGGAGTTCACGCAGGGCTATGATGAGTTCTAGGCGTTCGTTCATCATTTGACGTCCCTGTGGTGCCCTAGTTATCTTTTATGCTTCCGCAATGTTTTGTTATAACTCTGAGTTTAAGACATGGTCTTTATTATGTAATAATGATGTTAATTTTGTGTACGCTTTTATTCTTTGACATGTGTCTGTGATGCCATTGTAATTTGTCATACATATGCGAGACTAGATCTTGGAGCATATGTATACTTGCTCGGTTTTGTTCATTGGAAACCGGGTGTGACAATGTCGAACTGCGGTGCTGGAAGCGGCAGCTCAAGACTATGCCCGAACCATGTCATGATCAGTCTCCCAGTTGCGGCGTCTCGCCTCATGAAATGTGCTTGGACAAAGTGCTGCTTCCCCACATAGTGTGATGTGTCATCGGGAAGGTAGTCAAGTTGGGCATTCTCTAGGAGGCCCAAGTTGGCTGCTATCCTGGTGACAAAGGAAGTGATGCTTATAGGGGTGTTGGTCGCTCTCATGCCCATGCAGTGGTGGACAATGTCAAGGACCGGAGCATAGCGCTTCTTTTTGACCATGGCATAGAGGCACTTGAGGTCTTCGTTGGGTGCACAACGAACCTTGCCTCTTGGAAAGACGATGAGCGAGACCCAGCGAGCTAAGAGTCTCAGAGTGGGATTGTGAATTTTGGTGGTGCTGTGTTTCCCCTTCCCGTACTCTCCACAAATTTCCACCCAAAAAGATTTCATGTCATACCCAGCCGGGTCACTCAACGAACAGTTGGAGTGGAAGCCTAGGAGGTTGGCAAACTGCCGTGGGTAGACAGAGAATTTAGTATTGAACATGCAGAAATTTATAAACGTACCTGTTGTACACTTATCCACGCGGAGAGTCATCAGGAACTCTTGTGTGAGAAGGACGGATCCTTCCTCTATAATGTTAGCGAAATCCGACCAACCTACATAATCAAAGGCTTTAATGAACGGGTCCAACATAAATATCTCGATGAGGAAGAAGGCGTCGAAGCACTTGGTCCTCCCAAAGGTCTTGGTGGTAAGAGCTTGTAACACCTGGGCTTCCTGATCGCCTTGGATGTTGATGTCTTGCAGGTTCATCAGTCGGCGCTGCGGTTGTTGCTGAGAAGAAACTCCTCCATCTTGCTCCTGGTCTTGGCGGCTGCGTGTACCGCTGATAGACTTCCTGTCGGACACTGTGGGAGTCCTGTCAGATGCTGCTGGTGTCCTGGAGCTTCCGCTTTATGAACGAGAGCTAGAGCGCTCGTCCGACGAAGACGGGAACTTCAGGTGCAGTCCCTTCCCTATATTGCTCAGGGCCTTCTTCGCTTTCCTGAAGAAAGAAGACATCCTGCAAAAATAGACAATATACTACACAAGGGACAAAGCAGACACAAATATTAGCGTTAGCAGTTAGTCATCCAGAAGTCAGTCGTCCAAGAGTTAGTAGTCCTTGCGGAGCAGAGCCTCCACATAATGTCCAAAAAACCGAGGGTATAGCACTTATTTTATTGGGCAGAATTTTGACTAAGTGCTGGAATTAATACTAAGTGCTGACTAATGCTTAAGAGAGTGATTAAGGAGAGAGAAGGGAGTTGCTCGCACTGCTGAGCGGTGCAAGGAACTGAGGGAGCACATGCACGTATTTATAGCCGCGCGAGGGAGCAGCAGGGCAGCAGGGGCAGGCCGGGCGGCTTGGCCTCAGGCCGGGCGACGCCGGTGGGTGGCTGGCCGGCCTAGGGTGAGCAGGGGCCTAAGGCTCCTAGGCCTGCTGGTGGATGGGACGCAGACGGTGCAGAGGCCTCAGGCGGCGGCGGCGCGCAGGAGGCCGGCCGGTGTGGCAGGGAGGCCGGGCGGCTCGGGCTTGAGTGCCCCTAGCACTTGCGTCGGTGGAGCACGCAGAAGAGGAACAGAGGGAGCAAGGAGGTGACCCGGGGGGGGCCGGGCAACTCCGGTGGTAGCTCAGCCACTACCTCGTGCGGAACGATGGGTCAAGGAGTAGAAAGTAGACCTCCGAAGGAGACCCGACTAACGCCTATGGGTAGGCTTACCGAACGATGGGGTGGAATACTGAGACCTCTAGAGCTGTCACCTAGAGAGGCTACCAACCAGATCTGTGTGGGTAAGATGGCACGCTATGCTAGTGTTCAAGTGAGAACTTGAACACTAAAGCTCTTCCTTGCTCAGAGGGTGAGAACTAACTTAATCTTAGATCAAAAGCCTAAGACAAGCTTATAGCACCGGCAAGTCTAACAAGATTCAGATAACTTAAGAACAACACAAACCTAAACCTTGGATCTTGTGTGCAATAAAGGTACACCACACTAGGCAAGCGTTAAGAAGTAAAGTATAACAAAAGATAGAACAATGAAATATATTATATTGGAGTAACGAGTACAAAGATAGAAAGATACAAGAGCTTTACCGAGACTCGAAGAAGACTCCAGAATCCCTGAGGCAAAAGCTCAAACTCAACTCTAACTCCCAAGACTAACCTAGTTATACAAGACTAAATGATAGTGTGAGCTACTCAACTTCCACACTCTACAAGTGAAGCCTAGGGGGTATTTATAGCTTCTAAGGTCGGTGAGGCAGTTGGAGAGGCGGTTACAACCGGAAGGCGTCGAGGTGGGGCCGGGCGGCTCCACCCCGAGCCGGGCGGCCCGGGTGGCCGTCGGATCCACCGCCTTTCTCCATCTTGTGCCTCATATTACCTCCCCAAGTCGGTTGCATGGTGGTTATGGCAGTTAGAAGTGTGTTTTTGCCTCAACCGTTGATCTTCACTTATGTTTCTTGCTTAGCCGTAGGATTGAAGTGCCCAGGATTGCTGACTTCACCAATCCAAGTGTTGGATCGGTGATGTGGCAAGCCTTCGGTACTTGACGTGGTGCATTCGGCATTTGGACTTCACAAGTGTGTTGACATGTTACTTAGGCACATGTAGGTCGAAGATGAGCTGATTTGGCTCCTGAGTCAGGCCGGGCGGCTTGGCATGGTGCCGGGGGGCCTGGCTTGGAGCCGGGCGACCTAGCCCACTGGCCAGTGACTCTGTGACTTAGCCAAATTTGGCTGTTTTTTGCTAATCTTTGTACCTGCAATCAAATATTCAACACAACTTGTGGAAATGTGTTAGTAGCACAGGTTTATCCATACTTTGGCATATTTTCCTCCATGTTTGTTGTTAGTTGACGGTCATTGGTAGTGCAATAACGACCGTCAACACCGCATATCTATTTTCATTCCATGATTTGCCAGCATATGAAATTTGGTCTGGCTGGTGTGTCCATGGCCGCATGTGTTGTCCCATATGTATGGCAGACACTGATGCGTTCATTCTAAAACACGGTGGCAAAGTATCTTTCTTTGATTGCCATCGACGTGAGCTTCTATCTCGGCATGAGTATGGATCTGATACAGTTTCTTTTCGAAAGGGCAAGGCCATTACGAAACGACGACCATCAAAGCGATTGAAAGGAGAACAAATAGTGGAATGGCTTGATGAGCTCGTAGATGACGATGATGGTGGGTTCTTGGGTTACAGTGAGGAGCACAACTGGACTCATAAGTCTTTCCTTTGGGAGCTCCCTTATGCAAAAGCATTGATGCTACCTTACAACATTGATTTGATGCACCAAGAGCGTAATGTTGCTGAAAGCATCATAAATATGTGTTTCGACACGGACAAAACAAAAGACAATGTGAAGGCTAGAAAAGATTTAGCTGAGGTATGTGATAGGCCTTGGCTAGAGATCCAAATTAATTCAAATGGAAAGGAGAGTAGGCCACGAGCTCCATACTGTCTGAAGCCGAAAGATAAGAAACAGATATTGAAGTGGTTGCAAACCTTGAAGTTTGCTGATCGCTATGCAACAACATAAAACGGGCAGTAAATGTCAGCACTGGTAAGCTCAATGGGTTAAAAGCCATGATTATCATATTCTCATGGAGAGGCTTTTACCAGTAATGTTCCGTGGCTATTTTGATGATGAGTTGTGGAAACTGATAGCAGAACTGAGTTACTTCTATAGGCAGTTATGTGCAAAGGTAATATCAAAGAAGTTAATGCGTGAGTTAGAGAAGGGAATTCCGGTTCTTCTATGCAAAATGGAAAAAAAATTTCCACCTGGTTTCTTCAATGTGATGTAGCATCTGCTAGTGCATTTGCCATGGGAGGCGTTGGTTGGAGGGCCTGTCCAATTCAGGTGGATGTATCCTGCAGAAAGGGAATTGAAAAAGCTTAGGGCAATGGTGCGCAACAAGGCAAGGGTAGAGGCCTGCATCGCTGAGACATTTGCAATTAAAGAGATATCCAACTTCTCAAGCAAGTATTTTGTGGAGAAACATAATGTGAATGCGCCTTCGATGCGGTACCATACCGTATCGGAACCACCCAATAGCGAGCTAGAGATCTTCAAATGGAAGGGTAAAGGTGTTGGGGCTTCAAGTCATTATCACGTGGACTACACCGAGCGCAACTCGACAATGTTGTATATGTTCACCAACATGGAAGAAGTGCAGCCATATTTCCCGTAGTGATGATGTCAATGTATTAGGATTTCCACAATTTAGTGAAGTATGTATTATAACATAGCTAACAAATGATGCAGGCTGTTCGACAATGAATACTGGAAATCCTCTAGACAACCTACACAGAAGCAGCTTGATAACCTCCGTCTTCGTCGGTCAAAAGATGCGCCATGCTTCGTGCAGTGGCTTTATCAATATGTAATTTCCAACTCCCATCTTTTGGAATACTTTGACTTATGTCAAACTACTACTAATAAGACCTTACACATACTTTACATGTAGGCCATGAACCATGAAGAAATACCACATGATGTACGACAACTATCAAGTGGTGATGTGATGGCTAAGAACTTCAGTTGGTATGACATCGATGGATTTCGTTTTCGAACAGCGAAATTAGAAGTGAGCCGTCGTCCACTTGCAGCCACTTGCAACAGTGGAGTAGTCACTATGGCGTCCGATGCAAATGAGAACACTCTTGAATACTACGGTGTCATACAAAACATAATTGAGTACACCTTTGGTGGCCCGAAAGTCTTCAAGGTTGTATTCTTCGATTGTCTATGGTTTCATCCACGCATTGGCACATGCGTTGATGAATTTGGGATGGTGGAGGTGAAGCACAAATCCCGGCTTCAAGGACAATACAGTAACATTGTGCTTGCACATCAGGTGCAGCAAGTGTACTACATGCCATATCCACACCCTAGTATGAAGTCTTGGTGGGTTGCATGTAAAGTTAACCCTCAATTATGTCCTCCCGGTGATATCAATGAGCTCGAAAGCAATACAGGAGATGATGTTCTTGATGTGTATCAAGAAGAAGATGTAGGAGAGGACTTTCCAATATCTGATGAGGCAGGTCTCAATCATTTGGATAGTTCTGTCATGGAGCTAATAGATGAAGAGGCAGGTCCTTCTAGTAGAAAACGTAGAAGGTCTCTTAGGATTCAACAGATTCAAGATCGTCTTAATGCAATTTGAGTCCAAGATGCAGCGGATGATGCCGAGGGATTTTGATAAGTATAATGTAGTTCATTTATGTATATCCATTTATGTTATTTCATAATGTAGTTCATTTATATATATCCATTTATGTTATTTCATAATGTAGTTCATTTATGTATATCTATTTATATTATTTCACAATGTAGTTTATTTATGTATATCAATTTATGTTAATTCATAATGTAGTTCATTTATGCTTTCTTATACTAACAAACTTTATATGATTTGTGCAGATGTTACGACATGTGAAGAAAGCCTTTTCTAAGGCGAGGTCAAGGAGTAAGGGTTCTGATGGAGGATCATCCTTAGTTGGGAGCATTTTTCAGAGGACTGTGCAGAGTAGGCAGCGGCAGCAGCAGCTCCTTAGGTGTATGGAGGAGTGTGCACAGCAGCAGGCAGAGGAGCAGCAGGCAGAGGAGGAGCAGCAGGCGGAGGAGCAGCAGGCGGAGGAGCAGTAGGCTGAGGGGCAGATGGAGGTAGATGCCGAGGAGGAGGCTCGAGCAGATGCGGAGTTGGCTGCGTCACATGCAGTTAACCCTATGATGGATGGAGTAGAGACTAGCGGGTCTTCTTCAGGTGGCACAATTAGGTATGAGTCATACTAATTGTCTCGTATTTGACTTTCACATGTACTATGCAAGCGTTATGTGATCTAATCTATAAATTCTTTTTTACATGCTAGGTTTCGAAAGACCGTCTCCATCCGACCACGATGTAACCCTACAGATAGGTCGGTGATTGTGGCGGTAGGAGACAGGTACAGATTGCTGATGTCATGAATTTAGGCAATTCTAATTTCTTATTATATATATACATATTAATATGATTTAATGTCTTTGATTGCAGGAGATGGAGAGAGGTGGGTTGGTCAGGGGTAGGCCACCGTACTCCGGTTAACTCGGCATTGGGTGCCTTTTGCCGCTTCTACTACCCTGGCATGGTCACCCTGCCCAACGGGGATCGAGTAGCGGCCCACAAGTGGTCACATTGGGGGCTTAAGGAACATGTCGAAGGACAAGCTCAGGATGTGGGTGGAGGCACCTGGGCGGGCGCTGTGTGGAAAGGTTTTTGGGTAAGTTGGCTAGACTAACGATTTGTATGCTCATCTAATTTATGCTTTCGACAACGATGAACTTGACATCATGTGATAATGCAGGAACGATACCGCTTGGAGGGCAAAGGTGACTATGAGAAGGAGAAAAGGGTCAAACGAGTGTTCCAAAAGGCAGCCACGAAAGTCGTCAGGGACTCTTTCAGCAATGCACGTATTTAAGCGGTCATGAATTTCCATAAGAGGGTGAAGAATATTAATATCAAAAAGACACCAGATGTGAAGAAAATGCACCTTGAAGCAGCAGAGTTGGTTCAAGGAGAGGTTGATTGGATCATGAAGGATCCTGACGCTTGGAGGTGGATCTGCGAGTATTGGGCAGGAGGTGACTTCCAGGGGGCATTGGATAGAAATCAAGGTAACAGAACCAGTAAACCGGGGATGCAAAGGTTCAGAGCAGATGGCTTCATTGGCAAAGAACAACGCATGGTACGTATGCATGTTAGCACCGTAAAATTTGATATAAGTCAATGTCTCAAACTTTGCATTGCAGGAGACTGAACTTGGCGTTCGTCCAAGCTTTGTGGAAGTCTTTATTCGGGGGCACCAAGGTCCAGATCCGGAGAATCCAGAGGTTTTGTGCGATGAGCAAGCGACCGAGAGGCTCGTAAGTATATTAAATGTAGTGAACATCGACTGGCAACTGCATATACACTATTGACTCTATTTTGCAGGCGAAGTACAAAGAATAGGTAATCCAACGTCATGGATAGGACTATGATTGGAGGGGCGGCCCATTAGACGTTGAAGCTGCATACCATGTCGGCGGTGGATTACTCCATGGCAAGTATGTAAACCTCAGAATATGAAGATAGTTCAATGTTTTTTGTTACTAGTTGTAGCATCATTGCCGACTAATGTTCATTGGTGGGGGTTGGGTGGTGGTGCCTTGGAGTATGACCGTATTCCAAAGGCCGCAACGGATAGGCCAAGGGAGCTCTCATGGGACGTCCTCTAGAGCCCAGCAAGAAACACAAGAGAAAACTCGTAGACTTGAAGAGGAAACTCATAGACTTTGAGAAGACAATGATTACATGAAGACGTATCTTGTGGTACGAGCTATAACATGTTATGTAGACAATGCTATACTATTTTACATTTGATTGTGATCTAAGTAATAATAAATCATGAATAGGAATTATCTTAGAGGCTTGGAACTAATGTCCCAGAGTTTCGACCTCCACAACTCTTCCCACAGGTAAATTCTGGTTTTATCAGTTACTGCCTCTGAACCACCTAATCTATTCATGTACATGTTTTCTAGGTTCCACCAAACTACTTCGTCAGCACTCCTAGCTCCCAAGGACAACCGTTTGGAGATGCTCAGGGTTCTCAGCCTCCTCCTAACTGGATAGTCCCCTCTGGCCAAGCCTCCCCGATTGGAGATGCCACCCAAGTAAACAATTCACTTTATTTGAGTCAATATGGCATTTGAGTTGCAGGGGTCCCAGCCTCAACAATGGATGTATCATACCCAAGGAACGCCCTTTGGAGATTCTTCTCAAGTTAAAATGCTTTAACATATTTTTTCTAACTAACCATGTTAAAATGAAAACATATGACTTATAACATCTCATCTATGCTATATATTGTCAACCAGGGATGGCAACCTCCGCAGTGGATGTACTCTGGTCAACCAATGATGTATCGTGGGCAGCCGATGTTTCACCCCGCGGGTCAGCAGCCCTACTACGTGCCGTGGCATTCGACACATCCACCGATGACACCATCGGTATGTAAAAATGTCCAAATTATCCAATAGGAAACCAAACCATGTTAAGTGTGACCTATATACAGAATATAGTTGGAATTTATTTGAGTCACTATGTCTTTTTAACTTGAATTTAGGTAAAGTATGCAGTTTTGACCAAATTCATGTTAAGAGTGACCTATATACAGAATATAGTTGGAATTTAGGTTAAGTTTGACTTATATACAAATATATTGGTCAATTTCATGCTAAGTGTATTATGTGAAGCCAAATTTAGGTTTAGTTTGCAATTTATGTCAAATTTAAGTTTACTTTGCCCTTTTCACCAAATGTAGGTTAAATTTGCAATTTGAAGCCAATTTGCGATACAGTTGCAGGGATCTACTTCCCGTGCCCCGTCACAAAATCATGAAGATGTGGATTGCTTCTTCAACCAATCCGGCGGCGGCGGGGGAGGTAGCGGTCACAACTCAAACCATCCAAATAATGGGGCTATCTAGTTTCAGCTAAAGGACTTTCATGCATGTGATGAACTGTGTATGGTGCTTTCCATGTGTACCATAATCTGGACTTCATATTGTTTCTTGGACTTTGCATTTGGGACTTAAATTTGTATGTGTTGGACTACTTAAGACTTTGCATGTGTGAGACTTGATGAGCTCTGTGCATTTCTGTGTGGTATGATATATATAAATCTGCCTATGATGTTCTGGAATTTTGTTTGAATTTTCTGGAATTTTTGATGAATAGACAGGGAAACTAAAAAAAAACAATAAGTTCGTCGGCCTTACTGGCCCGCGCCAGGGCCAGTAAGTTCGTCGGCTGCAGTGGAACCGAGGAACTTAAGGTAAGTTCATCGGGGCCGTCGAACTTAATTCAATAAAAATGTCGAGTTTAGTTCGACGGATAAGTTCGACGGCCGGCCGACGAACTTACCTTAAGTTCGTGGGTTTCGGCCTAAATTCGTGGGTATTTGGCCCACGAACTTTAACAGTTTTCCTGTTGTGCCCCCTCGGTTTTTCTCTTTTTGCAGCGCTGTTCACTGATTCTTAGGAATCTTCCATGCTAGCCCTTATAGATTTGAAATAATCGCAATCTAGTCCCTGAATCTAAGTATTTTCTATTTATTTTGGTTTATTTCAGCTGAAACTTTGATAAATCATAATAAATCGAATAAAAATCCAAAATGGACAAGCTCAGTGGCTATGAACTCCTTATAAAATGCTCTATAGTGGGTATGATGTGGAGATGCGCATGTACAGTTTTGTCCTTTCTATTGTGTGTGCATGTTTACCAAGTAAATAGGAAAAGATAAGCAAAATGGCTACCAAAAAGTGATGGTTTGTACGATTTCCCAACTAAAGTTTAAATGGTTTCTTGATGGAAGCTTGTAAATTTTTCTTTCTTGCGGGGTAAATTTAAAAAGAGGGACAATTATGTCTATCATGCCATACTGCTCATCATGAATTGCATTCCTGGTTCATTCACAATAGCATCGCATTCTTTTGCACTCATTGCACATATTATCATGCATATAGACACCGAGAGTGAAGGAGTGACACAGGAGATGTCCCTGATCGAGGAACCGGACGACCAGGAACAAGGAGGAAAGCAGCAGGAGGAGAACTCGCAGGCCACACCTGACTTTGCACCCGAGGCACCCTCTGACCCCAACGAAGAAGGTAGGTAGGATCATACTATTCCCAGCTAACAAATGGCTATGGTTTATGCATACGCATTAGGGTTGATTGAAACCAAACTGCATTAGACTTCCTGGCCGCCCTGGCCCTAGCACCTATACATAGAGTTCGTAGGTGCGAGTGCCTAGAATGGTTAGGCACGAGTAGACACGAGTGACTGTACTCATCTCGTAGGTGCTACTTTTCATTATGGCAAATATTTAAATTGAAGTTATATTATGCTATGCTTTAAATGGAGACCGGGTGGAGATTTATTTTAGTATTTATTTTTCATGATGTTGTTGCTTATTGAACTCCGCCCGAGTCGCATAAGGTTGGCTGTTGTTCGCTTGGGATTGGCATAACATTGCTAGGAAGCTTATCCAGGCCATTGGACTGGTGAAAGCCTTTTTTGGGCCGTCCCACTGTTCAAGATGCTGCCCATCCACTGATAGTGGGCCGATGGACTCAGAGGCCGCTTGTAGTCGAGGGAGGGCTAACCTGGTACGCCGTGGTAACGGTCGTAATGCGACTATCCTCCGGGGTTAGGTGGGGGCGTTTTGACCCTTGGGACGGGTCAGATTGAGGTAGGAGGCATATGTGAGAACGCCGAAGGTTAGTAAGCATATGCTCTAGTTATTCCCAGGAATTAGAAATCGATTCGAATCGCTGATACTCACCACTTGTGAGAATGCCAATATCACTGCCGGACAGGTATGGAGTTCATGTTCTGCACCTATGTTGGAGAAGAGGCATGTTATCATCAGGAGTAATCATCATGGTTGGCATGGAAGCAACATCGGTGGGCTCGATGTTGTTCCATCGTTGCAGTCTTTTGCATCACTATGAACCTGGAGCTATGAACTTTAATTTCACTGTGTTGGAACTCTATTTGATTCGAACTGGTTTGTAAACTATCCTTAATTATTACACTTTTCAACTGCCTGTGATGATGCAACTGTTGTGGCCCCATCGAGGGTCAGATGTGTGTGATGTCAGTTCCTCTGGATTTGGTGCTATCGACGGCCGAAGGCCTCTCGACGGACTACCGGGTTTAGTCTAGCTTAAGTGCACTGCGAGCCAAAGGAGGCAAGTGTGCTTAATCTGGTTAAGCAGGGCGGTTCCGCCACAACTGGTATCAGAGCCGATCATACACAGACAACAGTTATATCATCAAGTTTTGGTTTACAGAACTATTTTCGAAAACCCCTTTTTAAGTAATTCAAAAATGAGAGTATGCGTAATGCCCATATAAGGATGTTAGTGTATCCAGGTGACATCGCTAACATTCTGAACTAGATAGAACTCATATGCATATTCGGAGCTTTGGGAAGCAACTTTTCGGCCATAGCAGACCCCAGTACTAGTGGAAGCTATCGGGGTTTTGCGAATGGTTGTGTACCTTGCATTCATGCTGTATAGTAAAAGCTCTTTAAGGGTGGTGGGCATACTTTGGATGCTTTCATGCCCACCACACTTACATTCGGTTTTGGGATCCACCTTTCTCTCGACAATCCCCAGTACTGGTGGAAAGTCAGGTTTTGAGAGAAGGTGCAAAGGCCCACCCTACGTTGTCCACGCAGCGGTCACGCATGGATGCCACACTAGGTGATAATGTATGGGCATGCATTCTTCTACAAGTACCCTAACTACGTGCGAATTTAAGACGAATAGAGAACGGCTAGTTGCATTAGAGAGTGCCGTGCATATATGTCACCGAATTAACGATAGCTATACTATACGTACCTAAGGTGTGTGATGTGAGACCGGTTAGTACGAATCATGCATCATATCTTATGTTTTTATTCTTGTTGGGGGTTTTTGAGAATACAACCGATGTAAATTGTAACTTCAATTTACCTTCTGCACACTCTCATTATTATACAGATACAAGTTTTCATTTATACAAGTTGTTCTAAATCACTAATCTGAGGCCTTGCTTATTAAAAACAGATGGCTAGAACGAAGCAAACGGATGTAAGGCCACCAGAGCATGGATCACCGTCCTTCTCGACGCGACTCACACTCCTCCTGTGGTGGAGGGTGGGTTGCTTCACACCTGTTGCCATGAGGCGTGTCCCCTGTCCCAGATCCTGTGCAGGGCCTTGAGGGAGATGGGGCGTCGTCCCTCTCCCTTCATCTCTGTGCAGACGGTGCACGAGGAGGGGGATTGCTGGGCCCAGGTCATCCTTCCACAAGACTCTCTCATGGGCCAGAATACGATCACTGTCTACGGGGCCAATGAGGAGGAAGCCTATAAGAAGGCAGTGTTGACTACGCTCACCTCAATGAGCTCTGAGGAGGAGGCAGGCCGTTCGGTCCTGCACTACCTCCCCACTGACGAGACAGACGACGAGTGGCACCGTCGCCACGAGTAGCTCTAGGACCGTCAAGGCGCCTGGCCCTATGCCACGTGCATGGAGTGTGCCCGCGAGGCACGCGGGATGTACCTCCGTGCAGAGGACCGGAGCCGCTTTTACTTTGACAGGTTCATAGAGACCCGTGCGCGAGTGGAGGAGTTGGAGGCTCATGTGGGCGAGCTTCAGCAGTGCCTTGCAAAGCATGAGCAGCTAGCTCCTATGGAGCAGGACCCTCCTGCTACAATTACAGAGCCGGAGGAGGTTGAGGGAGAGGCCTCAGTGTCTGACGCCCGCTCTGCCGTCTAGCGTGGGGGAGGAGAAGTGGATGATGATGATGACCGAAATTCGTAGTAGCAGCACGTTGAAAGCGATGTTTTGTAATATTCCGCTCCGTACTTTTGACTCATGGTTGTACTAAACATTGGTGAGGATGTGAGAACTCATTTGTGTACGCCATTTGAGTAGTTGATGGACACCTTATTATGTGCTATTTGAGGGTTGGTCGATGCGACCATCGCCATATGATGGAATAGTAAGACTCCTTAGTGTCATTCGAACCCTTTTTGTGGCTCTTGAAGTTAATTCAATATCCTTGAGATATTTGAGATGTGTCGCATGAATGAGTGTGGAGTTGCACCTCATTTTGGATTGCAGCTCGCAATCTGGAATTTTATACAGCTGCAGCTAAAACTGGGCGTATCATTCCTATTCCTATCCTTTCATCCAAAGCTTCCTGTCGGTTCCCGGGATTCAAAGCATCGGCAAAGAACATTCTATAGTTTGATTCGGATTCGTCTGCATCTGGTTAAACCCTTCCTTCCGAAGATAAATTGGTTCTTCCCTCGGGATGGGAGAGGCGTGCAGCTGCTTCCTTCAATCATCACTGTTTTCGTGAATCGCTATATCGTAGGACTCGTAGGAACCCGAAGTAGGAATTGGATGATTGGCAACCGTAACCGGATTACATTCATTCAAGTTGGCAATTCCCTTCTCTTTTCTTTGCTTTGGATGAAGCGAACCATTGTTCGAAAGGAAAGGTTGGTATTGCCGAAACCGAGGATTCGTCTGGGGTTGGCCCTTGCCATTAAGCTAATATCTCCCTCCCAAAAGTCCTAAAATAACTTATTCTCCCACCTGGCTGACTAAAAGGAAAAGCACCACCCAGTAAGATTTCCCTTTTCTGGGAGGTTTTGGTTCCTAAATTGTATAACAAAGTTGTGGGGTACTTTCTGGTGCACAAGTTTGTCAATTGGAGCGTTCTCCAAATGTGCTCAGACCAGGAGATATGGTCAAATTTTTCCTGGGCATGTATTCTGGACTGCAGCAGCACCTGAAAGAAAAATACACATTACACCCTTTTAGAGAAAGATTTGAACTGGGAGTTATATACCAAAGTTGTAAAGGAGGATGTGTGTGACAACTTTTCTATATAAAGTTTCTCCTAAAGGTGCATAGTTTGAAAGTTATGGATGAAATTATGCCGGTCTAGAAATCTGGACACAATTGATATACCCTAATATACACTGAAATTCGACCAAGTTACAAACTGAATCACCAAAAACTTTCTATACCAAAGTTGAAGAACACAGAACAAGGGACAACTTTGTTAAAAGGGTTATGGTCAAGAAATGCACGGTAGAAGAACAGTTTGCAATTTAATCAGTCGCTGTCCCAGGTTGGGTTGAAACACCTGAGCATAGTTAGTAGAACTACTTTGGCTCCATCTCTTAAGTCAATTTAGCAGAAACAATACATACGAAAGTTGAAGAGCACTAAATTTCAAACAACCTTCGTATTTATACTTTTCCACGAATAGGTCGTTTCGATGCCTGAATCGGTGAAGCGAAAACAGGGACTTGCAATCAAAAACAGCACACCCAATTTTCAGCTACCATGAGCAAGTGACAACCTATGCGAAATGTGTGATGCTCTAGCATCTCAAGTGCATAATCACTCATCATACATGAAACATTCATCCTTGAGCATTATGGCATAACATGTGTTGGTGCATTGGAAACAAATTTGGTTTATATTACAAAGTGCAAAACCTTGTCATTTCATGTGTTATGCTATGTTTATAGTCACATCTTTGATTCTATTGAGATTTGAGTGAAGTTCATATTGACAAAACTGTAGATCCACATGAGATAAACAACTTTCCTAATTGGGGTCTGGTCATATAATGAGGTTTACAAGGTGATTAGGGTCATTCAATGTCAGCACAGAAAACCAGTTCAAGTTAGGGCTGATTGGGAATCCCAAATTTACTCTAACTTACAACCACTTTCGTGCAAAGCTCAAATTAGAGAAGTTGTAGGTTTTGAAATTCTAAACAAACTTGTCAAAAGGCACATTGGTAGAGAATGCATATAAATAGAACTTTCTGAATTCCTAAGCAATAAAGGTCCCACTGTCCAAATTGGGGCTGCTACACAAATTCAAGTGAAATTCATATCTGCGAACTGATTTGGGGGGTTGAACCTTTTGACAAAGTTGTAAAGTTCGAAGAGTAGAATATTTCATCTAATTACCACTTTCCAAATTCGGACTCTAAGTTGTAAAGTTCGAAGAGTAGAACATTTCATCTAATTACCCCTCCCTCTCACACTCGCCGCTCCCTCACTCGCTCACTCTCCCTCTCTCAGCTCGCGCGCCGACCGCCATAGCTGCCGACCTCGAGCTCGTCGCGCCGGCCATCTCCGTCCACCTCCGTGCCTCCAACCGCCGCCATCGGCTTCGCCTCGCTCTTGCGCACCCGCCGAGGTAGACCTCGTCGCCTTCCCCCACCCCATTCTCTACATCGGGCCATGCCCCGACGCGCCCGCCATGGCCGGGCCGAGCTCGAGTTCGAGCTTGCGCCACCGCCGTCTGCCCTTCTCGCACCCCTAGATCACCCTCACCGCACGCGCCGCTCCACCGCGCACCCGTAGCGCCTAGCCTCGTCACCGTTCTTCCACCCCACACTGAGATCCACCACCGCTCGACGTCTCGGCCACGCCGTCAGCGCCGTCGTCCACCTCCGGTTCACCGCCTTCCCCGACCTAACCTCGCCTTCCCCGCCGCCGAGGCCTAGCTCAGCTTGAAGCCCATGCTCGCGCGCACCCGACGCGCACCGCGTCGCGGCTCCGGCGAGCCCGAGCTCGCCGGTGCGCGCGCGCCGCCGCGCGTGCGCGGCGGGAGGAAGGAGAAGAACCCAGGGATTTTGCAATCTCGCCCCGGGGTTTTAGCTTTTCGCGCAGTGGATTAAGTCGTTGTTTACTGAGTCTTTGCATTCTTACGTGTTAGCCCCTGAGATCTAGGTTTAATTATGTCTTAGTCCCTGGATCTATGATTTTTTCATTATATTTTCCTATATTTCAGCTGAAACTTTGGAAATTCATATAAAATCAAATAAAAATCGTAAAAAGGTAAACTCAGTTGCGTTGTACTCCTTGTAAATAGATCTACACAGTGGGTATGATGTGGAGGTGTGCATGTATGGTTTTGCCCCTGTTATTGTGCATGCATGTTAATTCAAGGAAAAGTAGAAAACATGGTCTAGTTGGAGTCCAAATGTGATGAAACTTGGTCAGTACGCTTCTTGGGGTGTTTGGACACTGTAGGAATTGTGATAACTCAATATATTATTGTTCATTCTCTGTTTTACCATTTTGCATGTATTTTATGCTTTATTTGATAGTTTGGAAATGAGGCCCATGCAAAATATGATGAATATGACTCACTGGTATTTTTCTTAGGTCCTATATGGTTTATGAACCTCGCTGGTAAAATATGAGCCCCTGCATATTAAGTTTTGATGGTGATTTGAAAATGACAAATCTTGACTTGGAGAACTAGATAAATGGAAAAATGGGTTCTAATGTGCAGGATAAATTCTAGGAAAATTCTAGTAGCATATGGGAGTGCGGTAGAGTCCAGAAAGTATATGCTAGAGGGCTATTCACACTGTTTATATGCACATCTAATTTTCACATAAGATTATTATATGGAAAATAGATATCCTGTCAAACTTGGGAGTTTTGATCTGTAAATTTTTGTACATGTATTTCATGCTAAGTATAACTCACTGCTAAAATTTTACCTTCAGAAACCATTCCTATAATTTATGAGAATTCTAACAAGGTGTAGGGCTGAAAACTTGCTGGAGTTTTAATAAAATAATTATAACTCCAATTGGGCTGAAATTTTGACAGTAGCCTTGGGGATGCAAAAGCTATATGTCATAAAAGTTTGGGCTTCTTTGGTTATGTTTTACTGCTGCATATTGAGTGCGTAAATTAATTCACAAATGAGCATGGTTTACCCTAAGCATATGCATGATTAATGATTTGATTGCTACACACATGTCGTTTTCCATGAAGTATATGCTGCATATTATCATCCACATTTCGTCTACATCATATGCATTCATCTGCATTCGTGTGCACTCATATCTGCACCATTCATGCATATAGATCCCGCGAACGAGGAGCTGCCACCGGAGCAACCCTTGATCGAGGAGCCCGAGGACGAACAAGAAGACCTGCAGCCGACCGCTGATCACCCCGCCGAGGAAGCACCCTCTAACCCGAGTGGAGAAGGTAGGCAGGACCATACTACCCAGCTAATCTAATAATGCTTATTGATTACGCATATGCATTAGGAGTCGATTGAAACCAACTGCATTAGAGTCCTTGGCTGCCTTGGCCCTAGATCCTATGAATAGAGTTCGTAGGACGAGTATGCATAGAAATGCTAGGTACGAGTAGACACGAGTGAGCACTGTCACTCGTCGCATAGGTGATATTTCAAAACCTCAGAAATCTTACTATGATGCAATTTATGATTATTTATGTTGATGTTAAATTGAGACGTGGCGGAGCGTAAGTTTACTTTCGTGGTGTGCGTTGTTGTTCTCCGGCTCCGCCCTTGTCGCATAAGGCCCGTTCGCTGTTCGCCTGCTGATTGACACAACATTGCTAGGAGTGCTTATCCGGGTCGTGGGGCCGGTGAAAGTCTTACCGGCCCCGTTCTACTATTCATGGTGCTGCCCATCCACTAATAGGGGGCCGATAGACTTGGGAGGTGCTTGGAAGTTGAGGGAGGGCTGACCCGACTCACCGTGGTATCGCTCCTGAGACGGCTACTCCCAAGGGTTAGGTGGGGGCGCTGTGAATCTTGGGACGGGACAGGTGGAGATGAGGGGTATATGTGAGAAACGCGATGGCTAGTAAGCATATATCCCTTGGCATTTTTAGTTATTCCCGGGAATTAAAAATCGATTTGAATCGCTGATGCTCACCAGATGTGAGAGTGTCAAATATCGCACACGGGCAACGTAGTAACAATCTCAAATACTATGCTATGTTCATGTTTTCAAATACAACATGTTTGGTGTATACGATGGATTACTTATATGCAAGTTATGATGGATTACTCTCATGCAAGTTGCTATGGTTTACTTTCCTGCAAGAATATTATTATTATGGTCACAATCTGATCTGAGCAAGGGTAGGGTAGCAGCTGTCAAATCCTGCTATCTTCTCTCAACACTTTGTTGGATAAAATCAATGGCTAAGGACAAACATTGATTAGTAAGCTATGCTTTGCGTCAGCCGTAAGCCATGTCCATTAAGTTCTATTGAGTAATTAGTACTCAGGGTTTGCCCCCATTTTTGGCTCACAGGTATGGAGTTTCTCATGTGTCCCTGCGTTAGAGGGGGCACATGCATGCAACATGACTAGAGGATGACGTTTGTGGCACCAGGACAACATCAGTGGGCTTAATGTTGATCCTCTTTTGCAAAATTCCGCTGCATTATCTGAACTCTGATCTACTTCTACTTCCGCTGCGAGACATTTGAGAACTTATGTTATATTGTGACTATGTTGGATTTGGAACTTTAATTTGAACTGGTCTGTAATCTAATTCTATTATCTATCTATAATCAACTACCTGTGATGATGTAATTGTTGTGGCTCCTTCGAGGGTCAATGTGTGTGATGTCGATTCCTCTGGAAATTGGTGTTATCGAGGGTCGAAGGCCACTCGACGGACTACCGGGTTTAGTCCGGCTTAAGTGCACTGCGGGCCAAAGGAGGCAGGTGTGCTTAATCCGGGTTAAGCAGGGCGGTTCCGCCACAGCTGGTATCAGAGCCGATCATACACAGACAACAGTTATATCATCCAGTTTTGGTTTACAAAACTATTTTCGAAAGCTCTTTTCAAGTAATTAAAAAAATGAGAGTATGCGATATGCCCATATTAAGGATGTTAGTGTTAGTGTTATCCAGGTGACATCACTGACATTCTGATCTAGATAGAACTCATATGCATATTCAGCGCTTTGAGAAGCAACTTTTCGGTCATAGCTGTCCCCAGTACTGGTCGAAGCTATTAGGTTTTGCGAATGGTTGTAAACTGTGCATTCATGATGTCTAAGTAAAAGCTCTTTAATGGTGGTGGGCATGTTTGAGGCTTTCATACCCACCACACTTACATTCGGTTTGGGGATCTACCTTACTCTCGACAATCCCCAGTACTGGTGGAAAGTCAGGCTTTGAGAGGAGGTGCAAAGGCCCACCTACGTTGTCCACGCAGTGGTCACGCGTGGATGCCACACTATGTGGTAATATATGAGCATGCATTCTTCTGCAGGTACACTAACTACGTGCGAAATTAAGAACGGTCAGGAAACGACTAGTTGCATTAGAGAGTGCCGTGCATATGTGTCACCGAAATAATGATAGCTATATGTACTCTTCTTTTAGATGTGTGATGTGAGACCGTTTAGATACGAATCATGCATCATATTTACTACTTTAATTATGGTCGGGTATTGTTAAAATGCAATGAAATAAATTGTGACCTTAAAATTTACCTTCTATACGCTGCACTGTTATATCCTTGTCATAATCTCTCGCATGAAAAATATGTCTCTCACTAATGCACAACCTTGCTTATCCAAACAAATGGCCAGAACCAAGCAGACCGCACGTAAGGCCACTGGAGCCAGGACCACAGTACTCCCTGACATGACTCACACTCCCCCTGTGGTGGAGGATGGGTTGCTCCACACCCGTTGCAGAGAGGAGTGTCCCCTATCACAGTTGCTGTGCAGGATGGAGCGTCATCCCTGTCCCTTTATCTCGGTGCAGACGGTGCACGAGGAGGGCAACTGCATGGCCCAGGTTGTCCTTCCACGAGGGACGTTCGCAGGCTAGGAGACCCTCACCACTTACGGGGCCAACGAGGAGGAGGCTTACCGTAAGGCGGTGATGGCAGCCCTCACTTCACTGAGCTCCAGGTGGAAGGCAGGCCACATGGTCCTGCGCTTCCTCCCCACACGCGACCTCGACCATGCTTGGCAGGACCGCCGCGAGCAGCTCCGGGACAGGAATGGCTCCCGCCCCTTGGTAGCGTGCATGGACTATGCACGTGAGCCGCTTCTACTTTGACAGGTACACGGAGACCCGTACCCATGTGGAGGAGTTGGAGGCCCAGGTGGCGCAGCTGCAGCAGCGTCTGGCAGAGTATGAGCCACTGCAGCAGCCCGCACCTTTGGAGGAGGAGGAGTCCTCGGAGCCCATGGAGATGGAGGAGGAGGAGGGGACCGTTCCGTCGGACGCGAACTCCAGGGTGTAGGGTGACTGATGGTGTGATGAAGGAAGTTAAGCTTTAAGTTAGTGACGCGTTGAAAGCGATGTTTTGTAATAATCTGCTCCGCGTTTTAGATCCATGGCTGTACGAAAACATTGATGAGTTGTGAGAGCTCATTCGGTACGCCATTTGATGTCGTGATGGACGATTTTATTATGCACTATTTGATGGTTGGTCGATGTAGCCACCATCCCGTGATGTAATCTTAAGACTCTTTAGTGGTAATCGAACCTTTCTAAGTGGCACTAATGTTAGTTCTACGTTGTGATGGCATTTGAGATGGTTGTGTGTATGAATTTGTGAGTCACACTTCGTTTTGGATTGCGTCTTGCAATCTGGAATTTTACACAGCTGCAGCTAAAACTGGTATTATCTCAGATTGTTTGAGGAATTGACCCAAGAGTTGGTTAGCAAAGTTGTAGAGGACTGACTGGTGTACAACTTTGTCAATTGGAACTTTCTCTAATTGTGCTCAGATCTGGAATTATGATCAAATTTTTCAAGAACCTGTAATCTGGACTGAAGCAGCACCAGTAGGAAAATCCCATTTTGCACACCCTTAGTGCAAGAACTGAACTTGGAGTGTATTGTCAAAGTTTTAGAACTGGAGGTATAGAACAACTTTGTTATACAAAGTTTCTCCTAAAAATGTTTCATTTGGAAGTTATAGCCAAAATCGTGCAGTCTCAGAAATCTGAACGAAACTGATGCACCCTGACGTACACTGAATTTGAACAAGATACTAATGGAATTCCCAAAAACTTTTTATACGAAAGTGCAAGAACACAGAACAAGGGATAACTTTGCTAGGGGGGCATAATCAAAAGATGAACGGTTTAAGAGCAGCGCGCCATTAAAGTCGTTGCTATCCAGGAATCCACACGATTGTCGAGTATTAAACGCCAACACGCCCGGGCTATGCTAGATGTGACAGTGGTCGAACCACTGCAAGAAGAAAGCTAACACTTTACTGCAATTATATGTTTCCGTCTTACATGTTCTGAGTAACTGTGTTTCGGCGCATTTAATTGCTTTAAAGTGGTTGGACTAAACACTGTTAGCTTCACTCTTGCAGATGGTGAGCACTCGCAATGGGCAGACCTCGGGCCAGCAGCCACACGACGCACCACCCCCACCGGAGCTCGCTACTCTGGTGGTGCAGCATGCGGAGTTAATCCGCATGATGGCAGAGGAACGCCAGGCTTAGGGGCAACAGCGGGCACGGGAACACCAGCCCCGCAGCATCACCTACCAGGACTTCGAGGGGCTGCGCCCTCCTGTCTTCACCACGTGCCTTGAGCCACTCGCAGCAAATGACTGGCTCCGCACAATCGAATCCAAGTTCACACTGCTTCTTGGGTTGACCGAGCAAGAGAAAGCTCGGTTTGCGGCATAGCTACTTCAGGGCCCCGCTGGAGTTTGGTACGCCACGTTCCAGGGTATGCAGCAGCGGGATCACGTGATCACCTGGGAGGAGCTCCGTACGGCTTTCCGGGCCCAGTACATCCCGGCGAGTCTTATGGACCAGAAGCAGCGCGAGTTCAGGGAGCTCAAACAGGGCAATCGCACGGTGATGCAGTACGTGCAAACCTTCATACAGCTGTCGCAGTATTCACCTGGGGATGTTGCAGATGATCCTAGCAGGGCGGCCAGACTCTTGCAGGGTTTCGACCCTACCCTACAGACACATCTCGAGCGTCGTTACTAGAGCTTTTCAGAGCTGGTCGACACTGCACTGGACATGGAGAATCGCCTCCGTGTTGCCAATGAGGACCACAAGCGGAAACGTCAGGCCAGTAGTGCACCCGGGTCATCTAGAAGCAGAAAACCAATTACCAGCAGTAGCCCCGCTACGTGATCTGGCCCAATCAATCGGGTTGGTTCCACCGAGCTCCACAGCAGCAGCAGTACCCGGCCTACCGTGCACCCACACAGCTTCCCGCCTCTCGTGCTCCCACCGCACCAGGACCCGGGAACCCTTGCTTCAATTGTGGCAAGACAGGCCACTTTAGCAGAGAGTGCCGCGCTCCTCGCAGGATACAGGGCCCCACTCCTGCAGGTGGTAGCCGGCAGACAAAGCCCAAGGGGAACACGCCGCGGAAGGGCCAAGTGCACTACATTCACCTGGAGCAGATCCCCGTCGGGGAACCGGTACTTGCTGGTACGTTCTCAGTCAACGGTCATCCCACCGTCGTGCTATTTGATTCTGGGGCCACGCACACCTTCATTAGTCAGTCATATGCATCGAAGTATGGGATAAAAACTTCTTGCATAAAAGAAAGCTACAACATCTCTGCACCTGGAAACCCCATTAACACAAATTTGATAGTAAAGAGGTTGCTTTTAAGTATAGGAGGGGAGAACTTCATCATCAGTCCTGTGGTGCTGCCACACCAAGGGATTGATGTCATACTAGGGATGAATTGGATGAACAAAAACCATGCAGTCCTGGATATTGGCAGCAGGACAGTACAACTAAAGTCTCATGTCAGTGGAAAGATTCTAAAGGTCCACATACCAAATCAGAAGCACATTGAACCTACTGTGAATGCAACTGAACTACAAGAAATCAAGAAGATACCTATAGTATGTGAATTCCCAGACGTGTTTCCGGAGGAGCTCCCTGGTCTCCCACCGGATAGGAATGTTGAGTTTAGCATCAAACTGGTTCCAGGTACGGCACCCGTCTCTAAGAAACCGTACAGGATGGCACCAGATGAACTTAAAGAGTTGAAAACACAGTTGCAAGAGCAGCTAGATAAAGGTTTCATCTGCCCTAGCTCATCACCTTGGGGGTGCCCAGCCCTCTTTGTCGAAAAGAAGGACCAAGGTGGTAAGCGGCTATGTGTGGACTATCGGCCTCTAAATGCAGTCACAGTCAAGAACAAATTCCCACTGCCACATATTGATATTCTGTTTGATCAGCTAGCCGGGGCTAGAGTCTTCTCGAAAATTGACCTGAGATATGGGTACTATCAGATAAAAATCTGAGAGGAGGATATCCCTAAAACGGCTTTCTCGACTAGATATGGCTTGTATGAGTACCTAGTCATGTCTTTCGGATTGACCAACGCACCGGCTTTCTTCATGTACATGATGAACTCGGTGTTCATGAATGACCTGGACAAATTTGTGGTAGTGTTCATTGATGATATACTAATCTACTCCAAGAATGAAGAAGAACACAAAGAACACTTGCGGATTGTACTCAGTCAGCTCAGAGAACACAAACTCTATGCCAAGTTCAGCAAGTGCGCGTTTTGGCTAAACGAAGTAAGCTTCTTGGATCATTTATTTGAAAGCGTACTAAATTGGAAGCAACCCGAAACCATAACTGAGATCCGGAGTTTCCTCGGTTTAGCGGGCTACTACCGCCGCTTTATCAAGGATTTCTCCAAGACGGCAAAGCCAATGACCTTATTGACCAAGAAAAATGCCAAGTACACGTGGAGTCCAAACTGTGAGGAAGCCTTCCAGAGTTTAAAGAGATCCTTAACAACCGCACCAGTGCTGGCACAACCGGACGTCACGAAACATTTCGATGTGTATTGTGACGCCTCCGGCAATGGGCTTGGCTGTGTCCTAATGCAAGAAGGGAGGGTAGTCGATTACGCTTCCCGTCAATTGAGAAAACATGAAGCCAATTATCCAACTCATGATCTAGAACTGGCAGCAGTGGTACACGCACTGAAAATATGGAGGCACTATCTGCTAGGCAATACTTGTCATATCTACGCCGACCACAAGAGCCTCAAATACATCCTCACCCAACCCGAATTGAATATGAGGCAGCGACGGTGGTTAGAGTTGATAAAAGACTATGACTTAGAAATTCATTATCATCCTAGCAAGGTGAATGTGGTAGCGGATGCGCTAAGCCATCGGGCTCATTGCAATGTGATTGAAGCTCGGCCTACAGTAAGAGTGCTATGTTGTGAGATAGATGAAATCGAAGTGCCTACAGAACAACTAGCTGAGCTTTATAACCTCATTATTGAGCCCTCCATCAGAGAACAAATCATCACTGCTCAAAAACAAGATAAAGGCATGACATTCATTCGTGAGGGTATGGATGAGAAGAAGAGGGCATGTTTCGCACTTGATGACCAGGGTGTGTTATGGTTTAAAAATCGGTTAGTGGTCCCTAAGGATATGGAGTTGAGGAAGAGGATTCTAGATGAAGCTCACACGTCTATGTTCACTATGCACCTGGGCAATAACAAAGTGTACCAAGACTTGAAACAGAAGTTTTGGTGGACTCGTATGAAATGAGAGATCGCCAAGTACGTGTCCGAGTGTGACGTGTGTCAGAGAATAAAAGCTGATCACCTAAAGCCTGCGGGTATGCTTCAGCCACTTGAGGTTCTAGCCTGGAAGTGGGAAAATATACACATGGACTTCATTGTGAGTCTATCTCTTACACTGAAAGGGTATGATTCGATCTGGGTAGTCATTGACCGATTCATGAAAGCCGCACATTTCCTTCCTGTCAAGACCACCTATCGAGCAAAACAATATGCCGAGCTATATATTTCTCGAATTGTGGCACTACACGGTGTTCCTCAAACCATCTCTTCGGACAGAGGCTCATTGTTTGTGTCATGCTTTTGGGAGCACTTACAAACTGCCCTTGGGACTACCTTGATTCACAGTTCAGCATATCATCCACAAACCAGCGGCCAAGTTGAGAGGGTCAATCAGATCTTAGAAGATATGTTGAGAGCATGTGCACTAACTTATTCTACCAAGTGGGATGAGTGTCTCCCTCTAGCAGAATTCGCTTATAACAACAGCTACCAGAAGAGCTTAGAAATTGTTCCTTTCGAAGCTTTATATGGTAGGAGATGTAGAACACCCCTCAATTGGTCCGAACCGGGTGAACGTGTCACCTTTGGCCCTGAATTGGTAACACAAGCCGAAGAGCAAGTTAAACTCATACACAGCAATTTGAAAAGAGCACAATCCAGACAAAAGAGCTACTCTGACAAGCGGAGACGACCATTGGTTTTTGAAGTAGATGATCATGTGTACCTTTAGGTGTCACCGATGAAAGGGGTACATCGTTTTGGTGTGAAAGGGAAGTTAGCACCGAGATACGTGGGTCCGTTTAAGATCACTGAGCAGTGCGGGCCAGTTGCTTACCGGTTGGAGCTACCACCACATCTAGCGGCGGTTCATGACGTGTTCCATGTCTCGCAACTTAAGAAGTGTTTGAGAGTGCCAGAAGAAGCAGTGGACACCTCTCAAATTCAAATCGAGCCTGACCTCACTTATGAAGAATGACCCATAAAAATCCTCGACCAAAAACAAAGAACAACGAGAAGAAGGACGATCAACTTTTACCAAATTCAATGGAGTAATCACTCCGAGTAAGAAGCAACTTGGGAGCAAGAAGAATACTTGCAAACCAAATATCCGGGTTTTCTTTCGGCTACTGAAAATGAGTATGTATAACCATCTAAATTCAGATTTGTACTCGAAACCCTACACAACGCACTATCTCCGCATTTAACTTATCCACCCATATCACATCAACAAATCTCGGGACGAGATTTCTTTAAGGGTGGTGGGTTGTGATGCTCCGGCATCTCAAGTGCATAATCACTCATCATACATGAAGCATTCATCCTTGAGCATCATGGCATAACATGTGTTGGTGCATTGGAAACAAATTTGGTTTATATTACAAAGTGAAAAACCTTGTCATTTCATGTGTGATGCTATGTTTATAGTCACATCTTTGATTCTATTGAGATCTGGGTGAAATTCATATTGACAAAACTATAGATCCACATGAGATAAACAACTTTGCTAATTGGAGTCTGGTCATATAATGAGGTTTACAAGGTGATTAGGGTCATTCAATGTCAGTACAGAAAACCAGTTCAAATTAGGGCTGATTGGGAATCCCAAATTTACTCTAACTTACAACCACTTTCATTCAAAGCTCAAATTAGAGAAATTGTAGGTTTTGAAATTCGAAACAAACTTGTCAAAAGACACATTGGGAGAGAATGCATATAAATAGGACTTTCTGAATTCCTAAGCAATAAAGGTCCCCCTGTCCAAATTGGGGCTGCTACACAAATTCAAGTGAAATTCATATTTGCAAACTGATTTGGGGTTGATCCTTTTGAAAAAGTTGTAGAGTTCCAAGAGCAGAACATTTCATCTAATTACCACTTTTCCAAATTCAGAATCTAATTGTGTCAAAATGGTGAATTTCAGAAGGTGAGAAAACACATTTTTCTTTTTCTCCATTTTCCCCTCCCCCGCGGTCACTGACCGGTGGGCCCGCCACGTCAGCGCGGCCACCGTGTTCGGAACGGCGGCCGTCGCGTGGCCGGCGGGGTACGGGCAAACGCCGTGCGCCGCGGATCGCTCCCCGCGCCTCGGCCTTTGGGTTTTAGCTTTTCGCACAGTGGATTAAGTCGCTGTTTACTGAGTCTTTGCATTCTTATGTGCTAGCCCCTAAGATCTAGGTTTAATTATGTTTTAGTCCCTGGATCTATGATTTTTTCATTATATTTTCCTATATTTCGGCTGAAACTTTGGAAATTCATATAAAATCAAATAAAAATCGTAAAAAGGTAAACTCAGTTGTGTTGTACTCCTTGTAAATAGATCTACACAGTGGGTATGATGTGGAGGTGTGCATGTACAGTTTTGCCCCTTGTTATTGTGCATGCATGTTAATTCAAGGAAAAGTAGAAAACATGGTCTAGTTGGAGTCCAAATGTGATGAAACTTGGTCACTACCTTTCTTGGGGTGATTGGACACTGTAGGAATTGTGGTAACTCAATATATTATTGTTCATTCTCTGTTTTACCATTTTGCATGTATTTTATGCTTTATTTGATAGCTTGGAAATGAGGCCCATGTAAAATATGATGAATATGACTCACTGGTATTTTTCTTAGGTCCTATATGGTTTATGAACCTCGCTAGTAAAATATGAGCCCCTGCATGTTAAGTTTTGATGGTGATTTGAAAATGACAAATCTTGACTTGGAGAACTAGATAAATGGAAAAATAGGTTCTAATGTGCAGGATAAATTCTAGGAAAATTCTAGTAGCATATGGGAGTGCAGTAGAGTCCAGAAAGTATATGCTAGAGGGCTATTCACACTGTTTATATGCACATCTTATTTTCACATATAATTTGTACATGTAGTTCCTGCTAAGTATAACTCACTGGTAAAATTACACCTTCAGAAACCATACCTATAATTTATGAGAATTCTGACAAGGTGTAGGGCTGAAAACTTGCTGGAATTTTAATAAAATAATTATAACTACAGTAGCCTTGGGGATGCAGAAGCTATATGTCATAAAAGTTTGGGCTCGTTTGGTTATGTTTTACTGCTGCATATTGAGTGCGTAAATTAATTCACAAATGAGCATGGTTTACCCTAAGCATATGGATGATTAATGATTTGATTGCTACACACATGTAGTTTTCCATGAAGTATATGCTGCATATTATCATCCACATTTCGTCTACATCATATGCATTCATTTGCATTCGTGTGCACTCATATCTGCACCATTCATGCATATAGATCCCGCGAACGAGGAGCTGCCACCGGAGCAACCCTTGATCGAGGAGCCCGAGGACGAACAAGAAGACCTGCAGCCGACAGCTGATCACCCCGCGGAGGAAGCACCCTCTAATCCGAGCGGAGAAGGTAGGCAGGACCATACTACCCAGCTAATCTAATAATGCTTATTGATTACGCATGTGCATTTAGAGTCGATTGAAACCAACTACATTAGAATCCTTGGCTGTCCTGGCCCTAGATCCTATGAATAGAGTTCGTAGGACGAGTATGCATAGAAATGCTAGGTACGAGTAGACACGAGTGAGCACTGTCACTCGTCGCATAGGTGATATTTCAAAACCTCAGAAATCTTACTATGATGCAATTTATGATTATTTATGTTGATGTTAAATTGAGACGTGGCGGAGCGTAAGTTTACTTTCGTGGTGTGCGTTGTTGTTCTCCGGCTCCGCCCTTGTTGCATAAGGCCCATTCGCTGTTCACCTGCTGATTGACACAACATTGCTAGGAGTGCTTATCCGGGTCGTGGGACCGGTGAAAGTCTTACCGGCCCCGTCCTACTATTCATGGTGCTGCCCATCCACTGATAGGGGGCCGATGGACTTGGGAGGTGCTTGGAAGTTGAGGGAGAGCTGACCCGACTCACCGTGGTATCGCTCCAGAGACGGCTACTCTCAAGGGTTAGGTAGGGGCGCTGTCAATCTTGGGACGGGACAGGTGGAGATGAGGGGTATATGTGCGGAACGCGATGGCTAGTAAGCATATATCCCTTGGCATTTTTAGTTATTCCCAGGAATTAAAAATCGATTCGAATCGCTGATGCTCACTAGGTGTGAGAGTGTCAAATATCGCACATGGGCAACATAGTAACAATCTCAAATACTATGCTATGTTCATGTTTTCAAATACAACATGTTTGGTGTATATGATGGATTACTTATATGCAAGTTATGATGGATTACTCTCATGCAAGTTGCTATGGTTTACTTTCCTGCAAGAATATTATTATTATGGTCACAATCTGATCTGAGCAAGGGTAAGGTAGCAACTGTCAAATCCTGCTATCTTCTCTCAACACTTTGTTAGATAAAATCAATAGCTAAGGACAAACATTGATTAGTAAGCTATGCTTTGCATCAGCCGTAAGCCATGTCCATTAAGTCCTATTGAGTAATTAGTACTCAGGGTTTGCCCCCATTTTTGGCTCACAGGTATGGAGTTTCTCATGTGTCCCTGCATTGGAGGAGGCACATGCATGCAACATGACTAGAGGATGACATTTGTGGTACCAGGACAACATCAGTGGGCTTGATGTTGATCCTTTTTTGCAAAATTCCGCTGCATTATCTGAACTCTGATCTACTTCTACTTCCGCTGCGAGACATTTGAGAACTTATGTTATATTATGACTATGTTGGATTTGGAACTTTAATTTGAACTGGTCTGTAATCTAATTCTATTATCTATCTATAATCAACTGCCTGTGATGATGTAATTGTTGTGGCTCCATCGAGGGTCAATGTGTGTGATGTCGGTTCCCCTGAAAATTGGTGTTATCGAGGGCCAAAGGCAACTCGACGTACTACTGGGTTTAGTCTGGCTTAAGTGCACTGCGGGCCAAAGGAGGTAGGTGTGCTTAATCCGGGTTAAGCAGGGCGGTTCCGCCACAAAATGATGGCTAATGCTTTATGTGAAATTAAATGCTTTTGTTTTCTTACATGTTTTTCATGTATTCAGAATGTATTTTTGGTGTTGTGGTCTTTTGTCACTACATCTACTGCACTAAAGTTTTGGACTAAACACAAGTGGCCTCATTCTTGCAGATGGTTAACACTCGCCAAGAGCAAACCTTGGGGTCGGGGCAACAGCCGCAGAACGCCCCACCTCCACCATAGCTCACTACTCTGGTTGTGCAGTAGGCGGAGTTAATCCGCATGATGGCAGAGGAACGCCAGGGCCGTGATTAGCGGCAGGAGCACAATCCCTGCGGTATCACCAATCAAGATTTTGAGGGACTATGCCCTCCAGTCTTCACGACCTGCCCGGAGCCACTCGCTGCCGACGACTGGCTCCGCACTATTGAGTCCAAGTTCACCCTCCTACCTGGGCTGTCTGAGCAAGAAAAGGCTCAATTTGCTGCGCAGTTGCTTCAGGGACCCGCGGGGGCATGGTACGCCACGTTCCAGGCTATGCAACAGCAGGGGCACATGATCATATGGGGAGAGCTCCGTACGGCCTTCCGGGCTCACTATATCCCGACAAGCCTTATGGAGCAGAAGCAACGTGAGTTTAGGGAACTCAAGCAAGGTGGCAAGACCGTGATGTAGTATGTGCAGGCATTCATCCACCTGGCTCAGTACTCTCCAGGAGATGTAGCTGATGATCCTAGCAGAGCGGCCAAACTCCTGCAGGGTTTTGACCCACACTCCAGACACACCTGGGTCCTCGTTACCAAAGCTTCACGGACTTGGTAGATACCACACTGGACATGGAGCACTGCCTCCGCATTGCCAATGAAGATCAGAGCCACAAGCGCCAGGCTAGCACCGCACCTGCTGGTTCTTCACAGAAGCAGAAGAGCACCTACCAGCAGCCATAGCAGAACTCCCAGAGGCCTCGCTTTGTGATCTGGCCCAATCAGCCGGGTTGGGTGCACAGGGCACCACAGCAGCAGCTCCTATCCTACAGAGCACTGGCACAGCTTCTCGCGGCTCCTACTGCTTCAGGGGCGGGGGGTCCATGCTTTAACTGTGGCAAGACGGGGCATTTCAGCAGGGAGTGTCGAGCACCTTGCCGGCTGCAGGGCCATAATCCTGCAGGTGGCAGCCAAGGGAAACCGAAGGGGTCCGCACCTAAGATGGGTCGTGTCCACCTCATTCACATGGGGCAGATTCCAGCCAAAGAGCCGGTACTTGCTAGTATGTTCACAGTCAATGGTCATCCGGCCGTTGTGTTGTTTGATTCCGGGGCTACTCATACCTTCATTAGTCAGTCATGTGCATCACGGCATGGGATAAAAACTTATTGCATAAAAGAAAGGTACAACATCTCTGCACCAGGGAACCCCATCAACACAAATTTGATAGTGAAGAAGCTACACTTAAGTATAGGAGGGGAAGAGTTCACTATTAACCCCGTGGAGCTACCACACCAAGGGATTGATATAATTTTGGGAATGAACTGGATGACAGAAAATGATGCGGTCCTGGATATTGGCAGCAGGATAGTGCAGTTGAAATCTAGTGTCAGTGGCAGAGTCTTGAAAGTACACATGCTAGATCAGAAGCACATAGAGCCCATAGTAAGTGCAACCGAAATCAAAGAGATTAAAAAGATACCGGTCGTATGTGATTTCCCTTATGTGTTTCCGGAGGAGCTTCTTGGGCTTCCTCCAGACAGAGATGTGGAATTTAAAATTGACCTTGTCCCAAGAACGGCACCTGTTTCAAGGAGGCCATACAGAATGTCACCCGATGAACTCAAAGAACTAAAAACACAACTACAAGAGCAATTAGATAAAGGGTTCATCCGTCCCAGCTCATCACCTTGGGGTTGTCTAGCTCTCTTTGTTGAAAAGAAGGACCAAGGTAGTAAAAGACTCTGCGTTGACTATCGGCCTTTGAATGCTGTCACGGTCAAGAATAAATACCCATTACCCCACATTGATATACTATTTGATCAATTAGCGGGGGCTAGAGTCTTCTCAAAAATTGATCTAAGGTCTGGCTATTACCAAATAAAAATCAGGAAAGAAGACATACCTAAGACGGCTTTCTCAACCAGATATGGCCTATATGAATATCTAGTCATGTCCTTTGGGTTAACCAACGCACCAGCTTTCTTCATGTATATGATGAATTCGGTGTTCATGAATGAGCTTGATAAGTTTGTAGTGGTGTTCATCGATGACATCTTAATTTATTCCAAAGATGAAGAAGAGCACGAGGAGCACTTGCGGATAGTACTCACGCGGCTTAGAGAACACAAACGCTATGCCAAGTTCAGCACGTGTGCATTGTCGCTGAAGGAAGTGGGATTCTTAGGTCACATTTTATCTGAGAAGGGAGTAGCAATTGATCATAGCAAGGTAGAGTGTGTACTGAATTGGAAGCAACCCGAAACCGTAACTGAGATCCGGAGTTTCCTCAGTTTAGTGGGCTATTACCGTCGCTTTATCAAGGATTTCTCCAAAACTGCAAAGCCAATGACCTCACTGACCAAGAAAAATGCCAGGTATTCGTAGAGTCCAAACTGTGAGGAAGCCTTTCAGAGCTTAAAGAAATCTTTAACAACTGCGCCAGTGCTAGCACAACCGGACGTCACGAAACCTTTTGACATGTATTGTGACGCCTCCGGCAATGGGCTTGGCTGTGTCCTAATGCAAGAAGGGAGAGTAGTTGCTTACGCTTCCCGTCAATTGAGAAAACATGAAGCCAACTATCCGACACATGATCTTGAGTTAGCGGTGGTCGTTCATGCTTTGAAAATATGGAGGCACTACCTACTGGGCAACACTTGTAATATATACACTGATCACAAGAGCCTCAAATACATCTTCACGCAACCTGAATTAAATATGAGGCAACGACGGTGGTTAGAGTTGATGAAGGATGATTATGATCTAGAGATTCACTACCACCCTGGGAAGGCGAATGTGGTAGCTGATGCGCTAAGCCGTCGGGCTCATTGCAATGTGCTTGAAGTCCGACCCATGGCAAGAATGATCTGTTGGGAAATGGATCAGATCAAGATGCCTACGGAACAACTAGCTGAACTTTATAACCTCATTATTGAACCCACCATCAAAGAGCAAATCATAACGGCACAAAAACAAGATAAAAGGCATGGCATTCATTCGTGAGGGTATGGATGAGAAGAAGAGGGCATCCTTCACACTTGATGACCAGGGTGTGTTATGGTTTAAAAATCAATTAGTGGTACCTAAGGACATGGAGTTAAGGAAGAAAATACTTGATGAAGCTCACACCTCTATATTCACCATGCACCCGGGTAGCAATAAAATGTACCAAGACCTAAAGCAAAAATTTTGGTGGACCCGTATGAAGCGGGAAATTGCCAAGTACATGTCTGAGTGTGATGTGTGTCAGAGAGTGAAAGCGGACCACCTAAAGCCTGTTGGTATGCTTCAACCGCTAGCGCTTCCAGCATGGAAATGGGAGGATATACACATAGACTTCATTGTGGGATTGCCTCGTACTCAGAAGGGCTATGACTCCATTTGGGTCATCATTGACCGCTTCACCAAATCTGCCCAGTTCATTCCGGTGAAGAACTGGTATAATGCACAGAACTACGTAGAGATTTATATCTCCTGCATTGTTTCATTGCACGGGGTTCTTAAAACCATCACTTTAGATAGAGGCTCATTATTTGTGTCCCGTTTCTGGGAGCAGCTGCAAACCGCTCTTGGCACCGCTTCGATTCACAGTTTCGCATATCACCCTCAAACTAGTAGTCAAGTTGAGAGAGTAAATCAAATCTTGGAAGACATGTTGAGATCTTGTGCTTTAACCTATTCCACCAAATGGGACGAGTGTCTCCCACTAGCCGAATTTGCTTACAATAACAACTACCAGAAGAGCTTAGAAATGGCTCTTTTCAAGGCTCTGTATGATAGAAGATGTAGAACACCGCTCAACTGGTCCGAACCAAGTGAACGTGTCACTTTTGGCCCTGACTTGGTCACGCAAGCCAAAGAACAAGTAAAATTCATACATAGCAATTTAAAAAGAGCACAGTCAAGGCAAAATTGTTATTCTGATAAGAGAAGAAGACCGCTAGCCTTTGAGAAAGACGACCACGTGTATCTTCGAGTGTCACCCATGAGGGCGGTACATCGCTTTGGAGTGAAAGGGAAGTTAGCACCAAGGTATGTCGGTCTGTTTAAGATCCTAGAAAGATGTGGTCCAGTTGCTTACCGACTAGAGTTGCCACCACACCTTGCTGCGGTTCATGACGTGTTTCATGTCTCGCAACTGAAGAAGTGTTTGAGAGTGCTGGAAGAACCAGTGGACACCTCTCAAATTCGGATTGAGCCTGACCTCACTTATGAAGAACATCCCATAAAATCCTTGACCGAAAACAAAGATCAACAAGAAGAAGAACAATCAACTTTTACAAAGTGCAATGGAGTAATCACTCCGAAGAACAGGCAACTTGGGAGCAAGAAGAATACTTGCAAACCAAATATCCGGGTTTTCTTCCATCTACTTCAAACGAGTATGTAGAGCTATCTAAATTCAGATTCCATTCGAAACCATACACAATGCACTATCTTCTCATTTAACTTAACCACCCACATCACATCAAAATCTTGGGACGAGATTTCTTTAAGGGGGGTGGGTTGTGATGCTCCAGCATCTCAAGTGCATTATCCTTTCTCATACATGAAGCATTCATCATGAGGCACCATATTTTGGCATGCATTTGAGCTCATACTCAAACTTGGTTGAAATTGCTAATAGTTAAACTCTGTTTGCTGCATGTGTGCTTCTATGTTTGAGGTCATAACTTTGTTTCCTTTGAGATCTGGGTGAAGCTCATATTAACAAAACTGTAGACAAACAAGAGGTGAACAACATTTATAATTGGGGCTTAGACATATAATGATGTTTACCTAGGGTTTTGGACCTTTTACTGCCAATACAGAAAACCTATCAAAACCTGAACTGCATAGTGATTCAAAATTTTCTCCAACTTACAAACATATTTTGGCAACGTCTTAATTAGAGAAGTTGTAGATCCTGGAGTTGGCAACAATATTGTAAATAAGCTCTTTGAGTGAAAATGGCTGGATGGGGGTGTTTTGGAATTTTTCAGTAAACTGGGTCTGTAGGCCAAATTGAAACTTGAGAGCTAAATTCAAATGCAATTCATAATTCCGAATACTTTTAGGTGTCAAGTATTTTGACAAACTTGTAGAGCTAAAAAAGTAGAACATTTCATCTAATTGGCATTTTTCCAAAATCCGGCTCTAAATAGGTTAAAAATGCGAAATATAGAGAGGGAGAAACACACTTGGGCTGTTTTTGTTCTAGGGTCTATGACAGGTGTGGCCCGCGTGTCAGGGTCGCCACCCTGTCCGGGGCGCCGCGCGCCGCGTGGCCGCCGGCGTACGGGCACGCCCGCGACGCCGCGGATCGCCCCCGTGGCCGCGCCTTCTAAAGGGGAAACGGAGCCCTCCCTTCCCTCTTTCGGCCGCCGCACTCCACTACCCCTCCCGAGCCCTCTCTCCCCTCCATTTTCGCCGCGCGACGCCGAGCCGCCATTGCCGGCGAGCTCGGAGCTCGAGCTCACGCCACCGCCTCCCGTCCTACCCGAGCCAAGGAAACCCCACCACCGCAATCGCCACCCCCCTCGTGCACCCGGAGCCGTAGGTCTCGTCGCCGTCCGTCGCTCCTACGCCGAGATCCGCCACCGCCTCGATGTCACGCCGCGACGTCCTTGCCGCCGTTCACCTCCGGTTCACCGCCTCCCACGCTTCCGTCCGTCCCTCACCATCACCGACACCTATCCGACGGTGAGCGCCGCACTCGCGGGCGCCTTCCCCGACCCACGTCGCGGCCCCGGAGAGCCGAAGCTCGCCGGCGCACGCGCGCCGCGCCGCGCCGCGCGACCACGGGTCTGCGCGAGGTTGAAGACGGAGGGGGGAAATTTTTGGATCTACCCCCTCAGTTTTTCTCTTTTTGCAGCGCTGTTCACTGAGTCTTAGGAATTATGCTAGCCCATGTAGATTTGAAATAATCACGATCTACTCCCTGAATCTAAGTATTTTCCATTTATTTTGGTTTATTTCGGCTGAAACTTTGATAAATCATAATAAATCGAATAAAAATCCAAAATGGACAAACTCAGTGGCTATGAACTCCTTATAAAATGCTCTACACAGTGGGTATGATGTGGAGATGTGCATGTATAGTTTTGCCCTTGCTATTGTGTGTGCATGTTAAACCAAGTAAATAGGAAAAGATAGGCTACATGGCTACCAAAAATTATAAAACTTGGACAGTAGCATGATTAGGATATTTTGACAGTATGTGAATTTTTGTAGCCCTAGTATTGCTCATTTGCTCACTTTTTTGCATTTATGGGTATTATTTGTGCCTTAAATCAGTTTAAAAAATGAAGGCTACATGAAATGGTCTCAAAGTGACTCTCTGCTATTTTTTCTAGGCTTTGGTTAGCATAAGTAGCACCCTGATGAAATATGAAACTATGCATGTTAGTTTTGAATGGGGAATTAAAAATGACAAAATACTACTTACTAAACTTGATAATTGGAAAAAGTGATGTTAGAATGCAAGGAAAATTCTATGGAAAATTTGGTATGCTACTCGTATGATAGAGAGTCCAGAAAGTATTTTTGAAGAATTGTTAACACTATTTATATGTATATCTTAAATTGCATAAAGTAAATTGATGGAAAATAGATGACCTACCAAACTAAGGATATTTTACTTGCAAATTTTTGTACATGCTGTTTATGTCAAATCATGATCACTTGATAAAATACAGGTCAAAATAACATTCCTACAATTTATGAAAAATCTAGAAATTTAATAGGCTGATATCTTGCTAGAATTTTAATAAAATTAATATAACTTTTCCGGAGCTAAAAATCGGATAGTGATCTAGCACAGTAATGATCTGCTTGTCACAATTATTTGAACTCATTTGGGACCATGTAACAGTATGAACTTAACATGAGAACTTTAATTGCATAAATAGATAAACCTACCTATAAACCTATGTATAATTATTTTATGAGTACAATGGTTGCTTGCTACGCTTTGATGCTTGTTGAAAGGATCTGCTATATTGTGCGAGATAGGTTGCATTAACTTTAAGTGATGGTTTGTATGATTTTCCAACTAAAGTTTAAATGGTTTCTTGATGGAAGTTTGTAAATTTTCCTTTCTTGCGGGGTAAATTTAAAAAGAGGGACAATTATGTCTATCATGCCATACTGCTCATCATGAATTGCATTCCTGGTGCATTCGGAACAGCATCGCATTCTTTTGCACTCATTGCACATATTGTCATGCATATAGACACCGGGAGCGAAGGAGTGACATAGGAGCTGCCCCCTGATCGAGGAACCGGATGACCAGGAACAAGGAGGACAGCAGTAGGAGAAGAACCCGCAGGCCGCACCTGACTTTGCACCCGAGGCACCCTCTGACCCCAACGAAGAAGGTAGGCCAGATCATACTATTCCCAGCTAACAAATGGCTATGGTTTACGCATAGCATTAGGGTTGATTGAAACCAAACTGCATTAGACTTCCTGGCCGCCCTGGCCCTAGCACCTATAAATAGAGTCCGTAGGTGCAAGTGCCTAGAATGGCTAGGCACGAGTAGACACGAGTGACTGTACTCGTCTCGTAGGTTCTACTTTTCATTATGGCAAACATTTAAATTGAAGTTATTGTTATGCTATGCTTTAAATGGAGACCGGGCGGAGATTTATTTCAGTATTTATTTTTCATGATGTTGTTGCTTATTGGACTCCGCCCGAGTCGCATAAGGCCAGCCGTTGTTCGCTTGGGATCGGCATAACATTGCTAGGATGCTTATCCAGGCCATGGGACTGGTGAAAGCCTTTCCTGGGCCGTCCCACTGTTCAAGATGCTGCCCATCTACTGATAGGGGGGCGATGGACTCGGAGGGCGCTTGTAGTCGAGGGAGGGCTGTTCCGGTACGCATGGTAACGCTCCTAAGGCGGTTATCCTTCAGGGGTTAGGTGGGGGCATTTTGACCCTTGGGACGGGTCAGATTGAGGTGGGGGGCATATGTGAGAACGCCGGGGGTTAGTAAGCATATGCCACCTGGTGTTTCTAGTTATTCCTGGGAAGTAGTAATCGATTCGAATCGCTGATACTCCCCAGGTGTAAGAATGCCAATATCACTGCCGGACAATGTAGTAATCCACTTGAATATGCTATATCATGGATTCATTGTTTGAATAATTACATGCTTGGATATATACATGCTTTACTTTCATGCGAAGATTATTTATATTTATGATGAAATTCCTAATATGATGTTGGATAGCGGTTGATAAATCCCGCTATCTCAAGTTAACATGCTTTTGTTTAGAAATCAATGGCTAAGGACTCACATGATTAGTAAGCAAGCTTCGCGTCAGCCGTAAGCCTATCCATTAAGTCCTGCTGAGTAATTAGTACTCAGGGTTTGGCCCCACTTTTGAGTTACAGGTATGGAGTTCATGTTCTGCACCTGTGTTGGAGGAGGGGCATGTTATCATCAGGAGTAATCATCATGGTTGGCATGGAAGCGACATCGGTGGGCTCGATGTTGTTCCATCGTTGCAGTCTTTTGCATCACTATGAACCTGGAGCTATGAACTTTAATTCCACTGTGAGATACTTTTAAAACTCAGTTATGTTATTGTACTATGTTGGAACTCTATTTGATTCGAACTGGTTTGTAAACTATCCTTAATTATTACACTCTTCAACTGCCTATCATGATGCAACTGTTGTGGCCCTATCGAGGGTCAGATGTGTGTGATGTCGGTTCGTCTGGATTTGGTGCTATCAAGGGCCGAAGGCCTCTCGATGGACTACCGGGTTTAGTCCAGCTTAAGTGCACTGCAAGCCAAAGGAGGCAGGTGTGCTTGATCTGGGTTAAGCAGGGCGGTTTCGCCACATGTATGCCCTCCGATGGACTGCGAGGCGACTCCGATGGACTGGAGAAGCCGGGTGCCACTGTGGTGCTCCAATCCAAGTGCATGGCGCGAAGACGTGTGAGGGAGGCTTTGGCGGCTTCGGCTCAAAACTGCCACCCAAGCTCAAATGACTTGGTGGGTTAGGCTTCGACTCGCCAAGATAGAAGATTGGGCCAAGACTCGGCCCAGGAAGCCCGCAGAATAAAGTTTCCCGGTTTCTGACTTTAAAACTGGGGGGAAGCTTCCGGACTACTGGCTACGTGGCGTACATCCAAGCGAGGTGTGCAGAAGAAGAAGATCAAAGCGTCATCGTAGTCGTCCGATTGTATCATTTTCATTTCAGCACCTTATGGGCTTTCTAGAGTAGGGGTCTTAGTGTTAAATGGTGTCGTTAGGTCTGGGCTATATATACCTAAGTGGCTGGTCATTTAGGTGACTCTTCCACTATTAGAAAACCCTAGGCTTAGGTTCCATATAGTCAAGTGCTAAAGAGAGAAAGGAGATCTTTAGGCTTGGATTTGAGTCCCTTAGCTAGTGTTCTTCACATCAAGAGGGAGGATGAATGGTGGTAGGCTGTAGGAACCTTTGTATGAACTCAATTTCGTGATTAATCTAGCAATATTCCTCTAAAATTGGAGTTCTTGAGTGAAGCCCTCTTTTCCTTCCCCTCACTAGTTTGGTTCTTGGATGAAACTCAAAGGTTTTTGGTGATTTGCTTTGCCCGCGAGTTAATCCTGTTCTTCTGGGTCTTTTGGACTTGCAAGGACGTGGAGATTATGACCTAGTTCATCTCAATCCCCTTGGATTGCCACGAGCAAGTCATGATGGAGATGTGCCCGGCGTGGCAATTTTCAAGACCAACTCCGAGTCATGTCAGCTCTGGCGAGAGCCGATGTTGAGTTCGAGTGCAACTCGACCCACGGGTCTGACTCGGACGCTCGCGTATGGTACACGCAGTTGGACCGCCATTTGGACTCGGATACTTGATCCGCAAGCAATAGAATCCTAATGGGCCTTTACGTGGCTAAAGCCCATTAGTGGAGACTATATATATGCATGAGAGGGCACGGCTCAGAGTACCGGTTGTGTGCATAAGCCGTCGCAGAAAAGGTTTCTGCGAAACCCTAGCCATGCCCTAGTCCAATCTCTCAAGATCCACCGCCAAGTTCGTGGTGCTAGCACGCCAGCACTCGGCGTCGCCTTCCCGCACGTGTGGATACTGTAGAGGTGTTGCTACAACTACTTCGCACATCAACCGACTGGTGGCAAGGGTTGCCGACTCATCGCCAACTGATCCTGATCGAGACCAGCTGGACGACTCGGTGCGCTTGACTCGACACTCGGCTGCGTTCACTCGGCACCCGGCTGCTTCGATTCGTCTTCCACTGCACTGCGCGTCTAGTGGTAACGGCCTATGATCTTCTGCTCGTACGAGTTCCTGCATGTTACGCGGTAGTAGAAAAACGTTTTCATGCTATGGTAGCCTACCCCGTAACCCTACAGTGGTATCAGAGCCGATCGTACGTAGCTTTATGATCTAGATCGATGTAATAGATTGGATCTATTACCGTACTAGATTGGATCTACTGCGGCTCCATGATAACAGATTGGATCCGTTATAGGGTCTAAGCATCGATTCATTGGATGGATTGATGGTAACAGATTGGATCTGTTACAAGCTATCGGCACTGGTTCATTGGATGAGCCGATGACGACTGACATTGCATTCGGCTTGATTGGATCAACCCGATGAGTTTACATAGATTGGATCTATGATCCATATTTGTTGTTATCACATGCCTATTCTTTTTGCATTAGATGTGTTAGAATAGATTCCCTTAGAAAAATTCAAGATGTTTTGATGCCCTTCCAATCGCTACACCTATAAGGATTTCGATCGTTGTTCGGTGGGTCTGCCAAAGCAGGGTGCCGTCAATTATCTTAATCAAATAGGGTGGATGTCGGACATCCGTGTGTACGGGATTGGTTTGCTTGGCAAGGCTATCAAATCAGATTTGGGCCTTGGGCATAACGTTGGATGTTTCGACATTAGATGTAGCCCAACAAACGAGAGTCACATAGGATGTGATTGACAATGGTTGCCTACCGGTTTCGCTAAGTTTCTAGTAGTGATGCCAAAGCTCACTAGGACTTAGATAAACGCGAATCTCGTCCACTATGTGTCGTGAAAGGGAATACGATTAAAAACATATAGTGGGAGTATCTTTTGTTAAATTATTTAATAAAAAATTACATAAAATATTGTGCTAACTCTTTGTATATTTACTTCCTGTTGTAGTTAATCATGGCCGGTAATCCCGCTCAAAGTTCTGGCTTTAATTTGCGATCTATTCTTGATAAAGAGAAGTTGTTTGGAACCAACTTTACTAATTGGTATCGAAACTTGAGAATTGTTCTCAAGCAAGAGAAAAAGGAATATGTTCTTGAGCAGCCCTATCTTGATGAACCTGGGAATGGTGCTAATGCTGCTGACCGCAGGGCTTATGAGAAGCACTGCAATGACTCGCTTGATGTTAGCTATCTCATGCTTGCTACTATGTCCCCTGAGCTTCAGAAGCAATATGAGGACTCGGAGGCCTACAATATGATTGAAGGGCTCTGTGGCATGTTTGAGAACTAGGCAAGGGTCAAGAGGTACAACACCTCAAAGGCCTTGTTCGGTAGCAAGCTAACTGAGGGGAGTCCAGTCAGCCCTCATGTGATCAAGATGATTGGTCACATTAAGGCCCTCGATAGACTTGGTTTTGAACTTGATCCAGAGCTTGCGAAGGATGTGATCCTCCAATCTCTGCCTCCAAGCTTCGAGCCGTTCATCATGAACTATCATATGAATGGCTTGGATAAGACCCTAACCGAGTTGCATGGGATGCTGAAAACTGCCGAGGATAGCATCAAGAAAACCTCACATCATGTGATGATGGTCCAAAGGGATAGCAAGAAGAGGAAGCGCAAGGGAAAGGGCAAAGGCAAGGCTGAGGATAGGATCCAGAAGCCTAAGTCGGATGCCAAGCCTAAGGCTGGTCCCTCTCCCTCGGACAAGTGTTTCCACTATGGTGACAGTGGGCATTGGTCGAGGAACTGCCAGAAGTATCTGGAAGAAAAGAAGAAGAAGGGAAGTGAGACTTCCGCTTCAGGTATTAATGTTATCGAAATTAATCTTGCAACTTCTTCTAGTGGATCATGGGTATTTGATACCGGATCAATGATTCACATCTGCAAATCGTTGCAGGGGCTAAATCAGACTAGAAGTTTTGCGAGAGGCGAGCTAGATGTGCCCGTTGGCAATGGAGCAAAGGTTGCTGTGTTGGCAGTCGGCACGTATCGCTTGTCGCTTCCTTCAGGATTAGTTTTGGAATTAAATAATTGTTATTTTATTCCTGCATTGAGCAGAAACATTATCTCCTCTTCATGTTTGGAGGAGGATGGTGGTTATGAGATAATAATAAAGAACAAGTGTCATTCTGTTTATTTGAATAACATGCTCTATGCGCGTTGTCCATTAGTGAATGGATTGTACGTTCTTGATCTTGAGGTTAAGCCGATTCTTAACATTAATGCTAAACGACTCAAACCAAGTGATTTGAATCCTACCTATATCTGGCATTGTCGCCTTGGCCATATTAACAAGAAACGTGTAGAGAAGCTCCATAAAGATGGACTGATCGACTCATTTGATTATGAATCATTTGAGACATGTGAATCTTGTTTACTTGGCAAGATGACAAAGGCACCCTTCACTGGTCAAGGTGAGAGGGCGTCTGAGTTATTGGCCCTTGTACATACTGATGTATGCGGTCCAATGAGCTCTGTAGCTAGAGGCGGTTTTCAGTATTTCATTACTTTTACTGATGACTTTAGTAGGTATGGCTATATCTACTTAATGCGACATAAGTCCGAGTCGTTTGAAAGGTTCAAACAGTATCAGAATGAAGTACAGAATCACTCGGGCAAGATGATAAAATTCCTATGATCGGATCGTGGTGGAGAATATCTGAGCCAAGAGTTCAATGACCATCTGAAGAGTTGTGGAATTGTTCCACGGCTAACTCCACCCAGAACACCACAGTGGAATGGTGTGTCCGAGAGGAGGAACCGAACCTTGTTGGACATGGTTAGGTCAATGATGAGTCAAACTGATCTTCCGTTGTCTTTTTGGGGTTATGCTTTAGAAGCTGCTGCGTTTACACTGAACCGCGTTCCATCGAAGTCTGTGGAGAAGACACCATATGAGATATGGACTGGGAAGAGTCCCAAATTGTCTTTCCTTAAGTTTTGGGGTTGTGAATCTTATGTCAAGCGTTTGACATCTGACAAGCTTCATCCTAAGTCAGACAAATGCTACTTTGTGGGCTATCCTAGGGAAACCAAAGGATATTATTTCTATAACCGGGAGGAAGCAAAAGTGTTTGTTGCCCGGAATGGTGTCTTTCTGGAGAAAGAGTTTCTTTTGAAAGATGAAACCAGTCGGAACCAGTGCAACTCGAAGAGGTTCGAGAAACACTAGAGAATGGTTCTATTCCGACTGATTTCCAACAGGATGAGTCAAGTGTTGAGCACCCTGTTGAAACACCATTAGCCCCGCGTAGGTCACAGAGGGCACATCGTGCACCCGACCGCTACATGTTCCTCACCATGGGTCGGCACGATGTATTGTTGTTGGACAATGATGAGCCTAAGACTTACAAAGAAGCTGTGATGGGACCCGACTCTGAGAAATGGCTGGAGGCCATGAGATCCGAGTTGAAATCCATAGCTGACAACCAAGTTTGGAACTTAGTCGAGCCACTTGATGAGGTGCGACCTATGGAGTGCAAATGGGTTTTCAAGAAAAAGATAGACGCTGATGGAAATGTTCACATCTATAACACACGGCTTGTGGCAAAAGGGTTTCGTCAAATTCAAGGTGTTGATTATGATGAAACATTTTCGCCCGTAGCCATGCTGGAGTCTATCCGGATCCTCCTCGCGATTGCCACATATCATGATTATGAGGTGTGGCAAATGGATGTCAAAACGGCTTTCCTTAATGGAAACCTAAGTGAGGATGTGTACATGACACAGCCCGATGGTTTTGTCGATCCACAGAATGCTAGGAAGGTATGCAAGCTTTTGAAGTCCATTTATGGACTCAAGCAAGCATCTCGGAGTTGGAATCTACGTTTTGATAAAGTGGTCAAAGGGTTTGGTTTCATCAAAAATGTAGAAGAACCTTGTGTTTACAAGAAGGTCAGTGGGAGCGCGCTTGTCTTTCTGGTCTTATATGTAGATGACATATTATTGATCGGAAATGACATTCCTATGTTGGAAGCTGTGAAGGACTCATTGAGAAAGAGTTTCTCGATGAAGGACTTGGGAGGAGCAGCCTACATTTTGGGCATAAAGATCTATAGAGATAGGTCTAAGCGCTTAATTGGATTAAGCCAAAGTACGTATATTGACAAGGTGTTGAAATGGTTCAACATGCATGATTCCAAGAAAGGTTTCTTGCCCATGTCACCTAGCACGATCTTGAGCAAGACTCAGTGTCCTTTGACTACTGATTAGCAAAAGAGGATGAGTGAGATCCCGTATGCCTCCGCAATTGGATCCATCATGTATGCCATGATATGTACTCGCCCAGATGTTTCCTTTGCTCTAAGTGTTACGAGCAAATACCAATCATGTCTAGGTGAAGGTCACTGGATTGCTGTAAAGAATATCCTTAAGTACTTGAGAAGGACTAAGGATGCGTTCCTAGTGTTTAGAGGAGAGGAAGAGCTCGTTGTAAAGGGTTACAGCAATGCTGGTTTCCAAACAGACAAAGACGACAGTAGATCGCAAGCCGGATTTGTATTCTGCCTCAATGGTGGAGCGGTTAGTTGGAAGAGTTCCAAGCAAGATACCGTGGCTGATTCTGCAACAGAAGCCGAGTACATTGCAGCTTCGGAAGCTGCAAAGGAGGCAGTTTAGATCAGAAAGTTCGTTTCTGAGTTGGGTGTTGTTCCGAGTGCTTTGTGCCCATTGGACCTTCACTGTGATAATATGGGTGCCATTGCACAAGCTAAGGAACCTAGATCACACCAAAAATCCAAACATATACTCAGGCGATATCACCTGATTGGAGATATAATCGATAGAGGTGATGTGAAGATATGTAAAGTGCACACGGATCTAAACGTAGCTGATCTGTTAACGAAGCCTCTCCCGCAATCCAAGTTTAAGGCACACACGAAAGCAATGGGTATTGGATACCTGTGTTGACTCTAGTGTACGTGGGATGAGAATTTGTTATGTTTTATTTCGAATAAATGTTATTCATTGTTGTTCCTTGAACATGTTGCTGTAAACAATGGATCAACGAGTGCGTGACTCGTTCGTGAGACTCTTGTTTAAATGCCGTGTTCTAAATGGTCCCTAGCCTATAATCTTTTTTGGGACAATAATGATTCAAGGGCTAGCACATGGATTGATTGATGATCATGTCTTACGGATCATGGATATTGGATATCAAATCAATGATGTGGACAGATGTTATAGAACATGGTGTCGGATCTGACTCACTCCGAGACATTGCTGGGATTGTTATGCTTAAATGTGCCATCAAGCGCTCTCGAGTGATATACCCGCTAAATCCTTTGACCTGAGATCACCATTGATTCTCACTGTGTGTAGTGGTGTACTTAGGGGTTACCAAACGCTACACCGTAACTGGGTAGTTATAAAAGTAACTTTCGGATACATTACGAAACATGGGTGGGATGTGAGTGGATCAAGATGGAATTTGCCCCTCTCACATAATGAGAGAGATTGCCTCTGGGCCCCTCGAGGTGGCTGGATTAGAAAATGCATGGCCGTGCTATGTGATTAATGGTTAATCACATTCGGACTAATGGTTAGTCCAGTAATCCACCATTGACGCGTGAAATTAGTCTGACTATTAAACAAGGGTGGCACAAATCTCGCCTTGGGTCGGACTGCCGTCGCGTGGCAAAAGGATATAGGACGAGTTGTATATCAAGGTTCGGTTGAGATGATCATTGTGCTTTCGGGGGTCAACATGTGCTGCTTGGCGCCACTGTTGATCGATTGGCTTGAGAAAAGGTTTTTCGCCATGGCCGACTGCATGAGAACCTACAGGGTCACACACTTAAGGGATTGGTGACACTAGGATATTGCCCCTTGGGCAAGTGGGAGATTGATGGAGATCTGCCCGGCGTGGCAATTTTCAGGACCAACTCCGAGTCATGTCAGCTCTGGCGAGAGCCGATGTTGAGTTCGAGTGCAACTCGACCCACGGGTCTGACTCGGACGTCCGCGTATGGTACGCGCAGTTGGACCGCCATTGGGACTCGGATACTTGATCCGCAAGCAATAGAATCCTAATGGGCCTTTACGTGGCTAAAGCCCATTAGTGGAGACTATATATATGCATGAGAGGGCACGGCTCAGAGTACCGGTTGTGTGCATAAGCCATCGCAGAAAAGGTCTCTACGAAACCCTAGCCGTGCCCTAGTCCAATCTCTCAAGATCCGCCACCAAGTTCGTGGTGCTAGCACGCCAGCACTCGGCGTCGCCTTCCCGCACGTGTGGATACCGTAGAGGCGTTGCTACAACTACTTCGCACATCAGCCGACTGGTGGCAAGGGTTGCCGACTCATCGCCGACTGATCCTGATCGAGACCGGCTGGACGACTCGGCATTGGCTTTTTCTCCATCGGCAACCACTCGGCGTGCTTGACTCGGCACTCGGCTGCGTTCACTCGGCACCCGGCTGCGTTCACTCGGCACCCGGCTGCTTCGACTCGTCTTCCGCTGCACTGCGCGTCTAGTGGTAACGACCTATGATCTTCTGCTCGTACGAGTTCCTGCATGTTACGCGGTAGTAGAAAAACGTTTTCATGCTATGGTAGCCTACCCTGTAACCCTACAAGTCATTCTTGAGTTTTCCCCTTTTCTTGCCCAAAGCTTGCCTCTACACGAGATCTGAAATTCCCGCTAATCCCTTGTTCTTTTCCATGGATATTTTGGGAATAGCTTTGGAATAATGCTCAGATAGCCTGTGTCAATTTTCATGAAGATTGAACAAGGTTTGGTCAAGTTTTAGGATTGGGAACTCAAGTTCTAGGATTCTACCGGACTATCCGGTTCTCTACCGGATAGTCTGACGGCGTGCACCGGACTATCCGGCTCTGGCCGTCGTCCTAGCCTCTACCGGACTATCCGGTGCAGGTCACGTGACTATCCGGTCTCTACTGGACTATCTGGTGAAGTGTATCGGACTATCCAGCGTGTGGCTGCGCTGTCGGTTTTTGTTGGAGTTTTCGGTGTTTGGATTTTCCTTCGTCCTTGCTCGAGTGATTCTCACCACTGGCCCATACTCATCACTCTCTATTCATCAGTGAGACACATTTAGGTACGGAGTGGCTACGTGGGATCTTCATTTGCAAGAGGCGTTGTTTTGCTAGACTTGCGATCTCGTGGTCATTGAGTCCAGTGCTTTCGCTCACTTGGTGTGTACCCGTTCAGTGGGCAACACCAAGTGCTTGCTAGACACGTTTTCTTTCAGTGGACTGTGTCTAGCAGTTTTGGTGTGTAGTGTGTTAGTTTGCACCAGGGCGTTGTGAGTTTGAGTTTTTGGTGCTCCTATCGCCCCACTTTAGTCGCACGTCTCGGTCCTACAAGTGGTATCAGAGCCGGTTAGGTTTCCCATACCTTAACCAGTGAAGAAACCGTAGCGACTATGACTTACTCTGGGAAGATTCCCGTCCTTGGCTCTGATGGCTATCCCTACTGGAATGGTAGGATGAAGGCGTTCCTTGTTAGCCAGATGTAGAACTGAGACGTGCAACTAGAGGGGGGTGAATAGGAGCACTTAAAAACTCAAACTCACAACCCCCTAGTGCAAACTAACACACTTCACACAACAAACGCTAGACACCGTCCACTGAAAGGAAACGTGTCTAGCGAGCACTTGGTGTCGCCCACTGACCGGGTACACACCAAGCAAGAGGAAGCACAAGACTCAAAGACCACGAGAAAGCAAGTGAAGCGAAACAACGTCACTCGCAAAAGAGGATCTCACATAGCCACTCCACACCTAAATGCATCTCACTAATGAACAAAGAGCGATGAGTACGGGCCAGTGGTGAGAATCACTCCGGCAAGGATGAAGCAAAGCCCAAACGGCAAAAACTCCAACAAAAACCGACTTCAGCATATAACACTATGCACTTCAGCATGAATGCAACAAACAAATAAGTTCTAATTGGAAAAACTTTTCAAAAGCATACGCTTCTTTTAATCCAACAAAACTCACAAGTTAGAAAATTTTAGAAAATTAAAAATCCTTCATTTTATTCATCGTTACCTATTCACATCCCAAAATTTGTGACAGAATCACCCAAAATCCAAACTAGAAAGGGGGAAGGGAGAGGGCTGCACTCATGAGCTCGAATTGAGGACAAATCTTGCTTGAATTGAAGTGGAAAATCAGTTCTTACAAGGTTCCTACAACCTACCGCCCTTCATCCTCCCTCTTGATGCAAAGTACTAGCCTAGGGGACTCCAAATCCTAGATTAGCACCTGATTTTCTCTCTAAGCACTTGGCTGTATGGAAACTAAGCCTAGGGTTTTCTAATGGTGGAAGAGTCATCTAGATGACCAGCCACAAGGCTATTTATACCCCAGGCCAAACGACACCATTTAACACTAAGACCCATACTATAGAAAGCCCGGAAGGGGCTGAAATGAAAATGATACTATCGGACTACTACGATGACGCTTTGATCTTCTTCTTCTCCACGCCTCGCTTGGTTGTACGCCACGTAGCTAGTAGTCCAGAAGCTTCCCCCGGTTTTGAAGTCAGAAACCGGGAAATTTTATTCTGCGGGCTTCCTGGGCCGGGTCTTGGCCCAATCTTCTATCTTGACGAGCCGGAGCCTAACCCACCAAGTCATTTGAACTTGGGTGGCGGTTTTGAGCCGAAGCCGCCAAAGCCTCCCTCGCACGTCTTCGCGCCATGCACTCGGGTCGGAGCACCATGGTGGCACCCGGCTTCTCCAGTCCATCGGAGTCGCCTCGCTGTCCATCGAAGGGCTTACACCACCGTTGCCGAACCGCCCCTCTGTGTACCGAGCTTCCATGGTCGACCGACGCCGAGACTTGCCTCCGGTCCTTCGGAGGGCTTTTGCCTCAGTCCATCGAGGTCTTCATTATCCTCTACCTCCAGTCCATCGGAGGGCTTGAGCTGGGAGCAGCAGCTATATACTCTGCTTCTGTGGTAGACAGGGGTATGTTAGCTTGCTTGCAAGAGGACCAAGAGACAAGAGAGGTTCCTAAGAGTTGGCATGTGCCGAAGGTTGACTTGCGATCAATCCGGCAGCCAGCATGGTCAGCATCTGAGAACCCTCTAAGAGAAAGAGAAGAACCCGAGGAGTGCCAAAGACCAAGCTCAGGAGTGAACTTTAGATACCTGAAAATGCGCTTCACCGCTTGACGGTGAGATGTCCTGGGAGAAGCCTGGTAACGCGCACAAAGGCAAACCGTGAACTGAATGTCCAGTCTGGTCGCCGTCTGGTACAGAAGTGAGCCGATCATTCCTCAAAATTCCTTCTGGTCCACTGCCTCCCCATCTTCATCAGCATCAAGCGCCGTGTTTCTACTCATTGGAGTTGTCATGGGTTTTGAGTCACCCATGTCAAACTTCTTGAGGATGTCTCTTGTGTACTTGGCTTGATGGACGAAGGTACCCTCAGGGCCTTGCTTGATCTGCAGCCTGAGGAAGAACTGGAGCTCACCCATGAGACTCATCTCAAATTCCATGCTCATCTATTCGGCAAAACTAGACACCAAAGAGTGAGATGAACCACCAAAGATTATGTCATCAACATATATCTGAACTATCAGGGTGTCACCGCCACGACTCAACAAAAACAAGGTCTTGTCTACTGAACCCATCATAAACCCAGACTTGAGCAGGAAACTCTTCAATCAAGCATACTAAGCTCTTGGAGCTTGCTTCAGACCATACAGGTCTTTCCTCAACTTTATACACCCGGCCTAGAAACTTGGCACTCTCAAAGCCAGGAGGTTGTCTCACATAAACCTCCTCCTCTATGAACCCATTTAGGAACGCTGACTTGACATCCATCTGTTGCAGTTTGAAGCCTTTGGAGGAGCAAAAGCAAGCAGAATCCTAATGGCTTCCAAACGAGTTACAGGGGCAAAGGTCTCCTCATAATCTATCCCGTCCTTCTAACAGAAACCCTGAGCTACCAATCTCGCTTTGTTCCTCACAACCATCCCATTCTCACACTGTTTGTTCTTGAAAACTGTTGGCGGTCGATAAAACTCATTTCGACCACCAACATTTCAAGTTTTAGAGTATACTTTACAAAGTTTTCACTAATCTCTAACTAGTTCCACGAGTTCTGCATAAAGGTTGTATGCAGGAGCTTAACACATTCAAAACTATATGAAAATGAACAAACGAAGACAATGTGGCAAGAAGGGGAGCAAAGGGCCAGAGTCCCTAGCCGGCCGACCACCATCCTAGGTCGGCCGACCATGGTGTGGTCGCCCGACCTAGTCGGCCGACCAGTGGCCACCAGCAGCCCTAGGGCCAGGTCGGCCGACCACAGACCCAGGTCGGCCGACCCAGGGGCCAGGTCGACCGACCTCCCCCTTGGTCACCCGACCCTGGCAGCCCATCAGGCAGCTCAGGGCCCAGGTCGCCCGACCTTGCCACAACGCCAATCTTGACCTGCATGCAAAGAAACACACGACATGTTAAATGCAACCGTCGGATCAAGAATCCAATGCATCCAAGGGCCAAAAGGACTTCGCACAAGGGATCAATGATGTCAGCAATCCGAGGAAGAAAACATGCAGCCAATCAAAGGTCGCCCAACCTTATCTGAAGGTCGGCCGACCTAGTACCGACCTCGTTTTGCACGTGCCTCAACCGCCACAACCGCCAACCGACATTCGGAGCAAATCACAGCCGAAGGATCAAGGAAGGTAGTGCATCGAGTGGTCGCCCGACCTTCCGGGTGGCTGGCCGACCTACCACAGGGTCAGCCGACCTACCCCCAGGTCGACCGACCACCGACCTATGCCCAACCGACCTTGCACACCTACAAATACCCCCCTCGTCCATCCAGGCTATAAATACCCCCTAGGAGGTCATTTGCAAGGTATGGTGGATCAAGATAACACTAGTGTGGTTGTGTAGTTGAGTGTAGAGTATAGTAGTGAAGCCACCCTTGGCATTGTAGAGAGAGCCAAGTTGTATCAAGAGTGAGTAGTGAGTTGTAGACTGAAGGAGTCAGAATTCTCTTTGGTCTTCTATTCCCGAGCTCTTATTCTCAGAGGAATTAGTACTCTATTTCTAGGATACAGTAAAGTTTCTCGCTCCCTCCTTTATTTAATTCATACTTACTTTATTTACATACTCAGTGCTTTGCTTAGTAGTTTGCGGGTGCCAAGTGTGCTCTGTGTAGTTTAGCTATACAGTTGTGCTTACTCTCAGGCTTCGAACCTGTGTGGTAGTAAACTCGGTTGTGTAGACGTGGTGTCTAGACTAGAGTTTGCCTTGGAAGGTGTCTTGTCCCACGCAGCTTTGGTGGTAGGTCCGCTTGGTGACAGCGAGCGTGTACCCTGTGTACTCCACCCCGTCGTTCAGATAAGTAGTCATCGACGCATAGCTGAGTTCTGTAGTGCCCGCCTTTCTCGTCTGGGTTATCAGCACTCTGGTGCCCGGAAGTGGTTCTATAGGCTTAGTGTCCAAGTAAACCTGCTGCGTAGAACACTAGTTTGTTTAGTAAAGTTAAGTTGTTTTATCTAAAGTAGTGAACCTACTCTGCTCTATCTTTTGTCTCTACAATTGCTGGTTTTACTGTTCGTTCCTACCTGTTCTACGTTGAGTTACTCCTCGTTCCTCGTGGATTTCGATACCCTGGAATACTCTTGTGTGAAAAGCTACAATGTGTTTCCGTGCGCTTGCGGATCTATATCAGTAGGCTAAGAAACGCCAACAAGCTTTTCTGGCGCCATTGCTGGGGAACGGTAACTAATTCAACTAGAACCTTAGGATCGTCCACACTCACACCATACACAACGACCACATATATCCCCACCAAATACCACATACCATCTACCATATGGATTCCACGCCTATCTTTCAACTCGTCGCTCCAAAGGGCGATTATTTGGGGACTCCACCATCATCCGCACCCATCACCGTAGAAGGCTATCAGCTACGTCCCGGCTTGATAGCCATGGTTCAGGACAAATCATTCGGAGGACATGAATCAGAATGTCCCTACGTACACCTCCGGGAATTCGAGCCGCTATGCAGCTGCATGGTCATCCCGGGAATGTCTGGTGACACACTTCGATGGTTGCTCTTCCCATTTTCGCTCACGAGGGAGGCAAAAATCTGGTGCAAGCAGATAGTTGGTAAAGTAGAAGGGAGTTGGGAGAACCTGAAAAACAGTTTTTGTCTCCGTTTCTTTTTGCCAAATAAGGTTATCGACCTCCGCTGCGAAGTATTCAACTTCCGACAGCGCGAGAAAGAATCCTTAGGGGCAGCTTGGGAACGCTTCAATCGTCTGGCCTTCTTAGGGCCGGACTTGGATATTTCCGAGGCATGGTTGCTACAACACTTCGTTCGGGGCCTTACACCCGGAGCAGATCTTTGTCTCAACCTAGCCTCGAGAGGGTCGTTCTACCACTTGACGCCATCCAAGGGAAGAAGAGTTCTCGACAAAATCCGCGAGAAAGTTTCTGACCTCGGTACATTTGAAGAATCACCTCCACAGAAGCCACCCAAGACACTTGAAACCGAAGAGAGACAAACATCATATACCCCATCTCCACCATTACCCCTCCGAATCGAGGAAATCCCAGAACCATCGTCTAGGCAAACTTAGAGGGTCAGTTTAGCCTTGACGGTTCCTCCGTCGGCACCTCCGTTCTCTTTTGAGGACGAGCTCTTCATGGATTTTGGTGATGCCTCTCAGTTACCAAAACAAGACCGACGCTTCACTAGGACCTCCAAACCAACATACGTACTACCAGATCATAAAATGCATATAAAGGAGGACCTACTCTGGCTTTCAGCAGCAATCAATCGGGATTGGCTAGAGGAGAGACGACTAGACACAAACACGGTCAAATTTTATCCAGACCCCAGCGTCATCCCAGGCCAAGTATCAAGGCTTCAACCACAAGATATTACATGTGACCCGAGGGTAGTAATCAATATAATCCCTAAGCACATATTGGACAAGTACTACCCAACACAACCGCTATCAAGATCTGCCATGCGTCTGCAATGGACAAAGGGCAGCTATTTGAGATGCGAGGGTGTTTTGAGGGTAATTCAAACAACCTTGCGGGATACGCAGGTGTTCCTAGACTTTCACGTCTTTGACATCCCCGAGGGATCTCCACCATTAATCGTGGTTGGGATCCCAATCGCAGCCCTCACCAGCTCAGATATATACAAAGGGAGATTGCAGCTTCAGCTTGGCAATGAAGAAATCAACGTTAACATCGATAGGTCGCTCAATGCCAAGACTGAAGCAAAGCCAGAGATTGACCCTATGGAAGAAGTGATGAGCCTAGCACTTGAGGAAATGGGTCAAGATAGCCTAGACGAAGAGGCTATTAGCGACTTCAGTACGGTAGAGGAGCCATGGAAGTTCGAAGAACTTGGTGAATCCTTACGGCCCAAAGCTCCGAAGATAGAACTAAAGCAACTACCGCCTGGCCTGAAGTATGCCTTCCTCAACAGGAATGAGGACACACCGGTGATCATCAGCGACAAGCTGACAGAGAGTGAGAGCCGGTGATTACTTTCAGTTCTGGAGAAGTATAGATCTGTGCTTGTATACTCTCTTCAAGACCTAAAAGGAATCAGTCCCAACCTATGGACTCATCGTATCCCTATGGAGGCCGAGCACAAGCCAACTAGGGAACCGCAGCGTCGACTTAACAAAGTGATGAGAGAGGTGGTCAAGAAGGAAGTACTAAAACTACTTCACGCGGGAATCATATACCCTGTGAGTAACAGTGAATGGGTCAGTCCAGTATAAGTTGTACCGAAGAAAGGAGGGATGACAGTTGTCAAGAACTAGAACAATGAGCTCATACCACAGAGAACTGTCACAGGTTGGCGGATGTGCATTGACTACAGAAAGCTTAATGCCGCCACCAGGAAAGATCACTTTCCTCTTCCTTTCATTGATGAAATGTTGGAGAGACTGGCAAAACACTCCTTCTTCTGCTACCTCGACGGCTACTCTAGATACCACCAGATTCCGATTCACTTGGAGGACCAGAGTAAGACGACTTTCAGGCGAATGTCATTTTAGGCTGTGTAATGCTCCAGCATCATTCCAGCGGTGTATGATGGCAATATTCTCTGATTTCATCGAAGATATCATGGAAGTATTTATGGATGATTTCTCAGTGTACGGCAAGAGCTTCGACGGATGTTTAGAGAACCTTGAAAAAGTTCTCAAAAGATGCCAAGAAGTTGACCTTGTTCTAAACTGGGAGAAATGTCACTTCATGGTCAGAGATGGAATCGTTCTGGTACACAGAATTTCGAAAAGAGGCATAGAGGTAGATCGTGCAAAGATCGAGGTCATGAACAACTACCTCCACCCACCAACATAAAGTCCATCTGAAGCTTCCTAGGCCATGCAGGGTTCTATAGGAGATTTATCAAAAATTTCTCCCATATAGCCCGGCCTCTGACCAACTTGTTGGCTAAGGATGTTCCCTTTGTGTTAGACAAAGAATGTCTCGAGGCCTTTCACACACTTAAGAAGGCTCTGGTCTCAGCCCCAATCATTCAGCCACCCGACTGGAACTTACCTTTTGAAATCATGTGTGATGCAAGCGACTTCGCTGTTGGAGCAGTATTGGGTCAGAGCAAGGATAAAAAGCATCATGCTATCTCTTATGCAAGCAAAACACTCACTGGCCCACAACTGAATTACTCAACCACCAAGAAAGAACTACTAGCAGTGGTCTTTGCAATCGACAAGTTCAGATCATTCTTGGTAGGATCGAAAGTCATCATCTACACAGATCATGCAGCTCTCAAATACCTCCTGACCAAGAAATATGCAAAACCACGATTAATCCGGTGGGTCCTGCTACTCCAAGAATTTGATATTGAGATCCGAGACAAAAAGGGAGTAGAAAATTCAGCTGCAGATCATCTCTCACGAATGAAGTTTGAAGAAACATCGCCCTTGCCGATCGATGACTATATGAAAGATGATCAACTTCTAAAGGTGACAACAGCCCAACCTTGGTATGCTAATCTGGTGAATTACATCGTTGCTGGCTATGTCCCTGAAGGAGCAGACAAGAGGAAATTGGCCCACGACAGCCGATTCTATCTCTGGGATGACCCCTACCTATACAAACTCTGCGCAGACGGACTCCTACGTTGCTGCATTCCAGCTTGTGAAGCACCGCAAGTCCTTGATAGATGCCATGCATCCTCCTATGGAGGTCACTATGGGGCTTATCAGACTCATGCAAAAATCTGGCAAAGTGGGTTCTACTGGCCCGCTATGTACGAGGATGCAAAAGAGTTCGTGCGACGGTGTCCAAGGTGCCAGTGCCAAGGGAATTAAATCCAAGAGATGCTATGCCACTCACAAGCAATCTCCAGCTTGATATATTTGACGTGTGGGGCATAGATTTCATGGGACCTTTTCCCAAGAATGGAGACAAGGAGTACATCTTGGTCGCAATTGACTATGTATCAAAATGGGTAGAGGCAATGCCGTGTCCTGTAGCGGACTCAAGACACTCCATTAAGATGTTCTGGGAAACAATCTTTCCTCGTTTTGGAGTACCGCGGGTCATCATCAGCAATGGGGGCAGCCACTTCATTGACAAGCGCTTCAGGAAGTGTCTCGCTGAACTCGGTGTGGACCACCGTGTTGCTACCCCTTACCATCCGCAGACAAGTGGCCAAGCCGAGACGTCAAACAAACAAATCAAGAACATATTGCAAAAGATGGTCAAGGCTATGGGAAAAGAATGGGTATCCAAGCTACCCGATGCTCTTTAGGCATACCGCACTGCATATAAAACTCCCATTGGCATGACACCATACCAATTGGTGTACATCAAGACTTGTCATCTTCCAGTGGAACTCGAATTCAAATCTCACTGGGCGGTCAAGAGGTGGAACATGGATCTCCAGTCGGCAGAGTCTTAGAGTGGGATTGTGAATTTTGGTGGTGCTGTGTTTCCCCTTTTCGTACTCTCCACATATTTCCACCCAGAAAGATTTCATGTCATACCCGGCTGGGTCACTCAACGAGCAGTTGGAGTGGAAACCCAGGAGGTCAGCAAACTGCCGCGGGTAGACAGAGAATTCAGTATTGAATAGGCGGAAATTTATGAACGTACCTGTTGTACGCTTGTCCACGTGGAGAGTCATCAGGAACTCTTGTGTTAGAAGAATGGATCCTTCCTCTGTAATGTTAGCGAAATCCGACCAACCTACATAATCAAATGCTTTAATGAATGGGTCCAAAATACCTGTCTCGACGAGGAAGAAGGCGTCGAAGCACTTGGTCCTCCAAAAGGTCTTGGTGGTAAGGGCTTGTAACACCTGGGCTTCCTGATCGCCTTGGATGTTGATATCCTGCAGGTTCATCAGTCGGCGCTGCGGTTGTTGCTGAGAAGAAACTCCTTCATCTTGCTCCTGGTCCTGGTGGCTGCGTGTATCGCTGACAGACATCCTGTCGGACACTGCGGGAGTCCTATCGGATGCTGCTGGAGTCCTGGAGCTTCCGCTTTGTGAACGAGAGCGAGAGCGCTCATCCGACGAAGACGGGAACTTCAGGTGCAGTCCCTTCCCTGTGTTGCTCAGGGCCTTCTTCGCTTTCCTGAAGAAAGAAGACATCTTGCAAAAATAGACAATGTACTACACAGGGGACAAAGCAGACACAAGTATTAGCGTTAGCAGTTAGTCGTCCAGAAGTCAGTTGTCCAAGGGTTAGTCGTCCTTGCGGGGCAGAGCCTCCACAAAACGTCCAAAAACCGAGGATGTAGCACTTATTTTATTGGGCACAACTCTAAGTGCTGGATTTTAAACTAAGTGCTAAATTATTGCTTAAGAGAGTGTGTTTAGGGGGAGAAAGGGAGTTGCTCGCGCTGCTGAGCGGTGCAAGGAGCAAGTGCATGCATGCACTTGTATTTATAGGCGCGCGAGGAAGCATGCAAGCAGCAGGGGCAGGCCGGGCGGCTCGAGGCCAGGCCGGGCGGCTCCGGTGGGTGGCCGGGCGGCACAGGGCGAGCAGGAGCCTAAGGCTCCTAGGCCTGCTGGTGGACGGGACGTGAGCGGCGCAGGGGCTTCGGGCGGTGTCGGCACGCAGAAGGCCGGCCGGCCTGGCAAGGAGGCCGGACGGCTCGGGGTTCGAGTGCCCCTGGCACTTGTGTCGGTGGAGCGCGCAGAGATCAGAGGGGGGGGGGCGGCCGGCTCCTGGTGGGGCCGGGCGGCTCCAAAGTTTTTTTTTTACAAAATTGAACTAACTAAATGCAAACTTAAAACAAAAATTGATGAAATTTAAACATGCAGCGGTGAAAATCAAAGGTAGATGCATGAAAGATAGGAAAATTGTAACACGGAAAATTAAATATGCAGTGGAGGATAAGGCCAGTTTACCTCCGGGCGAGGGCAAGTCATACCTTTGGTTTGGTGTCAGCGCTCGACGGAGACTTAGCGGCTGTCTATGTTGCAACTTTTGCTCGCCAAACCTTCTTGGTTGCCACAGCCTTTTGTTTCTGAGTTTTAGTCTTCTTTTTTGGCTAGGCTTTTGGTGTTTCCTCTTTCTTCCACCATTCTTGAGATGTGTTCGTTGCCTTGGTGGTGACCTTTATCTCAGGAGCTTTGCCTCCTGAGTCCTTTGTCGGCAGCTAGGCCAGTGAGGCACGTCTCAGTGACTCGGCTCTGCGATCAGCTTTGAGCTTGCGGGCTTTCTCATCGTATAGGAGCTTTTCCATGGCTACGAGGAGAGAGTCCATTTTCGACTTGCTTGGCGAAAGCTCGATCTTCTCTCTTGGTGTTTCCTGGGGTGCCTGACATTTAAATTTGAAAGTTTTTACCTGTCGGCACTGTTCGACCTTTGGTTTGAAGGCGAACATCTCCCGTCTGCCATTAATTTTGAGGTGGACTTCTCCAGCTCCAACATCAATGTTGGCCTCAGCGGTGCTTAGGAATGGTCGCCCAAGGATGAGCGGCGTCTTCGTGTCTACCTCCATATCTAGCACCACGAAATCCACCGGGACGATGAAGTTCCGGATTTTCACCAGGACATCTTCGGCGATCCCGACGGGGTAGCGAATCGATTGATCCACTAGCTGCAGTCACATAGCAGTAGGGGCAAGTGTAGCATGCGTAAGTTCATCAAAGACTACCTTTGGCATGACGCTGACGCTTGCTCCCAGATCACAGAGAGCTTGATCAAAATTCTAGGTTCCGATTAAGCATGATATGGAGGGGTTCCCAGGATCCTTCTTCTTTTCAGGCGGCTGATTGAGTATAGCAGCGCTACACTCCTCCGTGAGGTGCACAACTTCGGTCGATGGCAGCGGCTTTTTGTTGTTGAGAATGTCCTTCAGGTACTTAGCATACGTAGGCACCTGCATCGCATCTAGCAATGGGATATTGACATATAATTTTTTGATTACCTCAACAAATTTGCCGAACTGATCGTCAACCGAGGCCTTTTTCTGCCTTTAAGGAAAAGAGAGCACTGTGCTGTCATAAAACTCATGCGGAGCTGACTTTGGTGCTTCCTTCACCGATGGTGGTTCACGATCCACCTCATCTTCCTCCTCTGGTGCGGCCCGCTTTCCCTGTTCTTTTCCTGCAGCTCTAGGATGTGGGGGGTCTTGTGTAGACCTTCCACCCCTAGTGGTTATAGCATTTATATGTTCTTTCGGGGGTGGCTCGGGCTGTCCCGGAAGCTTCCCCGAAATAGGACTAGGTAGAGCGGCGGCAAGGTGAGCTATCTGGGTTTCTAGTATTTTATTAAAGCTCAGCTGGTTCTTCATGGCACTATTTAGAGTTTCCAATTGATTTGGCAAAGTTTCAAGAACTCTATCATTCGCATGGAACTTCTTACTAATGCTATCATTCACAGCTTTTTGATCGAAAGAATTTTTATTAAACTGTTGAGAACTGCAAGAAGACATACCTTGACCAGCGAAAGGTAAGTTGGGTCATGAATTCCAACCTGGTTGAGGACGAGGCCCGTTGCTGAAGCTATTGTTGTTGATGAAATTAACGTCCTCCGATCCATTTTCGGGGCAGCTGTTCCCCGTGTGGCCTGTGTTCCCACAATGCTCGCAAGTCATGCGAGAATCCAGTGCCTGGACCGGCACAGCTTTAGGAGTGCCCTCCAGCTTCTTTAGCAGGAGGTCCATTTTGGCGGCAAGCATGTCGGAGCCGTCAATATGGTGGACTCCACGGGGCTTATTGTTCGCCCTCTCCTCTCTCCATCCTTGGTTGCTTGCCATCTTCTCGATGAGAGTGCGGGCAGCGGCAACGCTCAAGGACAAGAATGATCCTCCAGCAGCTGCATCGATGTGTTCTTGCGCGGACCGGTGTAGTCCGTGGAAGAAATTCTGGATTATCAACCACTGTTCCATACCATGGTGGGGGCAGGCGGCGATGTATTCTTGTAGTCTCTCCCATGCCTCCACCACAGACTCATCAGCGAGCTGCTTGAAGCTCGAGATTCGGTTCCTCAGTGAGCTTGTCTTCCCCAGCGGGAAGTACTTTGCAAGGGAGGCATTGGAGCATGCCTCCCAAGTTGCCAAGTTGTTGCGGTTCAGGTAGAACCACTGTTTCCCAATCAGGGAGAATGGGAAGAGGCGAAGCCGAACAGCATCGGTGGTTGCACCCTTGATAGTGAAAGTACTTCATATCTCCAGGAATTGCTGGAGATGGCTGTTTGCATCCTCCGACGCCAATCCACAGAATGGGCTAGCTTGGACCATGTGGATAACACCTGGCTTGAGCTCGAATCCATCTCCAACAGTCACACTGGGTCTAGTGGGGATGTTGTTGCTGGATGGGATAGAGAACTCGCGAATGGTCTTCTCAGCCATATGTGTCGTGTCGGTTGTGCTTGTGGATCCAAACTCCAGTGTAGCTGGCATAGGCCTCTGCCCGTGGATTGTCTTCTGATGAACTCTCCTTCTGAGCAGCGACTCTGGATTGTTGTGAAAGTTTGCCGGTAGGTCAAAACCAGTCATACACCTCTCTGTCACCCAACAATAAAGTAGACAGAGGCAAATAAGCCCGCTAAGAAATAGCGGTATGTTATCAAGTTATAAGTACCTAGGTTCGACAAAACAAACTTCTATTGCCACTTGCTCCCCGGCAACGGCGCCAGAAAAAGCTTGTTGACGTCTCTTAGCGTAATAGATTTTACTCCGCAAGCGCACGGAGATTCGCTGTAGCTTTTTCACTCAGAGTATTCCGAGTATCGTAAAAATCCACAGGGAAGCAAGGGCGAATAGGTGGAATGAAATGTCGAACCTTCGAGCAGTACTATAACTTAGATAAAACATCAGCTAAACTTACAACGGGGGTAAGATATAAAGATAGTGTATGGTGGGAAGAGTAAAACAGGGACTAAAGAAGCCTAACACTTAGATAGTTGCCTGGGAGAACAACGAGTGAGATTAGATTTCCAAACTCTACTACTTAACCGCTGCAGATGAGTATTCGCGGTTGAACTAAGATAACTGGATACAAGCTAGGGTCTTGCGTCGAGCGAAATTCCGGCGCCTCGAGGGGTCAAGGGGTAGATAGTAGACCTCCGAAGGAGACCCGGCTAACGCCTACGGGCTTACCGAACGACGGGGTTGATTACTGAGACCTCTAGAGCTGTCACCTAGAGGCTACCGACCAGATCTGCGTGGGTAAGATGGCACGCTATACTAGTGTTCAAGTGAGAATTTGGACACTAAAGCTCTTCCTTGATCAGAGGGTGAGAACTAACTTAATCTTAGATAAAAAGCCTAAGACAAGCTTATAGCACCGGCAAGTCTAACAAGATTCAGATAACTTAAGAACAAAACAAACCTAAGCCTTGGATCTAGTGTGCAATAAAGGTACACCACACTAGGCAAGCGTTAAGAAGTAAAGTAAAGTATAACAGAAGGTAGAACAATGATAAATATTATACTGGAGTAACGAGTACAAAAGATAGAAAGATACAAGAGCTTTACCAAGACTCGAAGAAGACTCCGGAATCCCTGAGGCAAAAGCTCAGACTCAACTCTAACTTCCAGGACTAACCTAGTGATACAAGACTAAACGATAGTGTGAGCTACTCAACTTCCACACTCTACAAATGAGAGCTAGAGGGTATTTATAGTCACCAAGTGAGTGGGGGTACTTATAGGGTCGGTATGGCGGTTAAGGGGACAGGTGGCAAGCCGGGCGGCCTGGTAGGAGGCCGGGCGGCCCCACCTCAAGCCGGGCAGCTTGGCTAGGCCTTGGATCCACCGCCATTCTTCATCCTACGGTCCATCTTGACTCCCCAAGTGGGTTGCATGGCGGTTATGGCGATTACAAGTGTGTTTTCCCTTCAACCGTTGATCTCACTTGTGTTTCTTACTTAGCCGCAGGATTGAAGTCTCGCGGATTGCTGACTTCACCAATCCAAGTGTTGGATCGGTGATGTGGCAAGCCTTCCGGTACTTGACACGTTGCATTCGGCATTTGGACTTCACAAGTGTGTTGACACATCATTTATGCACATGCAGGTCGAAGATGAGCTGATTTGGCTCCTGAGGCAGGCCGGGCGGCTTGGAGTGGTGCCGGGCGGCCTGTCTTGGAGCCGGGCGACCTGGCCCACTGGCCAGTGACCCTATGACTTAGCCAAATTTGCCTGTTTTCTGCTGATCTTTGTACCTACAATCAAATATTCAACACAACTTGTGGAAAATGTTAGTAGCACAGATTTATCATACTTTGGCATGTTTTCCTCCATGTTCATGGATAGTTGACGGTCATTGGTAGTGCAATAACGACCATCAACAGTGCTCAAGACAACACAAGAGTTTCTGAATTGACCGCCATTGTCACTGTGGATTGCCCTCATGGCCTTATGACTCTCGTTTCTTAACCTCAGTACCAGATCCTGAACAAAACCAAATGCTTCATCCTTAAACTCCATGAAAAATACTCACGAGAACCGCAAAAAGTCGTCCACAACGACAAGCACGTACCACTTCCCACTGACCGACGCTACCCGAGCGGGACCTACTGTATCCATATGGAGTAGCTTACCCGGATAGGAGGTCATAACCTGAGACATAGGAGTGTGAGGAGCAGCAACCATCTTGCTATGACGACAGGGGTGGCACACTAAGTCCTTCTCAGCTTTCAATTTTGGCAATCCTCGGATTAGGACCATTGAACTCAACCTGACTAGCAGATCAAAGCTCAAGTGACCAAGTCTCCTATGCAACTTCCATATATCAGCAGAAAGACTAGGAACCAAACAACGCGCAGGACCAGAAACAGATGTGAGGTCGACCCTAAAAACCTGACCAAAAGGCAACAAAGAGCAAACAAGGGTCTCCTCAGCATCAAGAATGCGGCACGCACCCTTCTTAAAACGAACCTCCAAACCTTCATCGAGAAGTTGCGAAACAGAGACCAAATTGAACCCCAGATTCCGGACAAAAGCAACTTCTCTCAGGCAAAGCTTAGCAGAAAGCGAAACAGAACCAACACCCAACACTTTACCTTGACCATTGTCCTCAAAAGTGATTTACTCCTTGGTACTCACGGGGTTGAGGCAGGAGAACCACTTGCGGTGCCCTGTCATGTGCCTAGAGCAACCGGAATCCATGATCGACACGTCCTCCATGCCTCGATCCTGCAAAGTCAAGTAAAGCGATGTGTCACACCCTGGTTTGCAAAAGACAAACCAGAGCAAATCCATATGCATGCCAGGATCTAATCTCACACATATAGAGACAATTAACAGTGATATCATAGACAATGCTTTATTACATATCGTTTAAACAAGATTACATCAAGATATCAAGTCCTTAACACATAGTAGCGGAAGCGTAACTAAAACACCAGGCCCTCCACAGGGAAGCCAACTGGGGGTCGCTCGCCTAGAACCCCATGATCCTTCATTTGTACTCCTTTAAGCCTTCATCTTCTGAGCAGCTGTTGGGTTCCACCCAACAGTAGGTTGAAATAAAAGAAACAAGCGTGAGTACTTCTACTCGTACTCCACAAGTATAACATGAACTATGAGGCTCTAAGGTTGGCTGACACGTTGCATGAGCTTTTAGTTGGTCAAGTTTTATTAAACAACTAGTTACTACAAGTGAGTAGATAAACCATTAAGCCCAAGATATTGCATAAGAACATTATTCAACAATTTTAACATAAGAACCACTTCCAAACCCAACTAGGAACCACTAATCTGCATAAAGGACCTGGGTCGCTCATAACCGTGAGCACGGCTGACATATTAGTTTTACACTCTCGAAAGGTTGTACATCTTTTCCCACAAGTCGTGAGCTACGCTAGTGGTCCATCACATTACCTTAGATGAGATGGCTAGCAAGCACACTACGAGGCCTTTACAAAGATCACGTTGGTAAGGTGTAACCACTAAGGTTTCAGGCTCCGCGACTGTGGAGCAAGCCTCAAGGGGAGATAAACCCACTCAACCCAAGTAGCTGAGGGCCACAGAAGCTCACCTCCCCTCTTGCCTCGTCGGTAAGTTACTCCCAAACCAATGCAACCTAATTAATTAGCCAAGCCGTCCCATTCCAGTCTCATGGTAGCACTATTGTCCCAGGTTGTCGCTTTACAAATCGGTCCTTACGAAGAGCAGCTATAAGCAAAACAAATGCTCATGCCCCCTAAACCAAGTTGCTAAAAAAAACAAATTTTAAAGAGACATGAACCACAGAGGGTCAAGCTTAGGATTAGATTGCATAGCTCCATTAATCAAAACTATTAACAAAAGTACATGTGTTCGCGCAGTAACTAGCAGAACTTAACCAACATGCATTCCCATAGGTAAATATATCGATAAAAGAGGCTAAGTACAGTCCTTATTGGCATACAAAATTAGACACATGCATATGAAGTGATTAAATGGTTGTTAGGTTGTGTTCATGCTATACTTGCCTTCCTCTAGTACTCTTCCTGCTGCTCACACACATGGATCCTCAGCGCAAACAACTGAACAACAAACAAAGGGGAACTAAGTACAATACATCATAGAAATAAATAATTTGATAAACAAAAAAGGAACGCTAGTCGTTACTACTGACAAGAGAGCGTAGCTACTAGAACAAAGTGATTAACAAGAAGATAAAGATGGTTAGAAAACAATAGACTCATGATGAAGGAACTAGGGTGCAAATGAGAGAGGAATATGGTTGATCTTGTAGTGGTGTTTGTGCTGAAACTGCACGCGATAGGACAGCAGTAATGTGGGCACTAGAACTCTTTCCATGCCACACCATTTAAGGATATTATTTGTGGAATTGATAAGGGATATGTGGACTAGAGTCTGACTAAAGGGTGCTGAGATTTGACCAACGGGTCAATGGCAAAAGAAGACGCGAGACAGATTCTGCAGTAGAGATAGCAAACGCACCGATCGGAAAGACCCTCCAACAACTGGCGTAAATTGATCCAATGGCTGCCAAAATTGACAGCGAGGTGTGGTACTATGATTTACATGATGTGAAAAAAGGATTTGATGAGCGGACAAGAGGATTAATAGAAAAGACCATTGCATTAGGCAGAAGCTCGGCTGTCCGGGCTGCAGAGATGTGTTTGCGGTAATTCTAAAATATCTGAATCTGTGTATCCTATGGCCAAGGAAAATTACAGGACCATTTGTGAATATATAATACACAAATTGGTCGAAGGGCTCGCTGATTGGACCTCCGAATCATTGAGAAAACATGTGCCAAAGTGGCAGCAGTGCTGCTGTCTGGACTGCAGTGACAGTGAGCACGGCAACGGCCATTACTCTTGCACCGCTAAACCTATGGACAAACCATTTTTTGGTGGTGTGTACGAGGATATTAGGTACGTCTCAGTCGAAGGGGTCGACCATTGGACTGCTAGATCACCATCAAAACATGAACCAAAGGCAGCAACACGACTGTTTTGGACAGCAGGAACATCGGGCATGTCGACCAACAAAAAGCTAGTCTCCGTGGCTCCGATGGCAAAATAAATTTACAGCAGCATGCTCAAGGGTTATTGTCATGGTTCCATAAAAGGATTTGTCATTTGGGCCACCAAATCACTAGGGAACACACATGCCAAGTAGGGCAGCATGACTGTCCACATGTGCAGCGAGACGTTTCATGGGTAAACCTCGGCAGAACTTGACGGGAATTGGTCTATGTAACATGATTCACAGCTGGGAACCAATGATTTACACAGTGAGGAAACAAAAGGGTTCTCACCATGGGGTTGGTGGTGGAAGAGATGACTTGGGACATCAAGGCTGTGATGCCGCTGCGCACACGATCCCATAGGGCTGCATCATTCCCTCGGAATCGGGGATCGTCGGGGGGTGCCCTCCATGGTCTCCACACCATGGACAGCAGCAAGGAGACAAACTCCATGGCATGCTTGAGGGTGTGGATTGAAGAACGCAGCAGGGGATCATCTTCCTTGTGATAAGAGCACTCTGTTTTCATGTTTCGGTGGTGGGGGAGTGTAGGGATGAGAGGGGGCAGCCATGGGGGAGAGGGGCGGCCATGGCTGCTCCCTCCTTCTGTTTTCTCATGAGGAGGAAGGGGAAGGGCGGCCAAGGGAGGGGAGGGGCGACCTGGAGAGGAGGGGCAGCTAGGGAAAGAAGGATTAGGGTTAGTTTGGGCTGCTTTGGGCTTGCTTAAGACTGGCCCAAGCTATGGACAGAAGTGGTAAATAAAAGAAAGGATTTCAGGCTTTGATCCAAGGCCAAAATGACTGGAAATTTTGGGCCTTACCCATTAGTGAAATTTGAATGGGTCTTGATTTTGCCACGTATAGGAGAGAAGAAGGGAAGGGAGAAATTTTGATAGTATCGACTAGATCCGAATTTGGAATTTCTCGGGTCTATGGAAAGAGAGATAGAAGAGAGCATATGTTGGTCTTGAGTTTAACAATGACACTGAGTTATACAATAGAACGATGTCAATGGAAAGAATGATGAAAAGGTGAACACGGGAACGGGATGTTGGAGCGTTGACTTCAAAAGAGGCAAGAGTGAGGTTCGGGTGACATCATCATGGGTTTTAAGAATTTGACATGGATCAATTGAAATAATTGACTTAGTATAGAGAATGGTAAACATGACTATATTAGGGTTTTGAGTCAGTGAAACTTCAGAGATACAACTTAAGTTGGCAAGGAAGCAAAGGACTAGGATTTTAGAGATATGGATTGAGATGGACTTGAAACCTAGCCGGTTTTGAAATATGTTGAAACTTCATTTTCCACATATAACATTATGCACTTTAGCATGAATGCAACAAACAAACGAGTTCTACATGGAAAAACTTTTCAAAAGCATACGCTTCTTTTAATCCAACAAAACTCACAAGTTAGAAAATTTTAGAAAATTAAAAATCCTTCATTTTATTCATTGTTATCTATTCACATCCCAAAATTAGAAATTTTGGGGAGTGACAACCTACCCCCCTTAACAGGAATCTCGTCCCGAGATTCAGGTTGGCTAGAAGAGAGGATTAGGTTAAGCTGACTCAACTCTTCTTCTTGAAACTTGGTGACTTTATCCTCTGTATGGTGATTCCACTTGACTTTGCACATTTTGATCACTTGGTTTCTGTTAACTCTTTATGTAGCTCTATGTATCTGACCTGAGTTGCATGCTAGGTGTAGGTAAGGTCTTCCTGCGCATGGAACTCATCAGGCGGTAACTGTAATTTTGGTACTTTGATACCCTTCCTAAACTAGAAGGGACGATACACATTATGCATCACGGACAATCTGGATGGTATCCAAGTTGATAAGCTACTCCACATCTTCTCTCAAAGATCTTGAACAGTCCAATGTATCTGAGAGCTAAATTCATCTAAGCTTTAGTTAGCGTAGACCTCCGTTGGGTGACACCTTCAAATAAACATAGTTTCCCTTTTGAGTATCTGCCTCGATGGAGCTACTCGTGGATTCTCTTGGATGGTTTGCTCTTGTTGTTGTCATCTTTTATGATTTTTGTCCCAAACAATTGTTTTTCCCTAGGTTGATCCTTCCATGCAATGTTGTTTTGCACTCCCTACCATATAATTGCATGACTGATGCTTTACTTCCTCAAGTTGTTCCTTGATCCCATTGATCTTTTTACCCTTTGACTAACCTTTTCTGATTTCTTGCAACTGGGTAGCTTTTACCTCCATGGTAACTCCCTTGGTTTCATTAACAATCCAAAAGTGAACACTTCAAACTTCACACATAACTCCAAAAGCATCTGAAAATCCAAAGTTGTAATGGTGTAATTATACAAATCTCTAGAGCATGAACAACCTGCTACTTCAGATCATGAGTTTAGTCATTCCCTTCATGTTCATCCAGATACATGAGCTATGACTCATATCAAAACACCTCTTCAACCATGTTGTGATGCATCACCGTACACTGAGAGCTCTTGTGGATATCTGAATCATATAAAACTAGCGCGATAGTCAACCTTCTCTTCAACTCTTCGGATATGTCTCGGTGATCTGAGGTCCATAGAAACTTAGTATTTCTCTTGAACAAGGTTGTCGTGGGCTCTACAATTTTTGACAATCCTTAATGAACCTCCGTTAATACGCTGCCATACTATGGAAGCTTCTAATATCCTTCACATCTTGATGTTGTTTCCATTATTCCAACATTTATTCTTGATTTTCAACCACAATTCCAACTTAGTTCTTAATCTTCACATTTTAGCTCTACATTGATTCTTGTTGGTAATTGGGATCTACCCCCCTTAACATAACGATACTTGCATTAGTCTGGTATAGTTCCTCTTCACACTTTAATTGAGATAAGATTGGAAAGTTAACTTGTCACCATCTGTCATATGCATTCTTCTCGGGTGCTCTCATACCATCAAGATATTGAACCGATAGAGGGACAAGGAAGAGAACCAAGCAAGGACATAGATAGAAGAAACCCACCTATCTACTGATGTTATTGTAGACCAAAAAGGTCAACAACACATCAACAGTCATTACAAAGAACCAAATCAAACATATATCACAATAACAAAGCAAACAACTCAGGAGCACACTAACATGATTAGGTCCTTATGAAACCACACTAGCACTCAACCTTAACATCGTTTATCTAGCGATAAAAAAGGCTTAGGTGAAACTTATATAACTCAAAACACTAAAGCTACCGAGTGGGTATACGTTCTTGAAAACTTGAGTGTTGTAGGACACACTTCATGCCATGGGTTCTTCAACTTCACATTTGGCGTCCTTCAGTTGACGTTAAGATATTGAGCTCAAACTTCACGAACATCTCCACTTGCCTTGTATATCGTATTGGCCAAAGACTAAAGATTTTAAACAAAGATAAGAGAGGGTGATTGCTTCATTAATAGAGAGCAGAAGATGAGTTTTGAACAACAAGAGATAGGCAAAGGTCACATAGTTGAAAGTTTTTCAATATATAGAGAAAATATAAACTTAATGACGACCATTGCTACCTAGGCTTGCGTCCTACAGTCAGCATGGCTCTAATACCACTTTGTCACACCTTGGTTTTCAAAAGACAAACCAGAGCAAATCCATATATGTGCCAGGATCTAATCTCACACATATAGAGACATTTAACAGTGATATCATAAACAATGCTCTATTACATATCGTTTAAACAAGATTACATCAAGATATCAAGTCCTTAACATAAAGTAGCGGAAGCGTAACTAAAACTTCGGGCCATCCACAGGGAAGCCAACTGGGGGTAGCTCGCCTAGAACCCCATGATCCTTCATTTGTACTCCTTTGAGCCTTCATCTTTTGAGCAGCGGTTGGGTTCCAGCCAACAGTAGGTTGAAATAAAAGAAACAAGCGTGAGTACTTCAACTCGTACTCCACAAGTATAACATGAACTATGAGGCTCTAAGGTTGGCTAACACGTTGCATGAGCTTTTAGTTGGTCAAGTTTTATTAAACAACTAGTTACTACAAGTGAGTAGATAAACCATTAAGCCCTAGATATTGCATAAGAATATTATTAAACAATTTTAACATAAGAACCATTTCCAAACCCAACCAGGAACCATTAATCTGCATAAAGGATCTGGGTCGCTCATAACCGTGAGCACGGCTGACATGTCAGTTTTACACTCTCAAGAGGTTGTACATCTTTACCCACTAAGTCGTGAGCTACGCTAGTGTTCCATCACATCACCTTAGATGAGATGGCTAGCAACCACACTACGAGGCCTTTACAAAGATCACGTTGGTAAGGTGTAACCGCTAAGGTTTCAGGCTCCACGACTGTGGAGCAAGCCTCAAGGGAAGAGATAGACCCACTCAACCCAAGTAGCGCGAGGGCCACAGAAGCTCACCTCCCCTCTTGCCCCGTCGGTAAGTTACTCCCATACCAATGCAACCAAATTAATTAGCCAAGACCATCCCATTCCAGTCTCATGGTAGCACTGTTGTCCCAGGTTGTTGCTTTGCGAATCGGTCCTTACGGAGAGCAGCTATAAGCAAAACACAAGCTCATGCCCCCTAAACCAAATTGCTAAAAAAACAAATTTTAAAGAGACATGAACCACAGAGGGTCAAGCTTAGGATTAGATTGCATAACTCCATTAATCAAAACTATTAACAAAAGTGCTCTTGCTACTGCTCACACACATGGATCCTCAGCGCAAACAACTGAACAACAAACAAAGGGGAACTAAGAACAATACATCATAGAAATAAATAATTTGATAAATATAAAAGGAACGCTAGTCGTTACTACTGACATGAGAGCGTAACTACTAAAACAAAGTGATTAACATGAAGATAAAGATGGTTAGAAAACAATAGACTCATGATGAAGGAACTAGGGTGCAAATGAGAGAGGAATATGGTTGATCTTGCTGTGGTGTTTGTGCTGAAACTGCACGCGATAGGACAGCAGTAATGTGGGCATTAGAACTTTTTCCATGCCATGCCATTTAAGGGTATTATTTGTGGAATTGATAAGGGATATGTGGACTAGAGTCTGACCAAAGGGTGCTGAGATTTGACCAACGGGTCAATGGCAAAAGAAGACACGAGACAGACAAATGTAGCTACTTTTCTGTAGTAGAGATAGCAAACGCACCGATCGGAAAGACCCTCCAACAACTGGCGTAAATTGATCCAATGGCTCCAAAATTGACAGCGAGGTGTGGTACTATGATTTACATGATATGGAAAAAAGATTTGATGATTGGCCAAGAGGATTAATAGAAAAGACCCTTGCATTAGGCAGAAGCTCGGCTGTTCGGGCTGCAGAGATGTGTTTGTGGTAATTCTAAAATATCTGAATCTGTGTATCCTATGGCCAAGGCAAATTATAGGTCCATGTGTGAATATATAATACACATATTGGTCGAAGGGCTCGCTGATTGGACCTCCGAATCATTAAGAAAACATGCGCCAAAGTGGCAGCAGTGCTGCTGTCTAGACTACAGTGACAGTGAGCACGGCGATGGCCATTACTCTTGCACCGCTAAACCTATGAACAAACCATTTTTTGGAGGTGTGTATGGGGATATTAGGTACGTCTCAGTTGAAGGGGTCAACCATTGGACTTCTGGATCACCATCAAAACATGAACCAAAGGCAGCAACACGACTGTTTTGGACAGCAGGAACATCGGGCATGTCGACCAACAAAAAGCTAGTCTCTGTGGCTCCGATGGCAAAATAAATTTACAGCAGCATGCTCAAGGGTTAGTGTCATGGTTCCATAAAAGGATTTGTCATTTGGGCCAACAAATCACTAGGGAACACACATGCCAAGTAGGGCAGCATGACTGTCCACATGTGCAGTGAGACGTTTCATGGGTAACCTCGGCAGAACTTGACGGGAATTGGTCTATGTAACATGATTCACAGCTGGGAACTAATGATTTACACAGTGAGGAATCAAAAGGGTTCTCACCATGGGGTTGGCGGTGGAAGAGATGAAATGGGACTTCAAGGCGGTGATGCCGCTGCACACACGATCCCTTGGGGCTGCATCATTCCCTCGGAATCGGGGATCGTCGGGGGGTGCCCTCCATGGTCTCCACAACATGGACAGCAGGGGCAGCAGCAAGGAGACAAACTCCATGGCATGCTTGAGGGCATGGATCAAAGAACGCAGCAGGGGATCATCTTCCTTGTGATAAGAGCACTCCGTTTTCATGTTTCGGTGGTGGGGGAGTGTAGGGATGAGAGGGGGCAGCCATGGGGGAGAGGGGCGGCTATGGCTGCTCCCTCCTTCTGTTTTCTCATGAGGAGGAATGGGAAGGGCAGCCAAGGGAGGGGAGGGGCGACCAGGAGAGGAGGGGTAGCTAGGGAGAGAAGGATTATGGTTAGTTTGGGCTGTTTTGGGCTTGCTTAAGATTGGCCCAAGCTATTGATAGAAGTGGGAAATAAAAGAAAGGATTTCAGGCCTTGATCCAAAGCCAAAATGAGTGGAAACTTTGGGCCTTACCCATTAGTGAAATTAGAATGGGTCTTGATTTTGCCACGTATAGGAGAGAAGAAGAGAAGGGAGAAATTTTGATAGTATAGACTAGATCCGAATTTGGAATTTCTCGGGACTGTGGAAAGAGAGATAGAAGAGAGCATATGTTGGTCTTGAGTTTAGCAATGGCACTGAGTTATACAATAGAGAACGATGTCAATGGAAAGAATGATGAAAAGGTGAACACGGGAACGGGATGTTGACTTCAAAAGAGGCAAGAGTGAGGTTCGGGTGACATCATCATGGGTTTTAAGAATTTGACATGGATCAATTGAAATAATTGACTTGGTATAGGGAATGGTCAACATGACTATATTAGGGTTTTGAGTCAGTGAAACTTCAGAGATACAACTTAAGTTGGCAAGGAGGCAAAGGACTAGGATTTTAGAGATATGGATTGAGATGGACTTGAAACCTAGCCGGTTTTGAAATATGTTGAAACTTCATTTTACACATATAACACTATGCACTTCAGCATGAATGCAACAAACAAACGAGTTCTAATTGGAAAAACTTTTCAAAAGCATACGCTTCTTTTAATCCAACAAAACTCACAAGTTAGAAAATTTTAGAAAATTAAAAATCCTTCATTTTATTCATTGTTATCTATTCACATCCCAAAATTAGAAATTTTGGGGTGTGACAGAATCACCCAAAATCCAAACTAGAAAGGGGGAAGGGAGAGGGCTGCACTCATGGGCTCGAATTGAGGACGAATCTTGCTTGAATTGAAGTGGAAAATCAGTTCTTACAAGGTTCCTACAGCCTAACGCCCTTCATCCTCCCTCTTGATGCGAAGTACTAGCCTAGGGGACTCCAAATCCTAGATTAGCACCCGATTTTCTCTCTAAGCACTTGGCTGTATGGAAACTAAGCCTAGGGTTTTCTAATGGTGGAAGAGTCACCTAGATGACCAGCCACAAGGCTATTTATACCCCAAGCCTAACGACACCATTTAACACTAAGACCCCTACTCTAAAAAGCCCGAAAGGGGCTAAAATGATACAATCAGACGACTACGATGACGCTTTGATCTTCTTCTTCACGCCTCGCTTGGATGTACGCCACGTAGCCAGTAGTCCGGAAGCTTCCTCGGTTTTGAAGTCAGAAACCGAGAAACTTTATTCTGCGGGCATCCTGGGCCGGGTCTTGGCCCAATCTTCTATCTTGGCGAGTCGGAGCCTAATCCACCAAGTCATTTGAACTTGGGTGACGGTTTTGAGCCGAAGCCGCCAAATTCTCCCTCGCATGTCTTTGCACCATGCACTCGGGTTGGAGCACCACGGTGGCACCCGGTTTCTCTAGTCCATCTGAGTCGCCTCACGGTCCATCGGAGGGCTTACACCACCGTTGCCGAACCGCCCCTCCGTGTACCGAGCTTCCATGGCCGACCAATGCCGAGCATTTCCTCCGGTCCATTGGAGGGCTTGTGCCTGTGATGCTCCGGCATCTCAAGAGCATTCTCATCTCACATACATGCAACATTCATCATGATGCATCCTAATTTGACATGCATTTGAACCCCATGGTCAAACTCGATTGAAATATAAATTTCCAAAGCCCTATTTTCTGCATTAATGCTTTTATGTTTGTAGTCGTAACTTTAATTCTATTCTGATATAGGTGAAACTTTATATACAAAACTTGTAGACAAGTTCATGCTTGACAACTTTGGTATTTTATGTATTAACATGCATAGTGGTTTGGATATGGTGTAGGGTCATTTTATGTCAATTTATGAAATCTGTCCAAACCTGACCTGTGGAGTAAATTCAAAATTTCTTGATCTTAAAGTCACAATATTCCAATGCTTTTATTGAGAAAGTTGTAGGTCTTGAAATTCTAAACAACATTGGTATAAAACTCCTTGTGTTAAACTGGCTAGAAAATAGACTTTTAGAATTTCTAAACTGGAAGGTTCTGTTGGTCAAACATTGTTCAGTAGTTTAAATTCAAATTTAAACCATATTTTTTAATACAACATGGTATACACGTTTATAAGGTAAATGTAGATGAACAAATTTAGAACTTTTCACCCAATTGGGACATTTTCAAATTCGGCCTCTAGAGTGTTCTAAAACTGGAAATACAAACAAAGGTCTCTGCGGTCAAAACTGATTTTTCCATTTTCGGGCTTTTTCTTTTTTCATTGTCTCTATGACAAGTGGGCCCCACTTGACAGCCATCCTCGGATTCCCGCCCGTGTAATTGGAAAATCCGGCCGGTGGGTCCCACCCTCGCGCGTCTCCGTGCACCCGGTCCATGTGCCATCCTCTCTCCACCCGCCTTGGCCCCACCTGTCACGGACCGCCGGTCCATAGACCACGTTCATCCACGCGCCACCGTCTCTCCTCCCCTACCCAATGCCTCCACGCGGTGCCCGAAGCCTGCCGGTGGCCGGCCGAGGCCGACGCCGACCGTGCCCCCCTGCCCGTTCCTTCGGCCTTAAGCCAAAGCGGAGAGCGTCCGTCCACCCAACTTCCTCTCACCGCTCCACCGAGCCTCCCTCTCGCTCCCTCGGTTCTCACCACCGCCGCTGCCATTGCCGTGAAGCTTGCGCCGACCCCGCACCCGCCGCTCCGGCCACCCTCATGCCACCCCACCATCATGCCGCTCTTCCCTGTCCAACCCTCCGCCGGTTCCCCATGATCTAGGCCGCCCGACTCTATCCACCGCACCGCAATCTGCCGCCGAACCGCCACCGCCATAAGCTCAGGCTCAAGCTAGCGCCTGTGATTCCTCTCATCTGCATGCCTCACCACCACCACGCTGGCCCTCACCTACCTCCCCTCCACCGTTTCCCCTAGATCTAGCCCGCCGGCGCTGCTCCACTCGCCCGCATTGCCACGCCGGACTTTCGCCGTCCGCGAGCTCCGTCGCCGTGCCACTCCGGTTGTTCCCCGTCGCCATAGGTAGCACGGTGAGGTCTTTCGCCCTTCCCTCTCCCTCTCCAGCCGACTCCGACGAGCCGCCATGGCCCCACGCGGCTCGGCCAGTGAACGCCGCCGCCTCCTTCTTCCTCTGTCGAGAGGAGGAAGAACAGGGAGGAAGAAGAAGTTGATTTTTTAGTTTAACCCTCGGTGTTTCGACGTTTTCTGTTCTAATCCAATGCGCTGTACACTGAGTCACATAAATCTCACAGTCTAGCCCCCGGTGGTTGTGGTTAATTGCATTCCTGTCCCGATCTATAGGTTTTTCAATTTATTTCATTTATAATGGGCTGTGAACTTTGGAAAATCACTATAAATCAAGGAAAAATCCAAAATGGACAAACTCAGTGGCTATGGACTTCTTGTGAGTAGATCTACAGAATGAGTATGATGTGGGTGTGTGAAAAGTCTGTTTTGCCCCTAGTCTAGTGCATGCATGATTAGGGTAAATCAATGGTAAAAGTGGACTAAATGAACTCCTAAAATGTTGAAACTTGGACAGTGGCTTTAGTGTGATATTTAGGCACTGTGTGAATTTTGTTGCAGTAGCACTCACTATTAAATGACTAATCTACCGCTAGGCTTATGTTTATGCAATAAAAATGCATGGGAAGTACTTGTCTTATGAAACTTGCTCCAAATGTTGTACTAGATTTTTGGGACACACTTTATGCTATGTTTAGCTTGCTGGTAAAGTTTGAGGCTCTGCATGAAAAATTGAGTGGTGATTTGAAAATGACAAAGTGTCACATGCTTAAGGGCCTGTTTGGAACGCAGGAATTTCACAGGAATTGTGCAAGAATTTCACAGGAATCAGTTCAATTTCACAGGAAAAACGCAGGAACGGGGAAATTTTCCCGCGTTTCAAACAGGGCCTAAGTAAATAAAAGGAAAAAGTGGTCTTAGAATGTATAATGAATTCCATGGAAAATTTGGTAGCTTGCTAATGGTATGTAGGTTACAAAAAGTATTTTTGTGAAGCTTGTGAGCACTGTTTTGATGTGCATTTAAAATGGACCTAAATAAATATATGGGGAATAGGTGTTCTATCAAACTATGGATTTTATGCTTGCTGATTTTTATGCAGGTTGCTTATGTTAAATAATACTCACTGGTAAAATTTCATGGTCAGAAACTATTTCTATAATTTATGAAAAATCTGAGAAGCTATAGGGCTGATAACTTGCTGGAATTTTAATAAATTAATTATAACTTGTTTGTAGCTGAAATTTTGGCAGCAACATTAAGTAGTATGTTTCTGCATGTGGTAAAAGTTTGAGATCAATTTGAGTTGTCTAACTATATGGACTCATGAGTGCATTTTATTCGAAAAGGTAGCATGTCCATTATTAGGCGTGTATATGTTTAACCGCAAGTGAGAACATTTTCATGCATATATAAAGTTACTTGCTACATACCATCAAGTACATCTTGTGATTCTAAGGGTTATCAATGGAGGTGTTTTTGAGAGACACTTTCATTGCATTTGGTAGGGACTGTGTACACATATAAGACAGTAATTCATGATAACTTCAGAGATAAGCTATGGTGAACAACACATCCTGCCTCTGGTAGTAAGAGTGTACACAGCATTTTATGCATGAAGGATTGAACTAGGTTTTGGTGATAGTTTGTATGATTTCTTAGTGATAGTTTGTACGATTTCTTAAATCATGGATTGTACAATTTCTTAGTAAAGTTGTTTTCTCATTTTGGGATGTGTTTGAACTAAGTATACTCAAGTCATTTCATCACAAGCTACTTGACATGCATTATGTGTCATTTGCACCTCATGCATACAATGGCATTCGTTGCATTCATGGTTGCACTATGTCATGCATATAACCGTACCATATGCATGTATTTGCATTCTCTTGCACTCACTTGCATATTATACCATGCATATAGATCCCACAAACGAAGGACAAACGCAGGAGCATCCGCTGATCGAATAACCAGACAAAGAGCCCCTACACCAAGAGTTGATTTCTCCCCAACCTGAAGACGAAGGGTCGCTGATTATATCCGTCCCTATTTCAAGGGGTTGCCTGGGGCAAAGCCCCACAACCCGGCAAACTAACTTAGATTAGTTTGTTGGTTTCATAAGAATACTCAAAGGTAGGCACGACCATACTATACCCAGCAAACATCTTATGTTTTAATGGTTAGGCATATGCATCAGGAATTGTTTTGAACCAATTGCATTAGACATCCTGGCCGCCCTGGCCCTAGCTCCTATGAATAGGGTTCGTAGGATGAGTTACCTAGAAATGCTAGGTACAGGTAGACACGAGTGAGCACTGTCACTCGTCGCGTAGGTGATTTTACAAATCTCAGAAATCTTACTATGATGGAACTTTATTATATTATTGCTGATGATTAAATGGAGACCGGGCGGAGCATAAGTTTACTTTTTCGTGGTGTGTGTTGTTGTTTTTGGGCTCTGTCTGTGTCGCATAAGGCCCGTTCGCTGTTTGCCTGCTGATCGCCATAACATTGCTAGAATGCTTATTCGGGACATGGGCCTGGTGAAAGTCTTACTTGTGCCATCTGACGAATAGAGACTTAGTCCTACCATGGGGCCTAGGGGCGCTTGACTCATGGGAGGGCTGACCCAGTACGCCGTGGTAACGCTCCATGGGGGCTAAACCTAGGGAATGGCGGGTTGGAATCGAACTTGGGATGGGACAAGTGGAGATGGGGACTATATGTGGGAACGCGATGGCTAGTAAGCATATACCCCTGGCATTTTTAATTAGTCTCGGGAATATAGAAATCGATTCGAATCGCTGATGCTCACCAGGTGTGAGAATGCCAGATATCGCACACGGGCAACATAGTAACAATTTAGATACTTTATGCTTATATTCATGTTTTTCAATACAACATGCTTGGATGTGTATATTCTACTATTTTGCAAGTTACTGATGGGTATTCATGCTTTACTTTCATACAAGTACTTACTTTATGATACCAATGATCTTCATGGTTAATGGATAGCAGCTGTCAAATCCTGCTATCTTATGTCAACATGACCTTGTATAAAATTAATGGCTAAGGATCCATATGGTTAGTAAGCATGCTTTGCGTCAGCCGTAAGCCCCGTCCATTAAGTCCTACTAAGTAATTAGTACTCAGGGTTTGCCCCGACCTTTGGATTACAGGTACCGATGACTCCTGGACAACCGCTTGAAGGAGGGTAGAACCAGTGGGCTCGGTGCTACTCGCCTTATTTTCCTCTGAATGAAGACTACTTGAGATTGTTTCCGCTGCGAGATGCTTTGTTAAAAACGCTTCCGCTATACATATATATATTTCGCAATCGCTTCCACTATATTTTGAACATGTATTTGATTCCATACATTTGGTTTGTAAACTAAGTCTATCTATCTTGTATTTTAACTGCCTGTGATGATGTAACTGTTGTGGCTCCTGCGAGAATCGGATGTGTTTGATGTCGGTTCCTCTGGGAATGGTGTTATCGGGAGCCCGAAGCACTCTCGACGGACTACCGGGTTTGGTTCAGCTTAAGTGCACTGTGAGCCAGAGGTGGCAGGTGCGCTTAGTTGGATTAAGCAGGGTGGTTCCAACACATTGCCTCATTCCGTCGAGGTCTTCATCATCTACCTCCAGTTCATCGGAGGGCTTCCAGTCCATCGGAGGGCTTGAGCTCGTTGACAATCACTCATCACACCAGGAGAGCAATGAGGCCGGTTCATTGGCACTCACCAGAGTCAGGACATATGGGATGCTACTCGTGTATGACTTTTGTGGTGCGTCCAGTTGCTGAATGTACTACGCGTGAGATCGTGGTTCAGCATGAGGCGAATGCCAAGGCTGTTAACTTTCTCTTTTCCGGGCTTGGTCCCATGGATTATGAGAGAGTGAGTCACCTCAAGACGGCGCGTGAGATATGGTCCATGCTTAGTGCACACCATGAGGGTACCGTGACCATTAAGGCTAGGCTTATGGAGACTTACCGGCGCGAATATGAGAATTTCGTCCAGAAGCCAGGAGAGTCAGTAGACGACTTGTTTGGTCACTTTCAGTCGATCATTAACAAGTTGCGTGTCAACTCTGCCCCCGCTGAGCTCCCATACACCTATCATCAACAGACTGTCAAATTGCTGTATGCTTTGGATAGAAAAGTATGGGAGATCAAGGTGAACTCAATCATTGAGTCGGCAGGATATGATACGATAGGAGTAGAGGCGCTCTATAGTAAGCTCAAGGCCATAGGAGTAGATTACAAGATGAGGGATTCTCTCGCTTGTACAGGTTCCAAGAGTCTAGCCTTGGCTACCCCCTCTAGTGAGTCTGCTACTAACCCCTCTGTTACACAACTTCTCGTTTTCTGCTTTGATGTCTGTTATAGAGGAGCAGTTGACGATGCTTAGGGATGATGAGTTTTGTCTGGTGTCTAGTCGCTTTTAGCGCGCCTATGACAACCGGATGAGCAAGAAGAGGGGCGAGAGGCCCAAGTGCTTCGAGTGCGGAGAGGTCGGCCACTTCATCACCGAGTGCCCCAACAAGAATGACTACTACAAGAAGGACAAGAGCTACTCCCGTGACTCCGACAAGTACCACTCCGGCAAGCCAAGCTTTGACAAGCACCGCTCCGGCAAGCACAGCTTCGGCAAGCGCCCCTTTGTTGACGGCACTTAAGCACGGCAAACCTTATACTACAAGCGACAATATCGTGTGTAGCTTTTTCCCAGGATGAGTATCATGGGTTTTGTCAATCCAGGAAATGAACTAATTGAGAACTAATTAACAAGAGTTTATGGTAAACTAAGGTATAAAATAGAGTTCTAATCTACCTCTAAACTAGCCCTAAACTATATCTGATCTACGCCTAAACTATACTAATACTATAAGATAAGCAATTCGAATAGAACTAGAACACCAGTTAAGGGGTATTAACTGGAGTCTAATCAAGCTCTAATTGGATCCAAGACATGCATGATATGGGCACCACAAAAAGATAAGAGCAACGAGATAACTAGCAGCTCAAGGTAGACAAGCATGATCAAGCATAAACTTCATAGCATAATTAAATCAGGATCAATCAACCTAACCCCCTAGATCGAGTTTAACCTTTTTCCGGCCTCTACTGTCACAAGTAACCAGGTGATCTACGAGAAACTCTCAACAGGCATACATAATTAGAGAATGCACTTCTAATTACTTCACATAGTCTATTATCATAATTAGGACAACTAGAACCTCTAATCACCATGATCAGAAGAACTAGATATACAACTATATCATTAGTATGCTAGATCAATGATCAAGAACGCTAGAAGAATATAACCCTTAAAGACATGCTTGCTCTAATCAACAAGCATCTAGACCTAAAGCTAATTAGAGCTAGAACAAGCATAATTAGAACAAGAACATGATAATTAGACAAGAACAATGCTTCATTAATAAATTGTATCATACTTACAACCATGATCACACCTTCCCTTGATGATACAATTACACCTCTAGAGCTAGGTAATTAGAGCACCATGTAAGGGCTCTAATCACCTCTGAAGAACTCTAATCCTAGACTAGAAACTTGACCCTCTACTCTCATCTAGTTGTTGTCCCTCATCTCTACATCTTGTCGCCTTGATAATGAATTGAATGCTTTGTTTCGGGGCCTATGTTCACTATATATACCCTGGAGAAGACGTGTTAGAAAGCAAACCTTGAACCAACGTAAGGATAGGTGAAGTCGGCCGACCCAGGGGGGTCTGGTCGGCCGACCAAGACTCTTCCTACGTCCAATTGTTTCCATCTTTCGCGGGGACATTGCTTGATGCCTAAGTAATGTTCATGCAGGGCCTCTCGGACTCTTGGGCTTCTGGAATCTTCGATATGGGCTAAGATTTGACGAAGTCTTCTAGTATTTGACATATTTGATGATTTTATTGAATAATTATCTCCAATTCCTAGTAGCTCTTGACATCTTCTTGAAGTTTCCGATCAGAAAACCTTGATTAATACAGGGAGAGGCATGAATTAACCAAGCCTTCCTTGATCATCATCTTCAATGAATGTCGTCTTAGAGGTCTTTTCTTACTCGACGTAGATCGTTGTGAATTTCACGAAAAATAGGTCAAAAACATGTAAAAATCATATATAGCATATTTCCAAGACAATGTTGCAAAATTCACAATAATCGGTGATAATTGTTAGTAAAAGATATAGTTGACGCTTAGAATTAATAAAAAACTATGTAAAATGATACAAAATATTCGTTCATAAGCCACGTCAACACCCTTCGGCAAGAAGAACTTTTGGAAGGCTTTCAAGAGCTACCAGAAGGACAACCGGAAGCGGGACAAGACGTTCTTCGCCGAGATGGGATTCGGCAGCAGCGGATCTTCTTCCTCTTCGTCCTCGTCGAGCTCAAGTGATGAGGAGATCACATACAAGAAGGACAAGAGAAACGATCAAGGAGGTCCAGGTGGCTTGTGCTTTGTCTCCACCAAGTCCAAGCGCAAGCACAAGTTCAAGATGAGCTCGGTTTGCTCCATGGCGCTTGAGGACAAGGAGAACAAGGATGATGGCAGTAACTCTTCTTCCGATGATGAGGTAACTCCTGAGCAAGCCGAAATCCTTGAGATGCTAGAGCAGAACAGCCGAGAGCTAAAAGCCCAGGATAAGATGCTGGAGAAGGCAGCTAAGAAGCTGCAGAAGTTGAAAGCCCAACTTGTTGAGGCTTTAGAGGAGAATGAGAGGTTAAGGAGTGTGAGACCCCAACCCAGTGAGTTTGAGTGCCCTACCTACGAGTCTTTCATGACGGAGCTTGGTGACCAGAGAGATAGGTATGCCAAGCGGGTAGAGGAGATAGATGAGCTGAAAGTTGAGTTAGGAAAACTCCAGTCCAAGCTAGATGAGCCTACTTTGAGTGGAGAGTTGGAGTGTGAGTCTTGCCCCTGTTTAGCTAGAGAGCTAGCTGTGCTGAAGGATAAGTTTGAGGGGCAGATCAAGAAGCTTGAGGAGCTTAGGGCGAGACCTGCGCTTTTGGGTGCGTGTATGGTCTGTCCTACCTTGAGAGGCAAGTTAGAGCAGTTCAGAGCTGACTTTGAGGTGCTTTCAGCACCTACTGACACTTGTGAGAACTGCCTAACCCTTAGGATGTAGCTGGTGGATAGGGATGCCACCATTAAGAAGTTGGAGAAAGCTGCTCCTGTGTTTCCTTCTCTAGATTGTGATACCTGTGCTGCCCAGACAGTAATTCTGGAAGACCTGAGGATGCAAGTGTTGTCTTTGCAAGATGACAACTGCAGGTTGAGAGAGGTGCTGAGTTGGGTGTATGCGAGGCAACCCCAATTAGAGATGATTATAGAGAGCACCAAGAGAGCCGAGGGTGATATGAGTGGTTTTGGGTTTGGGGAGTGCAGTACTTTGGGTGTGAAGAGTGCTCCAATTAAGATCAAAACTGCTCCTACCCAGCTAGGTGAGACTGTTGATGGCGTTTACCATGAGCCACCCAAGGTTGCCCCAAAGAAGCAGTACTAGACACCCAAGCCTTCTGAGGCTAAGCTGGACAAGATAATAGAGGAAGAGCTTAAGTCCAAGGGAAAGAAGCCTGTCTAGCAGCCTGAGCCACCCAAGGCCACACCACCTAAGCCCAAGTCCTAGCCTAACCCTGTTTCTAGGAGGCTTGTCTACCACTGTGAGTTTTGCCAGCGAATGGCCACCTAGAGGAGTTTTGCTTCAAGAGGAAGCGGGTTGAGAGGCAGGAGAGAGCTTGGGGGAACCAGGATCAGTTCTACTAGGGTGGTAGGCAAGATCCTCCCCACCGCGGTGAGATGAGAGACTGCTTTACAGGTGGTGAGTGTGGAGGTGACTTTCAAGCCCATGCTCCTGGTGGTGAGAGATGCTTTGTCGATCGAGCTCCTAGTCGTTTTCAGCGCGGCTATGGACCTCGTGACCGAGGGTTTGTGAGAGAGCTTGAGAGGCCATGCTTTGAGAGTCGTGGTTACTCCAGTCGTGGTGATTTCTTTGACTGTGCTTACCCCAATTTTGAGCAGATGGCTCGGCACTGGTACAACAGTTTTCGTACTAACCCTAGTGCCGGACCGTTTGCTCACTATCGCTTTACTTGACTTTGCAGGATCGAGGCATGGAGGACGTGTGGATCATGGATTCCGATTGCTCTAGGCAAATGACAGGGCACCGCAAGTGGTTCTCCAGCCTCAACCCCGTGAGCACCAAGGAGTATATCACATTCGAGGACAATGGTCAGGGTAAAGTGTTGGGTGTTGGTTCTGTTTCGCTCTTTGCTAAGCTTTCCCTGAGAGAAGTTGCTTTTGTCTAGAATCTGGGGTTCAATTTGGTCTCTGTTTCGCAACTTCTCGATGAAGGATTTGAGGTTCGTTTTAAGAAGGGTGCGTGTTGCGTTCTTGATGCTGAGGAGACCCTTGTTTGCTCTTTGCTGCCTTTTGGTCAGGTTTTTAGGGTTGACCTCACATCTGTTTCTAGCCCTGTGCGTTGTTTGGTTGCTAGTCCTTCTGCTGATATATGGAAGTGGCATAGGAGACTTGGTCACTTGAGCTTTGATCTGCTAGTCAGGTTAAGTTCAATGGGCCTAATCCGAGGATTGCCCAAATTGAAAGCTGAGAAGGACTTAGTGTGCCACCCCTGTCATCATGGCAAGATGGTTGCTGCTTCTCACACTCCTGTGTCCTAGGTTATGACCTCCTATCTGGGTGAGCTACTCCATATCGATACAGTAGGTCCCACTCTGGTAGCATCGGTCAGTGGGAAGTGGTACGTGCTTGTCATTGTGGATGACTTTTTGCGGTTCTCGTGGGTATTTTTCATGGAATTTAAGGATGAGGTGTTTGGTGTTGTTCAGGATCTGGTACTGTGGTTGAGAAATGAGAGTCATAAGGCCTTGAGGGCTATCCACAGTGATAATGGCGATGAATTCAGAACTCTCGTTTCGAAAACTTCTGTCGTGAGCTAGGTCTTGAGCACCAGTTTTCTTCTCCATATACCCCACCGCAGAACGGTGTTGTGGAATGCAAGAACCGCACACTCGTTGAGATGGCACGGACGATGCTCGATAAGCATAGGACTCCAAGGCGCTTTTGGGCTGACGCAGTGAATACGGCATGTTACATTGCAAACCGGATCTTCTTGCGAGCTTTCCTTGGGAAGACCTCGTATGAACTTCGGTTTGGTAGGCAGCCCAGTGTCAAGCATTTGTGAGTGTTTGGCTGCAAGTGCTTTGTGCTTAAGAAGGCAGGGCATTTGGATAAGTTTGAGTCTCGTTGTTTGGATGTGATTTTTCTAGGGTATGCTTCTAGTTCTAGGACTTTTCATGTGTGGATTTTGGAGACCAAGCAAGTTGTTGAGACTTGTGAGGTTTCTTTTGATGAGACTATGCCCTGCACAACCCCTGCTTTTGAGCTTTCAAGTGATGATGAAGAAGGCACCCACATCTTTAAAGATGAGGAAGGCGCAGATGATGTTGGTGATGCAGGAGCCACTACACCGGCTGCAGCTCTGGCCCCCTCTGCTACGAGTTCTGATGAAGAAGGAGAACCTTTGCCTACGGCCTCCTCCTCACTCCCCCGACAGCAAGCTCAAGCAGAGGCTGGCCCCGCTGAGGACGCAGGGGAGGTGACCTCCGAGATTGTTCCATCTCTGCAGGTCCAGTGGGATCACCCTCCACACAGGATCATTGGAGATCTTCACCAGCATGTCACACGCTCTTCGGTTAACTCTCTAGCCTTTTTCTCCCACTCTGCATTTTGCTTCTTTTGAGCCCCGAGATGTGTCACATGCATTATCTGATCCTAACTGGGTGAACGCCATGCATGAGGAGTGAGAGCCAATGGACCGGCCTCATTGCTCTCCTGGTGTGATGAGTGATTATCAACGAGCTCAAGCCCTCCGATGGACTGGAGGCCCTCCGATGGACTGGAGGTAGATGATGAAGACCTCGATGGACTGAGGCAAAAGCCCTCCAATGGACCGGAGGCAATGCTCGGCGTCGGTCGGCCATGGGAGCTCGGTACACGGAGGGGCGGTTCGGCAATGGTGGTGTAAGCCCTCCGATGGACCGCGAGGCAACTCCGATGGACTCGAGAAGCCGAGTGCCACTGTGGTGCTCTAACCCGAGTGCATGGCGCGAAGGCGTGCGAGGGAGGCTTTGGCGGCTTCGGCTCAAAACCGCCACCCAAGCTACCCAAGCCTTGGTGAGTTGGGCCACGACTCGCCAAGATAGAGAAGATGGGCCAAGTCCGGCCCAGACGGAGACTTCCTAAAGTTTTCCGGTTTTTAACTTCAAAACCGGGGGTGCAAAGGTGGATTGGACTACTGGCCACGTGGAGGACATCCGAAGATTGCGTGGAAGCTAAGAAGATCAAGTCTTCATCGTGGTCGTCCGTCCCCGATATTTCGAGTTCTTTTCTGTTTTAGCCCCTCCGGGCGTTTCTAGTGTTAGGGGTCTATGTGTAAAAATGCCAAAACTGAACCGGTGTATAAATAGCCTAAGAACTGGTCATTAGAGGGAGTCTTGGCAGCTAGGTTTTCATTTCCTTAGGGTAATTTTCATCCTCAAGCTTTGAGCTCCAAGTTTAGGAGGGTTAGGGTGAGATCTAGCCTCCAAATCAAGAGGGAAGGTGAGGGTGGTTGCTTGGGACAAAATCCTTCGTTGTAATCTGACCTAAGACCTCTTTTGAGGCTCATAATCGAAGTGGTTTCGTGCAGCAACTTTGTGTGCTTCTCCTCCCTTTGTTCTCTTTCGTTTTTGGCTTCAATCGTTGGCCTTTTGGATGTTTGTTTTTCCTAAGGTTGAATCCTTTGTTTTCCTTATGCTTTGGACTTGCAAGGACGAGGAGATTATGTCTTAGAACATCTCAATCCCAAAGGATTGCCATGAGCAAGTTGTTCTTGAGCTTTTCCCTTCTTGCCCAAATATTCACCTCTGCACGAGATCTGAACTTCCCGCTAATCCCGTGATCTTTTTCCATAGATCTTTTCGGAATAGCTTTGGAATGGGGCTAGGATAGCCTGTGCCAATTTTCGTGATGTTTGGAGAAGGTTTGGTCAAGTTTCGGATTGCTTTTGCGTGAGGTTTGCTGCTGTCCAGTTTTCTTGCTGATTCTGTCCACTTTCAAGTATTGTTTGGTTTAGGGGTCAAATCTTCGAATTTTGGGCTGAAATTTTGTGGAGCTCTTTATCAGTGAATCATAAAGCTTCCATAAAAATTTCAGATCATTTAGAGGTGTTTTGACCTGGTTTTGGTATTTTTCTTTTCGGGTTAGTCTGTCAGTTTTTAACCACTGGACAGTCCGGTGGTTAACCACCAGACGGTCCGGTGGCTCTAGGAATTTTATTCCATGTCCAATTGAGCTAAAAATTTGTGGAGTTGTTCCTTGGCCCCTTATTAACCTCCAGTAAAAATTTTATAATTTTTGGAGTTGGTTTGATAGGGTTTTGATTCGAATCTTTTTGGAGTGTCAGGCTGTAAGCACCGGACAGTCCGGTGGTTAACCACCGGACAGTCCGGTGGTCAAAACATGCTCCAATTGACCTAAAATTTTCTGGAGTTGTTCCCGATTGCCTTGTGAAGGTGTGGTAATTTTGGGGGAATTTTTGGAGCTTCTCTTAAGGGGTTTTGAGATTTATCTTTGCAGCCCTGTCAGTCTGAAAATCTGCAGTTCTCTGGAGTTGGTTCCTTTTGCGCTCTTTTCTAAGCCGTTTGAGCGTGTGCTTCCGCTTGGTGCTTGGTACGTATCTGTTCAGTGGACAGTACTAAGCACGTGTTGTGAGCTAGATACGTATCCTCTCACTGGACGGTATCTAGTTTCGTTGTGAGCATTGTTTCTGTTTTGCACTGCGGTGGGGGTTTGAGTTTGAGTTTTTAAGTGCTCCTATTTATCCCCCTCTAGTCGCACGTCTCGGTCCTACAAGTGGTATCAGAGCCGGTTAGGATTTCTATACCTTAACCGGTGACGAAACCGTAGCGACGATGACTTACTCCGGGAAAATTTCTGTCCTTGGCTCCGATGGCTATCCCTACTGGAAAGGTAAGATGGAGCCGTTCCTTGTTAGCCAGAGTCAGGACATATGGGATGCTACTCAGAGTACGACTTTTGTGGTGCTTCCAGTCGCTGAGCGTACTACGCAGGATATCGTGGCTCAGCGTGAGGCGAATGCCAAGGCTGTTAACTTTCTCTTCTCCGGGCTTGGTCCCATGGATTATGAGAGAGTGAGTCACCTTAAGACTACGCGTGAGATATGGTCACTGCTTAGTGCACACCATGAGGGTACTGCGACGATTAAGGCTAGACTTGTGGAGACTTACCGGTGCGAATATGAGAATTTCGTCCAGAAGCCGGGAGAGTTAGTAGACGACTTGTTTGGTCGCTTTCAGTCGATCATCAACAAGTTGCGTGTCAACTCTGCCCCCGCTGCCCTCCCATATACCGATCATCAGCAGGCTGTCAAATTCTTGTATGCTTTGGACAGAAAAATATGGGAGATCAAGGTGAACTCGATCATTGAGTCGGCAGGGTATGATACGATTGGAGTAGAGGCGCTCTATAGTAAGCTCAAGGCCACCGAGGTAGATTACAAGATGAGGGATTCCCTCGCTTGTACAAGTTCTAAGAGTCCAGCCTTGGCTACCCCCTCTAGTGAGTCTGTCACTAACCCCATGTTACATAACTTCTCATTTTCTGCTTTGATGTCTGTTACAGAGGAGCAGCTAGCGACGCTTGGGGATGATGAGTTGTGTCTGGTGTCTAGTCGCTTTCAGCGCGCCTATGACAACCGGATGAGTTGTGTCCCAAGTGCTTCGAGTGCGGAGAGGTCGGCCACTTCATCGCCGACTGCCCCAACAAGAACGACTACTACAAGAAGGGCAAGAGCTACTCCCGCGACTCCGTCAAGTACCACCCCGGCAAGGCAGGCTTTGACAAGCACCACTCCAGCAAGCACGGCTCCGGCAAGCGTCCCTTCGGCAAGAAGAACTTTCGGAAGGCTTTCAAGAGCTACCAGAAGGACAACCGAAAGTGGGACAAGGCCTTCTTCGCCGAGATCGGGTTCTGCAGCAACGGATCTTCTTCCTCTTCGTCCTCGTCGAGCTCAAGTGATGAGGAGATCACGTACAGGAAGGACAAGAGGAACGATCAAGGAGGTCCAGCTGGCTTGTGCTTCATCTCCATCAAGTCCAGGCGCAAGAACAAGGACAAAAGGAGCTCAGTTTGCTCCATGGCGCTTGAGGACAAGGAGAACAAGGATGACGGCAGCAACTCTTCTTCCGATGATGACGTAACTCCTGAGCAAGCCGAAATCCTTGAGATGCTAGAGCAGAACAGCCGGGAGCTTAAGGCCCAGGATAAGATGCTGGAGAAGGCAGCTAAGAAGCTGCAGAAGTTGAAAGCTCAACTTGCTGAGGCTTTAGAGGAGAATGAGAGGTTGAGGACTGTGAGACCCCAACCCAGTGAGATTGAGTGGCCTACCTGCGAGTCTTTCATGACGGAGCTTGGTGACCAGAGAGATAGGTATGCCAAGCGGGTAAAGGAGATAGATGAACTGACGGCTGAGCTAGGCAAACTCCAGTCCAAACTAGATGAGCCTACTTTGAGTGGAAAGCTTGAGTGTGAGTCTTGCCCCTGTCTAGCTAGAGAGCTAGCTGTTCTGAAGGAGAAGTTTGAGGGGCAGCTCATGGAGCTTGAGGAGCTTAGGGCAAGACCTACGCTTTTGGGTGTGTGTATGGTCTGTCCTACCTTGAGAAGTGAGTTAGAGTAGTTGAGAGCTTCTTTGAGATGCTTTATGCACCTACTAACACTTGTGAGAACTGCCTAACCCTTAGGATACAGCTGATGGATAGGGATGCCATCATTAGGAAGTTGGAGAAAGCTGTTGTGGTTCCCTCCCTAGACGGTGACACTTGTGCTATCCAGACTGTAGTTCTGGAGGATCTAAGGGAGGAGGGGTTGTCTTTGCAGAATGACAACAACAGGTTGAGAGAGGTGCTCAGTTGGGTATATGCGAGGCAACCCCGACTAGAGATGATCATAGAGAGCACCAAGAGAGCTGAGGGTGAGACGAGTGGTGTTGGGTTCGGAGAGTGCAGCACTTCGGGTGAGAAGAGTGCCCCAATTAAGGTCAAGACTGCACCTACTCAGCCAGGAGAGACTGTTGATGGGGTTTACATTGAGCCACCCAAGGCTGCCCCAAAGAAGCAGTACTGGACACCCAAGCCTTCTAAGGCTAAGCTGGACAAGATTGTTGAGGAAGAGCTTAAGCCCAAAGGCAAGAAGCCAGTCCAACAGCCTGAGCCACCCAAGGCCACACCACCTAAGCCCAAATCCCAGCCTAACCCAGTTCCTAGGAGGCCTGTCTACCACTGTGAGTTTTGCCAGCGGAATGGCCACCTAGAGGAGTTTTGCTTCAGGAGGAAGCGGGTTGAGAGGCAGGAGAGAGCTTGGGGGAACCAGGATCAGTTCTACTAGGGTGGTAGGCAAGATCCTCCCCACCGCGGTGAGATGAGAGACCGCTTTGCCGGTGGTGAGAGAGGAGGCGGCTTTCAGGCTCATGCTCCTGGTGGTGAGAGACGCTTTACCGGCCGAGCTCCTAGTCGTTTTCTGCGCGGCTATGGACCTCGTGACCGAAGCTTTGAGAGAGCTTTCGAGGGTTCACGCTTTGGAGGTCGTGGTTACCCTGATCGTCGTGATGATTTCATTGATTGTGCTTACCCCACTTTTGAACAGATGGCTCGGCACTGGTACCGCAGTTTTGGGACTAACCCCAGTGCCGGACCGTTTGCTCACCGTCGCTCTACTTGACTTTATTCGAGGACAATGGTCAAGGTGATGATGAAGAAGGCACTCCCATCTTTGAGGATGAGGAAGGTGTGGTTAATGATAGTGATGCAGGAGCCACTGCACCGGCTGCAGCTCCTGCCCCCTCTGCTACAAGTTCAGATGATGAAGGAGGACCCTTGCCCACAGCTTCCTCCTCACTCCCCCGACAGCAAGCTCAAGCAGAGGCTGGACCCGCTGAGGACGCAGGGGAGGTGACTTCCGAGATTGTTCCATCTCGGCAAGTCCAGGGGGATCACCCTCCACACAGGATGATTGGAGACATTCACCAGCGTGTCACATGCTCTTCGGTTAACTCTCTAGCCTTTTTCTCCCACTCTGCATATGTTGCTTCTTTTGAGCCCCAGGATGTGTCACATGCATTATCTGATCCTAACTGGGTGAACGCCATGCATGAGGAGTTGGAGAACTTTGAGAGCAGGATGTGTCACATGCATTATCTGATCCTAACTGGGTGAACGCCATGCATGAGGAGTTGGAGAACTTTGAGAGAAACCATGTCTGTGATTTAGTTGAACCTCCACCAAACTGTCGCCCTATAGGTACCAAGTGGGTTTTCAAGAACAAACAGGGTGAGGATGGAATGGTTGTGAGGAACAAAGCGAGATTGGTAGCCCAGGGTTTCTGTTAGAAGGAGGGTATAGATTATGAGGAGACCTTCGCCCCTGTAGCTCGTTTGGAAGCCATTAGGATTTTGCTTGCCTTTGCGGCCTCTAAAGGCTTCAAACTGCAGCAAATGGATGTCAAGGCTGCTTTCCTGAACGGGTTCATAGAGGAGGAGGTATATGTGAGACAACCTCCTGGCTTTGAGAGTGCTAGATTTCTAGACTGGGTGTATAAGTTGAGGAAAGCCCTGTATGGTCTGAAGCAGGCTCCTAGAGCTTGGTATGCTAGGTTGAAGAGTTTCCTGCTCAAGTCTGGGTTTGTGATGGGTTCAGTACACAAGACCTTGTTTTTGTTGAGTCGTGGCGGTGACACCCTAATAGTTCAGATATAGGTTGATGACATAATCTTTGGTGGTTCATCTCACGCTTTGGCGTCTAGTTTTGCTGAACAGATGAGCAGGGAATTTGAGATGAGTCTTATGGGTGAGCTCCAGTTCTTCCTCGGGCTGCAGATCAAGCAAGGCCCCGAAGAAACCTTCGTTCATCAAGCCAAGTATACGAGAGACATACTCAAGAAGTTTGAGATGGGTGACTCCAAGCCCATGACAACTCCCATGAATACAAACACGGCGCTTGATGCTGATGAAGATGGGGAGGCGGTGGACCAGAAGGAATTTCGAGGGATGATCGGCTCACTTCTGTACCTAACGGCGACCAGGCCGGACATTCAGTTCGCGGTCTGCCTTTGTGCGCGTTACCAGGCGTCACCTAGGACGTCTCACCGTCAAGCGGTGACACGCATTTTCAGGTATCTGAAATTCACTCCTGGGCTTGGTCTTTGGTACTCCTCAGGTTCTTCTCTTTCTCTTAGAGGGTTCTCAGATGCTGACCTTGCTGGCTACCGGATTGATCGCAAGTCAACCTCCGGCACATGCCAACTCTTAGGAACCTCTCTTGTCTCTTGGTCCTCCCGCAAGCAAGCTAGTGTATCCTTGTCTACCACAAAAGCAGAGTACATAGCTACTGCTAGCTGCTGCTCCCAGCTTTTATGGATGAAAACCACCCTTAGTGATTTCGGCCTTAGGTTTGGAAAAATCCCTCTTCTAGTGGACTCTACTTCTGCTATTTCTGTAGCTAAAAACCCCGTCTTGCACTCCAGAACCAAACACATAGACGTGAGGTTTCACTTTCTGAGAGATCACTATGAGAAGGGGGACATAGACTTAGTGCATGTAGCTTCTGAAAACCAGTTGGCCGATATCTTTACCAAGCCCCTAGAGTTTGGAGCTTTTGTGCGCTTGAGAGGTGAGCTTGGAGTGTGCTATCCATTTTAGTCACGGATAATGTGCTATTCCTTTTAGTAAGGGATAGCTTCTGTAATTTAGTTTCTTCTTTTATCTGGATTTTATTTCTTTTTGCTTCTTTTGCATATTGTATCATATCATGCATCACATTGTATCATTTGCATTTTCACTTCACTAGCACTAGAGCTCTTTTGGAATGATAAGTTAGTACTTGCTTGTGCTAGATTGTACAGATGCATGCTTGATCATGGTTGGCTAAGCTCTCTTGAGTCTGTTGAATACTAGTTGTGAGCTAAGTAATTTTATTCTTTGCAAATCAAAAACCATGATCACCACTTGATTTGGCTACCTAGCATGTGTAGGATTGTTGAATGCTATGCTATCTTTTCATACCTGGATATGCTAGTTGTATGCCTTTGCCATGTTAATGCCTAAGCTTTTATGACACCTTGCTTAAATTGAAATCTGAATCAAAATGCTTACAAGTGGTGTGTTATATGTTGAATTGAGAAAGATCCAGGTGGGTTTGCTTGTCACACTGATCTAGTTCGGGACAGCTTGCCTTTGCACTTTGGCATGAACTTGGACTAGGCTGTGTATGACCAAAACCTTGTCTTAAGCTTCTGATGGTTATATAACCTAGGCTTGACATTGATTGGTAAGAAGTGGCAAAAGACAAGTAAATAACCCCTGGCACATAAAGAACTTGCTTATGAATACAAATGTATAAGTCTGAAATCTGCAAGTCTCTAAAATGCTTATGGCTGGTTGTATATGCTTTGGTTGAGAATAGCACACCTTGTATGCATTGCTAGCATCTTGCTGTTCATACCTATCTTGCTAGGTGCTATTCATGTTGGTGATGCTTTCTGTTCGATAACCCTGAAAAACAAGCTTGCTCTTGACATGTGTAAGATAGATTCATTTGCGCTTGTTATATGCTTCCTTGCCCTCACTTGCTCTGTATGCTAGAACTTGTGATTACTAGCTTTACATCCCTTCTGAGCTCTTTCAGTTACACTTCTTGCATTTCATGGCATATTTTGAGGGGGAGTTGTCTAGTTCAGAGGGAGTTAAGTTCAAAGGACCCTTGATGTGTCCATTGTCAACAAGGGGGAGAAATTTGGGGAGAAATTAGTGTATATGGACAAAGGGGGAGAACTCGGGAGAGTTTTAGTTGAGGGGGAGCTTTGCACTTATTTTGCATTTGTGAGGATGCATTTTAGGGGAAGTTGAGCTTTTAGCATGCTCTTTGCATCGGTTCAGGGGGAGTTGAGCTTTTAGTATGCTCTTTGCATCGGTGCGTTGAGCCTTTTGCCTCTGTCTTGAGGAGCCGATGCTTTGCTTCTTTTTGCTTTAAGTTGCCTTGTGTTTTGCCTTTGTTGGGTTTTGGGCAGTTTGAGCATTTCTTTTATTTTCTTTCTTTTTCGGTTTTACGCTTTTCTCTTGTCTTTATTCTATTTCAGGTTACAGGTTGAAGGTGTTGACAATGCACTTATCAAGGGGGAGATTGAGAGCCAATGGACCGGCCTCATTGCTCTCCTGGTGTGATGAGTGATTGTCAACGAGCTCAAGCCCTCCGATGGACTAGAGGCCCTCCGATGGACTGGAGGTAGATGATGAAGACCTCGATGGACTGAGGCAAAAGCCCTCCAATGGACCGGAGGCAATGCTCGGCGTCGGTCGGCCATGGGAGCTCGGTACACGGAGGGGCGGTTCGGCAACGGTGGTGTAAGCCCTCCGATGGACCGCGAGGCGACTCCGATGGACTGGAGAAGCCGGGTGCCACCGTGGTGCTCTAACCCGAGTGCATGGCGCGAAGGCGTGCGAGGGAGGCTTTGGCGGCTTCGGCTCAAAACCGCCACCCAAGCTACCCAAGCCTTGGTGAGTTGGGCCACGACTCGCCAAGATAGAGAAGATGGGCCAAGTCCGGCCCAGACGGAGACTTCCTAAAGTTTCCCGGTTTCTGACTTCAAAACCGGAGGTACAAAGGTGGATTGGACTACTGGCCACGTGGAGGGCATCCGAAGATTGCGTGGAAGCTAAGAAGATCAAGTCTTCATCGTGGTCGTCCGTCCCCGATATTTCGAGTTCTTTTCTGTTTTAGCCCCTCCGGGCGTTTCTAGTGTTAGGGGTCTATGTGTAAAAATGCCAAAACTGAACCGGTGTATAAATAGCCTAAGAGCTGGTCATTAGAGGGAGTCTTGGCAACTAGGTTTTCATTTCCTTAGGGTAATTTTCGTCCTCAAGCTTTGAGCTCCAAGTTTAGGAGGGTTAGGGTGAGATCTAGCCTCCAAATCAAGAGGGAAGGTGAGGGTGGTTGCTTGGGACAAAATCCTTCGTTGTAATCTGACCTAAGACCTCTTTTGAGGCTCATAATCGAAGTGGTTTCATGCAGCAACTTTGTGTGCTTCTCCTCCCTTTGTTCTCTTTGGTTTTTGGCTTCAATCCTTGGCCTTTTGGATGTTTGTTTTTCCTAAGGTTGAATCCTTTGTTAACCTTATGCTTTGGACTTGCAAGGACGTGGAGATTATGTCTTAGAACATCTCAATCCCAAAAGATTGCCACGAGCAAGTTGTTCTTGAGCTTTTCCCTTCTTGCCCAAATATTCACCTCTTCACGAGATCTGAACTTCCCACTAATCCCGTGATCTTTTTCCATAGATCTTTTGGGAATAGCTTTGGAATGGGGCTAGGATAGCCTGTGCCAATTTTCGTGATGTTTGGAGAAGGTTTGGTCAAGTTTCGGATTGCTTTTGCGTGAGGTTTGCTGCTGTCCAGTTTTCTTGCTGATTCTGTCCACTTTCAAGTCTTGTTTGGTTTAGGGGCCAAACCTTCGAATTTTGGGCTAAAATTTTGTGGAGCTCTTTACCAGTGAATCATAAAGCTCCCATAAAAATTTCAGATCATTTGGAGGTGTTTTGACCTGGTTTTGGTATTTTTCTTTTCGGGTTAATCTTTCAGTTTTTAACCACCGGACAGTCCGGTGGTCGGTCCGATGGCCCTAGGAATTTTATTCCTTGTCCAATTGAGCTGAAAATTTGTGGAGTTGTTCCTTGGCCCCTCATTAACCTCAGTAAAAATTTCATAATTTTTGGAGTTGGTTTGATAGGGTTTTGATTCGAATCTTTTTGGAGTGTCAGGCTGTAAGCACCGGACAGTCCGGTGGTTAACCACCGGACACCGGACAGTCCGGTGGTCAAAACTTGCTCCAATTGGCTTGAAATTTTTTGGAGTTGTTCCCTATTGCCTTGTGAAGGTGTGGTAATTTTGGGGGAATTTTTGGAGTTTCTCTTAAGGGATTTTGAGATTTATCTTTGCAGCACTGTCAGTCTGAAAATCTGCAGTTCTCCGGAGTTGGTTCCTTTTGCGCTCTTTTCTTAGCCGTTTGAGCGTGTGCTTCCGCTTGGTGCTTGGTACGTATCTGTTCAGTGGACGGTACCAAGCACGTGTTGTGAGCTAGATACGTATCCTCTCAGTGGACGGTATCTAGTTTCGTTGTGAGCATTGTTTCCGATTTGCACTGCGGTGGGGGTTTGAGTTTGAGTTTTCAAGTGCCCCTATTCACCCCCCCTCTAGTCGCACGTCTCGGTCCTACAAGGAGTTGGAGAACTTTGATAGAAACCATGTCTGGAACTTAGCTGAACCTCCACCAAACTGTCGCCGTATAGATACCAAGAGGGTTCTCAAAAATAAACAGGGTGAGAATGGGATGGTTGTGAGGAACAAAGTAAGATTGGTAGCCCAGGGCTTCTGTCAGAAGAAGGGGATAGATTACGAGGAGACCTTTGCCCCTGTAGCTCATTTGGAAGCCATTAGGATTCTGCTTGCTTTTGCTGCCTCTAAAGGCTTCAAACTGCAACAGATGGATGTCAAGTCAGCCTTCCTAAATGGATTCATAGAGGAGGAGGTTTATGTGAGACAACCTCCTGGCTTTGAGAGTGCCAAGTTTCTAGACCGGGTGTTTAAGTTGAGGAAAGCCCTGTATGGTCTGAAGCAAGCTCCTAGAGCTTGGTATGCTAGGTTGAAGAGTTTTCTGCTCAAGTCTGGGTTTGTGATGGGTTAAGTAGACAAGACCTTGTTTTTGTTGAGTCGTGGCGGTGACACCCTGATAGTTCAGATATATGTTGATGACATAATCTTTAGTGGTTCATCTTACACTTTGGTGTCTAGTTTTGCTGAATAGATGAGCAGGGAATTTGAGATGAGTCTCATAGGTGAGCTTCAGTTCTTCCTCGGGCTGCAGATCAAGCAAGGCCCTGAGGGTACCTTTGTCCATCAAGCCAAGTACACAAGGGACATACTCAAAAAGTTTGACATGGGTGACTCTAAACCCATGACAACTCCTATGAGTACAAACACAGCACTTGATGCTAATGAAGATGGGGAGGCGGTGGACAAGAAGGAATTTCGAGGAATGATCGGCTTACTTCTGTACCTGACGGCGACCAGACCGGACATTCAGTTCGTGGTTTGCCTTTGTGCGCGTTACCAGGCTTCTCCCAGGACATCTCACCGTCAAGCGGTGAAGCGCATTTTCAGGTACCTGAAGTTCACTCCTCAGCTTGGTCTTTGGAACTTCTCGGATTCTTCTTTCTCTTAGAGGGTTCTCAGATGCTGACCATGCTGGCTGCCGGATTGATCGCAAGTCAACCTCAGGCACATGCCAGCTCTTAGGAACCTCTCTTGTCTCTTGGTCATCTCGCAAGCATGCTAGAGTATCCCTGTGTACCACAGAAGTGAGTATATAGCTGCTGCTAGCTGGTACTCCCAACTCTTATGGATGAAAGCCACCCTTAGTGATTTTGGCCTTAGGTTTGGGAGGATACCTCTTCTAGTGGACTCTACTTCTGCTATCTTTATAGCTAAGAACCCCGTCTTACACTCTAGAACCAAACACATAGACGTGAGGTTTCACTTTCTGAGAGATCACTATGAGAAAGGTGATATTGACTTAGTCCATGTAGTAACCCAAGTTAGCCGATATCTTTGCCAAGCCCTTAGAGTTCAGCGCTTTTGTGCGCTTAAGAGGTGAGCTTGGAGTGTGTTATCCCTTTTAGTCAGGGATAACTTTAGTAGTTTAGGTTTTGCCTTTATTTGCTTTTATTTCTTTCTTATTTCCTTTGCATTCTGTATCATATCATGCATTGCATTGTATCATATGCATTTTCACTTCACTAGCACTAGAGCTCTTTTGGAATGATGAGTTAGTACTTGCTTGTGCTAGATTGTACAGATGTTTGCTTGATCATGGTTGGCTAAACTCTCTTGAGTCTGTTGAATACTAATTGTGAGCTAAGCCTTTTGCTTTCCTGAAAATCAAAAATATGGTCACCACTTGACTTGGCTACCTAGCATGTGTAGGAGTATCGAATGCTATGCTATGTTTTCATAGCTGGATATGCTAGTTGTATGCCTTTGCTAAGTTAATGCCTATGTTTTTATGACACCTTGCTTAAAGAGAAATCTGAATTACAATGTTTACAAGTGGTGTCTTGTGCTGAAAGGAGAAAGATCCAGGTGGGTTTGCTTGTCACACTGATCTAGATCGAGACAGCTTGCCTTTGCACTTTGGCATGAACTTGGACTAGGCTATGTATGACCAAAACCTTGTCTTAAGCTTCTGATGGTTCTTTGAACCTAGGCTTGGCATTGGTTGGTAAGAAGTGGCAAAAGACAAGTAAATAACCCCTGGCACAATATGGAACTTGCTCCTATAATACAAGTGATTAAATTTAAAATATGCAAGTCTCTGAAATGCTTATGGCTTGTTGTATATGCCTTGATTTAGAGTAGCACACCTTGTATGCATTGCTAGCATCTTGCTGTTCATGCCTATCTTGCTAGATGCTATTCATGTTGGTGATGCTTTCTTTTAAACTACCCTGAAAAACATGCTAGCACTTGATATGTGTAAGATAGATTCATTTGAGCTTGTTGCATGCTTCCTTGCCCTCACTTGCTCTGTATGTTAGAACTTGTGAATACTAGCTTTCCATCCCTTCTGAGCTCTTTCTGGTACACTCTCTGCATCTCATGGCATATTTTGAGGGGGAGTTGTCTAGTTCAGGGGGAGTCCTATGAACCCTTGATGTATCCATTGTCAACAAGGGGGAGAAGTGTTGGACAAAGGGAGAGGACTCGGGAGAGACTTACTTGAGGGGGAGCTTTGCATTCATTTTGCATTTGTAAGGATGCATTTCAGGGGGAGTTTGAGCTTTTAGCATGCTCTTTGTATCGGTGCGTTGAGCCTTTTGCCTTTGTCTTGAGGAGCCGATGCTTTGTTTTCTTTTGTTGTCTCATTGTGCCCTGTTTATTTGCTTGTATTTGAGCAACTTTCTTCTTTCTTTCTTTCTTTCTTTCTTTTTCGGTTTTACGCTTCTACCTTGTCTTTATTCTATTTCAGGTTACAGGTTGAAGGTGTTGACAATGCACTCATCAAGGGGGAGATTGAGAGCCAATGGACCGGCCTCATTGCTCTCCTGGTGTGATGAGTGATTGTCAACAAGCTCAAGCCCTTCGATGGACTGGAGGTAGAGGATGATGAAGACCTCAATGGACTGAGGCAAAAGCCCTCCGAAGGACTGGAGGCAAGTCTCGGCATCGGTCGGCCATGGAAGCTTGGTACACGGAGGGGGCGGTTCAGTAATGGTGGTGTAAGCCCTCCGATGGACCGCGAAGCGACTCCGATGGACTGGAGAAGCCGGGTGCCACCGTGGTGCTCCAACCCGAGTGCATGGTGCAAAGACGTGCGAGGGAGGCTTTGGCGGCTTCGGCTCAAAACTGCCACCCAAACTCAAATGACTTGGTGGGTTGGGCTCCGACTCGCCAAGATAGAAGATTGGGCCAAGACCTGGCCCAGGAAGGCCGTAGAATGAAGTTTCCCGGTTTCTGACTTCAAAACCAAGGGAAGCTTCTGAACTACTGGCTACGTGGCGTACATCCAAGCGAGGCGTGGAGAAGAAGATCAAAGCGTCATCGTAGTCGTCCGATTGTATCATTTTCATTTCAGCCCCTTCCGGGCTTTCTAGTGTAGGGGTCTCAGTGTTAAATGGTGTCATTAAGCCTGGCCTATATATACCTAAGTGGCTGGTCATTTAGGTGACTGTTCCACTATTAGAAAACCCTAGGCTTAGTTTCCATACAGCCAAGTGCTAAAGAGAGAAAGGAGAGCTTTAGGCTAGGATTTGAGTCCCCTAGCTAGTGTTCTTCACATCAAGAGGGAGGATGAAGGGTGCTACGCCGTAGGAACCTTTGTATGAACTCAATTTCGTGATTAATCCAGCAATATTCCTCTGAAATTGGAGTTCTTGAGTGCAGCCCTCTTTTCCTTCCCCTCTTTAGTTTGGTTCTTGGATGAAACTAAAAGGTTTTTGGTGATTTGCTTTGCCCGCGAGTTAATCCTGTTCTTTTGGCTCTTTTGGATTTGCTAGGACGTGGATTAGTTCATCTCAATCCCCTTGGATTGCCAAGAGCAAGTTGTTCTTGAGTTTTCCCCTTTTCTTGCCCAAAGCTTGCCTCTTCACGAGATCTGAAATTCCCGCTAATCCCTTGATCTTTTTCCATGGATCTTTTGGGAATAGCTTTGGAATAGTGCTCAGATAGCCTGTGTCAATTTTCATGAAGATTGAATAAGGTTTGGTCTAGTTTTAGGTTTGGGAACTCAAGTTCCAAGGTTCTACCAGACTATCCGGTGCAACCACCGGACTATCCGATTCTCTACCGGACAGTCCGACGGCATGCACCGGACTATCTGGCGTAGGTCACCGGACTATCCGGTCTCTATCGGACTGTCCGGTAAAGTGCACAGGACTATCCGGCGTGTGGCTGCGCTGTCGGTTTTTGTTGGAGTTTTCGCTGTTTGGATTTTGCTTCGTCCCTGCCCGAGTGATTCTCACCACTAGCCCATACTCTTAGCTCTCTGTTCATCAGTGAGACGCATTTAGGTGCGGAGTGGCTACGTGGAATCCTCATTTGCAAGAGGCGTTGTTTTGCTAGACTTGTGATCTCGTGGTCGTTGAGTCTAGTGCTTTCGCTCACTTAGTGTGTACCCGTTGAGTGGGCGACACCAAGTGATTGCTAGACATGTTTCCTTTCAGTGGACGGTGTCTAGCAGTTTTAGTGTGTAGTGTCAGTTTGCACCAGGGGGTTGTGAGTTTGAGTTTCTGGTGCTCCTATTCACCCCCTCCCCCTCTAGTCGCACGTCTCGGTCCTACAATACTTAGAGTTTGCCTTGGTTGCTCGGCTATCCCACGCAGCTCTGGTTGGTTGTGTTCTCAGTATTCTAATCCCGTCGTTCGGATAGACTCGCTGACGATATAGCCGAAGCCTATAGCGCCCGCCTTTTTCGGCTGGGTTATCAGCACTCTGGTGCCTAGCAGTGGCTCTGCAGCTTTGGTGTCTATGTTTACATGACAAGTATCTTGCTTTGCATGCTTAGTATAGTAAAGTGACTTAACATGTGTTGAGAGCCTGCTTTCCTGTCTTTTATCCTCTACTTGCTAGCTTCACTAGTTTGGCCATTGTGTTGTGTGATTATTATACTCGTTCCTTGTGGATTCGATACCCTAGAATACGCTCGGGTGAAAGGCTACAACGTGTTTTCCGTGCGCTTGCGGATTTATATCTAATAGGCTACCCCCTTTAGACTCATTTGAGTGTGTGGACAGATGTTGCATAGTGGTATACTAGCACTTGAGAGTGTAAAGTTGTATAGTGTTGGAGAAGTGAAGCGTTCCCTTAGCTTGTGGAGAGAGGCATTCCTCTTGTATCAAGGAGAGTTGTGAGTATAGAGTACGGGAGTTTGATTTCTCTTCTCTCCCAGACTTGTGTTCTCAAAGGAAGGTTATTCAGTTCCAGGATTGAGTAAAGTTCCTTGTCTCTTACCTTTGTTATTTCATTCTTACTTTACTTTCATACTTAGTGATTTACTTGTTTGTTTTCGGGAACCTTCTGCATGCTTATAGTGTTGGCTATATAGTAGTGCTTGCTTTTCTAGCTCATTACCAGTAAGTAGTAAACTCTATGAGTAGCACGATGGTGTTCATACTTAGAGTTTGCCTTGGTTGGTCGGCTATCCCACGCAGCTCTGGTTGGTAGACACACTAGGTGACAGCTTTTGTGTTCTCAGTATTCCAATCCTGTCGTTTGGATAGACTCGCTGACGATATAGCCAAAACCTGTAGCGCTCGCCTTTCTCGGCTGGGTTATGAGCACTCTGGTGCCTGGTAGTGGCTCTGCAGCTTTGGTGTCTATGTTTACATGACAAGTATCTTGCTTTGCATGCTTAGTATAGTAAAGTGACTTAACATCTGTTGAGAGCCTACTTTCCTGTCTTTTATCCTCTACTTGGTAGCTTCACTAGTTTGGCCATTGTGTTGTGTGATTATTATACTCCTCGTTCCTCATGGATTCAATACCCTAGAATACTCTCGGGTGAAAGGCTACAACGCGTTTTTTGTGCGCTTGTGGATTTATATCTAATAGGCTAAGGAATGCCAACAGTTATCCCGATGAATCTCTCTGCTTGGCGCGAGATCCATCAGCTATCTCGCATGATACCGTTATGTCTTAATGTTTTCTCTAGTAGATTGCATTAGGTCTGCTTGGTGTCTTGCATTTACCTTGCACTTGTATCGATCTGTTTATGTAATTATGCTTCATGTTTAGTAGATCGATTCATGTGTAGCTCGTTATACGTTACCTAATCACTTGTTACAATCCACGACATGTACGCTGTAGCATGTGCACGCGACATACCAATAGATGAGTGTATCTCGAGCACCCTATCTTTCCATGTCTTAATATGTATCTGTTTATCTAGATGGATGCCTTTGGGGATCCTAGTTAGAAGCCGATCTGGTTATGCAGATCTGTTATATCATGTGTTTAGATAGGTTTTTATTACTTCATTACAGATGCGGTCTGTTCCTATTATTATATCTGCGCGTCTCCTGGACCACGGAGCATCGGCTTTTTAGCCAATGGGAATCCATGGGCTCCCGTGTTGCCGATCCTTGTGATCAGGCATGTATTTAACGTTTCAGATATGTTATGTATGCTTTTCAGGGAGAATATGAGCCACCTCACTTCATTCATATCGGCACCTTCCTACCTACAAGGTCAAGCCAAGTGGCACATCCGCGCCATGTAAGCCATTGATAGGCTCCCAGCGAGAAGCCGATCGGAGCCATGTTCCCATGGAGACAAGCGTAGCAGAGGCGCGATCCCCGGTTTCCTCATGTGTTCGCCCATAGATACTCGCCCGCCGATTTCTCATGGCAACATGACTACGTCGGCCGATGGAATTACACGAGCTCCCGTGGTGCCGAACCGAGCGATCAGGCAAGAATTTAACGTTTAAATCTGTTGTGTATGCTTTTCAGGGAGAACCAGAGCCAACCGCCGCATTCACCTCCCCTCACCTTCTTGGCTGCAAGGTTAAGATAGGTGGCATGCCCGCACCACCACCGCCACACCTAGATCGGCCTCCTACAGAGCCGGTCGGAGCCACACCTAGACAAGCGAGTGCACCAGCAGCGCGATCTCCGGTTCCCCGTGTGTCCTCGCCACAGGGCTCTCTTCCCCCGGTTTCTAGCGGCAACAACCGGACAAACCACATTGGACAAAGAAACCCGAGGCTATGGAGTTCGAGCAGCCGAGGAAATCAATGGACCGGACAGTCCAATCTATGAAGACCGGACAAACCTTCGGACAATACAACAGCCAGTGTTGTGACCATTGGAAAAGTGAATGGACCGGATTGTCCGAAGTATGGGGACCAGACACTCTGAAGTACACTGCATCAGTAGCTTTTGGGCAACGGCTAGCCTGTGTTTGGGGGCTATATAAGCCACCCTACCTGGCTCAAGTGAGTTGGAGTCATTGAAGTTCAGAGCAAGTGTAGAGAAGGATTCCAAGCTTAGTGCTTAAGAGAGAGTGAGCTTACGAGAGCTTAGTGCATGATCCAAGTTAGGATAGAGCTTAGAGAGAGTGAGCTTACGAGCTCTTCTTAAGTGTAGCTCCTGCGTGAGCTAGAGGATAAGACTTGGCTGCAGTTAAACCACTTGTACTTGTTGCTAGACCCTCCTTTATTGGTGTGGAGCGGCGGCAACAACTTGTGCGGGGACGAAGAGACCCTACAAACTCCATAGTTCAATCCGGCACCTTGTGATCGGGAGAGACGGTGGTGGTGACTAAGCCTTGGTGGTACTCAGCCTTTGCTTGTCGTGAGCCATTTGATGGCGAGCGTAAGACATGACCGGAAGAGTCTTGGTGCTCGACTCGGATATTGCCTTTGGTGGCGAACCCATGGACGTAGCCCTTAGTGGTGAACCACATTAAATCCTCGTGTCTTCTCAGGAGTTTGCATCCCCTTTCCCCTTATCTCTTTACTTACCGCATTTACGTTTCCGTTTTTACTTTCTTGTGTGCCTTTAGTTTTTCTAGTTAATTTGATTAGTTTTGGCTCTACGTCGCATGTTTTTGGGTAAGTTAGAGAGCACATAGATAAACCTTAGACGTAACTGGCATGCATAGGACGTGATAAGTTTATTCTATGCACTGAAAAGCCCATTAGAAAAGCAATTAGCGACCCAATTTACCTCTTTCCCCTCTTAGGTCGGATACCACGGCACATTCTTTGCAAGTATAATGTGTGCTACGTTATAATCAGCTGTTCCATGAGATCACCATATGCTATTTACCATGGGGATTAACAAACATACCGGCCAGTCACCAAGTTTTCTTCAGTTCATCGGTTCATGTAGTTATTCGCCGTTCCTCTCACATTCATCATGTACAATAAGATTTTGGTAAAAAAATCACTACTACTACTACACTGATGTGATTTAGCTACATTTCTTTAGTCGTAGCCATTCTTTGTAACTGATTGCTCAATCAGAACTTTAAGCTTTACCATAACTTTTTTCATGCCGCAGAGCACCAAAACAATAAACACACCTACAACTGGGGCGGCCGAGGCTTGAGCCCCAACTACCCCGGCATGGACAATGCAGCCTCACCTGAGCTCCTAAAATTTCAGACATGGATAAAGAGGAAAGAAAAAAAATATAGAGGTAGAAGAAGCGGAACTCGAGTAGTCAGCCCCAGCTACATGTTTTGATCTAGATCGGCCACGGCAGGCAATTCTGCGTAGTAATCTTTTCTGCATTAGCAATCAGCTGCACCGTGTTCTGTTCTCAGAATAGTGAGAATACACAACAATGTTACACTAACGGCTCTTCTAGATTACAGGTAAATGTTTCAACGGTCAGAACTCAGTACCGAATCAGCAAAAGCACCATCGAAACTTCTTTTAACTAACACATCTCATCTAGCTGTAGAACTACTTGCGCTGGATCACTGGGAGATAGACACCTTCGGCTGCTAGCCAGAGGTTGTCTGGGCGCTTGTCTCCAACACCGCATACCTGTGGAAGCAGGAAGAAACACCCCATTGACCAAACATGGTCATGATTCTGGCAGCAAAAAGTTCTTGATAGCAATGGATTGAAAAGGATAGTGAGAACAAGTCTTGGTTAACCCACCTCTTGCTGCCCACCAGCAATTCGTGTGTACTTCCTATCGTGGCTGTGCAGATAGCCTCCAGTATCAACATGTCGCAACCGAATCCTCTGGTCTTGCTGCCATGTTTTCCCACTGCCCTCAATCTCGAGCCTAATATATTGTATTTGGTATAACAGCCATGAGTTCAGCTAGATCAAGGGAAACGATTCTGCAATAGCTCACCTCGCTACATTTCTAACACAAGTGCTAACCTCCAGTAATCTCCGGTATCTGATTCATTGTCTCCTCCAAAGCAGCTAACCTGAGAGTACAGATACATACGTTCAACATGATGATGCCATTTAAACATAACAATGTAATATCAGAGAGCAACACAACTTCACTCAAGAGAAAAGAAAGTTTATTTAGCAAAACTGCAAAAGTAGCCATGAATTCTGCATACATCTCAAAGAGGCAGCAAGAAGCAGGTATAAGATCGTATTAGGCCTAGTTTGGCAACTCTCAGATTGAAAGGGGTTGAAGTGGATTGGAAGGGATTGGGGGTGGGGGTGGATTTTGATGTATTGTAGATTTAAAATTACTCACTTTCACAGGGGACGCTGATGCTGGAGAAGAACTCCAGCAGCTTCACCTGATAACTGTATTTAGCTAAAACCACCTTTTCTATAAGGTTGTCTGCAAATGAGAACATACGCACACATTGACCAAAAGTAAAAGAAAGTAACTAGTTACTGACCTCCAGATTTCCTGTTATGGGGGAGGCATGTAGATGGCTGTGCAACCACTTTCGAGTCCTCATATGTTGAAGCCTGACTATAGTTCCATGTGTAATGGGATCACCTTGTTTTGCTGAAGAATCTGGTTGAGACCTCACTATCTGCATAACAATAAAAGTAAGTTGTTAACAGAAGGCAAAGCCAGCTTGAAGTTCTGGAAACAGAAATGGTCATTGCTTCTTTACATGATCCCCGGAAGTCCTCAAACATTTTTTTTTATAGTGTAATTTGTTTTTGGTGATGAGAGGTAACCTAAGATGGCTTAGCTTTCCCAGCAGATCTTAGCCCAAAGTGCACGCGCTCTTCAGACAACAACTACTTAGTTTATTTTACTTTTGGACAATAATATTCTCTACATGAAAGGTATATACCAATATACCATACAGAAGATGGATGTTTATGTCTATTTTTCAAACAACTAAATTATTAAAAAGCAGAACCATGTAGCAGTTACAGAGAATCAGGCAACGTAACTCAGGAAATCAATCAGACACCACATGTTTCTTTGATCAACTGCGTATGGCAGAAATTAATTTACGAATGTTTTTTTTTTCTGATTTAAATACACAGACATCAGCTGCTATGCACATGATCAGACTGGTTTGACGAACCGATTGGAGACATCAGACATACATACCCAGTAGCTGTTGGCGTCATCGACGTTGGGGAAGCCGGTGACAGACTGCTGGCCGCTGCCAGATCCATAGGGCACCTCGTGAGAATGCAGCCGAAACTTGGTCCTCTCATGCATCAGCTTGATCACTGATCCGTAGGTGATCTATCAAGAGATAGGAAAAAAAACAGTCGTATCAATCAGTAACTAATCCAACAAGCACGGCGAATATGAGATGCGCAGGCGGCCACCCACCTCGACAACTGTATCCGGGTCGGCGGCGTAGGACTGCGCCGGCGCGGCCTCGGGGAAGTCGAGGCCGAGGTAGAGAAGGAGCGCGAGCGCGAACGACGCGGCGGCCATCGCCAGCAGCAGCGCGAGGAACCAGGTCCTCTGCCAGAAGGGCAAGGCCTCCTGCTCCTCCGGGCCCGCGTCCGCTTCGCCCCGGCGCCTTGTCCGCTCTCGCGCGAGGGCGCCGGCGAGGCTTGCGGCCGCCGCCGCCTCCGACGTATATGGCTGGTTGTCGGCGGCGGCGGTGCGGCGGCGGGAGAGACCCTGTGGCGGCTGGGTCGCTGACGGCGCCACCGCGGCAGGCCTCGCGGCACGCACGGTATCTTCGGCCTTCGGGGAAGGCTCGCTTCAGGGCTCTCCGCTTTGTCGCCTCTAGGCCGCGAAGAGAAGGCGAGGAGCCGTCGAGTGTTCCGAGCTCCGACTTACGAACGCCGCTCCGCTCTGCGTTTGAAAAGCTCCGGGCACGGGAATGACTACCACCGACACTGACATGTTGGGTCAGACGAAACTTAGGATCATGGAGTGGGCGCGGCGGCGGGAGGAGCTGTTTTCGTGGCCACGTCAGGCGAGGGGGTGTCCGGCGAATCGGGAGGCGACAGCTTGGCTGTGGGGTGACCTGGCGGGAGGTTACTGGTTGGGAAGCCTGGGCCGTCGTGGCAACGGCTTTCACGATTTTTTTCTCTTTGTAAAAAGAAAAAGAAAAAACGAAAGGTTGAAGGGTTTGAGACTTTGAACTGTGGGTCTGGAGCAGTCGTGCGCTGGTCTGCTCGGCGTCTCCACCTTGCCGGTCGTAGTGTGAGGCCTGACAGTGGATCGAAATCTAGCCCTACTTATTCTTCGATGTATCCTCGTGGCAGTGTTACGGGAGGTTGAAATGACCGTACTGTCTGCGCACTGTATATAGAATGGAAAAACTCAATGATGACGCATTGTTCACATTACGAATGCACTACCTAGTAAGTTTATTGCCGCCATTGCCATCAAAGAAGCTCCATCACTCTTCTCCATTTCACATTGCCTCACATTAAAAGGTGGCTCTAAGGTATATGATGATGATGAATATTCATATTGAAGGTAAGGACTGATGCCTAAAAGGGGGTAAATTAGGTTTTCTGAAAACTAAGGTTCACTGAAAACTACAACTACTAAGCAAAACTTATGCAAGTAAATCTAGCTTTGTGCACTAAGATTTTGCTAAGTATTGCTATTTCTACCATGACCAAGTCTTGCAACCTAGTTCCACCTAGAAGCTAACCTAACAAGCTAGTTTAGGAAAGTAAGCACACAATTGCAAGAAAATAAATGCGGAAGGTAAAGGATAGGTAGAGAATGCAAACTCCCGATGGCGATGTCGACGATAACACACAAGAAAGACACAACGATATTTTTTCCAAGGTTCGGGGAGACCAACGTGCCTCTACCCCTACTTCCTCGTTGGCGCTCCACAAAGGACTTTGCTCTCGCTCAATCCTCAAAGGAGTGCGGCCTCGCCCATGTAAGGGTGGAGGATGACAAAGTGACTTCCGCGGAAGTCAAGCAACCACGGTCGGATCTCCGGATATCCTCGGTACACACCCACGTGAACCTATCTCTCGTGTAGTCCTACATGGGCTACGGCCTCGCCCACGCAAGGGTAGAGGATGGATATGGCCGTTGGGGTATTCTGAGTCCTTCTCGCGGAGCTACCCCGCCGTCTCCACTAATGGAAGATTTAGGGCAACGTTCCGAGGGTCTTTCTCCCTCTCACAAGATGGTGGCGGCCACTCCACACTCTGGAGGGTCTTGCAAGACTTACAGCCGCACTAGATACACCAAGGTCATGCACGCAGGCATGGAGAATAGACAAGATGGCCTAAGCAAGGATGCACTAAGCACTAGCTATGCCAGATGTGTCTAGTTTTGCTCTTGTGGTGGTTGGGCTCTCAAATGGTGTTGCTACACTTCAAATGGGCATGGAGAATGTGTATCAACACTTGTGCTAGCTCAGGACACTCCAACCACATTGTGGAGGCCGGCCATGGGGGTATATATAGGGCAAGCCTCAAAACTAGCAGTTGGGAGCCTTTTTCTCTTTTCTACGTGACCGTGAATCACCGGACCATCCGGTGTGCACTCCCAACTAGCCGCTAAGTCGACCGTTGAACTGGAATTTTGACCGTTGGAATCACCGGACGTTTTCACCGGACCGTATCACCGGACGAAATTTCCATCTATATCGTCCGGTGTGTATTTAGCGGCAGACTCTCGCATTCTTCAACCTTTCTATCTATATAGAAAGAGGTCTAGCGCGTGCTTGAGCTCCGCGCTCGGTAATGACGGGTCGGCGCTCCGGTGCGGCTCTGGGTAGAGGAAACCGGGAGGGAGCGAGGCATTGAGTGGAGGGAAGCTCCCCGCTCTGGCTTGGGGCCGAAGGAGAAGGGAGGCCCTGGCCGGGAAACCGTCCAGGTGCGGAGCGCGGGCCTCGGCCGGCGATGGCGCAGCGCAGGAAGAGCGCGTCTGCCGCGTGCACGAGAAGGAGAGGAGGAGGGGGACGGTGGCGCGGCCGGTGGACTGGGTTCCATAGACCCCGAGCAAATGACAAGTGGGACCGGCCCGGATGGAGAGAGAACGGTCCAACGGACCGGGTGTATGGATGACGCGCGAGGGTGGGGCCCACCGTCGGCGCGTTCCAATCCCGCGGGCGGGAATCGACGGCGGTCTGGCGCGTGGGACCCGCGCGTCAGTGAGAGAGAAAGGGAAATAAAATTCCAAAATTGGAAAATCCCAGTTTGACCGCAGGAACCTTCATTTGTATTTCTAGTTTTTGCACAGGTTAGAGGCTGAATTTGAAAATGACCTAATTGAATGAAATGTTCTAAATTTGTTCCTCTACATATCCCTTGTAAACTTGTATACCATGTTATATTCAAAAATCTGGATTAAATTTGAATTTAAGCTGCTGACCAAGGTTTGACCAACAGAACCCTCCAGTTTGGAAATTCTAAAAAGCTATATTCTACACACTTTCACTATAGGAGTTTTATGCCAATGTTGTTCAGAATTTCAAGATATATAATTTCTCAATACAAGCATTGCCAGGTTTTGGCTTTAATATCAAGAAAACTTGAATTTACCCTCCAGGTCAAGTTTGGACAGATTTCATAAATTGACATAAAATGACCCTAAACCATATCCAAACCACTATGCATGTTAACACAAAAAATACCAAAGTTGTCAAGCATGAAATTGTCTACAAGTTTGGTATATCAAGTTTCTTCAAATTCACAACAAATTCAAAGTTATAGTGACAAAAGTGGAGACCTATTCAGGGAAAACTGAATTTAGGTTGGTTCAAATGACTTGGTTTACTTATGCACTCAATATGAAATGCTCATGAGATGATGCACATATATCAATGATGCCATTGTAATGCACTTGAGATGCCTGAGGCATCACAATCCACTCCCTTAGAGAAATCTCGTCCCGAGATTTTTGATGTGATGTGGGTGGATAAGTTAAACGAGAAGAAAGTGCATTGTGTATGAATTTGAAACTTTAAACTGCTGTGACGTACTCAATTTGAAGTGGATAGAAGAAAACCAGGATACTTTGTTTGCAAAAATTCCTCTTGTTCCCATGTTGCCTCTTTTTCGGAGTGATTACTCCATTGCACTTTGTAGAAGTTAATGGTACTTCGTCATGTTGATCTTTGCTTTTGGTCAAGGATTTTTATGGGTTGCTCTTGATAGGTGAGGTCCGGTTGAATCTAAATTTGAGATGTATCAATCACTTCCTCTGGAACTCGTAAACACTTCTTGAGTTGCGAGACATGAAACACGTCATGAACTGCAGCTACATGTGGTGGTAGCTCCAGTCGATAAGCAACTGGCCCACATTGCTCTCTGATCTTGAACGGACCAATGTACCTTGGTGCTAGCTTTCCTTTTACTCCGAACCGATGCACCCCTTTCATAGGTGACACCCGGAGATACACATGATCATCCTTCTCAAAGACTAAGGGTCTTCTCCTCTTATCTGAGTAGCTTTTTCTGCCTAGATTGTGCTCTCTTTAGGTTGTCGTGAATGAATTTAACTTGCTCTTTTGCCTGTGTTACCAAGTCTGGGCCGAATGTGACACACTCACCTGGTTCTGACCAGTTGAGTGGTGTTCTACACCGTCTACCGTATAGGGCCTCAAATGGTGCCATACCTAAGCTCTTCTGATAGCTGTTGTTGTAGGCGAACTCCGCCAAGGGGAGACATTCATCCCACTTGGTGGAATAAGTCAAAGCACATGCCCTCAACATATCTTCAAGGATCTGATTCACTCTTTCAACTTGGCCGCTTGTTTGAGGATGGTATGCCGAACTGTGGATTAAATTGGTTCCAAAAGCAGTTTGTAATTGCTCCTAGAAGCGAGATACAAATAGCGAACCTCTGTCGGAAGTGATGGTTTGAGGGACACCGTGCAAAGAGACAATTCTGGCTATATAAAGTTCAGCATAGGTCTTGGCATGGTAAATTGTCTTCACAGGAATGAAGTGAGCTGATTTCGTGAATCGGTCAATGATCACCCATATGGAATCGTACTCCTTCTGTGTGCGAGTCAATCCTACAATGAAGTCCATATGTATGTCCTCCCATTTCCAGGCTGGAATTGCTAGAGGTTGAAGCATACCTACAGGCTTTAAGTGATCAGCTTTCACTCTTTGACACACGTCGCACTCGGATACATATTTGGCGATCTCCCGTTTCATACGGGTCCACCAAAACTTTTGCTTCCGATCTTGGTACTTCTTGTTGCTGCCCGGGTGCAAGGTGAACATGGAGGTGTAAGCTTCATCTAGGATTTTCTTCCTTAGCTCCATGTCCTTTGGTACCACTAAGCGATTTTTGAACCACAAGACTCCTTCGTCAAGCTTGAAACATGCCTTCTTCTTGTCATTGATCTCATCTCGAATATGTGCCATGCCCTTATCTTGCTTTTGCGCTGCTATAATTTGATCCTTGATGGTTGGTTCAAGGACAAGGTTATAAAGTTCGGCTTCCAGCGCTGTTGGCATTTCTATGTCCCCCATCTCACAGCATAGCACTCTCACCGTTGGACGAGCTTCAATGAAGTTGCAACGAGCTTTACGGCTCAATGCATCTGCTACTACATTAGCCTTACCGGGGTGGTAATAAACCTCTAGGTCATAATCTTTTATCAACTCTAACCACCGTCTTTGCCTCATATTTAATTCAGGTTGGGTAAAGATGTATTTGAGACTCTTGTGGTCAGTGTAGATGTGACAGGAGTTGCCTAGCAAGTAATGCCTCCATTTCTTCAGTGCATAGACAACCGCAAGTAGCTCAAGATCGTGGGTTGGGTAATTCACCTCATGTTTCCTCAGTTGGCAGGATGCATATGCAATCACTCTCCCTTCTTGCATCAGAACACAACCGAGGCCACTACCAGAGGCATCACAATACACGTCAAACGGCTAGGTGATGTCTGGTTGAGCAAGAATAGGTGCTGAAGTTAGGAGTTTCTTCAATGTTCCAAATATCTCTTCACATTTTGGGCTCCACGCAAACTTCGCATTTTTCTGGGTCAATGCTGTCATAGGCTTTGCAATTTTTGAGAAATTCTTGATGAAGCGGCGGTAGTACCCCGCTAAACCAAGAAAACTCCGTATTTCGGTCACGGTTTGTGGCTGCTTCCAATTCAGCACATCTTCCACCTTGCTGGGATCGACAGCCACTCCCTTCGCTGACAAGATATGGCCTAGGAATGCCACTTCCTTTAGCCAAAAAGCACACTTGCTGAACTTGGCATAGAGTTTATGTTCTCTAAGGTGAGATAGCACTATCCGCAAATGTTCTTCATGCTCCTTCTCATCCTTGGAATACACTAAGATGTCATCAATGAATACTACCACGAATTTGTCAAGCTCACTCATGAACACTGAGTTCATCAGGTACATGAAGAAAGCTGGTGCATTTGTCAAACCGAAGGACATGACAAGATACTCATAAAGCCCATAACGCGTGGAGAACGCAGTCTTTGGTATGTCTTCCTCTCAAACCTTTATCTGATGGTACCCGGATCTAAGATCAATCTTGGAGAAAACTGGGGCTCCCCCAAGCTGATCGAATAGGATATCAATGTGTGGCAGTGGGTACTTGTTCTTGACAGTAACAGCATTCAACGGTCGATAGTCCACACATAATCTCTTACCACCTTGGTATTTCTTCTCAACAAAGAGGGCGGGACAACCCCAAGGTGATGAGCTAGGTCGGATAAACCCTTTGTCTAATTGCTCCTGCAGTTGTGTTTTTAGCTCCTTCAGTTCATCAGGTGCCATTCTATACGGCCTCTTGGAGATAGGTGTCGTGCCAGGTACAAGCTCAATGGCGAACTCAACATCTCTATCCGGTGGGAGCCCGAGAAGCTCTTCCGAAAACACATTTGGAAAATCAGAAACCACCAGTATCTTCTTGATCAACTGGGCTTTTGTGACATTTACTGTGGGTGGCGAATGTTTGTGGCTTGGCAGATGAATGTGCATAGTTTTTCCACTCCTGCTAGACTTCATTTGAACTGTCATGCTAGTAATGTCTAACAAGACATTGTGCTCTTTCATCCAATCCATCCCTAAGATGATGTCAATCCCCTGGTTAGGAAGTACCACAGGATCAACATAGAATACCTCTGTGCCTATGCATAAGCGTAAGTGCCTCACAATCTGATTCATGTTAAATGGTGACCCCGGGGCTGTGATATGGTATTTTGCCTTCATATTATCAATGTGATAACCATATTTGGTCGCATATGACCTGCTGATGAAAGTGTGTGTTGCTCCGGAATCAATCAAAACCACTATAGGGTGCTTGTTGACAAGAAATGTACTTGCTAACACTGGTTCACCTTCGGGAATCTGATCTATGTGGGTATAGTGCACACGACCCTCTGTTGGGGCCGGATCTCGCTTGGGTCCTTTCTTCTTATCTTGGCGTTGGTTATTTCTAATCAACAATGGTGCCTGACTTCGCCGAAGGGCAAGACAATTCTTGCTGAAATGGCCGGTCTTTCCGCACTTCTAGCAGGGGTATTTGGCACTTGGTTTGGCCGGCGGCACTAAAGCAGGCGGATGAGGCGGTACACTGTAGGAGGAGGGATGGTGTTGCGTCCCACAGTGTTGTTCTTGCTGCTGGGGCATGTTGATGTAACAGATGCACAGCGGTGGGCGATGCACGACCCGTTACCGCTGAGATGAACCCGACTGAAGTGTGCTTGCAAGTCTTTTCCTGCGCTGATCCTCATGGGCCTGACAGAGGTGTTGCTCCATGTCGATGGCGACATCTACCAACTCGGTGAAGCTGTCGTAGCTACACCCCAAGTGAGTCAGGAGAGTGGGATCAAACCCACCCAACAGACGGGCAGCCCTACGCGGGTCGGTGTTGACGTCTTCAGGGAGTACTGCGACAGGCGGATGAAGGCCTGCACGTATTCAAGTACTGACAAGTTCCCTTGTTGAAGTGCACGAAATTCCCGTTGCTTGAGCTCGATGAGGCTAGGCGGGAGATAGTAAGCCCGAAAAGCCGCACGGAACTCATCCCACGTGACCTAGTGCCCGGCTGGTTGCATTGCCAGTAATGAAGCACACCAGGCCCCTGAGGGACCATGTAGACACTGTGCCGCGAAGCGAGCTTTCTGTTGCTCACTGAGGCGAGGCAGTAGACTGAACTTGGACTCGATGATCCGAAGCAAGTCATCAGCATCCAATGGATCTATGGCAGTGGTGAAGATTGGCGGTTGTAGCGCCGCAAAGTCAGTGTAACTGATCTCTTGCGGGTCACGCCGTTGTTGCGCTTGAGCTATCAAGTCGATGAGTTGCTGAGCGACCTGAGCGGCCAACTCTGAAGGAGATGGTGCTCCATGAGCAGTCCCCTGAGCAGATGTCTCTGGTGGGGTGACCATCTGCAGAAATAAAGCCAGTCGAGTTTAGTTCAAGAACTTTCGTGCGATCGATGCGGTGATAAAAAGACTGGAGCACCATAAATATATGCTGGATACATGAAAGCATGTAGGTGAACAGAATAACTGGATGGCACATAAAGTGTTAGCTGTCATCTTGTAGGCTTGGGCAATCATATTTGTTAATGGAAAACTTGTGCGCTGTGTCTCGTCGGTATGGGTGTCCAGATTTTTGAATCCGAAGGTTCTCAGTTATAACTCTCGAATGAAACACTTTTCCAGGAGCTCCATAGGAGAGGCTTTTACTTAGCGAATTGTATTAGTTGCTTCCAATTGACGGATTATGTAGCGAAATGTGCAGAAGGTAGGTTTAAGTCACGATTTATTCCATTCGTCTTTTAGTAATACCCCCAAAGATGATAACAAAAGACACATGATGCATGATTCGTCCTGTTCGGTCTCACATCACACATCCTATGTATTATATATATAGCTAACGATAATTCGGTGACATATATGCACGTCTCTCCTTAATGCAACTAGTCGTTCTCTAGTCGTTTTTAGTTTCGCACGTGGTTAGTGTACCCACAGAAGAATGCATGCTCATACATTACCACTTAATGTGGCATCCACGCGTGACCGCTGCGTGGCCAACATTGGTGGGCCGCTGCACCTTTTCCTCAAAGCCTGACTTTCCACCAGTACTGGGGATTGTCGAGAAAAAGGTGGATCCCAAAACCAAATGTAAGTGTGGTGGGTGAAAGCCTCAAACATGCCCACCACCCTAAAAGAGCTTTTACTTATACAGCATGAATGCAGGGCTTACAACCATTCGCAAATCCCGATAGCTTCCACCAGTACTGGGGATAGCTATGGCCGAAAGGTTGCTTCCCAAAGCGCCGAATATGCATATGAGTTCTATCTAGGTTAGAATGTCAGTGATGTCACCTGGATAACACTAACATCCTTATATGGGCATATTGCATACTCTCATTTTTTAATTACTTGAAAAGGGCTTTCGAAAATAGTTTAAACCAAAACTTGATGATATAACTGTTGTCTGTGTATGATCGGCTCTGATACCAGCTGTGGCGGAACCGCCCTGCTTAATCTGGACTAGGCACACCTGCCACCTCTGGCTCACAATGCACTTAGGCCAGACTAAACCCGGTAGTCCGTCGAGAGTCCTTCGGGCTCTCGATAACACCATTCCTAGAGAAACCGACATCAAACACATCCGACTCTCGAGGGAGCCACAACAATTACATCATCACAGGTAGTTGAAATAGAGAATAATATACTTAATTTACAAACCAAATGTATGAAATCAATTACATGTTCAAATATAGCGGAAGCGAATTCAGAGTATATATATAGCGGAAGCGTTTCAAAATCTCGCAGCGGAAACAATATACTTAAGTAGTCTTCACGAAGAGACGAACAAGGCGAGTAGCACCAAGCCCACCGGTACTACCACCTCCAACACAGCTATCCAAATGTCGCTAGTACCTGTAATCCAAAAGTGGGGGCAAACCCTGAGTACTAATTACTCAGTAGGACTTAATGGACGAGTCTTACGGCTGACGCAAAGCATGCTTACTAATCATATCGATCCTTAGCTGTTGAGTTGTAAACAAGGTCATGTTGACATACGATAGCAGGATTTGACAGCTGCTATCCATTAGCCATGAAGGTCATTTATATCATAAAGTAAATACTTGTAGGAAAAGTAAAACATGAACACATGTCCCGTCCCAAGATTCACAGCGCCCCATCTAACCCCTGGGAGTAGCCGTCTCAGGAGCGATACCACGGTATGTCGGGTCAGCCCTCCCTTGACATCAAAGCACCTCCCAGGTCCATCGACCTCCATTCAGTAGATGGGCAGCACCATGAATAGTGGGATGAAACATACACATTTAAGCATGTTGATATACAAAATCATGAATTCATAATACAACATATTCAAGTGGATTACTACTTTGCCCGTCAGTGGTATTGGCATTCTCACACCTGGTGAGCATCAGCGATTCGAATCGATTTGTTAATTCTAGAAATGCCAGGGGTATATGCTTACTAGCCATCGCGTTCCCACATATAGCCCCCATCTCCACTTGTCCCATCCCAAGTTCGATTCAATCCTTCCGTTGTTCCCAGATTGTGCCGCCTTAGGAGCGATACCATGGTCACGTCGGGTCAGTCCTCCCTTGACTACAAGATCCCCAAGGTGTCACAGTAGGAGTCTGTCTCTGTTCTTCGGATGGCACAAGTAAGACTTTCACCGGTCCATTATCCCGGATAAGCACCCTAGCAATGTTATGCCGACCAATAGGCGAACAATGACCAGCCTTATGCGACTCGGGCGGAGTCCAGTGCACAATACCATAAACAATAAATAACTCATAAAATCTCTGCCCGGTCTCCATTTAAAACATAAGCATGTATAATAGCTTCCATAAGTGAGATTTCTGTCACAATGTAAAGTCGCACCTACGAGACGAGTACAATCACTCGTGTCTACTCGCACCTAGCAATTCTAGGCACTCGTCTTACGAACTCTACGTATAGGTGCTAGGGTCAGGGCGGCCAGGAAGTCTAATGCAGATGTTTTCAACCAACTCGTAATGCAGATGCGTAAACCATCAAACAAGGTTATGTGAGCTGGGAGAAATCATGGTCCTGCCTACCTTTGATTGTTCTTAAGAAAACCAACAAACTAAACTAAGTTAGTTTGCCGGGTTGTGAGGCTTTGCCCCACCCCAGGCAACCCCTTGAAGCAGGGACGGGCATAATCAGCGACACGTCGTCTTCTTGCTCTTGGTGCAATTCGCTGTCCGGCTTATTGGTCAATAGCAGCTCCCGTGTTGATCCTTTCTTCGCGGAATCTATATGCATGATATAATATGCAAGTGAGTGCAAGAGATTGCAAATACATGCATATGCTAAATTTATGTGTATGACATAGTGCAATCATGAGTGCAACGAATTGCATTTGTATGCATGAGGTGCCAATGAAATGTAATGCATGATCAAGCCGTTTGTGAAGAATGGATGCGAGTGCTCTCAGTTTAACACATCCCATAACAAGAAAACCTAACGACATTCCTAAGAAATCATACAATCCATCACTAAGAAATCGTACAAACCATCACCGCATTTTATCTTTGAAGTTATTAGGAATAATTGTTCTATATATGTACACAGTCCCTATCAAATGAAATAAAGTTGTGTCTTAGAAACACCTTTATGAATATAATGCACTTATGAGTTCATGTAGTTAGACAACTCAAATTGATCTCAAATTTTTACCACATGCAGAAACATACTACGTGATGCTACTGCCAAAATTTCGGCTACAAACAAGTTATAATTAATTTATTAAAATTCCATCAATTTATCAGCCCTACACCTTCTTAGATTTTTCATAATTTATAGGAGTGGGTTCTGGACTTGAAATTTCTACAGCAAGCATCTTATTGCGTAAACATCACATAAAAAATCAGCAAGTACAAAAGCCATAGTTTGATGGGACATCTATTTTCCATATAATTATCTAGGTCTATTTTAAACGCACATCAAGACAGTCCTCGCAAGCTTCACAAAAGTACTTTTTGGAACCTATGCATCATTAGCAAGCTACCAAATTTTTCATGGAATTAATTATGCATCCTAAGATCACTTTTCCCTTTTATTTAGTTAAGCATTTGACACTTTGTCATTTTCAAATCACCACTCAAACTTAACATGCAAGGCCTCAAACTTTACTAGCAAGCTATCCATACTATATAAAGTACATGAAAAATACCAGAGGTCATATTTGAGCATATTTTATATAGCCTTCATTTTCCAAGTCAATTAAATACACAAAACACATGCATAAGGGCAAAACAGTAATTAAACAGTCAATGCTAGGGCTACCAAAAATCACACAGTACCTAGAAGCTATAACAAAGCTACTGTTCAAGTTTCATAATTTTTGGAGTTCATTTGGTCTACTTTTACCATTTATTTACCCTCAACATGCATGCACTAATCCAAGGGTAAAACAGATTTTTCACACATCCACATCATATCTATCCTATAGATCTACTCACAAGGAGTCCATAGCCACTGAGTTTGTTCATTTTGGATTTTTATTTGAATTGTTATGATTTTTCAAAGTTCACAGCCTATTTATTAACAAAATAACGCAATTAACCGTAGATATCAGGGGCTAGAACAGAAGATTATCCTGACTCAGTGCACAGCGCATGAGAATCTCCTAAAACCCGAGGTTAGATCTACAAGAATGCGAAGGCTCGGTTAAAAACGTGAAACCCTAATAGATCTAGGGGTGTATTCACGGGTTATTCAAGACACAATCAACAGTGATAAAAATATGCAAAAAAGGGGAGGGGTTCTTCTGCAAAAGAAGTGCCTCCTTCTTCCACCTCCGGCCGGGGCGAACGGCGTGGCGCGACGCGCGTTCCCGCGTGCGGGGCGGCGCATCGGGGCGGGGTCTTAGAGCCGAGACGGGTCGGGAAGGTGTCTCCCGCGACGGCGAACTCGACACCGTGGGTCTCGTCGCCGGCGGTGAAGAGAATGTAGGACCGAGACGTGCGACTAGAGGGGGTGAATAGGAGCACTTGAAAAACTCAAATTCAAAACCCAAAGTGCTCTCTCACAAAAGCACACGCACAACCGATACCGTCCACTGAACAGATACGTATCGGGTGCAAAGCGGAAGCACACACCACCTAGATAAACACAACAAAGCACACACAAAATGAAACAAGCTACAAAGCTTGCAAGTGTCGCAAACTAGCCACTCAACACACCGAAGCGTGCCTCACTTAGAAAAGTGAGTGAAGAGTATGGGCATGCAGTAGTTGACACAAAGCAAGTTTGAAGCAAACAACAACACTTCAAAAACTAAAAAAATTTGACAACACAAACCCTAAACCGGACAATCCTGTGGGCCAAAACACGCGAAACGCAAAAGAGAAACAAGAGACCGGACAGTCCGGTCTTGGGCGAAAGAAGGGATCGGACAAACACAGAGCGAGGGAGAGAGATAGCGAAAGGAGGAGGGAGACCGGACAATCCGATTCTTCAAATCAGACACATCCTCGGACAAAGAAACCAAGAAAAACAAACCCCAAAGCAAGCGGAGCAAGAAATACGAAAAAAACAGCCCCGGAAACACTAAATCGGACAATCCTTTCTTCACCAGAAGAACTGACTGGACAAACACTTAGAAGGGAAAGAAAACAGCCTAAAAACACTATAGACTGGACAATCCGAGGGATGGGGATCGGACAATCCGAAGTCCCTACTTCGGACAAACCTAAGGACAGTTGATTTGTCCTGTTAGTTCTCCGAAAAACTGCGCAGAAAAACAGCCCCACACTCTATTGAAAAATCGATCAAAACGGGGTCAAATCTCAACGAAACTTCACGAAAATTTGCACGGATAATCCTAAGAACCTTACCTAGCAAATCCCAAAAGATCAGCTCCAAAAGATCAAGGGATGCACGGGAATTGCAAATCTCGTGAGGTAGGTGAGTTGACTCCGAAAAACCGAAAAATGGGAAGAACGGCCCTTGCTCGTGGTTCAATGATTCTAGCACTTGGCTAGTGAGATTCACCACATCATAGCAAGGCAAAATACAAGCAAAAGAAAGATCCCAACCTTGGACAAACTGAAACACACCAAAATCCAAGAATTGGAACAAAAAACGAACTAGAACGGGGAGGGGAAAGGGAAGGACGAAAATTGCTGCTCACTCCATAGAATTTCTCAACAAGGAACCTTGGATTAAACACGAAATTCAGGTTACACAAGTTCCCTAGAGCCTACCTCCCATCATCCTCCCACTAATGACAAGATTAGACTAAACTAGGCACTCATCTCCTAGCTAATCACCTCTATTTCTTCTCTTTGGACCTTGGCTGCTAGGGTTAGGAAATCCTAGGGTTTGTGGCTGCCAAGATGAGCTCCAAGGGAGCCTCTCAAGTCTATTTATACCCTAGGCCCTAAACGACACAATTACATTAAGACCCCTACTCTAAAAATGCCCGGAGGGGGCCAAACCGAAAAGATACAATCGGACGACTACGATGACGTCTTGATCATCTTCGGTTTCTCTGCCTCGCTTGGATGTGCGCCACGTAGCCAGTAGTCCAGAAGCTTCCCCCGGTTTTGAAGTCAGAAACCGAGAAACTTTATTCTGTGGGCTTCCTGGGCCGGTTCTTGGCCCAATCTTCTATCTTGGCGAGTTGGAGCCCAACCCACCAAGTCATCTGAACTTGGGTGGCGGTTTTGAGCCGAAGCCGCCAAAGCCTCCCTCGCACGCCTTCGCGCCATGCACTCGGGTTAGAGCACCACAGTGGCACCCGGCTTCTCCAGTCCATCGGAGTTGCCTCGCGGTCCATCGGAGGGCTTACACCACCGTCGCCAAACCGCCCCTCCGTGTACCGAGCTTCCATGACCGATCGACGCCGAGCATTGCCTCTGGTCCATTAGAGGACTTTTGCCTCAGTCCATGGAGGTCTTCGTCATCCTCTACCTCCAGTCCATCGGAGGGCCTCCAGTCCATCGGAGGACTTGTGCCGTTGACAATCACTCATCACACCAGGAGAGCAATGAGGCCGATCCATTGGCTCTCAAAGGAGAGGTGGAACGACAGAGTGAACCGGAGCGGTGGTGGCGACACCGATGGCGGCGCGGGGGTTGACATCCGGCGAAGGAGGAGGACAAACGACGATGGTGTCTAGCGTGGGAGAGGCGCGAGGGCAAGGCAAAGGTGGGGTGGTGTTGTGGGGGTGAGGGAAAGGCCGGAAGATGGTCGTCCACGGCGAGGGGTGGCGACAATGGCGGTCGGGGTGAGCGCGCACGCGGAGAAGGGTGCTAGAGGCACCGGTGGTGGACGAGGGTTTGGGGGAAAGGTGGAGGACGGCGAGGTGAGCACGAGGCGCTCTTCGGCGGGGCTCGAGGCAGCGGGTGCCATGAGCTCGCCGCGGCGGCAATGGCGGCAGGGTGATCGCGCACGCGGAGAAGGGTGCTAGAGGCACCTGCGGTAGACGAGGATTTGGTGGAAAGGTAGAGGACGGCGAGGCGAGCGCGAGGCGCACTTCGGCGGGGCTCGAGGCGGCTCGAGGCTGCAGGTGCCATGAGCTCACCGCGACGGCAATGGCGGCAGGCGTCTCGTGGTTTTGGAGGAAGAGACGGAGGGAGGTGACAAGGTCTAGCGCGTTGGGCGCGGGAGGTGGAGGCGGATGCAATGGCGGGGTTCTGGAGGCATGGGGAGCAGCGGAGCGGCCGGCGCGAGCTCAAGCTCCGCCCTCGCTAATGGTGGGTCGGCGCTACGGCGCAGCTCTGGGTAGAGGAAACCGGGAGGGAGTGAGGCAGTGAGTGGAGGGGAGCTCCCCGCTCTGGCTTAGGGCCGAAGGAGAAGGGAGGCCCTGGCCGGGAAACCGTCCAGGTGCGGAGCGCGGGCCTCGGCCGGCGATGGCACGGCGCGGGCGGAGTGCATCTACCGCGTGCACGCGAAGAAGAGGAGTAGGGGGACGGTGGCGCGGCCGGTGGACTGGGTCCATAGACCCCGAGCAAATGACAAGTGGGACCGGCTCGGATGGAGACAGAACGGTCCAACGGACCGGGTGTATGGACGACGCGCGAGGGTGGAGCCCCCATCGGCGCGTTCCAATCCCGCGGGCGGGAATCGACGACGGTCTGGGTGTGGGACCCGCGCGTCAGTGAGAGAGATAGGGAAATAAAATTCCGAAATTGGAACATCCCAGTTTGACCGCAGGAACCTTCATTTGTATTTCTAGTTTTTGCACAGGTTAGATGCTGAATTTGCAAATGACCCAATTGAATGAAATGTTCTAAATTTGTTCCACTACATTTCCCTTATAAACTTGTATACCATGTTATATTCAAAAATCTGGTTTAAATTTGAATTTAAGCTGCTTTCCAAGGTTTGACCAACAGAACCCTCCAGTTTGGAAATTCTAAAAAGCTATTTTATATACACTTTCACAAAAGGAGTTTTATACTAATGTTGTTCAGAATTTCAAGATCTACAACTTTCTCAATACAAGTATTGCCAGGTTTTGGCTTTAATTTCAAGAAAACTTGAATTTACCCTCCAGGTCAAGTTTGGACAGATTTCATAAATTGACATAAAATGACCCTAAACCATATCCAAACTACTATGCATGTTAACACATAAAATACCAAAGTTGTCAAGCATGAAATTGGCTACAAGTTTGGTATGTCAAGTTTCTTCAAATTCACAACAGATTCAAAGTTATAGTGACAAAAGTGGAGACCTATTCAGGGAAAACTGAATTTAGGTTTGTTCAAATGACTTGGTTTACTTATGCACTCAATATGAAATGCTCATGAGATGATGCACATATGTCAATGATGCCATTGTAATGCGCTTGAGATGCCTGAGGCATCACATGGAGTACGCCCACGACGCACGCGGGATGTACCTTCGTGCAGAGGACCGGAGCCGCTTCTACTTCGATCGGTTCGTGGAGACACGCACACGAGTGGAGGAGTTGGAGGCTCAGGTGGGCGTGCTTCAGCAGTGCCTTGCAGAGCACGAGCAGCCCGCTCTGATGGAGCAGGACCCTCCTGCTACGACTACAGAGCCGGAGGAGGTTGAGGGAGAGGCCTCGGTGTCTGACGCCCGCTCTGCCGTCTAGCGGGGGAAGGAGAAAGTGATGTTAATGTTGACTAGCGTTCGTAGTAGCAGCACGTTGAAAGTGATGTTTTGTATTATTCCGCTCCGTGCTTTTGATTAATGGTTGTACCAAACATTGGTGAGATGTGAGAGCTCATTTGAAGTACACCATTAGAGGTAGTGATGGACCTTTATTATGCACTATTTGATGTTTGGTTGATAAAGCCAACATCCCCATGATGTAAGTAAGACTCTTTAGTGTCATTCGAACTCCTTAAGTGACTCTTGAAGTTAGATCGATGCCTTTGAAGTATTGAGATGTGTCGCATGAAAGTGAGGAGGATTTGTGCCTTGTTTTGGATTGCAACCCGCAATTTGGAATTTTAAACAGCTGCAGCTAGAATGGAGCATATCTAAAAATCTGGGAGGTTCTAGCTCATAAGTTGTATAACAAAGTTGAGAGGTACTTTCTGGTGCACAAGTTTGTCAATTGGAGTTTTCTCCAAACATGCTCAGATCAGGAGACATGGTCGATTTTTTGCTGGGCAGTTATTCTGGACTGCAGCAGCACCTGAAAGAAAAATACGCATTCTACACTTCTAGAGGAAAAATTGATCTGGGAGTTATATACCAAAGTTGTAAAGGAGTATGTGGGTGACAACTTTTCCATATAAAGTTTCTCCTGACGGTGCTTCGTTTGAAAGTTAAGAATGAATTTGTACCGGTCCTGAAATCTGGACAGAATTGATATACCCCGACGCACACTGAAATTCGACCAAGTTACAAGTTGAGTCACCAAAAACTTTCTATACCAAAGTTGAAGAACACAGCGCAAGGGACAATTTAGATAAAAGGGTTATGGTCAAGAAATGTACGGTTTAAGAACAGTTTGCAACTTAAACGGTCGCTGTCCTCGGTTAAGTTGCAAAATCTACGCATAGTCATTGGAACTACTTTCGCTCCATCTCGAAGTCAATTTAGGAAAAGCGATACATACGAAAGTTGAATAACACTAAATTTTGAACAACCTTCGTATCCATATTTTTGCACAAATCGGTCATTTCGATGCCCAAATCAGCGAAGTAAAATCAGGGACATACACTCAAACACAGCGCACTTGATTTTCGGCTACCATGAGTAAGTGACGACCTATGCAAAGTGATGGCTAATGCTTTATGTGCAATTAGATGCTTCTGTTTTCTTACATGTCTTTTATCGCTACATCTACTGCACTAAAGCTTTGGACTAAACGCAAGTGGCCTCATTCTTGCAGATGGTTAACACTCGCCAAGGGCAAACCTCGGGGTCGGGGCAGCAGCCGCAGGACGCCCCACCTCCACCAGAGCTTGCTACTCTGGTTGTGCAGCAGGTGGAGCTAATCCACATGATGGCAGAGGAACGCCAGGGCCGTGATCAATGTTGGCGTTTCTTAGCCTACTGAATAAATTCCACAAGCGCACGGAAACACATTGTAGCTTTTCACCCAAGAGTATTCCAGGGTATCGAAATCCACGAGGAACGAGGAGTAACTCAACGTAGAGAGTTAGCAACGGACAGTAAAACCAGCAATTGTAGGGATAAAAGACAGAGAATAGCAGGTTCACTACTTTAGATAAAACAAGTTAACTTAACTAAACAAACTAATATCCTACTCAGTAGGTTTACTTGGACACTGGGGCTATAGAACCACTTCCGGGCACCAGGTGCTGATAACCCTGACGAGAAAGGCGGGCACTATAGGACTCAGCTATGCGTCGATGACAACTTATCCGAACGACGGGGTTGGACTACACAGGACACACACCCGCTATCACCAGGTGGGACTACCAACCAAAACTGCATGGGACAAGACACCTTTCAAGGTAAACTCTAGTCCGTCTACACAATCGAGTTTACTACTACTCTGGTTCGAAGTCAGAGACCAAGCACAACTGTATAGCTAAACTACACAGAGCACACTTGGCACCCGTAAACTACTAAGCAAAGTACTGAGTATGTAAATAAAGTAAGTATGAAATAAATAAAGAAGGGAGCAAGGAACTTTACTCAATCCTGGAAATAGAGTAATAATCCCTCTGAGGCTGAGAGCTCAGGAATAGAATACCGAAGAGAAATCCGACTCCTTCACTCTACAACTCACTACTCACTCTTGATACAACTTGGCTCTCTCTACAATGCCAAGGGTGGCTTCACTACTATACTCTACACTCAACTACACAACCACACTTGTATTCTCTTGATCCACCACACCTTGCAAGTGACCTCCCGGGGAGTATTTATAGCTTGGAGACCGAGGGGGGTACTTGTAGGTGCTCTAGGTCGGTAGTTGAGGTAGGTCAGTGTCCGGGCGGCCAAGGGGGTGGCCGGCCGACTATCAAGGGTGGCTGGGCGGCCACTCATCTTGCCGCCTTTGACCATCCAACGGTTGATATGCATTCCTGGAGTCGGTTGGTAGTTATTGGAGTCGGTGCATGTGAAAAATGAGTCGGTTGGGTGGTCGGCCGACCACCCTCATTGGTCGGGCGACCACTCCCCTGGATTGCTGACGTCACCGATCCATTGTATGATGTTCTTCCGACCCTTGGATGCATTAGATTCCTGATCCAAGGGTTGCATTTAACTTCTTTTGTGCTTCTTTGCATGCAGGTCGAAAGTCCAAATCGATGACGTGGCCGGGCGACCATGGTGAAGGGTCGGGCGGCCACCTCAGCTGAGCTGAGTTGGGTTGAGAGCTGACACGGCTGACAAGGTGGCCGGGCGACCCTGACAGGTGGCCGGCCGACCCCTCAAGGTGGTTGGGCCGCCATGGGGTAGGGTCAAGTGGCCATGGTCGTGTGCCCATTTGCTCTTCCCTTCCCACATTGCCTGTCTTTTGTACATTCTTTTGATATTTTCGTCATGACATGCTCCTGCATCCAACTTTTGTACACAACTCGTGGAACCAGTTAATAATACATGAAACCTTGATAAATTATGCTCTCAAACATGAAGTATTGGTGGTCGAAAATAGATTTTATCGACCGCCAACACCCCCCCACACTTAGACCTTTGCTCGTCCTCGAGCAAAGAGTAGAGTTAAGTATACGTGGGAAGGTCATAGCATCATCATCCACTATAGCAAGCACAAGAGTACTTCCAACTATTTCATCTGCCTAGGATTTCAGTGGTGTCTACACTTGGGTTTTAGAATGTTGAAGCATGGAATAAGAATATCAAAGTTAACTTCAGGTTCCCACGCCACAAAAGTAAAGATGTTTTCAAGATTTTCAAAAGTAGGGCATACCAACTCTTTTGATCTCAAGTCCAACTCTCGATCACTCACGTGACAAGGTGCCCTTGCCAACATCTTGTATTTCCCACCTCCTATACTACTAAGGCTTTCTGTGGAACTTTGGGTAGTGAGGAGAATGAGGTTTTCCTATCATGTTTATATTGTCGAATCAAATCAAGTGTCAAGAAAGAATTCATATTCAAATGAGATTTGGCCAAGTGCAAGTGTAGTGTACGGATCTTGTCTCTTGTGGTGCTTGATATGAGTCCCATGTTTGAGCAGAGGGCATGGAGTTCTTTTCTTTTCTCTTTCTCATTTTTTTTACTTTTCTTTCTTTCACACACTATATTTTTTTCGAACTTCCATGCCTCTCTTTCTTTTCAAACAGAACTGAATGGGATCATTGACATCTTATTGCACACCTTTCTGAGAGACTTTATTTCATGGAACGTGCGTGTGAAGGCCAAAAATTCTCAATTGATTCAAACTCTTATAATGGCACAAAGTTTGATAAGACTCAAAACAATCAAGGTAGCAAGGATATACATGTTTTATTTTCATATGTGGCACTGGTAGGACAGGAACTTGACATCATCAAAGAAGAAGCCCTTGTTTTGTTTTGCAAAATAAAACTTTTTCTCACGCGGGAGGTTCCTTTAGTTTTCTCTAATTAACTTATCTCACATGGATCAACAATCTAAACTCAAGTGGGTTCCTAATCATGATAGTATCCAAAGGCAAGATTACTCTAGCATAGGAAATAAAATGGTGCAAGCACCAGTAAGATGTGACATTATGAACATGTAGAGCATGATTTGATCAAGTTCATGTGTAAAGCACAAATAAAAATGGAGGTACATGAGTGTATGTATACCTGACCTCCTGGCGCGGGTTCGACATGTTGATGGGCAATCTAGCCCAATACCATGGTCGGGCGACCATGTGAGAGGGTCGGGCGACAAACTTGGTGGCCAGTCGACCCATGGAGGTGGTCGGGCGGCCACCCAACTCTGGGTGTTCGACCCGTGTGCTGGTGCATTTTGTCGAGGGAGCCGTGGGCAGACGTGACAAGTCCGCTCGATGCGTTTTCATGAAAAATAGGTGGTCGGGCGGCCACTGCGTTTTGCCAAATTCCCCTAAAAATTTCTGAGTAGCGAGATTGCACCGTGTGCATCGTGTTTTGGTCGTGGTTTCTACAGGGTTAGTGACAGGGAGTCGATTGGCTTTGCCCATTCTCCTCAGGCTCATTATTGAAAGGGAAATAAATCTAACTTTATAAAATGAAACAAATATAAGGCGCTTATTACATTAATGAATGAGTGAATAGGACCGAGACGTGCGACTAGAGGGGGGTGAATAGGAGAACTTGAAAACTCAAACTCAAACCCCACCGCAGTGCAAAACGGAAACAATGCCCACAACGAAACTAGACACCGTCCACTGAGAGGATACGTATCTAACTCAAAACACGTGCTTGGTACCGTCCACTAAACAGATATGTACCAAGCACCAAGCGGAAGCACACGCTCAAAGGGCTAAGAAATGGAGCGCAAAAGGAACCAACTTCGGGGAACTACAGATTTCAGACAGACAAGGCTGCAAAGAAAAATCTCAAAACCCCTCAAGAGAAGCTCCAAAAAATCCCCCAAAATTATCACACCTTCACAAGGAAATAGGGAACAACTCCAGAAAATTTCAGGCCAATTGGAGCAAGTTGCGACCACTGGACTGTCCAGTGGTTAACCACCGGATTGTCCGGTGCTTACAGCTTAACACTCCAAAAAGATTCGAATCAAAACCCTATCAAACCAGCTCCAAAAATTATGAAATTTTTATTGGAGGTTAATAAGGGGCTAAGGAACAACTCCACAAATTTTTAGCTCAATTGGACAAGGAATAAAATTCCTAGAGCCACCGGACTTTCCAGTGGTTAACCACCGGACTGTCCGGTGGTTAAAAATCTGGCAGAACAACCCCAAAAGAAAAATACCAAAACCAGGTGAAAACACCTCCAAATGATCTGAAATTTTTATGGGAGCTTTATGATTCACTGATAAAGAGCTCCACAAAATTTCAGCCCAAAATTCGAAGGTTTGACCACTAAACCAAACAAGACTTGAAGATGAATAGAACCAGCAGGAAAACTGGACAGTAGGAAACCTCACACAAAAGCAATCCGAAACTTACCAAACCTTCTCCAAACATCACGAAAATTGGCACAGGCTATCCTAGCTCCATTCCAAAACTATTCCCAAAAGATCTATGGAAAAAGATCACGGGATTAGGGGAAATTTTAGATCTCGTGAAGAGGTGAATATTTGGGCAGGAAAGGGAAAAGCTCAAGAACAACTTGCTCGTGGCAATCCTTTGGGATTGAGATGTTTTAAGACATAATCTTCACGTCCTTGCAAGTCCAAAACACAAGGAAAACAAAGGATTCAACCTTGGCCAAAACAAACACCCAAAAGGCCAAGGATTGAAGCCAAAAACCAAAGAGAACAAAGGGAGGAGAAGCACACAAAGTTGCTGCACGAAACCACTTCGATTATGAGCCTCAAAAGAGGTCTTAGATCAGATTACAACGAAGGATTTTGTCCCAAGCAACCACCCTCACCTTCCCTCTTCATTTGGAGGCTAGATCTCACCTTAACCCTCCTAAACCTGGAGCTCAAAGCTTGAGGACGAAAATTACCCTAAGGAAATGAAAACCTAGCTGCCAAGACTACCTCTAATGACCAGCTCTTAGGCAATTTATATACCGGTTCAGTTTTGGCATTTTTACACATAGACCCCTAACACTAGAAACGCCCGGAGAGGCTAAAACAGAAAAGAACCCGAAATATCAGGGACGGACGACCACGATGAAGACTTGATCTTCTTAGCTTCCACGCAATCTTCGGATGTCCTCCACGTGGCCAGTAGTCTAATCCGCCTTTGCACCCCCGGTTTTGAAGTCAGAAACCGAGAAACTTTAGGTAGTCTCTGTCTGGGCCGGACTTGGCCCATCTTCTCTATCTTGGCGAGTCGTGGCCCAACTCACCAAGCCTTGGGTAGCTTGTGTGGCGGTTTTGAGCCGAAGCCGCCAAAGCCTCCCTCGCACGCCTTCGCGTCATGCACTCGGATTGGAGCACCACGGTGACACCCGGCTTCTCCAGTCCATCGGAGTTGCCTCGCGGTCCATCGGAGGGCTTACACCACCGTTGTCGATCCGCACCTCCGTGTACCGAGCTCCCATGGCCGACCGACGCCGAGCATTGCCTCCGGTCCGTTGGAGGGCTTTTGCCTCAGTCCATTGAGGTCTTCATCATCTAATCGGAGGGCCACCAGTCTATCGGAGGGATTGAGCTCGTTGACAATCACTCATGACACTAGGAGAGGAATGAGGCCGGTCCATTGGCTCTCAATCTCCCCCTTGATGAGTGCATTGTCAACACCTTCAACCAATAACTTGAAATAGAACAAAGACAAGAGAAAAGTGTAAAACCGAAAAAGAAAGAAAGAAAGAAGAAAGTTGCTCAAAATGCCCCAAAACCAAATACAAGCAAAGAAACAGGGCACAATGAGACAACAAAAGAAAGCAAAGCATCGGCTCCTCAAGACAGAGGCAAAAGGCTCAACGCACCAATGCAAAGAGCGTGCTAAAAGCTCAAACTCCCCCTGAAATGCATCATCACAAATGCAATATGAATGCAAAGCTCTCTCTCAACAAAATCTCTCCTGAGTTCTCCCCCTTGTCCATATTTTTAAATTTCTTTCCCTTGGAGAAGTACACTAATCTCTCCCCAAATTTCTCCCCCTTGTTGACAATGGACACATCAAGGGTTCCTTGAACTCAACTCCCCTTGAACTAGACAACTCCCCCTCAAAATATGCTATGAAATGCAAGGAGTGTAACTGAAAGAGCTCAGAAGGAATGGAAAGCTAGTAATAACAAGTTCTAGCATACAGAGCAAGTGAGGGCAAGGAAGCATACAACAAGCTCAAATGAATCTATCTTACACATATCAAGAGTAAGCTTGTTTTTCAGGGTTAATGAAAAGAAAGCATCATCAACATGAATAGCACCTAGCAAGATAGGCATGAACAACAAAATGCTAGCAATGCATACAAGGTGTGCTACTCTCAACCAAAGCATATACAACTAGCCATAAGCATTTTAGAGACTTGCAAATTTCAGATTTAGACATTTGTAGTCAAAAGCAAGTTCTTTTTGTGTCAGGGGTTATTTACTTGTCTTTTGCCACTTCTTACCAACCAATGCCAAGCCTAGATTATATAACCATCAGAAACTTAAGACAAGGTTTTGATCATACACAGCCTAGTCCAAGTTCATGTCAAGGTGCAATGACAAGCAGTCTCAAACTAGATCAGTGTGACAAGCAAACCCACCTGGATCTTTCTCATTATAGCACATAAGACACCACTTGTAAGCATTTGAATTCAAATTCCAATTTACGCAAGGTGTCATAAAAGCTTAGGCATTAACTTAGCAAAGGCATACAACTAGCATATCCAGGTATGAAAAGATAGCATAGCATTCAACAATCCTACACATGCTAGGTAGCCAAATCAAGTGGTGATCATGGTTTTTGATTTACAAAGAATAAAATGACTTAGCTTACAACTAGTATTCAACAGACTCAAGAGAGTTTAGCCAAACATGATCAGGCAAGCATCTGTACAATCTAGCACAAGCAAGTACTAACTCATCATTCCAAAAGAGCTCTAGTGCTAGTGAAGTGAAAATGTATATGATACAATACAATGCATGATATGATACAATATGCAAAAGAGACAAAGAGAAATAAAAGCAAGATAAAATCAAAATTTAAACTACAGAAGCTATTCTTTACTAAAAGGAATAGCACACTATCCTTGTCTAAAAGGGATAGCACACTCCAAGCTCACCTCTTGGACGCGTAAAAGCGTCAAACTCTAGGGGCTTGGTAAAGATATCGGCCAACTGGTTTGCTGATACTACATGGATCAAGTCTATGTCTCCCTTCTCATAGTGATCTCTCAAAAAGTGAAACCTCACGTCTATGTGTTTGGTTCTAGAGTGCAAAACGTGGTTCTTAGCTACAGAAATAGCAGAAGTAGAGTCAACTAGGAGATGGATTCTACCAAACCTAAGGCCGAAATCACTAAGGGTGGCTTTCATCCATAAAAGCTGGGAGCAGCAACTAGCAGCAGCAACATATTCTGCTTCTGTGGTGGAAAGAGCTACACTAGCTTGCTTGCGGGAGGACCAAGAGACAAGAGAGGTTTCTAAGAGTTGGCATGTGCCGGAGGTTGACTTGCAATCAATCCGGCAGCCAGCATGGTCAGCATCTGAGAACCCTCTAAGAGAAAGAGAAGAACCCGAGGAATACTAAAGACCAAGCTCAGGAGTGAATTTCAGATACTTGAAAATGCGCTTCACCGCTTGACGGTGAGAAGTCCTAGGAGAAGCCTGGTAGCGCGCACAAAGGCAGACCACGAACTGAATGTCTAGCCTGGTCGCCGTCAGGTACAGAAGTGAGCCGATCATCCATCGAAATTCTTTTTGGTCCACCGCCTCCCCATCTTCATCAGCATCAAGCGCCGTGTTTGTACTCATAGGAGTTGTCATGGGTTTAGAGTCACCCATGTTAAACTTCTTGAGTATATCCCTTGTGTACTTGGCTTGATGGACGAAGGTACCCTCAAGGCCTCGCTTGATCTGCAGCCCGAGGAAGAACTGGAGCTCACCCATAAGACTCATCTCAAATTCCCTGCTCATCTGTTCAGCAAAACAGACACCAAAGCGTGAGATGAACCACCAAAGATTATGTCATCAACATATATCTGAACTATCAGGGTGTCACCGCCACGACTCAACAAAAATAAGGTCTTGTCTACTGAACCCATCACGAACCCAGATTTGAGCAGGAAACTCTTCAACCTATCATACCAAGCTCTAGGAGCTTGCTTCAGACCATAAAGAGCTTTCCTCAACTTATACACCCGGTCTGGAAATCTAGCACTCTCAAAGCCAGGAGGTTGTCTCACATATACCTCCTCCTCTATGAACCCGTTTAGGAAAGCAGACTTGACATCCATTTGCTGCAGTTTGAAGCCTTTAGAGGCCACAAAGGCAAGCAAAATCCTAATGGCTTCCAGACGAGCTACAGGGGCAAAGGTCTCCTCATAATCTATCCCCTCCTTCTGACAGAAACCCTGGGCTACCAATCTCGCTTTGTTCCTCACAACCATCCCATCCTCACCCTGTTTGTTCTTGAAAACCCACTTGGTACCTATAGGGCGACAGTTTGGTGGAGATTTAACTAAATCCCAGACATGGTTTTTCTCAAAGTTCTCCAACTCCTCATGCATAGCGTTCACCCAGTTAGGATCAGATAATGCATGTGACACATCCCGGGGCTCAAAAGAAGCAACATATGCAGAGTGGGAGAAAAAGGCTAGAGAGTTAACCGAAGAGCGTGTGACACGCTGGTGAATGTCTCCAATCATCCTGTGTGGAGGGTGATCCCGCTGGACCTGCCGAGATGGAACAATCTCAGAGGTCACCTCCCCTGCGTCCTCAGCGGGTCCAGCCTCTGCTTGAGCTTGCTGTCGGGGGAGTGAAGAGGAAGCCGTGGGCAAGGGTCCTCCTTCATTATCAGAGCTCGTAGCAGAGGGGTCAGGAACTACAGCCGGTGCAGTGGCTCCTACATCACCAACATCAACCGCACCTTCCTCATCCTCAAAGATGGGGGTGCCTTCTTCATCATCACCAAAAAGCTCAAAGGCAGGGGTTGTGCAGGGCATAGTTTCATCAAAAGAAACCTCACAAGTCTCAACAACTTGCTTGGCCTCTAAAATCCACACACGAAAAGCCCTAGAACTAGAAGCATAACCCAGAAAAATCCCATCCAAACAACGAGACTCAAACTTATCCAAATGCCCCGCCTTCTTAAGCACAAAACACCTGCAGCCAAACGCTCGCAAATGCTTGACGCTGGGCTGCCTACCATACCGAAGTTCATACGAGGTCTTCCCAAGGAAAGCTCACAAGAAGATCCGGTTCGCAATGTAATAGGCCGTATTCACTGCCTCAGCCCAAAAACGCCTCAGAGTCCTGTGCTCATCGAGCATCGTCCGTGCCATCTCAACGAGTGTGCGGTTCTTGCGTTCCACCACACCGTTCTGCGGTGGGGTATATGGAGAAGAAAACTGGTGCTCAAGACCTAGGTCACGACAGAAGTGTTCGAAACGAGAGTTTCTGAATTCTCCGCCATTGTCACTGCGGATAGCCCTCATGGCCTTATGACTCTCATTTCTCAACCTCAATACCAGATCCCGAACAAAACCAAATGCCTCATCCTTAGACTCCATGAAAAATACCCACGAGAACCGCGAAAAATCGTCCACAACGACAAGCACGTACCACTTCCCACTGACCGACGCTACCCGAGCGGGACCTACTGTATCCATATGGAGTAGCTCACCCGGATAGGAGGTCATAACCTGAGACACAGGAATGTGAGAAGCGGCAACCATCTTGCCATGACGACAGGGGTGGCAAACTAAGTCCTTCTCAGCTCTCAACTTGGGCAATCCTCGGATTAAGCCCATTGAACTCAACCTGACTAGTAGATCAAAGCTCAAGTGACGAAGCCTCCTATGCCACTTCCAAATATCAAAAGAAGGACTAGCAACCAAACAGCGAGCAGGGCCAAAAACAGATGTGAGGTCGACCCTAAAAACCTGACCAAAAGGCAGCAAAGAGCAAACAAGGGTCTCCTCAGCATCAAGAACGCAGCACGCACCGTTCTTAAAACGTACCTCAAAACCTTCATCGACAAGTTGCAAAACAGAAACCAAATTGAACCCCAGATTCCGAATGAAAGCAACTTCTCTCAGGGAAAGCTTTGCAGAGAGTGAAACAGAACCAACACCCATCACTTTACCTTGACCATTATCCCCGAATGTGATGTACTCCTTGGTGCTCATGGGGTTAAGGCTGGAGAAGCACTTGCGGTGCCCTGTCATGTGCCTAGAGCAACCGGAGTCCATGATCCACACGTCCTCCATGCCTCGATCCTGCAAAGTCAAGTAAAGTGACGGTGAGCAAACGGTCCGACACTGGGGTTAGTACCAAAACTGCTGTACCAGTGCCGAGCCATCTGCTCAAAAGTGGGGTAAGCACAATCAAAGAAATCATCACGACGATCAGGGTAACCACGACCTCCAAAGCGTGGCCTCTCAAGCTCTCTCACATACCCTCGGTCACGAGGTCCAAAGCCGCGCTGAAGACGACCAAGAGCTCGACCGACAAAGTGTCTCTCACCACCAGGAGCACGAGCCTGAAAGCCGCCTCCTCTCTCACCACCAGCAAAGCGGTCTCTCATCTCACCGCGGTGGGGTGGATCTTGCCTACCACCCTGGTAGAACTAATCTTGGTTCCCCCAAGCTCTCTCCTGCCTCTCAACCCACTTCCTCCTGAAGCAAAACTCCTCTAGGTGGCCATTCCGCTGGCAAAACTCACAGTGGTAGATAGGCCTCCTAGGAACTGTGTTAGGCTGGGACTTGGGCTTAGGTGGTGTGGCCTTGGGTGGCTCAGGCTGCTGGACTGGCTTCTTGCCCTTGGGCTTAAGCTCTTCCTCAACAATTTTGTCCAGCTTAGCCTTGGGAGGCTTGGGTGTCCAGTATTGCTTCTTTGGGGCAGCCTTGGGTGGCTTATGGTAAACCCCATCAACAGTCTCACCTGGCTAGGTAGGTGTAGTCTTGGTCTTAACCGGGGCACTCTTCTCACCCGAAGTGCTGCACTCTCCAAACCCAACACCACTTGTCTCACCCTCAGCTCTCTTGGTGCTCTCTATGATCATCTCCAGTTGGGGTTGCCTCGCATATACCCAACTAAGCACCTCTCTCAACCTGTTGTTGTCATTTTGCAAAGACAACATCTCCTCCCTCAGATCCTCTAGAATCATAGTCTGGGCAGCACAGGTATCACAGTCTAGGGAGGGAACCACAATAGCTTTCTCCAACTTCCTAATGGTGGCATCCCTATCCACCAGCTGCATCCTAAGGGTTAGGCAGTTCTCACAAGTATCAGTAGGTGCTGAAAGCACCTCAAAGTCAGCTCTCAACTGCTCTAACTTACCTCTCAAAGTAGGACAGACAATACATGCACCCAACAGTGAAGGTCTAGCCCTAACCTCCTCAAGCACCATGAGCTGCCCCTCAAACTTCTCCTTCAGTACAGCTAGCTCTCTAGCTAGACAGGGGCAGGACTCACACTCGAGCTCTCCACTCAAAGTAGGCTCATCCAGTTTGGACTGGAGTTTGCCTAGCTCAGCCTTCGGCTCATCTATCTCCTCTACCCGCTTGGCATACCTATCTCTCTGGTCACCAAGCTCCGTCATGAAAGACTCGCAAGTAGGGCACTCAATCTCACTGGGTTGGGGTCTCACACTTCTCAACCTCTTATTCTCCTATAAAGCCTCAGCAAGTTGGGCTTTCAACTTTTGCAACTTCTTAGCTGCCTTCTCCAGCATCTTATCCTGGACCTTAAGCTCTCGGCTGTTCTGCTCTAGCATCTCAAGGATTTCGGCTTGCTCAGGAGTTACCTCATCATCGGAAGAAGAGTTGCTGCCGTCATCCTTGTTCTCCTTGTCCTCAAGTGCCATGGAGCAAACTGAGCTCCTCTTGTCCTTGTTCTTGCCCCTGAACTTGGTGGAGACGAAGCACAAGCCAGCTGGACCGCCTTGATCGTTCCTCTTGTCCTTCCTGTATGTGATCTCCTCATCGCTTGAGCTCGACGAGGATGAAGAGGAAGAAGATCCGCTGCGGCAGAACTCGATATCGGCGAAAAAGGCCTTGTCCTGCTTCCGGTTGTCCTTCTGGTAGCTCTTGAAAGCCTTCCGGAAGTTCTTCTTGCCGAAGGGGCGCTTGCCGGAGCCGTACTTGCTGGAGAGGTGCTTGTCAAAGCTTGCCTTGCTGGGGTGGTACTTGTCGGAGTCGCGGGAGTAGCTCTTGCCCTTCTTGTAGTAGTCGTTCTTGTTGGGGCACTCGGCGATGAAGTGGCCGACCTCTCCACACTCGAAGCACTTGGGCCGCTCTCCCCTCTTCTTGCTCATCCGGTTGTCATAAGCGCACTGAAAGCGACTAGACACTAGACACAACTCATCATCCCCAAGCGTCGCTAGCTGCTCCTCTGTAACAGACATCAAAGCAGAAAACGAGAAGTTGTGTAACATGGGGTTAGTGACAGACTCACTAGAGGGGGTAGCCAAGGCCAGACTCTTAGAACCTGTACAAGCGAGGGAATCTCTCATCTTGTAATCTACCTCGGTGGCCTTGAGCTTACTATAGAGTGCCTCTACTCCAATCGTATCATACCCTGCCGACTCAATGATTGAGTTCACCTTGATCTCCCATATTTTTCTGTCCAAAGCATGCAGCAACTTGACAGCCTGCTGATGATCAGTATATGGGAGGGCAGCGGGGGCAGAGTTGACACGCAACTTGTTGATGATCGACTGAAAGCGACCAAACAAGTCGTCTACTGACTCTCCCGGCTTCTGGACGAAATTCTCATATTCGCGCCGGTAAGTCTCCACAAGCCTAGCCTTAATCGTCGCAGTACCCTCATGGTGTGCACTAAGCAGTGACCATATCTCACACGCAGTCTTAAGGTGACTCACTTTCTCATAATCCATGGGACCAAGCCCGGAAAAGAGAAAGTTAATAGCCTTGGCATTAGCCTCATGCTGAGCCACAATATCCTGCGTAGTACGCTCAGCGACTGGAAGCACCAACAAAAGTCGTACTCTGAGTAGCATCCCATATGTCCTGACTCTGGCTAACAAGGAATGCCTCCATCCTACCCTTCCAGTAGTGATAGCCATCGGAGCCAAGGACGGGAATCTTCCCGGAGTAAGTCATCGTCGCTACGGTTTCTTCACCGGTTAAGGTATGGGAAACCTAACCGGCTCTGATACCACTTGTAGGATCGAGACGTGCGACTAGAGAGGGGTGAATAGGAGCACTTGAAAACTCAAACTCAAACCCCCACCGCAGTGCAAAATGGAAACAACGCCCACAACGAAACTAGACACCGTCCAATGAGAGGATACGTATCTAGCTCACAACACGTGCTTGGTACCGTCCACTGAACAGATACGTACCAAGCACCAAGCAGAAGCACATGCTCAAATGGCTAAGAAAAGGAGCGCAAAAGGAACCAACTCCGGGGAACTACAGATTTCAGACAAACAAGGCTGCAAAGAAAAATCTCAAAACCCCTCAAGAGAAGCTCCAAAAAATCCCCCGAAATTACCACCCCTTCACAAGGCAATAGAGAACAATTCTAGAAAATTTCAGTGCAATTAGAGCAAGTTGTGACCACCGGACTGTCCGGTGGTTAACCACCGGACTGTCTGGTGCTTACAGCCTGACACTCCAAAAAGATTCGAATCAAAACCCTATCAAACCAGCTCCAAAAATTATCAAATTTTTACTGGAGGTTAATAAGGGGCCAAGGAACAACTCCACAAATTTTCAGCTCAATTGGACAAGGAATAAAATTCCTAGAGCCACTGGACTGTTCGGTGGTTAACCACCGGACTGTCCGGTGGTTAAAAATCTGACAGACCAACCCAAAAGAAAAATACCAAAAACCAGGTCAAAACACCTCCAAATGATCTAAAATTTTTATGGGAGCTTTATGATTCACTGATAAAGAGCTCAACAAAATTTGAAACCAAAATTCGAAGGTTTAACCCCTAAACGAAACAAGACTTGAAGACGGACAGAACCAGCAGGAAAACTGGACAACAGGAAACCTCACACAAAAGAAATCTGAAACTTGACCAAACCTTCTCCAAACATCACGAAAATTGGCACAGGCTATCCTAGCTCCATTCCAAAACTATTCTCAAAAGATCTATGAAAAAAGATCACGGGATTAGCGGGAATTTCAGATCTCGTGAAGAGGTGAATATTTGGGCAAGAAAGGGAAAAGCTCAAGAACAACTTGCTCGTGGCAATCCTATGGGATTGAGATGTTCTAAGACATAATGTCCATGTCCTTGCAAGTCCAAAACACAAGGAAAACAAAGGATTCAGCCTTAGCCAAAACAAACACCCAAAAGGCCAAGGATTGAAGCCAAAAACCAAAGAGAACAAAGGGAGGAGAAGCACACAAAGTTGCTGCACGAAACCACTTCGATTATGAGCCTCAAAAGAGGTCTTAGATCAGATTACAATGAAGGATTTCGTCCCAAGCAATCACCCTCACCTTCCCTCTTGATTTGGAGGCTAGATCTCACCCTAACCCTCCTAAACTTGTTGCTCAAAGCTTGAGGATGAAAATTACCCTAAGGAAATAAAAACCTAGCTGCCAAGACTACCTCTAATGACCAGCTCTTAGGCTATTTATACACCGGTTCAGTTTTGGTATTTTTACACATAGACCCATAACACTAGAAACGCCCAGAGGGGCTAAAACTGAAAAGAACCCAAAATATCGGGGACGGACGAACACGATGAAGACTTCATCTTCTTAGCTTCCACGCAATCTTCGGATGTCCTCCACGTGGCCAGTAGTCCAATCCGCCTTTGCACCCCCAGTTTTGAAGTCAGAAACCGGGAAACTTTAGGAAGTCTCTGTCTGGGCCGGACTTGGCCCATCTTCTCTATCTTGGCGAGTCGTGGCCCAACTCACCAAGTCTTGGGTAGCTTGGGTGGCGGTTTTGAGCCGAAGTCGCCAAAGCCTCCGTCGCACGCCTTCGCGCCATGCACTCGGATTGGAGCACCACGGTGACACCAGGCTTCTCCAGTCCATCGGAGTTGCCTCGCGGTCCATCAGAGGGCTTACACCACCGTTGCCGATCCGCGCCTCCGTGTACCGAGCTCCCAAGGCCGACCGACGCCTAGCATTGCCTCCGATCCATTGGAGGGCTTTTGCTTCAGTCCTTTGAGGTCTTCATCATCTACCTCCAGTCCATCGGAGGGCTTGAGCTCGTTGACAATCACTCATCACACTAGGAGAGCAATGAGGCCGGTCCATTGGCTCTCATCGGGCTTTGAAACCCTAGGGATGAATCCGGCGGACTCCTCTTGGAAGAGGCTCTTGACACAGTTCACGGGGGCGATCGCCCCCATGGTGGGACGTTGAGACGGACGGGCCACCTTCTTGGCGATGGTTCTTGCCGGAGACAGGGCCCTCCCTGGCTTGTCCACGCTGTGGGAACGGCGTGGGGAGTCATGACGGCCGCCACGGGTAGTCGGGCGGCCACGGGGTGAGTCACCCATGGCCGGGCGGCCACCACCTATGGTCGGGCGGCCATGGGGTGTGGTCGGGCAGCCATGGGGACCAAGCCCCGTCGGCCAGGGCGACTCCTGGATGGATGTTTCTAGGCTTTCTTCGAACGGGATGGCTTGGAGAGGTTGCAGTGAGTCCATGGAAGCGGGGTTGTAGGTAGCGGTGGTGTCGGATGAGATGAAGATGGCAGCCTTGCCCTTACCCCGAGAGGAGAGAGGTGCCATGGCTGAGTGGAGATGAAGGTGGAGTGTAGATGGGGAAGAAGACGGCTCCTCGTTCTTAAAACGTCGGAGAAAAATGCCTTCATCCACTCAACAGCCCTGTAGGTAAAGGATCGACGCTCCCAACTCAAAATTTGAGTTTATGGTGGCCGGGCAGCAACAAGAGGTGGTCGGGCGACCACCACCTTGTAGGACCGAAACGTGCAACTAGAGAGGGGGTGAATAGGAGCACTTGACAAACTCAAACTCAAACTCCCCAAAGTGCGCTCTCACGAAAACACATGCACACCCGATACCGTCCACTGAACAGATACGTATCGGGTGGAAAGCGGAAACACTCGAATTAACGCCCAATGAAACGGATGTAAGACGAGCAACCAAACTACACCTAAACAGACAAACACACTACACCTAGACGAACACACACAACACCTAAAACTACACCTTTCTAATGTGCAGAGTTGCGTAGCATAGACAAGCTACCAACCCTAGGACACATCGAGAAACCCTAAACGAAAAAAACACAAACACGCAACAAAACAAGCGAACACAACAAAGCACAAACAAAACAAGATGAGCTACAAAGCTTGCAAGTGTCGCACACTAGCCACTCAACACACCAAAGCGTGCCTCACTTAAGATCAGTGAGTGAAGAGTATGGGCATGCAGTGGTTGACACAAAACAAGTTTGAAGCAAACAACAACACTCCAAAAACCAAAGAAACTAAGAAAAACAAACCCCAAAGCAAGGGGAGCAAGAAACACGCAAAAACAGCCCTGAAAAGGCTAGACTGGATAGTCCTCTCTCCACCAAAAGGCCTGACCGGACAAACACAAAGAAGGGGGAAAAACAGCCCTAAAACACTACAGACCGGACAATCCGAGTTCTATCACGAAAACACACGCAGACCCGATACCGTCAACTGAACAGATACGTATCGGGTAGAAAGCGGAAGCACTCGAATTAACGTCCAATGAAACGAACATAAGAAGAGCAACCAAACTACACCTAAACAAACAAACACACTACACCTAGACGAACACACACAACACCTAAAACTACACCTTTCTAATGTGTAGAGTTGCGTAGCATAGACAAGCTACCAACCCTAGGACACATTGAGAAACCCTGAACGAAAAAACACTAAAGCACGCAACAAAACAAGCGAACACCACAAAGCACAAACAAAACAAGACAAGCTACGAAGCTTGCAAGTGTCGCACACTAGCCACTCAACACACAGAAGCGTGCCTCACTTAAGATCAGTGAATGAAGAGTATGGGCATGCAGTGGTTGACACAAAACAAGTTTGAAGCAAACAACAACACTCCAAAAACCAAAGAAACCAAGAAAAACAAACCCAAAGCAAGCGGAGCAAGAAACATGCAAAAACAGCCCCGAAAAGGCTAGACCGGATAGTCCCCTCTCCACCAAAAGGCCTGACCGGACAAACACAAAGAAGGGGAAAAAAACAGCCCTAGAACACTATAGACCGGACAGTCCGAGGTCTATAGACCAGACAGTCCGAAGTCCCTACTTCGGACAAACCTAAGGACAATTGATTTGTCCTGTCAGTTCTCCGAAAAACTGTGCAGAAAAACAGCCTGACACCCCATCGAAAAAACGATCGAAACGGGGTCAAATCTCAACGAAACTTCACGAAAATTTGCATGGACAATCCTAAGGCTCTTCCCTAGCAAACCCCAAAAGGTCCACTTGAAAAGATCAAGGGTTGCACGGGAACTGCAAATCTCGTGAGGTAGGTGAGTTGACACCGAAAACTCAAAATCCGACAAGAACAGCCCTTGCTCGTGGTTTGATGATTCTGGCACTTAGCTAGTGAGATTTACCACATCATAGCAAGGCAAAATACTAGCAAAAGAAAGCTTCCAACCTTGGACAAATCGAAACACACCAAAATCCAAGAATTGGAACCAAAAATGAACTAGAACAGGGAGGGGAAAGGGAAGGACAAAAATTGCTGCTCACTCCATGGGATTCACAAGGAAGGAAACTTGGATTAATCATGAAATTCAGGTTACACAAAATCCCTAGAGCCTACCTCCGTTCATCCTCCCACTAATGACAAGATTTGACTAAACTAGGCACTCATCTCCTAGCTAATCTCCTCTCTTTTCTCTCTTTGCCCCTTCGCTGCTAGGGTTTGGGAAAACCTAGGGTTTGTGCTGCCAAGATTAGCTCCATGGGAGCCTCTCAAGTCTATTTATACCCTAGGCCCTAAACGACACAATTACACTAAGACCCCTAATCTAAAAATGCCCGGAGGGGCCCAAACCGAAAAGATACAATCGAACGACTACGATGACGGCTTGATCTTCTTCTTCTCCACGCCTCGCTTGGATGTGCACCACGTAGCCAGTAGTCCAGAAGCTTCCCTCGGTTTTGAAGTCAGAAACCGGGAAACTTTATTCTGCGGGCTTCCTAGGCCGGGTCTTGGCCCAATCTTCTATCTTGGCGAGTCGGATCCGAACCCACCAAGTCATTTGAACTTGGGTGGCGGTTTTGAGCTGAAGCCGCCAAAGCCTCCCTCGAACCCCTTCGCGGCATGCACTCGGGTTGAAGCACCACGGTGGCACCCGGCTTCTCCAGTCCATCGGAGTTACCTCACGGTCCATCGGAGAGCTTACACCACCGTTGCCGAACTGCCCCTCCTTGTACCGAGCTTCCATGGCCGACCGACACCGAGACTTGCCTCCGGTCCATTGGAGGGCTTTTGCCTCAGTCCATCGAGGTCTTCGTCATCCTCTACCTCCAGTCCATCGCAGGGCCTCCAGTCCATCGGAGGACTGGTACCGTTGATAATCACTCATCACACTAGGAGAACAATAAAGCCGGTCCATTGGCTCTCACACCTATGGCCGGCCAACCCCCCCTCCTTAGGGTCGGTTGTCCAAGCCCAAAGAGTGGCGACTGAGCCCATCATCTGGGCTCCCTTTCCATGGCCGGCCGACCCACCTAAGTGGTTGGGCGGCCACCTAAGGTGGCCGGGCGACCCTGCCCAACTCGGGCCAGGCATGCCGCGAGTTGAGGTTTGGCCTAAGGGTGCATTGCGGATCCAACTAAGCGTGCAGAACAGCAGTTTTGTTGAGATTTTGGAGAATAAGATGAGATTAGATAGAATTTATGGGAGAAAAGAAACTAGTGTACATGGCTTCTTTTATGGTCTGAGCTCGACCATGGACGCGTGATCAAACTACCTCATGCAGCTTGAAGACGTCCACTTCTTTGAGCATATGCATTTCGGGCTCAAGAAAGATTTTAAGGCGTTGCCCATTCGCCTTGAAAATCTTCCCGTCATCGACCTAGAGGGTGACGGCGCCGTGATCGGTGGCTTGAAGGACCGTAAAAGGTCGTTCCCACTTACTTCTGAGCTTACCATGACCAAATAAACGAACACGAGAGTTAAAGAGTAGTACCTTGTCTCTCGGTTTGAATGTTTTGATCTTGATCCGCTTATCGTGCCATCTCTTGGTGTGCTCCGTGTAAAGCTTGGCACTGTGGTACGCCTTCTCCCTCCATTCCTCAAGCTCGGCCAGTTGAATTTGCCATCTTACGCCTGCCGATTGGAGATCCATGTTCCACCTCTTTACTGTGATGCCTTGGCATCTTAAGAGCCTTAACACGCAGTTAGAGACAAATAATAATGAATTAGGACTTAATGATGCTTAGAGACTAACGAAGACCGGATCAAAAAGTCACTAAGTCAAAAATTTTCTAAGGAAAACATAAGACTCTAAGTGGTTTGGTTGTTTAGGTCACCATCCACAAGCTATCATGCAAAACACCAAATACAAAAGTCGTAGTCGAGATGTTATCTTCAACTTTGATAACATGACCATCTTTAAAATCATATGTCATGAGGTTTAAAAGTTGAGGCCAAGTCAAACCAGAAGTTCCTTGAAAGATGCCAGTTGTGATCATGACTAAATTTGGACCCTAATGGAACTTTCAAATTCATAAAGCACCTGGGCTCACCTCCATTGTCAAGGTTGTTGTACATACTATGAACTCCACATTTGTTACACTGAGCATGGTTTGAATCTGTCATTAACCCATTATAAATGGCACCACATCTCTCTTGGAAATCAGCCCAAGAGAGTCTATACTTAGAATATATCCCCAACCCAACGATTTTAGCTTATCCTAAAGTGGATTCCGAAATTACTTTTGATTTGACTATACAACTTCAAATCCTTCCTTTCCATGAAATGAAATTAAACTTATCACCTTTCAAATGCACCTAGTATAGAAGTGTTTGGACTTTATTTGGTACTTCAAAAGTTGAAACTAAGAAAGACTCTGCACAAAGTGAGACTTCTATTTTACCAAACCTAGGAGCACATTTGTGTCTATAGTTCAAAATATGTTGGGATTTAGACCAAAGTTATATTACCAAATTTATAGATAATTTACTGGTGAACAACTTTGGTAATTAGAGCTTGGTCACATACTGAGGTTTAAAAGGGGTTTATGGTCATTTTCTACCTGCACAGAAAACCAATTCAAACCAGACCGGTTTTGAAATTTCAAATTTCCTCTAAACTACACCCACTTTCATTCAAGATTCTATTGGGATGAGTTGTAGATCAAGAAATTCTAAGCAACTTTGTTAAGAAGCAATTTGGGTGAAAACACATGGAAATAGGACTTTTGAAGTTTTCAAGCATTAGAACTCCACTGTCCAAACTGGGAGCTGCAAGAAAGATTCAAATTTAAATCCTATTTGCAAACCGATTTTGATATGAAACCTTTTCACAAAGTTGTAGAACTTGAAGAGTAGAACATTTTACCTAATTGGGGTTTTGTCAATTTTAGGCTCTAAAATGGTCAAATGGGGATTTTCAGAGAAGAGAAAACACAATTTTTCTTTTTTCCCTTCCTCTCTCTCACTGACAGGCGGGCCCCAGCCGGCCAGACGCGCACCGCGCCCAGGCCATGGCCGCGACGCGGCCAGCGATGTACGGGCAGCACGCCGCGCCACGGATCGACCCCCGACCGCCCCTCCTCTTGAACCTGGACGCCAGCGCGGCTCCGTTCGTTCCCTCACTCCCCATTTTCTCCCTGCCTCTCCCACCGAGCGCAGAGCGCAGGGGCGCGGCCACCATTGGAGCTCCCGCGGCAAGCTCGCGTTGCCAACTCCTCGGGCTCCCTTCGCCCCGTCCAACGCGCGGCCCGCGCTCGCCTCACCTTCCTCTGCCGATTCCTCCATACCCCTAACGCCCTACTTCACCTCGAGCCCCATTCGCTGTGCATGCATGCCGTGGCCGCCATGAACGCCACCGCGGCGAGCTCCGTCCGCGCGTCACCTCTGGCCCTCCTACGCCCGTTCGAGGAGCGAACCTGCTCCGCCCAGCAACCTTCCCCACTTTCCCCATGATCCCGTCCTCCGCTATCGCCTCCTCGACCCCGCTCCGCGTGCGTTGCCGCTCACCGGGCGAGTTCACCCCGCCTCACCGTGGGGGACCACCTCCGGCGCATCCCCGCACCTCTAGTCCGCCTCCTCTGGGCTCTACCCGTCCCCGCGCAGCTCACGAGGTCGACCGCAGCCCCTACGCCTCCTACACCGCCGAATCGAGCAGGAGCCGCCGCGCACCGCCGCGCCGTGGCCGCCTCCGATTCACCGCCACCGCGCCGCTCGTACACGCCATCCCGGGCGACGAGACCTAGGGGAGGAGTTCCCCATCGACCAGAACATGTTCCCAGAGCTGCTTGGCTCCAAGTGCGCGGCTCCTAGCGCGTCACCGCGCACGGGAACGCCGGCGGGCCGCGCGGGGTTTGCCCCGACCAAAGGTAGACGAAGACCCAGCGATTTTTGCAATCTGGCCCCCGCCTTTTTGAAGATTTCACAAGGTCGTTCGATGCGCTGTGGTATGAGTCTAGTGATTCTTACATGCTAGCCCCTAAGAACTATGGTTATTTATGTTTAGGTCCTGAGAAATAATGTTTTCCAATTAAAAGCATTTAATTCGGCTGTGAACTTAGGAAATTCATAACAAATCAAGGAAAAATCTTAAAAAGGCAAACTCAGTTGCATTAGACTCCTCTTAAGTAGATCTATTGAATGGTTATGATGTGGATGTGTAAAAAGACTGGTTTACCCCTGGTTTGTTGCATGCATGTGGAAACTAGATAAATGTCAAAAGTGGACTAAATGAACTCCAAAAGCTAAGAAACTTGGACAGTAGCTTTCTTGTGGCATAGCACTATGTGAGTTATTGTAGCCCTAGCACTTGCTGTTTAATTACCCTTTTACCATTATACATGTGTTATGTGCATTTATTTAACTTAGAAATGGGAGGCTACGTAGAATATGCTCAAAATGACTCTGGCATTTTTCGTTTACTTTGGGTAGTATAAGTAGCCCACTGGTGAAATATGAAGTTAAGCATGGAAAGTTTGAATGGTGATTTGAAATTAACAAGAAATGGCTTGCTTATCTAAATAAATGGAAAAGATGGTTCTAAAATGCTAGGAAAATTCCAAGATGAATCTAGTAGCATGCTAGTAATGTATAGGGTCCAGAAAGTAATTTTGTAGACTTTGTGGAGACTATTTTATTTTGCACCTATATTAGGCTAAGGTAAATATATGGAAAATAGATGTCCTATAAAACTGAGGGTACTTCACTTGCTGATTTTTGTGAAGGTACATTTTACTATGCACTGCTCACTGGTTTAAGTTCATGGCCAGAAACTTATCCTATAAATTATGAAAAATCTGAGAAGCTATAGGGCTGATAAGTTGCTAGCATTTTTAAAATTTATTTATAACTCCTTTGTGGCCGAAATTTTGACAGTAGCATAATGTAGTATAAATCTACATGTCATAAAAAATCTGAACTCATTTAGAGTTGTCTAACTATATAAACACAAGTAATGCTTTTTATTCATAAAGTGGGCATATGTTATTTAATTATAAGAGTAGGTGTTTGTTTGCAATTGAGATCACTATGCATGTGGGTTGATTTCTAGCTGCACGCTATCTACTATTGTCTATGCCACACTTGATTGAGGGATTAATTCATTTGACATGTAAAGTACTTAAAGTTAATATAAGGCCTTAATCCATTAGATAACCAAAATGTGTGATATCAGTAGTGAATGTTTCCCTATGAATGCATGAAGTAGTCTTTTCATGTTAAATAACTCATTCCAAACAAAACACTTAATAATATTTTAACTTTGCATCATCTTGGTGTGGTTTTCATCCACTTAGTACCCAACATGTTTTCTTTACAATAACTTACTCGATTGGCATTTGATTGGATATGCTTGTTCTCAGTTCATAAAGGTATTACTGTTATTAATGCTAGGAGAGTGGTGTAGTAATCCACTACATGTGTAATAATATACTTGTGTGATGTTTTGCTTACATATGAAATGATAAAGAACCAGTTAAATTGATAACTTGCTCATGTACTAATTTATGTGTTGCACTGTTATATGTAATTGTATGAGCGTATGCTAGGTTTATACCCGCAAAAGTAATCTTGTTTAAATAGTCTATTGTTCACGTTTCTGCCTAACCACGAAACGATTTTCAAAGTGTGTGCTTCTCATTCATGCATCCCATTCGCTGCATCGTGCATGGCATTCATATAGTGACGCTTATTTCAGATACGTCATCAAGAAGTAAGCGCGTGGAACTACTTCAACTAACGGTGATCCAAAAGACCAAGTAAGACCCATTCATAGCCTAGAGGGCCCATCAGTCGTGTTTGGACGGAGGAGTTGTCCAAGGGATCAAGAGTTTGCCTGGGGCCAAGCCTCAGAACCCGGCAAGCTAACAATTAGCTTAGTTTGTTGGTTTTATTAAACTGAATCAAAGGTAGGCAGGACCATTGTTTCTCCTAGCTAATATAATGTTGTTTGATGATTACGCATCTGCATTAGGAGTTGACTGGAAATATCTGCATTAGACTTCCCGGCCGCCCTGGCCCTAGCACCTATACATAGAGTTCGTAGGACGAGTGCCTAGAATTGCTAGGTACGAGTAGACATGAGTGAATGGAGTCACTCGTCGCGTACATGATTTTCAAAAGTCACAAGAAATATTACTATGATGGAAGCTATAAGGATGCTCATGGCTTAAATCGAGACCGGGCGGAGATATGGATATATATGAAAAATGACAAAGATGATGTGGATGGTATGGTGGACTCCGCATGAGTCGCATAAGGCCGATCGTTGTTCGCCTATTGGTCGGCATATCATTGCTAGGGTGGTTATCCGGGATAATGGACCGGTGAAAATCTTACTTGTGACGTCTCAAGCACAGAGACACGTTCCTACCCACTGGTTGAGAGGAAGGTGGCCGCGAAGGCGGGTGTCAAGGGAGGGCTGACCCATTGCGTGGTAACGCTCCTGCGACAACGCGCTCTGAGAGTCAGGCGGGAGTGAATTCGAACTTGAGACAGGACAAGTGGAGATGGGGGAAGCATATGTGGGAACGCCGTGGGTTAGTAAGGATATGCCATCCTGGTGCTTCTAGTTATTTCTGGGAATATAAAAATCGATTCGAATCGCTGATGCTCACTAGGTGTGAGAATGCCAATACCATTGCCAGACAAAGTAGTAATCCACTTGAATATGTTGTATTATGATTTCATGGTTTTGAATACTAAATGCTTGGTTTTTTATGCTTTACTTTCTTGCAACTTATGATGGTACTCATGATTAGTATTTATCGACATGATGAACTAAGTAGCCGTCAAATCCTGCCCCTACATGATAAATCAAGCAGCTGTCAAATCCTGCTTCCAGATGTTAACTTGATCCTGTTTTAAATCAACAGCAAAGGATCAAAATTCTTAGTAAGCAAGCTTTGTGTCAGCCGTAAGCCCTTTCCATTAAGTCCTGCTGAGTAATTAGTACTCATGGTTTGCCCCCACTTTTGGCATACAGGTACTGAAGACTTTTGGATAATCGCTCGAAGGAGGGTAGAACCGGTGGGCTCGGTGCTACTCGCCTTGTTTATCTCTACATGAAGACTAGTTGAGTTTTATTTTCGCTGTGAGATGTTTTGAAACGTTTCCGCTACATATATATATGTATATTTTGCAATCGTTTCCGCTGTGTTTTGAACATGTATTCGACAATTCATCTTTGAACAGTAAACTAAGTCTACCTATTCTCTACTTCAATTGCTTGTGATGGTGTAGCTGTTGTGGCTCTTTCGAGGGCTGAATGTGTGTGATGTCGGTATCCTCGGGCGATGGTTACATCGAGTCCCCTTTTGGGTAGCTCGACGGACTACCGGGTTTAGTCCGGCCTAAGTGCACTGCGAGCCAGAGGTGGCAGGTGTGCTTAGTCTGGATTAAGCAGGGTGGTTCCGCCATAGTTGGTAACAGAGCCGATCATACACAGACAACAGTTATATCATCAAGTTTTGGTTTACAAAACTAATTTTCAAAAGCCCTTTTCAAGTAATTCAAAAATGATAGTAAGCGATATGCCCATATTAAGGATGTTAGTGTTATCCAGGTGACATCACTGACATTCTGACCTAGATAGAACTCATATGCATATTCGGCGCTTTGGGAAGCAACTTTTCGGCCATAGCTGTCCCTAGTACCGGTGGAAGCTATTGGGTTTTGCGAACGGTTGTAAACCCTGCATTCATGCCGACTAAGTAAAAGCTCTTTAAGGGTGGTGGGCATGTTTGAGGCTTTCATACCCACCACACTTACATTTGGTTTTGGGATCCAACTTCTTCTCAACAATCCCTAGTACTAGTGGAAAGTCAGCCTTTGAAGAAAAGGTGCAGCGGCCCACTCAACGTTGTCCACGCAGCGGTCACGCATGGATGCCACATTAGGTGGTAATGTATGAGCATGCATTCTTCTGCAGGTACACTAACCCCGAAATGCATAGTATGCACGACTAAGACTCGACTAGTTGCATCAGGGAGAGATTTGCATCTGTGTCACTGAAATATCGCTAGTTACTATAATATACATAGGAGGTGGGATGTGAGACCGGATAGGACGAATCATGCATCATTTCATCTCATCCCATGTGCTTTGCTATGTGTGGGAGTGAAAATGACTAGATTCATATTTTTTATACTACACATGGGGCTAGTAACGACAAGTTAACATAAGATCATGTATGATGCTATTGTGGGTATGTGAATAGAAATCTGAGACGAACTAGTTGGAACTTTGTGTATGATGCTTATAGGACGTGAAATGCGACCACTTTGTCAAAAGACGCTTTCTCTGAATTTGCTTGGACCGAAAGGCACAAACAAAAATATAATTAAAAAATGAAATCTTCGGCCATTGGGACATATTGTTGGAAGTTTGTCTCTCTGCTTCAATACAAACCCTTTTAGTGAAAACTTTTATGACAAAGTGTAGAGAGCATGAGACAAATAGCTTCTCTATTTTGGTTTCCTTCCAAAAGCTAACCGCAACCTGTTTCACATTAGAAAGGAGGTAATAAAGAGTTGTGTCACACGTTGTGATGGGATTGTTTTCATTACACTTTCTCGAGCAAGGAAATATGAGCGCACTACGACTGTACCAAGCTTTTAAGATTCTTGAATTGACTCAGGCCTTATTCTTCCTGCTATAGGTGTCGCAGCCCTCGACGCAGCCCTTTGACTTATGCCCTAATTACCAAGAGTCCACGAGAGCTAAAACAATAATACCTCGAGATCATAAGAAGAGAAAAGCGGGAGAGTCTTCCACTGAGGCAGCCTCAGTTCAACATCTGCGACCCGGGATGGTTCTATTAAAAGGATTTGTCAAGCCTGAAGATCAAAACGAGATGGTTCGTATGTGCCGACAACTAGGTCGGGGTCCAGGGGGATTCTATAGACCGAGCTATAAGAATGGTGCCAAGCTGAACTTATGGATGATGTCTCTGGGAAAGAACTGGGATCCGACGGCACGCTCATATGGACCCACACGTCCATTCGATGGAGCACGAGCCTCGACAATACCAGACGCTTTCAAGATGATTGCTCAAACTGCGAACTCCACTGCAAGCGAGTTTCCTCAGATTAACCCTGACATATGCATCGTCAACTACTACATCAACTCCGGGAAGCTCAGACTTCACCAAGACAAGGACGAGTCAAAGAGTAGCCTTACCCAAGGTTTACCTTTCATATCCGAGCATAGGAGACACCGCCGAGTTCTTGTTCGGCAACACGAGAGACAAAGACAAAGCGACCAAGATCAACCTCAAATCTGGTGACGTTCTCATACTCAGTGGAGAATCAAGACTATTGTTTCATGGTATTTCCCACGTGAAGACCAAAACTACACCAAATTGGTTGAAAGAAGAAACGGGCCTTCGTCCTGGATGTATCAATCTTACGTTTAGGCAGTACTAGCTAGGTACCAGTTCGTACAATGGCAACCATCGCGAGCTTTTGTAATAAGAAGATCCTAATCCTCATAGCTAACAGGGGTCTCCAGTACCTAGCTCCTTAGAATCAACATGTGCCCAATCCTCGTGACTAGCGTATCTTGATTGTCCTGTGATGCATTCTGAATTCTTAAGTCGTCATGTTTCGAGCTCTAACATTCAGGAATTTCAGCCTTTGTAACCCTTGATGCTCTACGTTGTCGTCCCGATGATTCAAATTCTAATTATCGTGATGCTCCAAAAACCTTGAAGACCCTATGCCTCGTTTCATGGATTTATATCGTTCACATGTTAAGCTTGATAGGCCCAAAGCTCTAATACTGTCGTCAAACCCCTATTCCATTCCGTGTTGTGACCTTGCAATCCCCATGGCTCTAGAAATGGTATGGTCGGACCCCCTTTGATGTGGTGTTTCCCCGAGCGATCTATGGTGCCACGACGGGACCTAGGACCCCACGTGTACTGATGTCACCCGGTTGTGTCACTAGGTGCGCGCTGGTATCGAGACTTGCAAAGGCGAGACACCACTTCAAATCGTGGAACACTCATATCCATCTTCCTCCCATTAGTGATCTTTATGCATCCACTTCACGGAAATGATCGACTCTATTTCCGCCCCTGCAATATGTCATATCGTTGTTTTGTTTCACCTTGCCTTTCTCGATCTGTGGGAGTGATACACCTCAATCCCATGACTCGTTCATATCTTTCATTTCGGTTGTTTCACCCTGTCTTCCATTGATCTATGAAAATGAACAGTCCTACGTCGTTCCTTGTTCACCCAATTCCATTGTGTTGTTTCACGTTACTTTCGCGACTCATGGAAGAAGACTACCATGATCCCACTAGCAGTGACATTTTTACTCTTGGTTTAACCCTGACTTCTTTGATTTGTGGAAACGATCAACTCCGCTCCCTTGTTTCACTTGTATCTTTTCCTTCGACTCGACGAATTTAGTTCCCCGAGGGTAAATTCTAAGGACGCCTTCTACACTAACTGTTGTTCTTGGCTCTTCCCGTGAGTATTTCTCCCCTATGGAATTATCCTCGAAGGTGGACTTACCAATCTTGCCGGTCGACTTGATAGTAAACACACATTACCACCCAGACCCAACTGGGTTAGTTTTGTCCAATGCTAAAAAATCGTACAAACCATCACCTTGTCAAGTCTAAATTAACCCTCGTGCACATTTCTCGCTGCCAAGGACAAGATGTGTTGAACCTCATCACTCCTTTTCTTTGAATTTACCTAGAACTACTGTCTTATATGTGTACACAGTCCCTATCAAATAAAATGAATGTGTGTCTCAAAAACACATCCATTGATAACCCTTTGAATCACAAGATCCATCATGGTTCGGTCTTCCGATTTCGTACGCTTTGCTTCTAATTGTTCTAAGACCTATATATTTATCATGTTTCTAAATCTTGGTGTCAAAGTCAGGGAGTAACCCTGTTCCATTATTCGAATAAATCACTGTCGTTTTCGCACCGTAGCCACAGTGTCTTGATGGTTTGTTCATTCGCTCTCATATAAAACATGACTTGCCGAGCACTTGGGAAGGACCACCTTAGACCTATTCTAAAGCTTTGTAACTACCTTGTGCAAAAAAGACACTAACCATTCACAAGCCAGTTAACAAAGCAAATTGGTGAAGGATTAAGGGTTACCATGCGTCACCAGCTGCACACGAACCGCGTGCCAAAAACCATTCACATTACGTAGTAAGCCCTAAAACTGCCCTTTCTCCAAATCTCGGGACGAGATTTCTTTAAGGGGGGTGGGTTGTGATGCCTCGGCATCTCAAGAGCCTTAACACGCAGTTAGAGACAAGTAATAATGAATTAGGACTTGATGATGCTTAGAGACTAACGAAGACAGGATCAAAAAGTCACTAAGTCAAAAATTTTCTAAGGAAAACATAAGACTATGTGGTTTGGTTGTTTAGGTCACCATCCACAAGCTTTCATGCAAAACACCAAATACAAAAGTCGTAGTCGGGATGTTATCTTCAACTTTGATAATATGACCATCTTTAAAATCATATGTCATGAGGTTTAAAAGTCGAGACCATGTCAAACCAGAAGTTCCTTGAAAGATGCCAGTTGTGATCATGACTGAAGTTGGACCCTAATGGAACTTTCAAATTCAGAAAGCACCTGGGCTCACCTCCATTGTCAAGGTTGTTGTACATACTATAAACTCCACTTTTGTTACACTAAGCATGGTTTGAATCTGTCATTAACCCATTATAAATGGCACCACATCTCTCTTAGAAATCAGCCCAAGAGAGTCTATACTTAGAATAATTCCCCAACCCCAGGATTTCAGCTTATCCCAAAGTGGATTCTGAAATTACTTTTGATTTGACTATACAACTTCAAAACCTTTCTTTCTATGAAATGAAATTAAACTTATCACCTTTCAAATGCACCTAGTATAGAAGTGTTTGGACTTTATTTGGTACTTCAAAAGTTGAAACTGATAAAGACTCTACATAAAGTGAGGCTTCTGTCTTACCAAACTTGGGAGTACATTTGTGTCTATAGTTCAAAATCTGTTGGGATTCAGACCAAAGTTATATTACCAAATTTATAGATAATTTACCGGTGAACAACTTTGGTAATTAGTGCTTGGTCACATACTGATGGGGACAGGGGGGTTCCCGATCTTCCGTCAGGTGGAGATAACTATCGATTTGGCGGAGGCACGACACACACGATCCGGCTTCCAATCAACACGATTCGAACCCTGCAATCGCAGCACCACGTCTGCTTTGGTTATGAACCGTGCACACACGATTGGCCCTGCCACGAAGTCTTATTCCTGCCTGCGAATCGAAGAACACAAGCAAGAACCCGGTAGATGCAAACTGAAATTGCTAATCGAAAGATTAAGCTCACAAGTTGGGGTTTCACAAACCGGAGTATTCTCACACGGCGAAACTGTTCATAACGACAGAATAATCTAAGCAAAACCCATCTAATCTAATGACGGCTACAGAATACATACAAGAGAGAAGGCTATGGGGCGGCCAAGGGGGTGGCCGAGCAACCCTAGGGCGTACAAGGCCTTCAGGCCCAAAAACAGGTGTTGGACAGATTCTGGTCGTCCAATTGTTTCGACGATTCCTGTCGACTCAGAGCGTATTCTGGCATAGGACCACCTAGGTTGGAAAGCTTATCTCCTTAGCTTTCCGTCGAAATGCAGAACGTCCAAAACGGAGCCCGTATGTGGCCTAGACGTCCGTTTTTGTGAAGCCTGCTCTAGCAGTCCGAACCGGACTCGCGAATAAATAGGACTTCAACATGGATTGGGCTTTGAACTCTATCTTCGATTGGGCCTTGGTCGTACGTGTATTGGTCATGTCGTCATTATTTTCTTCCTTTCTTGGTTTTGAGTCGTCCTCGACTCAAAGTCGTCGATGCGTGCGGAAGTAGTTGTTCCACTTTTTGACATAATCCAACATTGCTCCCCTTCTTGAAATTGATCCTGTTGTGACAATAGAGACAAAAAAGAACAAGTGGATCTAGACATGATATGGTTAGTTGTACAGTAGCCCTTTACTTTATTTTGATGTTCATCGATATAAGGATAGCCACAATTAGAAGAGATATAAACACGATGAACTATATATTCTCCATTACTATCATACTTGCCAATGACATGATACGTATGTTTAGATACCCAAGGCAAACCAGCAAGATGAAAAAGTTTTTCATTCAAATTATTCAGATTATAAAGAACATTAAATTCAATATAACCCAAAGTATTCAAAGAAGATAACAATTTCAGCTCATCATACACAGTAGCAATAGGGAGAAAATGTTTATTTTCAGTACAAGTAATTGGTTCGGAAGTAACAAAATCATCCTTATTCATGAGTTGTGGTATAGAAATAATAGCACAAGTATCATCACATAATTTTTCTTTATCACAAGCAAGAGCGGCACAATCATCTTGTGGCAAAAAAAAATTATCACAATACTCCACAGTGGATTGTTCTTCAGAAACATGATTTGTGGACATATTTGGTGCATCAAAAATTTCGTCATCTTGTGTGATTTTTGCACCTATGTCATTACCTGTGCATACATGATTGGTGCAATGCTCATCCTCCATTAGCATGTTGTCTCTCTCATCATTAATTTCAATGTCCTGCTCATGGTTAGTAGCAAACGAGGACTCTATATGTTGTGTATCATGATTTTAGCAACACATACATCATATACAGTCTTTTTAAACTGTTGTCTCTCATTTTTAATATCAGTTTCAATATCACGAGCAAGAATAAATAAATCATGTAGAGAATTATATTCCATATAAACAAAATTGTTTTGAATTTTCTTATTAAGACCATTTAAAAAATGTATTTCAGTGGCTTCATCGGATTCATCTAAATCACAATACGACAATATAGATTTGAACTTCTAATAATAAGCCATGACAGTTCTATCTCGTTGTTTCAAGCGTTTCAATCTATTAAGTGATATTTGTTGATATAAATGATCAAACATTGTTTCCCAATTGATACCTGAACTTTTCGATGCGGATGTTTGCAATGTGGTGTAGCTCTCACATGTCTTTATATTTTCCATCCGAGCAGTGCTATGCCCTGTCAATGTTAGCAGAAAACAAGAAAACACACAAAAAGTATATTATTCTACTAACTACTATGTATATGTAGTGGAATTACACACTCTCAAGCGTCTTACCAAGCTTTTACAAGTGTTCTTACCAATACAAAGCAGTGATGGTACAACCGGTGGCTGGTTCGTGATACCGTGAGGGCGTGAGCGATGCGATTGCAAATGTTGAACCTGTACTGATCAGAAGTATATATGTGGAGCTTTGGGAGGCTTTATATGGTAGCAATGATTAGCACAAATTGAAATCAGATGGCAAAATTGAATAAGTGTCCAAAACACTTGTCAATGTTGCTGGTCTAAACTTGTTTCTAGAACTAGTTCAAGCAAACAATTCACATATACAAAGTACAAAGGACACAAAGGATGCAAGCACTTCTGATTTTTTTTATGTTTTTTGTGCGGCTCTTTTTATGCACTTGTTTTTTTTCTTTTTTTTTATTTTTTAATCAAAAGTACCGCAAGAGTAAGATACAACTCCAGACTGTCACAAAATTTTTGTCTCTAAATCACAGATTTCTACCCGAATTTGCACCGATGATTTTACACTCTTAATGATCTCAAATGCCAAAACTTACAATACAAAAGTTGTAGATATACTTTTTCTCGTTCCAAAAAATATATGGAACACCTTTTTTTTGGATAAATGAAGCAGGAGATATGGACCCTGAAATACAGACTGTTTAGAAAATTTTGGGTCACGAACAGATTTGCTTTCAACACAGATTAGGCCCTGATAACGGTTTTTTCTGAAAACATCGCAGTTGACAAAGTTGTAGACAATATATCAAGCTTTTCAGAAAATATTAGAACACTAAAATCCGAGTTCGTATGTAGGAGATGTCGTCAAAATATCTAACTGGACAGAAATAATTCCGAATCGGACGTGATGACGTGATGAAAACGGACACGGTGACACGATGCAACACTCAAACCAATCTAAGAATAAGATCTAAACCAGCAGCAAGATGATGACTATAGACACAAACTCAATGATGCGGACTCCAAAATCAAAAAGTGCAAAGGCTAAACTTGGCTATGGGATAAGATGAACTACAAACCCTAATTTTTTGAATGGCTTTTTGTGCACTAAGGACGAAACAAAACTAATCTACTAAGGATAACGGTAAGCAAACTTGATGGTAAACCTTGCTCTGAATACCACTTGATGGGGACGGGGGGGAGGGTTCCCGATCTTCCATCAGGTGGAGATAACTATCGATTTGGCGGCGGCACGACACACACGATCCGGCTTCCAATCAACACAATTCGAACCCTGCATTCGCAGCACCACGTCTCCTCTGGTTATCAACCATGCACACACGATTGACCTCACCACGAAGTCTTCTCCCTGCCTGCGAATCGAAGAACACAAGCAAGAACACGGTAGATGTAAACTGAAATTACAAATCGAAAGATTAAGCTCACAAGTTGGGGTTTCACAAACCGGAGTATTCTCACACGGCGAAACTGTTCATAATGACAGAATAATCTAAGCAAAACCTATCTAATCTAATGACGGCTACAGAATATATACAAGAGAGAAGGCTAGGGGGCGGCCAAGTGGGTGGCCGAGCAACCCTAGGGCGTACAAGGCCTTCAGGCCCAAAAATAGGTGTTGGACAGATTCTGGTCGTCAAATTGTTTCGATGATTCCCATCGACTTGGAGCGTATTTTGGCATGGGACCACCTAGGTTGAAAAGCTTATCTCCTTAGCTTTCCGTCGATATGTAGAACGTCCAAAATGGAGCCCGTATGTGGCCTGGACGTCCGTTTTCGTGAGGCCTGCTCCAGTTGTCCGAACCGGACTAGCGAATAAATAGAACTTCAACGTGAATTGGGCGTTGAACTCTATCTTCGCTTGGGCCTTGGTCGTATGCGTATTGGTCATGTCCTCATCACATACTGAGGTTTAAAAGGGGTTTATGGTCATTTTCTACCTGCATAGAAAACCAATTCAAACCAGACATGTTTTGAAATTTCAAATTTTCTCTAACCTACAGCCACTTTCATGCAAGACTCTATTTGGATGAGTTGTAGATCAAAAAATTCTAAGCAACTTAGTTAAGAAGCACTTTGGGTGAAAACACTTGGAAATAGGACTTTTGAAGTTTTCAAGCATTAGAAGTTCACTGTCCAAACTAGGAGCTCCAAGAAAGATTCAAATTTAAATCCTATTTGCAAACTGATTTTGTTATGAGACCTTTTGATAAAGTTGTAGAGCTTGAAGAGTAAAACATTTTACCTAATTGGGGTTTTGTCAATTTTGGGCTCTAAATCGGTCAAATGGGCGATTTTCAGAGGAGAGAAAACACAGTTTTTCTTTTTCCCTTCCTGTCTCTCACTGATAGGCGGGCCCCAGCCGGCCGGACGCGCACCACGCCCAGGCCATGGCCGCCACGCGGCCGACGACGTACGGGCAGCGCGCCGCGCCACGGATCGACACCCGACCACCCCTCCTCTTGAACCTGGACGCCATCGCGGCTCCGTTCGCTCCCTCACTCCCTATTTTCTCCCTGTCTCTCCCTCCAAGCGCAGAGCGCAGGGGCGCGGCCGCCATTGGAGCTCCCGCAGCAAGCTCGCGTTGCCGCCTCCTCGGGCTCCCTCCGCCCCATCCAACGCGCGGCCCGTTATCGCATCACCTTCCTTCGCCGATTCCTCCATACCCCTGACGCCCTACGCTACCTCGAGCCCCGTTCCGTGTGCATGCACGCCGTGGCCGCCATGAACGCCACTGCGGCGAGCTCCATCCGCGCGTCACCTCTGGCCCTTCTACACCCGTTCGACGAGCGAACCGGCTCCGCCCAGCAACCTTCCCCACTTTCCCCATGATCTCGTCCTCCGCCATCGCCTCCTCGACCCCGCTCCGCGTGCGTCGCCGCTCACCGGGCGAGTTCACCCCGCCTCACCGTGGGGGACCTCCAGTCCGCCTCCTCCGGGCTCTACCCGTCCCCGCGCAGCTCATGAGCTCGACCGCAGCACCTACCGCCTCCTACACCGCCGAATCGAGCGGGAGCCGCCGCGCACCGCCGCGCCGTGGCCGCCTCCGATTCACCGCCACCGCGCCACTCGTACACGCCACCCCGGGCGACGAGACCTAGGGGGAGGAGTTCCCCGTCGACCAGAACGTGTTCCCAGAGCTGCTCGGCTCCAAGTGCGTGGCTCCTCGCGCGTCGCCGCGCGCGGGAACGCTGGCGCGCCACGAGGGGGTTTGCCCCGACCAAAGGTAGACGAAGACCCAGCGATTTTTGCATTCTGGCCCCCGCCTTTTTGAAGATTTCACAAGGTCGTTCGATGCGCTGTGGTATGAGTCTGGTGATTCTTACACGCTAGCCCCTGAGAACTATGGTTATTTATGTTTAGGTTCTGAGAACTAATGTTTTCTAATTAAAAGCATTTAATTCGGCTGTGAACTTAGGAAATTCTTAACAAATTAAGGAAAAATCCTAAAAAGGCAAACTCAATTGCATTAGACTCCTCTTAAGTAGATCTATTGAATGGTTATGATGCGGATGTATATAAAGACTGTTTTACCCCTGGTTTGTTGCATGCATGTGGAAACTAGATAAATGTCAAAAGTTGACTAAATGAAATACAAAAACTATGAAACTTGGACAGTAGCTTTCTTGTGGCATTATAGCACTATGTGAGCTATTGTAGCCCTAGCACTTGCTGTTTAATTACCCTTTTACCATTATACATGTGTTATGGGTATTTATTTAACTTAGAAATGGGAGGCTATGTAGAATATGCTCAAAATGACTCTCTGGCATTTTTCATATACTTTGGGTAGTATAAGTAGCCCACTGGTGAAATATGAAGTTATGCATGGAAAGTTTGAATGGTGATTTGAAATTAACAATAAATGGCTTGCTTATCTAAATAAATGGAAAAGATGGTTCTAAAATGCAAGGAAAATTCCATGATGAATCTAGTAGCATGCTAGTAATGTATAGGGTCCAAAAAGTAATTTTGTAGATTTTATGGAGGCTATTTTATTTTGCACCTATATTAGGCTAAGGTAAATATATGGAAAATAGATGTCCTATAAAACTGAGGGTACTTCATTTGCTGATTTTTGTGGAGGTAGATTTTACTATACACTGCTCACTTATTTAAGTTCATGGCCAGAAACTTATCCTATAAATTATGAGAAATCTGAGAAGCTATAGGGCTGATAACTTGCTAGAATTTTCAAAATTTATTTATAACTCCTTTGTGGCCGAAATTTTGGTAGTTGCATAATGTAGTATAAATCTACATGTTATAAAAATCTGAACTCATTTAGAGCTGTTTAACTACATGAACACAAGTAATGCTTTTTATTCATAAAGTGGGCATGTGTTATTTAATTATAAGAGTAGATGTTTGTTTGCAATTGATATCACTATGCATGTGGGTTGATTTCTAGCTGCGCGCTATCTACTATTGTCTATGCCACACTTGATTGAGGGATTAATTCATTTGCCATGTAAAGTACTTAAAGTTAATATAAGGCCTTATTCCAATAGATAAACAAAATGTGTGATATCATCAGTGAATGTTTTCCTATGAATGCATGAAGTAGTCTTTTCATGTTAAATAACTCATTCTAAACAAAACACTTAATAATGTTTTAACTTTGCATCATCCTGGTGTGGTTTTCATTCACTTAGTAACCAACATGTTTTCTTTACAATAAATAACTTACTGGATTGGCATGTGATTGGATATGTTTGTTATCAGTTCATGAAGGTATTACTGTTATTAATGCTTGGAGAGTGGTGTAGTAATCCACTACATGTGTAATCATATACTTGTGTGATGTTTTGCTTACATATGAAATGATAAAGAACCAGTTAATAAATTGATAACTTGCTCATGTACTAATTTATGTGTTGCACTGTTTATATGTAATTGTATGAGCGTATGCTAGGTTTATACCCGCAATAGTAATTTTGTTTAAATAGTCTATTGTTCACCTTTCTGCCTAACCACGAAACGATTTTCAAAGTGTGTGCTTGTCATTCATGCATCCCATTCGCTGCATCGTGCATGGCATTCATATAGTGACGCTTATTTCAGATACGTCATCAAGAAGCAAGCGCGTGGAACTACTTCAACCAACGGTGATCCAAAAGACCAAGTAAGACCCATTCATGGCCTAGAGGGCCTATCAGTCGTGTTTGGACGGAGGAGTTGTCCAAGGGATCAAGGGGTTGCCTGGGGACAAGCCTCACAACCCGGCAAACTAACAATTAGCTTAGTTTGTTGGTTTTATTAAACTGATTCAAATGTAGGCAGCACCATTGTTTCTCCTAGCTAATATAATGTTGTTTGATGATTACGCATCTGCATTAGGAGTTGATTGGAAATATCTGCATTAGACTTCCCGGGCGCCCTGGCCCTAGCACCTATACATAGAGTTCATAGGACGAGTGCCTAGAATTGCTAGGTACGAGTAGACACGAGTGAATGGAGTCACTCGTCGCGTAGGCGATTTTCAAAAGTCACAAGAAATATTACTATGATGGAAGCTATGAGGATGCTCATGGCTTAAATCTAGACCGGGCGGAGATATGGATATATAAGAAAAATGATGAAGATGATGTGGATGGTATGGTGGACTCCGCCCGAGTCACGTATTGTTCGCCTATTGGTCGCCATATCATTGCTGGGGTGGTTATCCGGAATAATGACCAGTGAAAGTCTTACTTGTGACGTCTCAAGCACAGAGACACGTTCCTACCAACTGATTGAGAGGAAGGTGGCCGTGGGGGCGGGTGTCAAGGAAGGGCTGACCCATTGCGTGGTAACGCTCCTGCGACAACGCGCTCCGAGAGTCAGGCGGGAGTGAATTCGAACTTGAGACGGGACAAGTGGAGATGGGGGAAGCATATGTGGGAACGCCATGGGTTAGTAAGCATATGCCATCCTGGTGCTTCTAGTTATTTCCGGGAATATAAAAATCGATTCGAATCGCTGATGCTCACCTGGTCTGAGAATGCCAATATCATTGCCGGATAAAGTAGTAATCCAGTTGAATATGTTGTATTATGATTTCATGGTTTTGAATACTACATGCTTGGTTTTTCATGCTTTAATTTCTTGCAACTTATGATGGTACTCATGATTAGTATTTATCGACATGATGAACTAAGTAGCCGTCAAATCCTGCCCCTATATGATAAATCAAGCAGCTGTCAAATCCTGCTTCCACATGTTAACTTGATCCTGTTTAAAATCAACAGCTAAGGATCAAAATTCTTAGTAAGCAAGCTTTGCGTCAGCCGTAAGCCCTTTCCACTAAGTCCTGCTGAGTAATTAGTACTCAGGGTTTGCCCCCACTTTTGGCATACAGGTACTGAAGACTTTTGGACAATCGCTTGAAGGAGGGTAGAACCGGTGGGCTCAGTGCTACTCGCCTTGTTTATCTCTACATGAAGACTAGTTGAGTTTTATTTCCGCTGCGAGATGTTTTGAAATGTTTCTGCTATATATATATGTAGATTTTGCAATCGTTTCCGCTGTATATTGAACATGTATTCGACTATTCATCTTTGAACAGTAAACTAAGTCTACCTGTTCTCTACTTCAACTGCTTGTGATGGTGTAACTGTTGTGGCTCTTTCGAGTGCTGAATGTGTGTGATGTCGGTATCCTCAGGCGATGGTTACATCAAGTGCCCTTTTGGGTAGCTCGACGGACTACCGGGTTTAGTCCGGCCTAAGTGCACTGCGAGCCAGAGGTGGCAGGTGTGCTTAGTCAGGATTAAGCAGGGCGATTCCGCCACATTCACCGCCTAGTGAGATTTGAACTCTAATTCCACTGGAAGAAGACAAGTCTTGCCAATGGGAGTCTTATATGCCGTGCGATATACCCAGAGAGCATCGGGTAGCTTGGATACCCATTCTTTTCCCATAGCTTTGACTGTCTTTTGCAATATATTCTTGATTTGTTTGTTCGGCGTCTCAGCTTGGCCACTTGTCTGTGGATGATAGGGGGTGGCAACACGGTGGTCCACACCGAGGTCAGCGAGACACTTCTTGAAGCGCTTGTCAATGAAGTGTGCGCCTCCATCACTGATAATGACTCGTGGTACTCCAAAGCGAGGAAAGATGGTCTCCTAGAACATCTTTATGGAGTGTCTTGAGTCCGCTGCGGGACATGGCAGTGCTTCTACCCATTTTGACACATAGTCCAATGCGACCAGAATATACTCCTTCTCTCCATTCTTGGGAAAGGGTCCCATGAAATCTATGCCCCACACGTCGAATACATCAACTTGAAGGTTACTTGTAGTCATCACGAACTCTTTTGCATCCTCGTACATAGTGGGCCAGTAGAACCTACTCTACCAGATTTTTGTGTGAGTCCGATAAGCCCCATAGTGTCCTCCATAAGAGGATGCATGGCATCTATCTAGGACTTGCGGTGCTTCACAAGCTGGAATGCAGCGACGTAGGAGTCCGTCTGCGCAGAGGTTGTATAGGTAGGGGTCATCCCAGAGATAGAATCGGCTGTCGTGGGCCAATTTCCTCTTGTCTGCTCCCTCAAGGACATAGCCAGCTACGATGTAATTCACCAGGTTAGCATGCCAAGGTTGGGCTGTTGTCACCTTAAGGAGCTGATCATCTCTCATGTAGTCATCAATCGGCAAGGGAGATGTTTCTTCAAATTTCATCCGTGAGAGATGATCTGCAACTGAATTTTCTACTCCCTTGTTGTCTCTGATTTCAATGTCAAATTCTTGGAGTAACAGGACGCACCAGATCAGGCGTGGCTTTGCATCATTCTTGGTAAGAAGGTATTTGAGAGCTGCATGATCTGTGTAGATGATGACTTTTGCTCCTACCAAGTATGATCTGAACTTGTCAATTGCAAAGACCACTGCTAGCAATTCTTTCTCGGTGGTCGAGTAGTTCAGTTGCGGGCCAGTAAGTGTTTTGCTCGCATAAGAGATAGCATGGTGCTTTTTATCATTGGTTTGGCCCAGTACTGCTCCAATAGCGTAATCGCTTGCATCACACATGATTTCAAATGGTTTGTTCCAATCAGGCGGCTGGATGATGGGTGCTGTGACCAGTGCTTCTTTGAGCTTGTGAAAAGCTTCGAGACATTCCTCGTCAAACATGAAGGGAGCATCCTTGGCTAACAAATTAGTCAGAGACCGGGCTATATGGGAGAAATTTTTGATAAATCTCCTATAGAACCCAGCATGGTCTAAGAAGCTTCGGATGGCCTTGATGTTTGTAGGCGGAGGTAGCTGTTCATTGACCTCAATCTTTGCACGATCTACCTTAATGCCTCTTTCTGAGATTCTGTGGGCTAGCACAATACCTTCTCTGACCATGAAATGACATTTTTCCCAGTTTAACACCAGGTCGACCTCTTTGCATCTCTGCAGAACTTTTCCAAGTTTTCAAGGCATTGGTCAAAGCTCTTGCCATAGACTGAGAAGTCGTCTATGAAAACTTCCATAATATTTTCAATGAAGTCGGAGAAGATTGCCATCATGCACCGCTGGAATGATGCTGGAGCATTACACAGCCCGAACGACATTCGCCGGTAGGCAAACGTTCCGTAAGGGCATGTGAAAGTGGTCTTACTCTGGTCCTCTGGGTGAATCAGAATCTGGTGGTAGCCAGAGTAACCATCGAGGTAGCAGAAGAAAGAGTGATTAGCCAGCCTCTCTAGCATTTCGTCGATGAAGGGAAGAGGAAAATGTCCTTCTTGGTGGCGGCATTAAGTTTCCTGTAATCAATGCACATCCACCAACCGGTGACAGTTCTCTGTGGAATTAATTCATTGTTCTGGTTCTTGACAACTGTCATCCTTCCCTTTTTAGGCACAACTTGTATGGGGCTGACCCATTCACTATCTTGTACGGGGTAGATGATACCGGCGTGTAGGAGTTTGAGCACTTCCTTCTTTACTACTTCTCGCATCGCAGTATTCAATCTGCGCTGAGGTTCCCGCGTGGGTTTGTGGTCGACCTCCATAGGTATGCGGTGTGTGCATAGGTTGGGACTGATTCCTTTCAGGTCTTGGAGAGAGTATCCAAGCACGGTACTATACTTCTCCAGGACAGAAAGCAATCGCCGGCTCTCATTCTCTGTCAGCTTGTCGCTGATGATCACCGGTTTATCCTCTTTCCCATGGAGGAAGGCGTACTTCAGGCCAGGCGGAAGTTGTTTTAGCTCAATTTTCAGAGCGTCGGGCCGCAACGATTCACCATGTTCTTCGAACTTGAGCGGCTCCTCTTCCGCCCTGAAGTCGCTAATAGCCTCTTCCTCTAGACTTTTGTATTGACCCATTTCCTCAAGTGAAAGGCTCATCACTTCTTCCATGGGGTCAATCTCTGGCTTCGCTTCTGTTTTGGCATTGAGTGATCTGTCGATGTTCACGTTGATGTCCTCATTACCCAATTGAAGTTTCAATCTCACTCTATATATATCTGAGCTGGTGAGGGCTGCGATTGGAATCCCTACCGCAACCAATGGTGTGGATCCCTCGGGGATGTCAAAGACATGGAAGTCGAAGAACACCTAAGTATCCCACAAGGTTGTTGGTACTACCCGGAGCACACCTTTGCATTTCAAATATCTACCATCTGTCCATTTCAAACGGATGGCTGATTTTGAAAGTGGCTCAACGGGGAAATGATTGTCCATCACATACTTAGGAATTATGTTCACTTCAATACGTGGGTCGTATATGATGTCTTGCGGTTGAAGCCTTGATACCTAGCCAAGGATGACGCTGGGATCTGGATAGATTTTGATTGCTTTTGTGTCCAGGCGTCTCTCCTCCAGCCAATCCTGATTGATTGCTGCTGAAAGCCAGAGTAGGTCCTCCTTCATATTTTCTCTGTGATCTGGTAATATGTATGATGGTTTGGAGGCCCTGGTGAAGCGTCAGTCTTGTTTAGGCAACCGAGAGGTGTTGCCAAACTCCATGAATATTTCATCCTCGAAAGGGAACGGAGGTGCCGATGGAGGGATCGTTAAGGCTAAACTGACCCTCTCAGTTTGCCGTGACGATGGTTCTGGGATTTCTTTGATTCGGGAAGATGGTGGTGATGGAGTGGGCTGATGTGTGATTTGTCGCTCTTCAGTAGGATTTTGGCTGGGTGGCTTCAGTAGGATCATTAAGCATTCTCAAGAATTTTGTCGAGAATTTTTCGACCCTCGCATGGCTTTAGGTGTGAGAACGATCCTCCTGAGGCTAGGTCGAGGCAAAGGTCAGCACCAGGTGAGAGACCACGGACGAAGTGTTATAGTAGCATTGCCTCGGGAATAGCCAAGTCTGGGCTTGAGGTTGTCAGGCGGTTGAAGCGTGCCCATGCTGCCCCCAAGGATTCTCTCTCTCGTTGTCGAAATGAAAATACTTTGCAACGAAGATCGACAACCTTGTTTGGCAGAAAGAAGCGTAGACAAAAACTGGATTTAAGCTCTTCCCAACTCCCTTCTACTTTGCTGACTATCTGATTGCACCAGATTTTTGCATCCCCCATTAGCGAGAACGGGAAAAGCAACCATCGTAGAGTCTCACTGGACATCCCCGAGATGACCAAACAGCTGCATAGCTGCTCGAACTCCCAGAGGTGTGAGTATGGGCATTCAGATTCCAATCCTCCTATTGATTGATCCCGAACCATGGCTATCAAGCCGGGACGTAGCTGATAGCCGTCTGCTGTGATGGGTGTGGATGATGGTGGGGATATATGTGGTGGTTGTGTGTGGTGTGAGTATGGACGATCCTAAGGTTCTAGCGAAGTTAGCTACCGTTCCTCGGCAACGGCGCCAGAAAAGCTTGTTGGCATTTCTTAGCCTACTGAATAAATTCCGCAAGCGCACGGAAACACGTTGTAGCTTTTCACCCAAGAGTATTCCAGGGTATCAAAATCCATGAGGAACGAGGAGTAACTCAATGTAGAGAGTTAGGAACGAACAGTAAAACCAGCAATTGTAGAGATAAAAGACAGAAGATAGCAGGTTCACTACTTTAGATAAAACAACTTAACTTTACTAAACAAACTAGTATCCTACTCAGCAGGTTTACTTGGACACTGGGGCTATAGAACCACTTCCGGGCACCAGAGTGCTGATAACCCAGACGAGAAAGGCGGGCACTATAGGACTCAGCTATGCATCGATGACAACTTATCCGAACGATGGGGTTGGACTACACATGACACACACCCGCTGTCACCAGGTGGGACTACCAACCAAAACTGCGTGGGACAAGACACCTTCCAAGGTAAACTCTAGTCTAGACACCACGTCTACACAACCGAGTTTAGTACTACTCTGGTTCAAAGTTAGAGAGCAAGCACAACTGTATAGCTAAACTACACAGAGCACACTTGGGACCCGTAAACTACTGAGCAAAGTACTGAGTATGTAAATAAAGTAAGTATAAAATAAATAAAGGAAGCAGCAAGGAACTTTACTCAATCCTGGAAATAGAGTAATAATCCCTCTAAGGCTGAGAGCTCAGGAATAGAATACCGAAGAGAAATCCGACTCCTTCACTCTACAACTCACTACTCACTCTTGATACAACTTGGCTCTCTCTACAATGCCAAGGGTGGCTTCACTACTATACTCTACACTCAACTACACAACCACACTTGTATTCTCTTGATCCACCACACCTTGCAAGTGACCTCCCGGGGGGTATTTATAGCTTGGAGACCGAGGGGGGTACTTGTAGGTGTTCTAGGTCGGTAGTGGAGGTAGGTCGGTGTCCGGGCGGCCAAGGGGGTGGCCGGCCGACCATCAAGGGTGGTTGGGTGGCCACTCATCTTGCCGCCTTTGACTATCCAACGGTTGATATGCATTCCTGGAGTCGGTTGGTAGTTATTGGAGTCGGTGCACGTGAAAAATGAGTCGGTGGGGTGGTCGGCCGACCACCCTCATTGGTTGGGCGGCCACTCCCCTGGATTGCTGACGTCACCGATCCGTTGTATTGTGTTCTTCTGACCCTTGGATGCTTTGGATTCCTGATCCAACAGTTGCATTTAACTTCTTTTGTGCTTCTTTGCATGCAGGTCGAAAGTCCGGATTGATGACGTGGCCGGGCGACCATGGTGATGGGTCAGGTGGCCACCTCAGCTGAGCTGAGTTGGGCTGAGAGCTGACCGGGCTGAGAAGGTGGCCGGGCGACCCTGACAGGTGGCCGGCCGACCCCTCAAGGTGGTCGAGCGGCCATGGGGTAGGGTTAGGCGGCCATGGTCCTGTGCCCATTTGCTCTCCCCTTCCCATATTGCCTGTCTTTTGTACATTCTTTCGATATTTTGGTCATGACAAGCTCCTGCGTCCAACTTTTGTACACAACTCATGGAACCAGTTAATAATACATGAAACGTTGATAAATTATGCTCTCAAAAATGAAGTATTGGTGGTCGAAAATGGATTTTATTGACCGCCAACACCCCCCCCACACTTAGACCTTTGCTCGTCCTCGAGCAAAGAGTAGAGTTAAGCATTGTTGGCGTTTCTTTGCCTTATAAGATTTTACTCCGTAAGCGCACAGAGACCGCTGTAGCTTTTCACTCAGAGTATTCCGAGTATCGTAATTTTATCCACAGGGAAGCGGCAGGCGAGAGAGTATAATTGAATAAACTCAAATTGAATGAACCGTACTTATATAAATATACCAGCTAGTCACGAGACAGGGGTAAGTCTGGTAAACGGATAGGTGTATGGTGGAAAGAAGTAAATGAAACTACCTGAGATACACGTAGAAAGGTATAGCTGCCTGGGAGGACAACGAGTGAGATAAAATTCCCAAACTCTATTCTATTCGGCTGCAAAGACTATGTCGTGGTTAACTAAGAAACTCAAGCAGCAAGTCAGGGTCTTGCGTCGAGCGAAATTCCGGCGCCTCGAGGAGTCAGGGGGTAGATAGTAGACAAACAAAGGAGACCCGGCTAATGCCTACGGGCCTACCGAACGAACGGGCCTGGACTACACAGGCACACCACACGCTGTCACCGAGTGGGGCTACCAAGCAAATCTGCGTGGATAGGCTGGCACGCTATAAACGTACTCAAGTGAAGCTTGAGTAACAATAGATCGTCCTTGATCAAAGAAAAGTACCTAACTAGAGCCTGGCGTACAGGTTGGATTATAGCACCGGCAAGAATAACGGGACTTGAGAAACTAAGATAACCACAAGTCTAAGCCTAGCAAGTATGCAAAATAAAGGGTACACCACACTTGCAAGAGATAGAAATAAAGTAAAATATAACTGAATTATATTGAAGAGTGAGTACAAAAGATATAAGAGTTGTTACCGCAGACTCAGAAGAATCTCTGAGAACTCCGAGGCAAAGCTCGACTCACTCTAACTCCCAGGACTGTCCTAACTCCTAAGATGTGGAAAATGACACTCTCTAAGGTAGGATATGGCTCTCAACTTCTCCACACCTTTACAAATGAGCTCTACAGGCCTATTTATAGTCCCATATGAGAGGGGGGTATTTGTAGGAGGCTTAGGTCGGTGGGAGGCCTAGGTGGGGGGAGGTCGGCCGACCTACTCCGAGGTCGGGCGACCACCCGATCCACCGCCTTTGCACTCCAATGGCTTGATCTTGCTTCCCCATGGCGGTTGGCGGTTAGGACGGTTGTTGCACGTGTAAAATTCCTCTGAGGGTAGGTCGGCCGACCTTGTAGGAGGTCGGGCGACCACGTGTCCGACCTGCATTTGCCACTTTGCTCTTCCCTCGGATTGATGACATTGTGGATCCGTGACTTGGTGCATTTTTGGCCTTTGGATACATTAGATGCTTGGTCTTGCGGTTGGATTTGAGTGCACTTGTGTTTTCTTCAAAATGTGGATCAATGATGTGGCAAGTGGCTGACTTGGGAGGTCGGGCGGCCTGACCAGGGGTCGGTCCACTGGTGTGGGGGATAGATATCCCCTGGGTCCTCATGGAGCGTATTCTCTACATGGGCCGACGGAGGGCCCAGTCCACAAGAAGACCGACTGACTCAGCGCACAAGACAAAGACTCGACGTGTACAAGGAAGATCTAAGAAGAATCTTCGTAGGAGATGTAACCAATCCTAGTAGGACTAGAACTCTTTGTAACCCAAGCCATGCCGGACTATATAAGCCGGGCTAGGGATCCCTCTCAACAAGACAACTCCTCAACCCCCATAGGAACTCAATCCCCCAACTCTCCAACTCCCTCAACCTCATACGCCCTCATTGTACCCCCGAGAGCTCAAATCAATACAATCAGCCCCAAACAGGACGTAGGGTATTACGCATCTCGCGGCCTGAACCTGTATAAATCGTGTCTCCCTTGTGTTTTGTGTTCTTTATCGCACCTCAATGCGAACCATCGAGCTACGGTTGATGCAGACTCTTACAAAAGCACTACGTGACACACCCCGTGGTGCATTGCTAGATTAAAACCCCGACAGTTGGCGCGTCAGGTAGGGGGTCTGCTTCACCAAAATCACTAGCTCCATGGCCGACATCGTCAACAATAAATTCAAGATCAATACGAGTCAGATCGGATCCATTGTTCGGTCCCGAGCTGTCTCAGACTCCATCCCGACGGTGGTTGCGTAGACCCCGTCAACAAGTTCATGTTCGAGATCAGAAATCAACAATACGGTCATCATCGTCGCCAGAGTTCAAGTCCATCTGCATCTGACGCCGGAGTCAACTTCTTCATTGCGTCACAGCTAGCGTCGACTCTATTTGGTGAGTCTACTCCTGGCCGAAGCCATGATTATCTCTAGCGATTAAAGCCAAGGATGGAGTTAATTTCTGTTCAGTCACGCATCAAGGCTATCACACTCCTCGTCATCGGCAAAGATTTATCTGTGTTTATCCTGCCGCCACCGCTGCGACCAGTCTATGCATCGCCTAGCGGATTATTTGATATTCACGGAAGTCAAGACAGAATTCGAGTTTGCAGACTGCTGGTGTTCACTTTCAGCGCATCCACGATTCAATCTATTATGCGGGGGTCAAACCGACAGCTCGTCTCCTCGGATCAGAGTGCAGCGCAACACTTCTAATTTGTATTGGAATCAACAAGATACGGAATACTACTGGAATACTACTCACGTTCAAGTTGGGCAACAGCTCCCAAGGAAATTGCATGCACATGCAAAACTCCCTGTCGCCCTGGACTCAGAATCCAGACAAAGCCGCGCAATGCCGATTGCTTACGGCATGCACTCGGAGGCTACCAGTTACTAATCTAACTCAGAACTAGACCAATCGGCATCACATCAACGTCAAACAGCTAAGCCGTTTCAATATTAGAATTATGCATTTAATTATGCTAATTGTCTTTTCGCCTATTCGATTGACTCAAGCACTCCGATATTATTTATATTCGAGTATTCTCTGCAAACAATACTACTCGCATTTGTTCCCTAATTTTTTATTTCAGGAAAATATTTTCTCTCTCACTGTAAACTCTATGTCGCACCCAGTAAGTCATCGGTCCAAGTGGTCTGCTATTATTACTCATATTATTTCTCAATCATCTTGGCCGTGGATCTATTGAATTATATCTTAATCATCCGGCTATTTGGATTATTGAATTATTTTTGGAATATCTGAGTTATTGGATCAATTAGATTTTCTATGGATCACTCGGATTATCTATGTTATTGCTGGATCACCCGGATTATCTTTGGATCACTCGGATCATCTCTGCATTATTCATATTGGTTCTGGTCACTCGTCCCGAGTCACTTGGCTTTGCTCAGATGAACTCTGAATTACTCACATTATTTCGGATCATTCATATTAATTTCAGGATCATTTTTTCTGGATTATTCATATTATTTCAGGATCACTTGGTTACTCATATTATTTCAGCACCATACTTCAGATCACTCAGATTATTTCTGAATCACTCGGGGTTTCATATTACTTAGATTATTTCTGGTCATTCAAACTGTGCATTATGCACCTCGGTAAGCTGAAACATTTTCTACTTCATATACTTTCTTGAATCGTCTGCATCTCGTGTTTCGCCGAGTCAATTCTTTTTATCTCGTGTTTCGCCGAGTCAATTCTTTTCATCTCATGTTTTGTCGAGTTGAATATTTTCTGTCGCATCTCGTGTTTCGTCGAGTTGAACCTTTTCTGTCGCATCTCGTATTTTGACAAGTCTCAGAGTTTTTGTAACACCCTAATTTTAAATCTAGTATTTTTTTTAATAAATTTAACATGCCTTATTTAATTTCCTAGGATTTTATATGCCTAGCGTTGCATTTAATGATTTATTTTATCAAGCAAGTAATTAAAATGAATCATAGTGTCAACATGTTGTGCATTCATGCTGGTGCATATTTCTTATGGTTGCATGAAATAAGGTTGGAATTCAAATTTATTTGGATTCATAGAGTGTGGTTTGTTTAAATAGGAAAAGAAATACAAATAGAAAAAAAAAGGAAGAGGAAAGGCGCCAGGCCGGCTTCCTCCAACCGGCCCAGCGCCTTCCCCCCCCCCCTCTTTCGGCCTGCTTTAGGCCCAACCGCCAGCCCGTCTCCCTCCCTCCTCCCTCTTTCTCTCTCTGACCCATGGGCCCGGGTTATAAGTCCCGTCCCCTTCTCCACTCCCTCCGCTCGCTCTCACCGGTGGGCCGCCCCGCCTCTCTCCCCCTGGCCGATGGCCCCTCTCTACTACCCCGCGCCCACGTCCCGGGCCCGTGCACCAGCCTCCTCCTCCATCCCGACGCGGAATCGCCGCGGGTCCGAGCCGAGGTGGACTCTAAAGTGGATAGACTCGCGCCGCTTCCTCCGCAGCAAGCTTCGGAGTCCGTTCCACCACCGCCGCCCTAGCTGCACCCCTATAAGTACACCCCCTAGGGCCGCCGCCATCTTCTACGCATCTCCTAGCTCTCTGCCCAAGCTCTAGCGCACCGTGCCGCCCTAATTTTGTCGCCGAACGCCGGAACGGTGAGCTCCACCGCCGCTTCGATTCGTCGCCGTCATCGCTGTTCCGGCTGTCTTGACCCCTTCGTTTTGTTCGCAGCGCCGCCGCGAGTTGTTTCCGCCGGTTCTAGGCGCCCGCATCTGCATGTGCATTTAATTTTGTGTACCTTTAAGGTTTACCTAGCTACCTTTTATCCTTTATATCTACCTTTTGGAATGCATTTGGGGTTAAGTTATGCTAGGTGTAGCGCGAACTCTCATACCTTTTGTTAATTAACTTTGTTAATGATTCTATGCAATTAATGTGAGCTTGACCCTCTGTGCTGTGTGCTTGAGTGGTTCATGTCTCGTTTAAAACTTGCTTTTTAGCAACATGGTTTAGGGAACCTGAGCAATGTGCTCGTGTGCTTTTGCGGTTCTCTCCGTAAGGACCTGTTCATAGAGCGACAACCTGGGACAATCGCGCTACCACAAGACTGGGATGGGGCAGTCTTAGCTCAGTAATTAGGTCATTTTGGTTTAGGGTAACTTACCTGCGGGGCAAGAGGGGGAGTAAGCTTCAGTGAACCTCGCGCTTCTTGGGTTGAGTGTGCTTTACATTATATGTATGTGCTTCTCCCCTTGGAGGCTTGCCTCACCGTTGCGGCGCTTGATTCCTTGCGGTTACTCTTTACTAACGTGATCTTTGGAAAGGCTTCGTAGTGTGCTTGCTAGTCATCTCATCTTCGGTAATGTGATGAACACCTAGCGTAGCTCATGACTTGTGGGTAAAGATGTGCAACCTCTCGAGAGTGTAAAACTGACATGTCAGCCGTGCTCACGGTTATGAGCGGCCCGGATCCTCCTTTTGATTAGTGGTTCCCTGGTTATGGTTCTGGTTATGGTTATGTTCTTTAATATGGTTAATTTTCTTTATCCAATGACTTTGGGCAAATGGTTTATCTTACTCAACTTTAGTAAATAGAAGTTAATAAAACCTTGTCAATTAAAAGCCCATGCAGTCATGTCAGCTGACCTTAGAGCCTCATAGTTTATGTTATACTTGTTGAGTACCTTGTACTCACGCTTGTTTTATCTTCATTCCTTGTTGGGGGGATAAATCCAACCGATGTTCAGTTGATGGAGATGCCGAGGAGTACACACAGAGCTATGATGAGTTCTAGGCATCCGTTCACCAGTTGACGTCCCTGTGGCGCCCTTAGTTATCTTTTACTCTTCCACAATGTTTTGTTATAACTCTGAGTTTAAGACATGGTCTTTATTATGTAATAATGATGTTAACTTTATGTACGCTTTTATTCTTTGACATGTGTCTGTGATGCCATTGTAATTTATCATACATATGTGAGACTTGATCCTGGAGCATATGTATACTTGCTCGGTTTTGTTCGTTGGATTTAAGGATTTTCACTTCTCTTTGCCTTACTTGCTGTATATTTTTACCTTATTTACTAATCATTTTCTTTTATTCCTTCTATCATGATAGAACTGATCTTGAACCCTTTCTATCGTTCCTGTAGACGATAGCTCATACCAGGTTGACCGCATAGAAGAGCATTGGAGGACAAGGCGTGCCCCCTCACTATGTACCCCCAGCGGAGCAGGTAGACAATCAAGATGAAGAGGAGTTCTACAACACCGACGACGCCGACTCCGGTAGCGAGTCTGGAGGAGAGGACGCCCCCGCACCAGCAGCTCCAGTTCCAGAGGTGCCGCCTGCACCCCAGCAGCAGGAGGAGGAGCCCCCTGCGCCCTAGCCTGAGGCGCCCAGGTGGCCGTACCACGCCGTCCTTCCTCTGGCGGACCAGCTTGTTGGCCCCGACTTCGCACAGGAGGGAGTGGCGACCATTCCCGCCTGGGATGCTACGAAGGTCTACCCCATCAGCAACGGACAGTACCACGACCTCCTGTAGGACTGCCTCTACGCCGCCGGACTGACTACGCACGACGTCGCCTATGAAGTCATGCACTTGGAGCACCCGAACTACAACGAGCAGTGGTTGGCCAAGGCACAGGTCAGGTGCCCCAATGCTGTCTACGGAGGGTACATTATGGAGACCGAGCACGAAGCCCCGACACCCCATGAGACTATAGGAGCTGCCATGGAAGATGCTGCACGTTAGGCCTTGGGAGCAGTCCGTCACAAGTACCACACTGCTCTCAACCAGACTGCGTGGCGCTACTTTCCACGGCGTGAGCAAGGGAAGGCAGACCACGTGATATCTTCAGCAGCTGGAGAGGATGATGATCGCTTGAAGATGATGGTTCGACTTGTGGCGGCCCTGAACTCCCAGTACGACATCTTAGTGGATGACCTTCACCGAGCACACGACGAGATTGTTGATCTACGAGCCTGAGCTGCAGGAGTGATAGGAGCAGACCTAGTGGTGCCTTATGTGGAGCGCGCTGAGTCACCTGACCACAAGAGGACCCGCTATGGAGAGCCGGACAACATCACTAGGATCCTTCCTCATGAGGATTAGGTTTACCATTATGAGTCTTCGTTAGTACGTTCTTTTTGAGTCAGTTATGTCGAGTTCGTGTGTTGAAACTTTGAGTTAATGTTTAGTGTTTGGGTGTTTGTCATTTTGGTTCATGCTTGAGTTGGTTCTTTGTTTGATTGCTAGTCTAGCTGTGGGGATTGTCCACAGTAAGCAACTATGAAGACCAAGTTAATTAATAAAAGAGTTAGATCGTTTTGGGTTATAAATAGCCATCCACTCTATTGCTCTCTCTACTTTATCTCACTTTTGTTTATCTTCTGAGATCTGGTTTACTGTCACTTATGCTTTTCATCATGGATGTATGCAACAACTGTTTACTTACGATATCTCAATTACTACAATCAGATGGTGAACACAAGGAGAGGTAATGTCCCAGAGGACAACAACCAAGGCAATGGGCAACCACTGCCCAATCCACCTCAGCTCACTGCAGAACAATTCTACAATCTCCAGATGCAGATGATGAACACCCTCAACAATACTGCTCAAGCTCTGCAACATGTTCATGCCAACCAACCTCAGCAGCAAAGGGACAGGCGTGGAGATTTCCTGAAGGGGCATCCACCTACCTTCTCTCATTCAGCAGATCCGCTGCAAGCAAACGACTGGCTCCGGTCAGTGGAGCGGCAACTTGATATTGCTCAGTGTAATGATCAAGAAAGAGTTCTGTATGCTTCAAGGCAGCTTCGAGGAGCCGCTCTAGACTAGTGGGAGTCTTACAGGCCACAGGACAGGGAGTGTTTCACGTGGGTTCAGTTCCGTAATAGATTCAGGAGCCATCATGTGCCCGCTGGTATAATGAAAATGAAAAAGAAGGAATTTCTTTCTCTGAAGCAGGGGAGTATGACTGTGACGGAGTATCGTGACAAGTTCTTGCAACTGGCTCGTTACGCCCCTACAGAGGTTGCTGAAGATAGTGACAAGCAGGAACACTTCATGGAAGGACTTAGGGACACTCTTCAATTACAGTTGATGAATGGCCACTACAACAACTTCAATCACCTAGTGGACCGTGCCCTACTCACTGAGCAGAAGAGTCGGGAGATAGAAGACAGGAAGAGGAAGTTTACTCCTACTCCTACCAATGGCAGTAACCGCCCTCGTCAACCACAGCAGCAGGGATATCAGCAGCGCCTGCCACAGCAGCAGAATCCGGGCCAGCGCTATCAACAGCAGAACCAGCAGTCTCGCCCGCCACAACAAGCTCCGCGTCAAGGACCACCTAATTCTTCTACCCTAAATCAGACATTGGTTCCGGTGGCCCGAAATTGCTACAAATGTGGAGAATTTGGGCACCTTTCTCCTAATTGCCCTCAGAAGACGCAACCCAACTAGCAAGGTCAAAAGCAGAACCCCCTAGCAACAGCAGCAACAAGGGAGCCCTAACCAGCAGAACAAAGGGCCATGGCAGGGCAAGGTGAATCACGGGACGGCCGAGGCGGCAGCTGAAGCTCCCAATGTTATCCTCGGTACGTTCCTAGTCAATTCCAAACCTGCTACAGTATTATTTGATACGTGTGCTACACATTCTTTTATCGCGAAGTCATTTGCCGAGCAGCATAACATAAGCATAAGCTCTATAAAAAGACCCATGATAGGGTCATCACCAGGGGAAAAATAAATACCAGTTCAATCTGTTCCAAGGTTAGAGTTCCGCACTGGGTTGATAGTCATTGACTCAGTGGGCATTGACGTCATATTGGGTATGGAAACTCTTAACAAGTGGGGAGTCAAGATAGATTGTGCTAGTCGAACCGTTCACTTGACAGCACTAGATGGTCAGAAATTAGAGATCAGTGCATCAAGTCCTACCGGATATTTACATCAGATGGAGGTCAAGCCTACGGATGGTATTCGGGTGGTGTGTGATTATCCAGATGTTTTTCCAAACGAGTTGCCAAGAATGCCACCTGACAGAGAAATTGAGTTTGTAATAGAACTTTTACCTGGTACAGCACCCATTGCAAAGAGGCCATATAGGATGGCACCCATAGAGAAGGAAGAAGTTAAAAAGAACATAGATGAATTGCTAGCCAAGGGTTATATTAGACCTAGTTCCTCTCCTTGGGCTTTCCCAGTCTTGCTTGTTGAAAAGAAAGATACCAATGAGAAGCGAATGTGTGTGGATTACCGAGACCTGAATGAAGTTACAATTAAGAACAAGTATCCTCTCCCCCGTATCGATGACTTGTTTGATCAACTCCAAGGTACTTGTGCCTTCTCTAAGATTGATCTGAGGTTGGGTTATCATCAATTGAAGATCCGTCCCTCAGATATTCCAAAGACAGCATTCACCACTAAATATGGTTTATATGAATACTTGGTAATGTCTTTTGGTTTAACCAACGCCCCTGCCTACTTCATGCATCTGATGAATAGAGTATTCATGGATTACCTGGATAAATTTATAGTGGTTTTTATTGACGATATTTTGATATACTCCAAGACAGAGGAGGAACATGAAGTACACTTGAGATTAGTGCTACAAAGATTGAGGGAACATAAGTTGTACACCAAGCTGAAGAAGTGTGAGTTTTGGATTGATGAAGTGCCCTTCCTTGGTCACATTATTTCCAAAGGAGGAATCGCAGTGGATCCACGCAAGATCAGTGCTATAACAAACTGGGAAGTACCACAAACGCCAAAGGAGGTCCGTGGATTCTTGGGTTTAGCAGGATATTATTGGAGATTCATTGAGAACTTCTCCAAGACAGCAAAGCCTATGACTTCTCTGCTCGAGAAGGACGCAGCATTCAAGTGGACAGCAGATAGACAAGCTGCCTTTGATGAGTTGAAGAAGAGGTTGACGACCGCACCCGTATTGACACTACCCGACCAACAGAAGAAGTTCACAGTATATTGTGATGCTTCCAGGGATGGTTTAGGATGTGTCCCAATTAATGCAAGAGGGCAAAGTGGTTGCTTATGGATCACGGCAATTGCGCAAGCATGAAGTGAACTATCCAACCCATGATCTAGAACTCGCAGCAGCGGTGTATGCTTTAAAGATTTGGCGACACTATCTTTTCGGACAGCGTTGTGAGATATACACTGATCACAAGAGTCTCAAGTACATCTTCACACAGAACGAATTGAATATGCGTCAGCGAAGGTGGTTAGAGTTGATCAAGGATTACGATCTGGAGATACACTATCATCCTGGCAAGGCTAATGTGGTAGCAGATGCTCTGAGTCGGAAGAGTTACGCCAATATGGCTTTGGGTTTCCAGATGCCACCAGAATTATGTGAGGAATTTAAAAGTTTGAACCTAGGATTCCTAAGTCACACCACAGTGGCAGCATTTGAAGCAGAACCAACCCTAGAAGAAGAGATCAACAAGTATCAGAAAGAGGATGAGAAGCTCCAGGAGATCCGTGAGTCACTCAAGAAAGGAGAAGCACCTGATTTCAAAGAGGATGAGCGAGGTACCTTGTGGTATAAGAATAGAATCTGTGTACCCAACGTTGATAGTATTTGGAAGTTGATATTGAGCGAGGCCCATGATACAGCTTACTCCATTCACCCTGGGAGTACTAAGATGTATTATGACCTCAAGGAAAGGTTTTGGTGGCCTGGAATGAAGAGGGCAGTAGCTGAGTATGTGGCAGTGTGTGATACTTGTCAAAGGGTGAAAGCAGAACACCAGAGACCAGCAGGGTTGTTGCAGCCATTGAAGGTTCCTGAGTGGAAATGGGAGAAGATCACTATGGATTTTATAGTAGGGTTACCTTGCACACAGAAGGGTTATAACTCAATATGGGTGGTGGTGGATCGTTTAACCAAAGTAGCTCACTTTATACCCATGAACACCACCTACTCAGGTGCAAGATTGGCAGAATTATACATATCTAGAAATGTGTGCCTGCATGGCGTAACTAAGAAAATTATATCCGACAGGGGGTCACAGTTCACTTCCCGCTTCTGGGAACAATTGCACGACTCATTGGACACAAAGCTCAGGTTCAGTACAGCGTACCATCCACAGACGGACGGGCAAACAGAATGGACCAATCAAGTACTTGAGGATATGTTGAGAGCATGCGCTATACAGTATGGGACCAGTTGGGATAAGTGCCTACCTTATGCTGAATTCTCATATAACAACAGCTACCAAGTTAGTCTCAAAAAGTCACCATACGAAGCTCTATATGGTAGGAGGTGTAGAACCCCCTTGTTTTGGGATCAGATTGGGGAAAAACAGGTGTTTGGCCCTAGAATTATAGAAGATGCAGAACAGCAGTTGCGGGTGGTACAGGAGAACCTAAAGATTGCTCAATCAAGACAAAAGAGTTATGCTGATAATCGCAGAAGAGAGTTGAACTTCAAAGTGGACGATTTTGTGTATCTAAAGATGTCACCAATGAAGGGAGTTCGTAGATTCAACATGAAAGGGAAGTTAGCCCCCAGATATATTGGACCATTCAAGGTGTTGGAGAAGAAGGGTGAGGTAGCCTATCGTCCGGAATTACCTCCGAGTTTATCAGGAGTGCATGATGTGTTCCACGTATCTCAGTTGAAGAAATGTTTGAGGGTACCAGAAGAGCAAGCCCCATTGGAAGATTTGAATGTACAGGAGGACCTGACTTACACTGAACATCCAGTTAAGATTTTGGAGACATCTGAAAGGATCACTAGAAACAAGCGGATCAAAATGTGCAGAGTGCAGTGGAGTCACCATACAGAAAAGGAGGCAACTTGGGAACGAGAGGATGAAATGAGAGAAGCATACCCTAATCTCTTTGCTAGCCAACCTATGTGAATCTCGAGGCGAGATTCCTGTTAAGGGGGGTAGGTTTGTAACACCCTAATTTTAAATCTAGTATTTTTTTAATAAATTTAACATGCCTTATTTAATTTCCTAGGATTTTATATGCCTAGTGTTGCATTTAATAATTTATTTTTATCAAGCAAGTAATTAAAATGAATCATAGTGTCAACATGTTGTGCATTCATGCTGGTCCATATTTCTTATGGTCGCATGAAATAAGGTTGGAATTCAAATTTATTTGGATTCATAGAGTGTGGTTTGTTTAAATAGGAAAAGAAATAGAAATAGAAAACAAAAAGGAATAGGAAAGGCACCAGGCCGGCTTCCTCCAACCGGCCCAGCGCCTTCCCCCCCTCTTTCGGCCTGCTCTAGGCCTAGCAGCGCCGAGCGAGCCGGCCCAACCGCCCGCCCGTCGCCCACCCTTCTCCCTCTTTCTCTCTCTGACCCATGGGCCCGGGTTGTAAGTCCCGTCCCCTTCCTCACTCCCTCCGCTCGCTCTCACTGGTGGGCCACCCCACCTCTCTCCCCCTGGCCGATGGCCCCTCTCTGCTACCCCGCGCCCACATCCCGGGCCCATGCGCCAGCCTCCTCCTCCTTCCCGACGCGGAATCGCCGCGGGTCCGAGCTGAGGTGGACTCTAAAGTGGATAGACTCGCACCGCTTCCTCCGCCACAAGCTTCGGAGTTCGTTCCACCACCGTCGCCCTAGCCGCACCCCTATAAGTACACCCCCTAGGGCCGCCGCCATCTGCTACGCATCTCCTAGCTCTCTGCCCAAGCTCTAGCGCACCGTGCCGCCCTAATTTTGTCGCCGAACGCCGGAACGGTGAGCTCCTCCGCCGCTTCGATTTGTCGCCGTCATCGCTGTTCCAGCTATCTTGACCCCTTCGTTTTGTTCGCAGAGCCGCCGCGAGTTGTTTCTGCCGATTCTAGGCGCCCGCATCTGCCTCCATCTCGCCATCCCGCGACGCCCGACTCCGCTGTCCGCTGCCGCCCGTCGCCGACCGGCTTCCGACCACTCTCTGCCGCCCACGATCGCACGGTGAGGTTCGCCGTGCTTCACTCTCCCTCTCTAGCTAATCCTCATCTCGAGCTGCGCCCTCGGTTATGAGAACGCGCGCGCTCCGGCGACGCGCCGCCGAGGCTAAGGGTCGCCGCCGGCGAAGCCCCTGCCCATCCAACCGTGGCCGCCAGATTCAATCTGGATGGGCCAGATCAGACTCAACCCCGATCTAATCCGAGCCGCCCGATCTAGATCCAACGATCCAGACGCGCCGGCGACCGGTCAATACCGGTCAGCGCCGGTCAGCGCGGTTACTTTTGCTAAAGAGTCCCTGACTTTCTCAGTAATCAATCCGCAGTCCACCGTAGTTCAAAAGTAATTAGGTTTAGGTCCTTTTCTTTATGTTTTAGCCCCTGACCTTATGGAAAATATAACCTGCCATCCCAGGGCCGCCGGTTTTGCCTATAGGCCCTCGGTTTCACCAGATAAACCCTAGATCTAAGTTTTTAATCGCAGTTATGCCCCTGGAACCTTGTTTTATGCATAACTTTCACGTTTTAGATTCGATTAGGGTGATTCTTGCGCTCATGTGTTCGTAGCAGTACGTAGATTAGTTTTATATGAGTTTTATGTTCTGTTTTTATGTAATGGTGTATTGTTTCTTATAGTTTTACCTTTGTTTGCATGTATGTATGTACGTGGATGCTTGTATGGTGCTATGTTCGTGAGTAGACGTTGAGCAGTCCGTGGAGTTTGCAGAGCCACTTCCTGATTTCCTTGAGCAGCAGTCGGATAACCCCGTGGAAGGCAAGTATAACTTAAACAACACCTAATAACTGCTATTCACTGCATGTGCATTTAATTTTGTGTACCTTTAAGGTTTACCTAGCTACCTTTTATCCTTTATATCTACCTTTTGGAATGCATTTGGGGTTAAGTTATGCTAGGTGCAGTGCGAACTCTCATACCTTTTGTTAATTAACTTTGTTAATGATTCTATGCAATTAATGTGAGCTTGATCCTCTGTGCTGTGTGCTTGAGTGGTTCATGTCTCATTTAAAACTTGCTTTTTAGCAACATGGTTTAGGGAACCTGAGCAATGTGCTCGTGTGCTTTTGCGGTTCTCTTCGTAAGGACCTGTTCACAGAGCGACAACCTGGGACAATCGCGCTACCACAAGACTGGGATGGGGCAGTCTTAGCTCAGAAATTAGGTCATTTTGGTTTGGGGTAACTTAGCTGCGGGGCAAGAGGGGGAGTAAGCTTCAGTGAACCTCACGCTCCTTGGGTTGAGTGTGCTTTTACGTTATATGTATGTGCTTCTCCCCTTGGAGGCTTGCCTCACCGTTGTGGCGCTTGATTCCTTGCGGTTACTCTTTACTAACGTGATCTTTGGAAAGGCTTCGTAGTGTGCTTACTAGTCATCTCATCTCCGGTAATGTGATGAACACCTAGCGTAGCTCATGACTTGTGGGTAAAGATGTGCAACCTCTCGAGAGTGTAAAACTGACATGTCAGCCGTGCTCACGGTTATGAGTGGCTCAGATCCTCCTTTTGATTAGTGGTTCCCTGGTTATGGTTCTGGTTATGGTTATGTTCTTTAATATGGTTAAGTTTCTTTATGCAATGACTTTGGGCAAATGGTTTATCTTACTCAACTTTAGTAAATAGAAGTTAATAAAACCTTGTCAATTAAAAGCCCATGCAGTCATGTCAGCTAACCTTAGAGCCTCATAGTTTATGTTATACTTGTTGAGTACCTTGTACTCACGCTTGTTTTATCTTCATTCCTTGTTGGGGGGACAAATCCAACCGCTGTTCAGTTGATGGAGATGCCGAGGAGTACACACAGAGCTATGATGAGTTCTAGGCGTCCGTTCACCAGTTGACGTCCCTGTGGCGCCCTTAGTTATCTTTTACGCTTCCACAATGTTTTGTTATAACTCTGAGTTTTAGACATGGTTTTTATTATGTAATAATGATGTTAACTTTATGTACGCTTTTATTCTTTGACATGTGTCTGTGATGCCATTGTAATTTGTCATACATATGCGAGACTTGATCCTGGAGCATATGTATACTTGGTCGGTTTTGTTCGTTGGAAACCGGGTGTGATAGTTTTCTGGCAAGATCTATGATGGCGGGCGTCATGAACTCTATATGACCACCGTGACAACGGGACAGTCGGTTTCGCCAACCGGCGCTACATGCCTTCACTTATTCATTAACGAGGTGTCCTCTATCCCTTCGCACTCTTCGTATAGGGCAATCGACCTAGGTCGTATGACCGATAGTATGGTGTTACCATCCCACTCTTACTCATGACGGGGATACCTCTGGCCCCACCCACGAAAGCAATCGACCTAGGTCAGACGACCGACAGTACGGTGTTACATGCTTTTGTTCGTACTCATATCGGGGAGCACTCAGGGCCCCACAAAAACAAAGGCAATCGGCCTAGGTCGTATGACCGACAGCACGGTGTTACATGCCTTTGCAGATCTCACATCGGGGAGCACTCAGGGCCCCAACAAAACAAAGACAATCGGCTTAGGTCGGGTGACCGACAGCGCGGTGCTACATGTCTTTGCAAAACTCATGTCAGGGTGCATTTTGGCCCTCTATTCAGGTCGTAACCTAACCTACAGCTGGTGTTACATGCTCTCGCTCACTTAAACAGGGCAGTTGGTCTGGCCCACCGACGCTCAATGCCTTCGCTATACTCAGAATTCAAACGAGGAGTTCACTCTATCTCCGTCAGCTAAGTTACTTCTATATTTGCACATAAGCCATTTATCCAATTGGTTTGCTCTGTCGTTTCAATATTATTTGAGTATACTTTCTCTCCAATCAATACTACTCGGGTTGTCTCTTGATTATCGTTTCAGGAAAATGCTACTCACTACTTCGTCGATTCGGGAGTTGCACTGCTGCGCACCTCGCCGACTCGGTGCTTCGTCTACTCAGGGGCTGCGCCGTCGCGCACCGCGCCGAGTCACTACTTCGACGGCTCGGCGGTTGGGCTGCTGCCCACCTTGCTGACTTACTTCTTCGTCGACTCATGAGCTAAGCCGCTGTACACCCCTCCGACTGCTTCGCCGACTCAGGGAGGCTTCGCCACCGACTCGACGACATAGGGAGGCTATGCCACCGACTTGCCGACTCAGGGAGGCTTCGCCACCGATTCGACGACTCAGGGAGGCTATGCCACCGACTTGCCGACTCAGGGAGGCTTCGCCACCGACTCGACGACTCAGGGAGGCTATGCCACCGACTCGCCGACTCAGGGAGGTTTCGCCACCGACTCACCGACTCAGGGAGGCTATGCTGCCCGCGTTGTCGACTACTTCGTCAACTCAGGAGCTGCGCTGCCGCGCACCTCGCCGACTTACTACTTCATCGACTCGGGGGGCTAGGCTGTTTCCCGCCTCGCCGACCACTTCGTCAGCTCGGGGGCTGCACTGTCGTGTGCCTCGCTGACTCACTTCCTCGCCGACTTACTACTTTGTTGACTCGGGAAGCTGGGCTGCCGCCTGCCTTGTCGACTACTTCGTTAGCTCAGGAGCTGCGCCGCCGCGCACCTTGCCGACTTACTACTTTGTCGACTCGGGAAGCTGGGCTGTTGCCCGCCTCGCCGACTACTTCGTCAGCTCGGGGGCTGCGCCGCCGCGCACCTCGCCGACTTACTACTTTGTCGACTTGGGGGGCTGGGGCTGTTGCTCGCCTCGCCGATCACTTCGTCAGCTCGGGGGGCTGCGCTGTCGTGTGCCTCGCTGACTCACTTCCTCGCCGACTTACTACTTTGTCGACTCGAGAAGCAGGGCTGTTGCCCGCCTCGCCGACTACTTCGTCAGCTCAGGGGCTGCGCCGCCGCGCACCTCGCCGACTTACTACTTTGTCGACTTGGGAAGCTGGGCTGTTGCCTGCCTCGCCGACTACTTCGTCAGCTCGGGGGCTGCGCTTCCGCGCGCCTTGCCGACTCACCGCTTCGTCAACTCGGGGGCTAGGCTGTTGTCCACCTCGCCGACTCACTTCGTTGACTCGGGGGCTGCGCCGCCGCGCACCTCGCCAACTTACTACTTTGTCGACTCGGGGGGCTGGGCTGTTGCCCACCTCACCGACCACTTCGTCAGCTCGGGGGCTGCGTTGTCGTGTGCCTCGCTGATTCACTTCTTCGCCGACTTACTACTTCGTGGACTCGGGGTGCTGCGCTGCCGCGCGCCGCGCCGACTCATTCGGAATTTCTAAAGACCACTCGACTACTTGATCCTCAACCTTATTATGCTAATCAACTTGAGGCTCGGGGGCTGCATGGAGGATATTATCAGAAATTTTTCGAAGACTACAAGGCAAGACATTCAGAAAGCGGAATTTGGATCTTCAAGCTGATTGTTTCTCAAGTCAACTTGAAGCTCGGGGGCTTGTGGGGGATAGATATCCCCTGGGTCCTCATGGAGCGTATTCTCTACATGGGTCGACGGAGGGCCCAGTCCCCAAGAAGACCGACTAACTCAGCGCACAAGACAAAGATTCGACGTGTACAAGGAAGATCTAAGAAGAATCTTAGTAGGAGATGTAACCAATCCTAGTAGGATTAGAACTCATTGTAACCCAAGCCACGCCGGACTATATAAGGCGGGCTAGGGATCCTTCTCAACAAGACAACTCCTCAACCCCCGTAGGAACTCAACCCCCAACTCTCCAACTCCCTCAACCTCATACGCCCTCATTGTATCCCCGAGAGCTCAAATCAATACAATCAGCCCCAAACAGGATGTAGGGTATTACGCATCTCGCAGCCTGAACTTGTATAAATCGTGTCTCCCTTGTGTTTTGTGTTCTTTGTCGCACCTCTATGCGAACCATCGAGCTACGGTTGATGTAGACGCCCACAAAAGCACTATGTGACACACCCCGTGGTGCATTGCCGGATTAAAACCCCGACAACTGGGTCGGGTGGCCAGCCCCTAGGTCGGCCGACCTGGCTGCACCAGGCAGGCCTGACCCTTGGTTGGCCGACCTGGTGATGGGGTCGGCCTACCTGGCCACTTTGGCCAGTGTGCCTCATATTTGATACTTGGCATGTTTTTATCTATTTTATGTGCATTTTGGTACCTGCATCCAAATATTCATACAAAACTTTGGAACTCATTAGTAGAAGGGTTAGTCCATAATTATTCACTTGCATAGCTCCATTTGGTTGGTAATTAACGGTAGATATCGTGAGATTATGACCGTCAACACCCCCCAAGCTTAAACTTTTGCTCGTCCTCGAGTAAAGCTAAGACTGAGAATGGATCAGGAGTTGCTGCATTATCGAAGATGAAGAGAAATTCTTATACATGACTCAATACTCATGCTTTTATTTTGAGAAGTGAAATAATTGAAGCTCACCTTGTGTACTACCTGTGGTGCATCTGTTTGCTTACCTTGCCTTGGGCGGTTGAGAGATGGAACGACCATTATACAGGAGTTCTTCTAACTTGCTCTTTTTGGATGTCTTTCCCAGGAGTTTTCAAAAAGTAGCTTCCCCAAGGTGCTCTTAGGCGCTCAAATGTGTATCCTCACCAAGGGCCAGGATTCGGCCAACACTTTCCTACACTAAGGCTTTTGTGGAGCTTTGGGTAGGGAGAATGTAGCACACTTAGGATATTTATTTTGCTAAGCCAAAGATTGGACCAAAGAGTGTACTCTATCACTTCTTCTATTGATCACTAGAGTATGAGTGGTGGTGTTATATGCCTCCTTCTCTTAGTATTCATCCCTTGTAGCCTTTTGTATGTTTGGAGTGGATATGGAGCTTTTATTTATTTTTGCCATGCTTGAACTTGCATGCATTTCATTTTGCCGTGCTTTTGCACGCATTTTTCTTTTTGCCATGCTTTTGCATGCTTTTCTTTTTGGCTCCATACCCTTACTCCTTGAGATTTGAAGGCTAGGGATTATGAGAAGTATTTGGAGACATTTTGGTGGATGCAAAGTCCGGAATGGATCACTTGCATTTTTGCTTTTGTACTCCAGCTATCAACAGAAGGCGATATTTCCACTCAAAGAGACTCAAAATTTGACAAAGCTCAAAATAGCACTAAGTAGCTCTTTGTTGCAGTTTCAACTAATTGAAGCATTTTTGGCTCTGGTAGGTATTTTTGACCAAGGGGAGCTATATTTTGCTATTTTCAAAGTAAAAACCCTGAGATGTTCATCTTACTAAGAGCATGAAAGAATTATCCCATATTCAAACCATATCATTCATCTCAAAACAACTTAGGCTTGTTATCACAAATGGCATCCACAAGATAAAACCTTGGTTTACTTCTTTTATTCACAAACTAAAAACTAAGCTAAGCATAAGTCACATGCAAGAATTAAATCATTCATTTGATAGAGCAACTATTCATCATTTCTAAAATGAAACTAGCATGTGAACTTATCATTAAAGCATGGGAGTTTTTTTTATACTGAACTAAACAAACTGAATTGATCAAGCAAACTAATAAACTCTCAAAGCAAAGATACATGAGTGGTGCAGAAATCGGGGGACTATCATACATAGCCAGCTGTCGATTCGGATTCCCCCCCAAGCTTCATCGAAGCTACTCGGGGTAGTACCCGTAGTACTGGAAGAATCGCTAGGACTCATCAATGGTGCGCTGAGCCGTCGCTTCTATTTCGAGGACGCGGTTGTACTGTTCGTCCTAGGTCTGCTGGATGACCTGAGTGCGCTCATCTACTTGGTTAAGCTGCTGGGCCATCCTAGCTGTGCGCTGGTCCTGAATGGTTAGGGACCCAAAGATGGCACTCAACGGGTCTACTGCAAAGCTTGCAGAGGCAGATGGTCCTGCCTCGTATGGTGCTGACCCATATCCACGGAAAGTTCCTCCTCCTTGATGCTGTGAGAATGCAGCGCTCGGCTCGTGTCCCCATTGTGTTCCAGAGCCTCCGTGGGGCTGCCACGTCGGGTCTGGTCTCTGGGTGTGCCAGGATGTGCCAGCTGTAGGACCGAGACATGCAACTAGAGGGGGGTGAATAGGAGCACTTGAAAAACTCAAACTCAAACCCCCAAAGTGCGCTCTCACGAAAACACACACACCCGATACCGTCCACTGAACATATACGTATCGGGTGGAAAGCGGAAGCACTCGAATTAACGCCCAAAGAAAAGGACGTAAGACGAGCAACCAACCTAGACCTAAACGAGCAAACACACTACACCTAGACAAACACAACACCTAAAACTACACCTCTGTAATGTGCAGAGTTACGTAGCATAGACAAGCTACTTACCCTAGGACACATTGAGAAACCCTAAACTGAAAACACTAAAGCAGCACCAAAGCAAGCAAGAACAACAAGGCACAAGCAAAACAAAACAAGCTACAAAGCTTGCAATCGTCGCACAATAGCCACTCAACACACTGAAGCGTGTGGCGGAACCGCCCTGCTTAATCCAGGCTAAGCACACCTGCCACCTCTGGCTCGCAGTGTACTTAGGCTAGACTAAACCCGGTAGTCCGTCGAGAGTCCTTCGGGCTCTCGATGTCACCATTTCCCAGAGGAACCGACGTCATACACATCCGACTCTCGATGGAGCCACAACAGTTACAACATCATAGGCTGTTGAATAGATATTACATATACTTTAATTACAAACCAAGTTTGAAATCAAATAGAGTTCAACATAGTGTCTTATAACAACATAGTTCAAATAGTTTCTCGCAGCGGAATTTTAAAGTTCAAGTTTCATGGTACTCAAAATACTTGCATAAAAGAACGAGCATCGAGCCCACCGATGCCGCTCCTTGTCAGATCATGACTCTGCTCATTCTTGATGGGGGCACGACCCTCTACCAACACAGGCACAGAAGAGGAACTCCGTACCTGTAAGCCAAAAGTGGGGGCAAACCCTGAGTACTAATTACTCAGTAGGACTTAATGGATGAGGCTTACGGCTGACGCGAAGCTTGCTTACTAGCATCTGAGTCCTTAGCCATTGCTTTTATACAGGATCAAGTTAAATCAGTGGAAGCAGGATTTGACAGCTGCTTACATTATTGCACCCGAGCAGGATTTAACAGCTGCTCGAGTCATCAAAATTGGTGGAACATAATAGATATGGTATAGCATGGCATGAAAGTAAAGCATGTATCAGAAATGTGACAAATATTTCACAAAGTAAATCAGGCATATCCAAGTATGTAGTTGTCAAAACCATGAATTCTCAATACAACATATTCATATGGATTACTACTTTGCCCGTCAGTGGTATTGGCATTCTCACACCTGGTGAGTATCAGCGATTCGAATCGATTTTTATATTCGAGGGAATAACTAGAAGCACCAGGATGGCATATGCTTACTAACTCCCAGCGTTCCACATATGCTTCCCCCATCTCCACCTGTCCCGTCTCAAGTTCGATGACCACTCCCGCCTAACTCCCGGAGCGCGTTGTCGCAGGAGCGGTACCTCGGTTACGTCGGGTTCTGCCCTCCTTTGACACCCGCCTCCGCGGCCACCTTCCTCTCAACCAGTGGGTAGAAACGTGCCCCTTGTTTGAGACGTCACTAGTAAGACTTTCACCGGCCCATAGATTCCAGATAAGCACTCTAGCAATGTTATGCCGACCAATAGGCGAACAATGACTGGCCTTATGCGACTCGGGCGGAGTCCACCACACATTATCTCAATTCTCAACATTCATACCCATATCTCCGCCCGGTCTCCATTTAAAACATAACATAATCATGGCATGATAATAACAGCTTTCATAGTGAGACTTTTTCTTTTTGAAAAGTAACACCTACGCGACGAGTGACCTTTATTCACTCGTGTCTACTCGTGCCTAGCCATTCTAGGCACTCGCCCTACGAGCTCTAGGTATAGGTGCTAGGGCCACGGCGGCCAGGGGATCTAATGCAATTGGTTCCATACAACACCTAATGCATATGCGTAATCAACAGATATTTTATTTGCTGGGAATTGTATGATCCTGCCTACCTCCTTCCTCGCTAGGGTTAGTCTCTTCGGCGGTGGCGTCAGCGGTCGGCTGTGAGCCCTCCTGCTCCCCTTCGGGTTCCTCGACCAGGGGTTGCTCCTGCACTGTCTCTTCTTCGATCGCGGGGTCTATATGCATGAGAGGTACCGACATGAGCGCATATGAATGCAGATGTATGCATTTGATGTAGATGAAGTGCAAATGCCAGTATGCAGCATATATTTCATGGAAAACGACATGTGCATAGTAGTTAAACCAACCTTTATGTATATATTTAGTGTAAATCATGTACATTTGTGAATTAAAACATGCATCTGAGTTCTGGCAGTTCAACTAACTCAAATGGTACCAAACTTTTATGACAAGCAGATACTTCATACCCAAAGCTACTGTCAAAATTTCAGCTCAATTGGAGTTATAATTTATTTATTAAAATTCCAGCAAGTTTTCAGCCCTACACCTCGTCAGAATTTTTATAATTTATTGGCATGGTTTCTGAAGACGAAATTCTACCAGTGAGCTATCCTTAGTATGAACTCCATTTACAAAAATTTACAAGCTAAAACTCCCAAGTTTTGACAGGACATCTATTTCCCATATATAAAACTAGTGCAAATTAAGATGTACATATAAACAGTGATACTAGCTTCCAAGCATATACTTTCTGGATTCTACAGTACTCCCACATGCTGCTAGAATTGTGGTGGAATTTATCTTGCACATTAGGACCCATTTTTCCATTTATCAAGTTCTCCAAGTCAAGATTTGTCATTTTCAAATCACCATCAAAACTATACATGCAGGGGCTCATATTTTACCAGTGGTGTTCACAAGCTATATAGAACCTGAGAAAAATACTAGTGAGCCTTATTTCACATATTTTGCATGGACCCCATTTTCAAGTTATCAAATAATGCATAAAGTACATATAAAATGGTAAAACCATGAATGAACAGTAAGGTATTGAGTCACCAGGAATTACCACAGTATCAAAACACCCTAAGAAGGCTACTGACCAAGTTTCGTCATTTTTGGATTCCACCTAGGCCATGTTTCCTATTTTTCATTGATTTATCATGCATCTTTAAAAACAGGGGTAAAACCGTATATGCACATCCCCACATCATACCTACTGTGTAGATCTATTTACCAGGAGTACAACGCAACTGAGTTTACCTTTTTACGATTTTTATTCGATTTTATATGAATTTCCAAAGTTTCAGCCGAATATAGGAAAAAGAAATGGAAAAAGATAGAACCGAGGACTAGAACACAATTAACCCTATACTACGGGGCTAGCACGTAAGAATGCCAAGACTCAGTAAACAGCGTGTGGGTTAAAAATGTAAATAAACCATACTTCGGGGGGTAGCTTGCAAAACCCCCCGGCCTTTCTTCCTCCTCCCGCCGCGCGCGACGGCGCGGCGGCGCGCGCACGCCGGCGAGCTCGGGCTCGCCGGAGCCGCGACGCGACGCGCATCGGGTGCGGGGTAGCGCGGCGCTCAAGCCGGGCTAGATCTCGGCGGCGGGGACGGCGAGGGTCGGCGGGGGAAGGCGTTGAACCGAGGGTGCGCGACAGCGTCGGCGGCGTGGCCACGACGTCGGGTGGCGGTGGATCTAGGCGAAGGGTGGGTGAACGGCGACGAGGCCTAGTGCCTCGGGTGCGCGGGAGCGAGGCGAGTGCGGTGAGAGTGCTCTAGGGATGCGACGAGGATGGTAGGCGGCGGCGCAAGCCCGAGCTTGAGCTCGGCCCGGCCATGGCGGGCGCGACGGGGCTCGGCGCGATTTAGAGAATGAGGGGGAGAGGGACGACGAGGTCTACCTCGGCGGGTGCGCAATGGCGAGGCGAGGTTGATGGCAGCGGTTGGGGGCGCGGAGAGGGACCGAGGAGGCCGGCGTAGCGAGCTCTCGGTCGGCGGCTATGGCGGGCGGCGCGCGAGGGTGGAGAGAGAGCGAGTGAGTGAGCGAGCGAGGAGCGGGGGACGAAACGCGGACGGCTTCGCGGCTAGGTAAGGGCGCGGCCTCGGCCGAGGGGGGGCGATCCGCGTGCGCGCGTCGTGGCCGTACGCCGGCGGCCACGCGGCGACCGCGAGCTGGGGGAGCGGGCGGCGCTGACGAGTGGGCCCCACTCGTCAGTGACCGCGGGGAAGGAAAATCCCAGAAAAAGAAAAATGTGTTTCCTCACCCTCTGTAAATCGCCATTTTGACCTATTTAGGAGCCGAATTTGGAAAAATGGTAATTGGATGAAATGTTCCACTCTTTGAACTCTACAACTTTGTCAAAAGGTTCCAACTCAAATTCGGTCTCGAATTATGAATTCCATTTGAATTTGGCTGACAGCTCTAGATGGAGCAGAGTACCTTTATTTCTTGTGAAGGGAAAAACTCCCATTTCTGGGTTTTAACTTCTAAAACTCCCATTGACAAGTTTGTTTATAATTTAATCATATATACTTCATTCCATTTCGGTTTGACATGAAAAAGACTTTATGTTGGAGAAAAACCAAATTTACCAACTGGTCAGATTTAAACTGTGTTTCTAGGCTGACAGAAAATGGTTCAAATCATTAACTAGAATTCATTTTATAACCAGACCCCAATTGAAAAAGTTGCTCTCTAGATCATTACCTACAACTTCCCTAATTTTAGCTTTGCTTGAAAGTGGCTGCAGGTCAGAGTAAATTTGGAATTTCAAATCAGCCCCTATTCGGGCTGGTTTTCTGTGCTGACTATAATTGACCCTAATCACTTTGCAAACCTCATTATATGACAAGACCCCAATTAGGAAAGTTGTTTATATCATGTTTACCTACAGTTTTGTCAATATGGACTTCACCCAGATCTCAACAGAATAAAAGATACGATCATAAACATAGCACCACACATGAAATGACAGTGTTTTTCACTATGCAATATAAATCAAACTTGTTTCCAATGCACCCACACATGTTATGCCATGATGCTCAAGATGAATGCTTCATGTAAGATGAGTGATTATGCACTTGAGATGCCGGAGCATCACAACCCACCCCCCTTAAAGAAATCTCGTCCCGAGATTTGTTGATGTAATGTGGGTGGATACGGTAAATTAGGATGCAGTGCATTGTGTAGGATTTCGAATAAGAATTTGTATTTTTGATGGTTATACATACTCGTTTGTAGTAGCTGAAAGGAAACCCGGGTATTTGGTTTGCAAGTATTCTTCTTGCTCCCAAGTCGCTTCTTCTTCGGAGTGATTACTCCATTGTACTTTGTAAAAGTTGATTGCTCTTCTTCTTGTTGCTCTTTGTTTTTGGTCGAGGATTTTTATAGGACGTTCCTCATAGGTGAGGTCAGGCTCAATTTGAATTTGCGAGGTGTCCACTGCTTCTTCCGGCACTCTCAAACACTTCTTAAGTTGCGAGACATGAAATACGTCATGAACCGCAGCCAGATGTGGAGGTAGCTCCAACCGGTAAGCAACTGGCCCACGCTGCTCAGTGATCTTAAACGGACCTACGTATCTCGGGGCTAACTTCCCTTTCACACCAAAACGATGTACCCCTTTCATTGGTGACACCCGAAGGTACACATGATCATCAACTTCAAAGACCAACGGTCGTCTTCTTTTGTCAGAGTAGCTCTTTTGCCTAGACTGTGCTCTTTTCAAGTTGCTATGTATAAATTTAACTTGCTCCTCGGCTTGTGTTACCAAATCAGGGCCAAAGATGACCCGTTCTCCTGGTTCGGACCAGTTGAGGGGTGTTCTACATCTCCTCCCATATAGAGCTTCGAAAGGAGCCATTTCTAAGCTCTTTTGTTAGCTGTTGTTATAGGCGAACTCAGCTAGAGGAAGGCACTCATCCCATTTGGTGGAATAAGTTAATGCACAAGCTCTCAACATGTCTTCTAGGATTTGATTTACCCTCTCGACTTGGCCACTGGTTTGCGGATGGTATGCGGAACTGCGAATCAAAGTGGTGCCAAGAGCGGTCTGTAGGTGCTCCCAAAAGCGGGATACAAACAGAGAGCCCCTATCTGAAGTGATTGACCGAGGAACACCATGTAAAGAGACTATCCTCGCGATGTATAATTCAGCATAGGTCTTGGCATGGTAGATTGTTTTTACGGGAATAAAGTGAGCTGATTTTGTGAGTCGGTCAATAATCACCCATATGGAATCATAGCCCTTCTGAGTGCGATGTAAACCCACAATGAAATCCATGTGTATATCTTCCCACTTCCAAGATGGTACGGCTAGCGGTTGAAGCATTCCTGCCGGTTTTAGATGGTCGGCTTTTACTCTCTGGCACACGTCACACTCGGACACGTATTTGGCGATCTCCCGTTTCATACGGGTCCACCAAAACTTTTGTTTTAGATCTTGGTACATCATGTTGCTACCCAGGTGTATGGTGAACATGGAGGTGTGGGCTTCGTCTAGGATTTTCTTTCTCAACCCCATGTCCCTAGGTACCACTAAGCGACCCTTGAACCATAGGACGCCTTGGTCATCAAGCGTGAAGCACGCTCTCTTCTCTTCATTTATACCTTCCCGAATGTATGCCATACTGTTATCTTGTTTCTGTGCCGCTATAATTTGTTCTTTTATGGTAGGCTCTATGATCAAGCTATAAAGTTCTGCCATTTGCTCAGTGATTACTTCAATCTCATCTATCTCGCAACAGATCACCCTTGCCGTGGGTCGGACTTCAAGCACATGGCAATGAGCCCGACGGCTTAGTGCATCTGCTACGACATTTGCTTTGCCGGGACGGTAATGGATTTCCAGGTCATAGTCCTTTATCAGTTCTAGCCATCGTCGTTGTCTCATGTTAAGTTCAGGCTGCGCGAGGATGTATTTGAGACTCTTATGATCTGTGTATATGTGACAAGTGTTGCCCAGCAGATAATGTCTCCATATCTTTAGGGCATGTACCAGTGCTGCTAGCTCCAGATCATGTGTTGCGTAGTTGTCTTCATGTTTTCTTAACTGGCGTGACGCATAGGCAATTACTCTTCCCTCTTGCATTAGGACACAGCCAAGCCCATTGCCGGAGGCATCACAATATACGTCGAAGGGTTTAGTGACGTCCGGTTAAGCTAGTACTGGTGCGGAGGTTAATGACTTTTTCAAGCTTGTGAAGGCCTCTTCACACTTTGGATCCCATAGATACTTCGCGTTTTTCTTGGTCAGGGATGTCATTGGCTTTGCAGTTTTGGAGAAGTCCTTGATAAAGCGGCGGTAGTAGCCCGCTAAACCGAGGAAACTCCTAATTTCTGTTACTGTTTCGGGTTGTTTCCAATTCAGTACATCTTCCACTTTACTCGAATCGACGGCTACCCCCTTTTCGGACAAGATGTGGCCAAGGAAACTCACTTCTCTTAGCCAGAATGCACATTTGCTGAACTTGGCATAGAGTTGGTGTTCTCTCAGCCGGGTGAGTACTGTTCGCAAGTGCTCCTCGTGCTCTTCCTCATTTTTTGAGTAGACGAGGATGTCGTCAATGAATACGACTACAAATTTATCCAGCTCGTTCATGAATACTGAGTTCATCATGTACATGAAAAAGGCTGGCGCGTTGGTTAACCCGAAGGACATGACCAGGTATTCATATAGGCCGTATCTGGTAGAGAAGGCTGTCTTGGGTATATCTTCTTCCCTGATTTTTATTTGATAGTAGCCTGACCTTAGATCAATTTTTGAGAACACTTTGGCCCCTGCTAGCTGATCGAACAAGATGTCAATGTGAGGCAGTAGATACTTATTTTTGATTGTGACTGTGTTTAATGGTCTATAGTCCACGCACAATCTCTTACCACCTTGGTCTTTCTTCTCTACAAAGAGAGCAGGACAGCCCCAAGGTGATGAGCTAGGACGAATGAACCCTTTATCCAACTGTTCTTGTAATTGTGTTTTTAATTCCTTGAGTTCATCTGGTGCCATTCTGTACGGCCTCCTTGAAACAGGTGCCGTTCCTGGAATGAGGTCTATCTTAAACTCCACATCCCTATCTGGAGGAAGCCCAGGAAGCTCTTTCGGAAACACATCCGGGAAATCACATACTACCGGTATCTTTTTAATCTCTTGAAGTTCAGATGTATTTACTGTGGCCTCTAGATGTTTCTGTTCTGGTATGTGCACCTTTAGTATCTTTCCAGTGACCTTATACTTTAATTGCACTTCCCTGCTGCCAACATGTAGGATTGCATCGTTTTCTACCATCCAATTCATACCCAAAATAACGTCAATCCCTTGGTGTGGCAGCACCATAGGATTTATGACAAAGCTCTCGGGACCGATGTCTACCTTCAATTGTCTGGCCATTAAACCAGTGGCGACAGGGGAACCCGGTGCGGTGATGTGATAATCTTCCTTTAACTTGTACATTTTTATCCCGTGCTTCAATGCATATGACTTGCTAAGAAATGTATGTGTGGCTCCTGAATCAAATAACACGACGGCCGGATGACCGTTGACGGTGAACGTACCAGCAAGTACCGGCTCTCCGGCTGGGACCTGGTCCATGTGGATGAAGTGAACTCGGCCCGTCTTAGAGTTGGACCCCTTTTGCTTCCCCTGGCTGCCACCCGCAGGGGTGGGACCCTGGATGCGACGAGGTGCCCTGCAGTCCTTACTGAAGTGTCCGGTCTTGCAGCAGTTAAAGCAAGGACCCCAAGCTCCCTGTGAGAAAGGAGCGCGAGGTGCAGGAAGCTGTGCCTGATGGGATGGTGCGCGGTAGGTAGGGAACCTCTGCTGCTGCGGTGCCCTGTGAATCCAACCCGACTGATTGGGCCGGACTACAAAGCGAGACTGCTGGTGGTACTACTGTGGCTGCTGATAGCTAGCCTTCTGCTTCTGAGATGACCCAGGTGCATTGTTGGCCTGGCGTTTCCGCTTTTGATCCTCATTTGCAACACGGAGGCGATTCTCCATGTCCAGTGCAGTGTCGACCAGCGCCAAGAAGCTCTGGTATTCTCGCCCCAGATGCGTCAGAAGTGTAGAGTCAAACCCACTCAAGAGCCTAGCTGCCCTGCTAGGATCATCAGCCACGTCCCCCGGTGAATATTGCGACAAGTGTATGAACGACTGCACGTACTGCATGACCGTTCGGTTGCCCTGCTTCAGTTCCCTGAACTCCCTCTGCTTCTGCTCCATAAGACTCTTCGGGATGTAGTGGGCCCAAAAAGCTATACGGAGCTGCTCCCACGTGATGATGTGACCTTGCGGCTGCATAGCTTGGAACGTGGCGTACCACGCTCCGGCTGGGCCCTGAAGTAGCTGTGCTGCAAACCGAGCTTTCTCTTGCTCGGTCAACCCTGGAAGCAGTGTGAACTTGGACTCGATCATGCGGAGCCAATCATTTGCTGCCAGTGGCTCAGGGCACGTGGTGAAGACTGGAGGGCGCAAATCCTCAAAGTCTTTGTAGGTGATCCCGCGGGGTTGGTGTTCCCGCGGCCGCTGCTGCCCTTGAGCTTGTCGTTCCTCCCTCATGAGGCAGATCAGCTCGCCCTGCTGCACGACCAGGGTGGCCAACTCCGGCGGGGGTGGTGCATCGTGTGGCTGCTGGCCTGAGGTCTGCCCATTGCGAGTGTTCACCATCTGCAAGAATGAAGCTAACAGTGTTCAGTCCAACCACTTTAAAGCAATTAAATGCGCCGAAACACAGTTACTCAAAACATGTAAGACGGAAACATATAATTGCAGTAAAGTGTTAGCTTCCTTCTTGCAGCGGTTCGACCACTGTCACATTTAGTCATAGCTCGGTGTGTTGGCGTTTAGCAGTCGGCTATCGCGTGAATTTCTGGACAGCAATGACTTTACCGGTGCGCCGCTCCTAAACTGTGCATCTTTTGATTATGCTCCCCTTAGCAAAGTTATTCCTTGTTCTGTGGTCTTTCACTTTCTTATGGAACGTTTTTGGTGATTCCATTTGTAGCCCGTTCGAAAATTTAGTCTACGTTAGCATATACTAGTTCAGTTCAGATTTCAGTGACTGCGTGATTTCAGCCATATCTCCCAAAACGAGTTGTATTTAGGAGAAGCTTTGTATAACAAAGTTGTTCTACACTTCTAGATCTACAACTTTGACAATACGCTCTCAGTTCAGTTCCTGCACTAAGGGTGTGCAAAATGGGATTTTTCTACTGGTGCCGCTTCAGCCCAGATTACAGGTTCTTAAGAAATTTGACCGTAACTCCAGATCTGAGCACAATTAGAGAAAGCTCCAATTGGCAAGGTTGTGCACAAGACAGTTCTCCACAACTTTGCTATTCAACTCTTGGCTCAAATCCTTACACATCCTAAGATAACTTCAGTTTTTGGCTGCAGCTGCGAAAAATTCCAGATTGCAAGGTGCAATCCAAAACGAGGTGCAACTCACAATTCCATGCATACAACCATCTCAAAGGCCATCACGACGTAAAGCCAACATCAGTGCCACTTAGAAAAGTTCAATTACCGCTAAAGAGTCTTAGGTTTACATCATAGGATGGTGGCTACATCAACCAACCATCGAATAGTGCGTAATAAAATGGTCCATCATAACATCAAATGGTGTACGGAATGAGCTCTCACAACTCACCAATGTTTTCGTACAACCATGAGTCTAAACGCAGAGCGGATTATTACAAAACATCACTTTCAACGTGTCACTAACTTAATGCTTAACTTCCTTCCATCAATCCATCAAACACCCTGCACCCTGGAGTTAGCGTCAGAGGGGTCGTTCTCCTCCTCCTCTTCCACCTCCATGGGCTCCGAGGACTCCTCCTCCTCCTCCTCCTCCAAGGGCGTGGGCTGCTGCGGCGGCTCGTACTCGGCCAGACGCGGCTGCAGCTGCGCCACCCGGGCCTCTAACTCCTCCACACGGGTACGGGTCTCCGTGTACCTGGAAAAGTAGAAGCGGCTCCGGTTCTCCGTGCGCTGGTACATCCCGTGCGCCTCACGTGCATAGTCCATGCACGTTACCAAGGGCCGAGAGCCGTTCCTGTCCCGAAGCCACCCACGGCGCTCTTGCCAAGCGTGGTCGAGGTCGCGTGTGGGGAGGAAGCGCAGGACCGTGTGGTCTGCCTCCCACCTGGAGCTCAACGAAGTGAGGGCTCCCATCACCGCCTTACGGTAAGCCTCCTCCTCATTGGCCCCGTAAGTGGTGAGGGTCTGCTGGCCCGCGAACGTCCCCCGTGGAAGGACAACCTGGGCCATGCAGTTGCCCTCCTCGTGCACCATCTGCACCGAGATGAAGGGACAGGGACGACACCCCATCTCCCTTAGGGCCCTGCACAGCAACTGGGACAGGGGGCACTCCTCCCTGCAGCGAGTATGGAGCAACCCATCCTCCACCACAGGGGGAGTGTGGGTCACGTCAGGGAGAACGGTGGTCCTGGCTCCAGTGGCCTTGCGTGCGGTCTACTTGGTCCTGGCCATCTGTTTTGGGTAAACAAGGTTGTGCATTAGTGAGGGGCATATTTTTCATGTGAGAGGTTATGACAAAGATATAACAGTGTATCATATGGAAGGTAAATTTAACATCGCGATTTGTTTCATAGCATTTTAATAATAACCCAATGATAAAAGCAGTAAACATGATGCATGTTTCGTATCTAAACGGTCTCACATCACACATCTAGGAGAAGAGTACATATAGCTATCGATATTTCGGTGACACATATGCACGGCACTCTCTAATGCAACTAGTCGCTCCCTGGCCATTCTTAGTTTCGCACGTAGTTAGTGTACCTGCAGAAGAATGCATGCTCATACATTACCACATAATGTGGCATCCACGCGTGACCGCTACGTGGACAACGTTGGTGGGCCGATGCACCTTTTCCTCAAAGCCTGACTTTCCACCAGTACTGGGGATTGTCGAGGAAAAGATGGATCCCAAAACCGAAAGTAAGTGTGGTGGGTATGAAAGCCTTAAACATGCCCACCACCCTTAAAGAGCTTTTACTTATACAGCATGAATGCAGAGTTCACAACCGTTCGCAAAACCCGATAGCTTCCACCAGTACTGGGGATAGCTATGGCCGAAAAGTTGTTTCTCAAAGCGCCGAACATGCATATGAGTTCTATCTAGGTTAGAATGTCAGTGATGTCACCTGAATAACACTAACATCCTTATACGGGCATAGCGTATACTCTCATTTTTCAATTACTTGAAAAGGGCTTTCGAAAATAGTTTTGTAAACCAAAACTTGATGATGTAACCGTTGTCTGTGTATGATCGGCTCTGATACCAGCTGTGGCGGAACCGCCCTGCTTAATCCAGGCTAAGCACACCTGCCACCTCTAGCTCGCAGTGTACTTAGGCTAGACTAAACCCGGTAGTCCGTCGAGATTCCTTCGGGCTCTCGATGTCACCATTTCCCAGAGGAACCGACGTCATACACATCCGACTCTCGATGGAGCCACAACAGTTACAACATCACAGGCAGTTGAATAGATATTACATAGACTTTAGTTACGAACCAAGTTCGAAATCAAATAGAGTTCAACATAGTGTCTTATAACAACATAGTTCAAATAGTCTCTCGCAGCGGAATTTTAAAGTTCAAGTTTCATGGTACTCAAAATACTTGCATAAAAGAACGAGCATCGAGCCCACCGATGCCGCTCCTTGTCAGATCATGACTCTGCTCATTCTTGATGGGGGCACGACCCTCCACCAACACAGGCACAGAAGAGAAACTCCGTACCTGTAAGCCAAAAGTGGGGGCAAACCCTGAGTACTAATTACTCAGTAGGACTTAATGGATGAGGCTTACGGCTGACGCGAAGCTTGCTTACTAGCATCTGAGTCCTTAGCCATTGCTTTTATACATGATCAAGTTAAATCAGTGGAAGCAGGATTTGACAGCTGCTTACATTATTGCACCCGAGCAGGATTTAACAGCTGCTCGAGTCATCAAAATTGGTGGAACATAATAGATATGGTATAGCATGGCATGAAAGTAAAGCATGTATCAGAAATGTGACAAATATTTCACAAAGTAAATCAGGCATATCCAAGTATGTAGTTGTCAAAACCATGAATTCTCAATACAACATATTCATATGGATTACTACTTTGCCCGTCAGTGGTATTGGCATTCTCACACCTGGTGAGTATCAGCGATTCGAATCGATTTTTATATTTCCGGGAATAACTAGAAGCACCAGGATGGCATATGCTTACTAACTCCCAGCGTTCCACATATGCTTCCCCCATCTCCACCTGTCCCGTCTCAAGTTCGATGACTACTCCCGCCTAACTCCCGGAGCGCGTTGTCGCAGGAGCGGTACCTCGGTTACGTCGGGTTCTGCCCTCCTTTGACACCCGCCTCCGCGGCCACCTTCCTCTCAACCAGTGGGTAGGAACGTGCCCCTTGTTTGAGACGTCACCAGTAAGACTTTCACCGGCCCATAGATTCCGGATAAGCACTCTAGCAATGTTATGCCGACCAATAGGCGAACAATGACCGGCCTTATGCGACTCGGACAGAGTCCACCACACATTATCTCAATTCTCAACATTCATACCCATATCTCCGCCCGGTCTCCATTTAAAACATAACATAATCATGGCATGATAATAACAGCTTTCATAGTGAGACTTTTTCTTTTTGAAAAGTAACACCTACGCGACGAGTGACCTTTATTCACTCGTGTCTACTCGTACCTAGCCATTCTAGGCACTCGCCCTACGAGCTCTAGGTATAGGTGCTAGGGCCACGGCGGCCAGGGGATCTAATGCAATTGGTTCCATACAACACCTAATGCATATGCGTAATCAACAGATATTTTATTTACTGGGAATTGTATGATCCTGCCTACCTTCTTCCTCGCTGGGGTTAGTCTCTTCGGCGGTGGCGTCAGCGGTCGGCTGTGAGCCCTCCTGCTCCTCTTCGGGTTCCTCGACCAGGGGTTGCTCCTGCACTGTCTCTTCTTCGATCGCGGGGTCTATATGCATGAGAGGTATCGACATGAGCGCATATGAATGCAGATGTATGCATTTGATGTAGATAAAGTGTAGATGCCAGTATGCAGCATATATTTCATGGAAAACGACATGTGCATAGTAGTTAAACCAACCTTTATGTATATATTTAGTGTAAACCATGTACATTTGTAAACTAAAACATGCATCTGAGTTCTGGCAGTTCAACTAACTCAAATGGTACCAAACTTTTACGACAAGCAGATACTTCATACACAAAGCTACTGTCCAAATTTCAGCTCAATTGGAGTTATAATTATTTTATTAAAATTCCAGCAAGTTTTCAGCCCTACACCTCGTCAGAATTTTTATAATTTATTGGCATGGTTTCTGAAGACGAATTTTACCAGTGAGCTATCCTTAGTATGAACTGCATGTACAAAAATTTACAAGCTAAAACTCCCAAGTTTTGACAGGACATCTATTTCCCATATATAAAACTAGTGCAAATTAAGATGTACATATAAACAGTGAGACTAGCTTCCAAGCATATACTTTTTGGATTCTACAGTACTCCCACATGCTGCTAGAATTGTGGTGGAATTTATCTTGCACATTAGGACCCATTTTTCCATTTATCAAGTTCTCCAAGTCAAGATTTGTCATTTTCAAATCACCATCAAAACTATACATGCAGGGGCTCATATTTTACCAGTGGTGTTCACAAGCTATATAGAACCTGAGAAAAATACTAGTGAGTCTTATTTCACATATTTTGCATGGACCCCATTTTCAAGTTATCAAATAATGCATAAAGTACAAATAAAATGGTAAAACCATGAATGAACAGTAAGGTATTGAGTCACCAGGAATTACCACAGTATCAAAACACCCTAAGAAGGCTACTGACCAAGTTTCGTCATTTTTGGATTCCACCTGGGCCATGTTTCCTATTTTTCATTGATTTATCATGCATCTTTAAAAACAGGGGTAAAACCGTACATGCACATCCCCACATCATACCTACTGTGTAGATCTATTTACCAGGAGTACAACGCAACTGAGTTTACCTTTTTACGATTTTTATTCGATTTTATATGAATTTCCAAAGTTTCAGCCGAATATAGGAAAAAGAAATGGAAAAAGATAGAACCGAGGACTAGAACACAATTAACCCTATACTACAGGGGCTAGCACGTAAGAATGCCAAGACTCAGTGAACAGCGCGTGGGTTAAAAATGTAAATAAACCATACTCCGGGGGGTAGCTTGCAAAACCCCCCCGACCTTTCTTCCTCCTCTCGCCGCGCGCGACGGCGCGGCGGCGCGCGCGCGCCGGCGAGCTCGGGCTCGCCGGAGCCGCGACGCGACGCGCATCGGGTGCGGGGTAGCGCGGCGCTCAACCCGGGCTAGATCTCGGCGGCGGTGACGGCGAGGGTCGGCGGGGGAAGGCGGTGAACCGAGGGTGCGCGACGGCGTCGGCGGCGTGGCCACGACGTCGGGCGGCGGTGGATCTAGGCGAAGGTTGGGTGAACGGCGACGAGGCCTAGTGCCTCGGGTGCGTGGGAGCGAGGCGAGTGCGGTGAGAGTGCTCTAGGGACGCGACGAGGGCGGTAGGCGGCGGCGCAAGCCCGAGCTTGAGCTCGGCCCGGCCATGGCGGGCGCGACGGAGCTCGGCGCGATCTAGAGAATGAGGGGGAGAGGGACGACGAGGTCTACCACGGCGGATGCGCAATGGCGAGGCGAGGTTGATGGCGACGGTTGGGGGCGCGGAGAGGGACCGAGGAGGCCGGCGTAGCGAGCTCTCGGTCGGCGGCTATGGCGGGCGGCGCGCGAGGGTGGAGAGAGAGCGAGTGAGTGAGCGAGCGAGGAGCGGGGGACTGAACGCGGATGGCTTCGCGGCTAGGTAAGGGCGCGGCCTCGGCCGAGGGGGGCGATCCGCGTGCGCGCGTCGTGGCCGTACGCCGGCGGCCACGCGGCGACCGCGAGCTGGGGGAGCGGGGTGGCGCGTGACCGCGGGGAAGGAAAATCCCAGAAAAAGAAAAATGTGTTTCCTCATCCTCTATAAATCGCCATTTTGACCTATTTAGGAGCCGAATTTGGAAAAATGGTAATTGGGTGAAATGTTCCACTCTTTGAACTCTACAACTTTGTCAAAAGGTTCCAACTCAAATTCAGTCTAGAAATATGAATTCCATTTGAATTTGGCTGACAGCTCTAGATGGAGCAGAGTACCTTTATTTCCTGTGAAGGGAAAAACTCCCGTTTCTGGGTTTTAACTTCTAAAACTCCCATTGACAAGTTTGTTTATAATTTAATCATCTATACTTCATTCCATTTGGGTTTGACATGAAAAAGACTTTATGTTGGAGAAAAACCAAATTTACCAACTGGTCAGATTTAAACTGTGTTTCTAGGCTGACAGAAAATGGTTCAAATCATTAACTAGAATTCATTTTATAACCAGACCCCAATTTAAAAAGTTGCTCTCTAGATCATTACCTACAACTTCCCCAATTTTAGCTTTGCTTGAAAGTGGCTGCAGGTCAGAGTAAATTTGGAATTTCAAATCAGCCCCTATTCGGGCTGGTTTTCTGTGCTGACTATAATTGACCCTAATCACTTTGCAAACCTCATTATATGACAAGACCCCAATTAGGAAAGTTGTTTATATCATGTTGACCTACAGTTTTGTCAATATGGACTTCACCCAGATCTCAACAGAATAAAAGATACGATCATAAACATAGCACCACACATGAAATGACAGTGTTTTTCACTATGCAATATAAATCAAACTTGTTTCCAATGCACCCACACATGTTATGCCATGATGCTCAAGATGAATGCTTCATGTAAGATGAGTGATTATGCACTTGAGATGCCGGAGCATCACAAAGCGTGCCTCACTTAAGAACAGTGAGTGAAGAGTATGGGCATGCAATGGTTGACACAAAACAAGCTTGAAGCAAAACACAACACTCCAAAGACCAAAGAAACCAAGGAGAAAAGACCAAGGAAGAAGAGGAGGAACTAACACAAGAAAACAGCCTAAAATTGTACAGACCGTACTATCCGAACCCTCCCAAAAGGCCTAGACCGTACTAAGTTAAGAAGAGGTTGAAAACAGCCCAGAAACACTATAGACCGGACTATCCGGTCTCTACAGACCGTCCTATTTAACTCTAGACCGTCCTATTTAACTCAGCAGAAAAACTGCACTCAAAAACAGCCCGACACCCTTTTGAAAAATCGATCGAAACGGGGTCAAATCTCAATGAAACTTCACGAAAATTTGCTTGGACAATCCTAAGGACCTTCCCTAGCAAATCCCAAAAGATCAGCTCCAAAAGATTAAGGGATGCATGGGAATTGCAAATCTCGTGAGGTAGGTGAGTTGACCCGAAAAACTGAAATCGAACAAGAACGGCCCTTGCTCGTGGTTCAATGATTCTACCACCTGGCTAGTGAGATTCACCACATCATAGCAAGGCAAAATATCAGCAAAATAAAGATCCCAACCTTGGACAAAAGGAAACACACCAAAATCCAAGGATTGGAACCAAGAACGAACAAGAACGGGGAGGGGGAAAGGAGGACGAAATTGAGCTGCTCAAGACAAGGATTTCTCAAGGAGTAATCTTGGATTGAATCACGAAATCAAGTCTTACAAGACCCCCTAGAGCCTTCCTCCCATCATCCTCCCACTAATGACAAGATTTGACTAAACTAGGCACTCATCTCCTAGCTAATCTCCTCTCTTTTCTCTCTTTGGACCTTGGCTGCTAGGGTTAGGGAAACTAGGGTATTGTGGCTGCCAAGATGAGCTCCAAGGGAGCCTCTCAAGTCTATTTATACCTTTGGCCCTAAACGACACAATTACATTAAGACCCCTACTCTAAGAATGCCCAGAGGGGGCCAAACCGAAAAGATACAATCGGATGACTACGATGACGGCTTGATCAACTTTGGTTTCTCCACCTCGCTTGGATGTGCGCCACATAGCTAGTAGTCCGGAAGCTTCCCCCGGTTTTGAAGTCAGTAACCGGGAAACTTTATTCTGCGGGCTTCCTGGGCCGGGTCTTAGCCCAATCTTCTATCTTGGCGAGTCGGAGCCCAACCCACCATGTCACTTGAACTTGGGTGGCAGTTTTGAGCCGAAGCCGCCAAAGCCTCCCTCGCACGCCTTCGCGCCATGCACTCGGATTGGAGCACCACGGTGGCACCTGGCTTCTCCAGTCCTTCGGAGTCGCCTCGCAGTCCATCGGAGGGCTTACACCGCCGTTGCCGAACCGCCCCTCCATGTACCGAGCTTCCATGGCTGACCGACGCCGAGACTTACCTCCGGTCCATTGGAGGGCTTTTGCCTTAGTCCATCGAGGTCTTCATCATCTACCTCCAGTCCATCGGAGGGCCTCCAGTCCATCGGAGGGCTTGAGCTTGTTGACAATCACTCATCACACCAGGAGAGCAATGAGGCCGGTCCATTAGCTCTCACCAGCCGTGGTATGGAACCAGGTAGGTCCCGTCCCAGCGGTCTGCGCATCCTGGACTTGCTTCTGTAAGCGCTCTTGGGCTGCCCTCCTTTGTGCCCTGGTCATGACTTCCGCTGCACTATGCCTAGGCTCCTCTAAAGGCTCTTCCTTTGGGATGCTCTCTAATGGCATAGAGAGTGTGTCCACATGGTAGATTTTCAACTGAGGCGCTGGTAGAGGCACTTCAAAGTTGTACCCCTTATAGATCATGACATACGTGTCCGTGCTGGGGTTCTTACGCAGGAAGTGTGCCCGGATGAAATGGCTCTCGGTGACTAGGTTGGGTGTGTCAGGGGGTAAGAATGCCACCTGGGCATTAGCTAATACCCCTAGTTCGGATGCAATCCTCGTCACGAATGACGTGATTGATATGGAATTTTCATCCCAAACTAGCTTCATCCAGTGGTAGAGCATGGCGGTGACAAGTGCATATTTCTGCTTACGCCACATGGCATAGAGGATTTTTAAGTCCTCTATGGTCACGTAACGTGTGTCATCGTGGGGCAGGACTACGATGGTAATCCAGCGGGCCATGAACCGCATGGTGGGGTGCTTAATGTTCGTGATGCTCTTCTTCCCCTTATGGTCCAGCCCGGCAAGTTCCTTCCAAAACTCTGTTGCATTGAAGCCTATGGGTTCGGCTGCTATAGAGCAGCGGGGTGAGAACCCGAGAGCAATGCTGAACTGACGGAGTGTCAGTTCATGCTTTTAGTTAAAGAGTCTGAAGTGAACCGTTGTGCCGGACTCCAGTGATACTACTTAGAGGGTCATAAGAAACTCCTTTGTGAGGAGGACTATGCCTCCCTTGCTAACATTTGCAAAATTCTCCCAGCCTACCATACTGAAAATTTCATCGAATTCGTCATCCATACCTGTGCTCGTCATGAGGAACTCATCGAAGCACTTGGTGAGGGTGATAGGCTTGGTGTGGAGTCGCCTCAGCAAGTCGGCCTCGTCTTGATTGCTCATTTGGATTTGAGAATCCAGCAGCAATACGGGCTCGGTGATGGAGGACGAAGCTTCTTCTCCTCCCGGCCCAGCACTCGATGAACCTCTGTCGGACACCGTCCGCGAGTTTTGCGACCTGGAGGACATCGGGAACCGTATGTGCTGCCCTGCCTTGCTGATGGCGCTTCTTGCCCTCTTGAATGTGTGCTTCATCCTGCACAAAAAGTTACCACAAAAACTACGAGACGACAAAATAAAATTAGCGTTAGCGGTTAGTCGTCCTTGCGGGGCGTGACACCACCACAACTCGTTCGCGGTCTTGCCGAAGAGAGGGGCTAGTAGCTAAATTATTCTTGCTCAACTAGATTTTTATTCGGGTATTACTTAGCTAAGCAAAGAGCTAAACCAACTACTAAACATAGGATTTTAAGAGGGAGAGAAGGGAGCTTGTGTGGTGCATTGAGCAAGGGGCTCAAGGGTGGTATTTATAGAGAGAGTGGGCAGGAAGGGAGGTCGGGCGGCCAGTGTTGGAGGTCGGCCGACCCATGGTGCTGGCCGGCCGACTTTGTGCCTTGGTCGGGCGACCACCCTTGCGTGGTGAAGCAGCAAAGGAGGAGATGAGGGCCTTTACCTTGGTCGGCCGACGTGGTGTCCTAGTCGGGCGGCCTCATCACGAGGTCGGCCGGCCTATAGAGATGGTCGGGCGACCACTTGAGTGCAGCTCCTTGCCTTTGGTCATGAGTGCGGGTGAGCACCGTGGTCGGGCGGTGTCATGCCCAGTTCTCAACCAACGGAACCGAAGCATCATATATGTGCCAAGAACGAGTCTCACATATATTATGACAATAGTGACATCACAGAACGTGCAAAAGATAAAATAAAACATTTACACAGCGTATATCATCACTTTATTACAATAAGACACATGTCTTAAACCAGAGTCATAGCGGAAGCGTAAACAAAGACAAAACGAGCCACCACAGGGACGTCGACTGGTGGACTAGTACGCCTAGAACTCATTGAAGTCCTGAACATACTCCTCGAAGTCTTCTTGAACTGAGCAGCGGTTGGGTTCCAGCCAACAGTAGGTTGAAATAAAAGAACAAGCGTGAGTACTTCAACTCATACTCCACAAGCATAACATGAACTATGAGGCTCTAAGGTTGGCTAACACGATGCATGAGCTTTTAGTTGGTCAAGTTTTACTTTACAACTAGTTACTACAAGTGAGTAGATAAACCCTTAAGCCCAAGACATTGCATAAGAACATTAATCAACGTATTTAACAAAAGAACCACTTTCAAACCCATCCAGGAACCACTAATCTGCATAAAGGATCTGGGCCGCTCGTAACCGTGAGCACGGCTGACATGTCAGTTTTACACTCTCAAGAGGTCGTACATCTTTACCCATGAGTCGTGGACTATGCTAGTGGTCCACCACATTACCTTAGATGAGATGGCTAGCAAGCACACTACGAGGCCTTTACAAAGATCACGTTGGTAAGGTGTAACCGCTAAGGTTTTAGGGTCCGCAACTGAGTGTTGACGGTCGTTATTGCACTACCAATGACAGTCAACTATCCATGAACATGGAGGAAAACATGCCAAAGTATGGTTAAACCTGTGCTACTAACATATTTCTACAAGTTGTGTTGAATATTTGGTTGTAGGTACAAAGATCAGCAGAAAACAGGCAAATTTGGCTAAGTCATAGGGTCACTGGCCAGTGGGCCAGGCCGCCCGGCACCACTCCAAGTCGCCCGGCCTGACTCAGGAGCCAAATCAGCTCATCTTCGACCTGCATGTGCATAAATGATGTGTCAACACACTTGTGAAGTCCAAATGCCGAATGCAACGTGTCAAGTACCGAAAGGCTTGCCACATCACCGATCCAACACTTGGATTGGTGAAGTCAGCAATCCGCGAGTCTTCAATCCTACGGCTAAGGAAGAAACACAAGTGAGATCAACGGTTGAAGGGAAAACACACTTGTAACCACCATAACCGCCATGCAACCGACTTGGGGAGTCAAGATGGACCGTAGGATGAAGAATGGCGGTGGATCCAAGGGCTGGCCAGGCCGCCCGGCTTGCCACCTGTCCCCTTAACCGCCATACCGACCCTATAAGTACCCCCACTCACTTGGTGACTATAAATACCCCCTAGCTCTCATTTGTAGAGTGTAGAAGTTGAGTAGCTCACACTATCGTTTAGTCTTGTATCACTAGGTTAGTCCTGGGAGTTAGAGTTGAGTCTGAGCTTTTGCCTCAGGGATTCCGGAGTCTTCTTCGAGTCTCGGTAAAGCTCTTGTATCTTTCTATCTTTTGTACTCGTTACTCCAGTATAATATTTATCATTGCTCTATCTTTTGTTATACTTTACTTTACTTCTTGACGCTTGCCTAGTGTGGTGTACCTTTATTGCACACTAGATCCAAGGCTTAGGTTTGTGTTGTTCTTAAGTTACCTGAATCTTGTTAGACTTGCCGGTGCTATAAGCTTATCTTAGGCTTTTGATCTAAGATTAAGTTAGTTCTCACCCTCTGATCAAGGAAGAGCTTTAGTGTTCAAGTTCAACTTGAACATTAGTATAGAGTGCCATCTTACCCACGTAGATCTGGTCGGTAGCCTCTCTAGGTGACAGCTCTAGAGGTCTCAGTAATCCACCCCGTCGTTCGGTAAGCCCGTAGGCGTTAGCCGGGTCTCCTTCGGAGGTCTACTATCTACCCCTTGACCCCTCGAGGCGCTGGAATTTCGCTTGACGCAAGATCCTAGCTTGTATCTAGTTATCTTAGTTCAACCGCGAATACTCCTCTGCAGCGGTTAAGTAGTAGAGTTTGGAAATCTAATCTCACTCGTTGTCCTCCCAGGCAACTACCTAAGTGTTAGGCTTCTTTAGTCCATGTTTTACTCTTCCCACCATACACTATCTTTATATCTTACCCCCGTTGTAAGTTTAGCTAGTATTTTATCTAAGTTATAGTACTGCTTGAAAGTTTGATATTTCATTCCACCTATTCGCCCTTGTTTCCCTGTGGATTTTTACGATACTCGGAATACTCTGAGTGGAAAAGCTACAGTGAATCTCCGTGCGCTTGCGGAGTAAAATCTGTTACGCTAAGAGACATCAACATGGAGCAAGCCTCAAGGGGAGATAAACGCACTCAACCAAAGTAGCGCGAGGGCCACAGAAGCTCACCTCCCCTCTTGCCCCGTCGGTAAGTTACTCCAAACCAATGCAACCTAATTAGTTAGCCAAGACCGTCCCATTCCAGTCTCATGGTAGCACTATTGTCCCAGGTTGTCGCTTTGCGAGCCGGTCCTTATGAAGAGTGGCTATAAGCAAAACACATGCTCATGCCCCCTAGACCAAGTTGCTAGAAAGCCATTTTTAAAGAAACATGAACCCCAAAGGGTAATGCTCAAGATTTGATTGCATAGATCCATTAACAAAATTATTAGCAAAAGATACATGAGTTCGCGCAGCAACTAGCAAAACTTAACCAACATGCATTCCCATAGGTAAACATATCGATAAAAGAGGCTATAGTACAGTCCTTAGGGCATACAAAATTAGACACATGCGTATGAAGTGATTAAATGGTTATTGGGCTGTGTTCATGCTATACTTGCCTTCCTCGAACTGTTCAGGCTGCTGATCAACTCCTTCAAACTACTGCTTGCCTTCTCCAACGAAAGGTTCACCGTCTAATCGTGATCACGGCAACAAACAAGCATTTCCAAACACGCATACATGCACACAAGAACAAAAGGATAAGAAACAGTACATCATCTCATAAAAACAGAAGATAAAACTGTACTAAAAACATTCTACGCACTGCTATGATTACGTGAGCGCGAGAATCACTTAAATCAGAGTTAAAACGTGAAAGATATGCATAAAACAAACTCCTAGGGGCAAAACGGTGACAAAACCACTAAACCAGGGGCTAGTTTTGCAAAACCGAGGACCTTTCCGTAATTAACCATAGCCGCCGAGGGTTTTAGGGCAAAAGCCGAGAGCCTGGACTGCAGGTTAAAATCCTGGGAAGCTCAGGGTCTAAACCGATAAAAACAGGACCTAGATCCAAATACTTTTCAATAAGGATGGACTGCGGGTTGATTCCAGACAAACGCGGGGGCTTCCTTGCAAAAACCCCATGGCTGACTCGGTCCACGCTGACGCGGCGCGCACGTGGCCTGGCACATTGGCCTGACGCGTGGGATCGCGCTGACTGGGTTAAGTGAAGGCGACGTGGCGCTCTATGATTGGCTGGCGAAGGGGTATGGCACGTTCTATTCATGGACGTGCAGGTTTGATCCAAGGGCTTGGATCAAAGGGGATAGGAAGGCGCCGGCGGCGACCATACCTCACGGCGGAGTTAGGCCCCGGCATGGCGCACGCCGGGGCCTAGAAGCGGTCCCGCTGGACTAGAGTTAGACCGGGAGAGAGAGCCAAGGCGAAGCTCACCGAGAGGTCAATTTGGACGGAGAAGCGGTGGAGAGGGCTCGCGACGGAGGACGGCAGATGAGCTTGGTTGGCATTCACGAACGGAGGCATCAGGGGCTCAGATGGCCGTCCAAAACCCACGGAGTGGCCGCGAAAAACCCTTGCGAAGACGATGGTGAGGACTAGATGGTTGGAGATGGACCCACGGCGACGAAACGAACGGCAGAGCGGCTTACCGGGGAAGAGCTCCGGCGGCAAAATGCGAGCGCGTCGGTGCATGGGAGTGGAATTGGAGTGGAGGCGTGGTAAAGAGGGCGAGGGCGAAGCTCGGGGTCAGTTTTATAGGCACGGTGAGGTCCGAGGGCGTCGTGGCGTGGTGATGGTGCTCGGGATTTGAATGCTCTTGAAGCAGAGTGAGGGAAGGTGGAGGGGAAAGGGGAAACCAGCGCGGTGGATGCGGGATTGAGGCAGTGTGCGGAGGAAAGGGGAGTGGGGCTGGGGTTCGAATCCCCCTGCTTGAGCTCCGGTTCGGCTAAGGAAGGGCAGCGAAAATTACGGCGGGAGGAGGGAGACGAGCCTGGCAGGCGGGGCCCGGCGGTCAGTTGGCGTGGGCGCGGGCGCGGGGTCCGCCTGTCAGCGGCGCACTGAGGGAGAGGGAGGCGCTGGTAGGCTGGGCGGCGCGCTGAGGGGGAGGAGCGGCCAGCGCTGGTAGGCCGGCTTCAGACCCAGGCGGGCGGGAGCCGAGCCGGGCCGGGCCAGCTGGCCCCCGGCCAGCCGTGCTGCCTCTTTCTCTTTTTTTTTTCTTTTTCTTTTTCTGAATTCTTTTGAATTGGAAAAGGTATAGCTCTAACATTCAAATGAATTTGAATTTGAATCCTTAATTCAAACAACCAAGAAACAATGCGCGAGCATGGATGCACAAGGAAGTTGGGGCTATGATTTATTTTATCCAAGTATTTATTTTAAATAAAACATGTTAAATGCAAACTAAACACATGAGCCTTAGAAAATTACATAAATTGCTTGCAATTAATTGTAAAAATACTGGTATTTAAACTAGGGTGTTACAAACCTACCCCCCTTAATAGGAATCTCGCCCCCGAGATTCTCATAGGTGGCTAGCAAAGAGACCAGAGTAAGTTGCTCTCAACTCTTCCTCTCTTTCCCAAGTAGCCTCATCCTCTGTGTGATGTTTCCACTGCACCCTGCACATTTTAACCCTCCTGTTTCTGGTAACCTTTTCAGATGTTTCAAGAATCTTCATAGGGTATTCGGTATATGTCAGATCCTCCTGCACATCCAAACCTTCCAGTGGTGCTTGTTCTTCCGGCACCCTCAAACACTTCTTTAGTTGGGACGCATGGAACACATCGTGTATGCTAGATAGGTTTGATGTCAACTCCAACTTATAAGCTACTTCGCCTTTCCTTTTCACTATCTTGAATGCGCCAATGTATCTTGGTGCTAGCTTTCCTTTCATATTAAACCTCCGAATTCCTCTCATTGGTGACACTTTCAAATACACAAAGTCATCAACCTTAAAGGTCAAGTCTCTGCGTCGCACATCTACATAACTCTTCTGTCTGGACTGAGCTACTCTCAAGTTCTCACGTACCATCTTGATCTGTTGTTCAGCATCCCTGATAAGATCGGGTCCGAACACTTTCTTCTCTCCTATTTGATTCCAAAATAACGGTGTCCTGCACCTTCTGCCATACAGTGCCTCAAATGGTGACTTCTTCAAACTGGCTTGATAGCTATTGTTATAAGAGAACTCGGCGTAAGGCAGACTCTTATCCCAACTGGTTCCATATTGTATAGCACACGCCCTCAGCATGTCCTCCAGAATCTTGTTTGTTCTTTCAGTTTGACCGTCTGTCTGTGGGTGATATGCTATACTGAACCGAAGCTCGGAATCCTAGGAATCGTGCAACTGCTCCCAAAAATGAGATGTGAACTGTGAACCCGTATCAGATATGATCCGCTTTGGCACACCGTGCAAGCAAACGATTCTGGAGATGTACAACTCTGCTAACCTTGCACCCGAATAGGTAGTGTTCACAGGAATGAAATGAGCAACCTTGGTCAACCGATCCACGACTACCCAGATCGAGTTGTAACCTTTCTGAGTCTTGGGTAACCCCACAATGAAATCCATACTTATTTCTTCCCATTTCCACTCTGGAATTTTCAAGGGTTGCAACAAACCCGCAGGTCTCTAATGTTCAGCCTTCACACGCTGACAAGTGCCACATACTGTAACATATTCTACCACTGCTCTCTTCATTCCATACCACCAGAACCTTTCCTTCAAGTCATGATACATCTTTGTACTGCCCGGGTGAATAGAGTAGGCGGTGTCATGAGCCTCACTAAGTATCAACTTCCTTATACTGTCCACACCTGGCACGCAGATCTGGTTCTTGTACCATACAGTACCTTATTCATCCTCACGAAAGTGTGGCACCTTGCCCACTTTGATCTGTTCTCGGATCTCCTGAATTTTCTCATCCGTCTTCTGATGTTTCCTTATCTCTTGTTCAAGGGTAGGCTCTGCTTCAAAAGTTGCTACTGTGGTGTGATGCACAAATCCCAAATTCAAACTCTCTAATTCTGCACATAGCTCAAGGGGCATCTGAAAGGCAATTGCCATGTTAACATAACTCTTTCTGCTTAAGGCATCCGCGACCACATTAGCCTTCCCTGGATGGTAATGTATCTCCAAGTCATAATCTTAAATCAATTCCAGCCATCTTCTCTGCCTCATATTCAACTCATTCTGCGTGAAGATGTACTTAAGACTCTTATGACCAGTGTATATTTCACACCGATTCCCAAATAAATAATGCCTCCAAATTTTTAGAGCGTGCACAACAGCTGCTAACTTCAGATCATGAGTGGGGTAATTGACCTCATGCTTTCTCAACTGGCGTGAAGCATAAGCAATCACCTTACCCTCTTGCATCAGCACACAACCCAACCCTTCCTTAGAAGCATCACAGTACATGGTGAAACTCTTGGTTAGGTCAGGTAGAGTAAGCACTAGAGTTGTGGTGAGTCTCTTCTTTAATTCATCAAATGCGGCTTGCCTCTCCTTAGTCCAATTAAATGGAACACCCTTCTCGAGCAATGATGTCATCGGCTTTGCAATCTTGGAAAACCTCTCAATAAACCTCATGTAATATACTGCTAGACCCAGAAATCCACGAACCTCTTTCACAACCTCTGGCACCTTCCAATCCATGACACTGTTGATCTTGCTAGGATCCACCATGATTCCACCTTTTGAGACTATGTGTCCCAAGAAAGGCACTTGATCAAGCCAAAACTCACACTTGCTCAACTTTGCGTACAACTTATGTTCTCTCAGCTTCTGCAGCACTAATCTCAAGTGTTCTTCATGTTCTTCTTCCGTCTTGGAATAGATCAATATATCATCAATGAACACCACAACAAACTTGTCAAGGTATTCCATAAACACCTTATTCATAAGATTCATGAAATAAGCAGGAGCATTTGACAAACCAAAGGACATTACTGTATACTCATATAACCCAAATCGAGTAATGAAAGCAGTCTTAGGAATATCAGAAGGGCGAATCTTCATTTGATGATAGCCAGATCTTAGATCAATTTTTGAGAAAACAGAAGCACCTTGCAACTGGTCGAACAGATCATCTATACGAGGTAAGGGATATTTATTTTTGATGGTGACATCATTCAGGACTCTATAATCCACACACATCCTTCGGGTCCCATCATTTTTATCAACAAACAGAACTGGAAAAGCCCAAGGTGAAGAACTAGGTCGAATAAACCCCTTTCCTAACAACTCATCTATATTTTCCCTTATTAACTCTTGTTCTTTGGGTGCCACTCTATATTGCCTTTTTGCTATAGGTGCTGTACCAGGAAAAAGTTCTATTAAAAATTCAACTTCTCGGTCAAGTGGCATACCTGGCAACTCATCTGGGAAGACATCCGGGTACTCGCAAACTACTCAAATCCCCTCCGTGGGCTTAGCCTCCATCTGATGCAGATAACCAGAAGGTTCTGTGGCACTAACTTCCACTTTCTGACCATCAGGAGCTATTAAGTGGACGGTTCGCTTGGCACAATCAATTCTGACATCCCACTTGGCAAGAGTTTCCATTCCCAAGATGATATCAATACCCGCGGAACCAATGATTATCAACTTGGTGCAGAATTCTACCCCCCCTTTTGTTTATGCTAACTCGAGGACATATTAAACTTGTGCTCAACTTTCCTCCTCGGTGTAGATACTACCATGGGTCTATTTGTAGACCTTATAGGGATATTGTACTGCTCAGCATATGATTTTGTAATAAAGGAATGCGCGGCACCAGTATCAAAAAGAACTGTGGTAGGGTGAGAGTTGACTAGGAACGTACCAAGCACGACATTAGGAGCTTCAGCTGCAGACTCAGCTGTCACATGATTCACCTTCCCCTACCACGGCGCCTTGCCTTGTTGATTGGGGCGCCCTTGCTGCTCCTGGGGAGGGTTCTGCCATTGGCCATGTTGCTGCCCCTGTTGGTTACCTTGCACCTTACGGGGACAAGCATTAGCATAGTGGCCTGCTCCACCACACTTGTAGCAAGACCCCACACCTACAGTCTGATTTGTTGCGGGAGGGGCAGTCTGCACTTGGCGCTGAGCTGGATACACGGGATGAGCCAGCTGACTCTGATAGCGTTGTCCCTAGCTCATCTGCTGGCCCTGACTGCGCTGCTGGTATGGTAGCCTTGATGTCCTTGAGCACGTTGCTGCTGCGACCTCGGGCCTTGAGAGAAATGGGGGCGGGTGTTGCTGCTTGATGAAGAGTTGTTGTACTTCCTCTTCCTTTCTTCGATCTCTTGGCGCTTCCTTTCAGTGAAAAGTGCCCTGTCCACCAGTTGATGAAAGCTAGGAAAGGTATGGTTCATCAACTGGTATTGGAGCTCATCATTTAAACCCTCCAGGAAGTATTCTTGCTTCTCCCTGTCCTCCGCCACCTCTGGAGTGGCATATCTAGACAACTGAAGGAACTTGTCCCTATACTCAGTCACCGACATGCTGCCCTGCTTCAGGGAAAGAAACTCCTTCTTCTTCATTTTCATCAACACCGTAGGCACGTGGTGGTTGTGAAAATTCTCCCTGAACTGTGCCCAAGTGAATGCATCCCTATCTTAGGGTCTATAGGATTCCCACCAATCCTGGGCTGCCCCTCTCGGCTGACCGGACCCATACAGGACCCTCTCCCGGTCGTTGCGTTGTGCAATCTCCAACTAGCGTTCCACAGCACAAAGCTAGTCGTCAGCTTGCAGTGGCTTTGTAGCATGGGAGAAGATTTGTGGATGACCCTTTAGAAAATCTCCACGCCTGTCCCTAGGTGGTAGGGGTAGTGGTTGTGCCTGGGCTTGTTGAAGGACTTGCATGGCTGTGGTCATAGTGTTCATCATCTGCATCTAGAGGTGGTAGAACTGGTCGGGGGTCAATGGTGGTGGATTGGGCAGTGGTTGGCCGCCCCCCTGGTTTCCCTAGTTGGCATTCCCACCAGCAGCATTGCTCCTTGTGTTAACCATCTGATTGTAATAGAGACACCATAAGCACATAACTAACATATGGATACACAAGCGATAGCGACTAAAGATAAAGTACTAAGAGCAATAGAGTGGATATGATATTTTAACCCCACGAACTAACTTTATTTTATTATTGATAACATGGACTTGTTCATCCTGGGACAAATCCCCACAGCTGGATATAACACTCAACCAAAGATCCAAATAAAACATAGTTCAAAATAACAAACATCCAGACACCACAACTTAACTCAAATTCAACACAACCAACTCAACATGACGACTCACTCAAACGTACTAACGCGATACATGAGGACGACTAGTCATCCTGAGGGAGTATCCTGGTGGTACCACCTAACTCTCCGGTGCGAGGCCTCCTGCGAGGGGGAGACTGAGCTGGGTCCACCATTGGCACCTGAGGTGGTGGTCCCACCACTCGGTCCAGCTGAGCCTGAAGGTGAAACACCTCACCGTTCCGGTGATGGAGCTCCTCAGACACTCTGACGTAGGCAGTGATCAGGGCTGACACATACCGGACCAGCTTCAGCAGCTACCGGTTGTCCTCACCCCGAATGGACGCTATCTCATGCTCTGTATCCCCGGACTGCCGACGGGGAAAGTAATGGTACTGAGACTAGCAGAGTGGGGTGTGGTAGTTCTGGCAGAGAACCCCAAGAGCCTGCTGAGTAGCGTCCTCCATGGCCATCTCCATGGTCTCGTGCTCCGCGATGCTGCAGTGCCTGCGCAGCACGGTGTGTCCCCCATGGTTGGGGTTAGGCTCCAAGACCTGCAGACCGGCAGACCAGAGGGTGGTGTGGTCTGGGCGCGCTCACTGCCGGACCTGGTAGACGACCTCGTGGGTAGTGTAACCCAGGTCGTAGAGGCACTCGCGGAGTAGTCCCAGGATGTCACAACCGGTTTCCAACGAACAAAACTGAGCAAGTATACATATGCTCCAGGATCAAGTCTCGCATATGTATGACAAATTACAATGGCATCACAGACACATGTCAAAGAATAAAAGCGTACATAAAGTTAACATCATTATTACATAATAAAGACCATGTCTTAAACTCAGAGTTATAACGAAACATTGTGGAAGCGTAAAAGATAACTAAGGGCGCCACAGGGACGTCAACTGGTGAACGGACGCCTAGAACTCATCATAGCTCTGTGTGTAGTCCTCGGCATCTCCATCAACTGAACAGCGGTTGGATTTGTCCCCCCAACAAGGAATGAAGATAAAACAAGCATGAGTACAAGGTACTCAACAAGTACAACATAAACTATGAGGCTCTAAGGTTAGCTGACATGACTGCATGGGCTTTTAATTGACAAGGTTTTATTAACTTCTATTTACTAAAGTTGAGTAAGATAAACCATTTGCCCAAAGTCATTGCATAAAGAAAATTAACCATATTAAAGAACATAACCATAACCAGAACCATAACCAGGAAACCACTAATCAAAAGGAGGATCCGGACCGCTCATAACCGTGAGCACAGCTGACATGTTAGTTTTACACTCTTGAGAGGTTGCACATCTTTACCCACAAGTCATGAGCTAGGCTAGGTGTTCATCACATTACCGGAGATGAGATGACTAGCAAGCACACCACGAAGCCTTTCCAAAGATCACGTTAGTAAAGAGTAACCGCAAGGAATCAAGCGCCGCAACGGTGAGACAGGCCTCCAAGGGGAGAAGCACATACATATAACGTAAAGCACACTCAACCCAAGGAGCGCGAGGTTCACTGAAGCTTACTCCCCCTCTTGCCCCGCAGGTAAGTTACCCCAAACCAAAATGACCTAATTACTGAGCTAAGACTGCCCCATCCCAGTCTTGTGGTAGCGCGATTGTCCCAGGTTGTCGCTCTATGAACAGGTCCTTACGGAGAGAACCGCAAAAGCACACGAGCACATTGCTCAGGTTCCCTAAACCATGTTGCTAAAAAGCAAGTTTTAAACGAGACATGAACCACTCAAGCACACAGCACAGAGGGTCAATCTCACATTAATTGCATAGAATCATTAACAAAGTTAATTAACAAAAGGTATGAGAGTTCGCGCTGCACCTAGCATAACTTAATCCCAAATGCATTCCAAAAGGTAGATATAAAGGATAAAAGGTAGCTAGGTAAACCTTAAAGGTACACAAAATTAAATGCACATGCAGTGAATAACAGTTATTAGGTGTTGTTTATACTTGCCTTCCTCGGGGTTATCCGACTGCTGCTCAAGGAAATCAAGAAGTGGCTCTGCAAACTCCACGGACTGCTCAACGTCTACTCACGAACATAGCACCATACAAGCATCCACGTACAAAAATACATGCAAACAAAGGTAAAACTATAAGAAACAGTACACCATTACATAAAAACAGAACATAAAACTCATATAAAACTAATCTACGTACTGCTACGAACACATGAGTGCAAGAATCACCCTAATCGGATCTAAAATGTGAAAGTTATGCATAAAACAAGGTTCCAGGGGCATAACTACGATTAAAAACTTAGATCTAGGGTTTATCTGGTGAAACCGAGGGCCCATGCGTAAATAAAAGGACCTCCCGAGGGCCTATAGGCAAAACCGGCGGCCCCGGGACGGCGGGTTATATTTTACAAAAGGTCAGGGGCTAAAACATAAAGAAAAGGACCTAAACCTAATTACTTTTGAACTATGGTGGACTGCGGGTTGATTACTGAGAAAGTCAGGGACTCTTTAACAAAAATAACCGCGCTGACCGGCGCTGACCGGTATTGACCGGTCGCCGGCGCATCTGGATCATTGGATCTAGATCGGGCGGCTCGGGTAAGATCGGGGTTGAGTCTGATCTATCCCATCCAGATTGAATCTGGTGGCCACGGTTGAATGGGCAGGGGCTTCGCCGGTGGCAACCCTTAGCCGCGGCGGTGCGTCGCCGGAGCGCGCACGTTCTCGCAACCGAGGGTGCGGCTCGGGACGAGGATTAGCTAGAGAGGGAGAGTGAAGCACGACGAACCTCACCGTGGGATCGTGGGCGGTAGAGAGTGGCCGAAAGCGGGTCGGCGACGGGCGGCAGCGGACGGCGGAGTCGGGCATCGCGGGACGGCGAGATGGAGGCAGATGCGGGCGCCTAGAACCGGCGGAAACAACTCGCGGCGGCTCTGCGAACAAAATGAAGGGGTCAAGACAACCGGAAGAGCGATGACGGTGACGAATCGAAGCGGCGGAGGAGCTCACTGTTTCGGCATTCGGCAACAAAATTAGGGCGGCACGGTGCGGTAGAGCTTGGGCAGAGAGCTAGGAGATGCGTAGTAGATGGCGGTGGCCCTAGGGGGTGTACTTATAGGGGTGCGGCTAGGGCGACGGTGGTGGAACGGGCTCCGAAGCTTGCGGCGGAGGAAGCGGCGCGAGTCTATCCACTTTAGAGTCCACCTCGGCTCGGACCCGCGGCGATTCCGCGTCGGGAAGGAGGAGGAGGCTGGCGCACGGGCCCGGGACGTGAGCACGGGGTAGCAGAGAGGGGCCATCGGCCAGGGGGAGAGAGGGGGGGCGGCCCACCGGTGAGAGCGAGCGGAGGGAGTGAGGAAGGGGACGGGACTTACAACCTGGGCCCATGGGTCAAAGAGAGAAAGAGGGAGGAGGGTGGGCGACGGGCGGGCGGTTGGGCCGGCTCGCTCGGCGCTGCTGGGGCTGGAGTAGGCCGAAAGAGGGGGGGGGAAGGCGCTGAGCCAGTTGGAGGAAGCCGGCCTGGTGCCTTTCCACTTTCTTTTTTTCTATTTCTATTTCTTTTTCTATTTAAACAAACCACACTCTATGAATCCAAATAAATTTGAATTCCAACCTTATTTCATGCAACCATAAGAAATATGCACCAGCATGAATGCACAACATGTTGACACTATGATTCATTTTAATTACTTGCTTGATAAAATAAATCATTAAATGCAACAATAGGCATATAAAATCCTACGAAATTAAATAAGGCATGTTAAATTTATTAAAAAAATACTAGATTTAAAATTAGGGTGTTACACAGGAACTCCAGGATAAAATAAATCATTAAATGCAACACTGGGCCGAAAGCTGGCCCACCAGCGCAGGCCGCTCCTCCCCCTCAACGCGCCGCCCAGCCCACCAGCGCCTCCCTCTCCCTCAGCACGCCGCTGATAGGCGGACCCCGCGCCCGCGCCCACTGACCGCTGGGCCCCGCCTCCCAGGCTCGTCTCCCTCCTCCCACCGTGATTTTCGCCGCCCTTCCTTACTCCTCCGCTCAGCCGAACCGGAGCTCAAGTAGGGGGGATTCAAACCCGAGCCCCGCTCCTCTTTCCTCCGCACACTGCCTCAATCCCGCATCCACCGCGCCAGTTTCTCCTTTCCCCTCCACCTTCCCTCACTCCGCTTGAAGAGCATTCAAATCCCGAGCGCCATCCCCATGCCACGACGCCCTCGGCCCTCACCGTGCCTATAAAACTGACCCCGAGCTTCACCCTCGCCCTCTTTACCAAGCCTCCACTACAATTCCACCCCCGTGCACCGACGCGCTCGCATTTTGCCGCCGAAGCTCTGCCCCGATAAGCCACTCCGCCGTTCGTTTCGTCGCCGTGGGTCCATCTCCAACCATGTAACCCTCACCATCGTCTTCGCAAGGGTTTTTCGCGGCCACTCCGTGGGTTTTGGACGGCCATCTGAGCCCCTGATGCCTCCGTCCGCGAATGCCAACCAAGCTCATCTGCCGTCCTCCGTCGCGAGCCCTCTTCACCGCTTCTCCGTGCAAATCGACCCCTCAGTGAGCTTCGCCTTGGCTCTCTCTCTCCCGGTCTAACTCTAGTCCAGCGAGACCGCCTCTAGGCCCCGGCGTGCGCCCCGCCGGTGAGCCGCCGCCGCGCGGGCCTAACTCCGCCATGGGGTAGGGTCGCCGCCGGCGCCTTCCTGTCCCCTTTGATCCAAGCCCTTGGATCAAACCTGCACAGCCATGATTAGAACGTGCCATACCCCTTCGCCAGCCAATCACAGAGCGCCATGTCGCCTTCACTTAACCTAGTCAGCGCGGTCCCACACGTCAGGCCGATGTGGCAGGCCACGTGCGCGCCGCGTCAGCGCCGCGTCGGCGTAGACCGAGTCAGCCATGGGGTTTTGCAAGGAAGCCCACGCGTTTGTCTGGAATCAACCCGCAGTCCATCCCTGCTGAAAAGTATTTAGATCTAGGTCCTGTTTTTATCGGTTTAGACCCTGAGCTTCCCGGGATTTCAACCCGTAGTCCAGGCTCTCAGTTTTTGCCATAAAACCCTCGGCGGCTACGGTTAATTACGGAGAGGTCCTCGGTTTTGCAAAACTAGCCCCTGGTTTAGTGGTTTTGTCACCGTTTTGCCCCTAGGAGCTTGTTTTATGCATATCTTTCACGTTTTAACTCCGATTTAAGTGATTCTCGCGCTCACGTAATTGTAGCAGTGCGTAGAATGTTTTTAGTATAGTTTTGTCTTCTGTTTTTATGAGATGATGTACTGTTTCTTATCCTTTTGTTCTTGTGTGCATGTATGCGTGTTTGGAAATGCTTGTTTGTTGCCGTGATCACGATTAGACGGTGAACCTTTCATTGGAGAAGGTGAGCAGTAGTTTGAAGGAGTTGATCAGCAGCCTGAACAGTTCGAGGAAGGCAAGTATAGCATGAACACAACCCAATAACCATTTAATCACTTCATATGTATGTGTCTAATTTTGTATGCCCTAAGGACTGTACTATAGCCTCTTTTATCGATATATTTACCTATGGGAATGCATGTTAGTTAAGTTTTCCTAGTTGCTGTGCGAACTCATGTATCTTTTGCTAATAATTTTGTTAATGGATCTATGCAATCAAATTGAGCTTGACCCTTTGGGGTTCATGTTTCTTTAAAAATGGCTTTTTAGCAACTTGGTCTAGGGGGCATGAGCATGTGTTTTGCTTATAGCCACTCTCCATAAGGACCGGTTCACAAAGCAACAACCTGGGATAACAGTGCTACCATGAGACTGGAATGGGACGGTCTTGGCTAACTAATTAGGTTGCATTGGTTTGGGAGTAACTTACCGACGGGGCAAGAGGAGAGGTGAGCTTCTGTGGCCCTCGCGCTACTTGGGTTGAGTGCGTTTATCTCCCCTTGAGGCTTGCTCCACAGTTGCGGACCCTAAAACCTTAGCGGTTACACCTTAACAACGTGATCTTTATAAAGGCCTCGTAGTGTGCTTGCTAGCCATCTCATCTAAGGTAATGTGGTGGACCACTAGCGTAGCCCACGACTCATGGGTAAAGATGTACGACCTCTCGAGAGTGTAAAACTGACATGTCAGCCATGCTCACGGTTACGAGCGGCCCAGATCCTTTATGCAGATTAGTGATTCCTAGATGGGTTCGAAAGTGGTTATTTTGTTAAATACGTTGATTAATGTTCTTATGCAATGCCTTGGGCTTAAGGGTTTATCTACTCACTTGTAGTAACTAGTTGTAAAGTAAAACTTGACCAACTAAAAGCTCATGCATTGTGTCAGCCAACCTTAGAGCCTCATAGTTCATGTTATGCTTGTTGAGTACGAGTTGAAGTACTCACGCTTGTTCTTTTATTTCAACCTACTGTTGGTTGGAACCCAACCGTTGCTCAGTTCAAGAAGACTTCGAGGAGTATGTTTAGGACTTCAACGAGTTCTAAGCGTACCAGTCCACCAGTCGACGTCCCTGTGGCGGCTCATTTTGTCTTCGTTTACGCTTCCGCTATGACTCTGGTTTAAGACATGTGTCTTATTGTAATAAAGTGATGATATACGCTATGTAAACGTTTTATTTATCTTTTGCACGTTCTATGATGTCACTATTGTCATAATATATGTGAGACTCGTTCTTGGCACATATATGATGCTCTGGTTCCGTTGGTTGAGAACTGGGTGTGACAGGCGGCCTAGAATCCTGGTCGGCCGGCCTCCTTGGTGTTGCTTCGGGAGTGAGCAAGGTAGAAAGTGCAAAGGAGGAAACAAAGGGGAGGAGGTTGGTCGGCCGGCTAGGGGGCTTGGTCGGCCGGCCACCTTGAGTGTGTGTTGAGTGTGTTGAAAGGAAGAGTGGTGAGATGGAAAAGAAGAGGCATGGGGGGCTGGCTGGGCGGCCACGGTGCATGGGTTGGCCGGCCTACTCCCTGCCTCTTGTGCTTTGCTTAGGAAGTGAGGCAAAGGGAAAGAGAGGGAAAAGAGAGAAAGCAAAGCTAAAGAGAAGGAGAAAGGAGAGAGGGAGCATGACAGTGAAGAGAAAAGAAAAAAAGAGTGGTCGGGTGGCCTGGCCTTGCGGTCGACCGGCCTGACCAGTGCCCCCTCCCCCTTTGATCACCCTTGTGCAGTGGTGGTCAGCCGGCCTCATGATGAGGGTTTAGGGTTTAGGGTTTAGGGCTTAGGGCGGCCGGCCCCTATATATATATTTTTTTCGAACATGGGAGGTATAAACTAAATGCAATGACAGATAAAAATTATGCATTGCCAAAATTAAGTATGCAATGGAGAATGGAAAATTAAACTAGTGGGAAATAAATATGCCGTCGAATGATAATGCCAAATTTACCTCTTGGTGGGAGCGAACCATTTACCGCCCTTTGGGATGTCACGTGAGCGTACGTACGGGGAGGTAAGCAGTACCTTTGCAAGCCACTTGGAATTTGTCGTGGATGGGTCCTGGGCGCGCTCGTTGTCAACATGCCCCATAGTATTTGTCCTAGGGCCTCCATGGGTATGTTGATTTTTATTGCACCCTCGGTTGATGGGTCTTGTAAAATCATGGGTGCCGACCATCTTAATAGGAGCTTTGCCTCCAGTTTTCTGGTTCTTGCGGTTAGCCTTCATGGCTCTCGCCTTCTTCCATTCATCTTCCTCTCGTTGTCGGATGGCAGCTGTTGACGCGTGTTATGTACTAAATTTATGCTCTATTTTTACATGATTTTATTCCTTTTCAGAAGATAATCTTATGATTTAGTATTATTTTGCTAACAAATAACCCCGTTTTCAAGAATGCTCTTTGTTTTTGGACATTATTAAATATTGCAGGAAAATAGCAAATAATTGGAGAATAATTGCAATAATTGAGAAGATTACTCGTTGATGGATCAAAGCTACAAGTCCAGGGAGGTGCGATGATTAATAAAAGAAGGACAATTGAAACCCAAAAGAAGGCCCAAGCCCATTATGGAGAAGGTTCCGGAGGCTAAGGCTTGCTTGAGGAAGAAGATTATGAAGACAAGGAAGGTTTATCAAGAGTCCAATCCAAGCCCCAATTAAATCTCGAGATATTCTCGGATTCCAAGACAGCAGCACCTTGCGGGCCCAATTCAGTGACATTAACGACGTCAAATGAAGAAAGTTGAATACCAAAGTTGTAGATCTCTTCGAGCTCTACAATTTAGAGTCCAAGTTTGCATTATTTGGACTTCGGATGAGGGAGTTATGGTCGAAATACTAAAGGCTGCAGAATATAGAAAGCTGGTTTCAGGAAGGATTAGGACAAGGACTTATTCTCCAACTAAGGAAGCTTCATGGACGACCGGGACTCTTCAAGATACATGTATATACATAGGAATAGGTGTTTTAGATGTCTTAGGACTCTTAGAACCGACCTATTAGATTCCATTTATAGGGGACTCTCTGGAGTATAAATATATGGCCTCCCTACAGGGAGAGACATCCAATTCCATCGAATTCATTGTAAACCAGAGCTCCAAAGTTAGGGTTTAGGGCCGACGATCAAGTAACTCGGCGAGTAGGAGATCTCGGTGAAAGGAGGCGGCAAGAGGAGGCAGGACCAGAGGGGGTCGGCCGACCTACCCCCCTAGGGTCGGCCGACCACACCTGTTCCCGTGGAGTCTCGAGTTCATCTTCGAATATGTTCTTCGTCGAGTCTGTCTCGACGACTATGCGCTTCTAGTTCATGATGTATCTCGAGTAACTCTCTGTTCTTCTTATTTTTCTTTGATAAACCCTGAGTTCGATCAATGAAATAGTCTATTTGGTATTAGTTCTTTGTTTATACATGATATATGATCCATATCTTTGCAATACTTCATCTCTACATGTGATCTAGCTAGAGTTGATATATCCACATGTCTTTTAGTAGATCTTTTTACTTTAATTAGTTGATTGAATCTATTCATGCTTAGAGATGGTTTGGGTTTGCTAGTTCGTCGAGTACCTGGTTACTAGTGACAGTAGAGCCCGGGGAAAGGTTCGAGCAAGTCTATGACATTCATGATCATGTTTATTCTATGTTTCACGTTAGATCCATGCTCAAGGTAGTTGATAGTTTATAAAAAGTTTGTCTCATATCTCTTGCTAATTCCTTAGCCATAGTAGCTTCTTCATCGATCTTTCTTTTGATCTATTAATCTCTTGTTCTTGATCTAGTTTATGCTATAGTTAGTTTTATATCTAGCTTGTGATTAGAATATCGTTTATCATCCTTAGTTTAGTTTAGATATAGATTAGTCAGTAATTAGACTCTCTTTTATACCTAGTTTAGATCTCTTTTAGATCGTAATTAGACCTGTATTAGAGTATAGATTAGAGTGTAATTAGAGTAGTTTTAATACTCTTTTAAGCTTGTTTAGATCTATTAGAGCTAGTTAGTAATTGATTAATCCTTGATTAATAGTAGTTTAAACCTAGTTTTCCATGGATTGACAAAACCTTAGATACTCATCCTAAGGGAAAGGCTACACCGATACTGTCGCTTGCAGTATAAGGTTTGGCGTGCTAAGTGTCGTCAACAAGCTTTTCTGGCGCCGTTGCCGGGAAAAACTAACGTTTAATATATTATTAATCTTGTATTAGCCTTTTACTACTAGTTTTGATTGTCAGTTCATGATTGCTAATTGTGTGTTTATCTAGTTCTAATTCTGTGCTAGTTTAGTTTTAATCGTGTGATAGTCTTGTTCTAATTGTTTGCTAATAGTTTTCTAATTGTGTTCTAAATTAGTTAGCGTGTTCTAATTCGCTAGTTTGTGTTTAATCTTAGTTTCTAATTGTTTAGTGTTTTCTAATTTTAGTTCTAATTACTTTAGATTTATCTAATTACATTCTTGTTTTCTAATTTAGTTTTTGTGTTCTTCGTTCGTTATCGTGTTTGTTCTTAATTCAAACTAACCCAGCAACTTTGCTGTCATAGATCTTTCGTTTTGTGTTTTATTTTGTGTTTGTGTCAGGTATGATTTCAATGCGCGAAGATCTGCCACTTGGAGAGTACTTAACTTTGAAACCTGCGAATTTGAAGTTTCAAAGATCAAACAAGAAGCCGGAATCAGGATCCTATGAGCTGAAGCCAGGAATCATCCGAATTGCTGCTGAAAATCAGTTCAGTGGAAAAGATGATGAAAATCCATACAAGCATTTGGAGAAACTCAAGCAAGTGTGCCACACCTTCTATCAAGACGGAGTCCCAGTGGAGTGGGTGTTGTGGAACCTCTTTCCATTTACCCTTGTGGATAAAGCCAACAAGTGGTACCAAGCTGCCTCAGTAGAAGCTGAAGGAGACTGGGAGACTCTCGAGCAGAAGTTTCTCACAAGGTTCTTTTCTCCACTTAGAGTACATAAGTTGAGAAAGGAAATTTGGAACTTTGGACAGAGAGAGGATGAAGATATCGATGAAGCTTAGGATAGACTTGAGGAAATGAGGACACAAGGACCGCCACTCGGATTTACACCAGACATGTTCATGTCAATTTTCTACTATAGTCTGAAGACTAAGGACTTTGAGCGACTAAACACTTGCGCAGGAGGATCACTCATGAGCAGGAAGTGGAGTGAAGCTATCAAGATTCTGTCAGATGTCTTGATGAAACGCTGGCCCAATCTTCCGTAAGGTACGGGTAAATATCGATTTGGTGGAGAACTCGACGTTGACGGTCCGCTTCAAATCAACAAGATTCGAACCTGCAACCGCTACACCACAGCTCCGTTGGTTATCAACCAAGCACAACTTGATTGACCTCGCCGATAAGGCTATTCCTGCAAGCGAATCGAAGAACACAAGCAAGAAGGTATAAACACGCAATCTGAAATTGCAAATATGTATGAAGCGAATAAGATAGGGAGTTCAAGAACTCGGTTCCAATGGGCTAATCGTCAACAATGGAGGAGATCAAGAACGGGGGCCTTGGATCACTGCAACAGGGTTTGTCACCAGCAATTACAATGAATCTATCAAGTTTCTCGATGGACAACTCAAACTAAACAAAACCCAACTCTAAAGTGACGGCGGCTACTGAATATATATAGTCCTGGACATCCTAGGGTTGAGGCGTGACCAAGGAGGGGCGCCCCTCAATATGGGCTTAAGGCCCGACACGATACAATTTAAGTTTTGGCCCAAAACAAAGTTGCTGCAACTTTTTGTGGTCACACAGCATGACCCACGAATCTTCTGGAGCTAGGACCAGAACCAAAACGACGGCATCGTCATCCCGATTCCAACGCATCCGAGAACGCCCCGTTTCGATGTCGTATGAAGGAGATATGGCCGAAACCGTGACGTGTTGTCTGCTGAAAACGGGGTGAACGTGGCAACCGAGTTGGGGACGAATTCCGACTTGGAGAAGACCACGAATCGTGCACATCCAGCGTGGCGATGTCCTCATCATCCTCCCCTTCTTGAATTGGAGTCGTCCTCGACTCCATCCTCATGATGTCCGCATCATCCTCCCCTTCTTGGAACAAAGTCGTCCTCGACTCACCAAGTACCTGCAAAAGGTTAGTGACAGCAGGCGATGCACGAATAGGTTGACAAAGCATAGTATAACAAGGTGCAGCATTGTTTTCACATAATGCAGCAGTGGCAGCAGTGGTCGCAAGATAAACATCTTTATTCAATTTAATTCCATTATTGCGAGCATGAGGGGAATCTACAGGAAGGTCATGTTTAACATTTGTAACATTTGCAGCATGTTCTTTATGATAGTTTCGAATATCAGCTGGCGACAAAGGAGACAAAGTAATTTTCTTATCCTTATGCATGAAAGTATATGTATTAGTTCTACCATGGTGTGACACATCATTATCAAATTCCCATGGTCGTCCTAACAATAAGGAAGATGCTTGCATAGGAACAACATCAAAATCAGCATAACCTTTATAAACGCCCACAGAAAAGTGTATACGGGCTGATTTGGTTACCTTCGCCTTACCGCTATTGTTGAACCATTGGATGTGGTATGGGTGGGGAAGGTCACGTGTAGGCAAACCAAGCTTGTGGACCAAATCTGTACTCACCAAATTGCTGGAACTCCCGCTATCAATGATGGTGAGAACACGACACTCCTGCACAATGAGAAACAAATGGAACAAGTTGTTGCGCTGGAGCTTCTCTTCCTCATGGTCCACCCGTGTACTCAAAGTACGCTGTACAACAAGGGTAGGATATTCCGCGGTGGCAGCCACGGAATCAATGGCAACCGCATCCATCTCTGCAGCAAGGTTAGTAGAAAGAACCAATTCATCTTCTATATCACTAGCACTTTCATACCCAGTACCATCAGCGGTAGCAATGTAAGCACGACGACTTGGGCAATCCTTCATGACATGGCCCATGCCCTTGCATCGATGGCATATGATTTTGGAGGAGGAACCGCTGGTAGAAGAATGTGCAGGGGCAGCAGCACCTCGCTTCTGTGGCTGGAGCTGCACAGAAGACGAAATACTCACCTCGGAAGCTTGCGTCGAGGAAGGCAGCGCTGGAGGTGGCGTAGCAAAAGAAGCCTTGGACTTCTCAACGTTGGCACGTTGCAAAAACGATCGTCCTTGTGACCTGAAAGATTGTTCTTCTTGGCGGCGTACCTGTACTTCCCGTTCTGCCTTAATAGCAAGATGATACAAAGCAGAAAAATTGCGCCAAGTTTTGTAATCAAGTATACTTTGTATTTCAGCATTTAAACCACCAAAGAAACGAGCACATGTATCATTATCCTCTTCACGAATGCCACAACGTGCTAAGCTCATAAGCAATTCCTGATAATAGTCCTCTACTCCTCTATCACCTTGTGTTAAAGTTTGCAGTTTTAAACGTAAATCACGTTGGTAATAAGGAGGAACAAAACGAGATTTCATGCGAGCCTTTAATTCTCTCCAAGTTTGAGGAACAACAGCATTATTAGCATTGCAAAGATCACTCCACCAGAAAAGAGCAAATTTAGTAAATTCACTAGTAGCAAGTCTTACTCTATGCTCCTCAGGAACAGCATGGGAATCAAATTTTTGTTGAACAGAAAGTTCCCAATCTAAATATGCATCAGGGTCAACATGACCAGCAAACTCAGGGAGACTAAATATTATTTTGGAGAAAGGATCATTGTTACCATTATTACCTCCCATACCGCGGCGGTTGAAGTTGAAGCGGCGACGGTTATGTGCATCAGGGTCAGGTTCATCGTCATCCATATCATCCTCAAAACCACCAATGTTATCGTCACCTCCTGCACATGGACGGCGTTGCTCAACCTGTGCAACACGAGTCACTAAATTGTTCATGTTTCGGGTTAGCGCGTCGAGGAGGTTGCGCTGCTCGGTCGCAAGAATGCGCTGCTCATTCATGAATGAGGTAAGCTCAGCCTTGGACACACAGTCGTTGAAGTCCGTTGGAGATCCTGACATGGTTAGAAGACAGGAAAAGACAACACAAAAGTATTATCCCTATCAACTAAAAGGAACCGGTTGGAGGTGGGTGGTGCTGTATGTGGAAAGCAAAATCTCAAGCGGCTTACCACCGTCTTGCAAGTGTTCTTACCAAAGCTAAACAGGCGGTACAATCTTGTTGTCGAGCTTGAGGTGTAACAGTTGCAAGAAGGAACCTGTGCTGACCGAAGTATTTGTGGAGCTATAGGTAGGAGACACTCAAATATGATAGCAAGGAGTAGCAAATAACGAATGCAGATTAGCAAAGCTCAATAAGTATCCAAAGTACAAGTCACAGTTGCTGGCTAAGACGTGCCTAGACGTAGCGCAACAAGAGGAAACAAGTGACGATGGATGAAACTCACAGAATAGGCGAATCAGCACGTGAACAGGGGGCACCCGAAGAACACAAGATCTTTGACTTTTTTTGTATGATTTTTCTGATATTTTTCCTTGAACAAGGATCACAAAAAAAATTGAACCACAAATAATTTCACCTTCAACAGAGGTCAGATGTGGTCTACAGGAAAAACAGCACGTTCTCTGAAAAACGTGCAAAACCCTTGATCAATTTTTTTCTTTATTTTCCTGAATTTTTTTGGCAATTTTGACAGACGCAAACCGACAATCGGTTGGTTTGCCTATGCTCAGAATCTCGTCACGAAGCTACCATATTTTTTTCGGATTTTTCTGACAAACGAGCGGAAAGTTATGCCTGTTTTATGGAAGGTACCTCAAGTTAAGTTTTTCCGATGGCACAACCCGACGGCGGAAATTAGGGTTTGGATGGCGGAATTGGCACACGACGGCGAATGATGGATGGAGAAGGAAAGTGGGGAAACAAAATCACAACGCGACTTGTTGTGTGGGTAATCGTGGATGGGATTGTGGCGGAAACAAAGAATAGCAAGAGAACAGTTGAATTACGACTACGACACAACCCTAAACCAGCAACACAACTAGGACACGGATACGAACTGAACAAAGCGAATACTGAAAACGAAATTGCACGGCTTAAAAATACCTCACGGTTATAGGACAGGGGAATTTTTTTTTTTTTTAGGGCTTTTTTTTTGTGGACTGTAGGTAATGCACACACGAACGAATCTAAAGGAAACAACTCAATTATACCTCACGGGAAAACCTGGAATCCTGATACCACTTGATGAAACGCTGGCCCAATCTTCCGTAAGGTACGGGTAAATATCGATTTGGTGGAGAACTCGACGTTGACGGTCCGCTTCAAATCAACAAGATTCGAACCTGCAACCGCTACACCACAGCTCCGTTGGTTATCAACCAAGCACAACTTGATTGACCTCGCCGATAAGGCTATTCCTGCAAGCGAATCGAAGAACACAAGCAAGAAGGTATAAACACGCAATCTGAAATTGCAAATATGTATGAAGCGAATAAGATAGGGAGTTCAAGAACTCGGTTCCAATGGGCTAATCGTCAACAATGGAGGAGATCAAGAACGGGGGCCTTGGATCACTGCAACAGGGTTTGTCACCAGCAATTACAATGAATCTATCAAGTTTCTCGATGGACAACTCAAACTAAACAAAACCCAACTCTAAAGTGACGGCGGCTACTGAATATATATAGTCCTGGACATCCTAGGGTTGAGGCGTGACCAAGGAGGGGCGCCCCTCAATATGGGCTTAAGGCCCGACACGATACAATTTAAGTTTTGGCCCAAAACAAAGTTGCTGCAACTTTTTGTGGTCACACAGCATGACCCACGAATCTTCTGGAGCTAGGACCAGAACCAAAACGACGGCATCGTCATCCCGATTCCAACGCATCCGAGAACGCCCCGTTTCGATGTCGTATGAAGGAGATATGGCCGAAACCGTGACGTGTTGTCTGCTGAAAACGGGGTGAACGTGGCAACCGAGTTGGGGACGAATTCCGACTTGGAGAAGACCACGAATCGTGCACATCCAGCGTGGCGATGTCCTCATCATGTCTGCTTAAACTCCAAGACTTAAAGAGATAGGAAAGACAGTGCAGTGAAGAAGCCGAAGAAGGAGCTCATGGCGCCTACCTCTTCCATATTTGAAGACCAGCCACCGGTCAAAAAGACTCCAGTGCCTTATGCATTTGAGGAGGAGTACGAGAGTTTTGCGCTTCAAGAGGAGAACAAGAGTACAGATTATAGGAGTCCTACCATTGCAAAGCCTTTGACAGAGTTTATGAGGTGGATGCTAGTGGAGTTTAGAGATACACTCAAGTGTGTAGGACCACTTTCACCAGAAGACTTAGTGGAGGAAGAGGAGCTGTTTCCACCAGAAATTCCACTAAGAAAAATTAGTGAAGACCAAAGTACAAGGGAGATGCTGCAGAATTTTGAAGTCAATGAGCAAAGCTATCCTCACTCGGTGACAACCAACATAACTGAAGAAATGTTCTATGGCATGTCATTTGAGAGACAAACAATGGGATTTAATGTAGATTGGAGTGATGATGAGTGGGAGACAAGCTATCAATCAGATTGGAGTCACTCAACTTGTAGTAGCTCACTCTAGGAAGACTCCAGATACTCAGCTAATTCCTCAGTTGTTAACACTGTTGCTTCTCAAGATTTCACTCCAAAGAATCAGTATGTGACAAAGCTTGAAGATGAAGAGACTGATTCAACATCAACCATGCTCAAGACTGAATATTTAGAAGGACAACTCAGTAGTGAAATTGAAGATCATCAAAGCAATAAGGAATCATTTCAAGATGTTGAGGTTCAAATTTCAATTGAGACGCTGGCGGGTGAGCTATTCGAAAATTCAAACCCAAGGTACACAAATGTTTCTCAAAATTCTATTTGTTTTGATAAATCTTTCAATTTGAATAAGTCAAATCTTGTTGTTAAGCCTTATTATGATAATAATTATGTTTATAAGCTAGATTTTCCTGAAAATAAAAATGAGGCTATAAGTTTTAACTTTGATTATTTTATGCCTAATAAACCTGAGTTAGAGAAAAAATTTAATACTAAATATATTATCCATACTCTAGTTAACCATAATTTGTTTTGCTTCTGTAATTTAATCATAATTGTGGTTATGGATGCTTATGTTTATCATAAGTTTTGTAAATCCCGTTTATATTCTTAAACTTGTGATATTATTTAGTCTAGCTCTAGACTTTAAATTAAGCGCTTTTCGGGAGGCAACCCGTTTTTAGTTAGTTTTAGTTTTAATTTTATGTGATAATTAGAAAGCTTAAACACCTTTCTTTGATAACTAATTTGTGGCTAATTACCTAGAAAAATTTGGTTTAGATTGCATTTATATCATATCTTATGTTTCATTTAAATTGCATTTTGCATTTATCACCTTGTTGCATTTTAGATTAAGGTTGCATGTTTGCATTTTAATTAGCTTGGTTGTTTATTTAACTTCATGATATGTGCTTTCATGTTTTTGTTAAATGCTTGATCAGTATTTTTTTAGCAATTTTGTGTAAGCATGGTTCTTAGACTAGATTGTTGATCATCACGATGAAGTTCATTAAACCTTGCTAGTTATCCATATTTATATTTTGTTGATTAGTTTATAATCTTTGCAATGCGCTTGGTTTTTCTTGTGCTGTTATTAGTTAATAATCATGATAAAACGTGGTGTTTTAATCTTGGTTAGTTAAATCTTAAATGGATATAGAGAGACTTAGCAATCATGTTGTAGACGTGTTGTTTCGAACTTGATTTAATCATTGTCTATGTTTATATGCTTATCCAATGCATGCATTTACATTTGCACATTCATATATTCATATAGGTTTTACTAATCCTTGTTTTGACTAAAGTAATTAAACCACAAATTAGGAATTATTGGATGTGTTAGATGAACGTAGATTCTATCTACTTCCCGATTATCACCACGGGAGTAGATTTGTGCGCTCAATTTGTTTTGCAGGTATAGAGAGAATTTATAAAAGATTGGAAGAACCTTTTTGTGATGAAGATGAAGTAGAACATTGAGAGGAAGTGTTTCAAGAATCAACACATATGCCACCATGGTGCCCAAGGATTGAAGGATTAAGAATTGTCAACATCTCTGAAGCTCAAATCTGAAACCTGAAGATGTCATCAAGATTCTGGTTGACTCCAGAGGATAAAAGCAGAATATTTTCTTATATTTGGAAGCCCATCAAGTTAGCTTTCCAACGGATCAAACGGAGCTTCATTTCGAATTTTCTACAAGGATTTATGGCCAAAACATTGGACGTGACTCGAGCTGAAAACAGTTCTGACAGCACAAGGTCTCTGGAGTAAAGATGGCATAACTCCTTCGTTCGAAATCGGATTTTGGTGCATGAGTACTCGTTGGAAAGGAGTCCAGCTACAATGGTGACAACAAGAGGAGGAAGATGATGGCACTAACAAGAAAGAAAGGATGGGCAATGCTTACATAGAAGACTCCATGAGTTAGACATTCAAAAAGGTGGTGTAATATCTGAGGATGCCATAAGAGAAGTAATATGGAGAAGGCATCAAGTCAGCTACATCAACACTATCTATATTTGGTGAAGCCACAAGTGGAAAGATTGAAGATTGATAGATGATGAACAAGTGAAGAGTGTGAAGATGAGATTGCTTGTACATTAGTAAGCAACAAATAAGAAGCCTAGAAGACCATCTAATTTTCATCCATCCATGATAAAAGATATTCGACTACACTTCATCCAAAGGACGGTAACATTTTCTTAAATCCTCTTCTCTGCATTCATACTTTACCTACTATTATGCTTTCATTTATATATTTGATGATTATATCTTATGCTTTGAGTGAATAACAATGAATATTGCATTGTTTAAGTGTGGGGAGGTGTATCATCAAATGTGTTTTTGCTTTATTTATAAAATAAATTTTGTTTTTATGTGAATCTTAGTTTATATTAAAAATAAAATTTCTCACTTAATTTAAGTTTGTTCTTCATGATTACTTTAAGAATTAATCTTGTTCAGAATCATAAATATGTTTATTGTGGTGCTTAAAGGATTGATTAGTAGTGCATAACCCATGATTTGATTAGAGAAATAATGATTTGTAGCTTTGCTAAGCTTCTTAGGAAGAGATTTGGAGGATGATTTATTTATTTACTTAAAAAAACTCTTATGATCAAGTGTTCCATCCCTTTGTCAAAAGAGAGGATAAATCCTATTAGAGCCTAGTTGAAAACACAATTTATATGCTAGTTATCTCAAATGAGTTTGGTTAAGGTTGATTTTTTTAGAAAATTTGATCTCTTAAAAAATTTGGTCATCTATCTTTATCTTTTGATTGCTAGCCTCCACATACATATTCAGTGCTAGTTGTTCTACATTGGAGCACTAGCATTTGCTGAATTCCAAATCCTTAAACTCTTTGATCTTTCGACACTCATTGCCTGTATAGTGAAGTTTTTGTTCATTTGCTAATCACAAGGAAAAGTTCTATAGTTATCTTGATCTAAAAAATCAGTAGACTAAAAAGGAATAGAGTTTAAAAAAAAATAGTGAGACAAAAGGGGCGAAAAATAAAAAAACAAAAGAAAGAAAAAAAAGAGAGGTGGCGCCCAAATAAAAAAAAAAGAGGGGGAAAAAAGGACCAGGTGGTCAAATTAAATAAAGAAAAGAGAGATAAGTAGAATTAGGAAAAGGAGAAAGGGGAGAAAAAAAGGAAAGAAAGTAGAATTAGGAAAATTTTGGAAAAGAGAAAGAGAGGCTTAGTGTTTACTAGTGTAATGAGCAAAAGCTTTCACTTTTCCAACCATGTGCAATTTTTGGGAATTATCCCACTTTATTTATTTAATATTGCACATGTCCACTGTCTATATCTTCTTTTTCTTTCTCTCTATTTATGCATATATTTATTTTTTTATTTCCGATGACCAAGTTAATTCAAGGTGATTAGATGATCTTTAAAAAGATATCTTAGCTGAAAAATAAGTTGATTTAACTTTGCTAGCCTTTACCAAGCTCCTCTTAAACTCTTGGAGATGTGAGAAAGGAGTGATTTTTATATAGGATAGCCACAAAATATGAGTGACTTCATGTGAGCTTGAGAAAGAAGAACCGATGTAATTTCTTGATCTATAGAGATTGTTTTTCATACAAAAACCCCTCCATTTTAAATCTAAAGGAAGTTTTGGTTTTGCTATGATTCATTTGATTTCGAAAATTTCTGTGAGGATCTCTATGCATGAAAGTTGATTAAAATGCCCATGTTGAGATTGAATTGAATTCTGAACTTGTTTAATTTAAGAAGTGATTATTTAGAACTAGCTTAAATTTAGTTGAGTTTATACTGGGTTAAATTTAGTTGAGTTTATATTTAATCAAGTTTCTTGTTTAAAGTTTAGTTGAGTTTTTGATCGATCTCTTTGCTCGAGGACTAGCAAGATCTAAGTGTGGGGATATTGTTGACGCGTGTTATGTATTAAATTTATGCTCTATTTTTACATGATTTTATTCCTTTTCAGAAGATAATCTTATGATTTAGTATTATTTTGCTAACAAATAACCCCGTTTTCGAGAATGCTCTTTGTTTTTGGACATTATTAAATATTGCAGGAAAGTAGCAAATAATTAGAGAATAATTGCAATAATTGAGAAGATTACTCGTTGATGGATCAAAGCTACAAGTCTAGGGAGGTGCGATGATTAATAAAAGAAGGACAATTGAAACCCAAAAGAAGGCCCAAGCCCATTATGGAGAAGGTTCCGGAGGCTAAGGCTTGCTTGAGGAAGAAGATTATGAAGGCAAGGAAGGTTTATCAAGAGTCCAACCCATGCCCCAATTAAATCTCGAGATATTCTCGGATTCTAAGACAGCAGCACCTTGCGGGCCCAATTCGGTGACCTTAACTATGTCAAATGAAGAAAGTTTGAATACCAAAGTTGTAGATATCTTCGAGCTCTACAATTTAGAGTCCAAGTTTGCATTATTTGGACTTCGGATGAGGGAGTTATGGTCGAAATACTAAAGTCTACAGAATATGGAAAGCTGGTTTCAGGAAGGATTAGGACAAAGACTTCTTCTCCAACTAAGGAAGCTTCATGGACGACCGGGACTCTTCAAGATACATGTATATACATAGGAATAGGTGTTTTAGATGTCTTAGGACTCTTAGAACCGACCTATTAGATTCCATTTATAGGGGACTCTCTGGAGTATAAATATATGGCCTCCCTACAGGGAGAGACATCCAATTCCATCGAATTCATTGTAAACCAGAGCTCCAAAGTTAGGGTTTAGGGCCGACGACCAAGTAACTCGGCGAGTAGGAGATCTCGGTGAAAGAAGGTGGCGAGAGGAGGCAGGACCAGAGGGGGTCGGTCGACCTACCCCCCTAGGGTCGGCCGACCTCACCTGTTCCCGTGGAGTCTCGAGTTCATCTTCGAATATGTTCTTCGTCGAGTCCGTCTCGACGACTATGCGCTTCTAGTTCATGATGTATCTCGAGTAACTCTCTGTTCTTCTTATTTTTCTATGATAAACCCTGAGTTCGACTAATGAAATAGTCTATTTGCTATTAGTTCTTTGTTTATACATGATATATGATCCATATCTTTGCAATGCTTTATCTCTACATGTGATCTAGCTAGAGTTGATATATCCACATGTCTTTTAGTAGATCTTTTTACTCTAATTAGTTGATTGAATCTATTCATGCTTAGAGATGGTTTGGGTTTGCTAGTTCGTCGATTACCTGGTTACTAGTGACAGTAGAGCCTGGGGAAAGGTTCGAGCAAGTCTATGACATTCATGATCATGTTTATTCTATGTTTCACGTTAGATCCATGCTCAAGGTAGTTCATAGTTTATAAGAAGTTTGTCTCATATCTCTTGCTAATTCCTTAGCCGTAGTAGCTTCTTCATCGATCTTGCTTTTGATCTGTTAATCTCTTGTTCTTGATCTAGTTTATGCTATAGTTAGTTTTATATCTAGTTTGTTATTAGAATATCGTTTATCATCCTTAGTTTAGTTTAGATATAGATTAGTCAGTAATTAGACTCTCTTTTATGCCTAGTTTAGATGTCTTTTAGACCTTAATTAGACCTGTATTAGAGTATAAATTAGAGTGTAATTAGAGTAGTTTTAATCCTCTTTTAAGCTTGTTTAGATCTATTAGAGCTAGTTAGTAATTGATTAATCCTTGATTAATTGTAGTTTAAACCTAGTTTTCCATGGATTGGCAAAACCTTAGATACTCATCCTAAGGGAAAGGCTATACCGATACTGTCGCTTGCAGTATAAGGTTTGGCGTGCTAAGTGCCGTCAACAGCAGCCTCGGTGGCTAAATTCCGTTTCATGAATGCTACGAGACTGTCCATGTCTTTCCTGGAAGCATCGTAGACTGGCGGCTTCGGCACATACTTTTGGCACTTGAAGATCTTCACTTGGCTACACTGCTCCACTTTTGGTTTGATGGAGAATGTCTCCCTCATTCCGTTTATGTTGAGGTGGACTTCTCTGGCCCCAACATCTATGCTTGCTTCCGCGGTGCTCAGAAACGGCTGCCCAAGAATGAGTGGTGTCTTTGCATCAATCTCCATATCCAGTACCATAAAATCCACGGGAATGAGGAAGTTTCGGATCTTCACCGGGACATCCTCGGCGATTCCCGCGGGGTGTCGGATAGATTGGTCCGCAAGTTGCAGGCACATACTTGTGGGCACGAGTGCGCGTGATTGAGTTTGTCGCAGACAATTTTAGGCATAACGCTGACGCTTGCTTCGAGATCACATAAGGCTTGATTGAAGACTTGGTTCCCTATTGAGCATGGAATGGTAGGACTACTAGGGTCCTTCTTCTTCTGTGGAGGTTGGTTGAGTATAGCTGCGCTACACACCTCGGTCATATGCACAATTTCCGCTGATGGCAGTGGTTTCTTATTGTTGAGTATATCTTTCAAGTACTTTGCATATGTCGGTACCTGCATTGCATCTAGCAGAGATATATTGACATATAATTTCTTAATGACCTCAGCAAACTTACTATATTGTTCATCGGCGGCAGCCTTCTTGTTGCGCTGAGGGAATGGCAACACCGTTGAGTCATAAAACTCGTGTGGGAGAGTTTTCGGTGGTGCCTTCTCCTTCGCGGCACCTGTTCCTTGCCTGTATGGTTAGTGCGTGGCGCACCACTAGAATGTGGAGAGTCCTGAGTGGACTTACCACCCCTAGTGGTGACGGCATTGATGTGCTCTTTGGCAGGAGGTTCCGGTTGTCCCGAAAGCTTTCCCGCATTAGCATTAGGCAAAGAGGCAGCCAACTAAGCTATTTGTGTTTCTAACATTTTATTAAAACTCAGTTGATTTTTCATAGCACTGTTAAAAGTTTCCATTTGTAAGGAAATAGATTCAAAAAATCTATCATTTGCATGAAACTTTTTACTAATGCTATCATACACAGCTTTAGGATCAAAAGAACTAGTCTTATTGAACTGCTGTGAATTACCTGAGGAGTTACCTTGTCCGGAGAATGGCATATATGGGCGCGTGTTCCAGCCACGTGCTCTTGAGCAGTACGGTTTAACCCGTGAAAGAAACTCTGAATGATCAGCCATTCTTCCATGCCATGGTGGGGGCAAGCTGCTATGTTTTCCTGTAATCTTTCCCAAGTCTCCGCCACCGTTTCATCTGCGAGCTATTGAAAGCTTGAGATCTTGTTTCTCAACGCGTTGGTCTTTCCCAGAGGGAAGTACTTGGCGAGGAATGCATTTGAGCACGCATCCCAAGTTGTTAGTGTTGCGCGGTTGAGGTAGAACCATTGCTTCGCCTTTCTGACAGGTGAAAATGGGAAGAGGCGTAACTTGACAGCATCGGCGCACACATCTTTCATGGTAAATGTGCTGCAGATTTCCATGAATTGCTGCAGATGGTTGTTGGCGTCCTCCGTTGCTAATCGACAGAAGGGAATGGCTTGAACCATGTGAATGACTCCTGGCTTGAGTTCGAAGTTCTCCTCTGCGTTGACGGCCTGTCCCGTAGGGACATTGCTACTAGATGGGATGGAGAACTTGCAGATGGTCTTCTCGGAAGGTGCGGCCATGTCATCGGTGTTCGAGGAACTACTTGACGAGTCGGTGTTCGAAGAACTACTTGACGTGGCCGTTTCAAGGTTCAATTCCCTTGGAATAGGTCTCTGCCCATGAATGGTCTTGGGACGGACCCTCCTAAGCAGAACCTTTGGGTTATTGTGGAAATTTTCCGGCAGGTCGAAACCAATCATACACCTCTCTGTTGCAACCACAACATAAACAACAGACAAGTGAGTCTGCTAACGACTAGTTGGTATTTTTATTAAAGACACGGGGTTCGAAAAGAGATTATCAGCTATATCTCTGCCTATTGCTCCCCCGGCAACGGCGCCAGAAAAGCTTGTTGGTGTCTCTTAGCCTTATAAGATTTTACTCCACAAGCGCACGGAGACCGCTATAGCTTTTCACTCAGAGTATTCCGAGCATCATAATTTTATCCACAGGGAAGCGGCAGGCGAGAGAGTATAATTGAATAAACTCAAATCGAATGAACCGTACTTATAAAAATATACCGGCTAGTCACTAGACAAGGGTAAGTCTGGTAAACGGATAGGAGTATGGTAGAAAGAAGTAAATGAAACTACCTAAGATACACGTAGAAAGGTATAGTTGCCTGGGAGGACAACGAGTGAGATAAAGTTCCCAAACTCTATTCTATTATGCCGCAAAGACTATGTCGTGGTTAACTAAGAAACTCAAGAAGCAAGTCAGGGTCTTGCGTCGAGCGAAATTGTAGCGCCTCGAGGAGTCAGGGGGTAGATAGTAGACAACCGAAGGAGACCTAGCTAATGCCTATGGGCCTACTGAACGAACGGGCCTAGACTACACAGACACACCACACGCTGTCACCGAGTGGGGCTACCAAGCAAATCTGCGTGGATAGGCTGGCATGCTATAAACGTACTCAAGGGAAGCTTGAGTAACAATAGATCGTCCTTGATCAGAGGAGAGGACCTAACCAGAGCCTGGCGTATAAGTTGGATTATAGCACCGGCAAGAATAACGGGACTTGACTAACTAAGATAACCACAAGTCTAAGCCTAGCAAGTATGCAAAATAAAGGGTACTCCACACTTGCAAGAGATAGAAATAAAGTAAAATATAACTGAATTATATTGAAGATTGAGTACAAAAGATACAAGAGCTGTTACCACAGACTCAGAAGAATCTCTGAGAACTCCGAGGCAAAGCTCGACTCACTCTAATTCCTAGGACTATCCTAACTACTAAGATGTGGAAAATGACACTCTCTATGGTAGGATATGGCTCTCAACTTCTCCATACCTTTACAAATGAGCTCTACAGGCCTATTTATAGTCCTATATGAGGGGGGTATTTGTAGGAGGCTTAGGTCGGTGGGAGGCCTAGGTCGGTGGTCGGCCGACCTAGGGTGTAGGTCAGCCGACCTACTCTAAGGTCGGGCGACCACCCGATCCACCGCCTTTGCACTCCAACGGCTTGATCTTGCTTCCCCATGGCGGTTGGCGGTTAGGACAGTTGTTGCACGTGTAAAATTCCTCCGAGGGTAGGTCGGCCGACCTTATAGGAGGTCTGGCGACCACGTGTCCGGCTTGCATTGGCCACTTTGCTCTTCCCTCGGATTGATGACGTTGTGGATCCGTGACTTGGTGCATTTTCGGCCTTTGGATACATTGGATGCTTGGTCTTGCGGTTGGATTTGAGTGCACTTGTGTTTTCTTCAAAATGTGGATCAATGATGTGACAAGTGGCTGACTTGGGAGGTCGGGCGGCCTGACCAGGGGTTAGCCCCCCTGTCACTGGGTCAGGTGGCCAGCCCCCAGGTCGGCCGACCTGGCTACACTAGGCAAGCCTGACCCTTGGTCGGCCGACCTGGTGATGGGGTCGGCCGACCTGGCCACTTTGTCCAGTGTGCCTCATATTTGATACTTGGCATGTTTTTATCTATTTTATGTGCATTTTGGTACTTGCATCCAAATATTCATACAAAACTTGTGGAACTCATTAGTAGAAGGGTTAGTCCATAATTATTCACTTGCATAGCTCCATTTGGTTGGTAATTGACGGTAGTTATCATGAGATTATGATCGTCAACAAGCATAAGTGGGAAGGTCATAACATCATCATCCACTATAGCAAGCACAAGAGTACTTCCAACTATTTCATCTGCCTAGGATTTTAGTGGTGTCTACACTTGGGTTTTAGAATGTTGAAGCATGGAATAAGAGTATCAAAGTTAACTTCAGGTTCCCACGCAACATAAGTAAAGAGGTTTTCAAGATTTTCAAAAGTATGGCATACCAACTCTTTTGATCTCAAGTCCAACTCTCGGTCACTCACGGGACAAGGTGTCCTTGCCAACATCTTGTATTTCTCACCTCCTATACTACTAAGGCTTTTTGTGGAGCTCTGGGTAGTGGGGAGAATGAGGCTTTCCTATCATGCTTATATTGTCGAATCAAATCAAGTGTCAAGAAAGAATTCATAATCAAATAAGATTTGGCCAAGTGCAAGTGTAGTGTACGGATCTTGTCTCTTGTGGTGCTTGATATGAGTCCCATGTTAGAGTAGAGGGCATGGAGTTCTTTTCTTTTCTCTTTCTCATTTTTTTTACTTTTCTTTCTTTCACATACTATATTTTTTTTCGAACTTCCATGCCTCTCTTTCTTTTCAAACAGAACTGAATGGGATCATTGACATCTTATTGCACACCTTTCTGAGAGACTTTATTTCATGGAACGTGCGTGTGAAGGCCAGAAATTCTCAATTGATTAAAACTCTTATAATGGCACAAAGTTTGATAAGACTCAAAACAATCAAGGTAGCAAGAATATACAAGTTTTTTTTTCATATGTGGCACTGGTAGGACAGGAACTTGAGATCATTAAAGAAGAAGCCCTTGTTTTGTTTTGCAAAATAAAACTCTTTCTCATGCGGGTGGTTCCTTTAGTTTCCTCTAATTAACTTATCTCACATGGATGAACAATATAAACTCAAGTGGGTTCCTAATCATGATAGTATCCAAAGGCAAGATTACTCTAGCATAGGAAATAAAATGGTGCAAGCACTAGTAAGATGTGACATTATGAACATGTAGAGCATGATTTGATCAAGTTCATGTGTAAAGCACAAATAAAAATAGAGGTACATGAATGTAACATGTATACCTGACCTCCTGGCGCGGGTTCGACATGTTGATGGGCCATCCAGCCCAATACCAAGGTCGGGCGACCATGTGAGAGGGTCGGGTGACCCACTTGGTGGCCGGTCGATCCATGGAGGTGGTCGAGCAGCCACCCAACTCTAGGTGTTCGACCCGTGTGCTGGTGCATTTTGTCGAGGGAGCTGTGAGGAGACGTGACAAGTCCGCTCGATGTATTTTTGTGAAAAATAGGTGGCCGGGTGGCCACTATGTGTGGTCGGGCAGCCACTGCGTTTCGCCAAATTCCCCTGAAAAATTTTTGAGTAGCGAGATTGTACCCTGTACGTCGTGTTTTGTCATGGTTTCTGCAGGGTTAGTGACAGGGAGTCGAATGGCTTTGCCCATTCTCCTCAGGCTCATTATTGAAAGGGAAATAAATCTAACTTTATAAAATGAAACAAATATAAGGAGCTTATTACATTAATGAATGAGTTCAAAAGAACCTAAGAATTAAATGGATGAAAATAAATGCGCCTATGATAACTAGGTGCACCGGGCGCCTATGGTGCGGGAGGATCATAGAGATCGGGGCGCCCGGTTGCATCCGTAAGATGGTGGACTTTGGCGGAGAGTGCCTTCCTAAGGATGTTGATCTTATCATCGATCTCCATCCGCCAAAGCTCGCCCTCAGCACAGCGCTCTTCTAAGTTCTGAAACTTAGCCTTGAGCGCTGCTAGCTCCTGCCTTAACGACGCCACCGTGTCCTTCTCCTCATCCGAGGAGTCTTCGAACTGCCCAGGCGGCCCCTTGATTGAAGGCGTCCTGGCCACCCTCTCCACCGTCCTTCGTGGTGGCATTGAGTCAATGGACTCATCGATGGAGGCGTCGGGCTTTGGAACCCTAGGGATGAACACCTTAGCATACCCACCTGTAGGAGTTTTCATCCCACGGAGGGTATGGGTGGACGGGCTAGGAAAGACCGGCTCCTTGGATGGTCCGACAGCCTCCTCTTGGAAGAGGCTCTTGACACAGTTCACGGGGGCGATCACCCCCATAGTGGGACATGGAGACGGACGGGCACCTTCTTGGCGATGGTTCTTGCCAGAGACAGGGCCCTCCCTGGCTTGTCCACGCTGTGGGAACGGCATGGGGAGTCTGGACGGCCGTCACGGGTAGTCGGGCGGCCACGGGGTGAGTCACCCATGGCCGGGCGGCCACCACCTATGGCCGGGCGGCCATGGGGTGTAGTCGGGTGGCCATGGGGACCGAGCCCCATTGGCCAGGGTGACTCCTGGACGGATGTTACTAGGCTTTCCTCGAACGGGATGACTTGGAGAGGTTGCGGTGAGTCCATGGAAGCGGGGTTGTAGGTTGCGGTGGTGTCAGATGAGATGGAAATGGTAGCCTTGCCCTTACCCTGAGGGGAGAGAGGTGCCATGGCTGAGTGGAGATGAAGGTGTAGTGTAGATGGGGAAGAAGACGGCTCCTCGTTCTTAAAACGTCGGAGAAAAACGCCTTCATCCACTCAATAGCCCTGTAGATAAAGGATCGACGCTTCCAACTCAAAATTTGAGTTTACGGTGGCCGGGCGGCAACAAGAGGTGGTCGGGCGACCATCACCTATGGCCGGCCGACCCCCCCTTTAGGGTCAGGCGTCCAGGCCCAAAGAGTGGTGACTGAGCCCATCCGCTGGGCTCCTTTTCCATGGCCGGCCGACCGTCTGAAAGACTGGATTTAAGCTCTTCCCAACTCCCTTCTACTTTGCTGACTGTCTGATTGCACCAGATTTTTGCATCCCCTGTTAGTGAGAACGGGAAAAGCAACCATCGTAGAGTCTCACTGGACATCCCCGAGATGACCAAACAGCTGCATAGCTGCTCGAACTCCCGAAGGTGTGAGTAAGGGCATTCAGATTCCAATCCTCCGATTGATTGATCCCGAACCATGGCTATCAATCTGGGACGTAGCTGATAGCCGTCTGCTGTGATGGGTGTGGATGATGGCGGAGGCTCCAAATAATCGCCCTTTGGAGCGGCGAGTCGATAGATAGGCATGGAATCCATATGGTGGTAAGTGATATGTGGTATTTGGTGGGGATATATGTGGTGGTTGTGTGTGGTGTGAGTATGGATGATACTAAGGTTCTAGTGAAGTTAGCTACTGTTCCCCGGCAACGGCGCCAGAAAAGCTTGTTGGTGTTTCTTAGCCTACTGAATAAATTCCGCAAGCGCACGGAAACACGTTGTAGCTTTTCACCCAAGAGTATTCCAGGGTATCGAAATCCATGAGGAACGAGGAGTAACTCAAAGTAGAGAGTTAGTAACGAACAGTAAAACCAGCAATTGTAGAGATAAAAGACAGAGGATAGCAGGTTCACTACTTTAGATAAAACAACTTAACTTTACTAAACAAACTGGTATCCTACTCAGCAGGTTTACTTGGACACTGGGCTATAGAACCACTTCCGGGCACCAAAGTGCTGATAACCCAGATGAGAAAGGCGGGCACTACAGGACTCAGCTATGCATCAATGACAACTTATCCGAACGACGGGGTTGGACTACACAGGACACACCCGCTGTCACCAGGCGGGACTACCAACCAAAACTGCGTGGGATAAGACACCTTCCAAGGTAAACTCTAGTCTAGACACCACATCTACACAACCGAGTTTACTACTACTCTGGTTCGAAGTCAAAGAGCAAGCACAACTGTATAGCTAAACTACACAGAGCACACTTGGCACCTGTAAACTACTGAGCAAAGTACTGAGTATGTAAATAAAGTAAGTATGAAATAAATAAAAAAGGGAGCAAGGAACTTTACTCAATCCTAGAAATAGAGTAATAATCCCTCTGAGGCTGAGAGCTCAAGAATAGAATACCAAAGAGAAATCCGACTCCTTCACTCTACAACTCACTACTCACTCTTGATACAACTTGGCTCTCTCTACAATGCCAAGGGTGGCTTCACTACTATACTCTACACTCAACTACACAACCACACTTGTATTCTGTTGATCCACCACACCTTGCAAGTGACCTCCCGGGGGGTATTTATAGCTTGGAGACCGAGGGGGGTACTTGTAGGTGCTCTAGGTCGGTAGTGGAGGTAGGTCAGTGTCCGGGCGGCCAGGGGGGTGGCCGGCCGACCATCAAGGGTGGTTGGGCTGCCACTCATCTTGCCACCTTTGACCATCCAACGGTTGATATGCATTCCTAGAGTCGGTTGGTAGTTATTGGAGTCGGTGCATGTGGAAAATGAGTCAGTGGGGTGGTCGGCCGACCACCCTCATTGGTCGGACGGCCACTCCCCTGGATCGCTGATGTCACCGATCCGTTGTATGATGTTCTTCCGACCCTTGGATGCATTGGATTCCTGATCCAACGGTTGCATTTAACTTCTTTTGTGCTTCTTTGCATGCAGGTCGAAAGTCCGGATCGATGACGTGGCCGGGCGACCATGGTGAAGGGTCGGGCGGCCACCTCAGCTGAGCTGAGTTGGGTTGAGAGCTGACCGGGCTGACATGGTGATCGGGCGACCCTGATAGGCGGCCATGGGGTAGGGTCGGGCGGCCATGGTCCTATGCCCATTTGCTCTCCCCTTCCCACATTGCCTGTCTTTTGTACATTCTTTCGATATTTTGATCATGACATGCTCCTGCATCCAACTTTTGTACACAACTCGTGGAACCAGTTAATAATACATGAAACCTTGATAAATTATGCTCTCAAACATGAAGTATTGGTGGTCAAAAATGGATTTTATCGACCGCCAACAATCAGCGGCGGGAGCACCATCCCCGCGGCATCACCTATCAAGACTTCAAGGGACTGCGCCATCCAGTCTTCACCACTTGCCCAGAGCCACTCGCTGCCGACGACTGGCTCCGCACAATTGAGTTAAAGTTCATAATTATACCAGAGTTGACAGAGCAGGAAAAGGCTTGGTTTGCTGCGCAACTGCTACAAGGGCTAGCTGGGGCATGGTACGCCACGTTCCAGAACATGCAGCAGCAGGGACACGTGATCACTTGGGGAGAGCTCTGTGCGGCCTTCCGGGCTCACTACATCCCGGCAAGTCTCATGGAGCAGAAGTAGCGCGTGTTTTGCGAACTCAACCAGGGTAACAAACCGTGATGCAGTACGTGCAGACCTTCATCCACCTGCCTCAGTATGCTCCGGGGGATGTTGCTGATGAGCCTAGCAGAGCGGCCAGACTCCTACAAGGCTTTGACCCCACACTCCAGACCCACCTAGGGCGTCGGTACCAAAGCTTCACAGACTTGGTGGATACCGCGCTGGACATAGAGCACCGCCTCCGTGTTGCCAATGAAGATCAGAGGCGCAAACGCCAAGCTAGCACCACACCTGCCGGTTGCTCATAGAAGCCGAAGGCCACCTACTAGCAGTCACCGCGGTTCTTCCCACAGCTGCACCGCACACCGTCACAAGTCCAAGCACCCCGTGCTCCTACCACCCCAGGGGCCGGCAACCCTGCTTCAATTATGGGAAGCCGGGGCACTTCAGCGGAGACTGCCGCGCTCCCCGTAGGATCCAGGGTCCTAACCCCGCGGGTGGCAGCCAGCAAAACAGACAGAAGGGGCCTGCGCAGAAGACGGGTCGTGTCCACTTCATCCACATGGAGCAGATACCTACCGAAGAGCCGGTACTTGCGGGTGCGTTCATGGTCAACGGTCAGCCGACCATCGTGTTGTTTGATTCAGGGGCTACCCACACCTTTATCAGCAAGTCATATGCATTGAAACATGGGCTAAAAATGTCTACGCTAAAAGAGAACTACCATATCACAGCTCGGGTTCCCCTATAGATACAAGTCTAGTGGTCAGACGATTAAAGTTGGACATTGGCACAGAGAGTTACACAATAAATCCCGTGGTGCTGCCACACCAGGGGATTGATGTCATATTAGGTATGAATTGGATGATAGAAAACAATGCGGTCCTGGATATTGGCAGCAGGACAGTGCAGATAAGGTCTAGTATCACTGGGAAGATTCTAAGGGTACACATGCCTAATTAGAAGCACATCGAACCCATAGTAAATGCGTCCGAGCTCACTGAAATAAAGAAAATACCAGTAGTGTGCGAATTTCCGGATGTGTTTCCGGAGGAACTTCCTGGTCTTCCCCCGGATAGAGATGTGGAGTTTAGAATTGAACTCATACCAGGAACGACACCCATATCTAAAAGACCCTACAGAATGGCACCGAATGAACTGAAAGAACTAAAAACCCAGCTACAAGAACAGCTAGACAAGGGATTCATCCGCCCTAGCTCATCACCTTGGGGTTGTCCAGCTCTCTTTGTTGAGAAGAAGGACCAAGGTGGAAAAAGACTCTGCGTTGACTACCGGCCGTTGAATGCAGTCACGGTCAAAAATAAGTACCCGTTACCACACATCGATATACTATTTGACCAACTAGCGGGAGCTAGAGTCTTCTCAAAAATTGATCTGAGATCCGGATATTATCAGATAAAAATCAGAGACGAAGACATACCCAAAACAGCCTTCTCCACTAGATACGGCTTGTGCGAGTATTTGGTCATGCCCTTTGGACTCACCAATGCACCGGCTTTCTTCATGTACATGATGAATTCGGTGTTCATGAATGAACTCGATAAGTTTGTGTTAGTGTTCATTGACGACATACTAATCTACTCCAAGAACGAAGAAGAACACGCGGAGCACTTGCGAATAGTACTCGCTCGACTCAGAGAACACAAGCTCTATGCCAAGTTCAGCAAGTGTGCTTTCTGGTTGAGAGAAGTAAGTTTCTTGGGGCACATTCTGTCCGAGAAGGAAGTCGCAGTTGACCCCAATAAGGTAGAGGATGTGTTGAATTGGAAACAACCTGAAACAATGACGGAAATACGGAGTTTCCTCGGTTTAGCGGGCTACTACCGCCACTTTATCAAGGATTTCTCCAAGACTGCCAAGCCTATGACCTCTTTAACGAAGAAAAATGCAAAGTACTTGTGGAGTCCGAATTGTGAGGAGGCTTTCCAAACATTCAAGAAGTTGCTACAGTGCTAGCTCAACTGGACGTCACTAAGCCATTTGATGTATATTGTGATGCCTCCAGCAATGGGCTCGGCTGTGTCCTGATGTAGGAGGGAAGAGTGATAGCTTACACGTCCTGCCAACTAAGAAAGCATGAAGTAAACTACCCAACTCAAGACCTGGAGTTGGCAGCCGTTGTGCATGCGTTGAAAATTTGGAGACACTACTTATTGGGCAACACCTGTCACATCTATACCGACCACAAGAGTCTCAAGTACATCCTCACATAGCCTGAACTAAATATGAGGCAACGAAGGTGGTTAGAATTGATAAAAGATTATGACCTAGAGATCCACTACCATCCAGGCAAAGCGAATGTCGTGGCAGATGCACTAAGCCGTCGGGCTCATTGCCATGTGCTTGAAGTCCGACCCACGGCAAGGGTGGTATGCTGTAGGATAGATGAGATCGAAGTAATCACTGAACAGATGGAAGAACTTTACAGCCTGATCATAGAGCCTACCATTAAAGAACAAATCATAACCGCACAAAAGCAAGATAAGGGCATGGCACAGATCCGTGAGGGGATAGATGAGGAAAAGAAGGCATGTTTCACACTTGATGACCAAGGTGTACTGTGGTTCAAACACCGCTTAGTAGTGCCTAAGGACATGGAGTTAAGAAGGAAAATACTCGATGAAGCACACACATCCATGTTTACCATGCATCCGGGCAGCAATAAAATGTATGAAGATCTAAAGCAAAAATTTTGGTGGACTCGTATGAAATGAGAAATCGCCAAGTATGTATCCGAGTGTGACGTATGTCAGAGGATAAAAGCCGCAGCCGTTAGCAATCCCAGCCTGGAAATGGGAAGACGTTCATATGGACTTCATTGTGGGACTGCCCCACACCCAAAAAGGGTATGATTCCATATGGGTGATCATTGATCGACTCACGAAGTCCGCGCATTTCATCCCGGTCAAAACCACCTATCGGGCAAAACAGAATGCTGAGCTATGTATCTCTCAGGTTGTATCCTTACACGGTGTCCCACGGACCATCACTTCAGACAGAGGCTCGTTGTTTGTATCACGTTTCTGGGAACAGCTACAAGATGCTCTCGGGACCAATTTGGTTTGGAGTTCTGCATACCACCCTTAAACCAGTGGTCAAGTTGAAAGAGTAAATCAAATCCTAGAGGACATATTGAGGGCGTGTGCTTTGACCTATTCCACTAAGTGGGATGAGTGTCTACCATTAGCCGAGTTTGCATACAACAACAGTTACCAGAAGAGCTTGGAAATGGCTCCTTTCGAGGCTCTTTATGGAAGAAGGTGCAGAACACCTCTTAAGTTGTCCGAACCAGGTGAACGAGTCACTTTCGGTCCTGATTTAGTAACACAAGCCGAGGAGCAAGTGAAATACATACACGAAAACCTAAAAAGAGCACATTCAAGGCAAAAAAGCTATTCTGACAGGAGAAGGAGACCTTTGGTCCTTCAAAAGGACGATCACGTATACCTTTGAGTGTCACCAATGAAGGGTGTGCATCATTTTGGTGTGAAAGGAAAACTAGCACCAAGATATGTGGGTCCATTTAAAATCATCGAGTAATGTGGACCAGTAGCTTACCGTCTCGAGTTGTCCTCCCACCTCGCTGTGGTTCATGACGTGTTTCATGTCTCGCAACTTAAGAAATGGTTGAGAGTGCCAGAAGAAGTGGTAGATACCTCACAAATCCAGATTGAACCAGACCTCACATACGAAGAGAAGCCTGTAAAAGTCCTCGACCAAAAGCAAAGATCGACTAGGAGAAAAGCTGTTAATTTTTACAAAGTCCAGTGGAGTAACCACTCCGAAGAGGAAGCAACATGGGAAATTGAAGAGTACCTACAAACAAAATATCCAAGTTTTCTTCGGTCCACTCTAAACGAGTATGTGATATAGTTGTTTTACAATTCATAATTTATTTAAACCATGCACCATACACTATCTTCTTGTTTAATCTCTCCACCCACATCACATCAAAAATCTCGAGACGAGATTTTTTTAAGGGGGGTGGGTTGTGATGCTCTAGCATCTCAAGTGCATAATCATCTTCCATACATGTAGCATTCTTCATAAAGCATCACATTTTGACATGCATACGATCCATGGTTCAAAGTTTGGTTGGTATGTAACTTGGTGAACTCAATTTTCTGCATAAATGCTACTGTGTTAGGGTCATAACTCGAATTCTGTTGAGAAATGGGTGAAGCTCATATTAACAAAATTGTAGACAAACAAGAGGGGAACAACTTCTATAATTGGGGGTTAGTCATATAATGATGTTTACCTAGAGTTTTTGACCTTTTACTGGCAACACAGAAAACCTGTCAAAACCTGAACTGCAGAGTAATTTAAGTTTTTCTCCAATTTACAAACATATTTTGGCAAAGTCCTAATTAGAGAAGTTGTATATCCTGGGGTGGTCGACAATGTTGTCAATAAGCTCTTTGAGTGAAAATGGTAGGAAAGGGGAGTTTTAGCATTTTCCAGTAATCTGGTCTGTAGGCCAAATTGAAACATAAGAGCTAAATTCAAATGAAATTCACATTTCCAAAGACTTTTAGGTATCAAGACTTTTAACAAACTTGTAGAGCTCAAAGAGTAGAACATTTCATCCAATTGGCATTTTTCCAAAATCGGGATCTAAATAGGTTAAAAATGCGAAAAACGGAAGGGGAGAAAACACACTTAGAGCAGCCCTTGACCTGAGCCCGGCCAACCGGCCACGCCCGCGGATCGCTGCGCCACCTCGGCCTTCACCTGGCCGCGTTCCCATCCCCGTTCACTCTCTCATCTCCGCACGCCCTCACTCACCCCCTCTCTCATTTTGGACGCGCGCCGAGCCGCCATAGCCGATGAGCTCGAGCTTGCTGCGCCGGCCACCTCCGCCAGTCCCCGAGCCTCAAAACCCCGTCACCAAGTTCGCCTCGCTCTTGCGCACCTCCTGGCATAGCTCTCGCCGCCTCTCCCATCCCCATTCCCCTGATCACTTCGCGACCCGCACGCACCCACCATTGCCGATCGAGCTCGGAGCTCGAGCTTGCGCCGCCCACTCCACAGCCTTCCCGTGCCCTAGATCTACTCCACTGCACTTGCCTCACTCTTGCGCACCTGGCGCACCCAGCCTCGCCGTCAATCCCCCACCCGACGCCAACCTCCGCCCTGCCTTGACGTCGTGACGCGCCATCCTCGCCACCGGTTCACCGCCTCCCACGCCTTGTCCTCGCCTCCGCCGTCGACGACATCTACTCAAGGGTGAGCGCCGCGCTCGCGTGCACCTCCCGCACCCCGTGTCGCGGCTCCGGCGAGCCGGAGCTCGCTGGCGCATTCACGCCGAGCGGCCACGGGCCGGCGCAAGGAGGAAGACGAGGGGGTGATTTCTCAGATCTACCCCCTCAGCTTTTCTCTTTTTACAAGCGCTATTCACTAAGTCTTAGGAATCTTGTATGCTAGCCCCTGTAGATTTGAAATAATCTCGATCTAGTCCCTGGATCTAAGTATTTTGCTTTTATTTTGGTTTATTTCGGTTGAAACTTTGATAAATCATAATAAATCGAATAAAAATCCAAATTGGACAAATTTAGTGGCTATGAACTCCTTATAAAATGCTCTACACAGTAGGTATGATGTGGGGGTGTGCATGTATAGTTTTGCCCCTAGTCTTGTGCAAGAATGCTTAGTCTAAATAAATGGAAAGAGGGGACTAAATGGCTACCAAAAATTATGAAACTTGGACAGTAGCACGTTTAGGGTAATATGACATTATGAGAATTTTAGTAGCCCTAGCATGGCTCATTTGCTCACTGTTTTGCTTTTATAGGTGCTATTTGTGCATTTAGTAAAATTTGGAAATGAACAATACATAGAAAGTGCTCAAGATGACATCTTGGTATTTTTCATGTGTCTTATATAGTATGAGTAGCTCACTGGTGAAGTTTGAGGATGTGCATGTATGTTTTAGCTGCTGATTTGAAAATGACAAAGTGTCACATGCTTAAGTACATAAAAGGAAAAAGTGATCTTAAGTTGTATAGTTAATTTCATGAAAAATGTGGTAGCTTATACATGATGTCTAGAGTGCAGAAAGTATTTTTGTAGAGTTTATTGCCGATGTTTTGACTGCATGTTTATTCCATTAAGGTTTTAATATGGAAAATAGATGTCCTGCTAAAATGATGATACTTCACTTGCCAATTTTTGGACGTGCTGCTTATATGTAGTAATACTCACTGAATAAATTTCATGCCAAAATACCATTCCTACAATTTAGGAAAAATCTGGAATGTTAACAGGCTGATAACTTTCACGATGTCGCACTATGGACTCCGCACGAGTCGCATAAGGCCCGTTCGCTGTTCGCCTGCTGATCGGCATAATATTGCTAGAGTGCTTATCCGGTAAATGGGCCCGGTGAAACCTTCTTGTGCCATCCCGAGAACAGAGACACGTTCCTACCCACTGGTTGAGAGGAAGGTGGCCCGGGGGAGCTTTGTACTCATGACGGGGAGACCAAGATGTCGGCATGCTCGTCATGGGGGCACAACCTGGGGGTTAGGCGGAAGTGAATCGAACTCGAAATGGGACAAGTGAAGAAGGGGGAGTATGTGGGAACGCGATGGCTAGTAAGCATATGTCTCCTGGCATGATAGTTATTCCTGGAAATATAAAAATCGGTTCGAATCGCAGATGCTCACCAGGTGTGAGAATGCCACATATTGCACACGGGCAACGTAGTAACTACTCGTATATCTTATGTTTTACGCATGTTTTCAAATACCACATGCTTGTTTGTATATACATCCTGGTGTTTTACTTTCATGCAAAATTCCATTGATTGTCAGTTTAAACTAATCAATAAGGAGGAGCGCAGCTGTCAAATCCTGCTTTTCTTATGTACTCAGGACATTACTTAAAAATCAATGGCTAAGGACTTACTTAATTAGTAAGCAAGCTTCGCGTCAGCCGTAAGCCTCATCCATTAAGACCTACTGAGTAATTAGTACTTAGGGTTTGCCCCCACTTTTGGATTACAGGTGGTATGGAGTTCGCCTTTTGCGCCTGCGTAGGCGGGGGTGTCTGCTCTCACCAAGGCTAAGGCACTTTCACTGTGGCTGAAGGGCATCATCGGTGGGCTCGATGGTGTCTCAATGTTTTAAAGACTTTTGACTATCGTGCTACCTGAACTGTGTTATTCCGCTGCGAGAGAACTTTCATGAACTCATGTTATCCTATGACTTTATATCAGGCTGTAATTTAAATTAGAACTGGTTCGTAATCCTAATCTATTTTTACTCTGTTCAACTGCCTGTGATGATGTATCTGTTGTGGCTCCTTCGAGAGTCAGATGTGTATGATGTCGGTTCCTTAGGATTTGGTGTTATTGAGAGCCGAAGGACTCTCGACGGACTACCGAGTTTGGTCTAGCCTAAGTGCACTGCGAGCCAGAGGTGGTAGGTGTGCTTAGTCTAGATTAAGCGGGGCGGTTCCGCCACAAAACGCCTCGCAGAGATGGACGAAAATCGAAAGTTGAAGAATCGAATTGGGATTCAGATGGGTCAGGTTGATTGCATAGAACTGCAATAGGCCTCGCATGAATAAGCAGACAGGTAGGCATAACCCGCGGATGAAGAATGGCATGAACACCATTGCCTCGTAGGTGTCCTCAGTTGGAGCAGCATCATCCTTCTTCTCGCACACCCTCCAGTTCGCCACCTCCTTTGGTGGCAGGACGCCCATATCTACTAATGATTGTAGCATGGGCTCGTTGACAGTGGAGGGGCGGTACGCTAGGTATGGCGAAGGTAATTGCCGGTTCTCGTTGTGCGGCAGACCCTCACTGGTGTTTCCACGCTCACTCAAGGTTTTCCTTTTGGGAGCCATGGATGTGGATGTCTCCGTTGGGTTGGAGATTCGAGAAGTGACGAATGCATTAGCGCTCTCAGTTCAAACAATGGTGGCGGTGGTCTCAGTGGGGAAGAATGGTAGCACAGTTCTCAGATGGATGAAATTTGTTCAGGGTATAGATCTCAAACAACCCTGACGCCGTCAATAACAGTCCTCGTGGACTGACGGAATTTGCAGTTATCATTAACGTTTTCGTTAACGTTGACTCGGATCTCATGAAGATAAAGGTTCAGTCGGATCTTTCCGAGATTAAGTTGTCGATTTCAGTCGGGATGATTTCTAGTCGGTACTCGTAAGCGCAAGTTCATGTTTTCTATTACTCGGAGAATGGGGTTTCTAATTCGACCCAGCGAGTTGAGTTTTGCCTGAACTCTGGGCATAAGTGCAGTGCGATTTCTTTTGTTGTGGAACGATTTTGTCTTTTACTTCAAAGAATTTAAAGGTACATTTGACTCGGATGCAAGATTTTCAAGATACAAACACACGGAAGAACTCAATAGCACAGGATAATACGATGGATTTCATTATATAACATATAGTTTATCAAGGTGGATTACATATAAGGGGGGAGATTATCCTAATCTACTACTAACTACTACTACTACTATGGTGGTGGTGGTGGTAGTGGCCTACATGCCAGTGGAGGGCCCGGCTGGGGGCCCAGTGACGCGGCGGCGCTTGTAGGCCGGAGCGTCAGCCTCATCTCCGCCGTCGTGGCCGCCGTCTTCACCGTCGTGGCCGCCCGGGCCATCTTGGCCGCCGGGGGTATTGTCGTCGTCGTCATCGTCGAAGTCCTCCTCCTCATCGTTGTCGGAGTCTTAGAGGGCAGCGCGGCGGAGGCCACGGAGCTTAGCGCGCTCCTTGTGGTTGTAAGCTTGGGAGTCGTCGGTGTTGGGCTCTGACTCGTCCTCTTGCGGCGGTGCGTCCTCGGGGGCTTTCTCCTCCTCGCTGGAGGAGAAGTCTTCCGAGGACTCCTCGTCATACGCGCCGCCGAACCACGCGTTGTCGGAGTCCTCGTACTCCAATGACGGTGGCGAGCGCGCGCACTTCTTGCCCTTTCCTCCGGCCATGGCTGAGAGCGAGGGGGTTAGGAGTTCTTGGGGTTTTCTTGAAGCACTGGGTACTCAATGGAGGCGTAATGGATGGCTGGGCGATGGCTCTGCTCTTATAGTACGGCCACCCCGCTTTGATCTCTATGAGCACGATTCAATTGGCTATGTCGTTTTGACTTTCTCCACGCGTCAGTCATCGCTTCGGCAAGCAGTGGCTGTTGCGTGTTCGAAAGATTCCAGTTTTGATGGGGTTTTTTCGGTAACGCCTCGGTACCTTCTGCTCGTTCCCTTTGGGTTAACCCCATGGGGTGCGGGATTTGTGGGAAAATTATTCTTTTTCCTAAAATCCGAGAAAACAGGAAGTTTGAGTCGGCTTTCTATGACTCGAAAAACTGAGTATAGATGGTAACTCGGATAAAAGAATCTGTTGTTCCTCAAGTTAACTTGGCACCTGAGGAAGGCATTCTGTGAAATCTGACCGAAGGGCTTAGATCTTCAAGCTGATTGATACTCAAGTCAACTTGAAGCTCGAGGGCTACCGCATGGGGTGCACTTGGCAGTGCATCAAAAGAAACAGTGTGGATTCAGATGAGGAACTCATGAGCAGTACGGTATTCTTCTTGGAGTCTCGAGTCAATTAATCTCTAAATTAACTTGAGCCTCGGGGGCTTGTGGGGGATAGATATCCCCTAGGCCCTCACGGCGTGGATTCAGTACATGGACCGTTGGAGGGCCTAATGGAGACAGCAGGCCCTTTACAGGGTGCCGACTGGTCTCTGGGCTCAAGAACGGATGACGAGCTTGAAGACCAAGTCAAGGCGCTATAATTAAGGAAAGGCGTAAAGGAGTTGGTTCGGACTCTGTATCCAGAAGCAGCAGGACTCAGGAAAGGAAGCGTATAATTGTAGATTCTATAGGATTCCAAGCCGGGTGTTAGGGTTTTAATCCGGCAATACACCACGGGATGTACCACGGGATGCTTTTGTGGGTGTCTTCGTCAACCGTAGCTCAATGGTTCGCTTTGAGATGTGATGAAGAACATAAAACACAAAGGAGACATGATTTATACAGGTTCGGGCAGCGAGATGCGTAAAACCCTACGTCCTGTTTGGGGCTGATTGTATTGATTTGAGCTCTCGAGGGTACAATGAAGGCATATGAGGTTGAGGGAGTTGGAGAGTTGGGGGGTTGAGTTCCTATGGGGTTGAGGAGTTGTGTTGTTGAGAGGGATCCCTAGCCCGCCTTATATAGTCTGGCGTAGCTTGGGTTACAAGGAGTTTTAGTCCTACTAGGATTGGTTACATCTCCTACTAGGATTCTTCTTAGATCTTCCTTGTACACGTCGAGTCCTTGTCTTGTGCGTCAAGTCGATCGGTCTTCTTTTGGACCGAGCCCTCCGTCGGCCCATGTAGAGAATATACTCCATGAGGACCTAGGAGATATCTATCCCCCACAAGCCCCCAAGCTTCAAGTTGACTTGAGAAACAATCAGCTTGAAGATCCAAATTCTGCTTCCTGAATGTCTTGCCTTGTAGCCTTCCGAGTATCTTGCTTGTAGGACCGAAGACTGCGACTAGAGGGGGGTGAATAGGAGCAGCTAAAAACTCAAACTCACAACCCCCACTCAACACACAAACAAACCGCACCCGATACCGTCCACAGAACAGATACGTATCGGGTGGAAAGCGGAAGCACAAGCAAGCTAACGGAGCCTACAGACTACACCTAGTCGAACACGCACAAAGGATTGCCCTTGGCAACGAGACACTCACTTAGCCACTCCACACCTAAGTGCGTCTCACTGAAAAATAGTGAGCGATGAGTATGGGCTAGCAGTGAATGACACGCAACCAAGAACAAAACAAAACAACCGACTCACGCTAACTAGGTCACACAAAGCTCCTACTTAGTGTGCAAGATTGCGTAGTAGAAAACTACCAACCCTAGGGCACACTACAACCTAAAGCACTAAGCACCAAGGATAAACAAGAAAAAGAACAACAAAACAACCTGAAAACCAGAGCAAAAACTGCAGCAAGGAAAGTACACAAGCGAGCAAAAGAAAGCAGCGAGAGACCGGACAACCAGACGAACAAACGCACAAGCTAACAGCTCAATACCTGACCGGACAGTCAGGTCTTGGGCAGCAGACCTGACCGGACAAACAAGGAAGAAGAAAAACACGTGCAGCAGAGAAGAAAAGAACGGACCGGACAATCAGGTCTGAACCTGATGGCCTGACCAGACAAAACGAAAAGAAGACCGGACAAACACAGAGGGACGGAGGAAACTGCAGATCCAGGGAAGAAAACCGAACAGTCAGACCCCCTAACTTCGGATAAAACACCTGACAAAGAAACCTGAGAAGGGAACCAAGCAGCAGGAAAACCAGGAACACTTCGGACAGTCAGGTCTTGCACCTTCGGACAAAAGACCTGACTGTCAGGTCCCTATATGCAACAGCCCGAGTCTGAAAATCTGAAAAACTGCTCGCGAACACTTCAAAAACTGACTCAAAAATCGACCAAACCCTCTCCAAATCTCACGAAATTTTGCATAAAGGATCCTAGACCAATCCCAAAGTCAATCCCAAAAGATCCAAGTGAAAAGATCAAGGATTAACCGGGAATTGCAGATCTCGTGAGAAGGGGAAAGGAGAAACGAAAAACCGGAAATCGCCCAAATTAGAACTTGCTCGTGGATGGATTGTTCTAGCACAAGTCTAGAGAGATGCTCCACGTCCTAGCAAGTTAAAACACTGGCAAAAGAAAGGTCCCATCCTTGGACAACACAAAACAAGCAAAAATCCAAGAAACGGGACCGAAAACGAGACTAGAAAGGGGGCAAAGAGGGAGGGACGAAATTGCTGCTCAAGACATGGAATTTCTCAATAAGGAACCTTGCATTAATCACGAAATATGAGTACACAAGATCCCTAGAGCCTACCTCCCATCATCCTCCCACTAATGACAAGATTAGACTAAACTAGGCACTCATCTCCTAGCTAATCCTCTCTATTTTCTCTCTTTGGACCTTGGCTGCTTGGGTTAGGAAATCCTAGGGTTTGTGGCTGCCAAGATAAGCTCCAAGGGAGCCTCTCAAGTCTATTTATACCCTAGGCCCTAAACGACACAATTACATTAAGACCCCTACTCTAAAAATGCCCGGAGGGGGCCAAACCGAAAAGATACAATCAGACGACTACGATGACGGCTTGATCTTTTTCTTCTCCACGCCTCGCTTGGATGTGCGCCACGTAGCCAGTAGTCCAGAAGCTTCCCCCGGTTTTGAAGTTAGAAACCGGGAAACTTTATTCTGTGGGCTTCTTAGGCCGGGTCTTGGCCCAATCTTCTATCTTGGCGAGTCGGAGTCCAACCCACCAAGTCATTTGAACTTGGGTGGCGGTTTTGAGCCGAAGTCGCCAAAGCCTCCCTCGCACGCCTTCGCGTCATGCACTCGGGTTGGAGCACCACGGTGGCACCCGGCTTCTCCAGTCCATCGGAGTCGCCTCGCGGTCCATCGGAGGGCTTACACCACCGTTGCCGAACCGCCCCTCCGTGTACCGAGCTTCCATGGCCGACCGATGCCGAGCGTTGCCTCCGGTCCATTGCAGGGCTTTTACCTCAGTCCATCGAGGTCTTCATCATCTACCTCCAGTCCATCGGAGGGCCTCCGGTCCATCGGAGGGCTTGAGCTCATTGACAATCACTCATCACACCAGGAGAGCAATGAGGCAGTCCATTGGCTCTCAATCTCCCCCTTGATGAGTGCATTGTCAACACCTTCAACCTGTAACCTGAAATAGAACAAAGACAAGAGAAAAGCGTACAACCAAAAAAGAAAGAAAGAAATAAGAAAGTTGCTCAAAATGCCCAAGAACCATATACAAGCAAAGAAACAGGGCACAATGAGACAACAAAAGATAACAAAGCATCGGCTCCTCAAGACAGAGGCAAAAGGCTCAATGCACCGATACAAAGAGCATGTTAAAAGCTCAACTTCCCCTAAAATGCATCCTCACAAATGCAATATGAGTGCAAAGCTCCCCCTCAACTAATTCTCTCCCAAAGTCTTCCCCCTGTGTCCAATACTCCAAAATCTCTCCCCCTTGTTGACAATGGACACATCAAGGGTTCCTAGGACTCCCCCTGAACTAAGCAACTCCCCCTCAAAAGATGCCATGAAATGCAAGGAATGTAACTAAAAGAGCTCAGACGGGATGGAAAGCTAGTAATCACAAGTTCTAGCATACAGAGCAAGTGAGGGCAAGGAAACATGCAACAAGCTCAAATGAATCTATCTTATACATATCAAGAGCAAGCTTGTTTTTCAGGGTAGTTTTTAAGAGAAAGCATCACCAACATGAATAACACCTAGCAAGATAGGCATGAACAGCTAGATGCTAGCAATGCATACAAGGTGTGCTACTCTCAACCAAAGCATATACAACTAGCCATAAGCATTTTAGAGACTTGCAAATTTTAGATTTGAGCATGTAAATTCATGAGCAAGTTCTTTTTGTGCCAGGGGTTATTTACTTGTCTATTGCCACTTCTTACCAACCAATGCCAAGCCTAGGCTCAAAGAACCATCAGAAGCTTAAGACAAGTTTTTGATCATACACAGCCTAGTCCAAGTTCATGTCAAAGTACAATGACAAGCAATCTCAAACTAGATCAGTGTGACAAGCAAATCCACCTAGATCTTTCTGAATTTAGCACATAAGACACCACTTGTAAGCAATTTGATTCAGATTTCAATTTAAGCAAGGTGTCATAAAAGCTTAGGCATTAACATAGCAAAGGCATACAACTAGCATATCCAGGCATGAAAAGATAGCACAGTATTCAACACTCCTACACGTGCTAGGTAGCCAAATCAAGTGGTGATCATGGTTTTTGATTTGCAAAGAATAAAATGACTTAGCTCACAACTAGTATTCAATAGACTCAAGAGAGCTTAGCCAACCATGATCAAGCATGCATCTGTACAAACTAGCACAAGCAAGTACTAACTTAACATTCCAAAAGAGCTCTAGTTCTAGTGAAGTAAAAATTTATATGATACAATGCAATGCATGATATGATACAATATGCAAAAGAACCGAAGAGAAATAAAAACAAGATAAAAGCAAAACTAAACTACAGAAGCTATTCCTCACTAAAAGGAATAGCACACTGTCCCTGACTAAAAGGGATAGCACACTCCAAGCTCACCTCTCAGACGTGTAAAAGTGTCAAACTCTAGGGGCTTGGTAAAGATATCGGCCAACTGGTTTGCAGATATTACATAGACTAAGTCTATGTCTCCCTTCTCGTAATGATCTCTAAGAAAGTGAAACCTCACGTCTATGTGTTTGGTTCTAGAGTGCAAGATGGGGTTCTTAGCTACAGAAATAGCAGAAGTAGAGTCAACTAGGAGAGGGATCCTACCAAACCTAAGGCCAAAATTACTAAGGGTGGCTTTCATCCATAAAAGCTGGGAGCAGCAACTAGCAGCAGCAACATATTCTGCTTCAGTGGTGAAAAGAGCTACACTAGCTTGCTTGCGGGAGGACCAAGAGACAAGAGAGGTTTCTAAGAGTTGTCATGTGCCGGAGGTTGACTTGCGATCAATCCGGCATCCAGCATGGTTAGCATCTGAGAACCCTCTGAGAGAAAGAGAAGAACCCGAGGAATACCAAAGGCCAAGCTCAGGAGTGAATTTTAGATACCTGAAAATGCGCTTCACCGCTTGACGGTGAGAAGTCCTAGGAGAAGCTTGGTAGCGCGCATAAAGGCAGACCGCGAACTGAATGTCCGGCCTAGTCGCCCTTAGGTCCAGAAGTGAGCCGATTATCCCTCGAAATTCCTTCTGGTCCACCGCCTCCCCATCTTCATCAGCATCAAACGCCGTGTTTGTACTCATAGGAGTTGTCATGGGTTTAGAGTCACCCATGTTAAACTTCTTGAGTATGTCCCTTGTGTACTTGGTTTGATGGACGAAGGTACCCTCAAGGCCTTGCTTGATCTGTAGCCCGAGGAAGAACTGGAGCTCACCCATGAGACTCATCTCAAATTCCCTGCTCATCTGTTCAGCAAAACTAGACACCAAAGCGTGAGATGAACTACCAAAGATTATATCATCAACATATATCTGAACTATCAAGGTGTCACCGCCACAACTCAATAAAAACAAGGTCTTGTCTACTGAACCCATCACAAACCCATACTTGAGCAGGAAACTCTTCAACCTAGCATACCAAACTCTAGGAGCTTGCTTCAGACCAGAAAGGGCTTTCCTCAACTTATACACCCGGTCTGGAAATCTAGTCATATACCTCCTCCTCTATGAACCCGTTTAGGAAAGCAGACTTGACATCCATTTGCTGTAGTTTGAAGCCTTTAGAGGCCGCAAAGGCAAGCAAAATCCTAATGGCTTCCAAACGAGCTATAGGAGCAAAGGTCTCCTCATAATCTATCCCCTCCTTCTGACAGAAACCCTGGGCAACCAATATCACTTTGTTCCTCACAACCATCCCATCCTCACCCTGTTTGTTATTGAACAATAGGGCGACAGTTTGGTGAAGGTTCAACTAAGTCCCAGACATGGTTTCTCTCAAAATTCTCCAACTCCTCATGCATGGCGTTCACCCAGTTAGGATCAAATAATGCATGTGACACATCCCGGGGCTCAAAAGAAGTAACATATGCAGAGTGGGAGAAAAAGGCTAGAGAAACAACCGAAGAACGTGTGACACGCTAGTGAATGTCTCCAATCATCCTGTGTGGAGGGTGATTCCGCTGTACCTGCCGAGATGGAACAATCTCGAAGGTCACCTCCCCTGCGTCCTCAGCGGGTCCAGCCTCTGCATGAGCTTGTCGTCGGGGGAGTGAGGAGGAAGCCATAGGCAAGGGTCCTCCATCATCATCAGACCTCGTAGCAGAGGGGGCAGGAGCTGCAGCCGGTGCAGTGGCTCCTGCATCACCATCATCAACCGCACCTTCCTCATCCTCAAAGATGGGCATGCCTTCTTCATCATCACCTGAAAGCTCAAAGGCAGGGGTTGTGCAGGGCATAGTTTCATCAAAAGAAACCTCACAAGTCTCAACAACTTGCTTGGCCTCCAAAATCCACACATGAAAAGCCCTAGAACTAGAAGCATACCCCAAAAAAATCCCATCCAAACAGCGAGACTCAAACTTGTCCAAATGCCCCGCCTTCATACGAGGTCTTCCCAAGGAAAGTTTGCAAGAAGATCCGGTTCGCAATGTAACAGGCCGTATTCACTGCCTCAGCCCAAAAGCGCCTCGGAGTCCTGTGCTCATCGAGCATCGTCCGTGCCATCTCAACAAGTGTGCGGTTCTTGCGTTTCACAACACCGTTCTGCAGTGGGGTATATGGAGAAGAAAACTGGTGCTCAAGACCTAGGTCACGACAGAAGTTTTCGAAATGAGAGTTTCTGAATTCTCCGCCATTGTCACTGCGGATAGCCCTCATGGCCTTATGACTCTCGTTTCTCAACCTCAGTACCAGATCCCAAACAAAACCAAACGCCTCATCCTTAAACTCCAAGAAAAACACCCACGAGAACCGCAAAAAGTCGTCCACAACGACAAGCACGTACCACTTCCCACTGACTGATGCTACCTGAGCGGGACCTACTGTATCCATATGGAGTAGCTCACTCGGATAGGAGGTCATAACCTAAGACACAAGAATGTGAGAAGCGGCAACCATCTTGCCATGACGACAGGGGTGGCATTCTAAGTCCTTCTTAGCTCTCCACTTGGGCAATCCTCGGAATAGGCCCATTGAACTCAACCTGATTAGCAGATAAAAGCTCAAGTGACCAAGCCTCCTACGCCACTTCCATATATCAGCAGAAGGACTAGCAACCAAACAACGCATAGGGCTAGAAACAGATGTGAGGTCGACCCTAAAAACCTGACCAAAAGGTAGCAAAGAGCAAACAAGGGTCTCCTCAGCATCAAGAACGCAGCACGCACCCTTCTTAAAATGAACCTCAAATCCTTCATCGAGAAGTTGCGAAAGAAACCAAATTGAACCCCAGATTCCGAACAAAAGCAACTTCTCTCATGGAAAGCTTAGCAGAGAGCGAAACAGAACCAACACCCAACACTTTACCTTGACCATTGTCCCCGAATGTGATGTACTCCTTGGTGCTCACGGGGTTGAGGTTGGAGAACCACTTGCGGTGTCCTGTCATGTGCCTAGAGCAACCGGAGTCCATGATCCACACGTCCTCCATGCCTCAATCCTGCAAAGTCAAGTAAAGCGATGGTGAGCAAACGGTCCGGCATTGGGGTTAGTACCAAAACTGCTGTACTAGTGTCGAGCCATCTGCTCAAAAGTGGGGTAAGCACGATCAACAAAACTATCACGTCGATCAGGCTAACCACGACCACCAAAGCGTGAACCCTCGAAAGCTCTCTCAAAGCCTCGGTTACGAGATCCATAGCCGCGCTGAAAACGACTAGGAGCTCGACCGACAAAGTGTCTCTCACCACCAGGAGCACGGGCCTGAAAGCCGCCTCCTCTCTCACCACTAGCAAAGCGGTCTCTCATCTCACCGCGGTGGGGAGGATCTTACCTACCACCCTGGTAGAACTGATCCTGGTTCCCCCAAGCTATCTCCTGCCTCTCAACCCGCTTCCTCCTGAAGCAAAACTCCTCTAGGTGGCCATTCCGCTGGCAGAACTCACAGTTGTAGACAGGCCTCCTAGGAACTAGGTTAAGCTCGGACTTAGGCTTAGGTGGTGTAGCCTTGGGTGGCTCAGGCTGCTGGACTGGCTTCTTGCCCTTAGGTTTAAGCTCTTCCTCAACAATCTTGTCCAGCTTAGCCTTGGAAGGCTTGGGTGTCCAGTACTGCTTCTTTGGGGCAGCCTTGGGTAGCTCATGGTAAACCCCATCAATAGTCTCACCTGGCTGGGTAGGTCCAGTCTTGGTCTTAACCGGGGCACTCTTCTCACCCGAAGTGCTGCACTCTCCAAACCCAACACCACTTGTCTCACCCTCAGCTCTCTTGGTGCTCTCTATGATCATCTCTAGTTGGGGTTGCCTCGCATATACCCAACTGAGCACCTCTCTCAACCTGTTGTTGTCATTTTGCAAAGACAACATCTCCTATCTCAGATCCTCCAGAATCGTAGTCTGGGCAGCACAGGTATCACAGTCTAGGGAGGAAACCACAGTGGCTTTCTCCAACTTCCTAATGGTGGCAGCCCTATCCACCAGCTGTATCCTAAGGGTTGGGCAGTTCTCACAAGTATCAGTAGGTGCTGAAAGCACCTCAAAGTCAGCTATCAACTGCTCTAACTCACCTCTCAAAGTAGGACAGACCATACACGCACCCAAAAGCATAGGTCTAGCCCTAAGCTCCTCAAGCTCCGTGAGCTGCCCCTCAAACTTCTCCTTCAGCACAACTATCTCTCTAGCTAGACAGGGGCAAGACTCACACTCGAGCTCTCCACTCAAGGTAGGCTTATCCAGTTTAGACTGGAGTTTGCCTAGCTCAGCCTTCAGCTCATCTATCTCCTCTACCCGCTTAGCATACCTATCTCTCTGGTCACCAAGCTCAGTCATGAAAGACTCGTAGGTAGGGCACTCAATCTCACTGGGTTGGGGTCTCACACTCCTCAACCTCTCATTCTCCTCTAAAGCCTCAGCAAGTTGGGTTTTCAACTTCTGCAGCTTCTTAGCTGCCTTCTCAAGCATCTTGTCCTGGGCTTTCAACTCTCGGCTATTCTGCTCTAACATCTCAAGGATTTCGGCATGCTCAGGAGTTACCTCATCATCGGAAGAAGAGTCATTGCCGTCATCCTTGTTCTCCTTATCCTCAAGCGCCATGGAGCAGACCGAGCTCCTCTTCTCCTTGTTCTTGCGCCTGGACTTGGTGGAGACAAAGCACAAACCAGCTGGACCTCCTTGATCGTTCCTCTTGTCCTTCCTGTACGTGATCTCATCACTTGAGCTCGACGAGGATGAAGAGGAAGAAGATCCGCTACTGCAGAACCCGATCTCGGTGAAGAAGGCCTTGTCCTGCTTCCGGTTGCCCTTCTGGTAGCTCTTGAAAGGCTTTCGAAAGTTCTTCTTGCCGAAGGGACGCTTGCCGAAGCCGTGCTTGCTGGAGCGATGCTTGTCAAAGCTGGGCTTGCCAGAGTGGTACTTGTCGGAGTCGTGGGAGTAGCTCTTGCCCTTCTTGTAGTAGTCGTTCTTGTTGGGGCACTCGGCGATAAAGTGGCCGACTTCTCCGCGCTCGAAGCATTTGGGCCGCTCGCCCCTCTTCTTGCTCATCCGGTTGTCATAGGCACGCTGAAAGCGACTAGACACCAGACATAGCTCATCATCCCCAAGTGTCGCCAACTGCTCCTCTATAACAGACATCAAAGTAGAAAACGAGAAGTTGTGTAACAGGGAGTTAGTGACAGACTCACTAGAGGGGGTAGCCAAGGCCAGACTCTTAGAACCTATACAAGCAAGGGAATCCGTCATCTTGTAATCTACCTCGGTGGCCTTGAGCTTACTATAGAGCGCCTCTACTCCAATCGTGTCATACCCTGCCGACTCAATGATTGAGTTCACCTTGATCTCCCATATTTTTCTATCCAAAGCATACAGCAACTTGACAGCTGCTGATGATCGGTATATGGGAGGGCAGCGGGGCAGAGTTGACACGCAACTTGTTGATGATCGACTGAAAGCGACCAAACAAGTCTTCTACTGACTCTCCCGGCTTCTGGACGAAATTCTCATATTCGCGGCGGTAAGTCTCCACAAGCCTAGCCTTAATCGTCGCAGTACCCTCATGGTGTGCACTAAGCAGTGACCATATCTCAGGCGCAGTCTTAAGGTGACTCACCCTCTCATAATCCATGGGACCAAGCCCGGAAAAGAGAAAGTTAACAGCCTTGGCATTCGCCTCATGCTGAGCCACGATATCCTGCGTAGTGCGCTCAGCGACTGGAAGCACCACAAAAGTCGTACTCTGAGTAGCATCCCATATGTCCTGACTCTAGCTAACAAGGAACGCCTCCATCCTACCCTTCCAGTAGGGATAGCCATCGGAGCCAAGGACGGGAATCTTCCCAGAGTAAGTCATAGTCGCTACGGTTTCTTCCCCGGTTAAGGTATGTGAAACCTAACAGGCTCTGATACCACTTGTAGGACCGAAGACTGCGACTAGAGGGGGGTGAATAGGAGCAGCTAAAAACTCAAACTCACAACCCCCACTCAACACACAAACAAACCGCATCCGATACCGTCCACAGAACAGATACGTATCGGGTGGAAAGCGGAAGCACAAGCAAGCTAACGGAGCCTACAGACTACACCTAGTCGAACACGCACAAAGGATCGCCCTTGGCAACGAGACACTCACTTAGCCACTCCACACCTAAGTGCGTCTCACTGAAAAATTGTGAGCGATGAGTATGGGCTAGCGGTGAATGACACGCAACCAAGAACAAAACAAAACAACCGACTCACGCTAACTAGGTCACACAAACCTCCTACTTAGTGTGCAAGATTGCGTAGTAGAAAACTACCAACCCTAGGACACACTACAACCTAAAGCACTAAGCACCAAGGATAAACAAGAAAAAGAACAACAAAACAACCCAAAAACCAGAGCAAAAACTGCAGCAAGGAAAGAACACAAGCGAGCAAAAGAAAGCAGCGAGAGACCGGACAACCAGACGAACAAACGCACAAGCTAACAGCTCAATACCTGACCGGACAGTCAGGTCTTGTGCAGCAGACCTGACCGGACAAACAAGGAAGAAGAAAAACACGTGCAGCAGAGAAGAAAAGAACGGACCGGACAATCAGGTCTGAACATGATGGCCTGACCTGACAAAACGAAAAGAAGACCGGACAAACAGAGAGGGACGGAGGAAACTGCAGATCCAGGGAAGAAAACCGAACAGTCAGACCCCCCTAACTTCGGACAAAACACCTGACAAAGAAACCTGAGAAGGGAACCAAGCAGCAGGAAAACCAGGAACACTTCGAACAGTCAGGTCTTGCACCTTCGGACAAAAGACCTGACTGTCAGGTCCCTGTATGCAACAGCCCGAGTCTGAAAATCTGAAAAACTGCTCGCGAATGCTTCAAAAACTGACTCAAAAATCGACCAAACCCTCTCCAAATCTCACGAAATTTTGCATAAAGGATCCTAGACCAATCCCAAAGTCAATCCCAAAAGATCCATGTGAAAAGATCAAAGATTAACCGGGAATTACAGATCTCGTGAGAAGGGGAAAGGAGAAACGAAAAATCGGAAATCGCCCAAATTAGAACTTGCTCGTGGATGGATTGTTCTAGCACAAGTCTAGAGAGATGCTCCACGTCCTAACAAGTTAAAACACCGGCAAAAGAAAAGTCTCATCCTTGGACAACACAAAACGAGCAAAAATCCAAGAAATGGGACCGAAAACGAGATAGAAAGGGGGCAAAGAGGGAGGGACGAAATTGCTGCTCAAGACATGGAATTTCTCAACAAGGAACCTTGAATTAATCATGAAATATGAGTACATGTAATACCCTAATTTTATTTTCAGTATTTTACAATAAAATCTAATATGGCTTATTTAATTTTCTAGGATTTTATATGCTTAGCCATGCATTTAATGATTTATTTTATCTACAATAATTAAAATTAAAGATAGGTCAACTTTTGTTGTACATTTATGCCGATGCATGGTTTTATTTTTTGTATGGACTAAGGTTTGAAATTCAAATTTATTTGAATTTTAGTGTTGTTTTGGCCTTGGTTTTGAAAAGAGAAATGGAGAAGAAAAAAAAAACACGGACGGGCAGGCCAGCCAGCCGGCCGGCCCACCCGCCTCAGTTTCCCCCTCGCTCCCACCGGGCCCAACCGGTCGGACCAGCCCAGCAGACCGCCCGGCCTAGCAGCGGCCTCTCTCCCTCTCCCTTGCTTCCTCTCTCTGACCCGCGGGGCCCTCTCGTCATCTCCATCCTCCTCACGCCCAAACTTCCCGCGCCGTTCTCTTTGCGCCACGGCCCCGACCTCGCCTGCCTCTGGCCGTGGACCAGCTAGCACCGCGCGCCTCCCTCTCCCCCTCTCTGACCTTGGACCCGAATCCCGCCTGCCCTGCGCCAGTGGCCAGCGTGCCAGCTTTCTTTTCCCCTTGACTCGCTCGCGCGCTGTGGACCCGATCCGAGACGAACCGGAAGAGCCGTGCCGTGTTCCTCCTCGAGTCCGACTCGATTTCGAGTCTCTACCCCGCCGCCCTATAAAGGGGTTTCCTCTGACCCACCGCCGCCTTCTTTTCGCCACGCCCAAGCCCAAGCGCCTGCGCCTGCCTCCGATTTCGCCATTGGAGCCGAAGGTGAGCTCCGCCGCCGCACGATTTTGGCCACTGTTGAAGCTTCTCCGGCCAAATTGACACCCGTGCCATGCTCGCAGATCCTTGCCGAAGGCCACCCACCGGTTCTAGGAAGCCGAAGTCGTCCCCTGTCACCGTTCCTCGAGCTCTTGCAGCCGCCGCCCGCCCCCACTTGCCGTCGGCCCTCTCCGTCGCTCCCCTGCCGTATCCAAACCCTCGGTGAGCTTCCTCGTCACGCGCCCATGCTCCCCGGTGAAATCCCATCCCAAACTGCGCACCACAACGCCTGGAGCATCGCCCTCCGGTGAGGCGCCGCCGCGGCAAAGCAGCGCGCCGCCGTCTTTGCTAGTCGCCGCCGGTCATACCCCTCCCTTTCATTTCTAGCCGCTGGATCTTGATCCAACGAACCGAATCCACCGGAGACCGGGTCAACCTGGTCAATAGTCGGTCAGCCGGAACCATTTTGCAAAAGGGACCCTCTATTTGGATGAAATAAACCCGCAGTCCTATCTAGTTCTTACCAGGCCCTGCTTTTATCTTTTAAACCCAGGTTTTCTAAAAATAATTGCAGATAGGTCCTATCATCTTTAAAAGGTCATATCTTTTACGTTTCAAATCCGTTTTCGGCGATTCTCGCGCCCACGTGATCGTATAAATGTGTAGAATAATTTTAAATATGATTTACCTTCTATTTTTATGTTATGATGTACTGTTTCTTATCTTTTGCATTTGTTTGCTTGCATGTGTGATCATGTGGATGCTTGTTTGGTGCCGTATATCGTGCTTAGACGTTGATCCGCCTGTTGAGTTCAAAGAGCAACCTTCAGAAGCCTCTAAGCAGCAGCAAGGAATACATTTTGAGGAAGGCAAGTATAACATAAACAACACCTAACAATTTTTTTATCTTGCTGCATGTGCATTTTAATTAATATGCCTGTAAGGTTTACCTAGCTACTTTTATCCTTGTATATCTACCTTTTGGGATGCATATGGTTAAGTTGTGCTAGGTGCTGCGCAAACTCTTATTCTTGTTAATTTAATTTTGATTAATAATCCTATGCAATTAATTGTTGGGTTTGACCCTGATCGGTTCATGTCCATTTTAATATGGTTTTTTAGCAACATGGTTTAGGGAGCTTGAGCAATGTGCTCGTGTGCTTTTGCTAGTTCTCTCCCTAAGGACCGAATCACAAAGCGACCACTTGGGACAACAGTGCTACCACAAGGCTGGAATTTGACAGACTTAGCTGATTAATTAGTTTGTTTTGGTTTGAGAGTAACTTACCTGTGGGGCAAGAGGGGAGGTGAGCTTCTGTGGCACTCGCACTACTTAGGTTGAGTATGCTTTACGTTATATGTATGTGCTTCTCCCCTTGAGGCTTGCCCCACGGTAGCGGAACCTGAAACCTTAGCGGTTACACCTTACCAACATGATCTTTGTAAAGGCTTCGTAGTGCGATTGGTAGTCATCTCATCTCCGGTAATGTGATGAACTCCTAGTGTAGCTCACGACTTGCAGGTAAAGATGTACAGCCTCTCGAGAGTGTAAAACTAACATATTAGCCGTGCTCACGATTATGAGCGGCCCAGACCCTTCCTAGTGATTAGAAGGACCCTTGGCTGAGGTTCTTTAGTTTTGGTTATGGTTTTGATAATTGTTATATCTGTTTAATCTTATTTAATTCTTATGCAATATCTTATGGGCTAATGGTTTTGTCATTGATTCATAGTAATTAGGCCTTAAATAAAAGTTTTAAATATAAAAGCTAATGCAGTTTGTCAGCTAACCATAGAGCCTCATGGTTTATGTTATATTTGTTGGATATTCTGTACTCATGCTTGTTTCTTTATATTTATTCCTTGTTGGGGGGAAAAATCCAACCGCTGCTCAGATGATGGAGGTAATGAAGACTATGTGCAAGACTACGACGGGTATTAGGCGTTTCGTTCACCAGTTGACGTCCCTGTGGCGCCCGTTATCTTTATGGTTTTTATGCTTCCGTTATGCTACATTATACTCTAAGTTAAACACTTGTGTCACAGCGTAATAATGATATATTTAATGTTATGCACGTTTTTATCTTTGGCATGTGTTGTGGTATTCTGTAATTTGTCATGTATATGCGAGACGTTTCCTGGCGCATATATATGTTGCACGGTTTGTTCGTTGAAACCGGGCGTGATAGTACACAAGATCCCTAGAGCCTACCTCCCATCATCCTCCCACTACTGACAAGATTAGACTAAACTAGGCACTCATCTCCTAGCTAATCCTCTCTATTTTCTCTCTTTGGACCTTGGCTGCTAGCGTTAGGAAATCCTAGGGTTTGTGGCTGCCAAGATAAGCTCCAAGGGAGCCTCTCAAGTCTATTTATACCCTAGGTCCTAAACGACACAATTACATTAAGACCCCTACTCTAAAAATGCCCGGAGGGGGCCAAACCGAAAAGATACAATCGGACGACTACGATGACAGCTTGATCTTCTTCTTCTCCACGCCTCGCTTGTATGTGCGCCACGTATCCAGTAGTCCGGAAGCTTTCTTCGGTTTTGAAGTTTGAAACTGGGAAACTTTATTCTGCGGGCTTCCTAGGCCGGGTCTTGGCCCAATCTTCTATCTTGGCGAGTCGGAGTCTAACCCACCAAGTCATTCGAACTTGGGTGGCGGTTTTGAGCCGAAGCCGCCAAAGCCTTCCTCGCACGCCTTCGCGTCATGCACTCGGGTTGGAGCACCACGGTGGCACCCGGCTTCTCCAGTCCATCGGAGTCGCCTTGCGGTCCATCGGAGGGCTTACACCACCGTTGCCGAACCGCCCCTCCATGTACCAAGCTTCCATGGCCGACCGACGCCGAGCGTTGCCTCCGATTCATTGGAGGGCTTTTACCTCAGTCCATCGAGGTCTTCATCATTTACCTCTAGTCCATCGGAGGGCCTCCAGTCCATCGGAGGGCTTGAGCTCGTTGACAATCACTCATCACACCAGGAGAGCAATGAGGCTAATCCATTGGCTCTCATTGCTTTGTTGTCTTCAAAAAATTTCTGATGGTATCCTCCATGCAGCCCCCGAGCCTTAAGCTGATTAGTATAATCAGGTTGAGGATCAAGTAATCGAGTAGTCTTTAGAAATTCTGAGTGAGTCGGCAAGGCGCGCGGCGGCGCAGCCCCAAGTCGATGAAGTAGTAAGTCGATGAAGAAATGAGTCAGCGAAGCACACGGCGGCGCAGCTCCCGAGCTGACGAAGTAGTCGACGAGGCGGGCAACAGCGCAGCCCCCCGAGTCGACACACTAGTAAGTCGGCAAGGTGCACGGTGGCGTAGCTCCTGAGTCGACGAAGAAGTAAGTCAGCAAGGCGGGCAGCAACCCAGCCCCCGAGCTGTCAAAGTAGTGACTCGGTGCGGTGCGCGACGGCGCAGCCCCCGAGCAGACGAAGTAATGAGTCGGCAAGGCGCGCAGCGGCGCAGCCCCCAAGTAGACGAAGCAGTGAGTCGGCGAGGCGGGCAACAGCCCTGCCTCCCGAGTCGACCAATTAGTAAGTCGACGAGGTGCGCAGCGGCGCAGCTCCTGAGCTGACGAAGTAGTCGACGAGGTGGGCAGCATAGCCTCCCTGAGTCAGCGAGTCGGTGGCGAAGCCTCCTTCAGTCGGCGAGTCGGTGGCGAAGCCTCCCTGAGTCGGCGAGTCGGTGGCATAGCCTTCCTGAGTCGGCAAGTTGGTGGTGAAGCCTCCCGAGCTAATGAAGTAGCGAGTCAGCGAGGTGCGCGGCAGCGCGGCCCTCGAACTAACGAAGCAGTGACTCGGCGCGGTGCGTGACGGCACAACCCCCAAGCTGTTGAAGTAGTGAGTCGGCGAGGTGCGCGGCAGCGCAGCCCCCGAGTAGACGAAGCAGTGAGTCGGCGAGGTGGGCAATAGCCCAGCCCCCCGAGTCGACGAAGTAGTAAGTCGGCAAGGTGCGCAGCGGCACATCTCCCGAGCTGACGAAGTAGTCGACGAGGCGAGTAGCATAGCCTCCTTGAGTTGGCGAGTCAGTGGCATAGCCTCCCTGAGTCGATGAATTAGTGAGTAGTATTTTCTTGAAACGATAATCAAGAGACAACCCGAGTAGTATTGATCGGAGAGAAAATATACTCAAATAATATTGAAACGACAGAGCAAACCAAAAACGGCTTATGTGCAAATATAGAGGTAACTTAGCTGATGGAGATAGAGTGAACTCCCTGTTTGAATTCCGAGTATAGTGAAGGTATCGAGCATCGGTGGACCAGATCGACTGCCCCATAAGAGCATGTAACACCAGCTGTAGGTCAGGTAACGACCTGAGTAGAGGGCCAGAATGCACCTTGTTATGAGTACTGCAAAGGCATGTAGCACCGAGCTGTCGGTCATACGACCTAGGCCGATTGCCTTTGTTTTGGTGGGGCCCTGAGTGCTCCCCGATATGAGTACGAACGAAAGCATGTAACACCGTACCGTCGGTTATACAACCTAGGCCGATTGCTTTCGTGGATGGGGCCGGAAGTATCCCCGTCATGAGTAGGAGTGGGCATGTAACACCGTACTGTCGGTCATACGACCTAGGCTGATTGCCCTATACGAAGAGTGCGAAGGGATAGAGGACACCCCGTTACTGAATGAGCGAAGGCATGTAACGCTGGTTGGCCAAACCGACTACCCTATTGTCACGGTGGTCATATAGAGTTCATGACGCCCGCCGTCGTATGCATAGATCTTGCCAGAAAACACTAAGACTTGTCAAAGCACGAGGTGCGACAGAAAATATTTGACTCAGCAAAGCACGAGATGCAACAGAAAAGATTCAACTCAGAGAAACATGAGATGCAACCGAAAAAGAATTGACTCGGCGAAACACGATATGCAACTGAAAAGAATTGACTCGGCGAAACATGAGATGCAATCGATCTGAGAAAGTACATGAAGTAGAAAATGTTTCAGCTTACCGAGATACGTAATGCACGGTTTGAATGACCAAAAATAATCTGAATGATACGAAACCCCTAGTAATGCGGAAATAATCTGAGTGATCTGAAGTAACTCGACTGATCTAAAAATAATGGTGATGAAATAATATGAGTAGCCAAGTGATCCTGAAATAATATGAATGATCTAGTCCTGAAATAAGAATGAACCGGAAATAATGATGCTGAAATTAATATGAATGATGCGAAACAATATGAGTAATCCAGGGTTGATCTGAGTAAAGCCAAGTGATCCGGGACGAGTGACCAGAACCATTATGAATAATCCAGAGATGATCTGAGTGATCCAAAGATAATCCGAGAGATCCAGCAATAATATAGATAATCCGAGTGATCCATAGAAAATCCAATTGATCCAATAACTCGGAATTCCAGAAATAATTCAATGATCCAAATAGCCGCATGATTAAGAGATAATTCAATAGATCTATAGCCCGGATGATTAAGAAATAATATGAGCAATTGAAGCAAACCACTTGGATTGGAGGACTCACTGTGCGGTTAGTTGATAGCACCTCGCCTTTCTGGCGGAAATCAAAGATAGTCAATAACAGTGCTAGTTGACTGCTTGAGCGCGTTGTAGATATTTGTGGTGACATGAAATATTTTCTTGAAATAATAATCAGGAGACACATCGAGTAGTATTGTTTGTAGAGAGAATACGAATATAAATGATATTGAAGTGACCGAGCTAGTCGAATGGATGAAAATTAATCAACATAATTAAGGGCCTGTTTGGATCCGCAAGCTAATTTTTAGCTCCCGTCACATCGAATGTTCGGACGCAGGTTAGAAGTATTAAATATAATCTAATTATAAAACTAATTACACAGAAGAGGACTAAATGACGAGATGAATTTGTTAAGCATAATTAATCTATGATTAGCAAATATGATGCTACAGTAACTATTCGTTAATTGTGAATTAATTAGGCTTAATAAATTCGTCTCGTCGTTTAGTCCTCGCCTATGTAATTAGTTTTTTAATTAAACCATATTTAATACTTATAAATAGTGTCCGAACATCCGATGTGACACGGGCTAAAGTTTAACCACTGGATCCAAACACCCCCTGAATGTGTAATTCAAATAATAGAACGACTTAGCTGTTTTGGGGGCTGTATAAGATGTGGCAGAACCGCCCAGCTTAATCCAGACTAAGCACACCTGCCACTTCTGGCTCGCAGTGCACTTAGGCTAGACTAAACCCAGTAGTCTGTTGAGAGTCTTTCGGGCTCTCGATAACACCATTCCCCAGAGGAATCGACATTATACACACCCGACTCTCGATGGAGCCACAACAGTTACAATATCACAGGCAGTTGAATAGATATTACATAGACTTTAGTTACAAACTAGTTCGATATCGAATAGAGTTCAACATAGTTTCATACAACAACATAGTTCAAATAGTCTCTCGCGGCGAAAATTTTTAAAGTTCATGTTTCATGGTAACCAAAAGACTTGCATAAATAGAACGAGCATCGAGCCCACTGATGCCGCTCCTTGCCAGATGATGACCCTTCTCATTCCTGATGATAACACGGCCCGCCACCAACACAGGCACAGAAGAGGAACTCCATACCTGTAAGCCAAAAGTGGGGGCAATACCCTGAGTACTAATTACTCAGTAGGACTTAATGGACGGGGCTTACGGCTGACGCAAAGCTTGCTTACTATCATCTGGGTCCTTAGCGATTGCTTTTAAATAGGATCAAGTTAATAAGTGAAAGCAAGATTTGACAGCTGCTTAAGTTTGGTGTCTACAGCAGGATTTGACAGCTGCTTATTCTATTGCATAGAACAGGAATTTAACAGCTGTTCGTGCTATCATATTAATATAACCAACATGAGTGTGACAAGTATTGCATGAAAGTAAATCAGGTATACCCAAATCCTGTAGTATTCAAAACCATAATCCATAAATCAACATTCAAGTAGTTACTACATTGTCCGGCAGTGATACTGGCATTCTCACACCTGGTGAGCATCAGCGATTGGAATCGATTTTTATATTCCCGGGAATAACTAGAAGTACCAGGATGGCATATGCATACTAACCCCCGGTGTTCCCACATATGCTTCCCCCATCTCGACTTGTCCCATCTCAAGTTCGATTCACTCCCGCCTGACTCCCGGAGCGCGTTGTCGCAGGAGCGTTACCACGCAATGGGTCAGCCCTCCCTTGACACCCGCCTCCGCTGCCACCTTCCTCTCAACCAGTGGGTAGGAACGTGTCTCGGTGCTTGAGACGTCACAAGTAAGACTTTCACCGGTCCATTATCCCGGATAAGCACCCTAGCAATGTCATCCCGATCCCAAGCGAACAACAGACGGCCTTAAGCGACTCGGGCGGAGTCCACCACACATTTTATCAATTCTCCTCAGAACATTCCATATCTCCACCCGGTCTCCAGTTAAATCATAACATGACAGTAACGAATATTATAGTAAATAGAGTTCTTTCTTGAAAAGTAAACCCTACGAGGCGAGTGATCTTTATTCACTCGTGTCTACTCGTACCTAACCATTATATGCACTCGTCCTACGAACTCTAGATATAGGTGCTAGGGCCAGGACGGCCGGGATATCTAATGCAGTGGGTTCCAACCATCCCTAATGCACATGCGTAATTCAATAAACATCTTAATTAGCTAGGAGATAGCATGATTCTGCCTACCTTCTTCGCTAGGGTTAGCCTCCTCGGTGACGCACTCAGAGGTCTGTTGCGGGTTCTCCTCCTGTTGCGGAGGTTCCTGCTCCTGGCCGTCCGGCTCCTCGATCAACGGCTGCTCCTGCGTCGGCAATTCGCTTGCGGGATCTATATGTATAACAATGTATGCGAATGAGTGCAAGGAAATGCAATGCCGTTGCGGGATGTATGAAGAATGTAAAGCATGATGAATGGCATGGTAATGAAAGACTTAATTGACTCCAATTTGGTTTATTCATCAAGGAATGAATACCTCGTGAAGTTTTATTAAAAAATCATACAACCCATCACTAGAACCTAGTACAACATATCATGCCTAACAAGAACTAGAATTTTCTAGCAAGAAACATGGTACAGTAGTTTAACACGTTGCATATGCTTATACTTAGGGTAATTTATCCTCATTTGTGAATTAAACTATGCACCTGAGTTGTAGTAGTAAAACATAACCAAATGAGACCAAATTTTTGTGACATACAGATCCTACATACCCGAGGCTACTGTCAAAATTTCAGCTCATTTGGAGTTACAATTATTTTATTAAAATTATAACAATTTCTCAGTACTACACATTGTCAGAATTTTCATAAATTATAGGTATGGTTTTTGAATGTGAAACTTTACCAGTGAGGTAGACTTAGCTTGGACTACATGTACAAAAATTTACAAGTTAAAACTCCCAAGTTTGACAGGACATCTATTTTCCATATAATCTTGTGCGAATTAAGATGTACATATGAACATTGTAAATAGCCTTCTCGAATATACTTTCTAAACTCTATGCATCAACATTAAGCTACCAAATTTTCCAGAAATTTTTTCTAGCAAGTTATGACCACTTTTTCTAATTATCATTTCCAACATGTAGCATTTTATCATTTTCAAATCACCATTAAAACTTAACATGCAGAGGCTCATATTTTATCAGTGAGATTCACAAGCTATATAGGACATAAGAAAAATACTAGAGAATCTTATTTATCGTACTTTGCATAGGCCTCATTTCTAAGTTATTAAATAATACATAAAGTACATGTAAAATGATAAAACACTGAATGAACAGTAAGACCTAGGGTCAACAAGATTCTCACAGTGTCCAAATGTCCTAAGAAAGCCACTAACCAAGTTTCAACATTTTAGGAGTTCACTAAGTCCATGTTTTCTATTTCTCCTTAATTTAACATGCATACACAATAACAGGGGCAAAACCGTATATGCACATCTCTACATCATACCCACTATGTAGATCTATTAACAAGGAGTACAATACAACTGACTTTACCTTTTTACGATTTTTATTTGATTTATTATGATTTATCAAAATTTCAGCCGAAATAAATCAAAATAAATGGAGAAATCATAGATCCAGGGACCTATTCGTGATTAAACCTAAGATACATGGGCTAGCACGTAACATCTATGAGACTCAGTGAATAGTGCATGGACTAATTTGCAAAAACAAGAAAACTGAGGGGCCGGATCTAAAGATTCCCGACCCCCTTCGTCTACCTCCTGCCGTGCGCGCGGCGCGCGTGCGCCGGCGAGCTCCGGCTCGCCGGAGCCACGACACGGGGTCGGGGTGGTGCGCGCGAGCGTGGGTGTCGACCTGGAGTGGGCCTCATCGGCGGCGGACACGCGGTAGAGGCGGGAACGGCCGTGAACTGGAGGTGAACCGCGGCGGTGTTGGCATGGCCGCGACGTCGAGGCGGAGTTGATCTCGGTGGATAGGGGCGGACCGCTGAGGAGGTCAAGCCCCGCGGGTGTGTGGCGGAGCGGCGAAGGTGGTGATGGGGTTCTACTGGAGCGGAGGGTGACGGAGAGCGCGGCGTGAGCTCGAGCTCGAGCTCGGGCTGGCAATGGCGAGCGGGGATGGCGCGGGCGAGAGAGAGGCGAGGAGTGGCTTGGGCGAGGCGAGAGCGAGGGGAAGGGAAAGAGTGAGGCTGAGGCTTCGGCCTCCTCTTAAGCGCGTGGCCCGAGGGGTTGATCCGTGGGCGCACGGCGTTGGCCGTACACCGGCGGCCACGTGGCGCGCGGCGGTCCGGACAGAGTGGCCGCCCGACATGCGGGACCCTCCTGTCATAGGCTCAGGAAAATTCAAGTATATTTGTGTTTTCTTTCCCTCTGTAAATCATCTTTTTGACCCATTTAGAGCCTGATTTTGGAAAAGTAGTAATTGGATCAAATGTTGTACTCTTCAAGCTATACGACTTTGTCAAAAGGTTCAACACCAAATTCCAAGTGAAAATATGATTTGAATTTGAATTTAACTAGCAGCTCCCAGTTTGGACAGTGGACCTTTATTACTTGGGAAATTTAAAACTCCCATTTCTGGGCATTACCTCCCAAGGTTCCTTTTGACAAGTTTGTTTAGAATTTCAAAACCTACAACATCTCCAATTTGAGCTTTGCATCAAAGTGGCTGTGGGTTGGAGCAAATTTAAGATTTTCTAAATAGGGCTGATTTGAGCTGGTTTTTTGTACTGACATTGAATGACCTTAATCACCTTGTAAACCTCATTATATGACAAGACTCCAATTAATAAAGTTGTTTATCTCTTGTCTACCTATAGTTTAGTCAATATGAGTTTCACCCAGATCTCAATGGAATCAGAGTTATGAGCATAAACATAGCATCATACATGCAGAAAACAGATTTCTAGGAATTTGCATAACAACCTAGATAGATCATAGCTCAATTTTATGCAAACATATGATGCTTCATGATGCTTATTGATGAATGCTGCATGTGAGAACAATAATTATGCACTTGAGATGCTAGAGCATCACAACCCACCCCCCTTAAAGAAATCTCGTCCCGAGATTTTGATGTGATGTGGGTGAATAATTAAGGAGTAGATAGTGCATTGCGCATAGTTTTTGAATGAAATCTGGAACCAAGATAGCTATAACATACTCATTTGAAAGGGATGGAAGAAAACCCGGATATTTCGTTTGCAAACACTCCTCTTGCTCCCAAGTTGCCTCCTTCTCGGAGTGATTACTCCATTGTACTTTGTAGAAGTTAATGGCTCTTCTTCTTGTTGATCTTTGTTTGTGGTCGAGGATTTTTATGGGATGCTCTTCATAAATGAGGTCAGGCTCAATCTGAATTTGAGAGGTGTCCACTACTTCTTTCGGCACTCTCAAACAATTCTTAAGTTGCGAGACATGAAACACGTCATGAACCGCAGCAAGGTGTGGAGGCAACTCCAAGCGGTAGGTGTTGGCGATCGATAAAATCCATTTTCGACCACCAATACTTCATGTTTGAGGGCATAATTTATCAAGGTTTCATGTATTATTAACTGGTTCCACGAGTTGTGTACAAAAGTTGGATGCAGGATCATATCATGACCAAAATATTGAAAGAATGTACAAAAGACAAGCAATGTGAGAAGGGGAGAGCAAATGGGCATGGGACCATGGCCGCCCGACCCAAACCCGTGGCCGCCCGACCACCTTGAGGGGTCGGTCGGCCACCTGTCAGGGTCGCTATCTTGGTGTCTAGACTAGAGTTTACCTTGGAAGGTGTCTTGTCCCACGCAGTTTTGGTTGGTAGTCCCACCTGGTGACAGTGGGTGTGTGTCCTGTGTAGTCCAACCCCGTCGTTGGGATAAGATGTCATCGACGCATAGCTGAGTCCTGTAGTGCCCGCCTTTCTCATCTGGGTTATCAGCACTCTAGTGCTCGGAAGTGGTTCTATAGCCCCAGTGTCCAAGTAAACCTGCTATGTAGAATACTAGTTTGTTTAGTAAAGTTAAGTTGTTTTATTCTGCTATCCTCTGTCTTTTATCTCTATAATTGCTGGTTTCATTGTTCGTTCCTACCTTTCTGCGTTGAGTTACTCCTCGTTCCTCATGGATTTCGATACCGTGGAATACTCTTCGGTGAAAAGCTACAACGTATTTCCGTGCGCTTGCGGATTTATTCAGTAGGCTAAGAAACGCCAACAAGCTTTTTTGGCGCCGTTGCCGGGGAACGGTAGCTAACTTGACTAGAACCTTAGGATCGTCCACACTCACACCATACACAACCACCACATATATCCCCACCAAATACCACATATCACCTACCACCATATGGATTCCACGCCTATCTATCGACTCGCCGCTCCAAAGGGCGATTATTTGGAGCCTCCACCATCATCCACACCCATCACAGCAGACGGCTATCAGCTACGTCCCGGCTTGATAGCCATGGTTCGGGATCAATCATTCGGAGGATTGGAATCTGAATGCCCTTACTCACACCTTCGGGAGTTCGAGCAGCTATGCAGCTGTTTGGTCATCTCGGGGATGTCCAGTGAGACTCTACGATGGTTGCTTTTCCCGTTCTCGTTAATGGGGGATGCGAAAATCTGGTGCAATCAGACGATCAGCAAAGTAGAAGGGAGTTGGGAAGAGCTTAAATCCAATTTTTGTCTGCGATTCTTTCCGCCAAACAAGGTTATCGATCTCCGTTGCGAAGTACTTTCATTTTGACAACGAGAGAGAGAATCCTTGGGGGCAGCATGGGCACGCTTCAGCCGCCTGACATCCTTAGGCCCAGACTTGTCTATTCCCGAGGCAATGCTACTATGGCACTTCATCCGAGGTCTCTCACCTGGTGCTGACCTTTGCCTTGACCTAGCCTCGGGAGGATCGTTCTCACACCTAAAGCCATGCGAGGGTCGAAAAATTCTCAATAAAATTCTTGAGAAGGCTTCTGACCTCGGCACTCTAGAAGAGCAACCTCCACAGAAATCACCCAGCGAAAATCCTACTGAAGAGCGACAAATCACACATCATCCCACTCCACCACCACCATCTCCCCGAATTGAAGAAATCCCAGAACAATCGTCACGGCAAACTGAGAGGGTCAGTTTAACCTTGACGATCTCTCCGTCGACACCTCCGTTCTCTTTTGAGGACGAAATATTCATGGAGTTTGGCAATGCGTCTCGATTGCCTAAACAAGACCGACGCTTCACCAGGGCCTTCAAACCATCATACATATTACCAGACCACAGAGAACATATGAAGGAGGACCTACTCTGGCTTTCAGCAGCAATCAATCAGGATTGGCTAGAGGAGAGACGACTGGACACAAAAGCAATCAAATTCTATCCAGATCCCAGTGTCATCCCTGGCCAGGTATCAAGGCTTCAACCGCAAGACATCATATACGACCCACGTATTGGAGTGAACATAATTTCTAAGTATGTGATGGACAATCATTTCCTCGTTGAGCCACAATCAAAATCAGTCATCCGTTTGAAATGGACAGACGGCAAATATTTGAAATGCAAAGGTGTGCTCCGGGTAGTACCAATAACCTTGCGCGATACTCAGGTGTTCTTGGATTTCCTTGTCTTTGACATCCTCGAGGGATCCACACCATTGATTGCAGTAGGGATCCCAATCGCAGCCCTCACCAGCTCAGATATATACAGAGGGAGATTGCAGCTTTAGTTGGGCAATGAAGACATCAACGTGAACATCGACAGATCACTCAATGCCAAAACAGAAGCGAAGCCAGAGATTGACCCCATGGAAGAAGTGATGAGCCTTTCACTTGAGGAAATGGGTCAATACAAAAGCCTAGAGGAAGAGGCTATTAGCGACTTCAGTGTGGAAGAGGAGCCGCTCGAGTTCGAAGAACTTGGTGAATCGTTGCGGCCTGAAGCTCCGAAAATTGAGTTGAAACAACTTCCACCTGGCCTGAAGTACGCCTTCCTCAACGGGAAAGAGGATAAACCGGTGATCATCAGTGACAAGCTGACAGAGAGTGAGAGCCGGCGATTGCTTTCAGTTCTAGAGAAGTATAGTACTGTGCTTGGATACTCTCTCCAAGACCTGAAGGGAATCAGTCCCAACTTGTGCACACACCACATACCTATGGAGGTTGACCACAAACCCACGTGGGAACCTCAGCGTAGATTGAATAATGCGATGCGAGAAGTAGTAAAGAAGGAAGTGCTCAAACTCCTACATGCGGGTATCATCTACCCCATACAAGATAGTGAATGGGTCAGCCCCGTACAAGTTGTGCCTAAAAAGGGAGGGATGACAATTGTCAAGAACTAGAACAATGAATTAATTCCATAGAGAACTGTCACCGGTTGGCGGATGTGCATTGATTATAGGAAACTTAATGCCGCCACCAGGAAGGATCATTTTCCTCTTCCCTTCATCGATGAAATGCTAGAGAGGCTGGCTAATCACTCTTTCTTCTGCTACCTCGATGGTTACTCTAGCTACCACCAGATTCCGATTCACCTAGAGGACCAGAGTAAGACCACTTTCACATGCCCTTACGGAACGTTTGCCTACCGGCGAATGTCGTTCGGGCTGTGTAATACTCCAGCATCATTCTAGCGGTGCATGATGGCAATCTTCTCCGACTTCATTGAAAATATTATGGAAGTTTTCATGGACGACTTCTCAGTCTATGGCAAGAGCTTTGACCAATGCCTTAAAAACTTGGAAAAAGTTCTGCAGAGATGCAAAGAGGTCGACCTGGTGTTAAACCGGGAAAAATGTCATTTCATGGTCAGAGAAGGTATTGTGTTAGGCCACAGAATCTCAGAAAGAGGCATTAAGGTAGATCGTGCAAAGATTGAGGTCAATGAACAGCTACCTCGGCCTACAAACATCAAGGCCATCCGAAGCTTCTTAGGCCATGCTGGGTTCTATAGGAGATTTATCAAAAATTTCCCCCATATAGTCCGGCCTCTTACTAATTTGCTAGCCAAGGATGCTCCCTTCGTGTTTGATGAGAAATGTCTCAAAGCTTTTCACAAGCTCAAAGAAGCACTGGTCACCGCACCCATCATCAAGCCGCCTGATTTGAACAAACCATTTGAAATCATGTGTGATGCAAGCGATTACGCTGTTGGAGCAGTACTGGGCCAAACCAATGATAAGAAGCACCATGCTATCTCTTATGCGAGCAAAACTCTTACTGGCCCGCAACTGAACTACTCAACCACCGAGAAAGAATTGCTAGCAGTGGTCTTTGCAATTGACAAGTTCAGATCATACTTGGTAGGAACAAAAGTCATCATCTACACAGATCAAGCAGCTCTCAAATACCTCCTTACCAAGAAAGATGCAAAGCCACGCCTGATCTGGTGGGTCCTGCTACTCCAAGAATTTGACATTGAAATTAGAGACAAGAAGGGAGTAGAAAATTCAGTTGCAGATCATCTCTCACGGATGAAATTTGAAGAAACATCTCCTTTGCCGATCAATGACTACATGAGAGATGATCAGCTCCTTAAGGTGACAACAGCCCAACCTTAGTATGCTAATCTGGTGAATTACATCGTTGCTGGCTATGTCCCTGAGGGAGTAGACAAGAGGAAATTGGCCCACGACAGCCGATTCTATCTTTGGGATGACCCCTACCTATACAAACTCTGCGCAGACGGACTCCTACATCGCTGCATTCCAGCTTGTGAAGCACCGCAAGTCCTAGACAAATGCCATGCATTCTCTTACGGAGGACACTATGGGGCTTATCGGACTCGTTCAAAAATCTGGCAGAGTGGGTTTTACTGGCCCACTATGTACGAGGATGCAAAAGAGTTCGTGCGATGGTGTCCAAGGTGCCAACGCCAAGGAAATATAAATCCAAGAGATGCTATGCCACTCACAAGTAATCTTCAAGTTGATGTATTCAACGTGTGGGGCATAGATTTCAAGAACAAACAAATCAAGAACATATTGCAAAAGACAGTCAAAGCTATGGAAAAAGAATGGGTATCCAATGTGATGCTCCAGCATCTCAAGTGCATAATCATTCTTCATATGTGCAGCATTCATCAAAGAGCATCATACATTGACATGCATTTAAACCCCAGCTCAAACTTGGTTGAAATGCAACTTGTTGAAACCTGTTTTCTGCATATATGTCTATGTTATTGTGCCCATACCTTTGATCCTATTTAGATTTGAGAGAAACTCATATTGACAAACTTGTAGAAAATTTGATGATAAACAACTTTGGTAATTGGTGCTTTGACAAGCATTAAGGTATTCATAGAGTTTTGGGGCTTTTTCTGTCAGCATGTGAATTCTATCCAAACATGACCAGTTTAGTAATTTTAAATTTTCATGATCTTAAAGCCAAGATCTTGAAATTCTTTTATTGAGAAAGTTGTATATATTAAAATTCTGAACAACATTGGTATAAAACTAATTGAGTGAATGTGACCAAAAAATAGACTTTTAGAATTTCTAAACTTATGGGTTCTGTTGGTCAAACCTTGGTCAGCAGCTTAAATTCAAATTTACACCAGAGTTTTGAGTATAACATGGTATACAAGTTTATAAGGGAAATGTAGAGGAACAAATTTAGAACATTTCATCCAATTGGGTCTTTTTCAATATCGGCCTCTAACCTATTCAAAAAGGGAGATTTCAAACAGAGGTTTCAGCGGTCAACAGGGGGTTTTTCTATTTCGGAATTATATTTCTCTTTTTGACTCACTGACACGCGAGCCCCACTAGCAGACCGCGTCGGTTTCCCGGCCGCGGGATTGGAAAATCCGGCCGGTGGGTCCCACCGTCCCACTCGTCCCCGCGCCCGGTCCACTGCTCCGCTCCTTTCCTCTCTCTGACCGGTCCCACATGTCATAGACTCCGGGTCTATGGACCTGTTTCACGCACGGCGCCACCCTCTTCTCCCTCGCTTGTCCGCGCCCACGCGGCGGTAGCCGCCTGCCGACGGCCAGCCGAGGCCGGCTCTGGCCGCCCCCCTGTCCGTTCCCTTCGGCTTTAAGCCAAAGCGGAGGGTGTCTCCACTCCCTCTCTACCTCTTCGCTCTCCTCTCCCACTCGCCATCCACCGAGCCTCTCGCTCCCTCTGTGTTTCCCCACCGCCGCCGCCATTGTCGAAGCTCGGGCCGACCCCCGCCCACCGCTCCAAGCGTCTCCACGCCCTCCCATCACCCCGCCGGTGTTCCTCGTCCTCCCCTCCACCACCACGCCTAGACCTAGGCCGTCGTATCCTCCTCACCAAGCCACATTCCGCCGCCGAACCCCGCCATTGGAGAAGCTCAGGGCTCAAGCCGCGCCCGCCGTTCCTCACGCCCTCTTACCTCCACACCCCCGTGCCGACCCTCCTCGGCCTCCCCCCCACCGATTCACCAAGCTCTAGGCCTCCAGATCCTCACCACCGAGCCGTACCACCTTGCCGGAGCCCCGCCCCCTCTGCTCACCGTTGCTGGCCTCCTCCGCTCATCCTCCGTCGAATCAAGGTAGGGGGTAAGCTTCGTCGCACTGCCCTCTCTCTCCTCGACCCCCGCCGGCGAGCCCTCGGGCCCCGCACGGCGAGTTCCCATGCTCGCCGCCGCGCCTTTCACTTCCCCCGGCTGGAGGTTGAAGAAACCCAAACTTTTGCAGTTTAGCCCTCGGCGTTTCTGCGTATCATGTTTTCATCCGACGTACTATGCACTGAGTCTTTCGGATCTTACGATCTAGCCCCTGGAGGTTACGGTTAATTGCGTTCAAGTCCCGATCTAAAGGTTTTTCCATTTATTTCATTTATATTAGGCTGTGAACTTTGAAAAATCATAACAATTCAAAGAAAAATCCAAAATAGACAAACTCAGTGGCTATGGACTTCTCTTGAGTAGATCTACAAGAAAGGTATGATGTGGATGTGTGAAAAGTCTGTTTTGCCCCTGGTTTAGTGCATGCATGTTGAGGGTAAATATATGGTAAAAATAGACTAAATGAGCTCCTAAAATTATGAAACTTGGACAGTAGCTTTGTTGTGGCATCTAGGTACTGTGTGATTTTTGGTAGCCCTAGCATTAGCTGTCTAATTACTGTTTTGCCCTTATGCATGTGTTTTGTGTATTTAATTAACTTGGAAAATGAAGGCTACATAAAATATACTCAAATATGACCTATGGTATTTTTCATGTACTTTATATAGTATGAGTAGCTCACTGGTAAAGTATGAGGTTGTGCATGTATGTTTTAGCTGCTGTTTTGAAATTGACAAAATGCTACTTGCTAGACTTGATAATTAGAAAAAAATGACTTTAAAATGCAAAGGTAATTCTTTGAAAAATCTGGTATGCTACTAGTATGATAGGGAGTTCAGAAAGTATTTTTGGAGAATTTATTAACACTGTTTATAAGTGTATCTTATTTTGCATAAGATAAATATATGGAAAATAGGTGTCATATCAAACTATGGATTTTGTGCTTGCTGATTTTTGAATATGATGTTCATGCAATAAGATGCTTACTGTAGAAATTCCAAGTTCAGAACCCATTCCTATAAATTATGAAAAATCTGAGAAGCTATAGGGCTGAGAACTTGTTGGAATTTTAATAAATTAATTATAACTTGGTTGTAGCTGAAATTTTGGCTGTAGCATTATGCAGTATGTGTCTGCATGTGGGATCAAATTGAGTTGTCTAACTACATAAACTCATGGGCGCATTTTATTCATAACGGTAGCGTGTCCATTAATCTGCGTGTATATGATTAACTACAAGGAACAACGTTGTGTGCATATATAAAATTACTTGCTGCATACCATCAAGTACAGTTTGTGATCCCCAGGGTTATTAATGGAGGTGTTTTTAAGAGACACCTTCATTTCATTTGATAGGGACTGGGTACACATATAAGACAGTAACTCCTGATAACTTCAGAGATAAAATGTAGTGATGGTTTGTATGATTTCTTAGTGATGGGTTGTATGATTTCTTAGCAAAGTCGTTAAGTTTTTTTGTTATGGGATGTGTTGAAACTAAGAGTACTCGAATCCATTCTTCACAAACTGCTTGACCATGCATTATATTTCATTGGCACCTCATGCATACATTTGCAATTCGATAAGCCGAACAACGAATTGCACCAAGAGCAAGAAAACGACGTGTCGCTGATTACATCCGTACCTGTTTCAAGAGGTTGCCTGGGGCAAAGCCCCACAACCTGGCAAACTAACTTAGATTACTTTGTTGGTTTTCAAAAGAATACTCAAGGGTAGGCAGGACCATGATCTCTCCCAGCTCACATAATCTTGTTTGATGGTTTACGCATCTGCATTAGGAGTTGATTGAAAACATCTGCATTAGACTTCCCGGCCGCCCTGGCCCTAGCACCTATACGTAGAGTTCGTAAGATGAGTGCCTAGAATTGCTAGGTATGAGTAGACATGAGTGATTGTACTCGTCTCGTAGGTGTGACTTTACGCTATGACAAAAATTTTGTTATTATGGAAGTTATTATATGTGCTTATGGTTTAAATGGAGCTCGTGCGGAGATTTTATGAGTTGTTACTGTTTATGTTATTATGCATTGGACTCCGCCCGTGTCGCATAAGGCCCGTCCGCTGTCCGCTTGGGATCGGCATAACATTGCTAAAGTGCTTATCCGCGATAATGGACCGGTGAAAGGCTTACTCGGATTGAATTGAACTTCGGATGGGACAAGTGGAGATGGGGGAAGCATATGTGGGAACGCCGGGGGTTAGTAAGCATATGCCATCCTGGTACTTCTAGTTATTCCCGGAAATTAAAAATCGATTCGAATCGCTGATGCTGACCAGGTGTGAGAATGCTAGGATCACTGCCGGGCAACATCGTAACAACTTAAACATCTATACTTATATTCATGTTTTGAACCCAACATGTTTGATGATACTCATGTGTACTATATGATCAAGAGTTATGCAAGGAATTATTCATGCTTTACTTTCATGCAAGTTTTATTTATGAGACTCGATATTCATGGTTAAGGGATAGCAGCTGTCAAATCCTGCTATCCTATGGCAACATGTTATAATCAAGAATCAATGGCTAAGGACTCACGTGACTAGTAAGCTATGCTTTGCGTCAGCCGTAAGCCCCATCCATTAAGTCCTACTGAGTAATTAGTACTCAGGGTTTGCCCCCACTTTTGGATTACAGGTACTGATGACATCTGGACAACCGTGTGGAAGGTGGTAGTACTGGTGGGCTCGGTGCTACACGCCTCGTTCGTCTCTTCGTGAAGACTGCTTAAGTATCATGATTCTGCTGCGAGATGTTTTGAAAACGCTTCCGCTATATATAATTTTGCAAACGCTTCCTCTATATTTTGAACTTGTATTTGATTCCATACATGATGGTTTGTAAACTAAGTCTATCCCTCTTATATTTCAACTGCCTGTGATGATGTAACTGTTGTGGCTCCATCGAGAGTCGAATGTGTTTGATGTCGGTTCCTCTGGGATTTGGTGTTATCGAGAGCCGAAGTACTCTCGACGGACTACCGGGTTTAGTCTGGCCTAAGTGCACTGCGAGCCAAAGGTGGCAGGTGTGCTTAGTTTGGGTTAAGCAGGGCGGTTCCGCCACAGCTGGTATCAGAGCCGATCAAACACAGACAATAGTCATATCATCAAGTTTTGGTTTACAAACCTATTTTCGAAAACCCATCTTCAAGTAATTAAAAAATGAGGGTATACGCTATGCTCGGATAAGGATGTTAGTTTTATTCAGGTGACATCACTGACATTCTGACCTAGATAGAACTCATATGCATATTCGGTGCTTTGGGAAGCAACTTTTCGGCCATAGCTGTCCCCAGTACTGGAGGAAGCTATCAGGAGTTGCGAATGGTTGTACACCCAGCATTCATGCTGTATAAGTAAAAGTTCTTTAAGGGTGGTGGGCATGCTTCGGATGCTTTCATGCCCACCACGCTTACATTCAGTTTTGGGATCCACCTTTTTCTCGACAATCCCAGTACTGGTGGAAAGTCAGGCTTTGAGGAAATGGTGCAGCGGCCTACCAACGTTGTCCACGCAGCGGTCACGCGTGGGTGCCACACTAGGTGGTAATGTATTAGCATGCATTTTTTCTGCAGGTACACTAACCACGTGTGAAATTAAGAAAGGCTAGACAACGGCTAGCTGCAATAAGGAGAGACGTGCATATATGTTATCGAGATATCGTTAGCTTTATATATTATACATAGGGTGTGTGATGTGAGACCGAATAGGACGAAACATGCCTCATGTATCTTTTGTTATCATTCTGGGGGATATTAATAAAAGACAAATGGGATAAATCGTGACCTAAACAAACTTTCCGCACGTTTCACTCTCACAATACAGTCAATTTTATAAAGAGGGGTTCCCAACGACACACCCGGACAGACAATGGAACTCGGTCGATTTGCAAAAGGAATTAGTTGGAACTCTAGGTAACGAAGTTATAGAGCACAACATGGGGAGCAACCTTGTCATAAGGCGATATCGCAGGGAAATGCATGGGAGGAGAACAGTGTAGTTGTTAACTAGTGGTTGTCTTAGGTGGAGCTGAAAACCTGAGAGCAGTTAGTAAAGCGACTTTATGTCGTGTCCCAGTTAGGTTGATAAAAGTATTGTCCTCCATCTAAAACTATGTCCGAGTTTCCGTTAGCAGACTCGCTTGTCCAAACCTACAAGATGTTGGCTAACACTTTATGTGCAATCAAGCTATTCTGTTCACTTACATGCTTTCATGTATCCAGAATATAAATATGGTGCTATGACCTTTTTATCACCGCATCGGTTGCACAAAAGTTCATGGACTAAACCTGATTGGCTTATTTCTGCAGATGGTCACCCTACCAGAGACATCTGCATAGGGGGCTGCTCATGGAGAACCATCTCCTTCTGAGTTGGCCACTCAGGTCACTCAGCAAGTCATCAACCTGATAGCTCAAGAGCAACGACGGCGCGACCCGCAAGAGATCTGTTACACTGACTTTGCGGCACTGCAACCGCCGATCTTCACTGCGGCCACAGATCCCTTGGATGCTGATGATTGGCTTCAGATCATTGAGTCCAAGTTCAGTCTACTACCCCGACTCACTAAGCAACAGAAGGCTCGCTTCGCGGCACAATGTCTACATGGTCCCTTGGGGGCCTGGTGTGCTTCATTCTTGGCAATGCAACCAGCCGGGCACCAGGTCTCGTGGGATGAGTTTCGTGTGGCTTTTCGGGCTCACTATCTCCCGCCTAGCCTCATTGAGCTCAAGCAAAGGTTGCTTCGTGCACTTCAACAAGGGGGCATGTCGGTACTCGAGTACGTGTAGGCTTTCATCCGCTTGTCCCAGTACTCCCCTGAAGACGTCGACACCGACCCGCGTAGGGCTGCCCGTCTATTGGGTGGGTTTGATCCCACTCTGCTGACTCACTTGGGGCGCCGCTACAATAGCTTCACCGAGTTGGTAGACGCTGCCATTGACATGGAGCATCGCCTCAGTCAGGCCCATGAGGATCAGCGGAGGAAAAGACTTGCAAGCACACTTCAGTCGGGTTCATCTCAGCGGCAACAGGTTGTGCATCGCCCACCGCCGCGTATCTGTTACATTGACATGCCCCAGCAGCAAGAACAATACTGTGGGACGCAACACCATCCCTCCTCCTGCAGTGTATCGCCTCATCCGCCGGCTTCAGTGCCACCAGCCAAACCAAGTGACAAATACCCCTGCTACAAGTGCAGAAAGACCGGCCACTTTCGCAAGAATTGTCTTGCCCTTCGACGAAGCCAGGTGTGATGCTCCGGCATCTCAAGTGCATAATCATTCATCATCCATGCAACATTCATCATGAAGCATCTTACAATGACATGCATTTGAGCCCTAGTTCAAACTTGGTTGAAGTGAAACCTGTTTCCTACATATATGTCTCTGTGATTGTGCCCATAACTTTTATTCGATTTAGATTTGGGTGAAACTCATATTGACAAACTTGTAGAAAATGTCATGGTGAACAACTTTGGTAATTGGTGCTTTGACATGCATGAAGGTCTGCATAGAGATTTGGGGTTTTTTCTGTCAGCATGTGAATTCTGTCCAAACATGACCAGTTTAGTAATTTTAAATTTTCTTGATCTTAAAGCCAAAATCTTGCAATTCTTGTATTGAGAAAGTTGTAGATCTTGAAATTATGAACAACATTGGTATAAAACTCCTTTTGTGAAAGTGTCTAGAAAATAGATTTTTAGAATTTCCAAACTGGAATGTCCTGCGGGTCAAACCTTGGTCAGCAGCTTAAATTCAAATTTAAACCATGTTTTTGAGTATAACATGGTATGAAAGTTTATAAGAAAGTTGTAGAGATCGAAATTTAGAACATTTCATCCAATTAGATCTTTTTCAATATTGTGATGCTCCAGCATCTCAAGTACCCAAATTAAGTAAATCGTACACTATCATGCATCATAAGCATCATGGCATAATCATGGATGGAGGGGTTTGGTCATAAGGTGGGTTTTCGTTTTCTCTTTTTTTTTCAGTAAGCATGGACAATGCCAGGCTTGTAGTTTGAAATCTGTTGGGTTGTGGGGGAAACTCATATTACCAAAGTTGGAGATAAGGATCTAATGAACAACTTTGTCAATGTGAGTTTGGGCAAAAGATAATTTCAAATTTGGGTTTTGAACCTTTTTCTGTCAGCCCAAACAACCAACCCAAACCAGGCTGGTTTTGAAAACCCAAGTTTGAGCAAACCTACAGCCACTTTCATGAGATACTCCCATTGAACCAAATGTAGACCATAAAATTCTACACAACTTTTCCAAAAGGCCCATAAGGTGCAAATGGCTGGAAAAAGGATTTTTAGAATTTCTAAGAGGAAGCATCCTGCTGGTCAAACCTGAGGCTGCAACTTAAATCCAAATTTAGGCCAATTTTGACCATAGAACTGGGGGTCAAAGTTTATAACAAAGTTGTAGTTTACAAAATTGTGAACACTTCTTGTAATTTGAGTTTCATCTAAATCGGCCTCTAAGATGCTCAAAAACGCAATTAGAAAAGAGATGTCTCAGCAGTCAAAGGGGATTTTTCCATTTTTCGGAATTTCCCTTTTCCCCTCTCTATGACAGGTGGGCCCCGCTGTCGGGTTCCCGCCCGCGGCGCCCAAATTGGGCCGGCCCGCGCCGAGTCGGCCGCGCCCCGTAGACTCGGTCCACTGCGCCGTTCTCTCCGTTCCGCACCCCGGCCCCACCCGTCAGCGAGTCGCGGTCCACGGACGCGGTCCGCGCCGCGCGGCGCGTCGTCCTCCCCGGTACGACGGCGCCCACGCGGCCGACGGGCACCGCCGCGCCGTCCGGCCTCCGCCCGCGCTCCCTCCGGCCTGCCCGCGCTGCCCGACGCCCGGGACTCTAAAAGAGGAAGCGCCCCGCGCCCGAAACCCTACCTCCCGCTCCCTCCCCGCGCCGCCCCGCCCGTTGCTCCGCCCGCCGCCATCGCCGGCCGCAAGCTCGGGGCCGAGCCCGCGCCGCCGCCTCCCGACCTCCCCGAGCCCGACCGACCGCACCACCGTGACCGCCGCTCCACGCCGCCCCTCCCCCGCTAGCTCTCGTCGTCGGACTCCTCTTCCCCGAGGAGATCGAGCCCGGCTCGACGTCGCGTCGCGCCGGGAGCTTCAAGTCGGCGCCGCCGTTCACGCTCGGTGCGCCGCCGTTCTCCGCCGCTCCACGCCTCCTCCGCCGACGAGGATACCCCCAAGGTGAAGCCCTAGCCCCCGCGCACCTCCGCCACCCCGCGTCGCGGCTCCGGCGAGCCCCAGCTCGCCGGCGCGCGCGCGCCGCGCCGCGCGGCCTCGGCCGTCGCGAGGAAGAAGAAGGGGGGCCGGGAAATTTTAGATCCGGCCCCTCGGTTTCTTCGATTTTACACCCCGGTCCTCCCGCGCGGGGGCTGAGTCTTGCAGATCTTGCAAGCTAGCCCCTGGAAGCTATGGTTAATTACGCAGAGGTCCTCGGATCTGAGTTTTTCTTTTTCTATTTTCCTTTTTCTCGGTTTAAACTTTGAAAAATCATATAAAATCGAATAAAAATCCTAAAAAGGAAAATCTTGTTGTTCTGGAACCACAGTAAAATGATCTATGCAATGGATATGATGTGGATCTGTGCATGTCAACTTTTGTTCACAATTTTTGCACATGCATGTTCTATGTTGTAAATAGGAAAAAGAATATCTAATGAACTCTAATGAACCCAAGGCTTTGACAGTGGCTATAACAGGGTAGTTAGGTCCTGAGTACTATGTTTAGCACCCTAGCTTTTGTCAAGTTATATGTGTTTTGCTTTTTACCATTTAAATGTGACTTGGAAAAGGTTGCTACATAAAAGGTGCATAAAATGAGTCATATATATTTTTCCTAAGATCTATATAACATAGTTAGCTCCCTGGTAAAATTTGAGAGTGTGCATGTAAGGTTTAGTCCTTGTTTTGAAAATGACAAAAGTTGCTAGCTAGGGAAAGAAAATAGAAGTAAAGGGGTTCCTTTTATAGTAGGGGTAAATGCATGATATGTTGGGTGAAAAGAAGTTAGCCATTGTCACGCTTTGTGACATTTGCATTGTCTTCGTGCAATCTGTACGCTCATTTCATACACTTGGCATGCATATAGACCCCGTACCCGAGGAGCAGGAGAGTCCGGTGATCGAGGAGCCAGAAGACCCGGAACCCGAGCTGCAGCAAGAAGAGCACCCGCAGGCCGCACCTGACTTCGCCCCCGAGGAAGCTAACCCTAGCGAGGAAGGTAGGCAGGCCCTACATTCTCCCAGCAAAAATATGAATTTTGTTACGCATATGCATTAGGAGTTGATTGATACCTTACTGCATTAGATTCCTTGGCCGCCCTGGCCCTAGCACCAATCATAGGTCCGTAGGACGAGTTGCATAGAAAAGATAGGGCCGAGTAGACACGAGTGAATGGTCACTCGTCACGTAGGTTGACTTTGAAAAGAAAATGATACACTGGAAACTGCCGTGATGGCTTTACTGTTGATGATTAAAAGGAGACCGGGCGGAGATTAAGCTTTACTTTTCGAGGTGTGTGTTGTTGCGGTGTAATGGCTCCGCCCGAGTCGTTTAAGGCCCGTCCGCTGTTCGCCTGCTGGTTGGCATACCATTGCTAAAGTGCTTACCCGGTTAATGGGGCCGGTGAAACCTTACTTGTGCCATCCGGAGAACAGAAACACGTTCCTACCCACTGGTTGAGAGGAAGGTGGCCCGGGGGAGCTTGGTGCTCATGACGGGGAGACCGAGATGTCGGCAGGCTCGTCATGGGGGCACAACCCGGGAGTCAGGTGGGAGTGAATCGAACTTGGGATGGGACAGGTGGAGGAGGGGGACTGTATGTGGGAAAGCCGTCGTGCGAGTAAGCATATGGGCCCCTGGCATTTTTAGTTATTCCCGGGAATTAAAATCGATTCGAATCGCTGATACTCACCAGGTGTGAGAATGCCAAATATCACTGACGGGCAACGTAGTAATAACCTTAATATTCTATAAATATGATTCATGATTTGGATATCAAGTGGTTGATTATTATTTGAGACTCTGATATTTCATATTGATGACAGCTATGTACTTGCAAGGTTTATCTCTTTCTTTCACAAGGATAGTGGCTGTTAAATCCCACTATCCGTAAATAAACTTTTGAGATAAGAATCAAAGGCTAAGGATCCAATGATAGTAAGCAAGCGTTGCGTCAGCCGTAAGCCTTGCCACTAAGTCCTCTGAGTAATTAGTACTCAGGGTTTGCCCCCACCATTTGGATTTCAGGTATGGAGTTCCTTTTCTGCGCCTGTGTTGGCGGGGGAGCCTGTTATCACCAGGAGTGACAGGAGTCATGTCATGGCATGGGGGGGACATCAGTGGGCGTGATGTCACTCACCTACTGCATTTCTTTTGGTTTAAGCATGACCTATGGTCTTAGACTTCCGCTGTGAGACATTATTTCGAAATTCGGCCGATGTTGGCCCTATGTTGAACTTATTTTATTCAGAACCTGGTTTGTAACTTAAAGTCTTATTACTATCTATTCAAATGCCTGTGATGATGTAACTGTTGTGGCTCCATCGTGAGTCGGATGTGTGTGATGTCGGTTCATCTGGGATTGGGTGTAAATCGAGAGCCGAGGGCTTCTCGACGGACGACCGGGTTTAGTACGGTCTAAGTACATTGTAAGCTAATGGTGGCAGGTGTACTTAGCCCGTATTAAATCGGCGGTTCCGCCACAGCTGGTATCAGAGCCGATCATACACAGACAACAGTTATATCATCAAGTTTAGTTTACAAAACTATTTTTGAAAGCCCTTTTCAAGTAATTCGAAAATGAGAGTATACGATATGCCCATATTAAGGATGTTAGTGTTATCCAGGTGACATCACTAACATTTGACCTAGATAGAACTCATATGCATATTCGGTGCTTTGAGAAACAACTTTTCGGCCATTAGCCCTCCCCAGTACTGGTGGAAGCTATTGGAAGTTTTGCGATGAGTTGTGAACTCTGCATTCATGCTGGTAGGATAGAAGTTTTTAAGGGGGGTGGTCACCTTTGCGGTGTTTGTGATCACTCTTCTGTTGTGACGCAGCAAGAATTCAATTTGCTTGCGTGGGTGCCAGCCCGGTCTAGCAGAGGACCGTACAGATGCGTTGTCCACGCGGCGCAAATTGCGTTGATGCCACTTCTAGGTTTAGAGTGGTAATGTTGAAAGCATGCATTTTTCTGCAGGTACACTGACTACGTGCGATATTAAGAACGATAGTGAACGCCTAGTTGCATTAGCGAGAGCCGTGCATATATGTCACCGAATTATCGCTAGTAATACTAAATAGGGTGTGCGATGTGAGATCGATAAGGACGAATCATGCATCATGATTTTCTTTTCTGTCAAATGGGGATTTCTGCTAAAAATATGAGTATTGCATGAACTCGAAATTTTAAGACACCACTCTACACGTTCCCTCCGATCCGTCTTGATCATGATTTTAAAATCCACTCCTTTATCAAACTAAGACATCTCCTTTTTATGCAAAACAGATGGTGAGGACGAAGCAGACCGCGCGCAAGGCCACCGGAGGGCGCCCTTTGCCCCCTATGACCCACACCCCGCCGGTTGCCGAGGGTGGATGGGTCCATGAGCGTTGCCGGGAGGACTGTCCCATGTCCCTGATCCTGTGCAGGGCCATGCGTGAGTTGGGACGTCGCCCCTGCCCGTTCATCTCCACGCAGCTGATCCACGAGCCGGGAGTCTGTGAGGCCAAGGTGGTCCTCACCACGGCAAACGGTAGTTTCCACACGATCGTTTCCCGCGGAGTCAGTGGGGAGGACGCTCGCAAGGGTGCTCTCATGACAGCCCTTGCAGTACTGAGCTCTGAGGAGGAGGCGGGTGACACGGTGCTGCGTTTCCTCCCTACCCTCGGACAGGACGACGACCCGTGGCAGGACCGTCGCGACGACCTTCGGGCACGGGGTGCCTCGCGCCCCCAGGTCGCGTGCGTGGACTACGCCCGCGAGGTGTACGGGCTGTACATTCAGGAGAAGGACCGCAGCCAGTTCTTCGCCGCCAGGCACAGGGACGCTCAGGCTCGCCGTGAGGAGTTGGAGGCGCAGGTGTCGGTGCTCCAGCAGCGCCTCGCGCAGTATGAGGGATCCCAGGACGGGGAGTCCTCCGAGCCTCAGGAGATGGAGCAGGACGAGGACGCCGCGACTACCGGTCACTCGGAGGCTTAGAGGATGTCCTAGTGGAGTAGTAGTACGTGGCGCGTACCCAGCACGTTGATAGCGATATTTTGTTTCACCACGCTCCGTGCTTACTTATGGTTGTACCTTTACATTTGTGAGGTGAGAGCTCATACGGGTACCCCATTTATGTAATATTGGACGCCACTTGATGTGTGACTCGATGGTTGGTCGATGTAACCACCATCCTATGCTGTAATGGCTAGACCTTGAGCCTTAATTTGGATCGTTTGATTAAATCCAGAATTTGGTTTTCTGCACTACCTGTTTGCATTGCACACAAGATAGGTGCATGTCATGATTTCTGAGCCTATACCTACTATGCACGAAAATCTCATATAAACCACGTTGGCATCCTCCTTGCAGATGGTGAACACTCGCAATGGGCAACACTCGGGTTCGGAGCAGCAAGCGAACGGCGCCCCACCTCCGCCGGAGTTGGCCACCCTGATTGTGCAACAGGGTGAGCTGATCCGACTACTAGCGGAAGAGCGCCAAGGCCGTGGAAATGGGCAGCGGGAGCCTAGAAATCATGGTATCTCATACCGGGACTTCGAGGACTTGCGCCCTCCCATCTTCACCAAGTGCCCCGAACCGCTGGATGCTGATGACTGGCTCCGCACCATCCGATCCAAGTTCACGCTCCTCCCGGAGTTGACCGAGCAGCAGAAGGCAAGGTTCGCCGGACAGTTGCTCCAGGGACCAGCGGGTGCATGGCATGCCGCGTTCCTGGGGATGCAACGGGCTGGGCATGAGCCCACCTGGGAGGAGTTCTCTCAGGCTTTCCGGGCCCACTATATCCCGGATAGCCTGGTAGAACAGAAGAAGCGAGAATTTCGAGAGCTCAAGCAAGGAAACAAGACGGTGATGCAGTACGTACAGGCGTTCATTCACCTGTCACAGTATGCACCGGAGGATGTGCGAGATGACCCCTCTCGTGCCGCTAGGCTGCTAAGCGGCTTTGACCCCACTATCCAGACACACTTGGGGCGTCGCTACCGGAGCTTCACCGACTTGGTGGACACCGCGTTGGATATGGAGAATCGCCTGCGGGTCGCTAATGAAGACCAGAGGCGCAAGCGTCAGGCTAACACTTCTGCTGCTGGATCCTCCCAGAAGCAGAAAGCGGCATACAGACCTCCACAGCAGCACTACCAGCAGTCACGCTTCGTGGTCAGGCCAAGTCAGCCGGGATGGGTCCATAGGGCGCCACAGCAGCAGCACCGCCTTACCCCGGGCACACAAGCTCAACTCCCTGCACCCCGTGTCCCCGCTATTCCAGGACCCGGAAATCCCTGTTTCAACTGTGGCATGACAGGACACTTCAGCAGAGACTGCAGGGCACCCCGTAGGATCCAAGGCCCGAATCCTGCGGGCGGCAGTCAGCAAGGCAAGCAGAAGGGGCCCGCACAGAAGACTGGCCGGGTGCACTACATCCACCTGGAGCAGATCCCCGCCGGTGTGCCGGTGCTCGCTGGTACGTTTACGATCAACGGTCACCCGACCGTCGTGTTATTTGATTCGGGGGCTACGCATACCTTCATTAGCAAAGCATATGCACAGAAGCATGACGTAAAAATGCACAAGCTAAGGGAAAACTACCACATCACTGCCCCAGGGTCTCCTATCGATACCAGTCTAGGGGTCAGGCACTTACGGCTGGAAATAGGAGCCGAGACGTTTATCATCAACCCCGTGGTGCTGCCACACCAGGGGATTGATATTATTTTGGGAATGAACTGGATGACGGAAAACAATGCCGTCCTGGATATTGGCAGTAGGACAATACAGTTAAGGTCTAGGGTCAGTGGCAAGGTCATACGTGTGCATATGCCAGACATGAAACACATGGTGGCCACAGTAAATGCAGCCGAGGTTGATGAAATTAGAAAGATCCCAGTAGTGTGTGACTTTCCGGACGTGTTTCCGGAGGAGCTTCCGGGTCTACCCCCGGACAGGGATGTGGAATTCCGCATAGATCTTGTCCCGGGCACAGCTCCTGTCTCTAAGAGGCCATACAGAATGGCACCAGATGAATTGAAAGAGTTAAAAATACAACTCCAAGAGCAGTTAGACAAGGGTTTCATCCGACCTAGTTCGTCGCCTTGGGGTTGTCCAGCCCTCTTCGTAGAGAAGAAAGATCAGGGAGGTAAAAGGCTCTGTGTGGACTACAGGCCGCTAAATGCAGTCACAGTCAAGAATAAATATCCAATTCCACACATTGACATCCTATTCGATCAGTTAGCTGGGGCCAAAGTCTTCTCAAAAATTGACTTAAGATCGGGCTATTACCAGATAAAAATCAGAGAAGAAGACATACCAAAAACTGCTTTCTCGACCAGATATGGCTTGTATGAATATCTGGTTATGTCCTTTGGGTTAACCAACGCACCAGCCTTCTTCATGTACATGATGAACTCGGTGTTCATGAACGAGCTCGATAAGTTCGTCGTGGTATTCATTGATGATATATTAATCTACTCCAAAAATGAAAAAGAACACGAAGAACATTTGAGGATAGTACTTACCCGGCTAAGAGAACATAAGCTCTATGCCAAGTTCAGCAAGTGTGCGTTCTGGCTTAAGGAAGTAGGTTTTCTGGGGCATGTCTTATCAGAGAAAGGGGTAGCAGTTGATCCTAGCAAAGTAAAGGATGTTCTGAACTGGAAGCAGCCGGAAACCGTAACCGAGATCAGGAGTTTCCTTGGTTTAGCGGGCTACTACCGCCGCTTCATCAAGGACTTCTCCAAAATTGCTAAGCCAATGACCTCCCTAACGAAGAAAAATGCAAGTTTCACATGGGGTCCGAAGTGTGAGGAGGGGTTCCAAGAATTGAAGAAACTGTTAACAACTGCACCAGTACTAGCCCAACCGGACGTCACTAAGCCTTTTGATGTGTATTGTGACGCCTCCGGTCAGGGCCTCGGTTGTGTCCTAATGCAAGAAGGGAGAGTAATTGCGTACGCCTCTCGCCAACTAAGAAAGCATGAAGCCAACTACCCGACTCACGATCTGGAACTTGCAGCAGTCGTGCATGCCCTGAAGATATGGAGACACTATCTGCTGGGCAATACCTGTCACATATACACCGACCACAAGAGCCTCAAATATATCTTCACACAGCCCGAACTGAACATGAGGCAGCGTCGGTGGTTAGAATTGATAAAAGATTATGACCTAGAGATTCATTACCACCCGGGGAAAGCGAATGTAGTGGCGGATGCACTAAGCCGTCGGGCTCATTGCAATGTGATTGAGGTCCGACCCACGGCTCGGGTGATATGTTGGGAGATGAACGAGATTGAGATGCCGGTTGAATTCTTAGTCGAACTATATAACATCAGCATTGAGCCAACACTAAGAGATCTGATCATTGAAGCACAAAAACACGACCCGGGCATGGCTCACATACGTGAGGGTATTGCTGAGGCAAAGAGGGATTGCTTCACCTTAGATAACCAAGGGGTCCTATGGTTCAAGAACCGCTTAGTAGTCCCTAAAGATATGGAGCTGAGGAAGAAAATATTAGAAGAAGCTCACGAGTCCGTACTGGCCATGCATCCAGGCAGCAATAAAATGTACCAGGACTTGAAACAAAGGTTTTGGTGGACCCGCATGAAGCGGGAAATCGCCAAATATGTATCAGAATGTCACGTGTGCAAGAGAGTAAAAGCAGATCACCTAAAGCCAGCCGGTATGCTTCACCCCTTAAACATCCCGGCTTGGAAGTGGGAAGACATACACATGGATTTTGTGGTAGGGTTGCCACGCACTCAGAAAGGGTACGACTCCATATGGGTGATCATTGACCGTTTCACTAAGTCAGCGCACTTCATACCGGTCAAGACCTCCTACACTGCAGCCACCTATGCTGAGTTATACATTGCACGAATAGTATCCCTACACGGTGTTCCTGTGACCATTACCTCGGATCGAGGCTCAGTCTTTGTATCTCGTTTCTGGGAGCAGCTACAGAAGTCTCTAGGCACAAAGTTGATCCACAGCTCAGCGTACCACCCTCAGACTAGTGGGCAAGTAGAAAGAGTAAATCAAATCCTAGAAGACATGCTTCGGGCCTGTGTCTTAACCTATTCCACCAAGTGGGATGAGTGTTTGCCCCTAGCAGAGTTTGCATATAACAACAGCTACCAAAAGAGCTTGGAGATGGCTCCTTTCGAGGCTCTGTATGGGAGGAGGTGCAGAACACCTCTGAACTGGTCAGAACCTGGAGAGCGAGTCACCTTCGGGCCCGATTTGGTAACACAAGCCGAAGAGCAAGTGAGGTTCATACAGGAAAACCTAAAAAGGGCACAGTCAAGGCAGAAAAGTTACTCAGATAGAAGGAGGAGACCGCTAGTGTTTAAAGAGGGTGATCACGTGTATCTTCGGGTATCGCCGATGAAAGGTGTGCACCGGTTTGGGGTAAAAGGGAAGCTAGCACCACGGTACGTTGGGCCATTCAAGATTTCCGAGAAATGTGGACCCGTGGCTTACCGGCTAGAGCTACCACCACGCCTCGCGGCAGTCCATGATATCTTTCACGTGTCACAACTTAAGAAGTGCCTGAGGGTGCCAGAGGAAGAGATTGACACATCCCAAGTTCAGATTGAACCGGACCTCACTTATGAGGCCAGACCGGTGAAAGTCCTGGACCAAAAGCAACGATCGACTCGACGTAGCACGGTCACCATGTATAAGGTGCAATGGAGTGAGCACACCGAAGAAGAGGCCACGTGGGAGACAGAGGAGTACCTGCGAACCAAGTATCCGGGTTTCCTTCCGTCCACCTCGAACGAGTATGTTTCGACTTGCTTAAAACCTTTAAATACCCGTCGCACTGCACTTTCTCATCTCTATAAACTCTCCACCCACAACACATCAAAATCTCGGGACGAGATTTCCTTAAGGGGGGTGGGTTGTGATGCTCCAGCATCTCAAGTACCCAAATTAAGTAAATCGTACACTATCATGCATCATAAGCATCATGGCATAATCATGGATGGAGGGGTTTGGTCATAAGGTGGGTTTTCGTTTTCTCTTTTTTTTTCAGTAAGCATGGACAATGCCAGGCTTGTAGTTTGAAATCTGTTGGGTTGTGGGGGAAACTCATATTACCAAAGTTGGAGATAAGGATCTAATGAACAACTTTGTCAATGTGAGTTTGGGCAAAAGATAATTTCAAATTTGGGTTTTGAACCTTTTTCTGTCAGCCCAAACAACCAACCCAAACCAGGCTGGTTTTGAAAACCCAAGTTTGAGCAAACCTACAGCCACTTTCATGAGATACTCCCATTGAACCAAATGTAGACCATAAAATTCTACACAACTTTTCCAAAAGGCCCATAAGGTGCAAATGGCTGGAAAAAGGATTTTTAGAATTTCTAAGAGGAAGCATCCTGCTGGTCAAACCTGAGGCTGCAACTTAAATCCAAATTTAGGCCAATTTTGACCATAGAACTGGGGGTCAAAGTTTATAACAAAGTTGTAGTTTACAAAATTGTGAACACTTCTTGTAATTTGAGTTTCATCTAAATCGGCCTCTAAGATGCTCAAAAACGCAATTAGAAAAGAGATGTCTCAGCAGTCAAAGGGGATTTTTCCATTTTTCGGAATTTCCCTTTTCCCCTCTCTATGACAGGTGGGCCCCGCTGTCGGGTTCCCGCCCGCGGCGCCCAAATTGGGCCGGCCCGCGCCGAGTCGGCCGCGCCCCGTAGACTCGGTCCACTGCGCCGTTCTCTCCGTTCCGCACCCCGGCCCCACCCGTCAGCGAGTCGCGGTCCACAGACGCGGTCCGCGCCGCGCGGCGCGTCGTCCTCCCCGGTACGACGGCGCCCACGCGGCCGACGGGCACCGCCGCGCCGTCCGGCCTCCGCCCGCGCTCCCTCCGGCCTGCCCGCGCTGCCCGACGCCCGGGACTCTAAAAGAGGAAGCGCCCCGCGCCCGAAACCCTACCTCCCGCTCCCTCCCCGCGCCGCCCCGCCCGTTGCTCCGCCCGCCGCCATCGCCGGCCGCAAGCTCGGGGCCGAGCCCGCGCCGCCGCCTCCCGACCTCCCCGAGCCCGACCGACCGCACCACCGCGACCGCCGCTCCACGCCGCCCCTCCCCCGCTAGCTCTCGTCGTCGGACTCCTCTTCCCCGAGGAGATCGAGCCCGGCTCGACGTCGCGTCGCGCCGGGAGCTTCAAGTCGGCGCCGCCGTTCACGCTCGGTGCGCCGCCGTTCTCCGCCGCTCCACGCCTCCTCCGCCGACGAGGATACCCCCAAGGTGAAGCCCTAGCCCCCGCGCACCTCCGCCACCCCGCGTCGCGGCTCCGGCGAGCCCCAGCTCGCCGGCGCGCGCGCGCCGCGCCGCGCGGCCTCGGCCGTCGCGAGGAAGAAGAAGGGGGGCCGGGAAATTTTAGATCCGGCCCCTCGGTTTCTTCGATTTTACACCCCGGTCCTCCCGCGCGGGGGCTGAGTCTTGCAGATCTTGCAAGCTAGCCCCTGGAAGCTATGGTTAATTACGCAGAGGTCCTCGGATCTGAGTTTTTCTTTTTCTATTTTCCTTTTTCTCGGTTTAAACTTTGAAAAATCATATAAAATCGAATAAAAATCCTAAAAAGGAAAATCTTGTTGTTCTGGAACCACAGTAAAATGATCTATGCAATGGATATGATGTGGATCTGTGCATGTCAACTTTTGTTCACAATTTTTGCACATGCATGTTCTATGTTGTAAATAGGAAAAAGAATATCTAATGAACTCTAATGAACCCAAGGCTTTGACAGTGGCTATAACAGGGTAGTTAGGTCCTGAGTACTATGTTTAGCACCCTAGCTTTTGTCAAGTTATATGTGTTTTGCTTTTTACCATTTAAATGTGACTTGGAAAAGGTTGCTACATAAAAGGTGCATAAAATGAGTCATATATATTTTTCCTAAGATCTATATAACATAGTTAGCTCCCTGGTAAAATTTGAGAGTGTGCATGTAAGGTTTAGTCCTTGTTTTGAAAATGACAAAAGTTGCTAGTTAGGGAAAGAAAATAGAAGTAAAGGGGTTCCTTTTATAGTAGGGGTAAATGCATGATATGTTGGGTGAAAAGAAGTTAGCCATTGTCACGCTTTGTGACATTTGCATTGTCTTCATGCAATCTGTACGCTCATTTCATACACTTGGCATGCATATAGACCCCGTACCCGAGGAGCAGGAGAGTCCGGTGATCGAGGAGCCAGAAGACCCGGAACCCGAGCTGCAGCAAGAAGAGCACCCGCAGGCCGCACCTGACTTCGCCCCCGAGGAAGCTAACCCTAGCGAGGAAGGTAGGCAGGCCCTACATTCTCCCAGCAAAAATATGAATTTTGTTACGCATATGCATTAGGAGTTGATTGATACCTTACTGCATTAGATTCCTTGGCCGCCCTGGCCCTAGCACCAATCATAGGTCCGTAGGACGAGTTGCATAGAAAAGATAGGGCCGAGTAGACACGAGTGAATGGTCACTCGTCACGTAGGTTGACTTTGAAAAGAAAATGATACACTGGAAACTGCCGTGATGGCTTTACTGTTGATGATTAAAAGGAGACCGGGCGGAGATTAAGCTTTACTTTTCGAGGTGTGTGTTGTTGCGGTGTAATGGCTCCGCCCGAGTCGTTTAAGGCCCGTCCGCTGTTCGCCTGCTGGTTGGCATACCATTGCTAAAGTGCTTACCCGGTTAATGGGGCCGGTGAAACCTTACTTGTGCCATCCGGAGAACAGAAACACGTTCCTACCCACTGGTTGAGAGGAAGGTGGCCCGGGGGAGCTTGGTGCTCATGACGGGGAGACCGAGATGTCGGCAGGCTCGTCATGGGGGCACAACCCGGGAGTCAGGTGGGAGTGAATCGAACTTGGGATGGGACAGGTGGAGGAGGGGGACTGTATGTGGGAAAGCCGTCGTGCGAGTAAGCATATGGGCCCCTGGCATTTTTAGTTATTCCCGGGAATTAAAATCGATTCGAATCGCTGATACTCACCAGGTGTGAGAATGCCAAATATCACTGACGGGCAACGTAGTAATAACCTTAATATTCTATAAATATGATTCATGATTTGGATATCAAGTGGTTGATTATTATTTGAGACTCTGATATTTCATATTGATGACAGCTATGTACTTGCAAGGTTTATCTCTTTCTTTCACAAGGATAGTGGCTGTTAAATCCCACTATCCGTAAATAAACTTTTGAGATAAGAATCAAAGGCTAAGGATCCAATGATAGTAAGCAAGCGTTGCGTCAGCCGTAAGCCTTGCCACTAAGTCCTCTGAGTAATTAGTACTCAGGGTTTGCCCCCACCATTTGGATTTCAGGTATGGAGTTCCTTTTCTGCGCCTGTGTTGGCGGGGGAGCCTGTTATCACCAGGAGTGACAGGAGTCATGTCATGGCATGGGGGGGACATCAGTGGGCGTGATGTCACTCACCTACTGCATTTCTTTTGGTTTAAGCATGACCTATGGTCTTAGACTTCCGCTGTGAGACATTATTTCGAAATTCGGCCGATGTTGGCCCTATGTTGAACTTATTTTATTCAGAACCTGGTTTGTAACTTAAAGTCTTATTACTATCTATTCAAATGCCTGTGATGATGTAACTGTTGTGGCTCCATCGTGAGTCGGATGTGTGTGATGTCGGTTCATCTGGGATTGGGTGTAAATCGAGAGCCGAGGGCTTCTCGACGGACGACCGGGTTTAGTACGGTCTAAGTACATTGTAAGCTAATGGTGGCAGGTGTACTTAGCCCGTATTAAATCGGCGGTTCCGCCACAAATATCGACCTCTAACCTATTCAAAATGGGAGATTTCAAACAGAGGTTTCTGCGGTCAACTAGGATTTTTCCATTTCGGAATTTTAATTCACCTTTTGTCTCACTGACACGCGGGCCCCACCGGCTGACCGCGTCGGATTCCCGCGCCCGCGGTTGGAACGCATCGCGCCAGTGGGCCCCACCCGCGCGCGCCGTGCATGCACCCGGTCCGTTGGACCGTTCTCTCTCCACCTCACCCCGGTCCCACGTGACAGTGATTCTCGGTCCATAGACCCGTTCCACCGCCCGGCCACCGGCTTTCCTCCCCTCTCCTGCTCGCCAATGCGGTGGACGGCTCCTGCCGTCGGCCGACGGCCGAGGCCACGCCGCCCCGCCCCGACCGCACCCTGCCCTCTTAACCGGGACGACATTTCAGCCTCCTTCACTCCCCACGGCTCCACTCTCGCTCTTCAAACCATCTCCCTCGCTCTCCCTCTGCGCACCGAAGCCGCCGCCATTGCGGAGAGCTCGGGCCGACCCTGCACCCGCCGCTCCGGCCACCCTCGCTTCCCCAGGACCGCGCGCCGCCCTTCCTCACGCGCCGCTCCTCCGATTCGCCTAGGTCTAGGCCACTATCCCCCCTTCCCCGCCGCGCATTATGCCGCCGAACCCGCCATAGGCGAAGCTCGGAGCTCGAGCCGCCCCCGCCATTCCTCGCACGACCACGCCGAGCTTCCTCACCCTCCCCTCCACCGATTCACCTAACTCTAGGTCGCCGATTCCCCTCCGCCACCACACACCGCGCCGCCGGACCTCCGCCTCCTCTGCGCTTCGTCGCCGGCCTTCTCCGCTCACTCTCCGTCGAAATCAAGGTAGGGGGTAAGGACCGCCGCCCTCTCCCATCTCTCCTCGACCCCCGCCGGCGAGCCCGTGGGCCCCGCGCGGCCGGTTTCCACGCGCGCCGCCGCCGGTCAACCCCCCGGCGGGAGGTTGAAGAAGAGTGTGGATTTTACACTTGAACCCTCGGAGTTTCGGCGTTTTCCGTTCCAATCCCACACGCTGTGCATTGAGTCTCACGAATCTTACGTGCTAGCCCCTGAGGTCTACGGTTAATTGTGTACAAGCCCCTGGTCTATAAGATTTTCATTGATTTCATTAATAAATCAGCTGAAATTTTAGAAAATCATAACAATTCAAATAAAAATCTAAAATGGACAAACTCAGTGGCTATGGACTCCTCTTGAGTAGATCTACAGGATAGATATGATGTGGATGTGTGAAAAGACTGTTTTGCCCTTGTTTAAGTTGCATGCATGTGAGGGTTAATAAATGGTAAAAGTGGACCACATGAACTCCAAAAATTATAAAACTTGGACAGTAGCTTTGTTATGGCATCTAGGTACTATGTGATTTTTGGTAGCCCTAGCATTGACTGTTTAATTACTGTTTTGCCCTTATGCATGTGTTTTGTGTATTTAATTAACTTAGAAAATGAAGGCTATATAAAATATGCTCAAATATGACCTCTGGTATTTTTCATATACTTTATATAGTATGGGTAGCTCACTGGTAAAGTATGGGGTTGTGCATGTTTGTTTTAGCCGCTGTTTTGAAATTGGCAAAATGCTACTAGTTGAAAAAGAAAATAGGGAAAAGTGTACTTAAACTGCTAGGAAAATTATGGGAAAAATCTAGTAGCCTGCTAGTGATGTCTTGATTCCAGAAAGTAATTTTGTGCACTTTATTACTGCTGTTTTGATTTATATGATTTCACGGTGAAATAAAATATGGAAAATAGGGATCAAGTCAAACTATGGATTTTGTGCTCGCTGATTTTTGTATATGATGTTTATGCCATGAAATGCTTGATGTAGAAATTTCAGGTCCAGAATCCATTCCTATAAATTATGAAAAGTCCAAGAAGCTATAGGGCTGATAACTTGTTGGAATTTTAATAAATTAATTATAACTTGTTTGTAGCTGAAATTTCGGCAGTAGCATTATGTAGCATGTTTCTTCATGTGGTAAAAGTTTGAGATCAATTCGAGTTGTCTAACTATATGAGCTTATGAGTGCATTTTATTCATAAAGGTAGCGTGTCCATTAATTTGCATTTGTATGTTTAACTTCAAGAGACCACTTCATTTCATTTGATAGGGACTGTGTACACATATAAGACACTAACTCCTGATGACTCCAAGGATAAAATGTAGTGATGGTTTGTACGATTTCTTAGTGATGGGTTGTATGATTTCTTAGGAATAATGTTAAGTTTTCTCATTATGGGATGTGTTTGAACTAAGTATAATATAGTCTTTTGTCACAAACTACTGGATCATGCATTATGCTTTATTTACACTTTATGCATACAATCGCATTCGTTGCACTCATGATTGCATTATGACATACATATAACCTGTAGCATATGCAGGTATTTGCATTCTCTTACACTCACTTGCATATTATATCATGCATATAGATTTCCGCGAAGAAGGATCAACACAAGAGCTGCTATTGATCGATAAGCCGGACATCGAAATGCCCAAGAGCAAGAAGACCACGTGTCGCTGATTACATTCGTCCCTGTTTCAAGGGGTTGCCTAGGGCAAAGCCTCACAACCCGGCAAACTAACTTAGTTTAGTTTGTTGGTTTTCTTAACAACGATCAAAAGTAGGCAGGACCATGATTTCTCCCAGCTAATACAATTTTGTTTGATGATTACGCATATGCATTAGGAGTTGCTTGAAACCAATTGCATTAGACTTCCTGGCCGCCCTGGCCCTAGCACCTATACTTAGAGTTCGTAGGACGAGTGCCTAGAAATGGCTACGTACGAGTAGACACGGGTGAATGGAGTCACTCGTCGTGTAGGTGGTTTCAAAAATTTACAGAAATCTCACTGAGGTAAGTTATTATATATGCTTCTGATTTAAATGGAGACCGGGCGGAGATTTTATGTGTTATTTACCGTTTATTATATTGTGCATTGGACTCCGCCCGAGTCGCATAAGGCCAGTCGTTGTTCGCCTATTGGTCGGCATAACATTGCTAAGGTGCTTATCCGGGATAATGGACCGGTGAAAGTCTTACTTGTGCCATCCGAAGAACAAAGACTTGGTCCTACCATCGGGCCCAGGGGCGCTTGGGTGTTGACTCGTGGAGGGCTGGATCCGGTGCACCTCCATGGGGGCTCAACTTGGGGAATGGCGAGTTGGAATCAAACTTGGGATGGGACAAGTGGAGATGGGGACTATATGTGGGAACGCTATGGCTAGTAAGCATATACCCCTGGCATTTTTAGTTATTCCTGGGAATTTACAAATCGATTCGAATCGCTGATGCTCACCAGGTGTGAGAATGCCAGATATCGCACACGGGCAACGTAGTAATAACTATAACATGTTGTTTATTTAATCACGCTTTTCAATACAACATGCTTGGATGTGTATGATCCGTCCCACTATTCATGGTGCTGCCATCCACTGATAGGAGGTTGATGGACTTGGGAGATGCTTTGAGGTCGAGGGAGGTTTGACCTGACGTACCGTGGTATCGCTCCTGGTACGGCTACTCCCAAGGGTAAGATGGAGGCACTATGAATCTTGGGATGGGACATGTGTAGAATAGGGTTATATCTTGAATATTATGCAAGTTACTGATGATTCTCATGTTTTACTTTCATGCAAGTATTTACTTTATGATACAAATGATCTTCAAGGTAATTGGATAGCAGCTGTCAAATCCTGCTATCTTATGTCAACATGACTTTGTTTAATAATCAACAGCTAAGGATCCACATGATTAGTAAGCATGCTTTGTGTCAGCCGTAAGCCCTGTCCATTAAGTCCTACTGAGTAATTAGTACTCAGAGTTTACCCCCACTTTTGGATTACAAGTACTGGTGATATCTAGATAGCTGTGTTGGAGGTGGTGGTACCGGTGGGTTCGGTGCTACTCGCCTTGTTCATCTCTTCATGAAGACTACTTATGTATATTGTTTCCGCTGCGAAATTTTGAAACGCTTCCGCTATATATATATATATATACTCTGAATTCGCTCCGCTATATTTGAACATGTATTTGATTTTATACATTTGGTTTGTAAATTAAGTCTATTATTCTCTATTTTAACTGCCTGTGATGATGTAATTGTATGCATGAGGTGCAATTAAAGCATCATGCATGATCAAGTAGTTTATGACAAAAAGACTCAATTGTATTTAGTTCAAACACCTCCCATAAGAAGAAAACTTAACAACTTCCCTAAGAAATCATACAACCCATCGTTAAGAAATCGTACAAACCATCACTAAAACGAGTTCGACCCATCATTCATGATATCACATGAAACTTGCAGCAAGTAACTTTATATATGCACCAAACATGTGGTCACTTGTAGTTAAACGTATACACACCTATCAAGGGACATGCCACCTTTATGAATAAAATGCACTCATAAGTTTATGTAGTTAGACAACTCAAATTGATCTCAAACTTTTACCACATGCAGAAACATGCTACATAATGTTACTGCCAAAATTTCAGCTACAAACAAATTATAATTAATTTATTAAAATTCCAGCAAGTTACTAGCCCTATAGCTTCTCAGAATTTTCATAATTTATAGGAATGGTTCCTGAACTTGAAATTTCTACAACAACCATTTCATTGCATAAATATCATATACAAAAATCAGTAAGCACAAACTCCATAGTTTGATATGACACATATTTTCCATATATTTATCTAATGCAAATTAAGATGCACTTATAAACCGTGTTAATAAATCTTCCAAAAATACTTTCTGGACCCCCTACCATACTAGTAGCACAACAGATTTTTCATAGGATTAACTATGCATCCTAGAACCACTTTCTCATTTTATTTAGTTAAGCATGTGACACTTTGTCATTTTCAAATCACCACTCAAACTTCACATGCAAGGCCTCAAACTTTACCAGCAAGCTATCCATACTATATAGAGTACATAAAAAATACCAGAGGTCACATTTGAGCATATTTTATATAGCCTTCATTTTCCAAGTTAATTAAATACACAAAACACATGCATAAGGGCAAAACAGTAATTAAACAGTCAATGCTAGGGCTACCAAAAATCACACAGTACCTAGATGCCATCACAAAGCTACTGTCCAAGTTTCATAATTGTTGGAGTTCATTTGGTCCACTTTTACCATTTATTAACCCTCACATGCATGCAACTTAAACAAGGGCAAAACAGACTTTTCACACATCCACATCATACCTATCCTGTAGATCTACTCAAGAGGAGTCCATAGCCACTGAGTTTGTCCATTTTGGATTTTTCTTTGAATTGTTATGATTTTTCAAAGTTCACATCTCAATATAAATGAATTTAAATGGAAAACATTAGTTCTGAGGACTATAACACAAATAACCATAGTTTCCAGGGGCTAGACAGTAAGATTCGCCAGACTCAGTGTATAGCGCTTCGGACCTAATCGCGAAACGTTGAAAATCTGAGGGTTGAAATGTAAAACTCCACTCCCTTCTTCAACCTCCCGCCGGGGAGAGAGAAGGGCGGCGGCGCGCTCGCCGGCACGGCCGCGCGGGGCCCTAGGGCTCACCGGCGGTGGTCGGGGAGAGAGAGGAGGGAGTGGGGATCCTTACCCACTACCTTAATTCGGTGGAGGAGCGTCGGAGGCGGCCCGCGACGTAGCGCAGGGGAGGCGGAGGTTCGGCGGCGCGGTGTGTGGTGGCGGAGGGGAACCGGCGACCTAGGACTACGGCATGCGGTGGCGGGGTGCCCGAGGAGCGTCGGCGCAGTGATGTGAAGGTGTGAGGGTGAGCGGAGCAGCGGGGAGTTTGAGCCCGAAGCTTTGGTTCAATGGCTACCGCGTGGGGTTCGGCGGCGAAATGCGCGGTGGGGAAGGGGAGACAGTGGCCTAGACCTAGGCGAATCGGAGGAGCGGAGGACGGGGAACACCGGCACGGTGGTGTGGGGGCTTGGAAGCGGCGGCGCTTCTGTGCGGGCAGCGTAGGGAGCGAGGGACGAGTGGGAGAGGAAAGAGCGGAGGCGCGGGGTGTGAACCGAGCTGGGATGCCGTCTCGGTTAAGAGGTCGAGGCCGCGGTTGGGGCGGGGCGCGGCCTCGGCCGGCCATCGGCCGCGGCGTTCGCCACGTGGAGGAGACGGGTAGGGAAGGATGGACGGCGGCGTGGGGGTGAACGTGGTCCATGGACCCGAAGAGGCTGACCGATGGGACCTAGTGAGAAAGAGAGAGAGGTCCACCGGACCAGGTGCACCAAGCAACGTGCGGGTGGGGCCCACCATCGGCGCGTTCCAAACCCGCGGGCGGGAATCCATACGGTGGGGCCCACATGTCAGCCACCCAGAGAAAAAGGAAAACTCCGAAATTGAAAAAGGGTGTTTGACTGCAGGAATACTTATTTGTATTTCACGTTTTTGAATGAGTTAAAGACTGAATTTGACAATATCCCAATTGGATGAAATGTTATAAATTTGTTACTCTACATTTCTCATTTAAACTTGTATACCATGTTATATTCAAAAACATGGTGTAAATTTGAATTTAAGCTGCTGACTAAGGTTTGACCAACATGACCCTTCAGTTTAGAAATTCTAAAAGTCCATTTTCTAGACACTTTCACAAAAAGAGTTTTATACCAATGTTGTTCAGAATTTTATGATCTACAACTTTCTCAATACCAGCATTGCAAGGTCGTGTTTGGACATAATTCACATGCTGACAGAAAAAGCCCCAAAACTCTATGCAAACCTTCATGCATGTCAAAGCACCAATTACCAAAGTTGTTCACCATGAAATTGTCTACAAGTTTATCAATATGAGTTTCACCTATGTCACTATAGGATCAAAGTTATAGGCACAATCACGGAGACATATATGCAGAAAACAGGTTTCAACAATTTGCACCTCAACCAAATTTGAACTAGGGTTTAAATGCATGTCAATGTATGATGCTTCATGATGAATGCTGCACATATGATGAATGATTATGCACTTGAGATGCCAGAGCATCATAGTCTCCGTGCGCTTGCGGAGTAAAACCTATAAAGGCTAAGAGACGCCAACAGTGTGATGAGTGATTGTCAGCGAGCTCAAGCCCTCCGATGGACTGGAGGTAGATGATGAAGACCTCGATGGACTGAGGCAAAAGTCCTCCAATGGACCGGAGGCAATCCTCGGCGTCGGTCGGCCGTGGGAGCTCGGTACACGGAGCGGCGGTTCGGCAACGGTGGTGTAAGCTCTCCGATGGACTGTGAGGCGACTCCGATGGACTGGAGAAGCCGGGTGCCACCGTGGTGCTTCAACCCGAGTGCATGGCACGAAGGCATGCGAGGGAGGCTTTGGCGGCTTCAGCTCAAAACCGCCACCCAAGTTTGAATGACTTGGTGGGTTGGACTCCGACTCGCCAAGATAGAAGATTGGGCCAAGACCCGGCCCAGGAAGCCTGCAGAATAAAGTTTCCCGCTTCCTGAATTCAAAACCGGGGGAAGGTTCCGGACTACTGGCTACGTGGCGTACATCCAAGAATAAAGTTTCCCGCTTTCTGACTTCAAAACTAGGGGAAGCTTCTGGACTACTAGCTACGTGGCGTACATCCAAGCGACGCTTGGCGAAGAAGAAGATCAAAGCGTCATCGTAGTCGTCCGATTGTATCTTTTACATTTCAGCACCTTCCGGGCATTCTAGAGTAAGGGTCTTAGTGTAAAATGTGTCTTTAGGCCTAGGGCTATAAATACCTAAGTGGCTGGTCATTTAGGTATCTCTCAAACCATTAGAAACCCTAGGCTCTCATTTCCTTGCAGCCATGTGCCAAAGAGAGAAGAGGGAGCACTAGACTATGATTTGAGTCCCCTAGCAAGTGTTCTTCTCACAAGTGGGAAGGATGAAGGGTGGTAGGCTGTTGGAAACTTGTATGAACTGATTTCCCATCCTCAATACATCAAGATTCCTTTGAAATTGAAGTGCTTGTGCGCAGCCCTCTCTTCCTCCCCTTTCTGATTTGGTTTTTGGGTTCAATCTTTGGCTTTTGGGTGTTTGCTTTGGCCAAGGGTGAATCCTTTCTTTTGCCGGTTTTTTGAACTTGCCAGGATGTGGAGATTATGCCCTAGTGCATCACAAACATGCAGATTTGCCATGAGAAAGTCGAATTTGAGTTTTCCACTTTTCTTGCCCAAAGCTTGCCTCTTCACGCGATCTGAAATTCCCGCTAATCCCGTGATTATTTTGAGTTGATCTTTTGGGAATAGCTTTGGAATAGGGCTCAGATAGCCTGTGTCAAATTTCGTGAAGATTGGACAAGGTTTGGTCAAGATTATGGTTTGAGAGGCTCAAGTTCCAAACTCCACCGGACAAGTCCGGCAGCAGCCTGTGTGGCGGCTGAAGCGTTTTTCGTCGAGGTTTTCGCTGCTCGGTTTTTGTTTCTACCTCGCTGTTAGTGTTTCTTGTTGCTGTCCATACTCTTAACCTGCTGTGAACCTATAGGGCGTATTTCGGTGCGTTGAGTGGCGAACAAGTCACTAGTGCGTGAGTCCTTGTTTCGCTTGACTTGCGATCTTGTGATCGTTGAATCTCGTGCTTCCGCTCGCTTGGTGTGTACCCGTTCAGTGGGCGACACCAAGTGTTGCTAGACACGTTTCCTTTCAGTGGACGGTGTCGAGCACTTATTGTGTAAAGTAGCTGTCAGTCTGCATCGGGGGTTCGTGAGTTTGAGTTTTAAGTGCTCCTATTCACCCCCTCTAGTCTCACGTCTCGGTCCTACAAGTGGTATCAGAGCCGGTTAGGTTTCCTATACCTTAACCGGTGACGAAACCATAGCGACGATGACTTACTCCGGAAAAATTCCCGTCCTTGGCTCCAATGGCTATCCCTACTGGAAAGGTAGGATGGAGGCGTTCCTTGTTAGCCAGAGTCAGCACATATGGGATGCTACTCAGAGTACGACTTTTGTGGTGCTTCCAGTCGCTGAGCGCACTACGCAGGATATCGTGACTCAGCATGAGGCGAATGCCAAGGCTGTTAACTTTCTCTTTTCTGGGCTTGGTCCCATGGATTATGAGAGGGTGAGTCACCTTAAGACTGCACGTGAGATATGGTCACTGCTTAGTGCACACCATGAGGGTACTGCGACGATTAAGGCTAGGCTTGTGGAGACTTACCGGCGTGAATATGAAAATTTCGTCTAGAAGCAGGGAGAGTCAGTAGACGACTTGTTTGATCGTTTTCAGTCAATCATCAACAAGTAGCGTGTCAACTCTGCCCCCGCTGGCCTCCCATATACCGATCATCAGTAGGCTGTCAAGTTGTTGTATGCTTTGGACAGAAAAATATGGGAGATCAAGGTGAACTCAATCATTGAGTCGGCAGGGTATGATACGATAGGAGTAGAGGCGCTCTATAGTAAGCTCAAGGCCACCGAGGTAGATTACAAGATGAGGGATTCCCTCGCTTGTATAGGTTCTAAGAGTCTAGCTTTGGCTACCCCCTCTAGTGAGTCTGTCACTAACCCCCTGTTACACAACTTCTCGTTTTCTGCTCTGATGTCTATGACAGAGGAGCAGATGGCGTCGCTTGGGGATGAGGAGCTATGTCTGCTGTCGAGTCGCTTTCAGCACGCCTATGACAACCGGATGAGCAAGAAAAAGGGCGAGCGGCCCAAATGCTTCGAGTGCGGAGAGGTCGGCCACTTCATCGCCGAGTGCCCCAACAAGAACGACTACTACGAGAAGGGCAAGAGCTACTCCCACGACTCTGGCAAGAGCTGCAAGAACGACTGGATGAGCCTACTTTGAGTGGAGAGCTCGAGTGGGAATCTTGCCCCTATTTAGCTAGAGAGCTAGCTGTGCTGAAGGAGAAGTTTGAGGGGTGGCTCATGGAGCTTAAGGAGCTTAGGGCTAGACCTACGCTTTTGGGTGCGTGTATGGTCTGTCCTACCTTGAGAGGTGAGTTAGAGCAGTTGAGAGCTGACTTTGAGGTGCTTTCAGCACCTACTTATACTTGTGAGAACTGCCTAACCCTTAGGATGTAGCTGGTGGATAGGGATGCCACCATTAGGAAGTTGGAGAAAGCTGCTGTGGTTCCCTCCCTAGGCTGTGACACCTGTGCTGCCCCGACTGTGGTTCTGGAGGATATGAGGGAGGAGATGCTGTCTTTGCAAAATGATAACAACAGGTTGAGAGAGGTGCTCAGTTGGGTATATGCTAGGCAACCCCAACTAGAAATGATCATAGAGAGCACCAAGAGAGCCGAGGGTGAGACGAGTGGTGTTGGGTTTGGAGAGTGCAGCACTTCGGGTGAGGAGAGTGCCCCAGTTAAGATCAAGACTGCACCTACCCAGCCAGGAGAGACTGTTGATGGGGTTTACCATGAGCCACCCAAGGCTGGCCCAAAGAAGCAGTACTGGACAACCAAGCCTTCCAAGGCTAAGCTGGATAAGATTGTTGAGGCAGAGCTTAAGCCCAAGGGCAAGAAGCCAGTCCAGCAGCCTAAGGCACCCAAGGCCACACCACCTAAGCCCAAGTCCCAGCCTAACCCAGTTTCTAGGAGGCCTGTCTACCACTGTGAGTTTTGGCAGCAGAATGGCCACCTAGAGGAGTTTTGCTTCAGGAGGAAGTGGGTTGAGAGGCAGGAGAGAGCTTGGGAGAACCAGGATCTGTTCTACCAGGGTGGTAGGCAAGATCCTCCCCACCGCGGTGAGAGGAGAGACCGCTTTGCTAGTGGTGAGAGAGGAGGCGGCATTCAGGCCCGTGCTCCTGGTGGTGAGAGACACTTTGTTGGTCGAGCTCCTGGTCGTTTTCAGTGCGGCTATGGACCTCGTGACCGAGGCTTTGAAAGAGCTTTCGAGGATTCACGCTTTGGAGGTCGTGGTTACCCTGATCGATGTGATGGTTTTGTTGCTTGTGCTTACCCCACTTTTGAGCAGATGGCTCGGCACTGGTACAACAGTTTTTGTACTAACCCTAGTGCTGGACCGTTTGCTCACCATCGCTTTACTTGACTTTGCAGGATCGAGGCATGGAGGACGTGTGGATCATGGACTCCGGTTGCTCTAGGCACATGACAGGGCACCGCAAGTGGTTCTCCAGCCTCAACCCCGTGAGCACCAAGGAGTACATCACATTCGGGGACAATGGTCAAGGTAAAGTGCTGGGTGTTAGTTCTGTTTCGCTCTCTGCTAAGCTTTCCCTGAGAGAAGTTGCTTTTGTTCAGAATCTGTGGTTCAATTTGGTTTCTGTTTCGCAACTTCTCGATGAAGGATTTGAGGTTCGGTCTAAGAAGGGTGCGTGCTGCGTTCTTGATGCTGAGGAGACCCTTGTTTGCTCTTTGCTGCCTTTTGGTCAGGTATTTAGGGTCGACCTCACATCTGTTTCTGGCCCTACGCATTGTTTGGTTGCTAGTCCTTCTGCTAATATATGGAAGTGGCATAGAAGACTTGGTCACTTAAGTTTTGATCTGCTAGTCAGGTTGAGTTCAATGGGCCTAATCTGAGGATTGTCCAAATTGAAAGCTGCGAAGGACTTAGTGTGCCACCCCTGTCGTCATGGCACGATGGTTGCTGCTTCTCACGTTCCTGTGTCTCAGGTTATGACCTCCTATCCGGGTGAGCTACTCCATATGGATACAGTAGGTCCCGCTCGGGTAGCGTCGGTCAGTGGGAAGTGGTACTTGCTTGTCGTTGTGGACGACTTTTCGCGGTTCTCGTGGGTATTTTTCATGGAGTTTAAGGATGAGGCGTTTAGTTTTGTTCGAGATCTGGTACTGAGGTTGAGAAATGAGAGTCATAAGGCCACGAGGGCTATCCGCAGTGACAATGGCGGAGAATTCAGAAACTCTCGTTTTGAAAACTTCTGTCGTGACCTAGGTCTTGAGCACCAGTTTTCTTCTCCATATACCCCACCACAGAACGGTGTTGTGGAATGCAAGAACCGCACACTTGTTGAGATGGCACGGACGATGCTCGATGAGCATAGGACTCCGAGGCGCTTTTGGGCTGAGGCAGTGAATACAGCCTGTTACATTGCGAACCGTATCTTCTTGCGAGCTTTCCTTGGGAAGACCTCGTATGAACTTCGGTTTGATAGGCAGCCCAGCGTCAAGCACTTGCGAGCGTTTGGCTGCAGGTGCTTTGTGCTTAAGAAGGCGGGGCATCTGGACAAGTTTGAGTCTCATTGTCTGGATGGAATTTTTCTAGGGTATGCTTCTAGTTCTAGGGCTTTTCGTGTGTGGATTTTGGAGGCCAAGCAAGTTGTTGAGACTTGTGACGTTTCTTTTGATGAAACTATGCCCTGCACAACCCCTGCCTTTGAGCTTTCAGGTGATGATGAAGAAGGCACCCCCATCTTTGAGGATGAGGAAGGTGCGGTTGATGATAGTGATGCCGGAGCCACTGCACCGGCTACAGCTCCTGCTCCCTCTGCTACGAGCTCTGATGATGATGGAGGACCCTTGCCTATGGCTTCCTCCTCACTCCCCCGACGACAAGCTCATGCAGAGGCTGGACCCGCTGAGGACGCAGGGGAGGTGACCTCCAAGATTGTTCCATCTCAGCAGGTCCAGTGGGATCACCCTCCACACAGGATGATTGGAGACATTCACCAGTGTGTCACACGCTCTTCGGTTAACTCTCTAGCCTTTTTCTCCCACTCTGCATATGTTGCTTCTTTTGAGCCCCGAGATGTGTCACATGCATTATCTAATCCTAACTAGGTGAACGCCATGCATGAGGAGTTGGGGAACTTTGAGAGAAACCATGTCTGGGATTTAGTTGAACCTCCACCAACTGTCGCCCTATAGGTACCAAGTGGGTTTTCAAAAACAAACAGGGTGAGGATGGGATTGTTGTGAGGAACAAAGCGAGATTGGTAGCCCAGGGTTTCTGTCAGAAGGAGGGGATAGATTATGAGGAGACCTTTGCCCCTATAGCTCGTTTGGAAGCCATTAGGATTTTGCTTGCCTTTGCGGCCTCTAAAGGCTTCAAACTGCAGCAAATGGATGTCAAGTCTGCTTTCCTGAATGGATTCATAGAGGAGGAGGTATATGCGAGACAACCTCCTGGCTTTGAGAGTGCTAGATTTCCAGACCGGGTGTATAAGTTGAGGAAAGCCCTTTATGGTCTGAAGCAAGCTCCTAGAGCTTGGTATGCTAGGTTGAAGAGTTTCCTGCTCAAGTCTAGGTTTGTGATGGGTTCAGTAGACAAGACCTTGCTTTTGTTGAGTCGTGGCGGTGACACCCTGATAGTTCAGATATATGTTGATGACATAATCTTTGGTGGTTCATCTCATGCTTTGGTGTCGAGTTTTGCTGAATAGATGAGCAGGGAATTTAAGATGAGTCTAATGGGTGAGCTCCAGTTCTTCCTCGGGCTGCAGATCAAGCAAAGCCCTGAAGGAACCTTCGTCCATCAAGCCAAGTATACAAGAGACATACTCAAGAAGTTTGAGATGGGTGACTCTAAGCCCATGACAACTCCTATGAGTACAAACACGGCGCTTGATGCTGATGAAGATGGGGAGGCGGTGGACCAGAAGGAATTTCGAGGGATGATCGGCTCACTTCTGTACTTGACGGCGACCAGGCCAGACATTTAGTTCGCGTTCTGGCTTTGTGCGCACTACCAGGCTTCTCCTAGGACTTCTCACCGTCAAGCGGTGAAGCGCATTTTCAGGTATCTAAAATTCACTCCTGAGCTTGGTTTTTGGTATTCCTCAGGTTCTTCTCTTTCTCTTAGAGGGTTCTCAGATGCTGACCATGCTGGCTGCCGGATTGATCGCAAGTCAACCTCCGGCACATGCCAACTCTTAGAAACTTCTCTTGTCTCTTGGTCCTCCCGCAAGCAAGCTAGTGTATCCTTGTCTACCACAGAAGCAGAGTACATTGCTGCTGCTAGCTACTGCTCCCAATTCTTGTGGATGAAAGCCACCCTTAGTGATTTCGGCCTTAAGTATGGAAGGATCCCTCTTCTAGTTGACTCTACTTCTGCTGTCTCTGTAGCTAAGAACCCCGTCTTGCACTCTAGAACCAAACACATAGACGTGAGGTTTCACTTTCTGAGAGATCACTATGAGAAGGGAGACATAGACCTAATCCATGTAGTATCTGCAAATCAGTTGGCTGATATCTTTACTAAGCCCCTAGAGTTTGACGCTTTTACGCATCTGAGAGGTGAGTTTGGAGTGTGCTATCCCTTTTAGTCAGGGATAGTTTGCTAGTTTAGTTTTGCTATTATCTTGCTTTTATTTCTCTTTGGTTCTCTTGTATATTGTATCATATCATGCATTGCACTGTATCATATGCATTTTCACGTCACTAGCACTAGAGCTCTTTTGGAATGTTGAGTTAGTACTTGCTTGTGCTAGTCTGTACAGATGCATGCTTGATCATGGTTGGCTAAGCTCTCTTGAGTCTGTTGAATACTAATTGTGAGCTAAGTTTTTTTTTGCTTTCCTAAAAATCAAAAACATGATCACCACTTGACTTGGCTACCTAGCATGTGTAGGAGTATTGAATGCTATGCTATCTTTTCATACCTGGATATGCTAGTTGTATGCCTTTGCTAAGTTAATGCCTAAGCTTTTATGACACCTTGCTTAAAATGAAATCTGAATTAAATTGCTTATAAGTGGTGTTTTATGTGCTGAATTGAGAAAGATCCAGGAGGGTTTGCTTGTCACACTGATCTAGTTTAAGATTGCTTGTCATTGCACTTTGACATGAACTTGGACTAGGCTGTGTATGATCAAAACCTTGTCTTAAGCTTCTGATGGTTCTTTGAGCCCAGGCTTGGCATTGGTTGGTAAGAAGTGGCAAAAGACAAGTAAATAACCCCTGGCACAAAAAGAACTTGCTTTTGAATACACATGTCTAAATCTGATTTTTGCAAGTCTCTAAAATGCTTATGGCTAGTTGTATATGCTTTGGTTGAGAGTAGCACACCTTGTATGCATTGCTAGCATCTTGCTGTTCATGCCTATCTTGCTAGATGCTATTCATGTTGGTGATGCTTTCTTTTTAATAACCCTCAAAAACAAGCTTGCTTTTGATATGTGTAAGATAAATTCATTTGAGCTTGTTATATGCTTCCTTGCCCTCACTTGCTCTGTATGCTAGAACTTGTGATTACTTGCTTTCCATTCCTTTTGAGCTCTTTCAGTTACACTCCTTGCATTTCATGGCATATTTTGAGGGGGAGTTGAGTTCAAGGAACCCTTGATGTGTCCATTGTCAAGAAGGGGAGAAATTTAGGGAGAATTGGGGAGAAATTAGTTTACTTCCTCCAGAGGGAAGAAATTTAAAAATATGGACAAAGGGGGAGAACTCAGGAGAGATTTAGTTGAGAGGGAGCCTTGCACTCATTTTTGCATTTGTGAGGATGCATCTCAGGGAGAGTTGAGCTTTTAGCATGCTCTTTGCATCGGTGCGTTGAGCCTTTTGCCTCTGTCTTGAGGAGCCGATGCTTTGCTTCTTTCTGCTTCAAGCTGCCTTGTGTTTTGCCTTTGTTTGATTTTGGGCAGCTTGAGCATTTCTTTTCTTTTTCCTTTGTTTTTCGGTTTTACGCTTTTCTTTTGTTTTTGTTCCATTTCAGGTTACAGGTTGAAGGTGTTGACAATGCACTCATCAAGGGGGAGATTAAGAGCCAATGGACCGGTCTCATTGCTCTCCTGGTGTGATGAGTGATTGTCAACGAGCTCAAGCCCTCCGATGGACTGGAGGCCCTCCGATGGACTAGAGGTAGATGACAAAGACCTCGATGGACTGAGGCAAAAGTATTCCAATGCACCGGAGGTAATGCTCGGCGTCGGTCGATCATGGGAGCTCGGTAGACGGAGGGGCGGTTCGGCAACGGTGGTGTAAGCCCTCCGATGGACCGTGAGGCGACTCCGATGGACTGGAGAAGCCGGGTGCCACCGTGGTGCTCCAACCCGAGTGCATGGCGCGAAGGCGTGCGAGGGAGGCTTTGGCGGCTTCGGCTCAAAACCGCCACCCAAGTTCGAATGACTTGGTGGGTTGGACTCCGACTTGCCAAGATAAAAGATTGGGCCAAGACCCGGCCCAGTAGGCCCGCAGAATAAAGTTTCCCGCTTCCTGAATTCAAAACCGGGGAAAGCTTCCGGACTACTGGCTATGTGGCGTACATCCAAGAATAAAGTTTTCCGCTTTTTGACTTCAAAACCGGGGGAAGCTTTCGGACTACTAGCTACGTGGCATATATCCAAGCGAGGCTTGGAGAAGAAGGAGATCAAAGCGTCATCGTAGTCGTCCCATTGTATCTTTTACATTTCAGCCCCTTCCGGGTATTTTAGAGTAAGGGTCTTAGTGTAAAATGTGTCTTTAGGCCGAGGGCTATAAATACCTAAGTGGCTGGTCATTTAGGTATCTCTCCAACCATTAGAAACCCTAGGCTCATTTCCTTGCAGCCATGTGCCAAAGAGAGAAGAGGGAGCACTAGACTAGGATTTGAGTCCCCTAGCAAGTGTTCTTCTCACAAGTGGGAAGGATGAAGGGTGGTAGGCTATAGGAAACTTGTATGAACTGATTTCCCATCCTCAATACATCAAGATTCCTCTGAAATTGAAGTGCTTGTGTGCAGCCCTCTCTTCCTCCCCTCTCTGATTTGGTTTTTGGGTTCGATCTTTGGCTTTTGGGTGTTTGCTTTGGCCAATGGTGAATCCTTTCTTTTGCTGGTTTTTTGAACTTGCCAGGACGTGGAGATTATGCCCTAGTGCATCACTAACCTGTAGGTTTGCCACGAGAAAGTCGAATTTGAGTTTTCCTCTTTTGTTGCCCAAAGCATGCCTCTTCACGCGATCTGAAATTCCCGCTAATCCCGTGATCATTTTGAGTTGATCTTTTGGGAATAGCTTTGGAATAGGGCTCAGATAGCCTGTGCCAAATTTCGTGAAGATTGGACAAGGTTTGGTCAAGATTATGGTTTGAGAGGCTCAAGTTCCAAACTCCACCGGACAAGTCCAGCAGCAGCCTGTGTGGCGGCTGAAGCGTTTTTCGTCGAGGTTTTCGCTGCTCGGCTTTTGTTTTGACCTCGCTATTAGTGTTTTTTGTTGCTGCCCATGCTCTTAACCTGCTGTGAACCTGTAGGGCACATTTCGGTGCGTTGAGTGGCGAACAAGTCACTAGTGTGTGAGTCATTGTTTCGCTTGACTTGCGATCTTGTGATCGTTGAGTCTCGTGCTTCCGCTCGCTTGGTGTGTACCCATTCAGTGGGCGACACCAAGTGCTGCTAGACACGTTTCCTTTCAGTGGACGGTGTCTAGCGCTTGTTGTGTGAAGTAGCTGTCAGTCTGCATCGGGTGTTTGTGAGTTTGAGTTTTAAGTGCTCCTATTCACCCTCCCTCTAGTCGCACGTCTCGATCCTATAGGGATTGACATTATCTTAGGGATGGATTGGATGAAAGAGCACAATGTCTTGTTGGATATTACCAGTAGGATAGTTCAAATGAAGTCTAGCAAGAGTGGAAAAACTATGTACATTCATCTGCCAAGTCACAAACATCCGCCACCCATACTAAATGCCACAGAAGCCCAGTTGATCGAGAAGATACCGGTGGTTTCTGACTTTCCAGATGTGTTTCCAGAAGAGCTTCTCGGACTCCCACCGGACAGAGATGTTGAGTTCGCCATCGAGCTTGTACCTGGCACCGCACTGTCTCCCGGAGGCCATACAGAATGGCACCGGATGAATTGAAAGAGCTGAAAATGCAGTTGCAAGAACATCTAGATAAAGGGTTTATTTGACCTAGCTCATCACCTTGGGGTTGCCCAGCCCTCTTTGTTGAAAAGAAGGACCAAAGTGGTAAAAGGCTATGTGTTGATTACCGGCCTTTGAATGCTGTCACCATCAAGAATAAATACCCGCTACCACACATTGACATTTTGTTTGATTAGTTAGCTGGAGCTAAGGTCTTTTCAAAAATCAATCTGAGGTCTGGTTACTATCAAATAAAGGTCAGAGAAGAGGATATACCCAAGACAGCTTTCTTCACCAGATACGGCTTATATGAGTATTTGGTCATGTCCTTTGGGTTAACCAATGCACCGGCTTTCTTCATGTATATGCTGAATTCGGTGTTCATGAATGAATTGGATAAGTTTGTAGTAGTGTTCATTGATGACATATTAATCTACTCTAAAAGTGAGGAAGAACACAAGGAGCACTTGAGGATAGTACTCACTCGGCTTAAAGAGCATAAGCTCTATGCCACGTTTACAAAGTGTGCTTTTTGGCTAAAGGAAGTGAGTTTCTTAGGTCACATTCTGTCTGAGAAGGGGGTAGCAGTTGATCCTAGCAAGGTATAGGATATTCTGAATTGGAAGCAACCCAAGATAGTGACTGAGATTCGGAGTTTCCTTGGTTTAGCGGGCTACTACTGCCGTTTCATTAAGGACTTCTCCAAAACTGCGAAGCCAATGACCTCATTAACGAAGAAGAATGCGAAGTATGTATGGAGTTCGAATTGTGAGGAAACCTTTCAAACGTTGAAGAAATTGTTAACATCGGCACTAGTGTTAGCACAACCGGACGTCACTAAACCATTTGATGTGTATTGTGATGCCTCCGGCAGTAGGCTTGGCTATGTATTAATGCAAGAAGGGATAGTAATTGCCTACGCCTCGCGCCAACTGAGAAAGCATGAAGCCAACTACCCAACACATGATCTTGAGCTTGCTGCAGTTGTACATGCACTGAAGATATGGAGACACTATCTGCTAGGCAATACGTGTCACATCTACACCGACCACAAGAGTCTCAAGTATATCCTCACACAACCTGAATTAAATATGAGGCAACGACGGTGGTTAGAGCTGATAAAAGATTATGATCTAGAGATCCACTACCATCCGGGCAAGGCCAATGTAGTAGCTAATGCATTAAGCCGTAAGGCTCATTGCAATGTGATTGAAGTCCGCCCGACGGTGAGAGTTATATGTTGTGAGATGGACGAGATCGAAATGCCTACAGAGTAGCACGATGAACTGTATAGCCTCATCATTGAACCTACAATAAAGGATCAAATCATTGCAGCACAAAAGCAGGATAAGGGCATGGCCCACATTAGAGATGAGATCAATGAAAGGAAGAAGGCTTGTTTTAGGCTTGATGAAGAGGGTGTCCTATGGTTTAAAAATCGCTTAGTGGTACCTAAGGACATAGAGTTGAGAAAGAAAATACTTGATGAAGCCCACACCTCCATGTTCACAATGCACCCAGGAAGCAACAAAATGTACCGGGACCTGAAAAAGAAATTTTGGTGGACTCGTATGAAACGAGAGATAGCCAAGTATGTGTCCGAGTGTGATGTATGTCAGAGAGTAAAAGCTGATCACCTGAAGCCTGCCGGTATGCTTCAGCCACTAGCAGTTTCGGCCTGGACGTGGGAGGACATACATATGGATTTCATTGTAGGCCTACCTCGCACTCAGAAGGGACATGACTCTATTTGGGTTATCATCGATCGCTTCACCAAGTCAGCGCACTTCATCCCGGTAAAGAACCAGTATCATGCACAGAATTACGCAGAAATCTACGTTTCCCAGATTGTGTCATTGCACGGTGTTCCTAAAACCATCACTTCGGATAGAGGTTCGCTGTTTATATCCCGTTTTTGGGAGCAGTTGTGTGATGCCCCTGGCATCTCAAGAGCCTTATCACACAGCTAGAGAAAAGCTAATGTTAGATTAGGACTTAATCATGCTTAGAGAGCAACAAGAAATATGTAGAGAAGTCACTAAATCAAAAATTTTCTATACAAGATACAAGACCACACATTTCGTGGTTGGATAAGTCAACACTCACATGCTTTTGAGCTCAACATCAAATACAAAGCCTCGGATAAGAAAGTAACCCTAGACCTTTCTGTTTGACCATGTTCAAAAATCTAAAGACAAGAGGTTTAAAAGATCAAACCAAATCCAACTAACATTTTTTCCGAGGATAGCAAGTGTGATCGAGACCGAACTTGAGCCCTAATAAAACTTTCTAATCCATTAAGTACCTGAGCTCAACTCCATTGTCAAAGTTGTTGTACATGTTATGGACTACCCTTTTGTTACACTGAACATGGTTTAAAAATATTGTTAACCTGTCTTAAACCTCACCACAAATTCTCTTGGAAATAACCAAAATCAGCCCATACATAGAATAATTCCCCAACCCTGGGATTTTCAGCTTTTCCCCAAGTTGATTCTGAAATTTCTTTTGATTTCACTACAGTACTTCAAAATCTTCCTTTCTATGAAATGGAATTGAACTTATCACCTTTCAAGTGCACCTATTTTGGAAGTGATTGGACTTCATTTACCTCAAAAGTGGGAAGCGAGAAAGCCTCTACACAAAGTGAAATTTCTGTGTTACCAAACCTTGGAACATAATTCTGTCTATAATTCAAAATCTGTTGGGATTCAGGCCAACATTATATTATCAAACTTGGAGATAAAATGCTGGGGAACAACTTTGGTAATTAGAGCTTGGTCACAAATTGAGGTTTAAATGGAGTTTAGGATCATTTTCTACCAACACAAAAAACCAGTCCAAATCTGACCTGTTTAGTAACCTCAATGTTTCTATAACCTACAGCCACTTTCATGCAAAGCTCAAATTAGAGAAGTTGTAGGTTTTGAAATTATAAACAAACTTGTCAAAAGGCACATTGGGAGAGAAGGCATGTAAGTAGGACTTTCTGAATTCCTAAGGAATAAAGGTCCCCCTATCCAAATTGGGGCTGCTACACAAATTCAAGTGAAATTCATATTTGCAAACTGATTTAGGAGCTGAACCTTCCGACAAAGTTGTAGAGTTCAAAGAGTGGAACATTTCATCCAATTACCACTTTTCTAAATTTGGCTCCTAAAGAGGTCCAATACGCGTTTTTCAGAGAGGAAGAAAACACAAATTCAAATTCCTTCTTTCTGGGTCACTAACGAGTGGGACCCACTCGTCAGCGCCGCCCCGCTTCCCCAGCTCGCGGCCGCCGCAGGGCCGGCGGTGTACGGCCGTGCCCGCGCGCCCACGAATCGCCCCCCTCGGCCGTGCCCCGCGCCTTCATCTGGCCGAAACCCCGTCCGCATCCATTCCCTTCGTCCCCCGCTCTCTCGCTCGCTCGCTCTCTCTCCAACCGCGCGCGCCGACCGCCATTGCCGCCGAAGGTGAGCTCGCTACGCCGGCCTCCTCGGTCCGCCTCCACGCCTCCAACTGCCGCCATCGACCTCGCCTCACCCTTCAGCACCCGCCGAGGTAGAACTCGCCGTCCCTCTCCTCCCCAATCTCTAGATCAGGCCGCGCCCCGACGCATTCGCCATGGCCGGGCCGAGCTTGAGCTCAAGCTCGCGCCGCCGCCGTCCGTCCACCCCGAACCCCTAGGTCACCCACACCGCACTCGCCTCGTTCCCGCGCACCCGAGACGCTAGACCTCGTCGCCGTTCCCCCACCCATCGCCTAGATCCGCCGCCGCCCGACGTCATGGCCATGCCGTCGACGCCGTCGCGCGCCGCCAGTTCACCGCCTCCCCTGACCTCACCTCACTGTCCCCTACGCTGAGACCTAGCCCAGCTTGAAGCCCGCGCTCGCGCGCACCCGACGCACCTCGCGTCGCAGCTCCGGCGAGCCCAAGCTCACCGCCGCGCGCGCGCCGCCGCGCCGTCGCGCTCGGCGGGAGGAAGGAGAAGAACCCGGGGTTTTTTCAATCTAGCCCCCGGAGTTTTTGCTTATCGCGTAGTGGATTTAGTCGCTGTTTACTGAGTCTTGGCATTCTTACGTTCTAGCCCCTGGAGTCTAGGTTTAATTGTGTTCTAGTCCTCAGATCTATGTTTTTCCATTTCTTTTTCCTATATTTCAGCTGAAACTTTGGAAATTCATATAAAATCGAATAAAAATCATAAAAAGGTAAACTCAGTTGCGTTGTACTCCTTGTAAATAGATCTACACAGTAGGTATGATGTGGAGGTGTGCATGTACGGTTTGGCCCCTGTTTTTGAATATGCATGATAAATCAAGGAAAAATAGGAAACATGGTCTAGATGGAGTCCAAAGATGATGAAACTCGGTCAGTAGCCTTCTTAGGATGTTTTGATACTGTGGTAATATTTGGTGACTAAATATGTTACTGTTCATTCATGGTTTTACCATTTTGCATATACTTTATGCATTAATTGATCACTTGGAAACGAGGTCCATGCAAAATATGATGAACATGACTCACTGGTATTTTTCTTAGGTCTTACATAGTTCATGAACCTCACTGGTAAAATATAAGCCCCTGCATGTTAAATTTTGATGGTGATTTGAAAATGACAAATCTTGACTTGGAGAACTAGATAAATGGAAAAAAATGGGTTCTAATGTGCAAGATAAATTCTACGAAAATTCTAGTAGCATGTGGGAGTGCTGTAGAGTCCAGAAAGTATATGCTAGAGGGCTATTCTCACTGTTTATATGTACATCTTAATTTGCACTAGATTTATATATGGAAAATAGATGTCCTGTCAAACTTGGGAGTTTTAATCTGTAAATTTTTGTGTATGCAGTCCATACTGAATCTAGCTCTCTGGTAAAATTGCATCTTTAGAAACCACTCCAATAAATTATAAAAATTCTAACAAGGTGTAGGGCTGAAAACTTGCTGGAATTTTAATAAAATAATTATAACTCCAATTGGCCTGAAATTTTGACAGTAGCTTTGAGTATGCAGAATCTATATGTCATAAAAGTTTGGCCTCGTTTGGTTATGTTTTACCACTGCATCTTGAGTACGTAACTTTATTCATAAATGAATATGATTTACGCTAAGCATATGCATGTATAGTAATTTATCTACTACACACATGTCTTTTTCCATAAAGTGTCTGCTGCATACTAACATCTGCATTTCATATACAGCAAGTGCATACATTTGCATTCGCATGGACTCATATCTGCACCTTCCATGCATATAGATCCCGCGATCGAAGAAGAGACGGTGCAGGAGCAACCCCTGATCGAGGAACCGAAGGAAGAGCAGGAGAACCAGCAGCCGACCATTGACCCCGCCGCCGAGGAGACTAACCCTAACGAAGAAGAAGGTAGGCAGGATCATGCAATTCCCAGCAAATAAAATAATATATCTGTTGATTACGCATATGCACTAGGATTTGAAAGGAACCAATTGCATTAGATCCCCTGGCCGCCCTGGCCCTAGCACCTATACCTAGAGTGCGTAGGAACGAGTGCCTAGAATGGCTAGGTACGAGTAGACACGAGTGAATAAAGGTCACTCGTCTCATAGGGGTTACTTTTCAAAAGAAAAACTTTCACTATGCAAGTTAATGGCTAGGTACGAGTAGACACGAGTGAATAAAGGTCACTCGTCTCGTAGGGGTTACTTTTCAAAAGAAAAACTTTCACTATACAAGTTATTGTTACCATGCTATGATTATGTTATGATTTAAATGGAGGCTGGGCGGAGATATGGTTTTGAATGATGAGATTTGGATAAATGTGTGGTGGACTCCGCCCGAGTCGCATAAGGCCGGTCGTTGTTCGTTTGGGATCGGCATAACATTGCTAGGGTGCTTATCCGGGATCAATGGACCCGTGAAAGTCTTACTTGTGCCGTCTCAAGAAAGGGGCACGTTCCTACCCACTGGTTGAGAGGAAGGTGGCCGCGGAGGCGGGTGTCAAGGAAGGGCTGACCCGACGTGACCGTGGTAACGCTCCTGCGACAACGCGCTCCGAAAGTCAGGCGGGAGTGGCCATCGAACTTGAGACGGAATGAGTGGAGATGGGGGAAGCATATGTGGAACGCTGGGAGTTAGTAAGCATATGCCATCCTGGTGCTTCTAGTTATTCCCGAGAATATAAAAACCGGTTCGAATCGCTGATGCTCACCAGGTGTGAGAATGCCAGTATCACTGCCGGATAAAGTAGTAATCCATTTGAATATATTGTATTATGAACTTATGGTTTTGAACACTACATGCTTGGATATACCTAATTTATTTTATGCAGTATCTATCACACTCCTGATGATATATCTGTTTTAGTCTCATGCAATACCTGTCACACTCATGATGATTCTACAAGTATGATAACCTGAGCAGTTGTTAAATCCTGCTCGGGTGCAATAATATAAGCAGCTGTCAAATCCTGCTTCCACTTATTAACTTGATCTTATTTAAAAGCAATGGCTAAGGATCCAAATATTAGTAAGCAAGCTTTGCGTCAGCCGTAAACCCCATCCATTAAGTCCTACTGAGTAATTAGTACTCAGGATTTTGCCCCCACTTTTGGCTTACAGGTGCGGAGTTTCTCCTCTGTGCCTGTGTTGGTGGTGGGACATGCCCTCATCTGGAATAAGAAGAGTTATGATCTGGCAAGAAGCGGCATCAGTGGGCTCGATGCTCGTTCTATTTATGCAAGTCTTTTGGTTACTATGAAACATGAACTTTAAAATTTCCGCTGCGAGAGACTATTTTGAACTATGTTGTTGAATGACACTATGTTGAACTCTATTTGTTTTTGAATTGGTTTGTAACTAAATTCTATGTAATATCTATTCAACTGCCTGTGACGTTGTAACTGTTGTGGCTCCATCGAGGGTCGGATGTGTATGACGTCGATTGCTCTGGGAAATGGTGTTATCGAGAGCCCGAAGGACTCTCGACGGACTACCGGGTTTAGTCTAGCCTAAGTGCACTGCGAGCCAGAGGTGGCAGGTGTGCTTAGTCTAGATTAAGCAGGGCGGTTCCGCCACAAGTTGCAAGCTGCCCTTGGAACCAAATTGATTCGGAGCTCAGCATACCATCCTCAGACAAGCGGCCAAGTCGAAAGAGTAAATCAGATCCTAGAAGATATGCTGAGGGCGTGTGCTTTGACCTATTCCACCAAGTGGGATGAGTGTCTCCCCTTAGCAGAGTTTGCTTACAACAACAGCTACCAAAAGACTTTGGAAATGGCACCTTTCTAAGCTCTTTATGGTAGGAGATGTAGAACACCACTCAACTGGTTCGAACTAGGTGAACGCGTCACGTTCGGTCCAGACTTGGTAACACAAGCTGAGGAGCAAGTAAAGTTCATTCAAAGTAATTTGAAAAGAGCCCAGTCTAGACAGCAGAGCTATTCTGATAGACGGAGGAGACCACTAGCCTTTGAAGAAGGTGATCATGTGTATCATCGAGTGTTACCGATGAAGGGGGTACATCGATTTGGTGTAAAGGGAAAATTAGCACCGCGGTATGTTGGTCCATTCAAAATCACAGAAAGATGTGGATCAGTAGCTTACCGGTTAGAACTGCCACCACATCTTACTGCGGTTCATGACGTGTTTCATGTCTCACAACTAAAGAAATGCCTAAGAGTACTGGAAGAAGTGGTTGATACATCTCAAATTCAGATCCAACCAGACCTCACCTATGAAGAGAAGCCCATAAGAATCCTCGACCAAAAGCAACGCTCAACACGACGAAGAAACATTAACTTCTACAAAGTTCAATGGAGTAATCACTCCGAAGAAGAGGCAACATGGGAACAAGTGGAATTCTTGCAAACAAAATATCCGGGTTTTCTTCCATCCACTTCAAATGAGTATGTCACCTAATTTTAATTCTCAGTTCCATATTAAAATGCATACACAATGCACCCTCCTCCTCATTTAACTTATCCATCCACATCACATCAAAAATCTCGGGACGATATTTCTTTAAGAGGGGTGGGTCGTGATGCTCCAGCATCTCAAGTGCATAATCATTCTTCATATATGCAGCATTCATCAAAGAGCATCATACATTGACATGCATTTAAACCCCAGCTCAAACATGGTTGAAATACAACTTGTTGAAACCTGTTTTCTGCATATATGTCTTTGTTATTGTGCCCATAACTTTGATTCTATTTATATTTGAGAGAAACTCATATTGACAAACTTGTAGACAATTTGATGATAAACAACTTTGGTAATTGGTGCTTTGACATGCATTAAGGTATTCATAGAGTTTTGGGGCTTTTTCTGTCAACATGTGAATTCTGTGCAAACATGACCAGTTTAGTAATTTTAAATTTTTTTGATTTTAAAGCCAAGATCTTAAAATGCTTTTATTGAGAAAGTTGTAGATCTTCAAATTTTGAACAACATTGGTATAAAACTCTTTGAGTGAATGTGACTAGAAAATAGACTTTTAGAATTTCAAACCTTATGGGTTCTGTTGGTCAAACCTTGGTCAGCAGCTTAAATTCAAATTTACACCAGATTTTTGAATATAACAAGTATACAATTTTATACAATGTAGAGGAACAAATTTAGAACATTTCATCCAATTGGGTCTTTTTCAATATCGGCCTCTAACCTGTTCAAAAAGGGAGATTTCAAACAGAGGTTTCAGCGGTCAACAGGGGGTTTTTCTATTTCGGAATTATATTTCTCTTTTTGACTCACTAACACGCGGGCCCCACTAGCAGACCGCGTCGGATTCCCGCCCGCGGGATTGGAAAATCCGGCCGGTGGGTCCCACCATCCTACTCGTCCCCGCGCCCGGTCCACTGCTCCGTTCCTTTCCTCTATCTGACCGGTCCCACATGTCATAGACTCCGGGTCTATGGACCCGTTTCACGCACCGCGCCACCCTCTTCTCCCCCGCTCGTCCGCGCCCACGCGGCGGCGGCCGCCTGCCGACGGCCGGCCGAGGCCGGCTCTAGCCGCCCCCCTCCTACCCGTTCCCATCGGCTTTAAGCCAAAGCGGAGGGTGTCTCCACTCCGTCTCTGCCTCTCCGCTCTCCTCTCGCACTCGCCATCCGCCGAGCCTCTCGCTCCCTCTGTGTTTCCCCACCGCCGCCGCCATTGCCGAAGCTCGGGCCGACCCACGCCCGCCGTTCCGAGCGTCTCTACGCCCTCCCGTCACCCCGCCGGTGTTCCTCGACCTTCCCTCCACCACCACGCCTAGATCTAGGCCGCCGTATCGTCCTCACCAAGCCATATTCCGCCACCGAACCCCGCCATTGGCGAAGCTCGGGGCTCAAGCTGCGCCCGCCGTTCCTCACGCCCCCTTACCTCCACACCCCCATGCCGACCCTCCTAGGCCTCCCCTCCACCGATTCACCTAGCTCTAGGCCTCCGGATCCCCACCACCGAGCCGTACCACCTTGCCGGAGCCCCGCCTCCTCTGCTCACCGTCGCCAGCCTCCTCTGCTCATCCTCCGTCGAATCAAGGTAGGGGGTAAGCTTCGTCGCACTCCCCTCTCTCTCCTCGACCCCCGCCGGCGAGCCCTCGGGCCCCGCGCGGCGAGTTCTCGCGCTCGTCGCCGCGCCGTTCACTTCCCCCGGCGGGAGGTTGAAGAAACCCGAACTTTTGCAGTTTAGCCCTCGGCGTTTCACCGTATCATGTTTTCATCCGACGTACTATGCACTGAGTCTTGCGGATCTTACGATCTAGCCCCTGGAGGTTACGGTTAATTACGTTCAAGTCCCGATCTAAAGGTTTTTCCATTTATTTCATTTATATTAGGCTGTGAACTTTGAAAAATCATAACAATTCAAAGAAAAATCCAAAATGGACAAACTCAGTGGCTATGGACTCCTCTTGAGTAGATCTACAGGATAGGTATGATGTGGATGTGTGAAAAGTCTGTTTTACCCCTGGTTTAGTGCATGCATGTTGAGGGTAAATAAATGGTAAAAATAGACTAGATGAGCTCCTAAAATTATGAAACTTGGACAGTAGCTTTGTTATGGCATTTAGTTACTGTGTGATTTTTGGTAGCAATAGCATTGGCTGTTTAATTACTGTTTTGCCCTTATGCATGTGTTTTATGTATTTAATTAACTTGGAAAATGAAGGCTACATAAAATATGCTCAAATATGACCTCTGATATTTTTCATGTACTTTATATAGTATGAGTAGCTCACTGGTAAAGTATGAGATTGTGCATGTATGTTTTAGCTGCTGTTTGAAATTGGCAAAATGCTACTTGCTAGACTTGATAATTAGAAAAAAATGACTTTAAAATGCAAAGGTAATTCTATGAAAAATCTGGTATGCTACTAGTATGATAGGGAGTCCAGAAAGTATTTTTGGAGAATTTATTAACACTGTTTATAAGTGCATCTTATTTTGCATAAGATAAATATATGGAAAATAGGTGTCATATCAAACTTTGGATTTTGTGCTTGTTAATTTTTGTATATGAAGTTCATGCAATAAGATGCTTGCTCTAGAAATTCCAAGTCCAGAACCTATTCCTATAAATTATGAAAAATCTGAGAAGCTATAGGGCTGATAACTTGTTGGAATTTTAATAAATTAATTATAACTTGGTTGTAGCTGAAATTTTGGCTGTAGCATTATGTAGTATGTGTCTGCATGTGGGATCAAATTGAGTTGTCTAACTACATAAACTCATGGGCGCATTTTATTCATAATGGTAGCGTGTCCATTAATTTGCGTGTATATGATTAACTACAAGTAACAACGTTGTGTGCATATATAAAGTTACTTGCTGTATACCATCAAGTACAGTTTGTGATCCCCAGGGTTATCAATGGAGGTGTTTTTAAGAGACACCTTCATTTCATTTGATAGGAACTGTGTACACATATAAGACAGTAACTCCTGATAACTTCAGAGATAAAATGTGGTGATGGTTTGTATGATTTCTTAGTGATGGGTTGTATGATTTCTTAGCAAAGTCGTTAAGTTTTCTTGTTATGGGATGTGTTTAAACTGAGAGTACTCGAATCCATTTATCACAAACTACTTGACCATGCATTATATTTCATTGGCACCTCATGCATACATTTGCAATTCGTTGCACTCATGATTGCACTATGCCATGCATATAACCTGTATCATATGCATGTATTTGCATTTCTCTTGCACTCAATTGCATATTATATCATGCATATAGATTCCACGAAGGAGGGATCAACACAAGTGCTACTATTGGTCGATAAGCCAAACAACGAATTGCACCAAGAGCAAGAAGATGAGTGTCGCTGATTACATCCGTACCTGTTTCAAGGGGTTGCCTGGGGCAAAGCCCCACAACCCGGCAAACTAACTTAGATTAGTTTGTTGGTTTTCATAAGAATACTCAAGGGTAGGCAGGACCATGATCTCTCCCAGCTCACATAATCTTGTTTGATGGTTTATACATCTGCATTAGGAGTTGATTGAAAACATCTGCATTAGACTTCCCGGCCGCCCTGGCCCTAGCACCTATACGTAGAGTTCGTAAGACGAGTGCCTAGAATTGCTAGGTACGAGTAGACACGAGTGATTGTACTCGTCTCGTAGGTGCGACTTTACACTATGACAGAAATCTTGTTATTATGGAAGTTATTATATATGCTTATGGTTTAAATGGAGACCGGGCGGAGATTTTATGAGTTGTTACTGTTTATGTTATTATGCATTGGACTCCGCCCGTGTCGCATAAGGCACGTCCGCTGTCCGCTTGGGATCGGCATAACATTGCTAGAGTGCTTATCCAGGATAATGGACTGGTGAAAGGCTTACTTGTGCCATACGAAGAACAGTGACAGGCTCCTACTGTTACACCTTGGGGAGCTTGTAGTCGAGGGAGGGCTAGACCCGGTACGCCGAGGTAACGCTCCTAAGGCGGCACAACCTGGGAACTACAGCGGGATTGAATTCAACTTCGGATGGGACAAGTGGAGATGGGGGAAGCATACGTGGGAACGCCGGGGGTTTGTAAGCATATGCCATCCTGGTATTTCTAGTTATTCCCGGGAATTAAAAATCGATTCGAATCGCTGATGCTCATCAGGTGTGAGAATGCCAGTATCACTGCCGGGCAACATCGTAACAACTTAAACATCTATACTTATATTCGTGTTTTGAACCCAACATGTTTTATGATACTCATGTATACTATATGATCAAGAGTTATGCAAGAAATTATTCATGCTTTACTTTCATGCAAGTTTTATTTATGAGACTCGATATTCATGGTTAAGGGACAGCAGCTGTCAAATCCTGCTATCCTATGGCAACATGTTATAATCAAGAATCAATGGCTAAGGACTCACCTAACTAGTAAGCTATGCTTTGCGTCAGCCGTAAGCCCCGTCCATTAAGTCCTACTGAGTAATTAGTACTCACGGTTTGCCCCCACTTTTGGATTACAGGTACTAATGACATCTGGACAACCGTGTGCAAGGTGGTAGTATGGGTGGGCTCGGTGCTACACGCCTCGTTCGTCTCTTCATGAAGACTGCTTAAGTATCATGATTCCATTGCAAGATGTTTTGAAAACGCTTCCGCTATATATAATTTTGCAAACGCTTCCGCTATATTTTGAACTTGTATTTGATTCCATACATGATGGTTTGTAAACTAAGTCTATCCCTCTTATATTTCAACTGCCCATGATGATGTAACTGTTGTGGCTCCATCAAGAGTCGGATGTGTTTGATGTCGGTTCCTCTGAGATTTGGTGTTATCGAGAGCCAAAGTACTCTCGACGGACTACAGGGTTTAGGCTGGCCTAAGTGCACTGCGAGCCAGAGGTGGCAGGTGTTCTTAGTTTGGGTTAAGCAGGGCAGTTCCGCCACATCCAAGCTACCCGATGCTCTCTGGGCATATCGAACAGCATATAAGACTCCCATTGGCATGATACCATACCAGATGGTGTACAGCAAGACTTGTCATCTTCCACTGGAATTAGATTTCAAATCTCACTGGGCGGTAAAGAGGTGGAACATGGATCTCCAATCGACAGGCGTAAAAAGGCAAATTCAACTGGCCGAGCTGGAGGAATGGAGGGAGAAGGCATACCACAGTGCCAAGCTATATAAGGAGCGCACCAAGAGATGGCACGATAAGCGGATCAAGATCAAGACATTCAAACCGGGAGACAAGGTAGTACTCTTTAATTCTCGTGTTCGTTTATTTGGTCATGGTAAGCTTAGAAGTAAGTGGGAAGGACCTTTCACGATCCTTGAAGCCGCTGATCACGGCGCCGTCACCCTCCAGGACGATGACGAGAAGGTTTTCAAAGCGAATGGGCAACGCCTTAAAATCTTTCTTGAGCCCGAAATGCCTACACTCGAAGAAGTGGACGTCTTCGAGCTGCATGAGGTAGTTTGATCACGCGTTCACGGTCGAGTTCAGACCATAAAAGAAGCCATGTACACTACTTTCTTTTCTACCTTAAAATTCTATCTAATCTCATCTTATTCTCCAAAATCTCAACAAAACCGCTATTCTGCACGCATAGTTGGATCTGCAATGCACCCTTGGGCCAAACCTCAACTCGTGGCATGCCTGGCCCGAGTTGAGCAGGGTCGCCTGGCCATCTTAGGTGGCCACCCGACCACTTAGGTGGGTGTGGCGGAACCGCCCTGCTTAACCCAGACTAAGCACACCTGCCACCTCTGGCTCGCAGTGCACTTACGCCGGACTAAACCTGGTAGTCCGTCGAGCTACCCAAAAGGGCACTCGATGTAACCATCGCCTGAGGATACCGACATCACACACATTCAGCCCTCGAAAGAGCCACAACAGTTACACCATCACAGGTAGTTTAATAGTGAAAATAAGATAAAGTTCTTACAAACCAATATATGTAATCAAATACATGTTCAAAATACAGCGGAAATGATTGCAAAGTATATATATATATATATATATAGCGGAAGCGTTCAAAACATCTCACAGTGGAAATAAAACTCAACTGGTCTTCAAGTAGAGATAAACAAGGCGAGTAGCACCGAGCCCACTGGTTCTACCCTCCTTCAAGCGATTGTCCAAAAGTCTTCAGTACCTGTAAGCCAAAAGTGGGGGCAAACCCTGAGTACTAATTACTTAGTAGGACTTAATGGAGTGGCTTACGGCTGACGCGAAGCTTGCTTACTAAGAATTTGATCGTTAGCTGTTGATTTTAAACTGTGATATACTGTCATAAAGCAACAGTTTTCCTCATAGTTATCATCATGATACATAGCTCATATATCTCAACATTCTCATCTCATTTATCACCATAAAGTACTTTGCAGGAATTTAAACATACAAGCACAAACAGGAAGTATTGAAAAGCATAATTTAATAAACAATATGTTAAGGTTATTACTACGTTGCCCGGCAGTGATACTTGGCACTCTCACACCTGGTGAGCATCAGCGATTCAAATCGATTTCTAATTCCTGGGAATAACTAAAAATGCCAAGGGATATATGCTTAGTAGCCATCGTGTTCCTCACATATACCCCTCATCTCCACCTGTCCCGTCCCAAGATTCACAGTGCCCCCACCTAACCCTTGGGAGTAGCCGTCTCAGGAGCGATACCACGGTACGTCGGGTCAGCCCTCCCTCGACTTCCAAGCACCTCCGAAGTCCATCGGCCCCCCTATCAGTGGATGGGCAGCACCATAAATAGTAGAACGGGGCCGGTAACACTTTCACCGGTCCCACGACCCGATAAGCATTTTAGCAATGTTGAGCCAATCAGCAGGCGAACAACGAACGAGCCTTAGACGACTCGGGCGGAGTCCACCATACATTGCCACATCATCATTTTTTCATAATATTCCCATAACTCCGACCGGTCTCTATTTCAACATAGCATCTAATAATCTTCCATAAGATTTCTGTTTTGAAAATCACCTACGCGACGAGTGACTCCATTCACTCGTGTCTACTCGTACCTAGCAATTTTAGGCAACTTGTCCTACAAATTCTAATATATAGGTGCTAGGGCCAGGGCGGCCAAGGAGTCTAATGCAATTGGTTCCAAACAACTCCTAATGCAGATGCGTAAGCATTCATCATAATACATTTGCTGGGTAAAGCATGATCCTGCCTACCTTTGCTTTACTTTAAGAGAACCAACAAACTATGCTAATGTTAGTTTGCCGGGTTGTGAGGCTTTGGCCTAGGCAATCCCTTGATCCCTTGGACAACTCCTCCGTCCAAACACAACTGATGGGCCCTCCAGGTCGTGAGTGGGTCTTAGTTGGGCTTTGGATCACCGTTGGTTTAAGTAGTTCCACGCGCTCGTTTCTTGATCACGTATCTGTAATGAGTGCCACTATATGATTGACATGCGGGATGATGCAAGGAATGAGATGCATGAATACGAAGCACACGTATGAATAACCATTTCATGAATAGGCAAAAAGGTGATTGATAAACTACTTAAACAAGGAGTACCTTTATGGGCCTAGATCAAACATATACTAAATCACCGTATGATTGCACTTATCAAGTTAGTGATCATACGACAACCGTATTAATGATGTGAGCCGGTAAAAGCGAGTAATATATAAATTAGTACATGAGCAAGTTATCAATTTAACTAGTTCTTTATCATTTCATGTGTAAGCAGAACATCACACCAGTATATGAGCATACATGTAGTGGGCTACTACACCATTCACCTAGCATTAGTAACAGTAGTACCTTCATGAACTGATAATAAGCATATCCCATCACATGCCTAACTAGTAAGTTGTTTATTGTAAAGCAACTATGTTGGGTACCAAGTGGATGAAAACCATATAAGGATGATGCAAAGTTAAAACATTATCTGGTGTTTTGTTTGGAATGAGTTATTTAACATGAAAAGACTACTTCATGCACACATAGGGGAACATTCACTAATGATATCACACATTTTGTTTATCTAATGGATTAAGGCCCTATATTAACCTTAAGTGTTTTACACAGCAAATGAGTTCATCTCTCAATTAAGTGTGGCATAGACAACATAGATAGTGTGCAGCTAGAAATCAACCCAAATGCATAATGATATCAATAGCAAACAACACCTACTCTTATAATTACATAACACATGCCTACTTTATGAATAAAAAGCATTACTAGTGTTCATGTAGTTAGACAACTCCAATTGAGCTCAGATTTTTGGAACATCTAGATTTACACTACATTATGCTACTGTCAAAATTTCAGCTATAAAGGAGTTATAAATTAATTATGAAAATTCTAGCAAGTTAAAAGCCCTATAGCTTTTCAGATTTTTCATAAATTATAGGTATGATTTCCGAAGTGAAATTTTACCAGTGAGCTATACTTAGCATGGACTGCATGTATAAAAACTTACAAGTTAAAACTCCCAAGTTTGATAGGACATCTATTTTCCATATATTAATCTAGTGCAAATTAAGATGTACATATGAACAGTGTAATTAGCCTTCTCGAATATACTTTCTAGACTCTATGCACCAACATTAAGCTACCAAATCTTGTAGAGAATTTTCCTAGCAAGTTATGACCACTTTTTCTAATTATCCTTTCCAACATGTATCATTTTGTCATTTTCAAATCACCATTTAAACTTTACATGCACAACTTCATATTTTACCAGTTGGCTACTTATACTTCCCAAAATATATGAAAAATGCTAGAGTCAATTTGAGCATATTCTATGTAGCCTCCAATTTCAAAGTTAAATAAATGCACATAACACATGTATAATGATAAAAGGGTAAATAAACAGTAAGTGCTAGGGCTACAAAAATTCACATAGTGCTACAATGCCACAAGAAAGCTACTGTCCAAGTTTCATGCCATTTGGAGTCAATTTAGCCCACTTTTGTCATTTATCCTAATTAATCATGCATACAACACACCGAGGGCAAAACAGATATTTCACACCTCCACATCATATCCCTTCAATAGATCTATTCAAGAGGAGTCTAATGCAACTGAGTTTGCCTTTTTAGAATTTTTCTTTGATTTGTTATGAATTTCCAAAGTTCATAGTCAATTTAAATGCATTTAAATAGAAAAACATCAGATCTAAGGACTAGAACATAAATAACCGTAGTTTCAGGGGCTAGAATGTGATATTTTCTAGACTCGTACTACTGTGCATGAAACGAACTCGCGAAAACACATAAAGGTAGGGGTCAATCTGCAAAACCACCTTTCTTCTTCTTCTTCCTCGGGACAGAGGCAGTACCGTGCGCGATGGAGGGGAGAGGCGAAGCCGCACCGGCGTGTGGGGGCCCACACTTGAAGCTGACGGGTCTGAGGGGGTGTTCCCGATGATGGGCTACCTCTTGGGGTAGATCTCGTTGCCAGCGATGGAGAGGAGAGGCGGCGCGGCGATGGTGAACCGGGGAGGTGAACGCGCGGCGAGGCCGCGGCGGCGTGGGGTCGATCCGACGGTCGAGGCGGCGAATGGCGGGACCAAAGGGCGCTCGAGCCGCGCGAGGTCGGGGCGCGTTCGGTAAAGGCGAAGTGAGGGTGCGGAGATGGCCTAGAGGTGGTGCTCCACGGCGAGGTGAAGCTCGCCATGGTGGGCCATGGTGGGCCGCGCTCGTGGGGAGAGTGGAGAGGCGCAACGACGGCGGCGCCTAGCGCATTGGGCGCGCGAGGCCGAGGCGAAACTAGCGGTGGTGGTTTGGAGCACTGAGAGGCGGTGGAGGGTAGTGCGCGACGGTGGTGAACCGACCGTGCACCGAGGGCGGCGACGGCGCGCGGCGAGTTGATCTCCTCGTCGGCGAGGGGAACAGCGGCGACGTCAAATGTGGCGGGTGCGCGGGGATGGGGCGAAGGCGATGGTGGTAGCCTGGAGGCCCGGTGAGGTCGGACGGCGACGGAGAAACTCGCACACTAAGCTTGCCCGGCAATGGTGGTCCGGCGCGGTGCGGGCGAGTGGGAGGCTCTAGAGGGGCGTGAGCCGAGAGTGGGAAAGAGGGCTCGGCAGAGGAGGAAGCTCTCCACTTAACACCGGGGTCGGAGGGCGTGATCCGTGGCCGTACGCCAGCGGCCACGCGGCGTCCATCGGCTAGGGAGCCGCGGCGGCGCTGACGGGTGGGACCCACCCGGCCACGCGGCGTCCTTCGGCTAGGGAGCCGCGGCGGCGCTGACGGGTGGGACCCACCCGGCAGTGGCCCAGGGAAAGAAAAGGAGAAAAATGTGTTTTCTCCCTTACTGTAAATCGCATTTTTGACCTACTTAGGAGCCGAATTTGGAAAGTTCCAATTGAATGAAATGTTCTAATCTTTGAACTCTACATCTTTGTCAAAAGGTTCTATACCAGATTCTAAGTGGAAATATGATTTATACATGACTTTATATAGCAGCCTTGAATTATGACAGGGAACCTTTATTACTTAGGAAATTCAAAACTCATATTTCTGGCCTTTATCTCCCAAGGTGCCTTTTGACAAGGTTGCTTAGAATTTCTTGATCTACAACTCATTCAAATAGAGTCTTGCATGAAAGTGGCTGTAGGTTAGAGAAAACTTGAAATTTCAAAACAAGGCTGGTTTGAGTTGGTTTTCTGGGCAGATGCAAAATGACCCTAATCACCATGCAAACCTCAGTTTAGGACCAAGCTCAAATTATCAAAGTTGTGCATCACATAATTGTCTACAAATTTGGTACAAAAAGTTTCATCTAAAACCGAACCGATTTTGAACTACTGACCCAAATATGCCCAGGGTTTTGGTAACACAGCAGGTTTACTTTACGTAAAGTCTTTCTCGTTCTCAACTTTTGAAGTATTAGTTGATGTCCAATCACTTCTAGGTCTAATGCATTTGAAAGGTGATAAGTTCAACTTCACTTCATAGAAAGGAAGATTTTGAAGTTGTAGAGTGAATTCAAAAGTAACTTCAGTTTCTAATTTGGGATGAGCTGAAAATTTCAGAGAGTTTCTAAGTGTGGGCTGATTTGGGCTGACTTCAAGAGGCATTTAGGTTAACTTTGCGATAAGTAGATGACAGTTTTGAGCCACGCTCAGTGTAGCAAAAGTGTAGTACACGATTTGCACCACAATTTTGATATAGAGTTTAAGCAAAGGTGCTTAATGAATTTGAAAGTTTTATTAGGGCACAAATTTGGTCACGACCACTATTGACACCTCTTCAGGAATCTCTGATTTGATTTGGCCTCGACTTTTAATCCTCATAACTTATGATTTTAAAGATGGTTGTAGTATCAAAGTTGAAGATAACATCCTGAACTAATACTATGGTATTTGGTGTTTTGCATAAAAGCTTGTGGGTGGTGACTTAAACAACCAACCACGTAGAGTTTTGTGTCTTCATAGAAAATTTTTGACTTAGTGACTTCTCCATCAAACCTTCGTTACTCTCTCTAAGCATCATCAGGTCCTAATTCCTTATTAACTTGTCTCTAACTGCGTGTTAAGGCTCTTGAGAGGCCAGGGGCATCACAACCCACCCCCTTAAAGAAATCTCGTCCCAAGATTTGGAGGAAGCGGGGTTCTACGGCTTACTGCGCAATACAAATGGTTTTGGCATCGTTGTTCGTGTGCTTCTGTCACACATGGTAACACTTAATCCTTCATCAATTTGCTTTGTTAACTGGCTCATGAATGGTTAGTGCCTCTTTAACACAAGGTAGTTACAAAGCTTTTGAATACGTCTAAGGTGGTCCTTCCCAGGTGCTAGGCAAGTCGTGTTTTATATGAGAGCGAATGAACAAACCGCAAAGACGGTGTGGCCAATGCGAAAACGGTAGTGATTTATTCGAATAATGGAATAGGGTTACTCCCTGACTTTGACACTAGGGTTTAGAAACGTGATAACTATATAGGTCTTAGAACATTTGAAGCAAGGTGTACACAATCGGAAAAATCGAACCATGAAGGATCTTGCGTTTCAAAGGGTTATCAATGGATGTGTTTTTGAGACGCACATTCATTTTATTTGATAGGGACTGTGTACACATATGAGACAACAATTCCAGGTAACTTCAAAGGGAAGATGTGGTGCAGTACAACACATCCTGCCTTTGGCAGCGAGAAATGTGCGCGAGGGTTAACTTAGACTTGACAAGGTGATGGTTTGTACGATTTCTTAGCGTTGGACACAACTAACCCAGTAAGGTCTGGGTAGACGATGTGTGCTTACTAACTAGTCGACTTGCAAGATTAGTAAGTCCTCTTAAGAGGATAGTTCCACAGGGGGAGAAGTACTCACGGAAAGGAGTGTGGCAACAACAATAGCCAAGAACAATAGCTAGTGTAGAAGGCGTCCTTAGAATTCATCCTCGGGGAATTAAATTCGTCGAGTCGAAGGAAAAGATATAAGTGAAACAGGGGAGAGGAATTTCTCGTTTCCACAAACCAAAGAAGTGGGGTTAAACCAAGAGGAAAACTGTAACCGCTAGTGGGATCGTGGTAGTCTTCTTCCATGAGTTGTGAAAGTAATGTGCAACAACACAATGGAAGTAGGTGAACAAGGATCGAACGTATGACGGTTCATTACAATAGATCAATGGAAGATAGGGTTAAGCAACTGTAATGAAAGATATGAACGAGGCGTGGTATTGAGGTGTATCACCCCCACAGATCAAGAAAGGCAAGGTAAAACAAAGCAATGATATGATATATTGCAGGGGCGGAAATAGAGTTGATCATTTCCATGAAGTGGATGCATAAAGATCACTAATGGGTGGAAGATGGATGTGAATGTTCCACGATTGAAGCGGTGTCTCGCCTTAGCAGGTCCCGATACCAACGCGCACCTAGTGACACAACCGGGTGACGTCTGTACACGCGAGGTCCTAGGTCCCGTCGTGGCACCATAGATTGCTCGGGGTAACACCACATCAAAGGGGGTCCAACCATACCATTTCCAGAACCATGGGGATCGCAAGGTCACGACACGGGAATGAAATAGGGGTTTAACGACAGCATTTGAGCTTTGGGACCATAAAGCTTAACATATGAACAATGTAAATCCAGGAAACGAGGCATACGGTCTTCGAGGTTTTGGAGCATCACAATAATTAGAATTTGAAACATCATGACGACAACGTAGAGCATCATGGTTTACAAAGACTGAAGTTCCTGAATGTTTAGAGCTCGAAACATGACGACTTAAGAATTCAGAATGCGTCCCAGGGCAACAAGATGCGCTAGTCACGAGGATTGGGTACATGTTGATTCTAAGGAGCTAGGTACTGGAGACACCTATCAGCTATGAGAATCAGAATCTTTTGATTACAGCAGCTCTCGACGGTCGCTATCGTACGAATTGGTACCTAGCTAGTGCTGCCTAAACGTAAGATTGATACGTCCAGGACGAATGCCCGTTTCTTCTTTCAACCAACTTGGTGCAGTGTTGGTCTTCACGTGGGAAATGCCATGAAACAATAGTCTTGATTCTCCACCGAGTGTGAGAACGTCACCAGATTCGAGGTTGATCTTGGTCGCTTGATCCTTGTCTCTCGTGTCGCCGAACAAAAACTCGGCAGTGTCTCCTGTGGAGATGGATATGAAAGGTAAACCTTCGGTAAGGCTACTCTCTGACTCGTCCTTGTCTTGGTGAAGTCCGAGCTTCCCGATGGTGTAGTAGTTGACGATGCATATGTCCGGGTTAATCTGAGGAAACTCACTTGTAGTGGAGTTCGCAGTTTGAGCAATCATCTTGAAAGCGTCTGGTATTGTCGGGGCTTGTGCTCCATCGAATGGACGTGTGGGTCCATATGAGCATGCCGTCGGATCCCAGTTCTTTCCCAGGGACATCATCCGTAAGTTCAGCTTGGCACCATTCTTGAGGCTTGGCCTGTAAAATCCTCCTGGGCCCTTACCCAGTTGTCGACACATATGAACCATCTCGATTTGATCTTCAGGCTTGACAAATCCTTTTAATAGAACCATCCCGGGTCACAAATGTTGAACTGAGGCTGCCTCAGTGGAAGACTCTCCCGCTTTTCTCTTCTTATGATCTCAAGGTACTATTGTTTTAGCTTTCGTGGACTCCTGGTAATTAGGGCATAAGTCGAAGGGTTGCATCGAGGGCTGCGATGTAGCAGGAAGAATAAGGCCTGTGTCAATTCAAGAATCTTAAAATCTTAGTACGATCGTAGTGCGATCGTATTTCCTTGCTCGAGAAAGTGTACTGAAAACGATCCCATCACCACGTGTGACACAACTCTTTATCGCCTCCTTTCTAATGGGAACAGTTGTGGTTAGACTTTCGGAAGGAAACCAAAAATAGAGGAGCTATTTGTCTTGTTGCTCTCTACACTTTGTTATAAAAATCTTAACTAAAAAAAAGTTTGCATTGAAGCAGAAGGACAAACTTCCAACAATAAGTCCCATTGGCTAAAGGTTTCATTTTTAATTATATTTTCGTTTGTGCCTTTTGGTCCAGCAAATTCAGAGAAAGCATCTTCTAACAAAGTGGTCACATTTCAGTCCTATAAGCATCATACACAAAGTTTCCAACTTGTTTGTCTCAGACTTCTATTCACATACACGCAATAGCATCATACATGCAAATCTTATGTTAACCTGTCATTACCAGCCACCATGTGTATGATAAGATATTCATCTAGTTATTTTCACTCCCACACATAGTAAAGCACATGAGATGAGATGAAATGATGCATGATTCGTCCTATCCGGTCTCACTTCACACCTCCTATGTGTATTATATTAGCTAGCGATATTTCGGTGACATATATGCACGCCTCTCCTTAATGCAACTAGCCGTTCTCTAGTCGTTCTTAATTCCGCACGTGGTTAGTGTACCTGGAGAAGAATGCATGCTCATACATTACCACCTAGTGTGGCATCCACGCGTGACCGCTGCGTGGACAACGTAGGTGGGCCGCTGCACCTTTTGCTCAAAGCCTGACTTTCCACCAGTACTGGGGATTGTCGAGAAGAATGTGGATCCCAAAACCGAAAGTAAGTGTGGTGGGTATGAAAGCCTCAAGCATGCCCACCACCCTTAAAGAGCTTTTACTTATACAGCATGAATGCAGAGATTACAACCGTTCGCAAAACCCGATAACTTCCACCAGTACTGGGGACAGCTATGGCCGAAAGGTTGTTGCCAAAGCGCCGAACATGCATATGAGTTCTATCTAGGTCAGAATGTCAGTGATGTCACTTGGATAACACTAACATCCTTAATATGGGCATATCGCATACTCTCATTTTTTGAATTACTTGGAAAGGCCTTTCGAAAATAGTTTTGTAAACCAAAACTTGATGATATAACTGTTGTCTGTGTATGATTGGCTCTGATACCAGCTGTGGCGGAACCGCCCTTCTTAATCCAGACTAAGCACACCTGCCACCTCTGGCTCGTAGTGTACTTAGGCCGGACTAAACCCGGTAGTCCGTCGAGCTACCCAAAAGGGCACTCGATGTAACCATAGCCCGAGGATACCGACATCACAAACATTCAGCCCTCGAAAGAGCCACAACAGTTACACCATCACAGGTAGTTTAATAGTAAAAAATAAGATAAAGTTCTTACAAACCAATATATGTAATCAAACACATGTTCAAAATATAGTGGAAACGATTGCAAAGTATATATATATAGCGTAAGCATTCAAAACATCTCACAGCGGAAATAAAACTCAACTAGTCTTCAAGTAGAGATAAACAAGGCGAGTAGCACCGTGCCCACCGGTTCTACCCTCCTTCAAGCGATTGTCCAAAAGTTTTCAGTACCTGTAAGCCAAAAGTGGGGGCAAACCCTGAGTACTAATTACTCAGTAGGACTTAATGGAGTGGCTTACGGCTGACGCGAAGCTTGCTTACTAAGAATTTGATCCTTAGCTCTTGATTTTAAACCGTGATATACTGTCATAAAGCAACAGTTTTCCTCATAGTTATCATCATGATACATAGCTCATATATCTCAACATTCTAATCTCATTTATCATCATAAAGTACTTTGCAGGAATTTAAACATACAAACACAAACAGGTAGTATTGAAAAGCATAATTTAATAAACAATATGTTAAGGTTATTACTACGTTGCCCGGCAGTGATACTTGGCACTCTCACACCTGGTGAGCATCAGCGATTCGAATCGATTTCTAATTCCTGGGAATAACTAAAAATGCCAAGGGATATATGCTTACTAGCCATCGCGTTCCTCACATATACCTCTCATCTCCACCTGTCCCGTCCCAAGATTCACAGCACCCCCACCTAATCCTTGGGAGTAGCCGTCTTAGGAGAGATACCACGGTACGTCAGGTGAGCCCTCCCTCGACTTCCAAGCACCTCCCAAGTCCATCGGCCCCCTATCAGTGGATGGGCAGCACCATGAATAGTAGGACGGGGCCGGTAAGACTTTCACTGGTCCCACGACCCGAATAAGCATTTTAGCAATGTTGATCCAATCAGTAGGCGAACAGCGAACGGGCCTTAAACGACTCGGGCGGAGTCCACCATACGTTGCCACATCATCATTTTTTCATAATATTCCCATAACTCCGCCCGATCTCTATTTCAACATAGCATCTAATAATCTTCCATAAGATTTCTGTTTTGAAAATCACCTACGCGACAAGTGACTCCATTCACTCGTGTCTACTCGTACCTAGCAATTTTAGGCAACTCGTCCTACGAATTCTAATATATAGGTGCTAGGGCCAGGGCGGCCAAGGAGTCTAATGCAATTGGTTCCAAACAACTCCTAATGCAGATGCGTAAACATTCATCATAATACATTTGCTGGGTAAAGCATGGTCCTGCCTACCTTTGCTTTACTTTAAGAGAACCAACAAACTATGCTAATGTTAGTTTGTCGGGTTGTGAGGCTTTGGCCCAGGCAACCCCTTGATCCCTTGGACAACTTGTGATGCCCTCGGCATCTCAAGAGCCTTAACATGCAGCTAGAGACAAGTTAATAATGAATTAGGACTTGATGACGCTTAGAGAGTAACGAATACTAGATGGAGAAATCACTAAGCCAAAATTTTTCTAAGAGAACACAAAACTCTACGTGGTGTGGTTGTTTAAATCGCCACCCACAAACTTTTAGGTAAAACACCAAATACAAAAGTCGTAGTTCGAGATGATATCTTCGACTTTGATACTATGACCATCCTTAAAAATCATATGTTATGAGGTTTAAAAGTCGAGACCAAATCAAACCAGAAGTTCTTTGGCAGGTGCCAATTGTGATCGTGAACAAATTTGGACCCTAATAAAACTATTAGATTCATTAAGCCACTGAGCTTAGCTCCATTATCAAAATTCAATACATACCGTGGACTTCACTTTTGTTACCCTGAGCATGGTTTAAAACTGCATCTAACTATTTTAAATCTTGACCCCAAGGACTTCATGAAATCAGCCCCAAGTTAGTCCACTTAGAAAAATTCCCAAGTCTGAATTTCAGCTCACTCCAAATTTGAATCTGAAATTACTTTTGTTTTCACCATACAACTTCAAAATATTCCTTTCTATGAAGTGAAATTAAACTTATCACCTTTCAAATGCATCTAGAGTGGAGGTGTTTAGACTTCATTTGAGTATTCAAAAGTTTGAAACAAGAAAGACTCTACTTAAACTAAAGCTGCAGTTTTACCAAACCCTCAACAATGTTTGTGCTTGTAATTCAAAATCTGTAGTGATCCAAGCCAAACTTTATATACCAAACTTGTAGAAAATTATATTAGGAACAACTTTGGTAATTGGAGTGTTGACATGCATAGTGATTTGAATAGTGTTTTGGGACCTTTTCTGTCAGCATGTGATTTCTGTCCAAACTAGATTTGATTAGTAATTTCAAATTTAAATTGGTCTACAACCATAATATTGCAAAACTCCAATTGAATAAGTTGTAGATCATGAAATTTTAAACAACATTGGTATAACACTGCTTGTATGAAAATGGGCATAAGGTGGACTTTTAGAATTTCTAAGCAGGAGGGTTTTGTTGGTCAAACATTGGTCAGCGGGGTAAATTCAAATTTAAACCACATTTCTCCACAGAACTTGGTATCATGGATTTTGACAAAGTTGTAGACCCTGAAGAGTAGATCATTTCATTCAATTGAGGTATTTTCAAATTCGGCTTCTGAGTTGGTCAAATAGACAGAATCCAGAAACAACTCTAGATGGTCAAACCTCACTTTTCCATTTTCGGGATTTTCTTTTCCTTTTTGTCTCTATGACACGCGGGCCCCACCAGTCAGCCCGTTTCAGATTCCCGCCCGGGAAGGATGGCGACATCCGCCCATGGGTCCCACATCCGTTTCCTTCCGCGAACCTGGTCCATAGACTGCTCCCTCTCCACTCCTTACCCGGCCCTAATCGTCAGTGACACGGTCCACTGGACCGCGTCCACGCAACCATCGCCGTCCATCTCCCCCTCTCCCTCACGCGCACGCGGCGCGCGGCGCCTGCCCGAGACGCTCCATGGCCGAAGCCGATGCCCGGCCGCGCCCCTGCCCTCACCCGGGCTGCATCTAGACCGGAAACCGGCCCCGTTCGTGCTCGGCTCGGCCTTCTTACTCGCCTCTCACACTCCCTGCCTCTGTCTCTCCCTTCCGAGGTGCAGAACACCAACCGCCATTGGAGCGAGCTTGAGGCTCGAGCTCCTCTCCGCTCTGCCCCTCCCCGCGCCTTTCAACCACCTCGCCGGGCTGCGCCATCCTCCACTCCTCTGCCCCACACAACTCTGGGACGCCGGAACCCCACCACCTAGCCGCCTTCCGCCACCGAAGCTCGGCGCCCCTTCACTGCCAGCCCGCACCGTGGAGACCCACCGCCGGGCCATCCCTATGCCACTAGACCATCCCCACCGCCTTCGTCTCGGTTCAGCGCACCCGTAGCACCTCACGACACCGCCGTTCGCCCCTCCCCTACCGAGTTCACATCGCCGCGACGTCCTCGGCATGAGCCGCGCCCTCTAAGAGCCAATGGACTGGCCTCATTGCTCTCCTAGTGTGATGAGTGATTGTCAACGAGCTCAAGCCCTCCGATGGACTGGAGGCCCTCCGACGGACTGGAGGTAGATGATGAAGACCTCGATGGACTGAGGCAAAAGCCCTCCAATGGACCGGAGGCAATGCTCTGCGTCGGTCGGCCATGGGAGCTCGGTACACGGAGGGGCGGTTCGGCAACGGCGGTGTAAGCCCTTCAATGGACCGCGAGGCGACTCCGATGGACTGGAGAAGCCGGGTGCCACCGTGGTGCTCCAACCCGAGTGCATGCCGCGAAGGCGTGCGAGGGAGGCTTTGGCGGCTTCGGCTCAAAACCGCCACTCAAGCTACCCAAGGCTTGGTGAGTTGGGCCACGACTCGCCAAGATAGAGAAGATGGGCCAAGTCCGGCCCAGACGGAGACTTCCTAAAGTTTTCCGGTTTCTGACTTCAAAACCGGGGGTGCAAAGGCGGATTAGACTACTGGCCACGTGGAGGACATCCGAAGATTGCGTGGAAGCTAAGAAGATCAAGTCTTCATCGTGGTCGTCCGTCCCCGATATTTCGGATTCTTTTCTGTTTTAGCCCCTCCGGGCGTTTCTAGTGTTAGGGGTCTATGTGTAAAAATGCCAAAACTGAACCGGTGCATAAATAGCCTAAGAGCTGGTCATTAGAGTAAGTCTTGGCAGCTAGGTTTTCATTTCCTTAGGGTAATTTTCGTCCTCAAGCTTTGAGCTCCAAGTTTAGGAGGGTTAGGGTGAGATCTAGCCTCCAAATCAAGAGGGAAGGTGAGGGTGGTTGCTTGGGATGAAATCCTTCGTTGTAATCTGACCTAAGACCTCTTTTGAGGCTCATAATCGAAGTGGTTTCGTGCAGCAACTTTGTGTGCTTCTCCTCCCTTTGTTCTCTTTGGTTTTTGGCTTCAATCCTTGGCCTTTTGGATGTTTGTTTTGGCTAAGGTTGAATCCTTTGTTTTCCTTATACTTTGGACTTGCAAGGACGTGGAGATTATGTCTTAGAACATCTCAATCCCAAAGGATTGCCACGAGCAAGTTGTTCTTGAGCTTTTCCCTTCATGCCCAAATATTCACCTCTTCACGAGATCTGAACTTTCCGCTAATCCCGTGATCTTTTTCCATATATCTTTTGGAAATAGCTTTGAAATGGGGCTAGGATAGCCTGTGCTAATTTTCGTGATGTTTGGAGAAGGTTTGGTCAAGTTTCGGATTGCTTTTGCGTGAGGTTTCCTGCTATCCAGTTTTCTTGCTGATTCTGTCCACTTTCAAGTCTTGTTTGGTTTAGGGGTCAAACCTTCGAATTTTGGGCAGAAATTTTGTGGAGCTCTTTATCAGTGAATCATAAAGCTCCCATAAAAATTTCAGATCATTTGGAGGTGTTTTGACCTGGTTTTGGTATTTTTCTTTTTGGGTTAGTCTGTCAGTTTTTCACCACCGGACAGTCCGGTGGTTTGTCCAATTGAGCTGAAAATTTGTGGAGTTGTTCCTTGGCCCCTTATTAACCTCCAATAAAAATTTCATAATTTTTAGATTTGATTGGATAGGGTTTTGATTCGAATCTTTTTGGAGTGTCAGGCTGTAAGCACCGGACAGTCCGGTGGTCAAAACTTGCTCCAAGTGGCCTGAAATTCTCTGTAGTTGTTTCTTATTGCCTTGTGAAGGTGTGGTAATTTTTGAGGATTTTTTGGAGCTTCTCTTAAGGGATTTTGAGATTTATCTTTGCAGCCCTGTCAGTCTGAAAATCTGCAGTTCTCCGGAGTTGGTTCCTTTTGCGCTCTTTTCTGAGCCGTTTGAGCGTGTGCTTCCGCTTGGTGCTTGGTACGTATCTGTTCAGTGGACGGTAGCAAGCACGTGTTGTGAGCTAGATACGTATCCTCTCAGTGGACGGTATCTAGTTTCGTTGTGAGCGTTGTTTCCGTTTTGCACTGCGGTGGGGGTTTGAGTTTGAGTTTTCAAGTGTTCCTATTCACCCCCCCTCTAGTCACACGTCTCGGTCCTACAAGTGGTATCAGAGCCGGTTAGATTTCCCATACCTTAACCGGTGAAGAAACCGTAGCGACTATGACTTACTCTGAGAAAATTCCCGTCCTTGGCTCCGATGGCTATCCCTACTGGAAGGGTAGGATAGAGGCGTTCCTTGTTAGCCAGAGTCAGGACATATGGGATGCTACTCAGAGTACGACTTTTGTGGTGCTTCCAGTCGCTGAGCGTACTACGCAGGATATCGTGGCTCATCATGAGGCGAATGCCAAGGCTGTTAACTTTCTCTTCTCCGGGCTTGGTCCTATGGATTATGAGAGAGTGAGTCACCTTAAGACTGCGCGTGAGATATGGTCACTGCTTAGTGCACACCACGAGGGTACTGCGACGATTAAGGCTAGGCTTGTGGAGACTTACCGGCGCGAATATGAGAATTTCGTCCAGAAGCCGGGAGAGTCAGTAGACGACTTGTTTGGTCGCTTTCAGTCGATCATCAACAAGTTGCGTGTCAACTCTGCCCCCGCTGCCCTCCCATATACCGATCATCAGCAGGCTGTCAAGTTGCTGTATGCTTTGGACAGAAAAATATGGGAGATCAAGGTGAACTCAATCATTAAGTCGGCAGGGTATGATACGATTGGAGTAGAGGCGCTCTATATTAAGCTCAAGGCCACCGAGGTAGATTACAAGATGAGGGATTCCCTCGCTTGTACAGGTTCTAAGAGTCTGGCCTTGGCTACCCCCTCTAGAGAGTCTGTCACTAACCCCATGTTACACAACTTCTCGTTTTCTGCTTTGATGTCTGTTACAGAGGAGCAGCTAGCGACGCTTGGGGATGATGAGTTGTGTCTAGTGTCTAGTCGCTTTCAGCGCGCCTACGACAACTGGATGAGCAAGAAGAGGGGAGAGCGGCCCAAGTGCTTCGAGTGTGGAGAGGTCGGCCACTTCATCGCCGAGTGCCCCAACAAGAACGACTACTACAAGAAGGGCAAGAGCTACTCCCGCGACTCCGACATGTACCACCCCAGCAAGGCAAGCTTTGACAAGCACCGCTCCAGCAAGCACGGCTCCGGCAAGCGCCCCTTCGGCAAGAAGAATTTTCGGAAGGCTTTCAAGAGCTACCAGAAGGACAACTGGAAGCGGGACAAGGCCTTCTTCGCCGAGATCGGGTTCTGCAGCAGCGGATCTTCTTCCTCTTCGTATTCGTCGAGCTCAAGCGATGAGGAGATCACATACAGGAAGGACAAGAGGAACAATCAAGGCGGTCCAGCTGGCTTGTGCTTCGTCTCCACCAAGTCGAGGCGCAAGAACAAGGACAAGAGGAGCTCGGTTTGCTCCATGGCGCTTGAGGAGAAGGAGAACAAGGATGACGACAGCAACTCTTCTTCCGATGATGAGGTAACTCCTGAGCAAGCCGAAATCCTTGAGATGCTAGAGCAGAACAGCCCGGAGCTTAAGGCCCTGGATAAGATGCTGGAGAAGGCAGCTAAGAAGCTGCAGAAGTTGAAAGCTCAACTTGCTGAGGCTTTAGAGGAGAATGAGAGGTTGAGGAGTGTGAGACCCCAACCCAGTGAGATTGAGTGCCCTACCTGCGAGTCTTTCATGACGGAGCTTGGTGACCAGAGAGATAGGTATGCCAAGCGGGTAGAGGAGATAGATGAGCTGAAGGCTGAGCTAGGCAAACTCCAGTCCAAACTGGATGAGCCTACTTTTAGTGGAGAGCTTGAGTGTGAGTCTTGCCCCTGTCTAGCTAGAGAGCTAGCTGTTCTAAAGGAGAAGTTTGAGGGGCAGCTCATGGAGCTTGAGGAGCTTAGGGCTAGACCTACGCTTTTGGGTGCGTGTATGGTATGTCCTACCTTGAGAAGTGAGTTAGAGCAGTTGAGAGCTGACTTTGAGGTGCTGTCAGCACCCACTGACTCTTGTGAGACCTGCCTGACCCTTAGGATGCAGGTGGTGGATAGGGATGCCACCATTAGGAAGTTGGAGAAAGCTGCTCCTGTTTTTTCCTCCCTAGACTGTGACACTTGTGCTGCCCAGACTGTAGTTCTGGAGGATCTGAGGGAGGAGGTGTTGTCTTTGCAAAATGACAACAACAGGTTGAGAGAGGTGCTCAGTTGGGTATATGCGAGGCAACCCCAACTAGAGATGATCATAGAGAGCACCAAGAGAGCTGAGGGTGAGACAAGTGGTGTTGGGTTTGGAGAGTGCAGCACTTCAGGTGAGAAGAGTGCCCCGGTTAAGACCAAGACTGCACCTACCTAGCCAGGTGATACTGTTGATGGGGTTTACCATGAGCCACCCAAGGCTGGCCCAAAGAAGCAGTACTGGACACCCAAGCCTTCCAATGCTAAGCTGGACAAGATTGTTGAGGAAGAGCTTAAGCCCAAGGGTAAGAAGCCAGTCCAGCAGCCTAAGCCACCCAAGGCTACACCACCTGAGCCCAAGTCCCAGCCTAACCCAGTTCCTAGGAGGCCTGTCTACCACTGTGAGTTCTGCCAGCGGAATGGCCACCTAGAGGAGTTTTGCTTCAGGAGGAAGCGGGTTGAGAGGCAGAAGAGAGCTTGGGGGAACCAAGATCAGTTCTACCAGGGTGGTAGGGAAGATCCTCTACGCCGCGGTGAGATGAGAGACCGCTTTGCCGGTGGTGAGAGAGGAGGCGGCTTTCAGGCTCGTGCTCCTGGTGGTGAGAGACGCTTTACCGGCCGAGCTCCTAGTCATTTTCAGCGTGGCTATGGACCTCGTGACCGAGGCTTTGAGAGTGCTTTCGAGGGTTCATGCTTTGGAGGTCGTGGTTACCCTGATCGTCGTGATGATTTCTTTGATTGTGCTTACCCCACTTTTGAGCAGATGGCTCGGCACTGGTACAGCAGTTTTGGGACTAACCCCAGTGCCGGACCGTTTGCTCACCATCGCTTTACTTGACTTTGCAGGATTGAGGCATGGAGGACGTGTGGATCATGGACTCTGGTTGCTCTAGGCACATGACAGGGCACTGAGCACCAAGGAGTACATCACATTCGGGGACAATGGTCAAGGTAAAGTGTTGGGTGTTGGTTCTGTTTCACTCTCTGCTAAGCTTTCCCTGAGAGAAGTTGCTTTTGTCCAGAATCTGGGGTTCAATTTGGTCTCTGTTTCGCAACTTCTCGATGAAGGATTTGAGGTTCGTTTTAAGAAGGGTGCGTGCTGCATTCTTGATGCTGAGGAGACCATTGTTTGCTCTTTGCTGCCTTTTGGTCAGGTTTTTAGGGTCGACCTCACATCTGTTTCTGGCCCTGCTCGCTGTTTGGTTGCTAGTCCTTCTGCTGATATATGGAAGTGGCATAGGAGGCTTGGTAACTTGAGCTTTGATCTGCTAGTCAGGTTGAGTTCAATGGGCCTAATCCGAAGATTGCCCAAGTTGAGAGCTGAGAAGGACTTAGTATGCCACCCCTGTCGTCATGGCAAGATGGTTGCCGCTTCTCACATTCCTGTGTCTCAGGTTATGACCTCCTATCCGGGTGAGCTACTCCATATGGATACAGTAGGTCCCGCACGGGTAGCGTCGGTCAGTGGGAAGTGGTACGTGCTTGTCATTGTGGATGACTTTTCGCGGTTCTCGTGGGTATTTTTCATGGAGTTTAAGGATGAGGCGTTTGGTTTTGTTCGGGATCTGGTACTGAGGTTGAGAAATGAGAGTCATAAGGCCATGAGGGCTATCCGCAGTGACAATGGCGGAGAATTAAGGAACTCTCGTTTCGAAAACTTCTGTCGTGACCTAGGTCTTGAGCACCAGTTTTCTTCTCCATACATTCCACCGCAGAACGGTGTTGTGGAACGCAAGAACCGCACACTTGTTGAGATGGCACGGACGAGGCTCGATGAGCATAGGACTCCGAGGCGCTTTTGGGCTGAGGCAGTGAATACGGCCTGTTACATTGCGAACCGGATCTTCTTGTGAGGTTTCCTTGGGAAGACCTCGTATGAACTTCGGTTTGGTAGGCAGCCCAGTGTCAAGCATTTGCGAGCGTTTGGCTGCAGGTGCTTTGTACTTAAGAAGGCGGGGCATCTGGACAAGATTGAGTCTCGTTGTCTGGATGGGATTTTTCTGGGGTATCCTTCTAGTTCTAGGGCGTTTCGTGTGTGGATTTTGGAGGCCAAGCAAGTTGTTGAGACTTGTGAGGTTTCTTTTGATGAAACTATGCCCTGCACAATCCCTGCCTTTGAGCTTTCAGGTGATGATGAAGAAGGCACCTCTATCTTTGAGGATGAGGAAGGTGCGGTTGATGTTGGTGATGCAGGAGCCACTGCACCGGCTGCAGCTCCTGCCCCCTCTGCTACGAGCTCTGATGATGAAGGAGGACCCTTGCCCACGGCTTCCTCTTCACACCCCCGACAGCATGCTCAAGCAGAGGCTGGCCCCGCTGAGGACACAGGGGAGGTGACCTCCGAGATTGTTCCATCTCGGCAGGTCCAGCGGGATCACCCTCCACACAGGATGATTGGAGACATTCACCAGCGTGTCACACGCTCTTCGGTCAACTCTCTAGCCTTTTTCTCCCACTCTGCATATGTTGCTTCTTTTGAGCCCCGAGATGTGTCACATGCATTATCTGATCCTAACTGGGTGAATGCCATGCATGAGGAGTTGGAGAATTTTGAGAGAAACCATGTCTGGGATTTAGTTGAACCTCCACCAAACTGTTGCCCTATAGGTACCAAGTGGGTTTTCAAGAACAAATAGGGTGAGGATGGGATGGTTGTGAGGAACAAAGCGAGATTGGTAGCCCAGGGTTTCTGTCAGAAGAAGGGGATAGATTATGAGGAGACCTTTGCCCCTGTAGCTCGTCTGGAAGCCATTAGGATTTTGCTTGCCTTTGCGGCCTCCATAGGCTTCAAACTGCAGCAAATGGATGTCAAGTCTTCTTTCCTGAACGGGTTCATAGAGGAGGAGGTATATGTGAGACAACCTCCTGGCTTTGAGAGTACTAGAATTCCAGACCGGGTGTATAAGTTGAGAAAAGCCCTTGATGGTCTAAAGCAAGCTCCTAGAGCTTGGTATGCTAGGTTGAAGAGTTTCCTGCTCAAGTCTGGGTTTGTGATGGGTTTAGTAGACAAGACTTTGTTTTTGTTGAGTCGTGGCGGTGACACCCTGATAGTTCAGATATATGTTGATGACATAATCTTTGGTGGTTCATCTCACGCTTTGGTGTCTAGTTTTGCTGAACAGATGAGCAGGGAATTTGAGATAAGTCTTATGGGTGAGCTCCAGTTCTTCCTCAGGCTGCAGATCAAGCAAGGCCTTTAGGGTACCTTCGTCCATCAAGCCAAGTACACAAGGGACATACTCAAGTTTAACATGGGTGATTCTAAACCCATGACAACTCCTATGAGTACAAACACGGCGCTTGATACTGATGAAGATGGGGAGGCGGTGGACCAGAAGGAATTTCGAGGGATGATCGGCTCACTTCTGTACCTAACGGCGACCAGACCGGACATTCTGTTCGCGGTCTGTCTTTGTGCGCGCTACCAGGCTTCTCCTAGGACTTCTCACCGTCAAGCGGTGAAGCTCATTTTCAGGTATCTGAAATTCACTCCTGAGCTTGGTCTTTGGTATTCCTCGGGTTCTTCTCTTTCTCTTAGAGGGTTCTCAGATGCTGACCATGCTGGCTGCCGGATTGATCGCAAGTCAAGCTAGTGTAGCTCTTTCCACCACTGAAGCAGAATATGTTGCTACTGCAAGTTGCTGCTCCCAGCTTTTATGGATGAAAGTCACCCTTAGTGATTTCGGCCTTAGGTTTGGAAAAATCCCTCTTCTAGTTGACTCTACTTCTGCTATTTCTGTAGCTAAGAACCCCATCTTGCACTCTAGAACCAAACACATAGACGTGAGGTTTCACTTTCTGAGGGATCACTATGAGAAGGGGGACATAGACTTAGTCCATGTAGCATCTGAAAACCAGTTGGCCGATATCTTTACCAAGCCCCTAGAGTTTGGCGCTTTTGTGTGCTTGAGAGGTGAGCTTAGAGTGTGCTATCCCTTTTAGTCAGGGATAATATGCTATTCCTTTTAGTAAGGAATAGCTTCTATAGTCTAGAATTTGCTTTTATCTTGCTTTTATTTCTCTTTGCTTCTTTTGCATATTGTATCATATCACGCATCGCATTGTATCATTTGCATTTTCACTTCACTAGCACTAGAGCTCATTTGGAATGATGAGTTAGTACTTGCTTGTGCTAGATTGTATAGATGCTTGCTTGATCATGGTTGGCTAAGCTCTCTTGAGTCTGTTGAATACTAATTGTGAGTTAAGTCTTTTTATTCTTTGCAAATCAAAAACCATGATCACCACTTGATTTGGCTACCTAGCATGTGTAGGATTGTTGGATGCTATGCTATCTTTTCATACCTGGATATGCTAGTTGTATGCCTTTGCTAAGTTAATGCCTAAGCTTTTATGACACTTTGCTTAAATTGAAATCTGAATCAAAATGCTTACAAGTGGTGTCTTATGTGCTGAATTGAGAAAGATCCAGGTGGGTTTGCTTGTCACACAGATCTAGTTCGAGACAGCTTGCCTTTGCACTTTGGCATGAACTTGGACTAGGCTGTGTATAACCAAAACCTTGTCTTAAGCTTCTGATGGTTATATAACCTAGGCTTGGCATTGGTTGGTAAGAAGTGGCAAAAGACAAGTAAATAACCCCTGGCACAAAAAAGAACTTGCTTATGAATACAAATGTCTAAATCTAAAATTTGCAATTCTCTAAAATGCTTGTGGCTAGTTGTATATGCTTTGGTTGAGAGTAGCACACCTTGTATGCATTGCTAGCATCTTGTTGTTCATGCCTATCTTGCTAGGTGCTATTCATGTTGGTGATGTTTTCTTTTCATTAACCCTGAAAAAGAAGCTTACTCTTGATATGTGTAACATAGATTCATTTGAGCTTGTTGTATGCTTCCTTGCCCTCACTTGCTCTGTATGCTAGAACTTGTGACTACTAGCTTTCCATCCCTTCTGAGCTCTTTCAGTTACACTCCTTGTATTTCATGGCATATTTTGAGGGGGAGTTATCTAGTTCAGGGGGAGTTGAGTTCACGGAACCCTTGATGTGTCCATTATCAACAAAGGGGAGAAATTTGGGGAGAGATTAGTGTACTTCTCCAAGGAGAAGAAATTTAAAAATATGGATAAGGGGAGAACTCAGGAGAGATTTTGTTGAGGGAGAGCTTTGCATTCATATTGCATTTGTGAGGATGCATTTCAGGGGGAGTTTGAGCTTTTATCATGCTCTTTGCATCGGTGCGTTGAGACTTTTGCCTCTGTCTTGAGGAGCCGATGCTCTGCTTTCTTTTGTTGTCTCATTGTGCCCTGTTTCTTTGCTTGTATTTGGTTCTTGGGCATTTTGAGCAACTTTCTTCTTTCTTTCTTTCTTTTTCGGTTTTACGCTTTTCTTTTGTCTTTGTTCTATTTCAGGTTACAGGTTGAAGGTGTTGACAATGCACTCTTTAAGGGGGAGATTGAGAGCCAATGGACCGGCCTCATTGCTCTCCTGGTGTGATGAGTGATTGTCAACGAGCTCAAGCCCTCCGATGGACTGGAGACCCACCGATGGACTGGAGGTAGATGATGAAGACCTCGATGGACTAAGGCAAAAGCCCTCTAATGGACCGGAGGCAATGCTCGGCGTCGGTCGGCCATGGGAGCTCCGTACACGGAGGGGCGGTTCGGTAACGGTGGTGTAAGCCCTTCGATGGACCGCGAGGCGACTCCGATGGACTGGAGAAGCCGGGTGCCACCGTGGTGCTCCAACCCGAGTGCATGGCGCGAAGGCGTGCGAGGGAGGCTTTGGCGGCTTCGGCTCAAAACCGCCACCCAAGCTACCCAAGGCTTGGTGAGTTGGGCCACGACTCGCCAAGATAGAGAAGATGGGCCAAGTCCGGCCCAGACGGAGACTTCCTAAAGTTTCCCGATTTCTAACTTCAAAACCGGGGGTGCAAAGGCGGATTGGACTACTGGCCACGTGGAGGACATCCGAAGATTGCGTGGAAGCTAAGAAGATCAAGTCTTCATCGTAGTCGTCCGTCCCCGATATTTCGGGTTCTTTTCTGTTTTAGCCCCTCCGGGCGTTTCTAGTGTTAGGGGTCTATGTGTAAAAATGCCAAAACTGAACCGGTGTATAAATAGCCTAAGAGCTGGTCATTAGAGTAAGTCTTGGCAGCTAGGTTTTCATTTCCTTAGGGTAATTTTCGTCCTCAAGCTTTGAGCTCCAAGTTTAGGAGGGTTAGGGTGAGATCTAGCCACCAAATCAAGAGGGAAGGTGAGGGTGGTTGCTTGGGACGAAATCCTTCGTTGTAATCTGACCTAAGACCTCTTTTGAGGCTCATAATCGAAGTGGTTTCGTGCAGCAACTTTGTGTGCTTCTCCTCCCTTTGTTCTCTTTGGTTTTTGGCTTCAATCCTTGGCCTTTTGGATGTTTGTTTTGGCTAAGGTTGAATCCTTTGTTTTTCTTATGCTTTGGACTTGGAAGGACGTGGAGATTATGTCTTAGAATATCTCAATCCCAAAGGATTGCCACGAGCAAGTTGTTCTTGAGCTTTTCCCTTCATGCCCAAATATTCACCTCTTCACGAGATCTGAACTTTCCGCTAATCCCGTGATCTTTTTCCGTAGATCTTTTGGGAATAGCTTTAGAATGGGGCTAGGATAGCCTGTGCTAATTTTCGTGATGTTTGGAGAAGGTTTGGTCAAGTTTCGGATTGCTTTTGCGTGAGGTTTCCTGCTATTCAGTTTTCTTGCTGATTCTGTCCACTTTCAAGTCTTGTTTGGTTTAGGGGTCAAACCTTCGAATTTTGGGCTGAAATTTTGTGGAGCTCTTTATCAGTGAATCATAAAGCTCTCATAAAAATTTCAGATCATTTGGAGGTGTTTTGACCTGGTTTTGGTATTTTTCTTTTCGGGTTAGTCTGTCAGTTTTTCACCACCGGACAGTCCGGTGGTTAACCACCGGACGGTCCGGTGGCTCTAGGAATTTTATTCCTTGTCCAATTGAGCTGAAAATTTGTGGAGATGTTCCTTGGCCCCTTATTAACCACCGGACTGTCCGGTGGACAAAACTTGCTCCAATTGGCCTGAAATTTTCTGGAGTTGTTTCCTATTGCCTTGTGAATGTATGGTAATTTTGGAGGATTTTTTGGAGCTTCTCTTAAGGGGTTTTGAGATTTATCTTTGCAGCCCTGTCAGTGTGAAAATCTGCAGTTCTCCGAAGTTGGTTCCTTTTGCGCTCTTTTCTTAGCCGTTTGAGCTTGTGCTTCCACTTGGTTCTTGGTACGTATCTGTTCAGTGGACGGTACCAAGCACGTGTTGTGAGCTAGATACGTATCCTCTCAGTGGACGGTATCTAGTTTCGTTGTAGGCGTTGTTTCCGTTTTGCACTGCAGTGGGGTTTGAGTTCGAGTTTTCAAGTGCTCCGATTCACCACCCCTCTAGTCGCACGTCTCGGTCCTACACCCTCCGGTTCACTGCCGTCGCCCACTGCCTCCGGTGCCTCCCTCGCCCCCAGACCCCCACCACCGTTGTCGCCGCCACCTCGCGCACCCGATGCGAGTGACGTTATCGTCGTCCTGCCTCTCCATCACCGGATTCAACCGCCGCGCGCCACCGGTTCACGTCGTCTCCGCAAGCTCCGTCGACGCGCCTCTCCGCGCCTCCTCCGCCGACGTAGGTAACGGGGTAAGGACCGCCGCCCTCCCCTGTCCCTCCTAGGCCACCGCCGGCGAGCCTTCAAGCCCCGCGCGGCCAGGCCGGCGCGCCGCCGTCGCGCCCTTCCCCTCGGTCGAGAGGAAGACGAGGACCTGAGGAGGAAGACGACGCCCGTTTTGCATCTAAGCCCCCGGCGTTCTGAGTTTTCACGTTTAAGTCCTGAGCGTTGTGCATTGTGCCTTGCAGATCTTCTGTTGTAGCCCCTGGAAACTATGGTTAATTACGTCTAGGTCCTAGATCTAGGGTTTTTGTGTTAATTTCTGCTGAAACTTTGATAAATCATAACAATTCAAATAAAAATCCAAAATGGACAAACTCAGTGGCTATGGATTCCTCTTGAGTAGATCTACAGGATAGGTATGATGTGGATGTGTGAAAAGTCTGTTTTGCCCTTAGTCTAGTGCATGCATGTTAGGGATAAATAAATGATAAAAGCGGACTAAATGAGCTCCAAAAATTATCAAACTTGGGCAGTAGTTTTCCGGTGGCATTATGACACTGTGTGATTTTTGGAAACCCTAGCATTGACTGTTTAATTACTGTTTTGCCCTTATGCATGTGATTTGTGTATTTAATTAACTTGAAAAATGAAGGTTACATAAAATATGCTCAAATATGACCTCTGGTATTTTTCATGTACTCTATATAGTATGGCTAGCTCACTAGTAAAGTATGAGGTAGTGCATGTAGGTTTAAGCTGCTGATTTGAAAATGACAAATCTTGACTTAGGGAGCTAAATAAATACGAAAATGGGTTCTAAAGTGCAAGATAAATTTTAGAAAAATTCTAGTAGCATGTGGGGGTGCTATAGAGTCCAAAAAGTATATTGGTAAGAGTTCTAATCACTGTAAATTTGGGCATTTAGGATAACCTAGGCTAATTAAGTGAAAAATGGAAACCCTATCAAACTTACGAGTTTTTACTTGTAAATTTTTGTGCATACAGTTCATGTCAGGTATAACTCACTGGAAAAAGTTCACACTCAGAAACCCTTCCTATAGTTTATAAGAATTCTGATAATGTGCAGGCTGATAACTTGATGTATTTTTAATAAAATAAGTATAACTCCAAATGGGCTGAAATTTTGGCAGTAGCTTTGGATATGCAGAATCTATATGTCATAAAAGTTTGGTCACAATTGGTTATGTTTTACTGCTACAACTTAGGGGCATAAATTAATTCACAAATGAAAATAAATTACCCTAAGTATAAGCATTTGCAATGTGTTAAACTCCCATACTATGTTTTTATCTATGACATACCAGCTGCATTCCAACTTTTTGCATTTCACCTACATCCAGTGTACACATATACTTGATTGATTCTTGTTTGCATAGGGTAAGCTAAAGGACAATTTAAGTTGATACTTGAGCAAGAATTAAATCCATGTGTTCCATTGTGCATATCAAATTGCCTGTGTGCATACTTACTTTAGGTTCATAGAGGTACTCATTGTTTAAGTAGTTTATTAATCACTCTTTCCGTCTGCCCATGGAATGATTGCCCATATATGTACTTGATGATTATGCATCTCATTCCTTGCATCATCACGCATGTCATCCATATAGTGGCGCTTATTGCAGATACGTGATCGAGAACCAAGTGCGTGGAACTACTTCAACCAACGGTGATCTAAAAGACCAACTAAGACCCACTCACGACCTGGAGGGCCCATCAGTCGTGTTTGGACGGAGGAGTTGTCCAAGGGATCAAGGGGTTGCGTGGGGCAAAGCCTCACAACCCGGCAAACTAACTTAGTTTAGTTTGTTGGTTTTCTTAAGAACAATCAAAGGTAGGCAGGACCATGCTATTCCCAGCAAATAAAGTAAATGATGATTACGCATATGCATTAGGAGTTGATTGAAACCAATGGCATTAGATTCCCTGGCCGCCCTGGCCCTAGCACCTATACCTAGAGTTCGCAGGACGTGTGCCTAGAATGGTTAGGTGCGAGTAGATACGATTGAATAAAGGTCACTCGTCTCGTAGGGTTTGCTTTTCAAAAGAAGAAATCTCACTGTTACGAAGCTTATTATGATTCTGTTATGCTTTAAATGGAGACCGGACGGAGATATGGAATTGTATGATGAGAATTGGAATAATGTGTGGTGGACTCCGCCCGCGTCGCATAAGGCCGGTCGTTGTTCGCCTATCGGTCGGCATAACATTGTAGAGGTGCTTATCCTTGATAATGGACCGGTGAAAGTCTTACTTGTGCCATCCGAACAACAAAGACTTGATCCTACCGGACTCTAGGGGCGCTCACTCTCAAGAAGGGCTGACCCGACCTGCCGTGGTATCGCTCTGTGGGGGCTAAACCTAGGGAATGGCGGGTTGGAATCGAACTTGGGATGGGACAAGTGGAGATGGGGGCTATATGTGGGAACGCGATGGCTAGTAAGCATATACCCCTGGCATTTTTAGTTATTCCCGGGAATTAAAAATTGATTCGAATCGCTGATGCTCACCAGGTGTGAGATTGCCAATACCACTGACGGGCAAAGTAGTAATCCACTTGAATATGTTGTATTATTAATTCATGGTTTTGTATATCAACATGCTTGGATGCGATGATCCGTTCCACTATTCATGGTGCTGCCCATCCACTGGTAGGAGGTCGATGGACTTTGGAGGTGCTTTGAAGTCGAGGGAGGGCTGACCCAACGTACCGTGGTAGCGCTCCTGAGACGGCTACTCCTAGGGGTTAGATGGAGGCACTATGAATCTTGGGACGGGACATGTGTAGAATAGGGGTATATCTTGAATATTATGCAAGTTACTGATGGTTCTCATGCTTTACTTTCATGCAAGTATTTACTTTATGATATAAATGAATCTTCATGGTTAATGGATAGCAGCTGTCAAATCCTGCTATCTTATGTCAACATGACCTTGTTTAAAAATCAATGGCTAAGGATCCACATGATTAGTAAGCAAGCTTTGCGTCAGCCGTAAGCCCCGTCCATTAAGTCCTACTGAGTAATTAGTACTCAGGATTTGCCTCCACTTTTGGATTACAGGTACTGACGACAGCTGGACAACTGTGTTGGAGGTGGTAGTACCGGTGGGCTCGGTGCTATTCGCCTTGTTCATCTCTTCATGAAGACTACTTAAGTATATTATTCCGCTGCGAGATGTTTTGAAAATGCTTCTGCTATATATATATTTCTCAATCGCTTCCGCTGTATTTTGAACATTGTATTTGATTCCAGATATGATGATTTGTAAACTAAGTCTATTATTCTCTATTTCAACTGCCTGTGATGATGTAATTGTTGTGGCTCCTTCAAGAGTTGGATGTGTTTGATGTCGGTTCCTCGGAAATGGTGTTATCGAGAGCCCGAAGGACTCTCGACGGACTACCGGGTTTAGTCTGGCCTAAGTGCACTGCGAGCCAGAGGTGGTAGGTGTGCTTAGTCTGGATTAAGCAGGGCGGTTCCGCCACAGCTGGTATCAGAGCCGATCATACACAGACAACAGTTATATCATCATGTTTTGGTTTACAAAACTACTTTCATAAACCCCTTTTTCAAGTACTTCAAAAATGAGAGTACGCGATATGCCCGTATAAGGATGTTAGTGTTATCCAGGTGACATCACTGACATTCTGACCTAGATAGAACTCATATGCATATTCGGCACTTTGGGAAGCAACTTTTCGGCCATAGCTATCCCCAGTACTGGTGGAAGCTATCGGGATTTGCGAACGGTTGTGAACCCTGCATTCATGCCCCATAGTAAAAGCTCTTTAAGGGTGGTGGGCATGCTTCGGATGCTTTCATACCCACCACACTTATATTTGGTTTTGGGATCCACCTTTTTCTCGACAATCCCCAGTACTGGTGGAAAGTCAGGCTTTGAGGAAAAGGTGCATCGGCCCACCAACGTTGTCCACGCAGCGGTCACGCGTGGATGCCACACTAGGTGGTAATGTATGAGCATGCATTCTTCTGCAGGTACACTAACAACGTGCGAAATTAAGAACGACTAGAGGACGGCTAGTTGCATTATGGAGAGACGTGCATATATGTCACCAAAATATCGTTAGAGATATATATAATATACAAAGGATGTGTGATGTGAGACCGAATAGGACGAATCATGCATCATTCCATCTCATCTCATGTGCCTTGCTATGTGTTTGCTTGAAAGTAACTAGATTCTTACTGCATCTATAAATATGTTTGTTTGGTAGTAACAAGTTGCACATGAGTTTTGTCTGTGGCTATTGTTTCTGATATGAAGTTCAAGATGCGAATAGAATTGGTACAAGTTTTATATAAGGTGATTGTAGAAAGTAAAATTCGTAATCACTTGGTTATACAATGTTTTCTCCGAAAATGCTTGGGTTTCAAAGCCCAACTTAAAACACGTTAAAAACCAAAATTTTACACTTATGCGACCTAACAGTTTGAAATTTCAAATCGAGTGATACTCTAAAGACATTTAAGGAAAACTTTCTATACCAAAGTCGTAGAGAACAAACTTAGGTATGGCTATAGCATCCTGATCTTTTGCAGACTATCTAAATTCACCTCTGGTAGTTGGCTGCAACTGTACATGTTAGAAGGAAAGGTAGTAATTAGGCCCCAAAATTGGTAGTAGTCTCCCTTTTTTGGCATATTTTCTTCAGCTCGTAAATGTAACACACTTGTATCACACAAAAGATTTTCGAAAGCCATATCGGCACTGACTAAAACTTTACTGACCTCGTCAAAGATATCACAAGAAGGGTGAAGCCTAGGCAAAGCTGAAGAATACTCCACAGACACTACTTCGATTCAAAATATACGGCCTAGGATGCTTTAGTTAATGAGACTCTACAAGCCCAAAGATCAAGTCAAGACAATTGGATGTGTTATCATCTAGGTCCTAGTTTGCTATGACTCGGTAGGCATGTCTACAACCACAAGGATGACGCACAAGCCCCTGATGTACCGAAGCATACAAAGAAGATTTCCCAAGACACATCGCCGGAGCGGGATGAGTTTCTCCAGTCGACCCAACAAACGAAATATCGACTCCTGCATCGACAACACGTGATTATTTGACTACAGGGCCTCGCCAAGCCTGAAGATGAAGTCAGGATAGTTCGTACATATTTATTTTTACGTACTGGGTCCATAGGATTCTATAGGCCTAGCCACCGGAACAATAACCAGCCTCCAAGAAGTCTTCGAGAAGAATGCCCGAGCATTCATCATCGAAGACTTTTCTCCAATCAACCCGACATACACAGCATCAACATCTACATCGACGCAACAAATTGAAGCTCCACAAAGACAGAGACGAGTCTAGAAGGAGCCTCGATCGAGAGTTGACCTTCGCTCACATGTCCCTAGGCAACGATATAGAATTCCTATCTGGCAACATGAGTGATAGAGAGAAAGCATCCTGGATCAACCTTGACTTCGGCAACGTCCTCAGATTTGGCATTTAATCAAGATTCAACACCATGGTGCCTCCCACATGAAGCTAAACGCCGCATCAACATGAATGAAAGAAGAAGCTCGCTTTTGACCCAATTGTTTTGAACAAACGATTTGGCAAATCGGAACGGGTATCGATTAGCGTATTAACAACGTTTAGCTTGGACTTGTATTGGCTGGACATAGGGTTCGTATGGTTCATTGTGCCACTTGATCCTAACTTCTTGGGTTCAACTCTAATGTATCAGGTATTTTCCAACCATTGCAATTCTTGAGTTCCAAGCTCCACTATTCCGTGCATTTCAAGCTCCTGCACTCCCCGCATTTCGAACTCTTGTGGTGCACATGCTTTGAACTCTCGCCAATTCATGTACTTCCAAATCCATGCAACACCACAACTCAAAGGTTGGTGGTCCATATGTTTCTCGTTCTCATGATTCTTGTGTTTCCAACCCTTGAAATCTATGTGCCTTCGACTCATTGATTCAGGTCACCCATACATTGACATTCATGTGCTCCCAACTCCTTGTTCGTGTCTTTCCATAACCTTGTATTGCTTGCATCTCCTGACGTTGGATAGCTGTGCTACTCTTGGTGTGGTGTTTACCCGAGTAGTCTATGGTGCCGCGACGGAACCTAGGGTCCCATGTGTATGGCCGACACCGGGTAAATCCCTAGGCTCGCGCTGTATCAAGACATACAAAGGCATGACGCCGCTTAAGTTATGGAATATTCGTATCCATTTTCTATCCCCTTGTCAACCCTATACATCTAGTTCGTGGATATGATTTACTCTATTTACACTACCGCATTGTATCATTTCCTTGCTTTGTTTCACCTTGCCTTTCTTGATCCGTGGGGAAAGATCCATCTTAATCCCACTATCGGTCACACCTTTCCATTGCCCTGTTGAACCCTGTCTTTCTCGATCCGCGGAGACGGATCAATTCTATGTTCGCACTTAGTCCACACCTTTTCATTGCTTTGTTTACTCTTGCTAGTTGTGATTCATGGGGATGGTCAATTCTATCTCCATGCTTACCTTGATTATCTTTAACGTCTTGTATTTGTGGGAATGCTTGACTCCATTTCCACTGTCTTGGTACATCATTCCATTGCCTTCTTACAACTTACCTCTCTTGATATGTGGGAACCATCAACTCTGTTTCCACTGCTTTCTCTTACATTCCTTTCTTGTATATATTGAACCTTATCTTCTGAAGGTGAACTTCAGCATCATCCGCTGCACTAAGCTTTTGTTCTCGGCTAGTGCTCTTGTCATATCATCCTTTTCAAGAAGTTGCTTCGTTCTTCTTTAAAAATCATCCTCAGTTAAGCTTACTAACGTTGCCATTGATTTGTTAGTAGGCACATATCATCTACCTATACTTTTCTTGGTCAGCCTTGACCAATCCTATGAAATCATACAAACCATCACCTTGTCAAGGTGAATATGTCCTATCTTATCCTTTTCGTACCTTTCTTGTCGCAACGAGTAGAATGTGCTATGTTTCACCACATCTTACTCTTTGAAGATATTCAGATTTGATATCTTATATGTGTACACAGTCCCTATCAAATAAAATGAGTGCGCCTCTCAAAAGCACATCCATTGACGTCCCTTTGAGTCAAACGATCCCGTTTGGTTCAATTCCTGACCGTGTACACTTGTCTTCTATTGTCATCATAAATCACAATTTTAATACGTCTCTACTCTTGGTGTCAAAGTCAGGGGTTAACTACTCTACCTTACTTGGACCAATCGTGGTCATTCACTCACTACCGCCACATTCTTTTCTTGGTTTGTTCGTCCGTTATCATATATAGCACGACTTGTCGAGTACCTTAGAAAGACCACCCTAGACCTATTCGAGAAGCTTTGTAACTACCTTGTGTTAAGGAGGCACTAACCATTCACGAGATAGTTGACAAAGCAAACCTATGAAGAATTGGATACTACCACGTGTTTCCAAAAGCCTAGGTACAACGATGCCAAAACCATTCGCATTACGCCGTAAGCCGTAAAACCCCGCTTCCTTCAAATCTCGGGACGAGATTTCTTTAAGGGGGGTGGGTTGTGATGCCCTCGGCATCTCAAGAGCCTTAACATGCAGCTAGAGACAAGTTAATAATGAATTAGGACTTGATGACGCTTAGAGAGTAACAAAGACTAGATGGAGAAATCACTAAGCCAAAATTTTTCTAAGAGAATACGAAACTACGTGGTGTGGTTGTTTAAATCGCCACCCACAAACTTTTAGGCAAGACACCAAATACAAAAGTCATAGTTCGAGATGATATCTTCGACTTTGATACTATGACCATCCTTAAAAATCATATGTTATGAGGTTTAAAAGTCGAGACCAAATCAAACCAGAAGTTCTTTGGCAGGTGCCAATTGTGATCGTGAACAAATTTGGGCCCTAATAAAACTATTAGATTCATTAAGCCACTGAGCTTAGCTCCATTATCAAAATTGTTATACATACCGTGGACTTCACTTTTCTTACCCTGAGCATGGTTTAAAACTGCCTCTAACTATTATAAATCTTGACCCCAAGGACCTCATGAAATCAGCCCCAAGTTAGTCCACTTAGAAAAATTCCCAAGTCTGAATTTCAGCTCACTCCAAATTTGAATCTGAAATTACTTTTGTTTTCACCATACAACTTCAAAATCTTCCTTTCTATGAAGTGAAATTAAACTTATCACCTTTCAAATGCACCAAGAGTGGAGTGTTTAGACTTCATTTGAGTATTCAAAAGTTTGAAACAAAAAAGACTCTACTTAAACTAAAGCTGCAGTTTTACCAAACCCTCAACAATGTTTGTGCTTGTAATTCAAAATCTGTAGTGATCCAAGCCAAACTTTATATACCAAACTTGTAGAAAATTATATTAGGAACAACTTTGGTAATTGGAGTGTTGACATGCATAGTGATTTGAATAGTGTTTTGGGACCTTTTCTCTCAGCATGTGATTTCTGCCCAAACTAGATTTGATTAGTAATTTCAAATTTAAATTGGTCTACAACCATAATCTTGCAAAACTCCATTTGAATAAGTTGTAGATCATGAAATTCTAAACAACATTGGTATAAAACTCCTTGTATGAAAATGGGCATAAGGTGGACTTTTAGAATTTCTGAGCACGAGGGTTTTGTTGGTCAAACATTGGTCAGCGGGGTAAATTCAAATTTAAACCACATTTCTCCACAGAACTTGGTATCATGGATTTTGACAAAGTTGTAGACCTCGAAGAGTAGAACATTTCATCCAATTGAGGCACTTTCGAGTTCGGCTTCTGAATTGGTCAAATAGATAGAATCCAGAAACAACTCTAGCTGGTCAAACCTCACATTTCCATTTTCGGGATTTTCTTTTCCTTTTTGTCTCTATGACACGCGGGCCCCACCAGTCAGCCCGTTTCAGATTCCCGCCCGGGACGGATGACGACATCCGCCCATGGGTCCCACATCCGTTTCCTTCCGCAAACTTGATCCATAGAGCGCTCCCTCTCCACTCCTCACCCGGCCCTAATCGTCAGTGACAAGTTATTAAACAAAGCACATTAAAGTTGATATTATTCACTTTAATGTTTAATAACAAAAGGTTAGAGGTTAAACCCTAAATTGATTTTATTTATACAAGAATAATGAGAATAGCATTAACCCAATTAATATTTATATTTAAAAACAGAAACACATAACTAAGATAAACATGAAAACTAAATTATAGGTATCATCGTTACGGGATTAACGCAGCATGAATGGCATAAAATAGAGTTAAAACGAATTGGATACACAAGATTAAGGATCGATGCGCGTGGACATGATTAACAGTATACCTTAGGAGCTGAAGCAGATCAAGATTCATGGGGTTCAAAGAACAGTACTCATGAATTGGCCAAAGTTTGGGATTCGATCCGCTGAAAGGTATGAATTAGATCAGACTAAAGGAATCAAAAGGATTCGCTGTGTTGAGATGCAAGGTTGTCATAACTCGTAGGATATATATACGGATGATTACCATCTGGTTTCGCGACCCCTCTTCTTCACCAGATGCATCTCCGTGTCTGGTTCTGACCTTCTGACGTTGCATGCAGCAGGGGCTTTGATCTTGTGTTGGTCCGATCCTACAGCTTGCACGTACGGAAACTCATCTGGTAGCTAGCTTCTCTGGAGTCCAAGTCGCAGGAGTCTTCCTCGCCGGCTAGCTCGATCGTTCATGTGTGCTGGAAGGAGCTCGAGAACATGGCCTGGATGGAGGATCGAGCAAGGCACTGGGCAGGCCAGAACAGCAGGCAGCAGCAGGGAGTTGGGGCTTCAGGAGACCACGCGCATAACAGCAAGTGGTGGACAGGCCAGGGATGGAGTCGACGGGGCAGGGCAGGGCAACGCGATGTTGGAGACGTGAGACTTCCGGTGGATGGCCGGCCAGAGCAGCACATGTACGTCGTGCATGGAGTCCTGTGGTGCCTAGTAGGACAGGAATAGGACGATGGTGAGCTGCCGTGGTTCGAGACGGCGGCACAACATAGATGAGAGAAATACAAAGAAAGAAGAAAGGTACAAGAAGTTTACCGGCAATGGAGACACTCGTCGGAGTTGGAGAAAAGCTATAGACTATCTTAGGGTTCCCAAACTTCCGGACCTCCATAGAGTAGTCTATATTTTTATGTGCCGTTTAGAGGAGGGGGTTGTGTTTATTATATAGGGAGAAGAGCCGGTAAATGCGCATCAACTAGCAAGGTGGTACTAATTGATTTACACCTCCCAACTTCACTAATGGGCTTAATGAGCTTAAGGCCCATTAGAGAACCCATAAATGGGCCTTCGGGGTTTATTAAAATTCCGGCATATTTAAATGGAGAAAGCCCAAGTAAATTCGGAATTATTTATTTTCGGAATTAAAATAATTATAGATAAGTCTAGAATCAATACTTGAAGTCCGAAAAATATCCCGACGGTCTCAAAAATTTTAGAAAAAAATCCCAGAAATAGTTTTGGACCTAATGAATCCAAATAAAATATTTAGAGCTCATGGAAAGGTTTTTAAGAGCTTCCAATAAATGGATTGTGCTCTACGGAAAACAGGAAAAGCTTCTAGAAAAATCTAGAAAGTTCCTAGAAAAGGTTACTTGTAGTTTAAACTCATTTAGAAAATCTTTATCACTCAAAAACATCATGTGAACCAGCATGAATGCAACACATATATTATTATAACATAGATTATATTTGTTCTCTTTACAAAATAATTATTTCCTACACTAAATATCTATGTAAATATATAACTGCTTCACAAAATTTTAAATATTCAAGAAATTCACTGTATTAATTCAAGCCAAAAGTGTCACATTCCAAATTGGAAAATTTGGGGTGTGACAAAACTACCCCCCTTAAAGGAATCTCGTCCTCGAGATTTGGACAGGCTAGCAAGAAAAGGCGGATGGTTTAAAATTCTTCATCCATGATTGACTCTTTACCATTAGCGACTTCCTGGTGGTAATTTCCTCACTTCATCTGAAATACTCAATTCTCATGATAGACCAAATTCTTGTATCACTTCTGTCTCTCCAATCTTTTCTAGGTCTACCCCCTTAAAAAGATGAGGCTTGACTAGTTGTTCCATACTGCACTTGTGGAAAGGGGTAAGGATAGAGTGTGGACGTCCTTCTCCTTCCTTCTGGTTACACTTCACTTGATCGAGGTTTTGCAAAATAAAGGAAAGAATAACATGGATAGAAAAGAACCCATCTATCTATTACATAGCGACTCTTATGCTAGTGTGGATAAAAATCCAACAACACATCAACAATCATTTAAAAAAAGCCAAATCATACATGTAGCACAATAACAAGCATACAAACTCGCACTATTCGTTCTCTTTCACTTATATGGTGGACTTACTTATAAATGCTCTCTCACAAAAGGCTGTCGTAGGATAAGGTATGGGTGAGAAATATAATGGATGATACGAGCAAAGCAAAAGATAGAGTAAGTGACAAGGCTCATAAGTGAGAAAGAAGATGAGGGAAAGCATTTAAGGGTAAGATAGGAGTAACTCTTTTTTTATTTGAATACTATAGAAAAGTGATGGAGATAAACATGTTATAAAAGATATAACGACTATTGATGAGATAATATAGAGAGCCAAGGGGAATATAGAGAATCAAGGATTCAATATAGAGAACCAAAGAACTTACTACTGATAGGAAATGAATTACCATATATGAGTACAAGAAGATCAACAAAAGAAATATGATGAGGTCAAAGGTGTAGGGACTGCCTATGGATAGAGTTTTGATAGTAGTGGAAGCAACAAACTCAAAAGATCGAAGACGTTGGAATTGCTCAAGGATGGCAATTCAACGGCAGGGAAAGCAAGGATAACTGGAGATCAAAGTTGTAGAAATTGCTCGAGGATAGCAATTTGATAGCAAGGAAAGCAAGAACAGTGGAAGTGAAGGATAATATAGCAAGGGAAGGTCAGAAAACGAACCGTGCTAACTAGGCTTACGTCCTACAGTCAGCACAGCTCTGATACCACTTCTGTCACATCCGGTTTTAGAAACAAAACCAGATGACACCGTATGTGTGCCCAGGATCTATTTTCCGCACATACAGCCTACTGCATCAGTGAATATCAATAGACAGTGCATTATATAAGCGTATAAAACTTACATTTGACACAAAAGTCAATATATCAGAGTATAGCGGAACTTCTATCTCGTAGCGGAACTCCATCTTCACAGGAAGGTTGACTGGGGGCACGTATGCCTAAACACATTGTAAACTTCTGGATCCACTCCGTCTTCATATCATCATCAACTTGTATAGAGAAGAACTATAGGTTTGGGATAGCAAGGGTGAGTACATGGTGCACTCAGCAAGTATTCCATTTAGGATAAAAGTGGACTAGCTTTATAGTGGACAGGCATAGCGGTTGCTTTTAGTTGGTCAAGTTTTATTACTAGCAATGATTAGCATAACCCATCCCATAACTAAAATATTATAAGTAAAAAAATAATTGAGTATCAACCATTGTCATAACTGCCACCATAGTCATCACCACTGTCATCATCACTGTCATCACCACTGTCATCATCACTGTCATCACCATTATCATCATGAGCCATTTTCTTTGAAAACTCTAATCTGTGAGGGTCCAGGCCGCTCTTAACCGTGAGCACGGCTGATATATCAGTATTAAACACTCTCGAGAGGTTGTACATCTTTACCCACAAGTCATGATTCCCATATGCCAAGAGGTGGCCAAACCCCATATATTCACTATCCTTTGATGAATCGGCAGGGTTTCATTACGAGACCTTTACAAAGAATTCCTAGAGTTATGGCCCACTCGTTACAGCTTACTCCAGTTAACTAAAGATATGAGAGTTCCGTTCCAAAGGGTGACAGTCAAACTACACCACATTGGCAAAGGGCAAAGTCCCATATCCCCCAGACCCCTCATACGCCATGTTTCAGGAAAGTAAGCCAAAACTCTAGTTCATCTAATTAATCAGTCAAGGATGTCCCATTCCATCTCTTGTGGTTGCACTGTTTTCCTGGGTGGTCGCTCGGCGAACCGATCCTTAGGGCTAAGTATTTGAGCAAAACCAACAAAAACATGCTCAAGTCTCCATGTTGCTAAATAACCAAACTTTCATCATCATTGCATCATTAATTAATCAAGATTAGCAACATGAAAATATGTTGAGCGGTAGCATTAATCTACACATCACAGCCCGTCCCAAGTTTCATAGACATGTAAAGGTATATGAAGCTAGTCATCCTTATTAGGAGCAATCAAATTGGGCTCTAGATTGTGTAGTTAATGTAAATAGGACATAGGTCAAAGAATACTTGCCTTATTCCCAACTATATAGCTGCTCAAATAATCTTCACTTATAGGTCTTGAAAAGCTTGATCTTCTTCACTCTCACGTACCATACTCGTTCTATACGTGACAACACAAACGACATACAAGATAGACAATCATACATGCATAAAAAACAATACACCAATCAAAAGAAAAGCTTTATAAAACATGTTAAAAGAGAGGGCTCGTTGCTACAGTTAGGAGAGCGCAAGAAACGCTGAAAACGGAGCTACCGTTGGAAAGATACAACTAACGGAAGATTTTCTTATTAAACACATAAAGACCTATATGTTGGGTTTATTTTAATTAATAAATAACATATGCAAGATATTTCGGAGAAACATCTCTGTTGGAATTAATTCAGATTAGATTTGGATTAAAAACCGTATTTAAAGCTAGTCACATTTTATTCAAGATATTTCATATAGATTAAACCGGTTAAATATTTAGTTACAAAAGATAGCATGTAAGCATCTAATCGGAGCGTGACATGTGTCGGGTTTATACTAAACAAGTTATTAAACAAAGCACATTAAAGTTGATATTATTCCCTTTAATGTTTAATAACAAAAGGCTAGAGGTTAAACCCAAAATTGATTTTATTTATACAAGAATAATGAGAATAGCATTAACCCAATTAATATTTATATTTAAAAACAGAAACACATAAGTAAGATAAACATGAAAACTAAAGTATAGGTATCATCGTTACGGGATTAACGCAGCATGAATGGCATAAAATAGAGTTAAAACGAATTGGATACAGAAGATTAAGGATCGATGCGCGTGGACATGATTAACAGTATACCTTAGGAGCTGAAGCAGATCAAGATTCATGGGGTTCAAAGAACAGTACTCATGAATTGGCCAAAGTTTGGGATTCGATCCGCTGAAAGGTATGAATTAGATCAGACTAAAGGAATCAAAAGGATTCGCTGTGTTGAGATGCAAGGTTGTCATAACTCGTAGGATATATATACGGATGATTACCATCTGGTTTCGCGACCCCTCTTCTTCACCAGATGCATCTCCGTGTCTGGTTCTGACCTTCTGACGTTGCATGCAGCAGGGGCTTTGATCTTGTGTTGGTCCGATCCTACAGCTTGCACGTACGGAAACTCATCTGGTAGCTAGCTTCTCTGGAGTCCAAGTCGCAGGAGTCTTCCTCGCCGGCTAGCTCGATCGTTCATGTGTGCTGGAAGGAGCTCGAGAACATGGCCTGGATGGAGGATCGAGCAAGGCACTGGGCAGGCCAGAACAGCAGGCAGCAGCAGGGAGTTGGGGCTTCAGGAGACCACGCGCATAACAGCAAGTGGTGGACAGGCCAGGGATGGAGTCGACGGGGCAGGGCAGGGCAACGCGATGTTGGAGACGTGAGACTTCCGGTGGATGGCCGGCCAGAGCAGCACATGTACGTCGTGCATGGAGTCCTGTGGTGCCTAGTAGGACAGGAATAGGACGATGGTGAGCTGCCGTGGTTCGAGACGGCGGCACAACATAGATGAGAGAAATACAAAGAAAGAAGAAAGGTACAAGAAGTTTACCGGCAATGGAGACACTCGTCGGAGTTGGAGAAAAGCTATAGACTATCTTAGGGTTCCCAAACTTCCGGACCTCCATAGAGTAGTCTATATTTTTATGTGCCGTTTAGAGGAGGGGGTTGTGTTTATTATATAGGGAGAAGAGCCGGTAAATGCGCATCAACTAGCAAGGTGGTACTAATTGATTTACACCTCCCAACTTCACTAATGGGCTTAATGAGCTTAAGGCCCATTAGAGAACCCATAAATGGGCCTTCGGGGTTTATTAAAATTCCGGCATATTTAAATGGAGAAAGCCCAAGTAAATTCGGAATTATTTATTTTCGGAATTAAAATAATTATAGATAAGTCTAGAATCAATACTTGAAGTCCGAAAAATATCCCGACGGTCTCAAAAATTTTAGAAAAAAATCCCAGAAATAGTTTTGGACCTAATGAATCCAAATAAAATATTTAGAGCTCATGGAAAGGTTTTTAAGAGCTTCCAATAAATGGATTGTGCTCTACGGAAAACAGGAAAAGCTTCTAGAAAAATCTAGAAAGTTCCTAGAAAAGGTTACTTGTAGTTTAAACTCATTTAGAAAATCTTTATCACTCAAAAACATCATGTGAACCAGCATGAATGCAACACATATATTATTATAACATAGATTATATTTGTTCTCTTTACAAAATAATTATTTCCTACACTAAATATCTATGTAAATATATAACTGCTTCACAAAATTTTAAATATTCAAGAAATTCACTGTATTAATTCAAGCCAAAAGTGTCACATTCCAAATTGGAAAATTTGGGGTGTGACAAAACTACCCCCCTTAAAGGAATCTCGTCCTCGAGATTTGGACAGGCTAGCAAGAAAAGGCGGATGGTTTAAAATTCTTCATCCATGATTGACTCTTTACCATTAGCGACTTCCTGGTGGTAATTTCCTCACTTCATCTGAAATACTCAATTCTCATGATAGACCAAATTCTTGTATCACTTCTGTCTCTCCAATCTTTTCTAGGTCTACCCCCTTAAAAAGATGAGGCTTGACTAGTTGTTCCATACTGCACTTGTGGAAAGGGGTAAGGATAGAGTGTGGACGTCCTTCTCCTTCCTTCTGGTTACACTTCACTTGATCGAGGTTTTGCAAAATAAAGGAAAGAATAACATGGATAGAAAAGAACCCATCTATCTATTACATAGCGACTCTTATGCTAGTGTGGATAAAAATCCAACAACACATCAACAATCATTTAAAAAAAGCCAAATCATACATGTAGCACAATAACAAGCATACAAACTCGCACTATTCGTTCTCTTTCACTTATATGGTGGACTTACTTATAAATGCTCTCTCACAAAAGGCTGTCGTAGGATAAGGTATGGGTGAGAAATATAATGGATGATACGAGCAAAGCAAAAGATAGAGTAAGTGACAAGGCTCATAAGTGAGAAAGAAGATGAGGGAAAGCATTTAAGGGTAAGATAGGAGTAACTCTTTTTTTATTTGAATACTATAGAAAAGTGATGGAGATAAACATGTTATAAAAGATATAACGACTATTGATGAGATAATATAGAGAGCCAAGGGGAATATAGAGAATCAAGGATTCAATATAGAGAACCAAAGAACTTACTACTGATAGGAAATGAATTACCATATATGAGTACAAGAAGATCAACAAAAGAAATATGATGAGGTCAAAGGTGTAGGGACTGCCTATGGATAGAGTTTTGATAGTAGTGGAAGCAACAAACTCAAAAGATCGAAGACGTTGGAATTGCTCAAGGATGGCAATTCAACGGCAGGGAAAGCAAGGATAACTGGAGATCAAAGTTGTAGAAATTGCTCGAGGATAGCAATTTGATAGCAAGGAAAGCAAGAACAGTGGAAGTGAAGGATAATATAGCAAGGGAAGGTCAGAAAACGAACCGTGCTAACTAGGCTTACGTCCTACAGTCAGCACAGCTCTGATACCACTTCTGTCACATCCGGTTTTAGAAACAAAACCAGATGACACCGTATGTGTGCCCAGGATCTATTTTCCGCACATACAGCCTACTGCATCAGTGAATATCAATAGACAGTGCATTATATAAGCGTATAAAACTTACATTTGACACAAAAGTCAATATATCAGAGTATAGCGGAACTTCTATCTCGTAGCGGAACTCCATCTTCACAGGAAGGTTGACTGGGGGCACGTATGCCTAAACACATTGTAAACTTCTGGATCCACTCCGTCTTCATATCATCATCAACTTGTATAGAGAAGAACTATAGGTTTGGGATAGCAAGGGTGAGTACATGGTGCACTCAGCAAGTATTCCATTTAGGATAAAAGTGGACTAGCTTTATAGTGGACAGGCATAGCGGTTGCTTTTAGTTGGTCAAGTTTTATTACTAGCAATGATTAGCATAACCCATCCCATAACTAAAATATTATAAGTAAAAAAATAATTGAGTATCAACCATTGTCATAACTGCCACCATAGTCATCACCACTGTCATCATCACTGTCATCACCACTGTCATCATCACTGTCATCACCATTATCATCATGAGCCATTTTCTTTGAAAACTCTAATCTGTGAGGGTCCAGGCCGCTCTTAACCGTGAGCACGGCTGATATATCAGTATTAAACACTCTCGAGAGGTTGTACATCTTTACCCACAAGTCATGATTCCCATATGCCAAGAGGTGGCCAAACCCCATATATTCACTATCCTTTGATGAATCGGCAGGGTTTCATTACGAGACCTTTACAAAGAATTCCTAGAGTTATGGCCCACTCGTTACAGCTTACTCCAGTTAACTAAAGATATGAGAGTTCCGTTCCAAAGGGTGACAGTCAAACTACACCACATTGGCAAAGGGCAAAGTCCCATATCCCCCAGACCCCTCATACGCCATGTTTCAGGAAAGTAAGCCAAAACTCTAGTTCATCTAATTAATCAGTCAAGGATGTCCCATTCCATCTCTTGTGGTTGCACTGTTTTCCTGGGTGGTCGCTCGGCGAACCGATCCTTAGGGCTAAGTATTTGAGCAAAACCAACAAAAACATGCTCAAGTCTCCATGTTGCTAAATAACCAAACTTTCATCATCATTGCATCATTAATTAATCAAGATTAGCAACATGAAAATATGTTGAGCGGTAGCATTAATCTACACATCACAGCCCGTCCCAAGTTTCATAGACATGTAAAGGTATATGAAGCTAGTCATCCTTATTAGGAGCAATCAAATTGGGCTCTAGATTGTGTAGTTAATGTAAATAGGACATAGGTCAAAGAATACTTGCCTTATTCCCAACTATATAGCTGCTCAAATAATCTTCACTTATAGGTCTTGAAAAGCTTGATCTTCTTCACTCTCACGTACCATACTCGTTCTATACGTGACAACACAAACGACATACAAGATAGACAATCATACATGCATAAAAAACAATACACCAATCAAAAGAAAAGCTTTATAAAACATGTTAAAAGAGAGGGCTCGTTGCTACAGTTAGGAGAGCGCAAGAAACGCTGAAAACGGAGCTACCGTTGGAAAGATACAACTAACGGAAGATTTTCTTATTAAACACATAAAGACCTATATGTTGGGTTTATTTTAATTAATAAATAACATATGCAAGATATTTCGGAGAAACATCTCTGTTGGAATTAATTCAGATTAGATTTGGATTAAAAACCGTATTTAAAGCTAGTCACATTTTATTCAAGATATTTCATATAGATTAAACCGGTTAAATATTTAGTTACAAAAGATAGCATGTAAGCATCTAATCGGAGCGTGACATGTGTCGGGTTTATACTAAACAAGTTATTAAACAAAGCACATTAAAGTTGATATTATTCCCTTTAATGTTTAATAACAAAAGGCTAGAGGTTAAACCCAAAATTGATTTTATTTATACAAGAATAATGAGAATAGCATTAACCCAATTAATATTTATATTTAAAAACAGAAACACATAAGTAAGATAAACATGAAAACTGAAGTATAGGTATCATCGTTACGGGATTAACGCAGCATGAATGGCATAAAATAGAGTTAAAACGAATTGGATACAGAAGATTAAGGATCGATGCGCGTGGACATGATTAACAGTATACCTTAGGAGCTGAAGCAGATCAAGATTCATGGGGTTCAAAGAACAGTACTCATGAATTGGCCAAAGTTTGGGATTCGATCCGCTGAAAGGTATGAATTAGATCAGACTAAAGGAATCAAAAGGATTCGCTGTGTTGAGATGCAAGGTTGTCATAACTCGTAGGATATATATACGGATGATTACCATCTGGTTTCGCGACCCCTCTTCTTCACCAGATGCATCTCCGTGTCTGGTTCTGACCTTCTGACGTTGCATGCAGCAGGGGCTTTGATCTTGTGTTGGTCCGATCCTACAGCTTGCACGTACGGAAACTCATCTGGTAGCTAGCTTCTCTGGAGTCCAAGTCGCAGGAGTCTTCCTCGCCGGCTAGCTCGATCGTTCATGTGTGCTGGAAGGAGCTCGAGAACATGGCCTGGATGGAGGATCGAGCAAGGCACTGGGCAGGCCAGAACAGCAGGCAGCAGCAGGGCGTTGGAGCTTCAGGAGACCACGCGCACGACAGCAAGTGGTGGACAGGCCAGGGATGGAGTCGACGGGGCAGGGCAGGGCAACGCGATGTTGGAGACGTGAGACTTCCGGTGGATGGCTGGCCAGCGCAGCACATGTACGTCGTGCATGGAGTCATGTGGTGCCTAGTAGGACAGGAACAGCACGATGGTGAGCTGCCCTGGTTCGAGACGGCGGCACAACACAGATGAGAGAAATACAAAGAAAGAAGAAAGGTACAAGAAGTTTACCGGCAATGGAGACACTCGTCAGAGTTGGAGAAAAGCTATAGACTATCTTAGAGCTCCCAAACTTCCGGACCTCCATAGAGTAGTCTATATTTTTATGTGCCGTTTAGAGGAGGGGGTTGTGTTTATTATATAGGGAGAAGAGCCGGTAAATGCGCATCAACTAGCAAGGTGGTACTAATTGATTTACACCTCCCAACTTCACTAATGGGCTTAATGAGTTTAAGGCCCATTAGAGAACCCATAAATGGGCCTTCGGGGTTTATTAAAATTCCGGCATATTTAAATGGAGAAAGCCCAAGTAAATTCGGAATTATTTATTTTCGGAATTAAAATAATTATAGATAAGTCTAGAATCAATACTTGAAGTCCGAAAAATATCCCGACGGTCTCAAAAATTTTAGAAAAAAATCCCAGAAATAGTTTTGGACCTAATGAATCCAAATAAAATATTTGGAGCTCATGGAAAGGTTCTTAAGAGCTTCCAATAAATGGATTGTGCTCTACGAAAAACAGGAAAAGCTTCTAGAAAAATCTAGAAAGTTCCTAGAAAAGGTTACTTGTAGTTTAAACTCATTTAGAAAATCTTTATCACTCAAAAACATCATGTGAACCAGCATGAATGCAACACATATATTATTATAGCATAGATTATATTTGTTCTCTTTACAAAATAATTATTTCTTACACTAAATATCTATGTAAATATATAACTGCTTCACAAAATTTTAAATATTCAAGAAATTCACTGTATTAATTCAAGCCAAAAGTGTCACATTCCAAATTGGAAAATTTGGGGTGTGACACTATATGTGGGAACGCGATGGCTAGTAAGCATATACCCCTGGCATTTTTAGTTATTCCCAGGAATTAAAAATCGATTCGAATCGCTGATGCTCACCAGGTGTGAGAATGCCAATACCACTGACGGGCAAAGTTGTAATCCACTTGAATATGTTGTATTATTAATTCATGGTTTTGTATATCAACATGCTTGGATGTGATGATCCGATCCACTATTTATGGTACTGTCCATCCACTGGTAGGAGGTCGATGGACTTGGGAGGTACTTTGAAATCGAGGGAGGGCTGACCCGACGTACCGTGGTAGCGCTCCTGAGACGGCTACTCCCAGGGGTTAGATGGAGGCACTATGAATCTTGGGACGGGACATGTGTCGAATAGGGGTATATCTTGAATATTATGCAAGTTACTGATGGTTCTCATGTTTTACTTTCATGCAAGTATTTATTTTATGATATAAATGAATCTTCATGGTTAATGGATAGCAGCTGTCAAATCCTGCTATCTTATGTCAACATGACCTTGTTTAAAAGTCAATGGCTAAGGATCCACATGATTAGTAAGCAAGCTTTGCGTCAGCCGTAAGCCCCGTCCATTAAGTCCTACTCCCTCTAGGTCCCAAAAGAGTGTCGTTTTGGACATCGACACGGTCTCCCAAACATAAGTTTGACCAATGTTTTTGTTAGAATAAAAATAAATATCATAAAAAATTTATACTTTTATAAAAGTACTTGTTAAGACAAATCTATACATATGACTTTCAACATTCAAAACTAAATCATATAAAAGTTATGTATAGTCAAAGTTTTAAAAGTTTGACTTTTAGCTTTTTTAAAACGACACTCTTTAGGGACCTGGAGGGAGTACTGAGCAATTAGTACTCAGGGTTTGCCCCCACTTTTGGATTACAGGTACTGACGATAGCTGGACAACTGTGTTGGAGGTGGTAGTACCGGTGGGCTCGGTGCTATTCGCCTTGTTCATCTCTTCATGAAGACTACTTAAGTATATTATTCCGCTGCGAGATGTTTTGAAAACGCTTCTGCTATATATATATTTCTCAATCGCTTCCGCTGTATTTTGAACATTGTATTTGATTCCAGATATGATGGCTTATAAACTAAGTCTATTATTCTCTATTTCAACTGCCTGTGATGATGTAATTGTTGTGGCTCCTTCGAGAGTCGGATGTGTTTGATGTCGGTTTCTCGGAAATAGTGTTATCGAGAGCCCGAAGGACTCTCGATGGACTACCGGGTTTAGTCTGGTCTAAGTGCACTGCGAGCCAGAGGTGACAGGTGTGCTTAGTCTGGATTAAGCAGGGCGGTTCCGCCACACAACTCCTTCGTCCAAACACGACTGATGGGCCCTCCAGGTCGTGAGTGGGTCTTAGTTAGTCTTTTGGATCACCGTTGGTTGAAGTAGTTCCACGCGCTCGTTTCTTGATCACGTATCTGTAATGAGCGCCACTATATGATTGACATGCAGGATGATGCAAGGAATGAGATGCATGAATACGAAGCACACGTATAAATAACCATTTCATGAACAGGCAAAAAGGTGATTGATAAACTACTTAAACAAGGAGTACATTTATGGGCCTAGATCAAACATATACTAAATCGACCGTATGATTGCACTTATAAAGTTAGTGATCATACGACAACCGTATTAATGATGTGAGCCGGTAAAAGCAAATAATATATAAATTAGTACATGAGCAAGTTATCAATTTAACTGGTTCTTTATCATTTCATGTGTAAGCAGAACATCACACCAGTATATGAGCACACATGTAGTGGGCTACTACACCATTCACCTAGCATTAGTAATAGTAGTACCTTCATGAACTGATAATAAGCATATCCCATCACATGCCTAACTAGTAAGTCGTTTATCGTAAAGCAACCATGTTGGGTACCAAGTGGATGAAAACCACACAGGGATGATGCAAAGTTAAAACATTATTAGGTGTTTTGTTTGGAATGAGTTATTTAACATGAAATGACTGCTTCATGCACATATAGGGGAACATTCACTAATGATATCACACATTTTGTTTGTCTAATGGATTAAGGCCCTATATTAACCCTAAGTGTTTTACACAGCAAATGAGTTCATCTCTTAATCAAGTGTGGCATAGACAACAGTAGATAGCGTGTAGCTAGAAATCAACCCACATGCATAATGATATCAATAGCAAACAACACCTACTCTTATAATTACATAACAAATGCCTACTTTATGAATAAAAAGCATTACTTGTGTTCATGTAGTTAGACAACTCCAATTGAGCTCAGATTTTTGGGACATCTATATTTGCACTACATTATGCTACTGTCAAAATTTCAGCTATAAGGGAGTTATAAATTAATTAAGAGAATTCTAGCAAGTTATCAGCCCTATAGCTTCTCAGATTTTTCATAAATTATAGGAATGGTTTCCGAAGGTGAAATTTTACCAGTGAGCTATACTTAGCATGGGCTGCATGTACAAAAATTTACAAGTGAAAAATTCCAAGTTTGACAGAACATCTATTTTCCATATATTAATCTAGTGCAAATTAAGATGTACATATGAACAGTGTAATTAGCTTTCTTGAATATATTTTCTGGACTCTATGCACCAACATTAAGCTACCAAATCTTCTAGAGAATTTTCCTAGCAAGTTATGACCCCTTTTTCTAATTATCATTTCCAACATGTATCATTTTGTCATTTTCAAATCACCATTTAAACTTTACATGCACAACTTCATATTTCACCAGTTGGCTACTTATACTACCCAAAGTATATGAAAAATGCTAGAGAGTCAATTTGAGCATATTCTATGTAGCCTCCAATTTCTAAGTTAAATAAATCACATAACACATGTATAATGGTAAAAGGGTAAATAAACGGTAAGTGCTAGGGCTACAAAAATTCACATAGTGCTACAATGCCACAAGAAAGCTACTATCCAAGTTTCATGCCATTTGGAGTCCATTTAGTCCACTTTTGTCATTTATCCTAATTAATCAGGCATACAACACACCGAGGGCAAAACAAACATTTCACACCTCCACATCATATCCCTTGAACAAGAGGAGTCTAATGCAACTAAGTTTGCCTTTTTAGGATTTTTCTTTGATTTGTTATGAATTTTCAAAGTTCATAGTCAATTTAAATGCATCTAAATAGAAAAACATCAGATCTAAGGACTAGAACATAAATAACTATAGTTTCCAGGGGCTAGAATGTGAGATTTTCCAGACTCGTACTACTGTGCATGAAACGAACTCGCAAAAACACATAAAGGTAGGGGTCAATCTGCAAAACCACCTTTCTTCTTCTTCTTCCTCGGGACAGAGGCAGTACCGCGCGCGATGGAGGGGAGAGTCGAAGCTGCGCCGGCGTGTCGGGGCCCACACTTGAAGCCGACGGGTCTGAAGGGGTGTTCCCGGCGATGGGCTACCTCTCGAGGTAGATCTCGTCGCCGGCGATGGAGAGGAGAGGCGGCGCGGCGATGGTGAACCGGGGAGGTGAACGCGCGGCGAGGCAGCGAACGGCGGGACCAAAGGGCGCTTGAGCCGCGTGAGGTCGGGGCGCGTTCGGTAGAGGCGAAGTGAGGGTGCGGAGATGGCCTAGTGGTGGTGCTCCACGGCGAGGTGAAGCTCGCCATGGCGGGCCATGGTGGGCCGCGCTCGTGGGGAGGGTGGAGAGGCGCAACGACGGCGGCGCCTAGCGCATTGGGTGTGCGAGGCCGAAGCGAAACTGGCGGTGGTGGTCTGGAGCACCGGGAGGCGCTGGAGGGTAGTGCGCGACGGTGGTGAACCGACCGTGCACCGAGGGCAGCGACGACGCGGCGTGACGTCGCGCGGCGAGTCGATCTCCTCGTCGGCGAGGGGAACAGCGGCGACGTCAAGTGTGGCGGGTGCGCGAGGACGAGGCGAAGGCGATGGTGGTAGCCTGGAGGTGCGAGGAGGTCAGACGGCGATGGGGAAACTCGCACACCGAGCTTTGCCCAGCAATGGTGGTCCGGCGCGGTGCGGGCGAGAGGGAGGCTCTGGAGGGGCGTAAGCGAGAGTGGGAAAGAGGGCTCGGCAGAGGAGGAACCTCTCCACTTAACGCTGGGGTCGAAGGGCGCGATCCATGGCCGAGGCGCCGTGGCCGTACGCCGGCGGCCACGCGGCGTCCGTCGGCTGGGGAGCCGCGGCGGCGCTGGCGGGTGGGACCCACCCGGCAGTGGCCCAGAGAAAGAAAAGGAGAAAATGTGTTTTCTCCCTTACTGTAAATCTCATTTTTGACCTACTTAGGAACCGAATTTGGAAAAGCTCCAATTGAATGAAATGTTCTACTCTTTGAACTCTACATCTTTGTCAGAAGGCTCTATACCAGATTCTAAGTGGAAATATGATTTATTCATGAATTTATATAGCAGCCTTCAATTAGGATAGGGAACCTTTATTACTTGGGAAATTCAAAACTTATATTTCTGGGCTTTATCTCCCAAGGTGCCTTTTGACAAGGTTGCTTAGAATTTCTTGATCTACAACTCATTCAAATAGAGTCTTGCATGAAAGTGGCTGTAGGTTAGAGAAAACTTGAAATTTCAAAACAAGGCCGGTTTGAGCTGGTTTTCTGGGCAGATGTAAAATGACCCTAATCACCATGCAAACCTCGGTTTAGGATCAAGCTCAAATTATCAAAGTTGTGCATCACATAATTTTCTACAAATTTGGTACAGAAAGTTTCATCTAAAACCCAACAGATTTTGAACTACTGACCCAAACATGCCCAGGGTTTTGGTAAAACAGCAGGTTTACTTTACGTAAAGTCTTTCTCGTTCTCAACTTTTGAAGTATTAGTTGATGTCCAATCACTTCCAGGTCTAATGCATTTGAAAGGTGATAAGTTCAACTTCACTTCATAGAAAGGAAGATTTTGAAGTTGTATAGTGAATTCAAAAGTAACTTCAGTTTCTAATTTGGGATGAGCTGAAAATTTCAGACGAGTTTCTGTGGGCTGATTTGGACTGACTTCAAGAGGCATTTAGGTTAACTTTGCAATAAGTAGATGACAGTTTTGAGCCACGCTCAGTGTAGCAAAAGTGTAGTACACGATCTGCACCACAAGTTTGATATAGAGTTTAAGCAAAGGTGCTTAATGAATTTGAAAGTTTTATTAGGGCTCAAATTTGGTCACAGCCACTATTGACACCTCTCCAGGAATCTCTGATTTAATTTGGCCTCGACTTTTAATCCTCATAACTTATGATTTTAAAGATGGTTGTAATATCAAAGTTGAAGATAACATCCTGAACTAATACTATGGTATTTGGTGTTTTGCATAAAAGCTTGTGGATGGTGACTTAAACAACCAACCACGTAGAGTTTTGTGTCTTCCTAGAAAATTTTTGATTTAGTGACTTCTCCATCAAACCTTCGTTACTCTCTCTAAGCATCATCAGGTCCTAATTCCTTATTAACTTGTCTCTAACTGCGTATTAAGGCTCTTGAGAGGCTAGGGGCATCACAGTGGGTCGGCCGGCCATGGAAAAGAAGCCCAACGGTTAGGGTTCAGTCGCCTCACTTTGGGCCTGGACGCTTGAACCTAAGGGTGGGTAGGCCGGCCATAGGTAGTGGTCGCCTGACCACCTCCTTTTGCCGCCCGGCCACCGAAAACTCAAATTTTGAGTTGGGAGCGTCGATCCTTTATCTACGGGGCTGTTGAGTGGATGAAGGCGATCTTCTCCGACGTTTTAAGGACGAGGAGCCATCTTCTTCCCCATCTACACTCCTCCTTCATCTCCACTCAGCCATGGCACCTCTCTCCCCTCGGGGTAAGGGCAAGGTTGCCATCTCCATCTCATCCGACACCACCGCAACCTACAACCCCGCTTCCATGGACTCACCGCAACCTCTCCAAGCCATCCCGTTCGAGGAAAGCCTAGAAACATCCGTCCAGGAGTCGCCTTGGCCGACAGGGCTCAGTCCTCATGGCCGCTCGACCACACCCCATGGCCGCCCGGCCATAGGTGGTGGCTGCCCGGCCATGGGTGACTCACCCCATGGCCGTCACCCCGTGGCCGCCCGACTACTCGCGACGGCCACCTTGACTCCCCATGCCGTTCCCACTGCGTGGACAAGCCAGGGAGGGCCCTGTCTCTGGCAAGAACCATCGCCAAGAAGGTTGCCCGTCCGTCTCCGCGTCCCTGATTGCCCCCGTGAACTGTGTCAAGAGCTTCTTCCAAGAGGAGGCCGCTGGACCATCCAAAGAGCCGGTCTTTCCAAGCCCGTCCACCCATACCCTCCGTGGGATGAAAACTCCTACGGGTGGGTATGCTAAGGTGTTCATCCCTACGGTTCATAAGCCCGACGCCTCCATCGATGAGTCTATTGACTCAACACCACCACGAAGGACAGTGAAGAGGGTGGCCAGGATGCCTTCAATCAAGGGGCCGCCTGGACAGTTCGAAGACTCCTCGGATGAGGAGAAGGAGGAGGACACGGTGGCGTCGTTAAGGGAGGAGCTAGCAGCGCTCAAAGCTAAGTTTCAAAACTTAGAAGAGCGCTGTGCTGAGGGCGAGCTTTGGCGGATGGAGATCGATGATAAGATCAACATCCTTAGGAAGGGACTCTCCGCCAAAGTCCGCCGTTTTGCGGATGCAGCTGGGCGCCCTGATCTCTATGATCCTCCCGCACCATAGGCGCCCGGTGCATCTAGTTATCATAGGCGCATTTATTTTCATCCATTTAGTTCTTAGGTTGTTTTGAACTCATTCATTAATGTAATAAGCGCCTTATATTTGTTTTCATCCTATAAAGTAGATTTATTTCCCTTCCAATAATGAGTTTGAGTAGAATGGGCAAAGCCATTCGACTCCCTATCACTAACCCTGTAGAAACCACAAGCAAAATACGATGTACAAGGTACAACCTCGCTACTCAGAAATTTTTAGGGGAATTGGGCGAAACGCAGTGGCCGCCCAACCACACATAGTGGCCGCCCGGCCACCTATTTTTCACGAAAACGCGTCGCGCGGACTTGTCACATCTCCCCACGGCTCCCTCGACAAAATGCACCAACACACGGGTCGAACACCCAGAGTTGGGTGGATGCCCGACCACCACTATGGGTCAGCCGGCCACCTGTCAGGGTCGCCCAACCCTCTCACATGGTTGCCCGACCATGGTATTGGGCTAGATGGCCCATCAACACGTCGAACCCGTGCCAGGAGGTCAGGTTTGCATGTTACATTCATGTACCTCCATTTTTATTTGTGCTTTATACATGAACTTGATCAAATCATGCTCTACATGTTCATAATGTCATATCTTACTTGTGCTTGCACCATTTTATTTCCTATGCTAGAGTAATCTTGCCTTTGGATACTATCATGATTAAGAACCCACTTGAGTTGATATTGTTGATCCATGTGAGATAAGTTAATTAGAGGAAACTAAAGGAACCTCCCACATGAGAAAGAGTTTTATTTTGCAAAACCAAATAAGGGCTTCATCTTTGATGATCTCAAGTTCCTGTCCTACCAGTGCCACATATGAAAAGAAAACTTGTATATTCTTGCTGCCTTGATTGTTTTGAGTCTTATCAAACCTTGTGCCATTATAAGAGTTTGAATCAATTGAGAATTTTTGGCCTTCACATGGACCTTCCATGAAATAAAGTCTCTCAAAAAGGTGTGCAATAAGATGTCAATGATCCCATTCAGTTCTGTTTGAAAAGAAAGAGAGGCATGGAAGTTAAAAAAAAAGTGTGAAAGAAAGAAAAGTATGAGAAAAAAAATGAGAAAGAGAAAAGAAAAGAACTCCATGCCCTCTACTCAAAAATGGGACTCATATCAAGCACCACAAGAGACAAGATCCATACGCTACACTTGCACTTGGCCAAATCTCATTTGATTATGAATTCTTTCTTGACACTTGATTTGATTCGACAACATAAGCATGATAGGAAAGCCTCGTTCTCCCCACTACCTAGAGCTCCACAAAAAGCCTTAGCAGTATAGGAGGTGAGAAATACAAGATGTTGGCAAGGACACCTTGTCCTATGAGTGATCGAGAGTTGGACTTGAGATCAAAAGAGTTGGTATGCCCTACTTTTGAAAATCTTGAAAACCTCTTTACTCATGTGGCTAGGAACCTGAAGTTAACTTTGATACTCTTATTCCATGCTTCAACATTCTAAAACTCAACAGTAGGCACCACTAAAATCCTAGGCGAGATGAAATAGTTGGAAGTACTCTTGTGCTTGCTATAGTGGACGATGATGTTATGCCTTTCCCACTTATGCTTAACTCAACTCTTTGCTCGAGGACGAGCAAAGGTCTAAGTGTGGGGGGTGTTGGCAGTCGATAAAATCCATTTTTGACCACCAATACTTCATGTTTGAGGGCATAATTTATCAAGGTTTCATGTATTATTAACTGGTTCCATGAGTTGTGTACAAAAGTTGGATGCAGGAGCATATCATGACCAAAATATAGAAAGAATGTACAAAAGACAGGCAATGTGAGAAGGGGAGAGCAAATGGGCATGGGACCATGGCCGCTCGACCCAAACCCGTGGCCGCCCGACCACCTTGAGAGGTCGGCCGACCACCTGTCAGGGTCACCTGGCCACCCAGTCAGCTCTCAGAACAACTCAGCCAGCTGAGGTGGACGCCCGACCCCTTACCATGGTCGCCCGGCCACGTCATCAATCCGAACTTTCGACCTGCATGCAAAGAAGCACAAAAGAAGTTAAATGCAACCGTTGGATTAGGAATCCAATGCATCCAAGGGTCGGAAGAACATCATGCAACGGATCGGTGACGTCAGCAATCCAGGGCAATGGCCGCTCGACCAATGAGAGTGGTGGGCCGACCACCCCACTGACTCATTTTCACGTGCACCGAATCCAATAACTACGAACCGACTCCAGGAATGCATATCAACCGTTGGATGGTCAAAGGCGGCAAGATGAGTGGCTGTCCGACCACCCATGAAGGTCGGTCGGCCACCCCCCTGGCCGCCTGGACACCGACCTACCTCTACTCCCGACCTAGAGCACCTACAAGTACCCCCCTCGGTCTCCAAGCTATAAATACCCCCCGGGAGGTCACTTGCAAGGTGTGGTGGATCAAGAGAATACAAGTGTGGTTGTGTAGTTGAGTGTAGAGTATAGTAGTGAAGCCACCCATGGCATTGTAGAGAGAGCCAAGTTCTAACAAGAGTGAGTAGTGAGTTGTAGAGTAAAGGAGTCGGATTTCTCTTCGGTATTCTATTCCTGAGCTCTCAGCCTAAGTGGCATTATTACTCCATTTCCAGGATTGAGTAAAGTTCCTTCCTCCCTTCTTTATTTAGTTCATACTTACTTTATTTACATACTCAGTACTTTGCTCAGTAGTTTACAGGTGCCAAGTGTGCTCTGTGTAGTTTAGCTATACAGTTGTGCTTGCTCTCTGGCTTCGAACCAGTGTAGTAGTAGACTTGGTTGTGTAGACGTGGTGTCTAGACTAGAGTTTACCTTGGAAGGTGTCTTGTCCCACGCAGTTTTGGTTGGTAGTCCCACCTGGTGACAGCGGGTGTGTCCTGTGTAGTCCAACCCCGTCGTTCGGATAAGTTGTCATCGACGCATAGCTGAGTCCTGTAGTGCCCGCCTTTCTCGTCTGGGTTATCAGCACTCTGGTGCCCGGAAGTGGTTCTATAGCCCCAGTGTCCAAGTAAACCTGCTGAGTAGAATACTAGTTTGTTTAGTAAAGTTATGTTGTTTTATTTAAAGTAGTGAACCTGCTATCCTCTGTCTTTTATCTCTACAATTGCTGGTTTCATTATTCGTTCCTACCTTTCTGCGTTGAGTTACTCCTCGTTCCTCGTGGATTTCGATACCCTGGAATAATCTTGGGTGAAAACCTACAACGTGTTTCCGTGCGCTTGCGGATTTATTTAGTAGGCTAAGAAACGCCAACAGTAGGCAACTGACCCACATCTCCCTAGGATTTTAAATGGACCCACGTACCTTGGGGCTAACTTCCCTTTTACACCAAACCGATGTACCCCCTTCATGGGTGACACTCGACGGTACACGTGGTCGTCCTTCTCAAAGGCTAGTGGTCTTCTCCTTTTATCCGAATAACTCTTCTGCCTAGATTGGGCTCTCTTCAGGTTGGCATGAATGAATTTTACTTGTTCTTCAGCTTGTGTTACCAAGTTAGGACCGAAAGTGACACATTCTCACTACAGGAAAAAGGCCTTCTAGATACGTTTTGATAGCAACGATGGCTAAAGCGTCACTACACAAAAGGCGTAAACATGCTTTTTGACACGTTTTTTGGAATGTCTCAATTTGACACGATGTTAGACAAGATTAAAGTGTCAAAAGACATGAAGTGACACTTGTTGTCATGTTATTTAAATCATCTCAACATGACACGTAGTTAGCTATGCTATTAACCATCAGTAGCATCTAGACACGACATCAAACGTGCATATGCATGTAAATATGTTTTTTGATACAACTTAAAAGTATCTTAAAATAACATGAATTAAGACACATCTTCAACCGTCAATAGCATAGAGACACACAAAAGCGTATCAGACAAGCGTGTCTATAGGCACATAAAAACGTTATTTGACACGGTATTGAGAAGTTAAAATTCACTAATGATAAATATAAAAAGAGTGCATTACTTAACTATTCACATGCGATACAGTGGTCCAGTGGTGAGGAGGCATTATGTAAGGTATGAGGTCATGAGTTCAATTCTTAGCGATTGCATTGCACGAAAATCATATCTTATAGTATATATTTTTTACTATTTTTAAATACATATTAAAGTGTTTTTACAAAATGTAACAATGTCAATAGACACGTTGTATAAATGTATTTATAAAAGTGTATCAAAATGCATAGATATGCATATAACATTCTATGAAACATCTCAACTATAGATACGCTATAGTAATCTGTCTCTACAATCTTTGTTATAGTGCTTACGAAGACGCTCCTAGCACGCTTTAAGAAACGTGTCAACTTTAATGTAGATACGAAATAAAACATGTCTATTACATGAATAAAGCGTATCTACAGGGTAGGTTTTCTTGTAGTGTCTCCCGGTTTGGACCAGTTTAGGGGTGTCCTACACCTCCTACCATACAAGGCTTCGAAAGGGGCCATTTCTAAGCTTTTCTGGTAGCTATTGTTGTAGGCGAATTCTGCTAAGGTGAGGCACTCATCCCACTTAGTGGAATAAGTCAGAGCACAGGCCCTTCACATATCTTCCAGGATCTAGTTTACCTGTTCAACTTGGCCACTTGTTTGCGGATGGTAAGCCGAACTATGGATCGAGTTGGTGCCAAGAGCAGATTGCAATTGCTCCCAGAAACGGGACACAAATAATGAGCCTCGGTCTGAAGGTCTGAGGAACCCCATGTAATGAGACAATGCGGGAGATATAAATTTCCGCATAGTTCTGTGCATTATACTGGTTCTTCACCAGAATGAAGTGGGCAGACTTGGTGAAGCGATCAATGATGACCCAAATGGAATCGTAGCCCTTCTGAGTACGAGGCAACCCCAAAATGAAATCCATGTGTATATCCTCCCATTTCCACGCTGGAAGTGCTAAGGGCTGAAGCATTCCCGCGGGTTTTAGGTGATCAGCTTTTATTCTCTGACATACGTCACACTAGGACACGTACTTGGCGATTTCCCGTTTCATACGGGTTCACCAGAACTTCTGCTTCAGATCCTGGTACATCTTGTTACTGCTCGGGTGAATGGTGAACATGGACATATGTGCTTCGTCTAAGATTTTCTTTCTCAACTGCATATCCTTAGGTACCACTAAGCGACCCTTAAACCATAGGACGCCTTGGTCATCAAGCGTGAAACACGCTTTCTTCTCTTCATCTATACCCTCGCGAATGTGTGACATGCCCTCATCTCGCTTTCGTGCTCCTATGACTTGGTCTCTCAATGTTGGTTCAATAATGAGGCTATAAAGCCCAACTAGCTGTTCTGTGGGTAGTTTGATCTCATCCATTCCACAATAAATTACTCTTGCTGTGGGTCGGACTTCAAGCACATTGCAATGAGCCCGACGGGTGAGTGCATCAGCTACCATATTGGCCTTCCCCGGGTGGTAGTGAATCTCCAGATCATAATCTTTTATCAGTTCTAACCATCGTCGTTGTCTCATGTTTAGTTCAGGTTGCGTGAGGATGTATTTGAGACTTTTATGATCTGTATATATGTGACAAGTATTGCCCAGCAGATAATGTCTCCATATCTTTAGGGCGTGCACCACTGCCGCTAGCTCAAGATCATGTGTTGCGTAGTTGGCTTTGTGCTTTCTTAATTGATGCGATGCATAGGCAATCACTCTCCCTTCTTGCATTAGGACACAGCCAAGCCCATTGCCGGAGGCATCACAATATACATCAAATGGTTTAGTGACGTCCGGTTGAGCTAAAACTGGTGCAAAGGTTAATGACTTTTTCAAGCTTGTAAAGGCCTCTTCACACTTTGGATCCCACAGATATTTCACATTCTTCTTGGTTAGGGATGTCATTGGCTTCGCAGTTTTGGAGAAGTCCTTGATAAAGCGGCAGTAGTAGCCTGCTAAACCGAGGAAACTCCTAATTTCTATTACTGTTTCTGGTTGCTTCCAATTCAGTACATCCTCCACTTTACTCGGGTCAACTGCTACCCCCTCCTCGGACATGATGTGGCCTAGGAAACTCACTTCCCTTAGCTAAAATGCACACTTACTGAACTTGGCGTAGAGTAGGTGTTCTCTAAGCCGGGTAAGTACTGTCCGCAAGTGCTCCTCATGCTCTTCCTCATTCTTAGAGTAGACTAGGATGTCGTCAATGAACACGACTACAAATTTATCCAGCTCGTTCATGAATACTGAATTCATCATATACATGAAGAAAGCCGGTGCGTTGGTTAACCCAAAGGACATGACCAGATATTCGTACAAGCCGTATCTAGTAGAGAAGGCTGTTTTGGGTATATCTTCTTCCCTGATTTTTATTTGGTAGTAGCCTGACCTTAGATCAATTTCTGAAAAAAACTTTAGCCCTTGCTAGTTGATCGAACAAAATGTCAATGTGAGGCAGTGGGTACTTATTTTTGACTGTGACTGTGTTTAACGGTGTATAGTTGACGCACAATCTCTTACCACCATGGTCTTTCTTCTCCACGAAGAGGGCAGGACAGCCCCAAGGTGATGAACTAGGACGGATGAACCGTTTATCCAACTACTCTTGCAGTTGTGTTTTCAATTCTGTAAGTTCATCTAGTGCCATTCTGTACGGCCTCCTCGAAACAGGTGCCGTTCCTGGAACGAGGTCTATCTTAAACTCCACATCCCTATCTGGAGGAAGCCCAGGAAGCTCGGAAATACGTCAGGAAATTCACACACCACCGGTATCTTTTTAATCTCTTGAAGTTCGGTTGTGTTTATTGTGGCCTCTATATGTTTCTGTTCTGGTATGTGCACCTTTAGTATCTTGTTAGTAACCTTAGACTTTAATTTCACTTCTTTGCTGCCAACATGTAGGACTGCATCGTTTTCTGCCATCCAATTCATACCCAAAATGACGTCAATACCTTGGTGTGGCAGCACCACGGGATTGATGACAAAGCTCTCGGGACCGATGTCCACTTTCAATTTTCTGGCCATCAAACCAGTCATGACAGGTGAACCCAGTACGGTGATGTGATAATTTTCCTTTAGCTTGTACATTTTTATCCCATGCCTTAATGCATATGACGTGCTAAGAAATGTATGTGTGGCTCCGGAATCAAATAACACGATGGCCGGGTGACCATTGACGGTGAACGTACCAGCAAGTACCGGCTCTCTAGCCGGAATCTGGTCCATGTGGATGAAGTGAACTCGACCCGTCTTAGGCGCAAACCCCTTTTGCTTTCCTTGGCTGCCACCCGCAGGGGTGGGACCCTGGATGCGACGAGGTGCCCTGCAGTCCCTGCTGAAGTGCCCGGTCTTGCTGCAGTTAAAGCAAGGACCCCAAGCTCCTGGTGTGAAAGGAGCACGGGGTGCAGGAAGCTGCGCCGGCTGTGGTGGTGCGCTGTACGTGGGGAACCTCTGTTGCTGTGGTGCCCGGTGGATCCAACCCGACTGATTGGGCTGGACCACAAAGCGAGACTGCTGGTGGTTGCTGTGGCTGCTGGTAGTTGGCCTTCTGCTTCTGAGACGACCCAGGTGCACTGTTGGCCTGACGTTTCCGCTTTTGGTCCTCATTTGCAACACAGAGGCGGTTCTCCATGTCTAGTGCTGTGTCCACCAACTCTGTGAAGCTCTGGTAATGGCGCCCCAAATGCGTCATGAGTGTGGAGTCGAACCCGCTCAAGAGCCTAGCTGCCCTGCTATAGGATCATCAGCAACATCCCCAGGTGAATATTGTGACAGATGTATAAAGGACTACACGTACTGCATCACCATCCTGTTACCCTGCTTTAGTTCCCTAAACTCTCGTTACTTCTGCTCCATAAGACTCTTCGGGATATAGTGGGCCAGGAAAGCTGTATGGAGCTCCTCCCATGTGATCGTGTGACCCTGTGGCTGCATAGCTTGGAACGTGGCGTACCATGCTCCTGCTGGCCCCTGGAGTAGCTGCACATCAAACTGAGCTTTCTCCTGCTTGGTCAACCCAGGAAGCAGTGTGAACTTGGATTCTATCATGCGAAGCCAGTCATTCGCAGCAAGTGGTTCAGGACATGTTGTGAAGACAGGAGGGCGCAGCCCCTCGAAGTCCTGGTAGGTGATGCTGCGGGGCTGGTGTTCCTGTGCCGCTGATGCCCCTGAGCTTGGCGTTCTTCCCTCATGAGGCGGATCAACTTGCCCTGTTGCAGACCAGGGTGGCCAATTCCGGCGGAGGTGGTGCATCGTGTGGCTTCTGGCCCGAGGATTGTCCTTGACGAGTGTTCACCATCTGCAAGAGCGAAGCTAACAGGGTTTAGTTCAACCACTTTAAAGCAATTAGATGCACCAAAACACAGTTACTTGAAACATGTAAGATGGGAACATATAATTGCAGTAAGGTGTTAGCTTTCTCCTTGCAGCAGTTCGGCCACCGTCACATCTAGCATAGCCCGTGCGTGTAGACTCTTAATACTCGACAATCGCATGAATTTCTGGATAGTAACGACTTTAACGGTGAGTTGCTCTTAAACCGTGCATCTTTTGCTTATGATCCCTTTAGCACAGTTATTCCACGTTCTGTGTTCTTTAACCTTCGTATAAAAAGTTTTTGGTGATTCCATTTGTATCTTGATCAAAATTCGGTGTACGTCAGTATATATCAGTTTAGTTCAGATTTCTGAGACTGTATAATTTCAGCTATAACTTCCAAATGAGACGCATCTAGGAGAAACTTTGTATAACAAAGTAGTTCTACACAACCATTTATTCAACTTTGACAATACACTCCCAATTCAATTCCTGCTCTAAGAGTGTGCAAAATGGGGTTTTCCTACTGGTGCTGCTTCAGTTCAGATTACAGGCTCATGAAAGGTTCGACCATAACTCCAGATCTGAGCACAATTAGAGAAAGCTCCAATTGACAAAATTGTACACCAGATAGCTCTCTACAACTTTGGTATTCAACCCTTGGCCCAAATCCTTACACATTCCAAGATAATATCAGTTTTAGCTGCAGCTATGCAAAATTTCAGATTGCAAGATGCAATCCAAAATGAAGTGCAAACCCAAATTCCATTCACACAACCATCTCAAATACCACCACGATGTAGAACTAACATTAGTGCCACTTAGAAAGGTTCGAATACCACTAAAGAGTCTTAAGATTACATTATGGGATGGTGGCTACATCAACCAACCATCAAATAGTGCATAATAAAATAACCATCACGACATCGAATGGAGTACCAAATGAGCTCTCACAACTCACCAATGTTTTAGTACAACCATGAATCTAAAACGTGTGGCGGAACCGCCCAGCTTAATCCAGACTAAGCACACTTGCCACCCTTGGCTCGCCGTGCACTTAGGCTAGACTAAACCCGGTAGTCCGTCGAGCTACCCAAAAGGGCACTCGATGTAACCATCGCCCGAGGATACCGACATCACACACATTCAGCCCTCGAAAGAGCCACAACAGTTACACCATCACAGGCAGTTTAATAGTGAAAATAAGATAAAGTTCTTACAAACCAATATATGAAATCAAATACATGTTCAATGATAGCAGAAGCTATTGCAAAATATACATGTATAGCGGAAGCATTTCAAAACATCTCACAGCGGAATTAAAACTCAACTAGTCTTCGTGTAGAGATAAGCAAGGCGAGTAGCACCAAGCCCACTGGTACTACCACCTCCATCACAGTTGTCCAGGTGTCGCCAATACCTGTAATCCAAAAGTGGGGGCAAACCCTAAGTACTAATTACTCAGTAGGACTTAATGGAAATGGCTTACGGCTGACGCAAAGCTTGCTTACTAAGAATTTGATCCTTAGCTATTGATTTTAAACAGGATCAAGTTAACATGTGGAAGCAGGATTTGACAGTTGCTTGATTTAACATATAGAGTAGGATTTGACAGCTACTTAGTTCATCATGTCAATAAATGCTATTCATGAGTACCGTAATAAGTTGCATGAAAATAAAGCATGTAAAACCAAGCATGTAGTATTCAAAACATGAATTCATAGTACAACATATTCAAGTGGATTACTACTTTGCTCGGCAATGGTATTGGCATTCTCACACTTGGTGAGCATCAGCGATTCGAATCGATTTTTATATTCCCAGGAATAACTAGAAGCACTAGGATGGCATATGCTTACTAACCCGCGGCGTTCCCTCATATGCTTCCCCCATCTCCACTCGTCCCGTCTCAAGTTCAAAACCACTCCCGCCTGACTCCCGGAGCGCGTTGTCGCAGGAGCGTTACCACGCAATGGGTCAGCCCTCCCTTGACAACCGCCTCCGCGGTCACCTTCCTCTCAACCAGTGGGTAGGAACGTGTCTCTGTGCTTGAGACGTCACAAGTAAGACTTTCACAGGTCCATTGATCCCGGATAAGCACTCTAGCAATGTTATGCCGACCAATAGGCAAACAACGACCGGCCTTATGAGACTCGGGCGGAGTCCACCATACCATCCACATCTTCTTCATCATTTTTCTTATATATCCATATCTCCGTCTGGTCTCGATTTAAGCCATGAGCATCCTCATAGCTTTCACCATAGTAATATTTCTTGTGACTTTTGAAAATCGCCTACGCGACGAGTGACTCCATTCACTCGTGTCTACTCGTACCTAGCAATTCTAGGCACTCGTCCTACGAACTCTATGTATAGGTGCTAAGGCCAGGGCGGCCAAGGAGTCTAATGCAAATGTTTCCAATCAACTCCTAATGCACATGCGTAATCAACAATTATCTTATTTGCTAGGAATAGCATGGTCCTGCCTACCTTTGATTTACTTTAAGAGAACCAATAAACTATGCTAATGTTAGTTTGCCGGGTTGTGAGGCTTTGCCCCAGGCAACCCCTTGATCCCTTGGACAACTCCTCCTTCCAAGCACGACTGATGGGCCCTCCAAGTCATGAATGGGCCTTACTTGGTCTTTTGGATCACCGTTGGTTGAGGTAGTTCCACGCGCTTGCTTCTTGATGACATATCTGAAATAATCGTTACTATATGAATGCCATGCACGATGCAGTGAAATGGGATGCATGAATGATAGGCACACACTTAGAAAATCGTTTCATGGTTGGGCAGAAAGGTGAACAATAGACTACTTAAACAAGATTACTTTTGTGGGTATAAACCTAGCATACGCTCATACAATTAAGTATAAACAGTGCAACACATGAAATAGTACATGAGCAAGTTATCAATTTAACTGTTCTTTATCATTTCATATGTAAGCAAAACATCACACAAGTATATGATTACACATGTAGTGGATTACTACACCATTCTCCTAGCATTAGTAACAGTAATACCTTCATGAACTGATAATAAGCATATCCAATCATATGCCTAACTAGTAAGTTATTTATCGTAAAGAAAACATGTTGGACACTAAGTGGATGAAAACCACACAAGGATGATGTAAAGTTAAAACATTATTAAGTGTTTTGTTTGGAATGAGTTATTTAATCATGAAAAGACTACTTCATGCATTCATAGGGGAACATTCAATAATGATATCACACATTTTGTTTATCTAATGGATTAAGGCCCTATATTAACTTTAAGTATTTTACACAGCAAATGAATTAATCCCTTAATCAAGTGTGGCATAGATAACAGTAGATAGCGTGCAGCTAGAAATCAACCCACATGCATAATGATATCAATAGCAAACAAACACCTACTCTTACAATTAAGTAACACATGCCTTCTTTATGAATAAAAAGAATTACTTGTGTTCATTTAGTTAGACAACTCCAAATGAGCTCAGATTTTTGGGACATGTAGATTTACACTACATTATGCTACTGTCAAAATTTCAGCCATAAAGGAGTTATAAATTAATTATGAAAATGCTAGCAAGTTATCAGCCCTATAGCTTCTCAGATTTTTCATAAATTATAGGAATGGTTTCCGAAGGTGAAATTTTACCAGTGGGCTATACTTAGCATGGACTACATGTACAAAAATTTGCAAGTTGAAACTCCCAAGTTTTACAGGACATCTATTTTCCATATATTAATCCTGTGTGAATTTGAGATGTACATATGAACAGTGTAATTAGCCTTCTCGAATATACTTTCTGGATTCTATGCACCAACATTAAGCTACTAAATTTTCTAGACAATTTTCCTAGCAAGTTATGACCACTTTTTTCTAACTATCCTTTCCAACATGACATTTTCAAATCACCATTCAAACTTTACATGCACAACTTCATATTTCACCGGTGGGCTACTTATACTACCTAAAGTATATGAAAAATGCCAGAGAGTCATTTTGAGCATGTAGCCTCCAATTTCTAAGTTAAATAAATGCACATAACACATGTATAATGGTAAAAGGGTAATTAAACAGCAAGTGCTAGGGCTACAAAAATTCACATAGTAATGCCACAAGAAAGGTACTGTCCAATCCAAGTTTCATGCCATTTGGAGTTCATTTAGCCCACTTTTGTCATTTATCCTAATTAATCAAACATGCAACAAACCAAGGGCAAAACAGACATTTCACACCTCCACATCATATCCCTTCAATAGACCTATTCAAGAGGAGTCTAATGCAACTGAGTTTGTCCATTTTGGATTTTTTGTGATTTTACACGATTTTCTAAAGTTCACAGCTCAAATAAACGCATTTAAACAGAAAACATTAGATCTATGGACTGGAACGTAATTAACCATAGTTTCCATGGGCTAGCATATAAGAATCACCAGACTCATACCACAGTGCATCGAATGACCTTGTGAAACTTCAGAAGGACGGGGGTTAGATTGCAAAACTTCCTTTCTTCTTCCTCCTTTCGTTGGGGATAAACCCGCGCGCGGCGGAAGGGGAGGCGGCGCTCCGCCGGTGGCGTGGGGGCCCTACTTGGAGCCGAGGCGATGGCCGAGGGTGCTCCCGACCACGGGGTTTCATCTCCCCTAGGTCTAGTCACGCGGGGAGGCTTGTCCGAGCGGGGCGGGGTGGTGAACTCGGACGGCCACGGTGCGGCGGTGCGCGACGGCGCCCGCTCGATTCGGCGGTGTAGGAGGCGGTAAGGGCTGTTGGTCGGGCTTGTGAGCTGCGCGGGGACGAGTAGAGGCCGGAGGAGGTGGATTGAAGGTGCGGGGATGGCCCGAAGGGGGCCCTTAACGGCGGCCTAGAGCACGAACTGAGCGGTAATGGTGGTCGAACGTGGAGAGGACGCTAGGGCCGATGGCGGCGGCCCCGGAAGCAAGGGAAAGGTGGAGGGAGGTGTGGCAATGATGGGGCGCGCGTTGGGCGAAGGGGAGGCGGGCCGTGGTGACCGGCATAGTGAGCTCGCCGCGAGCAAGACCATGGCGAGTGGCCACGGCGTGAACGCACGTGGAACGGCTGGAGGTGGCGAGGCGGGGACGAGGAGCAGCGGGGACGGTGGAGGAGCTCGCGGCGATTGCGGTGGGGGTGGTGGCTGGGCTAGCGGAGGTCTACAAGGGCGGCGGCGCGAGCTCAACCCAGCTCGGCCATGGTGGCTCGGGCGCGTCCCACGAGAGAGCGAGTGCGGGGATAGAGCGAGAGTGAGGCGGGGAGGGAATGGGGACGGGAGAGCGTCCAGGTGAAGCCGACACGGGTGCGGGGTGGCGATCCGTGGGCGCGAGCGCCTGGCCGTACGCCGGTGTTCACGCGGCAGCCGTCCGCCCGGCCATGGGCACGGCGCCGAGGTGTGGGACCCACCGGTCAGTGACTCAGGGAAATGGAGAAAAGAGAAAATGGAAAAAATGTGTTTTCTCCTCCGCTAAAAATCGCCATTTTCACCAATTAAGAGACCGAATTTGTCAAAACCCCAATTAGATGAAATGTTCTACTCTTTGAGGTCTACAACTTTGTCAAAAGGTTGCATATCAGAATCGGTTTGCAAATAGGATTTAAATTTGAATCTTTCTTGCAGCTCCCTGTTTGGACAGTGGACCTCTAATGGTTGAAAACTTCAAAAGTCCTATTTCCAAGTGCTTTCACCCAAAGTGCCTTTTGGCAAAGTTGCTTAGAATTTCTTGAGCTACAATCACTCAATTAGTCTTGCATGAAAGTGGCTCTAGGCCATAGAAACATTGAGATTACTAAACAGGTCAGATTTGGACTGGTTTTCTGTGTTGGTACAAAATGACCCTAAACTCCATTTAAACCTCAGTATGTGACCAAGCTCTAATTACCAAAGTTGTTCAACAGTAAATTATCTATAAGTTTGATAATATAAAGTTGGTCTGAATCCCAACAGATTTTGAACTATAGACACAAATGTGTTCCAAGGTTTGGTAAAACAGAAATTTCACTTTGTGTAGAGACTTTCTTGTTTCCAACTTTTGAAGTATTAAATGTAGTCCAATCACTTCAAGGTCTGTTGCATTTGAAAGGTGATAAGTTAAATTTCACTTCATAGAAAGGGAGTATAGTGAATTCAAAATAAATTTCAGAATCCACTTTGGGATAAACTGAAATCCTAGGGTTGGGGAATTATTCTAAGTATAGACTCTCTTGGGCTGATTTCCAAGAGAAATGTGGTGCCATTTATAATAGGTACATTTTTAAACCATGTTCAGTGTAACAAAAGGGTAGTCCATAACATGTACAACAACTTTGACAATGGAGTTGAGCTCAGGTACTTAATGAATTTGAAAGTTTTATTAGGGCTCAAGTTTGGTCTCGATCACACTTGCTACCTCCGGAAGAAACGTTAGTTGGATTTGGTTTGATCTTTTAAACCTCTTGTCTTTAGATTTTTGAACATGGGCAAGCAGAAAAGTCTAGGGTTACTTTCTTATCCGAGGTTTTGTATTTGGTGTTGTGCTCAAAAGCATGTGAGTGTTGACTTATCCAACCACGAAATGTGTGGTCTTGTATCTTGTATAGAAAATTTCTGACTTAGTGACTCCTCCACATATTTCTCATTACTCTCTAAGCTTGATTAAGCCTTTATTCATTATTAGCCGGCCTCTAACTGTGTGTTAAGGCTTTCGAGATGCCAGGGGCATCACAAAACGTGGAGCGGAATATTACAAAACATCGCTTTCAACGCATCACTAATTTAAAGCTTACTTCCCTTCATCCCTCCATCAGCCACCCTCCACCCTGGAGTTCGCGTCAGACGAAACATTCTCCTCTTCCTCCTCCATCTCCATGGGCTCTGAGGACTCTACTTCCAAAGGGGCTGGTGCAAGTGGGGGCTGCTGCGGCGGCTCGTACTCTGCCAGACGCTGCTGCAGCTGCGCCACCTGGCCCTCCAACTCCTCCACACGGGCACGGGTCTCCATGTACCAATCAAAGTAGAAGCGGTTCCGGTCCTCCGCACGGTGGTACATCCCGCGCGCTTCACGTGCATAGTCCATGCACGCTACTAAGGGCCGAGCGCCGTTCCTATCTCGGAGCTGCTCGTGGCGATCTAGCCAAGTGTGGTCAAGGTCGTTGGTGGGAAGGTAGCGCAGGATCGTGTGGCCAGCCTCCCACCCGGAGCTCAGCGAGGTGAGGGCTGCCATCACCGCCATACGGTAAGCCTCCTCCTCGTTGGCCGCGTAAGTGGTGATGGTCCCCTGGTGTCACACCCGGTTTCAACGAACAAAACTGTGCAACATATATATGCGCCAGAAAACGTCTCGCATATACATGACAAATTACAAAGTACCACAACACATGCCAAAGATAAAAACGTGCATAACATTAAATATATCATTATTACACTGTGACACAAGTGTTTAACTCAGAGTATAACGTAGCATAGCGGAAGCATAAAACATAAATATAACGGGTGCCACAGGGACGTCAACTGGTGAATGAAACGCCTAATACTCGTCGTAGTCTTGCACATAGTCTTCATTACCACCATCATCTGAGCAGCGGTTGGATTTTTCCCCCCAACAAGGAATAAATATAAAGAAACAAGCGTGAGTACAAAATACTCAACAAATATAACATAAACCATGAGGCTCTATGGTTAGCTGACAACTGCATAAGCTTTTAATTTAAAACATTTATTAAGGCCTATTTACTATGAATTAATGACAAAACCATTAGCCCAAAAGATATTGCATAAGAAATTTAAATAAGATTAAATAGATATAACAATTATCAAAACAATAACCAAAACCAAGGAACCTCAGCCAAGGGTCCTTCTAATCACTGGGAAGGGTCTGGGCCGCTCATAACCGTGAGCCCGGCTAACATGTTAGTTCTACACTGTCGAGAGGTTGTACATCTTTACCCACAAGTCGTGAGCTACGCTAGGAATTCATCACATTACCGGAGATGAGATGACTAGCAAGCGCACTACGAAGCCTTTACAAAGATCATGTTGGTAAGGTGTAACCGCTAAGGTTTCAGGGTCGCAACGGTGGTGTCCGCCTCCAAAGGGAGAAGCACATACATATAACGTAAAGCACACTCAACCATGAGGTAGTGCAGCGACCACTGATGCTAACCTCCCCTCTTGCCCTGCAGGTAAGTTACTCCCAAACCAAAACAACCTAATTAATCAGCTAAGTCTGTCCCATTCCAGCCTTGTGGTAGCACTGTTGTCCCAGGTGGTCGCTTTGTGATTCGGTCCTTAGGGAGACAACTAGCAAAAGCACACGAGCACAATGCTCAAGCTCCCTAAACCATGTTGCTAAAAAGCCATATTAAAATGGACATGAACCGATCAGGGTTAAGCCCAACAATTAATTTCATAAGATCATTAATCAAAATTAAATTAACAAAAGAGGTGAGTTTGCGCAGCACCTAGCACAACTTAACCATATGCATCCCACAAGGTAGATATAAAAGGATAAAAGTAGCTAGGTAAACCTTACGGCATATAAATTAAAATGCACATGCAGTAATTAAAAAGATTATTAGGTGTTGTTTATGTTATACTTGCCTTCCTTAAAATTTATTCCTTGCTGCTCAGAGGCTTCTGGAGACTGCTCTTCGAACTCAACAGGTGGATCAACGCCTATGCACGGTACACGGCACCAAACAAGCATACACACGATCACACATGCAAGCAAACAAATGCAAAAAGTAAGAAACAGGACATCATAACATAAAAACAGAAGGTAAAACGTATATAAAATTATTCTACACATCGCTACGGTCGCGTGGGCGCGAGAATCGCCGAAAACGGATTTAAAACGTGAAAGATATGGCCTTTTAAAGATGATAGGACCTATGTGCAATTATTTTTCGAAAACTCAGGTTCAAAAGATAAAAACAGGGCCTGGCTTATACGTGGATGGACTGTGGGTTAAATCCAGAGAAACTAAGGGCCTCTTTTGCAAAACGCCAACGGCTGACCGGCGGTTTGACCCCTGTTGACCGGTATTGACTCGGTCTTCGGTGGTTTCTGGCCGTTGGATCGAGATCTAGCGGTTCGGGTTGGAGGGAAACAGAGACAAGTCGGCGTCGGCCATCGGGGCGACAGAGTCTGCCCTTCCGCGGCGGCGGCTCGCCGGAGTGCGGCGCTCTGGGCCACAGCTAGGTGCAGAGCGGGATGAGATCAGGCCACGGAGAAAGGGGGCACGTTGGAGGTCCTCACCGAGGGCTCGTACGTGGCGTGCGAGCCACGCAGAAGGCTGGCGACGGGCACCGGCGGTCGGCGGAGGTGGGCGCGTGTGGGCGTCCGGGCATCCAAGAAACAGCGGGCGAGCTTCGGGGTACTCCTGCGAATGTGGCTTGTGGGTTAATTTGGCCGGAGAAGCCTCGATGGTGGCGAATTGAAGAGGCGGCGGCGCTCACCTTGCGAGCTCGGGTGGCAAAAAATTGGAAGCGGTGGCGGCGCTAGGGCTGGAGCGAGGGAGCGGGTGGCCGAAAGGGATGGCAGCGGAGGCAGTGACCACTTTTATATGGCGGCGGTGGAGGATTCGACTCGGGTTCGAGATGGAACGCGACGCGACCTCGGGGTCCCATTCGGTTCGGTCTTAGTCCATACGGAGCTCGGGTCGGGGCGGCGCGCTGGCAGGCGGGCCTTGGCCGCGGCGGTGCGGGTCCACGGTGCAGGGAAGGCAGGGTCGGCCCGGGGTCAGAGAGAGGAGGATGGGAGAGGGAGACCACGGCTTGAGGGCCATTGACAGAGAGACAACGAGCGAGGCGTTCGGCCGAAGGTTGGAGGAAGACCTGACGGTGAGGGCCCACCGGTCAGAGAGTGTAGGGGGAAAAGGGAGCGCGTGGCGCGGACTGGGCTGCTGCCTGGCGAGCTGGCTAGGCCGGCCCAAGGGGCCGTGCGGGCAGGCCGAAGTGGGGGCTGGCCGCTGGGCTGTCGGCCCGGTGGCTGGCCTCCTCTTCCTTTTTTTATTTTCTTTTCTCTTTTGCAAAACCAATGTCAAAAACAAAAATCTAAAATCCAAATAAATTTGAATTTCCATCCTTAGTTCATACAAGAAATAAAACTATGCATCGGCATGAATGTACAACAAAAGTTGACCTATAATTAATTTTAATTATTGTAGATAAAATAAAGAATTAAATGCATGGCTAAGCATATAAAATCCTAAAAAAAATAGATAAACCATATTAAATTTATTATAAAATACTGAAAATAAAATTAGGGTGTTACAACACCTACCCTCTAACAAGAATCTCGCCCCGAGATTCAGATAGGCTGGTTAGCAAAGAGAGCGGGGTATGCTGCTTTTAATTCATCCTCTTGTTCCCATGTTGCCTGTGCTTCTGTGTGATGATTCCACTACACATGGCACATCTTGATCTTTTTGTTTCTAGTTTTTCTTTCTAAGGTGTCTAAAATTTTTACTGGATGCTCTGTGTAGGTCAGATCCTCCTGTACCTCCAATCCTTCTAGCGGTGCTTGCTCTTCGGGCACTCTCAAGCACTTCTTCAACTAGGACACCTGACAAACTGGAAGGCAATTCCAGGCGGTAAGCTACTTCACCTTTCTTTTCCAGTATTTTAAATGGCCCAATATATCTTGGCGCTAGCTTTCTTTTCATGTTAAATCTACGAATACCTCTCATTGATGACACTTTCAAGTACACATGGTCATCCACTTTAAAGGACAAATCTCTCCTGCGAACATCAGCATAGCTTCTCTGCCTGGACTGAGCAACTCTCAAATTTTCCTGAACAATCCGCAATTGTTGTTCATCATCCTGTATTATGTCAGGTCGAAAAACCTGCTTCTCACCTGTCTGATTCCAGAACAACGGCGTTCTGCACCTCTTGCCGTACAGTGCTTCAAACGGCGACTTCTTCAGACTGGCTTGATAGCTATTATTATAGGAAAACTCAGCATATGGCAAACACTTATCCCAGCTAGTGCCGTACTGTATGGCACAAACTCTCAACATATCCTCCAGTATCTGATTAGTCCTTTCTGTCTGCCCGTCGGTCTGAGGATGGTACGCTGTACTGAATCTGAGCTTTGTGTCCAAAGAATTATGCAACTGCTCCCAAAAGCGAGAAGTAAACTGCAAACCTCGGTCAGATATAATTCTCTTAGGCACGCCGTGCAGGCAGACAATTCTGGAGATGTATAGCTCAGCTAACTTAGCACCTGAATAAGTAGTGTTAATCAGTATAAATTGAGCTACCTTGGTTAAACGATCTACTACTACCCATATTGAATTATAACCTTTCTGAGTATGAGGTAAACCCACAATAAAATATATGGTAATTTCTTCCCACTTCCATTCCGGCACCTTCAACGGCTGTAATAAACCTGCTGGTCTCTGATGTTCTGCCTTCACACGCTAACATGTATCACAAATAGCTACATACTCGACCACGGCACCCTTCATACCGTACCACCAAAATCTTTCTTTCAGGTCGTAGTACATCTTAGTGCTGCCGGGATGAATAGAATAAGCCGTATCATGAGTTTCACTCAAAATCAATTTTCTGATGCTGTCCACATTAGGCACACATATTCTGTTTTTGTACCATAAAGTTCCCTGTTCATCTTCCCGAAAGTGAGGCGCCTTGCCTAATTTGAGCAACTCACGAATTTCCTGCAATTTCTCATCATCCTTCTGGTGTTCCCGAATCTCTTGTTCTAATGTCGGCTCTGCCTCAAACGCTGTGGCTGTAGTGTGATGTAGGAAACCCAAACTCAATCTTTCAAACTCTTCACATTACTCATGCGGCATCATGAAACCCAAAGCCATATTACCATAACTCTTCCTACTCAGAGCGTCTGCCACCACATTAGCCTTGCCAGGATGATAATGAATTTCCATATCATAATCCTTAATTAATTCCAGCCATCTTCGTTGCCGCATATTTAACTCGTTCTGTGTGAAGATATATTTGAGACTCTTGTGATCTGTATAAATTTCACAACGCTGCCCGAATAAATAGTGACACCAAATCTTCAGTGCGTGCACCACTGCTGCAAGTTCCAGATCATGTGTCGGATAATTCACCTAATGCTTGCGCAACTGCCATGAAGCGTAGGCAATCACTTTACCTTCCTGCATCAGAACACATCCCAAACCATCCCTGGAAGCATCACAATAAACTATGAATTTCTTCTGCTGGTCAGGCAATGTCAACACAGGTGCTGTAGTCAATCGCTTCTTCAACTCATCGAAAGAAGCTTGCTATGCATTTGTCCATCTAAATTTTGCATCCTTCTCTAGCAGGGAAGTCATGGGCTTCGCAATTCTTGAAAAATTTTCAATAAATCTCCGATAATAACCAGCTAAACCAAGAAATCCACGAATCTCTTTTGGTATTTCCGGCACCTTCCAGTTCGTTACCGTACTGACCTTGCTTGGATCCACTGCAATTCCTTCTTTGGAGACAATGTGACCAAGGAAACGCACTTCATCAATCCAAAATTCACATTTGCTGAACTTGGCGTACAGCTTGTGTTCCCTCAATCTCTGAAGAACTAACCTTAAATGCTCCTCATGTTCTGCTTCAGTCTTGAAATAAATCAAAATGTCATCAATAAAAACCACCACAAACTTGTCTAAATAATCCATAAATACTGAATTCATCAATTGCATGAAATAGGCAGGAGCATTGGTGAGGCCGAAGGACATTACTGTATACTCATACAAGCCATACTTAGTGGTGAAGGCAGTCTTAGGAATATCTGAGGGACGAATTTTTAACTGATGATAACCAGATCTCAAGTCAATTTTGGAAAAGACACAAGCACCCTGAAGCTGATCAAATAAATCATCAATGCGGGGGAGTAGGTACTTGTTCTTAATGGTGAGTTTATTTAGAGCCCGGTAATCCACACACATCCTTTTCACATCAGTATCCTTTTTCTCAACAGGCAAAACTGGGAAAGACCAAGGAGAGGAACTACGACGGATAAATCCTTTAGCTAGCAGCTCATCTATATTCTTTTTAACTTCATCTTGCTCTACCGGTGCCATTCTATATTGCCTCATTGCTATAGGTGCAGTACTAGGTAAAAGCTCTATTAAAAACTCAATATCTCTGTCAGGCGGCATACCTGGTAACTCATCAGGGAAGACATCTGGATAATCACACACTATCCGAAAACCGTCTGTAGGTCTAGCTTCCATCTGGTGCAAATACCCTGAAGGACTTGATGCACAGATCCCCACTTCCTGGCCATCTGATGCTGCTAGGTGAACTGTCCGTTGAGCACAATCAATTTTGATACCCTACTTCTCCAGAGTGTCCATGCCCAAGATGATATCAATATCCATAGAATCATTAACTATTAACTTGGCACTGAACTCTACCCCCTTTATTTTTATACCCACTCTGGAACAAATAGAACTGGTGTTTATCTCTCCACCTGGTGATGCAACTACCATAGGTCTTTTCATAGAACTTATAGGTATGTTGTTTTGTTCAGCATATGATCTTGTAATAAAAGAATGTGTAGCACCAGTATCAAAAAGTACAGTAGCGGGATTGGCGTTGACTGTAAACGTACCGAGAACGACATTTGGAGCATCTGCTGCAGTTTCTGCCATCACATGGTTGACCTTGCCCTGAAGTGGCGCCATATTCTGCTGGCTGGGGCGCCCCTGCTGCTGTGGGGCGTTCTGCCTGCCCTGCTGCTGCTGTGGGGCGTTCTGCCTGCCCTGCTGCTGCTGTTGTCCCTTTTGAGGGCAGTTGTTGGCGAGGTGCCCACTGTCGCCACACTTGTAGCAATTTCTAACCACTGGAACAGTAGCCTGATTTGGGGTAGGTGGATTGGACTGCCCCTGTGGCATAGCTCGGTAGGTAGGGCGTTGGCTCAGATTCTGATAGCGCTGACCCTGACCTGTCTGCTGCTGGTACTGCTGCTGCTGGGGCTGCTGTCGCTGCTGGTACTGCTGCTGCGGCTGCTAGCGGGGGCAGGTGTTGCTATTGGAGGAAGCAGGGTTGAGCTTTCTTTTCTTCTCTTCAATTTCCTTGCGCTTCTGCTCTGTAAGCAAGGCACGGTCCACCAGGTGATTGAAATTATTGAACATGTTGTTCATCAGCTGTAACTGAAGGTTGTCATTAAGACCCTACAGGAAGTGCTCTTGCTTGTCACCATCTTCTGCAACTTCTGTGGTAGCATAGCGAGCAAGCTGCAGGAACTTATCATGGTACTCTGTGACTGTCATGTTCCCCTACTTCAGAGAGAGGAACTCCTTCTTCTTCATCTTCATTATGCCTACAGACACATGGTGGCTTCTGAATCTCTCACGGAACTGAGCCCAGGTGAAACATTCTCTGTCCTGCGGTCTGTACGATTCCCACCAATCTAGAGCAGCACCTCGAAGCTGTCCTGCTGCATACAGGACCCTCTCTTGATCATTGCACTGCGCAATGTCAAGCTGTCGCTCCACTGCACGGAGCCCGTCATCTGCCTGAAGAGGATCAGCAGAATGGGAAAAAGTTGGCGAGTGCCCCTTCATGAAGTCTCCACGCCTGTCCCTCTGCTGCAGCTGCGGATTGGCTTGAACATTCTGCAGAGCTTGTACTGCATTATTGAGAGTAGCCATCATCTGCATCTGAAGCTGAAAAGACTGATCTGCTGTCAGCGGCGGTGGGTTCTGCGGTGGGTTTTGCGGTGGGTTGCCATTAGCCTGATTCCTGGTGTTTACCATCTGTTGGCAGCAGTTGAAACAATATCAGTAAGCAATTGTTGCACATATCCAGGATGATAAACAACGGTGACCGATAAAGTAAAGAGAAAAGAGTAGATGGCTATTTATAACCCCCAACGATCTAATCTTTATTAATTAGTTAATTTAATTAATTTAATCTTCATAATTATTTATACCGTGGACATATATCACAGCTAGACTATCAATCAATCAAAGAACCAAATCAAACATAGTTCACCATGACAAGCATTCACACACCAAAACAAAGCGTGCTAACGAGATATAATAAGGGTATAATCTAATATATAAAGACACCCTAATGATGACATCTATAGAAACGATAGAAATACTTGAGTAAAGTTCTATATGACAGAATGAATAAATAAAAATTTTCGAACATAATGTGAGCATTTAAAAGTCAGCAGTTAAGACAGGGAAAGTGAAGTCCTTAAACACGATCAGTTTTAACTAGGCTTTCGTTCTACAGTCAATATGGCACTGGTACCAAATTTGTCACACCCGGTTTCAACGAACAAAACCGTGCAACATATATGTGCGCCAGGAAACGTCTCGCATATACATGACAAATTACAAAGTACCACAATACATGCCAAAGATAAAAACGTGCATAACATTAAATATATCATTATTACACTGTGACACAAGTGTTTAACTCAGAGTATAACGTAGCATAGCGGAAGCATAAAACATAAATATAACGGGCGCCACAGGGACGTCAACTGGTGAACGAAACGCCTAATACTCGTCGTAGTCTTGCACATAGTCTTCGTTACCACCATCATCTGAGCAGCGGTTGGATTTCCCCCCCCCCAACAAGGAATAAATATAAAGAAACAAGCGTGAGTACAGAATACTCAACAAATATAACATAAACCATGAGGCACTATGGTTAGCTGACAACTGCATAAGCTTTTAATTTAAAACATTTATTAAGGCCTATTTACTATGAATTAATGACAAAACCATTAGCCCAAAACATATTGCATAAGAAATTTAAATAAGATTAAACAGATATAACAATTATCAAAACAATAACCAAAACCAGGGAACCTCAGCCAAGGGTCCTTCTAATCACTGGGAAGGGTCTGGGCCGCTCATAACCGTGAGCCCGGCTAACATGTTAGTTCTACACTGTCGAGAGATTGTACATCTTTACCCACAAGTCGTGAGCTACGCTAGGAATTCATCACATTACCGGAGATGAGATGACTAGCAAGCGCACTACGAATCCTTTACAAAGATCATGTTGGTAAGGTGTAACCGCTAAGGTTTCAGGGTCGCAACGGTGGTGTCCGCCTCCAAAGGGAGAAGCACATACATATAACGTAAAGCACACTCAACCATGAGGTAGTGCAGCGACCACTGATGCTAACCTCCCCTCTTGCCCTGCAGGTAAGTTACTCCCAAACCAAAACAACCTAATTAATCAGCTAAGTCTGTCCCATTCCAGCCTTGTGGTAGCACTGTTGTCCCAGGTGGTCGCTTTGTGATTCGGTCCTTAGGGAGACAACTAGCAAAAGCACACGAGCACAATGCTCAAGCTCCCTAAACCATGTTGCTAAAAAGCCATATTAAAATGGACATGAACCGATCAGGGTTAAGCCCAACAATTAATTTCATAAGATCATTAATCAAAATTAAATTAACAAAAGAGGTGAGTTTGCGCAGCACCTAGCACAACTTAACCATATGCATCCCACAAGGTAGATATAAAAGGATAAAAGTAGCTAGGTAAACCTTACGGCATATAAATTAAAATGCACATGCAGTAATTAAAAAGATTATTAGGTGTTGTTTATGTTATACTTGCCTTCCTTAAAATTTATTCCTTGCTGCTCAGAGGCTTTTGGAGACTGCTCTTCGAACTCAACAGGTGGATCAACGCCTATGCACGGTACACGGCACCAAACAAGCATACACACGATCACACATGCAAGCAAACAAATGCAAAAAGTAAGAAACAGGACATCATAACATAAAAACAGAAGGTAAAACGTATATAAAATTATTCTACACATCGCTACGGTCGCGTGGGCGCGAGAATCGCCGAAAACGGATTTAAAACGTGAAAGATATGGCCTTTTAAAGATGATAGGACCTATCTGCAATTATTTTTCGAAAACTCGGGTTCAAAAGATAAAACAGGGCCTGGCTTATACGTGGATGGACTGTGGGTTAAATCTAGAGAAACTAAGGGCCTCTTTTGCAAAACGCCAACGGCTGACCGGCGGTTTGACCCCTGTTGACCGGTATTGACTCGGTCTTCGGTGGTTTCTGGCCGTTGGATCGAGATCTAGCGGTTCGGGTTGGAGGGAAACAGAGACAAGTCGGCGTCGGCCATCGGGGCGACAGAGTCTGCCCTTCCGCGGCGGCGGCTCGCCGGAGTGCGGCGCTCTAGGCCACAGCTAGGTGCAGAGCGGGATGAGATCAGGCCACGGAGAAAGGGGGCACGTTGGAGGTCCTCACCGAGGGCTCGTACGTGGCGTGCGAGCCACGCAGAAGGCTGGCGACGGGCACCGGCGGTCGGCGGAGGTGGGCGCGTGTGGGCGTCCGGGCATCCAAGAAACGGCGGGCGAGCTTCGGGGTACTCCTGCGAACGTGGCTTGTGGGTTAATTTGGCCGGAGAAGCCTCGATGGCGGCGAATTGAAGAGGCGGCGGCGCTCACCTTGCGAGCTCGGGTGGCAAAAAATTGGAAGCGGTGGCGGCGCTAGGGCTGGAGCGAGGGAGCGGGTGGCCGAAAGGGATGGCAGCGGAGGCAGTGACCACTTTTATAGGGCGGCGGTGGAGGATTCGACTCGGGTTCGAGATGGAACGCGACGCGACCTCGGGGTCCCGTTCGGTTCGGTCTTAGTCCATACGGAGCTCGGGTCGGGGCGGCGCGCTGGCAGGCGGGCCTTGGCCGCGGCGGCGCGGGTCCACGGTGCAGGGAAGGCAGGGTCGGCCCGGGGTCAGAGAGAGGAGGATGGGAGAGGGAGACCACGGCTTGAGGGCCATTGACAGAGAGACAATGAGCGAGGCGTTCGGCCGAAGGTTGGAGGAAGACCTGACGGTGAGGGCCCACCGGTCAGAGAGTGTAGGGGGAAAAGGGAGCATACAAGAAATAAAACTATGCATCTGCTTGAATGTACAACAAAAGTTGACCTATGATTAATTTTAAATAAAGAATTAAATGCATGGCTAAGCATATAAAATCCTAGAAAAAAAATTAGATAAACCATATTAAATTTATTATAAAATACTGAAAATAAAATTAGGGTGTTACACCTGGCCCGTGAACGTCCCCCGTGGAATGACAACCTGGGCCATGCAGTCTCCCTCCTCGTGCACTGTCTGCACCGAGATGAAGGGACAGGGACAGCGCCCCATCTCCCTCAAGGCCCTGCACAGCAACTGAGACAGGGGACACTCCTCTCTGCAACAGGTGTGGAGTAACCCACTGTTAACGGTCATTATTTCACGATATCAACCGTCAATTATCCACCAAATGAAGCTAAACAAGTGAAGTATGAGATCCACAAGATGTACATGAATATTTAGATGCAGGTACCAAAAATCACTCAAAAAGGTTGGATAAGCACCAAATATCAAAGATGGGCGACATTGGTGACTGGGCCATGGCCGCCCGACCATATACCATGGCTGGCCGACCATGGTTGGTGGCCGCCTGACCACCCTCCAGGGTGGAATCGGGTCTACGACCACATGGAATGGTCCCTTGACCACTTCATGTGCCATGTCATCGATCCGGTGTCAAACAAACACAAAATGGTGAACATGCAACAAATCGGAGGCAGACACGTGGCCGCCCGACCACGTGCCATGGCCGGCCGACCACCCCTGGACGCATTTTTCATGTGCAACCAACCGTCCTAACTGCCAACCGATGTGGGGGAGCAAGATCAGCCGTTGGATCAACTAAGGCGGTGGATCCCATGGCCGCCCGGCCAAAGGGGTGGCCGCTCGACCACCCACCTAGGTCGGTCGGCCACCGACTTGGTCCCTCCACCGACCTAGTATATATATAAATACCCCCTCACTTCCTAGGCTATAAATAGACCCCGGGAGCTCATTTGCAAGGTGTGGAGTGAAGGAGAGTTGAGTTGAGAGTCTACCTAAGAGTGCTTCACTCTTTCCTTAGTAGTTAGGATAGTCCTGGGAGTTAGAGTTGAGTCGAGCTTTGCCTCGGAGTCTCCGGAGTTACTCTTTCCTTAGTAGTTACGATAGTCCTGGGAGTTAGAGTTGAGTCGAGCTTTGCCTCGGAGTCTCCGGAGTTTTCTTCGAGTCTGTGGTAAAACTCTTGTATGAAACTCTGAAGGGCAAGACATGGGCTCCCCTCGCCAAAAGGTAAATTGGCACACTACCCATCGACGGCATGTTTATTTTCCCGCCAAAGTTTAATTTTTTTACATCCCACTACATGTTTAAATTTTCGCATTTAATTTTTATTCCATTAGTTTAATTTCTTTAACTATGCATTTAAAAAAAAAGAGAGGGGTGGCCGGCCGGCCACCACCACTGGCCGGCCGACCCTCTTCCCTCTCCCCCTCCTCTTCTACACAGTACACCAGGCCGGCCGACCAGGCCAAGTGGCCACCCGGCCACACTCCACTAGCCTTCTCTCTCCCTCTGCTTTTAGCTGCTTGTGCTAGCATCACCACCCGGCATCCTTGCATGGCCGGTCGGCCTAGGAAGGTGGCCGCCCGGACCCTCCACTTCCTTTCTTTCGGTGCACAACCTTCCCTCAGCTCGCCTGCATGAAGGAGCTAGTGCCCTGGCACTTTGGCATGGCCGGCCGACCGGGCCATATGGCAGCCCGGCCACCCTGGCTGGCCGCCCGGCCACCCTGCCTGCTCTTCTCCGGCTATAAATACGTGCACTCTCCTCCTAGCTCAGTGCACTACGCAGCATCACTCTTCTCCCTCTCTAATCCATCTCTCACTTAGTGCTTAATTAAGCTCACAAGCTTAGTCAAAATAATGCCCGAATAAAATTTGGTTAGCCAAATAAAATTCCGACAACTCTCTTTGTGAAGCAGGACGAGAACATTTTATGGAGGCTCTGCCCCGCAAGGACGCTATTTTTAGACGACTAACCCGCTAACGCCAATTTTTTTGTCGTCTATCCTTCGGGTATCGTGCATTTGTTGTGTGTCTTGCAGGATGAAGAACGCATTTAAGAAGGCGAAGAAGGCCGTTAGCATGGCAGACAACACATCCGCTGGTCATCCTCGGAGAGTGGCTCCGGCTCGGCAAGCCGACATGCTGCCTTTGAGAGGATGTCCATCAGCACGGAGGAGCCTGAAGAATTCCAAACGTCGTCCACACACCGGCCGATACTCATCCTCGAGTCGCAGCTCGTGCCGCTTGGTCAAGATGAGGCCAAGGCATTAAGGTCTTTAAACCAAAAGACTTATGCCTTGACCAAATGCTTTGACGAGGACCTCCTCGTTGACACCGGCCTATGGGAGGAGTTCAATGAGGTGTTCCAGGCCATTGGGTGGAGCGACTTTGCAGAAATCCCAGAGGGAGGAATCATCCTCCTCACCAAAGAATTCCTCATGACACTCCGTACAGACACCTGAAGGGATGGTACGTACATCTGGTTTCGCCTTTTCAATACTGACTATGAGCTTTCTCTGCGCCAATTTAGCAACTTGCTTGATTTCTCGCCTCAATGCACTTTGAGTGAGGTTTTAGCGAGGTTTAATTCAGCAGAGTTTTCGAAAGAGTTGGTAGGACCAGATGCTCCCAGGAAAAAGAGTATCGCTCACATTAGGCACCCCACTTTGTGGTTTTTAACCAGCTAGCTCACCATGGTTGTTTTCCCACGGGATGATACCCACTGTGTCACAGTAGAGGATGTTAGATGTCTCTATGCCATGTGGAAGAAAATAAAGTTTGCCCCTACGCTTAGCATGGTTCGCCACTGGCAAGGACTAGATCAGAGTGGTCATATCATCTCGATCACATCATTCGTGACAAGGATCGCCAATGGGTTGGGAATGCTAGCAAATGCTACCGTTTCCTTCATGCCAAATGACTCTACACGAGTAGTCAAAGAGTCACACTTCATCCATGCACACTTTTTGAGGAAGGACACAAACAGGAATTACATCATGACTTTTAGAGGCTCCGACTTTGAGCTGCCGCTCCCAGCACCGCAATACAAATTATATTCTGTGAGGACACTAACCACGCAGCTAGAGCCCGAGATAGAACCAGGAAGAAACAGTATCTCCGGAGTCATGACTCGCGCCCAACGACGCCGAGCAGAAGAGCAAATCTGCAAGGCCAACGAGGATGCACAACAGCTAGGAGCCACACCTGCATGGGCTCATCCCAGCACACCTGCTTGGGAACCCAACCCAAGGGTTCCTGGCATAGCTCATGGAACTCCATTGTGCCCCCCGCCAACCCAACACCGTCATATCACAGCGGAGGTGAGTACTCTTATGGTCATGGTGCAGGTCCGTCCCATTCTGCCCGCTATACCGGTGGCGAACTCAATGGGAACTTCACCGCCCTCTTCGGGGCGTTAGATCTCCAAGAGCATCGCACCTTGGGGATGATGGACAGCCTCGCAGACATTCAGCAGCAACAAGGAGTCGACCACAACTTGATCCTGGAGGCAAGAGCGACTGTCGACCGCATGCATGAGCAGAACCTGATGTACTACAACTGGAAAGGGTTCTTTCCCCAGTGAGCTTCATAGAAGCTTGGGGGGAGAACCAATAGCTAAGGTATGTGTGTTCCAGCATCGCCTTGTTCACCCCTGTACCTTCGTGTCTAGTTCTATCTACTTTACCCGTGAGAGAAGTACCCGTTGTATCTTTTAATTCCAGTAGTTAAAAAAATATGTATCCCAATAAATAACTCCCATGCTAAATGTTAAATTCACTTGTTAGCTTCGTTTTGGAAATGATGAATAGTTGCTCTATCAAGTGAATGGTTTAATTCTTGCATGACAACTTATGCTTAGCTTAGTCCTATGTTGGTGAATAAAGAAAGGCAAACCTAAGCTTTATCTTGTGGATGCCATTTGTGATAACAAGCCTAAGTTGTTGTGAGATCATGATATGACTTAAATGTGGGATGATTCTTTCATGTTCCTAGTAAGATGAATGTCTCAGGTTTTTGTCTTTGAAAATAACAAAATAAAGCTCCCCATGGTTAAAAAGTCCTACTAGAGCCATAAATGCTTCAAATGTTCTAAACCAGCTACAAAGAGCTACTTAGATATGTTTTGAGCTTTGTCAAATTTTGAGTCTCATTGAGTAGAAATATCATCTTCTGTTGATAGCTGGAGTATACAATTAAATGCAAGTGATCTATTCCGGACTTTGCATCCACCAAAAGTCTCCAAATACTTCTCATAATCTCATAGCCTTCAAGTTTCAAGGAATAAGGGTATGGAGCTTAGAAGAAAAATGCATGCAAAAGCATGGCAAAAAGAAAAAAATGCGTGCAAAAGCACGGCAAAATGAAAAGCATGCAATTTCAAGCATGGCAAAAATAAATAAAGCTCCATGCCCACTCCAAATCTATAAAGGCTATAGGGATGAAAATTTAGAGAAGGAGACGCTTTGTTCCATCACTTATGGCTTGAGCTCGTTGACAATCACTCATCACACCATGAGAGCAATGAAGCCAGTCCATTAGCTCTCACTCTTGTATGCTTGTAGAGATGGAAGACCAAAACTTAGCCCTCGACTCGTTGTCCTCCTAGCTTAAACTTGAGTTCTCGCCAACGGTGTTTGGTTTGTATCTTATGGTGTTGCTAGTTTATCTTTTCTTGTTATCTTATGGAATGAAGGAGTTAGTAGTAGCTAGGTGTTCAATAAATTCGTATTCTTTCTCATTGCTTCCCTATGGATAAATACGATACCTTAGAATACTCTCGGGTGAAAACTACAACGGTCTCCGTGCGCTTGCGGAGTAAAATCTGTTAGGCTAAGAATCGCCAACAATGAGCAGTCTCGCCTATCCCCACGCCGAGGCTCTAGAGCAGACCTATCACCCTGATAGTAACTGTCCTTATTCCTCCACTCAACCCCTCTACGTTGAACCCTCATCATCCTGTAGCAAAACTCCACCAAGTGACCCTCCCTATGGCAATAGTCACACATGTACCTCTTGGGTGGAGCACCCTTAGATAGGTTTTGGTTCTTGGGCTAGCCCTTTGGTTGAGGAGCAGGCTTGGGAGGAGCATTCCTCTTTGCCCCTTGCTTAGAACTCTTAGAAGGTGGTTTAGGTTTGTTCCTATTGGGTAAGGTGTCTAAACGGTTTCTCACAAAGTTGGGCTTGGGAATCCACACCTGTTTCTTAGGTGGCTCCCTGGGCTTATCAGTCCACACAACAACCTTAGGGTTATCAGGCTCGAAGTTGGGCTTGTTGTGGGTCACAGTAAACTTCTCACTCACAGGAATTCCACTCAAGTCATCAATCTTCCCATACAACTGATCAAAATCAGCCTAGGTGTAGTGGTAGCCAACCCCAAATTGTCACTCAACTTAAAAGATGCAATAATCATGCCAAGCTGTGGCTCCATGGATGAAATCCAACTAAGAATGGTCCTGAGATAGGTGTTTTCATCTTCTAACTGAACCTTTTCAATAGCCAATTCGTCAAGTCTATCCCTAAGTCCATCACACTTCAAACAATCAGCACTAATAGGGCTAGCAGTCTTTTCAGACTTCCTCAAAGCAGCCATAGTCTCATTCAACTCCTTCCTAAGAGTGGAGCAAATAGCACAAGCACCAAGCAAATTCGGCCTAGCCTCAAACTCGTCTAATGCTGCAGTAGTTGAAACAGTAAATCTACATTACTTGCATGCTTAGAGCGTAAATCAGATAATTCAGTAGCTAGGACCTGACAATCTGTGCATCCTATCTCATCAGCAACAGAACTAGGTTCCTTAGCTACAGCAAGATCATTCAAAGCACATGCAAGTTTAGACTTAAAAGTTTCAAACTCAGCCTCAAGAGTAGCAACCTTAGCATTTGTAGCACTAAGATCCTTAGCGGCTACTCTAAGCAAGCGATCCTGGTTTTTTCAAAGCAGTAAACATAGCATCCTCCTCATCATCACTCACCTAAGGCTCGGTGTAGGACTTGTTGTAGACGTCCGAGTCGGTGGAGCCGGCTTGATCACCCTTGAGCGCCACGGTACAGTAGCCGATCTCGTCACCGAAGAAGCAGAGTCCAGTGTGCCCGACGATCTTCTTCTGATCATCATCGTCACTGTCGAAGCCGGAGTCGCTGGATGTGCAGTCGCAGTAACTCAAGCTGGCGAGAAAAGCACAATCGCGCTTCTGTGCTGAGAGCCAATGGACAGGCCTCATTGCTCTCCTGGTGTGATGAGTGATTGTCAACGAGCTGAAGCCCTCCGATGGACTGGAGGCCCTCCGATGGACTGGAGGTAGAGGATGATGAAGACCTCGATCGGCTGAGGCAAAAGCCCTCCAATGGACCGGAGGCAATACTTGGCGTCGATCGTCCATGGGAGCTCGGTACACGGAGGGGCGGTTCGGCAACAGTGGTGTAAGACCTCCGATGGACCGCAAGGCGACTCCGATGGACTGGAGAAGCCGAGTGCCACCGTGGTGCTCCAACCCGAGTGCATGGCGCGAAGATGTGCGAGGGAGGCTTTGGCGGCTTCGGCTCAAAACCACCACCCAAGTTCACATGCCTTGGTGGGTTGGGCTCTGACTCGCCAAGATAGAAGATTGGGCCAAGACCCGGCCCAAGAAGCCCGCAGAATAAAGTTTTCCGGTTTCTGACTTGAAAATCGGAGGAAGCTTCCACACTACTGGCTACGTGGCGTACATCCAAGCGAGGCATGGAGAAGAAGAAGATCAAAGCGTCATCGTAGTCGTCCGATTGTATCTTTTACATTTCAGCCCTTTCCGGGCATTCTAGAGTAAGGGTCTTAGTGTTAATTGTGTCGTCAGGCCTAGGGCTATAAATACTTAAGTGGCTGGTCATTTAGGTGACTCTCCCACTATTAGAAAACCCTAGGCTTCATTTCCATACAGCCATGTGCCAAAGAGAGAAGAGAGAGCGTTAGGGCTAGGATTTGAGTCCCCTAGCTAGTGTTCTTCACACAAGAGGGAAGGATGAAGGGTGGTAGGCTGTAGGAACTTTGTATGAACTCAATTTCATGATTAATCCATCAAGATTTAGCAGAAATTCGAGCTCATGTGTGCAGCCCTCTTCTCCTCCCCTTTCTAATTTGGTTTTTGGGTTCAATCCTTGGCTTTTGGGTGTTTGCTCTGGCCGTGGGTGAATCCTTTCTTTTGCCGGTGTTTTGGACTTGCAAGGACGCGGAGATTATGCCCTAATACACCACAAACCCGCAGGTTTGCCACGAGCAAGTCAAATTTGAGTTTTTCACTTTTCTTGCCCAAAGCTTGCCTCTTCACGCGATCTAAAATTCCTGCTAATCCCGTGATCTTTTTGAGTTGATCTTTTGGAAATAGCTTTGGATTAGGGCTCAGATAGCTTGTGTCAATTTTCGTGAAGATTGGACAAGGTTTGGTTAGGTTTAGGGTTTGGAAAGCCAAGTTCTAGCCTCCCACCGGATCATCCGATTATGCTACCGGACCATCCGGCATACCAGACAGTCCGGCGCCCGTCACCAGACAGTCCGGTGTTGGGAGTTCCAGCCCGGCTGCTACCGGACCATCTGGTCCAGTCACCGGACCATCCGGTTCTACCGGACAGTCCGGTGAAGGACCCGGACAGTCCAGCAGACGCCTGTAGGTGGCTATGTGTTTTTCCGTTGAGGTTTTCGCTGCCCGGCTTTTGCTTTGACCTCGCTGTTAGTGTTTCTTGTTGCTGCCCATACTCTTAACTTGCTGTGATCCAGTGAGACACATTTCGGTGCGTTGAGTGGCGGACAAGATACTTGTGCATGAGTCGTTGTTTCGCTTGACTTGCGATCTTGTGATCATTGAGTCTCGTGCTTCCGCTCGCTTGGTGTGTACCCGTTCAGTGGGCGACACCAAGTGCTGCTAGACACGTTTCCTTTCAGTGGACGGTGTCTAGCGCTCGTTGTGTGAAGTAGCTGTTAGTTTGCACCGGGAGTTCGTGAGTTTGAGTTTTTAAGTGCTCCTATTCACCCCCTCTAGTCGCACGTCTCGGTCCTACATGGGCGTGCTTCTGGTACTGCTTCACGAACTCCCTCTTGTTGAAGTATGGCCGCTTCTTCTTATCGCCCTTGTACTTGCCCTTTTTCTTGTTGGTGGGGTACTCGCCATTGTGCTTATGGTCCTTGGTCCTCCTTCTTAGCTGAAATTAAGGACAAAGCATAGCCAACAGAAGGGTTTGCGTTAGCAGCACCGCCACCACTGGGCTAGACTTCAGAGCTAGGCTCTTTGGAGTTGGTCCACTCATTCTGGCATGAGCCTAAGAGTCAACCTCCAAAGCCTTCAACTTGCTATACAACTTGTCTGTGGTAAGAGTCTGATAGCCAGCAGACTCGACTCTATAGCTTGCAAGCACCTGGAAATACTATCAATATGTCTCATAGTCTGTGGTTAGAGTAGCTTGCAACCTCCTTGTTCATTTGCCAAATACTACGGTCCAAGGCAAAGAGTAGCTTGCAAGCCTGCTCATGGTCATTGTATGGCAAAGCCCCATTTCTAGCATTCGCATGTATCTTGTTAGCAATAGATTGAAACCGACTGCACAAGTCGTCAATGCTCTCGCTAGGTTGCTGATAGAAATTCTCATACTCTCGATTGTAAGTTTCATATAGCCTAGCCTTGACCTAACTTGTCCCCTCATAGAAGTTTACAAGGGTAGTCTAGATCTCATGAGTCATCTTATGTCTCACTCTATTGAAGTTAGAGCGGCTCAGTGCTGACCAGAGGAAATTCCTAGCCTTGTTGTTCGCTTCGTGTGCCCACTACTACAGTTGGGTCACACGCTCCTCAAGCACCTGAAAATCAACACGCTGGCAAATATCACAGACGGACGAATGTTGGCCCTAGACAAATGCCGACATGCGGATGCTCCAATATGAGTAATCAGAGCCATCGAACCCTAAAATCTTACCAACGGACTGATCCATGGTCGCCTCTCTTGGATCTAGAACTGGTTAAGGTATTGAAGACCCTAACTTGGCTCCAGCATCTCAAGTGCATATTCATTCTTCATATGTGCAGCATTAATCAAGAAGCATCATACATTGGCATACATTTGAACCCTAGTTCAAACTTGGTTGAAATGCAACTTGTTGAAACCTATTTTCTGCATATATGTCTCTGTGAATGTGCCCATAACTTTGATTCTATTTAGATTTGGGTGAAACTCATATTGACAAACTTGTAGACAATTTGATGATAAACAACTTTGGTAATTTATGCTTTGACATCCATTAAGGTTTGCATAGAGTTTTTGGGCTTTTTCTGTCAGCATGTAAATCCTGACCAAACTTGACTTGTTTAGTAATTTCAAATTTTATTTGGTCTACAGCCATAATGTTGAAAAACTCTAATTGAATAAGTTGTAGATCATGAAATTCTAAACAACATTGTTATGAATCTCTTTGAGTGAATGTGACTGAAAAATGGACTTTTAGAATTTCTAAATTTATGGGTTCTGTTGGACAGCGTGTGAATACCGTTTTGATGTGCATTTAAAATAGACCTAGATAATTATATGAAAAATAGATGTCCAATCAAATTATGGATTTTGTGCTTGCTGATTTTTGTATATGATTTTCATGCAATGAAAAACTTGCTGTAAAAATTTTAGGCCCAGAAACCATTCCTATAAATTATGAAAAATCTGAGAAGCTATAGGGCTGATACTTGCTGGAATTTTAATAAATTAATTATAACTTGTTTGTAGCTGAAATTTTGGCAGTAGCATAATGTAGTATGTTTCTGCATGTGGTAAGAGCGGGTCAATTGGAGTTACCTAACTACAAGAACTCATATAGGCATTTTTATACATGAAGGAAGCATGTGCATTGATATGGTGTTTGTATGTTTACCCACAAGCGACCTCTTTGTTGTGCGTTTGTAGAGATTCTTTCTGTATACCATCAAATGCGTATAACCTATACCAAGTTAAGCTTCCTGTCATAGTATAACCTATACCAAGTTAACCGGGCGGAGATTTTATGACTTATTTACTGTTTATGTTATTATGCATTGGACTCCACCCGTATCGCATAAGGCCCGTCCGCTGTCCGCTTGGGGTCGGCATAACATTGGTAGAGTGCTTATCCAGGATAATGGACCGATGAAAGTCTTACTTGTGCCATCCGAAGAACAGAGACAGGCTCCTACTCTTACACCTTGGGGAGCTTGTAGTCGAGGGAGGGCTGACCCGGTACGCCGAGGTATCGCTCCTAAGGCGGCACAACCTGGGAACTACAGCGGGATTGAATCGAACTTCGGATGGGACAAGTGGAGCTGGGGAATATATGTGTGGAATGCGATGGCTAGTAAGCATATATCTCCTGGCATTTTTAGTTATTCCCGGGAATTAAAAATCGATTCGAATCGCTGATGCTCACCAGGTGTGAGAATGCCAATATCACTGTCGGGCAACATCGTAACAACTTAAACATCCATACTTATATTCATGTTTTGAACCCAACATGTTTGATGATACTCGTGTATATTATATGATCAAGAGTTATGCAAGAAATTAGTCATGCTTTACTTTCATGCAAGTTTTACTTATGAGATTGGATAATCATGGGTAAGGGATAGCAGCTGTCAAATCCTGCTATCCTATGGCAACATGTTATAGTTAAGAATCAATGGCTAAGGACTCACCTGACTAGTAAGCTATGCTTTGTGTCAGCCGTAAGCCCCGTCCATTAAGTCCTACTGAGTAATTAGTACTCAGGGTTTGCCCCCACTTTTGGATTACAGATACTGATGACATCTGGACAACTGTGTTGAAGGTGGTAGTACCGGTGGGCTCGGTGCTACACGCCTCGTTTGTCTCTACGTGAAGACTGCTTAAGTATCATGTTTCCGCTGCGAGATATTTTGAAAACGCTTCCGCTATATATAATTTTGCAAATGCTTCCGCTATATTTGAACATGTATTTGATTACATATATTTGGTTTGTAAATTAAGTCTATTACTCACTATTTGAACTGCCTGTGATGATGTAACTGTTGTGGCTCTATCGAAAGTCGGATGTGTTTGATATCGGTTCCTCTGGGAATGGTGTTATCGAGAGCCCGAAGGACTCTCGATGGACTACTGGGTTTAGTCTGGCCTAAGTGCACCGCGAGCCAGAGGTGGAAGGTGTGCTCAGTCTGGATTAAGCAGGGCGGTTCCGCCACAGCTGGTATCAAAGCCAATCATACACAGACAGCAGTTCTATCATCAAGTTTTGGTTTACAAAACTATTTTCGAAAACCCCTTTTAAGTAATTGAAAATGAGAGTATACGATATGCCCATATTAAGGATGTTAGTGGATATCAGGTGACATCACTGACATTCTGACCTAAATAGAACTCATATGCATATTCGGCGTTTTGGGAGCAACCTTTCGGCCATAGCAAACCCTAGTACTGGTGGAATGCTATTGGGATTTGCGAATGGTTATACACCCTGCATTCATGCTATATAAGTAAAAGCTCTTTAAGGGTGGTGGGCATGCTTTGGATGCTTTCATGCCCACCACACTTACATTTGGTTTTTGGGATCCACTTTTTTCTCGACAATCCCCAGTACTGGTGGGAAGTCGGGCTTTGAGGAAAAGGTGCAGCGGCCCACTCAACGTTGTCCACGCAGTGGTCACGCGTGGATGCCACACTATGTGGTAATGTATGAGCATGCATTCTTCTGCAGGTACACTAACCACGTGCGAAACTAAGAACGAATAGGGAATGGCTAGTTGCATTAGGGAGCCTCGTGCATATATGTCACCGAATTACCGCTAGCTATATATAAAATACATAGGATGTGTGATGTGAGACCGAATAGGACGAATCATGCATCATGTATCTTTTGTTATCATTGTGGGGGTATTACTGAAAGACCAGTGAAATAAATCGTGACTTAAGCAAACATTTGCACGTTTCACTATTACAATACGGTTAATTTATGAAGAAGGGCCCCAAACGACATACACGGACAAGCAGTAGAATTCGACCAATTTGCAGAAGGAATTAGACAGAACTCTATGTAACAAAGTTATAGAGCACAACATATGGCACAACTTTGTTACAAGACGTTATCGTAGGAAAATGCATGGGAAGAGAGCAGTTTAAATTTTAAACTAGTGGTTGTTTTAGGTGGAGCTGAAAGCATGAGAGCAGTTAGTAAATCGACTTCACGTCGTGTCCCAGTCAGATTTATAGGAGTGTTGTCCAATATCCAAAACAACGCACAAGTTTTCAATTAGCATAAACGATTGTCCAAATCTACAAGATGATGGCTAACACTTTATGTGCAATCAAGTTGTGCTGTTCACTTACATGCTTTCATGTATTCAGAACGTAATTATGGTGCTATGATCTTTTTCTCACCGCATGGATTGCATTAAAGTTGTTGGACTAATCACAATTGGCCCCATTCATGTAGATGGTTACTCCACCGGAGACGTCTGCACAAGGGGCTGGCCATGGGGCACAGTTTCCTCCTGAGTTGGCTGCTCTGGTCGCTCAGCAAGGTCAAATCATTGACATGCTCGTTCAAGGGCAACAACGGCAAAATTCGCAAGAGATCAGTTACACTAAATTTGTGGCTCTGCAACTGCCAATTTTCACCACTGCCACGGATCCCTTGGATGCTGATGACTGGCTTCGAATCGTTGAGTCCAAGTTCAGTCTACTGCCCCGACTCACTGAGCAACAGAAGGCTCGCTTCGCGGCACAGTGTCTACATGGTCCCTCGGGGGCCTGGTGTGCTTCATTCCTAGCAATGCAACCAGCCGGGCACCAGGTCACGGGGGATGAGTTTCGTGCGGCTTTTCAGCAATGGGAATTTTGTGCACTTCAGCAAGGGAACATGTCGGTACTCGAATACGTGCAGGCCTTCATCCGCCTGTCCCAGTACTCCCTTGAAGACGTTGACACCGACTCGCGTAGGGCTGCCCGTCTGTTGGGTGGGTTTAATCCCACTCTCCTGACTCACTTGGGCGCTGCTACAACAAGTTCACCGAGTTGGTAGATGCCGCCATCGACATGGAGCATCGCCTCTGTCAAGCCCATGAGGACCAGCGGAGGAAGAGACTTGCAAGCACACCTCCATCGAGTTCGTCTCAGCGGCAACGAGTTGGGCATCAATCCGCACCGCGAATATATTACCTCGAGGAACCTCCGCAACAAGAACAACACTGTGGGACACAACACCATCCCTCCTCCTACAGTGTACCGCCTCATCCACCTGCTTTAGTGCCACTGGCCAAACCAAGTGCCAAATACCCCTGCTACAAGTGTGGGAAGACCGGCCACTTCAGCAAGAATTGTCTTGCCCTTCGACGAAGCCAGGCACCAGTGTTGATTAGAGGCAACCAACGCCAGAATAAGAAGAAAGGACCAGAACGAGATTCAGCCCCAAGGGAGGGTCGTGTGCACTATACCCACGTAGATCAGATTCCACAAGGTGAACCAGTATTAGCAAGCACATTTCTTATCAACGAGCACACCACGGTGGTTTTATTCGACTCTGAAGCAACACACACCTTTATCAGAAGGTCATATGCAACCTAACATGGTTATCACATTGATAATATGAATGCAAAATACCATATCACAGCCCCGGGGTCACCAATTGACAAAAATCAGATTGTGAGGCACTTACGCTTGTGCATAGGCATAGAGGATTTCTATGTTGATCCTGTGGTACTTCCTAACTAGGGTATTGACATCATCTTAGGGATGGATTGGATGAAAGAACACAACGTCTTGTTGGATATTACTAGCAGGACAGTTCAAATGAAGTCTAGAAGGAGTGGAAAAACCATGCACATTCATCTACCAATTCACAAACAACTGTCACACACAGTAAATGCCATAGAAGCTCAGTTGATTGAGAAGATACCGGTGGTCTCTGACTTTTCAGATGTGTTTCTAGAAGAGCTTCCCGGACTCCCACCGGACAGAGATGTTGAGTTCGCCATCGAGCTTGTACTTAGTACCGCTCCTGTCTTTCAGAGGCCATACAGAATGGCACCGGATGAGTTGAAAGAGCTGAAAGTGCAGCTGCAAGAACAGCTAGATAAAGGGTTCATTCGACCTAGCTCATCACCTTGGGGTTGCCCAGCCCTCTTTGTTGAAAAGAAGGACCAAGGTGGTAAAAGGCTATGTGTTGATTACCGGCCTTTGAATGCTATCACCATCAAGAACAAATACCCACTACCACATATTGACATCTTGTTTGATCAGTTAGCTGGAGCTAAGGTCATTTCAAAAATCGATCTGAGGTCTGGCTACTACCAAATAAAGATCAGAGAAGAGGATATACCCAAAACAGCTTTCTTGACCAGATATGGCTTGTACGAGTATTTAGTCATGTCCTTTGGGTTAACCAATGCACCGGCTTTCTTCATGTACATGATGAATTTAGCGTTCATGAATGAACTTGATAAGTTTGTAGTGGTGTTCATTGACGATATATTGATCTATTCAAAAAGTGAGAAGGAACACGAGGAGCACTTGAGGATAGTACTTACTCGGCTTAGAGAGCACAAGCTCTATGCCAAGTTCAGTAAGTGTGCATTTTGGCTGAAGGAAGAGAGTTTCTTAGGTCACATTCTGTCTGAGAAGGGGGTAGCAGTTGATCCTAGCAAGGTAAAGGATGTTCTGAACTAGAAGCAACCAGAGACAGTGACTGAGATTTGGAGTTTCATTGGTTTAGCGGGCTACTATCGCCGCTTCATTAAGGACTTCTCCAAAACTGCGAAGCCAATGACCTCACTAACGAAGAAAAATGCGAAGTATGTATGGAGTTCAAATTGTGACGAAGCCTATCAAACGTTGAAGAAATTGTTAACATTTGCACCAGTACTAGCACAACCGGACGTCACTAAACCATTTGATGTATATTGTGATGCCTCCGGCAATGGGCTTGGTGTGTCCTAATGCAAGGGGGGGGAGTAATTGCCTACGCCTCGCGCCAATTGAGAAAACATGAAGCCAACTACCCAACACATGATCTTGAGCTTACAGAAGTTGTACACGCACTGAAGATATGGAGACACTACCTGCTAGGCAATACGTGCCACATCTACACTAACCACAAGAGTCTCAAGTATATCGGCACACAACCCGAATTAAATATGAGGCAACGACGGTGGTTAGAGCTGATAAAAGATTATGATCTAGAGATTCACTACCATCCTGACAAGGCCAATGTAGTAGCTGATGCATGAAGCCGTAAGGCTCATTGCAATGTGATTGAGGCTCGTCCAACAGTGAGAGTGCTATGTTGTGAGATGGATGAGATCGAGATGCCTACAGAGCAGCACGCTGGACTATATAGCCTCATCATAGAACCTACTCCCTCCAGGTCCCAAAAGAGTGTCATTTTGGACATCGACACGGTCTCCCAAATATAAGTTTGACCAATGTTTTTATTAGAATAAAAATAAATATCATAAGAAATTTATATTTTTATAAAAGTACTGGCTAAGACAAATCTATACATATGAATTTCAACATTCAAAACTAAATAATATAAAAGTCATATATAGTCAAAGTTTTAAATGTTTGACTTTTAGCTTTTGTAAAATGACACTCTTTAGAGAACTGGAGGGAGTACAATAAAAGATCAAATCATTGCAGCACAAAAGCAAGATAGGGGCATGGCACACATTCGAGATGGGATCAATGAAAAAAAGAAGGATTGTTTTCAACTTGATGAAGAGGTAGTCCTGTGGTTTAAAAATCGCTTAGTGGTACCAAAGGACATGGAGCTGAGGAAGAAAATCCTAGATGAAGCCCACACTTCCATGTTCACAATGCACCCGGGCAGCAATAAAATGTACCAGGAACTGAAATAGAAATTTTGTTGGACTCGTATGAAACGAGAGATAGCCAAGGATGTGTCCGAGTGTTATGTATGTCAAAGAGTAAAAGCTGATCACCTGAAGCCTACTGGTATGCTTCAGCCACTAGCAGTTCCAGCCTGGAAGAGGGAGGATGTACACATGGATTTCATTGTAGGCCTACCTCGCACTCAGAAAGGATATGACTCCATTTGGGTTATCATCGATCGCTTCACCAAGTCATCACACTTCATCCCGGTAAAGAACCGGTATCATGCTCAGAATTACGCAGAAATCTACATTTCCCGGATTGTGTCCTTGAACGGTGTTCCTAAAACCATCACTTCGGATAGAGGTTCGTTGTTTATATCCCGTTTCTGGGAGCAGTTGCAAGTTGCCCTTGGAACCAAATTGATTCGGAGCTCAGCATACCATCCTCAGACAAGTGGCCAAGTGGAAAGAGTAAATCAGATCCTAGAAGATATGCTGAGGGCGTATGCTTTGACCTATTCCACCAAGTGGGATGAGTGTCTTCCCTTAGCAGAATTTGCTTACAATAACAGCTATCAGAAGAGCTTAGAAATGGCTCCTTTTAAGGCCCTATATGGTAGACGATGTAGGACACCACTCAACTGGTCCGAACCAGGTGAACGCGTCACATTTGGTCCAGACTTGGTAACACAAGCTGAAGAGCAAGTAAAATTCATTCACAGTAATCTGAAAAGAGCCCAGTCTAGACAACAGAGTTATTCTGATAGACGGAGGAGACCACTAGCCTTTGAAGAGGGCGATCAAGTGTACCTTTGGGTGTCACCAATGAAAGGAGTACATCGATTTGGCGTAAAGGGGAAGCTAGCGCCGCTGTACGTTGGTCCATTCAAGATCACAGAAAGATGTGGATCAGTAGCTTACCGGTTAGAATTACCACCACACCTTGCTGCGGTTCGTGACGTGTTTCATGTCTCGCAACTAAAGAAATGCCTAAGAGTACCGGAAGAAGTGGTTGATACATCTCAAATTCAGATCCAACCAGACCTCACATATGAAGAGCACCCCATAAAAATCCTTGACCAGAAGCAGAGATCAACACGACAAAGAACCATTAACTTCTACAAAGTACAATGGAGTAATCACTCCGAAGAGGAGGCAACGTGGGAACAAAAAGAATTTCTGCAAACAAAGGATCCTGGTTTTCTTCCATCCACTTCAAATGAGTATGTCACGTAGTCAAAATTCTCAGATTTGTATTTGAATACATACACGATGCACTCTCTTTCTCATTTAACTTACCCACCCACATCACATCAAAATCTCGGGATGAGATTTATTTAAGGGGGGTGGGTTGTGATGCTCCAGCATCTCAAGTGCATAATCATTCTTCATATGTGCAGCATTAATCAAGAAGCATCATACATTGGCATGCATTTGAACCTTAGTTCAAATTTGGTTGAAATGCAACTTGTTGAAACCTGTTTTCTGCATATATGTCTCTGTGAATGTGCCCATAACTTTGATTCTATTTAGATTTGGGTGAAACTCATATTGACAAACTTGTAGAAAATTTGATGATAAACAACTTTGGCAATTTATGCTTTGACATGCATTAAGGTTTGCATAGAGTTTTGGGGTTTTTTCTGTCAGCATGTAAATCCTGACCAATCTTGACTTGTTTAGTAATTTCAAATTTTATTTGGTCTACAGCCATAATGTTGAAAAACTCTAATTGAATAAGTTGTAGATCATGAAATTCTAAACAACATTGTTACGAATCTCTTTGAGTGAATGTGACTGAAAAACGGACTTTTAGAATTTCTAAATTTATGGGTTCTGTTGGTCAAACATTGGTCAGTAGTTTAAATTCAATTTTAAACCATATTTTTGAATACAACATGGTATGCAAGTTTATAAGACAAATGTCGAGGCACAAATTTAGAACATTTCGTCCAATTGGGTCCTTTTCAAATTCGGCCTCTAACCTGTTCAAAAACGTGAATTTCAAACATGGGTTCCTGCAGTCAACAGGGGTTTTTCAATTTTGGGATTTTCCCTTTTCCCTTCTGTCTCTATGACAAGCGGGCCCCACTTGACAGCGCCGTCGGATTCCCGCCCGAGTGATTGGAAAAATCCGGCTAGTGGGTCCCACCGCCCTCTTCACCCGTACGCCCGGTCCACTGGACCATCCCTTTCTCCACCCCACCCCGGTCCCACCTGTCACTGACACAGGGTCCATAGACCCGGTTCACCCATGCGCCACCGTCCCTCCTCCCCTCTCCCGCTCGTCCACGCGGCGTCCACCGCCTACGCCATAGCCGCCGGCCGAGGCTGAGGCTGGCCCCGCCCCTCGCCGAGTTTCCTTTAAGAGGAAGCGAGCGCCCCTGACCTCTCACTCGCCTCTCTGCCTCACTCTCTCTCCCTCACTTGCTCCACCAAGCCCCTCGCCTCTCTCTCCGTTCTTCTGTGCCGCCCACCATTGGAAGAAGCTCGGGCCGAGCTTGGTCTACCCCCTCTGGCCACTCCAACGCCACCCCATCGCCATGCTGCTCTTTCCCGTTCACCCCTCCGCCGGTTCCCCATGATTTAGGCTGCCGTTTCCTCTCCACGAAGCCGCATTTCACTGCCGAACTCCTCCGTCCTCCTCTCTGTCTTGCTCACCGCCACCGGCCTTGCGCCCGCCACTCCGCTTGCCCTCACGCCACCACATCACCACGCCTAGCCTCCTCAGCCACCCCGCCACCGCATGCCGTAGCCTAGGCCGCCAATTTCCCCTCACCGCGGCACACCGCGCCGCCGAAGGCCGCCGCCTCATCCCCACCGTCGCCAGCCTCCTCCGTCGCCGTTTCTCCGAATCAAGGTAGATGGTGAGCATGCCCGCACTCCACTCCCTCTCCTCGACCCCCGCCGGCGAGCTAGCTGGGCCCCGCGTGGTCGGCGCGCCGCGCGCCGCCGCCTCTTCTCTCCCCGGCGGGAGGTTGAAGAAGGAGATGAAAGTTTTTCATTTCAACCCCCGAGCTTTTGGCGTTTCATGTTTAACTCCGAAGCTCTGTTCACTGAGTCTTGAGAACCTTGCGATCTAGCCCCTGTACTTTTGTAATAATCACGGATACGTCCCGGATCTATAGTTTTCCTTTATATTTTGTTTAATTTAGGTTGAAACCTTTGGAAAATCGTGTAAAATTATAGAAAAATCTAAAATGGGTAAACTCAGTTGCGTTGGACTCCTTTTGAATAGATCGACAGAATGAGTATGACAGGGATGTGTGAAAAGTCTGTTTTGCCCCTAGTCTTGTGCATGCATGCTTAATCTAAATAAATAGGAAAAATGGACTAAATGACCTCCAAAAATTATAAAACTTGGACAGTAGCCTTGTTATGTCATCTAGGTGCTGTGTGAATTTATGTGGCAGTAGCACAGGCTGTTAAGTGACTAATCTACCCCTAGGCTTAAGTTTTTGCAATAAAAATGCAAAGAAAGTACTTACCATATGAGACTTGCTCCAAAGGTTGTACTAGATTTTTAGGACACACCTGATGCTACATATAGCTTGCCGGTAAAATTTGAGGCCTTGCATGTTGAGTTTGTATAGTGATTTGAAAATGACAACATGTCACATGCTTAACTAAATAATAGGAAAGTGGATCTAAATTGCATAAATAATCCCATAGAAAATTTGGTAGCTTGCTAATGATGTATAGGTTCAAGAAGTATTTTTGTGAAGCATTCGAGTACTGTTTTGATGTGCATTTAAAACAGACCTAGATAATTATACGGAAAATAGATGTCCAATCAAACTATGGATTTTGTGCTTGCTGATTTTTCTATATGATGTCCATGCAATGAAAAGCTTGCTGTAAAAATTTTAGGCCCAGAAACCATTCCTATGAATTATGAAAAATCTGAGAAGCTATAGGGCTGATAACTTGCTGGAATTTTAATGAATTAATTATAACTTGTTTGTAGCTGAAATTTTGGCAGTAGCATCATGTAGTATGTTTCTACATGTGGTAAAAGTTTGGGGTTAATTGGAGTTGTCTAACTACAAGAACTCATATGGGCATTTTTATTCATAAAGGAAGCATGTGCATTGATATGGTGTTTGTATGTTTACCCACAAGCGATCTCTTTGTTGTGCGTTTGTAGAGATTCTTTTTGTATACCATCAAATGCGTATAACCTATACCAAGTTAAGCTTCTTGTCATAGTATATGGGTTCGTTTGGAGTAGTATTACAGTAGGATCTTAGTTTGAGCACGTTAAATCAACAATTGTTAAACCTATATAACCAACCTAAGTGCATGTCATGTGAATATGTACGTGGCTCGATACCCCCTGTCATTTGCTGCTAGGCTCTTTTGTGATGTCATACAAAGTAGGTCAAAACTAGCTTTTGATGATGGTCTGTCCGATTTCTTAGCGATGGTCTGTACGATTTCTTAGCGATGGTCTGTACAATTTCTTAACGATGGGTTGTACGATTTCTTAGGAAAGTTGTTAAGTTTTCTCATTATGGGATGTGTTTGAACTAATTATAATTGAGTCATTTCATCACATGCTACTGACATGTATTATGTTTCATTTGCACCTCATGCATACATTTGCATTCGTTGCACTCATGGTTGTACTATGTCATGCATACAACCTGTACCATATGCATGTATTTGCATTTTCTTGCACTCACTTGCATATTGTACCATGCATATAGATCTCGCGAACGAAGGCCAAGCGCAGGAACAGCCGCTGATCAATCAGCCAGACGAAGAGCCCCTGCACCAGGAGTTGGTTTCTCCACAACCTGAAGGCGGAGGGTCGCTGATTTCATCCGCCCCTGTTTCAAGGGGTTGCCTGGGGCAAAGCCCCACAACCCGGCAAACTAACTTAGATTAGTTTGTTGGTTTTCATAAGTACAATCAAAGGTAGGCAGGACCATGATTTCACCCGGCTCACATAATCTTGTTTGATGATTACGCATCTGCATTAGGAGTTGATTGAAAACATCTACATTATACTTCCCGGCCATCCCTGGCCCTAGCACCTATACGTAGAGTTCGTAAGACGAGTGCCTAGAATTGCTAGGTACGAATAGATACGAGTGATTGTACTCGTCTCGTAGGTGCGACTTTACAATATGACAGCTATCTTACTATTATGGAAGTTATTATACATGCTTATGTTTTAAATGGAGACCGGGCGGAGATTTTATGAGTTATTTACTGTTTATGTTATTATGCATTGGACTCCGCCCGTGTCTCATAAGGCCCGTCCGCTGTCCGCTTGGGATCGGCATAACATTGCTAGAGTGCTTATCCGGGATAATGGACCGGTGAAAGTCTTACTTATGCCATGCGAAGAACGGAGACAGCTCCTACTGTTACACCATGGGGAGCTTGTAGTCGAGGGAGGGTTGACCCGGTATGCCTAGGTATCGCTCCTAAAGCGGCACAACCTGGGAACTACAGCGGGATTGAATCAAACTTCGGATGGGACAAGTGGAGGTGGGGGGTACATGTGTGGAACGTGATGGCTAGTAAGCATATATCTCCTGGCATTTTTAGTTATTCCCGAAAATTAAAAATCGATTCGAATCGCTGGTGCTCACCAGGTCTGAGAATGCCAGTATCACTGCCGGGCAATGTCGTAACACCTTAAACATCTATACTTATATTCATGTTTTGAACCCAACATGTTTGATGATACTCGTGTATATTATATGATCAAGAGTTATGCAAGAAATTAGTCATGCTTTACATTCTTGCAAGTTTTACTTATGAGATTGGATAATCATGGTTAAGGGATAGCAGCTGTCAAATCCTGCAATCCTATGGCATAATGTTACAGTTAAGAATCAATGGCTAAGGATTCATCTGACTAGTAAGCTATGCTTTGCGTCAGCCGTAAGCCCCGTCCATTAAGTCCTACTGAGTAATTAGTACTCAGAGTTTGCCCCCACTTTTGGATTACAGGTACTGATGACATCTGGACAACTGTGTTGAAGGTGGTAGTACCGGTGGGCTCGGTGCTACACGCCTCGTTTGTCTCTACGTGAGTACTGCTTAAGTATCATGTTTCCGCTGCGAGATGTTTTGAAAACGCTTCCGCTATATATAATTTTGCAAACGCTTCCGCTATATTTGAACATGTATTTGATTACATATATTTGGTTTGTAAATTAAGTCTATTACTCACTATTTCAACTGCCTGTGATGATGTAACTGTTGTGGCTCCATCGAGAGTCGGATCTGTTTGATGTCGGTTCCTGTGGGAATGGTGTTATCGAGAGCCCGAAGGACTCTCGACGGACTACCGGGTTTAGTCTGGCCTAAGTGCACCGCGAGCCAGAGGTGGCAGGTGTGCTTAGTCTAGATTAAGCAGGGCAGTTCCGCCATAGAGGGGTGCTCCCATCGCCGGCCACCTCACCGACCCTCGTCTCCTGCGCCTCCCCGACCCTCGGCGCCCGCCTCCTCGGCCATCGATCTAGCACCGCCCTATCCCGAGCATCGATGCCGCCCGGCTCCCGCGCACTAATCTCGCCGGCCTCCCTAGCCCCTAGCGTCGCCTCCATCTTAACCCTAGCGCTGTCGACCCCCGCCATGGCCAATGCCAAGTAAGAACCAAACCTTTATTTCTTCATATTATTCCTTGTCTTGAGGTGGCTTTGTTCATTGATCTATGAGACATTCAATTTTTATGAGTTGAAGTGTGCTTTTGACCTTTTAACTCTCCTTTTCCCTCCCACTCACGGCAGGTTGGCGAGATAATTCCCTCGGTGCCACCAGAATTTTAGCCTATTCCCTCATTGCCATCGGAATTTGGCGAGCGGCCGGGCGGAGGCGCGGCGCCAGTGCACGAGTGGCCGGGCAGAGGCGCATGCGAGCGGCCGGGCGGAGGCGCGTGTGAGCGGGCTGGCGGAGGAGACGCAGGGATGCCGGCGCATGAGCGGCCGGGAGGAGGCGCAATGCCCAGTGGCAGTAAAGGAACTTGCAAATTTTTTCAGTGTGGAAACTCAAAAATTTCGGTGGCAATGAGGGAAAATGATAAAATTCCGATGGCACTGAGGGAATTGACTCTAGGTTGGTAGCAAAGAGAAGAGGAGTCGAGAAGCCTAGGAACGCTCCTAGCACTTTCTTAGGGTTCATGTGACATGAAATCTTTTCTTGGATCTTTTTTCCCATTATTTTTGTGTGATGATGATTTTTTCGTTAGGGATGAATACTGCAAAGAGTTTTCAAGGAAAAGGAACCAATAAATCTTTTGCTACTCTAAGCTCCTAAAATGTCTTATTAATCCTTCAACATATATAATTATTTTGCCCTTTGCGGATAATTGCTTTGCTGCGGTGCCGCGGTGGGTGCTATCTAGATTAGTGATTAGTGGTTAGGTTAAACAGATCCTTGAGCCATGCTGTAACATTGCTATTTACAGTATAGCTTAAAACGTTGTGGTTAGGTTTTGACAAATACCTATGCTGATTGGTGCGATTACATGTGTACTCAGATTGCAGAACAAGGCTCCTTATGCTGCCAAGGGCAGCAAGCTCATTCCTGCCTAGATCAAGCACTAAGTACTGATTGTTTATGTTTGCTAACCTGTTTTTGTTCTTTTATATCGATACTTCATTATTGATGTGTGCTATCCTTCATGTTTGGCTTTTCAGCAATCAGCACTTTTTGGTGTTCAGCTATTGTAGCATTGCCTCTCTTTGCATTACTGTGTTCTATTTCTCCAATGAACATATTCACACCTGCTTATTTCTATTTCTATACCTATGTACACAACTAGGTGCATAGTTCTGTGAATTGTGTATTGGTCATGCTAGCATACTTTTTGAGCTCCAATGTTTTACCTTTGAAATCACAATGGATGATAAGATACAATATAAACTTTGAATTGAAGTTTATGTTTTCATAGTGCTAGCATTCTTTTATTGTTTTATCCTTGTTGTTCTCATCCTAACTCCACTTCGCACGATCTGGTGAGTCCTATCTTATTTTTTTCACAATGTCAGAAAACACGAAGAAGGCATTGATCTATCATCTATGTCATGGGCAACAACTTCTATGCTTCTGAGACAGGTGAGTTTGTATCTGCAACCTTCTCATAGATCTATGAGTTATCTTGTATGTGTTCTAGGTCTTCTACTATGTTGAATGTGATAGCTTCCTTGATTAAATAGTGTCCACTATATACAGCTATAATTTTGCTTCCAACAAAAGAACCCAGAGTAATGCCAAAAAATGCTTATGCAGTAGCTGCTTTAACCTTACGACTTTCACCACTAAGCTATAAAGAAATGCAAAGAATGGAGTTCCACTTATCTTACTGTCCCCGAAAAAACCAATTATATTTATGTGTAATTATTTCAACTCTGAGTTCAACCAACTGGCCATCTTGAATTTTTGGGTTAGCTTGAATACTGATCTATGCCAAGAGTCAATTCCCTCAGAAATAAACATGTAAGTTAACACATGATGAAAATGAAAACTTTGTAGCAGCCTGAATTAACATTGTAGTGTTTGTGATGTGCTTCCTGCTGGTAAGTGATTAATCTTTGACTGCAATATATACCATACTAATTCACCTGCACCTGCTGCATGCTATTAGCGTTGTTTATCATTGTATTTTATAGTTGTGTTTCCAACAAAAAAACCTAGAGTAATGAATAAAATGCACTAAGCTATAAAGAAATGCAAAGAGTGGAGTTCCACTTACCTTACTATCCGCTAAAAATCTAAGTATATTTATGTGTAATTATTTTAACTCTTAGTTCAACCAGCTAGTAGCTTCACAGATGCAATGAATGGTCATTTGCCACCCTCAACAGATGTTTTGATCGGTCATACATGTGTTGAAGTACTATAGCTCAAAAGAGAAGACTTTAAAAGAGTCTTCATATGTAGACTTTGGTAGAGATGACAGTATGCTTCACATATTAGTATTTTTATGACTTATTTGTATAATGTGTTTTGTGTATCGGTAACACCCTGAAAATTAGGCCCGAAAATTTTCTTCTAATCTCTCCCTAATTCAATACCAATTTTCGAAAATCGTGATTGGTTGTTTGTCTTGCGTGATAGTATGAGCTCAGCAAACATCTTCAAATCTCCAAAATATTTCCCCACCATTTCTTCACAAAAGTTTCCAAGCAATCTCCACCAAAAATCCTTCTCAAAATTCCCTACAATTTCCAAAACCCAAAATCAGAAAAAGGGAAAAGCTTTCATTTGGCCCTATCCCACCCCGCAGCCCAACTCCCCACCCTCTCTCTCTTCTCACCCCTGGCCTGCCTCCTGGCCCAGGCCGTCGCGGCCCGCCCCCGCCTCCTCCCACTGCCGCCTGGGCTCCACCCACCAACGCCCTCCCTCTCTCTGCCATCGGGCCCCGCCTGTCAGGCACTCCCTCCCCTCTCTTGTCTTCTTCCTCCAGTAGAACGCGCGTGCCGCGCACATGGCGACGCCGCCCGGCCCCAGTGCGCCAAGCGACGATGCGCTGCCCTGGCCCGCGTCGGCCCCGCCACGCCCCCACCCGGCCCCGTGCCCTCGTCCACGCCACTCTGCCATTTGGGTAGCGCACTGCGCCGTCACGTCGCCACCGCACACCACACCGGCTATAAAAGCCACCCGCCGCCGCCGTCCCTCCCTGCCCCTCCCTCCCCACACGCGCCGTGCACCCCGCCACGACCGGCCACCCCGGGCCACCCGGGAGCTGCGAGTCATGGGCACCAGCCGCCCACACCTCCCACTGAGCTCGCTGTGCTCCGCCGAGACACAAGCCTCGCCACCGAGATTCACCACCTACACCGCATCGTTCCTCGATTCAATCCACCCAGAGCTCCACTCCGGCTTCCTCTACCAACCAGACACCTCGCCGTCCCCTCACCCGCACCACAGAGCCGCCGCCGTGCGCTCCCCGTGCCGCCGACGCGCCCCTATGCCGCCCACCGTGGAGGCCCTCTTTGAGGCACCCATTCACCTCCACGCCTCCACCACCCGAACCACTGCACATCCCTACACCTCCCCGTCCAGCTCTAGTCGCCGGAACCGCCACCGGCGGTGAGAACAGTCGGCGCGCTTCCTCGGACCGCCGCCGTTCGGCTCGATCCAACCCGACCCGGCTCGCCGTCGCCACGGGACGCCGTCACCCGCCTCCCCTCACTGTCGGGTGGGACCGCGCGACGCCGTTCCCTCACGGCGTCCCCGTCTCCTGCCCCAACGCCGTCCCCCTCCCTCCAATCACTGACGCGTGGGCCCGGCTTCTACGGCGTTACAGCGCCGTCACGCCGCGTGGGCCGGCCCATCAGGCCTCGCCGCGCGCCGCGTGCGCTCTATTGACGGTCGTAATCTCACGATATCTACCATCAATTACCAACCAAATGGAGCTATGCAAGTGAATAAATATGGACTAACCCTTCTACTAATGAGTTCCACAAGTTTTGTATGAATATTTGGATGCAGGTACCAAAATGCACATAAAACAGTTGAAAACATGCCAAGGATCAAAGATGGAGACACTGGCCAAACTAGCCAGGTCGGCCGACCCACACCCTAGGTCAGCCGACCAGGGCCAGGACTGCCCTGGCTCAGCCAGGTCGGTCGACCAGGGGGCTGGCCGCCCGACCCACTGACAGGGTCGGCCGACCCCTGGCCAGGCCGCCCAACCTTCCAAGTGGGCCACTTGCCACCTCATCGATCCACATCACGAAGAAAACACAAGTGCACTCAATTACAACCGCAAGACCAAGCATCCAATGTATCGAAAGGTCGAAAATGCACCAAGTCACGGATCCACAACGTCAACAATCTAAGGGAGAAGCAAAGTGGCCAATCAGGGCTGACACGTGGTCGCCCGATGTTGACAGCACTTAAGCATGGCAAACCTTATACTGCAAGCGACAGTATCGTGTGTAGCTTTTCCCTATGATGAGTATCGTAGGTTTATGTCAATCCAAGGAACGAACTAATCGTGATCTAATTAACAAGAGTTTATGCGAAAACTAGGGTAAAAAGGATATCTAATCTACTTCTAAACCAATCCTTAAACTAAACCAATCCTTAGCCTAATCTAGTAAAAGAGATAAACTAAACTATATATATATAAGATAAACAATTAGAAACATAATTAGAACTCTAATCAAAGGGTATTAACTAGGTTCTAATCAAGCTCTAATCGGATCCAAAGCATACGATAGATAAAGTTTCACAACGAGATTAGAGCAGCGAGATAACTAGTAGATCAAGGCAAATAAGCATGTTCAAGCACATCTATCATAGCATAATTAAATCATGATCAATCAATCTAATCCCCTAGATCGGCTCAACCTTTCCCCGGGCTCCACTGTCACTGGTAACCAGGTAATCGACGAAGAACTTTCAACAGGCACGTAATTAGAGAATGCACTTCCAATTACTTTTATTTGGTCTAATAACATAATTAGAGCAACTAGCACTTCTAATCACCATGATCACAAGAACTAGACACAAAACTATATTACTAGTAAACTAGATCAAAGATCAAGAACGCTAGATAAACATCACCCTTAATGACATGGTCTAATCAAGATGCATCTAGTCATAAACTTAATTACAGCTAGAACAACCATAATTAGAACAAGAATATGATAATTAGACAAGAATAATACTTCATTAATTAACTGTATCATAATTACAACCATGATCATACCTTCCCTTGATGATACAATTAGACCTCCGGATCTAGACAATTAGAGAGCCGTGCAAGGCCTCTAATCACCTCTAGAGATTAGAAGAAGATCTAAACCTAGACTAGAAACTCGACCCTCTGCTCTCCTCTAGTTGTGTCCCTCAAGTCGTCGTCTTGTCGCCTTGATAATGAATTGGATGCCTCGACCAGGGGCTCAGCTTTGCTTTAAATACCCTGAGGATGCCGTAGCCGAAAAGGAAACTTCAACCGCCTTCGGGAGGGGGTGGGATCGGCCGACCAAAGGGCCCAGGGTCGGCCGACCCGGACTCTTCTTGCAACCGTTTCTTTCCATCTTTTGCGGGCTTCGAGATAATTCTTCTATAAATCTTTGTGGAGTCCTTTTCGGACTCTAAACCTTCCAGATTCTTCTGTATCCCGAGATCTTGTCGAGTCTTCTAGAATTGGGCTTCATTTGATGGGTCTTTAATTGGGCTTCTTCTTCCATTATTGAATAATATTCAGAGGTCTTTTTACTCGAGGTAGACTTTGATGAATTTTGCTTAAAATTGGCCCAAAACCTGCAAAAATTACAAGTAGACAATTTCCAAGACAATATTGCAAAATCCACAATAATCTATGTTATTTGTTAGTAAAAGGCAAAGTTGACGCATAATAATAGATAAAAACAATATAAAATGATGTATAATTTTCGTTCATAAGCCGCGTCAACAACACCCCCACTCTTAAACCTTGCTCGTCCTCGAGTAAGTAAAAACTTAAAATATAGTTAACTTATGAACTAAAATCAAATAATCAAACTAAATTCATACTCTCAATATTTTTCAGTGTTTGGATCTACAAATATAAAAATAGATAGATATTCATGTAAGCATATCCCACAATGTATGATAAATGAGATCAAACTTTATCACAAATGAATCTCCTTCTTTTCAAAAATTATTATTTCGACAAAGTTTTCAAGGATCAAGATTATATAAAGCCCAAAACTCCACTCATCTTTCTAGTCACTCAATATGTGGCTAAAAACTATCTCATAATCATATTATATATGTGTAGGCTTATATCTGGAGTTTTCGGTAAGGATCCTAATCAAAATTTAATCTCAATATATTATTAAACTAGGAAAAGGATCTGCTGGTTTTACTGAGATTTCTCAAAAAGGTCATGGAAAATAAATTGATGAAAAAGATAAAGAAAAATTATATAGAATGGTGGACATATGCAAATAAATCAATGATTTCAAGGCACAAATGAAGTCCCTGATATCGGATTGCATATGGTTGGAAAATTTTCTGGAGTATATATATTGAATAAACACCAACTCTCATATAAAAGATTTTTGAGGGGCATAAATATAATATATATTTTTATTCCTAATTCTACTGCGGCCACTTGGCCTTTTTTTCTTTTCTCTCTCTTTTTTTTCAATTTTCGACCACTTGGTCTTCTTTTTTTTTTTTTTCTTAATTACTTTGCCTCCTCAAAAACTTTATAAAAATTTTAATTTTAAAATAAGCTTTCCTCCCCCACTCTTGAATAATACTCATCCTCGAGTATTTTAACTTTTTGGAACAGGGGTCCAGCTGAAAAAAATAAATTTAAGATATACTCCAGAAAACAAATAGGTTGTGGTAAGGATAGATATATTTTTGACGATATTTTGGTTTCAGGAGGGATATCCAGCGAAATTTGTATTTTCTCCAATGTAGAGATATACAATGCATGGATAAAAAGGCTAGCAAATGAAAAGATAATCAAATATGAATGACCAGCTTTGAAATCTCAAACCCTAGATTCAAATCCTAATTCAATTCAATCAAGAATTAAATTTGATCAAACTATAGTGTATTATATAATATAAGGCTCTAAATAGGAAGGGCTTATATAAAATAATCACAAGAAAAACTTTGATCATAAAAGTTTATAAAATAAAATCATCATTTTTTTTTTTAAAAAAAAAGGAGACTCAATATGATAAATCTGAAATCAAAATATTAATATCATATGGGTCTTTATGAAATATCAAATCTATCTCATATATGCAAATCAAAATTCAAATTTAAGTGCATTAAATTGAGAGCATAAACTTAGTCTAATCAAAAGACTTTTAGAACACAAATTAACACAAGTTTTATTCAATTAAAAGGAGATGATACATGGTTAACTCACATGACTCAAATAAAACTCAAATTAACTCGAATTAAACACTCATAATTATACAAAATATATAAAAAAAATAAAATAAATTCGAAATTAAAATAAATAAATAAAAAAAAATCAAACCACTAAGAGCTTCACTCTTGATTGCCTTGATTGTTCTGGTCCCACAGCCTCAGGTTGAATAATTGCTCCTCAATATTCTGAGTGTTTTGCTCGTACTGCTGTAAATTTTCCCGAACATGATCAAGAATACCATAATTTCTTGCCGTCATTGTCTCAATGCCATAATAAGATCTGTGTGGCATCTGCTGAGCTGCAATGAAATCTGGATCGTAGGATCTTGCATTTCTAGGAATAAAAACTGCAGGTGGAGGAATATTCCCTGATGGCTGAAATACAGGAGTAGAGGTTGGATCATAAGAGCTAATGGGTCTGACTTGATAGACTGGCCCTTGTGATGAACCTGCTCCAAACTGACTGCTAGGAAACTGTTGATTAGGAGTAGTCCAAGCGTCCCATTCTGATGATGTTTGCTGACTTGGTTCTTCCTCAAACATAAACTTCTCCAACCAATCAGTTTTATTCTGAATAAACAGAGACAACCTTCTATCTGGGATTCTAAACTTGGTTTTAGCCACATAAAATCCAGTAGATGAATTCCCAAAAATGTATTTCCCTTTCTTAAGGGAGTTTTCATCTATACTAGCTGGTAGCACAGTGTATGCGGGGCTAGAAACCAAATTGGGTATCAGTGAGAAGGCAATCACCGTAAGATAATGTCCATATCCCAATAATCCGGTTGCTCTATTTCTCTGGACTATCCAATGATTAATCATTGCATTAATGGGATTAGTCCAAGTAGGTTGACACAGTGCAATATATAGTCATTTCAATTCAGCAATCTGCACCTTAGTGTCATCCATCCTTTCCAAAACTCTTACTGTCATGAATCTATGAATGATGCGAAGGATGGGGTTGATAATTTTCATTCTCTCCTTTGAATGTCCACTAGCAATACGCAACCAAAAATTCTCTAGTGTAGTATTATCAACTTCTATACTTTCTGGTGCATTAGTGTGGAATCCAAATAAAGCTCCAACAGTTCCAAAAGAAATATCAGTCCAGTTTTCCTTAAGTCTAAACCTTAAAGTGCTGATTCCATCAGAAGACTGAACTATATCCATAGTAGTCATAATCTCTAGTGCTAAGTCACTCTGATAACTAGCACTAATATGAATGAAAGGACCCCAGCCAAGATTAAGGAATGATTTCTCTATACTTGAATCAAAGTTTAAAACTTTCATGAAATCATGATCTAAATCAAGATTGGACCTAATCCTTTCTTTGCAACTGTTGTACCTTTGCTCTTCTATAGCTGAACGGAGAGAAAATCCTTCTGAAGAATACTTCCACTCTTCATCATCATCATCATCATCAATGTTCATCGGTTGAGGGACTTGACTTTGAGAACGAGTGCGTGGCCTCCTCACCGGCTCCATGACATCTTCTACTTCAACAGAGAAGCGAGAAGAACATCCTCTCAATCCTTGATCCCGACGGAGATTCTGCTCAGAACCGGAACTCCCCATCTCAGAGACAGAGTGTCTCCTTGATGAAAGTCTTGATGAATCGTCGTCTTGGGGTTGAGAGCTGCTCCTTGATGAAGAACCCTTGAAAGTCTTCTTGATGAAGCTTGCCGCCTTCTTCATCTTCTAAACTCTTCCTCTCAAGAACTCTTAAGAACTACTACTCTTGCTCTTCTCTCTCGAAATACTGGCTCTGGAATGGTTTCTGGGTGGTGAAGATCATCAACAAAGGTCTGGAATTTATAGGCAAGGCTTCTGCTGAAAGGGGAGGTGCATCTGGTGAAGGGTCTACTGAGGTCGGCCGACCAGGGGGGGTGGCTCGGCCGAGCTGGCCTTGTGCTGGCTCTGCTGGGTCTCCTCCTTCTCCTGCAAGATGCCCATTGGATTCCTGATACTTTTGGATAGCTTCTACTGCAAGTTGAACGTCGTGCATGCAGCTTTGGACAGAAACTTCAATCAACTATAAGTTTGTCCCCTTGGATGTTTCTTCATCATGGCTATCCTAAAAAGTTTTAATCCTATCCTATTCCTATGTCTTGGCTGGTTGCTACAAGATCAAAAGAGGATCCAATGTTGCCTAATTAATTAATTTTTATTTGGTTGATGTTAATCTTCACTAATTCTAGTCCTTAATGCGTATAAGCAATATAAATATCCCTACTACTGTAGGTCTAATAATTTCAGCACACAAAAAGATAGAATTAATTTTCATATTAAAGATTATCCCTATTTAGCATATTGAAAATTAAACCTATGTTTAAAGTTTTTATTAAAAATAAATGTTCGGTTAATCAACCGATTTAATTTCAGAATAAAGATAGTCACTCAATTCATTAATTGAATTGAATAAACTAACTTCAATTCTTTAGCGTGGCTTAGGTTAAACGCCTAGTTTTTGAATAAAATTAGAGAGATGATTTTTGAAATTCAAACAATATAGATAAAATCTAGAAAAACATATCTACTCTAATTTTTATTTAAAAACCGAATAAAATCGAACCAAATTTAAACCGGCAAAGTCTTCGTGGTTTTCAAAATTTAGATAGCTACGTAAGTGAGAGTAGCTGTCTTATCCTATTTAAATCTAAAAACTTTAAATTAAACTAACTCAAACTTTATTAATTTAACTAATGTTTAACAATAAAGTTTTGACTCAATTTAAACTAACTCAAATTAAACTAAAAACTCTAAATACCTGGGTTGCCTCCCAATAGCGCTTGAGATGAGTCCTTCAGCCCAACTTCAAATCTTTACTGTCCAATGTCTTGTGTAGACACTGCAGACGAGTCTTCTTCTTCAAGCTCCGTCCTCTTCAATTGATTGGCAAACTTCAAACTTCGGACGAAATTTGAATGAACTTGATTCACCATTGATGTTGAACTTGATTTCTCCCTTCCCCACATTAATAGTGGCTTGAGCAGTCCTTAGGAAAGGTCTTCCAAGTATCAGTGGTGATCTCGAGCTTGCTCCCATTTCCAGAATAACGAAGTCAACTGGTACAATATTATCTCCAATCTTCACTGGCACATCCTCAGCTACTCCTTCTGGATATCTCACTGAACGATCTGCTAGCTCCAGACACATGGATGTAGGCTCTGGTTTAGGCAGCTTGAGTCTATCGAACACTGACTTCGGCATCACACTAACACTTGCTCCAAGATCGCACAAAGCCTTATCAATGTTGAGTACACCAATAGAACATGGGATGGTGGGGCATCCCGGATCTGCCATCTTCTGTAAAGGGACATTCATTATGGCTGCACTACACTCAGTCGTCAGCTTGACACACTCAGATGGCATTTCCCTCTTGTTAGCTAGTATATCCTTGAAGTACTTGGCATAAGTGGGTACTTGAAGTGCATCCAATAGTGGCATGTGGATATATAGCTGCTTGATCACTTCAATGAACTTGTTGAAATGCTCATCTGTTTTGCTAGCTCGAACTCTACACTTTTCTGGTAACACTCTTGTGTCGTCTACTGTCACTTCTGGTTCGTCTTCACTCTCTTTCTCTGCTTCCACTGAACTGGCAATTTTTGTAGTCAACTCTGGGTCTCTAGTCTCTCTCCCGGATCTGGTAGTGACTGCTTTGAGTGACTCTTTAGACTGTGGCTGTCCTGGCAACTTTCCTTCATTTTTGTTTGGGAGATGCTCTGCTAACTGAGATAGTTGATTTTCTAAAATCTTCATCATCCCCATGAGCTGTTGATTTGAACTTCCCACAGTAGTGATCTTGCCATCAATGCTTTCTAACACTTTGTCTACAGCCTTGAATTTTGAGTGTGTATCCTTGTTGATTTTAGCTTGCTCTTCCATAAAGTCCTTGAGCTGAATCCGCAGAGGAATGACATTCTGAATAGCTGATCCGGCAGTGAACTGTTGTTGTCTATTTTGTCTATAATTGGACGGGGGAATCCAACCTTCCTTCCTGGCATAGTCCAAAGCCTTAGCTTCCTCCGGACACCTCTCACTTGAGTGACCATACTCTCCACACTCTTCACAAGTCATCATGTAATCTGTAGACTTCACTTCCTCTGCTCTGCCACTTTCCATCTTCTCGAACCTCCTCATTAGTGAGTCGATTTTTCCACCAAGGATCTCCATCTTGTCTACCTCCAGCACACTCTTCGCTGTTCCAGTGGAAGTATGCTGCTCCAGTGAGGTAGGCGTCACTCTATCTGCTCCCCATGCTCCATTCTCTGCAATCTTCTTGAATAAGGCTTCGGTCTCAGTGGGTGTGAGACTGAGAATTGATCCTCCGGATGATGCATCAACCTGACCTCTGCACACTGCGTTGAGTCCTCCATAGAATTTCTGAATTATGTCCCAATTCTGAAAATTGTGATGAGGGCATGCTGACACATAATCGTTGAATCTCTCATGAGCTTCACTGAATGTCTCAGTGGGGTACTGCACAAATGTTGAGATCCTGTTGCGCAAAGCTTGAGTCTTCCCTGGTGAGAAATACTTGGCGATGAATGCTTGTAATAGACTCTGCCAGTTGCTCACTGTCTCCTCTGGTAGTGTCGCCAACCACTGGTGTGCTTTCCCAATCAGAGAGAATGGGAAAAGTCTTGCTCTGATCTGGTCGTCAGTGACTCCTTCAACGTTGAATGTGTTGCAAATCTGCAAGAACGTCTTCAAGTGGTGATTTGGGTCCTCCTTTCCACTGAATGGTTGATTCTGCACCATGTTGATCACTGAGCTCCTGATCTCAAATGCTCTGGGTGGTGGTGCCAAGTCTCTGATCTTCAAGTCTGCTGATGTTGGCACACACAGCTCCATAAGCTTCTTCTCTTGGTCTTCCATCTTCGGCAGAGTTTCCTCTTGTTTCCGAGAAAATTTGGCAGAGTTTCGGCTCTTTCTCAGCAGTTTTTCTAGATCATCCACATAATTAGATGGTTTATTGGATCGTGGTCCATCCATTCCTGCTCAGGTTAGTGGCAGAAAATATATACAAAGCAAAAATAATTCTACAAAATTTACACTAAACTAGTCCTGAATCCAAAAATTTAAAAACAAAATTTAAATTTAGAAAATAAATAAATAAAAAGAAAAATAAAATAAAAATAAAAATGGCGCAAGAACAGTAATAAATAAAATAAATAAAAAATAAATAAAAAAAATAAAATAAAATTATTGCGCCTAAAATAAAAAGAAAATAAATCTAAATGCATAAAAGAAATAAAACTGAATTTAAATGCTAAATACATACAACAAACATAAACTCTAATCAACTAGAACCCTAATAATTAGTTCCCCGGCAACGGCGCCAGAAAAGCTTGTTGACAGCACTTAAGCATGGCAAACCTTATACTGCAAGCGACAGTATCGTGTGTAGCTTTTCCCTATGATGAGTATCGTAGGTTTATGTCAATCCAAGGAACGAACTAATCGTGATCTAATTAACAAGAGTTTATGCGAAAACTAGGGTAAAAAGGATATCTAATCTACTTCTAAACCAATCCTTAAACTAAACCAATCCTTAGCCTAATCTAGTAAAAGAGATAAACTAAACTATATATATATAAGATAAACAATTAGAAACATAATTAGAACTCTAATCAAAGGGTATTAACTAGGTTCTAATCAAGCTCTAATCGGATCCAAAGCATACGATAGATAAAGTTTCACAACGAGATTAGAGCAGCGAGATAACTAGTAGATCAAGGCAAATAAGCATGTTCAAGCACATCTATCATAGCATAATTAAATCATGATCAATCAATCTAATCCCCTAGATCGGCTCAACCTTTCCCCGGGCTCCACTGTCACTGGTAACCAGGTAATCGACGAAGAACTTTCAACAGGCACGTAATTAGAGAATGCACTTCCAATTACTTTTATTTGGTCTAATAACATAATTAGAGCAACTAGCACTTCTAATCACCATGATCACAAGAACTAGACACAAAACTATATTACTAGTAAACTAGATCAAAGATCAAGAACGCTAGATAAACATCACCCTTAATGACATGGTCTAATCAAGATGCATCTAGTCATAAACTTAATTACAGCTAGAACAACCATAATTAGAACAAGAATATGATAATTAGACAAGAATAATACTTCATTAATTAACTGTATCATAATTACAACCATGATCATACCTTCCCTTGATGATACAATTAGACCTCCGGATCTAGACAATTAGAGAGCCGTGCAAGGCCTCTAATCACCTCTAGAGATTAGAAGAAGATCTAAACCTAGACTAGAAACTCGACCCTCTGCTCTCCTCTAGTTGTGTCCCTCAAGTCGTCGTCTTGTCGCCTTGATAATGAATTGGATGCCTCGACCAGGGGCTCAGCTTTGCTTTAAATACCCTGAGGATGCCGTAGCCGAAAAGGAAACTTCAACCGCCTTCGGGAGGGGGTGGGGTCGGCCGACCAAAGGGCCCAGGGTCGGCCGACCCGGACTCTTCTTGCAACCGTTTCTTTCCATCTTTTGCGGGCTTCGAGATAATTCTTCTATAAATCTTTGTGGAGTCCTTTTCGGACTCTAAACCTTCCAGATTCTTCTGTATCCCGAGATCTTGTCGAGTCTTCTAGAATTGGGCTTCATTTGATGGGTCTTTAATTGGGCTTCTTCTTCCATTATTGAATAATATTCAGAGGTCTTTTTACTCGAGGTAGACTTTGATGAATTTTGCTTAAAATTGGCCCAAAACCTGCAAAAATTACAAGTAGACAATTTCCAAGACAATATTGCAAAATCCACAATAATCTATGTTATTTGTTAGTAAAAGGCAAAGTTGACGCATAATAATAGATAAAAACAATACAAAATGATGTATAATTTTCGTTCATAAGCCGCGTCAACACCCGACCTCCTACAAGGTCGGTACATGGTCGGCTAACCTACCCTCGGAGGCATTTTTCACGTGCAACAACTGTCCTAACCGCCAACCGCCATGGGGACGCAAGATCAAGCCGTTGGAGTGCAAAGGTGGTGGATCGGGTGGTCACCCGACCTTGGGCTAGGTCGGCCGACCTCCCCACTAGGTCGGCCGACCACCGACCTCGGGCTCCCACTGACCTAAGCCTCCTACAAATACCCTCCTTACATATGGGACTATAAATAGGCCTGTAAAGCTCATTTGTAAAAGTGTAGAGAAGTTGAGAGCCATATTCTACCTTAGAGAGTGTCATTTTCCTCATCTTAGTAGTTAGGATAGTCCTGAGAGTTAGAGTGAGTCGAGCTTTGCCTCGGAGTTCTCAGAGATTCTTCTAAGTCTGTGGTAACAGCTCTTGTATCTTTTGTACTCGAATCTTCAATATAATTCAGTTATATTTTACTTTATTTCTATCTCTTGCAAGTGTGGTGTACCCATTATTTCGCATACTTGCTAGGCTTAGACTTGTGGTTATCTTAGTTAGTCAAGTCCCGTTATTCTTGCCGGTGCTATAATCCAACCTGTACACCAGGCTCTGGTTAGGTCCTCTCCTCTGATCAAGGACGATCTATTGTTACTCAAGCTTTAGCTTGAGTACGTTTATAGCATGCCAACCTATCCACGTAGATTTGCTTGGTAGCCCCACTCAGTGACAGCGTGTGGTGTGCCTGTGTAGTCCAGGCCCGTTTGTTTGGTAGGCCCATAGGCGTTAGCCGGGTCTGTTTCGGTGGTCTACTATCTACCCCCTGACCCCTCGAGGCGTCAGAATTTCACTCGACGCAAGACCCTGACTTGCTACTTGAGTTTCTTAGTTAACCACGACAAAGTCTTTGCAGCCGAATAGAATAGAGTTTGGGAATTTTATCTCATTCGTTGTCCTCTCAGGCAACTATACCTTTCTACGTGTATCTTAGGTAGTTTCATTTACTTCTTTCCACCATACACCTATCCATTTACCAGACTTACCCCTGTCTAGTGACTAGCTGGTATATTTATTTAAGTACGGTTCATTCGATTTGAGTATATTCAATTATACTCTCTCACCTGCTGCTTCCCTGTGGATAAAAATACGATACTCGAAATACTCTGGGTGAAAAGCTACAGCGGTCTCTGTGCGCTTGCGAAGTAAAATCTTTTAAGGCTAAGAGACGCCAACAAGCTTTTCTGCCGCCATTGCCGGGGAAGCAATGTGGCGGAACCGCCCTGCTTAATCCTGACTAAGCACACCTGCCACCTCTGGCTCGCAGTACACTTAGGCCAGACTAAACCCGGTAGTCCGTCGAGAGTCATTCGGCTCTCGATAACACCATTTCCTGAGGAATCGACATCAAACACATCTGACTCTCGAAGGAGCCACAACAATTACATCATCACAGGCAGTTGAAATAGAGAATAATAGACTTAATTTACAAACCAAAGATATGAAATCAAATACATAGTCAAAATATAGCGGAAGCGATTTCAGATTATATATATAGCGGATGCGTTTTCAAAACATCTCGCAGCGGAATAATATACTTAAGTAGTCTTCATGAAGAGATGAACAAGGCAAATAGCACCGAGCCCACCGGTACTACCACCTCCAACACAGTTGTCCAGCTATCGTCAGTACCTGTAATCCAAAAGAGGGGGCAAACCCTGAGTACTAATTACTCAGTAGGACTTAATGGACATGGCTTACGGCTGACACAAAGCTTGCTTACTAATCATGTGGATCCTTAGCCATTGATTTTTAAACAAGGTCATGTTGACATAAGATAGCAGGATTTGACAGCTGTTATCCATTAACCATGAAGATTCATTTATATCATAAAGTAAATACTTGCATGAAAGTAAAACATGAGGACCATCAGTAACTTGCATAATATTCAAGATATACCCCTATTCTACACATGTCCCATCCCAAGATTCATAGTGCCTCCATCTAACCCCTAGGAGTAGCCGTCTCAGGAGCGCTACCACGGTACGTCGGGTCAGCCCTCCCTCGACTTCAAAGCACCTCCCAAGTCCATTGACCTCCTACCAGTGGATGGGCAGCACCATGAATAGTGGAACGGATCATCACATCCAAGCATGTTGATATACAAAACCATGAATTAATAATACAACATATTCAAGTGGATTACTACTTTGCCCGTCAGTGGTATTGGCATTCTCACACCTAGTGAGCATCAGCGATTCGAATCGATTTTTAATTCCCGGGAATAACTAAAAATGCCAGGGGTATATGCTTACTGGCCATCGCGTTCCCACATATAGCCCCCATCTCCACTTGTCCCATCCCAAGTTCGATTCCAATCGCCATTCCCTAGGTTTAGCCCCCACAGAGCGATACCACGGTACGTCGGGTCAGTCCTCCGTGAGAGTGAGCGCCCCTAGAGTCCGGTAGGACCAAGTCTCTGTTCTTCGGATGGCACAAGTAAGACTTTCACCGGTCCATTATCCCGGATAAGCACCTCTAGCAATGTTATGCCGACCAATAGGCGAACAACAACCGGCCTTATGCGACTCGGGCGGAGTCCACCACATATTATTCCAATTCTCATCATACAATTCTATATCTCCGCCTGGTCTCCATTTAAAGCATAACAGAATCATAATAAGTTTCGTAATAGTGAGATTTCTTCTTTTGAAAAGCAAACCCTATGAGACGAGTGACCTTTATTCACTCATATCTACTCGCACCTAACCATTCTAGGCACACGTCCTGCGAACTCTAGGTATAGGTGCTAGGGCCAGGGCGGCTAGGGAATCTAATGCAATTGGTTTCAATCAACTCCTAATGCATATGGGAATAGCATGGTCCTGCCTACCTTTGCTTGATCTTAAGAAAACCAACAAACTAAACTACGTTAGTTTGCCGGGTTGTGAGGCTTTGCCCCAGGCAACCCCTTGAAGCAGGGACGGGAATAATCAGCGACCCTTCGTCTTCTGGCTCTTGGTGCACTTCGTTGCCCGGCTTCTCGATCAATAGTAGTTCTTGTGTTGATCCTTCTTTCGCGGAATCTATATGCATGATATAATGTGTAAGTGAGTGCAAGAGAATGCAAATACATGCATAGGCTACGTGTCATATGTATGAGCTAGTGCAACCATGAGTGCAACAAATGTAAATGCGTGCAAGAGATGCAAGTGAACATAATGCATAGTCATGTGGCTTGTGATGAAATGACTCAAATATTCTTAGTTTAGACACACCCCATGATAAAGAGACCTAACAACTTTACTAAGAAATCGTACAAGCCATCACTAAAAGCTAGTTCGACCCATCATTCATGACATCACATGGAACTTGCAGCAAGTAACTTCATATATGCACCAAACATGTTGTCACTTGTAGTTAAACGTATACACACAGATTAAGGGACAAGCTACCTTTGTGAATAAAATGCACTCATGAGTTCATGTAGTTAGGCAACTCAAATTGATCTCAAACTTTTACCACATGCAAAAACATACTTCATAATGCTACTGCCCAATTTTCAGCTACAAACGAGTTATAATTAATTTATTAAAATTCCAACAAGTTATCAGCCCTATAGCTTCTCAGATTTTTCATAATTTATAGGAATGGTTTCTGGACTTAAAATTTCTATAGCAAACATTACATTGCATGGGCATCATATACAAAAATCCGTAAGCACAAAATCCATAGTTTTGTAGGACATCTAATTTCCATATATTTATCTCACTATGAAAATCATATAAATCAAAACACCAGTAATAAAGTGCACAAAATTACTTCCTGGAATCAAGACATCACTAGTAGGCTACTAGATTTTTCCCATTATTTTTCTAGCAGTATAAATACACTTTTTCCTATTTTCTTTTTCAACTAGTAGCATTTTGCCAATTTCAAAACAGCAGCTAAAACAAACATGCACAACCTCATACCTTACCAGTAAGCTGTCCATACTATATAAAGTACATATTTGAGCATATTTTATATAGCCTTCCTTTTCCAAGTTAATTAAATACACAAAACACATGCATAAGGGCAAAATAGTAATTAACCATTCAATGCTAGGGCTACCAAAAATCACACAGTACCTAGAAGCCATAACAAAGCTACTGTCCAAGTTTCATAATTTTTGGAGTTCATTTGGTCCACTTTTACGATTTATTTACTTACACCATGCATGCACTAAACCAGGGGCAAAACTGACTTTTCACACATCCATATCATACCTATCCTGTAGATATACTCAAGAGGAGTCCATAGCCACTGAGTTTGTCCATTTTGGATTTTTTTTTTATTTATAATGATTTTCTAAAGTTTCAGCCGATTTAATAATGAAATAAACGGAAAAACATATAGATCAAGGACTTGTACGCAATTAACCATAGACATCAGGGGCTAGAACAAAAGATCTCTATGACTCAATACACAGAGATATATGTGCAGAAAACAGGTTTCAACAATTTGCACCTCAACCAAAATTTGAACTAGGGTTTAATGTGTGTCAATGTATGATGCTTCATGATGAATGCTGCACATATTATGAATGATTATGCACTTGAGATGCCGGAGGATTATGCACTTGAGATGCCGGAGGATTATGCACTTGAGATGTCGGAGCATCACAACCCATCCCCCTTAAAGAAATCTCGTCCCGAGATTCTGATGTGATGTGGGTGGATAAGTTAAACGAGAAGAAAGTGCATTGTGTATGAATTTGAAACTTTAAATTGCTGTGACGTACTCAATTTGAAGTGGATGGAAGAAAACCAGGATATTTTGTTTGCAAGAATTCTTCTTGCTCCCAAGTTGCCTCTTCTTCGGAGTGATTACTCCATTGCACCTTGTAGAAGTTAATAGTTCTCCTTCGTGTTGATCTCTGCTTTTGGTCAAGGATTTTTATGGGCTTCTCTTCATAAGTGAGGTCAGGTTGAATCTGAATTTGAGATGTATCAATCTCTTCCTCTGGCACTCATAAACACTTTTTGAGTTGCGAGACATGAAACACGTCATGAACCGCAGCTAGATGTGGTGGTAGCTCCAGCCGATAAGCAACTGGCCCACATTGCTCTGTGATCTTGAACGGACCAATGTACCTTGGTGCTAGCTTTCCTTTTACTCCGAAGCGATGCACCCCTTTTATGGGTGACACTCGGAGATACACATGATCATCCTTCTCAAAGACTAAGGGTCTTCTCCTCTTATCTGAGTAGCTCTTCTGCCTAGATTGGGCTCTCTTAAGATTGTCGTGAATGAATTTAACTTGCTCTTCTGCTTGTGTTACCAAGTCAGGACCGAACGTGACACGTTCTCCTGGTTCTGACCAGTTGAGTGGTGTTCTGCACCGTCTACCGTATAGGGCCTCGAAAGGAGCCATTTCTAAGCTCTTCTGATAGCTGTTGTTGTAGGCGAACTCTGCTAAGGGGAGACATTCATCCCACTTGGTGAAATAAGTCAAAGCACACGCCCTCAACATGTCTTCTAGGATCTGGTTTACTCTCTCAACCTGGCCGCTTGTTTGAGGATGGTATGCTGAACTGTGAATTAAATTGGTTCCAAGAGCAGTTTGCAATTGCTCCCAGAAGCGAGACACAAATAGCGAACCTCTGTCAATGGTAAATTTGGCATAGGTTTTGGCATGGTAAATTGTCTTCACAGGAATGAAGTGAGCTGATTTCGTCAATCGGTCAATGATCACCCATATGGAATCATACCCCTTCAATGTGCGAGGTAATCCCACAATGAAGTCCATGTGTATATCCTCCCATTTCCAGGCGGGAACTGCTAAAGGCTGAAGCATACCCGCAGGCTTCAGGTGGTCAGCTTTCACTCTTTGACACACGTCGCACTCGGATACATACTTGGCGATTTCTCGTTTCATGCGAGTCCACCAAAACTTTTGCTTCAGATGTTGGTACATCTTGTTGCTGCCCGGGTGCAAGGTGAACATGGAGGTGTGAGCTTCATCTAAGATTTTCTTCCTCAGCTCCATATCCTTTGGTACCACTAAGCGGTTTTTAAACTACAAGACTCCCTCTTCGTCAAGCTTCAAACAGGCCTTCTTCTTGTCATTGATCTCATCTCGAATATGTGCCATGCCCTTATCTTGTTTTTGTGCTGCTATGATTTGATCCTTGATGCTTGGTTTAAGGACAAGATTGTAAAGTTCGGCTTCCAGCGCCGTTGGCATTTCTATTTCCCCAATCTCACAAAATAGCACTCTCACCGTTGGACGAGCTTGAATGAAGTTGCAATGAACCTTACGGCTTAATGCATCAGCTACTACATTAGCCTTGCCGGAGTGGTAATGAACCTCTAAGTCATAATCTTTTATCAACTCTAACCACCGTCTTTGCCTCATATTAAACTCAGGTTGGGTAAAGATGTATTTGAGACTCTTGTGGTCAGTGTAAATGTGACAGGTGTTGCCTAGCAAGTAATGCCTCCATTTCTTCAGTGCATAGACAACCGCAAGTAGCTCAAGATCGTGAGTTGGGTAATTTACCTCATGTTTCCTCAGTTGGCAGGATGCATATGCAATAACTCTTCCTTCTTGCATCAGAACACAACCGAGGCCGCTACCAGAGGCATCACAATACACGTCAAATGGCTTGGTGATGTCTGGTTGAGCAAGAACAGGTGCTGAAGTTAGGAGTTTCTTCAACGTCCCAAAGGCTTCTTCGCATTTTTGGCTCCATGCAAACTTTGTGTTTTTCTGGGTCAACGCTGTCATAGGCTTTGCAATTTTTGAGAAATCTTTGATGAAGCGGCGGTAGTACCCCGCTAAACCAAGAAAACTTCGTATCTCTGTCACAGTTTGTGGCTGCTTCCAATTCAGCACATCTTCCACCTTGCTGGGATCAACAGCCACTCCCTTTGCTGACAAAATATGGCCTAGGAATGCCACTTCCTTTAGCCAAAATGCACACTTGCTGAACTTGGCATAGAGTTTGTGTTTTCTAAGGCGAGATAACACTATTCTCAAGTGTTCTTCATGCTCCTTCTCATTCTTGGAATAAACCAAGATGTCATCAATGAATATTACCACGAATTTGTCAAGCTCATTCATGAACACCGAGTTCATCAGGTACATGAAGAAAGCCGGTGCATTTGTCAAACCGAAGGACATGACAAGATACTCATAAAGCCCATACCGCGTGGAGAAAGCGGTCTTTGGTATGTCTTCCTCTCGGACCTTTATTTGATGGTACCCGGATCTAAGGTCAATCTTGGAGAAAACTGTGGCTCCCCCAAGCTGATCAAACAAGATATCAATGTGTGGCAATGGGTACTTGTTCTTGACAGTAACAGCATTCAGTGGTCGGTAGTCTACGCATAACCTCTTACCACCTTGGTCTTTCTTCTCAACAAAGAGGGCTGGGCAGCCCCACGGTGATGAGCTGGGCCGAATGAACCCTTTGTCTAACTGCTCTTGCAGTTTTGTTTTTAGTTCTTTCAATTCATCAGGCGCCATTCTATACGGCCTCTTGGAGACAGGTGCCGTGCCTGGAACAAGGTCTATTCTGAACTCTACATCCCTATCTGGCGGTAGTCTAGGAAGTTCTTCTGGAAACACATTCGGATAGTCACAGGCTACTGGGATCTTTGCAAGTGCTTGTGCTTCCGTCTGAGTTTCTGCAGCATTAACCGTGTGAGACACATGCTTATGAAGTGGCATATGAATAACCACATCGGTCCCACTGCTTGAGCGCAACTGAACTGTTCTACTCCCAACATCTATCATGGCATTGTGTTGCTTTAGCCATTCCATCGCAAGAATAACATCAATCCCCAGTTGTGGAAGTACTAGAGGACTGATGAATAAACTTTCCCTTCCAACTTGCAAACGCAAGTCTCTCACTATGTGATTGGTAACTATGGATGATCCTGCAGCTTTGATGTGGTATTTCTGTTTCAGCTCTGTCATTTCATACCCATGCTTCAGTGCGTATGCTCTGCTGATGAAAGTGAATGATGCTCCAGAATCAAACAAAACAACTGTAGGATGGTCATTTACAAGAAATGTGCCTGCCAAGACTGGTTCACTCTCTGGAACTTGCTCAACCTGGCTATAATGCAGTTGGCCCATCTTCGGGGCTGATCTCTTCTCTGCTTCCGTAGGCACTGAGCCCGGAGTCTTCTGTTGCGTGCGGCATGTGCGACTGGAATGTCCAGCCCTCCCGCAGGTTAAGCAAGGGGAGCCAGCGCTTGGTTTGGAAAGGGGCACTGAAGCAGGTGGACTAGGTGGTGCACTGCAGGATGACAGGTGTGGTTGTGTACCCAACTATTGCTCTTGCTGTTGGGTCATGTCGATGTAATACATGTGCGGCGGTGCGCGATGCACAACCCAATGTCGTTGAGATGAACTCGACGGAGGTGTGCTTGCAATTGTCTTCCTCCGCTGATCCTCGTGGGCCTGACGGAGGCGTTGCTCCATGTCGATGGCGACATCTACCAACTCGGTGAAGCTGTCGTAGCTGCGCCCCAAGTGAGTAAGGAGAGTGGGGTCAAACCCACCCAACAGACGAGCAGCCCTATGCGGGTTGGTGTTGACGTCTTCAGGGGAGTACTGCGACAGGCGAATGAAGGCCTGCACGTATTCAAGTATTGACATGTTCCCTTGTCGAAGTGCACAGAACTCCCGTTGCTTGAGCTCGATGAGGCTAGCCGGGAGATAGTGAGCCCGAAAAGCCGCACGGAACTCATCCCACGTGACCTGGTGCCCGGCTGGTTGCATTGCCAGGAATGAAGCACACCAGGCCCCCGAGGGACCATGTAGACACTGTGCCGCGAAGCGAGCTTTCTGTTGCTCATTGAGGCGGGGCAGTAGACTGAACTTGGACTCAATGATTCGAAGCCAGTCATCAGCATCTAGTGGATCAGTGGCAATGGTGAAGATTGGCGGTTGTAGCGCCGCAAAGTCAGTGTAGCTGATCTCTTGTGGGTCGCGCCGTTGTTGCGCTTGAGCTAGCAAGTCGATAAGTTGCTGAGCGACCTGAGTGGCCAACTCAGAAGGAGATGGTGCTCCATGAGCAGCCCCCTGAGCAGATGTCTCTGGTGGCGTGACCATCTGCAGAAATAGAGCCAGTCGAGTTTAGTTCAAGAACTTGCGTGCGATCGATGCGGTAATAAAAAGACTGTAGCACCATAAATATATGCTGGATACATGAAAGCATGTAAGTGAACAGAATAACTGGAAGGCACATAAAGTGTTAGCTGTCATCTAGTAAGCTTGGGCAATCGTATTTGTTAACGGCAAACTTGTGCGCTGTGTCTCGTCGGTATGGGTGTCTAGACTTTTGAATCCGAAGGTTTTCAGTTATAACTCTCGAACGAAACACTTCTCTGGGAGCTCCATAGGAGAGGCCTTTACTTAGCGAATTGTATTAGTTGCTTCCAATTGATGGATTATGTAGCGAAACGTGCAGAAGGTAGGTTTAAGTCATGATTTATTCCATTCGTCTTTTAGTAATACCCCCAAAGATGATAACAAAAGGCACATGATGCATGATTCGTCCTGTTCGGTCTCACATCACACATCCTATGTATTATACATATATAACTGTGATGCCCCTGGCATCTCAAAAGCCATAACACGTAGTTAGAGACAAGTTAATAATAGGATAGGACATGATGATGCTTAGAGAGAGCAACAAAGACTAGATGGAGAAATCACTAAGTCAAAAATTTTCTATACAAGGTACCAGACCACACATTTCGTGGTAGGATAGTCAACACTCACATGCTTTTGAGCTCAAACCCCAAATGCAAAACCTTGGATAAGAAAGTAACCCTAGACCTTTCTGTTTGACCATGTTCAAAAATCTAAAGACAAGAGGTTTAAAAGATCAAACCGAATCCAACCAACATTTCTTCCGAAGATAGCAAGTGTGATCGAGACCAAACTTGAGCCCTAATAAAACTTTCAAATTCATTAAGTACCTGAGCTCAACTCGATTGTCAAAGTTGTTGTACATGTCATGGACTACCCTTTTGTTACACTGAACATGGGTCAAAACTATCATCTACTCACTCATAATTGGATCCAAATCCCTCATGAAAACAACTAGGTCAGCCTACACTTAGAATATTTTCCTAGGTCTGAATTTCAACCCTTCCCAAACTTGAATCTGAAATTACTTTTAATTTCGCTATACAACTTTGAAACCTTCCTTTCTATGAAGTAAAAATTGAACTTACCACCTTTCAAATGCACCTAGTGTGGAAGTGATTGGACCTCATTTGACACTTCAAAACTTGGAAACAAGAAAGTCACTACGCAAAATGAAATTTCTGTTTTAATAAACCTTGGAACATAATTGTGTCTATAATTCAAAATATGTTGGGTTTCAGGCCAAATTTATAGTATCAAACTTGGAGATAAAGTGCTGGGGAACAAATTTGGTAATTAGAGCTTAGTCACCTATTGAGGTTTAAATGGAGTTTAGGGTCATTTTCTACCAACACAGAAAACCAGTCCAAATCTGACCTGTTTAGTAAACTCAATGTTTCTATAGCCTACAGCCATTTTCATGCAAATATCAAATTGAAAAAGTTGTAGGTTATGAAATTCTAAACGATGTTGTCAAGAGGCACATTGGGAGATAATGCCTAGAAATAGGAGTTGTGATTTTCCCAAGCAATAAAGGTCCCCCTGTCCACATTGGGGTTGCCATATAAATTCAAATGGAATTCATATTTCCAAACTGATTTTGGAGTTGAACCCTTTGACAAAGTTGTAGAGTTCAAAGAGTACAACATTTCATCCAATTACCATTTTCCCAAATTTGGACCCTAAGGGTGTCAAAATGATGGATTACAGGAGGTGAGAAAACACAATTTTCTATTTTCTCCATGCCTCCAACCGCCGCCATCGGCTTCGCCCCTTTCTTGTGCACCCGGTGAGGTAGACCTCGCCGTCCCTCCTCCCCCCAATCCTCAGATCGACTCGCGCCCCGTCGCGCCCGCCATGGCCGGGCCGAGCTCGATCTCGAGCTTGCGCCGTCGCCGTCCGCCCTCGTCGCACCCCTAGACTACCCTCACCACACGCGCCACTCCACCGCGCACCCAAGGCACCTATCCTCGTCGCCGTTCCCCCACCCATTGCATAGATCCGCCACCGCTCGACGTCGCGGCTACGCCGCCGCCGCCGTCGCGCACCTTCGGTTCACCGCCCTCCCCGACCTACCCTCACCTTCCCCCATGCTGAGACCTAGCTCACCTTGAAGCCTGCGCTCACGCGCACCCGACGCGCCTAGCGTCGCGGCTCCGGCGAGCCTGAGCTCGGCGGCGCGCGCGCGCCGTCGTGCGCGGCGGGACGAAGGAGGCGACCCGGGGGGGTTTTGCAATCTAGCCCCGGGGTTTTCGCATTTTCAGACGCATTAAGAGTCGCTATTCACTGAGTCTGTGTATTCTTACGTGCTAGCCCCCGGTATCTAGGGTTAATTCTGTTCTAGCCCCTGGATCTATGTTTTTCCATTTCTTTTTCCTATATTTCGGTTGAATCTTTGGAAATTCATATAAAATCGAATAAAAATCTTAAAAAGGTAAACTCAGTTGCGTTGTACTCCTGGTAAATAGATCTACACAGTAGGTATGATGTGGAGGTGTGCATGTACAGTTTTGCCCCTGTTATTATGCATGCATGTTAATTCAATGAAAAATAGAAAACATGGTCTAGATGGAGTCGAAAGGTGATGAAACTTGGTCAGTAGCTGTTTTGGGATGTTTTGACACTGTGTAAATTAGAGTGACCAAATATATTACTGTTTATTCCATGTTTTACCCTTTTACATGTACTTTATGCATTAATTGATAACTTGGAAATGAGGCCATGCAAAATATGTTGAATATGACTCACTGGTATTTTTTTCTTAGGTCCTATATGGCTTGTGAACACCACTGGTAAAATATGAGCCTCTGCATGTTGAGTTTTGATGGTGATTTGAAAATGACAAATCTTGACTTGGAAAACTAGATAAATGGAAAAATGGGTTCTAATGGGCAAGGTAAATTCTAGGAAAATTTCAGTAGCATATGGGAGTGTTGTAGAATCCAGAAAGTATATGCTAGAGGGCTGCTCACACTGTTTATATGTACATTTTAATTTTGCACTAGATTTATACATGCAAAATAGGTGTTCTGTCAAACTTGGGAATCTTAACTTGTAAATTTTTGTTATATAGTTAATGCTAAGTATAGGTCACTGGTAAAATTTCACTTTCAGAAACCTTTCTAATAAATTATAAAAATTCTGACAAGGTATAGGGCTGAGAAATTGCTGGAATTTTAGTAAAATAATTATAACTCCAATTCGGCTAAAATTTTGGCAGTAGCCTTGGGTATGAAGTATCTGCATGTCATAAAAATTTGGTCTCATTTGGGTTAGTTGAACTGATAGAACTCAGATGCATGATTTAATTCACAATTGTGCATGGTTTACACTAAGTATATGCATGAAGGTTGATTTAACTACTATGCATGTATCATTTTCCATGAAGTATATGCTGCATACTGACATCTGCATTTCATCTACGCCAAATGCATACATCGGCATTCGTATTGCACTCATGTCTGCACCTTCCATGCATATAAACCCCGCGATCGAAGAAGAGACGGTGCAGGAGCAACCCCTGGTCAAGGAACCCGAAGAAGAGCAGGAGGACCCACAGCTGACCGCTGACACCGCCGCCGAAGAGACTAACCCTAGCGAGGAAGAAGGTAGGCAGGACCATACAATTCCCAGCAAATAAAATATCTGTTGATTACGCATATGCATTAGGTGTTGAATGGAACCAATTGCATTAGATTCCCTGGCCGCCCTGGCCATAGCACCTATACCTAGAATGCGTAGGACGAGTGCCTAGAATGGCTAAGAACGAGTAGACACGAGTGAATAAAGGTCACTCGTCGCGTAGGTGTTATTTTTCTCAAAAAGAAGCAGTCTCACTATGAAAGTTATTATTATTATGCTATGATTATGTTATGCTTTAAATGGAAACCGGGCGGAGATATGGGTATGAATGTTGAGAAATTAAGAAAATGTGTGGTGGACTCCGCCCGAGTCGCATAAGGCCGGTCGTTGTTGGCCTATTGGTCGGCATAACATTACTAGGGTGCTTATCCGGAATCTATGGGCCGGTGAAAGTCTTACTTGTGACGTCTCAAGCAAGGGGCACATTCCTACCCATTGGTTGAGAGGAAGGTGGCTGCGGAGGCGGGTGTCAAAGGAGGGCAGAACCCGACGTAACCGAGGTAACGCTCCTACGACAACGCGCTCCGGGAGTCAGGCGGGAGTGGTCATCGAACTTGAGACGGGACTGGTGGAGATGGGGGGAAGCATATGTGGAACGCTGGGAGTTAGTAAGCATATGCCATCCTGGTGCTTCTAGTTATTCCCGGGAATATAAAAATCGATTCGAATCGCTGATGCTCACCAGGTGTGAGAATGCCAATACCACTGACGGGCAAAGTAGTAATCTATTTGAATATTGCTGTATTAAGAATTCATGGTTTTGACAACTACATGCTTGGATATGCCTGGTGTATTTTTATGCAATACTTGTCACACTTATGATGTTTTACTGGTTTTACTTTCATGCCATGCTATGCCATATCCAACATGTTCCAACAAATTATGATGACTCGAGCAGCTGTTAAATCCTACTCGGGTGCAACAATATAAGCAGCTGTCAAATCCTGCTTCCTCTGATTAATTTGATCCTATATAAAAGCAATGGCTAAGGACTCAGATGCTAGTAAGCAAGCTTTACGTCAGCGGTAAGCCTCATCCATTAAGTCCTACTGAGTAATTAGTACTCAGGGTTTTCCCCCATTTTTGGCTCACAGGTATGGAGTTCTCATGTGTCCTTGCATTGGAGGGGGCACATGCGTGTAACATGACTAGAGGATGACGTTGTGGCACAAGGACGACATCACTAGGCATGGTGTTGTTTCTCTTTTGCAAATTCCGCTGCATTATCTGAACTCTGATCTACCTCTACTTCCGCTGCAAGACAATTGAAAACTTATGATATTTTATGACTATGTTGGATTTGGAACTTTAATTTGAACTGGTCTGTAAACTATTTCTATTATTTATCTATATTCAACTGTCTATGATGATGTAATTGTTGTGGCTCCATCGAGGGTCAATGTGTGTGATATCGGTTCCCCTGGAAATTGGTGTTATCGAGGGCCGAAGGCCACTCGACGGACTACCGGGTTTAGTCCAGCTTAAGTGCACTGCGAGCCAAAGGAGGCAGGTGTGCTTAATCTGGGTTAAGCAGGGCGATTCTGCCACAACTGATATCAGAGCCGGTCATACACAAACAACAATTATATCATCAAGTTTTGGTTCACAAAACTATTTTTGAAAGCCCTTTTTAAGTAATTCAAAAATGAGAGTATGCGATATGCCCATATTAAGGATGTTAGTGCTATCCAGGTGACACCACTGACATTCTGACCTAGATAGAACTCATATGCACATTCGGCGCTTTGAGAAGTAACTTTTCGGCCATAGCTGTCCCCAGTACTGGTGGAAGCTATTGGGTTTTGCGAATGGTTGTAAACTTTGCATTCTTGCTGTATAAGTAAAAGCTCTTTAAGGGTGGTGGGCATGTTTGAGGCTTTCATACCCACCACACTTACATTCGGTCTTGGGATCCATCTTTTTCTCGACAATCCCCAGTACTGGTGGAAAGTCAGGCTTTAAGGAAAAGGTGCAGCGGCCCACCAACGTTGTCCACGCAGCGGTCACGCGTGGATGCCACACTATGTGGTAATGTATGAGCATGCATTTCTTCTTGCAGGAACACTAACCACGTGCGAAACTAAGAACGACTAGGACTCGACTAGTTGCATTAAGAAGAGACGTGCATATATGTCACGAATTACCGCTAGCTATATATAAAATACATAGGAGGTGTGATGTGAGACCGGATAGGACGAATCATGCATCATTCCATCTCATCTCATTTACTTTGCTATGTGCTTGATTGAAAGTAACTAGATTCATATTGCAATTGTGTATGTGCTGCTGATTTGATGCGTAGTTCAACATGCAAATAGAATCAATACAAACTTTATATAAGATGATTGAAGAATGTAAAAATTTGTGATCACCTTGTTATACGTCGCTTACTCTAAATATGAGAGGATCCATTACTACAAACCACACATTTTCGGCATGGCTGTAGTAGAATCTGCACCACTATGACCATTGTCAAAGATTTGAAATCTTGGGGTTACCTAAATGGTTGAGTAAAAGCTTTCTACACAAAAGTCGTAGCTAATCACATAACAACCAACTTTGGTATAAATATTTTGTTACAAAGATGCACAGAAGCAGGACTTACAATCACTTTTAGTCGAAGATTAAGTCCGGATAGGTAGTGTGACACTTATAGGGTGAAGTTCTGGGCATGGTCCATACAAATTAGCTAAGGCTTATCATACCAAATTTACGGAACATGAAACCTGTAACAACTTTTCTATTTTAACCACCCTTTGGACATGCTTCTAACTAGGCCAAGATACTAAAAATACAAATAAGACTCGAGACAGTACAGATCTAACCACGTAATCAAGAGTTTCATCCATTTTTGGCTCGTTAGTAGAAGTGTTCTAAACCAATGTTAGAGAGAACTTCAAAAGGAACGACCTCGGTACTTTGGTCTTAGTTTAAAACAGTTCCTATGTTGAGTTATGATAGAATTAGCCTACAAGTTGACATCTGGGCAAGCCTTGGCTAGCTAAACAATTTGAGTTTTGGGACCATTTCAAAATAGGCCTAACAAATGACTTTCTGTACCAACGGTGTAGGGTAAGAACTTTCGTGTAATTTCATATCTTTAGTTCTAGAAAGACCAAAGATCTACTTTCTACAATCCAGGTGTAAGTTGTACACGCGAGAAGGGAACGATATAAGTTTGTGTCATAGTGCTACGATGAGTTCCCTTATTAGGCGTATTATCTTCAGCCCATAAATACGAAACGCACTATGACCGCACCAAGCTAGATTCTTAGAAAAATTGACACGGGCCTTATTCCTCCTGTTACAGATGTCGCAGCTCTCGTCGCAACTGTTAGACCCACGCTCTAGTGACGACAAGCCGGTGCAGGTTGAAGAAGTGGCTCCTACGAGCAACAAAAGGAAGGTAAGAGTGAGCAAGAAAATCAGGTCAGCAAGACGCGAGGCCATCGAGGATGAGATACGCCGCCTTGACTTAAGCGAGTGGACGATCACATACAAAGAAGTTCACCCATGCAACGATGGGGACATTTCTGCACTAGTGAACGATGAGAAAGATCCGGTAGGCCATGTCTACCCAGAGAAACTAGAGATAAATCTTGATGAGTGGGACATAACCTACAGGGAAAGGCGCCCACGGGAACCCCGTGAGCATTTCAACCAATTGGATTGTAGGATTTCTAAAAAGATATATTGCTATAACTGTGGACGAGCTAGGCATATTGAGCGGAATTGTCGATCAAGAGGGAGGAATACGAGACACGCAAAAACCACGTATCAGCTTGGACCAATGATAAAAGATGGCGATATCAGGGGTAAAGAGCCAGAGGACAAGCATCAATGATTGCAAGGCGGATCAACATGTTTTCACTCCAAGTCTGATGCTACACCAACCCAATTGAAAGAACGAATTAGTTGATGGCACGAATTTATTCAAATGCTGGACGCCTAAATCATAGACTTAGACAGCACTAGCCGTGCAGCAAGTAGTAAGTTGACATTTTTATCCAACTTTTGTAGTGTGGTATTCTGACCCTCGTAGATCAGGAAGACCTCGTGTACTTGGATGTGTAGAATCGAGGTGTATCTCATTCTTAAGGTTAATGTACTTCTGGTCATGTTACGATAGCACGTCGAACTCTTGCAAATCCTTATATTCAAGCTCTTATCATTCATGTATTTCTATCCTAGTAATCCATGATACATTGGTTCGCTTGTCACTATGTTCCTAAATCAAATTGATCTGACGATCCAGATCTTCGGAATTGTTGTATTCACACCTCTTGGGCCCCGATGTGCACAACGCCAATTTCTACACTGGCACACGAAGCGGGAGCTCCACCAAGACAAGACTGAGTTCAGAAGATACCGCGGGCAAGATTCTACCATCACTTACATACCCCTAGCAGCACTTAGAGTTCTTAGTTGATGACATGAGAGATAAAGAGGAAGCTTTCAGGGTCAACTCGACTCCAGCAATATTCTGCAAAATGATGGTCCATAAAGACAACAATCACCATGGTGTCACCCATGTGAAGCTCAATGCTGCATCAACCAAGTTGGAAAAAGAAACTAGTTTGGAGAATGAAATGGATATCGATTAGCGTAGTGACAACAGTTAGCTTGGACTTGTATTGGTTGGACTTTGGGTTAGCATGGTTCATTTCGCTACATGATCTTAACTCCTTGGAATCACCTCTAGAGTGTCATGAATTTTCCAACCGTTACAACTCCTTGGTTCCAAACACTCGTATTCCAGGCATTCCGTGCCAATTAACATCATACTGAATCTATGTAACCACCATGACTCAAGGATTTGTTGTCCATATGTTCCCCAGGATTCCCATACTAAGAAACATTTTTGAAAAGTAAACCACTATATCTTGTTTCCTTGAGTCATGCCACCTGGGTATTATACGCCATGCGCTCTAAGCTCCTTTAACTAAATATATCACTTATTGATCGCTTCGTTACCATGATCTTGAAGCATTCGAGTCCCATGGGGTTGGACTGGATGGTTGTGCCACTCTGGTTGTGATGTCTCTCCGAGCAGTCTATGGTGCCACGACGGAACCTAGGGTCCCTTGTGACCGGCCATCACATGGTGGTGCCACTAGGGGCGCGCTGGTGTCAAGACATGGGAAGGCTTGACATCGCTTCAAGTGCGGAACCATTCATATCCAATTTTCATCACCTTGTGGAACTCATTACTTCTGATCCGTGGAAATACTCAACTCCATCTCCACGGCCCGATCGTGCCATTTCATTGCCTTGTTCCACATCGCCCTTCTTGATCTGTTGGAAGGATCCATCTCAGTCCCGCAGCTTCTTCGTACCTTTTATTACCTTGTTAATCTTGGCTTTCTTGATACAGGGGAATGATCAATCCTAGGGTCATTCCATGTTCACTTGATTTCATTGCTTGTTTCACCTTGCCTCGCCGGACTCATGGGAAAGACTACCTCGATCGCCTTGTCGACCTCTATGCATCTAACTCGTGGAAATGATTTACTCTATTTCCACTACTGCACTGTATCATTTCTTTGCTTTGTTTACTCTTTCTAGTCATGATTCATGGGGATGAACAACTCTATCTCGATGGTACATTTACACCCATGGGTCCGAATATCGAACTTCTCTATGCTTACCTTGATTATCTCTAATGTCTTGTATTTATGGGAATGCTTGATTTCATTTCCACTGTCTTGCTACATCATTTCATTGCCTTTTTCCAAATTGCCTCTCTTGAATTGTGGGAACAATCCGCAATGTTTCCACTGCCATCTCCTATGTTTCCCTTGTCCATACATATTGAATCTTATCTTCTAAAGTGAACTTTAAAATTTTCAGCCGCACTAAGCTTTTGTTCTCGGTTAGTGTTTTATCACATTGCCCATTTCAAGAGTTGCTCTGTTCTTCTTTTGAAATTTTCTTCGGAGATGGGTTTACTAACCTTACCAATCGTTTCATTCATAAGCACAAACCATCCCCTAGACTTTACTGGATCAGTCTTGTCCATTATTAAGAAATCGTACAAACCATCACCTTATCCAGTTTATTTGAATCCCGTGTACATTTCTTGCCGCCATGTGCAGGATGTGATATGCTTCACAACCTCCTTTCTTTGAAGATGTTCTAACTTATTGTCTTATATGTGTACACAGTCCCTATCAAATAACATGAATGTGTCTCTCAAAAACACATCCCATGATAACCCTTTGAATCACAAAATCCTTCATGGTTCGATTTCTCTAATTGTGTACACTTTGCTTCTATTGTTCTATGACCTATATCTTTGTCACGTTTCTAAACCATGGTGTCAAAGTCAGGGAGTAACCCCGTTCTATTGTTCCAGTCAATCACTGCCGTTTTCACATTTGGCCACACCTTCCTCGTGGTTTATTCATTCGCTCTCATATAGAACACGACTTGCCAAACACATGGGAAGGACCACATTAGACGTATTCAAAAGCTTTGTAACTACCTTGTGTTAAAGAGGCACTAACCATTCACGAGCCAGTTAACAAAGCAAATAGATTAAGGATTAAAGTGCTACCATGTGTGACAGAAGCACCGAACAACGATGCCAAAACCAATTGCACTTCGCAGTAAGCCGTAGAACCCCGCTTCCTCCAAATCTCGGGACGAGATTTCTTTAAGGGGGTGGGTTGTGATGCCCCTGGCATCTCAAGAGCCATAACACGTAGTCAGAGACAAGTTAATAATAGGATAGGACATGATGATGCTTAGAGAGAGCAACAAAGACTAGATGGTGAAATCACTAAGTCAAAAATTTTCTATACAAGGTACCAAACCACACATTTCGTGGTAGGATAGTCAACACTCACATGCTTTTGAGCTCAAACCCCAACTGCAAAACCTCGGATAAGAAAGTAACCCTAGACCTTTCTGTTTGACCATGTTCAAAAATCTAAAGACAAGAGGTTTAAAAGATCAAACCGAATCCAACCAACATTTCTTCCGAAGATAGCAAGTGTGATCGAGACCAAACTTGAGCCCTAATAAAACTTTCAAATTCATTAAGTACCTAAGCTCAACTCCATTGTCAAAGTTGTTGTACATGTCATGGACTACCCTTTTGTTACACTGAACATGGGTCAAAACTATCATCTACTCACTCATAATTGGACCCAAATCCCTCATGAAAACAACTAGGTCAGCCTACACTTAGAATATTTTCCTAGGTCTGAATTTCAGCCCTTCCCAAACTTGAATCTGAAATTACTTTTAATTTCGCTATACAACTTCGAAACCTTCCTTTCTATGAAGTAAAAATTGAACTTATCAGCTTTCAAATGCACCTATTGTGGAAGTGATTGGCCCTCATTTGGCACTTCAAAAGTTGGAAACAAGAAAGTCTCTACGCAAAATGAAATTTCTATTTAAATAAACCTTGGAACATAATTGTGTCCATAATTCAAAATCTGTTGGGATTCAGGCCAAATTTATATTATCAAACTTGGAGAAAAGTGCTGGGGAACAAATTTGGTAATTAGAGCTTAGTCACCTATTGAGGTTTAAATGGAGTTTAGTGTCATTTTCTACCAACATAGAAAACCAGTCCAAATCTGACCTGTTTAGTAAACTCAATGTTTCTATAGCCTACAGCCATTTTCATGCAAATATCAAATTGAAGAAGTTGTAGGTTATGAAATTCTAAACAATGTTGTCAAGAGGCACTTTGGGAGATAATGCCCAGAAATGGAGTTGTGATTTTCCCAAGCAATAAAGGTCCCCCTGTCCACATTGGGGCTGCCGTATAAATTCAAATGGAATTCATATTCAAAAACTGATTTTGGAGTTGAACCTTTTGATAAAGTTGTAGAGTTCAAAGAGTGCAACATTTCATCCAATTACCATTTTTCCAAATTTGGACCCTAAGGGTGTCAAAATGATGGATTACAGGAGGTGAGAAAACACAATTTTCTATTTTCTCCATTTTTCCCTTTTACCGGAGCCACTGACCGGTGGGGCCCGCGTGTCAGCGCGGCCACCCTGTCCGGGGCAACGGCCGCCGCGTGGCCGGCGATGTACGGCCGACGCCGCGCTCCCACAGATCGCCCCCGGTCGCGCCCCGCTCCACCGCGCCTTCATCTAGACGGGATACCGCCCCGGTTCACTCCCTCCCTCGCCTCACTCGTTTACTCATTCTCTCTCTCGCTCGCGCGCCGTCGCCATAGCCGACTCTTCGAGCTCGCTACGCCGGCCTCCTCGGTCCCTCTCCGCGCCTCTAACCGCCACCATCGGCTTCGCCCCTCTCTTGCGCACCCGGTGAGGTAGACCTCGCCGTCCCTCCTCCCCCCAATCCTCAGATCGGCGCGCCCGCCATGGCCAGGCCAAGCTCGATCTCGAGCTTGCGCCGCCGCCGTCCGCCCTCGTCGCACCCCTAGACTACCCTCACCGCACGCGCCACTCCACCGCGCACCCAAGGCGCCTATCCTCGTCGCCGTTCCCCCACCCATCGCCTAATCCGCCACCGCTCGACGTCTCGGCCACGCCGCCGACGCCGTCGCGCACCTTCGGTTCACCGCCCTCCCCGACCTACCCTCACCGTCCCCCACGCCGAGACCTAGCTCATCTTGAAGCCCGCGCTCGCGCGCACCAGGCACGCCTAGCGTCGCGGCTCCGGCGAGCCCGAGCTTGCCGGCGCGCGCGCGCCACCGCGCCGTCGTGCGCGGCGGGACGAAGGAGACGACCCGGGTGGAGGGGGTTTTGCAAACTAGCCCCCAGGGTTTTCGCATTTTCGGACGCATTAAGAGTCACTATTCACTGAGTCTGTGTATTCTTATGTGCTAGCCCCCGGTATCTAGGGTTAATTCTGTTCTAGCCCCTGGATCTATGTTTTTCCATTTCTTTTTCCTATATTTCGGCTGAATCTTTGGAAATTCATATAAAATCGAATAAAAATCGTAAAAAGGTAAACTCTGTTGCGTTGTACTCCTGGTAAATAGATCTACACATTAGGTATGATGTGGAGGTATGCATGTACAGTTTTGCCCCTGTTATTATGCATGCATGTTAATTCAATGAAAAATAGAAAACATGGTCTAGATGGAGTCCAAAGGTGATGAAACTTGGTCAGTAGCTGTTTTGGGATGTTTTGACACTGTGTAAATTAGAGTGACCAAATATATTACTGTTTATTCCCTGTTTTACCCTTTTACATGTACTTTATGCATTAATTGATAACTTGGAAATGAGGCCATGCAAAATAGGTTGAATATGACTCACTGGTATTTTTTCTTAGGTCCTATATGGCTTGTGAACACCACTGGTAAAATATGAGCCTCTGCATGTTGAGTTTTGATGGTGATTTGAAAATGACAAATCTTGACTTGGAAAACCAGATAAATGGAAAAATGGGTTCTAATGGGCAAGGTAAATTCTAGGAAAATTTCAGTAGCATATGGGAGTGTTGTAGAATCCAGAAAGTATATGCTAGAGGGCTGCTCACACTGTTTATATGTACATTTTAATTTTGCACTAGATTTATACATGGAAAATAGGTGTCCTGTCAAACTTGGGAATCTTAACTTGTAAATTTTTGTGTATATAGTTAATGCTAAGTATAGCTCACTGGTAAAATTTCACTTTCAGAAACCTTTCTAATAAATTATAAAAATTCTGACAAGGTGTAGGGCTGAGAAATTGCTAGAATTTTAGTAAAATAATTATAACTCCAATTCGGCTAAAATTTTGGCAGTAGCCTTGGGTATGAAGTATCTGCATGTCATAAAAATTTGGTCTCATTTGGATTAGTTGAACTGATAGAACTCAGATGCATGATTTAATTCGCAAATGTGCATTGTTTACACTAAGTATATGCATGAAGGTTGATTTAACTTCTATGCACATGTCATTTTCCATGAAGTATATGCTGCATACTGACATCTGCATTTTATCTACGTCAAATGCATACATCGTCATTCGTATTGCACTCTTGTCTGCACCTTCCATGCATATAGACCCCGCGATCGAAGAAGAGACGGTGCAGGAGCAACCCCTGGTCAAGGAACCCGAAGGAGAGCAGGAGGACCACAGCTGACCGCTGACACCGCCGACGAAGTGACTAACCCTAGCGAGGAAGAAGGTAGGCAGGACCATACAATTCCCAGGAAATAAAATATCTGTTGATTACGCATATGCATTAGGTGTTGAATGGAACCAATTGCATTAGATTCCCTGGTCGCCCTGGCCATAGCACCTATACCTAGAATGCATAGGACGAGTGCCTCGAATGGCTAGGTACGAGTAGACACGAGTGAATAAAGGTCACTCGTCGCGTAGGTGTTATTTTTCTCAAAAAGAAGCAGTCTCACTATGAAAGTTATTATTATTATGCCATGATTATGTTATGTTTGAAAAGGAGATCGGGCGGAGATATGGGTATGAATGTTGAGAAATTGAGAAAATGTGTGGTGGACTCCGCCTGAGTCGTATAAGGCCGGTCGTTGTTCGCCTATTGGTCGGCATAACATTACTAGGGTGCTTATCCGGAATCTATGGGCCGGTGAAAGTCTTACTTGTGACGTCTCAAGCAAGGGGCACGTTCCTACCCACTGGTTGAGAGGAAGGCGGCCGCGGAGGCGGGTGTCATAGGAGGGCAGAACCCGACGTAACCGAGGTAACGCTCCTGCGACAACGCATTCTGGGAGTCAGGCGGGAGTGGTCATCGAACTTGAGATGGGACAGGTGGAGATGGGGGGAAGCATATGTGGAACGCTGGGAGTTAGTAAGCATATGCCATCTTGGTGCTTCTACTTATTCTTGGGAATATAAAAATCGATTCAAATCGTTGATGCTCACCAGGTGTGAGAATGCCAATACCACTGACGGGCAAAGTAGTAATCCATTTGATTATTGCTGTATTAAGAATTCATGGTTTTGACAACTACATGCTTGGATATGCCTAGTGTATTTTTATGCAATACTTGTCACACTTATGATGTTTTACTGGTTTTACTTTCATGCCATGCTATGCCATATCCAACATGTTCCAACAAATTATGATGACTCGAGCAGCTGTTAAGTCCTGCTCGGGTGCAACAATATAAGCAGCTGTCAAATCCTGCTTCCACTGATTAATTTGATCCTGTATAAAAGCAATGGCTAAGGAGTCAGATGCTAGTAAGCAAGCTTTGCGTCAGCCGTAAGCCTCATCCATTAAGTCCTACTGAGTAATTAGTACTCAGAGTTTGCCCCCATTTTTGGCTCACAGGTATGGAGCTCTCATGTGTCCTTGCATTGGAGAGGGCACATGCGTGTAACATGACTAGAGGATGACGTTGTGGCACAAGGACAACATCACTGGCATGGTGTTGTTTCTCTTTTGCAAATTCCGCTGCATTATCTGAACTCTGATCTACCTCTACTTCCGCTACAAGACAATTGAAAACTTATGATATTTTATGACTATGTTGGATTTGGAACTTTAATTTAAACTGGTCTGTAAACTAATTCTATTATCTATCAATATTCAACTGTCTATGATGATGTAATTGTTGTGGCTCCATCGAGGGTCAATGTGTGTGATGTCGGTTCCCCTGGAAATTGGTGTTATCGAGGGCCGAGGGCCACTCGACGGACTACCGGGTTTAGTCCAGCTTAAGTGCACTGCGAGCCAAAGGAGGCAGGTGTGCTTAATCTGGGTTAAGCAGGGCGGTTCCGCCACAATAACTAGCGATAATTCGGTGACATATATGCACGTCTCTCCTTAATGCAACATGTCGTTCTCTAGTCGTTCTTAGATTCGCACGTGGTTAGTGTACCTGCAGAAGAATGCATGCTCATACATTACCACCTAGTGTGGCATCCACACGTGACCGCTGCATGGACAACGTTGGTGGGCCGATGCACCTTTTCCTCAAAGCCTGACTTTCCACCAGTACTGGGGATTGTCGAGAAAAAGGTGGATCCCAAAACCAAATATAAGTGTGGTGGGTATGAAAGCATCCAAAGCATGCCGACCACCCTTAAAGAGCTTTTACTACGGGGCATGAATGCAGGGTTCACAACTGTTCTCAAATCCCGATAGCTTCCACCAGTACTGGGGATAGCTATGGCCGAAGAGTTGCTTCCCAAAACACCGAATATGCATGAGTTCTATCTAGGTCAGAATGTCAGTGATGTCACCTGGATAACACTAACATCCTTATACGGGCATAGCGTATACTCTCATTTTTGAATTACTTGAAGATGGGTTTTCGAAAATAGGTTTGTAGAACAAATCTTGATGATAACTGTTGTCTGTGTATGATTGGCTCTGATACCAGCTGTGGCGGAACCGCCCTGCTTAATCCAGACTAAGCACACCTGCCACCTCTGGCTCGTAGTGCACTTAGGCCAGACTAAACCCGGTAGTCCGTCGAGAGTCCTTCGGCTCTCGATAACACCATTTCCCGAGGAACCGACATCAAACACATCCGACTCTCGAAGGAGCCACAACAATTACATCATCACAGGCAGTTGAAATAGAGAATAATAGACTTAATTTACAAACCTAAGGTATGAAATCAAATACATAGTCAAAATATAGCGGAAGCGATTTCAGATTATATATATAGCGAAAGCGTTTTCAAAACATCTCGCAGCGGAATAATATACTTAAGTATCATGAAGAGATGAACAAGGCGAATAGCACCGAGCCCACCGGTACTACCACCTCCAACACAGTTGTCCAGCTATCGTCAGTACATGTAATCCAAAAGTGGGGGCAAACCCTGAGTACTAATTACTCAGTAGGACTTAATGGACGGGGCTTACGGCTGACGCAAAGCTTGCTTACTAATCATGTGGATCCTTAGCCATTGATTTTTAAACAAGGTCATGTTGACATAAGATAGTAGGATTTGACACCTGCTATCCATTAACCATGAAGATTCATTTATATCATAAAGTAAATACTTGCATGAAAGTAAAACATGAGAACCATCAGTAACTTGCATAATATTCAAGATATACCCCTATTCTACACATGTCCTGTCCCAAGATTCATAGTGCCTCCATCTAACCCCTAGGGGTACCCGTCTCAGGAGCGCTACCACGGTACGTCGGGTCAGCCCTCCCTCGATTTCAAAGCGCCTCCCAAATCCATCGACCTCCTACCAGTGGATGGGCAGCACCATGAATAGTGGAATGGATCATCACATCCAAGCATGTTGATATACAAAACCATGAATTAATAATACAACATATTCAAGTGGATTACTACTTTGCCCGTCAGTGGTATTGGCATTCTCACACCTGGTGAGCATCAGCGATTCGAATCGATTTTTAATTCCCGGGAATAACTAAAAATGCCAGGGGTATATGCTTACTGGCCATCGCGTTCCCACATATAGCCCCATCTACACTTGTCCCATCCCAAGTTCGATTCCAACCCGCCGTTCCCTAGGTTTAGCCCTGTGATGCCCCTGGCATCTCCAGAGCCTTAACACACCATTAGACACAAGCTAATGATGAGTTAGGACTTGACCGTGCTTAGAGAGTGATGAGGTTTTGGTGGAGGAGCAACTAAGTCAAAAATGTCTGCCTTTCCCTAAATTCATTCTGAAATTTACTTTCAATTTCACTATATAACTTCAAATTTTTCCTTTCTATGGAATGAAATTTAACTTATCACATTTCAAATGAATCCAGAGTGGAAGTGTTTAGACTTCTTTTGACACTTCAAAAACCGTTAACAAGAAAGACTCTACGAAAAGAAATCCTGCTATTTGATCAAATCCCTGAGTATAATTGTGCTTGTAGTTTGAAACCTGTGGTGATCCAGGTGAAACTTATATTACCAAATTTGTAGACAAAGAGGTGTTGAACAACTTTGGTAAATGGAGTATTGACATGCACAGTAGTTCGGATGGTGTTTGGGTGCTTTCTTGTAAATTTATGAAATCTGCCCAAATCTGACCTACTTAGTAAACTCAAACTTCATTGGTCTTACAGCCATAATCTTGAAATGGTTATATTGACAAAAATGTAGATAATAAAATTTTGAACAACATTGATATAAAACTCCTTGTATGAAAGTGGGCACAAAATGGACTTTTAGAATTTCTAAACTGATAGGCTCTGTTGGTCAAACTGTGGTCAGCAGTTTAAATTCAAATTTAAACCATATTTTTACGCAGAACATGGTATCAAGTGTTTTGACAAAGTTGTAGACCACAAAGAGTACAACAAATCTCCCAATTGGAGTGTTTTCAAATTCGGCCTCTAAGGCGCCCAAAAATGTCGATTTCCAAAAGGTGTCCAGGCGGTCAAACTGGGATTTTCCCATTTCGGGATTTTTCAATTTTTCGCTGTGTCTATGACATGTGGGTCCCGCCCGGCAGGCCCATTGGATTCCCGCCCGCGTAGGACGAAAAACGGGCCGGTGGGCCCCACTTGGGTCTGTCGCCCGTGCGTCTGGTCCATAGACCGTTTCCCCTCTCTCTCGCCTCGGGCCCACCCGTCAGCCTCACCGGCCCACCGGACCGCGTCCACGCCGCGCCACTGCCCCTTCCCTGCTCGCTCGTACCCACGCGGACGCCGGCATACACACGCGGCGCCTGCCACCGTCCGGCGCCGTCCGGCCACCGGGCCGCGCCTCCCTTCCCCTCCCTCTATTTCCTTCGGGTAGAAGGAAAACCCCACTCCATTCTCCTTGCTCTCCCTCCCTTTCCCACTCGTCTCCGACCCGGGAGCCCTCCTCTCTCTATTCCTCCACCGCCGCCCGCCATGGGAGCTCGGAGGTCGAGCTCGGGTTGCCGCCTCCACTTGTTCCCGTGCCCCACCGCCGCCGTGCTGAGCACCCTTGGCGTCAAATCCACCTCTGCAGCTTGATCTAGGCCGCCGCCTCCCATCCACGCGCCCGCCGCGCCTCGCCGGAGTTTCCCCGAGCAAGAGCTCCGTCGCCGGCCCGCCACCGTCGTCCTCCGTCGGACCAAGGTAGTGGGGCGAGTTCCCCATCTCCCCCTCTCTCTCCCCGACCACCGCCGGCGAGCCGCCGAGGCCCCAACCGGCGGGTCCGCCGCGCGCCGCCGCCCTCCCTCTTCCCCGTCGGGAGGTAGAAGAAGGGAGGGAGGAAGAAGATGATGTTTTTGCGAAAACGTCCTCGGGGTTTTGGTGTTTCACGGTTAGATCCAGAATACTATGCTCTGTGTCTTGTAGATCTCACGATCTAGCCCCTGGGGTTTTCAAAAATTACGGTCTAGTCCCGGATCTATGAGTTTTTCCTATTTATTTTGCTTATTTCGGCTGAAACTTTGGAAAATCGTAGAAAATCAAATAAAAATCCTAAAATGGAAAACTTTGTTGCATAGTGATCCTTACAAGTAGATCTACAGGCTTGGTATGATGTGGATCCATGAAAAGACTGTTTTGCCCTCAGACTTGTGCATGTGTGTTAAAACAAGATAAATACTAAATGTGACCTTAATGAACTCCAAAAATGATGAAATTTGGACAGTAACTTTCTTGTGGCATTATGACACTATGTGAATTTTCATAGCTCTAGCACTGGCTGTTTAGTTACCCTTTTGCCATTATACATGTGTCATGTGCATTTATTTAACTTAGAAATGGGAGGCTACTTAAAATATACTCAAATGACTCCCTGGCATTTTTCATATACCTTGGGTAGTGTAAGTAGCCCACTGACGAAATATGAAGCTGTGCATGTAAAGTTTGATTGGTGATTTAAAATAAAAAAGGGTGGGTTGCTTAAATAAATAAAAAGGGGATACAACTCGTATGCGCTCGTGGTTGCTATTATGAACTCCACTTGATATATTTAGTTTTGCTATGTTAAAAATGAAACCTGGTAAGATGGAATGGCTCTATATATACTCCACATGCATGTTCCCTTCTCATATGCCTAGGTTGCAAATCCCTAACCATAAAAGTAATGTGTGCTGAATTGTAGATAACAATAACCCGAAATAGGACAAAACATATAACTTGTTCACTTATATGCTTGAGTACATTTGGTATGATAAGAGCATGTTGGAATTGGGATTCCATCATATATGTCTCCCATGTACTTTGGATGACATGTCTGATTTGTTGAGAAGGGTTAAACATCACCATACTCCATGCTCCTATCTTAATGATCCAAGCTGAGGTTGCATGTTGTTGTTGAGTAATAACATTAACCTGTTATCAATATGAGTATGATCAGTAACTGGTCTACGTGTGATTGAGTGACTGTGTACTTGCTTGGTGTCCATAAGAATACTCTCTATTTGAATAGTTTATCACTCACCCTCCAATCTACTCGTGAAGTGCTTGCTTACGCATGTGCTTAACCTTCATGCATACCTTGCATTGCATCATGCATGTCATTCATACAGTGACGCTTACTGCAGATACGTGATCAAGAACCAAGTGTGTAGAACTACTTCAAGCAACGGTGGTCCAGAAGATCAACTAAGCCCCAAGCACGACCTGGAGTGCCCATCAGTCGTGTTTGGACGGAGGAGTTGCCCAAGGGATCAAGGGGTTGCCTGGGGCAAAGCCTCACAACCCGGCAAACTAACATTAGCTTAGTTTGTTGTTTTCGTAAAGTAAAGCAAAGGTAGGCAGGCCCTACATTCTCCTAGCAAAATTATAATTTATGATTACGCATATGCATTAGGTATTGTTTGGGACCTTATTGCATTAGAACCACTGGCCGTCCTGGCCCTAGCACCTTTATTAGGTACGTAGGACGAGTTGCATAGAAATGCTAGGCTCGAGTAGACACGAGTGAATGGTCACTCGTCGCGTAGGGTGACTTTGAAAAAGAAATGGAACACTGGCAGTTTTGCCATGATAGTCTATGATGTTGATGATAAACTGGAGACCGGGCGGAGATTAAGTTATATTCTTGCGGTGTGCGTTGTTGCGGTGTAATGGCTCCGCCCGAGTCGCATAAGGCCCGTTCGCTATTCGCCTGCTGGTTGGCATACCATTGCTAAAGTGCTTACCCGGTTAATGGGGCCGGTGAAACCTTACTTGTGCCATCCGGAGAACAGAAACACGTTCCTACCCACTGGTTGAGAGGAAAGTGGCCCGGGGGAGCTTGGTACTCATGGCGGGGAGTCCGAGATGTTGGCAGGCTCGTCATGGGGGCACAACCCGGGAGTCAGGTGGGAGTGAATCGAACTTGGGATGGGACAGGTGGAGGAGGGGGACTATATGTGGGAAAGCCGTCGTGTGAGTAAGCATATGGGCCCCTGGCATTTTTAGTTATTCCCGGGAATTAAAAATCGATTCGAATCGCTGATGCTCACCAGGTGTGAGAATGCCAAATATCACTGACGGGCAACGTAGTAATAACTTTAATACCATATGATTATGATTCATGTTTTCGAATATTACATGATTGGTTACTTAATTGATTTTTGGATGCTTCAAGTTTATGTCAATTATTATACTCTAAATGGTTATCTCTTTCTATCATAAGGGGTAGCGGCTGTCAAATCCTGCTACCTTATGTATAATCAACCTTTGTTAAAGATCAATGGCTAAGGACCTAGATGATAGTAAGCAAGCTTTGCGTCAGCCGTAAGCCAATGCCATTAAGTCCTCTGAGTAATTAGTACTCAGGGTTTGCCCCCAACATTTGGTTTTCAGGTATGGAGTTCCTCTTTTGTGCCTGCGTGGGTGGAGGAGCTTGTTACCACCAGGAGTGAGCCGAGTCATGATCTGGCAATAGGGTGACATCTGTGGGCATGATGTCACTCTCCTACTGCAAGTCTTTTGTTTATCATGAACTGTGATCTTTAATTTCCGCTGCGAGACACTATTTCGAACTCTATTTTATTACGGACCTATGTTGAACCTATTTTATTCAGAACCTGGTTTGTAACTTAAAGTCTTATTACTATCTATTCAAATGCCTGTGATGATGTAACTGTTGTGGCTCCCTCGTGAGTCGGATGCGTGTGATGTCGGTTCATCTGGGATTTGGTGCAAATCGAGAGCCGAGGGCTTCTCGACGGACGACCAGGTTTAGTACGGTCTAAGTACACTGTAAGCTAATGGTGACAGGTGTACTTAGCCCGTATTAAATCGGCGGTTCCGCCACAGCTGGTATCAGAGCCGATCATACACAGACAACAGTTGTATCATCATGTTTTGGTTTACAAAAACTATTTTTGAAAGCCCTTTTCAAGTAATTTGTAAAAGAGAGTATACGATATGCCCGTATTAAGGATGTTAGTGTTATCCAGGTGACATCACTGACATTCTAACCTAGATAGACCTCATATGCATGGTCAGCGCTTTGGGAAGCAACTCGTCGGCCATAGCTGTCCCCAGTACTGGAGGAAGCTATCGGGATTTGCGAAGGGTTGTAAACCTTGCATTCATGTTGTATAAGTGAAAGCTCTTTAAGGGTGGTGGGCATGCTTGGGGCTTTCATGCCCACCACACTTGCCATTGGGTTTGGGATCCATCTTTTCTCGACGATCCCCAGTATCGGTGGAAAGTCAGGTTTTGAGAAAAAGGTGCAAAGGCCCACGAACGTTGTCCATGCAGCGGTCACGCATGGATGCCACACTAGGTGGTAATGTATGAGCATGCATTTTTCTGCAGGTACACTAACTCCGTGCGAAATTTAAGAACGACTAGAAAACGACCAGTTGCATTATGGAGAGACGTGCATATATGTCACCGGAATACCGCTAGTTATACTATGTATACCTAGGATGTGTGATGTGAGACCGATAGGACGAATCATGCATCATTCCATCTTATCTCATGATCCTTGCTATATGGTTGCTTGAAAGTAATAGATTTCTACTGCACTTATACATATATTTGTTGTGGGAATGAGTTTGCACATGAGCTTTGGATGTATGTTACTGCCGATTTTGATGTGTAGGGCAAGATGCGAACTAAATCAGGTCAAATTTTATATAAGACGATATTGGAATGTAAAATTTGTAATCACCTTGCAATTAAATGTTTTTCCTAGAACGTTTGGATTTAAAAGCCAACCTAAAGCATTGTAAAAAAAAAAACCGAAATCTGCACTTACGTGGCCTACAATTTGGAGTTTTAACCCTGGTGATGCCTTGCGACCACATTAGGCCCTGAAAACTCTCGAACTAACTGGAGCCTTCTTCTTCCTGCTACAGATGTCGCAACCCTTCGACTTATGTCTTGGCCACCATGAGTCCATGAAAGCTAAAACAACGATGCCTGAAGGTCATAAGAAGAGGAAAGCGGGAGAGTCCTCCACCGATGCAGCTTCAGTTCAACATCTACGACCTGGGATGGTCCTGCTGAAGGGATTTGTCAAGCCTGAAGATCAAATCAAGATAGTTCGTATGTGTCGACAACTAGGTAGTGGTCCAGGAGGATTCTATAGGCCTAGCCACAAGAATGGTGCCAAGCTAAATTTATGGATGATGTCGTTAGGGAAGAACTGGGATTCGACTACACGCTCATATGGGCCAACACGCCCATTTGATGGTGTACAAGCCCCTGCGATACCAGAAGCCCTCAAGACAATGGCTCAAGCTGCAAATGCTACTGTAAGTGAGTTTCCTCAAATCAACCCCGACATATGCATCGTCAACTACTACACCAACTCCGGGAAGCTCGGCCTCCATCAAGACAAGGATGAATCAAAGGGTAGCATCGACCAAGGCCTACCTTTCATCTCCATATCCATAGGTGACACCGCTGAGTTCTTGTTCGGCGTCACTAGGGACAGAGACAAAGCTACCAAGGTCAACCTCGAGTCTGGCGACGTTCTCATCCTCGGTGGGGAGTCCAGACTATTGTTTCATGGCATTTCCCACGTGAAGACCAACACTACACCAACTTGGTTGAAGGAAGAAACGGGCCTTCGTCCTGGACGCCTCAATCTTACATTTAGGCAGTACTAGCTGGGTACCAGCTAGTACGATAGTAGCCATCGCAAACTCTGTAATAGAAGGACTTTAATTCTCATAGTTGTTGTAATTCTCGTGTATCCCGCTCCCTAGCACCGCCATGTGTCCAGACTCCATGACAAGTGTATGTTTGGTTCTTCCATAATGTGTGTCAGACTCCTGTAGTCTCTGTTGCTTCAAATTCTTGACAATTAACGAACTGCCAAACCTACGTAACCGACATAACTCAAAGGTTTGTACCATCTTTCTCATATGTTCACGATTCTCATGCTACAACCCTTATTGAAATCCCTAAATATCGTTCCTTGTATCATGCCTCAAGTATTTTCCAGCATGAGCTGTACGCTCCTTTATTACATACCGCTCATTGATTACTTCGTTGCAAGGATCTTGTATCAATCGTGTCCCATGAGGTTGGATTGGTTGGCTGTGCCACTCCTGGTGGGATGTTGATCTAAGCAGTCTATGATGCTGTGATGGAACCTAGGGTCCCGTGTGATTGGCCCTCACATGGTGGTGCCACTAGGGGCACGCTGGTATCAAGATATGTGAGGGTTTGACATCGCTTCAAGTGCGGAACAGTCGTATCCAATTTTCATCACCTTGTGGAGCTTGCTACTCTTGACCCGTGGGAATGCCCAACTCCATCTCCACGGCCTGACTACGCCATTCAGTCCTTTCTTAAACTATAGGAAGGATCCCTCTCAGTCCCGTAGCACCTTCTTACCTTTTACTGTCTAATAACCCTGTCCTTCTCGATCCACGGGAATGAGCAGTCAAATGTTCATCCTTATTCACATGTTTTCCTTGTTTTGTCTCACCTAGTCCTTCCTGATTCGTGGGAAAGACTAACCCTGTTCCACCGTTTGTTCATGTCTTTTCTCCTCTTCGATTAACCTTGCCTTCGTGATTGGTGGATGCGATCGAACTCTGCTCCACCACTTCACGCGTATATTCTCTTCCACTTGTAAACTATTCCCCGAAGGTGAACTTCCGCGTCATCCGCTGCACTAGGGTTTTGTTCTCGACTAGTGCTTTTATCACATTGTCCTTCTCCAGGGTTGCATTGCCCTTCTTTGAAATTGTCCTAGAAATTGAGCTTACTAATATTGCCATTGTTTCGTAGTAAGCACAAGTCATCTACCCATATTTTTCATGGCCAGTCGTGACCAGTCAAATGAAATCGTACAATTCATCACCTTGTCTAGGTGAATATGTCCTACTTTCTTCCCATGGCATCTTTCTTGAGGCAATGGGTAGGGTGTGCTATGTATCACCCCACCTTACTCTTTGAAAATATTTGGATTTGATATCTTATATGTGTACGCAGTCCCTATCAAATGAAATGGATGTGTCTCTCAACAACACACCCATCGTTGTTTTCTATGGATCACAAGATTCCCACTTCGTCCAAATTCCCTGCGTATGCTTTGCCTCTATTGTTCTAAGAAACCGGATGTTTGTTATGTTCCTACAATTCGGTGTCAAAGACGAGGAGAAATTCCTTTATCTTGTTTGAACCAATCGTGTCATTCGCTCACTAACACCACCTCCACTTCGTGGTTTGTTCATTCACTCTCATATGTGACGTGAGTTGTCGAGTACCTTAAAGGAACCCTCCTAGCCTACCAAATGATGCTTTGTAACTACCTTGTGTTAAAAAGGGTACTAACCACTCACCAGGTCATTAACAAAGCTAACGAAGGGGAAGTTAAAGGCGTTTGCAACCATTAAAAGAGTCACAAGCCCCAGGATGCGACTAGTCTTATTTCGCCCTAGGACGTAGAACCCTGCCTCTTCCAAATCTCGGGACGAGATTTCTTTAAGGGGGGTGGGTTGTGATGCCCCTGGCATCTCCAGAGCCTTAACACACCATTAGACACAAGCTAATGATGAGTTAGGACTTGACCGTGCTTAGAGAGTGATGAGGTTTTGGTGGAGGAGCAACTAAGTCAAAAATGTCTGCCTTTCCCTAAATTCATTCTGAAATTTACTTTCAATTTCACTATATAACTTCAAATTTTTCCTTTCTATGGAATGAAATTTAACTTATCACATTTCAAATGAATCCAGAGTGGAAGTGTTTAGACTTCTTTTGACACTTCAAAAACCGTTAACAAGAAAGACTCTACGAAAAGAAATCCTGCTATTTGATCAAATCCCTGAGTATAATTGCGCTTGTAGTTTGAAACCTGTGGTGATCCAGGTGAAACTTATATTACCAAATTTGTAGACAAAGAGGTGTTGAACAACTTTGGTAAATGGAGTATTGACATGCACAGTAGTTCGGATGGTGTTTGGGTGCTTTCTTGTAAATTTATGAAATCTGCCCAAATCTGACCTACTTAGTAAACTCAAACTTCATTGGTCTTACAGCCATAATCTTGAAATGGTTATATTGACAAAAATGTAGATAATAAAATTTTGAACAACATTGATATAAAACTCCTTGTATGAAAGTGGGCACAAAATGGACTTTTAGAATTTCTAAACTGATAGGCTCTGTTGGTCAAACTGTGGTCAGCAGTTTAAATTCAAATTTAAACCATATTTTTACACAGAACATGGTATCAAGTGTTTTGACAAAGTTGTAGACCACAAAGAGTACAACAAATCTCCCAATTGGAGTGTTTTCAAATTCGGCCTCTAAGGTGCCCAAAAATGTCGATTTCCAAAAGGTGTCCAGGCGGTCAAACTGGGATTTTCCCATTTCGGGATTTTTCAATTTTTCGCTGTGTCAATGACATGTGGGTCCCGCCCGGCAGGCCCATTGGATTCCCGCCCGCGTAGGACGAAAAACGGGCCGGTGGGCCCCACTTGGGTCTGTCGCCCGTGCGTCTGGTCCATAGACCGTTTCCCCTCTCTCTCGCCTCGGGCCCACCCGTCAGCCTCACCGGCCCACCGGACCGCGTCCACGCCGCGCCACTGCCCCTTCCCTGCTCGCTCGTACCCACGCGGACGCCGGCGTACACACGCGGCGCCTGCCACCGTCCGGCGCCGTCCGGCCGCCGGGCCGCGCCTCCCTTCCCCTCCCTCTATTTCCTTCGGGTAGAAGGAAAACCCCACTCCATTCTCCTTGCTCTCCCTCCCTTTCCCACTCGTCTCCGACCCGGGAGCCCTCCTCTCTCTATTCCTCCACCGCCGCCCGCCATGGGAGCTCGGAGGTCGAGCTCGGGTTGCCGCCTCCACTTGTTCCCGTGCCCCACCGCCGCCGTGCCGAGCACCCTTGGCGTCAAATCCACCTCTGCAGCTTGATCTAGGCCGCCGCCTCCCATCCACGCGCCCGCCGCGCCTCGCCGGAGTTTCCCCGAGCAAGAGCTCCGTCGCCGGCCCGCCACCGTCGTCCTCCGTCGGACCAAGGTAGTGGGGTGAGTTCCCCATCTCCCCCTCTCTCTCCCCGACCACCGCCGGCGAGCCGCCGAGGCCCCAACCGGCGGGTCCGCCGCGCGCCGCCGCCCTCCCTCTTCCCCGTCGGGAGGTAGAAGAAGGGAGGGAGGAAGAAGATGATGTTTTTGCGAAAACGTCCTCGGGGTTTTGGTGTTTCACGGTTAGATCCAGAATACTATGCTCTGTGTCTTGTAGATCTCACGATCTAGCCCCTGGGGTTTTCAAAAATTACGGTCTAGTCCCGGATCTATGAGTTTTTCCTATTTATTTTGCTTATTTCGGCTGAAACTTTGGAAAATCGTAGAAAATCAAATAAAAATCCTAAAATGGAAAACTTTGTTGCATAGTGATCCTTACAAGTAGATCTACAGGCTTGGTATGATGTGGATCCATGAAAAGACTGTTTTGCCCTCAGACTTGTGCATGTGTGTTAAAACAAGATAAATACTAAATGTGACCTTAATGAACTCCAAAAATGATGAAATTTGGACAGTAACTTTCTTGTGGCATTATGACACTATGTGAATTTTCATAGCTCTAGCACTGGCTGTTTAGTTACCCTTTTGCCATTATACATGTGTCATGTGCATTTATTTAACTTAGAAATGGGAGGCTACTTAAAATATACTCAAATGACTCCCTGGCATTTTTCATATACCTTGGGTAGTGTAAGTAGCCCACTGACGAAATATGAAGCTGTGCATGTAAAGTTTGATTGGTGATTTAAAATAAAAAAGGGTGGGTTGCTTAAATAAATAAAAAGGGGATACAACTCGTATGCGCTCGTGGTTGCTATTATGAACTCCACTTGATATATTTAGTTTTGCTATGTTAAAAATGAAACCTGGTAAGATGGAATGGCTCTATATATACTCCACATGCATGTTCCCTTCTCATATGCCTAGGTTGCAAATCCCTAACCATAAAAGTAATGTGTGCTGAATTGTAGATAACAATAACCCGAAATAGGACAAAACATATAACTTGTTCACTTATATGCTTGAGTACATTTGGTATGATAAGAGCATGTTGGAATTGGGATTCCATCATATATGTCTCCCATGTACTTTGGATGACATGTCTGATTTGTTGAGAAGGGTTAAACATCACCATACTCCATGCTCCTATCTTAATGATCCAAGCTGAGGTTGCATGTTGTTGTTGAGTAATAACATTAACCTGTTATCAATATGAGTATGATCAGTAACTGGTCTACGTGTGATTGAGTGACTGTGTACTTGCTTGGTGTCCATAAGAATACTCTCTATTTGAATAGTTTATCACTCACCCTCCAATCTACTCGTGAAGTGCTTGCTTACGCATGTGCTTAACCTTCATGCATACCTTGCATTGCATCATGCATGTCATTCATACAGTGACGCTTACTGCAGATACGTGATCAAGAACCAAGTGTGTAGAACTACTTCAAGCAACGGTGGTCCAGAAGATCAACTAAGCCCCAAGCACGACCTGGAGTGCCCATCAGTCGTGTTTGGACGGAGGAGTTGCCCAAGGGATCAAGGGGTTGCCTGGGGCAAAGCCTCACAACCCGGCAAACTAACATTAGCTTAGTTTGTTGTTTTCGTAAAGTAAAGCAAAGGTAGGCAGGCCCTACATTCTCCTAGCAAAATTATAATTTATGATTACGCATATGCATTAGGTATTGTTTGGGACCTTATTGCATTAGAACCACTGGCCGTCCTGGCCCTAGCACCTATATTAGGTACGTAGGACGAGTTGCATAGAAATGCTAGGCTCGAGTAGACACGAGTGAATGGTCACTCGTCGCGTAGGGTGACTTTGAAAAAGAAATGGAACACTGGCAGTTTTGCCATGATAGTCTATGATGTTGATGCTAAACTGGAGACCGGGCGGAGATTAAGTTATATTCTTGCGGTGTGCGTTGTTGCGGTGTAATGGCTCCGCCCGAGTCGCATAAGGCCCGTTCGCTGTTCGCCTGCTGGTTGGCATACCATTGCTAAAGTGCTTACCCGGTTAATGGGGCCGGTGAAACCTTACTTGTGCCATCCGGAGAACAGAAACACGTTCCTACCCACTGGTTGAGAGGAAGGTGGCCCGGGGGAGCTTGGTACTCATGGCGGGGAGTCCGAGATGTCGGCAGGCTCGTCATGGGGGCACAACCCGGGAGTCAGGTGGGAGTGAATCGAACTTGGGATGGGACAGGTGGAGGAGGGGGACTATATGTGGGAAAGCCGTCGTGTGAGTAAGCATATGGGCCCCTGGCATTTTTAGTTATTCCCGGGAATTAAAAATCGATTCGAATCGCTGATGCTCACCAGGTGTGAGAATGCCAAATATCACTGACGGGCAACGTAGTAATAACTTTAATACCATATGATTATGATTCATGTTTTCGAATATTACATGATTGGTTACTTAATTGATTTTTGGATGCTTCAAGTTTATGTCAATTATTATACTCTAAATGGTTATCTCTTTCTATCATAAGGGGTAGCGGCTGTCAAGTCCTGCTACCTTATGTATAATCAACCTTTGTTAAAGATCAATGGCTAAGGACCTAGATGATAGTAAGCAAGCTTTGCGTCAGCCGTAAGCCAATGCCATTAAGTCCTCTGAGTAATTAGTACTCAGGGTTTGCCCCCAACATTTGGTTTTCAGGTATGGAGTTCCTCTTTTGTGCCTGCGTGGGTGGAGGAGCTTGTTACCACCAGGAGTGAGCCGAGTCATGATCTGGCAATAGGGTGACATCAGTGGGCATGATGTCACTCTCCTACTGCAAGTCTTTTGTTTATCATGAACTGTGATCTTTAATTTCCGCTGCGAGACACTATTTCGAACTCTATTTTATTATGGACCTATGTTGAACCTATTTTATTCAGAACCTGGTTTGTAACTTAAAGTCTTATTACTATCTATTCAAATGCCTGTGATGATGTAACTGTTGTGGCTCCCTCGTGAGTCGGATGCGTGTGATGTCGGTTCATCTGGGATTTGGTGCAAATCGAGAGCCGAGGGCTTCTCGACGGACGACCGGGTTTAGTACGGTCTAAGTACACTGTAAGCTAATGGTGACAGGTGTACTTAGCCCGTATTAAATCGGCGGTTCCGCCACAAGCCCCCACAGAGCGATACCACGGTACGTCGGGTCGGCCCTCCGTGAGAGTGATCGCCCCTAGAGTCCGGTAGGACCAAGTCTCTGTTCTTCGAATGGCACAAGTAAGACTTTCACCGGTCCATTATCCCGAATAAGCATCTCTAGCAATGTTATGCCGACCAATAGGCGAACAACGACCGGCCTTATGCGACTCGGGCGGAGTCCACCACACATTATTCCAATTCTCGTCATACAATTACATATCTCCGCCCGGTCTCCATTTAAAGCATAACAGAATCATAATAAGTTTCGTAACAGTGAGATTTCTTCTTTTGAAAAGCAAACCCTACGAGACAAGTGACCATTATTCACTCGTATCTACTCGCACCTAACCATTCTAGGCACACGTCCTGCGAACTCTAGGTATAGGTGCTAGGGCCAGGGCGGCCAGGGAATCTAATGCAATTGGCTTCAATCAACTCCTAATGCATATGCGTAGTCATCAATTACTTTATTTGCTAAGAATAGCATAGTCCTGCCTACCTTTGCTTGATCTTAAGAAAACCAACAAACCAAACTACGTTAGTTTGCCAGGTTGTGAGGCTTTGCCCCAGGCAACCTCTTGAAGCAGGGATGGGAATAATGAGCTACCCTTCATCTTCTGGCTCTTGGTGCACTTCGTTGCCCGGCTTCTCGATCAGTAGTAGTTCTTGTGTTGATCCTTTTTTCGCGGAATCTATATGCATGATATAATGTGTAAGTGAGTGCAAGAGAATGCAAATACATGCATATGCTACGTGTCATATGTATGAGCTAGTGCAACCATGAGTGCAACAAATGTAAATGCGTGCAAGAGATGCAAGTGAACATAATGCATAGTCATGTGGCTTGTGATGAAATGACTCAAATATTCTTAGTTTAGACACACCCCATGATAAAGAGACTTAACAACTTTACTAAGAAATTGTAAAGCCATCACTAAAAGCTAGTTCGACCCATCATTCATGACATCACATGGAACTTGCAGCAAGTAACTTCATATATGCACCAAACATGTTGTCACTTGTAGTTAAACGTATACACACAGATTAAGGGACATGCCACCTTTGTGAATAAAATGCACTCATGAGTTCATGTAGTTAGGCAACTCAAATTGATCTCAAACTTTTACCACATGCAAAAACATACTTCATAATGCTACTGCCCAATTTTCAGCTACAAACGAGTTATAATTAATTTATTAAAATTCCAACAATTTATCAGCCTTATAGATTTTCAGATTTTTCATAATTTATAGGAATGGTTTCTGGACTTAAAATTTCTACAGCAAGCATTACATTGCATAGGCATCATATACAAAAATCTGCAAGCACAAATCCATAGTTTTGTAGGACATCTAATTTCCATATATTTATCTCACCACGAAAATCATATAAATCAAAACAGCAGTAATAAAGTGCACAAAATTACTTTCTGGAATCAAGACATCACTAGTAGGCTACGAGATTTTTCCCATTATTTTTCTAGCAGTTTAAATACACTTTTTCCTATTTTCTTTTTCAACTAGTAGCATTTTGCCAATTTCAAAACAGCAGATAAAACAAATATGCACAACCTCATACCTTACCAGTAAACTATTCATACTATATAAAATACATGAAAAATACCAGAGGGCATATTTGAGCATATTTTATATAGCCTTCCTTTTCCAAGTTAATTAAATACACAAAACACATGCATAAGGGCAAAACAGTAATTAACCATTCAATGCTAGGGCTACCAAAAATCACAAAGTACCTAGAAGCCATAACAAAGCTACTATCCAAGTTTCATAATTTTTGGAGTTCATTTGGTCCACTTTTACCATTTATTTACCTACACCATGCATGCACTAAACTAGGGGCAAAACAGACTTTTCACACATCCATATCATACCTATCCTGTAGATCTACTCAAGAGCAGTCCATAGCCACTGAGTTTGTCTATTTTGGCTTTTTCCTTGATTTATAATGATTTTCTAAAGTTTCAGCCGATTTATTAATGAAATAAATGGAAAAACATATAGATCAAGGACTTGTACGCAATTAACCGTAGACATCAGAGGCTAGAACAGAAGATCTCTATGACTCAATACACAGCGCATCGGATCTAACCGCGAAACGCCGAAAACCCAAGGGTTAAAATGCAAAGCTTGCATCCCTTCTTCAACCTCCCGCCGGGGAAAGAGAAGGGCGGCGGCGCGCGGCGCGCCGGCCTCGCGGGGCCACGGCGGCTCGCCGACGATGATTAGGGAGAGAGAGGAGGAGTGGGGGAACCTTAGCCCCTACCTAGATTCGGCGGACGAGCGTCGGAGGCGGCCCGCGATGTAGCGCAAGGGAGGCGGAGGTTCGGCGGCGCGGTGTGCGGTGGCGGAGGGGAACCGGCGACCTAGATCTAGGGTAGGAGGTGGAGTGGAGGTCGAGGAAGCTCGGCGTGGTGGTGTGGAGGCACGGAGGTGCGAGGAATGGAGGGCGCGGCTTGAGCCCCGAGCTTCTCCTATGGCGGGGTTCCGCGGCGTAATGCGCGGCGGTGGAGCGGTCGCGGTGGCCTAGATCATGGGGAACTGGCGGAGGGGTGCACGGGGAAGAGCGGTATGGGGTCCTAGGGAAGCGAGGGTGGCCGGAGCGGTGGGCGCGGGGTCGGCCCGAGCTCGCGGTAATGGCGGCGGCTTCAGTGCGCAGAGGGAGAGCGAGGGAGAGGGTTTGGAGAGCGAGAGCGAAGCCGCGGGGAGTGAAGGAGGCCGGAAAGCCGTCCCGGTTAAGAGGGCAGGGCGCGGTCGGGACGGGATGCGGCCTTGGCCGACCAGCGGCAGGCGGCTGCCGCCGCGTGGTGGCGTCGGAGCGGGGAAGAGGGACGGTGGGCGGGCGGTGGAACGGGTCCGTAGACCGGCAGAGGCTGACCGGTGGGGTCGAGGCGAGGAATTGGGTGACCGGTCCATGGACCAGGTGTATGGAGGCGAGTTAATGGTGGGACCCACTGGCCGGGTTTTCCAATTCCGCGGGCGGGATTCCGAAGGCGGTCTGCTGGTGGGGCCCGCCGGTCAGTGAGTCAAAAATGGAAATGAAAACCGAAAATGGAAAAAGGCATTTTGACTGCAGTAAGCTTCGTCTGTATTTTGCGTTTTTGAACATCTTAGAGGCTGAATTTGAAAAGAACCCAATCGGATGAAATGTTCTAAATTTCGAGCTCTACAACTTTCTTATAAACTTTCATACCATGTTATATTCAAAAATGTGGTTTAAATTTAAATTTAAGCTGCTGACCAAGGTTTGACCAACAAAACCCTCCAGCTTGTAAATTCTAAAAGTCTATTTTCTAGGCACTTTCACAAAAAGAGTCTTATACCAATGTAATTCATAATTTCATAATCTACAACCTTCTAAATACAAGTATTGCCAGGTTTTGGCTTTAATATGAAGAAAATTTGAATTTACCCTCCAGGTCAAGTTTGGACAGGTTTCACATGCTGACAGAAAAAGCCCCGAAACTCTATGCAAACCTTCATGCATGTCAAAGCACCAATTACCAAAGTTCTTCACCATGAAATTGTCTAGAAGTTTGTTAATATGAGTTTCTCCCATATCTAAATAGAATCAAAGTTATGGGCACCATCACAGAGATATATATGCAGAAAACAGGTTTCAACAATTTGCACCTCAACCAAAATTTGAACTAGGGTTTAATGCATGTCAATGTATGATGCTTCATGATGAATGCTGCACATATTATGAATGATTATGCACTTGAGATGCCGGAGGATTATGCCCTTGAGATGCTGGAGCATCACAAGCAATAGGCAGAGATATAGTTGATAATCTCGCTTCGAACCCCGTGTCTTTTATAAAAATACCAACCAGTCGTTAGCAGGCTCACTTGTCTTTGTTGTTTATGTTGTGGTTGCAACAGAGAGGTGTATGACCGGTTTTGACCTGCCTGAAAATTTCCACTATAACCCAGAGGCTTTGCTTAGGAGGGTCCGTCCCAAGACCATTCACGAGCAGTGACCTGTTCCAAGGGAATTGAACCTTGAAACGGCCACGTCAAGTAGTTCCTCGAACACCGACTCGTCAAGTAGTTCTTCGAACACCGACGACATGGCCACCGCTCCTAAGAAGACCATCCGTGAGTTCACCATCCCATCCAGCAGCAATGTCCCTACAGGACCAACCGTTAACGCAGGGGAGAACTTCGAACTTAAGCTGGGAGTCATTCACATGGTTCAAGCCATTCCCTTTTGCGGATTAGCAACAGAGGACGCCAACAACCACCTGCAGCAATTCCTGGAAATCTGCAGTACATTTACCATGAAAGGTGCGTCCGCCGATGCTGTCAAGTTACGCCTCTTCCCATTTTCACTTGTCGGAAAGGCGAAGCAATGGTTCTACCTCAACCGCGCAACACTGATGACCTGGGATGCGTGCTCAAACACATTCCTCACCAAGTATTTCCCTCTAGGAAAGACCAACGCATTGAGGAACAAGATCTCGAGTTTTCAATAGCTCGCAGATGAAACGGTGGCGGAGGCTTGGGAACGATTACAGGAATACATAGCAGCCTGCCGCCACCATGGCATGGAAGAATGGCTGATCATTCAAAGTTTCTTTCACGGGTTAAACCGTACTGCTCAAGAGCACCTGGAAGCAGCCGCTGGAGGATCTTTCCTATCCCAAAGTGTAAGAGCGGCCAAAAATCTGATTGAAAAGATCGCCACTAATCAGGGATGGAAGGAAGAAAGGTCACACACACGATCCCGTGGAGTCCATCACATCGACAGCACAGATATGCTGGCCGCCAAGATGGACTTGCTTTTAAAGAAGCTAGAAGACAATTCTGAGACCGCACCAGTCCAGGCCCTCCACACTTGCATGACTTGTGAAGTCTACGGGAATATGGGGCATTCTGGGAGCAGCTGCCCCGAAACGCGACTGGAAGACGCCGACTTCATCGGTAATTCTTGCAACTTCAACAACGGGAATTGTCCACAACCAGGCTAGAACTCATGCCCATATATGCCATTCTCTGGACAAGGTAACTCCTCTCGCAATTCACAGCAGTTCAATAAGCCTAACTCTTTTGATCCTAAAGCTGTGTATGCTAGCATTAGTAAAAAGTTTCATTCAAATGATAGACTTTTTGAATCTATTTCCCTGCAAATGGAAACTTTTAACAGTGCAATGAAAAATCAACTGACTTTCAATAAAGTGTTAGAAACACAAATAGCTCAGTTGGCTGCCTCTTTGCCTAACGCTAATATGGGAAAGCTTCCGGGACAACCGGAACCTCCTCCCAAAGAGCACATCAATGCCGTTACCACTAGGGGTGGTAAGTCTACTCAGGACCCTCCGCATCCTAGTGGTGCGTCACGCACTAACCATACAGGCAAGGAACAGGAGAAGACCACCGAAACGGAGGAGAATGATGATCTAAAAACCAGCACTGGTTCCACGAAGGAGAAGGCACCATCGAAAACTCTTCCACACGGGTTTTATGACACAACGGTGTTGCCCTTCCCTCAACGTAACAAGAAAGCTGCCGCCGATGAACAATATAGTAAGTTTGTTGAGGTTATTAAGAAATTATATGTCAATATACCCCTGCTAGATGCTATGTAGGTACCGACATATGCAAAGTACTTGAAAGATATACTCAACAATAAGAAACCAATGCCATCAGCGGAAATTGTGCATATGACCGAGGAGTGTAGCGCAGCCATACTCAACCAACCTCCACAGAAGAAGAAGGACCCTGGCAGTCCTACCATTCCATGCTCAATTGGGAATCAAGTCTTCAATCAAGCCTTCTGTGATCTCAGAGCAAGGGTCAGTGTTATGCCTAAAATTGTCTTCGACAAACTCAATCACGCGGCACTCGTCCCCATGAGTATGTGCCTGCAACTTGCGGACCAATCTATCCGACACCCCACGGGGATCGCTGAGGATGTCCCGGTGAAGATCCAGAACTTCCTCATTCCCATGGATTTTGTGGTATTGGACATGGAGATTGATGCAAAGACACCGCTCATTCTTGGGCGGCCGTTTCTGAGCACCGTAGAAGCAAGCATAGATGTTGGAGCCGGAGAAGTCCACCTCAACATCAACGGAATGAGGGAGACATTCTCCTTCAAACCAAAAGTGGAGCAGTGTAGCCAAGTGAAGATTTTTAAGTGCCAAAAGTATGTGCCGACGCCACCAGTCTATGATGCTTCCGGAAAAGAGATGGACAGTCTCGTAGCATTTATGAAACGGAAGTTAGCCATCGAGGCTGCCATCCGACAACGGCAAGAAGAAGAATGGAAGAAGGCGAAAGCCATGAAGGCTAACCGCAAGAACCAGGAAACAGGAGGCAAAGCTCCTGTTAAGAAGGTCGGCACCCATGATTTTACAAGACCCATCAGCCGAGGGTACAACAAAAATCAACATACCCATGGAGACACTAGGACAGATACTATGGGGCATGTTGATGATGAGCGCGCCCAAGACTTGCCCATGAAAAATTTCAAGTGGCTCGCAAAGGTACCGCTTACCTCCCCGTATATACGCTCACGCAATATCCCGAAGGGCGGTAAATGGTTCGCTCCCGCCAAGAGGTAAACCTGGCATTATCATTCGATGGCATATTTATCTCCCGTTAGTTTTAATTTCCCGCCAATTTTAATTTAAACGCTCCACTGCATATTTAAATTTTAGCAATGCATAATTTTAACTTTTGCTTGCATTTAGTCTATATCCCTCATTTTTTGAAAAAAAAATTTAGGGGCCGGCCGACACCATCATGAGGCCGGCCGACCACCACCTAGCAAAACGGGGGACAAGGGGCACCGGCCAAGGTCGGCCGACCACGGTGGTCAGGCCGCCAGACCGAGCGTGCCTCCCCCTCCCTCTTCTTTCTCTTTTTTTCTTCCCTCTCATGCTCCTCTTTCTTCTTTCTCTTCACCTCTTTACCTTTATCTTTGTTACTTTGCTCCATTCCTAAGCAAGGTAGAAGAGAGGGGCAGCACCGGTGGCCGGCCGACCACGACCTGAGGCCAGCCGACCTGCCCCTTCATCTCCCCTTTCCTTTTTCCCCTTTGCGCTTTCTACCTTGCTCATGCACGAAGTATAGCACAAGAGGGAGGGGCACTGTCACGCCCGGTTTCAACGAACCAAACCGTGCATCATATATATATGGGCCAGGAAACGTCTCGCATATACATGACAAATTTACAAAGTACCACAACACATGCCAAAGATAAAAACGTACATAACATTAAATATATCATTATTACACTGTGACACAAGTGTTTAACTCAGAGTATAACGTAGCATAGCGGAAGCATAAAAACATAAAAATAACGGGCGCCACAGGGACGTCAACTGGTGAACGAAACGCCTAAAACTCATCGTAGTCTTGCACATAGTCTTCATTTCCTTCATCATTTGAGCAGCAGTTGGATTTTTCTCCCCAACAAGGAATAAATATAAAGAAATAAGCGTGAGTACAGAATACCAAACAAATATAACATAAACCATGAGGCTCTATGGTTAGCTGACCATTGCATTAGCATTTAATATAAAAACTTACATTTAAGCCTAATTACTATGAATTAATAACAAAACCATTAGCCCAAAAGATATTGCATAAGAAATAAATAAGATTAAACAGATATAACCATTATCATAACCACAACCAAAACCAAGGAACCTCAGCCAAGGGTCCTTCTAATCTCTGGAAAGGGTCTGGGCCGCTCATAATCATGAGCACGGCTAACATGTTAGTTTTACACTCTCGAGATGTTGTACATCTTTACCCACAAGTCATGAGCTACGCTAGGTGTTCATCACATTACCGGAGATGAGATGACTAGCAAGCGCACTACGAAGCCTTTACAAAGATTGCGTTAGTAAGGTGTAACCGCTAAGGTTTCAGGGTCACAACGGTGGTGTCTGCTTCCAAAGGGAGAAGCACATACATATAACGTAAAGCACACTCAACCATGAGGTAGCGCAACGACCACTAATGCTAGCCACCCCTCTTGCCTCGCAGGTAAGTTACTCCCAAACCAAAACAACCTAATTAATCAGCTAAGTCCGTCCCATTCTAGCCTTGTGGTAGCACTATTGTCCCAGGTGGTCGCTTTGTGATTCGGTCCTTAGGGAGAGAACTAGCAAAAGCACACGAACACGTTGCTCAAACTCCCTAAACCATGTTGCTAAAAAGCCATATTAAAATGGACATGAACCAATCAGGGTCAAGCCCAACAATTAATTGCATAAGACTATTAATCAAAATTAAATTAACAAAAGAACATGAGTTTGCGCAGCACCTAGCACAACTTGACCATATGCATCCCGAAAGGTAGATATATAAGGATAAAAGATAGCTAGGTAAACTTTAGAGGCACATAAATTAAAATGCACATGCAGTAAGATAAAAAGATTGTTAGGTGTTGTTTATGTTATACTTGCCTTCGTCAAAATTTATTCCTTGCTGCTGCTCAGAGGCTTCTGGAGGCTGCTCTTCGAACTCAATAGGCGGATCAACGTCTACGCACGATACACGGCACCAAGAAGCATACACATGATCACACATGCAAGCAAACAAATGCAAAAGGGTAAGAAACAGTACATCATTACATAAAAATAGAATGTAAAATGTATTTAAAATTATTCTACTCATTGCTACGGTCGCGTAGGCGCGAGAATCATCGAAAACGGATTTAAAACGGTGAAATTATAAGCTTTTGAAGGCTGTTAGGACTCAAATGTGAATACTGTTTGAAAATTCGGATTTAAAAGATAAATAGAGGGCCTGCTCGCCACTGTGATGGACCGCGGGTCAATTAGGGAAAAACTAAAGGCTCTTTAGCAAAACCATCCCGGTTGCTTGGCTGCTGACTCCAGAGTTGACCGGTCATCGGTGGCTACGAGGCGTCGGATCAAGATCCAAGGGCTAGGAACATAAGGGGAGGGGGCCTGGCCGACGGCGACCACAGATGGCGGCGGTGCGCCTCTGCTTGCGGCGACGGCCCGCCGGAGACCGCGTTCGGGGGCACGGTAGGGAGCGGAGCGGGACGGGAACCGGCCAGAGAGAGAGAGGGCGCAAGGGGAGGTCTCACCGCAGGCTTGGAGGCGGCGGTGCGTGCTTGAGGCGGTGCAGCAACGAACAGAAGCGGAGCGGTGGCTCGGCGCTCATCGAACGGCATCGAGGAGGCGGTTGCGGACACCCAAAGCACACGGAACGGCTTCAGGGTGCTCCTGCAAATGTGATAAGGGGTCAAGCGGCACTGGAACACCACCGGCGACAATAAATTTCGGCGGAGATGAGCTCACCGTGGCGGGTGCTCGCGGACAGCGTCGAGGGGTGGCTCTGGGAGTCCAAGAAACATCGAGGAGGCCTATGGAAGGTCCTACGATGGGGAACCGGGGGTCAAAAGAGCCGGCATGGCCACGGAGACGGCGAATTTGGGGAGGCGGCGATGGATCTCACCTTCGGCTCCAATGGCGAAATTCAATGGCGGCGGCGTGAGCTAGGGCTTGTGGCAGGGTGCAAAAGCGAAAAGAGATGGCGGCGGGGGCTGTCAAACCTCTTTATAGGGCTAGGCCTAGGTGTTGCTGGAGAATTCGACTCGGGTTCTTCGCACGCGAGATGGGGTCCGGCTCGGTCCGGCTCGGACTTGAGCCCGCAGCGGACGGCGCCAGACGCGAGCCACAGACGGAAGGGGAGGCGCTGGCGAGCGGGCCGCGAGCACAGGGGAGGCAGGTGCACGGGGCCATGGCGCAGAGAGCGCGGCGCGGCGGTCCACAGGCAGCGAGCATAGTCGCCACGAGGTCGGGGGAGACCCTGACTGGGCGGCCCCACCGGTCAGTGAGCGGGGGAAAGGGAGGTGCGGTGGCGGGCCGGGATGGCTCGCTCGGCCGAGTTGGGCCGGCTCAGGCGGGGGTAGTTGGGCCGGCTGGCTGAGATAGGCCGAAAGGGCTGTCTTCTTTTTTTTCTATTTTCTCTCACTTTTCTCTTTTTCAAACTAGAAGCAAACCAAACTGAAATTCAAATAAATTTGAATTCCAACCTTAGTGCATACAGAAATAAAACTATGCATCGGCATGATAGTACAACAAAAGTTGACCTATGATTAATTTTAATTATTTGTAGATAAAATAAATCATGAAAATGCAGGCCTAAGCATATCAAACCTTAGAAAATTAAATAAACCATATTAAATTTATTGTAAAAATACTGAAATTAAAATTAGGGTGTTACAGGCACTGCCGATGGTCGCCCGACCAGCTTACACGGTCGCCCGACCTCCGCTCTTCTCTCCCTCATTATTCTCTTTGCGCACGCAAGGCCACAAGGCCGGCCGACCCACTCGAGTGGTCGCCCGACCATTCAAGTGGTTGCCCGACCACTAGCACCGGCCGCCCGACCGTCCTCTCCTTCCCTTTCTTCCTTTTTCTCTTGCTTCCAACGCAAGCAAAGTAGAGCAGCAGCATTTTGATGGCCGCCCGACTGCGACCAAGGCCGGCCGACCAGGCTCACCGGTCGCCCGACCAGCCTTCCCCTGCATGCTACTCTTTCCCTTTGCTGCACGCACACGCAAGGCCGGCCGACCCCCTTGCTTGGTCGCCCGACCTCGCCCCTCTGCCTGCTCCATTTTCCTATAAATAGCCCCCTTCACTCCCTTGTTCAATGCACAACACAACTCTCTTCTCTCCCTCTCAAAATTCCTTTGGTTAGTAGTTGAATTAGCTCTTTGCTTAGGTAAGTAATGTCCGAATAAAAATCTAGTTGAGCAAAATAAATTAGCCACTAGCCCCTCTCTTCGGCAAGACCACGAACGAGTTGTGGTGGTGTCACGCCCCGCAAGGACGACTAACCGCTAACACGAATTTTATTTTGTCGTCTCGTAGTTTTTTGTGGTCATCTTTTTGTGCAGGGGGAAGCGCGCATTCAAGAGGGCAAGAAGTGCTATTAGCAAGGCGGGACAGCATAGACGGTTCCCGATGTTCTCCAGCTCGCAGAACTCGCGGACGGTGTCCGACAAAGGTTCATCAAGTGCTGGGCCGGGAGGAGAAGAAGCTTCGTCCTCCGTCACCGGGCCCGTATTGCTGTTGGATTCTCAAATCCAAACACGCAATCAAGATGAGGCCGACCTGCTGAGGCGACTCTACACCAAGCTTATCACCCTCACCAAGTGCTTCGATGAGGTACTCATGACAAGCATAGGTATGGATGACGAATTCGATGAAATTTTCAGTATGGTAGGCTGGGAGAATTTTGCAAATATTAGCAAGGGAGGCATATCCTCCTCACAAAGGAGTTTCTTATGACCCTCCGAGTAGTATCACTGGAGTTCGGTGTTGACGGTCATTATTTCACAATATCAACCGTCAATTATCCACCAAATGAAGCTAAACAAGTGAAGTGTATGGACTAACCCTTGCTACTAATGAGTTCCATAAGATGTACATGAATATTTGGATGCAGGTACCAAAAATCACCCAAAAGGGTTGGATATGCACCAAATATCAAAGATGGGCAACATTGGTGACTAAGTCATGGCCGCCCGACCATATACCATGGCCGGTCGACCATGGTTGGTGGCCGCCCGACCACCCTCCAGGGTGGAATTGGGTCCACGACCACGTGGAATGGTCCCTTGACCACTTCATGTGCCTTGTCATCGATCCGGTGTCAAACAAACACAAAAATGTGAAGATCCAACCATACAAGAGAGCATCCAATATATCCAAGGGTCACAATGTGTCGGGACAAGGATTGGCGATGTCAAGGATCTGAGGGGAACAACATGCAACGAATTGGAGCAAAACACGTGGCCGCCCGACCACTTAGGGTGGTCGACCGACCCTTGGCGGCATTTTTCACATGCACCAACTGATTCAACCACCAACCGACATGAGGGAGTAAGATCAACCGATGTTCAAGGTCGGTGAATTGGGTGGCCGCCCGACCACCCCCTATGGTCGGCCGACCACCGACTTTGGCTGCCCGGTAACCGCCTCGGCCCCTTTACCAACCTAGTGCACATATAAATACCCCCATCACTTCCTAGGCTATAAATAGTCCTCGGGAGCTCATTTGCAAGGTGTGAAGTGAAGGAGAGTTGAGTTGAGAGTCTACCTAAGAGTGCTTCACTCTTTCCTTAGTAGTTAGGATAGTCCTGGGAGTTAGAGTTGAGTCGAGCTTTGCTTCGGAGTCTCCGGAGTTATCTTCGAGTCTGTGGTAAAACTCTTGTATCTTTTGGATTCAGATTATCTTCAATATAATTTAGTTATATTTTACTTTATTTCTATCTCCTGCAAGTGTGGTGTACCTTTATTTTGCATACTTGCTAGGTTTAGATTGTGTTTCACTTAGTTATTCTAGTCTTGTTATTCTTGCGGGTGCTATAACTCAACCCTAGACTTAGATGCTAGGCTCTGGTTAGATCCTCTCCTCTGATCAAGGACGATCTATCGTTGTTCAAGCTTTGCTTGAACACGTTTATAGCTTGCCATCCTCTCCACACAGCTTTGTTTGGTAGCCCCACTCAGTGACAGCGTGTGGTCTGCCTGTGTAGTCCAGGCCCGTTGTTCGGGAGGCCCGTAGGTGTTAGCCAGACTCTCTTTCGGGACCTACTATCTACCCCCTGGTACCCTTGAGACTCTGGAATTTCGCTCGATGCAAGACCCTAGCTTGTTTACTTGAATAGCTTAGTTAGACATGGATAATCTTTGCAGCCGAATAGAATAGAGTTTGGTGGCTTTATCTCACTCGTTGTCCTCCCAGGCAACTATACCTTTCTACAGATAGCTTAGATCGATATCCTCCTCCACCATACACCTATCTTTATCACGTTTACCCCTGTTCAACTACTAGTTGGTATAATTTATCCAAGTTTACAGTTCATTCGATTTGAGTTTATTCAATTACACTCTTGAGCCTACTGCTTCCCTATGGAAATTTACGATACTCAGAATACTCTGAGTGGAAAGCTATAGCGGTCTCCGTGCGCTTGCGGAGTAAAACCCATAAAGGCTAAGAGAAGCCAACAAGCTTTTCTGGCACCGTTGCCGCGAAGCAATTGGCCAAGAGATAATTGATTTCTCATTTCGAACCTGTATACTTGACAGGTTTTACCGCTAGTCGTTAACAGGCTCACTTTGCTCTGTTGTTTTGTTATGGTTGCAACAGAGAGGTGTATGACCGGTTTCGACCTGCCAGTAAATTTCCACAATAACCCAGAGTCACTACTCCGGAGAGTCCGATCAAAGACTATCCACGGACAAAGACCTCTACCCAGGGAGCTAGAACCAAGTACTTCGTCCAATACTCCACGTTTCACCACGATGGCTGAAAAGACCATCCATGAGTTCTCCATTCCCTCAAGCGACAACGTTCCTACGGGACCTGAGGTGCAAGTGGGGGAGAACTTCGAGCTCAAACCGGGGGTGATTCACATGGTTCAAGCTATCCCTTTCTGCGGACTGGCTACAGAAGATGCCAACAATCATCTGCAACAATTCTAGGAGATCTGCAGTACATTCAACATGAAAGGAGCATCGCCTGACGCCATCAAGCTCCGTCTCTTTCCCTTCTCACTTGTTAGGAAAGTAAAACAGTGGTTCTACCTCAACCGAGCAACACTCACAACTTGGAACGCATGTTTCGATGCATTCTTGGCGAAGTATTTCCCACTTGGGAAAACCAACGCGTTGAGGAACAAGATCTCGAGCTTCCAACAGCTCGCAGATGAAACAGTGGCTGAAGCTTGGGCACGACTGCAAGAATACATTGCATCCTGCCCCCACCATGGAATGCAAGAGTGGCTAATCATTCAGAGTTTCTTTCATGGGCACAACCGCTCAGCTCAAGAACACCTGGATGCAGCTGCTGGAGGATCCTTCCTCTCCCTGAGTATCTCAGCGGCCAAGAATCTCATTGAGAAGATGGCCACCAATCAAGGATGGAGAGAAGAGAGGTCTAGTACCCGTTCCCGTGGTGTCCATCAGATCGAGAGCACTGACATGCTCGCTGCAAAGATGGACTTGCTGCTGAAGAAGCTAAACGACGCTCCAGCAGCCGCTGCGGTGCACACCCTCGACTCCCACATGACTTGCGAAGTCTGTGGGAATACAGGACACTTAGGGAACAGCTGCCCTGAGATGCAACCCGAAGATGCGAACTTCATCGGTAATAGTACCAATGGCTTCAGCGAGAATCGTCCTCAGCCAGGATGGAATTCACGACAAAAGTCTCCCTTTCTCTAGGCAAGGTAACTCTTCAAATTCACAGCAATTTTCTAAGAATAATTACACTTTTGATCAGAAAGCTGTGAATGATAGCATTAGTAAAAAGTTCCATGCTAATGATAGGTTGTTTGAATCTATATCTTTGCGAATGGAAACTTTGAATAGTGCTATGAAAAACCAACTTAGCTTTAATAAAATGCTGGAAACTCAGATAGCTCAGTTGGCTGCTGCTCTCCCTAACCCAAATGCGGGCAAGCTGCCTGGACAACCTGAAGCTCCTCCCAAGGAGCACATAAATGCTGTAACCACTAGGAGTGGAAAGTCCACACAGGACCCCCCATCTCCTAGTCATGTAGGTAAAGCGCAGGAGAAGACTGCCAAGTCAGAAGACAAGGTTGGAGATGAAGATACACCTGGCAAGGAGGAAAAACCAGCATCAAAACATCTACCCCATGAGTTCTACAACACAACGGTGCTACCATTTCCTCCGAGAAACAAGAAGGCTGCCGCTGACGAACAATATAGTAAGTTCGTTGAGGTCATTAAAAAGTTATATGTCAACATACCCCTGCTAGATGCTATGCAGGTACCGACATATGCCAAGTACTTAAAGGATATCCTCAACAACAAGAAACCCCTACCGTCAATGGAAATTGTGCACTTAACGGAAGAGTGTAGCGCAGCTATACTCAAGAAAAAGGACCCTGGAAGCCCTACCATCTCATGCTCGATTGGTACCCAGCACTTTGATCAAGCATTGTGCGACCTTGGAGCCAGTGTCAGCGTAATGCCGAAGGTCATCTTTGACAAGCTAAATCATGATGCACTTGCTCCCACAGCTATGTGTTTACAGCTTGTGGACCAATCCGTCCGTTACCCCGAAGGAGTGGCAAAGAACGTTCTAGTGAGAATCCGGAATTTTCTCATTCCAGTGGACTTCGTGGTGCTGGATATGGAGATTGACTCAAAAACCCCACTCATCCTTGGGTGACTGTTTTTGAGCACCGCCGATGCAACAATCGACGTTGGAGCAGGAAAGGTTCACCTGAACATTAACGGAAAGAAGGAAACATTTGCCTTCAAACCAAAAGTGGAACAATGCAACAAGGTGAAGACTTTCAAGTGCCAGGCCAAGAAAGATGAACCCAAGGCCAATATCGGAACCAATCCATCAAATTCCAAAGAAGACAGTCTCGTGGCATTTATGCTGAAGAAATTGAAAATCGAGGCTGAAATTCAACAAATGGAGTATGAGAGGGCAATGCAAAGTAGAAGATCGACAAGCCAAGAGACGAGATGCGATAGGCCCAGAACTGCACCAGGAGGCAAAGCTCCTGAGAAAAGACAAGGTGCTGAAAGCAAATTGACTACGCCAAAGTGGCCAACCGAACCAGCACCTGAGAACAAGGTCGACGCCGAGAACAAATTGACATCAGTGAGGCGTAGAAGAAATAGAACACAGTGGAAGGCAGCCCCCAGCTATAGTTTCTATGAAACTCCGAAGGGCAAGACATGGGCTTCCCGCACCAACCAGTAAGTTGGAAGTTATCATTCGACGGCATATTTAATTCCTGCCAAAAGTTTAATTTTTCGCAATCCACTGCATGTTTAAATTTTTGCACTTAATTTTCAGTTGCATTAGTTTAATTTTTGCATTTTCGAAAAAAAATTTTGAGTGGCCGGCCAACCACATCATGTGGCCGCCCGACCACCCCCTCAGTCTCCCCTCTGTTTTCCTTTTGCGCAGGATAGCAGGGCAGCAGTAACACCCTTGCTTTTCTTTTTTCTCCACTCCCTCTCTTTTTTTTTCTCTTTCCTCTCCACTCACTTCTCTCCCCTTCACCTCTTTTGCTTTCTTTTTTGACCTCTCTTTAACCTCCACTTATGCTGGCACCCACTCAAGCATGAGAGAGCAAGAGGCAGAGCCAAATGGCTCCAGGCCCTGGCCGCCCGACCCCCATGAGTGGACGCCCGGCCTCCCCTTTCGGCTTTCGGCACGCACCAGCCAAAGCACCGAGACTCTCACTTGCTCTTGCATGCACCCACGCGAAATGATGGCTGCCTGTACTCAGACCATGGCCGGCCGACCAGGCCTGGTGGCCGCCCGGCCACCTCCTCTCCCCCTTTGCTCCCATTTCGCCTATAAATACGTGCACTCACTCCCTCACTCGATGCACCGAGCAGCAAGCTGCAAATTCTCACTTCTCCCCCTCTAATGTCTCATTTAGTGCTTAATTAAGCTCACTAGCTTAGTTAAAATAATGCCCTAATAAAATTTGGTTAGCCAAATAAAATTCCGGTGTACCTCTCTCTCTTTGTGAATCAGGATGAGAACGTTTTGTGGAGGCTCTGCCCCGCAAGGACGCTGTTTTTAGACGACTAACCCGCTAACGCTAATCTTTATTGTCGTCTATCCTTCGGGTATCGTGCATTTGTTGTGTGCCTTGCAGGATGAAGAACGCATTTAAGAAGGCGAAGAAGGCCGTCAGCAAGGCAGGACAACATATCCACTGGTCATCCTCGGAGAGTGGCTCCGGCTCGGCAAGCCGGCATGCTACCTCCGAGAGGATGTCCATCAGCATGGCGGAGCCTAAAGAATTCCAGACGTCGTCCACCCACCGGCCGATACTCATCCTCGATTCACAACTCATGTCGCGTGGTCAAGATGAGGCCAAGGCATTAAGGTCTTTAAACCAAAAGACTTATGCCTTCAACGAGGACCTTCTCGTTGACACCGGCATGCGGGAGGAGTTCAATGAGGTGTTCCAGGCCATTGGGTGGAGCGACTTTGCAAAAATCCCAAAGGGAGGAATCATCCTCCTCACCAAAGAATTCCTCATGACGCTCCGCACCGACACCCGAAGGGATGGTATGTACATCTGATTCCGCCTTTTCAATACTGATTATGAGCTTACTCTGCGTCAATTTAGCAACTTGCTTGATTTCTCACCTCAATGCACTTTGAGTGAGGATCTAGCGGGGTTTAATTCAGCAGAGTTTTGGAAAGAATTGGTAGAACCAGATGCTCCTAGGAAAAAGAGCATCGCTCACATTAGGCACCCCACTTTGCGGTTTTTAGCCCGCTAGCTCACCATGGTTGTTTTCCCGCGGGATGATACCCGCTGTGTCACAGTAGAGGATGTTAGATGTCTCTATGCCATGTGGAAGAAAATAAAGTTTGCCCCTACACTTAGCATGGTTCGCCACTGGCAAGGACTAGCTCAGAGTGGTCATATCATCTCGATCACGTCATTCGTGACAAGGATAGCCAATGGGTTGGGAATGCTAGCAAATGCTACCGTTTCCTTCATGCCAAATGACCCTACATGAGTAGTCAAAGAGTCACACTTCATCCATGCACACTTTTTGAGGAAGGACACAAACGGGAATTACATCATGACTTTTAGAGGTTCCGACTTTGAGCTGCCACTCCCAGCACCGCAGCTCAAATTATACTCGGTGAGAATACTAACCATGCAGCTAGAACCCGAGCTAGAACCAGGAAGAAACAGTGTCTCCGGAGTCATGACTCGCGCCCAACGATGCCGAGCAGAGGAGCAAATCCGCAAGGCCAACAAGGATGCACAGTAGCCAGGAGCCGCACTTGCCTGGGCTCATCCTAGCACACCTGCTTGGGAAGCCAACCCACAGGGTTCCTGGCACAGCTCGTGGAACTCCATTGTGCCCTCCGCCAACCCGACACCGTCATATCACAGTGGAGGTGAGTACTTTTATGGTCATGGTGCAGGTCCATCCCATTCTGCTCGCTATACCGGTGGCGAACTCGATGGGAACTTCACCGCCCTCTTCGGGGCGTTAGATCTCCAAGAGCATCGCACCTTGGGGACGATGGACAGCCTCGCCAACATTCAGCAGCAACAAGGAGTCGACCACAACTTGATCGTGGAGACAAGAGCGACTGTCGACCGCATGCATGAGCAGAACCTGATGTACTACAACTGGAAAGGGTTCTTTCCCGAGTGAGCTTCATTGAAGCTTGGGGGGAGAACCAACAGCTAAGGTATGTGTGTTCCAGCATCGCCTTGTTCACCCCTGTACCTTCGTGTCTAGTTCTATCTGCTTTACCCGTGAGAGAAATGCCCATTGTATCTTTTAATTCCAGTAGTTATATTAAAAAAAATGTGTATCCCAATAAATAACTCCCATGCTTAATGTTAGATTCACTTGCAAGCTTCATTTTGGAAATGATGAATAGTTGCTCTATCAAGTGAATGGTTTAATTCTTGCATGACAACTTATGCTTAGCTTAGTCCTATGCTGGTGAATAAAGATAACTAAACCAAAAGTTTTACTTTGTGGATGCCATTTGTGATAACAAGCCTAAGTTGTTGTGGGATCATGATACGACTTAAGTGTGGGATGATTCTTTCAAGTTCCTAGTAGGATGAATGTCTCAGGTTTTTTATCTTTGAAAATAACAAAATAAAGCTCCCCATGGTTAAAAAAATTCTACCGGAGCCAAATATGCTTTACATGTTCAAAACCAGCTACAAAGAGCTACTTAGATATGTTTTGAGCTTTGTCAAATTTTGAGTCTCATTGAGTAGAAATATCATCTTCTGTTGAGAGCTGGAGTACAAAAGAAATAAATGCAAGTGATCCATTTCGGACTTTGCATCCACCAAAAGTCTCCAAATACTTCTCATAATCTCATAGCTTTCAAATTTCAAGGAGTAAGGGTATGGAGCCAAAAAGAAATGCATGCAAAAGCATGGCAAAAAGAAAAAAAAGAATGCGTGCAAAAGCACAGCAAAATGAAAAGCATGCAAGTTCAAGCATGGCAAAAAGAAATAAAGGCTCCATAACCCCTCTAAATCTATAAAGGCTAGAAGGATGAAAATTTAGAGAAGGAGACACTTTGTCCACCACTCATACTCCGGTGATCAAACAGAAGAAATGATAGAGTACACTTTTTGGTCCAATCTTTGGCTTAGCAAAATAAGCATTCTAAGTGTGCCACATTCTCCCCCACCTAAAGCTCCACAAAAGCCTTAGTGTAGGAAAATGTTGGCCAAAATCATGGCCTTTGGTGAGGAAACACTTCTGAGCGATCGAGAGTACCAAGGGGAAGCTTATGTTTGTTTTGAAAATCTTGAAAACACCTGAGAAGGACATCCAAAAAGAATGAGTTAGAATCAATCCTGCAAACAAGTTGTTCTGTCTCTCAACCGCCCAAGGCAAGGTAAGCAAAAAGGTGTACCATAGGTACGGCTGAGGTGAGCTTTGATTATTTCACTACTTGGGGCAAAAGTCTGACTTTTGAGTTGCATATAAGAATTTTCCTTCACTTGGATATTGTAGCAACTCCGGATCCACTTTCAGTCTTAGCTTTGCTCGGGGATGAGCAAAGATCTAAGCTTGGGGGGTGTTGACGGTCGTTATTTCATGATATCAACCGTCAATTATCCACCAAATAAAGGTAAACAAGTGAAGTATATGGACTAACCCTTGCTACTAATGAGTTCCACAAGATGTACATGAATATTTGGATGCAGGTACCAAAAATCACTCAAAAAGGATGGATATGCACTAAATATCAAAGATGGGCAACATTGGTGACTGGGCCATAGCCGCCCGACCATATACCATGGCCGGCCGACCATGGTTGGTGGCCGCCCGACCACCCTCCAAGGTGGAATTGGGTCCACGACCACGTGGAATGGTCCCTTGACCACTTCATGTGCCTTGTCATCGATCTGGTGTCAAACAAACACAAAAAGGTGAAGATCCAACCATACAAGAGAGCATCCAATATATCCAAGGGTCACAATGTGCCGGGACAAGGATAGGTGATGTCAAGGATCCGAGGGGAACAACATGCAACGAATTGGAGCAAAACACGTGGCCGCCCGACCACTTAGGGTGGTCGGCCGACCACTCCTCGGCGGTATTTTTCACGTGAACCAACTGATTCAACTGCCAACCGACATGAGGGAGTGAGATCAACCGTCGGATGCTCAAGGTCGATGAATCGGGTATCCGCCCGACCACCCTCTATGGTCGGCCGGCCACCGACTTTGGCGGCCCGGCAACCGCCTCGGCCCCTTTACCGACCTAGTGCACATATAAATACCCCTCTCATTTCCTAGGCTATAAATAGACCCTGGGAGCTCATTTGCAAGGTGTGGAGTGAAGGAGAGTTGAGTTGAGAGTCTACCTAAGAGTGCTTCACTCTTTCCTTAGTAGTTAGGATAGTCCTAGGAGTTAGAGTTGAGTCGAGCTTTGCCTCGGAGTCTCCAGAGTTATCTTTGAGCCTGTGGTAAAACTCTTGTATCTTTTGGATTCAGATTATCTTCAATATACTTCAGTTATATTTTACTTTATTTCTATCTCCTGCAAGTGTGGTGTACCTTTATTTTGCATACTTGCTAGGCTTAGATTGTGTTTCACTTAGTTATTCAAGTCTTGTTATTCTTGTGGATGCTATAACCTCCTCCACCATACACCTATCTTTATCACGTTTACCCCTGTTCAACTACTAGTTGGTATAATTTATCCAAGTTTACAGTTCATTTGATTTGAGTTTATTCAATTACACTCTTGAGCCTACCGCTTCCCTGTGGAAATTTACGATACTCAGAATACTCTGAGTGAAAGGCTACAGCGGTCTCCGTGCGCTTGCGGAGTAAAACCTGTAAAGGCTATGAGACGCCAACAGCTGGCATGACGGTTCACTTCAGACTCTTTAACTCTGAGCATGAGCTGACACTCCGTCAGTTCAGCAATGCTCTCGGGTTCTCACCCCGCTGCTCCATAGCACCCGAACCCGTAGGCTTCAATGCAACAGAGTTCTAGAAGGAACTAGCCGGGCCGGACTATAAGGGGAAAAAGAGCATCACGAACATTAAGCACCCCACCATGCAGTTCATGGCCGCTGTATTACCATCGTAGTCCTGCCCCGCGATGACACACGTTGCGTGACCATAGAGGACTTAAAAATACTATATGCCATATGGCGTAAGCAGAAATATGCACCTGTCACCGCCATACTCTATCACTGGATCAAACTAGTTTGGGATGAAAATTCCATATCAATCACGTCATTCGTGACAAGGATCGCTTCCGAGCTAGGGGTCTTAGCTAATGCCCAGGTGGCATTCTTACCCCCTGACACACCCAACCTAGTCACCGAGCCATTTCATCCGGGCACACTTTCTGCGCAAGAACCCCAGCACGGACACATATGTCATGATCTATAAGGGGTACAACTTTGAAGTGCCTCTACCAGCATCACAGTTCAAAATCTACCACGTGGACACACTCTCTATGCCATTAGAGAGCATCCCAGAGGAAGAGCCTTTAGAGGAGCCCAGACATAGTGTAGCGGGAGTCATGACTAGGGCACAGTGGAGGGCAGCCCAAGAGAGCTTACAGAAGCAAGCACAGGACGCACAAACCACCGGGACGGGACCTACCTGGTTCCATACCGTGACTGGCACGTCCTAGCAAACCCAGGGAACAGACCCGACGTGGCAACCCCACGGAGGATCTGCATCGGGACACGAGCCGAGCGCTGCATTCTCTCAGTAGCAAGGAGGAGGAACCTTCTATGGGTATGGGTCAGCACCATACGAGGCAGGACCATCTGCCTCTGCACACTTTGCAGGGGACCCGTTGAGTGCCATCTTTGGGTCCCTGACCATTCAGGACCAGCGCACAGCTGGGATAGCCCAGCAGCTTAACCAAGTAGATGAGTGCACTCAGGTCATCCAGCAAACCTAGGACGAACAGTACAATCGCCTCCTAAAAATAGAAGCGACGGCTCAGCGCACCTTTGATGAGTCCTAGCGATTCTTCCAGTACTACGGGTACTACCCTGAGTAGCTTCGTTGAAGCTTGGAGGGGGGACCCGAATCGACAGCTGGGTATGTATGACAGTCCCCCGATTTCTGCACCACCCATGTGTCTTTGCTTTGAGAGTTTGTTAGTTTGTTTGCTCAATCTAGTTTGTTTAATTTAGTTTGCTTAATTTAGTTTATTTATTTTAGTATATATAAAAAAAAACTCCCATGCTTTAATGATAAGTTCACATGCTAGTTTCATTTTGGAAATGATGAATAGTTGCTCTATCAAGTGAATGATTTAATTCTTGCATGTGAATTATGCTTAGCTTAGTTTTGAGTTTGTGAATAAAAGAAGCAAACCAAGGATCTTGTGGATGCCATTTGTGATAACAAGTCTAAGTTGTTGTGAGATGAATGATACGACTTGAATATAGGATAATTCTTTCATGCTCTTAGTAAGATAAACATCTCAGGTTTTTTTTATTTTGAAAATAACAAAATACAGCTCCCCTTGGTCAAAAATACCTACCAAAGCAAAAAATGCTTCAATTAGTTAAACTGCTACAAAGAGCTGCTTAGTGATATTTTGAGCTTTGTCAAATTTTGAGTCTCTTTGAGTAGAAATATCACCTTCTATTGATAGCTGGAGTACAAAAGCAAAAATGCAAGTGATCCATTCCGGAATGGATCTTGCATCCACCAAAATGTCTCCAAATACTTCTCATAATCCCTAACCTTCAATTCTCAAGGAGTAAGGGTATGGAGCCAAAAAGAAAAGCATGCAGAAGCATGGCAAAAAGCAAAATGTGTGCAAAAGCACGGCAAAATGAAAAGCATATATGTTCAAGCATGGCAAAAATAAATAAAAGCTCCATATCCACTCCAAATCAACAAAAGGCTACAAGGGATGAATACCAAGAGAAGGAGGCATACAATACCACCACTCATACTCCAGTGATCAATAGAAGAGGTGATAGAGTACACTCTTTGATCCAATCTTTGGCTTAGCAAAAATAAATATCCTAAGTGTGCCACATTCTTCCTACCCAAAGCTCCACAAAGGCCTTAGTGTAGGAAAGTATTGGCCGAATCTTGGCCCTTGGTGAGGATACACATTTGACCGCCTGAGAGCACCTTGGGGAAGCTACTTTTGTTTTGAAAAATCTTGAAACACCTGAGAAAAACATCCAAAAAGAGCAAGTTAGAAGAATTCATGTACAATGGTCGTTTCATCTCTCAACCGCCTAAGGCAAGGTAAGCAAAAAGATGCACCACACGTAGTACACAAGGTGAGCTTCAATTATTTCACTTCTCGAAACAAAAGCATGAGTATTGAGTCATGTATAAGAATTTCTCATCATCTTCGATATTGCAGCAACTCCTGATCCACTTTTAGTCTTAGCTTTGCTCAAGGACGAGTAAAAGTTTAAGCTTGGGGGGTGTTGACGGTCGTAATCTCACGATATCTACCATCAATTACCAACCAAATGGAGCTATGCAAGTGAATAAATATGGACTAGCCCTTCTACTAATGAGTTCCACAAGTTTTGTATGAATATTTAGATGCAGGTACCAAAATGCACATAAAACAGTTGAAAACATGCCAAGGATCAAAGATGGAGACACTGGCCAAACTGGCCAGGTCGGCCGACCAGGGCCAGGCCTGCCCTGGCTCAGCCAGGTCGGTCGATCAGGGGGCTAGCCGCCCGACCCACTAACAGGGTCGGCCGACCCCTGGCCAGGCCACCCAACCTTCCAAGTGGGCCACTTGCCACCTCATCGATCCACATCACGAAGAAAACACAAGTGCACTCAATTCCAACCGCAAGACCAAGCATCCAATGTATCCAAAGGCCAAAAATGCACCAAGTCACGGATCCACAACGTCAACATTCCGAGGGAGAAGCAAAATGGCCAATGCAGGGCTGACACGTGGTCGCCCGACCTCCTACAAGGTCGGCCGACCTACCCTCGGAGGCATTTTTCACGTGCAACAACTGTCCTAACTGCCAACCGCCATGGGGGCGCAAGATCAAGCCGTTGGAGTGCAAAAGCGGTGGATCGGGTGGTCGCCCGACCTTAGGCTAGGTCGGCTGACCTCCCCACTAGGTCGGCCGACCACTGACCTCGGCCTCCCACCAACCTAAGCCTCCTACAAATGCCCCCCTCACATATGGGACTATAAATAGGCCTGTAGAGCTTATTTGTAAAAGTGTGGAGAAGTTGAGAGCCATATTCTACCTTAGAGAGTGTCATTTTCCACATCTTAGTAGTTAGGATAGTCCTGGGAGCTAGAGTGAGTCGAGCTTTGCCTCGAAGTTCTTGGAGATTCTTCTGAGTCTGCAGTAACAGCTCTTGTATCTTTTGTACTCGAATCTTCAATATAATTCAGTTATATTTTACTTTATTTCTATCTCTTGCAAGTGTAGTGTACCCTTTATTTTGCATACTTGCTAGGCTTAGACTTGTGGTTATCTTAGTTAGATCTTGGCTTGTTTACTTGAGTTTCTTAGTTAACCACGACATAGTCTTTGCAGCCGAATAGAATAGAGTTTGGGAATTTTATCTCATTCGTTGCCCTCCTAGGCAACTATACCTTTCTACATGTATCTTAGGTAGTTTCATTTACTTCTTTCCACCATACACCTATCCGTTTCCCAGACTTACCCCTGTCTAGTGACTAGCTGGTATATTTATTTAAGTACGCTTCATTCGATTTGAGTTTATTCAATTATACTCTCTCACCTGCCGCTATCCTGTGGATAAAAATACGATACTCAGAATACTCTGGGTGAAAAACTACACCGGTCTCCGTGAGCTTGCGGAGTAAAATCTTTTAAGGCTAAGAGACGCCAACACGCTCTCAGGCCGAGCCAGGCCAAATGTCAACCCAGGCCTAGGCTGTTTCCCCCGTGAGCCAAAATCAGGAAAAGCTCATTTCCTACCCCCCGAACTTTCTAGAAAAGTCTAAAACTACCCCCTAGCCACTAAAAACCCTATATCTTCTCTGTTTGAACTCCGATTTAGGCGATTCTCGCGCCTAAATTCATCTAAAATCAAGATCTTTCCATCTATACACCCCACATAGTCATTCCCCCTGGCCGGAAGATGTCGCCATGCCACCATGACGTGTCCTACGCCTAGTAAGTGCTTCACACTGGTCCCACACAAGTTTGTGTGCTTGGTGTGATGCCGTTCACCTCCTACTCTCTATCAAAAGATCCTTGCATTGATCCTTCCAAGTCTAATTTAGATGATGACAATTCCGAAAAATCATCTGAACATTGTTTCTAATTCACAAAGACCTTCCCCACCCCAATCATCATGCGACTGCCCCTACCATGGCGTCGCCGCCCTCGCATCATCGTCCCACCGCCCCTACCATGGCGTCTCCGTAACTGTCGTTACCGAGCTCGCCAGCTCGCCTGAAAGCTCGCTACACCCCAACCACTTGCAATGATATCGCCAGTAAGGACCCCGGATAATCCCTGTCTTCTCCATCCAAACCCAACTCACCAAATACTCATTGAGCTCATATAGTACCTCATGTGTTGTGTGCTTTCTTGTTTGAGCACGTAGGAGAGTCTGATCGTCCCGGTTCCCGAAACATCTAACCCTTGGCCTATATTTTACAACCACCACCCTTGGCCTGATAATCACGTAAAAACTTACATGTTTTGCTTGCTAAGGTAAACTCCACAAATATACAGCCACCTAAGCCTATTTTAGATATAGTGCGCATAGGTGGGATCACTCACTTAAATATATCTATCATAATTTTGATGATAAGTTGGGATTATGGTTGTGAATTTTGATGGGTTTGGGAATGAGGATGTGGGTGTGTGTTTTGAAATAAAATGGGGAAGAACCCCGGCAACCGACTTTGTCGGAATACAGCTACGTGCTGAACTAGCCATCTAAGGGCAGGGTATGAACGGTAACTTAGCAACCCGTGGTTACCCAGGTCTCGGTCTTCGTGGAGATGACCGGGTAGGTGGATGCTCGCGGTGTCGAGCGATGTAAGGTGTTGATGGTTCTACCTGAGCTCTGTAAGGACCGCGTTGATTTTCATCTTGCCTAACTCTTTAGTACAACCACTCGCTCTGTATGAGGCATTGGCTGGGCCCGAGCTGGAGTGGATAGCCTAGTAGCTTCTATGTTGGCACACAAGGGGCAAGGGAAAGGGTTGTGTGCTAAGGGGGTGTCGAGGGACACTAGGGTGCGGCTCGGTGGCAACGGTTTGGTTGGGAATTCGGACGCTTATTTAGCGGTAAGTGTCGCTGAGTCCAACTTGTGGGAATTGGTGCAACCTCTGATCAAAGTAAAACCTATTCGAATAGTCTGAGTCCACTAGTATGGATGAGTTACGGCTTGGTTCTTCAATTAGCACTTTTCATAAACTAAAAATGGTGGGAATTGGTTTGGTTTTGGGTTGGGAACAAAATGGTTTTTGGTGGATGCTAAGCTACGGGGATAGAACCCTGTGGAAAGTGTGATGGCTGGAAAGTCATTGACCAGGTGGACCGGCAAGTCCAATGGCACCCCTTTTTGAGAAAACCCCCATTTTCTGAATGACTAAAACTTCTTAGACTAGCTCAAACCCTGCATACAAAATGCTTTTATACAAAATTCCCTGAGCTTCAGATATGACTTGCATGTAGATATAGCTATACCCCTACTCCTTATGGAGGAAGGTGGGCTTGTTGAGTACGTATGTACTCAGCCTTGCTTTGTTGTTGGTTACAGAGATGGAAAAACCATCGTGTACCTACTAGATTGAGGGCTACGACCTACTTCCCAACCATGACGTGTGGATGTTTGGACCTACATTTTATATTCTGCTGCTTAGATTCAGGGCTGAGCCCCTTTGCTGTCCGACCCGTTAGGGCGGATCTGTATCACTCTGATGTAAGAATGTGGTTACCAAACCCTGGGATGGTAATAAAGCACATTTTAGTCCCATTATGGAAACTGGGGCGTTTCAAGTGGTATCAGAGCCGTAGTTGGCCGTAGGACGTAACCCTAAGGTTGGAAAACGTTTTGAGTCCAAAATCCATTTGAAAAACACCTCTGCTCCTCATCTTACTCCATTTCAAAAATATTTTGGCCCTTTCTTACCCCAAACGGCTGTTGGCAACCAATCAAATTTCTACCAGAAGGAAATGACGCTTCCCATGCAAGCTAGGACATGTGGACCTCAGCACAGTGCATGGACCAGATGGACGGGATGGGTTGATGTAAAGGAACCAGTGCTCACCGTAAGGAAACATCACCATCACAAGGACACCTGGCCCAACCCTAAAGATATGGACCCTCTGGTCAAGCATCTGATTCCATGGACGACCAGGGCACATGCACCAGGAATCGAGGCAAACAAGTAAATGACTGCTATAGTATGCCTCATTATCAGTGCGACACAGTTGACAAACGACCTCTCAGGCAGAGCTGTGCACCAATGATGCAGCGCCAACTAGCTACTCTGTCTGCCACCATGGACACCAGGCACTGCAGAGGAAACCCTAAGGGACGTGCCAGCTACCTACTTAAAAGCTCGCCCAGAAGAGTCTTGGACCTCCAGAATAAAGCCGCCATGGCAGAAGAACCTCCAGACCCCCCCCCCCGGACGCCCTGAGCCCCTTAAGAAGAGGAAGCGCATAGAGCTCTCAGTAGAAATCCTAGTGCGGAGAAGCATACCCACCGTCCTCCGAGAGACTGAAAGCCAGCCAGTCCCACCAAGATCCCCCACTCCAAAAGAAACCCCAGCACTCAAGCTAGGGTGTTCAGAACAGTTGGTTGAGGAAGAACTACCCATAGGCCCACCCCCAAGCCCGGCCTCCCCAACCAAACCGACAGCTCCAACCTCGCAAGCAGAAGCCAAGCTGGAACCCTCGGGTATCACCTCGCCTTGGGAACTGACGGAAGAAGACGACCCCCTGATCTTGACTCAATCATCTCCAGGAGTCATCATCATCAGCTCCAGTGATAGATCTTTTAGTGGAGGATTCTCCAGTGATGAGACCTCTGAGGAGACCACCAACCCCTCATCAGAATCAACCTCTGAGCTCAGCAAGGAATGAAGCCGCTTGGTCCGAAGTTAGTTGTCTCCAGTGTCCCTCTTACATTTGGGTGGTGAAGTTTTCCTTCACTTTGGTTAGCACCCTTGTAAGAGCAAACCGTGTAAATTGCGTGCGTTGTAGGCGTTGCGTTGCTGTTGGTTGCTTGTTTGTTGTTGTGTGTTGCGTGAGTCGAGTAGCTAGGCCGAGTCCTGTGTGTCTCGATCAGATGGCAAGTAACACCTGTGTCAGCTCCTGTGAAGACGAAAAGGGTTTTCCCGAGCTCCTAAGAGATACCATGATGTACCTCCAGATCCAAGGATACCCTGAGAGAGAAGGAAGAAAGTGGAGGGTTATCTTGTACATCAGGGATAGTACCGCCTTCGTTGGATGGAAGACCATAGTCGTTAGTCACAAGTTCTTGGACGCCTGTCGCGTTGCTGCCCGTGACGCGATCAAGAAGATATGCTCAACCTATCACAGTATGGTGCAACATTCTCCTATGAGATTCTTTCCACCCATGAACAAAATCGCCCCAGCTTGGCGCAAGAGAACTACAGTCCTAACAGAGATTAGAGCATCCAATGATCCCACCTTAGCCTACCTTGCACAGTATGTAGACACACTGGATGATGAGTATGACAGGCTGAGCGGCCTATACAACAAGGTGGTAGCCCGAAACTGGGAGCTAGAAGAAAAGTGGTCCTGACATCGGATCAATCTGATGTAACAGGAGTCGAAGGATAAAACTGAACCGAGCCAGGAAGCAAGCTATAAGAGAAGCATGTTCAACCCTCATGGTCAAACCCTGTGGGAAATACAACACCCCATGATGGGAGGCATGTCATACCCACCAGCACCACCAATTTATGGTCACCCAGTGAGTGTTTAGCACTGCTTGTTCAGTCAAAGGCCGCCCCACGAAGAGAAACCTGAACACTCCACCAACCAAGAAGACCCAATCAGCATGGGCAAGTTCTTGGCACTCTCATTGTCAAACAAAGGACCCAGTTTTCAGCAACAAGGTGAAGCCTCCAGCAGTGAGAGAACCAAGTCAGTCCGGTTCGAGTAAATCATGTTAAAGTATTCGTCTCCATGTTTGAAGTGTTTTGCTTGATGTGCTTATTTCTGAGGTGCTTTTGCCTTGTCAATGTATGCTTTGTGTTTGGCTCTCATTAAAGAAAACATCATTAGAGCTAAACCCCACCACTGCTTTTCTTTCCCCTCTTAAAAACCCATCTACACAAGGAAGCGGTGCCTTTTGAGAGAAGCCACCAAAGGAAAAGTCTCGGTCAAAGGGAAGTACCGACAACGACTGACAAAACTCTGCCCAAGGAACGGCATAGCGTAGTCAAAAAGGCCGGAGTTAAGAGGGCACAGACAAACAAAACAGTAGCCTAGGGAAAATAGATAGAGACCGGAGGAAAAACATCTCGAACCATAGTAACCCTGAACAGTCCCCCATTGCGCACATTTTTCCACTGCCCCTACCATCCCTTTGACGCGCCCGCCGCATCCAATGCCAGGGGCCCCACCACCCACTCACCTCTGTCGCCATCGGCTCACGCCGCCTGCCGCCCGCCGCCTTTTCGCAGCGCACCCACGCCCCACTATCGGCTGATAACCGGCCCCTACACCCTAGCGACCGCCCACCGCCGCGTGTCCCCTGCCCGCCGTCGGTGGATGCCCGGCCCTGCAGCCACTCACCACCGACCGCCGCGTGCTCCACTTCCACCGCCCATGTCGCCTCGGTGCACAGCACGCTGCACCACAACCACCCGCCTGCGCACGTCAATAAAACCCCCTCCCTCCTGAGCTCAGCTCCTCACTCACCTCGCAGAGCCAAACCACACCCACCTCTCTCCCGCTAAACCAGCAACCTATTCCCTCATGTTTGGAGATTCCTGGTTGGGACATGTCCTCTTAGGATTCTACACTCTCGCCGCTTTCGCCATCTCCTTCTGCCTCCTCTTCCTTTGGGTAATCCATCGCCCCCTTCCCTCAGAATTGAATCGCCCCAAACCATCTGCCAACTCCACCTCCAAATGATCAACCTAGCCATCATCACACTCCTCCTAATCCAGTGCGTATTACTCTACAAAATCTCAAAAGTTCTTCTCCTGTTCACAAGAAGCGCAGTCCAATTCCAAGACCGCCTAAGCCAGATCCTCGCATACTATCCTCCAAATCCATCCGAGGCATGAACCCAAAACCCAAACTTTGCATCCCACTCCACTACCTACTCATTGCCGAAATCATCCTCCTATGCCTCCTAATCATCCTCCGGTTGATAACCCCCCACAAGGGCAGAGCAAAAGCTTTCCTGCTAGCAAAGCTGTGCCAAGATGAAGAAGCCCAAGATGGGCCAAGAAGCGAGCAAGAAGATAGAAGAAGAGGTGCTTGGGGCAAAAAGAAAAGTAACTTGAAGCAGGCTATCATAGATAGCTGTTTCTTCTCCAGCGCCCCCCTCCCCCCGCCCCCCCGTCTGCTGATGCAACAACAGCAGTTGGAAAACGCAGCCGCTCCCCGCTTCCAGAAGCATGCCTAACCTACTCAAGTAGGGGTTTTTGCCCTATTTAAGTGGGGTAGTTGCCCTTCTGTTAGCACTAGTGTGGGATAATCTGGACCCCTGAGGTATGCAGAACCATCAACTATGGATGGGTCACCCGGATTATACTACCGTCTAGAGAGCAGAAAGTGCCTTGCTGAATTTTTGGCGCTCTCTAGAACGCTCCGCCCGAAGTTGCCAGGCAATGGTTCAACCTTCCAAGTTCACAAAGTGATGGAGATAGAAATATCCCTTTTGTATGTGGAAGGCTTGTACAACAACCCCCCTAGAAGAAGAAAAGAGAAATGAAGAGGGGGATTTCACGATTTGTTGAAGTTCCACCTGCCATTCCGTGTAGAAGATTTGGCCTCTTTTGTAAAGATAACCTAGCTGAAGCAAAGCTATCCCTGTAAACCTTCTAAGCCGAATCTCGAGGATGAGATTCATTTTAAGTGGGGTAGATCTGTAACACCCTGAAAATTAGGCCCGAAAATTTTCTTCTAATCCCTCCCTAATTCAAAACCAATTTTCGAAAATCGTGATTGGTTGTTTGTCTTGCGTGATAGTATGAGCTCAACAAACATCTTCAAATGTCCAAAATATTTCCCCACCATTTCTTCACAAAAGTTTCCCAGCAATCTCCACCAAAAATCCTTCTCAAAATTCCCTACAATCTCCAAAACCCAAAATCAGAAAAAGGGAAAAGCTTTCATTGGTCCCTATCCCACCCCACAGCCCAACTCCCCACCCTCTCTCTCTTCTTACCCAGCGCCACACCCCGCTCCCACCTCCTCCCACTACCGCCTGGGCTCCACCCACCAGCGCCCTCCCTCTCTCTGCCATCGGGCCCCGCCTGTCAGGTGCTCCCTCCCCCTCTTGTCTTCTTCCTCCGGCGGAACGCGCGCGCCACGCACATGGCGACACCACCCGGCCTCAGTGCCCCGCGCGACGATGCGCTGCCCTGGCCCACATCGGCCCCGCGTCCTCGTCCGCGCTGCTCTGCCATTTGGGTAGCGCACCGCGCCGCCACGTCGCCGCCGCACACCACGCCGGCTATAAAAGCCACCCACCGCCGCCGTCCCTCCCTGCCCCTCCCTCACCACACGTGCCGTGCACCCCGCCACGACCGGCCACCCTGGGCCACCCGGGAGCTGCGAGTCGCGGGTACCGACCGCCCACACCTCCCACCGAGCTCGCTGTGCTCCGCTGAGACACGAGCCTCGCCACCGAGATTCACCACCCTCACCGCATCGTTCCTCGATTCAATCCACCCAGAGCTCCACTCCGGCTTCCTCTACCACCCAGACACCTCGCCGTCCCCTCCCTCGCACCACAGAGCCGCCGCCGTGCGCTCCCCGCGCCGCCGACGCGCCCTTACGCCGCCCACCATGGAGGCCCCTCTTTGAGGCACCCATTCACCTCCACGCCTCCACCACCCGAACCACCGCACAGCCCTACACCTCCCTGTCCAGCTCTACTCACCGGAACCACCACCGGCGGCGAGAACAGTCGGCGCGCTTCCTCGGACCGCCACCGTCCGACTCGATCCAACCCGGCCCTGCTCGCCGTCGCCACGGGACGCCGTCACCCCGCCTCCCCTCACTGTCGGGTGGGCCCACGTGACGCCGTTCCCTCACGGCGTCACCGTCTCCTGCCCCAACGCTGTCCCCCTCCATCCAATCACTGACGCATGGGCCTGGCTCCTACGGCGTTACCGCGCCGTCACGCCGCGTGGGCCGGCCCATCAGGCCTCGCCGCGCGCTGCGTGAGCTCTCGGGCCGAGCCAGGCCGAAAGTCAACCCAGGCCCAGGCTGTTTCCCCCGCAAGCCAAAATCTGGAAAAGCTCATTACCTACCCCCCGAACTTTATAGAAAAGTCTAAAACTACCCCCTAGCCACTAAAAACCCTATATCTTCTCCGTTTGAACTCCGATTTAGGCGATTCGCGCGCCTAAATTCATCTAAAATCAAGATCTATCCATCTATACACCCCACATAGTCATTCTCCCTAGCCGGAAGACGCCGCCATGCCACCATGACGTGTCCTACGCCCAGTCAGTGCTTCACACTGGTCCCACACGAGTTTATGTGCTTGGTGTGATGCCGTTGACCTCCTACTCTCTATCAAAAGATCCTTGCCTTGATCCTTCCAAGTTCAATTCAGATGATGACGATACCAAAAAATCATCTGAACATTGATTCTAATTCACAAAGACCTTCTCCACCCCAATCATGATGCGACCGCCTCCCCTTCGGCGTCGCCGCCCTCGCATCATCGTCCCACCACCCCTACCATGGCGTCTCCGTAACTGTCGTTACCGAGCCCGCCAGCTCGCCCGAAAGCTCGCTACACCCCAACCACTTGCAATGATACCGCCAGTAAGGACCCTGGATAATCCCTGTCTTCTCCATCCAAACCCAACTCACCAAATACTCGTTGTGCTCATATAGTACCTCATGTGTTGTGTGCTTTCTTGTTTGTGCGCGTAGGAGAGTCTGATCGTCCCGGTTCCCAAAACATCCGACCCGGCAACCATAGAACTCACGATGCCCGAACATCAACCGCTTCATGTTCAAGTTGAAAGGCAAGCCCACTGGAATCCCCATTTGATGCATAAGATTCCTATGTTTTACAACCACCACCCTTGGCCTGATAATCATGTAAAAACTTACATGTTTGGCTTGCTAAGGTAAACTCCACAGATATACAGCCACCTAAGCCTATTTTAGATATAGTACGCATAAGTGGGATCGCTCACTTAAATATATCTATCATAATCTTGATGATAAGGTGGGATTATGGTTGTGAATTTTGATGGGTTTGGGAATGAGGATGTGGGTGTCTGTTTTGAAATAAAATGGGGAAGAACTGTGATGCCCCCGGCATCTCAAGAGTCTTAACACGCAGCTAGAGACAAGTTAATAATGAATTAGGACTTGATGATGTTTAGAGAGTAACGAAGACTAGATGGAGAAGTCACTACGCCAAATTTTTTCTAGGAGAATACGAAACTCTACGTGGTTCGGTTGTTTAAGTCACTACCCACAAGCTTTCATGCAAAACACTAAATACAAAAGTCTTAGTTTGGGATGTGATCTTCAACTTTGATAATAGGACCATCTTAAGAATCATATATTATGAGGTTCAAAAGTCGAGACCAATCAAACCAGAAGTTCTTTGAAAGGTGCCAATTGTGATTGTGAACGAATTTGGACCCTAATAAAACTTTTAGATTCATTAAGCAACTGAGCTTAGCTCCGTTAACAAAGTTGTCGTACATACCGTGAACTCCACTTTTGCTACACTGAGCATAGCTCAAAACTGTCATCTACTCACTCCTAGTTGCACCCAAATATCTTTGAAAACAACCAAGTCAGCCTACACTTAGAATATTTTCCCAAGACTGAATTTCAGCCCTTCCCAAACTTAAATCTGAAATTACTTTTGATTTCACCATACAACTTGAAAATCTTCCTTTCTATGAAATGAAATTTAACTTGTCACCTTTCAAATGCACCTAGAGTGGAAGTGTTTGGACCCCATTTGGGTATTCAAAAGTGTGAAACAAGAAAGACTACTTAAATTGAAGCTGTAGTTTTACCAAACCTTCAACAATGTTTGTGCTTGTAATTCAAAATCTGTAGTGATCCAAGCAAAACTTTATATACCAAACTTGTAGAAAATTATATTAAGAACAACTTTGGTAATTGGAGTGTTAACATGCACAGTGATTTGGATAGTGTTTTGAGACCTTTTCTGTCAGCATGTGATTTCTGTCCAAACTTGATTTGTTTAGTAATTTCAAGTTTAAATTGGTCTACAGCCATAATATTGCAAAACTCCAATTTAATAAGTTGTAGATCATGAAATTTTAAACAACATTGGTGTAAAACACCTTGAGTGAATGTGAATGTAAGAGGGACTTTTAGAATTTCTAAATTGATGTGTTCAGTTGGTCAAACCTTGGTCAGCAGATTAAATTCAAATTTAAACCACATTTCTATACAAAACATGGTGTCAAGCCTTTTGACAAAGTTGTAGACCTCGAAGAGTAGAACATTTCATCCAATTGGGGTATTTTCGAATTTGGCTTCTAAATTGGTCAAATAGATAGAATCCAGAAACAACTCTAGCTGGTCAAACCTCACTTTTCCATTTTCGGGATTTCCTTTTCCTTTTTGTCTCTATGACACGCGAGCCCCACCAGTCAGCCCGTTTCGGATTCCCGCCCGGGACGGATGACGACATCTGCCCGCGGGACCCACTGCCCTGCGCCCCCATACACCCGGTCCATTGGACCCTTGTATCATCTCTCTCTCCGGGCCCACGTGTCAGCTGCACTGGGTCTATGGACCGGGTCCACGCCGCGGCCACCTCCCTTCTCCCCCTCACCCTCGCGCCCACGCGGCGGACGCGCTCTACCGCGCCACGCCGTGGCCGCCAGCGCGCCCCGCCCGACGCTGCCATGCCCGCGCCTTCACCTAGACGCGGTCCGGGCCACATTCACTCTCGCCCTCACTCTCCCAGCTCACTCTCGCCTCTCCCTGCCTCTCTGCCCTCTCCCCACAGGGCGAGCACCCGCCAGGGCACCGCTCGCCATGGCCGAGCTTGCGGCGAGCTCGCGCTGCCGCCGCCTCGGGCTGCCTCCTCCTCGCCCGATGCGCGCCACTCGCTATCCTCAAGCACCTCCACCGTTCCCACTAGCCCTCGGCCTCCACCAACGCCTCCTCCACCCTTCCCACGAGCGTGCACGCCATGAATGCCGCCGCCACGAACTCGTGTCCTAGCTGTCTCCGACCCTCTCCCTCCAAGCCACTACCCGCGTCACGCTCACGCGGCCACACCCCACCACTCTCGCTGTTCCTGGGCCGCCGCCATCGCCGCTAGCCCCTCTCCAACCGAGCCGCCCGCCATGGCCTCCAGGGTGAGCTCGGCCTCGCCGTGGAAGGCTATCGCCGGGCCATCTCCGCGCTGCAAGACCACCTCTGCCGCATTCCCCGTCGACCCGCGCAGCCCGGGCGCTGGGTCTCGCTGGTCCTAGATGCCCCAGTCGCTGGATCGACGCCGCGCCGCTGTCACCACGCCACGGCCACGCCTTCGGTTCACTGCCTTCGATCTCATCGTCCGCTCCATCACCCGCGACGAGACCTTGGGGAAAACGATCCGCGTCGCCGAGAGCACCTCGCGGCACCATCTCGGCTCCAAGCCCCAGCCCCTACGCGCCGCGCCGCGCCCCAGAAGGCGCGCGGTTCACCCTGCCAGAGGTAGAAGAAGGGCCCTGGCCTCTTGCACAAAACCCCCTGCTCTTTTAGATAATTGTTGGCTTATTTCTGTTACTATGCACTGAGCCTATGATTGTTTCCGTTCAGGCCCCTGAAGTATAGGTTTAATTACGTTTGAGTCCTGGATCTAATGATTTTCGATTTAAACTCTTTTATTTCAGCAGTGAACTTGGGAAAATCATATAAAATCACAGAAAAATCCAAAATGGATAAACTCAGTTGCATTAGACTCCTCTTGAGTAGATCTATTGAAGGGTTATGATGTGGAGTATGAAATGTCTGTTTTACCCTTGGTTTGTTGCATGCATGACTAATTAGGATAAATGCCAAAAGTGGACTAAACGAACTCCAAATGCTATGGAACCTGGACAGTAGCTTTCTTGTCGCATTGTAGCACTATGTGAATTTTGTAGCCCTAGCACTTAATGTTTATTTACCCCTTTCACCATTATACATGTGTTATGTGCATTATTTAACTTAGAAATTGGAGGCTACATAGAATATGCTCAAAATGACTCTCTGGCATTTTTCATATATTTTGGGTAGTATAAGTAGCCCACTGGTGAAATATGAAGTTGTGCATATAAAGTTTGAGTGGTGATTTGAAAATGACAAAAAGCTACATGTTGGAAAGGATAATTAGAAAAAGTAGTCACAACCTGCCGGGAAAATTCTCTGGAAAATATGGTAGCTTAATGTTGGTGCATAGAGTGCAAAAAGTATATTCGAGAAGGCTAATTATACTGTTCTTATGTACATCTTAAATTCACCTAGGATTAATATATGGAAGATAGATGTCCTGTCATTAACTTGCAAATTTTTGTACATGCAGTCCATGCTAAGTATAGCTCACTGGTAAAATTTCACCATCGGAAACCATTACTATAATTTATGAAAAATCTGAGAAGCTATAGGGCTGATAACTTGCTAGAATTTTTATAATTAATTTATAACTCCTTTGTGGCTGAAATTTTGACAGTAGCATAATGCAGTATAAACCTACATGTCATAAAAATCTGAGCTCATAAAGTGGGCATGTGTTAATTAGTTATAAAAATAGGTGTCTATTTACAATTGGTGTCATTGTGAATATTAAATGATTTCTCGGTGCATACCATCTACTATTTATTTGTGTCACACTAGTTAAGAAATTGAGTTACCTACTCCTATAAAACACACCTGTGGTCAATGTAGGGTCCTAATCAATTAAGCAAACAAGGTGCGTGTGGTATAATTAGTGCGTGTTCCCTAAGCCGGCATGAAGTGTATGACTTCAACTTGTTGTTGAATGGAAATAAACACCACCTCACCCAACCTAGTGTTTCATGATGTATTACTCGCTTTTGCCGGCTCACATCACTAATACGGTTGTCGTATGATCACTAACTTAACAAGTGCAATCATATGGTCGATTGAGTATATGTTTGATCTAGGTCCACCGAGGTACTCCGTGTTTAAGTAGTTTATCAATCACCTTTTTGCATGTCCATGAAATGGTTGTTCATACGTTTGTTTCATATTCTTGCATCTCATTCCTTGCATCATTACGCATGTCAATCATATAATGGTGCTCATTTCAGATACGTGATCAACAAACGAGCGCGTGAAACTACTTCAACCAACGGTGATCCAAAAGACCAAGTAAGGCCCATTCACGACCTGGAGGGCCCATCAGTCATGTTTGGAAGGAGGAGTTGTCCAAGTGATCAAGGTGTTGCCTGGGGCAAAGCCTCACAACCCGGCAAACTAACAATCAGCTTAGTTTGTTGGTTTTATTAAACTGAATCAAAGGTAGGCAGGATCATGCAAGTCCCAGCAAATAAAATTATATATCTGTTGATTACGCATATGCATTAGGAGTTGAATGGAACCATTTGCATTAGATCCCCTGGCCGCCCTAGCCCTAGCACCTATACCTAGAGTTTGTAGGAACGAGTGCCTAGAATGGCTAGGTACGAGTAGATACGAGTGAATAAAGGTCACTCGTCCCGTAGGGGTTACTTTTCAAAAGAAGAAGTCTCACTATGAAAGTTATTATTATTATGTTATGATTATGTTATGTTTTAAATGGAGACCGGGCGGAGATATGGGTTTGAATGATGAGATTTGGAATAATGTGTGGTGGACTCCGCCCGAGTCGCATAAGATCGGTCGTTGTTCGCTTGGGATCGGTATAACATTGCTAGGGTGCTTATCCGGGATCAATGGACCGGTGAAAGTCTTACTTGTGCCGTCTCAAGCACAGGGGCACGTTCCTACCCACTGGTTGAGAGGAAGGTGGCCGCGGAGGCGGGTGTCAAGGGAGGGCTGACCCATTGCGTGGTAACGCTCCTACGACAACGCGCTCTGGGAGTCAAGCGGGAGTGGTTCCGAACTTGAGACGGGACAAGTGGAGATGGGAGAAGCATATGTGGGAATGCCAGGGGTTAGTAAGCATATGCCATCCTGGTGCTTCTAGTTATTCCCGGGAATATAAAAATCGATTCGAATCGCTGATGCTCACCAGGTGTGAGAATGCCAGTATCACTACCGGACAATGTAGTAATCCACATGAATATGTTGTACTACGATTTCATGGTTTTGAATACTACATGCTTGGATATACCTGATTTATTTCATGCAATACTTGTCACACTCATGATGGTTTACTGGATTTATTTTTATGCAATACTTTGTCACACTCATGATGTTTCTACAAATATGATGACTTGAGCAGCTGTTAAATCCTGTTCGGGTGCAATAGATCAAGCAGCTGTCAAACCCTACTTGTAGACAACAAATCTAAGCAGCTATCAAATCCTGCTTCCACTGTTAATTTGATCCTAGTTAAAATCAACAGCTAAGGATCCAATTCTTAGTAAACAAGCTTTGCGTCAGCCATAAGCCATTTCCATTAAGTCCTACTGAGTAATTAGTACTCAGGGTTTGCCCCCACTTTTGGATTACAGGTGTGAAGTTCTCCGTGTGCGTCTAAGTTGGAGGAGGGTAGTACCGGTGGGCTCGGTGCTGCTCGCCTTGTTCGTCTGCATGAAGACTGCTACTAAGTATCTTATTTCCGCTGCGAGATGTATGTTTTGAAATCGCTTCCGCTATATTTGAACATGTATTTGACTATTATCTTCGGTTTGTAAACTAAGTCTACTTATTCTCTACTTCAACTGCACGTGATGATGTAATCTGTTGTGGCTCTTTCGAGGGCTGAATGTGTGTGATGTCGGTATCCTCGGGCGATGGTTACATCGATTGCCCTTTGGGTAGCTCGACGGACTACCGGGTTTAGTCTGGCCTAAGTACACTGCGAGCCAGAGGTGGCAGGTGTGCTTAGTCTGGATTAAGTAGGGCGTTTCCGCCACAAGAACCCCGGCAACCGACTTTGTCGGAATACGGCTACGCGCCGAACTTGCCATCTAAGGGTAGGGTATGAACGGTAACTTAGCAACCCGCGGTTACCCAGGTCCCGGTCTTCGTGGAGATGACCGGGTAGGTGGATGCTCGCGGTGTCGAGCGATGTAAGGTGTTGATGGTTCTACCAGAGCTATGTAAGGACCGCGTTGATTTTCATCTTGCCTAACTCTTTAGGACAACCACTCACTCTGTATGAGGCATTGGCTAGGCCCGAGCTGGAGTGGATAGCCTAGTAGCTTCTGTGTTGGCGCACAAGGGGCAAGGGAAAGGGCTGTGTGCCGAGGGGGTGTCGAGGGACACCAGGGTGCGGCTCAATGGCCCGAACCTCTAAAGTACTGCTAGGTGATGAAACAAAGGCAACGGTTTGGTTTGGAATTCGGACGCTAATTTAGCGGTAAGTGTCACTGAGTCCGACTTGTGAGAATTAGTACAACCTCTGATCAGAGTAAAACCTATTCGAATAGTCCGAGTCCACTGGTATGGATGAGTTACGGCTTGGTTCTTCAATTAGCACTTTTCATAAACTAAAAATGGTGGGAATTGGTTTGGTTTTGGGTTGGGAACAAAATGGTTTTTGGTGGATACTAAGCTACGGGGATAGAACCCTGTGGAAAGTGTGATGGCTGGAAAGTTATTGGCCAAGTGGACCGGCAAGTCCAATAGCACCCCTTTTTGAGAAAAACCCCGTTTTCTGAATGACTAAAACTTGTTAGATTAGCTCAAACCCTGCATACAAAATGCTTTTATACAAAATTCCCTGAGCTCCAGATATGACTTGCATGTAGATATAGCTATACCCCTACTCCTTATGGAGGAAGGTGGGCTTGTTGAGTACGTATGTACTCACCCTTGCTTTGTTGTTGGTTTACAGAGATGGAGAAACCATTGTGTACCTACTAGATTGAGGGCTACGACCTACTTCCCAACCGTGACGTGTGGAAGTTTGGACCTACATTTTATATTCCGCTGCTTAGATTCAGGGCTGCGCCCCTTTGCTGTCCAACCCGTTAGGGCGGATCTGTATCACTCTGATGTAAGAATGTGGTTACCAAACCCTGAGATGGTAATAAAGCACATTTTAGTCCCATTATGGAAACTGGGGCGCTTCAGTATCCGACACAAAACTAAAACTAGCCACTCATTACATTTTAGGTGGTTCTGGGATAAGATGGCTAGCATATTTGCTGGTCCTGGCATCAAGCTTTTCAAAGAGCAATCAGTTGTAGTGGAGTGCTAGTTCTGTTCATAGTTTGCAGCTTTTGGTTTATTGTGTTGACTCTAACCCTGTACTGACTTGTCTCTCGTTGAGATGGGTTAGGAGCCGAGGGCAAGTGTTGTTCCTCGCTGTAGCTTTTCGGGTACCTTTGTTCCTACGATTGTTGAACAGCTAGACTTTGGACCAGTTAGCTCATTGTGTATTGATAAAATTGATGTCAATGTTTCTATGTTCATGATGAATAAAAGTTAGTATGTTGCATATTGTTTGTGTGCTGATGTTACATTGTATTGATAAATTGTGGTCATTATATTGATTAGAAATATATTGTATATTATATCTCCACATGTACACTCCTCGTCTAACCGTAGTTGCTAAATGTACATATATCATCGCACTGTCAGTCGCTACATGTAGTCATAGTCGGTCGCTATTTCTCATTTGGTCATCTGATCATCGGTCGTTAAAAGTTTGTTGGTCAACAAAAACTTATCCCGACACCAGTATCACCGACCTATGTTTTCGGTCGGTATAAGTCTATACGGACCGATGCTCGGTTGCTATACCTACCTATAACAACCCCAATATAGTCGCTGATTAAAGGTTATGGTATAGTGAGGCTGGAAAACATGGCCGGCCGACCACTTAATATGGCTGCCCGACCATGCCATGGTGCCAATCCGACACGTCCTTTGACTTGCATGCAAAGAAACACAAAATGAGACAAATCCAACCATGCAATTGAGTATCTAATGAATCTAAGCGTCGGAAGGCCATCATACAAAGATCGGTGACATTAGCAATCCATGGGCAATAACATGCAACCAACCAGGAGGCAACACATGGCCGCCCGACCATAGGGTGTGGCCGGCCGACCATGCATCAAAGCCCATTTTACACGTGCACCAACCAGCGTCACCGCTACCGACTTGAGGAGTGAATATCAGCCAAAGGATGCACTAAGTCGGCGAATCAGATGGCCACTCGACCATCCCACATGGCTGGCCGACCACCAACTTGGCGGCCTGGTGTAAGGATCAGATGCCAAGTGGGGGTGAATTGGGCTAATTTCAAAGTCTAATCGCAAATTCTTAGCCTAACGACACTACAAATTAGTCCACTTCACCCTCTACACGAAACTAACCTACTCAACAAGGAAATGAAAGCCTACACATGCTTGTAGAAAAGGAACAACAATGGAAGCTACAACTACCAACACTAATGACCACAAGAACAAGGGAGATACTATGGTGACTACAAGATGCAAACCATGAAAATAGCATGAACCATAGAAGCACCAAGTAGAGCGAAAAGGAGAAGGGACAACCGGATTTATTTCCTGTGGAGTCGGAGGTTTGGCACCCTCTCCTAGTCTACGTTGCAGCACACCCTAGAGTGTTTTGCCACCTCCCATGCTTGTGGGTGCTCACTAAGAGTCTCGGTTCGCTATCCTGACAAGGTGGAGCTCAAGCCTTGTACACCATGTTCTTCAGGCTTCCACAATTTCCTTGGCAAGCTCTGAGAATGCATCACGGTCACCAAGTCCTCCTAGGTGCTGCCAAACACCAAGAGTAACAAGCCTTCGGTCTTCACTTGATCTTGCTCCTCACCAGGATGGATGCACATAAGCCCTTGATCTTGATCTTGCTCTCAAAGGTGTGAATATGTGAGTGGTTGATGCAAAGAGTTGAAGTACAATGGCTCTCTGAGTGTATGAAGTTGCAAGAGTGTCAAAGAGCACCAGATGATCCCAAGTGACCCATATATAGCCCTCCAAGCTGATAGAGCCATTGCAAAAGAGGTGGCCTGACGCAGTGAAGACCGAATGGTATAGTCTAGGCTTTTTGTGAAGACTTGACCATACGGTCCATGTACTTTTCCAACGGTCACTGATTCCATATGTTACTGTACCATTGTCCGGTGGTTAGTACGCTCTCGTGAGACCGGACTATACGGTCTGTGCAAACTGCCTCTGCTTCGAAATCCATACCCCTGAGTTATTTAGGGCGGTCCATGTACGGTCTAGTAAGACCGTTCTATCTTACATCTAGTCCTAGGGTTTCACCCTGCGGGTTTCTTGGTATGGTCTATGGACGGTTTAGTCAGACCATTCTATCTTGCCATCAAGTCTGAGGGTTTGACCCTTGCGGGTTAAATGGTACGGCCCATGAACGTTTTGTGCATTTCTCCTCTCGCTTGAAAAACCCTTTCCTTGGGATATTTGGTACGTGAGACCTTCCTGTTGAGTGGATTTGCATGGAGTCCAACCGTAGAAGAAATACCTCTGTAGTTAAATGGTACGCTCTCATCTTTTTACTCAAACCGGACCAGACGATCCATGTATATTCTGCTGACTTTGACTATCTTCAAACTCTTTGATCTTTCCTTGTTTCTTCTTAGACCTCTGGCTTTTGAAACTTGTACCTTTGATGTTTCTAAGTCTTTTGGCTTGTGTGTGTGTGCATCCAATAACTAGCTTGAACCATATGGATGACTCCAGGTTTGAGCTCGAAATTCTCTCCCACTTGAACTATTGGTCCTGTAGGGACATTGTTGTTGGACGGGATAGAGAACTCACGAATGGTCTTCTCAGGAGCCGCAGCCATGTCATCGGTGTTTGACGCACTGCTTGACGTGGCTGGTTCAAGGTCAAGCTCTCTAGGTACTGGCCTCTGCCCGTGGATCGTCTTTGGACGGACTCTCCTGAGCTGCGACTCTGGATTATCGTGGAAGTTTTCCAGCAGATCAAAACCGGTCATACACCTCTCTGTTGCATCCACAACAAAAAAACAACAGAGTAAAGTGAGCCTGCTAAAAACTAGCGGTAGATTTATAGTGTACGGGTTCAAAAAGAGAAAATCAATTAAATCTCTGCCTATAGCTTCCCCGGCAACAGCACCAGAAAGCCTTGTTGGCGTCTCTTAGCCTTAATATATTTTACTCCACAAGCGCATGGAGACCGCTATAGTTTTTCACCCAGAGTTTTCCGAATATTGTATTTTTATCCACAGGGAAGCGGCAAGTGAGATAGTGTAATTGATTAAACACAAATCGAAAGTTCCATAACTTAAATAAATGTACCAACTAGTATCTAGACAGGGGTAAGTCTGATAAACATAATTGTATGGTGAAGGAGTAAATAAACTACCTAAGAATATGTAGAAAGGTACAGTTGCCTAGGAGGACAACGAGAGAGATTAAGTTCCCAAACTTTATTCTATTCGGCTGCAAAGACTATGTTGTGGTTAACTAAGAAACTCAAGTAAACAAGTCAGGGTCTTGCGTCAAGTGAAATTCCGGTGCACTCGAGGGGTTAGGGGTAGATAGTAGACCACCGAAAGAGAACACAGCTATCACCTACGGGTCTACCGAACGAACGAGCCTAGACTACACCGGCACAGCACACGCTGTCACCGAGTAGGGCTACCAAGCAAATCTGCGTCGATAGGATGGCACGCTATAAACATACTCAAGCAAAGCTTGAGCAACAATAGATCATCCTTGATCAGAGAAGATGACCTAACCAGAACCTGGCCTACAGGTTGGATTATATCACAAGCAAGAATAATACGATTTGGCTAACTAAGGTAACCATAGTCTAAGCCTAGCAAGTATGCAAAGAAAGTACACCACATATACTGAAGATAAGAGTATAAAGATACAAGAACTTTACCACAGACTCAGAGGTATCTCCGAGAACTCTGAGGCTAAGCTCGACTCACTCTACCTCCCAGTACTATCCTAACTACTAAGAGGTGGAAATTCTCTCAACTTCTCCACACCTTTACAAATGAGCTCTCAGGGCCTATTTATAGTCCAGCAAGTGAGGGGGGTACTTGTAGGTGACTGAGGTCGGTGAGAGGGCAGAGGCAATAGTCGGCTGACCATGTATGGGGTCGGCGGACCTAGCCCCATGGTCGGGCGACCGCCCGATCCACCGACTTAGCCATCCAATGGCTTGATACTTCTTCCCCACATCAGTTGGCGGTTGGAACGGTTGATGCACGTGTAAAATGAGCCACTTAGGTGGCCCGTCGACCATGCATGGGATCGGGCGACCACGTGTCTTGCTCTGATTTACTACATGGCTCTTCCCACGGATTTGTGACATCACCGATCCATGTTTCGATGGTTCTTTGGCCCTTGGATACATTGGATGCTTGATTTTGTGTTCGGATTTGACTACCAATGTGTTTCTTTGCGAGTTTGGATCGATGATGTGACAAATGGGCTTGACACTGGATGGTTGGGCGGCCATGGTGCATGGTCGGCCAACCCTACCACTGGGTTGGGCGACCCAGTAGGTGGACGGGCGGCCAGGACCCATGGTCGGCCGACCTAGCCATTTAACCTACACTACTCATCTTTGATCCTTAACACGTTTTCAGCTGTTTTATGTGCATTTTGATATCTGCATCTAAATATTCATACAAAACTAGTGGAACTTATTAATAGTAGGGGTTAGTCCATTTTATTCACGTGCCTTGCTTCATTTGGTGGATAACTCACCGTCAACTGGCGGCGGGTGGCTCGCTCTGTGCACGTACTGCGGAGCGACGGAGACCTGCGGCACAGCCTGCGTGTCCCCGCTTGACCCCGTCATCGGCGCGGTGGTGGCTGCGACTGCGAGCTTGGTCGGTGCTCGTGGGCCAGGGCCTGGCGGCGCACCTGCGGGGCGTGTGCGGCGGGGGCGCTCCTGCGCACTTGCCCGTGACGGAGGCATCATCTGTCGGCTACACTCGAGCCAGCGCAGTGGCGCGGCGCTGCCTGCACACGCAGCTGCCCGACCGGGAGCCTCCGCGAGTTGTGCCATCCGTCCTTCTGTGGAGTACCTAAGACTTCATGGTGTCGCGACAGTGTGCGTTCAGTGCGGCCCCGGCGCTTGCGCGCGGTCCTGCGGCGGTGGCCTGGTTGGACGCTTGCCTGCCATTTTTCTTTCTTTCTTTGCGTGCTTGACGCAAGATGCAAATAAGAATGTACTTCGTGATTTATTGATATGCATGGACCACTTTTTGCCTGCCGCAATATCTTGTGCATCCCGATCGGTTTCATACCAGCGATAAAATTAGCTAAGGGATGGTTTCATAGGATGCTTTTTGTGTGAGAAAAAATAACAAAGGATTCACATATGCAGAACCTTCTCACTTTCTTTGAACTCCTGAATCAAAAAAGCAGTGCTGATAACGTGTTAAGAACCCTTTACTACCGAGTGTAGTCCGAAGACTCCTTAACTATAATAATAAGAACAATTACACAGGAGACACAGAAATATGAGGAGGAAATGATATTCTCATTCATGTATTCAGCTCTTGGGCCACATAGGTCTTCAAAACCCAAGACTGGTTTCTCAACGAGGACATATAGTCTCTCACGCTCGGGATGCTTTCGATAGAGCCCAATGACCTATGATTGTCACTTTTAACAGCGAACTGTAAATATAATGGCATATGAGGGCACACAAATTAAAATGGTGGATACGAGAAAAAACTATAATTTTCAATTGCACATAAGGGTTGATATATATAGTTTTCGATGGCATACGTTGAATTCACTCAAAGAATTTGAGTCGCCGGCAGAGAAAAAAGACTTGTACTTTTACCGGAGGTCTCCGAAAAGATCCCGCGTTAACGCTAAACTATCTCTATTTAGTTGCTTCTCTAGAGGTATTGTTGTATGAGTTCCATGTAGCAATGCCACAACCACCGCATCTCGACACCAGCCATCAGGACAACGCCTCCATAGGGTCTGCGACCAGTGTCAAGCTTTGCAGTGGGAACAATGGAGACCTGGACCCATCAGATGGTCCTCTACGCGGATCAGGCGAAGGCCTGCTCCTCTGCAAATTGCAGTAACTAGACCGCCTGGTGGAACCTACTACTCTCTTGATGTACACAAAATGATAGTTTCAAGGTGCCCTGACCGATTCATCACCCCCTCCGGGCTCGGTGCCGCAAGTCGGCAGAAGCTTCAGTAGCCACCAGAGCTCTCCTTCACCGTCCCTCCTCCGGCCCTACTCCTCTCTCTCCGGCGTCCTCGCCGGCGGTGAGAGGAGGAGGGCTAGGCCCTTGCAGTTGTATAGTGGTAGTAGTTCTTGCCGTTATGGCGTTGCCTCGGCGTGGGGAGCTCCGCCGCAGCTCACCTCCGGCCGCCGACGGGATCTCGGCCTTGGCCGTGCTCCATGTCGCCGCCCTTGTTCTTTTCATGGTGAGTTTCCACCAAATAACTCCCCTTCCTCTCCTTCCCCTCTACAAGCTGGATCTTCCTAGCGTGGTGAATCCGAAGTTTAGAGTTGCAAATCGAGTGCAAATGGCGGATTTCACCGGCGACCTTGTTCTCTCCTGTTCAACTTCGATCCAGTCCTTGTGCAAGCAAAGTCATGGCCGGATTCAGTTGTTGCGACAGCCGCTGGTGATTCTTGTGCCACCAGAGAAGAAGCTCCAAGCTCAGATATGCTTCAAGATGCCCTGCAGCTGCCTGACCACAACGACATGGCGCTGGTTCATGGGCTTGTTCTCAAGGTCTTGTACCGGTGAACTGGGCATCAGAGCATGCATGCCTCAGCAAGATTCAAGGCTCCTTGGGGGGCGTTGCGTTGTCTGCTGTAGTGGCAGGCTCCTTCGTCATAGTAGGGGCAACCTTCCTCGAAGCCATAGCAGGGGCAGCCTTCCTCGACGCCGCAGAAAAAATCCACTCCTTACATCATGGCTGATATTATGTGGGGACACTCCAAGGTACACACGTTTCACTCCCCGAAGCCCTTGCTGTAGAAAGAAACACATTGCTGCTTACATGTCAAAGTGGCCATACACTTCATGCAATGGCACAGCTCTTGCTTCAACTTGCTCAGTACAATTCGAAGCTGCAGCGTGGTCTTGGCACAAAATTTTCCAACTCTCTGTCCTTCTGATGGTTTGCAAACATGGAAGTGGCAAAATGTTCATTGCCGTTCAGGCTGACCTCCGACGGTCGTCGACGCTGGTCCTCAGATTTAACGTTGATGGATGTGATGCCAATTTCTTGAGTCCGGTGACGTGTAACTTGTATTTACGACCCAAGAATTCAAATCCTCGAAGACATAGACCGGTCAAACAGTCGAGGGGAGCGCCGGCTGTGCTATCGGAGTGCGATTATGAGGATCTTCGATGTCTTCGTTGTGGTCATTTCATGACACAGCGCCCCCGATGGAGATATCACCTATGTTTCTTCCGGCAGAAGAGCGGAACTCAAATCTCTAGATTATTGCATCGTCTTGCAGATGAGCTTTCTTGTATGAGTTATTGTACTGACTCTGCCTTTGTAACTAGGAAGTTGCATTTCTGTTGCTTGGGATGTTATGTCTCAAAGCTTTGTACTCCAAATCTATTGTCTTATTAATATATGAGGACGCGGTCTTATAAAAAAAAAGGTGCCTTGACCTATGCATCAAAGCTATGTATACATACTTTGTATTTAAACACCAGAAGGTGCAAATAGAAGCGTAAAACATTTTAGATGTATTATAGCCGGACTTTGAAATGAAAGGTAAGATAGAAGGTGAGATAGGAGTTCTGGTGACAATAGCCTTATTACTTGCCAATCGCAAAATTAAACGTTCTCTAAACAATACACCGAGGCCACCTCTTGTGCCCAATCACAACATCTCAGCCTCTGGATCTCATTCCTACGGTCCTACCTGTCACCTTGGCTGGATGCCGCCCCTAACCCTCAGCCTCTCCCTGGCGAACTCGCCGGAGACTGGCACTCGCCTATGCCGCGGTGTGGGCGATCCCCTGAACCGTTGATGTGGGTCATCATGGGCTCTAGGTTTCCCCGATGACGACTCCTCGTTTTGTGATTCGCCGTCTACTGATTCCTCTGCCGCCGGGCCATCCTCCACAGTGCTGCTCCAGCCAAACTCAACCATGCGCTGCTGGTAGCACTTCATGGCCACTACCAGCATAAACACTGCCCAGACGCGCGCCACCGTGGAGGAGACGTTCCAGACGAGCGTGAAGACAGCAGCCACCACTGCCTTCTTGTGGGAGCACGACTCCCATGCGTCCCTCAACCTTTCCAGCCAAAACCTGCCTGCACGCCAGGTAATCAACAAATAAGCATTCAGAATCAGCGCTCATGTTGAACAGAAGACTATGAATCCATATGTGTTCATGCTACTCTACATTTTCTTTTCTTTTTTCTTTTTGCCGAAACACTCCATGGATTATCAGGTGAGGTGCTCTATCATGCTCATTATGGTTGATCTGCATTATGGTGGGATGTGTGACCTCCATGGCTCCATGGCTTCCTGCCTAGTCGATAGGGTTCCTGATGCACTTTTGTGGCTATCACGAAGGAGCTAGACACTATAATTATGCCTAGACGTGAAAGCAGTAGGGTCTAGTTTAAGTCCCAGTGCCTTGTTATCACGAAAAAGTGAAGATATATGCATGGAACCGAGCATAAAGTTCCCGATATCGCTTATTTTACTGAACTTGACTTTTTCCTTTCAGCAAGAAAACAGTGGTCCACGGTAGCACAAACAATGAAAATCAAGAATGTTGACAGCGAGTACTGCTAAAGCTACACATGATCGACTCCGTTGTTAACAGGAAATAACCTTGATCAGTAAAAATGAAGGGATCCTTTGAATGACAGGAATTTTAAAGGAATCATTTTATGGATTCCCATTGCGTTCATGAATGAATGGAGAAATAACATGAAAGTTGATGTTTTGGACAGTGAGGAACTATCTAACATCTTCATTAGCTGAATATGATAGATGACTACCAGTGGTGGACTTAAATGGAATTCTTTATCACAAATTCACAACCAACTACTCCATCACATGATGATGCTTCCACTTTATTGGGGTTTGATCTAATTGGTACAGATGACACAAGGTATTATGGCTCAAAACATATTGCTAAATAAAGAATCAGAGTGGCAGACAAGGTAGCACAACATCACACAGAAAACACCTATGATCCTGTTCCTGTGAGGTTGTTGCGATGACATGAAAAAAATTGATGTGTCTCAAGTAGGTCACACACGACTCACGAGCCTAATTGTTGTTTATTTTAGTGTGGGCCTGAATGCAGATGGGTTTGGTGAGCGAAACACCAAATTAACAGTGACGCTACATACAAATTAAAGGGGACAGCTAGCAACTGCGAGGATGGGAGATCGGATCTAAGGATGTGAAGAGCACAGTGATTCATGTGCCTACGCTACAACTGCAAAGGAGAATGAAATCCTCTGCAGTTGCTACTTTACAGTGTGTCTCTCTGTGAGTGTGGGGTCCATATGTCAGAGGCCCAACTGCAGGTGCAATAACTGCAGAATAAAAGGGCAAAGACACATCTTGCCCTGAGGGTAAAAGAATCCGAGAAAGAATAGAATTTTCAGTGCTGATGGCAAAGAGATTTCAAAATCTGCAGTTTCATCTTGTAAATAGGCTATTGTCATGCACGAGTGTTGTGAGTGGCTCATTAAATAAGCGAGAATTTTAGCGGCTATTACTTTTTTTCTTGAACACGACAAAATGTGTGCTCTGGACTAGATTAGATTTTGTAGCATAAGTTTCTATTTAAATCTGATTAGGACTAGAAAAAACTATGGTCCAAGAAGACACAAGTCCAAGAGTAGGCTCACTAAGCCAGACAAATATGATATTTATTAGTGATGGTATCATTGAAAGCTCAAGAAAGCCTCGTGCTAACCAAGGGGCATTTAACATCTACTCCTAAGGCTATTCCCAATGCATGATGAACGCATTTAATACATACCATGTTGGATAAAAAGTTGATGTGGCATGTGAATTAAGAGGGAATATAATAAAGCAATATCTTGAGAGATACTAGTTGGCATGAGATCATAGGCATTGGAACCTGAACTATGAGTGACCCACAATCCATACTCTCATACACATCTAGCATTTAATTGTCTTGTGAGGACTATGAAACAACACATGATACTCTGCATTGTGAAATTGTATCATTTATAGTAATATATGCCATGAATAGATTGGGAATAGCCTAAGTGTTTCCCAAGATTTTGACTGGATGGCAAGGGTGAACACTAGCAATTGCTTTAGAGCAAGTATAATAAGGTGACAGGCGAGCTGTAAGGGATGCCACGTCAGAATTGTGGTGACGTGGAAGAAAGAAAAATGGAAAGAGAAGAAAAACGGGCTACTCACTTATAGCCAGTTTAAGGTGGACTGTTCACGGACTCTAAGATGTTCTGTGAGAGAAAGAGGTAGGCCAAATATTAAACATACAGATTACACCAAGGGAGTGCTATTATACGAGCTGGCTTTTAGTTAGTTATATGTGACATAGCAACACCATAAAATCCATAGTGGGTTCTATTAATAACCTCGCTCTTTTACATGCAGCTACAATTGTCCTATGCACCCGGAAGACCTAAACTATCTTTTTTAGAACTAACAAGGTTTTGTTATTAAATAGTCTTTCACAACACCAATAATGAGTGAAACAAGCACTAGTCCAGAGATTCCCTTACCTTTCTTTTTCACCACATACACATAAACGAATGAATATGAAAAGGAAAGGACACATGGAGGTGGTCGTGTGGGTCACTAGGCCCGGACAGCATCATCAGTTTCATACCGTTCGAGCATGGGCTACAGCGTCAAAGGGACAATCAAGTCCCCTTGACCAATCGATAGCTCGCACGTGCAAAAGTTAAGGGGGAATAACCGAGCATGCTACCCCTCCCATGGGAAAGTTACTTGGGGCTAATTTACTTTTACTTTACCTCGGATCCGAATAAAGGTGACTGATTTACTTTCACTTGTACTGTAGTTTATTAGGTAACCTAGGTTGGAGACAAGTCATGATTCTCCTTGGAGATGGTAAACATTAAAAATAAGACAAATCATTCTTCTTCTGCACATTATATTATTGTCTGTGGTGAGGATAAAACTTAACTTGCTCTTCTATTTCCAGGTTCCAGTTTTATTACATATCACACCTCTCGGTCTCTTCAGTTAAATTGGGGTCCATATAATTTGAATGAATACAAAGCATAAGACTATGTGCAGCAGGACGTGTAAATGCATTATGTATCTACTATTCCAACTACTCCTCTCTGTGAACAGTGTGTGTATAGACAATACATTTATCCAACCCAATGCACATAGTCTAACGCAAGAAATCAGAACCGGTGGGCACGCACTGTATTGAAGCACTACCATATGTGTATGTGTGCCATATCCCACACTCCAATGTGCCTAACTTTCACAAAATTCCTCAGCCTGTTCCAAAATTCACTTTATTCATGATTACCAAGGCACTGCCTATGCGGCTATGAAAGGGATCATGTGCCCGGCCTGGGGACCAGTAGAAGTAAATCTAGTGTGGTAGTACTACTGTTAGAGGAGAAAACATGGATCCAACACACACAAAAATATATATATATATTGATGAAACGCAGAGCATTTTCACATACCGTATCGTGCCAGCTGCGTGGAGTAAGAGGAGCACACCTTCGGGATGATGAAGACCCCAAAGAACACTGCAAACAGAGGCCAAAGGCACGAAAAGTCAGTGACCGCAGTAGTTCTCCCTACACCTTTATCTGTACATGTAAAGCTGCTGATGCTCCTGGTCCCAACATATATTTCCTATGGTTGAACCTAAAGTTACTGCATCATGACTGCTACAAAGCACTACCTAAAAATGCTCATGAAGTCCCCATGACATGAGTACAAATCTTGTTGGTTCCTTTGTTGAAAAGAAGAAAAGAAAATTATGACTATTGATGGTGCTGCATGTAATCTCAGATGCAGAAGGTACTCACCCAGTTTGGCCAGGGTCCAGAGGGTGACAAAGTTGCCACACCGGGCCATCGCAAACAGCAGCAATGCCAGCTGCAGGCCAGTGCATGAGTTCCCTTGTCAGTACAAATCCAGAGATGTGCGTCTATGCAGGCATCTATGCCAGATACTACGTATACACTGTTTTTTTGCCTAATATTCACATGAACACACAAGGTCTTTCTTGTTTTTTTTACCTTCATGGTGGTCGCAGGCTCACCGGAGAAGAGAGACCTCAGATTCAGGAGCACCTCATTGATGTATGGCAGCACCAACCTTAGAAGCCAGATGGCCTCCTCCTCCCCAACCAGGTAGCACCTCTCCCCATTATTGACTTCATCGTCACACTCCCCATTTTCACCCCTGCATTTTTTTACCCAGCGGTCAGAAATTACCATGGTTAATGAAAGAAGAATTTATTTAATTTGCATTTGCTTGCGTGAGTAAGTAATTTGAGAAGATTAGTGTTCTGCTACCTGTTGAGTATGGACTTGCGCAAGAACCGCAGGCCAAGGTACATTAGACCTGCATATGACGCGGCCGTGATTGCGCTGCAGAATTCAGAGGTTTGGCAGGGAAAGTTAGATGATTGCTGTCACGTTTTGTTACTATCTGCACTTTTAGGTCTTCTGATAACTGTGAGTTACTTGAAATTTAGGTCTTTGGCGTAGGAGGAGGAGATCAGCAAGAAAGTCCCTAATCCAAACACCAGTGCAGACTTTGACACATCTCTCCACATCACCAAATTCACTGGGAAAATGAAGGGGCAGAGAGAGAGAGAGAGAGAGAGAGAGAGAGAGAGAGAGGAACCATCAGGCCTTGATTCTTGAACTAGCACAGTATCAAATTCCTTGTGTTGTTGGGAACAAAAACATATCAAAATGGGTGGCTAGTACACCATTACCAATATTCTGCATTCTTTCATGACTTCTGCTGGGTTGAGATGGTCTACCCAGAATCTCTTCATACTCTTCATCTTCAAACCAAGACAAAGAAAGTTCAATTAATCAAAAAAAAAAAAATCGTGACGAAGACAACCAAGAGCAAGAAGTAAGAAAGTAAATGCTACTCACCGGGAGGACTGCTGGCAGGCTCTGGCTTAGGAATCTGGCGAGCGATCGCCGGCAAAGCTTTCTTCTCTGAATAAGCAGCAATTAATGCAGAATTGGAGTAAAACAAAAGCAGGGGAATGCTAAAAATGCATCTGAACTGACTCTTCAGAACTAAAGTTACCTGGGGAAGGTTTTTCCGGTTCAAAGTTCGTCGTGCGGTGAATTAGTATTGGTGTCGTCTTCTTGTCCACTGCATTTCGGGAGGATCCGAGCAATATGCGATGTAAGACGGAGATTGACCTGAGTTAGTGCGAGTTTCACATCTGATGGAGAGGAATTCACTTCACCTGAAGGAGGGGTCATGGGCTCTGGGTTGATTGCTCGGAGATCGATCACCGAGGCTAATTTCTTCCCTGGATCCATCCGACAACAGAAAGATTAATAACCTACTGTAGTATTTTGCGGCAGTTTGATCGAGACAATCGCAGCCAAAAAGCAACAAAAAAATGGTGAGGCGATCTAAGAACGGAATGAGATTCACCTGGAGGCGGCTTCACGGGCTCAAGGTTGGCCGCTATCTCGTCTTCCACCGACAGCGTCGGCTTAATCCCTGCTACATTAGCACAAGGAGTGATGCAATCGGATGACAAGAACCGGAAGTGTGGAAAAAAAACACGGAGGGGAAATCTTGGCAGAGTTTTTTTTTTTTTTTTGTCTCACCTTTGGTCGGTGGCTCAAAATCTTTGTCGTCGTCGTCCACTGCATTACGACACCGAAAATCGAATAGCGCAGTGAGACACGTTCATCGAGAAATGAATCAGGACGGTGAGAAATGGATTCTTGCCTTGGCGCAGAGCAGTCTCTTCGTCGTCAATGGCCATGTGATCCAGCATTTCCTTCTCCTCCTCCGTCTCCAAGTCCTCGTCCAATAATTCATCCTCCGCTTCGTCGTCGAAGTCCTCCTCTGCTGGTTCTTCCACCACGTTGTTTGCGTCAGGCAGTGCAGCCTTGTGCACCTCGACGATCACTAGCTCCTTGACCTCGCCGGCGGCCGCGGCGGCGGGCGCCACCTTTTTCTCGGGCGTGGATACCCGCGCCACGGCCCGCCTCGCGACTACCGTCGTGGTGGTGGTGGTTACGGCCGCCGCCGCCGCCCCGGCGTCGGAGCGCGACTTGCGGAGGTCCCCGATTGCGGTGACCGGCTCTGACGCCTTCCAGTTGCGGCGCTTCTTGGCCGCTGCCGCGGTGGTGCTGGTGCCGTGCCCCTCGCTCTGGTTGCGGCGCAGGCGGCGGTAGACCCGCACGCCCTCCTCGTCCGCGGGCTCGTCGGCGGCGCTGAAGACCTTGACGCCGCCCTTGACCTCGTCCATCCTCATCCGCGCCTCCCACACCGACGCCGACGATGCGGCGGCGCTCCTCGCGGACTGCACCGACACGCGCCTGCGTCCACCGGCGGCCGTGCTCCCCTGCTGCATTGTTTTATGATCTGAGCCTGGCCTGGCTTCTTGCGTTCGGCTTTGGCGGCTCCTGCTCCGGGTGCTCTGCTCTGCTCTCCTCCTCTGGTGGAGGCCGCTGCGAGATGTTCCCCACCTGGCCACCCACCCCTTCCAAAATTCCTTCCCTGCGCTGCAGGAGTCCTCTTCCTCCTGCCTTGTGCTGCACTCAAGCTCGGAGTGGGAGCGAGTGGGCTGCAAGGAGCAGAGGATGCTGCAGGCTTTACCGTTGTGGATCGGAGGACCCTTTTTCTGTCTGCGGAGGTGGGGAGGACCGGAGGGTGGGTTGGAGCGTAGGAGGATGGATAGCTTTTTCTCGGTGTTTGGTGGGTGGGCAGGTGAGGCTGCTCTCCTCATAGTCTGAGCGCAGCGCAGGGTCCTTTCCTTTCCTGCTCTGCTATGGACTACTATGGTCCATGGAGTCTCTGGACCTGGTCGTCTGGTGGTGGGGTGGTGTGGATGGCGCCGGCTGCCGGCAACGTGCCTGTGGCCTGTGGGGGGCAGCTGTGTCGTTCGGGGGGCGGGGCGGGATCTTGGCTCCTCCTCCGACATCACATGGGTAGGGTAGGTGAGGAGAGAGCGAGGAAGACGACGACGGGTCACGCACTCTTTGACAGGGCCTGCGTCCGTTAATTTCCGTGCGCGCCATTCCGTCCACTCTCGCCTCTCGGCGTCTGCCTGACACGGTGACACGGTGACGCCGAGGTGGCGGAGAGCCGGACACCCCGTGCGCGCATCAAGATCCGGTCTCGGCGTGACGGCGTCGGCAGTCACAGCCATCGGCCCGTGCGCGGCCTGGGGTTGCGGCAGCAGGGTTGTGCCGTGGCTCCCTCATGAACGCGTGAAACACCAGCCACACCCTTGACGTTTACAGGAAAAATCCGAATCCATGGACATTTGTGCAGTACATTGGAGCATGTTGCTTGTTGCCATGCTATACCGAATATTAATTCCAAGGCTGATGGCCCGTTCGAAAGGTGGATGTGGTAGCGATGCTCACCCTCTCACTTGCTCTGGTATATTGCAGTTGCAGCGCGTCACGGCAAGTGTAGCCGATCCGAGGCTCTAGTGTTCGTATTCTCCATTAGCATCTTGGCTGTAATTTTGTTTTCCCAATTCGAAGGAAATGATAGAGCGGCCATCCATCTTAAAGTCGATGGAGTATTCTGCACTTAACCCTGTTGGTTTGCGGGGCCACTGCGGGGCGCGCCCACGGCCGCAGCGCTCACGTGGCCGGGGCGGTCCCCATGCGGGGTGGAGGGGGGAGCACATGCGCTGGCGACACCTATATAGCAAACAAGAAATGGGGTTGGTTTGGTTTTATGCCATAGACTTGGTCTATACCCGTGCTATGGAAAAATACGTAGAATCCCTGTACGTGCAGTACCGCAAATCAAACAAAGTGAAAACACATGGAATCTTTATGCATTTGATACCATAAATCAAACAACATATTAAAAATTTACAGCATCACAAAATACAAAATACGTAGTTGAAATATAAAAAAGTAAACTTATGTCATGAGAGCAATGTAGCAAGGTTGAATATAAGTTATTACATCAAATTTCCTTGTCCGAAATACGATTAAGATACCTACGCACACTTGCGGGTATTTTAAATGGATGAGGGTTCCCGTCATACATCAAGAGGCGAATCAAAAAGTTTCTCGCAATGACCAGCCATCCTGTGCTTTGCCATGGAAATCGCATCTAAAACAATAGTCTTTCCGGAATAAAAAACGAATCAACCAACGGTTTAATTTTCCCATCAATACAAACATTTTATTAATTCATTGTAAATTAAATATGAAGTGGCCGCAGGCCTTCTACAAGATTATGATGCCTATTTTCATTCACCTTTCCTGCCAATAACTGCCATCAATGTTCACCCGCTCTACGGCCATTGAGAAACCTCCATATCGGTAATTACCATTCTCAAAAACTGATCCAAACAAAAAGCTTGCAAAAATTCACGAGCTTACTTAGTGTCTCTGCCTATACATGCAACCAAGAAGCAGAAATAGGTTCGGAACATTACAGAACAAGACTTGGAAGTGAAAATAATACGCTCGGGACAGGAAATGGCAACACAATTAACTGAATCTCAAACATTGACTGATACAACCTCTGACGACCACGTCACACCATGACTTGAGTCAATAACAGTGAAACAAATTGAAACTGAATTATGAATATAGAAGTATCCAAAGCAATGAATTACTGATATTAAATAATAAATGTCTAAATGCAAAAGACCAATATTTAGGAAACAGGTAAGCGGTTGTTTACATGACTTGACAGTAAATGTAAGCCCTGAATCTAAATGGCCAATATGTTTGGGTTAGCATTTTAGAAAAATGCATGATATACATCTCCCCACAGCACATATTAACGTGAAAAGCAGGAGCATATGGTGGTGATGAACTGAAGATCTCACTGAACTTGAGCTTGTAGAGGCGGGTGGTTTTACCTACAAAATCAAAGGATGTTACGAGAACTAAGAACTTTCATCTAGGTTGTTGATTCATCATCACCAATTACTGGTCTCTAAAAATTGGAACCCATTTATTGCCAAATAACAATAGGTGTTCAGCCTAGACGCTCTCAAATATTGATAAAAGATGCTGCACACTATATGTGGCAATGGAAAGTAAAATCTCCAACCAGTATAGGGATTAGGTCATCACAAGTGTGCATATGAGTGGTCAAAAAAAAACACCAAGGTCAAGGGGATGAATAAGAAGAACAAAAGATGAACACCTCATCCTTTTGGCCAGCAATGCCTTGGCAAGAACATAGCATCCACCCCAATCACCTTCCTTGCGGTCCATCAATCAACTACTATTCAGAAGATGCAAGGAATAAATAAAGGCACGGCTCAGCAATCATGTACACAATTTGCAAATGAATTTGACTATGCGCCGTCAGCATGTTACTCTTAGTGTTTTTTTTTTGTTTTTTCCTTCAAAACATCTAATAAAACCATCAAAAACTTATTCGAAATCCTGCGGCAATGCATGGGCAATCACCTAGTTTATTTCTAAGTGCATGTCAAGATTGTGCGGCAGTCCCATAGCCGCTAGGTAATTGTTAGTGGTCGTTCTCTAGAAGTGTTTTGTAAGTGCGGGTGTGTGTTCTGGGAGGTGTCACTACTCCCTTTGTACTTTGTGTTTTTTCTATCTTAATGAAATGACGCGCAGCTCTCCTGCGTTGTTCTAAAAAAAAAAGGATTTCATATTGCTTCATAGAACTTTGCATTCGTGAAATGATTATAGTAAATCAGGCAACAATCAATATTCATATTGAATTGGTACCGGAATAAAAATGAATCTAACACAGTGCTCTACTGATCTTAGGAGTTATCGTTGGCAGCGATAAAACTCACCACTATAAATATGCATCTGCCATTTAAAGAACCTATACTGTCCCTGTTGAAGTGATCTGTTTTTCTTTCTCACATCTTCTGATCTTAGGAGTAGATGTCGGCAGAAATAATCTCACCACTATAAATAAGCATACAAAATTTATTTAATACTGGATTGTTCGTGGATATTTGTACTGTGCATAACGAAGCTGTAGCCTTCCATGCATAAAGAACACTTCTGCAACGTAGTCTCCATATTGCTATATCAACAATTAATTATAGGTGCAATCAATCAATTCATCATTTAGTTAGTTAATTGATTCATTGTCCATATGTCTAGATAAATCAACAAAGAGCAACACAGATAAATCAATTCATGCTAATTATATCGGGGATGACATCAAAGACGTACACTGTTCAGCTCATCATACACACAGAGTAAAAGACCTTGATCGTGGTCGAGTGTACACAAATTAAATCGGCTACCTGATGTGCATAAGCCATACCTATTTAGACAGCTTCTGGATCAGCAAGAACTTGCATACTTTTCCACCTCCAGAACCTGTATAACTGAATTAGCATAGATATATTAATAAACTGAGGCATAAAATTAGAAGATATTACAACACCCCTAAGTAGGCAATGGGCTGACAGCAGTAGTTCTCACTACTGCATTATTTCGAGCTCCTAGGTTCTTGCCTATGTTATTCTCCTAGGAACATGTACAAACAGGTTGTATGCAGGGGCCACGGCTAGCACAGGGAGCTGGGAGCTTGGCACTTTTAACTCTTAACTTGTACTGATATCACAAATATCCAAGATCTCAACAAAAATAGTCGCATACACACATGTTCAAATAGGTTCTGCAGATGCATCTACAGGAAAAGGTAGAATAAGAGAGGTGGAGGCTTATGAGGGAGAACTCACCATGGACAACAAAAGTGCAACAACAATGCTTGATTGACCTTCTGTGTATGTCAATGGCAATTGTGTCTCCTTCCTCCTTGTTGTTCCTTAGCCACACCTACAATCCTTGCTTAAGGCTAGCAGATATAGATAGTGTCATTCTTTGTCAAAGAATCATTTATCTTTCTCAGAACAATTATCATATATATAGATAGTTCTAGAAATGTCTATATGAGCAGAACACTTATCAGAACTACAAATCAGGGTGAGCTCTGAGAGCCAATAGATCGGCCTCATTGCTCTCCTGGTGTGATGAGTGATTGTCATTGAGCTCAAGCCCTCCGATGGACTAGAGGCCCTCCGATGGACTAGAGGTAGAGGATGATAAAGACCTCAATAGACTGAGGCAAAAGACCTCCGATGGACTGGAGGCAAGTCTCGGCGTCGGTCGGCCATGGAAGCTCGGTACACGGAGGGGTGGTTCGGCAACTGTGATGCCTCTGGCATCTCAGAAGCCGTACACACAATTATACGTAAACTAATGATGAATTAAGACTAAATCATGCTTAAGAAAGTAATGGGGGATTGGAAGATAAACCACTAAGTCAAAATTTCTCAAATCTGAAATTTTAGCCCATCCCCAAATTGATTCTGAAATTTCTTTTGATTTGACTATACCACTTAAGAATATTCCTTTCTATGAAATGAAATTGGACTCATCACCTTTCAAATGCATCTATTGTGGAGGTGTTTGGACTTCATTTGATACTTCAAAAGATGAAAACAAGAAAAACTTTACTTAGGATAAATCTGTTATTTTACCAAAACCCTAAACAAGGGTATGTTGTATTTCAAAATATGTTGTGATTTAGAGAAGACTCATATGATCAAAGTCGTAGGAAATGATCTAGGAAACAACTTTGTCAAAATGAGTCTGGTCATAAAATGAATTATAAAAGGTGTTTGAACCAATTCTTGTCAGCCTGGAAACACACTTTAAATCTGTCCAGTTTGGAAAATGGAGTTTTACTCTAACCTACATCCATTTTCATGCAATGCCCTAATTGAATAAATTGTAGGTTTTGAAAATTCAAGCAATATTGTCAATAGGCTCCTTGGGTGATAAGGCCCAGAATTAAGAGTTTTGAATTTTCCAAGCAACCCTGGTCTGTATGCCAAATTAAACTTGAGAGCTAAATTCAAATGAATTTCGTATTTCCATACCAAATTTGAAATCATGCCTATTGACAAAGTTGTAGAGTTCAAAGAGTAGAACATTTCATTCAATTGGAGTTTTTCCAAATTCGGCCTCTAAATTGGTCAAAATGGCGGTTTTCAGCAGGGGAGAAAACACATTTTTATTTTTCTTCTATTTTCTTTTCCCTACTGCCGCCGACAGGTGGGGCCCACCCGTCAGGGTCGCCTCCCACCTCGGTACGACGCCCGCCGCGTGGGCGGCCGGCGTACCGGGAGCGCGCCGCGCCGCGGATCGACGGCCCCACCCCGCGCCCTCAGCCCCGGCCTCACCTGGACGCGCCCCGGCCCTCTCCACTCCACTCGCCGCTCGCTCTCTGCCTCTCCCCACGCGCAGCAGAGCCGCAGCCCCGCCGTGAACGCCGCCATGGCCGCCGGGCGTCGACCTCGCGCCACTGCCTCCTCGGGCCCCTTCCCGTGACGACGCCGCGCGCCCCACACTCGCGCATTGCTCCTCCACCGACCCCGCCGATCCTCGGCCTCGCCCCGCCACCTCTAGCTCACTCCGAGTACGCGCACGCCGCGGCCGCGCCGTGGCCTAGCCCGCGGCGAGCGAGCTACGCCGAACGCCTCGGGCCGCCTCCCCTTCGTCCAACGCGCGCCCCGTCGCCGCCTCACCTCCCTCCACCCTTCCCCCACACCCTCGGCCTCCAACCGCGCCTTCTACGCCCCCTCTACGCGCCGCCGCCGCTTGCCACCGCACGCCGACGCGGCCCGCCGTGGAGAGCCCTCTCTGGGCCAACCCCTCGCCTCCAGACCACCGCCTCCGAGCCCACCTCGTCCGCGCGGAGCTCGAGCGCCCCTCGGCTCCGCCATTAGTCGCCTCACCGACGGGGTCCGGCCCACGCCGCCGCGCACCGCCGCGCCGTGGCCGCTCCGGTTCACCTTCGGTTCACGCGCGTTCCCCGTCGACCCCAACCTCCTCGCGCAACTAGGGCTTGAGGAAAACGAAGCCCCTCGACCGTGCCACCGTCCCGCGCCGCCTCGGCTCCAAGGCCGGCCCCGCCGCCGCCGGCGCAGCCGCGCCTCTCCCCGCGTCGCGCGCCGTCGCCCATCGGCCCGAGGAAGAAGAAGAGAGAGGTAGGTTTGCGATTTAGCCCCTGCGGTTTTGTGTATTTATGCTTAAGTCCATGCGCTGTGTACTGTGTCTGCAAATCTTACGGTCTAGGCCCTAAAGTATACGGTTAATTGCGTATAAGTCCTTGATCTATATGTTTTTCTATTTATTTCACAAATAAAGCGGCTGAAACTTTGAAAAATCATAACAAATCAAATAAAAATCCAAAATGGACAAACTCAGTTGCGTTGGACTCCTCTGGAGTAGATCTACGTGATAGGTATGATGTGGAGGTGTGAAATGTCTATTTTGCCCTTGGTATTGTTGCAAGCAGGATTTATTAGGATAAATAACAAAAGTGGACTAAATGAACTCCAAATGGCATGAAACTTGGACAGGAGTTTTCTTAGGGTATTATAACACTATGTAAATTTTTGTAGCCCTAGCACTTGCGGTTTAATTATCCTTTCGCCATCTTACAGGTGTATGTGCATTTATTTAACTAGGGAGTCGAGGCTACATGGGATATGTTCAAATCGACTCTCTAGCGTTTTTCATATACCTTAGGTAGTATAACCATCTCACTGGTAAAACAGGAGCCCCTGCATGATAAGTTTTAAAATGGTGAACTGAAATTGATAAAATGCTACGTGTTAGAGATGATAAATAGAAAAGGTGGTCATAGCTTGCTAGGAAAATTCTCTAGAAAATTTGGTAGCTAAATGTTGATACATAGGGTCCATAAAGTGTATCCAAGGACACTATTTACACTGTTTGTATGTACCTCTTAAATTCACCTAGAATTAATATACGGAAAACAGGTGTCCTGTCAAACCTGAGGGGGTGTTTTGTCTACGTATGCAATGACTGTTCAACGTGATGGTTGATGTTCGTGCACCTCATCCACTGCATCATGCATGTCAATCATATAGTGACGCTTATTTCAGATACGTGATCCAGAAAGAAGCACGTGGGACTACTTCAACCAACGGTGATCCAAAAGACCAACTAAGACCCACTCACGACCTGGAGAGCCCATCAGTCGTGTTTGGAAGGAGGAGTTGCCCAAGGGATCAAGGGGTTGCCTGGGGCAAAGCCTCACAACCCGGCAAACTAACAGTAGTTTAGTTTGTTCAAGTTGTCAACAACAAAGGTAGGCCCCTTAGGCATTTTCACCTATCTAGGGAGTCTCACCACCCTATTCTTGTTTGTGCATTACGTTTAGGGATTTTATGAAACCCCACATGCATAAATCCTTGATGCCCAAAGTAGAAAGGATAAAACGAAGTCTATGCTTAGCCCTGCTTAGACGGTAGAAGACGAGTGAAGGTATTCACTCGCGAGATGATAGGGCCTACAAATGTTTTTACAAAACCTTGGAACCGAAAGGAAATCTGTTATGACTTGATGATAAGTTGAGACCGGGCGGAGATATGGTTTGATATGATGAGATTGTGATAATGTGTTGGTGGACTCCGCCCGAGTCGATTAAGGCCCGTCCGCTGTTCGCCTGCTGATTGGCATAACATTGCTAGAGTGCTTATCCGGTATATGGGGCCGGTGAAAGTCTTACTTGTGCCGTCTCAAGCAAGGGGCACGTTCCTACCCACTGGTTGAGAGGAAGGTGGCCGCGGAGGCGGGTGTCAAAGGAGGGCAGAACCCGACGTAACCGAGGTACCGCTCCTGCGACAACGCGCTCCGGGAGTCAGGCGGGAGTGGTCATCGAACTTGAGACGGGACAGGTGGAGATGGGAGAAGCATATGTGGAACGCTAGGAGTTAGTAAGCATATGCCATCCTGGTGCTTCTAGTTATTCCCGGGAATTCAAAATCGATTCGAATCGCTGATGCTCACCAGGTGTGAGAATGCCAAATATCACTGACGGGCAACGTAGTAACAAATTAAATACTTTATGCTTATATTCATGTTTTATATACAACATGCTTGGATAAGTATGATCCGTCCGACTATTCATAGTGCTGCCCATCCACTGAGAGGAGGTTGATGGATTTGGGAGATGCTTTGAGGTCGAGGGAGAGATGACCCGACGTATAGGGGCATCGCTCCTGAGACGGCTACTCCCAAGAGTTCGATGGGGGCTCTATGAATCTTGGGACGGGGCATGAGTTCATGTTTTATTTCCTCTGCAAGTTTCCCCCTATGATATTGTTGATAATCATAACTAAGGGGTAGCAGCTGTCAAATCCTGCTATCTTATGATAACATGTTTTAAATAAACCATCAATGGCTAAGGACCCATTTCTAGTAAGCTTATGCGGGTTAGAAGTCAGTCCACCAAAAAGCCTTGCATAATCTCAAATGTGTCGGGCTGAAACCGCCCACGGGTAAGTCCTACGAGTTCCCCACGAACTCACCGTTTGTTGTTGATATTTTTCTTTTAGGTGCATATCAGATTATGACCAAGGATGACTCCGGTGGGCTCGAGGTCATACTTGATGTTTACTTTCCGCTGCACGTTACATCTCTGTAACGATATGTATTCCGCTGCGAGGTTTATTTTGAAGTTCTATTTCACTACCTTGTACTCCTTTTGAGCAAAAATATTTGTACTCAATCAAATTATGTCTGTATGAAATGGTGGGTTGTTGTAATTGTTGTGGCTCTTCCGAGAGCTTAACGTGCGTGATGTCGGCATCCCTGGGAGATGGTTTCATCGAGTGCCCTTCTGGGTAGCTCGACGGACTACCGAGTTTAGTTCGGTCTAAGTGCACTGTGGGCCAGTGGTGGCAGGTGTACTTAGCCCGTACTAAATTGGGCGGTTCCGCCACAGCAACGGTGGTGTATGCCCTCTGATGGACCGCGAGGCGACTCCGATGGACTGGAGAAGCCGGGTGCCAACGTGGTGCTTCAACCCAAGTGCATAGTGCGAATGTGCGAGGGAGGCTTTGGCGGCTTCGGCTCAAAACCGCCACCCAAGTTCAAATGACTTGGTGGGTTGGGCTCCGACTCGCCAAGATCGAAGATTGGGCCAAGACCCGGCCTAGGAAGCCCGCAGAATAAAGTTTTCCGGTTTCTGACTTCAAAACCAGGGAAAGCTTCTGGACTACGGGCTACGTGGCGTACATCCAAGCGAGGCGTGAAGAAGGAGATCAAAGCGTCATCGTAGTCGTCCGAGCTTTCTAGAGTAGGGGTCTTAGTGTTAAATGGTGTCATTGGGCCTGGCTATATATACTTAAGTGGCTGGTCATTTAGGTGACTCTTCCACCATTAAAAACCCTAGGCTTAATTTCCATATAGCTGTTGACGCGGCTTATGAACAAATATTTTGTATCATTTTATACGATTTTTCACTGATTTTATGCGTCAACTATGTCTTTTACTAACAATTATCACCGATTATTGTGGATTTTGCAACATTGTCTTGGAAATATACTGTACTCAATTTTTGCAGGTTTTTGAGCCAATTTTCGCAAAATTCATCATAATCTACTTCGAGTGAGAAAAGGCCCCTGAGATGGTATTCTAGAAGGACTTTTACAAGACATCATATGCTACGCAGGGAAGGAAAGCTACTAGAAGAAATCTACATGGAAGGTACCCAAACATTTCATATCTATCCAAAACCAAAAGATTTCGTCAACTCTCGGCCAAATACCGAGCATTCCAGAGCTTTCCAATCCGAGTTCGATGCCAACACTTCATCCCCAAGCAATAAAGAACGTCCTAGGGAAAGATGGAAGGAATCGGCCGAAGGAAGGCGTGAGGTCGGCCGACTTTGGGCCTCTTGGTCGGCCGACCCCACCTATTCTGGTGGCGGTTTTCGATTCCTTTTCTCCCACGTCTTCTTCAGGGTATAAGTAGCGAGTCAGTGTTCGGGTATCCAATTCATTACGAAGGCGACAAGATGTAGAGAAGAGGGACATCCACCAGAGAAGAGCTGAGGGTCGAGTTCTAGGCTAGGGATTAGATGCTCTTCCAGTTTTTAGAGGTGATTAGAGGCCTTGGATGGCTCTCTAATTACCTAGCTCCAGAGGTCTAATCATGTCATTGTAGGAGGTATGGCCATGGTTGTATACTTTGATATGATTATTAATGAAGTATTGATCTTGCTCTAATTATCATGTTCTTGGTCTAATTATGCATGTTCTTGCTCTAATCAGCTTTAATTCTAGATGCATGTTAATTTGATCATGTTCTTAAAGGTTATGTTCTTCTAGCGATCTTAGTCTTGATCTTACCTACTAATAATATGGTTGCGTAGCTATTCTTGTAATCATGGTGATTAGAAGTCTGGTTATGTTTACTATGTTATTAGACTATGCGTAAGTATATGACTTATGAGAGCTTCTCGTCGATTACCTTGACTTATGTGACAAGTGGTTGGAGGAAAATGTTAAGCTTGATTGAGGGGGTTTGGTTAATGACCTTGGTTTAATTATGCTATGAGGAGCTGGCTTGATCATGCTTATATCTGCCTAGAGCTGCTAGTTATCTCGAGTGCTCCAATATCTTGGTTGTTTCTATCATGCTTGTTTTGGATCCAATTAGAGCTTGATTAGACTCTATTTAGTTTCTCCTACTCGGATAATCTAATTATGTTCTAGTTGCTTATCATCTAACTTTGATGTAGCTTAGAGCTAGGTAGATTAGACGTAGATTAGAGATAGTTTAGTTATCCCTTTGATCTTTAGTTTACTTTGAACTATTGTCAATTAGTTCGTTTCCTGGATTGACAAAACACATGATACTCATCCTATGGAAAAGCTACACACGATATTGTCGCTTGCAGTATAAGGTTTGCCGTGCTTAAGTGCCGTCAACAAGCTTTTCTGGCGCCGTTGCCGGGGAACTAATTAGTTGAGTCATAATTAACTTGAGTTTATGTATATATTTAATTTTGTCTTTTACTACTAGTTTTAATAGTTAGTTTGTGTTTGCTAATTGTGTGCTAATCGTGTGCTAATTTAGTTCTAATTGTGTGCTAATAGTTTTTCTAATTGTGTTCTAATTAATTAGTGTGTTATAATTCTCTAATTTATGTTCTCCAATATATATTTGCTTTGACTAACATTACAAGAAAAATGGGCCTCGGTCCAATAAAAAAAATCTTTTTCAACCTAACTCTTTAATGGTAGGTGCTAACGCTGTTAGTGATCTATGATCCATTATTGAGTTTTTCTATAACTATTACGAAGGAGTAACTATGGTGTTAAAGGTATGTTTGCTGTGTCAATTAATTTTTAAGACAAATGTTCTTTGGAGCTTGTTTGTTCTAAGCTACAGATAATGGAGGCAAATATGATTAGCCGAAAAGATTCCGGAGGCTAAGGATTGCTTTAGTACAAGGAAGATGAAGATACGAAAGGTTTATCTCAAGACCAATCCAAACTCTAACCAAATTTCGAGATACTTTCGGAATTCAGGACAGCAACACCTTGTGGGGCCGATTCAAAGACTTTAACGATATCGGATGAAGAACGTTCAAATACGAAAGTTGTAGATCTTTTCGTACAAGATAGAATCCGAATTTGCATTATTTGGACTTCAAATGAGAAAGTTATGGTCAAAATACTAAAGGGACAGAGCAACGAAAGCTGAATTTGAAGAAAGACAAGAAGTATTCCTCTCAAGGCGCATGCAATCATGGTGTTCCAAGGAAGAAGATGAAGCTATCATAGCGTTAATGAGATTTGAACTTCACTTCTTCAAGATTAAGGTAATTCTTGTTTTAATCATAAATATAATTAAAGTTTACCTATGTTTGATTAGAGATGTTTCATAATGATCATTAAAGTGTTGTTTGGTTGATTGTTATCCTCCTATCCTTTCTTGTGTTTTGTTTTTAGTTTTTTGTTAAAAATTTTGTTCGCTTAATCCATACTTTGAGAATCATTTGGACTAGCTTCTTGATCCATAGCTTTGCAATGCTTAAATGACTCCGGCCGGATATTTGATTTCATGTTTTTTAGTAGATCTCTTTACTTTAATTAGTTGATTGAATCTACTCATACTTAGAGATGGTTAGAGTTTGCTAGTTCATCGATGTAGGGTTGTTTATAAATAAAAACTTGAGAGCCAAGGTTAGTGTAAAAGTAGAGGGGGTTAACTACTTGTCATCCTCTAAAGTGGTTTAACTCAGGTTCATTTTTTATGCAAATTGTTTTTGAAATTTGAAACATAAACATGTGCATGTTTCTCATGACTTATTATATGTGCACAATATAATATTTGAAAATTTGAATTTTCAAAACTTTTGGTCTCTCTGTAAAAAGATCCCTTGTTAGAATTTTATCTAAGCCTAATTTTATTTTATTTCTTTCAAAATCGTCTCTCTAATTTGGCCAAAATCATTAGGAACCCATTGTTTTGTTTATCCCATGTTTGATTTTATGAATCAAGTTTATCTATGAATTATATATGCCTTAGTGTTTCGCTATGTGGTTTTAATCTGAATTATAGTTATCTTTGATTCATGAACTAAATATTTGTTTAAACCCCAATCAACCATATGACTCTACTTTTATCTCTAATAATTGCCATGATGCTATTATATTATATATATACATATGTAAACTTTGAGCTAACCATACAGAGAAATTCAGGCTTCATTTGAAACAATGAGGCCAATATGTAAAAGAGTACAAGACAAATTCGTGATGATTTATAGAAGGATTTAACAAGGATTTGAAGACTTCATCAGAATTTGCAAAAGTTTGATTGAGTTTCAAATTGAAGAGTGAGTGGAGTGAATGGAGGAGGAATTGAAGACAAGAATCAAACCCATGAAGCTTCAATATCAACAATGGTGGATTTAGACAATTTCCACCAAGACTCAAGACCAAAAGGTTGAAGATTGTCAACATCTGGAGAGCTAAAAATAGGAAGCTGAAGATGTCATCAACAAGGAGCTCGACCTCAAAAGGAAAAGACAGAATATTTTCTTATATTTGGAAAGCCCTTGAAGTCCTCTTTCCAACGCAATAAGAATCACTCAATTTGAAGATTTTTACAAGGAGCAATGTGCAAATCATTGAAGGCTGCGCGAGCTGAATTGAAGTCTGGACAAAACGCAGTGCTTGAGAAAAACAGGGATAACTCCTTCAGACAGAATCAGATTTTGACGCATAAGTACTCGTTGGAAAGATAATTTCAGAGGCTATCCAATGGATCTATTGTTTGGGGTATGTTCTGTTTGAAATAAATGAGATATACCATGAGGAAAAAGCGAGCAGCAACAATGGTGATGAATACTTGAGGAAGATGGTGACAACAATGACGAAGAAAGTTTGAGCAGTGCTTCCATGAGATTTTCATGATCAAGTTCAGTTGCAATGAGCTTCAAAGACATTAGAATATGAGCAGAGGATTGTGTACACAAGTGATGCCATGATCAAGACACGATGAAGCTACACAATCAAGTTATCAAGCTGCATGGACACTTTGGATTCTTACTCCAAGGACCATAGCTTCACTTCAACGAAGGTAAGTAATAAGTCTAGCATTATGACTTTAAATTAAGCGCTTTTCGGGAGGCAACCCGTTCTTTTTAGTATTAAGAGTCTTTTAATAGAAAAATGGGAAGCATGACACCACCTTTTGAATCTTTAGCTTGTGGCTAGTTAACTTAATCTAATCTTTGTTTTAGTTAATACCATCACATCAATTTATATTTCTATCTTGCATTTGAATTATCATTTGTTTCTCCACACTTATTTTATTAGTTTTAAAACTTTTATAAACTTCATGATGGATGCTTTATAATTATGTTGAAACTCAGCGTGAAGTTTTTCTTCTGTTAAATTAAGTGTAAACATGGTGATTAGATTTAATTTGAGACCATCATCATTGGGTTTAATCGAAAGTTTCTTGCTAATCATGTCTTTTGTGGATAAACTTTCTGCATTTGTTTTTCATGTTATTAATTTCATGCATAAACCACCCTGTTACATTTATATTAGAATTGCATGTTTGCATTATAATTGGCTTGGTTTTTTAATTAACTTCATGATGTGTGCTTTCATGTTTATAATAACGTTTGTATACGATGTTTTCCTTAGCAATTTTATGTAAGCATGGTGCTTAGATTAAATTGTTGATCATCATGATGAAGTTAATTAACCTTGCTAGTTTTTCATAATTGTATTTGAATAGTTTATAAGATTTGCAATGTGCTTTGTTTTTCTTGTGCTTTTAAGGGTTAATGATCTTGAGAAAACATTGTGTTTTAACTTTGGTTTATTAATCCTTATGGCTATAGAGAGGCTTAGCAATCATGTTGTAAACATGGAGTTTAGAACTTGATTTAAATCATTGTCTTTGTTTATATGCTTATCTCTTATATAATTACACGCTTGCATTCAGATACACCCTTTGTTTTTTGTTTTTCATTTATTAAGATTGACTAGGCCACAAGTTAAGAGTCATTGGGAATATTTTTAGAATATGGTAAATTGCTTCTGCTCTCGACCATTACCTCAAGAGTAGTATGTGCACTTGAATTGTTTTGCAGGGAATTATTTGATAACAAGGAAATTGAAAAATATCCGGTAACATATTTCCAACACCTTCTTTTTTTATTTTTGAATTCTGCAAATAATTTACCTATATCTATCAATTTGGTGTTCACTTTGTGTTTCTCTTGTTTTTAGTATGTTACTTTAGATTTATAATATGATTAATGCGACAACCATGGTCTATACTTAATTAATTATAACAATGCTTTCAAGAAAATGATGAAAGTTGCCGCTTTATCTTTATCATGCTTTGGTTTTGATTAGTTAAATTAGCGGGCTCTCATAATACATGTTTAATTGAACCAGCCAGCAATTTTGTAATTGATTATGATTGTTCATAAAAACCCATATGATTTAATTTTTGTAAGGTTTAATCTTTATCAAGATCATTACCTAGTTTATTTTTATTGCTAATAAATGCCATGATCAACTTTATGAGATTATCTTGCAATAGCCATTCCTACCAGAGCTATAAATATTAAACCTTAGATTTCTCAAATTTGTTTTTTTTCAAATGAGGTGGATCAAGACTGTGATATAGGGTTTGAGACTCAGAAGCTGGTCATTCATTTTCGCGTATCTTTTCTTTGCTAGTTTTTCTATCTATGCATTGTGTCTCTCTACATTGGAGAGATTACAAACTTCGCTGGATATCCATCCTTAAACCAATATTATCTTTTTGTGTATCCTACTTGACCACAACCTATTTTTATTTCTAAAGTATAAAAGGGTTAAAATTTATTTTATTAGACGGCTCTATCCTCTAAGTTAAATTGTTTTAGAGATATAAACTTAGGGCGAGGGTGAGTATTATTCAAGAGTGGGGATGGAGAGCTGCCATATATAGTTTTTATATTTATAGAGAAAGATTTTTGAGGGGGCAAAAGTAAAAAAAAAAGGGCCAAGTGGTCACCATATATATAAAAAAAAAGAGAAAGAAAAAAAAGAGAGAAAAAGACCACGTGGTCGTTATTGTCTAAAAAAAAAGCCCCTCAATAATCTTCTAAGTGTTTTTAAGGGTTTTATATATAGTTTATCTTTTGTATTAGTAAGGGATATCCTGTTTATATACTCTACAAAATATTCCAACCATATGCAATCCGATAGCAAGGACTTCATTTATGTCTTGAGATCATCCATTGACACTTGCATGTGTCCACTCTTCTAAATGTGGGTGTTCCATCATTTTCCTCTCAACATTATTTTATTCCATGATCTTTTTGACAAGTCTCAGTAAAACCAGCAGATTTCTTTCTTGGTTTGACAATATTTTGAAGATAAGTTTTGATTAGGATTCATACCAAGCTCCAGATAAGCTTCCACCTCACCTTATATATATATGTTTATTAAATACCGTTTAGATATTGAGAGACTGGAGAGTTGAGTGTGTTCCTTTGACTTTCCAAGAATTGATCTCTAAATGTTTGATTATCTTTTTCAAAAACATATTGCTAAAATAAGGAGATGTGTCATTGATAAATTTGAATTCTTGCTAATTCTTTTGTTGTGGGATGAGTTTAGTTGAATATTTTTTCTTTCATGATTTGCTGGTTCAAACTTAAAATTTTGAAAGAGCTTGTTAGGTTTGATTGATTAAAATTAGAGTATGAAAAAGTTAATGTAAGGCAACGCTGATTCTTGACTTACTCGAGGACAAGCAAGGTTTAAGAGTGGGGATGTTGTTGACGCGGCTTATGAACGAATATTTTGTATCATTTTATATGATTTTTCACTGATTTTATGCGTCAACTGTGTCTTTTACTAACAATTATCACCGATAATCGCGGATTTTGCAACATTATCTTGGAAATATGCTATACTTAATTTTTGCAGTTTTTGAGCCATTTTTCGCAAAATTCATCGTAATCTACTTCGAGTGAGAAAAGACGTCTAAGATGGTATTCTAGAAAGACTCTTAGAAGACATCATATGCTACGTAGGGAAGGGAAGCTACTAGAAGAAATCGACATGGAAGGTGCCAAGACATTTCATATCTATCCAAAACCAAAAGATTTCGTCAACTCTCGGCCAAATACCGAGCATTCCAGAGCTTTCCAAGCCGAGTCCGAGGCCAACACTTCATCCCCAAGCAATAAGGAATGTCTCAGCAAAAGATGGAAGGAATCGGACGAAGCAAGGCGTGAGGTCGGCCGACTTTGGGCCTCCTGGTCGGCCGACCCTACCTATTTTGGTGGCGGTTTTTGATTCCTTTTCTCCCACGTCTTCTTCAGGGTATAAGTAGCGAGTATAGGCCCAGTGTTCGGGTATCCAATTCATAACGAAGGCGACAAGATGTAGAGAAGAGGGACATCCACCAGAGAAGAGCTGAGGGTCGAGTTCTAGGCTAGGGATTAGATGCTCTTCCAGTTTTTAGAGGTGATTAGAGGCCTTGGATGGCTCTCTAATTACCTAGCTCCAGAGGTCTAATCATGTCATTGCAGGAGGTATGGCCATGGTTGTATACTTTGATATGATTATTAATGAAGTATTGATCTTGCTCTAATTATCATGTTCTTGGCTTAATTATGCATGTTCTTGCTCTAATTAGCTTTAGTTATAGATGCAAGTTAATTTGATCATGTTCTTAAAGGTTATGCTCTTTTAGCGATCTTGGTCTTGATCTTACCTACTAGTAATATGGTTGCGTAGCTATTCTTGTAATTATGGTGATTAGAAGTCTAGTTATGTTTATTATGTTATTAGACTATGCGTAAGTATATGCTTTATGAGAGATTCTTGTCGATTACCCTGACTTATGAGACAAGTGGTTGGAGGAAAAGGTTAAGCTTGATTGAGGGGGTTTGGTTAATGACCTTGGTTTAATTATGCTATGAGGAGCAGGCTTGATCATGCTTATATCTGCCTAGAGCTGCTAGTTATCTCGAGTGCTCTAATCTCTTGGTTGTTTCTATCATGCTTGTTCAAGATCCAATTAGAGCTTGATTAGACTCTGTTTAGTTCCTCCTACTCAGATGATCTAATTATGTTCTAGTTGCTTATCATCTAACTTTGACGTAGATTAGAGATAGATTAGACGTAGATTAGAGATAGTTTAGTTATCCGTTTGATCTTTAGTTTACTTTAAACTCTTGTTAATTAGTTCTCAATTAGTTCGTTTCCTGGATTGACAAAACCCATGATACTCATCGTGGGAAAAAGAAGCTACACACGATACTGTCGCTTGCAGTATAAGGTTTGCCATGTTTAAGTGCCGTCAACAACAGCCAAGTGCTAAAGAGAGAAAGGAGAGCTTTAGGCTCGGTTTTGAGTCCCCTAAGTGTTCTTCACATCAAGTGGGAGGATGAAGGGTGGTTGGCTGTAGGAACCTTTGTATGAACTCAATTTCATGATTAATCCAGCAATATTCCTCTGAAATTGGAGTGCTTGTGTGCAGCCCTCTCCCTTTCCTTTCTCTAGTTTGGTTTTTGGGTGATTTCTCAAAGGCTTTTGGTGCTTTGCTTTGTCTACAAGTTTTCCCCACTTGTTTTTATGTTTTGGACTTGTAAGGACGTGGAGATTATGACTTAGATCATCTCAAACCTGCAGGTTTGCTACGAGCAAGTCGAATTTGAGTTTTCCCCTTTTCTTGCCCAAAGCTTGCCTCTTCACGAGATTTGAGCCAATTCCCGCTAATCTCTTGACCTTTTTCCATGGATCTTTTGGCAATAGCTTTGGAATAGTGCTCAGATAGCCTATGTAAATTTTCATGAAGATTGGACGGTCAGGTTTTAGGCTTGGGAACTCAAGTTTTAGGGTTCTACCGGACTTTCCGGTGCAACCACCGGACTATCCGGTCATCTACCGGACAGTCCGACGGTGTGCACCGGACTATCCGGCTCCGGCCCTTGTCCCAGCCTTTACCGGACTATCCGGTACAGGTCACCGGACTATCCGGCGTGTAGCTGTGTAGTCGGTTTTTGTTGGAGTTTTTGCCGTTTGGGTTTTGCTTCGTTCTTGCCCGAGTAATTCTCACCACTGGCCCATACTCTTCGCTCTCTGTTCATTAATGAGACGCATTTATGTGTGGAGTGGCTACGTGGAATCCTCATTTGCAAGAGGCGTTGTTTCACTTGACTGGCGATCTTGTAGTCGTTGAGTCTTGTGCTTCCACTTGTTTGGTGTGTACCCGTTCAGTGGGTGACACCAAGTGCTCTCTAGACACGTTTCCTTTCAGTGGATGGTGTCTAGTGTTTGTTGTGTGAAGTGTGTTAGTTTGCACCAGGGGTTGTGAGTTTGAGTTTTTAAGTGCTCCTATTCACTCCCCTCTAGTCGCACGTCCCTGTCCTACTAGCTCTACACCCATGCGTTGTCAACGAACTCCAACGCTTCCTCTCCCGGATCATCGGGTCACCTCCTTGATCCAAGTCCCCAGCACACAGGTGGCACATAGACCAAACTGAACGAGATCACGGGAAGATTAGCATCACCTGGATCGCGTCAAGCCAGAGGAGCAGTCCCATGGCCACCTCGGAGACCCCACCGCGGTCGGAGAGGGAGCCTCGGATGGCCACGGCCTGGGACCGGAGCACGACGAGGTCCTTGAGCTGGCGCAGCGTGCAGGAGTACCGCGCCAGGAAGCGACGGAAGTGAGCCTGGATCATCCGCGTCGCGTGCTCGCTCGGCGCCAAGGGCCGCACCCCTCGCACACAGGTTGCCGCCACGGCAGCAAGGGTGAGGTGGAGGCGATCAGCGTTGAGGACGGTGGGGGCGATCCACGGTGGCCAGGGTGGAGGTGAGCCGCGATGGGAGGACGGCTAGCCAGTTTCTGATCTGGTTGGGCTGGGCATGGAGGCGATCCGGGGTGTAGATCGGGGCGATCTGGAGGAACGACGACCGGATGTACGCGCAAAAGCGTGCGGCAGTGCAGGTCGCGGGTAACGGCGCCGGTTCCGAGGAGAGCTTCCCGCGCCGACACCGGGTCAGGGGCAACAACGCCGGGTCCGAGAAGAGCGTCCGGCGGTGGTAGCCGGGTAAGGCGTGGGTGACGTTGACACGCGGCATCGAAGACGGGAGCATGCGGCAATGTTACGCGCGAGGAGATGTTGCGGCGGCGGCGGCGTGTGGTTAGGTTTGACGGGCGTAGGGATTTTCTCTTAAAAGATAATTTCAAAACCTAGTTGTTTGTCGTCGTCGTTTTTTTCAAGGAACTCTACCGTCCGCGCGTCCAGAAGATGGTGGACGTGTCGGGCGGGCGGACAGCTGCTCCAATTGTGAGCCCACCTCTGAACATTATTTTACGATGTTGAAATTAGTATTTTTCAGTGTTGAAAATATTTATTTCTAATATTGCAGTAGTTTCTTTTAAACTGGATGAACGTGATGAATTTTTTATTTGATTTATGGATCTTGCTATAGTTAAATCTGAGTGTTGCATAATTTTTTCGATGTTGAAAATATGAATTTCCAGTGTTGCGTGAATTTTGACATTGTTTGTTCATATTGTGTGAAACATGAACCGATGTTGTGGTGGGATTTTTTTTCCCTTGAACCGGATGGACGCGGTCAAGCATTGATGTTGCAAATGTTGACTTTTAGTGTTGCGGATACTATTTTTCGACGTTGAAGATATGAATTTCCAGTGCTGTGTGAATTTTGACGTTGTTTTTCCATGTGCGAAATATGAACCTATGTTGTGGTAGGATTTTTTTCCCCTTGAATCGGATGGACGCGGTGGTCTTTTTTAATCCAAAAATACACGTTGTAAATGTTGATTTTCAGTGTTATGGATACTATTTTTCGATGTTGAAGATACAAATTTTAAATGTTTCAGTACCGTTCGATGCTGGCGCTCGGATCGGACGTCCGAGCGCTAGTACTCCTTTTTTTTTATCAGAAGCCGAAACAAGCAACGCTTTACCTTGATTTTTATGACTTTTGTATTGTACTAGAAAAGCAGACACGCTTCACTACGCCATGTATCTGTTCCATTCCATTTTTTCTTCAATTTAGCATGCTACATATCAATTTAATTTGTCCACATGATCATGTCTACGTACCGTTCGTGAACTGCATCTACCTACTGTGAGCAAAAAAATGTCCACAAAACTAACAGTGTAATTTCTCTTTAATCATCACTGAAATTGTAAATGATCCCATATTAGTCTACATCAACATGGCTACTTTTGACCCGAATAATCCATGCCATCAAAAAAAGGGGTGCAAATTGACGTGTACCCGTACTAGGGGTACCCTCGACGGCCCACATCGCCATGGTGGGCCGAGTCCGGTTAACCAAAGGGCTCAAGGCCACGTGCCTCTTGAGACAGCCCCCAAGCCTCGCGTCCCCCGACCTCCGACTAACGGGAGGTCGGGGGTCGGGCGCCGATGCGGGGCAACAAGAGGGGACGCCCCGACCGTCGAGTGCCAAGCGCTCCCTCTGCACGCCCTCGGTCATTTCGAATCCCTTCGGAGGGAAGCCAAGAAATCCGTGCGGCTACAAGCCTCGAGGGCATGTCAGAAACAGCAGGGGAACAGTGGGCACGTACCTCGCTCCCCTGCCCGCATGGCGGACACGCGTCGCCTCTACACCAAGGACCGGGCGCGCTGCCGCACGCCAACAACCATCGTGACCCCCCGCAATAAACAACGGTGACCAGTCACATCCGCGTCACACCCCCGTCGCCTCGACGATTAAGGCGACGGGACGGGACAACCGCAGCGCTCCTTCCCTGGGGTCAGTCGGAGGGTAGCAAGCCTCCAAAGACCCTCGAACAAGCAAGACCAGACTCTTCATGGTCGGTCGGGAGCTAGCCCCCTCCATGGTGGAGGGGCCACCTGCCATTCCCTTGCAATATAGCACCCCTTCTTTCTTTTTCTTCATCTGCTTGAGGGCGCCCTTCCCCGGGTATACAAGGAGGAGAGGGCCACCATGAAGGGGGAGATCTATTCATTCTAGAACACATGCATTGGGAGCCTTTGTCTCCCATCCTGTAACACCAAGAATAAGCAATACAAGAACAACACACTATAGTGGACGTAGGAATTCATCCCGCAACACTCTAAATCCTTGTGTTCACCTTGCATACGCATCTGAGAGCCTCCGAGGCTTGGCCATCAAGACGACAGCCCGTGAAGCCCCACAAGCGTACAATAAATCTATTGCTGTGGTAGAAAACCACGACAGTTGGCGCGCCAGGTAGGGGGTTTGCGTGCTGCGAATCGCTCTTCGATGGCTTCAACTCCTTTCGATGGCGCCATCGTGCCAAGGACCAAGCTTTCTTTTGAAAGTCTAGACTTCGTCGCTTCGCCTGAGAGCGAACTCCAACTCATTGCCGGCGTCGTTCCGCCGGAGGACACCGACGCCTTAAACGACGCCTTCCAAGGCCTCCCCCTGGCGGGTTGTATGCCGTATGACCTCAATAACGTGGCTGTGACCTTTCAGCGCTCCCTACGCGTGACCTTTGCCCCCAGCAATTTTGCGGCGCCAGCCGCGAGCATGCCGCGGGCCATTCTGGACATTGACGACGACACCCTTGTGATAGAGCTGAAGTGCCCGATCTTTCGGTGAGTGGAGATAAATTCGACTTGGTAGGAGATGACCCTCACGATCCGACTACGACGAGCAAACCCGCAGCGCCAATGCAATCGCTGAACCAACTCCCTGTGGTTACTGACTTTGTTGATGCAAGATCAGCCTGATCACGAAGATCGTTTCCTGTCCACAATCGAAGAACGAACAAGAAAGAGATGCGAGCAATCTGATTATCACTTGAAGATGGAGTTCTGAATACACGAGGACAGCACTGATTTGCACGTGTTCCGAGAGTAGCTAAAGCTAATGTAAATCAAAACTCGAGTCTGAAAAGAAATGCTGCCTCTATCTAAATAGAGGGAGAGGAAGGGCGCAGCCCTAGGGGAGTGGCGGCCAGGTAGGGGGCGCAGCCCCTAGTGGGTTCTAGCCCTAGGCGCCCACACAAGGGCCTCAGTTGGGCCAGCGTCTATTCTTCTGGGTCTTCATTCTTCAGTAGCATGACGAAGTTTAGATCTCTCGCACGGGCCCGAGTGATTGGCCCAGCTGAGGAAGAAGGTGGCGCTGCTGGTGTAGATGTACTGGTGTTGTAGTTGATGTCCTCATCATCCTCCCCTTCTAGAACTGAAGTCGTCCTCGACGGCAACTCCTCATCCTCACCCACATATGGTTTCAAATCTGCAACATTAAAACTAGTGGAAACACCAAACTCCGCTGGTAGGTCAAGGATATATGCTATCATTAATCTTGGTTAGCACCTTAAAAGGACCAGCAGCACGAGGCATCAATTTAGAACGGTGCAAAGTAGGAAAACGATCCTTTCTCAAATGCAACCAAACCATATCACCAGGTGCAAAAGTGATATGTTTTCTTCCTTTACTACCAGCAACCTGATACTTAGCATTAGCAGCAGCAATGTTTTGGTGTGTTTGTGCATGAAGATCAATCATTTGTTCAACATGTGCAACAGCATCGATATGTGGGGTTTCCGCAGCATCAAGCGAAAACAAATCAATAGGTGCTCGAGGAATGTAACCATAAACAATCTGAAAAGGGCACATCTTTGTAGAAGAATGTGTTGCACGATTATAAGCAAATTCAATATGAGGCAAGCAATCCTCCCAACGTCTCAAATTTTTGTCTAAAACAGCCCTAAGCATGGTTGATAAAGTTCGATTCACCACCTCAGTTTGCCCATCAGTTTGAGGGTGACAAGTTGTACTAAACAGCAATTTAGTGCCCAATTTATTCCAAAGAGATCTCCAAAAATGACTGAGAAACTTAGCATCACGATCAGAGACTATTGTATTTGGAATACCATGCAAGCGAATAATCTCTCGAAAGAACAATTCAGCAACACTGCTAGCATCATCAGTTTTATGACAAGGTATAAAATGAGCCATTTTGGAGAATCTATCAACAACCACAAAAATGATATCCCTCCCCTTCTTAGTTCTAGGCAATCCCAAAACAAAGTCCATAGAAATATCAAGCCAAGGAGATGTAGGGACAGGCAAAGGCATATACAAACCATGGTTGCTCAATCGTGATTTAGCTTTCTGACAAGTAGTGCAGCGTGCAACAAGGCGCTTGACATCACGGAGCATCCGGGGCCAAAAGAAGTGTGCAGCCAGCACCTCGTGCGTCTTGTAGACGCCAAAGTGTCCCATGAGACCACCTCCATGCGCTTCCTATAACAACAAAAGACGAACCGAGCTTGCTGGAATACACAGCTTGTTAGCGCGAAACAGGAACCCATCCTGCATGTGAAATTGGCCCCATGGTGTGCTATGCATGCAATGTAGTAAAGCATCTTTAAAATCAGCATCGTTGGCATATTGATCCTTCACAGTTTGCAAGCCAAAAATTTTAAAATCTAACTGTGAAAGCATGGTATATCTTCGAGACAAAGCATCAGCGATAACATTTTCCTTCCCGTTTTTGTGTTTAATAATGTAAGGGAAAGACTCGATGAATTCTACCCAGTTAGCATGACGACGGTTCAGATTTGTTTGGGTACGAATATGTTTCAAAGCCTCATGATCAGAATGAATTATAAACTCGCGATGCCAAAGATAGTGCTGCCATGTTTGCAAAGTGCGAACTAAAGCATAGAGCTCCTTATCATATGTAGAATATTTCAGGCTAGCACCGCTTAATTTTTCACTAAAGTAAGCAACCGGCTTTCCTTCTTGTAACAAAACAGCACCTAGCCCAATACCGCTAGCATCACATTCAAGTTCAAACACTTTATTAAAATCAGGCAATTGCAAGAGGGGAGCATGTGTTAACTTATCTTTCAAAGTGTTGAACGCAACCGCCTGCGAATCGCCCCAAGCAAACAGTACACCTTTCTTTGTAAGCTCATGTAGAGGTGCTGCAATGGAGCTAAAATCACGGACGAACCTGCGGTAGAAACCTGCAAGTCCAAGAAAACTCCGAATCTGCGTGACCGTCGTCGGTGTAGGCCAGTCCCGAATGGCATCAATCTTGCTGCTATCCACCTCTATGCCCTGCGGAGTAACAACATAGCCAAGAAACGAGACACGCTGTGTGCAAAAGGTGCATTTTTCCATGTTACCAAATAAGCGGGCAGTACGCAACGCATCAAAAACAACACTCAAATGTTGTAAATGCTCTTCCATAGTCTTGCTGTAAATAAGGATATCATCAAAATAGACAACAACAAACAATCCTACGAAGGGCCTTAGAACTTCATTCATCAAACGCATAAAGGTGCTTGGAGCATTAGTCAATCCAAACGGCATAACCAACCTTTCATATAACCCAAACTTTGTTTTAAAAGCCATTTTCCATTCATCACCAAGTTTCATTCGAATCTGATGGTAACCGCTACGCAAATCAATCTTAGTGAAAATAATGGCACCACTAAGCTCATCTAGCATATCATCAAGGCGTGGTATAGGATATCGATAACGAATGGTGATGTTATTAATAGCGCGACAGTCGACACACATACGCCATGACCCATCTTCCTTTGGAACAAGTAAAACAGGAATTGAACAAGGGCTAAGAGATTCACGAATGTAACCCTTATCAAGCAACGCCTGCACCTGGCGCTGGATCTCCTTTGTTTCATCTGGATTCGTACGGTACGGAGCGCGGTTTGGGAGCTGGCGCCGGGGATGAGGTCGATCTGGTGTTCAATGCCACGGAGCGGGGGAAGACCTGGTGGCAAGTCCTTGGGGAAAACATCAGCGTACTCCTGCAAAAGGTTAGAAACAGCAGGGGGAATATCCAAAGGCAGGGGATCATCAAGTGAAACGAGCATATTAGAACAAACAAGTGCATAGCAGGGCAAGTGAGTATCACATAGATCAGCAAAATCAGCATGTGTAGCAAGTAAGACAGGAGCATGCAACTTGATTTCAGCATTAACAGGGGTGGATGGCGAAGGTGCAAGTTGCTTTGCATTTTGTGTAGCCCGAGCGAGATCATCTTTTAAAATTTGGTCAGGGGTCATGGGATGTATAATTATTTTCTGACCCTTGAACATGAAAGAATAATGATTGGAACGACCATGGTGTAAACTATCAGTATCATATTGCCACGGTCTACCAAGTAATAAAGAGCATGCTTCCATAGGAACAACATCGCAATCCACATAATCAGAATAAGAGCCCAAGGAAAAAGGAACACGTACCGAGCGTGTGACTCTTATTTTCCCACCATCATTAAGCCATTGAATGTGATACGGGTTCGGGTGCTTGCGAGTGCGCAAGGACAACTTCTCGACCAAAGTTGTGCTCGCCAAGTTGTTGCAGCTGCCACTATCGATGATGATGCGAATCGACCGTTCTTGTACAACGCCTTTGGTGTGGAATAGTGTGTGCCACTGGTTGTTCTCGGGCTGGGCAACCTGTGTGCTAAGAACACGCTGCACAACAAGACTTTCATACCTATCGGCGTCGCTGGGTTCGACATGTACCTCCTCATTAGCTGCATGGTCAGTGGCAAACATAGCATGTTGAGTTTTCTCGGAATCACTAGCAGACGAGTACTCACCATTGTCACGTATGAGCAAGGTACGCTTGTTTGGGCAGTCCCGAATCATGTGCCCAAATCCTTTGCAACGATGGCACTGAATATCCCGTGTACGTCCTGTGGAAGGGCCAGCGCCTGTGGCTGAGGGTGCTGCAGGGTTGGCCGTCTTCTCACGCGGCGTAGTGCTGGTCATGAATGGTGCAGGCCGAGTAGGTGCTGAGTTGGATGTCGGGCTCCTTCCTGCAAAAGAGTTAGTATATGTCTTGGATCGGCGCCCCTGCACTTCACGTTCAGCTTTGCAAGCATATTCAAACAATGTAGTTATATCAAAATATTCCTTATAGTCAAGTATATCCTGAATTTCTCGGTTTAAACCACCGCGAAAACGTGCCATAGCAGCCTTATCTTTTTCAACCAAACCACAACGAAGCATACCCTTTTGTAGTGCCTGGTAATATTCCTCAACAGATTGTTGACCTTGCTGAAAATGCTGCATTTGATTAAGCAAATCTCGGGCATAATAGGAAGGAACAAATCTGTGACGCATAGCAGCTTTTAATTGAGTCCAAGTGGTGGGAGTGGCGGTAGGATGTTTTTGTGTATATTCACGCCACCAAATTAAAGCAAGATCAGTAAATTCACAAATAGCAGCTTTAACTTGAGAATTAGCAGGAATATCATGGCATGAAAATTTTTGTTCAACCTCTAATTCCCAATCAAGATATGCAGTAGGATCATATTTGCCATTAAAAGATGGAATTTTAAATTTAATCTTTGCAAATGAGTCATGAGATGGTCGACGTACACGGCGGGCACGCCCGCGGCGATCTCCATCTTCCTGCTCCGTGTCACCTCCATAATCCTTCTGCAACTCCGTGAGTGTTGTGGTCAGCGTATCGAGTCGTGACACGATATCGTGGAGCGTGGTCGCAGTGGCCGTCTGAGCGAGGTCTAGCTGGTCGAACCGCTCGTTCGATGAAGTGGTCGTAGAATCAAGCCGTTCATGCAGCGTCTTCATGTCCGCGGCAAGTCCATCAACTTGTGTCCGCACGTCCCGTAGCTGTGCATCCGTCGTTTTGTCGTCTCCTGCCATGGTTAGCGTAAACACAAAGACAAAGCCTACGAGAATAGGGTATGATGGTGGATAAGGCGCTCAAAGTAGTGCTGTTATCAAATTCTTATCCGTTCTTACCAAGCACACAGGGGTGAACTGCAACCAAAAGGTAGTACCGGCGAGAGATTGGATAAGCGATTGCCTGGAGAAACAAAAACCTGCTCGTCGTAGGACTATGTGGAGTTCTGGGTAGGCTGCACTCAAATGCAATGGTTAGCACGATCAATCAATAATGCAGAGTTGAATTATAGTGCAAGACACGTAACTATGCTGCTGGTAACAAGTGCGAAAGGATAGCAAGGGCAGGGAGCACAAGGGAGGGAGAAACTTCCGGGCAGCAACGAACTGCCTTAACAATTTTTTTGATTTTTTTGGGAACGATCACCTGGCGCTTCACGGGGTGACCTGTATGGAAAAATTCGAGAGCTTTCCGAAAAAAAAAGAACACTGCAATCGGAGTCCCGAGCGAAAAGTTATGCCCGTTTTAAGGCAGGACGTCCAATCGGCTGGAACTTTCCAAACGAAAAACGAGCGAGATTAGGCAAGGCAACCTCTTTGCTGTTTCCCTTTTTTTTTGTCTCTCCTTCCTTTTTTTTATATAGAAACTTCCTGGTGGCCCTGTGTATGTCAGGACATCCGAGGCGACCAAAACTTCCCAAATGAGGTCGATCAAGATTAGGCAAAACAGGAGGCAAGCGTGATCCTTTTCCCTTTTTTTTTTGCTTGGATCAGGATTAGGAAATCAGGATACACTCTTTCGCTTTTTTTTTGTTTTGGACTTTCCAAAGGACACACAAGGCAGGGGAAATCAGGGGGATGGCGCGTGATCTAGGGGGGGCGCGTGGTGAGAGGGTGAACAGCAGGTTGTGATGCGGAAGGGAAAGAGATGTGGCGACGCGCTAGGGTTCTAAGAAAAACAGATGGTGATAGAACACAAAGTAACTAGCAACAAATGAACGCGTAAGCACACAAATTCAACAATGCGAATTATTGAAAGATAGTGCAAGGCTAAAAAAAAGGTGCTGGGACAGGGAATATATATTTTTGGTTTGGTTTTGTGGACTGTAGGAATTTAAAAACACTCGATAAACTCACCGATCAACCTGGAAACCTGATACCACTTGATAGAGCTGAAGTGCCCGATCTTTCGGTGAGTGGAGATAAATTCGACTTGGTAGGAGATGACCCTCACGATCCGACTACGACGAGCAAACCCGCAGCGCCAATGCAATCGCTGAACCAACTCCCTGTGGTTGCTGACCTTGTTGATGCAAGATCAGCCTGATCACGAAGATCGTTTCTTGTCCGCAATCGAAGAACGAACAAGAAAGAGATGCGAGCAATCTGATTATCACTCGAAGATGGAGTTCTGAATGCACGAGGACAGCACTGATTTGCGCGTGTTCCGAGAGTAGCTAAAGCTAATGTAAATCAAAACTCGAGTCTGAAAAGAAATGCTGCCTCTATCTAAATAGAGGGAGAGGAAGGGCGCAGCCCTAGGGGAGTGGCGGCCAGGTAGGGGGCGCAGCCCCTAGTGGGTTCCAGCCCTAGGCGCCCACACAAGGGCCTGAGTTGGGCCAGCGTCTATTCTTCTGGGCCTTCATTCTTCAGTAGCATGACGAAGTTTAGATCTCTCGCACGGGCCCGAGTGATTGGCCCAGCTGAGGAAGAAGGTGGCGCTGCTGGTGTAGATGTACTGGTGTTGTAGTTGATGTCCTCATCACCTTGTATGGCGAATTCAAATCCATCTGGGCCCCACCCCTCAAGTGGAAACCTACACTTGACGCTTGATGCACTATGCAGCATTTTCGCCCAACTGACGGGCGCACATGCCCGCGGACGCAAATGAGCTAGCCATGGAGCTCCATGGAACACCGACGGGAGACTATGAAGGTGGGCTAGTCGTGATAACAGGGATCCTTCCTACATCCTTCCATGACTTGATGGGAGGAGATTCCAGCGATAGCTCCTCTGAATGCGGCGACATTACCAGCGCGCCCACCCATCGGGTCTGCAACACCGTTCTAGACCCGGCCAGTGCGAGCACACCACCACCGCCGGTGGGGGGATGTCAGTGTTTAGTACTGGTAATGCACCACGGAATGTACCATGGGATGATTTTGTGAGCGTCTACATCAACATGTAGCTTGATGGTTTGTGTGAAACGCAACAAAACACGGGGGAGGACACAATTTATACAGGTTCGGGCCAGCCAAATCACATAGTGCCCTACATCCTATGTGGGCTGGTTTGTATTGATTTGAGTATGTATAAGGGCTAGAGGGATTGGAGGATCTGCCTGAGATGGAGAGATCCGAAGGGAGTTTTGTTGTGATGGGTTGTTCGGGAGGGGTCCCTAGCCCACCTTATATAGTCCGACATGGCTTGGGTTACAATTCGGTTTCTTTCTATGTCTCCTAGACGGTTTAGATTACAAAAGATTACGTAGAATCCACCATCTATATCCTTTCTAAAGAGTCCTTTTCTTGTGCACCTGGTTGCATAGAGTCCATTGCATGAGGAGCCAGGGGATATCTATCCCCCACAAGCCTCCAAGGACCGAGTTAATTTTTGATAATAATTAACTCGAGACTGCAAAGAAATCCGCAGCTCCGATTGTAAATTCCGCCGAGTCAACAACACTTCCTTTTTGCTAGTGCATCTTCCTATTGGTTGCACTGACTAGGTGCACCCAATGGTTGTAGCCCCCGAGCTTCGAGTTGACTTGAGTAGCAATCGGCTTCAAGATCCATAAACCTAGAAACATCTTCTGAATCATCTGCTTCCGACTGAAATCAATCTTCTCCATTTCTCCTGAGTTATTAATGCCCGACTGAAATCTCCAGGCTTGACTCAGCAGAATTTTTTAGAAAATTCCCCACCCAATTGGTGTAATCAATAAACTTCCAGAAACACGAAACAACGACGAGGTGGCATGACGATGGCACAACCCCCAAGCTGACGTAGAGTTGCCATCGTGAACTAGCCCTTGCCAGTGATAGATCATGCTAAGGACAGGGGCATATTGTTGTTTCTTCCACATAGCGTAGAGGCACTTAATGTCCTCTACTATGACATAGCGGGTGTCATCCTGCGGGAAAACGACCATGGTAAGCCACTAGCCAAAAACCGCATGGTTGGATGTTTGATGTTTGTGATACTTTTCTTCCCTGAAGAGTCAGCCCCAGCTAACTCTTTCCAAAATTTCACAGAATTAAACTGATGAGGACATCTCTCCTATGCTTACAAGCAACACTCCTTCAGTTGTGATGCATGGTCCTCTCACGAGAGCTCGTGCACGACAATTAAATCAACGGGTGAGCTTGTTCTTAAGTTCTAGTTTATACACTTATGAGGATAGTATGCTACCTAATGTTTCTATTGATTATATTTTACTTAGGAACTTAGGAGAGGAACATGAAGGCCATGGGAACCAGCAAGGGGAGGAGGAAAGCAACGGGGGTGTCCAAGTCAAGTTGGAGGCCCAATTCATCTTGGAGTAGGCCCCCTCGACCTCCAGGAGCAGTCTGCACCAAAATCGTTGTCCAGGTCACAAACGGGCTTCGTTTTTGGCAAACCACATATGCCTGGAAAGATAAAAACATAAGCTTTCCAATGCCTCTAGTTTTGGGCCTATTGGAGTTCAGAGTTGATGGGAAAATGAGTTGGAAGTTGGCAGACAGAATCTGTCCTCGGTGCTGCGCACCCCACTTGTGCCATTGGGCCATGTATCGTGTGAGAGTCTTTTTAGTTTGCATCTAGGAGTCCTTGGATGACCCTTAGGTCTATAAAAACCTTAGCCGCCGACCAATTAGGGTTTGGGTTTTGCTTAGTTGTTTCTGTCATCGAACAGTACCGCCGTTTGGAGATTACTCTGGCTCTTTGTGAGACCCCACTTGTGAACTTAATCATTCATGAGCAATTTTCGTTGCATCTTTCTTGTTTTTGCTTGTGTTCTCGATTCACTTGCAGGGATTAGCCTTCGTGGCGAGGTCAATCGGGCAGCGCATGGTTGATAACCAGAGGATGTGTGGTGCTACAATTGTAGGGGTCTTGATCGTGCCGATCGGGAGCCGGATCGTGAGTGTCTCGTGCCGCCAAATCGACTTATCCGCCACCTGACGGAAGATCGGGAACCCCCGGGTCCCCATCAAGTGGTATTCAGAGCCAGGTTTACCATCAGGTTTGCCTACAGTTATCCTTAATAGATTAGTTTCGTTTCATCCCACAGTCCACGAAAACGAAAAAAAAAATCCATACCTACAACCACGACGTTAGCCTTTGCACAATTTCGGTTTCGGAGTCCGTAATTCTGAGTTTGTGTCCAAGGTCGAGTCGTGTTGCTGGTTTAGATAGTGTTTTTGTTTTAGTTGTGTTCCATCTCCGTTGCATCTCATTTCCTACACCGATCCAAATTGCCATTCAAGTCCAGGTCGAGTTAGGGTTGTCGTCGCCGCTGTGTTAGGGTTTCCCTCATCCAAACCCTATTTCGCCACCCTCCGCCTTCCCTGCTCTCATCCACCAGCCACATACGTCCACCATCGACCCTTACCATCCATATCCACGCCATACATCCTTGTTTCCGAAGAGGTGTCACACATCAGAAACCCTATTTCGGTGTCCCTCAGTAAAATGGCCATAACTTTTCGCTCGGAACTCGAAATAGGGCAAAAATATACATTTTGGAAATCTGCAGAAAACTTTGGATCTCGTTGTCCTCGCATTGTTGGGTTCGGCGAAATTACTTTTGCGAAAATCAGCCGGGAAGACCAAGATATCGGGCCCTGAAGTTTCTGCACCTCGGTGTAAAACGTGCTTCCAATCACAGTTTCTGTTCCACAGACCACGTCTTGTGTCCATTTGTTCTGAAATTTTCTGTGACACTTCCTAGTGTGTGTGTGAGTTAAAAAAAATATAGTGAAAAACAAAAGAATGAGGTTGGATGACATGCTTGATGACTTAAGTGGTTCAATAATTTTTTCTAAGGTTGACTTGCGTAGTGGATACCATCAAATAAGAATGAAACTAGGAGATGAATGGAAAACAACTTTTAAAACCAAGTTCGGGTTATATGAGTGGTTAGTCATGCCTTTTGGGTTAACTAATGCACCTAGCACTTTCATGCGATTAATGAATGAGGTTTTACGAGCATTTATTTGAAAATTTGTGGTGGTCTACTTTGATGATATATCGATTTATAGCAAGTCTTTGCACGAGCATATGGATCATCTACGTGCTGTTTTTGATGCCTTGCGGGCTGCGTGCTTATTTGGTAACATCGAGAAGTGCACCTTTTGCACCGATCGAGTCTCTTTTCTTGGTTATGTTGTGACGCCGCAGGGAATTGAGGTTGATGAAGCCAAGGGGCAAGCTATTCGTAGCTGGCCTACGCCTACGACGGTCTCACAAGTGCGAAGCTTCCATGGACTTGCTGGATTTTACCGTCGCTTTGTGCCAAATTTCAGCTGCCCCATTAAATGAGTTGACAAAGAAGGGAGTAGTGTTCCATTGGGGTAAGCCACAGGAAGATGCATTTAATCTTTTGAAGGATAAACTTACTCATGCTCCTTTGTAGCAACTTTCTGATTTTGGTAAGACCTTCGAGCTTGAATGTGATGCTAGTGGAGTAGGCATTGGTGGTGTTTTGATGCAAGAAAATAAACCCGTTGCTTACTTTAGCGAAAAATTGAGTGGTCCTGTTTTGAATTATTCGACGTATGATAAAGAATTGTATGCTCTTGTGCGATCTTTGGAAACGTGGCAACATTATCTATGGCCTAAAGAATTTGTTATTCATTCTGACCATGAATCACTAAAACATATTAGAAGCCAAGTGAAACTGAACCGTAGACATGCTAAGTGGGTTGAATTCATTGAATCTTTTCCTTATGTTATCAAACATAAGAAAGGGAAGGATAATGTGATTGCTGATGCTTTGTCTAGGAGATATACTATATTTTTCCAACTTGATCATCGTATATTTGGCTTAGAATCAATTAAAGAACAATATGTTTATGATGAAGATTTTAAGGATATCATGTTGCATTGCAAAGAGGGTAGAACATGGGACAAATATGTGATAAATGAAGGATTTATGTTTAGAGCTAACCGCCTATGCATTCTAGTTGGATCCGTTCATCTTTTTTTGTTACAGGAGGCTCATGGAGGCGGATTGATGGGTCATTTTGGTGCTAAGAAAACGGAAGCCGTGCTATCCGCACATTTCTTTTGGCCAAAGATGAGGCGAGACGTTGAGAGGTTTGTATCTCACTGTACTACATGTCAAAAGACTAAGTCACGATTAAATCCACATGGTATATATATATATGCCTCTTCCTGTTCCTAGCATCCCATGGGAGGATATATCTATGGACTTTGTTTTAGGATTGACTAGGACAAAGAGGGGGAGGGATATTATTTTTGTGGTAGTAGATCGCTTTTCTAAGATGGCTCACTTTATTCCTTGTCATAAAAGCGACGATGCTGTTAATATTGCTAACCTCTTCTTTCAAGAAATCGTTCGCTTGCATGGTATGCCTTCTACTATTGTTTCAGATCGTGATGCCAAATTTTTGAACCATTTTTGGAGAATGCTATGGAATAAATTGGGGACGAAGGTGCTATTTTCTACAACCTGTCATCCCCAAACCGATGGCCAAACCGAGGTAGTAAATCGAACTTTATCTACCACATTAAGGGCTGTTTTGAAGAAAAATTTGAAGATGTGGGAAGAGTGTTTGCCGCATGTTGAGTTCGCATATAATAGGGCGGTGCACTCCACCACCAAGGTAAGTCCTTTCCAAGTAGTGTATGGTTTCAACCCTCGTGCTCCTATTGATCTTCTACCTTTACCTACTAGTGAGAGAGTTCATCATGATGCAAAAGAACGTGCTGATTTTATTCTAAAACTGCATAATACCACTAAAGACAATATTGAAAAGATGAATGAAAGGTATAGGGATGCGGGTAATAAAGGTAGAAAGAAAATTAACCTTGAACCGGGTGATTTAGTGTGGTTACACTTGCGGAAGGATCGTTTTACAGATTTGAGAAAGTCTAAGTTAATGCCTAGAGCTGATGGTCCTTTCAAGATAATTGAGAAAATAAATGACAATGCATATAAACTCGAGTTGCCTTCCGAGTTTGGGGTTAGTCCCACATTTAACATTGCAGATTTGAAGTCGTACTTGGGAGAAGAAGATGAACTTGAGTCGAGGACGACTCCACTTCAAGAGGGGGAGGATGATGAAGACATCTCTCCTATGCTTACGAGCACTCCTTCAGTTGTGATGCATGGTCCTCTCACGAGAGCTCGTGCACTACAATTAAATCAACAGTTGAGCTCGTTCTTAAGTTCTAGTTTATACACTTATTAGGATAGTATGCTACCTAATATTTCTATTGATTATATTTTACTTAGGAACTTAGGAGAGGAACATGAAGGCTATGGGAACCAGTAAGGGCGAGGAGGAAAGCAAGGGGGCGTCCAAGTCAAGTTGGAGGCCCAATTCATCTCAGAGTAGGCCCCCTCGTCTCCAGGAGTAGTCTGCACGAAAATCGTCGTCCAGGCCACAAACGGGCCCCGTTTCTTGCGAACCACATATGCCTGGAAAGATAAAAACATAAGCTCTCCAATGCGGCTGGTTTTAGGCCTATTGGAGTTCGGAGTGGATAGGAAAACGCATTGGAAGTTGACGGAAAGAATCTGTCCTCGGTGCTACGCGCCCCACTTGGGCCATGTATCGTGTAAGAGTCTTTTTAGTTTGTGTCTAGGAGTCCTTGGGCGACCCTCAAGTCTATAAAAACCTTAGCCGCCGCCCAATTAGGGTTTACGTTTTGCTTAGTTGTTTCTGTCATCGAACAGTACCGCCGTTTGGAGATTACTCCAGCTCTTTGTGAGACCCCACTTGTGAACTTAATCATTCATCAGCAATTTTGTTGCATCTTTCTTGTTCTTGCTTGTGTTCTCGATTCACTGGCAGGGATTAGCCTTCGTGGCGAGGTCAACCGGGCAGCGCACGGTTGATAACCAGAGGACGCGTGGTGCTGCGATTGCAGGGGTCTTGATCATGCCGATCGGGAGCCGGATCGTGAGTGTCTCGTGCCGCCAAATCGACTTATCCTCCACCTAACGGAAGATCGGGAACCCCCTGGTCCCCATCATAAACCCTGTTGGATTTTCGGCCATAGATCATTGTGGTGAGAAATCCAGTAGGTTGCTAAATTGTTGCAGCGTAAGCTCATAATCCGTATTGAAAAGTTGGAACCAGACAAATATGCCTTCCTGTTGGGTGTCGGTGTAAAGCGTCTTGAGGAATTCTTTAGTGAGCAGCTCGATTCCACCTTCGGGGACTTCTGCAAAGTTCTCCCAGTCGATGGCTCAGAATACTTCGTCAAACTCGCCTCGCATACCAGTGTTGGTAAGGAGACCCTCATCGAAGATTTTGGTCAAGGCATAGGATTTCCTCCGAAGGAGTCCTAGTGCCTTTCCCTCACCCCGATCGCGAGGTATGATTTGCGAGTCGAGAAGTAGCATCGGCCTTAGTGTGGATGGACATCCTCTCGGAAGCATAGTGGCTGTTTCTCAGGGTGGATCCGTTGGAGGATGACCAGCGGATGTGTTGCCCTGCCTTGCCGATATCCTTCTTCGTCTTCTTGAAAATCCTATTCATCCTACAAGGCACAACAAAACACACTATACCCGAAGGACAGATGATAGAGAATATTAGCATTAGTCGGTTAGTCATCCAAAAAAATAAGAGTTCTTGTGGTGCAGAGCATCCACAAATAGTCCTTGTATCTGCAAAAGCTTAAGAGAGGCCTGAAATTTATTTGGCTGAACAAAATTTTATTTGGGCATTACTTTCACTAAACACTAGGGATTAACTAACCACTAATCGAGAGATTAAGAGCAGGAGATGTGTGCTGTTGCTTGGTGCTTTGAAGGAGAAGGCAAGGGGTGCCTTTTATAGGCCAAGGGCAATAGGCAAGAGGGTTGGCCAGCCTTGCAAGGTGGTCGGGAGGCCGAGGCCTTGGTCAGCCGGCCATGATGGCCTGCCAGGCGGCCTTGGTCAGTGCTCTGGTTAGTGAGTGAGTGAGAGGAAGGTGAAAGGTAATGGAGCAAAGCATGCATCTAAAGGGGAAGAGGGGGGTCCGGCCGGGAATTATCACCAGTCGGGTGACCACTTGAGTGCATGGTGTAACACGTGAAAGAGCAGGGGAGAGAGAAGCTGCATGCACCGAAAGTGCACGAGGTGGAGGTAATCGGGCGGCCACCCAACATGGTCGGCCGGACATGAAACACCGCTTGTTGTGCTTTGCTCTGCGAAAAGAGAAAGAGAACGAGAGAGTGGGAGAAAAGGAAAGGGAGCGTTCGGTCGGGCGACCCTGCTGTGGGGGATAGATATCCCCTAGGCCCTCACGGCCAGGATTCAGTATATGGGCCGTCGGAGGGCCCAATAGAGACGGCAGGTTCCCAAACAAGGCGCTGCCTGATCTCATGGGCCCGGAGATGGATGACGTGCATGAAGACCAAGTCAAAGTGCTACGATTTCAGGAAAGATGTTACGAAGTATGGTTCGGACTCTGGATTACAGAAGCAGTAGGACTCAAGGAAGGAAACATGTAATCGTAGATTCTGTGTACTCTTTTAGGCTTCCAAACATAGTAGGACTCGTAGATGGAAACCGACTTGTAACCCAAGCCTTGCCGGACTATATAAGGCTAGTAAGGGACACCTACGTGGATCATCGATCATCTCATTGTATACCAGCCACCAAACGCCCTTGCTTTCATTGTAACCTCGAGAAGCAAAGGCAATACAACTCGTAGCAAACAGGACGTAGGGTATACGCATCTCACGGCCTGAACGTGTATAAATCCCTATGTTTTGTCGCATCTCTATGTGAACCATCGAGCTACGCCGGGCATCACATGATACATCCTGTGGTGCATTGCCGGTATCAAACACTGACAGTTGGCGTGCCAGGTAGGGGGCGGCAAGATCGACATCAGCTAGCTCCATGGCCGACCACCTCATCAACGGCTTCGCTCCGAGTGACATGATCCGCTTTGGGTCGATCACCTTCATCGTCGATCGGCGCGGCGACCTCCAGCAGCTTCGCAATGCGCTCCAAGACCTGACGGACGATCTGCATCGCCAGATCACCGCCAAGGACCAGCACCTCGTCAGCCTCCATCGACTCAGCGTTAGGCTTCCATGCGTCAGCGCGAGGCGCCGCCTCATCGCCAGAACCCGCCACCACGGCATACTACGTCGGATCGTGCTCCCTAGGATCGCTATGACTCGGGAGCGCGACTTGACGGGAGGGTCTTCCTTAGGCCTAGATCTACATCAACAGCGCCGACTCAAGCGGCTCCTACAACAGCCACCACTTTGGCGCCGACTCACCGTACGGCGCTCCCGACCTCTCCGACCCAAGTTTGGACTCAGATTAGTCGGGGGTCGAGGGGGTGTTCCTCAGGAAGTCACCCTTGAGATCCACGGCGGGCTCACACCTCAGGCAATCGTCCGCAGGGCCCATGACAAGTTCCTGTTGATACCTGCTCCTAGGTCCCTTGACCACTATGGGTCCCACCACCACTGCCCGCACCAAAGCGGACCCGACCAGCTTCGCCTGTCCAGGATCGCAAAAGAACTCGAGTGGAGCCTCTTGTTCCTTCTATTCCATTCGGTCTCCGCAACTCCGCCGCCGTGTACCAAGGGCTTCTCAGTTCCTGTTGATACCTGCTCCTAGGTCCCTTGACCACTATGGGTCCCACCACCACTGCCCGCACCAAAGCGGACCCGACCAGCTTCGCCTGTCCAGGATCGCAAAAGAACTCGAGTGGAGCCTCTTGTTCCTTCTATTCCATTCGGTCTCCGCAACTCCGCCGCCGTGTACCAAGGGCTTCTCTCCCGTGCCTCGGCTCCCCTCAACAACGACGAGGGTGCGCGGGGAACGCCCGACCTAACTCAGTCCGTGCCTCTTCCGGACGATTGCATCTACAACAGCCCCGACGCGCCGCCGACTGGCCGTCGCCTGCGGCTTGTCATCGACTCTTTCTCCGTGAGGAAAACAGCCCGGAGGCGTAGCTCGTAGACCGGCAAAGCCTCCCGTCACTCGGCGGTCACTCGGGAGGGTCGCGAGGTAGGCCATCACCATATGATCTGCAACATCGAGACTCCTACGGCCTCTGACCATGGTGCGACAACCACAACGACCACGGCTCCTGCCTTCAACACCAGTGTGGGGATGGAGACTACGCTTGCCGATGACTCCGAAGGTTCGCTCCCAAGCTCAACTCTTTGTTTCCCTGAGCTCCTTGTGATCAACGGCGCAGGGAACGAGATCGATGAGGAAGTTTCAGACGACGAGCAACCTTTCCTCGCCGAGACCTCATAGGATTGCCACAGGAGGGAGAGGGCAAACCGCATCCGCAACATCTGGCGTCGTCACCTCCTGGGCAATAGAGACCCCACGTTGCCCGTCTGGATAGACGAGGTGACGCCGGATAGCGAGAATGAGCAAGAAGTTCAGAGCCATCGACGCAGGAACTAGGCCCGACAGCGGCGTCGTGACTGGCAAGCTCGCGAAGCTAGGCGACACTGCGTGGCCGCACTTCCTGGGCGCAATCTTCTAAGGGAGTTCGAAGGGGTCATGGAGACTCTGAGTCAAGCCGGCGGGGCGCTAGTCAAGCTCTGTGAGCTCCTCCCCAACAACGAGGATGGGGAGGCCATCAAGACCGTTCTCACTCGGGTGGCGGACCACCTCATGCCCAGGCAGCCTAGAGCAGCTGATGCACGGCAGGTCATCAACGACAACCGTGATGCGCGTCACATCATCGAGCAGTCTCGTGCTCAGCGACACCAGATGGAGTTGGATCGGCGGGTGAACTACGATCGGGACTATGGCCCCCCTCAGCATGCCCCGGCTGCCAGGATCGTCGCTGGGACAAGAGGCCTCGAGAGGAGGTCCGAGTCATTGCACCACCTCCAGTGCGTCCACGTCGCCTGCCTCCTGCCCCAGCTCGGACCCTCGATCAACTACTCGACGAGCCGTGTCCTACGCACAAAGAAATGCTCCACACTCTCCGGAACAACCGCGACTTCAAAGCCATGCTGGTGCGTGGCCAGCTTCCCATGGCGTAGCCTGCAGCGCCCCTGCCGCCCCCGCCGCAGAACCAGCCTCCACAACGACTGAACGGAGGCAATAATCAATGCTTCCCGGACGTCAACAAGGAGGTCAACTTCATCCTGGATGGACATGGAGCCCACGCGAGCAAGCAGCAGCAGAAGCTAGAAGACCGGCGGATCAACGCGGCCACCTTAGAGCCGCCACAACCATACGATTGGTCCCACGAGCGAATCTCCTTCAGTCGGGCGGATCAGTGGCTCAACTTCGACGAGCCAGGCAAGTACTCGCTTTTGGTCAATCCCATAGTCAGAGACACCCGACTCAAGAAGGTATTGATCGACGACGGTGCAAGCATCAACGTTGTGTTCCCTTGAGCTCTACAGGACATGGGGATCCCTCTCAGTGAACTCAAGAGGTCAGATACCCCGTTCTTTGGGATTGTGCCGGGTGCGGGTGAATATCCACTCGGCCACATTTACTTGCCGGTCGCCTTTGGCACTGCGGAAAATTTCCGCATTGAGACGCTGCGTATCAAGGTCCCGACCTTCAATTGCGTCTATAATGCCATCATCGGACGTCCTGGGCTCGCCAAGTTCATGGCCATCCCGCACTACCCGTACCTCGTCCTCAAGATGCCAGCCCCGCGCGGCGTTCTCTCCATACGGGCTGATTTCAAGGGAGCAGTGCGTACAGGAAGCAATCCAGATGGCCCTCGAGTAGAATAGCATGGCGGCCCAGAAGAAGCTCAAGGCCGACGCAGTTAACGTGTCACAGGAAGACCTCCAGATCCTGACTCAAGAAGCGGCGTTGAGCGCAGCAATATAGCCATCGGTCCTTACGAAGGAAATAAGCCTCGATCCCTCGGACGTGACCAAGACGACTGCCATCAACGCGCTTCTTCCTCCCAAATAGGAAGACGCGCTCGTCCAGTTCCTAAGGGCCAATCGCGACATGTTTGCATGGAAGCCTGCGGATATGCCTGGGGTCCCGAGGAAACTTGCCGAGCACCAACTCAAGGTGTTCCCCAACGCGAAACCCATCAAGCAGATGCTGCGGCGATTTACTCCTGAAAAGCGAGAGGCAATTAGGGCTGAGTTAACACAGCTGAAGGATACTGCTTTCATTAGAGAGGTCATGCATCCCGAGTGGCTTGCAAATCCTATACTCATTCTCAAAAAGAATAAAAAAGACTGGCGGATGTGTGTTGATTATACCGATCTCAATAAGCACTGCCCTAAAGACCCGTTTGGGTTGCCTCGTATAGACTAGGTCGTTGACTCTACGGCCGGCAGCGCTTCACTCTCTTTTCTCAATTGTTATTCGGGTTACCACAAGATCAGCCTAGCAGTTGAGGATTAGGAAAAGACCGCATTCATCACACCTTTCGGTGCGTACTGCTACACTTCTATGTCGTTTGGGTTAAAAAATGCTGGCGCCACGTATCTACGAGTGATCCAGACGTGCCTTGCCGACCACTGGGGCAAACGTGTCGAGGCCTACGTTTATGACGTCGTGATCAAGACCAAGAACGTGGAAGATTTCATCGATGACCTACGACAGTTGTTCGACAGCCTGAGGAAATTTCGGTGGAAGCTCAATCCCACCAAGTGCGTCTTCGGCGTCCCTACAGGCCAATTACTCAGCTTTGTCGTCAGTAACAGGGGGATCGAAGCTAACCCTAAAAAGGTCAAGGCCATACTCCGCATGCACCCTCCCAGATCACAAAAGGATGCTCAAAGGTTGACTGGGTGTATGGTGGCCTTGAGTCGATTCATCTCATGACTCGGCGAACGTGGTATGCCCTTCTACAAACTACTCAAGAATGTAGATCGGTTCCAATGGACCATGGAGGCTTAGGAAGCTTTGGACGCTCTGAAAAGTTCTTGACCACGCCTCCTGTACTCAAATCTCCTAATCGAGGCACAGCCGACTCACCAGCTGAAGATTTGCTCCTCTACATCTCCTGTACGACTCATATGATCAGCACTGCACTAGTGGTCAAGCGGCCGGATAAACAGCACGCAGTGCCTAGGCAACACCCGGTCTACTTCATCAATGAGGTCCTCAGCCCCTCTAAGATCAGGTATCCTCAAGTTCAGAAGTTATTATATGTAGTTCTCATTACCGCACATAAATTGCGTCATTATTTTGAGGAACATAAAATCATAGTGGTTACTGAGTACCCAATAGGAGAAGTCTTGCGTAATCGAGAGGCCACCGGGCGTATTGCCAAGTGGGCCTGCGAGCTATCGAGTTTCGTCCCCGTATTGCCATCAAGACCCAGGCACTGGTTGATTTTGTCTCCGAGTGGACTGAACATTAAGTCCCTGAGAAGCGAGAAATCATGGAGGTCTGCAAGATGTATTTCGATGGCTCGTTGAAACTAGAAGTATGTACTGCAGATCCTCTTCCCAGTCTTGAATAATGCAGCTGAGTACGAGGATCTACTTCATGGTCTGCGCATAGCCATATTACTCGGCATTCAGTGCTTGATGGCCTATGGAGACTCTTTGGTGGTCATTAATCAGGTCAACAAGGAGTGGGACCGCTCCACAGAAAGTATGGATAAGTATTGTGAAGCAGTTCGTAAGCTAGAAGGCAAATTTCAAGGCCTGGAGTACATTCATGTGGATCGGGACCGCAACGTGGATGCTGATATTTTGTCCAAGCTGGGCTCATCACGAGCCAAAGTACCTCCTGGCATCTTCGTTCAAGAGCTTCGTCATCCCTCTATTCAGCTAGACGAGATGAACATACCGGCCGACTGACACATCCTAACTCTGGAGGATGTTCCGACTAACTGGAGGGCTCCTATCATCAGTACATCTTAAATAAGGAGACTCCAGATGATAAAGCTGAGGCCGAGCGAATAGCAAGGCGATCATCTAGTTATACTCTGATCAACAACGAGCTATACAAGCGTGGCGCTTTAGGAGTCTTGCTAAAATGCCTAGATACCTCATCAGGGCAGAGTTTGCTGAAAGAGATACACGCTGGAATCTGTGGAATTCATGCCGGCTCACGTATATTGGTCGGGAAGGCGTTCAGGGCCAGTTTCTATTGGCCAACAGCAAAGAATGATGCTGCCGAGTTAGTGCAGCACTGCGAGGCTTGTCAATTCTTTGCCAAACAGCACCATCTTCTAGCACAGCAGTTGCAGAATATACCAGTCTCATGGCCTTTTGCCTGCTGGGGGCTGGATATGATTGGGCCTTTCAAGAAAGCTCAGGGTGAATATACTCATATGTTGGTTGCTATCGACAAATTCACCAAATGGATCGAGTATAAGCCCATCGCCTCATTAACATCTGCCAAAGCTGTTGAGTTCATTCAAGACATCATCTTTCGCTTTGGCATCATGAACTCTATTATCACAGATCTGGGGTCCAATTTCATGGGCTCAAAATTCTTTGATTTCTGTGAGCAAAGGTCGATTAGGATTAAGTATGTCTCGGTGGCTCATCCTAGAGCCAATGGGCAAGTTGAGCTAGCTAACGGCATGATTCTGGATGCACTCAAGAAGAAAATCTTCGACAAGAATGAGAAGCTAGCCGGCAAGTGGATTCGTGAGCTCCCATATGTGGTTTGGAGCCTTCGAACGCAACCTAGCAAAGCACTTGTGGGCAACACGCCCTTCTTCATGGTCTACGGGTCAGAGGCAGTATTACCCACCGACCTACAGTTCGGAGACCCACGACTGGCTTTCAAGAGTATTGCTGAAGCCGAGGCAACACGAATCGAGGAGATCGATTTACTCGAAGAGGAGCGCCTAAACTCTGTTATTCAGTCGGCTCATTACCAACGGGCCTCGCTCCTTTTTGATAGGAGACTTAGTGCTACGCAGGGTGCTAAGGACTGCTGGACAACATAAGTTGTCTCCTCCTTGGGAAGGCCCATACATCGTCACAGAAGTCACTCGTCCAGGATCATATCGTCTATCTCAAATGGACGGGGCACTAGTTGAGAACTCTTGGAACATAGAGCATCTGTGCAGGTTCTACGCATGAAAGCTTTTCTATGGTTTCTAGAATTAGCACTCAGTGTCGTTCTCTGTACTCTGCCTTCGTTGTACTCTTTATACTCTGTGAATAAAGTACTCTTGGGATAAAAGTTCTCTGTCCAGAATCTTGGTCAGGGTTGTGTTGGCAGCTAGAGCAGCATCCTTTGCCTTCTCATAGACATCCTTCAATTTGCTACAGTTCTTCTTGCTGGTCTCATAGTTCTTCTTGAAGGATTCCAACACTTGAGCTTGCTGATCAGCCTCATCGCGGGATTCTTTTAGCGCAGACCTCGTGGAGGAAAGAACCTTCTTGATGTTGTCATAAGAGTTCTGGACTTCAGTTAACTCGGCCTCTTTGCCCTCAAGGGCCTGATGAGTCAAGGTGTGACTGCTCTTCAGGGCTTCTAATGAACTGACGGTATCGCGGAATAATTTCTCAAAACCATCATGGGATTCTTGTATAGTTTGGAGTTCTGATCGCAGCTGCTGGTATTCATTGGTCTTTTGCTGCATCTTCTCCTATGGAACGATACAGTTCATATGCTTTTGTGAGCAAGGAATATGCTAGTTGGGTTTCTTGGCGAGTTACCTCATGACTCTTCTTCTCATAGTCTAGCTGTCTGCGTAGGTCAGCTGCTGTGTCACGTGCTTGGTCTCTATCCAGAATAGTGTTGCTATACTCTGCTTCACGAGTGACAGCAGCTTGTTTCAGACGGTTTATTTCAGCAGTACCAACTGTCAAAGGGATATTTATTAGCTCAAGGGCTCAAGTTATTAATCAGTGCAAGAAGGTTGGACTCATACCTGTTGTTTCAGCCTTGCGAGCAGCCTCAGAATCAGCTAGCTGCTGCCTCAAAGTGATCACGTCATGGCTGGGTAGCGTAGTAGCCTTCTCCCGAATCACTTAGGCTTGTTGTATTCCATCCTGGAGTATCTTCAACATATCCTGTGGGAAGCAGTTTTAGTTATTTAGCTGACAAAAAGGGCAAAGCAGGTTAAAAAAAGGTTGAAGATTGGCATACCTCAATAGCTGTCAGTAGCCCTGAGCTTGGGGTTGCTGGTACCAGTTGGCGATTGACTTCTTCTGTTTCAACTAGAGGAGGTTGGGCATTGTTTAGCTCGGCTACAGCTAGAGTATCAGGTTGTTCTCTCTCAACGTATTGGAGTTCTGTACTCAATTCAGTGCGTTCTGGTTCTTCAGTACTCTTTGCCTGAGACAGGTCATGGGCTTCAGAAGTTGGCTGGGGAGCATTTGCTGCATTGACCTCAATCTGCTGCTCCTGAATGATGTTATCCTCTGGTAAGGGATCGGGCACAGTTGCTTGTGAAGCTGCACCAGTTAGTGCTTCTTGCCAGTTATCGGTCGGTGCTTGACCATCATTCACAGCTTCAATAGCTTCATCCATTTGGGCATCAGTCTTGACCTTGGGTATAGGTGTTGGCACTATGTCTGCATGGCCCCTGGTCACCAAGTCCTTAGGTGCCGGCTCTGTTGAGGCCCGGGGGCTATATTTCTCAGGTTGGTGGTCCTTGGGGCACGCTGACAACGGATCAATATCGTCATCAGTACACAAGGTGTATGGGAATCTGCAGGCATCTTTAATAATTTGATCCAAATCTAAGTCCTCTGCAGTTAAGTCTATTTAATCTTCATTCGGAGGGAGGATGGATGGAGTTTGGGCCTCACTGGCATCATCATGGTATTTCTTGGAACGTCTCTCGCAGTGACGTAGCTGTACTTCTTATTCTTCTTCACCCTCATCAATCAGGTGGCTTCAGTCTACTCTGAGTAATGAATCATCAGTTTTGGCTACAGTGTGAGAGAGGGGTACCTGGATTTCTTGCTAGCTTTTCCTGTTGACTCGAGGGAGCTTGCGACATCCCTGATAGTCCTCTTGATTGTCCTCTATTTACGTGGCACTAAGGCACCAGTGGCCTTTGCCTTGGTACGCCCTTGACTAGCTGCAGCTCGAGTCTTGACACCACTTGGGGCGGCTGTATGCTTGGGGGCTGCCTTGATGATGTTGCTCACACCTGTCTCTTGGGCAGTCTGAGCTGCACGCTGTATCACTATGAAGGTATGATCTTCGTCATTTCCTGCACCGTGAGCAGCAGCAACAACAGCTTCCATTTCCTCAGTGGATAACTCAGATTGTCGCTTTGATAGCCTATCAGTGCCAGAAAGTGACGGGTCTGATAGGAACTTGGATATATTGCTCTACATTAAACTCTTCATGTTAGGAGGTGATTGCAAGTAGGGTTGAATACAGAAACAAGGTACAGTTCACTTACATTTGGAGTTGGATTCCAGGTTGAATATGGTTTAGGAGTACCCTCGTTGTGAGCTTTACCTCTGAGTATCAATTCTACTCGAGCCTTGACATCCTCTTCAGTCATAGCTCGGGTCGTCTCTCTAGTTGGATCACTAGCTCCGACATATAGATAGGCAGGGTATATCCTATCTTTTAGTGGTTGAATGCAGCGATATACGAGGTCTATGATCATAGCATGAGCAGTACGGCATCTTCTTTCAGTCTGGCTATTTCTTCTAACAGCACATTGACCTCGGCTTGTTCTTCAACAGTGGGACCTTCCTCCCAGCTTGCCAGCTTACTATCAGGCTGCCTGTCAAACCTTGAGGGGAGCGAATTTCCATGGTTCTCTATATATAACCACTCGGAGTGCCATCCTCTGTTGTTATCTGGAAGGGGAATGTCCAAATAGACAGATTTGCGATTCTTCCGCAACTCATAGCTAGCCCCTCCAGTAACTTGTAATACCCCATCCCTCAATCCAGCTTTACAGTGGTATAAATGTTTCCACAGACCAAAATGCAGGACAATCCCAAGGAACGCTTCATGAAGATGGACGAAGATTGACAGTTAAAGTACAGAGTTGGGATTCAAATGGGTCAGATTGATTGAATAGAACTGCAGTAGGCCTCGCACGAATGAGCAGACAGGAAGGCCTAACCCATGAATTGTGATGCCCTAGGCATCTCAAGTGCATTACATTTGCATCGCTGACATATTTACATCATCGCATGAACATCTCATATGGAATGCATAAGTAGACCATGTCAATTGAACCAATTAAATTCAGTTCTTCCTAAATAGGTCTCCACTTTTGTCGCTATAACTTTGAATCTGTTGTGAATTTGAAGAAACTTGATATACAAACTTGTAGAGAATTTCCTGATGAACAACTTTGATAATTGGTGATTTGACATGCAGTAGGGTTTGCATAGAGTATAGGGTCATTTTATGTCAATTTAAGAAATATGTCCAAACCTGACCTGTGGAGTAAATTCAAATTTTCTTGATCTTAAAGTCAAAATCTTGCAATGCTTTTGTTGATAAAGTTGTAGATCTTGAAATTCTGAACAACATTGGTATAAAACTCCTTGTGTGAAAGTGGCTAAAAAATAGACTTTTAGAATTTCTAAACTGGAAGGTTCTGTTGGTCAAACATTGGTCAGCAGTTTAAATTGAAATTTAAACCATATTTTTCAATACAACATGGTATACAAGTTTATAAGGTAATTGTAGAGGAACAAATTTAGAACATTTTATCGAATTGGGACATTTTCAAATTCGGTCTCTAGAGTGTTCTAAAACTGGAAATACAAACAAAGGTCTCTGCAGTCAAAACTGATTTTTCCATTTTTGGGCTTTTTCTTTTTTCATTGTCTCTATGACAAGTGGGCCCCTCTTGACAGCTGTCCTTGGATTCCCGCCCGCGTAATTGGAAAATCCGGTCGGTGGGTCCCACCCTCGCGCGTCTCCGTGCACCAAGTCCATGAGCCCTCCTCTCTCTACCCCGCCTTGGCCCCACCGCCGGTCCATAGACCCCGTACATCCACGCGCCACCATCTCTCCTCCCCTACCCGTCGCCTCCACACGGCGCCTGGCGCCTGCCAGCGGCCGACCGAGGCCGTGGCTCCCTGCCTCGCCAGGCTTCCTTCAAAGGGAAGCAAACGCCTCCTCTCTGCTCACTCCCCGGCTCGCCTCTTCTACTCGTCTCTCGCCCGAACGCCTCCCTCCTTCTCCACTGCCTCCCACCGCCGCCCACCATTGGCGCAAGCTCGGGGCTCGAGCTGCGCCCGCCGCTCCAAGCATTTCCACGCCCTCCAGTCCCCACGCCAGTGTTCCTCGTCCTCCACTCCACCCCCACTTCTAACTCTAGGCCACAATCTTCGCTCCACCGCCACGAAATCCGCCGCCGAACCCCCGCCAGGCCGCGAGCTTGGAGCTCGAAGCTCGGGCCCGCCATTCCAGCCATCCGCTCCGGCCATCCGCTCCGCTCCACACCGCCACGCCGGCGCTCCCCGTGCTCCTCTCCCCCAGAACCCCTAGCTCTAGGCCACTGACGCCGCTCCGCCGAACCGCATTACCTCACTGGAGTCCCGCCTCCTCGGCTGTCACGCCCAGTTCTCAACCAACGGAACTGGAACAGCATATATGTGCCAAGAACGTGTCTCACATATATTATGACAATAGTGACATCACAGAACGTGCATAAAAGATAAAATAAAACGTTTACATAGCGTATATCATCACTTTATTACAATAAGACAACATGTCTTTAAACCAGAGTCATAGCGGAAGCGTAAACGAAGATAAAACGAGCCGCCACAGGGACGTCGACTGGTGGACTGGTACGCCTAGAACTCGTTGAAGTCCTGAACATATTCTTCGAAGTCTTCTGGAGCTGAGCAGCGGTTGGGTTCCAGCCAACAGTAGGTTTAAAGTAAAACAAGCGTGAGTATTTCATACTCAACAAGCATAACATGAACTATGAGGCATCTAAGGTTGACTGACACTTAGCATGAGCTTTTAGTTGGTCAAGTTTTTATTAAACAACTAGTTACTACAGGTGAGTAGATAAACCATCAAGCCCAAGATATTGCATAAGAACATTAAACAACAACATTATCATAAGAACCACCTTCAAACCCGACAGAACCACTAATCTGCATAAAGGATCTGGGCCGCTCATAACCGTGAGCATGGCTGACATGTCAGTTTTACACTCTCGAGAGGTCGTACATCTTTACCCATGAGTCGTGGGCTACGCTAGTGGTCCACCACATTACCTTAGATGAGATGGCTAGCAAGCGCACTACGAGGCCTTTACAAAGATCACGTTGGTAAGGTGTAACCGCTAAGGTTTCAAGGTCCGCAACTGTGGAGCAAGCCTCAAGGGGAGATAAACGCACTCAACCCAAGTAGCGCAAGGGCCACAGAAGCTCACCTCCCCTCTTGCCCCGTCGGTAAGTTACTCCCAAACCAATGCAACCTAATTAATTAGCCAAGACCGTCCCATTCCAGTCTCATGGTAGCACGGTTGTCCCAGGTTGTCGCTTTGCGAACCGGTCCTTAAGGAGAGTGGCTATGAGCACAACACATGCTCACGCCCCCTAAACCAAGTTGCTAAAAAGCCATTTTTAAAGGAACATGAACCACAGCGGGTCAAGCTCAAGATTTGATTGCATAGATCCATTAATCAAAATTATTAACAAAAGATACATGAGTTTGAGCTGCAACTAGCAAAACTTAACCCACATGCATCCCCATAGGTAATCATTGTGATAACAGAGTGTCACACCCCAAAATTTCTAATTTTGGGATGTGAATAGATAACAATGAATAAAATGAAGGATTTCTTAGTTTTCTAAAATTTTCGAACTTGTATGTTTTGTTGGATTGAGAGAAAAGTATGCTTTTAACAATTTTTTTTCTAAATAAAATTTGTTTGTTTGTTGCATTCATGCCGAAGTGCATAAGTGTTTATGTGTGTAAAAAGAATTTTCAAAATAGTTTAAACCGGCTAGGTTTCGAGTCGATCTCAATCCGTATCCCTCAAATCCTAGCCCTTTTCTTTCTTGCCAACTCAAACCAAACCTCTGAAAAACCCTTAGCCAATCTCTGAAGTTTCATCACCTCAAAACCCACCCCAAAACCATAATCCAATCTTGTCAATCATCCTATATACCAAGTCACTTCTTTCAATTGATCAAGTCATTCTCAAAACCCTAGATGATCTCACTCGGACCTCACTGTTTTCCCTCTTTTGGAGATTTTTGACATATCATCCTCAAGTTTACCTTTTCATCATTTCTTTCCACCGACAACGTTCTCTCGCTCTATGGTAAAACTTAGTGTCATTCTTAGGCTCATGTCCAACTGACGTTCTCTTCTATCTCTCATTCCATAGAACCCAAAAATTCCTAATTCGGTTCTAGTTGATGCCGTCGAATTTTCTCCCTTATCATTTTCTCTCCCGTGCATGACAAACTCAAGACTCAATCAATGGGTCAAGGCCCAAAGTTTCCACTCATTTTGACCTTGGATGAAGGCCCGAAATCCTTTCTTTTATTTCCCACTTTTGTCCATAGCTTGGGCCAACCCTAAACAGGCCCAAAACAGCCCAAACTAACCCTAATCTTTCTCTCCCTAGCTGCCCCTCCCCTCCTGGTCGCCCCTCCCCTCTCCTGGCCACCCCTCCCCTTCCTCCTCATGAGAAAACAGAAGGAGGGAACAGCCATGGCTGCCCCTCTCCCCCATGGCTGCCCCCCCTCCCCGTCCCTACACTCCTCCCACCACCGAAACATGAAAACGAAGTGCTCTCATCTCAACGAAGATGATCCCCTGCTGCGTTCTTCGATCCACGCTCTCAAGCATGCCATGGAGGTTGTCTCCTTGCTGCTGCCCCTGCTGTCCATGGGTGTGGAGACCATGGAGGGCACCCCCCGTCGATCCCCGATGCCGAGGCAAGGCTGCAGCCCTATGGGATCGTGTGCGCAGCGGCATCGCCGCCTTGATGTCGCTCATGTTATCTCTTCTGCCATCAACTGCATGGTGAGAACCCCTTAATACCTCCCTGTGTAGATCGCTTGTTTCCCACTGCAAATCATGTTGCATAGATCGAATCCCATCAAGTTCCGGCAAGGTTTACCCATGTGACGTCTCGCTGCAGTCATGGACAGCCATGTTGCCCTAGTTGGCACGGGTGTTTCCCGTCATTCCAGTGATCTAATGGATATGCCCTTCAACCAGATCTTGTATCTTGTCCTTGAATACATACCCGTAAAACGGTTTGTCCATCGGAGCCACGAAGACCAGCTTTTCGGTGGTTGATGTGTCCGCTATTGCTGCTGTCCAAAACAGCCGTGTTACTGCCCTTGGTTCAAGTTTGCCGGTGATCCGGTAGTCTAATGGTCGAGGCCTTCTACTGAGACGTACCTAATATCCTTGTGGACACCTCCATAAAATGGTTTGTCCATAGGTGTATTGATGTGAGAGTTACAGCCGTCGCCGTCCTCGCTGTCACTGCAGTCCAGACAGCAGCACTGCTGCCACTTTGGCGCATGTTTTCTCAATGATCTGGAGGTCCAATTAGCGAGCCCTTCGACCGAGATGTGTATTATATCCTCGATCATACCCCTGTAAATTGGCATGGCCATTGGTTCAGCAACGAGAAAGATATAGCCATCGTTGTGCTCACTGTCGCTGCTATCTTGGCAGCAGCACTTCTGCCCCTTTGATGTGCACTTTCCCATCGATCCGGCAGTCCAATTGCCGATCCCATACATCAATACATGCCTTATACCCTTGAGCACCTCCCTGTATTTTGGTTTTGGCATATGACACCTTGAGTTTATGGTTTCATCGGCCTTCATGCTCGGTGCCCCTGCTGTCCAAATCGACAAGTATATCTCTCTTGCACACGCATCCCCCACCAAACCAGATTGGTTATGGGAAATTCCTTTGGTACAAATATATGTTACATACCTGCACACAACCCCACAAAGTGGTACGGCGTTTGGTGTGGGTTTCAACCTGGTTTTTGTGTATGCTGTACGGCTGTCCACTGTCTTCAGCACATACACGAAATGTCAAACCTTTGTCTCCCAGTGATCCAACAGTCCCCAATAATGCACCCTACTGTCAGAACACAGTCTCATGTCTACCCAACAATATCCCATGAGATCACCATCATACTTCTCAACCAGGACCGTAACATGAATAATCTATTTGACACTACCAATACCCGTCCCATGAACCAGCTCCCTCAACAAGTTTCACATGGTCTATCCATTGCCATCAACCACCTTGGCAAAGTCTTTATCAAAATATTTATTTGTATGGTGTATTGTTCTTAGTTCCCCTTTGTTTGCTGTTTCGGTTGTTTGCGCTGAGGATCAACGTGTGTGAGCAATAGCAAGAGTACCTTTGTGGAAGGCAAGTATAATGTGAACAAAACCTAATAACACTATAACCATCTCATATGCATGTGTCTAATTTTGATTGCCAATGAGGGCTGTACCTAGCCTCTTTCATCGATATGTTTACCTATGGGATGCATGTTGGTTAAGTTTTGCTAGCTGCTGCATGAACAAATGTTACTTTTGTTAATAATCTTGTTAATGGAGCTATGCAATTTAACTCGAAGCGTGACCCTCTGTGCTGTGTGCTTGAGTGGTTCCCGTCTCTTTAAAAATGGCTTTTTAGCAACTTGGTTTAGGGGGCATGAGCATGTGCTTAGTGGTTTGCTCATAGCCGCTCTCCATAAGGACCGGTTCGCAAAGCGACAACCTGGGACAACCGTGCTACCATGAGACTGGAATGGGACGGTCTTAGCTGATTAATTAGATCGTTTTGGTTTGAAGTAACTTACCTGCGGGGCAAGAGGGGGAGTAAGCGGTTGTGGTCGCTGCACTACCTTAGGTTGGGTGTGCTGTGTGCTTCTCCCTTTGTGAGGCGGACACCACAGTTGCGGCGCTTGATTCCTTACAGTTACTTTTTACCAACGTGATCTTTGTAAAGGCTTCGTAGTGTGCTTGCTAGTCATCTCATCTCCGGCAATGTGATGAACTCCTAGTGTAGTACACGGCTTGTGGGTAAAGATGTACAACCTCTCGAGAGTGTAAAACTGACATGTCAGCCGTGCTCACGGTTATGAGCGGCCCAGATCCTTTATGCAGATTAGTGGTTCCTGGTTGGGTTTGGAAGTTGGTTCTAATGTTAATGTTGTTGTTTAATCTTTTATGCAATATCTTGGGTTTAATGGTTTATCTACTCTCTTGCAGTAGTTAGCTGTTTAATAAAACTTGACCAACTAAAAGCTCATGCTTTGTGTCAGCCAACCTTAGAGCCTCATGATTCATGTTATGCTTGTTGAGTACGAGTTGAAGTACTCACGCTTGTTCCTTTACTTTTATCCATGTTGGGGGGAAAATTCCAACCGCTGCTCAGAAGATGAAGGCCTAAAGGAGTACAATTGAAGGTTCATGGAGTTCTAGGCGAGCGACCCCCAGTTGGCTTCCCTGTGGATGGCTCAGAGTTTTAGTTATGCTTCCACTACTCTGTGTATGTCTTATGTATATGTTGTTTAACGTTATATAATAAAGCATGTTCTGTTATATCACTGTATATTGTCTCTATATGTGTGAGATTAGATCCTGGCACACATATAGTTTTACTCTGGTTTGTCTTTTTAAACCAGGGTGTGACAAAGTGGTATCAGAGCCGTGCTGACTGTAGGACACGAGCCTAGGTAGCAATGGTCGTCGCCAAGGTTATATTTTCTTTATATTTTGAAAAACTTTCAACTATGTGACTTTTGCCTATCTCTTGTTGCTCAAAACTCATCTTCTGCTATCTATTGATAAAATTGTCACCCTCTCTTATCTTTGTTTAAATTCTTTAGTCTTTGGCCAATACGATATACAAGGCAAGTGAAGATGTTCATGAAGTTCGAGCTCAACATATCATCGTCGACTGAAGGACGCCAAATGTGACGTTGAAGAACCCATGGCATGAAGTGTCTCCTACAACACTCAAGTTTGCAAGAACGTATACCCACTCACTAGTTTAGTGCTTTGAGTTATATAAGTTTCACCTAAGCCTTTTATATCACTAGACAAACGATGTTAAGGTTTGAGTGCTAGTGTGGTTTCATAAGGACATAATCATGTTAGTGTGCTCCTATGTTGTTTGCTTTGTTATTGTGATATATGTTTGATTTGGTTCTTTGTAGTGATTGTTGATGTGCTGTTGACCTTTCTGGTTTACAATGGCATCGATAGATAGATGGGTTTCTTCTATCCATGTCCTTGCTTTGTTCTCTCCCTTGTCCCTTCTATCTGTTATCTCATTGCTATGGTGAACGCTAGAGAAGAATGCTTGAGAAAAATGGTGACAAGTCAACATTCTAATCTCACCCCCTTTCTTCAAGTGTGAAGATGAACTACACAAGATTGCTGCAAGTATCATTCTGTTAAGGGGGGTAGATCCCAATTACCAGCAAGAATCACTGAATGGTAGGAGAATAAGAAATAAGTTGGAACTGTGGTTGAAAAACAAGAATAAATGTTGGAAGAATGGAAAACACCTCAGGATGTGAAGGACATCAGAAGCTTCCTTAATATGGCATGGTATTATTGGAGGTTCATTAAGGATTCTCAAAGATTTTAGAGCAAGCGATAACCTTGTGCGAGAGAAATGCTAAGTTTCTACGGACTTCAGATCACCGGGATACATCCGAATTGTTGAAGAGAAGGTTGACTACCACACCAGTTTTATCTTAGCCAGATGTCCACAAGAGATCTTAGTGTATGGGGATGCACTATGACAAGGTCAAAGATGTGTTTTTGATATGAGTCATAGTTCTTGCATCTGAAGGAACATGAAGGGAATGACTGAACTCATAATCTGGAGTAGCAGGTGTTGTTCATGATTTAGAGATTTGTAAAGTTACATCAATATAGTTTTGAGTTTCAGATGCCTTTGGAGTAACATGTGGAGTTGAAAAATTCAGTTTTGGATTCTTGAATACAACCAAGGAAGTTACCATGGAGGTAGAACCTATTTTGAAGCATGTGACTAGAAAAGGTTAGTCAAAGGGTAAGAAGATCAATGGGATCAAGGAACAGTTAGAAGAAGGTAAAGCATCAGTCGAGGCATTATATGGTAGAAAGCATAGAACACCATTACACTCGAGCACCAGCTTAGAGAGGAACATTTGCTTGGGCCAAGAGTTATAAACTATAAAGAACAAGAAGTTCAAACCATCCAAGAGAACCCAAGAGTAACTCACTCGAGGCAGATAATTTGAAGGGCAACTATGTCTATTTAAAGGTGTCACCTATCAGAGGTCTCTGCAAATTCAAGGTTAAGAAGAGTTATCACTCAAATACTTTGGACTACTCAAGATCCTTGCAAGAAGAAGTGAAGTTGTTTATCAGCTTGAGTCACCAGCTAGATTTTCAGATGTGCATAATGTGTTTCATATCTATTAGTTGAAGAAGTGCATCAAGGTACCAGAAGAACAAATACCATTTGATGAGCTCAGTGTGCAAGGTGACCTTAGTTATGCAGAACATACAACTCAGATCAGATACATAAAGTTGCAGAAGAGTTACAAGAAACAAGGTGATCAAAATGTGCAAAGTTAAATGAAGCCACCCGAAGCAAGAAGAGTTGTAAGTACTTTTCCCTTATCCTCTTTGCTAGCCAACGCTGAATCTCGGGACGAGATTCTTGTTAAGGGGGTAGGTTGTCACACCCCAAAATTTCTAATTTTGGGATGTGAATAGATAACAATGAATAAAATGAAGGATTTCTTAGTTTTCTAAAATTTTCGAACTTGTAAGTTTTGTTGGATTGAGAGAAAAGTATGCTTTTAACAGTTTTTTTCTAAATAAAATTTGTTTGTTTGTTGCATTCATGCCGAAGTGCATAAGTGTTTATGTGTGCAAAAAGAATTTTCAAAATAGTTTAAACCGGCTAGGTTTCGAGTCGATCTCAATCCGTATCCCTAAAATCCTAGCCCTTTTCTTTCTTGCCAACTCAAACCAAACCTCTGAAAAACCCCTAGCCAATCTCTGAAGTTTCATCACCTCAAAACCCACCCCAAAACCATAATCCAATCTTGTCAATCATCCTATATACCAAGTCACTTCTTTCAATTGATCAGGTCATTCTCAAAACCCAAGATGATCTCACTCGGACTTCGCTGTTTTCCCTCTTTTTGAGATTTTTGACATATCATCCTCAAGTTTACCTTTTCATCATTTCTTTCCACCGACAACGTTCTCTCACTCTATGGTAAAACTTAGTGTCATTCTTAGGCTCATTTCCAACTGACGTTCTCTTCTATCTCTCATTCCATAGAACCAAAAAATTCCTAATTCGGTTCTAGTTGATGCCGTCGAATTTTCTCCCTTATCATTTTCTCTCCCGTGCATGACAAACTCAAGACTCAATCAATGGGTCAAGGCCCAAAGTTTCCACTCATTTTGACCTTGGATCAAGGCCCGAAATCCTTTCTTTTATTTCCCACTTTTGTCCATAGCTTGGGCCAGCCCTAAACAGGCCCAAAACAGCCCAAACTAACCCTAATCTTTCTCTCCCAAGCTGCCCCTCCCCTCCTGGTCGCCCCTCCCCTCTCCTGGCCGCCCCTCCCCTTCCTCCTCATGAGAAAACAGAAGGAGGGAACAGCCATGGCCGCCCCTCTCCCCCATGGCTGCCCCCCCTCCCCGTCCCTACACTCCTCCCACCACCGAAACATGAAAACGAAGTGCTCTCATCTCAACGAAGATGATCCCCTGCTGCATTCTTCAATCCATGCTCTCAAGCATGCCATGGAGGTTGTCTCCTTGCTGCTGCCCCTGCTGTCCATGGGTGTGGAGACCATGGAGGGCACCCCCCGCCGATCCCCGATGCCGAGGCAAGGCTGCAGCCCTATGGGATCGTGTGCGCAGCGGCATCGCCGCCTTGATGTCGCTCATGTCATCTCTTCTGCCATCAACTGCATGGTGAGAACCCCTTATTACCTCCCTGTGCAGATTGCTTGTTTCCCACTGCAAATCATGTTGCATAGATCGAATCCCATCAAGTTCCGGCAAGGTTTACCCATGTGACGTCTCGCTGCAGTCATGGACAGCCATGTTGCCCTAGTTGGCACGGGTGTTTCCCGTCATTCCAGTGATCTAATGGATATGCCCTTCAACCAGATCTTGTATCTTGTCCTTGAATACATACCTGTAAAACGGTTTGGCCATCGGAGCCATGAAGACCAGCTTTTCGGTGGTTGATGTGTCCGCTATTGCTGCTGTCCAAAACAGCCGTGTTACTGCCCTTGGTTCAAGTTTGCTGGTGATCCGGTAGTCTAATGGTCGAGGCCTTCTACTGAGACGTACGTAATATCCTTGTGCACACCTCCATAAAATGGTTTGTCCATAGGTATATTGATTTGAGAGTTACAGCCGTCGCCGTCCTCGCTGTCACTGCAGTCCAGACAGCAGCACTGCTGCCACTTTGGCGCCTGTTTTCTCAATGATCTGGAGGTCCAATTAGCGAGCCCTTCGACCGAGATGTGTATTATATCCTCGATCATACCCCTGTAAATTGGCATGGCCATTGGTGCAGCAACGAGAAAGATATAGGCATCATTGTGCTCACTGTCGCTGCTATCTTGGCAGCAGCACTTCTGCCCCTTTGATGTGCACTTTCCCATCGATCCGGCAGTCCAATTGCCAATCCCATACATCAATACATGCCTTATACCCTTGAGCACCTCCCTGTATTTTGGTTTTGGCATAAGACCACTTGAGTTTATGGTTTCATCGGCCTTCATGCTCGGTGCCCCTGCTGTCCAAATCGACAAGTATACCTCTCTTGCACACGCATCCCCCACCAAACCAGATTGGTTATGGGCAATTCCTTTGGTACAAATATATGTTACATACCTGCACACAACCCCACAAAGTGGTACGGCGTTTGGTGTGGGTTTCAACCTGGTTTTTGTGTATGCTGTACGGCTGTCCACTGTCTTCAGCACATACACGAAATGTCAAACCTTTGTCTCCCATTGATCCAACAGTCCCCAATAATGCACCCTACTGTCAAAACACATTCTCATGTCAACCCAACAATATCCCACGAGATCACCATCATACTTCTCAACCATGACCGTAACATGAATAATCTATTTGACACTACCAATACCCATCCCATGAACCAGCTCCCTCAACAAGTTTCACATGGTCTATGCATTGCCATCAACCACCTTGGCAAAGTCTTGCTGCGAGTCTTTGTCCCTTAACCCATAATTTTCTCATAACACTCATCGGCCATTTGACAAACATCAAACTAATCACAAACTCTCATCATGATGTTTCCCTTACACTACCAAATCCTTTTGTCCCTACCTTCATATCCTTCATCATGAGTCTATTCTTTTCTAACCATCTTTATCTTCTTGTTAATCGTTTTGCTCCGGTTGTTGCGCTCCCATGTTAGTAGTTACGACTGACGTTCTTTTAATTTATGTTCTTTATCAAAATATTTATTTGTATGGTGTATTGTTCTTAGTTCCCCTTTGTTTGCTGTTTCAGTTGTTTGCGCTGAGGATCAACGTGTGTGAGCAACAGCAAGAGTACCTTTGTGGAAGGCAAGTATAATGTGAACAAAACCTAATAACACTATAACCATCTCATATGCATGTGTCTAATTTTGATTGCCAATAAGGGTTGTACCTAGCCTCTTTAATCGATATGTTTACCTATGGGATGTATGTTGGTTAAGTTTTGCTAGCTGTTGCATGAACAAATGTTACTTTTGTTAATAATCTTGTTAATGGAGCTATGCAATTTAACTCGGAGCGTGACCCTCTATGCTGTGTGCTTGAGTGGTTCCCGTCTCTTTAAAAATGGCTTTTTAGCAACTTGGTTTAGGGTGCATGAGCATGTGCTTAGTGGTTTGCTCATAGCCGCTCTCCATAAGGACCGGTTCGCAAAGCGACAACCTGGGACAACCGTGCTACCATGAGACTGCAATGGGACGGTCTTAGCTGATTAATTAGATCGTTTTGGTTTGAAGTAACTTACCTGCGGGGCAAGAGGGGGAGTAAGCGGTTGTGGTCGCTGCACTACCTTAGGTTGAGTGTGCTGTGTGCCTCTCCCTTTGTGAGGCGGACACCACAGTTGCGGCGCTTGATTCCTTGCGGTTACTTTTTACCAACGTAATCTTTGTAAAGGCTTCGTAGTGTGCTTGCTAGTCATCTCATCTCAGGCAATGTGATGAACTCCTAGTGTAGTACACGGCTTGTGGGTAAAGATGTACAACCTCTCGACAGTGTAAAACTGACATGTCAGCCGTGCTCACGGTTATGAGCGGCCCAGATCCTTTATGCAGATTAGTGGTTCCTATTTGGGTTTGGAAGTTGGTTCTAATGTTAATGTTGTTGTTTAATCTTTTATACAATATCTTGGGTTTAATGGTTTATCTACTCTCTTGCAGTAGTTAGCTGTTTAATAAAACTTGACCAACTAAAAGCTCATGCTTTGTGTCAGCCAACCTTAGAGCCTCATGATTCATGTTATGCTTGTTGAGTACGAGTTGAAGTACTCACGCTTGTTCCTTTACTTTTATCCTTGTTGGGGGGAAAATTCCAACCGCTGCTCGGAAGATGAAGGCCTAAAGGAGTACAATTGAAGGTTCATGGAGTTCTAGGCGAGCGATCCCCAGTTGGCTTCCCTGTGGACGGCTCAGAGTTTTAGTTATGCTTCCGCTACTCTGTGTATGTCTTATGTATATGTTGTTTAACGTTATATAATAAAGAATGTTCTGTTATATCACTGTATATTGTCTCTATATGTGTGAGATTAGATCCTGGCACACATATAGTTTTACTCTGGTTTGTCTTTTTAAACCAGGGTGTGACACAGAGGCTAGGTATAGTCCTTATTGGCATACAAAATTAGACACATGCATATGAAGTGATTAAGTGGTTATTGGGTTGTGTCCATGTTATACATGCCTTGCTCAAACTGGTCTTGAGGCTGCTGCTCAACACCCTAAAACTGCTGCTCTTCTTCACCAACAAACTGCTCACCGTCTAAACATGTTCACAACAACATACAAGCATTTACACGCGTACATACATGCAAACAATTATCCAAAGGTGAGAAACAGTACATCATATCATAAAAACAGAAGATAAAACTGTACTAAAAACATTCTACGCATTACTACGGTCGCGTGAGCGCAAGAATGCATAACTGTGATAGAAACAAAGAAACCAGGGGCTAGATTTGAAAAACCGGGGACCTATCCGTAAATAACTGTAGGCGCCGAGGGTTTTCAGGCAAAACCGCCGAGGCTTGGACTGCGGGTTCAAAAACTGGGAAGTCCAGGGGCTAAACCGAAGAAAACAGGACCTAGATCTAAATATTTTTCAACAGGGCTTTACCGCGGGTTGATTCCAGAGAAATGCAGGGCCTTTCTGCGAAAGTACCGCGGTGGACTCGGTCAGCACGACGTGGCCGTGACGGGGCTGGCCACGTGGCCTGACAAGCGGGGCCGGCGGCTGACTGGGATTAAGTGGGCGACGTGGCGCGTTCCGATTGGCCCGCGAAGGGGTATCCCACGATATAATCCTAGCCGTTGACAACGGATCGGACGGCCAGGGTGGAAGGGGACACTGAGGCGCCGGCAGCAACCAAAACCCACGGCGGGGTTCAGCTCGCACGGCGGTGGCTCACCGGCGTGGTGCAGGTCGGGGCCAAGGGTGGGTTTGGCTGGACTAGAGCTAGATGGGAAGGGAGAGGAGGCCGAGGCGGAGCTCGTCGAGGGGTCGAGGGAGACGGGCAGATGGCGGTGAGAGCTCGCGACGTAGGCCGGCGGACGGGCTCGGACGGCGCTTGCGGACGAGAGCGTCGGAGGCTCGGCCTCGCGTCAAGACATCCTGGAACGGCTCCGCGAAGACCCTACGAACGAGATGGGGGTGGTTAGAAGGCCGGAGAGGACACACCGACGGCGAATTCGGCGTCGCAGCGTCTTACCGAAGCGGAACTCCAGCCGCGGATTGCGGGTACGTCGAGGCACCGGAGTGGAATTGGAGTAGAGGCGTGGTAAAGGAGCTCGGGGCGACGCTCGGGGTCGGGTTTTATAGGGGTTTAGAATGCTAGAACGCGGTGTACATGGGGGAGGTGGACGGCGGCTTTGAAAGCTCGTCAAGGCGCAGTGAAGGAAAGGAGGGAAAGAGGGAAACCGGGGCGGCATAAGCGGGATTGAGGCGGGGTGCGAAGGAAAGGGGAGCGGGGGCTAGGATTCGAACCTCCCTTGCCTCGGGCGCCGACGTGGCAGAGCGGGAGACGCGGCGGAGACGGCGGTCTGAGGAAGAAGGAGGCGCTGATGGGTGGGGCCCGACGGTCAAAGGCACGCTGCGGAGAGGGACGCGGGCCGGTGGCGCGCTGAGGGAGTGGGGGCGCGGCTGCGCGGCTGGGCCGGCCTTCGGCCTAGGCGGGAAGGGGTGGCGGGGTGGCTGGGCCGAGGCCCAAGCGGGGAGAGGGGCGGGGTTGGCCGGGCCGGGGCCCAGGCGGGGAGAGGGGCGGGGAGCTAGGCCGGCCGGTTGGGCCGGCCGGTCGGCTTGGCTCTCTTCTTTTTTTTCCTTTTTCTTTTTCTTTTCTGATTTTGAATTCCTTTGAATGGAGATAGAAAATGGTTCTAAAATTCAAATAAATTTGAATTTGAATCCTTAATTCAATCAAACAGGAAATAATGCACCAGCATGTACGCACAAGGAAGTTGGGCCTATGATTTATCTTATACAAGTATTCATTTTAAATAAATCCTGTTAAATGCAACTAAACACATGAGCCTTAGAAAATTAAATAAATTGCTTGAATTTTATTGTAAAATGCTGGAATTTAAACTAGGGTGTTACATCGGCTCACTGTCGTCGGCCTCCTCCGCTCATCCTCTGTCGAATCAAGGTAGAGGGTAAGCTTCCTCGCACTCCCCTCTCTCTCCTCGACCCCCGCCGGCGAGCCCTAGGGCTCCGCGCGGCCGGTTCCCGCGCGCGCTGCCGCGCCGGTCACCCCGGCGAGAGGTTGAAGACGACGGCGGTTTTGCGTTTTGGCCCTCAGTGTTTTGGTGTTTCACGTGTAGATCCAGAGCGCTGTGCAATGTGTCTTGTCAATCTCACGTTGTAGCCCCTCAAGTATATGGATAATTATGTATAGGTCTCGGATCTAGGGTTAATGTGCTATTTTCAACTGGGAACTTTGAAAAATCATAACAATTCAAATAAAAATCCAAAATGGACAAACTCAGTGGCTATGAACTCGTTGTGAGTAGATCTATAGAATGAGTATGATGTGGATGTGTGAAAAATCTGTTTTGCCCCTGGTCTAGTGCATGCATGTTGAGGGTAAATAAATGGAAAAAAGGATGTAAATGAACTCCAAAAATTATGAAACTTGGGCAGTAGCTTTGTTATGACATCTAGGTACCGTGTGATTCTTGGTAGCCGGAGCATTGGTTGATAAATGACCGTTTTGCCCTTAGGCATGTGTTTTGTGTATTTAATTAACTTGGAAAATGAAGGCTATATAAAATGTGCTCAAACATGGACTCTGGTATTTTTCATGTACTTCATATAGCATGAGTAACTCACTAGTGAAGTATGAGGTTGTGCATGCATATTTTAGCTGCTGTTTTGAAATTGGCAAAATGATACTTGCTAGACTTAATAATTGGAAAAAGTGACTTTGGATGCAAAGGATGTTCTATGAAAAATTTGGTATGCTACTAGTATGATAGGGAGTCCAGAAAGTAGTTTTGAAGAATTTAGTAACACTGATCATATATACATCTTAATTTGCATGAGATAAATATATGGAAAATAAATGTCCTACAAAACTATGGATTTTGTGCTTGCTGATTTTTGTATATAATGTTTATGCAATGAAATGCTTGCTGTAAAAATGCTAGGCCCTAAAACCATTCCTATAAATTATGAAAAATCTGAGAAGCTATAGGGCTGATAACATGCTAGAATTTTAATAAATTAATTATAACTTGTTTGTAGCTGAAATTTTGGTAGTAGCATTATGTAGTAAGTTTCTGCATGTGGTAAAAGTTTAAGATCAATTTGAGTTGTCTAACTACATGAACTCATGTGTGCATTTTATTCATAAAGGTGGCATGTCCATTATTGGGTGTGTATATTTTTAACCACAAGTGACAACATTTTTGTGCATATATAAAGTTACATGCGGCATACCATCAAGTACATCTTGTGATTCCAAGGGTTATCAATGAAGGTGTTTTTGAGAGACACTTTTATTGCATTTGATAGGGACTGTGTACATATATAAGACAGTAATTCATGATAACTTCAGAGATAAGATGTGGTGAAGCACAACACATCCTGCCTCTAGCAGTGAGAGTGTACACAGCATTTTCACATGAAGGGTTGAACTAGCTTTTGGTGATGGTTTGTATGATTTCTTAGTGATGGTTTGTACGATTTCTTAGTAAAGTTGTTAAGTTTTCTTTTTAGGGGATGTGTTGGAACTAAGTATACTCGAGTTATTTCGTCACAAGCTACTTGACATGCATTATGTTTCATTTGCACCTCATGCATACAATTGCATTCGTTGCACTCATGGTTGCACTATGTCATGCATATAACCTGTACCATATGTAGGTATTTGCATTCTCTTGCACTCACTTGCATATTGTACCATGCATATAGATTCCGCAAACGAAGGACGAACGCAGGAGCAACTGCTGATCAAACAGCCAGAAGAAGAGACCCTGCACTAGGAGTTGGCTTCTCCTCAACCTGAAGACGGAGGGTCGCTGATTATATCCGTCCCTGTTTCAAGGGGTTGCCTGAGGCAAAGCCGCACAATCCAGCAAACTAACTTAGATTAGTTTGTTGGTTTTCATAAGAATACTCAAAAGTAGGCAACTTATCCCAGCAAATATGATGTCTGAGAATTACGCATATACATTAGGAGTTGCTTGAAACCAAGTGCATTAGACTTTCCGGCCGCCCTAGCCCTAGCACCTATACTTAGAGTTCATAGGACGAGTATGCCTAGAAATGCTAGGTATGAGTAGACGCGAGTGAGCACTATCACTCGTCGCGTAGGCAATTTTACAAATCTCTGAAATCTTACTACGATGGAACTTTATTATATTGTTGCTGATATTAAATGGAGACCGGGCGGAGCATAAGTTTACTTTTCATGGTGTGCGTTGTTGTTAATGGGCTCCGTCCGTGTCGCATAAGGCCTGTCCGCTGTTCGCCTGCTGATCGGCATAACATTGCTAGAATGCTTATCCAGGACATGGGCCTGGTGAAAGTCTTACTTGTACCATCCGAAGAACAGAGACTTGGTCCTACCGGACTCTAGGGGCGCTCACTCTCACGGAGGGCTGACCTGGCGTGGTATCGCTCTGTGGGGGCTAAACCTAGGGAATGGTGGGTTGGAATCGAACTTGGGATGGGACAAGTGGAGATGGGGACTATATGTGGGAACGCGATGGCTAGTAAGCATATACCCCTGGCATTTTTAGTTATTCCCGGGAATTAGAAATCGATTCGAATCGCTGATGCTCACCAGGTGTGAGAATGCCAGATATCGCATACGGGCAACGTAGCAACAATTTAAATACTTTATGCTTATATTCATGTTTTTCAATACAACATGCTTAGATGTGTATGATATACTATTCTGCAAGTTACTGATGGGTATTCATGCTTTTACTTTCATGCAAATATTTACTTTATGATGTAAATGATCTCCATGATTAAGGGATAGCAGCTGTCAAATCCTGCTATCTCCTATCAATATGGTTTTGTTAAAATCAATGGCTAAGGACCCACATGATTAGTAAGCAAGCTTCGCGTTAGCCGTAAGCCCTGTCCATTAAGTCCTAATGAGTAACTAGTACTCAGGGTTTCCCCCCACTTTTGGATTAAAGGTACTGATGACTTCTGGACAATCGCGTGAAGGAGGGTAGAACTGGTGGGCTCGGTGCTACTCGCCTTGTTTACCTCTACATGAAGACTATTTGAGTTTGTTTCTGCTGCGAGATGTTTTGAAAATGCTTCCACTATATTATCGAAGTCGCTTCCGCTATATTTTGAACTTGTATTTGATTCCATACATGATGGTTTGTAAACTAAGTCTATCCATCTTATATTTCAACTGCCTGTAATGATGTAACTATTGTGGCTCCTTCGAGAGTCGGATGTGTTTGATGTCGGTTCCTCTAGGAATGGTTTTATCGAGAGACAGAAGGACTCTCGACGGACTACCGGGTTTAGTTCGGCCTAAGTGCACTGCGAGCCAAAGGTGGCAGGTGTGCTTAGTATGGATTAAGTAGGGCGGTTCCGCCACACAAATGAAGAACGGCATGAACACCATCGCCTCATAAGTGTCCTCGGTTGGAGCAGTATCATCTTTCTTCTCGCATACTCTCCAGTTCGCCACCTCCTTCAGTGGCAGGACGGCCATAGCTACCAATGATTGTAGCATGGGTTCGGTAATGGTGGAGAGACGGTATGCTAAGTACGATGAAGGCAGCTGCCGGTTTTCACTATGTGTCAGGCCCTCACTGGTGTTTCCGTGCTCACTCAAGGTTTTTTTCTTGGGAGCCATGGGCGCGGGTGTTCCTGTTGGTTTGGGGATTCGAGTAGTGAAGAAAGTAGGAGCACTCTTTGTTTAAACAATGGCAGCGGCGGACTCAGCGGGGAAGAATGGCAACACAGTTCTCAGATGGATGAAATTGGCCCAGGGTATATATCTCGAATAACCCTGACGCCGTCATTAACAGTCCTCGAAAAGCTGACGGAAACCGTGACTATCGTTATCTTCACTCGGATTTCATGCCATTAGTGTTTCAGTCAGGTTTTTCTAAGGATAGGCCAGTGATTTCAGTCGGGATGATTCTTAAAAAAGAGTGGTTGTTCAGTCGGTTTTCTTGGTGCAAGTTCATGTTCTCTACAACTTGGAGAATGAGGCCTCTCTGTAATGGACGTCAACTCAACACGGTAAACTGGGTATGCCTGTACTCTGGGCATAGAGGTATATGAGTTCTTCAGTCGTATTACGGTTTCATCTTTACTTCATGAACTTGGAAGTTGAGATTTCACTTGGATGAATGTTTTTCAGGACAAGAACACACAAAAGATCTCAAGAGTAAAGGATAATGTGATGGATTTCATTATATAAACATAGTTCATTACAATAGTGGTAATACATATAGGCGGATTATTCTAAACTACTACTACTACTAATCTATGGTGGTGGAGGTGGATGACCCGGTGGCACGCTTAGTGGCCGGTGGACGGCCCGGCCGGAGGCCCAGTGATGCGGCAGCGCTTGGAGGCCGGAGCGTCGGCCTCATCTCCGCCGTCGTCGTCGTTGTGGCCTCCCGAGCCATCATGGCCACTGGGAGCATCATCGTCGTCGTCGTCGTTGGAGTCCTCCTCCTCCTCGCTGTCCTCCTCCTCGTCGGAGGAGCCCTGGAGGTCGGCGCGGCGGAGGCCCTGGAGCTTGGCGCACTCCTCGGCGTTGTAGCCTTGGGAGTCGTCGGTGTTGCGCTTTGACTCGTCTTCCCTTGGCGGTGTCTCCACGGGGACTGGCTCCTCCTCGCTGGAGGAGTGGTCATCGGAGGAGTCCCCGTCGTACGCGCCTCCGAAGAGCGCGTCGTCGGAGTCCTCATACTCCTCCTCGCTGGCGCTGCGCTTCTTGCCCTTACCTCCGGCCATGGTGGAAAGCAAGTGGAGAGTGCTTGGGGTTTTTTCTTGGATGAATGAGTACTCAGTGGAGGCGTAATGGATGGCCAGGCCATCGCTCTACTCTGATAGTACGATCACTCCGCTTTGTTTTCTGTGAACGCGATTCAAGAGGCTGCGTCGTTTCGACTTTCGCCACGCGTCAATTATTTTCTTGGGCAACAAAGGCTGTTGCGTGTTTGGAAGATTCCTGTTTTCTAGGGAAGTTTGTGGGTAATGCCTCGGTGCCCTCTGTTTATTTCCCTGTGGGTTAACCCCATGGGGTGCGGGATTTGTGGGATTTGTGGAAAAAGTATTCTTTTTCCTAAAATCTGAAAATCAAGACGTTTGGGTTGGCTTTCTATGACTCGGAAAGTTGGGCGATGGATAATAACTCGGATGTGGAATCTAATTGTTTCTCAAGTTGACTCGGCACTTGAGGAATGCATCTGATGAGACTAATTGAAGGGTTTAGATCTTCTAGCTGATTGATACTCAAGTCAACTTGAAGCTTAGGGGCTACCCCATGGGGTGCACTTGGCGGTGCACCATGAGAAACAGTGTGTTGTTAACTTGGGCGTGGAAATCATGAACAGTATGATACTCTTGTTAGAGCCTCGAGTCAATTAATTCCTAAATTAACTCGAGCCTCGGGGGCTTGCGGGGGATAGATATCCCCTTGGCCCTCACGGCCTAGATTCAATGTATGGGCCGTCAAAGGGCCCAATAGAGACGGTAGGCTCCCAAACAAGGCACCGCCTGATCTCGTGGGCCCGAAGATGGATGACGTGACCAAGTCAAAGTGCTACGATTTCAGGAAAGACGTGATGAAGGATGGTTCGGACTCTGGATTACAGAAGCCACAGGACTCAAGGAAGGAAACATGTAATCGTAGATTCTGTGTACTCTTTTAGGCTTCCAAACAGAGTAGGACTCATAGATGGAAACCGACTTGTAACCCAAGCCTTGTTGGACTATATAAGGTGGGTGAGGGACCCCTACGTGGATCATCAATCATCTCATCGCATACCAGCCACCAAACGCCCTAGCTTTCATTGTAACCTCGAGAAGCAAAGGCAATACAACTCGCAGCAAATAGGACGTAGCGTACTACGCATCTCGTGGCCCGAACCTGTATAAATCCCTGTGTTTTGTCGCATCTCTATGCGAACCATCAAGCTACGCCGATTTCGCCACCCCAAAAGCATCACGTGATACATCCCGTGGTGCATTGCCGGTATCAAACACCGATACCTGCGTACTGGCCGGCCGGCTAGGGTGTTGGCTCTGATGCCCCCGGCATCTAAAGAGCCTTAACACACAGTTAGAGACAAGTTAATAATGAATTAGGACTTGATGATGCTTAGAGAGTAACGAAGACTAGATGGAGAAGTAAGTCAAAATTTTTCTAGGAGAATACAAAACTCTACGTGGTTTGGTTGTTTAAGTCACCACCCACAAGCTTTTATGCAAAACACAAATACAAAAGTCTTAGTTCGGAATGTTACCTTCAACTTTGATAATACGACCATCTTAAAAATCATATGTTATGAGGTTTAAAAGTCGTTGGAAGGTGCCAATTGTGATCGTGAACAAATTTGGACCCTAATAAAACTTTGAAAGTCAAGCTCGCTTTCCTGGCCGCCTCGGGCTGCCTCTCCACTACTCGTCACATCGGCCACCACCGCCTTGTTCCCCTCCACCGGCTCCCCATTGAAATAGGCATCAATTTCTCCCTCAACCACCGATTCACCGAGTGTCCACCATGAACGCCGCCATGGCCACGAGAGTGCAAGCTCGCATCTCGGCCGCCCTCGGCCCTCTCCCTCCACGCCTTCCCCATCACCACGCCCGCATGGCCCTCCTCCACCATCCTCGCTACTCCTCGGCCCCTCTAGAGCCTCCTCCTTCCCCCTGACCACGGCGCCGCCATGGCCACCATGCCAAGCTCGGCATCGCCATGGAGGACCCCATTCGACCGTCCCCGTGCCTCCACTTCCACACCCCTAGACTCACCATCTCCTCGTGCAGCTCACACGCCCAACCGTGGCCTCCTTCCTCCGCCGATACCGCCAAATCGAGCCCGCGCCGCCACGCCGGGCCAAGCGACTGCGCCCCGGTTCACCGCCGCCGCACCACCCCTCCACTTCACCACCGGCGACGAGGTCTAGGGGAAACAGCAGCTCGCGTTGGGGAACACGTCCCTAGGCCCACTTGGCTCCAAGACGGGCCCCCACGCCGCCAGCGAAGCGCCGCCGTCCCCTCCCCTGTGCGCGGCCGAAGGAAAAAGATGAAGGGGAGTTTTCCCCAAAACCCCCTGCCCTTTTCCCTTTTTATTTCTCTCTATTACGTACTATTAACTGAGTGTATGCAATCTTCCTTGCAGGCCCCTGGAGTCTACGGTTAATTGTGTATAAGTCCTCAATCTATGTTTTTCCATCTATTTTAACTATTTCGGCGGTGAACTTTGGAAAATCATAACATATCAAATAAAAATCCTAAGAAGGCAAACTTAGTTGCATTAGACTCCTCTTAAATATATCTGTTGAATGGTTATGATGTGGATGTGTAAACTGACTGTTTTGCCCCTGGTATGATGCATGCATGTTAAAACTAGATAAATGTTAAAAGTGGGCTGAATGAGCTCCAATTAATGTGAAACTTGGACAGTAGCATGGTTAGGGTATATTGACACTATGTGAATTTTTGTAACCGTAGCATTGCTCATTTACTTGATGTTTTGCATTTATCTATTTGTTTCTTGCATTTCTACACCATAGAAAATACTTGCCATATAAAGTGTACTTGAATTGACTCCCTGGCATTTTTCATGGGCTTTAGATAGTAAAAGTAGCTCACTGAGAAATTATGAAGTTGTGCATGTTTGATTTGAGTGGTGATATGAAAATGACAAAATGATATTAGCTAGGAAAGAGAATAGGAAAATGTGGTTCTAGGGTGCATAGTAAATTCCATGAAAATTATTGTAGAGTTTTAGTTAGTTGCTGGTTCTAGAAATCATTTTTGAAGATTTTGTGAACACTGTCTTATTTTGCATCTATATTTAGTTAAGAAAAATATATGGAAAATAGATGTCCTATGGAAACTAGAGATATTTCACTTGCTAAGTTTTGTTTGTGCTACTCATGCTAAATAATGCTCACTGAGCGAATTTCATGACCAGAAACTTATATCCTATAAATTATGAAAAATCTGAGAAGCAATAGGACTGACAACTTGTTGGAATTTCCATGATTAATCTATAACTCCTGTGTGGGTGAAATTTGGTCAGTGATATTGTGTATTAATGTTCTGCATGTCCTAAATATTTGAGGTCATTTGACTCTATGATCTTACCAAGAATTGAGGTGCCCTTTTTAATGTTAAATGACTCCTTTCAGTAAAACAGTTATTATGGTTTTGTTGACCTTTGTACTGTCCTGGGATGCCTTTCATCTATACGTTGTTATAAGACTTTCATCTACATATTGCTGCACTTGACTTGTTCTCTTTACAATAAACAACTTGCTAGATGATTATGGGAGTGAGTGAGTGTATGCTTGTTTAAGTCAAGAAAGATACTATTGTTACTAGTGCTATGGGTGATGTTCAGGTTAGTAGACCATCAAAGGTGTATATATATGCTTGACTGCTACTTTGCTACATGTGATATAATAGGGGACAATATGAGTTAATGCTGAACAAGTATTCAATCCATGTGTTGCTTGCGAATATATGATTCCATGAGTAAATGATTGTTTCTCACGACCTGAAGGGCCCATCAGTCGTGTTTGGACGGAGGAGATGTCCAAGGGATCGAGGGGTTGCCTGGGGCAAAGCCTCACAACCCGGCAAACTAATATAGCTTAGTTTGTTGGTTTTATTAAATTGAATCAAAGGTAGGTAGGACCATGATTTCTCCTGGTTAATATAATCTTATTTGATGAGTACGCATCTGCATTAGGAGTTGTTTGAAACCAATTGCATTAAATTCATTGGCCGCCCTGGCCCTAGCACCTATACATAGAGTACGTAGGACGAGTGCCTAGAATAGCTAGGTACGAGTAGATACGAGTGAATAAAGATCACTCGTCCCGTAGGGATTACTTTTAAAATGGCAGAAATTTCAATACTATGGAAGTCGTTATTATGCTATTTACTATTGTTATGTTATGGTTTAAATTGGAGACCGCGCGGAGATATGGGCTTGTTTGTAATGAGAATGGAGATAATGTGTGGTGGACTCCGCCCGAGTCGCATAAGGCCGGCCGTTGTTCGCTTGGAATCTGCATAACATTGCTAGAGGGCTTATCCGGGAAGTGGGCCCGGTGAAACCTTACTTGTGCCATCCCGAGGACAGAGACACGTTCCTACCCACTGGTTGAGACGAAGTGGCCCGGGGGAGCTTTGATCTCATGACGGGGAGACCGAGATGTCGGCAGACTCGTCATGGGGGCACAACCCGGAGGTCAGACGGGAGTGAATCGAACTTGGGATGGAACAAGTGGAGAAGGAGGATATATGTGGGAACGCGATGGCTAGTAAGAATATGTCTCCTGGCATGATAGTTATTCCCGAGAATTAAAAGTCGATTCGAATCGCTGATGGTCACCAGGTGTGAGAATGCCAGTATCACTGCCGGACAATGTAGTAACAACTTGAATGTGCTGTATTATGAATTCATGATTTGAATACTACATAATTGGATATACCTGCTTTACTTTCATGCAATTTATTATTGTATTCATGATTAGTAATATTGACATGATGAACTAAGCAGTTGTCAAATCCTGCTTTTACATAATAAATCAAGCAGCTGTCAAATCCTGCTTCCACATGTTAACTTGATCCTATTTAAAATTAACAGCTAAGGATCCAATCCTTAGTAAGCAAGATTTGCGTCAGCCATAAGCCATTCCATTAACTCCTACTGAGTAAATAGTACTCAGAGTTTGCCCCCACTTTTAGATTACAGGTGAGGAGTTCTTCGTGTGCGCTTGTGTTGGAGGTGGTAGTAGCGTTGGGCTGGGTGCTTGTAACACCCTAATTTTATTTTCAGTATTTTACAATAAATTTAATATGGTTTATTTAATTTTCTAGGATTTTATATGCTTAGCCATGCATTTAATGATTTATTTTATCTACAATAATTAAAATTAATCATAGGTCAACTTTTATTTGTACATTCATGCCGATACATAGTTTTATTCCTTGTATGAACTAAGGATGGAAATTCAAATTTATTTGGATTTAGGATTGGTTTTGACCTTGGTTTTGAAAAGAGAAAGAAAAAAAAATGGCGAGCAGGCCAGCCAGTCAAGCCGGCCCGGCCTGCTCCTCCCTTTTCCCATCTGGCCCAACACACGCACGCCAGGCCCAGGCCAAATCGGCCCAGCCGCGCGCCCCCCTCTTCCTCCCTCTCTCTCTGTCTCTCTGGCGAGTGGGCCGCGCCATCTCGACCCACTGCCACACCGGCCCGCCGGTCAGGCCTACTTCTTCCCCACGCGATCGACGCCGAGCCGCCTCCTCCCGCTCTCGGCGCATGGTCCCGCCTCCACCGCGACTAGCCCAGGCCGCCGCTCTCTCTGACCCTAGCCCCGCCCCGCTTTTCCTATGCCGTGACCGAGGCCCAGCTGCCATTCTCCTTCTCGCGTTGCTCATGCAGAGCCTGCACGCGACGCGGACGCGACACAGAATCTGGGTTGAACCGAACGAACCCGCGCCGCCTCTGGTCTTCCTCTGTCCATGGCCCTGCCTCTCTGCTCCGTGGACCCGAGGGCACCCTCGCGGACCCGCCTGCCAGCGCCCTTACCCCCTCTCTGCTCGGAGCACGCCGAGGCGCCGCGGACCCGAGGCCGGGTAGAGCCCGACGCACCGCCCTTGCGCCACCTCCTTAGCTGACGCGCTGCCCTATAAAGGGGGCACCAATACCACCACCGCGATCTTTTCGCATCCAAGCTGCCGCCCAAGCCCTAGAGCTCCCTGCCGCAGTTGATTTCTGCCATTGGAGCCGAAGGTGAGCGCCACCGCTGCTGCTCAATTCGCCGCTGTCGAGGTCTTTTCGGCCAAATTAACCCTTGATTCACCATCGCAGGACCCATACGGAGCTTCCTCACCGTTTCTTGGACGCCGAAGCCACCCCTCAACGCCGCCCCGTGGAGCTCGGCGTTGCCGGCCGCCTTCTCCCGTAGCCCGCCGTCTGCGTCGCCCGCGCGCCGCGTTTGAACCCTGGGGTGAGTTCGCCGCAGCTCCCTTTCGCTCCCTGGCTAAGTCTAGTCCTGATCCGTGGCCGGGAGTACCCCCAGCGCCAGCGCTCCGGCGAGCCACCGCCGCAGAAGGGCGGACTCCGTCGTCCCGCGAGGTCGCCGTCGGCCAGGCTACTCCCCTCCATTCCTAGCCGCACGATCTCGATCCAACGCCCCAGATCGACCGGAGACCAGTCAAACGCCGGTCAATACTGGTCAACCGCCGTCAACAGTGGTAGTGTGCTCGTGTCCATTTTAATATGGCTTTTTAGCAACATGGTTTAGGGAGCTTGAGCAGTGTGCTCGTGTGCTTTTGCTGGTTCTCTCCCTAAGGACCGAATCACAAAGCGACCACCTGGGACAACAATGCTACCACAAGGCTAGAATGGGACAGACTTAGCTGATTAATTAGGTTGTCTTGGTTTGGGAGTAACTTACCTGCGGGGCAAGAGGGGAGGTGAGCTTCTGTGGCACTCGCGCTACTTGGGTTGAGTGTGCTTTACGTTATATGTATGTGCTTCTCCCCTTGAGTCTTGCCCCACGGTTGCGAAACCTGAAACCTTAGCAGTTACACCATACCAACGTGATCTTTGTAAAGGCTTCGTAGTGCGCTTGCTAGTCATCTCATCTTCGGTAATGTGATGAATTCCTAGCATAGCTTATGACTTGTGGGTAAAGATGTACAACCTCTCGAGAGTGTAAAACTAACATGTTAGCCGTGCTCACGATTATGAGCGGCCCAGACCCTTACCAGTGATTAGTAGGATCCTTGGCTGAGGTTCCTTTGTTATGGTTATGGTTATGGTTTTGATAATGGTTTTATCTATTTAATCTTATTTAATTCTTATGCAATATCTTTTGGGCTAATGGTTTTGTCATTAATTCATAGTAATTAGGCCTTAATAAATGTTTTAAATTAAAAGCTTATGCAGTTGTCAGCTAACCATAGAGCCTCATGGTTTATGTTATATTTGTTGGGTATTCTGTACTCACGCTTGTTTCTTTATATTTATTCCTTGTTGGGGGGAAAAATCCAACCGCTGCTCAGATGATGGTGGTAATGAAGACTATGTGCAAGACTACGACGAGTTTTAGGCGTTTCGTTCACCAGTTGACATCCCTGCGGCGCCCGTTATCTTTATGTTTTTATGCTGCCGCTATGCTACGTTATACTCTGAGTTAAACACTTGTGTCACAGTATATTAATGATATATTTAATGTTATGCATGTTTTTATCTTTGGCAAGTGTTGTGGTATTCTGTAATTTGCCATGTATTTCTATCGTTTCTATAGATGTCATCATTAGGGTGTCTTTATATGAGAATTAGATTACCCTTATAATGTCTCGTTAGAGCGCTTTGTTTGGGTGTGTGAATGCTTGTCATGGTGAACTATGTTTGATTTGGTTCTTTGTTTGATTGATAGTCTAACTGTGTTATATGTCCACAGTATAAACACCTATGAAGATTAAATTAATTAAATAAATTAATTAATAAAGATTAGATCGTTGGGGGTTATAAATAGTCATCTACTCTTTTCTCTTTACTTTATCGGTCACCGTTGTTTATCATCCTGGATATGTGCAACATTTGCTTACTGATGTTGTCTAACCTGCTTCCAACAGATGGTAAACACCAGGAACAGAGGCAATGGACCGGAGGATCACAATCAGGCCAATGGCAATCCACCACAGAACCCTCCGCCACTGACAGCTGATCAATCCTTTCAACTCCAGATGTAGATGATGGCTACTCTCAACAATGCGGTACAAGCTATTCAAACTGTTCAAGCCAACCAACAGCCGCAGCAGAGGGACAGGCGTGGAGACTTCATGAAGGGGCACCCGCCAACTTTCTCCCATTCTGCTGATCCGCTTCAGGCAGATGACTGGCTCCGTGCAGTGGAGCGACAGCTTGACATTGCACAGTGCAATGATCAAGAGAGGGTCCTGTATGCAGCAGGATAACTTCAAGGTGCTGCTCTAGATTGGTGGGAATCATACAGACCTCAAGACAGAGAATGCTTCACTTGGTCTCAGTTCCGCGAGAGGTTCAGGAGTCACCATGTGCCTGCGGGCATAATAAAGATGAAGAAAAAGGAGTTCCTCTCTCTGAAACAGGGGAACATGTCAGTCACAGAGTACCGTGACAAATTCCTGTAGCTTGCTCGCTATGCTCCCACAGAAGTTGCACAAGATGGCGACAAGCAGGAGCACTTCTTGGAGGGTCTTAATGACAACCTCCAGTTACAGCTGATGAACAACACATTCAATAATTTCAATCACCTAGTGGACTGTGCCTTGCTTACAGAGCAGAAGCGCAGGGAGATTGATGAGAAGAAAAGAAAGCTCAGCCCTGGTTCCTCCAACAGCAACACCCGTCCCCGTTACCCACAGCAGTACCAGCAGCAGGGGTACCCGCAGCGCCAGCAGTCGCAGCAGCAGCAGTACCAATAGCGACAGTAGCCCCAGCAGCAGCAGTACCAGCAGCAGATAGGTCAGGGCCAGCGTTATCAGAATTCAAACCAACGCCCTACCTACCGAGCTATGCCACAGGGGCAGTCCAACCCACCTACCCCAAATCAGGCTACTGTTCCAGTTGTTAGAAACTGCTACAAGTGTGGCAACAGTGGGCACCTCGCCAATAACTACCCTCAAAGGGGCAACAGCAGCAGCAGGGCAGGTAGAACGCCCCAGAGCAGCAGCTAGGGCACCCCAACCAGCAGAGTAAGGCACCACTTCAGGGCAAGATCAATCATGTGACGGTAGAAACTGCAGCAGAAGCCCCAAACGTTGTGCTTGGTACGTTCAAAGTCAACTCCAATCCTGCTACAATACTTTTTGATACTAGTGCTACGCATTCTTTTATTACAAGATTATATGTGAGAAACACAACATACACATAAGTTCCATAAAAAGACCCATGATAATATCATCTCCAGGGGAAAAAATAAATGCTAGTTCTATTTGTTCTATGGTTGATATTATTATAAGGGGAAATAAATTCCGCACTGGGTTGCTAGTTATTGATTTTATGGATATTGATATCATCTTGGGCATTGACACTCTAGAGAAGTGGGGTGTAAAAATTGATTGTGCTCAATGGACAGTTCACCTAGCTGCATCAGATAGCCAAGAAGTGGAGATCAGCGCATCAAGTCCTTCAGGGTATTTTCACCAGATGGAGGCTAGACCTACAGACGGTATTCGGATAGTGTGTGATTATCCAGATGTCTTCCCTGATAAATTGCCAGGTATGCCGCCTGACAGAGATATTGAGTTTTTAATAGAGCTTTTACCTGGCACTGCACCCATAGCAATGAGGCAATATAGAATGGCACCTATAGAGCACGAGGAGGTTAAAAAGAATATAGATGAATTGCTAGCTAAAGGATATATCCGCCCTAGTTCCTCTCCCTGGGCTTTTCCAGTTTTGCTTGTTGAGAAAAAGGATACTGATGTGAAAAGGATGTGTGTGGATTACCGAGCTCTAAATAAGGTCACCATCAAAAACAAGTACCCACTCCCCCGTATTGATGATTTGTTTGATCAGCTTCAGGGTGCTTGTGTTTTCTCCAAAATTGATTTGAGATCCAGTTATCATCAGTTAAAAATTCGTCCCTCAGATATTTCTAAAACTGCTTTCACCACTAAGTACGGCTTGTATGAGTATACAGTAATGTCCTTCGGCCTCACCAATGCTCCTGCCTATTTTATGCAATTGATGAATTCAGTATTTATGGATTATTTAGACAAGTTTGTGGTAGTTTTTATTGATGACATTCTGATTTATTCCAAGACTGAAGCAAAACATGAGGAGCATTTAAGGTTAGTTCTTCAGAGATTGAGGGAACACAAGCTGTACGCCAAGTTCAGCAAATGTGAACTTTGAATTGATGAAGTGCGTTTCCTTGGTCACGTCGTCTCCAAAGGAGGAATTGCAGTGGATCCAAGCAAGGTCAGTACTGTCACGAACTGGAAGGTGCCGGAAATACCAAAAGAGGTTCGTGGATTTCTGGGTTTAGCTGTTATTATCGGAGATTTATTGAGAATTTTTCAAGAATTGCGAAGCCCATGACTTCCCTATTAGAAAAGGATGCAGAATTTAGATGGACAAGTGCACAGCATGCTGCCTTTGATGAGTTGAAGAAGAGATTGACTACAGCACCTGTGTTGACATTGCCTGACCAGCAGAAGAAATTCATAGTTTATTGTGATGCTTCTAGGGATGGCTTGGGATGTGTTCTGATGTAGGAAGGTAAAGTGATTGCATACGCTTCACGACACTTGCGCAAGCATGAGGTGAATTATCTGACACATGATCTGGAAGTTGCAGCAGTGGTACACGCACTGAAGATTTGGCGTCACTAGTTATTCGGGCAGCGTTGTGAAATTTATAGTGATCACAAGAGCCTCAAATACATCTTCACACAGAACGAGTTGAATATGCGGCAGCGAAGATGGCTGGAATTAATTAAGAATTATGATATGGAAAGTCATTATCATCCTGGCAAAGATAATGTGGTGGCAGACGCTCTGAGTAGCAAGAGTTATGCTAATATGGCCTTGGGTTTCATGATGCCGCATGAGTTATGTGAAGAGTTCAAAAGATTAAGCTTGGATTTTCCACATTACACTACAGTCGCAACGTTTGAGGCAGAGCCGACATTAGAACAAGAGATTCGAGATCACCAAAAGGATGATGAGAAATTACAGGAAATTCGTGAGTTGCTCAAATTAGGCAAGGCGCCTCACTTCAGGAAAGATGAACAGGGAACTTTATGGTACAAGAACAGAATATGTGTGCCTAATGTGGATAGCACTAGAAAATTGATTTTCAGTGAAGCTCATGATACGGTTTATTCTATTCATCCCGGCAGCACCAAGATGTACTAAGACCTGAAGAAAAGATTTTGGTGGTACGGTATGAAGCGTGCCGTGGCCGAGTATGTAGCTATTTGTGATACCTGTCAGTGTGTGAAGCCAGAACATCAGAGACCCACAGGTTTGTTACAGCCGTTCAAGGTGCCAGAATGGAAGTGGGAAGAAATAACCATGGATTTAATTGTGGGTTTACCTCGTACTCAGAAAGGTTATAATTCAATACGGGTAGTAGTGGATTGTTTAACCAAGGTAGCTCATTTTATACCGGTTAACACTACTTATTCAGGTGCTAAGTTAGCTGAGCTGTACATCTCCAGAATTGTCTGCCTGCACGGCGTGCCTAAGAGAATTATATCTGACCGAGGTTCGCAGTTTACTTCTCGCTTTTGGGAGCAGTTGCATAATTCTTTGGGCACAAAGCTCAGATTTAGTACTACTTACCATCCTCAGATAGATGGGCAGACAGAAAGAACTAATCAGATACTTGAGGATATGTTGAGAGCTTGTGCCATACAGTATGGCACTAGTTGGGATAAGTGTTTGCCGTATGCTGAGTTTTCTTATAATAACAGCTATCAAGCCAGTCTGAAGAAGTCGCCATTTGAAGCACTGTACGGCAAGAGGTGCAGAACGCCTTTATTCTGGAATCAGACATGTGAGAAGCAGGTATTTGGACCTGACATAATACAGGATGCTGAACAGCAATTGCGGATTGTTAAGGAGAATTTGAGAGAGTTGCTTAATCCAGGCAGAGAAGTTATGCTGACGTTCGCAGGAGGGATTTGTCCTTTAAAGTGAATGATCATGTGTACTTGAAGGTGTCACCAATGAAAGGTATTCGCCGTTTCAACATGAAAGGGAAGCTAGCGCCAAGATACATTGGGCCGTTTAAAATATTGGAGAAGCAAGGTGAAGTAGCCTACCGCCTGGAATTGCCTCCCTGTTTGTCAGGTGTGCATGATGTGTTCCATGTGTCTCAATTGAAGAAGTGTTTGAGAGTGCTCGAAGAGCAAGCACCGCTAGAAGGATTGGATGTACAGGAGGATTTGACTTACACAGAGCATCTAGTAAAAATTTTAGACACATCAGAGAGGAATACTAGAAACAAAAAGTTCAAGATGTGCCGTGTGCAGTGGAGTCATCATACAGAGGCCGAGGCAACCTGGGAACGAGAGGATGAATTAAAAGCAGCATACCCCGCTCTTTTTGCTAACTAGCCTATCTGAATCTCGGGGCGAGATTCTTGTTAAGGGGGTAGGTTTGTAACACTCTAATTTTATTTCCAGTATTTTACAATAAATTTAATATGGTTTATTTAATTTTCTAGGATTTTATATGCTTAACCATGCATTTAATGATTTATTTTATCTACAATAATTAAAATTAATCCTAGGTTAACTTTTGTTGTACATTCATGCCATTGCATTGGCTTTATGTTGTGTGGTCGCCTAAGGATTCAAATTCAAATTTTACTCGAATTTATAGAGTGTTTAAATCTCCAAACAAAAGGATTTGCAAAAGTTTGTAAAAGGAAAAGTCCATAAAACCACCCCTTGTCTTTTCCCCTTTTCAGCCCACCTCCAACCCATCTTGGGTTTTGGCCCACCTCTCTATCCCCTCCACCCGCATGGGCCGGCTTGCCCCTTCACCCACCGGGCCCGAGCGAGCCAGCCCAACACCCGGCCCAGCACCCACCTCTCTCTATTTCTCTGGCAAGTGGGCCGCGGCCCCTCGAGCCACTACCAAACCGGCCCCGCCGGTCAGGCCTCCTTCTTCCTCCCCGCTCTCTCTCTCTGCCGATGGACCGAACGCCGCCGCCTCTCTGCACCATGGCCCCGGCCGCTCCCCGCCTCTGGTTGTGGCCCTCGTCCCGCCTCCTTGACCCGCCTAGCGCAGCCGCCTGCACCCGCTTCCGCTCGGACTCCACGCAGAGACGTCGCGAGGACGTAGACCCGAGTCCGGGTCGAGCCAGGCGCGAATGCCGAGCCAAGATTCTCCCCCGAGGCCCTGGTTCCTCCACTATAAAGGGCGTCCCAAGACCCGTCGCCACATCCTTTTGCTGCTACACCCAAGCCCGAGCCCTAGATCCCCTCTGCGCCGGCGAATTTCGCCATCGGAGCCAAGGCGAGTGCTGCCGCCGCCACCAAATTTGGCCGCCTACGGACCTACTCCGGTCAATTTAACCCCCGTGGCACCATTGCAGGCCCTTCTCGGGGCCTCCCCGACGTTTCTTGGACGCCGAAACAGCTACCTCTCGCCGGTCCACGAGAGTGCTCTCACAGATCGCCCTTGCCCGTGGTAAGCCGCCTCCATCGCCGGCCCAATTCGTCATCTCCGCAACTCCTCCAGCCTTCTAACCACCGCAGTCTCCATCGCAGGGCCTTGGCGACCCCATTCCATTGCCGCCGCCGCCCGTCGCTAGCCCTCTCTGTCGAGCCACCGCCATCCTCGAGCCCATGGTGAGCTTCGTCGCGTTGCCCTGTCTCTCTCGGTCTTGTTCTCGCCCCGTTCCCCACCTCGCAGCGCCCGGAGCGCTTTGCTCCGGCGAGCCGCCGCTGCGGGCGATGTTCACTGTGATGCCCCTGACATCTCAAGAGCCTTAACACGCAACTGGAGACAAGTTAATAATGAATTGAGACTTGATTTCACTTAGAGAGCAATGAGGACTAGCTAGAGAAATCACTAAGTCAAAATTCTTCTAGAAGAATACGAAACCCTACGTGGTTTGGTTATTTAAGTCACCACCCACAAGCTTTTATAAAACACCAAATACTAAAGTCTTAGTTCAGGATGTTACCTTCAACTTTGGTATTATGATCATCCTTACAATCATATGCTATTAGGGTTAAAAGTCGAGGCCAAATCAAATCAGAAATTCCTGGAGAGGTGTCAATAGTGGTTGTGACCAAATTTGAACCCTAATAAAACTTTCCAATTCATTAAGCACTTTTGCTTAAAATTTATATCAAACTTGTGGTGCAGAACATGTACCACGCTTTTGTTACACTGAGCATGGATCAAAACTGTCATCTACTCATTCATAATTGCACCCAAATATCTCATGGAAACAACCAGGTCGGCCTACACTTAGAATATTTTTCCAAGTCTGAATTTCAGCCCTTCCCAAACTTAAATCTGAAATTACTTTTGATTTCACTATACAACTTCAAAACCTTCCTTTCTATGAAATGGAATAGAACTTATCACCTTTCAAATTCACCTAGAGTGGAAGTGTTTAGACTTCATTTGAGTATTCAAAAGTTTGAAACAAGAAAGACTCTACTTAAACTAAAGCTGCAGTTTTACCAAACCCTCAACAATGTTTGTGCTTATAATTCAAAATCTGTGGTGATCCAAGCCAAATTTTATATACCAAACTTGTAGAAACTTATATTAAGAACAACTTTTATAATTGGAGTGTTGACATGCATAGTGATTTGAATAGTGTTTTGGGACCTTTTCTGTCAGCATGTGATTTCTGTCCAAACTAGATTTGATTAGTAATTTCAAATTTAAATTGGTCTACAGCTATAATCTTGCAAAACTCCAATTGAATAAGTTGTAGATCATGAAATTCTAAACAACAATGGTATAAAACTCCTTGTATGAAAATGGGCAGAAGGTGGACTTTTAGAAATTCTAAGCAGGAGGGTTTTGTTGGTCAAACATTGGTCAGCGGGGTAAATTCAAATTTAAATCACATTTCTTCACAGAACTTGGTATCATGGATTTTTCCAATGTTGTAGATCTCGAAGAGTAGAACATTTCATCCAATTGAGGCATTTTTGAATTCAGCTTCTAAATTGGTCAAATAGACAAAATCCAGAAACAACTCAAGCTGGTCAAACCTCACTTTTCCATTTTCGGGATTTGCTTTTCCTTTTTGTCTCTATGACACGCGGGCTCCACCAGTCAACCCGTCTCGGATTCCCGCCGGTGGAGGGCAGTTGTGGGTCCCACATCCGTTTCCTTCCGCGAACCGGGTCCATAGACCGCTCCCTCTCCACTCCTCACCGGGTCCTACTCGTCAGTGACACGGTCCACTGGACCGCGTCCACGCAACCATCGCCGTCCATCTTCCCCGCTCCAGCGCGCCCACGCGGCGGGCGATGCCTGCCCGCGCCGCGCGTGGCCGACGCCGGCCGACGCCGAGGGCCGCGCCCTGCCTGCTCCGCATCTAGATGAGAACCCGGCCCCCTTCACTCTCGCCTCGCTCTCTCCCGAGCTCCCCTCTGCCTCCCTCGTCCCCCTGTGCCTCTCTCCCTGGAGGTCAGCGCGCCAAGCCGCATGGCCGCCATGGCCAGAGCTCGGCTCGAGCTCACGGCCCCGCCGCTCCAGACCTCCTCCCACCTACCGAACACGCGCAACGCAAACGCCTTGACACCCTCTACCGAATCCCCAAAGAGTCGGCGTCGATTACGTCCCCCACCACCATCTTCCACGGGTGAACACCATGAACGCCGCCATGGCAACGAGAGTGCAAGCCCACGTGCCTCCGGCCCTCTCCCTCCACGCCATCCCCGTCACCACGCCCGCGTGGCCCTCCTCCACCATCCCTGCTACTCCTCGGCCCCTCTAGCACCTCCAGTTCCCCGCCCCACGTGCGCCGTCGCGCGCCACCCCGGCCGCCTCCATGCTCACCGTGGAGACCCATCTTCGGGTCGTCCCCGCGCCTCCACTCTACCACCTTCGGATTCGCCTCGTCCTCGCGCAGCCGGAGCGCCCCTCCGCTCCCCTTCCCGTCACCGGAGCCGCTGGATCACGTCGGCGCCGCCGCGCACCGCCGCGCCGTGACTCGCGGGTTCACCGCAGCCGCCCCACTTCCACGGTCCATCCCGCACGACGAGAGCTGGGGGGAAAGAAGCCCCACTGCCAGGCGCACCTCGCCAGAGCCCGTCGGCTCCAAGTGCGCGTCCCACGCCGCCGGCGGAGCGCCGCCGGCGCCCTCCCCCACGCGCGGCCGAAGGAGGAAGAAGGGAAAAAGCTAAAGACGGTTCTTTTGCAGAAAACCCCTGCCTCTTTTCAATTTTAAGTGATCTGTTTCGAACACTATTCACTGAGTCCCAGTCCTTTTCCTTGCAGGCCCCTGGGAGTTAGGTTTATTTACGTTTAAATCCCAGATCTAATGTTTTCGATTTAAACTCTTTTATTTCGGCAGTGAACTTTGAAAAATCATATAAAATCACAAAAAAATTCAAAATGGACAGACTCAGTTGCATTAGACTCCTCTTGAGTAGATCTACAGGATAGGTACGATGTTTTGCCCCTGGTTTGATGCATCCATTGTGTAGGTTAATAAATGGTAAAAGTGGACCCAATAAACTCTAAAAATTATGAAACTTAGACAGTAGCTTTATTATGGCATCTAGGTACTGTGTGATTTTTGGTAGCCCTAGCATTGGCTGTTTAATTACTGTTTTGCCCTTTTGCATGTGTTTTGTGTATTTAATTAACTTGGGAAATGAAGGCTACATAGAATATGCTCAAATATGACATCTAGTATTTTCATGTAGTATGAGTTGTTCACTGGTAAAATATGAGATTGCGCATGCATGTTTTAGCTCTGTTATGAAAATGACAAGTGTTATGATGATTTAATCAAAAATAGAAAAGTGCTATTCACCATGCTCTAAGAATTCCACCAAAATTCATGTAGCTATGTTACCCTGTAAGTATGCTTATGTGAATCATTCGTGTATTGTGGTTGTTGTTTCATGAAGGATTCATAAATGGTCACTTAAATAGGATCAAATGTGAAGGAAATAAAAAGGAGATGTAATGTACTCATATCTGCTCTTGTAAACTCCAATTGCTATATTTAACTTGCTATGCCAAAAATGAAACCTTGTAAGCTAGATGGCTATATATTCCACATGCATGTTTCATCCTCATATGCCTAGGTTGCAAATCCTTAGTTATAAAAGTGTAATTAACAATGACCTAAGATAAGGTAGTTATTTATAACTAGTTCATTAATATGCTTGTATACAATAGGTATAATAAAAAGTGCTCTCAGTCTAAAGAACTAACATGTGTTTCTTTTAAGTACTCCATCCGATATGTTTGTCTTGCTAAGAGAGGTTAAACACCGCCATACTTTGTGCATGTATCTTAGCGATCCAGGTAGCTATTGCATGATCTTATCGAGTCATCGCATTACCATGTTGTCAAGATGAATATGATTAGTAACTTGTATATGTGTGGCCGAATGATTGTGTACTTGCTTAAGGTCCATAAGAATACTCTACATTTAAATACTTTACCAATCACCTTTCCGGTACGTCCATGAAATGGTTATTCATGTGTGTGGTTAATATTCATGCATCTCGATCATTGCATCCTGCATATCATTCATATAGTGACGCTATTTGCAGATACGCGATCGAGAAATTAGCGCGTGGAACTACTTCAACCAACGGTGATCCAAAAGACCAACTAAGGCCCACTCATGACCTGGAGGGCCCATCAGTCGTGTTTGGATGGAGGAGTTGTCCAAGGGATCAAGGGGTTGCCTGGGGTAAAGCCTCACAACCCGGCAAACTAACAGTAGCTTAGTTTGTTGGTTTTACTAAAGTGAATCAAAGGTAGGCAGGACCATGCTTTACCCAGCAAATATATTTGATGAATTGCTTACGCATCTGCATTAGGAGTTGTTTGGAACCAACTGCATTAGACTTCCTGGCCGCCCTGGCCCTAGCACCTATATATTAGTTCGTAGGACGAGTTGCCTAGTAATGCTAGGTACGAGTAGACACGAGTGAATGGAGTCACTCGTCGCGTAGGTGTTTTCAAAACAAAAATCTTATGGAAGATTATCATATGCTATGTTTGAAACAGAGACCGGGCGGAGTTATGGAAATATTATGAAAAATGATGTGGCAAGGTATGGTGGACTCCGCCCGAGTCGTATAAGGCCCGTCCGTTGTTCGCCTATTGGTCGGCATAACATTGCTAAGGTGCTTATCCGGGATAATGGACCGGTGAAAGTCTTACTTGTGCCATCCGAAGAACAGAGACTTGTTCCTACCATGGAACTGGGGGCGCTTATCTCATGGGAGGGCTGGACCCGACGAACAGAGGTAACGCTCCATGGGGGCTAAACTCAGGGAAGTGGCGAGTTGGAATCGAACTTGGGATGGGACAAGTGGAGATGGGGGCTATATGTGGAAACGCGATGGCTAGTAAGCATATACCCCTGGCATTTTTAGTTATTCCCGGGAATTAACAAATCGATTCGAATCGCTGATGCTCACCAGGTGTGAGAATGCCAATGCCTTTGACGTCCGAACGTAGTAATAATTCAAATACTTTATGCTTATAATCATGTTTCTCTATTACAACATGCTTGGATGTATATGATCCGTTCCCTTATTCCTAGTGCTGCCCGTCCACTAGTAGGAGGTCGATGGACTTGGGAGATGCTTTGGAGTCGAGGGAGGGCTGACCCGACGTACCGTGGTATCGCTTCTGAGACGGCTACTCCCAGGGGTGTGATGGAAGTGCTATGAATCTTGGAACGGGACATGTGTTTGTGTTTTACTTTCTGCAAGTATTTACTTTATGATATAAATGATCTTCATGACTAATGAATAGTAGCTGTCAAATCCTGCTATCTTATGTCAACATGACTTGGTTTAAGAATCAACAGCTAAGGATCCACATGATTAGTAAGCATGCTTTGCGTCAGCCGTAAGCCCTGTCCATTAAGTCCTACTAAGTAATTAGTACTCAGGGTTTGCCCCCACTTTTGGATTACAGGTACCGGCGACACCTGGATAGCTGTGTTGGAGGTGGTAGTACCGGTGGGCTCGGTGCTATTCGCCTTGTTCATCTCTTCATGAAGAATAATTGAGTTGTTCCGCTGCGAGATGTTTTGAAAACATTTCCGCTATATATATACACTCTGATTTCGCTTCCGCTATACTTAAACATGTATTTGATTTCCTACATTTGGTTTTTTTTTGTAAATTTATTCTATTATTCTCTATTTCAACTGCCTGTGATGATGTAATTGTTGTGGCTCTTTCGAGGGCTGAATGTGTGTGATGTCGGTATCCTCGGGCGATGGTTACATCGAGTGCCCTTTTGGGTAGCTCGACGGACTACCGGGTTTAGTCCGGCCTAAGTGCACTACGAGCCTGAGGTGGCAGGTGTGCTTAGTCTGGATTAAGCAGGGCGGTTCCGCCACATTCACCGCCGGCGCCATCCCCCTCCCTTTCATTCCTAGCCGTTGGATCTTGATCCAATGATCTCCAGCCACCGGTGAGCGGTCAACGGGGTCAAACTCCGGTCAAGTGCCGGTCAGCCGATGTAGATTTGCTAAAGAGCCCCTGTCTTTTCCTCTAATCAAGCCGCAGTCCAAGCCGTAGTGAGAAAGCCCCTGTTTTAATGTTTTTACCCCTAGATTTTGAAAAGTATTACATTTCAGTCCTAACAGCTTTCAAAAGGCCATAACTTCTTCGTTTTAAAACCGTTTTGGGCGATTCTCGCACCCACGCGATCGTATAAATGTGTAGAATAATTTTGTATACGTTTTACCTTTTGTTTTTATGTTATGATGTACTGTTTCTTATCTTTTGCATTTGTTTGCTCGCATGTGTGATCACAGTATGCTCGTTTGGTGCCGTATATCGTGCGTAGACGTTGATCCGCCTGTGGAGTTGGAAGAGCAACCTCCAGAAGCCTCTGAGCAGCAGCAAGGAATAAATTTCGAGGAAGGCAAGTATAACATAAACAACACCTAATAATCTCTTATTTACTGCATGTGCATTTTAATTTTGTATGCCTGTAAGGTTTACCTAGCTACTTTTATCCTTATATGTCTACCTTTTGGGATGCATATGGTTAAGTTGTGTTAGGTGCTGTGCAAACACATATCTTTCGTTAATTTAAATTTGATTAATAATCCTATGCAGTTAATTGTTGGGCTTGACCCTGATCGGTTCATATCCATTTTAATATGGCTTTTTAGCAACATGGTTTAGGGAGCTCGAGTAGTGTGCTCGTGTGCTTTTGCTGGTTCTCTCCCTAAGGACCGAATCACAAAGCGACCATCTAGGACAACAGTGCTACCACAAGGCTGGAATGGGACAGACTTAGCTGATTAATTAGGTTGTTTTGGTTTGGGAGTACTCATAAGTGCATTATATTCATAAAGGTGTTTCCATTTCACAACTTCATTTTATTTGATAGGGACTGTGTACACATATAGAACAATTATTCCTAATAACTTCAAAGATAAAATGCGGTGATGGTTTGTACGATTTCTTAGTGATGGGTTGTATGATTTCTTAGGAATGTCGTTAGGTTTCTTGTTATGGGATGTGTTAAACTGAGAGCACTCGCATCCATTCTTCACAAACGGCTTGATCATGCATTACATTTCATTGGCACCTCATGCATACAAATGCAATTCGTTGCACTCATGATTGCACTATGTCATACACATAAATTGTAGCATATGCATGTATTTGCAATCTCTTGCACTCACTTGCATTTTATATCATGCATATAGATTCCGCGAAGGAAGGATCAACATAGGAGCTGCTATTGACCAATAAGCCGGACAGCGAATTGCACCAAGAGCAAGAAGATGACGTGTCGCTGATTATACCTGTCCCTGCTTCAAGGGGTTGCCTGGGGTGGGGCAAAGCCTCACAACCCGGCAAACTAACTTAGTTTAGTTTGTTGGTTTTCTTAAGAACAATCAAAGATAGGCAGGACCATGATTTCTCTCAGCTCACATAACCTTGTTTGATGGTTTACGCATCTGCATTAGGAGTTGGTTGAAAACATCTGCATTAGACTTCCCGGCTGCCCTGGCCCTAGCACCTATACGTAGAGTTCATAAGATGAGTGCCTAGAATTGCTAGGTGCGAGTAGACACGAGTGATTGTACTCGTCTCGTAGGTGCGACATTACAATGTGACAGAAATCTCACTTATGGAAGCTATTATACATGCTTATGTTTTAAATGGAGACCGGGCGGAGATTTTATGAGTTATTTATTGTTTATGGTATTGTGCACTGGACTCCGCCCGAGTCGCATAAGGCCGGTCGTTGTTCGCCTATTGGTCGGCATAACATTGCTAGGGTGCTTATCCGGGATAATGGACCAGTGAAAGTCTTACTTGTGCCATCCGAAGAACAGAGACAGACTCCTACTGTGACACCTTGGGGAGCTTGTAGTCGAGGGAGGGCTGACCCGACGTGACCGTGGTATCGCTCCTGAGGCGGCACAACCTGGGAACAACGGAAGGATTGAATCGAACTTGGGATGGGACAAGTGGAGATGGGGGCTATATGTGGGAAGGCGATGGCTAGTAAGCATATACCCTTGTCATTTCTAGTTATTCCTGGGAATTAACAAATCGATTCAAATCGCTGATGCTCACCAGGTGTGAGAATGCCAATACCACTGACGGGCAAAGTAGTAATCCACTTGAATATGTTGTATTATGAATTCATGATTTTGTATATCAACATGCTTGGATGTGTATGTTTCGTCTCACTATTCATGGTGCTGCCCATCTACTGAATGGAGGTCGATGGACCTAGGAGGTGCTTTGATGTCAAGGGAGGGCTGACCCGACATACCGTGGTATTGCTCCTGAGACGGCTACTCCCAAGGGTTAGATGGGGCGCTGTGAATCTTGGGATGGGACATGTGTTCATGTTTTACTTTTCCTGCAAGTATTTACTTTATGATATAAATGACCTTCATGGCTAATGGATAGCAGCTGTCAAATCCTGCTATCATATGTCAACATGACCTTGTTTAAAACTCAACAGCTAAGGATCCACATGATTAGTAAGCATGCTTTGCGTCAGCCGTAAGCCTCATCCATTAAGTCCTACTGACTAATTAGTACTCAGGTTTTGCCCCCACTTTTGAATTATAGGTACTGGCGACATCTGGAAAGCTGTGTTGGAGGTACCGGTGGGCTCGGTGCTACTCGCCTTGTTCGTCTCTTCGTGAGGACTACTTAAGTATATTGTTTCTGCTGCGAGATTTTGAAACGCTTCCGCTATATATATATATATACTCTGAATTCGCTTCCGCTATATTTGAACATGTAATTGATTTCATACATTTGGTTTGTAAATTAAGTCTATTATTCTCTATTTCAACTGCCTGTGATGATGTAATTGTTGTGGCTCCCTCGAGAGTCGGATGTGTTTGATGTCGGTTCCTCTGGGAATGGTATTATCGAGAGCTCGAAGGACTCTCGACGGACTACCGAGTTTAGTCCGGCCTAAGTGCACTGCGAGCCAGAGGTGGCAGGTGTGCTTAGTCCAGATTAAGCAGGGCGGTTCCGCCACACTCCATGCACGCGGCGTAGGGTCGGGCGCCAGGGCGGTCCCGGAGCTGCTCGTGGCGACGGTGCCACTCGTCGTCCGTCTCGTTAGTGGTGAGGTAGCGCAGGAGTGTGCAGCCTGCCCCCTCGTCAGAACTCAGTGAGGTGAGTGCAGTCAACATTGCCTTTCGGTAGGCCTCCTCCTCGTTTGCCCCGTAGACAGTGATCGTGTTCTGGCCCATGAGAGAGTCTCGGGGAAGGACAACCTGGGCCCAGCAATCCCCCTCCTCATGCACCGTCTGTACAGAGATGAAGGGATAGGGACGACGCCCCATCTCCCTCAGTGCCCTACACAGGATCTGGAACAGGGGACATGCCTCACAGCAAAGGGTGTGCAGCAACCCACCCTCCACCACAGGAGGAGTGTGACTCGCGTCAGGAAGGACGGTGATCCGTGCTCCGGTGGCCTTACGTGCCGTCTGCTTGGTCCTGGCCATCTGTTTTTAAGTAAGCAAGGCTTTAGATTAGTGACTGGAAACAACTTCATAAAGGAGAGTTCATATAAGTATAATAGTGAAAATGTGCAGATGATAATTTGAAGTTACGATTAACATCAGTTGTATTCTCAAGACCCCCCATTAAGAATAAAAAAACATGAGTTATGATGCATGATTCGTACTAACCGGCCTCACGTCACACACCTTAAGTACACATATAGCATAGCTAGCGTTATTTCGGGGACATATATGCACGGCACTCCCTAATGCATCCAGTCGCTCTCTATTCGTCTTAAGTTCGCACGTGGTTAGGGTACCTGCAGAAGAATGCATGCTCATACATTACCACATAATGTGGCATCCACGCGTGACCGCTACGTGGACAACGTAGGTGGGCCTTTGCACCTTCTCTCAAAGCTTGACTTTCCACCAGTACTGGGGATTGTCGAGAGTAAGGTGGATCCCCAAACCGAATGTTAGTGTGGTGGGCATGAAAGCCCCAAGCATGCCCACCACCCTTAAAGAGCTTTCACTTATACAGCATGAATGCAGGGTGTACAACTATTCGCAAATCCCAATAGCATTCCACCAGTACTGGGGTCTACTATGGCCGAAAAGTTGCTCCCAAAACGCCGAATATGCATATGAGTTCTATCTAGGTTAGAATGTCAGCGATGTCACCTGGATAACACTAACATCCTTATATGGGCATAGCGTATACTCACACTTTTGAATTACTCGGAAAGGGGTTTTCAAAATTAGTTTTGAAAATCAAAACTTGATGATATAACTGTTGTCTGTGTATGATCGGCTCTGATACCAGCTATGGTGGAACCGCGCCGCTTAATCTAGACTAAGCACACTTGCCACCTCTAGCTCGCAGTGCACTTAGGCTAGACCAAACTCGGTAGTCCGTCGAGAGTCCTTCGGCTCTCGACAACACCAAATCTAGAGGAACCGACAACATACACATCTGACTCTCGAAGGAGCCACAACAGATACATCATCACAGGCAGTTGAACAGAGTAAAAATAGATTAGGATTACAAACTAGTTCGAATTTAAATTACAGTCTGATATAAAGTCATAGGATAAAACGAGTTCGTGAAAGTTCTCTCGTAGCGGAATAACACAATTCAGGTAGCACGATAGTCAAAAGTCTTTAAAACATTGAGACACCATCGAGCCCAGTGATGATACCCTTCAGCCACAGTGAAAGTGCCTTAGCCCTGGTGAGAGTAGACACCCCCGCCTACGCAGGCGCAAAAGGCGAACTCCATACCTATAATCCAAATGTGGGGGCAAACTCTGAGTACTAATTACTCAGTAGGTCTTAATGGATGAGGCTTACGGCTGACGCGAAGCTTGCTTACTAATCAAGTAAGTCCTTAGCCATTGATTTTTAAGTAATGTCCTGAGTACGTAAGAAAAGCAGGATTTGACAGCTGCTCTCCTCCTTATTGATTAGTTTAAACTGACAATGAATGGAATTTTGCATGAAAGTAAAACACCAGGATGTATATACAAACAAGCATGTGGTATTTGAAAACATGAGTAAAACATAAGGTATTCGAGTAGTTACTACGTTGCCCGTGTGCGATATGTGGCATTCTCACACCTGGTGAGCATCAGCGATTCGAATCGATTTTTATATTCCCGGGAATAACTATCATGCCAGGAGACATATGCTAACTAGCCATCGCGTTCCCACATACATCCCCCTTCTCCACTTGTCCCATTCCGAGTTCGATTCACTCCCGCCTGACCCCCGGGTTGTGCCCCCATGACGAGCCTACCGACATCTCGGTCTCCCCGTCATGAGTACAAAGCTCCCCCGGGCCACCTTCCTCTCAACCAGTGGGTAGGAACGTGTCTCTGTTCTCGGGATGGCACAAGTAAGGTTTCATCGGGTCCATTTCCCGGATAAGCACTCTAGCAATGTTATGCCAATTAGCAGGCGAACAGCGAACGAGCCTTATGCAACTCGGGCAGAGTCCATAGTGCGACATTATGAAAGGTAAATACTGAATAAAAATCTCCGCCCGGTCTCTGCTTAAATCTTGAGCATAATAATCATCTTTCTTCGTAATAAAATTCTCTTTTGTTTTTGAAATATCACCTACGCGACGAGTGACTCCTTGCACTCGTGTCTACTCGTACCTAGCATTACTAGGCATACATGTCCTACGCACTCTATGTATAGGTGCTAGGGCCAGGGCGGCCGGAAAGTCTAATGCAAAGGGTTTTCAAGCAACTCCTAATGCATATGCGTAATTTAACCATATGATATTAGCTGGGTTGGAATATGGTCCTGCCTACCTTCTTTGTTAGGGTTAGTCTCCTCGGCAACGGGGTCGGTGGTCGGCTGCGGGTCCTCCTGATCGTCCTCGGGCTCCTCGATTAGCGGTTGCTCCTGCACGACCTGCTCCTCGCTCGTCGAATCTATATGCAATGTCATAGTGCATATAAGCGCAAAGGTATGAGATGCAGACATATGATGCAAGAGATTAAACGTGGTACACAGTTGTCTGATGCATGACTTAAGTAACCACATGCTCAACATCTTTTACACCCGGTAGACGTGTAAGTCTTGCTTTTAAGAAAAAATTGCATACATTCATTAAGAAATCATACAAACCATCACTAAAGCTTATGTAAATCTACCATCCATGATCCTTCAAAGAGTTCAAGAGAATATGTCATGGGGTATCACGTAGTAGCATCAATATCTAATGTATACCCATATATTTATATGCATTTTACCTATTTGTTGCATTTAAGCTCACATGATGGTTTCATGCTGTTACTTAGTCTCAAATGAGGCCAAATAATTATGTCATGCAGAACAATGATGAGATTAGCTACTGCCAAAATTTCAGCCCTAGGAGAGTTGTATTTATTTTTCTAAAATTCTAAGAAGTTATCAGGCTATTAACATTCCAGATTTTTCCTAAATTGTAGGAATGGTATTTTGATATGAAATTTATTCAGTGAGCATTACTACATATAAGCAGCACGTCCAAAAATTAGCAAGTGAAATATCATCGGTTTAGCAGGACATCTATTTTCCATATTAAAACCTTAATGGAATTAACATGCAGTCAAAACATCGGCAATAAACTCTATAAAAATACTTTCTAGACTCTAGACATCATGTATAAGCTACCACATTTTTCATGGAATTAACTATACAACTTAAGATCACTTTTTCCTTTTATTTACTTAAGCATGTGACACTTTGTCATTTTCAAATTAGCAGCTAAAACATACATGCACACCCTCAAACTTCACCAGTGAGCTACTCATACTATATAAGACACATGAAAAATACCAGGATGTCATCTCGAGCACATTCTATGTAGTGTTCATTTCCAAATTTTACTAAATGCACAAATAGCACCTATAAAAGCAAAACAGTGAGCAAATGAGCCATGCTAGGGCTACAAAAATTCTCATACTGTCGTATTACCCTAAATGTGCTACTTCCAAGTTTCATAATTTTTGGTAGCCATTTAGTCCCCTTTTTCCATTTGTTTAGACTAAGCATGCTTGCACAAGACTAGGGGCAAAACCATATATGCACACCCCCATATCATACCTACTGTGTAGAGCATTTTATAAGGAGTTCATAGCCACTGAGATTGTCCATTTTGGATTTTTATTCGATTTATTATGATTTATCAAAGTTTCAGCCGAAATAAACCAAAATAAAAGCAAAATACTTAGATCTAGGGACTAGATCGAGATTATTTCAAATCTACAGGGGCTAGCATACAAGATTCCTAAGACTTAGTGAATAGCGCCTGTAAAAAGAGAAAAGCCGAGGGGTAGATCTGAAAAATCACCCCCTTGTCTTCCTCCTAGCCGGGAGGTGCGCGCGAGCGCAGCGCTCACCCTCGAGTAGATGTCGTCGACGGCGGAGGCAAGGACGAGGCGTGGGAGGCGGTGAACCGATGGTGAACCGGTGGCGAGGACGGCGCGTCACGACGTCGAGGCGGGGCGGAGGTTGGCGTCGGGTGGGGGATTCACGGCCAGGCTGGGTGCGCAAGAGCGAGGCGAGTGTAGTGGAGTAGATCTAGGGCGCGGGGAGGCTGTGGAGTGAGCGGCGCGAGCTCGAGCTCCGAGCTCGACCGGCAATGGCGGGTGCATGCGGGTCGCGAAGTGAATGGGGGAATGGGGAGGGGAGAGGCGGCAAGAGCTATGCCAGGAGGTGCGCAAGAGCGAGGCGAACTTGGTGACGGGGTTTTGAGGCTCAGGGACTGGCAGAGGTGGCCAGCGCAGCGAGCTCGAGCTCGTCGGCTATGGCGGCTCGGCACGCGTCCGAAATGAGAGAGGGGGCGAGTGAGGGCGAGCGGAGGCGAGAGAGTGAACGGGGATGGGAACGCGGCCAGGTGAAGGCCGAGGCGGCGCGGCGCGATCCGTGGGCGCGGCCGGTTGGCCGTACACCGGCGGCCACGCGACGGGCGTCACCCTGGACAGGGTGGTGACCCTGTCAGGTGGGTCCCACCTGTCATAGGCTTAGCTCAAGGGCTGCTCTAAGTGTGTTTTCTCCCCTTCTGTTTTTCGCATTTTTAACCTATTTAGAGCCCGATTTTGGAAAAATGCCAATTGGATGAAATGTTCTACTCTTTGAGCTCTACAAGTTTGTTAAAAGTCTTGATACCTAAAAGTGTTTGGAAATATGAATTTCATTTGAATGTAGCTCTCAAGTTTCAATTTGGCCTACAGACCAGATTACTAGAAAATGCTAAAACTCCCCCTTCCATCCATTTTCACTCAAAGAGCTTATTGACAACATTATCGAACACCCCAGGATCTACAACTTCTCTAATTAGGACTTTGCCAAAATATGTTTGTAAGTTGGAGAAAAACTTAAATTACTCTGCAGTTCAGGTTTTGACAGGTTTTCTGTGTTGGCAGTAAAAGGTCCAAAACTCTAGGTAAACATCATTATATGACTAAGCCCCAATTATAAAAGTTGTTTCTCTCTTATTTGTCTACAATTTTGTTAATATCAGCTTCACCCAGTTCTCAGCAGAATTCCAGTTATGACCATAACACAGTGAGTTCACCAAGTTACATACCATCCAAACTTTGAACCATGGATCATATGCATGTCAAAATGTGATGCTTTATGATGAATGCTACATGTATGGAAGATGATTATGCACTTGAGATGCTGGAGCATCACACATTTCTTGAAATTGTCCCTCACTTTGGCTTATGGAAGTACTTATATCACTGCAAAGCCGGTCTGAGAGATAGAGTGTTACAAGTTACTGGAGGGGCCAGCTTTGAGCTGCGGAAAAATCGCAAAGCTGTTTATTTGGATATCCCCCTTCCAGATAACAATAGAGAATGGCACTCCGAGTGGTTCTATATAGAAAACTATGGAAACTCTCTCCCCTCGAGGTCTGGGAGGCAACCTAACAGTAAGCTGGCAAGCTGGGAAGAAGGGCCAACTATTGAGGAACAAGTTGAAGTCAACGCCCTGTTAGAAGAGATAGCCAATCTGAAGGAAAATGGCCTTACTGCTCATGCTGTGGTCATAGATTTTGTGTATCACTGCATTCAACCACTGAAGGATAGGATTTACCCTGCCTATTTATACATCGGAGCTAGTGATCCAATTAGAGAGACAACCAGAGCCATGACTGAAGATGATGTCAAAGCCCGAGTGGAGTTGATGCTCAGAGGTGAAGCTCACAACGAGGGTACTCCTAAACCATATTTTGCATGGAATCCAACTCCCAATGTAAGTGATCTTACTATGATTTCTGTAAGTAACTTTACTTGCAATCAGCTACTGACTCGTAGAGTTAATGCACAGCAATATATCCAAGTTCCTGTTAGACCCCACATCTTCTGGTACTGACAGGCTATCAAAATGACAATCTGAGTTATCCACTGAGGAGATGGAGGCTGTTGTTGCTGTTGCTCATGGCGCTAGAAACAGTGAAGAGCATACCTTCATTGTGATACAACGTGCAGCCCAAACCACCCAAGAAACCAGCATGAGCGACATCACCAAGGCAGCCCCCGAGATTAAAACTGCTCCAAGTGGCGTGAAGACGCGAGCTGCAGCTGGCTAGGGGCGTACCAAGGCGAAGGCCACTCGTACCATGATGACACGGAAACAAAGGACAAACAAGAGGACAACCAAGGATCTGACAAGCTCTCCCGAGTCAATGGACAAAGCTAGCGAGAAATCCAGGTATTCCTCCCACACCGTAGCTAAAACTGATGACTCATTAGTTGGGGTAAACTGGACAAGCTTGGTTGATGAGGACAATGAAGAAGAAGAGCAAGCTCAACTATGTCATCGCGAGAGGCGATCCAAGAAACATCATGATGACACCACAGTAGCCCTTCTGCATCCGCTCTACCACCTGATGAGGATGAAATTGATTTGACGGCAGAAGACTTGGACCTAGATCGAATTATCAGAGACACTTGTAAACTTCCCTTCACTTTATGTTCTGATGAAGACATGGACCCGCTGTCAGCAACAGTCTAAGAAATCAAGCCCCCGAGCCCCAACAGAGCTAGCACCGAAGGACTCAGAGTCTAAAGACCGCGCAAGCACAATGCCGGCAGATAGTCCTGAGGTCGAGACTGATGCTCACATGAATGAAGCCACTGAAACTGCGCATGAGGCACAAATACCGTCTGACAACTAGCAGCAGGCACTAGCCGGAGCAGCTCCAGAAGAACTACAGCAAATGTCTGTGACCGAACCATTACCTGAAGCCGTCATCACCCAAGAGCATCCAACTGAGATTGATACAGGGGATACTCCCCAGCCATCATCTGAAGCCCACGAGCCAGCTCAAGAAAAAGAGACTGAAGAACCAAAGCATACTGATCAAGTCGAAGGAGGACAATCTAACACCCTGGCCACAACTGAACCAGACAGCGCCCAACCCCCCTCCACTTGAGGCAGATGATAACAGCCGCCAACTAGTGCCAGCATCCCCAAGCTCAGGGATACTGACAGCTTTCGAGGTATGCCAACTTTGCAACTTTACATAGCCTTTGTTATCACCTAAACAACTCGAATTACTCTCTGCAGGCTATGCTGAAGACACTACAAGGTGGAGTTCAACAGGCCAGCATGATCCATGAGAAGATTGCTGCACTATCCAATCTTGAGGTTACCACTTTGAGGCAGCAACTAGCTAATTCTAAGGCTGCACGCAAAGCTGAGGCAACAGGTATGCATTCAACCTTTCCATACACCAATATCTGAGGTCTCAAGCTAAACCATGTACTCGCTGCCAGCTGCTACTGCTGAAATTGCTTGCCTAAAGCAAGCGGCTGTGACTTGAGAGACAGAACATCGTAACGCCATTGCTGATAGAGACCAAGCTAGAGACACAGCAGCAGACATTTGCAGGCAGCTAGATATTGAGAAGAAAAACCATGAGATAACCCGTCAAGAATCTCAACTAGCATATTCTTTGCTCACAGAAGCGTATGAACTGTATCATTCCACAGGAGGAGATGCGACAAAGAAATGATGAGTACCAGTAGCTACAAGAATCTCAAGATGGCTTTGAGAAGTCGTTCCGTGAGACTGCTAGTTCCTTGGAGTCTTTGAGGAATAGCCACTCCTTAACACGCCAAGCACTTAAGGACAAAGAGACTGAGCTGGCTGAATTCTAGAATGCCCATGATAAAATGAAGAAGGTTCTAGCCTCTACACGGTCTGCACTCAAAGAATCCCGAGACGGGGCTGCTCATCAAGCGCTGGTGTCAGAGGTTTTCAAAAAGAACTATGAGACCAGCAAGAAGAACCGCAACAAACCGAAAGACGCCTTTGAGAAGGCAAAAGTGGCTGCCTTGGTTGCCAATACTGCTTTGATCAAGATCATTGATATCTGTGCGCCAGAGAAAGCTGCACCTCGTCCTCTGGGTGATCGAATAACAACTTTCATAGATGACATGAAGTCTAAGATTTCTGAGCGAGTAAAAACCATTCTTACTCGCGTTCTAATGGTCATCAAGAATTCACAACCTGAGATCAACTTGGCGAGTTTACCAGCGAGGATAGTAAACAAGAACCAAAATGTTGAGCATGAAGATGAAGCCCGCATGATTGCTGAACTCCTTGTAGGTGACAATGAGTATACAATGATTCCCCATGTAATATGATGTACTGGATGCTGTGTGTACATATTTGGCTCTTTATGTCGACACTTTAACTATTGTTCTGCAAAACAGAGTTAGTTTATAAATGAATCAAAATATTCCATGCGTACCTGGGAGTCGTGTCTGTGTAGAGAAAAGAGACAATGTTATGTCGGTAACGCGACCTGAGTTGAAACTAATGATATAGCAGTAAATAAGAAAGTAATATATAACGGTAATGAGCACGAGTACTGCAAGAAAGAGTAACATGATGAAGCAAAGACATGCAGTATCGAGCTGTAGGTCGTCAAACCTAAGCCCTCTGTCTTTGTTCGGCTGGGGCCTTGAATGCTCCCCGATTGTGAGGTCCTGCAAGGCATGTAGCACCGTGCTGTCGGTCGACTGACCTAGGCTGATTGCCTTTGTTTTGTTGGGGCCTCGAGTGCTCCCCTGATATGAGTACAAACGAGAGCATGTAACACCGTGCTGTCGGTCAACTGACCTAGGCCGATTGCTCTCGTGGTGGGGCCGAAGTTATCCCCGTCAAAAGTAAGAGTGGGCATGTAGCACCGTACTGTCGGTCAACTGACCTAGGTCAATTGCCCATATACAGCAAGTGAGTAACGCGGGTAAAAACAGAGAAAAGAACATAGAATGCTTTATCCCAAGAGTACTTTTATTCATAGAGTATGAAGAGTATAATGAAGGCAGAGGACGAAAAATGACACCGATTGCTAATTCTAGAAGTCACAGAAAAACACTACGCATAGAACCTGCACAAATGCTCTATGTTCCAGGAGTTCCCGACTGGTGTCCCATCCATTTGAGATAGACGATATGATCCTGGAGGAGTAACTTCTGTGATGATGTATGGACCTTCCCAAGGTGGAGATAACTTATGCTGTCACACAGTCTTGAGCACCCTGCGTAATACCAGGTCCCCTATTGAGAAGGAACGAGGCCTCGTGCATCGATCATGGTAACGACGTAGAGTCTGCTGATAACGAGCCGACTGAATAACAGAGTTGAGACGCTCCTCTTCGAGTAAATCGATCTCCTCAATGTGTGTTGCATCATCTTTGGCAATGTCCTTGAAGGCCAGTCGTGGAGCTCCAAACTGCAGGTCGGCAGGCAAAACTGCCTCCGATCCATATACCATGAAGAAGGGCGTGTTCCCTGTGAGGGCTTTACTGGGTTGTGTTCGAAGACTCCAGACCACGTATGGCAATTCACGTATCCACTTGCCAGCCAGCTTCTCATTCTTGTCAAAGATCTCTTTCTTGAGTGCATCCAGAATCATGCCATTGGCTCGTTCAACCTGTCCATTGGCTCTGGGGTGGGCCACCGAGGCATACTTCATGTGGACGGACCTTTGCTCACAGAAATCGAAGAATTCCGAGCCCGTGAAGTTAGACCCGAAATCTGTTATAATGGAATTCATGATCCCAAAGCGAAAGATGATGTCTTGAATAAATTCCATTGCTTTGGCAGATGTTAATGAGGCAATGGGCTTGAACTCAATCCATTTAGTGAACTTGTTGATACAACCAACACATGAGTATATCCACCTTGAGCTTTCTTGAAAGGCCCAATCATATCCAGCCCCCAGCAGGCAAAAGGCCACGAGACAGGTATATTCTGCAACTGCTGTGCTGGAAGATGATGCTGCTTGGCAAGGAACTGACAAGCCTCATAGTGCCGCAATAACTCGGCAGCATCCTTCTTCGCCGTAGGCCAATAGAAGCCGGCCCTGAACGCCTTCCTGACCAATGTGCGCGAGGCAACATGATTCCACAGACTCCAGCGTGTATCTCCTTGAGCAAGCTCTGCCCTGATGAGGTATCTAGACATTTTAACAAACTCCTAAGACAACGCGCTTGTATAACTCGTTATTGATCAGAGTATAGCTGGAAGACCATCTTGCTATTCGCTCAACCTCTGCTTTATCATTTGGAGTTTCTTCGTTCAGAATATACCTGATGATGGGGGCCCTCCAGTCAATCGGCATATCCAGAGTTAAGATATGCCGGTCGGGAGGTATGTTCAGTTCGTCTAGCTGCACAGAGGGATGATGAAGCTCTTAGACGAAGATACCAGGAGGTACTTTGGCTCGTGACGAGCCCAGCTTGGACAAAATATCTGCATCCACGTTGCGATCCCGATCCACATGAATATACTCGAGACCTTGAAACCTGCCTTCTAGTTTGCGAACTACCTCGCAGTATTTGTCCATACTTTTCGTAGAGCGGTCCCACTCCTTGTTGACCTGATTGATGACCACTAAAGAATCTCCATAGGCCATTAACTGCTGAATCCCGAGCGATATGGCTATGCGAAGGCCGTGAAGAAGAGCCTCGTACTCAGCTGCATTGTTAGAAACCGAGAAGAGAATCTGTAGCACATACTTGAGTTTTTCCCCTGCTGGAGAGGTGAAGACCACGCCAGCACCAGCTCCTTCCAATTTCAGCGAGCCATCAAAATACATCTTTCGGACTTCCATGATTTCTGGCTTCTCAAGCACTTGGTGTTCGGTCCACTCGGAGACAAAATCAACTAGTGCCTGGGTTTTGATAGTGGTACGAGGACGGAACTCAATGTCGTGAGCCCCCAGTTCACAAGCCCAATTGGCGATATGCCCTGTGGCCTCCCGATTGCATAAGACTTCTCCGATTGGAAACTCAGTGACCACTATGATTTTATGCTCCTCAAAGTAATGACGCAGTTTACGTGCGGTAATGAGAACTGCATATAATAACTTCTGAACTTGAGGATACCTGATTTTGGAGGGGCTGAGGACCTCGCTAATGAAGTAGACCGGATGTTGCCTGGGTATTGTGTGCTGTCCGTCTGGTCGCTCGACCACCAACGCAGTGCTGATCACATGAGTTGTACAAGCGATGTAGAGAAGCAAATCTTCAGCCGGTGAGTCGGCAGTGGCACGATTGGGAGACTTGAGTACGGGAGGTGAGGTTAGGAATTTTTTAGAGCGTCCAATGCTTCCTGAGCCTCTGTGGTCCACTGAAACCTGTCGACCTTCTTGAGGAGTTTGTAGAAGGGCATGCCACGTTCGCCGAGTCGCGAGATGAATCGACTCAAGGTTGCCATGCACCCAGTCAACCTTTGTGCGTCTTTCTGTGATCTAGGAGGGTGCATGCGTAGAATAGCCTTGATCTTCTCGGGGTTGGCTTCGATTCCTCTGTTGCTGATGACAAAACCGAGTAACTAACCTGCAGGGATGCCAAAGACACACTTGGTGGGATTGAGCTTCCACCGGAACTTCCTCAGGCTGTCGAACACCTGGCGCAGATCGTCGATGAAATCCTCTTCGTTCTTAGTCTTGATCACAATTTCATCAACGTAGGCCTCGACACGTTTGCCCCAGTGGTCGGTGAGGCAAGTTTTAATCGCCCTTTGGTACGTTGCTCCGGCGTTCTTCAACCCAAAAGACATGGAGGTATAGTAGTAAGCCCCGAAAGGCGTGATGAACGCTGTTTTCTCCTGATCCTCGATTGCCAGGCTAATCTGATGGTAGTCTGAGTAACAATCGAGAAAAGAGAGTAAACCGCAGCCGGCCGTAGAGTCAACGACCTGGTCGCTGCGAGGCAACCCGAACGGGTCCTTAGGGCAGTGCTTATTGAGATCGGTATAATCAACACACATCCGCTAGTCCTTTTTATTCTTTTTAAGAACGAGTACAGGATTTGCAAGCCACTCGGGATGCATGACCTCTCTAATGAAACCGGCAGCCTTTAGCCGGGTTAACTCTGCAATAATGGCCTCTCGCTTTTCTGGAGTAAATCGCCGCAGCCTCTGCTTGATGGGTTTGGCATTGGGGAACACCTTGAGTTGGTGCTCGGCCAGTTCCCTCGGGACCCCAGGCATATCTGCAGGCTTCCATGCAAACATGTCGCGATTAGCCCTCAGGAACTAGACGAGCGCGTCTTCCTATTTGGGAGGAAGAAGAGCGTTGATGGCAGTCGTCTTGGTCACGTCCGAGGGGTCGAGACTTATCTCCTTCGTCGGGACGGCCGGTTGGATTGCCGTGCTTGAGGCCGCTTCTTGAGTCGGGATCTAGAGGTCTTCCTGCGACATGTCGGTTTGAGCCGCCTTGAGTTTCTTCTGTGCCGCCACATGATTCTGCTCGAGGGCCATCTGCATGGCCTTTTGCACACACTCTGAGTCTCCCTTGAAGTCAGCATGTATGGAGAGAGCACCACCTGGGGCTGGCATCTTGAGGACGGGTATGGGTAATGTGGGATAGCCATGAACTTGGCTAGCCTAGGACGCCTGATGATGGCGTTGTAGACACAGTTGAAGGTCAGAACTTCAAAGCGCAGCGTCTCGATGCGGAAGTTTTCTGCAGTGCCAAAGGCGACCGGCAGATAGATGTGCCCGAACTGATATTCACCCACGCTCGGAACAATTCTGAAGAACGGGGTATCCGACTTCTTGAGTTCGCTGAGCGGGATCCCCATGTCTTGCAGAGCTCTAGGGAACACCACGTTGGTGCTTGCCCCACCGTCGATCGGCACCTTTTTTAGTCGAGTATCCTCGACTATGGGAGTTACCAGCAACAGGTACTTGCCTGGCTCAGCGAAGTTGAGCCACTTATCCGCTCGACTGAAGGAGATTGGCTCGTGGGAACAATCATATGGCTGCGGCGGCTCTGAGGTGGCCGCGTTGATCCGCCGGTCCTCCAGCTTCTGCTGGCGCTTGCTTGCATGTGCTCCATGCCCCCCTAGGATGAAGTTGACCTCCTTGTTGACGTTTGGGAAGCGTTGATTATTGCCTTCGATTGGTTGTTGCGGAGGCTGGTTCCGCGGTAGGGGCGGCAGAGTAGGCTGCGGCATCAGGAACTGGCCGCGTGTCAGCATGGCTTTGAAGTCGCGGCAGTTCCGGAGAGTATGGCGCATATCCTTGTGTGCAGGGCACGACTCGCTGAGGAGTTGATCGAGGGTCCGAGCCGAGGTAGGAGGTGGGCCACGTGGTCGTACTGGAGCTAGAGCCACGACTCGGACCTCCTCTCGAGGCCTCTTGTCCCAGCAACGATCTTGCCGCGAGGGTTCTTCGTGTCTCTCCTGCTTGCCCTTGCCCCGATCGTCCTGTCGGGGGTGGACAAGGTCGCGAGCTCGTTCGTCCGCTGTAATGTAGCGGTCTGCTTTTTGGAAGAGACGCTCCGAGTGTAGGACTGAGACGTGCGACTAGAGGGGGGTGAATAGGAGCACTTGAAAACTCAAATTCAAACCCCCACCGCAGTGCAAAACGGAGACAACGCTCACAATGAAACTAGACACCGTCCACTGAGAGGATATGTATCTAGCTCACAACATGTGCTTGGTACCATCCACCGAACAGATACATACCAAGCACCAAGCGGAAGCACACGCTCAAACGGCTAAGAAAAAGAGCGCAAAAGGAACCAACTTCGGGAAACTGCAGATTTCAGACAAAAAGAGCGGCAAAGAAAAATCTCAATACCCCTTAAGAGAAGCTCCAAAAAATTCCCCAAAATTACCACACCCTCACAAGACAACTAAGAACCACTCTTGAAAAATTCAGACCAAATGGAGAAAGTTTAGACCATCGGACCATCCGATGATTAGAGCATCGTACCGTCTGATGGTCACAGACGAACACCCCGAAAAGAGTTGATCAAAAACCCTATCAAACCAACTCCAAAAATTATGAAATTTTTACTGAAGGTTAAGAAGGGGCAAGGGAACAATTCCACAAATTTTCAGCTCAATTGGACAAGAAATAAAAATCCTACTACCATCAGACCGTTCGATGGTCAAAAACTGACAGACCACCCTCAAGAGAAAAATACTAAAACTAGGTCAAAACACCTCCATATGATCTAAAATTCTCATGGGAGCTTTAAAATTCAGTGATAAAGAGCTCCACAAAATTTCAACCTAAATTTCGAAGATTTGTCCCCTGAACCAAACATGGCTTGAAGACGAACAGAACCAGCAGGAAAACTGGACAGCAGAAAACCTCAGACAAAAGCAATCCGAATCTTGACCAAACCTTCTCCAAACTTCACGAAACTTGGCACAGGCTATCCTAGCCCCATTCCAAAGCTATTCCCAAAAGATCTATGGAAAAAGATCATGGAATAAGCGGAAATTTCAGATCTCGTGAAGAGGTGAATATTTGGGCAAGAAAGGGGAAAGCTCAAGAACAACTTACTCGTGGCAATCCTTCGGGATTGAGATGTTCTAAGACATAATCTCCACGTCCATGCAAGCCCAAAACACAAGGAAAACAAAGGATTCAACCTTGGCAAAAGCAAACGCCAAAAAACCAAGGATCGAAGCCAAAAACCAAAGAGAACAAGAGGAGGAGAAACACACAAAGTTGCTGCACAAAACCACTTCGATTATGAGCCTCAAAAGAGGTCTTAGGTCAGATTACAACAAAGGATTTTGTCCCAAGCAACCACCCTCACCTTCCCTCTTGATTTGGTGGCTAGATCTCACCCTAACCCTCCTAAACTTGGAGCTCAAAGCTTGAGGACGAAAATTACCCTAAGGAAATGAAAACCTAGCTGCCAAGACTACCTCTAATGACCAGCTCTTAGGCTATTTATACACCAGTTCAGTTTTGGCATTTTTACATATAGAACCCTAGCACTAGAAACGCCCGGAGGGGCTAAAACAGAAAAGAACCCAAAATATCGGGGACGGACGACCACGATGAAGACTTCATCTTCTTAGCTTCCACGCAATCTTCGGATGTCCTCCACGTGGCCAGTAGTCCAATCCACCTTTACACCACTAGTTTCGAAGTCAGGAACCGAGAAACTTTAGGAAGTCTCCGTCTAGGCCAGACTTGGCCCATCTTCTCTATCTTGGCGAGTTGTAGCCCAACTCACCAAGCCTTGGGTAGCTTGGGTGGCGGTTTTGGGCCGAAGCCGCCAAAGCCTCCCTCGCACGCCTTCACTCCATGCACTCGGGTTGGAGCACCATAGGTGGCACCTGGCTTCTCCAGTCCATTGGAGTCGCCTCACGGTCGATCGGAGGGCTTACACCACCGTTGCCGAACCGCCCCTCGTGTACCGAGCTCCCATGGCTGACGGACGCCGAGCATTGCCTTCGGTCCATTGGAGGGCTTTTGCCTCAGTCCATCGAGGTATTCATCATCTACCTCCAGTCCATCGGAGGGACTCCAGTCCATTGGAGGGCTTTTGCTCGTTGACAATCATTCATCACACTAGGAGAGCAATGAGGCCGGTCCATTGGCTCTCAATCATTCATCAACACCTTCAACCTGTAACCTAAAATAGAACAAAGACAAGAGAAAAGCGTAAAACCGAAAAAGAAATAAACAAAGAAGAAAGTTGCTCAAATTGCCCAAGAACCAAATACAAGCAAAGAAACATGGCACAATGAAACAACAAAAGAAAACAAAGCATCGGCTCCTCAAGACAGAGGCAAAAGGCTCAACGCACCAATGTAAAGAGCATGCTAAAAGCTCAACTCCCCCTGAAATACATCCTCACAAATGCAAAATGAGTGCTAAGCGCCCCCTCAACTAAATCTCTCCTGAGTTCTCCCCCTTGTCCATATTTTTACAATCTCCCCTTTGGAAGTACACTAATTTCTCCCCCATATTGACAATGGACACATCAAGGGTTCCACGAACTCAACTCCCCCTGAACTAGACAACTCCCCCTCAAAATATGCCATGAAGTGCAAGGAGTGTAACTGAAAGAGCTCAGAAAGGATGGAAAGCTAGTAATCACAAGTTCTAGCATACAAAGCAAGTGAGGGCAAGGAAGCATACAACAAGCTCAAATGAATCTATCTTACACATATCAAGAGTAAGCTTGTTTTTCAAGGTTAATGAAAAGAAAGCATCACCAACATGAATAGCACCCAGCAAGATAGGCATGAACAACAAGGTACTAGCCATGCATACAAGGTGTGCTACTCTCAACCAAAGCATATACAACTAGCCATAAGCATTTTAGAGACTTGCAAAATTCAGATTTAGACATTTGTATTCATAAGCAAGTTCTTTTTGTGCCAGGGGTTATTTACTTGTCTTTTGCCACTTCTTACCAACCAATTTCAAGCCTAGGCTCAAAGAACCATCAGAAGCTTAAGACAAGGTTTTGGTCACCTAGGCTCAAAGAACCATCAGAAGCTTAAGACAAGGTTTTGGTCATACACAGCCTAGTCCAAGTTCATGTCAAAGTGCAATGACAAGCAGTCTCAAACTAGATCAGTGTGACATGCAAATCCACCTAGATCTTTCTCAATTTAGCACATAAGACACCACTTGTAAGCATTTTGATTCAGATTTCAATTTAAGCAAGGTGTCATAAAAGCTTAGGCATCAACATAGCAAAGGCATACAACTAGCATATCCAGGCATGAAAAGATAGCATAGCATTCAACAATCCTACAAATGCTAGGTAGCCAAGTCAAGTGGTGATCATGGTTTTTGATTTGCAAAGAATAAAATGACTTAGCTCACAACTAGTATTTATTAGACTCAAGAGAGCTTAGCCAACCATGATCAAGCATGCATCTGTAAAATCTAGCACAAGCAAGTACTCACTTATCATTCCAAAAGAGCTCTAGTGCTAGTGAAGTGAAAATGCATATGATACTATGCAATGCATGATATGATACAATATGCAAAAGAAACAAAAAGAAATAAAAGCAAGACAAAAGCAAAAACTAAACTACAGAAGCCAAAAGGAATAGCATACTATCCCCGACTAAAAGGAATAGCACACTCCAAGCTCACCTCTCAGACGTGTAAAAGCGTCAAACTCTAGGGGCTTGGTAAAGATATCGGCCAACTGGTTTGCAGATACTACATGGACTAAGTCTATGTCTCCCTTCTCATAGTGATCTCTCAAAAAGTGAAACTTCGCGTCTATATGTTTGGTTCTAGAGTGCAAGATGGGGTTCTTAGCTACAGATATAGCAGAAGTCGAGTCAACTAGAAGAGGGATTTTTCCAAAGCTAAGGCCGAAATCGCTAAGGGTGTCTTTCATCCATAAGAGCAGCAGCTATATACTCTGCTTCTTTGGTAGACAGGGATACACTAGCTTGCTTGCGAGAGGACCAAGAGACAAGAGAGGTTCCTAAGAGTTGGCATGTGCTGGAGGTTGACTTGCGATCAATCCGGCAGCCAGCATGGTCAGCATCTGAGAACCCTCTAAGAGAAAGAGAAGAACCTGAGGAATACCAAAAACCAAGCTCAGGAGTGAATTTCAGATACCTGAAAATGCGCTTTACCGCTTGACGGTGAGATGTCCTAGGAGAAGCCTGGTAGCGCGCACAAAGGCAGACCGCGAACTAAATGTCTGGTCTGGTCACCGTCAGGTACAGAAGTGAGCCGATCATCCCTCGAAATTCCTTGTGGTCCACCGCCTCCCCATCTTCATCAGCATCAAGCATCGTGTTTGCACTCATAGGAGTCGTCATGGGCTTGGAGTCACCCATCTCAAACTTTTTGAGAATGTTTCTTGTATACTTGGCTTAATGGACGAAGGTACCCTTAAGGCCTTGCTTGATCTGCAGCCCGAGGAAGAACTGGAGCTCACCCATGAGACTCATCTCAAATTCGCTGCTCATCTATTCAGCAAAACTAGACACCAAAGCGTGAGATGAACCACCAAAGATTATGTCATCAACATATATCTGAACTATCAGGGTGTCACCGCCACGACTCAACAAAAACATGGTCTTGTCTACTGAACCCATCACAAACCCAGGCTTGAGCAGGAAACTCTTCAATCTAGCATACCATGCTCTAGGAGCTTGCTTCAGACCATAAAGGGCTTTCTTCAACTTATACACCCGGTCTGGAAATCTAGCACTCTCAAAGCCAGGAGGTTGTCTCACATATACCTCCTCCTCTATGAACCCGTTCAGGAAAGAAGACATGACATCCATTTGCTGAAGTTTGAAGCCTTTAGAGGCCACAAAGGCAAGCAAAATCCTAATGGCTTCCAAATGAGCTACAGGGGCAAAGGTCTCCTCATAATCTATCCCCTCCTTCTGATAGAAACCCTAGGCTACCAATCTTTCTTTGTTCCACACAACCATCCCATTCTCACCCTGTTTGTACTTGAAGACCCACTTGGTACCAATAGGGCGACAGTTTGGTGGAGGTTCAACTAAATCCCAAACATGATTTCTCTCAAAGTTCTCCAACTCCTCATGCATGGCGTTCACCTAGTTAGGATCAGATAATGCATGTGACACATCCCGAGGTTCAAAAGTGGCAACATATGCAGAGTAGGAGAAAAAGGCTAGAGAGTTAACCGAAGAGCGTGTGACACGCTGGTGAAAGTCTCCAATCATCCTGTGTGGAGGGTGATCCCGCTGGACCTGCCGAGATGGAACAATCTCGGAAGTCACGTCCCCTGTGTCCTCAGCGGGGCCAGCCTCTGCATGAGCTTGCTGTCGGGGGAGTGAGAAGAAAGCCGTAGGCAAGGGTCCTCATCAGAGCTCGTAGCAGAGGGGGCAAGAGCTGCTGCCGGTGCAGTGGCTCCTGCATCACCAACATCCTCCGCACCTTCCTCATCCTCAAAGATGGGGGTGCCTTCTTCATCATCACCTGAAAGCTCAAAGGTAGGGGTTGTGCAGGGCATAGTTTCATCAAAAGAAACCTCACAAGTCTCAATAACTTGCTTGGCCTCTAAAATCCACACACGAAAAGCCCTAGAACTAGAAGCATACCCCAGAAAAATCCCATCCAAACAACGAGACTCAAACTTGTCCAAATGCCCCGCCTTCTTCAACACAAAGCACCTGCAGCCAAACGCTCACAAATGCTTGATGCTGGGCTACCTACCAAACCAAAGTTCATACGAGGTCTTCCTAAGGAAAGCTCGCAAAAAGATCCGGTTCACAATGTAACAGGCCGTATTCACTGCCTCAGCCCAAAAGCGCCTCAGAGTCCTGTGCTCATCGAGCATCGTCCGTGCCATCTCTACGAGTGTGCGGTTCTTGCGTTCCACAACACCGTTCTACGGTGGGGTATATGGAGAAGAAAACTAGTGCTCAAGACCTAGGTCACAACAGAAGTTTTCGAACCGAGAGTCTCTGAATTCTCCGCCATTGTCACTGCGGATAGCCCTCATGGCCTTATGACTCTCGTTTCTCAACCTCAGTACCAGATCCCGAACAAAACCAAATGCCTCATCCTTAAACTCCATGAAAAATAGCCACGAAAACCGCGAAAAGTCGTCCACAACGACAAACACGTACCACTTCCCACTGACCGACGCTACTCGAGCGGGACCTACTGTATCCATATGGAGTAGCTCACCCGGATAGGTTGTCATAACCTATTATACAGGAATGTGAGAAGCGACAACCATCTTGCCATGATGACAGGGGTGGCATACTAAGTCCTTCTCAGCTCTCAACTTGGGCAATCCTCGGATTAGGCCCATTGAACTCAACCTGACTAGCAGATCAAAACTCAAGTGACCAAGCCTCCTATGCCTCTTCCAAATATCAGCAGAAGGACTAGCAACCAAACAGCGAGCAGGGCCAGAAACAGATATGAGGTCGACCCTAAAAACCTGATCAAAAGGCAGCAAAGAGCAAACAAGGGTCTCCTCAGCATCAAGAACGCAGCACGCACCCTTCTTAAAACGAACCTCAAATCCTTCATCGAGAAGTTGCGAAATAGAAACCAAATTGAACCCCAGATTCCGAACAAAAGCAATTTCTCTCAGGGAAAGCTTAGCAGAGAGTGAAACAGAACCAACACCCAACACGTTACCTTGACCATTGTCCCCAAATGTGATGTACTCCTTGGTGCTCACGGGGTTGAGGCTGGAGAACCACTTGCGGTGCCCTGTCATGTGCCTAGAGCAACCGGAGTCCATGATCCACACGTCCTCCATGCCTCAATCCTATAAAGTCAAATAAAGCGATGGCGAGCAAACGGTCCAGCACTAGGGTTAGTACCAAAACTGCTGTACCAATGCCGAGCCATCTGCTCAAAAGTGGGGTAAGCACAATCAAAGAAATCACCACGACTGGAGTAACCACAACCCTCAAAGCGTGGCCCCTCAAGCTCTCTCACAAACCCTCAGTCATGAGGTCCGTAGCCACGCTGAAAATGCCTAGGAGCTCGACCGACAAAGCGTCTCTCACCACCAGGAGCACAGGCCTCTAGGACGTCTCCTCTCTCACCACCAGCAAAGCAGTCTCTCCTCTCACCGCGGTGGGGAAGATCTTGTCTATCACCCTGGTAGAACTGATCCTGGTTGCCCCAAGCTCTCTCTTGCCTCTCAACCCGCTTCCTCCTGAAGCAAAACTCCTCTAGGTGGCCATTCCGCTGGCAAAACTCACATTGGTAGACAGGCCTCCTAGAAACTGGGTTAGGCTAGGACTTGGGCTTAGGTGGTGTGGCCTTAGGTGGCTCAGGCTGCTGGACTGGCTTCTTGCCCTTGGGCTTACGCTCTTCCTCAACAATCTTGTCCAGCTTAGCCTTGGAAGGCTTGGGTGTCCAGTACTGGTTCTTTGGGGCAGCCTTGGGTGGCTCAAGGTAAACCCCATCAATAGTCTCACCTGGCTGGGTAGGTGCAGTCTTGATCTTAATTGGGGCACTCTTGTCACCTGAAGTGCTACACTTTCCAAACCCAACACCACTCGTCTCACCCTCGGCTCTCTTGGTGCTCTCTATGATCATCTCTAGTTAGGGTTGCCTAGCATATACCCAACCCAACACCTCTCTCAATCTACTTTTGTCATTTTGCAAAGACAACACTTTCTCTCTCAGATCTTCCAGAACTACAGTCTGGGCAACACATGTATCACAAACTAGAGAGGGAAAAACTGGAGCAGCTTTCTCCAACTTCCTAATGGTGGCATCTCTATCCACCAGCTGCATCCTAAGGGTTAGGCAGTTCTCACAAGTGTCAGTAGGTGCTAAAAGCACCAAAGTCAGCTCTCAACTGCTCTAACTCACCTCTCAAGGTAGGACAGACCATACACGCACCCAAAAGCGCAGGTCTAGCCCTAAGCTCCTCAAGCTCCATGAGCTGCCCCTCAAACTTATCCTTCAGCACAGCTAGCTCTCTAGATAAATAGGGACAAGACTCACACTCAAGCTCTCCACTCAAAGTAGGCTCATCCAGCTTGGACTGGAGTTTGCCTAGCTCAACTCTAAGCCCATCTATCTTCTCTATCCGCTTGGCATACCTGTCCCTCTGGTCACCAAGCTCCATCATGAAAGACTCGCAGGTAGGGCACTCAAGCTCACTGGGTTGGGGTCTCACACTCCTCAACCTCTCATTCTTCTCCAAAGCCTCAGCAAGTTGGGCTTTCAACTTCTGCAGCTTCTTAGCTGCCTTCTCCATCATCTTATCCTGAGCTTTCAACTCTCGGCTGTTCTGCTCTAGCATCTCAAGGATTTCGGCTCGCTCAGGAGTTACCTCATCATCGGAAGAAGAGTTGCTATTGTCATCCTTGTTCTCCTTGTCTTCAAGCGCCATAGAGCAAACCGAGCTCCTCTTGTCCCTGTTCTTGCGCCTGGACTTGGTGGAGACGAAGCACAATCCAGCTGGACCTCCTTGATCGTTCCTCTTGTCCTTCCTGTACGTGATCTCCTCATCACTTGAGCTTGACGAGGACGAACAGGAAGAAGATCCGCTGCTGCAGAACCCGATCTCGGTGAAGAAGGCCTTGTCCCGCTTCCGGTTGTCCTTGTGGTAGCTCTTGAAAGCCTTCCGGAAGTTCTTCTTGCCGAAGGGACGCTTGCCGAAACCGTGCTTGCTGGAGCGATGCTTGTCATAGCTTGGCTTGCCGGAGTAGTACTTTTCGGAGTCGCGGGAGTAGCTCTCCGCACTCGAAGCACTTGGGCCTCTCGCCCCTCTTCTGACTCATCCAGTTGTCATAGGCGCGCTGAAAGCGACTAGACACCAGACATAGCTCCTCATCCCTAAGCGACGTCAACTACTCCTCTGTCACAGACATCAAAGCAGAAAACGAGAAGTTGTGCATAAGGGGGTTAGCAACAGACTCACGAGAGGGGGTAGCCAAGGCCAGACTCTTAGAACCTGTACAAGCAAGGTAATCCCTCAACTTGTAATCTACTTCTGTGGCCTTGAGCTTGCTATAGAGCGCCTCTACTCCTATTGTATCATACCCTGCCGACTCAATGATTGAGTTCACCTTGATCTCCCATACTTTTCTGTCCAAAGCATACAGCAACTTGACAGCCTGCTGATGATCGGTGTATGGGAGCTCAGCGGGGACAGAGTTGACACGCAACTTGTTAATGATCGACTGAAAGTGACCAAACAAGTCGTCTACAGACTCTCTCGGCTTCTGGATGAAATTTTCATATTCGCGCCGGTAAGTCTCCACAAGCCTAGCCTTAATCGTCGCAATACCCTCATGGTGTGCACTAAGCAGTGACCATATCTCACACATAGTCTTAAGGTGACTCACTCTCTCATAATCCACGGGACCAAGCTCGGAAAAGAAAAAGTTAACAGCCTTGGCATTCGCCTCATGCCGAGCCACGATATCCTGCGTAGTATGCTCAGCGACTGAAAGCACCACAAAAGTCGTACTCTGAGTAGCATCCCATATGTCCTGACTCTGGCTAACAAGGAACGCCTCCATCCTACCTTTCTAGTAGGGATAGCCAACGGAGCCAAGGACAGGAATTTTCCCAGAGTAAGTCATCATCGCTACGGTTTTGTCATCGATTAAGGTATGAGACAACCTAACCGGCTCTACCACTTGTAGGACCGAGACATGCGACTAGAGGGGGGTGAATAGGAATACTTGAAAACTCAAATTCAAACCCCCACCGCAGTGCAAAACGGAGACAACGCTCAGAACGAAACTAGATACCGTCCACTGAGAGGATACGTATCTAGCTCACAACACGTGCTTGGTACCGTCCACTGAACAGATACGTACCAAGCACCAAGCGGAAGCACACGCACAAACGGCTAAGAAAAAGAGCGCAAAAAGAACCAACTCCGGGAAACTGCAGATTTCAGACAGACAAGGCTGCAAAGAAAAATCTTAAGACCCCCCAAGAGAAGCTCCAAAAAATCCCCCAAAATTACCACACCCTCACAAGACTACTAAGAACCACTCCTGAAAAATTCAGACCAAAAGGAGGAAGGTTAGACCATCGGACCATCCGATGATTAGAGCATCGGACCGTCTGATGGTCACAGACGAACACCCCGAAAAGACTTGATCAAAAACCCTATCAAACCAGCTCTAAAAATTATGAAATTTTTACTGAAGGTTAAGAAGGGGCTAGGGAACAACTCCACAAATTTTCAGCTCAATTAGACAAGAAATACAAATCCTACTACCATCGGACCGTCCGATGGTTTGACCATCGGACCGTCCGATAGTCAAAAACTGACAGACCACCCTCAAGAGAAAATACTAAAACCAGGTCAAAACACCTCCAAATGATCTAAAATTTTTATGAAAGATTTATGATTCACTGATAAAGAGCTCCACAAAATTTCAGCCCAAATTTCTCAGGTTTGACCCCTGAACCAAACAAGGCTTGAAGACGGACAGAACCAGCAGGAAAACTGGACAGCCAAAAACCTCACACAAAAGCAATCTGAATCTTGACCAAACCTTCTCTAAACTTCACGAAAATTAGCACAGGCTATCCTAGCTCTATTCCAAAGCTATTCCCAAAAGATCTATGGAAAAATATCACGGGATAAGCGGGAATTTCAGATCTCGTGAAGAGGTGAATATTTGGGCAAGAAAGGGGAAAGCTCAAGAACAACTTGCTCATGGCAATCTTTCAGGATTGAGATGTTCTAAGACATAATCTCCACGTCCTTGGAAGTCCAAAACACAAGGGAAACAAAGGTTCAACCATGGCAAAAGCAAACACCGAAAAAATTAAGGATTGAAGCCAAAAATCAAAGAGAACAAGAGGAAGAGAAGCACACAAAGTTGCTGTACAAAACCACTTCGATTATGAGCCTCAAAAGAGGTCTTAGGTTAGATTACAACGAAGAATTTCATCTCAAGCAACCACCCTCACCTTCCCTCTTGATTTGGAGGCTAGATCTCACCCTAACCCTCCTAAACTTGGAGCTCAAAGCTTGAGGACGAAAATTACCCTAAGAAAATGAAAACCTAGCTGCCAAGACTACCTCTAATGACAAGCTCTTAGGTTATTTATACACCGGTTCAATTTTGGCATTTTTACACATAGACCCTTAACACTAGAAATGCCCGGAGGGGCTAAAACAGAAAAGAACCCAAAATATCGGGGACGGACGACCACGATGAAGACTTCATCTTCTTAGCTTCTATGCAATCTTCGGATGTCCTCCACGTGGCCTGTAGTCCAATCCACCTTTGCACCCCCGGTTTTAAAGTCAGAAACTGGGAAACTTTAGGAAGTCTCTGTCTGGGCCGGACTTGGCCCATCTTCTCTATCTTGGCGAGTCGTAGCCCAACTCACCAAGCCTTGGGTAGCTTGGATGGCGGTTTTGAGCCGAAGCCGCCAAAGCCTCCCTCGCACGCCTTCACTCCATGCACTCGAGTTGGAGCACCACGGTGGCACCCGGCTTCTCTAGTCCATCGGAGTCGCCTCACGGTCCATCGGAGGGGTTACACCACCGTTGCCGAACCGCCCCTTCGTGTACCGAGCTCCCATGGCTGACGAACGTCGAGCATTGCCTTCGGTCCATTGGAGGGCTTTTGCCTTAGTCCATCGAGGTCTTCATCATCTACCTCCAGTCCATCGGAGGGCTTTTGCTCATTGACAATCACTCATCACACCAGGAGAGGAATGAGGCCGGTCCATTGGCTCTCACCTAGGTAGTGGGCGCCCTTTCCAGTATGTGCTTGACAAAGGCCTGGTCATTTGAACCGAGAAGGAAGTCGTCAATCACCGTATCCTTAGATACGTTGGGTATACGATTCCTGAGAGCCTGGAACTGATTGAGGTACGATCGCAGGCTTTTAGAATCCTTGCGCCTGATGGTTTTGAGGTCCTAACGCTGCGCCGGCTTGTCGGAGAGTGACTAGAAGTTGGCGATGAACAAGCGAAGAAAGTCGCCCCAGTCTTCAATGCAGCCCCGCCTGAGGTGGTGAATCCATTGAAGCGCATCCTGCCCCAACTTGATTGGGATGTAGGCCATCATGAGATCTTCCGAGGCATTGGCCGCCCGGGCCGCGGTAGTGTACACGGCCAGCCAGTTCCGCGGATCCATCTTTATCTCAAACTTTTCAATGTTTGAGATTTTGAAATTGGGCGGCTACTCAACGTCTTGAATCCTCCGACCGAAGGCCGCTATGGCAGCTTCGGCGATGCCAGCTGGGCTACCGCGGTCCTCATCTGGCCGACGCGGCGAGGACTGAGGGCGACGGTCCCGCTCAGATTTGACTCGGGGAGCGGAGCTGTTCATGGAGATAGCTCCCGAGTGACCCCTGGCAACTGGTGCCGCTGAGCGCGAGATTGCTCGATGCTGTGACGTGCGTCGCGATTGCCGTTGATGACCTGTCGTGCATCAGCGGCCTCTTGATGCCTGGGCACGAGGTGGTCCACCGCTCGAGCGAGAACGGTCTTGATAGCCTCCCCATCCTCGTTGTTGGGGAGGAGCTCGCAGAGCCTGACCAGCGCCCCGCCTGCTTGACTCGGGGTCTCCATGGCCCCTTCAAACTCCTTCAGAAAATTGCGTCCGAGAAGCGCGGCCACCCACTGTCGTCTGGCTTGACCAGCCTGCCAATTGCGACGCCGCTGCCGCGCCTGGTTCCTGCGCCGATGGCTCTGCACTTCTTGCTCGTCCTCACTGTAGGACCGAGACGTGCAACTAGAGGGGAGGGGTGAATAGGAGCACTTAAAAACTTCAAACTCACAACCCCCAAAGTGCGCTTTCACACAAAATCAACTCACCCGACACCGTCCACTGAACAGATACGTATCGGGTGGAAAGCGGAAGCACAGGCTGCACCTAATAAGCGAACACACTACCCCTATCCAGACACACTACCCCTATCCAGACACGCACAAAAGAGCGCCCTCAGCTACGAGTCACTTACTTAGCCATTCCACACCTAAGTGTGTCTCACTAAAAATAGTGAGCCGTGAGTATGGGCTAGTGGTGAGTGTCACGCATCCAAGTACAAACCAAAACAACCAACACACGCTAACTAGATCACACAAACAATCTAAGCTACCACTAAAAGAAACAAACTTAGTGTGCAAAATTGCGTAGCAAAACCAAGCTACCAATTTTAGGACACACTAAACACCCGGAAAGGAGAAGTACACAAGCACTAAAAATAAACCGACACAAAACAGGAATACACAGCTGCAAAAACTGGACAAACAGAAAGACACAGATCCAAACGCGATAGCAAGGAACCACACAGAGATCGGACAAAAGATCTGTCAAGAGGACAAAGGACGCAGCAGCAGAAACCAGCGCTGGACCTGCCAGTCCGCTCAACCAGACACGAACTGACCATCCAACTGAAGAAAAGAACCACCACGCAATAAGAAAAACTATGCCCAGACCGGACAATCAGGTCTAATCCTGACAGCCTGACAGGACAAACAGACCAGCTCCCACACGCTAGAAACTGAAAACCCAACAGCAGCAGTTCACGAGCCAGATTCCAGGGGTTAACTTCGGACAAACCGAACTAGGGAGAACGGACAAACAGAAAGTCTGTCCGGTCCCTTGTTCAACATTGCTCAAAACTGCACCCTGAAAATCTGCACACGTGACACCAAAAACCAAAGCAAAAACTGAATCAAACCTTCACTAAAAATCATGAAATTTTGTACAAATGATCACAAGATTATTTTAAATCAAACCCCAAAAGATCGATACGAAAAGATCAAGGATTTGACGGGAAATTCAGATCCAATGAAAGGGGGGAAAAAACTGGAAAACGAAATTCTCCCCAATTTGCACTTGCTAGTGGTGGGATTGTTCTAGCACAAGTCTATTGATATGCTCCACGTCCTAGCAAGTCTAAATCACGGTAAGAACAAGATCCCATCCTTGGACAACACAAATCGAGCCAAAATCCAAGAACTGGAATAAAAAACCACAAGAACCGGGAAGAGAAAAAGAGGAACGAAATCAAAGTACTCAAGACATGAATTTCTCAACGAGGAATCTTGAATTGATGCACGAATTCAGATTACAAAAGTTCCCTAGAGCCTACCTCCCATCATCCTCCCACTAATGACAAGATTAGACTAAACTAGGCACTCATCTCCTAGCTAATCTCCTCTCTTTTCTCTCTTTGGACCTTGGCTGCTAGGGTTAGGAAAACTAGGGTTTGTGGTTGCTGTTGACGGCACTTAAGCACGCCAAATCCTTATACTGCAAGCGCACAGTATCGCGGTAGCTTTTCCCCAGGATGAGTATCTTGGGTTTGTCAATCCGAGATTAATTATGCTTAAGATGCTATCAACCTAATATTAACTAAATTACTATCTAATTCTAATAGATCTAAATAAGCTTAAATGAAAGATAAAGGCTATCTAATTGCAATCTAATAACGGTTCTAATTATACTCTAAATATACTCTAATCAAGCTCTAATCTATTGCATAAAAGGAATAATCAACGATTAAACTAAACTCGGGATAGATGGGATTTAAACAGGCAAAAGGATCCACAAGAGATATGAGACAAACAACTTAAGAACTAAGAACCACCTTGATAAAGATCTAATCAACAAGCATAGAATAAACATGAATATGAATGTCAAAGATCTACTCGAACCTTTCCCCGGGCTCCACTGTCACTGGTAACCAGGTAATCGACGAACTAGTAAACCCTAACCATCTCTAAGCATGAGCAGATTCAATCTACTGATCAGGTAAAATAGATCTACTAAAAGACATGTGAGACATCTAGATTGTGGCCACAATAACACATGTAGACATGAAGCATTGCAAAGACATGGATCATAAACATGCATAAACAAGAAGCTAAATCTAAAAGACAAACTTTATTGATCAATCATCAAGGTTTTATCAAAGTATATAAGAAGTTCGAGGGATTTACTCAAGATACATCGAAATCCGTGACCCAAAGTCGTCGAGTTGAACTAGACGAAGAAGTCGGCGGAAGATGAGCTCGAGCAGCCCTCGGGAGGACCTGGGTCGGCCGACCAGACCCCCTAGGGGTCGGCCGACCCCCAGGCCTCCTGCCTCCTCTTGCTTGCTCCTTTCGCCGAGATGTCCCTCTCGCCGAGTTGAACGCTTTTGGCCCCCGAACTCTGCCCTAAACTCTCGGTGTACAATGGATTTGTGTCGAACAATGATGCCTCTCCCCTTGGGAGGCCATATATTTATACTCCGGAGAGTCCCCTATACAAGGAATCTAATAGGTCGGTTCTAAAAGTCCTAGTAGGACTTAAACACCTATTTCCATGTGTATACAAGCCTCTAGAAGAGTCCCGGTCGTCCTCCATCTTCCCTTGCTTGGATATGAAGCCATTGTCCTAGTCCTTCCAGAAATAGGATTTCCATATTCTGCAGCCTTTAGTATTTTGACCATAACTCTGTCTTCCGAAGTCCAATAAATGCAAACTCAGACTCTAAATTGTAGAGCTCGAAGAGATCTACAACTTTGGTATTCAAACTTTCTTCATTTGACATCGTTAAGGTCACCGAATTGGGCCCACAAGGTGCTGCTGTCCTGGAATCCGAGAATATCTCGAGTTTTAATTGGAAGTTTGATTGGATTTGTAATAAACCTTCCTTATCTTCATATTATTCATCCTTTATCCTCCGGAACATTCTCCATAATGGGCTTGGGTCTTCTTTTGGACTTTTAGCATAAATCCTTTCTTCGAGAAATCCTCAAATTTATATCAATTATACCTATTTTCCTGCAAAAATCAATAATGCACAAAAACAAAGAGCATTCTCGAAAACGGGGTTAATTGTTAGCAAAATAATAATAAATCATATAATTAATTTATGAAACGGCATAAAAACATATGAAATTATAACATAAATTTAGTACTTAAGCCGCGTCAACAATATCCCCACACTTAGATCATGCTAGTCCTCGAGCATAAGATCGATAAATCTTAAAATAAACTCTCAACTAAATTTATGTTAATTCTAAACAAATACTTCTTAAAATAACTTTACTTTAGAAATCACTCAAATCATAACATGGGAATATTTATTTAACTTTCATGCATATAGATCCCCACAAGATTTAACGAAATCAAATGAATCATAACTATGCCAAAGTCTCCTTTCAGAATATAAAAAGAGGTTTTTCAATATAATTTTAGAAAAAAACAAAATCTCTTCAAATGATCAAGAAATCACTAATCCCTTTAAATCAAGCTCTCAACAAGGCACTCATTATAAATGGCTATCCTATAAAAGATTTACTCTCTCTTCCTCACAGGAAAATATATGGAGCTTGGTAAAGGCTTAGCAAAGTTAAACATTTTATTGTTCAAATAAGTTATCTTTCTAAAGCTCAATCAATCAACTTTAAACAATTTTGGTCATCGAGAATAAAGAAAATAATATATATATATATATAGACAAAGAAAAAGAAGATATAGATAGTGGACATGTGCATGTATATAATGAAAATTGGAATAAATTCCAGAACTTTTGCACATGGTTGGAAAAAGCGAAAGTCTTTGCTCATTAATTTTATAACAATAACTCAAGGCTTTCAAAGAGACTAATTTAAATGTATATATAAATTTCTCCCCCTTTCTCCTTTTTCCTAATTCTACCTCTCTTTTCCTTTCTTTCTTTTATTTATTTCGGCCACTTGGCCATTATTTTCTCCCTCTTTTTTTTTTTCTTTTTTTTTTTTTTTTAATTTGACCACTTGGTCTATTATTTTTTTTTACTATAACCTCTACTCCTTTTTCATCTCAAAAGTCCCCTTTTTAATTTAATTTTAATTAATGAGCAAAAACCTCACTTAAATAGGTAAAGGTAAACAAAATGAGATGATAAAAAGGTTTATAGGATAAAGATATTGCTTATTATTTCTAAGCAATTGGAATATAGTAAGGCTAGCAAAGATGAAAAATCGATGACCAAAAATTATTTAAAGTGATCAAAATTACTAAAGAAATCAAACTTAATCAAACTCACATGAAATAACTTGCTTATAAACTGGCTTTCATAAACTAAGCTCTAATAGGTATTAAAAACTCTCTCTTGATTTAAGGGATGTAAAACTTGATCAAATAAAGATGAATTTAATAAAAAGATTTTTTTTATAAGTCCTCTAATCTTTTTCTTAATTGAAAACTTTGGCAAAGCTATAAAACACAATCTTCCAACAAAACATGGGTTATGCATTATTAATTATTTTAGTAATTCCCACATTACTCAAATCATGACAGCTTAAGCAAAATTAATTATCAAAGTAAATGCATAGAATAAACTTTAAATAAAACGAGACAAAATTAATAATAATAATAATAATAATAATAATAATAACGCCATCCTGTCAACTCACACCTTAGTAAGTAATAAAATATAAAAGACAATAATAATAATAATAATGATAATAATAATAAAAGGGCGTTATTATTTCAAACGCTTTATTAATCTAACGGGGAAGACACATCCCCACACTTAGCTAATGCTAAGTGTCCTAGTCATCTCTGGAGTTCGACCCTAAATTCAATCTAAACTGACTCAGAACTCCGTGTAACTACGCATACCAAAACTTGAAACAAAACCGACTTGAAAACCACCCAGGTCGGCCGAGCCTGACCTCTCTGGTCGGCCGACCTGGGCCCCTCCTCTGGCTTCTGGGCCCCAGGTTTGGTCGGTAAGTTTATTTATTAAATAAAAATATTTATGTACAGAAAAATTTGAAAAATATTTAAATTACGTAACTAAATTATTTACAAAAGATAGGTTACCTATGGAAATCTAAGGGTCATATATATGGTAGTCAACTCTAACCTCTTTGAAGTTGTATGTATCAATATAATTGATTTCAATCTTGTCCTCTTCAATGTAGACCTTCAATCTTTGTCCATTTACCATATATTTGTTCCCTTCAAAATCCATAATGGTAACTGCTCCGGCAGGTGATACGTCATGAACAATATAAGGTCCATCCCATTTACTTTGTAATTTTCCTTTTCCAAATAATTTAAACCTTGAATTATAGAGAAGAACCTTATCACCTGGCTTAAACTCCTTCTTAAGAAGTTTCTTGTCAAACCATCTCTTAACCCTTTCCTTATAAATGGTAGCATTATGATAAGCTTGTAACCGTGCTTCATCAAGGGTACTTAATTGAATCCTTCTTTTGACTAAGGCGGCATCTAGATCTAAATTTAATTCCTTAATTGCCCAATAAGCTTTATGCTCCAATTCTACTGGTAAATGACAAGTTTTTCCATAAACTAACTGATAGGGTGTCATTCCAATAGGTGCTTTAAAAGCAGTCCTATAAGCCCAAAGAGCATCATTAAGCTTTTTTGACCAATTTTTGCCTCCTTTAATCACCGTCTTTTTAAGAATTTCTTTTAATTGTTTATTTGATGTCTCGGCTTGGCCATTGGTCTGTGGGTGATAGGCTGTAGAAACTCTATGTTCAATTCCCATCTTTGCCAAATAATCAGTAAAGTCTTTTCCAATAAAATGCGATCCTCCATCAGAGATAATAACTCTAGGTACTCCATATCTTGGAAAGATATTATTCTTAATCATCTCTATGGACTCTTGCGTAGACGCCTTCTTACATGGCAAAGCTTCCACCCACTTTGAGACGTAATCCATAGTTACTAAAATATACTCATATCCATGTGAATTTTCAAATGGTCCCATAAAATCCATTCCCCAAACATCAAATAAATCAATTTGTAGATTGTATGTCAAAGGCATTGAATTTCTAGCTGTTATATTTCCAGTTCTCTGACACTCAGGACAAGAAGCGACAAATTTCCTTGCATCTTCATGCATTCCTGGCCAATAGAATCCACTCGCCCATATCTTAGCCTGGGTTCTGAAATGTCCATGATGCCCCCCATATTCTGCAGCGTGGCACTTTCTCAAAATCTCACTTCTCTCATCTGCAGGTACGCATCTTCTGAGGACTCCATCAGATCCAAATCTATATAGGTAGGGTGAATTCCAATAAAATTTCTTGGCTTCGGCAAGGACTTTCCTTTTTGAATTATAGTTGAGATGAGTCAGTGGCTCTCCTCTAATGGCTCTAATTACGTCTAGCATCCAAGAATCCTTATCTATAACCGCATAAAGGGTATCGTCTCTTAACGCATCTTCAATTGGTGGACCTCCTTTACTATGGCTCATTCTAGACAAGTGATCTGCCACTACATTCTCAACTCCCTTCTTGTCTCTGATTTCTACATCGAATTCTTGTAGCATTAGAATCCATCTAATTAAACGAGGTTTAGCATCCTTTTTAGTGAGGAGGTATTTAATAGCAGCATGGTCAGTGTAGACTATAACCTTTGAATTAACAATATAAGATCTAAACTTTTCAAAGGCAAAAACTACTGCTAACAACTCCTTTTCAGTAGTTGCATAATTAACTTGGGCCTCGTTAAGAGTTTTGCTGGTATAATAAATGGCATGTACTTTTCCGTCTTTTCTCTGCCCCAGCACAGCTCCTACTGCATAGTCACTGGCATCACACATGATCTCAAAAGGTAAATTCCAGTCAGGTGGTTGAATGATAGGCGCTCTAACTAGTAATTCCTTAATTTTCCTAAAGGCTACCTCACACTCATCAGTGAACTCAAAAGGAACATCCTTCTGGAGTAGGTAATTCAGTGGCTTAGCTATTTTAGAAAAATCCTTAATAAATCTCCTATAAAAGCCAGCATGTCCGAGAAAGCTTCTGAGAGATCTAATATCTGTAGGTGGTGGCAACCTTTCTACAGTCTCTATCTTGGCTTTATCTACTTCAATTCCTTTCTCAGAAATGACGTGTCCCAACACAAGTCCTTTTCTCACCATAAAATGACACTTCTCCCAATTCAACACTAAGTCTACTTCTCCACATCTCTTCAGAACTTTTTCTAGATTCCGTAGACAGTGGTCAAAACTAGTGCCGTGAACTGAGAAATCGTCCATGAAAACCTCCATGATATCTTCAATGAAGTCTGAGAAAATGGCCATCATACACCGTTGAAATGAAGCTGGTGCATTGCATAAACCAAAGGGCATTCTCCTATAGGCAAAGGTTCCATAAGGACAAGTGAAAGTTGTCTTGTGTTGATCGTCTGGATGGATAGGGATTTGAAAGAATCCAGAATAACCATCTAAATAGCAAAAATGGGTATTCTTAGCAAGTCTCTCTAGCATCTCATCTATAAAGGGTAAAGGGAAGTGATCTTTTTTAGTGGCTTTATTAAGCTTCCGGTAATCTATACACATTCTCCAACCAGTGACAGTTCGTTGTGGAATTAATTCATTTTTCTCATTTTTAACTACGGTTAAACCTCCCTTTTTAGGCACACAATGAACAGGGCTAACCCACTCACTAGTTGGTACTGGGTAGATAATTCCGGCGTTTAGCAGCTTGATTACTTCCTTCTTCACTACGGATCTCATTTCGTTACTCAGTCTCCTTTGATTGTCTACCACTGGCTTGTGGCCTTCTTCCATCGGAATCCTATGAGTACAAAATGCTGGGCTAATTCCTTTAAGATCTGCTAGAGAATAACCAATTGCCTTCTTATGTTTCCTTAACACTCCTAGCAATCTTTCCACTTCTTCTGGACTCAGCTGATCACTAACAATTACAGGATAAGTTTTATCTTCTCCTAAAAATTCATACTTAAGTCCTTCGGGCAGTGGTTTGAGCTCCACGTCGGGCGCCTCCTGTGGGTTAGGGTCACCTAGTGGCTCTACAGGAATGTCTTGGGTCTCTTCTTGATTAAGTTCAAGTTGATTAGTGGCAATGGTTGTTTCCTCAGAGAAGAATCCTTTTTCTCCTCCTTCTAATACTAATTTTAACGGCTCTCTAAAAGCGTTAATATAGTTAATACTCTCTATCTCCTCTATATCGGGAGTGAGATTAATAGGCACTTTAGATGCCGGTAGGAAATCAAAGTCATATTTTAATCCATCAATATTAATATTGACCTTTCCTTTATCATTATTAACTACAGCATTAACCAACTTAAGAAAAGGTCTACCAAAAATTATGTTAATATCATTATCGTAGACATTAATTATATAAAAATCAGTTGGTATAATGTTATTAGCAAAGTTAACTTCAACATTTTTAATTAAGCCTACAGGTCTAATTACTTCATTATTAGAAAGTTTAATTTTAATATTAGTAGAAACTAAGTGTGGTTTATCACTCAATTTAGAATAAACTTCATAGCTCATAGTACTTACCTGGGCTTCCATAGAGCAGTGAATATTGTTGAAGTCTTCTTTGTTGATGGAGCAAGAAATACCAGTTGAAGATTCTTCTGGCTCCAGGTAGACGATAATCTCCTCAGTAAGTGATGACTCCGGCTTGACACCAATCACCCGCTTCACTTCAGAGACAAAGTCACTGTCCAGCTCTTCTTCTTGGAATAATTTCTGCAGCACTTCCCTTGTACTTAGATCATCAGAGCTCCTCCTTAGTGGAATTTCTGGTGGAAACAATTCTTCCTCTTCCTCTAAGTCTTCTGGTGGGAGTGGTCCTGCACACTTCAGTGTATCTCCAAAATCCACTGGCATCCAGCTTGTCTTGTCGAATTCTGTCAGTGGTTTTGCACTAGCAAGGCTTCTGTAATTTGAACACTCAGTCTTCACTTGTGGTGCAAAACTCTCGTACTCCTCTTCCTCAGCTGCATAAGACACTGTAGTTCTTTTGACAGGTTGTTGCTCCTTGTAGATAGCATATGTAGGCGCCACAACCACTGGCTCCTGCATAACACTCTCCTTCCTGTCTCTTTCAGCTTTTGAGGTTAAGCAGACATCTGACAAAATCTTCATAGCTTCACTCCACTTCCGAGTCAGCAGTGATCCTCCAGCACAAGTGTTCAGTCGCTCAAAGTCTCTAGTGGTAAGACTATAGTAGAAAATGGACATCATCATCTCTGGAGTGAATCCAATTGGTGGTCCTTGTGTCCTCATTTCTTCCAGTCTGTCCCAAGCTTCATCAATGTCTTCATTTTCTCGTTGCTCGAAGTTCATGATTGCTTTTCTCAATTTGTGCACTCTCAGTGGAGAAAAGAATCTTGTAGTGAACTTCACTTCGAGAATCTTCCAATCACCTTCAGCTTCTATTGATGCAACATGGTACCACTTTCTGGCTCTGTCTTCCAGTGTAAATGGAAAGAGGTTCCACAATACCCACTCTTCTGGAACTCCGTCTTGATGGAATGTGCGACACACTTGCTTGAGCCTCTCCAGGTGCTTGTACGGGTTCTCATCATCTTCACCACTGAACTGATGTTCGGCAGCAATTCGGATGATTCCTGACTTCAACTCGTAGGATCCTGACTCCGGCATCAGATTTGACTTTTGAAACTTCAAATCTTCCACTCTTGGAGTTAAGTACTCCGCGAGTGTCAGACCCTCACTCATCATAGTCATACCTGAAATATAGACAAAAATACAAAACAAAAGATCTATGACAGCAAAAATTTGCTGTACTTAGACCAAATTAAATCCAAACAAAATAACTAAATTTAAAACTAAATTTAAAATTTCAAAATTTAAAAACTACTCCTTATTTCGATAATAGCAAAATAAATAAATAAAATAGCACACTAATTAAAAAGCAAAATAAGCAAAACTAATTAATCACACAATAAATAAAACTAACTATTAAAACTAGTAGTAACAAAGCTAATAAAAGATTAATAATAACGTAAACGATAATTATCCCCGGCAACGGCGCCAGAAAAGCTTGTTGACGGCACTTAAGCACGCCAAATCCTTATACTGCAAGCGCACAGTATCGCGGTAGCTTTTCCCCAGGATGAGTATCTTGGGTTTGTCAATCCGAGATTAATTATGCTTAAGATGCTATCAACCTAATATTAACTAAATTACTATCTAATTCTAATAGATCTAAATAAGCTTAAATGAAAGATAAAGGCTATCTAATTGCAATCTAATAACGGTTCTAATTATACTCTAAATATACTCTAATCAAGCTCTAATCTATTGCATAAAAGGAATAATCAACGATTAAACTAAACTCGGGATAGATGGGATTTAAACAGGCAAAAGGATCCACAAGAGATATGAGACAAACAACTTAAGAACTAAGAACCACCTTGATAAAGATCTAATCAACAAGCATAGAATAAACATGAATATGAATGTCAAAGATCTACTCGAACCTTTCCCCGGGCTCCACTGTCACTGGTAACCAGGTAATCGACGAACTAGTAAACCCTAACCATCTCTAAGCATGAGCAGATTCAATCTACTGATCAGGTAAAATAGATCTACTAAAAGACATGTGAGACATCTAGATTGTGGCCACAATAACACATGTAGACATGAAGCATTGCAAAGACATGGATCATAAACATGCATAAACAAGAAGCTAAATCTAAAAGACAAACTTTATTGATCAATCATCAAGGTTTTATCAAAGTATATAAGAAGTTCGAGGGATTTACTCAAGATACATCGAAATCCGTGACCCAAAGTCGTCGAGTTGAACTAGACGAAGAAGTCGGCGGAAGATGAGCTCGAGCAGCCCTCGGGAGGACCTGGGTCGGCCGACCAGACCCCCTAGGGGTCGGCCGACCCCCAGGCCTCCTGCCTCCTCTTGCTTGCTCCTTTCGCCGAGATGTCCCTCTCGCCGAGTTGAACGCTTTTGGCCCCCGAACTCTGCCCTAAACTCTCGGTGTACAATGGATTTGTGTCGAACAATGATGCCTCTCCCCTTGGGAGGCCATATATTTATACTCCGGAGAGTCCCCTATACAAGGAATCTAATAGGTCGGTTCTAAAAGTCCTAGTAGTACTTAAACACCTATTTCCATGTGTATACAAGCCTCTAGAAGAGTCCCGGTCGTCCTCCATCTTCCCTTGCTTGGATATGAAGCCATTGTCCTAGTCCTTCCAGAAATAGGATTTCCATATTCTGCAGCCTTTAGTATTTTGACCATAACTCTGTCTTCCGAAGTCCAATAAATGCAAACTCAGACTCTAAATTGTAGAGCTCGAAGAGATCTACAACTTTGGTATTCAAACTTTCTTCATTTGACATCGTTAAGGTCACCGAATTGGGCCCACAAGGTGCTGCTGTCCTGGAATCCGAGAATATCTCGAGTTTTAATTGGAAGTTTGATTGGATTTGTAATAAACCTTCCTTATCTTCATATTATTCATCCTTTATCCTCCGGAACATTCTCCATAATGGGCTTGGGTCTTCTTTTGGACTTTTAGCATAAATCCTTTCTTCGAGAAATCCTCAAATTTATATCAATTATACCTATTTTCCTGCAAAAATCAATAATGCACAAAAACAAAGAGCATTCTCGAAAACGGGGTTAATTGTTAGCAAAATAATAATAAATCATATAATTAATTTATGAAACGGCATAAAAACATATGAAATTATAACATAAATTTAGTACTTAAGCCGCGTCAACAGTTGCCAAGATCAGCTCCAAGGGAGCCTCTCAAGTCTATTTATACCCTAGGCCCTAAACGACACAATTACACTAAGACCCCTAGTCTAAAAATGCCCGGAGGGGGCCAAACCAAAAAGATACAATCGGACGACTACGATGACGACTTGATCTTCTTCTTCTCCACGCCTCGCTTGGATGTGCGCCACGTAGCCAGTAGTCCGGAAGCTTCCCCCGGTTTTAAAGTCAGAAACTCGAAAACTTTATTTTGCGGGCTTCTTGGGCCGACTCTTGGGCCCATCTTCTATCCTGACGAGTTTCGGTCCACTCGCCAAGTCTTCGTAGCTTGGGTGACGGTTTTGAGCCGAAGCCGCCAAAGCCTCCCTCGCACGCCTTCGCGCCATGCACTCGGGTTGGAGCACCACGGTGGCACCCGGCTTCTCCAGTCCATCGAAGTTGCCTCGCGGTCCATCGGAGGGCTTACACCACCGTTGCCGAACCGCCCCTCCGTGTACCGAGCTTCCATGACCGATCGACGCCGAGCATTGCCTTCGGTCCATTGGAGGACTTTTGCCTCAGTCCATCGAGGTCTTCATCATCTACCTCCAGTCCATCGGAGGGCCTCCAGTCCATCGGAGGGCTTGAGCTCGTTGACAATCACTCATCACACTAGGAAAGCAATGAGGCCGATCCATTGGCTCTCAATCTCCCCCTTGATGAGTGCATTGTCAACACATCTCCAACCTGTAACCTGAAATAGAGCAAAGACAAAAGAAAAGCGTAAAACCGAAAAAGAAAGGAAAAAGAAAAGAAATGCTCAAGCTGCCCAAAACCAAACAAAGGCAAAACACAAGGCAGCTTGAAGCAAAACGAAAAACAAAACATCGGCTCCTCAAGACAGAGGCAAAAGGCTCAACGCACCGATGCAAAGAGCATGCTAAAAGCTCAAACTCCCCCTGAAATGCATCCTCACAAATGCAAAATGAATGCAAAGCTCCCCCTCAACTAAAACTCTCCTGAGTTTTCCCCCTTTGTCCATATTTTAAGACTTCTCCCTTTGGAAGTACACTAATTTCTCCCCAAATTTCTCTCCCTTGTTGACAATGGACACATCAAGGGTTCTTTGAACTCAACTCCCCCTGAACTAGACAACTCCCCCTCAAAGTATACCATGAAATGCAAGGAGTGTAACTGAAAGAGCTCAAAAGGAATGTAAAGCTAGTAATCACAAGTTCTAGCATACAGAGCAAGTGAGGGCAAGGAAGCATACAACAAGCTCAAATGAATCTATCTCACACATATCAAGAGTAAGCTTGTTTTTCAGGGTTAATGAAAAGAAAGCATCACCAACATGAATAGCACCTAGCAAGATAGGCATGAACAACAAAATCCTAGCAATGCATACAAGGTGTGCTACTCTCAACCAAAGCATATACAACTAGCCATAAGCATTTTAGAGACTTGCAAATTTCAGATTTAGACATTTGTAGTCAAAAGCAAGTTCTTTTTGTGCCAGGGGTTATTTACTTGTCTTTTGCCACTTCTTACCAACCAATGCCAAGCCTAGGTTATATAACCATCAGAAGCTTAAGACAAGGTTTTGGTCATAGACAGCCTAGTCCAAGTTCATGCCAAAGTGGAAAGGCAAACTGTCTCGAACTAGATCAGTGTGACAAGCAAACCCACCTGGATCTTTCTCAATTCATCATATAAGACAACTTGTAAGCATTTTGATTCAGATTTCAATTTAAGCAACGTGTCATAAAAACTTAGGCATTAACATGGCAAAGGCATACAACTAGCATATCCAGGTATGAAAAGATAGCATAGCATTCAACAATCCTACACATGCTAGGTAGCCAAATCAAGTGGTGATCATGGTTTTTGATTTGCAAAGAATAAAATGACTTAGCTCACAACTAGTATTCAACAGACTCAAGAGAGCTTAGCCAACCATGATCAAGCATGCATCTGTACAATCTAGCACAAGCAATTACTAACTTATCATTCCAAAAGAGCTCTAGTGCTAGTGAAGTGAAAATGAAAATGATACAATGTGATGCATTATATGATACAATATGCAAAAGAAGCAAAAAGAAATAAAAACCAGATAAAAGCAGAAACTAAACTACAGAAGCTATCCCTTACTAAAAGGAATAGCACATTATCCCTGACTAAAAGGGATAGCACACTCCAAGCTCACCTCTCAAGCGCACAAAAGCGCCAAACTCTAGGGGCTTGGTAAAGATATCGGCCAACTGGTTTTCAGATGCTACGTGGACTAAGTCTATGTCCCCCTTCTCATAGTGATCTCTCAGAAAGTGAAACCTCACGTCTATGTGTTTAGTTCTAGGGTGCAAGACGGGGTTCTTAGCTACAGAAATAGCAGAAGTAGAATCAACTAGAAGAGGGATTTTTCCAAACCTAAGGCCGAAATCACTAAGGGTGGCTTTCATCCATAAAAGCTGGGAGCAGCAACTAGCAGCAGCTATATACTCTGCTTCTGTGGTAGACAAAGATACGCTAGCTTGCTTGCGAGAGGACCAAGAGACAAGAGAGGTTCCTAAGAGTTGGCATGTGCCGGAGGTTGACTTGCGATCAATCCGGCAGCCAGCATGGTCAGCATCTGAGAACCCTCTAAGAAAGAGAGAAGAACCCGAGGAATATCAAAGACTAAGCTCAGGAGTGAATTTCAGATACCTAAAAATGCGCTTCACCGCTTGACGGTGAGAAGTCCTAGGAGACGCCTGGTAACGCGCACAAAGGCAGACCGCGAACTGAATGTCCGGCCTGGTCGCCGTCAGGTACAGAAGTGAGCCGATCATCCCTCGAAATTCCTTTTGGTCCACCGCCTCCCCATCTTCATCAGCATCAAGCGCCGTGTTTGTACTCATAGGGGTTGTCATGGGCTTGGAGTCACCCATTTCAAACTTCTTGAGTATGTCTCTTGTATACTTGGCTTGATGGGCGAAGGTTCCTTCAGGGCCTTGCTTGATCTGCAACCCGAGAAAGAACTGGAGCTCACCCATAAGACTCATCTCAAATTCCCTGCTCATCTGTTCAGCAAAACTAGACACCAAAGCGTGAGATGAACCACCAAAGATTATGTCATCAACATATATCTGAACTATCAGGGTGTCACCGCCATGACTCAACAAAAACAAGGTCTTCTCTACTGAACCCATCACAAACCCAGACTTGAGCAGGAAACTCTTCAACCTAGCATACGAAGCTCTAGGAGCTTGCTTCAGACCATAAAGGGCTTTCCTTAACTTATACACCCGGTCTAGAAATCTAGCACTCTCAAAGCCAGGAGGTTGTCTCACATATACCTCCTCCTCTATGAACCCGTTCAGGAAAGCAGACTTGACATCCATTTGCTGCAGTTTGAAGCCTTTAGAGGCCGCAAAGGCAAGCAAAATCCTAATGGCTTCCAAACGAGCTACAGGGGCAAAGGTCTCCTTATAATCTATTCCCTCCTTTTGACAGAAACCCTGGGCTACCAATCTCGCTTTGTTCCTCACAACCATCCCATCCTCACCCTGTTTGTTCTTGAAAACCCACTTGGTACCTATAGGGCGACAGTTTGGTGGAGGTTCAACTAAATCCCAGACATGGTTTCTCTCAAAGTTCTCCAACTCATGCATGGCATTCACCCAGTTAGGTTCAGATAATGCATGTGACACATCCCGGGGCTCAAAAGAAGCAACATATGCAGAGTGGGAGAAAAAGACTAGAGAGTTAACTGAAGAGCGTGTGACATGCTGGTGAATATCTCCAATCATCCTGGGTGGAGGGTGATCCCGCTGGACTTGCCGAGATGGAACAATCTCGGAAGTCACCTCCCCTGCATCCTCAGCGGGTCCAGCCTCTGCTTGAGCTTGCTGTCGGGGGAGTGAGGAGGCAGCTGTGGGCAGCGGTCCTCCTTCATCATCTGAACTCGTAGCAGAGGGGGCAGGAGCTGCAGCCGGTGCAGTGGCTCCTGCATCACCATCATTAACCACGCCTTCCTCATCCTCAAAGATGGGAGTGCCTTCTTTATCATCACCTAAAAGCTCAAAGGCAGGGTTTGTGCAGGGCATGGTCTCATCAAAAGAAACCTCACAAGTCTCAACAACTTGCTTGGCCTCCAAAATCGACACACGAAAAGCCCTAGAATTAGAAGCATACCCCAGAAAAATCCCATCCAAACAACGAGACTCAAACTTGTCCAAATGCCCCGCCTTCTTCAGCACAAAGCACCTGCAGCCAAACGCTCGCAAATGCTTGACGCTGGGCTGCCTACCAAATCAAAGTTCATACGAGGTCTTCCCAAGGAAAGCTCGCAAGAAAATCCGGTTCGCAATGTAACAGGCCGTATTCACTGCCTCAGCCCAAAAGCGCCTCGGAGTCCTATGCTCATCGAGCATCGTCCATGCCATCTCAACAAGTGTGCGGTTCTTGCGTTCCACAACACCGTTCTGCGGAGGGGTATATGGAGAAGAAAACTGGTGTTCAAGACCTAGGTCACGACAGAAGTTTTCGAAACGAGAGTTTCTGAATTCTCTGCCATTGTCACTGCGGATAGCCCTCATGGCCTTATGACTCTCGTTTCTCAACCTCAGTACCAGATCCCGAACAAAACCAAACGCCTCATCCTTAAACTCCATGAAAAATACCCACGAGAACCGCGAAAAATCGTCCACAACGACAAGCACGTACCACTTCCCACTGACTGACGCTACCCGAGCGGGACCTACTGTATCCATATGGAGTAGCTCACCCGGATAGGAGGTCATAACCTGAGACACAGGAATGTGAGAGGCGGCAACCATCTTGCCATGATGACAGGGGTGGCAAACTAAGTCCTTCTCAGCTCTCAATTTGGGCAATCCTCGGATTAGGCCCATTGAACTCAACCTGACTAGCAGATCAAAGCTCAAGTGACCAAGTCTCCTATGCCACTTCCATATATCAGCAGAAGGACTAGCAACCAAACAGCGCGCAGGGCCAGAAACAGATGTGAGGTCGACCCTAAAAACCTAACCAAAAGGTAGCAAAGAGCAAACAAGGGTCTCCTCAGCATTAAGAACGTAGCACGCACGTTTCTTAAAACGAACCTCAAATCCTTCATCGAGAAATTGCGAAACAGAAACCAAATTGAACCCCAAATTCCGGACAAAGGCAACTTCTCTCAGGGAAAGCTTAGCGGAGAGCGAAACAGAACCAACACCCATCACTTTACGTTGACCATTGTCCCCGAATGTGATGTACTCCTTGGTGCTTACGGGGTTGAGGCTGGAGAACCACTTGCGGTGCCCTGTCATGTGCCTAGAGCAACCGGAGTCCATGATCCACACGTCCTCCATGCCTCGATCCTGCAAAGTCAAGTAAAGCGACGGTGAGCAAACGGTCCGGCACTGGGGTTAGTCCCAAAACTGCTGTACCAGTGCCGAGCCATCTGCTCAAAAGTGGGGTAAGCACAATCAAAGAAATCATCACGATGATCAGGGTAACCACGACCTCCAAAGCGTGAACCCTCGAAAGCTCTCTCAAAGCCTCGGTCACGAGGTCCATAGCCGCGCTGAGACTAGGAGCTCGGCCGGTAAAGCGTCTCTCACCACCAGGAGCACGAGCCTGTAAGCCGCCTCCTCTCTCACCACCAGCAAAGCGGCCTCTCATCTCACCGCGGTGGGGAAGATCTTGCCTACCACCCTGGTAGAACTGATCCTGGTTCCCCCAAGTTCTCTCCTGCCTCTCAACCCGCTTCCTCCTGAAGCAAAACTCCTCTAGGTGGCCATTCCGCTGGCAAAACTCACAGTGGTAGACAGGCCTCCTAGGAACTGGGTTAGGCTGGGACGTGGGCTTAGGTAGTGTGGCCTTGGGTGGCTCAGGTTGCTGGACTGGCTTCTTGCCCTTGGGCTTAAGCTCTTCCTCAACAATCTTGTCCAGCTTAGCCTTGGAAGGCTTGGGTGTCCAGTACTGCTTCTTTGGGGTAACCTTAGTGGCTCATGGTAAACCCCATCAACAGTCTCACCTGGCTGAGTAGGTACAGTCTTGATCTTAACTGGGGCACTCTTCTCTCCCCAAGCGCTGCACTCTCCAAACCCAACACCACTTGTCTCACCCTCGGCTCTCTTGGTGCTCTCTATGATCATCTCTAGTTGGGGTTGCCTAGCATATACCCAACTAAGCACCTCTCTCAACCTGTTGTTGTCATTTTGCAAAGACAACATCTCGTTCCTCAGATTCTCTTGAACCACAGTCTGGGCAGCACAGGTGTCACAGTCTAGGGAGGGAATCACAACAACTTTCTCCAACTTCCTAATGGTGGCATCCCTATCCATCAGCTGCATCCTAAGGGTTAGGCAGTTCTCACAAGTGTCAGTAGGTGCTGAAAGCACCTCAAAGTCAGCTCTCAACTGCTCTAACTCACTTCTCAAGGTAGGACAGACCATACAAGCACCCAAAAGCGTAGGTCTAGCCCTAAGCTCCTCAAGCTCCATGATCTGCCCCTCAAACTTCTCCTTCAGAACAGCTAGCTCTCTAGCTAGACAGGGGCAAGACTCACACTCAAGCTGTCCACTCAAAGTAAGCTCATCCAGTTTGGACTGGAGTTTGCCTAGCTCAGCCTTCAGCTCATCTATCTCCTCTACCCGCTTGGCATACCTATCTCTCTGGTCAGCAAGCTCCGTCATGAAAGACTCGCAGGTAAGGCACTCAATCTCACTGGGTTGGGTTCTCACACTCCTCAACCTCTCATTCTCCTCTAAAGCCTCAGCAAGTTGGGCTTTCAACTTCTGCAGCTTCTTAGCTGCCTTTTCCAGCATCTTATCCTGGGCCTTAAGCTCCCGGCTGTTCTGCTCTAGCATCTCAAGGATTTTGGCTTGCTTAGGAGTTACCTCATCATCGGAAGAAGAGTTGCTGCCGTCATCCTTGTTCTCCCTGTCCTCAAGCGCCACGGAGCAAACCGAGCTGCTCTTGTCCTTGTTCTTGCGCCTGGACTTGGTGGAGACAAAGCACAAGCCAGCTGGACCGCCTTGATCGTTCCTCTTGTCCTTCCTGTACGTGATCTCCTCATCGCTTGAGCTCGACGAGGACGAAGAGGAAGAAGATCCGCTGCTGCAGAACCCGATCTCAGCGAAGAAGGCCTTGTCCCGCTTCCGGTTGTCCTTCTGGTAGCTCTTGAAAGCCTTCCGGAAGTTCTTCTTGCCGAAGGGGCGCTTGCCAGAGCCGTGCTTGCTGGAGCGGTGCTTGTCAAAGCTTGCCTTGCCGGAGTGGTACTTGTCGGAGTCGCGGGAGTAGCTTTTGCCCTTCTTGTAGTACTCATTCTTGTTGGGGCACTTGGCGATGAAGTGGCCGACCTCTCCGCACTCGAAGCACTTGGGCCGCTCTTCCCTCTTCTTGCTCATCCGGTTGGCATAGGCACGCTGAAAGCGACTAGACACCAGACACAACTCATCATCCCCAAGCGTCGCTAGCTGCTCCTCTGTAACAGACATCAAAGCAGAAAACGAGAAGTTGTGTAACATGGGGTTAGTGACAGACTCACTAGAGGAGGTAGCCAAGGCTAGACTCTTAGAACCTGTACAAGCGAGGGAATCCCTCATCTTGTAATCTACCTCGGTGGCCTTGAGCTTACTATAGAGCGCCTCTACTCCAATCGTATCATACCCTGCCGACTCAATGATTGAGTTCACCTTGATCTCCCATATTTTTCTGTCCAAAGCATACAGCAACTTGACAGACTGCTGATGATCGGTATATGGGAGGGCAGCGGGGGCAGAGTTGACACGCAACTTGTTGATGATCGACTGAAAGCGACCAAACAAGTCGTCTATTGACTCTCCCGGCTTCTGGACGAAATTCTCATATTTGCGCCGGTAAGTCTCCACAAGCCTAGCCTTAATCGTCGCAGTACCCTCATGGTGTGCACTAAGCAGTGACCATATTTCACGCGCAGTCTTAAGGTGACTCACTCTCTCATAATCCATGGGACCAAGCCCGGAGAAGAGAAAGTTAACAGCCTTGGCATTCGCCTCATGCTGAGCCACGATATCCTGCGTAGTACGCTCAGCGATTAGAAGCACCACAAAAGTCGTACTCTGAGCAGCATCCCATATGTCCTGACTCTGGCTAACAAGGAATGCCTCCATCCTACCTTTTCAGTAGGGATAGCCATCAGAGCCAAGGACGGGAATTTTCCCGGAGTAAGTCATCGTCGTTACAGTTTCATCACCGATTACGGTATAGGAAACCTAACCGGCTCTGATACCACTTGTAGGACCGAGACGTGCGACTAGAGGGGGGTGAATAGGAGCACTTGAAAACTTCAAACTCACAACCCCCAAAGTGCGCTTTCACACAAAATCAACTCACCCGACACCGTCCACTGAACAGATACGTATCGGGTGGAAAGCGGAAGCACAGGCTGCACCTAATAAGCGAACACACTACCCCTATCCAGACACGCACAAAAGAGCGCCCTCAGCTACGAGTCACTCACTTAGCCATTCCACACCTAAGTGCGTCTCACTAAAAATAGTGAGCCGTGAGTATGGGCTAGCGGTGAGTGTCACGCATCCAAGTACAAACCAAAACAACCGACACACGCTAACTAGATCACACAAACAATCTAAGCTACCACTAAAAGAAACAAACTTAGTGTGCAAAATTGCGTAGCAAAACCAAGCTACCAATTTTAGGACACACCAAACACCCGGAAAGGAGAAGTACACAAGCACTAAAAATAAACCGACACAAAACAGGAATACACAGCTGCAAAAACTGGACAAACAGAAAGACACAGATCCAAACGCGATAGCAAGGAACCACACAGAGATCGGACAAAAGATCTGTCAAGAGGACAAAGGACGCAGTAGCAGAAACCAGCGCTGGACCTGCCAGTCCGCTCAACCAGACACGAATTGACCATCCAACTGAAGAAAAGAACCACCACGCAATAAGAAAAACTATGCCCAGACCGGACAATCAGGACTAATCCTGACAGCCTGACAGGACAAACAGACCAGCTCCCACACGCTAGAAACTGAAAACCCAACAGCAGCACTTCACGAGCCAGATTCCAGGGGTTAACTTCGGACAAACCGAACTAGGGAGAACGGACAAACAGAAAGTCTGTCCGGTCCCTTGTTCAACATTGCTCAAAACAGTACTCTGAAAATCTGCACACGTGACACCAAAAACCAAAGCAAAAACTGAATCAAACCTTCACTAAAAATCACGAAATTTTGTACAAATGATCACAAGATTATTGTAAATCAAACCCCAAAAGATCCATACGAAAAGATCAAGGATTTGACGGGAAATTCAGATCCAATGAAAGGGGGGAAAAAAACTGGAAAACGAAATTCGCCCCAATTTGCACTTGCTCGTGGAGGGATTGTTCTAGCACAAGTCTATTGATATGCTCCACATCCTAGCAAGTCTAAATCACGGTAAGAACAAGATCCCATCCTTGGACAACACAAATCGAGCCAAAATCCAAGAACCGGAATCAAAAACCACAAGGACCGGGAAGAGAAAAAGAGGAACGAAATCAAAGTACTCAAGACATGAATTTCTCAACGAGGAATCTTGAATTGATGCACGAATTCAGATTACTAAAGTTCTCTAGAGCCTACCTCCCATCATCCTCCCACTAATGACAAGATTAGACTAAACTAGGCACTCATCTCCTAGCTAATCTCCTCTCTTTTCTCTTTTTGGACCTTGGCTGCTAGGGTTAGGAAAACTAGGGTTTGTGGCTGCCAAGATCAGCTCCAAGGGAGCCTCTCAAGTCTATTTATACCCTAGGCCCTAAACGACACAATTACACTAAGACCCCTAGTCTAAAAATGCCCGGAGGGGGCCAAACCGAAAAGATACAATCGAACGACTACGATGACGACTTGATCTTCTTCTTCTCCACGCCTCGCTTGGATGTGCGCCATGTAGCCAGTAGTCCGGAAGCTTCCCCCGGTTTTGAAGTCAGAAACCGGGAAACTTTATTTTGCGGGCTTCTTGGGCCGAGTCTTGGGCCCATCTTCTATCCTGACGAGTTTCGGTCCACTCGCCAAGTCTTCGTAGCTTGGGTGACGGTTTTGAGCCGAAGCCGCCAAAGCCTCCATCGCACGCCTTCGCGCCATGCACTCGGGTTGGAGCACCACGGTGGCACCTGGGTTCTCCAGTCCATCGGAGTTGCCTCACGGTCCATCAGAGGGCTTACACCACCGTTGCCGAACCGTCCCTCCGTGTACCGAGCTTCCATGACCGATCGACGCCGAGCATTGCCTCCGGTCCATTGGAGGACTTTTGCTTCAGTCCATCGTGGTCTTCATCATCTACCTCTAGTCCATCAGAGGGCCCCCAGTCCATCGGAGGGCTTGAGCTTGTTGACAATCACTCATCACACCAGGAGAGCAATGAGGCCGATCCATTGGCTCTCACTCGCTGTCTTGGGTTACCTCGTCTATCGAGATGGGCAGCGTGGGATCTTTGTTACCCAGAATGTGACGATGCTGGATGTTACGAATGTGGTTTGCCCTTTCCCTCCCGTGGCGATCTTGTGAGGTTTCGGCGAGGACAGGTTGCTCGTCGTCTGAGACCACATCGTCGATCTTGTTTGGTGCAACGCTGATCACGAGGAGCTCAGAAAAACAGAGGGTAGAGCTCGGAAGTGAACCCTCGGATCTGCCGGTGGTCGTGGCCTCCATCCCCATGCTGGTGTTCGAAGCCGGGACCATGGTCGTTGTGGTGGTCGCGCTGTGTTCAGAGACCGTAGGAGTCTCGATGTTGTAGATCATGTGGGGATGCCCTGCATCGCGAGCCCTCTGAGCGACCACCGAGTGGTGACGAGCCTCATTGGTCGGCGAGGTGTACTGGCGAACAGATCTTCCCTCCAGGGTGGAGTTGATGACGAGCCATAGGCGATGGTCAATCGACGGCGCGTCGGGGCCGCTGTAGATGCAATCGTCCGAAAGAGGCACGGACTGTCTTGAGTCGGGTACCCCCCGCGCACCCTCATCGTTGTTGAGGGGAGCTGAGGCATGGGAGAGAAGCCCCTGGTACGTGGTGGCAGAGTTGCGGAGACCGAACGGGATGGAGGGAACGACGGGCTCCACCCGAGTCTTTTTTCGGCCCTGGACAGGAGAGGCTGGCCGGGCTCGCTTTGGTGTAGGCAGAGGTGGTGTGACCCACAGTGGATGTGGGACCCAGGAACAAGTATCAATAGGAACTCGCCTCGGTCTCTGTGGAGCGCTGCTTGAGGCGTGGGTCCGCCGTGGATCTCGAGAGGGGTTTCCCGAGGGACCTGCTCTTGGCCCCCGACTAATCCAAGTCCAGACCTGAGTCGGGGAAGTTGGGAGCGCCGTGCGACGAGTCGGGGCCGAAGCTGTGGTCGTTGCAGGTGCTGCTCGAGTCGGCGTGGTCAATGTGGATCCAGCCCTGAAGGAGACCCTCCGGTTGGTTCGCGCTCCCGAGTTATGATGACCACGAGGAGCACGATCCGACTCAGCACGACGCGGAGGCAGATTCTGGCGAGGGGCCAGCGCCTCATGCCGGCGTGTTGAAGCTTGGCGCGGAGTCGGAGGAGGCTGACGAGTCGCTGGTCCCGGGCGACGATCCGATGGTGCAGATCGCCTTGGAGTGGTCGATGGTCGCATGACGATGCGCGGTTGCACCGGTGCACTGCGAAGCTGATGAAGGTCTCCACTCCGATCGGCGATGAAGGTGATTGATCCAAACTGGATCATGTCACCTGGGGTGAAGCTGTTGACGAGGTGATCGGCCATGGAGCTAGCTGATGTCGATTTCGCCATCCCCTACCTGGCGCACCAACTGTTGGTGTTTGATACCGCCAATGCACCACGGGGTGTATTACGCAGTGCTTTTTGGGGGTGGCGAGATCGGCGTAGCTCGATGGTTCGCGCAGAGATGCGACAAACACAAGGGTTTATACAGGTTCGGGCCGCGATATGCGTAACACCCTACGTCCTGTTTGTTACGAGTTGTATTGATCTGAGTTCTCGAGGTTACAATGAGGGTTAGGATATTTGGTGGCTGGTATGCGATGAGATGATTGATTGTCTACGTAGGGGTCCTCACCCGCCTTATATAGTCCGGCAAGGCTTGGGTTACAAGTCGGTTTCCGCCTATGAGTCCTACCCGGCTTGGAATCCTACAGAATCTATGATTATACGCTTCCTTTCCTGAGTCCTGCTGCTCCTAGATACAGAATCCGAACCAACTCCTTTACGCCTTTCCTGAATTATAGCGCCTTGACAGGTCTTCAAGCTCGTCATCCGTTCTCGGGCCCACGAGACCAGTCGGCACCCTGTAAAGGACCTGCTGTCTCCATTGGTCCCTCCAACGGCCCATGAACTAAATCCACGCCATGAGGGCCCAGGGGATATCTATCCCCTACAATGAGGATGTACTCTTTGCCTCCACACATGCGAAATGGCCCCATGAAGTCTATGCCCCACACATCGAATACATCAAGCTGCAGGTTACTAGTGAGTGGCATAGCAACCCTTGGATTAATGTTTTCTTGTCGTTGGCACCTTGGACACCTTCTCACGAACTCTTTGGCATCATCGTACATATTTGTCCATTGGAATCCACTTTGCCAAATCTTTGCATGAGTCCGGTAGGCTCTGTAGTGACCTCCGTAGGAAGATGAATGGCATTTGTTAAGGATCTGGGGGACTTCACATGCGGGAATGCAGTGATGCAAGAGCCCATCTGCACAGAGCTTGTACAGGTAGGGGTCATCCCAGAGATAGAACCGGCTATCATGGACCAGTTTCCTCTTGTCAGCTTCTTTTGGTACGTACCCAGTGACCATGTAATTGACTAGATCTGCATACCATGGTTGGGATGTCGTAACCTTTGGAAGTGTGTCATCTCTCATGTAATCATCAATCGGCAAGGATGATGTCTCTTCGAATTGTATTCTTGAGAGATGATCAGCAACCGAATTTTCTACTCCTTTCTTGTCTCTAATCTCAATGTCAAACTCTCGAAGTAGCAGGATCCACCTTATCAACCGAGGTTTTGTATCTTTCTTGGTGAGGAGGTATTTGAGAGCTGCATGGTCTGTGTATATTATGACTCTGGCTCCTACCAAGTATGATCTGAATTTGTCAATGGCAAAGACAATGGCCAATAACTCTTTGTCGGTGGTGGAGTAGTTCAGCTGCGGACCAGTCAGCGTCTTGCTAGCATAGGATATGGCATGATGTTTTCTATCAATGCTCTGACCTAGGACTGCTCCTACAGCATCGTCGCTGGCATCGCACATGATCTCAAATGGAGCATTCCAGTCTGGTGGTTGGATGATGGGTGCTATGACAAGTGCTTTCTTGAGTGTATGGAAAGCTTCTAAGTAGGCGTCATCAAACACAAAGGGTGTATCCTTGGCCAATAGGTTGGCAAGTGGTCAGGCAATAAAGGAGAAGTTATTGATAAATCTCCTATAAAACCCAGCATGACCAAGGAAGCTTCGGAGTGCCTTGAGGTTTGCTGGAGGTGGAAGTTGCTCAATAACTTCAATTTTTGCACAGTCCACCTCTATGCCTCTTTCTAAAACTTTGTGTCCTAGCACAATCCCCTCTCTAACCATAAAGTGACATTTCTCCCAGTTGAGGACAAGGTCCACTTCTTTGCATCTCTGGAGAACCTTTTCTAAGTTTTTGAGACATCCATCAAAGGTCTTGCCATAGACTGTGAAATCGTCCATGAATACTTCCATTATGTTCTCTATCAGGTCAGAGAATATGCCATCATGCAACGCTGGAACGATGCTGGAGCATTGCATAGTCCAAACGACATTCGCCGATAGGCAAAAGTGCCGTAGGGACAGGTGAATGTGGTCTTACTGTAGTCATCCGGGTGAATGGGGATCCGGTGATAGCTATTGACGGTCGTTATTGCACCATTCCTACCATCAACTATCCATGTATATGAAGGAAAATACACCAAAGGATGGAATAACCCAAAACTTGTCACCTGCCAGTAGAAGTCGAGTTCAAATCGCATTGGGTGATAAGGAAGTGGAACATGGAACTCCAATCGGCGGGAGTTCGACGTCAAATCCAACTTGCTAAATTGGAGGAATGGAGGGAGAAAGCTTACCACAGTGCCAAGCTGTACAAGGAGCGAACCAAAAGGTGGCACGACAAGCGTATTAAGATCAAGACATTCAAACCAGGAGACAAGGTACTAATGTTTAATTCTCACGTTCATTTGTTTGATCACGGCGCTATCACCCTTCATGATGATGATGGGAAGATCTTTAAAGCGAATAGGCAGCGCTTAGAAGTCTTTCTTGAGCCCGAAATGCCACAGCTCGAAGAAGTGGACGTCTACGAGCTGGAAGAAATGGCATGATCACATGGCCACTGTTGACGGTCGTTATTGCACTACCAATGACCGTCAACTAACCACAACCATGGAGGAAAACATGCCAAAGTATGGATTAATCTTTGCTACTAACATAGTTCCACAAGTTGTGTTGAATATTTGATTGTAGGTGAAAGATCAGCTGAAAACAGGGAAAATATGGCCAAGTCAGGAGGTGCCTGACAAGTGGGCCAAGCCGCCCGGCTCCACCCTAGGCTGCCCGACCTAGCAAAGTGGCCAAATCACTCCATCTTCGACCTACATGTGCCTAAGTGACGTGTCAACACAGCTGTAAAGTCCAAATGCCGAATGTAACATGCAAAGTACCGGAAGACCTTGCCACATCATCGATCCAGCACTTGGATTGGTGAAGTCAGCGATCCTCAGCACTTCAATCCTGCGGCTAAGGAAGAAACACAAGTGAGATCTAATGGCTCGGGAGAAAACACAAGATAACCACCTTAACCACCATGCAACCGACTTGGGGATTCAAGATGGACCACAAGATGAAGAATGGCGGTGGATCCAATGGTTGGCCAGGCCGCCTGACCTGGGGTGGGGCCGCCCGGCTCCCTACCAGGCCGCCCAACCTGCCACCTGTCCCCTTAACCGCCATACTAACCCTATAATTACCCCCACTCACTTGGTGGCTATAAATACCCCCGAGCTCTCATTTGTGAAGTGTGGAAGTTGAGTAGCTCATACTATCGCTTAGTCTTGTATCACTAGGTTAGTCCTGGGAGTTAGAGTTGAGAGGGATTCCGGAGTCTTCTTCGAGTCTTGGTAAAGCTCTTGTATCTTTCTATCTTTGTACTCTTGTTACTCCAGTATAATATATTTCATTTTTCTATCTTTTGTTATACTTTACTTTACTTCTTAACACTTGCCTAGTGTGGTGTACCTTTATTGCACACTAGATCCAAGGCTTAAGTTATCTGAATCTTGTTAGACTTGCCGGTGCTATAAGCTTTTCTTACGCATTTGATCTAAGATTCTGTTAGTTCTCACCCTCTGATCAAGGAAGAGCTTTAGTGTTCAAGTTCTTACTTGAACACTAGTATAGCGTGCCATCTTACCCACGCAGATCTGGTTGGTATCCTCTCTAGGTGACAGCTCTAGAGGTCTCACTATTCCACCCCGTCGTTCGGTAAGCCCGTAGGCGTTAGTCGGGCCTCCTTCGGAGGTCTACTATCTACCACTTGGCCCCTCGAGGTGCCAGAATTTTGCTCGACGCAAGATCCTAGCTTGTTTCCAGTTAACTTAGTTCAACCGCGAATGCTCATCTGCAGTAGTTAAGTAGTAGAGTTTCGAAATCTAATCTCACTCGTTGTCCTCCCAGGCAACTACCTAAGTGTTAGGCTTCTTTAGTCCCTGTTTTACTCTTCCCACCATACACTATCTTTATCTTACCCCCGTTGTAAGATTAGTTGGTATTTTATCTAAGTTATAGTACTGCTTGAAAGTTCGACATTTCATTCCACCTATTCGCCCTTGCTTTCCGGTGGATTTTTACGATACTCGGAATACTCTGAGTGAAAAAGCTACAGCGAATCTCTATGCGCTTGCGGAGTAAAATCTGTTACGCTGAGAGACGTCAATAGCCACGGTCTAGCGACGACCCTAAACGAGTCATGTACACTACCATGCTCCTCACTTTTCTGTGCCATCTCACCTTTTGCTTCCACATCACCAAAATCTCATCAAGAGCCGGCACAACACGATGAAAAAGTGTTTTCAGTGCACCTAAAGGGCAAAACCAACTTCTGGTCTGCCAAACCCGAGTTGGCGAGGGAGAGCCAAGCCACCCGACACCAGGTGAAGTCGCCCGGCTCAGGTCAAGCCGCCCGGCTTCGGAGCCTTGCCGCCTTACGCCCCTTTTAGAAAATTTTCGAGTCAAACTGATTCCTAAGGCGTCGGCACTTGATGAGTAGATGAGATCGCGCTGCCACTTTCTTAAACACGAGAGTCTCCTTCCTTCCGGTCACTCTCGTTCTTCCCATCTCATCTCCAACGACAATTCAAAGTCATGGCCTCCAACAACTCTCCATTCAAGAGCCTAGCCATCACCTCCGGCACCATGACGACCTATTCGCCACTTTTTGAAGAAGAATATGTGCCAAGATGGGACATCCCCATCGGAAATGGCACGATGATGGTGCTGGACATCGAGCCCCTGGCTGCTCGACCTCCGGTGCGGGCTGCCCGGCCTCCCCTACGCGCTCGCGTAGTGCAGGCAGGCCGGCACGTGCCCTGTCTTCAGCAAGGGCCATTGGGAAGAAGGTGTTTTGGGGTGATTCACCCCGACCTAACGTTGGGAAGATCGCCCCCAAGGTGGTGCCCATCAGGAAGCTCTTCTCGGAAGATTCCGTGAAGGGTAAGGGCGAGGAGCTGCCTCCTAAGAGCCCAGGATCGCCATCCTACACCATCTGGGGAGGACCTACTCCCAATGGATGGTGGGGGAAGGTGCTGATTCCGAAGCTCAAAGGGGACGTTCTCCGGGGGAATGCATCAATTGATGAATCCATAGACTCCACTCGCCCTAGGAGGACCGTGCATCGGTGCTCCAAGCCCCCTCCGATCAGGGTTCCTCCTGGTCAATTTGAAGAATCGGAGGAGGAGAAGGAGGAAGAGACCGTCGAGTCTCTTATGTTGGAGATCAAAGCGCTCAAATATTCCCTGCATAGGCTTGAGGAGCGCTGCGCGGAGCAGGAACTTTGGAAGTGGGAGATGAACGACAAGATAGAGATCTTAGGAAGGGCTTCTCTTCCAAGTTCCGCCGCCATGCCAACGCCATTGGGCATCCGGACATCTATGACGTACCTATGCCATAGATGCCCATGGCGTTGCAATAAATTTTAGCATAGGCTCCCGTTATTTTTGTTTTCTTAGTGCTTAGTTTTCTTTTATTTCTTTCTTTGTATGAACTGCGGCTATGTTATTTGTTTCATTCATTTTATTTGATTATTAAAGCTTAGTTCAATAAATGCTTTTTCAATCCTGCTTTGAGTTCAAGTGTGGGGGGGTGGGGGAGGCAGGAGGAGTGCACTTAGCGTCCCCCATCTTTCGTCACTAACCCTGCAGAAACGAACTAGAAACTCGATGTTCAGGGTTGCACCTCGCTGCACACAAAAATTTGGGACGAACCGAACCAAACACAGACCGCCCGACTCCAAGTCCAAGCCGCCCGACCTATCACAGGATCGCCCGGCTCGGCACTTAGGCTTTCCGGCCTGACACGTTGAAGAAAAATGTTGTACACCAAGGAAGGAACGTCCCAAAGCTTCTCCACACAATGCAATCGGTGCAAGGGTCGGAAGACCCACATGTTAGGCCGCCCAGCTCCATCCCGAGCCGCCCGGCTTGGTCCCAGGCCGAGTTGGCCCATCTTCACTTCGACCCTGCACAAGGACTAGGTATTGTCACGAAAATTTCAGTTTTGGTCCATATATTCCATTCTATACATGAAACTTGGATAAATCTTACTCTACATGATCATGTTTATGTCTATGCTCGTACAAACTTTAGTCCCTATGTTAAAGTAAAATTTCCTATGGACACCTTCTGATTAGGGAGCCACTTTGGTTTATGTTGTTGATTCATGAGATATAAGTAACATGGATACATAGCAATAATCTCCCGTAAGGCAAAGAGCTTTTGTTCTATTAAAATTATAAAAATGTGATCTACTCCAATGTTCTCAAGTCACATGTCCTACCAGTGCCACAAATACTATATGCATCAAAGACATCTTTGAATGTTTTGAACTTTGTCAAACCTTGTGCCATCAAATAAGTTAGAATCATTCATGACTTTTGGTTATCACGTGCACGTCCATACCACAAAGTTCCAAGCAAGTTGTGCTGTGCAAATATGTCAAATACCCCTCATCAATCATGCAAAAGAGAGGAAAAGAGGCATGGAAATGAAAAAAAAACAAAGAGAGAGAAAAATGTGAGAAAGAAAGAAAGAGAAGGAAAGTACCATGCCCACTCTCGCATAAAAAAGGGGAATACCAAAGCACACTTACCAATAACTTTCCACCACACTTGCACATAGCCAAAACTCTTAATTTCATTCATACTCTTTGTTTTGACACTTGATTTGACTTGGTGATACAAAGATGATGAGATAGTCTTACTCTATTTTAACTCCACCAAAATTTAGATTAAGAGGTGAGGAAACACAAGGATTTTCATCCTTTCGAGTGATTGAGAGGTGAGCATAAGAACAAAGGAGTCGAACACCATATTTTGAAAAGTGAAAAACCTCTTGTAACACCCTAATTTTAATTCCAGTATTTTACAATAAATTTAATATGGCCTATTTAATTTTCTAAGGTTATATGTCTAGGCCTGCATTTTCATGATTTATTTTATTAAATAAGTAATTTAAATTTATCATAGGCCAACTTTGTTGTGCATTCATGCTGGAGCATTTTTTTATGTACTGTATGAACTAAGGTTGGAATTCAAGTTTATTTGAATTTTAATTTCGTTTTGGCCTTGGTTTTAAAAAGAAAAGGAGAGGAAAAAAAGAAAAAAAAAGAAGGGGCGGGCAGGCCAAGCCACCAAGCCGGCCCGGCCCAGCTAACCCGCCCCCCTCGGCCTACCGGAGCGCACCCTCCTGGGCCGGCCCCTAGCCTCGCCAGGTGGCAGCCCATCGCGCGGCCCTCTCCCTCTTTCCCTCTCTCCCGCGTGGGCCCCGTCGCCCCGAGTCCCTGCCACGCGGGCCCCCCTGTCAGCTTCTTCCCCAACTGCACTCTCCTCCCTTCTCTCGCTGCTCGCCGCCCGCTCTCTCTGCGCGTGGCCCGCGCGCCACCCTGACCGCCTTCCTCTGCGCCTTGGACCCGCGCTGTCCAACCCGAGGCCCGCCTGCCAGTGCCGCCGCGCCGCCCCGACGCGGGCTCCACGCAGACGCCAGCCGAGCAGACTCGGACCTAAGTTGGACGAGCCAGCAGCCAAACCCCTCGAAACCGATTCGAACTCGCCTCCACCGCCTTATACAAGGGTTCCTCTAACACGCAGCCGCCTTCTTTACGCCACGCCCGAGCCCAAGCTCCCTCGCGCCGCCCTCAATTTTGCCGCCGAACCCCGCAAGGTTAGCCACCACCACCACTCAATTCCACCAAATTGGCCACCTACTGGGCTTCTCCGGCCAAATTAATCCCTGTGTCGCCTTTGCAGGACCTCCAAGACCCCTTCCCGCCGATTCTTGGACGCCAAGACCCTCTTCTTGGCGCCGTCCCACGACCATCGCCGCCGCCGTCCGCACCCGCTCGCCGCCGGCTGTCTCCATCGCGCCTCCGCCCTCTTAAAGCCCCTGGTGAGCTTCTCCACCTCGCCCTCTCGCTCGTAGGCTTGCCCAGTGGTCCTTACTCCCTCCCCAAGCCCAGAACGCGCGCGCCGGCGAGCCTCCGCCGTGGTTCCTGGTTACCGCCGGCAAGCCCTTCCCCCGTTCATTCCTAGCTTTGAGGGATTTGACCCGCAGTCCATCCCAGTGTTGACCAGGCCTTGTTTTTAATGTTTTTAACCCTGGTTTTCAAAATGTATTTACAATTAGGTCATATCACCTTGAAAAGCTCATATGTTTCACATTTTAAATCCGTTTTCGATGATTCTCGTGCCCACGGAATCGTATAAATGTGTAGAATAATATTAAATACATTTCATGTTCTGTTGTTTTATGTAATGGTGTACTATTTCTTACCATTTATATTTGTTTGCTTGCATGTGTGAACATATGAATGCTTGTTTGGTGCCGTGTGTCATGCGTAGACGTTGATCCGCCTGTTGAGTTCGAAGAGCAACCTCCAGAAGCCTCTCAGCAGCAACAAGGAATAAATTTTGAGGAAGGCAAGTATAACATAAACAACACTTAATAACCTTTTTATTTACTGCATGTGCATTTTAATTTGTGTGCCTGTAAGGTTTACGTAGCTACTTTTATCCTTATATATCTACCTTTTGGGATGCATATGGTTAAGTTGTGCTAGGTGCTGCGCAAACTCATGTCTTTTTGTTAATTTAATTTTGATTAATAATCCAATGCAGTTAATTGTTGGGCTTCACCCTGATCGGTTCATGTCCATTTTAATATGGCTTTTTAGCAACATGGTTTAGGGAGCTTGAGCAATGTGCTCGTGTGCTTTTGCTAGTTCTCTCCCTAAGGACCGAATCACAAAGCGACCACTTGGGACAACAGTGCTACCACAAGATTCGAATGGGACGATCTTAGCTGACTAATTAGGTTGTTTTGGTTTGGGAGTAATTTACCTGCGGAGCAAGAGGGGAGGTGAGCTTCTATGGAACTCGTGCTATTTGGGTTGAGTGTGCTTTACGTTATATGTACGTGCTTCTCCCCTTGAGGCTTGCCCCACGGTTGCGGAACCTAAAACCTTAGCGGTTACACCTTACCAACGTGATCTTTGTAAAGGCTTCGTAGTGTGCTTGCTAGTCATCTCATCTCTGGTAATGTGATGAACTCCTAGCATAGCACACGACTTGTGGGTAAAGATGTACAACCTTTCGAGAGTGTAAAACTAACAAGTTAGCCATGCTTACGGTTATGAGCGGCCCAGACCCTTCTCAGTGATTAGAAGGATCCTTGGCTGAGGTTCCTTGTTTTTTGTTATGGTTATGATAATGGTGATATCTGTTTAATTTTATTTAATTCTTATGCAATATCTTTTGGGATAATGGTGTTGTTACTAATTCATAGTAAATAGACCTTAATAAAAGTTTTCAATTCAAAGTTAATGCAGTTTGTCAGCTAACCATAGAGCCTCATGGTTTATGTTATATTATATTTATTGGGTATTCTGTACTCACGCTTGTTTCTTTATATTTATTCCTTATTGGGGGGAAAAATCCAACCGCTGCTCAGTGGATGGAGGTAATGAAGACTATGTGCAAGACCACGACGATGAGTTTTAGGCGCTTCGTTCACCAGTTGATGTCCCTGTGGCGTCCGTTATCTTTACGTTTTATGCTTTCGCTATGCTATGTTATACTCTGAGTTAAAAACTTGTGTTACAGTGTAATAATGATATATTTAATGTTATGTACAATTTTATCTTTGGCATGTGTTTGTGGTACTTTGTAATTTGTCATGTATATGCGAGACATTTCCTGGCGCATATATATGTTGCACGGTTTTGTTCGTTGAAACCGGGCGTGACAAATTTGGTACCAGAGCTGTGTCGACTGTAGGATGAAAGCCTAGTTAGAACTGGTCGTGTTTAAGGACTTCACTTTCTTTGTTCTTATCTGCTGACTTTTAAATGCTTTGTTTTTATTTTATTTTTACTGATTAATTGCTCACATTGTGTTGGAAAATTTTTTATTTATTCCTTCTGTCATATAGAACTTAACTCGAGTATTTCTATCATTTCTATAGATGATATCACTAGGGTGCTTTTATATGAGAATTAGATTACCCATATAGTGTCTCGTTAGCACGCTTTGTTTTGGTGTGTGAATGCTTGTCATGGTGAACTATATTTGATTTGGTTCTTTGATTGATTGATAATCTAGCTGTGATATATGTCCACAGTATAAACAACTATGAAGATTAAATTAATTAAATTAATTAATTAATAAAGATTAGATCGTTGGGGGTTATAAATAGCCATCTACTCTTTTCTCTTTACTTTATCGATCACCGTTGTTTATCATCTTGGATATGTGCAATACTTGCTTACTAATGTTGTCTCAACTGCTGCCAACAGATGGTAAACACCAGGAACAGAGGCAATGGACCGGAGGATAACAATCAGGCTAATGGCAATCCATCGCAGAATCCACAGCCGCTGACAGCAGATCAGTCCTTTCAACTTTAGATGCAGATGATGGCTAATCTAAACAATGCTGTACAGGCTCTGCAGAATGTTCAAGCCAATCCACAGCCGCAACAGAGGGACAGGCGTGGAGACTTTATGAAGGGGCATCCGCCTACATTCTCCCATTCTGCTGATCCGCTTCAGGCAGATGGCTGGCTCCGTGCAGTGGAGCGACAGCTTGACATTGCACAATGCAATGATCAAGAGAGGGTCCTGTATGCAGCAGGATAGCTTCGAGGTGCTGCTTTAGATTGGTGGGAGTCTTACAGTCAGCAGGACCGAGAGCGTTTCACTTGGGCCCAGTTTTGTGAGAGGTTCAGGAGTCACCATGTGCCGGTGGGCATAATGAAGATGAAGAAGAAGGAGTTCCTCTCTCTGAAATAGGGGAACATGTCAGTCACAGAGTACCGTGACAAGTTTCTGCAGCTTGCTCGCTATGCTCCCACAGAAGTTGCAGAAGATGGTGACAAGTAGGAGCACTTTCTGGAGGGTCTTAATGAGAACCTTCAGTTGCAGCTCATGAACAATAACTTCAATAGTTTTAACACCTGGTGGACAGTGTCTTGCTTACAGAGCAGAAGCGTAGGGAAATTGAAGAGAAGAAAAGAAAGCTCAACCATGTTTCCTCCAACAGCAACACCCGCTCCCGCTACCCACAACAATACCAGTAGCAGGGTTACCCGCAACGTCAGCAACCGCAGCAGCAGCAGCAGTACCAGCAGCGTCAGCAGCCACAGCAGTAGCAGTACCAGCAGCAGACAGGTCAGGGTCAGCGCTATCAGAATCCAAACCAACGCCCTACCTACCGAGCTATGCCACAGGGGCAATCCAACCCACCTGCCCCAAATCAGGCTACTATTCCAGTTGTTCGAAACTGCTACAAGTGTGGCGACAGTGGGCACCTCGCCAACAACTGCCCTCAGAGGGGGCAACAGCAGCAGTAGGGCGCTAGGCAGAACGCCCCACAGCAGCAGCAGGGGCGCCCCAACCAGCAGAACAGGGCGCCATTGCAGGGCAAGGTGAATTATGTGACGGCAAAAACGGCAGCAGAAGCCCCAAACGTTGTGCTTGGTACGTTCACAGTCAACTCCAATCCTGCTACAGTACTTTTTGATACTGGTGCTACGTATTCTTTTATTACAAGATCACATGCTGAGAAACACAACATACAGTTCCATAAAAAGACCCATGATAATATCATCTTCAGGGGGAAAGATAAATGCTAGTTCTATTTGTTCTATGGTTGATATTATTATAAGAGGAAAAAAATTCCGCACTGGGTTGCTAGTTATTGACTCTATGGATATTGATATCATCTTGGGCATGGACACTCTGGAGAAGTGGGGTGTCAAAATTGATTGTGCTCAACGGACAGTTCACCTAGCAGCATCAGATGGTCAGGAAGTGGGGATCAGCGCATCAAGTCCTTCAGTGTATTTGCATCAGATGGAGGCTAGACCTACAGACGATATTCGGATAGTGTGTGATTATCCAAATCTCTTCCCTGATGAGTTACCAGGTATGCCGCCTGACAGAGATATTGAGTTTTTAATAGAGCTTTTACCTAGTACTGCACCCATAGCAATGAGGCAATATAGAATGGCACCGGTAGAGAAAGATGAAGTTAAAAAGAATATAGATGAGTTGCTAGCTAAAGGGATTATTTGTCGTAGTTCCTCTCCTTGGTCTTTCCCAGTTTTGCTTGTTGAGAGAAGAAGGATACTGATGTGAAAAGGATGTGTGTGGATTACCGGGCTCTAAATAAAGTCACCATCAAAAACAAGTACACGCTCCCTCGCGTTAATGACTTGTTTGATCAGCTTCAGGGTGCTTATGTCTTCTCCAAAATTGACTTGAGATCTGGTTATCATCAGTTAAAAATTCGTCCCTCAGATATTCCTAAGACTGCCTTCACCACTAAGTACGACTTGTATGAGTATACAGTAATGTCCATTGGTCTGACTAATGCTCCTGCCTATTTCATGCAATTGATGAATTCAGTATTTATAGATTATTTGGGCAAGTTTGTGGTGGTTTTCATTGATGACATTCTGATTTATTCCAAGACCGAAGCAGAACATGAGGAGTATTTAAGGTTAGTTCTTCAGATATTGAGGGAACACAAGCTGTACGCCAAGTTCAGCAAATGTGAATTTTGGATTGATGAAGTGCGTTTCCTTGGTCACGTCGTCTCCAAAGGAGGAATTGCTGTAGATCCAAGCAAGGTCAGTACTATAACAAACTGAAAGGTGCCAGAAATACCAAAGGAGCTTCGTGGATTTCTGGGTTTAGCAGTTATTATTGGAGATTTATTGAGAATTTCTCAAAAATTGCGAAGCCCATGACTTGCCTATTGTAGAAGGATGCAGAATTTAGATGAACAGATGTACAGCAAGCTGCCTTTGATGAGTTGAAGAAGAGATTGACTATAGCACCTGTGTTGACATTGCCTGACCAGCAGAAGAAATCCATAGTTTATTGTGATACTTCCAGAGATGGGTTAGGATGTGTTCTGATACAGGAAGGTAAGGTGATTGCCTATGCTTCACGACAGTTGCGCAAGCATGAGGTGAATTATCCAACACATGACCTGGAACTTGCAGTAGTGGTACACGCACTGAAGATTTTGCGCCACTATTTATTCGGGCAGCATTGTGAGATTTATACTGATCACAAGAGCCTCAAATATACCTTCACACAGAACAAGTTGAATATGCGGCAGCGAAGATGACTGAAATTAATTAAGAATTATGATATGGAAATTCATTATTATCCTACAAGACTAATGTGGTGGCAGACGCTCTGAGTAGGAAGAGTTATTCTAATATGGCTTTGGGTTTCCAAATGCCGCATGAGTTATGTGAAGAGTTCGAAAGTTTGAGCCTAGGTTTCCTACATCACACTACAGCAGCAGCGTTTGAGGCAGAGACGACATTAGAACAAGAGATTCGGAAACACCAGAAGCATGATGAGAAGCTACAGGAAATTCGTGAGTTGCTCAAAATAGGCAACGCGCCTCACTTCAAGGAAGACGAACGGGAAACTTTATGGTACAAGAACAGAATCTGTGTGTCTAATGTGGACAGCATCGGGAAGTTGATCTTGAGTGAGGCTCATGATATAGCTTATTCTATTCATCCCGGCAGTACCAATATGTATTGTGATTTGAAGAAAAGATTCTGGTGGTACGGTATGAAGCGTGCCGTGGCTGAGTATGTAGCTATTTGTGATAACTGTCAGCGTGTAAAGGCAGAACATCAGAGACCCGCATGTTTATTACAGCCGTTGAAGGTGCCAGAATGAAAGTGGGAAGAAATAACCATAGATTTCATTGTGGGTTTGCCTCGTACTCAGAAAGGTTACAATTCAATATGGGTAGTAGTGGATCGGTTAACCAAGATAGCTCATTTTATACCAGTTAACACTACTTATTCAGGTGCTAAGTTAGCTGAGCTGTACATTTCCAGAATTGTTTGTCTGCATGGCGTACCTAAGAGAATTATATCTGACCGAGGTTCACAGTTTACTTTCCGCTTTTGGGAGCAATTGCATGATTCATTAGACACAAAGCTCAGATTCAGTACAGCTTACCATCCTTAGACAGACGGGTCGACAGAAAGAACTAATCAAATATTTGAGGATATGTTGAGAGCCTATGCCATACAAACCGGTCTGAAGGATAATAATAGCTGAGTTTTCCTATAATAATAGCTATCAAGCCGGTCTAAAGAAGTTGCCATTCGAAGCATTGTACGGCAAGAGGTGCAGAACGCCGTTGTTCTGGAATCAGACCGGTGAGAACCATGTATTTGGACCTGACATAATACAGGATACTGAACAGCAATTGCGTATTGTGCAGGAAAATTTGAGAGTTGCCCAGTCTAGGCAGAGAAGTTATGCTGATATTCGCAGTAGGGATTTGTCCTTTAAAGTGGATGATCACGTATACTTGAAGGTATCACCAATGAGAGGCATTCGCAGGTTCAACATGAAAGGCAAATTAGCGCCAAGATATATTGGACCATTTAAAATACTCGAAAAGAAAGGTGAAGTAGCTTACCGCCTGGAGTTGCTTCCCAGTCTGTCAGGTGTGCATGATGTGTTTCATGTGTCCCAGTTGAAGAAGTGTTTACGAGTGCCCGAAGAGCAAGCACCGCTAGAAGGATTGGAGGTACAGGAGGATCTGATCTACACAGAGCATCCAGTAAAAATTCTAGACACATCAGAGAGGATCACCAGAAACAAAAGAATGAAAATGTGTCGTGTGCAATGGAATCACCATACAGAAGTCGAGGTAAAATGGGAACGAGAGGATGAGTTAAAAGCAGTATACCCCGCTCTCTTTGCTAACTAGCCTATCCGAATCTCGGGGCGAGATTCTTGTTAAGGGGGTAGGTTTGTAACACCCTAATTTTAATTTCATTATTTTACAATAAATTTAATACGATCTATTTAATTTTCTAAGGTTTTATATGTCTAGGCCTGCACTTTCATGATTTATTTTATTAAATAAGTAATTTAAATTTATCATAGGCCAACTTTGTTGTGCATTCATGCCGGGGCATTTTTTTTATGTACTGTATGAGCTAAGGTTGGAATTCAAATTTATTTGAATTTTAGTTTCATTTTGGCCTTGGTTTTAAAAAGAAAAGGAGAGAAAAAAAAAGAAGGGGCGGGCAGGCCAAGCCAGCCAGCTGGCCCGGCCCAGCCCAGCTAACCCTCCCCCCTTGGCCTACCGGAGCGCACCCGCCTGGGCCGGCCCGCTAGCCTCGCCTGGCGGCAGCCCATCGCGCGGCCCTCTCCCCTTTCCCTCTCTGGCGCGTGGGCCCCGATGCCCCGAGTCCCTGCCATGCGGGCCCCCTGTCAGCTTCTTCCCCAACCTCACTCTCCTCCTTTCTCTCGCTGCTCGCCGCCCGCTCTCTCTGCGCGTGGCCCGCGCGCCACCCCGACCGCCTTCCTCTGCGCCATGGACGCGCGCTGCCCAACCCGAGGCCCGCCTGCTAGTGCCGCCGCGCCGCCCCGACGCGGGCTCCGTGCATACGCCAGCCGAGCCGACTCAGACCCGAGTTGGACGAGCCAGCAGCCAAACCCCTCGAACCCGAGTCGAACTCGCCTCCGCCGCCCAATAAAGGGGTTGCTCTGACTCGCCGCCGCCTTTTTTACGCCACGCCCGAGCCCTAGCTCCCTCGCGCCGCCCTCAATTTTGCCGCCGAACCCCGCAAGGTGAGCCACCACCGCCGCTCAATTCCGCCAAATTGGCCACCTACTGGGCTTCTCCGGCCAAATTAATCCCCGTGTCGCCTTCGCAGGACCTCTACGACCCCTTCCCGCCGATTCTTGGACGCCAAGACCCGCTTCTTGGCGCCGTCCCACAACCACTGGCGCCGCCGTTCGCACTCGCTCGCCGCCGGCTGTCTCCATCGCGCCTCCGCCCTCTTCAAGCCCCTGGTGAGCTTCTCCACCTCGCCCTCTCGCTCGTAGGCTTGCCCAGTGGTCCTTAGCCCCCTCCCCGAGCCTAGAACGCGCGCGCCGGCGAGCCTCCGCCGTGGTTCTTGGTCACCGCCGGCAAGCCCTTCCCCCGTTCATTCCTAGCCATTCGATCTTGATCCGACACCCCGTAGACACGGCGACCCGGTCAACTCTGGTCAAAATGACGGTCAGCCATGGCAGCTTTGCTAAAGAACCCTCCAGCTTTGAGGGATTTGACCCGCAGTCCATCTCAGTGTTGACCAGGCCCTGTTTTTAATGTTTTTAACCATAGTTTCCAAAATGTATTTACAATTAGGTCATATCACCTTCAAAAGCTCATAGGTTTCACATTTTAAATCCATTTTCGATTATTCTCGTGCCCACGCGATCGTATAAATGTGTAGAATAATTTTAAATACATTTCTTGTTCATGCGATCGTATAAATGTGTAGAATAATTTTAAATACATTTCATGTTCTGTTTTTTATGTAATGGTGTACTGTTTCTTACCATTTATATTTGTTTGCTTGCATGTGTGAACATATGAATGCTTGTTTGGTGCCGTGTGTCATGCGTAGACGTTGATCCGCCTGTTGAGTTCGAAGGGCAACCTCCAGAAGCCTCTGAGCAGCAACAAGGAATAAATTTTGAGTAAGACAAGTATAACATAAACAATACCTAATAACCTTTTTATTTACTGCATGTGCATTTTAATTTATATGCCTGTAAGGTTTACATAGCCACTTTTATCCTTATATATCTACCTTTTGGGATGCACATGGTTAAGTTGTGCTAGGTGCTGCGCAAACTCATATCTTTTTGTTAATTTAATTTTGATTAATAATCTAATGCAGTTAATTGTTGGGCTTGACCCTGATCGGTTCATGTCCATTTTAATATGGTTTTTTAGCAACATGGTTTAGGGAGGTTGAGCAATGTGCTTGTGTGCTTTTGCTAGTTCTCTCCCTAAGGACCGAATCACAAAGCGACCACCTGAGAGAACAGTGCTACCACAAGATTGGAATGGGACGATCTTAGCTGACTAATTAGGTTGTTTTAGTTTGGGAGTAACTTACTTGCGGGGCAAGAGGGGAGGTGAGCTTTTGTGGCACTCGCGCTACTTGGGTTGAGTGTTCTTTACGTTATATGTATGTGCTTCTCCCCTTGAGGCTTGCCCCACGGATGCGGAACCTGAAACCTTAGCGGTTACACCTTACCAACGTGATCTTTGTAAAGGCTTCATAGTGCGCTTGCTAGTCATCTCATCTCTGGTAATGTGATGAACTCCTAGCGTAGCTCACGACTTGTGGGTAAAGATGTACAACCTCTCAAAAATGTAAAACTAACATGTTAGCCATGCTCACGGTTATGAGCGGCCCAGACCCTTCCCTGTGATTAGAAGGATCCTTGGCTGAGGTTCCTTGGTTTTGATTATGGTTATGATAACGGTGATATCTGTTTAGTTTTATTTAATTCTTATGCAATATCTTTTGGGCTAATGGTATTGTTACTAATTCATAGTAAATAGACCTTAATAAAAGTTTTCAATTAAAAGCTAATGCAGTTTGTCAGCTAACCATAGAGCCTCATGGTTTATGTTATATTTATTGGGTATTCTGTACTCACGCTTGTTTCTTTATATTTATTCCTTGTTGGGCGGAAAAATCCAACCGCTGCTCAGTTGATGGAGGTAATGAAGACTATGTGCAAGACTACGACGATGAGTTTTAGGCGCTTCGTTCACCAGTTGACGTCCCTGTGGCGCCCGTTATCTTTATGTTTTATGCTTCTGCTATGCTATATTATACTCTGAGTTAAACACTTGTGTTACAGTGTAATAATGATATATTTAATGTTATGTACGATTTTATCTTTGGCATGTGTTTGTGGTACTTTGTAATTTGTCATGTATATGCGAGACGTTTCCTGGCGCATATATATGTTGCACGGTTTTGTTCGTTGAAACCGGGCGTGACACCTCTTTTGCTCATAGTTGGGAGAAAACTGCCGTGACACCTATTACTTGTTCTTAGTCTCAACACCCTAAAATCAAAGTGTAGCCACCATTGAAATCCAAGGAAACATGAATCAACCTGGAAGTGACCTTTGTACTAGCTAAGGGTGTAGTTGTCATATGCCCTCTACACCATGCTTAACTCTAATTTGCTCGAGGACGAGCAAAAGTCTAAGTGTGTGTGGGGGGTGTTGGCGGTCATTATAATCCGTTTCGACCACCAACATTTCATGTTACAAGCGTAAATTTATGCAAGCTTCATACATATTAACCGGTTGCACGAGTTGCGCATAAAGATCTTGCAGGAACACATGTCATGATGAAAAACATACAAACCAGGGAGAAATATGGTATAACAAAGGCAAAAAGGAGAAGGACTGAAAACCCAGCCACCAGGGCCAAGGACCCAGGCTGCCCGACCTGGCTCTGGCTCCAAATGCCACCATCTTCGACTTGCATGCAAGGAATGACATGTCAAACACAATGCCAGCCTGGAATCCAAGAGAACATGCCACCACACGTCGGAAGTCACCCACTTCATCAATCCAGCCCACGGATTGGCTAAGTCAGCAATCCAAGAGACATCCATCCAATGGCTAAGGAAGAAACACAAAGAGAATCCGATGGTTGAGGCAAAAACACACAAGTTAACCGCCAACCGACCTACAGCCGCCTTGGAGGATCAACATGAGTCGTGGGATGGAAAGAGGCGGTGGATCCAAGGGCTACCCGGGCCGCCCGGCTCATAACCATGTCCAACTGCCACCACCGACCTCTTCACCCCCTTAGTGCTATAAATACCCCCTTGAGAGATCATTTGAGTGTGTGGATAGATGTAGCATAGTGGTATACTAGCATTTGAGAGTGTGAAGTTGTATAGTGTTGGAGAAGTGAAGCTTTCCCTTAGCTTGTAGAGAGAGGCATTCCTCTTGTATTAAGGAGAGTTGTGAGTATAGAGTGCGGGAGTTGGATTTCTCTTCTCTCCCAGACTTGTGTTTCTCAAAGGAAGAATATTCAGTTCCATGATTGAGTAAAGTTTCTTGTCTCTTACCTTTGTTATTTCATTCTTACTTTACTTTCATACTTAGTGATTTACTTGTCTGTTTACGGAAACCTTGTGCATGCTTATAGTGTTGGCTATATAGTAGTGCTTTCTTTTCTGGCTCATTACCAGTAAGTAGTAAACTCTCTGAGCGGCACGACGGTGTTCATACTTAGTGTTTGCCTTGGTTGGACAGCTATCCCACGCAGCTCTACTTGGTAGACACACTAGGTGACAGCTTTTGTATTCTCAGTATTCCAATCCCGTCATTCGGATAGACCCGCTGACGATATTGTCGAAACCTGTAGCGCCTGCCTTTCTTGGCTAGGTTATCAGCACTCTGGTGCATAGCAGTGGCTTTGCAGCTTTGGTGTCTGTGATGCCCCTAGCATCTCAAAAGCCTTAACACACAGTTAGAGGCCAGCTAATAATGAATGAAGGCTTAATCATGCTTAGAGAGTAATGAGAAATAGGTGGAGAAGTTACTAAGTCAAAAATTTTCTATACAAGATACAAGACCACACATTTCGTGGTTGGATAAGTCAACACACACATGCTTTTGATCACAACATCAAATACAAAACCTCGGATAAGAAAGTAACCCTAGACTTTTCTGTTTGACCATGTTCAAAAATCTAAAGACAAGAGGTTTAAAAGATCAAACCAAATCCAACTAACGTTTCTTTCGAGGGTAGCAAGTGTGATCGAGACCAAACTTGGGCCCAAATGAAACTTTCAAATTCATTAAGTACCTAAGCTCAACCCCATTGTCAAAGTGGTTGTACATGTTATGGACTACTCTTTTGTTACACTAAACCTAGTTTAAACATGTCATTATCCTATTATAAATGGCACCACAATTCTCTCGGAAATCAGCCCAAGAGAGTCTACTTAGAATAATTCCCCAACCCTAGAATTTCAGCCTACCCAAAAGTGAATTCTGAAATTACTTTTGATTTCACTATACAACTTCAAATTCTCCCTTTCTATGAAGTGAAATTAAACTTATCACCTTTCAAATTCACCTATTGTGGAAGTGATTGGACTTCAGTTGATACCTCAAAAGTTGAAACCAAGGAAGACTCTACAAGATGAAATTTCTTCTTTACCAAACTTTGGAACACATTTGTGTCTATAGTTCAAAATCTGTGGGGATTCAGACCAAAGTTATATTACCAAACTTATAGATCATTTACTGGTGAACAACTTTGGTAATTTGAGCTTGGTCACATACTGAAGTTTAAATGGGGTTTAGGGTCATTTTCTACCAACACATAAAACCAATCCAAACCTGACCTGTATAGTAATCTCAATGTTTCTATAACCTATAGCTACTTTCATGCAAGACTCTATTTGGATGAGTAGTAGATATTGAAATACTAAGCAACTTTGTCAAGAGGCACTTGGGAGATAATGCCCAGAAATAGGAGTTGTGATTTTCCCAAGTAATAAAGGTTCCTTGTCCAAATTGAAGGCTACCATATAAATTCTTGTATAAATCATATTTCCACTTAGAATCTGGTATTGGACCTTTCGACAAAGATGTAGAGTTCAAGGTGTAGAACATTTCATATAATTGGGGTTTTGTCAAATTCAGCTTCTTGCTTGGTCAAATAGACGAATTTCAGAGGGAGAGGAAACATAGTTTTCGTTTTCTTTTTCCGCTCTCACTGGCAGGTGGGCCCGCGACCGGTGCGCCATACGGTCACCGCCTCCATGCCGTGGATCGACACCCCGATCCTGTCCTCAAGAGGGGAGCGCTCTCCTCTCTTAGTTCCTCTCCTCCACTCGCTTTCCCCTGCGCCCGAACCCCCTCTCTTTGCCTCGCTCCGACGAGCCGCCATCGACGGGCGAGCTCGGAGCTCGAGCTCGCGCGGCCTTCTTCGCCCCCTCCACGCCACTAGACCTCCACAGCCGCCTCCGCCTCGACCCCGCGCACCCAAAGCGCGAGACGGCGATGCCGTTCCACCTCCCCACCGCCGAGTTCCCGCTTGTCCCGACGACCGCGACACCGAGTTCGCGGCGAGCTTCGCGCCGCAGTCGCCTCGGGCTGTCTCTGCTCCATCCGACGCGCGTCCCAAGCCCACCTAGCTCCACTCCACCAAACCCCAGTGCTCTAGTCCCTCGATACCGCCTCCTTCATCTTCATCTACGCGCCACCGCCGAGACGCGCCGACGGTCTCACCGTGGGCAGCCTCCCTGGCTCCACCTCCGCGCCTCCAAACCCCATCATCGGGTTTGCCTCGTTGTTACGCAGCTCACGCGCCCACCCTCACGGCCACTCCTCCTTGCGACCGCCGGAATCGACCCAAGCCGCCACGCACGTGCGCGCCATCGCCGCCCTAGTTCACCGCCGCCGTGCCACCTCTCCTCTCCGCCCCCGGCGCCGAGACCAGGGGAAACGGAAGCCAAAGACCGGGAACACCCTCAGACCCCGTCGGCTTCAAGTCTGGCCCCCACGCCGCCGGCGGAGTGCCGCCTTTCCCCGCCCCGCGCGCGTCCGAAGGAGGAAGAAGAGGAGAAAGGTTGAAGAAGGTGATTTTGCGTGCTGCCCCTTGTATTTCTATCTAATTCAATTCAAGTCCAATGCGTTGTTGACTGAGTCTGTGCTTACTTCCTCGCAACCCCTGAAGTATATAGTTAATTGTGTTAAGGTCCCTGGTCAGTGTAGATTTTGTTTAAATGCACTTATCTAAAGCTGAGGACTTTGGAAATTCATAATAAATCAAATAAAAATGCTAAAAATACAAACTCAGTTGCATTGAACTCCTCTTGAATAGATCTATTGAAGGGATATGATGTGGAGGTGTGAAATGTCTGTTTTGCCCTTGGTTTGTTGCATGCATGATTAATTAGGATAAATAACAAAAGTGGGCTAAATGAACTCCAAATGCTATGAAACTTGGACAATAGCTTTCTTATGGCATTGTAGCATTGTGTGAATTTTTGTAGCCCTAGCACTTACTGTTTATTTACCCTTTTACCATTATACATGGGTTATGTGCATTTATTTAACTTGGAAATTGGAGGCTACATAGGATATGCTCAAAATGACTCTCTGGCATTTTTCATATACTTTGCGTAGTATAAGTAGCCCACTGGTGAAATACGAAGTTGTGCATGTAAAGTTTATATGGTGATTTGAAAATGACAAAATGATACATGTTGGAAAGGATAATTACAAAAAGTGTCATAACTTCCTAAGGAAATTCTCTGGAAGATTTGGTAGCTTAATGTTGGTGCATAGAGTCCAAAAAGTATATTCGAGAAGGCTAATTACACTGTTCATATGTACATCATAATTTGCACTAGATTAATATATGGAAAATAGATGTCTTGTCAAACTTGGGAGTTTTAACTTGTAAATTTTTGTACATGTAGTCCATGCTAAGTATAGCTCACTGGTAAAATTTTACCTTCGGAAACTATTCCTATAATTTATAAAAAATCTGAGAAGCTATAGAGCTGATAACTTGCTATAATTTTCATAATTAATTTATAACTCCTTTATCGCTGAAGTTGTGATAGTAGCTTAATGTAGTGTAAATCTAGAAGTCCCAAAAATCTGAGCTCAATTGGAGTTTTCTAACTACATGAACACAAGTAATGCTTTTTATTCGTAAAGTAGGCATGTGTTATGTAATTATAAGAGTAGGTGTTGTTTGCTATTGATATCAATATGCATGTGGGTTGATTTCTAGCTGCACACTATCTACTGTTGTCTATGCCACACTTGATTGAGAGATGAACTCATTTGCTGTGTAAAACACTTAAGGTTAATATAGGGCCTTAATCCATTAGATAAACAAAATATGTGATATCATTAGTGAATGTTCCCCTATGTGTGCATGAAGTAGTCTTTTCATGTTAAATAACTCATTCCAAACAAAACACCTAAAAATGTTTTAACTTTGTATCATCACTGTGTGGTTTTTATCCACTTGGTACCCAACATGGTTGCTTTACGATAAACAACTTACTAGTTAGGCATGTGATGGGATATGCTTATTATCAGTTCATGAAGGTACTACTGTTACCAATGCTAGGAGAATGGTGTAGTAGCCCACTACATGTGTGTTCATATACTGGTGTGATGTTTTGCTTACATATGAAATGATAAAGAACCAGTTAAATTGATAATTTGCTCATGTACTAATTTATATATTACTCGCTTTTATCGGCTCACATCATTAATACGGTTGTCGTATGATCACTAACTTGATAAGTGCAATCATACGGTCGATTTAGTGTATGTTTGATCTAGGCCCATAAAGGTACTCCTTGTTTAAGTAGTTTATCAATCACCTTTTTGCCTGTTCATGAAATGGTTATTCATACGTGTTCATGCATCTCATTCCTTGCATCATCCCGCATGTCAATCATAGAGTGGCGCTCATTACAGATATGTGATCAAGAAACGAGCGCGTGGAACTACATCAACCAACGGTGATCCAAAAGACCAACTAAGACCCACTCACGACCTGGAGGGCCCATCAGTCGTGTTTGGACAGAGGAGTTGTCCAAGGGATCAAGGGGTTGCCTGGGGCAAAGCCTCATAACCCGGCAAACTAACAGTAGCTTAGTTTGTTGGTTTTATTAAAGCGAATCAAAGGTAGGCAGGACCATGCTTTACCCAGGAAATGTATTTGATGAATGCTTATGCATCTGCATTAGGAGTTGTTTGGAACCCATTTGCATTAGACTCCTTGGCCGCCCTGGCCCTAGCACCTATGCATAGAGTTCGTAGGACGAGTGCCTAGAATTGCTAGGTACGAGTAGACACGAGTGAATGGAGTCACTCGTCGCGTAGGTGATTTTCAAAAGTCACAAGAAATATTACTATGGTGAAAGCTATGAGGATGCTCTTGGCATAAATCGAGACCGGGCGGAGATATGGATATATAAGAAAAATGATGATGATGAAGTGGATGGAATAGTGGACTCCGCCCGAGTTCACCTATTGGTCGGCATAACATTGCTAGGGTGCTTATCCAGGATCAATTGACCGGTGGAAGTCTTACTTGTGATGTCTGAAGCACAGGGGCACATTCCTACCCACTGGTTGAGAGGAAGGTGGTCGCGGAGGCGGGTGTCAAGGGAGGGCTGACCCATTGCGTGGTAACGCTCCTGCGACAACGCGCTCTGGGAGTCAGGCGGGAGTGGTCTCGAACTTGAGATGGCACAAGTGGAGATGGGGGAAGCATATGTGGGAACGCCGAGGGTTAGTAAGCATATGCCATCCTGATGCTTCTAGTTGTTCTCGGGAATATAAAAATCGATTCGAATCGCTGATGCTCACCAGGTGTGAGAATGCCAATACCACTGACGGGCAAAGTAGTAATCCACTTGAATATGTTGTATTATGATTTCATGGTTTTGAATACTACATGCTTGGTTTACATGCTTTACTTTCACGCAACTTATTATGGTACTCATGAATAGCATCTATTGACATGATGATCTAAGTAGTTGTCAAATCCTACCCCATATGATAAATCAAGCAGCTGCCACATCCTGCTTCCACATGTTAACTTGATCCTGTTTAAAATCAACAGCTAAGGATCAAATTCTTAGTAAGCAAGCTTTGCGTCAGCCGTAAACCATTTCCATTAAGTCCTACTGAGTAATTAGTACTCAGGGTTTGCCCCTACTTTTGGCTTACAGGTGCTAAGACTTTTGGACAATCGTTGAAGGAGGGTAGAACCGGTGGGCTCGGTGCTACTCGCCTTGGTTACCTCTGCATGAATACTAGTTGAGTTTTATTTCCGTTGCGAGATGTTTTGTAACGCTTCCGCTATGTATGTTTTGAAATCGCTTCCGCTATATTTGAACATGTATTTGACTATTTATCTTCGGTTTGTAAACTAAGTCTACTTATTCTCTACTTCAACTGCCTACGATGATGTAATCTGTTGTGGCTCTTTCGAGGGCTGAATGTGTGTGATGTCAGTATCCTAGGGCGATGGTTACATCGAGTGCCCTTTGGGTAGCTCGACGGACTACCGGGTTTAGTCTGGCCTAAGTGCACTGCGAGCCAGAGGTGGTAGGTGTGCTTAGTCTGGATTAACAGGACGGTTCCGCCACAGCGGGTATCAGAGCCGATCATACACAGACAACAGTTATATCATCAAGTTTTGGTTTACAAAAACTAATTTCGAAAGCGCCTTTTCAAGTAATTCAAAAATGAGAGTATGTGATATGCCCGTATAAGGATGTTAGTGTTATCCAGGTGACATCACTGACGTTCTGACCTAGATAGAACTCATATGCATATTCGACACTTTGGGAAGCAACTTTTCGGCCATAGCTGTCCCCAGTACTGGTGGAAGCTATTGGGATTTGCGAACGGTTGTAAACCCTGCATTCATGCTGAATAAGTAAAAGCTCTTTAAGGGTAGTGGGCATGTTTGAGGTTTTCATACCCACCACACTTACATTTGGTTTTGGGATCCACCTTTTTCTCGACAATCCCCAGTACTGGTGAAAAGTCAGGCTTTCAGAAAAAGGTGCAGCGGCCCACCTACATTGTCCACGCAGCGGTCACGCATGGATGCCACATTATGTGGTAATGTATGAGCATGCATTCTTCTGTAGGTACACTAACCACGTGCGGAATTAAGAACGACTAGAGAACGACTAGTTGCATTAAGGAGAGGCGTGCATATATGTCACCGAAATATCGCTAGCTAATATAATACACATAGGAAGTGTGAAGTGAGTCCGGATAGGACGATACATGCATCATTTCATCTCATCTCATGTGCTTTGCTATGTGTTGGATTGAAAATGACTAGATTCATATGTTATCGTACGCATGGTTGTTAGTAATAACAAGTCAACATGAGAATTGCATGTATGATGCTAATGATGGTATGTGAATAAAAATCCGAGAAGAACTTGTTGAAACGTTGTGTAAGGTGCTTATAAAACGTGAAATTGTAACCTTTGCCGAAATTCTACCTTCTGCATTAATACAAACGCTTTTATTGGAAACTTTCTATAACAAAGCTGTAGAGAACAACAAAACAAATAATTTCCCTACTTGAGTTTTGATGCAAAGGTGTATGTAAGGATGACTCACAATCCCTTTAGATTAGAACTCCACATCGAGACCATTGCACCAAATCTAATAACTTGAAGTTTTGAGACCTTTGAATATAGAACTGGCCATAGGCATCCCTAAGAAAGATGAAGTACATGGAGTTTGCAAAGTGTTTTCTATTTTTACCATGACCTGGGCAGATCTTTGCTAGTTGAATAGTTTGAGTTTTAGACCATACCGAGGTAGAACTAGTAAACATCGTATATGCCAACGATGTAGGATGTAAAACTTCCCACGGCCTTCGTATTCGAAGTTTCTACCAGATCCCTTTTGGGATTCCTTCCAAAAGCTAACCGCAACCTATTCACATTAGAAAGGGGGCGATAAGAGTTGTGTCACATGTGATGATGGGATCGTTTTCATTACACTTTCTCGAGCAAGGAAATACGATCGCACTATGACCGTACCAAGATTTTAAGATTCTTGTATTAACACAGACCTTATTCTTCCTGCTACAGATGTCGCAGCCCTCGACGCAGCCCTTCGACTTATGCCCTAATTACCAGGAGTCCAGAAAAGCTAAAACAATAATACCTCGAGATCCTAAGAAGAGAAAAGCAGAAGAGTCTTCCACTGAGGCAGCCTCAGTTCAACATCTGCGACCCAGGATGGTTCTACTAAAAGGATTTGTCAAGCCTGGAGATCAAATCGAGATGGTTCGTATGTGTCGACAACTGGGTAAGGGCCCAGGAGGATTTTACAGGCCAAGCCTCAAGAATGGTGCCAAGCTGAACTTATGGATGATGTCCCTGGGAAAGAACTGGGATCCGATGGCACGCTCATATGGATCCACACGTCCATTCGATGGAGCATAAGCCCCGACAATACCAGACGCTTTCAAGATGATTGCTCAAACTGCGAACTCCACTGCAAGCGAGTTTCCTCATATTAACCCGGACATATGCATCGTCAACTACTACACCAACTTCGGGAAGCTCGGACTTCACCAAGACAAGGATGAGTCAGAGAGTAGCCTTACCAAAGGTTTACCTTTCATATCCATCTCCATAGGAGACACTGCCGAGTTCTTGTTCGGTGACACAAGAGACAAAGATCAAGCGACCAAGATCAACCTCGAATCTGGTGACGTTCTCATACTCGGTGGAGAATCAAGGCTATTGTTTCATGGCGTTTCCCATGTGAAGACCAACACTGCACCAAGTTGGTTGAAAGAAGAAACGGGCCTTCATCCTGGACGAATCAATCTTACGTTTAGGAAGTACTAGCTAGGTACCAATTCATATGATGGCAACCATCACGAGCTTTTGTAATAAGAAGATTCTGATTCTCATAGCCAATAGGTGTCTCCAGTACCTAGCTCCTTAGGATCAACATGTACCCAATCCTCGTGACTAGCGTATCGTGTTTGTCCTACGATGCATTCTGAATTCTTAAGTCATCATGTTTCGAGCTCTAACATTCAGGAATTTCAGACTTTGTAACCCATGATGCTCTACGTTGTTGTCATGATGTTTCCAATGCTAATTATTGTGATGCTCCAAAACCTTGAAGACCGTATGCCTCGTTTCATGGATCTATATCGTTCACATGTTAAGCTTTACAGGCCCAAAGCTCTAATATTGTCGTCAAACCTCTATTTCATTCTGTGTCGTGACCTTACGATCCCCATGGTCTGGAAATGGTGTGGTTGGACCCCCTTTGATGTGGTGTTACCCCGAGCAATCTATGGTGCCCGACGGGACCTAGGACCCCGCGTGTACAGACGTCACCCGGTTGTGTCACTTGGTGCGCGCTGGTATCGAGACCTGCAAAGGTGAGACACCGCTTCAAATCGTGGAACATTCACATCCATCTTCCACCCATTGGTGATCTTTATGCATCCACTTTATGGAAATGATCGACTCTATATCCGCCCCTGCAATATGTCATATCATTGCTTTGTTTCACCTTGCCTTTCTTGATCTGTGGGAGTGATACACTTCAATCCCACGACTCATTCATATCTTTCATTTCGGTTGCTTAACCCTGTCTTCCATTGATCTATAAAAAGGAACAGTCAGACGTTCGTTCCTCGTTCACTTACTCCCATTGTGTCATTGCACGTTACATTCACGACTCATGGAAGAAGACTACCACGATCCCACTAGCGGTTACATTTTTCCCTCTTGGTTTAACCCCGACTTCTTTGACTTATGGAAACGAGCAATTCCGCTCCCCTGTTTCACTTGTATCTTTTCCTTCGACTCGACGAATTTAATTCCCCGAGGGTGAATTCTAAGGACGCCTTCTACACTAGCTGTTGTTCTTGGCTGTTGTTGCTGCCACACCCCTTTTCTGTGAGTATTTCTCTCCTATGAAATTATTCTCGATAGTGGATTTACCAATCTTGCAGGTCGACTTGATAGTAAGTACACATCATCTACTCAGACCTAACTGAGTCAGTTTGTCCAACTCTAAGAAATCATACAAACCATCACCTTGTTAAGTCTAAATTAACCCTCGCGCACATTCCTCGCTGCCAAGGACAAGATGGGTTGAACCCCACCGCTCCTTTCCTTTGAAGATTATCTAGAGTTGTTGTCTTATATGTGTACACAGTCCCTATCAAATGAAATGAATGTGTTTCTCAAAAGCACATCCATTGATAACCCTTTGAATCTCAAGAGCCTTTGTGGTTCGGTCTTCCGACTTCGTATTCTTGACTTCTAATTGTTCTAAGATCTATATATTTATCACGTTTCTAAATCTTGGTGTCAAAGTCAGGGAGTAACCCTGTTCCGTTATTTGATTAAGTCACTGTCGTTTTCTCCCATGGCCACACCGTCTTTGCGGTTGGTTCATTCGCTCTCATATAAAACATGACTTGCTGAGCACCTGAGAAGGGCCACCTTAGACGTATTCAAAAGCTTTGTAACTACCTTGTGTTAAAGAGGCACAAACCATTCACGAGCCAGTTAACAAAGCAAATTGATGAAGGATTAAGTATTACCATGTGTGACAGAAGCACACGAACAACGATGCCAAAACCATTTGCATTGCTCAATAAGCCGTAGAACCCCGCTTCCTCCAAATCTCGGGATGAGATTTCTATAAGGGGGTGGGTTGTGATGCCCCTGGCATCTCAAAAGCCTTAGCACACAGTTAGAGGCCAGCTAATAATGATTGAAGGCTTAATCATGCTTAGAGAGTAATGAGAAATAGGTGGAGAAGTCACTAAGTTAAAAATTTCTATACAAGATACAAGACCACACATTTCGTGGTTGGATAAATCAACACTCACATGCTTTTGAGCACAACATCAAATACAAAACCTCGGATAAGAAAGTAACCCTAGACTTTTCTGTTTGACCATGTTCAAAAATCTAAAGACAAGAGGTTTAAAAGATCAAACCAAATCCAACTAACGTTTCTTCCGAGGGTAGCAAGTGTGATCGAGACCAAACTTGGGCCCAAATGAAACTTTCAAATTCATTAAGTACCTGAGATCAACCGCATTGTCAAAGTTGTTGTACATGTTATGGACTACTCTTTTGTTACACTGAACCTAGTTTAAACATGTCATTATCCTATTATAAATGGCACCACAATTCTCTCGGAAATCAGCCCAAGAGAGTCTACTTAGAATAATTCCCCAACCCTAGAATTTCACCCTACCCCAAAGTGAATTCTGAAATTACTTTTGATTTCACTATACAACTTTAAATTCTCCCTTTCTATGAAGTGAAATTAAACTTATCACCTTTCAAATGCACCTATTGTGGAAGTGATTGGACTTCAGTTGATACCTCAAAAGTTGAAACTAAGGAAGACTCTACACAAGATGAAATTTCTGTTTTACCAAACTTTGGAACACATTTGCATCTATAGTTCAAAATATTTTGGGATTTAGACCAAAGTTATATTACCAAACTTATAGATAATTTACTGGTGAACAACTTTGGTGATTTGAGCTTGGTCACATACTGAAGTTAAAATGGGGTTTAGGGTCATTTTCTACCAAAACAGAAAACCAATCGAAACATGACTTGTATAGTAATCTCAATGTTTCAATAACTACAGCCACTTTCATGCAAGACTCTATTTGGATTAGTTGTAGATATTGAAATACTAAGCAACTTTGTCAAGAGGCACTTGGGGAGATAATGCCCAGAAATAGGTGTTGTGATTTTCCCAAGTAATAAAGGTTCCCTGTCCAAATTGAAGGCTACCATATAAATTCATGTATAAATCATATTTCCACTTAGAATCTGGTATTGGACCTTTTTACAAATATGTAGAGTTCAAAGTGTAGAGCATTTCATATAATTGGGGTTTAGTCAAATTCAGCTTTTTGCTTGGACAAATAGACGAATTTCAGAGGGAGAGGAAACACAGTTTTCGTTTTCTTTTTCCGCTCTCACTGGCAGGTGGGCCCGTGACCGGTGCGCCATACGGTCACCGCCTCCGTGCCGTGGATCGACACCCCGATCCCGTCCTCAAGAGGGGAGCGCTCTCCTCTCTTAGTTCCTCTCCTCCACTCGCTTTCCCCTACGCCCGAACCCCCTCTCTTTGCCTCGCTCCGACGAGCCGCCATCGACGGGCGAGCTCGGAGCTCGAGCTCGCGCGGCCTTCTCCGTCCCCTCCATGCCACTAGACCTCCACAGCCGCCTCCGCCTCGACCCTGCGCACCTGAAGCGCGAGACGGCGACGCCGTTCCACCTCCCCACCGCCGAGTTCCCGCTTGTCCCGACCACCGCGACACCGAGTTCGCGGCGAGCTTCACGCCGCCGTTGCCTCGGGCTATCTCTGCCCCGTCTGACGCGCGTCCCAAGCCTACCTAGCTCCACTCCACCGAACCCCAGTGCTCGAGTCCCTCGATACCGCCTCCTTCACCTTCATCTACGCGCCACAGCCGAGACGGGCCGCCGCGCCGACGGTCTCACCGTGGGCAGCCTCTCGGGCTCCACCTCCGCGCCTCCAAATCCCATCATCGAGTTCGCCTCGTTGTTACGCAGCTCACGCGCCCACCCTCGCGGCCACTCCTCGTTGCAACCGCCGGAATCGACCCAAGCCGCCACGCACGCGCGCGCCATCGCCGCCCCAGTTCACTGCCGCCGCGCCACCTCTCCTCTCCGCCCCCGGCGAGGAGACTAGGGGGAAACGGAAGCCAAAGATCGGGAATACACCCTTAGACCCCGTCGGCTTCAAGTCTGGCCCCCACGCCGCCGGCGGAGCGCCGCCTTTCCCTTCTCCGCGCGCGGCCGAAAGAGGAAGAAGAGGAGAAAGGTTGAAGAAGGTGATTTTGCGTGCTGCCCCTTGTATTTCTGTCTAATTCGATTCAAGTCCAATGCGTTGTTGACTGAGTCTGTGCTTACTTCCTCGCAGGCCCCTGAAGTATATAGTTAATTGTGTTAAGGTCCCTGGTCAGTGTAGATTTTGTTTAAATGCACTTATCTAAAGCTAAGGACTTTGGAAATTCATAATAAATCAAATAAAAATGCTAAAAATACAAACTCAGTTGCATTGAACTCCTCTTGAATAGATCTATTGAAGGGATATGATGTGGAGGTGTGAAATGCCTGTTTTGCCCTTGGTTTGTTGCATGCATGATTAATTAGGATAAATGACAAAAGTGGGCTAAATGAACTCCAAATGCTATGAAACTTGGACAGTAGCTTTCTTATGGCATTGTAGCATTGTGTGAATTTTTATAGCCCTAGCACTTATTGTTTATTTACCCTTTTACCATTATACATGGGTTATGTGCATTTATTTAACTTAGAAATTGGAAGCTACATAGGATATGCTCAAAATGACTCTCTGGAATTTTTCATATACTTTGCGTAGTATAAGTAGCCCACTGGTAAAATATGAAGTTGTGCATATAAAGTTTAAATGGTAATTTGAAAATGACAAAATGATACATGTTGGAAAGGATAATTAGAAAAAGTGGTCATAACTTGCTAAGGAAATTCTTTGGAAGATTTGGTAGCTTAATGTTGGTGCATAGAGTCCAGAAAGTATATTCGAGAAGGCTAATTACACTGTTCATATGTACATCTTAATTTGCACTAGATTAATATATGGAAAATAGATGTCCTATCAAGCTTGGGAGTTTTAACATGTAAATTTTTGTACATGCAGTCCATGCTAAGTATAGCTCACTGGTAAAATTTCAATTTCGGAAATCATTCCTATAATTTATGAAAAATCTGAGAAGCTATAGGGCTGATAAATTGCTAGAATTTTCATAATTAATTTATAACTCCTTTATGACTGAAGTTTAGACAGTAGCATAATGTAGTGTAAATCTAGATGTCCCAAAAATCTGAGCTCAATTGGAATTGTCTAACTACATGAACAAAAGTAATGCTTTTTATTCATAAAGTAGGCATATGTTATGTAATTATAAGAGTAGGTGTTGTTTGCTATTGATATCATTATGCATGTGGGTTGATTTCTAGCTGCACACTATCTACTGTTGTCTATGCCACACTTGATTGAGAGATGAACTCATTTGCTATGTAAAACACTTAAGGTTAATATAGGGCCTTAATCCATTAGATAAACAAAATGTGTGATATCATTAGTGAATGTTTCCCTATGTGTGCATGAAGTAGTCTTTTCATATTAAATAACTCATTCCAAACAAAACACCTAATAATTTTTTAACTTTGCATCATCCATGTGTGGTTTTCATCCACTAGGTACCCAACATGGTTGCTTTACGATAAACAAATTACTAGTTAGGCATGTGATGGGATATGCTTATTATCAGTTCATGAAGGTACTACTATTACTAATGCTAGGAGAATGGTGTAGTAGCCCACTACATGTGTGCTCATATACAGGTGTGATGTTTTGCTTACACATGAAATGATAAAGAACCAGTTAAATTGATAACTTGCTCATGTACTAATTTATATTTTACTCGCTTTTACCGGCTCACATCATTAATACGGTTGTCGTATGATCACGAACTTGATAAGTGCAATCATACGGTTGATTTAGTATATGTTTGATCTAGGCCCATAAAGGTACTCCTTGTTTAAGTAGTTTATCAATCACCTTTTTGCCTGTTCATGAAATGGTTATTCATACGTGTTCATGCATCTCATTCCTTGCATCATCCCGCATGTCAATCATACAGTGGCGCTCATTACAGATACATGATCAAGAAATGAGCGCGTGGAACTACGTCAACCAACGGTGATCCAAAAGACCAACTAAGACCCACTCACGATCTGGAGGGCCCATCAGTCGTGTTTGGACGGAGGAGTTGTCCAAGGGATCAAGGGTTGCCTAGGGCAAAGCCTCACAACCTGGCAAACTAACAGTAGCTTAGTCTGTTGGTTTTATTAAAGCGAATCTAAGGCAGGCAGGACCATGCTTTACCCAGCAAATGTATTTAATGAATGCTTACGCATCTGCATTAGGAGTTGTTTGGAACCCATTTGCATTAGACTCCTTGGCTGCCCTGGCCCTAGCACCTATGCGTAGAGTTCGTAGGACGAGTGCCTAGAATTGCTAGGTACGAGTAGACACGAGTGAATGGAGTCACTCGTCGCGTAGGTGATTTTCAAAAGTCACAAGAAATATTACTATGGTGAAAGCTATGAGGATGCTCAAGGCATAAATCGAGACTGGGCAGAGATATGGATATAAAAAAATGATGATGATGATGAAGTGGATGGAATGGTGGACTCCGCCCGAGTCACATAAGGCCGGTCGTTGTTTGCCTATTGGTCGGCATAACATTGCTAGGGTGCTTATCCGGGATCAATGGACTGGTGAAAGTCTTACTTGTGATGTCTCAAGCACAGGGGCACGTTCCTACCCACTGGTTGAGAGGAAGGTGGCCGCGGAGGCGGGTGTCAAGGGAGGGCTGACCCTTTGCGTGGTAACGCTCCTGCGACAACGCGCTCCGGGAGTCAGGCGGGAGTGGTCTCGAACTTGAGACGTGACAAGTGGAGATGGGGGAAGCATATGTGGGAACACCGAGGGTTAGTAAGCATATGCCATCCTAGTGCTTCTAGTTGTTCCCGGGAATATAAAAATCGATTCGAATCGCTGATGCTCACCAAGTATGAGAATGCCAATACCACTGACGGGCAAAGTAGTAATCCACTTGAATATGTTGTATTATGATTTCATGGTTTCGAGTACTACATGCTTGGTTTACATGCTTTACTTTCATGCAACTTATTATGGTACTCATGAATAGCATCTATTGACATGATGAGCTAAGTAGTTGTCAAATCCTACCCCATATGATAAATCAAGCAGCTGCCACATCCTGCTTCCACATGTTAACTTGATACTGTTTAAAATCAATAGCTAAGGATCAAATTCTTAGTAAGCAAGCTTTGCATCAGCCGTAAACCATTTCCATTAAGTCCTACTGAGTAATTAGTACTCAAGGTTTGCCCCTACTTTTGGCTTACAGGTGCTAAGACTTTTGGACAATCGTTGAAGGAGGGTAGAACCGGTGGGCTCAGTGCTACTTGCCTTGGTTACCTCTGCATGAAGACTAGTTGAGTTTTATTTCCGCTGCGAGATGTTTTGTAACGCTTCCGCTATGTATGTTTTGAAATCGCTTCCGCTATATTTGAACATGTATTTGACTATTTATCTTCGGTTTGTAAACTAAGTCTACTTATTCTCTACTTCAACTGCCTGTGATGATGTAATCTGTTGTGGCTCTTTCGAGGGCTGAATGTGTATGATGTCGGTATCTTCGGGCGATGGTTACATCGAGTGCCGTTTAGGTAGCTCGACAGACTACCGGGTTTAGTCTGGCCTAAGTGCACTGCGAGCCAGAGGTGGCAGGTGTTTTTAGTCTGGATTAAGCAGGGCGGTTCCGGCATAGTGCTTATGATTACATGACAAGTATCTTGCTTTGCATGGTTTGTATAGTAAAGTGATTTGACATCTGTTGAGAGCCTGCTTTCCTGTCTTTTATCCTCTACTTGCTAGCTTCACTAGTTTGGCCATTGTGTTGTGTGATTATTATACTCCTCGTTCCTCGTGGATTCGATACCCTGGAATACTCTCGGGTGAAAGGCTACAACACGTTTTCCGTGCGCTTGCGGATTTATATCTAATAGGCTAATGAACTCCAACAATGCCCATCCAATGGCAGACAATGTCGAGGACCGGAGCATTGCGCTTCTTTTTTATCATGGCATAGAGGCACTTGAGGTCTTCATTGGGTGCACAACGAACCTCGCCTCTCGGAAAGACGATGAGCGAGACCCTACGAGCTAAGAGTCTCAGAGTGGGGTTGTGGATCTTGGTGGTGCTGTGTTTTCCCTTCCCATACTCCCCACATATTTCCACCCAAAAAGTTCTCATGTCATACACGGCTGGGTCACTCAACGAACAGTTGGAGTGAAAGCCCATGAGGTCGGCAAACTTCCTCAAGGAGACAGAGAATTCAGTATTGAACGGGCGGAAATTTATGAATCTACCTGCCATATGCTTCTCCACGCAGAGAGTCATTAGGAATTCTTGTGTGAGAAGGACAGATCCTTCTTCTGTAATATTAGCGAAATCTGACCAACCCGCATAATCAAAAGCTTGAATGAATGGGTTCAACATACCTATCTCGACGAGGAAGAAGGCGTTGAAGCACTTTGTCCGCCCAAAGACCTTGGTGGTGAGAGCTTGTAACATCTGAGCCTCCTCATCGCTCTCGATGTTGATGTCCTGCAAGTTCATTAGTCGGTGCTGCTGTTGTTGTTGTGAAGAAACTCCTTCGTCTTGATCCTGGCGGCTGCGTGTACCGCTGACAGACATCCTGTTGGACGCTGCTGGAGTCCTGGAGCTTCCGCTTTGCGAACTAGAGTGTGAGCGCTCGTCCGATGAAGATGGGAACTTCAGGTGCAGCGCCTTCCCTGTGTTGCTCAGGACCTTCTTTGCCTTCCTAAAGAAAGATGACATCCTGCAAAATAGACAATAGGCTACACAAGGGACAAAGCAGTTACAAAAATTAGCGTTAGTGCTTAGTCGTCCAGAAGTCAGTTGTCCAAAAGTTAGTCGTCCTTGCAGGGCAGAACCTCCACAAAATGTTCACGAAACGAAGGTGTAGCACTTATTTTATTGGGCAGAATTTTGGCTAAGTGCTGCAATTAAACTAAGTCCTTAACTAGTGCTTAAGAGAGTGATTAGGGGGGAGAAAAGAGAATGCTCACGCTGCTGAGCGGTGCGAGGAGCGAGTGCATGCGTGCATGGGTTTTTATAGGCGCGAGGTGCATGCAGGCAGGCAAAGGCAGGCCGTGCGGCATAGGCAGGGGGCCGGGCGGCCAGAGGTAGGAGCCGGGCGGCTTAGTGGTGGCGCAGGAGCCTAGGCTCCTAGGCTGGCAGGTGATGAGGAGACACGGGCGACGCAGCGAGGCGGGGCAGCGTCGATGGCAGGGGGCCGGGCGACACGGCAGGGGGCCGGTGTCCCCGAGTGCTCGTGGCACTTAGCGCGTACGTGCGCAAAACAGAGGGAGCAGGGGCGCCAGGGGGGCTGGGTGCCCTGTAGAGGGGCCAGGCGCCCTGTAGAGGGGCCGGGCGGCACCTAGGTGCCCTTGGCACTTGTAACAGTGGTCAAGAGGGGTTCGGCCGGCCCCAGGTGGGGTCAGGCGGCCTCCAAAATTTTTTTCGCAAAATAGGCTTGACTAAGTGCAAAATTTTGAAAGTTTAAACATGCAGTGGTAAAAAAAGAGATATTGGGTCCAAGAAAGTAAATACACGGGAAATTAAATATGCAGTGGAGGGTAATGCTAGTTTACCTCCTGGCGAGGGCAAGTCATACCTTTGGTGCGGGGTCAATGTTTGACGGAGACTTAGCGGCCGTCTGAGCTGTCACCAAACCTTCTTGATTGCCATAGCCTTTTGCTTCTGAGTTTTGATCTTTTTCTCTGGCTTGGCTTTTAGCGTTTCCTCTTTCTTCCGCCATTCTTGAGATATGTTCGTTGCCTTGGCGGTGACCTTCTTTTCAGGAGCTTTGGCTCCTGATTCCTTTGTCGGCGGCTGGGCCAGTGAGGTACGTCTTAGTGACTCGGCTCTGCGAACGGCTTTGAGCTTGCGGGCTTCTCCACTGTAGAGGAGCTTTTCCATGGCTATGAGGAGAGAATCCATCTTCGGCTTACTTGGCGAAAGCTCGATCTTTTTTCTGGGTGTCTCCCGGGGTGCCTGACACTTAAAATTGAAAGTTTTTACCTGTCGGCACTATTCGACCTTAGGTTTAAAGGCGAACGTCTCCCATCGGCCATTGATGTTGAGGTGGACTTCTCCAGCTCCGACATCAATGTTGGCCTGTGCGGTGCTGAGGAACGATCGCCCAAGGATGAGCGGCGTCTTCTTGTCTACTCCATGTCCAGCACCACAAAATCCACTGGGACGATGAAGTTCCGGATTTTCACCGGGACATTTTCGATGATCCTAATGGGGTAGAGAATCAATTGATCTGCTAGCTGCAGGCACATAGCAGTAGGGACAAGTGTAGCATGCGTAAGTTTATCAAAGACTACCTTTGACATGGCACTGACACTTGCTCCCAGATCACAAAGTGCTTTATCAAAGTTCTAGGTTTCGATTGAGCATGATATGGAGGGGTCCCAGGATTCTTCTTCTTTTCAGGCAAATGGTTGAGTATAGCAGCGCTACACTCCTCCGTGAGGTGCCCGACTTCAGTTGATGGCAACGGTTTTTTGTTGTTGAGGATGTCCTTCAGGTACTTAGCATACGTAGGTACCTGCATCGCATCTAGCAATGGAATATTGACATATAATTTCTTTATTACCTCAACGAATTTGCCGAACTGATCGTCGATCGAGGCCTTTTTCTCCCTTTGAGGAAAAGAGAGCACTTTGGTGTCATAGAACTCATGTGGAGCTAACCTCGGTGCTTCCTTCACCGGTGGTTGTTCACGATCCACCTCATCTTCCTCCTTTGGTGCGGCCTACTTTCCATGTTCTTTTCCTACAGTGCTAGGATGTGGGGGTTCTTGCGTAGACTTTCCACCCCTAGTGGTTACATCATTTATATGTTCCTTCGGGGATGGCTCGGGCTGTCCCGGAAGCTTCCCCGAAGTAGGACTAGATGGAACGGCAGCGAGCTGAGCTACCTGGGTTTCTAACATTTTGTTAAAGTTCAGTTGGTTCTTCATGGCGCTGTTCAGAGTTTCCAATTGATGTGACAAAGATTCAAGAACTCTATCATCCGCATGGAATTTCTTACTAATCCTATCGTTCACAGTTTTCTGATCGAAAGGATTCTTATTGAACTCCTGAGAACTGCTAGAAGACATACCTTGGCTAGCAAAAAGTAAGTTGGGTCGTGAGTTCCAACCTGGTTGAGGACGAGGCCTGTTGCTGAAGCTATTGTTGTTGATGAAGTTGACGTCCTCCGATCCATTTTCGGGGCAGCTATTCCCTGTGTGGCCGATGTTCCTGCAATGCTTGCAAGTCATGCGAGAATCCAGTGCCTGGACCGGCACAGCTTCAGGAGTGCCCTCCAGCTTCTTTAGCAGAAGGTCCATTTTGGCGGCGAGCATGTCGGAGCCGTCAATATGGTGGACTCCACGGGGCTCATTGTCCGCGCTTTCCTCTCTCCATCCTTAGTTGCTTGCCATCTTCTCGATGAGAGTGTGGGCAGCAGCAATGCTCAAGGACAAGAATGATCCTCCAGTGGCTGCATCGAGATGTTTCTACGCGGACTAGTGTAGTCCGTGGAAGAAATTCTGGATTATTAGCCACTGTTCCATACCGTGGTGGGGGCAGACAGTAATGTATTCTTGGAGTCTTTCCCATGCCTCCGCCACGGACTCATCAGAGCTGCTTGAAACTCGAGATCCGGTTCCTCAGTGAGCTTGTCTTCCCCAGGGGAAGTACTTTGCAAGGAAGGCATTGGAACATGCCTACCAGCTCGTGAAGTTATTGCGGTTTAGATAGAACCACTGTTTCGCCTTCCCTATCAATGAGGAATGGGAAGAGGAGAAGCCGAACAATATCAGGGGTTGCGCCTTTGATGGTGAAAGTGCTGCATATCTCCAGGAACTGTTGGAGGTCGCTGTTCGCATCCTCTGACGCCAATCCGCAGAATGGACTAGCTTGGACCATGTGGATGACACCTGGCTAGAGTCCAAACTCATCTCCAACGGCCACATTGGGCCCAGTGGGGATGTTGCTGCTGGATGGGACGGAGAACTCACGAATAGCCATGGATGTCGAGTGGGATGTGCTTGTTGATCCAAACTCCAGTGTAGCTGGCACCGGCCTCTGCCCGTGGATTGTCTTCTGACTAACTCTCCTTCTGAGCTCACGAATTTAATTTGCTTAATTTCGTGGGCCGACCCACGAAATTAGTCTAGCCCACGAAAAAATACAATTTTCCTGTAGTAAGGTCAAAACCGGTCATACACCTCTCTGTCACCCAACAATAAAGTAGACAGAGGCAAATAAGCCCACTAAGAAATAGCGGTATGTTATTAAGTTATAAGTACCTAGGTTCGAACAAATCAAACTTCTATTGCCAATTGCTTCCCCGGCAACGGCTCCAGAAAAAAGCTTGTTGACGTCTTTTAGCGTAACAGATTTTACTCCGCAAACGCACGGAGATTCGCTATACCTTTTACACTCAGAGTATTCCGAGTATCGTAAAAATCCACAGGGAAGCAACGTCGAATAGGTGGAACGAAATGTCGAACTTTCAAGCAGTACTATAACTTAGATAAAACACCAACTATTCTTACAACGGGGGTAAGATAACTGTAGGATTACGGGGTAGGCTACCATAGCAAGAAAACGATTTTCTTCCACCGCGTACAACACAGGAACTCGTACAAGCAAGAGATCATAGATTGTTACCACTAGACGCGCAATGCAGCAGAAGACGAGTCGGAGCAGCCGGGTGCCGAGTGAACGCAGCCGAGTGCCGAGTCAAGCGCGTCGAGTCGATGCAAAGAAGAGCCGAAGCCGTGTCGCCCAGCCGATCTCGATCAGGAATCACTCGGTCACCTTCGAGATGAGTCGGTTGATGAGCATAGCAGTCGCAGCAACGCCTCTACGGTATCCACACGTGCGGGAAGGTGACGCCGAGTGCTGGCGTGCTAGCACCACGAACTTGGCGGCGGATCTTGAGAGATTGGACTAGGGCACGGCTAGGGTTCTACAAAAACCTTTTCTATGGCGGCTCACGTATGCACCAATTAGGTCTATCGAAGCCGCGCCCCCTGATGCATATATATAGTCTCCACTAATGGGCTTTAGCGACGTAAAGGCCCATTAGGATTCTATTGCTTGCGGATCAAGTATCCGAGTGCACATAGAGGTCCAACTGCACGTACCATATGCGAACGTCCAAGTCAAACCCACAGGGTTGAGTCCGGACCAGACTCAGCATTGGCTCTTTGGCAGAGCCGATACGACTCGGAGTTGGTCCACGGCACATCCATCAATCTCCCACTTGCCCAAGGGGCAATATCCTAGTGTCACCAATCCCTTAAGTGTGTGACCCTGTAGGTTCTCATGCAGTCAGCCATGGCGAAAAACCCTTTTTCAAGCCAATCGATCAACAGCGGCGCCTAGCAGCACATGTTGACCCCCGAAAGCACAATGATCATATCAACCGAACCTTGATATACAACTCGTCCTATATCCTTTTGCCACGCGACGCCAGTCTGACCCAAGGCGAAATTTGTGCCACCCTTGTTTAATAATCAGACTAATTTCACTCGTCAATGGTGGATTACTGGACTAACCATTAGTCCGAATGTGATTAACCATTAATCACATAGCACGGCCATGCATTTTCTAATCCAGCCACCTCGAGGGGCCCAGAGGCAATCTCTCTCGTTATGTGAGAGGGGCAAATTCCATCTTGATCCACTCACATCCCACCCATGTTTCGTAATGTACCCGAAAGTTACTTTTATAACTACCCAGTTACGTTGTAGCGTTTGGTAACCCCTAAGTACACCACTACACACAGTGAGAATCAATGGTGATCTCAGGTCAAAGGATTTAGCGGGTATATCACTCGAGAGCGCTTGATGGCACATTTAAGCATAACAATCCCAGCAACGTCGCGGAGTGAGTCAAATCCAACACCATGTTCTATAACATCTGTCCACATCATTGATTTGATATCCAATATCCATGATCCGTAAGACATGATCATCAATCAATCCATGTGCTAGCCCTAGAATCATTATTGTCCCAATAAAGATTATAGGCTAGGGACCATTTAGAACACGGCATTTAAACAAGAGTCTCACAAACGAGTCACGCACTCATTGATCCATTGTTTACAGCAACATGTTCAAGGAACAACAATGAATAACATTTATTCGAAATAAAACATAACAAATTCTCATCTCACGTACACTAGAGTCAACTTAGGTATCCAATACTCATTGCTTTCGTGTGTGCCTCAACTTGGATTGTGGGAGAGGCTTCATTAACGGATCAGCTACATTTAGATCCGTGTGTACTTTACATGTCTTCACATCACCTCTATCGATAATCTCTCTGATCAGGTGATATCGCCGGAGTATATGTTTGGATTTTTGGTATGACCTAGGTTCCTTAGCTTGTGCAATGGCACCCATAATATCACAGTAAAGGTCCAATGGGCACGAAGCACTCGGAACAACACCCAACTCAGAAACAAACTTTCTGATCCAAACTGCCTCCTTTGCAGCTTCCGAAGCTGCAATATACTCGGCTTCTGTTGCAGAATCAGCCACTGTATCTTGCTTGAAACTCTTCCAACTAACCGCTCCACCATTGAGGCAGAATACAAATCCGGCTTGCGATCTACTGTCGTCTTTGTCTGTTTGGAAACCAGCATCAGTGTAACCCTTTACAACGAGCTCTTCCACACCTCCAAACACTAGGAACGCATCCTTAGTCCTCCTCAAGTACTTAAGGATATTCTTTACAGCAATCCAGTGACTTTCACCTGGACATGATTGGTATCTACTTGTAACACTTAGAGAAAAGGAGACATCTGGGCGAGTATATATCATGGCATACATGATGGATCCAATTGCGAAGGCATACAGGATCGCACTCATCCTCTTTTGCTCATCAGTAGTCAACAGACACTGAGTCTTGCTTAAGATCGTGCAAGATGACATGGGCAAGAAACCTTTCTTTGAATTATGCAGTTGAACCGTTTCAACACCTTATCAATATACATACTTTGGCTTAATCCAATTAAGCGCTTAGACCTATCTTTATAGATCTTTATGCCAAAAATGTAGGCTGCTTCTCCCAAGTCCTTCATCGAGAAACTCTTTCTCAATGAGTCCTTCACAGCTTCCAACATAAGAACGTCATTTCCGATCAACAATATGTCATGTACATATAAGACCAGAAAGACGAGCGTGCTCCCACTGACCTTCTTGTAAACACAAGGTTCTTCTACGTTTTTGACGAAACCAAACCCTTTGACCACTTCATCAAAACGTAGATTCCAACTCCGAGATGCTTGCTTGAGTCCATAAATGGACTTCAAAAGCTTGCATACCTTCCCAGCATTCTATGGATCGACAAAACCATCAGGCTGTGTCATGTACACATCCTCACTTAGGTTTCCATTAAGGAAAGCCGTTTTGACATCCACCTGCCACACCTCATAATCATGATATGCGGCAATCGCTAGGAGGATCCGGATAGACTTTAGCATGGCTACGGGCGAAAATGTTTCATCATAATCAAAACCTTGAATTTGACGAAACCCTTTTGCCACAAGCCGTGCCTTATAGATGTGGACATTTCCATTAGCGTCTATCTTTTTCTTGAAAACCCATTTGCACTCGATAGGTCGCACCTCATCAAGTGGCTCGACCAAGTTCCAAACTTGGTTGTCAGCCATGGATTTCAACTCGGATCTCATGGCCTCCAGCCATTTCTTAGAGTCGGGTCCCATCACAGCTTCTTTGTAAGTCTTAGGCTCATCATTGTCCAACAACAATATATCGTGCCGATCCATGGTGAGGAACATGTAGCGGTCGGGTGCACGATGTGCCCTTTGTGACCTACGCGGGGCTAATGGCATTTCAATAGAGTGCTCAACACTTGACTCATCCTATTGGAAATCAGTCGGATTAGAACCATTCTCTAGTGTTTCTCGAACCTCTTCGAGTTGCACCTGGTTCTGACTGGTTTCATCTTTCAAGAGAAACTCTTTCTCCAGAAAGACACCATTCCGGGCAACAAACACTTTTGCTTCCTCCCGGTTATAGAAATAATATCCTTTGGTTTCCCTAGGATAGCCCACAAAGTACCATTTGTCCGACTTAGGATGAAGCTTGTCAGACGTCAAACGCTTGACATAAGCTTCACAACCCCAAATCTTAAGCAAAGACAATTTGGGACTCTTCCCAGTCCATATCTCATATGGTGTCTTCTCCACAGACTTCGACGGAACGCGGTTCAGTCTAAACGCAGCACTTCTAAAGCATAACCCCAAAAAGACAACGGAAGATCAGTTTGACTCATCATCGACCTAACCATGTCCAACAAGGTTCGATTCCTCCTCTCGGACACACCATTCCACAGTGGCGTTCCGGGTGGAGTCAGCTGTGGAACAATTCCATAACTCTTCAGATGGTCATTGAACTCTTGGCTCAGATATTCTCCACCACGATCTGATCGTAGGAATTTTATCATCTTGCCCGAGTGATTCTGTACTTCATTCTGATACTGTTTGAACCTTTCAAACGACTCGGACTTATGTCGCATTAAGTAGATATAGCCATACCTACTAAAGTCATCAGTAAAAGTAATAAAATACTAAAAACTGCCTCTGGCCACAAAGTTCATTGGACCGCATACATCAGTATGTACAAGGGCCAATAACTCGGATGCCCTCTCACCTTGACCAGTGAAGGGTGCCTTTGTCATGTTGCCAAGAAACAAGATTCACATGTCTCAAATGATTCATAATCAAATGAGTCGAGCAGTCCATCTGTATGGAGCTTCTCTACACGTTTCTTGTTAATATGGCCAAGGCGACAATGCCAGATACAGGCAGGATTCAAATCACTCGGTTTGAGTCGTTTAGCATTAATGTTAAGAATAGACTCATCCTTAAGATCAAGAACGTACAATCCATTCACTAATGGACAACGCGCATAGAGCATGTTATTCAAATAAACAGAACAACACTTATTCTTTATTATTGTCCCATAACCACCATCCTCCTCCAAACATGAAGAGGAGATAATGTTTCTGCTCAATGCAGGAATAAAATAACAATTATTTAATTCTAAAACTAACCCTGAAGGAAGCGACAAGCGATATGTGCCGACTGCCAACACAGCAACCTTTGCTCCATTGCCAATGCGCACATCCAGCTCGCCTCTCGCAAAACTTCTAGTCTGATTTAGCCCCTGCAACGATTTGCAGATGTGAATCATTGATCTGGTATCAAATACCCATGATCCATTAGAAGAAGTTGCAAGATTAATTTCAATAACATTAATACCTGAAGCGGAAATCTCACTTCCCTTCTTATTCTTCTTCTCTTCCAGATACTTCTGGCAGTTCCTCGACCAATGCCCACTGTCACCACAGTGGAAACACTTGTCCGAGGGAGAGGGACCAGCCTTAGGTTTGGCATCCGATTTAGGCTTTTGGATCCTATCCTTAGCCTTGCCTTTGCCTTTGCCCTTGCGCTTCCTCTTCTTGCTATCCCTTTGAACCATCATCACATGATGTGAGGTTTTCTTGATGCTGTCCTCGGCAGTTTTCAGCATCCCATGCAACTCTGTTAGGGTCTTATCCAAGCCATTCATATGATAGTTCATGATGAACGGCTCGAAGCTTGGAGGCAGAGATTGGAGGATCACATCCGTCGCAAGCTCTGGATCAAGTTCAAAACCAAGTCTGTCGAGGGCCTCAATGTGACCAAGCATCTTGATCACATGAGGGCTGACTGGACTCCCCTCAGTTAGCTTGCTACCGAACAAGGCCTTTGAGGTGTTGTACCTCTCGACCCTTGCCTGGTTCTCAAACATGCCACGGAGCCCTTCAATCATATTGTAGGCCTCCGAGTCCTTGCAGTGCTTCTCATAAGCCCTGCGGTCAGCAGCACTAGCACCATTCCCAGGTTCATCAGGATAGGGTTGCTCAAGAACATATTCCTTTTTCTCTTGCTTGAGAACAATTCTCAAGTTTCGATACCAATTAGTAAAGTTGGTTCCAGACAACTTCTCTTTATCAAGAATAGATCGCAAATTAAAGCTAGAAATCTGAGTGGGATTACTGGCCATGATCAACTACAACAGGAAGTAAATATGCAAAGACTTAGCACAATGTCTTATGTAGATCTTTTATTAAACAATTTAACAAAAGATACTCCCACTATATGTTTTTAATTGTATTCCCTTCCACGACACATAGTGGACGAGATCCGCGTTTATCTAAGTTCTAGTGAGCTTTGGCATCACTGCTAGAAACTTAGCGAAACCGGTAGACAACCATTGTCAATCACATCCTATGTGACTCTCGTTTGTTGGGCGACATCCAATGTCGAAACATCCAACGTCATGCCCAAGGCCCAAATCCGATTTGATAGCCTCGTCAAGCAAACCAATCCCGTACGAGCGGATGTCCGACATCCACCCTATTTGATTAAGATAATTGACGGCACCCTGCTTTGGCAAACTCACCGAACAACGATCGAAATCCTTATAGGTGTAGCGATTGGAAGGGCATCAAAAATATCTTGAATTTTTCCTAAGGGAATCTATTCTAACACATCTAATGCAAAAAGAATAGGTATGTGATAACAAAAATATGGACCATAGATCCAATCTATGTAAACTCATCGGGTTGATCCAATCAAGCCGAATGCAAGTTTCATCCATGTACTTCACATCCGTTTGCGAATAGCCTGTAGAAGATCCAATCTGCTACCACCAATCCATCCAATGAATCAATGTATAGAGCCTATAACAGATCCATGGAGCCGCAGTAGATCCAATCTACTACGGTAATAGATCCAATCTATTACATCGATCTAGATCAAAAAGCTACGTACGATCGGCTCTGATACCACTGTAGGGTTACGGGGTCGGTTACCATAGCAAGAAAACGATTTTCTTCTTCCGCGTACAGCACAGGAACTCGTACAAGCAAGAGATCATAGATTGTTACCACTAGACGTGCAATGCAGCAGAAGACGAGTCGGAGCAGCCGGGTGCCGAGTGAACGCAGCCGAGTGCCGAGTCAAGCGCGTCGAGTCGATGCAAAGAAGAGCCGAAGCCGTGTCGCCCAGCCGATCTCGATCAGGAATCACTCGGTCACCTTCGAGATGAGTCGGTTGATGAGCGTAGCAGTCGCAGCAACGCCTCTACGGTATCCACACGTGCGGGAAGGTGACGCCGAGTGCTGGCGTGCTAGCACCACGAACTTGGCGGCGGATCTTGAGAGATTGGACTAAGGCACGGCTAGGGTTCTACAGAAACTTTTTCTGCGGCGGCTCACGTATGCACCAATTAGGTCTATCTAAGCCACGCCCCCTGATGCATATATATAGTCTCCACTAATGGGCTTTAGCGATGTAAAGGCCCATTAGGATTCTATTGCTTGCGGATCAAGTATCCGAGTCCACATAGAGGTCCAACTGCACGTACCATACGCGAACGTCCGAGTCAAACCCACAAGGTTGAGTCCGGACCGGACTCAGCATTGGCTCTTTGGCAGAGTCGATACGACTCGGAGTTGGTCCAGGAAATTGCCGCGCTGGGCACATCCATCAATAACAAGGTTGTGTACGGTGGGAAGAGTAAAATAGGGACTAAAGAAGCCAACACCTAGGTAGCTATCTGGGAAGACAAGGAGTGAGATTTAGATTTCCAAACTCTATTCCTTAACCGCTGCTGAGGAGTATTAGCGGTTGAACCAAGTTAACCAAACACAAACTAGGATCTTGCGTCGAGCGAAATTCCGTGCCTTGAGGGGTCAGGGGGTAGATAGTAGACCACTTCATTAGAGAAAGAAAGTGCACATTTCTATTCAGTGCCAAAATCAGAGATCGGCTAATGCCTACGGGCTTACCGAACGACGGGATTGAAATACTGAGACCTCTGGAGCTGTCACCTAGAGAGGCTACCAACTAGAGCTGCGTGGGTAAGATGGCACGCTATACTAGTGTTCAAGTAAGAACTTAAACACTAAAGTTATTCCTTGATTAGAGGGTGAGAACTAACTTAATCTTAGATCAAAAGTCTAAGACAAGCTTATAGCACTGGCAAGTCTAGCAAGATTCAGATAATTTAAGAACAACACAAATCTAAGCCTTGGTCTAGTGTGCAATAAAGGTACACCACACTAGGCAAGCGTTAAGAAGTAAATGTAACACCCTAATTTTTGCTAGATGAAAATCTCTTCCCAAGCTAAGTTAATTTTTGCTAGGGTTTGATTTATTTATGCATGACACTATAGTGCTTTGTTTATTTCAAATATTAATCAACTAAAATAAAACATAGGAACCACATGTGTGAGCATTCATGCTCTTGCATATTTTATTGGGTGATATGCAGTGTTCAAAGTTTGAATTCAAAACCATTTGCATCTCTTCAAAATTTCCCAAACTCCAAACAACCCGGGAAAAATTCCTTTTTCCTCTTTCCCTTTCTTTCCTCTCTTTTGGCCCACTTCCGCTGACGGCCCAGTCGCCCCCTTCTTCTTTTTCTTGGTGCCGGCCCGGCCGCGGCCCAGCAGCCAGCAGGCCGCCGCCTTTCCTCCTCCTCTCGCTGACAGGGCGGTCCCGCCTGTCATCCCTTCCCTTTCCTTCTTTGAGCGCGGACGGAGGCCGACGCAGCCACGATGTTCGGCCGAAGCCGGACCTTCCCCGCTGCGCCGCGCCCCGACCCCCATCCTCACCTTCCCAGCTGCGCAGCTCCATCTCCGAGAGTCCCGCGCCGCACCTCGTCCTTCCTTTCTGCGCCCGTGCCTTCCTTTCCCTGCTCACGCGCGCGCCGAGCGACGCGGACTCCGAATCCAACCCGAGGTGGACTCCATCACGCGCCACCTTCCCTTGCCCCTCGCGCAAGCCTCGGCCTCTGCCCTATAAAATCCGCCGACCCCGCCGCCCTAAACCACCAAAGCCCCAAGCCCTAGCCGCCCCTGATCTCTAGCCCCGCGCACGAGTTCGCCCCCGCGCCGCCAAGTTTGCCTTTGGTTTTCGCATCTACGCGCCGCCGTTGACGACGAGACCAAGCTTATTACCTTCTTGGTAAGATAGAACTTCTAAACGCTCACTTTTGACCTCTATCTCGCCGCCGTTCATTCAGTTTGAGCTCACCGCGACATCGCCGGTTCACGCAGGAGCCACCGCACGTCGCCGTCCGCCGTCGTCGCCTCCCCGCCGTCCACACCTACACCAGGGGTGTCGCACCAAGGTGAGGAACCTTCCTAGCCCACCCTCGCCCTCGATTACCCCCTAGCTCGATGGCGATTGCTCGCCGGAGCTTTGTCTCCACGCCGCACCGTCGCCAGCCGCCTCTGGCCGATGCCCCGCCGTCACAACCGCTCCGCTCGCTTCGCCATATCCTTTGCTTGCTCGCGCGCCCCTCCCCGTTAGAGCTAGGCCACCGGAACCACGGAATCGTGGCGCTCCGGTGAAGCTCCACCGTGCCCAGTGCCCGACGCCGGCGGAACCCACCGCCATCTCCCTCTCCCACCGCCCGATCTAATCCCGACCGTCCGATCCAGATCCAACGGCCGGAAGCCTCGCGACCCGGTCACATACCGGTCAACCCCGGTCTCCCTCGCTGTTTTGCAAAAGAGACCCTGAGTTTCTCCCGAATCATCCCGCGGTCCAGATTTTCACGGTTAGGTCCCTGGTTTTCGCAGTTTAGCCCCCGGAGTTCCAAATTTCTTTTATTTTAAGCCTTTAAACTTGTTGTATTCATATCTTTTGCGTTTTAACTCCGATTTGAGCGATTTTCGAACCTATGGAATCGTAATAATGTGTAGATTAATTTTAAAACCTTTTTAACTTCTGTTTATGATGTTTGGTGTACTATTTTAGTCAATTAATGCTCATTGCTTGTATGTATGCAACGTGTAGCCAACGTCCCGTTCGAGTTTGCTGAGAATCCATCTTGGGAAGTTCCTGAGCAAGTTTTTGCTGAGGAAGGCAAGTATTCTTTGACCTATGTCCTATTTTACTTTAATCACATGATCTAGAGCCTAATTTTGTATGCTCCTAATAAGGATGACTAGCCTCCTATACCTTTACATGTTTCTTAACCTGGGAGGGCTGTGATGTTATAAATTAATTGCTTCCGCTCAACTCACTTTATCTATGTTGCTAATATTGATCAAGTAATGATGAACCCGATGATAAAAGTTTGGTTTTAGCAACATGGAGACTTGGGCATGTTTTGTTGGTTTTGCCCAAGTACTTCACCCTAAGGATCGGTTCGCCGAGCGACCACCCAGGAAAACAGTACAACCACAAGACTCACATGGGCACTGGGCTTGACTGATTAATTAGATGAACTAGAGTTTTGGCTTACTTTCCTAAAACATGGCGTATGAGGGGTCTGGGGGATATGGGACTTTGCCCTTTGCCAATGTGGTGCAGTTTGACTGTCACCCTTTGGAACGGAACTCTCATATCTTTAGTTAACTGGAGTAACCTGTAACGAGTGGGCCATAACCCTAGGAATTCTTTGTAAAGGTCTCGTAATGAAACCATGCCGATTCATCTAAGGTATGAATAAATGGGGCTTTGCAAACCTCGGGCACAATGGGAATCATGACTTGTGGGTAAAGATGTACAACCTCTCGAGAGTGTTTAAAACTGATATATCAGCCGTGCTCACGGTTAAGAGCGGCCTGGACCCTCACAGATTAGAGTTTCATGTTCAAGGTGAATGGCACATGGTGATCATGGTAATGATGGAGGATATGGATATGGTTCATGTTTACCTTTTTAATATGTTTTGCTGTCTTTATAATAAAGGGATGGGTTTTGCTAATCAATGCTAGTAACTAAAACTTGACCAACTAAAAGCAATTGCTATGCCTGTCCACTATAAAGCCAATCCACTTTTACGCTAAACGGAATACTTGCTGAGTGCGTCATGTACTCATTCTTGCTTGTTTTATACCCGTTGCATCCATTGCAACCGCTGCTCAGATCCAAAAGGGAGTTGTGGTGATCCTAACCAGGAGTTCCAAGACTACGACGAGTTCTAGGCTGGTGTGCCATCCGTCAGTTGCATGTGGATCACGGTCGTCTTCCGCTGTCGTTTAGTTATTTCGTCTTTGTTAAGATACTCGGTTTCGTTAAAGACATTTATGGTCTGTAATATTGGTTATTACTCTTAAGTTAAAGTAATGGTTGTGTTATTACTTTTATTTTTGCTGTGTATGTGGTTAAACTGATCCTGGCACATACATGGTTAGCACTTGGTTTTGTTTCTAAAATTGGGTGTGACAAAAGTGGTATCAGAGCCGTGCTGACCGTAGGACGGAAGCCTAGAATAGAACTGGTCGTTTTTAAGGATTTTGCTTGCCTTCTCTTGCTTTCTCCATTCAAATACTTGCAATATATGCTATTTTGATATCTATACTTGTCTATTTCAATTATGACTTTCTATATCTACTTATCTATCCCATAGTAGAACTGTTTCTTATGTTTGCTTACGTTATGGGCCTGCAGATGTCGACTTTCAAGCGCACTGCCCGCATGCGTGTTGGTGGACGTGGCTATGGCGGACCCAACAGGATCAGGTTGCCCACCCCAACTCCACCTTCTCCACCACCACAGGTGTGGGTAGACCTGACTGAGTCCGAGGAGGACCCAGAAGAACTTGTCCCTGAGCTGTCTGAAGATGAACCAGGAGAGGAGCCGCAGGAAGAACCCTTGGAGGTGCAGCCACCAGTACCCCCTTCGGCGCCGCCGCAGGAGCAACCCCAAGAGGAACCAGAAGATCCAGCTGTTGACCCTAAAGACCCAGAACAAGATCCAGATGACGGTGATGCACCCCCATCGGACGATGATGAAGCCGGACCCGTGGTCATTACTACCCACCGCTGGTTCGACTACCCGCTGCCTGTTCCTCGGATGCTGAGAGAGACACTGGAGATGCTCCACTACGATCAGTTCTGGATCACCTATGTGGGGACTCGCTACCGCCATCCCGTCCTACATGATGATTGGGACATGACAGTGGAGATCAGCATCCCGGATGAGTTCGGATCCCGCCGGAACATCCACGTCAGGCACGCACCTATTCGCCGCAACATCCATGAAGCCGCCATCAGTGATGCTGCCAGGGAGGCCTTGACGACGTTGTGCCACGGGCACCGTGAAGACATGGCCATCACTTCACGCCGGTACTACCCCTGCCGCTCGGTCGAAAGACTTGATGCCTGGATCGCCAACCCGGAGGCAGAACAGAACCCACGCCTGGAGTCCACTATTGAGTACCTCGCTACCCTCAACACTGACTACAATGCCGCCCTGGACGAGTTGGACATGGTGAGGTACGAGAACCGGAAGCTTCGAGCATGGGTTGCACATGGTGTTGAGCCCGCGGAAGAAGAACCTGTAGAAGACCCCGCCGATGCTCCGCGCAGAAAGAAGGCCCGCTACAACGATCTAGAAGCTAGGACCTATATATGGCATCATGAGGACTAGGATGTTATCCCTTTTGTAATAGGTTCTATTAGTATCGCTTAGTTAGTTCGGTTAGGCTTAGAACGATTAAAAGTGTGCTCGTTTGCTTATGATTGTGTCTTATGGATGATTTGGTTCTTTGTAATGAGTGCTTAAGTTGTGGGGTGATGTCCACAACTTAGTCTTTTGGTTGGATGCTTAATAAGTTTAATAAAGTTAGTTAGTTTGGGAAAGCCTTGCTCTATCCATATATATGTTTAGATCTTTATCTCATCTGTCTTGGTTACTAACGTTGAATGAGATGTATGGTCGGAAATAAGTACTAATGGTATCTTTGGTCCATCAGATGAGTTCAGGACGTGGTCGTGGTCGTGGCCGCGGAGGTAGAGGAGGTCGCGGAGACGGAGGACTCCCAAATCCACCGCCGCCAATGACTATGGAACAACTGATCATGAACCAGACCCAAGTGATACAAGCTCTCGGTCAAGCAGTGGCAGCTATGCACCAGGCACAGCAGCAACCACCCCCGCCACCACCGCCTCAACCGCGTGACAGACGCGCAGAGTTTATGAAGGGACACCCACCTGTGTTTACTCACTCTGCCAACTCCATGGATGCAGAAGACTGGCTCCGCGCAATAGAACGGGAGCTGGACGTCGCTCAATGCACCGACCAGGAGAAAGTTCTCTACGGCCCTCACCAGCTACGGGGTGCCGCTCAACAATGGTGGGAATCGTACCGCTTGGCTCATAACAATCCCAACACCATCACCTGGCAGGAGTTCACAGAGAGGTTCAGAGCGCATCATGTTCCAGCTGGTGTGATGTCACTGAAGAAAGAGGAGTTCCTGGCACTCAACCAAGGCACCATGACCGTCAATGAGTATCGGGACAAGTTCCTACAGCTGTCCCGCTACTGTCCAGAGGAGGTTAACACCGACCCCAAGAAGCAGCACTGCTTCCTCAAAGGCTTGGTTGATCCACTCAGGTACCAGCTCATGAACCACACTTTTCCTAACTGCCAGCACCTTATAGACCGAGCTATCGTGACGGAGAATACTCGTCGCGAGATGGAGGAAAAGAAGCGAAAGCAGAAGGCGTGACAGTCAAGTAGCAACACTCGCCCGCGGTTTTCTGGACCGCAGAATTTTCAGAACCGTTCTACACAGAACTCCGGACAGCAGCAGCCCTAGTTCCAGCGCTACAATAATAATGGCAACTATCACTATCAGCGCCCGAACTATCAGTCTCAGCAGAACAACCCCCAAATGCAGTGCTCAAACAATCAAGCTCCCCGCCAACCAACTCCTACCAGTACCCCAGTGAAGACAGGCACGCCAGTACCATCGGGAAGTGCAAATTGCTTCAAATGCGGAGGGACAGGTCACTAGTCTAAGCAATGCCCATATAGAGGGACACTGCAGCAGACACCGCAATAGAGTTCAAAGACGGGCACCCCCAACCAAGCTTCCAGCCACGCCAAGATCAACCACATCACCGCGGAGGCTGCCCAGGAAGGTCCAAATGCTGTCGTAGGTACGTTCCTGGTCAACTCCCATCCCGCATTAGTACTTTTTGATACGGGTGCTACGCATTCCTTCGTTACTGCTCAGCATGTAGAGAAGTATAATCTGCCTGTGATAAAGATGGTAAAAACAATGCTAGTTAGTTCACCTGGGGGAAACATGCGATCAGAATTTGCCTGTGATGATGCATCCATTAAAATAAGGGGGGTAGATTTTCCAGCATCGTTAATAGTTACGAAAGCACAAGGAGTAGATGTTATTCTGGGTATGAATTGGCTGCAAAGATATAACGGGGTAATCTCATGTGCTGAGAGGAAAGTAACTTTGACTACGCCAGCCGGGAAGAACATGGAAGTTCTGATAGATCCACCTCAAGCAGGAGTTAATGCTATTGATGCCACAGCCCTGGAGAATATCAGAGTAGTGTCAGAATTTCCGGATGTCTTCCCAGATTCGTTGCCAGGTATGCCGCCTGAACGTGACATTGAATTTTCTATTGAATTAGTACCTGGAACTGCACCTATCTATAAGAAAGCATATAGAATATTTGGTGTCGAATTGCTTGAAGTTAAGAAACAAATAGATGAACTATTGGAGAAAGGGTTTATTCGCAAGAGCACTTCACCTTGGGCCTCACCAGTATTACTTGCTGAAAAGAAGGATGGAACCTTGCGAATGTGTGTTGATTACAGAGGTCTCAATGCCGTTACAGTAAAGAATAAATATCCACTGCCCCGAATTGAAGATTTGTTTGATCAGCTCAAAGGTGCCTGTGTTTTCTCCAAAATTGATTTACGATCTGGTTATCATCAACTGAGAATCAGACCTTCAGATATACCAAAGACAGCGTTCATTAGTCGTTATGGGTTATATGAATATACAGTTATGTCTTTTGGTTTGACTAATGGCCCAGCCTTCTTTATGTACATGATGAACAGTGTGTTCATGGAATACCTGGATAAGTTTGTTGTGATATTTATTGATGATATTTTGATTTATTCTAAAACGGAAGAGGAACACGAGGAACATCTGAGATTAGTGTTGCAGAAGCTTAGAGAACATAAACTTTATGCTAAGTTCAGCAAGTGTGATTTCTGGATAGAGGAGGTTAAATTTCTAGGTCATGTTATATCCAATGGAGGGATTGCTGCTGACCAGGGTAAGGTATCTGAAGTGCAGAACTGGAAGATCCCAGAGGATGTGAAGGACATCAGGAGTTTTCTCGGATTAGCTGGTTACTATCGGCGTTTCATTGAAGGGTTTTCCAAGATTGCTAAGCCAATGACAGCTTTGTTAGAGAAGAATATTAAATTCCAGTGGACGTCATCTTGTCAGAAAGCCTTCGAGGAGTTGAAAAGGAGGTTAACCACAGCGCCAGTGCTAACTTTTCCAGATATGCATAAACCTTTTTCAGTATATTGCGATGCTTCACGGCTAGGTTTGGGATGTATTCTTATGCAGGAAGGCAAGGTTATTGCCTATGCCTCTAGACAACTGAGGGATCATGAGAAGAATTACCCAACTCATGATTTGGAATTAGCCGCAGCGGTGCATGCATTAAAAGTATGGAGGCATTATTTATTCGGGCAAAAGTGTGATATCTATACTGATCACAAGAGCTTAAAGTATATCTTTACCCAGACTGAGCTAAATATGAGGCAAAGACGATGGTTAGAATTAATCAAGGATTATGATCTAGAGATACATTACCATCTGGGCAAGGCAAATGTAGTAGCAGATGCTTTGAGCAGAAAAAGTCAGATCAGTTTATTATGGGCAAGAGAGTTGCCGGATGAGTTAGCCATAGAGTTCGATCGACTAAGTTTGGGTTTTCTTAATAATACGGAAGGCACTGTCTCCATGGAGTTTGAACCTACATTGGAACAAGAAATCAGGAAGGGACAACTTAATGATGAGAAGATCAAGGAAATAAAAGAGTTAATCAAGTTAGACAAGGCACCGGGATTTCGAGTGGATGCCGACGGCACAGTATGGCATGGGGATAGGATTTGCGTTCCTAACATAAAGTCTATACGGGATTTAATTCTGAAGGAAGCACATGAGACGGCTTATTCTATCCATCCTGGAAGTGAAAAGATGTACCAAGATCTGAAGTAGAAATTCTGGTGGTACGGCATGAAACGTGAGGTAGCAGAATATGTAGCTTTGTGTGACGTTTGCCAGAGGGTAAAAGCTGAACATCAGAAGCCCGCCGGATTGTTACAGCCACTCAAGGTTCCAGAATGGAAGTGGGAAGAAATTGGTATGGATTTTATTGTTGGCTTACCGTGTACACAAAGTGGTTTTGATTCTATATGGGTAGTGGTAGACCGATTAACTAAAGTTGCTCACTTTATTTCTGTCAAGACAAATTATTCGGGGGCCAAGTTAGCTGAATTGTATATGTCCAGAATTGTGTGTTTGCATGGGGTGCCAAAGAAGATTGTGTTTGATCGTGGAACTCAGTTTACGTCTCACTTTTGGAAGCGTTTGCATGAGTCTATGGACACTAGATTAAATTTCAGTTCAGCATATCATCCAGAGACCGATGGGCAGACAGAAAGAACCAACCAGATATTAGAAGATATGTTGAGAGCTTGTGCAATACAATATGGTACTAGTTGGGACAAAAGTTTGCCATATGCCGAATTTTCTTATAACAATAGTTATCAGGCTAGTATCAAGATGTCACCTTTCCAGGCTTTGTATGGTAGACGGTGCAGAACGCCTTTGCATTGGGATCAACCTGGGGAGAAACAGTTGTTTGGTCCTGAGATCATAGAAGATGCCGAGCGTCAAGTACGGATGATTCGAGAGAACTTGAGGATTGCTCAAACTAGGCAGAAGAGTTATGCAGACCACCGCAGGAGGGAGTTGGAATTTGCCGTGGGGGATTATGTGTATTTGAAGGTATCACCTATTCGTGGCCTACGCCGATTCAAAGTGAAAAGGAAATTAGCGCCGCGATATATTGGGCCTTTTAAAATAATTGACCGCAAAGGTGAAGTTGCATACCAACTGGAATTGCCAGACAGATTATCAGGTGTACACGATGTGTTTCACGTATCTCAATTGAAAAAGTGTTTGTGGGTACCTGAGGAGCAGTTGCAGATGGATGATCTGAAGGTGCAAGATGATTTGACCTACACAGAATATCCGGTCCAAATTTTGGAAACGGCAGAGAGAACTACTAGAAACAGGGTAATAAGGATGTGCAAAGTTAAATGGAGCCACCACACAGCAGAGGAGGCTACTTGGGAAAGAGAGGATGACCTCAGGGTAGATTACCCAGAACTCTTTGCTAGCCAATCCTAAAATCTCGGGACGAGATTTCTTTAAGTGGGGTAGGTTTGTAACACCCTAATTTTTGCTAGAAGAAAATCTCTTCCCAAGCTAAGTTAATTTTTGCTAGGGTTTGATTTATTTATGCACGACACTATAGTGCTTTCTTTATTCCAAATATTAATCAACTAAAATAAAACATAAGAACCACATGTGTGAGCATTCATGCTCTTGCATATTTTATTGGGTGATTTGCAGTGTTCAAAGTTTGAATTCAAAACCATTTGCATCTCTTCAAAATTTCCCAAACTCTAAACAACCCGGGAAAAATTCCTTTTTCCTCTTTCCCTTTCTTTCCTCTCTTTCGGCCCACTTCCGCCGACGGCCCAGTCGCCCCCCTTCTTCTTTTTCTTGGCGCCGGCCCGGCCGCGGCCCAGCAGCCAGTAGGCCGCCGCTTCCCTCCTCCTCTCGCTGACAGGGCGTTCCCGCTTGTCATCCCTTCCCTTTCCTTCTTTGAGCGCGGACGGAGGCCGACGCAGCCACGATGTCCGGCCGAAGCCAGACCATCCCCGCTGCGCCGCGCCCCGACCCCCATCCTCACCTTCCCAGCTGCGCAGCTCCATCTCCGAGAGTCTCGCGCCACACCTCGTCCTTCCTTTCCGCGCCCGCGCCTTCCTTTCCCTGCTCACGCGCGCGCCGAGCGACGCGACTCCGAATCCAACTCGAGGTGGACTCCATCACGCGCCGCCTTCCCTTGCCCCTCGCGCAAGCCTCGGCCTCCGCCCTATAAAATCCGCCGACCCCGCCGCCCTAAACCACCAAAGCCCCAAGCCCTAGCCGCCCCTGATCTCTAGCCCCGCGCACGAGTTCGCCACCACGCCGCCAAGTTTGCCTTCAGTTTTCGCATCTACGCGCCGCCGTTGACGATGAGACCAAGCTTATTACCTTCTTGGTAAGATAGAACTTCTAAACGCTCACTTTTGACCTCTATCTCGTCGCCGTTCATTCGGTTTGAGCTCACCGCGACATCGCCGGTTCACGCAGGAGCCGCCGCATGTCGCCGTTCGCCATCGTCGCCTCCCCGCCATCCACACCTACACCAGGGGTGTCGCACCAAGGTGAGGAACCTTCCTAGCCCACCCTCGCCCTCGATTACCCCTAGCTCGATGGCGATTGCTCGCCGGAGCTTCGTCTCCACGCCGCACCGTCGCCAGCCGCCTCTGGCCGATGCGCCGCCGTCACAACCGCTCCGCTCGCTTCGCCGTATCCTTTGCTTGCTCGCGCCCCCCTCCCCGTTAGAGCTAGGCCACCGGAACCACGGAATCGCGGCGCTCCGGTGAAGCTCCACCGTGCCCAGTGCCCGACGCCGGCGGAACCCGCCGCCGTCTCCTTCTCCCACTGCCCGATCTAATCCCGACCGTCCGATCCAGATCCGACGGCCTGGAAGCCTCGCGACCCGGTCACATACCGGTCAAGCCCGGTCTCCCTCGCTGTTTTGCAAAAGAGACCCTGAGTTTCTCCCGAATCAACCCGCGGTCCAGATTTTCACGGTTAGGTCCCTGGTTTTCGCAGTTTAGCCCCCGGAGTTCCAAATTTCTTTTATTTTAAGCCTTTAAACTTGTTTTATTCATATCTTTTGCGTTTTAACTCCGATTTGAGCGATTTTCGAACCTATGGAATCATAATAATGTGTAGATTAATTTTAAAACCTTTTTAACTTCTGTTTATGATGTTTGGTGTACTGTTTTAGTCAATTAATGCTCATTGCTTGTATGTATGCAACGTGTAGCCGACGTCCCGTTCGAGTTTGCTGAGAATCCATCTTGGGAAGTTCCTGAGCAAGTTTTGCCTGAGGAAGGCAAGTATTCTTTGATCTATGTCCTATTTTACTTTAATCACATGATCTAGAGCCTAATTTTGCATGCTCCTAATAAGGATGACTAGCCTCATATACCTTTACATGTTTCTTAACCTGGGAGGGCTGTGATGTTATAAATTAATTGCTTCCGCTCAACTCACTTTATCTATGTTGCTAATATTGATCAAGTAATGATGAACCTGATGATAAAAGTTTAGTTTTAGCAACATGGAGACTTGGGCATATTTTGTTGGTTTTGCCCAAGTACTTCACCCTAAGGATCGGTTCGCCGTGCGACGACCCAGGAAAACAGTACAACCACAAGACTCACATGGGCACTGGGCTTGACTGATTAATTAGATGAACTAGAGTTTTGGCTTACTTTCCTGAAACATGGCGTATGAGGGGTCTGGGGGATATGGGACTTTGCCCTTTGCCAATGTGGTGCAGTTTGACTGTCATCCTTTGGAACGGAACTCTCATATCTTTAGTTAACGGGAGTAACCTGTAACGAGTGGGCCATAACCCTAGGAATTCTTTGTAAAGGTCTCGTAATGAAACCCTGCCGATTCATCTAAGGTATGAATAAATGGGGCTTTGCAAACCTCGGGCACAATGGGAATCATGACTTGTGGGTAAAGATGTACAACCTCTCGAGAGTGTTTAAAACTGATATATCAGCCGTGCTCACGGTTAAAAGCGGCCTGGACCCTCACAGATTAGAGTTTCATGTTCAAGGTGAATGGCACATGGTGATCATGGTAATGATGGAGGATATGGATATGGTTCATGTTTACCTTTTTAATATGTTTTGCTGTCTTTATAATAAAGGGATGGGTTTTGCTAATCATTGCTAGTAACTAAATCTTGACCAACTAAAAGCAATTGCTATGCCTGTCCACTATAAAGCCAGTCCACTTTTACGCTAAACTGAATACTTGCTGAGTGCGTCATGTACTCATTCTTGCTTGTTTTATACCTGTTGCATCCATTGCAACCGCTGCTCAGATCCAGAAGGGAGTTGTGGTGATCCTAACCAGGAGTTCTAGGACTACGACGAGTTCTAGGCTGGTGTACCATCCGTCAGTTGCCTGTGGATCACGGTCGTCTTCCGCTGTCGTTTAGTTATTTCGTCTTCGTTAAGATACTCGGTTTCGTTAAAGACATTTATGGTCTGTAATATTGTTTATTACTCTTAAGTTAAAGTAATGGTTGTGTTATTACTTTTGTTTATGCTGTGTATGTGGTTAAACTGATCCTGGCACATACATGGTTAGCACTTGGTTTTGTTTCTAAAACTGGGTGTGACAGTAAAGTATAATAAAAAATAGAGCAATGATGTATATTATACTGGAGTAATAAGAGTACAATGATAGAAAGATACAAGAGCTTTACCAAAACTCGAAGATAACTCTGAAATCCCTGAGGCAAAGACTCAGACTCAACTCTAACTCCCAGGACTAACCTAGTGCTACTAGACTAAATAAAAGTATGTTCTACTAACCTTTCACACTCTACAAGTGAAGTCTAGGGGGGTATTTATAGGTCCCAAGGTTGGTGAGGCGGCTAAGTGACGGTTACAGGCCAGGCGACTTGGAGGTAGGGCCGGGCGGCCCCACCTCAGGTCAGGCAGCCTGGGGTGCTGTCGGATCCACTGCCTTACTTGATCTTGTGGCTCATATCCACTCCCTAAGGCGGTTGCATGGAGTTTATGGCGGTCATTGTTGTGCTTTTCCCTCAACCGTTGATCTTCACATGTGTTTCTTCCTTAGCCGCAGGATGGAGATGCCCAGGATCGCTGCCTTTACCAATCCAAGTGTAGGATCGATGACATGGCAAGCCTTCCGGTTGGTTACATGCAGCTTGTGAGGATTCCTCCTTGGAATTGTGTTGACACGTCAATGTTGCACATGCAGGTCAAATATGGGCGCAGTTGGGCATATTTCCAGGTCGGGCGGCTTGGGGGTGAAGCCGGGCGGCCTGGCCCACTGGTCAGGGTCCTCTTGACTTAGCCAGATTTCTTATGTTTTTAGCTGATTTTACACCTGCAATCAAATATTCAACACAACTCTTGGAGATATTTCAGTAGCAAGTGTTAGTCTATACTTTGGCATATTTTTCTTCATATATATGGATAGTTAACGGTAGGAATGGTGCAATAACGACCGTCAACACCTTCAACATTTCTTCTTCTTCTTCCTTTCATCCCTAGAACTAAACACCTGAGAATGTATATCTAAACATGTTCATTAGTCCAGGATTGCTTGTCAATTAATAACCAAAAAATATATAGAAATGTGGCATGAGAGACCATTTTCCTTGCACATGTACATATGCATATGCATATGACCAAGGTCCAACTTAAGATGGAGTCTCGTCACCTGATGGAAGGGCATGTACCCCATCCACATCATGTGATGTTGGGCAAACTAGCCTAGGTCGTTTAGTCTACTTTGTTAGCCCTTTTAGCTCAGATTTGCTCCATGTGCTCCTACATTCACAACTTAAACAAAACATACATAAATTGTTCGTTTACTTAAAACAATGGTGGTATAGTGTTTTTATCAAACCTTTCTTTCATGGAAATGTTGGTGGCTGAAATGTAGGTTCTAAAATGAGTTCGCAATGTATCCCTTGAAAAGCTTGCCTCTCTTGTTGAAGTGCGTACTCAATCACTTTTAAGCCCATACTCAAACACTTTTAAGTGGCATCTATATATAGTAAGCTGGGACATATACAAACTATGATATAAATTAAACCATAAAGCCATTATCAATATTAAATCATTACACATTATGAATAGCATGGTAGCGTTAAATATTGTAGACATAACTTGTATTGAGATGACATAATATAATATCCTCATCCAGTAGGACATTTTTTAAGCGATTTATGCTTTTGTTGTGCGTCTACGCAAGTGCAATAAGCTTTGCTAATTCTAAAAAAACTTACCATTATAATATCACAGATACTAGTCCGCAGAAATACATGAAAGAAACTTCTTGATCATCTGATCTGGAAAGTAACACACTAGATGTGGCAACATTCATCAGAGGCAATCACACACTTTATATAAAACAACATGCTAATCTTGAACTTGATAAAGAAAAGTTGGTCCATGCAGTCCAATTTATTCTGAGCACCACAAAAATCAATAAATATATGTTGCAACCCAAAGACAACAAGTTTTGATCACCATACTATATTTTAGAGTTAGTTTGACTCATGTAACAAAATCATCAGAAGCACAATCTCATCCAACCTAATGTTTATATTACACAAGGGCATTCATGACAATCTGTGAACACCATATGCAACAATAAAATAATATGGATGCTATATAATTAGTATGTTAAATTTAAATCATACATTGTCGAACTTTTAGTTATAACGACATAAATGTTTGCTAACAAGACACCACTAACATATCACAGGCAATTCATGTTCTGCAAACACATGCATATGAGTGAGAATTACACACACTTGTCTTAAAATGTCACTAAATAAGATCTTGTTAATTGTGCGGCTGCTTTTACTTTTGGAGTTACTGACATCCGAACGTCCGTTTTCGGCATGTTAGCACTAGATGCAAGTTTCAGCGTCAGATACATCTAGGAGTAACCGTTGGATTGGAACTAGGAACCACCGAAACATAAAGCATGCAACATTCAATAATCCTCAATCCTACAGAATGATAAAATCTATCCCACAACAGAAAGGTTTTTAGACATGCATGCAACATCGATTACACATAAAAACATCAAAAGTAAAAAGTTGAAACATTTCCTACTACATCTCAAAATCAATTACGCAACATCAAGGAAAACATAAACCAATAAAAATATGTCAAGATTTTCTCATGCAACAACAAATCATCATGTATGCAACATCACGAAATATTTACTGCAAGACTAGGAAGGAGGAGCAGATGGTGGGCACCTCAACCATGGAGAAGCTCGTTGCCAGGTTCCCCTAAGCATGGAGAAACTCATTCCTGCATTTCCAAGGGCATCACCCCCATGCAGCATCCGACACAGCACCCCCAGGGACGCCGCATCCTCAATTGATGCCTCGTTGGGCGTGTCACTCTCTGAGCTTGGAACCATGGCGGTCGCAAGAATGGCTGAGCAGTGGCATGGGTTGTGACTTTCGGTAAGACAATGGAACTCGCTCCTCGCATCTATCAAGGCCTGGGCCTGGGCAGCAATGTGTGGTGGAGAAAGGAAAGAGATGGAGAGAAATGAAGTGGTGTGTGGATAAGCCTTAATAGGTGGGGTTTGTGCCGTTATTTCTAGTTGTCTCTTGATACACGAGGTGGAGCGCTTCCGTTTTTCTTTTTGCGTCTCTACAATTTATGGTTACTAGTTTAGAAGTACATATGTTTTGCAAACTAGAAGATTGGTAATTAAGAGGAACATTTCCTTTCCTAGAGGTGACAATGTTAGTTACAAACACCACTTGAAACTACTACCTAGATCGGTTGTATATGTATCCATTTATTCTTTAATATGACTTTTGATCTTCTTCTTATTAAATTTTTAGTGTAAATAAATAGAAAATGTAAGTCAGGCTTAAAGTACTATTAATATTAATGATAAAAAATTACAACAAAAACATACTGTACTTACATAGTTTTTTTAATAAACCGAATAGTGAAACATTGTGTTAAAAAATCAATGATGCTATACGGTCAAAATCTTGTAAATCCACAACGTCAAATCTGATGAAGACAACCAGTCAATTTTTCGCTCCAAGCCTGCCAATTTCATTTGTTCAATCCCACCCTGATAGGAAACGTCAGGTCATGCATATCCAGTTCAAAACTTGCAACACCTCTGGCAACCTCTCCATGCAAGGCTGAAAGAGGCAAGCATTCACTTCACATCCCGCATGCATCAACAGCTGGGTGGCATGGAAGGATGGAGATAGAGGCAGATACACAACGAGATCAAGAGAGATCAGATGGATGATTACTGATCATTAAGGCTGTGACCTCCACCACATTAACACCCTGTGATCACGCGTGATCTCTAAATTTGGCAGGTGAACTTGCATTCCTCTGAGATTATCTCCACATTTAAGCCCTCCCTTTTTGTATAAGTAGGCATCTAATCCTTGCCAAGAACTCCAGTGCAAAGTAAAACGAGTGAGAACCATGGACAAGGGATCCAGCTCCCGCACCGCGTCCATGGAGGTTGAGGGAGCGCGGCTGCAGGTGGCGGAGGGAGAGGAGGTGCAGGCGCGGGAGAAGGAGGAAGAAGCGTCTTCCGCAAAGGAGCTCGACCTCCTCGGCGTGCTCGGCTCGGAAGCTCCCGAGGTGAAGGCTGTGGAGATGGTGGCGCCTGGCAAGGGGAAGGAGAAGGCAATGGCGGTGGAGGAGAAGTCGCCGGCGCCGGCAACGGCGTCTGGTAGTGGCGAGAAGAAACGGTCGTTCAAGTGCAACTACTGCCAGCGTAAGTTCTATACCTCACAGGCGCTGGGAGGCCATCAGAACGCGCACAAGCGCGAGCGCTCGCTCGCCAAGCGCGGCGCCGCCGCGGCTGCTGCGGGGCGCGGACTGTACGGAGGCGCCGACCCCTTCCTGCCGCCGCACCACCTCAGGTTTGCGCACGCTTGGTGGCCGTACTCCGCGGGCGGCGGCCAGCCGTCGTCGTTCCTTGGGATCGGCCGGGGCTCCGCTGCGGCGCCGTTCTACGGCGTGCACCACGGGTGGGCCGCGCACGCCCACGCCCAGCCGTCCATGGCGGGTCACACCCGCCACTCTGGCGCCGACTGCCCGGTCTACTCTCCTCACGGATATGTCTACGCTGCGTCATCGAGCGCACCAGCCCCAGCAGTGCTGGACTCGGGGATGGCTGGGCTCCGGTGGACCGGCGTCATTGGCAATGCCGCCACTGCCGGCACCGATGATAACGGCGTCACGAACGAAGTGAAGACGCAGCAGGAGGAGGAGCAGAGTTGCACGATAGACCTGAACCTCAGGCTCTAGCTCCGTAGCTAGGGTTCAACTGCCCATTAGAGTGCTTGCTGATGAAGCTTATGTTGTTAGGGATTCATTTTGTTTCTGATTAAGTCATGCATGATCAGCTGATTGGGTTTCAAGGCTGCAATGGTTTGTAGATGTAATCATGTAGTTCATCTCTATTTGCATTGTTCCTTCATTAGGTTTTATGCCTGTATGGTTTGCAGATGTAGTCATGTAGTTCAGCTTTATTTGCATTGCTCCTTCATGGAAGAACTGATTACAAATCCATCTTTGTTGCCAACTCGTCATGTATCTGGGAGTTCATTTGTTTCTTTCTGTCCATTTATTTCCTTCATTCTTGGTGAGTATGTGTCCATTTCTTGTTGTTCTTTGCCAAAAGACAACCGAGTTGAACATTATAAGGATCTTATGAGTCGGTGAATCCTGATGACATCAATAGTAAAATAAGACTATGTCATAGGTAAAGTAGAATAATATAAAAACTAAACGAAATGGTGGGATGACTGTAAAGCTCCGATCTGCAGTTTGCTGTAATTATTACTAGTTTAATTTGTGGCACTGATCTTAGTTCGCTACTTAAAATGCCTTTTTTTCAGTTTTCATTCAACTATGGAAAACATTTGAATATTCGAAAACATGGATACTGAATAAGTAATCAGTAACAACGTCGAAATGAAACAAGCAGTGATTCAAAGCTGACTCTCAAACCCTTCCATTTCTAGGTAGGCCCCTCAAACAGCGCCGAGATTAAAAAACCCTGTGTTCCAGATATTAAAGGTAGTTAAGATCCTTAATGGACAAAATAAATCGACTCCAAAATAATCCAGCATTAGGACAACGCACATTAAAAAATAGTATATGCAACATTCGAATTCGACTATTGCAACATCCAACAAACGCACATCACCCCCTTCGTTGCCCCCACGCTCCTGGTCCTCCGGTAGAGGGCGGCGGGGAAGGAGACGATGTGCACCTACCTAGCGTCGGCGCACGCGGTGGCAGGTGGGGGAGGAGATGGCCCGCGCGGGCGAAGGAGCAGACCGGCGCAAGGTGGAGCAGAATGGGAGGAGGGAGAGGCGGCACGTGGCAGCGGCGAAGGGGTGGTGCGGAGAGGCTAGGGCGGCTGCGGGCCGTGGTGGCGGAGGAGCGGGAGGGTGGGCGGGGCGTCCGATATTTCCCCTATGTGATGCTCCAGCATCTCGAGTGCATTATCATATCTTAATCATGCACTAAGCATCTTTTAGGATCATGTGATTGCATATAATTAGGCTATGATTTGTTTGGATGAGATGGAATGCTTGAAATCTGAATTTTATGCATGTGTTCTGCTATGTTCTTGTTCATAAATCCAAGTCTATTGGGATCTAGGGGAAACTCATATTACCAAACTTGTAGATAATGAAGTTTTGAACAACTTTCATAATTGGGGTTTGGCCAGATAATGAAGGCTACATAGGGTTTGGAGTCATTCTTTGTCAGTGCAGAAAACCAACTCAAATCAGCCTTATTTAAAAACCCTAAGTTTGCACAAACCTACAACCACTTTCATGTAACACTTCCATCAAATAAGTTGTAGGTATTGAAATTCTAAGCAAGTTGCCCAAAAGGCACTTTGGGTGAAAAGGCTTGGAAATAGGGTTTTTCCTTTTTCCAAACAATAAAGGTACCCTGTCCTTACCTAGGGCTGATTTCAAAATTTGAATTTAAACCATATTTACACTTGGATTTTGGGGTTGTTCACTTTGACAAAGTTGTAGATCTCTCTGAGTAGAACATTTTTTCCAATTGGACTTTTTCCAAATTCAGCCTCCAAATTTGTTAAAACCACAGTTTACAGTAGTAAGGAAAACACATTTTTATTTTCTTCCTCCCGGAGTCAATGACACGTGGGCCCGCCGATCCGTGCCGACGCGCACGGCGCGAACCAGCGCGCGCCGCGTGGCTCGCCGGCGTACAGGAAGTACGGCGAGCCATGGGCGGCACCCCCGGGCGCGTCAAAAGGAGGGGTGGGCCCAGCGCCCCAAACCCTAGCCTTTTCCCCGCTCTCCTGTCCCGTTTCCACCCCGCCCCGCGCCGTTTTCGCCGCGCCGCCATTGCCGGCTGTGAGCTCGGAGCCGAGCTCACGCCGCCGCCTCCCGGCCTCCCCGAGCCGAACCGACCCCACCACCGCACTCCCCGCTCCACGCCGCCCCTCTCTCCCTAGACCTCGTCGTCAAACTCCGCTCCCCCGAGGAGATTGAGCTCGGCGCGACGTCCTCGCCGCGCCACCATCGCCGTCGCCCATGCCCCAGTTCACCGCCGTTCCGCCTCGACCTCGCCTCCGCCGTCGACGAGACCTACCCCAGGTTGACGCCTTAACTCCCGCGCATCCCCCGCGCCCCTCGTCGCGGCTCCGGCGAGCCGGAGCTCGCCGGCGCGCGCGCAGCGCCGCGCGGCCGCGGCCGGCGCGAAGAAGAAGACGGGGGCCGGATCTTTTTAGATCTAGCCCCCGGACCTTTCCGTTTTTGCAACCCGGTCCTCCCGCACGGAGGCTGAGTCTTGCAGATTTTGCGCGCTAGCCCCTGGAAACTACGGTTAATTACGTAGAGGTCCTTAGATCTAGGTTTTTCTTTTCCTATTTACTTTTTTCTCGGTTTGAACTTTGAAAAATCATATAAATTCAAAGAAAAATCCAAAATGGACAAACTCAGTACCTATGAACTCCTCTTGAGTAGATCTACAGGCTAGGTATGATGTGGTCATGTGAAAAGACATTTTTACCCTCGGTTTTGTTGCATGCATGTTAAAGCAAAATAAATACCAAAAGTGGGGTAAATGAACTTCAACATGTGTGAAACTTGGAAAGTAGTATATTGGTGATGCTTAGGCCCTGTGTGAATTTTCTTGGCACTAGCACTGTTCATTTGATTGATGTTTTTCTTTTTCCATGATAAATATATGTATTTATGGTAGTGCGAGATGGGTGCTATATAAAAGATGCTCAAAATGGCTCCCTAGTATTTTTCATGGACTTTGCACATCATGAGTAGTCCACTGTTAAAAAGTGAACCCTTGCATGATAGTTCTTGATGATGATTTGAAAATGACAAAAGATGCTAGTTGAGAAAGGAAAATAGGAAAAAGAGAACTTAAAAGGCTAGGAAAATTCTATGTAAAATTTGGTAGCTTGTGCATGATGTTAGGTTCCCAAAAAGTATATTGTGCATGTCTTTCATGATGATGGAGCTTGGGTGTTTTATTGTCACTATATGTAAATATGGAAAATAGATGTCCTTTTAAATGGAGAGTATTTCACTTGCAAATTTTTGTATGAGTAGTTTATGCCGTTGTATGCTCACTGCCAAAGTTTCATGGTCAGATTACCTTTCTGTGATTAATGATAAATCCGGGAAGAAAAGGGGCTGATAACTTGTTAGGATTTTAATAAATTCATTTTAACCCCAATTGGGCTAAATTTTGGTCAGTAACTTCTTGCACTTGAAGTCTACACCATGTAAAATTTTGAAGTTAATTGGAGCAGAGGAACTATTTAAACTCATGGGGCTTGATTAAATGGAAAAAAACAATCATTTATAAGTGGGGAAAATAGTAGACATGGTCAAAAATGCTACATCACACAAATGCATGGTCATGACATGGATACATGGTTTACATGATGGATCCTTGGTTAAGTTGGGTGATAGTTTGTACGATTTCCTAGTTTGTCCTAAGTTCCGTATAGTGTGCATCTCATGTACACATTTGCATTCGTGCACTCATTTGCATATGATGGCATACATATAGATCACGGGATCGAGGAGCAGACGTAGGAACAGCCGCTAATCGAGGAGCCAGAAGGCCAGGAGCCGGACCCGCAGCAGAAAGATCAACAGCAAGCCGCCGACTTCGCACCTGAGGAGACTGACGCTAGCGAGGAAGGTAGGCAGGACCATATTCTCCCAGCTAATAATGTTTTATGATTACGCATATGCATTAGGTGTTGATTGGGACCTCATTGCATTAGACCCCTTGGCCGCCCCGGCCCTAGCACCTACACTAGGTACGTAGGACGAGTTGCTTAGAAATGATAGGCTCGACTAGATACGAGTGAGATGTCACTCGTCACGTAGGTGTTTTAAAGAAAGAGAACACTGTCTATGCTAAGATGGTATTATGATGAGGATTAATTGGAGACCGGGCGGAGATTAAGTTATATTGTTGCGGTGTGCGTTGTTGTGTTGTAATGGCTCCGCCCGAGTCGTATAAGGCCCGTTCGCTGTTCGCCTGCTGGTTGGCATACCATTGCTAAAGTGCTTACCCAGTTAATGGGGCCGGTGAAACCTTAATTGTGCCATCCGGAGAACAGAAACACGTTCCTACCCACTGGTTGAGAGGAAGGTGGCCCGGGGGAGCTTGGTGCTCATGACGGGGAGCCCAAGATGTTGGCAGGCTCGTCATGGGGGCACAACCCAGGAGTCAGGTGGGAGTGAATCGAACTCGGGATGGGACAGGTAGAGGAGGGGGACTATATGTGGGAAAGCCGTCGTGTGAGTAAGCATATGGGCCCCTGGCATTTTTAGTTATTCTCGGGAATTAGAAATCGATTCGAATCGCTGATGCTCACCAGGTGTGAGAATGCCAAATATCACTGACGGGCAACGTAGTAATAACTCTAACATGATGTATTATGATCCATGTTTTCGAATGCTACATGCTTGACTATGATACGCTTTTTATTTATGCAAGTTTTTATGAATTTCTCAAATGCAAATGGCTTGGGTATCATGAAAGGGTAGCAGCTGTGAAATCCTGCTACCTTATATTCATAACTTGTCTAAAAGCAATGGCTAAGGACTCACACGACTAGTAAGCAAGCTTTGCGTCAGCCGTAAACCACATCCATTAAGTCCTACTGAGTAATTAATACTCAGAGTTTGCCCCCGCTTTTGAGTTACAGGTATGGAGTTCCTCTTCTGTGCCTGTGTTGGCGGAGGGACCTGTTATCATCAGGAGTAAGAAGTGTGTTGAGCCGGCAAATGAAGTGACATCAGTGGGCATGATGTTACTTTACTTCTGCAAGTCTTTTGGTTGTCATGAACTACGATGGTTAAAGATTTCCGTTGCGAGACTCTATTTGAACGCTAATTTACGTATGAGACTATGTTGAACTCTATTTTATTTCGAACTGGTTTGTAACCTAACTTCATATGTAACATCTATTCAACTGCCTGTGATGATGTAACTGTTGTGGCTCCATCGAGGGCCGAATGTGTGTGATGTCGGTTCCTCTGGGGTTTTGGTACGAATCGAGGGCCGAAGGCTTCTCGACGGACGACCGGGTTTAGTACGGCCTAAGTACACTGAGAGCTAATGGTGGCAGGTGTACTTAGTTCGGATTAAATCGGCGGTTCCGCCACACCCTACCCCGGACATTCTATGCATATCGTTACCACGACAGTGTTGGCGTCCGGCCGTCCGATCCGGGCGCCAACCATTGGACGCTTCATGCAACATTAAAATTATTTCTTGCTAAATTCCCGCCACAATATGTATCTGGATCAGCAAATGTTGTACACAACATGTTTTTGAATCATGCAACATTGAAAGTGTGTATTCTCAACACTGAAACTAGTGCATGCAACAGTAAAATTCAACTTTTACAACATCAATAACTTGAATTAAAAAAATCATTCGCGTTCATCCCAATTCAAGAGAAAAAAAATCCCCACCACAACAACATTGAAAATGCACATCCTCAACACCAAAGAATAGTGGGCACAACACTAGGATTCAACTTTTGCAACATAAAAAACGTAAACTAAAAATTAATCGTGTTCATCAGGAAAATTCTCACAACATAATAGTTGCAATATTGTAAATTGACATTCTCAACATCGAGAAAATAGTGTACACAACACTAAAATTGAAGTTGCAACTTCAACAACTTGAATTTTTTTTTTTTCATCACACCCATCCGATTTTGAGAGAAACATTTAGGCCACAACAGCGTATTTATTTAACTACCGGAGTATGTCATAATGTAGACCGCATGACAAGAAATATTGATTAATGAAATATAATTGAAACACAAGGTTTAGAAAAAAATAGAAAAAGGGGCGGTCGGGTGGACGCCCTACGCACAGCCTTGGAGAGCGAGGCGTCCGATGGAAGTGTCCATCATTGGACGTCCCGTGCCACAGCTTTACCGTTATGCGTATGCATGCCCGCTTTTATTTCAAACTGAGCAGGAGCACGCATTACTGGGGTGTGTATTTGGACTTCTTGAGTGTCCAACCTACATATAATATTTATTTTTACACTTTCTCAGTCTTACGTCTATTCTAATATATGAGCATGATTGTGTATTCGAAAAAAAATAATATATGAGCATGATATAAATATAAGTACAGAGATGGATGCACAAATATAGATACGAGAATCGATAGTGACCTCCAACAGACCAACACCATCTCTGCTATTATCTTCTTGTCCCCAGCATCGCCTCAATCGCATAACACGGGCGGAGTTGCCACCGCCACCCCAAAAGCCCTCATACGTCCACTACACTACCTTTATTCTGCCAGAGAGGAGAGCCACGCAAGGAGGCGGGCTAGGCCTTCCCTCAAACCCCCCTCCTTTCCTATCCCTCTTTTCCCTCTCCCTCCCCTTGATTTCCCCTCCATCTCTTGCTTTGTTACCATGTAGCCTAGTGCCAGAGGTGTTGTTGTCCCGCATGGCAACCCAAATCTACCACAGGGATGGATGGATCCAGAGTGCTGGCTGCCAGGATCTATCCTCCTTTGGCCTTGTGTTGGGTTGACCATAGTGCTAGAGGCTCGGGTGGCGGCGCACTCATCCTGTAGCATCCAGGCATGGCCGTAGGACGACTAGCTCGGGTGACAACATGCAAGATTGGCCATGGAAATGCATGTTTAGACGTTGGCTTGAAGACCACGCCCTTGTGTCCTCATTCAGGCCACCATGGTCACGTCTGGCCCTTTTGGCTGGATTTGTTGGGTCAGCATGGCCTCCTATCCTAATTTTGACAGTGGTGGGGTCCTACTATTACTGCTCTCGGGGGGGAATGACAGTACCGTGATGCAACAATTAATGATAGTGAGTGGTGCTCATCGGCTTGGGTTGCTTATGGTGTTTGGTGTTGATGTCCGGTGACAGTGAAGATGCCCAAGTTTGTTACCGATGTTTGGCAACAGGACATATGATGGATTCTCTAGAGCTATCTCCTTCACGACTCCAAGTGTCTTGGCCACTTTGGTAGTTCCACGACGTGGTGGCTCATGGGGTTCTAGGTGAAAGCCTCAACACCAACACATGTGAGTGCCATTTTTTAGTTGGATCCATCGGTACGCCTTGGGTTATTGCCATACTATTCTAGGAGCATATCCTTCCTAAGCAAAAGCCTTGACCCTTTGGCTGGGTGATGGATGGTGACATGGAGAAGTCGCTTTGGATGCTTACGAACTTTGGTGGCTTTCGATTGTTGGTGAGGAGGATGGGGAAAAGAAGAAAAGAGGATTCTGACATATGGGAAAATGACCGAACTAGACTAGCAAGGAAGGGAATAGTCTCACTATAAGATTGAGTCACTAACCTTCAAGTGAAGAAAGGAAGGGGAATGTAGAGGTGCCGCATTCAAGATAGAGTGACTGCTTCGCTAACCTTGAGACTGTGCCAAAGAAGAGAAATGGTGGGGATGAACAGATAGAGGGCATAGGAGAGGGTAAGAGAAGCATGGTGCAATTGAAGAAGGTTGGAGAGGTGTGTGGGGATGACGTGATGGTGTGTCAGGATATTTCTGCCTCTAGGAACACTAGAGAAGGATGGCCATCAGAATAACTCTGCGGGTAGAAATTAAGCTGGTGGCATGAAATGTTGTGGACGGACGAACGGCACGACGGTTGTGATGCTCCGGCATCTCAAGTGCATAATCACTCATTATACATGAAGCATTCATCCTTGAGCATCATGGCATAACATGTGTTTGTGCATTGGAAACAAATTTGGTTTAAACTACAAAGTGCAAAACCTTGTTATTTCATGTGTGATGCTATGTTTATAGTCATATCTTTGATTCTGTTGAGATCTGGGTGAAGTTCATATTGGCAAAACTGTAGGTATACATGAGATAAACAACTTTGCTAATTGGGGCCTAGTCATATAATGAAGTTTACAAGGTGACTAAGGTCATTCAATGTCAGTACAGAAAACCAGTTCAAATCAGTCCTGATTTGAAATCCCCAGTTTACTCTAACCTACAGCCACTTTCATGCAAAGCTCAAATTGGAGAAGTTGCAGGTTTTGAAAAATATACTTGTCAAAAGGAACTATGGGAGGTAATGCCCAGGAATGGGAGTTTTGAATTTCCCAAGTATCAAAGGTCCCCTATCCCCATTTATGGCTGCTACATTAATTCAAGTTTAAATCATAATTGCAAACTGATTTGGGGGTTGAACCTTTTGACAAAGTTGTAGAGTTTGAAGAATACAACATTTCATCAAATTACCACTTTTCCAAATTCAGGATCTAAGTGGGTCAAAATGGCGATTTACAGAAGGGGAGAAAACAGATTTTCTAATTTTCCTTTTTCTCCATTTCCCTGAGTCGCTGACCGGTGGGGCCCGCGTGTTAGTGCGGCCACCCTTTCCGGGGCGACGGCCATCGACGCCGCGCGCCACGGATTGCGCCCGCACCCTCAGCCTTCACCTGGACGCGGAACCGCCCCGGGTTCATTCCCTCACTCGCTCCCTCGCTCTCTCTCTCGCTCACTCGCGCACCGAGACCGCCATTGCTGCCAAGCTCAAGCTCGCTGCGCCGGCCGCCTCGGTCCACCTCTGTGCCTCCAACCACCGCCATCGAGTTCGCCTCGCTCTTGCGCACCCACCGAGCTAGCTCTCGTCGCCTCTCCCCTCCCCATTCCCCAGATCCCATCGCGACCCGACGCGACCACCATTTCTGGCCAAACTCGGAGTTCGATGTCGCGCCGCCACCCTCCGTCCTCCCCGCACCCTTAGACTGCCTCCACCGCAACCGCCTCGTTCTCATGCACCCATACGGCTTGACGTCGTCGCGTCCCCGAGCCCTGGCCACCAGATCGACCTCGCCTCGACGTCGCGCGTCACGCCGGTTCACGCCGTCGTCACCTTGGTTCACCGCCGTCGCCGCCTCGTCCGCACCTTCCCCGTCGACGAGACCCACCTCAGGGTAAGCGCCGCACTCCGGGGCACCTCCTGCGCCCCGCGTCGCGGCTCCGGCGAGCCGGAGCTCGCCGGCGCGCGCCGCCATGCCGTCGCGCGCGGCGGGAGGAAGACGACGGGGGGTGAATCTTCAGATCTACCCCCCGGGTTTTTCTATATTTGCAGTTAATCCACGCACTATTCACTGAGTCTCGCCGATCTTCCTTGCTAGCCCCTGTAACTTAGGTTTAATTACGGATAGGTCCCTGGATCCGATGTTTTTCCTTTTTATTTTGTGATTTTCGGCTGAAACTTTGAAAAATCATAATAAATCAAATAAAAATCGTAAAAAGATAAACTCAGTTGCATTGTATTCCTTGTTAATAGATCTACACAGTGGGTATGATGTGGGGATGTGCATGTACGGTTTTGCCCCTGTTATTGTGTATGCATGTTAAATCAAGGAAAAATGGAAAACATGGTCTTAATGAAATCCTAAAATGATAAAACTTGGTTAGTAGCTTTCTTAGGATATTTGGGCACCGTGAGAATTTTGGTGACCAAGGTATTACTGTTCATTCACTGTTTTATCATTTTGCATGTACTTATTGCATTATTTAATAACTTGGAAATGAGGCCTATACAAAGTATGATAAATATGACTCACTAGTATTTTTTTTTGTGTCCTATATAGCTTGTGAATCTCACTGGTAAAGTATGAGACCCTGCATGTTAAGTTTTAATGGTGTTTTGAAATGATAAAATGCTAAGTGTTGGAAATGATAAATAGAAAAAAAAGGGGCATAAATGGCTAGGAAAATTCTCTGAAAAATTTAGTGGCTTAATGTTGATGCATAGAGTCCAGAAAGTATATTCGAGAAGGCTATATACACTGTTCACATGTACATCTTAATTCGCACAAGATTAATATATGGAAAATATATGTCCTGTCAAACTTGGGAGTTTTAACTTTAAATTTTTGTGCATGCAGTTCATGCTGAGTATAGCTCACTGGTAAAATTTCACCTTCAGATACCATTCCTATAATTTATGAAAATTCTGACAATGTGTAGGGCTGAGAACTTGTCGTAATTTTAATAAAATAATTATAACTCAATTGAGTTGAAATTTTGACAATAGCTTTGTGTATGCAGAATCTGTATATCATAAAAGTTTGGTCTCATTTGGTTATGTTTTACTGCTACAACATAGGTGCATAAATTAATTCACAAATGTGGATAAATTACCCTAAGTGTAAGCATATGCAATATGTAAAACTACTGTACCATGTTATTATCCATGAAATACCTGCTGCATTCTATCATTCGCATTTCATCTACATCCGTTGCAAGCATATGCATCCTAGTGCAACCATTCACATATGATGTCATACATATAGATCCAGCAAGCGAGTTGCCGACGCATTAGCAGCCGTTGATCGAGGAGCCGGACGACCAGGAGCAGGAACCTCCGCAGAAGGAAGAGAACCCGCAGCAGAAATCTGAGTGCGTCGTCGAGGAGGCTAACCCTAGCGAAGAAGGTAGGCAGGACCATGCTATTCCCAGCAAATAAAATAACTGTTGATTACGCATATGCATTAGGAGTTGATTGAAACCAATTGCATTAGATCCCATGGCCGCCTTGGCCCTAGCACCTGTTCGTAGGATGAGTGCCTAGAATGGCTAGGTACGAGTAAACACGAGTGAATAAAGGTCACTCGTCTCGTAGGGGTTACTTTTCAAAAAGAAGAGATCTCACTATGGAAGTTATTGTTATTATGTTATGTTTTAAATGGAGACCAGGCGGAGGTATGTGTTTAAATGATGGGATCCGGAATAATGTCTGGTGGACTACGCCCGAGTCGCATAAGGCCGGTCGTTGTTCACTTGGGATCGGCATTACATTGCTAGGGTGCTTATCCGAGATAATGGACCGGTGAAAGTCTGACTTGTGCCGTCTCAAGCACAGAGACACGTTCCTACCCACTGGTTGAGAGGAAGGTGGCCGCGGAGGCGGGTGTTAAGGGAGGGCTAACCCATTGCGTGGTAACGCTCCTGCGACAACGCGCTCCGGGAGTCAGGCGGGAGTGAATCGAACTTGAGACGGGACAAGTGGAGATGGGAGAAGCATATGTCGGAACGCCGGGGGTTAGTAAGCATATGCCATCCTTGTACTTCTAGTTATTCCCGGGAATATAAAAATCGATTCAAATCTCTGATGCTCACCAGGTGTGAGAATGCCAGTATCACTGCCGAACAAAGTAGTAAACTACCTGAATATGCTGTATTATGAATTTACGGTTTTAAATACTACATGCTTGGATATACTTGATTTATTTTATGCAATACTTGTCACACTCATGATGGATTTCCGGACTTATTTTCATGAAATATTTTGTCACACTCATGATGTTTCTACAAATATGATGACTCGAGTAGCTGTTAAATCTTGCTCAGGTGCAATAGATCAAGTAGCTGCCAAACCCTGCTTGTAGACAACTAATCTAAGCAGCTGTCAAATCTTACTTCCACTTATTAACTTCATCTTGTTTAAAAGCACTAGCTAAGGATCCAGATGATAGTAAGCAAGCTTTGCATCAGCCGTAAGCCCCGTCCATTAAGTTCTACTGAGTAATTAGTACTCAGGGTTTTGCCCCCACTTTTGGCTTACAGGTATGGAGTTCCTCTTCGGTGCCTGTGTTGGTGGCGGGCCGTGTTATCATCAGGAATGAGAAGGGTCATGATCTGGCAAGGAGCGGCATCAGTGGGCTCGAGGCTCATTCTATTTATGCAAGTCTTTTGGTTACCGTGAAACATGAACTTTAAAAATTTCCGCTGCGAGAGACTATTTGAACCATGTTGTTGTATGAAACTATGTTGAACTCTATTCGATTTCAAACTGGTTTGTAACTTAAAGTCTAAGTATTATCCATATTCAACTGCCTGAGATGATGGAATTGTTGTGACTCCATCGAGGGTCAGTGTGTGTGATGTCGGTTCCTCTGGAAATTGGTGTTATCGAGGGCCGAAGGCCACTCGACGGACTACCGGGTTTCGTCTAGCTTAAGTGCACTGCGAGCCAAAGGAGGCAGGTGTGCTTAATCTGGGTTAAGCAGGGCAGTTCCGCCACAGCTGGTATCAGAGCCGATCATACACAGACAACAGTTATATCATCAAGTTTTGGTTTACAAAACTATTTTCGAAAGCCCTTTTCAAGTACTTCAAAAATGAGAGTATGCGATATGCCCATATTAAGGATGTTAGTGTTATCCAGGTGACATCACTGACATTCTGACCTAGACAGACCTCATATGCATATTCGGCGCTTTGGGGAGCAACTTTTCGGCCATAGCTGCCCTCAGTACTGGTGGAAGCTGTTGGGATTTGCGAACGGTTGTAAACCCTGTATTCATGCTGTGTAAGTAAAAGCTCTTTAAGGGTGGTGGGCATGTTTGAGGCTTTCATACCTACCACACTTACATTCAGTTTTGGGATCCACCTTCTTCTCGATAATCCCCATTACTGGTGGAAAGTTAGGCTTTGAGGAAAAGGTGCAATGGCCCACTCAACGTTGTCCACGCAGCGGTCACGCGTGGAAGCCACATTAGGTGGTAATGTATGAGCATACATTCTTGTGCAGGTACACTAATTACGTGCGAAATTAAGAACGGTTAGGAAACGACTAGTTGCATTAGAGAGTGTCGTGCATGTGTCACCGAAATATCGATAGCTATATGTACTCTTCTTTTAGATGTGTGATGTAAGACCGTTTAGTACGAATCATGCATCATATTTACTGCTTTTATTTATGGTGAGGGTATTATTAAAATGCAATAAAATAAATCGTGATTTTAAATTTACCTTCCATATGATGTACTGTTGTACCCTTGTTATAATCTCTCACGCGGAAAATATGTCACTCACTAATGCACAACCTTGCTTATTTAAACAGATGGCTAGAACCAAGCAGACAGCATGCAAGGCAACCGGAGCGAGGATCACTGTTCTCCCTGACGTGACTCACACTCCCCCTGTGGTGGAGGATGGGTTACTCCACACCCGTTGCATAGAGGAGTGTCCTCTGTCTCAGTTGCTGTGCAGGGCCCAGAGGGAGATGGGGCGTCATCCCTGTCCCTTCATCTCGGTGCAGACGGTGCACGAGGAGGGAGACTGCATGGCCCAGGTTGTCCTTCCACGAGGGACGTTCACGGGCCAGGAGACCATCACCACTTACGGGGCCAACGAGGAGGAGGCTTACCGTAAGGCGATGATGGCGGCCCTCACTTCGCTGAGCTCCGGGTGGGAGGCAGCCCACACGGTCCTGCGCTACCTTCCCACCAACGACCTCGACCACGCTTGGCTAGACCACCACGAGCAGCTCCGGGAAAGGAATGGCTCCCGGCCCTTGGTAGCGTGCATGGACTATGCACGTGAGGCACGCGTGATGTACCACCGTGCGGAGGATCGGAGCCATTTCTACTTTGACAGGTACACGGAGACCCGTACCCATGTGGAGGAGTTGGAGGCCCAAGTGGCGCAGCTGCAGCAGGTTTGGCAAAGTACGTGCCGCTGCAGCAGCCTGCACCCGCCCCTTTGGAGGAAGAGTCCTCGGAGCCCATGGAGATGGAGGAGGAAGAGGAGAACGTTCCGTCCGACGCGAACTCCAGGGTGTAGGGTGGCTGATGAATGGATGAGGGGAGTAAAGCTTTAAGTTAGTGACGCGTTGAAAGCGATGTTTTGTAATATTCCGCTCCGCGTTTTAGATTCATGGCCATACTAAAACATTGGTGAGTTGTGAGAGCTCATTCGGTACGCCATTTGATGTCGTGATGGTTATCTTATTATGCACTATTTGATGATTGGTTGATGTAGCCACCATCCCATGATGTAATCTTAAGACTCTTTAGTGGTATTCGAACCTTTCTAAGTAGCACTAATGTTAGTTCTATGTCGTGGTGGCATTTGAGATGGATGTGTGAATGGAATTCGGGTTGGCACTTCGTTTTGGTTGCATTTTGCAATCTGAAATTTCGCACAGCTGCAGCTAAAACTGATAATATCTTGGAATGTGTAAGGATTTGAGCAAAGAGTTGAATAGCAAAGTTGTAGAGAGCTGTCTTGTGAACAATTTTATCAATTGGAGTTTTCTCTAATTGTGCTCAGATCTGGAGCTATGGTCGAATCTTTCATGAGCCTGTAATCTGGACTAAAGCAGCACCAGTAGGAAAAACCCCATTTTGCACACCCTTAGTGCAGGAACTGAACTGGGAGTGTATTGTAAAAGTTTTAGAACTAGTTGTGTAGAACAACTTTGTTGTACAAAGTTTCTCCTAAAAGCATCTCATTTGTAAGTAATAGCTGAAATCACGCGGTCTCAGAAATCTGAACTAAACAGATATATACTAACGTACATTGAATTTTGATCAAGACACTAATGGAATCACCAAAAACTTTTTATACGAAAGTGAAAGAACATAGAATGAGGAATAACTTTGCTAAAGGGAGCATAATCAAAAGATGCATGGTTTAAGAGCAGCTCGCCGTTAAAGTCATTACTGTCCGGAAGTCCACGCGATTGCCGAGTATTAAGAGTCAACACGCACGGGCTATGCTAAATGTGACGATGGTCGAACCGCTGCAAGAAGGAAGCTAACACTTTACTGCAATTATATGTTTCCATCTTGCATGTTTCAAGTAACTATGTTTCGGCGCATCTAATTGCTTTAAAGTGGTTGGACTAAATATTGTTAGCTTCACTCTTGCAGATGGTGAACACTCGTCAAAGGCAAACCTCGGGCCAACAGCCACACGATGTACCACCCCCACCGGAGCTCGCTACTCTAGTTGTGTAGCAGGCGGAGTTAATCCACATGATGGCAGAGGAACGCCAAGCTCAGGGGCAGCAGCGGCCACGGGAACACCAGCCCCGTGGCATCACATATCAGGACTTCGAAGGGCTGCGCCCTCTTGTCTTCACGACATGTCCTGAGCCACTTGCTGTGAATGACTGGCTCCGCACGATAGAATCCAAGTTCACACTACTTCCTGGGTTGACCGAGCAGAAGAAAGCTCGGTTTGCTGCGCAGCTACTCCAGGGACCAGCAGGAGTATGGTACGCCACGTTCCAAGCTATGCAGCCGCAGGGTTACATAATCACGTGGGAGGAGCTTCGTACAGCTTTCCGGGCCCATTATATCCCGAAGAGTCTTATGGAGCAGAAGCAATGAGAGTTTAGGGAACTGAAGCAGGGCAACAGGACGGTGATGCAGTACATGCAGTCCTTTATACATCTGTCACAATATTCACCTGAGGACGTTGCTGATAATCCTAGCAGGGCAACTAGACTCTTGAGCGGGTTCGACTCCACACTCTTGACGCATTTGGGGAGTCAATACCAGAGCTTCACAGAGTTGGTGGACACAACACTCGACATGGAGAACCGCCTCTGTGTTGCAAATGAGGACCAAAAGCGAAAACATCAGGCCAACAGTGCACCTGGGTCGTCTCAGAAGCAGAAGGCCAACTACCAGCAGCCACAGCAGTGCCACCAGCAGTCTAGCTTTGTGGTCTGGCCCAATCAGTCAGGTTGGATCCACAGGGCACCGCAGAAACAGAGGTTTCCCACCTACGGCGCACCACCACAGCCGGCACAGCTTCCTGCACCCCATGCTCCTTTCACACTAGGAGCTTGGGGTCCTTGCTTTAACTGCGGCAATACCAGGCACTTCAGCAGGGACTGCAGGGCACCTCGTCGCATCTAGGGTCCCACTCCTGCGGGTGGCAGCCAGGGAAAGCAGAAGGGGTCCGCGTCTAAGACGGGTCGAGTTCACTTCATCCACATGGACCAGATTCCGGCTGGAGAGCCGGTGCTCGTTGGTACGTTCACCGTCAACGGTCACCCGACCGTCGTGTTATTTGATTCCAGAACCACACATACATTTCTTAGCAAGTCATATGCATTGAGGCACGGGATAAAAATGTACAAGTTAAAGGAAAATTATCTCATCACCGCACCGGGCTCCCTCGTCACTGCTGGTTTGATGGCCAGACAATTGAAAGTGGACATCGGTCCCGAGAGCTTTGTCATCAATCCCGTGGTGCTGCCACACCAAGGGATTGACGTTATTTTGGGTATGAATTGGATGGTAGAAAACGATGCAGTCCTACATGTTGGCAGCAGGGAAGTGCAATTAAAGTCTAAGGTTACTGGCAAGATACTAAAGGTGCACATACCAGAACAGAAACATATAGAGGCCACAGTAAACACCACCGAATTTCAAGAGATTAAAAAGATACCGGTAGTGTGTGAATTTCCTGACATATTTTCGGAGGAGCTTCTTGGGCTTCCTCCAGATAGGGATGTGGAGTTTAAGATAGATCTCATTCCAGGAACGGCACCTGTTTCGAGGAGGCCGTATAGAATGGCACCATATGAACTTAAAGAATTGAAAATACAACTGCAAGAACAGTTGGATAAAGGGTTCATCCGTCCTAGTTCATCACCTTAGGGCTGTCCTGCTCTCTTCATGGAGAAGAAAGACCAAGGTGGTAAGAGATTTTGCGTCGACTATAGACCGTTAAACGCAGTCACAGTCAAAAATAAGTACCCACTACCTCACATTGATATTTTGTTCGATCAGCTAGCAGGGGCTAAAGTTTTCTCAAAAATTGATCTAAGGTCAGGCTACTACCAAATAAAAATCAGGGAAGAAGATATACCCAAAACAGCCTTCTCTACCAGATACGACTTGTACGAATATCTGGTCATGTCCTTCGGGTTAACCAACACACCGGCTTTTTTCATGTATATGATGAATTTAGTATTCATGAACGAGCTGGATAAATTTGTAGTCGTGTTCATTGACGACATCCTCGTCTACTCTAAGAATGAGGGAGAGCACAAGGAGCACTTGCGGACAGTACTTACCCGGCTTAGAGAACACCAACTCTACGCCAAATTCAGCAAGTGTGCATTCTGGCTATGGGAAGTGAGTTTCCTAGGCCACATCTTGTCCGAAAAGGGGGTAGCAGTCGATCCGAGTAAAGTGGAGGATGTACTGAATTGGAAGCAACCTGAAACAGTAACGGAAATTAGGAGTTTCCTCGATTTAGCGGGCTACTACCGCCGCTTTATCAAGGTCTTCTCCAAAACTATGAAGCCAATGACATCCCTAACCAAGAAAAACGTGAAATATCTGTGGGATCCAAAGTGTGAAGAGGCTTTTACAAGCTTGAAAAAGTCATTAACCTCTGCACCAGTATTAGCTCAGCCGGACGTCACTAAACCATTTGATGTATATTGTGATGCCTCCGGCAATGGGCTTGGCTGTGTCCTAATGCAAGAAGGGAGAGTGATTGCCTATGCGTCGTGCCAGTTAAGAAAACAGGAAGCCAACTACGCGACACATGATGTTGAGCTAGCAGCAGTGGTGCACGCCCTAAAGATATGGAGACATTATCTGCTGGGCAACACGTGTCACATGTATATAGATCATAAAAGTCTCAAATACATCCTCACGCAACCTGAACTAAACATGAGACAACGACGATGGTTAGAACTGATAAAAGATCATGATCTGGAGATTCACTACCACGCCGGGAAGGCTAATGTGGTAGCTGATGCACTAAGCCGTCGGGCACACTGCAACGTAATTGAAGTCCAACCCACGGCAAGAGTGATATGTTGTGAGATAGATGCAATCGAAGTGGCCACCGAGCAACTAATAGAACTCTATGACCTCATCATTGAACCCACCATCAAAGGGCAAATTATAGCAGCACAGAAACAAGATAAAGGTATGTCATACATTCGTGAGGGTATAGATGATGAGAAGAGAGCGTGTTTCACGCTTGATGATCAAGGCTTCCTATGGTTCAAGGGTCGCTTAGTGGTACCTAAGGACATGGAGTTGAGAAAGAAGACACTAGACGAAACCCACACCTCCATGTTTACCATGCATCCAGGTAGCAACAAGATGTACCAAGATTTGAAGCAGAAGTTCTGGTGGACCCGTATGAAATGGGAAATCGCCAAGTACGTGTCCGAGTGTGACGTATGCCAGAAAGTAAAAGCCGATCACCTAAAACCCGCAGGAATGCTTCAGCCCTTAGCACTTCCAGCGTGGAAATGGGAAGATATACACATCGATTTCATTGTGGGGTTGCCTCGCACTCAAAAGGGCTATGACTCCATCTGGGTTATCATTGACCGCTTCACCAAATCTGCTCACTTCATACCAGTGAAGAACCGATACAATGCATAGAGATATGCAGAGATTTATGTCTTCCGCATTGTTTCATTACACGGAGTCCCTAGAACCATTACTTCAGATCGAGGCTCGTTGTTTGTGTCCCGTTTCTGGAAACAGTTGCAAACCGCTCTTGGCACCACTTCTATTCACAGTTCCGCATATCATCCCCAGACCAGCGGCCAAGTAGAAAGAGTAAATCAAACCTTAGAAGATATGTTGAGGGCTTGTGCATTAACTTATTCCACCAAATGGGACGAGTGTCTTCCTCTACCAGAATTTGCTTATAACAACAGCTACCAGAAGAGCTTAGAAATGGCTCCTTTCGAGGCTCTATATGGTAGAAGATGTAGAACACCCCTCAACTGGTCCGAACCGGGAGAACAGGCCACCTTTGGCCCTGATTTGGTAACACAAGCCGAAGATCAAGTTAAACTCATACACAGCAATTTAAAAAGGGCACAGTCCAGACAAAAGGGCTACTCTGACAAGAGGAGGCGACCGTTGGTTTTTGGAGTAGGTGATCATGTGTACCTTTGGGTATCACCGATGAAAGGGGAACATCGTTTTGGTGTGAAAGGGAAGTTGGCACCAAGATAGATTGGTCCGTTGCTGAGCAATGTGGGCCAGTTGCTTACCGGATTGAGCTACCACCACATTTAGCTGCGGTTCATGACGTGTTTCATGTATCGCAACTTAAGAAATGTTTGAGTACCGAAAGAAGTAGTTGATACATCCCAAATTCAAATCGAACCAGATCTCACATATGAAGAAAATCCCATAAAAATCCTCGACCAAAAACAGAGAACAACGAGAAGAAGAATGATCAACTTTTACAAAGTACAATGGAGTAATCACTCCGTAGAAGAAACAACTTGGGAGCAAGAAGAATACTTGCAAACCAAATACCCGGGCTTTCTTTCGGCTACTGCAAATGAGTATGTATAACTATCTAAATTCAGATTTTTACTCGAAGCCCTACACAATGCACTATCTCCTAATTTAACTTATCCACCCACATCACATCAACAATCTCGGGATGAGATTTCTTTAAGGGGGGTGGGTTGTGATGCTCCGACATCTCAAGTGCATAATCACTCATCATACATGAAGATGCCTTGAGCATCATGGCATAACATGTGTTTGTGCATTGGAAACAAATTTGGTTTAAACTACAAAGTGCAAAACCATGTTATTTAATATGTGATGCTATGTTTATAGTCATATCTTTGGTTCTGTTGAGATCTGGGTGAAGTTCATATTGGCAAAACTGTAGGTATACATGAGATAAACAACTTTGCTAATTGGGGCCTAGTCATATAATGAAGTTTACAAGGTGATTAAGGTCTTTCAATGTCAGTACAGAAAACCAGTTCAAATCAGTCCTGATTTGAAATCCCCAGTTTACTCTAACCTACAGCCACTTCCATGCAATGCTCAAATTGGAGAAGTTGTAGGTTTTGAAGTTCAAAACAAATTTGTCAAAAGGAACTGTGGGCGGTAGTGACCAGAAATGTGAGTTTTGAATTTCCCAAGTATCAAAGGTCCCCTGTCCCCATTTATGGATGCTACATTAATTCAAGTTTAAATCATAATTGCACACTGATTTGGGGGTTGAACCTTTTGACAAAGTTGTAGGGTTTGAAGAATACAACATTTCATCCAATTACTACTTTTCGAAATTCGGGATCTAAGTGGGTCAAAATGGCGATTTACAAAAGGGCAGAAAACACATTTTCCAATTATCCTTTTTCTCCATTTCCCTGAGTCGCTGACCGGTGGGGCCCGCGCGTGGCCGGCGACGTACGGTCGACGCCGCACGCCACGGATCGCGCCCCCGCGCCCTCGGCCTTCACCTGGATGCGGAACCGCCCCGTGTTCATTCCCTCACTCGCTCCATCACTCGCTCTCTCTCTCGCTCACTCGCGCGCCGAGACCGCCATTGCCGCCAAGCTCAAGCTCGCTGCGCCGGCCACCTCGGTCCACCTCCGCACCACCAACCACCGCCATTGACTTTGCCTCGCTCTTGTGCACCCACCGAGCTAGCTCTCGTCGCCTCTCCCCTCCCCATTACCAGATCCCATCGCGACCCGACGCGACCACCATTTCCGGCCACACTCGGAGTTTGAGCTCGTGCCGCCACCCTTCGTCCTCCCCGCGCCCCTAGACCGCCTCCACCGCAACTGCCTCGTTCTCACGCACCCATACGGCTTGATGTCATCGCCTCCCTGAGCCCCGGCCGCCAGATCGACCTCGCCTCGACGTCGCGCGTCACGCCGGTTCACGCCGTTGTCATCTCGGTTCACCGCCGTCGCCACCTCGTCCGCACCTTCCCCGTCGACGAAACCTACCTCAGGGTGAGCGCCGCACTCCGGGGCACCTCCTGTGCTCCGCGTCGCGGCTCCGGCGAGCCCGAGCTCGCCGGCGCACGCGCGCGCCGCCGCGCCGTCGCGCCGCCGCGGGTGGCGGGAGGAAGACGACGGGGTGAATCTTCGGATCTACCCCCGGGTTTTTCTATATTTACAGTTAATCCACGCAGTATTCACTGCGTCTCACCGATCTTCCTTGCTAGCCCCTGTAACTTAGGTTTAATTACGGATAGGTCCCTGGATCCAATGTTTTTCCTTTTTATTTTGTGATATTCGGCTGAAAATTTGGAAAATCATAATAAATCAAATAAAAATCGTAAAAAGATAAACTCAGTTGCATTGTACTCCTTGTTAATAGATCTACACAGTGGGTATGATGTGGGGATGTGCATGTATGGTTTTGCCTCTGTCATTGTGTATGCATGTTAAATCAAGGAAAAATGGAAAACATGGTCTTAATGAAATCCTAAAATGATGAAACTTGGCTAGTAGCTTTCTTAGGACATTTAGGCACTGTGAGAATTTTGGTAACCAAGATATTACTGTTCATTCACTGTTTTATCATTTTGCATGTACTTATTGCATTATTTAATAACTTGAAAATGAGGCCTATACAAAGTATGATAAATATGACCCACTAGTATTTTTTGTGTGTCCTATATAGCTTGTGAATCTCACTGGTAAAGTATGAGCCCATGCATGATAAGTTTTAATGGTGTTTTGAAAATGATAAAATGCTAAGTGTTGGAAATAATAAATAGAAAAAAAAGTGAGCATAAATGGCTAGAAAAATTCTCTGAAAAATTTAGTAGCTTAATGTTGATGCATAGAGTCCAGAAAGTATATTCGAGAAGGCTATATACACTGTTCACATGTACATCTTAATTCGCACAAGATTAATATATGGAAAATAGATGTCCTGTCAAACTTGGGAGTTTTAACTTGTAAATTTTTGTGCATGCAGTGCATACTGAGTATAGATCACTGGTAAAATTTCACCTTCAGATACCATTCCTATAATTTATGAAAATTCTAACAAGGTGTAGGGCGGAGAACTTGTCGTAATTTTAATAAAATAATTATAACTCCAATTGAGTTGAAATTTTGACAGTAGCTTTGGGTATGCAGAATCTGTATGTCGTAAAAGTTTGGTCTCATTTGGTTATGTTTTACTGCTATGACATAGATGCATAAATTAATTCACAAATGAGGATAAATTACCCTAAGTGTAAGCATATGCAATATGTAAAACTACTATACCATGTTATTATCCATGAAATACCTGCTGCATTCTATCATTCGCATTTCATCTACATCCATTGCAAGCATATGCATTCTTGTGCACCCATTCACATATGATGTCATGCATATAGATCCAGCAAGCGAATTGCCGACGCAGGAGCAGCCATTGATCGAGGAGCCGGATGACTAGTAGCAGGAACCTCCGCAGTAGGAAGAGAACCCGCAGCAGAACTCTGAGTGCATCGTCGAGGAGGCTAACCCTAGCGAAGAAGGTAGGCAGGACCATGCTATTCCTAGCAAATCAAATAACTATTGATTACGCATATGCATTACGAGTTGATTGAAACCAATTGCATTAGATCCCATGGCCGCCTTGGCCCTAGCACCTATACCTAGTGTTCGTAGGACGTGTGCCTAGAATGGCTAGGTATGAGTAGACACGAGTGAATAAAGGTCACTCGTCTCGTAGGGGTTACTTTTCAAAAAGAAGAAATCTCACTATGAAAGTTATTGTTATTATGTTATGTTTTAAATGGAGACCGGGCGGAGGTATGGGTTTGAATGATGGGATCCGGAATAATATGTGGTGGACTACGCCCGAGTCGCATAAGGCCGGTCGTTGTTCGCTTGGGATCGGCATAACATTGCTAGGGTGCTTATCCGGGATAATGGACCGGTGAAAGTCTTACTTGTGCCGTCTCAAGCACAGAGACACGTTCCTACCCACTGGTTGAGAGGAAAGTGGCCGCGGAGGCGGGCTGACCCATTGCGTTGTAACGCTCCTGCGACAACGTGCTCCGGGAGTCAGGCGGGAGTGAATTGAACTTGAGACGGGACAAGTGGAGATGGGGGAAGCATATGTGGGAACGCCGGGGGTTAGTAAGCATATGCCATCCTGGTACTTCTAGTTATTCCTGGAAATATAAAAATCGATTCGAATCGCTGATGCTCACCAGGTGTGAGAATGCCAGTATCACTACCAGACAAAGTTGTAAACTACCTGAATATGCTGTATTATGAATTCATGGTTTTGAATACTACTTGTTTGGATATACCTGATTTATTTTATGCAATACTTGTCACACTCATGATGGATTACCGGACTTATTTTCATGAAATACTTTGTCACAGTCATGATGTTTCTACAAATATGATGACTCGAGCAGCTGTAAAATCCTGCTCAGGTGCAATAGATCAAGCAGCTGTCAAGCCCTGCTTGTAGACAACTAATCTAAGCAGCTGTCAAATCCTGCTTCCACTTATTAACTTCATCTTGTTTAAAAGCAATAGCTAAGGATCCAGATGATAGTAAGCAAGCTTTGCGTCAGCCATAAGCCCTGTCCATTAAGTCCTACTGAGTAATTAGTACTCAGGGTTTTGCTCCCACTTTTGGCTTACAGGTATGGAGTTCCTCTTCTGTGCCCGTGTTATTATCAGGAATGAGAAGGGTCATGATCTGGCAAGGAGCGGCATCAGTGGGCTCGATGCTCGTTCTATTTATGCAAGTCTTTTGGTTACCGTGAAACATGAACTTTAAAAATTTCTGCTGCGAGAGACTATTTGAACCATGTTGTTGTATGAAACTATGTTGAACTCTATCCGATTTTGAACTGGTTTGTAACTTAAAGTCTAAGTATTATCCATATTCAACTGCCTGAGATGATGTAATTGTTGTGACTCCATCAAGGGTCAGTGTGTGTGATGTCGGTTCCTCTGGAAATTGGTGTTATCGAGGGCCGAAGGCCACTCGACTGACTACCGGGTTTAGTCCAACTTAAGTGCACTGCGAGCCAAAGGAGGCAGGTGTGCTTAATCTGGGTTAAGCAACGCGGTTCCGCCACAACGGTTCATAGGCTTCTAACCTCTAGATGCGACAATACTTTGATATCATTTTTCCTATCTAAAACTAAGATTGATAGAAGAAGGATTGAATGGTTTCGATGAACATTGTGTTTGACAAACATGATTTTTAAACCATACGACGGGAGGACTGGTTCATGGCGATGTTCTAGAGGATAGGGATCAATATGAGCTTGTAGCAAATTTTAAATTTCTACAGTGACATGGAGGTAACCATGACGAATGGTGATGAATGGAGATTCTCGGGGATCATGGTGAACCAAGGATGGCTAGAAGGGATTTGATATGGGATGCTTTGACGATGCATCATAAACCAGGTGCATGGATTTGTGTGGGATATTTTATTGAGATTCTATTCTCTTATGAGAAGTAGGGTTTGGCGGCTCAGCTCCATGCAAATATGGAGAATTTTAGGTTGGAGGAATGTGGTCTGGACTATTCGGGTATTGAATGGACATATATATGTCAAAATGGCATAACCAGTAACAACAACTACCAAGTGATACAATACATTAACGAAAGATTGGATAGGGCTGTGGCAAATTTGGAGTGGCATTCTCGTTTCCCACTGTTAATGGTAGTGAATGGTGAGCCATTTAACTAGATGATATCATCACCCTATCACTGTTAACATTGATGGTGGTTCTTCAGGCTCCCAAATTGCTTGTGATATCCATCTCTTTTGATTCGAGGCGCAGTGGCTGATGAAGGCCGACTGTATAAAAGTTCCAGCTAATGCATGGCAGGTGCCTGATTTCCGTATACTTGTCTCAAGCAATGGTTGAAGCAGGAACAACCAACTCATCACGTGGCATATGAGCCACTATTGGATACTTTGTTGCATGCATTTTCCACCAAAACAAAACATCAAAGCTGTTATCGCATGGAAATAAATCATCTTGAAGATATTTGTCAAAGCTCATTGGTTACTCTTGTTTCTACCACTCGTGTTGGGTCCAACCAATCCATGAGTGACTTTCGTCAGCTACTGCAGGGTAGAAGAACTAAAAGTCTCTCCCATCTGAGAAGCATACCAATGAATAAGTTTCGGATGACTTTATCCACTTTAACAATAACACCCGTTTCCATATGCTTCTCTCAGGCAAAATTCAATAAAGCCAAACTTGAATTTAGGATAAGCCAAATTTGTCAGAAATAGGGTGTAGGTGGCGCATCGCAGACAGCAGGCCACGCGTCACACCTAGGTCTGTTTAAAAATTTGCTGAAACCGATTAACAGAACTGAACCGAACCAAATTAACCGCAAATCCCTATGTTATTCGGTTATCGGTTCGGTTTTGTGGAGCAGTTAACCGATTCTCCGCTAGCAATGTCCCAGCCCAGCAACCCACATAGGCCCATGAGCTCCTAACCCTAGAATAAATACACTAAACACCACTCACCCACTTCCCATGACCCTCTCGCTCGACAGCCGCAACCCAGCTGCCGCACGCGGACTCGCCTCCGCCTTGCTCACCCAACACGGCGACGTCCTCTTCCTCGCTAGCCGCCAGTCACTGCCACTCGCATTCCCACTGGCCTCGCCCGACGCCCTCTGCCTCCGGCCTCCGCGACGAGAGGGGAGGGTCCTTTGCTTGTCTTTGCAGGTGGGGGATAAGGACACAGATGTTGATGAAGGCTGATCCATTAGATTTTTATGTGACTGGATCTAGGTGGCTGTCAATGATGCATTGTTCATTTGATATTTTATCCTGCCCTACATATATGTTGCTATGTATATTGCAGTTAACCGATAACCGAACTGATTTTACCGCAACCGAAATAGAGCGGTTACAACATTTGCTACAATTAATTAGGTGAAGGGTTTGCCTTAACTGAAATATTTGTACTTGAGGAAAATGCACCAGATGTCCATTAACTTTTTGTGCTGTGCCGCTTAGGTCCATCAACTATCAAAGTGCATTTACATGTCCATTAACTGTTTATGAGATTCACCGGAGGACCATACTAGTTTGGGGGCATTTTATCTGACGTGGACACACCACGCAGGCGCCAGTGTGGACTTCTGAACCCAAGCAGGTTGGCATTTTTGCAGTTAGGCCCTCACCTTGTTTCTTCTTCATCTTGTTCGGCTCTCTCTTCCCCTGCTTCTCTCTGCTCTTCTCTTCACCCCGTACTACAACCATGGCCGATGAATTGAATGCATCCGCATCGGATCCTGGATCTATGGATTGTGTTCCACTAATTGTGTGCCCCGATTGCAAGCAGTGGCAAGTGGTGCGGCGCACATCAAAGCAACCATGGAGTTTAGGGGAGGTGTTCTACTATTGTTTCGCGCATACGGTAAAGGATTGTTGTGGAGTTGATGTTTCCGATTGGAGTACTCTTTCATGACGAAGTTGATTTGATTCCTTCATTTCTGATGTTTTGCATAGAGCACTAGTGAAAGGTGTCCATTCTTTCGTTGGGAGGAGTCCTACATGAAGATGGTGAGCAACCGGGTCAAAGAGGAGCGCGGTGAAGGTGTCATGTTGAGCATCATCGTGATGTTGGGATGATGAAAGAAAGCAGTGGTGTCCCTGATGATGGCAACTGGAAGCAGTTGGTGAAGAACATGATATGAATGCGTATGCTATGGCCAAGAAAGAGAGGGCAATTGTAACCATTGGGAAAGAATTAGCTATTTTGGTTAGGGTTGTTTGTTTCTTGCGTGGTTGTATCTTCTGTGTACTTGTAATCAACCTCTATCTTAAGATAACAAAGCAAGAGTGAACTTGCGTGTATGTTGTGTGTTTTTGTAATGGAATTCAGCACTTGGTAATGAAAGTGGCCATTAAATTCAGCTATGTGGGAATGGAATTACACTGCATATCAAATACATTGCATAGATAACACTGAGCAAGAGCTAGACAATAATAAGATGTAAATCCACACCATAAGGTGGACAATGCCAAGAAATTCCATTGCAAAACATTATACTGGAGCATAGCAAGTTGTCAGCTCCTTAACTGTTTCATTGCCTCAGCATAGTAGCTTCCCATGTCAAATAGTTGTACAAAAGCTAGATGCCTAGTTCATGGTTCATCACAATAGTTTCACCATGCCACATCACAAAAGAAACAAAGCCATAGCTCCAAATTTACAAAAGGGAGCATTGTTGTCAGCATCTAAGTCTTCTTGGTTGCAGGCCTTTTCTTTGTTGGAGCAGGTTTCATCGTTTTTGCAGCAGCATCCTTCTCTGTTAGCTTTGCGCACTACTTCTCCTTGTCCTATTTGTAGTTGTTGGTGGGATTGGTCTTGCTTCAGGCTGGGTGGTGGCATTGAAAGTAGACTATGGTAGAGGCTCAAGCTCCATTGAACTAAGTTGTGAGCACTAAAAAGGTGGTGGATATGATGCATCATGCTTTTTAAGTAGACAGTGACATGAACAAAAACTATGAAGTAAGGTATTACCTCAGTCTGCATTTGATCCACCATTGCACTGCTTAGCTGAGATACAAACAGGGCACAATGAGACAACAAAAGAAAACAAAGCATCGGCTCCACAAGACAGAGGCAAAAGGCTCAATGCACCGATGCAAAGAGCATGCTAAAAGCTCAACTCCCCCTAAAATGCATTCTTACAAATGCAATATGAGTGCAAAGCTACCCCTCAACTAAAACTCTCCTGAGTTCTCCCCCTTGTCCATATTTTTAAATTTCTTCCCCTTGGAAAAGGTACACTAATTTCTCCCCAAATTTCTCCCCCTTGTTGACAATGGACACATCAAGGGTTCCTTGAACTCAACTCCCCCTGAACTAGACAACTCCCCCTCAAAATATGCCATGAATTGCAGAGAGTATACCAGAAAGAGCCCAGAAGGGATGGAAAGCTAGTATTCACAAGTTCTAGCATACAGAGTAAGTGAGGGCAAGGAAGCATGTAACAAGCTCAAATGAATCTATCTTACACATATCAAGAGCTAGCATGTTTTTCAGGGTAGTTTAAAAGAAAACATCACCAGCATGAATAGCACCTAGCAAGATAGGCATGAACAACAAGATGCTAGCAGTGCATACAAGGTGTGCTACTCTCAACCAAAGCATACATAACCAGCCATAAGCATTTTAGAGACTTGCATATTTCAGATATAATCATTTATATTACATGAGCAAGTTCCATATTGTGCCAGGGGTTATTTACTTGTCTTTTGCCACTTCTTACCAATCAATGCCAAGCCTAGGTTCAAAGAACCATCAGAAGCTTAAGATAAGGTTTTAGTCATACACAGCCTAGTCTAAGTTCATGCCAAAGTGCAAAGGCAAGCTGTCTCGAACTAGATCACTACAAGCAAACCTACCTGGATCTTTCTCATATCAGCACAAGAAACACCACTTGTAAACATTGTAAATCAGATTTTAATTTAAGCAAGGTGTCATAAAAGCTTAGGCATTAACTTAGCAAAGGCATACAACTAGCATATCTAGGTATGAAAAGATAGCATAGCATTTAACACTCCTACACATACTAGGTAGCCAAGTCAAGTGGTGATCATGTTTTTGATTTTCAGGAAAGCAAAAGACTTAGCTCACAATTAGTATTCAACAGACTCAAGAGAGCTTAGCCAACCATGATCAAGCAAGCATCTGTACAATCTAGCATAAGCAAGTACTAACTCATCATTCCAAAAGAGCTCTAGTGCTAGTGAAGTGAAAATGCATATGATACAATATGCAAAAGAACCAAAAAGAAATAAAAGCAAGATAAAAGCAAAAACTAAACTACAGAAGCTATTCCTTACTAAAAGGAATAGCATACTATCCCTGACTAAAAGGGATAGCACACTCCAAGCTCACCTCTCAGACACGTAAAAGCGTCAAACTCTAGGGGCTTGGTAAAGATATCGGCTAACTGGTTTGCAGATACTACATGGACTAAGTCTATGTCTCCCTTCTCATAGTGATCTCTCAGAAAGTGAAACCTCATGTCTATGTGTTTGGTTCTAGAGTGTAAGACGGGGTTCTTAGCTACAGAGACCCTTCTCATAGTGATCTCTCAGAAAGTGAAACCTCACGTCTATGTGTTTGGTTCTAGAGTGTAAGACGGGGTTCTTAGTTACAGAGATAGCAGAAGTAGAGTCCACTAGAAGAGGGATCCTCCCAAACCTAAGGCCAAAATCACTAAGGGTGGCTTTCATCCACAAAAACTGGTAGCAGCAACTAGTAGCACCAACTTATTTTGCTTCAGTGGTGGAAAGAGCTACACTAGCTTGCTTGCGGGAGGACCAAGAGACAAGCGAGATTCCTAAGAGTTGGCATGTGCCGAAGGTTGACTTGCGATCAACCCGGCAGCCAGCATGGTCAGCATTTGAGAACCCTCTAAGAGAAAGAGAAGAACTCGAGGAATACCAAAGACCAAGCTCAGAAGTGAATTTCAGATACCTGAAAATGCGCTTCACCGCTTGACAGTGAGAAGTCCTAGGAGAAGTCTGGTAGCATGCACAAAGGCAGATCGCGAACTGAATGTCTGGCCTGGTCGCTGTTAGGTACAGAAGTGAGCCGATCATCCCTCGAAATTCCTTCTGGTCCACCGCCTCCCCATCTTCATCCGCATCAAGCGTTGTGTTTGTATTCATAGGAGTCGTCATGTGTTTAGAGTCACCCATGTCAAACTTCCTGAGTATGTCCCTTGTGTACTTGGCTTGATGGACGAAGGTACCTTCAAGACCTTGCTTGATCTGCAACCTGAGGAAGAACTGGAGCTCACCCATAAGACTCATCTCAAATTCCCTGCTCATATGTTCAGCAAAACTAGACACCAAAGTGTGAGATGAACTACAAAAGATTATGTCATCAACATATATCTAAACTATCATGGTGTCACCGCCATGACTCAACAAAAACAAGGTCTTGTCTACTGAACCCATCACAAACCTAGACTTGAGCAGAAAACTCTTCAACCTAGCATACCAAGCTCTAGGAGCTTGCTTCAGATCATATAGGGCTTTCCTCAACTTATACACCCGGTCTGGAAATCTAGCACTCTCAAAGCCAGGAGGTTGTCTCACATATACCTCCTCCTCTATGAACCCATTTAGAAAAGCAGACTTGACATCCATTTGCTGTAGTTTGAAGCCTTTAGAGGCCGCAAAGGCAAGCAAAATCCTAATGGCTTCCAAATGAGCTATAGGGGCAAAGGTCTCCTCATAATCTATCCCCTCCTTCTGACAGAAATTCTAGGCTACGAATCTCGCTTTGTTCCTCACAGCCATCCCATCCTCACCCTGTCTGTTCTTGAAAACCCACTTGGTACCTATAGGGCGACAGCTTGGTGGAGGTTCAACTAAATCCCAGACATGGTTTCTCTCAAAGTTCTCCAACTCCTTATGCATGGCGTTCACCCAGTTAGGATCAGATAATGCATGTGACACATCCTGGGGCTCGAAAGTAGCAATATATGCAGAGTGGGAGAAAAAGGCTAGAGAAGCAATCGAAGAGCGTGTAACACGCTGGTGAATGTCTCCAATCATCCTGTGTGGAGGGTCATCCCGCTAGACCTGTCGAGATGGAACAATCTTGGAGGTCACCTCCCCTGTGTCCTCAGCGAGGCCAGCCTCTGCTTGAGCTTGCTGTCAGGGGAGTGAGGAGGAAACCATAGGCAAGGGTCCTCCATCATCATCAGAGCTCGTAGCAGAGGGGGCAGGAGCTGCAGTCGGTGCAATGGCTCCTGCATCACCAACATCAACCACACCTTCCTCATCGTCGAAGATGGGGGTGCCTTCTTCATCATCACCTGAAAGCTCAAAGGCAGGGGTTGTACAAGGCATAGTTTCATCAAAAGAAACCTCACAAGTCTCAACAACTTGCTTGGCCTCCAAAATCCACACACGAAAAGCCCTAGAACTAGAAGCATACCCCAAAAAAATCCCATCCAAACAACGAGGCTCAAACTTGTCCAAATGCCCCGCCTTCTTAAGCACAAAGCACCTGCAGCCAAACGCTCGCAAATGCTTGACGCTGGGCTACCTACCAAACCAAATTTCATACGAGGTCTTCCCAAGGAAAGCTCGCAAGAAGATTCGGTTCACAATGTAACAGGCCGTATTCACTGCCTCAGCCCAAAAGCGCCTCGGAGTCCTGTGCTCATCGAGCATCGTCCGTGCCATCTCAACAAGTGTGCGGTTCTTGCGTTCCACAACACCATTCTGTGGAGGGGTATATGGAGAAGAAAACAAGTGCTCAAGACCGAGGTCACGATAGAAGTTTTCGAATCGAGAATTTCTGAATTCTTCGCCGTTGTCACTGCGGATAGCCCTCATGGCCTTATGACTCTCGTTTCTCAACCTCAGTACCAGATCACGAACAAAACCAAACGCCTCATCCTTAAACTCCATCAAAAATACCCACGAGAACCGTGAGGACCGAAAGAGCAACCTAGAGAGGGGGGTGAATAGGTCGACACCTAAAAAACCTACCACCCAAAAACCCTCTCTTCTCAAACATGTAAGGTCACGTAGCAAAGACAAGCTACTAACCCTAGGACACGTAGAGGAAAGCTACACGAAAGCACTCGTTCAAACGGCGATCGAAAACGACACAAAACGAGCCAAAAACAGAAGCCTGAAAACCATGGGACGGTCCTATGGTCTGACCGTGGGACGGACCGATGGTCTAACTTGTCCGATGGTCATACCATGGAATAGACCGATGGTTAGACCATAGGACGGTCCGATGGTACCATGGGGCAAGTTAGGCAGCAAGGGTGGTCGGGCCTCGAAACAACTACTGAGCACGGATCTCATCCGATGGTCAAACCATGGGACGATCCGATGGTCACCAACTCATCCGATGGTCTCGTCCGATGGTCTCGTCCGATGGTTTCCAACTCGTCCGATGGTTCTCAGCAGTAAAATCAGCCCGCGTATCCACCAAAAACTTCACCAAAACCGGTCCAAAACTCGTCCAAACTTCACAAAATTTTGGATGGATGATCTTGGATCTATCCCAAAGCTAATCCCAAAAGATCCACTTGAAAAGATCTAGGATTGCACAGGAAACGCAGATCTCGTGAAGGGGATGAGTTGAACCCGAAAAAACAAAAACGGGGAAGAACAGCCCTTGCTCGTGGATCAAGGATTCTAGCACTTTGCTAGTGAGATCAACCACATACTAGCAAGGCAAAACACCGGCAAGAGAAAGGATTCAACCTTGGCCAAACCAAAACACACCAAAAGGCCAAGAATTGAAGCCAAAAACGAAACTAGAAAGGGAAGGGAGGGGAGCTGCACACAAAGACTCAAGTTGCTGCCCGAAAACTCATCAAAAATCACTCCATAACAGGTAGCAAGGTCAGATTACATGAAGAGATCACGTCCCCAAGCTTCCTTCCACTTCCTACCCTCTTTCTATGGCTAAAGATGACTCTTAAGCACTTGGAATTTTTGGCTCTTGCTTGGTGACGAAAATGGCTGCCCAAACTTAGGTCTAAGCAAACCCTAAAACCAGCCAAGAGAGGGACATAAGGCAGCCATCTCCCTTATTCATACTACAAGACTCATTCTAGGCTGTTTTGCAAACAACCCCCTAAGATACAGACGCGATTACACTAAAATGCCTGTAGAGGCCAGAAAAGACGCTGGAAACTCAGATGAACGGCCACGATGGAGACCTTGATCATCTTCGGCTCGAAGTAATCTCCCAATGTCCTCCACGTGGTCAGTAGCTCATCCCTTTGGATAACTACCGGTTTTGGGATACCGGCAACCAGCCCTTGGTTTTGACGATAGAACCAGAAAATGATCTTGGGCCCCGGTTTTGACGCTCAAACCAGGAAACGATTGTTGGGCCTCCAGAGGTGATGACTTTACGGTTCACAACACCGTCCCACACCCACGGTCGCACTTGTGGGCCGAGCCTAACTTGGGCCTCAACCCAAGCCACCTGCCAGTCCACTCGGCAGGGATTTTGTCACGCCAAGTCCACTCTGGCGCCGCCTCTCAGTCCAATCGAGAGGGCTTTTGCTCGCTCATCCTTTAGCAAGTCTTCGGTGTTGACAAGCGCTCATTACAGACAGGACAAAAGACCAGACTCGGTACACTTGAGTCCCTCAATCTTCCCCTTGATGAATGCCTTGTCAACACCCTCACCAACCACCTGAAATCATAGACAAGAAAAGAAAAGCGTAACAAAGAACAACAGAAGAAAGAAAAAACAAAGAAAGTCCACTCAAGTGCCCAAAAGCCAAAGAAAGGCAAAAACGGGGGCACAAGTAGTGAACAAAGCAAAGGCAAAAGATCGGCCCCCCTAAGACAAGAGTAACTGCTCAACGCAGCCGATCAACAAAGCATGGCCCCTCAAGAAAGAGGCAGGGCTCAACACAGCCATGCTAGAAGCAATGGACCAGCTCCTCCAGAAAGAGGCAAAAGCTCGACACATCTGGCCAAAAGAGCATGCTAAGACTCCAACTCCCCCTGCATTTCAGCTCATCTCACAATGCAACTCTCCCTCTAGGGTAGTGCTCCCCCTAGGACAATGCAGCTCTCCCCCTGAAACTCTGATCCCCTTGTACAAGGTTTCTCCCCCTTGTCCAAGGTTGGTGAAATCTCTCCCCCTTGTTGACAATGCACACATCAAGGTATCTCTCACCCAAAACATGAAGTGCAAATGTCACAAGTGAACAAAATGAGCTCATTCAGGGATGAAAAGCTAGTATATACAAGTTCTAGCATACAGAGCATGTGAGGGCTACGGGGCATGCAACAAGCTCAAATGAACCTATTTCACACAATTCAGGAGCAAAGCATGTAGTTAAGGTTTGGTTAAAAAAAAGTATCACCACAAGAATAGCATCTAGCAGGATAGGCATGAACACAAAATGCTAGCAATGCATACAAGGTGAGCTAATCCTATCCAAAGCATACATCAACATAGCCATAAGCAATTTGAGACTTGCACTTTCGAATTTGATACCAATTAAATTTCAGCAAGTTTCACATAGGTGCCAGGGGTTATTTGCTTGTCGGACCACTTCTTACCAACCAATGCCAAGCCTAGGCCTAGAAAGACCATCAGGAGCTTAAGACAAGGTTTTAGTCATTCACAGCCATGGCCAAGTTCTCATCAAGGTACAAAGATGAGCAGTCTTGTGCCAAGTCAGTGTGACAAAGCAAACCCACATGGATCTTTTCATTTCCGCTCAAAAGATACCAATTACTTGATATTTTAATTCAAATTTTCAGATTTAGGCAAGGTATCATAAATGCTTAGGCAAACAACTTGCAAAGGTAGACAACTAGCACAACCAAGCATGGAAAGATAGCATAAGCATTCAACATTCCTACACATGCTAGGTAGCCAAGTCTAGTGGTGATCAAGTTCAAAAACTTTCAGGAAAACAAAATGACTTAGCTCACAAATAGCATTCAATAGATCCAAAAGAGCTCAAGCCATCCATGATCAAGCAAGCAATGTACAATCTAGCACAAGTAAATACTAACTACTCATAACAAAAGAGCTCAAGTGCTAGTGTATACTACAAATATACATGATGCAATGCATGAATATGATACAAGATGCATAGAGAAGCAAAAGAAAGCCAAAAGCAAAGGAAAAACCAAAAGAGAACATAAAAGCTACAAAAACTCCCCCTGACTAAAAGGGAAAGTAAACACCTAACTCCCCTCTCAACCTATCAAATGTTTCTAAATCTAGGGGTTTGGTTAGAATATCAGCCACTTAGTTTTCACTCACCACTTTCACTATGTCTATGGTGCCTTTCTCATAGTTATTTCTCAGGAAGTGATATCTCACATCTATGTGCTTAGTCCTAGAGTGAAGAACTAGGTTCTTTGCAACACTAATGGCACTGGAACAATCACACAAGATGGGAATCCTTCCATATGTAAGGCCATAGTCTCTCAGGGTAGCAAGCATCCATAGGATCTGGGAGCAACAGCTAGCAGCGGCAACATACTCTGCCTCACATATGGAAGTGGCTACACTAGACTGCTTATGAGAAGACCAGGAGACTAGAGAAGTACCCAAAAACTGACAAGTACTAGAAGTAGACTTGCGGTCTATCTAGCACCCAGCATGATCCGAATCCGAAAAGCCAAGGAGGGAAAGCGAAGAGTCCGCGGAGTACCTGTGGCGGAACCGCCGATTTAATACGGGCTAAGTACACCTGCCACCATTAGCTTACAATGTACTTAGACCGTACTAAACCCGGTCGTCCGTCGAGAGGCCTTCGGCTCTCGATAACACCATTTCCTAAAGGAACCGACATCATACATATCCGACTCTCGATGGAGCCACAATAGTTACATCATCACAGGCAGTTGAAATATAGAATAGATAGACTTAGTTTACAAACCAAGAATGTATATAGTCAAATACATGTCCAAAATATTTATAATGCAGAAGCGTTTTCAAAACATCTCGCAGCGGAAGCCGAAAACTTGAATAGTCTTCATACAGACGAACGAGGCGATAAGCACCGAGCCCACCGGTGCTACCCTTCTCCAAGCAGCTATCCGAATGCCGCCAGTACCTGTGAGCCAAAAGTGGGGGCAAACCCTGAGTACTAATTACTCAGTAGGACTTAATGGACGGGGTTTACGGCTGACGCAAAGCTCAGCTTACTAACAAGTAGGTCCTTAGCCATTGATTTTAAACTGTAAACTGTTGCCATAGGATAGTGGGATTTGACAGTCGCTATCCTTTAATCATGATTATCCACTATGTTTTAGTGTCATGCTATAGCGGGATTTGACAGCCGCTAGTCCTTATCCTGAATCTCATTGGTAATATAAAGTAAGTAATTTGCATGAAGTAAAACAGGTATATCCATTGTGTAGTAGCAATCATAAATTTCATAAAACATCATGCCTCAAACAGTTCTACGTTGCCCGTCAGTGATATTGGCATTCTCACACCTGGTGAGCATCAGCGATTCGAATCGATTTTTATATTCCCGGGAATAACTAGAAGCACCAGAATGGCATATGCTTACTAACTCCCAGCGTTCCACATATGCTTCCCCCATCTCCACTTGTCCCGTCTCAAGTTCGATGACCACTCCCGCCTGACTCCCGGAGCGCGTTGTAGCAATAATAAATTCATAGTAATGAGAATTCACCATTTGAAAGTAAACCCTACGAGACGAGTGACAGTGCTTACCCGTGTCTACTCGCGCCTAACCATTCTAGGCACTCGTCCTACGAACCCTAAGTATAGGTGCTAGGGCCAGGGCGGCCGGGAAGTCTAATGCAATTGGTTCCAATCAATCCTAATGCATATGCGTAACTCAAAATAATTTGTTTGCTGGGATTTGCATGGTCCTGCCTACCTTGATTCACTTTAATAAAACCAACAAACTAAGCTACTGTTAGTTTGCCGGGTTATGAGGCTTCGTCCCAGGCAACCCCTTGATCCCTTGGACAACTCCTCCTTCCAAGCACGACTGATGGGCCCTCCAGGTCGTGAATGGGTCTTAGTTGGTCTTTTGGATCACCGTTGGTTGAAGTAGTTCCACGTGCTTACTTCTTGATCACGTATCTAAAATAAGCGTCACTATATGATTGACATGCATGATGCAGTGGATGAGGTGCACGAACATCAAGCACACACGTTGAACAGTCATTGCATGGCTAGGCAAAAAAGTGATTGACAACCATTTAAACGAGATCACCCTCGTGGACATAAAGCTAACATAACCCATATAATTTGAGACACGCAATACAACACTCGGACTAATGCATGGGCAAGACATCAATTTAGATTGTTTGTTATCATTGCATATGTAAACGAAACACCACCCAAGTTTGACAGGACATCTATTTTCCATATATTAATCCTAGGTGAATTTAAGATGTACATATGAACAGTGTAGATAGCCCTCTCGAATACACTTTCTAGAATCCCTGCACCAACATTAAGTTACCATATTTTCCAGAGAATTCCCCTAGCCGTTTATGACCACTTTTCCTAATTATCTCTTTTAACATGTAGCATTTTATTATTTTCAGATCACCATTAAAACTTAACCTGCAGGGGCTCATGTTTTACCAGTGAGATACTTATACTACCTAAAGTATATGAAAAATGTCAGAGAGTCGATTTGAACATATTCTATGTAGTCTCCACTTTCTAAGTTAAATAATGCACCTAACACATGTATAAGGGTAAAAGGTAATTAAACTGCAAGTACTAGGGCTACAAAAATTCACATAGTGCTAAAATGTCACAAGAAAGCTACTGTCCAAGTTCCATAGCATTTGGAGTTCATTTAGTCCACTTTTGACTTTTATTCTAATTAATCATGCATGCAACAAACCAAGGGCAAAACAGACATTTCATACTTCCACATCATACCAACCATGTAGATCTACTCAAGAGGAGTCTAACGCAACTGAGTTCGTCCATTTTAGATTTTTCTGTGATTTGTTATGATTTTCCAAAGTTCACACCTAATTCAAATGCATTTAAATGGAAATCACACAAACCAGGGACCCGAACGTAATTAACCATAGATTTTGGGGGTTAGCGTACAAATAAACCTAGACTCGTATCACTGTGCATGAAATGAATACCCGAAATCACAAAAAGCCAAGGGCTAAATCAGAAAAACCCCCTCTTCTTCTTCTTCCTGCGGCCGGCGGGCGACGGCGCGCGACGGGGGAAGCGGTGCGGCTGCGCCGGCGGCGGTGAGGCGGCGCTTGGAGCCGAGGCGGCGGCCGGAGGTGTTCCCAACCACGGGGTTTCGTCTCCCCTAGGTCTAGTTGCGCGGGGAGGCTCGTACGAGCTGCGCGGGGTGGTGAACCGGGGCGGCGGTGGCGTGCACGGGCACGGCGGCGGCGGCGCGATTCCGGCGGCCTAGGCGATGGGGGAGGCCATAGTAGGGCCCTTGAGCAGCGCGAGGACAAGGGGAATCCGGCGGCGGCGGAGTGGGGGTGCGGGAATGGCCCTAGGGTGGTGCTCCACGACGAGCCCGTGGGTGGCGCGGGTGCACGCGAGCGGCGCGTGTGGGGAGAGGTGGAGGAGGCGATGGCGGCGGCGGTACCTAGCGCATTGGGTGCGCGAGGTCGAGGTGGAGCTGGTGGTGGCGATCTGGAGGCGCGAGGCGGTCGAAGATGGCCATGCGCGGTGGTGAACCGAGCTTGAACCGGAGCGGCGTCGGCGCGGCGAGGACGTCGCGGCGGCGTCGATCTCGGCGTCGGGTGGGGGAACGGCGACGAGGCCTAGGGCGGCGGATGCGCGGTGGAGTGGGGAGTGTGGCAGCGGTGGTCTCGGGGTGAGCAGGGGTCGGACGGCGGCAGTGCGAGCTCGAGTCCGAGCTCGGCCACACCAATGGCGGCGCGGCGCGGAGCGGCGCGGGGCGGGGTGTTTCGTGGACGAAAGGCGAGGAAGCCGCTAGGGTTCGAAAGAGGGCGAGCGCCACGGCGTTTTGATACGCCCGGGACGGCCGGCCGGGGCTCGCCGTACACACTGTATGCCGGCGAGCCACACGGCGCGGCGCGGTTCGCGCCGTGCGCGTTCGCGCGGATCGCGGGCCCCACCGGTCAGTGACTCAGAAACTGGGAAAAGGAAAATGTGTTTTCTAGGCCTCGGTATTTCGCTGTTTTGGCTCATTTCTAGGCCGAATTTGGAAAAGTCCAATTGGAAGAAATGCTCTACTCAGTGAGAGCTACAAGTTTGTCAAAAGGTTCAACACCAAATTCCATGTGCAAATATGAATTCCTTTTGAATTTAGCTCTCAAGTTTCATTTTGACCTACAGACCAGATTATATTAGGAGTTCCAAATGACCCCCATCCAGTCACTTTCGCACAAAGAGATTATTTGACAATATTGTTGGTAATTCTGGGGTCTACAACTTCTCTAATTAAGGCTTTGCCAAATTATGGGTGTATGCTAGCGAAAACTTGGAATTACAGAGCAGATCAGTTTTGGCTAGTGTTCTTGGTTGGCAGAAAATGGTCCTAGACTCCATTTAAAAATCAAGTTGTGATCAATCTCTAGTTACCAAAGTTGTTCTCTAGTATTTTATCAACAAGTTTGGTAATGTGACTTTGGCCTGAAACCCAACAGATTTTGAATTATAGACACTATTATGTTCCAAGGTTTATTAAAACCGAAATTTCGCTTTGTGTCGAGACTTTCTTGTTTCCAACTTTTGAAGTATCAAATGAGGGCCAATCATCCCACAATAGGTGCATTTGAAAGGTGATAAGTTCAATTTCATCTCATGGAAAGGAAGATTTTGAAGTTGTATAGTGAACCCAAAGGAAATTTCAAATGCAAATTTGAGTTAAGCTGAAAATTCAGACTTGAGAAAATTTCTAAGTATGACTAAGTCTTAATTCCTCATTAGTTTATGTCTAACTGTGTGTTAAGGCTTTTGAGATGCCAGGGGCATCACAACCCACCCCCCTTAAAGAAATCTCGTCCCGAGATTTGGAGGAAACGGGGTTCTACGGCTTACTGCGAAATGCAAATTGTTTTGGGCATCGTTGTTCGTGTGCTTCTGTCATACATGGCAACACTTAATTCTTCTTCCATTTGCTTTGTTAACTGGCTCGTGAATGGTTACTGCCTTTTTAACACAAGGTAGTTACAAAGTTTTTGAATACGTCTAAGGTGGTCTTTCCCAGGTGCTCAGCAAGTCGTGGTTTTTATGAGAGCGAATGAACAAACTGCAAAGACGGTGTGGCCAACGCGAAAACGACAGTGATTTACTCGAATAATGGAACAGGGTTACTCCCTGACTTTGACACCAAGATTTAGAAACATGATGAATATATAGGTCTTAGAACAATCAGAAGCAAGGTGTACAAAATCGGAAGACCGAACCACGAAGGCTCTTGGGATTCAAGGGTTATCTATGGATGTGCTTTTGAGAGACACATTCATTTCATTTGATAGGGACTATGTACACATATACGATATTAAATCCGAACATTCTTCAAAGAGTAAGATGTGGTGATACATAGCACATTCTACTCATTGTTTCGAGAAAGATGCTGTGGAAAGAGAATAGGACATATTCACCTAGACAAGGTGATGGGTTGTATGATTTCATAGAATTGATCAAGACTGACCAAGAGAAGTATAGGCATATGATGTGCGCTTACTAACGAAACAATAGTCAGTGTTAGTAAGCTTAACTGAAGATGATTTTTCAAAGAAGAACGAAGCAACTTCTTGAAAAGGACGATATGACAAAAGCACTAGCCGAGAACAAAAGCTTAGCGCGGCGGATGGTGCTGAAGTTCACCTTTAGAAGATAAGGTTCAATATATACCAGAAAGGAACGTAAGAGAAAGCAGTGGAAACAGAGTTTGACTGTCTCCACAATTCAGAGAGAGGCAGGTTGGAAGAAGAAATGGGATGACGTAGTAAGACAGTGGGAATGGAATCAAGCATTTCCACACATACAAGACGTTAAAGAAAATCGGGGTAAGCGCAGAGAAGTCCGAGATTTGGACCAATGGGTGTAAATGTATCGTGGAGAATAGAATTGCTCATCCCCATGAAGCACGATCAGCAAGGATAAACAAAGTCATCGAAAAGATGTGGACGAGTGGAACCATAGAATTGATCCGTCTCCATGGATGGAGAAAGACATGGTTCAACAAGGCAATGGAAAGGTGTGAACGACAGTGGGATTAAGGTGGATCTTTCCCCACAGACCAAGAAAGGCAAGGTGAAACAAGCAATGAAATGATATATTGCAGGGGCGAGAATAGAGTCGATCCATGAAGTGGTCGCATAAAAATCCCAATGGGTGGAAGATGGGTACGAATGTTCCACGATTGAAGTGGTGTCTCGCCCTTGCAGGTCTCGATACCAGCGCGCACCTAGTGACACAACCGAGTGACGTCTGTACACGTGGGGTCCTAGGTTCCGTCGCGGCACCATAGATTGCTCGGGGTAACACCACATCAAAGGGGGTTCAACCATACCATTTCCAGAACCATGGGGGTCGTAAGGTCACGACACGGAATGAAAATGGAGGTTTGACGACAGTATTAGAGCCTGGGACCACAAGGCTTAACATGTGGACATTGGAAATTCATGAAACGAGGCATATGGTTTTCAAGGTGTTGGAGCATTACAATAATTTGAATTTGAAACATCACGACGACAACGTAGAGCATAATGGGTTACAAGGACTGAAGTTCTTGAATGATTAGAGCTCGAAACATGACGACTTAAGAATTCAGAATACATCGCAGGACAACCAAATGCGCTAGTCGCGAGGATTGGGTGCATGTTGATTCTAAGGAGCTAGCTACTGGAGACACCTATCAGCTATGAGAATCAGAATCTTTTGATTACAGCAGCTCACGATGGTTGCCATCGTACGAACTGGTATCTAGCTAGTACTGCCTAAACGTAAGATTGATACGTCCAGGACGAATGCCTGTTTCTTCTTTCAACCAACTTGGTGCAGTGTTGGTCTTCACGTGGGAAACGCCATGAAACAACAGTCTTGATTTTCCACCGAGTATGAGAACGTCACCAGATTCGAGGTTGATCTTGGTCGCTTGGTCTTTGTCTCTCGTGTCGCCGAACAAGAACTCGGCGGTGTCTCCTATGGAGATGGATATGAAAGGTAACCTTTTGGTAAGGCTACTCTCCGACTCGTCCTTGTCTTGGTGAAGTCCGAACTTTTCGGAGTTGGTGTAGTAGTTGACGATGCATATGTCCGGGTTAATCTGAGGAAACTCGCTTGCAGTGGAGTTCGCAGTTTGAGCAATCATCTTGAAAGCATCTGGTATTGTCGGGGCTTGTGCTCCATCAAATGGACGCGTGGGTCCATATGAGCGTGCCGTCGGATCCCAGTTCTTTCCCAGGGACATCATCCATAAGTTCAGCTTGGCACCATTCTTGAGGCTTGGCCTGTAAAATCCCCCTGGGCCCTTACCCAGTTGTCGACACATACTAACCATCCCGATTTGATCTTCAGGCTTGACAAATCCTTTTAATAGAACCATCCCAGGTCGCAGATGTTGAACTGAGGCTGCTTCGGTGGAAGATTCTCCCGCTTTTCTCTTCTTTTGTTCTCGAGGTATCGTTGTTTTAGCTTTTGTGGACTCTTGGTAATTAGGGCATAAGTCGAAGGACTGCGTCGAGGGTTGCGACATCTGTAACAGGAAGAATAAGGCTCCCGTCAATTTGATAGTTTTGAAGACCAAATGTGGTCATATGGCAATTTGTATTCATGTGCCATTTAGGTTATGTCCCGAACTTCATTTTCTAAACTTCGTACTTGCTAACTAGATTTAAGCTTCGACTTAAAAGGATTGTAAGTTAATGCACAGAGTATTTTGCCGAAGGGTCATTATAGATAAGTTTGTTGGTTGAATTTTTCCCACTACAACTTTTATATATAATACTTGTTTTAAATGGATATGAGACACGTCCTAAACTGTACCTCGCTCGTATTCACTTTCAGAGCAAGTAATCTATACATAAGCTGTTAGAAATTTCTTGTACTACTAGGCTCTTATAATAAGTTTCCGTTGATTCTATTTGCAATTTGAAATACACCTTAAAACAGCAGACAGGATTCATATGCAAATTGTTACTACCCAACGAGTATACTTATAGATGCAGTAAGAATCTAGTTATCCTCAAGCAAATACAAGTAAGGCACATGAGATGAGATGGAATGATGTATGCTCATCCTATCCATCACACTTCCTATGTATACAACTAGCGATATTCGGTGACATATATGCACATCTCTCCTTAATGCGACTAGTCGAGTCCTAGTCGTTCTTAGTTTCGCACGTGGTTAGTGTACCTGCAGAAGAAATGCATGCTCATACATTACCACCTAGTGTGGCATCCACGCGTGACCGCTGCGTGGACAACGTTGGTGGGCCGCTGCACCTTTTCCTCAAAACCTGACTTTCCACCAGTACTGGGGATTGTCGAGAAAAAGATGGATCCCAAAACCGAATGTAAGTGTGGTGGGTATGAAAGCCTCAAACATGCCCACCACCCTTAAAGAGCTTTTACTTATACAGCATGAATGCAGAGCTTACAACAGTCCGTGAAACCCAATAGCTTCCACCAGTACTGGGGACAGCTATGGCCGAAAAGTTGCTTCTCAAAGCGCCGAATATGCATATGAGTTCTATCTAGGTTAGAATGTCAGTGAAGTCACCTGGATAGCACTAACATCCTTAATATGGGCATATCGTATACTCTCATTTTTGAATTACTTGAAAAGGGCTTTCGAAAATAGTTTTGTAAACCAAAACTGGATGACATAACTGTTGTCTGTGTATGATCGGCTCTGATACCAGCTGTGGCGGAACCGCCGATTTAATACGGGCTAAGTACACCTGCCACCATTAGCTTACAATGTAGTTAGACCGTACTAAACCCGGTCGTCCGTCGAGAGGCCTTCGGCTCTCGATAACACCATTTCCCAGAGGAACCGACATCATACACATCCGACTCTCGATGTAGCCACAACATTTACATCATCACAGGCAGTTGAAATATAGAATAGATAGACTTAGTTTACAAACCAAGAATGTATATAGTCAAATACATGTCCAAAATATTTATAATGCAGAAGCGTTTTCAAAACATCTCGCAGCGGAAGCCGAAAACTTGAATAGTCTTCATACAGACGAACGAGGCGAGAAGCACCGAGCCCATCGGTGCTACCCTTCTCCAAGCAGCTATCCGTATACCGCCAGTACCTGTGAGCCAAAAGTGGGGGCAAACCCTGAGTACTAATTACTCAGTAGGACTTAATGGACGGGGTTTACGGCTGACGCAAAGCTCAGCTTACTAACAAGTAGGTCCTTAGCCATTGATTTTAAACTGTAAACTGTTGCCATAGGATAGCGGGATTTGACAGTCGCTATCCTTTAATCATGATTATCCACTATGTTTTAGTGTCATGCTATAGCGGGATTTGACAGCCGCTAGTCCTTATCCTGAATCTCATTGGTAATATAAAGTAAGTAATTTGCATGAAGTAAAACAGCTATATCCATTGTGTAGTAGCAATCATCAATTTCATAAAACATCATGCCTCAAACAGTTCTACGTTGCCCATCAGTGATATTGGCATTCTCACACCTGGTGAGCATCAGCGATTCGAATCGATTTTTATATTCCCGGGAATAACTAGAAGCACCAGGATGGCATATGCTTACTAACTCCCAGCGTTCCACATATGCTTCCCCCATCTCCACTTGTCCCGTCTCAAGTTCGATGACCACTCCCGCCTGACTCCCAGAGCGCGTTGTCGCAGGAGCGTTACCTCGGTTACGTCGGGTTCTGCCCTCCTTTGACACCTGCATCCGCGGCCACCTTCCTCTCAACCAGTGGGTAGGAACGTGCCCCTTTCTTGAGACGGCACAAGTAAGACTTTCACCGGTCCATTGATCCCGGATAAGCACCCTAGCAATGTTATGCCGATCAGCAGGCGAACAGCGAATGGGCCTTATGCGACTCGGGCGGAGTCCACCATACCATCCACATCGTTTTTCGACATAGTATTCCCATATCTCCGCCCGGTCTCAATTGAAAGCATAACATAGCAATAATAAATTCATAGTAATGAGAATTCACCATTTGAAAGTAAACCCTACGAGACGAATGACAGTGCTCACTCGTGTCTACTCGCGCCTAACCATTCTAGGCACTCGTCCTACGAACCCTAAGTATAGGTGCTAGGGCCAGGGCGGCCGGGAAGTCTAATGCAATTGGTTTCAATCAATCCTAATGCATATGCGTAACTCAAAATAATTTGTTTGATGGGATTTGCATGGTCCTGCCTACCTTGATTCACTTTAATAAAACCAACAAACTAAGCTACTGTTAGTTTGCCGGGTTGTGAGGCTTCGCCCCAGGCAACCCCTTGATCCCTTGGACAACTCCTCCTTCCAAGCACGACTGATGGGCCCTCCAGGTCATGAATGGGTCTTAGTTGGTCTTTTGGATCACCGTTGGTTGAAGTAGTTCCACGTGCTTACTTCTTGATCACGTATCTGAAATAAGCGTCACTATATGATTGACATGCATGATGCAGGGGATGAGGTGCACGAACATCAAGCACACACGTTGAACAGTCATTGCATGGCTAGGCAAAAAAGTGATTGACAACCATTTAAACGAGATCACCCTCGTGGACATAAAGCTAACATAACCCATATAATTTGAGACACGCAATACAACACTCGGACTAATGCATGGGCAAGACATCAATTTAGATTGTTTGTTATCATTGCGTATGTAAACGAAACACCACCCAAGTTTGACGGGACATCTATTTTCCATATATTAATCCTAGGTGAATTTAAGATGTACATATGAACAGTGTAGATAGCCCTCTCGAATACACTTTCTAGAATCCCTGCACCAACATTAAGTTACCATATTTTCCAGAGAATTCCCCTAGCCGTTTATGACCACTTTTCCTAATTATCTCTTTTAACATGTAGCATTTTATTATTTTCAGATCACCATTAAAACTTAACCTGCAGGGGCTCATGTTTTACCAGTGAGATACTTATACTACCTAAAGTATATGAAAAATGTCAGAGAGTCGATTTGAACATATTCTATGTTGTCTCCACTTTCTAAGTTAAATAATGCACCTAACACATGTATAAGGGTAAAAGGGTAATTAAACTGCAAGTACTAGGGCTACAAAAATTCACATAGTGCTAAAATGTCACAAGAAAGCTACTGTCCAAGTTCCATAGAATTTGGAGTTCATTTAGTCCACTTTTAACTTTTATCCTAATTAATCATGCATGCAACAAACCAAGGGCAAACCAGACATTTCATACTTCCACATCATACCAACCATGTAGATCTACTCAAGAGGAGTCTAACGCAACTGAGTTTGTCCATTTTAGATTTTTCTGTGATTTGTTATGATTTTCCAAACTTCACACCTAATTCAAATGCATTTAAATGGAAATCACACAAACCAGGGACCCGAACGTAATTAACCATAGATTTCGGGGGTTAGCATACAAATAAACCTAGACTCGTATCACTGTGCATGAAATGAATACCCGAAATCACAAAAAGCCAGGGGCTAAATCAGAAAAACCCCCTCTTCTTCTTCTTCTTCCGGCCGGCGGGCGACGGCGCGCGACGGGGGAAGCGGTGCGGCTGCGCCGGCGGCGGTGAGGCGGCGCTTGGAGCCGAGGCGGCGGCCGGAGGTGTTCCCGACCACGGGGTTTTGTCTCCCCTAGGTCTAGTTGCGCGGGGAGGCTCGTACGAGCGGCGCGGGGTGGTGAACCGGGGCGGCGGTGGCGTGCATGGGCGCGGTGGCGGCGGCGCGATTCCGGCGGCCTAGGCGATGGGGGAGGCCATGGTAGGGCCCTTGAGCAGCGCGAGGACAAGGGGAATCCGGCGGCGGTGGAGTGGGGCTGCGGGAATGGCCCTAGGGTGGTGCTCCACGACGAGCCCGTGGGTGGCGCGGGTGCACGCGAGCGGCGCGCGTGGGGAGAGGTGGAGGAGGCGATGGCGGCGGCGGTACCTAGCGCGTTGGGTGCGCGAGGCCGAGGCGAAGCTGGCGGTGGGGATCTGGAGGCGCGAGGCGGTCGGAGATGGCCATGCGCGGTGGTGAACCGAGGTTGAACCGGAGCAGCGTCAGCGCGGCGAGGACGTCGCGGCGGCGTCGATCTCGGCGTCGGGTGGGGGAACGGCGACGAGGCCTAGGGCGGCGGATGCGCGGTGGAGTGGGGAGTGTGGCGGCGGTGGTCTCGGGGTGAGCGGGGGTCGGACGGCGGCGGCGCGAGCTCGAGTCCGAGCTCTGCTACACCAATGGCGGCGCGGCGCGGAGCGGCGCGGGGCGGGGTGTTTCGTGGACGAAAGGCAAGGAAGCCGCTAGGGTTCGAAAGAGGGCGAGCGCCGCGGCGTTTTGATACGCCCGGGATGGCCGTCCGGGGCTCGCCGTACACACTGTGCCGGCGAGCCACGCGGCGCGGCGCGGTTCGCGCCGTGCGCGTTCGCGCGGATCGCGGGCCCCACCTGTCAGTGACTCAGAAACTGGGAAAAGGAAAATGTGTTTTCTAGGCCTCGGTATTTCGCTGTTTTGGCTCATTTCTAGGCCGAATTTAGAAAAAGTCCAATTGGAAGAAATATTCTACTCAGAGAGATCTACAAGTTTGTCAAAAGGTTCAACACCAAATTCCAAGTGCAAATATGAATTCCTTTTGAATTTATCTCTCAAGTTTCATTTTGACCTACAGACCAGATTATATTAGGAGTTCCAAATGACCCCCATCCAGTCACTTTCGCACAAAGAGCTTATTGACAATATTGTGGGTAATTCTAGGATCTACAACTTCTCTAATTAAGGCTTTGCCAAATTATGGGTGTATGCTAGCGAAAACTTGCCACCAACGACCTCGACCACGCTTGGCTAGACCGCCGCGAGCAGCTCCAGGACAGGAACGGCTCCCGACCCTTAGTAGCGTGCATGGACTATGCACGTGAGACGCGTGGGATGTACCACCGTGCGGAGGACCGGAGCCGCTTCTACTTTGACAGTGTGGAGGAGTTGGAGGCCCAAGTGGCGCAGTTGCAGCAGCTTCTGGCAGAGTACGAGCCGCCGCAGCAGCCTGCACCCGCCCCTTTGGAGGAAGAGTCCTCAGAGCCCATGGAGATGGAGGAGGAGGAGGAGAACGTTCTGTCGGACGCGAACTCCAGGGTGTAAGGTGGCTGATGATTTGATGAAGGGAAGAAAGCTTTAAGTTAGTAACGCGTTGAAAGCGATGTTTTGTAATATTCCGCTCCGCGTTTTCGATTCATGGCTGTACTAAAACATTGGTGAGTTGTGAGAGCTCAATCGGTACGCCAGTTGATGTCGTGATGGATTGTTTTATTATGCACTATTTGATGGTTGGTTGATGTAGCCACCATCCCATGATGTAATCTTAAGACCCTTTAGTGGTAATCGAACCTTTCTAAGTGACGCTAATGTTACTTCTACATCGTGGTGTCATTTGAGATGGTTGTGTGGGTGGAATTTGGGTTGGCACTTCGTTTAGGATTGTATCTTGCAATCTGGAATTTTGCACAGCTGCAGCTAATACTGATATTATCTTGGATTGAGTAAGGATTTGGGCCAAAAGTTGAATAGCAAAGTTGTAGAGGACTGTCTGGTGTACAATTTTGTCAATTGGAGCTTTCTCTAATTGTGCTCAGATCTGGAATTATGGTCAAATTTTTCAGGTGTCTGTAATCTGGACTGGAGCAGCACCAGTAGGAAAACCTCATTTTGCACACTCTACGTTTGGGAGTTAGAGAAAACCTCATTTCTCTAAGTTTTCCTAAAAGTGTCCCATTTGGGAGTTAGAGCTGAAATCGCGCAGTCTCAGAAATCTGAACTAAACTGATATATATTGACACACGGGATTTTGAGCAAGATATTAATGGAATCACCGAAAACTTTTTATATAAAAGTGAAAGAACACAGAACGAGGAATAACCTTGCCAAAGGGAGCATAATCGAAAATGCACGGTTTAAGAGCAGCGCGCCGTTAAAGTTGTTACTGTCCAGGAATCCACGCGATTGCCGAGTAGTAAGCGTCAACACGCCCGGGCTATGCTAGATGTGACGGTGGTCAAACCGCTGCAAGAAGAAAGCTAACACTTTACTGCAATTATATGTTTCCGTCTTACATGTTTTGAGTAACTGTGTTTCGGCGTGTCTAATTGCTTTAAAGTGGTTGGACTAAACACTGTTAGCTTCACTCTTGCAGATGGTGAGCACTCGCAATGGGCAAACCTCGGGCCAGCAGCCACACAATGCACCACCCCCACCGGAGCTCGCTACTTTGGTAGTGCAGCAGGCGGAGTTAATCCGCATGATGGCAGAGGAATGCCAAGCTCAGGGGCAACAGCGGCCACGGGAACACCAGCCCCGCGACATCACCTACTAGGACTTCGAGGGGCTGCGCCCTCTTGTCTTCACCACGTGCCCTGAGCCACTCGCAGCAAATGATTGGCTCCGTACGCTTGAATCCAAGTTCACACTGCTTCCTGGGTTGACCGAATAGGAGAAAGCTCGGTTCGCTGCACAATTGCTTCAGGGCCCAGTTGGAGCATGGTACGCCACGTTCCAGGCTATGCAGTAGTAGGGTCACATGATCACATGGGAGGAGCTCCGTACGGCTTTCTGGGCCCACTACATCCCGGCGAGTCTTATGGAATAGAAGCAGCGCGAGTTCAGGAAGCTCAAACAGGGCAACCGCACGGTGATGCAATACGTGCAAACATTCATCCAATTGTCGCAGTATTCACCCGGGGATGTAGCAGATGATCCTAGCAGGGCGGCCAGACTCTTGCAAGGTTTCGACCTCACCCTCCAGACACATCTCGGGCGTCGTTACTAGAGCTTTTCAGAGCTGGTCGCCATGGCACTAGACATGGAGAATCGCCTCTGTGTTGCAAATGTGGACCAAAAGCGAAAACGTCAGGCCAGTAGTGCACTTGGGTCATCTCAGAAGCAGAGGACCAATTACCAGCAGTAGCCCCGCTATGTGATCCGGCCCAATCAATCGGGTTGGTTCCACCGAGCTCCACAGCAGCAGCAGTACCCGGCCTACCGTGCACACGCAGCTTCTCGCCCCTCGTGCTCCCACCGCACCAGAACCCGGGAACCCATGCTTCAATTGTGGCAAGACGGGCCACTTTAGCAGGGAGTGCCGCGCTCCTCGCAGGATTCAAGGCCCCACCCCTGCAGGTGGCAGCCAGCAGAACAAGCCCAAGGGGAACACACCGCGGAAGGGCCAAGTGCACTATATTCACCTGGAGCAGATCCCCGTCGGAGAACCGGTACTCGCTGGTACATTCTCAGTCAACGATCACCCAACCGTCGTGCTATTTGATTCTGGAGCCACTCACACCTTCATTAGTCAGTCATATGCATCGAAGCATGGGATAAAAACTTCTTGCATAAAAGAAAGCTACAACATCTCTGCACTGGGAAACCCCATTAACACGAATTTGATAGTAAAGAGGATGCTTTTAAGTATAGGAGAGGAAGACTTCATCATCAGTCCTGTGGTGCTGCCACACAAAGGGATCGATGTCATACTAGGGATGAATTGGATGAACGAAAACCATGCAGTCCTGGATATTGGCAGCAGGACGGTATAGCTAAAGTCTAATGTCAGTGGAAAGATTCTAAAAGTCCACATGCCTAATCAGAAGCACATCGAACCTACTGTGAATGCAACTGAAATCCAAGAAATCAAGAAGATACCTGTAGTATGTGAATTCCCAGACGTGTTTCCGGAGGAGCTCCCTGGTCTCCCACTGGATAGGAATGTGGAGTTTAGCATCGAGTTAGTTCCAGGTACGACACCCATTTCTAGGAGACCGTACAGGATGGCACCAGATGAACTTAAAGAATTGAAAACACAGTTGCAAGAGCAGCTAGATAAATGATTCATCCGCCCTAGCTCATCACCTTGGGGGTGCCCAGCCCTCTTTGTCGAAAAGAAGGATCAAGGTGGTAAGTGGCTGTGTGTGGATTATGGGCCTTTAAACGCAGTCACGGTCAAAAATAAATACCCACTGCCACACATTGACATTCTGTTTGACCAGTTAGCTGGGGCTAGAGTCTTCTCAAAAATTGACCTGAGATCTGGGTACTATCAGGTAAAAATCCAAGAGGAGGATATCCCTAAAACGGCTTTCTCGACTGGATATGGCTTGTATGAGTACCTAGTCATGTCTTTCGGATTGACCAACGCACCAGCTTTCTTCATGTATATGATGAACTCGGTGTTCATGAATGAACTGGACAAATTTGTGGTAGTGTTCATTGACGATACACTAATCTACTCCAAGAATGAAGAAGAACACGAAAAACACTTGCGGATTGTACTCACTCGGCTTAGAGAGCACAAACTCTACGCCAAGTTCAGCAAGTGTGCGTTCTGGCTGAGAGAAGTAAACTTCTTGGGTCACATATTATCCGAGAGGGGAGTAGCCGTTGATCCTAGCAAGGTATAAAGTGTACTGAATTGGAAGCAACCCGAAACTGTAACTGAGATCCGGAGTTTCCTCGGTTTGGCGGGCTACTACCGCCGCTTTATCAAGGATTTCTCCAAGACGGCAAAGCCAACGACCTCATTGACCAAGAAAAATGCCAAGTATTCGTGGAGTCCAAACTGTGAGGAAGCCTTCCAGAGTTTAAAGAGATCATTAACAAACGCACCAGTACTAGCACAACCGGACGTCACGAAACCTTTCAACGTGTATTGTGACGCCTCCGGCAATGGGCTTGGCTGTGTCCTAATGCAAGAAGGGAGGGTAGTCGCTTACGCTTCCTGTCAATTGAGAAAACATGAAGCCAATTATCCAACTCATGATCTTGAACTAGTAGCAGTGGTACACGCACTGAAAATATGGAGGCACTATCTGCGAGGCAATACTTGTCATATCTACACCGACCACAAGAGCCTCAAATATATCCTCACACAACCCGAATTGAATATGAGGCAACGACGGTGGTTAGAGTTGATAAAAGACTATGACTTGGAAATTCATTATCATCCTGGCAAGGCGAATGTAGTAGCGGATGCACTAAGCCGACGGGCTCATTGCAATGTGATCGAAGCCCGGCCTACAGTAAGAGTGCTATGTGGTGAAATAGATGAAATCGAATTGTCTACAGAACAACTAGCTGAGCTTTATAACCTCATTATTGAGCCCACCATCAAAGAACAAATCATAACTGCACAAAAGCAAGATAGAAGCATGGCATTCATTCGTGAAGGTGTGGATGAGAAGAAGAGGGCATGCTTCACACTTGATGACCAGGGTGTGTTGTGGTTTAAAAATCGATTAGTAGTGCCTAAGGATATGGAGTTGAGGAAAAGGATTCTAGATGAAGCTCACACGTCTATGTTCACTATGCATCCGGGCAGTAACAAAATGTACCAAGACCTGAAACTGAAGTTTTGGTGGACTCGTATGAAACGAGAGATCGCCAAGTACGTGTCCGAGTGTGACGTATGCCCGAGAATAAAAGCTGATCACCTAAAGCCTGCAGGTATGCTTCAACCACTTAAGGTTCCAGCCTGGAAATGGGAAAACATACACATGGACTTCATTGTGGGTCTACCTCTCACACAGAAAGGGTATGATTCGATCTGGGTAGTCATTGACCGATTCACGAAAGCCGCACATTTCCTTCCTGTCAAGACCACCTATCGAGCAAAACAATATGCCGAGCTATATATTTCTCAGGTTTTGGCACTACACGGGGTTCCTCAAACCATCACTTTGGACAGAGGCTCATTGTTTGTGTCACCCTTTTGGGAGCATTTGCAAACTGCCCTTGGGACTACCTTGATTCACAGTTCGGCATACCATCCGCAAACTAGCGGCCAAGTTGAGAGAGTAAATCAGATCTTAGAAGATATGTTGAGAGCATGTGCACTAACTTATTCCACCAAGTGGGATGAGTGTCTCCCTCTAGCAGAATTTGCTTATAACAACAGCTACCAGAAGAGCTTAGAAATGGCTCCTTTTGAAGCTTTATATGGTAGGAGATGTAGAACACCCCTTAATTGGTCCGAACCGGGTGAACATGTCACCTTTGGCCCTGATTTGGTAACACAAGCCGAAGAGCAAGTTAAACTTATACACAGCAACCTGAAAAGAGCACAGTCTAGACAAAAGAGCTACTCTGACAAGAGAAGACGACCGTTGGTTTTTGAAGTAGATGATCATGTGTACCTTCGGGTGTCACCGATGAAAGGAGTACATCGTTTTGGTGTGAAAGGGAAGTTAGCACCAAGATACGTGCGTCCGTTTAAGATCACTGAGTAGTGCGGGCCAGTTGCTTACCAGTTGGAGCTACCACCATATCTAGCTGCGGTTCATGACGTGTTTCATGTCTCGCAACTTAAGAAGTGTTTGAGAGTGCCGGAAGAAGCAGTGGACACCTCTCAAATTCAAATCGAGCCTGACCTCACTTATGAAGAACGTCCCATAAAAATCCTCGACCAAAAACAAAGAACAACGAGAAGAAGAACGATCAACTTTTACAAAGTACAGTGGAGTAATCACTCTAAAGAAGAAGCAACGTGGGAGCAAGAAGAATACTTGCAAACCAAATATCCGGGCTTTCTTTCGGCTACTGAAAATGAGTATGTATAACCATCTAAATTCAGATTTGCACTCGAAACCCTACACAATGCACTATCTCCTCACTTGACTTATCCACCCACATCACATCAAAAATCTCGGGACGAGATTTCTTTAAGGGGGGTGGGTTGTGATGCTCCGGCATCTCAAGTACATAATCACTCATCATATATGAAGCATTCATCCTTGAGCACCATGGCATAGCATGTGTTTGTGCATTGGAAACAAATTTGATTTAAAATACAAAGTGCAAACCCTTGTTATTTCATGTGTGATACTATGTTTATAGTCATATCTTTGATTCTGTTGAGATCTGGGTGCAGTTCATATTGACAAAACTGTAGATCTACATTAGATAAACAACTTTGCTAATTGGAGTCTTGTCATATAATGAGGTTTACAAGGTGATTAGGGTCATTCAATGTCAGTACAGAAAACCAGTTCAAATCGGAGCTGATTTGAAATCCCAAATTTACTCTGACCTACAGCCACTTTCATGTAAAGTTCAAATTAAAGAAGTTGTATATTCTGAAATTCTAAACAAACTTGTCAAGAGGCACATTGGGAGAAAATGCATATAAATAGGACTTTCTATTTTCCTAAGCAGTAAAGGTCCCCTGTCCAAAATTAGGGCTGCTATACAAATTCAAATGAATTCATATTTATCAAATGATTTTCGTGTTGAGTCTTTTGACAAAGTTGTAGAGTTCGAAGAGTAGAACATTTCATTCAATTACCACTTTTCCAAATTTGGACTCTAATTGGGTCAAAATAGCGAATTACAGAAGGAAAGAAAACACATTTTTCCTTTTTCCATTTTCTTCCTTCCCCGCGGTCACTGACCGGTGGGGCCCGCGCGTCAGCGCGACCACCGTGTCTGGGACGACGGCCGCCGCGTGGCCGGCGGTGTACGGGCGATGCCGCGTGTCACGGATCACTCCCCTGCACCCCGCGCCTTCACCTGGCCCCGACCCCGTCCCCGTTCATTCCCTCACTCGCACTCGCCGCTCTCTTTCTCGCTCACTCGCACGCCGGGAGCCGCCATTGCCGCCGAGCTCTAGCTCGCTACGCCGGCCACCTCGGTCCACCTCCGCGCCTCCAACCACTGTCACTGAGTCCACCTCACTCTTGTGTGCCCGGTGAGGTAGCTCTCGTCAGCTCTTCCCTCCCTATTCCCCAGATCGAGCCACGCCCCGACCCGACCGCCATGGCCGGGCCAAACTCGGGTTCGAGCTTCACGCCGCCACCCTCCGTCCTTCTCGCACCCCTAGACCGCTACCACTGCACTCGCAGCTCCGCCGCGCACCCGTAGCACTAGATCTCGTCGCCATCCTGCTCTCGACCCCCGAGATCTGCCTCGGAGCGACGTCGAGCTTGCGTGGTCGCCGTCGCGGTTCACCTCCCGTTTACGGCCGCTTCCGCCTCATCCGCGCCACCTCCGCCGTCGAGACCCACCCAGGGTAGCGCGCCGCACCCGCGCGCACCACCCGCGCCCCGCGTCACGGCTCCGGCGAGCCCGAGCTCGCCAGCGCATGCGCGCCGCCGCGCCGTCTTGCGCGGCGGGAGGAAGAAGACGACCCGGGGGAATTTGCAAGTTAGCCCCCGGGGTTTTTGCATTTCTAGTAGTGTTGATAGTCGCTGTTCACTGAGTCTATGCATTCTTGCTTGCTAGCCCATGGGATCTAGGTTTAATTATGTTCTAGTCCCTGGATCTAAGTTTTTTCATTTTATTTTGCTATATTTCGGCTAAAATTTGGAAAATCATATAAAATCAAATAAAAATCGTAAAAAGGTAAACTCAGTTGCGTTGTACTCCTTGTAAATAGATCTACACAGTGGATATAATGTGGAGATATGCATGTACGGTTTTACCCCTGTTATTATATATGCATGTTAAATCAAGGATAAATGGAAAATATGGTCTTAATGAAATCCTAAAATGATGGGACTTGGTGAGTAGCTTCCTTAGGACATTTGGGCACTGTGAGAATTTTGGTGACCCCATATATTACTACTTATTCCCTGTTTTATCTTTTTGTATGTACTTTTTGCATTATTTGATAGCTTGGAAATAAGACCCATGCAAATTATGATAAATATGGGTCACTAGTATTTGGAAGGTGATTTGAAAATGACAAATCTTGACTTGGAGAAGTAGATAAATGGGAAAATGGGTTCTAAAGTGCAAGATAAATTCAAGGAAAATTCTAGTAGCATATAGGGATGCTATAGAGTGCAAAAAGTATGTTGGTGGGAGTTCTAATTACAATAGATTTGGGCATTTAGAATAACCTAGCCTAATTAAGTGAAAAATGGAAACCCTATCAAACTTACGAGTTTTTGCTTGTAAATTTTTGTACATACAGGTCATATCAGGTGTAACTCACTGGAAAAATTTCACACTCAGAAACCCTTCCTATAATTTATAAGAATTCTGACAATGTGTAGGGCTGATAACTTGAGGTATATTTAATAAAATAATTATAACTCCAATTGGGCTGAAATTTTGGCAGTAACTTTGGGTATGAAGAATCAATATGTCATAAAAGTTTGGGCTCATTTGGTTATGTTTTACTGCTACATCTTAGGTGTGTAAATTAATTCACAAATGAGAGTAAATCACCCTGTGTATAAGAAATTGCAATATGTTAAACCACTATACCATGTTATTTATCCATGACATACCTGCTGCATTCCAACATTTGCATCTTCACCTACATTCAGTGCAAGCATATGCATTCTTGTGCACTCATGCGCATATGATGTCATGCATATAGATCCCGCGAACGAGGAGCCGCCATCGGAGCAACCGCTGATCGAGGAGCCTGAGGACGAGCCAGAGAACCCGCAGCCGACCGCTGATCACAACACCGAGGAGGTACCCTCTAACCCGAGCAGAGAAGGTAGGTAGGACCATGCTATTCCCAGCTAATAAAGTAATTGTTGATTACGCATATGCATTAGGAGTCGATTGAAACTAACCGCATTAGAATCCTTGGCCGCCCTGGCCCTAGATCCTATGAATAGAGTTCGTAGGACGAGTATGCATAAAAATGCTAGGTACGAATAGACACGAGTGAGCACTGTCACTCGTCGCATAGGTGATATTTCAAAAATCTCAGAAATCTTACTATGATGCAATTTATGTTTATTTATGTTGATATTAAATTGAGACGGGGTAGAGTGTAAGTTTACTTTCGTGGTGTGCGTTGTTGTTCTCCGGCTCCGCCGTGGTCGCATAAGGCCCATTCGCTGTTCGCCTGCTGATTGACACAACATTGCTAGGAGTGCTTATCCGGGACATGGGACCGGTGAAAGTCTTACCGGCCCCGTCCTACTGTTCATGGTGTTGCCCATCTATTGATAGGGGACCGATGGACTTGGGGGGTGCTTGGAAGTCGAGGGAGGGCTGACCCGGCGTACCATGGTATCGCTCCTGAGACGGCTACTCCCAAGGGTTAGGTGGGGGCGCTGTGAATCTTGGGACGGGACAGGTGGAGATGAGGGGTATATGTGTGGAACGAGATGGCTAGTAAGCATATATCCCTTGGCATTTTTAGTTATTCCCAGGAATTAGAAATCGATTCGAATCGCTGATGCTCACCAGGTGTGAGAGTGTCGAATATCGCACACGGGCAATGTAGTAACAATCTCAAATACTATGCTTATGTTCATGTTTTCAAATACAACATGTTTTGTGTATATGATGGATTACTCTCATGCAACTCGTTATGGTTTACTTTCCTGCAAGAATATTATTATTGCTATTGTCACAATCTGATCTGAATAAGGTTAAGGTAGCAGCTGTCAAATCCTGCTATCTTCTCTTAACACTTTGTTGGAAAGAAATCAATAGCTAAGGACAAACATTGATTAGTAAGCTATGCTTTGCGTCAGCCGTAAGCCATGTCCGTTAAGTCCTATTGAGTAATTAGAACTCAGGGTTTGCCCCCATTTTTGGCTCACAGGTATGGAGTTTCTCATGTGTCCTTGCATTGGAGGGGGCACATGTGTGCAACATGACTAGAGGATGATGCTTGTGGCACAAGGACAACATCAGTGGGCTTGATGTTGTTTCTCTTTTGCAAATTCCGCTGCATTATCATGAACTCTGATCTACTTCTACTTCCACTGCGAGACCATTGAAAACTTATGATATCTTTTGACTATGTTGGATTTGGAACTTTAATTTGAACTGGTCTGTAAACTAAATCTATTATCTATCTATATTCAACTACCTGTGATGATGTAATTGTTGTGGCTCCATCGAGGGTCAATGTGTGTGATGTCAGTTCCTCTGGAAATTAGTGTTATTGGGGGCCGAAGGCCACTTGACGGACTACCGGGTTTAGTCCAGCTTAAGTGCACTGTGAGCCAAAGGAGGCAGGTGTAGTTAATCTGGGTTAAGCAAGGCGGTTCCGCCACAAATCAAACATCCCTTGTCCCCAATCTCGCGGAGCCTGAAACTGCCTATCACCACGTCTATCAAAATGTGGTATCTCAAAGCCTCGGTCGGGTGAACTGTAGCCGTACTGCTCACGACCCGTTACCCTGCTGGCAAAACGTCCACCACCACCTGGAGCACCACGAGGAAAGTGGTCTCCTCTACCTCCACCTACACGACGTGGCCAGCGGTCTCGCCTATCCTCACACTGAGTCTCAATAGCAGGCCTACCACCCTGGTAGTACCTGTCCTTACTCCTCATCTCAACCTCATGCCTCTCAGCCCTCAACCTGTGGTAGCAAAACTCCACTAGGTGACCCTCCCTGTGGCAGTAGTCACACACGTACCTCTTGGGTGGAGCACCCTTTGGTTGGTTTTGGTTCTTGGGCTAGCCCTTTGGCTCTGGAGTGGACTTAGGAGGAACATTCCTCTTAGCACCTTGCTTGGAGCTCTCAGGAGGTATCTCAGGTGGGTTCCTGTTGGGCAAAGTGTCAAGTGGGTTCCTCACAAAGTTAGGCTTGGGAGTCCACACCTGTTTCTTAGGTGGCTCCCTAGGCTTGTCAGTCCACACACCCTCAGGATTGTCAGACTGAAAGTCGGGGTTGTTGTGGGTTAAAGAAAACTTCTCACTCAAAGGGATCCCACACAAGTCACCAATCTTTCCATACAGCTATCAAAATCAGCTTGGGTGTAGTGGTAGCCAACACCCAACTTGTCACTCAACTTAAAAGAGGAAATGATCATGCCAAGTTGAGGCTCCCTAGCAGAAATCCAACTGTGAATGGTTCTAACATAGGTGTTCTCATCCTCCAACTGAACCTTCTCAATGGCTAAAGCATCAAGCAAATCTCCAAGATCCTTATCGGAGGAGTACTTCTCCTGAGCTCTCCTCTAGGGGCAGTCGGCGATGAAGTGGTCCGTCTTCCCACACTCGTAGCATTGTAGCTTGTCACCTCTTCCGCGGCTCATCCTGTTGGAGTAGAGGCACTGGAACTTGTTGGACAGTAGGCACAACTTCTCATCATCAAGTGCCTCCAGTTCCTCCTCTGTAGCTGAAATCAGGGACAAAGCATAGCCAACAGAAGGGTTAGCGTTAGCAGCGCCGCCACTAATAGGGCCAGACATCAGAGCTAGGCTCTTTGGAGTTGGTCCACTCATTCTGGCCTGAGCCTGAGCGACAACCTCCAAAGCCTTCAACTTGCTATACCGCTCGTCTGTGGTGAGGGTCTCATAGCCACTGGACTCGACTATAGACTCCTTCTTCATTTGCCAAATACTACGATCCAAGGCAAAGAGTAGCTTGCAAGCCTGCTCATGGTCGTCATATGGAAAAGCCCCATTTCTTGCATTAGCACGAATCTTGTTGGCAATCGATTGAAACCGACTGAACAAGTCGTCAATGCTCTCACCAGGTTGCTGGGAGAAATTCTTGTACTCTCGCTTGTACGTCTCGTACAGCCTGGCCTTGACCTAACTTGTCCCCTCATGGAAGTTTGCAAGGGTAGTCCAGATCTCATGAGCCGTCCTAAGATGACTCACTCTATTGAACTCAGAGCGGCTCAGGGCTATCAAGAGGAAATTCCTAGCCTTGTTGTTCGCTTCGTGTTCCCACTGCTGCAGCTGAGTAACACGCTCATCTAGCACCTGATAATCATCACGCTGACAAATATCCCAGACGGATGAATGTTGGCACTGAAGAAATGCCGCCATGCGGATCTTCCAATATGTGAAATCTGAGCCATCGAACCATAGGATCTTGCCAACGGACTGATCCATGGTCGCTACAAAGTGGATCTAGAACCGGTTAAGGTATGGAAGACCCTAACTTGGCTCTGATACCAATTGAGAACCGAAAAAGCGACCTAGCGGGAGGGTGAATAGGTCGACACCTAAAAAACCTACCACCCAAAAACCCTCTCTTCTCAAACATGCAAGGTCACGTAGCAAAGACAAGCTACTAACCCTAGGACACGTAGAGGAAAGCTACACGGAAGCACTCGTTCAAACAGTGATAAAAAATGACGCAAAACGAGCCAAAAACAGAAGGCTGAAAACCATGGGACGGTCCTATGGTCTGACCATGGGACGGTTCGATGGTCTAACTTGTCCGATGGTCATACCATGGGATGGTCCGATGGTTGGATCATAGGACGGTCCGATGGTACCATGGGACAAGTTAGGCAGCAAGGGTGGCCGGGCCTCGAAACAATTACTGAGCACGGATCTCGTCCGATGGTCAAACCATGGGACGGTCCGATGGTCACCAACTCATCCGATGGTCTCGTCCGATGGTTTCCAACTCGTCCGATGGTTCTCAGCAGTAAAATCAGCCCGCGTATCCACCAAAAACTTCACCAAAACCGGTCCAAAACTCGTCCAAACTTCACGAAATTTTGCATGGATGATCTTGGATCTATCCCAAAGCTAATCCCAAAAGATCCACTTGAAAAGATCTAGGATTCCACGGGAAACGCAGATCTCGTGAAGGGGATGAATTGAACCCGAAAAAACAAAAACGGGGAAGAACAGCCCTTGCTCGTGGATCAAGGATTATAGCACTTTGCTAGTGAGATCAACCACATCCTAGCAAGGCAAAACACCGGCAAGAGACAGGATTCAACCTTGGCCAAACCAAAACACACCAAAAGGCCAAGAATTGAAGCCAAAAAAGAAACTAGAAAAGGAAGGGAGGGGAGCTGCACACAAAGACTCAAGTTGTCGCCCGAAAACTCATCAAAAATCACTCCATAACAGGTAGCAAGGTCAGATTACATGAAGATAACACATCCCCAAGCTTCCTCCCACTTCCTACCCTCTTACTATGGCTAAAGATCACTCTCAAGCACTAGGAATTTTTTGCTCTTGCTTGGTGACGAAAATGGCTGCCCAAACTTAGGTCTAAGCAAACCCTAAAACCAGCCAAGAGAGGGAGATAAGACAGCCATCTCCCTTATTTATACTACATGACTCATTCTAGGCTGTTTTGCGAACAGCCCTCTAAGATACAGACGTGATTACACTAAAATGCCTGTAGAGGCCAGAAAAGATGCTGGAAACTCAGATGAACGGCCACGATGGAGTCCTTGATCATTTTCGGCTCGAAGTAATCTCCCGATATCCTCCACGTGGTCAGTAGCTCATCCCTTTGGATAACTACCGGTTTTGGGATACCGGCAACCAGCCCCTGGTTTTGACGATAGAACCAGAAAACGATCTTGGGTCCCGGTTTTGATGCTTGAACTGGGAAACGACTATTGGGCCTCCAGAGGTGATGACTGTTGACGGTCGATAAAATCCATTTTCGACCACCAATACTTCATGTTTGATGGCATAATTTATCAAGGTTTCATGTATTATTAACTGGTTCCACTAGTTGTGTACGAAAGTTGGATGCAGGAGCATATCATGACCAAAATATCGAAAGAATGTACAAAAGACAGGCAATGTGAGAAGGGGAGAGCAAATGGGCATGGGACCATGGCCGCCCGACCCAAACCAGTGGCCGGGGTCAGTCGGCCACCTGTCAGGGTCACCCGGCCACCCAGTCAGCTCTTAGACCAACTCAGCCACCTGAGGTGGCCGCCCGACCCTTTACCATGGTCGCCCGGCCACGCCATCAATCCGAACTTTCGACCTGCATGCAAAGAAGCACAAAAGAAGTTAAATGCAACCATTGGATCAGGAATCCAATGCATCCAAGGGTCGGAAGAACATCATGCAACGGATCGGTGACATCAGCAATCCAGGGGAATGGCCGCTCGACCAATAAGGGTGGTCGGCCGACCACCCCACCGACTCATTTTTCACGTGCACCGAATCCAATAACTATGAACCGACTCCAGGAATGCATATCAACCATTGGATGGTCAAAGGCGGCAAGATGAGTGGCTGCTCGACCACCCTTGAAGGTCGGCCGGCCACCCCCCTGGCCGCCCGGACACCGACCTACCTCCACTACCGACCTAGAGCACCTACAAGTACCCCCCTCGGTCACCAAGCTATAAATACCCCCCGGGAGGTCACCTACAAGGTGTGGTGGATCAAGAGAATACAAGTGTGGTTGTGTAGTTGAGTGTAGAGTATAGTAATGAAGCCACCCTTGGCATTGTAGAGAGAGCCAAGTTGTATTAAGAGTGAGTAGTGAGTTGTAGAGTGAAGGAGTCGGATTTCTCTTCGGTATTCTATTCCTGAGCTCTCAACCTCAGAGGGATTATTACTCTATTTTCAGGATTGAGTAAAGTTCCTTGCTCCCTTCTTTATTTATTTCATACTTACTTTATTTACATACTCAGTACTTTGCTCAGTAGTTTACGGGTGCCAAGTGTGCTCTGTGTAGTTTAGCTATACTGTTATGCTTGCTCTCTGGCTTCGAACCAGTGTAGTAGTAAACTCGGTTGTGTAGACGTGGTGTCTAGACTAGAGTTTACCTTGGAAGGTGTCTTGTGCCACGCAATTTTGGTTGGTAGTCCCAGCTGGGGACAGCGGGTGTGTGTCCTGTGTAGTCCAACCCTGTAGTTCGGATAAGTTGTCATCGACGCATAGCTGAGTCTTGTAGTGCCCGCCTTTCCCGTCTGGGTTATCAGCACTCTGGTGCCCGGAAGTGGTTCTATAGCCTCAGTGTCCAAGTAAACCTGCTGAGTAGAATACTAGTTTATTTAGTAAAGTTAGGTTGTTTTATTTAAAGTAATGAACCTGCTATCCTCTGTCTTTTATCTCTACAATTGCTGGTTTCACTATTCATTCCTAGCTTTCTACGTTGAGTTACTCCTCGTTCCGCGTGGATTTTGATACCCCGGAATACTCTTGGGTGAAAAGCTACAATGTGTTTCCGTGCGCTTGCGGAATTTATTCAATAGGCTAAGAAATGCCAACAAGTTTTTTTGGCGCCGTTGCCGGGGAACGGTAGCTAACTTGACGAGAACCTTAGGATCGTCCATACTCACTCCATACACAACCACCACATATATCCCCACCAAATACCACATATCACCTACCACCATATGGATTCCACGCCTATCTATCGACTCGCCGCTCCAAAAGGCGATTATTTGGAGCCTCCACCATCATCCACACCCATCACAGCATATGGCTATCAGCTACGTCCCGGCTTGATAGCCATGGTTCGGGATCAATCATTCGGAGGATTGGAATCTGAATGCCCTTACTCACACCTCCGGGAGTTCGAGCAGCTATGCAGCTGTTTGGTCATCTCGGGGATGTCCAGTGAGACTCTATGATGGTTGCTTTTCCCATTCTCGCTAACGGGGGATGCAAAAATCTGGTGCAATCAGACGGTCAGCAAAGTAGAAGGGAGTTGGGAAGAGCTTAAATCTAGTTTTTGTCTGCGCTTCTTTCCACCAAACAAGGTTGTCGATCTTCGTTGCGAAGTACTTTCATTTCGACAACGAGAGAGAGAATCCTTGGGGGCAGCATGGGCACGCTTCAACCGCCTAACATCGTCAGGCCCAAACTTGGCTATTCCTGAGGCAATGCTACTACAGCACTTCATCCGAGGTCTCTCACCTGGTGCTGACCTTTGCCTCGATCTAGCCTCGGGAGGATCGTTCTCACACCTAAAACCATGCGAGGGTCGAAAAAATCTCGACAAAATTCTTGAGAAGGCTTCTGACGTCGGCACTTTAGAAGAACAACCTCCACAGAAGCCACCTAGCCAAAATCATATTGAAGAGCGACAAATCACACATCAGCCCACTCCACCACCACCATCTCCCCGAATCGAAGAAATCCCAGAACCATCGTCACGGGAAACTGAGAGGGTCAGTTTAGCCTTGACGATCCCTCCGTCGGCACCTCCATTCTCTTTTGAGGACGAAATATTCATGGAGTTTGGCAACTCCTCTCTGTTGCCTAAACAAGACCGACGCTTCACCAGGGCCTCCAAACCATCATACATATTACCAGATCAGCAGCAATCAATCGGGATTGGCTAGAGGAGAGACGCCTGGACACAAAAGCAATCAAATTCTATCCAGATCCCAGCGTCATCCCTGGCCAGGTATCAAGGCTTCAACCGCAAGACATCATATACGACCCACGTATTGGAGTGAACATAATTCCTAAGTTCGTGGTGGACAATCATTTCCCCATTGAGCCACTATCAAATTTAGCCATCCATTTGAAATGGACAGATGGTAGATATCTAAAATGCAAAGGTGTGCTCCGGGTAGTACTAACAACCTTGCGGGATACTCAGGTGTTCTTGGACTTCCATGTCTTTGACATCCCCGAGGGATCCACACTATTGATTGCGGTAGGGATCCCAATCGCAGCCCTCACCAGCTCAGATATATACAGAGGGAGATTGCAGCTTCAGTTAGGCAATGAGGACATCAACGTGAACATCGACAGATTACTCAATGCCAAAACAGAAGCGAAGCAAGAGATTGACCCCATGGAAGAAGTGATGAGCCTTTCACTTGAGGAAATGGGACAATATAAGAGCCTAGAGTAAGAGGCTATTAGCGACTTCAGTGCAGAAGAGGAGCCGCTTGAGTTCGAAGAACTTGGTGAATCATTGCGGCCCAAAGCTCCAAAAATTGAGCTAAAACAACTTCCGCCTGGCCTGAAGTACGCCCTCCTCCGAGGATAAACTGGTGATCATCAGCGACAAGCTGACAGAGAGTGAGAGCCGGCGATTGCTTTCAGTTCTAGAGAAGTATAGTACTGTGCTTGGATACTCTCTCCAAGACCTGAAGGGAATCAGTCCCAACCTGTGCACACACCGCATACCTATGGAGGTCGACCACAAACCCACGCGGGAACCTCAGCACAGATTGAATAATGCGATGCGAGAAGTAGTAAAGAAAGAAGTGCTCAAACTCCTACACGCGGGTATCATTTACCCCATACAAGATAGTGAATGGGTCAGCCCCGTACAAGTTGTGCCTAAAAAGAGAGGGATGACAGTTGTCAAGAACCAGAACAATGAATTAATTCCACAGAGAACTGTCACCGGTTGGCGGATGTGCATTGACTACAGAAAACTGAATACCGCCACCAGGAAGGACCACTTTCCTCTTCCCTTCATCGATGAAATGCTAGAGAGGCTGGCTAATCACTCTTTCTTCTGCTACCTCGATGGTTACTCTGGCTACCACCAGATTCCGATTCACCCAGAGGACTAGAGTAAGACCACTTTCACATGCCCTTACGGAACGTTTGCCTACCGGCGAATGTCGTTCGGGCTGTGTAATGCTCCAGCATCATTCCAGCGGTGCATGATGGCAATCTTCTCCGACTTCATTGAAAATATTATGGAACATGGACGACTTCTCAGTCTATGGCAAGAACTTTGACCAATGCCTTGAAAATTTGGAAAAAGTTCTGCAGAGATGCAAAGAGGTTGATCTGGTGTTAAACTGGGAAAAATGTCATTTCATGGTCAGAGAAGGTATTGTGCTAGGCCACAGAATCTCAGAAAGAGGCATTGAGGTAGATCGTGCAAAGATTGAGGTCATTGAACAGTTGCCTCCGCCTACAAACATCAAGGACATCCGAAGCTTCTTAGGCCATGCTGGGTTCTACAGGAGATTTATCAAAAATTTCTCCCATATAGCCCGGACTGTGACTAATTTACTAGCCAAGGATGCTCCCTTCGTGTTTGACGAGGAATGTCTCGAAGCTTTTCACAAGCTCAAAGAAGCACTGGTCACAGCACCCATCATCTAGCCGCCTGATTGGAACGAACCATTTAAAATCATGTGTGATGCAAGCGATTACGCTGTTGGAGCAGTACTGGGCCAAACCAATGATAAGAAGCATCATGCTATCTCTTATGCGAGCAAAACTCTTACTGGCCCGCAACTGAACTACTCGACCGCCAAGAAAGAATTGCTAGCAGTGGTCTTTGCAATTGACAAGTTTAGATCATACTTGGTAGGAGCAAAAGTCATCATCTACACAGATCATGCAGCTCTCAAATACCTCTTACCAAGAAAGATGCAAAGCCATGCCTGATCCGATGGGTCCTGCTACTCCAAGAATTTGACATTGAAATCAGAGACAAGAAGGGAGTAGAAAATTCAGTTGTAGATCATCTCTCACGGATGAAATTTGAAGAAACATCTCCCTTGCCGATCGATGACTACATGAGAGATGATTAGCTCCTTAAGGTGACAACAGCCCAACCTTGGTATGCTAATCTGGTGAATTACATCATTGCTGGCTATGTCCCTGAGGGAGCAGACAAGAGGAAATTGGTCCACGACAGCCGATTCTATCTCTAGGATGACCCCTACCTATACAAACTCTGCGCAGATGGCTCCTACGTTGCTACATTCCAGCTTGTGAAGCACCGCAAGTCCTAGATAGATGCCATGCATCCTCTTACGGAGGACACTATGGGGCTTATCAAACTCATGCAAAAGTCTAGCAGAGTGGGTTTTACTGGCCCACTATGTACGAGGATGCAAAAGAGTTCGTGCGACGGTGTCCAAGGTGCTAGTGCCAAGGAAATATAAATCCAAGAGATGCTATGCCACTCACAAGTAATCTTCAAGTTGATGTATTCGACGTGTGGGGCATAGATTTCATGGGACCCTTTCCCAAGAATAGAGACAAGGAGTATATTCTGGTCGCAGTGGACTATGTGTCAAAATGGGTAGAAGCTCTGCCATGTCCCGCAGCGGACTCAAGACACTCTATACAGATGTTCTGGGAGACCATCTTTCCTCGCTTTGGAGTACCAGGGTCATTATCAGTGATGGAGGCGCACACTTCATTGACAAGCGCTTTAGGAAGTGTCTCGCTGACCTCAGTGTGGACCACCGTGTTGCCACCCCTTATCATCCGCAGACAAGTGGCCAAGCTGAGACGTCGAACAAACAAATCAAGAACATATTGCAAAAGACAGTCAAAGCTATGGGAAAAGAATGGGTATCCAAGCTACCCGATGCTCTCTGGGCATATCGAACAGCATATAAGACTCCCATTGGCATGACACCATACCAGATGGTGTACGGCAAGACTTGTCATCTTCCATTGGAATTAGAGTTCAAATCTCACTAGGTGGTGAAGAGGTGGAACATGGATCTCCAATCGGCAGGCGTAAGAAGGCAAATTCAACTGGCCGAACTGGAGGAATGGAGGGAGAAGGCATATCACAGTGCCAAGCTATACAAGGAGCACACCAAGAGATGGCACGATAAGCGGATCAAGATCAAGACATTCAAACCGGGAGACAAGGTACTACCCTTTAACTCCCGTGTTCGTTTATTTGGTCATGGTAAGCTTAGAAGTAAGTGGGAAGGACCTTTTACGGTCCTTAAAGCCGCCGATCACGGTGCCGTCACCCTCCAGGACGATGACGAGAAGGTTTTCAAGGCGAATGGCAACGCCTTAAAATCTTTCTTGAGCCCGAAATGCCTACGTGTGGCGGAACTGCCCAGCTTAACCCAGATTAAGCACACCTGCCTCCTTTGGCTCACAGTGCACTTAAGCTAGACTAAACCCGATAGTCCGTCGAGTGGCCTTCGGCCCTCGATAACACCAATTTCTAGAGGAACCGACATCACACACACTGACCCTCGATGGAGTCACAACAATTACATCATCTCAGGCAGTTGAATATAGATAATACTTAGACTTTAAGTTACAAACCAGTTCAAAATCGGATAGAGTTCAACATAGTTTCATGCAACAACATAGTTCAAATAGTCTCTCACAGCGGAAATTTTTAAAGTTCATGTTTCACGGTAACCAAAAGACTTGCATAAATAGAACGAGCATCGAGCCCACTGATGTCGCTCCTTGCCAGATCATGACCCTTCTCATTCTTGATGATAACACGGCCCGCCACCAACATAGGCACAGAAGAGGAACTCCATACCTGTAAGCCAAAAGTGGGGGCAAAACCCTGAGTACAAATTACTAGTAGGACTTAATGGATAGGGCTTACGGCTGACGCAAAGCTTGCTTACTAACATCTGGATCCTTAGCTATTGCTTTTAAATAGGATCAAGTTAATAAGTAGAAGCAGGATTTGACAACTGCTTAGATTAATTGTTTACAAGCAGGGTTTGATAGCTGCTTGATCTATTTTACCCGAACAGGATTTAATAGCTGCTCAAGTCATCATACTTGTAGAAAGATCATGAGTGAGACAAAGTATTGCATGAAAATGAGTCCAGTAAACCATCATGAGTGTGACAAATATTGCATGAAATAAATCAGGTATATCCAAGCATGTAGAATTTCAAAAACCATGAATTCATAATACAGCATATTCAAGTAGTTTACTACTTTGCCCGTCAGTGGTATTGGCATTCTCACACCTGGTGAGCATCAACGATTCGAATCGATTTTTATATTCCCAGGAATAACTAGAAGTACCAGGATGGCATATGCTTACTAACCCCCGGCGTTCCCACATATGCTTCCCCCATCTCCACTTGTCCCGTCTCAAGTTCGATCCACTCCCGCCTGACTCCCGGAGCGCGTTGTCACAGGAGCGTTACCACGCAATGGGTCAGCCCTCCCTTGACACCCGCCTCCGCGGCCACCTTCCTCTCAACCAGTGGGTAGGAACGTGTCTCTGTGCTTGAGACGTCACAAGTAAGACTTTCACCGGTCCATGATCCCGGATAAGCACCCTAGCAATGTTATGCCGACCAATAGGCGAACAACGACCGGCCTTATGCGACTCGGGCGGAGACCACCATACATTATTCCAGATCTCATCATTCAAACCCATATCTCCGCTCGGTCTCCATTTAAAACATAACATAATCATAGCATAATAACAATAACTTCCATAGTGAGATTTCTTCTTTTTTGAAAAGTAACCCCTACGAGACGAGTGATCTTTATTCACTCATGTCTACTCGTACCTAGCCATTCTAGGCACTCGTCCTACGAACTCTAGGTATAGGTGCTAGGGCCAGGGCGGCCAAGGGATCTAATGCAATTGGTTTCATTCAACTCCTAATTCATATGCGTAATCAACAGTTATTTTATTTGCTGGGAAATGCATGATCCTGCCTACCTTCTTCGCTAGGGTTAGCCTCCTCGATGACGCACTCAGAGCTCTGCTGTGGGTTCTCCTCCTGCGGCGGTGGTTCCTGCTCCTGGTCGTCTGGCTCCTCGATCAACGACTGCTCCTGCGTCGGCAACTCGCTTGCTGGATCTATATGCATGACATCATATGTGAATGAGTGCCCAAGAATGCATATGCTTGCAATGGATGTAGATGAAATGCGAATGATAGAATGCAGCAGGTATTTCATGGGTAAATAACATGGTATAGTAGTTTTACATATTGCACATGCTTATACTTAGGGTAGTTTATCCTCATTTGTGAATTAATTTATGCACCTAAGTTGTAGCAGTAAAACATAACCAAATAAGACCAAACTTTTATGACATGCAGATCCTACATACCCAAAGCTACTGTCACAATTTCAACTCAATTGGATTTATAATTATTTTATTAAAATTACGACAACTTCTCATCCCTACACATTGTCAGAATTTTCATAATTTATAGGAAAGGTATTTGAAGGTGAAATTTTACCAGCGAGCTATGCTCAGCATGAGCTGCATGCACAAAAATTTACAAATTTAAAACTCTCAATTTTGACATGACATCTATTTTCCATATATTAATCTTGTGCGAATTTAAGATGTACATATGAACAGTGTACATAGCCCTCTTGAATATACTTTTGAGACTCTGTCCATCAACATTAGGCTACCAAATTTTCCAAAAAATTTTCCTAGCCCTCTATGACCACTTTTTCTAATTATCATTTCCGACATGTAGCATTTTATCATTTTCAAATCACCATTAAAACTTGACATGCAGAGGCTCATATTTTACCAGTGAGATTCACAAGCTATATAGGACATAAAAAAATACTAGTGAGTCATATTTATCATACTTTGCATAGGCCTTATTTTCAAGCTATTAAATAATGCATAAAGTACATGCAAAATGACAAAACAGTGAATGAACAGTAATATATGGGGTCACCAAAATTCTCACAGTGTCCCAACATCCTTAGAAAGCTACTAACCAAGTTTCATCATCTTAGATTTTATCTAGACCATGTTTTCCATTTTTCCTTGATTTAACATGCAAGGACAATAACAGGGGCAAAGCTGTACATGCACATCTCCACATCATACCCACTGCGTAGATCTACTCAAGACGAGTTCATAGCCACTGATTTACCTTTTTACGATTTTTATTTGATTTATTATGATTTTCCAAAGTTTCAGCCGAAAATCACAAAATAAAATGGAAAAACATCGGATCCAGGGACCTATACGTAATTAAACCTAAGTTACAGGGGCTAGCACGGAAGATTCACCAGACACATAGAATAGCGCGTGGTTTAAAATGTAAATACAACAAAACCCGGGGGTAGATCCGAAGATTCACCCCCCCGGTCGTCTTCCTCCCGCCGCGCGCGTGCGCTGGCGAGCTCGGGCTCGCCGGAGCCGCGACGCGGGGCGCGGGAGGTGCCCCGGAGGGCGGCGCTCACCCTGGGTTAGATCTCGGCGGCGGAGGTGGCGTGGATGAGGCGGCGACGCGGTGAACCGAAGGTGGCCGGGGGTGACGTGGCGCGGCGAGGACGTCGCGTCGAGGTTGATCTCGGCGGTAGAGGGCGGAATGGCGACGAGACCTAGGGCTACCGGTGCGCGGTGGAGCGGCGAGTGCGGTGGTGGTGGTCTAGGGGTGCGAGGAGGATGGAGGGTGGCGGCGCGAGCTCGAACCCGAGCTTGGCCCGACTATGGCAGTCGCGTCGGGGCGCGGCTCGATCTGGAGAATGGGGAGGGGAGAGGCGACGAGAGCTACCTCAGCGGGTGCGCGAGAGCGAGGCAAACTCGGTGACGGTGGTTGGAGGCGCGGAGGTGGACTGAGGCGGCCGGCGCAGCGAGCTCAAGCTCGGCGGCAATGGCGGTCTCAGCGCGCGAGTGAGTGAGAGAGAAAGAGAGGACGAGTGAGGGAGCGGAGGAGGGAGTGAACCTGGGGTGGTTCCGCGTCCAGGTGAAGGCCGAGGGAGCGGGGGCGCGATCCGTGGCGCGCGGCGTAGACCGTACGGCGCCAGCCACGCGGCGGCCGTCGCCCCGGACAAGGTGGCCGCGCTGACGCGCGGGCCCCACCGGTCAGCGACTTAGGGAAAATGAGGAAAATGGAAAATGTGTTTTCTCTCCTTCTATAAATCGCCATTTTGATCCACTTAGAGTCCTAATTTGAAAAGTGGTAATTGGATGAAATGTTGTACTCTTCAAACTCTATAACTTTGTCAAAAGGTTCAACCCCCAAATCAGTTCGCAAATATGATTTAAACTTGAATTTATATAGCAGCCTTAGATGGGGACAGGGGACCTTTAATACTTGGGAAATTCAAAACCCCTAGTTTTGTGCAGTAACTCACAAGGCTCCTTTTGACAAGTTTGTTCAGAATTTCAAAACCTACAACTTCTCCAATTTGAGCTTTGCATGAAAGTCGATGTAGGTCAGAGTAAATTTGGGATTTCAAATCAGGACTGATTTGAACTGGTTTTCTATACTGACATTGAATGACCCTAATCACCTTGTAAACCTCATTATATGACAAGACTCCAATTGAAAGTTGTTTATCTCATGTAGATCTATAGTTTTGCCAATATGAGCTTCACGCAAATCTTAACAGAATCAAAGATATGACTATAAACATAGCATCACACATGAAATAACAAGGTTTTGCACTTTGTAGTTTAAACCAAATTTGTTTCCAATGCACAAACACATGTTATGCCACGATGCTCAAGGATGAATGCTTCATGTATGATGAGTGATTATGCACTTGAGATGCCAGAGCATCACACTACACTTGAAGAAGTGGACATCTTTGAGCTGCATGACGTAGTTTGATCACGCGTCCACGGTCGAGCTCAGACCATAAAAGAAGCCATGTACACTACTTTCTTTTCTCCCTTAAAATTCTATCTAATCTCATCTTATTCTCCAAAATCTCAACAAAACCGATGTTCTGCACGCATAGTTGGATCCGCAACGCACCCTTGGTTCAAACCTCAACTCGTGGCACGCCTGGCCCGAGTTGGGCAAGGTCACCCGGCCATCTTAGGTGGCCGCCCGACCACTTAGGTGGGTTGGCCGGCCATGGAAAAGAAGCCCAGCTGTTAGGGCTCAGTTGCCACACTTTGGACCTGGAAGCCCAACCCTAAGGGTGGGTCGGCCGGCCATAGGTGGTGGTCGCCCAACCACCTCCTTTTGCCGCCCGGCCACAAAAAACTCAAATTTTGAGTTGGGAGCGTCGATCCAGTATCTACGGGGCTGTTGAGTGGATGAGGGCGCTTTTCTCTGACGTTTTAAGGACGAGGAGCCGTCTTCTTCCCCATCTACACTCCACCTTCATCTCCACTCAGCCATGGCACCTCTCTCCCCTTGGGGTAAGGGCAAGGCTGCCATCTCCATCTCATCCGACACCACCGCAACCTACAACCCCGCATCCATGGACTCACCGCAACCTCTCCAATCCATCCCATTCGAGGAAACCCTTGAAACATCCCTCCAGGAGTCGCCTTGGCTGACGGGGCTCAGTCCCCATGGCCGCCCGACCACACCCCATGGCCGCCCGGCCATAGGTGGTGGCCGCCTGGCCATGGGTGACTCACCCCGTGGCCGCCCGACTACCCATGATGGCCGCCCTGACTCCGCACATCGTTCCCACAGCGTGGACAAGCCAGGAAGGGCCCTGTCTCCGGCAAGAACCATCGCCAAGAAGGTGGCCCGTCCGTCTCCGCGTCCCACCATGGGGGTGATCGCCCCCGTGAACTGTGTCAAGAGCCTCTTCTAAGACGAGGCCGCTGGACCATCCAAGGAGCCGGTCTTTCCAAGCCCGTCCACTCATACCCTCCATGGGATGAAAACCCCTACGGGTGGGTATGCTAAGGTGTTCAACCCTAGGGTTCCAAAGCCCGATGCCTCCATCGATGAGTCTATTGACTCAACGCCACCACGAAGGACGGTGGAGAGGGTGGCTAGGACGCCTTCAATCAAGGGGCCGCCTGGACAGTTCGAGGACTTCTCGGATGAGGAGAAGGAGGAGAAGGACATGGTGGCGTCGTTAAGGGAGAAGCTAGCAGCGCTAAAGGCTAAGTTTCAGAACTTAGAAGAGCGTTGTGCTGAGGGCGAGCTTTGGCGGATGGAGATCGATGATAAGATCAACATCCTTAGGAAGGGACTCTCCGCCAAAGTCCACCGTCTTGCGGATGCGACTGGGCGCCCCAATCTCTATGATCCTCCCGCACCATAGGCGCCCAGTGCATCTAGTTATCATAGGCGCATTTATTTTCATCCATTTATTTCGTAGGTTGTTTTGAACTCTTTCATTCATGTAATAAGCGCCTTATATTTGTTTCATCCTATAAAGTAGATTTATTTCCCTTCCAATAATGAGTTTGAGTAGAATGGGCAAAGCACGAGCAAATTACAACGTATAGGGTACAACCTCGCTACTCAGAAATTTTTAGGGGAATTGAGCGAAATGCAGTGGCCGCCCGACCACACATAGTGGCCGCCCGGCCACCTATTTTTCACGAAAACGCGTCACGCGAACTTGTGACGTGTCCCCACGGTTCCCTCGACAAAATGCACCAGCACATGGGTCGAACACCCAGAGTTGGGTGGCCGCCCGACCACCTCCATGGGTCGGCCGGCCACCAAGTGGGTCGCCCAACCCTCTCACCTGGTTGCCCGACCATGGTGTTGGGCTGGATGGCCCATCAACACGTCGAACCCGCGCCAGGAGGTCAGGTATACATGTTATATTCATATACCTCCATTTTTTATTTGTGCTTCACACATGAACTTGATCAAATCATGCTCTACAAGTTCATAATGTCACATCTTACTTGTGCTTGCACCATTTTATTTCCTATGCTAGAGTAATCTTGCCTTTGGATACTATCATGATTAGGAACCCACTTGAGTTTAGATTGTTGATCCATGTGAGATAAGTTAATTAGAGGAAACTAAAGGAACCTCCCGCATGAGAAAGAGTTTTATTTTCCAAAACAAAATAAGGGCTTCATCTTTGATGATCTCAAGTTCCTGTCCTACCAGTGCCACATATGAAAAGAAAACTTGTATATTCTTGCTACCTTGATTGTTTTGAGTCTTATCAAACCTTGTGGCATTATAAGAGTTTGAATCAATTGAGAATTTTTGGGCTTCACATGCACGTTCCATGAAATAAAGTCTCTCAAAAAGGTGTGCAATAAGAAGTCAATGATCCCATTCAGTTCTGTTTGAAAAGAAAGAGAGGCATGGAAGTTCGAAAAAAAATATAGTGTGAAGGAAATAAAAGTATGAGAAAAAAAATGAAATGAGAAAGAGGAAAGAAAAGAACTCCATGCCCTCTACTCAAACATGGGACTCATATCAAGCACCACAAGAGACAAGATCCGTACACTACACTTGCACTTGGCCAAATCTCATTTGATTATGAATTCTTTCTTGACACTTGATTTGATTCGACAACATAAGCATGATAGGAAGGCCTCATTCTCCCCACTAGCTATAGCTCCACAAAAAGCCTTAGTAGTATAGGAGGTGAGAAATACAAGATGTTGGCAAGGACACCTTGTCCCATGAGTGACCGATAGTTGGACTTGAGATCAAAAGAGTTGGTATGCCCTACTTTTGAAAATCTTGAAAACCTCTTTACTCATGTGGTGTGGGAACCTGAAGTTGACTTTGATACTCTTGTTCCATGCTTCAACATTCTAAGACCCAAGTGTAGACACCACTGAAATCCTAGGCGAGATGAAATAGTTGGAAGTACTCTTGTGCTTGCTATAGTGGATGATGATGTTATGCCTTTCCCACTTATGCTTAACTCTACTCTTTGCTCGAGGACGAGCAAAGGTCTAAGTGTGGGGAGTGTTGGCGATCGATAAAATCCATTTTTGACCACCAATACTTCATGTTTGAGGGCATAATTTATCAAGGTTTCATGTATTATTAGCTGGTTCCACGAGTTGTGTACGAAAGTTGGATACAGGAGCATATCATCACCAAAATATCGAAAGAATGTACAAAAGACAGGCAATGTGAGAAGGGGAGAGCAAATGGGCATGGGACCATGGCCGCCCGACCCAAACCAGTGGCCGCCCGACCACCGTGAGGGGTCGGCCGGCCACTTGTTAGGGTCGCCCGGCCACCCAGTTAGCTCTCGGACCAACTTAGCCAGCTAAGGTGGTCGCCCGACCCTTTACCATGGTCGCCCGGCCATGTCATCAATCCAAACTTTCGACCTGCATGCAAAGAAGCACAAAAGAAGTTAAGTGCAACCGTTGGATCACGAATCCAATGCATCCAAGGGTCGGAAGAACATCATGCAACGGATCAGTGACTTCAGCAATCCAGGAGAGTGGCCGCCCGACCAATAAGGGTGGTCAGCCGACCACCTCACCGACTCATTTTTCACGTGCACCGATTCTAATAACTATGAACCGACTCTAGGAATGCATATCGATCGTTGGATGGTCAAAGGCGGCAAGATGAGTGGCCACCCGACCACCCTTGAAGGTCGGCCGGCCACCCCCTGGCCGCCCGGACACCGACCTACCTCCACTATCGTCCAAGAGCACCTATAAGTACCCCCCTCGGTCTCCAAGCTATAAATACCCCCCGGGAGGTCACTTGCAAGGTGTGGTGGATCAAGAGAATACAAGTGTGGTTGTGTAGTTGAGTGTAGAGTATAGTAGTGAAGCCACCCTTGGCATTGTAGAGAGAGCCAAGTTGTATCAAGAGTGAGTAGTGAGTTGTAGAGTGAAGGAGTCGGATTTCTCTTCAGTATTCTATTCTTGAGCTCTCAGCCTCAGAGGGATTATTACTCTATTTCCAGGATTGAGTAAAGTTCCTTGCTCCCTTCTTTATTTATTTCATACTTACTTTATTTACATACTCAGTACTTTGCTCAGTAGTTTACGGGTGCCAAGTGTGCTCTATGTAGTTTAGCTATACAGTTGTGCTTGCTCTCTGGCTTCGAACCAGTGTAGTAGTAAACTCCGTTGTGTAGACGTGGTGTCTAGACTAGAGTTTACCTTGGAAGGTGTCTTGTCCCACGTAGTTTTGGTTGGTAGTCCCACCTGGTGACAGCGAATGTGTGTCCTGTGTAGTCCAACCCCGTCGTTCGGATAAGTTGTCATCGACGCATAGCTGAGTCCTATAGTGCCCGCCTTTCTCGTCTGGGTTATCAGCACTATGGTGCCCGAAAGTGGTTCTATAGCCTCAGTGTCCAAGTAAACCTACTGAGTAGAATACTAGTTTGTTTAGTAAAGTTAAGTTGTTTTATTTTAAGTAGTGAACCTGTTATCCTCTGTTTTTTATCTCTACAATTGCTGGTTTCACTGTTCATTCCTAGCTTTCTACGTTGAGTTACTCCTCGTTCCTCGTGGATTTCGATACCCCGGAATACTCTTGGGTGAAAAGCTACAACGTGTTTCTGTGCGCTTGCGGAATTTATTCAGTAGGCTAAGAAATGCCAATAATGACTTTACGGCTCACAACATCGTCCCGCACCCACGGTCGCACTTGTGGGCCGAGCCTAACTTGGGCCTTAACCCAAGCCACCTACCAGTCCACTTGGCAGGGATTTTGTCACGCCAAGTCCACTCTGGCGCCGCCTCTCAGTCCACTCGAGAGAGGCTTTTGCTCGCTCATCCATTAGCAAGTCTTCGGTGTTGACAAGCGCTCATCACAGCCAGGATGAAAGACCAGACTCGGTACACTTGAGTCCCTCAAACCACAAAAAGTCATCCACAACGACAAGCACGTACCACTTCCCACTGACCGACGCTACCCGAGCGGGACCTACTGTATCCATATGGAGTAGCTCACCCGGATATAAGGTCATAACCTGAGACACAGGAGTGTGAGAAGCGGCAACCATCTTGCCATAACGATAGGGGTGGCATACTAAGTTCTTCTCTGCTTTCAATTTGAGCAATCCTCGGATTAGGCCCATTGAACTCAACCTGACTAGCAAATCAAAGCTCAAGTGACCAAGTCTCCTATGCCACTTCCATATATCAGCAGAAGGACTAGCAACCAAACAGCGCGCCAAAAACAGATGTGAGGTCGACCCTAAAAACTTGACCAAAAGGCAGCAAAGAGCAAACAAAGGTCTTCTCAGCATCAAGAACGCGGCGCGCGCGCTTCTTAAAACGAACCTCAAATCCTTCATTGAGAAGTTGCGAAATAGAGACCAAATTGAACCCCAGATTCCGGACAAAAGCAACTTCTCTTAGGGGAAGCTTAGCAAAGAGCGAAACAGAACCAACACCAAACACTTTACCTTGACCATTGTCCCCGAATGTGATGTCCTCCTTGGTGCTTACGGGGTTGAGGCTAGAGAACCACTTGCGGTGCCCTGTCATGTGCCTAGAGCAATCGGAGTCCATGATCCACACGTCCTTCATGCCTCGATCCTACAAAGTCAAGTAAAGCGACGGTGATCAAATGGTCTGGCACTGGAGTTAGTACTAAAACTGTTGTACCAGTGCCGAGCCATCTGCTCAAAAGTGGGGTAAGCACAATCAAAGAAATCATCACGACGATCAGGGTAACCACGACCTCCAAAGCGTGAACCCACGAAAGCTCTCTCAAAGCCTTGGTCACGAGCTCCATAGCCGCGCTGAAATTGACTAGGAGCTCGACCGACAAAGCGTCTCTCACCACCAGGACCATGGGCCTGAAAGCCTCCTCCTCTCCCACCACCAGCAAAGTGGTCTCTCCTCTCACCGCGGTGGGGAGGATCTTGCCTACCACCCTGGTAGAACTGATCCTGGTGCCCCAAGCTCTCTCCTGCCTCTCAACCCGCTTTCTCCTGAAGCAAAACTCCTCTAGGTGGCCATTCCGCTGGCAAAACTCATAGTGGTAGACAGTCCTCCTAGGAACTAGGTTAGGCTGGGACTTGGGCTTAGGTGGTGTGGCCTTGGGTGGCTCATACTGCTGGACTAGCTTTTTGCCCTTGGACTTAAGCTCTTCCTCTATGATCTTGTCCAGCTTAGCCTTGGAAGGCTTGGGTGTCCAGTACAGCTTCTTTGGGGCAGTCTTGGGTGGCTCATGGTAAACCCCATCAACAGTCTCACCTGGCTGGGTAGGTGCAGTCCTAATCTTAACTGGGGCACTCTTCTCACCCGAGGTGCTGCACTCTCCAAACCCAAAACCACTCGTGTCACCCTCGGCTCTCTTGGTACTCTCTATGATCATCTCTAGTTGGGGTTGCCTAGCATATATCCAACTGAGCACCTCTCTCAACCTGTTGTTGTCATTTTGCAAAGACAAAACTTCCTCTCTCAGATCCTCTAGAACTATAGTTTGGGCAACACAGGTATCACAATCTAGAGAGGGAAACACAGCAGCTTTCTCCAACTTCCTAATGGTGGCATCCCTATCCACCAGCTGCATCCTAAGGTGAGGTAGTTCTCACAAGTGTCAGTAGGTGCAGAAAGCACCTCAGGGTCAGCTCTCAACTGCTCTAACTCACCTCTCAAAGTAGGACAGACCATACACGCACCCAAAAGCGTAGGTCAAGCCCTAAGCTCCTCAAGCTCCATGAGCTGCCCCTCAAACTTCCCTTTCAGCACAGCTAGCTCACTAGCTAAACGGGGGCAAGACTCACACTCGAGCTCTCCACTCAAAGTAGGCTCATCCAGTTTGGACTGGAGTTTGCCTAGCTCAGCCTTCAGCTCATCTATCTCCTCTACCCGCTTGGCATACCTATCTCTCTGATCACCAAGCTCCATCATGAAAGACTCGCAGATAGGGCATTCAAGCACACTGGGTTAGGGTCTCACACTCCTCAACCTCTCATTCTCCTCTAAAGCCTCAGCAAGTTGGACTTTCAACTTTTGCAGCTTCTTAGCTGCCTTCTCCAGCATCTTATCCTGGGCTTTCAACTCTCGGCTGTTCTGCTCTAGCATCTCAAGGATTTCGGCTTGCTCAGGAGTTACCTCATCATCAGAAGAAGAGTTGCTACTGTTGGCTTCTCTTAACCTTATAAGATTTTACTCTGCAAGCGCACGGAGACCGCTGTATCTTTTCACTCAGAGTATTCCGAGTATCGTATTTTTATCCACAGGGAAACGGCAGGCGAGAGAGTATAGTTGAATAAACTCAAATTGAATGAACCGTACTTAAATAAATATACCAGCTAGTCACTAGACAGGGGTAAGTCTGGTAAACGGATAGGTGTATGGTGGGAAGAAGTAAATTAAACTACCTAAGATACACGTAGAAAGGTATAGTTGCCTGGGAGGACAACGAGGGAGATAAAGTTCCTAAACTCTATTCTATTCGGTAGCAAAGACTCTATCGTGGTTAACTAATAAACTCAAGTAGCAAGTCAGGGTCTTGCGTCGAGCGAAATTCCGGCGCCTCGAGGAGTCAGGGGGTAGATAGACAACCGAAGGAGACCCGGCTAACGCCTATGGGCCTACCGAACGAACGGGCCTGGGCTACACAGGCACACCACACGCTGTCACCGAGTGGGGCTACCAAGCAAATTTGCGTGGATAGGCTGGCACGCTATAAGCGTACTCAAGCGGAGCTTGAGTAACAATAGATCGTCCTTGATCAGAGGAGAGGACCTAACCAGAGCCTGGCGTACAGGTTGGATTATAGCACCGACAAGAATAACGGGACTTGACTAACTAAGATAACCACAAGTCTAAGCCTAGCAAGTGTGCAAAATAAAGGGTACACCACACTTGCAAAGAGATAGAAATAAAGTAAAATATAACTGAATTATATTGAAGATTGAGTACAAAAGATACAAGAGCTGTTACCGCAGACTCAGAAGAATCTCCGAGAACTCCGAGGCAAAGCTCAACTCACTCTAACTCCCAGGACTATCCTAACTACTAAGATGTGGAAAAATGACACTCTTTAAGGTAGGATATGGCTCTCAACTTCTCCACACCTTTACAAATGAGCTCTACAGGCCTATTTATAGTCCCATATGAGAGGGGGGTATTTGTAGGAGGCTTAGGTCGGTGGGAGGCCGAAGTCAGTGGTGGGCCGACCTAGGGGGAGGTCGGCCGACCTACACCGAGGTCGGGCGACCACCCGATCCACCGCCTTTGCACTCAAACGGCTTGATCTTGCGTCCCCATGGCAGTTGGCTGTTAGGACGGTTGTTGCACGTGGAAAATGCCTCCGAGGATAGGTCGGCCGCCCTTGTAGGAGGTCGGGCGACCACGTGTCAGGCCTACATTGGCCACTTTGCTTCTCCCTCGGATTGATGACGTTGTGGATCCGTGACTTGGTGCATTTTCGGCCCTTGGATACATTGGATGTGTGGTCTTGCGGTTGGATTTGAGTGCACTTGTGTTTTCTTCATGATGTGGATCAATGATGTGGCAATTGGCTGACTTGGGAGGTCAGGCGGCCTAACCAGGGGTCGGCTGACCCTGTCAATGGGTCGGGCGGCCAACCCCTAGGTCGGCCGACCTGGTTGAGCCAGGGCCAGCCTGACCTTGGTCGGCTGACCTATGGTGAGGTCGGCCGACCTGGTTGAGCCAGGGCCAGCCTGACCTTGGTCGGCTGACCTATGATGAGGTCGGCCGACCTGGCCACTTTGGCCAGTGTGCCACATATTCGATCCTTGGCATGTTTTTATCTATTTTATGTGCATTTTGGTACCTGCATCCAAATATTGATACAAAACTTGTGGAACTCATTAGTAGAAGGGTTAGTCCATAATTATTCATTTGCATAGCTCCATTTGGTTGGTTATTGACGGTAGATATCGTGAGATTACGACCGTCAACACCCCCCAAGCTTAAACTTTTGCTCGTCCTTGAGCTAAGCTTAGACTGAGAGTGGATTAGGAGTTGCTGCAATATCAAAGATGATGAGAAATTCTTATATGTGACTCAATACTCATGCTTTTGTTTTAAGAAGTGAAATAATTGAAGCTCACCTTGTGTACTACCTGTGGTGCATCTTTTTGCTTATCTTGCCTTGGGCGGTTGAGAGATGGAACGACCATTGTACAGGAGTTCTTCTAACCTGCTCTTTTTGGATGTCTTTCTCAGGAGTTTTCAAGATTTTTCAAAGCAAAAAGTAGCTTCCCCAAGGTGCTCTCAGGCGCTCAAATGTGTATCCTTACCAAGGGCCAGGATTCGGCCAACACTTTCCTACACTAAGGCTTTTGTTGAGCTTTGGGTAGGGAGAATGTGGCATACTTAGGATATTTATTTTGCTAAGCCAAAGATTGGACCAAAGAGTGTACTCTATCACTTCTTCTATTGATCACTGGAATATGAGCGGTGGTACTGTATGCCTCCTGCTCTTGGTATTCATCCCTTGTAGCCTTTTGTATGTTTGGAGTGGATATGGAGCTTTTATTTATTTTTTCCATGCTTTTGCATGCTTTTCTCTTTTTTTTGGCTCCATACCCTTACTCCTTGAGATTTGAAGGCTAGGGATTATGAGAAGTATTTGGAGACATTTTGGTGGATGCAAAGTCCGGAATGGACCACTTGCATTTTTGCTTTTGTACTCCAGCTATCAACAGAAGGTGATATTTGTACTCAAAGAGACTCAAAATTTGACAAAGCTCAAAATATCACTAAGCAGCTCTTTGTAGCAGTTTCAACTAATTGAAGCATTTTTGGCTCAGGTAGGTATTTTTGACCAAGGGGAGCTATATTTTATTATTTTCAAAATAAAAACTTGAGATGTTCATCTTACTAAGAGGATGAGAGAATCATCCCATATTCAAGTCATATCATTCATCTCACAACAACTTAGGCTTGTTCTCACAAATGGCATCCACAAAATAGAACCTTGGTTTACTTCTTTTATTCACAAACTCAAAATTAAACTAAGCATAAGTCACATGAAAGAATTAAATCATTCACTTGATAGAGCAACTATTCATCATTTCCAAAATGAAACTAGCATGTGAACTTATCATTAAAGCATGGGAGTTTTTTATTTTATTTTTTTTATATACTAAAATAAACAAAACTAAAATTAAGCAAACTAAATTAAACAAACTAGATTGAGCAAATAAACTAATAAACTCTCAAAGCAAAGATACATGAGTGGTGCAGAAATCGGGGAACTGTCATACATACCCCAGCTGTCGATTCGGGTCCCCCCCAAGCTTCAACGAAGCTACTCGGAGTAGTACCCATAGTACTGGAAGAATCGCTGGGACTCATCAAAGGTGCGTTGAGCCGTCGCTTCTATTTCGAGGAGGCGGTTGTACTATTCGTTCTGGGTCTGCTGGATGACCTGAGTGCGCTCATCTACTTGGTTAAGCTGCTGGGCCATCCCAGCTGTGCGCTGGTCCTAAATGGTCAGGGATCCAAAGATGGCACTCAACGGGTCTCCTGCAAAGCGTGCAGAGGCAGATGGTCCTGTCTCGTATGGTGCTGACCCAAATCCATAGAAGGTTCCTCCTCCTTGCTGCTGTGAGAATGCAGCGCTCGGCTCGTGTCCCCATTGTGTTCCAGAGCCTTCGTGTGGCTGCCACGACGGGTCCGGTCCCTGGGTGTGTCAGGACGTGCCAGCCGCGGTATGGAACCAGGTAGGTCCCGTCCCAGCGGTCTGCGCATCCTGGGCTTGCTTCTATAAGCGCTCTTGGGCTGCCCACCTTTGTGCCCTAGTCATGACTCCTGCTACACTATGCCTGGGGTCCTCTAAAGGCTCTTCCTCTGGGACGCTCTTTAATGGCATAGAGAGTGTGTCCACGTGGTAGATTTTGAACTGAGGTGCTGGTAGAGGCACTTCAAAGTTGTATCCCTTATAGATCATGACATACGTGTCCGTGCTGGTGTTCTTGCGCAGGAAGTGTGCTCGGATGAAATGGCTCTCGGTGACTAGGTTGGGTGTATCAGGGGGTAAGAATGCCACCTAGGCATTAGCTAATACCCCTAGTTCGGATGCAATCCTCGTCACGAATGACGTGATTGATATGGAATTTTTATCCCAAACTAGTTTCATCAAATGGTAGAGCATGGCGGTGACAGGTGCATATTTCTGCTTACGCCACATGGCATAGAGAATTTTTAAGTCCTCTATGGTCATGCAACGTGTGTCATCGCGGGGCAGGACTACGATGGTAATCCAGCGGGCCATGAACCGCATAGTGGGGTGCTTAATGTTCGTGATGCTCTTCTTCCTCTTATGGTCCGGCCCGGCTAGTTCTTTCCAGAACTCTGTTGCATTGAAGCCAACGGGTTCGGCTGCTATAGAGCAGCGGGGCGAGAACCCAAGAGCATTGCTGAACTGACGGAGTGTCAGTTCATGCTCAGAGTTAAAGAGTCTGAAGTGAACCGTTGTGCCGGACTCCAGTGATACTACTCGAAGGGTCATAAGAAACTCCTTTGTGAGGTGGACTAAGCCTCCCTCGCTAACATGTGCAAAATTCTCCCAGCCTATCATACTGAAAATTTCATCGAATTTGACATCCATACCTGTGCTCATCATGAGGACTTCATCGAAGCACTTGGTGAGGGTGATAGGCTTGGTGTGGAGTCACCTCAGTGAGTCAGCCTCGTCTTGATTGCGCGTTTGGATATGAGAATCCAGCAGCAATACGGGCCCGGTGATGGAGGACGAAGCTTCTTCTCCTCCCGGCCCAGCACTCGATGAACCTCTGTCGGACACCATATGCGAGTTTTGCGAACTGGAGGACATCGGGAACCGTATGTGCTGCCCGGCCTTGCTGATGGCACTTCTTGCCTTCTTGAATGCGTGCTTCATCCTGCACAAAAATTTACCACAAAACTACGAGACGACAAAATAAAATTAGCGTTAGCGGTTAGTCGTCCTTGCGGGGCGTGACACCACCACAACTCGTTCGTGGTTTTGCCGAAGAGAGGGGCTAGTAGCCAAATTATTTTTGCTCAACTAGATTTTTATTCGGACGTTACTTAGCTAAGCATGGGCTAAACTACTACTAAGCAAAGAGATTAAGACAGAGAGAAGAGAGCTTGTGTGGTGCATTGAGCAAGGGGCTCAAGGGTGGTATTTATAGCAAAATGGGCAGGAATGGAGGTCGGGCGGCCAGGTGAAGGTCGGCCGACCCATGGTGCTGGTCGGCCGGTCTTCTCCCATGGTCGGGCGACCACGCGTGGGCATGCAGCAGAGAGAGAAAAGGGCAGGTCGGTCGGGCGACCAGTGCCAGTGGTCGGGCGACCTGACCTTCTGGTCGGGTGGCCTGACCTTCTGGTCGGCTGGCCTTGGCCGGTGCCCCCATGCCCCTTTGTCCTTTGCTTCAGGAATGAGCAAGGTGGAGAGTGGGAGAGAAAAAAAACAGGAAGGAGTGACTGTTTTTTTTTGGCTTTGATATGATGGTGCTAAGAATGATGAAAGGGAAAGAGAGGAGGTCGGGTGACCACTTGATAGGGTCGGCCGGCTTGCCCGAGTAAGCAAAGCGAGAGAGGTGGGTGCAGGGGGTCGGGCGACCTCATCGCTGGGTCGGCCGGCCTGCCTCCCTGCCCCTTGTGCCTTGCTTTGGGAGTGGGCAAAAGGGAAAGAAAGGGAAAAGAGAGAAAGCAAAGCTAAAGAGAAAGGGAAAGGAGAGGGGGAGCATGAGAGTGAAGAGAGAAAAGAGAAGAGAGTGGGAGGTCGGCGTGGTCGGGCGGCCTGGCCTTGTGTTCGGCCGGCCTAACCAGCCCCCCCGGCTTACCCTTGTGCAGGTGGTGGTCGGCCGGCCTTGTGTAGGGGCGGCCGACCCTATATATATATTTTTTTTTCAAAAATGAGGGGTATAAACTAAATGCAGTAAAGATTAAAATTATGCATTGCCAAAATCTAAATATGCAGTGGAAGATGAGAATTTAAAACTAGCGGGAAATAAATATGCCGTCGGAAGATAATGCCAGGTTTACCTCTTGGCGGGAGCGAACCATTTACCGTCCTTGGGGATGTCGCGTGAGCGTACATACGGGGAGGTAAGCGGTACCTTTGCGAGCCACTTGGAATTTGTCGTGGATGGGTCCTGGGCGCGCTCGTCGTCAACATGCCCCATAGTATTTGTCCTAGTGCCTCCATGGGTATGTTGATTTTTGTTGCACCCTCGGTTGATGGGTCTTGTAAAATCATGGGTGCCGACCTTCTTAACAGGAGCTTTGCCTCCTGTTTCCTGGTTCTTGCGGTTAGCCTTCATGGCTCTCGCCTTCTTCCATTCGTCTTCCTCTCGTTGTCGGATGGCAGCCTCGGTGGCTAACTTCCGTTTCATAAATGCTACGAGACTGTCCATCTCTTTCCCAGAAGCATCGTAGATTGGCGGCTTCGGCACATACTTTTGGCACTTAAAGATCTTCACTTGGCTACACTGCTCCACTTTTGGTTTGAAGGAGAATGTCTCCCTCATTCCATTTATGTTGAGGTGGACTTCTTTGGCCCCAACATCTATGCTTGCTTCCGCGGTGCTCAGAAATGGCCGCCCAAGGATGAGCGGTGTCTTTGCATCAATCTCCATATCCAATACCACAAAATCCATGGGATTGAGGAAGTTTCGGATCTTCACCGGGACATCCTCGGCGATTCCCACGGGGTGTCGGATAGATTGGTCCGCAAGTTGCAAGCACATACTTGTGGGCATGAGTGCCGCGTGATTGAGTTTGTCGAAGACAATTTAGGCATAACACTGATGCTTGCTCCAAGATCACATAAGGCTTCATTGAAGACTTGGTTCCCAATTGAGCATGGAATAGTAGGACTACCAGGGTCCTTCTTCTGTGGAGGTTGGTTGAGTATAGCTGCGCTACACTCCTCGGTCATATGCACAATTTTCGCTGATGGCAGTGGTTTCTTATTGTTGAGTATATCTTTCAAGTACTTTGCATATGTCGGTACCTGCATTACATCTAGCAGAGGTATATTGACATATAATTTCTTAATGACCTCAACAAACTTACTATATTGTTCATCGGCGCCAGCCTTCTTGTTGCGCTGAGGGAATGGCAACACCGTTGGGTCATAAAACTCGTGTGGGAGAGTTTTCAGTGGTGCCTTCTCCTTTGCGGCACCAGTGCTGGTCTCTGGATCATCATTCTCCTCCGTTTCGGTGGTCTTCTCCTGTTCCTTGCCTGTATGGTTAGTGCGTGACGCACCACTAGGATGTGGAGGGTCCTGAGTGGACTTACCACCCGTAGTGGTGACGGCATTGATGTGCTCTTTGGGAGGAGGTTCCGGTTGTCCCGGAAGCTTTCCCGCATTTGCATTAGGCAAAGAGGCAGCCAACTGAGCTATTTGTGTTTCTAACATTTTATTAAAACTCAGTTGATTTTTCATGGCACTGTTAAAAGTTTCCATTTGCAAGGAAATAGATTCGAAAAGTCTATCATTTGCATGAAACTTTTTACTAATGCTATCATACACAGCTTTAGAATCAAAAGAACTAGGCTTATTGAACTGCTGTGAATTACCAGAGGAGTTACCTTGTCCGGAGAATGGCATATATGGGCGCGTGTTCCAGCCTGGTTGGGGACGATTCCCGTTGTTGAAGTTACTAGAATGACCGATAAAGTTGGCGTCTTCCGGTCACGTTTTAGGGTAGCTGCTCCCTGAATGCCCCGTGTTCCCGCAAACTTCACAAGTCATGCGAGTGTCGAGGGCCTGGACTGGTGCGGTCTCAGGATTGTCTTCTAGCTTCTTTAAAAGCAAGTCCATCTTGGCGGCCAGCATGTCCGTGCTGTCGATGTGATGGACTCCACGGGATCGTGGGTGTGACCTATCTTCCTTCCATCCCTGATTAGTGGCGATCTTCTCAATCAGATTTTTGGTTGCTCTCACACTTTGGGATAGGAAAGATCCTCCAGCGGCTGCATCCAGGTGCTCTTGAGCAGTACGGTTTAACCCGTGAAAGAAACTCTGAATGATCAGCCATTCTTCCATGCCATGGTGGGGATAGGCTACTATATATTCCTGTAATCTTTCCCAGGCCTCCGCCACCGTTTCATCTGCGAGCTGTTGAAAGCTCGAGATCTTGTTTCTCAACGCGTTGGTCTTTCCCAGAGGGAAGTACTTGGCGAGGAATGCGTTTGAGCACGCATCCCACATTGTTAGTGTTGCGCGGTTGAGGTAGAACCATTGCTTCGCCTTTCTGACAAGTGAAAATGGGAAGAGGCGTAACTTGACAGCATCGGCGGACGCACCTTTCATGGTACATGTACTGCAGAGTTCCAGGAATTGCTGTAGGTGGTTGTTGGCGTCCTCCGTTGCTAAACCGCAGAAGGGAATGGCTTGAACCATGTGAGTGACTCCCGGCTTGAGTTCGAAGTTCTCCCCTGCGTTGACGGCCGGTCCCGTAGGGATATTGCTACTGGATGGGATGGAGAACTCACGGACGGTTTTCTCGGAAGGTACGGCCATGTCGTCGGTGTTCGAGGAACTACTTGACGTGGCCGTTTCAAGGTTTAATTCCCTAGGAACAGGTATCTACCCGTGAATGGTCTTAGAACGGACCCTCCTAAGTAGAACCTCTGGATTATTATGGAAATTTTTTGGCAGGTCGAAACCGGTCATACACCTCTCTGTTGCAACCACAACATAAACAACAGAGACAAGTGAGCCTGCTAACGACTAGTTGGTATTTTTATTAAAGACACGGGATTCGAAGAGAGATTATCAACTATATCTCTGCCTATTGCTTCCCCGGCAACGGCGCCAGAAAAGCTTGTTGGCGTCTCTTAGCCTTATAAGATTTTACTCCGCAAGCGCACGGAGACCGCTGTAGCTTTTCACTCAGAGTATTCCGAGTATCGTATTTTTATCCACAGGGAAGCGGCAGGCGAGAGAGTATAGTTGAATAAACTCAAATCGAATGAACCGTACTTAAATAAATATACCAGCTAGTCACTAGACAGGGGTAAGTCTGGTAAACGGATAGGTGTATGGTGGAAAGGAGTAAATTAAACTACCTAATATACACGTAGAAAGATATAGTTGCCTGGGAGGATAACGAGTGAGATAAAGTTCCCAAACTCTATTCTATTCGGCTGCAAAGACTCTATCGTGGTTAACTAAGAAACTCAAGTAGCAAGTCAGGGCCTTGTGTCGAGCGAAATTCCGGCGCCTCGAGGAGTCAGGAGGTAGATAGTAGACAACCGAAGGAGACCTGGCTAATGCCTATGGGCCTACCGAACGAACGGGCCTGGGCTACACAGGCACACCACACGCTGTCACCGAGTGGGGCTACCAAGCAAATCTGCGTGGATAGGCTGGCACGCTATAAACGTACTCAAGCGGAGCTTGAGTAACAATAGATCGTCCTTGATCAGAGGAGAGGACCTAATCAGAGGCTGGCGTACAGGTTGGATTATAGCACCGGCAAGAATAACGGGACATGACTAACTAAGATAACCACAAGTCTAAGCCTAGCAAGTGTGCAAAATAAAGGGTACACCACACTTGCAAGAGATAGAAACAAAGTAAAATATAACTGAATTATATTGAAGATTGAGTACAAAAGATACAAGAGCTGCTACCGCAGACTCAGAAGAATCTCCGAGAACTCCAAGGCAAAGCTTGACTCACTCTAACTCCCAGGACTATCCTAACTACTAAGATGTGGAAAATGACACTCTCTAAGGTAGGATATGGCTCTCAACTTCTCCACACCTTTACAAATGAGCTCTACAGGCCTATTTATAATCCCATATGAGAGGGGGGTTCTTTGTAGGAGGCTTAGGTCAGTGGGAGGCCAAAGTCGGTGGTTGGCCGACCTAGGGGGGAGGTCGGCCGACCTACACCGAGGTCGGGCGACCACCCGATCCACCGCCTTTGCACTCCAACGGCTTGATCTTGCGTCCCCATGGCGGTTGGCGGTTAGGACGGTTGTTGCACGTGGAAAATGCCTCCGAGGATAGGTCGGCCGCCCTTGTAGGAGGTCGGGCGACCACGTGTCAGGCCTACATTGGCCACTTTGCTTCTCCCTTGGATTGATGAAGTTGTGGATCCGTGACTTGGTGCATTTTCGGCCTTTGAATACATTGGATGCTTGGTCTTGCGGTTGGATTTGAGTGCACTTGTGTTTTCTTCATGATGTGGATCAATGATGTGGCAATTGGCTGATTTGGGAGGTCGGGCGGCCTGACCAGGGGTTGGCCGACCCTGTCAATGGGTCGGGCGGCCAACCCCCAGGTCGGCCGACCTAGTTGAGCCAGGGCTAGCCTGACCTTGGTCGGCCGACCTAGGGTGAGGTCGGCCGACCTGGCCAGTTTGGCCAGTGTGCCACATATTCGATCCTTGGCATGTTTTCATCTATTTTATGTGCATTTTAGTACCTGCACCAAATATTGATACAAAACTTGTGGAACTCATTAGTGGAAGGGTTAGTCCATAATTATTCACTTGCATAGCTCCATTTGGTTGGTTATTGACGGTAGATATCGTGAGATTACGACCGTCAACAGCTACCGTCATCCTTGTTCTCCTTGTCCTCAAGCGCCATGGAGCAAACCGAGCTCCTCTTGTCCTTGTTCTTGTGCCTAGACTAGGTGGAGACGAAGCACAAGCCAGCTGGACCTCCTTGATCGTTCCTCTTGTCCTTCCTATACGTGATCTCCTCATCACTTGAGCTCGACGAGGACGAAGAGGAAGAAGATCCACTGCTGCAAAACCCGATCTCGGTGAAGAAGGCCTTGTCCCGCTTTCGGTTGTCCTTCTGGTAGCTCTTGAAAGTCTTTCGGAAGGTCTTCTTGCCGAAGGGATGCTTGCCGAAGCTGTGCTTGCTAGAGCGGTGCCTGCCAAAGCTCGGCTTGCCGGAGTGGTACTTGTCGGAGTCGTGGGAGTAGCTCTTGCCCTTCTTGTAGTAATCGTTCTTGTTGGGGCACTCGGCGATGAAGTGGCTGACCTCTCTGCACTCGAAGCACTTGGGCCACTCTCCCCTCTTCTTGCTCATCCGGTTGTCATAGGCAGGCTGAAAGCGACTAGACACCAGACAAAGCTCATCATCCCCAAGCGCCGCCAACTGCTCCTCTATAACAGACATCAAAGAAGAAAATGAGAAGTTGTGTAACAGAGGGTTAGTGACAGACTCACTAGAGGGGGTAGCCAAGGCCAGACTCTTAGAACCTGTACAAGCGAGGGAATCCCTCATCTTGTAATCTACCTCAGTGGACTTGAGCTTACTATAGAGCGCCTCTACTCCTATCGTGTCATACCCTGCTGACTCAATGATTCAGTTCACCATGATCTCCCATACTTTTCTATCCAAAGCATACAGCAATTTGACAGCCGGCTGATGATCGGTGTATGGGAGCTCAGCGGGGGTAGAGTTGACACGCAACTTGTTGATGATCGACTGAAAGCAACCAAACAAGTCGTCTACTGACTTTCCCGGCTTCTGGACGAAATTTTCATATTCGCGCCGGTAAGTCTCCACAAGCCTACCCTTAATCGTCGCGGTACCCTCATGGTGTGTACTAAACAGTGACCATATCTCACGCGCCGTCTTAAGGTGACTCACTCTCTCATAATCCATGGGACCAAGCCCGAAAAAGAGAAAGTTAACAGCCTTGGCATCGCCTCATGCCGAGCCATGATATCAGGCGTAGTACGCTCAGCGACTGGAAGCACCACAAAAGTCATACTCTAAGTAGCATCCCATATGTCCTGACTCTGGCTAACAAGGAACGCCTCCATCCTACCCTTCCAGTAGGGATAGCCATCGGAGCCAAGGACGGGAATCTTCCCGGAGTAAGTCATCATCGCTACGGTTTCGTCACCGGTTAAGGTATGAGGAAACCTAACCGGCTCTGATACCACTTGTAGGACGAGACGTGCGACTAGAGGGGGGTGAATAGGAGCACTTAAAAACTCAAACTCACGAACCCCCGGTGTAGATTGACAACTACTTCACACAACAAGTGCTAGACACCGTCCACTGAAAGGAAACGTGTCTAGCAGCACATGGTGTCGCCCACTGAATGGGTACACACCAAGCCAGCGGAAGCACAAGACTCAACAATCACAAGATCGCAAGTCAAGCGAAGCTACGACTCACACACTAGCGTCTTGTTCGCTACTCAACGCACCGAAATGCGTCTCACTGGATCACAATGAGTTGAGAGTATGGGCAGGAACAAGGAACACTAAAAGCGAGGTCGAAGCAAAAACCGGGCAGCGAAAATCCGAACGAAAAAACGCCACAGCCATGTCACAGGCTACTGCCGGACTGTCCGGTAGCGGCCACCGGACCGTCCGGTGGAACCGGAGGGTCCGGTGACTAGACCGGATGATCCGGTAGCAGCCGGGCTAGAATGCCCAATGCTGGACTGTCCGGTGCCTAGCGCCGGACTATCCGTGAGCCGAATGTTCCGGTACATGTACCGGATGTTCCGGTTGGAAGCTGGAACTTGAGCTTTCCAACCCTAAATCTGACCAAACCTTGTCCAATCTTCACGAAATTTGACACAGGCTATCTGAGCCCTATTCTAAAGCTTTTCCCAAAAGATCAACTTAAAATGATCACGGGATTTGTGGGAATTTCAGATCGCATGAAGAGGCAAGCTTTGGGCAAGAAAAGAGGAAAACTCAAATTCGACTTGCTCGTGGCAAACCTACAGTTTGTGATGCACTAGGGCATAATCTCCACATCCTTGCAAGTCCAAAACACCGGCAAAAGAAAGGATTCACCCATGGCCAAAGAAAACACCCAAAAGCCAAGGATTGAGCCTAAAAACCAAACTAGAAAGGGGAGGAGAAGAGGGCTGCACACATGAGCTCGAGTTTTTGCTGAATATTACTGGATTAAACACGAAATTGAGTTCATACAAAGTTCCTACAGCCTACCACCCTTCATCCTTCCCTCTTGAGTGAAGAACACTAGCTAGGGGACTCAAAACCTAGCCCTAATGCTCTCTCTTCTCTCTTAGGCACATGGCTGATTAGAAACTAAGCCTAGGGTTTTCTAATAGTGGGAGAGTCACCTAAATGACCAGCCACTTAGGAATTTATAGCCCTAGGCCTGACGACACAATTAACATTAAGACCCTTACTCTAGAATGCCCGGAAGGGGCTGAAATGTAAAAGATACAATCGGACGACTACGATGACGCTTTGATCTTCTTCTTCTCTACGCCTCGCTTGGATGTACGCCACATAGCCAGTAGTCCAAAAGCTTCCCCGGTTTTGAAGTCAGAAACCTCTTCTCTACGCCTCGCTCTTAAGAACCTTTCCATGAGCTCCAAATATTTTATTTGGGTTTATTAGGTCCAAAACTATTTCTGGAATTTTTCCTAGAATTTTTGAGACCGTCGGGATATTTTTCGGACTTCAAGTATTGATTCTAGACTTCTGTAGAATTATTTTAATTCCGAAAATTATAAATTCCGAATTTACATGGGCTTTGTCCATTTAAATATTTTGGAATTCCAGTAAATCTCAAAGGCCCATTTATGGGTTCTCTAATGGGATTTAAGCGCATTAAGCCCATTAGTGGAGGTGGAAGGCGCAAATCAATTAGTACCATATTGCTAATTGACGCGCATCTACACGGTTCTTCTCCCTATATAATAAACTCGACCCCTCCTCTGAATGACACAACAAAAACGACTATTGGTTGGAGACCCCGATTTGAGAATCCATAAAATAGTCAATCAAAGTTAGTATTTTTTCTCCAACTCCGACGAGTGTCTCCATTGCCGGTAAACTTCTTATACCTTTCTTCTTTCTTTATATTTCTCTCATCTGTGTTGTGCCGCCGTCTCGAACCAGGGCAGCTCACCATCGTCCTGTTCCTATCCTACTAGGCACCACAGGACTCCATGCACGACGTACATGTGCTGCGCTGGCCGGCCATCCACCGAAAGTCTCACGTCTCCAACATCGCGTTGCCCTGCCCTGCCCTGCCCCGTCGACTCCATTGCTGTCGTGCGCGTGGTCTCCTGAGGCCCCAACGCCCTGCTGCTGCCTGCTGTTTCTGGCCTGCCCAGTGCCTTGCTCCTCTATCTAGGCAAAGTACTCGACCCCCCTTCCTGCACACATGCCCTGAACGTTCAAGCTGGCCTCCTGCGACTTGGACTCTAGAGAAGCTAGCTACCAGATGAAGATGAGTTCCCGTACGTGCAAGCTGCAGGCCAATCCGAAGCCAAGGTCCCCTCATGCAACGTCACCAGCTATGAAGATGCGTCTTACGAAGAAAAGAGGTTTGCACGGTTCCTGGATCACATATATATAATATGCCCTTTGCATCTCTTGATAACGTATCTGTAGTACGTAATCCGATCCATGCATCTTTCTATCTACGCATATGATCCAATCTATGTCTCTAGTTCTAGATCGAACCTTTTAATCCCTTGACCTTTTCGCATGCACTGTTCTTTAGGTCATGTGAATATCATCTACTAGTCCTTGTCAGCAAACAATTAATCATGTTTAAGCCTCATTGATCTTTAATTTCTTACAATTCATTTTAGCTCTGTTTTAGGCCATTCTTTTTTGCGTTAGGTTGGTAACAATGAAACCTACACTTTAGTGTTCATGTTGATCATAATATGTGTTCGTACTTTTTAAAAAATTCTAAGATACTAATTGGTTTAATGCTACTCCTATTATTTTTTGTATATAAAAACAATTTAGGGTTTAATCTCAATTTTTCCTAAACCCATGTTAAATTGATTAATGTTTGTGTCGATACTTTTCTAATTTAAAGCTATTTGGGTGAAAACATGGCTTTCTATTAAATGCATGTTAACTTGATTAATGATTATGTAATTGTTTTCTAATTAAAATATGTATAGGTTTATACCTTGATTTTGATAAAGTTATTTAATAGTAACAATAATGTGTTTCGAACTACAATTCACTTAGTCGTAACATGGTTTATGCTAAATCTTGATTAGATAATCTTTCATACATACCTTTGTAAAATTTGTTGTTTAAATAGTATAATTCCTATGAAACATTTATAAATAAAATATGGTTAGTTTCAACTCCAGCAAATGTAATCTGGATAAATTCTATTTGGTTATTTCCCTGAAATATCCATTGATATGTATTTTATTAATTTAAAATAAATATAGATTATAGTCTTTTCTTTGCGATCCACAATGCATATATTCCATTAGTTGTATCTTCAGAGCCGTAGCTCCATTTTCAATGTTTTCTTGCGCTCCCGTGACCGTAGTGACGAGCCCTATCTTTGAGCACGTGTTTTATAAAAGCTTTTCCTATGATTGGTGTATTGTTCTTATGCATGTATGTTTGTCTGCTTTGTATGTTGCGTGTGTTTTAACGTATAGAACGAGTATCATACGCAAGAGTGAACGTCGAGCTTTTCAAGATCTACAGTTGAAGAATTCCTTGAGCAGCTATATATATTTGGGAATAAAGGCAAGTATTCTTTGACCTATGTACTTTAATCACATGATCTAGAGCCTAAATTTTGCATGCTCCTATTAAGGATGACTAGCTTGATATTCCTTTACATGTCTATAAACCTGGAAGAGCTGTAATGTTGTAAATTAATTGCTATCGCTCAACTTATTATTACTCATGTTGCTAATTTTGATTAAATAATGATGCAATAATGATAAAAGCTTGGTTACTTTGCAACATGGGGACTTGAGCATGTTTTGTTGGTTTGCTCAAGTACTTCGCCCTAAGGATCGATTCACCGAGCGACCACCTAGGAAAACAGTGCAACCACAAGAGATGGAATGGGACATCCTTGACTGATTCATTAGATGAACTAGAGTTTTGGCCTGCTTCCCTGAAACATGGCGTATGAGGGGTCTGGGGGATATGGGACTTTGCCCTTTGCCAATGTGGTGCAGTTTGACTGTCACCCTTTGAAACGGAACTCTCATATCTTTAGTTAACTGGAGTAACCTGTAACGAGTGGGCCATAACTCTAGGAATTCTTTGTAAAGGTCTCGTAATGAAACCCTGCCGATTCATCTAAGGTATGAATAAATGGGGCTTTGCAAACCTCGGGCACAATGGGAATCATGACTTGTGGGTAAAGATGTACAACCTCTCGAGAGTGTTTAAAACTGATATATCAGCCGTGCTCACGGTTAAGAGCGCCCTGGACCCTCACAGATTAGAGTTTCATGTTCAAGGTAAAAGGCTCATGGTGATCATGGTAATGATGATGGTTATGGTTATGGATCCTATTTATCTACTTATTATGTTTTGCTGTCTTTATAATATGGGATGGGTTATGCTAATCATTACTAGTAACTAAAACTTGACTAATTAAAAGCAACTGCTATGCCTGTCCACTATAAAGCCAGTCCACTTTTACTCTAAACGGAATACTTGCTGAGTGCACCATGTACTCACCCTTGCTATCCCAAACCTATAGTTCTTTCCTATACAAGTTGATGATGATATGAAGACGGAGTGGATCTAGAAGTTTACAAGGTGTTTAGGCGTATGTGCCCCCAGTCAACCTTCCTGTGAAGATGGAGTTCCGCTACGAGATAGAAGTTCCACTATACTCTGATATATTGACTTTTGTGTCAAATGTAAGTTTTATACGCTTATTTAATGCACTGTCTATTGATATTCACCGATGAAGTCGACTGTATGTGTGGAAAATAGATCCTGGGCACACATACGGTGTCATCTGGTTTTGTTTCTAAAACCGGTTGTGACACCCCTTTTGCAAGCATCTAGTGAGAAGTATAAGGTCCTAAACAAGTGACCATTTAGTTCAAGTAGAATGTGCTACAAGGATTGCTTTTCCTAATCTCTTGACCATAGTCCCAGAGAAGCTTGTATTGCAATGTCTCATCACTCATCACTTGCTTCATGGCTAACCTCTTAGCTCTTGCAAGCTTGGTTTATGATAGTGTCAAATTCCAATCCTTTTGAACAGTCCTTGAAAAGTTTGACAAGCTCACCTTTTGGTCTGCTCTAAATGCCTCAATATACTTGTCTGCAAGCCACGTAGAAGTGCACTTCATCAACACCAACTTTCTTGCACAGGTGTGGTCTGCATTGTATTATTTGATCACCATCTCATTTGCCCTGCTATCAACTGAGGCATATAGGTTCAAAGAGCAACCACCATCACATATTGCATGAACTTTCTTCTTCTCATTTCTCAGGTATTTGATATCCACTCTTTCCTTCATGTTGTATGTGATTATGGCTTTCCTGAGAAGCTCCACTGTCCCAAACAACATTCCCACCTTAAGGCCCTATTTGGTACAGCTTTTTCTTGCTGTGTTTTTTCCACCACTGTATAAATAAGAGAAAAGCGCGGTCAAAATAAGCGGGTTTGATCTCGCTTTTGCTTTTTAGTACAAATGGTTGCTGTGGAAAGAAGCGCGGCCAGGAGAAGCTGAAAAAAGTGTTCTGTTTGGCTGCTAGTTCTGACTTATTTTGGCCATAAGTAGCAAATAAGCTGTACTAAACAGGGTTGGATTGCTCAAGTCGTGACTTCTGAAAGACCCGAAGTTCAACTTGCATCTGCCTTCTCCATATGAGTCTGAGTCAAGTAACTATAAGTCCTCATTGAAGATAGGACCAACGCCTAAGAGGGGGGTGAATTAGGATTTCTAAAAACTGAGGCTCACTAAAAACTACAACTACTAAGCAAAAACTATGCAAGTAAATCTAACTATGTGCACTATGGTTTTGCTAAGTGTTGCTACTCTTGCCGTGGCCAAGTCTTGCAACCTAGTTCCACCTAGAAACTAACCTATCAAGCTAGTCTAGGAATGTAAGCACACAATTGAAAGAATGTAAATGCGGAAGCTAAAGAGATAAGAAGAGATATGCAAATTCCCGATGATGATGAAGGCGATGGCACACGAGGAAAACACGGCAATATTTTTCCCGAGGTTCGGGGAGGCCAACGTGCCCTCTCACCCCCTATGTCCTCGTTAGGTGCCCCCGTAGGCTTTGCTCTCGCTCAATCCTCAAAGGAGTGCGGCCTCGCCCACGCAAGGGTAGAGGATGTCAAAGTGACTTCCTCGGAAGTCAAGCAAACCCGATCGGGTCTCCGGATATCCCCAGTACACACCCACAAGCCCTTCTCTCGTGTAGTCCTAGACTACGGCCTCGCCCACACAAGGGTAGAGGATTGTCGGGATTGTTGGGGTCTTCTGAGTCCTTCTCGTGGAGCTACCCCGCCATCTCCACTATGGGGAGCTTTTGGCCAAAACGCCGAGGGCCTTTCTCCCTCTCACAAGGTGGTGTCGGCCACTCCACGCTCCAAAGGGTCTCACAAGACTTACAACCGCACACACACAAGGGTAAATGTGCACGCATGCACGGGTAATAGACAAGGTGGCCTAAGCAAGGATGCACTAAGCACTAGCTATGACAGATATGTCTAGTTTTGCTCGTGTGTTGACGCTCGTTAAGTACTAAATTTTTACTCTATTTTTATATGATTTTATATCTTTTCGAGAGTTAATTTTATCATTTAGTCTTGTTTTACTAACAAATAACCCTGTTTTCGAGAATGCTCTTTGTTTTTGTGCAATATTCATTTTTGCAGGAAAATAGGGAATAATTGAAGATATTTGAGAATTTCTCGATGAAAATATTTATGCTGAAGCGGGCTTTGAAATAGAGACTAATTGAAGCCCATTTGAGGAAGAAGACCAACAAGAAAAGAAGTCTTGGAAGATAAATTCTGCTTGAAGGACTAAATCCTGAAATCTTCTCAAAATTCATGACAGCAGCAGCTTGCGGGCCCAATTCGGAGACCAGAACGACGTCAGATGAAGAAAGTTTGCATACGAAAGTTGTAGATCTCTTCGAGCTCTACAATTTAGAGTTCGAGTTGGCCTTCTTTGGACTTCGGACGAGGAAGTTATGGTCGAAATACTAAAAGTTGCAGAATATGGAAGAGTCCAATTCGGGAAGGATAAGGATGGAAGCTTCATCTACAAGCAAGGAAAGGCATGAACGTCCGGGACTCTTTTAGAAACTTGTGTATACTTGGAAATTGGTGTTTTATGTGTTTTAGGACTCTTAAAACTGACCTAATAGATTCCATGTGTAGGGTTCCCTCCGGGGTATACATATAGAGCCTCCCAAGGGGAGAGGGAGTGAGTCCACTGCATTATTCATTGTAAGTCGAAAGTCTAGGGCAAGGGTTGGGGGCTAGAAGCATTCAACTCGGTGAGAAGCTCATCTTGGCGAAAGGAGGAAGCAAGAGGAGGCAGAAGGGGGGCCAATCGGCCGACCCCTAGGGGTCTGGTCGGCCGACCCAGGCCCTTCCGAGGAGGTCTCGAGTTCATCTTTCGACATGTTCTTCGTCGAGTTCATCCCGACGACTATGCTTTAGAGTTTACGATGTATCTCGAGTAATTCCTTGTACTTCTTTCGATAATTTGATGAAACATTGATATTCGATCAATAAAGATTGTCTTCTATACCTAGTTTGTTGTTTATACATGATTTATGATCCATATCTTTGTAATGCTTAATTCCAACATGTCTAGTCGGCCGACGTATAGAAGTTCTTCATGTTCTTGTAATAGATCTTTTTACTTAGCTAGTTGATTGAATCTACTCATGCTTAGAGATGGTTGGGGTTTACTAGTATGTTGATTACCTGGTTACTAGTGATAGTAGAGCCCGGGGAAAGGTTCGAGTAGATCCTCGACATTCATGACCATGTTTATTCTTTGTTTAATGTTTAGATCTAGTTTCAAGGTGGTTCTAAGTATGATGGTTGTTTGTCTCATATCTCTTGTGGATCTTTTTGCCATGTTAAGCCTATCGTTCTCACGTTTATAGCCTAAACCTTGTTCTATCATTTTATGCAATAGTTTTATCTCTTATTAGAACCTTATTAGAGTATAGATTATAGTTTATTTAGAATAGTTTTATCTCTTGTTTAAGCTGGTTTGGATCTATTAGAATTAGTTAGTAATTCAGTTAATATTAGATAGATAATATCTTAGACATAATTATCCCTGGATTGACAAACCCAAGATACTTATCCTGGGGAAAAGCTATTACGATACTGTACGCTTGCATTATAAAGTTTGACGTTCTTAAGTGGTGTCAACAAGCTTTTCTGGCGCCGTTGCCGGAGAATCCTAATTATCGTTTAAGTTATTAGAAATCTTTTATTAACTATATTGCTACTAGTTTTGATAGTTAGTTTGCTTTTTGTGTGTTTAATTTTGTTTTAGTTTGTCTATAGTTTTTACTTTTGATAATATAATAATTGTTATTTTATGTTTAAATTCTAGTTACTTAGTTTTATTTAATTTCGTTCTTATCCTTGGTTTATTTTTAGTTAAACTAATCCAGCAACTTTGTTGTCATAGATTTTTCATTTTGTGTTTTTGTTTTTGTAATTAGTTTCAGATATGACTTCAAAGGTTGAAGAGTGGAGCTTTTGACGCTTGGGGAGTGTTTAATTCCAAAAGCTGTAGACCCCAAGTTTCAAGAATCCAACAAGAAGCCAGAGTCAGGATCATACGAGCTGAAGCCAGGAATCATCAGGATTGCTGCCGCAGATCCATTCAGTGGAGAAGACGACAAGAATCCGTACAAGCACCTGGAGAAGCTCAAGCAAGTATGCCACCCTTTCTATCAAGAAGGAGTCCCAGTAGAGTGGGTCAAGTGGAATCTCTTTCCATTTACCCTCGTGGATAAAGCCAACAAGTGGTATCAAGCTGCCTCAATTGAAGCTAAAAGAAAAGAGATTGGGAAATTCTTGAGCAGAAATTCTTTGCAAGATTTTTCTCATCACTAAAAATGTACAAGTTGAAGAAGCAGGTTTTTAACTTCGAGCAAAGACATGATGAAGACATCGACGAAGCCTGGGAGAGACTCGACGGTTTGCTCACACAAGGACCACTACTTGGAGTAACACCAGTTGTGCATATTCATACTTTCTACTATGGTCTGATGCCAGAAGCCTTTGAGAAAGTGAATATTACTGCTGGAGGATCACTGTTGAGCAGGACATGGAGAGAAGCTAACAAGATTTTATCTGATATCTGCATAGCTTGCAAGTACAACAGAGAAAGGAAGGACGATGGAGTGAAGAAGCCAAAAGTCCACATGCCGCCCACATCTGCTATCTTTGAAGACCAACCACTTGTCAAAAAGACTACAGTGTCATATGCCTCAGACGAGGAGGATTATGGAAGTTTTGTACCCCAAGAGGAGACCAAAAGTGATTATAGAAGTCTTGCTAGCGCAAAGCCTTTGACAAAATTCGAGAAGATAAGCTGGATGCCAGTGGAGTTTGGCGATACAGTCAAGTGTGTAGGACCACTTCCGACAGAAGACTTAGTGGAAGAGGAAGAGCTGTTCCCACCAGAAATACCACTAAGCAAGAGTGATGATAGTTAAGATATAGGGGAGGTGCTGCAGAAATTATTCCAAGAGGAAGAGCTGGATAGTGACTTTGTCTCTGAAGTGAAGCAAGTGATCGGGGTCAAGCTAGAGTCATCACTCACTAAGGAAGTTATCGTTCAGCTACCAGCCGAGGAATCACCAATTGGAATTTCGTGCTCCATCAACAAAGAAGTCTTTAACAACATACACTGCGCTATGGAAGCCCAAGTAAGTACAATGAGCTATGAAGTTTATTCTAAGTTATGTAATAAACCATGTTTAATTTCTACCAATCTTAGGATTAAACATGCTAGTAATGAAGTGATTAAACCTGTAGGCTTAATTAAAAATGTTGAAGTTGACTTTGCTGGAAAAATCATACCAACTGATTTCTATGTCATTAATGTCTATGATAATGATATTAAATTAATTTTTGGTAGACTTTTTCTTAAGTTGGTTGATGCCGTAGTTAATAATGAAAAAGAAAAAGTCAATTTAAATATTAATGGATTAAAATGTGACTTTGATTTCTTACCGGCATCTAAAGTGCCTGTTAATCTCGCTCCAGATATAGAGGAGATAGAGAGTATTAATTATATTAATGCTTTTAGAGAACCTTTAAATTTAGTCTTAGAGGGAGAAGACGAAGGATTTTTCTCTGAAGAAGCAACCAATGCCACTAACAAATTAGAACAGAATATAGAAGAAACCCGAGACTCTCCAGTAGAGACGATAGGTGACCTTAATCAACAGGAGGCGCCAGATGTAGAGTTAAAACCGCTACCTGATGGATTTAGATACGAGATTTTAGGAAAAGATAAAACCTACCCAGTAATCATCAGTAATGAGCTAAGTCCAAAGAAGTAGATGAGAGCCAATGGACCGGCCTCATTGCTCTCCTGGTGTGATGAGTGATTGCCAACGAGCAAAAGCCCTCCGATGGACTGGAGGTAGATGATGAAGACCTCAATGGACACAGGCAAAAGCCCTCCAATGGACCGGAGGCAATGCTCGGAGTCCGTCGGCCATGGGAGCTCGGTACACGGAGGGGCGGTTCGGCAACGGTGGTGTAAGCCCTCTGATGGACCGTGAGGCAACTCCGATGGACTGGAGAAGCCGGGTGCCACCGTGGTGCTCCTACCCGAGTGCATGGCGCGAAGGCGTGTAAGAGAGGCTTTGGCGGCTTTGGCTCAAAACCGCCACCCAAGCTATTCAAAGCTTGGTGAGTTAGGCCATGACTCACCAAGATAGAGAAGATGGGCCAAGTCCGGCCCAAACGGAGACTTCCTAAAGTTTCCCGGTTTCTGACTTCAAAATCGGGGGTGCAAAGGTGGATTGGACTACTGGCCACGTGGAGGACATCCGAAGATTGCGTGGAAGCTAAGAAGATGAAGTCTTCATCGTGGTCGTCCATCCCCGATATTTTGGGTTCTTTTCTGTTTTAGCCCCTTCGATTGTTTCTAGTGTTAGGGGTCTATATGTAAAAATGCCAAAACTGAACCGGTGTATAAATAGCCTAAGAGCTGGTCATTAGAGCAGTCTTGGCAGCTAGGTTTTCATTTCCTTAGGGTAATTTTCGTCCTCAAGCTTTGAGCTCCAAGTTTAGAAGGGTTAGGGTGAGATCTAGCCTCCAAATCAAGAGGGAAGGTGAGGGTGGTTGCTTGGAACGAAATCCTTCGTTGTAATCTAATCTAAGACCTCTTTTGAGGCTCATAATCGAAGTGGTTTCGTGCAGCAACTTTGTGTGCTTCTCCTCCTCTTTGTTCTCTTTGGTTTTTGGCTTCAATCCTTGGCTTTTTGGGTGTTTGCTTTTGGCCAAGGTTCAATCCTTTGTTTTCCTTTTGTTTTGGACTTACAAGGACGTGGAGATAATGTCTTAGAACATCTCAATCCCGAAGGATTGCCACGAGCAAGTTGTTCTTGAGCTTTCCCCTTTCTTGCCCAAATATTCACCTCTTCACGAGATCCGAAATTCCAGCTTATCCCGTGATCTTTTTCCATAGATCTTTTGGGAATAGCTTTGGAATGGGGCTAGAATAGCCTGTGCCAATTTCGTGAAGTTTGGAGAAGGTTTGGTCAAGATTCGGATTGCTTTTGTGTGAGCTTTTCTGCTGTCCAGTTTTCCTGCTGGTTCTGTCCGTCTTCAAGCCTGGATTGGTTTAGGAGACAAATCTTCGAATTTTAGGCTGAAATTTTGTGGAGCTCTTTATCAGTAAATCATAAAGCTCCCATAAAAATTTCAGATCATTTGGAGGTGTTTTGACCTAGTTTGGATTTTTTCTCTTGAGGGTGGTCTATCAGTTTTTGACCATCGGACCGTCCGATGGTTTGACCATCGGACGGTCCGACGGTCAAACATCGGACAGTCCGATGGTAGTAGAATTTTTATTTCTTGTCCAATTGAGCTGAAAATTTGTGGAGTTGTTCCCTAGCCCCTTCTTAATCTTCAGTAAAAATTTCATAATTTTTGGAGCTGGTTTGTTAGGGTTTTTTATCAACTCTTTTCAGGGTGTTCTTCTGTGACCATCAGACGGTCCGATGCTCTAATCATCGGGCGGTCCAATAGTCTAAACTTTCTTCTTTTAGTCTAAATTTTTTTGGAGCTATTCCCTATTGTCTTGTGACGTTGTGGTAATTTTTTGGGGTGGTTTGGAACTTTGCTTCTAGGGTTTTGAGATTTTTCTTTGCAGCCCTATCTGTCTGAAATCTGCAGTTTCCCGGAGTTGGTTCCTTTTGCGCACTTTTTCTTACCCGTTTGAGCGTGTGATTCCGCTTGGTGCTTGGTACGTATCTGTTCAGTGGATGGTACCAAGCACGTGTTGTGAGCTAGATATGTATCCTCTCAGTGGACGGTGTCTAGCTTCGTTGTGGGTGTTGTTTCCGTTTTGCACTGCGGTGGGGGTTAGAGTTTGAGTTTTCAAATGCTCCTATTCACCCCCCTCTAGTCGCACGTCTCGGTCCTACAAGTGGTATCAAAGCTGGTTAGGTTTCCTCATACCTTAACCGGTGACGAAACCGTAGCGACGATGACTTACTCCGGGAAGATTCCCATCCTTGGCTCCGATGGCTATCCCTACTGGAAAGGTTGGATGGAGGCGTTCCTTGTTAGCCAGAGTCAGGACATATGGGATGCTACTCAGAGTATGACTTTTGTGGTGCTTGCAGTCGCTGAGCGTACTATGCAGGATATCGTGGGTCAGCATGAGGCGAATGCCAAGGCTGTTAACTTTCTCTTTTTCGGACTTGGTCATGTGGATTATGAGAGAGTGAGTCACCTTAAGACTGCGCGTGGGATATGGTCACTGCTTAGTGCACACCATGAGGATACTGCAACGATTAAGGCTAGGCTTGTGGAGACTTACCGGCGCGAATATAAAAATTTCGTCCAGAAGCCGGGAGAGTCAGTAGACGACTTGTTTGGTCGCTTTCAGTCGATCATCAACAAGTTACGTGTCAACTCTGCCCCCGCTAAGCTCCCATACACCGATCATCAGCAGGCTATCAAGTTGTTGTATGCTTTGGACAGAAAAGTGTGGGAGATCAAGGTGAACTCAATCTGAGTCGGCAGTGTATGATACGATAGGAGTAGAGGTGCTCTATAATAAGCTCAAGGCCACAGAAGTAGATTACAAGTTAAGGGATTCCCTTGCTTGTACAGGTTCTAAGAGTCAGCCTTGGCTACCCCCTCTAGTGAGTCTGTCACTAACCCCCTGTTACACAACTTCTCGTTTTCTGCTTTGATGTCTGTTACAGAGGAGCAGTTGGCGACACTTGGGGATGATGAGCTTTGTCTGGTGTCTAGTTGCTTTCAGCGCGCCTATGACAACCGGATGAGCAAGAAGAGGAGTGAGCGGCCCAAATGCTTCGAGTGCGGAGAGGTCAGCCACTTCATTGCCGAATGCCCCAACAAGAACGACTACTACAAGAAGGGAAAGAGATACTCCCGCGACTCCGACAAGTACAACTCCGGCAAGCCCAGCTTTGACAAGCATTGCTCCAGCAAGCACGGCTTCGGCAAGTGTCCCTTCGGCAAGAAGAACTTCCGGAAGGTTTTCAAGAGCTACCAGAAGGACAACCGGATGCGGGACAAGGCCTTCTTTGCTTAGATCGGGTTCTGCAGCAGCGGATCTTCTTCTTCTTCGTCCTCGTCAAGCTCAAGCGATGAGGAGATCACATACAGGAAGGACAAGAGGAACGATCAAGGAGGTCCAGCTGGCTTGTGCTTCGTCTCCACCATGTCCAGGCGCAAGAACAAGGACAAGAGAAGCTCGGTCTGCTCCATGGCACTTGAGGACAAGGAGAACAAGGATGACGGAAGCAACTCTTCGTGAGATGATGAGGTAACTCCTGAGCAAGCCAAAATCCTTGAGATGCTAGAGCAGAGCAGCCGAGAGTTGAAAGCCCAGGATAAGATGCTAGAGAAGGCAGCTAAGAAGATGCAGAAGTTGAAAGCCCAACTTGTTGAGGCTTTAGAGGAGAATGAGAGGTTGAGGAGTGTGAGACCCCAACCCAGTGAGATTGAGTGCCCTACCTACGAGTCTTTCATGACGGAGCTTGGTGACCAAAGAGATAGGTATGCCAAGCGGGTAGAGGAGATAGATGAGCTGAAGGCTGAGCTAGGCAAACTCTAGTCTAAACTGGATGAGCCTACTTTGAGTGGAGAGGTCGAGTGTGAGTCTTGCCCTTGTCTAGTTAGAGAGCTAGTTGTGCTGAAGGAGAAGTTTGAGGGGCAGCTCATGGAGCTTGAGAAGATTAGGGCTAGACCTGCACTGTTGAGTGTGTGTATGGTCTGTCCTACTTTGAGAGGTGAGTTAGAGCAGTTGAGAGCTGACTTTGAGGTGCTCTCAGCACCTACTGACACTTGTGAGAACTACCTAACCCTTAGGATGCAGCTGGTGGATAGGGATGCCACCATTAGCAAGTTGGAGAAAGCTGCTGTGATTCCCTCCCTAGACTGTGACACCTATGCTGCCCAGGCTATGGGTCTGGAGGATCTGAGGGAGGAGATGTTGTCTTTGCAAAATGACAACAACAGGTTGAGAGATGTGCTCAGTTGGGTATATGCTAGGCAACCCCAACTAGAGATGATCATAGAGAGCACCAAGAGAGCCGAGGGTGAGACGAGTGGTGTTGGGTTTGGAGAGTGCAGCACTTCGGGTAAGAAAAGTGCCCCAATTAAGATCAAGACTGCACCTACCCAGCCAAGTGAGACTGTTGATGGGGTTTACCATGAGCCACCCAAGGCTGCCCCAAAGAAGCAGTACTGGACACCCAAGCCTTCCAAGGCTAAGCTGGACAAGATTGTTGAGGAAGAGCTTAAGCCCAAGGGCAAGAAGCCAGTTCAACAGCCTGAGCCACCCAAGGCCACACCACCTAAGCCCAGGTCCCAGCCTAACCCAGTTCCTAGGAGGCCTGTCTACCACTGTGAGTTTTGCCAACGGAATGGCCACCTAGAAGAGTTTTGCTTCAGGAGGAAGCGGACTGAGAGGCAGGAGAGAGCTTGGGGTAACCAGGATCAGTTCTACCAGGGCGGTAGGCAAGATCCTGAGAGCCAATGGACCGGCCTTATTGCTCTCCTGGTGTGATGAGTGATTGTCGACGAGCTCAAGCCCTTCAATGGACTGGAGGCCCTCCGATGGACTGGAGGTAGAGGAAGACGAAGACCTCGATGGACTGAGGCAAAAGCCCTCCAATGGACCGGAGGCAATGCTCGGCGTCGGTCGGCCATGGGAGCTCGGTACACGCAGGGGCGGTTCGGCAACGGTGGTGTAAGCCCTCCGATGGACCGCGAGGCAACTCCGATGGACTGGAGAAGCCGGGTGCCACCGTGGTGCTCCAACCCGAGTGCATGGTGCGAAGGCGTGCGAGGGAGGCTTTGGCGGCTTCGGCTCAAAACCGCCACCCAAGTTCAGATGACTTGGTGGGTTGGGCTCCGACTCACCAAGATTGAAGATTGGGCCAAGACCCGGCCCAGGAAGCCCGCAGAATAAAGTTTCCCGGTTTCTGACTTCAAAACCGGGGGAAGCTTCCGGACTACTGGCTACGTGGCGCTCATCCAAGCGAGGCGTGGAGAAGAAGAAGATCAAGCCGTCATCGTAGTCGTCCGATTATATCTTTTCGGTTTGGCCCCCTCCGGGCATTTTTAGAGTAGGCGTCTTAATGTAATTGTGTCGTTTAGGGCCTAGGGTATAAATAGACTTGAGAGGCTCCCTTGGAGCTCATCTTGGCAGCCACAAACCCTAGGATTTCCTAACCCTAGCAGCCAAGGTCCAAAGAGAGAAAGAGAGAGGATTAACTAGGAGATGAGTGCCTAGTTTAGTCTAATCTTGTCATTAGTGGGAGGATGAAGGGAGGTAGGCTCTAGGGAACTCTTGTAACCTGAATTTCGTGGTTAATTCAAGGTTCTTTGTTGTGAAATTCCAAGTCTTGAGTAGCAATCTCGTCCCTCCCTCTTTGCCCCTTTTTCTAGTTTCGTTTTTGGTCCCGTTTCTTGGATTTTGGCTCGTTTTGTGTTGTCCAAGGATGAGACCTTTCTTTTGCCGGTATTTTGCCTTGCTAGGACGTGGTGCATCTCACTAGCCAAGTGCTAGAATCATCCAACCACGAGCAAGGGCCGTTCTTGACGTTTCTAGGTTTTTCGGGTTCAACTCACCAACCTCATGAGATCTGAAATTCCCGTGCAACCCTTGATCTTTTCAGGTGGATCTTTTGGGGTTTGCTAGGGAAGGTACTTAGGATCATCCATGCAAATTTTCGTGAAGTTTCGTTGAGATTTGACCCGGTTTTGGTTCGGTTTTTGGAGTGCCTGCGTGCAGTTTTTCAGTAGTTCGGAGTCAACTCACCTACCTCACGAGATTTGCAACTCCCGTGCATCCCTTGATCTTTTGGAGCTGATCTTTTGGGATTTGCTAGGGAAGGTCCTTAGGATTGTCCATGCAAATTTTCGTGAAGTTTCATTGAGATTTGACCCCGTTTCGATCGTTTTTCGTAGATGTGTCGGGCTGTTTTCTGCGCGCAGTTTTTCGGAGAACTGACAGTACTAATCGTTTGTCCTTAGGTTTGTCCGAACCCTATACTTCGGATTGTCCGATCCCCTTCCCTCGGATTGTCTGGTCTATAGGTTTTTAGGGCTGTTTCAGCCCCTTTCTTTGGGTTTGTCCGGTCAGTTCTTTTGGTTGAGACAGTATTGTCCGGTCTAGTGTATTTAGGGCTATTTTTGCGTGTTTCTTGCTCCGCTTGTTTGGGGTTTGTTTTTCTTGGTTTCTTTGGTTTTTTGGAGTGTTGTTGTTTGCTTCAAGCTTGTTTTGTGTCAACCACTGCATGCCCATACTCTTCACTCACTGTTCTTAAGTGAGGCACACTTCGGTGTGTTGAGTGGCTAGTGTGCGACGCTTGCAAGCTTTGTAGCTTGTCTTGTTTTGTTTGTGCCTTGTTGTTCTTGCTTGCTTTGATGGTGCTTTAGTGTTTTCAGTTTAGGGTTTCTCAATGTGTCCTATGGTTAGTAGCTTGTCTATGCTACGTAACTCTGCACGTTAGAGAGGTGTAGTTTTAGGTGTTGTGTGTGTTTGTCTGGGTGTAGTGTGTTTGCTCGTTTAGGTGTAGTTTTGTTGCTCATCTTACGTCCTTTTCTTTGGGCGTTATTTCGAGTGCTTCCGCTTTCCACCCGATACGTATCTGTTCAGTGGACGGTATCGGGTGTGAGTGTGTTTTCGTGAGAGCGCACTTTGGGGGTTTGAGTTTGAGTTTTTCAAGTGTTCCTATTCAACCCCCTCTAGTCGCACGTCTCAGTCCTATAGATCCTCCCCACCGCGGTGAGAGGAGCGACCACTTTGCTGGTGGTGAGAGAGAAGGCGGCCTTCTGGCCCGTGCTCCAGGTGGTAAGAGATGCTTTGACGGTCGAGCTCCTAGTCGTTTTCAGCGCAGCTACGGACCTCGTGACAGAGGGTTTGTGAGAGAGCTTGAGAGGCCACGCTTTGAGGGTCGTGGTTACTCCAGTCGTGGTGATTTCTTTGACTGTGCTTACCCCACTTTTGAGCAGATGGCTCGGCACTGGTACAGCAGCTTTGGTACTAACCCCAGTGCCGGACCGTTTGCTCACCATCGCTTTACTTGACTATGGAGGATCGAGGCATGGAGGACGTGTGGATCATAGACTCCGGTTGCTCTAGGCACATGACAGGGCACCGCAAGTGGTTCTCCAGCCTCAACCCCGTAAGCACCAAGGAGTACATCACATTCAGGGACAATGGTCAAGGTAAAGTGCTGGGTGTTGGTTCTGTTTCGCTCTCTGCTAAGCTTTCCCTGATTGAGGTTGCTTTTGTCCAGAATCTAGGGTTCAATTTGGTTTCTGTTTCGCAACTTCTCGATGAAGGATTTGAGGTTCGGTTTAAGAAGGGTGCGTGCTGCGTTCTTGATGATGAGGAGACCCTTGTTTGCTCTTTACTGCCTTTTAGTCAGGTTTTTAGGGTCGACCTCACATCTATTTCTAGCCCTACTCGCTGTTTGGTTGCTAGTCCTTCGGCTGATATTTGGAAGTGGCATAGGAGGCTTGGTCACCTGAGCTTTGATCTGCTAGTCAGGTTGAGTTCAATGGGCCTAACCCGAGGATTACCCAAGTTGAGAGCTGAGAAAGACTTAGTATGCCACCCCTGTCGTCATGGCAAGATGGTTGCCACTTCTCACATTCCTGTGTCTCAGGTTATGACCTCCTATCCGGGTGAGCTACTCTATATGGATACAGTAGGTCCCGCTCGGGTAGCGCGGTCAGTGGGAAGTGGTACGTGCTTGTCGTTGTGGACGATTTTTCGCGGTTCTCGTGGGTATTTTTCATGGAGTTTAAGGATGAGGCGTTTGGTTTTGTTCGGGATCTGGTACTGAGGTTGAGAAATGAGAGTCATAAGGCCATGAGGGCTATCCGCAGTGACAATAGCGGAGAATTCAGAAACTCTCGGTTTGAAAACTTCTGTCATGACCTAGGTCTTGAGCACCAGTTTTCTTCTCCATATACCCCACCGCAGAACGGTGTTGTGGAACGCAAGAACCGCACACTCGTTGAGATGGCACGGACGATGCTCGATGAGCACAGGACTCCGAGGCGTTTTTGGGCTGAGGCAGTGAATACGGCCTGTTACATTGCGAACCGGATCTTCTTGCGAGCTTTCCTTGGAATGACCTCGTATGACCTTCGGTTTGGTAGGCAGCCCAGCGTCAAGCATTTGTGAGCGTTTGGCTGCAGGTGCTTTGTGCTGAAGAAGGCGGGGCATTTGGACAAGTTTGAGTCTCGTTGTTTGGACGGGATTTTTCTGGGGTATGCTTCTAGTTCTAGGGCTTTTCGTGTGTGGAATTTGGAGGCCAAGCAAGTTGTCGAGACTTGTGAGGTTTCTTTTGATGAAACTATGCCCTGCACAACCCCTGCCTTTGGGCTTTCAGGTGATGATGAAGAAGGCACCCCCATCTTTGAGGATGAGGAAGGTGCGGTTGATGTTGGTGATGCAGGAGCCACTGCACCGGCTGCAGCTCCTGCCCCCTCTGCTACGAGCTCTGATGATGAAGGAGGACCCTTGCCCACGGCTTCCTCTTCACTTCCCCGATAGCAAGCTCAAGCAGAGGCTGGCCCCGCTGAGGACGCATGGGAGGTGACTTCCGAGATTGTTCCATCTCGGCAAGTCTAGCGGGGTCACCTTCCACACAAGATGATTGGAGACATTCACCAGCGTGTTACACGCTCTACGGTTGGTTCTCTAGCCTTTTTCTCCCACTCTGCATATGTTGCTACTTTTGAACCCCAGGATGTGTCACATGCATTATCTGATCCTAACTGGGTGAACGCCATGCATGAGGAGTTGGAGAATTTTGAGAGAAACCATGTCTAAGATTTAGTGGAGCCTCCACCAAACTGTCGCCCTATAGGTACCAAGTGGGTTTTCAAGAACAAACAGGGTGAGAACGGGACGGTTGTAAGGAACAAAGCGAGATTGGTAGCCCAGGGTTTCTGTCACGAGGAGGGAATAGATTATGAGAAGACCTTTGCCCCTGTAGCTCGTCTGGAAGCCATTAGGATTTTGCTTGCCTTTGCGTCCTCTAAAGGCTTCAAACTACAGCAAATGGATGTCAAGTCTGCTTTCCTGAACCGGTTCATAGAGGAGGAGGTATATGTGAGACAACCTCCTGGCTTTGAGAGTGCTAGATTTCCAGACCGGATGTATAAGTTGAGGAAAGCCTTTTATGGTCTGAAGCAAGCTCCTAGAGCTTGGTATGCTAGGTTGAAGAGTTTCCTGCTCAAGTATGGGTTTGTGATGGGTTCAGTAGATAAGACCTTGTTTTTGTTGAGTCGTGGCGGTGACACCCTGATAGTTCAGATATATGTTGATGACATAATCTTTGGTGGTTCATCTCACGATTTGGTGTCTAGTTTTGCTGAACAGATGAGCAGGGAATTTGAGATGAGTCTCATGGGTGATCTCCAGTTCTTCCTCGGGCTGCAGATCAAGCAAGGCCTTGAGGGTACCTTCGTCCATCAAGCCAAGTACACAAGAGACATACTCAAGAAGTTTAACATGGGTGACTCTAAACCCATGACAACTCCTATGAGTACAAACACGGCGCTTGATGCTGATGAAGATGGGGAGGCGGTGGACCAGATGGAATTTCGAGGGATGATCGGCTTACTTCTGTACCTGACGGTGACCAGGCTTCTCCTAGGACTTCTCACCGTCAAGCGGTGAAGCGCATTTTTATGTATTTGAAATTCACTCCTGAGCTTGGTCTTTGGTATTCCTCGGGTTCTTCTCTTTCTCTTAGAGGGATCTCAGATGCTGACCATGCTGGCTGCCGGATTGATCGTAAGTCAACCTCCGGCACATCCAACTCTTAGGAACCTCTCTTGTCTCTTGGTCCTCCCGCAAGAAAGCTAGTGTAGCTCTTTCCACCACTGAAGCAGAATATGTTGTTGCTGCTGTGAGAAACAAGGCCTAAGAGGTAGAGGTTTCGGAGATTAATGACAACCTAATGTCGTTTACTAATGAGTTCATGCTTTGAAGGTTTTTATATTAGTATTTGAGCTCACTGGTTGATTAAAAGAGATCCCCAATTTCAAATTCTAATGTACGGCTTGTGGTTTAATCGAGCTAGCAAGAAGATCGGGTGTTTCCCTAGCTCTAAGTGCCAAAAGGTGAAGAAGAGCACTTAGTTTTCATTTTGCTAGCTTTAGTCGAGCCGTACTACCAAGAGGGGTTGAGGTGAGTAGCTTGAGTCACTCCATTTTGAGAATTCTCTAACTTTCGAGTGCATCTATGTCCTAAAGCTCAAGCACCTTAAAACATGCCAAAACACACTCACCTTTGTCAAATAAGTCAAGAGAAAGCCCTCAAAAACTTTACAAAACTCCGTTTGAAAACAGCGCTGAAAACCAAATCTTTATGTACCACCGGACTGTCCGGTGGCTCACCACCGAACTGTCCGATGGCTCAAAAACATAGCGCTGAGTTTATGTCGATCGGCTCGCTTTAATAGCCACCGGACTGTCCGGTGCAATCACCGAACGATATAAACTAAGGGCTGTATTTTCTTCGTCCCAAGGGAAATGGACCACCGGACTGTCCGGTGGCTCACCACCGGACGATATAATCTGAGGGGTTGCCAAGTGGGCTGAGCTCAACCCTCCATGCCTCTAAGGCCCTTGGCGCGAAACGGGTTTTTGAATTTTATATACCACCGGACTGTCCGGCGGGTACGCAGAAAAACGGTTGGAGCTCCCCAACGGCTACTTTTGGAGCTCCACCCTTTTTAAAGGCTCCCCCTCCCCTCATTTACTACCTTTGCAACCTAGGAACACACACATACACTCAATGGTCACCTAAACCACCAATTCCACACTTAATCTTGAGCTTTGGGCAAGAGACTTGAAGGGAAGAGAACTCCTTGATTGGAGTTGAATCAAGTGAAGCCAAAGCTTGTTACTCTTGGTGATTGCGATCACCTAGACGGCTGCGGTCGTGCGTTCCGCGAGCTCCCGGTGCTTGTGGGAGAAGCAGAGCAAGCTCTTTGCGAAGGGAGTGTAACCGGCTCAAGCTCACCGGTCCGGAGCGGAGAAGAGCTTCATCAAGAAGAGAGCACTTGATCCGCGGATCAAGGGGTTGCTTGACCTTTGCGAAGGTCACTTTGCCAACCTCATTCCTTGCGAGGTTTGAGGCCGGGATCCTTACGAGGAGCCCGCGAGAGCAAAGCCTTGCGAGGGGCGCCAAACGAGGAGTAGGGGGTTGAGACCGTGTGTCTCCCCGAACCTCGAGAAAAAAATCCTTGTGTCTCTCTTTACATTTCCGCATTTACTTTCCGCACTTTACTTTCCTAGAATTGCATGCTTGGCTCTAGGTTGCAAACCTTTTGTGCGTGTAGTTCATTAGGATCACTTGTTTAGGCACTAGGGTGAATTGGGACTTGTGCGATAGGTTTTAATTTTGAGTTTCGAAATTAGAAGTCCAATTCACTCCCCCTCTTGGACATCTTGATCCTTTCAATTTGTATCAGAGCCGAGTGCTCATTGGTTGAGGCTTCACCGTCTTGAGCAAGATGTCTAGTGGGGAAGGCCCTCCGCCCGTGTTCAATGGCGATGACTTCCCATATTGGAAGGTCCGTATGGAGTCATATATGGAAGCCATTGATCCACTACTCTGTACCGCGGCCGTCACCGGCTTTCCCGCCATGGTCGATAAGGACAAGCCCACAACGTCGGAGCAAAATTACGAGAAGTGGAATGCCAAGGCTCGTAATGTTCTCTTTCGTGGCTTGTGCAAAGAGGTTTTCAATCGCGTGAGAACCATCAAGGACGCGCACAAGCTATGGAAAGAGATTTGTGCGCTGCATGAGGGAACCTTGAGCGAGAGAGAGCAACGCCATAGCACTCTTAGCAAGAAGCTAAGTGATTTTCGTATGCTTCCTCATGAAAATGCTAATCAAATGTACTCTCGATTGAATGTGCTTGTAGAGGAGATCAATGGTCTTGGTTTGACTCAAATCAAGGAAGATGATGTGGCAAGGAAGATATTGGACCTTCTTCCGGTCGACAAATATGGCCACATTGTCACGGTTCTTCACCAAACCGATCTCTCCAATGCTATGTGATGCTCCGGCATCTCAAGTGCATAATCACTCATCATACATGCAACATTCCTCATAAAGCATTATACATTAGCATGCACTTGAACCCCAATTCAAACTTGGTTGAAATGCAAGTTGTTGAAACCTGTTTTCTGCATATGTGTCTATGTGATTGTGTCTATAACTTTAGTTCTATAGTGATATAGGTGAAACTCATATTGACAAACTTGTAGATAATATAAGGATGAACAACTTTGGTAATTGGTGTTATGACATGCATGAAGGTTTGCATAGAGTTTTGGGGCTTTTTCTGTCTGTATGTGTTTTCTGCCCAAACTTGAATTGTTTAGTAATTTCAAATTTAAATAGGCTACAGCCATAATCTTGCAAAACTCCAATTTAAGAAGTTGTAGATAATTAAATTCTGAACAACATTGGTATAAAACTTCTTTTGTGAAACTGTCTAGAAAATAGACTTTTAGAATTTCTAAGCTGGAAGGTTCTGTTGGTCAAACCTTGGTCAGCAGGTTAAATTCAAATTTAAACCACATTTTTGAATATAACATGGTATACAAGTTTATAAGGGAAATGTAGGGAAACAAATTTAGAACATTTCATCCAATTGGGGTATTTTCAAATCTAGCCTTTAACTCGTTCAAAAACGCGAAGTACAAACAGAGGTCTTGGCAGTCAAAGTGGGTTTTTCAATTTCTGGATTTTCTTTTTCCTTTTCTCTCACTGACAAATGGGGCCCACGCGGCCGTTTCCCGCCTCGGCCGGATGACAACATCCGCCCGTGGGGCCCTCAATCCCGCGCCTCGGTGCACCGGGTCCTTTGGACCATTACCTCCGCCCCTCACCCGGTCCCACCTGTCAGCGGCCCGTGGTCCATGGACCCATTCCACCCCGCGCCCCACCGTCCCCCTCCTCCTCTCCCTCGCGCGCACGCGGCGCTCGCGTCCTGCCCGCGCCGCGCGTGGCCGCGCCACGGCCGGCCGAGGGCCACGCCCTGCCCCTCTCCAGCTCCCTTCAAAGCGAAGGAAGCGGACGTACTTGGACGCCATCCCGGCCCCGTTCGCACTCGTCACCCTGCCCCTCTCGCTCTCCCGCAGCCTCTGCTTCCCCAAGCGCAGAGCACCGTCACCATTGGCGCCGAGCTCGAGCTCGTTGTGCCGGCCTCCTCGACACGTCCCCGCGGCCGAGACCACCGCCATCACCTCCTCCGTGTCGTAGCGCACCCATAGGGCTTAACCTCGTCGTCATTCGCCCTCCCGCTACGGAGATCGACCTCGCCTCGCCGTCCTCGCCACGCCGCGGCCGAGCCGGTTCGAGCTCACCGCCCTCACCGCCTCAAGCCGCCTCGAGCCCGCCGACGAGCGCCTCGCGCTCGCCTCGCCGTCCTCCACCACCCGGGGTAAACCTCGTTCACCCTCGGTGCCTCCAACCACCCTCCCCGCGAACGCACCCCACGGCGACCATCGCCACCGGCGCCTCGACGTGGACAGCCACCTCCCGACCCTCCCCATGCCTCTAGGCCACCGCCATCGCCTTCGCCTCGCCCCCGCGCACCTACCGCGCTAACCCTCGCCGTCGTTTCCCTCCTCCTTCGCTGGATCCGCGCCGCGCCGCCGCGCACCGCCGCGCCGTGGCCCGCGGGTTCACCGCCGCCGCACTGCCTCTCCTGTCCACCCCGCGCACCTAGATCTTGGGGAAAACAATCCCTGAGGCCGAGCCCACCCTCCAGAGCCCTCTCGGCTCCAAGAAGCCGCCCCCACGCGCCGGCGACGCCACGCGAACGCGAGCCGCGCCGCGCGTGCATCGGCCTTCGAGAGGTAGAAGAAGAAGACTTCATTTTGCATTTGAGCCCCTCTGAATTCTGCATATTAATTAACTATTCATTGTGTCTTCCGAAACTTGCAGGTTAGACCCTAGATCTATTAGGATCTCACATTTTAACCTGAGCCTTTACATTTTTCAGATCTAACCCCGAGTTTTAGGAGATTCTCATGCACTGTGCACTGAGTCAGGATAATCTTCTGTTCTAGCCCCTGAGGTATACGGTTAATTACGTTCTAGCCCCCAGATTCAAATGTTTTCCAATTAAATGCATTTAATTTAGCTGTGAACTTTAGAAATTCATAACAATTCATAGAAAAATCCAAAATGGACAAACTCAGTGGCTATGGACTCCTCTTGAGTAGCTCTACAGGATAGGTATGATGTAGATGTGTAAAAAGACTATTTTGCCCCTGGTTTAGTGCGTGCATGGTGTAGGTAAATAAATGGTAAAAGTGGACCAAATGAACTCCAAAAATCATGAAATTTGGACAGTAGCTTTGCTATGGCATCTAGGTACTGTGTGATTTTTGGTAGTCCTAGCATTGACTGGTTAATTACTGTTTTGCCCTTATGCATGTGATTTGTGTGTTTAATTAACTTGGAAAATGAAGGCTATATAAAAGATGCTCAAATATGACCTCTGGTATTTTTCATGTGCTTTATATAGTATGGGTAGCTTGCGGGTAAAGTTTGAGACGTTGTATGTAAAGTTTGAATGGTGTTTTGAAAATAATAAAGTGTCACATGCTTAACTAAATAATAGGAAGAAGTGTATTTAAACAGCTAGGAAAATTTTGGGAAAAATCTAGTAGCGTTATGGAGTATGTTGCTGCATGTGGTAAAAATTTGAGATCGATTGGAGTTTTCTAACTACATGAACTTATGAGTGCATTTTATTCATAAAGGTAGCGTGTCCATTAAATTGCATGTATATGTTTAACTTTAAGGGAGAACTTCATTTCATTTGATAGGGACTGTGTACACATATAGAACAATTATTCCTAATAACTCAAAGATAAAATGTGGTAATGGTTTGTACGATTTCTTAGTGATGGGTTGTATGATTTCTTAGGGAAGTTGTTAGGTTTTCTTGTTATGGGATGTGTTAAACTGAGAGCACTCGCATCCATCCTTCGCATACGGCTTGATCATGCATTACATTTCATTGATCACCTCATGCATACATTTGCAATCCGTTGCACTCATGATTGCACTATGCCATGCATATAACCTGTATCATATGCATGTGTTTGCATTCTCTTGCACTCACTTGCATTCTATCATGCATATAGACCCCGCGTGCAAGGAGCTATCAACGCAGGAGAAACCAGTGATCAATGAACCAGGCGACAGGCTATATCCGGAGCCAGAAGGCGAAGGGTCGCTGATTAAATCCGTCCCTGCTTCAAGGGGTTGCCTGGGGCAAAGCCTCACAACCCGGCAAACTAACTTAGTTTAGTTTGTTGGTTTTCTTAAGATCAAGCAAAGGTAGGCAGGACCATGCTTTACCCAGCAAATATATTTGATGAATTGCTTACGCATCTGCATTAGGAGTTGTTTGGAACCAACTGCATTAGACTTCCTGGCCGCCCTGGCCCTAGCACCTATATATTAGTTCGTAGGATGAGTTGCCTAGTAATGCTAGGTACGAGTAGACACGAGTGAATGGAGTCACTCGTCGTGTAGGTGTTTTTAAAACAAAAATCTTATGGAAGATTATCATATGCTATGTTTGAAACAGAGACCGGGCGGAGTTATGGGAATATTATGAAAAATGATGTGGCAAGGTATGGTGGACTCCGCCCGAGTCGTATAAGGCCCGTCCGTTGTTCGCCTATTGGTCGGCATAACATTGCTAATGTGCTTATCCGGGATAATGGACCGGTCAAAGTCTTACTTGTGCCATCCGAAGAACAGAGACTTGTTCCTACCATGGAACTGGGGCGCTTATCTCATGGGAGGGCTGGACCCGACGAACCGAGGTAACGCTCCATGGGGGCTAAACTCAGGGAAGTGGCGGGTTGGAATCAAACTTGGGATGGGACAAGTGGAGATGGGGGCTATATGTGGGAACGCGATGGCTAGTAAGCATATACCCCTAGCATTTTTAGTTGTTCCCGGGAATTAACAAATCGATTCGAATCGCTGATGCTCACCAGGTGTGAGAATGCCAATACCTTTGACGTCCGAACGTAGTAATAATTCAAATACTTTATGTTTATAATCATGTTTCTCTATTACAACATGCTTGGATGTATATGATCCGTTCCCTTATTCCTGGTGCTGCCCGTCCACTAGTAGGAGGTCGGTGGACTTGGGAGATGCTTTGGAGTCGAGGGAGGGCTGACCCGACGTACCGTGGTATCGCTCCTGAGACGGCTACTCCTAGGGGTGTGATGGAAGTGCTATGAATCTTGGAACGGGACATGTGTTTGTGTTTTACTTTCTGCAAGTATTTACTTTAGGATATAAATGATCTTCATGATTAATGAATAGCAGCTGTCAAATCCTGCTATCTTATGCCAACATGACTTGGTTTAAGAATCAACAGCTAAGGATCCACATGATTAGTAAGCATGCTTTGCGTCAGCCGTAAGCCTCGTCCATTAAGTCCTACTGAGTAATTAGTACTCAGGGTTTGCCCCCACTTTTGAATTACAGGTACTGATGACAGCTGGATAACTATGTTGGAGGTGGTAGAACCGGTGGGCTCGATGCTACTCGCCTTGTATACCTCTACTTGAAGACTAGTTGAGTTTTATTTCCGCTGTGAGATGTTTTGAACGCTTTCGCTATATGTATCTATACATGTATATTTTGACATCGCTTCCGCTATATTTGAACATGTATTTGACTATTTATCTTCGGTTTGTAAACTAAGTCTACTTATTCTCTACTTCAACTGTTTGTGATGATGTAACCTGTTGTGGCTCTTTCGAGGGCTGAATGTGTGTGATGTCGGTATCCTCGGGCGATGGTTACATCGAGTGCCCTTTGGGTAGCTCGACGGACTACCGGGTTTAGTCTGGCCTAAATGCACTGCGAGCCAGAGGTGGCAGGTGTGCTTAGTCTAGATTAAGCAGGGCGGTTCCGCCACAGCTGGTATCAGAGCCGATCATACACAGACAACAGTTACATCATCAAGTTTTGGTTTACAAAACTATTTTCGAAAGCCCTTTTTAAGTAATTCAAAAAGGAGAGTATACGCTATGCCCGTATAAGGATGTTAGCGTTATCCAGGTGACATCGCTGACATTCTGACCTAGATAGAACTCATGTGCATATTCGGCGCTTTGGAAAGCAACTTTTCGGCCATAGCTGTCCCCAGTACTGGTGGGAGCTATTGGGATTTGCGAATGGTTGTAAGCCCTGCATTCATGCCCCGTAGTAAAAGCTCTTTAAGGGTGGTGGGCATGCTTTGGATGCTTTCATGCCCACCACACTTACATTTGGTTTTGGGATCCACCTTTTTCTCGACAATCCCCAGTACTGGAGGAAAGTCAGGCTTTGAGGAAAAGGTGCATCGGCCCAACAACGTTGTCCACGCAGCGGTCACGCGTGGATGCCACACTAGGTGGTAATGTATGAGCATGCATTCTTCTGCAGGTACACTAACCACGTGCGAAACTAAGAACGACTAGAGAACGACTAGTTGCATTAAAGAGAGACGTGCATATGTCACCGAAATATCGCTAGCTACATATATAATACATAGGATGTGCGATGTGAGACCGAATAGGACGGATCATGCATCATGTATCTTTTGATTCATTTTGGGGGGGGGGGGCATTATTAAAAGACAAATGAAAAAAAAATCGTGACTTAAGCAACTCTCTGCACGTTTCACTCTCACAATATAATTATTCGAAGAGGGGATTAGTCGGAACTCTATGTCACAAAGCTTATAAAGCACGACATGTGGAACAGCTTGGTTATAAGAGATATCACGGGAAAATGCACGGAAGGCGAACAGTTTAAATTTTTGAACTAGTGATTGTCTTAAGTGGAGCTGAAAAACCTGAGTTAGTAAATCGACCTTACGACGTCGTCCCAGTCAGATGGATGGGAGTGTCGTCCCGTATCCAAAACAACGCACAAGCTTTCCATTAGCATAAACGATTGTCCAGACCTATAAGATAATGGCTAACACTTTATGTGCAATCAAGTTGTTCTGATTCACTTACATGCTTTCATGTATTCAGAACGTAATTATGGTGCTATGGTCTTTTATCACCGCATTGGTTGCATTAAAAGTTGTTGAACTAATCACTTTTGGCCTCATTCATGTAGATGGTTACTCCACCGGAGACGTCTACACAAGGGGCTGCCCATGGGGCACAATTTCCTCCTGAGTTGGCTGCTCTGGTCGCTCAGCAAGGTCAAATCATCAACCTGCTCGTTCAAGAGCAACAACGGCGCAACCCGCAAGAGATCAGTTACACTGAATTTGTGGCGCTCCAACTACCAATCTTCACCACTGCCACGGATCCCTTGGATGCTGATGACTGGCTTCGGATCATTGAGTCCAAGTTCAGTCTACTGCCCCAACTCGCTGAGCAACAGAAGGCTCGCTTCGCGGCACAGTGTCTACATGGTCCCTCGGGGGCCTGGTGTGCTTCATTCCTGGCAATGCAACCAGCCGGGCACCAGGTCACGTGGGATGAGTTCCGTGTGGCTTTTCGGGCTCACTATCTCCCGCCTAGCCTCATCGAGCTCAAGCAACGGGAGTTCCGTGCACTCCAACAAGGTGACATATCGGTACTCGAATACGTGGAAGATTTCATCCGCCTGTCGCAGTACTCCCCTGGAGACGTCGACACTGACCCACGTAGGGCTACCCGTCTGCTGGATGGATTCGATCCCACTCTGCTGACTCATTTGGGGCGCAGCTACGACAGCTTCACCCAGCTGGTAGATGCCGCCATCGACATGGAGGATTGCCTTAGGCGGGCCCACGAGGATCAGCGGAAGAAGAGAATTGCAAGCACACCTCCATCGGGTTCATCTCAGCGGCAGCGGGTCGTACATCACCCACCACCGCACATATACTATATTGACATGCCCCAGCAGCAAGAGCAACCTAGTGGGACTCAACAGCAACTGTCACCCTACGATGTACCACCGCATCCACCTACTTCAGTGCCGCCTGCAACTCGAGGCATCGGCCACCCATGCACCAAGTGTGGGAAAGCCGGACATGCTAGTCGAACTTGCCGCACACCACAAAAGACTCAGGGAGCAGTACCTCTGAGCGAAGGGAAGAAACCAACCCCGAAGATGGGCCAGTTGCAGTACAGTCAGCTGGAGCAAGTTCCAGAAAGTGAACCTGTCCTGGCAGGCACCTTTTTGGTCAACACTAACCCTACGGTTGTGTTGTTTGATTCGGGAGCATCCTTCACTTTTATCAGCGAAGCATATGCACTGAAACAGGGGTATGATATTATTGAGTTGAAGCAGGACTACCACATTACAGCTGCAGGGTCAGCTATAATCACCAATCACATGGTAAGAGACTTATGTTTGCAACTAGGAAGGGAGAAGTTGTTCATCAATTCTCTGGTACTCCCACAGCTAGGGATTGATGTTATTCTTGGGATGAATTGGCTGAAACAACACAATGCGAAAATAGATGTGGGAAGTAGAACAGTTCAATTATACTCAAGCAGCGGCACAGACGTAGTCATTCACGTGCCACTTCATAAAAATATGCTTCACACGGTGAATGTCGTAGATGCTCAAGGGGACGCACAAGCACTTGCAAAGATCCCGGTAGTCTGCGACTATCCAGATGTGTTTCCGGAAGAACTTCCGGGACTTCCCCCAGATAGAGATGTTGAGTTCAAGATAGACCTAGTTCCAGGCACAGCACCTGTCTCTAGGAGACCATATAGAATGGCGCCTGATGAATTAAGAGAACTGAAAGTACAATTGCAAGAACAGTTGGACAAAGGGTTTATTCGCCCGAGCTCTTCACCTTGGGGTTGCCCAGCCCTCTTTGTTGAAAAGAAGGACCAAGGTGGTAAAAGGCTATGTGTTGATTACCGGCCCTTGAATGCTGTCACCATCAAGAACAAATACCCTTTGCCACACATTGACATTTTGTTTGATCAGTTAGCTGGAGCTAAAGTCTTTTCAAAAATTGATCTAAGGTCCGGCTACTATCAAATAAAGATCAGAGAAGAGGACATACCCAAAACAGCTTTCTCGACCAGATATGGCTTATACGAGTATTTGGTCATGTCTTTTGGGTTAACCAATGCACCGGCTTTCTTCATGTACATGATGAATTCGGTGTTCATGAATGAACTTGACAAGTTCGTGGTAGTATTCATCGATGACATACTAATTTATTCCAAGAGTGAAAAAGAACACGAAGAGCACTTGAAGATTGTACTCACGCGGCTTAGAAAGCACAAGCTCTATGCCAAATTCAGTAAGTGTGCTTTTTGGCTGAAGGAAGTGAGTTTCTTAGGTCACATTCTGTCTGAGAAGGGGGTAGCAGTTGATCCTAGCAAGGTAAAGGAGGTTCTAAATTGGAAGCAACCCGAGACAGTGACTGAGATTCGGAGTTTCCTTGGTTTAGCGGGCTACTACCGCCGCTTCATTAAGGACTTCTCCAAAACTGCAAAGCCAATGAGCTCGCTAACGAAGAAAAATGCCAAATACCTATGGAGCTCAAATTGTGAAGAAGCCTTTCAAACTTTGAAGAAACTGTTAACATCAGCACCAGTACTAGCACAACCGGACGTGACTAAACCATATGATGTGTATTGTGATGCCTCTGGCAATGGGCTGGGCTGTGTGTTGATGCAGGAAGGTAGAGTAATTGCCTACGCCTCACGCCAACTAAGAAAACATGAAGCCAACTACCCAACACATGATCTTGAGCTAGCAGCAGTTGTGCACGCATTGAAGATCTGGAGACACTATCTGCTTGGCAACACTTGCCACATATACACTGACCACAAGAGCCTCAAATATATCCTCACGCAACCAGAATTGAATATGAGGCAACGACGGTGGTTGGAGTTAATAAAGGACTACGACTTAGAGATTCATTACCATCCCGGCAAAGCAAATGTAGTAGCAGACGCGTTAAGTCGCAAGGCTCATTGCAACTTCATTGAGGCACGTCCAACAGTGAGAGTACTATGCTGTGAAATAGACGAGATTGAAATGCCTACAAAGCAGCATGCTGAGCTCTATAGCCTCATCATTGAACCAACAATAAAAGATCTAGTCATTGCAGCACAAAAGCAAGACAAGGGCATGGCACATATCCGTGAGGGCATAAGTGATAAGCAGAAAGCCTGTTTCACGCTTGATGAGCAGGGTGTCCTTTGGTTTAAGAATCGCTTAGTTGTACCTACGGACATGGAATTAAGAAAGAAGATACTCGATGAAGCCCACACATCACTGTTCACTATGCACCCAGGCAGTAATAAGATGTACCAAGACCTGAAACAGAAGTTTTGGTGGACCCGCATGAAGAGGGAGATCGCAAAATATGTGTCCAAGTGTGACATATGTCAGAGAGTTAAAGCCAATCACCTAAAGCCTGCTGGTATGCTCCAGCCACTGGCAGTCCCAGCATGGAAGTGGGAAGATGTACATGTGGATTTCATTGTAGGTCTACCTCGCACACAGAAGGGGTATGATTCCATATGGGTGATTATTGACCGATTCACAAAGTCAGCTCACTTCATTCCGGTAAAAACAATTTATCATGCCAAGACCTTTGCTGAACTTTACATAGCAAGAATTGTCTCATTGCACGGTGTTCCACTGACCATCACCTCGGACAGAGGCTCGTTGTTTGTATCTCGCTTCTGGGAGCAACTACAACATGCTCTTGGAACCAAATTGATTCGTAGTTCGGCATACCACCCTCAAACCAGTGGCCAAGTAGAAAGGGTGAATCAGATACTAGAGGATATGCTGAGAGCTTGCTTTATGACCTATTCCACCAAGTGGGACGAGTGCCTTCCCTTGGAGGAATTTGCTTACAACAACAGCTATCAAAAGAGCTTAGATATGGCTCCTTTCGAAGCCTTATATGGTAAAAGATGTAGAACTCCACTCAATTGGTCTGAACCTGGAGAGCGTGTCACTTTTGGCCCGGATTTGGTAACACAAGCTGAAGCACAAGTAAAGATGATACACAACAATTTGAAGAGAGCCCAGTCACGGCAGAAAAGTTACTCTGATAAGAGGAGAAGACCCTTAGTTTTTGAAGAGGGCGATCACGTGTACCTTCGGGTGTCACCGATGAAAGGCGTACATCGGTTTGGGGTAAAAGGAAAGTTAGCGCCAAGGTATGTTGGACCATTCAAGATCACCGAACGATGTGGATCAGTTGCTTATCGGTTAGAGCTACCTCCACACCTTGCTGCGGTCCATGATGTGTTCCATGTCTCGCAACTAAAGAAGTGCTTACGAGTGCCAGAAGATGAAATTGATACATCTCAAATTCAGATTGAACCGGACCTCACTTATGAAGAGCACCCCATAAAGATCCTAGACCAAAAGCAAAGAGCAACGCGGCGAAGAGCTATTAACTTCTACAAAGTGCAGTGGAGTAACCACTCCGAAGAAGAAGCGACGTGGGAACAAGAAGAATTTTTGCAAACTAGATACCCCGGATTTCTTCCATCTACTACGAATTGAGTACGTCACCGCAGTTTAAAAGTTTCAAATTCATACACAATGCACTTTCTTCTCGTATAACTTATCCACCCACAGCACATCAAAAATCTCGGGACGAGATTTCTTTAAGGGGGGTGGGTTGTGATGCTCCGGCATCTCAAGTGCATAATCACTCATCATACATGCAACATTCCTCATAAAGCATCATACATTAGCATGCACTTGAACCCCAATTCAAACTTGGTTGAAATGCAAGTTGTTGAAACCTGTTTTCTGCATATGTGTCTATGTGATTGTGTCTATAACTTTAGTTCTATAGTGATATAGGTGAAACTCATATTGACAAACTTGTAGATAATATAAGGATGAACAACTTTGGTAATTGGAGTTATGACATGCATGAAGGTTTGCATAGAGTTTTGGGGCTTTTTCTGTCTGTATGTGTTTTCTGCCCAAACTTGAATTGTTTAGTAATTTCAAATTTAAACAGGTCTACAGCCATAATCTTGCAAAACTCCAATTTAAGAAGTTGTAGATAATTAAATTATGAACAACATTGGTATAAAACTTCTTTTGTGAAACTGTCTAGAAAACAGACTTTTAGAATTTCTAAGCTGGAAGGTTCTGTTGGTCAAACCTTGGTCAGCAGGTTAAATTCAAATTTAAACCACATTTTTGAATATTACATGGTATACAAGTTTATAAGGGAAATGTAGGGAAACAAATTTAGAACATTTCATCCAATTGGGGTATTTTCAAATCTAGCCTTTAACTCGTTCAAAAACGCGAAGTACAAACAAAGGTCTTGGCAGTCAAAGTGGGTTTTTCAATTTCTGGATTTTCTTTTTCCTTTTCTCTCACTGACAAATGGGGCCCACGTGGCCGTTTCCCGCCTCGGCCGGATGACAATATCCGCCCGTGGGGCCCTCAATCCCACGCCTCAGTGCACCGGGTCCTTTGGACCATTACCTCCGCCCCTCACCCGGTCCCACCTGTCAGCGGCCCGTGGTCCATGGACCCATTCCACCCCGCGCCCCACCGTCCCCCTCCTCCTCTCCCTCGCGCGCACGCGGCGCTCGCGTCCTGCCCGCGCCGCGCGTGGCCGCGCCACGGCCGGCCGAGGGCCACGCCCTGCCCCTCTCCAGCTCCCTTCAAAGCGAAGGAAGGGGACGTACTTGGACGCCATCCCGGCCCCGTTCGCACTCGTCACCCTGCCCCTCTCGCTCTCCCGCAGCCTCTCCTTCCCCAAGCGCAGAGCACCGTCACCATTGGTGCCGAGCTCGAGCTCGTTGTGCCGGCCTCCTTGACACGTCCCCGCGGCTGAGACCACCGCCATCACCTCCTCCGTGTCGTAGCGCACCCATAGGGCTTGACCTCGTCGTCATTCGCCCTCCCGCTGCGGAGATCGACCTCGCCTCGCCGTCCTCGCCACGCCGCGGCCGAGCCGGTTCGAGCTCACCGCCCTCACCGCCTCAAGCCGCCTCGAGCCCGCCGACGAGCGCCTCGCGCTCGCCTCGCCATCCTCCACCACCCGGGGTAAACCTGGTTCACCCTCGGTGCCTCCAACCACCCTCCCCGCGAACGCACCCCACGGCGACCATCGCCGCCGGCGCCTCGCCATGGACAGCCACCTCCCGACCCTCCCCAGCCCTCTAGGCCACCGCCATCGCCTTCGCCTCGCCCCCGCGCACCTACCGCGCTAACCCTCGCCACCGTTTCCCTCATCCTTCGCTGGATCCGCGCCGCGCCGCCGCGCACCGCCGCGCCGTGGCCCACGGGTTCACCGCCGCCGCACTGCCTCTCCTGTCCACCCCGCGCACCTAGATCTTGGGGAAAACAATCCCTGAGGCCGAGCCCACCCTCCAGAGCCCTCTCGGCTCCAAGAAGCCGCCCCCACGCGCCGGCGACGCCGCGCGAATGCGAGCCGCGCCGCGCGTGCATCGGCCGTCGAGAGGTAGAAGAAGAAGACTTCATTTTGCATTTGAGCCCCTCTGAATTCTGCATATTAATTAACTATTCATTGTGTCTTCCGAAACTTGCAGGTTAGACCCTAGATCTATTAGGATCTCACATTTTAACCCGAGCCTTTACATTTTTCAGATCTAACCCCAAGTTTTAGGAGATTCTCATGCACTGTGCACTGAGTCAGGATAATCTTCTGTTCTAGCCCCTGAGGTATACGGCTAATTACGTTCTAGCCCCCAGATTCAAATGTTTTCCAATTAAATGCATTTAATTTAGCTGTGAACTTTAGAAATTCATAACAATTCATAGAAAAATCCAAAATGGACAAACTCAGTGGCTATGGACTCCTCTTGAGTAGCTCTACAGGATAGGTATGATGTAGATGTGTAAAAAGACTATTTTGCCCCTGGTTTAGTGCGTGCATGGTGTAGGTAAATAAATGGTAAAAGTGGACCAAATGAACTCCAAAAATCATGAAATTTGGACAGTAGCTTTGCTATGGCATCTAGGTACTGTGTGATTTTTGGTAGTCCTAGCATTGACTGGTTAATTACTGTTTTGCCCTTATGCATGTGATTTGTGTGTTTAATTAACTTGGAAAATGAAGGCTATATAAAAGATGCTCAAATATGACCTCTGGTATTTTTCATGTGCTTTATATAGTATGGGTAGCTTGCGGGTAAAGTTTGAGACGTTGTATGTAAAGTTTGAATGGTGTTTTGAAAATAATAAAGTGTCACATGCTTAACTAAATAATAGGAAGAAGTGTATTTAAACAGCTAGGAAAATTTTGGGAAAAATCTAGTAGCGTTATGGAGTATGTTGCTGCATGTGGTAAAAATTTGAGATCGATTGGAGTTTTCTAACTACATGAACTTATGAGTGCATTTTATTTATAAAGGTAGCGTGTCCATTAAATTGCATGTATATGTTTAACTTTAAGGGACAACTTCATTTCATTTGATAGGGACTGTGTACACATATAGAACAATTATTCCTAATAACTCAAAGATAAAATGTGGTAATGGTTTGTACGATTTCTTTGTGATGGGTTGTATGATTTCTTAGGGAAGTTGTTAGGTTTTCTTGTTATGGGATGTGTTAAACTGAAAGCACTCGCATCCATCCTTCGCATACGGCTTGATCATGCATTACATTTCATTGATCACCTCATGCATACATTTGCAATCCGTTGCACTCATGATTGCACTATGCCATGCATATAACCTGTATCATATGCATGTGTTTGCATTCTCTTGCACTCACTTGCATTCTATCATGCATATAGACCCCGCGTGCAAGGAGCTATCAACGCAGGAGAAACCAGTGATCAAGGAACCAGGCGACAGGCTATATCCGGAGCCAGAAGACGAAGGGTCGCTGATTAAATCCGTCCCTGATTAAAGCCTCACAACCCGGCAAACTAACTTAGTTTAGTTTGTTGGTTTTCTTAAGATCAAGCAAAGGTAGGCAGGACCATGCTTTACCCAGCAAATATATTTGATAAATTGCTTACGCATCTGCATTAGGAGTTGTTTGGAACCAACTGCATTAGACTTCCTGGCCGCCCTGGCCCTAGCACCTATATATTAGTTCGTAGGACGAGTTGCCTAGTAATGCTAGGTACGAGTAGACACGAGTGAATGGAGTCACTCGTCGTGTAGGTGTTTTTAAAACAAAAATCTTATGGAAGATTATCATATGCTATGTTTGAAACAGAGACCGGGCGGAGTTATGGGAATATTATGAAAAATGATGTGGCAAGGTATGGTGGACTCCGCCCGAGTCGTATAAGGCCCGTCCGTTGTTCGCCTATTGGTCGGCATAACATTGCTAAGGTGCTTATCCGGGATAATGGACCGGTGAAAGTCTTACTTGTGCCATCCGAAGAACAGAGACTTGTTCCTACCATGGAACTGGGGGCGCTTATCTCATGGGAGGGCTGGACCCGACGAACCGAGGTAACGCTCCATGGGGGCTAAACTCAGGGAAGTGGCGGGTTGGAATCAAACTTGGGATGGGACAAGTGGAGATGGGGGCTATATGTGGGAACGCGATGGCTAGTAAGCATATACCCCTAGCATTTTTAGTTGTTCCCGGGAATTAACAAATCGATTCGAATCGCTGATGCTCACCAGGTGTGAGAATGCCAATACCTTTGACGTCCGAACGTAGTAATAATTCAAATACTTTATGTTTATAATCATGTTTCTCTATTACAACATGCTTGGATGTATATGATCCGTTCCCTTATTCCTGGTGCTGCCCGTCCACTAGTAGGAGGTCGGTGGACGTGGGAGATGCTTTGGAGTCGAGGGAGGGCTGACCCGACGTACCGTGGTATCGCTCCTGAGACGGCTACTCCCAGGGGTGTGATGGAAGTGCTATGAATCTTGGAACGGGGCATGTGTTTGTGTTTTACTTTCTGCAAGTATTTACTTTAGGATATAAATGATCTTCATGATTAATGAATAGCAGCTGTCAAATCCTGCTATCTTATGTCAACATGACTTGGTTTAAGAATCAACAGCTAAGGATCCACATGATTAGTAAGCATGCTTTGCGTCAGCCGTAAGCCTCGTCCATTAAGTCCTACTGAGTAATTAGTACTCAGGATTTGCCCCCACTTTTGAATTACAGGTACTGATGACAGCTGGATAACTATGTTGGAGGTGGTAGAACCGGTGGGCTCGGTGCTACTCGCCTTGTATACCTCTACTTGAAGACTAGTTGAGTTTTATTTCCGCTGTGAGATGTTTTGAACGCTTCCGCTATATGTATCTATACATGTATATTTTGACATCGCTTCCGCTATATTTGAACATGTATTTGACTATTTATCTTCGGTTTGTAAACTAAGTCTACTTATTCTCTACTTCAACTGTTTGTGATGATGTAATCTGTTGTGGCTCTTTCGAGGGCTGAATGTGTGTGATGTCGGTATCCTCGGGCGATGGTTACATCGAGTGCCCTTTGGGTAGCTCGACGGACTACCGGGTTTAGTCTGGCCTAAGTGCACTGCGAGCCAGAGGTGGCAGGTGTGCTTAGTCTAGATTAAGCAGGGCGGTTCCGCCACATGCTACTCCGTCCGGTGTGCTTGGGAAGATCAACGCTCATGAGATGTATATGCACATCACACCGGATGCGGAGCCTCCAAGCAAGAAGAAGGACATTGCCCTCAAGGCAAGCTCGTCAAAAGAAAAGAAATCCACCTCCAAGAAAATCATTGTGGTGGACACTCAAGAACAAGATGAGCAAGAAGAAGAGGATAGCGATGATGAGGTGGCCTGGCTTGTGCACAAAGTCACTTGTGCCTTGGGTCGCCTTGACAAGAAGGGCATCAAGTACTCTTCAAACAAGAAGAAGTTCTTCCCATCCAAGAAGAAGCTTGAAAAAACGGAGTGCTAGAAGTGTGGCAAACTTGGCCATTTCTCATATCAATGCCGAGTTGCCACCAAGAAGAAGCAAGAAAAGAAGAAGTACAAGAATGACTCAAGTGATGAGTCAAGTGATGATGAGAAGAAGAACAAGAAGAGGGCTCCCAAGAAATTCAATAAGAAATTCTTCAAGAAGAAGGGCAAGGCTTACATTGGGGAGTGGATGACCGATGAGGATACATCAAGCAATTCCTCCGATGTAAGTGATGATGAAGATGAAGTGATTGCCGGTCTTGCTATTGTGACTACCTCTACACCGACACCGACTTCATCTACTCCATTATCCACTCCACACCTATGCCTCATGGCTAAAGGTGACAAGGTAAAGACCTTTGACGATTCCTCCGATGACGATGATGATATGCCTTCCTATGATGAACTTGTGAGTCTAGTTAAGGATCAAAACAAGGCATTGAGCAAGTTAAGTGCCAAGCTTGAGAAGATCAAAGTTGAGAAGAAGACACTCGTGAGCAAGTGCAATGAGCTAGAGATGAGCAATGATAGTGGCAAAGTTGATGAGATGCAAAAGAAGATCAATTGTCTTGAAAAGGCAAATGAGAAGCTTTCATCAACAAAAAGGCAATTGGTCAAAGAGAGAGATGCACTTGATGATGGCTACAAGATGATCAAGAAGTCTCACATTGAGCAAACACAAGAAATCAAAGAGCTCAATGAGACTCTAGATGAAGTAAATAAGTGCTATAGGGAGTTGGCAACCACTCATGAAGATCTTTGTGAAAGAAATGCATTTTGCAACTCTATAGCATTGAGCTTGATGAAGCAAGAAAAGGGCTAGAGGCAAAGCTTCAAGAGATCAACTCTCTTCGCAAGATTGATGTATCTCCCAATGACATCAACTCTTGTGAGAAGACATGTGTGCCCAAGAGTGAGCATGAGAAGCTAGTGATTGAACTTGAGAAGCTCAAGATTGAATTGAGAAAATCCCCTAATGTGCTCAAGGGAGAGAAGCCATGTGAAAAATGCAAGAACAAGAGCTCAAGTGATAAAGAAGCTAATGTTCTTATCAAGCTCAAGGATGAGAATGAAGATCTCAAGCTTGAGGTTAAGATGATGAAGTCAGGATATGGCACATTGCTCAAGGGAAATGAAAAATACAATGAGATGCTTACATTCCACGCCATCAACTATGAGAGAAATGGGCTTGGTTACCCACCGTTCAAGGATACTTGCAAGCCGGCACCATCCATCAAGTTAGAAAAGCCAAAATGGTGCACCGAGTGCATGACCGAGGGTCACTTCATGTTTGAGTGCAATGCTCCTCCCAAGAAGCTCATTGACAAGCAATTGAGAGCATTTGCATTTGATGCTCATTATGTGCTTCAAAGGAACTCAAAAGGACAAGTGAAGGCAAGGTTTATGGGAAAGAAGGATGAGACTAGGCCAAAGAAGCTTTGGGTTCCTAAAGTTATCATTCCAAAGATTCCTAACCCCAATGCTAGATGGACTCCTAAGCCTAAGCCAAAAGCACCTACTCTTCGGTGGGTGCCCAAGTCTCAAGCTTGATTTGCTTGTGTGTAGGTGAACTACAAGACCGGAGGATCACATTGGGTGATGGATAGTGGATGCACACAACATATGACCGGTGATTCCCGGATGTTCACCTCACTTAGTGGAGATGTGGAGAATTATGACAAGATCACATTTGGTGACAACTCCAAGGGCAAAGTTGAAGGTTTGGGCAAGATTGAGATATCAAGTGAATACTCCATCAATAATGTGTTGCTAGTTGACTCCTTGAATTTCAATCTCTTGTCCGTGAGTCAATTGTGTGATTTGGGTTTCCAATGCCTATTCAAGCCAAATGAAGTGATAGTGAGCAAGATCGATGGTGGTGAAGAAGTCTTCAAGGGTTTTCGACACAACAATCTATACCTTGTCAACTTCAACTCCAAGAATGCCAATTTGCAAGCATGTTTGTTCTCCAAGAACTCAATGGGTTGGTTGTAGCATAGAAGGCTAGCTCATGTGGGAATGAATACTCTCAAGAAGGTCATGAAGAAAGATCTAGTCTGTGGTTTGAAAGATATCACATTTGAGAAGGACAAGTTATGTAGTGCATGTCAAGCGGGCAAGCAAGTTGCAAACATTCACCCTACCAAGACTTTCATATCCACCTCAAGGCCACTAGAGCTACTTCACATGGATCTCTTTGGTCCAACCACATATACAAGTATTGGTGGCAACAATTATGGTTTTGTGATCGTGGATGACTTCTCAAGGTACACATGGGTTTACTTTCTTGAGGACAAGACCGAGGTGACAATGGAAGAGAGTTTGACAACACCAACATTGAAGAGTATTGTGATGAAGTTGGAATCAAACATGAGTTCTCCGCTACATACACTCCTCAACAAAATGGTGTAGTGGAGAGAAAGAATAGGACACTCATCACTCTCGCAGGATCAATGCTTGATGAATATGGCACAAGTGTGTTTTGGGCCGAAGCAATCAACACCGCTTGCTATGCATCCAACCGATTGTATCCTCACTGCCTCCTTGACAAGACTCCATATGAATTGCTCAATGGGAGAAAACCCAATATCTCATATTTCCGGGTGTTCGGGTGCAAATGTTATATCTACAAGAAGCGTCAACACTTGGGTAAGTTCCAAAGGCGTTGTGATACTGGTTTCTTACTTGGTTACTCATCAAAGTCCAAAGCATACCGCGTATTCAACAATGTTACCGGCATGGTTGAAGAGACGTATGATGTGGAATTTGATGAATCTAATGGCTCCCAAGGAGCACATGTTGATGTTGTGGATATAGATGAGGAACCACTTGTAGAAGCAATGAAAAATATGCCAATCGGTGATATCAAGCCTAAAGAGGATGAAGATCAAGTGCAAACTATTGATCAACCATCCTCTTCCATGGCACCTCAAGATGGTAGTGAACAAGACAAGATCCTTCCAAATGAAGATGTTCATTTACCTCAAGAGCAAATCGATGAGCAAGCTAAAGATGTTGGTACACCGGTTCAAGTACCTCAAGTGGCACCTCAAAGAAGAAGTCAACTCACAAGTGGACACCCCAAAGAACTCATCATTGGTAGTCCAACAAGAGGAGTGACAACAAGATCTCGCAATACCGCCGCATTTGTTCAAGCCTACTCCTTTGTCTCTAGTATTGAACCATCAACAATTGACCAAGCTTTGAGTGATCCGGATTGGGTAAATGCCATGTATGAAGAGCTTAACAATTTCACAAGAAATGAAGTTTGGACACTTGAAGCTAGACCAAAGGGTGCTAGAGTGATTGGAACTAAGTGGGTCTTTAGGAACAAGCAAGATGATGAAGGCAACATTGTGAGAAACAAGGCAAGGCTTGTGGCAAAAGGATACTCTCAAGTTGAAGGAATTGATTTTGGAGAGACTTTTGTACCGGTTGCAAGATTAGAGGCTATTCGGTTCCTTCTAGCTTATGCATCCCATCATGACATGAAGCTATATCAAATGGATGTGAAGAGTGCATTTCTCAATGGATACATCAATGAGCTAGTATATGTTGAGCAACCACCCGGTTTTGAAGACCCAAACCATCCCAATCATGTATATAGGTTGTCCAAAGCTCTCTATGGATTAAAGCAAGCACCGCGAGTTTGGTATGAGAGGCTTAGGGACTTCCTCATTGAAAAAGGTTTTACAATTGGCCGAGTTGACACCACTCTATTCATCAAAAAGACGGACAATGATCTCTTTGTTTGCCAAGTGTATGTTGATGATATCATTTTTGGCTCGACAAATGAAGAGTATTGCACGGAGTTTGGCAAGATGATGGCAAAGGAATTTGAAATGTCGATGATTGAGGAGCTCACTTTCTTCCTTGGGTTTCAAATCAAGCAACTAAGAGAAGGGATTTTCATCTATCAAGAAAAGTATACAAGAGACCTACACAAGAGATTCAAGATGGATGATTGCAAGCCGATTGAAACTCCAATGGCAACTAACATAAAGCTCGATCCCGACGAGAGTGGTATCAAGGTGGACGAAACTCTCTACCGGTCCATGATAGGTTCGCTTCTCTACTTGTGTGCTTCTAGGCCGGATATCATGTTTAGTGTGTGCTTGTGTGCCCGGTTTCAAGCTGATCCCAAGGAGTCTCACCTCACTGCGGTGAAGAGAATCCTAAGGTATCTCAAGCACACCCGTAGCATAGGTTTGTGGTACCCCAAGGGCGCTAGTTTTGAACTCTTGGGCTACACGGATTCGGACTTTGCCGGATGCCATGTTGAGCGTAAAAGTACCTCCGGGGGTTGCTACTTGCTAGGGCGCTCGCTCGTTTCGTGGTCTTCTAAGAAGCAAAACTGTGTATCCTTGTCCACTGCGGAAGCGGAATATATAGCGGCCGGGTCCTCTTGTGCCCAACTTCTATATATGAAGCAAACGCTCAAGGATTACGGAGTGGAGCTTACTAGGATCCCTCTCCTTTGTGACAACGAGAGCGCGGTTAAGCTTACCAACAACCCGGTCCAACACTCTCGAACTAAGCACATAGATATTCGCCATCACTTCATAAGGGACCACATTGCAAAGGGAGATATCCTCTTGCGAAATGTGGGCACTAAGGAGCAATTGGCGGACATCTTCACCAAGCCACTAGATGAGAGTAACTTTTGTAGGCTACGTGGTGAGCTAAACGTGTTAGATGCTAGAACGATCATGTAAGTTGCCTTGCCATATAATTTGCATCATTTAGGAGTAAGTTACTTGCCTAACCGCTGCAAGATAGAGAGGAGCAAGGGTCTAGCATGAGCTGGTGGAACTTGGTTTCGCTCATGGCTTGTTGAAAGGCTCCTCTTGAAGAAGCTTGCGGGGGGAGTAAATATGGCAAGTGTAGATTTAAAATTCCGCGTGCATTGCATTCCTTGTCATATAGATGTGCACGCATGTTTCCATTCCTATCCATGCTTGTTGTAGCTTGCACGTGCATTGCATACGTTAGTGTCACAAAGGAGCACTTTTAATGATATCGAGACTTGTTTCATGTACAAGCATCTCAAGTCATGAAAAGAGAATAGAGCAAAGGTCTAGCATTGTTCTTCATGTTTATTAGGTCAAATCCCTCCGGGACAGGAGTTAATCATCTCTAGTTCTCCTACGGATAGACCCACACATTTATTGGTTCTTAATTGCCAATTTTCTTGGACTTGGATTTTATGCTTGAAAAACCAAAACTAAATATACCATGAGAGAATGCACCTATCTTAGAGGACTTGAGGGGTAAGGGTTTCACCTTGAATTGTCCATGCTTGTATTTATTTGAATCTTCAAAAAGTTGGACAAGAAAAGGGTTTATTCCGCGCAAATCAGAGTCTGTGCACAGGCACCGGACTGTCCGGTGCCTCACCACCGGACTGTCCGGTGGGTGCATCTCTCCTTCCTCCCACAAGTCTCTCAGCTTATATCGTCCGACGATACCGCCGGACAGTCCGGTGGTGGCTAAGCACCGGACCGTCCGGTGGCTGTACCGTCTCCTCCTCAAGACAGCTTCCTCTCGGCCTATTTCGTCCGATGGATCCGTCGGACAGTCCGGTGGCTCACCACCGGACCGTCCGGTGGATGGTTCTTCGACGGTTTCCAAGGATCCGAGTCTCGGTTTATTTCGTCCGGTGGGTAACCACCGGACTGTCCAGTGGTGTCATGCCGAGCCCAGTAAACTCCTTATAAACGTTTAATCCATGGGGCCCACCCGTCTCCTTCTCACATCACTCGACCCCGTCGCCCGCGCCCTGCGTGCCCTAACCCGCCGCCGCCGCTCCTCCTCCACCGTCGCCGCGCCATCCCGCCGCCGCCGCACCGCGCCGCGCACTGCCTCCACGTCGTCGGCCACCGCCGACCCGCACCTCCACCGGCTGCGCCACCTCCTCCACGCTGTGCCGCCGCCGCCGGCTTCGCCCCACGCCGCCATCCCACACCGGCTCCCTAGCTGCGCCCCAAACTACACCACCACCGAGCCCTTTCTCCTGTTACCTCCTCCTCGTCCTCGATCTTCTCCTCCCCCGATCTCGGTGAGCAATCTTTCTTTTCTTGATCTTATGCTATCCTTGCTCACTAAGTTTCACGTTAAGGATTCCTCTCCTAGGGATTCATGGCATGTGGTTGAAAATTGAGTAGATTTAATGTCAATGTACTAATGGATTAGAGTAATTTAGCCATAATGTGAGATGGTCACGCATTTTGGTGAAAATTACCTTAAGTTTGACGCTTGACATGCATGCCACGAGTCCGAAAATCCATTTCTTGCTCTAGGTCTCGCCTTATCTAGATTATTCCACGTACCTAATTCTTCTCGTCTATCTACTCCTTGAATGCGTGTTACAGATGGGTTGTGAGAAGGGAGATAAGGGCAAGGACAAGGCTCCTGATCCTCCTCGGAAAAAGAGGAAGACTCTCGAGGAGAGGGAGCGTGAGGCAGCCGAGCGTGCCACAGCCGCGTTTGATGCGATGGAGAGCCGCCGCGCAGGAGAGATACGGATTGGAGAGCAGAGGCAGAACCCTCCTCGCAGCGGCCGACCGCCTCCGCCGACTCCTCACAGCGCTCGCACCAAGCGAGCCACCCCTCCTATCCAGCCCCAGGAGCGTCAGCGACGTGGGACGGTCTCCCCCGCTGAGATCATCGCACAGCAGAAGGCCCAAGAGGCCCGGGCCAGGAAGGCTGCACTCAGCGCACAGCGAGACAGCCAGGGCCAAAGGCCGGACGAGCCCAGTGAGCAGGGTGAGCAGTCACCACCCTTGTTAGCCTGGGATGGGTTTGTCCTTTCTTCAGTTCCGGCGCCCCCCTCGCTACTAGGCACTGCCCAGCTCTCTGATTACAGATCTTACGAGGGCCAGAAGCTGAAGAAGCTTCGGTACTATCTCTCGGACAGTCAGTGGCAGCCAGAGGAGCGGGATGAGAGAGTGGATCCCCGCTTCCAAATGTTGGTTCAGGCGTCTCTCTACGAGAGCTCCAGGGCAGCAGGGATGGGCTTGTTTCCACACGTGGTGCTACCCCTACCCAGGATGGGTAATGTGATCCAGCATAACCTTTACCAGTACTTCGATCACATTCTTGGCCTCCCTGACCTGCTAGAGCACACACACGGATACGTAGAGGACTGGGTTCGTGTGTTCTATGCCACACTGTACGTTGGCCCTGAGCGAGAGTACATTCAGTTCATGTTCCAGGGCCTCCCAGTGAGACTGTATAGGCAGAATGTGGCGATACTTCTTGGTCTTGAGCTTTCAGAGCGCCGCCTGCACACAAACGTCTATGGTGACTTAGAGCCCCCTCGTCGCTCGAAGAATGAGCGGATCGCATTGATAGACGACGAGGTGCGTGACTTGTTCAGGGAGGGTGCCCAGGAGCGTATTCCGTCTCAGTTGACACCTCCGGCTAGTATCGTACACAGGGCCATGCGCCGTACTCTGCTGCCCCAGCTTGGATACAGAGAGGGGATCACCACACTACAGCAGCACTTACTCAGAGCTCTCATGCAGAGGATACGTTTTTGTGTGGTGGATCTCCTGATAGCAGAGATGGAGGATGTGATCACCGACGGGATGGGTGCTCACCGCAGTTTTCCTTAATGCCCACTACATTTCCCATATGTTGAGTCGGATTGATCATGACCCGAATGCACCTCCATTCCCCAGATGAGGCTGTTTCGACATATTCGGACGAGCTTCCCCACTCACAAGGCACGCGCACCGCTCGCTCCTAGAGCGCCCGTTCGCGAGCCTGTACCACCAGAGGGACCCCCGCCTGCATCTTCCCCACGGCCTTCAGAGACAAAGACTGCCGCACCAGTGACAGGGGGAGCGACCGCTGCAGACACAGACAGTGGGGACGACAGCTCAGACGACGAGCGCGCACCGCCCCTGCCACTCCTCCCTCATGATCATGAGGCAGGTGGCTCGCGCGCTCCACCACCAACCCCACCACCACCGTCAGTTACAGCTGCCCAGGTTGTGACACCTACGGACATCGCATCTATGTTCCAGATGATGATCCAGCACCAGCAGCAGCAGGCAGACGAGCGCCTGGTAGAGCGCCTTGTAGAGCAGCAGCGACGCAGCGACGAGCGTTTTGCACTCCTTCTGCAGCAGCAGCAGCAGCTGATGCAGCAAAGGAGTGACGAGCGCTTCCTCCAGGTCCAGCAGCAGTCGGCCGAGCAGCAGCAGCCTCCCCAGTCAGCAGTGCTCCTCAGGTTTCTCCGGTGCCAGAGGCGTCCGAGCCGTCACCTGCAGAGGCTACTCCAGAGTTCCACTCTCCACCCCAGTCGGCCGAGCCTAGCTTCCACACTGCTTCCACTACATGCTCGACGACTGGTGCCACTGCTCTGGCCACGACGACGATGCCGACACTCACCGTCTCTGCCCCACTTGAGGCTCCAGGCTCAGTTCCACTCTCTGACATCGAGCGTGCAGTCGACGACGCAGCGGCAGACAGCGACACCGACTCCCCGTCGCGCTTCATCCTGTCCTCTCAGAAGGACGGCTCCCAGCTTCCCGATCCTCCAGCGTCGTAGGCCTCCCTTCTTGGTGCTTGACGCCAAAGGGGGAGAGTTAGTTGTAGGGGGAGCTTAGGGGGAGAGTCAGTAGAGCTAGAGAGTGTCTAGCAGTCAGGGGGAGCTTTTGAGAGAGATCTTTCGATGTATGATGGATTTTATTTTGGATGTTGACCCATGTCGTGACATTTGGTTTTTGAGCATGATGTATGTTCTCATGACTATGGTTCTTTGATTGTGGCTGTGACGCTATGTGTTTATATTCATATTCTACTTTGAGCTTTGTGTTTTCTTCTTTACTTTTCTAGCTCTACTCGTTTTGTTGTCATTAATCACCAAAAAGGGGGAGATTGTGAGAAACAAGCCCTAAGAGGTAGAGGTTTCGGTGATTAATGACAACCTAATGTCATTTACTAATGAGTTCATGCTTTGAAGGTTTTTATATTAGTATTTGAGCTCATTGGTTGATTAAAATAGATCCCCAATTTCAAATTCTAATGTACGGCTTGTGGTTTAATCGAGCTAGCAAGAAGATCGAGTGTTTCCCTAGCTCTAAGTGCCAAAAGGTGAAGAAGAGCACTTAGTTTTCATTTTGCTAGCTTTAGTCGAACCGTACTATCAAGAGGGGTTGAGGTGAGTAGCTTGAGTCACTCTATTTCGAGAATTCTCTAACTTTCGAGTGCATCTACGTCCTAAAGCTCAAGCACCTTAAAACATGCCAAAACACACTCACCTTTGTCAAATATGTCAAGAGAAAGCCCTCCGAAAAATTTACAAAACTCCGTTTGAAAACAGCGCTGAAAACCAAATCTTTATGTACCACCGGACTGTCCGGTGGCTCACCACCGGACTGTACGGTGGCTCAAAAACATAGCGCTGAGTTTATGTCGATCGGCTCGCTTTAATAGCCACCGGACTGTCCGGTGGCTCACCACCGGACTGTCCGATGCAATCACCGGACGATATAAACTGAGGGCTGTATTTTTTTCGTCCCAAGGGAAATGGACCACCGGACTATCCGGTGGCTCACCACCGAACTGTCTGGTACACTACCGGACGATATAATCTGAGTGGTTGCCAAGTGGGCTGAGCTCAACCCTCCACCGGACTGTCCGATGGGTGACCACCGGACTGTCCGGTGGTTAACCACGGACTGTCCGGTGCCTCTAAGGCCCTTGGCGCGAAACGGGTTTTTGAATTTTATATACCACCGGACTGTCCGGCGGGTACGCAGAAAAACGGTTGGAGCTCCCCAATGGCTACTTTTGGAGCTCCACCCTTTTTAAAGGCTCCCCCTCCCCTCATTTACTACCTTTGCAACCTAGGAACACACACATACACTCAATGGTCACCTAAACCACCAATTCCACACTTAATCTTGAGCTTTGGGCAAGAGACTTGAAGGGAAGAGAACTCCTTGATTGGAGTTGAATCAAGTGAAGCCAAAGCTTGTTACTCTTGGTGATTGCGATCACCTAGACGGCTGCGGTCGTGCGTTCCGCGAGCTCCCGGTGCTTGTGGGAGAAGCGGAGCAAGCTCTTTGCGAAGGTCACTTTGCCAACCTCATTCCTTGCGAGGTTTGAGGCCGGGATCCTTACGAGAAGCCCACGAGAGCAAAGCCTTGCGAGGGGTGCCAAACAAGGAGTAGGGGGTTGAGACCGTGTGTTTCCCCGAACCTCGGGAAAAAATCCTTGTGTCTCTCTTTACATTTCCGCATTTACTTTCCGCACTTTACTTTCCTAGAATTGCATGCTTGGCTCTAGGTTGCAAACCTTTTGTGCGTGTAGTTCATTAGGATCACTTGTTTAGGCACTAGGGTGAATTGAGACTTGTGCGATAGGTTTTAATTTTGAGTTTCGAAATTAGAAGTCCAATTCACCTCCCCTCTTGGACATCTTGATCCTTTCAGCTGCTCCCAGCTTTTATGGATGAAAGCCACCCTTAGTGATTTTGGCCTTAGGTTTGGTAGGATCCCTCTCCTAGTTGACTCTACTTCTGCTATTTCTGTAGCTAAGAATCCCATCTTGCACTATAGAACCAAACACATAGACGTGAGGTTTCACTTTCTGAGAGATCACTATGAGAAGGGAGACATAGACTTAGTCCATGTAGTATCTGCAAACCAGTTGGCCGATATCTTTACCAAGCCCCTAGAGTTTGACGCTTTTACGCGTCTGAGAGGTGAGCTTAGAGTGTTCTATCCCTTTTTGTCAGGGATAGTATGCTATTCCTTTTAGTAAGGAATAGATTCTGTAGTTTAGTTTTTGCTTTTATCTTGCTTTTATTTCTCTTTGGTTCTTTTGCATATTGTATCATATCATGCATTGCATTGTATCATATGCATTTTCGCTACACTAGCACTAGAGCTCTTTTGGAATGATAAGTTAGTACTTGCTTGTGCTAGATTGTACAGATACATGCTTGATCATGGTTGGCTAAACTCTCTTGAGTCTGTTGAATACTAGTCGTAAGCTAAGTCATTTTATTCTTTGCAAATCAAAAACCATGATCACCACTTGATTTGGCTACCTAGCATGTATAGGATTGTTGAATGCTATGCTATCTTTTCATACTTGGATATGCTAGTTGTATGCCGTTGCTAAGTTAATGCCTAAGCTTTTCTAACACCATGCTTAAATTGAAATCTGAATCAAAATGCTTACAAGTAGTGTCTTATGTGATGAATTGAGAAAGATCCAGGTGGGTTTGCTTGTCACACTAATCTAGTTTGAGACAGGTTGCCTTTGCGCTTTGGCATGAACTTGGACTAGGCTGTGTATGACTAAAACTTTGTCTTAAGCTTCTGATGGTTCTTTAAACCTAGGCTTGGCATTGGTTGGTAAGAAGTAGCAAAAGACAAGTAAATAACCCCTGGCACAATATGGACCTTGCTCATGTAATACAAATGATTATATCTGAAATATGCAAGCCTCTAAAATGCTTATGGCTGGTTATGTATGCTTTGGTTGAGAGTAGCACACCTTGTATGCACTGCTAGCATCTTGTTGTTCATGCCTATCTTGCTAGGTGCTATTCATGTTGGTGATGCTTTCTTTTCATTAACCCTGAAAAACAAGCTTACTCTTGATATGTGTAAGATAGATTCATTTGAGCTTGTTGTATGCTTCCTTGCCCTCACTTGCTCTGTATGCTAGAACTTGTGATTACTAGCTTTCCATCCCTTCTGAGCTTTTTCAGTTACACTCCTTGCATTTCATGGCATATTTTGAGGGAGAGTTGTCTAGTTCAGGGAGAGTTGAGTTCATGGAACTCTTGATGTGTCCATTGTCAACAAGGGGGAGAAATTAGTGTACTTCCAAAGCGGAGATTTTAAAAATATGTACAAGGGGAAGAACTCAGGAGAGATTTAGTTGAGGGGGAACTTTGCACTCATTTTGCATTTGTGAGGATGCATTTCAGGGGGAGTTGAGCTTTTAGCATGCTCTTTGCATCGGTGCGTTGAGCCTTTTGCCTCTGTCTTGAGGAGCCGAAGCTTTGTTTTCTTTTGTTGTCTCATTGTGCCGTGTTTCTTTGCTTGTATTTGGTTCTTGGGCATTTTGAGCAACTTTCTTCTTTCTTTATTTCTTTTTCGGTTTTACGCTTTTCTCTTGCCTTTGTTCTATTTTAGGTTACAGGTTGAAGGTGTTGACAATGCACTCATCAAGGGGGAGATTGAGAGCCAATGGACCGGCCTCATTGCTCTTCTAGTGTGATGAGTGATTGTCAACGAGCAAAAGCCCTCCGATGGACTGGAGGTAGATGATGAAGACCTCGATGGACTGAGGCAAAAGCCCTCCAATGGACCGGAGGCAATGCTCGGCGTCCGTTGGCCATGGGAGCTCGGTACACGGAGGGGCGGTTCGGCAACGGTGGTGTAAGCCCTCCGATGGACCGTGAGGCGACTCTGATGGACTGGAGAAGCCAGGTGCCACCGTGGTGCTCCAACCCAAGTGCATGGTGCGAAGGCGTGTGAGAGAGGCTTTGGCGGCTTCGGCTCAAAACCGCCACCCAAGCTATTCAAGGCTTGGTGAGTTGGGCCATGACTCGCCAAGATAGAGAAGATGGGCCAAGTCTGGCCCACACGGAGACTTTCTAAAGTTTTCCGGTTTCTGACTTCAAAACCGGGGGTGCAAAGGTGAATTGGACTACTAGCCACGTGGAGGACATCCGAAGATTGCGTGGAAGCTAAGAAGATGAAGTCTTCATCGTGTCGTCCGTTCCCGATATTTCGGGTTCTTTTCTGTTTTAGCCCCTCCGGGCGTTTCTAGTGTTAGGGGTCTATATGTAAAAATGCCAAAACTGAACCAGTATATAAATAGCCTAAGAGCTGGTCATTAGAGCAGTCTTGGCAGCTAGGTTTTCATTTCCTTATGGTAATTTTTGTCCTCAAGCTTTGAGCTCCAAGTTTAGGAGGGTTAGGGTGAGATCTAGCCTCCAAATCAAGAAAGAAGGTGAGGGTGGTTGCTTGGGACAAAATCCTTCGTTGTAATCTAATCTAAGACCTCTTTTGAGGCTCATAATCAAAGTGGTTTCGTACAGCAACTCTGTGTGCTTCTCCTTCTCTTTGTTCTCTATGGTTTTTGGCTTCAATCCTTGGCTTTTTGGGTGTTTGCTTTTGGCCAAGGTTGAATCCTTTGTTTTCCTTTTGTTTTGGACTTGCAAAGACGTGGAGATAATGTCTTAGAATATCTCAATCCCGAAGGATTGCCACGAGCAAGTTGTTCTTGAGCTTTCCCCTTTCTTGCCGAAATATTCACCTCTTCACGAGATCTGAAATTCCAGCTTATCCCGTGATCTTTTTTCATAGATCTTTTGGGAATAGCTTTGGAATGAGGCTAGGATAGCCTGCGCCAATTTTCGTGAAGTTTGGAGAAGGTTTGGTCAAGATTCGAATTGCTTTTGTGTGAGGTTTTCTGCTGTCCAGTTTTCTTGCTGGTTCTATCCGTCTTCAAACCTTGTTTGGTTTAAGGGTCAAACCTTCGAATTTTGGGCTGAAATTTTGTGGAGCTCTTTATCAGTGAATCATAAAGCTCCCATAAAAATTTTAGATCATTTGGAGGTGTTTTGACCTGGTTTTGGTTTTTTTCTCTTGAGGGTGGTCTGTCAGTTTTTGACCATCGGATGGTTCGATGATAGAAGGATTTTTATTTCTTATCCAATTGAGCTAAAAATTTGTGGAGTTATTCCCTGGCCCCTTCTTAACCTTCAGTAAAAATTTCATAATTTTTGGAACTGGTTTGATAGGTTTTTGATCAACTCTTTTCAGGGTGTTTTTCTGTGACCATCAGACGGTCCGATGCTCTAATCATCGGATGGTCCGATGGTCTAAACTTTTTCCTTTTGGTCTAAATTTTTCTGGAGCTGTTCCCTATTATCTTGTGAAGGTGTGGTAATTTTTTGGGGTGGTTTGAAGCTTTGCTTCTAGGGTTTTCAGATTTTTCTTTGCAGCCCTGTCTGACTGAATTCTGCAGTTTTCCGGAGTTGGTTCCTTTTGCGCTCTTTTTCTTAGCCGTTTGAGCGTGTGCTTCCGCTTGGTGCTTGGTACGTATCTGTTCAGTGGACAGTACCAAGCACGTGTTGTGAGCTAGATACGTATCCTCTCAGTGAACGGTGTCTAGCTTCGTTGTAGGTGTTGTTTCCGTTTTGCACTGCGGTGGGGGTTTGAGTTTGAGTTTTCAAGTGCTGCTATTTACCCCCCTCTAGTCGCACGTCTCGGTCCTACAGTAGAAAGGCTGCTGGGAGTGTTAAGGAAACATAAGAAGTCTATTGGTTATTCTCTAGCAGATCTAAAAGGAATCAACCCCGCGTTTTGTACTCATCGCATTCCGATGGAAGAAGACCATAAGCCAGTAGTTGACAACCAAAGGAGATTGAGTAACGAAACGAGGTATGTAGTTAAAAAGGAATTTATCAAACTTTTGAATGCCAGAATTATCTATCCAGTACCAATTAGTGAGTGGGTAAGCCCAGTTCATTGTGTACCTAAGAAAGGAGGTTTAATTGTAGTTAAAAATGATAGAAATGAATTAATCCCACAAAGAACAGTGACTGGCTGGAGAATGTGCATAGATTACCGGAAGCTTAATACAGCCACTAAAAAAGATCACTTTCCTTTACCCTTTATAGATGAGATGTTAGAGAGACTTGCTAAGAATACCCGTTTTTGCTATTTAGATGGATATTCTGGATTCTTTCAAATCCCTATTCACCCAGATGATCAGCATAAAACTACCTTCACATGTCCTTATGGAACTTTAGCCTATAGAAGAATGCCCTTTGGACTTTGTAATGCGCCTGCTTCTTTCCAAAGGTGTATGATGGCTATTTTCACATATTTTATTGAAGATATCATGGAAGTTTTTATGGACGATTTCTCAGTTCACGGTACAAGTTTTGACTACTGTTTAAGGAATCTAGAAAAGGTGCTAAAGAGATGTGAAGAGATCGACTTAGTGCTAAACTGGGAGAAGTGCCATTTCATGGTTAAAAGAGGGTTTGTGTTGGGACATATCATTTCCAAGAAGGGAATTGAAGTAAATAAAGCCAAAATAGAGACGGTAGAAAAATTGCCTCCACCTACGGATGTTAATTCTCTAAGAAGCTTTCTTGGTCATGCTAGATTCTGTAGGAGATTTATTAAAGATTTTTCTAAAATAGCTAAACCACTTACTTGCTTGCTTCAAAAGGATGTTCCTTTCGAGTTTACTGAAGAATGTGAGGTCGCTTTTAGAAAAATTAAAGAGTTACTTATTAGTGCACCTATCATTCAACCACCTGACTGGAATCTACCTTTTGAAATCATGTGTGATGCAAGTGATTATGCAGTAGGAGCTGTGCTAGGTCAAAGAAAGGACGGGAAAGTACATGCCATTTATTACGCTAGCAAGACTCTTAATGAAGCTCAATTAATTACGCTACTACAGAGAAGGAGTTATTAGCAGTAGTTTTGCCTTTGAGAAATTTAGATCTTATATAGTTAATTCAAAGGTTATAGTTTATACTGATCATGGTGCTATCAAATACCTTCTTACTAAAAAAGACGCTAAGCCTCATTTAATTAGATGGATTTTAATGTTACAAGAATTCGATGTAGAGATTAGAGACAAGAAGGGAGTTGAGAATGTAGTGGCGGATCATTCATCTAGAATGAACCATGCTAACCATCCTAAGGTGTACCCCCTATAGAAGACGCGTTGAGAGACGATACCCTTTATGCCGTTTTAGATAAAGATTCTTGGATGATAGATGTTATAAGAGCCATTAAGAAAGAACCGTTAACTCATCTCAACTATAATTCCAAAAGAAAAGTCCTAGCCGAAGCGAAAAAATTCTACTGGAGTGCCCCTTACCTATATAGGTTTGGATCTGATGGAGTCCTTAGAAGATGTGTGCCTGCAGAAGAGAGAGAAGAAATTCTTAGGAAGTGCCACGCTGCAGAATATGGAGGGCATCATGGACATTTCAGAACCCAAGCTAAGATATGGGGGACTGGATTTTATTGGCTAGGAATGCATGAGGATGCAAGGAAATTTATTGCTTCTTGTCCTGAGTGTCAGAGGACTGGAAATGTTACATCTAGAAATTCAATGCCTCTCACTTATAACCTACAAATTGATTAGTTTAATGTTTGCGGAATGGATTTCATGGGTCCATTTGAAAATTCACATGGATATGAATACATTCTGGTGACTGTGGATTATGTCTCAAAGTGGGTAGAAGCTTTACCATGTAAAAAGGTGACTACACAAGAGTCCATAGAGATGATTATAAATAATATCTTTCCATGATATGGTGTCCCTCGAGTCATCATTTCAGATGGAGGATCGCATTTTGTTGGTAAAGAATTTACTAATTATATAGAGAAGATGGGAATTGAACATAGAGTTTCTACAGACTATCACCCACAAACAAATGGCCAAGCCGAAACATCAAATAAACAATTAAAAGAAATTCTTAAAAAGACGGTAATTAAAGGAGGTAAAAATTGGTCGAATAAGCTTAGCGATGCTCTTTGGGCATATAGGACTGCGTTTAAGGCACCTATTGGGATGACGCCTTATCAGTTAGTTTATGGAAAAACCTGTCATTTGCCAGTGGAGATGGAGCATAAAGCTTATTGGGCAATTAAGGAATTAAATTTGGATTTGATGCTGCTTTAGTCAAAAGAAGGATTCAACTTAGTACCCTTGATGAGGCAAGATTGCAAGCCTATCATAATGCTACTATCTATAAGGAAAGGGTTAAGAGATGGTTTGATAAGAGAATCCTAAAGAAGGAATTTAAGGAAGGTGATAAGGTTCTTCTTTTTAATTCAAGATTTAAATTATTTGGAAAAGGAAAATTACAAAGTAAATGGGATGGATCTTATATAGTACATGATGTATCACCTACTAGAGTAGTTACTATTATGGATCTAGAAGGAAACAAGTTTATGGTAAATGGTCAAAGACTTAAGGTTTTCCTTGAAGGGGATAAATTTGAAGTTAATTATATTGACACATATGAATTTAAGGAAGTAAGGATTCATTACCATGGCCATAATCTCTAGTTTTCCATAGCTTTCATATCTTTGCATGTAAATAGTCACGTTTAGTTTAGGCGGTTCGCTTCCAAATTTTGCTGCCAAGATCCGCGTTTTATACCAAATAAGTTTAGGGTAGAGTTCGGATCGGAATCGCTGTTTTGTTTCCAAATCTCGCCAATCTCCGGATTATAAAACCGTAGGCAAGCTATGGAGCCGAGACATCTAACTCAAAACACATCCAAACCTAGCCACGACAAGTTCCGAAGCGATGGAGATGCAACTCATGAAGAGGGAAGCCGAGGCGCCGCAGGAGGGCCCTAGGTCAGCCGACCAAGAGAGGCCAAGTCGGCCGACCAGCCCTGTTTCCTGGGGTACTCGCGGCAACTTTTCATATGTGATCTTCGATGATGAAGACGAAGAGGCAAGGGTGTGTGGATCAGCCGGAAAGCGTGAGATCTCGAAGCACATGGCCAAGCTTTCAATTCAACCAAGGGGGATGAAGGTTAGAAGATCCCGGAGGATTGGAGGGATGCCCAGGATAGACTATCAAGAAAGCCCTGTCCGTTCTGGAGGAACCATCCATTCAAGTGAGGATCAATCAATGAGCTTCAGTGATTATTGAGGATCAGAGACTGAAGAGGTAAACTCAATCCATATCATTCCTTGTTTCGATACTTATCATATTGGAGCAGAGGTGGAGTGGATTGTTGCCCAAAGTATAGAGAAGCTATCTAATTCAGCAAGCAAAAGAGTGAGGATATTCTTGATATAGTCATTGACGTAGAGGAGAGGCTTCATAAGAAGATAGAAGACACAAGAAAAAGAGTTGACAATTTTGTCAGAAACTTAAAGGGGCAAGTAAACTACCTCCAAAATGTCTGTGAGAGTTAGAAGCGAGTGATCGATTCCATTTGGGGCCACGTTACAAGACTGGAAGGAGGATGTTATCAGCCAGATAACACTTGGGAAGAACCAGAAGAGACATATTCGCCTCCACCCAACTACATGCCTAGTGAAGATCCTCTTAACGGTCCAGTGGATGATACACACTGGTTCAGTGGTGACGATTAGAAACTTTGCTTAGTTTAAGTGTGGGGATATTAGTAGAATTTCCCCAATTAGATAGAGAGTTTAGATAAAATAAATAAATAGAGTCTTTATATAGAGTTTTTTTTAAAGTTAGTTTAAGAGTCAGTTGTCTTTTATGTAAACGGTCTTTTATATTAACAAAGTGTGTGATTGGATAAATTACTTTGCTTTATTTAAGTTTGTCTTTATTTTTACTTTGATGATTAATCTTGTTTAAAGTTTTATGATTTGATTAGTATGGTGATAGCTAGATTGATTAAATTTGCATAACCCATATCTTTATTAAAGGATTATGTTTTATAGCTTTGCCAAAGTTTTAATTAAGAAAAAGATTAGAGGAAAATTGTCTTTTCATTAAAACTTCTTTTTCTTGGATCAAGTTTTACACCCCTATGTTAAGAGAGAGCTAAAAATTCCAAGTAGAGCCTAGATTTATGAAACCCAGTTTAAAAAGCGACTTGTCTTTTATGAGTTTGGTTAAGTTTGATCCCTTTAGATATTTTGTTCACTTAAAATTATCTAGGTCATTTATTTTCATCTTTTTGCTAGCCTTTTGTTATATACCAATTGCTTACATCAATAGAGCAATTTCTTTAATCCTGTAAGCCTTTTTTATCTCATTATTTTATCTATACCTATATAAAGTATTTGCTCAAATAATACTTCATGAAAGCAATTTATCCAAAAAGGTGGTAAAAGGGGAAATAGGCGCCCATCTAAAAGAAAAAGAGAGAGAAAGAGTGAAAAGTTTTGTGGCACCTGAAAATAAAAGAAAAGAAAAGGAAGAGGAAGAAAAAAAATGACCAAGTGGTCGAATATTGAAAAGGTAGAATTAGGAAAAGGAGAAGGGAGAAGAAAAAAATATATAAAGTTTAGAGAAGTAAAATAAAGAGAGCTTTATAATCCTATTAAATACAATGAGCAAAGACATTTTCCAACCATGTGCAAAATTTTGGAATTTATTCCACTTCATTTGTTCTTGCACATCTCCACCATCTATATCTTCTTTTTCCTTGACCTTTACTATAATCTCTTTTCTATATTTCGATGACCAAGATAGTTTACAAGATAGTTGAATAATCTTTAGAGAGATACCTTAGCTACACAATAGAATAAGCAAGTCTGCTTAACCTTTACCAAGCTCCACTTAAACTCTTGAGAGATAAAGAGAAACAGAGTGATTCTATAGGGTTAGCCACTTATAAGAATGCCTTTTTGAGAGCTTAACTTTTAGGGACATAGTAATTTCTTAATCCTTGAAAAAACAAATTTTTGTTTTAAAAACCCTCTTTGATGATTCTAAAAGAGACTTTGGCATTGCTTGACTTAGATAAACTTTGTGGGGATCTATATGCATAAAAATTAATCTAGAAGGATCCATGTTATGATTTGAATGAATTCTAAAAGCATGGTTATTTCTGAAAAGTAATTATTTAGAATTTGCTTAAATATAGTTAAGTTCTTTTGTCGATCTTTTGCTCGAGGACTAGCAAGATCTAAGTGTGGGAATATTGTTGACGCTCCTTAAGTACTAAATTTTTACTCTATTTTTATATGATTTTATATCTTTTCGAGAGCTAATTTTATCATTTAGTCTTGTTTTACTAACAAATAACCCCGTTTTCGAGAATGCTCTTTGTTTTTGTGCAATATTCATTTTTCAGGAAAATAGGGAATAATTGAAGATATTTGAGAATTTCTCGAAGAAAAGATTTATGCTATGAAGCGGGCTCTGAAATAGAGACTAATTGAAGCCCATTTGAGGAAGAAGCCCAACAAGAAAAGAAGACTTGGAAGATAAAGTCTGCTTGAAGGACTAAATCCTGAAATCTTCTCGAAATTCATGACAGCAGCAGATTGCGGGCCCAATTCGGAGACCTTAACGACGTCAAATGAAGAAAGTCGGGAGTGAGTCCACCGCATTATTCATTGTAAGTCGAGAGTCTAGGGCAAAGGTCGGGGGCTAGAAGCGTTCAACTCGGCGAGAAGCTCATCTCGGCGAAAGAAGGAAGCAAGAGGAGGCAGAAGGGGGGCCGGTCGGCCGACCCAGGCCCTTCTAAGGAGGTATCGAGTTCATCTTCCGACATGTTCTTCGTCGAGTTCATCCCGACGACTATGCTTCAGAGTTTACGATGTATCTCGAGTAATTCCTTGTACTTCCTTCGATACTTTGATGAAACCTTGATATTCGATCAATAAAGATTGTCTTCTAGACCTAGTTTGTTGTTTATACATGATTTATGATCCATATCTTTGCAATGCTTAATTCCAGCATGTCTAGTCGGTCGACGTATAGAAGTTCTTAATGTTCTTGTAGTAAATCTTTTTAATTAGCTAGTTGATTGAATCTACTCATGCTTAGAGATGGTTGGGGTTTACTAGTTCGTCGATTACCTGGTTGCTAGTGACAATAGAGCCCGGGGAAAGGTTCGAGTAGATCCTCAACATTCATGATCATATTTATTCTTTGCTTAATGTTTAGATCTAGTTTCAAGGTGGTTCTTAGTATGATGGTTGTTTGTCTCATATCTCTTGTGGATCCTTTTGCCATGTTAAGCCTATCGTTCTCACGTTTATAGCCTAAACCTTGTTCTATCATTTTATGCAATAGTTTTATCTCTTATTAGAACTTTATTAGAGTATAGATTATAGTTTATTTAGAATAGTTTTATCCCTTGTTTAAGCTTGTTTAGATCTATTAGAATTAGTTAGTAATTTAGTTAATATTAGATAGATAATATCTTAAACATAATTATCCCTGGTTTGACAAACCCAAGATACTCATCCTAGGGAAAAGCTACTACGATACTGTACGCTTGCAATATAAAGTTTGACATTCTTAAGTGGCGTCAACATTGTGGTGGTTGGGCTCTCCAATGTGTGTATGAGGCTCTTGGGATGGATCAAATGGGTGCCTCAACACTTGTGTTAGCTAAGGAAATTCCAACCACATTACGGAGGTCGGCCATGGGGTATATGTAGGCCAAGCCTCAAAACTAGCCGTTGGGAGCCTTTTTCTCTTCTCTGCATGACCATCGGACCGTCCGATAGTGGGACCATCAGGCCGTCTGATGGTGGCACCGAAGTAGCTGTTAGAGTCGACCGTTGGAACTTTAGTCGACCGTTGACACCATCGGACCGCCCGATGGTTGGACCATCGGACCGTCCGGTGCGTCGAACGCCGCGGTCTTGCTTTTGTTGGGTCTTCTGTCCAACTAGTCCGATGGACCATTGGACCATTCGATGGTGGAACCATCGGACCATTCAATGGTGGAAGCGCCGGGACTTGGCGTTCTACTTCCTCACTGCCCAGCTCATTCAATGGACCATCGGAACGTCCGATGGTGGCATTTTTCACTGGGACTTGTATCTTCAATTTTGGGCTTTTTCTTCTTGCCGGTGCACTTAATGGGGCTTCTTCGGACTTCTTGGTGCCGAGTTAGGACCTTCGCTTGTAACTTGATGGCTGCTTGGGTTTTCTCTTGTGTCTTTTAGATCCTCCTTTGAGGTTTTTGTACCCCAAGTCCACCTTTTGCACACTAGGACTTAGACAAAAACACTTGTACACAAATATTAGTCCTATGGCAGGCGTTGTCACTTCAACCACCAAAATCACATTAGGGAACTAAGCACAAGGCTTAGGGCCCATTTACCTTACAATCTCCCCCTTTTTGTTGATTGTTGACAACACGACCAAGCAAGCAACAAAATAAACCAATTGAAGGACACAACCATGCTACTTGTTAGGATGCAATGCAAAGGCAAGATCAAAGATGCTAATTGAAAATATGAAATAATCCCTATTGAAATTGTATTCCACCAAAGATTGGAAGGATTTGCTCATGTCTTGCCCTTGCCATGATCTTGTCCCCTCTTGTGGTCAATGGACATAAGGCTCCCCTTACTCCAATGCCACTTCTCTATTTTTGTTGGACCATTGCCTTGATCTTGATTTTCATTTCTCTCCCATTGTTTTTGATTGTGCGGCAACCCCCTTTGGTCCTCTTTGATCTTCCCTTCTGTTGACGGCACTTAAGCACGCCAAATCCTTATACTGCAAGCGCACAGTATCGCGGTAGCTTTTCCCTAGAATGAGTATCTTGGGTTTGTCAATCCAGGAAACGAACTAATTGAGAACTAATTAACAAGAGTTTATGGTAAACTAAAGGGTAAAAAGGTAATCTAATCTATCTCTAAACTAGCCTAAACTATATCTAATCTACAGCTAAACTATACTAATATATATATAAGATAAGCATTTAGAACAGAACTAGAAATCTAATCAAAGGGTATTAACTAGATTCTAATCAAGCTCTAAATGGATCCAAAACAAGCATGATAAAGGGCGTCACAACAAGATTAAAGTAGCGAGATAACTAGTAGCTCAAGGTAGACAAGCATGTTCAAGCATATTCATCGTAGCATAATTAAATCAAGATCAATCAACCTAACCCCCTAGATCGGCTTAACCTTTCCCCGGGCTCTACTGTCACTGGTAACCAGGTAATCGACGAGAAACTTTCAACAGGCACATAATTAGAGAACGCACCTCTAATTACTTTATATGGTCTAATAACATAATTAGCACAAGTAGAACCTCTAATCACCATGATCACAAGAACTAGATATACAACTATATTATTAGTAAGCTAGATCAACGATCAAGAACGCTAGATGAACATAACCTTTTAAAGACATGATCTAATCAACAAGCATCTAGATCTAAAGCTAATTAGAGCTAGAACAAGCATAATTAGAACAAGAACGTGATAATTAGACAAGAACAATGCTTCATTAATAAATTATATCATACTTACAACCATGGCCATACCTCTTGATGATACATTTAGACCTCTGGAGCTAGATAATTAGAGCACCGTGCAAGGGCTCTAATCACCTCTAGGAACTAGAAGAACTCAAATCCTAGACTAAAAACTCAACCCTCTACTCTCATCTAGTTGTTGTCCCTCTTGTCGTCGCCTCCGCGCCTTGATAATGAATTGGATGCCCGATCTCGGGGCCTACGGTCGCTATTTATACCCTAGAGAAGACATGGTAAAAAGAAAAACTCGAACCGACGTAGAAAAGCCTGAGGTCGGCCGACCAGAGGACTCCGAGTCGGCCGACCTGGACTCTTCTGGCGTCTTTTTCCTTCCATCTTTCGCGTGGTGGTTGCTTAATGTCCAAGCAACACTTGTCGGGGGCGTTTAGGACTCTAAACCTTCTAGAATCTTCGTAATGGGCCGAGACTTGATGAAATCTTCTAGTCTTTGACATATTTGACATCTTTATTGAATAAATATCTTCATTTTCTTGTAGCTCTTGACACTTCATTGAATCTTCCGATTAGGAAACCTTGATCAACACAGAGGGAGTTATGAGTTCACCAAGCCTTCCTTGTTCTTCATCTTCAATTCATGTCATCTAGTGGTCTTTTCTTACTCGAAGTGGATCATGGTGAATTTCACGAAAAATTGGCCTAAAACCTGTAAAAATCACATGTAGCATATTTCCAAGACAATATTGCAAAATCCACAATTATTGGTGATAAATGTTAGTAAAAGATATAGTTGACGCATAAAATCAATGAAAAACCACATAAAATGATTCATAATTTTCGTACTTAAGCCGCGTCAACACCTTCCCGGTTTATGTTCAACTCCTTGCATGCTTGCTTGGGTCTACAATTTCTCCCCATTTGGAATCAAACACCGAAAAGGAAAGCATTAAAAGCATAAAGGAGAGTTCCACACACTATGATCCTTAAGATATGGAAGGCAAATGGATCACAATGCATGAGACTCACATAACATAGGCTAACTCCCCCTAAATGTGTGCATACATAAGATGGTAGACGAACCATATGCATATTTAGTCATTTAAGACAAAGGGAAGCTTAAACTATATTATGCATGGAGGTAGCTCTAAATAATTGAAATGTACACCGAGGAAGGTATTACCAATTTGAAGCCCATTTTCCTTAACTTCATGAGTACCTCTAGGGATATGGGTGAGACTACACACATGATAAACTTGAAAACATTGTTAGTCTCAAAGTAACACAAACCATAGGATAGGCTCCCCCTAAAGGTGTTCATACAAGTTTTGAATTGCTTGTGAGAGACATGCACTAGACATTCAAGTCCAATTGAGGAGCTCACCCTGTGATTTGGACCTAAACTAAGAAACCATATAGGTTGCTTATGGGTTAGAGCGAGACATAAGCAACCTACCATAAGATAGCCGAGGCATGCATTATTTGAATTTAAATATGCTCATGCAAACCTAGGAAAGTAAGACAACTAGATGCTAAAGGAAATACCAAAAGAAAACTAGCTACCACAAAAGAAGGATTTGGGTATGAGATGAATTTATTCACTTGGCTTTGTAACTTGAAACCTTATATCCAAATGTAGCCAAGCCTCCAGGTCCTCTATAGCCCTTATTGCTCTAAGGTGCCTTGGGAGTGACACTTTTCTTTTGTTTTCCCTCTATTCTTGGCCTCTCCTTTTTGCTTTGACCTACACATGTAGGACTTGCGGCCTTCTTTATTGCAAAGGAAGCATATCACGGTTTGGCTCTCCGCAAGCTTCTTCACCACCTTAGGATGGTTATCTTGAGATGTTGGGCTTGCTCCTTTTGGCCTTGTAGCCTTGCCACATCCTTCATGAGCTGATCCACTTCTTGCTTAAGCACCTCATTTTCAATGGCAACCTCCTCTCTGCAAGTTTCTTCATACCAACTAACAAACGTCTTGCAAAGGGGTAAGTGAGGTTTAACAATTGAATCACAAGAGGTGGAAACATCCATTTTAGATTTTTCAAAGGAGAGTGTGAATGCTTTACTTGAAGTAGCTTTTAGTTCAAGAGCCTCAATTTTCGTTGTTAGCTCATCATTATGGTTGACAACCATATCAAACTTAAGCACCAATTCTTCATAATTGGTTGATGAGCTAGCCAATTTAGCTTTAAGACTCTTGCTACTGCACATCAAATCACATATAGCTACTTGTTGCTCACGAACAAGAGAAACAAGCTCATCATATGAGGGGGCATCATCATCACTTACATCGCTTTTATTTTTACCTTTAGCCATGAGGCACTTGTGCGAAGTAGAGGATGATTTGCGCGAAGTAGGCTTATGGGAGTGCTTCTTCATGAGCACCTTGTGCCTCTCTCTTTGTTCTTTTTCTTTTTTCTTCTTCTTGAGCTTGCGCCTCTTTTTCTTTTCCTCCTTGGCAATGATAAGACATGAATCCATGAAATGCCTTTTCTCACCACATTCGAAGCAACCACCTTTTCTTTCCTTCATCCTTTGGAGGTTGTGCTCAATATCCTCAATGGTGATAGGGATGCCCTTGGAGTTGAGCTTCTTCAATGCCTTCTCCATTTTCTTGATCAACATTGCAACTTCTTCATCATCAGAGGAGGAGCATTGGGATTGATCATCTTCATCACTATCTTCTTCTTTTTAACTTGAACTTGAGCTTGCTTCTTTCTTGCTCTTGCCCTTCTTCATCTTTTTCTTTTCACCATGAATGGTGAGTGCATGTGACTTGGATGAAGAGGTATCTTGGTCACTCCGTTGTAGTTCTCAAATGCAATAATCTTGCCAATAACCTTGGTGGGCGTCATGGTGCTTATGTCTTGGTGGAGAAGATAGGTGATGATGCTTGCGTATTTGTCTTTTGGAAGCACTTCGATGATCTTCCTTGCAATATCGGCATCTTCTAGCTTGGTTTCACCTATTGAATTAAACTCATTGACAATAACATTTAGGCGTGAGTACATGTCATTTGCCAATTCATTAGGAAGCATAGTAAAAGAATTTAAAGCACGCTTAACCAAGCCAAGCTTTTGCTCCTTGACGTCACTTGTGCCGCCATGGAGTGCTTGAAGTGATTCACAAATCTCATGAGCGCTTGAGAGGCTATATATTCTACTAAATACATCAATGCTCAAGGACCCGAACAAAATGTCACGAGCAATGGCATTGAATATTTCTTTCTCATTGGCTTTTATCGGTTTTTCTGGCCGAGGGAGGGGTTTTGTTCCTTTCTTCGTCACTTGCCAAACATCCAACCCTACGGCCTCTAGATAACTAGCCATTCTAACATGCCAATAGGGATAGTTCGTGCCGTCAAAGTGAGGAGCGCTACTGATACTCATCCTCTCACTCTAAGACGTCTCTACTCAATCCGGCGGGTGAAGCCAAAAGTCCAAATATAAGTTGTAAGCTCTAATGACAATAAAATGGACTTGATTGAGCGGCCTGGCTCTGATACCAATTGAAGGTAGAACCAACATCTAAGAGGGGGTGAATTAGGATTTCTAAAAACTAAGTCTCACTAAAACTACAACTACTAAGCAAAACCTATGCAAGTAAATCTAACTATGTACATGTGATGCTCCCGCATCTCAAGTGCATAATCACACATCATACATGAAGCATCATCCTTAAGCATCATGGCATAACAGGTGTTTGTGCATTAGGATCAAATTTGGCTTAAACTACAAGTTCAAAACATTGTTTGTTGCATGTGCGATACTATGTTTATAGTCATAACTTTAATTCTGTCGAGAGTTGGGTGAGGATCATATTAGCAAAGTTGTAGATAAACAAGAGGTGCACAACTTTTATAATTGGGGCTTAGCCATATAAGAATTTTTACCTAGAGTTTTGTACCATTTACTGCCAACCTAGAAAACCAGCTCAAACCTGACCTATTTAAAAATCTCAAATTTGGACTAACCTACAGCCACTTTCATGCAAAACTCAAATTGGAGAAGTTGTAGGTTTTAAAATTCTAAACAAACTTTTCAAAAGGCACCTTGGGAGATAATGTCCATAAATAGGAGTTTTGGAATTTTTCCAATAAAAGGGGTTTGTGGGCCAAATTAAACTTGAGAGCTAAATTCAAATGAATTTCATATTTCCGTGCCTAATTTGAAATCAAACCTATTGACAAAGTTGTAGAGTTCAATGAGTAGAACATTTCGTTCAATTGGAGTTTTTCCAAATTCGGCCTCTAAATTGGTCAAAATGGCGATTTTCAGCAGGGGAGAAAACACATTTTTATTTTTTTTTATTTTTCTTTTCCTACTGTCACCGACCGGTGGGGCCCACCGGCCCGAACCGCCACCGTGTCCGGGCCGGCGGCCACCACGCGGCCGGCAAGCACCGGGCGGTGGCCGCGCCCACGGATCGCCGCCGTGGCCTCCGCCCCGACCGGCCGCGCCCTCCTCTCGAACCCAGACACCATCCCATCCCCGCTCCACTCGCCCGCACTCTCTTTCCCCTCTCCCCGCGCTCCCTTCACCCGAGCGGAGCACCGCCGCCATTGGAGGCTTGGGTCGAGCTCGAACCGCCACCTCCGGCCGCTCCTACGCCACCCCGCCTCCACGCCGCTCCTCTACGCCCTCCACTCCACCGCTTCGCCCCGTTCTAGGCCGCCGCCATCACGCCTCCACCCCGCAATTCCCCGCCGGCACTCCGCGCTCCTGCCTCACCGCCGCCGGCCCTCTCCGCGCCCTCTCCGCCGCCGTAGGTGACGGGGTAAGCTTTCCCGCGCTCCCCTCCCTCTCTCCGGCCGCCTCCGGCGAGCCGCCGCGCCCCGCAGGCCGGATTCGGCCGCGCGCGCCGCCGTCTCCCTCCTCGGTCGCGAGGAGGAAGAAGACCGAGGAGGAAGACGCCGCTTTGCACTTTAGCCCTCGCTGTTTTGCGTATTTACATTTTTATCCACAGCGCTGTAGTATGAGTCTTGGAAACCTTACGATCTAGCCCCTAGACGTTAGGGATAATTACGGATAAGTCCTAGATCTAATGATTTTTCATTTTATTTTTATTTATTTCACCTGAAACTTTAAAAAATCATAACAATTAAAATAAAAATCCAAAATGGGCAAACTCAGTGGCTATTGACTCCTTGAGAGTAGATCTACAGGATAGGTATGATGTGGATGTGTGAAAAGATTGTTTTACCCCTGGTTTAACGCATGCATGGTGTAGGTAAATAAATGGTAAAAGTGAACCAAACGAACTCCAAAAATTATGAGACTTGGACAGTAGCTTTCTTATGACATCTAGGTACTGTGTGATTTTTAGTGACACTAGCATTGACTGTTTAATTACTGTTTTGCCCTTATGCATGTGATTTGTGTATTTAATTAACTTGGACAAGGAAAGCTATATAAAATATGCTCAAATATGACCTTTAGTATTTTTCATGTACTTCACATAGTATGAGTAACTCACTGGTAGAATATGAGGTTGTGCATGCATGTTTAAGCTGCTGTTTTGAAATTGACAAAATGCTACTAGTTGAAAAAGAAAATAGGAAAAAGTGTAATTAAACTGGTAGGAAAATTATGGGAAAGATCTAGTAGCCTACTAGTGATGTCTTGATTCCAGAAAGTGATTTTGTGCACCTTATTACTGCTGTTTTGACTTATATGATTTTCATGGTGAAATAAAATATGGAAAAATAGAAGTCCTATTAACTTTGGATTTTGGGCTTGATGATTTTTGTCTATGATTTTCATGCCATGAAATACTTGTTGTAGGAATTTCAAGTCCAGATTTCCCTCCTATAAATTATGAAAAATCCGAGAAACTATAGGGCTGATAACTTGCTGGACTTCTAATAAATTAATTATAACTTGGTTGTAGCTGAAATTTTGACAGTAGCTCTATGAAGTATGTGTCTGCATGTGGTAAAAATTTGAGATCAATTGAGTTGTCTAACTACATGGGCTTATGAGTGCGTTTTATTCATAAAGGTAGCGTGTTCCTTAATTTGCATATCTATGTTTAACTTCAAGAGACAACTTTATTTCATTTGATGGGGACTGTGTACACATATAAAACACTAACTCCTAATAACTCCAAGGATAAAATGTAGTGATGGTTTGTTCGATTTCTTAGTGATGGGCTGTATGATTTCTTAGCAAAGTCGTTAAGTTGTCTTGTTTTGGGGTGTGTTTAAACTAAGAGTACCCGAACCCATTCTTCACAAGCTACTTGATCATGCATTATATTTTATTGACACCTCATGCATACATTCGCAACTCGTTGCACTCATGATTGCACTATGTCATGCATATAACCTGTATCATATGCATGTATTTGCATTCTCTTGCACTCACTTGCATTTTATCATGCATATAGACCCCGCGTGCAAGGAGCTACCAACACAGGAGAAACCAGTGATCAAGAAGACGGACAACAGGCTATATCTGGAGCCAGAAGACGAAGGGTCGCTGATTAAATCCGTCCCTGCTTGAAGGGGTTGCCTGGGGCAAAGCCTCACAACCCGGCAAACTAACTTAGTTTAGTTTGTTGGTTTTCTTAAGATCAAGCAAAGGTAGGCAGGACCATGACTTCTCCCAGCAAATACAAATCTTGTTTGATGATTACGCATATGCATTAGGAGTTGTTTGAAACCAACTGCATTAGACTTCCTGGCCGCCCTGGCCCTAGCACCTATACGTAGAGTTCGTAGGGCGAGTGCCTAGAATTGCTAGGTACGAGTAGATACGAGTGATTGTACTCGTCTCGTAGGTACGGCTTTACAAAGTGACAGAAATCTCACCTATGGAAGTTACTATACATGCTTATGTTTAAATGGAGACCGGGCGGAGAATTATTGAGTTATTTATTGATTATGGTATTGTGCACTGGACTCCGCCCGAGTCGCATAAGGCCCGTTCGCTGTTCGCCTGCTGATCGGCATAACATTGCTAGAGTGCTTATCCGGGATAATGGACCGGTGAAAGCTTACTTGTGCCATCCGAAGAACAGAGACAGACTCCTACTGTGACACCTTGGGGAGCTTGTAGTCGAGGGAGGGCTGACCCGACGTGACCGTGGTATCGCTCCTAAGACAGCACAACCTGGGAACAACGGAAGGATTGAATCGAACTTGGGATGGGACAAGTGGAGATGGGAGAAGCATATGTGGAACGCTGGGAGTTAGTAAGCATATGCCATCCTGGTGCTTCTAGTTATTCCCGGGAATTAACAAATTGATTCGAATCGCTGATGCTCACCAGGTGTGAGAATGCCAATATCGCACACGGGCAACGTAGTAATAATTGGAACATACTGTTTACAAAGTCACGCTTTTATTACAACATGCTTGGATGTGTATGATCTGTCCCACTATTCAGGGTGTTGCCCATCCACCGGTTGGAGGTCGATGGACTTGGGAGATGCTTTGAGGTCGAGGGAGGGCTGACCCGACGTACCGTGGTATCGCTCCTGAGACGGCTACTCCCAAGGGGTTGGATGGAAGCGCAGTGAGTCTTGGGACAAGACATGTTTTCATGTTTTACTTTTCATGCAAGTATTTACCTTATGTCATAAATGAATCTTTATGAATAATGGATAGCAGCTGTCAAATCCTGCTATCTGATATCAACATGACCTTGTTTGAGAATCAACAGCTAAGGATCCACATGATTAGTAAGCATGCTTTGCGTCAGCCGTAAGCCCCGTCCATTAAGTCCTACTGAGTAATTAGTACTCAGGGTTTGCCCCCACTTTTGGATTACAGGTACCGACGATAGCTGGACAACTGTGTTGGAGGTGGTAGTACCGGTGGGCTCGGTGCTATTCGCCTTGTCATCTCTTCCTGAAGACTACTTAAGTATATTTTCCGCTGCGAGATGTTTTGAAAACGCTTCCGCTATATTTATATACTCTAAATTCGCTTCCGCTATATTTGAACATGTATTTGATTTCATACAATTGAGTTGTAAATTAATCCTATAACTCTCTATTTCAACTGCCTGTGATGATGTAATTGTTGTGGCTCCTTCGAGAGTCGGACGTGTTTGATGTCGGTTCCTCGGAATTGGTGTTATCGAGAGATCGAAGGACTCTCGACGGACTACCGGGTTTAGTCTGGCCTAAGTGCACTGCGAGCCAGAGGTGGCAGGTGTGCTTAGTCTAGATTAAGCAGGGCGGTTCCGCCACAGCTGGTATCAGAGCCGATCAAACACAGACAACAGTTATATCATCAAGTTTTGTTTTACAAACCTATTTTCGAAAACCCATCTTCAAGTAATTCAAAAATGAGAGTATACGCTATGCCTGTATAAGGATGTTAGTGTTATCCAGGTGACATCACTGATATTTTGACCTAGATAGAACTCATACGCATATTCGACACTTTGGGAAGCAACTTTTCGGCCATAGCTGTCCCCAGTACTGGTGGAAGCTATTGGGATTTGTGAATGGTTGTAAGCCCTGCATTCATGCCCCGTAGTAAAAGCTCTTTAAGGGTGGTGGGCATGTTTTGGATGCTTTCATACCCACCACACTTACATTCGGTTTTGGGGTCCACCTTTTTCTCGACAATCCCCAGTACTGGTGGAAAGTCAGGCTTTGAGGAAAAGGTGCATCGGCCCACCTACGTTGTCCACGCAGCGGTCACGCGTGGATGCCACATTAGGTGGTAATGTATGAGCATGCATTCTTCTGCAGGTACACTAACCACGTGCGAATCTCAGAACAACTAGAGAACGACTAGTTGCATTAAGGAGAGACGTGCATATATGTCACCGAATTATCGCTAGTTATACCTGTATAATACCTAGGATGTGTGATGTGAGGCCGAACAGGACGAATCATGCATCATGTGTCTTTTGTTATCATCTTTGGAGGTACTACTAAAAGACAAATGGGATAAATCGCGACCTAAACAAACTTCCTGCACATTTCACTCACACAATACAATTAATTTTACGAAGAGGGGTTCCCCACGATAAACCGAACGACCACGGTCGGAAACAGCACCTGAATGAAATTGCATCCCTCACCCAATTCGTGAGAGATTTGATCTAAGAGCTAGTTACGTACCAAAGGAATAAAGGACTAGTCACTAGAGATTTTCCGTAATTGGACATCCACCCAAATCGATCGTCATGACAACCATATCGACGAAACTCAGAAGTATTGACCAGCATCTAAAACTGCGCACGAGTTCCCATTAGCGGATTCATTTATCCAGACCTACAAGATGTTTGCTAACACTTTAAGTGCAATCGAGCTATTCTGTTCATTTACATGCTTTCATGTATTCAGAATATAATTATGGCACTATGATCTTTTTATCACCGCATCGGTTGCACAAAAAGCTCTTGGACTAAACTCGACTGGCTTCATTTCTGCAGATGGTCACCCCACCAGAGACATCTGCTCAGGGGGCCGCTCATGGAGCCCCATCTCCTTCTGAGTTGGCCACTCAGGTCGCTCAGCAACTCATCGACTTGATAGCTCAAGCGCAACAACGGCGCGACCCGCAAGAGATCAGCTACACTGACTTTGCGGCGCTACAACCGCCCATCTTCACCACTGCCCCAGATCCATTGGATGCTGATGACTGGCTTCGGATCATCGAGTCCAAGTTCAGTCTACTGCCCCAACTCACTGAGCAACAGAAGGCTCGCTTCGCAGCACAGTGTCTACATGGTCCCTCGGGGGCCTGGTGTGCTTCATTCCTGGCAATGCAACCAGCCGGGCACCAGGTCACGTGGGATGAGTTTCGTGCGGCTTTTCGGGCTCACTATCTCCCGCCTAGCCTCATCGAGCTCAAGCAACGAGAGTTCCGTGCACTTCGACAAGGGAACATGTCGGTACTCGAGTACGTGCAAGCTTTCATCCGCCTGTCGCAGTACTCCCCGGAAGACGTCAACACTGACCCACGTAGGGCTACCTGTCTGTTGGATGGATTCGATCCCACTCTGCTGACTCACTTGGGGCGCAGCTACGACAGCTTCACTGAGTTGGTAGACGTCGCCATCGACATGGAGGATCGCCTTAATCATGCCCATGAGGATCAGCGCAGGAAAAGACTTGCAAGCACACTTCAGTCAGGTTCCTCTCAGCGGCAACGGGTTGTGCTTCATCGTTCACCACTCATACATTACCTCGACATGCCCCAGCAACAAGAACCACACTGGGGAACGCAACAACCCTCCTCTTGCAGTGCACCACCTCGTCTGCCTGCTTCAGTGCCACCGGCCAAACAAAGTGCCAAATACCCCTGCTACAATTGTGGAAAGACCGCCATTTCAGCAAGAATTGTTTTGCCCGTCGGCGAAGCCAGGCACCATTGTTGATTAGAGACAACCCACGCCAAAGTAAGAAGAAAGGACCAAAGCGAGATCTAGCCCCAACAGAAGGTCGTGTGCACTATACCCACGTATATCAGATTCCAGAAGGTGAACCAGTGTTAGCAAGCACATTTCTTTTCAACGAGCACCCTACTGTGGTTTTGTTTGACTCCGGAGCAACACACACTTTCATCAGCAGGTCATATGCAACCAAACATGGTTATCACATTGATAATATGAAGGCCAAATACCATATCACAGCCTCGGGATCACCGATTGACACGAATCAGATTGTGAGGCACTTACGCTTGTGCATAGGCACAGAGGATTTCTATGTTGACCCTGTGGTACTTCCTAACCAGGGGATCGACATTATCTTGGGGATGGATTGGATGAAGGAGCACAACGTCTTGTTGGATATTACTAGTAGGATAGTTCAGATTAAGTCTAGCAAGAGTGGGAAAGTTATGCATATTCATCTGCCAAGTCACAGGCGTTCGCCACCCACAGTAAATGCTACAGAAGCCCAGTTGATCAAGAAAATACCGGTGGTTTCTGATTTTCCAGATGTGTTCTCGGAAGAGCTTCCAGGGCTCCCACCGGATAGAAATGTTGAGTTCGCAATTGAGCTTGTACCTGGCACGGCACCCGTCTCCAAGAGACCGTATAGAATGGCACCTGATGAACTGAAGGAGCTAAAAACACAACTGCAGGAGCAGTTAGACAAAGGATTTATTCGACCTAGCTCATCACCTTGGGGTTGTCCCGCCCTCTTTGTTGAGAAGAAAGACCAAGGTGGTAAGAGATTATGTGTGGACTATCGACCGTTGAATGCTGTTACTGTCAAGAACAAGTACCCTTTGCCACACATTGATATCCTATTTGATCAGCTTGGGGGAGCCACAGTTTTCTCCAAGATTGATCTTAGGTCCGGGTACCATCAAATTAAGGTCCGAGAAGAAGACATACCGAAGACTGCTTTCTCCACGCGTTATGGGCTTTATGAGTATCTTGTCATGTCCTTCGGTTTGACAAATGCACCGGCTTTCTTCATGTACCTGATGAACTCGGTGTTCATGAATGAGCTTGACAAATTCGTGGTAGTCTTCATTGATGACATCTTAGTGTATTCCAAGAATGAGAAGGAGCACGAAGAACATTTGCGGATAGTGCTATCTCGCCTTAGAGAACATAAACTTTACGCCAAGTTCAGCAAGTGTGCGTTTTGGCTAAAGGAAGTGGCATTCCTAGGCCATATCTTGTCAGCGAAGGGAGTGGCTGTCGATCCCAGCAAGGTGGAAGATGTGCTGAATTGGAAGCAGCCACAAACTGTGACAGAGATACGGAGTTTTCTTGGTTTAGCGGGGTACTACCGCCGATTCATCAAAGATTTCTCAAAAATAGCAAAGCCTATGACAGCATTGACCCAGAAAAATGCAAAGTTTGCGTGGAGTCCAAAATGCGAAGAAGCATTTGGAACGTTGAAGAAACTTCTAACTTCAGCCCCTGTTCTTGCTCAACCAGACATCACCAAGCCGTTTGACGTTTATTGTGATGCCTCTGGTAGCGGCCTCGGTTGTGTTCTGATGCAAGAAGGGAGAGTGATTGCATACGCATCCTGCCAACTGAGGAAACATGAGGTGAATTACCCAACTCACGATCTTGAGCTACTTGCAGTTGTTTATGCACTGAAGAAATGGAGAAATTACTTGCTAGGCAACACTTGTCACATTTATACTGACCACAAAAGTCTCAAATACATCTTTACCCAACCTGAATTAAATATGAGGCAAAGACGGTGGTTAGAGTTGATAAAAGATTATGACCTAGAGGTTCATTACCACCCCGGTAAGGCTAATGTAGTAGCAGACGCATTGAGCCGTAAAGCTCATTGCAACTTCATTGAAGCTCGTCCAACAGTGAGAGTGCTATGCTGTGAGATTGGGGACATAGAAATGCCAACAGCGCTAGAAGCAGAACTTTATAACCTTGTCCTTGAACCAACCATCAAGGATCAAATCATAGCAGCACAAAAACAAGATAAGGGCATGTCACATATTCGAGATGAGATCAATGACAAGAAGAAGGCCTGTTTCAAGCTCGACGAAGAAGGCGTCTTGTGGTTCAAAAACCGCTTAGTAGTGCCAAAGGATATGGAGCTGAGAAAGAAAATCCTAGATGAAGCTCACACCTCCATGTTCACCCTACACCCGGGCAGCAACAAGATGTACCAAGATTTAAAGCAAAAATTTTGGTGGACCCGTATGAAACGGGAGATCGCCAAGTATGTGTCTGAATGTGACGTATGCCAAAGAGTGAAAGCTGACCACTTGAAGCCTGCGGGTATGCTTCAGCCCCTAGCAGTTCCCGCCTGGAAGTGGGAGGATATACACATGGACTTCATTGTGGGATTGCCTCGCACACAGAAGGGGTATGATTCCATTTGGGTAATTATTGACCGGTTCACAAAATCTGCACATTTCATCCCTGTCAAGACCACCTATCAAGCAAAACAATATGCGGAACTATATATTTCCCGGATTGTATCCTTGCACGGTGTCCCTCTAACCATCACTTCGGACAGAGGCTCACTGTTTTTGTCACGCTTCTGGGAGCAATTACAAACTGCTCTTGGAACCAACTTAATTCACAGTTCGGCATACCATCCTCAAACAAGCGGCCAAGTTGAAAGAGTGAATCAGATCCTTGAAGATATGTTGAGGGCATGCGCTTTGACTTATTCCACCAAGTGGGATGAATGTCTCCCCTTGGCAGAGTTTGCTTACAACAACAGCTATCAGAAGAGCTTAGATATGGCACCTTTCGAGGCCCTATACGGTAGACGGTGTAGAACACCACTCAACTGGTCAGAACCAGGTGAGCGTGTCACATTTGGACCTGACTTGGTAACACAAGCAGAAGAACAAGTTAAATTCATTCACGACAATCTAAAGAGGGCACAGTCTAGGCAGAAAAGCTACTCAGATAAGAGGAGAAGACCCTTAGTCTTTGAGAAGGATAATCATGTGTATCTCCGTGTGTCACCCATGAGAGGGGTGCATCGGTTCGGAGTGAAAGGCAAGTTAGCGCCACGATATGTCGGACCGTTCAAGATCACAGAACAATGTGGGCCAGTTGCTTATCGACTGGAACTACCACCACACCTAGCTGCGGTTCATGACGTGTTTCATGTCTCGCAACTCAAGAAGTGTTTACGAGTGCCAGAGGAAGTAATTGATACATCTCAAATTCAGATCCAACCTGACCTCACTTATGAAGAGAAGCCCATAAAGATCCTTGACCAAAAGCAAAGATCAACACGGCGAAGAACCATCAACTTCTACAAAGTGCAATGGAGTAATCACTCCGAAGAAGAGGCAACATGGGAACAAGAGGAATTTTTACAAACAAAGTATCCCGGATTCCTTCCATCCACTTCGAATTGAGTACGTCACACCGCCTGTAGTTTCCAATTTGCAACTAAGATCACACACATGCACTTTCCTCTCTCATTTAACTTATCCACCCACATCACATCAAAATCTCGGGACGAGATTTCTTTAAGGGGGGTGGGTTGTGATGCTCCCGCATCTCAAGTGCATAATCACACATCATACATGAAGCATCATCCTTAAGCATCATGGCATAACAGGTGTTTGTGCATTAGGATCAAATTTGGCTTCAACTACAAGTTCAAAACATTGTTTGTTGCATGTGCGATACTATGTTTATAGTCATAACTTTAATTCCGTCGAGAGTTGGGTGAGGATCATATTAGCAAACTTGTAGATAAACAAGAGGTGCACAACTTTTATAATTGGGGCTTAGCCATATAAGAATTTTTACCTAGAGTTTTGTACCATTTACTGCCAACCTAGAAAACCAGCTCAAACCTGACCTATTTAAAAATCTCAAATTTGGACTAACCTACAGCCACTTTCATGCAAAACTCAAATTGGAGAAGTTGTAGGTTTTAAAATTCTAAACAAACTTTTCAAAAGGCACCTTGGGAGATAATGTCCATAAATAGGATTTTTGGAATTTTTCCAATAAAAGGGGTTTGTGGGCCAAATTAAACTTGAGAGCTAAATTCAAATGAATTTCATATTTCCATGCCTAATTTGAAATCATACCTATTGATAAAGTTGTAGAGTTCAAAGAGTAGAACATTTCATTCAATTGGAGTTTTTCCAAATTCGGCCTCTAAATTGGTCAAAATGGCGATTTTCAGCAGGGGAGAAAACACATTTTTATTTTTTTTCTATTTTTCTTTTCCTACTGTCACCGACCGGTGGGGCCCACCGGCCCGAACCGCCACCGTGTCCGGGCCGGCGGCCACCTCGCGGCCGGCAAGCACCGGGCGGTGGCCGCGCCCACGGATCGCCGCCGTGGCCTCCGCCCCGACCGGCCGCGCCCTCCTCTCGAACCCAGACACCATCCCATCCCCGCTCCACTCGCCCGCACTCTCTTTCCCCTCTCCCCGCGCTCCCTTCACCCGAGCGGAGCACCGCCGCCATTGGAGGCTCGGGTCGAGCTCGAGCCGCCACCTCTGGCCGCTCCTACGCCACCCCGCCTCCACGCCGCTCCTCTACGCCCTCCACTCCACCGCTCCGCCCCGTTCTGGGCCGCCGCCATCACGCCTCCACCCCGCAATTCCCCGCCGGCGCTCCGCGCTCCTGCCTCACCGCCGCCGGCCCTCTCCGCGCCCCCTCCGCCGCCGTAGGTGACGGGGTAAGCTTTCCCGCGCTCCCCTCCCTCTCTCCGGCTGCCTCCGGCGAGCCGCCGCGCCCCGCAGGCCGGGTTCGGCCGCGCGCGCCGCCGTCTCCCTCCTCGGTCGCGAGGAGGAAGAAGACCGAGGAGGAAGACGCCGCTTTGCACTTTAGCCCTCGCTGTTTTGCGTATTTACATTTTTATCCACAGCGCTGTAGTATGAGTCTTGGAAACCTTACGATCTAGCCCCTAGACGTTAGGGATAATTACGGATAAGTCCTAGATCTAATGATTTTTCATTTTATTTTTATTTATTTCAGCTGAAACTTTAAAAAATCATAACAATTAAAATAAAAATCCAAAATGGGCAAACTCAGTGGCTATGGACTCCTTGAGAGTAGATCTACAGGATAGGTATGATGTGGATGTGTGAAAAGATTGTTTTACCCCTGGTTTAACGCATGCATGGTGTAGGTAAATAAATGGTAAAAGTGAACCAAATGAACTCCAAAAATTATGAGACTTGGACAGTAGCTTTCTTATGACATCTAGGTACTGTGTGATTTTTAGTGACACTAGCATTGACTGTTTAATTACTGTTTTGCCCTTATGCATGTGATTTGTGTATTTAATTAACTTGGACAAGGAAAGCTATATAAAATATGCTCAAATATGACCTTTAGTATTTTTCATGTACTTCACATAGTATGAGTAACTCACTGGTAGAATATGAGGTTGTGCATGTATGTTTAAGCTGCTGTTTTGAAATTGACAAAATGCTACTAGTTGAAAAAGAAAATCGGAAAAGTGTAATTAAACTGCTAGGAAAATTATGGGAAAGATCTAGTAGCCTACTAGTGATGTCTTGATTCCAGAAAGTGATTTTGTGCACCTTATTACTGCTGTTTTGACTTATATGATTTTCATGGTGAAATAAAATATGGAAAAATAGAAGTCCTATTAACTTTGGATTTTGGGCTTGATGATTTTTGTCTATGATTTTCATGCCATGAAATACTTGTTGTAGGAATTTCAAGTCCAGATTTCCCTCCTATAAATTATGAAAAATCCGAGAAGCTATAGGGCTGATAACTTGCTGGACTTCTAATAAATTAATTATAACTTAGTTGTAGCTGAAATTTTGACAGTAGCTCTATGAAGTATGTGTCTGCATGTGGTAAAAATTTGAGATCAATTGAGTTGTCTAACTACATGGGCTTATGAGTGCGTTTTATTCATAAAGGTAGCGTGTTCCTTAATTTGCATATCTATGTTTAACTTCAAGAGACAACTTTATTTCATTTGATGGGGACTGTGTACACATATAAAACACTAACTCCTAATAACTCCAAGGATAAAATGTAGTGATGGTTTGTTCGATTTCTTAGTGATGGGCTGTATGATTTCTTAGCAAAGTCGTTAAGTTGTCTTGTTTTGGGGTGTGTTTAAACTAAGAGTACCCGAACCCATTCTTCACAAGCTACTTGATCATGCATTATATTTTATTGACACCTCATGCATACATTCGCAACTCGTTGCACTCATGATTGCACTATGTCATGCATATAACCTGTATCATATGCATGTATTTGCATTCTCTTGCACTCACTTGCATTTTATCATGCATATAGACCCCGCGTGCAAGGAGCTACCAACACAGGAGAAACCAGTGATCAAGAAGACGGACAACAGGCTATATCTGGAGCCAGAAGACGAAGGGTCGCTGATTAAATCCGTCCCTGCTTGAAGGGGTTGCCTGGGGCAAAGCCTCACAACCCGGCAAACTAACTTAGTTTAGTTTGTTGGTTTTCTTAAGATCAAGCAAAGGTAGGCAGGACCATGACTTCTCCCAGCAAATACAAATCTTGTTTGATGATTACGCATATGCATTAGGAGTTGTTTGAAACCAACTGCATTAGACTTCCTGGCCGCCCTGGCCCTAGCACCTATACGTAGAGTTCGTAGGGCGAGTGCCTAGAATTGCTAGGTACGAGTAGATACGAGTGATTGTACTCGTCTCGTAGGTACGGCTTTACAAAGTGAAAGAAATCTCACCTATGGAAGTTACTATACATGCTTATGTTTAAATGGAGACCGGGCGGAGAATTATTGAGTTATTTATTGATTATGGTATTGTGCACTGGACTCCGCCCGAGTCGCATAAGGCCCGTTCGCTGTTCGCCTGCTGATCGGCATAACATTGCTAGAGTGCTTATCCGGGATAATGGACCGGTGAAAGCTTACTTGTGCCATCCGAAGAACAGAGACAGACTCCTACTGTGACACCTTGGGGAGCTTGTAGTCGAGGGAGGGCTGACCCGACGTGACCGTGGTATCGCTCCTAAGACAGCACAACCTGGGAACAACGGAAGGATTGAATCGAACTTGGGATGGGACAAGTGGAGATGGGAGAAGCATATGTGGAACGCTGGGAGTTAGTAAGCATATGCCATCCTGGTGCTTCTAGTTATTCCCGGGAATTAACAAATTGATTCGAATCGCTGATGCTCACCAGGTGTGAGAATGCCAATATCGCACACGGGCAACGTAGTAATAATTGGAACATACTGTTTACAAAGTCACGCTTTTATTACAACATGCTTGGATGTGTATGATCTGTCCCACTATTCAGGGTGTTGCCCATCCACCGGTTGGAGGTCGATGGACTTGGGAGATGCTTTGAGGTCGAGGGAGGGCTGACCCGACGTACCGTGGTATCGCTCCTGAGACGGCTACTCCCAAGGGGTTGGATGGAAGCACAGTGAGTCTTGGGACAGGACATGTTTTCATGTTTTACTTTTCATGCAAGTATTTACCTTATGTCATAAATGAATCTTTATGAATAATGGATAGCAGCTGTCAAATCCTGCTATCTGATATCAACATGACCTTTTTTGAGAATCAACAGCTAAGGATCCACATGATTAGTAAGCATGCTTTGCGTCAGCCGTAAGCCCCGTCCATTAAGTCCTACTGAGTAATTAGTACTCAGGGTTTGCCCCCACTTTTGGATTACAGGTACCGACGATAGCTGGACAACTGTGTTGGAGGTGGTAGTACCGGTGGGCTCGGTGCTATTCGCCTTGTCATCTCTTCCTGAAGACTACTTAAGTATATTTTCCGCTGCGAGATGTTTTGAAAACGCTTCCGCTATATTTATATACTCTAAATTCGCTTCCGCTATATTTGAACATGTATTTGATTTCATACAATTGAGTTGTAAATTAATCCTATAACTCTCTATTTCAACTGCCTGTGATGATGTAATTGTTGTGGCTCCTTCGAGAGTCGGATGTGTTTGATGTCGGTTCCTCGGAATTGGTGTTATCGAGAGCTCGAAGGACTCTCGACAGACTACCGGGTTTAGTCTGGCCTAAGTGCACTGCGAGCCAGAGGTGGCAGGTGTGCTTAGTCTAGATTAAGCAGGGCGGTTCCGCCACAGCTGGTATCAGAGCCGATCAAACACAGACAACAGTTATATCATCAAGTTTTGTTTTACAAACCTATTTTCGAAAACCCATCTTCAAGTAATTCAAAAATGAGAGTATACGCTATGCCTGTATAAGGATGTTAGTGTTATCCAGGTGACATCACTGATATTTTGACCTAGATAGAACTCATACGCATATTCGACACTTTGGGAAGCAACTTTTCGGCCATAGCTGTCCCCAGTACTGGTGGAAGCTATTGGGATTTGTGAATGGTTGTAAGCCCTGCATTCATGCCCCGTAGTAAAAGCTCTTTAAGGGTGGTGGGCATGTTTTGGATGCTTTCATACCCACCACACTTACATTCGGTTTTGGGGTCCACCTTTTTCTCGACAATCCCCAGTACTGGTGGAAAGTCAGGCTTTGAGGAAAAGGTGCATCGGCCCACCTACGTTGTCCACGCAGCGGTCACGCGTGGATGCCACATTAGGTGGTAATGTATGAGCATGCATTCTTCTGCAGGTACACTAACCACGTGCGAATCTCAGAACGACTAGAGAACGACTAGTTGCATTAAGGAGAGACGTGCATATATGTCACCGAATTATCGCTAGTTATACCTGTATAATACCTAGGATGTGTGATGTGAGGCCGAACAGGACGAATCATGCATCATGTGTCTTTTGTTATCATCTTTGGAGGTACTACTAAAAGACAAATGGGATAAATCGCGACCTAAACAAACTTCCTGCACATTTCACTCACACAATACAATTAATTTTACGAAGAGGGGTTCCCCACGATAAACCGAACGACCACGGTCGGAAACAGCACCTGAATGAAATTGCATCCCTCACCCAATTCGTGAGAGATTTGATCTAAGAGCTAGTTACGTACCAAAGGAATAAAGGACTAGTCACTAGAGATTTTCCGTAATTGGACATCCACCCAAATCGATCGTCATGACAACCATATCGACGAAACTCAGAAGTATTGACCAGCATCTAAAACTGCGCACGAGTTCCCATTAGCGGATTCATTTATCCAGACCTACAAGATGTTTGCTAACACTTTAAGTGCAATCGAGCTATTCTGTTCATTTACATGCTTTCATGTATTCAGAATATAATTATGGCACTATGATCTTTTTATCACCGCATCGGTTGCACAAAAAGCTCTTGGACTAAACTCGACTGGCTTCATTTCTGCAGATGGTCACCCCACCAGAGACATCTGCTCAGGGGGCCGCTCATGGAGCCCCATCTCCTTCTGAGTTGGCCACTCAGGTCGCTCAGCAACTCATCGACTTGATAGCTCAAGCGCAACAACGGCGCGACCCGCAAGAGATCAGCTACACTGACTTTGCGGCGCTACAACCGCCCATCTTCACCACTGCCCCAGATCCATTGGATGCTGATGACTGGCTTCGGATCATCGAGTCCAAGTTCAGTCTACTGCCCCAACTCACTGAGCAACAGAAGGCTCGCTTCGCAGCACAGTGTCTACATGGTCCCTCGGGGGCCTGGTGTGCTTCATTCCTGGCAATGCAACCAGCCGGGCACCAGGTCACGTGGGATGAGTTTCGTGCGGCTTTTCGGGCTCACTATCTCCCGCCTAGCCTCATCGAGCTCAAGCAACGAGAGTTCCGTGCACTTCGACAAGGGAACATGTCGGTACTCGAGTACGTGCAAGCTTTCATCCGCCTGTCGCAGTACTCCCCGGAAGACGTCAACACTGACCCACGTAGGGCTACCCGTCTGTTGGATGGATTCGATCCCACTCTGCTGACTCACTTGGGGCGCAGCTACGACAGCTTCACTGAGTTGGTAGACGTCGCCATCGACATGGAGGATCGCCTTAATCATGCCCATGAGGATCAGCGCAGGAAAAGACTTGCAAGCACACTTCAGTCAGGTTCCTCTCAGCGGCAACGGGTTGTGCTTCATCGTTCACCACTCATACATTACCTCGACATGCCCCAGCAACAAGAACCACACTGGGGAACGCAACAACCCTCCTCTTGCAGTGCACCACCTCGTCTGCCTGCTTCAGTGCCACCGGCCAAACAAAGTGCCAAATACCCCTGCTACAATTGTGGAAAGACCGGCCATTTCAGCAAGAATTGTTTTGCCCGTCGGCGAAGCCAGGCACCATTGTTGATTAGAGACAACCCACGCCAAAGTAAGAAGAAAGGACCAAAGCGAGATCTAGCCCCAACAGAAGGTCGTGTGCACTATACCCACGTATATCAGATTCCAGAAGGTGAACCAGTGTTAGCAAGCACATTTCTTTTCAACGAGCACCCTACTGTGGTTTTGTTTGACTCCGGAGCAACACACACTTTCATCAGCTGGTCATATGCAACCAAACATGGTTATCACATTGATAATATGAAGGCCAAATACCATATCACAGCCCCGGGATCACCGATTGACACGAATCAGATTGTGAGGCACTTACGCTTGTGCATAGGCACAGAGGATTTCTATGTTGACCCTGTGGTACTTCCTAACCAGGGGATCGACATTATCTTGGGGATGGATTGGATGAAGGAGCACAACGTCTTGTTGGATATTACTAGTAGGATAGTTCAGATTAAGTCTAGCAAGAGTGGGAAAGTTATGCATATTCATCTGCCAAGTCACAGGCGTTCGCCACCCACAGTAAATGCTACAGAAGCCCAGTTGATCAAGAAAATACCGGTGGTTTCTGATTTTCCAGATGTGTTCTCGGAAGAGCTTCCAGGGCTCCCACCGGATAGAAATGTTGAGTTCGCAATTGAGCTTGTACCTGGCACGGCACCCGTCTCCAAGAGACCGTATAGAATGGCACCTGATGAACTGAAGGAGCTAAAAACACAACTGCAGGAGCAGTTAGACAAAGGATTTATTCGACCTAGCTCATCACCTTGGGGTTGTCCCGCCCTCTTTGTTGAGAAGAAAGACCAAGGTGGTAAGAGATTATGTGTGGACTATCGACCGTTGAATGCTGTTACTGTCAAGAACAAGTACCCTTTGCCACACATTGATATCCTATTTGATCAGCTTGGGGGAGCCACAGTTTTCTCCAAGATTGATCTTAGGTCCGGGTACCATCAAATTAAGGTCCGAGAAGAAGACATACCGAAGACTGCTTTCTCCACGCGTTATGGGCTTTATGAGTATCTTGTCATGTCCTTCGGTTTGACAAATGCACCGGCTTTCTTCATGTACCTGATGAACTCGGTGTTCATGAATGAGCTTGACAAATTCGTGGTAGTCTTCATTGATGACATCTTAGTGTATTCCAAGAATGAGAAGGAGCACGAAGAACATTTGCGGATAGTGCTATCTCGCCTTAGAGAACATAAACTTTACGCCAAGTTCAGCAAGTGTGCGTTTTGGCTAAAGGAAGTGGCATTCCTAGGCCATATCTTGTCAGCGAAGGGAGTGGCTGTCGATCCCAGCAAGGTGGAAGATGTGCTGAATTGGAAGCAGCCACAAACTGTGACAGAGATACGGAGTTTTCTTGGTTTAGCGGGGTACTACCGCCGATTCATCAAAGATTTCTCAAAAATAGCAAAGCCTATGACAGCATTGACCCAGAAAAATGCAAAGTTTGCGTGGAGTCCAAAATGCGAAGAAGCATTTGGAACGTTGAAGAAACTTCTAACTTCAGCCCCTGTTCTTGCTCAACCAGACATCACCAAGCCGTTTGACGTTTATTGTGATGCCTCTGGTAGCGGCCTCGGTTGTGTTCTGATGCAAGAAGGGAGAGTGATTGCATACGCATCCTGCCAACTGAGGAAACATGAGGTGAATTACCCAACTCACGATCTTGAGCTACTTGCAGTTGTTTATGCACTGAAGAAATGGAGAAATTACTTGCTAGGCAACACTTGTCACATTTATACTGACCACAAAAGTCTCAAATACATCTTTACCCAACCTGAATTAAATATGAGGCAAAGACGGTGGTTAGAGTTGATAAAAGATTATGACCTAGAGGTTCATTACCACCCCGGTAAGGCTAATGTAGTAGCAGACGCATTGAGCCGTAAAGCTCATTGCAACTTCATTGAAGCTCGTCCAACAGTGAGAGTGCTATGCTGTGAGATTGGGGACATAGAAATGCCAACAGCGCTAGAAGCAGAACTTTATAACCTTGTCCTTGAACCAACCATCAAGGATCAAATCATAGCAGCACAAAAACAAGATAAGGGCATGTCACATATTCGAGATGAGATCAATGACAAGAAGAAGGCCTGTTTCAAGCTCGACGAAGAAGGCGTCTTGTGGTTCAAAAACCGCTTAGTAGTGCCAAAGGATATGGAGCTGAGAAAGAAAATCCTAGATGAAGCTCACACCTCCATGTTCACCCTACACCCGGGCAGCAACAAGATGTACCAAGATTTAAAGCAAAAATTTTGGTGGACCCGTATGAAACGGGAGATCGCCAAGTATGTGTCTGAATGTGACGTATGCCAAAGAGTGAAAGCTGACCACTTGAAGCCTGCGGGTATGCTTCAGCCCCTAGCAGTTCCCGCCTGGAAGTGGGAGGATATACACATGGACTTCATTGTGGGATTGCCTCGCACACAGAAGGGGTATGATTCCATTTGGGTAATTATTGACCGGTTCACAAAATCTGCACATTTCATCCCTGTCAAGACCACCTATCAAGCAAAACAATATGCGGAACTATATATTTCCCGGATTGTATCCTTGCACGGTGTCCCTCTAACCATCACTTCGGACAGAGGCTCACTGTTTTTGTCACGCTTCTGGGAGCAATTACAAACTGCTCTTGGAACCAACTTAATTCACAGTTCGGCATACCATCCTCAAACAAGCGGCCAAGTTGAAAGAGTGAATCAGATCCTTGAAGATATGTTGAGGGCATGCGCTTTGACTTATTCCACCAAGTGGGATGAATGTCTCCCCTTGGCAGAGTTTGCTTACAACAACAGCTATCAGAAGAGCTTAGATATGGCACCTTTCGAGGCCCTATACGGTAGACGGTGTAGAACACCACTCAACTGGTCAGAACCAGGTGAGCGTGTCACATTTGGACCTGACTTGGTAACACAAGCAGAAGAACAAGTTAAATTCATTCACGACAATCTAAAGAGGGCACAGTCTAGGCAGAAAAGCTACTCAGATAAGAGGAGAAGACCCTTAGTCTTTGAGAAGGATAATCATGTGTATCTCCGTGTGTCACCCATGAGAGGGGTGCATCGGTTCGGAGTGAAAGGCAAGTTAGCGCCACGATATGTCGGACCGTTCAAGATCACAGAACAATGTGGGCCAGTTGCTTATCGACTGGAACTACCACCACACCTAGCTGCGGTTCATGACGTGTTTCATGTCTCGCAACTCAAGAAGTGTTTACGAGTGCCAGAGGAAGTAATTGATACATCTCAAATTCAGATCCAACCTGACCTCACTTATGAAGAGAAGCCCATAAAGATCCTTGACCAAAAGCAAAGATCAACACGGCGAAGAACCATCAACTTCTACAAAGTGCAATGGAGTAATCACTCCGAAGAAGAGGCAACATGGGAACAAGAGGAATTTTTACAAACAAAGTATCCCGGATTCCTTCCATCCACTTCGAATTGAGTACGTCACACCGCCTGTAGTTTCCAATTTGCAACTAAGATCACACACATGCACTTTCCTCTCTCATTTAACTTATCCACCCACATCACATCAAAATCTCGGGACGAGATTTCTTTAAGGGGGGTGGGTTGTGATGCTCCCGCATCTCAAGTGCATAATCACACATCATACATGAAGCATCATCCTTAAGCATCATGGCATAACAGGTGTTTGTGCATTAGGATCAAATTTGGCTTCAACTACAAGTTCAAAACATTGTTTGTTGCATGTGCGATACTATGTTTATAGTCATAACTTTAATTCCGTCGAGAGTTGGGTGAGGATCATATTAGCAAACTTGTAGATAAACAAGAGGTGCACAACTTTTATAATTGGGGCTTAGCCATATAAGAATTTTTACCTAGAGTTTTGTACCATTTACTGCCAACCTAGAAAACCAGCTCAAACCTGACCTATTTAAAAATCTCAAATTTGGACTAACCTACAGCCACTTTCATGCAAAACTCAAATTGGAGAAGTTGTAGGTTTTAAAATTCTAAACAAACTTTTCAAAAGGCACCTTGGGAGATAATGTCCATAAATAGGATTTTTGGAATTTTTCCAATAAAAGGGGTTTGTGGGCCAAATTAAACTTGAGAGCTAAATTCAAATGAATTTCATATTTCCATGCCTAATTTGAAATCATACCTATTGATAAAGTTGTAGAGTTCAAAGAGTAGAACATTTCATTCAATTGGAGTTTTTCCAAATTCGGCCTCTAAATTGGTCAAAATGGCGATTTTCAGCAGGGGAGAAAACACATTTTTATTTTTTTTCTATTTTTCTTTTCCTACTGTCACCGACCGGTGGGGCCCACCGGCCCGAACCGCCACCGTGTCCGGGCCGGCGGCCACCTCGCGGCCGGCAAGCACCGGGCGGTGGCCGCGCCCACGGATCGCCGCCGTGGCCTCCGCCCCGACCGGCCGCGCCCTCCTCTCGAACCCAGACACCATCCCATCCCCGCTCCACTCGCCCGCACTCTCTTTCCCCTCTCCCCGCGCTCCCTTCACCCGAGCGGAGCACCGCCGCCATTGGAGGCTCGGGTCGAGCTCGAGCCGCCACCTCTGGCCGCTCCTACGCCACCCCGCCTCCACGCCGCTCCTCTACGCCCTCCACTCCACCGCTCCGCCCCGTTCTGGGCCGCCGCCATCACGCCTCCACCCCGCAATTCCCCGCCGGCGCTCCGCGCTCCTGCCTCACCGCCGCCGGCCCTCTCCGCGCCCCCTCCGCCGCCGTAGGTGACGGGGTAAGCTTTCCCGCGCTCCCCTCCCTCTCTCCGGCTGCCTCCGGCGAGCCGCCGCGCCCCGCAGGCCGGGTTCGGCCGCGCGCGCCGCCGTCTCCCTCCTCGGTCGCGAGGAGGAAGAAGACCGAGGAGGAAGACGCCGCTTTGCACTTTAGCCCTCGCTGTTTTGCGTATTTACATTTTTATCCACAGCGCTGTAGTATGAGTCTTGGAAACCTTACGATCTAGCCCCTAGACGTTAGGGATAATTACGGATAAGTCCTAGATCTAATGATTTTTCATTTTATTTTTATTTATTTCAGCTGAAACTTTAAAAAATCATAACAATTAAAATAAAAATCCAAAATGGGCAAACTCAGTGGCTATGGACTCCTTGAGAGTAGATCTACAGGATAGGTATGATGTGGATGTGTGAAAAGATTGTTTTACCCCTGGTTTAACGCATGCATGGTGTAGGTAAATAAATGGTAAAAGTGAACCAAATGAACTCCAAAAATTATGAGACTTGGACAGTAGCTTTCTTATGACATCTAGGTACTGTGTGATTTTTAGTGACACTAGCATTGACTGTTTAATTACTGTTTTGCCCTTATGCATGTGATTTGTGTATTTAATTAACTTGGACAAGGAAAGCTATATAAAATATGCTCAAATATGACCTTTAGTATTTTTCATGTACTTCACATAGTATGAGTAACTCACTGGTAGAATATGAGGTTGTGCATGTATGTTTAAGCTGCTGTTTTGAAATTGACAAAATGCTACTAGTTGAAAAAGAAAATCGGAAAAGTGTAATTAAACTGCTAGGAAAATTATGGGAAAGATCTAGTAGCCTACTAGTGATGTCTTGATTCCAGAAAGTGATTTTGTGCACCTTATTACTGCTGTTTTGACTTATATGATTTTCATGGTGAAATAAAATATGGAAAAATAGAAGTCCTATTAACTTTGGATTTTGGGCTTGATGATTTTTGTCTATGATTTTCATGCCATGAAATACTTGTTGTAGGAATTTCAAGTCCAGATTTCCCTCCTATAAATTATGAAAAATCCGAGAAGCTATAGGGCTGATAACTTGCTGGACTTCTAATAAATTAATTATAACTTAGTTGTAGCTGAAATTTTGACAGTAGCTCTATGAAGTATGTGTCTGCATGTGGTAAAAATTTGAGATCAATTGAGTTGTCTAACTACATGGGCTTATGAGTGCGTTTTATTCATAAAGGTAGCGTGTTCCTTAATTTGCATATCTATGTTTAACTTCAAGAGACAACTTTATTTCATTTGATGGGGACTGTGTACACATATAAAACACTAACTCCTAATAACTCCAAGGATAAAATGTAGTGATGGTTTGTTCGATTTCTTAGTGATGGGCTGTATGATTTCTTAGCAAAGTCGTTAAGTTGTCTTGTTTTGGGGTGTGTTTAAACTAAGAGTACCCGAACCCATTCTTCACAAGCTACTTGATCATGCATTATATTTTATTGACACCTCATGCATACATTCGCAACTCGTTGCACTCATGATTGCACTATGTCATGCATATAACCTGTATCATATGCATGTATTTGCATTCTCTTGCACTCACTTGCATTTTATCATGCATATAGACCCCGCGTGCAAGGAGCTACCAACACAGGAGAAACCAGTGATCAAGAAGACGGACAACAGGCTATATCTGGAGCCAGAAGACGAAGGGTCGCTGATTAAATCCGTCCCTGCTTGAAGGGGTTGCCTGGGGCAAAGCCTCACAACCCGGCAAACTAACTTAGTTTAGTTTGTTGGTTTTCTTAAGATCAAGCAAAGGTAGGCAGGACCATGACTTCTCCCAGCAAATACAAATCTTGTTTGATGATTACGCATATGCATTAGGAGTTGTTTGAAACCAACTGCATTAGACTTCCTGGCCGCCCTGGCCCTAGCACCTATACGTAGAGTTCGTAGGGCGAGTGCCTAGAATTGCTAGGTACGAGTAGATACGAGTGATTGTACTCGTCTCGTAGGTACGGCTTTACAAAGTGAAAGAAATCTCACCTATGGAAGTTACTATACATGCTTATGTTTAAATGGAGACCGGGCGGAGAATTATTGAGTTATTTATTGATTATGGTATTGTGCACTGGACTCCGCCCGAGTCGCATAAGGCCCGTTCGCTGTTCGCCTGCTGATCGGCATAACATTGCTAGAGTGCTTATCCGGGATAATGGACCGGTGAAAGCTTACTTGTGCCATCCGAAGAACAGAGACAGACTCCTACTGTGACACCTTGGGGAGCTTGTAGTCGAGGGAGGGCTGACCCGACGTGACCGTGGTATCGCTCCTAAGACAGCACAACCTGGGAACAACGGAAGGATTGAATCGAACTTGGGATGGGACAAGTGGAGATGGGAGAAGCATATGTGGAACGCTGGGAGTTAGTAAGCATATGCCATCCTGGTGCTTCTAGTTATTCCCGGGAATTAACAAATTGATTCGAATCGCTGATGCTCACCAGGTGTGAGAATGCCAATATCGCACACGGGCAACGTAGTAATAATTGGAACATACTGTTTACAAAGTCACGCTTTTATTACAACATGCTTGGATGTGTATGATCTGTCCCACTATTCAGGGTGTTGCCCATCCACCGGTTGGAGGTCGATGGACTTGGGAGATGCTTTGAGGTCGAGGGAGGGCTGACCCGACGTACCGTGGTATCGCTCCTGAGACGGCTACTCCCAAGGGGTTGGATGGAAGCACAGTGAGTCTTGGGACAGGACATGTTTTCATGTTTTACTTTTCATGCAAGTATTTACCTTATGTCATAAATGAATCTTTATGAATAATGGATAGCAGCTGTCAAATCCTGCTATCTGATATCAACATGACCTTTTTTGAGAATCAACAGCTAAGGATCCACATGATTAGTAAGCATGCTTTGCGTCAGCCGTAAGCCCCGTCCATTAAGTCCTACTGAGTAATTAGTACTCAGGGTTTGCCCCCACTTTTGGATTACAGGTACCGACGATAGCTGGACAACTGTGTTGGAGGTGGTAGTACCGGTGGGCTCGGTGCTATTCGCCTTGTCATCTCTTCCTGAAGACTACTTAAGTATATTTTCCGCTGCGAGATGTTTTGAAAACGCTTCCGCTATATTTATATACTCTAAATTCGCTTCCGCTATATTTGAACATGTATTTGATTTCATACAATTGAGTTGTAAATTAATCCTATAACTCTCTATTTCAACTGCCTGTGATGATGTAATTGTTGTGGCTCCTTCGAGAGTCGGATGTGTTTGATGTCGGTTCCTCGGAATTGGTGTTATCGAGAGCTCGAAGGACTCTCGACGGACTACCGGGTTTAGTCTGGCCTAAGTGCACTGCGAGCCAGAGGTGGCAGGTGTGCTTAGTCTAGATTAAGCAGGGCGGTTCCGCCACAGCTGGTATCAGAGCCGATCAAACACAGACAACAGTTATATCATCAAGTTTTGTTTTACAAACCTATTTTCGAAAACCCATCTTCAAGTAATTCAAAAATGAGAGTATACGCTATGCCTGTATAAGGATGTTAGTGTTATCCAGGTGACATCACTGATATTTTGACCTAGATAGAACTCATACGCATATTCGACACTTTGGGAAGCAACTTTTCGGCCATAGCTGTCCCCAGTACTGGTGGAAGCTATTGGGATTTGTGAATGGTTGTAAGCCCTGCATTCATGCCCCGTAGTAAAAGCTCTTTAAGGGTGGTGGGCATGTTTTGGATGCTTTCATACCCACCACACTTACATTCGGTTTTGGGGTCCACCTTTTTCTCGACAATCCCCAGTACTGGTGGAAAGTCAGGCTTTGAGGAAAAGGTGCATCGGCCCACCTACGTTGTCCACGCAGCGGTCACGCGTGGATGCCACATTAGGTGGTAATGTATGAGCATGCATTCTTCTGCAGGTACACTAACCACGTGCGAATCTCAGAACGACTAGAGAACGACTAGTTGCATTAAGGAGAGACGTGCATATATGTCACCGAATTATCGCTAGTTATACCTGTATAATACCTAGGATGTGTGATGTGAGGCCGAACAGGACGAATCATGCATCATGTGTCTTTTGTTATCATCTTTGGAGGTACTACTAAAAGACAAATGGGATAAATCGCGACCTAAACAAACTTCCTGCACATTTCACTCACACAATACAATTAATTTTACGAAGAGGGGTTCCCCACGATAAACCGAACGACCACGGTCGGAAACAGCACCTGAATGAAATTGCATCCCTCACCCAATTCGTGAGAGATTTGATCTAAGAGCTAGTTACGTACCAAAGGAATAAAGGACTAGTCACTAGAGATTTTCCGTAATTGGACATCCACCCAAATCGATCGTCATGACAACCATATCGACGAAACTCAGAAGTATTGACCAGCATCTAAAACTGCGCACGAGTTCCCATTAGCGGATTCATTTATCCAGACCTACAAGATGTTTGCTAACACTTTAAGTGCAATCGAGCTATTCTGTTCATTTACATGCTTTCATGTATTCAGAATATAATTATGGCACTATGATCTTTTTATCACCGCATCGGTTGCACAAAAAGCTCTTGGACTAAACTCGACTGGCTTCATTTCTGCAGATGGTCACCCCACCAGAGACATCTGCTCAGGGGGCCGCTCATGGAGCCCCATCTCCTTCTGAGTTGGCCACTCAGGTCGCTCAGCAACTCATCGACTTGATAGCTCAAGCGCAACAACGGCGCGACCCGCAAGAGATCAGCTACACTGACTTTGCGGCGCTACAACCGCCCATCTTCACCACTGCCCCAGATCCATTGGATGCTGATGACTGGCTTCGGATCATCGAGTCCAAGTTCAGTCTACTGCCCCAACTCACTGAGCAACAGAAGGCTCGCTTCGCAGCACAGTGTCTACATGGTCCCTCGGGGGCCTGGTGTGCTTCATTCCTGGCAATGCAACCAGCCGGGCACCAGGTCACGTGGGATGAGTTTCGTGCGGCTTTTCGGGCTCACTATCTCCCGCCTAGCCTCATCGAGCTCAAGCAACGAGAGTTCCGTGCACTTCGACAAGGGAACATGTCGGTACTCGAGTACGTGCAAGCTTTCATCCGCCTGTCGCAGTACTCCCCGGAAGACGTCAACACTGACCCACGTAGGGCTACCCGTCTGTTGGATGGATTCGATCCCACTCTGCTGACTCACTTGGGGCGCAGCTACGACAGCTTCACTGAGTTGGTAGACGTCGCCATCGACATGGAGGATCGCCTTAATCATGCCCATGAGGATCAGCGCAGGAAAAGACTTGCAAGCACACTTCAGTCAGGTTCCTCTCAGCGGCAACGGGTTGTGCTTCATCGTTCACCACTCATACATTACCTCGACATGCCCCAGCAACAAGAACCACACTGGGGAACGCAACAACCCTCCTCTTGCAGTGCACCACCTCGTCTGCCTGCTTCAGTGCCACCGGCCAAACAAAGTGCCAAATACCCCTGCTACAATTGTGGAAAGACCGGCCATTTCAGCAAGAATTGTTTTGCCCGTCGGCGAAGCCAGGCACCATTGTTGATTAGAGACAACCCACGCCAAAGTAAGAAGAAAGGACCAAAGCGAGATCTAGCCCCAACAGAAGGTCGTGTGCACTATACCCACGTATATCAGATTCCAGAAGGTGAACCAGTGTTAGCAAGCACATTTCTTTTCAACGAGCACCCTACTGTGGTTTTGTTTGACTCCGGAGCAACACACACTTTCATCAGCTGGTCATATGCAACCAAACATGGTTATCACATTGATAATATGAAGGCCAAATACCATATCACAGCCCCGGGATCACCGATTGACACGAATCAGATTGTGAGGCACTTACGCTTGTGCATAGGCACAGAGGATTTCTATGTTGACCCTGTGGTACTTCCTAACCAGGGGATCGACATTATCTTGGGGATGGATTGGATGAAGGAGCACAACGTCTTGTTGGATATTACTAGTAGGATAGTTCAGATTAAGTCTAGCAAGAGTGGGAAAGTTATGCATATTCATCTGCCAAGTCACAGGCGTTCGCCACCCACAGTAAATGCTACAGAAGCCCAGTTGATCAAGAAAATACCGGTGGTTTCTGATTTTCCAGATGTGTTCTCGGAAGAGCTTCCAGGGCTCCCACCGGATAGAAATGTTGAGTTCGCAATTGAGCTTGTACCTGGCACGGCACCCGTCTCCAAGAGACCGTATAGAATGGCACCTGATGAACTGAAGGAGCTAAAAACACAACTGCAGGAGCAGTTAGACAAAGGATTTATTCGACCTAGCTCATCACCTTGGGGTTGTCCCGCCCTCTTTGTTGAGAAGAAAGACCAAGGTGGTAAGAGATTATGTGTGGACTATCGACCGTTGAATGCTGTTACTGTCAAGAACAAGTACCCTTTGCCACACATTGATATCCTATTTGATCAGCTTGGGGGAGCCACAGTTTTCTCCAAGATTGATCTTAGGTCCGGGTACCATCAAATTAAGGTCCGAGAAGAAGACATACCGAAGACTGCTTTCTCCACGCGTTATGGGCTTTATGAGTATCTTGTCATGTCCTTCGGTTTGACAAATGCACCGGCTTTCTTCATGTACCTGATGAACTCGGTGTTCATGAATGAGCTTGACAAATTCGTGGTAGTCTTCATTGATGACATCTTAGTGTATTCCAAGAATGAGAAGGAGCACGAAGAACATTTGCGGATAGTGCTATCTCGCCTTAGAGAACATAAACTTTACGCCAAGTTCAGCAAGTGTGCGTTTTGGCTAAAGGAAGTGGCATTCCTAGGCCATATCTTGTCAGCGAAGGGAGTGGCTGTCGATCCCAGCAAGGTGGAAGATGTGCTGAATTGGAAGCAGCCACAAACTGTGACAGAGATACGGAGTTTTCTTGGTTTAGCGGGGTACTACCGCCGATTCATCAAAGATTTCTCAAAAATAGCAAAGCCTATGACAGCATTGACCCAGAAAAATGCAAAGTTTGCGTGGAGTCCAAAATGCGAAGAAGCATTTGGAACGTTGAAGAAACTTCTAACTTCAGCCCCTGTTCTTGCTCAACCAGACATCACCAAGCCGTTTGACGTTTATTGTGATGCCTCTGGTAGCGGCCTCGGTTGTGTTCTGATGCAAGAAGGGAGAGTGATTGCATACGCATCCTGCCAACTGAGGAAACATGAGGTGAATTACCCAACTCACGATCTTGAGCTACTTGCAGTTGTTTATGCACTGAAGAAATGGAGAAATTACTTGCTAGGCAACACTTGTCACATTTATACTGACCACAAAAGTCTCAAATACATCTTTACCCAACCTGAATTAAATATGAGGCAAAGACGGTGGTTAGAGTTGATAAAAGATTATGACCTAGAGGTTCATTACCACCCCGGTAAGGCTAATGTAGTAGCAGACGCATTGAGCCGTAAAGCTCATTGCAACTTCATTGAAGCTCGTCCAACAGTGAGAGTGCTATGCTGTGAGATTGGGGACATAGAAATGCCAACAGCGCTAGAAGCAGAACTTTATAACCTTGTCCTTGAACCAACCATCAAGGATCAAATCATAGCAGCACAAAAACAAGATAAGGGCATGTCACATATTCGAGATGAGATCAATGACAAGAAGAAGGCCTGTTTCAAGCTCGACGAAGAAGGCGTCTTGTGGTTCAAAAACCGCTTAGTAGTGCCAAAGGATATGGAGCTGAGAAAGAAAATCCTAGATGAAGCTCACACCTCCATGTTCACCCTACACCCGGGCAGCAACAAGATGTACCAAGATTTAAAGCAAAAATTTTGGTGGACCCGTATGAAACGGGAGATCGCCAAGTATGTGTCTGAATGTGACGTATGCCAAAGAGTGAAAGCTGACCACTTGAAGCCTGCGGGTATGCTTCAGGCCCTAGCAGTTCCCGCCTGGAAGTGGGAGGATATACACATGGACTTCATTGTGGGATTGCCTCGCACACAGAAGGGGTATGATTCCATTTGGGTAATTATTGACCGGTTCACAAAATCTGCACATTTCATCCCTGTCAAGACCACCTATCAAGCAAAACAATATGCGGAACTATATATTTCCCGGATTGTATCCTTGCACGGTGTCCCTCTAACCATCACTTCGGACAGAGGCTCACTGTTTTTGTCACGCTTCTGGGAGCAATTACAAACTGCTCTTGGAACCAACTTAATTCACAGTTCGGCATACCATCCTCAAACAAGCGGCCAAGTTGAAAGAGTGAATCAGATCCTTGAAGATATGTTGAGGGCATGCGCTTTGACTTATTCCACCAAGTGGGATGAATGTCTCCCCTTGGCAGAGTTTGCTTACAACAACAGCTATCAGAAGAGCTTAGATATGGCACCTTTCGAGGCCCTATACGGTAGACGGTGTAGAATACCACTCAACTGGTCAGAACCAGGTGAGCGTGTCACATTTGGACCTGACTTGGTAACACAAGCAGAAGAACAAGTTAAATTCATTCACGACAATCTAAAGAGGGCACAGTCTAGGCAGAAAAGCTACTCAGATAAGAGGAGAAGACCCTTAGTCTTTGAGAAGGATAATCATGTGTATCTCCGTGTGTCACCCATGAGAGGGGTGCATCGGTTCGGAGTGAAAGGCAAGTTAGCGCCACGATATGTCGGACCGTTCAAGATCACAGAACAATGTGGGCCAGTTGCTTATCGACTGGAACTACCACCACACCTAGCTGCGGTTCATGACGTGTTTCATGTCTCGCAACTCAAGAAGTGTTTACGAGTGCCAGAGGAAGTAATTGATACATCTCAAATTCAGATCCAACCTGACCTCACTTATGAAGAGAAGCCCATAAAGATCCTTGACCAAAAGCAAAGATCAACACGGCGAAGAACCATCAACTTCTACAAAGTGCAATGGAGTAATCACTCCGAAGAAGAGGCAACATGGGAACAAGAGGAATTTTTACAAACAAAGTATCCCGGATTCCTTCCATCCACTTCGAATTGAGTACGTCACACCGCCTGTAGTTTCCAATTTGCAACTAAGATCACACACATGCACTTTCCTCTCTCATTTAACTTATCCACCCACATCACATCAAAATCTCGGGACGAGATTTCTTTAAGGGGGGTGGGTTGTGATGCTCCCGCATCTCAAGTGCATAATCACACATCATACATGAAGCATCATCCTTAAGCATCATGGCATAACAGGTGTTTGTGCATTAGGATCAAATTTGGCTTAAACTACAAGTTCAAAACATTGTTTGTTGCATGTGCGATACTATGTTTATAGTCATAACTTTAATTCCGTCGAGAGTTGGGTGAGGATCATATTAGCAAACTTGTAGATAAACAAGAGGTGCACAACTTTTATAATTGGGGCTTAGCCATATAAGAATTTTTACCTAGAGTTTTGTACCATTTACTGCCAACCTAGAAAACCAGCTCAAACCTGACCTATTTAAAAATCTCAAATTTGGACTAACCTACAGCCACTTTCATGCAAAACTCAAATTGGAGAAGTTGTAGGTTTTAAAATTCTAAACAAACTTTTCAAAAGGCACCTTGGGAGATAATGTCCATAAATAGGATTTTTGGAATTTTTCCAATAAAAGGGGTTTGTGGGCCAAATTAAACTTGAGAGCTAAATTCAAATGAATTTCATATTTCCATGCCTAATTTGAAATCATACCTATTGATAAAGTTGTAGAGTTCAAAGAGTAGAACATTTCATTCAATTGGAGTTTTTCCAAATTCGGCCTCTAAATTGGTCAAAATGGCGATTTTCAGCAGGGGAGAAAACACATTTTTATTTTTTTTCTATTTTTCTTTTCCTACTGTCACCGACCGGTGGGGCCCACCGGCCCGAACCGCCACCGTGTCCGGGCCGGCGGCCACCTCGCGGCCGGCAAGCACCGGGCGGTGGCCGCGCCCACGGATCGCCGCCGTGGCCTCCGCCCCGACCGGCCGCGCCCTCCTCTCGAACCCAGACACCATCCCATCCCCGCTCCACTCGCCCGCACTCTCTTTCCCCTCTCCCCGCGCTCCCTTCACCCGAGCGGAGCACCGCCGCCATTGGAGGCTCGGGTCGAGCTCGAGCCGCCACCTCTGGCCGCTCCTACGCCACCCCGCCTCCACGCCGCTCCTCTACGCCCTCCACTCCACCGCTCCGCCCCGTTCTAGGCCGCCGCCATCACGCCTCCACCCCGCAATTCCCCGCCGGCGCTCCGCGCTCCTGCCTCACCGCCGCCGGCCCTCTCCGCGCCCCCTCCGCCGCCGTAGGTGACGGGGTAAGCTTTCCCGCGCTCCCCTCCCTCTCTCCGGCTGCCTCCGGCGAGCCGCCGCGCCCCGCAGGCCGGGTTCGGCCGCGCGCGCCGCCGTCTCCCTCCTCGGTCGCGAGGAGGAAGAAGACCGAGGAGGAAGACGCCGCTTTGCACTTTAGCCCTCGCTGTTTTGCGTATTTACATTTTTATCCACAGCGCTGTAGTATGAGTCTTGGAAACCTTACGATCTAGCCCCTAGACGTTAGGGATAATTACGGATAAGTCCTAGATCTAATGATTTTTCATTTTATTTTTATTTATTTCAGCTGAAACTTTAAAAAATCATAACAATTAAAATAAAAATCCAAAATGGGCAAACTCAGTGGCTATGGACTCCTTGAGAGTAGATCTACAGGATAGGTATGATGTGGATGTGTGAAAAGATTGTTTTACCCCTGGTTTAACGCATGCATGGTGTAGGTAAATAAATGGTAAAAGTGAACCAAATGAACTCCAAAAATTATGAGACTTGGACAGTAGCTTTCTTATGACATCTAGGTACTGTGTGATTTTTAGTGACACTAGCATTGACTGTTTAATTACTGTTTTGCCCTTATGCATGTGATTTGTGTATTTAATTAACTTGGACAAGGAAAGCTATATAAAATATGCTCAAATATGACCTTTAGTATTTTTCATGTACTTCACATAGTATGAGTAACTCACTGGTAGAATATGAGGTTGTGCATGTATGTTTAAGCTGCTGTTTTGAAATTGACAAAATGCTACTAGTTGAAAAAGAAAATAGGAAAAAGTGTAATTAAACTGCTAGGAAAATTATGGGAAAGATCTAGTAGCCTACTAGTGATGTCTTGATTCCAGAAAGTGATTTTGTGCACCTTATTACTGCTGTTTTGACTTATATGATTTTCATGGTGAAATAAAATATGGAAAAATAGAAGTCCTATTAACTTTGGATTTTGGGCTTGATGATTTTTGTCTATGATTTTCATGCCATGAAATACTTGTTGTAGGAATTTCAAGTCCAGATTTCCCTCCTATAAATTATGAAAAATCCGAGAAGCTATAGGGCTGATAACTTGCTGGACTTCTAATAAATTAATTATAACTTAGTTGTAGCTGAAATTTTGACAGTAGCTCTATGAAGTATGTGTCTGCATGTGGTAAAAATTTAAGATCAATTGAGTTGTCTAACTACATGGGCTTATGAGTGCGTTTTATTCATAAAGGTAGCGTGTTCCTTAATTTGCATATCTATGTTTAACTTCAAGAGACAACTTTATTTCATTTGATGGGGACTGTGTACACATATAAAACACTAACTCCTAATAACTCCAAGGATAAAATGTAGTGATGGTTTGTTCGATTTCTTAGTGATGGGCTGTATGATTTCTTAGCAAAGTCGTTAAGTTGTCTTGTTTTGGGGTGTGTTTAAACTAAGAGTACCCGAACCCATTCTTCACAAGCTACTTGATCATGCATTATATTTCATTGACACCTCATGCATACATTCGCAACTCGTTGCACTCATGATTGCACTATGTCATGCATATAACCTGTAACATATGCATGTATTTGCATTCTCTTGCACTCACTTGCATTTTATCATGCATATAGACCCCGCGTGCAAGGAGCTACCAACACAGGAGAAACCAGTGATCAAGAAGACGGACAACAGGCTATATCTGGAGCCAGAAGACGAAGGGTCGCTGATTAAATCCGTCCCTGCTTGAAGGGGTTGCCTGGGGCAAAGCCTCACAACCCGGCAAACTAACTTAGTTTAGTTTGTTGGTTTTCTTAAGATCAAGCAAAGGTAGGCAGGACCATGACTTCTCCCAGCAAATACAAATCTTGTTTGATGATTACGCATATGCATTAGGAGTTGTTTGAAACCAACTGCATTAGACTTCCTGGCCGCCCTGGCCCTAGCACCTATACGTAGAGTTCGTAGGGCGAGTGCCTAGAATTGCTAGGTACGAGTAGATACGAGTGATTGTACTCGTCTCGTAGGTACGGCTTTACAAAGTGACAGAAATCTCACCTATGGAAGTTACTATACATGCTTATGTTTAAATGGAGACCGGGCGGAGAATTATTGAGTTATTTATTGATTATGGTATTGTGCACTGGACTCCGCCCGAGTCGCATAAGGCCCGTTCGCTGTTCGCCTGCTGATCGGCATAACATTGCTAGAGTGCTTATCCGGGATAATGGATCGGTGAAAGCTTACTTGTGCCATCCGAAGAACAGAGACAGACTCCTACTGTGACACCTTGGGGAGCTTGTAGTCGAGGGAGGGCTGACCCGACGTGACCGTGGTATCGCTCCTAAGACAGCACAACCTGGGAACAATGGAAGGATTGAATCGAACTTGGGATGGGACAAGTGGAGATGGGAGAAGCATATGTGGAACGCTGGGAGTTAGTAAGCATATGCCATCCTGGTGCTTCTAGTTATTCCCGGGAATTAACAAATTGATTCGAATCGCTGATGCTCACCAGGTGTGAGAATGCCAATATCGCACACGGGCAACGTAGTAATAATTGGAACATACTGTTTACAAAGTCACGCTTTTATTACAACATGCTTGGATGTGTATGATCTGTCCCACTATTCAGGGTGTTGCCCATCCACCGGTTGGAGGTCGATGGACTTGGGAGATGCTTTGAGGTCGAGGGAGGGCTGACCCGACGTACCGTGGTATCGCTCCTGAGACGGCTACTCCCAAGGGGTTGGATGGAAGCGCAGTGAGTCTTGGGACAGGACATGTTTTCATGTTTTACTTTTCATGCAAGTATTTACCTTATGTCATAAATGAATCTTTATGAATAATGGATAGCAGCTGTCAAATCCTGCTATCTGATATCAACATGACCTTGTTTGAGAATCAACAGCTAAGGATCCACATGATTAGTAAGCATGCTTTGCGTCAGCCGTAAGCCCCGTCCATTAAGTCCTACTGAGTAATTAGTACTCAGGGTTTGCCCCCACTTTTGGATTACAGGTACCGACGATAGCTGGACAACTGTGTTGGAGGTGGTAGTACCGGTGGGCTCGGTGCTATTCGCCTTGTCATCTCTTCCTGAAGACTACTTAAGTATATTTTCCGCTGCGAGATGTTTTGAAAACGCTTCCGCTATATTTATATACTCTGAATTCGCTTCCGCTATATTTGAACATGTATTTGATTTCATACAATTGAGTTGTAAATTAATCCTATAACTCTCTATTTCAACTGCCTGTGATGATGTAATTGTTGTGGCTCCTTCGAGAATCGGATGTGTTTGATGTCGGTTCCTCGGAATTGGTGTTATCGAGAGCTCGAAGGACTCTCGACGGACTACCGAGTTTAGTCTGGCCTAAGTGCACTGCGAGCCAGAGGTGGCAGGTGTGCTTTGTCTAGATTAAGCAGGGCGGTTCCGCCACAGTACACTATGGTTTTGCTAAGTGTTGCTAATACTACCGTGGCCAAGTCTTGCAACCTAATTCCACCTAGAAACTAACCTATCAAGCTAGTCTAGGAATGTAAGCACACAATTGCAAGAATGTAAATGCGGAAGCTAAAGAGATGAGAAGAGATATGAAAACTCCCGATGACGATGAAGGCGATGGCACACGAGGATGACACGATGACATTTTTCCCAAGGTTCAGGGAGGCCAACGTGCCCTCTCACCCCCTACGTCCTTGTTAGGTGCCCCCGCAGGCTTTGCTCTTGTGCAATCCTCAAAGGAGTGCGGCCTCGCCAATGCAAGGGTAGAGGATGGCAAAGTGACTTCCTCGGAAGTCAAACAGCCCCTGTTGGGTATCCGGATATCCCTGGTACACACCCACATGAGCCCTTCTCTCGCGTAGTCTTGGACTACGGCTTCGTCTACGCAAGGGTAGAGGATTGTTGGGGCTTGTTGGGGACTTCCGAGTCCTTCTCGCGGAGCTACCGCGTCGTCTCCATTATGGGAAGCTTTTGGCCAAAACGCCGAGGGCCTTTCTCCCTCTCACAAGGTGGTGGCGGCCACTCCAAACTCCGAAGGGTCTCGCAAGACTTACAACCGCACACACACACAAGGGTAAACGTGCACGCATGCATGGGTAATAGACAAGGTGGCCTAAGCAAGGATGCACTAAGCACTAGCTATGCCAGATATGTCTAGTTTTGCTCTTGTGGTGGTTGGGCTCTCAAATGTGTGTATGACGCTCTTGGGATGGATCAAATGGGTGCCTCAACACTTGTGTTAGCTCAGGATACTCCAACCACATTATGGAGGCCGGCCATTGTAGGATCGAGATTACCGACTAGAGAGGGGGTGAAAAGACGGTAACAACTAAAATAAATAACACTAGGCAAATTTTATTAGAACCACAAGAGAATTAAATCTTCTAGCCTATGTTGAGCTAAGTGGTTTTGTAACCTAGGGTGACAAGATAACAATTCAATCTCTAGTAAAGTAAAGCACAAAGAAAAGCTTAAATGTAAATGAGTAAGAGAAAACTCAGAACACAAGGCACAAGATTTTTCCCATGGTCTCGGTGACTTGCCGGTCACCCCTATTCCATGTTGAGGTGGATTCAATGAAATCCTAGTGCTCCCAACCAAGAATCCACTTAGCCAACCAAGAATCCACTTGGCATATGAGCCGGCTAGGACCAAAGAACCTCTCCAACCTCGGTATCCACTAGAGTTGCTTTTAGCCGCTCCAACGATGCAAGCACAATGCCTCTCACAATCACCACCGCGGCTCCTTCACAATCTTCATTGAAGAGTTTGACAGGGAACCACCACCAAGCCGTCTAGGAGGCGGCAACCTCAAAGAGTAACAAGCCGATGACGCTTGCTTGATGGACTCCTAGTGCCTCAAAGCTCACACAACCAATCCCAAGCACTAGGATGCTCTCAACCTCACTTGAATGCAATCTCAAGCAATATGAGTGAGAGAGAGGTGGAATAAGGCTCAAGAATACTCAATATGTGTTCCAAATGGCCAAGAGAGGTAGCCAAGCGCCGGCCACCCACTATATATAGCCCCCACTCCTCAGCTAGCCATTATGTATAAAATTCTCGAAAACTGGGAGTTGGCGGACAGTCTGGAGTACAAAGCTCGGACTGTCCACACTTGAAAACCAACGGCAAGTTTTGCATTTAATGCTTGTTAGAGTCACTCAAATTAGTACGATGGACAGTCCACCTCACAACGCCCAGACAGTCCGTCGTTCACTCATTTTCCAACTCAGAGACTCTGCTGCTCTGGGGGTGCCAGGTCAGATGACCGGCGGACAGTCCGCCCTACAGGCCCAGACAGTCTGCCGTTCAAGTGAAAAACCATCGGCAGAAAACTCCAGCTCCCTGACCCAAGTTCTAGTTAGCACTGCAGACAGTCCACTCTCCAAGGCCGTACTATCTGCCATTAGGGCTCTGTTGACGCGGCTTAAGTACTAAATTTATGTTATAATTTCATATGATTTTATGCCGTTTAATGAATTAATATTGTGATTTATTATTATTTTACTAACAATTAACCCCGTTTTCGAGAATGCTCTTTGTTTTTGTGCATTATTCATTTTTTGCAGGAAATCAGGTAATAATTGATATATTTGAAGAATTCTCGGAAATAGGATTTATGCTAAGATGAGCAAAGCCCAAGTGCAAAAGGATAATGAAGCCCAATTGAAGGATAAAGCCCAATTAAAGGAGTATTCTAGAAGATGAAGGTTGCTAGGAAAGGCAATTCCTGAAATATTCGCGAAGTCAATAACAGCAGCAACTTGTGGGCCCAATTTGGAGACCTTAACGACGTCAAATGAAGAAAGTTTGAATACCAAAGTTGTAGATCTCTTCGAGCTCTACAATTTAGAGTCCGAGTTTGCATTTATTGGACTTCGGAAGGCAAAGTTATGGTCGATTTACTACAAGTTGCAGAACCGGGAAGGTTTATTTCGGGAATTAAAGAGAGAAGACTTCGTCATCAAGCAAGGAAAGATATGGACGACCGGGACTCTTCTAGAAGCTTGATTATACTTGGAAATAGATGTATGAGGTGTTCTAGGACTCTTAGAACCGACCTATTAGTTTCCATGTATAGGGTTTCCTTCGGGATATAAATAGAGGGCTCCATCTAGGGAGATGAGAGGAGAGACTCGCCACAAATCCATTGTAACCGAGAGGCTAGGGCAGAGCTCGAGGGCCAAAGGAGTTCAACTCGGCGGGAGGAACATCTCGGCGAAAGGAGGAAGCAGGAGGAGACAGGACCCAGGGGGGTCGGCCGACCCCTAGGGGTCTGGCTCGGCCGACCCCTGGCATCCCGAGGGCAGATCGAGTTCGTCTTTCGTCGACTTCTTCGTCTAGTTCATCTCGACGACTTTGGGTCACGAATTCCGATGTATCTTGAGTAAACCCCTCGAACTTCTTCTGTACTATGATAAAACCTTGATTATGGATCTATAAAGTTGTCTTTTAAACTTTGCTTCTTGTTTATGCTTGTTCATGATCTATGCTTAGCAATGCTTGTTGTCTAATTGTGTAAATCAGTGGCCACTGTTAAGTACTTCAAATGTCTTTTAGTAGATTTAATCTGCTCATGTTAGGCATAGTTAGGGTTTACTAGTTCGTCGATTACCTGGTTACCAGTGACAGTGGAGCCCGGGGAAAGGTTCGAGTAGGTTCTTGACATTCATGTTCATGCTTATTCTATGCTTAATGTTTAGATCTAAGTCAAGGTGGTTCGTAGTACTTTAGTAGTTTGTCTCATATCTCTTGTGGATCCTTTTGCCTGTTTAAATCCTATATACCCCGAGTTTAAGTCTTTGCTTATACCTTTTATGCAATAGATTAGAATATAGATTAGATCTTGATTAGAGTAGAATTAGAGTCTTTATTAGTTGTAATTAGATAACCTTTATCTCTTATTTAAGCTTATTAGATATATTAGAATTAGATAGTAATATTGTTAATAATTGATTAATAGCATTTTAAACATAATTAATCCCGGATTGATAAACCCAAGATACTCATCCTGGGGAAAAGCTACCGCGATACTGTGCGCTTGCAGTATAAGGATTTGGCATGCTTAAGTGCTGTCAACAAGCTTTTCTGGCGCCGTTGCCGGGGAATAATTATCGTTTAAATTATTATTAATCTTTTATTAAGTTTTGCTACTTCTAGTTTTAATATTTAGTTTTGTTTATTGTTTTTAGTTAATTTTGTTATTAATTAGTGTTTTAGATTTATTTTATTTTACAATTTTCGAAATTAGGAGTAATTTTTAAATTCTGAAATTTTAAATTCTGTTATTTTGTTTGGATTTAATTTGGTCTAAAGTACAGCAAATTTTTGCTGTCATAGATCTTTGTTTTTGTTTTTGTTTAAATTTCAGTTATGACTACGTTGGGCAGAAAATTGACGCTTGGGGAGTTTTTAACTCCAAGAGCGGAAGATTTGAAGTTCCAAAGATCAAATCTGCAGCCGGAATCAGGATCCTACGAGCTGAAGCCAGGAATCATCCGAATTGCTGCCGAACATCCGTTCAGTGGTGAAGACAATGAGAACCCGTACACTCACTTGAAGAGGCTAGTGCAAGTGTGTCGCACATTCCATCAAGACGGAGTTCCAGAAGAATGGGTTTTGTGGAATCTCTTTCCGTTTACATTGGAAGACAGAGCCAGAAAGTGGTACGACACTGCATCAATAGAAGCTGAAGGTGATTGGGACGCTCTCAAATTGAAGTTCACCAAAAGATTCTTTTCTCCAATAAAAGTACACCTGTTGAAGAAAGCAATCATAAACTTCAAGCAACTTGAGAGTGAAGACCTTGATGAAGCATGGGACAGACTAGAAGAACTGAGGACACAAGGACCACCCATTAACTTTGACGAGGAGACAATCATTTCAACCTTCTACTTCAGTCTAAACACTAGAGACTTCAAGCAAGTGAACATCTGTGCTGGAGGATCACTGCTGAGCCGAAATGTAGATGAAGCTATGAAGATTCTGTCAGATTGCTGCTTGACCGCGAAGGCTGAAAGAGATAGGAGGGAGAGTGAAGAGCAGAAGCTAGCAGGAGTGACGTCTACATATGCTATCTACAAGGAGCAACAACCTGCCAGAAAGACTCCAGTGTCTTATGCAGCTGAGGAAGAGGAGTACGAGTGTTCTGCACCACAAGTGAAGACAGAGTGTTCAGATTTTGGAAGCCTTGCTAGTGCAAAACCACTGACAGAATTCGACAAGACGAGCTGGATGCCAGTAGATTTTGGAGATACACTGATGTGTGCAGGACCACTCCCACTAGAAGACTTAGAAGAAGAGAAAGAGCTGTTTCCACCAGAGGTACCACCAAGGAGAAGCTCAGATGATCTAAGTACAGGGGAGGTACTGCAGAAATTATTCCAAGAAGAGGAGCTGGACAGAGACTTTGTCTCTGAAGTGAAGCGGGTGATTGGTGTCAAGCCGGAGTCATCACTAACTGAGGAGGTTATCGTCCACCTGGAGCCAGAAGAATCTTCGACTGGTATTTCTTGCTCCATCAACAAAGAAGACTTCAACAATATTCACTGCTCTATGGAAGCCCAGGTAAGTACTATGAGCTATGAAGTTTATTGTATTTTAAGTGATAAACCACACTTAGTTTCTACTAGTATTAAGATTAAACTTCCTAATAATGAAATAATTCGACCTGTAGGCTTAATTAAAGATGTTGAAGTTAACTTTGCTAATAATATTATACCAACTGATTTTTATATAATTAATGTCTACGATAATGATATTAATATAATTCTTGGTAGACCTTTTCTTAAGTTGGTTAATGCCGTAGTAAATAATGATAAAGGAAAAATCAATATTAATATTAATGGATTAAAATATGACTTTGATTTCCTACCGGCATCTAAAGTGCCTATTAATCTCACTCCCGATATAGAGGAGATAGAGAGTATTAATTATATTAATGCCTTTAGAGAGCCATTAAAATTAGTATTAGAAGGAGGAGAAGAAGGATTCTTCTCTGAGGAAACAACCATTGCCACTAAACAACTTGACCTTAATCAAGAAGAAACCAAAGACATTCCTGTAGAACCATTAGGAGACCTTAATCCACAGGAGGCGCCCGATGTTGAGCTTAAACCACTACCCGAAGGACTTAAGTATGAATTCTTAGGAAAAGATAAAACCTATCCTGTAATAATTAGTGACCAGCTAAGTCCAGAAGAGGTGGAAAGACTGCTAGGAATGTTGAGGGAACATAAGAAGGCAATAGGTTATTCTCTAGCAGATCTTAAAGGAATTAGCCCAGCATTTTGTACTCATAGGATTCCAATGGAAGAAGACCACAAACCAGTGGTAGACAATCAAAGGAGACTGAGTAACGAAATGAGATCTGTAGTGAAGAAGGAAGTAATCAAATTACTAAACGCCGGAATTATCTACCCAGTACCAACTAGTGAGTGGGTTAGCCCAGTTCATTGTGTGCCTAAGAAGGGAGGTTTAACTGTAGTTAAAAATGAGAATAATGAATTAATTCCACAAAGGACTGTCACTGGTTGGAGAATGTGTATAGATTACCGGAAGCTTAATAAAGCCACTAAGAAAGATCACTTCCCTTTACCCTTTATTGACGAAATGCTAGAGAGACTTGCTAAGAATACCCATTTTTGCTATTTAGATGGTTATTCTGGATTCTTTCAAATCCCTATCCATCCAGACGATCAACACAAGACAACTTTCACTTGTCCTTATGGAACCTTTGCCTATAGGAGAATGCCCTTTGGATTATGCAATGCACCAGCGTCATTTCAACGGTGTATGATGGCCATTTTCTCAGACTTCATTGAGGATATCATGGAGGTTTTCATGGACGATTTCTCAGTTCACGGCACTAGTTTTGACCACTGTCTAAAGAATTTAGAGAAAGTTCTGAAGAGATGTGGAGAAGTAGACTTAGTGTTGAATTGGGAGAAGTGTCATTTCATGGTGAGAAGAGGACTTGTGTTGGGACACATCATTTCTGAGAAAGGAATTGAAGTAGATAAAGCCAAGATAGAGACTGTAGAAAGATTGCCACCACCTACAGATATTAGATCTCTTAGAAGCTTTCTCGGACATGCTGGGTTTTATAGGAGATTTATTAAGGATTTTTCTAAAATAGCTAAGCCACTGAATTACCTACTCCAGAAGGACGTTCCATTTGAGTTTACTGATGAGTGTGAAGTAGCCTTTAGAAAAATTAAGGAATTACTAGTTAAGGCACCTATCATTCAACCACCTGATTGGAATTTACCCTTTGAGATCATGTGTGATGCCAGTGACTATGCCGTAGGAGCTGTGCTGGGGCAGAGAAAAGACGGAAGAGTACATGCCATTTATTATGCCAGCAAGACTCTTAACGAGGCCCAAGTTAATTATGCAACCACTGAAAAGGAGTTATTAGCAGTAGTTTTTGCCTTTGAGAAATTTAGATCCTACATAGTTAATTCAAAGGTTATAGTCTACACTGATCATGCTGCTATCAAATACCTTTTAACTAAAAAAGATGCTAAACCTCGTTTAATTAGATGGATCCTTATGCTACAAGAATTCGATGTAGAGATCAGAGACAAGAAGGGAGTTGAGAACGTAGTGGCAGATCACTTGTCTAGGATGAGCCATAGTAAAGGAGGTCCACCAATTGAAGATGCATTAAGAGACGACACCCTTTATGCAGTTATAGACAAGGACTCTTGGATGTTAGACGTAATTAGAGCCATTAAAGGAGAGCCATTGACTCATCTCAACTATAATTCAAAAAGGAAAGTCCTTGCCGAAGCCAAGAAATTTTATTGGAATTCACCCTACTTATATAGATTTGGATCTGATGGAGTCCTCAGAAGATGCGTACCTGCAGATGAGAGAAGTGAGATTTTGAGAAAGTGTCACGCTGCAGAATATGGGGGGCATCATGGACATTTCAGAACCCAGGCTAAGATATGGGCGAGTGGATTCTATTGGCCAGGAATGCATGAAGATGCAAGGAAATTTGTCGCTTCTTGTCCTGAGTGTCAGAGAACTGGAAATATAACAGCTAGAAATTCTATGCCTTTGACATACAATCTACAGATTGATTTATTTGATGTTTGGGGAATGGATTTTATGGGACCCTTTGAGAATTCACATGGATATGAGTATATTTTAGTAACTGTGGATTATGTCTCAAAGTGGGTAGAAGCCTTGCCATGTAAGAAAGCATCAACGCAAGAGTCCATAGAGATGATCAAGAATAACATCTTTCCAAGATATGGAGTACCTAGAGTAATTATCTCTGATGGAGGATCGCATTTTATTGGTAAGGAGTTTACGGATTATCTGGCTAAGATGGGAATTGAACATAGAGTTTCTACAGCTTATCACCCACAGACTAATGGCCAAGCCGAAACATCAAATAAACAATTAAAAGAAATCCTTAAAAAGATGATAATTAAAGGAGGCAAAAATTGGTCAAAGAAGCTTAATGATGCTCTTTGGGCTTATAGGACTGCATTTAAAGCACCTATTGGAATGACACCCTATCAATTAGTTTATGGAAAGACTTGTCATTTACCAGTTGAGCTAGAACATAAAGCTTATTGGGCAATTAAGGAATTAAATTTAGACCTAGATGCCGCCTTAGTTAAAAGAAGGATTCAATTAAGTACCCTTGATGAAGCTCGTTTGCAAGCCTATCATAATGCTACCATTTATAAGGAGAGGATTAAGAGATGGTTTGACAAGAAGCTCGTCAAGAAGGAGTTTAAGCCAGGTGATAAGGTTCTTCTTTATAATTCAAGATTCAAATTATTTGGAAAAGGAAAATTACAAAGTAAATGGGATGGACCTTATATTGTTCATGACGTATCACCTGCCGGAGCTGTTACCATTATGGATTTTGAAGGGAACAAGTATATGGTAAATGGACAAAGATTGAAGGTCTACGTTGAAGAGGAAAAATTTGACATCAATTATATCGAGACTTTCATTTTCGAAGAAGTTAGAGTTGGTTACCATAGATATGACCCTTAGATTTCCATAAGTAACATATCCTTTGTATATATTTTAGTTGCGTAGTTTAAATATTTTTCAAATTTTTTCTGTACATAAATATTTTTATTTAATAAATAAACCTTCCGACCAAACCTGAGGCCCAGCAGCCAGAAGGGGGGCCCAGGTCAGCCGACCAGAGAGGCCCAACTCGGCCGACATGGGGGGTTTTCGAGTCGGATTCATTTCAATTTTTGGTATGCGATGTCTCGCGGTGTTCTGAGTTGTTTTGGATTGGAGTTTGAGTCGGATTGGAAACTTTTCCTACCAAAACTATCGTTTCTCCGGAGTATAAAACCATAGGCAGACCTTTACATCAAGACATCAAAATCAAACACAACCAAATCATAGCCACAACAGTTTTCAGAGACATGGAGAAACAGCCCGAGAAGAACGGAGGCGAGGAGAGCAACAAGGAAGGGGGCTCGGCCGACCAGAAGGCCCAGGATCGGCCGACCTACCTCGTTTTCAAGGGTGCTCGCAACAATTTTTCTCAGGTTGTCTTCTCTGATGATGAGGAACTTGAGAGGGTATGTGCTGCAGCTGGAAGACGTCGTGATGTTTCGAAGAGGTTAGCCAAGCTATCCATTGAGCCAGTAGAGATGAAGCGGTCTAAGCGGATTGCAGGCAAGAAGAAGATCAATTATGCAGAGTCTTCAGTCAGCAAGGGAGGGACCATCAACTCTAATGACAGTGATTATCCAGATGATGACCATGAAGAAGTAAGTTCTGTTCATGTTGTCCCTAGTATTGACACTTATCATCTGGGAGGTGGAGATGGACAACGTTGCTGTGCCAAGTGTAGGGAGGCCATTAGAGCTCTTTTGCAGAAGAATAGTGACACCTTCACCGTCATAGATGATCTCGAAGACAGGCTTTCCACTGAGATGATCGGAATTAGGAGAGATGTTGAGAATTTCTCTAGGCGTATGAAAGGAGAAGTGAGCTTTATGCTAAGAGAAATGCAACATCTAAACAATGCTCTGGAGAACATCAACTTCAAGCTGTATAATCCTCAGTATTATCAACCAAATGAAGTTTGGAATGAGCCAGAGGTTGAAGAACCAGCTTTCTACAGGCCAGGAGAAGATCCACTCGATGATCCAGAGGATGGCTGGGAGTGGGACACCGAAGATGAGTAGGACACTTAGCATTAGCTAAGTGTGGGGATGTATTTTCCCCTTTAGAAGAATAAAGCGTTTGAAATAATAACGCCATTTATCATTTATCTTTTTTTTCATTTATTATTTTCTATTAGGTGTGAGTTGCTGGGATGGCGTTATTATGAATATTCTTATTATTAATAAAGTATTAATATTTAGTGATAATTTTGTCTCACTTTATTTAAGTTTATTCTATGCAATTACTTTGATATTTAATTTTGCCTAAGTTATCATGATTAGAGTAATATGGGAATTACTAAAATAATTAATAATGTATAACCCATGTTCTGTTGGGAGATGATGTTTTATAGCTTTGCCAAAGTTTCCAATTAAGAAAAAATTAGAGGGGTTTATAAAAATCTTTTGTTTAAATTTATCTTTATTTGATCAAGTTTTACATCCCTTAATCAAGAGAGAGTTTTTAAATACCTATTAGAGCTTAGTTTTAAGTCCACTTTATAAGCAAGTTATTTCATGTGAGTTTGATTAAGTTTGATTTCTTTAGTAATTTTGATCATTTAAAATAATTCTTGGTCATTGATATTTTTCATCGTTTGCTAGCCTTATTATATTTCAATTGCTTAAAAATAATAAGCAATTCCTTTACCTTATAAACCTTTCATCTCATTTGTCTATCTTTACCTATTTAAGTGAGGTTTTTGCTCATTAATTAAAATTGAAATAAAAAGGGACTTTTTGAGATGAAAAAGGAGAAGAGGTTCTAGTTAAAAAAAAAGGGAAAGACCAAGTTGTCGAAATAAAAAAAAAAAGAGAAAAAAAAAGAAGAAAAAAAAATAGAGGGAGAAAATAATGGCCAAGTGGCCGAAGTAAATAAAAAAAAAGGGTAAGGAAAAGAGAGGTAGAATTAGGAAAAAGGAGAAAAGGGGGAGAAAATTTATATAAAATTAAAAGTTAGTTTCTTTGAAAGTCTCACAGATTGTTGTTTAAAAATTAATGGGCAAAGACTTTCACTTTTTCCAACCATGTGCAAAAATTCCGGAATTTATTCCAATTTCATCATCTATATGCACATGTCCACTATCTATATCTTCTTTTCCTTTGTCTATATATATTATTTTCTTTATTCTCGATGACCAAAGTTGTTTAATTTGATTGATTGAGCTTTAGAAAGATAACTTATTTGAGCAATAAAATGTTTAACTTTGCTAGGCCTTTACCAAGCTCCATATATATTTCCTTTTTGAGAGAGAGAGTGTTATCTTTTAAGATAGCTACCTATATAGAGTGTCTTTTTGAGAGCTTGATTAAAAGGGATTAGTAATTTCTTGATCATTTGAAGAGTTTTTTGCTTTTTCTAAAAAATATATTGAAAATCCTCTTTTATATTCTGAAAAGAGACTTTGGCATAGTTATGATTTATTTAATCTCGATAAATCTTGTGGGGATCTATATGCATGAAAGTTAAATAAATATTCCCATGTTATGATTTGAGTGATTTCTGAAGTAAAGTTATTTTTGATGGGTATTTGTTTAGAATGAACATAAATTTAGTTGAGAGTTTATTTTAAGATTTATCGATCATATGCTCGAGGACTAGCATGATCTAAGTGTGGGGATATTGTTGACGCGGCTTAAGTACTAAATTTATGTTATAATTTCATATGATTTTATGCCGTTTAATGAATTAATATTGTGATTTATTATTATTTTACTAACAATTAACCCCGTTTTCGAGAATGCTCTTTGTTTTTGTGCATTATTCATTTTTTGCAGGAAATCAGGTAATAATTGATATATTTGAAGAATTCTCGGAAATAGGATTTATGCTAAGATGAGCAAAGCCCAAGTGCAAAAGGATAATGAAGCCCAATTGAAGGATAAAGCCCAATTAAAGGAGTATTCTAGAAGATGAAGGTTGCTAGGAAAGGCAATTCCTGAAATATTCGCGAAGTCAATAACAGCAGCAACTTGTGGGCCTAATTTGGAGACCTTAACGACGTCAAATGAAGAAAGTTTGAATACCAAAGTTGTAGATCTCTTCGAGCTCTACAATTTAGAGTCCGAGTTTGCATTTATTGGACTTCGGAAGGCAAAGTTATGGTCGATTTACTACAAGTTGCAGAACCGGGAAGGTTTATTTCGGGAATTAAAGAGAGAAGACTTCGTCATCAAGCAAGGAAAGATATGGACGACCGGGACTCTTCTAGAAGCTTGATTATACTTGGAAATAGATGTATGAGGTGTTCTAGGACTCTTAGAACCGACCTATTAGTTTCCATGTATAGGGTTTCCTTCGGGATATAAATAGAGGGCTCCATCTAGGGAGATGAGAGGAGAGACTCGCCACAAATCCATTGTAACCGAGAGGCTAGGGCAGAGCTCGAGGGCCAAAGGAGTTCAACTCGGCGGGAGGAACATCTCGGCGAAAGGAGGAAGCAAGAGGAGACAGGACCCAGGGGGGTCGGCCGACCCCTAGGGGTCTGGCTCGGCCGACCCCTGGCATCCCGAGGGCAGATCGAGTTCGTCTTTCGTCGACTTCTTCGTCTAGTTCATCTCGACGACTTTGGGTCACGAATTCCGATGTATCTTGAGTAAACCCCTCGAACTTCTTCTGTACTATGATAAAACCTTGATTATGGATCTATAAAGTTGTCTTTTAAACTTTGCTTCTTGTTTATGCTTGTTCATGATCTATGCTTAGCAATGCTTTGTCTAATTGTGTAAATCAGTGGCCACTGTTAAGTACTTCACATGTCTTTTAGTAGATTTAATCTGCTCATGTTAGGCATAGTTAGGGTTTACTAGTTCGTCGATTACCTGGTTACCAGTGACAGTGGAGCCCGGGGAAAGGTTCGAGTAGGTTCTTGACATTCATGTTCATGCTTATTCTATGCTTAATGTTTAGATCTAAGTCAAGGTGGTTCGTAGTACTTTAGTAGTTTGTCTCATATCTCTTGTGGATCCTTTTGCCTGTTTAAATCCTATATACCCCGAGTTTAAGTCTTTGCTTATACCTTTTATGCAATAGATTAGAATATAGATTAGATCTTGATTAGAGTAGAATTAGAGTCTTTATTAGTTGTAATTAGATAACCTTTATCTCTTATTTAAGCTTATTAGATATATTAGAATTAGATAGTAATATTGTTAATAATTGATTAATAGCATTTTAAACATAATTAATCCCGGATTGATAAACCCAAGATACTCATCCTGGGGAAAAGCTACCGCGATACTGTGCGCTTGCAGTATAAGGATTTGGCATGCTTAAGTGCTGTCAACAGGCTCAAGAACAACTTAGGGAGCAGACCAACTCTGGGAGAAATTTTGCTCTGAACTGCGGACTGTCCGCCACACAAGGCCGGACTGTCCGCCACTCTGAATTTCAGCTCATTCAAAAATAGCTTTTGAATTAGAGTTTTCTTATGCAAATCGAACCACTATTAGCCCTCATCCAAGTGCATCTACCATATGAGCGCCAATGAGGCACTACAAGACCGTCAAGTGACAGACATTGATCCTTCTTGATAGTACGGCTATTAGCCTACTTAACCCGGTCAATTTTCATCCTCTAATCACAATTTGACCGGCAAAACTCAAAACCTATCTTTATACCTTTGCCTTGAGCTATCCATCCATGAAGCATTCACCATGCTTAATGTATATCAACCGAGCTCATTTGTTCGTGGACTTAATTCCCTTCAATATACTCAATTGCACCATTAGTACACACAACATTGTCATAATTACCAAAACATCAAACAGGGCCTAGATCCCTTCAGCCATGGGGTTATATATAGGCCAAGCCTCAAAACTAGCTGTTAGGAGCCTTTTTCTCTTCTCAGCGTGGCCATCGGACCGTCCGATGGTGGGACCATCCGACCGTCCGATGGTGGCACCCAACTAGCCGTTGGAGTCGACCGTTGGAGCTTTAGTCGACCATTGAGATCATCGGACCGTCCGATGGTCGAAACATCGGACCGTCCGATGGTCGAAACATCGGACCGTCCGATGGTTAGTGCATCGGACCGTCCGATGCATGGAACACCGCGGTCTTGCTTTTGTTGGGTCTTCTATCCAACTAGTCTGATGGACCATCGGACAGTCTGATGGTGACCGTCCAATGCTTGAAGCACTAGGACTTGGTCTTCTCCTTCCTCGCTGTCCAGCTCGTTCGATCATGGCATTTTGCATTGGGACTTGTATCTTCAATCTTGGGCTTTTTCTTCTCGCCAGTGCACTCGATGGGGCTTCTCCGGACTTCTTGGTGCCGAGTCAGGACCTTTGCTTGCAACTTGATGGCAGCTTGGGTCTTCTCCTGTGTCTTTTAGATTCAAATTTGAGGTGTTTGTACCCCAAGTCCACCTTTTGCACCCTGGGACTTGGCAAAAAAACTTGTACACAAATATTAGTCCCATGGCATGTGTTGTCACTTCAACCACCAAAATCACATTAGGGAACTAAGCACAAGGCTTAGGGCCCATTTTCCTTACACTCATCTGTAGATAGATCTTCATATCTGGCCTGACTAGCAAATCTGATTTTACTGCCTTGTGATTTCTGTCCTTTAGGTATCTTCTTGCCTTGCATCACTCCTTCATCTATCACATCCCCATCAACATTATTTACAAACAGGTTATCATCATCTGCTGCAATGTCATTGTCTGAATCATCAAAATTAGATTTACCTGTAACCTCATCACTACCACTGTCTGCATCCACTGCTCTGCCTTCATCTTCATTTGTTGCCCTATGCTAATTGAGGCCAACATAAAAGTCTGGGAGTCTCTCTTTTCCTTTTTATCTTTCCTTGGCAACTTGTCTATCAACCTTGTTAGGACTTAGCATCCTTGGCAATGAGGTAATTTGGTTGGCCACAATATTATCCCAGTCAATTCCTGCTTTTATGTCATCATGGTCAAAATACACAACAAAATTCTTGAACATGTGCACCAAGGAGGCCATAGCAAGTGTAACACTGTCATCTACTACAAGCCTAAGTCCATCAGAAGTTCCATTACGAGTAGTAACCAGTATATCTTCAAAGATTTGTTATCCGGGTAGTGAAGAGCAAATGCAAAATCCTTAAACCACAACGGAGACCAGGTATCTACTTCACAGTGATCAAACCAATTGACATGGTCATCAACATATTCTTGGTTCGCACCTTGACCCACAAACATTCCCCCGTGATGCACTTCTACAGTGAACTCTTCATCATCATCCCCTAAAATTGAACATGACTTCATCAATTTCCTCCCCCAAATCCATTAACCTCAAATCCTAGCAAGAAAAAAACTCAACTTTTCGCGGTAATCTACACACAAAAACTTCCTACCAAACCAAATCCAGCAAGACACTACAATGGGTACGCTATGGATTCTCACCGTACATCGCCGGCAGTTCGCCTTTCCATCGTATGGTTGCTACCATCCCACCGGTTCACTACGATCGACTCGGAAATCCAAGATGGGGAGGTGGTCCTACGCCCTGCGGCGCTGCAACTCCAGTCCTAATCACCGGCGATCTCTTGCCGTGCCGGCTAGGTCTCCTTTCCCCTTTCCGTTGACGTCGACGAGTTTAAGGAGACGAGAGGTCGGGAAGGGAAGAGAACATTGGTAAGGGGACAAAGGAATGCTATGAATTTGAGGACTAAAGTGCAAAAGAGAGTCCTTTCTTTGACTGGGCCGGCACAATGCCACGCTGGCGCCTGCGTGGCGTGTCCACGTTGGATAAAACGACCCCTCGAACTGGTATGGACCTTCGGTGAATCTTATAAAAAGTTAATGGACCTATGAATGCACTTTGATAGTTAATGGACCTAAACGGTATAGTGCAAAAAGTTAATGGAGTTAGATGCATTTTACTGCTTCGAATTTACCGAACTGGTATGGACCTTCGGTGAATCTTATAAAAAGATTGCTTTGCTGGGCAATCTTGCCTCTGTGAGCAAGCAAAAGCTTGCCCGGCAAGGCGAGCCGAATCCGCTCTCCGACACGGGCAAGGCGAGCTTGCGGGCGCGCCAAAAGCAAAGGGAGCAATGGCACGCAGGAGGAAAATGGCGCGAACCCAGAAAATTTTTGGCGCCTGCGCTCCATTGACCACCGTCCTGTGTCCCTCTGGCCGTATAAACACACCAAACATTCCTTCTCAGTTGATTCCTCAAGCGCGAAGCCTATTCTGCTCCCCGTCTCCTTTTCCCACCCAAGAAGCTCTTAATCCGTGCTGCTACAGCCCAAGTTGGCAGGTTCACTCTCACGTGAGTAATTTCTCCCAAAATACTCCCCTCAATGTTTTCTCTTTAAGTTCTTTCCCCAAAGGCTGATATGGTCCGCTTCCTTTTTCCCATCAAAAAAGCCTGATCTGCTCCACTTTTTTTCCTACCAAAAGTTTCTAATCCCTACTGCTATGCCTTGTTATAGATCTAATGTTGGACTGCTCCTACGCTTGCATCGGATTGCAGTAGGATCTGGAGCGGAGGTCCTTCCCTACGCCGCCTCGTCAGGTACGCCGTCCCGTTCCTCTCCCTGATTTGCCTTCTGCCATTTTCAAACTCACAATAAATCAACCAATTTAAGTTATTTTCTACATCTAGATGGAGAACACAATGGAGTTCAACAGAAAATTGGCTTTTATGGTTGCATGTTTGGTGGCATATTGGGCAGCAATCGTATCTCTAAGTAATAGGGGTAATCTTGTGATGTACTCAATTATGGAGAGGAACCGAGATAGAATGAAATACCTTGAGAAACTATATTGCGGTCAGGATTCCGATTGTGTTAATCTTCTTAGAATGAGCAAACATGTATTCTTCAAATTATGCTCCAAGTTTTGTTCCATGGATGCACTGAGGGATACATGGCATTGCACTATTGAGGAGCAAGTTTCTATGTTCCTTCAAACAGTAGGCCATAAGAAAAAAAAATGGGACATTAAGTTTCATTTTACACGGTCTGGTGAAACTGTCAGTAGATATTTCAATGAAGTATTATATGCTATTGGCCAACTTGGACCTGAGATGCTAAGACATAGATCAATGGATGTTCCTGCCAAAATCAGAAATAATCAAAGATTCTACCCATTTTTTGAGGTATGATTCACTATTTGTTTGTAGAGAGAATAACCTTAACTTATTTTGTAATAAACGAATTTAATTATACGTGTATTGTTGATCTGTACAACCTAGGATTGCATTGGTGCAATTGATGGAACACATATACCATGCAAAGTTCCAGCAACAATGGCTGATCGTTTTCGTGGTAGAAAGCCCTTCACAACACAAAATGTGTTGGTTGCTGTGGACTTTGATCTAATGTTTACTTATGTAAGTGCTGGTTGGGAAGGATCTGCACATGATTCCACTGTCTTGCGACACTCCCTTGATCATCCTAATGGCCTTCGTGTTCCAGAAGGTTTGCCTTCACCTTTTGATCCATTTTGATGATCAAATAAAATGTTGTATTCATTCATTTTAAACTTATGTTAGGTAAATATTATCTTGCGGACCTGCATATGCGGAAATGCCGGGATTTTTCCCTCCTTACCGTCAAGTCCGTCACCATTTACGTGAGTGGATTGGTAATAGACCCTAGACCCCGCAAGAACTTTTCAACCTGCGTCACTCTTCGTTGCGCACCATCGTTGAGAGAGCATTTGGTACTCTAAAGAACTGATTCAAGGTTCCGATGAGTAAGCCCTACTACCCTTTCCCTACACAAGTCAGAGTTGTCATAGCATGTTGCATACTTCATAATTGGATTTTGCAAAATGGAGGACCTGATCGTTTTGTATACTCTGAGGAGTTATGGAAGCAACTATATCCCCGCTCAAACCGTTTTCGTCAAGACAGTAGGACTGAACAGAGGCAGATGACGCAGCTTGGGGATACTATTGCAGCTAGAATGTTTGAAAATAGGCATTTGGTTGCTAGAGATAATGTGTAATGATTTTCCTGTTTTATCTATTTCAGCTGTAATGGCTTTCAGACCAGTGTTTTAGCTATAACCGCTTTCAGACCAGTGTGCCGTCTTTTAATCAATGAATTTGGAGTTGTATCTACTACAATTATCAATTGTTGTACTGTTCTTGCTATTCATGAATTTTTCTGGTGAATACACAAGTGCAGGAGATGGCTGGAAACAATGTGCTATGGCAGCCCCAAGAAGTGGAAGACCTCCTTGTCTACTTCAGAGAGAAAATCCAAGTTTCAGGGAAGGCCCTTGTTTTAAGGGAGAAGTATGGAACACACTTCACAGGAAAACAAGTATACTACAAGTACCACAAGCTGAAAGGAGAATAGAAGGTTATTTTGAAAGCGAAGTCTGCTAGTGGTGCTAGTTTCGATGATGTTCAGAAGAAAATAATCTATGATGAAATAGAGGTGAAAATGAAAGCTGCAAGTACGAGTCTAAAATACAATATTAGACATTTTTTTTTGATATGTTGTTGTGTTATAACTCATAAGAAAATCATTAATTATTTTCTTGCTATTGTTTGCAGAATGGTGACAAGAGAGCTAAGTACTATAATGTCCCAATTCCTTTCTATGATGATATGGAGTTCGTCTTCAGCGGCAAACATGCTACTGGAGAGTTTAGTGTGCTGCAAACACCTTTTGATCACCCATCAAAGCTTGATGAAGCTGATCCCATTGGCAACAGAAGGGCAACCGAAGAACAAGTCAATGGCGACATTGACCCATCTCAGCACTATGATTCTGATACTCTTCCAGGTTCTGAAAGTCCTGCAGCCCCTGCTGGTCCTAAGCGTAAGTCTGAGGAGAAGGAGAAAAAGGGTAAACGATCAAAAAGAGATTATTCAGTGGTTCAAGAAGTCACCGGTGCAATGAACAATATGTCCGACACATTGCGCTTCACTCATGTTACAGACCCGAATGAGGGTATCTACAAGGCCATTGACGACATGCAGGAATATCCTTTGCTAGTCCGGTTTGATTTACAGACTTTCCTTGCTGAAAATACTAACATTGCTAGTACGTTGAAGGGGCGTCCGGAGGAAGCCATCAAGCAATGGGTGGCACAATGGGTTCTAAGTCGCTATCCTAGTGAAGTATCTACTGACTAGTTGAACCTTCTCATATAGAATATGTAAGTAATCTAGGAGTGACTACGTTTATACTCCAAGCAAGCAGTGACAGCACGAAGGAAGTCATCTGTGGTCATATGAAACTTATATGGCATGGGTACTGTCAGTAGATATTTTGGATCTTATGTCGTAGTGTGTATTTTGGCCAGATGAAACTTCTATACGTCATGCTGTATATATTTTGGCCATACAAAATCTCTATATGGCATAATGGCCGGATTAAACTATTATATAAAATCATGTTGTGCAAGTTTATTATTATTGCTGATTTTTTTCTCCCTGTTGGTTTGTAAAGCAAACAGGTGACTGTCCCTTGTCAAAGAATCCAAACAACAAGGGAAAAAGTCTAAAACACCCCCTGGGGTTCTAATGGTTGTCTAGTTAACACCTTGAGCTTCAAAACCGGTTGTTTTGTACGCTAAACTTCCCAAAACCATGCAAAACACCCCCCACGGTGGTTTCCAGAGGTGGTTTTGCCTACCTGGACTGCCAGCGTGTCCCAGGGCCGCCAACGTGGCCTTTGGCCCACCTACCAGGCCACATGGACCGAGTATATTAGCGTGGGTGTTGGCCAGTCCCGGCCCTTGGCCTCCCCGTCCTGTACTACTCCCTCGTTCTCTCCGAGGCCGCCTCTCTGCTCCTGTCTTCTCCTCGGCGAACCGGGCAAGCAAGTGATGATCGGGCGCAAGATTTGGCGATCAGATTGATATTGAAGGTCAAGGTGAGCCCACGCTTCCTGAATCCCCTGTTTCCTGAATCCCCTGTTTTCTCTCGATATGGCCTCCTCCCTGAAATGCAGTATTGTAGTATCGTGGGAAGCTAGGGCTCAGAAAAGTTGCAATTTTCTAGCAGTAGTCATGTGTCCATGTATGTGTGATATATGTGATTGATTTTAGAGTTTAATTTGTTTTTAGGATGGAAAACCTGGATTACCTTGGAATTAGATTTCACTTTGGTGGTGCATTTGTGAACTCAAATGGGAAGTTAGAGTATGTTGGAGGTGGTACTGCAACGTCTTGCGTGGACATAGACAAGGTTTCCTTTCCTGAGGTGAAGGGTCACCTTGCTGACCACATGCCAGAAACAAATATTGTAAGACTTCATTGGTTGATGCCTGGAAAGGACCTCTCTGTTGGCCTGATGTTGCTTGTGGATGATGCATCCTGTTCTGTAATGCACAAACACATTACTGATGGGGGGGTGGCTGAAATTTATGTGGAGAATGTGGACATGGATGCAGATCAGGGCTTTGAGGCTGGAAAAGTTGATGTTTTTAGGACCCCACCAAAGAGGATGAGAGAGGACAGGGACTATAGGTCCTTCATGCAGTTCTACAGGTCTCCATCTAAGGCATCACAATCAGAGTGTGTGCAAGAACATGTTGTGGAACAATTGGAAGATGATGATGAAGCAGACAAAGAACAAGATGCTGGGTCAGATAGTGGTTCAGAAAGTTCAGATGCTGATTTTATGCCACCTCCAGATGAGGATAGTTCTGCAGATGATGAGGAAGCAATAGAACTAAGGAAGTTTGCTAAGGAAATAAAAAGGAATATCAAAGCAAAGAAAGTTGGAATCCATGGTAGTCAGATTGGAGAGAGGACTGTAGATGATTTGGTACCTGAGTTTGATAACTTAGAAGACCAAGGAAGCCCATACTATGACTCAAGTGATGACTACTCATATGAAGAGAACAGTGAGGGTGAAACTGAGAGGTGGAAGAGTTTAGAGAATAGGTTTGATAAGAAGGCTTCAGTTCCTGTGTTCTCACTTGGAATGGCTTTTAGAGATAGTAGGGAGTTCAAAAAAGCCTTGGTGAAGTATGGGCTCAAGACAAATAGACACATTGTCTTTCTCAAGGATGAGAAGAATAGGGTCAGAGCAACATGTTCATGGGATGCCTGCAAGTGGCTAATATATGGTGCAAAGACTAGCAGGAGTGAGTGGTTCAAGGTTGTAACATTTGTAGATGAACACAGTTGTCCACCTAGGAGGGATAACAAACTTGTGACCTCTTCTAGAATTGCCAAGCATTATTTTCATCAGATCAAGGACAACCCTACTTGGAAAGTGGAGCTGATTAAAAAAGCAGTATTGAAAGATATGCTTGCTGATGTTTCTATTTCAAAATGCAAGAGAGCTAAGTCTTTGGTTCTAAAGGCTGCACTGGATGCCATGCAAGGAGAATATAGTAGAGTGTATGACTACCAACTTGAGCTGTTGAGGACTAACCCTGGCAGCACTGTGGTAGTATGTTTGAACCCTGATTTCAATGAGCAGGTGTTTGAAAAGTTCTATTGTTGCTTTGAAGCTTGCAAGAAAGGGTTTTTAGCTGGCTGTAGAAGGGTGGTTGGTTTAGATGGGTGTTGGTTCAAGGGAGCTAGCAATGGACAATTGTTGTGTGCTATTGGAAGGGATGCAAACAATCAAATGTACCCTATTGCATGGGCTGTAGTGGCAACAGAAACATATGAGAGCTGGTACTGGTTCATTGGGTTGTTGCAGAAGGATCTGAACATCAACAATGGAGGGGAAGGCTGGGTTGTGATATCTGATCAACAAAAGGTATTTTTCTTGCAACTTGTTTCATGTTTCAGATCATTTTCTAGGTTGTGATATCTGATCAACTAACCTCTTACATGTAATGTGCAGGGACTGTTGAAAGCAGTGAAGGAGTTGGTGCCAAATGCAGAACACAGGATGTGTGCAAGGCACATTTATGCAAACTGGAGGAAGAAACATACAGATAAGAAACTGCAGAAGAAATGGTGGGGCTGTGCTAAGGCACCTTGCAGGAACCTTTTCAACTTGAGGAGGGCTAGGCTGGCCCAGGACACTCCAGAGGGAGCAAGGGATATGATGAACACATCACCTGAGCATTGGAGCAGGGCTTTCTTCAAACTTGGATCAAATTGTGATTCTGTGGATAACAACCTCTGTGAAAGCTTCAACAATTGTATAATGGAAGCTAGGTTTTATCCAGTAATCTCCATGAATGAAGCTATTAGGAAGAAGATCATGGTCAGGATACAAGAAAATACGAGTAAAGCTGAAAAATGGACTGGTACAATATGCCCCAATATATTCAGGAAGCTCAGGATAAACATAGTCCGGTCTGGGAACTGTTATGTGTTATGGAATGGTAAGGATGGATTTGAGGTACAGGAAAAGGAGGATAAGAGGTACACTGTCAACTTGGAAGAGAGAATCTGTACTTGCAGGTACTGGGAAGTGTCTGGTTTGCCCTGTTGCCATGCCATATCTTGCATTTACAAGGCATCCAAGCAGTTGGATGAGTTCATTGCCCCGTGCTTCTCAATTTCTGAATACATGAAGACATATGAGCATGTGTTACAACCAGTCCAAGGGCCAGACAATTGGCCTATTTCTGACATGCCCAGGCCATTGCCACCTGCTTATGTCAAGATGCCTGGCAGGCCTAAGACACAGAGGACCAGGGAACCAGGAGAAGCTCCTAAGGGAACAAAACTAAGCAGAGTGGGCATCAAAATGACATGTAAGTTGTGTCAGAAGAAAGGCCATAATGCAAGAAGTTGTAACAAGAACCCAGAAGGTGGCAAGAAGAAGAATGCTTACATCAAGAGAGATGCTAGAAAGAAGAAGCAGGCTTGTGAAGCATCTGCTGCTGGGTCTAAGAGGAAGCTTTCAGAGACAATGGTACAGTTTCAATTTGTTCATTCTCTAATTGTTGTGCATACCATTTATTCTGTTATGCCTTACTACTACTCTGCATAGGTGAGCCAACCCGTGGGTCCAAGTCGACAAGCTAGGCAACCTGCTCCAGTTGGAAGAACAAGCCACGCTGCTCCAGTTGGGAGACCAAGCCAAGCTGCTGCAGTTCGAACAAGAAATCAAGCTGCTGGTCCAAACACCCAAGGCAGCCAATCTGTTGGTCCAAGCACCCAATGCAGCCAAGCTGCTGGTCCAAGCACCCAAGGGAGCACACTCACTGCTAGGAGGCATAGGCTAGGCTACTTGATGTTTGGTGACAACTACTAGTAGCCTACTTAGAACACGTCTTGCTTTTGGGATGTAATATATGCAGTGAATTTACTTGTGCTAGCCTTGCACTGGCCTAGGCTTAAGTTGTGGTAGCTTTAGTACTGCTGGATGTTAAACCTTAACTGTTTCACGGCCTTGGATGGTATGCCAAACTGAATGTGTGGCTGCAGGACTGAATCCTACCTTTGCTGTTTATGTCATGCCTATGAAATTTGCCACAATTTTAACATCCAGTTTCTTTGTATGGTAACTGCAGGGATAACAAACTTGTTACTAGAACTGATTGTGCATTCAATCCAGGATTACAAGTTCATACAAAATATTGCCCATTAGGCTTACACCATGCGACTCAAGCCATTACTAAAGCAACTAGCATCATGCCAACCAAGACAGCCAACTGAAACAGAAACAAAATACAGCACATTGAACTACGCTTCTGCCCTGCTATCATCTTCATCTCCATGGCTGCCAACAACTCATCCTTCTCCGCCACTTTCTTTTGGAATGCCTTCAAATCCTCCACCAGTAACTTGTTTTCAACCTCCAATGCCTGGTTCTGCTCCTTAAGTTCCATTCCTCTGTCCACAACTTCCTGCATCTCTGCTTTCTCTTGCTTCATCCTCCACACCGCATTGCGCAAATCAAACAAGAGATTCTTTAAGAATCTTGTGTGCTCAGGATCAAACCACTGGAAGAAGCCGCAATCCAGTTCAGTCTGTGGTGCAACCAAAACCATAACACACTGAATCAAAAGCCAACCACGAGTAACAGACCGTTAAGCCAAGCAAAAAAAAAATCTTTCTGCTTACCCTTGCTCTCCTGCACCGATTGTACCTGCGGCCGGGATTCTCATCACTCCATGAAATCCATCTCGACGTCTTCAATCCGCATTTGCACATAATCGCTAGTTCATATGATAGAGCTGATTCACGGTACGGCACCGGCGCCCCCATGGCGCCGTGCCTAGCTGCCGTCGACACCCTAGATGAGCTCGATTCGGCCATGCCACCGAGTCCCTCACCGATCCCACTCAATGGCTGCTCACCCGGTCGCCGCCAATCTCCGCCGCACTCTGTACCAGCACGCCGGTGCACTCTCTCCACCTCCCCCCGCGCGCTCTGTGTTCCCGCCTTTTCTTCCTTTTGGCGCCAATGGCACCCGCCACTTCTGCGCATCCCCTTTATTCCGTCTCCCTCCGGTCAAAGGCCATGTTGGCGGCCCTGGGACACGCTGGCAGTCCAGGTAGGCAAAACCACCACTGGAAACCACCGTGGGGGGTGTTTTGCATGGTTTTGGGAAGTTTAGAGTACAAAACAACCGGTTTTGAAGCTCAAGGTGTTAACTAGACAACCATTAGAACCCCAGGGGGTGTTTTAGACTTTTTCCAAACAACAAGCCTTGGAATCTTGCTAGCAAAAGCAAGGTTTTGTCAAACAAACCAAACGAGTGCCTTGCCCATACTGGAGTGCAACCAAACGAGTTTCATTTTGACTTTGCCTTGTCTCTCCTCTCCTTTCTCTGTGGCTAGGCAAAGCAAGGTTTAACAGAGGATCCAATGAACCGAATGGCCAGGCAGGCCACAGGCCGCACCGCCGCCACCAAACGCGCCGTGGCTGGCGGCCTGGCGTATCAGGCAGTGGCCGCAGCTGTCCGCCGGCCTCCACTTCCTCCGCAGCACATAGGCGTCCCTTTCCTTCGCTCCCGGGTGCCTGCGCAGCTCCGCTCCCGAGCCTCCGTCTGCTCGCACCCCAAGAAACCAGGCGACGCAGTCATGCAGCGATTGTGACAACCACATCGCCGACTGGTCCCACCTACGCCGCCGCGGCCCTCTCCCCGCGCGCTCGCCGGCGCCGGAGCTTCCCGCAGCCGAGGCCGCCGACACCGTGACGAACCATCTTCTAAGCCAATTCCCCTGCGGCCTCCGCCATCCCCTTGGACCACGCTACGTGCGACCAACGGCAGCGGCTTCCAGTCTTTTATGCTACAATATTTCTCGAACAAAAAAAAAGTCCAATTATTGCCTCTTTCTTGCTCGCCACAGCTTCGTCAAAGACACGCGGAAAAGAACAAGACCGGAGGGGGGGAAGGCGAAAGAGGAGGCGAAGGCGACGCGGCCGACGCCTGATTCCGATCTCCAGTTCCCCGATTTGCGCGCCCGGATCGAACAGGTTCGCCGATTCCCGTCATGGCCCTTCTTCCCCGTGCCGTTTCCTCCCGATCAGTACCCATTTCTTGCGGTTACGTGAGGGTGCGGCGTTTAGGCATCTCGGTAGGGTAATTCGGGGGTCAACGGCGGCGGGGCGTTCTTCGTGATTGTGTGGACGGTACGCGCGTATCCGTGCTGTCGGGAGGGAGGCTGAGCATATTGGACGCATATCGTAGTATAGCGTTTCCGGCTGTTGTTGGATAGCCAGACGTGTTAAAGATTCGTTCGCTAGCTTCCTACTGATTTAGTAACCTGGGCAGTAGGGTTGCTTGCATTAAAGGGAGTTAGCTTGTTGCGGTTTCCAGCTACATGCCATGATCTCTTGCCCACGTCTGCGCATAGAAGTGGGAAATGCGGTTTCAGTCTGGGATGATGCAGGCTATTTGAGAATCATTATTGTTAGGTACTGACCTTTGGCTGTCATGTTACGAAACAATGAAATGTTTACTTTTATTGGTGTTAGTTGCAGCAGAGGTAACAAGTTTAATTTTGGCAATGTTGATTCTAAACATGAGTAGTCTTTCCCTGCAGTGCTAACTTGCTGTACTTTAGGCACCATTGCTACTCCTATGCTACTTAGTTTTGGGCCATAGGCGTACTGGGAGAAAAAGTAGTGTCACATATTCATCGTGATATGGGAAAGGAAATGAAGAAAGGCCTTAATTCTCTAATCATCTTGTAGCTTGGGAGATTTGGAAACACCGCAATTCCTGTCTTTTTTTTAGGGTACCAGACCTTGTGTTCAAAGCGTAGAGCAATCTGTCGCTGAAGAAGGTACTTGGGGTCTTAGCCATAGTTTGTTGGTTTTATTGGTCATTCTCTTGTGCGTGTGGCATGCCTGTTTCTCCTTGCCTGGGTGTTGGGCGGTTGGGCCTAGTCCGAGACTGGCCTTGTAATGGGAGTTGACAAATCTTGTCTCTCCTACATGATTATTTCTTCTTAGTGAAATGACATGCAGTTCTCCCGCGTTTATTCCAAAAAAAAAAAAAAAAAAAACATATTCATGGTGTACTCTAGGCAGACAAATTATTTTAGATTTACAAATCCTTTTGTATAAATTGTACTCAATTATGGCATCAGTAGACAGACATGCCCATAAATTTTCTGTTGAAAACTTACCTATAAGAGCCCCATACCGAATCAGTCATAGGTCTGGTGGTGCTTGTTTGACTATGGAAGGGCTTTATGCAATAATAGTCAATAATAGTTTATTATGATGAAATTGTATAGTAATGGGTCACTGTGTTGTGATTCAGGCTATTATATCCAAATTTCTTCTCACTTGACATGTGTGCTATTGTTTGAATTAACCAGCAATGGCATCATCTTCGGACCCATGGCTGAAAGAATACAATGAAGCATCCAGGCTTGCTGATGACATCAGTTCCATGATTGCTGATAGAGGCTCTCTTCCACAATCAGGCCCAGAAATTATGCGGCATACTTCAGCCATCCGGAGAAAAATAACCATTCTTGGGACTAGGCTGGATAGCTTGGAGTCATTGCTGGCCCGAATTCCTCCAAACTCAATGTATGTTCCGTTTCTACTAACTCCTGTAATTATGTGTTACTGAAGGTGGGTGGAGTGCTTACAATGATGCCTCATTTTGTTTTCTCAAATCTGATGCTTAGCTTTGAAACATGTAGTTATCAAATCTTGGATAACTTGTTTAAACAGTTGATCTATTCTATCAATTTCATATCTGACGTCTCCTTAGTTTTGAAATTGAACTATGTTGCATGCTGCTATGAACGAGGAACGATCATGTTAACACTGGCTGATAATTCTAAACTTTCACTGTCATCTATGTGGGTGGGAGATACATTTAGGGATGCTGGACCTCAGCACTGCAGCCCAGCCAAATTTTGTCCAGCAATTTGCACCCCCTCCCAGGCCAACGATTTAGCTTGCCAGAGAGCTACGGATGGCCAAATACTCTTGACAAGGCCAATTCTGGGTACTGAATTGCACGGCCTGGGCGAAAAATTGTTGGATGCCTGCTGGGATACTGATTCAAACAGCCCTTAAGTTATTGCACGAGAGGAATTACCTTTTTGTTTATAATAGTATGTGTGTTTCCTGCTTACAAGGAAAATATAGTTTCTTTGCTCTGCTTTTTACTATGACGGTGTGGACAAGAATTTGGTAGATTCATGTTTTGTGTGTAACTGTGTACCTGTGTACATGATGAGACAAAATTCATGACACTAGGTTTGCATGTCACCGAATGATATTATTCCATAGCAAAGAATTTCATAAACCAAAATTATCTAGACATAAGGCCCGATCAGAAAAATGTGTACTATCAAAACTTTCCACTTCAAATTGATATCTTTAGACTTGTGCAGCACTGACAAGGAGATGCATAAGCGCCAAGACATGCTGTCGAATTTGAAGTCTAAAGCAAAGCAGATGGCAACAAGTTTCAACATGTCAAACTTTGCTAACAGGTCTGCCGTGTTAGCAACAATGTTTACGAAGTTGTTGTCTTTCTAAAATCTTCATCTGTTTTAAAATAACACACACAGAGACTACTTTAGTTTTTCATTTTTTCATGAAAATATATTAATAGTTTTTTGTCAGAACTAATATATTAAATATGTGCCTTTCTTTCTTTTCTAATTTAGGGAAGATCTGCTTGGTCAGAGTAAAAAGGCAGATGATATGAGCAGAGTTGCTGGGTTAGATAACCAAGGAATTGTTGGGCTTCAGAGGCAAATTATGAAAGGTATGATTTATTGTGGTTTGTTTATTAGTGTTAACTCAGATGAGTCTCTTAAAGGGTTGCATTTGCTGTTTCATTGGATCATGTAGCACTGTTTCTTCACACCATTTGCATTTCATATTGGTTGGTGACTATCTAGGATTCTTGGACATGACAGCTGTTTGTATTTTGTAGGAGCAAGAACCATGCTATGTTGTCTTATTTATTTGACTTGTCTGTCAACATTTTGCAGAGCAAGATGAGGGTCTTGAGAAGCTGGAAGAGACAGTGCTGAGCACAAAGCATATTGCATTAGCTGTCAATGAAGAGCTCACCCTGCACACTAGATTGATAGTTAGTGCTCCCTCTAACAAAAACCTATCGTATTTGTAGCTTTACACTTGATTATGACCTCAATATCTTTTTTGCAGGATGACCTCGAAGATCATGTTGATGTTACAAACTCACGCCTTAAGGTTAGCAATTAGCATCCGTTGCTGCTGCTTAACTACTAGAAATATTTTCCTGCCACTTGATATTCAATCCTCTCAAGTTTGCACGAATGGAACACTGATACAAAATTCTGTTTTGTTCAGCGCGTGCAAAAGAGGCTTGCAATTCTGAACAAGCGCACCAAAGGTGGCTGCTCATGCATGTGCCTGCTGCTTTCTGTCGTGGCCATTGTGATTCTTGCAGTCATTGTTTGGCTTCTCGTCAAGTATCTGTAAAGAAAGAAAACAGCCGGCAACCCTGCAGCGTTTGCTTTAAATGCCCTTTCTGTGGTACCCGCACGCAGGCCGCAGCCTTGCTTGAATGTCCCTTCTGTGTCATTGAATCGTGCAGTCCGTTAAAAAATATATATACACGGTGGCTTCGGTCTCATCTTCCTTTGTGAGTGACGGTTATGCGATATGTGCATTACATAAAATTTGGTGCAGATATGATCACAAATCGGTGTCCGAGACTGCCACCCCTCATGTATAGTGTTTGTTAGTTTGCAATTGCGTGGATTCATCGTGTGTGGCCATAATTCGTCTGCTTGGAATAAATTCAGATAAAAGCAACTTGTGCTGTGTGTTTGTGTTTTCTTTGAACTTAAGGCTATCTCCAATAGCATACTCATCACATTTCTTAAATTCCAAACTCCGCTTTTACCATACCAAAACAATGTTTTGAACCTTCATTTAAAACAAGGAGATGGCTTTAATCTCGTACTGTATTTTGCCATCAGAGAGGGTTTGTGCCACTGCCATTTCTAGTCTGCCACACCAGAGGTTAAGGTTGCACTCGCTTTTCGATCCTGTTTTGTTTAATGGATTTCAGCAATTTCACTTGCATGGTATTGCCACTGTTCACTTCGTTTGGCTGCAAACTGCATGCTTCCTTCTTGCTTCATCTTTGCTACTATCTTCATTTGAATTCACGCATTCTCTTTGTTCGGCTCCGTTTTCTTCAGCGGAAAGTAGCGTCTAGCATGTGCGTAAGAGGCTTCCCAATGGCCCTGTCTAGTACATTTTATACGCTGCTTATAGCCAAAATAAGTTGGAACTAGCAGCTAAACAGAACGTTTTTTTTTTAGTTTTTTCTAGCCGTGTTTTTTTTCACAGCACTTATTTATACTAAAAATAAAAAGTAGATCAAAGAAACGAGATCAAACCTGCTTATTTTGACCGCGCTTTTCGCTTTTTTACAGCTGTGGAAAAAAACGCGGCACAAAAAGCTGTACCAAACGGGATGTCTCCGTTGCTTCTGGATCAGCGAAATGGATGGGGCTCGTGTGGCTGAGCGGCTCTGCGCTTTTTAAATCTACCGAAGAAAGCGGACCAACTAGCTGCTGATCTAGCGATAAGTTATGATCCTCCTACATCCCTAGAGAGGTTGTCGGCTATCATCGCAATCCCCCTGGTTGCCTTTCGGTCCTGTTTGGTTCCACATTGCTAAACTTTAACTCTTCATTTTTAGCTAATTTTTGATCCTCTAAACAAACAAACTAAAAGTGCAAAGATAATGTTTAGCTCACATTATCTCATAAGCTGGCCAAAGAGAGCTAAAAACAGTTAAAAATGGTCTCATGTGATCACTTTCCATCTTTTATTCCTCCCCACCCGTACTCTCTCCTCTCTCTCCCTATGGCAGCAGGAGGAAGGGGCATAGATGTCTTTTTTTACCTATAAACTAAATTTTAGCAGAGGATCCAAACACTTTCATGTGGTAAACTTTAGCACTTTAATTAAGAGAGCTAAACTTTACCTGGGTACTAAAGTTTATATCAATGGATCCAAACAGAGCCTTTCAAAGGAGCTCTCGTATTTACTACGTATTAGCGAATAGAAACAAAAGTACTAAAAATAAATGTTCACCACTATCCGTACCAAAGAATATAAAGTAGTTTTGGTGCTGAAAGTTAGAACAGGGATACTGAATTTGTCAGCCCGGCTCCAATGATGAGAAGATAATGGCAACCAGTGTTAGCCTAAACGCTAAACGGTAAACAGTCGGTCACCCTTCGTTTAGCGTTTAATCGGACTACACGGCCGTTTAAACCGACTAAAAACGGATTATACGGGATTAAATGGATTAAGCGGCATAAACGGGCAACACAGTTGACTACTGAGTAGCGTTTAAACGGTGTGTAAACGGTCTAAATAGCCGTTTAGGCGAACAGTGATGGCAACCGCCACGCAATGAAGATGGTGCATTCCTTCCTTGGATGTGTGGTTCACGGGGTTTTGATATCCGTCACCATGCTGAATCAAGAAGTTCCTGCAGGATCCAGCTCATGGCTGTCCATGCACATGATGCATTGCATGCGGAAAGGTGAAGCTTGCCTAGCTAAGACTGAGTCCAGCAATCCAGATAAAAAGCCGGGTATAGCACAAAACGACACTGCAGCGACACTGTTCACAGAGAGAAAGGTTGGAATAGTGAATAGATGGGGATATAGACTTGGGCAACCGCTGCAGACAGAAGATTTAGTTCTCTCTGGAAAGGTTCTCGCCTCTAAAAAGATCTCTCTAGCTGGTACTAAATTCGTCCGAGCACTTTAAACAAAACAATAGCATCATGTATATAGTCACATAGGATTGTGTGGTATCGCGGTAACGAGAGATTGCACGTGAACATATAGGTCTTGGGTTTGAGCTCCAAAGGGTAATTTTTTTTTACCCTTTAATGTTTTTACAAGCTTTGGTATCAATTTCTACAGCCAGTGGCGGATGGTGCTATTTTGGAGCCTGTAAGAGTGTGGACAGTGTCCACCAGGGGCGAAGTCATGATTTTAAGATAGGAGGCGCCACTATTGATAACAACTAGATGATACCTAGCTCGTTGCTGCTGAAATTTTATAACATTAAATATAATATGATTCATAGATTGAGAAATATTAAATGAAATACTAACATTATAAAAAAAAAAAACATTCTCCACGCATTGCTGCAGGAACCACACATACACCACGAAAATGCATAAAGCCATAAAAGGTCAAAGAAACGTTTAAATGTAAGTCTTAGTGGATGGTGACGTGGACACTACGTAGCTTCACGCATGTTGCGAGAAATAAGTAGTGGGGTTCTCTCATTTAGATATAAGAGATTACTACCTTAGTCCTATGAAGCCTGCAAAAATTCTTTTTAGGAATCGATAGTCCTACCCTAGTCTTGTATAAATAGCTAGATTGGCACTCTCTGTAAGACTAGTGTCACTAGGCTGTGAAAATGGGTGTGGAAAACACTGTTTGCACACTGTACACAGAGTGAAAAAGCAACCATTGCGTACTGTAGACGGTACGTTTGCACTTCCTGGTGATCCTGGTCTAAAAAATTGTAAAACACTTGATTGACCAGTAGTATAAAATAGCAATCGATGTTGACACATAAAAATATTATAATATAGAATGCATCAAGGCAACACAAAGTTAAATCAAGTGTCCTTATTCCTTAACCTTGGGGTATATCCTATGCAACCAGTTAAGTCGGTGCAAGCGTGCAATCAGATGATTTTAAGCATCTAATGTAAATACAACGCTGGCAACTATTTTTTACAGATCAGCCCTCCTACCTAACTTCCCACTCCCCCTGCCCCCCCAAAAAATTGCTACGACATTTCATCCTGTGACTCTTTCATTTCATCGTCGTTCTGTTCCATCCTGCTCGACTTCGGTCAGCAAGTGTATTCGAGCAGCACGACTCAGTCATATGTCCATACATGGAACTCTAACGAGGGTGAAAGAACTGAAAATAGATTGCAAAGATACAACAACAATGTCCAGGCTTCACTGCATAGTACTCTGTTTTTCTTGATTCAATGGGTTCATTAGCCTTGAAGAGTAGGCGTATAGTAGCAACGTGTTGACTAAAACTTATAGCCACAAAACAAGCTGTAAAATTGGAAGATGTTGTAAGCATCTAGGTCCCTAAATTCATGTTTTGGTAATTAATGACAACGGTTGCGGACTAACATGTTTTAAGTTATGCGAGTTATATCTAGCGATGGTGTATATCCTTGGTGCTCTTGATGGTGGATAGCTCGAGGCAAAAGTATATCATAGGTTTTTCTATTTGATCAGTCAAGAGGTGTTTAGAGGTTGAGAATTGACTAAATTAATAGGTTAGACAGTTGTACTTTCAAGATGGGTCAATGTGTTTGCCATGTTCCTAAACTAAAAGGAGTGACCATCTTTTCTTCCCTTCTGCTGACACAGCAAGCAACAAGCATAGGCAATAGTTTCCGTAGGGGTGGGGCACAAGGCTTGACAGTCTTTAGTGCCTCATTTATCATATGGTGGATGCATTTTCATCGGAGCTAACGACACTTCGAATTTTGAATGAAAATAATCTTCAAAAGCTTCTTTGAAAATGGGCTGAAATTCTTTACTGCGGACTTTCCAGGCCTATGGGGCAGACTGTCCGCAGGGCTAACTTTTTTGTGGATAGAATTTGGTGGTTTTTGTGTTGGGCGAGTGAGTCCACTACAAACTGCACTAGTGGATTATCAGCAGTTGTGTTGTTAAATTCCACCAGATTGTTGTGATTCTTGTTGTGGGATTGTTGTTCATCGGCGAACTGTCTAGCCCCTAGTGGCAGACTGTCCGCAGTTGTGTTCTAGAGTTTAACAAATTTGTTGGGTCGTTCTTGTTGTATGGCGCACTATCTGAGCCCTTAGGGCGGATTGTCTGTCGGTCTTTTCGTCCGAGCCATCTAGAGCTGTCGGTCTTTTCGTCCGAGCCATCTAGAGCAATAGGTTTGCTTTGTTATTTTGGTTGAACTATGGACTATCCAAGTCTTGTACGTTAGTCCATAGTTTACTTTTCAGCGACTCTGACAAGCATTTAATGCATTTATAACCGTTGGATTTCAAGTGCGAACTATCTGTTGCTTGTACGATGGACTGTTTGTGAAATCCTTGTTTTCACGAGTTCGTCACATAGAGGAGAGATGGGAGTATAAATACTAGGTGCCTGAAGCTAGGCATCTCTCTTGGCCATTTGGATCACTTGTTGAGCATTCTTTTGTCTTCCCTTTTCTCTCTCTCACATTGGTTGGGATTGCATTCTAGTCAGACTGAGAGCCACCTAGTGTATTGCATCAAGTGTGTGAGCTTTGAGGCACTAGGATATCATCAAGCAAGTGTCATTGACTTGCTATTCTTCGAGGTTGTTGTCTCCTAGACGACTTGGTGGTTGTTCCGTTGAACTTTTCAAAGAAGATTGTAAAGGAGTCGTGGTGGTGATTGTGAGAGGCCTTGTGCTTGCCTTAGCAGAGTGGTGAAAAACAACTCTAAGTGGAATTGAGAATTAAGATGTTCATTGACCAAGCCAGTTTAAAGATCAAGTGGTGTCTTAATAGAGAAGCGGTTGGATGCTTTGAATCCACTTCAACATGGATTAGAGGTGACTAGCAAGTCTCTAAGACCACATGAAAAACTCTGGTCTCTTTTGTGGTGATCTTTTGACTCAATTTCATTTCTTACATTTGCTTTTAGCAAGTTATTACTTTCATAGAGTTTGTTCCTCGTTCAACCTAGGTTGCAAACTCACTTTGTTCATCGTAGTCTAGATTCAATTCTCTCGTGGTTTTAAATTTGTCAAGTGTCTTTGATTTTAGTTGAAAACGTCTATTCAACCCCTTCTAGCCGGCGTCCTTGATCCTACATACGTGCTGCCACAAAATGATGTTAATTTTAGTCATTTGCAATTGTATGCTGAACCTAGAGTTCTCTTCTACCAACGGGTTGTGGGATCACATGAATATGATCCAAAACATTATTTGACTAGAGTTGAGCGAAATGGAACATAACAAAGAGGTGGGAGGGTTGATCTTAAAAATGGCAGCTAGCGTTGGATAAATGTCAGCTAGCGTTGGATCTAGATTGAATGCATGAGATCGCTTGACTGCACACTTGCACCAATTTGACTGGTTACATAAGATATGCTCCTTAACCCTCCTTTATGTTGCATACTTGCTCGCAATCAAATTACAATTCAAATTGGAACACCCATTAGAATTAGAAAAACCATAAACTGACTTCGGATTGGCCATATTTACCCTCTCTTGATGCTACTTGGATCATGCCCTGGCCTAGGAGAGCTGGCTCAGGTGTAAGCATCTAGGCCCTTAGGTGAGTTTCGGTGATTGAATGACAAGATTAATTGTTGTTTAACAAGCTCATGAGTGCAGATTTAATAATGAGATCAAATGGTTGCTCATTGGGTTACAGTGAATGGCCCCTAATTTGAATAATACGTTTTGTGGAAGCAGACTTGGTCTTCATCTGTATCTCGAAGGCAAAGGACTCTTCTAGAGTATCAAAGGAGATGATCTTTGCTTAGATAGGGTTTTATAGTTTTCTATTGTCCGCACTAGGTTTAAGCTTGATCTTGAGATATGCCAAGTATGAATGCCCACACAAGCCAAAAGACTCAAAAACATCAAAGGTGCAAGGTGCAAAGGTATAAGTTCCAAGAACAATCAAGGTTTGATCAAAGTGGTTCAAGAAAATCAAAGTCAGAAATACTTTCACTAACCGTATAGTTCGGTTTGAGGATTTTGACTGGAGCATACAATCTAACTGCAAGGCTTTTTCATGATGGTATAATCTTTATGCAAATCAGGACAACAGGAAAGTCTGGTCTAGTGACTACGTAACAAATCACGTACTAAGTAATTCAAGGAAAGGGATTTGCAAGCCAGGAAGCAAATGCACTGACCGTCCATGGATCGTACCAAGTAACCCACAGGTACAAAACCTTCGGACTTGAATTGAGATAGAACGGTCGGTAAAACCGTCTATAGACCGTACCATGTAACCCGTAGGGACCAAACCTTCGGACTGGAGCTTGCATAGAACGGTATGTGAAGACCGTACATGGACCGTCCTAAGAAACTCAGTGGTATGGATCTTTGAAGCATTGGATGTATACAACGGACCGTATAGTCCGGTCTATATGTACCATCTCACGAACTATAGTACAGTGACGTATGAGTTCAGTGACCGTTGGAAAAGTAAACTAACCATATAGTTTGGTCCTTGCCAAAAGGCTAGACCGGACCATCCGGTCTCCTCTGTGTCAGCACATCTCTTTTGCAATGGCTCTATCAGATTTGGGGGCTATATATACTGGTCACTTGGGATTATTTCGTGCTCTTTGACACTCCAGCAACTTCATACACTCAGAGAGCCATTTTTGCTTCAGTTTTTGCAACTACTACTCACATGCTCACACCTTTGAGAGGAAGATCAAGGTCAAAGCTTGTGTGCATCCATCTTGGTGAGGATCAAGATCAAGTGAAGACTGGAGGCTTGTGACTCTTGGTGTTTGGCAGCACCTAAGCGAACTTGTGACCGGCGTGCATTCTCGGAGCTTGCCAAGGAGATTGTGGAAGCCCGAAGAATAACGGTGTACAAAGCTTGAGCTGCACCTTGCCGGGATGGCGAACGGAGACTCTTAGTGAGCGACCACAAGCATGGAAGGCGGCAAAACACCTTGCGTGTGCCGCAATGTGGACTAGAGGAAGGTGCCAAACCTCTGATACCACTGGAAAAAATCCAGTTGTCTCTTCCCCTTGTCCCTCTACTTGATGCTATCTTGGTTCTTTCTATTTTCATTACTTGCCTCTTGTAATCACTATGCTTAGCTTTCCTTTTGGCTAGTATGTCCCATGCTCTTTTGGCCATTAGTGTTTCTAGTTCTATCTTTCGTTGTTGTTTTCTTTCCACTAGTATGTGTAGGGCCTTTCCTCTTTGTTGAGTAGGTTATTTTTCATGTAGAGGGTGAAGTGAGCTAATCCGTAGTTTCAATAGGCTAAGGATTTTCGATTAGATTTTGAAATTATCCCAATTCACCCCCTCTTGAACGTCCGATTCTTACACCAAGCAGGTTGATCTAGCCCAGGCGCTGGAAGTCAACATCCTTGACTAGGCAAGGTTTTCACACATCCATCTAAACAAATTCTTAGTATAACTTCCACTCTACGAATTAAGAAAGTAAACGTGGGTGTATTGCCACTCTACGGTCGGCACCCCTTGTCCTTTCTGGTATCTAGGAACACTTTCGATGCTTGACCGCCATAATCCGATGGCACGCGCACCGCTATAGAGCTTGGAGCAGGAACATACCCGCTGAAACGAGCAAAAGTTAATAACTAGAATTCCTTTTAACTGGTTAATAAAACAATAAATTAATTTAGTCACTTAGAATCTCAACTAACATGTGTTGCAACCTATTTTAAAATAGCCGGCTGATTCTAAATGTGAGATAGTAAAGGCCCACATTGTCTAATGACAATATTCTAAGTTTCGTAAATTAGAAAATAAAATTATGGACATTGCTATCACCTGCACGCGCAGTATTTGAGTGTTTGTCTTGCACACAGTATGGAGACACGGCGTGGTTTCTGCACCCAGCTTTTTTCTTGCTCCCACGCTTTTGGTTGTTTTCTTAGAGCATCTCCAACGGCACCCTAAATTAACACCCAAAACTTGGTTTTTGCCACAATCATAAATTTCACTAGTCCAACAGCTCCTACTCTTGCTCCCAATCTTTTCGCCAGCCCAAAAAAAGAGGTCCGAGGTCCTCAGATTTCCGCCGCCATTGGGCCTCCCAATCTACGAAACTGCTTGACTCCGTGTTTTTCATCCGCGCCACAATCCGGCCAGTGCCCAGCAGATAGTGCTCGCCCCGCAACAATAGCGTCGACGCTCTGCCGACTATGTATATTATGACACTGCCACTGCGTCTATGTATGTTATGACACTACGTCATAGACACGGACACACGGCCATGATGGCATGATGCAAGCCCCCAACGACGACCACAGCATGCATGTTCGACATGCTGCACCCAACATACTACAGACCACTTCCTTCTATGGCGTGGAGCCACGGAGCACGTCATAGCGTCCATGCCCATGAAGCTGCTGCTATTGCCCTCGTTGCTGACGTCGAGGCCAAAGTCCTCGAGCAATTACGCCGTGGCCGGAGCACGTTCTGCGCGACAACAATGGGACCCAGAAACAATGACGTGGACAGATTTTGGGAACTAAAATCGGTTGCTGTTGGAGATAGTGGAGTTTTTCCTATGCCTAAGTTCATTTTGGGAGAGCCCAATTCAAGGTTTTTATGAGAAAATATATTGAGCACTGTTGGAGATGCTCTTACTCGTGCAAATATCTGGTTGCCCACGTTTACACGGTGTTTACAGACCACACCTTTTACCGTGACTATTTTAATGCACATGCAAAATTGTTATGAAACAATTAACTCACAAACAAAAATCTAAATTAAAAACTGATTGTGTCACTGTGTTCCCTTGGTCGAGATCTTCGAAATGAGATCTCACTTGCATATGTTTTAATAATAATTTCCAAATAGATATTAATTGCCTACAAGTTAATGAAAAAAAATACTATACTCAATTTGTTAAAATGCTTTATTGGTTCGCTAAAAATGCCTATGGACAGAAGTGTAAAAAAATATAGCGTCCCTTCGATGTTTTTAGTACATGCATAGTCTTGTTTACACTCTGCAATCTATCATTACAGCATCATATCAATCATTTATATAATTTACTGAAGCAAGTAAGCATTTTTAGTAAACTTTTTAGGTATTTTTAATAGACCAGTCTAGTATTTTTTTAACTCTATTGTAAGCAATTTTATCCTAAGAAAAATTTTTATGCCAAAAGATAATCAATATTGATCTTGTTTTGTTGATAAAATTACAAACATCACAAATGTGGAAATGGATTTTGAATTTGATATACATTGAAGAATAAAAGTTGTGCAGCTAGGCAGGCAGGTGCAGATGGGTGGGTACGTGGGGTCCCACAGTCCGTGCGGATGGGCATGAGAGGCTCAGGAGACTAAACGTGACCGTTCGATGTTAATGGATATGATACAGTGCGTGTGTGAAAGCGCTGGATCCTGCGCGGTGGAAATCTAGCATTTGTGAAAAATTATTTACAGTGAATCCTGGTCACTGACGCATGGGGCTAGTCCATGTCACCACTGCATGGTCCAGTTGCAGAGGAGCACATTCCCGTTAGAGCAATTAAAGACAAAATCTGAAAAATAGATACTTGCTCCCCTCCTCCGAGAACAGTATTTCTCTTGATTTTACGTATTTTTGCTCTTCCGAGTACAGCCGCGGCAAATCGGCTCCCAGGCCCATCTGTTCCCGGTCCTCCTTTCCACCATGTGGATATAGGGTACCGCCGTCCCCTGGTCCTCCGCTCTATTAGTCCCCTGGAGATCCGTCCGGACTCCGGACCAGTCTCCTTCAGTTTGGTGGATCCTTACCTTGCTTCATTGTCGTGCGAGTTGATGTTCTGGTCTTGTATTGACTCTGGGTGATCTAGCACGATTCGTCCTTTTGTTCTATTGCGGAGCGGGGTTGCTGGCTATGTGACGGAGCACACACCCATGGCGGTTTATTTGTAGCCCTACGTTGTGCGTGTGCATGTAGGTGGCTTGTGGTGTTTCTTGGTCACTTCAGAGGCTCTCAAACGTGAATCACCAACTTTCAATTAGTTAGTTTCCAACCAAACCTGGCAGGGGGAGATAAAGTACTGTGCTGCGTGCGTGACTTGATGTGCAGATATGGTGTCCGCTAAAATGCCCGCTAGTTGGGGCTTGTTCTGTGTTTTTTTGGTTCATCTAAGGTAAGCTTAGTGCTCCGTATATATTTATTTTGTGTGATGCATAGAGTCCATTTAGGAAAGGAAATCAGGGTTTTGTTGATTCGTTGATGGAAGCATGGGCATGTGGCAATCCATGATTTAGACGGCAAGTTTTGTACCTTTTCTTCAAATGATGTCTTGTTTTGGATATTGTTGATGCAAGATTTTGACTAATATTTTATATCTTTTTTGTGATTTTTCACTAATTTTGAGCGTCAATTATATCTATTACTAACAATTATCATCGATTATTATGGATTTTGCAACATTGTTTTGGAATTTCGCTATACTTAATTTTTGCAGGTATTTGAGCTATTTTTCGTAAAATTCATCGTAATCTACGTCGAGTGATAAGAGACCTCCGAAATGAAATTCTAGAAGGTGATAAACAAGGAAAGATTGATTGATTCATTCCCCCCCCCCTCAAGAGTTGATCAAAGCTTCCTATTTGGAAAACTTTTTGAAGACATCATGAGCTATGATGGACTGCAAGCTTCTGGAAGCGTACAAGGGAAAGACACTTCATATCTATCCAAAATTAGAAGAATTCGTCAAACTTTGGCCAATACCGAAGATTCCAAAACTTTACGAGTCCGAGTAATATTGCAAAATTATTACTTGATCAACAAGGAATTGTTGATGGTCGTTATTTAACCATTTCGACCGTCAATTCCGCGGTGAATAAATGGGGTATATATAAAGTTCTGTGCATTATTTACCTAACACTGACGAATTCCACGAGTTTTGGTAGTTTTCGATGTATCACAAGGAGTGATCATATTCCATACAAAAGAAGACAATTTGGAGCAAGAGAGAATCAGCACAAAAGGGCTTGAGATAAGATTTGCAAATTCCACCACTACAAAGTATCTCAAATGACCTTATAGACCAAACCATTGCACAGAGCTCGTCGAGATAATCAAAATTGAGTTTTGGTTCGCTCAATTTGGAGTCTGCATGCAAAAATTATAGCCGTCGCAAAAATTGACAACGCTGAGAGGATTTGACCCTGGCCGCCCGGCCACCTTACATGGCCGGCCGGCCACCTCCATGGCCGCCTGGCCACCAACCTTGGCACCCGGCCATCACATTGGCCGTCCGCCCACTACCCATGGTTGCTCGGCCATCACTTGGCTTCCCAGTCACGCCATATGGTTCCCCAAACACAAAGTTGCACGTAGAAGCCTGTCACATTCAAAATGATGAAGGAAATGTGCAAAACAAAGGCAAAGTGGCAACAGAAAGGTAGGCCGGCCATCTCCCATGGCCGCCCGGCCATTCACCATGGCCGGCCGGCCACCTCACTTGGTTGCCCGGCCATCAAACAGGGCCCAGGCAACTTCCAGCCCAGGAATATGGCCGTCCGACCATTTCACATGGCTGGCCGACCATGTCACTTGACAAATCCTTCAACCTGCATGCAAAGAAACACAATATGAGTCGAATGCTGAGAGCCAATGGACCGGCCTCATTGCTCTCCTGGTGTGATGAGTGATTATCAACGGTACAAGCCCTTTGATGGACTAGAGGTAGAGGATGATGAAGACCTCGATGGACTGAGGCAAAAGCCCTCCAATGGACCGGAGGCAATGCTCGGCGTCCGTCGGCTATGGAAGCTCGGTACACGGAGGGGCGGTTCGGCAACGGTGGTGTAAGCCCTCCGATGGACTGCGAGGCGACTCCGAAGGACTGGAGAAGCCGGGTGCCACTGTGGTGCTCCAACCCGAGTGCATGGAGCGAAGACGTGCGAGGGAGGCTTTGGCGGCTTTGGCTCAAAACCGCCACCCAAGTTCAAATGACTTGGTGGGTTGGGCTCCGACTCGCCAAGATAGAAGATTGGGCCAAGACCCAGCCCAGGAAGCCCGCAGAATAAAGTTTTCTAGTTTCTGACTTCAAAACCGGGGGAAGCTTCCGGACTACTGGCTACATGGTATACATCCAAGCGAGGCGTGGAGAAGAAGAAGATCAAAGCGTCATCGTAGTCGTCTGATTGTATCATTTTCATTTCAGCCCCTTCCGGGCTTTCTAGAGTAGGGGTCTTAGTGTTAAATGGTGTCGTTAGGCTTGGGCTATATATACCTAAGTGGCTGGTCATTTAGGTGACTCTCCCACCATTAAAAAACCCTAGGCTTAGTTTTTATCTAGCCATGTGCCAAAGAGAGAAATGAGTGCATTAGGGTTAGGATTTGAGTCCCTAACTAGTGTTCTTCACATCAAGTGGGAGGATGAAGGGTGGTAGGCTGTAGAAACTTTGTATGAACTCAATTTCATGATTAATCCAGCAATATTCCTCTGATATTCGAGCTTATGTGTGCTTTTGGGGTGTTTGCTTTGGCCATGGGTGAATCCTTTCTTTTGCCGGTGTTATGGACTTGCAAGGACATGGAGATTATGCCCTAGTGCATCACAAACCTTTAGGTTTGCCACGAGCAAGTCGAATTTGAGTTTTCCCCTTCTCTTGCCCAAAGCTTGCCTCTTCACGAGATTTGAAATTCCCGCTAATTCTGTGGTCATTTTGAGTTGATCTTTTAGGATTAGCTTTGGAATAGTGCTCAGATAACTTGTGTCAAATTTCGTGAAGATTGGACAAGGTTTGGCCAGGTTTAGGGTTTGGAAACTTAAGTTTCAGCCTTCTACCGGAAGGTCCGGCTCTGTCACCGGACCATCCAGCTCCACTTTACAGTCCGGCGTTGGGTTTCCAGCCTCTGCCCCTGCCGGACCATCCGGCTCTATCACCGGACCATCTGGCTCCACCAGACAGTCCGGTACAGGCCACCAGACAGTCCGGCAGGGCCATGGAAGTGGCTGTGTGCTTTTTGTTAGGGTTTTCGCTGCCTGGCTCTTTGCTTCGACCTCGCCTTAAGTGTTCCTTGGCGCTGCCCATACTCTTAACTTGCTGTGAACCAGTGAGACGTATTTCGGTGCGTTGAGTGGCGGGCGAGACACTAGTGCGTGAATCGTTGTTTCGCTTGACTTGCGATCTTGTGATCGTTGAGTCTTGTGCTTCCGCTCGCTTGGTGTGTACCCGTTCAGTGGGCGACACCAAGTGCTGCTAGACACGTTTCCTTTCAGTGGACGGTGCCTAGCATTTGTTGTGTGGAGTGTTTGTCAGTTCGCACCGGGGGTTCGTGATTTTGAGTTTTTAAGTGCTCATATTCACCCCCTCTAGTCGCATGTCTCGATCCTACAAGTGGTATCAGAGCCGGTTAGGTTTCCCATACCTTAACCGGTGACGAAACCGTAGCGACGATGACTTACTCCGAGAAGATTCCGGTTCTTGGCTCTGATGGCTATCCCTACTGGAAGGGTAGGATGGAGGCATTCCTTGTTAGCCAGAGTCATAACATATGGGATGCTACTCAGAGTACAACTTTTGTGGTGCTTCCAGTTGCTGAGCGTACTACGCCTGAGATCGTGGCTCAGCATGAGGCAAATGCCAAGGCTGTTAACTTTCACTTTTCCGAGTTTGGTCCCATGGATTATGAAAGAGTGAGTCACCTCAAGACGACGCGTGAGATATGGTCACTGCTTAGTGCACACCATGAGGGTACCGCGACGATTAAGGCTAGGCTTGTGGAGACTTACCGGCGCGAATATGAAAATTTCGTCCAGAAGCTGGGAGAGTCAGTAGATGACTTGTTTGGTCGCTTTCAGTCGATCATCAACAAGTTGCGTGTCAACTCTGCCCCCACTGAGCTCCCATACACCGATCATCAGCAGGCTGTCAAATTGCTGTATGCTTTGGATAGAAAAGCATGGGAGATCAAGGTGAACTCAATCATTGAGTCGGCAGGGTATGATACGATAGGAGTAGAGGCGCTCTATAGTAAGCTCAAGGCCACAAAAGTAGATTACAAGATGAGGGATTCCCTCAGTTGTACAGGTTCCATGAGTCTGGCCTTGGCTATCCCCTCTAGTGAGTCTGCTACTAACCCCCTGTTACACAACTTCTCGTTTTCTGCTTTGATGTCTATTACAGAGGAGCAATTGGCGATGCTTAGGGATGATGAGCTTTGTCTGGTGTCTAGTCGCTTTCAGCGCGCCTATGACAACCAGACGAGCAAGAAGAGGGGAGAGAGGCCCAACTGCTTCAAGTGCGGAGAGGTTGGCCACTTCATCGCCGAGTGCCCCAACAAGAACGACTAATACAAGAAGGGCAAGAGCTACTCCCGCGACTCCGATAAGAACCATTCCGGCAAGCCAAGCTTTGACAAGCACCGCTCCAGCAAGCACAGCTTCAGCAAGCGTCCCTTCGGCAAGAAGAACTTTTGAAAGGCTTTCAAGAGCTACCAGAAGGACAACCGGAAGCGGGACAAGGCCTTCTTCACCGAGATCGGGTTCTGCAGCAGCGGGTCTTCCTCCTCTTCATCCTCATCATGCTCAAGTGATGAGGAGATCACGTACAGGAAGGACAAGAGGAACAATCAAGGAGGTCCAGCTGGCTTGTGCTTCGTTTCCACCAAGTCCAGGTGCAAGAACAAGGACAAGAGGAGCTCGGTTTGCTCCTTGGCGCTTGAGAACAAGGATGATAGCAGCAACTCTTCTTCCGATGATGAGGTAACTCCTGAACAAGCCAAAATCCTTGAGATGCTAGAGCAGAACAGCCGGAAGTTGAAAGCTCAGGATAAGATACTGGAGAAGGCAGCTAAGAAGTTGCAGAAGTTGAAAGCCCAACTTGCTGAGGCTTTAGAGGAGAATGAGAGGTTGAGGAGTGTGAGACCCCAACCCAGTGAGCTTGAGTGCCCTACCTGCGAGTCTTTCATTGACAGAGCTTGGTGACCAGAGAGATAGGTATGCCAAGCGGGTAGAGGAGATAGATGGGCTTAGAGCTGAGCTAGGCAAACTCCAGTCCAAACTGGATGAGTCTACTTTGAGTGGAGAGCTCGAGTGTGAGTCTTGCCCCTGTTTAGCTAGAGAGCTAGCTGTGCTGAAGGAGAAGTTTGAGGGACAGCTTATGGAGCTTGAGGAGCTTAAGGCTAGACCTACACTTTTGGGTGAGTGTATGGTCTGTCCTATTTTGACAGTTGAGTTAGAGCAGTTGAGAGCTGATTTTGAGGTGCTGTCAGCACCTACTGATACTTGTGAGAACTGCCTGACCCTTAGGATGCAGCTGGTGGATAGGGATGCCACCATTAGGAAGTTAGAAAAAGCTGCTCCTATTTTTCCCTCTCTAGATTGTGATATCTGTGCTGCCCAGACTATAGTTCTGGAAGATCTGAGGTTGCAAGTGTTGTCTTTGCAAGATGACAACAGCAGGTTGAGAGAGGTGCTGAGTTGGGTATATGTGAGGCAACCCCAACTAGAGATGATTATAGAGAGCACCAAGAGAGCCGAGGGTGACATGAAAGGTTGTGGGTTTGGAGAGTGCAGCACTTCGGGTGAGAAGGGTGCCTCAGTTAAGATCAAGACGGCACCTACCCAGCCAGGAGAGATTGTTGATGGAGTTTACCATGAGCCACCCAAGGCTGCCCCAAAGAAGCAGTACTGGACACCTAAGCCTTCTCAAGCTGAGTTGAGTAAGATTGTTGAGGAAGAGCTTAAGCCCAAGGGCAAGAAGCTAGTCCAGCAGCCTGAGCCACCCAAGGCCTCACCACCTAATCCCAAGTCCCAGCCTAACCCAGTTCCTAGGAGGCCTGTCTACCACTGTGAGTTCTGCCAGCGGAATGGCCACCTAGAGGAGTTTTGCTTCAGGAGGAAGCGGTTTGATAGGCAGGAGAGAGCTTGGGGGAACCAGGATCAGTTCTACCAAGGTGGTAGGCAAGATCTTCCCCACCACGGTGAGATGAGAGACCGCTTTGCTGTGGTGAGAGAGGAGGCAGCTTTCAGACCCATGCTCCTGGTGGTGAGAGACGCTTTGTCAGTCGAGCTCCTAGTCGTTTTCAGCGCGGCTATGGACCTCGTGACCGAGGCTTTGAGAGAGCTTTTGAGGGTTCACGCTTGGGAGGTCGTGGTTACCCTGATCGTCGTGATGATTTTTTTGACTGTGCTTACCCCACTTTTGAGCAGATGGCTCGACACTGGTACAACAGTTTTGGTACTAACCACAGTGCCGGACCGTTTCCTCACCGTCGCTTTACTTGACTTTGCAGGATCGAGGCATGGAGGACGTGTGGATCATGGACTCTGGTTGCTCTAGGCACATGACAGGGCACCGCAAGTGGTTCTTCAGCCTCAACCCCGTAAGCACCAAGGAGTACATCACATTCGGGGACAATGGTCAAGGTAAAGTGTTGGGTGTTGGTTCTATTTCACTCTCTGCTAAGCTTTCCCTGAGAGAAGTTGCTTTTGTTCGGAATCTAGGGTTCAATTTGGTTTTTGTCTCGCAACTTCTCGATGAAGGATTTGAGGTTCGTTTTAAGAAGGGTGTGTGCCGCGTTCTTGATGCTGAGGAGACCCTTGTTTGCTCTTTGCTGCCTTTTGGTCAGGTTTTTAGGGTCGACCTCACATCTGTTTCTGGCCCTGTGCGCTGTTTGGTTGCTAGTCCTTCTGCTAATATATGGAAGTGGCATAGGAGACTTGGTCACTTGAGCTTTGATCTGCTAGTCAGTTTGAGTTCAATGGGCCTAATCCGAGGATTGCCCAAATTGAAAGCTGAGAAGGACTTAATATCCCACCCCTGTCGTCATGGCAAGATGGTTGCCGCTTCTCACACTACTGTGTCTCAGGTTATGACCTCCTATCCAGGTGAGCTACTCCATATGGATACAGTAGGTCCCGCTCGGATAGCGTCGGTCAGTGGGAAGTGGTACGTGTTTGTCGTTGTGGATGACTTTTCGCGGTTCTCGTGGGTATTTTTCATGGAGTTTAAGGATGAGGCGTTTGGTTTTGTTCGGGATCTGGTAGTGTGGTTGAGAAACGAGAGTCATAAGGCCATGAGGGCTATCCGCAGTGACAATGGCGGAGAATTCGGAAACTCTCGGTTCGAAAACTTTTGTCGTGACCTAGGTCTTGAGCACCAGTTTTCTTCTCCATATACCCCACCGCAGAACAGTGTTGTGGAACGCAATGTCACGCCTAGTTCTCAATCAACAGAACCGAAACAATATATATGTGCCAGGAACGAGTCTCACATATATTATGACAATAGTGACATCACAGAACGTGCATAAAGATAAAATAAAACGTTTACATAGCGTATATCATCACTTTATTACAATAAGACCACATGTCTTTAAACCAGAGTCATAGCGGAAGCGTAAACGAAGACAAAACGAGCCGCCACAGGGACGTCGACTGGTGAACTGGTATGCCTAGAACTCGTTGAAGTCCTGAACATACTCCTCGAAGTCTTCTTGAACTGAGCAACGGTTGGGTTCCAGCCAATAGTAGGTTGAAATAAATGAAACAAGCATGAGTTCTTCAGCTCGTACTCCACAAGCATAACATGAACTATGAGGCTCTAAGGTTGGCTGACACATTGCATGAGCTTTTAGTTGGTCAAGTTTTATTAAACAACTAGTTACTACAAGTGAGTAGATCAACCATTAAGCCCAAGATATTGCATAAGAACTTTAGACATCATATTAACCTAAGAACCACTTTCAAACCCAAACGGAACCACTAATCTGCATAAAGGATCTCGAGAGGTTGTACATCATTACCCATGAGTCGTGGGCTACGCTAGTGGTCCACCACATTACCTTAGATGAGATGGCTAGCAAGCACACTACGAGGCCTTTACAAAGATCACGTTGGTAAGGTGTAACCACTAAGGCTTCAGGGTGGAGCAAGCCTCAAGGGGAGATAAACGCACTCAACCCAAGTAGCGCGAGGGCCACAAAACCTTACCTCCCCTCTTGCCCCGTCGGTAAGTTACTACCAAACCAAAGCAACCTAATTAGTTAGCCAAGACTGTCCTATTCCAGTCTCATGGTAGAACTGTTGTCCCAGGCTGTCGCTTTGCGAACCGGTCCTTACGAAGAGTGGCTATAAGCAAAACACATGCTCATGCCCCCTAAACCAAGTTGCTAAAAAGCCATTTTTTAAGGAACATGAACCACAGAGGGTCCAGCTCAAGATTTGATTGCATAAATCCATTAATCAAAATTATTAACAAAAGAAAACATGAGTTCACGCAGCAACTAGCAAAACTTAACCAACATGCATTCCCATAGGTAACGTTTCGATAAAAGAGGCTATGGTACAATCCTTAGGGCATACAAATTAGACACATGCATACGAAATGATTAAATGGTTATTAGGTTGTGTTCATGCTATACTTGCCTTCCTCAAACTATTCTGGCTACTGATCAACACCCTCAAACTGCTGCTCGCCTTCTCCGACGAAAGGTTCACCGTCTAAACGTGATCACGGCAACATACAAGCATTTCCAAACACGCATACATGCAAACAAGAACAAAAAGATAAGAAACAGTACATCATCTCATAAAAACAGAAGATAAAACTGTACTAAAAACATTCTATGAACTGCTACGATTACGTGAGCGCGAGAATCACTTAAATAGGAGTTAAAACGTGAAAGTTATGCCTAAAACAAGCTCCTAGGGGCAACTCTGTGATAAAAACAACTGACCAGGGGCTAGTTTTGCAAAAACCGAGGACTTCTACGTAATTAAACCTAGCCGCCAAGGGTTTTAGGGAAAAAACCCGAGGGCCTGGACTGCGGGTTCAAAACCCGAAAAGCTTAGGGTCTAAACCGATAAAAACAGGACTAAAACCTAATTATTTTTCAACGCAGCCGAACCGCGGGTTGATAACAGGAAAACGCGGGGGCTAACTTGCAAAACCTCGTGGCTGACTTGGTCCACGCCGACGCGGCACTGACGCGGCGCGCGCGTGGCAGGCCATGTCGGCCTGACGAGTGGGGTCGGTGCTGACTGGGTTAAGCGGTGCGACGTGGCGCTCGATGATAGGCTAGCGAAGGGGTACGCTGGGTTTTAATCGTGGCCGTGCGGATCCGATCGGACGGCCAGGATGAAAAGGGCATGGGGGCGCCGGCGGTGACCACCGCGCGGGGCGGTGACCGGTCGCCGCGGCGGCGAGTCACCGGAGTAAGGCGCGCCAGGGGGCTAGGGTTGGTCCTAGAGGCCTAGATCTAGCTCAGGAGGAAGAGAAGGCCTCGGCGAAACTCACCTGGGGCTCGGTTCGGACGAAGGAGCGGCGGAGAGAGCTCGCGACGGAGGGCGGAGGAGGAACTTGGTCGGCGTTCGCACGGACGGAGGCGTCAAGGGCTCGGATGGCCGTCCAAAACCCACGGAGTGGCCGTGAAAAACCCTGCGAAGAAGGAGGTGAGGGTTAGATGACCGGAGCTGGACCATGATGATGAAATTGATGATGACGCGGCTTACCAACAGTGGTCTTCGGCGGCGGATTGAGGGCTCGGTGAGGCATGGGAGCGAAATTGGAGTGGAGGCGGGGTAAAGGGGCTCAAGGCGAAGCTTGGGGTCGGGTTTTATAGGGGTTTAGGGCGCTAGAGCGCTGCGTATGCGGAAGAGGTGGCCAACAGATTTGAAAGCTCGTCAAGGCGCAGTGAAAGAAGGAAGGAAGAAGGGTAAACCAGGGCGGTGACCGCGGGATTAAGGGCAGGCACAAAAGGAAGGGGGGACGTGGGGTATGGATCCGGGAGGGGCTTCCAACTCGGTTGCCCGCGTGGCCGAGCGGAGGAGGGAAGGCGCGCCGGAATCACGGCGGTAGGAGGAAGATGTTGGCGTCTCTTAGCCTTATAAGATTTTACTCCGCAAACGCACGGAGACCGCTGTAGCTTTTCACTCAAAGTATTCCGAGTATCGTGTATTTATCCACAGGGAAACGGCAGGCGAGAGAGTATAGTTGAATAGACTCAAATCGAATGAACCGTACTTAAATAAATATACCAGCTAGTCACTAGACAAGGGTAAGTCTGGTAAACGGATAGGTGTACAAGTAAATGAAACTACCTAAGATACATGTAGAAAGGTATAGTTGCCTAGGAGGACAACGAGCGAGATAAAGTTCCCAAACCCTATTCTATTCGGCTGCAAAAACTATGTCGTGGTTAACTAAGCAACTCAAGTAGCAAGTCAGGGTCTCGCGTCGAGCGAAATTCCGGCGCCTCGAGGAGTCAGGGGGTAGATAGTAGACAACCGAAGGAGACCCGGCTAACGCCAATGGGCCTACCGAACGAACGGGCCTGGACTACATAGGCACACCACATGCTGTCACCGAGTAGGGCTACCAAGCAAATCTGCGTGGATAGGCTGGCACGCTATAAACGTACTCAAGCGAAGCTTGAGTAACAATAGATCGTCCTTGATTAGAGGAGAGGACCTAACCAGAGCCTGGCGTATAGGTTGGATTATAGCACCAGCAAGAATAACGGGACTTGACTAACTAAGATAACCACAAGTCTAAGCCTAGCAAGTATGCAAAATAAAGGGTACACCACACTTGCAAGAGATAGAAATAAAGTAAAATATAACTGAATTATATTGAAGATTGAGTACAAAAGATACAAGAGCTGTTACCGTAGACTCAAAAGAATCTCTGAGAACTCCGAGGCAAAGCTCGACTCACTCTAACTCCCAGGACTATCCTAACTACTAAGATGTGGAAAGTGACACTCTCTAAGGTAGGATATGGCTCTCAACTTCTCCACACCTTTACAAATGAGGTCTACAGGCCTATTTATAGTCCCATATGAGAGGGGGGTATTTGTAGGAGGCTTAGGTCGGTGAGAAGCCAAAGTCGGTGGTCGGCCAACCTAGGGGGGAGGTCGGCCGACCTACTCCGAGGTCAGGCGACCACCCGATCCACCGCCTTTGCACTCCAACGGCTTGATCTTGCATCCCCATAGCGGTTGGCGGTTAGGACGGTTGTTGCACGTGTAAAATGCTTCCGAGGGTAGGTCGGCCGACCTTGTAGCAGGTCGGGCGACCACGTGTCAGCCTTGCATTGGCCACTTTGCTCTTCCCTTGGATTGATGACGTTGTGAATCCGTGACTTGGTGCATTTTCGGCCTTTCGATACATTGGATGCTTGGTCTTGCGGTTGGATTTGAGTGCACTTGTGTTTTCTTCATGATGTGGATCGATGAGGTGGCATATGGCTGACTTGGGAGGTCGGGCGGCCTGACTAGGGGTCAGCCGACCCTGTCACTGGGTCGGGCGGCCAGCCCCCTGGTCGGCCGACCTAGCTGCACCAGGCTGGCCTGATCCTTGGTCGGCCGACCTGGTGATGTGGTCGGCCGACCTGGCCACTTTGGCTAGTGTGCCTCGTATTTCATCCTTGGCTTGTTTTCATCTATTCTATCTGCATTTTGGTACCTGCATCCAAATATTCATACAAAACTTGTGGAACTCATTAGTAGAAGGGTTAGTCCATAATTATTCAATTGCACAGCTCCATTTGGTTGGTAATTGACGGTAGATATCATGAGATTATGACCGTCAACACCCCCCAAGCTTAAACTTTTGCTCGTCCTCGAGCAAAGCTAAGACTGAGAGTGGATCAGGAGTTGCTGCAATATCGAAGATGATGAGAAATTCTTATATGTGATTTAATACTCATGCCTTTATTTTGAGAAGTGAAATAATTGAAGCTCACCTTGTGTACTACCTGTGGTGCATCTGTTTGCTTACCTTGTCTTAGGCGGTTGAGAGATGGAACGACCATTGTACAGGAGTTCTTCTAACCTGCTCTTTTTGGATGTCTTTCCCAGGAGTTTTCAAGATTTTTCAAAACAAGAGCAGCTTCCGCAAGGTGCTCTCAGGCGCTTAAAAGTGTATCCTCACCAAGGACCAGTATTCGGCCAACACTTTCCTACACTAAGGCTTTTGTGGAGCTTTGGGTAGGGAGAATGTGGCATACTTAGGATATTTATTTTGCTAAGCCAAAGATTGGACCAAAGAATGTACTTTATCACTTCTTCTATTGATCACTGGAGTATGAGTGGTGGTATTGTATGCCTCCTTCTCTTAGTATTCATCCCTTGTAGCCTTTTGTATGTTTGGAGTGGGTATGGAGCTTTTATTTACTTTTGCCATGCTTGAACTTGCATGCTTTTCATTTTGCCGTGCTTTTGCACACTTTTCTTTTTTTGGCTCCATACCCTTACTCCTTGAGATTTGAAGGCTAGGGATTATGAGAAGTATTTGGAGACATTTTGGTAGATGAAAAGTCCGGAGTGGATCACTTGCATTTTTACTTTTGTACTCCAGCTATCAACAGAAGGTGATATTTCTACTCAAAGAGACTCAAAATTTGACAAAGCTCAAAATATCACTAAGCAGCTCTTTGTAGCAGTTTCAACTAATTGAAGCATTTTTTGCTCTGGTAGGTATTTTTTACCAAGGGGAGCTATATTTTTTTATTTTTAAAATAAAAACCTGAGTTGTTCATCTTACTAAGAGTATGAGAGAATTATCCCATATTCAAGTCATATCATTCATCTCAAAACAACTTAGGCTTGTTATCACACATGGCATCCACAAGATAGAACCTTGGTTTACTTTTTTTATTCACAAGCTCAAAATTAAGCTAGGCATAAGTCACATGCAAGAATTAAATCATTCACTTGATAGAGCAACTATTCAACAATTCCAAAATGAAACTAGCATGTGAACTTATCATTGAAGCATGGGAGTTTTTTTTATATACTGAAATAAACAAACTAAAATTAAGCAAACTAAGTTAAACAAACTAGATTGAGCAAACAAACTAATAAACTCTCAAAGCAAAGATACATGAGTGGTGCAGAAATCGGAGGACTGTCATACATACCCAGCTGTCGATTCGAGTTCCCCCCATGCTTCAACGAAGCTACAAGGGGTAGTACCCATAGTACTGGAAGAATCGCTGGGACTCATCAAAGGTGCGCTGAGCCGTCGCTTCTATTTCGAGGAGGCGGTTGTACTGTTCGTCCTGGGTCTGCTGGATGACCTGAGTGCGCTCATCTACTTTGTTAAGTTGCTGGGCCATCCCAGCTATGCGCTGGTCCTGAATGGTCAGGGACCCAAAGATGGCACTCAACGGGTCTCCTGCAAAGCGTGCAGAGGCGGATGGTCCTGCCTCGTATGGTGCTGACCCAAATCCATAGAAGGTTTCTCCTCCTTGCTGCTGTGAGAATGCAGCGCTCGGATCGTGTCCCCATTGTGTTCCAGATCCTCCGTGGGGCTGCCACATCGGGTCTGGTCCCTGGGTGTGCCAGGACGTGCCAGCTGCGGTATGGAACCAGGTAGGTCCCGTCCCAGCGGTCTGCGCATCCTGGGCTTGCTTCTGTAAGCGCTCTTGGGCTGCCCTCCTTTGTGCCCTGGTCATGACTCCCGCTACACTATTCCTGGGCTCCTCTAAAGGCTCTTCCTCTGGGACGCTGAAAATTCTCCCAGCCTACCAAAATGTAAATTTCATCGAATTCGTCATCCATACCTGTGCTCATCATGAGGACTTCATCGAAGCACTTGATGAGGATGATAGGCTTGGTGTGGAGTCACCTCAACAAGTCGGCCTCGTCTTGATTGCGCGTTTGGATTTGAGAATCTAGCACAATATGGGCCCGGTGACGAAGGATAAAGCTTCTTCTCCTCCCGGCCCAGCACTTGATGAACCTCTGTCAGACACCATCCTCGAGTTCTGTGAGCTGGAGGACGTCGAGAACCGTATGTGCTACCCCGCCTTGCTGATGGCACTTCTTGCCCTCTTGAATGCGCGCTTCATTCTTCACAAAAAGATGACCACAAAAACTACGAGACGACAAAATGAAATTGGCGTTAGCGGTTAGTCATCCTTGCGGGGCGTGACACCACCACAACTTGTTTGTGGTCTTGCCGAAGAGAGTGGCTAGATTATTTTTGCTCAATTAGATTTTTATTCGAGTATTATTTTGGCTAAGCAAGAGCTAAACTACTACTAAACATAGGGATTTTGAGAGGGAGAAGGGAGGTGTTTGCTGCTGCTTGGTGCATTGGAGAAGGAGGTTAGGGCTGCTATTTATAGAGGAATGGGAGCAGCAGGGGGTCGGGCGGCTAGGTGAAGGGGTCGGCCGACCCATGCCCTGGTCGGCCGACCTGTGGCTTGGTCGGGCGACCATCTTTGCGTGATGAAGCAGCAAAGGAGAAAGAGATGGTGGCCTTTAGCCTTGGTCGGCCGGCTTTGGTGATTAGTGGAGGTGCAAAGTGGAGAGGAGCAGAGGGGGGTTGGGCAACCAGCACATGATCGGCCGACCAGCCTCAAGTGCTGCTCCATGCCTTGCTTCGGAAGAAGGTAAAGAAAAAAGGAGAGACAAAGGGAGAAGAGAGAAAGGAGAGGAGGAGGTGAGGGGGAAGGTCGGGCGACCTCAGGCAGTGGCAGGCCGGCCTGCGGCGCTGCCCCTCTCCACTTGTGCTTTGCTTGGGGCGTGAGAAAAGAGAAAGAGAAAGAGAAAGCAAAGGAAAAGAGAGAAAGGAGGAAACAAAAAGAAAGAGGGAAGAAAAGAGAAAGAAGAGGAGGAAGGGGGGAAGGCAGGCTGGTCGGGCGGCCAGGGTGCTGTGGTCGGCCGACCTGACCCAGCCTGCCTCTTACCTTGTGCAGGAGGTGGTCGGCCGGCCCCTGTGCTGGGGTCAGCCGACCCTGTATATTTTTTTCGAGAATGAGGGGTATAAACTAAATGCAGTAAAAGATTAAAATTATGCATTGCTAAAATTTAAATATGCAATGGAGAATGAGAATTTAAGCTAGCGGGAAAATATGCCGTCGGAAGATAATGCCAAGTTTACCTCTTGGCGGGAGCGAACCATTTACCGTCCTTCGGGATGTCGCGTGAGCATACGTACGGGGAGGTAAGCGGTACCTTTGCGAACCACTTGGAATTTGTCGTGGATGGGTCCTGGGCACGCTCGTTGTCAACATGCCCCATAGTATTTATCCTAGGGCCTCCATGGGTATGTTGATTTTTATTGCACCCTCAGTTGATGGGTCTTGTAAAATCATGAGTGCCGACCTTCTTAACAGGAGCTTTGCCTCCTGTTTCCTGGTTCTTGCGGTTAGCCTTCATGGCTCTCACATTCTTCCATTCGTCTTCCTCTCGTTGTTGGATGGCAGCCTCGGTGGCTAACTTCCGTTTCATTAATGCTACGAGACTGTCCATCTCTTTCCTGGAAGCATCGTAGATTGGCAGCTTCGGCACATACTTTTGGCACTTGAAGATCTTCACTTGGCTACACTGCTCCACTTTTGGTCTGAAGAAGAAGGTCTCCCTCATCCCGTTTATGTTGAGGTGGACTTCTCCGGCCCCAACATCTATGCTTGCTTCCGCGGTGCTCAAAAATGGCCGCCCAAGAATGAGCGGTGCCTTTGCATCAATCTCCATGTCCAATACCACAAAATCCACGGGAATGAGGAAGTTTCGGATCTTCACCGAGACATCCTTGGCGATTCCCGCGGGGTGTCGGATAGATTGGTCCGCAAGTTGCAGGCACATACTTGTGGGCATGAGTGCCGTGTAATTGAGTTTGTCGAAGATAATTTTAGGCATAACACTGACGCTTGCTCCGAGATCACATAAGGCTTGATTGAAGACTTGGTTCCCAATTGAGCACGGAATAGTAGGACTGCCAGGGTCCTTCTTCTTCTGTGGAGATTGGTTGAGTATAGCTGCGCTACACTCCTCGGTCATATGCACAATTTCCGCTGATGGCAGTGGTTTCATATTGTTGAGTATATCTTTCAAGTACTTTGCATATGTCGGTACCTGCATTGCATCTAGCAGAGGTATATTGACATATAATTTCTTAATGACCTCAACAAACTTACTATATTGTTCATCGGCGGCAGCCTTTTTGTTGCGCTGAGGGAATGGCAACACTGTTGAGTCATAAAACTCATGTGGGAGAGTTTTCGGTGGTGCCTTCTCCTTCGCTGCACCAGTGCTGGTCTCTGGATCATCATTCTCCTCTGTTTCGGTGGTCTTCTCCTGTTCCTTGCCTGTATGGTTAGTGCGTGACGCACCACTAGGATGTGGAGGGTCTTGAGTGGACTTACCACCCCTAGTGGTAACGGCGTTGATATGCTCTTTGGTGGGAGGTTTCGGTTGTCCCGGAAGCTTTCCCGCATTAGCATTAGGCAAAGAGGCAGCCAACTGAGCTATTTGTGTTTCTAACATTTTATTGAAACTCAGTTGATTTTTCATAGCACTGTTGAAAGTTTCCATTTGCAAGGAAATAGATTCAAAAAGTCTATCATTTGCATGAAACTTTTTACTAATGCTATCATACACAGCTTTAGGATCAAAAGAACTAGGCTTATTGAACTGCTGTGAATTACCTGAGGAGTTATCTTGTCCGGAGAATGGCATATATGGGCGCGTGTTCTAGCCTGGTTGGGGACGATTCCCGTTGTTGAAGTTGGTAGAATTACCAATGAAGTTGGCGTCTTCCGGTCGCGTTTCAGGGCAGCTGCTCCCTGAATGCCCCGTGTTTCCGCACACTTCACAAGTCATGCGAGTGTTGAGGGCCTGGACTGGTGCGGTCTCAGGATTTCTTCTAGCTTCTTTAAAAGCAAGTCCATCTTGGCGGCCAGCATGTCCGTGCTGTTGATGTGATGGACTCCACGAGATCATGGGTGTGACTTATCTTCCTTCCATCCCTAATTAGTGGCGATCTTTTCAATCAGATTTTTGGTCGCTCTCACACTTTGGGATAGGAAAGATCCTCCAGCGGCTGCATCCAGGTGCTTTTGAGCAGTACGGTTTAACCCGTGAAAGAAACTCTGAATGATCAATCATTCTTCCATGCCATGGTGGGGGCAGGCTGCTATATATTCCTGTAATCTTTCCTAAGCCTCTGCCACCGTTTCATCTACGAGCTGTTGAAAGCTCGAGATCTTGTTCCTCAACGCGTTGGTCTTTCCCAGAGGGAAGTACTTGGCGAGGAATGCGTTTGAGCATGCATCCCAAGTTGTTAGTGTTGCGCGGTTGAGGTAGAACCATTGCTTCGCCTTTCCGACAAGTGAAAATGGGAAGATGCGTAACTTGACAGCATCGGCGGATGCACCTTTCATGGTAAATGTACTGCAGATTTCTAGGAATTGCTGCAGGTGGTTGTTGGCGTCCTCCGTTGCTAAACCGCAGATGGGAATGGCTTGAACCATGTGAATAACTCCCGGCTTGAGTTCGAAGTTCTCCCCTACATTGACGGCCGGTCCCGTAGGGACATTGCTATTGGATGGGATGGAGAACTCACGGATGGTCTTCTCAGAAGGTACGGCCATGTCGTCGGTGTTCGAGGAACTACTTGACGTGGCCGTTTTAAGGTTCAATTCCCTTGGAACAGGTATCTGCCCGTGAATGGTCTTGGAACGGACCCTCCTAAGCAGAACCTCTGGGTTATTGTGGAAATTTTCCGGTAGGTCGAAACCGGTCATACACCTCTCTGTTGCAACCACAACATAAACAACAGAGACAAGTGAGCCTGTTAACGACTAGTTGGTATTTTTATTAAAGACACGGGGTTCGAAAAGAGATTATCAACTATATCTCTGCCCATTGCTTCCCCGGCAACGGCACCAGAAAAGCTTGTTGGCGTCTCTTAGCCTTATAAGATTTTACGCCGCAAGCGCACGGAGACCGCAGTAGCTTTTCACTCAGAGTATTCCGAGTATCGTATATTTATCCACAGGGAAGCGGCAGGCGAGAGAGTATAGTTGAATAGACTCAAATCGAATGAACCGTATTTAAATAAATATACCAGCTAGTCACTAGACAGGGGTAAGTCTGGTAAACGGATAGGTGTATGGTGGAAAGAAGTAAATGAAACTACCTAAGATATAGGTAGAAAGGTATAGTTGCCTGGGAGGACAACGAGCGAGATAAAGTTCCCAAACTCTATTCTATTTGGCTACAAAGACTATGTCATGGTTAACTAAGAAACTCAAGTAGCAAGTCAGAGTCTCGCGTCGAGCGAAATTCCGGCGCCTCGAGGAGTCAGGGGGTAGTTAGTAGACAACCGAAGGAGACCCGGCTAACGCCTACGGGCCTACCGAACGAACGGGCCTGGACTATATAGGCACACCACACGCTGTCACCGAGCGGGGCTACCAAGCAAATCTGCGTGGATAGGCTGGCACGCTATAAACGTACTCAAGCGAAGCTTGAGTAACAATAGATCGTCCTTGATCAGAGGAGAGGACCGAACCAAAGCCTAGCGGACAGGTTCAATTATAGCACCGGCAAGAATAACGGGACTTGACTAACTAAGATAACCACAAGTCTAAGCCTAGCAAGTATGCAAAATAAAGGGTACACCACACTTGCAAGAGATAGAAATAAAGTAAAATATAACTGAATTATATTGAAGATTGAGTACAAAAGATACAAGAGCTGTTACCGCAGACTCAGAAGAATCTCCGAGAACTCCGAGGCAAAGCTTGACTCACTCTAACTCCCAGGACTATCCTAACTACTAAGATGTGGAAAGTGACACTCTCTAAGGTAGGATATGGCTCTCAACTTCTCCCGATCCACCGCCTTTGTACTCCAACGGCTTGATCTTGTGTCCCCATGGCAGTTGGAGGTTAGGACGGTTGTTGCACGTGTAAAATGCTTCTGAGGGTAGGTCGGCCGACCTTGTAGGAGGTCGGGCGACCACGTGTCAGCCTTGTATTGGCCACTTTGCTCTTCCCTCAGATTGATGACGTTGTGGATCCGTGACTTGGTGCATTTTTGGCCTTTGGATGCATTGGATGCTTGGTCTTGCGATTGGATTTGAGTGCACTTGTGTTTTCTTCATGATGTGGATCGATGAGGTGGCATATGGCTGACTTGGGAGGTCGGGCGGCCTGACCAGGGGTCGGCTGACCCTGTCACTAGGTCGGGCGGCCAGCCCCCTGGTTGGCCGACCTGGCTGCACCATGCTAGCCTGATCCTTGGTCGGCCGACCTGGTGATGTGGTCGGCCGACCTGGCCACTTTGGCCAGTGTGCCTCGTATTTGATCCTTGGCTTGTTTTCATCTATTCTATGTGCATTTTGGTACCTGCATCCAAATATTCATACAAAACTTGCGGAACTCAGTAGTAGAAGGGTTAGTCCATAATTATTCACTTGCATAGCTCCATTTGGTTGGTAATTGACGGTAGATATCGTGAGATTACGACCGTCAACAGAAGACGGGCCTGCCAGGTGGGGCTGGCCGGTCAGCGGGCGCGAGGTGCGGGCCCGCGTGTCAGCGGCTCGCTGAGGGAGAGAGGGCGCGGCTGCGCGACTCGGCCGAATCCCGGCCCAGGCGGGTGAGGGCAGGGCAGCCAGGCTGCCGGCTGGCTGGGCTGGCCGGTTGGCCTGGCTTCCCCTTTTATTTTTTTCTTTTTCTTTTTCTTTTCTGAATTCTTTTGAATTGAGGTAGGAATAGCTCTAAAATTCAAATGAATTTGAATCCTTAATTCAGACAACCAAAAGACAATGCACCAGCATGTACGCACAAAGAAGTTGGGCTTATGATTTATTTTATACAAGTATTTATTTTAAATAAAACCTGTTAAATGCAAATTAAACACATGAGCATTAGAAAATTAAATAAATTGCTTGCAATAAATTGTAAAAAAAAATGCTGGTATTTAAACTGAGGTGTTACACGCAAGAACCGCACACTCGTTGAGATGGCACGGACGATGCTCAATGAGCATAGGACTCCGAGGTGCTTTTGGGCTGAGGCAGTAAATACGGCCTGTTACATTGCGAACCAGATCTTCTTGCGAGCTTTTCTTGGGAAGACCTCGTATGAACTTCGGTTTGGTAGGCAGCCCAGCATCAAGCATTTGCGAGCGTTTGGCTGCAGGTGCTTTGTGCTGAGGAAGGCGGGACATTTGGACAAGTTTGAGTCTCGTTGTTGGGATAGGATTTTTCTAGGGTATGCTTCAAGTTCTAGGGCTTTTCTTGTGTGGATTTTGGAGGCCAAGCAAGTAGTTGAGACTTGTGAGGTTTCTTTTGATGAAACTATGCCCTGCACAACCCCTACCTTTGAGCTTTCAGGTGATGATGAAGAAGGCACCCCCATCTTTGAAGATGAGGAAGGTGTGGTTGATGATGGTGATGCAGGAGCCACTGCACCGGCTGCAGCTCCTGCCCCCTCTGCTACGAGCTTTGATGATGATGGAGGACCATTATCTACGGCTTCCTCCTCACTCCCCCGACAGCAAGCTCAAGCAGAGGCTGGCCCCACTAAGGACGCAGGGGAGTTGACTTCCAAGATTGTTCCATCTCGGTAGGTCTAACGGGATCACCCTCCACACAAGATGATTGGAGACATTCACTAGCGTGTCACACGCTCGTCGGTTGCTTCTCTAGCCTTTTTCTCCCACTCTGCATATGTTGCTACTTTTGAGCCCCAGGATGTGTCACAAGCATTATCTGATCCAAACTGGGTGAACGCCATGCATGAGGAGTTGGAGAACTTTGAGAGAAACCATGTCTGGGATTTAGTTGAACCTTCACCAAACTGCCGCCCTATAGGTACCAATTGGGTCTTCAAGAACAAACAGTGTGAGAATGGGATGGTTGTGATGAACAAGGCGAGATTGGTAGCCCAGGGTTTCTATCAGAAGGAGGGGATAGATTATGAGGAGACCTTTGCCCCTGCAGCTCGTTTGAAAGCCATTAGGGTGCTGTTTGGTTCATCGGAATGTAACAGCAAGCGATTACGTACGGGAATGAAAACAGCTCCGGTTGTTTGCTTCGATCCTGCCTGCGATGCGCTGCCCCGTAAACGGATACGGCACTAGACAATCTCGATCCCGCCGCTCTCGAGCGTTTATCGGATAGCGCTCTCAAACGTTGCTGCCGTTCACGGCTGCCGTACTCAAACAAAGAAAGGACGGTAATCGATAGATAATACCGGCAACCGACTCCATTGCCGTTGCCACCTCATGCACCGAACCAAACAGCGCCTAGGATTTTGCTTGCCTTTGCGTCCTCTAAAGGCTTCAAACTATAATAAATAGATGTCAAGTCTGCTTTCTTGAACGGGTTCATAGAGAAGGAAGTATATGTGAGACAGCCTCCAGGCTTTGAGAGTGCTAGATTTCTAGACCGGGTGTATAAGTTGAGAAAAGCCCTTTATGGTCTGAAGCAAGCTCCTAGAGCTTGGTATGCTAGGTTGAAGAGTTTCCTGCTCAAGTCTGGATTTGTAATGGGTTCAGTAGACAAGACCTTGTTTTTGTTGAGTCATGGCGGTGACATCCTGATAGTTCAGATATATGTTGATAACATAATATTTGGTGGTTCATCTCACGCTTTGGTGTCTAGTTTTGCTGAACAGATGAGCAGGGAATTTGAGATGAGTCTTATGGGTGAGCTCTAGTTCTTCCTCGGGCTGCAGATCAAGCAAGGCATTGAGGGTACCTTCGTCCATCAAGCCAAGTACACAAGGGACATACTCAAAAAGTTTAACAAGGGTGACTCTAAACCCATAACAACTCCTATGAGTACAAACACAGTGCTTGATGCTGATGAAGATGTGGAGGCGGTGGACCAGAAGGAATTTCGAGGGATGATCGGCTCACTTCTATACCTGACGGCAACCAGACCGGACATTCAGTTCGTGGTTTGCCTTTGTACGTGCTACTAGGCTTCTCCTAGGACTTCTCACCGTCAAGCGGTGAAGCGCATTTTCAGGTATCTGAAATTCACTCCTGAGGTTGGTCTTTGGTATTCCTCGAGTTCCTCTCTTTCTCTTAGAGGGTTCTCAGATGCTGACCATGTTGGCTGCCGAATTGATCGCAAGTCGACCTCCGGCACATGCCAACTCTTAGGAACCTCTCTTGTCTCTTGGCCCTCCCGCAAGCAAGCTAGTGTAGCTCTTTTCACCACTGAAGCAGAATATGTTGCTGCTGCTAGTTGCTGCTCCCAGCTTTTATGGATGAAAGCCACCCTTAATGATTTCGGCCTTAGGTTTGGAAAAATCCCTCTTCTAGTGGACTCTACTTGTGCTATCTCTGTAGCTAAGAACCCCGTCTTGCACTCTAGAACCAAACACATAGACGTGAGGTTTCACTTTCTGAGAGATCACTATGAGAAGGGGGACATAGACTTAGTTCATGTAGTATCTGCAAACCAGTTGGCCGATATCTTTACCAAGCCCCTAGAGTTTGACGCTTTTGCACGCTGGAGAGGTGAGCTTGGAGTGTGCTATTCCTTTTAGTAAGGATAGCTTCTGTAGTTTAGTTTTTGCTTTTATCTTGCTTTTATTTCTCTTTGTTTCTTTTGCATATTGTATCATATCATGAATTGCATTGTATTATATGCATTTTCACTTCACTAGCACTAGAGCTCTTTTGGAATGATGAGTTAGTACTTTGTAACACCCTAGTTTAAATTCCAGCATTTTTATAATAAATTCCAAGTAATTCATTTAATTTTCCAAGGCTTATGTGCTTAGTTGCATTTTAAATGATTTATTTAAAATAAATGCTTGTATAAAATAAATCATAGGCCCAACTTCCTTGTGCATTCATGCTGGTGCATTGTTTCTTGGTTGTTTGAATTAAGGATTCAAATTCAAATTTATTTGAATCTTAGAACTAATTCTATCTCATTTCAAAAGAATTCAGAAAAAGAAAAAGAAAAAAAAAGGAGCCACTGAGCCAAACAAGGCCAACCGGCCCAGCCCAGCTCGGCGCCCCTTTTTCCCACCTGGGCCAAAAGCCAGCCCCTTCCCCGCGCCCTCCTTCTTTCGCCTGGGCCAAAATGGCCGGCCCAAGCCGAACCCCGCGCTTCCTCTCTCTCTATGTGTCGCTGACAGGCGGGGCCCACGGGTCAGCGCCGTCTTCCTCCTCCCGCCGGAGATCCCGCGCGCGCTCTTTCCTTCCTGCTCGCCCACGCCGACGCCCAGGGGATGGAAACCCCTTCCCCAAATCTCGCCCCGCTCTTTCCTTACTCACCCGCCATCAAATCCCGCATCGCCGCGCCCGTTTCCCCTTCCTCCGCCCTGCCTGAACCGCGCCATCACTCGCGTTCAAGAGCCGGCGGACACCTCGCGCGCACCCGCCGCTATCGCCCTCCTGGACTCCTATAAAACCCACACCTAGGCTCACCTCCGTCCCCTTCACCTCTCCACCAACGCTATTGCCCTCCCGTGCCCTCTCGAGCTCGTGAATCGCCATTGAAGCTCTGCCGCAGTAAGCCGCTCCGTCGCCAAATTCGCCGTCGGTGTAGCCCCTCCGGCCCTGATTTCTCCACCACTCATGTCGCAGGAGCATCCCGAAGCTTCGCCACCCATCGTCGGAGTCCCGGAGCCGCTCCACCCCAGAGTTCCTCGAGGAAGAACACCGTCCGTGAACGCCACGCCCCACCATCTGCCGCTGCTCGTCGTTGGACCTCTACCAACCACCTCCCGCCGCCCTCAAGCCCTCGGTGAGCTCGCCGCAACACTCTCTCTCGGTTGGGCTAGCTCTAGCCGAGCCTAGGGCCCTCCCTGAGCCGGAACGCCGCCGCGCCGCCGGCCTCGCCGCGCGACGCGAACGCCGTGGGCGCGTCCCCAGTACCCCTGTCCCCCGTCCATCCCTGGCCCTTGGATCCGATCCGAGCGGCCAGGATTAAATCCTCGCATATCGGTTCGCCGATCAATCAGAGCGCGCCATCTGGCGCCACTTAACCCCATCAGCATCGGCCCCGCCTGCCAGAGCCGATGTGGCTTGCCACGTGCGCGACGCGTCAGCGCAGCGTCGGCGCAGACCGGGTCAGCGCGGGACTTTTGCAGAAAAGCCCCCGCGTTTCTCTAGAATCAACCCGCCGTCCACCGTAGTTGAAAAGTAATTAGTTCCAGGTCCTGTTTTCTTCAGTTTAGCCCCTGCGCTTTTGACATTTAGAACCCGCCGTCTAGACCCTGGAACTTTTGCATCAGAACTCTCGGCGGCTATAGTTAATTACGTTTAAGTCCTCAGTTTTTCAAATCTAGCCCCTGGTTTCACTGTTTCTATCACAGTTATGCCCCTAGGAGCCCATTTTATGCATAACTTTCGCGTTTTAACTCCGATTTGAGTGATTCTTGCGCTCACGCGACCGTAGAAACATGTAGAATGTTTTTAGTACAGTTTTATCTTCTGTTTTTATGATATGATGTACTGTTTCTCACCTTTTGATAATTGTTTGCATGTATGTATGCGTGGAAATACTTGTATGTTGCCGTGAACGTGGTTAGACGGTGAGCAGTTTGTTGGTGACGAAGAGCAGCAGTTTGAGGGTGTTGAGCAGCAGACTCAAGACCAGTTTGAGCAAGGCAAGTATAGCATGAACACAACCTAATAACCCTTTAATCACTTCATATGCATGTGTCTAATTTTGTATGCCAATAAGGACTGTACCTAGCCTCTTTTATCGATATGTTTACCTATGGGTTGCCTGTTGGTTAAGTTTTGCTAGTTGCTGCGCGAACTCATGTATCTTTGTTAATAATTTGGTTAAATGGATCTATGCAATCAAATCTTGAACTTGACCCCTTTGTGGTTCATGTTCCTTTAAAAATGGCTGTTTAGCAACTTGCTTTAGGGGGCATGAGCATGTGTTTTGCTTATAGCCACTCTCCATAAGGACTGGTTCGCAAAGCGACAACCTGGGACAACAGTGCTACCAAGAGACTGGAATGGGACGGTCTTGGCTAACTAATTAGGTTGCAGTGGTTTGGGAGTAACTTACCGACGGGGCAAGAGGGGAGGTGAGCTTCTGTGGCCCTCGCGCTACTTGGGTTGAGTGCGTTTATCTCCCCTTGAGGCTTGCTCCACAGCTGCGGACCCTAAAACCTTAGCGGTTACACCTTACCAACGTGATCTTTGTAAAGGCCTCGTAGTGTGCTTGCTATCCATCTCATCTAAGGTAATGTGGTGGACCACTAGCGTAGCCCACGACTCATGGGTAAAGATGTACGACCTCTCGAGAGTGTAAAACTGACATGTCAGCCGTGCTCACGGTTATGAGCGGCCCAGATCCTTTATGCAGATTAGTGGTTCTGTTGGGTTTTGAAAGTGGTTCTTACGTTAATGTTGTTGTTTAAATCTTTCATGCCAAATCTTGGGTTAATGGTTCACCAACTCACTTGTAGTAATTTCGTCGCTTAATAAAACTTGACCAACTAAAAGCTCACGCTAAGTGTCAGCTAACCCTAGATGCCTCATAGTTCATGTTATGCTTGTTGAGTATGAAATACTCACGCTTGCTTTACTTTAAACCTACTGTTGGCTGGAACCTAACCGCTGCTCAGCTCCAGAAGACTTCGAAGAGTATGTTCAGGACTTCAACGAGTTCTAGGCGTACGGGTCCACCAGTCGACGTCCCTGTGGCGGCTCGTTCATCTTCGTTTACGCTTCCGCTATGACTCTGGTTTAAAGACATGTTGTCTTATTGTAATAAAGTGATGTTATACTCTATGTAAACGTTTTATTTATCGTTTATGCACGTTCTGTGATGTCACTATTGTCATGATATATATGAGACACGTTCCTGGCACATATATGATGTTCCGGTTCCGTTGGTTGAGAACTGGGCGTGACAAAGTGGTATCAGAGCCGTGTGGACTGTAGGGCGGAAGCCTAGTTAGAAACAGACGTAAATAAGGACCACATTCCCCTTTGCCCTCTTGCTGTTTTATGAAAATTTTATTTTTACTATCAAACTATATGTTCACTCTATGTTAAATTATTACTTTTTGCTTTATTCATTCAATCATATAGAACTGATCTTCATCTTACTCCATCCTCCTTATAGGTCATGGCACGCAGCAAGCAAACCGCCCGCAAGAGTACCGGGGGCCGCCTTCGCTGTGTTGCACCACCGACCCCACGGCGTACCCCAGTACCTCGTCCACCACAGCAGATCGAGCCTGCGTCACCGGAGCTGCCCGAGCCGTTGCCACCACCACCCTTCGAGTATGCTCCCATGGACTAGGCGCCACACCCCTTTGAGGGGAATGGTCTGCTTCCGGCGGACACTAACCCTGAGGAGGAGGAGGAGGAGGACCCAGTGGAGGTAGTTTACTACCTCGACTCCGACGACGACGGTGATGCACGTGAGGAGGCCCCACCGCCACGCCTGCCGACACCGACACCTCCTTCCCTGCGTGCGCCGACACCACCACCTTCTCCAGCGGCGCCTGCAGCTTCACCGGCACCCCCACCGCCACCGCCTGCCGCACCCGAGTGGCCGTTCCGCGTGGCTGTCCCTTCCGACGAGGGTGGCCAGCGGGAGGTTGACGCCTGGGTCGACCTGACGCACTCGCACCACGGTGCTGACCTGGAGTTTCCGGGGCTACTTCGCGGCTGCCTCTACGACCTGGGTTACACTACCCATGAGGTCGTCTACCAGATCCGGCAGCGAGCGCGCCCGGACCACACCACCCTCTGGTCCGCCGGTGCGCAGATCCTGGAGCCCAACCCCAACCATGGGGGACACACCATGCTGCGCCGACACTACAGCATCGCGGAGCACGAGACCATGGAGATGGCCATGGAGGATGCTGCTCAGCAGGCTCTTGGGGTCCTCTACCAGCACAACCACACTCCGCTCTGCCAGACTCAGTACCGCTACTTCCCCCGCCGGCAGTCCGGGGATACTGAGCACGAGATCGCGTCCATCCGGGGTGAGGACAACCGGCAGCTGTTGAAGCTGGTCCGGTATGTGTCAGCCCTGATCACTGTCTACGTCCGGGTGTCTGAAGAGCTCCATCACCGGAACGGTGAGGTGTTCCACCTTCAGGCTCAGCTGGACCGAGTGGCAGGTCCACCACCCCAGGTGCCAATGGTGGACCCAGCTCAGACTCCACCTCGCAGGAGGCCTGGCATTGGAGAGTTAGGTGGTGCCACCAGGATACTCCCTCGGGATGACTAGTCGTCCTCATGTATCGCGTTAGCACGTTTGTTTAAGTTGTCGTGTTGAGTTGGTCGTCTGGAACTTAAGTTAAAGTGTGTTGACTGGTTGTTTGTTATTTTGAACCATGTTTGATTTGGATCTTTGGTTGTGTGTTATCCAGCTGTGGGGATTTGTCCCAGCATGAACAAGTTAATGTTATAAGTTAGTTCGTGGGGTTAAACACTATATCCACTCTATCGCTCTTACTACTTTATCTTTAGTCGCTACTGCTTGTGCACCCATATGTTGGCTATGTGCTTACGGTGTCTCTGCTACAAACAGATGGTTAACACAAGGCGTAACGCTGCTGGTGGAAATGCTAGCCAGGGTAACCAGGGGGTGGCAACCCGCTGCCTAACCCTCCACCACTGACACTGGAGCAGTTTTACAACCTCCAGATGCAAATGATGGCGACAATGACCAACGCGGTGCACGTTCTCCAGCAAGCTCAAGCTCAACCACCACCCCCACCACCTAGGGACAGGCATGGAGATTTCCTAAAGGGTCATCCACCAACCTTCTTCCATGCCACAGAGCCACTGCAAGCTGATGATTGGCTTCGTGCAGTGGAACGCCAGTTGGACATTGCTCAATGCAATGATCGGGAGAGAGTTCTGTATGGTTCCGGTCAGCTAAGAGGTGCAGCCCTAGATTGGTGGGAATCTTACAGACCCCAAGATAGGGATGCTTTCACTTGGGCACAGTTCAGGGAGAACTTCCGCAACCACCATGTGCCTGCGGGGTTGATGAAAATGAAGAAGAAGGAGTTTCTTTCCCTGAAGCAAGGCAGCATGTCGGTGACTGAGTATAGGGATAAGTTCCTTCAGTTGGCCAGATATGCCACTGCAGAGGTGGCAGAGGACAGGGAGAAACAGGAATACTTCTTGGAGGGTCTAAATGATGAGCTCCAATACCAGCTGATGAACCATACCTTTCCTAGCTTCCATTAACTAGTGGACAGGGCTCTTTTCACTGAAAGGAAGCGCCAGGAGATTGAAGAAAGGAAGAGGAAGTACAACAACTCTTCATCAAGCAGCAACACCCGCCCCCGTTTCTCTCAGGGTCCGAGCTCACAGCAGCAGCGGGCTCAAGGACAGCAAGGCTACCAGTACCAGCAGCGCTACCAGGGTCAGCCAGCTCGTCCTATGTATCCAGCTCAGCGCCAAGTGCAGACCACCCCTCCCACCACAAACCAGACTACAGGTGTTGGGCCTTGCTACAAGTGTGGTGGAGCGGGCCACTATGCTAATGCTTGTCCCCGTAAGGTGCAAGGTAACCAACAGGGGCAGCAATCGGGCCAAAGGCAGAACCCTCCCCAGCCGCAGCAAGGGCGCCCCAATCAACAGGGCAAGGCGCCGTGGCAAGGGAAGGTGAATCATGTGACAGCTGAGTCTGCAGCTGAAGCCCCTAACGTCGTGCTTGGTACGTTCCTGGTCAACTCTCACCCCGCTACAGTTCTTTTTGATACTGGTGCCACGCATTCATTTATTACCAAATCATATGCTGAGCAGTACAATATTCCTATAAGGTCTACAAGTAGACCCATGGTAGTATCTACACCGGGGGGAACGTTGAGCACAAGTTTAATATGCCCTCGAGTTAGCATAAACATAAGGGGGGTAGAATTCTGCACCAAGTTGATAATCATTGGTTCCGCGGGGATTGATATCATCTTGGGAATGGAAACACTTGCTAAGTGGGATGTCAGAATTGATTGTGCCAAGCGAACCGTCCACTTAACAGCTCCTGATGGTCAGAAAGTGGAAGTCAGTGCCACAAAACCTTCTGGTTGTCTGCATCAGATGGAGGCGAAGCCCACGGAGGGAATTCGAGTAGTGTGCGAGTACCCGGATGTCTTTCTAGAAGAGTTACCAGGTATGCCACCTGACCGAGAAGTTGAATTTTTAATAGAACTTTTACCTGGTACAGCCCCTATAGCAAAAAGGCAATATAGAGTGGCACCCAAAGAACAAGAGTTAATAAAGAAAAATATAGATGAGTTGTTAGGAAAAGGGTTTATACGGCCTAGTTCTTCACCTTGGGCCTTTCCGGTTCTGTTTGTCGATAAGAAGGATGGGTCAAGAAGGATGTGTGTGGATTATAGGGCTTTGAATGATGTCACTATCAAAAACAAATACCCCTTACCTCGGATAGATGATTTGTTTGATCAGTTGCAAGGTGCATGTGTGTTCTCAAAAATTGATTTGAGGTCGGGTTATCATCAAATGAAGATTCGTCCATCCGATATTCCAAAGACTGCTTTCATTACCAGATTTGGGTTATATGAATATACAGTGATGTCTTTTGGGTTGACAAATGCTCCTGCTTATTTCATGAATCTTATGAACAAGGTGTTTATGGAGTATCTTGACAAGTTTGTTGTGGTGTTCATTGATGATATATTGATCTATTCCAAGACGGAAGAAGAACATGAAGAACACTTGAGGTTAGTTTTGCAGAAGCTAAGAGACCATAAGTTGTATGCAAAGTTGAGCAAGTGTGAGTTTTGGCTTGATCAAGTGCCTTTCTTGGGACATATAGTCTCGAAAGGTGGAATCATGGTGGATCCTAGCAAGATCAGCAGTGTCATGGATTGGAAGGTGCCAGAAGTTGTGAAAGAAGTTCATGGATTTTTGGGCCTAGCAGGATATTACAGAAGGTTCATTGAGAGTTTCTCCAGGATTGCAAAACCAATGACATCATTGCTCGAGAAGGGTGTTCCCTTTATTTGGACTAAGGAGAGGCAAGCTGCATTTGATGAATTAAAGAAGAGACTCACCACAGCCCCAGTGCTTACTCTACCAGACTTAACCAAGATTTTCACCGTGTATTGTGATGCCTCTAAGGAAGGTTTGGGTTGTGTGCTGATGCAGGAGGGTAAGGTGATTGCTTATGCTTCACGACAGTTAAGAAAGCATGAGGTCAATTATCCCACTCATGATTTGGAGTTAGCAGCTGTGGTGCATGCTCTGAAGATCTGGAGACATTATTTATTCGGAAATAGATGCGAGATATACACCGACCATAAGAGTCTTAAATATATCTTCACACAGAATGAGCTGAATATGAGGCAGAGAAGATGGCTAGAGTTGATTAAAGATTATGACCTGGAGATACATTACCATCCAGGGAAAGCTAATGTGGTAGCAGATGCCTTAAGCAGAAAAAGTTACGTTAACATGGCAGTTGCTTTTCAGATGCCTCTTGAACTGTGTGCAGAATTTGAGAGTTTGAATTTGGGATTCGTGCACCACACCACAGTAGCAACTTTTGAGGCAGAGCCTACCCTTGAACAAGAGATAAGGAACCATCAGAAAACGGACGAGAAAATTCAGGAGATCCGGGAACAGATCAAGTTGGGCAAGGCGCCACACTTTCGTGAAGATGAACAAGGTACTGTATGGTACAAGAATCGGATCTGCGTGCCAGATGTGGACAGTATCAAGAAGTTAATACTCAGTGAGGCTCACGACACCGCTTACTCAATTCACCCGGGCAGTACAAAGATGTATCATGATTTGAAGGAAAGGTTCTGGTGGTATGGAATGAAGAGAGCAGTGGCAGAATATGTTGCGGTATGTGACACTCGTCAACGTGTGAAGGCTGAACATCAGAGGCCTGCGGGTTTGTTGCAACCCTTGAAGATCCCAGAGTGGAAATGGGAGGAAATAAGTATGGATTTCATTGTGGGGTTACCCAAGACTCAGAAAGGTTACAACTCGATCTGGGTAGTTGTTGATCGGTTGACCAAGGTTGCTCATTTCATTTCGGTGAACACCACCTATTCGGGTGCAAGGTTAGCAGAGTTGTACATCTCCAGAATCGTTTGCTTGCATGGTGTGCCTAAGCGGATCATATCGGATAGAGGGTCACAGTTCACATCTCGTTTCTGGGAGCAGTTGCATGATTCCTTGGATTCCAAGCTTCGGTTCAGTACAGCATATCACCAACAGACAGATGGTCAGACGGAAAGAACAAATCAGATTCTAGAGGACATGTTGAGGGCATGTGCTATACAATACGGAACCAGTTGGGATAAGAGTCTGCCTTATGCTGAGTTCTCTTAAAACAACAGCTACCAAGCCAGTCTGAAGAAGTCACCGTTTGAGGCACTGTATGGCAGAAGGTGCAGGACACCGCTATTTTGGAACCAAACAGGAGAGAAGCAGGTGTTCGGGCCCGACCTTATCAGGGATGCTGAACAGCAGATCAAGATGGTACATGAGAATTTGAGAGTTGCTCAGTCCAGACAGAAGAGCTATACATATGTGCGACGCAGGGACTTGACCTTTAAGGTTGATGACTTTGTGTATTTGAAGGTGTCACCAATGAGAGGTATCCGGAGGTTTAATATGAAAGGAAAGCTGGCACCAAGATACATCGGTCCATTCAAGATAGTGGAAAGGAAAGGCGAAGTGGCTTATAAGTTGGAATTGCCATCAAACCTATCTGGCATACACACTGTGTTCCATGTGTCCCAACTAAAGAAGTGTTTGAGGGTGCCGGAAGAACAAGCACCACTGGAAGGTCTGGACGTGCAGGAGGATTTGACATATACCGAACACCCGGTGAAGATTCTTGAAACATCTGAAAGGGTTACCCGAAATAGGAGGGTCAAAATGTGCAGAGTGCAGTGGAAACATCACACGGAGGATGAGGCAACTTGGGAAAGAGAGGAGGAGTTGAGAGCAACCTATCCTGGTCTCTTTGCTAACCACCTACGAGAATCTCGGGGGCGAGATTCCTGTTAAGGGGGGTAGTTTGTAACACCCTAGTTTAAATTCCAGCATTTTTATAATAAATTCCAAGTAATTCATTTAATTTTCCAAGGCTTATGTGCTTAGTTGCATTTTAAATGATTTATTTAAAATAAATGCTTGTATAAAATAAATCATAGGCTCAACTTCCTTGTGCATTCATGCTGGTGCATTGTTTCTTGGTTGTTTGAATTAAGGATTCAAATTCCAATTTATTTGAATCTTAGAACTAATTCTATCTCATTTCAAAAGAATTAAGAAAAAGAAAAAGAAAAAAAAAGAAAAGGAGCCACCGAGCCAAACCAGGCCAACCGGCCCAGCCTAGCTCGGCGCCCCTTTTTCCCGCCTGGGCCAAAAGCCAGCCCCCTTCCCCGCGCCCTCCTTCTTTCGCCTGTGCCGAAATGGCCGGCCCAAGCCGAACCCCGCGCTTCCCCTCTCTCTCTACGTGTCGCCGACAGGCGGGGCCCACGGGTCAGCGCCGCCTTCCTCATCCCGCCGGAGATCCCACGTGCGCTTTTTCCTTCCTGCTCGCCCACGCCGACGCCCAGGGGATGGAAACCCCCTCCCCAAATCTCGCCCCGCTCTTTCCTTACTCACCCGCCATCAAATCCCGCATCGCCGCGCCCGTTTCCCCTTCCTCCGCCCTGCCTGAACCGCGCCATCACTCGCGTTCAACAGCCGGTGGACACCTCGCGCGCACCCACCGCTATCGCCCTCCTGGACTCCTATAAAACCCACACCTAGGCTCGCCTCCGTCCCCTTCACCTCTCCACCAAAGCTATTGCCCTCCTGTGCCCTCTCGAGCTCGTGAATCGCCATTGAAGCTCTGCCGCAGTAAGCCGCTCCGTCGCCAAATTCGTCGTCGATGTAGCCCCTCCGGCCCTGATTTCTCCTCCACTCGTGTCGCAGGAGCATCCCGGAGCTTCGCCGCCCATCGTGGAGTCCCGGAGCCGCTCCACCCTGGAGTTCCTCGAGGAAGAACGCCGTCCGTGAACGCCGCGCCCCGCCATCCGCCGCCGCTCGTCGTTGGACCTCTACCGACCACCTCTCGCCGCCCTCAAGCCCTCGGTGAGCTCACCGCAACACTCTCTCTCGGTTGGGCTAGCTCTAGCTGAGCCTAGGGCCCTCCCTGAGCCGGAACGCCGCCGCGCCGCTGGCCTCGCCGCACGACGCGAACGCCATGGGCGCGTCCCCAGTACCCCTGTCCCCCGTCCATCCCTGGCCCTTAGATCCGATCCAAGCGGCCAGGATTAAATCCTCGCATACCGGTTCGCCAACCAATCAGAGCGCGCCATGTGGCGCCACTTAAACCCGTCAGCACCGGCCCCGCCTGCCAGAGCCGATGTGGCTTGCCACGTGCGCGACGCGTCAGCGCAGTGTCGGCGCAGACCGGGTCAGCGCGGGACTTTTGCAGAAAAGCCCCCGCGTTTCTCTGGAATCAACCCGCCGTCCACCGTAGTTGAAAAGTAATTAGTTCCAGGTCCTGTTTTCTTCAGTTTAGCCCCTGCGCTTTTGAAATTTAGAACCCGCCGTCCAGACCCTGGAACTATTGCATCAGAACCCTTGGCGGCTATAGTTAATTACATTAAAGTCCTCGGTTTTTCAAATCTAGCCCCTGGTTTCACTGTTTCTATCACAGTTATGCCCCTAGGAGCCCGTTTTATGCATAACTTTCGCGTTTTAACTCCGATTTGAGTGATTCTTGCGCTCACGCAACCGTAGAAACATGTAGAATGTTTTTAGTACAGTTTTATCTTCTATTTTTATGATATGATGTACTGTTTCTCACCTTTTGATAATTGTTTGCATGTATGTATGCGTGGAAATACTTGTATGTTGCCGTGAACGTGGTTAGACGGTGAGCAGTTTGTTGGTGACGAAGAGCAGCAGTTTGAGGGTGTTGAGCAACAGACTCAAGACCAGTTTGAGCAAGGCAAGTATAGCATGAACACAACCTAATAACCCTTTAATCACATCATATGCATGTGTCTAATTTTGTATGCCAATAAGGACTGTACCTAGCCTCTTTTATCGATATGGTTACCTATGGGTTGCCTGTTGGTTAAGTTTTGCTAGTTGCTGCGCGAACTCATGTATCTTTGTTAATAATTTGGTTAAATGGATCTATGCAATCAAATCTTGAGGTTGACCCCTTTGTGGTTCATGTTCCTTTAAAAATGGCTTTTTAGCAACTTGGTTTAGGGGTATGAGCATGTGTTTTGCTTATAGCCACTCTCCATAAGGACCAGTTCGCAAAGCGACAACTTGGGACAACAGTGCTACCATGAGACTGGAATGGGACGGTCTTGGCTAACTAATTAGGTTGTAGTGGTTTGGGAGTAACTTACCGACGGGGCAAGAGGGGAGGTGAGCTTCTGTGGCCCTCGCGCTACTTGGGTTGAGTGCGTTTATCTCCCCTTGAGGCTTGCTCCACAGCTGCGGACCCTGAAACCTTAGCGGTTACACCTTACCAACGTGATCTTTGTAAAGGCCTCGTAGTGTGCTTGCTAGCCATCTCATCTAAGGTAATGTGGTGGACCACTAGCGTAGCCCACGACTCATGGGTAAAGATGTACGACCTCTCGAGAGTGTAAAACTGACATGTCAGCCGTGCTCACGGTTATGAGCGGCCCAGATCCTTTATGCAGATTAGTGGTTCTGTTGGGTTTTGAAAGTGGTTCTTACGTTAATGTTGTTGTTTAAATCTTTCATGCCAAATCTTGGGTTAATGGTTCACCAACTCACTTGTAGTAATTTCGTCGCTTAATAAAACTTGACCAACTAAAAGCACACGCTAAGTGTCAGCCAACCCTAGATGCCTCATAGTTCATGTTATGCTTATTGAGTATGAAATACTCACGCTTGCTTTACTTTAAACCTACTGTTGGCTGGAACCCAACCGCTGCTCAGCTCCAGAAGACTTCGAAGAGTATGTTCAGGACTTCAACGAGTTCTAGGCGTACCGGTCCACCAGTCGACGTCCCTGTGGCGGCTCGTTCATCTTCGTTTACGCTTCCGCTATGACTCTGGTTTAAGGACATGTTGTCTTATTGTAATAAAGTGATGTTATACTCTATGTAAACGTTTTATTTATCGTTTATGCACGTTCTGTGATGTCACTATTGTCATGATATATGTGAGACACGTTCCTGGCACATATATGATGTTCCGGTTCCGTTGGTTGAGAACTGGGCGTGACATACTTGCTTGTGCTAGACTGTACAGTGCCTGCTTGATCATGGTTGGCTAAGCTCTCTTGAGTCTGTTGAATACTAATTGTGAGCTAAATCTTTTGCTTTCTTAAAAATAAAAAACATGATCACCACATGACGGCTACCTAGCATGTGTAGGAGTGTTGAATGCTATGCTATCTTTTCATACCTGGATATGCTAGTTGCATGCCTTTGCTGAATTAATGCCTAAGCTTTTATGACACCTTGTTTAAATTGAAATCTGAAATCAAAATGCTTATAAGTGGTGTCTTATGTGCTAAATTAAGACAGATCTAGGTGGGTTTGCTTGTCACACTAATCTAGTTTGAGACTGCTTATCAGCACCTTGACATGAACTTGGACTAGGCAGTGTATGACCAAAACCTTGTTTTAAGCTTCTGATGGTTCTTTGAGCCTAAGCTTGGCATTGGTTGGTAAGAAGTGGCCAAAAACAAGTAAATAACCCCTGGCACAAAAAGAAGTTGCTTATGAATAGAAATGTATAAATCTGAATTTGCAAGTCTCTAAAATGCTTATGGCTAGTGGTATATGCTTTGGTTGAGAGTAGCACACCTTGTATGCATTGCTAGCATCTTGTTGTTCTTGCCTATCTTGTTAGGTGCTATTCATGTTGGTGATGCTTTCTTTTAAAGTATCCTGCAAAACATGCTAGCTCTTGATATGTGTAAGATAGATTCATTTGAGCTTGTTGAATGCTTCCTTGCCCTCACTTGCTCTGTAAGCTAGAACTTGTGAATACTAGCTCTTCATCCCTTCTGAGCTCTTTCAGTTACACTCCTTGCATTTCATGGCATATTTTGAGGGGGAGTTGCTTAATTCAGGGGGGTCCTAGGAACCCTTGGTGTGTCCATTGTCAACAAGGGGGAGAGATTTTGGAGTATTGGACACAGGTGGAGGACTTCGGGAGAGATTTAGTTGAGGGGGAGCTTTGCATTGCATTCATTTTTGCATTTGGGAGGATGCATTTCAGGGGGGTTTAAGCTTTTAGCATGCCCTTTGCATCGGTGCGTTTAGCCTTTTACCTCTGTCTTGAGGAGCCGATGCCGATGCTTTGTTTTCTTTTGTTGTCTCATTGTGCCTTGTTTCTTTGCTTGTATTTGGTTTTTGGGCATTTTGAGCAACTTTCTTCTTTCTTTCATTCTTTTTCGGTTTTACGCTTTTCTTTTTGTCTTTGTTCCATTTCATGTTATAGGTTGGAGATGTGTTGACAATGCACTCATTAAGGGGGAGATTGAGAGCCAATGGACCGGCCTCATTGCTCTTCGGGTGTGATGAGTGATTGTCAACAGTACAAGCCCTCCGATGGATTGGAGGTAGATGATGATGAAGACCTCGATGGACTGAGGCAAAAACCCTCCAATGGACCGGAGGCAATGCTCGGCGTCGGTCGGCCGTGGAAGCTCGGTACACGGAGGGGCGGTTCGGCAACGGTGGTCTAAGCCCTCCGATGGACTGCGAAGCGACTCAGATGGACTGGAGAAGCCGGGTGCCACCGTGGTGCTCCAACCCAAGTGCATGGCGCGAAGACGTCTGAGGGAGGCTTTGGCGGCTTCGGCTCAAAACTGCCACCCAAGTTCAAATGACTTGGTGGGGCTCCGACTCGCCAAGATAGAAGATTGGGCTAAGACCCGGCCCAAGAAGCCCGCAGAATAAAGTTTTTCGGTTTCTGACTTCAAAACCGGGGGAATCTTCCGGACTACTGGCTACGTGGCGTACATCCAAGCGAGGCATGGAGAAGAAGAAGATCAAAGCGTCATTGTGGTCGTCCGATTGTATCATTTTCATTTCAGCCCCTTTCGGGCTTTCTAGAGTAGGGGTCTTAGTGTTAAATGGCGTCGTTAGGCCTGGGCTATATATATACCTAAGTGGCTGGTCATTTAAGTGACTCTCCTACCATTAGAAAACCCTAGGCTTAGTTTCTATCCAGCCATGTGCCAAAGAGAGAAAGGAGAGCATTAGGGTTAGGATTTGAGTCTCCTAACTAGTGTTCTTCACATCAAGTGGGAGGATGAAGGGTGGTAGGCTGTAGAAACTTTGTATGAACTCATTTCGTGATTAATCCAGCAATATTCCTCTGATATTAGAGCTCATGTGTGCAGCCCTCTCCTCTTCTCCCTTCTAGTTTGAATTTTGGGTTCTATCCTTGGCTTTTGGGGTGTTTGCTTTGGCCATGGGTGAATCCTTTCTTTTGCCGGTGTTTTGGACTTGCAAGGACGTGGAGATTATGCCCTAGTGCATCACAAACCTTCAGGTTTGCCATGAGCAAGTCGAATTTGAGTTTTCCCCTTCTCTTGCCCAAAGCTTGCCTTCTCACGAGATTTGAAATTCCCGCTAATCCCGTGGTCATTTTGAGTTGATCTTTTGGGATTAGCTTTGTAATAGTGCTCAGATAGCCTGTATCAAATTTCGTGAAGATTGGACAAAGTTTGGTCAGGTTTAGGGTTTGGAAACTCAAGTTCCAGCCTTTTACCGGAAGGTCCGGCTCTGTCACCGGACCATCCGGCATTGGGTTTCCAGCCTCTGCCCCTACCGGACCATCCGACTCCACCGGACAGTCCGGCAGGGCCCTAGAAGTGGCTGTGTGCTTTTCGTTGGGGTTTTCGCTGCCCGGCTCTATGCTTCGACCTCGCCTTTAGTGTTCCTTGCCACCGCCCATACTCTTAACTTGCTGTGAACCAGTAAGACGTATTTTGGTGCGTTGAGTGGCGGGAGAGAAACTAGTGTGTGAGTCGTTGTTCGCTTGACTTGCGATCTTGTGATCGTTGAGTCTTGTGCTTCCGCTCGCTTGGTGTGTACCCGTTCAGTGGGCAACACCAAGTGCTGCTAGACACGTTTCCTTTTAGTCGACGGTGCCTAGCGTTTGTTGTGTGGAGTGTCTATCAGTTTGCACCGGGGGTTCGTGAGTTTGAGTTTTTAAGTGCTCCTATTCACCCCCCTCTAGTCACATGTCTCGGTCCTACAAGCAACCGGGGGATCAAGAATCCAATGTATCTAAGTGTCGGAAGGCCATTACACAAAAATTGATGACGTCAGCAATCCAGGGGATGGCCGCCCGACCAATGAGAGTGGCCGCCCGACCACCCTTTCGGCTCATTTTCCACGTGCATGAACTCTCTCCACTATCAACCGACTTGGGGAGTGAATATCAGCCGAAGGATCACACAAGTCGGTAAAATGGATGGCTTCCTGATCACGTGACTTAACCATTTTACATGCAAACTGACTTGGGCGACTACTACCGACCTTGGAGAATGATGATCACCCATTGGATGCACAATGGTAGTTAATTGAGTGGCCGCCCGACCACCCCTCGTGGCCGCCCGGCCATGCACAGTGGCCGCCCGGCCTCTGACTTAGCCTCCTCCACCGACCTTACCACTCCTATAAACAGACGGGCACTCCCGCACTTAAAAAATGTACCTTTCACCATGTATCTCTCTCTCTCTTCCTCTTTAGGAGGCGGCCTACGGGTGGTGCCTCCACTCTGAAAATAGTGTTTTGCTAGGAGTTAGAGTAGGCTCTGCTGTTTTGGAGTCAATCGGAATCCTTGGTAATATACTTCGTTCTTCCTTTCCTATGCATTACTTTCCGACTAATGATGTGCAAGTACTTTACTTTCCTACTTTATGCACTTATCTTCTGCACTGGTTAGTTACTCGCTTGGTATGTGATGAGAACTGGGTTCCCGATCTTTCGATGAGAGTGGGGATAACTTCCATTTGGGGAAACGACGTAGTGCTGCCGCTTCGATTGTTGCTGTTCCTGCCTTGCCAAGAACAACGTTGAACCTGCTAGCAAATCGAAAGAACAAGCAAGAACAATTGGACAAGCAAACAGTGCAAGGAAGCTTGCCCAAAGATAAATTTCACTCACAAATTGGGGTTCTGAATCGAGTAAATCGGGTGCTCTAGCCGAGTCACACGTTTACAAGGAAGTAGCAGTAGCTAACTTACATCTAAAACAAAACCCAATTCTGAATGGTGGCTGCTACTAGTATTTATAGGTGGGTTAGACACCAGCTGAAGGAAACCCTAGACGTCCACCTTAATGGGCCTAACAAAACAAGGCCAAAAGCCTATTCGTTGGCTGCTTCCACTAGCAGTCCAAACTGATGCATGAGACTTGTTTTGATGGTTCTGATCTGCTTCATTTGAATCTGATCATGTGGTTGGATCCTTGTGAGAGTAGACGTTGAGATCTTTCCAATAAGTACTTATTTGCCTTCTTTGGATCTCGTATGAAGAAGTTATCTTCACATTGATGGAGTGCTTGCTGCTGGTTTCGGGATGAGTTGGGAACAGGAACTTGGACCTTGTCTTAATTATGCTTGGTGGCCCATCTTGACAAGCTACATCATAAATGTATTTCTCCATGTTCCTATACAATAAAACATAGCAAGACTTTAGTAGCATCCCATCTTGAAAATAGATAATGTGGTTTGCTAGGAATGACTTAACCTGATAATTAAGTTGATGAGCTCGAGCACAGCTCATTGGTCCATGGTATCCATGTATGGTTGTATCTATGGCAAGGATGTCCTCATCATCCTCCCCTTCTTGCATTTGAGTCGTCCTCGTCTCAATCTTACCTTGTACTACCAGGAATGGTTGCAAATTATAAAGTGCATCAAGTAACACATTCACTTGAAAAGTTGGAGGCCAAGGGGCTGGCCTCATCCTCCTCCTCATCTTGCATTGCATCCTTGTTGCAGCACATATGATGAGCATGGTTCCATCATCCTTCCCTTCTTGGCTGCAAACCGTCCTCGGTTTGATCCATTGTGTAAAATGAGTGGCTGGTTGAGAGAAGGCCGACGGAACAAAAATTGTGTTTTCTACTCCCAACCAATGACGCATCCATTGTTTGTATTGATCCTATTGCAAGACAAAGCGACTAGGGGGACTAGACAAAACATGGTTAGTGTTATTACAACCCTCTAGTGGATCACGAGGCCGCATCTCAAAAATAGATTTCAGGTTAGAACAAATGTAGACTCGATGCACCAAATACTCTCCCTTGCTATTATATTTGCCAATTGCATAGAAAGTACACAGAGAAATAGATGATAAACCATCATGTCTCAAGTTTTCATTTAGATAATTCAGATTACAGAGAACACCAAATTCAATATAACCTAAAGTGTTTAAAGATGACAAGAGTTTTATCTCTTCCTTCCCACCATCAATTGCTTTAACATGTGAAAAAGTAGTAGGTGCATGTTCTCCAACAGAATAGACATGTCCTTGTGAATGTTGTGCCATAGATGTAATGGAATGATGACTACACACCTCTTCACCACAAGGATAATAAGCAACATTTGACAAAGAGAAATCAGAATTTGCACCTACAAAAGATTGCTCAAGACCAGCATGTACTATGGAAGGTTTTGGTTCAGCCTGAGTATACTTACTTTGAGTGGTTGCAGCACCATGTCTTGGGCCTTGTCCATCACTATGCTCTTCTCCTTTCTTCACAAGTATACATAGTGTCTCTTTCTGTTTGACCCTCAGCAATGAATTGTTCTTAGTGTCCTGCAATAGATTAGGCACAAGCAAAGAAACACAAGAGTGTTCTTCCACTTGCTGTAGCATAGGGATATTGGAACCATCATTGTACGATTCTGAAATGTTATAGTGATGGGGCAATGCATAGGAACATGCATGCCATCAATGACCCTTTGTTGTGCATGCACAATCTGATTTTCAGCTTTACATGCTTGCAGAAATAGAAGTGAAAGGTGATTATATGTTTCATGGACAAGCAAAGTGTGAATTTCAGAACTTAGCACTTCTGTAAATCTATCCATCAAATCAGTCATGCAATCATCTAACCCACCAAAGACGGTACAAATTTTAAAATCATGGTAGTATTCCCTTACAGTCCTACTACCTTGTTTCAAATTGTGCATTCTGTTGAGAAGTAAATCAACATAATATGCAGGAACATATACATCCCTCAAAATATTTTTGAGGCCCTGCCAAGAGTGAGGTATCAAGCCATATCTACAAATATGTTTCCACTTTTGCAAAGCATCCTTAATTAAAGCACTAGAAGCAGCTAGAACCATTTGTTTCTTAGACAAATCATAATTATCAAACTCCTTCTCAACAGCCAATTCCCAAACAATATATGCATGAGGATCAAAGTTTCCTTCAAAAGAAGGTATTGCATATTTAACCATGTCTAATTCATCATCATATACCGCAACTGAAGGCAATCTCCAAGATTTGTGGGTAGGCTGTCCATGTTGTACCCAACCATCACCAATTTTCTTTGCTGCACCTGTCATGGTTAGTGGACAGCAACAAGTTCACAAAAATTGAAGCCTATCTAATGGGACTAGGTGTTGTCAATTCCATGTTTCTCACACTTGTACAACCAAGTCCTTACAAGTTCTTACCGTGCTTTGTAGTAGGTGTTGGCAGATGGCAAGAACAGCAACAGAGATGGCAGCAAGCACAAACCTGTGTCTTGTAATTATTTGTGGAGCTATAGGTGGCTGTGAGATAAAACAAGGAATAGCTGAAGCCACGTTAGTCAAACAAGTTGAATAATCGTTCAAAGATGGTACGGTGCTGGTCCTACGCCTAATCGTGCTAAAGACGCGAGCCTTAGGCACAAACTTAGCCACCGAACAGCTAGTAAACAAAATAAAAAAAGATAAACACAAAACAGCAGCTTTGCCCCTTTTGCTTTGTTCTTTTTTTGTTCCCCTCTCTTCTTCTTTTCCTCTTCTTTTTTTCTCTTTTTTTCTTTCATTTTTTTCTTTGTATTCCAAGGGAATCCAAAACTTTAATCTCCAAAAAGTATTTCAGATCAATCAATCTTGCATACACACTTTTTTCTTGCCAAGGGGTACAGATTTGAGCTGCTGAAAGTTAGAGATTTATATTGCAGTGGGGCTGATTCTAATGATGGTGGTGGATCTGCTGTTGGTGATGGATATGGTGGTGGTGGATCTGTTGGTGGTGATGGATATGGTGGTGGTGGATCTTGTGGGTGGCAGAAAACATAACAAGAACTCGAAACTCGAAGGATTAAGCACTAAGAACCAGCAACTTGACCAATCGATGCAACCAAGAACTCAACAAGCATGAACTAGGTAGAAACAGCAAGGCTGAAACTTGGTTTTGGGATTTCAGTTCTAACTGTAGGTAAAATTGAAAGGTAGATAAACTCTCACCGAGCAACCTGAAGCTCTTGATACCACTTGATGAGAACTGGGTTCCCGATATTTCGATGAGAGTGGGGATAACTTTGATTTGGGGAAACGACGTTGTGCTGCCGCTCCGAATGTTGCTGTTCTTGCCTTGCCAAGAATAACCTTGAACCTGCTAGCAAATCGAAAGAACAAGCAAGAACAAGTGGACAAGCAAATAGTGCAAGGAAGCTTGCCCAAAGATAAATCTCACTCACAAATTGGGGTTCTAAATCGTGTAAATCGGGTGCTCTAGCCGAGTCACACATTTACAAGGAAGTAGCAGCAACTAACTTACATCTAAAACAAAACCCAATTCTAAATGGTGGCTGCTACTAGTATTTATAGGTGGGTTAGACACCAGTTGAAGGAAACCCTGGACGTCCACCTTAATGGGCCTAACAAAACAAGGCCAAAAGTCGATTCATTGGCTGCTTCCACTAGCAGTCCAAACTGATGCATGAGACTTGTTTTGATGGTTCTGTTCTGCTCCATTTGAATCTGATCATGTGGTTTGATCCTTGTGAGAGTAGACGTTGAGATCTTTCCAACAAGTACTTATTTGCCTTCTTTGGATCTTGTATGAAGAAGTTATCTTTACATTGATGGAGTGCTTGCTGCTGGTTTTAGGATGAGTTGGGAACAGGAACTTGGACCTCGTCTTAGTTATGCTTGGTGGCCCATCTTGACAAGCTACATCATAAATGTATTTCTCCATGTTCCTATACAATAAACATAGCAAGACTTTAGTAGCATCTCATCTTGAAAAGAGATAATGTGGTTTGCTAGGAATGAGTTAACCTGATAATTAAGTTAATGAGCTCGAGCACAGGTCATTGATCCATGGTATCCATGTATGGTTGTATCTATGGCAGGGATGTCCTCATCATCCTCCCCTTCTTGCATTTGAGTCGTCTTCGACTCAAGCTGACCTTGTACTACCAGGAATGGTTACAAATTGTAAAGTGCACCAAGTAACACATTCACTTGAAAAGTTGGAGGCCAGGGGGCTGGCCTCATCCTCCTCCTCATCTTGCATTGCATCCTTGTTGCAGCACATATGATGGCATGGTTCCATCAGTATGTATGCAGTTGTTAAGCACCTTTTTCCTTTTGGGCATGTCAAGTTTGAGGCCTGAGTTGTGCTAAATTAGATTTGATTGATCGTTGTTATACTTGCCGGTGCTATAATTCAACCCTAGACTTAGACGCTAGGCTCTAGTTAGTTCCTCTCCTCTAGCTAAGGACGAACTATTGTTGTTCAAACTTCGCTTGAACACGTTTGTAGCGTGCCATCCTCTCCATACAGCTTTACTTGGTAGCCCCTCTCGGTGACAGCGTGTGGTGTGCCTGTGTAGTCCAGGCCCGTCATTCGGGAGGCCCGTAGGTGTTAGCCATACTCTCTTTCGGGACCTACTATCTACCCCCTAGTACCCTCGAGACTCTGGAATTTTGCTCAACACAAGTCATAACTCTGCTAAGATCCTTCGGACCCTTAGCACGGATAGCTCTTTGTCCTCCTAGCTTTAATTGTTTTCTTGCCAATGGTGCTTGGCTTTTATTCCATGGTGATTGGTGTCAACCTTTCCTAGCTATCGGTTGACAGGAATGAGCAGTAATAGTTGGATGAATGATAGTTTGATATCTATATCTCAATGCTTCCCTGTAGATAAATACGATACCTTGCGCTTGCGGAGTAAACTTCAGTAGGCTAAGAGTCACCAACAAGCTTTTCTGGCGCTGTTGCCGGGGAAGCACCGAGTTAGAATATCTTTCTGTTATTCATACTTTTGTTGTTGCTCTTTCTTTTTATTTGAAAATCCAAAAAAATAGAAAAAATAGAAAACCATCTCTTTAATTTTTGCTCTATCCATTGAGTAAATCTTGATCATGTTCTTCATGCTACATAAAGTTTACAGTGCAACACGGTTTATCAAACATAGATTGGGCCCTATGTGTGTCTAGAGACTAATTTTCAAATTAAGCGTTGTGCTTAGGTTGAGTTAGCCTCTTTTTATCAAACGATGTGTCGGGATAAATAATCTATGTGTAGAATTTAGTAGTGATGTTCTGCTCCTAGTTCATGAGCCGCGATTCTTAAACTAGCCGGTTCGCTCAAGTTCCAGGCGTTCAAAATTCACCCCGTTTTTTTAGACTGGATTGAGTAAAAATTGGGAGATGGAAGTCATGGTTTAGCAACATGGTTTGTGCTATGTGTTGATTGAGAATTTTTGCTAGCACTTAGTGAACAACGGGCCCGGTGACTAATGCTCTTCATACATATTTTGGACCCTCGTGTCACACTCCAAATTTTCCAATTTGGAGCGTGACACTTTAGGCTTGAATTAATACAATGAATTTCTTGAAATTGTCCAACTATTATATAATTATTATCAAGACATTTAGGATATGAAATTAGGATTTTATAAATCAAATTAATATGATGTAGTTTTAATAATATGTGTTGCATTCATGCCGCTTTGCATGGTGTTTTGTTTGCAAAATAAATGAATTTAAATGATTTTTTTTAAAAAATAGATTTCGCTTGGGTCCGACTATATTTAATTTTCTCAACCTCTCGTTTGGCCCAAAATCCTTTGAATCTCATGCTCCCACCCTTTCATCTATCTAATATGGTCACACATGAGGCCTAGCACCATTATCAGTTCTAATCAATTTTTATTCCTCTTTTTCTTTATTTTACTTTGGACATAATCTTGTACACGTGAATTTCCTAGACTCATTATCATCTATTCACGTGTTGTGAGAGCAACAATCTTAATTCAATCTCTCGCTCCCCTTTTCCTACTCATTCTTTTCCAAGGCTTGATAATTAACCCTGCTCATAAACAAAACTAGCCTACAAGCAGCTCTCGTAGTTATTTTGGTCTATCTCAGCATTGCATAAAGACTATTCATCAAGCAACGTAGCCTCTTTAGTTCCCTCTAAAATCAGATGAGCCACTTCGACCAGTCCAAGGGTGCCAAAGGACTTTCGTAACATATGTCCATGGTGTGTACGTATCGTCGCTCTTGCGTATACACTCGTATGCGTTTGCATGCCTGCCCTTCCGTGAGCCTGGTTCGAACTCTCTTGTCTCTCATGCGCACGTCGCTCTGGCTTGGGCACGCCTGGCCGCTATAAATAGGACCACCCCTAGGGCTGCGGGCCTCGACTGCCGTCGCCGCTCCATCGTCCTCTGCATAGCGCCGCGCTGCCGCCATGGCTGTTGTTCTGTGCGTCGTCATCCTCACCCACATCAAGCGTGTTCTGCCGCTATTGTCTACCAACAACCAAAGTCACGCCGGTGCAACGTCTTCCTGCGCCATTGGCCCATCGATGGCGTATGGTCGTCTCGGGTGCCCCTGTCTCGGCGAGCTAGAGCTGAGCCTCTTCCCCACATGTGTGCAGCAGATCGTGCCTAACCCCTCCAGCGACCAGCGACCTTCAGATTCCAAAGCCAATCCAAGGTCCTTTTATTTCCCGCATACGACATGCCAGGATGTAACCTGCAGATGAGGACGCTACGAGCAGAACTAGAACCAGCCAGGAACATCACGTGAGCAAAGGATAAGGTGATTTTACAGAAGCGATCATCCGTCTTTTATATATATTCTAATAATAAGTATAGTTTAGTTCTGTTCTGTTGTCTCGCGGTTCTTTACAATAATCCAAATCGGTTTCCTTGATCCCAATCGTTGGCCAATTCGCAAGCACTGCTCGTTGAGTGTTGCAAACACTCTGATCCCGCTCAGTCTACGTTCAATCACGATCTAATCCTTCGGTCTGTTTTTGATCGCCTATCTTTTCCATTCTACATCAGTTTTAGTCCGTTTTGGTTGTGTTGGCTTGTGATGTAATATAAACCACACACTAGTAATAACTTTTGTTGTATCTCATGTTTCTAAATTTCAAATTAGATATTAATGCTATTTACTGTTTTTCTAAACAAAAGCAATATAGGGTTTCTTAAACACATGTTAAATTGATTAATGTTTATTCCAATAGTTTTCTAATTTAAACCAATTTAGGTTTAAACCTTGGTTTTATAACGGATGCTTGTTAATATGGCTAATGATATAACTAGTTTTTTTTTCAATTAAAATATGAACATGTTATACTTCGGTTTTTCATAATTACTATTGTTAATTTGATTAATGCCAATTATAATATGTTGTGCAAAAGCTCGAATATGCTGGTCTCACTAGTTTCTCTATAATTAATGGTTTCAACGGTATGATTATTATGAAATATTTACAAATAAAATATGACTAGTTTTAACTACGGTTTTCAATTCAAATATAATCTGGATAAATTCTATTTGGTTATTTCTCTAAAATATCCCTTGATATGTATTTTATTAATTAAAATAAATATAGTTTATCGTCTTTTCTTTGCGATCGACAATGCATATATTCCATTAGTTATATCTTCGGAGCCGTAGCTTCATTTTCAACGTTTTTTAGCGCTTTCGTGACCGTAGCGACGAGCCCTATCTTTGAGCACGTGTTTTATAAAAGCTTTTCCTATAATTGGTGTATTGTTCTTATGCATGTATGTTTGTCTGTTTTGTATGTTGCATGTGTTGTCACGTATAGAACGAGTATCGTACGTGCGAGTGAAGATCAAGTTTTTCAAAACCTACGGTTGAAGAATTCCTTGAGTAGCTATATATATTTGGGAATAAAGGGAAGTATTCTTTGACCTATATCCTAGTAACTTTAATCACATGATCTGGAGCCTAAATTTGCATGCTCCTAGTAAGGATGACTATCTTGTTATTCCTTTACATATTTATTAACTTGGGAGGGCTGTGATGTTGCAAATTAATTGCTACCGCTCAACACATTTTATTTATGTTGCTAATCTGGATTAATTAATGATGAACATCATAATAAAAGTTTGGTTTTAGCAACCTGGAGACTTGGGCATGTTTTTGTTGGTTTTGTTCAAGTGTTTCACCCTAAGGATCGGTTCGCCAAGCGACTACCCAGGAAAATAGTACAAGCACAAAACTCACATGGGCACTGGGTTTGACTGATTAATTAGATGAACTAGAGTTTTGGCTTACTTTCCTGAAACATGGCGTTTGAGGGGTCTGGGGAATATGGAACTTTGCCCTTTACCAATGTGGTACGGTTTGATTTATTTGTCACCCTTTGGAACAGAACTCTCATATCTTTCGTTGACTGGAGTAACCTATAACGAGTGGGCCATAACTCTGGGAATTCTTTGTAAAGGTCTCATAATGAAACCCTGCCGATTCATCTAAGGTATGAATAAATGGGGCGTTGCAAACGTCGAGCACAATGGGAATCATAGCTTATGGGTAAAGCTGTACAATCTCTCGAGAGTGTTTAAAATTGATATATCAGCCGTGCTTACGGTTATGAGCGGCCTGAACCCTCACATATTAGAGTTTTCCAAAGAAAAGAATGTCATGGCAATGATGGTAAAGATGGTATGATAATGGGATGATGATAGAATGATGGTGGTTTATTTTCAGATATTTTATTGTATTTATGTTATTCCAGTTATGGGATGGGTTATGCTAATTCATGGTTAGTAAATAAAATTTGACCAACTAAAAGCAACCGCTATTGCCTGTCCACCGTAAAGCCAGTCCACTTTATCGTAAACAGAATACTTTGCTGAGTACGACATGTATTTACCCTTGCTATCCCAAAAAAATATAGCTCTGCTCTCTACAAGTTGATGATGTTATGAAGATGAAGTAGATCTAGAAGTCTAGAAGGTGTTTAGGCGTACGTGCCCTCAGTCACCCTTCTTGTGAAGATGGAGTTCCGCTACGAGATAGAAGTTCCGCTATACTCTGGTATATTGACTTTTGTATCAAATGTAAGTTTTATATGCTTATATAATGCACTATCTATTGATATTCACTAATGAAGTCGGCTGTGCGTTTGGAAAATAGATTCTGGGCACACATATGGTGTCATCTGGTTTTGTTTCTAAAACTGGGTGTGATAGAGTGGTATCAGAGCTGTGTTGACTGTAAGACGTGAGCCTAATTAGCACAAGTCGTATTTTTAATCTTTCCTAGGATATAAAACTTATTTTCCACAAATCCTTGTTTTTTTTTATCAAAATTGCTATCTCTGAGCAATTCCCATCATTTCAACTATGTATTTTATAGAATAATTCCTTGTCTGTTTTTACCCTCTCCCCGTTCGTAATGTGTTTTGTCCCAATTCACCTTTTGTCAATCGTCTTTTTGTTTGTTGCCTTTTCAAAATGACAAACAAGATATTTCTTTTCTCACTTTGGCTCAAATCCTTCGTTAAAAAAAGAATACACCATGTAGTTGAAGAATCGAGTAGTAATGAGTTTGTATACTTGTTATTGTGCTACATGCTGTGTGATTTGGTTCTTTGTATGTGTTACTGCATCGTGTGCCTTTGGTCCACAACGGCTGCAGGAGTTTATATATAGGCATAATAAATATGTGGGTTCTTCTCGATCCCCATTCATCTTTCCTTTTTCCTTTGCAAAAGCTTTGCTAAGTGAAGTCCAACTATAAAGGAGAAGGACGCTTGCACCGACAAAGTTCAGATCAACACTCTATTCTCACCCCTTTCATTAAACGCGATAATGAGCAACACTTCAAGCTTAATCTTTTTAAGGGGGTAGACCCGGAAAGGATTGGAGAGACAAGAATCTGGTCTACCAATGTGATTCAAGGATTTCAGACAAAATGAGGAGGCTACCATCAGTGAAGTCGATAAAGTTCATCACATAATCAAGGATCAGGAACTCTGAACCATGTTTCTTTTCTTGCTAGCCAGTCTGAATCTCGAGGATGAGTTTCCTTTAAGGAGGTAGTTTTGTCACCCTCTAAATTTTTCAATTTGGAGCGTGACACTTTAGGCTTGAATTAATACAATGAATTTTTTGAAATTGTCCAACTATTATATAATTATTATCAAGACATTTAGGATATGAAATTAGGATTTTATAAATCAAATTAATATGATGTAGTTTTAATAATATGTGTGTTGCATTCATGCCACTTTGCATGGTGTTTTGTTTGCAAAATAAATAAATTTAAATAATTTTTTTAAAAAAAATTAGATTTCGCTTGGGTCCGACTATATTTAATTTTCTCAACGTCTCGTTTGGCCCAAAATCATTTGAATCTCATGCTCCCACCCATTCATCTATCTAATATGGTCACACATGAGGCCTAGCACCATTATCAGTTCTAATCAATTTTTATTTCTCTTTTTCTTTATTTTACTTTGGACATAATCTTGTACACGTGAATTTCTTAGACTCATTATCATCTATTCACGTGTTGTGAGAGCAGCAATCTTAATTCAATCTCTCGCTCCCCTTTTCCTACTCATTCTTTTCCAAGGCTTGATAATTAACCTTGCTCATAAACAAAACTAGCCTACAAGCAGCTCTCGTAGCTCTTTTGGTCTATCTCAGCATTGCATAAAGACTATTCATCAAGCAACGTAGCCTCTTTAATTCCCTCTAAAATCAGATGAGCCATTTCGACCAGCCCAAGGGTGCCAAAGGACTTTCGTAACATGTGTCCATGCTGTATACGTATCGTCGCTCTTGCGTATACACTCGTATGCGTTTGCATGCCTGCCCTTCCGTGAGCCTGGTTCGAACTCTCTTGTCTCTCACGCGCACGTCGCTCTGGCTTGGGCACACCAGGCCGCTATAAATAGGACCACGCCCTAGGCCTGCGGGCCTCGACTGCCGTCACCGCTCCCTCGTCCTCTGCATAGCGCCGCGCTGCCGCCACGGCTGTTGTTCTGTGCGCCGTCATCCTCGCCCACGTCAAGCGTGTTCTGCCACTATTGTCTACCAATAACCAAAGTCGCGCCGGTGCAACGTCTTCCTGCGCCATTGGCCCATCGATGGCGTATGGTCGTCTCGGGTGCCCCTGTCTCGGCGAGCTGGAGCTGAGCCTCTTCCCCACATGTGTGCAGCAGATCGTGCCTAACCCCTCCAGCGACCAGCGACCTTCAGATTCCAAAGCCAATCCAAAGTCCTTCTATTTCCCGCATGCGACATGCCAGGATGTAACCCGCTGATGAGGACGCTACGAGCAGAACTAGAACCAGCCAGGAACATCACGTGAGCAAAGGACAAGGTGATTTTACAGAAGCGTTCATCCGTCTTTTATATATATTCTAATAATAAGTATAGATTAGTTCTGTTCTGTCGTCTCGCGGTTCTTTACAATAATCCAAATCTGTTTTCTTGATCCAATCCACACCCTTCTGCAGATCGAACCCCAATCGTTGGCCAATTCGCAAGCACTGTTCGTTGAGTGTTGCAAACACTCTGATCCAGCTCAGTCTACGTTCAATCACGATCTAATCCATAGGTCTGTTTTTGATCGCCTATCTTTTCCATTCTACATCAGTTTTAGCCCGTTTTGGTTGCGTTGGGCTTTTGATGTAATATAAACCACACACTAGTTATAACTTTTGTTGTATCTCATGTTTCTAAATTTCAAATTAGATATTAATGCTATTTACTGTTTTTCTAAACAAAAGCAATATAGGGTTTCTTAAACACATGTTAAATTGATTAATGTTTATTCCAATAGTTTTCTTATTTAAACCAATTTAGGTTTAAACTTTGGTTTTATAACAGATGCTTGTTAATATGGCTAATGATATAACTAGTTTTTTTTTCAATTAAAATATGAACATGTTATACTTTGGTTTTTCATAATTACTTTTGTTAATTTGATTAATGCCAATTATAATATGTTTTCAATTATAACCGGTTAGTTCAAACACGATAGGTGCAAAAGCTTGAATATGTTGGTCTCAATAGATTCTCTATAATTAATGGTTTCAACGGTATGATTACTATGAAATATTTACAAATAAAATACGACTAGTTTTAACTACGGTTTTAAATTCAAATATAATCTGGATAAATTCTATTTGGTTATTTCCCTAAAATATCCCTTGATATGTATTTTATTAATTAAAATAAATATAGCTTATAGTCTTCTCTTTGCGATCGACAATGCATATATTCCATTAGTTATATCTTCAGAGCCGTAGCTCCGTTTTCAACGTTTTTTTGCGCTCTCGTGACCGTAGCGACGAGCCCTATCTTTGAGCCCGTGTTTTATAAAAGCTTTTTCTATGATTGGTGTATTGTTCTTATGCATGTATATTTGTTTGTTTTGTATGTTGCGTGTGTTGTCACGTATAGAACGAGTATCGTACGTGCGAGTGAAGATCAAGCTTTTCAAAACCTACGGTTGAAGAATTTCTTGAGCAGCTATATATATTTGGGAATAAAGGCAAGTATTCTTTGACCTATATCCTAGTTACTTTAATCACATGATCTGGAGCCTAAATTTGCATGCTCCTAGTAAGGATGACTATCTTGATATTCCTTTACATGTTTATTAACTTTGGAGGGCTGTGATGTTGCAAATTAATTGCTACCGCTCAACTGATTTTATTTATGTTGCTAATCTTGATTAATTAACGATGAATATGATAATAAAAGTTTGGTTTTAGCAACCTGGAGACTTGGGCATGTTTTTGTTGGTTTTTCTCAAGTGTTTCACCCTAAGGATCTGTTCGCCAAGCGACTACCCAGAAAAACAGTACAACCACAAGACTCACGTGGGCACTGGGCTTGACTGATTAATTAGATGAACTAGAGTTTTGGCTTACTTTCCTGAAACATGGCGTATAAGAGGTTGGGGGATATGGGACTTTGCCCTTTGCCAATGTGGTACAGTTTGATTTATTTGTCACCCTTTGGAACAGAACTCTCATATCTTTCGTTGACTGTAGTAACCTGTAACGAGTGGGCCATAACTCTGGGAATTATTTGTAAAGGTCTCGTAATGAAACTCTGCCGATTCATCTAAGATATGAATAAATGGGACGTTGCAAACCTCGGGCACAACGGAAATCATGGCTTGTGGATAAAGTTGTACAACCTTTCGAGAGTGTTTAAAACTGATGTATCAGCCGTGCTCACGGTTATGAGTGGCCTGGACCCTCACAGATTAGAGTTTTCCAAAGAAAAAGATCTCATGGCAATGATGGTAAAGATGGTATGATAATGGGATGACGATGGAATGATGGTGGTTTATTTTCAGATACTTATTTATGTTATTCCAGTTATGGGATGGGTTATGCTAATTCATTGTTAGTAAATAAAAGTTGACCAACTAAAAGCAACCGCTATTGCCTGTACACTGTAAATCCAGTCCACTTTATCCTAAACGGAATACTTGCTGAGTATGACATGTACTTACCCTTGCTATCCCTCAAAAAATATAGCTCTGCTCTCTACAAATTTATGATATTATGATGATAAAGTGGATCCAAAAATCTACAGGGTGTTTATGCGTACGTGACACCTTGTATATGTTGAACACTAAACTGTTGCAAGAGGCATTCATTCCCCATATGAGAGGAAGGGCCCTGTGGCCCACACACCCTTGTGCTCAACCTCTTGTGGGCTGTTGTTGACGGCATTTAAACACGACAAATCTTATACTACAAGCGACAATATCGTATGTAGCTTTCTCCAGGATGAGTATAATGGGTTTTGTCAATCGAGAAAATTAACTAATAGAGAACTAATTAACTAGAGTTAAAGATAAACTAAAGGTAAGAAGATAAAAGGTAAGTCTAAATCTACTTCTAAACCAAATCTAAACTAAGCATAAAATATACTAAATATATAATAAGATAAGCAATTATAACAAAACTAGAACACTAATCAAAGGGTATTGACCAGAGTCTAATCAAGCTCTAATTGGATCCAAGACATGCATGATAACGGACGTCACAACTAAATTAAAACAACGAGATAACTAGCAGCTCAATGTAGAAACAAGCATTGATCAATCATAAACTTCATAGCAAAATTAAATCAAGATCGAATAATCTAATCTCCTAGATCGAGTTTAACATTTCTCCAGCTGTACTATCACTACTAAGCAGGTAATCACTGAGAAACTCTCAACAGGCATAGATAACTAGCACAATTAGAACCTCTAACCACCATGATCACAAGAACTAGATATACAACCACTAGTAAACTAGATGCATCATATGTTAAGCCATGATATGTAACACCCTGATTTTTGATATATGAAAATCTTTTCATAAAATAATTTAATTTTGCTTAGGGTTGGATTTATTTATGCATGACACCATAATGTTTTATTTATTTTTAATATTAATCTAGTAAAATCAAATATAGGAATAACTTGTTTAAGCATACATGCAGTTGCACATTTTTCTTGATTGGTTTGCATTGCTTTGATTTGAATTTGAATCCATTTAAATCCATCAAAATTTCTCAAATCCCAAAACCAAATTGGAAAAATTCCTTTTACCCCCTCCTCTTTTCTTCTTCGGATTCGGCCCAAATCACCGAATCGGCCCACTTTCCTTCCCTCTCCTCTCCTTCGCCTCGGCCCAGCGCGCCGCGTGGCCCAGCCTGCGCGCCGGCCCAGCTGCGGAGGCAGTCCACCCGCACTCCTATCTCCTCATCGCCGACAGGTGGGACCCGCATGTCATCCCCTTCCTTTTCCCTTTCCTTTCTCCACGCGCGCTCGGACAGAGTCTGCGGCGGACACGCCCTGGCCGAGCCGGACTCCGCCTTCGCGCCGCCCTTCCTTGCCTCTTTCGCACACTCGCACGCCGCCCCTTTATAAGCCGCCCCACCGCGGCGTCCGTAGCCATACAAGAGCTCTAAACCCTAGCCGCCTTTGGCCTTAGCTCGCGCACCCGAACGTTGCGCCGCCGCGGAGTTCACCGTCGGAATCCGCAGCTGCAGGCCTTCCCTGTCGATGAGATCAAGCTCACATCCTTCGCCTTGAGGTAGAGTTTCTAAAAGCCCAAACCCGGCCCTACTTGTGCTCAGTTCGCCGGAATTTGGCTCACCACGCCGTCGCCGGTTCGCGCAGGAAGCCACCGTTCGCCGCCGCACGTCGCTGTTCGCCATCGCTGATCCTCCGTCCAAGCCGCCTACACCCGTACCTTCACATTGAGGTAAGAAAGCTCCCTAGCTAGCTCTAGTCCCTAATTGCGCTCTACCCCGACGGCGATTGCTCGTCGAAGTTACTCCGCCGCTCCGCTCTGCCGCCCGCCGCTCCGCTCCGCCGCCCGCCGCCTCCGGCCGATGCGCCGCTGCCTAGACCCCCCTACCTGCTTCGCCGTAGCTCCTTCTCACTCACGCACCTCACCCCGCTAGCCCTAGGCCACCGGAACCGCGAGTACGCGGAACGCCGGCGACCCTCCGCCGCGCGCAGTGACCGCCGTCGGCCGAAACCCGCCGTCGCCGCCCCTCACTTCCCTCCGATCAAATCTCGACCGTCCGATCAAGATCTAACGGCCGTAAGCCGCGCGACCCGGAGTCAATACCGGTCAGCGCCTGTAATTTGCAAAAGAGCCCCTGAGTTTTCTAAAAATTAACCTGCAGTCCAGATCTATTACTTTTAAGTCCCTGGAGAATCAAATCTCTTATATTTTAAGCCTTCTATCTTATTTTATGTATAACTTTTATGTTTTAACTCCGATTTGAGCGATTTTCGAACCTACGGAATCGTGATGATGCGTAGATTAGATCTAAAACCTTTTTAACCTCTTTATGATGTTTGGTGTAATGTTTTAGTTATTTTGTGCTTATTGCCTGTATGTGTGCAACGTGTAGGAGACCAACCGATTGTGTTTGCCGAAAATCAATCTTGGGAAGTTCCTGAGCAAGTTTTTGCTGAGGAAGGCAAGTATTCTTTGATCTATATCCTATTTACTTTAATCACATGATCTAGAGTCTAAATTTGCATACTCCTATTAAGGATGACAAGATTGATATTCCTTTACAAGTTTATTAACCTGGAAGGGCTGTGATGTTGTAAAATTAATTGCTACCGCTCAACTCATTTTATTTATGTTACTAATATTGATTAATTAAATGATGAACCTGATGATAAAAGTATGGTTTTGGTAACATGGGGATTTGAGCATGCTTTGTGGGTTTGCTCTATGGCCTCACCCTAAGGATCGGTTCGCTAAGCGACCACCCAAAAAAACAGTATAACCACAAGACTCACATGGACACTGGGCTTGACTGATTAATTAGATGAACTAGAGTTTTGGCTTACTTTTCTGAAACATGGCGTATGAGGGGTCTAGGGGATATTGGACTTTGCCCTTTGCCAATGCGGTGCAGTTTGATTTATTCGTCACCCGTTGAAACGGAACTCTCATATCTTTAGTTGACTGGAGTAACCTATAACGAGTGGGCCATAACTCTAGGAATTCTTTGTAAAGGTCGCCGACTCACCAAAGGTCAGTGTTTGAGGGCCCATACAGCTCGAGGCAAATGGGAATCACGACTTGTGGGTAAAGTTGTACAACCTCTGGAGAGTGTTTAAAACTGATATATCAGCCATGCTCACGGTTAAGAGCGACCTGGACCCTCACAGATTAGAGTTTTCAAAGAAAGTGGCTCATGGTGATCATGGTAATGATGATGGTAATGAAGACAATTATGATTATGGTTCATGCTTATATGTTTTACTAACTTTATAATAATGGGATGGGTTATGACTAATCATTGCTAGTAATAAAAACTTGACCAACTAAAAGCAATTGCTATGCCTGTCCACTATAAAGCCAATCCACTTTTATCCTAAATGGAATACTTGCTGAGTGCGTCATGTACTCATTCTTGCTTATTTTATACTACGTTGCATCCATTGCAACCGTTGCTCAGATCCAAAAGAAAGTCATGATGAATCTTAATCAGGAGTTCCAAGACTACGACGAATTCTAGGCTGGTGTGCCACCCGTCAGTTGCCTGTGGAGCAATGGTCGTCTTCCGCTGTCGTTTAGTTATTTCATTTTCGCTAAGTTACTCGATTTCGATAAAGACATTTAAGGTCTGTAATATTATATTGGTTATTACTCTTAAGTTAAAGTACTGGTTGTGTTATTGATTTTGTTTATGCTGTGTATGTGGTTAAACAGATCCTAGCACATACATGGTTAGCATTTGATTTTGTTTCTAAAACCGGGTGTGACAGAAGTGGTATCAGAGCCGTGCTGACCGTAGGACGCAAGCATAGAATAGAACTGATCGTTTTTAAGGATTTTGCTTACCTTTTCTTGCTTTCTCCATTCAAATACTTGCAATATATGCTATTCTGATATCTGTACTTGTCTATTTCAATTATGACTTTCTATATCTGCTCATCCATCCAATAATAGAGTTATTTCTTATGTTTGCTTTCGTTGTGGGCCTGTAGATGTCAAGCTTTAAGCGTGGTGCCCGCATGCGTGTTGGCGGACGCATTGGTACACTAGACAAGACCAGGCTGCCAACACCAACCCCACCATCCCCACCGCCACAAGAGTGGGAAGATCTGAACGACATTGATGAGGACGACCCCGAAGAGCTAGTACCAGATTCGTCTGACGAGGAGCAGTCAGAAGAGCCTGATGCGCAGCCGGAAGTACCACCCACTGTTTTAGAAGACCAAGCCGCAGCTCAAGGTCAAGACGGAGGACAAGGCCAACAACAGCAGAATAAAGATGAAGATCGCTGGAACGAGAGCGTCCACCATTGGTTCAACTACCCACTGCTGTTTCCTCGGATGTTGCGGGAGGCGTTAATGAGGATCCGACTTGGTCACGCATGGGTCACGTATGTGGGAACTCGCTATCATCACCGTATCTATCAAGAAGAGTGGGCCATGGCCGTACAGATCAGCATTTTGGACGAGTATGGAGCGCGTCGGGACATCTCCCTCAGCTACGCTCCTGCCCTTCACCACAATTATGAAGCCGCCATCAGTGATGCAGCTCAGGAAGCCTTGGCGACCCTATGCTACTCTTGCCACTGCCTGTTAGCCAATGGTACGCTACGTTACTTTCCCCGTCGTCAGCCTGGAGGACTCGACACGTGGATCGTTACTCCTGCCACAGAGAAGAACCCGCGCCTTGAAGCCACCATGGACTACCTTGTCGCACTCAACACCGATTACAATGCCCTTGCTGAGGAGTTGCTCACGACAAAGCTGGAAATTTCAAAATTGCGCGCACAAATTACGCCAAGCGTACTAGTGTTCAACCCCGTCTACTATCCACCAAGGAAGAGGGTCCGCTACAATGACCCAGCAGCAAGGACCTACATTCGGCATCCTTAGGAGAGTTACCATTGTAATAGGGTCCATTATCATCATCTAGTTTAGTTAGTTCGGATAGTCTTAGATCGTTTAAAAGTGTGCACGTTTGCTTGTAATGGTGTCATATGGATGATTTGGTTCTTTGTAATGAGTGCTTAAGCTGTGGGGTGATGCCCACAACTTAGTTTTGTGGTGGGATGCTTAAAAAGTTTAATAAAGGTAGTTAGTTTGGGAAAAGCCTTGCTCTATCTATATCTATGATTAGGTCTTTATCTTATCTATCCTGGTTACCAATGTTGAATGAGATCTATGACCTGGGATAAGTGCTAATGATATATTTGGCCAAATCAGATGAGTACGGGACGTGGTCGTGGTCGTAGAGGTAGAGGAGGTCGTGGAGACGAAGTGCTCCCGAATCCACCGCCGCCGATGACTACGGAGCAGCTGATCATGAACCAGACCTAAGTGATACAAGCTCTCGGTCAAGCCGTGGCGGCCATGCACCAGGCGCAACAGCAACCACCCCCGCCACCGCTGCCGCAACGGCGTGACACACGCGCGGATTTTTTGAAAGGACATCTACCTATATTTACTCACTCTACCGACCCCCTAGATGCAGAAGACTGGCTCCGTGCAATAGAGCGGGAGTTGGACGTCGCTCAGTGCACCGACCAAGAGAGGGTTCTCTACGGTCCTCACCAGCTATGGGGTGCCGCTCAGCAATGGTGGGAGTCATACCGCTTGGCTCATAACAACCCTAACACTATCACCAGGCAAGAGTTTACAGAGAGATTCAGAGCACACCACGTTCCAGCTGGTGTGATGTCATTGAAGAAAGAGGAGTTTCTAGCACTCACTCAGGGTGCTATGTCTGTCAGTGAATATCGGTCATGTACTCATTCTTACTTATTTTGTACTACGTTGCATCCATTACAACCGCTGCTCAGATCCAAAAGGAAGTCAAGATGAATCTTAATCCGGAGTTCCAAGACTATGACGAGTTCTAGGCTGGTGTGCCACCCGTCAGTTGCCTGTGGAGCAATGGTCGTCTTCCGCTGTCGTTTAGTTATTTCGTTTTCGCTAAGTTACTTGAATTCGATAAAGACATTTAAGGTCTGTAATATTGGTTATTACTCTTAAGTTAAAGTATTGGTTATGTTATTGCTTTTGTTTATGCTGTGTATGTGGTTAAACTGATCCTGGCACATACATGGTTAGCACTTGGTTTTGTTTCTAAAACCGGGTGTGACATGATCATACCTTCCCTTGATGATACAAATAGACCTCTGAAGCTAGATAATTAGAGCACCGTGCAAGGCCTTTAATCACCTCTATGAATTAGAACTCTAATTCTAGACTAGAAACTCAACCCTATGCTCTCCTCTAGTTATGGTCCCTCTTGTCGTCGCCTCTCCACCTTGATAATAAATTGGATGCCTCGTCTCGTAGCCGATACTCGCTATTTATATCCTAGAGAAGACGTGGGAAAAAAGAAATCTCCAACCGACGTACGGAGTTCTTGGGTCGGCTTGACTGGGGGGGTTGGGTCAGTCGACCCGGACTCCTCCCTCGCCCGTTCCTTTCCATCTTTTGCGTGGTCGCTCCTTATTGATTAAAAAATATCTTTTCAATATTACTCGGACTCGTAGGGTTCTGGAATCTTCGGTATTTCCCGAGCCTTGACAAATTCTCCTATTGTTAGATATATATGAAGTGTCCTTTCCTTGTATGCTTCCATAATCTTGTAGTTTATCGTAGCTCATGACATCTTCCAGAAGTTTCTTGAATAGGAAAAGCTTTGATCACCTCACGGGGGGAAATGAGTCAATCAATCTTTCCTTATTTATCACCTTCTATACTTCCATTTCAGAGGTTTTTTATCAATTGCCGTAGATTATGATGAATTTTGCAAAATATAGCTCAAAACCTGAAAAATTTAAGTATAGCAAAATTCCAAGACAATGTTGCAAAATTCACAATAATCGGTGATAACTGTTAGTAAAAGATATAGTTGACGCTCAAAATCAGTGAAAAATCATATAAAATAATATAAAATATTAGTCAAAATTATGCATCAACAACATCCCCACTCTTAAACCTTGCTCGTCCTCGAGTAAGTCAAAATTTAAAATGAAGCTTACAATCTAAGATCAAATAATTAAACTAAACTCCCAACTTTTTTTTCAAGTTTGGACCAACAATTATACAAATAAAAAGACATTTATTTAAGCATATCCCACAATAAATATAGAAAGAAATCAACTTCATCAATAATAAATCTCCTTACTTTTTCAAAAATAATTTTCAAAGGAAAATCAAATTTCAAAGATCAATTTTTCTAAAAGGCCCAAGAATTACACTCAACTTTCCAGTCCCTCCATAATAAATGGTGTTCCTATAACTATAAATGTATAAGTGGAGGCTTATCTGTGGCTTGGTATAAATCCTAATCAAAATTTTACTCTCGCTGTATTGTCAAACTAAGAAAAGAATCTGCTAGTATTACTGAGATTTCTCAAAAGGGTCATGAAAAATAATTGATGAAAAAGATAAGAAGAAAAATTTAGAAAAGTGGGCATATGCAAATAAATCAATGATCTCAAGGTACAAATAAAGTCCTTGCTATCGGATTGCATATGGTTGGAATATTTTCTGGAGTATATAGACGATAAAGAAGTCACATATATATAAAAAGTTAAAAACTTAAAGCTTAGAAATTTATTGAGAAGCTTTTCTCTTTTTTTTTTCAGCCGAGCACTTGGTCTTTGTTTTCTTTCTTTTTTTTTCTTCTAGCGACCACTTGGTCCCTTTTTTTTTGTCTCTTCAAAAATTTCAATATTTTGAAAATTGTAATAGAACCTCATGCTTAAGTATTTTTGTAGACAATGATCGGAACAGGGGATATAATAACTCAACCTTTAAAATACTCCAAAAAATAATAGGTTGTGGTCAAATGATAGTCTCAGGTTAAGGATGGATATCCAATGAAATTTGTAATCTCTCCAATGTAGAGAGACACAATGCATGGATAAAAAGGCTAGCAAATGAAAATATAAGGAAAAAAATGAATGACCAGCTTTGAAATCTCAAACCTTAGATTCAAATCTTAATCCAACTCAAGTAAGAATTAAACCTGATAAAACCATGGTTATCAATAAAGCTCTAATAGGTAAGGCCTTTACAAAGATATCCTTCAAAAATTGATCATAAGATTTAAAATGAAACAAATATTTAAGGAGATCTATCATGACAAAATGAAATCTAAACATGATAAACATATGGATCTTTATGAAACAATCATATTTATCACATAATTGCTGATCATAATTCATTTAAAATTGTTTTAATGAGAGCATCAATTAGTTTAACCATCGATATTAGAACATAAGAAAACAAAGATTTTATTTTATTCCATCGAAGGGATAATACATGACCATGATAAAACTAACTCACATAAGAATAAAAATCACTCATAATTATACATAAAAGATAAAACAAAAAAGATAAAAACATAATAGGAAAATAAAATAAAATAAACAAAAATAAAAGTGCAAACCGAAATCTTCACTACTTCTGATTCCATAGATGGAGGTTATACATCTGCTCTTCAATGCTTTGAGTATTCTGCTCATATTGATTAATATTTCCTGTCATCCGATCAATAAGTTGATAGTTCTGTGCCACCTTTGATTCCATTCCATAATATGCTTGATGTGGCATTCTTTTGTGGTGGAACCGTCCTGCTTAATTCAGACTAAGCAAACCTGCCACCTCTGGCTCGCAGTGCACCTAGGCTGAACTAAACCCGGTAGTCCGTTGAGAGTCCTTCGGCTCTCGATAACACCATTTCTAGAGAAACCGACATCAAACACATCCGACTCTCGATGGAATCACAATAGTTACATCATCACAAGCAGTTGAAATAGAGAGTCATAGACTTAATTTACAACCCAAATATATGAAATCAAATACATGTTCAAAATATAGCGGAAGCGATTGCAAAATATATATAGCGGAAGCGTTTTCAAAACATCTCGCAGCGAAAGCAAAAACTCAAGTAGTCTTCATGCAAAGATAAACAAGGCGAGTAGCACCGAGCCCACCGGTTCTACCCTCCTTCAAGCGGTTGTGCAGAAGTCATCAGTACCTGTGAGCCAAAAGTGGGGGCAAACCCGGAGTACTAATTACGTAGTAGGACTTAATAGAAATGGCTTACGGCTGACGCAAAGCTTGCTTACTAATCATGTGGGTCCTTAGCTGTTGATTTTAAACAAGGTCATGTTGACATAAGATAGCAGGATTTGACAGCTGCTATCCCTTAACCATGAATATCCAATCTCATAAATAAAATCTTGCATGAAAGTAAAGCATGAATAATTGCTTGCATAACCCTTGATCATATAATATACACGAGTATCATCAAACATGTTGAGTTCAAAAACATGAATATGAGCATAGATGTTCAAGTTGTTACGACGTTGCCCGACAGTGATTTTGGCACTCTCACACCTGGTGAGCATCAGCGATTCGAATCGATTTCTAATTCTCGGGAATAACTAGAAATGCCAGGGGTACATGCTTACTGGCCATCGCGTTTCTACATATAGTCCCCATCTCCACTTGTCCCATCCCAAATTCGATTCCAACCCGGCATTTCCTAGGTTTAGCCCCCACAGAGCGATACCACGACGGGTCAGCTCTCCGTGAGAGTAAGCGCCCCCGGTAGGACCAAGTCTTTGTTCTTCAGATGGCACAAGCAAGACTTTCACCAGGGCCCATGTCCTTGATAAGCACTCTAGCAATGTTATGCCAATCAGCAGACGAACAGCGAGCGGGCCTTATGCGACTCGGGCGGAGCCAGATAACAACAACGCACACCCCAAAAGTAAATTTACGCTCCGCCCAGTCTCTATTTAATATCAGCAATAATATAATAAAGTTCCATCATAGTAAGATTTCTGAGATTTGTAAAATTACCTACGCGACGAGTGACAGTGCTTACTAGTGTCTACTCGTACTAGCATTTCTAGGCATACTCGTCCTACGAACTCTATTCATAGGAGCTAGGGCCAGGGCGGCCAGGATGTCTAATGCAGTTGGTTCCAAACAACTCCTGATCCATATGCCTAATCATTAAGACATAAGATGTTTGCTGGGTATAGTATGGCCCTACCCACCTTTGATTATTCTTATGAAAACCAAAAAATTAATCTAAGTTAGTTTGCCGGGTTGTGGGGCTTTACCCTAGGCAACCCCTTGAAACAGGGACGGATATAATCAGCGACCCTCCATCTTCGAGTTGAGAAAAAACCAACTCCTAGTGCAAGGGCTTTTCGTCTAGTTGTTCGATCAGTGGATGCTCCTGCGTTTGTCCTTCGTTCGCGGGATCTATATGCATGATGTAATGCCAACATGAGTGCAACGAATGCAAATGCATGTTCTTCAAAAAAAATGCAAATGCATGCATGAGGTGCAAGTGAAACATAATGCATGGTCAAGTAGCTTGTGACGAAATGACTCAAATACTCTTAGTTTAAATACACCCCATAACAAGGAAATTTAACAACTTTACTGAGAAATTATACAACCCATCATTAAGAAATCGTACAGCCCATCACTAAAAAATCATACAAACCATCACTAAAAAATCGTACAAATCATCACCAAAAGCTAGTTTGACCTATTTTGCATGACATCACAAAGAGTCTAGCAGCAAGTGACATGGAGTATCAAGCCACACACATATTCACATGATATGCACTTAGGTTGATTATATAGGTTTAACAATTGTTGATTTAACGTGCTCATCTTAAGATCCTACTGTAATACCACTCCAAGTGAACTCATACATTTATGACAGGAAGCTTAATATGGTTCAAAGCTACTGCCTAAATTTCAGCAGCCAAAGAGTTTTAATTATTTTACTAAAATTCTAACAATATAACAGCCTTATATGTTTCTAGATTTTTCATAATTTGCAGGAATGGAATTTAGACATCCAATTTTTGCAGTGAGCACTATTTGATATCAGTAGCATGTACAAAAATTTGCATGTGAAATACCATTAGTTTAACAGGACATTTATTTTCCATATATTTATCTCATGCAAATTAAGTTGTACTTATAAACAGTGTTAATAAATTCTCCAAAAATACTTTTTGAACTCCCTATCATACTATAAGCATACCAGATTTTTCATAGAATTATCTTTGCATCCTAATGTTACTTTTTCCAATTATCGAGTCTAGCAAGTAGCATTTTTGCCAATTTCAAAATAGCAGTGAAAACATGCATTCACAACCTCATACTTCGCCAGTGAGCTACTCATACTATATAAAATACATGAAAAATACCAGAGGTCATATTTGAGCATATTTTATGTAGCCTTCATTTTCCAAATTAAATAAATACACAAAACATATGCAAAATGGCAAAACTGTAATTTACCAACCAATGCTAGGGCTATCAAAAATCACACAGTGCCATAATACCATAAGAAGACTGTTATCCAAATTTCACCATTTTAGGAGTTCATTTAGTCCATTTTTACCATTTATTCACCCTCAACATGCATGCAAGACACCAGGGGCAAAATAGTCATCTCATGACATCATACCTATCCTGTAGATCTACTCCCAAGGAGTTCATATCCACTGAGTTTGTCCATTTTGGATGTTTCTATTATTTTCTATGATTTTTCAAAGTTTACAGCCCAAAATAACACATTAACCCTAGATCTAGGACCTAGACGTAATTAACTATGACTTCCAGGGGCTAGAACGTGAGATCTACAAGACTCAGTGCATCGCGCTTCGGATTTGAACAGAAAATGAATAAAGCGCGGGGGCCAGGATGCAAAATCACCATCTTCTACCTCCGGCTCGGCCCGATGCACGCGTGGCGGCCGGTTTTGGCCGGGTTGCGCCAGCGCGTGGGGGCCAGCACTTGAAGCTAAGATGGCGGCGGTCGGTGTCGCCGGCGACGGGGAAACTTTCCCCTTTGGTCTCGTCGGTCGGGGGTGGCGAGGAAGAGCAACGCGGAGGCGGTGAACTGAGGTAGCGACGGTGAATGCCGACGGCGGTGCGGGCGCGGATCCGGCGAATGGGTAGGGCAACGGCGTCAAGGGCTAGCGTAGAAGGTGCGCGAGGACGAGGCGAAGGCAGTGGTGGTGTCCTGGAGGCGTGGGGAGGGCCGAAAGGTGGCCTCCCACGGTGAGGGGCCAACGGCAATGGCGGCCATAGCGGCACACACGCGGGGAAGGGTGAAAGGGGGCAAGGCTAGGGACGAGGCTGTGCGGGGATGGTGGAGGGACTTGAGGCGAGCGCGGGGCGCGCGGTGGATGGAGGAAAGGCGGCCCAAGGCGGCCGGCGTCGCGAGCTTCGTCGCGGCGTCAATGGCGGCCGGTGGCTCTGCGCAGTTGGAGGAGAGACAGAGGGAAAACGGGCGAGGCACAGAGTATTGGAGTTGGAGGTGGATGCACTCCGCCGGGCTGGCGTCCAAGTTAAAGATGTGGGGCATAGATATCCCCTGGGTCCTCATGAAACGTATTCTCTGCATGGGCCGACGGAGGGCCCGGTCCAGAAGAAGACCGATCGACTTGACGCATAAGACAAGGACTCGACGTGTACAAGGAAGATCTAAGAAAAATCCTAGTAGGAGATGTAACCAATCCTAGTAGGACTAGAACTCTTTGTAACCCAAGCTATGCCGGACTATACAAGGTGGGCAAGAGATCCCTCTAAACAACACAACTCCTCAACCCCATAGGAACTCAACCCCCCAACTCTCCAACTCCCTCAACCTCATATGCCCTCATTGTACCCTCGAGAGCTCAAATCAATACAATCAGCCCCAAACAGAACGTAGGGTATTACGCATCTCGTGGCCCGAACCTGTATAAATCGTGTCTCCTTTGTGTTTTATGTTCTTCGTCGCATCTCAAAGCGAACCATCGAGCTACAGTTGATGCAGGCGCCCACAAAAGCATCCCGTGGTACATCCCGTGATGCATTGCCGGATTAAAACCCCGACAGTTGGCGCGCCAGGTAGGAGTGTCTGCTTCGGCAATATCGCTGGCTCCATGGCCATCGTCCTCAACAGATTGATTTTCGGCAAGATCGTTCTTAGCGGCATCAACTTCGAACCTCGTGTCTCTCGAGTTGGAGCAGTACAGATCAGATTGTGTCGACACCTAGAGTCGCCAACGCTGGAGTTCAGCTAATAGATCAAACCAGTGCGTCCTCTCTGCGCTTGCGAGTCTCAGTACGAGCAACTTTCTCATGGATCGAAACAACGAACGCCATCACGTACGAATCCAAGTCTATCTCGTCAGTTATCAGCCCACCAAATCGGATCAAGATCCCATCTATTGTGCATGCCGATGCCACGTCGAGTCCGAACAAGACCATGGTCTGCACAGCTTGCATCTACCAGCAGAGTCCGATCGAAATTAACAGCCAAGCACGCAGATTGGATTGAAGGCCTCCACCCGTAATGTGGTCCAAGATTAATTCACCCTCGTGTGCTTTCCAAAAGATGGATCAATTTCCAAAATCATCGTCGGACTCCGAGTTCAAGCTGAAGTTGCTAGAGCAGCTGCTGAAGTTAGCCCTCTTGCTGTTAACTAAATCATCACGTACACGGGAATTCTCTATTCTAAGCGCCAGTGCCCAGTACCATCACTCAACGCCTGAAGATTTCGCTCAGACTGGTTACGACAACAACGGAAGATATCTTATACTGCCCCCAAAATAGCTAAGTCGTTCTATTGTTTGAATTACACATTTAATTATGTTGATTAATTTTCATTCATCCGACTAGCTCGGTCACTTCAATATCATTTATATTTGTATTCTCTCTACAAACAATACTACTCGATTTGTCTCCTGATTATTATTTCAGAAAAATATTTCATGTCACCACAAATATCTACAACGCACTCAAGCAGTCAACTAGTACTGTTATTGACTATCTTTGATTTCCGCCAGAAAGGTGAGGTGCTATCAACTAACCGCACACTGAGTCCTCCAATCCAAGTGGTTTGCTTCGATTGCTCATATTATTTCTTAATCATCTGGGCTATGGATCTATTGAATTATCTCTTAATCATGCGGCTATTTGGATCATTGAATTATTTCTGGAAGATCCGAGTTATTGGATCAATTGGATTTTCTATGGATCACTCGGATTATCTATATTATAGCTGGATCACCCGGATTATCTTTAGATCACTCGGATCATCTCTGCATTATTCATAATGGTTCTGGTCACTCGTCCCGGATCACTTGGCTTTACTCAGATCAACTCTGGATTACTCATATTGTTTCGCATCATTCATATTAATTTCAGCATCATTATTTCTGGTTCATTCTTATTTCAAGACTAGATTATTCATATTATTTCAGGATCACTTGGCTACTCATATTATTTCATCACCATTATTTCTACATCAGTCGAGTTACTTCAGATCACTCAGATTATTTCCGGATTACTCGGGGTTTCGTATCATTCAGATTATTTTTGGTCATTCAAACCGTGCATTACATACCTCGGTAAGCTGAAACGTTTTCTACTTCATGTACTTTCTCGGATTGATTGCATCTCATGTTTCGCCGAGCCAATTCTTTTCAGTTGCATCTCGTGTTTCGCCGAGTCAATTCTTTTTCGGTTGCATCTCATGTTTCTCTGAGTTGAATCCTTTCTGTTGCATCTCGTGCTTTGCTAAGACAAATATTTTCTGTCGCATCTCGTGCTTTGACAAGTCTCAATATTTTCTAGCAAGATTTATGCATAGGACGGCGGGCGTCATGAACTCTATATGACCCCCGTGACAATAGGGTAGTCGGTTTGGCCAACCGGCGTTATATGCCTTCGCTTATTCAGTAACGAGGTATCCACTATCCCTTTGCACTCTTCGTATAGAGCAATCGGCCTAGGTCGTATGACCAACAGTATAAACTCATACATTTATGACAAGAAGCTTAATATGGTTCAAAGCTACTGCCTAAATTTCAGCAGCTAAAGAGTTTTAATTATTTTACTAAAATTCTAACAATATATCAGCCTTTTATATTTCTAGATTTTTCATAATTTGTACGAATGGAATTTAGACATGCAATTTATGCAGTGAGCACTATTTGATATCAGTAGCATGTACAAAAATTTGCAAGTGAAATATCCTTAGTTTAACAGGACATCTATTTTTCATATATTTATCTCATGCAAATTATGATGTACTTATAAGCAGTGTTAATAAATTCTCCAAAACTACTTTCTGGAGTCCCTATCATACTAGTAGCATACCAGATTTTTTATAGAATTATCTTTGCATCCTAAAGTTACTTTTTCCAATTATCAAGTCTAGCGAGTAGCATTTTTGCCAATTTCAAAACAGCAGCGAAAACATGCATGCACAACCTCATACTTCACCAGTGAGCTACTCACACATTATAAAAGTACACGAAAAATACCAGAGGTCATATTTGAGCATATTTTATGTAGCCTTCATTTTCCAATTTAAATAAATACACAAAACATAAGAAAAATGACAAAACAGTAATTTACCAACCAATGCTAGGGCTATCAAAAATCACACAGTTCCATAATACCATAAGAAGGCTGCTGTCCAAATTTCACCATTTTAGAAGTTTATTTAGTCCATTTTTACCATTTATTCACCCTCAACATGCATGCAAGACATCAGGGGCAAAATAGTCATATCATGACTTCATACCTATCCTGTAGATCTACTTCCAAGGAGTTCATAGCCACTGAGTTTGTCCATTTTAGATTTTTCTATGATTTTCCAAAGTTTACAGCCCAAAACAACACATTAACCCTAGATCTACGACTTAGACGTAATTAACTATAACTTCCGAGGGCTAGAACGTGAGATCTACAAGACTCAGTGCATTGCGCTTTGGATTTGAACGGAAAATGAATAAAGCACGGGGGCCAGGATGCGAAATCACCATCTTCTACCTCCGGCTCGGCCCGATGCACGGGCGGCGGCCGGTTTTGGCCGGGCTGCGCCGGCGCGTGGGGGCCAGCACTTGAAGCCGAGACGGCGGCGGTCGGTGTAGCCGGCGACGGGGAAACTTTCCCCTTTGGTCTCGTCAGTCGGGGTGGCGAGGAAGAGCAACGCGGAGGCGGTGAACTTAGGCGGCGATGGTGAACGCCGACGGCGGCGCGGGCGCAGATCCGGCAAATGGGTAGGGCAACGGCGGCGAGGGCTAGCGCAGAAGATGCGCGAGGACGAGGCGAAGGCAGTGGTGGTGTCCTAGAGGCGTGGGGAGGGCCGGAAGGTGGCCTCCCACGGTGAGTGGCCGACGGCAATGGTGGCCGCAGCGGCAGACACGCGGGGAAGCGTGAAAGGGGGCAAGGCTAGGGACGAGGCTGTGCGGGGATGGTGGAGCGACTCGAGGCGAGCGCGGGACGCGCGGTGGATGAAGGAAAGGCGTCCCGAGGCGGCCGGCATCGCGAGCTTTGTCGCGGCGTCAATGGCAGCCGGTGGCTGTGCGCAGTTGGAGGAGAGGCGGAGGGGAAACGGGCGAGCCATAGAGCGAGTGGAGTGGGAGGCGGATGCACTCCGCTGGGTTGGCGTCTAGGTTAAAGCCCCGGGTGCGGCCGGTGTCGGGCGGGCGTGCTGGCGGCCATGGTGTGATGCGGCAGGTGGCGTCCGCCGCGTGGGCGCGTCGGAGCGGGGAAGACAAGAGGTGGCGCGGCGGTAGACCGAGTCTATGGATCGGTGCCCATGACAGGTGGGGCCGAGGCGGGGTGGTAAGAGTAGTGGTCCATGGACCAAGCGCACGGAGAGGAGAAATGGTGGGGCCCGCAGCTGCCGGTTTCGTCCCGCGCGGGCGGGAATCCGAGGGGCCTGACATGTGGGACCCACTCGTCATAGAGACAAAGGGAAAACGAAAATTACGAAAATGGAAAATCAGCTTTGACCGGTTGTAGGCAGGTTTCAACTTCTTAGATTTGAACTAGTTAGAGACCGAATTTGAAAATGCCCCAATTGGATAAAATGTTCTACTCTTTGAGTTCTACAACTTTATTATAAACTCTCATATCATGTATTCAAAAATATGGTTTAAATTTGAATTTAAACTGCTGACCCCAGTTTGACCAGCAGGACCCATAAGTTTAGAAATTCTAAAAGTCTATTTTCTAGTCATATTCACTCAAAGATCTTCTTAACAATGTTGTTCATAATTTCAGGATGTACAACTTTCTCAATAAAAGCATTGCAAGATTTTAGCTTTAAGATCAAGAAAATTTGAATTTACTTTACAGGTCAGGTTTGGACAGATTTCATAAATTGACATAAAATGGCCCTAAACCATACCGAAACCATTATGCATGTTAACACACAAAATACCAAAGTTGTCAAGTTTGAAATTGTCTACAAGTTTGGTATATCAAGTTTCTTCAAATTCACAACAAATTCAAAGTTATAGTGACAAAAGTAGAGGCCTGTTCAGGAAAAACTGAATTTAATTGGTTCAAATGACTCAGTCTACTCATGCACTCATTATGAAATGTTCATGAGATGATGCACATATGTCAATGATGCAATTGAAATGCACTTGAGATGCCTGGGGCATCACATCCTTGAGCTGCAACTTTTCTACGGTATAAAATCTTGCTCTTCTGGGAAGAAATGATGCAGGTAAAGGAATATTTATTGATGGTCGAAACACTGGAGTAGAAGTAGGATCATAAGAGCTGATTGGCCTAGGATTGAATATAGGCCCTTGAGATGATCTTGCTCCTCCAAATTGTTCATTGGTGAATTGCTGACCAGGCTGTGAGAAGGGGGTTTCCCAGACGCCCCACCCAGTGGAAGGTAGTGGTTGACTTGATTCTCCCTCTTCAAACATGAATTTCTCTAGGCAAACAATTCTGTCTCGAGCAAATAAAGCATGTCTAGGACTAGGAATTCTAAAATTGGTCTTGGTGATATTCCTTTTTTCAAAGAATTTTCATCTGTATTGGCCGGTGTCTTTATATAAATTGAGTGGAAAACCAATTCAGGATTCAGTGATGAAGCTATTATAGTAAGATAATGCCCAAAACCAAGTAAACCAGTGTTTCTGTTTCTTTGAGCAATCCAATGATTTAACATGGAATTAATAGGATTAATTCCAGTAGGTTGACAAAGTGCAACATATAGACACTTTAATTCTGCAAATTGCACTTTAGTGTCATCTAGCCTTTCTAGGACTTTGCAAGTCATAAATCTGTGAATAATTGCCCCAACCCAAATTTCCAAATGCTCTCTCTATGCTTGTGTAAAGCCTAGAGTAGACATGAATCTAAAGTCTATGTCGAAATTGGAGGTAATTCTATTCAGACAACTAATATACCTTTGCTCTTCAATAGAGGTCCTCAAAGAAAATCATTCTGAAGAATAATTCAAGTCTTCATCTTCATCGTCAAAATTCATTGGTTGAGGGGTTGAGCTTGAGTATGAGACTGAGTCCTTGGCCTCTTTGCTGGTTCTAACACATCTTCAACTTGCACCGAGAATCGAGAAGAACAACCTTGTAGTCCTTGATCCCGACGAATGCTTCGACCGGAGTCGGAACTTCCCCTCTCAGAGACGGAGTATCTCCTAGATGAACGCCTTGATGAATCATTATCCTCTTGTTGGTTGATTGGATCATGGTCCGTCCATTCCTGCTAATGTTAGTGAAAGAGAATACATACAAAGAGAAACTATATAATAATGAGTTTATATTACAAAAGCAGTAAACTAAACAAAGCTAAACTTTAAATTAATCAAAACTAAATATAAAATAATAAATAAGGAAATATAGAAATAAAGGAAAATAAAGTATATAAAATAAAGGTAAAATAAATGGCGAAAATCAAAGATAAAAAGAAACTAAATCTTATAAAAACAAGAAATACATACATAAACTCAAATTAATGAAGACCCAATTAATTAATTCTCTGGCAACGGCGCAAGAAAAGCTCGTTGACAGCACTTAAGCACGGCAAACCTTATACTACAAGCGACAGTATTATATGTAGCTTTTCCCTAGGATGAGTATCATGGGTTTTGTCGATCCAGAAAATTAACTAATAGAGAACTAATTAACTATGGTTTATGATAAACTAAAGGTAAAAAGATAAAAGATAGGTCTAAATCTACTTCTAAACCAATCCTTAAACTATATCTAAACTAAGCGTAAAATATACTCCCTTTGTCCCAAAAAACATGTCATTCTGGGTTTATCCTAAGTCAAACTTTCTAAAGTTTGATTAAATTTATACGAAAAATTGTAAATGTTTATAGTACCAAATGAGTATTGTTAGATTACTTGTCACATATATTTTCATTAGGTATCAATTCGGTTCTGTAAATGGCGATATATTTTTTTATAAGTTTGGTCAAACTTGCGATATATTTTTTATAAGTTTGGTCAAACTTCATGAAGTTTGACCACGAAGTTTGACTTACGACAAACTCAGAACGACTTGTTTTCTGGGACGGGGGGAGTACTAAATATATAATAAGATAAGCAATTAGAACAAAACAAGAACATTAATCAAAGGGTATTAACCATAGTCTAATCAAGCACTAATTTGATACAAGACATGCATGATAACGAGTGTCACAACTAAATTAAATCAGCGAGAGAACTAGCAGCTCAAGGTAGAAACAAGCATTGATCAAGCATAAACTTCATAGCATAATTAAATAAAGATCGAATAATCTAATCCCCTAGATCGAGTTTAACCTTTCTTCAGCTGCACTGTAACTACTAACCAGGTAATCGACGAGAATTCTCAATAGACATACATAATTAGAGAACGCACTTTTAATTACTTCACATAGCCTAATAACATAATTAGCACAATTAGAACCTCTAATCACCATGATCACAAGAACTAGATATACAACCATATCACTGGTAAACTAGATCAATGATCAAGAACGCTATACGAATAAAACCTTTAAAGGCATTCTCCAATCAACATGCTTCTAGACGTAAAATTAATTAGAGCTAGAACAAGTATAATTAGAACAAGATCATGATAATTAGATAAGAACAATGCTTCATTGATGAATTGTATCATATATGCAGTCATGATCATACTTTCCCTTAATGATACAAATAGACCTCTGAAGCTAAATAATTAGAGCACTGTACAAGACCTCTAATCACCTATACGAACCAAAAAACTCTAATTCTAGACTAGAAACTCGACCCTCTGCTTTTCTCTAGTTATGGTCCCTCTTGTCGTCGCCTCTGCGCCTTGATAATGAATTGGATGCCTCGTCTTGTAGCCGATACTAGCTATTTATATCCTAGAGAAGACGTGGGGAAAAGGAAATCTCCAACTCACGTACGGAGTCCCTAGGTGATGAGGACATGACCAATACGCATACGACCAAGGCCCAAGCGAAGATGGAGTTTAAAGCCCAATCTACATTTAAGTCCAATTTATTCGCGAGCCCGGTTTGGACTGCTGGAGTGGGCCTCACGAAAACGTATCCCCAGGCCACATACGGGCTCCGTTTTGAGCGTTCTACATATATTTCGAAAGCTAAGGAGATAAACTTTCCAACCCAATTAGTTTCACATCATTTGGACTTCGGAGTCGACGGGAAATCGCGTCGCAAGGTGACAGACAGAATCTGCCACGGTGCTGCGACGCCGGTTTTTGGGCCCACTGGCCTTGTACGCCCTAGGTTTGCTCGGCCACCTCCTTGGCCTCCCCTTAGCCTTCTCTCTTGTATATATTCTGTAGCCTTCATTAGATTAGATGGGGTTTTGCTTAGATTATTCTGTCGTTATGAACAGTTTCGCCGTGTGAGAATACTCCGGTTTGTGAAACCCCAACTTGTGAGCTTAATCCTTTCTATTCGCAATTTTAGTTTGCATCTACCATGCTCTTGCTTGTGTTCTTCGATTTGCAGGCAGGGATAAGCCTTCGTGGCGAGGTCAATCGTGTGTGCAGGGTTGATAACCAGAGGAGACGTGGTGCTGCGATTGCAGGATTCGAATCGTGTTGATTTGAAGCCGGATCGTGTGTGTCGTGCCTTCGCCAAATCGATAGTTATCTCCACCTGACGGAAGATCGGGAACCCCCCGTCCCCATAAGGGTTCCTGATCTTCCGTCAGGTGGAGATAACTATCGATTTGGTGGAGGCACGACACACACGATCCGGCTTCCAATCAACACGATTCGAACCCTGCAATTGCAGCACCACGTCTCCTCTGGTTATCAACCGTGCACACACGATTGACCTCGCCACGAAGGCTTATCTCTGCCTACGAATCGAAGAATACAAGCAAGAACACGGTAGATGCAAACTAAAATTGCGAATAGAAAGGATTAAACTCACAAGTTGGGGTTTCACAAACCGGAGTATTCTCACACGGCAAAACTGTTCATAACGACAGAATAATCTAAGCAAAACCCATCTAATCTAATGATGACTACAGAATATATACAAGAGAGAAGGCTAGGGGGCGGCCAAGGGGGTGGCCGAGCAAACCTAGGGCGTACAAGGCCAGCGGGCCCAAAAACCGGCATTGCAGCACCCTGGCAGATTCTGTCCGTCACCTTGCGATGCAATTTTCTGTCGACTCCGAAGTCGAAATGACATGAAACCAATTGGGTTGGAAAGTTTATCTCCTTAGCTTTCCAACGATATGTAGAACGCTCAAAACGGAGCTCCTATGTGGCCTGGGCATACGTTTTTGTGAGGCCCACTTCAGCAGTCCAAACTGGACTCGCGAATAAATTGGACTTAAATAAGGATTGGGCTTTAAACTCCATCTTCGCTTGGGCCTTGGTCGTATGCGTATTGGTCATGTCCTCATCATTCTCCCCTTCTTGGTTTTGAGTCGTCCTCGACTCAAAGACGTCGATGCGTGCGGAAATAGTTGTTCCACTTTTTGACATAATCCAATATTGTTTCTCTTTTTGAAATTGAACCTGTTGTGACAAAATAAACAAAGAAGAACAAGTGGATCTAGACATGATATGGTTAGTTGTACAGTACCCCTTTACTTTATTTTGATGTTCATCGATATAATGAGAGCCACAATTAGAAGAGATATAAATACGATGAACCATATATTCTCCATTACTATCATACTTGCCAATGACCTGATACGTATGTTTTGATATTCAAGGTAAATCAGCAAGAAGAAAAAGTTTTTCATTCAAATTATTCAGATTGCAAAGAATATCAAATTCAATATAACCCAAAGTATTCAACGAAGATAACAATTTCAGCTCGTCTTGCAAACTATTAATTGGGAGAAAAGGTTTACTTTCAGCACAAACAATAGGTTCTAGAACCATAATATCATGATTATTCACAACTTGTGACATGGAAATAGCAGCAGCATCATCACACAACTCTTCTTTATCACACGAGGTAGCAGCAAAATCATCTTCAATTATGGTTAAATGCAGCACATCAAAAATTAGCTCAACTTGTGTGACCACTGCACCCATGCTATTACCTGCGCTCACATATCTAGTGCAATACTTATCTTTTAGTAGCGTGTTGTCTCCTTCATCTTTGCTCTCAATATTCTGTGTATTGTTAGTAACAAAGGAAGCCTCCATAGATTGTGTGTTATGATGTTTAATTTCAGCAAGACATGTACCATTTTTAATTTGATCCTCAATCTCACAAGCTAGATCAATTAAATCATGTTGACAATTATATTCCATATAAACAAAATTGTTTTGAATTTTCTTATTATGACCATTTAAAAAATGTATTTCAGTGGCTTCATCAGATTCATATAAATCAAAACACGACAATATAGATTTGAACTTCTGATAATAAGCCATAACAGTTCTATCTCGTTGTTTCAAGCATTTCAATCTATTAAGTGATATTTCTTGATATAAATGATCAAACATTGTTTCCCAATTGATACCTGAACTTTTCGATGCGGATGTTTGCAATGTGGTGTAGCTCTCATATGTCTTTATATTTTCCATCCGAGTAGTGCTATGCCCTGTCATTGTTAGCAGAAAATAAGAAAACACACGAGAAGTATATTGTCCTATCAACTATTATGTATAGGCGGTAAGATCACACACTCTCAAGCGTCTTGCCAAGCTCTTACAAATGTTCTTACCAATGCAATTGCAAAGGTTGAACCTGTACTGATCAGAAGTATATATGTGGAGCTTTGGAAGACTTTATATGGTAGCAAGGATTAGCACAAATTGAAATCAGATAGCAAAATTGAATGAGTGTCCAAAGTACTTGTCAACGTTGCTTTCCTAAACTTGTTCCTAGAACTAGCTCAAGCAAGCACGTCACCCATATGAAGTACAAAGGAAACAAAGGATGCAAGCACTTTTTTCTTTTTTTCTCTCCAAAGTGCCGTAAGAGCGAGATACAACTTTAAACTATCATAATAATGTTGTCTGTAAATCACAGATTTTCTACCCAAACTTGCACGGACGATTTTACACTCTTAATGACCTCAAATACCAAAACTTACACCACAAAAGTTGTAGATATACTTTTTTCTTTTAAAAAAATATATGGAACACCTTTTTTAGACAAATGAAACAGGAGATATGGACCCCGAAATACAGGCTGTTCAGAAAATTCTGGGTCACGAACAGATTTGCTCCCAACTAGATTTAGACACTGATAGCAATTTTTTCTGGAAATATCGCAGTTGACAAAGTTGTTGAAAATTTCCCAAGCTTTCGAAAAAGTACTAGAACAGTAAAATTCGAGTTCGTATGTGGGAGATATCATCAAAATACCGAACTGGAAAAAACAATTCCGAACCGAACGCGATGACGTGATGGAAAAAGATACGATGACACGATGCAAAACTCAAGCCAATCTAAGAACAAGATCTAAACCAGTAACAAGACGATGACTATAGACACAAACTCAATGATGCGGACTCCAAAATCAAAAAGTGCAAAGGCTAAACTTGGCTATGGGATACGATGAACTACAAACCCGAATTTTTTGGTTGGCTTTTCCTAGGTTATAGGACGAAACAAAACTAATCTACTAAGGATAATGGCAAGCAAACCTGACGGTAAACCTTTCTCTGAATACCACTTTATGTGGACGGGGGGTTCCCGATCTTCCGTCAGGTGGAGATAACTATCGATTTGGCGGAGGCATGACACACACGATCCGGCTTCCAATCAACACGATTCGAATCCTGCAATCGCAGCACAACGTCTCCTCTGGTTATCAACCGTGCACACACGATTGACCTCGCCACGAAGGCTTATCCCTGCCTGAGAATCGAAGAACACAAGCAAGAACACGGTAGATACAAACTAAAATTGCGAATAGAAAGGATTAAGCTCACAAGTTGGGTTTCACAAACCGGAGTATTCTCACACGGCGAAACTGTTCGTAACGACAGAATAATGTAAGCAAAACCCAATCTAATCTATGACGGCTACAGAATATATACAAGAGAGATGGCTAGGGGGCGGCCAAGGGGGTGGCCGAGCAATACAAGGCCAGCGGGCCCAAAAACCGGCGTCGCAGCACCCTGGCAGATTTTGTCCGTCAATTTATGACATGATTTTCCATCGACTCCGAAGTCCAAATGACGTGAAACCAATTGGATTGGAAAGTTTATCTCCTTAGCTTTCCAACGATATGTAGAACGCTCAAAACGGAGCCCGTATGTGGCCTGGGCTTACGTTTTCGTGAGGCCCACTCCAGCAGTCCGAACCAGACTCGCGAATAAATTGGACTTAAATGTGGATTGGGCTTTAAACTCCATCTTCGCTTGGGCCTTGGTCGTATGCGTATTGGTCATGTCCTCATCACTGGGTCGGCAGACTTGGGGGGCGTAGGGTTGGCCGACTCGGACTCCTCCCTCGCCCGTTCCCTTCCATCTTTTGCGGGGTCGCTCCTTATTGATTAAGAAATATCTTTCCAATATTACTCGGACTCGTAGGGTTCTGGAATCTTTGATATTTGCCAAGTCTTGATGAATTCTCCTATTTTTAGATAGATATGACCTCAAGCTATAAATAGAAGGGCACACCCCCCTCACTCACTTGTACCATTCGCCATGTGAATTCTCTCTTTCTCCCTCTAGGAGGCGCCCCATGGGAGGTGCTTCCGTTCTGAAAGTAGTGTTTAGGTTGGAGTTAGAGGTAGGGCTCCATCGTTCCGGAGCTGTCTTCAGGAGTTCGGTATGAATTCTTTTGTATCTTTTCTTTTCTGTAAGACTTGAGTTATTTAATTGATTATCTTTCTTTACTTTTGTGAGCATTTACTTTACTAGTGCCTTTGGTATTATTCATGCCTTAGCATAGTAATGTCTTTTAGAATATAGTTAGAGTTGCTCTGAGGAGTAATGAATATTTAGTTTGTCATGCTTATAGATTCCTCGTAAGCTCTTTATAGCACTTGTTTATACGGTTGTGTATATTTCTACCTGTTAGTACCAGTAGAAGTAAGTGTAGACATGGTGTCTACAATTGCGGTCACCTTGGTTTTGCAAGTGATTAGACCCCACGTAGTTTTGGGTAGTCGGTGTGCATGTAGACTAGGTGCACCCAGCTTTGGTAGGTCCTCTTGGTGACAGCAGGAGTGTACCCTATGTAGTCCACCCCCGTCGTTCGGGTCGCTTGTAGCCGCATAGCTGAGTTACTGCGACACCCGCCTTTCTCGTCTAGGTTATCAGCACTCTGGTGCCCGGAAGTGGTTAGCAGGTTCGGTGGCGAAGTAAGTGTCTTAGACAACTAGATAAGTCATCACCTCTGTCAGAGCAACATGTTGGTCTAGCTTAGTCTGTCTGGCTCACCTTGGTATAGAAAGTCCTCATCAGGAATTTGAGCTCTTACCTCATTATCCTTCTACCTTTACCTGCTTTCTTGCCAACGGTGCTTGGCTTGTATCCCATGGTGCTTGGTGTCAATTGTTCCTAGTTATCGGTTGACGTGAGAGAATAGTAATAGCTGGATGAATGATAGTTTGATATCTCTATCTCAATACTTCCCTGTGGATAAATATGATACCTTGGAATACTCCCAGGTGAAAAGCTACAGCGGTCTCCGTGCGCTTGCGGAGTAAAATCCGGTAGGCTAAGAGTGTTGACAGCACTTAAGCATGGCAAACCTTATACTGCAAGCGACAGTATCGTACGTAGCTTTTCCCCAAGATGAGTATCATGGGTTTTGTCAATCCAAGGAATGAACTAGTATACTCTAATTAACAAGAGTTTAAGTTAAACTAAAGGTAAAAAAATAACCTAATCTATATCTAAACCAGTCCTTAATCTAAACCAGTCCTTAGCCTAATCTAATAGAAACTATACTATATAAACATAAGATAAACAATTAGAACATAACTAGAGCACTAATTAAAGGGTATTAACTAGCTCTCTAATCAAGGTCTAACTGGATCCAAAGCATATGCAATATATAGGTGCCACTTTAAGAATAGAGTAGCAAGATATTTTGTAGATCAAGGTAAACAAGCATGTTCAAGTATATCTATCATAGCATAATTAAATCAAGATCAACCAATCTAATCCCCTAGATCGAGTTCAACCTTTCCCCGGGCTCTACTGTCACTAGTAACCAGGTAATCGACGAGAAATTCTCAAAAGGCATACATAATTAGAGAACGCGCTTCTAATTATCTCGCATAGTCTAATAACATAATTAGAACAACTAGAACTTCTAATCACCATGATCACAAGAACTAGAAACACAACCATATCATTAGTAAACTAGATCAGAGATCAAGATCGTTAGATAAACATAACCTTCAAAGACATGATCTAATTAACAAGCATCTAGATCTAAATCTAATTAGAACTAGAACAAGCATAACTAGAACAAGAACATGATAATTAGACAAGAACAATACTTCATTAATAAACTGTATCAAGATTATATCCATGATCATACCTTCCCTCGTTGATACAATTGAACCTCTGGAGCTAGGTAATTAGAACACCGTGCAAGGCTTCTAATCACCTCCAGGAACTAGAAGAACTTCTAATCCTAGACTAGAATCTCGACCCTCTACTCTCTTCTAGTTGTGGTCCCTCTTGTCGCTGTCTTCTCGCCTTGATAATGAATTGGATGATCTGGCCTGAGGCCTAGGCTCGCTATTTATACCCTGGATATGACGTGGTAGAAAAGGAATCTCGAACCGACGTCGTAGGGGGTGGGGTCGGCCGACCAGGGGGGTCTAGGTCGGCCGACTCGGACTCTCCCGGCGTCCACTTCTTTCCATCTTTTGTGGGGTAGTTCCTTGATGATTAAGTAATGTTTGTGTGGGGCCTTTACGGACTTTTGGGCTTCTGGAATCTTCTTCATGGGCTAAGGTTGACGAAATCTTCTAGTCTTTGATATATTTGATAATTATAATAAATAATTGTCTTCAATTCCCAATAGCTCTTGACACCTTCTTGAAACTTCTAATTAGGAAACCATGATTGACACAGAGTGGGGTATGAGTCAACCAAGCCTTCCTTGATCATCGTCTTCAATGAATGTCAATTTAGAGGTCCTTTCTTACTCGACGTAGATCTTTGTGAATTTCCCAAAAAATAGGTCAAAAACCTATAAAAATCGCATATAGCATAAAACCATGTAAAATGATACAAAATATTCGTACTTAAGCCGTGTCAACAAAGAGCCGCCAACAAGCTTTTCTGGCGCCGTTGCTGGGGAAGCGCTGTGTTTATGCTATTGTTCATCCTTTTTGTTGTTGCTCTTTCATTTTATTTGAAAATCCAAAAAAATTATAAAACAAAAAAAGCATTTTCTTTAATGATGCTCTATCCGTTGTGAAACGACCCGGATTTCGCGATGCCGAAATCCAAGCCTTTTGCTTCTCACGATAGTCCCAGGATACATAGTGCTATCGTGAATCACATATATCAGTCAATATCACAACCAGAACTTCGATTATTATTACATTTAAACAATATTGGCCAAAGCCGGTACAAGTCCAACATGACTGAATCAAGCAGAAATCGTATTCTAGCAGCGTAAAGTAAGTCTTCGGGTCCATCTCCACAGGCATCCTTGAGCGTAGCACCGCGATCCTCAGTCGTACCATCCTTCATGGGAAGTATCGCCGTCCGTCTCATCTTCATCCATCTCGTCTCTGCTGTCGTAGGAGTGGTCGTCTCTCAACTCGTCTCCCAAACCTGCGCGCCAGTAGCGCAGGCCACCTTGAGACACTCCTCTAAGCGGCAGCATAAAAATAAAAGGGACTGGCACAAGTGGAAGGCTCTAGGCTTCCTATGCAAGCAAGCAAATAGCAGCATTATCCAAATTATTATATCATTGTTCCATTTGGGAATTCGGTCACACGGCCGGTTCCCCTGCTCATCACTCATGCCAACACATTCACATCTCACCACCATACACCTCTTCCATACACCCAGTCAACATCAACTAATTCTGCGGCATGGGAAGCTCCCACCCGCCCATCCTCAACGGCCTCAGCCGGTGCTCTATCACTCGAGGGAGAAGAGAAGAAAACCCGTGCTAGATGAGGTGAGTTCTTCCCTTGGTCCGTCCTTGACCGTGGACGTCGGCTTTACGTAAAGATTTACACTCTGCAGAGGTTTGTACATCTGTACCCACGCGAGATGGGATAAAGGCAGAGCATCCGCTGCCATTGGCCCACCACACCGGTAATGACCTCCCCTTCCTGGCATCATTCTGCTTTCCTGAGCTAGAAAACTGTGCGGATATACTATCCACCGCACTCTCAGAACTGTGAGCTCGAAGAATCCGGGGCCTCCACGGGTCGAGTCTATCGGGAACGTGTGGCTGCATCACAGACCCACCGTCGTTCCCTAACACTATCGCCTTACGCCTGCAGTCCGAGTGCCATTGGGGAAGATCGAGAACCGGGCCTGAGGTCGCGTGGTATGCACGAAATTTCCAAGAGTTATCACCCCTACTCGGTCCTTAATTTGGCGAGAGCAAGCCTTCCAGGTGTCGGTTGCCACCCTCAGCGGTGGGCCGCGCACCACCACACACCTCTCTCCACTCATGGTAGAGTTCTAGTCTCTCCCATAATTTCCGTGCTGACTCCCGCCACCCATCTCACACACCATCTCGCGCTCAAAAACCCACCCACTTCACACACGCCAAGAGTTATTACATCCCACCATCATATCACCCAATCTCACATCATGTTCATTTTATTTAGTTGAAGTAGTAATATGGTGGTGGCAATATAGCAAACAGGGTAATAGTGGCTAAATGGAAGTAGGCTCCCTATTTTTGGGTTAACATAGCAAGCATGATCATAAATAAAGCAGCAGCAGCATATATGCGTGTCTATAGGATTCGAAGCAAGGAAGTGTCTGAATGGTGACCTAGAGTAGAGCTGATTGCTCTCAAGTTTTGGCGTAGTCACTCTTGTCTTCATGATCTCGTACCCTTCGATGCGTGTCCTGAGTCTCCATCAGTGCTACTCGGCGCAAACACAAAACAAAGAAATAAACACAACATAAGAACTAGACAAACAACACATAACAAAAGAGATTACGTTGATGGACGGAGGGGTCAGATTAGAATTAGAGGGTCATTTGATAAGAGTTGCAGGCGGGATAAAGTGATATCGACTAAATCCTTGGAAGCAACGAGGTGCCGATGATTAACCCGAAATTATGTGAACGAAGTGATTTCATGAACGTGTCAAAATAAGGCATACTAGCCACAAGTGATGTGAGAGAAGTCTCACATCATCCTTCCACGAGATATTATTAGAGATCAAATTATTCATCGATTAGATGGGAGATGTGCATTGCACGAACGGTGTGGATTTTCTGATAGTGTTCATTATTACTAAAGCATGAGAGGGATAGCCGAGTCGAGATCAATAGGATAGGGCTGGATAGGATCCAGATTTGAGCCCAATTAGTAATGATGAACTAACGATTGAAACCACTCCAGTTAAACCCACGGCATAGAAAGATATATGTGGAAACCGTTGGTCGCGTTTAGAGATTCAGAGAAATGACGGTAGGAATGAGAGCTATGGCCGAATCGAGCAGTCGCTCGAGGCCATATTGTCATGTATAAGCTAGAAATGAAATGGAACTGACAGTCACGGCCAAGGCGAGCTAGTGCTCGAGGCCCTGCGCAAACGCAAACGTCCGATTAAATGTGTGACAAGCATTGGCCGTAGCGAGCGAAAGCCCGTGGCCATGCACCGCCAAAAGAGCGAGTGATTAAGTGATTGGAAGACAGACATCGGTCGTGACGAGCGAAAGCTCGTGGCCGTGCATGAACTGAGTTAACTAGATTCGGAACATTGGCGAAACTACGAGTGCAGCCCGTAGTAGCCAAAGAATCGTGATCGTGCATAAGATCCAGTGCATTAGGAAAGTTAGAAATTTCGGCAGCATAACGGCTGAACCGGCGATAACTCACGGCTCGTGCATGCCGTAAGAGGTAAATTGGGTGTGTGTGTGTGCTACAAGATTATGCCGTTGGCGTGAGTGCCAGTGACATATCGTGACAACACGAGGAATACGTGCCCTGCAGAAGAACAAGGCCAGCTCGAAGGCAATGGCGTTCACAGATCATGCCACAAAGGCCGAACATCACAAGCACTAGATCATCGGCTCGAAGGATGGCATCACAAGGGGGCATGGTTGTGGTTCTCACCAAGGGCTCGAGGAAGGGCGAGGTTGATGCCGAAACGAGTTGACGCCGTGAAGAGGCCACGCCGTGCCTGTAGGACCGAGACGTACGACTAGAGGGGGGGGTGAATAGGAGCACTTTAAAAACTCAAACTCAAACCCCCCAAAGTGCGCTCTCACAAAAACACACACACACACTCCCGATACCGTCCACTGAACAGATACGTATCGGGTGGAAAGCGGAAGCACTCGAATTAACGCCCAAAGAAAAGGACGTAAGACGAACAACCAAACTACACCTAAACGAGCAAACACACTACACCCAGACAAACACAACACCTAAAACTACACCTCTCTAATGTGCAGAGTTACGTAGCATAGACAAGCTACTAACCCTAGGACACATTGAGAAACCCTAAACTGAAAACACTAAAGCAGCACCAAAGCAAGCAAGAACAACAAGGCACAAGCAAAACAAGACAAGCCACAAAGCTTGCAAGCGTCGCACACTAGCCACTCAACATACCGAAGCGTGCCTCACTTAAGAACAGTGAGTGAAGAGTATGGGCATGCAGTGGTTGACACAAAACAAGCTTGAAGCAAACCACAACACTCCAAAGATCAAAGAAACCAAGGAGAAAAGACCAAGGAAGAAGAGGAGGAACTAACACAAGAAAACAGCCTAAAAATGTACAGACCGTACTATCCGAACCCCCCCAGAAGGCCTAGACCGTACTAAGTTAAGAAGAGGTTGAAAACAGCCTAGAAACACTATAGACCGGACTATCCGGTCTCTACAGACCGTCCTATTTGACTCAGCAGAAAAACTGCACTCAAAAACAGCCCGACACCCTTTTGAAAAATCGATCGAAACGGGGTCAAATCTCAACGAAACTTCGCGAAAATTTTCATGGACAATCCTAAGGACCTTCTCTAGCAAATCCCAGAAGATCAGCTCCAAAAGATCAAGGGATGCACGGGAATTGCAAATCTCGTGAGGTAGGTGAGTTGACAACGAAAAACTGAAATCGGACAAGAACGGCCCTTGCTCGTGGTTCAATGATTCTAGCACTTGGCTAGTGAGATTCACCACATCATAGCAAGGCAAAATATCAGCAAAACAAAGATCCCAACCTTGGACAAAAGGAAACACACCAAAATCCAAGGATTGGAACCAAGAACAAACAAAAACGGGGAGGGGAAAAGGAGGACGAAATTGAGCTGCTCAAGACATGGATTTCTCAAGGAGTAATCTTGGATTGAATCACGAAATCAAGTCTTACAAGACCCCCTAGAGCCTTCCTCCCATCATCCTCCCACTAAAGACAAGATTTGACTAAACTAGGCACTCATCTCCTAGCTAATCTCCTCTCTTTTCTCTCTTTGGACCTTGGCTGCTAGGGTTAGGGAAACTAGGGTATTGTGGCTGCCAAGATAAGCTCCAAGGGAGCCTCTCAAGTCTATTTATACCCTAGGCCCTAAACGACACAATTACATTAAGACCCCTACTCTAAAAATGCCCGGAGGGGGCCAAACCGAAAAGATATAATCGGACGACTACGATGACGTCTTGATCATCCTCGGTTTCTCCGCCTAGCTTGGATGTGAGCCACGTAGCCAGTAGTCCGGAAGCTTCCCCCGGTTTTGAAGTCAGTAACCGGGAAACTTTATTCTGCGGGCTTCCTGGGCCAGGTCTTGGCCCAATCTTCTATCTTGGCGAGTCGGATCGCAACCCACCAAGTCACTTGAACTTGGGTGGCGGTTTTGAGCCGAAGCCACCAAAGCCTCCATCGCACGCCTTCGCGCCATGCACTCGGGTTGGAGCACCACGGTGACACCCAGCTTCTCCAGTCCATCGGAGTTGCCTCGCGGTCTATCGGAGGGCTTACACCACCGTTGCCGAACCGCCCCTCCGTGTACCGAGCTCCCATGGCCGACCGACGCCGAGCATTGCCTCCGGTCCCTTAGAGGACTTTTGCCTCAGTCCATCGAGGTCTTCATCATCTACCTCCAGTCCATCGGAGGGCTTGAGCTCGTTGACAATCACTCATCACACCAGGAGTGCAACGAGGCTGGTCCATTGGCTCTCAATCTCCCCCTTGATGAGTGCATTGTCAACACCTTCAACCTGTAACCTGAAATAAAACAAAGACAACATAAAAGCGTAAAACCGAAAAAGAAAGAAAGAAAGAAGAAAGTTGCTCAAAATGCCCAACAACCAAATACAAGCAAAGAAACAGGGCACAATGAGACAACAAAAGAAAGCAAAGCATCGGCTCCTCAAGACAGAGGCAAAAGGCTCAACGCACCGATGCAAAGAGCATGTTAAAAGCTCAAACTCCCCCTGAAATGCATCCTCACAAATGCAATATGAGTGCAAAGCTCTCCCTCAACTAAATCTCTCCTGAGTTCTCCCCCTTTTCCATATTTTTAAATTTCTTCCCCTTGGAGAAGTACACTAATCTCTCCCCAAATTTTCTCCTCCTTGTTGATAATGGACACATCAAGGGTTCCTTGAACTCAACTCCCCTTGAACTAGATAACTTGCTTAGCCTCTAAAATACACACACGAAAAGCCCTAGAACTAGAAGCATACCCCAAAAAAATCTCATCCAGACAACGAGACTCAAACTTGTCCAAATGCCCCGCCTTCTTCAGCACAAAGCATCTGCAGCCAAACGCTCGCACATGCTTGACGCTGGGCTGCCTACCAAACCGAAGTTCATACGAGGTCTTCCCAAGGAAAGCTCACAAGAAAATCCGGTTCGCAATGTAACAGGCCGTATTCATTGCCTCAGCCCAAAAGCGCCTCGGAGTCCTATGCTCATCGAGCATCGTCCGTGCCATCTCAACGAGTGTGCGGTTCTTGCGTTCCACAACACCGTCCTGTGGAGGGGTATATGGAGAAGAAAACTAGTGTTCAAGACCTAGGTCACGACAGAAGTTTTCGAAACGAGAGTTTCTGAATTCTCCGCTATTGTCACTGCGGATAGCCCTCGTGGCCTTATGACTCTCGTTTCTCAACCTCAGTACCAGATCCCGAACAAAACCAAACGCCTCATCCTTAAACTTTATGAAAAATACCCATGAGAACCGCGAAAAATCGTCCACAACAACAAGCACGTACCACTACCCACTAACCGACGCTACCCGAGCGGGACCTACTGTATCCATATGGAGTAGCTCACCCGGATAGGAGGTCATAACCTGAGACATAGGAATGTGAGAAGCGAAAACCATCTTGCCATGACGACAGGGGTGGCATACTAGGTCCTTCTCAGCTCTCAACTTGGGCAATCCTCGGATTAGGCCCATTGAACTCAATCTGACTAGTAGATCAAAGCTCAAGTGACCAAGTCTCCTATGCCACATCCAAATATCAGCAGAAGGACTAGCAACCAAACAGCGAGCAGGGCCAAAAACAGATGTGAGATCGACCCTAAAAACCTGACCAAAAGGCAGCAAAGAGCAAACAAGGGTCTCCTTAGCATCAAGAACGCAGCACGCACCCTTCTTAAAACGAACCTCAAATCCTTCATCGAGAAGTTGCGAAACAGAAACCAAATTGAACCCCAAATTCCGGACAAAGGCAACTTCTCTCAGGGAAAGCTTAGCAGAGAGCAAAACAGAACCAACACCCATCACTTTACCATGACCATTGTCCCCGAATGTGATATACTACTTGGTACTTACGGGGTTGAGGCTGGAGAACCACTTGCGATGCCCTGTCATGTGCCTAGAGCAACCGGAGTCCATGATCCACACGTCCTCCATGCCTCGATTCTGCAAAGTCAAGTAAAGCGATGGTGAGCAAACGGTCCGGCACTGGGGTTAGTCCCAAAACTGCTGTACCAGTGCCGAGCCATCTGCTCAAAAGTGGGATAAGCACAATCAAAGAAATCATCACGACGATCAGGGTAACCACGACCTCCAAAGTGTGAACCCTCGAAAGCTCTCTCAAAGCCTCAGTCACGAGGTCCATACCCGCGTTGAAAACGACTAGGAGCTCAGCCGGTAAAGCGTCTCTCACCACCAGGAGCACGAGCCTGAAAGCCGCCTCCTCTCTCACCACCGGCAAAGCGGTCTCTCATCTCACCGTGGTAGGGAGGATCTTGCCTACCACCCTGGTAGAACTGATCCTGGTTCCCCCAAGCTCTCTCCTGCCTCTCAACCCGCTTCCTCCTGAAGCAAAACTCCTCTAGGCGGCCATTCCGCTGGCAAAACTCATAGTGGTAGACAGGCCTCCTAGGAACTGAGTTAGGCTGGGACTTGGGCTTAGGTGGTGTGGCCTTGGGTGGCTCAGGCTGCTAGACTGGCTTCTTGCCCTTGGGCTTAAGCTCTTCCTCAACAATCTTGTCCAGCTTAGCCTTAGAAGGCTTTGGTGTCCAGTACTGCTTCTTTGGGGCAGCCTTTGGTGGCTCATGGTAAACCCCATCAACAGTCTCACCTAGCTGGGTAGGTGCAGTCTTGGTCTTAACCGGGGCACTCTTCTCACCCGAAGTGCTGCACTGTCCAAGCCCAACACCACTTGTCTCACCCTCAGCTCTCTTGGTGCTCTCTATGATCATCTCTAGTTGGGGTTGCTTCGCATATACCCAACTGAGCACCTCTCTCAACCTGTTGTTGTCATTTTGCAAAGACAACATCTCCTCCCTCAAATCCTCCAGAATCACAGTCTGGGCAGCACAGGTATCACAGTCTAGGGAGGGAACCACAACAGTTTTCTCCAACTTCCTAATGGTGGCATCCCTATACACCAGCTGCATCCTAAGGGTTAGGCAGTTCTCACAAGTATCAGTAGGTGCAGAAAGCACCTCAAAGTCAGCTCTCAACTGCTCTAACTCACCTCTCAAGGTAGGACAGACCATACACGCACCCAAAAGCGCAGGTCTAGCCCTAAGCTCCTCAAGCTCCATGAGCTGCCCCTCAAACTTCTCCTTCAGAACAGCTAGCTCTCTAGCTAGACAGGGGCAAGACTCACACTCAACCTCTCCACTAAAAGTAGGCTCATCCAGTTTGGACTGGAGTTTGCCTAGCTCAGCTCTAAGCTCATCTATCTCCTCTACCCGCTTGGCATACCTATCTCTCTGGTCACCAAGCTCTGTCATGAAAGACTCGCAGGTAGGGCACTCAATCTCACTGGGTTGGGGTCTCACACTCCTCAACCTCTCGTTCTCCTCTAAAGCCTCAGCAAGTTGGGCTTTCAACTTCTGTAGCTTCTTAGCTGCCTTCTCCAGCATCATATCCTAGACCTTAAGCTCCCAGCTGTTCTGCTCTAGCATCTCAAGGATTTCGGCTTGCTCAGGAGTTACGTCATCATCGGAAGAAGAGTTGCGGCCGTCATCCTTGTTCTCCTTGTCCTCAAGCGCCATGGAGCAAACCGAGCTCCTCTTGTCCTTGTTCTTGCGCCTGGACTTGGTGGAGACAAAGCACAAGCCAGCTGGACCACCTTGATCGTTCCTCTTGTCCTTCCTGTACGTGATCTCCTCATCGCTTGAGCTCGACGAGGACAAAGAGGAAGAAGATCCGCTGCTGCAGAACCCGATCTCGGTGAAGAAGGCCTTATCCCGCTTCCGGTTGTCCTTCTAGTAGCTCTTGAAAGCCTTCCGGAAGTTCTTCTTGCCGAAGGGGCGCTTGCCGGAGCCGTGCTTGCTGGAGCGGTGCTTGTCAAAGCTTGCCTTGCCGGTGTGGTACTTGTTGGAGTCGCGGGAGTAGCTCTTGCCCTTCTTGTAGTAGTCGTTCTTGTTGGGGCGCTCGGCGATGAAGTGGCCGACCTCTCCGCACTCGAAGCACTTGGGCCGCTCTCCCCTCTTCTTGCTCATCCGGTTGTTATAGGCGCGCTGAAAGCGACTAGACAGCAGACACAACACATCATCCCCAAGCGTCGCTAGCTGCTCCTCTGTAACAGACATCAAAGCAGAAAACGAGATTAGTGACAGACTCACTAGAGGGGGTAGCCAAGGCCAGACTCTTAGAACCTGTACAATCGAGGGAATCCCTCATCTTGTAATCTATCTCGGTGGCCTTGAGCTTACTATAGAGCGCCTCTACTCCAATCGTATCTTACCCTGCCGATTCAATGATTGAGTTCACCTTGATCTCCCATATTTTTCTATCCAAAGCATACAGCAACTTCATAGCTTGCTGATGATCGGTATATGGGAGGGCAGCGGGGGCAGAGTTGACACGCAACTTGTTGATGATCGACTGAAAGCGACCAAACAAGTCGTCTACTGACTCTCCCGGCTTCTGGACGAAATTCTCATATTCGCGCCGGTAAGTCTTCACAAGTCTAGCCTTAATTGTCGCAGTACCCTCATGGTGTGCACTAAGCAGTGACCATATCTCACGCGCAGTCTTAAGGTGACTCACTCTCTCATAATCCATGGGACCAAGCCCGGAGAAGAGAAAGTTAACAGCCTTGGCATTTGCCTCATGCTGAGCCACGATATTCTGCGTAGTACGCTCATCAACTGGAAGCACCACAAAAGTCATACTCTGAGTAGCATCCCATATGTCCTGACTCTGGCTAACAAGGAACGCCTCCATCCTACCTTTCCAGAAGGGATAGCCATCGGAGCCAAGGATGGGAATTTTCCCAGAGTAAGTTATCGTCGCTACGGTTTCGTCACCGGTTAAGGTATAGGAAACCTAACCGGCTCTGATATCACTTGTAGGACCGAGACGTGCGACTAGAGGGGAGGTGAATAGGAGCACTTGAAAAACTCAAATTCAAACCCCCAAAGTGCGCTCTCACGAAAACACACACACTCCCGATACCGTCCACTGAACAGATACGTATCGGGTGGAAAGCGGAAACACTCGAATTAACGCCCAAAGAAAAGGACGTAAGACGAGCAACCAAACTACACCTAAACGAGCAAACACACTACACCCAGACAAACACAACACCTAAAACTACACCTCTCTAATGTGCAGAGTTATGTAGCATAGACAAGCTACTAACCCTAGAACACATTGAGAAACCCTAAACTGAAAACACTAAATCAGCACCAAAGCAAGTAAGAACAACAAGGCACAAGCAAAACAAGACAAGCTACAAAGATTGCAAGCGTCGCACACTAGCCACTCAACATACCGAAGCGTGCCTCACTTAAGAACAGTGAGTGAAGAGTATGGACATGCAGTGGTTGACACAAAACAAGCTTGAAGCAAACCACAACACTCCAAAGACCAAAGAAACCAAGGAGAAAAGACCAATGAAGAAGAGGAGGAACTAAAAAAAAAAACAGCCTAAAAATGTACAGACCGTACTATCCGAACCCCCCCAGAAGGCCTAGACCGTACAAAGTTAAGAAGAGGTTGAAAACAGCCCAGAAACACTATAGACCGGACTATCCGGTCTCTACAGACCGTCATATTTAACTCTAGACCTTCCTATTTAACTCAGCAGAAAAACTGCACTCAAAAACAGCCCGACACCCTTTTGAAAAATCGATCGAAACGAGGTCAAATCTCAACGAAACTTCACAAAAATTTGCATGGACAATCCTAAGAACCTTATCTAGCAAATCCCAAAAGATCAGCTCCAAAAGATCAAGGGATGCACGGGAATTGCAAATCTCGTGAGGTAGGTGAGTTGACACCGAAAAACTGAAATCGGACAAGAACGGCCCTTGCTCGTGGTTCAATGATTCTAGCACTTGGCTAGTGAGATTCACCACATCATAGCAAGGCAAAATATTAGCAAAATAAAGATCCCAACCTTGGACAAAAGAAAACACACCAAAATCCAAGGATTGGAACCAAAAACGAACAAGAACGGGGAGGGGAAAAGGAGGACGAAATTGAGCTGCTCAAGACATGGATTTCTCAAAGAGCAATCTTGGATTGAATCACGAAATCAAGTCTTACAAGACCCTCTAGAATCTTCCTCCCATCATCCTCCCACTAAAGACAAGATTTGACTAAACTAGGCACTCATCTCCTAACTAATCTCTCTCTTTTCTCTCTTTGGACCATGGCTGCTAGGGTTAGGAAAACTAGGGTATTGTGGCTGCCAAGATAAGCTCCAAGGGAGCCTCTCAAGTCTATTTATACCCTAGGCTCTAAACGACACAATTACATTAAGACCCCTACTCTAAAAATGCACGGAGGGAGCCAAACCGAAAAGATACAATCGGACGACTACGATGACGTCTTGATCATCTTCGGTTTCTCTGCCTAGCTTGGATGTGCGCCACGTAGCCAGTAGTCCGGAAGCTTCCCCCGGTTTTGAAGTCAGTAACCGAGAAACTTTATTCTACGGGCTTCCTGGGCCGGGTATTGGCCCAATCTTCTATCTTGGCGAGTCGGAGCCCAACCCACCAAGTCACTTGAACTTGGATGGCGGTTTTGAGCCGAAGCCGCCAAAGCCTCCCTCTCACGCCTTCGCGCCATGCACTCGGGTTGGAGCACCACGGTGACACCCGGCTTCTCCAGTCCATCGGAGTTGCCTCGCGGTCCATCGGAGGGCTTACACCACTGTTGCCGAACCGCCCCTCCGTATACTGAGCTCCCATGGCCGACCGACGCCGAGCATTGCCTCCGGTCCATTGGAAGATTTTTGCCTCAGTCCATCGAGGTCTTCATCATCTACCTACAGTCCATCGGAGGGCTTGAGCTCGTTGACAATCACTCATCACACCAGGAGAGCAACGAGGCTGGTCCATTGGACCTCAGTGCTGATCAGCATCATCGTTGGGTCTCGTGGTTCAGTCCAAGGTCGTGGTTGCGCCCCCAAGTCGCGTTGTCATTCCCGGCATCACAACTATGTGAGAACAAGCACAACCGAGAATGGAACGGAACACAGACCGGTACTAGTGGCTCACCGTTGGGCTCAAGTCGCTGCTCGAGGTTGGGGAAAAATTACCGAACACCTGTGGGCGTCGGTGGCAGAAGGGAGTGGGGTGGTGACGCGAAGGGGAGTAGCCGCTGCAGCCTGAAACGGAGAGATAGGGAGGTGGAGATCGGCTTGAAAGAGGCGCTGCACTTGAGGGGAAGGTTCTCACCTTGGGGAACGGGAGCAGAGGCCATCGGCGTATTGGCAGGGAGCGAAGCCCATGGTGGAGAGGAACTGCTGCAGGAAGAAGAGGCAGGTAAACAGGAGGGACAAATGCCATGGATAGGGTGCTGCAGCGCCTAGATGGACAGAGAGTAGGGATGCTCACCATGGAAAGAAGTGGTGCTGCTCCATTGTGGAATTTCGTCGAGCAGGTAGTGGGCTGGTGCCTCTGCTAGGGGATGAGATGGTCGGCGGCGCGGAGGAGGAACAGGGACGGCGACGCTTGGAGTAGGTGAGACGCGCCGCTTGCTTCCTGCTGCTAATGCTTGGAGACGCCATGGAGAGGAGGTGCCCAGGGAGGGCACCGCTGCTGTCCACACTGGAGAGAGAAGACAAGGCACCATGGAGGAGCGCCATGGCTGCTGTGCATGGTGGCATCTTGCTGCTGGTGCTTCACCATGGGAGAGAGAGAGGGCACTCAGGGGAGATTGGGTCAGGGAGTGGTGGCGGCTTGCTGGTGGTGGTGATCTTCACTGTCGAGGGGGTTGGTTGCTGCTGCGTGCTCGTTGGGGAAGGAGGAGGCGCCATGGACAGAGGAAGGGAGCTGCTGTCTGCTTGTTCCTCTCGGTGGAGAAGAAACAGAGAGATGTGAGTGGCGGCGGTGGATTGGAGAAGGGGAAAGGAATTCAGAAAATGGAAAGAGGGGTTAGACATTTATAGTTGGTTGCTAGGGTTAGAGATAGATTGATGGACTCAAGTTTGGACTTTGGATATTGGGCTAAGATTACATTGCAAAATAAATTAACTTATTCTGGAGTTCAAAGTACGGATGAATTAGAATGATTTTCGGAATCAATCAATTTACAAAGAAACTAATTTGAACATCCGAGAATGGGTGTCGCAAATAATTATTCTGACACACCGGAAGGTTGAAATATTTGGCTGTAAGATAAAGTTGTCGGGAATTTATCCCAAGGCTTTTCAGATGAGCGATGATCTTTGGATTCGAGAAATCACTCCACAGTCCGAAAATAAATCATTGGTTAGGAAATTAGCACCTCGCGAAATAAATTAGATTTAATTTATTTCGGTGCTTTGATTTATTTGAGACGAGTAACAATTCCGAACGCGAAGTAAATTGCAAAGAATTTAATCCGGCTGGTTGGAAATATTACGTTGCCTCCAATACTGATTTCTTTGAGAAGGGATGAATAGTCCACGAAATATATCGTAGATAATTTATCCCTGATCGGTTTCGGATCTTGCTCTGTCGGCGGAGTATCTTGTGAAAGAATACTCCAAGGCTGATGACTTCCAAGCTGAGTGAAAATCCTTCGAAATTACTTAAGTTAGTTAACTCGACAAGGCTGGGAATCAAGCCATTATCCAAACGTGAATTTCCGTATTGCTAGAGATCGATCCGATGATTTAGGATTACGAGCAAAGCCCTCATCCAAATCTCGGTATGGATGGAGATCGATAAATGATATGAAGCCAGGAGAGTTTCTGAGAGTGTCACGATAAGGGTGATGGGTTCGATGAAGTCAGCGACGATAGAAGATAGAGAGTAGATATAGAGATAATGGTTTAATTCTCGAACTGGAGTTCGAAATTAAACCGGCACCCAATCAACCCATCAAACAAACACTGAGAAAAATTTATTTGTGAGAAATTAATTAACTTGAAAAGGTTATTTAAGTTGAAACCAACATATTTTATTCGATTGCAAACACATTTGCTTTGTTTAATAAAAAGTTTTACAAATTTCAGATTTTTGTGTTTTCAAAAATCTGGGATGTTACACGTTGTGTAATTCTTGATCACATGTGTGATCCTTGGATACTTTTTCTTGCAATCCAAAGTCATGGGACGCCAAAACTTACATGATATTTTATCGGAACATAGCTTGGGCCTGATCCTAACGCGTGCCCAGGGGCTAATTTTCAAATTACGCGTGGTGCTTAGGTTGAAATTAGCCGCTTTCTATCAAATTGGATGCAATGTCGAGTTTGGTAGATAAGCTATGCATGGTCTTTGGTAGTGATGTTCCGTTGCTAGGTCATGAGCCACAATTCTTGAACTAGTTGGATCTCTCAAGTTTCAATGGAGACACAAAATCCCGGTGTTGTTTCAAAAATGCAACCCATTTTTTTAGACCGTGGATTTGAGCAAAAGTTGTAGAATTGGAAGTCATGGTTTAGCAACATGGTTTGTGCAATGTTTTTGATGAATTTTTTTTGCATTCCATGAACAACGGGCACGGTGGTTAATACTCTACGTATATTGGACCCTTGTATTTGTTGCACAATAACCTGTTGCAGGAGGCATTCATACCTGTGATGCTCCAGCATTTCGAATGCATTATCATATCTTAATCATGCACTAAGCATCATTTAGCATCATGTGATTGCATATAATTAGGCTATGATTTGTTTGGGATGAGATGGAATGCTTGAAATCTGTTTTGTGCATGTGCTCTGATATGTTTATGACCCTAACTTCAGATCCTTTGGGTTTTGAATGAAACTCATATTGACAAAAATATAGATAAACAAGAGATAAACAACTTTGTCAATTGAGTCCTAGCCATATAATAAAGTTTGCATGGTGATTTGGACCATTTTCTGTCAGCCTAGAAGACCAACTCAAATCAGTCTTGTTTAAAAATCCTAAGTTTTCACAAACCTACAACCACTTTAATGCAACACTCCCATTGAATAAGTTGTAGATATTGAAATTCTAAGAAAGTTACCCAAAAGGCACTTTGGGTGAAGAGGCTTGGAAATAGGGCTTTTCTTTTTTCCAAACAATAAAGGTACCCTGTCCTTACCTAGGGCTAATTTCAAAAATTGAATTTAAGCCATATTTGCACTTGGATTTTGGGATTGTTCACTAAGACAAAGTTATAAATCTCTCTGAGTAGAACATTTCTTCCAATTGGACTTTTTCCAAATTCGGCCTCCAAATTTGTCAAAACCGCAGTTTACAGTAGTAAAAAAAACACAGTTTTATTTTCTTTCTCCAAGAGTCGATGACACGTGGGCCCGCAGATCCGCTCCGACGCGCACGGCGCGAACCGGCGCGCGTCGCGTGGCTCGCCGGCGTACAGGAAGTACGGCGAGCCACGGGCGGCGCCCCCGGGCGCGTCAAAAGGAGGGGGGGCCCCGCGCCCCAAACCCTAGCTCTTTTCCCCGCTTCCCGTTCCGTTTCCACCCCGCCCGCGCCGTCCTTCGCCGCGCCGCCATTGTCGGCCGCGAGCTCGAGCTCACGGTCACGCCGCCGCCGTCCGGCCGCCTCCCACCCCGAGACCTACACCACTACACTCCCCACTCCACCGCGCACCTCCACCACCGACTCTCGTCGTCATCCTCGCCTCCACCGCCGAGATCCAACTCCGCCGCGACGTCACGGTCGCGCCGCCGCCGCTCGGGTTCAACATCGGTTCACCGCCGTTCCGCCTCGACCACACTGCCACCGTCAACGAGAGCTACCCCAGGTTGACGCCCTCACTCCCGCGCATCCCCCGCGCCCCTCGTCGCGGCTCCGGCGAGCCCCAGCTCGCCGGCGCGCGCGCCACGCCGCGCGGCCGCGGCCGGCGCGAGGAGGACGACGGGGCCGGATCTTTTTAGATCTAGCCCCCGAACTTTTTTGGTTTTTGCAATCCGGTCCTCCCGCACGGGGGGCTGAGTCTTGCAGATCTTGCAAGCTAGCCCCTAGAAGCTACGGTTAATTACGTACAATTCCTTAGATCTAGGTTTTTCTTTTTCTATTTACCTTTTTCTCGGTTTGAACTTTGAAAAATCATATCAATTCAAAGAAAAATCCAAAATGGACAAACTCAGTACCTATGAACGCCTCTTGAGTAGATCTACAGGCTAGATATGATGTAGTCATGTGAAAAGACATTTTTACCCTCGGTTTTGTTGCATGCATGTTAAAGCAAAATAAATACCAAAAGTAAGGTAAATGAACTTCAACATGTGAGAAACTTGGACAGTAGTATATTAGTGATGCTTAGGCCCTGTGTGAATTTTCTTGGCTCTAGTACTGTTCATTTGATTGATGTTTTTCCTTTTCCATGATAAATATATGTATTTATTGTAGTGTGAGATGGGTGCTATACAAAAGATGCTCAAAATGGCTCCCTAGTATTTTTAATGGACTTTGCACATCATGGGTAGTCCACTGTTATAATATGAGACCTTGCATGTTAGTTTATGATGGTGTTTTGAAAATGATAAAAGATGCTAGTTGAGAAAGGAAAATAGGAAAAAGTGTATTTAAATTACTAGGAAAATTATAAGAAAAATATGGTGGCTTGTACATGGTGTCTAAAGTCCAGAAAGTATATATGTGCAAGTCTTATGTACTGTTTTGTCATGCATGTCCATTCCCTCTATAATTAAAAATGAAAAGTAGATACCCTGCCAAATGGAAAGTATTGCACTTGTAAATTTTTGTGTAAGTGGTTTATAGCCTATCATCATCACTGGTCAAATTCTATGGTCAGATTCACTTTCTATAATTAACGAGAAATCTGAGAAGGAAAAGGGTGTTAACTTGTTAGGATTTTAATAAATTCATTTTTACTCCATTTGGGCTGAAATTTGGTCGGTAGCTTCTTGTAAATGATATGTGCATGCTGTAAAAATTTTAAGTCAATTGGAGTAGTAGAGCTATTTAAACTCAGAGGCTCAAGTAAATGGAAAAACGACCAATTGTAAATGGAAGAAATGGGAGATGGGGTCAAAAATGCCACATCATATAAATGCATGGTCATGACATGGATACATGAGTTACGTGGTGGGTCCTTGGTTAAGTTTAGGTGATGGGCTGTATGATTTCATAGGAGAGTTTGATTTTCCTCCTCCTCGGGAGATAGATCGTTAAATAGAAATGTTTACTTACTTTGCCCTATTTCCACTGTGGGTTATATGTTTACTGCGCTCTGTCCTGCATTGCATTCATCGCACTCATCTTGCATATGATGGCATACATATAGATCACGGGATCGAGGAGCAGACGCAGGAACAGCCGCTGATCGAGGAGCCAAAAGACCAGGAGCCGGACCCGCAGCCAGAAGAGTACCCGCAGGCCGCACCTGACTTCGCATCCGAGGAAGCTAACCCTAGCGAGGAAGGTAGGTAGGACCATACTCTCCCAGCTAATGATTTAAATACGGTCTACGCATATGCATTAGGAGTTGATTGGAACCTCATTGCATTAGACTCCTTGGCTGCCCTGGCCCTAGCACCTACACTAGGTACGTAGGACGAGTTGCCTAGAAATGCTAGGCACGACTAGATACGAGTGAGATGTCACTCGTCACGTAGGTGTTTTTGAAAAGAAAGAGAACACTCTCTATGCGAAGATGTTTATTATGATGAGGATTAATTGGAGACCGGGCGGAGATTAAGTTATATTCTTGCGGTGTGCATTGTTGCGGTGTAATGGCTCCGCCCGAGTCGCATATGGCCCGTTCGCTGTTCGTCTGCTGGTTGGCATAACATTGCTAAAGTGCTTACCCGATTAATGGGGCCGGTGAAACCTTACTTGTGCCATCCGGAGAACAGAAACACGTTCCTGCCCATTGGTTGAGAGGAAGGTGGCCCGGGGGAGCTTGGTACTCATGACGGGGAGCCCGAGATGTCGGCAGGCTCGTCATGGGGGCACAACCCGGGAGTCAGGTGGGAATGAATCGAACTTGGGATGGGACAGGTAGAGGAGGGGGACTATATGTGGGAAAGCCGTCGTGTGAGTAAGCATATGGGCCCCTGCCATTTTTAGTTATTCCCGGGAATTAGAAATCGATTCGAATCGCTGATGCTCACCAGGTGTGAGAATGCCAAATACCGCACACGGGCAACGTAGTAATAACTCTAATATAATGTATTATGATCCAAGTTTTCGAATGCTACATGCTTGACTATGATACGCTTTCTATTCATGTAAGTTTTTATGAATTTCTCAATTGCAAATGGCTTGGGTATCATGAAAGGGTAGCAGCTGTCAAATCCTGCTACCTTATATTCATAACTTGTCTAAAAGCAATGGCTAAGGACTCACATGACTAGTAAGTAGGCTTTGCGTCAGCCGTAAACCACATCCATTAAGTCCTACTGAGTAATTAGTACTCAGGGTTTGCCCCCGCTTTTGAGTTACAGGTATAGAGTTCCTCTTCTGTGCCTGTGTTGGTAGAGGGGCTTCTTATCATCATTAGTAAGAAGTGTGTTGAGCTGGCAAATGAAGTGACATCAGTGGGCATGATGTTACTTTACTTCTGCAAGTCTTTTGGTTATCATGAACTATGATGGTTAAAGGTTTCCGCTGCGAGACTCTATTTGAACGCTATTTACGTATGAAACTATGTTGAACTCTATTCTATTCTGAACTGTTTTGTAACTTAACTATCTGTGTGATATCCTTTCAACTGCCTGTGATGATGTAACTGTTGTGGCTCCATCGTGAGTCGAATGTGTGTGATGTCGGTTCCTCTGGGATCTAGTGTAAATCGAGAGCCGAGGGCTTGTCGACGGACGACCGGGTTTAGTACGGTCTAAGTACACTGCGAGCTAATGGTGGCAGGTGTACTTAGCCCGGATTAAATCGGCGGTTCCGCCACAGCTGGTATTAGAGCCGATCATACACAGACAACAGTTGTATCATCAAGTTTTGGTTTACAAACTATTTTTGAAAGCCCTTTTCAAGTAATTTGTAAAGGAGAGTAAACAATATGCCCGTATTAAGGATGTTAGTGTATATCAGGTGACATCACTAACATTTTGACCTAGATAGAACACATATGCATATTCGGCGCTTTGAGAAGCAACTTTTCGGCCATAGCCATCCCCAGTACTGGAGGAATGCTATCGGGTTTTGCGGATTGTTGTGAACTCTGCATTCATGCTGGTAGGCTAGAAATTTTAAGGGGGGGTCACCTTTGGTGTGTTTGTGACCATTCTCCTGTTGTGACGCAGCAAGATTCAATTTGCTTGCGTGGGTGCCAGCCCGGTCTAGCAGAGGACCGTACAGATGCGTTGTCCACGTGGCGCAAAATGGCGTGGATGCCACACTATGTGGTAATGTAAGAGCATGCATTTTTCTACAGGTACACTAACTCCACGCGAAATTAAGAACGATTAGAAAACGACTAGTTGCAATAGAGAGTGCCGTGCATATTGTCACCGAATAACCGGTAGTGTATACTAAACTAGGATGTGTGATGTGAGACGGTACAAACGAATCATGCATCATGTTCATCACTTTGATTATATGGGGTACTGCTAATAAGCATACAAAAGAAATCACAAACTTAAGTCCCTTATCTTTTTCCTTTTCAATAATGCATAAAATATTGTATGAACTCACTCAAAAATTTTTTTTAATGCAACGGCCTTTCTTTTGTGTCCAACAGATGGTTAGGACCAAGCAGACCGCGCGTAAGGCCGTGGGGGGTAGGGGGCACCCGCTCCCGCCAGTGACTCACACTCCACCCCTGGTAGAGGACGGGCTACTCCACACTCGCTGCCGAGAGGACTGCACCCTCTCCCGGATCCTGTGCAGAGCCCTGAGGCAGATGGGACGCCGCCCCTATCCCTTCTACTCCGTGCAGACCATGCACGGGTTGGGGAGCTGCTGGGCCCGGGTGGTCATCCCGCACCCGAACTCCGCGAACCCGCACACCATCGTGGTCTACGGGGCCAACGAGGAGGAGGCCTATCAGAAGGCAGTTATGTCAGCTATCACTTTCCTGAGCCCCGAGGAGGATGTGGCCCGCTCAGTCCTGCGTTATCTCCCCACACAGGAGATGGACGACGAGTGGGTCCGTCGCCACGACATGCTCAAGGCCCGCAGCGACACACGACCCTATGCAGCATGTATGGAGTTTGCCAGTGAGATGCACGGGATGTATGACCGCGCTGAGGGTAGGAGCCGTTTCTACTTTCACAGGCACGCGGAGGCGCGTGCTCGAGTGGAGGAGCTGGAGGGTCAGGTGGCTCAGCTACAGCAGCGCCTCGCGGTGTACGAGCCGCCTCCAGCGGAGCAGGACCCTCAGGACAGGGAGTCCTCTGAGCCGATGGAGATGGAGGAGGAAGGAGAGGGCTCCGTCCCCACAGGCCGCTCTGCGACTTAGAGAGGAGTGGTGATGAGTAAGAATGATGAGGCGCTTTTGTGTATCGTTTAGCACGTTGATAGCGATATTTTGTATTACACCGCTCCGTGCATTTATGTGTGGCTGTACTAAAAACCTTGATGAGATGTGAGAGCTCATTTGTGTACGCCATTCATGTAATGATGGACACCTTATTATGTGCCATTTGATGGTTGGTCGCTGAAACCACCATCCCACGATGTAATGATAAGACCTTAAGTAGTATTCGAACTTTTAAATCTCACTCGAAGTCTATCGTACGTTCTTGAGTAGCCGGAATAGGTTGAATGGATGAAATTGACTTTGTATCTCGTTTTGGGATGCAGCGCTAGGAGGATAGGTGCACTAGTGTAGCTCTTCCCCAAACGCCTCGAGAGGAGGATTAACTTTTTATTGCAGATTATATGATATCATATTGCATGATTTCATGTATTTACAATGTCGTCCGTGATGCTATGATTTTATCAGCGCGTCACATTGCAATAAGGTATTGTGAGATTAAAACCAGGTTGACCTCCCTCTTGCAGATGGTGAACACTCGCAATGGGCAACATTCGGGGTCGGAACCACATGCGAACGGCGCTCCACCCCCACCGGAGCTAGCCACCCTGGTCGTGCAGCAGGCCGAGCTGATCCGCCTGCTCGCAGAGGAACGCCAGGGCCGTGGTCAGCTACAACTGCGGGAGCCCAGGAACCGAGGCATCTCATACAGGGACTTCGAGGAGCTGCGACCCCCCGTCTTCACGAAGTGTCCTGAACCTCTGGACGCGGATGATTGGCTCCGCACAATTAGGTCCAAGTTCACACTCCTTCCGAAATTGACCGAGCAGCAGAAGGCGCGGTTTGCCGGGCAGTTGCTGCAAGGACCAGCAGGCGCGTGGCATGCCACGTTCCTCGAAATACAGCGGGCTGGGCATGAGCCCACCTGGGAGGAGTTTACCCAAGCTTTCCGGGCTCACTATATCCCGGACAGCTTGATGGAGCAGAAGAAGCGGGAATTTCGGGAGCTTAAGCAAGGCAGCAAGACTGTTATGCAATATGTGCAGTCTTTCATTCACCTTTCACAGTATGCACCAGAAGACGTGGCAGATGACCCCCGCCGAGCAGCTAGGCTCTTGAACGGCCTTGACCCCACTCTCTAGGCTCACTTGGGGCGCCGTTACCAGAGTTTCATTGATCTGGTGGACATCGCACTTGACATGGAGAATCGTCTCCGGATCGCAAATGAGGACCAGAGGCACAAGCGCCAGGCTAACACGTCTGCTGCTGGATCCTCCCAGAAACAGAAAGCAGTATACAGACCCCCACAGCAGCACTACCAGCAGCCACGCTTCGTGGTCCGGCCAAATCAGCCGGGCTGGGTTCATAGGGCACCACAGCAGCAGCAGCGCCTTACCTCTGGCACACAAGCTCAACTCCCTGCACCCCGTGTCCCCGCTATCCCAGGACCCGGAAATCCCTGTTTCAACTGTGGCAAGACAGGGCATTTCAGCAGAGACAGTAGGGCACCCCGCAGAATCCAAGGCCCAAACCCTGTGGGCGGCAGTCAGCAGGGCAAGCAGAAGGGGCCCACACAAAAGACGGGCCGTGTGCACTATATTCACATGGAGCAGATCCCCGCTGGAGTGCCGGTACTCGCTGGTACGTTCCTGATCAACGGTCATCCGACTGTCGTGTTATTCGATTCGGGGGCCACTCATACATTCATTAGCAAAACATATGCACAGAAGCATGGCTTAAAAATGTACAAGTTAAGGGAAAATTACCACATCACTGCCCCAGGGCCTCCCATAGATACTAGTCTGGGGGTTAGACTTTTAAATTTGGATATTGGTACGGAAAGTTTCATCATCAACCCTGTGGTGCTGCCACACCAAGGGATTGATGTTATATTGGGGATGAACTGGATGACGGAGAACAACGCCGTCCTAGATGTTGGCAGCAGGACAGTGCAGTTAAGGTCTAGGGTCAGTGGCAAGGTCTTACGTGTGCATATGCCAGACATGAAACACATGGTGGCCGCAGTGAATGCAACCGAGATTGATGAAATTAAAAAGATCCCAGCAGTGTGTGACTTTCCGAACGTATTCCCGGAGGAGCTTCCGGGTCTACCCCCGGATAGGGATGTGGAATTCCGCATAGATCTCGTACCTGGTACTGCCCCTGTCTCCAAGAGACCATATAGAATGGCACCTGATGAACTGAAAGAGTTAAAGATACAACTGCAAGAACAGCTAGATAAAGGGTTCATTCGGCCTAGTTCATCACCTTGGGGTTGTCCGGCCCTCTTTGTAGAAAAGAAAGACCAATGGGGTAAAAGGCTGTGTGTGGACTATCGGCCTTTAAATGCCGTGACCGTCAAAAATAAATACCCAATACCACACATTGACATTCTGTTCGATCAGTTAGCTGGGGCGAAGGTCTTTTCAAAAATTGACCTAAGGTCTGGCTACTATCAGATAAAAATCAGAAAAGAAGACATACCTAAAACAGCCTTCTCGACCAGATATGAACTATATGAATATTTAGTCATGTCCTTTGGTTTAAGCAATGCACCGGCTTTCTTCATGTACATGATGAATTCGGTGTTTATGAATGAGCTCGACAAATTCATAGTGGTGTTCATTGATGACATATTAATCTACTCCAAGAATAAAAAAGAACATGAGGAACACTTACGGATAGTGCTCGCCCGGCTAAGAGAACACAAGCTCTATGCCAAGTTCAGCAAGTGTGCTTTTTGGCTGAAGGAAGTAGGCTTCTTGGGGCATGTTCTGTCAGAGAAGGGGGTAGCGGTCGATCCTAGCAAGGTAGAGGCTGTCCTGAACTGGAAGCAGCCAGAATCAGTGACCGGAATCCGGAGTTTCCTTGGTCTAGCGGGCTACTACCGCCGCTTCATCAAGGACTTCTCCAAAATCGCAAAGCCAATGACCTCGTTAACAAAGAAGAATGTAAAATTCATATGGAGTCCGAAGTGTGAGGAAGGATTTCAGGAACTAAAGAAGTTGTTAACGACAGCACCCGTGCTAGCCCAACCAGACGTCACAAAACCCTTCGATGTGTATTGTGACGCCTCTGGCCAGGGGCTTGGATGTGTCCTAATGCAAGAAGGGAGAGTAATCGCTTACGCTTCCCGCCAACTAAGGGAACATAAAGCGAACTACCCAACCCATGATCTTGAGCTAGCCGCAGTCGTACACGCCCTGAAGATATGGAGGCACTATCTGCTGGGCAACACTTGTCATATCTACACTGACCACAAGAGCCTCAAATACATCTTCACACAGCCCGAATTAAACATGAGGCAAAGATGGTGGTTAGAGTTGATAAAAGACTATGACCTGGAGATTCATTATCACCCCGGAAAGGCGAATGTGGTAGCTGACGCACTAAGCCGTCGGGCTCATTGCAATGTGATTGAAGCTCGGCCCACGGCAAGAGTGATATGTTGGGAGATGGATGAAATAGAAATGCCAACCGAACAGCTAGTCGAACTCTATAGCCTCATCATTGAACCGACAATAAAAGACCTAGTCATTGCAGCACAAAAACAAGACCCGGGTATGGCCCACATTCGTGAGGGTATTGATGAAGAGAAAAGGGCTTGCTTCACACTAGACGACCAAGGGGTCCTGTTGTTTAAAAATCGTCTAGTAGTACAAAAAGATATGGAGTTACGGAAGAAAATACTCGACGAAGCCCACACCTCCGTGCTTACCATGCACCCAGGCAGTAATAAGATGTACCAAGATCTGAAACAAAAATTTTGGTGGACTCACATGAAGCGGGAAATCGCCAAGTATGTGTCGGAATGTGACGTGTGTAAGAGGGTGAAAGCTGACCACTTAAAGCCGGGCGGTATGCTTCAACCCCTGAACATCCCGACTTGGAAGTGGGAAGATATACACATGGATTTCGTGGTGGGTTTGCCTCGCACTCAGAAGGGTTATGATTCCATATGGGTGATTATCGACCGATTTACGAAATCAGCTCATTTTCTCCCTGTAAAGACGGTTTACCGTTCTAACACGTATGCCGAGCTTTACATAGCAAAAATTGTCTCCTTACATGGTGTCCCTCGGACCATTACCTCAGATCGGGGCTCGGTTTTTGTGTCTCGCTTCTGGGAACAACTGCAGAATGCCCTAGGAACGAGATTGATTCACAGTTCGGCATACCACCCTCAAACCAGTGGCCAAGTTGAAAGAGTAAATCAGATCGTAGAAGACATGCTGAGGGCATGTGCTTTAACTTATTCCACAAAATGGGATGAGTGTTTGCCCTTGGCAGAGTTTGCTTACAATAACAGCTACCAGAAGAGCTTGAATATGGCACCTTTCGAGGCCATGTATGGCAGGAGATGTAGAACACCCCTCAACTGGTCCGAACCTGGGGAACGCGTCACCTTTGGCCCTGATTTGGTAACTCAAGCCGAAGAACAAGTAAAATTCATACAAAGTAACCTGAAGAGCGCACAGTCCAGGCAAAAGAGTTGCTCGGATAGGAGAAGGAGACCGCTAGTTTTTGAGAAGGGTGATCATGTATACCTTCGAGTGTCACCGATGAAGGGGGTACATCGCTTTGGGGTGAAGGGAAAGCTAGCACCACGGTATGTTGGCCCGTTCAAGATCACCGAGCAATGTGGACCGGCAGCTTACCGGTTGGAGTTGCCACCACATCTTGCTGCGGTGCACGACGTCTTTCACGTGTCACAACTTAAAAAGTGCTTACGAGTGCCGGAAGAAGAAGTCTACACGTCTCAAGTTCAGATTGAGCCTGACCTTACCTATGAAGCACGACCCATCAAAATCCTAGACCAAAAGCAAAGGTCAACACGGCGTAATACTGTCAACTTTTATAAAGTGCAATGGAGTGATCACTCCAAAGAGGAAGCAACGTGGGAAACTGAAGAATATCTACAAACTAAACACCCGGGCTTTCTCCCATCCACTTCAAACTAGTATGTTTAGCTAACACTCCTTACGTACTCGTTTACTTTAACTATTCCACCCACATCACATCAAAATCTTGGGACGAGATTTCTTTAAGCCGGATGGGTTGTGATGCTCCAGCATCTCGAATGCATTATCATATCTTAATCATGCACTAAGCATCATTTAGCATCATGTGATTGCATATAATTAGGCTATGATTTGTTTGGGATGAGATGGAATGCTTGAAATCTGTTTTGTGCATGTGCTCTGATATGTTTATGACCCTAACTTCAGATCCTTTGGGTTTTGAATGAAACTCATATTGACAAAAATATAGATAAACAAGAGATAAACAACTTTGTCAATTGGGTCCTAGCCATATAATAAATTTTGCATGGTGATTTGGACCATTTTCTGTCAGCCTAGAAGACCAACTCAAATCAGCCTTGTTTAAAAATCCTAAGTTTGCACAAAGCTACAACCACTTTCATGCAACACTCCCATTGAATAAGTTGTAGGTATTGAAGTTCTAAGCAAGTTACCCAAAAGACACTTTGGGTGAAGAGGCTTGGAAATAGGGTTTTACTTTTTTCCAAACAATAAAGGTACCCTGTCCTTACCTAGGGCTGATTTCAAAAATTGAATTTAAACCATATTTACACTTGGATTTTGGGGTTGTTCACTTTGACTAAGTTATAGATCTCTCTGAGTAGAACATTTCTTACAATTGGACTTTTTCAAAATTCGGCCTCCAAATTTGTCCAAACTGCAGTTTACAGTAGTAAGGAAAACACAGTTTTATTTTTTTTCTCCCGGAGTCAATGACACGTGGGCCCGCCGATCCGCGCCGACGCGCACGGCATGAACCGGCGCGCGCCGCGTGGCTCGCCGGCGTACAGGAAGTACGGCGAGCCACGGGCGGCGCCCCCGGGCGCGTCAAAAGGAGGGGGGGCCGCGCCCCAAACCCTAGCTCTTTTCCCCGCTTCCCGTTCCGTTTCCACCCCGCCCGCGCCGTCCTTCGCCGCGCCGCCATTGTCGGCCGCGAGCTCGAGCTCACGGTCGCGCCGCCGCCGTCCGGCCGCCTCCCACCCTGAGACCTACACCACTACACTCCCCACTCCACTGCGCACCTCCACCACCGACTCTCGTCGTCATCCTCGCCTCCAGCGCCGAGATCCAACTCCGCAGCGACGTCACGGTCGCGCCGCCGCCGCTCGGGTTCAACCTCGGTTCACTGCCGTTCCGCCTCGACCACACCGCCACCGTCGATGAGAGCTACCCCAGGTTGACGCCCTCACTCCCGTGCATCCCCCACGCCCCTCGTCGCGGCTCGGGCGAGCCCCAGCTCGCCGGCGCGCGCCGCGCCGCGCGGCCGCGGCCGGCGCGTGGAGGACGACGGGGCCGGATCTTTTTAGATCTAGCCCCCGGACTTTTCCGTTTTTGCAACCCGGTCCTCCCACACGGGGGGCTGAGTCTTGCAGATCTTGCAAGCTAGCCCCTGGAAGCTACGGTTAATTACGTAGAGGTCCTTAGATCTAGGTTTTTTTTTTCTATTTACCTTTTTCTCGGTTTGAACTTTGAAAAATCATATCAATTCAAAGAAAAATCCAAAATGGACAAACTCAGTACCTATGAACTCCTCTTGAGTAGATCTACAGGCTAGGTATGATGTGGTCATGTGAAAAGACATTTTTACCCTCGGTTTTGTTTCATGCATGTTAAAGCAAAATAAATACCAAAAGTAAGGTAAATGAACTTCAACATGTGAGAAACTTGGACAGTAGTATATTAGTGATGCTTAGGCCCTGTGTGAATTTTCTTCGCTCTAGTTCTGTTCATTTGATTGATGTTTTTCCTTTTCCATGATAAATATATGTATTTATTGTAGTGTGAGATGGGTGCTATATAAAAGATGCTCAAAATGGCTCCCTAGTATTTTTCATGGACTTTGCACATCATGGGTAGTCCACTGTTATAATATGAGACCTTACATATTAGTTTATGATGGTGTTTTGAAAATGACAAAAGATGCCAGTTGAGAAAGAAAAATAGGAAAAAGTGTATTTAAATTACTAGGAAAATTATAAGAAAAATATGGTGGCTTGTACATGGTGTCTAAAGTCCAGAAAGTATATATGTGCAAGTCTTATGTACTGTTTTGTCATGCATGTCCATTCTCTCTATAATTAAAAATAAAAAGTAGATACCCCGCCAAATGGAAAGTATTTCACTTGTAAATTTTTGTGTAAGTGGTTTATAGCCTATCATCATCACTGGTCAAATTCCATAGTCAGATTCGCTTACTATAATTAACGAGAAATCCGAGAAGGAAAAGGGCTGTTAACTTGTTAGGATTTTAATAAATTCATTTTTACACCATTTGGGCTGAAATTTGGTCGGTAGCTTCTTGTACATGATATGTGCATGCTGTAAAAATTTTAAGTCAATTGGAGTAGTAGAGCTATTTAAACTCAGAGGCTCGAGTAAATGGAAAAACGACCAATTGTAAATGGAAGAAATGGGAGATAGGGTCAAAAATGCCACATCATATAAATGCATGGTCATGACATGGATACATGAGTTACGTGATGGGTCCCTGGTTATGTTTAGGTGATGGGCTGTATGATTTCATAGGAGAGTTTGATTTTCCTCCCCCTCGGGAGATAGATCGTTAAATAGAAATGTTTACTTACTTTGCCCTATTTCCACTGTGGGTTATATGTTTACTGCGCTCTGTCCTGCATTGCATTCATCGCACTCATCTTGCATATGATGGCATACATATAGATCACGGGATCGAGGAGCAGACGCAGGAACAGCCGCTGATCGAGGAGCCAAAAGACCAGGAGCCGGACCCGCAGCCAGAAGAGTACCCACAGGCCGCACCTGACTTCGCATCCGAGGAAGCTAACCCTAGTGAGGCAGGTAGGCAGGACCATACTCTCCCAGCTAATGATTTAAATACGGTCTACGCATATGCATTAGGAGTTGATTGGAACCTCATTGCATTAGACTCCTTGGCAGCCCTGGCCCTAGCACCTACACTAGGTACGTAGGACGAGTTGCCTAGAAATGCTAGGCACGACTAGATACGAGTGAGATGTCACTCGTCACGTAGGTGTTTTTGAAAAGAAAGAGAACACTGTCTATGCTAAGATGTTTATTATGATGAGGATTAATTGGAGACCGGGCAAAGATTAAGTTATATTCTTGCGGTGTGCGTTGTTGCGGTGTAATGGCTCCGCCCGAGTCGCATAAGGCCAGTTCGATGTTCGCCTGCTGGTTGGCATAACATTGCTAAAGTGCTTACCCGGTTAATGGGGCCAGTGAAACCTTACTTGTGCCATCCGGAGAACAGAAACACGTTCCTGCCCACTGGTTGAGAGGAAGGTGGCCCGGGGGAGCTTGGTACTCATGACGGGGAGCCCGAGATTTTGGCAGGCTCGTCATGGGGGCACAACCCGGGAGTCAGGTGGGAGTGAATCGAACTTGGGATGGGACAGGTAGAGGAGGGGGACTATATGTGGGAAAGCCGTCGTGTGAGTAAGCATATGGGTCACGGGCATTTTTAGTTATTCCCGGGAATTAGAAATCGATTCAAATCGCTGATGCTCACCAGGTGTGAGAATGCCAAATACCGCACACGGGCAACGCAGTAATAACTCTAATATAATGTATTATGATCCATGTTTTCGAATGCTACATGCTTGACTATGATACGCTTTCTATTCATGCAAGTTTTTATGAATTTCTCAATTGCAAATGGCTTGGGTATCATGAAAGGGTAGCAGGTGTCAAATCCTGCTACCTTATATTCATAACTTGTCTAAAAGCAATGGCTAAGGACTCACATGACTAGTAAGCAGGCTTTGCGTCATCCGTAAACCACATCCATTAAGTCCTACTGAGTAACTAGTACTCAGGGTTTGCCCCCGCTTTTGAGTTACAGGTATAGAGTTCCTCTTCTGTGCCTGTGTTGGCGGAGGGGCTTGTTATCATCAGGAGTAAGAATCGTGTTGAGCTGGCAAATGAAGTGACATCAGTGGGCATGATGTTACTTTGCTTCTGCAAGTCTTTTGGTTATCATGAACTATGATGGTTAAAGGTTTCCGCTGCGAGACTCTATTTGAACGCTATTTACGTATGAAACTATGTTGAACTCTATTCTATTCTGAACTGTTTTGTAACTTAACTATCTGTGTGATATCCTTTCAACTGCCTGTGATGATGTAACTGTTGTGGCTCCATCGTGAGTCGAATGTGTGTGATGTCGGTTCCTCTGGGATCTGGTGTAAATCGAGAGCCGAGGGCTTCTCGACGGACGACCAGGTTTAGTATGGTCTAAGTACACTGCGAGCTAATGGTGGCAGGTGTACTTAGCCCGGATTAAATCGGCGGTTCCGCCACAATACCCCACGAGAAATGCAAACCCTCTTGGGAAAATGTTAGCATCGTGACATGCAATCGTATATCACATTATACTATCTTCCATGCTTGAGTTTGCACAGCTAGTAGGCCGCTGGTCTACTATCCCAAAATCGGCAGGCAGAGATGTCTCTCATTGCGGGAGAGATCCGTCTTAAGCACCACAAAGGCAAAAACAAATCGATGACCACAAGCATGGTGGGAATGTCATGAAGTGCAGTTGATGGCTGTGTAGCACATAGGCAGACAACGACTGGTGGCACGCGTCATCTGACAAGTACCAAGCCCAGGAAGACAAATTAAACTTCATAGGGAGCAAGCATTCACTGCAAAATCTAAGCTTGGGGGAGAGAATTGCCTGGCATTTGACAAGCTTTTTACGGAAGCAGCCAAATTTTCAAGCCAACGAAGCCGCACTTAAAGGACATCTGCTACATTGACATCCCAAGGAGTGAGAACTCGGAGTACCAATTGTCAATTGAGATGGAGATTTAGCATCAATACTTCCTTTATCATGAAGGAAGAATGAAAAGGCTATCACAAAGAAACCATTCTCAACACCTATCCAGGGTCTCTCTTCACACCATGATTGGACAATGCCTCCCAATGGAACCAAAACAAGAGTCAAAATGGAACAAAGGAAAGCTTCATTCACATATGAGGAAATATGAATAAAAGGGTTGTTTCATCACACCACAAGAATCAAGCTTGGGGGAGGATATACCAAGTAATATCACACATCCTCCAACCTAACCCCTAAGAGGAAGGACTTTGATATTCAACCTACAATAGTGGTTGATCGCTGCAAGACATTGACCATGCTTTGCATCACTTGGGAAGTGAACATAAAGGCCATAGATAGCTCTCATCCCAAGAGTTCGTCTCCAACACCACAAGACCAGATGTCTCTATAGTAAGAGGTTGCTACTGTCATAAGATATATAGAGATATCACCCAAGTATGGAGGAACGCTATGAGTGAGCATTCCTTAATTCCCTTCCCCTGGCCAGACATACAACAAGACAAAGCAGCTTACCAGAGGTCAGGTTGATCTACTCTACTCATGAGTCAATGCGCCAATGAGCCCCTACAACATCATAAGCATGGCGTAACATGAGTCAGCACGCTAATTACAAACATGGCGAACAACCATCTCCCAAAGATTGGTGGCAAACTGCCAAGGATGCAAAGGAGTCCATTCAAACAAACATCCACCTCTATCATTCCACTCAGTCTATTTGGGAATAAACAGCTGACCGCGACTGATATTGTGTCACCTTGGAAGAATGTCAGACTTAAGGCAAATATGATGTTGGAGCAGGAGATCCAGCAAGAGACATTCACTCATGGGAGTAGTATCATCAGATCAGATATGTCAAATCCAAGCCCCCAACACTTTGCAAACGGTCCAAATAGCAGCATTGAAAAAAAATCATCCAAACAGTCATTTTTTAGAGGAGGCAGAACAAGAGTAGAGAGAAGCGAATTCGCCTAACACAAGTGAGCTACACAAGCAGCATCGTAGCCACCCAGGGAACAAGCAAGCTTGGGGGAGGCAATGCCAGGTAATTCTAAAGCTTAGTTTCTTGGCAATCACTTGCAAGAACTAAGTTTGGAGGAAGATCACCCGGTGAGTAACCCGAATGCTCTGTATTTACTTTAAATCCTGAAACATGCCATGACACCAAAAAAATTTACTTTTTGTTACCCTGAATGAAGGAAAAGTTATAAAAATTTGCATAATTCAAAAAACCTACAAAAAGATTTGCTTTTTACCATGAATAAACTAACTCCTATAATGCTAGAACTTTGTCTATACCCTTGCATAAAGGAAATGATGAATAGTTGCTCTGTTAATTTCTTGTAAGTATTTTGTTTACAACTTGACACTCTCCTGAAATTTAAACTTATTGGCATTTGTCATGATCCTACTTTTAATCTTTAATGTAACACCCTAATTTTTGCTATATAAAAATCTTTTTATAAAATAATTTAATTTTGCTTAGAGCTTGATTTATCTATGCATGACATTATAATGTTTTATTTATTTCTAATATTAATCAAGTAAAATAAATCATCGGGTCAACTTCTTTGAGCACATATGCCGTTGCATATTTTTATTGATTGATTTGATTTGAATCCCAATCCATTTAAACTCATCAAAATTTCTCAAACTCCTAAAGAATTCTGGAAAAGTTCCCTTTTCCCCTCTCTTCTTTTCTTCGGTTTTGGGCCCATTCCTTTTCTTCTCTTCTTCTCTGGTTCTTTTTCCCCCTTCGGAATGCAGTAGCCCACTCGGCCCAACAGCACAGCACGCCCGGCCTCCTTCTCACCGCATGTGGGGCCCGCCTGTCGGCGCAGCCATCCACACCGGCGCCCCGCTCTCTCCCACTGTCTTCCCGGGCCCGCCCGTTAGACGCTCCCCCTTCCTCTCGCTGCCGCCCGCTCCTCCCGGAGCAGAGCTCCACCCGAGCCGCGCCCCGACCCCATCCCCGCCTTCCAAAACTGCGCGGCTTCGCCTCCAAGGATCCCGCACCCACATCTCAACATTCCTTTTTCCGCGACCTCCCTTTCCTTTCCCTAGCTCGTGCGCGCCGTGGGCGACGCAGACATTGAGTCCGACCCGAGCCGGACACTACCGCGAACCGCCTTCCTTGCCCCTCTCGCAAGCCTCGTCTTCCGGGCTATAAAAGCGGCCGACCCCGCTGTCCTAAGCACCAAAAGCCCAAGGCCTAAACCACCGCCTAGCGCCCTAGCTTGCATCGCTGCGCTGCGACGTCCTTGATTTGCACAGGGAGACGCCGCCGCCGCCGTACGCCATCGCCGCCTCTCCGTCGAAGCCATCCGTCCCCATAGCTTCGCCTTGAGGTAAGGATCCTCCCTAGCTAGCTCTAGTCCCCAATCGCGCCCCACAACGCTGGTGATTGCTCGCCAGAGTTGTGCCTCTGCCCCGCTCCGTCGCTAGCCGCCTCCGGTCGATGCGCCACCGCCTAGACCGCCCCAACGGCTTCGCCGCTTCGTCCTCTCGCCCGCGCACCTCGCCCCGCCAGCCCTAGGCCACCGGAACCGCGAGCATGCGGAGCTCCGGTGAGCCTTCGCTGCGCCCGGCCGCGGGAGCGCCGGCTGGGCCTCTCCTTCCCCCCTCCCCCCCCGATCTGTTTTGGACCGTCGGATTGAGATCCAGCCACCCACAGTGAACGCGACCCGGGGTCAATACCGATCAGCGCCATGGGTTTTGCAAAAGAGCCACTGGGTTTTCCGTTATTCAACCCGGAGTCCAAATCCATTAGATATAGGTCCCTGGTTTTTACAGTTTAGCCCCCTGTAGTTTCAAATATCCTTTATTTAAGTCCTATCATCTTGTTTTAATCATATCTTTTGCGTTATAACTCCGATTTGAGTGATTTTTGAACCTACGGAATCGTAATAATGCATAGATTAGATCTAAATCCTTTTTAATCTTTGTTCATGATGTTTGGTGTACTATTTTAGATGGTTTGTACTTATTGCTTGTATGTGTGTAACGTGTAGCCGACGTTCCGTCCGAGTTTGCTAAAAACCAAGCTTGGGAAGCCCCTGAGCTGTTTTTTGTTGAAGAAGGCAAGTATTCTGTGACCTATGTCCTATTTACTTTAATCAAATGATCTAGAGCCTAAATTTGCATGCTCCTATTAAGGATGACTAGCTTGATATTCCTTTACATGTCTATAAACCTAGGAGGGCTGTGATGTTGTAAATTAATTGCTACCGCTCAACTCACTTTACTTATGTTGTTAATCTTGACTAATTAATGATGAACGTGATGATAAAAGTATGGTTTTAGCAACATGGAGACTTGGGCATGTTTTGTTGGTTTTGCTCAAGTGCTTCACCCTAAGGATCGGTTCGCTGAGCGACCACCCAGGAAAACAGTACAACCACAGGACTCACATGGGCACTGGGCTTGACTGATTAATTAGATGAACTAGAGTTTTGGCTTACTTTCCTGAAACATGGCGTATGAGGGGTCTGGGGGGACATTGGACTTTGCCCTTTGCCAATGTGGTGCAGTTTGGTTTATTTGATATTTGTTAGTCACCCTTTGGAACGAAACTCTCATATCTTTAATTAACTGGAGTAACCTGTAACGAGTGGGCCATAACTTTAGGAATTCTTTGTAAAGGTCTCATAATGAAACCCTACCGATTCATCTAAGGTATGAATAAATGGGGCGTTGCAAACCTCAGGCACAATGGGAATCATGGCTTATGGGTAAAGTTGTACAACCTCTCGAGAGTGTTTAAAACTAATATATCAGCCATGCTAATGGTTAAGAGCGGCCTGGACCCTCACAGATTAGAGTTTTTAAGGAAAGTGGCTTCTGGTGATGATGGTAATGATGGTGGTAATGACAATAGTTATGGTTATGGTTTATGCTTATTTATTTTACTGTCTTTATAATAAAGGGATGGGTTATGCTAATCATTGCTAGTAATAAAATTTGACCAACTAAAAGCAATTGCTATGCCTATCCACTATAAAGCCAGTCCACTTTTATCCTAAACGGAATACTTGCTGAGTGCGTCATGTACTCATTCTTGCTTATTTTATACCACGTTGCATCCATTGCAACCGCTGCTCAGATCCAGAAGGGAGTTGTGGTAATCCTAATCAGGAGTTCCAAGGCTACGACGAGTTCTAGGCTAGTGTGCCATCCGTCAGTTGCCTATGGAGCATGATCGTCTTCCGCTGTCGTTTAGTTAATTCGTTTTCGCTAAGTTACTCTGTTTCGTTAAAGACATTAATGGTCCGTAATATTGTTTATTACTCTTAAGTTAAAGTACTGGTTGTGCTATTACTTCTGTTGATGCTGTGTATGTGGTTAAACTGATCCTGGCATATACATGGTTAGCACTTGGTTTTAATTCTAAAACTAAGTGTGACAAAAGTGGTATCAGAGCCGTGCTGACCGTAGGACGCAAGCCTATAGTAGAATTGGTCGTTTTTAAGGATTTTGCTTACCTTTTCTTGCTTTCTCCATTCAAATACTTGCAATATATGCTATTTTGATATCTGTACTTGTCTAATTCAATTATGACTTTATATATCTGCTTATCTATCCAATAATAGAGCCTATTCTTATGTTTACTTTCATTGTGGGCCTGCATATGTCGAGTTTCAAGCACACTGCCCGCATGCGTGTTGGTGGACGTGGCTATGGCGGACCTAACAGGATCAGGTTGCCTACTCCAACACCACCTTCTGCACCGCCACAAGAGTGGGTAGACTTGACTGAGTCTGAGGAGGAGGACCCAGAAGAGCTAGTCCCTGATCTGTCCGAGGATGAGCAAGAAGAAGAACAGCAGGAAGAACCACTGGAGGAGCAGCTGCCCAAACCCCCTTTGGCGCAACCGCAAGAGCAACCCCAAGAGGTGCCAGAAGGTCCAGCCATTGATCCTGAAGACCCAGATCAAGACCCGAACAATGGAGACGCACCCCCATCGGATGATGACGAGGACGACGATGAAGCAGGACCCGTAGTCATCACTACCCACCGCTGGTTCGACTACCCGCTACTTGTTCCTCGGATGCTGAGGGAGACGTTGGAGATGCTTCACTATGATTGACTGTGGATCACTTATGTGGGGACTCGCTACCGCCATCCCGTCTTACACGATGATTGGGATATGACAGTGGAGATCAGCATCCTGGATGAGTTCGGATCCCACCGGGATGTCTACGTCAGGCATGCACTGACTCGTCGCAACAGCTTTGAGGCCGCCATCAGTGATGCTGCAAGGGAGGCCTTGACGACGTTGTGCCACACTCACTATGATGATGTGGCGATGACTTCACGCCGGTACTACCCCTGTCGTTCGACTGAAAGACTTGATGCCTGGATTGCCAACCCTGAGGCCGAACAGAACCCACGCCTGGAGTCTACTCTTGAGTACCTCGCTACCCTCAACACCGAGTACAACGCTGCCCTGGACGAGTTGGACATGGTGAGGTATGAGAACCGGAAGCTTCGAGCATGGGTTGCACATGGCGTTGAGCCTGCAGATGAAGAACCTGTGGACGACCTCGCTGATGCTCTGCACAGGAAGAAGGCTCGCTACAATGATCCAGAAGCCAGGACCTATATACGACATCATGAGGATTAGGATGTTCCCCTTTTGTAAAAGGTACTATTAGTATCGCTTAGTTAGTTTCGGTTAGGCTTAGAACGATTAAAAGTGTGCTCGTTTGCTTATGCTTGTGTCTCATGGATCATTTGGTTCTTTGTAATGAGTGCTTAAGTTGTGGGGTGATGTCCACAACTTAGTCTTTTGGTTGGATGCTTAAAAAGTTCAATAAAGTTAGTTAGTTTGGGAAAAGCCTTGCTCTATCTATATTTATGTTTAGATCTTTATCTTATCTATCTTGGTTACTAATGTTGAATGAGATGTATGGCCTGGGATAAGTACTAATGGTATATTTGGTCCATCAGATGAGTACGGGACGAGGTCGTGGTTGTGGTTGTGGAGGTAGAGGAGGTCGCGGAGACGGAGGGCTCCCGAATGCACCGCCACCGATGACTATGGAGCAGCTGATCATGAACTAGACCCAAGTGATACAGGCTCTTGGTCAAGCCATGGCGGCCATGCACCAGGCACAACAGAAACCACCCCCGCCACCGCCGCCGCAACCGCGTGACAGACGCGCGGAATTTCTGAAAGGACACCCACCTGTGTTTACTCACTCTGCCGACCCCATGGATGCAGAAGACTAGCTGAGCGCAGTAGAGCGGGAGCTGGATGTCGCCCAGTGCACTGATCAGGAGAGGGTTCTCTACGGTCCACACCAGCTACGAGGTGCCGCTCAGCAATGGTGGGAATCATACCGCCTGGCTCATAATAACCCTAACACCATCACCTGGCAGGAGTTCACAGAGAGATTTAGAGCGCACCACGTTCCAGCTGGTGTGATGTCACTGAAGAAAGAGGAGTTCCTAGTGCTCACCCAGGGCGCCATGATTGTCATTGAGTATCAGGACAAATTCCTACAGCTGTCCCGCTACTGTCCAGAGGAGGTGAATACCGATCCCAAGAAGCAGTACCGCTTTCTCAAAGGCTTGGTTGATCCGTGTTGACGGTCGTAATCTCACGATATCAACTGTCAATTATCCACCAAATGAAGCTAAACATGTGAAATATATGGACTAACCCTTGCTACTAATGAGTTCCACAAGATGTATATGAATATTTGGATTCAGGTACCAAAATATACATAAAATGGTTGCAAACATGTCACATATCGAAGATGAGCAGAAATGGCAAAAGTAGGGTGGCCGCCCGACCACGTGCTAGGTCATCAGTGGCCGCCCGACCATGGGTGGTGGCGCCCGGCCACCCTCCAATGGGGATTTGGACTCCCGACCACGTGGAATGGTCCCTTGACCACTTCACTTGCCACGTCTTCGATCCGGTGTGCAAACAAACACAAAAATGTGAAGATCCAACAATACAAGAGAGCATCCAATATATCCAAGGGTCACAATGTGCTGGGACAAGGATAGGTGATGTCAAGGATCCGAGGGGAACAACATGCAATGAATTGGAGCAAAACAAGTGGCCGCCTGACCACTTAGGGTGGTCGGCCGACCACCCCTCGGCGGCAGTTTTCACGTGCACCAACTGATTCAACTACCAACCGACATGAGGGAGTAGGATCAACCGTCGGATGCTCAAGGACGGTGAATCGGGTAGCCGCCCGACCACCCCCTAATGTCGGCCGGCCATCGACCTTGGCCGCCCGGCCACCGACTCGGCCCCTTTACCGACCTAGTGCACATATAAATACCCACCTCACTTCCTAGGCTATAAATAGGCCCTGAGAGCTCATTTGTAAAGCGTGGAGAAGTTGAGAGCTACATTCTACCTTAGAGAATCCCTTTACCCACATCTTAGTAGTTAGGATAGTCCTGGGAGTTAGAGTGAGTCAAGCTTTGCCTCGGAGTTCACGGAGATCCCTCTTAGTCTGTGATAAAGTTCTTGTATCTTTGTACTCTTTTTATCTTTAGTATAATTTAGTTATACTTTGCTTTATTTCTATCTCTTGCAAGTGTGGTGTACTTTTCTTTGCAAACTCGGTAGGGTTAGACTATGGTTACCTTAGATATTGAAGTCTTGTTATACTTGCCGGTGCCATAAGCCTCTCTTAGACTTAGATCTAGGAGTCAGGTTAGCTCTCACCCTCTAATTAAGGGCGAGCTTTAGTGCTCAATCACTTTCATGGTGAAAGCGCTTGAGCGCTAGTATAGCTTGACATCCTACCCACGCAGATTAGCTCGGTAGCCCCACTCGGTGACAGCGTGTGGTGTGCCTGTGTATCCTAGGCCCGTTCGTTCGGTAGGCCCGTAGGTGATAGCCGGGTTCTGTTTCGGTGGTCTACTATCTACCCCCTGACCCCTCAAGGGCGCCGGAATTTCACTCGACGCAAGACCTTGACTTGTTTACTTAAGTTTCCTTAGTTAACCACAACATAGTCTTTGCTACCGAATAGAATAGAGTTTGGGAACTTTATCTCACTCGTTGTCCTCCCAGGCAACTATACCTTTCTACGTGTATCTTAGGTAGTTTGTTTTACTTTTCCACCATACACCTATCTTTATTTGACTTACCCCTGTCTAACTACTAGTTGGTATATTTATCTAAGTTTACGGATCTTTCGACTTGAGTTTATTCAATTATACTCTCTCGCTTGCTGCTTCCCTATGGACAAATACGATACTCGGAATACTCTGGGTGAAAGGCTACAGCGGTCTCCGTGCGCTTGCGGAGTAAAACCTGTTAAGGCTAAGAGACGCCAACAAGCTTTTCTGGGGCCATTGCCGGGGAAGTAATAGGCAGAGATATAATTGATAATCTCATTTCGAACCTCGTATGCTTTATAAATTTGCCACTAGTTTTTAGCAGGCTTACTTTGCTTTGTTGTTTTTGTTGTGGATGCAACAGAGAGGTGTATGACCAGTATCGACCTACCAGTAAAATTTCACAAGAATCCAGAGTCTCTGCTCAGGAGAGTCCATTCCTAGACTGTCCACGGGCAGATACCTATACCAACAGAACTTTAACCAACTACATCAACAAGTCGCACTTCGTTTATCAACGTTATGGCTGAAAAGACCATCCGTGAGTTCTCCATCCCATCTAGCAACAATGTCCCAACAGGACCTGAGGTGCAAGTAGGAGAGAACTTTGAGCTCAAACCTGGAGTCATTCATATGGTTCAAGCTATCCCTTTCTGTGGACTAGCAACGGAGGATGACAACAGTCACCTGCAACAATTCTTGGAAATCCGCAGCACTTTCACAATAAAAGGTGCGTCCGCCGATGCCGTCAAACTACGCCTCTTTCCATTTTCACTTGTCGGAAAGGCGAAGCGGTTCTACCTCAACCGTGCAACACTCACTACATGGGATGCGTGCTCCAACACATTCCTTGCCAAGTACTTCCCTCTGGGAAAGACCAATGCACTGAGGAACAAGATCTCGAGCTTCCAACAGCTCATAGATGAAACAGTGGCGGAGGCCTAGGAAAGGCTACAAGAGTATATCGCGGCCTGCCCCCACCATGGAATGGAACAAAGGCTCATCATCCAGAATTTCTTTCATGGCTTAAATCGTGCTGCACAAGAACACCTGGATGCAGCCGCCGGAGGATCGTTCTTATCCTTGAGTGTGAGAGCTGCCAAGGAACTCATCGAGAAGATGACCACTAATAAAGGATGGAAAGAAGAAAGGTCTAGCACCCGATCCCGTGGCGTCCATCACATCGACAGCATCGACATACTTGTCGCCAAGATGGACCTTATATTGAAAAAGTTAGGAGAAACTCCAGAGACCGCATCGGTTCAGTCTCTCGACGCTCTCATGACTTGCGCAGTCTGTGGGTGCACGAGTCATTTGGGGAACAACTGCTCCGAAACTCAACCGAAGGACGTGAACTTCATCGGCAATAATCCTAGCTTCATCAATGGGAATCGTCCTCAACCAGGCTGGAATTCAAGGCCATACATCCCCTCTCCCAAACAAGGTAACTCTTTGAGTAGTTCACATCAATTTGATAAATTTAATCAATTTGACCAAAGAGCTGTGAATGATAGCATTAGTAAAAAGCTCCATGCGAATGATAAGCTTTTTGAAACTATTTCTGTTCAAATGGAAACTTTTAATAGTGCTATGAAAAACCAACTGGGTTTTAACAAAATACTTGAAACTCAAATAGCTCAGCTGGCTGCTTCTTCACCTAATGTTAATGCGGGTAAGCTGCCGAGTGTGATGCCCAGGCATCTCAAGTGCATTTTCATCTCACATACATGCAGCATTCATCATGAAGCATCATACTTTGGCATACATTTGAACCCTAGTTCAACCTTGGTTGAAATGCAACTTGTTGAAACCTGTTTTTTGAATATATGTCTTTGTGATTGAGCCCATAACTTTGATTCTATTTAGATTTGGGTGAAACTCATACTGACAAACTTGTAGATAATTTAGTGGTGAACAACACAGTTCATTTGGGGAATTTGGGTGGAGTTACAGTTCATTCCTGCCAACATAGTGTTTCTGCCCAAACCTGACCTGTAAAGTAAATTCAAATTTGCTTGATCTTAAAGCCAAAATGTTGCAATGCTTTTATTGAGAAAGTTGTAGATCTTAAAATTCTGAACAACATTGGTATATAACTTTTTGTGTGAAAGTGGTCATAAGATAAACTTTTAGAATTTCTAAACTTATGGGTTCTCTCGGTCAAACATTGGTCAACAGTTTAAATTCAAATTTAAACCATGTGTTTGAATCGAACATGGTACGAAAGTTTATAAGAAAGTTGTAGAGAAACAAATTTACAACATTTCTTCCAATTGGAGCTTTGCTAAATTCGGCCAAATTGATGCCCAAGTAAGCCTATTTCAGAAACTTGTTTCCCTAGTCAAACCTCACCCTTCCATTCTCAGAATTTGAATTTCCTTCTGAGTCTATGACATGCGGGCCCCACCTGGCAGGCCTCGGATCCCATCTCGCGGACGACCGGCATTGTGGGCCCTACTCAGTCCCACTCCTCCATCGCTTCGCGCACTGGGTCCAGTGAACTGCTCCCTCTCCACCTCACCCCAGTCCCACATGACAGTGTCTCTCGGTCTATGGACCGCGTCCACGCCCGCGCCACCGGCCTTCGCTCCGACGCGCCCACGCTGCGGCACCTTCTGTCCATGCCGCGCCATCGCCGGTCGAGGGCCGCGCCCTCGCACCTGGACACATTCCCGGCTGAGGCCACCCTTTCCTTCGGCCTTAAGCCACGGAGGGCACCCTCTCTCACCCTCAACCTCCTCTCTGCTCACTCCCTCGCTCTCTGCCTTTCCCCGAAACACAAAGCGCCATCTCCATTGCCGCGCCGTGGCAAGCTCGCACTGTCGGCCGCCTCGAGCTGCCTCCCGCCCTGCCAAAGCGCGCCTCGCGCGACCTGCACCTTCCTCCACCACCCCAGTACGGCCTCGCCCCTAATCACCGCCTCCCTTGCCCTCTCCGTGAGTGACACCGTCATGCACCACCATTGCCGCCGGCCCTCACCGTGGGGAGCCACCTCCCGGCCATCCCCTCGCCTCCACGATTCCACCTTCGGGACCCTTGCGCCGCCGCGTAGCTCACAAGCCCAACGGTGGCCCCTACCGTGCCCTACCCCGACGGGTTGAGTCGGAGCCGCCATGCTCCGCCGCGCCGTGGCCTCGCCAGTTCACCGCCGCCCCGTCGCCCCTCCTCTCCACCTCGTGCGACGAGATCTACGGGAGGGCGTTCCCCGTCGCCAGGAACACATCCCTGGACCTCGTCGGTTTCAAGCCGGAGCCTCTACGCACCGGCGCCGCCGCGAGAGAGACGGCCCGCCGCGCGGCCTCCCCCCCTGCGCGAGGTAGACGATGGACCTTTAGCATTTGAGCCCCTGGAGTTTCATGAAACTAATCCACTGTTCGTTGAGTCTTGCAGAAATTTTCGATAACCCCCTAGATCTATTAGGGTCTCGCATTTTAACCCGAGCCTTTGCGTTTTTGTAGATCTAACCTCATGCTTAAGAGTTTTCTCACGCGCTGTTCACTGAATCTAAGGGTATTTGCGTGCTAGCCCTGGATGTTTTGAAATAATCACGGATTAGTCCTTAGGTCTATAGTTTTTCCAATTAAAATGCATTATTTTGGCTGTAAACTTTGAAAAATCATAACAATTCATAGAAAATTCCAAAATGGACAAACTCATTGGCTATGGATTCGTTGAGAGTAGATCTACATGATAAGTATGATGTGGAAGTGTGAATTCACTGTTTTGCCCTTGTTTAAATTGCATGCATGTGAGCATTAATAAATGGTAAAAGGGGACCAAATGGACTCCTAAAATGTTGAAACTTGGACAGTGGCTTTAGTGAGAATGTAGGAACTGTGTGAATTTTTGTTGCAGTAGAACTTGTTGTTAAATGACTAATCTACCCCTAGGCTTAAGTTTTTGGGGGTGCCTTCTTCATCATCACCTGAAAGCTCAAAGGCAGGAGTTGTGCAGGGCATAGTTTCATCAAAAGAAACCTCACAAGTCTCAACAACTTGCTTGGCCTCTAAAATCCACACACGAAAAGCCCTAGAACTAGAAGCATACCCCAGAAAAATCCCATCCAAACAACGAGACTCAAACTTGTCCAAATGCCCTGCCTTCTTCAGCACAAAGCACCTGCAGCCAAACGCTCGCAAATGCTTGACGCTGGGCTACCTACCAAACCGAAGTTCATACGAGGTCTTCCCAAGAAAAGCTCGCAAGAAAATCTGGTTCACAATGTAACAGGCCGTATTCACTGCCTCAGCCCAAAAGCGCCTCGGAGTCCTATGCTCATCGAGCATCGTCCGTGCCATCTCAACAAGTGTGCGGTTCTTGCGTTCCACAACACCATTCTGCGGAGGGGTATATGGAGAAGAAAACTGGTGTTCAAGACCTAGGTCACTACAGAAGTTTTCGAAACGAGAGTTTCTGAATTCTCCGCCATTGTCTCTGCGGATAGCCCTCATGCCCTTATGACTCTCGTTTCTCAACCTCAGTACCAGATCCCGAACAAAACCAAACGCCTCATCCTTAAACTCCATGAAAAATACCCACGAGAACCGTGAAAAATCGTCCACAACGACAAGCACGTACCACTTCCCACTGACTGACGCTACCCGAGCGGGACCTACTATATCCATATGGAGTAGCTCACCCGGATAGGAGGTCATAACCTGAGACACAGGAATGTGAGAGGCGGCAACCATCTTGCCATGACGACAGGGGTGGCAAACTAAGTCCTTCTCGGCTCTCAATTTGGGCAATCCTCGGATTAGGCCCATTGAACTTAACCTGACTAGCAGATCAAAGCTCAAGTGACCAAGTCTCCTATGCCACTTCCATATATCAGCAGAAGGACTAGCAACCAAACAGCGTGCAGGGCCAGAAACAGATGTGAGGTCGACCCTAAAAATCTGACCAAAAGGTAGCAAAGAGCAAACAAGGGTCTCCTCAGCATCAAGAACGCAGCACGCACCTTTCTTAAAACAAACCTCAAATCCTTCATCGAGAAGTTGCGAAACAGAAACCAAATTGAACCTCAAATTCCGGACAAAGGCAACTTCTCTCAGGGAAAGCTTAGCAGAGAGCGAAACAAAACCAGCACCCATCACTTTACCTTGACCATTGTCCCCGAATGTGATGTACTCCTTGGTGCTTACGTGGTTGAGGCTGGAGAACCACTTGCGGTGCCCTGTCATGTGCCTAGAGCAACCGGAGTCCATGATCCACACGTCCTCCATGCCTCGATCCTACAAAGTCAAGTAAAGCGACGGTGAGCAAACGGTCCGGCACTGGGGTTAGTCCCAAAACTGTTGTACTAGTGCCGAGCCATCTGCTCAAAAGTGGGGTAAGCACAATCAAAGAAATCATCACGACGATCAGGGTAACCACGACCTCCAAAGCGTGAACCCTCGAAAGCTCTCTCAAAGCCTCGGTCACGAGGTCCATAGCCGCGCAGAAAACGACTAGGAGCTCGGCCGATAAAGCGTCTCTCACCACTAGGAGCACGAGCCTGAAAGCCGCCTCCTCTCTCACCACCGGCAATGCGGTCTCTCATCTCACCGCGGTGGGGAGGATCTTGCCTACCACCCTGGTAGAACTGATCCTGGTTCCCCTAAGCTCTCTCCTGCCTCTCAACCCACTTCCTCCTAAAGCAAAACTCCTCTAGGTGGCCATTCCGCTAGCAAAACTCACAGTGGTAGACAGGCCTCCTAGGAACTGGGTTAGGCTGGGATTTGGGCTTAGGTGGTGTGGCCTTGGGTGGCTCCGGCTGCTGGACTGGCTTCTTGCCCTTGGGCTTAAGCTCCTCCTCAACAATCTTGTCCAGCTTAGCCTTAGAAGGCTTGGGTGTCCAGTACTGCTTCTTTGGGGCAGCCTTCGGTGGCTCATGGTAAACCCCATCAACAGTCTCTCCTGGCTGAGTAGGTGCAGTCTTGACCTTAATTGGGGCACTCTTCTCACCCGAAGTGCTGCACTCTCCAAACCCAACACCACTCGTCTCACCCTCAGCTCTCTTGGTGCTCTCTATGATCATCTCTAGTTGGGGTTGCCTCGCATATACCCAACTGAGCACCTCTCTCAACCTGTTGTTGTCATTCTGCAAAGACAACACCTCCTCCCTTAGATCCTCCAGAACTACAGTCTGGATAGCACAAGTGTCACCGTCTAGGGAGGGAACCACAACAGCTTTCTCCAACTTCCTAATGATGGCATCCCTATCCATCAGCTGCATCCTAAGGGTTAGGCAGTTCTCACAAGTGTTAGTAGGTGCTGAAAGCACCTCAAAGTCAGCTCTCAACTACTCTAACTCACTTCTCAAGGTAGGACAGACCATACACGCACCCAAAAGCGTAGGTCTAGCCCTAAGCTCCTCAAGCTCCATGAGCTGCCCCTCAAACTTCTCCTTCAGAACAGCTAGCTCTCTAGCTAGAAAGGGGCAAGACTCACACTCAAGCTTTCCACTCAAAGTAGGCTCATCCAGTTTGGACTGGAGTTTGCCTAGCTCAGCCTTCAGCTCATCTATCTCCTCTACCCGCTTGGCATACCTATCTCTCTGGTCACCAAGCTCCGTCATGAAAGACTCGCAGGTAGGGCACTCAATCTCACTGGGTTGGGGTCTCACACTCCTCAACCTCTCATTCTCCTCTAAAGCCTCAGCAAGTTGGGCTTTCAACTTCTGCAGCTTCTTAGCTGCCTTCTCCAGCATCTTATCCTGGGCCTTAAGCTCCCGGCTGTTCTGCTCTAGCATCTCAAGGATTTCGGCTTGCTCAGGAGTTACCTCATCATCGGAAGAAGAGTTGCTGCCGTCATCCTTGTTCTCCTTGTCCTCAAGCGCCATGGAGCAAACCGAGCTCCTCTTGTCCTTGTTCTTGCGCCTGGACTTGGTGGAGACGAAGCACAAGCCAGCTGGACCGCCTTGATCGTTCCTCTTGTCCTTCCTGTACGTGATCTCCTCATTGCTTGAGCTCGACGAGGACGAAGAGGAAGAAGTTCCGCTCTTGCAGAACCTGATCTCGGCGAAGAAGGCCTTGTCCCGCTTCCGGTTGTCCTTCTAGTAGCTCTTGAAAGCCTTCCGAAAGTTCTTCTTGCCGAACGGGCACTTGCCGGAGCCGTGCTTGCTGGAGCGGTGCTTGTCAAAGCCTGCCTTGCCGGGGTGGTACTTGTCGGAGTCGCGGGAGTAGCTCCTGCCCTTCTTGTAGTAGTCGTTCTTGTTGGGGCACTCGGCGATGAAGTGGCCGACCTCTCCGCACTCGAAGCACTTGGGCCGCTCTCCCCTCTTCTTGCTCATCTGGTTGTCATAGGCGCGCTGAAAGCGACTAGACACCAGACACAACTCATCATCCCCAAGCGTCGCTAGCTGCTCCTCTGTAACAGACATCAAAGCAGAAAACGAGAAGTTGTGTAACATGGGGTTAGTGATAGACTCACTAGAGGGGGTAACCAAGGCCAGACTCTTAGAACCTGTACAAGCAAGGGAATCCCTCATCTTGTAATCTACCTCAGTGGCCTTGAGCTTACTATAGAGCGCCTCTACTCTAATCGTATCATACCCTGCCAACTCAATGATTGAGTTCGCCTTGATCTCTCATATTTTTCTGTCCAAAGCATACAGCAACTTGACAGCCTGCTGATGATCGGTATATGGGAGGGCAGCGGGGGCAGAGTTGACACGCAACTTGTTGATGATCGACTGAAAGCGACCAAACAAGTCGTCTACTGACTCTCCCGGCTTCTGGACGAAATTCTCATATTCGCGCCGGTAAGTCTCCACAAGCCTAGCCTTAATCGTCGCAGTACCCTCATGGTGTGCACTAAGCAGTGACCATATCTCACGCGCAGTCTTAAGGTGACTCACTCTCTCATAATCCATAGGACCAAGCCCGGAGAAGAGAAAGTTAACAGCCTTGGCATTCGCCTCATGCTAAGCCACGATATCCTGCGTAGTACGCTCAGCGACTGGAAGCACCACAAAAGTCGTACTCTGAGTAGCATCCCATATGTCCTGACTTTGGCTAACAAGGAACGCCTCCATCCTACCCTTCCAGTAGGGATAGCCATCGGAGCTAAGGACGGGAATCTTCCCGGAGTAAGTCATCGTCGCTACGGTTTCTTCACCGGTTAAGGTATGGGAAACCTAACCGGCTCTGATACCACTTGTAGGACCGAGACGTGCGACTAGAGGGGGTGAATAGGAGCACTTGAAAACTCAAACTCAAACCCCCACCGCAATGCAAAACAGAAACAACGCCCACAACGAAACTAGATACCGTCCACTGAGAGGATACGTATCTAGCTCACAACACGTGCTTGGTACCGTCCACTGAACAGATACGTACCAAGCACCAAGCGGAAGCACACGCTCAAACGGCTAAGAAAAGAGCGCAAAAGGAACCAACTCCGGAGAACTGCAGATTTTTAGACTGACAGGGCTGCAAAGATAAATCTCAAAACCCCTTAAGAGAAGCTCCAAAAAATCCCCCAAAATTACCACACCTTCACAAGGCAATAGGGAACAACTCCAGAAAATTTCAGGCCAATTGGAGCAAGTTTTGACCACCGAACTGTCCGGTGGTTAACCACCGGATTGTCCGGTGCTTACAGCCTGACACTCCAAAAAGATTCGAATCAAAACCCTATCAAACCAACTCCAAAAATTATGAACTTTTTACTGGAGGTTAATAAGGGGCCAAGGAACAACTCCACAAATTTTCAGCTCAATTGAAAAAGGAATAAAATTCCTAGAGCCACCGGACCGTCCGGTGGTTAACCACCGGACCGTCCGGTGGTTAAAAACTGACAGACTAACCCGAAAAGAAAAATATCAAAACCAGGTCAAAACACCTCCAAATGATCTAAAATTTTTATGGGAGCTTTATGATTCACTGATAAAAAGCTCCACAAAATTTCAGCCCAAAATTCGAAGGTTTGACCCCTGAACCAAACAAGACTTGAAAGTGGACAGAACCAGCAGGAAAACTGGACAGCAGGAAACTTCACACAAAAGCAATCCGAAACTTGACCAAACCTTCTCCAAACATCACGAAAATTGGCACAGGCTATCCTAGCCCCATTCCAAAACTATTCCCAAAAGATCTATGGAAAAAGATCACGGGATTAGTGGGAATTTCAGATCTCGTAAAGAGGTGAATATTTGGGCAAGAAGGGAAAAAGCTCAAAAACAACTTGCTCGTGGCAATCCTTTGGGATTGAGATGTTCTAAGACATAATCTCCATGTCCTTCCAAGTCCAAAACATAAGGAAAACAAAGGATTCAACCTTGCCCAAAACAAACACCCAAAAGGCCAAGGATTGAAGCCAAAAACCAAAGAGAACAAAGGGAGAAGAAGCACACAAAGTTGCTGCACAAAACCGCTTCGATTATGAGCCTCAAAAGAGGTCTTAGGTCAGATTACAATGAAGGATTTCATCCCAAGCAACCACCCTCACCTTCCCTCTTGATTTGGAGGCTAGATCTCACCCTAACCCTCCTAAACTTGGAGCTCAAAGCTTGAGGACGAAAATTACCCTAAGGAAATGAAAACCTAGCTGCCAAGACTTCCTCTAATGACCAGCTCTTAGGCTATTTATACACCGGTTCAGTTTTGGCATTTTTACACATAGACCCCTAACACTAGAAACGCCCGGAAGGGCTAAAACAGAAAAGAACCCGAAATATCGGGGACGGACGACCACGATGAAGACTTGATCTTCTTAGCTTCCACGCAATCTTCAGATGTCCTCCACGTGGCCAGTAGTCCAATCCGCCTTTGCACCCCCGGTTTTGAAGTCAGAAACCGGGAAACTTTAGGAAGTCTCCGTCTGGGCCGGACTTGGCCCATCTTCTCTATCTTGGCGAGTCGTGGCCCAACTCACCAAGTCTTGGGTAGCTTGGGTGGCGGTTTTGAGCCGAAGCCGCTAAAGCCTCCCTCGCACGCCTTCGCGCCATGCACTCGGGTTGGAGCACCACGGTGGCACCCGGCTTCTCCAGTCCATCGGAGTTGCCTCGCGGTCCATCGGAGGGCTTACACCACCGTTGCCGATCCGCCCCTCCGTGTACCAAGCTCCCATGGCTGACCGATGCCGAGCATTGCCTCCGGTCCATTGGAGGGCTTTTGCCTCAGTCCATCAAGGTCTTCGTCATCTACCTCCAGTCCATCGGGGGGCCTCCAGTCCATCGGAGGGCTTGAGCTCGTTGACAATCACTCATCACACCAGGAGAGCAATGAGGCCGGTCCATTGGCTCTCACCGGCAAACTAACTTAGATTAGTTTGTTGGTTTTCATAAGAATAATCAAAGGTAGGCAGAATCATGCTCTTCCCAGCTAATATGATTATGATTGATGATTACGCATCTACATTAGGAGTTGTTTGAAACCAATTGCATTAGATTCCCCAGCCACCCTGGCCCTAGCACCCATACATAGAGTTCGTAGGATGAGTGCCTAGTAACGCTAGGTGCGAGTAGACACGAGTGAATGGAATCACTCATCACGTAGGTGATTTCAATCACAAAAATCTTACTATTGTGGAAATCATTATATATGCTTATGTTTTAACTGGAGACCCGGCGGAGATTTTATGAGTCATTATTGTTTATGGTATTGTGTGTTGGATTCTGTCGAGTCGCATAAGGCCCGTTCGCTGTTCGCCTGCTGATCGGCATAACATTGCTAGAGTGCTTATCCGGGATAATGGACCGGTGAAAGTCTTACTTGTGCCATCTGAAGAACAGAGACAAACTCCTACTGTTACACCTTGGGGAGCTTGTAGTCGAGGGAGGGCTGAACCGGTACGCCGAGGTATCGCTCCTAAGGCGGCACAACCTAGGAACCATAGAAGGATTCAATCGAACTTGGGATGGAACAAGTGGAGATGGGGGATATATATGTGGAACGCGATGGCTAGTAAGCATATATCACCTGGCATTTTTAGTTATTCCTGAGAATTAACAAATCGATTCGAATCGCTGATACTCACCAAGTGTGAGAATGCCAGATATCGCACACGGGCAACATAGTAACTATCTGAATATGATACATTATTATTCATGTTTTCAAATACCACATGTTTGTATTTGTATGCTTACTTTTCTGTAGGTTATTATTGTTATGATAGTATATGCAAATGAGGAAATGTTACTTTATGTCAATATCTCATTGCTAAAATCAATGGCTAAGGATCAAATGGTAGTAAGCAAGCTTTGCGTCAGCCGTAAACCCTTCCATTAAGTCCTACTGAGTAATTAGTACTCAAGGTTTGCCCCCACTTTTGGCTCACAGGTACTGATGACTCCTGGACAACAGCTTGAAGGAGGGTAGAACCGGTGGGCTCGGTGCTACTTGCCTTAATCATCGCTGCGTGAAGACTAGTCGAGTTTTTGTTTACGCTGCAAGATGTTTTGAAAACACTTCCGCTATATCTTGAACAAGTATTTGTTTACATATATATGGTTTGTAAACTAAGTCTATCTATCTCATATTCAACTACCTGTGATGATGTCACTGTTGTGGCTCTTTCGAGGGCTAGATGTGTGTGATGTCGGTATCCTCGGGCGATGGTTATATCGAGTACCCTCTGGGGTAGCTCGACGGACTACCGGGTTTAGTCCAGCCTAAGTGCACTGCGAGTCAGAGGTGGTAGGTGTGCTTAACCTGGATTAAGCAGGGCGGTTCCGCCACACCGAGACAGCCTGAAAGTCCTCCCAAGGAGCACATAAATGCAGTCACTGCTAGGGGTGGGAAATCCACACAGGACCCCCCACATCCTCGTAGTACCCCTAACAATGCTGGAAAAGAGCAGAAGAAGAAGACTACTGACCCCGAAGAGAAGGATGACACTGAGAGTAGACCTGGAGCAAAGGAGAAAACAGCATCGGAGACGCTTCCGCATGAATTCTATGACACTACTGTGCTGCCTTTTCCTCCTCGCAATAGGAAGGCTGCCGCAGATGAACAATACAGTAAGTTTGTTGAGGTTATAAAGAAATTATACGTCAACATACCTCTGCTAGATGCTATGCAGGTACCGACATATGCGAAATACTTGAAAGATATCCTCAATAACAAGAAGCCCTTACCTTTAGCAGAAATTGTGCACATGATAGAAGAGTGTAGCGCAACTATACTCAATCAGCCCCCACAAAAGAAAAAGGACCCTGAAAGTCCTACCATTCCATGTTCAATTGGGAACCAAGTCTTCAGTCAAGCCTTATGTGATCTCGGAGCAAGCGTCAGTGTTATGCCCAAAGTGGTCTTTGACAAACTCAATCACACTCCACTCGCTCCCACAACCATGTGCTTGCAGCTCGCGGATCAATCCATACGACACCCCGCAGGGATCGCTGAGGATGTCCCGGTGAAAATCTGAAATTTCCTCATCCCGGTGGACTTCGTGGTGTTGGATATGGAGATAGATGCAAAGCTACCGCTCATCCTTGGGCAGCCATTCCTGAGTACTACAGACGCAAGTATTGATGTCGGGGCCAGAGAAGTCCACCTCAACATCAATGGCATGAGGGAGACATTCACCTTCAAGCCGAAAGTGGAGAAGTGCAACCAAATGAAGACATATCGATGCCAACAACAGAGATATATGCCAAAGACATGTGGCGGAACCGCCCTGCTTAACCAAGATTAAGCACACCTGCCTCCTTTGGCTCGCAGTGCACTTAAGCTGGACTAAACCCGGTAGTCCGTCGAGTGGCCTTCGGCCCTCGATAACACCAATTTCTAGAGGAACCAACATCACACACATTGACCCTCGATGGAGCCACAACAATTACATCATCACAAGCAGTTGAATATGGATAGATAATAGAATTAGTTTACAGACAAGTTCAAATTAAAGTTCCAAATTCAACATGGTCATAAAATAACACAAGTTTTCACTTGTCTCGCAGCGGAAATAGTAGTAGATCAGAGTTCATGATAATGCAACGGAATTTGCAAAAGAGAATCAACATCAAGCCCACTGATGTTGTCCTTGTGCCACAATCGCCATCCTCTAGTCATGTTGCACACATATGCCCCTCCAACGCAAGGACACATGAGAAACTCCATACTTGTGAGCCAAAAATGGGACTTAATTACTCAATAGGACTTAATGGACATGGATTACGGCTGACGCAAAGCATAGCTTACTAATCAATGTTTGTCCTTAGCCATTGATTTTATCCAACAAAGTGTCAAGAGAAGATAGCAGGATTTGACAGCTGCTACCTTAATCTTATTCAGATCAGATCATGACAGTAGTAATAATAATATCCTTGCAGAAAAATAAACCATAACAACTTGCATGAGAGTAATCCATCATAACTTGCATATAAGTAATCCATCTTATACTCCAAACATGTTCTATTTGAAAACATGAACATAAGCATAGTATTTGAAATTGTTACTACGTTGCCCGTGTGCGATATTCGACACTCTCACACCTGGTGAGCATCAGCTATTCGAATCGATTTCTAATTCCTGGGAATAACTAAAAATGCCAAAGGATATATGCTTACTAGCCATCGCGTTCCTCACATATACCCCTCATCTCCACCTATCCCATCCCAAGATTCACAGCGCCCCCACCTAACCCTTGGGAGTAGCCGTCTTAAGAGCGATACCACGGTACGTTGGGTCAGCCCTCCCTCGACTTCCAAGCACCTTCCAAGTCCATCGGCCCCCTATCAGTGGATGGGTAGCACCGAGAATAGTAGGACGGGCCGGTAAGACTTTCACCGGTCCCACGACCCGGATAAGCATTTTAACAATATTATGTCGATCGGCAGGCGAACAGCGAACGGGCCTTATGCGACAAGGGCGGAGCCGGAGAACAACAACGCACACCACAAAAGTAAACTTACGCTACGCCATGTTTCAATTTAATATCAACATAAATAATCATAAATTGCATCGTAGTAAGATTTCTGAGATTTTGAAATATCACCTATGTGACGAGTGACAGTGCTTACTCGCGTCTACTCGTACCTAGCATTTCTAGGCATACTCGTCCTACGAACTCTATTCATAGGAGCTAGGGCCAGGCCGGCCGGGATGTCTAATGCAGTTGGTTTCAATCAACTCCTAATGCATATGCGTAATCAACAATTATTTATTTATTGGGAATAGCATGGTCCTGCCTACCTTCTCCGCTCGGGTTAGAGGGTGCCTCCTCGGTGATGTGATCAGCGGTCGGCTGCGGGTTCTCTGGCTCGTCGTCGGGCTCCTCGATCAGCGGTTGCTTCGATGGCAGCTCCTCGTTCGCGGGATCTATATGCATGACATCATATGCGCATGAGTGCACAAGAATGCATATGCTTGCATTGAATGTAGGTGAAAATGCAAATGTTGGAATGTAGTAGGTATGTCATGGACAAATAACATAGTATAGTGGTTTAACACATTGCAATTGCTTACACATAGGGTGATTTATTCTCATTTGTGAATTAATTTACACACCTAAGATGTAGCAGTAAAACATAACCTAACGAGCCCAAACTTTTATGACATATGGATTCTGCATACTCAAGGCTACTGTCAAAATTTCAACTCAATTGGAGCTATAATTATTTTATTAAAATCCCAGCAAGTTCTCAGCCCTACACATTGTCAGAATTTTCATAAATTATAGGAATGGTTTCTGAAGGTAAAATTTTACCTGTGAGCTGTATGTAGTGCGAATTGCAAGTACAAAAATTTACAAGTTAAAACACCCAAGTTTGACAGGACATCTATTTTCCATATATAACCCTTGTGCGAATTTAAGATGCACATATAAACAGTGTAAATAGCCTTCTTGAGTATACTTTCTGGACTCTATGCATCAACATTAGGCTACCAAATTTTTCAGAGATTTTTTTCTAGCCATTTATGATCACTTTTTCTAATTATCACTCCCAACATGTAGCTTTTTGTCACTTTCAAATCACCATCAAAACTTGACATGCAGAGGCTCATATTTTACCAGTGAGATTCACAAGCTATATAGGACATAAAAAAATACTAGTGAGCCATATTTATGATACTTTGCATAGGCCTTATTTTCAAGCTATCAAATAATGCATAAAGTACATGCAAAAATATAAAAAAGGGAATGAACAGTAATATATGGGGTCACCAAAATTCTCACAGTGTCCAAATGTCCTAAGGAAACTGCTCACCAAGTCTCATCATTTTAGGATTTCATTAAGACCATGTTTTCCATTTTTCCTTGATTTATCATGCATATACAATAACAGGGGCAAAACCATACATGCACATCTCCACATCATACCCACTATGTAGATCTACTCAAGATGAGTTCATAGCCACTGAGTTTATCTTTTTAGAATTTTTCTTTGATTTGTTATGAATTTTCAAAGTTCACAGCCGATTTAAATGAAAACCTTAGATCTAGGAACTAGAACATAAATAAACATACATTCCAGGGGCTAGCAAGCAAGATTGTATAGACTTAGTGAACAGCGACTATCAACACTACTTGAAATGCAAAAATCCCAGGGGCTAACTTGCAAATTCCTTCGGGTCATCTTCTTCCTCCCGCCGCGCGCGACGGCGCGGCGGCGCGCGCGTGCGCCGGCGAGCTCGGGCTCGCCGGAGCCGCGACGCGGGGCACGGGCGTGGTGCGCTACCTTGGGTAGGTCTCGACGGCGAAGGTGGCGTGGACAAGGTGGAAGCGGCCGTGAACGGGAGGTGAACCGCGACGGCGACCACGCAAGCTCGACGTCGCTCCAAGGCCGATCTCGGGGGTCGAGGGCGGAGCGGCGACGAGATCTAGCGCGTCGAGTGCGCGGGAGGGAGGCGAGTGCGATGGGGGTGGTCTAGTGCTGCGGGGTGGATGGACGGCGGCGGCGCGAGCTCGAAACCGAGCTTGGCCCAGCTATGGCGGTCACGTCGGGGCGCGGCCCGATCTGGGAAATGGGGAGGGGGAAGGCGACGAGAGCTACCTTAGCGGGTGCGCAAGGGCGAGGCGAACCCGATGGCGGTGGTTGGAGGCACGGAGATGGACTGAGGCGGCCGGCGCAATGAGCTCAAGCTCGGCGGCAATGGCGGTCTCGGCGCGCGAGTGAGAGAGAGAGTGAGCGAGTGAGGGAGCGGGGGAGGGAGTGAACCCAGGTCGGTTCCGCGTCCAGGTGAAGGCCGAGGGAGCGGGGGAGCGATCCACGGCGCGCGGCATTGGCCGTACACCGCTGGCCACGCGGCGGCCGCCGCCCCGTACAGGGTGGCCGCGCTGACGCGCGGGCCCCACCAGTCAGCGACTTCGGGGGAGGGAGAAAATGGAAAAAGGAAAAATGTGTTTTTTCCCCTTCTGTAATTCACCATTTTGACCCACTTAGGAGCCGAATTTGGAAAAGTGCCAATTGAATGAAATGTTATACTCTTTAAACTCTACTACTTTATCAAAAGGCTCACTACCAAAATCGTTTTATAAATATGAATTTCATTTGAATTTGTATAGCAGCCCCAAATTTAGATAGGGGACCTTTATTGCTTAGGAAATTAAAAAGTCCTATTTATATGCATTTTCTCCCAATGTGCCTTTTGACAAGTTCGTTTAAAATTTCAAAACCTACAACTTCTTTAATTTGAGCTTTGCATGAAAGTGGCTGTAGGTTAGAGTAAACTTGGGATTTCAAATCAGAACTGATTTGAACTGGTTTTCTGTACTGACATTGAACGACCCTAATCACCTTGTAAACCTCATTATATGACAAAACTCCAATTAGCAAAGTTGTTTATCTCATATAGGTCTACAATTTTGTCAACATAAACTTCATCCAGATCTCAATAGAATCAAAGATATGACTATAAACACAGCATCACACATGAAATGACAAGGTTTTTCACTTTGTAATTTAAGCCAAATTTGTTTCCAATGCAAAAACACATGTTATGCCATGATGCTCAAGGATGAATGCTTCATGTATGATGAGTGATTATGCACCCCCTTAAAAGAAATCTCGTCCCAAGATTGTTGATGTGATGTGGGTGGATAAGTTAAATGCGAAGATAGTGCGTTGTGTAGGGTTTCGAGTAAAAATCTGAATTTAGATGGTTATACATACTCATTTGTAGTAGCCGAAAGAAAACCCGAGTATTTGGTTTGCAAGTATTCTTCTTGCTCCCAGGTTGCTTCTTCTTCGGAGTGATTACTCCATTGCACTTTGTAAAAGTTGATCACTCTTCTTCTCGTTGTTCTTTGTTTTTGGTCGAGGATTTTTATGGGACATTCTTCATAAGTGAGGTCAGGCTCGATTTGAATTTGAGAGGTGTCCACTGCTTCTTCCGGCACTCTCAAAAACTTCTTAAGTTGCGAGACATGAAACACGTCATGAACCGCAGCTTGATATGGTGGTAGCTCCAACCAGTAAGCAACTGGCCCGCACTGCTCAGTGATCTTAAACGGACCCACGTATCTTGGTGCTAACTTCCCTTTCACACCAAAACGATGTACCCCTTTCATCAGTGATACCCGAAGGTACACATGATTGCCTACTTCAAAGACCAACGGTCGTCTTCTCTTGTCAAAGTAGCTCTTTTGTCTAGACTGTGCTCTTTTCAAGTTGCTGTGTATAAATTTAACTTGCTCCTCGGCTTGTGTTACCAAATCGGAGCCAAAGGTGACACGTTCACCTGGTTCGGACCAATTAAGGGGTGTTCTACATCTCCTGCCATATAAAGCCTCGAAAGGAGCTGTTGTTATAAGCAAATTCTGCCAGAGGGAGACACTCATCCCACTTGGTGGAATAAGTTAGTGCACATGCTCTCAACATATCTTCTAAGATCTGATTTACTCTCTCAACTTGGCCGCTGGTTTGTGGATGGTATGCCGAAATATTAATCAAGGTAGTCCCAAGGGCAGTTTGCAAATGCTCCCAAAAGCGTGACACAAACAATGAGCCCCTGTCCGAAGTGATGGTTTGAGGAACACCGTGTAGTGCCAAAATTCGAGAAATATATATCTCGGCATATTGTTTTGCTCGATAGGTGGTCTTGACAGGAAGGAAATGTGCGGCTTTCGTGAATTGGTCAATGACTACCCAGATCGAATCATACCCTTTCTGTGTGAGAGGTAGACCCACAATGAAGTCCATGTGTAAGTTTTCTCATTTCCAGGCTGGAACCTCAAGTGGCTGAAGCATACCCGCAGGCTTTAGGTGATCAGCTTTTATTCTCTGGCACACATCACACTCGGAGACGTACTTGGCGATCTCTCGTTTCATACGAGTCTACCAAAACTTCTGTTTTAGGTCTTGGTACATTTTGTTACTGCCCGAGTGCATAGTGAACATAGACGTGTGAGCTTCATCTAGTATCTTCTTCCTTAACTCCATATCCTTAGGTACCACTAATCGATTTTTAAACTATAACACACCCTGGTCATCAAGTGTGAAGCATGCCCTTTTCTTCTCATCCATACCTTCACGAATGAACGCCATGCCTTTATTTTGCTTTTGTGCAGTTATGATTTGTTCTTTGATGGTGGGCTCAATAATGAGGTTATAAAGCTCAGCTAGTTGTTCAGTAGGCAATTCGATTTCATCTATCTCACAGCATAGCACTCTTACTGTAGGCCGGGCTTCAATCACATTGCAATGAGCCCGACGTCTTAGTGCATCCGCTACTACATTCGCCTTGCCAGGATGATAATGAATTTTCAGGTCATAGTCTTTTATCAACTCTAACCACCGTCGTTGCCTCATATTCAATTCGGGCTTTGTGAGGATATATTTGAGGCTCTTGTGGTCGGTGTAAATATGACAAGTATTGCCTACCAGAGAGTGCCTCCATATTTTTAGTGCGTGTACCACTGCTGCCAGTTCTAGATCATGAGTTGGATAATTGGCTTCATGTTTTTTCAATTGACGGGAAGCGTAAGCGACTACCCTCCCTTCTTGCATTAGGACACAGCCAAGCCTATTGCAGGAGGCATCACAATACACGTCAAAAGGTTTTGTGACGTCCGGTTGTGCTAGTACTGGTGCGGTTGTTAATGATCTCTTTTAACTCTGGAAGGCTTCCTCACAATTAGGACTCCACGAATACTTGGCATTTTTCTTGGTCAATGAGGTCATTGGCTTTGCCGTCTTGGAGAAATCCTTGATAAAGTGGCGGTAGTAGCCTACTAAACCGAGGAAACTCCGGATCTCAGTTACGGTTTCAGGTTGCTTCCAATTCAGTACACTTTCTACCTTGCTAGGATCAACGGCTACTCCCTTCTCGGATAATATGTGACCCAAGAAGCTTACTTCTTTTAGCCAAAACGCACACTTGCTGAACTTGGCGTGGAGTTTGTGTTCTCTAAGCCGAGTGAGTACAATCCGCAAGTGTTCTTCGTGTTCTTCTTCATTCTTGGAGTAGATTAGTATATCGTCAATGAACACTACCACAAATTTGTCCAGTTCATTCATGAACACCGAGTTCATCATATACAGGAAGAAAGCCGGTGCGTTGGTCAATCCGAAAGACATGACTAGGTTCTCATACAAGCCATAACTGATCGAGAAAGTCATTTTAGGGATATCCTCCTCTCGGATTTTTATCTGATAGTACCCAGATCTCAGGTCGATTTTTGAGAAGACTCTAGCCCCAGCTAACTGGTCAAACAGAATGTCAATGTGTGGCAGTGGGTATTTATTTTTGACCGTGACTGCATTTAAAGGCTGATAATCCACACATAGCCGCTTACCACCTAGGTCCTTCTTTTCGACAAAGAGGGCTGGGCACCCCCAAGGTGATGAGTTAGGGCGGATGAATCCTTTGTCTAGCTGCTCTTGCAACTGTGTTTTCAACTCTTTAAGTTCATCTGGTGCCATCCTGTACGGTCTCCTGGAAACGGGTGCCGTACCTGGAACTAGTTCGATGCTAAACTCCACATTCCTATCCGGTGGGAGACCAGGGAGCTCCTCCGGAAACACATCTGGTTATTCACCTACTACAGGTATCTTCTTGATTTCTTGGATTTCAGTTGCATTCACAGTAGGTTCGATGTGCTTCTGATTAGGCATGTGGACCTTTAGAATCTTTCCGCTGACGACTTTAACTGTACCGTCCTGCTGCCAATATCCAGGACTGCATGGTTTTCGTTCATCCAATTCATTCCTAGTATGACATCGATCCCTTGGTGTGGCAGCACCACAGGACTGATGATGAAGTCTTCCCCTCCTATACTTAAAACCAACCTCTTTACTATCAAATTCGTGTTAATGGGGTTTCCAGGTGCAGAGATGTTGTAGCTTTCTTTTATGCATGAAGTTTTTATCCCATGCTTCGATGCATATGACTGACTAATGAAGGTATGAGTGGCCCCAGAATCAAATAGCACGACGGTTGGGTGACCATTGACTGAGAACGTACCAACGAGTACCGGTTCTCCGATGGGGATCTGCTCTAGGTGAATATAGTGCACTTGGCCCTTCCGCGGTGTGTTCCCCTTGGGTCTGTTCTACTGGCTGCCACCCGTAGGAGTGGGGCCTTGAATCCTGCGAGGGGTGCGGCACTCCCTGCTAAAGTGGCATGTCTTGCCACAATTGAAGCAAGAATTCCCGGGTCCTAGTGCAGTGGGAGCACGAGGGGCGGGAAGCTGCGTGGGCGCTCGGTAGGCCGGGTACTGATACTGCTATGGAGCTCAGTGGAGCCAACCTGATTGATTGGGCTGAATCACATAGCGGGGCTGCTGCTGGTAATTGGTCTTCTGCTTCTGAGATGACCCAGGTGCACTACTGGCCTGACGTTTCCGCTTTTGGTCCTCATTTGCAACACGGAGGCGATTATCTATGTCTAGCGCGGTATCGACCAGCTCTGGAAAGCTCTGGTAACAACGCCCGAGATGTGTCTGGAGGGTGGGGTCAAAACCCTGCAAGAGTCTGGCCGCCCTGCTAGGATCATCTGCAACATCCCCGGGCGAATACTGTGACAGTTGGATGAATGTTTGCACGTACTGCATCACCGTGCAGTTGCCCTATTTGAGCTCCCTGAACTCGCGCTGCTTCTGCTCCATAAGACTCGCCGGGATGTAGTGGGCCTGGAAAGCCGTATGGAGCTCCTCCCATGTGATCACGTGACCCTGCTGCTGCATAGCTTGGAACGTGGCGTACCATGCTCCAGCTGGACCTTGAAGTAGCTGCGCAGCAAACCGAGCTTTCTCCTGCTCGGTCAACCCAGGAAGCAGTGTGAACTTGGATTCTATCGTGCGGAGCCAATCATTTGCAGCAAGTGGCTCAGGACATGTCGTCAAGACAGGAGGGCGCAATCCCTCGAAGTTCTGGTATGTGATTCCGCGGGGTTGGTGTTCCCGCGGCCGCTGCTGCCCCTGAGCTTGTCGTTTTTCCCTCATGAGGCGGATCAGCTCGCCCTGTTGTATGACCAGGGTGGCCAATTCCGGTGGAGGTGGTGCATCGTGTGGTGCTGGCCCGAGGTTTGCCCATTGCGAGTGTTCACCTTCTGCAAGAGTGAAGCTAACAGTGTTTAGTCCAGTCACTTTAAAGCAATTAGATGCGCCAAAACACAGTTACTAAAAGCAATTAGATGGAAACATATAATTGTAGTAAAGTGTTAGCTTCCTTCTTGCAGCGGTTTGACCACCGTCACATCTAGCATAGCCTGGGTGGGTTGACGCTTAATACTCGACAATCGCGTGGATCCCTGGACAGCAACGACTTTAATGGCGCGCTGCTCTTAAACCGTGCATTTTTTATTATGCTCCCTTTGGCAAGGTTATTCCTCGCTCTATGTTCTTTCACTTTCGTATAAAAAGTTTTTGGTGATTCCATTAGTATCTTGTTCAAAATTCAGTGTACGTCAGTACATATCAGTTTAGTTCAGATTTCTAAGACTGCGTGATTTCGGCTATAACTTCCAAATAAAACGTTTTTCGGAGAAACTTTGTATAACAAAGTTGTTCGACACATCCAGTTCTAAAACTTTGACAATACACACCCAGTTCAGTTCCTGCACTAAGGGTGTGCAAAATGGGATTTTCCTACTGGTGCTGCTTCAGTCCAGAATACAGGCTCATGAAAGATTCGATCATAGCTCCGGATCTGAGCACAATTCGAGAAAGCTCCAATTGACAAAATTGTACTCCAGACAGTCCTCTACAACTCTGCTACTCAACTTTTGGCTCAAATCCTTACACAATCCAAGATAATATCAGTTTTAGCTGCAGCTGTGCAAAATTCCAGATTGCAAGATACAATCCAAAACGAAGTGCCAAACCAAATTCCATCCACACAACCATCTCAAATGCCACCACGACGTAGAACTAATATTAGCGTCACTTAGAAAGGTTCGATTACCACTAAAGGGTCTTATGATTACATCATGGGATGGTGGCTACATCAACCAACCATCAAATAGTGCATAATAAAATAATCCATCACGACATCAAATAGCGTACCGAATGAGCTCTCACATCTCACCAATGTTCTAGTACAGCCATGAATCTAAAATGCGGAGCGGAATATTACAAAACATCGCTTTCAACGCATCACTAACTTAAAGCTTAACTCCCCTCATCCTTCCATCAATCATTCTACACCCTGGAGTTCGCGTCCGACGGAACGTTCTCCTCCTCCTCCTCCATCTCCATGGGCTCTGAGGACTCTTCCTCCAAAGGAGCGGGTGCAGGCTGCTGCGGTGGCTCATACTCTGCCAGACGCTGCTGCAGCTGCGCCACCTGGGCCTCCAACTCCTCCACACGGGTACGGGTCTCCGTGTACCTGTCAAAGTAGAAGCGGCTCCGGTCCTCTGCGCAGTGGTACATCCCGCGCGCCTCACGTGCATAGTCCATGCACGCTACCAAGGGTCGGGAGCCGTTCCTGTCCCGGAGCTGCTCACGCCAGTCTAGCCAAGCGTGGTCGAGGTCGCTGGTGGGAAGGTAGCGCAGGACCGTGTGGCCTGCCTCCCACCCGGAGCTCAGCGAAGTGAGGGCTGCCATTACCGCCTTACGGTAAGCCTCCTCTTCGTTGGCCCCGTAAGTGGTGAGGGTCTCCTGGCCGGCGAACATCCCTCATGGAACGACAACCTAGGCCATGCAGTCTCCCTCCTCGTGCACTGTCTGCACCGAGATGAAGGGACAGGGACGACGCCCCATCTCCCTCAGGGCCCTGCACAGCAACTGTGACAGAGGACACTCCTCTCTACAACGGGTGTGGAGTAACCCATCCTCCACCAAAGGGAGAGTGTGAGTCACGTCAGGGAGAATAGTGATCCTCGCTCCGGTTGCCTTGCGTGCGGTCTGCTTGGTTCTGGCCATCTGTTTAGACAAGCAAGGTTGTGCATTAGTGAGTGACATATTTTTCACGTGAGGGATTATGACAAGGGTACACAGTGCATTGTATGGAAGGTAAGTTTAAAATCGCGATTTATTTCATTGCATTGTACTAATACCCCACCATAAATAAAAGCAATAAATATGATGCATGATTCGTATCTAAACGGTCTCACATCACACATCTTAAAGAAAAGTACATATAGTTAGCGATATTTCGGTGACACATATGCATGGCACTCTCTAATACAACTAGCCGTTTCCTGACCGTTCTTAATTTTGCACGTAGTTAGTGTACCTGCAGAAGAATGCATGGTCATACATTACCACATAGTGTGGCATCCACGCGTGACCGCTGCGTGGACAACGTAGGTGGGCTGCTGCACCTTTTCCTCAAAGCCTGACTTTCCACCAGTACTAAGGATTGTCGAGAAAAAGGTATGAAAGCCTCAAACATGCCCACCAACCTTAAAGAGCTTTTTCTTATACAGCATGAATGCAGAGTTTACAACCGTTCGCAAAACCCAATAGCTTCCACCAGTACTAGGGACAGCTATGGCCGAAAAGTTGCTTCCCAAAGCGCCGAATATGCACATGAGTTCTATCTAGGTCAGAATGTCTGTGGTGTCACCTGGATAACACTAACATCCTTAATATGGGCATATCGCATAATCTCATTTTTGAATTACTTGAAAAGGGCTTTCGAAAGTAGTTTTGTAAACCAAAACTGGATGATATAACTGTTGTTTGTGTATGATCGGCTCTGATACCAGCTGTGGCAGAACCGCCCTACTAAACCCAGATTAAGCACACCTGCCTCCTTTGGCTCGTAGTGCACTTAAGCTGGACTAAACCCGGTAGTCCGTCGAGTGGCCTTCGGCCCACGATAACACTAATTTCCTGAGGAACCGACATCACACACATTGACCCTCGATGGAGCCACAACAATTACATCATCACAGGCAGTTGAATATGGATAGATAATAGAATTAGTTTACAGACCAGTTCAAATTAAAGTTTCAAATACAACATGGTCATAAAATAATATAAGTTTTCACTTGTCTCACAGCGGAAATAGTAATAGTTCAGAGTTCATGATAATGCAGTGGAATTTGCAAAAAAGAATCAACATCAAGCCCACTGATGTTGTCCTTGTGCCACAATCGCCATCCTCTAGTCATGTTGCACACATGTGCCCCCTCCAACGCAAGGACACATGAGAAACTCCATACCTGTGAGCCAAAAATAGAGGCAAACCCTGAGTACTAATTACTCAATAGGACTTAATGGATATGGCTTACGGCTGACGCAAAAGCGTAGCTTACTAATCAATGTTTGTCCTTAGCCATTGATTTTATCTAACAAAGTGTTAAGAGAAGATTGCAGGATTTGACAGCTGCTACCTTAATCTTATTCAGATCAGATCATGACAGTAGTAATAATAATATCCTTGTAGGAAAATAAACCATAACGACTTGCATGAGAGTAATCCATCATAACTTGTATATAAGTAATCCATCTTATACTCCAAACATGTTGTATTTGAAAACATGAACATAAGCATAGTATTTGAAATAGTTACTACGTTGCCCACGTGCGATATTCGACACTCTCACACCTGGTGAGCATCAGCGATTCGAATCGATTTCTAATTCCCAGGAATAACTAAAAATGCCAAGGGATATATGCTTACTAGCCATCGCGTTCCTCACATATACCCCCCATCTCCACCTGTCCCGTCCGAAGATTCACAGTGCCCTCACCTAACACTTGGGAGTAGCCGTCTTAGGAGCGATACCATGGTACGTTGGGTCAGCCCTCCTTTGACTTCCAAGCACCTCCCAAGTCCATCGGCCCCCTGTTAGTGGATGGGCAGCACCGAGAATAGTAGGACGGGGCCGGTAAGACTTTCACCGGTCCCATGACCCGGATAAGCATTTTAGCAATATTATGTCGATCAGCAGGCGAACAACGAACTTGCCTTATGCGACAAGGGCGGAGCCAGAGAACAACAACGCACACCACGAAACTAAACTTACGCTCCGCCCCATCTCAATTTAATATCAACATAAATAATCATAAATTGCATCATAGTAAGATTTCTGAGATTTTGAAATATCACCTACGCGACGAGTGACAGTGCTCACTCGCGTCTACTCGTACCTAGCATTTCTAGGCATACTCGTCCTACGAACTTTATTCATAGGAGCTAGTGCCAGGACGGCCGGGATGTCTAGTGCAGTTGGTTTCAATCAACTCCTAATGCATATGCGTAATCAACAATTATTTATTCGCTGGGAATAGCATGGTCCTACCTACCTTCTCCGCTCGGGTTAGAGGGTGCCTCCTCGGTGATGTGATCAGCGGTCGGCTACGGGTTCTCTGGCTCGTCCTCGGGCTCCTCGATCAGCGGTTGCTCCGATGGCAGCTCCTCGTTCGCAGGATCTATATGCATGACATCATATGCGCATCAGTGCACAAAAATGCATATGCTTGCACTGAATGTAGGTGAAAATGCAAATGTTGGAATGCAGCAGGTATGTTATGGATAAATAACATGGTATAGTGGTTTAACACAATGCAATTGCTTATACACAGGGTGATTTATTCTCATTTGTGAATTAATTTACACACCTAAGATGTAGCAGTAAAACATAACCAAACAAGCCCAAACTTTTATGACATATGGATTCTTCATACCCAAGGCTACTGTCAAAATTTCAACTCAATTGGAGCTATAATTGTTTTATTAAAATCCCAGCAAGTTCTCAGCCCTACACATTGTCAAAATTTTCATAAATTATAGGAATGGTTTCTGATGGTGAAATTGTACCAGTGAGCTGTACGTAGTAAGCATTGCAAGTACAAAAATTTACAAGTTAAAACTCCCAAGTTTGACAGGACATCTATTTTCCATATATAACCCTTGTGCGAATTTAAGATGTACATATGAACAGTGTAAATAGCCTTCTTGAGTATACTTTTTGGACTCTATGCTTCAACATTAGGCTACCAAATTTTCCAAAGAATTTTCCTAGCCATTTATGACCACTTTTTCTAATTGTCACTCCCAACATGTAGCTTTTTGTCATTTTCAAATCACCATTAAAACTTGACATGCAGAGGCTCATATTTTACCAGTGAGATTCACAAGCTATATAGGATATAAAAAAATACTAGTGAGCCATATTTATCATACTTTGCATAGGCCTTATTTCCAAGCTATCAAATAATGCATAAAGTACATGCAAAAAGATAAAACAGGGAATGAACAGTAATATATGGGGTCACCAAAATTCTCACAGTGTCCAAATATCCTAAAGAAACTACTCACCAAGTCTCATCATTTTAGGATTTCATTAAGACCATGCTTTCCATTTTTTCTTGATTTATCATGCATATAGGGGCAAAACCGTACATGCACATCTCCACATCATACCCACTGTGTAGATCTACTCAAGATGAGTTCATTGCCACTGAGTTTGTCTTTTTAATATTTTTTTTGATTTGTTATGAATTTTCAAAGTTCAAAGCCGATTTAAATGAAAAACCTTAGATCTAGGGACTAGAATATAAATAAACATAGATTCTAGGGGCTAGCAAGCAAGATTGTATAGACTCAGTGAACAGCGACTATCAACACTACTTGAAATCCAAAAACCCCAGGGGCTAACTTGCAAATTCCCCCGGGTCATCTTCTTCTCCCGCCGCGCGCGACGGCGCGGCGGCGCTCGCGTGCGCCGGCGAGCTCGGGCTCGCCGGAGCCGCGACGCAGGGCGCGGGTGGTGCGCGCGGGCGCGGCACACTACCTTGGGTAGGTCTCGACGGCGGAGGTGGCGTGGACGAGGCGGAAGCGGCTGTGAACGGGAGGTGAACCGCGACGGCGACCACGCAAGCTCGACGTCGCTCCGAGGCCGATCTCGGGGGTCGAGGGCGGAGCGGCGACGAGATCTATCGTGTCGAGTGCGCGGGAGCGAGGCGAGTGCGATGGGGGTCGTCTAGTGGTGCGGGGTGGATGGACGGCGGCGGCGCGAGCTCGAAACCGAGCTTGGCCCGGCTATTGTGGTCACGTCGGGGCACGGCCCGATCTGGGAAATGGGGAGGGGAAGGCGACGAGAGCTACCTTAGCGGGTGCGCAAGGGCGAGGCGAACCCGATGGCGGTGGTTGGAGACGCGGAGATGGACTGAGGCGGTCGGTGCAACGAGCTCAAGCTCGGCGGCAATGGCGGTCTCGGCGCGCGAGTGAGTGAGAGAGACTGAGCGAGTGAGGGAGCGGGGGAGGAAGTGAACCCAGGGCGTTCCGCGTCCAGGTGAAGGCCAAGGGAGCGGGGGAGCGATCCGTGGCACGCGGCGTTGCCCGTACACCGCCGGCCACGCGGCGGCTGCCGCCTCGGACAGGGTGGCCGCGCTGACGCACGGGCCCCACCGGTCAGCGACTCTGGGGGAGGGAGAAAATGGAAAAAGGAAAAATGTGTTTTCTCCCCTTCTGTAATTCGCCATTTTGATCCACTTAGGAGCCGAATTTGGAAAAGTGCCAATTGAATGAAATGTTATACTCTTTGAACTCTACAACTTTATCAAAAGGCTCACAACCAATATCATTTCATAAATATGAATTTCATTTGAATTTGTATAGCAGCCCCAAATTTGGACAGGGGACCTTTATTGCTTAGGAAATTAAAAAGTCCTATTTATATGCATTTTCTCCCAATGTGCCTTTTGACAAGTTTGTTTAGAATTTCAAAACCTACAACTTCTTTAATTTGAGCTTTGCATGAAAGTGGCCGTACGTTAGAGTAAACTTGGGGTTTCAAATCAGGACTGATTTGAACTGGTTTCTGTACTGACATTGAATAACCCTAATCACCTTGTAAACCTCATTATATGACAAGACTCCAATTAGAAAAGTTGTTTATCTCATGTAGATCTACAGTTTTGTCAATATAAACTTCACCTAGATCTCAATAGAATCAAAGATATGACTATAAACACAGCATCACATATGAAATGACAAGGTTTTTCACTTTGTAATTTAAGCCAAATTTGTTTCCAATGCACAAACACATGTTATGACATGATGCTCAAGGATGAATGTTTCATGTATGATGAGTGATTATGCACTTGAGATGCTGGAGCATCACAAGACACACATCCATGAAGACGTTTCTGAGAAAAAGATGGACAATCTCGTCGCACACTTGAATTCAGACCAGGAGACTGCAATCCGGCAACAACAAGAATCTGAACGGCGAGAGGCGAATCTCAGAAAGGCTAGTTCCGAACCCCAGGAATCAGGAGGCAAAGCTCCTAGAAAGATGGTCGACGCTGGTATGCAGGTCCTGACAACAGAAGAACGGCGTGCAAAATATTACGAAAGAAATCCCGCCTACCTACATCCTCTTGACATCCCAAAGGGTAGGGCGTGGAAGACCCTTGCCAATAGGTAAATTGGCATTATCTTTCGACGGTATATTTATTTTCCACCAAATTTAAATTTTCTCACTCCACTGCATGTTTAATTTTTGCCTTGCATAAGCTTTATGATTGTGCGTATAATTTTATCTTTTCTGCAATTTTCAAAAAAAAAGAAAAGAAAAGGGGTTGGCCGGCCGACCACCCATTATCGCCAGCCGACCGCACCTCCTCCCCTTTTCTTTCTCCCTTGTTTATTTTCTTCCCTTTCCATTCTCCTTTTCCTTTTTGTTCCTTCCTATTTTTCTTTTCTTCTTTACCTAAGCTTCGTTGAAGCTTGGGGGGAAAGGACTCGACAACTCAAGGTATGTGTGTTCCACCATCTCTCCATTCATCTCCGTACTTTTCCCTGAATTCTGCCTTGTCCCCATGAATAACCTCTCTGCCTTATCATGAGAGTAGTGTCCGTTGTATCTTAAATTTCACTTTACTTAAAAAAAACAACTCCCATGCTTAATTGTCAAATTCACTTGCTAGCTTCATTTTGGACATGATGAATACTTGATCTATCAAGTGAATGGTTTAATTCTTGCATGTCAACTTATGCTTAGCTTAGTCCCATATTGCTGAATAAAAAGAAGTGAACCAAAGTTTTACCTTGTGGATGCCAATTGCGATAACAAGCCTAAGTTGTTGAGAGATAATGATATGACTTAAATGTGGGATAATTCTTTTATGTTCCTAGTAGGATGAATGTCTCAGGTTTTTATCTTTGAAAATAACTAAATAAAGCTCCCCATGGTTAAAAAGTCCTATTAGATCCATATATGCTTCAAATGTACTAAACCAGCGATATAGAGCTGCTTAGATATGCTCTGAGCTTTGACAAATGTTGAGTCTCTTTGAGTAGAAATATCGTCTTCTGTTGATAGCTGGAGTACAAAAGAAATAAATGCAAGTGATCCATTCCGGACTTTGCATCCACCAAAAGTCTCCAAACACTTTTCATAATCCCCTAGCCTTCAAATCTCAAGGAGTAAGGGTATGGAGCTAAACAAAAAAAAGATGCGTGCAAAAGCACGGCAAAATGAAAAGCATGCAAGTTCAAGCATGGCAAAAATAAATAAAAAGCTCCATATCCACTCCAAATCTATAAAAGGCTATAGGGATGAAAATTTAGAGAAGGAGACAACTTGTTCCACCACTCATACTCCAGTGATCAAACAGAAAAAATGATTGAGTACACTCTTTGATTCAATCTTTGGCTTAGCAAAATAAACATTCTAAGTGTGCCACATTCTCCCCCACCAAAAGCTCTACAAAAGACTTAGTGTAGGAAAATGTTGGCCAAAATTATGGCCTTTGGTGAGGAAACACTTATGAGCGATCGAGAGTACCAAGGGAAAGCTTATGTTTGTTTTGAAAATCTTGAAAACACCTGAGAAGGACATCCAAAAAGAATGAGTTAGAAACACTCCTACAATAAAGTCGTTCTGTCTCTCAACTGCCCAAGGCAAGGTAAGCAAAAAGATGCACCACAGGTATGACGCAAGGTGAGCTTTGATTATTTCACTACTTGGGGCAAAAGTTGAGTGTTGAGTTGCATATAAGAATTTTCCTTCGCTTTCGATATTGTAGCAACTCCTGATCCACTTTCAGTCTTAGCTTTGCTCGAGGACGAGCAAAGGTCTAAGCTTGGGGGGGCGGGGGGGGGGGGGGTTGACGGTCGTAATCTCACGATATCAACCGTCAATTATCCACCAAATGAAGCTAAACATGTGAAATATATGGACTAACCCTTGCTACTAATGAGTTCCACAAGATGTATATGAATATTTGGATGCAGGTACCAAAATATACATAAAATGGTTGCAAACATGTCACATATCGAAGATGAGCAGAAATGGCAAAAGTAGGGTGGCCGCCCGGCGATGGGTGGTGGTGCCCGGCCACCCTCCAACGGGGATTTGGACTCCCGACCATGTGGAATGGTCCCTTGACCACTTCACTTGCCACGTCTTCGATCCGGTGCACAAACAAACACAAAAAGGTGAAGATCCAACCATACAAGAGAGCATCCAATATATCCAAGGGTCACAATGTGCCGGGACAAGGATAGGTGATGTCAAGGATCCGAGGGGAACAACATGCAACGAATTGGAGCAAAACACGTGGCCTCCCGACCACTTAGGGTGGTCAGCCGACCACCCCTCGGCAGCATTTTCCACGTGCACCAACTGATTCAACTACCAACCGACATGAGGGAGTAAGATCAACCGTCGGATGCTCAAGGTCAGTGAATCAGGTGGCCGCCCGACCGTCCCCTATGGTCGGCTGGCCACCGACCTTGGTCGCCCGGCCATCGACTCGGCCCCTTTACCGACCTAGTGCACATATAAATACCCACCTCACTTCCTAGGCTATAAATAGGCCCCAAGAGCTCATTTGTAAAGCGTGGAGAAGTTGAGAGCTACATTCTACCATAGAGAATCCCTTTACCCACATCTTAGTAGTTAGGATAGTCCTGGGAGTTAGAGTCAGTCGAGTTTTGCCTCGGAGATCTCAGAAATCCCTCTAAGTCTGTGGTAAAGTTCTTGTATCTTTGTACTCTTTTTATCTTCAGTATAATTCAGTTATACTTTACTTTATTTCTATCTCTTGCAAGTGTGGTGTACCTTTCTTTGCAAACATGCTAGGCTTAGACTGTGGTTACCTTAGTTATTCAAGTCTCGTTATACTTGCCGGTGCTATAAGCCTCTCTTAGACTTAGATATAGGAGTCAGGTAAGCTCTCACCCTCTAATTAAGGGCGAGCTTTAGTGCTCAATCACTTTCATGGTGAAAGTGCTTGAGCACTAGTATAGCGTGCCATCCTACCCATGCAGATTAGCTTGGTAGCCCCACTCGGTGACAGCGTGTAGTGTGCCTGTTTATCCCAGGCCCATTCGTTCGGTAGGCCCGTAGGTGATAGCCGGGTTCTCTTTCAGTGGTCTACTATCTACCCCCTGACCCCTCAAGGGCGCCGGAATTTCGCTCGACGCAAGACCCTGACTTGTTTACTTGAGTTTCCTTAGTTAACCACGACATAGTCTTTGCAGCCGAATAGAATAGAGTTTGGGAACTTTATCTCACTCGTTGTCCTCCTAGGCAACTATACCTTTCTACGTGTATCTTAGGTAGTTTGTTTTACTTTCCACCATACACCTATCTTTATTTGACTTACCCTTGTCTAACTACTAGTTGGTATATTTATCTAACTTTACGGATCTTTCGACTTGAGTTTATTCAATTATACTCTGTCGCCTACTGCTTCCCTATGGAAAAATACGATACTCGGAATACTCTGGGTGAAAGGCTACAGCGGTCTCCGTGCACTTGCAGAGTAAAACATGTTAAGGCTAAGAGACGCCAACAATCCGCTCAGGTACCAGCTCATGAACCACACTTTCCCTAACTACTAGCACCTGATAGACCGAGCTATCGTGATGGAAAATACTCGTCGCGAGATGGAGAAAAAGAAGCACAAGCAGAGGGCGCAGCAATCTAGCAGCAACACCCGTCTGCGGTTTTCTGGGCCACAGAATTATCAGAACCGCCCTGCACAAAACACGGACAGTAGCAGCCATAGTTCCAGCGCTACAACAATAATGGTAACTATCAGTATCAGCGTCCGAACTATCAGCCTCAGCAGAACAATAGCCAGATGCAGCGCTCGACCAATCAAGCTCCACGGCAGTCAACTCCTACCAATACCCAGTGAAGACAGGCACGCCAGTACAGCCAAGGAGTGCTAATTGCTTCAAATGTGGAGGGACGGGTCACTGGTCTAAGCAATGCCCGCAGAGGGATTCCGCAACAGAATTCGAAGACGGGCACTCCCAATCAAGCTCCCAGCCACGCCAAGATCAACCACGTCACCGCTGAGTCTGCCCAGGAGGGTCCAAATGCTGTCTTAGGTACGTTCCTGGTCAACTCCCATCCCGCCTTAGTACTCTTTGATACTGGTGCTACGCATTCCTTCGTTACTGCTCAGCATGTAGAGAAGTATAATCTACCTGTGATAAAGATGGTAAAAATAATGCTAGTTAGTTCTCCTGGAGGAAACGTGCGATCGGAGTTCGCTTGTGATGCTGCATCCATTAAAATAAGGGGGGTAGATTTTCCAGCATCATTAATAGTTATGAACACACAAGGAGTAGATGTTATTCTGGGTATGAATTGGCTGCAAAGACACAACGGGGTAATCTCATGTGCTGAAAGGAAGGTAACTTTGACTACGCCAGCTAGGGAGAACATGGAGGTTCTGATAGACCCACCTCAAGCAGGAGTTAATGCTATTGATGCTACAGCCCTAGAGAATATTAGAGTAGTGTCTGAATTTTCGGATGTCTTCCCAGATTCGTTGCCAGGTATGCCGCCTGAACGTGACATTGAATTTTCTATTGAATTAGTGCTTGGAACTGCACCTATTTATAAGAAAGCATATAGAATAGTTGGTGTTGAATTGCTTGAAGTTAAGAAACAAATAGATGAACTACTGGAAAAGGGGTTTATTCACAAGAGCACTTTACCTTGGGCCTCGCCAGTGTTGCTTACTGAAAAGAAAGATGGAACGTTGCGAATGTCTGTGGATTATAGGGGTCTCAATGCTGTTACAGTAAAGAATAAATATCCGCTGCCCAGAATTGAGGATTTATTTGATCAGCTCAAAGGTGCCTGTATTTTTTCCAAAATTGATTTACGGTCTGGTTATCATCAACAAAGAATTAGACCTTCAGATATACCCAAGACAGTGTTCATCAGTCGTTATGGGTTATATGAATATACAGTCATGTCTTTTGGTTTGACTAATGCTCCCGCCTTCTTTATGTACATGATGAATAATGTGTTCATGGAATATCTTGATAAGTTTGTTGTGATATTTATCGATAACATTCTGATTTATTCCAAGATGGAAGAGGAACACGAGGAACATCTGAGACTAGTTTTGCAGAAGCTTAGAGAACATAAACTTTATGCTAAGTTCAGGAAGTGTGATTTCTGGATAGAGAAGGTTAAATATCTAGGTCATGTTATATCCAATGGGGGAATTGCTGTTGATCAGAGTAAGGTATCTGAAGTACAAAACTGGAAGGTCTCAGAAGATGTGAAGGACATCAGGAGTTTTCTCGGATTAGCTGGTTACTATCGGCGTTTTATTAAGGGGTTTTCCAAGATTGCTAAACCAATGACAGCTTTATTAGAGAAGAATATTAAATTCAAGTGAACGCCAGCATGTCAGGAAGCATTTGAGGAGTTGAAGAAGAGGTTGACGACCGCATCAGTGCTAACTTTTCCAGATATGCATAAACCTTTCTCAGTATATTGTGATGCTTCACGGCTAGGTTTGGGATGTGTTCTCATGCAGGAAGGCAAGGTTATTGCCTATGCCTCTAGACAGCTGAGGGATCATAAGAAAAATTACCCAACTCATGATTTGGAATTAGCTGCAGTGGTGCATGCATTAAAAGTTTGGAGACATTATCTATTTGGGCAGAAGTGTGATATCTATACTGATCACAAGAGCTTAAAGTATATATTCACCCAGACTGAGCTGAATATGAGGCAAAGACGGTAGCTAGAATTAATCAAGGATTATGATCTGGAAATACATTACCATCCTGGCAAGGCAAATGTAGTGGCAGATGCTTTGAGCAGAAAAAGTCAGATAAGTTTGTTGTGGGCAAAGGAGTTGCCGGATGAGTTAGCCATAGAGTTTGACCGACTAAGTTTGGGTTTTCTTAATAGTATAGAAGGCATTGTCTCCATGGAATTCGAACCTACATTAGAGCAAGAAATCAGGAAAGGACAACTCAAGAAGATCAAGGAAATAAAAGAGTTAATCAAGTTAGATACGGCACCAGGATTTCGAGTGGATGCCGACGGCACGGTATGGCATGGGGATAGGATATACGTCCCCAACATAAGGTCCATACGGGAATTAATTCTGAAGGAAGCACATGAAACAACTTACTCTATTCATCCTGGTACTGAGAAGATGTACCAAGATCTGAAGCAGAAATTTTGGTGGTACGGCATGAAATGTGAAGTGGCAGAATATGTAGCTTTGTGTGATGTTTGTCAGAAGGTGAAAGCCGAACATCAAAAGCCAGCCGGATTATTACAACCGCTCAAAATTCCAAAGTGAAAGTAGGAGGAAATTGGTATGGATTTTATTGTCGGCCTACCGTGTACACAAAGTGGTTTTGATTCTATATGGGTAGTGGTAGACAGATTAACAAAAGTTGCTCACTTTATTCCTGTCAAGACCACTTATTCGGGAGCCAAGTTGGCTGAATTGTATATGTCCAAAATTGTGTGTTTGCATGGGGTACCAAAGAAGATTGTGTTTGACCGTGGGACTCAGTTTACGTCTCACTTTTGGAAGCGTTTGCATGAGTCTATGGACACTAAATTAAATTTTAGTTCAGCATATCATCCACAGACCGATGGGCAGACAGAAAGAACCAACCAGATATTAGAAGACATGTTGAGAGCTTGTGCATTACAATAGAAGGATCTTGTGATTCAAAGGGTTATCAATGGATGTGTTTTTGAGAGATACATTCATTTCATTTCATAGGGACTGTGTACACATATAAGACAATAAGTTAGAACATCCTCAAAAAAAAGCGGTGGTGAAGCATAGCACATCCTTCTCATGGCGGCAAGAAATGTACACGAGGACCCAGATTGACTAGAGAAGGTGATGGTTTGTACGATTTCTTAGTATTGGACAAGACTGATCCAGTAAAGTCTAGGGGATGATATGTGCTTACTGACAAAACGATCAGCAAGGTTAGTAAGCCCACGTTTGAGGATAGTTTCAAAGGAGAAGTCAACTCCTAGAGGGGATGGTATGGTAAGATCACCAGCCGAGAACACGAGGCTAGTGCAGAGAATGATCCTGAAGTAAATCTTCGGGGAACAAGGTTCACAAGCAGAAAAATACAAGTGAAGTAGTGAAGCAGAGATGATTGACTCCACAATTCAACGAAAGCACCGTTAAACCAAGAAGAGAAAAGATGTAAACTGATAGTAGGATCAAGGTAGTCTTTCCCACGATTCAAGAAAGATAAGATGAAACAAAGAGTGAAAATATGTGAACAAGGAATGAACATAGGACTGATCATTCCCGTGGGCCAAGAAGGACAAGATTAACAAGGTAATAAAGAGTCATGAAGAAGTTGCGGGATTGGGGTGGGCCATTCCCACAGATCAAGAAAGACAAGGTGAAATAAAGCAATGAGATGACATATTGAGGTGGTGGAAATGGATTCAAGCATTTCCACGGATCAAGAGTAGCGAGTTCCACAAAGTAAGAAGAAGTGGATATGAATGTTCCGCATTTGATGCTATGTCTAGCCTTTGCATGTCTTGATACCAGCGCGCCCCTAGTAGCACCGCTATGTGATGGCCAATCTCATGGGACCCTAGGTTCCATCGCGGCACCATTGACTGCTTAGGTAAACACCACATTAAGAGTGGCACAACTATCTAGTCCAACCCCATGGAACACGAATGATATGAGATCAAGGCAACGAAGTGATCAATGAGTGATATATTTAGTTAAAGGAGCTTAGAGCGCGTGACGTATAATACCCGAGTGGTATGATTCAAGGAACAAGATATAGTGGTTTACTTTTCAAAAATGGTTTTAAGTATGGGAATCACGAGGAACATATGGACAACAAACTCTTGAGTCATGGCGGTTACATAGATTCAGTAGGACATTAATTGGCACGAGTTTGAAACATGAAGACTACAAGAGTCTGAAATGCATGGAATGCAAAAGCTTGGAATGCCTGGAATACTAGACTTTGGAACCAAATGGTTGTAACGATTGGAAAATTCATGATACTCTAGAGGTGATTCCCAGGAGTTAGGATCATGTGGCATAATGAACCATGCTAATCCAAAGTCCAACCAATACGAGTCCATGCTAAATGTTGTTACTATGCTAATCGATATCCATTTCATTCTCCAAACTAGTTTCTTTTTCCAACTTGGTTGATGCATCATCGAGCTTCATATGGGTGACACCATGGTGATTGTTGTCTTGATAGACCATCAATTTGGATAATGTTGCTGGAGTCGAGGTTGATCTTGAAAGCTTCCTCTTTATCTCTCATGTCATCAACTAAGAAACCTAAGTATTGCTAGGGGTATGTAAGCAATGGTAGAATCTCGCCCGCGGTATCTTCTGAACTCAGTCTTGTCTTGGTGGAGCTCCCGCTTCATGTGTCGGTATAGAAGTTGGCATTGCGTATGTCGGGTCGATCAGAGAAGAATCCTCCTGCTTTAGTTATGAGGTGTTGAGAAATCCTCTCGAACGCTTTTGGTATTGCAGAGGCTCGTGCACCAGTCTTGTAGTTGTAGATATACCTATTGATTTCTACCAAACGAGCACTTAAAATTTAACATGCTAGAACTATCTTGACTTGATCTTCCGGCTTGTCGAGTTCAGTCAATAGAATCATCCCGTGTTGCAGATGTTGAACCGAAGCCGTGCCAATGGTGTACCCTTCAGCTTTGTCTTCTCATTCTCTTGTTGTGATATCTTTGGTGAGGGCAACAAGGCTCAGAGCAGCAATGATTTGGTTTCAAAAAAAATTCTTTTTGCATGATACGGTTGTGTTACATTTACTAGCTCAAGAGAGTACGCCAAAAAGGGTGAGACTATTGCAATACCGCGGTACGATTACTATCTTTCTTACTAACGTGTAACGCTTGTAACCAATTACTAGACGTGAATTAAGAGAACCTACAAAAGATTAGAATGTCATGGTTATGCCTAAGTTTATACTCTACACCGTTGCATAGAAGATGCTTGCTAGTTCTACCCTAGAATGGCCCAGATGCTCAAGTTTTTCAACTAGTTGAAATCTGTCCAAATTTGAGTCCGGTTCTAGATTCAGGGGTTTAGTCCAGCTAGAAGCATTTTTGGGACAAGGTCCAAATAGAAAACTTGTGGTAACCTTCACATACTACAACTTTGGTATAGCAAGTTTTAGCTAGTTTTGTTTACATCTTGTCCAAAATTTAAATTTGCAAACCCAACACTAGCTGTCCAAATTTTTGAATTTCAACTTAGAGTGATTGTAAGTCATTGCTAAGGGCATCTTTACAAAAGTCCAATATAGAGAAGTTGTCCATTCATCCATCAGCTACAACTCTTGTATATGAAATTTTTACTAAAAGTGTTTAGATCAACACCAGATTTCAATTATCCAATAGGAGGTCACAGGTGTGTAGATTTCATTTTCTACATGTTTAGCTTCCACCCCACAACCAATACATTTGTAGAGAAAGAGTTATATAGCAAAATGATCACAAACTTAGTATTGTATGATCATCTTATATGAAGTTTGTATTGATTCTATTTGTATTTCGAACCATGCATCAAAACATTAGCAGCGCATACAAAGATCATGTGAAACTTGTTATTACCAAACAAACATATGTACAAATGCATTAAGAATCTAGTTACTTTCAAGCAAACACATAGTAAGGCACTTGAGATGAGATGGAATGATGCACGCTCGTCCTATCCGTCCTCACAAATCCTTACTTTTATAGGTAACCTTATTTCGGTGGCATATATGCACGTACTCTCCCTACATACATCTAGTCGAGTTCTAGTCGTCCATACTACGTATTTCGTGGTTAGTGTACCTGCAAGAAGAAATGCATGTTCATAGATTACCACTTAGTGTGGCATCCACGCGTGACCGCTACGTGAACAACGTTGAGTGGGCCTTTGCACCTCTTCTCAAAGCCTGACTTTCCACCAGTACTGGGGATTATCGAGAAAAGATGGATCCCAAAACCAAATGTAAGTGTGGTGGGCATGAAAACTCCAAAGCATGCCCGCCACCCTTAAAGAGAATGACCTACGCATCATGGGCGCAGGGTTCTCAATACTCCACAACTCCAATGGCGTTCCTCCAATACTAGAGATTGCTATTACCAAAGTATAGTATCCCAAAAACAAATATGCATAGATGACTGTTTCCACTAGTCTAGGTTAGAAAGTCAGCGATGCCACCTAGATATAAAAGCTTAACATCCTTATAATGGGCATATACATGATATCTCTCATTTTTGCAAATACATCGAAAAGATTTGAAAAATGGCTTTTTGAAATCAAAATAAAGTTGTTATAATTGTTGTCCGTATATGATCGGCTCTGATACCAGCTGTAGCGGAACCGCCGATTTAATCTGAGCTAAGTACACCTGCCGCCTCTGGCTCGCAGTGCACGTAGACCGAACCAAACCCGATGGTCCGTCGAGCTACTCAAAAGGGCACTCAATATAACCATCACCTAGAGATAACGACATCATACACGTTAAGCTCTCGAAAGAGCCACAACAATTACAACAACCCAGCGTTTCATACAAACATATTTTGAGTTATTACAAAATATTTGCTCAAAATAATGTACAATCATATATGTGATAAAGCTTCAAAATATCTCGCAGCGGAATACATAACATTTTATAGATGCCGATGGGCAGCGAAAGTAAAACATCAGGACATGACATTGGGCCCACCGTTGTCATTCTTGATCACAAACTGACACGTACCTAAAGAAAAATATCAACAACAAACGATGAGTATGTGGGGTACTCGTAGGACTTACCCGAGGGCGGTATCAGCCCGACACATTTGGGAGTATGTAAGGCTTTTGTGGACTTGACTTCTAACCCGCATAAGCTTACTAAAAGTGAGTCCTTACTTTCATATTTCATTTAATTTTAAACCATAAGCCTCAATTTATTCATATTATTATCATGATCCATACTTCATATATCTCATCATTTCCACATATATATAGCACCATAAAGTAACTTGCAGAAATGTAAACATACAAGTACAAGCATGTAATATAAAAAGCATGATTAAATAAATAACATGTTAAAGTTATTACTACGTTGCCCGTGTGCGATATCTGGCATTCTCACACCTGGTGAGCATCAGCGATTCGAATCGATTTTTATATTCCCGGGAATAACTATCATGCCAGGGGTATATGCTTACTAGCCATCGCGTTTTCACATATAGCCCCCATCTCCACTTGTCCCATCCCAAGTTCGATTCACTCCCGCTTGACCCCCGGGTTGTGCCCCCATGGTGAGCCTGCCGACATCTCGGTCTCCCCACCATGAGTACAAATCTCCCCCGAGCCACCTTCCTCTCAACCAGTAGGTAGGAACGTGTCTCTGTTCTTCGGATGGCACAAGTAAGATTTCACCAGTCCCATGGCCTGGATAAGCACTCTAGCAATGTTATGCCGATCAGCAGGCGAACAGCAGACGGACCTTATGCAACACGGGCTGAGCCGAATACAACAACAATGCACACCACGAATGTAAACTTATGCTCCGCCTGGTCTCATCTTTCCATCATGTCATATCATATTACTTTTGAATTTAAGATTTTTGTAAAACATTTTTGAGCCCTACCATCTCGCGAGCGAATATCTTCACTCTGAGAGCCAATGGACCGGCCTCATTGCTCTCCTGGTGTGATGAGTGATTGTCAACGAGCTCAAGCCCTCCGATGGACTGGAGGCCCTCCGATGGACTGGAGGTAGAGGATGACGAAGACCTCGATAGACTGAGGCAAAAGTCCTCCAATGGACCGGAGGCAATGCTCGGCGTCGGTCGGCCATGGAAGCTCAGTACACGGAGGGGCGGTTCGGCAACGGTGCTGTAAGCCCTCTGATGGACCGTGAGGCAACTCCGATGGACTGGAGAAGCCGGGTGCCACCGTGGTGCTCTAACCCGAGTGCATGGCGCGAAGGCGTGCCAGGGAGGCTTTGGCGGCTTCGGCTCAAAACCGCCACCCAAGTTCAGATGACTTGGTGGGTTGGGCTCCGACTCACCAAGATTGAAGATTGGGCCAAGACCCGGCCCAGGAAGCCTGCAGAATAAAGTTTCCCGGTTTCTGACTTCAAAACCGGGGGAAGCTTCCGGACTACTGGCTAAGTGGCGCACATCCAAGCGAGGCGGAGAAACCGAAGATGATCAAGACGTCATCATAGTCGTCCGATTGTATCTTTTCGGTTTGGCACCCTCCGGGCATTTTTAGAGTAGGGGTCTTAATGTAATTGTGTCGTTTAGTGCCTAGGGTATAAATGGACTTGAGAGGCTCCCTTGGAGCTTATCTTGGCAGCCACAATCCCTAGTTTTCCTAACCCTAGCAGCCAAGGTCCAAAGAGAGAAAATAGAGAGGATTAGCTAGGAGATGAGTGCCTAGTTTAGTCTAATCTTGTCATTAGTGGGAGGATGATGGGAGGTAGGCTCTAGGGAACTTGTGTAACCTGAATTTCGTGTTTAATCCAAGGTTCCTTGTTGAGAAATTCCATGGAGTGAGCAGCAATTTTCGTCCTTCCCTTTCCCCTCCCCGTTCTAGTTCGTTTTTGGTTCCAATTCTTGGATTTTGGTGTGTTTTGGGTTGTCCAAGGTTGGGATCTTTCTTTTGCTGGTATTTTGCCTTGCTATGATGTGGTGAATCTCACTAGCCAAGTGCTAGAATCATTGAACCACGAGCAAGGGCTGTTCTTCCTATTTCTCGGTTTTTCGTAGTCAACTCACCTACCTCACGAGATTTGCAATTCCTGTGCATCCCTTGATCTTTTGGAGCTGATCTTTTGGGATTTGCTAGGGAAGGTCCTTAGGATTATCCGTGCAAAGTTTCGTGAAGTTTCGTTGAGATTTGACCCCATTTTGATCGATTTTTTATGGAGTGTCGGGCTGTTTTTCTGCGCAGTTTTTCGGAGAACTGACCGGACAAATCAATTGTCCTTAGGTTTGTCCGAAGTAGAGACTTCGGACTGTCCGGTCTATAGACCTCGGACAGTCCGGTCTGAAGGGTTTTTGGGCTGTTTTTGTGTCCTTCTTTGTGTTTGTCCGGTCAGGTCTTTTGGTGGAGAGAGGACTGTCCGGTCTAGTCTTTTTGGGGCCGTTTTCGCGTGTTCTTTGCTTCGCTTGATTTGGAGTTTGTTTTTCTTGGTTTCTTAGGTCTTTGGAGTGTTGGTGTTTGCTTCAAACTTGTTTTATGTCAACCACTGCATGCCCATACTCTTTACTCACTTTTCTAAGTGAGGCACGCTCCGGTGTGTTGAGTGGCTAGTGTGTGACACTTGCAAGCTTTGTAGCTTGTCTTGTTTTGTTTGTGCCTTGTTGTTCTTGCTTGCTCTGATGTTGCTTTAGTGTTTTCAGTTTAGGGTTTCTCAATGTGTCCTAGGGTTAATAGCTTGTCTATGCTACGTAACTCTGCACATTAGAGAGGTGTAGTTTTAGGTGTTGTGTGTGTTTGTCTGGGTGTAGTGTGTTTGCTCTTTTAGGTGTAGTTTGGTTGCTTGTCTTACGTCCTTTTCTTTGGGCGTTAATTTGAGTGCTTCCGCTTTCCACCCGATACGTATCTGTTCAGTGGACGGTATCGGGTGTGTGTGTGTTTTCGTGAGATCGCACTTTGGGGGTTTGAGTTTGAGTTTTTCAAGTGCTCCTATTCACCCCCCTGTAGTCGCACGTCTCGGTCCTACAAGTGGTATCAGAGCCGGTTAGGTTTCCTATACCTTAACCGGTGACGAAACCGTAGCGACGATGACTTACTCCGAGAAAATTCCCGTCCTTGGCTCCGATGGCTATCTCTACTGGAAAGGTGGGATGGAGGCGTTCCTTGTTAGCCAAAGTCAGGACATATGGGATGCTACTCAGAGTACGACTTTTGTGGTGCTTCCAGTCGCTGAGCGTACTACACAGGATATCGTGGCTCAGCATGAGGCGAATGCCAAGGCTGTTAACTTTCTCTTCTCCGGGCTTGGTCCCATGGATTATGATAGAGTGAGTCACCTTAAGACTGCACGTGAGATATGGTCACTGCTTAGTGCACACCATGAGGGTACTGCGACGATTAAGGCTAGGCTTGTGGAGACTTACCGGCGCGAATATGAGAATTTCGTCCAGAAGCCAGGAGAGTCAGTAGACGACTTGTTTGGTCGCTTTCAGTCGATCATCAACAAGTTGCGTGTCAACTCTGCCCCTGCTGCCCTCCCATATACTGATCATCAGCAGGATGTCAAGTTGCTGTATGCTTTGGACAGGAAAATATGGGAGATCAAGGTGAACTCAATCATTGAGTCGGCGGGGTATGATACGATTGGAGTAGAGGCGCTTGTACAGGTTCTAAGAGTCTGGCCTTGGCTACCCCCTCTAGTGAGTCTGTCACTAACCCCATATTACACAACTTCTCGTTTTCTGCTTTGATGTCTGTTACAGAGGAGCAGCTAGCGACACTTGGGGATGACGAGTTGTGTCTGGTGTCTAGTCGCTTTCAGTGCACCTATGACAACCGGATGAGCAAGAAGAGGGGAGAGCGGCCCAAGTGCTTCGAGTGCGGAGAGGTCGGCCACTTCATCGCCGAGTGCCCCAACAAGAACGACTACTACAAGAAGGGCAAAAGCTACTCCCGCGACTCCGACAAGTACCACTCCGGCAAGCCAAGCTTTGACAAGCACCGCTCCAGTAAGCACGGCTCCGGCAAGCGCTCCTTCGGCAAGAAGAACTTCCGGAAGGCTTTCAAGAGCTACCAGAAGGACAACCGAAAGCGGGACAAGGCCTTCTTTGCCGAGATCGGGTTCTGTAGCAGCGGATCTTCTTCCTCTTCGTCCTCGTCGAGCTCAAGCGATGAGGAGATCACGTACAGGAAGGACAAGTGGAACGATCAAGGCGGTCCAGCTGGCTTGTGCTTCGTCTCCACCAAGTCCAGGCGCAAGAACAATGACAAGAGGAGCTCGGTTTGCTCCATGGCGCTTGAGGACAAGGAGAACAAGGATGACGGCAGCAACTCTTCTTCCGATGATGAGGTAACTCCTGAGCAAGCCGAAATCCTTGAGATGCTAGAGCAGAACAGCCGGGAACTTAAGGCCCAGGATAAGATGCTGGAGAAGGTAGCTAAGAAGCTGCAGAATTTGAAAGCCCAACTTGCTGAGGCTTTAAAGGAGAATGAGAGATTGAGGAGTGTGAGACCCCAACCTAGTGAGATTGAGTGCCCTACCTGCGAGTCTTTCATGACGGAGCTTGGTGACCAGAGAGATAGGTATGCCAAGCGGGTAGAGGAGATAGATGAGCTGAAGGCTGAGCTAGGCAAACTCCAGTCCAAACTGGATGAGCCTACTTTGAGTGGAGAGCTTGAGTGTGAGTCTTGCCCCTGTCTAGCTAGAGAGCTAGCTGTTTTGAAGGAGAAGTTTGAGGGGCAGCTCATGGAGCTTGAGGAGCTTAGGGCTAGACCTACGCTTTTGGGTGCTTGTATGGTCTGTCCTACCTTGAGAAGTGAGTTAGAGCAGTTGAGAGCTGACTTTGAGGTGCTTTCAACACCTACTGACACTTGTGAGAACTGCCTAACCCTTAGGATGCAGCTGATAGATAGGGATGCCACGATTAGGAAGTTGGAGAAAGCTGTTGTGGTTCCCTCCCTAGACAGTGACCCTTGTGCTATCCAGACTGTAGTTCTGGAGGATCTAAGGGAGGAGGTGTTGTCTTTGCAGAATGACAACAACAGGTTGAGAGAGGTGCTCAGTTGGGTATATGCGAGGCAACCCCAACTAGAGATGATCATAGAGAGCACCAAGAGAGCTGAGGGTGAGACGAGTGGTGTTGGGTTTGGTGAGTCCAGTACTTCAGGTGAGAAGAGTGCCCCAGCTAAGATCAAGACTGCACCTACCCAGCCAGGTGAGACTGTTGATGGGGTTTACCATGAGCCACCCAAGGCTGCCCCAAAGAAGCAGTACTGGACACCCAAGCCTTCTAAGGCCAAGCTGGACAAGATTGTTGAGGAAGAGCTTAAGCCCAACGGCAAGAAGCCAGTCCAGCAGCCTGAGCCACCCAAGGCCACACCACCTAAGCCCAGGTCCCAGCCTAACCCAGTTCCTAGGAGGCCTGTCTACCACTGTGAGTTTTGCCAGCGGAATGGCCACCTAGAGGAGTTTTGCTTCAGGAGGAAGCGGGTTGAGAGGCAGGAGAGAACTTGGGGGAACCAGGATCAGTTCTACCAGGGTGGTAGGCAAGATCTTCCCCACCGCGGTGAGATGAGAGACCGCTTTGCCGGTGGTAAGAGAGGAGGCGGCTTTCAGGCTCGTGCTCCTGTTGGTGAGAGACGCTTTACCGGCCGAGTTCCTAGTCGTTTTCAGCGCGGCTATGGACCTCGTGACCGAGGCTTTGAGAGAGCTTTCGAGGGTTCACGCTTTGGAGGTCGTGGTTACCCTGATTGTCGTGATGATTTCTTTGATTGTGCTTACCCCACTTTTGAGCAGATGGATCGGCACTGGTACAGCAGTTTTGGGACTAACCCCAGTGCCGGACCGTTTGCTCACCGTCGCTTTACTTGACTTTGCAGGATCGAGGCATAGACGACGTGTGGATCATGGACTCCGGTTGTTCTAGGCACATGACAGGGCACCGCAAGTGGTTATCCAGCCTCAACCCCATAAGCACCAAGGAGTACATCACATTCGGGGACAATGGTCAAGGTAAAGTGATGAGTGTTGGTTCTGTTTCGCTCTCTGCTAAGCTTTCTCTGAGAGAAGTTGCTTTTGTTCGGAATCTGGGATTCAATTTGGTCTCTGTTTCGCAACTTCTCGATGAAGGATTTGAGGTTCGGTTTAAGAAGGGTGCGTGCTGCGTTCTTGATGCTGAGGAGACCCTTGTTTGCTCTTTGCTGCCTTTTGGTCAGGTTTTTAGGGTCGACCTCACATCTATTTCTGGCCCTGCTCGCTGTTTGGTTGCTAGTCCTTCTGCTGATATTTGGAAGTGGCATAGGAGGCTTGGTCACTTGAGCTTTGATCTGCTAGTCAGATTGAGTTCAATGGGCCTAATCCGAGGATTGCCCAAGTTGAGAGCTGAGAAGGACTTAATTTGCCACCCCTGTCGTCATGGCAACATGGTTGCCGCCTCTCACAATCCTGTGTCTCAGGTTATGACCTCCTATCCGGGTGAGCTACTCCATATGGATACAGTAGGTCCTGCTCGGGTAGCGTTGGTTAGTGGGAAGTGGTACGTGCTTGTCGTTGTGGGCGATTTTTCGCGGTTCTCGTGGGTATTTTTCATGGAGTCTAAGGATGAGGCGTTTGGTTTTGTTCGGGATCTGGTACTGAGGTTGAGAAACGAGAGTTATAAGGCCATGAGGGCTATCCGCAGTGACAATGGCGGAGAATTCAGAAACTCTCGGTTCGAAAACTTCTGTCGTGACCTAGGTCTTGAGCACCAGTTTTCTTCTCCATATACCCCACCGCAGAACGGTGTTGTGGAACGCAAGAACCGCACACACACGGACGATGCTCGATGAGCATAGGACTCCAAGGCGCTTTTGGGCTGAGGCAGTGAATACGGCCTGTTACATTGCGAACCGGATCTTCTTGCGAGCTTTCCTTGGGAAGACCTCGTATGAACTTCGGTTTGGTAGGCAGCCCAGCGTCAAGCATTTGCGAGCGTTTGGCTGCAGGTGTTTTGTGCTGAAGAAGGCGGGGCATTTGGACAAGTTTGAGTCTCGTTGTTTGGATGGGATTTTTCTGGGGTATGCTTCTAGTTCTAGGGCTTTTCGTGTATGGATTTTAGAGGCCAAGCAAGTTATTGAGACTTGTGAGGTTTCTTTTGATGAAACTATGCCCTGCACAACCCTTGCCTTTGAGCTTTCAGGTGATGATGAAGAAGGCACCCCCATCTTTGAGGATGAGGAAGGTGTGGTTAATGATGGTGATGCAGGAGCCACTGCACCGGCTGCAGCTCGTGTCCCCTCTACTACGAGCTCAGATGATGAAGGAGCACCCTTGCCCACGGCTTCCTCCTCACTCCCCTGACAGCAAGCACATGCAGAGGCTGTACCCGCTGAGGACGTAGGGGAAGTGACTTCCGAGATTGTTCCATCTCGGCAGGTCCAGCGGGATCACCCTCCACACGGGATGATTGGAGATATTCACCAGCGTGTCACACGCTCTTCGGTTAACTCTCTAGCCTTTTTCTCCCACTCTGCATATGTTGCTTCTTTTGAGCCCCGGGATGTGTCACATGCATTATCTGATCCTAACTGGGTGAATGCCATGCATGAGGAGTTGGAGAACTTTGAGAGAAACCATGTCTGGGATTTAGTTGAACCTCCACCAAACTGTCGCCCTATAGGTACCAAGTGGGTTCTCAAGAACAAACAGGGTGAGGATGGGATGGTTGTGAGGAACAAAGCGAGATTGGTAGCCCAGGGTTTCTGTCAGAAGGAGGGTATAGATTATGAGGAGACCTTTGCCCCTATAGCTCATTTGGAAGCCATTAGGATTTTGCTTGCTTTTGCGGCCTCTAAAAGCTTCAAACTGCAGCAAATGGATGTCAAGTCTGCTTTTCTGAACGGGTTCATAGAGGAGGAGGTATATGTGAGACAACCTCCTGGCTTTGAGAGTGCTAGATTTCCAGACCGGGTGTATAAGTTGAGGAAAGCCCTTTATGGTCTGAAGCAAGCTCCTAGAGCTTGGTATGCTAGGTTGAAGAGTTTCCTGCTCAAGTCTGGGTTTGTGATGGGTTCAGTAGACAAGACCTTGTTTTTGTTGAGTCGTGGCGGTGACACCCTGATAGTTTAGATATATGTTGATGACATAATCTTTGGTGGTTCATCTCACGCTTTAGTGTCTAGTTTTGCTGAACAGATGAGCAGGGAATTTGAGATGAGTCTCATGGGTGAGCTCCAGTTCTTCCTCGGGCTGCAGATCAAGCAAGGCCCTGAAGGAACCTTTGTCCATCAAGCAAAGTACATAAGGGACATACTCAAGAAGTTTGACATGGGGGATTCTAAACCCATGACAACTCCTATGAGTACAAACACGGCGCTTGATGCTGATGAAGATGGGGAGGCAGTGGACCAGAAGGAATTTCGAGGGATGATCGGCTCACTTCTGTACCTGACGGCGACCAGGCCGAACATTCAGTTCGCGGTCTACCTTTGTGCGCGTTACCGGGCGTCTCCTAGGACTTCTCACCGTCAAGCGGTGAAGCGCATTTTCAGGTATCTGAAATTCACTCCTGAGTTTGGTCTTTGGTACTCCTCAGGTTCTTCTCTTTTTCTTAGAGGGTTCTCAGATGCTGACCATGCTGGCTGCCGGGTTGACCGCAAGTCAACCTCCGGCACATGCCAACTCTTAGGAACCTCTCTTGTCTCTTGGTCCTCCCGCAAGCAAGCTAGTGTATCCTTGTCTACCACAGAAGCAGAGTACATAGCTGCTGCTAGCTGCTGCTCCCAGCTTTTATGGATGAAAGCCACCCTTAGTGATTTCGGCCTTAAGTTTGGAAAAATCCCTTTTCTAGTGGTCTCTACTTCTGCTATTTCTGTAGCTAAGAACCCCGTCTTGCACTCCAGAACCAAACACATAGACGTGAGGTTTCACTTTCTGAGAGATCACTATGAGAAGGGGGACATAGACTTAGTGCATGTAGTTTTTGAAAACCAGTTGGCAGATATCTTTACCAAGCCTCTAGAGTTTGGCACTTTTGTGCGCTTGAGAGGTGAGCTTGGAGTGTGCTATCCCTTTTAGTCAGGGATAATACACTATTCCTTTTAGTAAGGAATAGCTTCCATAGTCTAGAATTTGTTTTTATCTTGCTTTTATTTCTCTTTGCTTCTTTTGCATATTGTATCATATCATGCATCGCATTGTATCATTTGCATTTTCACTTCACGAGTACTAGAGCTCTTTTGGAATGATGAGTTAGTACTTGCTTGTGCTAAATTGTACAGATGCATGCTTGATCATGGTTGGCTAAGCTCTCTTGAGTCTGTTGAATACTAATTGTGAGCTAAGTCATTTTATTCTTTGCAAATCAAAAACCATGATCACTACTTGTTTTGGCTACCAAGCATTTGTAGGAATGTTGAATGCTATGCTATCTTTTCATACCTGGATATGCTAGTTGTATGCCTTTGCCATGATTATGCCTAAGCTTTTATGACACCTTGCTTAAATTGAAATCTGAATAAAAAATGCTTACAAGTGGTGTCTTATGTGCTGAATTGAGAAAGATCCAGGTGGGTTTGCCTGTCTCACTGATCTAGTTCGAGACAGCTTGCCTTTGCACTTTGGCATGAACTTGGACTAGACTGTGTATGACCAAAACCTTGTCTTAAGCTTCTAATGGTTATATAACCTAGGCTTGGCATTGGTTGGTAAGAAGTGGCAAAAGACAAGTAAATAACCCCTCGCACAAAAAGAACTTGCTTATAAATACAAATGTCTAAATCTGAAATTTGCAAGTCTCTAAAATGCTTATGGCTGGTTGTATATGCTTTGGTTGAGAGTAGCACACCTTATATGCATTGCTAGCATCTTGCTGATCATGCCTATCTTGCTAGGTGCTATTCATGTCGGTGATGCTTTCTTTTCGATAACCCTGAAAAATAAGGTTGCTCTTGACATGTGTAAGATAGATTCATTTGAGCTTGTTATATGCTTCCTTGCCCTCACTTGCTCTGTATGCTAGAACTTGTGATTACTAGCTTTCCATCCCTTCTGAGCTCTTTCAGTTACTTTCCTTGCATTTCATGGCATACTTTGAGGGGGAGTTGTCTAGTTCAGGGGGAGTTGAGTTCAAAGAACCCTTGATGTGTCCATTGTCAACAAGGGGGAGAAATTAGTGTACTTCCAAAGGGAGAAGTCTTAAATTAGTGTACTTCCAAAGGGAGAAGTCTTGAAATATGGACAAAGGGGGAGAACTCAGGAGAGTTTTAGTTGAGGGGGAGCTTTGCATTCATATTGCATTTGAGAGGATGCATTTCAGGGGGAGTTTGAGTTTTTAAGCATGCTCTTTGCATCGGTGCTTTGATCCTTTTGCCTCTGTCTTGAGGAGCCGATGCTTTGCTTCTTTTTGCTTCGAGTTGCCTTGTGTTTTGCCTTTGTAGGGTTTTGGGCAGCTTGAGCATTTCTTTTATTTTCTTTCTTTTTCGGTTTTACGCTTTTCTTTTGTCTTTAATCCATTTCAGGTTACAGGTTGAAGGTGTTGACAATGCACTCATCAAGGGGGAGATTGAGAGCCAATGGACCGACCTCATTGCTCTCCTAGTGTGATGAGTGATTATCAACGAGCTCAAGCCCTCCGATGGACTGGAGGTAGAGGATGACGAAGACCTCGATGGACTGAGGCAAAAGTCCTCCAATGGATCGGAGGCAATGCTCGGCGTCGGTCGGCCATGGAAGCTCGGTACACGGAGGGACGGTTCGGCAACGGTGCTGTAAGCCCTCCGATGGACCGCGAGGCAACTCCGATGGACTGGAGAAGCCGGGTGCCACCGTGGTGCTCCAACCCGAGTGCACGGCGCGAAGGCGTGCGAGGGAGGCTTTGGTGGCTTCGGCTCAAAACCACCACCCAAGTTAAGATGACTTGGTGGGTTGGGCTCCGACTCACCAAAATTGAAGATTAGGCCAAGACACGGCCTAGGAAGCCCGTAGAATAAAGTTTTCCGGTTTCTGACTTCAAAACCGGGGGAAGCTTCCAGACTACTGGCTACGTGGCGCACATCCAAGCGAGGCAGAGAAACCGAAGATGATCAAGACGTCATCGTAGTCGTCCGATTGTATGTTTTCGGTTTGGCCCCCTCCGGGCATTTTTAGAGTAGGGGTCTTAATGTAATTGTGTCGTTTAGGGCCTAGGGTATAAATAGACTTGAGAGGCTCCCTTGGAGCTTATCTTGGCAGCCACAAACCCTAGTTTTCCTAACCCTAGCAGCCAAGGTCCAAAGAGAGAAAATAGAGAGGATTAGCTAGGAGATGAGTGCCTAGTTTAGTCTAATCTTGTCATTAGTGGGAGGATGATGGGAGGTAGGCTCTAGGGAACTTGTGTAACCTGAATTTCGTGTTTAATCCAAGGTTCCTTGTTGAGAAATTCCATGGAGTGAGCAGCAATTTTCGTCCTTCCCTTTCCCCTCCCCGTTCTAGTTCGTTTTTGGTTCCAATTCTTGGATTTTGGTGTGTTTTGGGTTGTCCAAGGTTGGGATCTTTCTTTTGCTGGTATATTTCCTTGCTATGATGTGGTGAATCTCACTAGCCAAGTGTTAGAATCATTGAACCACGAGCAAGGGCTGTTCTTCCCATTTCTCGGTTTTTCGGAGTCAACTCACCTACCTCACGAGATTTGCAATTCCTGTGCATCCCTTGATCTTTTGGAGCTGATCTTTTGGGATTTGCTAGGGAAGGTCCTTAGGATTATCCATGCAAATTTTCGTGAAATTTCGTTGAGATTTGACCCCATTTTGATCGATTTTTTATGGAGTGTCGGGCTGTTTTTCTGCGCAGTTTTTCGGAGAACTGACCGGACAAATCAATTGTCCTTAGGTTTGTCCGAAGTAGGGACTTCGGACTGTCCGGTCTATAGACCTCGGACAGTCCGGTCTGAAGGGTTTTTGGGCTGTTTTGTGTCCTTCTTTGTGTTTGTCCGGTCAGGTCTTTTGGTGGAGAGAGGACTGTCCGGTCTAGTCTTTTTGGGGCTGTTTTCGCGTGTTCTTTGCTCCGCTTGCTTTGGAGTTTGTTTTTCTTGGTTTCTTTGGTCTTTGGAGTGTTGGTGTTTGCTTCAAACTTGTTTTGTGTCAACCACTACATACCCATACTCTTTACTCACTTTTCTAAGTGAGGCACGCTCCGGTGTGTTGAGTGGCTAGTGTGTGACACTTGCAAACTTAGTAGCTTGTCTTGTTTTGTTGGTGCCTTGTTGTTCTTGCTTGCTCTGATGTTGCTTTAGTGTTTTCAGTTTAGGGTTTCTCAATGTGTCCTAGGGTTAATAGCTTGTCTATGCTACGTAACTCTGCACATTAGAGAGGTGTAGTTTTAGGTGTTGTGTGTGTTTGTCTGGGTGTAGTGTGTTTGCTCTTTTAGGTGTAGTTTGGTTGCTCGTCTTACGTCTTTTTCTTTGGGCGTTAATTCGAGTGGTTCCGCTTTCCACCCGATACGTATCTGTTCAGTGGACGGTATCGGGGGTGTGTGTGTTTTCGTGAGATCGCACTTTGGGGGTTTGAGTTTGAATTTTTCAAGTGCTCCTATTCACCCCCCCTCTAGTCGCATGTCTCGGTCCTACACACTCAACTTCTACCGTCTAAGCATGGCTAAGCATAGACTTGGACCTATCCATTCTACTTAGGATATCAGGTATTTATGCAGGAGGGGTTTCAAATAACTCCTGAACATAAATGCACATTCAAGTAGAGGGTGGTGAGACTCTCTAAGTAGGTGTAAATGCCTAAGGGGCTGTAACACCCTAATTTTAATTCCAGTGTTTTACAATAAATTTAATATGGTTTATTTAATTTTCTGAGGTTTTATATGTCTAGGCTTGCATTTACATGGTTTACTTTATTAAACAAATAATTTAATTTCATCATAGGTCAACATTGTTGGTGCATTCATGCCGGTGCATGGTTTTATTTCTTGAATGAGCTAAGGTTTGGAATTTAAATTTATTTGGATTCTAGATTTGTTTTGGTTTTGGTTTTTAAAAGAAAAGAGGAGAGAAAGAAAAAGAAAAAAAAACACAAACTTTGGGCAGCCAGCCGAACCAACCAGGCCCAGCCGGCTACCCCTTCTGCCCATCTCGCACGCATCAGGCCCAACAGGCCAGCCGGCCCAGCAGCGCGCCCCCTTCCTCCCCCGCTGACCGGTGGGCCGCGCCCCCTTGAGTCGCTGACCACCCGGCCCCACCTCGTCAGGCCCTTTCTTCCTCCCCACGCCGAGCGCCTCGCTCCTCCTCTGCCCGTGGTCCTCCCGCGCCGCTCTCTCTCTGCGCCAGGGACCCGGCCTTCCCCTTCTCCGCACCCCGGCCCGCCTGCCAGCACGCCCCTCTCGCAGCGCATCCCTAACGCAGACGCGAACGCGACCCCGAGTCCGGGTTGAACCGGACAACCTCGCATTGCCTTCTCCCTTCGAGCTCGAGTCCGACTCGATTCTAAGCCCCCCGCTCCACCTCATGCCCTATAAAAAGGATCCTGAATCCACCGCCACGCCTCTTTTCGCCGCCTCACACTCGCCTAAGCCCTAGAGCACCGCCGCCTTTGAATTTCCTCGCCGAAGCCGCAAGGTGAGTTCACCGCCGCCGCCAAATTGGCCACCTACGGGGCTTCTCTGGCCCAATTAACCCCTGCATCACTGTCGCAGGAGTACCCCGAAGCTTGCCCGCCATTTCTTGGACGCCCAGAGCCGCTCACCGGCTCTGCCCACGCACGCCCGCAGCCGCCTTCCGCACCCGCTCGCCGCCGGCTGTCTCCGTTGCTCCGCTGCCGCATCCAACCCCCTGGTGAGACGCGTCGCACCTCCCTCCTTCCTCTGGGCTAGGTCTAGTCGTCCCTAGTCGCCCCTTGAGGCAAGGGCACGCTTCTTCGGCGAAGCGACGCCGTGAGCAGTGGGGCTCCGCCGCCCCTGGTGGTTGCCTTCGGCCACCCCTCTCTCCTTTCCTTTCTGAGCTATACGATCCCGATCCGAGGGCCATCAGCCGCCGGTGACTGGTCAACCACAGGGTCAACCGCCGGTGAGCCGCTGGCATTTTGCTAAAGGGCCTCTTGGGTTTGAGATAATTAACCCGCAGTCCATCCCTTTAGAACCGAGGTCTAACCCTGATTTTCGAAATGTATTTACAATTAGGTCATATCACCTTCAAAAGGCTATAACTTCACCGTTTTAAATCCGTTTTCGGCGATTCTCGCGCCAACGTGATCGTATAAATGTGTAGAATAATTTTAAATACATTTCATGTTCTATTTTTATGTAATGGTGTACTGTTTCTTACCATTTATGTTTGTTTCCTTTCATGTGTGAACATATGAATGCTTGTTTGGTGCCGTGTGTCATGCGTAGACGTTGATCCGCCTGTTGAGTTCGAAGAGCAGCCTCCAGAAGCCTCTGAGTAGCAACAAGGAATAAATTTTGAGAAAGGCAAGTATAACATAAACAACACCTAATATCCTTTTATTTATTGCATGTGCATTTTAATTTTGTATGCCTATAAGGTTTTACCTAGCTACTTTTATCCTTATATATCTACCTTTTTGGATGCATATGGTTAAGTTGTGCTAGGTGCTGCACAAATTTATGTCCTTTTGTTAATTTAATTTTGATTAATAATCCTATGCAATTAATTGTTGGGCTTGACCCCTGATCGGTTCATGTCCATTTTAATATGGCTTTTTAGCAATATGGTTTGGGGAGCTTGAGCAATGTGCTCGTGTGCTTTTGCTAGTTCTCTCCCTAAGGACCAAATCACAAAGTGACCACCTGGGACAACAGTGATACCACAAGATTGGAATGGGACGATCTTAGCTAACTAATTAGGTTGTTTTGGTTTGGGAGTAACTTACCTGTGGGGCAAGAGGGAAGGTTAGCATCAGTGGTCGCTGTGCTACCTCATGGTTGAGTGTGCTTTACGTTATATGCATGTGCTTCTCCCTTTGGAAGCGGACACCACCGTTGCGACCCTGAAACCTTAGCAGTTACACCTTACCAACGTGATCTTTGTAAAGGCTTCGTATGCGCTTGCTAGTCATCTCATCTCCGGTAATGTGATGAACTCCTAGCATAGCTCACGACTTGTGGGTAAAGATGTACAACCTCTCGAGAGTGTAAAACTAACATGTTAGCCGTGCTCACGGTTATGAGTGGCCCAGACCCTTCCCAGTGATTAGAAGGACCCTTAGCTGAGGTTCCTTGGTTTTGGTTATGGTTATGATAATGGTTATATCTGTTTAATCTTATTTAATTCTTATGCAATATCTTTTGGGCTAATGGTGTTGTTACCAATTCATAGTAAGTAGGCCTTAATACAAGTTTTAAATTAAAAGCTAATGCAGTATGTCAGCTAACCCTAGAGCCTCATGGTTTACGTTATATTTGTTGGGTATTCTGTACTCACGCTTGTTTCTTTATATTTATTCCTTGTTGGGGGGAAAATCCAACCGCTGCTCAGTTGATGGAGGTAATGAAGATTATGTGCAAGACTACGATGATGAGTTCTAGGCGTTCGTTCACCAGTCGATGTCCCTATGGCACCCCGTTATCTTTATGTTTTATGCTTCCGCTATGCTACGTTATACTCTGAGTTAAACACTAGTGTCACAGTGTAATAATGATATATTTAATGTTATGTACGTTTCTATCTTTGGCATGTGTTTGTGGTACTTTGTAATTTGTCATGTATATGCGAGACGTTTCCTGGCGCATATATATGTTGCATGGTTTTGTTCATTGAAACCAGGCGTGACAGGGGCCTACCATTGTTGTTGAAAACTTGAACAAACTAATCTAAAGTTAGTTTGCTGGGTTGTGAGGCTTTGCCCCAGGCAACCACTTGATCACTTGGACAACTCCTCCTTCCAAACACGACTGATGGGCCCTCCAGGTCGTGTTTGGGGCTTAGTTGGTCTTCTGGACACAGTTGATTGAAATAGCTCCACGCACTTGCTTCTTGATGACGTATCTGCAATAAGCGTCTCTACATGAATTATATGCATGATGCAATGTATGAGATACATTAATCATCGAGAACACATACGAATAATCATTTCAAGGACAGGCAGATGGGCGGTTGATAAAGTACTAAACAAGGAATACTTTCACGTGGATAGTATGAATACAATTATACAATCAGGTGTGCACAAGACAACGCATGTAATAAGCTCATAAGCATGCATCAATTCTTATAGCTTTCTTTTATCATGTTTAGATATTTATGCAGGAGGGGTTTCAAACAACTCCTGAACGTAAATGCACATTCAAGTAGAGGGTGGTGAGACTCTCTAAGTAGGTGTAAATGCCTAAGGGGCCTACCTTTGTTGTTGAAAACTTGAACAAACTAATCTAAAGTTAGTTTGCCGGGTTGTGAGGCTTTGCCCCAGGCAACCCCTTGATCACTTGGACAACTCCTCCTTCCAAACACGACTGATGGGCCCTCTAGGTCGTGTTTGGGGCTTAGTTGGTCTTCTGGACACCGTTGATTGAAATAACTCAACGCACTTGCTTCTTGATGACGTATCTGCAATAAGCGTCTCTACATGAATGATATGCATGATGCAATGTATGAGATGCATGAATCATCGAGAACACATACGAATAATCATTTCAAGGACAGGCAGATGGGTGGTTGATAAAGTACTAAACAAGGAATACTTTCATGTGGATAGTATGGATACAATTATACAATCAGGCAGATGCATCAATTCTTATAGCTTTCTTTTATCATGTCATATTCAAGCATGGCATATAACTCAAGCACATGTTTAGAAATGGTATGAACTACTAGTTCCAATCATTACCCTTTGCACTAATGGCAGTATTGTCTTCTTGGGATTAAGGTTTAGTGACCCATAGACATAAGAAGGCATCTTTTTATTATTTGCTTAGTATTAGTTGCTTTATGGTTTCCATAACAACATACATTCATGAAGTGTGGTGGTGTTTAATTTCTCTTAGCAAGTCAACCCTATGAGACAAAATACATGGGAAAAACACATGATAGAATCCTACTCCAAGTCACCCCTATCATACTAAATGTACACAAGCATATAAGTGAACAAGTTATATATAATTGACTTATCTTAAGTTATTGCTATTTACACTTTTACAGTTAAGGATTTGCAGCCTAGGCATATGGGGGTGAAACATGCATGCGGTGTATATAGAACCATCCATCCTCCAAGGTTTCATTTTTGACATAACAAAATTAAATATACTAAGTGGAGTTTACATGAGAAATCATGAGTGCATATGAATACATTAACATTCTGTGAGAAACAAGCCCTAAAAGGTAGAGGCTTCGGTGATTAATGACAACCTAATGTCGTTTACTAATGAGTTCATGCATTGAAGGTTTTCTATTAGTACTTGAGCTCATTGGTTGATTAAAAGAGAGCCCCAACTTAAATTTCTAATGGACGGCTTGTGGTTTGATCGAGCTAGCAAGAAGATCGGGTGTTTCCCTAGCTCTAAGTGCCAAAAGGTGAAGAAGGGCACTTAGTTTCCTATTTGCTAGTTTTAGTCGAGCCATACTATCAAGAGGGGTTGAGGTGAATAGCTTAAGTCACTTCAATTCGAGAATTCTCTAACATTCAAGTGCATCTATGTCCTAAAGCTCAAGCACCTTAAAACATGCCAAAACAGACTCTCCTTTGTCGAATAAGTCAAGAGAAAGCCCTCCGAAAAACTTTACAAAACTCCATTTGAAAACAGCGCTGAAAACCAGATTTTTATGTACCACCGGACTGTCCGGTGGCTAGTCCGGTGGCGAAAAACTTAGCGCTGAGGTTGTGTCGTTCGGCTGAGCTTCAATAGTCCGGTGGCTCACCACCGGACGATATAAACTGAGGGCTTTGCTTCCTTTCGTCCCAAGCAAAACAGCCCACTGGACAGTCCGGTGGCACACCATCGGACTGTCCGGTGCCACCACCGGACGTTATAAACTGAGGGGTTGCAGAGTGACCTACGCCAAACTCACCACCAGACTGTCCGGTGGGTAGCCACTGGACTGTCCGGTGGCTCTAAGGCCCTTGGCGTGAAACGGGAATTTGAATTTTATATACCACCGAACTGTTCGGTGGGTACGCAGAAAAACGGTTGGAGCTCCCCAACAGCTAGTCTTAGAGCTCCATCCTATTTAAAGGCTCTCCCTCCCCTTATTTACTAACTTTGCAACCCAAGAACACTCACATACACTCGAAGGTCACCTACTCCACCAATTCCACACTAAATCTTGAGCTTTGGGCAAGAGACTTGAAGAGAAGAGAACTCCTTGATTGGGGTTGAATCAAGTGAAGCCAAGGCTTGTTACTCTTGGTGATTGCGATCACCTAGATGACTGCGGTCGTGCCTTCCGCAAGCTCTTAGAGCTTGTGGGAGAAGCGGAGGAAGCCCTTTGCGAAGGGATTGTACCGGGTTCAAGCTCGCCAGTTTGGAGTGGAGAAGAGCTACATCAAGAAGAGAACACTTTGTCCGCAGATCAAGGGGGTGGCTTGACCTTTGCGAAGGTCACTTTGCTAACCTCAATCCTTGCGAGGGTTGAGGCCGGGGTCCTCATGAGGAGCCCGTGAGTGCAAAGCCTTGCGAGGGGCGCCAAACGAGTAGGGGGTAGAGACCGTGTGTCTCCCCGAACCTCGGGAAAAAATCGTCTTGTCACCTCTTGCTTATTTGCTTTCCGCATTTTATTTCCGCACTTTACTTTCCTAGAACTTGCATGCTTGGCTATAGGTTGCAAAACTTTTGAGCGTGTAGTTTGCTAGGAGCACAATCTTAGGCACTAGGGTAAATTGGGGCTTTATCGATAGGATTTATTTTCAAGTTTTGAAATTAGAAGTCCAATTCACCTCCCTCTTGGACATCTTGATCCTTTCAATTGGTATCAAAGCCGAGTGCTCATTGGTTGAGGCTTCACCGCCTTGAGCAAGATGTCTAGTGGGGAAGGCCCTCCGCCCGTGTTCAATGGCGACAACTTCCCATATTGGAAGGTCCGTATGGAGTCGTACATGGAAGCCATTGACACACTTCTCTATACCGCGGCTGTCACCGGCTTTCTCGCCGTGGTCGATAAGGATAAGCCCACAACGTCGGAGCAAAATTACGAGAAGTGGAATGCCAAGGCTCGTAATGTTCTGTTCCGTGGCTTGTGCAAAGAGGTTTTCAATCGCGTGAGAACTAACAAGGACGCGCACAAGCTATGGGAAGAGATTTGTGCGCTCCATGAGGGAACCTTAAGCGAGAGAGAGCAACGCCATAACACTCTTAGCAAGAAGCTAAGTGACTTCCGCATGCTTTCTCATAAAAATGCTAATCAAATGTATTCTCGCTTGAATGTGCTTGTAGAGGAGACCAACGGTCTTGGTTTGACTCAAATCAAGGAAGATGATGTGGCAAAGAAGATATTGGATCTTCTTCTGGTTGACAAATATGGCCACATTGTCACGGTTCTTCACCAAACCGACCTCTCTAAGGCTACTCCATCCGGTGTGCTTGGCAAGATCAATGCTCATGAAATGTACATGCACATTACACCGGATGTGGAGCCTCCAAGCAAGAAGAAAGACATTGCTCTCAAAGCAAGCTCATTAAAAGAGAAGAAATCCACCCCCAAGAAAATCATTGTGGTGGACACCCAAGAAGAAGATGAGCAAGAAGAGGAAGATAGCGATGATAAGGTGGCCCAACTTGTGCGCAAAGTCACTTGTGCCTTGGGTCGCCTCGACAAGAAGGGCATCAAATACTCCTCAAGCAAGAAGAAATTCTTTCCATCTAAGAAGAAGCTTGAAGAAACAGAGTGCTACAAGTGTGGCAAGCTTGGCCATCTCTCATATCAATGCCGAGTTGCCACCAAGAAGAAGCAAGAAAAGAAGAAGTACAAGAATGACTTAAGTAATGAGTCAAGTGATGATGAGAAGAAAAACAAAAATAAGGCCCCCAAGCAATTCAAGAAGAAGGGCAAAGCTTATATTGGTGAATGGATGACCGATGAGGATACTTCTAGCAACTCATCGGATTCAAGTGATGATGAAAGTGTAGTTGTTGCCGGACTTGCTATAGCTACCACTACACCAACACCGGCTTCACTAACTTCTTCATCCACATCTCACCTATGCCTTATGGCCAAGGGTGACAAGGTAAAAACCTTTGACGACTCTTCCGATGATGATGATGACTTGCCTTCCTATGATGAACTTGCTAGCCTAGTCCAAGAACAAAACAAAGCTCTTAGCAAGTTGAGTGCTAAGCTTGACAAGGCAAAGATTGAGAACAAGTGTTTCAAGGTCAAGTGCAATGAAACTGTCACAAACTATGACCATGGCAAGGTTGATGAAATGGAGAAGAAAATTACTTGTCTTGAAGAAGCCAACAAGAAGCTTGCATCAAGCAACAAAGAGCTAGAGATGATCAAAGAAACACAAGACAAGGGTTACAATATGATCAAGAAGTCTCACATTGACCAAGCTCAAGAAATCAAAGAGCTCAATGAGACACTAGATGAAGTGAACAAGTGCTATAGGGAGTTGGCAAATCATGAGGAACTTTGTGAAAGAAACCGTATATTGCAACTCCATAGCATTAAGCTTGATGAGGCTAGAAATGAGCTAGAAGCAACTCTCCAAGAGATCAACTCAATTCACAAGAATAATGAATCTCCCAATGACATCAAGCTTTGCGAGAAAACATGTGTGCCCAAGAGTGAACATGAGAAACTTGTGATTGAATTTGAGAAGCTCAAGAGCAAGAAGAGTGAATCTCCCAATGCACTCAATGAAGCCAAGAGTTGTTCTGAATGCAAGAACAAGACCACAAGTGAGAAAGATGCAAGTATTCTCATTAAACTCAAGGATGAGAAAGACAAGCTTAAGCAAGAAGTGAAAAGTGTGCAATCCGGCTTTGGTACCTTGCTTAGGGGCAATACAAAGTATCATGAAATGTTGTCTCACAAAGCCGTAAACTTTGAGAAGAATGGTCTCGGCTATCCACCATTCAAGGACACTTGCAAGCCACCACCTTCCATCAAGATTGAGAAGCCCAAGTGGTGCACCCAGTGCTTGACCGAGGGACATTTCATGTTTGAGTGCCAAGCACCGCCCAAGAAACTCAACAAGCAATTGAGGGCGTTTGCTTTTGATGCTCATTACTTGGTCAAGAGATTGTCAAATAGACAAGTGAAGGTCCAATTCCTAGGCAAGAAGGATGAGACAAGACCCAAGAAACTATGGGTGCCCAAGACACTTATTCCCAAGATTGTTGATCAAAATGAGAAATGGACACCTAAGCCTAAGTCAAAGGTTGCACCTATTCTTAGATGGGTACCCAAATCTCAAGCTTGATTTGCTTGTGTGTAGGTGAACTACAAGAACGGAGGATCACATTGGGTGATGGACAGTGGATGCAGTCAACATATGACCGGTGATTCCCGGATGTTCACCTCACTTAGGGGATATATCTAGTACAATCAAGCTTATGGTGCAATCACCGTGCAATCTTACTAAAAACGGTTTCAAACAATTCTAAAAAAAATCATGAATGTACATCTCAGCCTACTCCATCTATATATAAAAATTCAGAGTCAAATTCATCCTACTCTAGCAGTTACGAAAATGACAAATTTAAGGTGCATTTGAACTATTACTGTTTGTTAGAAATTTGTCATTTTCATAGCTGCTAGAGTAGGATGAATTTGACCATGAATTTTTATATATAGATGGGGTAGGCTGAGATGTACATTCATGATTTTTTTCAGAATTTTATGAAACTTTTCTTAATAAGATTGCACGGTGATTGCACCGTAAGCTTGATTGCACCGGATATATCCCCCCTCACTTAGTGGTAGTGTGGAGGACTATGACAAGATCACATTTGGTGACAACTCCAAGGGCAAGGTTGAAGGATTAGGCAAGATTGAGATATCAAGTAAATATTCAATCTCTAATATGTTGGTAGTTGATGTGGCGGAACCGCCCAGCTTAATCCAGACTAAGCACACCTACCACCTCTGGCTCGCAGTGCACTTAGGCTAGACTAAACCCGGTAGTCCGTCAAGAATCCTTTGGGCTCTCGATAACACCATTCCCCAGAGGAACCGACATCATACACACCCGACTCTCGATGGAGCCACAACAGTTACAACATCACAGGCAGTTGAATAGATATTACATAGATTTTAGTTACAAACCAGTTCGATATCGAATAGAGTTCAACATAGTTTCATACAACAACATAGTTCAAATAGTCTCTCGCAGCGGAAATTGTTAAAGTTCATGTTTCACGGTAACTAAAAGATTTGCATAAATAGAACAAGCATCGAGCCCACTGATGCCGCTCCTTGCCAGATCATGACCCTTCTCATTCCTGATGATAACACGGCCCGCCACCAACACAGGCAGAGAAGAGGAACTCCATACCTGTAAGCCAAAAGTGGGGGCAATACCCTGAGTACTAATTACTCAGTAGGACTTAATGGACGGGGCTTACGGCTGACGCAAAGCTTGCTTACTATCGTCTAGGTCCTTAGCGATTGCTTTTAAATAGGATCAAGTTAATAAGTGGAAGCAGGATTTGACAACTGCTTAAGTTTGATGTCTACAAGCAGGATTTGACAGCTGCTTGTTCTATTGCACAGAACAGGAATTTAACAGCTGTTCGTGCTATCATATTAATATAACCAACATGAGTGTGACAAGTAATGCATGAAAGTAAATTAGGTATATCCAAGCCTGTAGTATTCAAAACCATAATCCATAAATCAACATATTCAAGTAGATACTACATTGTCCGGCAGTGATACTGGCATTCTCACACCTAGAGAGCATTAGTGATTCGAATCGATTTTTATATTTCTGGGAATAACTAGAAGCACCGGGATGGCATATGCTTACTAACCCCCGGTGTTCCCACATATGCTTCCCCCATCTCCACTTGTCCCGTCTCAAGTTCGATTCACTCCCGCCTGACTCCCGGAGCGCGTTGTCGCAGGAGCGTTACCACACAATGGGTCAGCCCTCCGTTGACACCCGCCTCCGCGGCCACCTTCCTCTCAACCAGTGGGTAGGAACGTGTCTCGGTGCTTGAGACATCACAAGTAAGACTTTCACCGGTCCATTATCCCGGATAAGCACCCTAGCAATGTCATGCTGATCCCAAGCGAACAACGGACGCCTTATGCGACTCGGGCGGAGTCCACCACACATTTTATCAATTCTCCTCAGAACATTCCATATCTCCGCCCGGTCTCCAGTTAAATCATAACATGGCAGTAACGAATATTATAGTAAATAGAGCTCTTTCATGAAAAGTAAACCCTACGAGGCGAGTGACCTTTATTCACTCGTGTCTACTCGTACCTAACCATTCTATGCACTCGTCCTACGAACTCTAGATATAGGTGCTTGGGCCAAGACGGCCGGGATATCTAATGCAGTGGGTTCCAACCATCCCTAATGCACATGCGTAATTCAATAAACATCTTAATTAGCTGGGAGATAGCACGATCCTACCTACCTTCTTCACTAGGGTTAGCCTCCTCGGTGACGCACACAGAGGTTTGCTGCGGGTTCTCCTCCTGCTGCGGAGGTTCCTGCTCCTGGTTGTCCGGCTCCTCGATCAATGGCTGCTCCTGCGTCTGCAATTCGCATGTGGGATCTATATGTATGACAATGTATGCGAATGAGTGCAAGGAAATGCAATGCCGCTGCGGGATGTATGAAGAATGTAAAGCATGATGAATGGCATGGTAATGAAAGACTTAAGTGACTCCAATTTGGTTTATTCGTCAAGAAATGAATACCTCTTGAAGTTTTATTAAGAAATTATACAACCCATCACTAGAACCTAGTACAACATATCTTGTCTAACAAGAACCAGAATTTTCTAGCAAGAAACATGGTATAGTAGTTTAACACATTGCATATGCTTATACTTAGGGTAATTTATCCTTATTTGTGAATTAATCTATGCACCTGAGTTGTAGCAGTAAAACATAACCAAATGAGACCAAACTTTTATGATATACAGATCCTACATACCCAAGGCTACTGTCAAAATTTCAGCTCATTTGGATTTACAATTATTTTATTAAAATTATAACAAGTTCTCCGTCCTACACATTGTCAGAATTTTTATAAATTATAGGAATGGTTTCTGAAGGTGAAATATTACCAGTGAGCTAGACTTAGCTTGGAATACATGTACAAAAATTTACAAGTTAAAACTCCCAAGTTTCATAGGACATCTATTTTCCATATATTAATCTTGTGTGAATTAAGATGTACATATGAACAGTGTAAATAGCCTTCTCGAATATACTTTCTGGACTCTATGCATCAACATTAAGCTACCAAATTTTCCAGAGAATTTTTTCTAGCAAGTTATGACCACTTTTTCTAATTATCATTTCCAACATGTAGCATTTTATCATTTTCAAATCACCATTAAAACTTAATATGCAGAGGCTCATATTTTACCAGTAAGATTCACAAGCTACATAGGACATAAAAAAATACTAGTGAGTCTTATTTATCATACTTTGCATAGGCCTGATTTCCAAGTTATTAAATAATACATAAAGTACATGTAAAATGATAAAACAGTGAATGAACAGTAAGAGCTAGGGTCACCAAGATTCTCACAGTCTCCAAATGTCCTAAGAAAGCCACTAACCAAGTTTCATCATTTTAGGATTTCACTAAGACCATGTTTTCCATTTTTCCTTGATTTAACATGCATACACAATAACAGGGGCAAAACCGTACATGCACATCTCCACATCATACCCATTGTATATATCTATTAACAAGGAGCACAATGCAACTGAGTTTACCTTTTTTTGATTTTTATTTGATTTATTATGATTTATCAAAGTTTCAGCCGAAATAAATCAAAATAAATGGAGAAATCATAGATCCAGGGACCTACTCATGATTAAACCTAAGATACAGGGGCTAGCACGTAAGATCTACGAGACTCAGTGAATAGTGCATGGATTAATTTGCAAAAACAAGAAAATTGAGGGGCCGGATCTAAAGATTCCCTTCCCCCTTCGTCTACCTCCAGCCGCGCGCGCGTGCGCCGGCGAGCCGCGACACGGGGTCGGGGTGGTGTGAGCGAGCGCGGGCGTCGCCCTGGAGTGGGTCTCGTCGGCGGTGTTGGCGTGGCTGCGACGTCGAGGCGGAGTCGATCTCGGTGGATGGGGGCGGACCGGCGACGAGGTCAAGCCCCGCGGGTGCGCGGCGGAGCGACGAAGGTGGGGGTGGGGTTCTAGTGGAGCGGAGGGCGACGGAGAGCGTGGCGCGAGCTTGAGCTCGAGCTCGGGCTGGCAATGGCGAGCGGGGACGGCGCAGGCGAGAGAGAGGCGAGGAGTGGCTCGGGCGATGTGAGAGCGAGGGAAAGGGAAAGAGTGAGGCCGAGGCTTCAGCCTCCTCTTAAGCGCGCGGCCGGAGGGGGTCGATCCGTGGGCGCGCGGCGTTGGCCGTATGCCGGCGGCCACGCGGCGCGCAGCTGTCCGGACGGAGTGGCCGCCCGACATGCGGGACCCACCTGTCATAGGCTCCAGGAAAATTCAAGTATATTTGTGTTTTCTCTCCCTCTGTAAATCGCCTTTTTGACCCACTTAGACCCCGATTTTGGAAAAGTAGTAATTGGATAAAATGTTGTACTCTTCAAGCTCTACAACTTTCTCAAAAGGTTCAACACCAAATTCCAAGTGCAAATATGATTTGAATTTGAATTTAACTAGCAGCTCCCAGTTTGGACAGTGGACCTTTATTGCTTGGAAAATTCAAAACTCCCATTTCTGTGCATTACCTCCCAAGGTTCCTTTTGACAAGTTTGTTTAGAATTTCAAAACCTACAACTTCTCTAATTTGAGCTTTGCATGAAAGTGGCTGTGGTTGGAGCAAATTTAGGATTTTCTAAATAGGGCTGATTTGAGCTGGTTTTTTGTACTGACATTGAATGACCTTAATCACCTTGTAAACCTCATTATATGACAAGACTCCAATTAACAAAGTTGTTTATCTCTTGTATACCTACAGTTTAGTCAATATGAGTTTCACCCAGATCTCAATGGAATCAGAGTTATGAGCATAAACATAGCATCACACATGCAGAAAACATATTTCTTGGAATTTGCATAACAACCTAGATAGATCATAGCTCAATTTTATGCAAACATATGATGCTTCATGATGCTTATTGATGAATGCTGCATGTGAGAACAATGATTATGAACTTGAGATGCTGAAGCATCACAGTTGATTCCTTAAATTTCAATCTCTTATCGGTTGGTCAATTGTGTGATTTGGATTTCCAATGCCTATTCAAGCCAAATGATGTAATTGTGAGCAAAATTGATGGTGGTGAAGAACTCTTCAAGGGATTTTGACATAATAATCTTGACCTTGTTGATTTCAACTCAAAGAAAACCAATTTGCAAGCATGTTTGTTCTCCAAGAATTCAATGGATTGGTTGTGGCATAGAAGACTAGCTCATGTTGGAATGAGTACACTCAAGAAAGTGATGAAGAAGGATTTGGTCCGAGGCTTAAAGGATATCACTTTTGAGAAGGACAAATTGTGTAGTGCTTGTCAAGCCGGCAAACAAGTTGCAAACACTCATCCAAGCAAGACATTTATGTCAACTTCAAGGCCACTAGAGCTACTTCACATGGATCTCTTTGGTCCTACCACTTACACAAGCATTGGTGGAAATAACTATGGTTTTGTTATTGTTGATGATTTCTCAAGATATACATGGGTATACTTGCTTGAGGACAAGACCGAAGTGGCACATGTCTTTAGCAAGTTTGCCAAGAGAGCTCAAAATGAATTCAACACTTCGATTGTGAAGATTAGAAGTGACAATGGAAGAGAGTTTGACAACACCAACATTGAAGAGTATTGTGATGAAGTTGGGATCAAGCATGAGTTCTCCGCTACATACACACCCCAACAAAATGGTGTAGTGGAGAGGAAGAATAGGACACTCATCACCCTTGCAAGATCAATGCTTGATGAATATGGCACAAGTGAGAAGTTTTGGGCCGAAGCTATCAACACCGCTTGTTATGCCTCCAACTGGTTGTATCATCACCTCCTCTTTGACAAGACTCCATATGAATTGCTAAATGGGAGAAAACCCAATATCTCATATTTCCGGGTGTTTGGATGCAAATGCTATATCTACAAGAAGCGCCAACACTTGGGTAAGTTCCAAAGGCGTTGTGATATTGGTTTCTTACCTGGTTACTCATCAAAGTCCAAAGCATACCGCGTATTCAACAATGCCACCGGCATGGTTGAAGAGACATATGATGTGGAATTTGATGAATCTAATGGCTTCCAAGGAGCACATGTTGATGTTGTGGATATAGATGAGGAACCACTTGTAGAGGCGAGGAAAAACATGCCAATTGGTGATATCAAGCCTAAGGAGGATGATGATGAAGTGAAAATTGTTGATCAACCATCCTCTTCCATGGCACCTCAAGATGGTAGTGAACAAGATAAAATACTTCCAAATGAAGACATTCATGTACCTCAAGAGCAAATTGATGAGCAAGCTCAAGATGTTGGTACACCAATTCAAGCACCTCAAGTGGCACCTCAACGAAGAAGTCAACTTACAAGTGGACACCCCAAAGAACTCATCATTGGTAGTCCTACAACAGGAGTGACAACAAGGTCTCACAATACGGCCACTTTTGTTCAAGCCTACTCATTTGTCTATAGCATCGAGCCAAGAACTATTGATCAAGCTTTAAGTGATCCGGATTGGGTGAATGCCATGCATGAAGAGATCAACAATTTCACAAGAAATGAAGTTTGGACACTTGAAGCTAAACCAAAGGGTGCTAGAGTAATTGGAAAAAAGTGGGTCTTTAGGAACAAGCAAGATGATGAAGGCAATATTGTGAGAAACAAGGCAAGGTTAGTAGCAAAGGGATACTCTCAAGTTGAAGGAATTGATTTTGGAGAGACCTTTGCACCGATTGCAAGATTGGAGGCTATTCGGTTTCTATTGGCTTATGCCACTCATCATGACATGAAGCTATATCAAATGGATGTGAAGAGTGCCTTTCTAAATGGCTATATCAATGAGTTGGTCTATGTTGAACAATCACCCAGTTTTGAAGACCCCAACAATCCAAACCATGTGTATAGGTTGTCCAAAGTTCTCTATGGCCTTAAGCAAGCACCTCAAGCTTGGTATGAGAGGCTTAGGGACTTCCTCATTGAGAAAGGGTTCAAAATTGGCCGAGTTGACACCACCTTATTCACCAAGAAGATGGACAATGATCTCTTTGTTTGTCAAGTTTATGTTGATGATATTATCTTTGGGTCGACAAATGAAGAGTTGTGCAAAGAATTTGGCAATATGATGGCAAAGGAATTTGAGATGTCAATAATCAGCGAGCTCACGTTCTTCCTTGGGTTTCAAATCAAGCAATTAAAAGAAGGGACTTTCATCTATCAAGAAAAATACACAAGAGATCTACTCAAAAGATTCAAGATGGATGATTGCAAGTCAATTGAAACCCCAATGGCAACTAATCCAAAGCTCGAAGCCAATGAAAGTGGTATCAAGGTGGACCAAACTCTCTATCGGTCCATGATAGGTTCGCTTCTCTACCTATGTGCTTCTAGGCTAGATATCATGTTTAGTGTGTGCTTGTGTGCCCGGTTTCAAGCCAATCCCAAGGAGTCTTAGCTCACTACGGTGAAGAGAATCCTTAGGTATCTCAAGCACACCCCTAGCATAGGCTTGTGGTACCCCAAGGGCACTAGTTTTGAACTCTTGGGCTACACGGATTTGGACTTTGCCGGATGCCATGTCGAGCATAAGAGTACCTCCGGGGATTGCTACTTACTAGGGCGCTCGCTCGTTTCGTGGTCGTCTAAGAAGCAAAATTATGTATCCTTGTCCACCGCGGAAGCGGAATATATAGCGGTCGGGTCCTCTTGTGCCCAACTTCTATATATGAAGCAAACGCTCAAGGATTATGGAGTGGAGCTTACTAGGATCCCTCTCCTTTGTGACAACAAGAGCGCGGTTAAACTTGCCAACAACCCGGTCCAACACTCTCGAACCAAGCACATAGATATTCGCCATCACTTCATTAGGGACCACGTTGCAAAGGAAGACATCCTCTTGCGAAATGTGGGAACTAAGGAGCAATTGGCAGACATCTTCACTAAGCCACTAGATGAGAGTAACTTTTGTAGACTTCGAAGTGAGCTCAACGTGCTAGATGCTAGAATGATCATGTAAGTTGCCATGCCATATAATTTGCATCACATAGGAGTAAGTGCTTGCCTAACCGCTGCAAGATAGAGAGGAGCAAGGGTCTAGCATGAGCCGGGGGAACTCGGTTTCTCTCATGGCTTGTTGAAAGGATCCTCTTGAAGAAGCTTGCGGGGGGGGGGGGAGTAAATGTGGCAAGTGTAATTTTAAAATTCCGCGTGCATTGCATTCCTTGTCATATAGATGTGCATGCATGTTTCAATTCCTATCCATGCTTGTTGTAGCTTGCACGTGCATTGCATTCGGTAGTGTCACAAAGGAGCACTCTTGATGACGTGGATACTTGTTTCATGTACAAGCATCTCAAGTCATGAAAAGAGAATAGAGCAAAGGTCTAGCATTGTTCTTCATGCTTATTGGGTCAAATCCCTCCGGGACAGGAGTAAATCATCTCTAGTTCTCCTACGGATAGACCCATACATTTCTTGGTTCTTAATTGCCAATTTTCTTGGATTTGGAGTTTATGCTTGAAAAATCAAAACTATATACATAGCATGAGAAAATGCACCTATTTTAGAGGCTTTGAGGGGTAAGGCTTTCACCTTGGATTGTCCATACTTGTATTCTTTTGAATCTTCAAAAAGTTGGACAAGAAAAGGAGCTTTTCAGCGAAAATCGGTGTCTGTGCATTGCCACCGGACTGTCCGGTGGCACACCACCGGACTGTCCGGTGGGTGCACTCTCCTTCTTCAAAATTTCTCCCTCAGCTTATATCGTCCGATGGCTCGCTCTCTTCTGTCCGACGGTACCGCCGGATCGTCCGGTGGCTAACCACCGGACCGTCCGGTGGCGTACCGTCCCCTCCTCGGTAAAGGTTGTCTCTCAGTCTATTTCCATTTAATCCGTGGGGCCCACATCTCATTTCTTCACACTCTTTCATCCACACGCCCGCACCGTGCCCTAGGCCCTAACCACCGCCGTCGCCGCTCCATACCTCGCTGCTGCCGCTCCTCCACCGCTGCCGCCTCTCCTCCATCGCCGGTCTACACCACTCCGTGCCGCCCCTCGCCGCCTCTCCGCGCCGCCCCTCGTCGACTCTTTGCACCGCTCCACGCCGCCTCTTCGCGCCGCCCCTCGCCATCCCTTTGTGCTCGTGCCCGAGACGCGGCCCTAGACCCACGCTGCCGTCGCCATCGGCCCGAGCCTGCCCTAGCTCGCCGCCGGTGCGTGTCACCCTGTGCCGCCGGCCACCTCGTACCCGCGCCGCTAGCCGCACCGCCGCCGCCGGGCCCTCGTCTCCGGGCACCTCCTCGTCGTCTTCCGTCTCCATCCCCTTCCGATCTTGATGAGCTTTCCTTCTTCTCTTCCCTTCTGCTATCTAGGCTCACATCTTATGCTTAGGGTTTTGATTCCTAGGATTTGTGGCATGAGTTTGAACAAGGAATAAATCTCGATGTCAATGCACTTATGGAATAGAGCAATTTAGCCTTAATGTGAGATGGTCACGCATTTTGGTGAAAGTTGCTCAAAGTTTGACGCTTGACATGCATGCCATGAGTCTACAATTCTTTTTCTTGCTCTAGGTCTCACCTTGTCTAGTTTTTCTCTCGTATCTAAATTCTTCGCATCTTTCTATTCCTTGATTTTATGACAGATGGGTCGTGAGAAGGGAGATAAGGGCAAGGGGAAGGCTCCTGATCCTCCTCGGAAGAAGAGGAAGACCCTCGAGGAGCGGGAGCGTGAGGCTGCCGAGCGTGCAGCAGCCACGTTTGATGCGATGGAGAGTCGCTGCGCGGGAGGTATCAAGATTGGAGAGCCAAGACAGAACCCTCCTCGCAACGGCCAACCACCTTCTCTGACTCCTCACAGTGCTCGCACCAAGCGAGCCACTCCTCCCAGCCAGCCTCAGGAGCGTCAGCGACGTGGGACGGTCTCCCCCACTGAGATCATTGCACAGCAAGAGGCCTAAGAGGCCCGAGTCAGGAAGGCAGCAGCTAGAGCACAGCGAGAGCACTAGGGACAGAGGCTAGATGAGCCGGGTGAGCAGTCGCCGCCCTCGTCAGCCTGGGATGAGTACGTCTTCTCTTCACTACCGGTGCCACCCGCTCTCCTTGGACATGCCCGTTTGTCGGATTACAGGGCATACGAGGGTAGGAAGCTCAAAAAGCTTCGCTACTATCTCACTTCAGCACAGTGGTAGCCCGAGCAGAGGGATCAGCGAGTGGACCCCCGCTTCCAGACCCTAGACCAGGCTTCGCTCTATGAGAGCTCCAGGGCAGCGGGGATGGGACTATTTCCCCACGTTGTTCTGAGTATTCCGATGATGGGGACAGCCATAGGTCAGAACTTGTACTGGTTCTTTGAGCACATTCTAGGACTGATAGGACCGCTAGAGCATGTGCACGATTACGTGGAGGACTGGGTCCGCGAGTTCTACGTGACCCTCTATGTCGGCGAGGACAGGGACTTTATTCAGTTTATGTTCCAGGGTCACTCAGTCCGTCTCCACAGTAGAACATGGCACTCCTTCTTGAGCTTGAGCTATCAGACCACCGCCTGCACACCGATGTGTACGGAGACTCAGAGCCACCTCGTTGCTCGAAGAATGAGCACACAGCACTGACTGACGATGAGGTGCGCTGCTTGTTCAGACAAGGGGCACAGGAGAGGACACCGCGTCAGCTTACCCCAAAGGCTGGTGTGATTCACAGGGCAATGCGTCGCACTCTCCTACCATGACTTGGATACAGAGAGGGGATCACCACCCTACAGCAGCACCTATTTCATGCTTTACTTCAGCAGATCCCCTTCTGTGTTGTGGACTTCCTCATAGCAGAGATGGAGGACGTGATCACCGACGGGATGGGTTCTCACAGGAGCTTCCCATATGCTCACTATATTTCACACATGCTCAGTCAGATTGATGACGACCCAGGGTCTTCCCCCCTCCCACAGATGAGGCTGTTCAGGCAGATCACGATGAGCTTCCCGATTCACAAGGCTCGTGCACTGCCCGCTCCTAGAGCGCCGGTGCAAGGGCCTGTACCTCCAAAGGGACCCCGGGCTGTGTCTCTCCCCAGACCTTCAGAGACAGAGACAGCACCAGAGACAGGGGGAGCGACTGCTGCCGACACGGACAGTGGGGACGACAGCTCAGATGATGAGTGCGCGCCACCTTTGCCACTCCTATCTCATGATCATGAGGCAGGTGGCTCACGTGCTCCTCCACCACCCCCACCTCCGCCATCTGTCACAACTGCTCAGGTTGCGTCACCGACGGACATAGCATCCATGTTTTAGATGATGACACAGCACCACCACCAGCAGTAGCAGAGGGCCGACGAGCATCTGGCCGAGTGCCTTGCAGAGCAGCAGTGCCGCAGCGACGAGCGCTTTGCGCTTCTTCTACAACAGCAGCAGCAGATGCAGCAGTGGAATGACGAGCGCTTCCTCTAGGTCCAGCAGCAGTCGGCTGAGCAGCAAGCGAGGATTCTCTCTACCGTACACTCACTGGTCGTAGGGCTCCGGACAGACACTCAGCAGCAGATTGAGTCCCTACGCCAGCAGTTCCAGCTTGCTCCGCCACCTGCAGCCTCTCTGCCTCTCACTACCTCAGACACCAACCTCCAGAGCCCATTCGCCTCGCTAGCTACTCTGAGTACTTCACTGATTCACTTCTCTTACTCAGAGTTGCTAGCGAGCTAGTCTCGGATGGAGTTGACGCAGCTCCCGGCATGTACCCTTCAGTTTGACTCTTCTCCGCCGACGTTGCCGGATCTGCCCCTCACCACAGCACCTGATAGTCAGCTCTAGATGTCAGGGCAGCCCTCAGTCAGCAGTGCTCCTCAGATCTCTCCTGTACTTGAGTCTTCCGAGCCGTCAGCTTCTGAGCCGTCTCCAGAGTTTTCGTCTACTACCCCGTCGACCGAGCCTAGCTTCCACACTACTTCCACCACATGCTCGACGACTGGTACCACTGCTCCGGCCACGACGACGACGCCGACCCTCCCCGTCTCTGCTCCGCTCGACGCTCCAGGCACTGCTTCACCCTCCAACATCGAGCGAGCAGTTGACGACGCAGCTGCCGACAGCGACTCCGACTCCCGGTCCTGCTTCATCTTGTCCTCTCAGAAGGACGGCTCCTTCTTCCCGACCCTCCGATGTCTTAGGTCTCCCTTCTTGGTGCTTGACGCCAAAGAGGAAAAGTTAGCTATAGGGGGAGCTTAGGGGGAGAGTCAGTAGAGCTAGACAGGGTCTAGTAGTCAGGGGGAGAGTTGTTGAGAGAGATCTTTTGATGTATGATGGATCTTTTGGATGTTGACCCATGTCATGACATTTGGCTCTTGAGCATGATGTATGTTCTCATGACTATGGTTCCTTGATTGTGGTTGTGACTCTATGTGTTTATATTCATGCTTTTACTTTGAGCTTTGTGTTTACTTTCTTTACTTTACTAGCTCTACTCGTTTTGTTGTCATCAATCACCAAAAAGGGGGATATTGTGAGAAACAAGCCCTAAAAGGTAGACGTTTCGGTGATTAATGACAACCTAATGTCGTTTACTAACGAGTTCATGCATTGAATGTTTTATATTAGTACTTGAGCTCATTGGTTGATTAAAAGAGAGCCCCAACTTAAATTTCTAATGGACGGCTTGTGGTTTGATCGAGCTAGCAAGAAGATCGGGTGTTTCCCTAGCTCTAAGTGCCAAAAGTTGAAGAAGGGCACTTAGTTTCCTATTTGCTAGTTTTAGTTGAGCCGTACTATCAAGAGGGGTTGAGGTGAGTACCTTGAGTCACTTCAATTCGAGAATTCTGTAACTTTTGAGTGCATCTATGTCCTAAAGCTCAAGCACCTTAAAACATGCCAAAACAGACTCTCCTTTGTCGAATAAGTCAAGAGAAAGCCCTCCGAAAAACTTTACAAAACTCCGTTTGAAAATAGCGCTGAAAACCATATTTTTATGTACCACCGGACTGTTCGGTGGCTAGCCACCGGACTAGCCACCGGACGATATAAACTAAGGGCTTTGCTTCCTTTCATCCCAGGCAAAACAGCCCACTAGACTATCCGGTGGCTCACCACCGGACGTTATAAACTGAGGGGTTGCCGAGTGACCTACGCCAAACTCACCACCGGACAGTCCGGTGGGTAGCCACCGGACTGCCTGGTGGCTCTAAGGCCCTTGGCGCGAAACGGAAATTTGAATTTTATATACCACCGGATAGTCCGGTGGCAACGCACCGTTGCCACCGGACTGTCCGGTGGGTACGCAGAAAAACGGTTGGAGCTCCCCAACGGCTAGTTTTGGAGCTCCATCCTATTTAAAGGCACCCTCTCCCCTCATTTACTACCTTTGCAACCCAGGAACACTCACATACACTCAAAGGTCACCTACTCCACCAATTCCACACTAAATCTTGAGCTTTGGGCAAGAGGCTTGAAGGAAGGAGAACTCCTTGATTGGGGTTGAATCAAGTGAAGCCAAGGCTTGTTACTCTTGGTGATTGCGATCACCTAGACGGCTGCGGTCGTGCCTTCCGCGAGCTCCCGGAGCTTGTGGGAGAAGCGGAGGAAGCCCTTTGCGAAGGGATTGTACCCGGTTCAAGCTCGCCGGTTTGGAGCGGAGAAGAGCTACATCAAGAAGAGAGCACTTTGTCCGCGGATCAAAGGGGTGGCTTGACCTTTGCGAAGGTCACTTTGCCAACCTCAATCCTTGCGAGGGTTGAGGCCAGGATCCTCACGAGGAGCCCACGAGTGCAAAGCCTTACGAGGGGCGCCAAACGAGGAGTAGGGTGTAGAGACCATGTGTCTCCCCGAACCTCGGGAAAAAATCATCTTGTCACCTCTTGCTTATTTACTTTACGCATTTAATTTCCGCACTTTACTTTCCTAGAACTTGCATGCTTGGCTATAGGTTGCAAAACTTTTGAGCGTGTAGTTTGCTAGGAACACAATCTTAGACACTAGGGTGAATTGGGGCTTTATCGATAGGATTTATTTTCAAGTTTCGAAATTAGAGGTCCAATTCACCCCCCTTGGACATCTTGATCCTTTCACATTCCATTCTTATTTCCTTCACCTTTGACCCTATGTAAATAACTATCTACAAACCCCTCATGAACAGCAACCAAAATGCCTAACAACTTCACACAAGCATAATGTTACCGTAGTATGGCTGCAAGAAATTTAGTGGAATTTCTGGAGCCCATTAAATCCTACTTTCCTATTTTATTGATTAAATCATCATAGCACTTGTCATTTTCATATCACATAGCAAACAACAAGCCAAACAGATGGTACCTTATCTATAGACTGCACTAGACCAAATGAGTGTAGTACAATTTCCATGAATTTTTCCGGACAAGTTTTATGTAGCAATCATTTCCATATTCACATAATGCACAAAATACATACGTGAGGCTGAAACAATAATTATACAGTGTATGATAGGGTTGCCAAAAATATATGTGAACATACATGACATAAATAGTACCCGGTCCAAGTTTCATAATTTTTGGAGCACAATTGGCCTATTTTTGTTAATTAAATACCAAAACAATGCATGCACACAAGCAGGGGCAAAACAGTCATTTCTCACACCAAGGTCTAGTCCACTGTATAGATCTATTCATAAGCAGTCCAATAAAACAAGTTTCACATTTTTATGATTTTTATACTAATTTCTAGAATATTTCAAAGTTCATATGCCAAATCCGAAGTTAGTCAAATATAACCCTGTGAATATACTCCTTCGTAATTAAACCTAGATAACAGGGGGTAGCAAACAAATATCCATGGACTCAGTCAATAGTGCACTAATTCAGCATATGTCCAAGGTTAGATCTGCAAAAGTCCAAAGGCTTGGATTAAAATGTGAAACGCCAGTAGATCTAGGGTTTGACCTACAAGTTTTGCAACACAATGAATAGTCAAATAGTATGCAAAAACTGGAGGGGATTTAATGCGAAATGTTGCCTTCTTCTTCTAGCTCTGGACAGGGAGATTGGCCTATTTTTGTTAATTAAATACCAAAACAATGCATGCACACAAGCAGGGGCAAAACAGTCATTTCTCACACCAAGGTCTAGTCCACTGTATAGATCTATTCATAAGCAGTCCAATAAAACAAGTTTCACATTTTTATGATTTTTATACTAATTTCTAGAATATTTCAAAGTTCATATGCCAAATCCGAAGTTAGTCAAATATAACCCTGTGAATATACTCCTTCGTAATTAAACCTAGATAACAGGGGGTAGCAAACAAATATCCATGGACTCAGTCAATAGTGCACTAATTCAGCATATGTCCAAGGTTAGATCTGCAAAAGTCCAAAGGCTTGGATTAAAATGTGAAACGCTAGTAGATCTTGGGTTTGACCTACAAGTTTTGCAACACAATGAATAGTCAAATAGTATGCAGAAACTGGAGGGGCTTTAATGCGAAATGTTGCCTTCTTCTTCTAGCTCTGGACAGGGAGATTGGCCGGCGCGTAGGGGAGGTAAGGCGGTGCTCCACCGGCAGCATGGGGGCCTGATGCCGATGTGGACTAGGAACGTGTTCCCCATGACGGGGAACCATTCCCCCAAGGTCTCATCATGCGTGGTGGTGTGGACAAGCAGCGCGGAGGCGGTGAACTGGGGAGGCCACGGCGCGGCGGCGCACGGCGGCTCTTGCTCGATCCGGCGATAAGAGAGGAGGAAGGAGCCGTGGATGGGCTTCCCAGATGCGCAAGGGGGCGGTGAGCGCACCGGAGGTCGACGGGAGGCTCAGGGATGGACCGACGGGGGCCCTCCACGGTGGAGTGGAGTTCTCCATGGTGGCCATGGCGGTGGCGTCCGCGACAGGGGTGGAGGAGGCGATGACGGCGACCGAGGACGTGAGGGTTTGGTGAAGGGAGGTGTGGCAACGGCGTTGCACGTTGTAGCCGGAGGGGAGGCGGCCCAAGGTGGCCTCGCACGCACGCGGATGACTCCCGGGGCAGTGCATGGCTCTGGGATCTTAGGGAACCGATGGAGGGGCTCAAGGAGCTTGCGTTGCGCGTGTTTGGAAGGTGGGAGGAGGCCCAGGGTGGCGGTAGCGTGAGCTCGAGCTGAGCTCGGCCATGGCGGCGGCCATGGCGTGCACTCTGCGCGAGCGAGGAGGGCAAGGGCAGAGGGAGAGGCGTGTGAGTGAACCCCACCGCATTCATGTCTAGATGAAGCCGGGGCCGAGACCGGCTTGGTCGGGGCAAGGCCGAGGCACAGCGGACGCCGTCCGTATGTCGCAGCCGCGTGGCGCGCGACCTCTAGGCGCTGCTAGCGTCCCGACGAGTGGGGCCCACGTGTCATAGACACAGAAGGGAAATTAAAGTGACGAAAATAGAAAAGGGCAGTTTGGCCAGGGCAGCGGGTTTCTGAATTTCATGTATTTGAGCACCTAATTGACTGATTTGGAAGAAACTCAAAATACAGAAGTTGTTCTACTCTTCAACCTATACAACTTTGTCAACAGTAGTGGTACAAAGTTCTAGTCAAATTTTGGAAGTTTGAAAGAGTTCAAAACTGGGCTCTAGTTTGACCAACAATTCCCTTGATCTTTAAAATTCCATTAGACCTACTTGTGTTAATTTTCATAAGAAGTGAACTATAACAATGTTGCTTAGAATTTAGGGATCTACAACTTTGGTATTCAAATCATGGCCAAACACAGAACTTGGTTTCACAAAAATTTGAATTTACTAAACTGCCCTATGCTTGGCAGATTTCACGGTTTTGCATAAATCACTCTGAAAATCTTAGAAAACCTTTGTGCATGTCACTACTCACAATAGAAAAGTTGTTCTTCATGAAATTTTCTACAATTTTGGTATAAATAGTTTTGTCTAGATCACAATATATTCTGAACTACAGGGACAATCAGATTCAAGGTTTGGTCAAATGACAGATTTTTACCCCTGTAGGTTCTTTCTTGCTTCAAATGTTTGAATATTCGAATGGGGTCCAACTACTTCAAGGTCAGGTGCATTTGAAAGATGATAAGTTTAATTTCACTTTATAGAAAGGAAGATTTTGAAGTTGTATAGTGAAATCAAAAGTAATTTCAGATCCAAATTTGGGATGAGCTGAAAATTCAGACTTGAGAATTTTTCTAAGTATAGACTGACTTGGGCTGACTTTAAGAGACACTTAGGTTCATTTTGAAATAAGTACATGACAGTTTGATCCATGCTCAGTGTAGCAAAAGTGCAGTACATGATTTGCACCACAAGTTCGACATAAAATTTAAGCAAAGGTGCTTAATGGATTTGAAAGTTTTACTAGGGCTCAAATTTGGTCACGATCACAATTGCACCCTTCAAAGAATTTCTGGTTTGATTTGGTTTCGACTTTTTAAACCTCATAACATATGATTTTAAAGATGGTCATAATATCAAAGTTGAAGGTAACATCCCAAACTAAGACTGTTGTCCCGGACTTACCAAACCAACCCACACACAGTTTTGTATCTTGAGTAGAAAAATTTTATCTTCGTGATTTCTTCCATCTAGTCCTCGCTACTCTCTAAGCATCATTCAGTCTTATTTCATTATTAGTTTGTTTCTAACTATGTGTCAAAGCTTTTGAGATGCCAGGGGCATCACACTATTAACTTTGCGTACTTTGTAAAGTCTGGTGCCGGCCCATGTTTCACATAGTTGGCCCACAATTTTGTCTTGAATGTTTGGAGGAGAACTGCCATCTTCTTTAGTGCCCATTGCTTCACCATCTCTTCAGTTTCTTCAGGTAATGTAAACTTGGTTGACAATTCTCTCCATAGTAATTCCTTCTAAGCATCGGGGACCGCTCGAGGGACCACAGATCGTTCATGTTCAGATTCAGATTGAACAGGATCATCTTCGGATTGAGTTTGTTTTTTTCTGCTTTTTTCCAAGCCGGGATGCTTATGGGGACGTTCTCCCTAACTATAATGCCGCAGAAGTTCACAAATTTGGTGGTGGCTTTAACGGTCTCTAGAGGTTTTCCATCGATTCCCACATGTGTGATTGTGTGTCTCTCCTCAAAGTTTTCTTTCTTTGTGGGGCTTCGAGGCTTCTTATTTTTCTTAGGTGGGTTGGTGGTGGGCTATCAAGAGGAAAGGATAGTGTTACTCAAAGTAAGCACATCATCGATGGGGAGGTGGGTGGATGGCTATCAGATGTATGTATGATGTCTATACCTGGGTAGTGCACAATTGATTGGAGTGATCGGCATTACCCTCCCGATCGGAAGGATAGTTGAAGTAATAATCAGCCTCCTCGTGTTACTGCGCACTGTCATCTTCCGTCCCCTCTCTAATAATTGATGCCATAACCTCGTCCTCTCACTCGTCATACATCTTATCAGCTAAAATTTCTACAAACAAATGTTTTTAATTGAGACGTTTTCGGAGTCTAATTGTTTCATGCATCTACGAAACATGGAATTCACCCAGAATTTAAACTATAATTGTAATCCCCCATTTGATTGGCTCCAAATGTAAATATAAGTCATTACAATACTAAGGACTAAGGAGATGATACTCACTGACAGAGCGAGAGGCGGCTTCGCCGAGGCGATGGTGGTGTCGTGGATAGCAGCAGGGAGAGGGGCGGCATCGTCAAGGCGGCGGCATCATGGATGGCTGTAGGGACAGGCTCGGCGACATCGAAGCGGCGGCAGTGTCATTGACGGCAGTAGGGACAGGGGCGGCGACGTCGAGACGGCGGTGGCATCGATGACGGCAGCAGGGAGAGGGGCGGCGGCATCGATGACGGCAGCAGGAAGAGGAGCAGGGTCGTCAAGGCGGACGCGGCGGTGCGGAGGCGTAGGGGGCGAGTAGCGACGGGGAGACAGCGCAATGCCGGTACTAGTGGAGGACAGCGGGGATGACTTCGAGGAGCTAAGAATTGCGAAAGGATGACCGAGGTTAATATGGGTAGGCCTTGAGCACCGATCCTTGTAAAACCCTGGTACTAAAAGGTCTTTGGTACCGGGCCTAGAAAATCCCCGGTACTAAAGGTATCCAAAGGACCTCAAAAAAATTGGCACAAAGGCATCTATTAATACCGGGCCTAGAATGTCACCGATACTATTTTTTTGTGCCAAGTTTTTCGGCCCATTTGGTTACACCCGATGCCAATACGATTGCTTTTGGTAACTCCCACCCTCGGCAGTTTGCCTTCTTAATTTACATAAATATTATCCAAAATACAACTCCGTATTACTTCAAAACTAATACAAAATAAAATCCCGTCATTACATTACAAAATCCTGCCATTACATTACACTTCAACAATAATACAACTTTATTTAATAATCCTTTCATTATGATCGCAACGCATGTATGGAGTCTCTTCATTGTTTAACAGGATGCTTGTGTCAACCTCCACTCTGAATGGTGGTGCATCATCTAACTGGTTGTAATTCTCTTCGTCTGTGAAGTCCTCTACTCCCATTATTTTCCTTTTCCCTAGAAGAACAATGTGTCGCTTCGACTCTTTGTCTGACGGAGGAACAATTTTCCTAGTTCTCTTCTGGGTTTAGTAGACATGTCCTTCACATAGAAAACTTGAGTGAAATCCGCGGCGACGACGAATGGTTCATCCCTGTATGCAGTGTTATTGAGGTACACGGTTGTCATGCCATAATCTGGGTCTATCATCACACCTCCTACACTCAGCTTCACCCACTAACACCGAAACAAAGGGACCTTCAGAAATGGCCCATAGTCAAGTTCCTAGATCTCCTCTATATAACCATAATATTTGTCCCTTTTCCCGATTGTGTCTATGGCATCTATCCGAACCCCACTATTTTGGTTGGTGCTCTTTTGGTCTTTGGATCTTGTGTAAAACGTATTTCCATTTATCTCATATCCTTTGAATGTTGGAATTGATGAAGATGGTTCCCTAGCCAACCAAGCAAGTTGGTCATCAATCTCCTCGTCATGCATGAGATGTTGTCTCAACCACACGCCGAAACTTTCTATGTGATGACGTGTAATCCAGGCCTCAGACTTCCCCGGGTATTCATCATGTAGGATCTTTTTGTGCTCCTACATGTATGGAGCCACCAAGGTTGAGTGATCCAAGACTATGAAGTGTGGTCTATCAAATAAAACATGATCACTGCAAATCATTACTTTCTTTCCTAGTGTACACTTTCTTGCTAGTCTCCCCTCATAGCGGGACAAATGAACTCCGATTGGCTTAAGCTCATCAATGTAGTCAGCACAGAACTCAATAACCTCCTCTGTCCCGTACCCCTTAGCGATGCATCCTTCAGGTCTAGAACGATTGCAAACATACTTCTTTAGGACTGTCATGTACCTCTCAAAAGGGAACATGTTGTGTAGGAAACGGGTCCAAGAATACCGATCTCTTTGACAATGTGAACCAAGAGATGTGTCATAATATCAAAAAATGATGGAGAAAAGATGAGCTCTAGGCTGACCAAACATTGCACAACATCATCCTGTAGACTGGTTAGGTTATCTAGGTCAATTACCTTTTGGGATATAGCGTTTAAGAATGCACACAGCTTTGTGAATGTTTTCTAACATTCTCTGATAGAATTCCTCTCGACACAATCGGAAGCAGTTGTGTCATCAACATGTGGCAGTCATGAGACTTTAAGTGGACAAATTTCTTGTCCTTACATTTGATTATCCGCCGCACATTAGACGAGTATCCAGGCAGGACCTTGATACTGTCCAAGCATTCAAACTTGCTCTCCTTCTCTCTCTTGCTGAGAGCGTAGCTGGCAGTACCTAAGTAATGCTTGTCTTTCAAAGTCGCCATGTCCTCTCGTGCTTCCAATGTATCTTTGTTCTTCCCATACGTCCCGAGGAAGCCTAGCAGGTTCACACATAGATTCTTTGTGAGGTGCATCACATAAATTGCATGACGGACATCTAGTACTTCCCAATAAGGCAGGAAACAAAATATAGATTTTTTCTTCCACATGGGCACCTTCCCATTTTCATTCGGAATAGGTACACTTCCAGGTCCCTTTCCAAAGACAACACTTAGACTCTTTACCATTTCGAATACAAGCTTTCCACTGCGGTGAATTGGCTTACCACGGTTTTCTTCCTTCCCACTGAAATGTTTGCCTTTTTTTCCTTACTGGGAATTTGCCACCAAGGAACCGACGATGGCCTCCCACGTACACAACCTTCCGACAATGCTTCAAATGTATGCTCTCAGTCTCATCTAAGCAATGGACACATGCCCTAAATCCCTTGTTTGATTGTCCAGACAGGTTAGCGAGTGCAGGCCAGTCATTAATAATTAAGAACAACATCGCCCGTAGGTCAAACGCCTCTTCTTTGTGTGCATCCCACATACGTACACCTTCAGTCCATAGCAATAGAAGTTCTTCAACCAATGGTTGTCGGTAGACATCAATGTCGTTACCAGGTTGCTTTGGCCCTTGGACTGGCATCATAATGAACTTCCGTTTCATGCACAACCATGGAGGAAGGTTGTACATACATAGTGTCACGGGCCAGGTGCTATGACTGCTGCTCATTTCACTGAAAGGATTCATGCCATCTGTGCTTAAACCAAACCTTATGTTTCCTGTGTCCTCTGCGAACTCTGGGTAGGTTCTATCGATTTTCCTCCATTGTGACCCATCAGCAGGGTGCCTCAACATGTCATCTTGCTTACATTCTTCTTTGTGCCACCGAATCACATTTGAATGTTTCTTGTTCCTGAACAAACGCCTCAATCGCGGTATTATAGGGAAATAACACATCACCTTAGCAGGCACTCTCTTCCTTGGAGATTCGCACTCAACGTCCCTATGGTCATCAAGTTTGATCTTATAACGCGAAGCTTTACACACCGGACAAGATTCTAGATCCTTGTAATCATGACAGTACAGGATACAGTTATTTGGACATGCATGTATTTTCTGCACTTCTAATCCCAGAGGGCAAACAACATCTTTTGCTTCATAAGTTGTTGTGGGCAATTTGTTGCCCTCCGGAAGCAACTTCTTTATGAGCATTAACAACTCATTAAATCCTTTGTCACTGGCACCATTTGACGCCTTCCACTGCAACAATTTCAAAGTGCTACGTAATTTCTTATGGCCCTCTTTGCAGTCTAGGTACAACAAAGTTATGTGGTCCTCTAACATACGCTCCAGCTTCTTCCAGTCTCTTTCATTGTCACAATCTTCCTTGGCATCATGCAACATCTGAGCCAAACCATCGGTGCTGTCTTCATCATCAACATCGCCCATTAATGTATCAGCAAAGGAGTTGTACTACTCGAAGTCAATGTTGCCATCTTCTTCTTCTTCATTCTCTCCCTCTAAAACCCCTAGTTCTCTATGCTTAGTCCAACACACGTAACCCAACATGAATCCCCTTCGCAACAGATGGTCATGAAGGGCTTTCGATGACGAGTATTATTTCTCATTCTTGCAGTCTATGCTTGGACAACTTATAAAACTAGATGACATCCTGTGTTTCTTGGCCCTCTCAATAAAGACACCCAAGCCGCCAAGAAATTCGACGAAGCATCGGTCCTTGTACATCCATTGCCGGTCCATTGATCTGCATCATATCCAATACAAACTAGTTTAGATCAACTCAAACTAGTTAGAATAGATCTTAAATAGTCACCAGATTATTTAGATGTCGGCCCCATTGATGGGAAAATAAACGTACTGCACTGCACACAGTACAAGTCACTAACATGTGGGCCTGCCTACGCTGGGCCCACAAGTCAGTGACTAGTACTTCACTGAATCCACCTCCAAAATAAACACCACCGCCCCTTCATGTCATGCCTGACACCACTCTTTCTCCTTGCTCCTGACCAGCCAGACAGCTCTTTTGCTCCTTCTATGTCCGCCATGTCCGCCCGTTCTGACCGCTAGGGTGCTGCATCTGGCTCATCGCAGGTAGGGTCTGCCCTCGTAGGCAAGGAAACGGGGCTTCCCTTGATCCAGTGTCCAGATTGCAAGATGGAGAGGGTGGTTGAGCTTACGGTCAAGACATGAGAAAAGGAGAACTATGACCGAGTCTACATCAAGTGCCCGCAGAACATTATAGGGGTAAGTTGATGTGGGTTCTTTGTGATCTTTTCAGTTGAAGAGTTTGTTTGGATTTGAAAGTTATCGTTTTTCTTGCGGGGTTTTTTGTTTTGCTATTGTTTAGATGCCAGGACAGTGCCGCTTCTACCAGTGGCAAAAGGCATACTTAGCTGAGCTAGTGAAGAAGTAGCTAATTGTGATATATCCTGCTGATCTGGAGGTTGAGGATGATGCACCCATGAATTATGAAGGTGCTGCCATTGTGGGGAGGAACATTTTGGAGGAAAAGTTTGACAAGTTGATTAGGATTGTGCAATTGTTGTTAGTGTTGATTGTAGCAATGTTTGCTGTGGGGGTGATATATGTGTTCAAGTAATGCCTAGCTAGTATGTGTGATGAATGGCAAGTTATGTATTCTATGCTAAACTGAACCGGATTTCTTTTAGTAATGCAAGTTAAAAAGCAGTAAGTAACCAATGATCAGTTAAAGGATAAAGCTGTTAACCTCTTAGCACCCTTGGATGAGGTCTCCAATTCAATTTCCGAAGAAAATTTTGGTAGCACCTCCCCTGTAAATGGAGTAATAGACGCCTAGAGCTCTCTGTTCTTGGACAGAGGTGCTCAGGGAAGCAGAAGGTTGGGGTTAATATACCCTGAGAATTATTAGTACTGGGTGTACATTAGAGAGTATATGGCATCGGGTCTGGTAAACACCCGATACCAATGTGAGAAAACCCAAGTTTTTAATTCCTGACAACTGTACCATCGGTGCTCTTAAACAACCGATACCAATGAGAAAACACCCAACTCTTACTTTGAGTGTTGCACCAAGTCATATAGGTATCAAGTCTGGTAAACACCCGATACCAATGTGTGCAAACCCCATTTTTCCCTGACAATTGTACCACCGGCGCTCTTAAACACCCGATACCAATACCAATGAGAAAACCCAACTCTAAATTAGAACATTGCACCATGTGATATATGTATCGGGTCTGGTAAACACCCGATACATATGTGTGAAAACCCCATTTTTTTAATTACTTTGAGCAATTCTAATTTGACAAATTCGCATTTTTTTTAAATAATTCATTACAGCAACACATTCATAAAATCTTCCACATTCAAAACAGAAGCAGGTTCATAGATAATTATATATTACATATTACATAATTAAGTACTAAGTTCTAAATTAAGCTACTAATTAATAATGCTTGTCCTCAGATGAGGCGAGCAACGCCTTCGGCCAGTCGTCGGTGCCGTCGCCGCCGCTTGTCCTCAACGGCTGCTTCCACTAAGGAGGTCGCCGCGGCTGAAGCACCGGCCTCACAGCGCCATCATCTTGGTGACCACGAGGCTCTGGTGGTGCAGACGGAAGAAGGCGCGGTGCTGTAGGATGAACAGGGCGCCACAAGACTGCTGGCGGGGAACCCTGGCGGTGGCGGCCGCGGTGAAGGAGGTCCCTGGGGCTGAAGCGGCCGCAGCAAGGATGACTTGGCGGTGAGTAGGCGGCGGCGAAGGCAGGGGTTGAGGAGGAGCTCGACGCCACGCGAGGCCTTCTGGAGCACGTCGAGCCTCCACTGCCACCGGTCCTCGAGGTGGCGGGGATGCATGACTTTCGCAGCGGCGAGGCGCTCCTCTGTGGTTTTAGGGGCGACATGCTTCGCTAGGGCTGCCATGGCGAGGTCATCCATTGTGGATGAGGGGGGGAACGGAGGAAGCACTATTTGGGAATGTGAGAGGTAGGAGAGATATATAAGACATGGCCAGGATCTCAATAGTAACGGGTGGAATCAAGACCCGATACTAATGAACCTTATGTCTATAATCTAGAAATTGAAACCGTATATATTGCATATCCCTAAACTATTTTACATATAACATCTAATTAAGGACGGCGGCAGCAGCGCTACAGCCTCCGCCCCGACGCTGCAGTGTGTCCAAAATTGTGGTGCTGTCCTTATCGCCGCCGCCACCATTGGTTTTGCCATCCCCATCGCCGCCGCCATCAGCACGGCGCCACGATTGGCGACGCCATCCTAGTCGTCGATGTCGTCATCGTCCTTCTCCTCCTCCTCCTCCTCCTCCTCGTCGTCCTCCTTGTCATCGTCGTCGTCGTCCTCCTCCTCCTCCTCCTCCTCCTCGTCGTCGTCGTCCTCCTCCTCCAGCACCTCTGGATCGGACTCCTCCTCCTCCTTGTACTAAAACCGCCATCGCTTTGGCAGCGGCTGGTTCACCACGTCACTGTCCACCTTCTCAGAGGAGTAGTCGGTGGTGTACTTGCCGTCGCTGGACCAGTGACCCATGGCGGCTGGGAGAAGGTGGAGGAGCTAGAGGAGGAAGAGGATCGAGGATCGTGCGTGCTCTTGTCCCTCTTTTCTTGCTCTGTCTCACTCACTGCTCTCTTCTCTTGTTCTTGCTCAAGCAGAATAAAATGCTACGAAGTAACCTATATTTATCTATATACACCGATCGGCCTTTCGTCATATTAAATCATCATCAAGCAGTGGTACAGACGAAGACCGGCGGGAAGGCGAACAGGCGCGCGCGCTTCCACACGGGACAATAAAATCGGGTCGCCTCAATACCCGGTGTAAATTATTGCACATTAGTATCGGGTTCTGTTCCCACCGATTCTAACGATACCACATTAGCGTCGAGTTTTGTTCACACCCCATGCTAAATGTTTGAGTCCAAGACTGACCGTTGGCCCTAAGTATACTGGGCAGCTGTCAGCCCTAATTTTGTCCACAAATTAATTTGAACATATTTCACTCTAAACTAAAATTTAATCAAACAAGAAAATTTAATTTCCCTCATCTTGAAAACTAAGTGAGGTCCCCAAGCACGCTTATTTATTTACTCCACAGCAGAATTGACACCTTAATTTTGATTGAAGGATTTTTCAAAGGAGAAAAATGGAGGATTCAAAATCCTATAGAAAAGAGTAGTATTCATCCCCTTTATGTAAATTTGTAGGATTCATGCATAGAAAAAAATAAAGGAAAGTTTCCTATATATGAGGTTCATTTTTCATATTTTTGAAGGAGAAAACCACTCAAACCCTCTTTGTTTCATTCCTATAGCGAGATTTCTAGTATTTAATTCCTGATGTAAAATCATCAACGGAACGGCTTCCGGCATGCGTAGAATTGGCGGGAAGGCGAACGGGGACATGAGCTTCTAGCAGAAGCCCTGGCATCAATTTAGTACCGGGTCGACTAAAGTGACGATGTTAATGTTTAGTACATTAGTATCGGGTTGTTGTACCACCCGGTTCCAATAGAATTAGCACCGGGTGGTGTAACGACCCCCTTCTAATGAAAAAACATAAGAACCGTCTCTTTGGGCAACCCAATACTAAAGTGCACCCAGGGCTCCCGACAATGGCATCTAGGGCTCCCAGCGTAGCACCCGGTGCTAATGCTAGCTTTAATACTGGGTGCAGTTTTGGCTACTTCATTTGTAAAATGGCAGCTCCATCCGAAGGTCTGTTCTCTAGTAGTGACGTCTATGCCGACTGAATTTGAGATCGACACCACAACGCCATGGGTACGCAATCCTCCCGTGGGGCAGTAGACCAGTGGCCTACTAGCTGTGCAAATTCAAGCATGGATAATAGTATAATGTGGTATACGATTTGTGTGTCACCTTGCTATTACTTCCCAAAAAGGGCAAGAGGTTGAGCAGAGAATGTCGGCCATGGGGCCTCTCCTCCCGTGTGGGGAATGAATGCCTCCTGCAACAGGTTAGTGTACAACATATACAAAGGGTCCAAAAAGGTGTGATGAGTATTAACCATCAGGCCCGTTGTTCACAAAGTGCTGGCAAAATATTTCACGTCAAAACATAGCACAAAACCTGTTGCTAAACCATGATCCTTTCAACTTTACTCAAAATCCATGGTCTAAAAAAACGGGTGTGTTTTTGAAACACTACCGGGACTTTTGTGTCTCCATGACACTTGAGAGATCCAGCTAGTTCAAAAATCGCGGTTCATGAATTAGCATGTAACATCACTACCAAAGTCTACACATAGCTCATTTATCTGACACATCGGTTATAAAAAGAGGCTAATCTAACCTAAGCACCACGCTTAATTTGGAAATTAGTCTCTGGGCACACACATGGCCCAAGCTATGTTTTTTTATGTAAAGCCGCTAGAAATGCTTGTTAGTGTGTCGGACTGTAGACTTTGTGTAGCATGAAAAACATGATCAAGATTTACTCAATGGACAGAGCAAAATTGAAGAGTTGGTTTTTTCTATTTTCTGTTTTTTTTTGGATTTTTCAGAAAAGAAAGAACAACAACAAAAGTATGAATAATAGAACAACATTGAATAATAGAACAACATTCTAACTCGGTGCTTCCCCGGCAACGGCTCAGAAAAGCTTGTTGGCGGTTCTTAGCCTACTGGATTTTACACCGCAAGCGCACGGAGACCGCTGTAGCCTTTCACCCGGGAGTATTCCAAGGTATCGTATTTATCCACAAGGAAACATTAAGATAGAGATATTAAACTATCATTCATCCAACTATTACTACTCTTTCCCATCAACCAAAAGCTAGGAAATGTTGACATCAAACACCATAGGATACAAGCCAAGCACCGTTGGTAAGAAAACAGGTAAAGCTAGGAGGACAACGAGATAGGGACTGCGGTATGGTCTTCTGTCTCTGCTAGCATACAAGAGCTATCCGTGCTAAGGGTCGAAAGGATCTCAACAGAGTTATCAAATTGCGTCGAGCGAAATTCTGGCGCCTCGAGGGGTTAGGGGGTAGATAGTAGACCACCGAAGGAGACCCGGCTATCACCTACGTGTGATGCTCCAGCATCTCAAGTGCATACTTATCATTCATACATGCATTATTTCATCATATAATGACATGCAATACATTCCATGATCAAACTTGGTTGAAATGCAACTTGTGAAACCCTGTTTCCTGCATGTATGTCTCTGTGATTGTGTGCACAACTTCAATTCTGCCATGATTTAGGTGAAACTTTTTATACCAAACCTATAGAAAATTTCATGGTGTACAACTTTGTTCATTGGGGCTTGCTCATATATTGAGGTTACGGTGGTGCTTTGAGTCTTATACAGTCGGTGTGTGGTTTCTGTCCAAACTTGACCTCCCTAGTAAATTCAAATTTTCTTTGGTCTACAGCCATAATCATGCAAAACTCTATTTGAATAAGTTGTAGTTTTTGCAATTCTAAGCAAGTTTGTAAAGAAGCACCTTTGGTGAAAATGGCTGGAAATAGGACTTTTGAATTCTCTAAGAAAAATATGTTTTCCGTCCAAATCTGGGGCTGCAAGGTAAATTCAAATTTAAATCATATTTCCAGTTAGATTTTGATATTGGTCCTTTCGACAAAGTTGTAGAAGTTAAAGTGTAGATCATTTCATCTAATTGGGGTTTTGACAAATTCGGTTCTTAAAAAGGTCTAATATGTGATTTACAGACAGGGAGAAAACACATTTTTCCATTTTGTTTTCTTTGAGCCACTGACAGGTGGGGTCCGCGCATCAGCGCCGTCCACACTACCGAGCCGGCGCGCGCCGCGTGGACGCCGACGTACGGCCAGTGCGCTGCGCCCATGGATTGCTCCCCCTGGCCGTGTCCTTAAGTGGAGACCGACTCCCTCGGCTCTCCTCTTCCCCCCGCCTCGCCTCTCGCCTCTCCAAAACCACGCCCTTGCCCTCCGAGCTCCAAGCCGTCATTAGCGGGCCGAGCTTGAGGTCCGCCGTAGCCGTGCGACATCCCCGCGCCACGAGACCACCACCACCGCAACTGCCACTCCCTCGTGCACCCGTAGGGCTCGACCTCGTCGCCGTTCCGCCCTCTACCACTGAGATCGACCTCGGCTCGACGTCGCGACCGCGCCATCGCTGTCTCAGTTCACCCTCGGGTCACCGTCTCCACCACCTCGTCCACGCCTCCTCCGCCGCTGACGACCACCCGAGGTAGTGCGCCGACAAGGCGGGCACCCTTTGCGCCCCGCGGGCTGTTGAAGGTTGAAGAAGGGGGTAGATTTTAGATTTAGCCCCTAAGGTTTCGGGTTTTTACGGTTTAGTCCTAGCGCTGTTGAATGAGTCTTGCAGATCTTACGAGCTAGCCCCAGGGGATTCAAAACGGTCACAGTCTAGCCCCTGGATCTAATTATTTTTCGTTTATTTTAATTTTATTCGGCTGAAACTTCAGAAAATCATAATAAATCGAATAAAAATCCAAAATAGACAAACTCAGTGGGTATGGGCTCTTTATGAATAGATCTATAGAATGGATATGATGTAGTAGTGTGCATTGTCTGTTTTGCCCCTAGATTTGTGCTTGCATGTTAAACCCACATAAATGTGATACATGTTCTTAATGAGCTCCAAATGAAGTGAAACTTGGACAGTAGCTGTACATGTACATCTAGGCACTGTGTGAATTTTATTAGCACCAGTATTGCTCACCCACTATTTTACATTTATCTCTTTGTTTCTTGCATTTTTATGCCATGGAAAATGCTTGCCATATAAAATATGCTTAAAATGACTCTTTGGTATTTTCTTGTACTCTCCTTGGCATAAGTAGCTCAGTGGTAAAAAATGAGGCTGTGTATGCTTAGTTGGTTGCTGGTTCGAAAATGACAAAAGATAACTAAGTTAACAAAGTAAAAGAAAAAAGTGGCTCCAAATTGCTAGGAGAATTCTTTAGAAAATCTGGTAGCTTCCGGTGATGTCTTGATTCCAGAAAGTATTTTTGTGAATTTTATTACTAATGTTTTGACATACATGAATATTAAGATGAGTTTAAAATATGGAAAATAGATATCCTATGAAACTATGGACTGATTTTTGTGCTTATTGTTCATGCAAAGTTATGCAATCTGTGCAAATTTCACGCCCAAATTCCATTCCTATAAAATATGAGAAATCTGGGAATTTAATAGGTTAATATCTTGCTGGAATTTTAAGAAAATAATGAAAACTCCTTTGTGGCTGAAATTTTGACAGTAGCGTCTTGCAGTATTGGTATTCATGTCATAAATATTTGAGCTCATTTGAAACTGCATAACAGCATGAACTTGACATGAGTACTTTAATTCAATAAATAGATAAACCTGTATAATGGACCTAAGTATATTTCATGTAAGTGTGTAACGTTACTTGCCACACCATGTTACTTGCTGCAAGTTCTTTGAGATATTATGAATGATGGGTTAAACTAGATTTAGGTGATGGTTTGTTCGATTTCTTAACGATGGTTTGTACGATTTCTTAGAAAAGCTTGTAAGTTTTTCTGATTGTGGGAGGAATTTAAAATGGGAATACTTAAGTCTTTTGTTACATCCTACTCACCATGAATTATATTTCTCTTGCACCCTATGCCTGCATTTGCATTCCTTTGCACTCATTTGCATATGATACCATGCATATAGATCCCGCGAACGAGGAGTCATCCACGCAGGAGCAGCCGTTGGTGGAGGAACCCGACGACGAGCAGCCACAAGAGCAGGAGGACCAACCGGCAACTTTGCACCTGAGGAAGCTGACCCTAGCGAACAAGGTAGGCAAGACCATGCTTTACCCAGCTAATATATTATGGTTTACCATTACGCATCTGCATTAGGAGTTGTTTGAAACCCATTCGCATTAGACTCCTTGGCCGCCCTAGTGTTGGTGGTCGTTATTGCAAGGTTTTGACCACCAACTGTCGGTAAATAAATGGGGTATAGATAAAGTTCCATGCATTATTTAGCTAACACTAATGAATTCCACGAGTTTTGGTGGTTTTCGATGTATCACAGGGAGAATGCTCGTATTGTATGCAAAAGAATATTATTTGGAGCAAGGGAGGAATCATCCACAAAAGGGTTTGAGATAAGATCTGCAAATTCCACCACTACAAAGTATCTCAAATGCCCTCAAAGACAACACCATTGCATAGAGCTCGTCGAGATGATTCCAACGGACATATTATTTGCATCGTTTGGAGCTCGGATGAGAAAGATATTAAAAATACAAAATTAGGGGGCAATGAGCATGACGTCAACACCACCCCCCGTCCGTACAGTACAGGCTGCCTCAGGCCAGCAGGCCCATGTGGCACCCAGCAGCAGCCCAAGTGCGGTTTGGGAGTTAATCCCACCTTGAAAATTCATAGAAAGCCTCCCTCACCTCAAGCTATAAATAGATGGCACCCACCTTTCACCGTGTAACTCTCTCTCCCTCTTGAGGAGGCGCCCCACGGGAGGTGCTTCCATTCTGAAAGCAGTGTTTAGTTAGGAGTTAGAGAAGTGTCTGTTGTATCGGAGTTGGTCGGAATCTTCGGTAATGTACTCTATTTTGATATTTTAAGCATTACTTTGCTTTTGACAAGTGCGAGTACTTTACTTTCACTTTATGCACTTAACTTTTGGTCTAGTTAGTTACTCGCTTGGTATGTATGCAGCTGTTAAGCACCTTTTTCCTTTTGGGCATACCAAGTTTGAGGCCTGAGTTGTGCTAAGTTAGATTTGATTGATCGTTGTTATGCTTGCTGGTGCTACAATTCAACCCTAGACTTAGACACTAGGCTCTAGTTAGCTCCTCTCCTCTTGCAAAGGACGAGCTATTGTTGTTCAAGCTTTGCTTGAACACGTTTGTAGCGTGCCATCCTCTCCACGCAGCTTTGCTTGGTAGCCCCACTCGGTGATAGCGTGTGGTGTGCCTGTGTAGTCCAGGCCCATCGTTCGGGAGGCCCGTGGGTGTTAGCCAGACTCTCTTTCGGGACCTACTATCTACCCCCTGATACCCTTGAGACTCTGGAATTTCGCTCGACGCAAGTTATAACCCTGTTGAGATCCTTTCGACCCTTAGCACGGATAGCTCTTGTATGCTAGCAGAGATAGAAGACCGTACCGCAGTCCCTGTCTCGTTGTCCTCCTATCTTTACCTGTTTTCTAGCCAACGGTGTTTGGCTTTTATCCTATGGTGTTTGGACTCAACCTTTCCTAGCTATCGGTTGACGGGAAAGAGTAGTAACAGTTGGTTGAATGATAGTTTGATATCTCTATCTCAATGCTTCCCTGTAGAAATAAATACGATACTTTGGAATACTCCCTGGTGAAAAGCTACAGCGGACTCTGTGCGCTTGCAGAGTAAAATCCGGTAGGCTAAGAGCCGCTAACAAGCTTTTCTGGTGCCGTTGTCGGGAATGCGCCGAGTTAGAATATCATTATGTTATTCATTCTTTTGTTATTGCTCTTTCTTTTTATCTGAAAAATCCAAAAAAATAGAAAACCATCTCTTCACTTTGCTCTATCCGTTGAGTAAATCTTGATCATGTTTTTCATGCTACATGAAGTCTACAGTACAACATGGTTTATCAAACATAGCTTGGGCCTTATGCGTGCCCAGAGGCTAATTTACAAATTAAGCGTGGTGCTTAGGTTGTTTTAGCGTCTTTTCATCAAACGATATATCGGGGTGAATGAGCTATGTGTAGACTTTGGTAGTGATGCTCTGATCCTAGTTCATGAGCCGCAATTCTTGAACTAGCCGGTTCGCTCAAGTTCAATGGAGACACAAATCCAGGCGTTCAAATTTGAACCCGTTTTTTTTTAATACTGGATTGAGTAAAAGTTGGGAGATGGAAGTCATGGTTTGTGCTATGTGTTGATTGAAATTTTTTTTACTAGCACTTGTTGAACAACGGGCCCGGTGGTTAATACTGTTATATATTCTTGGACCCTTGTATATGTTATACACTAACCTATTGCAGGAGGCATTCAATCCCCACACGATTGAGAAGAAAGGCCCTGTGGCCGGCACTCTCGTGCTCAGACCTCTTGTGGGCTGTCTAGCCCCTTTCTTGGGAAATGAAAGCATCGTGATATGCATACCAAAGTACATGGTGGTAGTGAGCAATGGAGAAATCTTGGATAACTTCCGCACTACAAGTACACACCATATCAAGATAGAACGCGATGGCATATCACATTATGCTATCATCCAGTGCTTGAAGTTGCAAGTTAGTAGACCATCGGTCTACTGCCCCACGGGAAATTTGTGTACCCGATGGAGTTGTGGTGTAGATCCCAAAAGTGGCCGGCATAGACGTCTCTCATTTCGGGGGAGCTCCGTCTTAAGCACCACAAAGGAAAACACAATGTCTACCAAGCAAGGTGAGGAACGTCGACGTCATGACATGCAGTCGATAGTTGTGTGGCAAAGGCAGACAACGACCGGTGGCACATGTTATGCACGACAAGTACCAACCCAAGAAAAACATGATAGGGAGCAAGTTTAGAATCAGCATTCAATGCAGAAACCAAGCTTGAGGGAGAAAATTGTCTGGCATTTGGCAAGCAATTGGTGGCAATGAGAAACAACCTACATTACCACGTCTACGATCGAGCGATTATGCCCGCTACTCCAACATTCCAGTCGACCAACCATGGAAAGAGAAGGAGGAAAAGGTTCTACGTGAATCACATCCTCCACGATGCCTAACCCCGATGGACCTTTGAGGAGGTACGTTCTCAGTTGAGATGAAAATTTTAGCTTCATGCTCGATGAAGGTAAACCCCTCTAATAGCCTTTTCTAACATTCTCTTCTTAGAGGTTGCTTTAAATTATAAGCCTGTTAGTGATGGCATGCTAAGATTCTACGGCCATAGGATCTACTAGTAGTGCTGTCTAGCTACCCTGCCCAATAGTTGAGTACTTGTTAGGTAGACAATTGCACATGTCGACTCCTAACATACAAGGAAAGGTAGAAGGATGGTTTCTGGAGATCACGAAGAAGGATGAAAAAGCCAGCATAAAACCATTTCCTGACATGATGGGTGTCTCTCTATACCATGATTGGACAACGCCTTCCACTGGAAACAAAGGGAAATCAAAGCGGAAGTTCGTCATACATGGATGAAGATATGCTCTCAACAAAAAGTTGTTTCATCACGCCACAAGCTTGGGGGACGATATGCCGAGAGGCACCCATCCTTTGACCCAACCCCTGAGAGGAAGGACCTCGATATTCAACCTACGACAACAGTTGAGCGCTGAAAGAGATTGGAAATGCTCTGCATTAAGTTGAGAAGAGTGTTAACATCAAAGACCTACTCTACCCATCGGATGCGACAAGGACTCAACTCCAACGTATCATCCACCTCTATCTTTCCCACTCAGTCTGTCTGGGAATGAAGAGCATGTTCCAGTACTTTTTGAAGGGACCAAGGCTATGCGAAACATGATCACAAGCCTCAACAGCCTGTGATATGACAATAGCAGCAGCCAAAGGACCTCTTTAGAAGTACCTGGCCGTGATTGCAATTGTGTTACTTGGAAGAACCCCATGCAAACATGATGCTGGAGCGACAGATCCAACATCAATGCATGAGAGATTCACCAAAAGGGAGTAATGCCATGAGACTGAATTTATCGACACTCCCGACACTATGCAACGATCCAAAAGGCAGCATGACGGAACATGAGTAGAGAGAAGTGGACCCAACATAAGTGAGCAAACACAAGCAGCATCATCGTCACCCAAGGACCAAGCAAGCTTCGGGAAGGCAGTGCCAGGTAATATTGAAGCTCAGCTTCTTGGCAATCACTTGCAAAAACTAAGCTTGGGGGAAGATCACTAGGTGAGCACCCTGAATGCTCTGTGCTGAATTGCATATCTTATATCCTAAAAATTGCAATGACACCAAAAAGATTTACCTTTTGTTATCCTAAATAAAAGAAAAGTTATAAAAATTTGCATAATTTCAAAAAAACAACAAAAAGATTTTGCTTTTACTATGAATAAACTAACTCCTATAATGCTAGAACTTTGTTTATACCCTTGTTTAAAGGAAGTGATGAATAGTTGCTTTGTTAATTTCTTGTAAATACTTCGTTTACAACTTGACACTCCTAAAATTTGAATTTATTGGCATTTGTCGTGATCCTACCTTTAATTTTTAACCTCGTGGGAGCAAGTGCTTTTTAACCATGTCTAAGTTGTTGTGAGATGTGATATAATCAAAGTATAAGTTTAACCAATCTTGATCCTAGTAAGGTGAATTCTCGGAGTTTCTTTTGAAAATAAAAATGAGAAAAGTTCCTCAGTGGTTTGAAATACCTATCCAGAACCAAATGCTTACACGATGAAACATATACATATGTTATCTTTTGTTATGTTGAGTTTTGTCAAATTTTGAATTCTTATGAGGTAGTGGCACTTCAAGTCCTGATCAATATCCCTCACATACACCTTCATTTGCTAGCCTTTCTTTATCTGGTCATGCTTAAATCTACACTGGATTCAAGCATCCTCTTACACCAGATATTTCACCATCATATCCATCATCCACTTACCCATCCACAAATATGGTCTTACAAACAACTACTCTAGTCATATTCCAAGAAATATCCCCAAAGTTCTCATACAAGAAGGAGACATGGAGCTATAAAAAAAGAGAAAAAAAAGAAAAAAAGTGACAAAAAAATAGAGAGAAGATAGCTCCATGTACTCACAAGCTTCAAAGTTTCAAAGGGGATTCATCAAATAAGGAATTTTTATCCATAGACCATATCCATCCACAAAGAAACCCATTTTTTCCTTTGATCGGGATGAGAGGTATCACATACTTCGCTGGGACCAATCTTTGGCTTAACAAAATACATGACATAGGTAAGCTAACTTTATCCCTACCTTGAGCTCCACATAAGCCTTTAGTTGATAGGAAAAAGTTTGACCAATGGCCTGGTGAGGAAATACAGAACCACTTGAGTTATTGAGTGTACCATTTGAGGAACTTAGCACTTTCATTTCAAAATTTTCAAAACCCTCCGAGCATGAAACCAGAAAAGAGATAGAGTTCGGTGACACTCTACTGAGATTGTTCCATTTCTCAACCGCCAAGACAAGGTAAGAAATGCCAGAAGCCCCACAGGTATGGATAAAAAGGTCAGGGTACACTTATGCCAGTTTGTTCAAACATAAAGGTAGAGTGTTGTATTGTACACTTAATACTTGCAGGACATTGACATCGACGCAACTCCTGATCCACCGAGCCTAAGTCTTAGCTTTGCTCGAGGACGAGCAAAAGTTCAAGCTTGGGGGTGTGTTGGTGGTTGTTATTGCAAGGTTTCGACCACCAACTGTCGGTAAATAAATGGGGTATAGATAAAGTTCCATGCATTATTCAGCTAACACTGACGAATTCCACGAGTTTTGGTAGTTTTCGATGTATCACAGGGATAATGCTCATATTCTATGCAAAAGAATATTATTTGAGCAAGGAAGGAATCACGCACAAAAGGGTTTGAGATAAGATCTGCAAATTCCACCACTACAAAGTATCTCAAATGCCCTCAAGGACAACACCATTGCGTAGAGCTCATCGAGACGATTCCAACGGACATATTATTTGCATTGTTTGGAGCTCGGATGAGAAAGATATTAAAAATACAAAATTAGGGGCAGTACTGACGTCAGCATGACGTCAGCACCACCCCGTCTGTACAGTACAGGCTGCCTCGGGCCAGCAGGCCCATGTGGCGCTCAGCAGCAGCCCAAGCGTGGTTTGGGAGTTAATCCCACCTTGAAAATTCATAGAAAGCCTCCCTCACCTCAAGCTATAAATAGATGGCACCCCCTCACTTCCAAAATGTACTTTCACCATGTAACTCTCTGTCCCTCTTTAGGAGGCGCCCCACGGGAGGTGCTTCCATTCTGAAAGCAGTGTTTAGTTAGGAGTTAGAGAAGTGTCTGTTGTATCGGAGTTGGTCGGAATCTTCGGTAATGTACTCTATTTTGATATTTTAAGCATTACTTTCCTTTTGACAAGTGCGAGTACTTTACTTTCCTACTTTATACACTTATCTTCTGGTCTAGTTAGTTACTCGCTTGGTATGTATGCAGCTGTTAAGCACCTTTTTTCTTTTGGGCATACCAAGTTTGAGGCCTGAGTTGTGCTAAGTTAGATTTGATTGATCGTTGTTATGCTTGCCGGTGCTACAATTCAACCCTAGACTTAGACGCTAGGCTCTGGTTAGCTCCTCTCCTCTTGCAAAGGACGAGCTATTGTTGTTCAAGCTTTGCTTGAACACGTTTGTAGCGTGCCATCCTCTCCACGCAGCTTTGCTTGGTAGCCCCACTCGGTGACAGCGTGTGGTGTGCCTGTGTAGTCCAAGCCCGTCGTTCGGGAGGCCCGTAGGTGTTAGCCAGACTCTCTTTCGGGACCTACTGTCTACCCCATGGTACCCTCGAGACTTTGTAATTTCGCTCGATGCAAGTTATAACCCTATTGAGATCCTTTCGACCCTTAGCACGGATAGCTCTTGTATGCTAGCAGAGATAGAAGACCGTACCGCAGTCCCTGTCTCGTTGTCCTCCTATCTTTACCTGTTTTCTGGCCAACGGTGTTTGGCTTTTATCCCATGATGTTTGGTGTCAACCTTTCCTAGCTATCGGTTGACGGGAAAGAGTAGTAACAGTTGGTTGAATGATACTTTGATATCTATATCTCAATGCTTCCCTGTGGAAATAAATACGATACCTTGGAATACTCCCGGGTGAAAAGCTACAGCGGACTCCGTGCGCTTGCAGAGTAAAATCCGGTAGGCTAAGAGCTGCCAACACCTGGCCCTAGCACCTAAACCTAGAGTTCGTAGGACGAGTATGCCTAGTAATGCTAGATACGAGTAGACACGAGTGAATGGAGTCACTCGTCGCGTAGGTGGTTTCAAAATCACAAAAATCCTTCCATTGTGGAAATGATTATTTATGCTCATGATTAAATGGAGACCGGGCGAAGATTTTATTTCAGTATTTAGTTTTCATGATGTCGCACTATGGACTCTGCCTGAATCGCGTAAGGCCTGTCCGCTGTTCGCCTGCTGATCGGCATAACATTGCTAGAGTGCTTATCCAGGCCATGGGACTCGTGAAAACTTACTTCTGCCATCCAAAGAATAGAGACACGTTCCTACCCACTGGTTGAGAGGAAGGTGGCCTGGGGGAGCTTGGTGCTCATGGCGGGGAGACCGAGATGTCGGCAGGCTCGCCATGGGGGCACAACCCGGAGGTTAGGCGGGAGTGAATCGAACTTGGGATGGGACAAGTGGAGAAGGGGGGCCATATGTGATGAACGCGATGGGTAGTAAGCATATACCACTTGGCATGATAGTTATTCCCGAGAATTAAAAATCGATTTGAATTGCTGATGCTCACCAGGTGTGAGAATGCGAGATATTGCATACGGACAATGTAGTTACTACTTGAATACATTATCTTATTGTTCATGATTTCAAATTCCACATGCTTGTACTTGTATGGTTACATTTCTGCAAGTTCTTACTGTTATAATACTTGCAAACAATGGTTCATGTTACCCTACCTTGAACTCATCTCTGTTTAAAATTAACAGCTAAGGATCCACTTGCTAGTAAGCATGCCTTGCGTCAGCCGTAAGCCAATCCATTAAGTCCTACTGAGTAATTAGTACTCAAGGTTTGCTACCACTTTGTGAGCACAGATATGCAGTTCTTTGTATGCACTTTTGTTGGTGGAGGTGCATGCAGTCATCAGGAATGATCGTCAACGTATGGCATAGAAGCAACATCGGTGGCGATGTTGTTTCACTATTGCAAATCTTTTGCTTTATCATGAACTTCGAATTTTAAGTTTTCCGCTGCGAGATACTTTTGAACTCAATTATCACATGGTACTATGTTGGAACCCTATTTATTTCGAATTGGATTGTAAACTAAGTTTACTTGTTATCTATTTCAATTGCATGTGATAATGTAACTATTATGGCTCCTTCGAGAGTCAGATGTGCGTGATATCGGTTCCTTTGGATTTGGTGTTATCGAGAGCCGAAGGCCTCTCGACGGATGACTGGGTTTAGTTCAGCCTAAGCACACTGCGAGCCAAAGGTGGCAGGTATGTTTAGTCCTAATTAAATCGGCGGTTCCACCACAATACGGGCCTACCGAACAAACGGGCCTGGGATATATAGGCACACCACACGCTGTCACCCAGTGGGTCTACTCTACCAAGCTAATCTGCATGGATAGGATGACACGCTACAAACGTGTTCAAGTGAAATCCTTAGCTAGAGGAGAGGAACTAACCAGAGCCTAGCTGGATTGTAACACAGGCAAGCATAACAACGATCAATCAATTCTAGTTTGGCACAACTCAAGCCTCAGAATGGTGGACCAAAAGGAAAATGCAACTACACCACTCGAGTTACTAAACAAAGACGAAGATAAGTGCATAAAGTAGAAGCATGAAGTACTTGCACTTATCAAAGAAAGGAAAGTAGTGCTCAAGATAGCAAATAAAATATATTACCGAGTACTTCCGATCTGTAGGACCGAGACGTGCGACTAGAGGGGGGTGAATAGGGGCACTTGAAAAACTCAAACTCAAACTCCCCAATGCGCGCTCTCACGAAAACTCACGCACACCTGATACCGTCCACTGAACAGATACGTATCGGGTGGAAAGCGGAAGCACTCGAATTAACGTCCAACGAACTGGACGTAAGACGAGCAACCAAACTACACCTAAACGAACAATCACACTACACCTAGACGAACACATACAACCCCTAAAACTATACCTCTCTAATGTGCAGAGTCGCGTAGCATAGACAAGCTACCAACCCTAGAACACATTGAGAAACCCTAAACGGAAAAACACTAAAACACGCAACAAAACAAGCAAAAACAACAAGGCACAAACAAAACAATACAAGCTACAAAGCTTGCAAGTGTCGCACACTAGCCACTCAACACACCGAAGCATGCCTCACTTAAGAACAGTGAGTGAAGAGTATGGGCATGCAGTGATTGACACAAAACAAGTTTGAAGCAAACAACAACACTCAAAAAACCAAAGAAACCAAGGAGAAAAGACAAAGGAAGAAGCGGAGAACAAATACGAGAAAAACAGCCCCGGAAACACTAGACCGGACTATCCTCTCTCCACCAAAAAGCCTGACCAGACAAAACCAAAGAAGGGCACAGAAACTGCCCAAAAACCCTTCAGACCGGATAGTCCGAGGACAAGGGACCGGACAGTCCGAGGTCTGAACTTCGAACAAACCTACAGACAAAGGAACCCAACCTACAGCACCTACAATCCCAAGGGCGGACTGTCTACACTTAGGGGGCGGACAGTCCGGCCTACAGCCAAAAAACTCCCCGAAACTGAAACTGAAAAACTGCATACGAGCACATCAAAAGCCGAACCAAAAATTGACCAAACCTTCTCCAATCTCATGACATTTTGCACAGAGGATACTAGATCACTCCCAAAGCTAACCCCAAAAGATCCATGTGAAAAGATCAAGGATTAACCGGGAATTGCAGATCTCGTGAGAAGGGGAAAGAAAGAACGAAAAACTGAAAACCGACAAGAACGGCCCTTGCTCGTGGTTTGATGATTCTAGCACTTAGCTAGTGAGATTTACCACATCATAGCAAGGCAAAATACCAGCAAAAGAAAGATCCCAACCTTGGACAAACCGAAACACACCAAAATCCAAGGATTGGAACAAAAAACGAACTATAACGGGGAGGGGGAAAGGAGGATGAAATTGAGCTGCTCAAGACATGGATTTCTCAACGAGAAACCTTAAATTAATCATGAAATCTGGTTACACAAGTTCCCTAGAGCCTACCTCCCTTCATCCTCCCACTAATGACAAGATTACACTAAACTAGGCACTCATCTACTAGCTAGTCCTCTCTGTTTCTTCTCTTTGGACCTTGGCTGCTAGGGTTAGGAAAACTAGGGTATGTGGCTGCCAAGATGAGCTCCAAGGGAGCCTCTCAAGTCTATTTATACCCTATGCCCTAAATGACACAATTACACTAAGACCCCTACTCTAAAAATGCCCGGAGGGGGCCAAACCGAAAAGATACAATCGGACGACTACGATGACGGTTTGATCTTCTTCTTCTCCATGCCTCGCTTGGATGTGCACCACGTAGCCAGTAGTTTGGAAACTTCTCCCAGTTTTGAAGTCAGAAACCGGAAAACTTTATTTTGCGGGCTTCCTAGGCCGGGTCTTGGCCTAATCTTCTATCTTGGCGAGTCGGAGCCCAACTCACCAAGTCATTTGAACTTGGGTGGTGGTTTTGAGCCGAAGCCACCAAAGCCTCCCTCGCATGCCTTCGCGCCATGCACTCGGGTTGGAGCACCACGGTGGCACCCGGCTTCTCCAGTCCATCGGAGTTGCCTAGCGGTCCATCGGAGGGCTTACACCACCGTTGCCGAACCGCCCCTTTGTGTACCGAGCTTCCATGACCGACCGACACCGAGCATTGCCTCTGGTCCATTAGAGGGCTTTTGCCTCAGTCCATCGAGGTCTTCATCATCTACCTCCAGTCCATCGGAGGGTTTGAGCTCGTTGACAATCACTTATCACACCAGGAGAGCAATGGGGCCGGTCCATTGGCTCTTACGATCGACTCCGATATAACAGACCTTCTCTAACTCCTAAACTAAACACTGCTTTCAGAATGGAAGCATCTCCCATGGGGCGCCTCCTAGAGGGAAAAAGATAGGATTCACATGGTGAATGGTACATTTTGGAGTGGGAGGAGTGCCCCTCTATTTATAGGATGAAGAAGGTCGGTGGGGGCAGCAAGTCGGTTGGCCGGGCGGCCACGTGGGTGGTCGGCCGACAATCACGGAGGTCGGGCGGCCAAGTCCTAGGCCGACCGACCATCTCCCAGGCTCGGGCGACCCTACGATGCACCGACTTGATCAATCGACGCTTGGGATGCCCTTTGGAAGTCGGTAACCGTTGATACACGTGTTGAACATGTTCGGGCGTCCAACGTGGTGGCCGGGCGACCAAGTAATGGGCTGGACGGCCTTTTGGGGTGGGCAGCCGACCATGTGAAGTGGTCGACCGGCCATAGGCATAGTCGGCTGACCATCATTCTAGCCTTTCATCCATTCCTTGGCCCATGTGATGGCCTTCTGACATTAGATTCGACTTAGGCTTGTTCCTCCACTTGTATTTGGGCTCTTGGTAACTTCCTTGGTTAATAACACAAAGGACAAGGCATTTTGAGAGAGTAGGTGGTTGGCCGGCCATGCCTTTGGTCGCCCGACCAAGGTCATGGTCGCCCAACCATCTCTCACAGCCTATTCACGTTGTCAACCTTGCGACGGCCATAATTTTAGGGTCTGGGCTCCAAATTGAGTGAACCAAAACTCCATTTTGATTACCTTGATGAGCTCTTTGCAATGGTTTGGTTCATGTGGGCATTTGAGATAGTTCATAGTGATGTTATTTTCCATTCACTCTCAAGCCCTTTTGTGTGATGACTCTCTCTTGCTCCAAATGGTCTTCTTTTGTATGGAATGTGAGCTTCTCCCTGTGTTACATCGAAAACCACCAAAACTTGAGAAATTCGTCAGTGTTAGGTAAATAATGCACAGAACTTTATATATACCCCATTTATTCACCGAGGGATTGATGGTCGAAATAGGGAAATAATGACCGTCAACAGTGCCACCGGCCGTGGCGCGGCCAGACGGAGCCGACGGCCGCAGTAGGCGCTGTCGGGAGGGGCACCAGCAGCCTAGGTTGAGGGGTCACAGGGAGGTGCCACCGGGAGGCCTCACCGGATGGAGGCATGCCTGTGGGGAAGAAAACGATGACGTATGAAAAGTGGGCCCATTGGACGGTGGCTAACGGGAACCGTTATTTCATCTTCCCATCCCTTCAATCAAATGCAGGAGGGAGCCGCTCCATCCCTACAACCAAACTAGACGTGGACCCATTCCATCTCTGGAATCGGGGATGGAGCCATTGCATACTATCTCGCTATCCAACCAAATAGAGAGCTTGGATAAGTCAATATACGCATTACGCAATAGTAGAGGGCAATGCCATATTTTTTGTACTATGCTAATGGATCTTAAAGTTCATAAATCTAATTGTTTTAAGACAGTTATTAGACCATCTCCAGTAGAGCGCTCAAACGAACGCTTAAAATACAGTTGTGGCACGGTAGTTAGAGTGTTGTTTGTAATATGAGAAATATTGGGCCTATTTGGTTCAGTGCTAAACTTGACCATGATAAAATTTTAACAAATCAAATTGGCTAGATAAAATTTTGAGATGACCACTTTTAGCGCGAAATCAAACACTATGATTATACGGTTATAATGGCCCGTCAATGCTGGTTTGATCGGCAGTGTTTCACAAACGACCACGGCTTGCAGACTCGAGTCCTGCACGTCCGTATTTCGAACACAAAACAAAAAAAAAACTTTCCTGGTATATAATGGGAATCTTGAATCTCCGCCTCCGTACGGCTGTGCTGGGCGGCCGCTGAGCTGAATCCCACTCCCCACAATTTACTCCCCCATTTACTCCGTCCACCTCCCCCAAATTTATGGTCCTTTCCTCCACTGCTCAGCTCCCTTCCCTTCGTCCGGCGTCGCCTTCCACTGTCTCCGACCTCCTTCTCTTTTCACACCAAGCAGGAGCAGGCCCTGCCAACTCTCACGCACGCCGCATCGCCCAGAAGCCAACAAGAGAGAGAACAACGGCTGTGGAGGTCAGCCAGCCACTTGCCCACCTCAAAGCTGTCCCCCATGACACCACCGCCAGCACCGCCACCACTATCCCAAGGACCAACCCACGCGGCCTCGGCCTCGCACTAGGCCCAAGATCTCTCCTTTGACATCTACCTCTCCCTTCGCCCGCCGCCCGCCGGCCATGGTCTGCTGCCATGGCGGCAGCCGCAGCGCCGCCCTCCTATTCTTGGCCGTGGCCATGGTCGCCTGCTTGACGGCGGCACAGGAGCCCAACACCGACGCCTACTTCGTCTCCGGGTTCTTCTCCAAGCTGGGCCGCGCCGCGCCGTCTTCGTCCGGCTCCGGGGTGTGCTCATGGCCCGGCGTGTACTGCGACGGCGAGGGGCGGGTCGTGGTGTTCTCGGCCTCAGGGATGGGCCTGTCAGGCGCCATCCCGGAGGACACCGTCGGGAAGCTCGCGAGCCTGCAGGTCCTCGACCTCAGCGGCAACCGCCTCACCGGATTGCCCAACGACCTCTGGGAGCTCGGCGCGTCGCTGCGCGCGCTCAACCTCTCCGGCAACGCCATCCGCGGCGAGCTCCCCAACAACGTCGGCAACTTCGCGCGCCTCCAGGCGCTCGACGTCTCCCACAACTCCTTCAATGGCGCGCTGCCGCAGGCGCTCGGTTCCATCGCCGGTCTGCAGGTGCTCAACGCCAGCCACAACCAGTTCCAGGGGCAGGTCCCCAGCGCCGTCGTCTTTGGGTGCGGGAACCTCGTGGCCATGGATCTCTCCGGCAATGCACTCGACGGGGACTTGCTCGACTTGTCGCCGCTCCGGTCACTTGCCTATCTCAACCTGTCCAGCAACCGACTCAGTGGCTCAGTCATCGGGGCGTTCCAAGAGCAGCTGAAGATCATAGACCTCAGCAACAACCGCTTCGCCAGGTTGAATTTTAGCAGTGGGTATGCCGGCTCGGCATTGATGTACCTGGACTTGTCGGGCAATAAGCTTTTTGGAGAATTCAACATTAGTAGCTGGTTCCGGGACCTGAGGCATGTAAATCTTGCACACAATCAGCTGTCCAGTGCCAATTTGCTCATGTCCTTGGGTGAGATCTCTGGATTAGAGTATGTTAATCTGTCAAGCACTGGATTGCATGGGCAAATCCCTTCAGAATTTTCATCCTGGTTGGTTGGATTGAAGGTGCTCGATTTATCAAGGAACAATATCAGTGGGGTAGTCCCAGACATGAGCTCGCTTCGGCTGCGTGTATTGGACTTGTCGGTGAACAATCTCACTGGTGAGATACCTGTGGTATTGGTGAAGAAGTTGGCATCAATGGAGCGGTTCAACTTCTCATACAACAACCTCACTGTTTGTGCCTCTGAGCTCTCTCCTGAGGCATTTGCAGCTGCATTTGCTAGGTCCAGGAATGACTGCCCAATTGCTGTGGACCCGGACAGTATCAAGAAAAGAAGAGGGAAACGCAAGGGTATGAAGCTAGCATTGGCTGTTGTGCTCTCATTATTCTTCTCTGTTCTTGGTCTGCTTTGCTTGGCAGTGGCATGCCGAAGGCGCAGGAAGAGGTGTGATGCCCTGCCTGTGGTTAAGCAGGTGTCATTCAAGGAGGAGCCTGCTGTATCAGGGCCATTTTCTTTCCAGACTGATTCAACAACATGGGTTGCTGATGTGAAGGTTGCAACTTCAGTGCCGGTTGTCATCTTTGAGAAGCCCTTGCTAAACTTCACATTTGCTGACCTCTTGGCAGCGACGTCAAACTTTGACAGGGGTACCTTGCTGGCTGAAGGAAGGTTTGGGCCAGTGTATAGGGGATTCCTTCCTGGCGGAATTCAAATTGCTGTGAAGGTGCTGGTGCATGGGTCGGTAATGGAGGACCAAGATGCAGCAAGGGAGCTTGAGCGCTTGGGACGGATCAAACATCCTAACTTGGTTCCTTTGACTGGCTACTGTCTAGCAGGGGACCAGAGGATTGCAATCTACGAGTACATGGAAAATGGCAATTTGCACAACTTGCTGCATGACTTGCCACTGGGAGTTCAAACGACCGAAGATTGGAGTGCCGACACATGGGAGGACAACATTGGCAGTATCGCAACTGAAATCATCACGCCAGAAGGTACTGCGACATGGATGTTCCGACACAAAATCGCACTAGGTGCTGCGAGGGCACTAGCATTCCTCCATCATGGCTGTATCCCGCAGATTGTCCACCGGGATGTGAAGGCAAGCAGCATCTACTTTGACTGCACAATGGAGCCTAGGCTCTCTGATTTCGGGCTCTCAATTATCGCCGGAACCAGCGCCAACAATGAGTTATTACACCATTCGCCAGGTTATACTCCACCGGAGTTCTCCATCTCAGAGAACGGCATGGCAACCGCAAAGTCCGACGTTTACAGCTTTGGTGTCGTACTGTTCGAACTGGTTACCGGGAAGAAACCGCTAGGTGATGAGTACCCAGACCAGAAGGAGGCGAGCCTTGTGAATTGGGCCAGGGCGATGGTGAAGGCGAATCTCGGGTCGGGCATCATCGACCCCAAAATCCGTGACACGGGGCTGGAGCGGCAGATGGAGGAGGCGTTGAGGATCGCCTACCTGTGCACTGCGGAGCTGCCATCCAAGCGTCCGGCGATGCAGCAGATCGTTGGCCTGCTCAAGGACATCGAGCCTAAAGTAACAGAGGACTGAAGAACTGAAGAAGTGATTACTAGTAACATTTTGGGTGGTGTTGAAGGATGTGCAGCGTAGTTGGGCTGTGTGTGAGCTCTTGGTTGTTTTGCCCTAGTGGAGCTCACTGTTCCATGCTCTGCTCTGCTGAGCCTAAGATATATCTTTTTCATCTTTCTTTTTAATCCCTTCTTTCTCTCCCTGATTCTTCCGGTTGTTGAAGATGTTGCAATACAGCTTTGCCATACCTGACCCTTACCGCTTAACCATGTAGCTGCTAGAGAGAGTCACTATGAGACACTGAAAGCTCCCATCAATGTTCTTGTGTTAGCGAACAGCTGCAGCTGGGGTTTTGGCCTAATTATGCTCATTCCAAGCCCTCTCAATTCAATACTGCATGTCTTGCAATCTGAACAAAGCGTCAAAGCTACTGTTCATCCACTACTCCACTCATTGATGCATATTACATGATATGATTGCAGCTGCAATCGTGCACTGTCCTGGAGGTCTCCTCGCCCACTGTTTGGAAGATTAAAGCGGGTTCCATACCATCATTATGCTTGTAACCCCTTTCCCATCGGCTATTTACCAAAGCCACGGGAGGACATGGGTGCAGGTGGCTCTGCTTTACTCGAGTTCAGGCCCACTTTTCTTCGTTGCGGATCATGCTGCCCTCCTCTTGGTTTTACGCCATCTAAGTGCGTTGTTAATAATGCTTTCTTGCCATGCGCTGCTGCTGGTGCCGGGTCTGGGAGTGGGATGGGTGGTCTTTTTGGAAAGCCATCACTACAAGCGCACACACTTCCATCACTCTACACCGTGCATCGAAAACCCCCTATCATGCATGCGCGCAGCTCTTATGATTTGTGCTTCTACCCTCGTGTAGACACTTGATTTGTCGAGTCGTACTATGTTTTAGCAAAAAGTTTATTCAATGTCAGGATAAAAACTGATATTACTAAATACTATCTCCAATTCCTAAGTATAAGTTGATTTAGGTTTGACCTTAGGCTTTGACAACCAAAAAATCATATAAACTGAGAGCATTAGGCTGATATTATTGCATTCATGCCTCGTGACAACATATTTTTTTTATGGATATTGCTGTTTGAAGTGTCATATTTTAGACTGTCATTTTTTGCGAGGGTATTTTAGACAATCATGATATCCGGATGAATTTATATTCTAGAGAATAAGATGCTCGATCCTGCGTGGCATGGCGTCTGTGTTAGAAATTTAGAATTTGGAAAGAAGAAAATCATGGCCGTCTGTCTTGTAAACATCGGAAATTTGGGCGTTTCGCCTTGATTAGCGTCGTGATTTAGGGGAAGATAGTCTAACTGTCAATCCCAACGCACAACAGTCACGCAAAACGGCATGCCAAGAAAAGCAAGTGGTCAAGAAAAAACGGCCAAATTGCAATTAGTTAGGCCATCAGGATCAGATCACGCTGTGCAGCTCGTTAGATTAAATTAAAGTGGCTTGCTTTTGTGGGAGTCTTAGGAGGCCAACTGACCAGTACTCGCATGTTCCCCGTATCATCATTATCATACATGTCTGGTATACACTGGTAGTGTCTCTTTGCCCCCAGTTTCAAGTCAGGCAACTTGCATTTTTGGAATTTTTGCTTTTGGTCACCCATGAAAGCCTTCACAAATTCAAAAATGTGCTTGTGTGCCCTAGCTATTTTAGGGTCCGTTTGGAACGCAGGAATTTTACAGGAATCGTACAAAAATTTTATAAGAATCAGTTCAATTTCACAGAAAAAACGCAAGAATGGAGGAAAAATCCTCCATTCCGAACAGGCCCTTAATCTGGGTCATTGGTTTTGACATGTTGATTCTGTGTTCGTCTTCTAGCTATGTTTTTTCTCTTGGGTGCTTTTCACTAGAAGTGGAAGTGGGCATGAAGATGATGTTTGTCTTCACATCCGTGAGAACCTTGGGCACAGATACCTTGGGAGTGCAAGGTTCTGCTTGGTCCAGTTGATGGAATCTGCCTCTCTGCATTCCAACGCCCCAAATAATGGTGGTGTGCTAACAACCAAACATGTGAACACAAACATCAAAGCACGATCCAATGCAAGCCACAATCGAATAAATCTTCAAAGAACGCAGCAACGGCAGGTACTTGCAAGCAATGTTCCTCAGAAAAGGATATGCAGCATCGGTGCCTATTAATTTGCTTCTCACTAAACCCGTAGGACAATATTTGACACTACAATCCTCCACTGCATTTGTAGTACTGGCATTATTTACATACTCCGTACATCCGTCCTATTTGGGTAGTTCCTCTGTTCATCTTCAGTATTCTCGATGCAACCTATAATTCTTAAGTATAAATATTAGAAGGATGCCTATTTTACTATCCAAATAATTCATTTTGGTAATATGTTTTTCTAGGCTGCATCCAGAAAAAACCTTTTTTTTGCTCGGTTTACTATTTTTAATGTGAAATTTGGTAATATATTCCAATACATTATTTTTAAGTAAATTTTTATGGTGATTGAAAAAACTAAGAGTCATTCATCAAGCGAGATCTAACGATTTATAAATAGACGGAAACATGGAACTGCGCATCCTACCGCTGCCGGAGAGACCGCGCGGCGGCCGGCGGGGGTCACGGCGAGGGTGCGCTACGTTGGATACAGTGTAAGGCTTGGAGCTGCTGCAGGCAATGGACAGACGCACATCATGGCCATGGTGATACAGGATTCTGGATGATGAAAGCGACGAGTTCATCGAGCGCGCCAATAAGGTTTGAGAGCACGTAGTCGTCTCTATCATCGCTGCCTAATCCTGGATAGCAGTACGGCCAGCGCGGCACCGGCACAAGGTGCCCACGGCGATGGGGACGGGCTAAGCACGCCAGAGAAGTGGCCTCCGTGGAGAAGCTCGAGGTTTGCATTTTACCGTTACCGATGGAAAGAAATACTCTCCGATTCCAAACTGAAGAAACCACCAACCCGAACCACCTAAACCAAATAACGACGGGTCGACTTGGTTTTGGAACATAACCCACAGAAAACCGTAGATGAACAGGGCTAAGAACATGTGAATACATATTACCATAATACCCTTTCATATTTTATTTTAATTATTCAAATATTTCGGTCATAAAAAATAGAAAATAAGGGGTTTCACCTGGTACCGGGGTTCCGTTCCAACCACTCTAAAACGTCTCTATTTTTAAACGCGATGTTTATGCTAGGAGCTGAAAATTAGAACACATGCTTTTGATTTTGACACAAAGCTTATAAAGCTAAAAGTAGCAATCAAATGCCCGCAGTGTTTTGTTGTGCATATAGGCTACCACACCGCACAGAGTTTCCATTTCCCTATTTGCGATACCTGCATATATAAAGGATCTAGGCGGAGCTGGTCAAGGCTACTCAGGGGGTGTTACATCCTTGGATAATGGGATAATGGGGTGAACCAAACACCCCTTCAATTGTGTTTGCCACACCTAAACCTAATAACACTTGCTCAGATCAATCGTCCTTGGTGCTGTCAACGGGAGCAGGTGTATAATTAGGCACTTTATGTGATTATTATCCTTGTGCACACCCCGATGGAGTGCACACGTAATCATGTTCGACAGACACCATAACTCCTTGCTTAGAGCGCTAACAAACTTGATGAGAGATCATCTGCCACTGCAGCACAAGGGGATGATTGCGGTCCGTGGATCATGGATTCTACTCATTACTAATTACTAGTACAGATTTCTGGAGTGCAACAATTTTCTTGTTGCCGATTTTTAGGGGCTATGTGTTGTATCACCTCACATGCCACGACCGTAAGCGTGGCATACCGCATAAAAATCAATGTAGTTTGGATTCATACTCGAGATATGGTATGTCCATTCACTTAGCATTGATATAGTTGGTATGTCCATTCACTTAGCATTGATACAGTTTATTTTTCACACCTCATTTGTCTCGGTCACGGCATTCATTTTCGCCGCCTCATGTTCGGTGCTGCCAGGAGAGCGGCTAGGCGAGCTGCCTGATGAACCAAACACCCTACACAGTAATAATGAATTATGTATATTTTCTAGAGAGAACTTGTGTGACCCGATAGGCAATTGTTAGAAATTTCCTGTTGCAACTACTTGTGTGACTCCTCTTTTCTTCTGTCTCTGGCTACATGCAATGTTTAAAATTGAGCCAAGTTCACGACACTAGCTATAAACAACATGTGTGCATTCTTTTGATGCCCCTAGTATCTTAGAAGCCTTAACACACAATAAGATGAAAGCTAATGGCGAATTAGGACTTAATTAGGTTTAGAGAGTAATGAGGACTAGGTGGAGAAATGACTAAGTCAAAATTTTTCTATTCAAAATACAAAACCGCACATTACTTGGCTGAGTAAGTCAACATCCACAAGTTTTTGTGCAAAACACCAGATACAAAAGTTCTAATTTAGGAAATAATCTTCTGCATTGCTATTGTGACCATCTTCAAATAAATTGACAGAAGGTTCAAAGGTTCGAATTGAATCCAGCCAACCTTCTTTCTCAAATGTGATAAATGGGATCATGACCGAATTTGGGCCCACATGAAACTATTAAATTTATTAAGCACCTGAGCTTCGCTCTATTATCAAAGTTGTTGTACATACCGTGAACTTCAGTTTTGTTACACTGAGCATGGCTCAAAACTGTCATCTACTCGTTCCTAATTGCACCCCAATATCTCATGAAAACAGCCAAGACAGCCCACACTTGGAATATTTTCCAAGTCGGAATTTTCAACTCTTCCTAAGTTTGAATCTGAAATTACTTTTGATTTCACTACAGTACTTTAAAATATTCCTTACTATGAAATGAAATTAAACTTATCACCTTTCAAATGCAATTGATCTTAAAATGATTGGACTTCATTTGGTACTTCAAAAGTGGGAAACAAGAAAACCTCTACATAAAGTAAATCTGCAGTTTTACCAAACCTCTGAACCTATTTGTGCTTGTAGTTCAAAATTTGTCATGCTTTAAGTTAAACTTTCTATATCAAACTTATAGACAATTTAATGATTGACAACTTTGATAATTGGTGCTTTGTTAGGTACTAAAGTTTACCTGGTGTTTTAGGCATGTTTCTGTCAGTTTGTGTTTTCTGTCCAAACCTGACCTGCTTAGTAAATTCAATTTTTCTTTGGTCTTCAGTCATTTTTATGCAAAACTTTAGCTGTGAAAATTGTAGCTCATGAAATTTTGAGCAACATTGTTATAAAACTCTTTGTATGAAATTGGTCAGGAATTTTGGAATTTTTAAACTAAAAGGGTCTGTTGGTCAAACTAGAGTCAGCAGGGTAAATTCAAATTTAAACCACATTTATAAATATAACTTGGTATCATGGCTCTTGACAAAGTTGTAGATCTCGAAGATTAAAACAATAATTCTAATTGGGGTTTTGCCAAATTTGGCATCTAAATTGGTTAAATAGGTGATGTTTGAAGGGGTAGGAAACCAATCAATATGTGTTTCTTCAATTTTCCCCACTTTTCCTTTCTCCGTCTCATTGGCGGGTGGGCCCTGCGATCCAGGCTGCGCGGCCATGAGCAAAGGTCTATTCGCATCAAGTATGTCTCGGTGGCTCATCCTAGAGCCAATGGGCAGGTTGAACGAGCCAATGGCATGATTCTAGATGCACTCAAGAAGAAGATCTTTGACAAGAATGAGAAGCTAGCTGGCAAGTGGATACGTGAACTGCCATACGTGGTTTGGAGCCTTCGAACACAACCTAGCAAAGCTCTCGCAGGGAACACAACCTTCTTCATGGTATATGGGTCTAAGGCAGTACTGCCTACTGACCTACAGTTTGGAGCTCCACAACTGGCTTTCAAGGATATTGCTGAAGCTGAGGCAACACGCATCGAGGAGATCGACTTACTCGAAGAGGAGCGCCTGAACTTTGTTATTCAGTCGGCTCGTTATCAGCAGGCTCTATGCCGTTACCATGATCGATACACGAGGCCTCATTCCTTCTCAATAGAGGAATTGGTGCTACGCAGGGTGCTCAAGACTATTGGGCAACATAAGTTGTCTTCTCCCTGGGAAGGCCTATACGTTGTCACAGAAGTCACTCGTCCAGGATCATATCGTCTATCTCAAATGGACGGGACACCAGTCGGGAACTCTTAGAACATAGAGCATCTGCGCAAATTCTACGCGTAAAGCCTTCCTGTGATCTCTAGAATTAGCAGTTAGTGTCGTTCTCTGTACCTGCCTTCGTTGTACTCTTTATACTCTGTGAATAAAGCACTCTTGCGATGAGTATTCTATGTTTCTTTCCGTTTTCGTTTGCGTTACTCACTCGTTATGTAAAGGCAATCGACCTATGTCAGTTGACCGACAGTACGGCCATGCCCACTCTTACTCTTGACGGAGATAACTCTGGCCCCACCACGAAAGCAATCGGCCTAGGTCGATCGACCGACAGCACGGTGCTACATGCTCTCGTTCGTACTCATATTAGGGGAGCACTCAGGGCCCCAACAAAATAAAGGCAATCGGCCTAGGTCAGTAGACCGACAGCACGGTGTTACATGCCTTTGTACGATCTCACATCGGGGAGCAATCAGGGCCCCAGTCGAACAAAGACAATGGACTTAGGTTTGATGACCTATAACCCAATATAAGATGTCTTTGTCTCATAGCAAATCGATGTTACTCTATTTTACAATACACATTCTCTTTAACGTCGTGTTTGTTTTCGTTTTTCATTAACTCAAGTCTCGTTGCCGACTTAACATTGTGCTTTTTTCTCTAGCAGATACGACATCTAGGTAAGAACAGACTATTTGTTGCATTTATACAGATACTATCTCCATTTTGCAGGACAACAGTTGAGATACTGTCACGACCGGTTTCAACGAACAAAACCGTGCAACATATATATGCGCTAGGAAACATCTCGCATATACATGACAAATTACAAAGTACCACAACACATACCAAAGATAAAAACGCACATAACATTAAATATGTCATTATTACACTGTGACACAAGTGCTTAACTCAGAGTATAACGTAGCATAGCGGAAGCATAAAACATAAATATAACGGACGCCACAGGGACATCAACCAGTGAACGAAATGCCTAATACTCGTCGTAGTCTTGCACATAGTCTTCATTACCTCCATCATCTGAGCAGCGGTTGGATTTTCCCCCCAACAAGCAATAAATATAAAGAAACAAGCGTGAGTACAGAATACCCAACAAATATAACATAAACCATGAGGTTCTAGGGTTAGCTAACATACTGCATTGGCTTTTAATTTAAAACTTTTATTAAAGCCTACTTACTGTGAATTAGTAACAAAACCATTAGTCCAAAAGATATAGCATAAGAATTAAATAAGATTAAACAGATATAACCATTACCATTAACCGTAACCAAAACCAAGGAACCTCAGCCAAGGCTTCCTCTAATCACTGGGAAGGGTCTGGACCGCTCATAACCGTGAGCAAGGCTAACATGTTAGTTTTACACTCTCGAGAGGTTGTACATCTTTACCCACAAGTCGTGAGCTACGCTAGGGGTTCATCACATTACCGTAGATGAGATGACTAGCAAGCGCACTACGAAGCCTTTACAAAGATCACGTTGGTAAGGTGTAACCGCTAAGGTTTCAGGATCGCAACGGTGGTGCCTGCCTCCAAAGGGAGAAGCACATACATATAACGTAAAGCACACTCAACCATAAGGTAGCGCAGCGACCACTGATGCTAACCTCCCCTCTTGCCCCACAAGTAAGTTACTCCCAAACCAAAACAACCTAATTAGTCAGCTAAAATCGTTTCATTCCAATCTTGTGGTAGCACTGTTGTCACAGGTGGTCGCTTTGTGATTCGGTCCTTAGGGAGAGAACTAGCAAAAGCACACGAGCATATTGCTCAAGCTCCCTAAGCCATGTTGCTAAAAAGACATATTAAAATGGACATGAACCGAACAGGGGTCAAGCCGAACAATTAATTGCATAGGATTATTAATCAAAATTAAATTATAAAAAGGAGATGAGTTTGCGCAGCACCTAGCACAACTTAACTATATGCATCCCACAAGGTAGATATAAAAGGTTAAAAGTAGCTAGGTAAACCTTACTGGCATACAAATTAAAATGCACATGCAGTAAATGAAAAGGTTATTAGGTGTTGTTTATGTTATACTTGCCTTCTTCAAATATTCCTTGCTGCTGCTCAGAGGCTTTTGGAGATTGCTCTTCGAACTCAACAGGCGGATCAATGTCTACACACGATATATGGCACCAAACAAGCATTCATATGTTCACACATGCAAGCAAACAAACATAAATGGTAAGAAACAGTACACCATTACATAAAAACATAACATGAAATGCATAATTCTAAGATTGAAACGGCTTAGCTGTTTGACGTTGACGTGATGCTGATTGGTCTAGGGCTGAGTCAGATTAGTAACTGATAGCCTCCGAGTGCATGCCGTAAGCAATCGGCATTGTGCGGCTTTGTCTGGATTCTAAGTCCAGGGCGACAGGGAGTTTTGCATGTGCATGCAATTTCCTTGGGAGCTGTTGCCCAACTCGAACGTGAGTAGTATTCCAGTAGTACTCCGTATCTTGTTGATTCCAATACAAATTAGAAGCGTTGCGCTGCACTCTGATCCGAGGAGACGAGCTGTCGGTTTGACCCCCGCATAATAGATTGAATCGTCGATGCGCTGAAAGAGAACACCAGCAGTCTGCAAACTCGAATTCTATCTTGACTTCCGTGAATATCAGATAATCCGCTAGGTGATGCATAGACTGGTCGCGCAGTGGTGGCAGGATAAACACAGATAAATCTTTGCTGATGAGGAGGAGTGTGATAGCCTTGGTGCGTGACTGAACAGAAATTAACTCCATCCTTGGCTTTAATCGCTAGAGATAATCATGGCTTCGGTCAGGAGTAGACTCGCCAAATAGAGTCGACGCTAGCTGTGACGCGATGAAGAAGTTGACTCCGGCGTCAGATGCAGATGGACTTGAACTCTAGCGACTATGATGACCGTATTGTTGATTTCTGATCTCGAACATGAACTTGTTGATGGGGTCTACGCAGCCACCGTCGGGATGGAGTCCGAGACAGCCCGGGACCGAACAATGGATCCGATCTGACTCGGATTTATCTTGAATTTGTTGTTGAAGATGTCGGCCATGGAGCTAGTGATTTTGTTGAAGCAGAACCCCCTACCTGGCGCGCCAGCTGTCGGGGTTTTAATCCAGCAATACACCACGGGGTGTGTCACGTAGTGCTTTTGTGGTCGTTTGCATCAACCGTAGCTCGATGGTTCGCATAGAGGTGCGACAAAGAACACAAAACACAAGGGAGACGCAATTTATACAGGTTCAGGCCGCGAGATGCATAATACCCTACGTCCTATTTGGGGCTGATTGTATTGATTTGAGCTCTCGGGGGTACAATGAGGGCGTATGAGGTTGAGGGAGTTGGAGAGTTGGGGGTTGAGTTCCTATGGGGTTGAGGAGTTGTCTTGTTGAGAGGGACCTCTAGCCCGCCTTATATAGTCCAGCGTGGCTTGGGTTACAAGGAGTTCTAGTCCTACTAGGATTGGTTACATCTCCCATTAGGATTCTTCTTAGATCTTCCTTGTACACGTCGAGTCCTTGTCTTGTGCGCTGAGTCAGTCGGTCTTCTTGTGGACTGGGCCCTCCGTCAGCCTATGTAGAGAATACGCTCCATGAGGATCCAGGGGATATCTATCCCCCACATGAGTCGTACAAGAGATGTAGAGGAGCAGATCTTCCGCTGGTGAGTCGGCAGCGGCGCGATTAGGAGACTTGAGTACGGGAGGTGATGTTAGAAACTTTTTCAAAGCGTCCAACGCCTCCTGAGCCTCTGCAATCCACTGAAACCTGTCGACCGTTTTGAGGAGCTTGTAGAACGGCAGGCCACGTTCACCAAGCCGCGATATGAATCGGCTCAAGGCCGCCATGCACCCAGTCAGCCTCTGAGCATCTTTCTGCGATCTAGGGGGGTGCATGCGCAGAATGGCTTTGACCTTCTCGGGGTTGGCTTCGATTCCTCTGTTGCTGACGACAAAACCGAGTAACTGACCTGCAGGGACGCCGAAGACGCACTTGGTGGGGTTGAGCTTCCACCGGAATTTCCTCAGGTTGTCAAACACCTGGCGCAGATCATCAATGAAGTCTTCCTCGTTCTTGGTCTTGATTACGACGTCATCAACGTAAGCCTCGACACGTTCGCCCCTGTGGTCAGCGAGGCAAGTTTGGATTGCCCTTTGGTACATTGCTCCCGCGTTCTTCAATCCGAAAGACATTGAGGTATAACAGTAGGCACCGAAAGGCGTGATGAACGCTGTCTTCTCCTGATCTTCGGTCGCTAGGCTGATCTGATGATAGCCTGAGTAACAATCGAGGAAGGAGAGCATGATTTGCAAGCCACTCGGGATTTGCAAGCCACTCGGGATGCATGACCTCTCTAATAAAACCGCCAGCCTCCAGCCGGGTTAACTCTGCCCTAATGGCCTCTCGCTTTTCTGGAGTGAATCGCCGCAGCCTCTGCTTGATGGGTTTGGCATTGGGGAACACTTTGAGTTGGTGCTCGGCTAGTTCCCTTGGGACCCCAGGCATATCCGATGGCTTCCATGCAAACATATCGCGGTTGGCCCTCAAGAACTGGACGAGCGCGTCTTCCTATTTGGAAGGAAGAAGAGCATTGATGGCGGTCGTCTTGGTCGCGTCTGAAGGATCGAGGCTTATCTCTTTCGTAGGGACGGCTGGTTGAATTGCCGCGCTCGAGGTCGCCTCTTGAGTCGAGATCTAGAGGTCTTCCTACGATACGCCGTCTTTATCCGCCTTGAGCTTCTTTTGAGCCGCCATGTGATTTTTCTCAAGGGCCATTTGCATGGCCTCTTGCACGCACTCTGAGGCTCCCTTGAAATCGGCGTATGGAGAGAGTGCCACCTGGGGCTGGCATCTTGAGGACAAGGTATGGATAATGTGGGACAGCATGAACTTGGCTAGCCCAGGGCGCCCGATGATGGCGTTGTAGACGCAATTGAAGGTCGGAACTTCAAATTGCAGCGTCTCAATGCGAAAGTTCTCTGCCGTGCCAAAAGAGCCCGGTAGATAGATGTGTCCGAGCGGGTATTCGCCTGTGCCCGGAACAATTTCGAAGAACGGAGTGTCCGACTTCTTGAGTTCGCTGAGTGGGATCCCCATCTTTTGCAGGGCCCTGGGGAACACCACGTTGATGCTAGCCCCTCCGTCGATCAGGACCTTCTTGAGTCGAGTGTCACCGACTATGGGAGTTACCAGCAATGGGCATTTGTCTGGCTCATCGAAGTTGAGCCACTGATCCGCCCAACTGAACGAGACTGGCTCGTGAGACCAATTGTATGGTTGCGATGGCTCTGAGGTGGCCGCGTTGACGCATCGATCCTCCAGCTTCTGCTGATGCTTACTCGGGTACGCTCCGTGCCCCCCTAGGATGAAGTTGACCTCCTTGTTGACGTCAGGGAAGCGTTGATTGCCGCCTCCAGCCGGCCGTTGCGGTGGGTAGTTCCGTGGAGGAGGAGGCGGCGGGGGCGCTTGCGCCCTCGGGAACTGACCGCGTGCCAGCATGGCTTTGAAGTCGCGGCAGTTCCTAAGAGTATGACGCATCTCCCTATGTGCGGGGCATGTTTCGTCGAGGAGTTGATCAAGGGTTCGAGCCTGGGCAGGCGGTGGGCCGCGTGGTCGTACTGGAGCTGGAGCCATGGCTCGGACCTCCTCCCGAGGCCTCTTGTCCCAGTGACGATCTTGCCGTGAGGGTTCTTCATGCCTTTCCTGCTTGCCTTTGCCCCGGTCGTCTTGCTGGGGGCGAACGAGGTCGTGAGCTCGTTCATCCGCCGTGATGTAGCGGTCTGCTTCCTGAAAGAGATGCTCCGAAGTAGTGGGCGCCCTTTCCAGTATGTGCTTGACGAAGACCTGGTCGTTGGAGCCCTGGAGGAAATCGTCAATCACCGTATCCTCAGATATGTTGGGGATGCGGTTTCTGAGAGCCTGGAACCGCTTGAGATACGATCGCAAGCCCTCCGAATCCTTGCGCCTGATGGCTTTGAGGTCCCACCATTGTGCCAGTTTGTCGAGAGTGACTAGAAGTTAGCGATGAATAAGCGATGGAAGTCACCCCAGTCCTCAATGCTGCCCCGCCTGAGGTGGCGAAGCCATTGAAGCGCATCCTGCCCCAACTTGATTGGGACATAGGCCGTCATGAGATCTTCCGAGGCATTGGCCGCTCGGGCCACGGTAGTGTACACGGCCAGCCAGTTCTGTGGGTCCATCTTCGTCTCAAATTTCTCAATGTTGGAGATTTTGAAGTTGGGTGGCCACTTGACATCTTGAATTATCCGGCCGAAGGCTGCTATAGCAGCTTCGGCGGTGCCAGCCGGGTTACCGCGGTCCTCCACTAGGCGGTGAGGCGGGGACTGAGGTCGATGATCCTGCTCAGTCCTGACTCGTGGGGCGGAGCTGTTTATGGAGACAGCTCCTGAGTGATCCCTGACGGCTGGAGCACGCTGAGGGGGGCCGTAGTCTCGGTCGTAGTTCGCGCGCCGGTCTACCTCGACCTGGTGTTTGTGAACGCGCGACTGCTCGATGATGTGGCGGGCATCGCGGTTGCCATTGATGACCTATCGTGCGTCGGCTACCTCTTGCTGCCTAGGCACGAGGTGATCTGCTGCCTGAGCGAGAACGGTCTTTATGGCCACCCCATCTTCATTGTTGGGGAGGAGCTCATACAGCTTGACCAATGCCCCTCCTGCTTGACTCGGAGTCTCCATGACTCCCTCAAAGTCCTTCAGAAGGTTGCTTTCGGGAATCGCTGCCAGCCACTGTCGGTTGGCTCGAGCGGTCTGCCAGTTGCGACACCGCTGTCGCGTCTGGTTCCTACGTCGGTGGCTCTGCACTTCCTGCTCATCCTCACTCTCTCGAGTTACCTCATCCATTGAGACAGGCAATGTGGGATCCTTGTTGCCCAGGGCGTGGCGGCGTCGAATGTTACGGATGCAGTTTGCTCTCTTCCTCCTGTGGCGATCTTGTGAGGTTTCGACGAGGATGGGTTGTTCATCATCCGAGACCACTTCCTCGATTTCATTCGACGCACCGCTGATCACGAAGAGCTCAGGGAGGCAGAGGGTGCAACCGGGAAACGATCCCTCAGACCTGCTGGTGGTCGTGGCCACCACCCCCACGCTGGCGTTCGAAGTAGGGACTATGGACGCCGTGGTCGTCGCGACGGTCACGACATGTTCAGAGACCGTAGGAGTATTGATGCTGTAGATCACATGAGGGCGCCCCGCATCGCGAGTCCTCTCATTATCCTCCAGGCACCGGTGAGCCCCGCTGGTCGCGCCGAGCCCATCGTAGATGTGATCGTCCGGAAGAGGCACGGACTAGCTTGGGTAGGGTGCCCCTCGTGCACCCTCGTCATTGTTGAGGGGAACCGAGGCATAGGAAAGAAGTCCTTGGTACGTGGTAGTAGAACCACCGACCCCACGGCGCACCCCAGTACCTCGTCCACCACAGCAGATCGAGCCTCTGTCACCGGAGCTGCCCGAGCCGTTGCCACCACCGCCCTTCGAGTACGCTCCCATGGACCAGGCGCCACACCCCTTTGAGGGGAATGGTCTGCTTTCGGTGGACACTGACCCTGAGGAGGAGGAGGAGGAGGAGGAAGACCCAGTGGAGGTAGTTTACTACCTCAACTCCGACGATGACGGTGAGGCGCGAGAGGAGGCTCCACCGCCACGCCTGCCGACACTGACACCTCCTTCCCCGCGTGCTCCGACACCACCACCTTCTCCAGCGGCATCTGCAGCTTCACCGGCACCTCCACCGCCACCACCTGCCGCACCCGAGTGGCCATTCCACGTGGCTGTCCCTTCCGACGAGGGTGGTCAGCGGGAGGTCGATGCCTGGGTCGACCTGACGCACCCACACCACGGTGCCGACCTGGAGTTCCTAGGGCTACTCCGCGACTGCCTCTACGACCTGGGTTACACTACCCATGAGGTCGTCTACCAGGTCCGGCAGTGAGCGCGCCCGGACCACACCACCCTCTGGTCTGCCGGTGTGCAGGTCCTGGAGCCCAACCCCAACCACGGGGGACACACCGTGCTGCGCCGGCACTACAGCATCGCGGAGCACGAGACCATGGAGATGGCCATGGAGGATGCTGCTCAGCAGGCTCTTGGGGTCCTTTGCTAGCACTACCACACTCCGCTCTGCCAGACTCAGTACCGCTACTTCCCCCGCCGGCAATCTGGGGATACTGAGCACGAGATAGCGTCCATCCGGGGTGAGGACAACCGGCAGCTGCTGAAGCTGGTCCGGTATGTGTCAGCCCTGATCACTGCCTACGTTAGGGTGTCCGAGGAGCTCCATCACCGGAACAGTGAGGTGTTCCACCTTCAGGCGCAGCTGGACCGAGTGGCAGGTCCACCACCCCAGGTGCCAGTGGTGGACCACTCCCCCTCGCAGGAGGCCTGGCACGGGAGAGTTAGGTGGTGCCACCAGGATACTCCCTCGGGACGACTAGTCGTCCTCATGTATCGCGTTAGCACGTTGAATAAATTGTCGTGTTGAGTTGGTTGTGTGGAACTTGAGTTAAGCTGTGATGCCTGGATGTTTGTTATTTTGAACCATGTTTGATTTGGATCTTTGGTTGCGTGTTATCCAGCTGTGGGGATTTGTCCCAGCATGAACAAGTTAATGTTATAAGTTAGTTCGTGGGGTTAAACACTATATCCACTCTATTGCTCTTACTACTTTATCTTTAGTCGCTACTGCTTGTGCACCCATATGATGGCTATGTGCTTATGGTGTCTCTGTTACAAGCAGATGGTTAACACAAGGCGCAACGCTGCTGGTGGAAATGCTAACCAGGGTAACCAGGGGGGTGGCAACCTGCTGCCCAACCCTCCACCACTGACACCGGAGCAGTTCTATAATCTCCAGATGCAGATGATGGCAACAATGACCAACGCTGTCCAAGTTCTCTAGCAGGCTCAAGCTCAACCACCACCCCTGCCACCTAGAGATAGGCGTGGAGACTTTTTGAAGGGCCATCCTCCCACTTTCTCTCATGCTACAGAGCCACTACAGGCAGATGACTGGCTTCGTGCTGTGGAACGCCAGTTAGATATAGCTCAGTGCAACGACAGGGAAAGGGTTTTGTATGTATCTGGGCAGCTGAGGGGTGCAGCACTGGACTGGTGGGAGTCTTACAGAGTCCAGGATAGGGAAGCTTTTACCTGGGCACAGTTCAGGGAGAACTTCCGCAACCACCATGTGCCTGCAGGGCTGATGAAGATGAAGAAAAAGGAGTTTCTTTCCCTGAAGCAGGGCAGCATGTCTGTGACTGAGTATAGGGACAAGTTCCTTCAGTTGGCCAGATATGCCACTGCAGAGGTGGCGGAGGATAGGGAGAAGCAAGAATACTTCCTGGAGGGCTTAAATGATGAGCTCCAATATCAACTGATGAATCACACCTTCCCCAGCTTTCATCAATTGGTGGATAGGGCACTTTTCACTGAGAGGAAGCGCCAGGACATCGAGGAAAGGAAGAGAAAGTTCAATAACCCTTCATCAGGCAGCAACACCCGCCCTCACTTTCCCTAGGGTCAAGGCTCTCAACAGCAGGGTTACCAGCAGCAGCGCAGTCAGGGTCAACAGGTTGGCTAAGGGCAGCGTTATCAGACTCAGCCTAATCGTCCTGCTTATCAAGCTCAGCGCCAGGTGCAGTCCAACCCTACCCCAACGAACCAGGCACAGGTTCCCTCAGGCAGGAACTGCTACAAGTGTGGAGGTACAGGGCATTATGCCAATGTCTGCCCCCAGAAGACGCCAGCAAACCAACCTGGTCAGCAGGGCCAGAGGCAGAATCCTCCGCAACAGCAGCAAGGGCGCCCCAATCAACAAGCCAAGGCACCATGGCAAGGGAGGGTGAACCACGTGACTGCTGAGACTGCATCGGAAGCTCCTAACATCGTACTTGGTACGTTCCTCGTTAAAAACCATCCTGCATCCGTACTTTTCGATACTGGCGCAACTCACTCTTTCATTGCAAAGGCATATGCTGAGAAACACAATATAGATATAAGCCCCATGAAAAGGCCGATGGTAATCTCATCACCTGGGGGAAAGATAAATACCGACTTGATATGCTCCAGGGTTAGCATCATCATAAGGGAGGGTAGAGTTTTACACTAAGCTAATAGCAATGGACTTAGTGGACATTGATGTCATTCTGGGTATGGAAACTCTAAATAAGTGGGGTGTCAAGATAGATTGTGCCAGACGAATTGTTCACCTTACAGCTTCAGATGGTTAGGGGGTAGAAATTAGTGCAACAAGTCCTTCTGGTTACTTGCATCAAATGGAGGTTAAACCCACAGATGGGATTAGAGTGGTTCGTGAGTTTCCAGATGTCTTTCCAGATAAGCTGCCAGGTATGCCACCTGACCGAGATGTTAAATTTCTAATAGAACTTTTACCTGGTACAGCACCAATAGCCAAAAGGCAATATAGAGTGGCCCCCAAAGAACAAGAGTTAATAAAGGAAAATATAGATGAGTTGTTAGGAAAGGGGTTTATTCGGCCTAGTTCTTCACCTTGGGCCTTTCCGGTTCTGTTTGTTGATAAGAAGGATGGGTCAAGAAGGATGTGTGTGGATTATAGGGCTTTGAATGATATCACCATCAAAAATAAATACCCCTTACCTCGAATAGATGATTTGTTTGATCAGTTGCAAGGTGCATATGTGTTCTCAAAAATTGATTTGAGGTTGGGTTATCATCAAATGAAGATTTGTCCTTCCGATATTCCAAAGACTGCTTTCATTACTAGATTTGGGTTATATGAATATACAGTGACGTCTTTTGGGTTGACAAATGCTCCTGCTTATTTCATGAATCTTATGAACAAGGTGTTTATGGAGTATCTTGACAAGTTTGTTGTGGTGTTCATTGATGATATACTGATCTATTCCAAGACGGAAGAAGAACATGAAGAACACTTGAGATTAGTTTTGCAGAACCTGAGAGAACATAAGTTGTATGCAAAGTTGAGCAAGTGTGAGTTTTGGCTGGATCAAGTGCCTTTCCTAGGACACATAGTCTCAAAAGGTGGAATCATGGTGGACCCTAGCAAGATCAGTAGTGTCATGGATTGGAAGGTGCCAGAAGTTGTGAAAGAAGTTCGTGGATTTTTGGGTCTAGCAAGATATTACAGAAGGTTTATTGTAAGTTTCTCCAGGATTGCAAAACCAATGACATCATTGCTCGAGAAGGTTGTCCCATTTATTTGGACTAAGGAGAGGCAAGCTGCATTCGATGAATTAAAGAAGAGACTCACCAAAGCCCCAGTGCTTACTCTACCAGACTTAACCAAGAGTTTCACTGTGTATTGTGATGCCTCTAAGGAAGGTTTGGGTTGTGTGCTGATGCAGGAGGGTAAGGTGATTAATTATGCTTCACGCCAGTTAAGAAAGCATGAGGTCAATTATCCCACTCATGATCCGGAGTTAGCAGCTGTTGTGTATGCTCTGAAAATCTGGAGGCATTATTTATTTGGAAATCGGTGTGAGATATACACCGACCATAAGAGTCTTAAATATATCTTCACGCAGAATGAGCTGAATATGAGGCAGAGAAGATGGCTAGAGTTGATTAAAGATTATGACCTGGAGATACATTACCATCCAGGGAAAGCTAATGTGGTAGCAGATGCTTTAAGCAGAAAAAGTTATGTTAACATGGCAGTTGCTTTTCAGATGCCTCTTGAGCTGTGTGAAGAATTTGAGAGTTTGAATTTGGGATTCGTGCATCACACCACAGTAGCAACTTTTGAGGCAGAGCCTACCCTTGAACAAGAGATAAGGAAACGTCAGAAGACGGACGAGAAAATTCAGGAGATCCGGGAACAGATCAAGGCGAGCAAGGCACCACACTTTCGTGAGGATGAACAGGGTACCGTATGGTACAAGAACCGGATCTGCGTGCCAGATGTGGACAGTATAAAGAAGTTAATACTCAGTGAGGCTCATGACACCGCTTACTCCATTCACCCGGGCAGTACCAAGATGTATCATGACTTGAAGGAAAGGTTCTGGTGGTATGGAATGAAGAGAGCAGTGGCAGAGTATATTGTAGTATGTGACACTTGTCAGCGTGTGAAGGCTGAACATCAGAGGCCTGCAGGTTTGTTGCAACCCTTGAAGATTCCAGAGTGGAAATGGGAGGAAATAAGCATAGATTTCATTGTGGGGTTACCCAGGACTCAGAAAGGTTACAACTCGATCTGGGTAGTTGTTGATCGGTTGACCAAGGTTGCCCATTTCATTCCGGTGAATACTACTTATTTGGGTGCCAGATTAGCAGAGTTATACATCTCCAGAATCGTTTGCTTGCATGGTGTGCGTAAGCGGATCATATCTGATAGAGGTTCACAGTTCACATCTCGTTTTTGGGAGCAGTTGCATGACTCTTTGGATTCCAAGCTTCGGTTCAGTACAGCGTATCACCTGTGGCGGAACCGTCCTGCTTAATCCAGACTAAGCACACCTGCCACCTCAGGCTCGCAGTGTACTTAGGCCGGACTAAACCCGGTAGTCCGTCGAGCTACCCAAAAGGGCACTCGATGTAACCATCGCCCGAGGATACCGACATCACACACATTCAGCCCTCGAAAGAGCCACAACAATTACATCATTACAGGCAGTTGAAATAGAGAATAATAGAATAAATTTACAAAAAAAAACCAAATGTAGGAAATCAAATACATGTTTAAGTATAGCGGAAGCGAAATCAGAGTGTATATATATAGCGGAAATGTTTTCAAAACATCTCGCAGTGGAACAACTCAATTATTCTTCATGAAGAGATGAACAAGGCGAATAGCACCGAGCCCACCGGTACTACCACCTCCAACACAGCTATCCAGGTGTCGCCAGTACCTGTAATCCAAAAGTGGGGGCAAACCCTGAGTACTAATTACTCAGAAGGACTTAATGGACAGGGCTTACGGCTGACGCAAAGCATGCTTACTAATCATGTGGATCCTTAGCTGTTGATTCTTAAACCAAGTCATGTTGACATAAGATAGCAGGATTTGACAGCTGCTATTCATTAGTCATGAAGATCATTTATATCATAAAGTAAATACTTGCAGAAAGTAAAACACAAACACATGTCCCGTTCTAAGATTCATAGCACTTCCATCACACCCCTGGGAGTAGCCGTCTCAGAAGCGATACCACGGTACGTTGGGTCAGCCCTCCCTCGACTCCAAAGCATCTCCCAAGTCCATCGACCTCCTACTAGTGGACGGGCAGCACCAGGAATAAGGGAACGGATCATATACATCCAAGCATGTTGTAATAGAGAAACATGATTATAAGCATAAAGTATTTGAATTATTACTACGTTCGGACGTCAAAGGCATTGGCATTCTCACACCTGGTGAGCATCAGCGATTCGAATCGATTTGTTAATTCCCGGGAATAACTAAAAATGCTACGGGTATATGCTTACTAGCCATCGCGTTTCCACATATAGCCCCCATCTCCACTTGTCCCATCCCAAGTTCGATTCCAACCCGCCACTTCCCTGAGTTTAGTCCCCATGGAGCGTTACCTCGGTTCGTCGGGTCCAGCCCTCCCGTGAGATAAGCGCCCCCAGTTCCATGGTAGGAACAAGTCTCTGTTCTTCGGATGGCACAAGTAAAACTTTCACCGGTCCATTATCCCAGATAAGCACCTTAGCAATGTTATGCCGACCAATAGGCGAACAACGGACGGGCCTTATACAACTCGGGCGGAGTCCACCATACCTTGCCACATCATTTTTCATAATATTCCCATAACTCCGCCCGGTCTCTGTTTCAAACATAGCATATGATAATCTTCCATAAGATTTTTGTTTTGAAAACACCTACACGACGAGTGACTCCATTCACTCGTGTCTACTCGTACCTAGCATTACTAGGCAACTCGTCCTACGAACTAATATATAGGTGCTAGGGCCAGGGCGGCCAGGAAGTCTAATGCAGTTGGTTCCAAACAACTCCTAATGCAGATGCGTAAGCAATTCATCAAATATATTTGCTGGGTAAAGCATGGTCCTGCCTACCTTTGATTTACTTTAGTAAAACCAACAAACTAAGCTACTGTTAGTTTGCCGGGTTGTGAGGCTTTACCCCAGGCAACCCCTTGATCCCTTGGACAACTCCTCCGTCCAAACACGACTGATGGGCCCTCCAGGTCGTGAGTGGGCCTTAGTTGGTCTTTTGGATCACCGTTGGTTGAAGTAGTTCCACGCGCTAATTTCTCGATCGCGTATCTGCAAATAGCGTCACTATATGAATGATATGCAGGATGCAATGATCGAGATGCATGAATATTAACCACACACATGAATAACCATTTCATGGACGTACCGGAAAGGTGATTGGTAAAGTATTTAAATGTAGAGTATTCTTATGGACCTTAAGCAAGTACACAATCATTCGGCCACACATATACAAGTTACTAATCATATTCATCTTGACAACATGGTAATGCGATGACTCGATAAGATCATGCAATAGCTACCTGGATCGCTAAGATACATGCACAAAGTATGGCGGTGTTTACCCTCTCTTAGCAAGACAAACATATCGGATGGAGTACTTAAAAGAAACACATGTTAGCTCTTTAGACTGAGAGCACTTTTTATTATACCTATTGTATACAAGCATATTAATGAACTAGTTATAAATAACTACCTTATCTTAGGTCATTGTTAATTACACTTTTATAACTAAGGATTTGCAACCTAGGCATATGAGGATGAAACATGCATGTGGAATATATAGCCATCTAGCTTACAAGGTTTCATTTTTGGCATAGCAAGTTAAATATAGCAATTGGAGTTTACAAGAGCAGATATGAGTACATTACATCTCTTTTTTATTTCCTTCACATTTGATCCTATTTAAGTGACCATTTATGAATCCTTCATGAAACAACAACCACAATACACGAATGATTCACATAAGCATACTTACAGGGTAACATAGCTACATGAATTTTGGTGGAATTCTTAGAGCATGGTGAATAGCACTTTTCTATTTTTGATTAAATCATCATAACACTTGTCATTTTCATAACAGCAGCTAAAACATGCATGCGCAATCTCATATTTTACCAGTGAACAACTCATACTACATGAAAATACCAGATGTCAGATTTGAGCATATTCTATGTAGCCTTCATTTCCCAAGTTAATTAAATACACAAAACACATGCAAAAGGGCAAAACAGTAATTAAACAGGCAATGCTAGGGCTACCAAAAATCACACAGTACCTAGATGCCATAATAAAGCTACTGTCCAAGTTTCATAATTTTTGGAGTTTATTGGGTCCACTTTTACCATTTATTAACCTACACAATGGATGCATCAAACCAGGGGCAAAACAGACATTCCACACATCCACATCATACCTATCCTGTAGATCTACTCAAGAGGAGTCTAATGCAACTGAGTTTGTCCATTTTGAATTTTTCTGTGATTTTATATGATTTTCAAATTTCACTGCCGAAATAAAAGAGTTTAAATCGAAAACATTAGATCTGGGATTTAAACGTAAATAAACCTAACTCCCAGGGGCCTGCAAGGAAAAGAACTGAGACTCAGTGAATAGTGTTCGAAACAGATCACTTAAAATTGAAAAGAGGCAGGGGGTTTTCTGCAAAAGAACCGTCTTTAGCTTTTTCCCTTCTTCCTCCTTCGGCCGCGCGTGGGGGAGGGCGCCGGCGGCGTGGGACGCGCACTAGGAGCCGACGGGCTTCGGTGAGGTGCGCCTGGCAGTGGGGCTTCTTTCTCCCAGCTCTCGTCATGCGGGATGGACCGTGGAAGTGGGGCGGCTGCGGTGAACCCGCGAGTCACGGCGCGGCGGTGCGCGGCGGCGCGGACGTGATCCAGCGGCTCCGGTGACGGGAAGGGGAGCGGAGGGGCGCTCCGGCTGCGCGAGGACGAGGCGAATCCGAAGGTGGTGGAGTGGAGGCGCGGGGACGACCCGAAGATGGGTCTCCACGGTGAGCATGGAGGCGGCCGGGCTGGCGCGCGACGGCGCACGTGGGGCGGGGAACTGGAGGTGCTAGAGGGGCCGAGGAGTAGCGGGGATGGTGGAGGAGGGCCGCGCGGGCGTGGTGACGGGGATGGCGTGGAGGGAGAGGGCCGGAGGCACGTGGGCTTGCACTCTCGTTTCCATGGCGGCGTTCATGGCGTTCACCCGTGGAAGATGGTGGTGGGGGACGTAATCGACGCCGACTCTTTGGGGATTCGGTAGAGGGTGTCAACGCGTTTGCGTTGTGCGTGTTCGGTAGGTGGGAGGAGGTCTGGAGCGGCGGGGCCGTGAGCTCGAGCCGAGCTCTGGTCATGGCGGCCATGCGGCTTGGTGCGCTGACCTCCAGGGAGAGAGGCACAGGGGGACGAGGGAGGCAGAGGGGAGCTCGGGAGAGAGCGAGGCGAGAGTGAAGGGGGCCGGGTTCTCATCTAGATGCGGAGCAGGCAGGGCGCGGCCCTCGGCGTCGGCCGGCGTCGGCCACGCGCGGCGCGGGCAGGCGTCGCCCGCCGCGTGGGCGCGCTGGAGCAGGGAAGATGGACGGCGATGGTTGCGTGGACGCGGTCTAGTGGACCGTGTCACTGACGAGTAGGACCCGGTGAGGAGTGGAGAGGGAGCGGTCTATGGACCCGGTTCGCGGAAGAAAATGGATGTGGGACCCACAACTGCCCTCCACCGGCGGGAATCCGAGACGGGCTGACTGGTGGGGCCCGCGTGTCAGAGACAAAAAGGAAAAGCAAATCCCGAAAATGGAAAAGTGAGGTTTGACCAGCTTGAGTTGCTTCTGGATTCTGTCTATTTGACCAATTTAGAAGCCGAATTCAAAAATGCCTCAATTGGATGAAATGTTCTACTCTTCGAGATCTACAACATTGGAAAAATCCATGATACCAAGTTCTGTGAAGAAATGTGATTTAAATTTGAATTTACCCCGCTGACCAATGTTTGACCAACAAAACCCTCCTGCTTAGAATTTCCAAAAGTCCACATTCTGCCCATTTTCATACAAGGAGTTTTATACCATTGTTGTTTAGAATTTCATGATCTACAACTTATTCAATTGGAGTTTTGCAAGATTATAGCTGTAGACCAATTTAAATTTGAAATTACTAATCAAATCTAGTTTGGACAGAAATCACATGCTGACAGAAAAGGTCCCAAAACACTATTCAAATCACTATGCATGTCAACACTCCAATTATCAAAGTTGTTCTTAATATAATTTTCTACAAGTTTGGTATACAAAGTTTGGCTTGGATCACCACAGATTTTGAATTATAAGCACAAACATTGTTGAGGGTTTGGTAAAACTGCAGCTTTAGTTTAAGTAGAGTCTTTCTTGTTTCAAACTTTTGAATACTCAAATGAAGTCTAAACACTTCCACTCTAGGTGCATTTGAAAGGTGATAAGTTCTATTCCATTTCATAGAAAGGAAGGTTTTGAAGTTGTATAGTGAAATCAAAAGTAATTTCAGATTTAAGTTTGGGAAGGGCTGAAATTCAGACTTGGAAAAATATTCAAGTGTAGGCCGACCTGGTTGTTTCCATGAGATATTTGGGTGCAATTATGAATGAGTAGATGATAGTTTTGATCCATGCTCAGTGTAACAAAAGCGTAGTACATGTTCTGCACCACAAGTTTGATATAAATTTTAAGCAAAAGTGCTTAATGAATTTGAAAGTTTTATTAGGGCTCAAATTTGGTCACGACCACTATTGACACCTCTCCAGGAATTTCTGATTTGATTTGGCCTCGACTTTTAACCCTAATAGCATATGATTGTAAGGATGATCATAATACCAAAGTTGAAGGTAACATCCTGAACTAAGACTTTAGTATTTGGTGTTTTATAAAAGCTTGTGGGTGGTGACTTAAATAACCAAACCACGTAGGGTTTCGTATTCTTCTAGAAGAATTTTGACTTAGTGATTTCTCTAGCTAGTCCTCATTGCTCTCTAAGCGAAATCAAGTCTCAATTCATTATTAACTTGTCTCCAGTTGCGTGTTAAGGCTCTTGAGATGTCAGGGGCATGACAACCCACCCCCCTTAAAGAAATCTCGTCCTGAGATTTGAAGGAAGTGGGGCTTTACGGCTTATTGCGTAATGCGAATGGTCTCTAGCTCGAGGTTCGTGTGCTTTTGTCACACATGGTAATATTTAAATCGTCTATTAGCTTTGTTAACTGGCTCGTGAATGGTTAGTGCCTCTTTAACACAAGGTAGTTACAAAGCTTCTTTTTAATTGGTTCCTGGTGGCCTTTCTAATATACTCGCCCAGCCGTGTCTTATATGAGAGCGAATGAACAAACCACAAGGAAGGTGTGGCCATAGTGCGAAAGCGACAGCGATTGATTCGAACAATAGAACAGGGTTACTTCCTGACTTTGATATCAAGATTTAGAAACGTGACAAATATGTAGGTCTTGGAACTATAGAAGCAAGGTGTACAAAATCGGAAGACCGAACCATGAAGGATCTTGTGATTCCAAGGGTTATCAATGGATGTGTTTTTGAGAGACACATTAATTTTGTTTTTGATAGGGACTGCGTACACATATAAGGTATTAAATCTGAATATATTCAAAGAGTAAGATGTGGCGATACATGGCACATTCTACTCATTGCTTCAAGGAAGACGTCATGGAAAGAAAATAGGACATATTCACCTAGACAAAGTGATGGTTTGTATGATTTCATAAGATTGGTCAAGATTGACCTAGAAAAGTATAGGTAGAATGATATGTGCCTACTAACCAATCACTGGCAACGTTAGTAAGCTTAACTGAAGATGATTTTCAGAGAAAAACAAAGCAACTTCTTGAATAGGGTGATATGACCAAAGCACTAGCCGAGAACAAAAGCTTAGTGCCGCAGATGATGCTAAAGTTCACCTTCAAGAGATAAGATCCAGTATATATAAGAAAGGAATGTAAGAGAAAGCAGTGGGAACAGAGTTGATGGTTCCCACAGATCAAGAGAAGTAAGTGGTAAGGAGGAAATGGAATGATGTAGCAAAGACAGTGGAAATGGAATCAAGCATTCCCACAAGTACAAGACATTAAAGATAATTAAGGTAAACACAGGGATAGAATTGCATGAATCACGACTAGCAAGAGTAAACAAAGCAATGGAGAGGTGTGGACTAAGGGTGAACATAGAATTGATCCGCTTCCACGGATCGAGAAAGACATGGTTCAACAAGGCAACGGAAAGGTGTGAACGACAGTGGGATTAAGATGGATCTTTCCCCCACAGATCAAGAAAGGAAAGGTGAAACAAAGCAATGAAATGACAAAATGCGGCAGTGGAATTAGAGTAAATCTTGTCCACAAATAGATGTACAGAGGTCAACAAGGCGACAGAAAATAGATATGAATGTTCCACCTTTGAAGCAGTGTCATGCCTTTGTACGTCTTGATACCAGCGCGAGCTTAGGGGTTTACCCGGTGTCGGCCACACACATGGGACTCTAGGTTCGTCGCGGTACCATAGACTACTCGGGTAAACACCACATCAAGAGCGGCACAACTATCCACCCTCAGGATATGCAAAGTAACACAAGGTTATAGAAAGACATGAACAAGGAGTTTGGAGCTCATGAATCTCAATGTATGGGTAATATGAATCAAAGGGATGAAAATACATGGATTTCAAAGGTTGGAAATACAGGAATCATGAGGATGAGAAACATATGGACCACCAACTTTTGGGTTGGGGGGTTGCATAGAGTTGGAAGTACATGAATTGGCAAGAGCTCAAAACATGTGGACTACAAGAGTTCGAAATGCGCGGAGCGCACAAGCTTGGAATACACGGAATAGTGGAGTTTGGAACTCAAGACTTGCAATTGTTGGGAAAGACATGATACACTAGAGTTGATTCAAAGGAGTTAGGATCAAGTGGCACAATGAACCACACTTACTCAGTGTCCAGCCAATACAAGTCCAAGCTAAACGTTGTTAATACGCTAACCGATACCCATACGGTTTGCCTAATCGTAGGATTTAAAAACATTTTGGTCGACGGCTAGCGTCTTCTTCCAGTCACGTCGATGCAGTGTGGAGCTTCACGTGGTTGACCCCATGATGATTGTTGCCTTGATAGACCATCAATTTAGAAAATGTTGCTGGAGTCAAGGTTGATCTTGAAAGGTTCCCCTTTATCTCTCCTGTCATCAACTTAAGAACTCCAGGTGTTGCTAGGGTATGTAAGCGACAGTAGAACCTAGCCCTGGCACCTTCTGGACTCATTATTGTCTCGGTGGAGCTCCAACTCGTATCGGTGTAGATGCTGACGCTGTGTTTGTCGGGTCGGTTGGAGAAAAGTCTTCGATGATGAAAGCTCGGGCATTTTTTCTCGAAGACCTCTTGGAGGCTTGCTTATTGTTCTAGTAGCTAGGCCTATAGAATCCTATGGACCCAGTACGCAAAAGTTAATATGTACGAACTATCCTAACTTCATCTTCAGGCTTGGCGAGGCCCTGTAGTCGAATAATCGCGTGTTGTCGATGGAGGAATCAATATTTCGTTTGTTGGGGCGACTGGAGAAACTCATCCCGTTCCGGCGATGTGTCTTGGGAAACCTTCTTTGTATGCTTCGGTACATCAGGGGCTTGTGCGTCATCCTTGTGGTTGTAGACATGCCTACCGAGTTTTAGCAAACTAGGACCCAGATGATAACACGTCCGATTGTCTTGACTTGATCTTCGGGCTGATGAGTCCCTTAAGCAGAATCATCTCGAGTTGCAAATGTGAGACGGAGGCTACGTCTATGGAGTATTCTTCAGCTTTGTCTTCTCATTCTCTTGTTGTGACATCTTCGGTGAGGGCAACAAGGCTTAGAGCAGAGGTGATTTGGTCCCTTAAAAATTATGAATGATTTGTTAGTTCTCTTTATAAGTAATTCAAATATTCATATTCCTACACCGGCGAAATCTGTCCGGCCTTGAATTCCTACACAAGATCTGAAATAGTTTAAGATATAAACTGTTTTAGGCCGAGAGAATCATACCAAAGTTGCTCGTTTTACAATTTCCTACAACATTGGTTTATAATGTTTCTACCAGTTCAGATTTGAAATTAGACAAAACTTCAGATTACTAATATGTGGTCAAGTTTGTCCAGATTTGGGTCCTGTTTTAAGTTTGGGTTTTTGGCTCAGTTAGAAGCATTTTCAAGAGATGGTCAAAATAGGAAAGTTGTTACAAATTTAACGCACTACAACTCTGGTATAACAAGTTCTAGCTAGTTCCAATTAGATCATGCCCAAAATTTAAATTTGTAAGCCTAGCACTTGCCGACCAGATTTGAAGCTTCGCTTTAATGTGGCTGTAAGTCATTTCTATGAGCATCTTTGAAAGAAGTTTATTATAGAAATGTTGTTCACCAAGTCATCTACTACAACTTTTGTAGTGAAAGTTTTTACGAAAACCATTTAGATCAATGTAGAATTTAAAAATTCGTAACTGATGGTCAGGCTGCAGAATTTAACCCGGATGCGTTTTTGCTTGTACCTCAAGATGCATACATTTTTAGAGAAAGAGTTCTATAGAAAAGTTATCACAGATTTTTATATTTTACAATCATCTTATATTCTTATATAAAGTTTGTACCGATTCTCCTTACATCTTGAACTACACGTCAAAACAGTTTAAACACCTATACAAATTCATGTGAAACGTGTTACTACCAAACAAACCTATATATAATTGCAGTAAGAATCTAGTTACTTTCATACAAACACATAGCAAAGCACATGAGATGGGATGGAATGATGCATGCTTCGTCCTATCCGGTCTCACATCACACATCCTATGTATATATAGCTAACGATAGTTCGGTGACATATATGCACGTCTCTCTTTAATGCAACTAGTCGTGCTCTAGTCGTTCTTAGTTTCGCACGTGGTTAGTTTACCTGCAGAAAAATGCATGCTCATACATTACCACCTAGTGTGGCATCCACGCGTGACCGCTGCGTGGACAACGTTGGTGGGCCGATGCACCTTTTCCTCAAAGCCTGACTTTCCACCAGTACTGGAGATTGTCGAGAAAAAGGTGGATCCCAAAACCAAATATAAGTGTGGTGGCCATGAAAGCATCCAAAGCATGCCCACCACCCTTAAAGAGCTTTTACTACGGGGCATGAATGCAGGGCTTACAACCATTCGCAAATCCCAATAGCTTCCACCCGTACTGGGGACAGCTATGGCCGAATAGTTGCTTCCCAAAGTGTCGAATATGCATATGAGTTCTATCTAGGTCAGAATGTCAGTGATGTCACCTGGATAACACTAACATCCTTATACGGGCATAGCGTATACTCTCATTTTTGGAATTACTTGAAAAGGGCTTCCGAAAATAGTTTTTGTAAACCAAAACTTGATGATATAACTGTTGTCTGTGTTTGATCGGCTCTGATACCAGCTGTGGCGGAACCGCCCTGCTTAATCCAAACTAAGCACACCTGCCACCTCAGGCTCGCAGTGCACTTAGGCCGGACTAAACCCGGTAGTCCGTCGAGCTACCCAAAAGGGCACTCGATGTAACCATCGCCCGAGGATACCGACATCACATACATTCAGCCCTCGAAAGAGCCACAACAATTACATCATCACAGGCAGTTGAAATAGAGAATAATAGAATAAATTTACAAAAAAAAACCAAATGTAGGAAATCAAATACATGTTTAAGTATAGCGGAAGCGAAATCAGAGTGTATATATATAGCGGAAATGTTTTCAAAACATCTCGCAGCGGAACAACTCAATTATTCTTCATGAAGAGATGAACAAGGCGAATAGCACCGAGCCCACCGGTACTACCACCTCCAACACAGCTATCCAGGTGTCGCCAGTACCTGTAATCCAAAAGTGGGGGCAAACCCTGAGTACTAATTACTCAGTAGGACTTAATGGACAGGGCTTACGGCTGACGCAAAGCATGCTTACTAATCATGTGGATTCTTAGCTGTTGATTCTTAAACCAAGTCATGTTGACATAAGATAGCAGGATTTGACAGCTGCTATTCATTAGTCATGAAGATCATTTATATCATAAAGTAAATACTTGCAGAAAGTAAAACACAAACACATGTCCCGTTCCAAGATTCATAGCACTTCCATCACACCCCTGGGAGTAGCCGTCTCAGAAGCGATACCATGGTACGTCGGGTCAGCCCTCCCTCGACTCCAAAGCATCTCCCAAGTCCATCGACCTCCTACTAGTGGACGGGCAGCACCAGGAATAAGGGAACGGATCATATACATCCAAGCATGTTGTAATAGAGAAACATGATTATAAGCATAAAGTATTTGAATTATTACTACGTTTGGACGTCAAAGGCATTGGCATTCTCACACCTGGTGAGCATCAGCGATTCGAATCGATTTGTTAATTCCCGGGAATAACTAAAAATGCCAGGGGTATATGCTTACTAGCCATCGCGTTTCCACATATAGCCCCCATCTCCACTTGTCCCATCCCAAGTTCGATTCCAACCCGCCACTTCCCTGAGTTTAGCCCCCATGGAGCGTTACCTCGGTTCGTCGGGTCCAGCCCTCCCATGAGATAAGCGCCCCCAGTTCCATGGTAGGAACAAGTCTCTGTTCTTCGGATGGCACAAGTAAGACTTTCACCGGTCCATTATCCCAGATAAGCACCTTAGCAATGTTATGCCGACCAATAGGCGAACAACGGACGGGCCTTATACGACTCGGGCGGAGTCCACCATACCTTGCCACATCATTTTTCATAATATTCCCATAACTCCGCCCGGTCTCTGTTTCAAACATAGCATATGATAATCTTCCATAAGATTTTTGTTTTGAAAACACCTACGCGACGAGTGACTCCATTCACTCGTGTCTACTCGTACCTAGCATTACTAGGCAACTCGTCCTACGAACTAATATATAGGTGCTAGGGCCAGGGCGGCCAGGAAGTCCAATGCAGTTGGTTCCAAACAACTCCTAATGCAGATGCGTAAGCAATTCATCAAATATATTTGCTGGGTAAAGCATGGTCCTGCCTACCTTTGATTCACTTTAGTAAAACCAACAAACTAAGCTACTGTTAGTTTGCCGGGTTGTGAGGCTTTACCCCAGGCAACCCCTTGATCCCTTGGACAACTCCTCCGTCCAAACACGACTGATGGGCCCTCCAGGTCGTGAGTGGGCCTTAGTTGGTCTTTTGGATCACCGTTGGTTGAAGTAGTTCCACGCGCTAATTTCTCGATCGCGTATCTGCAAATAGCGTCACTATATGAATGATATGCAGGATGCAATGATCGAGATGCATGAATATTAACCACACACATGAATAACCATTTCATGGACGTACCGGAAAGGTGATTGGTAAAGTATTTAAATGTAGAGTATTCTTATGGACCTTAAGCAAGTACACAATCATTCGGCCACACATATACAAGTTACTAATCATATTCATCTTGACAACATGGTAATGCGATGACTCGATAAGATCATGCAATAGCTACCTGGATCGCTAAGATACATGCACAAAGTATGGCGGTGTTTAACCTCTCTTAGCAAGACAAACATATCGGATGGAGTACTTAAAAGAAACACATGTTAGTTCTTTAGACTGAGAGCACTTTTTATTATACCTATTGTATACAAGCATATTAATGAACTAGTTATAAATAACTACCTTATCTTAGGTCATTGTTAATTACACTTTTATAACTAAGGATTTGCAACCTAGGCATATGAGGATGAAACATGCATGTGGAATATATAGCCATCTAGCTTACAAGGTTTCATTTTTGGCATAGCAAGTTAAATATAGCAATTGGAGTTTACAAGAGCAGATATGAGTACATTACATCTCCTTTTTATTTCCTTCACATTTGATCCTATTTAAGTGGTCATTTATGAATCCTTCATGAAACAACAACCACAATACACGAATGATTCACATAAGCATACTTACAGGGTAACATAGCTACATGAATTTTGGTGGAATTCTTAGAGCATGGTGAATAGCACTTTTCTATTTTTGATTAAATCATCATAACACTTGTCATTTTCATAACAGCAGCTAAAACATGCATGCGCAATCTCATATTTTACCAGTGAACAACTCATACTACATGAAAATACCAGATGTCATATTTGAGCATATTCTATGTAGCCTTCATTTCCCAAGTAAATTAAATACACAAAACACATGCAAAAGGGCAAAACAGTAATTAAACAGGCAATGCTAGGGCTACCAAAAATCACACAGTACCTAGATGCCATAATAAAGCTACTGTCCAAGTTTCATAATTTTTGGAGTTTATTGGGTCCACTTTTACCATTTATTAACCTACACAATGGATGCATCAAACCAGGGGTAAAACAGACATTCCGCCTATCCACATCATACCTATCCTGTAGATCTACTCAAGAGGAGTCTAATGCAACTGAGTTTGTCCATTTTGAATTTTTCTGTGATTTTATATGATTTTTCAAAGTTCACTGCCGAAATAAAAGAGTTTAAATCGAAAACATTAGATCTGAGATTTAAACGTAAATAAACCTAACTCCCAGGGGCCTGCAAGGAAAAGAACTGAGACTCAGTGAATAGTGTTCGAAACAGATCACTTAAAATTGAAAAGAGGCAGGGGTTTTCTGCAAAAGAACCGTCTTTAGCTTTTTCCCTTCTTCCTCCTTCGGCCGCGCGTGTGGGAGGGCGCCGGCGGCGTGGGACGCGCACTTGGAGCCGACGGGCTCCGGCAAGGTGCGCCTGGCAGTGGGGCTTCTTTCCTCCCAGCTCTCGTCGTGCGGGATGGACCGTGGAAGTGGGGCGGCTGCGGTGAACCCGCGAGTCACGGTGCGGCGGTGCGCGGCGGCGCGGACGTGATCCAGCGGCTCCGGTGACGGGAAGGGGAGCGGAGGGGCGCTCCGGCTGCGCGAGGACGAGGCGAATCCGAAGGTGGTGGAGTGGAGGTGCGGGGACGACCCGAAGATGGGTCTCCACGGTGAGCATGGAGGCGGCCGGGGTGGCGCGCGACGGCGCACGTGGGGCGGGGAACTAGAGGTGCTAGAGGGGCCGATGAGTAGCGGGGATGGTGGAGGACGGCCGCGCGGGCGTGGTGACGGGGATGGCGTGGAGGGAGAGGGCCGGAGGCACGTGGGCTTGCACTCTCGTTGCCATGGCGGCGTTCATGGCGTTCACCCGTGGAAGATGGTGGTGGGGGACGTAATCGACGCCGACTCTTTGGGGATTCGGTAGAGGGTGTCAAGGCGTTTGCGTTGCGCGTGTTCGGTAGGTGGGAAGAGGTCTGGAGCGGCGGGGCCGTGAGCTCGAGCCGAGCTCTGGCCATGGCGCCCATGCGGCTTGGCGCGCTGACCTCCAGGGAGAGAGGCACAGGGGGACGAGGGAGGCAGAGGGGAGCTTGGGAGAGAGCGAGGCGAGAGTGAAGGGGGCCGGGTTCTCATCTAGATGCGGAGCAGGCAAGGCGCGGCCCTCGGCGTCGGCCAGCGTCGGCCACGCGAGGCGCGGGCAGGCGTCGCCCGCCGCATGGGCGCGCTGGAGCGGGGAAGATGGACGGCGATGGTTGCGTGGACGCGGTCCAGTGGACCGTGTCACTGACGAGTAGGACCCGGTGAGGAGTGGAGAGGGAGCGGTCTATGGACCCGGTTCACGGAAGGAAACGGATGTGGGACCCACAACTGCCCTCCACCGGCGGGAATCCGAGACGGGCTGACTGGTGGGGCCCGCGTGTCATAGAGACAAAAAGGAAAAGCAAATCCCGAAAATGGAAAAGTGAGGTTTGACCAGCTTGAGTTGCTTCTGGATTCTGTCTATTTGACCAATTTAGAAGCCGAATTCAAAAATGCCTCAATTGGATGAAATGTTCTACTCTTCGAGATCTACAACATTAGAAAAATCCATGATACCAAGTTCTGTGAAGAAATGTGATTTAAATTTGAATTTACCCCGCTGACCAATGTTTGACCAACAAAACCCTCCTGCTTAGAATTTCTAAAAGTCCACCTTCTGCCCATTTTCATACAAGGAGTTTTATACCATTGTTGTTTATAATTTCATGATCTACAACTTATTAAATTGGAGTTTTGCAAGATTATAGCTGTAGACCAATTTAAATTTGAAATTACTAATCAAATCTAGTTTGGACAGAAATCACATGCTGACAGAAAAGGTCCCAAAACACTATTCAAATCACTATGCATGTCAACACTCCAATTATCAAAGTTGTTCTTAATATAATTTTCTACAAGTTTGGTATATAAAGTTTGGCTTGGATCACCACAGATTTTGAATTATAAGCACAAACATTGTTGAGGGTTTGGTAAAACTGCAGCTTTAGTTTAAGTAGAGTCTTTCTTGTTTCAAACTTTTGAATACTCAAATGAAGTCTAAACACTTCCACTCTAGGTGCATTTGAAAGGTGATAAGTTCTATTCCATTTCATAGAAAGGAAGGTTTTGAAGTTGTATAGTGAAATCAAAAGTAATTTCAGATTTAAGTTTGGGAAGGGCTGAAATTCAGACTTGGAAAAATATTCTAAGTGTAGGCCGACCTGGTTGTTTCCATGAGATATTTGGGTGCAATTATGAATGAGTAGATGACAGTTTTGATCCATGCTCAGTGTAACAAAAGCGTAGTACATGTTCTGCACCACAAGTTTGATATAAATTTTAAGCAAAAGTGCTTAATGAATTTGAAAGTTTTATTAGGGCTCAAATTTGGTCACGACCACTATTGACACCTCTCCAGGAATTTCTGATTTGATTTGGCCTCGACTTTTAACCCTAATAGCATATGATTGTAAGGATGATCATAATACCAAAGTTGAAGGTAACATCCTGAACTAAGACTTTAGTATTTGGTGTTTTATAAAAGCTTGTGGGTGGTGACTTAAATAACCAAACCACGTAGGGTTTCGTATTCTTCTAGAAGAATTTTGACTTAGTGATTTCTCTAGCTAGTCCTCATTGCTCTCTAAGCGAAATCAAGTCTCAATTCATTATTAACTTGTCTCCAATTGCGTGTTAAGGCTCTTGAGATGTCAGGGGCATCACATCACCCACAGACAGATGGTCAGACGGAAAGAACAAATCAGATTCTAGAGGACATGTTGAGGGCATGTGCTATACAATACGGAACCAGTTGGGATAAGAGTCTGCCTTACGCCGAGTTCTCTTATAACAACAGCTATCAAGCTAGTTTGAAGAAGTCGCCATTTGAGGCATTGTATGGCAGGAGGTGCAGGACACCGCTATTTTGGAACCAAACAGGAGAGAAGCAGGTGTTCGGACCCGACCTTATCAGGGATGCTGAACAGCAGATCAAGATGGTACGTGAGAACTTGAGAGTTGCTCAGTCCAGACAGAAGAGCTATGCAGATGTGCGACGCAGGGACTTGACCTTTAAGGTTGATGACTTTGTGTATTTGAAGGTGTCACCAATGAGAGGTATCCAGAGGTTTAATATGAAAGGGAAGCTGGCACCAAGATACATCGGTCCATTCAAGATAGTGGAAAGGAAGGGCGAAGTGGCTTATAAGTTGGAGTTGCCATCAAACCTATCTGGTATACACAATGTGTTTCATGTGTCCCAACTAAAGAAGGGTTTGAGGGTGCCGAAAGAACAAGCACCGCTGGAGGGTTTGGATGTGCAGGAGGATCTGACATATACCGAACACCCAGTAAAGATTCTTGAAACATCTGAAAGGGTTACCAGAAACAGGAGGGTCAAAATGTGCAGAGTGCAGTGGAAACATCACACGGAGGATGAGGCAACTTGGGAAAGAGAGGAAGAGTTGAGAGCAACTTATCCTGGTCTCTTTGCTAGCCACCTATGAGAATCTCGGGGGCGAGATTCCTGTTAAGGGGGGCAGGTTTGTAACACCCTAGTTTGAATTCCAACATTTTACAATAAAATTCAAGCAATTTATTTAATTTTCTAAGGCTCATATGCTTAGTTTACATTTAACAAGTTTTATTTAAAATAAATACTTGTACAAAATCAATCATAGGCCCAACTTCCTTGTGCATACATGCTGGTGCATTGTTTCTTGTCTGATTGAATTAAGGATTCAAATTCGAATTTATTTGAATTTTAGAACCACTTTCAATCTCCATTCAAAGGAATTCAAAATCAGAAAAGAAAAAGAAAAGAGAAAAATAAAAGAGAGAGAAGAGCCAGGCCGACCGGCCCGCCCAGCCGACCGGCCCGCCCAGCCCCCGCCCCCTCTCCCCGCCTGGGCCCCGGCCCGGCCAATCCCCGCCTCCTTCCCACCTGGGCCGGCTTCCGGCCCACCTAGCCGCGCCTCTCCCCTTCAGCGCGCCCGGCCCGCAGCGCCTCCCGCGCCTCCTCCGCCGCTGACCGTCCAACCCCACCTGTCAGCGCCTCCTTCTTCCTCTGACCTCCCGCTCCGCCGTGACTCCCGCTTGCTTTCCTCCCTCCGCTCGACCACGTCGGCAGCCGGGGTGGGAAACTCTTCCCGAATCCGCACCCCGCGCCCTCTTTCCTCACCCTCATTCAAATCCCGAAAACCCCACGGCCGTTCCTCCCCATCCCTCATTGCACCGGGCCATGCTCTAAGGCCGCCGAGCGAAATCACCGCGGCACGACGCCCTCGTCCCTCTCTGTGCCTATAAAACCGACCCCAAGCTTCGCCCTCGCCCTCTTTACCACGTCTCCACTCCAATTTCATTCCCGTGCCTCGACGCGCCCAAAATCCGCCGCCGGAGTCCCGCCTCGGTAAGCCCTCCACCGCCCAAATTCCTCATCAGTGAGCCATCTCCGACCCTGTAACCACCGCCAACATGTTCGCAGGAGCTTCGGGAAGCCGTTCCGTGGGTTCTAGTCGCGAGCACACCACTCCGACGCCTCTACCCGCGAACGCCGTCCGAGCCGTCCGCCGTCCTCCGTCGCGAGCCCTCACCGTCGCGCCTCCGCCCGTTTTGACCCCTCGGTGAGCTCCTCCTCGGCCTCCTCTCTCTTTCCCACTAGATCTAGTCCAGCGGGACGGCCCCTAGGCCCCGGCGTGCACCACGCCGGCGAGCCACCACCGCGCGGGCCGAACCCCGCCGTGGGTTTTGGTCGCCGCCAGCGCCCTCCCGTCCCCGTGCACCATGGCCGTCCGATCTATCGCCAATGGCCGTGATTAGAACGCAGCGTACCCCTTCGCTGGCCAATCACAGAGCGCCACGTCGCCTCACTTAACCCAACAGCGCGGTCCCACCCGTCAGGCCGACGTGTCACGCCACGTGCGCGCCGCGTCAGCACCGCGTCGGTGTAGACCCGGTCAACGCAGAACTTTTGCAGAAAAGTCCCCACGTTTCTCTGCAATCAACCCGCGGTCCACCGGCTTTGAAAAATAATTAGATTTAGGTTTTGTTTTCTTCGGTTTGGCCCCTGGGCTTTCCGGTTTTTGAACCTGCGGTCCAGGTCCCGGCGGTTTTGCTTGGAAACCCTCGGCGGCTATAGTTAATTACGGTTAGGTCCTCGGTTTTTCAAACCTAGCCCCTGGTTTCAATGTTTCTATCACAGTTACGCTCCTAGGAGCCCGTTTTATGCATAACTTTCACGTTTTAACTCCGTTTTGAGTGATTCTTGCGCTCACGCGATCGTGGTAATGCGTAGAATGTTTTTAATACAGTTTTGTCTTCTGTTTTTATGATATGATGTACTGTTTCTCACCTTTTGTTAATTATTTGCATGTATGTATGTGTGGAAATGCTTGTATGTTGCCGTGTACGTGTTTAGACGGTGAGCAGTTTATTGGTGAAGAAGAGCAGCAGTTTGAGGGTGTTGAGCAGCAGCCTCAAGACCAGTTTGAGCAAGGCAAGTATAACATGAACACAACCTAATAACCATTTAATCACTTCATATGCATGTGTCTAATTTTATACGCCAATAAGGACTGTACCTAGCCTCTGTTATCGCAATGTTTACCTATGGGATGCATGTTGGTTAAGTTTTGCTAGTTGCTGCGCGAACACATGTTACTTTTGTTAATAATCTTGTTAATGGATCTATGCAATCTATCTCGGAGCGTGACCCTCTGTGCTGTGTGCTTGAGTGGTTCATGTCTCTTTAAAATTGGTTTTTTAGCAACTTGGTTTAGGGGGCATGAGCATGTGCTTAGTGGTTTGCTCATAGCCGCTCTCCATAAGGACCGGTTCGCAAAGCGACAACCTGGGACAACCGTGCTACCATGAGACTGGAATGGGACGGTCTTAGCTTATTAATTAGATCGTTTTGGTTTGGAGTAACTTACCTGCGGGGCAAGAGGGGAAGTAAGCTTTTGTGGTCGCTGCACTACCTTAGGTTGAGTGTGCTGTGTGCTTCTCCCTTTGTGAGGCGGATACCACAATTGCGGCGCTTGATTCCTTGCGGTTACTTTTTACCAACGTGATCTTTGTAAAGGCTTCGTAGTGTGCTTGCTAGTCATCTCATCTCAGGCAATGTGATGAACTCCTAGCGTAGTACACGGCTTGTGGGTAAAGATGTACGACCTCTCGAGAGTGTAAAACTGACATGTCAGCCGTGCTAACGGTTATGAGCGGCCCAGATCCTTTATGCAGATTAGTGGTTCCTGGTTGGGTTTGGAAGTTGGTTCTAATGTTAATGTTGTTGTTTAAATCTTTTATGCTATACCTTGGGTTAATGGTTTATCAACTCACCTGTAGTAATTAGTCGCTTAATAAAACTTGACCAACTAAAAGCTCAAGCTAAGTGTCAGCCAACCCTAGATGCCTCATAGTTCATGTTATGCTTGTTGAGTATGAAATACTCACGCTTGCTTTACTTTAAACCTACTGTTGGCTGGAACCCAACCGCTGCTCAGCTCCAGAAGACTTCGAAGAGTATGTTCAGGACTTCAACGAGTTCTAGGCGTACCAGTCCACCAGTCGACGTCCCTGTGGCGGCTCGTTTATCTTCGTGTACGCTTCCGCTATGACTCTGGTTTAAAGACATGTTGTCTTATTGTAATAAAGTGATGGTATACTCTATGTAAACGTTTTATTTATTGTTTATGCACGTTCTGTGATGTCACTTTTGTCATAATATATGTGAGACACGTTCCTGGCACATATATGTTGTTCCGGTTCCGTTGGTTGAGAACTGGTCGTGACACTTTGAGCATCCTTTTGCGATTTGGGAGGGTGCATCCAAAGTATGGCCTTAACTTTTTCGGGATTAGCTTTGATTCCCCTGTTGCTAACAACGAAATCGAGTAACTGGCCCGCTGAGACCCTGAAAATACACTTGGTGGGATTAAGCTTCCACCGGAATTTCCTCAGGCTGTCGAACACCTGTTGCAGATCGTCAATGAAATCCTCTACATTCTTGGTCTTGATTACGACGTCATCAACATAGGCCTCGACACGCTTGCCCTAGTGGTCAGCGAGGCATGTCTGGATAGCTCTTTGGTACGTGGCGCCAGCGTTTTTCAACCCGAACGACATAAAAGTGTAACAGTACGCACCGAAATGCGTGATGAATGCGGTTTTCTCTTGGTCCTCGACTGCTAAGCTAATCTGGTGATAGCCCGAGTAACAATCGAGAAAAAAGAGTAGCGGACAACCGGCCGTAGAGTCAACGACCTGATCTATGTGAGGCAAACCAAACGGGTCCTTAGGGCAGTGCTTATTGAGATCGGTATAATCAACACACATCCGCCAGTCCTTTTTATTCTTTTTGAGAACGAGTACAAGATTTGCAAGCCACTCGGGATGCATGACTTCTCTAATAAAACCGACAGCCTTCAGCTGGGTTAACTCTACCCTAATTGCCTCTCGCTTTTCAGGAGTAAATCGCCGCAGCCTCTGCTTGATGGGTTTCGCATGGGGAAACATCTTGAGTTGGTGTTCGGCCAGTTCCCTCAGGACCCCAGGCATATCCGTAGGCTTCCATGCAAACATGTCGCGATTGGCCCTTGGGAACTAGATGAGCGCGTCATTCTATTTGGGAGGAAGAAGAGCATTGATAGCAGTCGTCTTGGTCGCGTCCAAGGGATCGAGGCTAATTTCCTTTGTAGGGACCGTCGGTTGTATCACTGCGCTTGACGCCGCTTCTTGAGTCAGGATCTGGAGGTCTTCCTGCAACATGTGAGCTGCCTCTGCCTTGAGCTTCTTCTAGGCCGCCATGCTGTTTTGTTCGAGGGCCATCTGGATGAGAGCCAATGGACCGGCCTCATTGCTCTCCTGGTGTGATGAGTGATTGTCAACGAACTCAAGCCCTCCGATGGACTGAAGATAGAGGATGACGAAGACCTCGATGGACTGAGGCAAAAGCCCTCCAATGGACCGGAGGTAATGCTCGGCGTCGGTCGGCCATGGGAGCTCGGTACACGGAGGGGCGGTTCGGCAACGGTTGTGTAAGCCCTCCGATGGACCGCGAGGCGACTCTGATGGACTGGAGAAGCTGGGTGCCACCGTGGTGCTCCAACCCGAGTGCATGGCGCGAAGGCGTGCGAGGGAGGCTTTGGCAGCTTCGGCTCAAAACCGCCACCCGAGTTCAAATGACTTGGTGGGTTGGACTCCGACTCGCCAAGATAGAAGATTAGGCCAAGACCCGGCCTAGGAAGCCCGCAGAATAAAGTTTCTCGGTTTTTGACTTCAAAACTGGGGAAAGCTTCCGGACTACTAGCTACGTGGCGCACATCCAACTGAGGCGTGGAGAAGAAGAAGATCAAGCCATCATCGTAGTCGTCCGATTGTATCTTTTCGGTTTGGCCCCCTCCGGGCATTTTTAGAGTAGGGGTCTTAATGTAATTGTGTCGTTTAGGGCCTAGGGTATAAATAGACTTGAGAGGCTCTCTTGGAGCTTATCTTGGCAGCCACTAACCCTAGGATTTCCTAACCCTAGCAGCCAAGGTCCAAAGAGAGAAAAGAGAGGAGATTAGCTAGGAGATGAGTGCCTAGTTTAGTCTAATCTTGTCATTAGCGGGAGGATATGGGAGGTAGGCTCTAGGGAACTTGTGTAACCTGAATTTCGTGATTAATCCAAGTTTCCTTCCTTGTGAATTCCATGGAGTGAGCAGCAATTTTCATCCTTCCCTTTCCCCTCCCCATTCTAGTTCGTTTTTGGTTCCAATCCTTGGATTTTGGTGTGTTTCGGTTTGTCCAAGGTTGGGATCTTTCTTTTGCTGGTATTTTGCCTTGCTATGATGTGGTGAATCTCACTAGCCAAGTGCTAGAATCATTGAACCACGAGCAAGAGCCGTTCTTCCCATTTCTCGGTTTTTTGGAGTCAACTCACCTACCTCACGAGATTTGCAATTTCCGTGTATCCCTTGATCTTTTGGAGCTGATCTTTTGGGATTTGTTAGGGAAGGTCCTTAGGATTATCCATGCAAATTTTCGTGAAGTTTCGTTGAGATTTGACCCCGTTTCGAGCAATTTTTCGATGGGGTATCGGGCTGTTTTTCTGCGCAGTTTTTCGGAGAACTGACAGGACAAAATCAATTGTCCTTAGGTTTGTCCGAAGTAGGGACTTTGGACAGTCCAGTCTATAGACCTCGGACTGTCCTGTCTATAGTGTTTTAGGGCTGTTTTTTCCCCCGTCTTTAGGTTTGTCCGGTCAGGCCTTTTGGTGGAGAGAGGACTGTCCGGTCTAGCCTTTTCAGGGCTGTTTTTGCGTGTTTCTTGCTCCGCTTGCTTTGGGGTTTGTTTTTCTTGGTTTCTTTGGTTTTTTGGAGTGTTGTTGTTTGCTTCAAACTTGTTTTGTGTCAACCACTGCATGCCCATACTCTTCACTCACTGATCTTAAGTAAGGCACGCTTCGGTGTGTTGAGTGGCTACTGTGCGACACTTGCAAGCTTTGTAGCTTGTCTTGTTGTGTTTGTGCCTTGTTGTTTTCGCGTGTTTTGTTGCGTGCTTTAGTGGTTTTCCATTTAGGGTTCTCAATGTGTCCTAGGGTTGGTAGCTTGTCTATGCTACGCAACTCTGCACATTAGAGAGGTGTAGTTTTAGGTGTTGTGTGTGTTCGTCTAGGTCTAGTGTGTTTGTTCGTTTAGGTGTAGTTTGGTTGCTCGTCTTATGTCCGTTTCTTTGGGCGCTAATTTGAGTGCTTCCGCTTTCCACCCGATACGTATATGTTCAGTGGACGGTATCGGGTGTGCTTGTGTTTTTCGTGAGAGCGCACTTTGGGGGTTTTGAGTTTGAGTTTTTCAAGTGCTCCTATTCACCCCCCCTCTAGTCGCACGTCTCGGTCCTACAATGGATTGCTTCCTGTACGTACTCTGATGCTCCCTTGAAATCCGCCCGTATGGAGAGAACGCCGCGTGGAGCTGGCATCTTGAGGATGAGGTATGGGTGGTGCGGGATGGCCATGAACTTGGCGAGCCCAGAACGCCCAATGATGGCGTTGTAGACAGAGTTGAAGGTCGGGACCATGAAACGCAGTGTCTCTATGAGGAAATTTTCCGCGGTGCCAAAGGCGATTGGCAGGTGAATATGCCCGAGTGGATACTCGCCTGCGCCCGGCATGATTTCAAAGAACGGGGTATTTGACTTTTTGAGTTCACTAAGAGGGATCCCCATGTCTTGCAGAGTTCGAGGGAACAGGACGTTGATGCTTGCCCCGCCGTCAATCAGCACCTTCTTGAGTCGGGTGTTGCTGATTATGGGGTTTACCAGCAACGGGTACTTCCTTGGCTCATCGAAGTTGAGCCACTGATCTGCCCGACTGAAAGAGATTGGCTCGTGAGACCAATCATACGGTTGTGGTGACTCTGAGGTAGCCGCGTTGATCCGCCGGTCTTCTAGTTTCTGCTGCCTCTTGCTTGCATGGGCTCCGTGTCCTCCCAAGATGAAGTTGACCTCCCTGTTGACATCTGGGAAGCATTGATTATTGCCTCCATTCTGTCGCAGCGGAGGTTAGTTCCATGGCAGAGGCGGCGGAAACGTCGCAGGCTGCGGCATGGGGAGCTGGCCACGTGCCAGCATGGCTTTGAAGTCACGGCAGTTCCGGAGAGTGTGGCACATGTCTTTGTGCGTGGGACATGGCTCATCGAGGAGTTGATCGTGGGTCCAAGCCGAGGTAGGAGGCAGGCCACGTGGACGTGCTGGAGGTGGCGCCACAACGGGGACCTCCTCTTGGGGCCTCTTGTCCCAGCGACGATCCTGTCGTGAGGATTCTTCGTGCTTCTCTTGCTTGCCTTTGCCCCGATCATCCTGTCGGGGTGTACAAGGTCACGAGCACGTTCGTTCGCTGTGATATAGCGGTCTGCCTCTTGGAAGAGGCATTTCGAGGTAGTGGGTGCGCTTTCCAGTATGTGCTTGACGAACACCTAGTCGTTCGACCCCTGGAGGAAGTCATCGATCACCGTATCCTTAGATACATCGGGGATTCGATTCCTCAGAGCCTGGAACCGCTTGAGATACGATCGCAAGCTCTCCGAGTCCTTGCTCCTGATGGTTTTGAGGTCCCACCGTTGCACTGGTTTGTCAAAAAGTGACTGGAAATTAGCAATGAACAGGCGATAGAAGTCGCCCCAGTCTTCAATGCAACCCCGCCTAAGGTGGCGAAGCCATTGAAGCGCTTCCTGTCCCAACTTGATCGGGACGTAAGGCGTCATGAGGTCTTCCGATGCATTGGCCGCTCGGGCCGCGGTAGTGTACACGGCTAGCCATTTCCGCGGGTCCATCTTCATCTCGAATTTTTCAACGTTCGAGATCGTGAAGTTGGGCGGCCAGTCGATGTCCTGAATCCTCCAACCAAAAGCCGCCACGGCTGCTTCAGAGCTACCGGCCAGGTTGCCACGGTTTTCAGCTGGACGACGCTGTAGAGACTAAGGGCGGGGGTCATGCTCAGCCCTGACTTAGGGTGCGGAGCTGTTAATGGAGACAGCTCCCGAGTGACCCCTGACAGCTAGAGCACGCTGAGGGGGGCCATAGTCCCGATCGGAGTTCGCTCGCCGATCCAACTCATTCTGGTGTCGTTGAGCGCAAGATTGCTCGATGTTGTGACGCGCGTCCCGGTTGTCATTGATGACCTGCCGCGCATCTACTGCCCCAGGAAGCCTGGGCACGAGGTGATCTGCTGCTCGAGTGAGGACGTTCTTGATAGCCTCTCCATCTTCGTTGTTGGGGAGGAGCTCACAGAGCTTGACCAACGCCCCTCCAGCTTGACTCAGAATTTCTATGACCGCTTCGAACTCCTTTAGAAGATTACGCCCAGGAAGCGGGGCTGCCCGCCGTCGCCTAGCTTGCCAGTCACGACGCTGCTGCCGGGCTTCGTTCCTGCGCCGATGTCGGTCTTGGGTTACAAGTCGGTTTCCATTTATGAGTCCTACCCGGTTTGGAATCCTAAAGAGTACACAGAATCTACGATTACATGCTTCCTTCCTTGAGTCCTGTTGCTTCTGGAGTACAGAGTCCGAACCAAACCCTTCACGCCTTTCCTGAATTAGAACACTTCGACTTGATCTTTATCCACGTCATCTGTCTTCGGGCCCACAAGACTAGTTGGCGCCCTTTTCGAGAGCCTGTTGTCTCCACTGGGCCCTCCGACGGCCCATACACTGAACCCAGGCCGTGAGGGCCCAGTGGATATCTATCCCCCACGAGCCCCTGAGGCTCGAGTGAATTTAGGAATTAATTGACTCGACACTCTAAAAAGAATAACACACTTCTCATGAGTTCCATGCTTGAGTTAACACTGTATGTATTTTTTATCATGGTGCACCGCTAGGTGCACCCCATGGGGTAGCCTCCGAGCTTCAAGTTGACTTGAGTATCAATCAGCTTGAAGATCTAAACCCTTCAATTGGTCCCATCAGATGCATCCTCTAAATGCCGAGTCAATTTGAGAAATAACCAACCTCTGCATCCGAATTACTATCCGTCACCCAACTTTCCGAGTCATAGAGAACTGACCCAAACTTCCTGCTTTTCAGATTTTTAGGAAAAAGAATATTTTTTCCCACAAATCCCGCACCCCATGGGGTTAACCCAAAGGGAACAAGCAGAGGGCACCGAGGAATTACCCGTCGACCTCCCTGAAAACAGGTACCTTCCAAACACGCAATAGCCTTTGTTACCCAAGAAATAACTGACGCGTAGAGGAAGTCGAAACGATGCAACCTCTTGAACCACGTTCACAGAAAACGAAGCGGAGTGATTGTACTATAAGAGCAGAGCGATGGCCCGGCCATCCATTACGCCTCCACTGAGTACTCATTCATCCAAGAAAACCCCAAGAACTCTTCACTCCTTCCCCACCATGGCCGGCGGCAGAGGGAAGAAGCGCGCGCACTCTAGCGAGGAAGGGTACTCGGATTCCGACAATGCGCTCTTCTGCAGCGCGTATGATGGGGAGTCCTCCGATGACCGCTCCTTCAGCGAAGAGGAGCAGGTCCCCAAGGAGGCGGTGTTGCACGGCAACCCGCCTCCGAAAGAAGGACGAGTCGGAGCCTGACACCGACGACTGTAACACCCTAGTTTAAATTCCAGCATTTTACAATTAAATTAAAGCAATTTATTTAAATTTCTAAGACTCATGTGCTTAGTTTGCATTTACCATGATTTATTTAAAATAAATACAGTTATAAAACTAATCATAGGCCTAACTTTCTTGTACATACATGCTGGTGCATCTTTTCTTGGTTGCATGATTTAAGGATTCAAATTCAAATTTATTTGAATGATTAGAGCTATTGCTTTCTCAATTCAAAAGAATTCAAAAACAGAAAAGAAAAAGAGAAAAAAAAAGAATAGGGCAACCAGGCCGCTAGCCCAAGGCCGGCAGCCCAGCAGCCCCTGCCTCACCCGCATGGGCCAAAAGGCCGGCCCAACCCGAACCGCGCCCTCCTCTTCTCCCTCTCTCACGTGCCACTGACGAGTGGGCAGCGCCCCTGCTCTCACTGCCGCGCCGGACCCACCGGTCAGCCTCGTCTCCCTCCTCTCGCCGCAAACCCTGCGCTCCTTCCTCGCTCCGCCCGGCCATGTCGGCATGGTGAGGGGGGAAACTCTCCCCGAATCCACGCCCCACGTCCCGTTCCTTAAACCCTCCATCAAATCCCGAGCGCGGCGGCAGTTTCCCCTTCTCCCTCCCTTCCTTCACTGCCCCGTGACGAGAGCACAAGCCGCCGCCCACTCCCTTCACGTCTGCGACGCTACATCGCACTTGAGCCCTATAAAACCCAGCCCCGAGCCTCGCCTCGAATCCCTTTACCACTCTGCTGCTCCAATCGAGCTCTAGTTCACCGAAACGCCTGCAATCCGCCGCCGGAGCTCCACCTTGGTATGCCACTCCGCCACGAAATTCAACGTCAGCGAGGTGTCTCCGGCCCTAATTCCACTGTACTCTTGTCCGCAGGAGCTTCGCGGTGTTTCGCCGTGGGTTTTTGACGCGAGACCGCGCCCCTACCGCCCCTGTCCGCGAGCAGTTCCAAGCCGGACCGCCGTCTCTCATTGCTAGGCCTCACCGCTCGTTCCCCACCTTCAACGAGTCCCTGGTGAGCTTCGGCGTGACCCTCTCTCACTCCTGAGCCAACTCTAGAGCTGCATGAGCGCCCCTAGGCCCCGGTGCACGCCACTCCGGCGAGCCACCGCCGCGCGGGCCGAACCCCGCCGTGGGTTTTGGTCGCCGCCGGCGCCTCCCCATCCCTTTTGTTCCCTACCGCCCGATCGGAGATGCACGGTCACGATTAAAACGTGGGATATCCCTTCGCGGGCCAATCAGAACGCACCACGTCGCCCTCACTTAACCCAGTCAGCACGGGCCCGCATGTCAGGCCAACGTGGCAAGCAACGTCACCACACACGCCAGCGCCGCATCAGCGCAGACCCGGTCAACCGCGGTCTTTTGCGCTTAAGCCCCTGTTTTTTCCTGTTATCAACCCGCGGTCCAGCCCTGTGGAAAAGTATTTAGGTTTTGGTCCTGTTTTTATCAGTTTGACCCCTGAGCATTCTGAGATTTGAACCCGCAGTCCGAGCTCTCGGATTTTTGCTCTAAAACCCTCGGCGGCTACGTTTAATTGCGAATGGGTCCTCGGTTTTGCAAAGTTAGCCCCTGGTTTAGTTTATTTAACACAGTTTTGCCCCTAGGAGCTTGTTTTATGCATAACTTTCACGTTTTAACTCCGATTTGAATGATTCTTGCGCTCACGTGATCGTAGAAATGCGTAGAATGTTTTTAGTACAGTTTTATCATCTATTTTTTATGATATGATGTACTGTTTCTTACCTATTGATAATTGTTTGCATGTATGTATGCGTGGAAATGCTTGTATGTTGCCGTGAACGTGTTTAGACGGTGAGCAGTTTGTTGGTGAGGAAGAGCAGCAGTTTGAGGGTATTGAGCAGTAGCCTCAAGACCAGTTTGAGCAAGGCAAGTATAACGTGAACACAACCTAATAACCATTTAATCAATTCATATGCATGTGTCTAATTTTGAATGCCAATAAGGACTGCACCTAGCCTCTTTCATCGATATGTTTACCTATGGGATGCATGTTGGTTAAGTTTTGCTAGTTGCTGCGTGAACACATGTTACTTTTGTTAATAATATTGTTAATGGATCTATGCAATATAATTGGTGATCTTGACCCTCTGTGCTGTGTGCTTGAGTGGTTCATGTCTCCTTAAAATTGGCTTTTTAGCAACTTGGTTTAGGGGGCATGAGCATGTGCTTAGTGGTTTGCTCATAGTTGCTCTCCGTAAGGACTGGTTCGCAAAGCGACAACCTGGGACAACCATGCTACCATGAGACTGGTATGGGATGGTCTTAGCTGATTAATTAGATCGTTTTGGTTTGTGGTAACTTACCTGCGGGGCAAGAGGGGGAGTAAGCTTTTGTGGTCGTTGCACCACCTTAGGTTGAGTGTGCTGAGTACTTCTCCCTTTGAGAGGCGGACACCACAATTGCAGCGCTTGATTCCTTGCGGTTACTTTTTACCAACGTGATCTTTGTAAAGGCTTCGTAGTGTTGCTTGCTAGTCATCTCATCTAAGGCAATGTGATGAACTCCTAGCGTAGCACACAGCTTGTGGGTAAAGATGTACAACCTCTCGAGAGTGTAAAACTGACATGTCAGCCGTGCTCACGGTTATGAGCGGCCCAGATCCTTTATGCAGATTAGTGGGTTCCTAGTTGGGTTGGATGTTGGTTCCCATGTTAATAATGTTGGTTAATCTTTTATGCAATATCTTGGGTTAAGGGTTTAATCACGTTTTTGTAGTAACTAGCTGTTAAATAAAATCTGACCAACTAAAAGCTCATGCATTGTGTCAGTTAACCTTAGAGCCTCACAGTTCATGTTATACTTGTTGAGTATGAAATATTCACGTTTGTTTTACTTTAAACCTACTGTTGGCTGGAACCCAACCGCTGTTCAGTTCAAGAAGGCTTTGAAGAATATGTTCAGGACCATGATGAGTTCTAGGCGTACCTGTTCACCGGTCGACATCCCTATGGCGGCTCGTCTGCTTTTGTTTACGCTTCCATTTTGACTCTGATATAAAGACAAGTCGTCTTGCTGTAATAATGTGATGATATACTCTGTGTAACGTTTTATCCCATTTATGCACGTTCTGGGATGTCACTATTGTCATAATATATGTGAGACTTGTTCCTGGCACATATATGTTGTTCCGGTTCCATTGGTTGAGAACAGGGCGTGACAAAGTGGTACCACAGCCGTATTGACTGTAGGACGGTAGCCTAGTTAGAAATGGTCGTGTTTAAGGATTTCACCTCTTTTGTCTATCTGCTACTTGATAAAATTTTTTTATTTTTATCCCGCTTACTACAAAATCATATGTTATCATTATGTTGAAAATTTTGCTTTATTCATTCAATCATATAGAACTGATCTTAATCTTACTCTATCCTCCTTGTAGATGTATCCCACCAAGAGAACCGCATGCAAGAGCACCGGGGGGGCCAGGCGTTTTGGACCCTTTGTTCCCCCGCAACTTGAGCCCGATCACCCAGAAGTGGAGTCTGAGTTTGAGGAGTCTGAGTCCGAGGAGGAACCACAGGAGGAGCAGCCTGTGCCTGAGCACCTTTTTGTACCTGAGTACCCAGTGGTGGAGCCCGTGCAGCCTGAGGAGCAGGCGCCACTGGAGCAGGTGCCTCAAGAGGAGCACCCTAAGGACGACGAGGTTGTGGAGATACCCCCACCACCTCAGGTGCCGCCTGAGTTAGTGGTGCTGGACGGCGACACCGACGACGAGCACCCCATCGCCGACAACGAGCACCCTGCTGACGACGACTTCGACCTCGACGCAGAGGTGGCTGCTCACGAGTACTCTGGCGACGCCGGGTTCCACGTGGCTGGCTCTGAGGAGGTTTCCCAAGGAAACGCTTCCCAGGCGCACCAGGACACCGCTGCCGGAGCCAATGGGGAGCTAAAGTGGGTCGATGAGGAGATCTACCCTGAGGTGTATCACCTTCACCAGCTAGAGTTTCCCAGGATGATGAGGGAGGCGATCCATGAGCGAGGCTACGGCGATATGGCCGTAGTCTATGAGGCGATGAAGAGCTCACACCCCCTGCACGGCATCAAGTACACCGCGGTTGCACGTGTTGTGGAGCGGAATGTGGTGATCCAGAAGCACCACTCAGTGGCCCCTCGTGCGACACTGGATGCGGCCCTCAACGACGCTGCCCCTTAGGCTTATGGGGTCTTCTGCCACGACCACCACGGCGTCTACGATGGTTCTGGACGCCATTACCTTCCTCGCCGCCAAAGTGGAGAGGTGGCCCACGAGATTGCTCCCTTGGAGGGTGGCAATGCTCAACTGTCTACTTTGGTGCACTTCATTGCGGCCTTGCTCACTGAGCATGAGGCTTTGTTGGATGACCACCGCTGTTTGCATAGGAGGTTGGCGACAGATCAACAGGAGGCACCACACGTTGAGCCAGCACAGTCTCCTCCACGCAAGCGGATGTGCTATGGAGAGCCGAGCCGCCGCACCAGGGTGCTCCCGCGCGATGACTAGATGGCCATGCCGATATCAGTTTGAGTCCTTGAGTTTTTTTCTTTTCTTTCTGTGTGGAACTTGTTTAAATTCTGGTTGGTTGTTTGTTTGCTTAATGAACCATGTTTGATTCGGATCTTTGGTTGAGTGTTATATCGAGCTGTGGGGATTTGTCTACAGCATGAACATGTTAGTGTTATCAAAAATAAAATAAAGTTAGTTCGTTGGGTTAAAGATATCAACTCTATTGCTCTATCTACTATGTCATGTGCTTATGATGTCTCTGTTGCAATCAGATGGCTAACACAAGGAGAGGTGGTGGAGCTGGTGCTGATAACCAAGGAAACCCAGGAGGAGGCCACCCACTGCCCAACCCTCCACCACTAACACCGGAGCAGTTCTATAATCTTCAGATGCAGATGATGGCAACAATGACCAATGCTGTGCAAGTTCTCCAACAGGCTCAAGCTCAGCCACCACCCCTGCCACCTAGAGACAGGCATGGAGATTTTCTGAAGGGCCATCCTCCCACTTTCTCTCATGCTACAGAACCACTACAGGCTGATGACTGGCTTCGTGCAGTGGAACACCAGTTAGATATAGCACAGTGCAATGACAGGGAAAGGGTCTTGTATGGATCTGGACTGTTGAGGGGTGCAGCACTTGACTGGTGGGAATCTTACAGAGTCTAGGATAGGGAGGCTTTTACTTGGGCACAGTCAGGGAGAACTTTCGCAACCACCATATGCCTGCAGGATTGATGAAGATGAAGAAAAAGGAGTTTCTTTCATTGAAGCAAGGCAACATGTCTATGGCTGACTATAGGGACAATTTCCTTCAACTGGCAAGGAAGGTACGCTACTGCAGAGGTGGCAGATGATAGGGAAAGCAGGAATATTTCATGGAAGGTTTAAATGATGAACTCCATTACCAGTTGATGAACTATACTTTTCCTAGCTTTCATCAATTAGTGGACAGGGCGCTTTTCACTGAGAGGAAGCGCCAGGACATAGAAGAAAGGAAGAGAAAGTTCAACAACTCGTCATCAAGCAGTAACACCCGTCCTCGCTATCCCCAAGGTCAGAGTTCTCAGCAGTAGGGGTACCCACAACAGTAGCGCAGCCAGGCTCAAGTGCAGTATCAGGGCAGCGCTATCAGACTCAGCCTAACCATCCTGCTTATCAAGCTCAGTGTCAAGTGCAGTCCAACCCTACTCCAACAAACCAGGCACAGGTTCCAACAGGCAGGAACTGCTACAAGTGTGGGGGTACAGGGCATTATGCCAATGTCTGCCCCAAAAGACGCCAGTAAACCAACCGGGTTAGCAAAGTCAGAGGCAGAATCCTCCGCAGCAGCAGCAAGGGTGCCCCAATCAGCAAGCCAAGGCGCCAAGGCAAGGGAAGGTGAACCATGTGACTGCTGAGACTGCATCGGTAGCTTCTAACATCGTACTTGGTACGTTCCTCGTTAAAAACCATCCTGCATCAATACTTTTTGATACAGGCGCAACTCACTCTTTCATTGCAAAGGCATATGCTGAGAAACACAATATAGATATAAGCCCCATGAAAAAGCCCATGATAATCTCATCACCTGGGAAAAAGATAAATACCAACTTGATATGCTCCAGGGTTAGCATAGTCATAAGGGGGGTAGAGTTTTACACTAAGCTAATAGCAATGGACTTAGTGGACATTGATGTCATTCTGGGTATGGAAACTCTTAATAAGTGGGGTGTCAAAATAGATTGTGCCGGACGAACTGTTCACCTTACAGCCCCAGATGGTCAGGGGGTAGAAATCAGTGCAACAAGTCCTTCTGGTTATCTGCATCAAATGGAGGTTAAACCCACAGATGGAATTAGGGTGGTTCATGAGTTTCTAGATGTCTTTCCAGACGAGCTACCAGGTATGCCATCTGACCGAGATGTTGAATTTTTAATAGAACTTTTACCTGGTACGGCACCAATAGCAAAAAGGCAATATAGAGTGGCACCCAAAGAACAAGAGTTAATAAAGAAAAATATAGATGAGTTGTTAGGAAAGGGGTTCATTCGGCCTAGTGCCTCACCTTGGGCTTTTTCAGTTTTATTTGTTGATAAAAAGGATGGGTCAAGAAGGATGTGTGTGGATTATAGAGCCTTGAATGATGTCATAATCAAAAATAAATATCCTCTACCCCGGATAGATAATTTATTTGACCAATTGCAAGGTGCATGTGTGTTCTCAAAAATTGATTTGAGGTCTGGTTATTATCAAATGAAGATTCGTCCTTCTGATATTCCAAAGACTGCTTTCATTACTAGATTTGGGTTATATGAATACACAATGATGTCCTTTGGTTTGACAAATGCTCCTGCTTATTTCATGAATCTTATGAACAAGGTGTTTATGGAATATCTTGACAAGTTTGTTGTGGTGTTCATTGATGATATATTGATCTATTCCAAGACGGAAGAAGAACATGAAGAACACTTGAGACTAGTTTTGCAAAGCTGAGAGAACATAAGTTGTATGCAAAGTTGAGCAAGTGTGAGTTTTGGCTTGATCAAGTGCCTTTCTTGGGACACATAGTCTCAAAAGGTGGAATCATGGTGGATCCTAGCAAGATCAGCAGTGTCATGGATTGGAAGGTGCCAGAGGTTGTGAAAGTGGCTCGTGGGTTTCTTGGTCTAGCAGGATATTACCGAAGGTTTATTGAGAGTTTTTCCAAGATTGCAAAGCCGATGACATCATTGCTCGAGAAGGGTGTTCCATTTATTTGGACTAAGGAGAGGCAAGCCGCATTTGAGGAATTAAAGAAGAGACTCACCACAGCTCCGGTACTTACTCTACCGGATCAAACAAAAAGTTTCACGGTTTATTGCGATGCTTCTAAAGAAGGTTTGGGTTGTGTGCTGATGCAAGAGGGTAAGGTGATTGCTTATGCTTCACGCCAGCTAAGAAAGCATGAGGTCAATTATCCCACTCATGATCTGGAGTTAGCAGCTGTTGTGCACGCTCTGAAAATCTGGAGGCATTATTTATTTGGGAATCGGTGCGAGATATACACTGATCATAAGAGTCTTAAATATATCTTCACACAGAATGAGCTAAATATGAGGTAGAGAAGATGGCTAGAGTTGATTAAAGATTATGACCTGGAGATACATTACCATCCAGGGAAAGCTAATGTGGTAGCAGATGCTTTAAGCAGAAAAAGTTATGTTAACATGGCAGTTGCTTTTCAGATGCCCCTTGAGCTATGTGCAGAATTTGAGAATTTGAATTTGGGATTCGTGCATCACACCACAGTAGCAACTTTTGAAGCAGAGCCTACCCTTGAAAAGGAAATAAGGAAACATCAGAAGACGGATGAGAAAATTCAGGAGATCCGGGAACAGATCAAGGTTGGCAAGGCGCCACACTTTCGTGAGGATGAACAGGGTACTGTATGATACAAGAACCGGATCTGTGTGCCAGATGTGGACAGTATAAAGAAGCTAATACTCAGTGAGGCTCATGACACCGCTTACTCCATTCACCCGGGCAGTACAAAGATGTATCACGACTTGAAGGAAAGGTTCTAGTGGTATGGAATGAAGAGAGTAGTGGCAGAATATGTTGCAGTATGTGACACTTGTCAGCGTGTGAAGGCTGAACATCAGCGACCTGCAGGTTTCTTGCAACCACTGAAGATTCCTGAGTGGAAATGGGAAGAAATAAGCATGGATTTTATTGTGGGGTTACCTAGGACTCAGAAAGGTTACAACTCGATTTGGGTAGTTATGGATCGCTTGACTAAGGTAGCTTACTTCATACCTGTGAATACTACTTATTCAGGTGCTAGATTAGCAGAGCTATACATATCAAGAATTGTTTGTTTGCATGGTGTACCTAAGAGAATTATTTCTGATAAAGGTTCACAGTTCACATCTCATTTTTGGGAGCAACTGCATGATTCGTTGGATACTAAGCTTAGGTTTAGTACAGCATATCACCCACAGACAGATGGCCAGACTGAAAGGACAAATCAAATTTTGGAGGACATGTTGAGAGCATGTGCAATTCAGTATGGAACTAGTTGGGATAAGAGTCTACCTTATGCTGAATTCTCTTATAACAACAGTTATCAAGCCAGTATGAAGAAGTCACCATTTGAGGCATTGTATGGCAGAAGGTGCAGGACTCCATTGTTTTGGAATCAAACAGGTGAGAAGCAAGTGTTTGGCCCTGATCTTATCAAAGACGCTGAACAACAAATAAAAATAGTACGTGAGAACTTGAGAGTTGCTCAGTCCAGACAGAAAAGTTACGCTGATGTGCAACGCAGGGATTTGACCTTTAAGGTTGATGACTTTGTGTATCTGAAGGTGTCACCTATGAGAGGAATTCGGAGGTTCAATGTTAAGGGAAAGCTAGCACCAAGATACATTGGTCCATTCAAGATACTTGAAAGGAAGGGTGAAGTGGCTTACAAGTTGGAATTGCCATCAAGCCTATCTAGTATACATGATGTGTTTCATGTTTCTCAGTTGAAAAAGTGCTTGAGAGTGCCAGAAGAACAAGCGCCACTGGAAGGTTTGGATGTGCAGGAGGATTTGACATATACAGAGCACCCAATGAAGATTCTTGAAACATCAGAAAGGGTCATTAGGAATAAGAGGATTAAAATGTGTACAGTGCAGTGGAAACATCACACAGAGGATGAGGCTACTTGGGAAAGAGAGGAAGAGTCGAGAGCAGCTTATCCTGAACTCTTTGCTAGCCACCTATATGAATCTCAGGGCAAGATTCATGTTAAGGGGGGTAGGTTTGTAACATCCTAGTTTAAATTCTAGTATTTTACAATTAAATTCAAGCAATTTATTTAAATTTCTAAGACTTATGTGCTTAGTTTGCATTTACCATGGTTTATTTAAAATAAATACAGTTATAAAATGTCACACCCTGGTTTTCAAAAGAAAAACCAGAGCAAATCTATATGTGTGCCAGGATCTAATCTCACACATATAGAGACAATTAACAGTGATATCATAGACAATGCTTTATTACATATCGTTTAAACAAGAATTACATAAAGACATCAAGTCTTTAACACAGAGTAGCGGAAACATAACTAAAACACCAGGCCATCCACAGGGAAGCCAACTGGGGGTCGCTCGCCTAGAACTCCATGATCCTTCATTTGTACTCCTTTAAGCCTTCATCTTCTGAGCAGCGGTTGGGTTCCAGCCAACAGTAGGTTGAAATAAAAGAAACAAGCGTGAGTACTTCAACTCGTACTCCACAAGTATAACATGAACTATGAGGCTCTAAGGTTGGCTGACACGTTGCATGAGCTTTTAGTTGGTCAAGTTTTATTAAACAACTAGTTACTACAAGTTGGTAGATAAACCATTAAACCCAAGATATTGCTTGTGAACATTAGTCAACAATATTAACATAAGAACCACTTTCAAACCCAACAGAACCACTAATCTGCATAAAGGATCTGGGCCGCTCATAACCGTGAGCACGGCTGACATGTCAGTTTTACACTCTCGAGAGGTCGTACATCTTTACCCATGAGTCGTGGGCTACGCTAGTGGTCCACCACATTACCTTAGATGAGATGGCTAGCAAGCACACTACGAGGCCTTTACAAAGATCACGTTGGTAAGGCGTAACCGCTAAGGTTTCAGGATCCGCAACTGTGGAGCAAGCCTCAAGGGGAGATAAACCCACTCAACCCAAGTAGCGCGAGGGCCACAGAAGCTCACCTCCCCTCTTGCCCCGTCGGTAAGTTACTCCCAAACCAATGCAACCTAATTAGTTAGCCAAGACCGTCCCATTCCAGTCTCATGGTAGCACTGTTGTCCCAGGTTGTCGCTTTGCGAACCGGTCCTTACAGAGAGTGGCTATAAGCAAAACACATGCTCATGCCCCCTAAACCAAGTTGCTAAAAAGCCATTTTTACAGAGACGGGAACCACTCAAGCACACAGCACAGAGGGTCACGCTCCGAGTTACCATTAACAAGATTATTAACAGAAGTAACATGTGTTCGCGCAGCAACTAGCAAAACTTAACCAACAAGCAACCCATAGGTAAACATATCGATAAAAGAGGCTAGGTACAGTCCTTATTGGCATACAAAATTAGACACATGCATATGAAGTGATTAAGTGGTTATTGGGTTGTGTCCATGTTATACTTGCCTTCCTCAAAAAGTACTTTTGCTGCTGCTCACACACGTTGATCCTCAGCGCAAACAACTGAAACAACAAACAAAGGGGAACTAAGAACAATACACCATACGAATAAATGATTTTATAAAGAATATAAAAAGAACACTGGTCGTTACTAATAACATGGGAGCGCAACAACTGGAACAATGTTTAACAAGGATATAAAGGTGGCTAGAAAAGAATAAACTCATGATGAAGGATATGAAGGTAGGAACTCATTATGGTAGGGCTAGGTGTTAAGAGATATAAACATGAAAAGGTGAAAGATGTTGCCAGGGCATGGTTTGCATAGAGATATTATTGTGGTGGAGAATATGAGGGGTGAGAAGGAACTAGGGTGGAATTGAGAGAGGAATACGGTTGATCTCGCCGTGGTGTTTGTGCTGAAACTGCACACGATAAGACAATGGTATTGCGGGCACCAGAACTCTTCCCATGCCACACCATTTAAGGACCTTATTTGTGGAATTGATATGAGATATGTGGACTAAATTCTGACCAAAAGGTGCTGAGATTCGACCAACGGGTCAATGACAAAAGAAGGCGCAACGTAGAGTTATGTAGCCTCTTTTCTGCAGGAGGGACAGCAAGTGCACCGATCGGAAAGACCATCCAACACCTGGCCTAAACTGATCCAAAGGCTGCCAAAATTTACAAAAATGTGTGGTACTATGATATACATGATGTGACAAAAGGATTCGATGATTGGAGAAGATGATTAATAGAAAAGACCCTTGCATTTGGTATAACCTCGGCTGTCCGGGCTGCAGATATGTGTTCGCGGTAACTCTAAAATCTACGGACCTGTGTCTCCTATGGCCAAACCAATTTAGAGGGGCATGATCGATGATATAATACACATCTCGGTCAAAGGGCTCGCTGATTGGACCTCCGGATCATTGAGAAAACATGCGCCAAAATGGCAGCACTGCTGCTGTCTGGACTGCAATGACAGCGAGCACGGCGACGGCCGTTACTCTTGCACCGCTAAACTTATGGACAAACCATTTTATGGAGGTGTGTACAAGGGTATTAGGTACATCTCAGACTAAGGGCTGGGCCATTAAACTACCGGATCACCGGCAAAACATGAACCAAAGGCAGCCACACGGCTGTCATGGACAGCAGCAATAGCGGACACATCAACCAATGAAAAGCTGTTCTCCATGGCTCCGATGGCCAAACCGTTTTATGGGTATGTGCTCAAGGACAAGATACAAGATTTGGTTGAAGGGCATGACCATCAGGTCACTGGAATAGCGGAAAACAACCGTGCCCACTAGGGCAACGTGGCTGTCCATGACTGCAGCGAGACGTCGAATGGGTAAACCTTGCCGGAACTTGATGGGATTCGATCTATGCAACATGATTTGCAGCGGGAAATAAGGAAACATAGAGGAACATATGAGGGGCATCATCACCTAGGGTTTGATGGTGGAAGAGATGACATGGGCGACATCAAGGCGGTGATGCCGCTGCGCACACGATCCCATAGGGCTGCAGCCTTGCCTCGGCGTCGGGGATCGTCGGGGGTGCTCTCCATGGTCTCCACACCCATGGACAGCAGGGGCAGCAGCAAGGAGGCAACCTCCATGGCATCCTTGAGGGCGTGGATCGAAGAACGCAGCAGGGGATCATCTTCCTTGTGATAAGAGCACTCCGTTTTCATGTTTCGGTGGTGGGGGGAGTGTAGGGATGAGAGAGGGCAGCCATGGGGGAGAGGGGCGGCCATGGCTGCTCCCTCCTTCTGTTTTCTCATGAGGAGGAAGGGGAGGGGCGGCCAGGAGAGGGGAGGGGCGACCAGGAGGGGAGGGGCAGCTAGGGAGAGAAAGATTAGGGTTAGTTTGGGCTGTTTTGGGCCTGTTTAGGGCTGGCCCAAGCTATGGACAGAAGTGGGAAATAAAAGAAAGGATTTCGGGCCTTGATCCAAGGTCAAAATGAGTGGAAACTTTGGGCCTTGACCCATTGATTGAGTCTTGAGTTTGTCATGCACGAGAGAGAAAACGATAAGGGGAAAAAAATTCGACGGCATCAACTAGAACCGAATTAGGAATTTCTGGGTTCTATGGAATGAGAGATAGAAGAGAACATCATTTGGACATGAGCCTAAGAATGACACTAAGTTTTACCAAATGATGTCAATGGAAAGAAATGATGAAAAGGTAAACATGGAAACAGGATGTCGAAATGTTGATTTCAAAAGAGGCAAAAAGAGTGAGGTCGGGTGATATCATCAAAGGTTTTAAGAATGACTTAGATAAATTGATAGACGTGACTTAGTGTAGAGGATGGTCAACAAGATTGGTTTATAGTTTTGAGTCGGTGAAACTTTAGAGATACAACTCGAGTTGGCAAGGAAGCAAAGGACTAGGATTTTAGAGATATGAATTGAGATGGACTTGAAACCTAGCCGGTTTTGAAATATTTTGAAACCTCATTTTACACATATAAACACTATGCAATTCGGCATGAATGCAACAAACAAATGAGTTCTCATTGGAAAAACTTTTCAAAAGCATACGCTTCTTTCAATCCAGCAAAACTTACAAGTTCAAAAATTTTAGAAAATTTAGAAATCCTTCATTTTATTCATTGTTATCTATTCACATCCCAAAATTAGAAATTTTGGGGTGTGACAACCTACCCCCCTTAACAAGAATCTCGTCCCGAGATTCAGCATTGGCTAGCAAAGAGGATAAGGGAAAAGTACTTTCAACTCTTCTTGCTTCGGGTGGCTTCATTTAACTTTGCACATTTTGATCACCTTGTTTCTTGTAACTCTTCTGCAACTTTATGTATCTGATCTGAGTTGTATGTTCTGCATAGCTAAGGTCACCTTGCACACTGAGCTCATCAAATGGTATTTGTTCTTCTAGTACCTTGATGCACTTCTTCAACTAATAGATATGAAACACATTATGCACATCTGACAATCTAGCTAGTGACTCAAGCTGATAAACAACTTCACTTCTTCTTGCAAGGATCTTGAGTAGTCCAAAGTATTTGAGGGATAACTCTTCTTAACCTTGAATTTGTGGAGACCTCTGATAGGTGACACCTTTAAATGGACATAGTTGCCCTTCAAATTATCTGCTTCGAGCGAGTTACTCTTGGGTTCTCTTGGATGGTTTGAACTTCTTGTTCTTTATCTGCTTCGAGCGAGTTACTCTTGGGTTCTCTTGGATGGTTTGAACTTCTTGTTCTTTATAGTTTATAACTCTTGGCCCAAGCAAATGTTCCTCTCTAAGCTGGTGCTCGAGTGTAATGGTGTTCTGCGCTTTCTACCATATAATGCCTCGACTGATGCTTTACCTTCTTCTAATTGTTCCTTGATCCCATTGATCTTCTTACCCTTTGACTAACCTTTTCTAGTCACATGCTTCAAAATAGGTTCTACCTCCATGGTAACTTCCTTGGTTGTATTCAAGAATCCAAAACTGAATCTTTCAGCTCCACCTGTTACTCCAAAGGCATCTGAAACTCAAAGCTATATTGATGTAACTTTACAAATCTCTAAAGCATGAACAACACCTGCTACTCCAGATTATGAGTTCAGTCATTCCCTTCATGTTCCTTTAGATGCAAGAACTATGACTCGTATCAAAACACATCTTTGACCTTGTCATGATGCATCCCCATACACTGAGATCTCTTGTGGACATCTGGCTGAGATAAAACTGGTGTGGTAGTCAACCTTCTCTTCAACAATTCGGATGTATCTCGGTGATTTGAAGTCCGTAGAAACTTAGCATTTCTCTCGAACAAGGTTATCGGTTGCTCTAGAATCTTTGAGAATCCTTAATGAACCTCCAATAATACCATGCTATATTAAGGAAGCTTCTGATGTCCTTCACATCCTGAGGTGTTTTCCATTCTTCCGACATTTATTCTTGTTTTTCAACCACAGTTCCAGCTTATTTCATATTCCGCTACCATTCATGAATCTTGCCGGTAATTGGGATCTACCCCCCTTAACAAAATGATACTTGCATCAGTCTGGCATAGTTCCTCTTCACACTTGAAGAAAGGAGATAAGATTAGAATGTTAACTTGTCACCATTTGTCATATGTATTCTTCTCGGGTGCTCTCATAACATCAAGATATTGAATAGACAGAGGGACAAGGAAGACAACAAAGCAAGGACATGGATAGAAGAAACCCACCTATCTATCGATGCCATTGTAGACCAGAAAGGTCAACAGCACATCAACAATCACTACAAAGAACCAAATCAAACATATATCACAATAACAAAGCAAACAACATAGGAGCACACTAACATGATTATGTCCTTATGAAACCACACTAGCACTCAATCCTTAACATCGTTTGTCTAGCGATATAAAAGGCTTAGGTGAAACTTATATAACTCAAAGCGCTAAACTAGCGAGTGGGTATACGTTCTTGCAAACTTGAGTGTTGTAGGAGACACTTCATGCCATGGGTTCTTCAACATCACAATTGGCGTCCTTCAGTCGACGATGATATGTTGAGCTCGAACTTCACGAACATCTTCACTTGCCTTGTATATCGTATTGGCCAAAGACTAAAGAATTTAAACAAAGATAAGAGAGGGTGACTATTTTATCAATAGATAGCAGAAGATGAGTTTTGAGCAACAAGAGATAGGCAAAGGTCACATAGTTGAAAGTTTTTCAAAATCTAGAGAAAATATAACCTTAGTGACGACCATTGCTACCTAGGCTTGCGTCCTACAGTCAGCACGGCTCTGATACCACTTTGTCACACCCTGGTTTTCAAAAGAAAAACCAGAGCAAATCTATATGTGTGCCAGGATCTAATCTCACACATATAGAGACAATTAACAGTGATATCATAGACAATGCTTTATTACATATCGTTTAAACAAGAATTACATAAAGACATCAAGTCTTTAACACAGAGTAGCGGAAGCATAACTAAAACACCAGGCCATCCACAGGGAAGCCAACTGGGGGTCGCTTGCCTAGAACTCCATGATCCTTCATTTGTACTCCTTTAAGCCTTCATCTTCTGAGCAGCGGTTGGGTTCCAGCCAACAGTAGGTTGAAATAAAAGAAACAAGCGTGAGTACTTCAACTCGTACTCCACAAGTATAACATGAACTATGAGGCTCTAAGGTTGGCTGACACGTTGCATGAGCTTTTAGTTGGTCAAGTTTTATTAAACAACTAGTTACTACAAGTTGGTAGATAAACCATTAAACCCAAGATATTGCTTGTGAACATTAGTCAACAATATTAACATAAGAACCACTTTCAAACCCAACAGAACCACTAATCTGCATAAAGGATCTGGGCCGCTCATAACCGTGAGCACGGCTGACATGTCAGTTTTACACTCTCGAGAGGTCGTACATCTTTACCCATGAGTCGTGGGCTACGCTAGTGGTCCACCACATTACCTTAGATGAGATGGCTAGCAAGCACACTACGAGGCCTTTACAAAGATCACGTTGGTAAGGCGTAACCGCTAAGGTTTCAGGATCCGCAACTGTGGAGCAAGCCTCAAGGGGAGATAAACCCACTCAACCCAAGTAGCGCGAGGGCCACAGAAGCTCACCTCCCCTCTTGCCCCGTCGGTAAGTTACTCCCAAACCAATGCAACCTAATTAGTTAGCCAAGACCGTCCCATTCCAGTCTCATGGTAGCACTGTTGTCCCAGGTTGTCGCTTTGCGAACCGGTCCTTACAGAGAGTGGCTATAAGCAAAACACATGCTCATGCCCCCTAAACCAAGTTGCTAAAAAGCCATTTTTACAGAGACGGGAACCACTCAAGCACACAGCACAGAGGGTCACGCTCCGAGTTACCATTAACAAGATTATTAACAGAAGTAACATGTGTTCGCGCAGCAACTAGCAAAACTTAACCAACAAGCAACCCATAGGTAAACATATCGATAAAAGAGGCTAGGTACAGTCCTTATTGGCATACAAAATTAGACACATGCATATGAAGTGATTAAGTGGTTATTGGGTTGTGTCCATGTTATACTTGCCTTCCTCAAAAAGTACTTTTGCTGCTGCTCACACACGTTGATCCTCAGCGCAAACAACTGAAACAACAAACAAAGGGGAACTAAGAACAATACACCATACGAATAAATGATTTTATAAAGAATATAAAAAGAACACTGGTCGTTACTAATAACATGGGAGCGCAACAACTGGAACAATGTTTAACAAGGATATAAAGGTGGCTAGAAAAGAATAAACTCATGATGAAGGATATGAAGGTAGGAACTCATTATGGTAGGGCTAGGTGTTAAGAGATATAAACATGAAAAGGTGAAAGATGTTGCCAGGGCATGGTTTGCATAGAGATATTATTGTGGTGGAGAATATGAGGGGTGAGAAGGAACTAGGGTGGAATTGAGAGAGGAATACGGTTGATCTCGCCGTGGTGTTTGTGCTGAAACTGCACACGATAAGACAATGGTATTGCGGGCACCAGAACTCTTCCCATGCCACACCATTTAAGGACCTTATTTGTGGAATTGATATGAGATATGTGGACTAAATTCTGACCAAAAGGTGCTGAGATTCGACCAACGGGTCAATGACAAAAGAAGGCGCAACGTAGAGTTATGTAGCCTCTTTTCTGCAGGAGGGACAGCAAGTGCACCGATCGGAAAGACCATCCAACACCTGGCCTAAACTGATCCAAAGGCTGCCAAAATTTACAAAAATGTGTGGTACTATGATATACATGATGTGACAAAAGGATTCGATGATTGGAGAAGATGATTAATAGAAAAGACCCTTGCATTTGGTATAACCTCGGCTGTCCGGGCTGCAGATATGTGTTCGCGGTAACTCTAAAATCTACGGACCTGTGTCTCCTATGGCCAAACCAATTTAGAGGGGCATGATCGATGATATAATACACATCTCGGTCAAAGGGCTCGCTGATTGGACCTCCGGATCATTGAGAAAACATGCGCCAAAATGGCAGCACTGCTGCTGTCTGGACTGCAATGACAGCGAGCACGGCGACGGCCGTTACTCTTGCACCGCTAAACTTATGGACAAACCATTTTATGGAGGTGTGTACAAGGGTATTAGGTACATCTCAGACTAAGGGCTGGGCCATTAAACTACCGGATCACCGGCAAAACATGAACCAAAGGCAGCCACAGGCTGTCATGGACAGCAGCAATAGCGGACACATCAACCAATGAAAAGCTGTTCTCCATGGCTCCGATGGCCAAACCGTTTTATGGGTATGTGCTCAAGGAAAAGATACAAGATTTGGTTGAAGGGCATGACCATCAGGTCACTGGAATAGCGGAAAACAACCGTGCCCACTAGGGCAACGTGGCTGTCCATGACTGCAGCGAGACGTCGAATGGGTAAACCTTGCCGGAACTTGATGGGATTCGATCTATGCAACATGATTTGCAGCGGGAAATAAGGAAACATAGAGGAACATATGAGGGGCATCATCACCTAGGGTTTGATGGTGGAAGAGATGACATGGGCGACATCAAGGCGGTGATGCCGCTGCGCACACGATCCCATAGGGCTGCAGCCTTGCCTCGGCGTCGGGGATCGTCGGGGGTGCTCTCCATGGTCTCCACACCCATGGACAGCAGGGGCAGCAGCAAGGAGGCAACCTCCATGGCATCCTTGAGGGCGTGGATCGAAGAACGCAGCAGGGGATCATCTTCCTTGTGATAAGAGCACTCCGTTTTCATGTTTCGGTGGTGGGGGGGAGTGTAGGGATGAGAGAGGGCAGCCATGGGGGAGAGGGGCGGCCATGGCTGCTCCCTCCTTCTGTTTTCTCATGAGGAGGAAGGGGAGGGGCGGCCAGGAGAGGGGAGGGGCGACCAGGAGGGGAGGGGCAGCTAGGGAGAGAAAGATTAGGGTTAGTTTGGGCTGTTTTGGGCCTGTTTAGGGCTGGCCCAAGCTATGGACAGAAGTGGGAAATAAAAGAAAGGATTTCGGGCCTTGATCCAAGGTCAAAATGAGTGGAAACTTTGGGCCTTGACCCATTGATTGAGTCTTGAGTTTGTCATGCACGAGAGAGAAAACGATAAGGGGAAAAAAATTCGACGGCATCAACTAGAACCGAATTAGGAATTTCTGGGTTCTATGGAATGAGAGATAGAAGAGAACATCATTTGGACATGAGCCTAAGAATGACACTAAGTTTTACCAAATGATGTCAATGGAAAGAAATGATGAAAAGGTAAACATGGAAACAGGATGTCGAAATGTTGATTTCAAAAGAGGCAAAAAGAGTGAGGTCGGGTGATATCATCAAAGGTTTTAAGAATGACTTAGATAAATTGATAGACGTGACTTAGTGTAGAGGATGGTCAACAAGATTGGTTTATAGTTTTGAGTCGGTGAAACTTTAGAGATACAACTCGAGTTGGCAAGGAAGCAAAGGACTAGGATTTTAGAGATATGAATTGAGATGGACTTGAAACCTAGCCGGTTTTGAAATATTTTGAAACCTCATTTTACACATATAAACACTATGCAATTCGGCATGAATGCAACAAACAAATGAGTTCTCATTGGAAAAACTTTTCAAAAGCATACGCTTCTTTCAATCCAGCAAAACTTACAAGTTCAAAAATTTTAGAAAATTTAGAAATCCTTCATTTTATTCATTGTTATCTATTCACATCCCAAAATTAGAAATTTTGGGGTGTGACATAAAACTAATCATAGGCCTAACTTTCTTGTGCATACACGCTGGTGCATCTTTTCTTGGTTGCATGATTTAAGGATTCAAATTCAAATTTATTTGAATGATTAGAACTATTGCTTTCTCAATTCAAAAGAATTCAAAAATAGAAAAGAAAAAGAGAAAAAAAAAAGAAAAGGGCAACCAGGCCGCCAGCCCAAAGCCAGCAGCCCAGCTGCCCCTGCCTCACCCGCATGGGCCAAAAGGCTGGCCCAACCCGAACCGCGCCTTCCTCTCCTCCCTCTCTCACGTGCCACTGACGAGTGGGCAGCGCCCCTGCTCTCACTGCCGCGCCGGACCCACCAGTCAGCCTCGTCTCCCTCCTCTCGCCGCAAACTCCGCACCCCTTCCTCGCTCCGCCCTGCCACGTCGGCATGGTGAGGGGGGAAACTCTCCCCGAATCCATGCCCCACGTCCCCTTCCTTAAACCCTCCATCAAATCCCGAGCGTGGCGGCAGTTTCCCCTTCTCCCTCCCTTCCTTCACTGCCCCATGACGAGAGCTCAAGCCGCCGCCCACTCCCTTCACGTCCGCGATGCTACATCGCACCCGAGCCCTATAAAACCTAGCCCCGAGCCTCGCCTCAAATCCCTTTACCACTCTGCTGCTCCAATCGAGCTCTAGTTCACCGAAACGCCCGCAATTCGCCGCCAGAGCTCCGCCTTGGTATGCCGCTCTGCCGCGAAATTCGACGTCAGCGAGGCGTTTCCAGCCCTAATTCCACCGTACTCTTGTCCGCAGGAGCTTCGCGGTGTTTCGCCGTGGGTTTTTGACACGAGACCGCGCCTCCAACGCCCCTGTCCGTGAGCAGTTCCAAGCTGGACCACCGTCTCTCATCGCCAGGCCTCACCGCCCGTTCCCCGCCTTCATCGAGTCCCTGGTGAGCTTCGGCGTGACCCTCTCTCCCTCTTGAGCCAACTCTAGTGCTGCAAGCGCGCCCCTAGGCCCCAGCGCACGCCACTCCGGAGAGCCGCCGCCGCGCGGGCTGAACCCCACCATGGGTTTTGGTCGCCGCTGGCGCCTCCCCATCCCCTTTGTTCCCTACCGCCCGATCAGAGATGCATGGTCACGATTAAAACGTGGGATACCCCTTCGCGGGCCAATCAGAACGCACCACGTCGCCCTTACTTAACCCAGTCAGCATGGGCCCGCACGTCAGGCCGACGTGGCAAGCCACGTCACCGTACACGCCAGCGCCGCTTTAGCGCAGACCCGGTCAACCGCAGTCTTTTGCGCTTAAGCCCCTATCTTTTCCTGTTATCGGTCCAGCCCTATGGAAAAGTATTTAGGTTTTGGTCCTGTTTTTATCAGTTTGACCCCTGAGCTTTTCGGGATTTGAACCCACAGTCGAAGCTCTCGGGTTTGTGCTCTAAAACCCTCGGCGGCGACGTTTAATTGCGAATAGGTCCTCGGTTTTGCAAAGTTAGTCCCTGGTTTAGTTTATTTAACACAGTTTTGCCCCTAGGAGCTTGTTTTATGCATAACTTTCACGTTTTAACTCCGATTTGAATGATTCTTGCGCTCACGTGATCGTAGAAATGCGTAGAATGTTTTTAGTACAGTTTTATCTTCTATTTTTTATGATATGATGTACTGTTTCTTACCTTTTGATAATTGTTTGCATGTATGTATGCGTGGAAATGCTTGTATATTGTCGTGAACGTGTTTAGACGATGAGCAGTTTGTTGGTGAAGAAGAGCAGCAGTTTGAGGGTATTGAGCAGCAGCCTCAAGATCAGTTTGAGCAAAGCAAGTATAACATGAACACAACCTAATAACCATTTAATCACTTCATATGCATGTGTCTAATTTTGAATGCCAATAAGGACTGCAGCTAGCCTCTTTCATCGATATGTTTACCTATGGGATGCATGTTAGTTAAGTTTTGCTAGTTGCTGCGCGAACACATGTTACTTTTGTTAATAATATTGTTAATGGATCTATGCAATATAATTGTTGAGCTTGACCCTCTGTGCTGTGTGCTTGAGTGGTTCATGTCTCCTTAAAATTTGCTTTTTAGCAACTTGGTTTAGGGGGCATGAGCATGTGCTTAGTGGTTTGCTCATAGCCGCTCTCCGTAAGGACCGGTTCGCAAAGCGATAACCTGGGACAACCGTGCTACCATGAGACTAGTATGGGATGGTCTTAGCTGATTAATTAGATCGTTTTGGTTTGGGGTAACTTACCTGCGGGACAAGAGGGGGAGTAAGCTTTTGTGGTCGCTGCACTACCTTAGGTTGAGTGTGCTGAGTGCTTCTCCCTTTGAGAGGCGGACACCACAATTGCGGCGCTTGATTCCTTACGGTTACTTTTTACCAACATGATCTTTGTAAAGGCTTCGCAGTGTTGCTTGCTAGTCATCTCATATAAGGCAATGTGATGAACTCCTAGCGTAGCACACGACTTGTGGGGAAAGATGTACAACCTCTCGAGAGTGTAAAACTGACATGTCAGCCGTGCTCACGGTTATGAGCGGCTCCTTTATGCAGATTAGTGGGTTCTTGGTTGGGTTGGAAGTTGGTTCCCATTTTAATGATGTTGGTTAATCTTTTATGCAATATCTTGGGTTAAGGGTTTAATCACGCTTTTGTAGTACCTAGCTGTTAAATAAAATCTGACCAACTAAAAGCTCATGCATTGTGTCAGTTAACCTTAGAGCCTCACAGTTCATGTTATACTTGTTGAGTATGAAATACTCACGCTTGTTTTACTTTAAACCTACTGTTGGCTAGAACCCTACCGCTGTTCAGTTCAAGAAGGCTTTGAAGAATATGTTCAGGACCATGATGAGTTCTAGGTGTACCTGTTCACCAGTCGACATCCCTGTGACGGCTCGTTTGCTTTTGTTTACGCTTCCGTTTTGACTCTAATATAACGACAAGTCGTCTTGCTGTAATAATGTGATGATATACTCTGTGTAACGTTTTATCCCATTTATGCACGTTCTGTGATGTCACTATTGTCATAATATATGTGAGACTTGTTCTTGGCACATATATATTATTCTGGTTCCGTTGGTTGGGAACTGGGCGTGACAACGACTCCCAGGGCTACGACGTGGAGGAGAGCGCCAAGCTCCGTGGCCTCCGCCACGCCGGCCTCCAGGACTTTGACGACGAGGAGGAGGACAGCGAGGAGGAGGACGACAAGGACGAGAATGATGACGATGCCCCCGGCGGCCGTGATGGCTCGGGCGGCCCCGACGGGGACGATGGCGGCCCCGACGGTGGAGACGAGGCCGACGCTCCGGCCTCCAAGCGCCGCCGCGTCACCGGGCACTCGGCCGGCCCATCCACCGGCCATTAGGCCACCACCACCACCATAGCAGTAGTAGTATTAGAGTAGGATGATCATCTATATGTAATCCATGTAATGAACTATATATATATGTATAATGAAATCCATCGTTTTAAGCTTCGCTCTTGAGATCTTGTGCTCTTTCATCTTTGAGAAACAAGCGTCCGAGTTAAACGCAAATTCCGAGTGCTTAAAGTAGAGTAGAAATCATGAGACGACTTATTCTCCGAGTGATAGAGAACATGTTCTTGTGCCAAGGAAACCGACTGAACCGCCATGTTGCAGAAGAAGCATCCCGGCTGAGATCACTGGGCCAATCTCAAAAATACCCGACTCAACAGCAAATAGCATGAAATCCGAGTTAAGATAATAGTGGTCACGGTTTTCGTCAACTCTTCGAGGACCAATATTAATGGCGTCAGGGTTATTTGAGATCTATACCCTGAACCGATTTCATCCATCCGAGTACTGTACTGGCATTCTCTCCCTTTGAGGCCGCCGCCACCATTGCTTGAATCAAAGAGCGCTACTGCTTTCTTCACTGCTCAAATCCCCAAATCGACAAGAACACCCGCACCCATGGCTCCCAAGAAGAAGACCTTGAGTGAGCGCGGAAACACTAGTGAAGGACTACCACACAATGAGAATCGGCAGTTACCCTCTCCATACATAGCATACCGCCCCTCCACCGTCACCGAGCCCATGCTAGAATCACTAGTAGCTATGGGCATCCTGCCACCAAAGGAGGTGGCAAACTGGAGGGTCTGCGTGAAGAAAGATGACACTGCACCAACCGAGGACACTCATGAGGCAGTGGTATTTGTTCCGTTCTTCATCCGAAGGTTAGGCCTTCCTGTGTGCTCATTCATGCGAGGCCTTTTTCAATTCTATTCCATCAATTTGACACACCTGAACCCCAACTCTGTGCTTCAACTTTCGATTTTCATCCATCTTTACAAAGCGTTCCTCGGGATTGTTCCCCACTTTGGCTTATGGAAATATTTATACCACTGCAAAGCCGATTTGAAGGATGAGGTGTTGCAAGTGACCGGAGGGGCTAGCTTTGAACTTCGCAAGAACCGCAAAGCTGTTTACTTGGATATCCCCCTTCCAGATAACAACAGAGGATGGCACTCCGAGTGGTTTTATATAGAGAACCATGGAAATTCGCTTCCCTCAAGGTCTGGCAGGCAGCCTGACAGTAAGCTGGCAAGCTGGGAGGAAGGGCCAACTGCTGAAGAACAAACCGAGGTCAATGTGCTGTTGGAGGAAATATCCAACCTAAAAGAAAATGGCCTGACAGCCCATGCAGTGGTCATAGACTTTGTGTATCACTGCATTCAGCCATTGAAAGATAGGATATACCCTGCCTATCTGTACGTCGGAGCAAGTGATCCAACTAGAGAGACGACCCGAGCTATGACTGAAGAAACTGTTAAGGCCCGAGTTGAGTTGATGCTCAGAGGCGAAGCTCACAATGAGGGCACTCCCAGGCCTTACTCTGCCTGGCATTCGACTCCCAATGTAAGTGATCTCACTCTTACTTTTGTGACTAAGCTTACTTGTTATTAGTTCTTGACATGTAGAGTTAATGCAGAGCAATATATCCAGTTCCTATCAGATTTGTCGTCTCCTTGCACTGACAGATTATCAAAGAGACAATTCGAGCTATCTACTGAGGAAATGGAAGCCATTGTTGCCGCTGCTCATGGTGCAGGGAATGATGAGGAGCACACCTTCATAGTAATATAGCGTGCCGCTCAAATTGCCTAAGAGACCACAGTGAGCAGCATCACTAAAGCAGCCCCCAAGCGTACAGCTGGCACCATTGGGGTCAAGACTCGGGCCACAACCGGTCAGGGGCGTACCAAGGCGAGTGCCACTGGTACCACAGTGCCAAGAAAACTGAGGACGAGCAAAAGAACGATTAAAGATGTCACAAGCTCCCCTGAGTCAACCAGAAGAACAAACAAGAAATCCAAGTACTCCTCTCACACCGTGGCCAAAACTGATGATTCATCAGTCGGAGTAGACTGGAGTCACCTGATTGATGAAGATGAGGAAGAAGAGGAGGAAATTCAACTCCATCATCGTGAAAGACGATATAAGAAACATCATGATGATGCTACAGTATCCCCTTCTGTAGCCATGCTTCCACCCAATGAGGATGAGATTGATCTAACAGTGGAGGACTTAAGTTTAGATCAGATTATCAAGGATGCCTGCAAATTCCCATACACACTGTGCACTGACGATGACATAGATCCATTGACATCGTGCTCAGGGGACCAAAGGCCTAAGAAGCCAAGCCCCTGAGCATCACCAAGTCTGACACCTAGCCATTTATCCAATTGGTTTGCTCTGTCGTTTCAATATTATTTGAGTATACTTTCTCTCTGATCAATACTACTCGGGTTGTCTCTTGATTATTGTTTCAGGAAAACGCTACTCACTACTTCGTCGATTCGGGAGTTGCGCCACTACGCACCTCGCCGACTCGCTGCTTCGTCTACTCGGGGGCTGTGCCGTCACGCACCGCGCCGAGTCACTACTTCGACGGCTCGGCGGTTGGGCTGCTGCCCGCCTTGCTGACTTACTTCTTCGTCGACTCACGAGCTAAGCTGCTGGCCGACTCAGGGAGGCTTCGCCACCGACTCGACGACACAGGGAGGCTATGCCACTGACTCGCCAACTCAGGGAGGCTTCGCCACCGACTCGACGACTTAGGGAGGCTATGCCACTGACTCGATGACACAGGGAGGCTATGCCACCGACTCGCCGACTCAGGGAGGCTTTGCCACCGACTCGACGACTCAGGGAGGCTATGCCACGGACTCGCCGACTCAGGGAGGCTTCGCCACCGACTCGACGACTCAGGGAGGCTATGCCACCGACTCGCCGACTCAGGGAGGTCTCACCACCGACTCGCCGACTCAAGGAGGCTATGCTGCCCGCCTTGTCGACTACTTCGTCAGCTCAAGAGCTGCGCCGCCGCGCACCTCGCCGATTTACTACTTTGTCGACTCAGGAAGCTGGGCTGTTGCCCGCCTCGCCGACTACTTCGTCAGCTCGGGGGCTGCGCCGCCGCACACCTCACTGACTTACTACTTTGTCGACTAGGGAAGCTAGGCTGTTGCCCACCTCGCCGACTACTTCGTCAGCTCGGGGGCTGCGCCGCTGCGCACCTCGCCGACTTACTACTTTGTCAACTCGGGAAGCTAGGCTGTTGTCTGCCTCGCCGACTCACTTCATTGACTCGGGGAGCTGGGCTGTTGCCCGCCTCGCCGACCACTTCGTCAGCTCGAGGGCTGCGCTGTCGTGTGCCTCGCTGACTCACTTCTTCGCTGACTTACTACTTCGTCGACTCGGGGGGCTGCGCCGCCGCGCGCCGCGCCGACTCACTTAGAATTTCTGAAGACCACTCGACCACTTGATCCTCAACCTGATTATGCTAATCAGCTTGAGGCTCAGGGGCTGCATGGAGGATATTATCAGAAATTTTTTGAAGACTAGAAGGCAATACATTCAGAAAGCAGAATTTGGATCTTCAAGCTGATTGTTTCTCAAGTCAACTTGAAGCTCGAGGGATTATGGGGGATAGATATCCCCTAGGTCCTCATGGAGCATATTCTCTACATAGGCCGACGGAGGGCCCAGTCCACAAGAAGACCGGCTGACTCAGTGCACAAGACAAGGACTCGACGTGTACAAGGAAGATCTAAGAAGAATCCTAATGGGAGATGTAACCAATCCTAGTAGGACTAGAACTCCTTGTAACCCAAGCCACGCCGGACTATATAAGGCGGGCTAGGGGTCCCTCTCAACATGACAACTCCTCAACCCCATAGGAACTTAACCCCCAACTCCCCAACTCCTCAACCTCATACGCCCTCATTGTACCCCCGAGAGGTCAAATCAATACAATTAGCCCCAAACAGGACGTAGGGTATTACACATCTCGCGGCCTGAACCTGTATAAATCGCGTCTTCCTTGTGTTTTGTGTTCTTTGTCGCACCTCTATGCGAACCATCGAGCTACGGTTGATGCAGACGCCCACAAAAGCACTACGTGACACACCCCGTGGTGTATTGCCGGATTAAAACCCCAACAACTCATGTGGTCAGTACAGCGTTGGTGGTCAAGCGACTAGATGGGCGGCACACGATGCCCAGGCAACATCCGGTCTACTTCATCAGCGAGGTCCTCAGTCCCTCCAAAATCAAGTATCCTCAAGTACAGAAGTTATTATACGCAGTTCTCATTACCGCACGCAAACTGCGCCATTACTTTGAGGAACATAAAATCATAGTGGTTACGGAGTTCCCAATCGAGGAGGTTTTGCACAATCGGGAGGCCATAGGACGTATCGCCAAGTGGGCTTGCGAGCTGGGGGCTCATGATATTGAATTCCGCCCTCGCACCGCAATTAACACTCAAGCATTGATCGATTTCGTCTCCGAGTGGACTGAGCATCAAGTGCCTGAGAAGCCAGAAGTCATGGAAGTTTGGAAGATGTATTTTGATGGCTCGTTGAAGTTGGAAGGAGCTGGTGCTGGCGTCGTCTTCACCTTGCCATCAGGGGAGAAACTCAAGTATGTATTACAGATCCTCTTCCCGGTTTCCAACAACGCAGCTGAATACGAGGCACTCCTCCATGGTCTGCGCCTCGCCATATCACTTGGGATCCAGCGTCTAATGGCCTACGGAGATTCCTTGGTGGTCATTAATCAGGTCAACAAGGAGTGGGATCGCTCCACAGAAAGCATGGATAAATATTGCGAGGCAGTTCGCAAGCTGGAAGGCAGATTTTAGGACCTTGAATACATTCATGTGGATCGGGATCGCAATGTGGATGCTGACATCCTATCCAAGCTAGGCTCGTCACGAGCCAAGGTACCCTTAGGCATCTTCGTTCAAGAGCTTCATCATCCTTCCGTCCAACTAGACAAACTGAGCATACCTCCCGACCGGCATATCTTAACTCTGGATGCGCTGACTGATTGGAGGGCCCCCATCATAAAATACATCCTGAACGAAGAAATTCCCAAGGATAAAGCAGAAGCTGAGCGTATAGCATGACGATCCGCTAGCTATACTCTGATTAATAATGAGTTATACAAGCATGCTGCCTCAGGAGTTTTGCTGAAATGTATAAGCACCTCATCAGGACAGAGTTTGCTGAAAGAGATACACGCTGGAGTCTGCGGAATTCATGCTACCTCACGCACATTAGTCGGGAAGGTTTTCAGGGCCGGTTTCTATTGGCCCACAGCGAAGAAGGATGCTGCCGACTGTTGGCGATCGTTATAACCTATTTCGACCACCAATACTTCATGTTTCAAGGGTACGTTTATGCAAATTTCATACATATTAACCGGTTCCACGAGTTGTGTACAAAGGTCTTGCAGGAACACATGTCACGGTGCAAAAACATAGAAAACATGTGAACCAGGAAGAAGGGCTAGATATGGGCTAAGGACCCAGGCCACCCGGCTCAGGCCCAGGCCGCCCGGCTCAGGCCCAAGCCGCCCAGCCTGTGAAATTCTCCAAATGCCGCCATCTTCTACCTGCATACAAAAGACAACGTGTCAAATACAACTCCACGGTGGAATCCGAGAGAACCAGTCACCATGCCATGGAAGGCCTTGCCACTTCATCAATCCAACCCACGGATTGGCTAAGTCAGCAATCCAGGGGAGTTCCATCCAATGGCTAAGGAAGAAACACAAAAGGATCCAATGGTTGAGGCAAAAGCACACAAGAATAACCGCCAACCGACCTATAACCGCCTTGGAGGAGCAATATGGACCGTGGGATGAAGTGAGGCGGTGGATCCATGGGATGGCCAGGCCACCCGGCTTGGGACTAGGTCGCCCGGCTCCACCCCGAGCCGCCCGGCTTGGCACCCAAGCCGCCCGGCCTCTAACCGTCTCCAACCGCCACAACCGACCTTCTCCATCACTTAGCACTATAAATACCCCATTAGACCTCCCTTGTGAGGTGTGGATTATTGGCCAAATGTAGTGGTAGAGAGTATAGTGTGGAGAAGTGAAGCTTTCCCTTAGCATTGTAGAGAGAGTTCCTCTTGTATCAAGGAGAGTAGTGAGTGCAGAGTTCGGGAGTGGGATTTCTCTTCTCTCCCAGGCTTGTATCATCAAAGGAAGGATATTCAGTTCTAGGATTGAGTAAAGTTCCTTGTCTCTCACCTTTGTTATTACATTCTTACTTTACTTTCATACTTAGTTTTATACTTGTCTGTTTACGGGAACCTTGTGCATGCTTATAGTGTTGGCTATATAGTAGTGCTTGCTTTTCTGGCTCCTTACCAGTAAGTAGTAAACTCTCTGAGTGGCACGACGGTGTTCATACTTAGAGTTTGCCTTGGTTGGTCGGCTATCCCACGCAGCTCTGGTACTAGGTGACAGCTTTTGTATTCTCAGTATTCCAATCCCGTTCGTTCGGATAGACTTGCTGACGATATAGCCGAAACCTGTAGCGCCCGCCTTTCTCGGCTGGGTTATCAGCACTCTAGTGCCCGGTAGTGGCTCTGCAGCTTTGGTGTCTATGTTTACATGACAAGTATAGTGCTTTGCATGTTTAGTATAGCAAGGTGCTTTAACATTTGTTGAGAACCTGCTTTCCTATCTTTTATCCTCTACTTGCTAGCTTCGCTAGTTTGGCCATTGTGTTGTGTGATTATTATTGTGGCGGAACCGCCCTGCTTAATCCAGACTAAGCACACCTGCCACCTCTGGCTCACAGTGCACTTAGGCCGGACTAAACCCGGTAGTCCGTCGAGCTACCCAAAGGGCACTCGATGTAACCATAGAATTGATCCGTCTCCATGAATCGAGAAAAACATGGTTCAACAAGGCGAGGCAAAGGTGTGAACGATACTGGGGTTTGAGACGGATTTTTCCCCACAGGTCAAGAAAGGCAAGGTGAAACAAAGCCGGGAAATGATACAAGGCGGCAGTGGAAATAGAGTAAATTATCTCCACGAATCAGATGTATAGAGGTCAACAAGGCGATAGAAAATGGATATGAATGTTCCACAACTGAAGTGGCGTCATGCCTTTGCGAGTCTTGATACCAGCGCGCACCTAGTGACACAACCGAGTGACGGCCGTACACACGGGGCCCTAGGTTCCGTCGTGGCACCATAGACTGCTCGGGTAAACACTACATCAAGAGTGGCACAACTATCCAATTTCAGGACATGCGAACAATATCAGGTTACATAAAGACTTGACAAGTAGTATGTATGACATGGATCTCAATGTATTGGTGATGTAGACCAAGGAGTTGAAAGCTCATAGATTTCAAAGGTTGGAAACACAGGAATCTTGATAACGAGAGACACATGGCCCATCAACTGTTGAGTTGGGGTGGTGACATAGACTCAGAAGTACATGAATTGGCGTGAACCCAAACCATGTGGGCTACAAAAGTTTGAAATGCGTGGAGTGCAAGAGCTTGAAATACACGGAGCAGTGGAGCTTGGAACTCTGGTTCTGCAATTGTTGGGAAAGGCATGATACACTAGAGTTGATTCCACGAAGTTAGGATCAAATGGCGCAGTGAACCGTACTTATTCAATGTGCAGCCAATATATGATAAAGCTAAACATGGTTACTGCACCTATCGGTACCCGTACGGTTTGCCTAATCGTAGGTTTTTAAAAACATTTTTGTCGACAGTTAGCTTCTTCTTCCAGTCATGTCGATGCAGCGCGGAGCTTCACGTGGGTGACACCACGGGGTGGGAATCTGGATTAGGCACCGAATCTGAGGTCGTTGCCGGAGTCGAGGTGGGGTTTCAAATTGTATCGGTGTAGATGTTGACGCTGTGTATGTCGGTTTGATTGGAGAAAAGTCTCCGATGATGAAGGCTTGGGCATTCTTCTCAAAGACTTCTTGGAGGCTTGCTTATTGTTCCGGCAGTTAGGCCTATAGAATCCTAAGGACCCAGTATGTAAAGGAAATCATGTATGAGCTATCCTGACTTCATCTCCAGGCTTGGCGATTCCCTTCAGTAGGATCCTCTGGAGTCACTGACGTCGAACTGAAACCGCAGCTATGGAGTATTCTTCATCTTCATCTTCTCATTCCCTTGTTGTGATACCTCTGGTGAGGGTAGCCAGGCCTAGAGCAGTGGTGATTTGATTTCTAAGCCATAAGAAAATGTGCCAAAGGGTGGGCCTATAAAGCTTAACATGTGAATGATATAAACCCATGAAACGAGGCATGGGGTCCTCAGGGTTTTGGGGCATCGCCATAACTAGAATTTTGAAAACATCATGACGACAAAGTAGAGCATCATGGTTTACAAAGACTGAAGTTCCGGAATGCTAGAGCTCGGAACATGACGACTTAGGAATTCAGAATGCATTACAGGACAAACAAGATACGCTAGTCACGAGGATTGGGTACATATTGATTCTTAGGAGCTAGGTACAGGAGACACCTATCAGCTATGAGAATCAGAATCCTCGGATTACAGCAGCTCACGATGATCGCCCCCCGCATGAATTGGTACCTAGCTAGTACTGCCTAAATGTAAAATTGATGCGTCCCGGACGAATGCCCGTTTCTTCTTTCAACCAACTTGGTGCAGTGTTGGTCTTCACATGGGAAATGCCATGAAACAATAGTCTTGATTCTCCACCGAGTATGAGAACGTCACCAGATTCGAGGTTGATCTTGGTCGCTTGGTCTTTGTCTCTTGTGTCGCCGAACAAGAACTCAGCGGTGTCTCCTATGGAGATGGATATGAAAGGTAAACCCTTGCTAAGGCTACTCTCTGACTCGTCCCTGTCTTCGGAGTTGGTGTAGTAGTTGACGATGCATATGTCCGGGTTAATCTGAGGAAACTCGCCTGCAGTGGAGTTCGCAGTTTGAGCAATCATCTTGAAAGCGTCTGGTATTGTTGGGGCTTGTGCTCCATCGAATGGACGTGTGGGTCCATATGAGCGTGCCGTCGGATCCCAGTTCTTTCCCAGAGACATCATCCACAAATTCAGCTTGGCACCATTCTTGAGGCTAGGCATATAAAATCCTCCTGGGCTTTTACCCAGTTGTCGACACATACTGACCATCCCGATTTGATCTTCAGGCTTGACAAATTCTTTTAATAGAACCATCCCGGGTCGCAGGTGTTGAATTGAGGCTGCCTCAGTGGAAGATTCTCCCGTTTTTCTCTTCTTAGGGTCTCGAGGTAGTGTCGTTCTAGCTTTCGTGGACTCTTGGTAATTAGGGCATAAGTCGAAGGGCTGCGACATCTGTAGCAGGAAGAATAAGGCATGTGTTAATTCAAGTATCTAAAAATCTTGGTACGGTCATAGTGCGATCGTACTTCCGTGCTTGAGAAAGTGTAATGAAAACGACCCTATCATCACATGTAACACGACTTTTTATCGCTCCCCTTCTGACGTGAACAGGTTGCGGTTAGCTTTTTGGAAGGAACCCAAAAATGGTCTCGAGCATTCGTATTCAGAGTTTTTACCAAATCCCTTTTGGCCAATTCTCTATCCAAAAGTCTCAAACTTCAAGTTACCAGATTTTTAGCGTAATGGTCCCGGTGTGGAGTTCTGACTTAAAGTGACTGTTGGCCACCTTTGCAAACACCTTTGAATCAAACCTAAGAGGAACAATTATTTGTTTCCTTGTCCTCTTCAGCTTTGTTGTAGAAAGTTTCCAGTTAATGCGGTTGTACTAATGCAGAAGGTACGACTTTGGCAAGGGTCACAATTTCACGTTTTATAAGCACCTTATACAACGTTTCAGCTAGTTCGTCTCAGACTTCTACTCACGTACCCATAATAGCATCATGCACGAAATTTTCATGTTAACTTGTTATTACTAACAACCATGCGTACGATAACATATGTATCAAGTCATTTTCAATCCCACACATAACAAAGCACATGAGATGAGATGAATGATGCATGATTCGTCCTATCCGGTCTCACTTCACACATCCTATGTATTTTATATATAGCTAGCGATATTTCGGTGACATACATGCACGCCTCTCCATAATGCAACTAGTCGTTCTTAGTTTCGCACGTGGTTAGTGGTACCTGCAGAAGAATGCATGCTCATACATTACCACCTACTGTGGCATCCACGCGTGACCGCTGCGTGGACAACGTTGGTGGGCCGATGCATCTTTTCCTCAAAGCCTGACTTTCCACCAGTACTGGGGATTGTCGAGAAAAAGGTGGATCCCAAAACCAAATGTAAGTGTGGTGGGCATGAAAGCCCAAAGCATGCCCACCACCCTTAAAGAGCTTTTACTTATACGGCATGAATGCAGGGTTTACAACCATTCGCAAATCCCGATAGCTTCCACCAGTACTGGGGACAGCTATGGCCGAAAAGTTGCTTTCCAAAGCGCCGAATATGCACATGAGTTCTATCTAGGTCAGAATGTCAGCGATGTCACCCGGATAACACTAAACATCCTTATACGGGCGTAGCGTATACTCTCCTTTTTGAATCACTTAAAAAGGGCTTTCGAAAATAGTTTTGTAAACCAAAACTTGATGATGTAACTGTTGTCTGTGTATGATCGGCTCTGATACCAGCTGTGGCGGAACCGCCCTGCTTAATCCAGACTAAGCACACCTGCCACCTCTGGCTCACAGTGCACTTAGGCCGGACTAAACCCGGTAGTCCGTCGAGCTACCCAAAGGGCACTCGATGTAACCATCGCCCGAGGATACCGACATCACACACATTCAGCTCTCGAAAGAGCCACAACAGATTACATCATCACAAACAGTTGAAGTAGAGAATAAGCAGACTTAGTTTACAAACCGAAGATAAATAGTCAAATACATGTTCAAATATAGCGGAAGCGAAGTCAAAATATACATGTATAGATACATATAGCGGAAGCGTTCAAAACATCTCACAGCGGAAATAAAACTCAACTAGTCTTCAAGTAGAGATAAACAAGGCGAGTAGCACCGAGCCCACCGGTACTACCACCTCCAACACAGTTGTCCGGATGTCGTCAGCACCTGTAATCCAAAAGTGGGGGCAAACCCTGAGTACTAATTACTCAGTAGGACTTAATGGACGGGGCTTACGGCTGACGCAAAGTTTGCTTACTAAGAATTTGATCCTTAGCTATTGATTTTAAACAGGATCGAATTGACAGGTGGGAGCAGGATTGACAGCTACTTGATTATCATGTAGAAGTAGGATTTGGCAGCTACTATTCATTAACCATGAAGATCATGTATATCATAAAGTAAATACTTGCAGAAAGTAACACAAACACATGTCCCGTTCCAGGATTCATAGCACTTCCATCACACCCCTGGGAGTAGCCGTCTCAGGAGCGATACCACGGTGCGTCGGGTCAGCCCTCCCTTGACTCCAAAGCATCTCCCAAGTCCATCGACCTCCTACTAGTGGACGGGCAGCACCAGGAATAAGGGAACGGATCATATACATCCAAGCATGTTGTAATAGAAAAACATGATTATAAGCATAAAGTGTTTGAATTATTACTACGTTCGGACGTCAAAGGTATTGGCATTCTCACACCTGGTGAGCATCAGCGATTCGAATCGATTTTTATATTCCCGGGAATAACTAGAAGCACCAGGATGGCATATGCTTACTAACTCCCAGCGTTCCACATATGCTTCCCCCATCTCCACCTGTCCCGTCTCAAGTTCGATGACCACTCCCGCCTGACTCCCAGAGCGCGTTGTCGCAGGAGCGGTACCTCGGTTACGTCGGGTTCTGCCCTCCTTTGACACCCGCCTCCGCAGCCACCTTCCTCTCAACCAGTGGGTAGGAACGTGCCCCTTGCTTGAGACGTCACAAGTAAGACTTTCACCGGCCCATAGATTCCGGATAAGCACCCTAGCAATGTTATGCCGACCAATAGGCGAACAACGACCGGCCTTATGCGACTCGGGCGGAGTCCACCATACCATCCACATCATCATCATCATCATTTTTCTTATATAACCCTATCTCCGCCCGGTCTTTGAGTTACACCCAAGAGCATCCTCATAGCTTTCATCATAATAATATTCTTGTGTCTTTTGAAATGATCACCTACGTGACGAGTGACTCCATTCCCTCGCATTTACTCGTACCTAGCATTACTAGGCATACTCGTCCTACGCACTCTATTGTAGGTGCTAGGGCCAGGGCGGCCAAGGAGTCTAATGCAAATGGTTTCCAAACAACTCCTAATGCAGATGCGTAAGCATTCAACAAAAACATTTGCTAGGTAAAGCATGGTCCTGCCTACCTTTGTTTTATTTTAAGAAAACCAACAAACTAAGCTAAGGTTAGTTTGCCGGGTTGTGAGGCTTTGCCCCAGGCAACCCCTTGATCCCTTGGACAACTCCTCCTTCCAAACACGACTGATGGGCCCTCCAGGTCGTGAATGGGTCTTAGTTGGTCTTTTGGATCACCGTTGGTTGAAGTAGTTCCACGCGCTAATTTCTCGATCGCGTATCTGCAAATAGCGTCACTATATGAATGATATGCAGGATGCAATTATCGAGATGCATGAATATTAACCACACACATGAATAACCATTTCATGGACGTACCGGAAAGGTGATTGGTAGAGTATTTAAACGTAGAGCATTCTTATGGACCTTAAGCAAGTACACAATCATTCGGCCACACATATACAAGTTACTAATCATATTCATCTTGACAACATGGTAATGCGATGACTCGATGAGATCATGCAATAGCTACCTGGATCGCTAAGATACATTTAGCAAGACAAACATATCGGACGGAATACTTAAAAGAAACACGTGTTAGTTCTTTAGACTGAGAGCACTTTTTATTATACCTATTGTATACAAGCATATTAATGAACTAGTTATAAATAACTACCTTATCCTAGGTCATTGTTAGTTACACTAAGGATTTGCAACCTAGGCATATGAGGATGAAACATGCATGTGGAATATATAGCCATCTAGCTTACAAGGTTTCATTTTTGGCACAGCAAGTTAAATATAGCAATTGGAGTTTACAAGAGCAGATATGAGTACATTACATCCCCCTTTTTATTTCCTTCACATTTGATCCTATTTAAGCGACCATTTATGAATCCTTCATGAAACAACAACCACGATACACGGATGATTCACATAAGCATACTTACAGGGTAACATAGCTACATGAATTTTGGTGGAATTCTTAGAGCATGGTGAATAGCACTTTTCTCTTTTTGATTAAATCATCGTAACACTTGTCATTTTTATAACAGCAGCTAAAACATGCATGCACGACCTCACACTTTACCGGTGAACTACTCATACTATATAAAGTACATGAAAATACTAGATGTCACATTTGAGCATATTTCAGGTAGCCCCCATTTTACAAGTTAAGGAAATACCTAAAATACATGCATAAGGGCAAAACAGTCATTTACCAACCAATGCTAGGGCTACCAAAAATCACACAGTACCTAGATGCCATAATAAAGCTACTGTCCAAGTTTCATAATTTTTGAAGTTCATTTGGTTCACTTTTACCATTTATTTCCCTACACCATGCATGCATTAAACCAGGGGTAAAACAGACTCTTCACACCTCCACATCATACCCAATTTGTAGATCTATTTACAAGGAGTACAATGCAACTGAGTTTACCTTTTTACGATTTTTATTTGATTTTATATGATTTTTCCAAAGTTTCAGCCGATTTAAATCAGGGAAAATGGGAAATCCATAGATCCAGGGGCTAGACTGCAATTAACCCTAATTTCCAGGGGCCTGCACAGAAGATATACAAGACTCAGTGCATAGTGATTGAAACGGGACAACAATTACCGGAAACCTCAGGGGGATTTGCGCAAAAGGGCCGGTCCTCTTCTTCTACCTCGGGCCGGACCGAACCGCGCGCGGTAGAGGAGAGAGCGGCGGCCTGCGCCGGCGATGTGGGGGCTGGACTTGGAGCCGAGGTGGTGTGGGAAGGTGTTCTCCGCCGCGGGCTTCCGTTTCCCCTAGCTCTCGTCGTCGATGGTGGAGAGGAAGAGCGGCGCGGAGCGGTGAACTGGCGCGGCCACGGTGCACGGAGCGCGGCGAACGCGGGCTCGCTCTCGTCGAGGGGAGGCGGGAAGGCGACGCCGTAGGGCCCTCGAGCTGCGCGGTGAGACGGCGAACGTAATGGTGGGGCTGTGGAAGTAGGATGCGGCGCCGGTGGGGGTCCTCCACGGCGCGGGGTCGACGGCAATGGCGGCCGAGATGGCGCACACGTGGGGAGAGGGGGAGGAGGCGATGGCGGAGGCCGGTAGGTGGCTAGGAAGGTGGAGCGGAACACGGCGAGTGCGGGGCGCGCGCCGAGCAGGGCGGAGGGGGCCCAAGGCGGTGGAGGCGCGAGCTTGCGCTCGGAGTTCGCTACGGGCTCACCGACGGCGTTCACCCGTGGGAGATGGCGGTGGGGAACGAATTCGGCATCGAGATCTTGGGGATTCGGGGAGGTGAGGTGCCGCGAGCGCGGGGAGCGCGTCGAACGGGCCAGAGGAGGCACGCGAGGGCCGTGCTCGCGAGCTCAGGGAGCTCGGGCAATGGCGGCGCTTCCCGCACGCAGAGGCAGGGAGTGAGGTGAGGAAGCGGGGAGAGTGAGAGCGGAGGCCGGGGGAGTGAACCGAGCCGCGTTCCCATCCAGGTGAAGGCGCGGCGCGGCGGGAGGGGGCTTGATCCGCGGCATGGCCGCGCTGCCTGGCCGCCGTCGCCCACGCGGCGTTCACCGGCTTGAACAGGGTGGCGTCCCTGTCATGTGGGCCCCACGTGTCATAGACTCCAGACAAACACAGTGCCAAATGTGTTTCCTCTCCCTCTGAAATTTGCATTTTTGACCTATTTAGGAGCCGATTTTGGAGAAACCCCAATTGAATGAAATGCTCTACTCTTTAACCTCTACAACATTGTCAAAAGGTTCAACTTCAGATTCTAAGTACAAATATGAATTTCATTTGGATTTAGGTTGCAGCTCCCAGTTTGGACAGGGTACCTCTACTGGTTGTAAGAATCAAAAGTCCTATCTCTGGTCTTTACCACCCAAAGTGTATATTGAAAAGTTTGTTTAGAATTTCAATATCTACAACTTATCTAATTTGATCTTTGCATGAAAGTGGCTGTAGGTCATTGAAACATTGAGATTACTAAATAGGTCAGATTTGGATTGGTTTTCTGTGTTGGTACAAAATGACCCTAAACTCCATTTAAAACTCAATATATGATCAAACTCTAGTTACCAAAGTTGTCCCTCATTACTTTATCTACAAGTTTGGAAATATGACTTTGGTCTGAAACCCAACAGATTTTGAATTATAGACACAATTATGTTCTAAGGTTTATTAAAACAGAAATTTCACTTTGTGTAGAGACTTTCTTGTTTCAAACTTTTGGAGTATCAAATGAAATCCAATCACTTCCACAATAGGTGCATTTGAAAGGTGATAAGTTTAATTCCACTTCATAGAAAGGAAGATTTTGAAGTTGTATAGTGAATTCAAAAGTAATTTCAGAATCAACTTAGGGAAAAGCTAAAAATCCATACTTGTGAAAATTCTAAGTGTGGTTTGATCTAGTTGTTTCCATGAGACATTTGGGTGAAAATTTGAGTGAGTATACGATAGCTTTGATCCCAGCTCAGTGTAGCAATAGGATAGTCCAGAGCATGTACAACAAGTTTGTCAACGGAGTTGAGCTCGGGTACTTAATGAATTTGAAAGCTTTATTAGGGCTCAAGTTTGCTCACGATCACAACTGGCACTTATCAAGAAACTTTGGATTGGACCTTTTAAATCCTCCTGTCTTTAGATTTTTGAACATTGTCCAACAGAAAGGTCTAGGGCTACTTTTCTTATCCGAGGTTTGACATTTGGAGTTGAGCTCAAAAGTATGTGAGTGTTGACTTATTCAACCACGAAATGTGTGGTCTTGTATCTTGTGTAGAAAATTTTGATTTAGTGGCTCCTCCACGTGTTTCCTGTTAATCACTAAGCATGATTAAGCCTTAATCCATCGTTAGCCTTCATCTAACCGTGTGTTAAGGCTTCTGAGATGCCAGGGGCATCACAATTATACTCCTTGTTCCTCGTGGATTCGATACCCTGGAATACTCTTGGGTGAAAGGCTACAACGCGTTTTCCGTGCGCTTGCGGATGTATATCTAATAGGCTAATGAACGCCAACACCGACTTAGTGCAGCACTGCGAAGCTTGTCAATTCCTTGCCAAGCAGCATCATCTTCCAGCACAGCAGTTGCAGAATATACCGGTCTCATGGCCTTTCGCCTGCTGGGGTCTGGATATGATTGGGTATTTCAAGAAAGCTCAAGGTGGATACACTCATGTGCTGGTTGCCGTCGACAAGTTCACTAAATGGATCGAGTTCAAGCCCATCGCGTCGTTGACATCTGCTAAAGCAGTGGAGTTTGTCCAAGACATCATCTTTCGCTTTGGGATTATGAATTCCATTATCACAGATCTGAGGTCCAACTTCACAGGCTCTGAATTCTTTGATTTCTGTGAGCAAAGGTCCATCCGAGTCAAGTATGTGTCGGTGGCTCACCCCAGAGCTAATGGACAGGTTGAGCGGGCCAATGGCATGATACTGGACGCTCTCAAGAAAAAGACCTTTGATAAGAACAAGAAGCTGGCCGGGAAGTGGATACGCGAACTACCGTATGTGGTCTGGAGTCTTCGAAAACAACCAAGCAAGGCCCTCGCAGGGAACACACCCTTCTTCATGGTATATGGATCAGAGGTAGTCTTGCCTGCTGACCTACAGTTTGGAGCCCCACGTCTGGTTTTTAACACATCACCGAGGCTGAAGCAACCCGGCTCGAGGAGATCGACCTACTCGAGGAGGAGCGTCTCAATTCTGTTATTCAGTCGGCTCGATATCAGCAAACTTTGCATCGTTATCATGACCGATATACGAGGCCTCGTTCCTTCTCAATCTGGGACCTGGTACTACGCAGGGTGCTCAAAAGTGCGGGACAGCATAAGTTATCTCCTCCTTGGGAAGGCCCATACATCGTGACAGAAATTACTCGTCCAGGTTCATATCGTCTATCTCAAATGGATGGGACTCCAGTCGGGAACTTCTGGAATATAGGGCATCTACGCAGATTCTACGCGTAGTTTTTTCTTTCTTTTATAACTTCTAGAGTTAGCACTCAGTAGCGTCCTTTGTACTCTGTCCTCACTCATGTTCTATAAATAAACATACCCTTGAGATAAAGCATTCTGTGTTCTCTTTTCTACTTTTTACTCGTGCTACTCAATCGTTATGTACGGGCAATCGACTTAGGTCAGCTGGCCGACAGTACGGTGCTACATGCCCGCTCTTACTCTTGACGGGGATATCTCTAGCCCCAACCACGAGAGCAATTGGCCTAGGTCAGATGACCGACAGCACGGTGTTACATGCTCTCGTTCGAACTCATAATAGGGGAGCACTCAAGGCCCCAACAAAACAAAGGCAGATGACTGACAGCATGGTGCTACATGCCTTTGCAGGACCTCATAATGGGGGAGCATTCAAGGCCCCGACCGAACAAAGACAGAAGGGCCTAGGTTGTGATGACTTACAACTTGCTACTGCATGTCTTTATTTCATCATACTATTCTATCTTACAGCATTCGTGTTCTTTACTGTTACATGTTGTTTTTTCTTTATATTCAGTTCAAAACTCAGATTGTGATAGCATCGCTTGTTTTCTCTGCACAAGGATAACTCTCAGGTACGTATGGAATAATTTGATTCGTTCCCTGCATTAACTCAATTTTGCAGAGTAAATAGTCAAGATCGTCGATACAAGATGACAAGTACGTACATATAGCATTCAGATGATCATATTACATGGGGAATTCATTGTTCTACTCATTGTCACCTACAAGGAGTTCAGCAATCATGCGGGCCTCATCTTCATGCCCTACACTCTGGTTCTCGTTTACTATCTTCTGGTATACCTGCCAAGTCGATCTCAGGTTGTGAACTCTTAATGACCATAAGGGCGCGAGTAAGAACGGTTTTTACTCGCTCAGAAATCTTAGACTTCATATCAACCATAAAAGTTGTTATACGATAACCCAGAGGACGAGGTGCAGCTTTCTCTGGGGCGCAAATGTCTAGGATCTTGACCAGAGCAGTATTTGCAGTTAAAGTAGCTTCTTTTGCCTTCTCAAAGGCGTCTTTCAGCTTATTGCAGTTCTTCTTGCAGGTCTCATAGTTCCTTTTGAAAACTTCTGACACCTAAGCCTGATGAGTAGCGTTGTCTTGGGATTCTTTGAGCACAGACCTTGTGGAAGCTAGTACCTTCTTAATTTTATCATGGGTGCTCTAGGATTCGGCCAGCTCAATCTCTTTATCCTTGAGCGCTTGGCGTGTTAAGGTGTGGCTATTCCTCAAGGACTCCAAAGTACTGGCAGTCTCACAGAACGCCTTCTCGAAGCCGTCCCGTGATTCTTGCAGCTGCTGGTACTCGTCATTTCTTTGGCGCATCTTCTCCTGTGGAATGATACAGTTCATATGCTTCTGTGAGCAAAGAATAGGCTAGTTGGGATTCTTGACGAGTTACCTCAAGGTTTTTCTTCTCAATGTCTAGCTGTCTGCGAAGGTCTGCTGCCATGTCTCTGGCTTGATCTCTATCAGTAATGGCGTTACGGTGCTCTGTCTCTCGAGTCATAGCCGTTTGTTTCAGACGAGCAATTTCAGTTGCAGCAGCTGACAGTGAGAACATGGGTTAACTTGAGACCTCAGATATTGGTATAGGGAAAGATTAAATATATACCTGTTGCCTCGGCTTTGCGTGCAGCCTCAGAATCAGCTAGTTGCTGTCTTAGAGAGGTAACCTCCAGACTGGATAGTGCAGCAATCTTCTCATGGATCAAGTTGGCTTGTTGCACTCCACCTTGTAGTGCCTTCAGCATATCCTGCAGAGAGTAATCCGAGTCGTTATGGCCACAGCAAAGTCAGTACAAGATGTGTGCAAAGTTAGCATACCTCGAAAGCGGTCAGCAGCTTTGAGTTTGGGGGCATTGGTACTATTTGACGACTGTTATAACCCGCCTCAGTTGGAGGGGGTTGGGTGCTGCTTAGCTCAGTTGTGGTTAGGGAGTCTGATTGTCCCCTTTTGACTTGATCTATATATTGTGGTTCTTTAGTCTCTCGCTCTTGGGCCGACTCATGGGCTTCAGACGAAGGTTGAGGAGTGTTGCCTACATCAATCTCAGTTAGGCGCTCCTGAGAGATAGCGACTTCAGGTAACAGCTCGGTTGTAAACCCTTGCTGTTTCTCTTCTGGAGCTGCCCCGGTTAGTGCCTGTTGCCAGTTCTCAGACGGCGTTTGTTCCTTATGCCCAGTGTCAGTGGTTTTATTCACATGAGCAGTATCACCCTCAGGAATATCTTCTGATGTTGGACTCTTGGGGTTTTCAGACTCTAAACACTTTGATCCTAGCTATGTTTTCGCTCGGGGGCTTGCGGTCTTGGTTTGTTTTCCCCTAGCGCATGTTGACAGTGATTCTATATCTTCATCAGAGCATATGGTGAATGGGAGTTTTCATGTATCTCTGATAATTTGGTCCAGATCCATATCTTCTGCTGTCAGATCAATTTTACCCTTTTCAGGCAGCAGTATGGACGCAGAGGGGGCCGATACAATGTCATCATGATGTTTCTTGGACCGCCTCTCACGATGAGACAATTGAGTCTATTCTTCTTCTTCTTCGTCCTCATTGACCAAACTAGTCCAGTTAACCCCGCTAGAGGCGTTGGCAGCTTTAGCTATGGTATAGGAAGAATACCTGGATCTCTTAGCTTTGTCTGCTGATTCTAGGGAGCTTGTCAGATCTTTGATTGCCCTCTTGTGTGCCCTCTGTCTACGTGTCACCACAGTACGAGTCGCCTTTGCCTTGGTGCGCCCCTGACCAGTTGCAGCTCGTGTCTTCATACCACTTGGGGCAGCTGTTAGCTCGGGGGCTGCTTTGGCAGTGTTGCTCACGCCGAGCTCTTGGGCGGCCTGGGCTGTACGTGGTATCACAATGAATGTATGCTCTTCATTGTTTCCCGCACCATGAGCAGCAGCAACAACAGCTTTCATCTCTTCAGTGGATAACTCGGATTGTCGTTTGGATAGCCTGGCAGCTCCAGAGATTGTAGGGTCAGACAGAAACTTAGATATATTGCTCTGCAGTAATCTTATTAGTCAGAATGTGATCATGAGCAATGTCACACCCGGTTTCCAACGAACAAAACCGAGCAAGTATACATATGCTGCAGGATCAAGTCTCGCATATGTATGACAAATTACAATGGCATCACAGACACATGTCAAAGAATAAAAGCGTACATAAAGTTAACATCATTATTACATAATAAAGACCATGTCTTAAACTCAGAGTTATAACAAAACATTGTGGAAGTGTAAAAGGTAACTAAGGGCGCCACAGGGATGTCAACTGGTGAACGGACGCCTAGAACTCATCATAGCTCTGTGTGTACTCCTTGGCATCTCCATCAACTGAACAGCGGTTGGATTTGTCCCCCCAACAAGGAATGAAGATAAAACAAGCGTGAGTACAAGGTACTCAACAAGTATAACATAAACTATGAGGCTCTAAGGTTAGCTGACATGACTGCATGGGCTTTTAATTGACAAGGTTTTATTAACTTCTATTTACTAAAGTTGAGTAAGATAAACCATTTGCCCAAAGTCATTGCATAAAGAAAATTAACCATATTAAAGAACATAACCATAACCAGAACCATAACCAGGGAACCACTAATCAAAAGGAGGATCCGGGCCGCTCATAACCGTGAGCACGGCTGACATGTCAGTTTTACACTCTCGAGAGGTTGCACATCTTTACCCACAAGTCATGAGCTACGCTAGGTGTTCATCACATTATCGGAGATGAGATGACTAGCAAGCACACTACGAAGCCTTTCCAAAGATCACGTTAGTAAAGAGTAACCGCAAGGAATCAAGCGCCACAACGGTGAGGCAAGCCTCCAAGGGGAGAAGCACATACATATAACGTAAAGCACACTCAACCCAAGGAGCGCGAGGTTCACTGAAGCTTACTCCCCCTCTTGCCCCGTAGGTAAGTTACCCCAAACCAAAGTGACCTAATTACTGAGCTAAGACTGCCCCATCCCAGTCTTGTGGTAGCGCGATTGTCCCAGGTTGTCGCTCTATGAACAGGTCCTTACGGAGAGAACCGCAAAAGCACACGAGCACATTGCTCAGGTTCCCTAAACCATGTTGCTCAAAAGCAAGTTTTAAACGAGACATGAACCACTCAAGCACACAGCACAGAGGGTCAAGCTCACATTAATTGCATAGAATCATTAACAAAGATAATTAACAAAAGGTATGAGAGTTCGCGCTGCACCTAGCATAACTTAACCCCAAATGCATTCCAAAAGGTAGATATAAAGGATAAAAGGTAGCTAGGTAAACCTTAAAGGTACACAAAATTAAATGCACATGTAGTGAATAACAGTTATTAGGTGTTGTTTAAGTTATACTTGCCTTGCTCAAGGAAATCAGGAAGTGGCTCTGCGAACTCCACGGACTGCTCAACGTCTACTCACGAACATAGCACCATACAAGCATCCACGTACATACATACATGCAAACAAAGGTAAAACTATAAGAAACAGTACACCATTACATAAAAACAAAATATAAAACTCATATAAAACTAATCTATGTACTGCTACAAACACATGAGCGCAAGAATCACCCTAATCGGATCTAAAACGTGAAAGTTATGCATAAAACAAGGTTCCAGGGGCATAACTGCGATTAAAAACTTAGATCTAGGGTTTATCTGGTGAAACCGAGGGCCCATGCGTAAATAAAAGGACCTCCCGAGGGCCTATAGGCAAAACCGGTGGCCCTGGGACGGCGGGTTATATTTTTCGAAAGGTCAGGGGCTAAAACATAAAGAAAAGGACCTAAACCTAATTACTTTTGAACTACGGTGAACTGCAGGTTGATTACTGAGAAAGTCAGGGACTCTTTAGCAAAAGTAACTGCGCTGACCGGCGCTGACCGGTATTGACCGGTCGCCGGCGCGTCTGGACCGTTGGATCTAGATCGGGCGGCTCAGATTAGATCGGGGTTGAGTCTGATCTGGCCCATCCACATTGAATCTGGCGGCCACGGTTGGATGGGTAGGGGCTTCGCCGGCGGCGACCCTTAGCCGCGGCGGCGCGTCGCCAGAACGCGCACGTTCTCGCAACCGAGGGCGCGGCTCAGGACGATGATTAGCTAGAGAGGCAGAGTGAAGCACGGCGAACCTCACCGTAGGATCGTGGGCGGCAGAGAGTGGCCGGAAGCGGGTCGGCGATGGGCGGCAGCGGACGGCGGAGTCGGGCGTCACGGGACGGCGAGATGGAGGCAGACGCGGGCGCCTAGAACCGGCGGAAACAACTCGTGGTGGCTCTGTGAACAAAACAAAGGGGTCAAGACAGCAGGAACAGCGATGACGGCGACGAATCGAAGCGGCGGAGGAGCTCACCGTTCCGGCATTCGGCGACAAAATTAGGGCGGCACGGTCGTTAGACCTTGGGCAGAGAGCTAGGAGATGCGTAGCAGATGGCGGCGGCCCTAGGGGGTGTACTTATAGGGGTGCGGCTAGGGCGACGATGGTGGAACGGACTTCGAAGCTTGTGGCGGAGGAAGCGGTGCGAGTCTATCCACTTTAGAGTCCACCTCGGCTCAGACCCGCGGCGATTCCGCGTCGAGAAGGAGGAGGAGGCTGGCGCACGGGCTCGGGACGTGGACGCGGGGTAGCAGAGAGGGGCATCGGCCAGGGGGAGAGAGGCGGGGCGGCCCACCGGTGAGAGCGAGCGGAGGGAGTGAGGAAGGGGACGGGACTTACAACCCGGGCCCATGGGTCAGAGAGAGAAAGAGGGAGGAGGGTGGGCGACGGGCTGGCTGTTGGCCCGGCTCGCTCGGCGCTGCTGGGCCTAGAGCAGGCCGAAAGAGGGGGGGAAGGCGCTGGGCCGGTTGGAGGAAGCCGGCCTGGTGCCTTTCGTCTTCCTTTTTTTTTCTATTTCTATTTCTTTTCCTATTTAAACAAACCACACCCTATGAATCCAAATAAATTTGAATTCCAACCTTATTTCATGCAACCATAAGAAATATGCGCCAGCATGAATGCACAACATGTTGACACTATGATTCATTTTAATTACTTGCTTGATAAAATAAATCATTAAATGCAACACTAGGCATATAAAATCCTAGGAAATTAAATAAGGCATGTTAAATTTATTAAAAAAATACTAGATTTAAAATTAGGGTGTTACAAACCTACCCTCCTTAACAGGAATCTCGCCCCGAGATTCACATAGGATGGCTAGCAAAGAGATTAGGGTATGCTTCTCTCATTTCATCCTCTCGTTCCCAAGTTGCCTCCTTTTCTGTATGGTAACTCCACTGCACTCTGCACATTTTGATCCGCTTGTTTCTAGTGATCCTTTCAGATGTCTCCAAAATCTTAACTGGATGTTCAGTGTAAGTCAGGTCCTCCTGTACATTCAAATCTTCCAAGGGGGCTTGCTCTTCTGGTACCCTCAAACATTTCTTCAACTGAGATACGTGGAACACATCATGCACTCCTAATAAACTCGGAGGTAATTCCAGACGATAGGCTACCTCACCCTTCTTCTCCAACACCTTGAATGGTCCAATATATTTAGGGGCTAACTTCCCTTTCATGTTGAATCTACGAACTCCCCTCATCGGTGACACCTTTAGATACACAAAATCGTCCACTTTGAAGTTCAACTCTCTTCTGCGATTATCAGCATAACTCTTTTGTCTTGACTGAGCAATCTTTAGGTTCTCCTGTACCACCCGCAACTGCTGTTCTGCATCTTCTATAATTCTAGGGCCAAACACCTATTTTTCCCTAATCTGATCCCAAAACAAGGGGGTTCTACACCTCCTACCATATAGAGCTTTGAATAGTGACTTTTTGAGACTAACTTGGTAGCTGTTGTTATATGAGAATTCAGCATAAGATAGGCACTTATCCCAACTGGTCCCATACTGTATAGCGCATGCTCTCAACATATCCTCAAGTACTTGATTGGTCCTTTCTGTTTGCCCATCCGTCTGTGGATGGTACGCTGTACTGAACCTGAGCTTTGTGTCCAATGAGTCATGCAATTGTTCCCAGAAGCGGGAAGTGAACTGTGACCCCCTGTCGGATATAATTTTCTTGGGTACGCCATGCAAGCACACAATTCTAGATATGTATAATTCTGCCAATCTTGCACCTGAGTAGGTGGTGTTCACAGGTATAAAGTGAGCTACTTTGGTTAAACGATCCACCACCACCCATATTGAGTTATAACCCTTCTGTGTGCGAGGTAACCCTACTATAAAATCCATAGTGATCTCCTCGCATTTCCACTCAGGAACCTTCAATGGCTGCAACAACCCTGCTGGTCTCTGGTGTTCTGCTTTCACCCTTTGACAAGTATCACACACTACCACATACTCAGCTACTTCCCTCTTCGTTCCAGGCCACCAAAACCTTTCCTTGAGGTCATAATACATCTTAGTACTCCCAGGGTTAATGGAGTAAGCTGTATCATGGGCCTCGCTCAATATCAACTTCCAAATACTATCAACGTTGGGTACACAGATTCTATTCTTATACCACAAGGTACCTCGCTCATCCTCTTTGAAATCAGGTGCTTCTCCTTTCTTGAGTGACTCACGGATCTCCTGGAGCTTCTCATCCTCTTTCTGATACTTGTTGATCTCTTCTTCTAGGGTTGGTTCTGCTTCAAATGCTGCCACTGTGGTGTGACATAGGAATCCTAGGTTCAAACTTTCAAATTCCTCACATAATTCTGGTGGCATCTGGAAACCCAAAGCCATATTGGCGTAACTCTTCCGACTCAGAGCATCTGCTACCACATTAGCCTTGCCAGGATGATAGTGTATCTCCAGATCGTAATCCTTGATCAACTCTAACCACCTTCGCTGACGCATATTCAATTCGTTCTATGTGAAGATGTACTTGAGACTCTTGTGATCAGTGTATATCTCACAACGCTATCCGAAAAGATAGTGTTGCCAAATCTTTAAAGCATACACCACTGCTGCGAGTTCTAGATCATGGGTTGAATAGTTCACTTCATGCTTGCGCAATTGCCGTGATCCATAAGCAACCACTTTGCCCTCTTGCATTAGGACACATTCTAAACCATCCCTGGAAGCATCGCAATATACTGTGAACTTCTTCTGTTGGTCGGGTAGTGTCAATACGGGTGCGGTCGTCAACCTCTTCTTCAACTCATCAAAGGCAGCTTGTCTATCTGCTGTCCACTTGAATGCTGCGTCCTTCTCGAGCAGAGAAGTCATGGGCTTCGCTGTCTTGGAGAAGTTCTCAATGAATCTCCGATAATATCCTGCTAAACCCAAGAATCCACGGACCTCCTTTGGCGTTTGTGGTACTTCCCAGTTTGTTATAGCACTGATCTTGCGTGGATCCACTGCAATTCCTCCTTTGGAAATAATGTGACCAAGGAAGGGCACTTCATCAATCCAAAACTCACACTTCTTCAGCTTGGCGTACAACTTATGTTCCCTCAATCTTTGTAGCACTAATCTCAAATGTACTTCATGTTCCTCCTCTGTCTTGGAGTATATCAAAATATCGTCAATAAAAACCACTATAAATTTATCCAGGTAATCCATGAATACTCTATTCATCAGATGCATGAAGTAGGTAGGGGCGTTGGTTAAACCAAAAGACATTACCAAGTATTCATATAAACCATATTTAGTGGTGAATGCCGTCTTTGGAATATCTGAGGGACGGATCTTCAATTGATGATAACCCGACCTCAGATCAATCTTAGAGAAGGCACAAGCACCTTGGAGTTGATCAAACAAGTCATCGATACGGGGGAGAGGATACTTGTTCTTAATTGTAACTTCATTCAGGGCTCGGTAATCCACACACATTCGCTTCTCATTGGTATCTTTCTTTTCAACAAGCAAGACTGGGAAAGCCCAAGGAGAGGAACTAGGTCTAATATAACCCTTGGCTAGCAATTCATCTATGTTCTTTTTAACTTCTTCCTGTTCTATGGGTGCCATCCTATATAGCCTCTTTGCAATGGGTGCTGTACCAGGTAAAAGTTCTATTACAAACTCAATTTCTCTGTCAGGTGGCATACCTGGCAACTCGTCTGGAAAAACATCTGGATAATCACACACCACACGAATACCATCCGTAGGCTTGACCTCCATCTGATTTAATTATCCGGTAGGACTTGATGCACTGATCTCTAATTTCTGACCATCTGGTGCTGTCAAGTGAACGGTTCGACTAACACAATCTATCTTGACTCCCCACTTGTTAAGAGTTTCCATACCCAATATGACGTCAATGCCCACTGAGTCTATGACTATAAACCCAATGCGAAACTCTACCCCCCTTATGTTAATACTAACCTTGGAACAGATTGAACTGGTATTTATTTTTCCCCTGGTGATGACACTATCATGGGTCTTTTTATAGAGCTTATGCTTATGTTATGCTGCTCAGCAAATGACTTCGCGATAAAAGAATGTGTAGCACCCGTATCAAATAATACTGTAGCAGGTTTGGAATTGACTAGGAACATACCGAGGATGACATTGGGAGCTTTAGCTGCCGCCTCGGCCGTCACGTGATTCACCTTGCCCTGCCATGGCCCTTTGTTCTGCTGGTTAGGGCGCCCTTGTTGCTGCTATTGCTAGGGGTTCTGCTTTTGACCTTGCTGGTTGGGTTGCGTCTTCTGAGGGCAATTAGGAGAAAGGTGCCCAAATTCTCCACATTTGCAGCAATTTCGGACCAAACCTTCCACATCATCATCATCATTTTTCTTATATACCCATATCTCCGCCCGGTCTCGATTTAAATCATAAGCATAATAAAACTTCCTTAGTTGTAAAACTTATGTGATTTTGAAATCACCTACGCGATGAGTGACTCCATTCACTCGTGTCTACTCGTACCTAGCATTACTAGGCATACTCGTCCTACGAACTCTATGTGTAGGTGCTAGGGCCATGGCGGCCGGGAAGTCTAATGCAGATGTTTCCAATCAACTCCTAATGCAGATGCGTAACCATCAAACCAGATTATATTAGCTGGGAGAAAAGTATGGTCCTGCCTACCTTGGATTTACTTTAAGAGAGCAACAAACTAAGCTAATGTTAGTTTGCCAGGTTGTGAGGCTTTGCCCTAGGACAACTCCCCCGTCCAAACACGATTGATGGGCCCTCCAGGTCGTGAGTGGGTCTTAGTTGGTCTTCTGGACCACCGTTGCTTGAAGTAGCTCCATGTTGGCGTTTCTTAGCCTACTAATATAGATCCGCAAGCGCATGGAAACACGTTGTAGCTTTTCACCCAAGAGTATTCCAGGGTATCAAATTCCACGAGGAACGAGGAGTAATTCAATGTAAAACAGGTAGGAACGAACAGTAAAACCAGCAAGGTAGAGTAAAGGGCAGAGTAGAACAGGTTCACTACTTTAAATAAAACAACTTAACTTTACTAAACAAACTAGTGTTCTACTCAACAGGTTTACTTGGACACTACGCCTATAGAACCACTTCTGGGCACCAGAGTGCTGATAACCTAGACGAGAAAGGCGGGTCCTATAGAACTCAGCTATGCGTCGATGACTACTTATCCGGACGACGGGGTAGAATACACAGGGTACACGCTCGCTGTCACCAAGCGGACCTACCACCAAAGCTGCGTGGGACAAGACACCTTCTAAGGCAAACTCTTGTCTAGACACCACGTCAACACAACCGAGTTTACTACTACATAGGTTCGAAGCCTGAGAGCAAGCACAACTATGTAGCTAAACTACACAAAGCACACTTGACACCCGTAAACTACTAAGCAGAGTACTGAGTATGTAAATAAAGTAAGTATGAAATAAATAAAGAAGGGAGCAAGGAACTTTACTGTATCCTAGAAATAGAGTAATAATTCCTCTGAGAATAAGAGCTCAGGGATAGAAGACCAAAGAGAATTCTGACTCCTTCACTCTACAACTCACTACTCACTCTTGATACAACTTGGCTCTCTCTACAATGCCAAGGGTGGCTTCACTACTATACTCTACTCTCAACTACACAACCATACTAGTGTTATCTTGATCCACCACACCTTGCAAATGACCTCCCAAGGGGTATTTATAGCCTGGATGGACGAGGGGGGTATTTGTAGGTGCGCAAGGTTGGTTGGCAATAGGTCGATGGTCGGCCGACTTGGGGGGTAGGTCGTCCGACCCTGGGGTAGGTCGGCCGACCAGCCCAGGGGGTCGGGCGGCCACCCGATGCACCGCCTTCCTTGATCCTTCGGCTGTGATTTGCTCTGAATGTCGGTTGGTGGTTGTGGCGGTTGAGGCACGTGCAAAACGAGGTCGGTACTAGGTCGGCCAACCTTGGGATAAGGTTGGGCGACCTCTGATTGGTTGCATGTTCTTTCCCTCGGATTGCTGACATCATTGATCTCTTGCATGATGTCCTTTCAGGCCTTGGATGAATTGGATTCTTGATCCAACAGTTGCATTTAACATCTTTTGTGTTTCTTTGCATGCAGGTCGAAATTGGCAACGTGGCAAGGTCGGGCAACTAGGGGGAGGTCGGCCGACCTGGACCTGTGGTCGGCCGACTTGGCCCCTGGAGCTGGTGGGCCTCTGGTCGGTGGCCGACCACACCCAGGTCGGCCGACCTGTGATGGTGGTCGGTTGGCCTGGTTTTTTGGCCCATAGCTCTCCTTTGCTTCATTGCCTTTGTCTTATCCATTTTCATGTGGTTTTGACTATGTAATGCTCCTGCATACAACCTTTATGCACAACTCGTGGAACTAGTTGGAGATTAGTGAAAACTTGGTAAAGTATACTCTAAAACATGAAATGTTGGTGGTCGAAATGGGTTTAATCGACCACCAACACCCCCCCACACACTTAAACCTTTGCTCGTTCTCGAGCAAAGAAGAGAGTTAAGCGCAAGTGGAAAGGGCATAACATCAACAACCACCATAGCAAGCACAAGGTTACTCCTAACTATTTCATCTTGCCCAAGATTTCAATGGTGTCTACACTTAAGTTTTGGAATGTTGAGACATGGAACAAGAATATATCAGAATTAACTTCAGGTTCCCCTATCACATGAGTAAAGAGGTTTTTAAGATTTTCAAAACAGGGCATGCCAACTTTTCTGATCTCAAGTCCAACGCTCAGTCACTCACAGGACAAGGTGTCCTTGCAAAGAGGTTTGCAATCCTCACATTCTACACTACTAAGGCTTTTGTGGAGCTTTTGGTAGTTGAACGAATGATGCTATCCTGTCATACTTATGTTGTCGAATCAAATCAAGTGTTAAGAAAGAAATCATAATCAAGTGAGATTTGGCCAAGTGCAAGTGTAGTGTAGGGACTTGTCTCTTGCAGGTGCTTGATTTGAATCCCATGTTTGAGTAGAGGGCATGGAGTCTTTTTCTTTTTCTCATCATTTTTCTTTCCTCGTACTTTTTTTTCGACTTCCATGCCTCTCTTTCTTTCAAACATAACTTGGATGGGATTATTGACATTTTGCTGCACACCTTTTTGAGAGATTTTATTTCATGGAACGTGCATATGAAGGCCAAAATTCTCAAATGATTCGAACTCTTTAATGGCACAAAACTTGATAGGACTCAAAGCAATCAAGGAAGCATGAATGTACAATTTCTCTTTTTCATATGTGGCACTGGTGAGATAGGATCGAAACTTGAGATCATCCAAGATAGAACCCTCTTTTTATTTTGCAAATAAAACTCTTAACTCATGTGGGAGGTTCCTTTAGTTATATCCAATTATCTCATCTCTCATGAATCAACAAACTAAACATAAGCGGTTCCCTATTCATAAAAGTATCCAAAGGCAAGAATACTCTAGCATAAGGAATAACATGGTGCAAGCACAAGTGAGATGTGACATCATGATCATGTAGAGCATCATTTACCAAGGTTTCATGTAAAACAAACGCAAAATTTGAGAGGTACAAATAATAAAATGTGCAAACCTGACCTCCAAATGCGGACTCGAAATGGGAGTGGGCCGGCCAGCCCAGAGCCGGGGTCGGTCGACCCTGTAACAGGTCGGGCGGCCATGGGTTAGGTCGGGCGGCCATCCCTCTTCGTGGTTTGACCCGTGCGCTTGTTTGTTTCGGATGAGAGAGCCTTGGGGAGACGTGACAACGCAGTGTACATATTTTTGCGCAAGTCGCGTGGTTGGCTGACCCGGACCGAGGTCGGGCGACCTGACCAGTAGGTCGGGCGGCCTGAACCCAGGTCGGGCGGCCTGAGCAGTGGGTCGGCCGACCTGCATTGTCTTCGTTTTTCCTCTGAATTTTTCTGAGTAGCGTTGTTGTTCCTGCATAAGGTGTTTTCTTGCGTGGTTTCTACAGGATTAGTGACAGGAGGTCAAATGGCTTTGGCCATTCCACCCAAACTTTATTGGAACAAAGAAACTATCCTACCTTTATTGAATTCAATCAAATTGGAGGCACATGTTACAAAAAGGGAAATTTTAACAAACAAAAACTTATTCAACCTAAGAATTAAACTAATGCGCCTAAGATAACTAGAAGCAAGGGCATCTATGGTTGAGGTGGGTCATATAGTTCTGGATGCCCCATTGCTTTCGCAAGGCGGCAGACCTTGGCGGGCAGTCCCTTCCTAAGGACATCAATTTTATCATTTATGTCCATCCGCCAAAGTTCGCCTTGAGCACAGCGCTCCTCTACATTCTGCAGTTTGGCCCGGAGCACTATCTTTTCCTCCTTAAGAGAGGCCACCGTGTCTTCATCACCGGATGAGTCTTCGAACTTCCCAGGCGACCCTCAGATGGGAGGTGGTACAGCCACCCTATCCACCGTCCTCCGTGGTGGAGTGGAATCAATGGACTCATCTATGGATGAATCCGGGATGGCTACCCTTGGCACAAACACCTTAGCACACCCGCCCGTGGGAGTTTTCATCCCACGGAGGGTATGGGTGGAGTGAGTAGGGAAGATCGGTTCCCTAGATGGTCCAGCGGCGTCCTCCTAGAAGAGGCTCTTGACGCACTTCACAGGGGCGATGGCCCCCATGGTAGGACGTGGCGACGGGCGCGCCACCTTCTTGGCAATGGCCTTGGTGGGGGACAGACCGCGAGGGGGCCTGTCCACACTGTGGGAGCGTCGGGGGGAGTCCGGGCGACCTGCACGGGTGGCTGTCACCCATGGTCGGCCGACCTGCATCAAGGGTCGGGTGACCCTGACCAGAGGTCGGCCGACCCTAGGGACTTAGTCCTGTTGGCCAGGGTGACCTCCGGATGAGTCTCTCAGGGCTCTCCTCCCGCAGGATGGACAGGAGAGGTCGTGGTGAGTCCTCGGATGCCGGGGTGTACGTGGCGATGGTGTCCGAGGTGATGGAGAGGATGGCCTTGCCATTGTTGCGTGGAGAAGGTGGTGCCATGGCTGAGTTCTAGATGGAATGAGATGGGAGTGTGATGTGGAAGGAAGAAGATGGCCTTCTTCACCTTAAAATGACGGAATCCCGATCTCATCCACACAACAGAACCTGAAACGCTGGGGAAAGCGCTCCAAAATCTGAAAATCAAATTTCAGCAGTAGGGCGACCTGATTTGGAGGTCGGGCGACCTAACCCTCAGGTTAGGCGACCTGACACTAGGGTCGGGCGACCCGTGCCTTAGGTCTGCCGACCCGGCCTCACGCCTGGTGGCCTGGCTGCTACACCAGGGGGTCGGGCGACTAGACCCTTAGGTCGGCCGGCCATGCCAACCCTTGGCTAGACGTGCCAAGCGTTGGGATTACCCCGATTAGGTGGCCTTTACCCAAAAACATGTGTTGGACACTGGTTCTATTGAGATTTTAAAGCAAAAGGTGAGATTACAAGAGTTTTAATGGAGAAAAAGCATGTAGTGTACATGGCTTCTTTTATGGTCTGAGCTCAACCATGGACGTGTGATCAAACTACCTCGTGCATCTTCGAGCAGAGGCATTTCGGGCTCAAAAAATATTTTAAGGCGTTGCCCATTCGCCTTGAAAACATTTCCGTCATCGTCTTGGAGGGTGATGGCGCCGTGATCGGTGGCTTCAAGGACCGCGAAGGGTCCTTCCCACTTACTCCTAAGCTTACCATGACCAAATAAACGAATGCGAGAGTTAAAGAGTAGTACCTTATCTCCCAGTTTGAATGATTTGATCTTGATCCGCTTATCGTGCCATCTTTTGGTGTGCTCCTTGTATAGCTTGGCACTGTGGTATGCCTTCTCCCTCCATTCCTCCTGTTCGGCCAATTGCATTTGCCTTCGTATGCCTGCCGACTGGAGATCCATGTTCCACCTCTTGACCGCCCAGTGAGATTTGAATTCGAGTTCCACTGGAAGATGACAAGTCTTGCCATACACCAGTTGATATGGTATCATGCCAATGGGAGTCTTGTATGCAGTTCGACATGCCCAGAGAGCATCGGGTAGCTTGGATACCCATTTTTTTCCCATAGCCTTGACCGTCTTTTGCAATATGTTCTTGATTTGTTTGTTTGACGTCTCGGCTTGGCCACTTGTCTGCGGATGGTAAGGGGTGGCAACACGGTGGTCCACACCGAGTTCAGCGAGACATTTCCTAAAGCGCTTGTCAATGAAGTGGCTGCCCCCATCGCTGATAATGACCCACGGCTCTCCAAAACGAGGAAAGATTGTTTCCTAGAACATCTTAATGGAGTCTCTTGAGTCCGCTGCAGGACACGGCATAGCCTCTACCCATTTTGATACATAATCAACTATGACTAGAATATACTCCTTGTCTCCATTCTTGGGAAAAAGTCCCATGAAATCTATGCCCCACACGTCGAATATATCAAGCTGGAGATTGCTTGTGAGTGGCATAGCATCTCTTAGATTTATATTCCCTTGGCGCTGGCACCTTGGACACCGTCGTACGAACTCTTTTGCATCCTCATACATAGTGGTCCAGTAGAACCCACTTTGCCAGATTTTTGCATGAGTCCGATAAGCCCCAAAGTGACCTCCATAGGAGGATGCATGGCATCTATCAAGGACTTGCGGCGCTTCACAAGCTGGAATGCAACGACGAAGGAGTCCGTCTGCGCAGGGTTTGTATAGGTAGGGGGTCATCCCAGAGATAGAATCGGCTGTCGTGGGCCAATTTCTTCTTGTCTGTTCCTTCAGGGATATAGCCAGCAACGATGTAATTCACCAGATTAGCATACCAAGGTTGGGCTATTGTCACCTTTAGAAGCTGATCATCTCTCATGTAGTCATCGATCGGCAAGGGTGATGTTTCTTCAAATTTCATTCGTGAGAGATGATCGGCAACTGAATTCTCTACTCCCTTTTTGTCTCGGATTTCGATATCAAATTCCTGGAGTAGCAGCACCCACCGGATCAATCGTGGTTTTGCATCTTTCTTGGTCAGGAGGTATTTGAGAGCTGCATGATCTGTGTAGATGATGGCTTTTGATCCTACCAAGTATGATCTGAACTTGTCAATTGCAAAGACCACTGCTAATAGTTCCTTCTTGGTGGTTGAGTAATTTAGTTGCGGGCCAGTGAGCGTTTTGCTTACATAAGAGATAGCATTATGCTTTTTATCCTTGCTCTGACCCAATACTGCTCCAACAGCGAAGTCGCTTGCATCACACATGATTTCAAATGGTAAGTTTCAGTCGGGTGGCTGAATGATTGGGGCTGAGACCAGAGCCTTCTTGAATGTGTTAAAGGCCTTGAGACATTCTTCATCGAACACAAAGGGAACATCCTTAGCCAGCAAGTTGGTCAGAGGCCAGGCTATATGGGAGAAATTTTTGATGAATCTCCTATAGAACCCCACATGGCCTAGGAAGCTTCGGATGGCCTTTATGTTGGTGGGTGGAGGTAGTTGTTCAATGACCTCGATCTTTGCACGATCTACCTCTATGCCTCTTTCTGAAATTCTGTGTCCCAGAACGATTCCTTCTCTGACCATGAAGTGGCATTTCTCCCAGTTTAGGATAAGGTCAACTTCTTGGCATCTTTTGAGAACTTTTTCAAGGTTCTCTAAACATCCGTCGAAGCTCTTGCCGTACACTGATAAATCATCCATGAATACTTCCATGATATCTTCGATGAAATCAGAGAATATTGCCATCATACACCGCTAGAATGATGCTGGAGCATTGCATAGCCCGAACGACATTCGCCTGTAAGCGAAGGTTCTGTAAGGGCATGTGAAGGTCGTCTTACTCTGGTCCTCCGGGTGAATTGGAATCTGGTGGTATCCATAGTAGCCATCGAGGTAGCAGAAGAAGGAGTGTTTTGCCAGTCTCTCCAACATTTCATTAATGAAAGGAAGAGGAAAGTGATCTTTCTTGGTGGCGGCATTAAGCTTTCTATAGTCAATGCACATCCGCCATCCTGTGACAGTTCTCTGTGGTATGAGCTCATTATTCTGGTTCTTGACAACTGTCATCCCTCCTTTCTTTGGCACAACTTGTATTGGACTGACCCATTCGCTGTCACTCACGGGGTATATGATTCCCGTGTGAAGTAGTTTTAGTACTTCCTTCTTGACCACCTCTCTCATCGCATTGTTAAGTCGACGCTGCGGCTCCCTAGTTGGCTTGTGATCAGCCTCCATAGGGATACGATGAGTGCATAGGTTGGGACTGATTCCTTTCAAGTCTTAAATAGAGTATCCAGGCACAGATCTATACTTCTCCAGAACTGAAAGTAATCGCCAGCTCTCACTCTCTGTCAGCTTGTCGCTGATGATCACCGGTGTGTCCTCATTCCCATTGAGGAAGGCGTACTTCAGGCCAGGTAGTAGTTGCTTTAGTTCTATCTTCGGAGCTTCGGGCCGTAAGGATTCACCAAATTCTTCGAACTTCCATGGCTCCTCTACCGTACTGAAGTCGCTAACAGCCTCTTCCTCTAGGCTATCTTGACCCATTACCTCAAGTGCAAGGCTCATCACTTCTTCCATAGGATCAATCTCTAGCTTTGCTTCAGTCTTGGCATTGAGTGACCTATCGATATTGACATTGATTTCTTCATTGCCTAGCTGAAGCTGCAATCTCCCTCTATATATATCTGAGCTGGTGAGGGCGGCAATTGGGATCCCAACCACAATTAATGGTGGAGATCCCTCGGGGATGTCAAAGACATAAAAGTCTAAGAACACCTGAGTATCCCGCAAGGTTGTTTGAATTACCCTCAGAACACCCTCACATCTCAAATAGCTACCCTTTGTCCATTGTAGACGCATGGCAGATCTTGATAGCGGTTGTATCGGGTAGTACTCGTCCATTACGTGCTTAGGGATTATATTAATTCCTACCCTTGGGTCATATGTAATATCTTGTAGTTGAAGCCTTGATACTTGGCCTGGGATGACGCTGGGGTCTGGAAAGAATTTGACCGTGTTCGTGTCCAGTCGTCTCTCCTCTAGCCAATCCCGATTGATTGCTGCTGAAAGCCAGAGTAGGTCCTCTTTCATATGCATTTTATGATCTGGTAGTATGTATGTTGGTTTGGAGGTCCTAGTGAAGCGTCGGTCTTGTTTTGGTAACCGAGAGGCGTCACCAAAATCCATGAAGAGTTCGTCCTCAAAAGAGAACGGAGGTGCCGACGGAGGAACCGTTAAGGCTAAACTGACCCTCTCAGTTTGCCTAGACAATGGTTCTGGGATTTCCTCTATTCGGAGGGGTAGTGGTGGAGATGGGGTATATGATGTTTGTCTCTCTTCGGTTTCGAGTGTCTTGGGTGGCTTCTGTGGAGGTGGTTCTTCAAATGTACCGAGGTCAGAAGCTTTCTCGCGGATTTTGTCGAGAACTCTTCTTCCCTCGGATGGTGTCAAGTGGTAGAACGACCCTCCTGAGGTAGGTGGAGACAAAGATCTGCTCCGGGTGTAAGGCCCCGAATGAAGTGTTGTAGCAACCATGCCTCAGAAATATCCAAATCCAGCCCAGAGAAGGCCAGACGATTGAAGCGTTCCCAAGCTGCCCCCAAGGATTCTCTCTCGTGTTGTCGGAAGTTGAATACTTCGCAGCGGAGGTCGATAACCTTATTTGGCGGAAAGAAACGGAGACAAAAACTATTTTTCAAGTCCTCCCAACTCCCTTCTACTTTACCAACTGTCTGCTTGCACCAGATTTTTGCCTCCCCTGTGAGCGAGAACGGAAAGAGGAACCATCGAAGTGTGTCGCCAGACATTCCCGGGATGACCAGTGTGGGGGATAGATATCCCCTGGGCTCTCACAGCGTGGATTCAGTACATGGGCTGTTGGAGGGCCCAATGGAGACAGTAGGCTCCTTTACAGGGTGCCGACTGGTCTCGTGGGCCCGAGAACGGATGATGAGCTTGAAGACCAAGTCAAGGCACTATAATTCAGGAAAGGCGTAAATGACTTGGTTCAGACTCTGTATTCGGAAGCAGTAGAACTCAAGAAAGGAAGTGTATAATCGTAGATTCTGTAGGATTCCAAGCCGAGTAGGACTCATAGATGGAAACCGACTTGTAACCCAAGCCTTGTCAGACTATATAAGGTGGGTGAGGGACCCCTACATAGACAATCAATCATCTCATCGCATACCAGCCACCGAACATCCTAACCCTCATTGTACCCTCGAGAACTCAGATCAATACAACTCGCAGCAAATAGGACGTAGGGTGTTACGCACATTGCAGCCCGAACCTGTATAAACCCTTGTGTTTTGTCGCATCTCTACGCGAACCATCGAGCTACGCCGATTTCGCCACCCCAAAAAGCACTGTGTAACACACCCCGTGGTGCATTGCCGGTATCAAACACCGACAGTTGGTGCACCAGGTAGGGGGCGGCGAAATCGACATCAGCTAGTTCCATGGCTGATCACCTCGTCAACGACTTCACCCCAGGTGACATGATCCAATTTGGATCGATCACCTTCATTGCCGATTGGAGCGGCAACCTTCATCAGCTTCGCAGCGCACCGGTGCAACCGCGCATCGTTGTGCGACCATCGACCACTCCAAGTCTCAATGGGCGATCTGCACTGTCGGATCATCGCCAGGGACCAGCGCCTCATCAGCCTCCTCTGACTCCGCGCCAAGCCTCAACACATCGGCACCAGGCGCCGGCCCCTCGCCAGAATCCGCCTCCGCGTCGTGCTGAGTCGGATCGTGCTCCTCGTGGTCATCATGACTCGGGAGCGCGAACAAACTGGAGAGTCTCCTTCAAGACTGGATCCGCATCAACCACGACGACTCGAGCAGCACCTGCAACGACCACCACTTCAGCCCCGACTCGTCACACGGCGCTCCCAACTTCCCCGACTCAAGTCTGGACTCGGATTAGTCGGGGGCCGAGAGCAGGTCCCTCGGGAAACACCTCTCGAGATCCATGGTGGGCCCACGCCTCAGGCAGCGCTCCACAGAGCCCGAGGCGAGTTCCTATTGATACTCGTTCCTGGGTCCCACGTCCACTGCGAGTCCCACCACCTCCACCCGCACTGAAGCGAGCCCGGCCAGCCTCGCCTGTCCAGGGCCGAAAAAAGACTCGGGTGGAGCCCGTCGTTCCCTCCATCCCGTTCGGTCTCCGCAACTCTGCCACCACGTACCAGGGGCTTCTCTCCTGTGCCTCGGCTCCCCTCAACAATGACGAGGGTGCGCAGGGGGTGCTCGACTCAAGTCAGTCCGTGCCTCTTCCGGACGATTGCATCTATAGCGGGCCCGATGTGCCGCTGATTGGCGGTCGCCCATGGCTCGTCATCGACTCTACCCCAACGGGAAGATCTGTTCGCCAGTGTACCTCGCCAACCGACGAGGCTCATCACCACTCGGTGGTCGCTCGGAGGGCTCGCGATGCGAGGCATCCCCACATGATCTACAACATCGAGACTCCTACGGTCTCTGAACACGGCGTGACCACCACAACGACCACTGTCCCAGCTTCAAACACCAGTGTAGGAGTGGAGACCACGACCACCGGTAGATCCGAGGGTTCGCATCCGAGCTCTACCCTCTGTTTCCTTGAGCTCCTCGTGATCAGCGGTGCACAAAACGAGATCGACGAAGTGGTCTCGGACGACGAGCAACCTGTCCTCACCGAAACCTCACAAGATCGCCACAGGAGGGAAAGGGCGAACCGCATTCGTAACATCCACCGTCGTCACATTCTGGGCAACAAAGATCCCATGCTGCCCGTCTCGATAGACGAGGTAACCCAGGATAGAGAGGACGATCAAGAAGTGCAGAGCCATCGACGCAGGAACCAAGCGCAGCAACAACGTCGCAATTGGCAGGCTGGTCAAGCCAGACGACAGCGGGTGGCCGCGCTTCTCGGACGCAATCTTCTGAAGGAGTTCGAAGGGGTCATGGAGACCCCAAGTCAAGCCGGCGGGGCGCTAGTTAGGCTCTGCGAGCTCTTCCCCAACAACGAGGATGGGGAGGCTATCAAGACCGTTCTCGCTCGAGCGGTGGACCACCTCATGCCCAGGCATCAAGAGGCCGCTGATGCACGACAGGTCATCAACGGCAACCACGACGCACGTCACAACATCGAGCAATATCGCGCTCAGTGGCACCAGCTTGAGATAGACCGGCGGGCAAACTACGACCGGGACTATGGCCCCCTCAGCGTGGTCCAGTTGCCAGGGGTCACTCGGGAGTTGTCTCCGTGAACAGCTCCGCTCCCCGAGTCAGATCTGAGCGGGACCATCGCCCTCAGTCTCGCCCACGCCAGCTAGATGAGGACCATGGTAACCCAGCTGGTATCGCTGAAGCTGCCATAGCGGCCTTCAGTCGGAGGATTCAAGACGTTGAGTGGCCGCCCAATTTCAAAATCTCAAACATTACTGTGGCCCAGGCGGAACTAGCTGGCCATGTACACTACTGCGGCCCGGGCGGCCAATGCCTCGAAAGATCTCATGACGGCCTACATCCCAATCAAGTTGGGGTAGGATGCGCTTCAATGGCTTCGCCACCTCAGGCGGGGCTGCATTGAAGACTAGGGCGACTTCCGTCGCTTGTTCATCACCAATTTCCAGTCACTCTCTGACAAGCCGGAGCAGCGACGGGACCTCAATACCATCAGGCGCAAGGATTCTGAAAGCTTGTGATCATATCTCAAGCGGTTCCAGGCTCTCAGGAATCGTATCCCCGACGTATCTGAGGATACGGTGATTGACGACTTTCTCCAGGGCTCAAACGACCAGGTCTTCGTCAAGCGCATACTAGAAAAGGCGCCCACTACCTCGGAGCACCTCTTCCAAGAAGCGGACCGCTACATTACAGTGGATGAATGAGCTCGCGACCTTGTCCGCCCCCGACAGGACGATCGGGGCAAAGGCAAGCAGGAGAGACACGAAGAACCCTCGCGGCAAGATCGTCGCTGGGACAAGAGGCCTCGGGAGGAGGTCCGAGTCGTGGCTCCAGCTCCAGTACGACCACGTGGCCCGCCTCCTGCCCTATCTCGGACCCTCGATCAACTCCTCGACGAGCCGTGCCCTACACACAAGGATATGCGCCATACTCTCCGGAACTGCCACGACTTCAAAGCCATGCTGACACGCAGCTAGTTCCTGATGCCACAGCCTACTACGCCGCTGCCCCTATCGCGGAACCAGCCTCTGCAACGACCAACCGGAGGCAATAATCAACGCTTCCTAGACTCAACAAGGAGGTCAACTTCATCCTGGGGGGCATGGGGCATATGCGAGCAAGCGCCAGCAGAAGCTGGAGGACCGGCGGATCAACGCGGCCACCTCAGAGCCGCCGCAACCATACGATTGGTCCCACGAGCCAATCTCCTTCAGTCGGGCGGATCAGTGGCTCAACTTCGACGAGCCAGGCAAGCACCCGTTGTTGGTAACTCCCATAGTCGGGGATATCCGACTCAAGAAGGTGCTGATCGACGGCGGGGCAAGCTTCAACGTGGTGTTCCCTAGAGCTTTGCAAGACATGGGGATCCCGCTTAGCGAACTCAAGAAGTCAGATACTCCGTTCTTCGGAATTGTACCGGGCGCGGGTGAATATCCGCTCGAGCACATCTATCTGCCGGTCGCCTTTGGCACTACAGAAAACTTCCGCATTGAGACGCTGCGCTTTGAAGTTTCAACCTTCAACTGCGTCTACAACGCCATCATCGGGCGTCCTGGGCTAGCCAAGTTCATGGCTATCCCGCATTACCCATACCTCGTCCTCAAGATGCCAGCCCCAGGTGGTTCTCTCTCCATACGCGCCGACTTCAAGGGAGCCCCAAGGTGTGTGCAAGAGGCCATACAAATGGCCCTCGAGCAGAATCATGTGGCGGCACCGAAGAAACTCAAAGCGGATGAAACCAACATGTCGCAGGAAGACCTCCAGATCCCGACTCAAGAAGCGGCCTCAAGCGCGGCAATCCAACCAGCCGTCCCGACGAAGGAGATAAGTCTCGATCCCTCGGACGCGACCAAGACGACTGCCATCAACGCTCTTCTTCCTCCCAAATAGAAAGACGCGCTCGTCCAGTTCCTGAGGGCCAATCGCGACATGTTTGCATGGAAGCCTGTAGATATGCCTAGAGTCCCGAGGGAACTGGCTGAGCACTGTTGGCGTTTCTTAGCCTACTGAAAAAATCCGCAAGCGCATGGAAACACGTTGTAGATTTTCACCCAAGAGTATTCTAGGGTATCGAAATCCACGAGGAACGAGGAGTAACTCAACGTAGAAAGCTAGGAACGAACAGTGAAACCAGCAATTGTAGAGATAAAAGACAGAAGACAGCAGGCTCACTACTTTAAATAAAACAACTTAACTTTACTAAACAAACTAGTATTCTACTCAGCAGGTTTACTTGGACACCGAGGCTATAGGACCACTTCCGGGCACCAGAGTGCTGATAACCCAGACGAGAAAGGCGGGCACTACAGGACTCAGCTATGCGTCGATGACAACTTATCCGAATGACGGGGTTGGACTACACAGGACACACACCCGCTGTCACCAGGTGGGACTACCAACCAAAACTGCGTGGGACAAGACACCTTCCAAGGTAAACTCTAGTCTAGACACCACGTCTACACAACCGAGTTTACTACTACACTGGTTCGAAGCCAGAGAGCAAGCACAACTGTATAGCTAAACTACACAGAGCACACTTGGCACCCGTAAACTACTGAGCAAAGCACTAAGTATGTAAATAAAGTAAGTATGAAATAAATAAAGAAGGGAGCAAGGAACTTTACTCAATCCTGAAAATGGAGTAATTATCCCTCTGAGGCTGAGAGCTCAGGAATAGAATACCGAAGAGAAATCCGACTCCTTCACTCTACAACTCACTACTCACTCTTGATACAACTTGGCTCTCTCTACAATGCCAAGGGTGGCTTCACTACTATACTCTACACTCAACAACACAACCACACTTGTATTCTCTTGATCCACCACACCTTGCAAGTGACCTCCCGGGGGTATTTATAGCTTGGAGACTGAGGGGGGTACTTGTAGGTGCTCTAGGTCAGGCCAGGGGGTGGCCGGCCGACCTTCAAGGGTGGTCGGGCGGCGACTCATCTTGCCGCCTTTGACCATCCAACGGTTGATATGCATTCCTGGAGTCGGTTGGTAGTTATTGGAGTCGGTGCACGTGAAAAATGAGTCGGTGGGGTGGTCGGCCGACCACTCTCATTGGTCGGGCGGCCACTGCCCTGGATTGCTGACGTCATCAATCCGTTGCATGATGTTCTTCCGACCCTTGGATGCATAGGACTCATGATCCAACAGTTGCATTTAACTTATTTTGTGCTTCTTTGCATGCAGGTCGAAAGTTTGGATTGATGACGTGGCTGGGCAACCATGGTAAAGGGTCGGGCGGCCACCTCACCTGGCTGAGTTGGTCTGAGAGCTGACTGGGTGGCCGGGCGACCCTGACAGGTGGCCGGCCGACCCCTCAAGGTGGTCGGGCGGCCATGGGTTTGGGTCGGGCGGCCATGGTCCCATGCCCATTTGCTCTCCCCTTCTCACATTGCCTGTCTTTTGTACATTCTTTCGATATTTTGGTCATGATATGCTCCTGCATCCAACTTTTGTACACAACTCGTGGAACTGGTTAGTAATACATGAAACCTTGATAAATTATGCCCTCAAACATGAAGTATTGGTGGTTGAAAATGGATTTTTCTACCGCCAACACCCCCACACTTAGATCTTTGCTCGTCCTCGAGCAAAGAGTGGAGTTAAGCATAAGTGGGAAAGGCATAACATCATCATCCACTATAGCAAGCAAAAGAGTACTTCTAACTATTTCATCTCGCCTAGGATTTCAGTGGTGTCTACACTTGGGTTTTAGAGTGTTGAAGCATGGAATAAGAGTATCAAAGTTAACTTCAGGTTTCCACACCACATAAGTAAAGAGGTTTTCAAGATTTTCAAAAGTAGGGCATACCAACTCTTTTGATCTCAAGTCCAACTCTCGATCACTCACAGGACAAGGTGTCCTTGCCAACGTCTTGTATTTCTCACCTCCTATACTACTAAGGCTTTTTGTGGAGCTCTAGGTAGTGGGGAGAATGAGGCCTTCCTATCATGCTTATGTTGTCGAATCAAATCAAGTGTCAAGAAAGATTTTAAGGCGTTTCCCATTTGCCTTGAGAACCTTCCCGTCATCGTCCTGGAGGGTGACGGCGCCATGATCAGCGGCTTCAAGGATCGTAAAAGGTCCTTCCTACTTACTTCTAAGCTTACCATGACCAAATAAACGAACACGAGAGTTAAAGAGTAGTACCTTGTCTCCTGGTTTGAATGTCTTGATCTTGATCCGCTTATCGTGCCATCTCTTGGTGCGCTCCTTATATAGCTTGGCACTGTGGTATGCCTTCTCCCTCCATTCCTCCAGCTCGGCCAGTTGAATTTGCCTTCTTACGCCTGCCGATTGGAGATCCATGTTCCACCTCTTTACCGCCCAGTGAGATTTGAACTCTAATTCCACTAGAAGATGACAAGTCTTGCCATACACCATCTGGTATGGTGTCATGCCAATGGGAGTCTTATATGCTGTTCGATATGCCTAGAGAGCATCGGGTAGCTTGGATACCCATTCTTTTCCCATAGCTTTGACTGTCTTTTGCAATATGTTCTTGATTTGTTTGTTCGACATCTCAGCTTGGCCACTTGTCTGCGGATGATAAGGGGTGGCAACACGGTGGTCCACACCGAGGTCAGCGAGACACTTCCTGAAGCGCTTGTCAATGAAGTGTGCGCCTCCATCACTGATAATGACCCGTGGTACTCCAAAGCGAGGAAAGATGGTCTCCCAGAACATCTTTATGGAGTGTCTTGAGTCCGCTGCGGGACATGGCAGTGCTTCTACCCATTTTGACACATAGTCCACTGCGACCAGAATATACTCCTTGTCTCCATTCTTGGGAAAGGGTCCCATGAAATCTATGCCCCACATGTCGAATACATCAACTTAAAGATTACTTGTGAGTGGCATAGCATCTCTTGGATTTATATTTCCTTGGCGCTGGCACCTTGGACATCGTCACACGAACTCTTTTGATACATAGTGGGCCAGTAAAACCCACTCTGCTAGATTTTTGCGTGAGTCCGATCAGCCCCATAGTGTCCTCCGTAAGAGGATGCATGGCATCTATCTAGGACTTGCGGTGCTTCACAAGCTAGAATGCAGCGACGTCGGAGTCCATCTGCGCAGAGTTTGTATAGGTAGGGGTCATCCCAGAGATAGAATCGGCTGTCGTGGGCCAATTTCCTCTTGTCTGCTCCCTCAGGGACATAGCCAGCAACGATGTAATTCACCAGATTAGCATACCAAGGTTGGGCTATTGTCACCTTAAGGAGCTGATCATCTCTCATGTAGTCATCGATCGGCAAGGGAGATGTTTCTTCAAATTTCATCCGTGAGAGATGATCTGCAACTGAATTTTCTACTCCCTTCTTGTCTCTGATTTCAATGTCAAATTCTTGGAGTAACAGAACCCACCGGATCAGGCGTGGCTTTGCATCTTTCTTGGTAAGGAGGTATTTGAGAGCTGTAGGATCTGTGTAGATGATGACTTTTGCTCCTACCAAGTATGATCTGAACTTGTCAATTGCAAAGACTACTGCTAGCAATTCTTTCTCGGTGGTCGAGTAGTTCAGTTGTGGGCCAGCAAGAGTTTTGCTCGCATAAGAGATAGCATGGTGCTTCTTATCATTGGTTTGGCCCAGTGCTGCTCCAACAGTGTAATCGCTTGCATCACATATGATTTCAAATGGTTTGTTCCAATCAGGCGGCTGGATGATGGGTGCTGTGACTAGTGCTTCTTTGAGCTTGTGAAAAGCTTCGAGACATTCCTCGTCAAACATGAAGGGTCTTTAGCTAGTAAATTAGTCAGAGGCCGGGCTATATGGGAGAAATTTTTGATAAATCTCCTGTAGAACCCATCATGGCCTAAGAAGCTTCAGATAGCCTTGATGTTTGTAGGCGGAGGTAGCTGTTCAATGACCTCGATCTTTGCATGATCTACCTCAATGCCTCTTTCTGAGATTCTGTGGCCTAGCACAATACCTTCTCTGACCATGAAATGGTATTTTTCCCAGTTTAACACTAGATCGACCTCTTTGCATCTCTGCAGAACTTTTTCCAAGTTTTCAAGGCATTAGTCAAAGCTCTTGCCATAGACTGAGAAGTTGTCTATGAAAACTTCCATAATATTTTCAATGAAGTCAGAGAAGATTGCCATCATGCACCGCTGGAATGATGCTGGAGCATTACACAGCCCGAACGACATTCGCCGGTAGGCAAACATTCCGTAAGGGTATGTGAAAGTGGTCTTACTCTGGTCCTCCGGGTGAATCCGAATCTGGTGGTAGCCAGACTAACCATTGAGGTAGCAGAAGAAAGAGTGATTAGCCAGCCTCTCTAACATTTCGTCGATGAAGGGAAGAGGAAAGTGGTCCATCCTGGTGGCGGCATTAAGTTTCCTGTAATCAATGCACATCCGCCAACCGGTGACAGTCCTCTTTGGAATTAATTCATTGTATTGGTTCTTGACACCTGTCATCCCTCCCTTCTTAGGCACAACTTGTACGGGGCTGACCTATTCACTATCTTGTACGGGGTAGATGATACCCGCGTGTAGGAGTTTGAGCACTTCCTTCTTTACTACTTCTCGCATCGCATTATTCAGTCTGCGCTGAGGTTCCCGCGTGGGTTTGTGGTCGACCTCCATAGGTATGCGGTGTGTGCACAGGTTGGGACTGATTCCTTTCAGGTCTTGGAGCGAGTATCCAAGCACAGTACTATACTTCTCTAGAACTGAAAGCAATCGCCGGCTCTCACTCTCCGTCAGCTTCTCGCTGATGATCACCGGTTTATCCTCTTTCCCATGGAGGAAGGCATACTTCAGGCCAGGCGGAAGTTGTTTCATCTCAATTTTTGGAACTTCGGGCCGCAACGATTCACCAAGTTCTTCGAACTTGAGCGACTCCTCTTCCGCACTGAAGTCGCTAACAGCCTCCTCCTCCAGGCTCTTATATTGACCCATTTCCTCAAGTGAAAGGCTCATCACTTCTTCTATGGGGTCAATCTCTAGCTTCGCTTCTGTTTTGGCATTGAGTGATCTGTCGATGTTCACGTGGATGTGCTCATTGCCTAACTGAAGCTGCAATCTCCCTCTGTATATATCTGAGCTGGTGAGGGCTGCGATTGGGATCCCTACTGCAATCAATGGTGTGGATCCCTCGGGGATGTCAAAGACATGGAAGTCCAAGAACACCTGAGTATCCCGCAAGGTTATTGGTACTACCCGGAGCACACCTTTGCATTTCAGATATCTGCCATCTGTCCATTTCAAACGGATGGCTGATTTTCATAGTGACTCAACGGGGAAATGATTGTCCATCACATACTTAGGAATTATGTTCACTCCAATACGTGGGTCGTATATGATGTCTTGTGGTTGAAGCCTTGATACCTGGCCAGAGATGACGCTGGGATCTGGATAGAATTTGATTGCTTTTGTGTCCAGTGAGAGCCAATGGACCGGCCTCATTGCTCTCCTGGTGTGATGAGTGATTGTCAACGAGCTCAAGCCCTCCGATGGACTGGAGGCCCTCCGATGGACTGGAGGTAGATGATGAAGACCTCGATGGACTGAGGCAAAAGCCCTCCAATGGACCGAAGGCAATGCTCGGCGTCGGTCGGCCATGGGAGCTCAGTACACGGAGGGGCAGTTCGGCAACGGTGGTGTAAGCCCTCCGATGGACCGCGAGGCGACTCCGATGGACTGGAGAAGCCGGGTGCCACCGTGGTGCTCCAACCCGAGTGCATGGCACGAAGGCGTGAGAGGGAGGCTTTGGCGGCTTCAGCTCAAAACCGCCACCCAAGCTACCCAAGCCTTGGTGAGTTGGGCCACGACTCGCCAAGATAGAGAAGATGGGCCAAGTCTGGTCCAGACGGAGACTTCCTAAAGTTTTCCGGTTTCTGACTTCAAAACCGGGGGTGCAAAGGTGGATTGGACTACTGGCCACGTGGAGGACATCCGAAGATTGCATGGAAGCTAAAAAGATCAAGTCTTCATCATGGTCGTCCGTCCCCGATATTTCGGGTTCTTTTCTGTTTTAGCCCCTCCGGGCGTTTCTAGTGTTAGGGGTCTATGTGTAAAAATACCAAAATAGAACCGGTGTATAAATAGCCTAAGAGCTGGTCATTAGAGGTAGTCTTGGCAGCTAGGTTTTCATTTGCTTTGTGTAATTTTCGTCCTCAAGCTTTGAGCTCCAAGTTTAGGAGGGTTAGGGTGAGATCTAGCCTCCAAATCAAGAGGGAATGTGAGGGTGGTTGCTTGGGATGAAATCCTTCGTTGTAATCTGACCTAAGACCTGTTTTGAGGCTCATAATCGAAGTGGTTTTGTGCAGCAACTTTGTGTGCTTCTCCTCCCTTTGTTCTCTTTGGTTTTTGGCTTCAATTCTTGGCCTTTTGGATGTTTGTTTTGGCTAAGGTTGAATCCTTTGTTTTCCTTATGCTTTGGACTTGCAAGGACGTGGAGATTATGTCTTAGAACATCTCAATCCCAAAGGATTGCCATGAGCAAGTTGTTCTTGAGCTTTTCCCTTCTTGCCCAAATATTCACCTCTTCACGAGATCTGAAATTTCCGCTAATCCCGTGATCTTTTTCCATAGATCTTTTAGGAATAGCTTTGGAATGGGGCTAGGATAGCCTGTGCCAATTTTCGTGATGTTTGGAGAAGGTTTGGTCAAGTTTCGGATTGCTTTTGTGTGAGGTTTTCTGCTGTCCAGTTTTCCTGCTGGTTCTGTCTACTTTCAAGTCTTGTTTGGTTTAGGGGTCAAACCTTCGAATTTTGCGCTGAAATTTTGTGGAGCTCTTTATCAGTGAATCATAAAGCTCCCATAAAAATTTCAGATCATTTGGAGGTGTTTTGACCTGGTTTTGGTATTTTTCTTTTCGGGTTAGTCTATCAGTTTTTAACCACTGGACAGTCCGGTGGTTAACCACCGGACGGTCCGGTGGCTCTAGAAATTTTATTCCTTGTCCAATTGAGCTAAAAATTTGTGGAGTTGGTTTGATAGGGTTTTGATTCGAATCTTTTTGGAGTATCAGGCTGTAAGCACCGGACAGTCCGGTGGTCACAACTTGCTCCAATTGGCCTGAAATTTTCTGGAGTTGTTCCCTATTGCCTTGTGAAGGTGTGGTAATTTTGGGGGAATTTTTGGAGCTTCTCTTGAGGGGTTTTGAGATTTTTCTTTGCAGCCCTGTCTGTCTGAAATCTGCAGTTCTCCGGAGTTGGTTCCTTTTGCGCTCCTTTTCTTAGCCATTTAAGCGTGTGCTTCCGCTTGGTGCTTGGTACGTATCTGTTCAGTGGACGGTACTAAGCACATGTTGTGAGCTAGATACGTATTCTCTCAGTGGACGGTGTCTAGTTTCGTTGTGGGCGTTGTTTCTGTTTTGCACTGCGGTGTGGGGGTTTGAGTTTGAGTTTTCAAGTGCTCCTATTCACCCCCCTCTAGTCGCACATCTCGGTCCTACAAGTGGTATCAGAGCCGGTTAGGTTTCCCATACCTTAACCGGTGAAGAAACCGTAGCGACTATGACTTACTCTGGGAAAATTCCCATCCTTGGCTCCGATGGCTATCCCTACTGGAAGGGTAGGATGGAGGCGTTCCATGTTAGCCAGAGTCAGGACACATGGGATGCTACTCAGAGTACGACTTTTGTGGTGCTTCCAGTCGCTGAGCGTACTACGCAGGATATCGTGGCTCAGCATGAGGCGAATGCCAAGGCTGTTAACTTTCTCTTCTCTGGGCTTGGTCCTATGGATTATGAGAGAGTGAGTCACCTTAAGACTGCGCGTGAGATATGGTCACTGCTTAGTGCACACCATGAGGGTACTGCGACGATTAAGGCTAGGCTTGTGGAGACTTACCGGCGCGAATATGAGAATTTCATCCAGAAGCCGGGAGAGTCAGTAGACGACTTGTTTGGTCGCTTTCAGTCGATCATCAACAAGTTGCGTGTCAACTCTGCCCCCGCTGCCCTCCCATATACCGATCATCAGCAGGCTGTCAAGTTGTTGTATGCTTTGGACAGAAAAATATGGGAGATCAAGGTGAACTCAATCATTGAGTCGGCAGGGTATGATACGATTGGAGTAGAGGCGCTCTATAGTAAGCTCAAGGCCACCGAGGTAGATTACAAGATGAGGGATTCCCTCGCTTGTACAGGTTCTAAGAGTCTAGCCTTGGCTACCCCCTCTAGTGACTCTGTCACTAACCCCATGTTACACAACTTCTCGTTTTCTGCTTTGATGTCTGTTACAGAGGAGCAGCTAGCGACGCTTGGGGATGATGAGTTGTGTCTGGTGTCTAGTCGCTTTCAGCGCGCCTATGACAACCGGATGAGCAAGAAGAGGGGAGAGCGGCCCAAGTGCTTCGAGTGCGGAGAGGTCGGCCACTTCATCACCGAGTGCCCCAACAAGAACGACTACTACAAGAAGGGCAAGAGCTACTCCCGCGACTCCGACAAGTGCCACCCCGGCAAGGTAAGCTTTGACAAGCACCGCTCCAGCAAGCACGGCTTCGGCAAGTGCCCCTTCGGCAAGAAGAACTTCCGAAAGGCTTTCAAGAGCTACCAGAAGGACAACCGGAAGCGGGACAAGGCCTTCTTCGCCGAGATTGGGTTCTGCAGCAGCGGATCTTCTTCCTCTTCGTCCTCGTTGAGCTCAAGCGATGAGGAGATCACGTACAGGAAGGACAAGAGGAATGATCAAGGCGGTCCAACTGGCTTGTGCTTCGTCTCCACCAAGTCCAGGCGCAAAAACAAGGACAAGAGGAGCTCGGTTTGCTCCATGGCGCTTGAGGACAAGGAGAACAGGGATGACGACAGCAACTCTTCTTCCGATGATGAGGTAACTCCTGAGCAAGCCGAAATCCTTGAGATGCTAGAGCAGAACAGCCGGGAGCTTAAGGCCCAGGATAAGATGCTGGAGAAGGCAGCTAAGAAGCTGCAGAAGTTGAAAGCCCAACTTGCTGAGGGTTTAGAGGAGAATGAGAGGTTGAGGAGTGTGAGACCCCAACCCAGTGAGATTGAGTGCCCTACCTGCGAGTCTTTCATGATGGAGCTTGGTGACCAGAGAGATAGGTATGCCAAGCGGGTAGAGGAGATAGATGAGCTGAAGGCTGAGCTAGGCAAACTCCAGTCTAAACAGGATGAGCCTACTTTGAGTGGAGAGCTTGAGTGTGAGTCTTGCCCTTGTCTAGCTAGAGAGCTAGCTGTTCTGAAGGAGAAGTTTGAGGGGCAGCTCATGGAGCTTGAGGAGCTTAGGGCTAGACCTACGCTTTTCGGTGCGTGTATGGTCTGTCCTACCTTGAGAATTTCAGCACCTACTGACACTTGTGAGAACTGCCTAACCCTTAGGATGCAGCTGATGGATAGGGATGCCACCATTAGGAAGTTGGAGAAAGCTATTGTGGTTCCCTCCCTAGACGGTGACACTTGTGCTATCCAAACTGTAGTTCTGGAGGATCTAAGGGAGGAGGTGTTGTCTTTGCAGAATGATAACAACAGGTTGAGAGAGGTGCTCAATTGGGTATATGCTAGGCAACCCCAACTAGAGATGATCATAGAGAGCACAAAGAGAGCTGAGGGTGAGACGAGTGGTGTTGGGTTTGGAGAGTGCAGCACTTTGGGTGAGAAGAGTGCCCCAATTAACGTCAAGACAGCACCTACCCAGCCAGGAGAGACTGTTGATGGGGTTTACCGTGAGCCACCTAAGGCTGCCCCAAAGAAGCAGTACTGGACACCCAAGGCTTCTAAGGCTAAGCTGGACAAGATTGTTGAGGAAGAGCTTAAGCCCAAGGGCAAGAAGCCAGTCCAGCAGCCTGAGCCACCCAAGGCCACACCACCTAAGCCCAAGTCCCAGCCTAACCCAGTTCCTAGGAGGCATGTCTACCACTGTGAGTTTTGCCAGCAGAATGGCCACCTAGAGGAGTTTTGCTTCAGGAGGAAGCGGGTTGAGAGGCAGGAGAGAGCTTTGAGGAACCAGGATGAGTTCTACCAGGGTGGTAGGCAAGATCCTCCCCACCGCGGTGAGATAAGAGACCGCTTTGCCGGTGGTGAGAGAAGAGGCGGCTTTCGGGCTCGTGCTCCTGGTGGTGAGAGACGCTTTACCGGCCGAGCTCCTAGTCATTTTTAGCACGGCTATGGACCTCGTGACCGAGGCTTTGAGAGAGCTTTCGAGGGTTCACTCTTTGGAGGTCGTGGTTACCCTGATCGTCGTGATGATTTCTTTGATTGTGCTTACCCCCCTTTTGAGCAGATGGCTCGGCACTGGTACAGCAGTTTTGGGACTAACCCAGTGCCGGACCGTTTGCTCACCGTCGCTTTTCTTGACTTTGCAGGATCGAGGCATGGAGGACGTGTGGATCATGGACTCCGGTTGCTCTAGGCACATGACAGGGCACCGCAAGTGGTTCTCCAGCCTCAACCCCGTAAGCACCAAGGAGTACATCACATTCGAGGATAATGGTCAAGGTAAAGTGATGGGTGTTGGTTCTATTTCGCTCTCTGCTAAGCTTTCCCTGAGAGAAGTTGCCTTTGTCCAGAATTTGGGGTTCAATTTGGTTTCTGTTTCGCAACTTCTCGATGAAGGATTTGAGGTTCATTTTAAGAAAGGTGTGTGCTGCGTTCTTGATGCTGAGGAGGCCCTTGTTTGCTCTTTGCTGCCTTTTGGTCAGGTTTTTAGGGTCGACCTCACATCTGTTTCTGGCCCTGCGCGCTGTTTGGTTGCTAGTCCTTCTGCTGATATATGGAAGTGGCATAGGAGATTTGGTCACTTGAGCTTTGATCCGCTAGCCAGGTTAAGTTCAATGGGCCTAATCCGAGGATTTCCCAAGTTGAGAGCTGAGAAGGACTTAGTATGCCACCCCTGTCGTCTTGGCAAGATGGTTGCCGCTTCTCACATTCCTGTGTCTCAGGTTATGACCTCTTATCCGGGTGAGCTACTCTATATGGATACAGTAGGTCCCGCTCGGGTAGCGTCAGTCAGTGGGAAGTGGTACGTGCTTGTCGTTGTGGACGATTTTTTGCGGTTCTCGTGGGTATTTTTCATGGAGTTTAAGGATGAGGCATTTGGTTTTGTTCGGGATCTGGTACTGAGGTTGAGAAACGAGAGTCATAAGGCCATGAGGGCTATCCGCAGTGACAATGGCGGAGAATTCAGAAATTCTCGTTTCGAAAACTTCTGTCGTGACCTAGGTCTTGAACACCAGTTTTCTTCTCCATATACCCCTCCGCAGAACGGTGTTGTGGAACGCAAGAACCGCACACTTGTTGAGATGGCACGGATGATGCTCGATGAGCATAGGACTCCGAGGCGCTTTTGGGCTGAGGCAGTGAATACGGCTTGTTACATTGCGAACCGAATTTTCTTGCGAGCTTTCCTTGGGAAGACCTCGTATGAACTTCGGTTTGGTAGGCAGCCCAGCGTCAAGCATTTGTGAGCGTTTGGCTGCAGGTGCTTTGTGCTAAAGAAGGCGGGGCATTTGGACAAGTTTGAGTCTCGTTGTTTGGATGGGATTTTTCTGGGGTATGCTTCTAGTTCTAGGGCTTTTCGTGTGTGGATTTTAGAGGCCAAGCAAGTTGTTGAGACTTGTGAGGTTTCATTTGATGAAACTATGCCCTGCACAACCCCTGCCTTTGAGCTTTCAGGTGATGATGAAGAAGGCACCCCCATCTTTGAGGATGAGGAAGGTGCAGTTAATGATGGTGATGCAGGAGCCACTGCACCGGCTGCAGCTCCTGCCCCTCTGCTACGAGCTCAGATGATGAAGGAGGACCCTTGCCCACGGCTTCCTCCTCACTCCCCCGACAGCAAGCTCATGCAGAGGCTGGACCCGCTGAGGACGCAGGAGAGGTGACCTCCGAGATTGTACCATCTCGGCAGGTCCAGCGGGATCACCCTCCACACAGGATGATTGGAGATATTCACCAGCGTGTCACACGCTCTTCGGTTAACTCTCTAGCCTTTTTTCTCCCACTCTGCATATGTTGCTTCTTTTGAGCCCCGGGATGTGTCACATGCATTATCTGATCCTAACTGGGTGAACGCCATGCATGAGGAGTTGGAGAACTTTGAGAGAAACCATGTCTGGGATTTAGTTGAACCTCCACCAAACTGTCGCCCTATAGGTACCAAGTGGATTTTCAAGAACAAACAGGGTGAGGATGGGATGGTTGTGAGGAACAAAGCGAGATTGGTAGCCTAGGGTTTCTGTCAGAAGGAGGGTATAGATTATGAGGAGACCTTCGCCCCTGTAGCTCGTTTGGAAGCCATTAGGATTTTGCTTGCCTTTGCGGCCTCTAAAGTCTTCAAACTGTAGCAAATGGATGTCAAGTCTGCTTTCCTGAACGAGTTCATAGAGGAGGAGGTATATGTGAGACAACCTCCTGGCTTTGAGAGTGCTAGATTTCCAGACCAGGTGTATAAGTTGAGGAAAGCCCTGTATGGTCTGAAGCAGGCTCCTAGAGCTTGGTATGCTAGGTTGAAGAGTTTCCTGCTCAAGTCTGGGTTTGTGATGGGTTCAGTAGACAAGATCTTGTTTTTGTTGAGTCGTGGCGGTGACACCCTAATAGTTCAGATATATGTTGATGACATAATCTTTGGTGGTTCATCTCACGCTTTGGTGTCTAGTTTTGCTGAACAGATGAGCAGGGAATTTGAGATGAGTCTTATGGGTGAGCTCCAGTTCTTCCTCGGGCTGTAGATCAAGCAAGGCCCCGAAGGAACCTTCGTCCATCAAGCCATGTTTACAAGAGACATACTCAAGAAGTTTGAGATGGGTGACTCCAAGCCCATGACAACTCCCATGAGTACAAACACGGCGCTTGATGCTGATGAAGATGGGGAGGCAGTGGACCAGAAAGAATTTCGAGGGATGATCGGCTTACTTCTGTACCTGACGGCGACCAGGCCGGACATTCAGTTCGTGGTCTGCCTCTGTGCGCGCTACCAGGCTTCACCTAGGACTTCTCACTGTCAAGCGGTGAAGCGCATTTTCAGGTATCTGAAATTCACTCCTGAGCTTGGTCTTTGGTATTCCTCAGGTTCTTCTGATGCTGACCATGCTGGCTGCCGGATTGATCGCAAGTCAACCTCCGGCACATGCCAACTCTTAGGAACCTCTCTTGTCTCTTGGTCCTCTCGCAAGCAAGTTAGCGTATCCTTGTCTACCACAGAAGCAGAGTATATAGCTGCTGCTAGTTGCTGCTCCCAGCTTTTATGGATGAAAGCCACCCTTAGTGATTTCGGCCTTAGGTTTGGTAAAATCCCTCTCCTAGTTGACTCTACTTCTGCTATTTCTGTAGCTAAGAACCCCGTTTTGCACTCTAGAACCAAACACATAGACGTGAAGTTTCACTTTCTGAGAGATCACTATGAGAAGGGAGATATAGACATGATCCATGTAGTATCAGCAAACCAGTTGGCCGATATCTTTACCAAGCCCCTAGAGTTTGACGCTTTTACGCGTCTGAGAAGTGAGCTTGGAGTGTGCTATCCCTTTTAGTCAGGGATAGTATGCTATCCCTTTTAGTAAGGAATAGCTTCTGTAATTTAGATTTTGCTTTTATCTTGCTTTTATTTCTCTTTGTCTCTTTTGCATATTGTATCATATTATGGATTGCATTGTATCATATGTGTTTTCACTTCACTAGCACTAGAGCTCTTTTGGAATGCAGAGTTAGTACTTGCTTGTGCTAGATGGTACAGTGCTTGCTTGATCATGGTTGGCTAAGCTCTCTTGAGTCTATTGAATACTAATTGTGAGCTAAGTCATTTTATTCTTTGTAAATCAAAAACCATGATCACCACTTGATTTGGCTACCTCGCATGTGTAGGATTGTTGAATGCTATGCTATCTTTTCATCCCTGGATATGCTAGTTGTATGCCTTTGCTAAGTAAATGCCTAAGCTTTTCTGACACCTTGCTTAAATTGAAATCTGAATCAAAATGCTTACAAGTGTGTCTTATATGATGAATTGAGAAAGATCCAGGTAGGTTTGCTTGTCACACTGATCTAGTTCGAGACAGCTTGCCTTTGCACTTTGGCATGACCTTGGACTAGGCTGTGTATGACCAAAATCTTGTTTTAAGCTTCTGATAGTTATATAACCTAGGCTTGGCATTGGTTAGTAAGAAGTGGCAAAAGACAAGTAAATAACCCCTGGCACAAAAAGAACTTGCTTTTGACTACAAATGTCTAAATCTGAAATTTGCAAGTCTCTAAAATGCTTATGGCTAGTTGTATATGCTTTGGTTGAGAGTAGCACACCTTGTATGCATTGTTAGCATTTTGTTGTTCATGCCTATCTTGCTAGGTGCTATTTATGTTGGTGATGTTTTCTTTTCATTAACCCTGAAAAACAAGCTTACTCTTGATATGTGTAAGATAGATTCATTTGAGCTTGTTGTATGCTTCCTTGCCCTCACTTGCTCTGTATGCTAGAACTTGTGATTACTAGCTTTCCATCCCTTCTGAGCTCTTTCAGTTACACTCCTTGCATTTCATAGCATATTTTGAGGGGGAGTTGTCTAGTTCAGGGGGAGTTGAGTTCACGGAACCCTTGATGTGTCCATTGTCAACAAGGGGGAGAAATTTGGGGAGAGATTAGTGTACTTCTCCAAGGGGAAGAAATTTAAAAATATGGACAAGGGGAGAACTCAGGAGAGATTTTGTTGAGGGAGAGCTTTGCATTCATATTGCATTTGTGAGGATGCATTTCAGGGGAAGTTTGAGCTTTTAGCATGCTCTTTGCATCGGTGCGTTAAGCCTTTTGCCTCTGTCTTGAGCAGCCGATGCTTTGCTTTCTTTTGTTGTTTCATTGTGCCCTGTTTCTTTGCTGGTATTTGGTTCTTAGGCATTTTGAGCAACTTTCTTCTTTCTTTTTTTTCTTTTTCGGTTTTACGCTTTTCTCTTGTCTTTGTTCTATTTCAGGTTACAGGTTTAAGGTGTTGACAATGCACTCATCAAGGGGGAGATTGAGAGCCAATGGACCGGCCTCATTGCTCTCTTGGTGTGATGAGTGATTGTCAACGAGCTCAAGCCCTCCGATGGACTGGAGGCAGATGATGAAGATCTCGATGGACTGAGGCAAAAGCCCTCCAATGGACCGGAGGCAATGCTCGGCGTCGGTCGGCCATGGGAGCTCGGTACACGGAGGGGCGGTTTAGCAACGGTGGTGTAAGCCCTCCGATGGACCGCGAGGCGACTCCGATGGACTGGAGAAGCCGGGTGCCACCGTGGTGCTCCAACCCGAGTGCATGGCGCGAAGGCGTGCGAGGGAGGCTTTGGCGGCTTCGGCTCAAAACCGCCACCCAAGCTACCCAAGCCTTGGTGAGTAGGGCCACGACTCGCCGAGATAGAGAAGATGGGCCAAGTCCGGCCCAGACGGAGACTTTAGCTTTCCACACCACATAAGTAAAGAGGTTTTCAAGATTTTCAAAAGTAGGGTATACCAACTCTTTTGATCTCAAGTCCAACTCTCGATCACTCACAGGACAAGGTGTCCTTGCCAACGTCTTGTATTTCTCACCTCCTATACTACTAAGGCTTTTTGTGGAGCTCTAGGTAGTGGGGAGAATGAGGCCTTCCTATCATGCTTATGTTGTCGAATCAAATCAAGTGTCAAGAAAGATTTTAAGGCGTTTCCCATTTGCCTTGAAAACCTTCCCGTCATCCTCCTGGAGGGTGACGGCGCCATGATCAGCGGCTTCAAGGATCGTAAAAGGTCCTTCCTACTTACTTCTAAGATTGCCATGACCAAATAAACGAACACGAGAGTTAAAGAGTAGTACCTTGTCTCCTGGTTTGAATGTCTTGATCTTGATCCGCTTATCGTGCCATCTCTTGGTGCGCTCCTTATATAGCTCGGCACTGTGGTATGCCTTCTCCCTCCATTCCTCCAGCTCGGCCAGTTGAATTTGCCTAATTACGCCTGCCGATTGGAGATCCATGTTCCACCTCTTTACCGCCCAGTGAGATTTGAACTCTAATTTCACTAGAAGATGACAAGTCTTGCCGTACACCATCTGGTATGGTGTCATGCCAATGGGAGTCTTATATGCTGTTCGATATGCCCAGAGAGCATCGGGTAGCTTGGATACCCATTCTTTTCCCATAGCTTTGACTGTCTTTTGCAATATGTTCTTGATTTGTTTGTTCGACATCTCAGCTTGGCCACTTGTCTGCGGATGATAAGGGGTGGCAACACGGTGGTCCACACCGAGGTCAGCGAGACACTTCCTGAAGCGCTTGTCAATGAAGTGTGCGCCTCCATCACTGATAATGACCCGTGGTACTCCAAAGCGAGGAAAGATGGTCTCCCAGAACATCTTTATGGAGTGTCTTGAGTCCGCTGCGGGACATGGCAGTGCTTCTACCCATTTTGACACATAGTCCACTGCGACTAGAATATACTCCTTGTCTCCATTCTTGGGAAAGGGTCCCATGAAATCTATGCCCCACATGTCGAATACATCAACTTAAAGATTACTTGTGAGTGGCATAGCATCTCTTGGATTTATATTTCCTTGGCGCTGGCACCTTGGACACTGTCGCACGAACTCTTTTGATCCTCATACATAGTGGGCCAGTAAAACCCACTCTGCTAGATTTTTGCGTGAGTCCGATTAGCCCCATAGTGTCCTCCGTAAGAGGATGCATGGCATCTATCTAGGACTTGCGGTGCTTCACAAGCTAGAATGCAGCGACGTAGGAGTCCATCTGCGCAGAGTTTGTATAGGTAGGGGTCATCCCAGAGATAGAATCGGCTGTCGTGGGCCAATTTCCTCTTGTCTGCTCCCTCAGGGACATAGCCAGCAACGATGTAATTCACCAGATTAGCATACCAAGGTTGGGCTATTGTCACCTTAAGGAGCTGATCATCTCTCATGTAGTCATCGATCGGCAAGGGAGAAGTTTCTTCAAATTTCATCCGTGAGAGATGATCTGCAACTGAATTTTCTACTCCCTTCTTGTCTCTGATTTCAATGTCAAATTCTTGGAGTAACAGAACCCACCGGATCAGGCGTGGCTTTGCATCTTTCTTGGTAAGGAGGTATTTGAGAGCTGTAGGATCTATGTAGATGATGACTTTTGCTCCTACCAAGTATGATCTGAACTTGTCAATTGCAAAGACCACTGCTAGCAATTCTTTCTCGGTGGTCGAGTAGTTCAGTTGCGGGCCAGTAAGAGTTTTGCTCACATAAGAGATAGCATGGTGCTTCTTATCATTGGTTTGGCCCAGTGCTGCTCCAACAACGTAATCGCTTGCATCACATATGATTTCAAATGGTTTGTTCCAATCAGGCGGCTGGATGATGGGTGCTGTGACTAGTGCTTCTTTGAGCTTGTGAAAAGCTTCGAGACATTCCTCGTCAAACATGAAGGGAGCATCTTTAGCTAGTAAATTAGTCAGAGGCCGGGCTATATGGGAGAAATTTTTGATAAATCTCCTGTAGAACCCATCATGGCCTAAGAAGCTTCAGATGGCCTTGATGTTTGTAGGCGGAGGTAGCTGTTCAATGACCTCAATCTTTGCATGATCTACCTCAATGCCTCTTTCTGAGATTCTGTGGCCTAGCACAATACCTTCTCTGACCATGAAATGGCATTTTTCCCAGTTTAACACCAGATCGACCTCTTTGCATCTCTGCAGAACTTTTTCCAAGTTTTCAAGGCATTGGTCAAAGCTCTTGCCATAGACTGAGAAGTTGTCTATGAAAACATCCATAATATTTTCAATGAAGTCAGAGAAGATTGCCATCATGCACCGCTGGAATGATGCTGGAGCATTACACAGCCCGAACGACATTCGCCGGTAGGCAAACATTCCGTAAGGGTATGTGAAAGTGGTCTTACTCTGGTCCTCCGGGTGAATCAGAATCTGGTGGTAGCCAGACTAACCATTGAGGTAGCAGAAGAAAGAGTGATTAGCCAGCCTCTCTAACATTTCGTCGATGAAGGGAAAAGGAAAGTGGTCCATCCTGGTGGCGGCATTAAGTTTCCTGTAATCAATGCACATCCGCCAACCGGTGACAGTCCTCTTTGGAATTAATTCATGTTTTGGTTCTTGACAACTGTCATCCCTCCCTTCTTAGGCACAACTTGTACGGGGCTGACCCATTCACTATCTTGTACGGGGTAGATGATACCCGCGTGTAGGAGTTTGAGCACTTCCTTCTTTACTACTTATCGCATCGCATTATTCAGTCTGCGCTGAGGTTCCCGCGTGGGTTTGTGGTCGACCTCCATAGGTATGCGGTGTGTGCACAGGTTGGGACTGATTCCTTTCAGGTCTTGGAACGAGTATCCAAGCACAGTACTATACTTCTCTAGAACTGAAAGCAATCGCCGGCTCTCACTCTCCGTCAGCTTCTCGCTGATGATCACCGATTTATCCTCTTTCCCGTGGAGGAAGGCATACTTCAGGCCAGGCGGAAGTTGTTTCATCTCAATTTTTGGAGCTTCGGGCCGCAACGATTCACCAAGTTCTTCGAACTTGAGCGACTCATCTTCCGCACTGAAGTCGCTAACAGCCTCTTCCTCTAGGCTCTTATATTGACCCATTTCCTCAAGTGAAAGGCTCATCACTTCTTCCATGGGGTCAATCTCTAGCTTCGCTTCTGTTTTGGCATTGAGTGATCTGTCGATGTTCACGTGGATGTCCTCATTGCCTAACTGAAGCTGCAATCTCGCTCTGTATATATCTGAGCTGGTGAGGGCTGCGATTGGGATCCCTACCGCAATCAATGGTGTGGATCCCTCGGGGATGTCAAAGACATGGAAGTCCAAGAACACCTGAGTATCCCGCAAGGTTATTGGTACTACCCGGAGCACACCTTTGCATTTCAGATATCTGCCATCTGTCCATTTCAAACGGATGGCTGATTTTCATAGTGACTCAACGGGGAAATGATTGTCCATCACATACTTAGGAATTATGTTCACTCCAATACGTGGGTCGTATATGATGTCTTGTGGTTGAAGCCTTGATACCTGGCCAGAGATGACGCTGGGATCTGGATAGAATTTGATTGCTTTTGTGTCCAGTGAGAGCCAATGGACCGGCCTCATTGCTCTCCTGGTGTGATGAGTGATTGTCAACGAGCTCAAGCCCTCCGATGGACTGGAGGCCCTCTGATGGACTGGAGGTAGATGATGAAGACCTCGATGGACTGAGGCAAAAGCCCTCCAATGGACCGAAGGCAATGCTCGGCGTCGGTCGGCCATGGGAGCTCGGTACACGGAGGGGCGGTTCGGCAACGGTGGTGTAAGCCCTCCGATGGACCGCGAGGCGACTCTGATGGACTGGAGAAGCCGGGTGCCACCGTGGTGCTCCAACCCGAGTGCATGGCACGAAGGCGTGAGAGGGAGGCTTTGGCGGCTTCGGCTCAAAACCGCCACCCAAGCTACCCAAGCCTTGGTGAGTTGGGCCATGACTCGCCAAGATAGAGAAGATGGGCCAAGTCTGGTCCAGACGGAGACTTCCTAAAGTTTTCCGGTTTCTGACTTCAAAACCGGGGGTGCAAAGGTGGATTGGACTACTGGCCACGTGGAGGACATCCGAAGATTGCGTGGAAGCTAAAAAGATCAAGTCTTCATCGTGGTCGTCCGTCCCCGATATTTCGGGTTCTTTTCTGTTTTAGCCCCTCCGGGCGTTTCTAGTGTTAGGGGTCTATGTGTAAAAATGCCAAAACTGAACCGGTGTATAAATAGCCTAAGAGCTGTTCATTAGAGGTAGTCTTGGCAGCTAGGTTTTCATTTGCTTTGTGTAATTTTCGTCCTCAAGCTTTGAGCTCCAAGTTTAGGAGGGTTAGGGTGAGATCTAGCCTCCAAATCAAGAGGGAATGTGAGGGTGGTTGCTTGGGATGAAATCCTTCGTTGTAATCTTACCTAAGACCTGTTTTGAGGCTCATAATCGAAGTGATTTTGTGCAGCAACTTTGTGTGCTTCTCCTCCCTTTGTTCTCTTTGGTTTTTGGCTTCAATCCTTGGCCTTTTGGATGTTTGTTTTGGGTAAGGTTGAATCCTTTGTTTTCCTTATGCTTTGGACTTGCAAGGGCGTGGAGATTATGTCTTAGAACATCTCAATCCCAAAGGATTGCCACGAGCAAGTTGTTCTTGAGCTTTTCCCTTCTTGCCCAAATATTCACCTCTTCATGAGATCTGAAATTCCCGCTAATCCCATGATCTTTTTCCATAGATCTTTTGGGAATAGCTTTGGAATGGGGCTAGGATAGCCTGTGCCAATTTTTGTGATATTTGGAGAAGGTTTGGTCAAGTTTCAGATTGCTTTTGTGTGAGGTTTCCTGCTGTCTAGTTTTCCTGCTGGTTGTGTCTATTTTCAAGTCCTATTTGGTTTAGGGGTCAAACCTTCGAATTTTGGGCTGAAATTTTGTGGAGCTCTTTATCAGTGAATCATAAAGCTCCCATTAAAATTTCAGATCATTTGGAGGTGTTTTGACCTGGTTTTGGTATTTTTCTTTTCGGGTTAGTCTGTCAGTTTTTAACCACCAGACAGTCCGGTGGTTAACCACCGGACGGTCCGGTGGCTCTAGGAATTTTATTCCTTGTCCAATTGAGCTGAAAATTTGTGGAGTTGTTCCTTGGCCCCTTATTAACTTGCAGTAAAAATTTCATAATTTTTGGAGTTGGTTTGATAAGGTTTTTATTCGAATCTTTTTGGAGTGTCAGGCTGTAAGCACCGGACAGTCCGGTGGTCACAACTTGCTCCAATTGGCCTGAAATTTTCTGGAGTTGTTCCCTATTGCCTTGTGAAGGTGTGGTAATTTTGGAGGAATTTTTGGAGCTTCTCTTGAGGGGTTTTGAGATTTTTCTTTGCAACCCTGTCTGTCTGAAATCTGCAGTTCCCCGGAGTTGGTTCCTTTTGCGCTCCTTTTCTTAGCCATTTGAGCGTGTGCTTCCGCTTGGTGCTTGGTATGTATATGTTCAGTGGACGGTACCAAGCACATGTTGTGAGCTAGATACGTATCCTCTTAGTGGACGGTGTCTAGTTTCGTTGTGGGCGTTGTTTCCGTTTTGCACTGCGGTGTGGGGGTTTGAGTTTGAGTTTTCAAGTGCTCCTATTCACCCCCCCTCTAGTCGCACGTCTCGGTCCTACATCTAGGCGTCTCTCCTCTAGCCAATCCCGATTGATTGCTGCTAAAAGCCAGAGTAGGTCCTCTTCATATGTTCTCTGTGATCTGGTAATATGTGTGATGGTTTGGAGACCCTGGTGAAGCGTCGGTCTTGTTTAGGCAACCGAGAGGCGTTGCCAAACTTCATGAATATTTCGCCCTCGAAAGAGAACGGAGGTGCCGACGGAGGGATCATCAAGGCTAAACTGACCCTCTCAGTTTGCCGTGACGATGGTTCTGCAATTTCTTTGATTCGGGGAGATGGTGGTGGTGGAGTGGGCTGATGTGTGATTTGTCGCTCTTCAATAGGATTTTGGCTGGGTGGCTTCTGTGGAGATTGTTCTTCTAGAGTGCCGAGGTCAGAAGCCTTCTCAAGAATATTATCGAGAATTTTTCGACCCTTGCATGGCTTTAGGTGTGAGAACGATCCTCCCAAGGCTAGATCGAGGCAAAGGTCAGCACTAGGTGAGAGACCTCAGACGAAGTGCTATAGTAGCATTGCCTCGGGAATAGCCAAGTCTAGGCCTGACGATGTCAGGCGGTTGAAGCGTGCCCATGCTGCCCCAAGGATTCTCTCTCGTTGTCGAAATGACAGTACTTCGCAACGAAGATCGACAACCTTGTTTGGCGGAAAGAAGCGCAGACAAAAACTGGATTTAAGCTCTTCCCAACTCCCTTCTACTTTGCTGACCGTCTGATTGCACCAGATTTTTGCATCCCCTGTTAGCGAGAATGGGAAAAGCAACCATCGTAGAGTCTCACTGGACATCCCCGAGATGACCAAACAGCTGCATAGCTGCTCGAACTCCCGGAGGTGTGAGTAAGGGCATTCAGATTCCAATCTTCCGAATGATTGATCCCGAACCATGGCTATCAAGCCGGGACGTAGCTGATAGCCGTCTGCTGTGATGGGTATGGATGATGGTGGAGGCTCCAAATAATCGCCCTTTGGAGCGGCGAGTCGATAGATAGGCGTGGAATCCATATGGTGGTAGGTGATATGTGGTATTTGGTGGCGATATATGCGGTGGTTGTGTATGGTGTGAGTATGGACGATCTTAAGGTTCTAGTCAAGTTAGCTATCGTTCCCCGGCAACGACGCCAGAAAAGCTTGTTGGCGTTTCTTAGCCTACTGAAAAATCCGCAAGCGCACGGAAACACGTTGTAGCTTTTCACCCAAGAGTATTCCAGGGTATCGAAATCCACGAGGAACGAGGAGTAACTCAATGTAGAAAGCTAGGAACGAATAGTGAAACCAGCAATTGTAGAGATAAAAGACAGAAGACAGCAGGCTCACTACCTTAAATTAAACAACTTAACTTTACTAAACAAACTAGTATTCTACTCAGCAGGTTTACTTGGACACCGAGGCTATAGGACCACTTCCGGGCACCAGAGTGCTGATAACCCAGACGAGAAAGGCAGGCACTACAGGACTCAGCTATGCGTCGATGACAACTTATCCGAACGACGGGGTTGGACTACACAGAACACACACCCGCTGTCACCAGGTGGGACTACCAACCAAAACTGCGTGGGACAAGACACCTTCCAAGGTAAACTCTAGTCTAGACACCACGTCTACACAACCGAGTTTACTACTACACAGGTTCGAAGCCAGAGAGCAAGCACAACTATATAGCTAAACTACACAGAGCACACTTGACACCCGTAAACTACTAAGCAAAGCACTAAGTATGTAAATAAAGTAAGTATGAAATAAATAAAGAAGGGAGCAAGGAACTTTACTCAATCCTGGAAATGGAGTAGTAATCCCTCTGAGGCTGAGAGCTCAAGAATGGAATACCGAAGAGAAATCTGACTCCTTCACTCTACAACTCACTACTCACTCTTGATACAACTTGGCTCTCTCTATAATGCCAAGGGTGGTTTCACTACTATACTCTACACTCAACTACACAACCACACTTGTATTCTCTTGATCCACCACACCTTGCAAGTGACCTCCCGGGGTGTATTTATAGCTTGGAGACCTAGGGGGGTACTTGTAGGTGCTCTAGGTCGGTAGTGAAGGTAGGTCGATGTCCGGGCGGCCAGGGGGGTGGCCGGCCGATCTTCAAGGGTGGTCGGGCGGCCACTCATCTTGCCTCCTTTGACCATCCAACGGTTGATATGCATTCCTGGAGTCGGTTGGTAGTTATTGGAGTCGGTGCACGTGAAAAATGAGTCGGTGGGGTGGTCGGCCGACCACTCTCATTGGTCGCGCGGCCACTGCCCTGGATTGCTGACATCACCGATCCGTTGCATGATGTTCTTCTGACCCTTGGATGCATTGGATTCCAAATCCAACAGTTGCATTTAACTTATTTTGTGCTTCTTTGCATGCAGGTCGAAAGTTCGGATTGATGACGTGGCCGGGCGACCATGGTAAAGGGTCGGGCGGCTACCTCAGCTGGCTAAGTTGGTCTGAGAGCTGACTGGGTGGCTGGACGACCATGACAGGTGGCCGGCCGACCCCTAAAGGTGGTCGGGCGGCCACGGGCTTGGGTCGGGCGGCCATGGTCCCATGCCCATTTGCTCTCCCCTTCTCACAATGCCTGTCTTTTGTACATTCTTTTGATATTTTGGTCATGATATGCTCCTGCATCCAACTTTTGTACACAGCTCGTGGAACCGGTTAGTAATATGTGAAACCTTGATAAATTATGCCCTCAAACATGAAGTATTGGTGGTCTAAAATGGATTTTATCGACCGCCAACAAGCACCAATTCAAGGTGTTTCCCAATGCTAAACCCATCAAGCAGAGGCTGCGGCAGTTTACTCTAGAAAAGCGAGAGGCCATTAGGGCTGAGTTAACCCAGCTGAAGGCTGCCAGTTTTATTAGAAAGGTCATGCATCCCGAGTGGCTTGCAAATCCTATACTCGTTCTCAAAAAGAATAAAAAGGACTGGCGGATGTGTGTTGATTATACCGATCTCAATAATCACTGCCCTAAGGATCCGTTTGGGTTGCCTCGCATTGACCAGGTCGTTGACTCTATGGCCGGCTGCGCCTTACTCTCTGTTCTCAATTGTTACTCAGGCTATCACCAAATCAGCCTGGCAATCGAGGATCAGGAGAAAACAGCGTTCATCACACCTTTCGGTGCGTACTGCTATACCTCCATGTCTTTCGGGTTGAAGAACGCCGAAGCAATGTACCAAAGGGCGATTCAAACTTGCCTCACCGACCACTAGGGCAAACATGTCGAGGCCTACGTTGATGACGTCATGATCAAGACCAAGAACGAAGAGGATTTCATCGATGATCTGTGCCTAGTGTTTGACAGCCTGAGGAAATTCCGGTGGAAGCTCAATCCCACCAAGTGCGTCTTTGGTGTCCCTGTAGGTCAGTTACTCGGTTTTATCGTCAACAACAGATGAATCGAAGCTAACCCCGAGAAGATCAAGGCTATTCTACGCATGCACCCTCCCAGATCACAGAAAGACGCTCAAAGGTTGACTGGGTGTATGGCGGCCTTGAGTCGATTCATCTCGTGACTTGGCGAATGTGGCATGCCCTTCTACAAACTCCTCAAGAAGGTCGAGAGGTATCAGTGGACCACAGAGGCTCAGGAAGCGTTGGACGCTCTGAAAAATTCCTAACCTCGCCTCCCGTACTCAAGTCTCCCAATCGTGCCACTGCCGACTCACTGGCCGAAGATTTGCTCCTCTACATCTCTTGTACAACTCATGTGATCAGCACTATGTTGGTGGTTGAGTGACCGGACGGACAGCACACAGTACCCAGGCAACATCCAGTCTACTTCATCAGCGAGGTCCTCAGCCCCTCCAAAATCAGGTATCCTCAAGTTCAGAAGTTATTATACACAGTTCTCATTACCGCGCTAAACTGCGTCATTACTTTGAGGAGCATAAAATCATAGTGGTCACTGAGTTTCCAATCGGGGAAGTCTTACGCAATCGGGAGGCCACAGGGCGTATCGCCAAGTGGGCTTGTGAACTGGGGTTCATGACATTGAGTTCCGTCCTCGTACTGCCATCAAGACCCAGGCACTAGTTGATTTTGTCTCCGAGTGGACTGGACACCAAGTACCTGAGAAGCCAGAAATCATGGAAGTCTGGAAGATGTATTTTGATGGCTCGTTGAAATTGGAAGGAGCTAGTGCTGGCGTCGTCTTCACCTCTCTAGTAGGGGAAAAACTCAAGTATGTGCTATAGATTCTCTTCCCGGTTTCAAACAATGCAGCTGAGTATGAGGCTCTTCTTCACGGCCTTCGCATAGCCATATCACTCGGGATTCAGCGGTTAATGGCCTATGGAGATTTTTTAGTGTTCATCAATCAGGTCAACAAGGAGTGGGATCGCTCTACAGAAAGTATGGACAAATACTGCGAGGCAATTCGCAAACTAGAAGGCAGGTTTCAAGGTCTCGAGTATATTCATGTGGATCGGGATCGCAACGTGGATGCTGATATTTTGTCCAAGCTGAGTTTGTCACGAGCCAAAGTACCTCCTGGTATCTTCGTCCAAGAGCTTCATCATCCCTCTGTGCAGCTAGATGAACTGAACATACACTACAAGGAATGGGGTCTATTGCAACAGCGTAAAATCGTTGCAATAGGCCCAAAATCGTGGCAATTGTTACATATTGCAACACAATCGATTTTGTCGCTAGGTGTAGCTAGTAACCCTATTGTTGAAAGTTTGGACGACACTTTGCACTGTGTTGCATAAACTGATGTAATAACCACACAATTTACCATTGCAATTAACATTGATTTCAACAACAAGAAAGTGTGGTAATAACTTATTATTGCAATGAATATTTTTGTGGCAACACTTAAATTTGCAATGAAAAATAATTTGTTGCATTTGATTCTTTTGCTACAGAAAAATAATGGTGTGGCGATAGTTTTAATTGCAACGATATTTGTTTCATGGCAATTCATCTAATCACGACACTAAGGAATGTGTGGCAATATACCTCCCGACCGGTATATCTTAACTCTGGATATGCCGACTGGTTGGAGGGCCCCCATCATCAGGTATATCCTGAACGAAGAAACTACAGATGATAAAGCAGAGGCCGAGCGAATAGCAAGACGGTCTTCCAGCTATACTCTGATCAACAATGAGTTATACAAGCACGCTGCCTCAGGAGTTTTGTTAAAATGCCTAGATACCTCATCAGGGCAGAGCTTGCTCAAGGAAATTCACATTGGAGTCTGTGGAATTCATGCTGCCTCGCGCACATTAGTCGGGAAGGCGTTCAGGGCCGGCTTTTATTGGCCTACGGCGAAGAAGGATGTAACCGAGTTAGTGCAGCACTGTGGGGCTTGTCAGTTCCTTGCCAAGCAGTAGCATCTTCCAGCACAGCAGTTGCAGAATATACCGGTCTCATGGCCCTTTGCCTGCTGGGGGCTGGACATGATTGGGCCTTTTAAGAAAGCTCATGGTGGATATACTCATGTGTTGGTTGCCATCGACAAGTTTACCAAATGGATTGACTTCAAGCCCATTGCCTCATTAACATCTGCCAAAGCAGTGAAATTTATTCAAGACATCATCTTTCGCTTTGGAATCATGAATTCTATTATCACAGATTTAGGGTCTAATTTCACGGGCTCAGAATTCTTCGATTTCTGTGAGCAAAGGTCTATCCGCATCAAGTATGTCGCGGTGGCTCACCCCATAGCCAACGGGCAGGTTGAATGAGCCAACGGCATGATTCTGGATGCACTCAAGAAAAAGATCTTTGACAAGAATGAGAAGCTGGCTGGCAAGTGGATACGTGAACACAACCCAGTAAAGCCCTCGCAGGGAACACGCCCTTCTTCATGGTATATGGATCGGAGGTAGTTTTGCCTGCCGACTTGCAGTTTAGAGCTCCACGACTGGCCTTCAAGGATATTGCTGAAGCTGAAGCAACACGCATCGAAGAGATCGACTTATTCGAAGAGGAGCGCCTGAACTCTATTATTCAGTCGGCTCGCTATCATCTCACTCTGCGTCATTACCATGATCGATATACGAGGCCTCGTTCTTTTTTAATAGGGGACTTGGTGTTGCGTAGGGTACTCAAAACTGCAGGACAACATAAGTTATCTCCTCCTTGGAAAGGTCCATACATCGTCACAGAAGTCACTCGTCCAGGATCGTATCGTCTGTCTCAAATGGACGGCACTCCAATCGGCAACTCTTGGAACATAGAGTATTTGCGTAGATTCTACGCGTAATGTTTTTTCTGTGATTGTTCGAATTAGCAGTCAGTGTCTTTCTCTGTACTCTGTCTTCATTCATACTCTGTGAATAAAAGTACTCTTGGGATAAAGCATTCTATGTTCTTTTCTCTATTTTCACTTGCGTTACTCACTCGCTATATGTTAACGGTCTTAATCTCACGATATCTACCGTCAATTACCAAACAAATGGAGCTATGCAAGTGAATAATTCTGGACTAACCCTTCTACTAATGAGTTCCACAAGTTTTGTATCAATATTTTGATGCAGGTACCAAAATGCACATAAAATAGATGAAAACATGCCAAGGATCGAATATGTGGCACACTGGCCAAAGTGGCCAAGTCGGCCGACCTCACCCTAGGTCGGCCGACCAAGGTCAGGCTGGCCCTGGCTCAACCAGGTCGGCCGACCTGGGGGTTGGTCGCCGGACCCAGTGACACGGTCGGGTGACCACTAGTCAGGCCGCCCGACCTCCCAAGTCAGCCAAATGCCACATCATTGATCCACATCATGAAGAAAACACAAGTGCACTCAAATCCAACCATAAGACCATGCATCCAATGTATCCAAAGGCCGAAAATGCACCAAGTCACGGATCCACAACGTCATCAATCCGAGGGAGAAGCAAAGTGGCCAATGTAGGCCTGACACGTGGTCGCCTGACCTCCTACAAGGCCGGCCGACCTATCCTCAGAGGCATTTTCCACGTGCAACAACCATCCTAACCGCCAACCGCCATAGGGACGCAAGATCAAGCCGTTGGGGTGCAAAGGCGGTGGATCGGGTGGTCGCCCGACCTCGGTGTAGGTCGGCCGACCTCCCCTAGGTCGGCCAACCACCGACTTCAGCCTCCCACCGACCTAAGCCTCCTACAAATACCCCTCCTGACATATGGGACTATAAATAGGCCTGTAGAGCTCATTTGTAAAGGTGTGGAGAAGTTGAGAGCCATATCCTACCTTAGAGAGGGTCATTTTCTACATCTTAGTAGTTAGGATAGTCCTGGGACTTAGAGTGAGTCAAGCTTTGCCTCGGAGTTCTCAGAGATTCTTCTGAGTCTGCGGTAACAGCTCTTGTATCTTTTGTACTCAATCTTCAATATAATTCAGTTATATTTTACTTTATTTCTATCTCTTGCAAGTGTGGTGTACCCTTTATTTTGCATACTTGCTAGGCTTAGACTTGTGGTTATCTTAGTTAGTCAAGTCCCGTTATTCTTGCTGGTGCTATAATCCAACCTATATGCCAGGCTCTGGTTAGGTCCTCTCCTCTGATCAAGGACGATTTATTGTTACTCAAGCTTCGCTTGAGTACGTTTATAGCGTGCCAACCTATCCACGCAGATTTGCTTGGTAGCCCCACTCGGTGATAGCGTGTGGTGTGCCTGTGTAGTCCAGGCCCGTTCGTTCGGTAGGCCCGTAGGCGTTAGCTGGGTCTCCTTCGGTTGTCTACTATCTACCCCCTGACTCCTCGAGGCGCCGGAATTTCGCTCGACGCAAGACCCTGACTTGATACTTGAGTTTCTTAGTTAACCACGATAGAGTCTTTGTAGCCGAATAGAATAGAGTTTGGGAACTTTATCTCACTCGTTATCCTCCCAGGCAACTATACCTTTCTACATGTATCTTAGGTAGTTCAATTTACCTCTTCCCACCATACACCTATCCGTTTACCAGACTTACCCCTGTCTAGTGACTAGCTGGTATATTTATTTAAGTACAGTTCATTCGATTTGAGTTTATTCAACTATACTCTCTCGCCTGCCGCTTCCCTATGGATAAAAATACGATACTCGGAATACTCTGAGTGAAAAGCTACAGCGGTCTCCGTGCGTTTGCAGAGTAAAATCTTATAAGGCTAAGAGACGCCAACAAGCTTTTCGGGCGCCGTTGCTGGGGAAGCAATAGGCAGAGATATAGTTGATAATCTCTTTTCGAACCCTGTGTCTTTTAATAAAAATACCAACTAGTCGTTAGCAAGCTCACTTGTCTCTGTTGTTTATGTTGTGGTTACAACAAAGAGGTGTATGACCGGTTTCGACCTGCCAGAAAATTTCCAAGACCTTTCATGGGCAGATACCTATTCCAAGGGAATTGAACCTTGAAACGGCCACGTCAAGTAGTTCCTCGAACACCGACGACATGGCCGTACCCTCCGAGAAGACCATCCGTGAGTTCTCCATCCCATCCAGTAGCAATGTCCCTACGGGACCGGCCGTTAACGCAGGGGAGAACTTCGAACTCAAGCCAGGAGTTATTCACATGGTTCAAGCCATTCCCTTCTGCGGTTTAGCAACGGAGGATGCCAACAATCACCTGCAGCAATTCTTGGAAATCTGCAGTACATTTACCATGAAAGGTGCGTCCGCCGATGCTGTCAAGTTACGCCTCTTCCCATTTTCACTTGTCGGAAAGGCGAAGCAATGGTTCTACCTCAACCGCGCAACACTGACAACGTGGGATGCGTGCTCAAACGCATTCCTCGCCAAGTACTTCCCTTTGGGAAAGACCAACGCGTTGAGAAACAAGATCTCGAGCTTTCAACAGCTCGCAGATGAAACGGTGGCGGAGGCCTGGGAAAGATTACAGGAATACATAGCAGCCTGCCCCCACCATGGCAAGGAAGAATGGCTGATCATTCAGAGTTTCTTTCACGGGTTAAACCGTACTGTTCAAGAGCACCTAGATGCAGCCGCTGGAGGATCCTTCCTATCCCAAAGTGTGAGAGCGGCCAAAAATCTGATTGAGAAGATCACCACTAATCAGGGATGGAAGGAAGACAGGTCACACTCATAATCCCGTGGAGTCCATCACATCGACAGCACGGACATGCTGGCCGCCAAGATGGACTTGCTTTTAAAGAAGCTAGAAGACAATCCTGAGACCGCACCAGTCTAGGCCCTCGACACTCGCATGACTTGTGAAGTCTGCAGGAACACGGGGCATCCAGGGAGCAGCTGCCCTGAAACGCGACCGGAAGACGCCAACTTCATCGGTCATTCTAGTAACTTCAATAACGGGAATCGTCCCCAACTAGGCTGGAACATGCGCCCATATATGCCATTCTCCGGACAAGGTAACTCCTCAGGTAACTCACAGCAGTTCAATAAGCCTAGTTCTTTTAATCCTAAAGCTGTGTATGATAGCATTAGTAAAAAGTTTTATGCAAATGATAGACTTTTTGAATCTATTTCCTTGCAAATGGAAACTTTTAACAGTGCTATAAAATGTTAGAAACACAAATAGCTCAGTTGGCTGCCTCTTTACCTAATGCTAATGCGGGAAAGCTTCCGAGACAACCGGAACCTCCCCACAAAGAGCATATCAATGCCGTCACCACTAGGGGTGGTAAGTCCACTCAGGACCCTCCACATCCTAGTGGTGCGTCACGCACTAACCATACAGGCAAGGAAAAGGAGAAGACCACCGAAATGAAGGAGAATGATGATCCAAATACCAGCACTGGTGCCGCAAAGGAGAAGGCACCACCGAGAACTCTCCCACACGAGTTTTATGACTCAACGGTGTTGCCATTCCCTCAGCGCAACAAGAAAGCTGCCGCCGATGAACAATATAGTAAGTTTCTTGAGGTCATTAAGAAATTATATGTCAATATACCTCTGCTAGATGCAATGCAGGTACCGACATATGCAAAGTACTTGAAAGATATACTCAACAATAAGAAACCACTTCCATCAGCGGAAATTGTGCACATGACCGAGAAGTGTAGCGCAGCTATACTCAACCAACATCCACAGAAGAAGAAGGACCCTGGTAGTCCTACTATTCCATGCTCAATTGGGAACCAAGTCTTCAATCAAGCCTTATGTGATCTCAGAGCAAGCGTCAGTGTTATGCCTAAAATTGTCTTTGACAAACTCAATCACGCGGCATGCCCACAAGTATGTGCCTGCAACTTGCGGACCAATCTATCCGACACCCCGTGGGAATCGCCAAGGATGTCCCTGTGAAGATCTGAAACTTCCTCATTCCCATAGACTTTGTGGTATTGGATATGGAGATTGATGCAAAGACACCGCTCATTCTTGGGCGGCCGTTTCTGAGCACCGCGGAAGCAAGCAAAGATGTTGGGGCCGGAGAAGTCCATCTCAACATAAACGGAATGAGGGAGACATTCTCCTTCAGACCAAAAGTGGAGCAGTGTAGCCAAGTGAAGATCTTCAAGTGCCAAAAGTATGTGCCGAAGCCGCCAATCTACGATGCTTCCGGGAAAGAGATGGACAGTCTCGTAGCATTTATGAAACGGAAGTTAGCCACCGAGGCTGCCATCCGACAACGAGAAGAAGACAAATGGAAGAAGGCGAGAGCCATGAAGGCTAACCGCAAGAACCAAGAAACAGGAGGCAAAGCTCCTGTTAAGAAGGTCAGTACCCATGATTTTACAAGACCCATCAACCAAGGGTGCAATAAAAATCAACATACCAATGGAGGCCCTAGGATAAATACTATGGGGCATGTTGACAACGAGCGCGCCCAGGACCCATCCACGACAAATTCCAAGTGGCTCGCAAAGGTACCGGTTACCTCCCCGTATGTACGCTCACGCGACATCCCGAAGGACGGTAAATGGTTCGCTCCCACCAAGAGGTAAACTTGGCATTATCTTCCGACGGCATGTTTATTTTGCCGCTAGTTTAATTTTCCGTTCTCCATTGCATATTTAAATTTAGCAATGCACTTTGTTAACTTTTATTGCATTTAGTTTATACCCATCATTTTCAAAAAAAAGGCATAGGGGGTCGGCCGCCCGAGCCAACTGGCCGGCCGACCACCCTGCCCAAAGGTAAAGGAGGGGGGGCAGCCCAAGGGTCGGCCGACCGCAAGGCCAGGCCGCCCGACCACGCTGGCCTCCCACTCTCTTCTCTTTCTCCTTCTTCACTCTCTCCTCTCTTCCTCTTTTCTTTCTCTTTTCTCCTCTTTCTCTTTTCTTTTCCTTTCTCTCCTTTCTCTTTTCCCTTTGCCCCATTCCCAAGCAGGGTTCAAGATGGAGAGTGGCAGCACATGGAGCCTGGGCGACCACAGCCACAAGTTGCCCGGCCAGGCACCCATGGCCGGCCGACCGAGACCCCAGGCCGCCCGACCACACTTGCCCTCTCCACTCTTTTCCCTTTCTCTTTTCTTTGTCTCCCTTGTGTCTCTTACCTTGCTCACTCCCGAAGCGACACCAAGGAGGTCGGCCGACCAGGACTCTTGGCCGCCCGACCATGATGCTCATCCCTTTGCTTCCAACACACTCAACGTGCAACTCTCAAGTGGTCGCCAGACCTACAATCATGGCCGGCCGACACTCACACACCTCCCCCTTTGCTGCACCATCACGCAGAGAGGTCGCCCGACCAGCTATCTAGGCCGGTCGACCTGCCTACACTTTCGCACACACGGAGCAATCAGAGGCCGAGGCCGGCCGACCCAAGTAGTGGCCGCTCGACCACAGGTCGAGGTCGGCCGACCCAGCTACCTGGCCGCCCGACCCCTGCTGCTCCCATTCCTCTATAAATAGCAGCCATCTCCAATGCACCAAGCAGCAGCAAGCAACTCTTTTCTCTCCCTCTCTTAATCTCTTTGCTTAGTAGTAGTTTAGCTCTTGCTTAGCCAAAATAATAGCCGAATAAAAATCTAGTTGAGCAAAAATAATTTGGCTACTAGCCCCTCTCTTCGGCAAGACCACGAACGAGTTGTGGTGGTGTCACGCCCTGCAAGGATGACTAACCACTAACGTTAATTTTATTTTGTCGTCTCGTAGTTTTGTGGTCAATTTTTGTGCAGGATGAAGCGCGCATTCAAGAGGGCAAGAAGCGCAATCAGCAAGGCGGGGCAGCACATACGGTTCCCGACGTCCTCCAGCTCGCAGAACTCGCGGACGGTGTCCGATAGAGGTTCATCGAGTGCTGGGCCGGGAGGAGAAGAAGCTTCGTCCTCCATCACCGGGCCCGTATTGCTACTGGATTCTCATATCCAAACGCGCAATCAAGACGAGGCCGACTCGCTGAGGCGACTCCACACCAAGCCTATCACCCTCACCAAGTGCTTCGATGAAGTCCTCATGACAAGCATAGGTATGGATGACGAATTCGATGAAATTTTCAGTATGATAGGCTGGGAGAATTTTGCACATGTTAGCGAGGGAGGCTTAGTCCTCCTCACAAAGGAGTTTCTTATGACCCTTCGAGTAGTATCACTGGAGTCCGGCACAACGGTTCACTTTAGACTCTTTAACTCTGAGCATGAACTGACACTATTCAGCAATGCTCTCGGGTTCTCACCTCACTGCTCTATAGCAGCCGAACCCGTAGGCTTCAATGCAACAGAGTTCTGGAAGGAACTAGCCGGGCCGGACTATAAGGGGAAGAAGAGTATCATGAACATTAAGCACCCCACTATGCGGTTCATGGCCCGCTGGATTACCATCGTAGTCCTGCCCCGCGATGACATACGTTGCATGACCATAGAGGACTTAAAAATCCTTTATGCCATGTGGCGTAAGCAGAAATATGCACCTATCACCGCCATGCTCTACCACTGGATGAAGCTAGTTTGGAATGAAAATTCCATATCAATCACGTCATTTGTGACGAGGATTGCATCCGAATTAGGGGTATTAGCTAATGCCCAGGTGGCATTCTTACCCCCTAACACACCCAACCTAGTTACCGAGAGCCATTTCATCCGGGCACACTTCCTGCGCAAGAACCCCAGCATGGACACGTATGTCATGATCTATAAGGGGTAAAACTTTGAAGTGCCTCTACCAGCACCTCAGTTCAAAATCTACCACATGGACACACTCTCTATGCCATAGAGAGCGTGCCATAGAGAGCGTCCCAGAGGAAGAGCCTTTAGAGGAGCCCAGGCCCAGTGTAGCAGGAGTCATGACCAGGGCACAAAGGAGGGCAGCCCAAGAGCGCTTACAGAAGCAAGCCCAGGATGCGGAGACGTTGGGACGGGACCTACCTAGTTCCATACCGCGGCTGGCACGTCCTGGCACACCCAGGGACTAGACCCGACGTGGCAGCCCCACGAAGGCTCTAGAACACAATGGGGACACGAGCCGAGCACTGCATTCTCACAGCAGCAAGGAGGAGGAACCTTCTATGGATTTGGGTCAGCACCATACGAGGCAGGACCATCTGCCTCTGCGCTTTGCAGGAGACCCGTTGAGTGCCATCTTTGGGTCCCTGACCATTCAGGACCAGCGCACAGCTGGGATGGCCCAGCAGCTTAACCAAGTAGATGAGCGCACTCAGGTCATCCGGCAGACCCAGGACGAACAGTACAACCGCCTCCTCGAAATAGAAGCAATGGCTCAGTGCACCTTTGATGAGTCCCAGCGATTTTTCCAGTACTATGGGTACTAGCCCGAGTAGCTTCGTTGAAGCTTGGGGAGACCCGAATCGACAGCTGGGTACGTATGACAGTTCCCTGATTTCTGCACCACTCATGTATCTTTGCTTTGAGAGTTTATTAGTTTATTTGCTCAATCTAGTTTGTTTAACTTAGTTTGCTTAATTTTAGTTTGTTTAGTATATATAAAAAAATCCCATGCTTTAATGATAAGTTCACATGCTAGCTTTATTTTGGAAATGATGATTAGTTGCTCTATCAAGTGAATGATTTAATTCTTGCATGTGACTTATGCTTAGCTTAATTTTGAGTTTGTGAATAAAATAAGTCAACCAAGGTTCTATCTTGTGGATGCCATTTGTGATAACAAGCCTAAGTTGTTGTGAGATGAATGATATGGCTTGAATATGGAATAATTCTCTCATGCTCTTAGTAAGATGAACATCTCAGGTTTTTATTTTAAAAATAACAAAATATAGCTTCCCTTGGTCAAAAATACCTACCAGAGCCAAAAATGCTTCAATTAGTTTGAAACTGCTACAAAGAGCCGCTTAGAGATATTTTGAGCTTTGTCAAATTTTGAGTCTCTTGGAGTAGAAATATCACCTTCTGTTGATAGCTAGAGTACAAAATGCAAGTGATCCATTTTGGACTTTGCATCCACCAAAATGTCTCCAAACACTTCTCATAATCCCTAGCCTTCAAATCTCAAGGAGTAAGGGTATGGAGCCCAAAAAAAAAAGAAAAGCATGCAAAAACATGTCAAAAAGAAAAATGCATGCAAAAGCACGGCAAAAGGAAAAGCATGCAAAAGCATGGCAAAAATAAATAAAAGCTCCATATCCACTCCAAACATACAAAAGGCTACAAGGGATGAATACCAAGAGAAGGAGGCATACAGTACCACCACTCATACTCCAGTGATCAATAGAAGAAGTGATAGAGTACACTCTTTGGTCCAATCTTTGGCTTAGCAAAATAAATATCCTAAGTGTGCCACATTCTCCCTACCCAAAGCTCCACAAAAGCCTTAGTGTAGGAAAGTGTTGGCCGAATCCTGGCCCTTGGTGAGGATACACATTTGAGTGCATGAGAGCACCTTGGGGAAGCTACTTTTGTTCTGAAAAATCTTGAAAACTCCTGTGAAAGACATCCAAAAAGAGCAGGTTAGAAGAACTTCTGTACAATGGTCGTTCCATCTCTCAACCGCCCAAGGCAAGGTAAGCAAAAAGATGCACCACAGGTAGTACACAAGGTGAGCTTCAATTATTTCACTTCTCGAAACAAAAGCATGAGTATTAAGTCACATATAAGAATTTCTCATCATCTTCGATATTGCAGCAACTCCTGATCCACTCTCAGTCTTAGCTTTGCTCGAGGACAAGCAAAAGTTTAAGCTTGGCGGGTGTTGACGGTCCTAATCTCACGATATCTACCGTCAATTACCAACCAAATGGAGCTATGCAAGTGAATAATTATGGACTAACCCTTCTACTAATGAGTTCTACAAGTTTTGTATCAATATTTGGATGCAGGTACCAAAATGCACATAAAATAGATGAAAACATGACAAGGATCGAATATGTGGCACACTGGCCAAAGTGGCCAAGTCGGCCGACCTCACCCTAGGTCGGCTGACCAAGGTCAGGCGGGCCCTGGCTCAACCAGGTCGGCCGACCTGGGGGCTGGCCACCCGACCCAGTGACAGGGTCGGCCGACCCCTGGTCAGGCCGCCCGACCTCCCAAGTCAGCCAAATGCCACATCATTGATCCACATCATGAAGAAAACACAAGTGCACTCAAATCCAACCACAAGACCAAGCATCCAATGTATCCAAAGGCCGAAAATACACCAAGTCACGGATCCACAACGTCATCAATCCGAGGGAGAAGCAAAGTGGCCAATGTAGGCCTGACACGTGGTCGCCCGACCTCCTACAAGGCCGGCCGACCTATCCTCGGAGGCATTTTCCACGTGCAACAACCATCCTAACCGCCAACCGCCATGGGGACGCAAGATCAAGCCGTTGGGGTGCAAAGGCGGTGGATCAGGTGGTCGCCCGACCTCGGTGTAGGTCGGCCGACCTCCCCTAGGTCGGCCAACCACCGACTTCGGTCTCCCACCGACCTAAGCCTCCTACAAATACCCCCCTCTCATATGGGACTATAAATAGTCCTGTAGAGCTCATTTGTAAAGGTGTGGAGAAGTTGAGAGCCATATCCTACCTTAGAGAGTGTCATTTTCCACATCTTAGTAGTTAGGATAGTCCTGGGAGTTAGAGTGAGTCGAGCTTTGCCTCAGAGTTCTCGGAGATTCTTCTGAGTCTGCAGTAACAGCTCTTGTATCTTTTGTACTCAATCTTCAATATAATTCAGTTATATTTTACTTTATTTCTATCTCTTGCAAGTATGGTGTACCATTTATTTTGCATACTTGCTAGGCTTAGACTTGTGGTTATCTTAGTTAATCAAGTCCCATTATTCTTGCCGGTGCTATAATCCAACCTGTACGACAGGCTCTGGTTAGGTCCTCTCCTCTGATCAAGGACGATCTATTGTTACTCAAGCTTCGCTTGAGTACGTTTATAGCGTGCCAGCCTATCCACGTAGATTTGCTTGGTAGCCCCACTCGGTGACAGCGTGTGGTGTGCCTGTGTAGTCCAGGCCCGTTCGTTCGGTAGGCCCGTAGGCGTTAGCCGAGTCTCCTTCGGTTGTCTACTATCTACCCCCTGACTCCTCGAGGCGCCGGAATTTCGCTCGACGCAAGACCCTGACTTGATACTTGAGTTTCTTAGTTAACCACGATAGAGTCTTTGCAGCCGAATAGAATAGAGTTTAGGAACTTTATCTCACTCGTTGTCCTCCCAGGCAACTATACCTTTCTACGTGTATCTTAGGTAGTTCAATTTACTTCTTCCCACCATACACCTATCCGTTTACCAGACTTACCCCTATCTAGTGACTAGCTGGTATATTTATTTAAGTACAGTTCATTCGATTTGAGTTTATTCAACTATACTCTCTCGCCTGCCGCTTCCCTGTGGATAAAAATACGATACTCGGAATACTCTGAGTGAAAAGCTACAGCGGTCTCCGTGCGCTTGCGGAGTAAAATCTTATAAGGCTAAGAGACGCCAACACTATATACGGGCAATCGACCTAATTCAGTCGACCGACAGTACAGTGCTACATGCCCACTCTTACTCTTGAGGGGGATAACTCCGGTCCCACCACAAGAGCAATCGGCCTTGGTCAGTTGACCGACAGCATGGTGTTACATGCTCTCGTTCGTACTCATATCCGGGGAGCACGCACGGCCCCAACAAAACAAAGGCAATCGGCCTAGGTCAGTCGACCGACAGCACGGTGCTACATGCCTTTGCAAGACCTCACAACCGGGGAGCATTCAAGGCCCTAGCCGAACAAATACAAAGGGCTTAGGTTTGATGACCTATAGCTCGATACTGCATGCCTTTGTTTCATCACGTTACTCTTTCTTACAATACTCGTGCCGACTTAACATTGTCTCTTTTCTCTACATAGACACGACTCTCAGGTACGCATGGAATATTTTGATTCATTTATAAACTAACTCTGTTTTGCAAACAATAGTTAAAGTGTCGACATAAAGAGCCAAATATGTACACACAGCATTCAGTCCATCATATTATATGGGGAATCATTGTTTACTCATTGTCGCCTACAAGGAGTTCAGCAATCATGCGGGCTTCATCTTCATGCTCAGCATTCTGGTTCTCGTTTACTATCCTCGATGGTAAACTCGCCAAGTCGACCTCAGGTTATGAATTCTTGATGACCATAAGAACGCGAGTAAGAACGGTTTTTACTCGCTCAGAAATTTTGGACTTCATGTCATCCATGAAAGTTATTATTCGATCACCCAGAGGACAAGGTGCAGCTTTCTCTAGCGCACAGATGTCCAGGATCTTGATCAGAGCAGTATTGGCAGCCAAGGTAGCCTCTTTTGCCTTCTCAAAGGCGTTCTTCAGTTTGTTGCAGTTCTTCTTGCTAGTCTCATAGTTCTTTTTGAAAACCTCTGACACCTGAGCCTGATGAGCAGCCTTGTCTCGGGATTCCTTGAGTGCAGACCGTGTAGAGGCTAGCACCTTCTTCATTTTATCATGGTGTGGCGGAACCACCCTGCTTAATCCAGACTAAGCACACCTGCCACCTTTGGCTCGCAGTGCACCTAGGCTAGACTAAACCCGGTAGTCCATCGAGCTACCCAAAGGGCACTCGATGTAACCATCACCCAAGGATACCGACATCACACACATTCAGCCCTCGAAAGAGCCACAACAGTTACATCATCACAGGCAGTTAAAGTAGAGAATAGATAGACTTAGTTTACAAACCGAAGATAAGTAATCAAATACATGTTCAATTATAGCGGAAGCGATTTCAAAATACACATATATAGCAGAAGCATTTTCAAATCATCTCGCAGCGGAAAACAACTCAAATAGTCTTCATGTAGAGATAAACAAGGTGAGTAGCACCGAGCCCACCGGTTCTACCCTCCTTCAAGCAATTGTCCAAAAGTCTTCAGTACCTGTAATCCAAAAGTGGGGGCAAACCCTGAGTACTAATTACTCAGTAGGACTTAATGGATGGGGCTTACGGCTGACACAAAGCATAGCTTACTAGTTAGGTGGATCCTTAGACATTGATTTTATACAAGGTCATGCTGACATAAGATAGCAGGATTTGACAGCTGCTACCCATTAACCATGAAGGCCATTGATATCATAAAGTAAATACTTGCATGAAAGTAAAACATGAGAGCCCATCAGTAACTTGCATAATAGTATATCATACACATCCAAGATATACCCTTCATCTACACATGTCCCGTCCCAAGATTCACAGCGCCCCCACCTAACCCTTGGGAGTAGCCGTCTCAGGAGCGATACCACGGTACGTCAGGTCAGCCCTCCCTCGACCTCAAAGCACCTCCCAAGTCCATCGGCCTCCTATCAGTGGATGGGCAGCACCATGAATAGTGGGCCGGATAATACACATCCAAGCATGTTGTATTGAAAAACATGAATATAAGCATAAAGTATTTAAGTTATTACTACGTTTGGACGTCAAAGGCATTGGCATTCTCACACCTGGTGAGCATCAGCGATTCGAATCGATTTGTTAATTCCCGGGAATAACTAAAAATGCCAGGGGTATATGCTTACTAGCCATCGCGTTCCCACATATAGCCCCCATCTCCACTTGTCCCATCCCAAGTTCGATTCCAACCCGCCACTTCCCCGGGTTTAGCCCCCATGGAGCATTACCACGGTACGTCGGGTCCAGCCCTCCCATGAGATAAGCGCCCCCCAGTTCCATGGTAGGAACAAGTCTCTGTTCTTCGGATGGCACAAGTAAGACTTTCATCGGTCCATTATCCCGGATAAGCACCTTAGCAATGTTATGCCGACCAATAGGCGAACAACGGACGGGCCTTAAACGACTCAGGCGGAGTCCACCATACCTTGCCACATCATTTTTCATAATATTCCCATAACTCCTCTGGGTCTCTATTTCAAACATAGCATATAATAATCTTCCATAAGATTTTTGTCTTTGAAAACACCTACGCGACGAGTGACTCCATTCACTCGTGTCTACTCATACCTAGCAATTCTAGGCAACTCATCCTACGAACTCTAATATATATGTGCTAGGGCCAGGGCGGCCAAGGAGTCTAATGCAATTGGTTCCAAACAACTCCTAATGCAGATAGGTAAGCATTCATCAAATATATTTGCTGGGTAAAGCATGGTCCTGCCTCCCTTTGATTTACTTTAAGAAAACCAACAAACTAAGCTAATGTTAGTTTGCCGGGTTGTGAGGCTTTGCCCCAGGCAACCCCTTGATCCCTTGGACAACTCCTCCTTCCAAACACGACTGATGGGCACTCCAAGTCGTGCTTGGGGCTTAGTTGGTCTTTTGGACCACCGTTGATTGATGTAGCTCCACGCACTTGGTTCTTGACCACGTATCTGTAATAAGCGTCACTATATGAATGATATCCATGATGCAATGAATGTGATGCATGAATATGGAGCACAGTATGAACAATCATTTCATGGAAAAAACAGAAAGGTGGTTACAAATCTACATACACAAGGAGTAGTTCTTATGGACAACGACCCAACACGCAGTCATAGGGTCACACATAAACAAGCTACTAATTATAACAACATATCACTTATGGGATTCGATAAATGCAAGCAATAGTTGTTTAGGCTGCTAAAATAGGTGTGGTGGTGTTCATTTGCATTCAACAGGTAACAAGTTGAAATCACGTACTTCGTGCATTCATAGGAAGCGTTCACTAACTACATCATGTAGTATGTTTATTTTAATGAATTCAAACGCTATATTGACTTCAGGTACTTTACATGAGTAAATGAATTAATTTCTCAATCAAGTGTGATTTAGAGAATAGTAGATAGCCTGCAGCTAGAAATCAACCCACATGCATAATGGTAAAACTTGCAAACAAACACCTACTCTTATCATTAAATAACACATGCCCACTTTATGAACAAAAAGCATTACTTGTGTTCATGTAGGTAGACAACTCCAAATGAGCTCAGATTTTTATGACATGTAGGTTTATACTACATTATGCTACTGTCATAATTTCAGCCACAAAGGAGTTATAAATTAATTATGAAAATTCTAGCAAGTTATCAGCCCTATAGCTTCTCAGATTTTTCATAAATTATAGAAATGGTTTCCGAAGGTGAAATTTTACCAGTAAGCTATACTTAGCATGGACTGCATGTACAAAAATTTACAAGTTAAAACTCCCAAATTTGACAGGACATCTATTTTCCATATATAAATCCTGTGTGAATTTAAGATGTATATATGAACAGTGTTATTAGTCTTCTCGAATATACTTTCTGGACTCTATGCACCAACATTAAGCTACCAAATTTTCCAGAGAATTTTCCTTGCATTCTAAAGTCACATTTTCTATTTATTTGGATAAGCAAGCCATATCTTGTTAATTTCAAATCACCATTCAAACTTTACATGCTCATCCTCATATTTCACCAGTGGGCTACTTATACCACCCAGAGTATATAAAAAATGCCAGGGAGTCATTTTGAGCATATTCTATGTAGCCTCCAATTTCTAAGTTAAACAAATGCACATAACACATGTAAAATAGTAAAAGGGTAATTAAACAGCAAGTGCTAGGGCTACAAAAATTCACATAGTGCTAAAATGCCACAAGAAAGCTACTGTCCAAGTTTCATAATTTTTAGAGTACATTTAGCCTACTTTTGACATTTATCTTGTTTCCACATGCGTGCAACAACCCAGGGGTAAAACAGTCTTTTTACACATCTACATCATAACCATTCAATAGATCTACTTAAGAGGAGTCCAATGCAACTGAGTTTGCCTTTTTTAGATTTTTCTTTGATTTGTTATGAATTTCTAAATTTCACAGCCAATTTAAATGCATTTAAATGGAAAACATTAGATCTGGGGACTAAAACGTAATTAACCATAGATTCCAGGGGCCTGCACAGAAGATACACAAGACTCAGTGCATAGTGACCGAACTTGAATGGAATTGGACGAAACAACAGGGGCCTTATCGCGATTTGACCTTATTCTTCCCCTCTTCTTTTCCTTTTTCGGCCGCGCGTGGGGAAGGGGACGGCGGCGCTCCGCCGGCGGCGTGGGCCGCGCACTTGGAGCCGAGGCGGTCTGGTGGTGTGTTCCCCGCTGCGGGCTTTCACTTCCCTTTGACCTCATCGTGCGTGGTGGAGCGAGCGGGTGACGCGGAGCTAGTGAACCGGCGCGGCGCCGGCACACGGGGCTCGGTGGCCGCGGGCTCGATCCCGCAGCTCCGGCAACGGTGACGTGTGGCGAGTCCGGCGGATGAGGAGTGGAGGTGCGGGGGTGGCTCGAGGATGGGTCTCCACGGTGAGCGTGGTGGTCACGGCGGTGCTCATGGCGGCCGCGTGTGGAGGGGGCACATGAGGCACTAGGGGAGGCCGAGGGTGTGGAGGAGCGATGGAGGAGGGCTGCACAGAAGTGGTGGCGGTAGAGGCATGGAGGGAGAGGGCCAGAGGAGACCGGCGCACGAGCTCGCCGAAGGCCGGCCATGGCGGCTACGAGGTGGAATAGGGCGAAGAGGGAGCAATTGACGCGGGTTGGTTGGGGAAAAGGTGGCGGAAGGTGTGGCGAGTGCAGGGTGCGCGCTGAACGGGGCCGAGGCGGCTTGAGCTGGCTGACGCATGAGCTCACCGCGGCTCGCTAATGGCGGCCGGTGGCGTGCACCCTGCGCGAGCGAGAAGGGCGAGGGCAGAGGGAGAGGCGAGTGAGTGAGCGAGCGCAAATGTGGCCGGGAGGGCGTCCAGATGAAGGCGCGGCGCGGGGGCTCGATCTGCAGCATGGCCACACTGCCCGGCCGCCGTCGCCCACGCGGCATTCACTGGCTTGAACAGGGTGGCGTCCCTGACATGTGGGCCCCACGTGTCATAGACTCCAGACAAACACAGTGCCAAGTGTGTTTCCTCACCTTCTGTAAAACACTATTTTGACTTATTTAAAGGCCGAATTTGGAGAAACTCCAATTAAATGAAACGTTCTACTCTTTAAGTTCTACAACTTTGTCGAAAGTTTCAATACCAGATTCTAAGTGGAAATATGATTTATACATGAATTTGTATAGAAGCCTTCAGTTAGGACAAGGAACCTTTATTACTTGGGAAATTCAAAACTCATATTTCTGGGCTTTATCTTGTGATGCCCCTGGCATCTCAGAAGCCGTACACACAATTATACATAAGCTAATGATGAATTAAGACTAAATCATGCTTAAGAGAGTAATGAGGAATTGGTAGATAAACCACTAAGTCAAAATTTCTCAAATCTGAAATTTTAGCTCATCCCCAAAGTTGATTCTAAAATTTCTTTTTAATTCACTATACAACTTTACATTCTCCCTTTCTATGAAATGAAATTGAACTTTTTACCTTTCAAATGCACCTATTGTGGAAGTGATTGGCCTTCGTTTGATACTTCAAAAGTTGAAAACAAGAAAAACTTTACCTAGAGTAAATCTGCTGTTCTACCAAAATCCTAAACAAAATTAGGGTTGTATTTCAAAATATGTTGTGATTTAGAGGAGGATCATATTAACAAAGTTGTAGGTAATGATCTAGGAAACAACTTTGTCAATATGAGTCAGGTCATAATATAAATTCAAATTGGTCTTTTCAACCAAATTTTGTCAGCCCAGAAGCACACCCCTACTCTGTCCAGTTTGGTAATTTGAGATTTTCTTACCCATAGAGCCATTTTCATGACCTGCACTAATGAAATGAAATATAGTTTAGAAAGTAACCAACAAATTTGTCAAAAGGAGCAAGTGGAGTTGAGGCCTGTAACTAGGGTATTTTCCCCTCCCAAGCAGAAGACCTACCCTGTCCCTACCTATGGCTGCTGCATAAATTCAAACAAATTTCATATTTCCATGCCGAATTTGAAATCATGCCTATTGACAAAGTTGTAGAGTTCAAAGAGTAGAACATTTCATTCAATTGGAGTTTTTCCAAATTCGGCCTCTAAATTGATCAAAATGGCGGTTTTCAGTAGGAGAGAAAACACATTTTTATTTTTCTTCTATTTCCCTTTTCCTACTGTCACCGACCGGTGGGGCCCACCCGTCAGGGTTGTCTCCCACCTCGGTACGACGCCCACCCCGTGGCGCGCCGGCGTACAGCGGCGTACGCCGCGCCGCGGATCGACGGCCCCACCCCGCGCCCTCAACCCCGGCCTCACCTAGACGCGCCCCGGCCCTCTCCACTCCACTCGCCGCTCGCTCTCTGCTCCCTCTCCCTGCGCTCGCACTCGCAGCGCGCCGCCGCCATTAGAGGCTCGGGGTCGAGCTTGAGCTCGCCGCGCCACCGCCATCCGACCTCCTCGCGCCCCGAAGCTGCCACCACCACCTCCGCCGCGACCCGGCGCACCCACCCCGCTAGGCCTCGCCACCGTTCCCCTCCCCTCGGAGTGGGTCGAGCCGCTGCGCCGGGCGCCGCCCGCCATGGTCACCATGGCCGGCCCGCGGCGAGCTCGGGCCAATCACCCCTCCGGTGATCCCCGTGCCTAGCCGACCTGCGCCCCACGCTCGCCCCGACCCCCTCCACCGAATCCCCAAGGCCTCGGCCCTCACCACCGCCCCTAGCCCCTCTCTCCGCGTGCGCCGCCGTTCGCCGAGCGCATCCACCCCGTCTCGTCGTGAGAGCCCCCTCCGGGCCGTCCCCGTGCCCTCAAATCGCCACCGCTGAGCTCGCCTCGGCCGCGCGCAGCTCGAGCACCCCTCGGCTCGGCGAATCACCGCCTCCACCATCGGAATTGGATCCGCGCCGCCGAGCCGTGGCCGCCTCCGGTTCACCCCGATTCGCGCGCGTTCCCCGTCGGTCCGGGCCCCCTCGCGCGACTAGGTCTTGGGAAAGGCGAAGCCCCTCAACCGGGCCATCTTCCGCCGCTGCTTCGGCTCCAAGGCGCCGCCTCCTCGCGCGTCGCCGCGCGCGGGAACGCCGCCGCGCCGTTTGGCTCGCCCCTGCCCGAGGAAGAAGAAGAAGAGAGAGGTGGGTTTGCAATTTAGCCCCTGCGGTTTTGTGTATTTATGTTTAAGTCCATGCGCTGTGCAGTGAGTCTTACGAATCTTACGCTCTAGCCCCCAAAGTCTACGGTTAATTGCGTACAAGTCCTTGATCTATATGTTTTTCTATTTATTTCATTAATAAAGCGGCTGAAACTTTGAAAAATCATAACAAATCAAATAAAAATCCAAAATGGACAAACTCAGTTGCATTAGACTCCTCTTAAGTAGATCTACATGATTGGTATGATGTGGTGGTGTGAAAAGACATTTATACCCTTGGTTTTGTTGTATGCATGTTAAAGCAAAATAATTACCAAAAGAGATGCAAATGGACTCCAAATGTTGTGAAACTTGGACAGTGGCCTTAGTGTGATATTTAGGCACTGTCTGAACTCTTGTAGCCCTAGGACTTGCTGTTATTTACTCTTTTGCCCTTATACCGGTGTTATGAGCAATTATTCCACCTAGAAATTGGAGGCTATACAAAATGTGCATAAAATGGATCTTTGGTATTTTCATACACTTCGGATAGTATAAGTAACCCAACTATGAACTATGAGCCCCTGCATGTATAATTTTGATGGTGATCTGAAAATGACAAATCTTGACTTAGGAAAATGCCATCCACTATGCTAGAAGAAATTCCACCAAAATTCCTATAGCTATACCGCCTTATGAGTATGTTTATCGATCACTTTTCTGCATATCCGTGGAATGACTAGTTATGCGTGTAGGAACTCCAGGCGTCTCGTGTATTGCATCATGCATATTATTCATATAGCGACGCTTATTGCAGATACGTGATAAAGAAACAAGTGCACGGGTCTACATCAACCAACGGTGATCCAAAAGACCAACTAAGACCCATTCACGACCTAGAGGGCCCATCAGTCGTGTTTGGAAGGAGGAGTTGTCTAAGGGATCAAGGGGTTGCCTGGGGCAAGGCCTCACAACCCGACAAACTAACAGTAGCTTAGTTTGTTCAAGTTGTCAACAACGAAGGTAGGCCCCTTAGGCATTTTCACCTATCTAGGGAGTCTCACCACCCTATACTTGTTTGTGCATTACGTTTAGGGATTTTATGAAACCCCACATGCATAAATCCTTGATGCCCAAAGTAGAAAGGATAAAACGGAGTCTATGTTTAGCCATGCTTAGACGGTAGAAGACGGGTGAAGGTATTCACTCGCGAGATGATAGGGCCTACAAATGTTTTTACAAAACCTTGGATCGAAAGGCAATCTGGTCTGACTTGATGATAAGTTGAGACCGGGCGGAGATATGGTTTGATATGATGAGATTTGTGATAATGTGTTGGTGGACTCCGCCCGAGTCGATTAAGGCCCGTCCGCTGTTCGCCTGCTGATTGGCATAACATTGCTAGAGTGCTTATCCGGGAAATGGGACCGGTGAAACCTTACTCGTGCCATCCGAAGAACAGAAACACGTTCCTACCCACTGGTTGAGAGGAAGGTGGTCCGGGGGAGCTTGGTGCTCATGACGGGGAGACCGGGATGCCGGCAGGCTCGTCATGGGGGCACAACCCGGAGGTCAGGCGGGAGTGAATCGAACTTGGGATGGGACAAGTGGAGGTGGGGGACCATATGTGGGAAAGCCGTCGTGTGAGTAAGCATATGGGCCTCTGGCATTTTTAGTTATTCCCGGGAATTCAAAATCGATTCGAATCGCTGATGCTCACCAGGTGTGAGAATGCCAAATATCACTGACGGGCAACGTAGTAACAAATTAAATACTTTATGCTTATATTCATGTTTTATATACAACATGCTTGGATAAGTATGATCCGTCCGACTATTCATAGTGCTGCCCATCCACTGAGAGGAGGTTGGTGGATTTGGGAGATGCTTCGAGGTCGAGGGAGAGATGACCCGACGTATAGGGACATCGCTCCTGAGACGGCTACTCCCAAGAGTTCGATGGGGGCTCTATGAATCTTGGGACGGGGCATGCGTTCATGTTTTATTTTTCTGCAAGTTTTCCCCCTATGATATTGTTGATAATCATAACTAAGGGGTAGCAGCTGTCAAATCCTGCTATCTTATGATAACATGTTTTAAATAAACAATCAATGGCTAAGGACCCACTTCTAGTAAGCTTATGCGGGTTAGAAGTCAGTCCACCAAAAAGCCTTGCATAATCTCAAATGTGTCGGGCTGAAACCGCCCACGGGTAAGTCCTACGAGTTCCCCACGAACTCACCGTTTGTTGTTGATATTTTTCTTTTAGGTGCATATCAGATTATGATCAAGGATGACTACGGTGGGCTCGAGGTCATACTTGATGTTTACTTTCCGCTGCACGTTACATCTTTGTAACGATATGTATTCCGCTGCGAGGTTTATTTTGAAGTTCTTTTTCACTACCTTGTACTCCTTTTGAGCAAAAGTATTTGTAATCAATCAAATTATGTTTGTATGAAATGGTTGGTTGTTGTAATTGTTGTGGCTCTTCCGAGAGCTTAACGTGTGTGATGTCGGCATCCCTGGGAGATGGTTTCATCGAGTGCCCTTCTGGGTAGCTCGACGGACTACCGAGTTTAGTTCGGTCTAAGTGCACTGTGGGCCAGTGGTGGCAGGTGTACTTAGCCCGTACTAAATTGGGGGGTTCCGCCACAGCTGGTATCAGAGCCGATCATGCACGAGCAACAATTATAACAACTTCGTTTTGATTTCAAAAGCCTATTTTCCAAATCTTTTCAGAGTATTTGCGAAAATGGGAGATATCTCGTATATGCCCATTATAAGGATGTTAGGAGATATCAGGTGACATCACTGACATTCTGACCTAGATAGAATTCATATGCATTTTGGGCGCTTTGAGAGGCAACTATTCGGCCATAGCTATCCCCAGTACTGGTGGAAGCTATTGGGTTTTGCGAATAGTTGTAATCTCTGCATTCATGCTGTATAAGTAAAAGCTCTTTAAGGGTGGTGGGCATGTTTGAGGCTTTCATACCCACCACACTTACATTCGGTTTTGGGATCCACCTTTTTCTCGACAATCCCCAGTACTGGTGGAAAGTCAGGCTTTGAGGAAAAGGTGCAGCGGCCCACCAACGTTGTCCACGCAGCGGTCACGCGTGGATGCCACACTATGTGGTAATGTATGAGCATGCATTCTTCTGCAGGTACACTAACCACGTGCGAAACTAAGAACGACTAGGAGTCGACTAGTTGCATTAAGGAGAGGCGTGCATATATGTCACCGAATATCGCTAAGTTGTATACTTAGAAAGTGTGATGTGAGACCGGATAGGACGGGCATACATCATTCCATCTCATCTCATGTGCTTTACTTGTTTTTGCTTGAAAATAAATAGATTTCTTACTGCATCTATAAGTATACTCGTTGGGTAGTAGCATTTTACATACGAATCCTGTCTGCGGTTTTAAGATGCATTTCAAACTACGAATAAAATCAACAGAAACTTATTAGAAGAACCTAGTAGTACAAGAAATTTCTAAACAACTTAAGTATAGATTACTTGCTCTGAAAGTAAATACGAGCGAGGTACCAGTTTAGGGCGTGTCTTATGTCCATTTTAAAACAAGTATTATATATAAAAGTTGTAGTGCGAAAAATTCAACCAACAAATTGATCTATAACGACCCTTCGTCAAAATACTCTGGACATTAACTTGCAACCATTTTAAGTCCAAGCTTACGTCTAGGGAGCAAGTACGAAGTTTAGAAGATGAAGTTCGGGACGTAACTTAATTGGCACATGAATACAAATTGCCTTATGACCACATTTGGCCTTCGAAACTATCAAATTGACGGGAGCCTTATTCTTCCTGCTACAGATGTCGCAACCCTCGACGCAGCCCTTCGACTTATGCCCTAATTACCAAGAGTCCGCAAAAGCTAAGACAACGGTTCCTCGAGAACAAAAGAAGGGAAAAGCGGGAGAATCTTCCACCGAAGCAGCCTCAGTTCAACACCTGCGACCTGGGATGGTTCTATTAAAAGGATTTGTCAAGCCTGAAGATCAGATCGGGATGGTTCGTATGTGTCGACAACTGGGTAAGGGCCCAGGAGGATTTTATAGACCTAGCTACAAAAACGGTGCCAAGCTGAATTTATGGATGATGTCTCTAGGAAGGAACTGGGATCTGACTACTCGCTCGTATGGACCAACACGTCCCTTCGATGGAGCACAAGCCCCGACAATACCAGATGCTTTCAAGATGATTGCTCAAACTGCGAACTCCACTGTAAACGAGTTTCCTCAGATTAACCCGGACGTATGCATCGTCAACTATTACACCAACTCCGGGAAGCTCGGACTTCACCAAGACAAGGACGAGTCAGAGAGTAGCCTTACCAAAGGTTTACCTTTCATATCCATCTCCATAGGAGACACCGCCGAGTTCTTGTTCGGCAATACAAGAGACAAAGACCAAGCGACCAAGATCAACCTCGAATCTGGTGACGTTCTCATACTCGGTGGAGAATCAAGATTGTTATTTCATGGCGTTTCCCACGTGAAGACCGACACTGCACCAAGTTGGTTGAAAGAAGAAACGGGCATTCGTCCTGGACGTATCAATCTTACGTTTAGGCAGTATTAGCTAGATACTAGTTGGTGTGCTAGCAGTCATCGCAAACTGTTGTAATAAGAGGAGGTTGACTCTCATAACCCTTGAGTTTCCCATGTATCCAGCTCCTTGCAATCGGCATATGTCCCACCCTCATGACTAATGTAACTCTATTTTCAATGGAGCATTCTAAACTTTTGTAGTTCTCACGCTTTTGTTATTCAGGCATTTCAGTCCCTGTAATCCATGACACTTTTGTTGTGGTTACCTCGTTCCTGATTGAAATAAGTCTGATGAGTTATACCTCCGAAAACATTATGCTATGGCGTGTAAAACTCCTTGTTTATGTCTTTCTATAACCTTGTGTTATTAGCATATCCTCGGAGATTGGATGGAAATACCGCTCTTGACGAGGTGTTTACCCGAGCAGTCTATGGTGCCGCGACGGAACCTAGGGTCCTGTGTGCACGGCCGTCACTCGGTTCCACTAGGGGCGCGCTGGTATCGAGACATGCGAGGCATGACACCGCTGAAATTGTGGAATATTCCTATCCAACTTCTAACACCTTGTGGACCTCTATACATCTCATTCGTGGAGATAATTTACTCTAATTCCACTGCCACCTTGTATCATTTCATTGCTTTGTTTCACCTTGCCCTTCGTGGTCTGTGGGGGAAAGATCCACCCTAACCCCACTATCGTTCACACCTTTCTCTTGCCTTGTTGAACCATGTTCTTCTCGATCCATGAGACGAGCCAAATCTATGGCTCCACCCGTCCACATCTTTTCATTGACTTTGTTTATCCTTGCTGGTCATGCTTCACGGGGATGAGCAATTCTATTCTACACGATACCTTCACAACCATTGGTCCAAATCTCAGATTTCTCTGCGCTCACCCTGATCTTCGTTAACATCTTGTATGTGTGGAAATGCTTGATCTCATTCCCACTGTCTTACTACGTCATTCCATTGCTTTTTCCAACTTGCCCTCTCTAAATTGTGGAGACAGTCAAACTCTGTTTCCGCTGCTTCCTATTACGTTCCTTTCTAGAATATATTGAACCTTATCTTCTGAAGGTGAGTGTCGGCACATCCGCCGCGCTAAGCTTTTTGTTCTCGGCCAGTGTTTTGATCATATCGTCCTTTGCAAGAAGTTGCTTCGTTCTTCTTTGAAAATCATCTTCAGTTAAGCTTACTAACACTGACTATTGTTTCGTTAGTAAGCGCACATCATATGCCTATACTTCTCTTGGTCCGTCTTGATCAATGCTATGAAATCATACAAACCATCGCCTTGTCTAGGTGAATATGTCATATTCTCTTTCCGTGGCATCTTTCCCGAAACAATGAGTAGAATGTGCTATGTATCCCCACATCTTACTCTTTGATGAATGTTCGGGTTTAATATCTTATATGTGTACACAGCCCCTATCGAATGAAGTGAATGTGTCTCTCAAAAGCACATCCAATGATTACCCATTGAATCCCAAGAGTCATCGTGGTTCGGTCTTCCGATTGTTCTAAGACCTATATATTCATCACGTTTCTAAATCTTTGTGTCAAAGTCAGGGAGTAACCCTGTCCCATTATTCGAGTAAATCACTGTCGTTTTCGCGTCGGCCACACCGTCTTTGTGGTTTGTCCATTCGCTCTCATATAAACAACGACTTGCCGGGCACCTGGGAAAGACCACCTCAGAAGTATTCAAAGCTTGTAACTAACTTGTGATAAGGAGGCACTAACCATTCACGAGCCAGTTAACAAAGCAAGTTGGTGAAGGATTAAGTGTCGCTGTGTGTGACAGAAGCACACGAACAATGATGCCAAAACAATTTCACTTCGCAGTAAGCCGTAGAACCCCGCTTCCTTCAAATCTCGGGACGAGATTTCTTTAAGGGGGATGGGTTGTGATGCCCCTGGCATCTCAGAAGCCGTACACACAATTATACATAAGCTAATGATGAATTAAGACTAAATCATGCTTAAGAGAGTAATGAGGAATTGGTAGATAAACCACTAAGTCAAAATTTCTCAAATCTGAAATTTTAGCTCATCCCCAAAGTTGATTCTAAAATTTCTTTTTAATTCACTATACAACTTTACATTCTCCCTTTCTATGAAATGAAATTGAACTTTTTACCTTTCAAATGCACCTATTGTGGAAGTGATTGGCCTTCGTTTGATACTTCAAAAGTTGAAAACAAGAAAAACTTTACCTAGAGTAAATCTGCTGTTCTACCAAAATGCTAAACAAAATTAGGGTTGTATTTCAAAATATGTTGTGATTTAGAGGAGGATCATATTAACAAAGTTGTAGGTAATGATCTAGGAAACAACTTTGTCAATATGAGTCAGGTCATAATATAAATTCAAATTGGTCTTTTCAACCAAATTTTGTCAGCCCAGAAGCACACCCCTACTCTGTCCAGTTTGGTAATTTGAGATTTTCTTACCCATAGAGCCATTTTCATGACCTGCACTAATGAAATGAAATATAGTTTAGAAAGTAACCAACAAATTTGTCAAAAGGAGCAAGTGGAGTTGAGGCCTGTAACTAGGGTATTTTCCCCTCCCAAGCAGAAGACCTACCCTGTCCCTACCTATGGCTGCTGCATAAATTCAAACAAATTTCATATTTCCATGCCGAATTTGAAATCATGCCTATTGACAAAGTTGTAGAGTTCAAAAAGTAGAACATTTCATTCAATTGGAGTTTTTCCAAATTCGGCCTCTAAATTGATCAAAATGGCGGTTTTCATTAGGAGAGAAAACACATTTTTATTTTTCTTCTATTTCCCTTTTCCTACTGTCACCGACCGGTGGGGCCCACCCGTCAGGGTTGCCTCCCACCTCGGTACGACGCCCACCCCGTGGCGCGCCGGCGTACAGCGGCGTACGCCGCGCCGCGGATCGACGGCCCCACCCCGCGCCCTCAACCCCGGCCTCACCTGGACGCGCCCCGGCCCTCTCCACTCCACTCGCCGCTCGCTCTCTGCTCCCTCTCCCTGCGCTCGCACTCGCAGCGCGCCGCCGCCATTAGAGGCTCGGGGTCGAGCTTGAGCTCGCCGCGCCGCCGCCATCCGACCTCCTCGCGCCCCGAAGCTGCCACCACCACCTCCGCCGCGACCCGGCGCACCCACCCCGCTAGGCCTCGCCACCGTTCCCCTCCCCTCGGAGTGGGTCGAGCCGCTGCGCCGGGCGCCGCCCGCCATGGTCACCATGGCCGGCCCGCGGCGAGCTCGGGCCAATCACCCCTCCGGTGATCCCCGTGCCTAGCCGACCTGCGCCCCACGCTCGCCCCGACCCCCTCCACCGAATCCCCAAGGCCTCGGCCCTCACCACCGCCCCTAGCCCCTCTCTCCGCGTGCGCCGCCGTTCGCCGAGCGCATCCACCCCGTCTCGTCGTGAGAGCCCCCTCCGGGCCGTCCCCGTGCCCTCAAATCGCCACCGCTGAGCTCGCCTCGGCCGCGCGCAGCTCGAGCACCCCTCGGCTCGGCGAATCACCGCCTCCACCATCGGAATTGGATCCGCGCCGCCGAGCCGTGGCCGCCTCCGGTTCACCCCGATTCGCGCGCGTTCCCCGTCGGTCCGGGCCCCCTCGCGCGACTAGGTCTTGGGAAAGGCGAAGCCCCTCAACCGGGCCATCTTCCGCCGCTGCTTCGGCTCCAAGGCGCCGCCTCCTCGCGCGTCGCCGCGCGCGGGAACGCCGCCGCGCCGTTCGGCTCGCGCCTGCCCGAGGAAGAAGAAGAAGAGAGAGGTGGGTTTGCAATTTAGCCCCTGCGGTTTTGTGTATTTATGTTTAAGTCCATGCGCTGTGCAGTGAGTCTTACGAATCTTACGCTCTAGCCCCCAAAGTCTACGGTTAATTGCGTACAAGTCCTTGATCTATATGTTTTTCTATTTATTTCATTAATAAAGCGGCTGAAACTTTGAAAAATCATAACAAATCAAATAAAAATCCAAAATGGACAAACTCAGTTGCATTAGACTCCTCTTAAGTAGATCTACATGATTGGTATGATGTGGTGGTGTGAAAAGACATTTATACCCTTGGTTTTGTTGTATGCATGTTAAAGCAAAATAATTACCAAAAGAGATGCAAATGGACTCCAAATGTTGTGAAACTTGGACAGTGGCCTTAGTGTGATATTTAGGCACTGTCTGAACTCTTGTAGCCCTAGGACTTGCTGTTATTTACTCTTTTGCCCTTATACCGGTGTTATGAGCAATTATTCCACCTAGAAATTGGAGGCTATACAAAATGTGCATAAAATGGATCTTTGGTATTTTCATACACTTCGGATAGTATAAGTAACCCAACTATGAACTATGAGCCCCTGCATGTATAATTTTGATGGTGATCTGAAAATGACAAATCTTGACTTAGGAAAATGCCATCCACTATGCTAGAAGAAATTCCACCAAAATTCCTATAGCTATACCGCCTTATGAGTATGTTTATCGATCACTTTTCTGCATATCCGTGGAATGACTAGTTATGCGTGTAGGAACTCCAGGCGTCTCGTGTATTGCATCATGCATATTATTCATATAGCGACGCTTATTGCAGATACGTGATAAAGAAACAAGTGCACGGGTCTACATCAACCAACGGTGATCCAAAAGACCAACTAAGACCCATTCACGACCTAGAGGGCCCATCAGTCGTGTTTGGAAGGAGGAGTTGTCTAAGGGATCAAGGGGTTGCCTGGGGCAAGGCCTCACAACCCGACAAACTAACAGTAGCTTAGTTTGTTCAAGTTGTCAACAACGAAGGTAGGCCCCTTAGGCATTTTCACCTATCTAGGGAGTCTCACCACCCTATACTTGTTTGTGCATTACGTTTAGGGATTTTATGAAACCCCACATGCATAAATCCTTGATGCCCAAAGTAGAAAGGATAAAACGGAGTCTATGTTTAGCCATGCTTAGACGGTAGAAGACGGGTGAAGGTATTCACTCGCGAGATGATAGGGCCTACAAATGTTTTTACAAAACCTTGGATCGAAAGGCAATCTGGTCTGACTTGATGATAAGTTGAGACCGGGCGGAGATATGGTTTGATATGATGAGATTTGTGATAATGTGTTGGTGGACTCCGCCCGAGTCGATTAAGGCCCGTCCGCTGTTCGCCTGCTGATTGGCATAACATTGCTAGAGTGCTTATCCGGGAAATGGGACCGGTGAAACCTTACTCGTGCCATCCGAAGAACAGAAACACGTTCCTACCCACTGGTTGAGAGGAAGGTGGTCCGGGGGAGCTTGGTGCTCATGACGGGGAGACCGGGATGCCGGCAGGCTCGTCATGGGGGCACAACCCGGAGGTCAGGCGGGAGTGAATCGAACTTGGGATGGGACAAGTGGAGGTGGGGGACCATATGTGGGAAAGCCGTCGTGTGAGTAAGCATATGGGCCTCTGGCATTTTTAGTTATTCCCGGGAATTCAAAATCGATTCGAATCGCTGATGCTCACCAGGTGTGAGAATGCCAAATATCACTGACGGGCAACGTAGTAACAAATTAAATACTTTATGCTTATATTCATGTTTTATATACAACATGCTTGGATAAGTATGATCCGTCCGACTATTCATAGTGCTGCCCATCCACTGAGAGGAGGTTGGTGGATTTGGGAGATGCTTCGAGGTCGAGGGAGAGATGACCCGACGTATAGGGACATCGCTCCTGAGACGGCTACTCCCAAGAGTTCGATGGGGGCTCTATGAATCTTGGGACGGGGCATGCGTTCATGTTTTATTTTTCTGCAAGTTTTCCCCCTATGATATTGTTGATAATCATAACTAAGGGGTAGCAGCTGTCAAATCCTGCTATCTTATGATAACATGTTTTAAATAAACAATCAATGGCTAAGGACCCACTTCTAGTAAGCTTATGCGGGTTAGAAGTCAGTCCACCAAAAAGCCTTGCATAATCTCAAATGTGTCGGGCTGAAACCGCCCACGGGTAAGTCCTACGAGTTCCCCACGAACTCACCGTTTGTTGTTGATATTTTTCTTTTAGGTGCATATCAGATTATGATCAAGGATGACTACGGTGGGCTCGAGGTCATACTTGATGTTTACTTTCCGCTGCACGTTACATCTTTGTAACGATATGTATTCCGCTGCGAGGTTTATTTTGAAGTTCTTTTTCACTACCTTGTACTCCTTTTGAGCAAAAGTATTTGTAATCAATCAAATTATGTTTGTATGAAATGGTTGGTTGTTGTAATTGTTGTGGCTCTTCCGAGAGCTTAACGTGTGTGATGTCGGCATCCCTGGGAGATGGTTTCATCGAGTGCCCTTCTGGGTAGCTCGACGGACTACCGAGTTTAGTTCGGTCTAAGTGCACTGTGGGCCAGTGGTGGCAGGTGTACTTAGCCCGTACTAAATTGGGCGGTTCCGCCACATATCTCCCAAGGTGCCTTTCGACAAGGTTGCTTAGAATTTCAAAAGCTACAACTTATTGAAATAGAGTTTTGCAAGATAATAGATGTAGGTCAATGAAAATTTGAATTTACTAAGCAGGTCAGATTTTGACAGATTTGCTAGTTCTAAAGATATTAAGCTAAAACACCTTGCAAACCTTGATGCATGTCAAAGCACCAATTAACAAGTTGTTCATCATAAAATTTACTACAAGTTTGGTATATAAAGTCTGGCTTGGATCACCACAGATTTTGAATTGAAAGCACAAACATTGTTGCAGGTTTGGTAAAACTGCTGCTTCAAATTATGTAGTCTTTCTTGTTTCAAACTTTTGACTATGCAAATGAAGTCCAAACACTTCCACTCTAGGTCAAATTGAAAGGTGATGAGTTTAATTTCATTTCATAGAAGGGAAGATTTTTAAGTTGCATGGTGAAATCAAAAGTAATTTCAGATTCAAGTTTGGGAAGGGCTGAAACTCAGTCTTGGGAAAATATTCTAAGTGTAGGCTGACCTAGTTGTTTCCATGAGATATTTGGGTGCAACTAGGAGTGAGTAGATGATAGTTTTGACCCATACTCAGTGTAACAAAAGCGTAGTACATGATCTGCACCACATGTTTGATATAAAGTTTAAGCAAGGGTGCTTAATGAATTTGAAAGTTTTATTAGGGCTCAAATTTGGTCACGACCACTATTGACACCTCTCCAGGAATCTCTGATTTGATTTGGCCTCAACTTTTAAACCTCATAACATATGATTTTAAAGATGGTCGTAATACCAAATTTGAAGATAACATCCTGAACTACGACTTGTAGTTGGTGTTTTGCATAAAAGCTTGTGGGTGTTGACTTAAACAACCAAACCGCGTAGAGTTATGCATTCCCCTAGAAAAAAAACTTTGGCTTAGTGATTTCTCCACCTATTTCTTGTTACTCTCTAAGCATGATTAAGTCTTAATCTATCATTGGCTTTCATCTAACTGTGTGTTAAGGCTTTTGAGATGCCAGGGGCATCACACATGGGCGCTCTAGGATTCAGCCAGCTCAGTCTCTTTGTCCTTAAGTGCTTGGCGTGTTAAGGAGTGGCTATTCCTCAAAGACTCTAAGGAACTGGCAGTCTCATGGAACGACTTCTCAAAGCCATCTCGAGATTCTTGTAGCTGCTGGTACTCATCATTTCTTTGTCGCATCCTCTCCTGTGGAATGATATAGTTCATACGCTTCTGTAAGCAAAGAATATGCTAGTTGAGATTCTTGACGGGTTACCTCATGGTATTTCTTCTCAATATTTAGCTGCCTACAAAGATCAGCTGCTGTGTCTCTAGCTTGGTCTCTGTTAGCAATGGCGTTACGGTGTTTGTCTCTCGAGTCACAGCCGCTTGCTTCAGGCGAGCAATTTCAGCAGCAGCAGCTGGCAGTGATGACACGGTTCAGCTTGAGACCTCAGATATTGGTGTATGGAAAGGTCGAATACATACCTGCTGCCTCAACTTTGCGTGCAGCCTCAGAATCAGCTAGTTGCTGCCTCAAAGTAGTAACCTCAAGGCTGGATAGTGCAGCAATCTTCTCATGGATCATGCTGGCCTGTTGAACTCCACCTTGTAGTGTCTTCAGCATAGCCTGCAGAGAGTAATTCAGGTTGTTTAGGTGACAGCAAAGGCTATGTGAAGTTGCAAAGTTGGCATACCTCAAAAGCTATCAGTAGCCCTGAGCTTAGGGATGATGGTATCAATTGGTGATTGTTATCACCTGCCTTAATTGGAGGGGGTTGGGCGCTGTCTGGCTCAGTTGTGGCCAGGGTGTCAGATTATCCTACTTCGACTTGATCAGTATGCTTTGGTCCTTCAGTCTCTTTTTCTTGAGCCGACTCATGGGCTTCAGATGATGGCTGGGGAGTATCTCTTGCATCAATTTCAGTTGGCTGCTCTTTGGTGATGACGGCTTCAGGTAATGGCTCGGTCACAGGCATTTGCTGTAATTCTTCCGAAGCTGCTCCGGTTAGTGCCTGCTGCCAGTTGTCAGACGGTATTTGAGCCTCATGCGCAATTTCAGTGGCCTCATTCATGTGAGCATCAGTCTTGACCTCAGGAATATTTGTCGGCATTGTGTTTACGCGGTTTTCAGACTCTGAGTCCTTCAATGCCAGCTTTGTTGAGGCTCGGGGGCTTGATTTCTCAGACTATTGCCCCTTGGAGCATGCTGACAGTGGGTCTATGTCTTCATCATAACATAAAGTGAAGGGAAGTTTACAAGTGTCTCTGATAATTCGATCTAGGTCCAAGTCTTCTACCGTCAGATCAATTTCATCCTCATCAGGTGGCAGAGTGGATGCAGAGGGGGTTACTGCGGTATCATCATGATGTTTCTTGGACCGCCTCTCGCGATGACACAGTTGAGCTTGCTCTTCTTCTTCATCGTCCTCATCAACCAAGCTAGTCCAGTTAACCCTAACTAAGGAGTCATCAGTTTTAGCTGCAGTATGGGAGGAATACCTGGATTTCTTGTTAGCTTTGTCCGTTGACTCGGGAGATCTTGTGAGATCCTTGATTGTCCTCTTGTTTGTCCTTTGTTTCCGTGTTACCATGGTACGAGTGGACTTCGCCTTGGTACGCCCCTGGTAAGCTGCAGCTCGCGTCTTCACGCCACTTGGAGCAGTTGTAAGCTCGAGGGCTACCTTGGTGATGTCGTTCATACTGGTTTCTTGGGTGGTTTGGGCTGCGCGTTGTATCACAATGAAGGTATGCTCTTCACTGTTTCCTGCACCATGAGCAGTAGCAACAATAGCCTCCATCTCCTCAATGGATAACTCGGATTGTCGTTTTGATAGCCTGTCAGTACCAGAAGATGTGGGGTTTGACAGGAACTTGGATATATTGCTCTACATTAACTCTACGAGTTAGGAGTTGATTGCAAGTAAGGTTATTTACAGAAATCTTAGTAAGATCACTTACATTGGGGTTTGGATTCCATGCAGAATATGGTTTAAGAGTACCCTCGTTGTGAGCTTCACCTCTGAGCATCAACTCCACTCGGGCTTTGACATCATTTTCAGTCATGGCTCGAGTTGTTTCTCTAGTTGGATCACTAGCTCTGACATACAAATAGGCAGGGTAAATCCTATCCTTCAGTGGCTGAATGCAGCGATACACAAAATCTATGACCACAGCATGGGCAGTAAGGCCATTTTCCTTCAGATTGGCTATCTCTTCTAACAGGGCGTTGACCTCAGCTTGTTCCTTTCTTCCCAGCTTGCCAGCTTACTGTCAGGTTGCCTCCCAGATCTCGAGGGGAGAGAGTTTGCATGTTTTCTATATAGAACCACTCGGAGTGCCATCCTCTGTTGTTATCTGGAAGGGGGATATCCAAATAAATAGCTTTGCGGTTCTTCTGCAGCTCAAAGCTGGCCCCTCCAGTAATTTGTAACACCCCATCCCTCAGACCGGCTTTGCAATGATATAAGTACTTCAATAAGCCAAAGTGAGGGACAATTCCAAGAAACGCCTTGCAGAGATGGACGAAAATCGAAAGTTGAAGAATGGAATTGGGGTTCAGATGAGTCAGGTTGATTGCATAGAACTGCAATAGGCCTCGCACGAATGAGCAGACAGGAAGACCTAACCCGCGGATGAAGAATGGCATGACCACCATTGCCTCGTAGGTGTCCTCAGTTGGAGCAGCATCATCCTTCTTCTCGCACACCCTCCAGTTTGCCACTTCCTTCGGTGGCAGGACGCCCATATCTACTAATAATTGTAGCATGGGCTCAGTGACAGTGGAGGGGCAGTACGCTAGGTATGGCGAAGGTAACTGCCGGTTCTCGTTGTGCGGGTAACCCTCACTGGTGTTTCCACGCTCACTCAAGGTTTTCTCCTTTGGAGCAATGGATGTGGATATGTCTGTTGGGTTGGAGATTCGAGAAGTGACAGATGCAGTAGCGCTCTGAGTTCAAACAATGGTGGCGGCGTTCTTAGTGGGGAAGAATGGTAGCACAGTTCTCAGATCGATGAAATTGGTTCAGGGTATAGATCTCAAACAACCCTGACGGCGTCAGTAACAGTCTTCGTGGACTGACGGAATTTGCGGTTATCGTTAACGTTGACTCGGATATCATGACAATAAAGGTTCAGTCGGATCTTTCTGAGATTAACTCGTCGATTTCAGTCGGGATGATTTCTAGTCGGTACTCATAAGCGCAAGTTCATGTTTTCCATTACTTGGAGAACGGGGTTTCTAATTCAGCCCAGCGAGTTGAGTTTTTGCCTGAACTCTGAGCATAAGTGAAGTGCGATTTCTTTGGTTGTATGACAATTTCGTCTTTACTTCAAAGAATTTAAAGGTGCATTTGACTAGGATGCAAGATTTTCAAGATGCAAACACACGGAAAAACTCAAGAGCAAAGAATAATATGATGGATTTCATTATACATTATATAGTTCATCAAGGTGGATTACATATAAGGGGAGAGATTATCCTAATCTACTACTAACTACTACTACTACTATGGTGGTGGTGGTGGTGGCCTACACACCGGTGGAGGGCCCAGCTGGTGGCCCAGTGATGCGGCGGCGCTTGGAGGCTAGAGCGTCGGCCTCATCTCCGCCGTCGTGGCCGCCGTCGTCGCCGTCATGGCCGCCGGGGGCATCATCGTCGTCGTCGTCATCGGAGTCCTCCTCCTCGCTGTCCTCCTCCTCGTCATCGAAGGAATCCTAGAAGGTGGCGCGGCGGAGGCCGCGGAGCTTGGCGTGCTCCTTGCGGTTGTGGCCTTGGGAGTCGTCGGTGTTGGGCTTCGACTCGTCCTCCCGCGGCGGTGCATCCTCGGGGGCTTTCTCCTCCTCGCTGGAGGAGAAGTCCTCCGAGGACTCCTCGTCGTACACGCCGCCGAACAACGCGTCATCGGAGTCCTCGTACTCCAACGACGGTGGCGAGCACGCACGCTTCTTGCCCTTTCCTCTGGCCATGGCTGAGAGTGAGGGAGTGGGGAGTTCTTGGGGTTTTCTTGAAGAACTGGTACTCAGTGGAGGCATAATGGATGGCCGGGCGATGGCTCTGCTCTTATAGTACGGCCACCCTGCTTCAATCGCTTTGAACATGATTCAATAGGCTGTGTCGTTTCGACTTCCTCCACGCGTCAGTCATCGCTTGGGCGGATAATGGCTGTTGCATGTTCAAAAGATTCCTGTTTTTTGGGGTTTTTTCGGTAACTCCTCGGTACCTTCCGCTCGTTCCCTTTGGGTTAACCCCATGGGGTGCGGGATTTGTAGAAAATTATTCTTTTTTCTAAAATCCGAAAAAATAGGAAGTTTGAGTCGGTTTTCTATGACTCGAAAAACTGGGTACAGATGGTAACTCGGATAAAAGGATCTGTTGTTCCTCAAGTTAACTCGGCACCTGAGGAAGGCATTCTGTGAAATCTGATCGAAGGGCTTAGATCTTCAAGCTGATTGATACTCAAGTCAACTTGAAGCTCGCGGGCTACTCCATGGGGTGCACCTGGCGGTGCACCATGAGAAACAGTGTTGACTCAGATGAAGAACTTATGAGATGTACGTTATTCTTCTTGGAGTCACGAGTCAATTAATCTCTAAATTAACTAGAGCCTCGGGGGCTATGGGGGATAGATATCCCCTGGGCCCTCACGGCGTGGATTCAGTACATGGGCCGTTGGAGAGCCCAATGGAGACAGTAGGCTCCTTTACAGGGTGCCGACTGGTCTCGTGGGCCCGAGAACGGATGACGAGTTTGAAGACCAAGTCAAGGCGCTATAATTCAGGAAAGGTGTAAAGGAGTTGGCTCGGACTCTGTATTCGGAAGCAGCAGGACTCAGGAAAGGAAGCGTATAATCGTAGATTCTGTAGGATTCCAAGCCGGGTAGGACTCATAGATGGAAACCGACTTGTAACCCAAGCCTTGCCGGACTATATAAGGCGGGTGAGGGACCCCTACGTAGACAATCAATCATCTCATCGCATATAGCTACCGAACATCCTAACCCTCATTGTACCCTCGAGAACTCAGATCAATACAACTCATAGCAAACAGGACGTAGGGTGTTACGCACATTGCGGCCCAAACCTGTATAAACCCTTGTGTTTTATCGCATCTCTACGTGAACCATCGAGCTACGCCGATTTCGCCACCCCAAAAAGCACTGCGCAACACACCCCGTGGTGCATTGCTGGTATCAAACACCGACAACCAGGCAGCTGCATAGCTGCTCGAACTCTCGTGTCCTCCGAATGATTTGTCCTGAACCATGGCTATGAAGCTGGGACATAGCTGATAGCCTTCTACGGTGATGGGTGCGGATGATGGTGGAGTGTAACGCCCCAAAATTTTGACCCTGAGAATTTTCTCTAAATCTCCCTCTAATTCAAAATTTGAGTGTCAATTTTTTTTGTGTGCTTGAGTATATGTTATGAGCTTCATAAAATCTCCAAAAATTCTATCTCGCTCCCTTTGGTTACTTCTCAAAATATCCAGCAAAGTTCGCACCAAAAATCCCTCTCAAACTCTCCTTCAAATATCCAAGTTCAACTCCAAAATCTAAATCAGTAAAAGATAAATCCTCTCCCCTTTTCTTGGGCCGAAGCCCACCTCTCCTTCTCCCCTCTTCCTTTCCCTCGGCCCACGTCGGCCTGCTCCCTTTTCCCTCCCCCTGCCAGCCCAACCGGCCTGCCTCTACCTCCCTCTTTCGGCCCGGCCACCGAGCCGGCCCAGCGCCCCCTCTCCCTCTGCCAGCGGGCCCCGCTCGCCCGTCGTCCTCCTCCCCCTTCCCTCACGCCGCGTCGCGTCGCGCCACGCACGCCATTGCCGTGCCGCCTCCGCCCCGTCCCGGCCCCGCTGCGGCTCCACCCCGACGCCATCTCACCGCCGCCTACCCCTACACCGACGTACACGCCGCGCGTGGACTCGGCTGGACCAAGCCGCGTCGCGCCCGCCGCCCTCGCCGCGCCTATAAAAGGGAGCCCAGCGAGCCGCCCCGCCTCCTCCTCGGCCACCCGTGCCACACATGCGCACGCGCACACCCGAGTGCACGCACGCACACATGCACCTCCTCTCCTCTCGCCGGAGTCCCGCGGTGGGGTAACCCACAGGGAGGACACGCCGTGCGCACCACCTCCCTCCACTTCAAATTCACCCTCCTCCGGCCGCTGCTAACCAAATTGAGGCGAGCCCGAGCTCCGTCACCCTCGTGCGCACGTCCTCCACCGCTTCCTACGGCCGGAGCCGCCCTGGAACGCCGGAGTGCCGCTGCGCAGTAGCCTCCTTCCCTCACCGATACTTCGGGTCACCGCCGCCAGGACCACCCGCCGCCCTATCCACCTCCACGATACCACTATCACATTCGCCCTTCCCCGCTCGACCTCCCCGGCCGACTCTCATCGCCGGAACCGGGCCGCCGGTAGAGAACCGCTGGCGAGCCGCAGCCGCGGCGTCGTCCGGTTCGGCCGAGCCGAACCGCAACACCGTCGTCACGCCATCCTCTCCTCTGCGTGGCTGACTCCCGCCGTCGCAACGCCGTCCGTCCCGCCTCCGGCCGTGTGGGCCGGCCTGCTAAGGCCCACAGGCGCGGAGGGGGCGAAGCGGGCCGAGCCAAGAGGCGGAGGAAAGTGGGCCGCGCGCTGAGATTCGGCCCGCGGTGCCCTTTTTCCTTTTTCTTTTTGATTTATGATTTTCTTTTCTAAGGAATTTCATATCTCGACCGTATGGACTCCGATTTAGGTGATTCTTGCGCCTAAATTCTCCATAAATCAAACCCTACACATCCGTATACTTTGCACCACCCTTCACTGCTTCCACATCGGTTCATTTAATGGGGCTACGCTTGACCCGTTAACAAAACCAAGAAAGCAACCACTTCCGGTCAAAGTTGGGAACTTTTCCTCAGTCACGCCAGTGGTTAGCCGTCAGGCACCATAATCACGATGGGCAGGGTGGTCTAAGCTCTTAACCTAAAAATCGGACCGCTTACCCTATATCCGCTTCGTTTGTGCTAACCATGATAATCCGTCTCCTTCTTCACCCTTGTTGACCGCAGGAACCTTCCCGTCGTCATGCAGGCTCCTCTCTCCCTACACCTTCGCTCTCACTATGGCTGTCCGTAACCGCAGCCATGGTATCCCTCCCTCGACCAAGATCAAACCCGACGAAGCGTTCGGCCCTCGGCTCCGCGTCTCGCGACACAGCACTGAACCGTGGAGCTACATAGCCACGGGAGCCAGAACCGCCGGTGCAGTCCGCCGAGAAATCCTTGATCCTTCTCTCAACACAAACCCAATCCTTGTTGAGTTCATAATATGCTTTGTTTGGTTGTTCTCTGTTGTTGCACGGAGGTCATACCAGAAATCTTGGTTGGTGCACCAACGCATCCGGAGGATGGTGAACCCTCGTCCCCAGCTGTCGATGTCCCGTTAAAACCAATGGAGTGAACGGCAAGTCCACTGGAATCTCACTTGATGCATAAATTACCTAGTTTTTGATAAACAACACATTGCTCTGGTTAATGATAAAACCTGCATGTTTTGCTTGCTAAGGAAAACCTGGTAGGATAGCCACCCGAACCTTTTAGACGTAGCACGCACAGGTGGACCGCTCACTCAATACTATGTACATTAATCTTGTTGTGGAACTTGGGATGGAAATGGGCTGGTGTGCGTTTGCAAAAACATGGAGAAAGACCCCGGCGGTTGATTCGGTCGGCCATGCCACGTGTCGAAGGGCGGAGAGCCCGGGTACCGTTCTCACGGTTACACTGGGGCCCGGCCTCATGGAGAGGACCGAGCAGTGTTTGAGGAAGCTCTGCTCTTCTAAGGACCGATTTGGAGTCTCATCTTGCCTAACTCTTTATCGTGCAACCACTCGATGTTGTATACGGCAACACTTGGCCGGAACCCGCAAGGAACAACCTCCCGATACCCGTAGGCTGGGAGCACCGAGGGACTGGGAATGGTGGAAGTCGTGTGTCTGCGGGCACTGAAGCGACGTCACGTGTCTGCTGGCATTGATGCGATAGGGCCCATGTCTCTCCTTGGTTGAGGCCGGGGAATACTTGCGGGGGGTAGAGCCTTGAGCGGGAAGGGCCTTATTGATCATGAGTGCCTGGACCAAACTTGTGGGTAAAGTGTGCACCTCTGGCCAGAGTATAAACCTATCCGGATAGTCCGTTGTCCACTGGTATGGACAAGTTACGGCTTGGTTTCTACCAGTAGTGTTTTATAAAATTGGGGTTTGGTTGGGTGAAAATGATGTTTTTGGAAGCTACAGGCGTGGCCCGGAAGCAGTGGAGAAAAATGTTGGCCTGCGAGCCATGAGCCACGATGGACCGGCAAGTCCAGTGGCACCCCTTTTGGAAAAAGTGTTTTCTGGAAAATAAAGTTGAGAATTACTGAGCCTTGCATATTTTCTAGCAAAACCATCCTGAGCTCCAGATATATCTTTCATGTAGTAATAGCGTTAACCCCAATTCCTTATGGAGAAAGGTGGGCTTGCAGAGTACGTTTTCATACTCACCCCCCCTTTGTTGTTGTTGTTTTTCAGAGAAGACGAAGTCACCTTTTAAAGAGGGCTTGTACGTGTAAGGGTTGCGGCCTATCCCAACGGTGTGAAGTGGGAAAGCTTGGGTCTACCGTTTAAGTTCTGCTGCAGTTGTATGTTTCGGGCTGCGCCCCGTTTAGGTCTCTCCCGTTAGGGCGGATCTGTACTACTCTGCTATAAGAATGTGGTTATCATACCCTGGGAATGATAATAAAACACATTTTAGTCCCGCTTACGAGCTGGGGCGCTTCATGGAGGCCCCAAATAATCGCCTTTTGGAGCGGCGAGTTGAAAGATAGGCGTGGAATCCATATGGTAGATAGTATGTGGTATTTGGTGGGGATATATGTGGTGGTTGTGTATAGTGTGAGTATGGACGATCCTAAGTTCTAGTTGAATTAGCTACCGTTCCCCGGCAACGGTGCCAGAAAAGCTTGTTGGCATTTCTTAGCCTACTGATATAGATCCGCAAGCGCACGGAAACACGTTGTAGCTTTTCACCCAAGAGTATTCTAGGGTATCGAAATCCACGAGGAACGAGGAGTAATTCAACGTAAAACAGGTAGGAACGAACAGTAAAACTAGCAAGGTAGAGGTAAAGGGCAGAGTAGAGCAGGTTCACTACTTTAAATAAAACAACTTAACTTTACTAAACAAACTAGTGTTCTACTCAATAGGTTTACTTGTATACTAAGCCTATAGAACCACTTCCGGGCACCAGAGTGCTGATAACCCAGATGAGAAAGACGGGTACTATAGAACTCAGCTATGCGTCGATGACTACTTATCCAGACGATAGGGTGGAATACACAGGGCACACGTTCGCTGTCACCAAGTGGACCTACCACCAAAGCTGCGTGGGACAAGACACCTTCCAAGGCAAACTCTTGTCTAGACACCACGTCTACACAACCGAGTTTACTACTACACAGGTTCGAAGCCTGAGAACAAGCACAACTGTGTAGCTAAACTACATAGAGCACACTTGGCACCCGTAAACTACTAAGCAGAGTACTAAGTATGTAAATAAAGTAAGTATGAAATAAATAAAGAAGGAAGCAAGGAACTTTACTGTATCCTAGAAATAGAGTAATAATTCCTCTGAGAATAAGAGCTCGGGGGACCAAAGAGAATTCTGACTCCTTCACTCTACAACTCACTGCTCACTCTTGATACAACTTGGCTCTCTTTACAATGCCAAGGGTGGCTTCACTACTATACTCTACACTCAACTACACAACCACACTAGTGTTATCTTGATCCACCACACCTTGCAAATGACCTCCCGGGGGATATTTATAGCCTAGATAGACGAGGGGGTATTTGTAGGTGTGCAAGGTCGGTTGGGCATAGGTCGGTGGTCAGCCGACCTGGGGGGTAGGTTGGCTGACCCTGGGGTACGTCGGCCGACCAGCCCGTGGGGTCGGGCGGCCACCCGATGCACCGCCTTCCTTGATCCTTCGGCTATGATTTGCTCTGAATGTCGGTTGGCAGTTGTGGCGGTTGAGGCATGTGCAAAACGAGGTTGGTACTAGGTCGGCCGACCTTGGGATAAGGTTGGGCGACCTCTGATTGGCTGCATGTTCTTTCCCTCAGATTGCTGACGTCATTGATCCCTTGCATGATATGTCCTTTCGGCCCTTGGATGCATTGGATTCTTGATCCAACGGTTGCATTTAACATCTTTTGTGTTTCTTTGCATGCAGGTCGAAATTGGCAACGTGGCAAGGTCGGGTGACCAAGGGGGAAGGTTGGCCGACCTGGGCCTGTGGTCGGCCGACTTGGTCCCTGGAGCTAGTGGGCCTCAGGTCGGTCGGCCAACCACACCCAGGTCGGACGACCTGTGATGGTGGTTGGCCGGCTTAGTTTTCTAGCCCATAGCTCTGTAACACCCTAATTTTAATTCCAGTAATTTTCATAATAAACTTAACCTATTTATTTAATTTTCTAGGATTTTCTATGCCTAGCTTGCATTTAATGATTTATTTTAACAAACAAGTAATTAAAATGAGTCATAGAGTCAACATGTGTGTGCATTCATGCTGGTGCATATTTTACCTTGTTGTATGTCTCAAGGTTTGGAATTCAAAATCATTTGAATTCATAGTTTGTGGCTTTTGTCTAAATAGGAAAAAAAGAGAGAAAATAGAAGAAAGGAAATAAAAAAAAAGAAGGAAAGGCACCAGGCCGCTCCAACCGGCCCAGCGCCTCCCCCCCCCTCGGCCCACCTCGCGGCCCAGCGCGCGGGCGAGCTGGCCCAGCCGCGCCCCCTTCCCGCTCTCTCTGACCCGCGGGCCAGCGCCCCTTCTACCGCTGACGGGTGGGGCCAACCCGTCAGGGTCTTCCCTCACCTCGCGCCGGCCCGGCTCGCTGCCTGTGGACCGCCGCACCGAGCACCCCTGGCCGATGGCCCTCTCTGCTACCCCGCGCCCTCGTCCCGGGCCCGCACGCCAGCCTCTTCCTCCTTCCCGACGCGGAATCGCCTCGAGTCCAAGCCGAAGCAGACTCCAAATCCGGATGACCTCGCGCTGCTTCCTCCGCCGCAAGCTTCGGAGTCCGTTCCGCGCCGTCGCCCTAGCCTCGGCCCTATAAAAGGCACCCGACCTTCACCGCCGTTCTCTCCACGCTCCCAAGCTCTCAGCCCAAGCCCTAGCGCCCGCTCGCCGACGATTTCGCCACCGAAATTGCACGGTAAGCGCCGCCGCCGTCGCGCGATTCGTCGCCGTCATCGCTCCTCCGGCCGTCTTGACCCCTTCGTTTTGTTTGCAGAGCCGCCGCGAGTTGTTTCCGCCGGTTCTAGGCGCCGCACCTACCTCCGTCTCGCCGTCCCACGACGCCCGACTCCGCCGTCCGCTGCCGCCCACCGCCGCCCCCCTTCCGGTAACCTTCCGCCGCAACCAAACCCTCGGTGGGATTCACCGGACCCTACTCTCTCTCTCTAGCTAACCCTCGTCCCGAGCCGCGCCCTCGCTCGCGAGAACCGCGCGCGCCGGCGATGCTCCGTCGCTCCCTTTGGTCGCCGCCGGCGAGTCTCTTCCCCCTCCACCCGTGGCCGTCAGATACAATCTGGATGGGCCAGATTAAACTCAACCCCGACCTAATCCTAGCCGCCCGATCTAGATCCAACGATCCACACGCGTCGGCGACCGGTCAATACCGGTCAGCGCCGGTCAACCGTGCCTGTTTTGCTAAAGAGCCCCTGCCTTTTTCGGTAATCAACCCGCAGTCCACCGTAGTTCAAAAGTAATTAGGTTTAGGTCCTTTTCTTTATGTTTTAGCCCCTGCCCTTTTGGAAAATAGGACCCGCCATCCCAGGGCCGCTGGTTTTGCCTGTAGGCCCTCGGGAGGTTCTGTTATTTACGCATGGGCCCTCGGTTTTACCAGATAAACCCTAGGTCTAAGTTTTTAATCGCAGTTATGCCCCTGGAACCTTGTTTTATGCATAGCTTTCACGTTTTAGATCCGATTAGGGTGATTCTTGCGCTCATGTGTTCGTAGCAGTACGTAGATTAGTTTTATATGAGTTTTATGTTCTGTTTTTATGTAATGGTGTACTGTTTCTCATAATTTTTTGCTTTTGTTTGCATGTATGTATGTATGTGGATGCTTGTATGATGCTATAATCGTGAGTAGACGTTGAGCAGTCCGTGGAGTTCGCAGAGCCACTTCCTGATTTCCTTGAGCAGCAGTCGGATAACCCCGAGGAAGGCAAGTATAACTTAAACAACACCTAATAACATCTTATTTACTGCATGAGCATTTAATTTTGTGTAACCCTTAAGGTCTACCTAGCTACTGTGATCCTTATATATCTACCTTTTGGGATGCATTTGGGTTAAGTTATGCTAGGTGCAGCGCGAACTCTTATACCTTTTGTTAATTAACTTTGTTAATGATTCTATGCAATTAATGTGAGCTTGACCCTCTGTGCTGTGTGCTTGAGTGGTTCATGTCTCGTTTAAAACTTGCTTTTTAGCAACATGGTCTAGGGAACCTGAGCAATGTGCTCGTGTGCTTTTGCGGTTCTCTCCGTAAGGACCTGTTCATAGAGCGACAACCTGGGACAACCGCGCTACCACAAGACTGGGATGGGGCAGTCTTAGCTCAGTAATTAGGTCATTTTGGTTTGGGGTAACTTACCTGTGGGGCAAGAGGGGGAGTAAGCTTCAGTGGTCCCTGCGCTCCTCATGGTTGAGTGTGCTTTACGTTACATGTATGTGCTTCTCCCTTTGGAGGTGGGCCCCACCGTTGCGGCGCTTGATTCCTTGCGGTTACTCTTTACTAACGTGATCTTTGGAAAGGCTTCGTAGTGTGCTTGCTAGTCATCTCATCTCCGGTAATGTGATGAACACCTAGCGTAGCTCATGACTTGTGGGTAAAGATGTGCAACCTCTCGAGAGTGTAAAACTGACATGTCAGCCGTGCTCACGGTTATGAGCAGCCCGGATCCTCCTTTTGATTAGTGGTTCCTTGGTCATGGTTTTGTTTAGGGTTATGTTCTTTGATATGGTTAATTTTCTCTATGCAATAACTTTGGGCTAAGTGTTTATTCTACTCAACTTTAGTAACTAGGCTGAAAACTTAATTAAAAGCCCATGCGGTCATGTCAGCTAACCTTAGAGCCTCATAGTTTACGTTATACTTGTTGAGTACCTCGTACTCACGCTTGTTTTATCTTCGTTCCTTGTTGGGGGGATAAATCCAACCGCTGCTCAGTTGATGGAGATGCCGAGGAGTACATGCAGGGCTATGATGAGTTCTAGGCGTTCGTTCACCAGTCGACGTCCCTGTGGCGCCCTTAGTTATCTTTTACGCTTCCGCAATGTTTTGTTATAACTCTGTGATTAAGACATGGTCTTTATTATGTAATAATGATGTTAAATTTATGTACGCTTTTTGACATGTGTCTGTGATGCCACTGTAATTTGTCATACATATGCGAGACTTGACCCTGGAGCATATGTATACTTGCTCGGTTTTGTTCGTTGGAAACCGGGTGTGACAAGCTCTCCTTTGCTTCATTGCCTTTGTCTTATCCATTTTCATGTGGTTTTGACTACGTAAAGCTCCTGCATACAACCTTTATGCACAATTCGTGAAACTAGTTAGAGATTAGTGAAAACTTGGTAAATTATACTCTAAAACATGAAATGTTGGTGGTCGAAATGGGTTTTATCGACCGCCAACACTCCACGCACTTGGTTCTTGATCACGTATCTGCAATAAGCATCACTATATGAATGATATGCACGATGCAATGAATGAGGTGCATGAATACCAAGCATACGTGTGAACAATCATTTCATGGATAGAAAGGTGATTGACAATTATTTAACAAGAAGTGACCGTATGCATCTAGGACAATCATTCAGCTATGAAATCAAGCATTCACATGGCAAGATATAATTTATTACATGATAAGTATTAAGTTGAGTTGCCTCGTTTCACACTACATGCAAGCGAACTACTAATCAATCATATATTTACACATGCAATGGATTACTAGTTCGAGACGTCACTCTTAGCACTAGTAATTGTAGTATTTTTCTTGACCTAGAGCAGGCATATATTCAAAAATCACATAACACCTATAAATTTTCACGTATTGAACATCTAATAATATCACTGTAGTACTGGTGACATAGAAGTACCTTTATGTACCTAGAGTAAGCATGCAATAAGATATTCTTAATGCAACACATGGAATTAATACATGATTAAGAATCAATATGAATGTCCTTAATCAAACCCTTTGCAAGCAAAGCATAAAACAAGCATATATTTGTACATGTAAGGCATTACTAGTTTGAAACATCACTCCTAGCATATTGATAGTAGCACTTTCGTGCATCCAAAGTAAATATGCATTTAAACAATTCCCTTTGCACTAGTCAAGTTATTGCTCATAAAGAAAGTGTCTTAGTTTCGTCTTTAATTCGATTGGTAGACACATGGTTTACAAAGCATGGTATCAAGCTTAGACTCTTATAATGACTAATCATGGTATGTATGTTATTGTTACCTTAACTAAGAAGGGCATATTAATTATTTTAGCTAGTACTTAGTTGCCTAGTTATCACATTCATAAACTGATGTACAAGGTGACAGCAAATAAAACATTCCATGCAGTGGACACATGAGAAATCACAAATTCATTTGAGTCTATTAGCGTCCCCTTTCTAGCTTCTCCACTATTGACTCTATTAAATAGCTACTTGTAAATCCCTCAGGAGTTAGCAACCAAAACACATGAATGAAGCACAATAGCATAATTACACAGTAACATAGCTACAGGAATTTTGGTGACATTTTCGTATTGCATTAAACAGCACTTTTCTATTTTATTGATTACAGTAGCAAAGCATTTCTTATTTTCAAAACACATAGCAAACAACAAGGAAAACACATGGGACTTTATTTCTAGACTGCACTAGACCAAATGAGTGCACTATAATTTCTATGTACTCTTCTAGACAAATTTTATGTAGCAGGCATTTTCATATGCTAAAAATACACTAAATGGCCACATAGGGGTAAAACAGTAATTAAACAGTGTAAGCTAGTGTTGCAAAAATCACAGTAGAGCCTAAATATCATGTAAAAGCTATTCTCCAAGTTTTACCATTTTTGAAGTTCATTTACATTACTTTTGGCATTTATCTTAGTTTAACATGCATGCAAGCAAACATGGGCAAAGTGGTCATTCCACACATCCACATCATAACATTTTAGTAGATCTACTCAAGGGGAGTCCAATGTAACTAAGTTTGTCCATTTTGGATTTTTCTATGATTTTATATGATTTTTCAAAGTTCACAGCTCAAAGAAATTGAATTTAAAACAAAATCCTACTGTCCACGGGCCTAAACACAATTAACTATATACTTCAGGGGCCTGCACGAAAGTTTACAAAGACTCAGTTAATAGTTTATTGAATTTGAACGAAAATGATAAAACGACAGTGGCCTTTTCGCAAGTCTCCCTTACCCTTCTTCTTCCTCCGCCCAGGGAGGATGGCGCGCGACGGCCCGCGTTCGCAGTGCTTGCGCCGGCGTGCGGGGCCCGAAACTTGGAGCCGACGGGCTCCGGTGAGGTGCGCTCGGTCGTGGGGCTTCTTTTCCCCAGATCTCGTCGTGCGGGATGGAGAGGAGAGGCGGCGCGGCGATGGTGGACCGGGGGCGGTGGTAGCGCGCATGGGCGCGGCGGCGGCGGTTCAATCAGGCGTGACAGGAGGCGATAGGGGCTGCTGTTAGGCTTGAGAGCTGCGCGAGGATGAGGAGAACCCGACGGAGGCAGAGTGGAGGCGCGGGGATGGCCTGAAGGGTGTTCTCCACGGCAAGGTGGTGCGCGGCGCGGCCATGGCGGGCGGCGCAAGTGGAGCGGGGTGCTAGGAGCGACGGCGAAGGCCCAGAACTTAGGGGTTTAGTGGAGTGGAGCGAGGCGAACACGGAAGGCGTGCTGGATAGGGCGGAGGTGGCCGGGACGTGAGCTCGCGTTCGGGCTCGCCATGAAGATGGCCATGGCATGCACGCACGCATAGAGCTCCCGGGACAATGCCCGGCTCTAGGACCTTGGGGAGCCGATGGAGGGGCTCGAGGGGCTTGCGTTGCGCATGCTCGGGAGGTGGGAGGAGGCCCGGAGCGGTGGGGCCGTGAGCTCAAGCCGAGCTCTGGCCATGGCGGCCATGCCCGGGGCGCGAGGCGAGTGGAGGCCATGGAGAAAAGATGGGAGCCGGGTGAGTGAATGAAGGGGGTCGCGTCCGCGTCCAGATGAAGCCGTGGCAAGGGCAGCGCGGGCAAGGGCACCGTGACGTCGGCTGTACGCCGGGGGCCGCGTGGCGCATGTGCTCTGGGCGCGGCCGGCGTCCCGACGAGTGGGGCCCGCGTGTCATAGACACAGAGAGAAAGAAAAATCCCGAAATTGCAAAAGGTTGGTTTGACTGCAGAATGCTCCATTTGAATTTCAACATTTTGGACACTCTAGAGGCCAAATTTGATCAAACCCAAAATACAAGAACTGTTGTAAACTTTGTACTCTACAACTTCCTTATAAACTTGAATACTAGGTTCTGTTGAAGTTTGTAGTTTAAATTTGAATTCAAGTTGCTGACCCAAGTTTGACCGACTGAACCCATCAGATTAGAAATTTTAAAACTCCATTTTCTAATCTCTCTCATAAAACGAGTTTCATACCAAAGTTGTTTACAATTTCATGAGCTACAAACTTCTCATATAAAGTTTTGCAAGATTAAGGCTGTAGTTTAAGTAAATTTGAATTTATTAAATAGACCAGGTTTGGACAGAATTCACAGGTTTACATGAAAAGACCCAAAACACCATCCAAATCATAGTGCATGTTAACACTCAAATTACTAAAGTTGTTCCTAATAGAATTATCTACAAGTTTGGCATATAAAGTCTTGCTTGTATCACCACAGATTTTGAATTACTAGCACGAAAATTGTTGAAGGTTTGGTAAAACTGCAGATTCAATTTAAGTAGAGTCTTTCTTGTTTCAAACTTTTGAATACTCAAATGAGTCCAAACATTTCCACTCTAGGTGCATTTGAAAGGTGATAAGTTTAATTTCACTTCATAGAAAGGACGATTTTAAAGTTGTATAGTGAAATCAAAAGTAATTTCAGATTCAAATTTGGCATGAGATGAAATTCAGACTTGGGAATTTTTCGAAGTGTAGATTAGCTTGGGGCTGATTTCATAAGGTATTTGGGGTCAAAATTTAAAATAGTCAAAGATAGTTTTAAACCATGCTCAGTGTAACAAAAGTGAAGTTCACGATATGTATGACAACTTTGATAATGGAGCTAAGCTCAGTTGCTTAATGAATCTGGAAGTTCTATTAGGGCTCAAGTTTGGTCACGAATTACACTTGCTACCCTCGAAAGACACATCAGTTGGATTTGATTCGATCTTGTAAACATCTTGTCTTTAGATTTTCGAACATGGTCATACAGAAAAGTCTAGGGTTATTTCCTTATCCGAGATTTCGTATTTGGTGTTTGTGTTCAAAAGGTTGTGAGTGTTGACTTACTAACCCCAACCACACACGGTTTTGTATCTCAAACAGAAGAATTTGGTCTTAGTGATTTCTCCACCTAGTTCTTAAATCCTCTCCTAGCATGATTTAGTCTTAATTCATCATTAGTGTTCATCTAGTCGTGTGTTAAGGCATCTAAGATGCCGGGCGCATCACAGACTGCATGATCAATTCACATAAAAACGTACATTCAGATCGCATATGAGTCTGTTTCGTTGTTTTATCTATTGATGGAAAGCTACACAGATAACCTTTCCAACCCAACTAATACCATCCTAAAAATCTCTCATTGTCCATACAAATAGTTAAAACAATATGATGTGAAATTTATTCGCGAGCCCCATTCGGACTACAGGAGCAACCCACGTGAAAACGGACCCCAGAACGCATATGGATTATGTTATCGACGATTTTTATATCGATGGAAAGCTAAAGAGATAACCTTTCGAAACCAATTGACATCACACTAAATTTCACTCACATTCAACGGGAATCATCAATACAATATGACGTGAAATTTATTCGCAAACCCGATTTGGATTGCAAGAGCAGCCCACGCAAAGACGGACGATCATGTTGCATATGGACTTCGTTTCCAAACATTCTATATATTTCTATCAAGCTAAAAAGATAATATTTCTAACTGAATCGATACCATCTTAAATTCTCGCAATCAACCGAAAACGTCAAAACGGTATGGCATGGATTTTATTCGCGAACCATATTCTTATATATATGTAGAGACCTAGAGATGATTAAGGATTTTTTTCTTCCATTGCATTGACAAACATTTCAAGCATTGACTCTACCAGTTCAAATAGTAAGTATAACTAGATGATACGTTATGTGTTGCGGCATAAATTTGGTACTATTGAATTATACATGATTTATAAAGTGATGCGTAATAAATAAAATATTTAAATGTGTGCATATTTTTCTTTCGTTTTAAGCACATACACGAATGACGTTAGCCATGTAAAATCGATGAAAACCATCAGTGAGTAGTGTAGTGGCCGGTGATCCATGCAAATGACGTTGATAGGCTGCATGTCGAGAAAAATAGTTAGTGAGCTTCTATATAAACATTCTATATATTACCGACATGCTTCTAATCAACCGATGTCGCCTTAAAAATCTCTCGTAATAAACAGAAAACGTTGAAACACTATGACATGGAATTATTTGTAAGGCCTCTTCTTCTATGTACTGAGCTAGATGTGCTTAGGGATTTTCTTTCTCCCGTTACAACGCACAAACATTTTACTAGTAAAGTTATAAAAGCAGAAGTCATAATAACATTAATTCTATTGGTTAAAATAGTAAGTATAACTAGATAATACCTCGCGTGTTGCGACGGAAGTTTTGTAATATTGAATTATACATTATTTATAAGTGAGATGTAACAAATAAAATATTAAATTTAAAAAATACTATATGTGTATATTTTTCCTTCATTTTAAGCTGATGTACAAGTGATGTTAGCTAAAAAACTGCGGAAACCATCATAAGTCGTGGTGGCTGGTGGACCATGAGATGACATGGTTAGATTGCATGTCCAAAGAAATAGTCAGTGGATTCAAGTATATATTGATAAGATCCTCCCGGTATGATTGTAAAGTCGTAAAATTAGATAAAAAAATCGGCTGGGCCGCTGTTTGTTTTAAGTGGGCTGTAATGGGCTCCCACAGAAGCGGAAAAAACAGGCACGGTAGAAAGCCCAATACGCCCCCACGGCGCGTCACGCAGGGTACCAGGTGCCGGCGACGGCGAACCGGCGATGGCGACGTCCCGCCCAAGAGAGGCCGAGGCGAGGGGAGCGTGAGAGCCGTCGTGCGTTAGAGGTGCCGCAGACGAGGTGTACAACGCGGTCGAGCCGCTCCAGACTTACTGGATGAGCATAGGTTCTGGATGGTAACCTCTATTAATACAATGCTTGAGTCTCATTTTTATGGCATCCACTTAGCAGTCAGTACGGGAGTCGAGGAGGCGGATTGCGATGAATTTCTGCTTGAGTGTACAGCATGATTTGTGATTAATCGCTCTCTATCTAATCTCGATTTTTCTTTCAGTTTTGTCTCTGAATGTTACTTATCTTTGGCTACAAAATTTCCGCTAGATTTTGCTGAGATGTCCCTCCTCTCTGACATTGGGAGGAACGGAGAATACTCATCTCAACAAACCGAGTGTCAGGTATAACCCGTTGTCTCGTTAGTGATTAATCATCTTGATGCAGAGAAACAACCCAGATTGACAAGGTAATTTGAGTTGTGAAATTTTTTTGAAGATGGTTTCCGATGACATGGTTATTGATGAACTTGCAAAGGGATGATGCATCATTGGTTCTAACTTCACAGTGTTTAGATTTTTTAGGCAGCTGTCGCTTTTCAAACATTGTATGTAGTAGTTAGTAACATTTCTTTAGCCATAGTAGTGGATCTAACTGTAGGCTTAGTCAAGATTCTTGTAACTAACCATATTCTAGAGAGCAGCACAATTGCAGATTAACCATTCATTCAAGGTGACTGCATTCTTCCTTCATACAACAAACAAAGACCAGACCAAACTGATGTAAGCGGTTCTGTAGTATTCTACAGGCATGTACAATGGAGGTGCTTACGGTTGGTGCTTATGTTATTAGCACCTAGTGCTTAAATGTGGATGTGATGCTTAAGTAAGCATTTGCGCTTAATGGGTGCTAGTGAGTCAACTAGATTAACATATGGATGATTCACAAAGGAACTAGGCCGATACATGAATCTAACTTACACATGAACATATTTATTGTGGAAGCCAAATTTTATGTAGGCGTCATTCGTAACTGAATTGAGGACTTTGACATCTAAACTAGTCATTGACCAACAGAAGAGACCCAAATAACATGTCATATAGATGAACTTGGCATGGTTGGTCTGAAGGTGCTAAGATTACAGACCTTATTACATAAACATGTGGAAGTGATGAGGTAGACAAAATTGCAACATAGAAACTGCAGTAAAATGACTTGGATGAGGTACTTTCATAGGTTCATCTACGATCCACGACTCTCTGACTCAGGAAGATTACCTTTGTTACCCTCCAACTGGGTGGGTTTGCTTGAGCTATCCAATGTGCTGTCACTTCTATTATTCTTCACTTGCTGAGTGTCAGAGGGGAACTTCTCTCCAGAATTAACTCCCGAAGTTTTCTCATAGTTCTTATTAACATTTGTGGGGAAATCCTTCTGTTGCCGTTCAGCTACTGACCCCCGTGGTGCAGCTCCAGAACTCTGCCTCCCGTTGTCTTGTAGTGTTATACCAGACTTGTCTCCTAGCAGTTGCTGCTATTGCTTGCTCTTCTCAGGGGGTGAAGGCCATACTTCTTTCGGTGTTGCGAAACCAGGAGGATTTTCTGTCTCTTTGATTTGCTTGCCACCATCATTAGATGCTTGAGGCTTGTTCTGGTCAGATTGTACCTGCAGATTGGATGGTGCACCAGTTGTTTCTTTAGCTTGTCCATTATTACTATAACCATTGGATTTTGCCATGGAATTTCCCTCTTTGCTCTCACCAATCCTAGTGACTGGTGCTGCATCATCACTTTGCTTCTTGTTTTCAGCTAGCTGAGTCCTGAATTGATCTCTAGGTAGCTGTTGTTCAGATGCTTCTTTCTTGTATGTTATATTGTTACCTTCTGGTGAATTCACTGATGGAGGCACAGAAGAAGGTCCGCTAGCACTCCCAGGAGCTTGCTTACCAGGTTGCTCACTGGAAGATACCGCACTGGTTTGACTGTTTTCAACAATACCAGTCTTCTCATTCCTTGCATCAGATAAGGAAGATGCCGGTGGAGATGGTTTTGACAATTGGCCTGCATTTGAACATGCCTATGATCAGCCAACACATCGAAGATTAGTTTACAAAGGTTGTATAGAATTTCTCTCCCTCAGGCCTCAGCCATGGACTACTTATCATGAAGAAGCAAATGTAACTACATTTAGACTATGATTGCTTAGTTGTCTAAATTAGATGAATTCCCTGCACGTTACTGCGGGAATGCCACGTAATAGTACTGCTTATATGTAATCATAGAAAATCGATGGAAGTTATAAATAGATGGCTTAGTGGATGGTGACGTGGCATGCCATTTAGTGGACCCCTTTGGTGATGTGGCTTCATACATGTCTAGAGAAATCTCATACTAAGGTACAACTATTTAGAGAGAAGATTAGCATTGTACCTAAATCACCTGATACATGAAACAATAAGTGAAAAATGATAGTGCCAATAGAAATGCCGAGTTGTTTCCTTAGGGGTGGTTTGTGCATGAAACACATTCAGATATTTAGAGCTGCTACCTTTGGGAAAGCTTTGGAGCCTTATTTGAGGTAACTGCTTAAGAGCGTGCTCTGTGTTTTATTGTGCAATGTTCAGTGTAGCTCATCATAGATAACAAAGGCATCAGTTTTCAATTTTTTCATCAGATTGGGCAACCTTTTTTCAGTATAAGCTCTTTACCTGGAGTGGTATGGATTTGTGTGTCCGGACTTGCTCCTTGCTTTCCTGGTGTAGCTGGGCGCATGCTTCTTGGATCATCAGGAGATGGTTTGGCTGCCTCATTCTTGCCATTATCAAGATTTCCCCCACTGGGGACCGCAGAAGCATTCTGTCCACCAGAAGCTGGTGCTCGCACTGATGCTGGCAATGCTGCACTTGGATCACCCATTGCTCCTCTGGTTGACTTATCACCAAGGGTTCCAGGTGAGGTAGGACCGACTCCTTTGGCTAGTCCTGTTTTTTGTTGAGAACCTGAAGTTTGTTCTGCTGCTGTTTTGCCAACAAAAGATTTTTTGTTTGTGTCATGGTCACCAGTATCTTGAACACCTGAGATTTCTTCTTGGCCAGCTGATGCTTGCTTCACACGAGCATCAAGAATTGCTTCTTGGACTGATGCTGAAGTACCTTGACTGTCAGAAGCTTTCCTTTTTATTTCTTCTGGTGCTCTTCCACCCATGTTGTAACTCTTGTCTGTCTGTTCATCACTGATAGCACGAGCACGTGGGTCAGCTCCTTGCACCAGTGATGAAGCACTTTTAGCATCCGCTGGGATTAAATCTCGCGCTCGTTGTGGTGTTCTCATGTCAACACCTTCTGTTTTGTCCAGCTTCTCAGTGCTAGGAGCGGTAGGAGGTACTGGTTGGATGGGTTGTGGATTTTCTGGCCTAGCAGTTGCACGGTCATTGTTGGGCACTCCTTTAGGTGGTGAAATGGCTACCCTTTCATCTTTAGTGTCTGGAGTATAAGGAACTCTTGTTCCTGTTGATGGAGAGCTGGTCATTTTGTTTGCTGGGACTGCTGTGGTTTGCTTCTCTCTGTCATGCGCATCTGAAGGCTTCTTGGGAATGACAGGTGCTTCCTCCTCCATGGCTGGGTCTTGAGAACCAGGAGCATCTGGATTAAACATTCTCCGGAGCCTCTTAGTTGAGAATCTTTCATCTCCATCAATGCCATCCTGAGCATCTTCTTCAGATCCTACTCGCTGTGGTACTTTCTGGGCTGGAGGTGATGGGGGTCTGTCTTGATCAGCCTCTTTAGCTCTCTTGGTGTCAGCTTGGGCACCGATGTATGTAGATTTTCTTGCAATTTCACCTTGAGCATAAGTAGTGTCCATCGCACTTTTCTGTTTCTCAACAGCCTCTGGAGCATAAGGAGCATCAGGCCCATCAATTTTGGGGGAGACTTTGGCTGATCCTAGATTGGTCTTGTCAGGAGCAACTGCTTCACTGATCTGACTAGCTCTAGGTATCTTGGAGGAAGGCTGTGGACTGGGCTTGGCAAGGTATCCTGCCTCACCTTTATGATCTCTAGTCTTGAAGAAATCAGAAACATGGGTCTTGTCAGGAGCTTCATTGGATGGTCTTTGACTTATTTTGCTAGGAGATGAACCTTTCTGGCTGGAAATCTCAGCATTGGTTCTCTGATCTGTCTTGGCATTGGTAGGAGTGGAAGGCTGGAAGAAGCTACTTTTAGTGTTCTGGCCACTGCTAGGTGGCTTCTGTGTGGTAGAATCTGTCTGCCTAGGTGTAAAGAAGCCACCTTGATTTGTTTGGATAGGTGAAGAAGGCTTGTGGTCAGAGGTAGTTTTATATTCTTGTGGAGCTGGTGGAATGGAGGCTATGATGGTACCGGTGCTGGGAGGGGGAACCAGCACTGTCTGTGATTTTGTGCCTTCCTGCTGCCGATGGGTTATGTGAATTTCGCGGCCACTAAACGGCTGCAAATATTCTCTCTGCCATTGCTGCTGCTGCTGCTCGAGTTCCTCCTTTCTGTGCTCATCCTCCACAGTCTTCATGTCCCTCAATACTTGCTGCCAGGAGTCACGGGTTGAGATCGTGCTCCACCACCGCTGCACATTCTTCCTCGAGTCATACAGGTAGGCGAACCTCTCAGATGTGATAATGTGGTGGGTGCCCGGCAGGTGAACAAGGTCGGCAAGGGTGAACTTGTTCCCGGCCAGGAACTCAGTCTCACTGAGCCTCTGCTCGTAGACTTCCAGGACTTCCTCCAGCTTCCGCTTCTCTCTGTCTTCATTGTAGTCATCATCCTCATCTTCCAGTGGGAAGGCAAGATGGCAGAACAATGCCCGGCTCGGAGGATCGAAGGCATGCTCCTCATTCCGGAGCCATTGTTCAATTGAAGCCCTCTCGAGGACATCCTTTCCGAGAAGGAAAGGATACCCCTGCCGCTCATAGGTCTCTGCTATATAGCGACAGATTGCTCTTGAATCTGCATATTACAGGACATGTCATCTTCCATTCTATCTCAAGATGTATAATTTTTATTTCTTGTTTACGTTTGAGCATTTATTCTTGTTTAATTCAAGTAGACGATATTGCAGTAAAGAGCTACTGTCACATAACTTCGCTTTAGAAAATTGGAGTGTGGTTTAAATTTCATCTGATTCATATATGGAAAGGAGAACTATGTTGTGATGGGACCATGCTACCCTGCCTGTACAACCATGTTGAAGTGCTTCATAAATCTTTGCATCTCGAAGAAACATATGTATGAAACATGCAAACACTATTGCATTTCATTCGCAAATCATGATCCTGGAACAATTTGCTGCGTATGTTTCATGTATGACTGAGAACGAACCATTTTACACTAGAATTCAATCAATGATAGTGCCTTATTCTTTTCATTGTGAGTACATTGAAATGGAAGTGGGTAAAAACTTGCAAACAGAATGCTTAAGAACAAACATGAATAAGAGGCTACAGAGCTTGTTTCTTTCTTTGTTTCCTGTTGAATTTCATGTCACGTTGCGAGCCAGTGACGATCCTATATATTCTTTTAGGATTCCTGGAAGAAGGTAGATTTGTTGAATCAAAATTTGTTCCCATGGTATTTTTATTCTTGCTGACAATTCTTTTTGGTTTAAAGATGTATACTTATTTGGCTTGAACAAGATTTTGCACTAGGAGCCTGTGGCCTGAAACAGAGTAGTCTATGTGCATTCCATTTTTGTTGTATCCTGCTGCCCAGATTTTCCATTTCAATCGTTTCAGGGATAAGATGATACTGAGTTGAAGAATTGAGGCCTAGTCTTTAATATCTGGCACATTTCCATTCTTCACAATAACTGCTTAATCTTGGTGAGAGTAACAGCATCAGCATCACAGCATGTCTCCCATGTTAGTTTGTCCACTGAGTTGATATTTCATGCAGAAATTTGTAAGTTTTTCTTCTAAGTTAAGATTATTAAGTAAGTAGCTAATTCAAAGACAAAAATATAACCAGTTGATTATATGCCTTTTGTGTCTGTTAAATATGCTGATGTAATAAACAATTTAAGATGAATGGAGTGGTACAAAAGAGCGGCTTCTGCTATGATCATTTCAGCCTGACCTAATATGGAAGGGAATGAAATTAAAACTAATTTGGAAGTATTTTTGTAACTTCAATGGAGAACCGCTTTTATTTATGTACCTTTCCCATTGAAATTCAGTATTGGAACGATTAGAAAGACCTTATAACTGTTCTTGTAATGTGATTGTTTTCTGTGACTACGATTTATTTTTACTTGTGGTGTACTTCTTTCTTTCCCTGAAAAATGCATATTTTGACTTTTACTTGAAAATGTTATTCACCATGCTACTCATACTGATTATTTTTGGACTATATGATTCAGTTATTGAAGTTGAAGTTATTTCACTTGGAGGACGTATCATTCTAGCATGGGCATGTTTAACTTGCATTGCATAACATATGTACTATAACCATGTTTCCCTAAGAATCATGGCATGGGGATTATAGATGAGTACAACTAAAATACGCAACAAACTTGCAGCAGTACCTTGCAGAAATAGAGGTCCGTCATAGAATGGAACCGGAACACTTCTGGACGCCTGGAGGGACAATGTTATGTTGTATGAGCTAACAAACAGTTAAGTCTACTATTTGGGAGTTGCAAAGAAGCTTGGGATATGTAGCTAGTACCTGGAGGCTGAGTATGTCCTTGTAAGAGGCTTTGATTGTCTCAAATTTGACATTTTTCTCATACAGGCATGCAAGCACCCTGGATACATCCGGCAGGATCATGGATTTCTCATGGTAGACATTGATGACAGGAGGCCCTGCTCCGGTGCTAAGGCCTGCCATGGGGGCAAGAGCTCCGGGTCGCTGGTTGAAGAACTGAAGCTAATGGTGTACAAGCATGGTGACCCAACCGTCATTGTTTTAATATTAGAAGGTTCTGTTCGTGCCTGCCTGAAGAAGCAAAGAGAAGATGCTTAAAGTGTGATAAAGTGAGAAGCAGGATTAGAGACAAATAAAAATGGGAAAAGGGAAAAGAAAAGGAGGAAAGTAAAAAAAGTAAAAGAGACCTACATCTGGACTGGGAGATTTTGATTGTAGATGAAGTTATTTAGTTATGGCTTCATTGCATCAGCTTATATCTGGGGATTTGGATCGTGGAGCTTATTTGCGAAGGAACTACTCGATTGGGCTGAGTTAAGTGGCTTTATTCATTCTGCGCAATTGGCTCAGTTATACAGCTTTATTCATTCCTTGCTGCTTTGATCAAAGGAGATGCAAATTGCTGGTACGGGAGCACACAAGTTCTGCCTAAGAAGTCAAGTTTAGCATCAGACCCATGATGTCCCCTACATGTAGTGGCGTACCCGTACATAAACAGGATGGCTGGTGGAGGTGTCCTAAGTTTTTACCATGCAGAGAAACTTTGTTTGGAACAATAGTTTGTCCACAGGAATATGTGCAACTAAATTTACATGTAGCGTAGCGTGAGCATCTTACTATATTATATTGGTTGCAGACTGTTTTTGAGTCTCTACGTAACTCTATAAAAATATAATTTCTATAAATTTTCAAAGAAAAAAACCAGAAACATTTGATCGTCTATAAGGTAACTCTAACAATAATAGCCATGAGAGTCATTATATTGTCTTCAGAACGTTATAATATAACCTTTGGAAGGGAGGTCCTTGAGCCTGTGGCCTTGCCGCGGTTGGTGATAGAAGAGGCGGGCCTCTAGGTTGTGCAGGCTTCGCTAACATTGTCTCTGGTTTTCCTTCTTGTCGGTCGTTTCGTCCGTATTCTATCTTTTCTATCAGCTTGAAAACCTAGTATCCGAGAAACATTTTCGTTTCAGTGTTACCAAAATAACAGGGTTGTGAGAAACATGACTCTAAGAGGTAGAGATTTCGGTGATTAATAACAGCCTAACCTCGTTACTAATGAGTTCATGACATGAAGGTTATATATGCAAATAATATTGAGTTCATTGGTTGACTAAAGAGACCCCTCTATTCCGATTTGAGATCTTTTCACGAAGAACGGTCATTGACGTGGATTTCTAGCGCGGAGATCAAGCTTTATTAGCTCTAAGTGCTTTATTAGCTGTAAGTGCCATAAAGTCAAAAGAATGACGCTTAGGATTTCATTTGCTAGTTTTTTTTTGACCAAAAAGACTCTGGGGGAGGTTCCCACAGTAAAAAGGCTTTATATTAAATTTTGGAGAACAAGAAAGCTACAAAGAGAAACTTACAGCCACCAAAGCCAAAGGAAAGAATCCCCACAAGCCTACCACAAGAACAGGGGGTGCAAAAACCGAAAATTACAGAGATTGTAGCCATGAAAAAACTAAAGGTTTGATAGAAGCCTTGAGCCTGACACTTTGGGTGTAGACTTCTTCTTTGAATCTCAAGACCCAAAGACGAGTTGAGGCCTCCGGATTGTCAAAGACCCTCCTAATTCTGATCTTCCAGATTTTCCATGCAGCAAGGATGATAACCTCTAAGAGTAGAGGTATGCCGGAAGTCTGTAAAGCATCCAAAATTCTCCCCTGAACATCCTGAGAAAGGTCCCACGCAATTCTGAGCCTGTCCCAGCAACTTTTGACAAACACGCAATCAAAGAAGAGGTGATCAATCGTCTCTTCACTATTACTAGTGCACATTGGGCAAATGGCTTCATTGGGTTGCATCAAATTGCGACGGTGTAACATACTTCTTGTGTTTAGTCGATCTACTAGGAGCAACCAAACGAAGAACTTTGTTCTTGGTGTGCATTTACTCTTCCAAACCTTTTTTGAAGATCGGGGAGACTTGTAATTCTTCAAAATTTGACCTGTAAAATGCTGAGACAGGGAAGCTGCGAGCACCCGAAATTAGAGACCAAGAGTCTAGGGCCGACAAACCAAACTCTGAATTTTCCAGGATATACTGTAGCTGCTGAAATTCAGTAAAAGCCTGATCCGAGAAAGGTAAAAGGAAAATGCTCTCTAGATCCGGTGCCTCACTAATATCTTTAATGGAGCCAGTGAGATTAAACGCTAAAGAGGCCAGTGTGGGGAACATGGTAGTGATGGGGGAGTCTAGCCATTGATCTTGCCAAAAGGAAGTAGAGGCCCCGTTACCAACCTTACAGATGGCTAACTTTTTATAGTAGGGAAAGAGTTTTGGATATCCTTCCACCAAAAAGAGCCCACTGCTCTCCCCTCATGAGGAACTTTTCCTTGATAATATTTATCCCAAACCAGTTGTACCCATGGCGTTTCATGTCTGGAGTAGAACTTGTGCAACTGTTTTAAGAGAAGCCCATCATTCTGGATTCTTAGATCAATGACCTAGCCCCCCTTTTTCCTTTGGTCTCTTCACCAGTGACCAAGCTGCCAAATTCCCCCCTTTGTTGTTGACATCACTTCCTCTCCACAGACACTGCTTGCGAGCTCTGTCAATATTTTCAATGACCCCAGCATGGAGTTTAAAGGTGGACATAGCATAGATTGTAATTGGGGTGATCACTGTGTTTTTTATTTCCAGCCTGCTAGAATAAGACAGATAAACAGAACATGCTGAAAGTCTCCTTTCTTCTCTATCCATGATTGGTATGAAATCTGAAATCTTAGGCTTAGTGGTACCAAGAGGTAGCCCCAGATAGGTGAAACGCAATGAGCCTATTTGACAACCAAAGGTTCCTGAAAGCAGTAACATCTTATCTTCAGTAACATTTATGGGAATAATGGATGATTTAGCAAAATTGACTTTTAGCCCTGTGGAATCAGCAAAGGAGTTGAGCAGGGCTTTCAAGTAAAAGAGCTATTTAGCATCTGCCTTCATCACCAGAAGTGTATCATCTGCATACTGCACAATAGGGAAATGCATTCCACTATGTTGAATTGGTAGGGTTAGTAGACCCAGTTGCTTGGCTTTATTCCCAATGTACTGCAAGAGTTCTGCTGCTATCACAAAGAGAAGAGGTGAGAGAGGATCCCTCTACCTGACCCCCCTTTTGCAGATGAACTGTTTGCCAGGTACACCATTCAGCAGCACAGAAGAGGACCCTGAAGATAGTATTAGCTAGATCCATCTGCTCCATTTATCTGAAAAACCCAAGGCTTGAAGCATTCCCAAAATAGCACTATGTTCTACAGTATCAAAAGCTTTGGCAAAATCTAGCTTAACTATGATGATCTCTTGCTTGGATTGGTGACATTGATGAATATACTCAAAGCTCCAGGCCAAGCAATCTTGAATGCTTCTGCTCTGTATAAAACCAAACTGATGAGGATGGATGAAGTCCAGAATGACTGACTGCAATCTGTTAGCCAAGACTTTAGTAATGATCTTGAGGGAACAATTGATCAAGGAGATTGGCCTGAAATCATAAGTGGTAAGGGGCGCATCCACCTTAGGTACCAGTGTTATGTATGAGGTATTAAGGCATTTTAAATCCACCTGCTCATCACAAAAGTCTACACAAAGCTTATAAAAATCCGGTTAAATGATATGCCAGCATTTCTTTATGAAACACCCATTAAACCCATCAGGACCAGGAGCTTTATCCAGTGGCATCTCTTTAATAATAGCATCTATCTCATCTTTGATAAATGGTGTAGAGAGGGTTTCTAGGCCTGCTGTAACTGGCACAAGGGATTGCAAATTAAACTTCATAGTTGTTGTTTCTGTTACTCCCATACGTTGCTTGAAAGCCTCCCAAAAGATTGCAGCTTTGCTCTCATGATTGGTGACAAGGACCCCATCATTATTCTTTACTTGTGAGATGCAATTTCTTCTATAAGAAACAGTAGCCATAGCATGAAAAAACTTTGTGCATTCATCCCCAAATTTGACCCGATTAACAGTGAACCTTTTCTTCCAATAGGCATTTTTATAACCAAGAAGTCTCAGATTCTACTCTTTAACTGCCACCCTTAGATTCTATTCCAGGTTGAAAAGGGTCCTGCATTTGTAGGACCGAGACGTGCGACTAGAGGGGGGTGAATAGGAGCACTTGAAAACTCAAACTCAAACCCCCACCGCAGTACAAAACGGAAACAACATCCACAATGAACCTAGACACCGTCCACTGAGAGGATACGTATCTAGCTCACAACACGTGCTTGGTACCGTCCACTGAACAGATATGTACCAAGCACCAAGCGGAAGCACACGCTCAAACGGCTAAGAAAAGGAGCGGAAAAGGAACCAACTCCGGGAAACTGCAGATTTCAGATAGACAGGGCTGCAAAGAAAAATCTCAAAACCCTAGAAGCAAAGCTCCAAACTACCCCAAAAAATTACCACACCTCCACAAGGCAATAGGAAATAGCTCTAGAAAATTTAAGGCCAATTGGAGCAAGTTGTGACCACCGGACTGTCCGGTGCATACAGCCTGACGCTCCAAAAAGATTCGGATCAAAACCCTACCAAACCAATTCCAAAAATTATGAAATTTTTACTGGAAGTTAAGAAGGGGCCAAGGAACAACTCCACAAATTTTTAACTTAATTAGACAAGGAATAAAAAACTTAGAGCCACCGGACTATCGGACTGTCCGGTGGTTAAAAAACTGACAGACCAACCCCAAAAGACAAATACCAAAACCAGGTCAAAATACCTCCAAAAAATCTGAAATTTTTATGGGAGCTTTATGATTCACAGAAAAAAAGCTCCACAAAATTTCAGGTCATTTGGAGCAGGTTTGATCAGAGAACCAACCACCGAACGAAATAGACAGCCACCGGACGTTATAGGCAGACAGAAAAATAGCCACACGAAACTTAAACTTCCGAAGCCAAAACTTGACCAAACCTTCACCAATCTTCATAAAATTTTGCACACGCTAACCTAGCTCCATTCCAAAGCTATTCCTAAAATATCTATTGAAAAAGATCAAGGGATTAGCGGAACTTTCAGATCTCGTGAAGAGGTGAATATTTGGGCAAGAAAGGGGAAAGTTCAAGAACAACTTGCTCGTGGCAATCCTTCGGGATTGAGATGTTCTAAGACATAATCTCCACGTCTTTGCAACTCCAAAACATAAGGAAAACAAAGGATTCAACCTTGGCCAAAACAAACACCCAAAATGCTAAGGATTGAAGCCAAAAACCAAAGAGAACTAGGGGAGGAGAAGCACACAAAGTTGCTGCACGAGACCACTTCGATTATGAGCCTCAAAAGAGGTCTTAGGTCAGATTACAACGAAGGATTTCGTCCCAAGCAACCACCCTCACCTATTTGGAGGCTAGATCTCACCCTAACCCTCCTAAACTTGGAGCTCAAAGCTTGAGGACAAAAATTACACAAAGCAAATGAAAACCTAGCTGCCAAGACTACCTCTAATGACCAGCTCTTAGGCTATTTATACACCGGTTCAGTTTTGGCTTTTTTACACATAGACCCCTAACACTAGAAACAACCAGAGGGGCTAAAACAGAAAAGAACCCAAAATATCAGGGACGGACGACCACGATGAAGACTTGATCTTCTTAGCTTCCACGCAATCTTCAGATGTCCTCCACGTGGCCAGTAGTCCAATCCGCCTTTGCACCCCAAGTCCGAAACCGGGAAACTTTAGGAAGTCTCCGTCTGGGCCGAACTTGGCCCACTGATCTATCTTGGCGAGTCGTGGCCCAACTCACCAAGCCTTGGGTAGTTTGGGTGGCGGTTTTGAGCCGAAGCCGCCAAAGCCTCCCTCGCACGCCTTCGCACCATGCACTCGGGTTGGAGCACCACAGTGGCACTCGGCTTCTCCAGTCCATCGGAGTTGCCTCGCAGTCTATCGGAGGGCTTACACCACCGTTGCCGAATCGCCCCTCCGTGTACCGAGCTCCCATGGCCGACCGACGCCGAGCATTGCCTCCGGTCCATTAGAGGGCTTTTGCCTCAGTCCATCGAGGTCTTCATCATCTACCTCCAGTCCATCGGAGGGCCTCTAGTCCATCGGAGGGTTTTAGCTCGTTGACAATCACTCATCACACCAGGAGAGCAATGAGGCCGGTCCATTGGCTCTCAATCTCCCCCCTTGATGAGTGCATTGTCAACACCTTCAACCTATAACCTGAAATAGAACAAAGACAAGAGAAAAGCGTAAAATCTAAAAAGAAAGGAAAATAAAAGAAATGCTCATGCTGCCCAAAACCAAACAAAGGCAAAAAACAAGGCAGCTTGAAGCAAACAGAAAACAAAGCATCGGCTCCTCAAGATAGAGGCAAAAGGCTCAATGCACCGATGCAAAGAGCATGCTAAAAGCTCAAACTCCCTTGAAATGCATCCTCACAAATACAATATGAGTGAAAAGCTCCGCCTCAACTAAATCTCTCCCGAAGTCCTCCCCCTATGTCCAATACTCCAAAATCTCTCCCCCTTGTTGACAATGGACACATCAAGGGTTCCTAGGACTCTCCCTAAACTAAGCAACTCCCCCTCAAAATATGTCATGATGTGCAAGGAGTGTAACTTAAACAGTTCAGAAGGGATGGAAAGCTAGTATTCACAAGTTCTAGCATACAATGCAAGTGAGGGCAAGGAAGCATATAACAAGCTCAAATGAATCTATCTTACACATATCAAGAGCAAGCTTGTTTTTCAGGGTAGTTTTTAAGTGAAAGCATCACCAACATGAATAACACCTAGCAAGATAGGCATGAACAACAAGATGCTAGCAATGCATACAAGGTGTGCTACTTTCAACCAAAGCATATACAACTAGCCATAAGCATTTTAGAGCCTTGCAAATTTCGGATTTAAACATTTATATTCATAAGCAAGTTCTTTTTTTTGTGCCAGGGGTTATTTACTTGTCTTTTGCCACTTCTTACCAACCAATGCTAAGCCTAGGCTCAAAGAACCATCAGAAGCTTAAGACAAGGTTTTGGTCATACACAGCCTAGTCCAAGTTCATGTCAAAGTGCAATGACAAGCAGTCTCAAACTAGATCAGTGTGACAAGCAAACCCACCTAGATCTTTCTCAACTTAGCACATAAGACACCACTTGTAAGCAATTTAATTCAGATTTCAATTTAAGCAAGGTGTCATAAAAGCTTAGGCATTAACTTAGCAAAGGCATACAACTAGCATATCCTGGTATGAAAAGATAGCATAGCATTCAACAATCCTACACATGCTAGGTAGCCAAATCAAGTGGTGATCACGGTTTTTGATTTGCAAAGAATAAAATGACTTAGCTCACAACTAGTATTCAACAGACTCAAGAGAGCTTAGCCAACCATGATCAAGCATGCATCTGTACTGACTAGCACAAGCAAGTACTAACTCATCATTCCAAAAGAGTTCTAGTGCTAGTGAAGTGAAAATGCATATGATACAGTGCAATGCATGATATGATACAATATGCAAAAGAACCAAAGAAAAATAAAAGCATGATAAAAGCAAAACTAAACTACAGAAGCTATTCCTTACTAAAAGGAATAGCACACTATCCCTGACTAAAAGGAATAGCACACTCCAAGCTCACCTCTCAGACGCGTAAAAGCGTCAAACTCTAGGGGCTTGGTAAAGATATCAGCCAACTGGTTTGCAGATACTACATAGACTAAGTCTATGTCTCCTTTCTCCTAGTGATCTCTCAGAAAGTGAAACCTCATGTCTATGTGTTTGGTTCTAGAGTGCAAGACGGGGTTCTTAGCTACAGAAATAGCAGAAATAGAGTCAACTAGGAGAGGGATCCTACCAAACCTAAGGCCGAAATCACTAAGGGTGGCTTTCATCCATAAAAGCTGGGAGTAGCAACTAGCAGCAGCAACATATTCTGCTTTAGTGGTGGAATGAACTACACTAGCTTGCTTGTGGGAGGACCAAGAGACAAGAGAGGTTCCTAAGAGTTGGCATGTGCCGGAGGTTGACTTGCGATCAATCCGGCAGCCAGTATGGTCAGCATCTGATAACCCTCTAAGAGAAAGAGAAGAACCCGAAAAATACCAAAGACCAAGCTCAGGAGTGAATTTTAGATACCTGAAAATGCGCTTCACCGCTAGATGGTGAGAAGTCCTAGAAGAAGCATGGTAGCGCACACAAAGGCAGACCGCGAACTGAATGTCCGGCTTGGTCACCGACAGGTACAGAAGTGAGCCGATCATCCCTCGAAATTCCTTTTGGTCCACCGCCCCCCCATCTTCATCAGCATCAAGCGCCGTGTTTGTACTCATAGGAGTTGTCATGGGTTTAGAGTCACCCATGTTAAACTTCTTGAGTATGTCCCTTGTGTACTTGGCTTGATGGACGAAGGTACCCTCAAGGCATTGCTTGATCTGCAGCCTGAGGAAGAACTAGAGATCACCCATAAGACTCATCTCAAATTCTCTGCTCATCTATTCAGCAAAACTAGACACCAAAGCATGAGATGAACCACCAAAGATTATGTCATCAACATATATCTGAACTATCAGGGTGTCACCGTCACGACTTAACAAAAACAAGGTCTTGTCTACTGAACCCATCACAAGCCCAGACTTGAGCAGGAAACTCTTCAACCTAGCATACCAAGCTCTAGGAGCTTGCTTTAGACCATAAAGGGCTTTCCTCAACTTATACACCCGGTCTGGAAATCTAGCACTCTCAAAGCCAGGAGGTTGTCTCACATATACCTCCTCCTCTATGAACCCGTTCAGGAAAGCAGACTTGACATCCATTTGCTGCAGTTTGATGCCTTTAGAGGCCGCAAAGGCAAGCAAAATCCTAATGGCTTCCAAACCAGATACAGGGGCAAAGGTCTCCTCATAATCTATCCCCTCCTTCCGACAGAAACCCTGGGCTACCAATCTCGCTTTGTTTCTCACAACCATCCCATCCTCACCCTGTTTGTTCTTGAAAACTCAGTTGGTACCTATAGGGCGACAGTTTGGTGAAGATTCAACTAAATCCCAGACATGGTTTCTCTCAAAGTTCTCTAACTCCTCATGCATGGCGTTCACCCAGTTAGGATCAGATAATGCATGTGACACATCCCGCGGCTCAAAAGAAGCAATATATGCAGAGTGGGTGAAAAAGGCTAGAGAATTAATCAAAGAGCATGTGACACGCTGGTGAATGTCTCCAATCATCCTCTATGGAGGGTGATCCCGTTGGACCTGCCGAGATGGAACAATCTCGGAGGTCACCTCCCCTGTGTCCTCAGCGGGGCCAGCCTCTGCTCGAGCTTGCTGTCGGGGGAGTGAGGAGGAAGCCGTAGGCAAGGGTCCTCCATCATCATCAGAGCTCGTAGCAGAGGGGGCAGGAGCTGTTGCCGGTGCAGTGGCTCCTGCATCACCATCATCAATCGCACCTTCCTCATCCTCAAAGACGGGGGTGCCTTCTTCATCATCACCTAAAGGCTCAAAGGCAGGGGTTGTGCAGGGCATAGTTTCATCAAAAGAAACCTCACAAGTCTCAACAACTTGCTTGGCCTCTAAAATCCACACACGAAAAGCCCTAGAATTAGAAGCATACCCCAGAAAAATCCCATCCAAACAACGAGACTCAAACTTGTCCAAATGGCCAGCCTTTTTATGCACAAAACACCTGTAGCCAAACGCTCGCAAGTGCTTGATGCTGGGCTGCCTACCAAACCGAAGTTCATACGAGGTCTTCCCAAGGAAAGCTCGCAAGAAGATCCGGTTCGCAATGTAACAGGCCGTATTCACTGCCTCAGCCCAAAAGCGCCTCGGAGTCCTATGCTCATCGAGCATCGTCCGTGCCATCTCAACAAGTGTGCGGTTCTTGCGTTCCACAACACCGTTCTGCGGAGGGGTATATGGAGAAGAAAACTGGTGCTCAAGACCTAGGTCACGACATAAGTTTTCGAATCGAGAGTTTCTGAATTCTCCGCCATTGTCACTGCGGATAGCCCTCATGGCCTTATGACTCTCGTTTCTCAACCTCAGTACCAGATCCCGAACAAAACCAAACGCCTCATCCTTAAACTCCATGAAAAATACCCACGAGAACCGCAAAAAGTCATCCACAACGACAAGCACGTACAACTTTCCACTGACTGACGCTACCCAAGCGGGACCTACTGTATCCATATGGAGTAGCTTACCCGGATAGGAGGTCATAACCTGAGACACAGGAATGTGAGAAGCGGCAACCATCTTGCCATGACGACAGGGGTGGCATACTATGTCCTTCTCAGCTTTCAACTTGGGCAATCCTTGGATTAAGCCCATTGAACTCAACCTGACTAGCAGATCAAAGCTCAAGTAACCAAGCTTCATATGCCACTTCCAAATATCAGCAGAAGGACTAGCAACCAAACAGCGAGCAGGGCCAGAAACAGATGTGAGGTCAACCCTAAAAACCTGACCAAAAGGCAGCAAAGAGCAAACAAGGGTCTCCTCAGCATCAAGAACGCAGCACGCACCCTTCTTAAAACGAACCTGAAATCTTTCATCGAGAAGTTGCTAAACAGAAACCAAATTGAACCCCAGATTTCGGACAAAAGCAACTTCTCTCAGGGAAAGCTTAGCAGAGAGTGAAACAGAACCAACACCCAGCACTTTACCTTGACCATTGTCCCCGAATGTGATGTACTCCTTGGTGCGCACGAGGTTGAGGCTGGAGAACCACTTGCAGTGCCCTATCATGTGCCTAGAGCAACTGGAGTCCATGATCCACACGTCCTCCATGCCTCGATCCTGCAAAGTCAAGTAAAGCGATGGTGAGCAAACGGTCCGGCACTGGGGTTAGTACCAAAAATACTGTACCAGTGCCGAGCCATCTGCTCAAAAGTGGGGTAAACACAGTCAAAGAAATCACCACCACTGGAGTAACCACGACCCTCAAAGCGTGGCCCCTCGAGCTCTCTCACAAATCCTCGGTCACGAGGTCCATAGCCACGCTGAAAACGACTAGGAGCTCGACCGACAAAGCGTCTCTCACCCCTAGGAGCACGAGCCTAAAAGTCGCCTCCTCTCTCACCACCAGCAAAGCAGTTTCTCATCTCACCGCGGTGGGGAGGATCTTGGCTACCACCCTGGTAGAACTGATCCTGGTTCCTCCAAGCTCTCTCCTGCCTCTCAACCCGCTTTCTCCTGAAGCAAAACTCCTCTAGGTGGCCATTCCTCTAGCAGAATTCACAGTGGTAGACAGGCCTCCTAGGAACTGGGTTAGGCTGTGACTTGGGCTTAGGTGGTGTAGCCTTGGGTGGCTCAGGCTGCTGGACTGGCTTCTTGCCCTTGGGCTTAAGCTCTTCCTCAACAATCTTGTCTAGCTTAGCCTTGGAAGGCTTGGGTGTCCAGTACTGCTTCTTTGGGGCAGCCTTGGGTGGCTCATGATAAACCCCATCAACAGTCTCACCAGGCTGGATAGGTGCAGTCTTGATCTTAACTGGGGCACTCTTCTTTCCCGAAGTGCTGCACTCTCCAAACCCAACACCGCTCGTCTCACCCTCGGCTCTCTTGGTGCTCTTTATGATCATCTCTAGTTGGGGTTGCCTAGCATATACCCAACTGAGCACCTCTCTCAACCTGTTGTTGTCATTTTGCAAAGACAACATTTCCTCCCTCAGATCCTCCAGAACCACAGTCTGGGTAGCACAAGTGTCACAGTCTAGGGAGGAAACCATAGCAGCTTTCTCCAACTTCCTAATGGTGGCATCCCTATCCACTAGCTGCATCCTAAGGGTTAAGCAGTTCTCACAAGTGTCAGTAGGTGCTGAAAGCACCTCAAAGTCAGCTCTCAATTGCTCTAACTCACCTCTCAAGGTAGGACAGACCATACACGCACCCAAAAGCGCAGGTCTAGCCCTAAGCTCCTCAAGATCCATGAGCTGCCCCTCAAACTTATCCTTCAGCACAGCTAGCTCTCTAGCTAAACAGGGGCAAGACTCACACTCAAGCTCTCCACTCAAAGTAGGCTCATCTAGTTTGGACTGGAGTTTGCCTAGCTCAACCTTCAGCTCATCTATCTCCTCTACCCGCTTGGCATACCTATCTCTCTAGTCACCAAGCTCCGTCATGAAAGACTCGCAGGTAGGGCACTCAATCTCACTAAGTTGGGGTCTCACACTCCTCAACCTCTCATTCTCCTCTAAAGCCTCAGCAAGTTGGGCTTTCAACTTCTGCAGCTTCTTGGCTCCTTGTTCCTGCGCCTGGACTTGGTGGAGACGAAGCACAAGCCAGCTGGACCTCCTTGATCGTTCCTATTGTCCTTCCTGTACGTGATCTCCTCATCGCTTGAGCTCGACGAGGACGAAGAGGAAGAAGATCCGCTGCTGCAGAACCCGATCTCGGCGAAGAAGGCCTTGTCCCGCTTCCGGTTGTCCTTCTGGTAGCTCTTGAAAGCCTTCCGAAAGTTCTTCTTGCCGAAGGGGGGCTTGCTGGAGCCGTGCTTGCTGGAGTGGTGCTTGTCAAAGCTTGCCTTGCCGGGGTGGTACTTGTCGGAGTCACGAGAGTAGCTCTTGCCCTTCTTGTAGTAGTCGTTCTTGTTGGGGCACTCAGCGATGAAGTGACTGACCTCTCCGCACTCGAAGCACTTGGGCCGCTCTCCCCTCTTCTTGCTTATTCGGTTGTCATAGGCGCGCTGAAAATGACTAGACACTAGACACAACTCATCATCCCCAAGTGTCGCTAGCTGCTCCTCTGTAACAGACATCAAAACAGAAAACGAGAAGTTGTGTAACATGGGGTTAGTGACAGACTCACTAGAGGGGGTAGCCAAGGCCAGACTCTTAGAACCTGTACAAGTGAGAGAATCCCTCATCTTGTAATCTACCTCGGTGGCCTTGAGCTTACTATAGAGCGCCTCTACTCCAATCGTATCATACCCTGTCGACTCAATGATTGAGTTCACCTTGATCTCCCATATTTTTCTGTCCAAAGCATACAGCAACTTGATAGCCTGTTGATGATCGGTATATGGGAGGGTAGCGGGGGCAGAGTTGAGACACAACTTGTTGATGATCGACTGAAAGCGACCATACAAGTCGTCTACTAACTCTCCCGGCTTCTGGACGAAATTCTCATATTTGCGCTGGTAAGTCTCCACAAGCCTAGCCTTAACATGGTGTGCACTAAGCAGTGACCATATCTCACGCGCAGTCTTAAGGTGACTCACTCTCTCATAATCCATGGGACCAAGCCCGGAGAAGAGAAAGTTAACAGACTTGGCATTCGCCTCATGCTGAGCCACGATATCCTGCGTAGTACGCTCAGCGATTGGAAGCACCACAAAAGTCGTACTCTGAGTAGCATCCCATATGTCCTGACTCTGGCTAACAAAGAACGCCTCCATCCTACCCTTCCAGTAGGGATAGCCGTCGGAGCCAAGGACGGGAATCTTTCCAGAGTAAGTCATAGTCGCTATGGTTTCTTCACCGGTTAAGGTATGGAAAACCTAACCGGCTCTGAGACCACTTGTAGGATCGAGACGTATGACTAGAGGGGGGGTGAATAGGAGCACTTGAAAACTCAAACTCAAACCCCCACCGCAGTACAAAATGGAAACAACACCCACAACGAACCTAGACACCGTCCACTGAGAGGATACGTATCTAGCTCACAACACGTGCTTTGTACCGTCCACTAAACAGATACGTACCAAGCACCAAGCAGAAGCACATGCTCAAACGGCTAAGAAAAGGAGCGCAAAAGGAACCAACTCCGGAAAACTGCAGATTTCAGACAGATAGGGCTGTAAAGAAAAATCTCAAAAATCTAGAAGCAAAGCTCCAAACTATCCCAAAAAATTACCACACCTCCACAAGGCAATAGGGACCAGCTCCAGAAAATTTCAGGCCAATTGGAGCAAGTTGTGACCACCGGACTGTCCGGGGCTTACAGCCTGACACTCCAAAAAGATTCAGACAAAAACCCTATCAAACCAACTCCAAAAATTATGAAATTTGTACTGGAGGTTAAGAAGGGGCCAAGGAACAACTCCACAAATTTTCAACTCAATTGGACAAGGAATAAAAAACTTAGAGCCACCGGACTGTCGGACTATCCGGTGGTTAAAAAACTGACAGACCAACCCCAAAAGACAAATACCAAAACCAGGTCAAAACACCTCCAAAAAATCTAAAATTTTTATGGGAGCTTTATGATTAACAGAAAAAGAGCTCTACAAAATTTCAGGTCATTTGGAGCAGGTTTGATTACAGAACCAACCACCGGACGAAATAGACAGCCACCGGACGTTATAGGCAGACAGAAAAACAGCCCCACGAAACTTAAACTTCCGAAGTCAAAATTTGACCAAACCTTCACCAATCTTCACAAAATTTTGCACACACTAACCTAGCTCCATTCCAAAGCTATTTCCAAAAGATCTATTGAAAAAGATCAAGGGATTACCGAGAATTTCAGATCTCGTGAAGAGGTGAATATTTGGGCAAGAAAGGGGAAAGCTCAAGAACAACTTGCTCGTGGCAATCCTTCGGGATTGAGATGTTCTAAGACATAATCTCCATGTCCTTGCAAGTCCAAAACACAAGAAAAACAAAGGATTCAACCTTGGCCAAAACAAACAGCCAAAAAGCCAAGGATTGAAGCCAAAAACCAAAGAGAACAAGGGGAGGAGAAGCACACAAAGTTGCTGCACGAAACCACTTCGATTGTGATCCTCAAAAGAGGTCTTAGGTCAGATTACAACGAAGGATTTCATCCCAAGCAACCACCCTCACCTTCCCTCTTGATTTGGAGGCTAGATCTCACCCTAACCCTCCTAAACTTGGAGCTCAAAGCTTGAGGATGAAAATTACACAAAGCAAATGAAAACCTAGCTGCCAAGACTACCTCTAATGACCAGCTCTTAGGCTATTTATACACCGGTTCAGTTTTGGCTTTTTTACACATAGACCCCTAACACTAGAAACAACCAGAGGGGCTAAAACAGAAAAGAACCCAAAATATCAGGGACGGACGACCACGATGAAGACTTGATCTTCTTAGCTTCCACGCAATCTTCGGATGTCCTCCACGTGGCCAGTAGTCCAATCCGCCTTTGCACCCCCGGTTTTGAAGTCAGAAACCGGGAAACTTTAGGAAGTCTCCGTCTGGGCCGGACTTGGCCCACTGATCTATCTTGGCAAGTCGTGGCCCAACTCACCAAGCCTTGGGTAGCTTGGGTGGCGGTTTTGAGCCGAAGCCGCCAAAGCCTCCCTCGCACGCCTTCGCACCATGCACTCGGGTTGGAGCACCACGGTGGCACTCGGCTTCTCCAGTCCATCGGAGTCGCCTCGCAGTCCATCGGAGGGCTTACACCACCGTTGCCGGACCGCTCCTCCGTGTACCAAGCTCCCGTGGCCGACCGACGCCGAGCATTGCCTCCGGTCCATTGGAGGGCTTTTGCCTCAGTCCATCGAGGTCTTCATCATCTACCTCCAGTCCATCGGAGGGCCTCTAGTCCATCGAAGGGCTTTAGCTCGTTGACAATCACTCATCACACCAGGAGAGCAATGAGGCCGGTCCATTGGCTCTCAGCATTCCTCTAGAGCATCCAGATATAAGATGACCTTCTCACACCGTTTTATGGAGGCATCCAAGTGAGGGTGGTTTTTACTCCAAATCTTTAGATCATATCTCAATTTTTTTAACTTAGCCGCCAGGGCAGAGGCTGAATTATGCTTTCTCGCAGGCTCCATGTTCCAAGCCCTTGAAACCACATCAAAGAAGCCAGGGTGTTCGACCCAAAAATTCTCAAAACGAAAAACCGAAGCACGTGGAATCTTAGTGTCAATGGTTACTTGGCAAGGGGCATGGTCCGAAATAGGCCACGCAAGAGGAGTCACTAGAGTATTAGGATAAGAAAGAGTCCAGTGAATCGAGGTGAAGAACCAATCTAGCTGTTCTAGAAGAGGGTCATTTTGCATATTACTCCATGTAAAACTGCTGCCTTTCAGAGGTAATTCAAGAAGTCCATTCTCACCAATTGCATCATTGAAGGCTAGCACATCCAAGAGATTGCTCCCATCTTTGTTTCTATTAGCAAGGGATCGGTAAAAGTTAAAATCACCAAGGAAAAGCCAATCAGAGTCTGTCCTAATCTCTAGATGTTTGAACCAATGCAAGAATTCTGAACGAGCTGGATCAGCACAAGGCCCATAAACTGTAGAAAGGTTCCAAACTTCCAAGGTGTGAGTTGAAGTAAACTGGATGGAAATCTCAAAGGATTGCTTTCTCAGGGTCTGGCCCTTAAAAACCGAACTATTCCAAACCACAAGAATCCCACCTGAAGCCCCCACCGAGGATACATAATCAAAACAATCGAAACGTTTAGGAGCAAAGAACCGCACATAGCGAGAATCAAACCACTCTCTTTTAGTCTCTTGAAGACAAACAACCGCACAGGCACTTTCTTCAATCTTACTTCTAATTGCATCCCATTTAGGCTGACTATTGATTCCTCTTATGTTCTAGGATAGAATATTCCAATTTCTAGTAACCATTGTGACACAGTATCAAGGATACAGCAAGGATCAAGGCTAGCTTAACCCATTCATACAAAAGCCAAAGGAACTGCCATGAAAGGAAGAGACTCCCAGGCACAACCAGCAGAAGGACGCAACATAATAAAGTCTGAATAAATAACCAGGTAAACCACAACCAGGAAGCCCACCAGAAGTTCAGGGCACTTAGGGGTAACATAAAGGAACAAAGACCAAGAGTGATTAAGAAAGTAGCAAGGGATAGAAAAAGCCACGCAGGGCAGCAAAAGCAGTTTAGCCAGCTAATCATCATTATGAATATTGGGATCCCGAGCTAGAGCCTCTAGGGTGAGATCCATAGGATCCACACCACAGCTTTCTCCCCAGTCTTGCAGAGTGCGTAGCGGCAAAGGTGGCGGGCAGGGGTCTTCCTCCTTCCTAGGGGGGCTTCCAGGTTAACCTGTTCATACACATTTCTATGTTTCTTCAGGGGCTTGTTAGATAGCTTGACTAGTTGATAGTCTTTTGTACTATTGAGTCTTGGACTCCTTCTGACCAAGTTAGAAACCATGGGGGTAGCTTTGCTGCGTACTGAAACTCTCCTTGGATGTGATAGCCTCTTCTTGGAGGACTAACCACGGTCTACCATTGGACTTGCAAGCTCTGCATCCAAATCATTTGAAACTGAATCTGGTCCCGAAGCTGTGAGCGGACAGTCTTCTACTAGAGCATTTGCAGCAACCTCAATGTTCAGTGCTGAAATAACATGTGGATTGCTCACTGCTAGGATCACAAGAGGCCACATTCTGAGGAGATGGACTGCCAGTGGTGGGTTGTATGGCACCAAGGCCAGATGATCAGGTTGGGCGTATTTCAATGGGTTGAAACGTCCAATCCAGCTACTATCAAGTCTGATGGGCTCCATCATAGTAGCCCAACTTCTCTTTAGGCCCAAGCCCACTTTCAAGGCCAGTGTGGAAATGGAAGATGCTGCAAACTGGAAGACTTGAAGTGTATCAGATTCCTTGGGCATGAATAGCTCTGCAGTAGAAGATTGCCCCAGATCAGCAGGTGGACGCGAGGTGACTTCCTCATCCGAGGAACTTGAGGAGCTAACTTGAACAAACAAATCATCTTCAGAGAGCTCCAAATCTGGGCTAGAGGCTCTCATGAAATGAGCAGTTGAGCCTGTTTGATCCAAGGAATAAGACTACTGTTGCTCCTGTGCTTGCTGAACTTCGACTAGGTGTGCTTCCTCTTGGATGTCCAACTGAGCCTCCTGCTCCTGTGGCTGTGGAGTGTGGTGCACATGCTGTTGCATGTTGAGAGCAAGGCCCAGCTCTGCCTGGAAGTGGTCTGTTGCACCAATAACATCATCAACCTAGTGCTGGGGGACGTTGGGGTTGCCATGCAAAATGTTACCATGAGCTGGGTGTGGGTTGCCATCCTCTGGTAGTGGATCTTCTTCTAGAGGGAAATTATCCGGGACGTGACCCCAGTTTCCACCCAAGATGAAGATAGGTACTGTCCAAGATCGTCCATTGCCTCCAAGTTCTGTACCTTGCGAAACTATCAAGCTCCGTGGGATCCTATCAGCAGAGAGGACCAGGGCATGAACCAGGAGCCTAGTTTTGTTGACACCCTCAATAAAATTGAGCACACGTCCAAAAGGTGCCACCACAACACGGATGAAGTTGTTATCTTGATAATCTAGCGGAAAAGCAAGAAACATAATCCAACAGATTCTCGTATAGTTGCAAGCCCTAAGATTATGTCCCTCATCATGCCTCTCCACTCGGATTTGTCCTTGCCCAAATGGGATGGGGGATGCATTCATCAGAATCTGTCTATGCACTGTGGATTCAAAGCGAAACGCCCCAGACCCAGAGGAGAACGAAAAGCATTGATGATTCTTACAGCAAAGTCAGCCTCGAGTGCCTCGGTGACTGTGTCGATCACCTCTTCCACATGGTCGGGATGGGCCGGTGGCTCCAGAACAACGATCGCATACTCATCATGGCGGCGAGGCAGTTCTCCTCCTATCGCAAGGCGGCAACGCGCCGGCCTCTGCCATCCCACTTCCACCTGTACGCCCTGCGGAAGGTAGGGAGTAGGGTTGACAATGAAGTTCGCCATGTCGTCGTCAGTGGGAGGGCAATGAGGCGTGGATTGAACTGGTGGCGGCGGCGGCGATTGTTGGGACGGCGGCGGTTCTGCGGGATTGGGGTTTACTGTATCAGAGCCCGAGAGAGGAATTGCCTCTTCATCTGCCGCAGGGGTAGGAAGGACCGAGAAAGGCACGCGAGAATCAAGGCACCGGCGTTGGTCAATGCCAGTCTCTGAGCGTGTTTCCTTGGCCAAAGCTTTTGGGGCCCAAAACAAATTGGGCTTGGAACGTGTTAAACAATAACGGGCCTCGTGTCCATAATTCCAACAATTGAAACACCTCCATGGCACGGTACACCGCCCGGCCACATGACCCTGAGCGAGACATTTCCTGCATTCTTGATGAAGAGAGCCGTTGTTATAGCCTTGGGGAGCAATATTAGCGCCATTAAAGCGGGGCACGGGTTCAAAGTTCGAATCCAATCCCTGGAAACCAGCCTTTAGCCTTCTAAAAACTTTCGAAATAGGAACTGGCTGATGAACTTGAAAAACTTGATCTGGATGTAAATTAACAGAGAAAGAGCCAAATTTGATTGAGCAATCCTTCTGAATATTACTCACTGGCTAGCACGGTTGGAATTTCCTGGCTAGAGAATTCTGAATTAGCTGCTCAGCAAATCTAACTCGTTTAGGCACTGATCTCTTCTGACGCTTGGAATGCCTAGAGACAACCGCTGTCCATTCCTTGGCTTGCTCTTGCTCCCAAAGGAGTTTCTCTCGTTCCTAGTGAGCAACACCATTATTCCACAAGTGAAAATAAGCATCAAAAGAATCGGTAGTGACCCTTCTTACTCTATAGATCATGAAGCCCACTTGTTTCGAAGCCACCGAGAAACGAAAATGGTTTTGGCTGAGAAATTTGACATGAAAACCGGCCGCAATTCCACCAAAACACGATTGAAGGGCCAAACTCACAGATTCTTCTGTGAGGCAAAAAATAAAGCGGCGAAAAGTAAAGGAGGAAGAAAGAACCATCTAGAGAGGAAGAAAGATGATGTACCGATGATCCAAAGCGAAGTCGAATATCCTCCGCGAAAGAAAGACCTCCTGAAAAATCTAGGGAGTCCGCCATAGTCGAGGAAGAACGCATCTTCAAAGTCTTGGTGATCACTGAAAAACCATAGGGATCAATCCATGGTGGAAGGAGGGAGGAAGGATGGGAGTCACCAGGAGGCGGGTGGGAGTCGCCATTTGCTTGGCACCTAAACGGGTCGCACCAACCAGATGATAGCTTCCCTCAGACGATATTTAGAAGGAGACTTTATGGCACTTATTTCGAGTGCATGTAAGTCCTAAAGCTCAAACTCACTAAAACATGCCAAAACACAGTCACCTCTGTTGCTTTGATCAAAAGAAAAACCCTCGAAAAATCTCCCAAAACTTTGTTTAAAAACGGCGCTGAAAAACAAGTTTTTATGTACCACCGGACTATCCGGTGGCTAGCCACCGGACTGGCCCGGTGGCGCTAGTTAAAGCATTGTAGGTATGTCATTCGTTTGTGCTTAAATGCTCACCGGACTGTGGTGCCCCCATCAGACGATATAAACTGAGGGCTTTATTTCCTAACATCCCCGGGCAAAATAGCCAATACCGTCCGGTGGCACCACCGGACATTATAAACTGAGGGGCAGTCAGTGGGCTTGTGTAACACCCTAAATTTTATTTTCTGAATTTAAAATAGTTAAAATGTTTTTCTCAATTTATTAAGGAATTTCTTGTTTAGAATGGGCATTCAAATGATTTTTATAAAATAAAGTTTAAAGTAAACAAAAAGAATCTAGGACAACATGTTGTTGCATTCATGCCGTTTCATTCGTTTTATGTTGAGTGGTTTCCTAAGGATTCGAGTTCAAATTCTATTTGAATTCATAGCGTGTTTAAATCTTAAAAATAAAAGAGTTTGAAAAAGTTTTCAAAAGCAAAAGGCTAGAAGTTTCCCTCCTCTCTCTCCTTCCTCTCTTTCGGTTCAACAGCTAACCTAGGTTGGAATCGACTCACCTCTTCTTGCCTTCCTCTACCTTCAACCTGTCTCTTTGTCGAGTGGTCTTCCTCCTCGCTCTTTTCTTTGTCTTGCAGGCCCTGCTCGTCATGCTTATCTTGCATCTCGGCACAAATCTTGCCGACCATCTCATCACTCCATGCTAGACTGGCATGTTTTGAGTGTTAAAATCCTCTAAGTATCTTTGTTTATCATCATGTTATTTCTGGAAAGTTTCTAGATTTATCTAGGAGCTTTTCTCTTTTTCCTAGAGCAAATTCTATTTATTGGAGGCTCTTTCCAAGCTTCTCATGAGCTCTAACTATTTTATTTGAGTTCATTGGGTGCCAAAACATATCCAAAAATTTTTCTGGAATTTTTGGAGCCATCGGAGTATTTTTCGGGACACGGATTCTAATTCTAGATTTTCTGGAATTATTTTAATACCCGAAATTCAATATTCCGAAAATAGTCCAAATCCAACTCGGCACAAACCCGTGCATATATATATTCATCGAAATCCTCTCATCGTCCTCTTTCCAGAACCAGTATCCGTTTTTCAATCCCGAAACCCTAACTCCCTAGATCTGAGCGGGAAGGTTGAAGTCTTCTCCAACTCTAGCGAACGTTCAGCGTGAGTTTTCTCCGCATCCGTCCATCTCGGTCGAAATCCGAAGATACCACGACGTCCATCTCCATCAGAGTGGTGACCGTTTTGTGAGGAAATCTTCGATGCTTCGTAGATCTAAGTTTTTCTAAAACTTCCAGTGAGCACTTTTCCCTTTCTTCCTCCCCTCTGGTCGCCTCGTTCCTCGTGCCAACCGTCTTTCTTCCACCTGCTCCCGGCTGCCGTCTGATGCTGCGGAGACGAGCGCCCCGCGCCGTACCTCCGGGCCCCACGTTTACCCGAGGCCCCCTCCTCGCGCCTGGGTCCCACCGGGCCCACCTGTCCCCTGCTGCCGCCTGCCTCTGGGTAAAGCGGAGCGCTCTAGGGCCGGACGCCGCAAGCCCCGGCTGGCCCCACCCCGTACGGCGCCCTCCAAACCCCGGCCTTCCGCATGCGCAGAGCGATCACAGCCGCCCGCACGCCCCCTGCCTACCGCGCCACGTGTCGCATGGCCAGTGGCCGAATCCGCCATTTCGTGTGCGCTACCTCTCACCAGATCCAGATCTGCCACAACCGATGCCCAGGATCTTTTGCACCCGAGACTCTACAACCGTCCGTGTGTCGTCCAATCCAACCAACCAGGAAGCGCCTGCCCACGCACCTTTGCAGAATGGCCCCTGCTCTTTTCGGGATTCAACCCACAGTCCACCCCAGTGCATATCAGGCCCTAGTTTTAGCATTTTAAACCTTGGTTTTCGAAAACTATTTACATGATAGACCCTATCACCTTCAAAACCTCATAACTTCTCCGTTTTAAATCAGTTTTCGGCGATTCTTGCGCCCACGAGTTCGTGGCAATGAGTAGAACAATTTTATAAACCTTTTATGTTCTGTTTTAATGATATAGTATATTGTTTCTCATAGTTTATATTTGTTTACTTGCATTTGTGAACCTGTGTGCATGTGTGGTGCCCCGATGAACGCGTAGGATGATTTTGTTCGTGCAATCTCAAGTGCAACATCAAGATCAACATCCAAAAGACTCTGAGCAGCGTCTCTTTAAAGTAAGGCAAGTATGACATAAACAACACCTAATAATCATTTTATTTACTGCATGTGCATTTTAATGTTGTACACCTGTAAGGTTTTAACTAGCTACTTTTATCCTTATATACCTACCTTTTGGGATGCATATGGTTAAGTTGTGCTAGGTCCTACGCAAACTCATGTCCTTTTGTCAATTTAATTCTATTTTTAATCCTATGAAATTAATTGTTGGGCTAGACCCCTAATCGGTTCATGTCCATTTTAATATGGCTTTTTAGTAACATGGTTTAGGGAGCTTGAGCAATGTGCTCGTGTGCTTTTGCTAGTTCTCTCCCTAAGTACCGAATCACAAAACGACCACCTGGGACAACAGTGCTACCATAAGACTAGAATGGGAGGGAGTTAGCTGATTAATTAGGTTGTTTAGGTTTGGGAGTAACTTACCAAAGGGGCAAGATGGGAGGTTAGCTCCAGTGGTCCTTATGGTTGAGTGTGCTTTACGTTATATGTATGTGCTTTTCCCTTTGGAGGCGGACACCACCGTTGCGACCCTGAAACCTTAGCGGTTACACCTTACCAACGTGATCCTTGTAAAGGCTTCGTAGTGCGCTTGCTAGTCATCTTATCTCCAGTAATGTGATGAACTCCTAGCGTAGCTCACGACTTGTGGGTAAAGATGTACAACCTCTCGAGAGTGTAAAACTAACATGTTAGCCGTGCTCACAGTTATGAGCGGCCCAGACCCTTCCCAGTGATTAGAAGGACCCTTGGCTGAGGCTCCTTGGTTTTGGTTATGGTTATGATAATGGTTATATCTGTTTAATCTTATTTAATTTCTTATGCAATATCTTTTGGGTTAATGGTTTATCTACTCATGTTTAGTAAATAGTTGTTAATAAAATTTGACGAACTAAAAGCTAATGCAGTCTGTCAGCTAACCTTAGAGCCTCATGGTTTATGTTATACTTGTTGAGTACGAGATGTACTCACGTTTGCTTCTTTATATTTATTCCTTGTTGGGGGACAAATCCAACCACTGCTCAGAAAGATGAAGGCTTGAAGGAGTACAAATGAAGGATCATGTAGTTCTAGGCGTGCGACCCCTAGTCGGTTTCCCTGTGGATGGCTCGAAGATTTAGTTACGCTTCCGCTACTCTGTGTTAAAGACTTAATGTCTTAATGTAAATGTTGTTTAACGATATATATTAAAGCATGTTCTGTTATATCACTGTTTATTGTCTCTATATGTGTGAGATTAGATCCTGCACACATATAGGCTTGCTCTGGTTTGTCTTTTTAAAACCAGGATGTGATAGCTTGTGCCAAAAGCACACCACCGGACAGTCCGGTGGCTCCTTGGCCTATGGCGTGAATCGAGGGACTTTGAATTTATAAAGCACAAGACTGTCCAGTGGCAACACACCGGATTGTCCAGTGGGTACGCAGAAAAGTGGGTTGGAGCTCCAAACGGCTAGTTTTTGAGCTACACCCTATTTATAGGCTCTCCCTCCCCTCATTTCCTACCTTTGCAACCCAGTAACACTTCCATACACTCAAAGGTCATCACCACAACACAAATCCTTAACTTCTTGAACTTTGGGCTAGAGACTTGAGAGGAGAGAACTTGTTGAGGGAAGTTGATTCAAGTGAAGCCAAAGCTTCTTACTCTTGGTGATTGCGATCACCTAGACGGCTGTGGTCGTGCCTTCCGCGAGTTCTCCGGAGATTGTGGGAGAAACGGAAGAAGGTCCTTACGAGGGGAATTGTGAAGAGGTTTGGAGGTCGTCGTTCCGGAGTGGAGAAGAGTATCCCGAAGAGAGCACTTAGTCCGCGGATCAAGAGGGTAGCTTGACCTTTGCGAAGGTCACTTTGCCAAACCCACTCCTTGCGAGGTTTGGGGCCGGGGATCCTTGCGAGGGGCACCAAACGAGGAGCAGAGGGTAGAGACCGTGTGTCTCACCGAACCTCGGAAAAAAGATCGCTGAGTCATCTCTTCTCATTTACTTTTCGCATTACTTTCCTCATTTACTTTGTGCCTTTACATTCCTAGATTTTCATGCTTGGCTATAAGTTGCAAAAGTTTTGTTATGTGTAGAATTCTAGCCACACTATTAGTCACTAGGGTGAATTGAGACTTGTGCGATAGGATTTAATTTCAAGTTTCGAAATTAGAAGTCCAATTCATCCCCCACTTTGGACATCTTGATCCTTTTAGTTCGTATCAGAGCCTAGTGCTCATTGGTTGAGGCTTCACCGCCTTGAGCAACATGTCCGGTGAGGAAGGACCCCCGCCCGTGTTCGATGGCGAGGACTTTCCATATTGGAAAATCCGTATGGAGTCCTACTTGGAAGCCATTGACCCCCTTCTCCATCGTGCCGCAATCACCGGCTTTCCGGAGATAGCCGATAAGGATAAGCCCACAACGTCGGAGCAAAATTACGAGAAGTGGAATGCCAAAGCTCGTAATGTTCTCTACTGTGGCTTGTGCAAGGAGGTTTTCAACTGCGTGAGAACCATAAAGGATGCTCACAAGTTATGGGAAGAGATTCGTGCGCTCCATGTGGGAATCTTGAGTGAGAGAGAGCAACGCCATAGCACTCTTAGCAAGAAGCTAAGTGATTTTCGCATGTTCTCTTATGAAAATGCTAATCAAATGTATTCTCGCTTGAATGTGCTTGTAGAGGAGATCAATGGTCTTGGTCTAACTCAAACCAAGGAGGATGATGTTGCAAGGAACATTATTGATCTACTTGATTGTGAGAAGTATAGCAACATTTTCACCTATCTTCACCAAACCGACGTCTCCAAATCTGCTCCGTCCGGTGTGTTTGGCAAGATCAATGCTCGTGAGATGTACATGAAGATCATACCGGATGCGGAGCCTCCTTCCAAGAAGAAGGACATTGCACCCAAGGCAAGCTCATCCAAAGAGAAGAAGTCCATCACCAAGAAAATCATTGTGGTGGACAACAAAGAAGATGATGAGCAAGAGGAAAATGATAGTGATGAAGAGGTTGCTTTGCTCGTCCGCAAGGTCACTAGAGCCTTGGGGTGACTTGACAAGGAGGGCATCAAGTACTCCTCAAGCACGAAGAAAGTCTTTCCAACAAAGAAGAAGCTTGAAGTAATGGAGTGCTACAAGTACGGCAAGCTTGGCCATCTTTCATACCAATGCCGAGTTGCCACCAAGAAGAAGCAAGAAGAGAAGCACCACAAGCATGACTCAAGTGATGAGTCAAGTGATGATGAGAAGAAAAACAAGAGGAAGGGCCCTAAGTCATTCAAGAAGAAATTCTTTAAGAAGAAGGGCAAAGCTTACATTGGGGAGTGGATGACCGATGAGGACACCTCAAGTAACTCATCCGACTCAAGTGATGATGAAGTGGTTGCCGGTCTTGCAATTGCCACTATCTCTACACCGACATCGCCTTCAACAACATCTACAACCACTCCACACCTATGCTTTATGGCCAAGGGTGATAAGGTGAACTACAAGACTGGTGGATCACATTGGGTGATGGATAGTGGATGCACACAACATATGACCGGTGATTCCCAGATGTTCACCTCACTTAGTGGAGATGTGAAGGACTATGACAAGATCACATTTGGTGACAACTCCAAGGGCAAAGTTGAAGGATTGGGCAAAATTGAAATATCAAATGAATATTCAATCTCCAATGTGTTGCTAGTTGACTCCTTGAATTGCAATCTCTTGTCGGTTGGACAATTGTGTGATTTAGGTTTCCAATGCCTATTCAAGCCAAATGAAGTGATTGTGAGCAAGATTGATAGTGGTGAAGAAGTCTTCAAGGGATTCCGGCATAACAATCTATACCTTGTTGATTTCAACTCAAAGAATGCCAATTTGCAAGCATGTTTGTCCTCCAAGAACTCAATGGGTTGGTTGTGGCATAGAAGGCTTGCTCATATTGGAATGAGCACACTCAAGAAGCTTATGAAGAAAGATTTTGTCCGAGGCTTAAAAGATATCGCATTTGAGAAGGACAAATTGTGTAGTGCTTGTCAAGCCGACAAACAAGTTGCAAACACTCACCCTAGCAAGACCTTCATATCCACCTCTAGGCCACTAGAGCTACTACACATGGACCTCTTTGGTCCAACAACATATACAAGTATTGGTGGCAACAACTATGGTTTTGTCATTGTAGATGACTTCTCAAGATACACATGTGTTTACTTTCTTGAGGACAAGACCGAGGTGGCTCATATCTTTAGCAAGTTTGCCAAGAGAGCTCAAAATAAATTCAACACTTCAATTGTGAAGATTAGAAGTGACAATGGAAGAGAGTTTGACAACATTAACATTGAAGAGTATTGTGATAAAGTTGGGATCAAGCATGAGTTCTCCGCTACATATACTCCCCAACAAAATGGTGTAGTGGAGAGGAAGAATAGAACACTCATTACTCTTGCAAGGTCAATGCTTGATGAGTATGGCACTAGTGAGAAGTTTTGGGCCGAGGCAATCAAACCACTTGCTATGCTTCCAACCGATTATATCCTCACTGCCTCCTTAACAAGACTCCATATGAATTGCTTATTGGGAGAAAACCCAATATCTCATATTTTTGGGTGTTCGGTTGCAAATGCTATATCTACAAGAAGCGCCAACACTTGGGTAAGTTCCAAAGGCGTTGTGATATTGGTTTCTTACTTGGTTACTCATCGAAGTCCAAAGCATACCGCGTATTCAACAATGCCACCTGCATGGTTGAAGAGATGTATGATGTGGAATTTGATTAATCTAATGGCTCCCAAGGAGCACATGTTGATGTTGTGGATATAGATGAAAAACCACTTGTAGAGGCTATAAAAAATATGCCAATCGGTGATATCAAGCCTAAAGAGGATGAAGATGAAGTGCAAATTGTTGATCAACCATCCTTCTCCATGGCACCTCAAGATGGTAGTGAACAAGACAAAATTCTTCCAAATGAAGATGTTCATGTACCTCAAGAGCAAATTGATGAGCAAGCTCAAGATGTTGGTACACCAGTTCAAACTCCTCAAGTGGAACCTCAAAGAAGAAGTCAACTTACAAGTGGAGACCCCAAGGAACATATCATTGGTAGTCCAACAAGAGGAGTGACAACAAGGTCTTGCAATACCCTCTTGTCTCTAGCATTGAGCCAACTACTATTGATCAAGCTTTTAGTGATCCAGATTGGGTAAATGCAATGCATGAGGAGCTCAACAATTTCACAAGAAATGAAGTTTGGACACTTGAAGCTAAACCAAAGGGTGCTATAGTTATTGGAACTAAGTGGGTGTTTAGGAACAAGCAAGATGATGAAGGCAATATTGTGACAAATAAGGCAAGATTAGTGGCAAAGGCTACTCTCAAGTTGAAGGAATTGATTTTGGAGATACCTTTGCACCTGTTGCAAGATTGGAGGCTATTCGGTTTTTATTGGCTTATGCCACACATCATGACAATAGGCTATTTCAAATGGATGTTTAAAGTGCTTTTCTAAATAGGTACATCAATGAGCTAGTCCATATTGAGCAACGACTCAGATTTGAAGACCCCAACAATCCAAATCATGTGTATAGGTTGTCCAAAGCTCTCTATGGTTTAAAACAAGCAACCCAAGTTTGGTATGAGAGGCTTAGGAACTTCCTCATTGAGAAAGGGTTCAAGATTGGCCGAGTTGGCACCACCCTATTCACTAAGAAGATGGACGATGATCTCTTTGTTTGTCAAGCGTACATTGATGACATTACCTTTGGCTCGACAAATGAAGAGTATTGCAAAGAGTTTGCCAAGATGATGGCAAAGGAGTTTGAAATGTCAATGATTGGTGAGCTCACCTTCTTCCTTGGGTTTCAAATCAAGCAACTTAAAGAAGGGACATTCATCTATCAAGAAAAGTATACAAGAGATCTACTCAACAGATTCAAGATGGATGATTGAAAGCAAATTGACACCCCAATGTCCACCAACACAAAGCTTGATATTGATGAAAGTGGCATCAAGGTGTACCAAACGCTCTACCGGTCCATGATAGGTTCGCTTCTTTACTTGTGTGCTTCTAGGCCGGATATCATGTTTAGTGTGTGCTTGTGTACCCGGTTTCAAGCCGATCCATAGGAGTCTCATTTCTCCACGGTGAAGCGGATTCTAAGGTATCTCAAGCACACCCCTAGCATAGGCTTGTGGTATCCCAAGGGCGCTAGTTTTGAACTCTTGGGCTACTCGGATTCGGATTTTGCCGGATACCGAGTAGAGCGTAAGAGTACCTCCAGGGGTTGCTACTTGCTAGGGCGCTCGCTTGTTTCATGGTTGTCTAAGAAGCAAAACTGCGTATCCTTGCCCACTGCTGAAGCGGAGTATATAGCGGCTGGGTCTTGTTGTGTCCAAATTCTATATATAAAGCAAACGCTCTAGGATTACGGAGTTGAGCTTTCTAAGGTTCCTCTCCTTTGTGACAACGAGAGCATGGTTAAGCTTACCAATAATCCGGTCCAATACTCTCGAACCAAGCACATAGATATCTGCCATCACTTCATAAGGGACCATGTCGGTGTTGGCGGTCGATAAAAACCATTTCGACCACTAACATTTCATGTTTTAGAGTATAGTTTACCAAGTTTTCACTAATCTCTAACTAGTTCCACGAGTTGTGCATAAAGGTTATATGCAGGAACTTTACACATTCAAAACCATATGAAAATGGATAAATGGAGACAATGTGGCAAGGAGGAAAGCAAAGGGCCAGAGACCCTGGCCGGCCGACCACCATCCTAGGTCGGCCGACCAGGGTGTGGTCGGCCGACCAGTGGCCACCAGCAGCCCTAGGGCCAGGTCGGCCGACCACAGACCCAGGTCGGCCGACCCAGGAGCCAGGTCGGCCGACCTCCCCGCTGGTTGCCCGACCCTGGCAGCCCATCAGGCAGCTTAGGGCCCAGGTCGCCCAACCTAGGCCCAGGTCGCCCGACCTTGCCACAACGCCAATCTTGACCTGCATGCAAAGAAACACACAACATGTTAAATGCAACCGTTGGATTAAGAATCCAATGCATCCAAGGGCCAAAAGGACTTCGCACAAGGGATCAATGATGTCAGCAATCCGAGGGAGAAAACATGCAGCCAATCAGAGGTCGCCCAACCTTATCTTCAAGTCGGTCGACCTAGTACCAACCTCGTTTTGCACGTGCCTCAACCGCCACAACTGCCAACTGACATTCGGAGCAAATCACATCCAATAGATCAAGGAAGGCGGTGCATCGGGTGGTCGCCCGACCCCCTGGGCTAGCCGGCCGACCTACCCCAGGGTCTGCCGACCTACCCCCTAGGTCGGCCGACCACCGACCTATGCCCAACCGACCTTGCACACCTACAAATACTCCCCCTCGTCCATCCAGGCTATAAATACCCCCTGGGAGGTCATTTGCAAGGTGTGGTGGATCAAGATAACACTAGTGTGGTTGTGTAGTTGAGTGTAGAGTATAGTAGTGAAGCCACCCTTGGTAGTGTAGAGAGAGCCAAGTTGTATCAAGAGTGAGTAGTGAGTTGTAGAGTGAAGGAGTCGGAATTCTCTATTGGTCTTCTATTCCCGAGCTCTTATTCTCAGAGGGATTATTACTCTATTTCCAGGATACAGTAAAGTTCCTTGCTCCCTCCTTTATTTAATTCATACTTACTTTATTTACATACTCAGTGCTTTGCTTAGTAGTTTACCAGTGCCAAGTGTGCTCTGTGTAGTTTAGCTATACAGTTGTGCTTGCTCTCAGGCTTCGAACCTGTGTAGTAGTAAACTCGGTTGTGTAGACGTGGTATCTAGACTAGAGTTTGCCTTGGAAGGTGTCTTCTCCCACGCAGCTTTGGTGGTAGGTCCACTTGGTGACAGCGAGCGTGTACCCTGTATACTCCACCCCGTCATCCAGATAAGTAGTCATCGACGCATAGCTGAGTTCTGTAGTGCTCGCCTTTCTCGTCTGGGTTATCAGCACTCTGGTGCCCGGAAGTGGTTCTATAGGCTTAGTGTCCAAGTAAACCTGCTGAGTAGAACATTAGTTTGTTTAGTAAAGTTAAGTTGTTTTATCTAAAGTAGTGAACCTGCTTTGCTCTGTCTTTTATCTCTACAATTGCTGGCTTTACTGTTCATTTCTACCTATTCTACGTTGAGTTACTCCTCGTTCCTCGTGAATTTCGATACGTTGGAATACTCTTGGGTGAAAAGCTACAACGTGTTTCCGTGTGCTTGCGGATTTATATCAATAAGCTAAGAAACGCCAACAGTCGCAAAAGGAGACATCCAATTGCGAAATGTGCAAGCTAAGGAGCAATTGGCAGACATCTTCACTATGCCTTTAGATGAGAGTACTTTTCATAGGTTGCGAAGTGAGCTCAACGTGTTAGAAGTTAGAAGGATCATGTAAGTTGCCATGCCATATAACTTGCATCATATGTATATGCTAGTCACTTGCCTAACCGCTGCAAGATAGACAGGAGTGAGGGTCTTGCATGAGCCGGTGGAACTTGGTTTCGCTCACGGCATGTAGAATGGCTCCTCTTGAACAAGCTTGCGTGGGAATTAGGGTGGCAAGTGTAGATTTAAATCTCCGCGTGAATTGCATTCCTTGCCATATAGATGTGCACGCATGTTTCAATTCCTATCCATGCTTGTTGTAGTTTGCACTCGCATTGCATACGGTAGTGTCACAAAGGAGCACTCTTGATGATATAAAGACTTGTTTCATGTGCAAGCATCTCAAGTCATGAAAAGAGAATAGGGCAAAGGTTTGGCATTGTTCTTCATGCCTATTCAGTCAAATCCCTCCGGGACAGGAGTTAATCATCTCTAGTTCTCCTACAGATAGACTCATACATGTTTGGATCTTATTTGCCAATTCTCTTGATTTTGGAGCTTATGTTTGAAAAATCAAAATTATATCTATAGCATGAGAAAATGCAACTAATTTAGAGTGTTTAAGGGGCAAGGGTTTCACCTTGGATTGTCCATACTTGTGTTTATTTGAATCTTAAAAGTTGGACAAGAAAAGGAGCTTCTTCAGCATTTTCAGTGTCTGTGCATAGTCCGGTGGCTCGCCATCGGACTGTCTGGTGGGTGCATCCTTTTCCCTTTCGCTAACCTCTTATCCGTCTATATCGTCTGACGGCTAACCACCGGACTGTCCGGTGGGTTCCTCTCATGCACACCCTCTCGGTTTATATCATCCGGCGGATACCGTCGGACAGTCCGACGAGTGTTCTTCACCCAGCTTTATTCTTCCATCCGCTCGGTCTATATCGTCCAGTAGCTAACTTTTTCCGTCCGGTGGCTTCGTCTATATCGTCCGGTGGCTCTTCAGTGGCCGGGATGATGTCTTTTTAAGCCTTTAAGGCGCGGGGCCCATTTCTCTCACTCACTCATCCCTCCCCCGCGCCTAACCCCCCATGCCTTAGCCACCGCCTCTTCTCCGCCGGTCGCTGCCGCCGCCCCCGCCGCCTCGCAGCGCCGCCGCTCCGCCGTCCCTCTCCACCGCCCAGTGTCGCCGCCCCGCCACCTTGCGCCGCCGCACCACCGCGCCTCCTCTGTTGCCGTCATCGTCCTCCGCCGTGCCGCCGTTCACCGCCTCTTTCTCACCATCTCTGAATCCCTTCCCACTCAATCTCGGTGAGCCTCCCCTCTATTTCTTATCTCTTGCTATCTAGGCTCACATTTCATGGATTAGGGTTTCGTTTTCTTAGAATTTGTGGCATGTGGTTGCAAAATAGAATGAATTTCATGTCAATGCACCTATGGACATGAGTAATTTAGCCCTAATGTGAGAAGGTCACGCATTTTGGTCATAAAAATTACTCAAAGATTTGACACTTGACATGCATGCCATAAGTTCAAAATTCCATTTCATGCTTTAGGTTCTCACATTGTCTAGTTTACAAAATCCATCTTATCTAATCCTTCTTGCCTATCTATTCGTTGTTAATCTTGTAGATGGGGCATGAGAGGGGAGACAAGGGTAAGAGCAAGGCTCCCGATCCTCCTCGGAAGAAAAGGAAGACCCTAGAGGGGCGTGAGTACGAGGCAGCAAAGCGTGCAGCAGTAGCATTCGATGCGATGGAGAGTCACCGCGCAGGATGTATTCAGATTGGAGAGCTGAGACAGAACCCTTCCCACAGCGGCCGACCACCTCCTCTGACTCCTCACAGTGCTCGCACCAAGCGAGCTACTCCTCCCAGCCAGTCCAAAGAGCGCCAGAGACATGGGCTCATCTCACCTGCAGAGATTATAGCTGAGCAGGAGGCATAGGAGGCCAGGATACGAGCAGCAGCCGCCAGGGCTCAGGCACGTGCACAGCATCAGGGACTGCCACAGGGACCGGCAGAGGAGCAACCACCAGTCTCAGTGTGGGAGGAGTACGCCTTCTCCTCAGTTCCAGCACCTCCCACACTTCTAGGCGATGCCCAGCTGTCAGACTACAGGGCTTACGATAGAAGGAAGCTCAAGAAGCTTCGCTACTACCTCATAGATAGTCAGTGGCAGCCAGAGGAGTGGGACGTGAGAGTGGACCCCCGCTTCTAGACCTTGGTCCAGGCCTCCCTCTACGAGAGCTCCAGAGTAGCAGGGATGGGTCTCTTCCCACACGCTGTTCTTTCAATACCCAGGATGGGAATGTGATCCAGCACAACTTCTACCAGTACTTTGGTCACATCCCTAGACTCCCATACCTTCTAGAGCACATACACGCATGTGTGGAGGACTGGGTCAGAGTGTTCTACGCCACCCTGTACGTCGGCCCCGAGAGAGAGTATATCCAGTTCATGTTCCAGGGGCAGCCATATAGACTCTATCGCTAGAATGTGGCGATCCTACATGGGCTTGAGACCTCCGAGCGTCGCCTGCACACAGATGTTTACGGAGATTCAGAGCCACCTCGTCGCTCGAAGAACGAGCGGACAACATTGAGCGACGACGAGGTGCGCAGCTTGTTCAGGGAGGGTGTTCAGGAGCGGACACCATCCCAGCTCACTCCACAGGCAGGGATTGTTCACAGGGCATGCGTCGTACCTTACTGCCGTGGAGTGGATACAGAGAGGGGATCACCACTTTACAGCAGCACCTACTTAGGGCTCTCATGCATAGGATTCAGTTTTGTGTTGTGGATCTCCTGATAGCAGAGATGGAGGACGTGATCACCGATGGGATGGGTGCTCACCACAGCTTTCCATATGCCCACTACATCTCTCACATGCTCAGTCGGATTGATCACGATCCAGAGGCACCTCCCCTTCCATAGTTTAGACTGTTTCAGCAGGTCACCACGAGCTTCCCGACGCATAAGGCCCGTGCACCGATTCCTCCTAGAGCGCCAGTGCAGGGTCCTATATCTCCAGAGGGACCTCGGGATGAGACTCCCCCTAGAGCTACAGAGAACGAGACAGTGCCAGACACAGGAGGAGCGACAGTGGCAGACACAGGCAGTGCTGATGATAGCTCAGACGATGAGCACGCGCCGCCTCTGCCACTCCTATCTCATGATCATGAGGCAGGTGGCTCGCGTGCTCCTCCACCTCCCCCACTACGACCATCAGTTACTGCTACCCAGGTTGCCTCTCTGACAGACATCGCTTCAATATTTCAGATGATGATTTAGCATCAGCAGCAGTAGCAGAGGGTAGATAAGCGACTGGCTAAGCGACTTGCAGAGCAGCAACGCTGCAGTGATGAGTGCTTTGCGCTTCTACTTTAGCAGCAGCAACAGATGCAGCAGCGGAGCGACGAGAGGTTCCTCCAGGTTTAGCAGCAGTCGGCCGAGCAGCAGGTGCAGATTCTCTCTACAGTTCACTCACTAGTCGTAGGGCTCCGAACAGACACTCAGCAACAGATTGAGTCCCTACGCCAGTAGTTTTAGCTTGCTCCGCCGCCTGCAGCTTCTCTGCCACTCCCCTCCTCAGACACCAGCCTCCAGAGTTTGTTCGCCTCCCTAGCTACTCTAAGCACTTCACCGCTCGACTTCTCCTACTCGGAGTTGCTAGCGAGCTAGCCTCAGATGGAGTTGTCTTAGCTTCCGGCGCGCATGCTTTAGTTTGATACCTCTCCGCCGACATTGTCGGACTTGCCTCTTACCTCGAGGTCTGCGCCTCCAGCTCCTGATACTCAGCTCCAGACGTCAGGGCGGCCCCCGATCAGCAGCGTGCCTCAGTTCTCCCCCGTGCTAGAGTCGTCCGAGCCGTCAGCTGCAGCAGCTAATCCAGAGTTTCAGTCAGCCACTCAGTCAATAGAGCCCAGGTTTCACACTGCCTCTACTACTTGCTCGACGATGGGTGCTGCTGTACCAGCTACGACGATGCCAACTCTCACCGTCTCTGCTCCGCTCGCTCCACTAGGCACCTCTTCACCAACAAACGTCGAGTGGGCAGTGGATGAGGCTGCTGAGGAGACCGACTCCGACTCCCCGTCGTGCTTCACCTTGTCCTCTTAGAAGGACGGCTCCCAGCTTCCAGACCCTTCAGCTTCTTAGGCCTCCCTTCTTGGTGCTTGATGCCAAAGGGGGAGAGTAGACTTAGGGGGGGCTTAGGGGAGAGTGAATAGAGCTAAACTAGTCAGGGGGAGCTAGAGAGAAACTTCTTTTGTTGTATGTTGGATGTTTTGGATGTTGACCCATGTACATTTGGCTTTTGCGCATGTCGTTTGTTTTCATGACTATGGATCCTTGGTTATGGATGTGTCATTATGTGTTTATTTTCATGTTTTACCTTGAGCTTTGCGTTTACTTTCTTTACTTTATAAGCTCTACTCGTTTGTTGTCATCAATCACCAAAAAGGGAGAGATTGTGAGAAACATGACCTTAAGAGGTAGAGGTTTCGGTGATTAATGACAACCTAATCTCGTTACTAATGAGTTCATGACATGAAGGTTATATATGCAAACAATATTGATTCATTGGTTGACTAAAGAGACCCCTCCATTCCGATTCGAGATCTTTTCATGAAGAACGGCCATTGACGTGGATTTTTAATGCGGAGATCAAGCTTTATTAGCTCTAAGTGCCATAAAGTCGAAAGAAGGGCGCTTAGGATTTCATTTGCTAGTTTTAGATGGGCCGTACTATCAAGAGGGGTTAAGGTGAGTAGCTTGACGCACTTTACTTCAAAAGTTCTACTTCTTTCGAGTGCATCTAAGTCCTAAAGCTCGAACTCACTAAAACATGCCAAAACACAATCACCTCTGTCGCTTTGATCAAAAGAGAAACCATCGAAAAATCTCCCAAAACTTTGTTATAAAATAGTACTGAAAAACAAGTTTTTTATGTACCACTGGACTGTATGGTGGCTAGCCACCGGACTGTCCAGTGGCACTAGTTAAAGCGCTGTAGGTTATGTCGTTCGTCTGTGCTTCAATGCCCATCGGACTGTTCGCTAGCTCACCACCGGACTGTCCGGTGCCCTCACCGGACGATATAAACTGAGGGCTTTATTCCCTAACGTCCCTGGGCAAAATAACCACCGGACGGTAAAATACCATCCGGTGGGAGCACCAGACGTTATAAACTGAGGGGCAGTTAGTGGGCTTGTGCCAAAAGCACACAGTCTGGTGGCTTCTTGGCCCATGGCGCGAATCGGGGGAATTTGAATTTATAAAGCACCGGACTGTCCGGTGGGTATGCAGAAAAGTGGGTTGGAGCACCAAACGGCTAGTTTTTGAGCTCCACCGTATTTAAAGGCTCCCCCTCCCCTCATTTCCTACCTTTGTAACCTAGGAATCCTTCCATACACTCAAAGGTCATCACCACAACACAAATCCTTAACTTATTGAGCTTTGGGCTAGAGACTTGAGAGGAGAGAACTTCTTGAGGGAAGTTGATTCAAGTGAAGCCAAAGCTTGCTACTCTTGGTGATTACGATCACCTAGATGGCTGTGGTCGTGCCTTTTGCGAGCTCTCCGGAGATTCTGGGAGAAGCGGAAGAAGGTCCTTGCGAGGGCAATTGTGAAGCGGTTTGGAGGTTGCCATTTCGGAGTGGAGAAGAGCATCCTGAAGAGAGCGCTTGTTCCGCGGATCAAGAGGGTAGCTTGACCTTTGTGAAGGTCACTTTGCCAACCCCACTCCTTGCTAGGTTTGGGGCCGGGGATCCTTGCGAGGAACCCGCGAGAGCAAAGCCTTGCGAGGGACACCAAACGAGGAGTAGGGGGTAGAGACCGTGTGTTTCCCCGAACCTCGGGAAAAAGATCGCCGAGTCATATCGTCGCATTTACTTTGCGCATTATTTTCCGCATTTACTTTGTGCCTTTACATTCCTAGATTTTCATGCTTGGCTATAGGTTGCAAAACTTTTGTTACATGTAGAATTCTAGCCACACTATTAGTCACTAGGGTGAATTGAGACTTGTGCGATAGGATTTAATTTCAAGTTTTGAAATTAGAAGTCCAATTCACCTCTCCCACTTGGACACCTTGATCCTTTCAAGGGTGATCTATGTAATATGTTAAAGTGGAGAAAAGGTCTACCGTAGGCCCAAACCAAACAAGTTAGGTGACAAGATCACTTAGAATTTAGATTAGGTATTGTTAGTTGAGATATTTTTGGAGATTAGTTCGGCCAAAGACCTATGTAATGCATGCAGGCGAGGTAGTTTGACAAGCAATAAAGACCAATCTATTCCCTACCCCTTGCTTCTCTAGTCTTCCTCCAGCTTATCACCGTTGATTGGAGGCGTACTGCTGACAATCGTGCCTTGCAAAGTCGAGCCCTGCACCTCCTGCTCTGCCACTACCACTGCAACTATACCGCCATAATAGGTATCAAGATTCATCGGTCTCTCTCCATACCCCGCCGCCATGTCAACCCAACCGAACTCCGATGGCACCATCCCATCCCTCGCTACCATCACATGATAGCTCTCCAAACTAAACACGATGGAAGCCTCCCTGAACCGCCTCGGGCTGCAACGACACAACTATCAGCTCACCATCACGCGCCTAATGCAGCAAAATCGCGAGATCATGCTACATGGTTTGGAGGATGGCTGTGGCCACCTGCGCAACCACGTGACCTGCCACCACTATTTCAGAAAGATTTCCCCAAATTTGGTGGGAAAATGGACCCCATCATCATCATCATCTAGTGTGAATCCTTCTTCCACCAGCAACGCATCGACAAGGAGAACAAGTCTGGATGGCCTCCTTCAACCTTGACAGCGCTACCCAGCAGTGGTATATGCATCTGCATCGTGAGGAAGGGTCAGACCACCTGGCACCATTTTTCCGAGGTCCTTAATGTCTGGTTTAGCTCCCCAATTGTAACACCCTAGTTTAAATTCCAGCCTTTTACAAAAACTTCAAGCAATTTATTTAATTTTTTAAGGTTTATGTGCTAGTTTGCATTTATCATGAATTTATTTAAATTAAATAAATGCATAAAAGTAACCTAGGCCTAACCTTCTTTGTGCATACATGCTGGTGCATTGTTTCTTGCTTGATTGAATTAAGGATTCAAATTCAAATTTATTTGAATTTTAGAACCATTTTCTATCTCAATTCAAAGGAATTCAAAATCAGAAAAGAAGAAGAAAAAAAAAAAGAAAAAAAGAGAGCCAGGCCGACCGGCCGGCCTAGCCGATCGGCCAGCCCAGCCCCCGCCCCCTCTCCCCGCCTGGGCCTGGCCCAGCCACCCCGCGCCCCCCCTCTTCCCGCGTGGGCCGAACGGCCGGCCCACTCGGCGCGCCCCTCTCCTCCGCGCCCCTTCTCCCTCTGCCAGGCGGACCCCACCCGTCAGCGCCTCCTTCTTCCTCCGACCGCCCGCTCTGCCGTGACTCCCGCTTGCCTTCCTCCCTCCGCTCGACCACGTCGGCAGCCGGGGTGGGAAACTCTTCCCGAATCCGCACCCCGCGCCCTCTTTCCTTAACCCTCATTCAAATCCCGAAAACCCTGCGGCCGTTCGCCCCAACCTTCATTGCATCGGGCCATGCTCTGAGGCCGCCGGGCGAAATCACCGCGCCACGACGCCCTCGTCCCTCTCGGTGCCTATAAAACTGACCCCAAGCTTCGCCCTCGCCCTCTTTACCACATCTCCACACCAATTTCATTCCCGTGCCTCGACGCGCCCGCAATCCGCCGCCGGAGTCCCACCTCGGTAAGGCCTTCGCCGCCCAAATTCCTCACCGGCGAGCCATCTTCGACCCTCTAACCACCGCCAACATGTTCGCAGGAGCTTCGGGAAGCCGTTCCGTGGATTCTAGTCGCGAGCACACCACTCCGAAGCCTCTACCCGCGAACGCCGTCCGAGCCGTCCGCCGTCCTCCGTCGCGAGCCCTCACCGTCGCGCCTCCGCCCGTTTCGACCCCTCGGTGAGCTCCGCCTCGGCCTCCTCTCTCTTCCCCAGTAGATCTAGTCCAGCGGGACGGCCCCTAGGCCCCGGCGTGCACCACGCCGGCGAGCCACCGCCGCGCGGGCCGAACCCCGCCGTGGGTTTTGGTCGCCGCCGACGCCTCACCGTCCCCGTGCACCCTGGCCGTCGGATCTTTCACGGGTGGCCAAGATTAGAACACAGCGTACCCCTTCGTGGACCATTCAGAACACGCCACGTCGCCTTCTCTTAAACCTGACAGCGGGGGCCCACCCGCCAGGCCCACGTGTCGCGCCACGCGCGCGCCGCATCAGCGCCGCGTCGGCGTAGACCGGTCAGCACGGGACTTTCGCAGAGAAGCCCCCGCGTTTCTCTGGAATCAACCCGCAGTCCAAGTCCGTTGAAAAATAATTAGGTTTAGGTCCTGTTTTCTTCGGTTTGGCCCCTCGGCTTTCCGGTTTTTGAACCCGCGGTCCAGGACCCGGCGGTTTTGCCTAGAAACCCTCGGCGGCTATGGTTAATTACGTTTAGGTCCTCGGTTTTTCAAATCTAGCCCCTGGTTTCAATGTTTTATCGCAGTTATGCCCCTAGGAGCCCGTTTTATGCATAACTTCCGCATTTTAACTCCGATTTGAGTGATTCTTGCGCTCACACGACCATAGATACATGTAGAATGTTTTTAGTACAGTTTCATCTTCTGTTTTTATGATATGATGTACTGTTTCTCACCTTTTGATAATTGTTTGCATGTATGTATGCGTGGAAATGCTTGTATGTTGCCGTGAACGTGGTTAGACGGTGAGCAGTTTGTTGGTGATGAAGAGCAGCAGTTTGAGGGTGTTGAGCAGTAGACTCAAGACCAATTTGAGCAAGGCAAGTATAACATGAACACAACCTAACAACCCTTTAATCACTTCATATGCATGTGTCTAATTTTGTATGCCAATAAGGACTGTACCTAGCCTCTTTTATCAATATGTTTACCTATGGGTTGCATGTTGGTTAAGTTTTGCTAGTTGCTGTGCGAACTCATGTATCTTGGTTAATAATTTGGTTAAATGGATCTATGCAATCAAATCTTGAGCTTGACCCCTTTGTGGTTCATGTTCCTTTAAAAATGGCTTTTTAGCAACTTGGTTTAGGGGGCATGAGCATGTGTTTTGCTTATAGCCACTCTCCGTAAGGACCGGTTCGCAAAGCGACAATCTGGGACAACAGTGCTACCATGAGACTAGAATGGGACGGTCTTGGCTAACTAATTAGGTTGCATTGGTTTGGGAATAACTTACCGACGGGGCAAGAGGGGAGGTGAGCTTCGGTGGCCCTCGCGCTACTTGGGTTGAGTGGGTTTATCTCCCCTTGAGGCTTTCTCCACAGTTGCGGACCCTGAAACCTTAGCGGTTACACCTTACCAACGTGATCTTTGTAAAGGCCTCGTAGTGTGCTTGCTAGCCATCTCATCTAAGGTAATGTGGTGGACCACGAGCGTAGCCCACGACTCATGGTTAAAGATGTACGACCTCTCGAGAGTGTAAAACTGACATGTCAGCCGTGTTCACGGTTATGAGCGGCCAGATCCTTTATGCAGACTAGTGGTTCTGTTGGGTTTTGAAAGTGGATCTCATGGTCATGTTGTTGATTAATGTTCACATGCTATATCTTGGGTTAATGGTTATCAACTCACCTGTAGATACTAGTTGTTTAATAAAAACTTGACCAACTAAAAGCTCATGCTAAGTGTCAGCCAACCCTAGATGCCTCATAGTTTATGTTATGCTTGTTGAGTATGAAATATCACGCTTGCTTTACTTTAAACCTACTGTTGGCTGGAACCCAACCGCTGCTCAGCTCCAGAAGACTTCGAAGAGTATGTTCAGGACTTCAACGAGTTCTAGGCATACCGGTCCACCAGTCGACGTCCCTGTGGCGGCTCGTTCTTCTTCGTTTACGCTTCCGCTATGACTCTGGTTTAAAGACATGTTGTCTTATTGTAATAAAGTGATGTTATACTCTATGTAAACGTTTTATTTATCGTTTATGCACGATCTGTGATGTCACTATTGTCATGATATATGTGAGACACGTTCCTGGCACATATATGATGTTCCGGTTCCATTGGTTGAGAACTGGGCGTGACAAAGTGGTATCAGAGCCGTGTTGACTGTAGGACGGAAGCCTAGTTAGAAACGGACGTAAATAAGGACCTCATTCCCCTTTTGCCCTCTTGCTGTTTATGAAAATTTTATTTTTGCTATCAAACTATATGTTCACTCTATGTTAAATTATTACTTTTTGCTTTATTCATTCAATCATATAGAACTGATCTCCATCTTACTCCGTCCTCCTTATAGGTCATGGCACGCAGCAAGCAAACCGCCCGCAAGAGTACCGGGGGCCGCCTTCGCCGTGTTGCACCACCGACCCCACGGCGTGCCCCAGTACCTCGTCCACCACAACAGATCGAGCCTCCGTCACCGGAGCTGCCCGAGCCGTTGCCACCACCACCCTTCGAGTATGCTCCCATGGACCAGGCGCGACACCCCTTTGAGGGGAATGGTCTGCTTCCGGCGGACACTGACCCTGAGGAGGAGGAGGAGGAGGAGGACCCAGTGGAGGTAGTTTACTACCTCGACTCAGACGACGATGGTGATGCGCGGGAGGAGGCTCCATCGCCACGCCTGCCGACACCAACACCTCCTTCCCCGCGTGCGCCGACACCACCACCTTCTCCAGCGGCACCTGCAGCTTCACCGGCACCCCCACCGCCATCGCCTGCCGCACCCGAGTGGCCGTTCTGTGTGGCTGTCCCTTCCGACGAGGGTGGCCAGCGGGAGGTCGACGCCTGGGTCGACCTGACGCACCCACACCACGGTGCTGACCTGGAGTTCCCGGGGCTACTCCGCGACTGCCTTTACGACCTGGGTTACACTACCCATGAGGTCGTCTACCAGGTCCGGCAGCGAGCGCGCCCGGACCACACCACCCTCTGGTCCGCCGGTGCGCAGATCCTGGAGCCGAACCCCAACCATGGGGGACACACCGTGCTGCGCCGGCACTGCAGCATCGCGGAGCATGAGACCATGGAGATGGCCATGGAGGATGCTGCTCAGCAGGCTCTTGGGGTCCTCTGCCAGCACTACCACACTCCGCTCTGCCAGACTCAGTACCGCTACTTCCCCCGCCGGCAGTCCGGGGATACTGAGCACGAGATCGCGTCCATCCGGGGTGAGGACAACCGGCAGCTGTTGAAGCTGGTTCGGTATGTGTCAACCCTGATCACTGCCTACATCAGGGTGTCCGAGGAGCTCCATCACCAGAACGGTGAGGTGTTCCACCTTCAGGCGCAGCTGGACCGAGTGGCAGGTCCACCGCCCCAGGTGCCAATGGTGGATCCAGCTCAGACTCCACCTCGCAGGAGGCCTGGCACAGGAGAGTTAGGTGGTGCCACCAGGATACTCCCTCGGGATGACTAGTCGTCCTCATGTATCGCGTTAGCACGTTTGTTTAAGTTGTCGTGTTGAGTTGGTCGTGTGGAACTTAAGTTAAGTTGTGTTGGCTGGTTGTTTGTTATTTTGAACCATGTTTGATTTGGATCTTTGGTTGTGTGTTATCCAGCTATGGGGATTTGTCCCAGCATGAACAAGTTAATGTTATAAGTTAGTTCGTGGGGTTAAACACTATATCCACTCTATCGCTCTTACTACTTTATCTTTAGTCGCTACTGCTTGTGCACCCATATGTTGGCTATGTGCTTACGGTGTCTCTGCTACAAACAGATGGTTAACACAAGGCGCAACGCTGCTAGTGGAAATGCTAGCCAGGGCAACCAGGGGGGTGGCAACCCGCTGCCCAACCCTCCACCACTGACACCAGAGCAATTATACAACCTCCAGATGCAGATGATGGCGACAATGACCAACGCGGTGCACGTTCTCCAGCAAGCCCAAGCTCAACCACCACCCCCACCACCTCGGGACAGGCGTGGAGATTTCCTGAAGGGTCATCCACCAACCTTCTCCCATGCCACAGAGCCACTGCAAGCTGATGATTGGCTTCGCGCAGTGGAGCGCCAGCTGGACATTGCTCAATGCAATGACCGGGAGAGGGTTTTGTATGGTTCCGGTCAGCTAAGGGGTGCAGCCCTGCATTGGTGGGAATCTTACAGACCCCAAGATAGGGATGCTTTCACTTGGGCACAGTTCAGGGAGAACTTCCGCAACCACCATGTGCCTGCGGGGTTGATGAAAATGAAGAAGAAGTTTCTTTCCCTGAAGCAGGGCAGCATGTCGGTGACTGAGTATAGGGATAAGTTCCTTCAGTTGGCCAGATATGCCACTGCAGAGGTGGCGGAGGACAGGGAAAAGCAAGAATACTTCCTGGAGGGTCTAAATGATGAGCTCCAATACCAGCTAATGAACCATACCTTTCCTAGCTTCCATCAACTGGTGGACAGGGCTCTTTTCACTGAAAGGAAGCGCCAGGAGATTGAAGAAAGGAAGAGGAAGTACAACAACTCTTCATCAAGCAGCAACACCCGCCCCCGTTTCTCTCAGGGTCCGAGCTCACAGCAGCAGTGGGCTCAAGGACAGCAAGGCTACCAGTACCAGCAGCGCTACCAGGGCCAGCCAACTCGTCCTCTGTATCCAGCTCAGCGCCAAGTGCAGACCACCCCTCCCACCACAAACCAGACTACAGGTGTTGGGCCTTGCTACAAGTGTGGTGGAGCGGGCCACTATGCTAATGCTTGTCCCCGTAAGGTGCAAGGTAACCAACAGGGGCAACAATCGGGCCAAAGGCAGAACCCTCCCCAGCCGCAGCAAGGGCGCCCCAATCAACAGGGCAAGGCACCGTGGCAAGGGAAGGTGAATCATGTGACAGCTGAGTCTGCAGCTAAAGCCCCTAACGTCGTGCTTGGTACGTTCCTGGTCAACTCTCACCCCGCTACAGTTCTTTTTGATACTGATGCCACGCATTCATTTATTACCAAATCATATGCTGAGCAGTACAATATTCCTATAAGGTCTACAAGTAGACCCATGGTAGTATCTACACCGGGGGGAATGTTGAGCACCAGTTTAATATGCCCTCGAGTTAGCATAAACATAAGGGGGTAGAATTCTGCACCAAGTTGATAATCATTGGTTCCGCGGGAATTGATATCATTTTGGGAATGGAAACGCTTGCTAAGTGGGATGTCAGAATTGATTGTGCCAAGCGAACCGTCCACTTAACAGCTCCTGATGGTCAGAAGGTGGAAGTCAGTGCCACAGAACCTTCTGGTTGTCTGCATCAGATGGAGGCGAAGCCCACGGAGGGAATTCGAGTAGTGTGCGAGTACCCGGATGTCTTTCCAGAAGAGTTACCAGGTATGCCACCTGACCGAGAAGTTGAATTTTTAATAGAACTTTTACCTGGTACAGCCCCTATAGCAAAAAGGCAATATAGAGTGGCACCCAAAGAACAAGAGTTAATAAAGGAAAATATAGATGAGTTGTTAGGAAAAGGGTTTATACGGCCTAGTTCTTCACCTTGGGCCTTCGCAGTTCTGTTTGTTGATAAGAAGGATGGGTCAAGAAGGATGTGTGTGGATTATAGGGCTTTGAATGATGTCACCATAAAAAACAAATACCCCTTACCTCGGATAGATGATTTGTTTGATCAGTTGCAAGGTGCATGTGTGTTCTCAAAAATTGATTTGAGGTCGGGTTATCATCAAATGAAGATTCGTCCATCCGATATTCCAAAGACTGCTTTCATTACCAGATTTGGGTTATATGAATATACAGTGATGTCTTTTGGGTTGACAAATGCTCCTGCTTATTTCATGAATCTTATGAACAAGGTGTTTATGGAGTATCTTGACAAGTTTGTTGTGGTGTTCATTGATGATATATTGATCTATTCCAAGACGGAAGAGGAACATGAAGAACACTTGAGGTTAGTTTTGTAGAAGCTGAGAGACCATAAGTTGTATGCAAAGTTGAGCAAGTGTGAGTTTTGGCTTGATCAAGTGCCTTTCTTGGGACATATAGTCTCGAAAGGTGGAATCATGGTGGATCCTAGCAAGATCAGCAGTGTCATGGATTGGAAGGTGCCAGAAGTTGTGAAAGAAGTTCGTGGATTTTTGGGCCTAGCAGGATATTACAGAAGGTTCATTGAGAGTTTCTCCAGGATTGCAAAACCAATGACATCATTGCTCGAGAAGGGTGTTCCCTTTATTTGGACTAAGGAGAGGCAAGCTGCATTTAATGAATTAAAGAGGAGACTCACCACAGCCCTAGTGCTTACTCTACCAGACTTAACCAAGAGTTTCACCGTGTATTGTGATGCCTCTAAGGAAGGTTTGGGTTGTGTGTTGATGCAGGAGGGTAAGGTGATTGCTTATGCTTCGCGCCAGTTAAGGAAGCATGAGGTCAATTATCCCACTCATGATCTGGAATTAGCAGCTGTTGTGCATGCTCTGAAGATCTGGAGGCATTATTTATTCGGAAATAGATGTGAGATATACACCGACCATAAGAGTCTTAAATATATCTTCACACAGAATGAGCTGAATATGAGGCAAAGAAGATGGCTAGAGTTGATTAAAGATCATGACCTGGAAATACATTACCATCCAGGGAAAGCTAATGTGGTAGCAGATGCCTTAAGCAGAAAAAGTTATGTTAACATGGCAGTTGCTTTTCAGATGCCCTTTGAGCTGTGTGCGGAATTTGAGAGTTTGAATTTGGGATTCGTGCATCACACCACAGTAGCAACATTTGAAGCAGAGCCTACCCTTGAACAAGAGATAAGGAACCATCAGAAAACGGACGAGAAAATCAAGGAGATCCGGGAACAGATCAAGTTGGGCAAGACGCCACACTTTCGTGAAGATGAACAAGGTACTGTATGGTACAAGAATCGGATCTGCGTGCCAGATGTGGACAGTATCAAGAAATTAATACTCAGTGAGGCTCACGACACCGCTTACTCAACTCACCCGGGCAATACAAAGATGTATCATGATTTGAAGGAAAGGTTCTGGTGGTATGGAATGAAGAGAGCAGTGGCAGAATATGTTGCGGTATGTGACACTTGTCAGCGTGTGAAGGCTGAACATCAGAGGCCTGCGGGTTTGTTGCAACCTTTGAAGATCCCAGAGTGGAAATGGGAGGAAACAAGTATGGATTTCATTGTGGGGTTACCCAGGACTCAGAAAGGTTACAACTCGATCTGGGTAGCTGTTGATCGGTTGACCAAGGTTGCTCATTTCATTTCGGTGAACACCACCTATTCGGGTGCAAGGTTAGCAGAGTTGTACATCTCCAGAATCATTTGCTTGCAAGGTGTGCCTAAGCGGATCATATCGGATAGAGGGTCACAGTTCACATCTCATTTCTGGGAGCAGTTGCATGATTCCTTGGATTCCAAGCTTCGGTTCAGTACAGCATATCACCCATAGACAGATGGTCAGACGGAAAGAACAAATCAGATTCTAGAGGACATGTTGAGGGCATGTGCTATACAATACGGAACCAGTTGGGATAAGAGTCTGCCTTATGCTGAGTTCTTCTATAACAACAGCTACCAAGCCAGTCTGAAGAAGTCACCGTTTGAGGCACTGTATGGCAGAAGGTGCAGGACACTGCTATTTTGGAACCAAACAGGAGAGAAGCAGGTGTTCGGACCCGACCTTATCAGGGATGCTGAACAGCAGATCAAGATGGTACATGAGAATTTGAGAGTTGCTCAGTCCAGACAGAAGAGCTATGCAGATGTGCGACGCAGGGATTTGACCTTTAAGGTTGATGACTTTGTGTATTTGAAGGTGTCACCAATGAGAGGTATCCGGAGGTTTAATATGAAAGGGAAGCTGGCTCCAAGATACATCGGTCCATTCAAGATAGTGGAAAGGAAAGGCGAAGTGGCTTATAAGTTGGAATTGCCATCAAACCTATCTGGCATACACAATGTGTTCCATGTGTCCCAACTAAAGAAGTGTTTGAGGGTGCCGGAAGAACAAGCACCACTGGAAGGTCTGGATGTGCAGGAGGATTTGACATACACCAAACACCCGGTGAAGATTCTTGAAACATCTGAAAGGGTTACCCGGAATAGGAGAGTCAAAATGTGCAGAGTGCAGTGGAAACATCACACGGAGGATGAGGCAACTTGGGAAAGAGAGGAGGAGTTGAGAGCAACTTATCCTGGTCTCTTTTGCTAACCACCTATGAGAATCTCGGGGGCGAGATTCCTGTTAAGGGGGGTAGGTTTGTAACACCCTGGTTTAAATTCCAGCCTTTTACAATAAACTTCAAGCAATTTATTTAATTTTCTAAGGTTTATGTGCTAGTTTGCATTTATCTTGAATTTATTTAAATTAAATAAATGCATAAAAGTAACCTAGGCCTAACCTTCTTTGTGCATACATGCTGGTGCATTGTTTCTTGCTTGATTGAATTAAGGATTCAAATTCAAATTTATTTGAATTTTAGAACCATTTTCTATCTCAATTCAAAGGAATTCAAAATCAGAAAAGAAGAAGAAAAAAAAGAAAAAGAGAGAGCCAGGCTGACCGGCCGGCCCCGCCGACCGGCCCGCCCAGCCCCCGCGCCCCTCTCCCCGCCTGGGCCCGGCCCAGCCACCCCGCGCCCCCCTCTTCCCGCGTGGGCCGAAAGGCCGGCCCACTCGGCGCACCCCTCTCCTCCGCGCCCCTTCTCCCTCTGCCAGGCGGACCCCACCCGTCAGCGCCTCCTTCTTCCTCCGACCGCCCGCTCCGCCGTGACTCCCGCTTGCCTTCCTCCCTCCACTCGACCACGTCGGCAGCCGGGGTAGGAAACTCTTCCCGAATCCGCACCCCGCGCCCTCTTTCCTTAACCCTCATTCAAATCCCGAAAACACCGCGGCCGTTCGCCCCAACCTTCATTGCACCGGGCCATGCTCTGAGGCCGTCGGGCGAAATCACCGCGCCACGACGCCCTCGTCCCTCTCGGTGCCTATAATACCGACCCCAAGCTTCGCCCTCGCCCTCTTTACCACGTCTCCACTCCAATTTCATTCCCATGCCTCGATGCGCCCGCAATCCGCCGCCGGAGTCCCGCCTCGATAAGCCCTTCGCCGCCCAAATTCCTCACCGGCGAGCCATCTTCGACCCTCTAACCACCGCCAACATGTTCGCAGGAGCTTCGGGAAGCCGTTCCGTGGATTCTAGTCGCGAGCACACCACTCCGAAGCCTCTACCCGCGAACGCCGTCCGAGCCGTCTGCCGTCCTCCGTCGCGAGCCCTCACCGTCGTGCCTCCGCCCGTTTTGACCCCTCGGTGAGCTCCGCCTCGGCCTACTCTCTCTTCCCCACTAGATCTAGTCCAGCGGGACGGCCCCTAGGCCCCGGCGTGCACCACGCCGGCGAGCCACCGCCGCGCGGGCCGAACCCCGCCGTGGGTTTTGGTCGCCGCCGGCGCCTCACCGTCCCCGTGCACCCTGGCCGTCGGATCTTTCACGGGTGGCCAAGATTAGAACACAGCGTACCCCTTCGTGGACCATTCAGAACACGCCACGTCGCCTTCTCTTAAACCCGACAGCGGGGGCCCACCCGCCAGGCCCACGTGTCGCGCCACGCGCGCGCTGCGTCAGCGCCGCGTCGGCGTAGACCGGTCAGCGCGGGACTTTCGCAGAGAAGCCCCCGCGTTTCTCTGGAATCAACCCGCAGTCCATGTCCGTTGAAAAATAATTAGGTTTAGGTCCTGTTTTCTTCGGTTTGGCCCCTCGGCTTTCCGGTTTTTAAACCCGCGGTCCAGGACCCGGCGGTTTTGCCTAGAAACCCTCAGCGGCTATGGTTAATTATGTTTAGGTCCTCGGTTTTTCAAATCTAGCCCCTAGTTTCAATGTTTTATCGCAGTTATGCCCCTAGGAGCCCGTTTTATGCATAACTTCCGCGTTTTAACTCCGATTTGAGTGATTCTTGCGCTCACACGACCGTAGAAACATGTAGAATGTTTTTAGTACAGTTTCATCTTCTGTTTTTATGATATGATGTACTGTTTCTCACCTTTTGATAATTGTTTGCATGTATGTATGCGTGGAAATGCTTGTATGTTGCCGTGAACGTGGTTAGACGGTGAGCAGTTTGTTGGTGACGAAGAGCAGCAGTTTGAGGGTGTTGAGCAGCAGACTCAACATGAACACAACCTAACAACCCTTTAATCACTTCATATGCATGTGTCTAATTTTGTATGCCAATAAGGACTGTACCTAGCCTCTTTTATCAATATGTTTACCTATGGGTTGCATGTTGGTTAAGTTTTGCTAGTTGCTGCGCGAACTCATGTATCTTGGTTAATAATTTGGTTAAATGGATCTATGCAATCAAATCTTGAGCTTGACCCCTTTGTGGTTCATGTTCCTTTAAAAATGGCTTTTTAGCAACTTGGTTTAGGGGGCATGAGCATGTGTTTTGCTTATAGCCACTCTCCGTAAGGACCGGTTCGCAAAGCGACAACCTGGGACAACAGTGCTACCATGAGACTGGAATGGGACGGTCTTGGCTAACTAATTAGGTTGCATTGGTTTGGGAGTAACTTACCGACGGGGCAAGAGAGGAGGTGAGCTTCGGTGGCCCTCGCGCTACTTGGGTTGAGTGGGTTTATCTCCCCTTGAGGCTTGCTCCACAGTTGCGGACCCTGAAACCTTAGCGGTTACACCTTACCAACGTGATCTTTGTAAAGGCCTCGTAGTGTGCTTGCTAGCCATCTCATCTAAGGTAATGTGGTGGACCACTAGCGTAGCCCACGACTCATGGGTAAAGATGTACGACCTCTCGAGAGTGTAAAACTGACATGTCAGCCGTGCTCACGGTTATGAGCGGCCAGATCCTTTATGCAGACTAGTGGTTCTGTTGGGTTTTGAAAGTGGATCTCATGGTCATGTTGTTGATTAATGTTCACATGCTATATCTTGGGGTAATGGTTATCAACTCACCTGTAGATACTAGTTGTTTAATAAAAACTTGACCAACTAAAAGCTCATGCTAAGTGTCAGCCAACCCTAGATGCCTCATAGTTCATGTTATGCTTGTTGAGTATGAAATATCACGCTTGCTTTACTTTAAACCTACTGTTGGCTGGAACCCAACCGCTGCTCAGCTCCAGAAGACTTCGAAGAGTATGTTCAGGACTTCAACGAGTTCTAGGCGTATCGGTCCACCAGTCGACGTCCCTGTGGCGGCTCGTTCTTCTTCGTTTACGCTTCCGCTATGACTCTGGTTTAAAGACATGTTGTCTTATTGTAATAAAGTGATGTTATACTCTATGTAAACGTTTTATTTATCGTTTATGCACGATCTGTGATGTCACTATTGTCATGATATATGTGAGACACGTTCCTGGCACATATATGATGTTCCGGTTCCATTGGTTGAGAACTGGGCGTGACACCAATCCTCTTGGCAAATTGGTTACCTGTCGTCGCACAGGTTTTGTCCTGAGGTATAACGAGCTCTTCGTGGAGCTCTTCGCACATGCCAGGCCACTTCGAGCCCCAACAAGTCCAGCTCTTCATCGCAGGACTCCAAGAACCATTTAGCATCAATGTGCTACTTCTCAACCCGATGTGTTTGGAGGTTGCCATTAGCATGGCACGAGCATATGAATTACAGGAACAAGTCACTCTCGCCACTCGAATGTGCGGGTGCGGCCTCCTCCCAATGGCGGTCACCATGGCACCGTCAAGCATATGGGCATCGGCTTTCTCTTCAGTACCACCGAACAGGACCTTGCCATGCCAGCTGGCTGCTCCCCTGACTACTACTAGCACCACCCGCTGGCTACTAACACCTAAGGAGATGAATGAGCGCTATCGCAAGGACTATGTTTTACCAGTGATGAGAAATATGTCTGCAGCCACAATCGGCAATGGAAACACCTCTTCATCATGGAACTGACTAACAAGACAAACGACGTGACTGAGGATCCTGAGGATAGCATGGGATAATCACTCATCTTCCTTCACACGATCTCCGGCATTCACACTTGCCAAACGATGCAAGTACCAGTGCGGGTGGGATCCTCTGGCCTCCAAGCGCCACTCGACTCGACCTCCACCAACAATTTCATCTCTTAGGGCACCACTACGTGCTCGGAGCAGCCCTTCATCCGTCGTACAATCATGCGTGCCAATGGCGAGCATGTTCCCTACTTGGTTTCAGCGGGACGCCTTCATCCATGGCTAGACGTTCCAAACATACTGTTGACAATGGAATTTGCCCATCCCTGTTAATGGGCCAAAATCGGCTTTGGGCTAAAGAGAAGCTGTCCAAGGAAGCGATAACGGATGGTTAAGCAGGCCAGTGGGCCTTGTGTCGTAGAATAGAGAGTTTGGTTTAAGTTAGTTAGGGTTTGTAACTTAATTATAGAAGGGCAGGCTTGCCACCCGAGTCTACGGACTATAAATATGTACCCTTGTTATCGAAATAAAGTTGGCGACATACATTCATCGAGCAGTGATTGTCTCCACATCCCCTCGGCGCATCGCCACCTCTAGCGACTAGAGTTTCAGTAATCGTCATGCTGCCTTAACGATTTATTTCGTTATAGGCATTACGACGTTAGTCGCCTGGCAAATCATGTACTAAAGCGTTTTTGATGGCGCGGTTTGCTAGTTACCATGATGACTTATCACGAGATCCATTAGTTATCCCGATGAATCTCATGTCAAGCATAGCTAGGCATGAGATCCATCATGTGTATGAGCCGATATGCTTGCACGTCGGCTCATGCACGACTTGCTGTTATGCTAATATCTCTGGTGGTGCATGTTATCACTTTGCTAGTTTGTTATTAGATTAGCATATCATAAGGTTCGAGGCATAGATTAGATCTGTTCTCACAGTTTTATCTACAGATCATGTGTTATTAGGAAGATCCGATGTTTACCCTGGCTTGCCTTTTATCGTTTTATCAAAGATGCATCTGCTTTCATATCGTTCCTATAGAATCTTTGGTATAATAATAGATTCAAAGCATGTTTGACGTTCATCTGGATGTTTTAGCTGACTAGAATAGATCTAGTCGTGTTTTCGCTTCCTTTATTTAAGTACTTTTATATATATCTGGATATACCATTGGTAAGACAGCAGGTGTAATGCTCCAGCATCTCAAGTGCATTATCCTCTCTCATACATGAAGCATTCATCATGAAGCATCATATTTTGGCATGCATTTGAGCTCATACTCAAACTTAGTTGAAATTGCTAATAGTTAAACTCTGTTTGCTGCATGTATGCTTCTATGTTTGAGGTCATAACTTTGTTTCCTTTGAGATCTGGGTGAAGCTCATATTAACAAAATTGTCGACAAACAAGAGGTGAACAACTTTTATAATTGGGGCTTAGACATATAATGATGATTACCTAGAGTTTTGGACCTTTTACTGCCAACACAGAAAACCTGCCAAAACCTGGACTGCAGAGTGATTCAAATTTTTCTCCAACTTACAAACATATTTTGGCAAAGTCTTAATTAGAGAAGTTGTATACCCTGGAGTTGGCAACAATATTTCCAATAAGCTCTTTGAGTGAAAATGGCTGGAAGGGGGTGTTTTGGAATTTTTCAATAAACTGGGTCTGTAGGCCAAATTGGAACTTGGGAGCTAAATTCAAATGAAATTCATATTTTTGAACACTTTTAGGTATCAAGCCTTTTGACAAACTTGTAGAGCTCAAAGAGTAGAACATTTCATCCACTTGGTATTTTTCCAAAATCGGGCTCTAAATATGTTAAAAATGCAAAATACAGAGAGCGAAAAAACACACTTGGGCTGTTTTTGTTCTAGGGTCTATGACAAGTGGGGCCCGCGTGTCAGGGGTGACACCCTGTTCGGGGCGCCACGTGCCGCGTGGCCGCCGGAGTACGGTCACGCCGCGGCGACGCGGATCGACCCCTCCCGGCCGCGCGCTTAAGTGGAGGACGCGGCCTCGGCTCTCCTCCTTTCCCCGCCCTCACTCTCGCCTCACCCCGAGCTCTCTCTGCCTCTCTCTCGCCCACACCGCGCCGAGCCTCCATTGCTGTCCCCGAGCTCGGGTTCGAGCTCGCGCCGTGCTCACCGTCGCCTCCCCACGCCCTAGAACTACACCACTACACTCGCTGTGAGCTCACGCGCCCGACGCGCCAACTCTTGTCGCCTCTACGTCACCTGACGCGTAGATCGACGTCGAGCGACGTCATGGCCGCGCTGTCGCCACCGCGGGTTCAAGCTCAGTTGGCCGCCTCAACCTTGCCGTCCCCGTCGCCGCCGTCTACCCGAGGGTGAGTGCCGCACTCGCGCGCGCCTTCTCCGACCCGCGTTGAGGCCCCGGCGAGCCGGAGCTCGCCGGCGCACGCGCGCTGCGCCGCACGGCCGCGGGCCGGCGCGAGGCTGAAGACGAGGGGGTGATCTTTTAGATCTACTGTAACACCCTAGTTTAAATACCAGCTTTTTACAAATTTTTGCAAGCAATTTATTTAATTTCCTAAGGTTTATGTGCTAATTTGCATTTATCATGATTTATTTAAATTAAATAAATGCATAAAAATAACATAGGCCTACCTTCCTTGTGCATACATGCTGGTGCATTGTTTCTTGTTTGATTGAATTAAGGATTCAAATTCAAATTTATTTGGATTTTAGAACCATTTCTATCTCCATTCGAAGGAATTCAAAAAAAAAAAAAGAGAAAAGCAGGGGGGGTAGTCAGGCCAGCCAGGCCCGGCCACCCCGCTTCCTCCCGCCCGGGCCGGAGGCCCGCTCGGGCCAGCCACCCCGCCTCCCCTTCCTGCATGGGCCGAAAGGCAGGCCCAGCTCGCCCGCGCGCCTTTCCCCTCAGCGCGCCGCCGGCCCGCAGCGCCTTCCGCGCCCCATCCCCCACTGATAGGCGGACCCCACCTGTCAGTCCTGTCTCCCTCCTCTCGCTGCAAACCCCGCGCGCCCTTCCTTCTCTGCGCGGCCTCAACGGCCACCTGGGGGGAGGAAGCTTCCTCCGAATCCTCGCCCGCACCCTTCCTTAAACCCCTGCCTTCAATCCCGCACCCGCAGCCGTAGAAATGCGTAGAATGTTTTTAGTACAGTTTTATCTTCTATTTTTATGATATGATGTACTGTTTCTCACCTTTTGATAATTGTTTGCATGTATGTATGTGTGGAAATGCTCGTATGTTGCCGTGAACGTGGTTAGACGGTGAGCAGTTTGTTGGTGAAGAAGAGCAGCAGTTTGAGAGTGTTGAGCAGCAGCCTTAAGACCAGTTTGACCAAGGCAAGTATAACCTGGATAACCTAATAACTTTATAAACACTACATATGCATGTGTCTAAATTTTGGTATGCCAATAAGGACTTTACTTAGCCTCTTTTGTTGATATATTCACCTATGGGTTGCATGTTGGTTAAGTTTGCTAGATGCTGCGCGAACACATGTTACTTTTGTTATTAATTTTGTTAATGGATCTATGCAATATAATTGTTGAGTTTGACTCTCTGTGCTGTGTGCTTGAGTGGTTCATGTCTCCTTAAAATTGGTTTTTTTTAGCAACTTGGTTTAGGAGGCATGAGCATGTGCTTCGTGGTTTGCTCATAGCCGCTCTCCATAAGGACCAGTTCGCAAAGCGACAACCTGGGACAACCGTGCTGCCATGAGACTGGAATGGGACGGTCTTAGCTGATTAATTAGATCATTTTGGTTTGAAGTAACTTACCTGCGGGGCAAGAGGGGGAGTAAGCTTTTGTGGTCGCTGCACTACCTTAGGTCGAGTGTGCTGTGTGCTTCTCCCTTTGCGAGGCAGACACCACAATTGCAGCGCTTGATTCCTTGCGGTTACTTTTTACCAACGTGATCTTTGTAAAGGCTTCGTAGTGTGGTTGCTAGTCATCTCATCTCAGGCAATGTGATGAACTCCTAGCGTAGTACACGGCTTGTGGGTAAAGATGTACAACCTCTCGAGTGTGTAAAACTGACATGTCAGCCGTGCTCACGGTTATGAGTGGCCCAGATCCTTTATGCAGATTAGTGGTTCCTGGTTGGGTTTGGAAGTTGGTTCTTATGTCAATGTTGTTGTTTAATCTTTTATGCAATATCTTGGGTTTAATGGCTCGTCAACTCACTTGTAGTAATTAGTTGCTTAATAAAACCTGACCAACTAAAAGCTCATGCAACGTGTCAGCCAACCTTAGAGCCTCATAGTTCATGTTATACTTGTTGAGTATGCAAGACTCACGCTTGTTTTACTTTAAACCTACTGTTGGCTGGAACCCAACCGCTACTCAGCTCAAGAAGACTTCGAGGAGTATGTTCAGGACTTCAACGAGTTCTAGGCGTACCAGTCCACCAGTCGATGTCCCTGTGGTGGCTCGTTTGTCTTCGTTTACGCTTCCGCTATGACTCTGGTTTAAAGACATGTTGTCTTATTGTAATAAAGTGATGATATACGCTATGTAAATGTTTTATTTTATCTTTTGCACGTTCTGTGATGTCACTATTGTCATAATATATGTGAGACTCGTTCCTGGCACATATATGTTGTTTCGGTTCCGTTGGTTGAGAACTGGGCGTGACAAGGTGGTATCAGAGCCGTGTTGACTGTAGGACGGAAGCCTAGTTAGAAACGGACGTAATTAAGGATCCCACTCATCTTTGCCCTCTTGTTGTTTTATGAAAATTTTATTTTTTCACTATCAAATTATATGTTCACTCTATGTTAAACTATTACTTTTTGCTTTACTCATTTAATCATATAGAACTGATCTCTATCTTACTCCATCCACCTCATAGGTCATGGCACACAACAAGCAGACCGCCCGCAAGAGTACCGGGGGCCGTCTTCGCCGTGTTGCACCACCAACCCCACGGCGCACCCCTGTACCTCAGCCACCACAGCAGATCGAGCCTCCGTCACCGGAGCTGCCCGAGCCGTTGCCACCACCACCCTTCGAGTACGCTCCCATGGACTAGGCGCCACACCCCTTTGAGGGGAATGGGCTGCTTCCGGCGGACACTGACCCTGAGGAGGAGGAGGAGGACCCGGTGGAGGTAGTTTACTACCTCGACTCAGACGATGACGATGATGCACGAGAGGAGGCTCCATCGCCACGCCTGCTGACACTGACACCTCCTTCTCCGCGTGAGCCGTCACCACCGCCTTCTCCAGTGGTACCTGCAGCTTCACCGACACCTCCACCGCCACCACCTACCGCACTTGAGTGGCTGTTCCGTGTGGCCATCCCTTCCGACGAGGGTGGTCAGCGGGAGGTTGACGCCTGGGTCGACCTGACGCACCCACACCATGGTGCCGACCTGGAGTTCCCGGGGCTACTACGCGACTGCCTCTACGACCTGGGTTACACTACCCACGAGGTCGTCTACCAGGTCTGGCAGCGAGCGCGCCCGGACCACACCACCCACTGGTTTGCCAGTGTGCAGGTCCTGGAGCCTAACCCCAACCATGGGGGACACACCGTGCTGCGCCGGCACTACAGCAACGCGGAGCACGAGACCATGGAGATGGCCATGGAGGACACTGCTCAGTGTTGGTGGTCGTTATTTTCTAATTTCGACCGCCAATTCCTCGGTGAATAAATGGGGTATAAATAAAGTTCTATGCATTATTTACTTTGAACTAACGAATTCCACGAGTTTTGGTGGTTTTCGGTGTTACATAGGGAGATGCTCAAATTCCATGCAAAGTTACATCATTTGGAGCAAGCATAGAGTGGGCACAAAAGGGCTTGGAGAATAGATTACAAATAACATCACTGGAAGTATCTCAAATGCCCTCTTGAACCATTGCGAAGAGCTCGTCGAAATAATCGAAATGGAGTTTTGGTTCACTCAATTTGGAGTTCGGACGCAAAAGATATGACCATTACAAGATGGACACTGCCGGCTCACAGGAGAGTGGCCGGGCGGCCAGACCCCAGGCCGGGCGACCTAGGACTAGGCTGGCCGGCCACACAGGTATCCAAAATGTGTCATGCTTTATCTTGTTCACCCAAGGAAGGTACCAAGGTCTCATATATACATGTGGGAACAAGCACAAGTCGAATACAATGTCGGAAGGCCAAAATATGGAGAAGAAATTGACTAAGTCAGGAAAAGCCAGGCCGCCCGGCCACCCACCCTAGGCCGCCCGGCTCACAAATGTCTCCAAATGTGCTCATCTTCGATGTGCATGCACAAGGATACATGTCAAACACAATCCCACGGTGGAAGCCACGCAATCAACATGCAAGGTACCGGAAGGCCGCCACTTCACCAATCCAAGCCCTGGATTGGTGAAGTCAGTGATGCAAGGGAGTTTGATCCTGTGGCTAAGGAAGAAGCACACTCTAAATCCAATGGCCAAGGAAGAAGCACAACGAACTTAACCGCCACACCTGGTCAGAGGGTATCTCTACCGTGGGATCAACATAGTCGGTGCATAGAAGGGCTGGAAGGCCACAAGACCAGGTCGCCCGGCCTCCTGCCAGGCCGCCCGGCCTTGGACCAGGCTGCCCGGCCTGCAGACTTAGCCATTTCACCGACTTTCAACCTCCTATAAATAGATGGTCACTCCCCCACTCCAAACTCATACCTTCTCGGTGCCATTGGCACCATTGTACTCTCCCCACTCTCTCCTTTGGGGAGGTGCCCCTTTTGGGTGGCACTGCCCCTTTAGTTCAATGTTTTTGGTAGGAGTTAGAGTCGGGCTCTGCCTGTTCCGGAGCAGTTTTCAGGAGTCTGGTATGAGTCCCTTGTATCTTTCTTTCCCTGTAAGACTTTGAGTTTATTTAATATGTTCCTTTATTTAAGTTCAAGCATTTACTTTCCTGCCTATGGTTATGATCGTAGTGTAGGGATGTCATTAGACTATAGTTAGCGTTGCTCTATGATGTTATGGTAATCTAGTCTATTTACTTGCGGGTTCCTTGTTCACGCTGTTAGTTAAGTCGTAGCAGTTGTGATGCTTCCACCTGTTTCTAGCCAAGTGGAGGATGTGAATAACCAGAGTTTACTCTGGAAGTTCACCTTGGTTTGCAACCAGCCCCACGTAGCTCTAGGTGCCTCGTGTGTACCGCACAGGCTTTAGGACAGCATTAGGGCGTCTCAGTATTCCACCCCGTTGTTCGGGCTGGCGCCAGGTTGTGATCCAACATGTATGTAGACGCATAGTCGGGCTCCCTAGAACCCGCCTTTCTCGGCTGGGTAATCAGCACTCTGGTGCCTGGCAGTGGTTCTATAGCCTCGATGTCCGATGCAGTAAAGATGACTAGACCAAACCATAACCTCAGTCGTGTCACGACCTTAGTAGAGTGATAGTTGGAGCTAGCTTTGTCTTTTGGCTTGACCTTAGTTAAGGAAGATCTCATCAGGAGCCAGATCCGTCTCGTTGTCCTCCAAGCTTCACGTTGAGCTGTGTATCCTTGTGAAGTGAGTCAGTGTGCCGTTATCCTTTCTTTTACCGTTTAGAATTAAAGAGTAAAATAACAAGATGTTTGATAAGTTAATATCTCTATCTCAATGCTTCCCTATGGATAAATACGATACCTTGGAATACTTCCGGGTGAAAGCTACAGCGGTCTCCGTACGCTTGCGGAGTAAAATCTGTTAGGCTAAGAACCGCCAACAAGCTTTTTGGCGCCGTTGCCGGGGAAGCGGCGTGTAACACCCTAGTTTAAATTCCAGCATTTCACAATAAAATTCAAGCAATTCATTTAATTTTCCTAAGGCTTATATGTTTAGTTTGCATTTAACAGGTTTTATTTAAAATAAATACTAGAATAAAATTTATCATAGGCCCAACTTTCTTGTGCATTACATGCTGATGCATTGTCTCTTGTTTGCTTGAATTAAGGATTCAAATTCAAATTCATTTGAATTTTAGAACCATTCCTATCTCCATTCAAAATAATTCAAAAACAGAAAAAAAAGAAAGAAAAAAAAAGGGGGCAGCCAGGCCGGCCAGGCCGGCTCGGCCCAGCCACCCCGCCTCTCTCCCCGCTTGGGCCCCGGCCCAGCCGACCCCCGCCCCGCCTCTCTTCCCGCCTGGGCTGAAGCCGGCCCACTCGGCCACGCCCCTCCCTCAGCGCGCCGTCGGCCCACGCCCCGCCTCGCACTGCCGCACCGGCCCCACGCGTCAGACTCGTCTCCCTCCTCCCGCCGGATTTCTCGCTCGCCTTCCTTACTCCCCCGCTCGGTCACGTCGGCGCTCAAGCAAAGGAAGCCGAAGCCACGCCCACGTCCCCTTCCTTTAGTGCCCACCCTCAATCCCGCAGTCACCGCCCCGGTTTCCCCTTCTCCCTCCTTTCCCCCACTGCGCCGGGTCCGGCTTTCAAAGCCGCCGAGCGGAATCACCGCAGCCGTGTCTATCCCCTTCGCCTAGGGCTCTATAAAACCCACTCCGAGGACCGCACTCTTCCCCTTTGCAAATCCTCTTCTCCAATTCGTCGCTCGTGCTCTCTCGTGCCCGCTGTCCGTTGCCGGAGCTCCGCCTCGGTAAGATGCTCCACCGTTCAATTCTTCGGCGTGGATCCATCTCCGACCCTCTAACCGCCCCCTTCACGTTCATAGGAGCTTCGCGGAGTCGTTCCGTGGGTTTTGGGCGCAGAGACGTGACGCCAAGGCCCCTTCCCGCAAGCGCCGCCCGAGCCGTCCGCCGGTCATCGTCGCCAAGCCCCGCTGCCCGTTCCCCGACCTCGCCGGACCCTCGGTGAGATTCGCCTCGGCCTCTTCTCCCTTCCCAGCTAGATCTAGTCGGGCGAAAGCGCCCCTAGGCCCCGGCGTGCGCCGCGCCGGCGAGTCACCGCCGCGCGGGACGGACTCCGCCGCGGAGGGTGGTCACCGCCGGCGCCAAAACCCCCTTCCGATCTGGACCCTTGGATCCAGAGTGCACGGCCGTGATTAGAACACAGCGTACCCCTTCGCGGTCCAATCAGAACGCGCCACGTCGCCCTCTCTTAAACCCGACAGCAGGGACCCACCCGCCAGGCCGACGTGTCGCACCACGCGCGCGCCGCGTCAGCGCCGCGTCGGCGTAGACCCGGTCAGCGCGGAACTTTCGCAGAAAAGTCCCCGCGTTTCTTTGGAATCAACCCGCGGTCCACTGGCTTTGAAAAATAATTAGGTTTAGGTCCTGTTTTCTTCGGTTTGGCCCCTGGGCTTTCCGGTTTTTGAACCCGCGGTCCAGGACCCGGCGGTTTTGCCTGGAAACCCTCGGCGGCTATGGTTAATTACATTTAAGTCCTCGGTTTTTCAAATCTAGCCCCTGGTTTCAATGTTTCTATCACAGTTATGCCCCTAGGAGCCCGTTTTATGCATAACTTTCACGTTTTAACTCCGATTTGAGTGATTCTTGTGCTCACACGACCGTAGAAACATGTAGAATGTTTTTAGTACAGTTTTATCTTCTGTTTTTATGATATGATGTACTGTTTCTCACCTTTGGGTAATTGTTTGCATGTATGTATGCGTGGAAATGCTTGTACGTTGCCGTGAACGTGGTTAGACGGTGAGCAGTTTGTTGGTGTCGAAGAGCAGCAGTTTGAGGGTGTTGAGCAGCAGACTCAAGACCAGTTTGAGCAAGGCAAGTATAGCATGAACACAACCTAACAACCCTCTAATCACTTCATATGCATGTGTCTAATTTTTTGTGTGCCAATAAGGACTGTACCTAGCCTCTTTTATCGATATGTTTACCTATGGGTTGCATGTTGGTTAAGTTTTGCTAGTTGCTGCGCGAACTCATGTATCTTTTGTTAATAATTTGTTTGAATGGATCTATGCAATCAAATCTTGAGCTTGACCCTCTGTGGTTCATGTTCATTTAAAAATGGTTTTTTTTAGCAACTTGGTTTAGGGGGCATGAGCATGTGTTTTGCTTATAGCCACTCTCCTTAAGGACCGGTTCGCAAAGCGACAACCTGGGATAACAGTGCTACCATGAGACTGGAATGGGACGGTCTTGGCTAATTAATTAGGTTGCATTGGTTTGGGGGTAACTTACCGACGGGGCAGGAGGGGAGGTGAGCTTCTGTGGCCCTCGCGCTACTTGGGTTGAGTGCGTTTATCTCCCCTTGAGGCTTGCTCCACAGCTGCGGACCCTGAAACCTTAGCGGTTACACCTTACCAACGTGATCTTTGTAAAGGCCTCGTAGTGTGCTTGCTAGCCATCTCATCTAAGGTAATGTGGTGGACCACTAGCGTAGCCCACGACTCATGGGTAAAGATGTACGACCTCTCGAGAGTGTAAAACTGACATGTCAGCCGTGCTCACGGTTATGAGCGGCCCAGATCCTTTATGCAGTTTAGTGGTTCTGTTGGGTTTTGAAAGTGGTTCTTATGTTAAAGTTGTTGTTTAAATCTTTTATGCTATACTTTGGGTTAATGGTTTATCAACTCACCTGTAGTAATTAGTCGCTTAATAAAACTTGACCAACTAAAAGCTCATGCTAAGTGTCAGCCAACCCTAGATGCCTCATAGTTCATGTTGTGCTTGTTGAGTATAAAATACTCACGCTTGCTTTACTTTAAACCTATTGTTGGCTGGAACCCAACCGCTGCTCAGCTCCAGAAGACTTCGAAGAGTATGTTCAGGACTTCAACGAGTTCTAGGCGTACCGGTCCACCAGTCGACGTCCCTGTGGCGGCTCGTTCATCTTCGTTTACGCTTCCGCTATGACTCTGGTTTAAAGACATGTTGTCTTATTGTAATAAAGCGATGTTATACTCTATGTAAACGTTTTATTTATCGTTTATGCACGTTCTGTGATGTCATTATTGTCATGATATATGTGAGACACGTTCCTGGCACATATATGTTGTTCCGGTTCTGTTGGTTGAGAACTAGGCGTGACATAGTGGTATCAGAGCCGTGTTGACTGTAGGACGGATGCCTAGTTAGAAACGGACGTAAATAAGGACCTCATTCCCCTTTGCCCTCTTGCTGTTTTATGAAAATTTTATTTTTGCTATCAAATTATATGTTCACCCTATGTTAAATTATTACCTTTTGCTTTATTCATTCAATCATATAGAACTGATCTCCATCTTACTCCACCCTCCTTATAGGTCATGGCACGCAGCAAGCAAACCGCCCGCAAGAGTACCGAGGGCCGCCTTCGCCGTGTTGCACCACCGACCCCACGGCGTACCCCAGTACCTCGTCCACCACAGCAGATCGAGCCTCCGTCACCGGAGCTGCCCGAGCCGTTGCCACCACCACCCTTCGAGTATGCTCCCATGGACCAGGCGCCACACCCCTTTGAGGGGAATGGTCTGCTTCCGGCGGACACTGACCCTGAGGAGGAGGAGAAGGACCCAGTGGAGGTAGTTTACTACCTCGACTCAGACGACGATGGTGATGCGCGGGAGGAGGCTCCATCGCCACGACTGCCGACACCGACACCTCCTTCCCCGCGTGCGCCGACACCACCACCTTCTCCAGCGGCACCTGCAGCTTCACCGGCACCCCCACCGCCATCGCCTGCCGCACCCGAGTGGCCGTTCCGTGTGGCTGTCCCTTCCGACGAGGGTGGCCAGCGGGAGGTTGACGCCTGGGTCGACCTGACGCACCCACACCACGGTGCTGACCTGGAGTTCCCGGGGCTACTCCGCGACTGCCTCTACGACCTGGGTTACACTACCCATGAGGTCGTCTACCAGGTCCGGCAGCGAGCGCGCCCGGACCACACCACCCTCTGGTCCGCCGGTGCGCAGATCCTGGAGCCCAACCCCAACCATGGGGGACACACCGTGCTGCGCCGGCACTACAGCATCACGGAGCACGAGACTATGGAGATGGCCATGGAGGATGCTGCTCAGCAGGCTCTTGGGGTTCTCTGCCAGCACTACCACACTCCGCTCTGCCAGACTCAGTACCGCTACTTTCCCCGCCGGCAGTCCGGGGATACTGAGCACGAGATCGCGTCCATCCGGGGTGAGGACAACCGGCAGCTGTTGAAGCTGGTTCGGTATGTGTCAGCCCTGATCACTGCTTACGTCAGGGTGTCCGAGGAGCTCCATCACCGGAACAGTGAGGTGTTCCACCTTCAGGCACAGCTGGACCGAGTGGCAGGTCCACCACCCTAGGTGCCAGTGGTGGATCCAGCTCAGACTCCACCTCGCAGGAGGCCTGGCACGGGAGAGTTAGGTGGTGCCACCAGGATACTCCCTCGGGATGACTAGTCGTCCTCATGTATCGCGTTAGCACGTTTGTTTAAGTTGTCGTGTTGAGTTGGTCGTGTGGAACTTAAGTTAAAGTGTGTTGGCTGGTTGATTGTTATTTTGAACCATGTTTGATTTGGATCTTTGGTTGTGTGCTATCCAGCTGTGGGGATTTGTCCCAGCATGAGCAAGTTAATGTTATAAGTTAGTTCGTGGGGTTAACACTATATCCACTCTATTGATCTTACTACTTTATCTTTAGTCGCTACTGCTTGTGCACCCATATGTGGCTATGTGCTTACGGTGTCTCTGTTACAAACAGATGGTTAACACAAGGCGCAACGCTGCTGGTGGCAATGCTAGCCAGGGTAACCAGGGGGGTGGCAACCCGCTGCCCAACCCTCCACCACTGACACCGGAGCAGTTCTACAACCTCCAGATGCAGATGATGGCGACAATGACCAACACTGTGCATGTTCTCCAGCAGGCTCAAGCTCAGCCTCCACCCCCACCACCTAGGGACCGGCGTGGAGATTTCCTGAAGGGTCATCCACCCACCTTCTCTCATGCCACAGAGCCACTACAGGCTGATGACTGGCTTCGTGCTGTGGAACGCCAGTTGGATATAGCACAGTGCAATGATAGGGAATGGGTCCTGTATGGTTCTGGTCAGTTGAGGGGTGCAGCACTGGACTGGTGGGAGTCTTACAGAGTCCAGGATAGGGAAGCTTTCACCTGGGCACAGTTCAGGGAAAACTTCCGCAACCACCATGTGCCTGCAGGGCTGATGAAGATGAAGAAAAAGGAGTTCCTTTCCCTGAAGCAGGGCAGCATGTCTGTGACTGAGTATATGGATAAGTTCCTTCAGTTAGCCAGGTATGCCACTGCAGAGGTGGCAGAGGACAGGGAAAAGCAAGAATACTTCCTGGAGGGTTTAAATGATGAGCTCCAATACCAGTTGATGAACCATACCTTTCCTAGCTTTCATCAACTGGTAGACAGGGCGCTTTTCACTGAAAGGAAGCGCCAGGAGATCGAAGAAAGGAAGAGGAAGTACAACAACTCTTCATCAAGCAGCAACACCCACCCCCGTTTCTCTCAGGGTCCAAGCTCACAGCAGCAGCGGGCTCAAGGACAGCAAGGCTACCAGTACCAGCAGCGCTACCAGGGTCAGCCAGCTCGTCCTATGTATCCAGCTCAGCGCCAAGTGCAGACCACCCCTCCCACCACAAACCAGACTACAGGTGTTGGGCCTTGCTACAAGTGTGGTGGAGCGGGCCACTATGCTAATGCTTGTCCCCGTAAGGTGCAAGGTAACCAACAGGGGCAGCAATCGGGCCAAAGGCAGAACCCTCCCCAGCCGCAGCAAGGGCGCCCCAATCAACAGGGCAAGGCGCCGTGGCAAGGGAAGGTGAATCATGTGACAGCTGAGTCTGCAGCTGAAGCCCCTAACGTCGTGCTTGGTACGTTCCTGGTCAACTCTCGCCCCGCTACAGTTCTTTTTGATACCGGTGCCACGCATTCATTTATTACCAAATCATATGCTGAGCAGTACAATATTCCTATAAGGTCTACAAGTAGACCCATGGTAGTATCTACACCGGGGGGAACGTTGAGCACAAGTTTAATATGCCCTCGGGTTAGCATAAACATAAGGGGGGTAGAATTCTGCACCAAGTTGATAATCATTGGTTCCGCGGGGATTGATATCATCTTGGGAATGGAAACGCTTGCTAAGTGGGATGTCAGAATTGATTGTGCCAAGCGAACCGTGCACTTAACAGCTCCTGATGGTCAGAAAGTGGAAGTCAGTGCCACAGAACCTTCTGGTTGTCTGCATCAGATGGAGGCGAAGCCCACGGAGGGAATTCGAGTAGTGTGCGAGTACCCGGATGTCTTCCCAGAAGAGTTACCAGGTATGCCACCTGACCGAGAAGTTGAATTTTTAATAGAACTTTTACCTGGTACAGCCCCTATAGCAAAAAGGCAATATAGAGTGGCACCCAAAGAACAAGAGTTAATAAAGGAAAATATAGATGAGTTGTTAGGAAAAGGGTTTGTACGGCCTAGTTCTTCACCTTGGGCTTTCGCAGTTCTGTTTGTTGATAAGAAGGATGGGTCAAGAAGGATGTGTGTGGATTATAGGGCTTTGAATGATGTCACCATCAAAAACAAATACCCCTTACCTCGGATAGATGATTTGTTTGATCAATTGCAAGGTGCATGTGTGTTCTCAAAAATTGATTTGAGGTCGGGTTATCATCAAATGAAGATTCGTCCATCCGATATTCCAAAGACTGCTTTCATTACCAAATTTGGGTTATATGAATATACAGTGATGTCTTTTGGGTTGACAAATGCTCCTGCTTATTTCATGAATCTTATGAACAAGGTGTTTATGGAGTATCTTGACAAGTTTGTTGTGGTGTTCGTTGATGATATATTGATCCATTCCAAGACGGAAGAAGAACATGAGGAACACTTGAGGTTAGTTTTGCAGAAGCTGAGAGACCATAAGTTGTATGCAAAGTTGAGCAAGTGTGAGTTTTGGCTTGATCAAGTGCCTTTCTTGGGACATATAGTCTCGAAAGGTGGAATCAAGGTGGATCCTAGCAAGATCAGCAGTGTCATGGATTGGAAGGTGCCAGAAGTTGTGAAAGAAGTTCGTGGATTTTTGGGTCTAGCAGGATATTACAGAAGGTTTATTGAGAGTTTCTCCAGGATTGCAAAACCAATGACATCATTGCTCGAGAAGGGTGTTCCATTTAATTGGACTAAGGAGAGGCAAGCTGCATTTGATGAACTAAAGAAGAGACTCACCACAGCCCCAGTGCTTACTCTACCGGACTTAACCAAGAGTTTCACCGTGTATTGTGATGCCTCTAAGGAAGGTTTGGGTTGTGTGCTGATGCAGGAGGGAAAGGTGATTGCTTATGCTTCACGCCAGCTAAGAAAGCATGAGGTCAATTATCCCACTCATGATCTGGAGTTAGCAGCTGTTGTGCATGCTCTGAAGATCTGGAGGCATTATTTGTTCGGGAATAAATGTGAGATATACACCGACCACAAGAGTCTTAAATATATCTTCACACAGAATGAGCTGAATATGAGGCAGAGAGGATGGCTAGAGTTGATTAAAGATTATGACCTGGAGATACATTACCATCCAGGGAAAGCTAATGTGGTAGCGGATGCCTTAAGCAGAAAAAGTTATGTTAATATGGCAGTTGCTTTTCAGATGCCTTTTGAGCTGTGTGTGGAATTTGAGAGTTTGAATTTGGGATTCGTGCATCACACCACAGTAGCAACATTTGAAGCAGAGCCTACGCTGGAACAAGAGATAAGGAACCATCAGAAAACGGACGAGAAAATCCAGGAGATCCGGGAGCAGATCAAGTTGGGCAAGGCACCACACTTTTGTGAAGATGAACATGGTACTGTATGGTACAAGAATCGGATCTGCGTGCCAGATGTGGACAGTATCAAGAAGTTAATACTCAGTGAGGCTCACGACACCGCTTACTCAATTCACCCGGGCAGTACAAAGATGTATCATGATTTGAAGGAAAGGTTCTGGTGGTATGGAATGAAGAGAGCAGTGGCAGAATATGTCGCAGTGTGTGACACTTGTCAGCGTGTGAAGGCCGAACATCAGAGACCTGCAGATTTGTTGCAACCTTTGAAGATTCCAGAGTGGAAATGGGAGGAAATAAGCATGGATTTCATTGTGGGGTTACCCAGGACTCAGAAAGGTTACAACTCGATTTGGGTAGTTGTTGATCGTTTGACCAAGGTTGCTCATTTCATTCCGGTGAATACTACTTACTCGGGTGCCAGACTCGCAGAGTTGTACATCTCCAGAATCGTTTGCTTGCATGGTGTGCCTAAGCGGATCATATCTGACAGAGGTTCATAGTTCACATCTCGTTTTTGGGAGCAGTTGCATGATTCATTGGATTCCAAGCTTCGGTTCAGTACAGCATATCACCCACAGACAGATGGTCAGACGGAAAGGACAAATCAGATTCTAGAGGACATGTTGAGGGCATGTGCTATACAATACGGGACCAGTTGGGATAAGAGTCTGCCATACGCCGAGTTCTCTTATAACAACAGCTACCAAGCCAGTCTGAAGAAGTCACCGTTTGAGGCACTGTATGGCAGAAGGTGCAGGACACCGCTATTTTGGAACCAAACAGGAGAGAAGCAGGTGTTCGGACCCAACCTTATCAGGGATGCTGAACAGCAGATTAAGATGGTACGTGAGAATTTGAGAGTTGCTCAGTCCAGACAGAAGAGCTATGCAGATGTGCGACGCAGGGACTTGACCTTTAAGGTTGATGACTTTGTGTATTTGAAGGTGTCACCAATGAGAGGTATCCGGAGGTTTAATATGAAAGGAAAGCTGGCACCAAGATACATCGGTCCATTCAAGATAGTGGAAAGGAAAGGCGAAGTGGCTTATAAGTTGGAGTTGCCACCAAACCTATCTGGCATACACAATGTGTTCCATGTGTCCCATCTAAAGAAGTGTTTAAGGGTGCCGGAAGAACAAGCACGACTGGAAGGTCTGGATGTGCAAGAGGATTTGACATATACCGAACACCCGGTGAAGATTCTTGAAACATCTGAAAGGGTTACCCGAAATAGGAGGGTCAAAATGTACAGAGTGCAGTGGAAACATCACACGGAGGATGAGGCAACTTGGGAAAGAGAGGAGGAGTTGAGAGCAACCTATCCTGGTCTCTTTGCTAACCACCAATGAGAATCTCGGGGGCGAGATTCCTGTTAAGGGGGGTAGGTTTGTAACACCCTAGTTTAAATTCCAGCATTTCACAATAAAATTCAAGCAATTCATTTAATTTTCCTAAGGCTTATATGTTTAGTTTGCATTTAATAGGTTTTATTTAAAATAAATACTAGAATAAAATTTATCATAGGCCCAACTTTCTTGTGCATTACATGCTGATGCATTGTCTCTTGTTTGCTTGAATTAAGGATTCAAATTCAAATTCATTTGAATTTTAGAACCATTCCAATCTCCATTCAAAATAATTCAAAAACAGAAAAAAAAAGAAAGAAAAAAAAGGGGGCAGCCAGGCCGGCCAGGCCGGCTCGGCCCAGCCACCCCGCCTCTCTCCCCGCTTGGGCCCCGGCCCAGCCGACCCCCGCCCCGCCTCTCTTCCCGCCTGGGCTGAAGCCGGCCCACTCGGCCGCGCCCCTCCCTCAGCGCGCCGTCGGCCCACGCCCCGCCTCGCACTGCCGCACCGGCCCCACGCGTCAGACTCGTCTCCCTCCTCCCGCCGGATTTCTCGCTCGCCTTCCTTACTCCCCCGCTCGGTCACGTCGGCGCTCAAGCAAAGGAAGCCGAAGCCACGCCCACGTCCCCTTCCTTTAGTGCCCACCCTCAATCCCGCAGTCACCGCCCCGGTTTCCCCTTCTCCCTCCTTTCCCCCACTGCGCCGGGTCCGGCTTTCAAAGCCGCCGAGCGGAATCACCGCGGCCGTGTCTATCCCCTTCGCCTAGGGCTCTATAAAACCCACTCCGAGGACCGCACTCTTCCCCTTTGCAAATCCTCTTCTCCAATTCGTCGCTCGTGCTCTCTCGTGCCCGCTATCCATTGCCGGAGCTCTGCCTCGGTAAGACGCTCCCCCGTTCAATTCTTCAGCGTGGATCCATCTCCGACCCTCTAACCGCCCCCTTCACGTTCGCAGGAGCTTCGCGGAGCCGTTCCGTGGGTTTTGGGCGCAGAGACGTGACGCCAAGGCCCCTTCCCGCAAGCGTCGCCCGAGCCGTCCGCCGGTCATCGTCGCCAAGCCCCGCTGCCCGTTCCCCGACCTCGCCGGACCCTCGGTGAGATTCGCCTCGGCCTCTTCTCCCTTCCCAGCTAGATCTAGTCGGGCGAAAGCGCCCCTAGGCCCCGGCGTGCGCCGCGCCGGCGAGCCACCGCCGCGCGGGATGGACTCCGCCGCGGAGGGTGGTCACCACCGGCGCCAAAACCCCCTTCCGATCTGGACCCTTGGATCCAGAGTGCACGGCCGTGATTAGAACACAGCGTACCCCTTCGCGGTCCAATCAGAACGCGCCACGTCGCCCTCTCTTAAACCCGACAGCGGGGACCCACCTGCCAGGCCGACGTGTCGCGCCACGCGCGCGCCGCGTCAGCGCCGCGTCGGCGTAGACCCGGTCAGCGCGGAGCTTTCACAGAAAAGTCCCCGCGTTTCTTTGGAATCAACCCGCGGTCCACTGGCTTTGAAAAATAATTAGGTTTAGGTCCTGTTTTCTTCGGTTTGGCCCCTGGGCTTTCCGGTTTTTGAACCCGCGGTCCAGGACCCGGCGGTTTTGCCTGGAAACCCTCGGCGGCTACGGTTAATTACGTTTAAGTCCTCGGTTTTTCAAATCTAGCCCCTGGTTTCAATGTTTCTATCACAGTTATGCCCCTAGGAGCCCGTTTTATGCATAACTTTCACGTTTTAACTCCGATTTGAGTGATTCTTGCGCTCACACGACCGTAGAAACATGTAGAATGTTTTTAGTACAGTTTTATCTTCTGTTTTTATGATATGATGTACTGTTTCTCACCTTTGGGTAATTGTTTGCATGTATGTATGCGTGGAAATGCTTGTACGTTGCCGTGAACGTGGTTAGACGGTGAGCAGTTTGTTGGTGCCGAAGAGCAGCAGTTTGAGGGTGTTGAGCAGCAGACTTGTGATGCTCCGGCATCTCAAGTGCATAATCACTCATCTTACATGAAGCATCATCCTTAAACATCATGGCATAACATGTGTGGGTGCATTGGAAACAAGTTTGGTTTATATTGCATAGTGAAAAACCCTGTCATTTCATGTGAGGTGCTATGTTATAGTCGTATCTTTGATTCCATTGAGATCTGGGTGAAGTTCATATTGACAAAACTGTAGATACACATGAGATAAACAACTTTGTTAATTGGGGTATTGTCAGATAATGAGGTTTGGAGGGTGATTAGGGTCATTTAGTGACAGTACAGAAAACCAGTTCAAATTGGGGCTGATTTGAAATTCTATGTTTACTCTGACCTACGGCCACATTCATGCAAAGACCAAATTAGAAAAGTTGTAGATCATGAAGTTTTCAACAATATTGTCAAAAAGCTCCTTGGGTGAAAATGGCTGGAAGGGGGAGTTTTGGAATTTTCAAATAAATGGGGTCTGTGGGTCAAACTAAACTTGAGAGCTAAATTCAAATGAATTTCATATTTATGCACCGAATTTGAAGATGAGCCAATTGACAAAGTTGTAGAACTCAAAGAGTAGAACATTTCATATAATTGGCACTTTTTCAAAATCGGGCTCTAAATAGGTCAAAATCTCGATTTTCAGAGAAGAAGGAAACACATTTTTCTTTTTCTTTTATTTCCTTTCCCCCGCGGTCGCTGACAGGTGGGCCCGCCTCCGCCGGGCAGCCACCGTGTCCGGGGCGCCGCCCGACACGCGGCCGCCGGCGTACGGTCACGCCGGCGCGCCCACGGATCGCCGACCGCGCCCCTCGGCTCTACACTCGCCCGCGTACCCGTCCAGGTGCATCCCCGTCCATTTTCCTCACTCACGCCCTCGCCTCGCTCGCTCTCGCCCGAGCCGCCCGCCATTGCCGCCGGCTTCGAGCTCCCACGCCGGCCGCCTCTGACCCTCCCCGTGCCTCCAGACCCCACCACCGCCTTCGCCTCGCCCGTCCGCCTCTCCTCCGCCCCCTCTCGCCGCCGCTCCCGCCCTAGACCGCGAGATCGGCTCGCGACCTCGCCGAGCGCCATTACCGAGCCGAGCTCAAGCTCGAGCTCGCGCCGCCCACTCCGCCGCCTCTCGCGCCCCTAGATCTACTCCACCGCACTCGGCTCACTCCCGCGCACCCGACGCGCCCCTCCTCGTCGCCACTCGCCCACGCGACGCCCAGATCCCCTCCGCCTCGACGTCGTTCACGGCGCCGTCCACGCCGCCGACCCTCTTCGGTTCACCGCCGCGCCGCCTCGACCGCACCCTCCCCGACGCCGAGGACTACCCCAGGGTGAGCCCCGTGTCCTCGCGCACCCGACGCGCCCCGCGTCGCGGCCCCGGCGAGCCGGAGCTCGCCGGCGCACGCGCGCGGCGGGAGGAGGAAGAACGGCCGGGGGGGTTTTTGCAAGCTACCCCCCGGAGTATGGTCTATTTACATTTTAAACCACGCGCTGTTTACTGAGTCTTGGCATTCTTACGTGCTAGCCCCTGGAGTATAGGGTTAATTGTGTTCTAGTCCTCGGTTTTACCTTTTTCCATTTCTTTTTCCTATATTCGGCTGAAACGTTGGAAATTCATATAAAATCGAATAAAAATCGTAAAAAGGAAAACTCAGTTGCGTTGTACTCCTAGTAAATAGATCTACACAGTAGGTATGATGTGGGGATGTGCATGTACGGTTTTACCCCTGTTTTAAAGGTTCATGTTAAATCAATGAAAAATAGGGAAACATGGCCTAGATGGAATTCAAAAATGACGAAACTTGGTCAGTAGCTTTCCTAGGGTGTCTTGATACTGTGGTAATTCCTGGTGACTCAATACTTTACTGTTCATTCATGGTTTTACCATTTTATATGTACTTTATGCATTATTTGATAATTTGAAAATGAGGTCCATGCAAAATATGTGAAATAAGGCTCACTAGTATTTTTCTCTGGTTCTATATAGCTTGTGAACACCACTGGTAAAATATGAGCCTCTGCATGTATAGTTTTGATGGTGATTTGAAAATGACAAATCTTGACTTGGAGAACTTGATAAATGGAAAAATGGGTCCTAATGTGCAAGATAAATTCTACCAAAATTCTAGTAGCATGTGGGAGTACTGTAGGATCCAGAAAGTATATGCTTGGAAGATATTCTCGCTGTTTATATGTACATCTTAATTTGCACTAGTTTTATATATGGGAAATAGATGTCCTGTCAAAAAGTGGGAGTTTTAGCTTGTAAATTTTTGTACATGCAGTTCATACTAAGGATAGCTCACTGGTAAAATTTCATCTTCAGAAACCATGCCGATAAATTATAAAAATTCTGACAAGGTGTAGGGCTGAAAACTTGCCGGAATTTTAATAAAATAATTATAACTCCAATTGAGCTGAAATTTTGACAGTAGCTTTGGGTATGAAATATCTGCTTGTCATAAAAGTTTGGTACCATTTGAGTTAGTGGAACTGCCAGAACTCAGATGCATGTTTTAATTCACGACTGTACATGGTTTACACTAAATATATACATGAAGGTTGATTTAACTGCTATGCACACGTCGTTTTCCATGAAGTATATACTGCATCCTGGCATCTGCACTTCATCTACATCAAGTGCATACATCTGCATTCATAGGCGCTCATGTCGGTGCTTCTCATGCATATAGACCCCGCGATCGAAGAAGCGACAGTGCAGGAGCAACCCCTGGTCGAGGAACCCGAAGAGGAGCAGGAGGACTCGCAGCCGACCGCTGACGCCACCGCCGAAGAGACTAACCCTAGCGAGGAAGAAGGTAGGCAGGATCATAAAATTCCCAGCAAATAAAATACCCGTTCATTACGCATATGCATTAGGTGTTGTATGGAACCAATTGCATTAGATCCCTTGGCCGCCCTGGCCCTAGCACCTACAATAGAGTGCGTAGGACGAGTATGCCTAGAATGGCTAGGTACGAGTAGACACGAGTGAATAAAGGTCACTCGTCGCGTAGGTGTTACTTTTCAAAAGAAAAAGTCTCACTACGAAAGCTATTATTATCATGCCATGATTATGTTATATTTTAAATGGAAACCGGGCGGAGATATGGGTATGAATTGTTGAGAATTGAGATAATGTGTGGTGGACTCCGCCCGAGTCGCATAAGGCCGGTCATTGTTCGCCTATTGGTCGGCATAACATTGCTAGAGTGCTTATCCGGAATCTATGGGCCGGTGAAAGTCTTACTTGTGACGTCTCAAGCAAGGGGCACGTTCCTACCCACTGGTTGAGAGGAAGGTGGCCGCGGAGGCGGGTGTCAAAGGAGGGCAGAACCCGACGTAACCGAGGTACCGCTCCTGCGACAACGCGCTCCGGGAGTTAGGCGGGAGTGGTCATCGAACTTGAGACGGGACATGTGGAGATGGGGGAAGCATATGTGGAACGCTGGGAGTTAGTAAGCATATGCCATCCTGGTGCTTCTAGTTATTCCCGGGAATATAAAAATCGATTCGAATCGCTGATGCTCACCAGGTGTGAGAATGCCAATACCACTGACGGGCAAAGTAGTAATCCATATGAATATGTTGTATTGAGAATTCATGGTTTTGACAACTACATACTTGGATATGCCTGTTTTACCTTGTGAAATATTTGTCACATTATTGATACATGCTTTACTTTCATGCCATGCTACACCATATCTTTTATTGTTCCACCAATTTTGATGACTCAAGCAGCTGTTAAATCCTGCTCGGGTGCAATAATGTAAGCAGCTATCAAATCCTGCTTCCACTATTTTAACTTGATACTGTATAAAAGAAATGGCTAAGGACTCAGATGCTAGTAAGCAAGCTTCGCGTCAGCCGTAAGCCTCATCCATTAAGTCCTACTGAGTAATTAGTACTCAGGGTTTGCCCCCACTTTTGGCTTACAGGTACGGAGTTCCTCTTCTGTGCCTGTGTTGGTGGAGGGTCGTGCCCCCATCAGGAATGAGCAGAGTCATGACCTGGCAGGGAGCGGCATCGGTGGGCTCGATGCTCGTTCTTTTATGCAAGTATTTTGAGTACCATGAAACTTGAACTTTAAATTTCCGCTGCGAGAGACTATTTGAACCAGGTTGTTATAAGACACTATGTTGAACTCTATTTGATTTCGAACTTGGATTGTAACTAAAGTCTATGTAATATCTATTCAACTGCCTGTGATGTTGTAACTGTTGTGGCTCCATCGAGAGTCGGATGTGTATGATGTCGGTTCCTCTGGGAAATGGTGACATCGAGAGCCCGAGGGACTCTCGACGGACTACCGGGTTTAGTCTAGCCTAAGTGCACTGCGAGCCAGAGGTGGCAGGTGTGCTTAGTCTGGATTAAGCAGGGCGGTTCCGCCACAGCTGGTATCAGAGCCGATCATGCACAGACAACGGTTACATCATCAAGTTTTGGTTTACAAAACTATTTTCGAAAGCCCTTTTCAAGTAATTGAAAAATGAGAGTATACGCTATGCCCGTATAAGGAAGTTAGTGTTATTCAGGTGACATCACTGACATTCTAACCTAGATAGAACTCATATGCATGTTCGGCGCTTTGAGAAACAACTTTTCGGCCATAGCCATCCCCAGTACTGGTGGAAGCTATCGGGTTTTGCGAACGGTTGTGAACTCTGCATTCATGCTGTATAAGTAAAAGCTCTTTAAGGGTGGTGGGCATGTTTGAGGCTTTCATACCCACCACACTTACATTCGGATTTGGGATCCATCTTTTCCTCAACAATCCCCAGTACTGGTGGAAGGTCAGGCTTTGAGGAAAAGGTGCATCGGCCCACCAACGTTGTCCACGCAGCGGTCACGCGTGGATGCCACACTAAGTGGTAATGTATGAGCATGCATTCTTCTGCAGGTACCCTAACTACGTGCGAAACTAAGAACGGCCAGGGAACGACTAGTTGCATTAGAGAGTGCCGTGCATGTGTCACCGAAATAACGATAGCTATATGTACTCTTCTTTTAGATGTGTGATGTGAGACCGTTTAGATACGATTCATGCATCATGTTTACTGCTTTTATTTATGGTGGGATATTGTTAAAATGCTATGAAATAAATCGCAATTTTAAAAGTTTACCTTCCATATGATGCACTATTGTACCCTTGGCTTAATATCTCGTATGAAAAATATATCCTTCACTAATGCACAACCTTGTCTACCTAAAACAGATGGCCAGGACCAAGCAGACCGCACGCAAGGCCACCGGAGCCAGGACCACCGTTCTCCCTGACGTGACCCACACTCCCCCTGTGGTGGAGGATGGGTTGCTTCACACTCGCTGCAGGGAGGAGTGCCCCCTGTCCCAGTTGCTGTGCAGGGCCCTGAGGGAGATGGGGCGTCGACCCTGTCCCTTCATCTCGGTGCAGACGGTGCACGCGGAGGGCAACTGCATGGCCCAGGTTGTCCTTCCACGGGGGACGTTCGCAGGCCAGCAGACCCTCACCACTTACGGGGCCAATGAGGAGGAGGCTTACCGTAAGGCGGTGATGGGAGCCCTCACTTCGTTGAGCTCCAGGTGGGAGGCAGACCACACGGTCCTGCGCTTCCTCCCCACACGCGACCTCGACCACGCTTGGCAGGAGCGCCGTGGGTGGCTTCGGGACAGGAACGGCTCTCGGCCCTTGGTAGCGTGCATGGACTATGCACGTGAGGCGCACGGGATGTATCAGCGCGCGGAGAACAGGAGCCGCTTCTACTTTTCCCGGTACACGGAGACCCGTACCCGTGTGGAGGAGTTAGAGACCCGGGTGGCGCAGCTGCAGCAGCGTCTGGCCGAGTACGAGCCGCCGCAGCAGCCCGCGCCCTTGGAGGAGGAGGAGGAGGAGGAGTCCTCGGAGCCCATGGAGGTGGAAGAGGAGGGGGAGAACGACCCCTCTGACGCTAACTCCAGGGTGCAGGGCGTTTGATGGATTGATGGGAGGAAGTTAAGCATTAAGTTAGTTACGCGTTGAAAGCGATGTTTTGTAATAATCCGCTCCGCGTTTAGACTCATGGTTGTACAAAAACATTAGTGAGTTGTGAGAGCTCATTCCGTACACCATTTGATGTTATGATGGACCATTTTATTACGCACTATTCGATGGTTGGTTGATGTAGCCACCATCCATGATGTAACCTAAGACTCTTTAGCGGTAATTAAACTTTTCTAAGTGGCACTGATGTTGGTTTTACGTCGTAATGGCCTTTGAGATGGTTGTATGTATGGATTTGTGAGTTGCACCTCGTTTTGGATTGCACCTTGCAATCTGGACTTTTTCGCAGCTACAGCCAAAAACTGAAGATATCTTAAGTTGTGTAAGGATTTGAGCCAAGAGTTGAATAGTAAAGTTGTGGAGAACTGTCTGGTGCACAACCTTGCCAATTGGAGCTTTCTCTAATTGTGCTCAGATCTGGAGTTACGGTCAAATCTCTCACGAACCTAAAATCTGGACTGAAGTAGCACCAGTAGGAAAATCCCATTTTTGCACACCTTAGTGCAGGAACTGAACTGAGAGCGTGTTGTCAAAGTTGTAGCTCTGGAAGTGTAGAACAACTTTGTTATACAAAGCTTCTCCTAAATACGACTCATTTGGGAGATATGGCTGAAATCACGCAGTCACTGAGATCTGAACTGAACTAGTATATGCTGACAAAGACTAAGTCTCGAACGGGCTACAAATAGAATCACCAAAAACATTCCATATGAAAGTGAAAGATCACAGAACAAGGAATAACTTTGCTAAGGGGAGCATAGTCAAAAGATGCACGGTTTAGGAGCGGCGCACCGGTACAGTCATTGCTGTCCAAAAATTCACGCGATAGCCGACTGCTAAACACCAACACAACGAGCTATGACTAAATGTGACAATGGTCGAACCGCTGCAAGAAGGAAGCTAACACTTTTCTGCAATTATATGTTTCCGTCTTACATGTTTTGAGTAACTGTGTTTCGGCGCATTTAATTGCTTTAAAGTGGTTGAACTGAACACTGTTAGCTTCATTCTTGCAGATGGTGAACACGCGCAATGGGCAGACCTCAGGCCAGCAGCCACACGATGCACCACCCCCGCCGGAGTTGGCCACCCTGGTCGTGCAGCAGGGCGAGCTGATCCGCCTCATGAGGGAGGAAAGACAAGCTCAGGGGCAGCAGCGGCCGCGGGAACACCAACCCCGCGGGATCACCTACAAAGACTTTGAGGATTTGCGCCCTCCAGTCTTCACCACGTGCCCTGAGCCACTGGCAGCAAATGATTGGCTCCGCACGATCGAGTCCAAGTTCACACTGCTTCCAGGGTTGACCGAGCAAGAGAAGGCTCGGTTTGCGGCACAGCTACTTCAGGGTCCAGCCGGAGCGTGGTACGCCACGTTCCAAGCTATGCAGCCGCAAGGGCACATCATCACGTGGGAGGAGCTCCGTACAGCTTTTCGGGCCCACTACATCCCGAAGAGTCTTATGGAGCAGAAGCAGAGGGAGTTCAGGGAACTGAAACAGGGCAACCGAACGGTCATGCAGTACGTGCAGTCGTTCATACACTTGTCGCAATATTCACCAGAAGACGTGGTTGATGATCCTAGCAGGGCAGCTAGGCTCTTGAGTGGGTTTGACTCTACACTTCTGACGCATCTGGGGCATGAATACCAGAGCTTCTCGGCGCTGGTCGACACTGCACTGGACATGGAGAATCGCCTCCGTGTTGCAAATGAGGATCAAAAGCGGAAACGCCAGGCCAACAATGCACCTGGGTCATCTCAGAAGCAGAAGGCCAACTATCAGCAGCCACAGCAGTACCACCAGCAACCTCGCTTTGTAGTCCGGCCCAATCAGTCGGGTTGGATTCACAGGGCACCGCAGCAGCAGAGGTTCCCTACCTACCGCGCACCATCCCATCAGGCACAGCTTTCGGCACCTCGCGCTCCTTTCTCACAGGGAGCTTGGGGTCCTTGCTTTAACTGCGGCAAGACCGGACACTTCAGTAAGGACTGCAGAGCACCTCATCGCATCCAGGGTCCCACCCCTGCGGGTGGCAGCCAGGGGAAGCAAAAGGGGTCCAACTCTAAGACGGGCCGAGTTCACTTCATCCACATGGACCAGGTCCCAGCCGGAGAGCCGGTACTTGCTGGTACGTTCCCCGACAACGGTCATCCGGCCGTCGTGTTATTTGATTCAGGAGCCACACATACATTTCTTAGCAAGTCATATGCATTGAAGCACGGGATAAAAATGTACAAGTTAAAGGAAGATTATCACATCACCGCACCTGGTTCCCCTGTCGCCACTGGTTTAATGGCCAGACAATTGAAGGTAGACATCGGTCCTGAGAGCTTTGTCATAAATCCTGTGGTGCTGCCACACCAAGGGATTGACGTTATTTTGGGCATGAATTGGATGGTAGAAAACGATGCAATCCTACATGTTGGCAGCAGGGAAGTGCAATTAAAGTCTAAGGTCACTGGAAAGATACTAAAGGTGCACATACCAGAACAGAAACATCTAGAGGCCACAGTAAATACATCTGAACTTCAAGAGATTAGGAAGATACCGGTAGTATGTGATTTCCCGGATGTGTTTCCGGAGGAGCTTCCTGGGCTTCCTCCAGATAGGGATGTGGAGTTTAAGATCGACCTCATTCCAGGAACGGCACCTGTTTCAAGGAGGCCGTACAGAATGGCACCAGATGAACTCAAGGAATTAAAAACACAATTACAAGAACAATTGGATAAAGGGTTCATTCGTCCTAGCTCATCACCTTGGGGCTGTCCTGCTCTCTTTGTAGAGAAGAAAGACCAAGGTGGTAAGAGATTGTGCGTGGACTATAGACCATTAAACGCAGTCACGATCAAAAATAAGTACCCACTCCCTCACATTGACATCCTGTTCGATCAGCTAGCAGGAGCCAAAGTGTTTTCAAAAATTGATTTAAGGTCAGGCTACTATCAAATAAAGATCAGGGAAGAAGATATACCCAAGACAGCCTTCTCTACCAGATACGGCCTATATGAATACCTGGTCATGTCCTTCGGGTTAACCAATGCACCAGCCTTCTTCATGTATATGATGAACTCAGTATTCATGAACGAGCTGGATAAATTTGTAGTCGTATTTATTGACGACATCCTCGTCTACTCTAAAAACGAGGAAGAGCACGGGGATCACTTGCAAACGGTACTCACCCGGCTGAGAGAACACCAACTCTACGCCAAGTTCAGCAAATGTGCATTCTGGCTAAGAGAAGTAAGTTTCCTTGGCCACATCTTGTCCGAAAAGGGGGTAGCCGTCGATCCGAGTAAAGTGGAGGACGTACTGAATTGGAAACAACCCGAAACAGTAACAGAAATTAGGAGCTTCCTCGGTTTAGCGGGCTACTACCGCCGTTTTATCAAGGACTTCTCCAAAACTGCAAAGCCAATGACATCCCTGACCAAGAAAAATGCGAAGTATCTATGGGATCCAAAGTGTGAAGAGGCCTTCACAAGCTTGAAAAAGTCATTAACCTCCGCACCAGTGCTAGCTCAACCGGATGTCACTAAACCCTTCGACGTATATTGTGATGCCTCCAGCAATGGGCTTGGCTGTGTCCTAATGCAAGAGGGAAGAGTAATTGCCTATGCGTCGCGCCAGTTAAGAAAACATGAAGCCAACTACGCAACACATGATCTGGAGCTAGCAGCAGTGGTACACGCCCTAAAGATATGGAGACATTATCTGCTGGGCAATACTTGTCACATATACACAGATCATAAGAGTCTCAAATACATCCTCACGCAGCCTGAACTTAACATGAGACAACGAAGATGGCTAGAACTGATAAAAGACTATGACCTGGAAATCCATTACCATCCCGGCAAAGCAAATGTCGTAGCAGATGCACTAAGCCGTCGGGCTCATTGCCATATGCTTGAAGTCCGACCCACGGCAAGGGTGATCTGTTGTGAGATAAATGAGATCGAAGTAATCACTGAGCAAATGGCAGAACTTTACAGCTTGATCATAGAGCCTACCATAAAAGAACAAATTATAGCGGCACAGAAACAAGATAAAAGTATGGCATACATTCGGGAAGGTATAAATGAAGAGAAGAGAGCGTGCTTCACGCTTGATGACCAAGGCGTCCTATGGTTCAAGGGTCGCTTAGTGGTACCTAGAGACATGGAGTTGAGAAAGAAAATCCTAGACGAAGCCCACACCTCCATGTTCACCATACACCCGGGTAGCAACAAGATGTATCAAGATCTAAAACAAAAGTTTTGGTGGACCCGTATGAAACGGGAGATCGCCAAATACGTGTCCGAGTGTGACGTGTGCCAGAGAGTAAAAGCCGACCATCAGAAACCGGCAGGAATGCTTCAACCGCTAGCCGTACCATCTTGGAAGTGGGAAGATATACACATGGATTTCATTGTGGGTTTGCCTCGCACTCAGAAGGGCTATGATTCCATATGGGTGATTATTGACCGACTCACAAAATCAGCTCACTTTATTCCCGTGAAAACAATCTACCACGCCAAGACCTATGCTGAATTATACATCGCAAGGATAGTCTCTTTACATGGTGTTCCTCGGTCGATCACTTCAGATAGAGGCTCTCTGTTTGTATCCCGCTTTTGGGAGCACCTACAGGCCGCTCTAGGCACCACTTTGATTCGCAGTTCTGCATACCATCCGCAAACCAGTGGCCAAGTCGAGAGGGTAAATCAAATCCTAGAAGACATGTTGAGAGCTTGTGCATTAACTTATTCCACCAAATGGGAGGAGTGCCTTCCTCTAGCTGAGTTCGCCTATAACAACAGCTACCAAAAGAGCTTAGAAATGGCTCCTTTCGAAGCTCTATATGGGAGAAGATGCAGAACACCCCTCAACTGGTCCGAACCAGGAGAACGGCTCATCTTTGGCCCTGATTTGGTAACACAAGCCGAGGAGCAAGTTAAATTTATACATAGCAACTTGAAAAGAGCACAATCTAGGCAAAAGAGCTACTCTGACAAAAGAAGACGACCGTTGGTCTTTGAAGTTAATGATCATGTGTACCTTCGGGTGTCACCAATGAAAGGGGTACATCGTTTTGGTGTGAAAGGGAAGTTAGCCCCGAGATACGTAGGTCCGTTTAAGATCACGGAGCGGTGTGGGCCAGTTGCTTACCGGTTGGAGCTACCTCCACATCTGGCTGCGGTTCATGACGTATTTCATGTCTCGCAACTTAAGAAGTGTTTGAGAGTGCTGGAAGAAGCAGTGGACACCTCGCAAATTCAAATTGAGCCTGACCTCACCTATGAGGAACGTCCTATAAAAATCCTCGACCAGAAACAAAGAGCAACAAGAAGAAGAGCAATCAACTTTTACAAAGTACAATGGAGTAATCACTCCGAAGAAGAAGCGACTTGGGAGCAAGAAGAATACTTGCAAACCAAATACCCGGGTTTCCTTTCAGCTACTACAAACGAGTACGTATAACCATCAAAATACAAATTCTTATTCGAAATCCTACACAATGCACTGCATCCTAAATTACCTTATCCACCCACATCACATCAACAAATCTCGGGACGAGATTTCTTTAAGGGGGGTGGGTTGTGATGCTCCGGCATCTCAAGTGCATAATCACTCATCTTACATGAAGCATCATCCTTAAACATCATGGCATAACATGTGTGGGTGCATTGGAAACAAGTTTGGTTTATATTGCATAGTGAAAAACCCTGTCATTTCATGTGAGGTGCTATGTTATAGTCGTATCTTTGATTCCATTGAGATCTGGGTGAAGTTCATATTGACAAAACTGTAGATACACATGAGATAAACAACTTTGTTAATTGGGGTCTTGTCAGATAATGAGGTTTGGAGGGTGATTAGGGTCATTTAATGATGGTACAGAAAACCAGTTCAAATTGGGGCTGATTTGAAATTCTAAGTTTACTCTGACCTACGGCCACATTCATGCAAAGACCAAATTAGAAAAGTTGTAGATCATGAAGTTTTCAACAATATTGTCAAAAAGCTCCTTGGGTGAAAATGGCTGGAAGGGGGAGTTTTGGAATTTTCAAATAAATGGGGTCTGTGGGTCAAACTAAACTTGAGAGCTAAATTCAAATGAATTTCATATTTATGCACCGAATTTGAAGATGAGCCAATTGAAAAAGTTGTAGAACTCAAAGAGTAGAACATTTCATATAATTGGCACTTTTTCAAAATCGGGCTCTAAATAGGTCAAAATCTCGATTTTCAGAGAAGAAGGAAACACATTTTTCTTTTTCTTTTATTTCCTTTCCCCCGCGGTCGCTGACAGGTGGGCCCGCCTCCGCCGGGCAGCCACCGTGTCCGGGGCGCCGCCCGACACGCGGCCGCCGGCGTACGGTCACGCCGGCGCGCCCACGGATCGCCGACCGCACCCCTCGGCTCTACACTCGCCCGCGTACCCGTCCAGGTGCATCCCCGTCCATTTCCCTCACTCACGCCCTCGCCTCGCTCGCTCTCGCCCGAGCCGCCCGCCATTGCCGCCGGCTTCGAGCTCCCACGCCGGCCGCCTCCGACCCTCCCCGTGCATCCAGACCCCACCACCGCCTTCGCCTCGCCCGTCCGCCTCTCCTCCGCCCCCTCTCGCCGCCGCTCCCGCCCTAGACCGCGAGATCGGCTCGCGACCTCGCCGAGCGCCATTACCGAGCCGAGCTCAAGCTCGAGCTCGCGCCGCCCACTCCGCCGCCTCTCGCGCCCCTAGATCTACTCCACCGCACTCGGCTCACTCCCGCGCACCCGACGCGCCCCTCCTCGTCGCCGCTCGCCCACGCGACGCCCAGATCCCCTCCGCCTCGACGTCGTTCACGGCGCCGTCCACGCCGCCGACCCTCTTCGGTTCACCGCCGCGCCGCCTCGACCGCACCCTCCCCGACGCCGAGGACTACCCCAGGGTGAGCCCCGTGTCCTCGCGCACCCGACGCGCCCCGCGTCGCGGCCCCGGTGAGCCGGAGCTCGCCGGCGCACGCGCGCGCCGCCGCGCCCACGCGCGCGGCGGGAGGAGGAAGAACGGCCGGGGGGGTTTTTGCAAGCTACCCCCGGAGTATGGTCTATTTATGTTTTAAACCACGCGCTGTTTACTGAGTCTTGGCATTCTTACGTGCTAGCCCCTGGAGTATAGGGTTAATTGTGTTCTAGTCCTCGGTTTTACCTTTTTCCATTTCTTTTTCCTATATTCGGCTGAAACTTTGGAAATTCATATAAAATCGAATAAAAGTCGTAAAAAGGAAAACTCAGTTGCGTTGTACTCCTAGTAAATAGATCTACACAGTAGGTATGATGTGGGGATGTGCATGTACGGTTTTACCCCTGTTTTAAAGGTGCATGTTAAATCAATGAAAAATAGGGAAACATGGCCTAGATGGAATTCAAAAATGACGAAACTTGGTCAGTAGCTTTCCTAGGGTGTCTTGATACTGTGGTAATTCCTGGTGACTCAATACTTTACTGTTCATTCATGGTTTTACCATTTTATATGTACTTTATGCATTATTTGATAATTTGAAAATGAGGTCCATGCAAAATATGTGAAATAAGGCTCACTAGTATTTTTCTCTGGTTCTATATAGCTTGTGAACACCACTGGTAAAATATGAGCCTCTGCATGTATAGTTTTGATGGTGATTTGAAAATGACAAATCTTGACTTGGAGAACTTGATAAATGGAAAAATGGGTCCTAATGTGCAAGATAAATTCTACCAAAATTCTAGTAGCATGTGGGAGTACTGTAGGATCCAGAAAGTATATGCTTGGAAGCTATTCTCGCTGTTTATATGTACATCTTAATTTGCACTAGTTTTATATATGGGAAATAGATGTCCTGTCAAAAAGTGGGAGTTTTAGCTTGTAAATTTTTGTACGTGCAGTTCATACTAAGGATAGCTCACTGGTAAAATTTCATCTTCAGCAACCATGCCGATAAATTATAAAAATTCTGACAAGGTGTAGGGCTGAAAACTTGCCGGAATTTTAATAAAATAATTATAACTCCAATTGAGCTGAAATTTTGACAGTAGCTTTGGGTATGAAATATCTGCTTGTCATAAAAGTTTGGTACCATTTGAGTTAGTGGAACTGCCAGAACTCAGATGCATGTTTTAATTCACGACTGTACATGGTTTACACTAAATATATACATGAAGGTTGATTTAACTGCTATGCACACGTCGTTTTCCATGAAGTATATACTGCATCCTGGCATCTGCACTTCATCTACATCAAGTGCATACATCTGCATTCATAGGCGCTCATGTCGGTGCTTCTCATGCATATAGACCCCGCGATCGAAGAAGCGACAGTGCAGGAGCAACCCCTGGTCGAGGAACCCGAAGAGGAGCAGGAGGACTCGCAGCCGACCGCTGACGCCACCGCCGAAGAGACTAACCCTAGCGAGGAAGAAGGTAGGCAGGATCATAAAATTCCCAGCAAATAAAATACCCGTTCATTACGCATATGCATTAGGTGTTGTATGGAACCAATTGCATTAGATCCCTTGGCCGCCCTGGCCCTAGCACCTACAATAGAGTGCGTAGGACGAGTATGCCTAGAATGGCTAGGTATGAGTAGACACGAGTGAATAAAGGTCACTCGTCGCGTAGGTGTTACTTTTCAAAAGAAAAAGTCTCACTACGAAAGCTATTATTATCATGCCATGATTATGTTATATTTTAAATGGAGACCGGGCGGAGATATGGGTATGAATTGTTGAGAATTGAGATAATGTGTGGTGGACTCCGCCCGAGTCGCATAAGGCCGGTCATTGTTCGCCTATTGGTCGGCATAACATTGCTAGAGTGCTTATCCGGAATCTATGGGCCGGTGAAAGTCTTACTTGTGACGTCTCAAGCAAGGGGCACGTTCCTACCCACTGGTTGAGAGGAAGGTGGCCGCGGAGGCGGGTGTCAAAGGAGGGCAGAACCCGACGTAACCGAGGTACCGCTCCTGCGACAACGCGCTCCGGGAGTTAGGCGGGAGTGGTCATCGAACTTGAGATGGGACATGTGGAGATGGGGGAAGCATATGTGGAACGCTGGGAGTTAGTAAGCATATGCCATCCTGGTGCTTCTAGTTATTCCCGGGAATATAAAAATCGATTCGAATCGCTGATGCTCACCAGGTGTGAGAATGCCAATACCACTGACGGGCAAAGTAGTAATCCATATGAATATGTTGTATTGAGAATTCATGGTTTTGACAACTACATACTTGGATATGCCTGTTTTACCTTGTGAAATATTTGTCACATTATTGATACATGCTTTACTTTCATGCCATGCTACACCATATCTTTTATTGTTCCACCAATTTTGATGACTCAAGCAGCTGTTAAATCCTGCTCGGGTGCAATAATGTAAGCAGCTGTCAAATCCTGCTTCCACTGTTTTAACTTGATACTGTATAAAAGAAATGGCTAAGGACTCAGATGCTAGTAAGCAAGCTTCGCGTCAGCCGTAAGCCTCATCCATTAAGTCCTACTGAGTAATTAGTACTCAGGGTTTGCCCCCACTTTTGGCTTACAGGTACGGAGTTCCTCTTCTGTGCCTGTGTTGGTGGAGGGTCGTGCCCCCATCAGGAATGAGCAGAGTCATGACCTGGCAGGGAGCGGCATCGGTGGGCTCGATGCTCGTTCTTTTATGCAAGTATTTTGAGTACCATGAAACTTGAACTTTAAATTTCCGCTGCGAGAGACTATTTGAACCAGGTTGTTATAAGACACTATGTTGAACTCTATTTGATTTCGAACTTGGATTGTAACTAAAGTCTATGTAATATCTATTCAACTGCCTGTGATGTTGTAACTGTTGTGGCTCCATCGAGAGTCGGATGTGTATGATGTCGGTTCCTCTGGGAAATGGTGACATCGAGAGCCCGAGGGACTCTCGACGGACTACCGGGTTTAGTCTAGCCTAAGTGCACTGCGAGCCAGAGGTGGCAGGTGTGCTTAGTCTGGATTAAGCAGGGCGGTTCCGCCACAAGACTCAAGACCAGTTTGAGCAAGGCAAGTATAGCATGAACACAACCTAACAACCCTCTAATCACTTCATATGCATGTGTCTAATTTTTTGTGTGACAATAAGGACTGTACCTAGCCTCTTTTATCGATATGTTTACCTATGGGTTGCATGTTGGTTAAGTTTTGCTAGTTGCTGCGCGAACTCATGTATCTTTTGTTAATAATTTGTTTAAATGGATCTATGCAATCAAATCTTGAGCTTGACCCTCTGTGGTTCATGTTCATTTAAAAATGGTTTTTTTTAGCAACTTGGTTTAGGGGGCATGAGCATGTGTTTTGCTTATAGCCACTCTCCTTAAGGACCGGTTCGCAAAGCGACAACCTGGGATAACAGTGCTACCATGAGACTGGAATGGGACGGTCTTGGCTAATTAATTAGGTTGCATTGGTTTGGGGGTAACTTACCGACGGGGCAGGAGGGGAGGTGAGCTTCTGTGGCCCTCGCGCTACTTGGGTTGAGTGCGTTTATCTCCCCTTGAGGCTTGCTCCACAGCTGCGGACCCTGAAACCTTAGCGGTTACACCTTACCAACGTGATCTTTGTAAAGGCCTCGTAGTGTGCTTGCTAGCCATCTCATCTAAGGTAATGTGGTGGACCACTAGCGTAGCCCACGACTCATGGGTAAAGATGTACGACCTCTCGAGAGTGTAAAACTGACATGTCAGCCGTGCTCACGGTTATGAGCGGCCCAGATCCTTTATGCAGTTTAGTGGTTCTGTTGGGTTTTGAAAGTGGTTCTTATGTTAAAGTTGTTGTTTAAATCTTTTATGCTATACTTTGGGTTAATGGTTTATCAACTCACCTGTAGTAATTAGTCGCTTAATAAAACTTGACCAACTAAAAGCTCATGCTAAGTGTCAGCCAACCCTAGATGCCTCATAGTTCATGTTGTGCTTGTTGAGTATGAAATACTCACGCTTGCTTTACTTTAAACCTATTGTTGGCTGGAACCCAACCACTGCTCAGCTCCAGAAGACTTCGAAGAGTATGTTCAGGACTTCAACGAGTTCTAGGCGTACCGGTCCACCAGTCGACGTCCCTGTGGCGGCTCGTTCATCTTCGTTTACGCTTCCGCTATGACTCTGGTTTAAAGACATGTTGTCTTATTGTAATAAAGTGATGTTATACTCTATGTAAACGTTTTATTTATCGTTTATGCACGTTCTGTGATGTCATTATTGTCATGATATATGTGAGACACGTTCCTGGCACATATATGTTGTTCCGGTTCCATTGGTTGAGAACTGGGCGTGACATGGCGAGATAGAATATTAATTTGTTATTCAACTGGTTGTTGTTACCCTTTCTTTCTATCTAAAAAAACACAAAAAAATTATAAAATTGAAAACCCATGCTTCATTTTGCTCTATCCATGTGAGTAAGTCTTGATCATGTTTTCATGCGACCTTAATCTGCTGGGGGTAGACATAGTTTGGGCCAGAATCCAATGAGTGCCCGTAGGTCTCTTAAATTGAGCATGGTGCTTAGGCTAAGGGCCTGCTTTGGTCAATTTGACAACGTTGATCATTGAGCTATGAGTAGATTTTGGTTGTGAAATATCCACCGTCGCTATTGATTGAATCGGGTGCCGGTCGATTTTCTCAAGTTTCCATGGAGATAAGAATCAAGGTCCTGAGTAATCTCTTTTCACATGTCATGACCTTAGATTTGAGTAGATTCTTGAACATAGTAATGATCATGGCAACAACATGGTTTTGTGCTTCTGAGCTTTTAAAAATGCCAATTTTTTTAGCACATTGTGTACAACGGGTCCAGTGTTAATACTCTTTACACATAGGCCCATTGTATATGTTGTCCACTAACCTATTGTAGGAGACATTCATCCTCTAAACCCCCCCTGAGAGGAAGGACCCCATGTCCAACCTTTCATATATGGTTGATCTCTGCGAGACTTCGACCATGCTCTGCATCACTTGGGAAGCGAATGTCAGCGGCATGACACAGAAAAGAACACGTAGACATCTCTCATCCTGAGAGGCTGTCCTCACAAGATTAGGTGTCAAAGTCATGCAAAGCATTGGATCACATGAGATATATGAAGAGACATCACCCAATGATGGAGGAATGCGAATAGAGAACATTCCTTAATTCCTTTCTGCCTGGCCTGTTGAGCAACAAGCCAACCAGATGTCAGGCTAAGCTACTCTACCCGTCGGATGCGAACATCCATCAACTAGAGGTTGGTGGCAGATTCAACTGATAATGGTGTCAAATCCAACAACATCCGTCTCCGTCTTTCCACTCATTTGGGAAGAAAAACAAGTGGTCTGTGCAAGCCATAGTCATCACTTGGAAGTCTGCTCAATGTCAGAACTCAATTCAAGATCAACCCTTACTTCAACTACATGAGCCAAGTGAGACGTCACCGCTGGCCATGGAATAGAAAAAAGGTGGAAACGCAACTTGCCACGAGATGAATCCATTCTTGACACTCTTCTTGAGAAGAGAAGGACCGTTGGTATTCTTCCATTTCATGTGAAAAGGATGAACCACTATATGTGTCACTTTGGAAAAGAATGTCAGCAGAAGAAAAATATGATGTTAGAGCTGGGAGGAACCTGACATCAACTACAAGGAGACATTCACCCAAAGAGAGTAGAATACCAGGACTGAGTTGCCTACAAATCAAAAACTCCTGACACCATGTAGAAGGACCAACTAGCAGCAGCGGAGATATGACGCATTGCCCCTAACATTTAATTAAAAGAGATGAGGAGGCAAAACAAGAGTAGAGAAGGGAATTCGCATAACATAGGTGAGCATAACAGAAGTAAGCAGCATCGTTGTCACCCCAGGGAGCAAGCTAAAGAGTAACGTACAACAGTACAAGCTTGGGGGAGGATTTGACAGGCACCCCCACAAGATGCTATGGACACATGGGGAGATACGCCAAGCACAAGCTTCAAGTTTGCATTGAGTTGCAAGATCTAAGCTTGGGGGGAACGCCACACCAGGTATGTACCCCACGCCCAATGTCGTGCTTTTCATGATCATATCTTTTATCCTAGCTGCCATGACACCAAAAATATGCTTGCTTTATTCCTTTTCTAATCCCAATAAAGAAAAACCCCATAAAAATTTGCATATCCAAAAAAATACCAAAAGATATTTGCTTACAACCATGAATAAACTAACTCCTACCCATAATGCTAGAGTTTTGTTTATACCCTCTGCTTAAAGGAAATGATGAATAGTTGCTCTGTTAATTTCTTGTAAGTATTTCGTATACAACTTGATACTATCCAGCAAAATTTAAACTTGTTGGCATAAGTTGTAATCCTTTCTCTAATGTTCAACCTTGTGGGAGCAAGTACTTTCAAACCAAGTCTAGGTTGTTGTGAGAATGTGATATAACCAAAGTTTGAGTTGCACCCGTCTTGATCCTAGTAACGTGAATTCTCGGAGTTTTCTTTTTGAAAATAAAAATGAAGCAAGTTCCTTAGTGGTTTGAAATACCTATCCAGAGCCAAATGCTTACATGATCAAACCTCTACATATCCTACTTATTGTTGTGTTGAGTTTTGTCAAACTTTGAGTCCTTATGAAGTAGTGACACCTCAAATCCCGATCAATTACCCCTTCATATCCACTTTCATTTGCTAGCCTTCCTATATCTGGTTATGCTTAAATTCACATTGAATTCAAGCATCCACGGTCACCGGATATTCCACCACCATACCAAAACTACATCTATCATCCACTTACCCATCCACAAATATGGTCTTCCAAATAAATACTCCAGTCATATTCCACAAGATATCCCCAAGTTCCGTGCAAAATGAGACATGGAGCTATGAAAAATAATAATAAAAAGGGGTGAGAATGAGATATGAAAAAAAAAGAAAAAAAGTGATAGCTCCATGTGCTCAAAGATTTCAAATTTCCAAACAAGGGGATCCATCAAAATATGGAGTTTTCACCCAAGACCATATTCCCCATCAACACAATGTTGAGTATACTGGACTCATCTCCATATACTTTCCACTTGTGTCCATCTTCTCCACCACCACAAAGACACCATCCATTCTCTATTGATCAGAATGACGGGTATCACTAACTTCACTAGAACCAATTTTTGACTCAACAACATACATGGCATAAGTAAGCCTTCTTTTATCCCCACCTTGAGCTCCACATAAGCCTATAGTTTGTAGGGAAAAAGAATGGACTTAGGCCCTGGTGAGGAATTTCATAACCACTTGAGCGATTCGAGAGTACCATCTAAGGAACTTGATGCTTTAATTGCAAAATTTTCAAAACCTCCGAGTATGAAACCCGAAAAGAGATTGCATTGGGTAAGATTCTACTGCGGTTATTCCGTCTCTCAACCGCCAAAGACAAGGTGAGAAGTCAAGAAGCCCCACAGGTATGAATAAAAAGGTTGGGATACACTTGTGCCAGTTTGTTCAATTCATAAATGGTAGAGTGTTCGGTTGTGCACTTAATAATTGCAGGGTTATTGCCATTGATGCAACTCCTGATCTGCCGATCCTAAGTCTTAGCTTTGCTCGAGGACGAGCAAAAGTTCAAGCTTGGGGACGTGTTGGTGGTCGTTATTTTCTAATTTCGACCGCCAATTCCTCGGTGAATAAATGGGGTATAAATAAAGTTCTATGCATTATTTACTTTGAACTAACGAATTCCACAAGTTTTGGTGGTTTTCGGTGTTACACAGGGAGATGCTCAAATTCCATGCAAAGTTATATCATTTGGAGCAAGCATAGAGTGGGCACAAAAGGGCTTGGAGAATGGATTACAAATAACATCACTATGAAGTATCTCGAATGCCCTCAATGACTGAATCATTGCGAAGAGCTCGTCGAAATAATCGAAATGGAGTTTTGGTTCACTCAATTTGGAGTTCGGACGCAAAAGATATGACCATTACAAGATGGACACTGCCGGCTCACAGGAGAGTGGCCGGGCGGCCAGACCCCAGGCTAGGCGACCTAGGACTAGGCCGGCCGGCCACACAGGTATCCAAAATGTGTCATGCTTTATCTTGTTCACCGAACGAAGGTACCAAGGTCTCATATATACATGTGGGAACAAGCACAAGTCGAATACAATGTCGGAAGGCCAAAATATGGAGAAGAAATTGACTAAGTCAGGAAAAGCCAGGCCGCCCGGCCACCCACCCTAGGCCACCCGGCTCACAAATGTCTCCAAATGTGCTCATCTTCGACGTGCATGCGCAAGGATACGTGTCAAACACAATCCCACGGTGGAAGCCACGCAATCAACATGCAAGGTACCGGAAGGCCGCCACTTCACCAATCCAAGCCCTGGATTGGTGAAGTCAGTGATCCGAGGGAGTTTGATCCTGTGGCTAAGGAAGAAGCACACTCTAAATCCAATGGCCAAGGAAGAAGCACAACGAACTTAACCGCCACACCTGGTCAGAGGGTATCTCTACCGTGGGATCAACATAGTCGGTGCATCGAAGGGCTGGAAGGCAACAAGACCAGGTCGCCCGGCCTCCTACCAGGCCGCCCGTCCTTGGACCAGGCCGCTCGGCCTGCAGACTTAGCCATTTCACCGACTTTCAGCCTCCTATAAATAGATGGTCACTCCCCCACTCCAAACTTGTACCTTCTCGGTGCCATTGGCACCATTGTACTATCTCCACTCTCTCCTTTGGGGAGGTGCCCCCTTTTGGGTGGTGCTACCCCTTTAGTTCAATATTTTGGTAGGAGTTAGAGTCGGGCTCTGCCTGTTCCGGAGCAGTTTTCAGGAGTCTGGTATGAGTCCCTTGTATCTTTCTTTTCCTATAAGACTTTGAGTTTATTTAATATATTCCTTTATTTAAGTTCAAGCATTTACTTTCCTGCCTATGGTTATGATCGTAGTGTAGGGATGTCATTAGACTATAGTTAGCGTTGCTCTATGAGGTTATGGTAATCTAGTCTATTTACTTGCGGGTTCCTTGTTAACGCTGTTAGTTAAGTCGTAGCAGTTGTGATGCTTCCACCTGTTTCTAGCCAAGTGGAGGATGTGAGTAACCAGAGTTTACTCTTGAAGTTCACCTTGGTTTGCAACCAGCCCGATGCAGCTCTGGGTGCCTTGTGTGTACCGCACAGGCTTTAGGTAGCCCCTTTTGGTGACAGCATTAGGGCGTCTCAGTATTCCACCCCGTCGTTCGGGCTGGCGCCAGGTTGTGATCCAACATGTATGTAGACGCATAGTCGGGCTCCCTAGAACCCGCCTTTCTCGGCTGGGTAATCAGCACTCTGGTGCCTGGGCAGTGGTTCTATAGCCGCGATGTCCGATGCAGTAAAGATGACTAGACCAAACCATAACCTCAGTCGTGTCACGACCTTAGTAGAGTGATAATTGTAGCTAGCTTTGTCTTTTGGCTTGACCTTAATAAAGGAAGATCTCATCAGGAACCAGATCCATCTCGTTGTCCTCCTAGCTTTACGTTGAGCTGTGTATCCTTGTGGAGTGAGTCAGTGTGCCGTTATCCTTTCATTTACCGTTTAGAATGAAAGAGTAAAATAACAAGATGTTTGATAAGTTAATATCTCTATCTCAATTCTTCCCTGTGGATAAATACGATACCTTAGAATACTCCCAAGTGAAAGCTACAGCGGTCGCCGTACGCTTGCGGAGTAAAATCTGTTAGGCTAAGAACCGCCAACACTCAGCAGGCTCTTGGGGTTCTCTGCCAGCACTACCACACCCCACTCTGCCAGACTCAGTACCGTTACTTCCCCCGTCGGCAGTCCGGGGATACTGAGCACGAGATAGTGTCCATTCGGGGTGAGGACAACCGGCAGCTGCTGAAGCTGGTCCGGTATGTGTTAGCCCTGATCACTGCCTACGTCCGGGTGTCCAAGGAGCTCCATCACCGGAACGGTGAGGTGTTCCACCTTCATGCTCAGCTAGACCGAGTGGCGGGGCCACCACCTCAGGTGCTAGTGGTGGACCTAGCTCAGTCTCCACCCCGCAGGAGGCCTCGCACTGGAGAGTTAGGTGGTACCACTAGGATACTCCCTCGGGATGACTAGTCGTCCTCATGTATCGCGTAGCACGTTTGAATAAGTCGTCGTGTGAGTTGGTTGCGTTTGAACTTAAGTTAAGTTGTGTTGGCTGGATGTTTGTTATTTCGGACCATGTTTGATTTGGATCTTTGGTTGAGTGTTATATCTAGCTGTGGGGATTTGTCCCAGCATGAGCTAAGTTAAAGTTATCAAATAAAGTTAGTTCGTGGGGCTAAAATACTATATCCACTCTATTGCTCTTACTACTTTATCTTTAGTCGCTACTGCTTGTGCATCCATATGTTGGCTATGTGCTCATGGTGTCTCTGTTACAATCAGATGGTTAACACAAGGAGCAATGCCGCTGGTGGAAATGCTAACCAGGGTAACCAAGGGGGTGGCCACCCACTGCCCAACCCTCCACCACTGACACCGGAGCAGTTCTATAATCTCCAGATGCAGATGGCAACAATGACCAATGCTATACAAGTTCTCCAGCAGGCTCAAGCTCAGCCACCACCCCCGCCACCAAGAGACAGGCGTGGAGATTTTCTGAAGGGCCATCCTCCCACTTTCTCTCATTCTACAGAGCCACTACAGGCTGATGACTGGCCTCATCCTGTGGAACGCCAGTTAGATATAGCACAGTGCAATGACAGGGAAAGGGTCTTGTATGGTTCTGGACAGCTGAGGGGTGCAGCACTTGACTGGTGGGAGTCTTACAGAGTCCAGGATAGGGAAGCTTTTACTTGGGCACAGCTCAGGGAGAACTTCCGCAACCACCATGTGCCTGCAGGATTGATGAAGATGAAGAAAAAGGAGTTTCTTTAATTAAAACAACGCAACATGTCGGTGACTGAGTATAGGGACAAGTTCTTTCAGTTGGCCAGATATGCCACTGCAGAGGTGGCAAAGGACAGGGAGAAGCAAGAATACTTCCTGGAGGGCTTGAATGATGAGCTACAATATCAATTGATGAATCACACCTTTCCAAGCTTTCATCAATTGGTGGATAGGGCGCTTTTCACTGAGAGGAAGCGCCAGGACATAGAAGAAAGGAAGAGAAAATTCAACAACTCATCATCAAGCAGTAACACCCGTCCTCGCTATCCCCAAGGCCAGAGTTCCTAGCAGCAGGGGTACCCACAGCAGCAACGCAGCCAGGCTCAACAGCAGTATCAGGGGCAACGCTATCAGACTCAGTCTAACCGTCCTGCTTATCAAGCTTAGCGTCAGGTGCAGTCCAACCCTACTCCTACCAACCAGGCACAGGTTCAAATGGGCAGGAACTGCTACATGTGTGGAGGTACAGGGCATTATGCCAATGCCTGCCCCCAGAAGATGCCAGCAAACCAACCTGGTCAGCAAGGTCAGAGGCAGAATCCTCCGCAGCAGCAGCAGGGGCGCCCCAATCAGCAAGCCAAGGCGCCATGGCAAGGGAGGGTGAATCATGTGACTGCTGAGACTGCATCGGAAGCTCTTAACATCGTACTTGGTACGTTCCTCGTTAAAAACCATCCTGCATCCATACTTTTTGATACTGGCGCAACTCACTCTTTCATTGGAAAGGCATATGCTGAGAAACACAATATAGATATAAGCCCCATGAAAAAGCCCATGGTAATCTCATCACCTAGGGGAAAGATAAACACCAACTTGATATGCTCCAGGGTTAGCATAGTCATAAGGGGGGTAGAGTTTTACACTAAGCTAATAGCAATGGACTTAGTGGACATTAATGTCATTCCGGGTATGGAAACTCTTAATAAGTGGGGTGTCAAAATAGATTGTGCCAAACAAACTGTTCACCTTACAGCTTCAGATGGTCAGGGGGTAGAAATCAGTGCAACAAGTCCTTCTGGTTATCTGCATCAAATGGAGGTGAAACCCATAGATGGAATTAGGGTTGTTCGTGAGTTTCCAGATGTCTTTCCAGACGAGCTGCTAGGTATGCCACCTGACCGAGATGTTGAATTTTTAATAGAACTTTTACCTGGTACGGCACCAATAGCAAAAAGGCAATATAGAGTGGCCCCCAAGGAACAAGAGTTAATAAAGGAAAATATAGATGAGTTGTTAGGAAAGGGGTTTATTCGGCCTAGTGCCTCACCTTGGGCCTTTCCGGTTCTGTTTGTTGATAAGAAGGATGGGTCAAGAAGGATGTGTGTGGATTATAGGGCCTTGAATGATGTCACCATCAAGAATAAATACCCCTTACCTCGAATAGATGACTTGTTTGATCAGTTGCAAGGTGCTTGTGTGTTCTCAAAAATTGATCTGAGGTCAGGTTATCATCAAATGAGGATCCGCCCTTCTGATATTCCAAAGACTGTTTTCATTACTAGATTCGGGTTATATGAGTACACAGTGATGTCTTTTGGTTTGACAAATGCTCCTGCTTATTTCATGAATCTTATGAACAAGGTGTTTATGGAGTATCTTGACAAGTTTGTTGTGGTGTTCATTGATGATATATTGATCCATTCCAAGACGAAAGAAGAACATGAAGAACACTTGAGACTAGTTTTGCAGAAGCTGCGAGAACATAAGTTGTATGCAAAGCTGAGCAAGTGTGAGTTTTGGCTTGATCAAGTGCCTTTCCTGGGACACATAGTCTCAAAAGGTGGAATCATGGTGGATCCCAGCAAGATCTGCAGTGTCATGGATTGAAAGGTGCCAGAGGTAGTGTCATGGATTGGAAGGTGCCAGAGGTTGTGAAAGAGGTTCGTGGATTTCTGGGTCTAGCAGGATACTACAGGAGGTTTATTGAAAGTTTTTCCAAGATTGCAAAGCCGATGACATCATTGCTTGAGAAGGGTGTTCCATTTATTTGGACTAAGGAGAGGCAAGCCGCATTTGATGAGTTAAAGAAAAGACTCACCACAGCCCCAGTGCTTACTCTACTTGACTTAACCAAGAGTTTCACCGTGTACTGTGATGCTTCTAAGGAAGGATTGCGTTGTGTGCTTATGCAGGAGGGTAAGGTGATTGCTTATGCTTCACGCCAGTTAAGAAAGCATGAGGTCAATTATCCCACCCATGATCTGGAGTTAACAGCTGTTGTGCATGCTCTGAAAATCTGGAGGCACTATTTATTTGGGAATCGGTGTGAGATATACACTGATCATAAGAGTCTTAAATATATCTTCACACAGAATGAGTTGAATATGAGGCAGCGGAGATGGCTGGAGTTGATTAAAGACTATGACCAGGAGATACATTACCATCCAGGGAAAGCCAATGTGGTAGCAGATGCTTTAAGCAGAAAGAGTTATGTTAACCTGGCAGTTGCTTTTCAGATGCCCCTTGAGCTATGTGCAGAATTTGAGAGTTTGAATTTGGGATTCGTGCATCACACCACAGTAGCAACTTTTGAAGCAGAGCCTACCCTTGAACAAGAGATAAGGAAACATCAGAAGACGGACGAGAAAATTTAGGAGATCCGGGAACAGATCAAGGTGGGCAAGGCGCCACACTTTATTGAGGATGAACAGGGCACTGTATGGTACAAGAGTCAGATCTGTGTGCCAGATGTGGACAGTATAAAGAAGTTAATACTTAGTGAGGCTCATGACACCGCTTACTCCATTCACTCGGGTAGTACAAAGATGTATCATGACTTGAAAGAAAGGTTTTGGTGGTACGGAATGAAGAGAGCAGTGGCAGAATATGTCGCAGTGTGTGACACTTGTCAGCGTGTGAAGGCTGAACATCAGAGACCTGCAGGTTTGTTGCAACCCTTGAAGATTCCAGAGTGGAAATGGGAGGAAATAAGTATGGATTTCATTGTGGGGTTACCCAGGACTCAGAAAGGTTACAACTCGATCTGGGTAGTTATTGATCGATTGACCAAGGTTGCTCATTTCATTCCGGTGAACACTACCTATTCGGGTGCCAGGTTAGCAAAGTTGTACATCTCCAGAATCGTTTGCTTGCATGGTGTGCCTAAGCGGATCATATCTGATAGAGGTTCATAGTTCACATCTCGTTTTTGGGAGCAGTTGCATGACTCCTTGGATTCTAAGCTTCGGTTCAGTACAGCATATCACCCACAGACAGATGGTCAGACTGAAAGAACAAACTAGATTCTGGAGGACATGTTGAGGGCGTGTGCTATACAGTACGGAACCAGTTGGGATAAGAGTCTGCCTTATGCTAAGTTCTCTTATAACAACAGCTATCAAGCTAGTTTGAAGAAGTCACCATTTGAGGCACTGTATGGCAGAAGGTGCAGGACACCGTTATTTTGGAACCAAACAGGAAAGAAGCAAGTGTTCGGACCCGACCTTATCAGAGATGCTGAACAGCAGATCAAGATGGTACGTGAGAACATGAGAGTTGCTCAGTCCAGACAGAAGAGTTATGCAGATGTGCGACGCAAGGACTTGACCTTTAAGGTTGATGACTTTGTGTATTTGAAGGTGTCACCAATGAGAGGAATTTGGAGGTTTAATATGAAAGGAAAGCTGGCACCAAGGTACATCGGTCCATTCAAGATAGTGGAAAGGAAAGGTGAAGTGGCTTATAAGTTGGAGTTGCCATCAAACCTATCTGGCATACACAATGTGTTCCACGTGTCCCAACTAAAGAAGTGTTTGAGGGTGCTGGAAGAACAAGCACCACTGGAGGGTCTGGATGTACAGGAGGATCTGACATATACTGAACACCCAGTGAAGATTCTTGAAACATCTGAAAGGGTTACCCGAAACAGGAGGGTCAAAATGTGCAGGGTGCAGTGGAAACATAACTCGGAGGATGAGGCAATTTGGGAAAGAGAGGAAGAGTTGAGGGCAACTTATCCTGGTCTCTTTGCTAGCCACCTATAAGAATCTCGGGGTCGAGATTCCTGTTAAGGGGGTACGTATGTAACACCCTAGTTTAAATACCAGCTTTTTACAAATTTTTGCAAGCAATTTATTTAATTTCCTAAGGTTTATGTTCTAATTTGCATTTATCATGATTTATTTAAATTAAATAAATGCATAAAAATAACATAGGCCTACCTTCCTTGTGCATTGATTGAATTAAGGATTCAAATTCAAATTTATTTGGATTTTAGAACCATTTCTATCTCCATTCAAAGGAATTCAAAAAAAAAAAAAGAAAAGCAGGAGGGGCAGCCAGGCCGGCCAGGCCCGGCTCGGCCCGGCCACCCGCTCCTTCCTGCCTAGGCTGGAGGCCCGCTCGGGCCAGCCACCCCGCCTCCCCCTCCTGCATGGGCCGGAAGGCCGGCCCAGCTCGCCCTCGCGCCTTTCCCCTTAGCGCGCCGCCGGCCCGCAGCGCCTTCCGCGCCCCATCCCCCACTGACAGGCGGACCCCACCTGTCAGGCCCGTCTCCCTCATCTCGCCGCAAACCCCGCGCGCCCTTCCTTTTCTGCGCGGCCTCAACGGCCACCTGGGGGGAGGAAGCTTCCTCCGAATACTCGCCCGCACCCTTCCTTAAACCCCCGCCTTCAATCCTGCACCCACAGCGCCAGTTTCCCCTCTCCCTCACCTTCCTTCGCTGACCGGCCCAAGCTTTCAAGCCGCGAGCGAAATCACCGCGCTCGCGTCATTCCGCCCCGCCTAGCCTCCTGTAAAACCCACCCCTAGGCTCGCCTCCGTCCCCTTTACCACTCCACCTCTCCAATTTCACTCCCGTGCCTCGACGTGCCCGCAATCCGCCGCCAGAGTCCCGCCTCGGTAAGCCGCTCCGCCGCCCAAATTCCTCACCGGCGAGCCGTCTTTGGCCCTCTAACCACCGCCAACGTGTTCGCAGGAGCTTCGGGAAGCCGTTCTGTGGGTTCTAGTCACGAGCACACCACTCCGAAGCCTCTACCCGCGAACGCCGTCCGAGCCGTCTGCCGTCCTCCGTCGCAAGCCCTCACCGCCGCGCCTCCACCCGATTCGACCCCTCGGTGAGCTCCGCCTCGGCCTCCTCTCTCTTTCCAGTTAGACCTAGTGCCGCGGGACAGCCCCTAGGCCCCGGCGTGCACCACGCCGGCGAGCCACCGCCGCGCGGGCCGAACCCCACCCTGGATTTTGGTCGCCGCCGACGCCTTCCCATCCCCTTTCACCCTGGCCGTCCGATCTCTCGTCAACGGCCATGATTAGAACCCGGCGTACCCTTTCGCCAGCGAATCACAGAGCGCCACGTCGCCTTCACTTAACCCAGTCAGCGCGGTCCCACCTGTCAGGCCGACATGGCATGCCACGTGCACGCCGCGTCAGCGCCGCGTCGGCGTAGACCCGGTCAGCCATGGGATTTTCGCAGAAAAGTCCCCGCGGTTCTCTGGAATCAACCCGCGGTCCACCCATGTTGAAAAGTATTTAGATCTAGGTCCTGTTTTCTTCGGTTTAGCCCCTGAGCTTCCCGGTTTTTGAACCCGCGGTCCAAGCCTCGTGGTTTTGCCCGAAAGCCCTCGGTGGCTATGGGTATTTACGGATAGGTCCTCGGTTTTTCAAATCTAGCCCCTGGTTTCATTGTTTCTATCACAGTTATGCCCCTAGGAGACTGTTTTATGCATAACTTTCGCGTTTTAACTCCGATTTGAGTGATTTTTGCGCTCACGTGACCGTAGAATGTTTTTAGTACAGTTTTATCTTCTGTTTTTATGATATGATGTACTGTTTCTCACCTTTTGATAATTGTTTGCATGTATGTATGCGTGGAAATGCTCGTATGTTGCCGTGAACGTGGTTAGACGGTGAGCAGTTTGTTGGTGAAGAAGAGCAGCAGTTTGAGGGTGTTGAGCGGTAGCCTCAAGACCAGTTTGAGCAAGGCAAGTATAACCTGGACAACCTAATAACTTTATAAACACTACATATGCATGTGTCTAAATTTTGGTATGCTAATAAGGACTTTACTTAGCCTTTTTTGTTGATATATTCACCTATGGGTTGCATGTTGGTTAAGTTTGCTAGATGCTGCGCGAACACATGTTACTTTTGTTATTAATTTTGTTAATGGATCTATGCAATATAATTGTTGAGGTTGACCCTCTGTGCTGTGTGCTTGAGTGGTTCATGTCTCCTTAAAATTGGTTTTTTTTAGCAACTTGGTTTAGGGGGGCGTGAGCATGTGCTTCGTGGTTTGCTCATAGCCGCTATCCATAAGGACAGGTTCGTAAAGCGACAACCTGGGACAACCGTGCTGCTATGAGACTGGAATGGGACGGTCTTAGCTGATTAATTAGATCATTTTGGTTTGAAGTAACTTACCTGCGGGGTAAAAGGGGGAGTAAGCTTTTGTGGTCGCTGCACTACCTTAGGTCGAGTGTGCTGTGTGCTTCTCCCTTTGAGAGGCGGACACCACAATTGCAGCGTTTGATTCCTTGCGGTTACTTTTTACCAACGTGATCTTTGTAAAGGCTTCGTAGTGTGGTTGCTAGTCATCTCATCTCAGGCAATGTGATGAACTCCTCGCGTAGTACACGGCTTGTGGGTAAAGATGTACAACCTCTCGAGTGTGTAAAACTGACATGTCAGCTATGCTCATGGTTATGAGCGGCCTAGATCCTTTATGCAGATTAGTGGTTTCTGGTTGGGTTTAGAAGTTGGTTCTTATGTTAATGTTGTTGTTTAATCTTTTATGCAATATCTTGGGTTTAATGGCTCGTCAACTCATTTGTAGTAATTAGTTGCTTAATAAAACCTGACCAACTAAAAGCTCACGCAACGTGTCAGCCAACCTTAGAGCCTCATAGTTCATGTTATACTTGTTGAGTATGAAATACTCACACTTGTTTTACTTTAAACCTACTGTTGGCTAGAACCCAACTACTGCTCAGCTCAAGAAGACTTCGAGGAGTATGTTCAGAACTTCAACGAGTTCTAGGCGTACCAGTCCACCAGTCGACGTCCCTGTGGCGGCTCGTTTGTCTTCGTTTATGCTTCCGCTATGACTCTGGTTTAAAGACATGTTGTCTTATTGTAATAAAGTGATGATATACGCTATGTAAATGTTTTATTTTATCTTCTGCACGTTCTGTGATGTCACTATTGTCATAATATATGTGAGAATCGTTCCTGGCACATATATGTTGTTTCGATTCCGTTGTTTGAGAACTGGGTGTGACATCTACCCCCTCGGCTTTGGTGATTTACGAATCGATCCATACGCTATTCCCTGAGTCTTGTAGATCTTGCATGCTAGCCCCTATAGTTTTGAATTAATCGCAGTCTAGCCCCTGGATCTGAGCATTTTCCATTTATTTTGGTTTATTTCGACTGAAACTTTGATAAATCATAATAAATCGAATAAAAATCCAAAATGGACAAACTCAGTGGCTATGAACTATTTGTGAGTAGATCTACACAGTGGATATGATGTGGTGTTGTGCATGTACAGTTTTGCCCTTGCTATTGTGTCTGTATGTTAAACCAAGTAAATAGGAAAAGATAGGCTAAATGGCTACTAAGAATTATGAAACTTGGATAGTAGCATGATTAGGGTATTTTGACAGTATGTGAATTTTTGTAGCCCTAGCATTGCTCATTTGCCCACAGTTTTGTATTTATGGGTATTATTTGGGCATTAAATCAATTTAAGAAATGAAGGCTACATGAAATAGTCTCAAAGTGACTCTCTGGCATTTTTCCTAGGCTGTAGTTAGCATAAGTAGTCCCTAGTGAAATATGGAACTGTGCATGTTAGTTTTGAATGGTGATTTGAAAATGACAAAATACTACTTGCTAGACTTGATAATTAGAAAAAGTGATGTTAGAATGCAAGGAAAGTTCTATTGAAAATTTAGTATGCTACTAGTATGATAGGGAGTCCAAAAAGTATTTTTGGAGAATTTGTTGGTACTGTTTATATGTATATTTTAAATTGCATAAATTAAATAGTTGGAAAATAGATGACCTGTCAAACTAAAGATATTTCACTTGCAAATTTTTGTACATGCTGTTTATGTCAAATCATGACCACTGGATAAATTGCAGGTCAAAATACCATTCTTACAATTTATGAAAAATCTGGAAATTTAATAGGCTGATATCTTGCTAGAATTTTGATAAAATAAATATAACTTTTCTGGAGCTAAAAATTTGATAGTGGTCTAGCACAGAAATGATCTGCTTGTCATAATTATTTGAACTCATTTGGGTCTATGTAACAGTATGAACTTGACATGAAAACCTTAATTGCATAAATAGATAAACCTACCTATAAACCTATGTATAATTATTTTATGAGTACAATGGTTGCTTGTTACGCTTTAATGCTTGTTGAAAGGATCTGCCATAATGTGCGAGATAGGTTGCATTAACTTTAAGTGTTGGTTTGTACGATTTCCCAAGTAAAGTTTAAATGGTTTAGCTTGTAAATTTTCTTTTCTTGCAGGGTAAATTTAAAAAGAGGGACAATTATGTCTATCATGCCATACTGCTCATCATGAATTGCATTCCTGGTGTATTTGCAACAGCATTGTATTCTTTTGCACTCATTACACATATTGTCGTGCATATAGACACCGGGAGCGAAGGAGTGACACAGGAGCTGCCCTTGATTGAGGAACCGGACGACTAGGAACAAGGAGGACAGCAGCAGGAGGAGAACCCGCAGACCGCACCTGACTTTGCACCCGGGGTACCCTCTGACCCTAACGAAGAAGATAGGCAGGATCATACTATTCCTAGCTAACAAATGGCTATGGTTTACGCATACACATTAGGGTTGATTGAAACCAAACTACATTAGACTTTCTAGCCGCCCTGGCCCTAGCATCTATACATAGAGTTCGTAGGTGCGAGTGCCTAGAATGTAGGCACGAGTAGACATGAGTGACTGTACTCATCTCGTAGGTTCTACTTTTCATTATGGCAAAGATTTAAATTGAAGTTATTATTATTCTATGCTTTAAATGGAGACCGGGCGGAGATTTATTTCAGTATTTATTTTTGGTTGTTGCTTATTGGACTCTGCCCGAGTCACATAAGGCCGGCCGTTGTTCGCTTGGGATCGGCATAACAATGCTAGGATGCTTATCCAGGACATGGAACTGGTGAAAGCCTTTCTTGGGCCGTCCCACTATTCAAAATGCCGCCCTGTAGTCGAGGGAGGGCTGACCCGGTACGCCGTGGTAACGCTCCTAAGGTGACTATCCTCCGGGGGTTAGGTGGGGGTGTTTTGACCCTTGGGACGGGTCAGATTGAGGTGGGGGCATATGTGAGAACGCCGGGGGCTATTAAGCATATGCCACCTGGTGTTTCTAGTTATTCCCGGAAATTAGAAATCGATTCAAATCGCTGATGCTCACCAGGTGTGAGAATACCAATATCACTGCCTGACAATGTAGTAATCCACTTGAATATGCTGTATCATGGATTCATGGTTTGAATAATTACATGCTTGGATATATATACATGCTTTACTTTTATGCAAAGATTATTTACATTCATGATGAAATTCATAATATGATGGTGGATAGCGGTTCTTAAATCCCGTTATCTCATGTTAACATGCTTTTGTTAAAAATCAATGGCTAAGGACTCACATGATTAGTAAGCAAGCTTCGCGTCAGCCGTAAGCCTATCCATTAAGTCCTACTGAGTAATTAGTACTCAGAGTTTGCCCCTACTTTTGAGTTACAGGTATGGAGTTCATGTTCTGCACCTGTGTTAGAGGAGGGGCATGTTATTATCAGGAGTAATCATCATGGTTGGCATGGAAGCGACATCGGTGGCCTCGATGTTGTTCCATCGTTGCAGTCTTTTGCATCACTATGAATCTGAAGCTATGAACTTTAATTCCGCAGCGAGATACGTTTGAAACTCAGTTATGTTATGGTACTATGTTGGAACTTTATTTGATTCGAACTAGTTTGTAAACTATCCTTAATTATTACACTCTTCAACTGCCTATGATGATGCAACAGTTGTGGCCCCATCGAGGGTCAGATGTGTGTGATGTCGGTTCCTCTGGATTTGGTGCTATCGAAGGCCGAAGGCCTCTCGACGGACTACCAGGTTTAGTGCAGCTTAAGTGCACTATGAGCCAAAGAAGGCAGGTGTGCTTAATCTGGGTTAAGCAGGGCGGTTTCGCCACAGCTGGTATCAGACCGATTATACACAGACAACAGTTATATCATCAAGTTTTGGTTTACAAAACCATTTTCGAAAACCCCTTTTTAAGTAATTCAAAAATGAGAGTATGCGTAATGCCCATATAAGGATGTTAGTGTATCCAGGTGACATCGCTAACATTCTGAACTAGATAGAACTCATATGCATATTCGGAGCTTTGGGAAGCAACTTTTCGGCCATAGCAAACCCCAGCACTAGAGGTACGCTATCCGGATTTGCGAATGGTTGTAAGCACTGCATTCATGCCCCATAGTAAGAGCTCTTTAAGGGTGGTGGGCATACTTTGGATGCTTTCATGCCCACCACACTTACATTCAGTTTTGTGATCCACCTTTCTCTCGACAATCCCCAGTACTGGTGGAAAGTCAGGTTTTGAGAGAAGGTGCAAAGGCCCACCCTACTTTGTGCACGCAGCGGTCACGCGTGGATGCCACACTAGGTGGTAATGTATGAGCATGCATTCTTCTACAAGTACCCGAACTACGTGCGAAATTAAGACAAATAGAGAACGGCTAGTTGCATTAGGGAGTGCTCTGCATATATGTCACCGAAATAACGCTAGCTATACTATATGTACCTAAGGTGTGTGATGTGAGATCGGCCAGTACGAATCATGCATCATATCTTATGTTTTTATTCTTGTTGGGGGGGTTTGAGAATACAACCGATGTAAATCGTAACTTCAATTTACCTTCTGCACGCTCTCATTATTATACACATACAAGTTTTCATTTATACAAGTTGTTCTAAATCACTAATCTGAGGCCTTGCTTATTAAAAACAGATGGCTAGAACCAAGCAAACGGCACGTAAGGCCACCGGAGCACAGATCACCGTCCTTTCCGATGTGACTCACACTTCTCCTATGGTGGAGGGTGGGTTGCTTCACACCCGCTGTCGTGAGGCATGTCCCCTGTCCCAGATCCTATGCAGGGCCGTGAGGGAGATGGGGCATCGTCCCTGTCCCTTCATCTCTATGTAGATGGTGCACGAGGAGGGGGATTGCTGGGGCCCAGGTTGTCCTTCCACGAGACTCTCTCATGGGCCAGAACACGATCACTGTCTATGGGGCCAATGAGGAGGAAGCCTACAAGAAGGCAGTGTTGACTGTGCTCACCTCACTGAGCTTTGAGGAGGAGGCAGGCCGTTCGGTCCTGCGCTACCTCCCCACTGACGAGACAGACGACGAGTGGCACCGTCGCCACGAGCAGCTCCAGGACCGTCCCGGTGCCCGGCCCTATGCCACGTGCATGGAGTACGCCCGCGAGGCATGCGGGATGTACCTCCGTCCAGAGGACCAGAGCCGTTTCTACTTTGACAGGTTTGTGGAGACACGTGCACGAGTGGAGGAGTTGGAGGCTCAGGTGGGCAAGCTTCAGCAGTGCCTTGCAGAGCACTAGCAGCCAGCTCCTATGGAGCAGGACCCTCCTGCTACGACTACAGAGCCGGAGGAGGTTGAGGGAGAGGCCTCGGTGTCTGATGCCCGCTCTGCCGTCTAGCATGGGGGAGAAGTGGATGATGATGATGACTTATGTTTGTGGTAGTAGCATGTTGAAAGCGATTTTTTTTATTATTCCGCTTCGTGCTTTTAATTCATGGTTGTACCAAACAATGGTGAGGGTGAGAGAACTCATTTATGTACGCCATTTGAGTAGTTGATGGACATCTTAGCATGTGCTATTTGATGGGTGGTCGATGCGACCATCACCCTTTGATGTAATAGTAAGACTACTTAGTGTCATTCGAACCTTTTATGTGGCTCTTGAAGTTAGTTCGATGTCCTTAAATTATTTGAGATGGTTTGGATTGGCACCTCGTTTTGGATTGCAGCTCGCAATCTGGAATTTTATACAGCTGCAGCTAAAACTGAGCGTATCACAAAATCTGGGAAGTTTTGGTTCCTAAGTTGTATAACAAAGTTGTGGGGTACTTTCTAGTGCACAAGTTTGTCAATTGGAGCGTTCTCCAAATATGCTTAGATCAGGAGATATGGTCAAACTTTTCCTGGGCATCATTCTGGACTACAGCAGCACCTGAGAGATAAATATACCTTACACCCTTTTAGAGGAAGATTTGAACTGGGAGTTATATACCAAAGTTGTAGAGGAGGATGTGTGTGACAACTTTTACATATAAAGTTTCTCCTGAAGTGCTTAGTTTGAAAGTTATGGATGAAATTGTACCGGTTCAGAAATCTGGACAGAATTGATATACCCTAATATACACTGAAATTTGACCAAGTTACAGACTGAATCACCGAAAACTTTCTTTACTAAAGTTGAAGAACACAGAACAAGGGACAACTTTGTTAAAAGGGTTATGGTCAAGAAACGCATGGTTTAAGAACAGATTGCAACTTAAACAGTCGATGTCCCAGGTTGGGTAGAAAAACCTGAGCATAGCTAGTAGAACTATTTTGTTCCATCTATTAAGCCAATTTAGCACAAATGATACATAAGAAAGTTCAAGAGCACTAGATTTCGAACAACCTTCGTATTTATAGTTTTGCACGAATTGTCGTTTCGATGCCCGAATCAGTGAAGCAAAAACAGGGACTTGCAATCACAAACAGCACACTCAATTTTCGGCTACCATGAGCAAGTGACCACCTATGCAAAATGATGGCTAATGCTTTATGTGCAATTAAATGCTTCTGTTTCCTTACATGTTTTTCATGTATTCAGAATATATTTTTGGTGTTGTGGTCTTTTGTCGCTACATCTACTGCACTAAAGTTTTGGACTAAACACAAGTTGCCTCATTCTTGCAGATGGTTAACACTCGCCAAGGGCAAACCTTAGGGTCGGGACAGCAGCCGTAGAATGCCCCACCTCCACCAGAGCTCGCTACTCTGGTTGTGCAGCAGGCGGAGTTAATCCGCATGATGGCAGAGGAACGCCAGGGCCATGATCAGCGGCGGGAGCACCATCCCCGCGGCATCACCTATCAAGATTTTGAGGGACTGCACCCTCCAGTCTTCATGACCTGCCCGGAGCCACTCGCTGCCGACGACTGGCTCCGCACTATTGACTCCAAGTTCACCCTCCTACCTGGGCTGTCTGAGCAAGAAAAGGCTCGATTTGCTGCGCAGTTGCTTCAGGGACCCGCGGGGGCGTGGTACGCCACGTTCCAGGCTATGCAACAGCAGGGGCACATGATCACATGGGGAGAGCTCCGTACGGCCTTTCGGGCTCACTATATCCCAGCAAGCCTTATGGAGCAGAAACAACGTGAGTTCAGGGAACTCAAGCAAAGTAGCAAGACCGTGATGTAGTACGTGCAGGCATTCATCCACCTGGCTCAGTACTCTCCAGGAGATGTAGCTGACGATCCTAGCAGAGCGGCCAGACTCGTGCAGGGTTTTGACCCCACACTCTAGACACACCTGGGGCGTCGTTACCAAAGCTTCACGGACTTGGTAGATACCGCACTGGACATGGAGCACCGCCTCCACGTTGCCAATGAAGATTAGAGGCGCAAGCGCCAGGCTAGCACCGCACCTGTTGGTTCTTCACAGAAACAGAAGAGCACCTACCAGCAGCCACAGCAGAACTTCCAGAGGCCTCGCTTTGTGATCCGGCCCAATCAGCCGGGTTGAGTGCACAGGGCACCACAGCAGCAGTTCCCGTCCTACAGAGCACTGGCACAGCTTCCCGCGGCTCCTACTACTTCAGGGGCCAGGGGTCCATGCTTTAACTGTGGCAAGACGGGGCATTTCAGCAGGGAGTGTCGAGCACCCCGCCGGCTGCAGGGCCCTACTCCTGCAGGTGGCAGCCAAGGGACCGAAGGGGTCTGCACCTAAGACGGGTCATGTCCAATTCATTCACATGGGGCAGATTCCAGCCGGAGAGCCGGTACTTGCTGGTACGTTCCCAGTCAATGGTCATCCGGCTGTCGTGTTGTTTGATTCTGGGGCTACTCGTACCTTCATTAGTCAGTCATATGCATCAAGGCATGGGATAAAAGCTTCTTACATAAAAGAAAGGTACAACATCTCTGCACCAGGGAACCCCATCAACACAAATTTGATAGTGAAGACACTACACTTAAGTATAGGAGGGGAAGAGTTCACTATTAACCCCGTGGTGCTGCCACACCAAGGGATTGATATAATTTTGGGAATGAACTGGATGACAGAAAATGATGCGGTCCTGGATATTGGCAGCAGGACAGTGCAGTTGAAATCTAGTGTTAGTGGCAGAGTCTTGAAAGTACACATGCCAGATCAGAAGAACATAGAGCCCACAGTAAATGCAACCGAAATCAAAGAGATTAAAAAGATACCGGTCGTATGTGATTTCCCTGATGTGTTTCCAGAGGAGCTTCCTGGGCTTCCTCCAGACAGAGATGTGGAATTTAAAATTGACCTTGTCCCAGGAACGGCACCTGTTTCAAGGAGGCCGTACAGAATGGCATCCGATGAACTCAAAGAACTAAAAACACAACTGCAAGAACAATTAAATAAAGGGTTCATCCGTCCCAGCTCATCACCTTGGGGTTGTCCAGCTTTCTTTGTTGAGAAGAAGGACCAAGGTGGTAAAAGACTCTGCGTTGACTATCGGCCTTTGAATGCAGTCACGGTCAAAAATAAATACCCATTACCACACATTGATATACTATTTGGTCATGTCCTTTGGACTCACTTTGAATGCAGGGTTTTCTCAAAAATTGATCTGAGGTCCGGGTACTATCAAATAAAAACCAAAGAGGAAGACGTACCCAAGATAGCTTTCTCCACCAGATACGGCTTGTATGAGTATTTGGTCATGTCCTTTAGACTCACCAATGCACCGGCTTTCTTCATATACATGATGAATTCAGTGTTCATGAATGAACTCGACAAGTTTATGGTAGTATTCATTGACGACATACTAATCTACTCCAAGAACGAAAAAGAACACGCAAAGCACTTACGAATAGTACTCACTCGGCTCAGAGAACACAAGCTCTGCGCCAAGTTCAACAAGTGTCTTTCTAGATGAGAGAAGTAAGTTTCTTGGGGCACATTCTGTCCGAGAAAGGAGTAGCAGTTGACCCTAGCAAGGTAGAGTGTGTATTGAATTAGAAGCAACCCGAAATCGTAACTGAGATCTAGAGTTTCCTCGGTTTAGCGGGCTACTACCACCGCTTTATCAAGGATTTCTCCAAAACTACAAAGCCAATGACCTCACTAACCAAGAAAAATGCCAGGTATTCGTGGAGTCCGAACTATGAGGAAGCTTTCAGAGCTTAAAGAAATCATTAACAACTGCGCCAGTGCTAGCACAACCGGACGTCACGAAACCTTTTGACGTGTGTTGTGACGCCTCCGGCAATGGGCTTGGCTGTGTCCTAATGCAAGAAGGGAGAGTAGTTGCTTACGCTTCCCGCCAGTTAAGAAAACATGAAGCCAACTATCCGACACATGATCTTGAGTTAGAGGCGGTCGTTCATGCTTTGAAAATATGGAGGCACTACCTACTGGGCAACACTTGTAATATCTACACTGATCACAAGAGCGTCAAATACATCTTCACGCAAGCTGAATTAAATATGAGGCAATGACGGTGGTTAGAGTTGATAAAGGATTATGATCTAGAGATTCACTACCACCCTGGGAAGGCAAATGTGGTAGTTGATGCGCTAAGCCGTCGGGCTCATTGCAATGTGCTTGAAGTCTGACCCACGGCAAGGGTGATCTGTTGGGAAATGGATCAGATCGAGATGCCTATGGAACAACTAGCTGAACTTTATAACCTCATTATTGAACCCACCATCAAAGAGCAAATCATAACGGTACAAAAACAAAATAAAGGCATGGCGTTCATTCGTGAGGGTATGGATGAGAAGAAGAGGGCATGCTTCACACTTGATGACCAGGGTATGTTATGGTTTAAAAATCGATTAGTGGTACCTAAAGACATGGAGTTAAGGAAGAAAATACTTGATGAAGCTCACACCTCTATGTTCACCATACACCCGGGTAGCAATAAAATATACCAAGACCTAAAGCAAAAATTTTGGTGGACCCGTATGAAGCGGGAAATTGCCAAGTACGTGTCTGAGTGTGATGTGTGTCAGAGAGTGAAAGCAGACCACCTAAAGCCTGCTAGTATGCTTCAGTCGCTAGCGCTTCCAGCATGGAAATGGGAGGATATACACATGGACTTCATTGTGGGATTGCCTCGTACTCAGAAGGGCTATGACTCCATTTGGGTCATCATTGACCGCTTCAGCAAATCTGCTCACTTCATTCCGGTGAAGAACCGGTATAATGCACAGAACTACGCAGAGATTTATATCTCCCACATTATTTCATTGCACGGGGTTACTAAAACCATCACTTCAGATAGAGGCTCATTGTTTGTGTCCTGTTTCTGGGAGTAGTTGCAAACCACTCTTGACACCACTTCGATTCACAGTTCCGCATATCACCCTCAAACTAGTCGTCAAGTTGAGAGAGTAAATCAAATCCTGGAAGACATGTTGAGAGCTTGTGCTTTAACCTATTCCACCAAATGGGACGAGTGTCTCCCACTTAGAAATGGCTCCTTTCGAGGCTCTATATGGCAGAAGATGTAGAACACTACTCAACTGGTCCGAACCCGGTGAACATGTCACTTTTGGCCCTGACTTGGTCACGCAAGCCGAAGAACAAGTAAAATTCATTCATGCTAATCGAAAAAGAGCACAGTCGAGGCAAAAGAGTTATTCTGATAAGAGGAGAAGACCACTAGCCTTTGAGAAAGACGACCACGTGTATCTTCGAGTGTCACCCATGAAGGGGGTACATCGCTTTGGAGTGAAAGGAAAGTTAGCACCAAGGTATGTCGGTCTGTTTAAGATCCTAGAAAGATGTGGTCCAGTTGCTTACTGACTAGAGTTGCCACCACAACGGTTCACGACGTGTTTCATGTCTCGCAACTTAAGAAGTGTTTGAGAGTGCCGGAAGAAGCAGTGTGTTGACAACGGAATTTGGCTGCCCCTATTAACGGGCCAAGATCGGCTTTGGGCTGAAAAGAAGTCGTCCAAGGGAGGGACGGCGGAGTGATAGAGCAGGCCATTGGGCCTTGTATCGTAGATTAAAGAGTCTGGTTTTAGTTAGTTAGGGTTTCTAGCTTAATTACGGAAGGGCAGGTTTGTTGCCCTAGTCTACGGACTATAAATATGTATCCTTAGTATCGAAATAAAGTTGACGACATACGTTCATCGAGCAGCGGCTGTCTCCATATCCCCTTGGCGCATCTCTACCTCTAGCGACTAGAGTTTCAGGTAATCGTCATGCTGCCTTAACGATTTAGTTCGTTATAGGCATTATGACGTTAGTCGCCTGGCAAATCGTGTACTGAAGCGTTTTTGATGGCACGGTTTGCCAGTTACCGCGATGAATCTCGCGATAAGCTTTGCTTAGCGCGAGATCCATTAGTTACCCCGACGAATCTCATCTCAAGCCTAGCTTAGTATGAGATCCATCACGTGTATGAGCCGATATGCTTGCACGTCGGCTCATATACAACTTGTTGATATGCTAATATCTGTTGTGGTGCATGCTTTTATGCTGCCAGTTTGTTATCAGTTTAGCATGTCACAAGGTTTAGAGCTTAGATTAGATCTGTTCTCATAGTTTTATCTACAGATCACATGTTAGTAGGAAGATCCGATGTATACCCTGTCTTGCCTTTTATCGCTTTATCAAAGATACACCTGCCCTTATATTACTCTTATAGAATCTTTGGCGAGTTTAGTAGATTCGGGGTATGTTTGATGTTCATCTGGATGTTTTAGCCGACCAGAATAGATCTAGTCGTGTTTTCTTTTCCTTTATTTAAGCACTTCTATATATTGTATCTGGATATACTGTTGGTAAGATAGCAGGGCTTTGCCGACGAAGTAGATCCGATTTAGGATGAGCCGATCCGAGCGATCCGACTAGTACTTAACGTTTCGATCTGTTTTGTCTGCTTACACAAGTGAAACAGGAACCAACCAACGTGAACTCCATCATCACAACCTCCCTAGCTAGGTTATAAGCTAGGTGGCATGCCCAAACAACACCAAGCCAAGAACGATCGGCTGATCCGTGCAGCTGATCGTGGGTCGCAGCAAGGAGGAGCGATCCCAATGATCCACATACACCTCTCGGCCCTATTGTGTAAAGCTCTCTAGGGAACTACCCTTCGGTTTTCTAGTGCAACACATTTTTGGCACGCCCGGTGGGACAAATCTCGATTTATCTACATGGCTGGTGGCAAAGGAAATCGCAGCGCCAGCACCGACGAGGGCAGAGAAGAACTCATCCCCATCGGGAGATCTGAAGACCTGCCTGAGATGCACCAAAAGCGTTACGCCGAAATCATCGAGGAACTCAAGACCAAAGTACTCGCCATGTATCAAAAGTCTCACCATGGCGGCATCGTGTTACATGGATGCTCTTCGTCACTTCATGACGAAGTCGATCTCCTGACCCCCTCACAGCGGCGTACTAAAGTGCTCCACGAGAAGATAAACAGGATTACCGTGCATGCTTTGATCAGACAGTCTGAGGCGGTCATAAACCGCATGGATAACATCGTGGTCAAGACGGTTAGAGCAGCGTTGGCCGGTGAACCTCTTCACATCACCGGCCCCGAGTTGAACGGCCACGTGGGGGAAGCCATGTTTTACTCCAAGCCGCTCACACCCATCCACATTGAGGTGCAAGGGGATAACATCGCAGAGTTCATCATGCATCCTCCACGTGATAGGTTTCCTCTAGAGACCAAGGTTTACTCAACTCCACCCTTGGTCATACCTGATGGTTTTGTATGCCAGCTGAGGTACTGACAGCTGGAGGAAGGAGAGGCACCCCCTCCTCCGTACCGTAACCCAGTCCTCGTCAATTCATCGCTAGGACCGAAGCAAAACCCTCCTTCAAAAGCCAAGCCTACGCATGGAATCGCTCCACATGGAGCAGCAAAAGTGTCAGACCAGGAGCTAGCTGAATGGCAAAACGCCTATGGGACTGGGCCGATCCATAACGATCAGGTCATGTTTGCTGCAGGGATGGGCCTCGATATGTCTCAAAAAGATCTTTCCGAGATTTTGAAGTACCAATATGGTATTACACCTATACCGGCGGCCATCACCTATGCAAAGCCTTACCCAGAGGTATAGGACCATCTCGAGGCTCCTCCCAAGTTCAAGATCCCTGATTTTACCAAGTTCAGTGGCAGCGATGGTGCCAGTACCGTAGAGCACGTCAGCCGGTACCTCGCGCAGCTAGGGATCGCATCAAGGGCCGAATATATGAAAATTCGGCTGTTCTCTCTATCGTTGACTGGGCCAGCCTTCGGCTAGTACACCACTTTGGCCCTGGGTCCATCACCACTTGGAAACAGCTAGAGGAAAGCTTCCATGCTCAGTTCTTCTCGGGATCCGATGAAGCCACGTTCACACACTTGAACAGCATCCACCAGCTCCCGAGAGAGACGGTGCACAAGTACATCCAACGGTTCCGTGAGCTAAGGAACCGTTGCTACTCCCTCCACCTCGACGAGAAGATTCTGGCGTAGATAGCGTACAAGGGATTAAATAGGGCCATCAAGGCGGTGTACGGGCCGACCGATTTCAATTCTATCGGCCATCTAGTGTCAAAGGTTGCTGCTTATGAGCGGAGCCACCCAGATGTCCTGCGGGAGAGGCAAAGACGGAGCATCAGCTGTATCCAAGCCGATGAAGATGACACCTTAGATGATGTTGATGCTTACCTTGTTCAGTGGGCAAGGGCTAACAAGCCTCTACAGTGCCAATGGGTGAAACAGCCTGAGCCGATCCTAGGCTACGACTTCGATGTCTCAAAGACCAAAGCCATATTTGACATGCTCGTCAAATAAAAGCTGTTAGTACCATTGCCTAGACATCAAGTCCCTACGGCTGAAGAAATGCATGGCCGCAAATACTGCAAATGGCATAATAAGTTAGACGGGCACAATACCGGTGACTGCAGGATCCTGCGGTCTGAAATTCAGAAAGCCATAGAGCAAGGCAGGCTGGTGTTTGCTCGCACTCCAATGAAGATAGACACGATGCCTTTCCCGGTCAACGCCGTCCACGCTACAAGTCCATTGCCCGACGAATGCTACTCGGAGTTTGTATCCGAGTTGATGAGCCGAGCGCGCTTGGGCAGGGCTATTTCTTCGAGCCGGATCCTGCACCGGGGCAATCAACATCAGTTTTCGCATCTCCTTCGAGGTCCTGCCGTGTCGATCAACATGGTTCACGCATCTAAGGATGAGAAGGGCAAGGCTAAGGTGGATCCTCTCGACGATGTCCCTCTCGAGTTTAGGGCCGAAGAGCATACTTCGGTCAAAACGGTGCAGAGGAATCGATGATGTTGCCCCATCTCGGGGGTGCTGATGGGCATGTACGCACGCCATCATCAACAAAACGAGGTGCGACGTCGTGCCGAAGAAGATGAAGCCTATCATCGTGAGCGTCGCCGTCATCTTGAGGATCAACGCCGCGAAGAACAGCGCCGCGAGGATCGACGCCGTGAAGAACAGAGGCGACACCAGTCACGCCGCGACGCCATGAACCGCGACCAGCACTGGCGCTGCCCCTACTTGCACTTTTGTTGGATGCAAGGTATGGAGAGGCTACTCACCATTGATGATTGTTTGTTCCGACCGTAGGAGTTACCATGTCAAGACATCTGTGTTTGAACGTCTGGAGCGAATGTCATCACCATGACGATGTCGCATGGCCTCGCCGCACTGCCACCGTGATCCTACTTCTCCACCACGGCGTCCCCCATCTCCACCACCAAAGCGGTGCTCTGTGTCCCCGCCACTGGCGCGCTCACCTCCTCCAGCAAAGCAGGACGACCCGAAAGACTCCCGGCGTCGTTTAGAATGCCACCTGGCGAGATGGTGCCCCGAGGGCTTCACCAAGACACAAAAGTGCAGGGTTCAGCGCTTGCGCTACCTAGAGTTAGCCGAAGAAGAATATGTTCGGCAGCTCAAGAAGATTGGAGGCATCATGGATATTCCAAGCTTACAATCCAGACGAAATTTTGTTTGGAAACGGAAGCCCCAGTCTCACACTATAGAAACGTCAACGAGGCCGGCACCATCCGAGCCGGCCAAGCCAAACGCACAGGAAGGCGCATCACGCATGGTCGGTCATGATTCCACCAGCGACAACGATGACATGGAAGATGAGGTCAACGAGGTGATCAAGAAGGCTACAGCAGGTATAAATATGGTCTTTTATCTACCTGAAGATTTTCGTCCTCCCAGCAGTGAATAGATGGCCGAGTCAATGGCGCAGCTTAGCCTCGGCCCCGCTGCTGCAATTTTGAAAAGCCGATCGACAAGAAGTATCGGCATCTAAAGCCTCTCTACGTGAAGGGTTTCATCAATGGCAAGCCAGTTGGTGGGATGCTCATCGACGCAGGTGCAACCATTAATATCATGCCATATTCCTTGTGCCGCAAGATTGGGAGGTCTGCCGACGACCTTGTGAAGACCAACGTCACCCTCAACGACTTCAAGGGCACTTCATCTCAAGTCAAAGGGGTCCTTAATGTCGAGCTAACAATTGGCCACAAGACACTCAACACTTCCTTCTTCGTGGTCGACGATCATGGTCCTTATTCGGCTCTTCTTGGCCGAGACTGGATTCATGCCAACTGCTGTGTGCCCTCCTCAATGCATCAATGTTTGGTCCAATGGGACGGTGACAACATTGAAGTTGTACCTGCGGACGATTCTCGCAGCATCGCACAATTGTCCACGTCAGATGAAGCAGAGTGCCTCTCGGATCAACAAGAGCTGAACTGGAGTTTCGTAGAAGAGGCAAAAACCGTGATCACGCCGGTTCTGGCAATCGGCACCCATCTATAAACGGTGGGCCACTTCAGCCAATGGCATCGGCCGATTCTCATCGGCTAATAAATTCCGATAGCGTGTCTACGACCTCACAGGCCGTAGTGGCTGATCTGCATGATCGGCCCCAAAAAAATTTATAATCATGTTTTTGGATGTAGGACAGGATTGGCCAATCTGGGTGATCGGCCACAAAATATCAATGTAATTTGTACTTCGTCTAATATGTGGCGAAACCGCCTAGCTTAATCCAGACTAAGCACACCTGTCACCTCTGGCTCGTAGTGCACTTAGGCTAGACTAAACCCAGTAGTCCATCGAGAGTCCTTCGGGCTCTCGATAACACCATTTCCTAGAGGAACCGACATCATACACACCCGACTCTCGATAGAGCCACAACAGTTACAACATCACAGGCAGTTGAATAGATATTACATAGACTTTAATTACAAACCAGTTCGAAATCGAATAGAGTTCAACATAGTTTCATACAACAACATAGTTCAAATAGTCTCTCGCAGCGGAAATTTTTTAAAGTTCTTGTTTCACAGTAACCAAAAGACTTGCATAAATAGAACGAGCATCAAGCCCACTGATGCCGCTCCTTGCCAGATCATGACCCTTCTCATTCTTGATGATAACACGGTCCGCCACCAACACAGGCACAGAAGAGGAACTCCATACCTGTAAGCCAAAAGTGGGGGTGAAACCCTGAGCACTAATTACTCAGTAGGACTTAATGGACGGGACTTACGGCTGACGCAAAGCTTGCTTACTATCGTCTGGATCCTTAGCGATTGCTTTTAAATAGGATCAAGTTAATAAGTGGAAGTAGGATTTGACAGCTGCTTAAGTTTGATGTCTACAAGCAGGATTTGACAGCTGCTTGATCTATTGCACAGAACAGGGATTCTACAGCTGTTTGTGCTATCATATTAATATAACCAACATGAGTGTGACAAGTATTGCGTGAAAGTAAATCAGGTATATCCAAGCCTGTAGTATTCAAAACCATAATCCATAAATCAACATATTCAAGTAGTTACTACATTGTCCGGCAGTGATACTGGCATTCTCACACCTGGTGAGCATCAGTGATTCGAATCGATTTTTATATTCCCGGGAATAACTAGAAGCACCAGGATGGCATATGCTTACTAACCCCCGGCGTTCCCACATATGCTTCCCCCATCTCCACTTGTCCCGTCTCAAGTTCGATTCACTCCCACCTAACTCCCGGAGCGCGTTGTCGTAGGAGCGTTACCACGCAATGGGTCAACCCTCCCTTGACACCCGCCTCAGCGGCCACCTTCCTCTCAACCAGTGGGTAGGAACGTGTCTCTCTGCTTGAGACGTCACAGGTAAGACTTTCACCGGTCCATTATCCCGGATAAACACCCTAGCAATGTTATGCCGATCCCAAGCGAACAACGACCGGCCTTATGCGACTCGGGCGGAGTCCACCACACATTATTCCAGTTCTCCTCATACAAACCCATATCTCCGCCCGGTCTCCATTTAAAACATAACATAATCATAGCTTAATAACAATAAATTGCATAGTGAGAATCCTTCTTTTTGAAAAGTAACCCCTACGAGACGAGTGACCTTTATTCACTCGTGTCTACTCGTACCTAACCATTCTATGCACTCGTCCTACGAACTCTAGATATAGGTGCTAGGGCCAGGGCGGCCGGGATGTCTAATGCAAGTGGTTCCAATCAACCCTAATGCATATGTGAAACCCAAAACAAATACTAGCTGGGATTTGCATGGTCCTGCCTACCTTCTTCGCTAGGGTTAGCCTCCTCGGTGACGCACTCAGAGCTCTGCTGCGGGTTCTCCTCCTGCTGTGGAGGTTCCTGCTCCTGGTTGTCCGGCTCCTCGATCAATGGCTGCTCCTGCGTCGGCAATTCGCTTGCGGGATCTATATGTATTACAATGTATGCGAATGAGTGTAAGGAAATGCATTGCCGTTGCGAGATGTATGAAGAATGTAAAGCATGATGAATGGCATGGTAACGAAAGGCTTAAGTGACTCCAATTTGGTTTATTCATCAAGGAATGAATACCTCGTGAAGTTTTATTAAGAAATCATACAATCCATCACTAGAACCTAGTACAACATATCATGCCTAACAAGAACTAGAATTTTCTAGCAAGAAACATGGTACAGTAGTTTAACACATTGCATATGCTTATTCTTAGGGTAATTTATCCTCATTGGTGAATTAATCTATGCACCTGAGTTGTAGAAGTAAAACATAACCAAATAAGACCAAACTTTTATGACATGCAGGTCCTACATACCCAAGGCTACTGTCAAAATTTCAGCTCATTTGGAGTTATAATTATTTTATTAAAATTATAATAAGTTTTCAGTCCTACACATGCAGAGACTCATATTTTACCAGTGAGATTTACAAACTATATAGGACATAAGAAAAAGACTAGTGAGTCTTATTTATCATACTTTGCATAGGCCTCATTTCCGAGTTATTAAATAATGCATAAAGTACATGTAAAATGATAAAACAGTGAATGAACAGTATAACCTAGGGTCACCAAGATTCTCACAGTGTCCAAATGTCCTAAGGAAGCCACTAACCAAGTTTCATCATTTTAGGATTTTACTAAGACCATGTTTTCCATTTTTCCTTGATATAACAAGCATACACAATAACAGGGGCAAAATCATACATGCACATCTCCACATCATACCCACTGTGTAGATCTATTAACAAGGAGTACAATGCAACTGAGTTTACCTTTTTACGATTTTTATTTGATTTATTATGATTTTCCAAAGTTTCAGCCGAAAATCACAAAATAAAATGGAAAAACATCGGATCCAGGGACCTATCCGTGATTAAACCTAAGTTACAGGGGCTAGCACGGAAGACCGGCAAGACTCAGTAAATAGGCGCATGGATTAAATTGTAAATGCAAGAAAACCGAGGGGGCAGATCCAAAGAATCCCCCTTCATCTTCCTCCCGCCGCGCACGACGGCGCGATGGCGGGCGCGTGCACTGGCGAGCTCGGGCTCGCCGGAGCCGCGACACGGGGCGCGGGAGGTGCGCGCGAGCGCGGCGCTCACCCTGAGGTAGGTCTCGATGGCGGAGGTGGCGTGGACGAGGCGGGCAGCGCGGTGAACTGGAGATGAACCGCGGTGGTGTTGGCGTGGCCGCGATGTCGAGGCGGAGTCAATCTCGGTGGATGGGGGCGGACCGGCGACGAGGTCAAGCCCCGTGGGTGCGCGGCAGAGCGGCGAAGGTGGTGGTGCGGTTCTAGTGGAGCGGAGGGCGACGGAGAGCGCGGCGCGAGCTCGAGCTCGAGCTCGGGCCAGCAATGGCGAGCGGGCATGGCGCGGGCGAGAGAGAGGCGAGGAGTGGCTCGGGCGAGGCGAGAGCGAGGGGAAGGGAAAGAGTGAGGCCAAGGCTTCGGCCTCCTCTTAAGCGCGCAGCCGGAGGGGGTCGATCCATGGGCGCGCGGCGGTCCGGACAGAGTGGCCGCCCAACATGCGGGACCCACCTGTCATAGGCTCCAGGAAAATTCCAAGTATATTTGTGTTTTCTCTCCCTCTGTAAATCGCCTTTTTGACCCATTTAGAGCCCGATTTTGGAAAAGTGGTAATCGGATGAAAGGTTGTACTCTTCAAGATATACAACTTTGTCAAAAGGTTCAACACCAAATTCCAAGTGGAATTATGATTTCAATTTGAATTTAACTAGCAGCTCCCAGTTTGGACAGTGGACCTTTATTGCTTGGGAAATTCAAAACTCCCATTTATGGGCATTATCTCCCAAGGTTCCTTTTGACAAGTTTGTTTAGAATTTCAAAACCTACAACTTCTCCAATTTGAGCTTTTCATGAAAGTGGCTGTAGGATAGAGCAAATTTAGGATTTCTAAATAGAGCTGATTTGAGCTGGTTTTTTGTACTGACATTGAATGACCTTAATCACCTTGTAAACCTCGTTATATGACAAGACTCCAATTAACAAAGTTGTTTATCTCTTGTCTACCTACAGTTTAGTCAATATGAGTTTCACCCAGATCTCAATGGAATCAGAGTTATGAGCATAAACATAGCATCACACATGCAGAAAACAGATTTCTAGGAATTGCATAATAACCTAGATAGATCATAGCTCAATTATATGCAAACACATGATGCTTCATGATGCTTATTGATGAATGCTTCATGTGATAACAATGATTATGCACTTGAGATGCTGGAGCATAACATTATAAAGATGTTTTGACATGCGATGATCAATTGTCCGATGATGAGGAAAAACATGAGATCGCACCTCCCCATCCAACCCCGGCATCGTCAAGCTCTACCCAGGAATTTGCCGAGGAAGGTAAACTCGGCTTTCGATGTACCCCCTCTGACGAGCTTGAGGCAGTTGACATCGGTCCAGGAGATCGCCCTAGGCTAATATGGGTAAGTAAGAAGCTTGACCCAGAATTCAAGACTGAATTGATAAAACTGCTTAGGGAGTATCCTGATTATTTTGCCTGGGAGTACCACAAGATGCCTGGGCTTGATCGACCTATCGTCGAACATCGGTTGCCAACAAAACTTGGGTTTCATCCGTTTGCACAACACCCTAGGAAGATCGATGTGAAGATTGTAGATACAGTCAAACAAGAGATAGAAAAGATGATTCGTGCTGGTTTTATTCGTCCCTGCCGATACGCCACCTGGATATCAAGCATTGTTCCTATTTGGAAAAAAATGGGAAGCTCAGGATATGTATTGATTTCAGAGATTTGAACAGAGCTACCCCAAAAGACGAATATCCCATGCCTATCGCCAAATCGCTCGTCAATGCTGCAGCTGGTCACAAGATGATGAGTTTCCTTGATGGTAATGCTGGATATAACCAGATATTCATGGCCGAAGAAGACATCTACAAGACAGCTTTTGGTTGCCCTCAAGGTTTATTCGAGTTCATGGTTATGACTTTTGGTTTGCGTAATGCTGGGGCTACTTACCAGCGGGCCATGAATTATATTTTCCACGATTTGATCGGCTGGCTTGTAGAGGTTTATATCGACGACGTGGTGGTGAAATCGGTCTTGCAAGAAAATCATTTAGCCTTTCTTCGCCATGTTCTCGAGCATACTCGGAAGCACGGAATGAGGATGAACCCAGATAAGTGCGCGTTTGGTGTCACAGCTGGCCAATTTCTTGGTTTCATGATCCATGAGAGGGGAATCGAAATTGGCTCAAAAAGCAAAGATGCCATCGAAACAATGATGCCACCGAAGACCAAGAAAGAGCTTTAGAAACTTATTGGCAAGATTAATTACATCAGGAGGTTCATCCCTAACCTGTCTGCCAATATTGAAGGCATTCATGCCGTTGATCAGGATGCAAAAGAGTGAAGAATTTATATGGGGATCCGATCAACAGCTGGCGTTTGATAATCTGAAGAAGTATCAAACAACGCCACCTATGATGGCACCGCCTTGTCTCAATGTCCCATTTATTTTCTATCTGTCGACGGACGAGACAACCATCGGCTCGGTGTTGATCTAAGAAGTCGATGGAAAGGAGCAAGTCGTCTACTACCTGAGGCGACGATTACTTGATGCTGAGACCAGGTATTCTGAGATGGAGCGTTTATGCTTATGTTTATACTTTACATGCACCAAATTGTGTCATTACTTGCTTAATGCTGAAACTTGGGTAGTATGTAAAGCCGATGTTATTAAGCATATGCTGTCAGCCCCTATACTTAAAGGGAGGCTCGGCAAATGGATGTTTGCACTCTCGAAGTTTGATATCAGGTACAAACCGGCCAGGGCTGTAAAAGGCCAAGCATTAGCCGATCTCATTACTGAGCGATCGGCTCCACATCAAAATTTCATCGACATATCGTCCTGGGCTTTGTTCTTTGATGGTTCTGCGTGCGATGCTGGCTGCGGTGTCGGGCTTCTCATTATTTCCCCTCGGGGGGCACAATATGAGTTTGCCTTTCGCCTCAGCGAGCAATGCACTAACAATTAAATGGAGTATGAAGCTTTGTGCAAGGGCCTCGAGTTGTTGCTTGAGGCAAGGGCTGAAGTGGTGGAAGCTTTCGGCGATTCTAGAGTTGCCATCAGTCAGTCGACAAAAGATTTTAATTGTGCTAGTGATCTATTGTATCCCGATCTTCTACGTTGTCAAGAATTGATGGCAAAATTTAGATTTGTTCGATTAACATGGATACCAAGGGAGAACAATCTTGAAGCCAACAAGCTTGCGCAAATAGCTTCTGGATATGCCAAACAAGATGACAGCGTTTGTGTTGACGTCGTGCCGGTTGATGCAAATAACTGGAGAGCCGATCTGCTCAACAACTTGAGGGATCCGGCTCGGGGGGGCAGATAAGAAGACAAGGCATCGTGCTCTGAAACATGTGCTTATTGGTGATGAGCTGTACTTCAGGACCTTGGAAGGGTTATTGTTAAAATGTTTGGGGCCATCAGAAGCGCCGAAAGTTATGCACGATGTCCACGAGGGAGTATGTGGTACCCACCAATCGGCTCATAAAATGAAGTGGCTGATTAGAAGATCAGGGTATTATTGGCCAACCATGTTAGAAGATTGCTTCAAATACTACAAAGGTTGCCAAGAGTGTCAGAGGTTCGGAGCCATTCAGATGGCACCGGCTGGACCGTTGAATCCTATTGTCAAACCATGGTCGTTCAGAGGCTGGGGTATGGATATGATCGGTTAAGTTAACCCTCCGACCAGCAAGGGACAGAAATGGATTCTGGTTGCCACTGATTATTTTACCAAGTGGGTAGAGGCCGTGCCAATGAAAAACGTCACGGTCAAGGATGTGGTGAATTTGGTCAAGGAGCATATTATTTATAGGTTTGGCATTCCACAAACTATCACCACAGATCAAGGGACTGTCTTTTTGGCTGAAGAATTCAAAAATTTTGCTAAAGAGATGGGTATCACATTGCTGCAGTCGTCCCCTTACTACGCTCAGGCCAATGGTTAGGCTGAGGCATCGAACAAGAGTCTCATCAAGCTGATCAAAAGGAATATAGACGAATATCCTAAGCAATGGCATGATTGGCTCGTAGAGGCATTATGGGCGTACAGGATGTCGTGTCACGGGGCGACTAAGTGCACTCCATACCAGTTGGTGTACGGCCAGGAGGCCATTATGCCGTGGGAGGTTAACATCGGCTCTCGCAGGGTTCAATTTCAGAACCTATCAGCCGATGATTATACATCTCTCATGAACATCAACACAGATGACCTAACAGAGCTTCGGCTATGGGCTTTCGAAAAAATTAGAGATAACAAAGCAAGGGTAGCAAAAGCCTACAACAAGAAAGTGAAGCTGAAGAATTTCAAAATAGACGATCTTGTCTGGGAGTTAGTCTTGCCAGTTGGAACGAAAGATCCAACATTTGGAAAGTGGTCACCTAACTGGCACGGACCTTACCGTATTGTGGAGACTGCCCTAGGAAATTCGTATAAAATGGAGACATTGGAAGGGCTCCGGTTTTTCAGAAACATCAATGGTAAATATTTGAAGAAATATTATCCCAGTATGTGGATCGGATCTTAACGAAGGAACAAGAACTGACGTGATAACATCCGAACTGGTAGCCGATGCCTTGCTATCGTCTTTAGGGAAAATTGGACCGATGCATTGTCATCCGGTCTTAACAGGAGCCGATGTATCAAAACATCGCCTTTAGGAAAGTAATGTAAAATAAGTAACTACGAGTAGCAGGGCCAACGCATGCCATTGGCCATAGCCGATGTTAGGCATCGCTAAAAAATACAGGAAAAACATAATGTTCTTAACCGAGCTATACGCTCGGGGGGCACAATTGACAATGTTCGAGTGATTCGATGAGTCATGTAGAGGAAGATGCTGGTAGGCTCTGAAGATATTGGCGGATTGCAGTCAAAGCTTTCATTCTGACCTTGTCGGCGGAGTCGATGACTTGACGATCTGATTCGTCAGAGCTGATGATCAGGCTTTTGTTTAACTCACGGTGCGTGCAATACTGCCTTTGAGTGACATGGATAGCTTTTGCTTGTTATTTGTGAGCGTCTTCATGCTTGCATCATTGGCTTGGATGGCTGCGTCAACCTGAGATAGCTCTTCCTCAAAGCGCTTGATTTCATCAGTTATCTGTGACCTCCTCGCATCAAATGCTTGCCTAGACGTCTTCAGCCTTGCTTCTTCACTGTCGTCATCCAGGTCTGCCTTAAATTGATTTGCTGCTACACATGCCTTAGTGATTTCCTCTTGCAGGGCCGCCTGGTTGTTACGAATAGCTATCCGTGACGTAGCGGCCAACACATCTTCTAGAAGGAATCCAAGGTGAGCTGTTGGCCGGAGCACTTGCTTCAGGCTCAAAGGTAGCATATCAATGATCAGCTCAAGGGTCGTGCGGATGCCGTCACACGTAACGACCAATTTCTCAATTGGGGTTTCCAGTTGCTTGGAGATGTCTTTAAGGTTCGAGGTCACATCGGCCGGTGGAGTCAAAGGAGGGCTCTCAGTCACCAAAGATTCGCCGATGGTTGAAGGATCGAAGTTCAATAAGGATGCAGCATCAAAGGCCTGGTAGCAGCATGGTTAGTTTACAAACTCGGGACGAAGAAGACATGCAGTTCAGAACACACCTGTGGAGGGCTGACTTCCATGTGGGCTTCGTCTGTCTGGCCGGACATATCCTTAGGAGAAGAATTGGGAAGTTTAGGGGAATTCTCTTTCTCGGCCTCCTCCTGTTCCTGGCCATGCGAGCTGTGACCCTGTATATAGAAAATGGTCAATATAACTTTTAATACTGAATCCAAGGCAAAGTGGAACTTACTAGTGAATCAGAAGAAAGGGTCTGGACCGAGACAACAGGCTTGGGTTTGATGGCGGCTTTCTTGAACCTCAGCTAGCGAAGTCCTTTTCCCTCCCTCTTGCGCGTCACCCTAGGGGAAGAAAAGATGGCCTTGTCGAGAGAAGGCATGTTGGCCTGGTATAAAGGCAGTAGTGCCTTTTGTAAGTACTTGAACGGCTGGCCTGCATCGTCAGTAGGAACAGGCCCTGTCTGCATCTGTGTTCAGGAAATTTGGTCGTATCATGAAGCAACAATGCGCGAAAAGGGGCTGAATCAAATGGGAGATTACCTCTTCAGGTGTGGTTTCATGCTCGGGGTCGATGGCTAGAAGAGCCGATGCCACGGCATTATGTAAAAGGTGGGGCTTCCAGAAATTCCACCAGAGGTCGAAGCCATCGGATGTGTATACGAACTCCATCGTGCCAGGTATGCTTAACTCTTGGTCAGAAAAGATGGAATATGCTTTGGTGGCTACCAGGGAGTCAGATATGTCAGCTCGGCTTTGGATTTTCTCATGGATAATCAGGCGAGGAGAAGTTTGGTTTAGGCCGAGTTGGCGAGCAGCTAGAATAGGTTGGTATGATTCATATCCTGACTTGTTAATTCTGTTACCAGTGCTCATGCTGACTGGAAGGAAACAAGGGGTAGCCATTATGCCGAATATGGTTCGAGTTTCTTCATTAATACTAAAGACATCTAGTTTGAAAAAGGATGGGTTCTCAAATTGTTCAGATTCGGTATATGCATTATATACAAGGGTGGTTTGTGAGTTGTAGAAACATTTGTACCATTTGGCTGCTTCAGCTGCATCGGTCTGGGTTATAGGCAATTGGTGCAAAGCCTGGCCAAATGAGGTGCAACGGATGGATTTGCCTGTGAGGTCTGGAAAAGATTGGGACTCGAGTGATGGGAAATCTGGAATTTCATTACGAAAGTACAGGTGACTCCAGAGCTGAACAAACCACCAAGGACCGCCTGTCTTGATGCGTTGTCCAGCCAATATGCGCTGGGTGTTCAAAGAGAGATGACGGTACAATATGCCTAGGAAGAGTTTGCCTAAGGCAATGGACCGGCCTTGAGCCAGTGCGGTGGCCAAGTTGAGGTAATTCTTGGTCGGGGGTAGAGAAGGACCATTGAAGAGGAAATAGTCAAGCCACAAGTTCAGGAAAGCGATGTGCTCTTTCTCTGAAACTGAACCAGACTGCTTGTTGTGTTGAGCGATATATTGGCTCCAGTTTCGGGTACTGCTCTTTGCTACTATTTTCTTATAAGGACATTCAGCTAGATGGAAGGGAGAAGGGCAGATAGATTTCACATCTAGCCCTAAGATCATGACAACGTCCATGAGGGTGGGTGTCATGGGGCCAGAGCCGAACAGGAAGCAGTTTAGGCTGTCCGACCAGAAATAGCCGATAGATCTAAGCAGATTGTCGTCCTTCTTCATGGGACAAAGAGATAGATCAGAGCATCGGCTATGCGCATAGATTGCCAAGTGGAGCTATATGCGTGCTTAACACGCTTGTACCAATCAGCCCACCCGTCCATAGGGAATGGCAAGGCGCGGAGTTGGTCAGTCCACAGATCTAGGTCTGGGTCGACATGGACAAAAGGCAAGCGTTTGGTCTCTGTTCTAACAAGGTCATATGGGGGCTCATAGGATTTGGGTCCTAAACTGTAAGAATTGGAATTGGCCAAGGTTGGGATCAGTATCTCATCGGCCTGGATGATTGAAGAGCGGGTGCAAGGTAAAGATAACAGCTTTGTGAGAAGCATAATTGCAGAAGTAGTCTTTACCTTCAATCCAAACATGCACCCGCAAAGAGTTTGTTCTTCTGTTGTGCTGCTCAACGCCGCCATTTTCGCAAGTCGCTTGAAACGGGAGGTGGTGAAAAAGTGTTCGTCAACGGCGAAAGGGAAGAAGACGAGTTCTGGTTTGGTATGTATGCCTTTATGAGGCACTGACCAGCGCGGGATTTTGAAATTTCAGTCAGAGGAAGCGTGTCCTCTGAGTCGTCGGCTTGTCGAGTTATGTTTGACTAAAGTCAATGAGTCAGAGCTGATTCAATGATCGACCAGTGAGCCGGTTGTCTACTAGGAATCGGCTAAGTAAAACATATCGGCTTGTCATGATATGTTAAAGCCGATTGAGGGATTTCTCGAGTCAGCGCGATGCTGCTGAAGCCGATTGTAGTGCAAAGGGGAATCGGCAAGAAAATGAAAAAAAGGACAGAAATTCAGAAAAAGAAATTTCGTTAATTTACATAGCAAAATACATCCTTGAGCCGATACTACGGCTGTTAATCCCAAAAGCTAAGGATTATCTTATAGAAGAGCCGATTTAACGGCTAAACTACTCAGAACTAAGCTAATCCTAACTGCTACTAAGACAGGATGCTCTAAGCATCACTGTCATCAGCTAATTCCTCATCGGCTTCCTCGCCCAGACCGTCGTCATCCTCGTCGCCGGCGTCCTCGCTCTCGGTTGAGCAAGATCAGACGAGCCCTCCTCGTATTGAGCCTCGAGGTCTTCGTCCTCGTCTGGCTCTTCTGGCTCGACTTCATCGGAGGAGTCCTCTGGCTCGTCGGCATCGTCTTCCTCGTCGCCTCTTCGTCCTCGTCTTCCTCATTGCCCTCCACTTCGTCGTCGGAAGGCGGCGTTCGTAGGCGCCTTCTCTTGGTGGGACGCTCGGGCGAATCATGGTCCGGGTGAGGGACCCATGGAGGAGAGGCGATTGCGTCCTCCAGGTCCTCGGCGCAGCCAAGGTTGATCACGCCGCGCGGAGGGACGGAATGTCCGGCCCCCATCTCTTCAGCCAAGCCTTGGTAGCTGGGCTTGGGGACCGCTCCTCATCATCCGATGGAGCGGCCAGGGGAGCTTGGTCGGCTCCCACGGTCGGCAGCGGAGCAAAGCCCAGCGGCACGTCCGGGCAGGGCGACAATGGCGCCGGCGCATCGGCCGCCACGCCTGGAGCAGAGGCGACGATGGGGGAGGAATGAGGAGTGAGAGCCCATGGCCCAGTCATGGAGGAGAAGGAATGCGGCGATGGTGGGTGGTTGCTCTCGGAAGAAGACATGGCTAGAAAAGGGGTTTTCTTGGCTTTTTTCTGGCTAGAGGAAGGGGAAGGATGGATGCCGATTTGAGAAGAATAGGGGAGCCCTGCCTTTTATTAAGTATGTGGCGATGGAAGGCGAAGGGACGCCGTACGGGAAGCTAAGGGGTCGCGCAAGCCATCATGGCGGTTGCCATGGAAGACCGTGTTTGCAGCGCAGTTGATGGGACGTGCATGGTCGGGTTTCCCACTTCTCTGGTTTTGAAATAAATAAATCTTTATTTTCCAAAACCAGGGGGCATGTGTTGACAACGGAATTTGGCCGCCCTTGTTAATGGGCCAAGATCGGCTTTGGGCTGAAAAGAAGTCGTCCAAGGGAGCGACAGCAGAGTGATAGAGCAGGCCATTAGGCCTTGTATCGTAGATTAAATAGTCTAGTTTTAGTTAGTTAGGGTTTGTAGCTTAATTACGGGAGGGTAGGTTTGTTGCCCTAGTCTACGGACTATAAATATGTATCCTTACTATCGAAATAAAGTTGACGACATACGTTCATCGAGCAGCGGCTGTCTCCACATCCCCTTGGCGCATCGCCACCTCTAGCGACTAGAGTTTCAAGTAATCGTCATGCTGCCTTAACGATTTAGTTCGTTATAGGCATTACGACGTTAGTCGCCTGGCAAATCGTGTACTGAAGCGTTTTTGATGGCACGGTTTGCCAGTTACCGCAATGAATCTCACGATAAGCTTTGCTTAGCGCGAGATCCATTAGTTACCCCGATGAATCTCATGTCAAGCCTAGCTTAGTATGAGATCCATCACGTGTATGAGCCGATATGCTTGCACGTCGGCTCATATACAACTTGTTGATATGCTAATATCTGTTGTGGTGCATGCTTTTATGCTGCCGGTTTGTTATCAGTTTAGCATGTCACAAGATTTAGATCTTAGATTAGATCTGTTCTCATAGTTTTATCTACAGATCACATGTTAGTAGGAAGATCCGATGTATACCCTGTCTTGCCTTTTATCGCTTTATCAAAGATACACCTGCCCTTATATTACTCTTATAGAATCTTTGGCGAGTTTAGTAGATTCAGGGTATGTTTGATGTTCATCTGGATGTTTTAGCCGACTAGCATAGATCTAGTCGTGTTTTCTTTTCCTTTATTTAAGCACTTCTATATATTGTATCTGGATATACTGTTGGTAAGATAGCAGGGCTTTGCCGACGAAGAAGATCCGATTCAGGATGAGCCGATCCGAGCGATCCGGCTAGTATTTAACATTTCGATCTGTTTTGTCTGCTTACACAGGGGAAACAGGAACCAACCAACGCGAACTCCATCATCACAACCTCCCTGGCTAGGTTATAAGCCAGGTGGCACGCCCAAACAACACCAAGCCAAGAATGATTGGCTGATCCGTGCAGCTAATCGTGGGTCGCAGCAAGGAAGAGCGATCCCAACGATCCACATACACCTCCCGGTCCTATTGTGTGAAGCTCTCTAGGGAACTACCCATCGGTTTCTTGGTGCAACACAGTGGACACCTCTCAAATTCAGATTGAGGCTGACCTCACTTATGAAGAATATCCCATAAAAATCCTTGACCAAAAACAAAGATCCACAAGAAGAAGAACAATTAACTTTTACAAAGTGCAATGGAGTAATCACTCAGAAGAAGAGGCAACTTGGGAGCAAGAAGAATACTTGCAAATGAAATATTCGGATTTTCTTCCATCTACTGCAAACGAGTATGTATAGCTATCCAAATTCAGATTTCATTCGAAACCATACACAATGCACTATCTTCTCATTTAACTTAACCACCCACATCACATCAAAATCTTGGGACGAGATTTCTTTAAGGGGGGTGGGTGGTGATGCTCTAGCATATCAAGTGCATTATCCTCTCTCATACATGAAGCATTCATCATGAAGCATCATATTTTGGCATGCATTTGAGCTCATACTCAAACTTAGTTGAAATTGCTAATAGTTAAACTCTGTTTGCTGCATCTGTGCTTCTATGTTTCAGGTCATAACTTTGTTTCCTTTGAGATCTGGGTGAATCTCAAATTAACACAATTGTAGACAAACAAGAGGTGAACAACTTTTATAATTGGGGCTTAGACATATAATGATGATTACCTAGAGTTTTGGACCTTTTACTGCCAACACAGAAAACCTGCCAAAACCTGGACTGCAGAGTGATTCAAATTTTTCTCCAACTTACAAACATATTTTGGCAAAGTCTTAATTATAGAAGTTGTAGACCCTGGAGTTGGAAACAATATTGCCAATAAGCTCTTTGAGTGAAAATGGCTGGAAGGGGATGGTTTGGAATTTTTCAATAAACTTGGTCTGTAGGCCAAATTAGAACTTGACAGCTAAATTCAAATGAAATTCATATTTTTGGACACTTTTAGGTATCAAGCCTTTTGAAAAACTTGTAGAGATCAAAGAGTAGAACATTTCATCCAATTCGCATTTTTCCAAAATCGGGCTCTAAATAGGTTAAAAATGCAAAATACAGAGAGGGAGAAAACACACTTGGGCTGTTTTTGTTCTAGGGTCTATGACAGGTGGGGCCCGCGTGTCAGGGGCGACACCCTGTCTGGGTCGTCGCGCGCCGCGTGGCCACCGGCGTACGGTCACGCTGCGGCGACGCGGATCGACCCCTCCCGGCTGCGCGCTTAAGTGGAGGACGCGGCCTCGGCTCTCCTCTTTTTCCCGCCCTCACTCTCGCCTCACCTCGAGCTCTCTCTGCCTCTCTCTCACCCACGCTGCGCTGAGCCGCCATTGCCGTCCCCGAGCTCGGGTTCGAGCTCGCGCCGCGCTCACCGTCGCCTCCCCGCGCCCTAGACCTACACCACTACACTCGCTATGAGCTCGCGCGCCCGACACGCCAACTCTCGTCGCCTCTTCGTCACCCGACGCGTAGATCGACGTCGAGCGACGTCGTGGCCGCGCCGTCACCACCGCGGGTTCAAGCTCGGTTCGCCGCCTTCCACGCCTCAACCTCACTGTCCCCGTCGCCACCGTCTACCCGAGGGTGACTGCCGCACTCGTGCGCGCCTTGCCCGACCCGCGTCGCGGCCCCGGCGAGCCGGAGCTCGCTGGCGCACGCGCGCCGCACCGCGCGGCCGTGGGCCGGCCCGAGGTTGAAGACGAGGGGGAAATTTTTTAGATCTACCCCCTCGGCTTTGGTGATTTTACGAATCGATCCATACGCTATTCACTGAGTCTTGTAGATCTTGCACTCGCATTGCATTCTTTTGCACTCATTGCACATATTGTCATGCATATAGACACCAGGAGTGAAGGAGTGACACAGGAGCTGCCCCTGATCGAGGAATCGGACGACCAGGAACAAGGAGGACAGCAACAGGAGGAGAACCCGCAGGCCGCACCTGACATTGCACCCGAGGCACCCTCTGACCCTAATGAAGAAGGTAGGCGGGATCATACTATTCCTAGCGAACAAATGGCTATGGTTTACGCATATGCATTAGGGTTGATTGAAACCAAACTGCATTAGACTTCCTGGCCGTCCTGGCCCTAGCACCTATACATAGAGTTCGTAGGTGCGAGTGCCTAGAATGGCTAGGCACGAGTAGACACGAGTGACTGTACTCGTCTCGTAGGTTCTACTTTTCATTATGGCAAAGATTTAAATTGAAGTTATTATTATGCTATGCTTTAAATGGAGACTGGGCGGAGATTTATTTCAGTATTTATTTTTCATGATGTTGTTGCTTATTGGACTCCGCCCGAGTCGCATAAGGCCGGCCGTTGTTCGCTTGGGATTGGCATAACATTGCTAGGATGCTTATCCAAACCATGGGACTGGTGAAAGCCTTTCTTGGGCCGTCCCACTGTTCAAGATGCCGCCCATCCACTGATAGGGGGCTAATGGACTCGGAGGGCGCTTGTAGTCGATGGAGGGCTGACCCGGTACGCCGTGGTAACGCTCCTAGGGCGGCTATCCACCGGGAGTTAGGTGGGGGCGTTTTGACCCAGTGGGGGGCATATGTGAGAACGCTGGGGGCTATTAAGCATATGCGACCTGGTGTTTCTAGTTATTCCCGAGAATTAGAAATCGATTCGAATCGCTGATGCTCACCAGGTGTGAGAATGCCAATATCACTGCCGGACAATGTAGTAATCCACTTGAATATGCTGTATCATGGATTCATGGTTTGCATAATTACATGCTTGGATATATATACATGCTTTACTTTTATGCAAAGATTATTTACATTCGTGATGAAATTCCTAATATGACGATGGAACTTAGCTGATTAATTAGGTTGTTTTGGTTTGGGAGTAACTTACCTGCGGGGCAAGAGGGGAGGTGAGCTTTTGTGGCACTCGCGTTGCTTGGGTTGAGTGTGCTTTACGTTATATGTATGTGCTTCTCTCCTTGAGGCTTGCTCCACGGTTGCGGAACTTGAAACCTTAGCGGTTACACCTTACCAACGTGATCTTTGTAAAGGCTTTGTAGTGCGCTTGCTAGTCATCTCATCTCCGGTAATGTGATGAACTCCTAGCGTAGCTCACGACTTGTGGGTAAAGATGTACAACCTCTCGAGAGTGTAAAACTAACATGTTAGCCGTGCTCACGGTTATGAGCGGCCCAGACCCTTCCCAGTGATTAGAATGATCCTTGGTTGAGGTTCCTTGGTTTTGGTTATGGTTATGATAATGTTTATATCAGTTTAATCTTACTTAATTCTTATGCAATATCTTTTGGGCTACTGGTTTTGTCATTAATTCATAGTAAATAGGCCTTAAATAAAAGTTTTCAATTAAAAGCTTATGCAGTTTGTCAGCTAACAATAGAGCCTCATGGTTTATGTTATATTTGTTGGGTATTCAGTACTCATGTTTGTTTATTTATATTTATTCCTTGTTGGGAGAAAAAATCCTACCGCTGCTCAGATGATGGAGGTAATGAAGACTATGTGCAAGACTACGATGAGTATTAGGCGTTTCGTTCACCAGTTGACGTCCCTGTGGCGCCCGTTATATTTATGTTTTATGCTTCCACTATGCTACGTTATACTCTGAGTTAAACACTTGTGTCACAGTGTAATAATGATATATTTAATGTTATGTACATTTTTATCTTTGGCATGTGTTATGGTATTCTGCAATTTGTCATGTATATGCGAGACGTTTCCTGGCGCATATATATGTTGCACGGTTTTGTTCGTTGAAACCGGGCGTGACAAATTTGGTACCAGAGCCGTGTTGACTGTAGGACAAAAGCCTAGTTAGAACTGGTCTTGTTTAAGGACTTCACTTTCTTTTTTCTTACCTGCTGATTTTTAAATGCTTTGTCTTTGTTTTATTTTTACTGATTAATTGCTCACATTATGATCGAAAATTTTTATTTATTCCTTCTGTCATATAGAACTTAACTCAAGTATTTCTATCGTTTCCATAGATGCCATCATTAGGGTGTCTTTATATGAGAATTAGATTACCCTTATAATGTCTCGTTAGCACGCTTTGTTTTGGTGTGTGAATGTTTATCATGATGAACTATGTTTGATTTGGTTCTTTGTTTGATTGATAGTCTAGCTGTGTTATATGTCCACAGTATAAATAACTATGAAGATTTATTTACGCTTCCGCTACTCTATGTATGTCTTATGTAAATGTTGTTAACGTTATATAATAAAGCATGACCTAGCTGTGTTGTGTGAGATTAGATCCTGGCACACATATAATTTTGCTCTGGTTGTATTTTTAAAACCAGGGTGTGACAATTAACACCATCACCATAACCTCCCTGGCTAGGTCTTAAGCCAGGTGGCACGCGTGACCAACACCGAGCTAGAGACGATCAGCTGATCCGTTCAGCGGATTGTGGGTCGCAGCAAGGAGGAGCGATCCCTACGGTCCACATACACCTCCCGGCCCTATTGTGTGAAGCTCTCCAGGGTGCTATCCATTGGTTTCCTGGTGCAACACATTTTTGGCACGCCCGGTGGGACGCATCTCAACACGTTTGCATGGCTGGCAAAGGACGCGGTGCCAACACCGATGAGAACAGTGAAGAGTTTACCACCATCGACAAACCCGAAGATCTCCCCGAGATTCACCAAAGGCGCTACACTAAAAGCATAGATGAACTCAAGACCAAGGTGCTCGCCATGTACGGGAGGTCTCGTCACCGTGGCTTCGTGTTACGTGGAGTCCCTTCGTCACTTCTCGACGAAGTCGATCTCATGACTCCCTCGCAGCGGCGTACTGAGGCGCTTTGCAAGGAGATACATAGGATCACCGCACACGCTTTGATCAGGCAGTCCGAGGCGGTTATAAACCGCATGGATAACATCGTAGTCAAGATGGTCAGAGCAGCATTGGCTGGTGAACCCCGTCACATCACCGGCCCCGAGTTGAACAGCCACGTTGGGGAAGCCATGTTCTATTCCAGGCCACTCACTCCAATCCGCATCGAGGTACACGGGGATAATATCGCAGAGTTTGTCATGCATTCTCCGCGTGATAGGCTCCCTCTAGAGACCAAGGTATACTTGACTTCACCCTTGGTCATACCCGACGGTTTTGTATGCCAGATGAGGTACCGACATCTGGAGGAAGGAGAAGCACCTCCTCCTCTTACCCTAACCCAGTCCACATTAACCCACCACGAGGGCCAAAGCAAAGTCTGCCAGAAGCGAGGCCTGCGAACAGGGCGGTTCCACACTGAGCAGAAAAGGCAGACCAGGAGGTCATTGATTGGCAAAATGCCTATGGGACCGGGCCGATCCATAGCGATCTGGCCATGTATAGTGCAGGGACGGGCCTCGACATGTCTCGAAAAGACCTTTCTGAGATTTTGAAGAGTCAATACGGTATTACACCTCTACGGGGTGCCGTCACCTACGCGAAGCCCTATCCGGAGGTGTATGATCATCTGGAGGTGCCCCCAAGTTCAAGATCCCTGACTTCACCAAGTTCAGTGGCAATGACGGGGCTAGTACTGTGGAACACGTCAGCCGGTACCTCGCACAGCTAGGGATCGCATCAAGGGCCGAACATATGAAAAATCGGCTGTTTTCTCTATCGCTAACCGGGCCAGCATTCGGTTGGTACACTACGTTGGCCCCTGGGTCCATCACTACTTGGAAACAACTGGAGGAGAGTTTCCACACACAGTTCTTTTCAGGATCTGATGAAGCTACGTTCACGGACCTGAATAGCATCCATCAGCTGCTAGGGGGACCAGTTCACAAGTATATCCAACGGTTCTGCGAGCTAAGAAACCGATGCTACTCTCTCCATTTTGATGAGAGGATCCTGGCCCAGATAGCATACAATGGGCTGAACAAGGCTGTCAAGGCAGTATATGGGCCAACTAATTTCGATTCCATCGGCCATTTAGTGTCAAAAGTTTCTGCTTATGAGCGGAGCCATCCGAAGGTTCTGCAGGAAAGGCAAAGATGGAGCATCGGCTGTATTCAGACCCAGGGAGACGACGCCCTAGATGATGCCGACGCCTACCTCGTTCAGTGGGCAAGGACCAACAAGCCTTTGCAGTGCCAGTGGGTGAAACAGCCTAGACCCATCCCAGGCTATGACTTTGATATCTCAAAGACCGAAGCCATCTTTGACATGCTCGTAAAAAAAAGCCATTGGTGTCACTCCCTGGGCATCAAACCCCTACCACTGAGGAGATGCGTGGCCGCAAGTACTGCAAATGGCATAACAAGCTAGACGGGCACAATACAAGTGATTGCAGGATTTTGCGGTCTGATATCCAAAAGGCCATCGAGCAAGGAAGATTAGTTTTTGCTCGCGCTCCGATGAAGATAGACATGACGCCTTTCCTGGTCAATGCCGTCTACGCTGAGAGTCCATTGCCCGACGGGTGCTACTCGGAATTCGTATCCAAGTCGATGTGCCGAGCGTGCTTGGGCCGGGCTATTTCTACGGGCAGGATCCTACACTGGGCAATCAAGATCAATATTCCCATCTCCTTCAAGGTTCTACCGCGTCAATCAACATGGTTCACGCATCCAAGGACGAGAAGGGAAAGGCCAAGGCAGATCCTCTCGATGCATCCCTCTCGAGTTTAGGGCCGAAGAGCATACTTCGGTCAGAACGGTTGAGAGGAATTGGCGATGCCGCCCCAACTCGGGAGTATTGATGGGCATGTACGCACGCCATCATCAACGGAACGAGGAATGGAGTTGAGCTGAAGAGGAGGAAGCCTACCATCGCGAACGTCGCCGTCATCTTGCAGAACGACGTCGCCAAGACCAATGGCACGAGGAATGGCGCCGCGAGGAACGGCGGCGGTACAAAGCGCACTGTGATGCATGAACCGCGAGGAGCATTGGCACTACCCCTATTTTCACTTCTGCTGGACGAAAGGTATGGAGAGACTCCCCACCCTTGATGATTGTCCAATATGTTCGGACCGCAGGAGTCGCCATGGCAAGGCGTCCATGTTCAAACACTTGGAACGCGCACCGTCACCACGACGACATCGCACGGCCTCGCCACGCCGCCGCCGCGACCCTACTCCTCCGCCATGGCGTCCTCCGTCTCCGCCACCAAAGCGGCGATCCACGTCTCCACCGCCAGCGCGCTCGCCCTCTCCAGCAAAACAGGACGGCCCACAGGACATTCAACGTTGCCTAGAATGCCCCTTGGAGAGGCGGTGCCCTGAGAGTTTGACAAAGACCCAGAAGCGCAGGGTTCAGCATTTACGCTGCCTAGAACTGGCCGAAGAGGAGTATCTTTGGCAGCTCAAGAAAATTGGGGGCATCATGCAGATTCCAAGCTTACACCCCGAACGCAATCTTGTTTGGAAACGAAAGCCCCAACCCGACGTCGCTGAGACATCACCAAAGCCGGCATCCACTGAGCCGGCTAAAGAAGACGCACGAAAAGGGTCGTCGCGCATGGTCGGTAATGATTCTTCCAGCAACGACGATGATATCGAAAACGAAGTCAACGAGGTGATTAAGAAGGCTGCAGCAGGGATGAATATGGTCTTCTATCTCCCTGAAGATTTTCGTCCTCCCAGTAGCGAACAGATGGCCGAGTCAATGGCGCAGCTCAGCCTTGGCCCCGCTGCTGCGATTCTCGAAAAGCTATTCAACAAGAAGTATCGGCACCTTAAGCCTCTCTACGTGAAGGGTTTCATCAATGGCAAGCCAGTTGGTGGGATGCTCGTCGATGCGGGTGCGACCGTCAACATCATGTCGTATTCTTTATGTCGCAAGATTGGGAGGTCTGTCGAAGATCTTGTGAAGACCAACGTCACCCTCAACGACTTCAAGGGCACTTCATCTCAGGTCAAAGGGATTCTTAATGTCGAGCTAACAGTTGGCCACAAGACGCTGAATGTGGCGGAACCGCCCTGCTTAACCCAGATTAAGCACACCTGCCTCTTTTGGCTCGCAGTGCACTTTAGCTGGGCTAAACCCGGTAGTCCATCGAGTGGCCTTCGGCCCTTGATAGCACCAATTTCTAGAGGAACCGACATCACACACATCGACCCTCGATGGAGCCACAATAATTTCATCATCACAGGCAGTTGAAGAGGATAATAATTAAGGATAGTTTACAAACGAGTTCAAATCAAATAGAGTTCCAACATAGCACCATAACACAACTGAGTTCAAAAGTATCTTGCAGCGGAATTAAAGTTGATAGCTCCAAGTTCTTAGTGACGCAAAAGACTACAATGACGGAACCACATCGAGCCCACTGATGTCGCTCCCATGCCAACCATGATGATTACTCCTGATGAGAGCATGCCCCTCCTCCGACACAGGTGCAGAACATGAACTCCATACCTGTAACTCAAAAGTAGGGGCAAACCCTAAGTACTAATTACTCAGTAGTACTTAATGGAAAGGCTTACGGCTGACGCGAAGCTTGCTTACTAATCAGGTGAGTCCTTAGCCATTGATGGTGAGTCCTTAGCCATTGATTTTTAAACAAAAGCATGTTATTACGAGATAGCGGGATTTAACAACCGCTATCCACCATCATACTAGTAATTTCATCATGAATGTAAATAGTCTTTGCATGAAAATAAAGCATGTATATATATCCCAACATGTACTTATTCAAACCATGAATCCAAGTTACAACATATTCAGGTGGATTACTACATTGTCCGGCAGTGATACTGGCATTCTCACACCTGGTGAGCATCACTGATTCGAATCGATTTCTAATTCCCAGGAATAACTAGAAACACCAGGTGGCATACGCTTACTAACCCCCGGCGTTCTCACATATGTCCCCCACCTCAATCTGACCCATCCCGAAGGTCAAAACGCCCCCACCTAACTCCCGGAGGATAGCCGCCTTAGGAGCGTTACCACGACGCACTGGGTCAGCCCTCCCTCGACTACAAGCGCCCCCCGAGTCCATCGGCCCCTATCAGTGGATGGGCAGCATCTTGAACAGTGGTACGGCCCAAGAAAGGCTTTCACCAGTCCCATGGCCTGCATAAGCATCCTAGCAATGTTATGCCGATCCTAAGCGAACAACGGCTGGCCTTATGCGACTCGGGCGGAGTCCAAACAACAACATCATGAAAATAATACTGAAATAAATCTCCGCTTGGTCTCCATTTAAAACATAGCATAATAATAACTCCATTTTAAATCTTTGCCATAATGAAAAGTAGAACCTATGACATGAGTACAATCACTCGTGTCTACTTGTACCTAGCCATTCCTGGCGCTCGCACCTACGAACTCTAAATATAGGTGATAGAGCCAGGACGGCCGAGATGTCTAATGCAGTTTGGTTTCAATCAAACCTAATGCGTATGCGTAAATCATAACCATTTCTTAGCTGGGAATAATATGATCCTGCCTACCTTCTTCGTTAGGGTCAGTAGGTGCCTCCTCGGTGATGGGGTCAGTGGCCGGCTGCGGGTCCTTCTGCTCGTCCTCGAGCTTCTCAATCAGCGGTTGCTCCTGCGTCAGTAACTCGTTCTCGGGATCTATATGCATGACAGTATATGCGAATGAGTGCAAAAGAATGCAGACATATGGTGCATGAGAATCAATGTAAACACGAAGTGAAGCAATGCATAGCTCATAGTAAGTAATCATGCAACACACGACTCACACGTCTCCTCCTTGAGGTTTCGTTTCATAATTGATAACACCACAGCTTTAATTAAGGAATCGTACAAACCATCGTTTTAAAAAATTGTAGAACCCATCACTTAGAGTCAAAGCAACCTATCATGCGCAACATGGCAGATCCTTTTGGCAAACATCACAGCATAACAAATAACCATGGTACTGTTAGAATAATTATACCTAGGTTTATCTATTTATGCAAATAAAATTCTCATGACAAGTTCATACTGTTATAGGGTTCCAAATATGTTCAAATAATTATGACAAGCAGCTCATTACTGTGTTAGACCACTGTCAAATTTTTACCTCCAGAAGAGTTAGAATTATTTTATTAAAATTCCAGCAAGATATCAGCCTATTATATTTTCAGATTTTTCATAAATTGCAGTAATGGTATTTTGAAATGAAATTTATTCACTGAGCATGACTTGACATAAAAAACATGTACAAAATTTTCCAAGTGAAATATCCTTAGTTTGATAGGTCATCTAATTTCCATCTATTTAATTTATGCAATTTAATATATACACGTAAACAGTGCTACCAAACTCTCCAAAAGTACTTTCTGGACTCCCTGTCATACTAGTAGCCTACCAAATTTTCTCTAGAATTTTCCTTGCATTTTAACACCCCTTTTTCCAATTATCAAGTCTAGCAAGCAGTATTTTATCATTTTTAAATCATCATTCAAAACTAACATGCAGAGCTTCGTATTTAACCAGAGAGTTGTTTATACTAACGTAAGTTTAGAAAAAATATTAGAAAGCTACTTTGAGACTATTTCATATAGCCCTCATTTATTAAATTGACTTAATGCACAAATAATACCCATAATTGTAAAACAGTGAGCAAATGAGCAATGCTAGGGCTACAAAAATTTACATACTGTCACATTACCCAAAACATGCTACTGTCCAAGTTTCATAACTTTTTGTATTCATTTAGTCCTCTTGTGCCATTTATTTAGATTAATTATGCTTGCACAAGATCAGGGGCAAAACCGTATATGCACATCTCCGCATCATACCTACTGTGTAGAGTATTTTATAAGGAGTTCATAGCCACTGAGTTTGTCTATTTTATATTTTTATTCGATTTTATACAATTTATCAAATTCTCAGCCGAGTAAATCAAAATAAATAGAAAATACTTAGATCCAGCGGCTAGATCGAGATTGTTTCAAATCTACGGGGGCTAGCATGCAAGATCTACAAGACTCAGTGAATAGCGCTCGGGTTAAAATGCAATATCAACAGAACCGAGGGGGTAGATCTACCCCCTCCAGCGCGCGTGCGCCGGCGAGCTCCGGCGCGACGCGGGGTGCGGCGGGTGCGCGCGAGGGAGGGGTCAACCTGAGGTAGATGGCAGCGACGGAGGAGGTCGGACGGCGGCGTGGGAGGCGGTGAACTGAGCTCGAATGGCGGCGGGGACAGCGCGTCGCGACGTTGAGGCGGAGGTGGATCTTGACGTCGGGTGAGGGAATGGCGGCGAGGCTAGGTGCGCCGGGCGCGCGAGCTCGTGGCGAGTGTAGTGGTGTAGGTCTCGGGCGTGGGGAGGCGATGGAATGGGCGGCGCGAGCTCGAGCTTGAAGCTCGCCGGCAATGGCGGCTCGGCATCGCGCGGGCGAGAGGGAGGCGGTGAGGGCTTGGGAGGTGAAGTGGAGAACGGTGGCCGAAAGAGAGAAGTGAGGGGGTTGTTTCCCCTTTAGAAGGCGCGGCCGAGGGGGACGATCCGTGGCGTCGTGGGCGGAGCCGTACACAGGCGACCACGCGGCGCGCGGCGCCCTGGACAGGGTGACGACCCTGTCAGGCGGGGCCCACCTGTCATAGGCTCAGGTCAAGAGCTGCCCTAAGTGTGTTTTCTCCCCTCCTGTATTTCACATTTGTAACCTGTTTAGAGCCCGATTTTAGAAAAATGCCAATCTTTACACTATAAAAGAGCGAGTTGTCTCAAAATCTTTTTTATCTAAGATGGTCTCACCCTCACAATGGTCCCACTGCGCAGGTTGGAAAGAGGTGAAAAGGGGTAAAAAGTGACAGAAAGAAAATGTTTCTACCGTTTTGCAAATTCTTTTCTCACCCAAACTTATTGCTTACCCGCCCCGTACACGCCAGCAAACATGTACAATTTGTGGGACTTTGCATTTAACTTTCTTTCTTTGAGTACCATTAATTTGGCAAGGGAAGAAGGCGTCCCCCACGCACAAGGTAACATGCAAAATTAGTGGGATTTAGCATGAAGATATCCTTCATTGAGTAACGTCGATTAGGCAAGAAGCGGCGGCATTACCTCACCTGTGCTATGGTGACTCCTCAACGTTGATTGCAGATTGTGCACCTCCATGTGAATATGATTCAAGGTTCCGCTCAGGTTTTGGAACCGAAACTTTGGTGTGTTCAGTACCGCCGTTCCAGTTGCCGCTACCGCCGGAGTAGGACATGATGAACTGCTCCAACACCGCCATGGTACATCGGCCGACGATCAGGAGTGGTGCAGTGGCCGGCAGTAGGTCGCCATTCTGTCTCGCGATCCTATCCGGGGCGACCCCCCCCCCCCCCCCCCTCGTCGTCCGTCATTGTAGGTTACTGGCACCACGGAGAGAATTGCATTGGACGAGATTTGACACAATCCTAATTACGTTGGACGAGATTAGCGAGATTTTCCACCTTCTTGATTATGTTGAACGAGATTAGCTCCCGCCAGATTTCGTCCTGCATCAATGTGCGCCACCCAGCCCAGCAGCCTCCGCCCCGGCCGCCTATGGTCGTCCTTCCTGAGAACGTCCGGCGCTTCGGCCGCTTGTGCCCTCCAGCGGTGGCCGACTGGCACCACCCGCCTGCGCCGTCCACCGCGGCCATCCCTCGCCCGCCTGTACCGTCCAGTGCTGCCCGGCCCTGCGTCGCCGCCGGCACCGCTCGCCGAGGGCGTCAATCAGGGCAGGGGTGGCGACAGTGAGGTGGCCGGGCGCGGACATGATGCGGCGGCACCACCGCTCCTCTTACTGTACGAGGTGTCAGTCGCCGACCCAACACGGCATGGCGGTGGTGCCGGCTCATGCGATGGTGCCGCTCAGCAGAAGCTGATCCGGCCTACAGAACTTTCCTTGCTTCCTAGAATCCCAGTCACCCAACGGACACTGGTAACGTCTTCTCCCCCTCTTCCTCCATTCTTCGCTCCTCGGGGTCACCGCATCGCGTCCTTGGGGTCGCCTGATCGGGGAGTTCTTGAGCTGTGGCCTGTGGGTGATGGTGTCCACTCGGCAAATACTTGTTGCGTTTCAGTTGAGGTCATCTAGCGATTTTGTATTTTTGTCCGACAGTTAACAAGACCAATTCTGAACGTATCAACATAGGAAACTATCAGTTTGATGCTATCTCATTCAGATTATCTCATGCATCATGCAGACATTTTAGTTAAGTCTCTGGTTAAATTGTTTCTTTCTTTAAGTAAGTCTCTGGTCGAAGAATAACATGTTATCACTGTAGGAAACCAGAAAAAGTTCGTGGGCCAAAAACTCACGAACTTAGACCTAAACCCACGAACTTACAGCTTATCCATCGTTTTTAACTCCACGAATTTACGGATAAGTTCATCGGGTTCCACGAACTTACTATAAATTTGTCGGTTTCTATCCAAGCCAACGAACTTAACCGGTCCCGGCTTAAGTTCGTCAGCCACTTGAAAACCGATGAACTTACCGGCTTAAGTTCGTCAGCCACTTGGAAACCGATGAACTTACAGTAGGAGCCAACGAACTTAAGCCGGGGACTGGTTAAGTTCGTTGGCTCAAGTTCGTCGGCCCCTTTGAGCCAACGAACTTAACTTTTTTTTAATATTACTCCTACACTACGGCCTACCCTGCAACAGAAATTACAGAATATTTTAAATAAATTTAGTCCATCACAGGCAGTTATATTCCATCACAAACCATATCGCAATCATCGGAATCCATCACAAAGTACAGAGAGAGTCCATATTATACAAAGTCCGAGACATACATGCATGCAAAGTCCATATTACAAAATCCAAGACATACATATTGAAAAGTCCATATTATAGAGCATATATGTGGTACTTTTGGTAACTAGGCTATGATTTAGCCTCTGAAAGAAATTCGTGTATCAATTTTCTTATGTGACCAATCTGTTAGGAGCCATATGGTTCGATGTGTTTTCAGTTGGTCTGTGCATTCTCCCTTATTTTTCACTGCCATCATCCATGGTCCTCTCCTATAGGGTCAATGTTGGCAACTGAAAATAGCTCTAAGTTTGCTTTCCTTTTTTTTTTTTTTTTGAGAACAAGAGCTTACATATTATTTAAACATCAGGTCTTACAATCATGTTGGATGCATTGAATGATACATTCAGGAATTTCATACATCCAAGTGCGATCAGAAGATAATAAGGAAGCAAATTTAGCTAGGTTGTGAGCTGCTGTATTTGCCTCTCTCTTGACATGAACCAGCTCAAAAAACATACATCTTTCTGTAAGCTCTTGAATTTCATTTAAAACAGGCAGTATAGTTGACCTGTTCTCCCCTCTAGTTCTCCACAAAGAACACACCTCCAAATTATCAGTCTCCATAATAGCTTTTGGCAAATTCAAATTGCTCAACAAAGCAGTGCCATCACGTGCGGCAAAGGCTTCAACAGTGAGAATATTTTGAATAGAAGCATACTATTTACACTTAGCCGCTATAACTTGGCCCTTGTCGTCACGAATAACCACACCAGTAGCACCTTGATTCTTTTCTGGAAGGTAAGCAGCATCCACATTGATCTTCACAACACCTGCTGGAGGCATTTTCCAGTTCTGAACTTGTGGACCATCCTTCTGTCCTGGAATAGATTCAGCAAAAGTAATTAAATCAAACGCCATTTCTCTTGCCCATCTGCAAACCTGTAACATGTTCAATTTTATTTTTCCATGGCGCCTTTCATTGTGTGCTGTCCAAACTGCCCACATGCCACATAAAATGGGACCACAATTTGCAGTAGGACAAAACGAAGTATCTAGTAAATCATAGCACCATGTAGCAGGATGTAACTTTGGCAATTTTATGTTGTACAACTCCTTAAATGATTGCCAAAATGTAGAAGCAAAAGAACCTTTAATTAAGGCATGATAAACAGTCTCATCAACATCACCACAGTCAGGGCATGTACCTTGCGCTTCTATGTGTTTTTTCATCAGATTCGCTTTAACAGGTATGTAATCATGCATTACACGCCACCAAAAAACTTTCACTTTGGGAGGAATTTTTAGATGCCAAAACTTCTTCCAAACTGGATCCTCCTCACTTACCGAGGAGCTTGCAATATTCATTTTATTTTATCCTATCATACGAGTTGACAGGGACATTAGGTGATGCGCAGATTTGACAGAATAAATATCATTCTTCTCTGCACTCCAGGCCCACATATCACTTGTTAATCTTCCAAGTGGAATTTTACAGATTGCTTTTGCATCAGCCTCTAGAAAATTTTCATACAGGGCCTGCTCATTCCAGCCACCACCATCTGAATGTAGGAGTTCTTGAACTTTCTCAACTGTAGCTTCTGGTTTTCTATATAAGGGCTTGAAACCAGGTATACTTGGGATCCATTGGTCTGTCCACACTTTTGTAGACGTGCCATCTCCGACTAATCTAATCAAACCTTTCTCCAAGACTTGCCTGCCCTTAAGAATTGCTTGCCATGTATGTGAGCTATTACGTTTTCTTTTAGTTGCAGACTACTGCCTGTTCTAGCTACTTTTCTTGCTCGTTGCTGCAGATTGCTAAAGCAGGTTTGAATGCAGATCGAGGCCCACACATTCTACAACCCGATGGGAGGTAGAGAGGGGATGGACAGCAATGAGATATCCTAACCCTGTGTAAGTAATGAGCAGATTGATTACTTATCTTTTCTCAATGATCACTGCTAGAGTAGAATTGGCCTATACCAAAAGATTGACATGTTCATCCTCAAATTAATAGCCTTTCAATCGTGTTCATTCTCTAAAAAAAATCATGGAAATAGTCGTCTAATCATGCGCATCCTCTAAAAAAATCAGGCACCAGTTGGCCTATCATTGTCTTTGAATTATAGGAGCACCTTTTGGTTACCAAAGTTTTTAGTTGATTTGTTCATTGTCAGGAATTGACAGGAGCATTATTCTTTGTTGGAGAAAAATTGTATCCATGTGCACTGTTCCTTCTTAAAGTGCTTCACATAGGGTTACTGTTCATGCTCTGAAAATAGCATGATTCATGTGGGCAGTGAGTCCAACTTCTTTATGATTTATCGTCCAATATGCATTGTCATGGAATTGTTCAGCATACAAGAAAAAATAGAGCTTCATTGGATTGTCATTTTATTAATCTAATATACATTCTCATTATTCATGTAATTCCATAGATGTTCATTTATATCTAAGATGCATTGTCATTCTATCCATCTTATGTAAATATATTGATTCATATATATGGTCCCCTGGATTTTCAAACATTTTTGACAACATATGGTTCCCATGGCTTTTAGCACGTAGCTACCCTTCAACTATGTTTGAGGACCTCTGATCTTCATGCAATTTGAACCTGAACTTTGTTCTTCTTTTTGACATATGCTACATTAGATTGACAGAGGTTAATGTATTGTCTCATTCTTAATTTGGCATGTAGAGGTTTAGATTTTCTGATGTTTTGTGAGGGTTTCCTGAATTTTGGGGACATAGACACATGGATATCTATAAAAAAAAGACAAAATCTCTGCTTGTTAATAAAGTGTTATTTGTAAGTATAGATTATGGCCAAGTGAGTGTCGATGAATATTTATCAATAAACTTTGGATTTATTTCAAAATTGTTCCATGCACTGCAACAATCAGGAACCTCATCACATCATGGGTCAGGTGAGTGTTTGCTTCACTGAAAACATTTTCTTGGATTAATTGAAGCATGTTTATGCAAGGAAAGCATGTGTGTTGTTGCTATATTTCCTGATAGTAATATACACTATATTTCTTAGTTATTATTATTTTTCTCGAACAACGCAGGAGAATTGCGCGTCATTTCGTTTAAGGTAGAAAAAAAGTACATCGGGTAGGCAGAAGGACACCAAACCCGAACACTACACCCAAATACCCGACATCTCAAGAGGAGAAAACTACTACCCAGACCACCAGACCTGTCCGGTAGGGGTTGGCGATTCTTAGTTATTATTATTATTCACTTTTTAGTAATCAAATGCAGCTGCATATGCAAGAACTAAAAATGTCATCCTGAAAGGCAATTTACTTATTGGTTTTGATGGGAAGAACATGGATACTTGGGTATACCCCCAATCTATTTTGCATGGATACTGCAACCGGAGCACTTCCTAATTATTTTAACAAAATGGTCCAAATTGGGGCATGCCTACATGTGACTTGAGATGTCAAAGGATAATTTGGGGTGACGATACAAGCTCCTGACAGGTTTTTTAACATATCAATTGTTGTATTTCTAACTGGTCATCTTTTCCTTTTATTATCAATATCTTATTATCATATTACACTTCCACTGCTAGCATGGTACACGATCTCGGAATGTTTCCCTTTCAGACCCTGCGAATTGAGCCATTAGACTGCAAATGGATCTCTGGCTATAACATTATGTGGCCATTAATATTGAACACATAGTGAATCTGCTTTGCCTCGTGGAGACTAGCAAAGCAAAAAGGATTGGGGAAAAGAGGAGATGATTGGACTGCTGGAGGAAGGTTGAGGACATTAATTAGGTTTCTCTTTGGAAGGAGGTAGTTTCATCATGCAACAAATGGATATAGCATTAAGCATTTCAGATCACTTGGCTCATAGACAAGTTGAGCATGTCAGTTTTGTTGATAGTGTGAGTTAGTTATTAAGATCTATCCTATTTTAAATATTGAAATTCATTAGATATTAGTATTTTGAGGTATTACCTTCTAAAAGGTGATATTTCATTATATCTATCTAGATTTAAGAAAATGAATGTATCACAATTATTTGGGTGTACCATAGCTATTGTGGATCACTGATAGCATGGAGCAGGTATTCCACAAACTTAATATATTTCCCAACAAGTGCCCAAACCTAAATCACTACCATTGCCTCCTGGTTAGCTGACTCAAAATACCAATGGTGTTGGGAGATTGTTGAGGTGGGGATTTATATGAACAAGTTTGAGACTCGAGAGTGAAGGGTACTTTTGTGAACATGTCTGCTGCTATGGACTGTAAAGTGCAGTAGTGGCTTATTATCACCACTTTTTGGAACCTATGTTCTCATAATACTTTTGTAAACCTACTGAATTTCCTTAAACTGCATCTTTAGAACTGTCACTACCACCCGTCAAAGAATCCCACACCTTCCTTTCGATAATAGATAACAAATTAACTTTTTTTATTCATATTATAGCGCTATATCAAATGATAATGCATCTAAGTGTTGATGATGGTGTCTAAAAATTTTATCCTTCTAAAAACAGAAGGATAACCAAATGACATTTCCCTATTTGGCTAAGCATAATTACTATATTGCTTCATTAGAGAGATATTTTTAAATATGTGTGGACTATTGAGTAAAAGGAGCATAGGAACATATACGCGCGTGCCGCGCATGCATAACTACTAGTTGGATGAAATGTTCTACTCTTTGAGCTCTACAAGTTTGTCAAAAGGCTTGATACCTAAAAATGTTTGGAAATATGAATTTCATTTGAATTTAGCTCTCAAGTTCCAATTTGGCCTTCAGACCAGTTTATTGGAAAATTCTAAAACACTCCCTTCCAGCCATTTTCACTCAAAGAGCTTATTGACAATATTGTCAACCACTCTAGGATCTACAACTTCTTCAATTAGGACTTTGTCAAAATAGGTTTTTAAGTTGGAGAAAAGTTTGAATCACTCTGCAGCTTAGGTTTTGACAGGTTTTCAGTGTTTTCTGTGTTGGTAGTAAAAGGTTCAAAACTCTAGGTAAACGTCATTATATGTCTAAGCACCAATTATAAAAGTTGTTCCCCTCTTGTTTATCTACAATTTTATTAATATGAGCTCCACCTAGTTCTCAATAGAATTCGAGTTATGGCCCTACACTGTGATGCCCCGGCATCTCAAAAGCCTTAACACGCAATTAGAGATAAGCTAATACTGAATTAGGACTTAATGATGCTTAGAGAGTAATGAGGATTAGATGAAAAAGTCACTAAGTCACAATTTTTCGAAGAGAATGCGAAACTCTACGTGGTTTGGTTGTTTAAATCGCCACCCACAAACTTTTGGGCAAAACACCAAATACAAAAGTCGTAGTTCGGGATGACGTCTTCAACTTGATATTATGACCATCTTTAAAATCATGTGTTATGAGGTTTAAAAGTCGAGACCAAATCAAACCAGAAGTTCTTTGGAAGGTGCCAATTGTGATCGTGAACAAATTTGGGCCCTAATAAAACTATTAGATTCATTAAGCCACTGACCTTAGCTCCATTATCAAAATTGTTATACATACCGTGGACTTCACTTTTGTTACCCTGAGCATGGTTTAAAACTGCATCTAACTATTTTAAATTTTTACCCCAAGTATCTCTTGAAATCAGCCCCAAGTTAGTCCACTTAGAAAAATTCCCAAGTCTGAATTTCAGCTCACTCCAAAATTGAATCTGAAATTACTTTTGTTTCCACAATACAACTTCAAAATCTTCCTTTCTATGAAGTGAAATTAAACTTATCACTTTTCAAATGCACCTAGAGTGGAGGTGGTTAGACTTCATTTGAGTATTCAAAAGTTTGGAACAAGAAAGACTCTACTTAAACTAAAGCTGCAGTTTTACCAAACCCTCAACAATGTTTGTGCTTGTAATTCAAAATCTGTGGTGATCCAAGCCAAACTTTATATACCAAACTTGTACAAAATTATATTAGGAACAACTTTGGTAATTAGAGTGTTGACATGCACAGTGATTTGGATAGTGTTTTGGAACCTTTTCTGTCAGCATGTGATTGTTTTGTAATTTCAAATTTAAATTGGTCTACAGCCATAACCTTGCAAAACTCCAATTGAATAAGTTGTAGATCATTAAATTCTAAACAACATTGGTATAAAACTCCTTGAGTGAATGTGAACATAAGAGGGACTTTTAGAATTTCTAAATTGATGTGTTCAGTTGGTCAAACCTTGGTCAACAGATTAAATTCAAATTTAAACCACATTTCTGTACATAACATGGCATAGAAGTTTATAAGGGAATTGTAGATAACTAAATTTAGAACACTTCTTGTATTTTGAGTTTAGTCAAATTCGGCCCTTAAAATGATCAAAACATTGGAATTCTAACAAGTGCTTCAGCAGTCAAACCGACCTTTTCTATTTTCGGGATTTTCCTCCCCCTCTGTGCCAATGACGCCTGGGGCCCACTCGCCAGGAACGCCGGCCGCGCCCAGAGCCCGCGCGCCACGCGGACGCCGGCGTACGGCCGACGCTGCAGCGCCGCGGTCCGGCCTGCCCGACGCGCCGCGCCTTCATCTGGACGAGAACCGAGCCAAGTTCACTCCGCGCTCGCTTGGTCACTCCCCTTTTCCTCGCCTCACTTCCTGCCTCTGCCTGCGGAGAGCGCCGCCATGGCCCGAGCTCCCTGAGCTCAGGAGCACGGCCTTCCCGTGCCTCCTCTGCCCCGTTCGACGCGCTCCCCGCGCTCGCGGCACCTCCCTTCCCCGAATCCCCAAGAAATCGATGTCAATTTCGTTCCCCACCGCCATCTTCCACGGGTGAACACCCATCTTCCATGGGTGAAGGCCGTCAGTGAGCCCATGGCGAACTCCGAACGCAAGCTCGCGTCCCGGCCACCTCCGACCCTCCCCCTCCATGCCTCCACCATCACCATGCTCACCTCGAGCCCCTTCCCCGTCCCCACCGCCCCTCGGCCCTCTCCAGCATCTCCTTCCCCCTTCCCCACGCGTGCGCCACCTGGGCCGCCATTGCCGTTGACCCTGCGCCGCGGAGGACCCCCACCAGCGCCGCCTCACACTTCCACAGCCCCACCATTGCATTCACCGTCTCACCGCGCAGCTCGAGGGCCCTACGGCGCCGCCTTCCCGCTTTCCCTCGACGAGATCGAGCCCGCGGTCACCGCGCTCCGTGCGCCGTGGCCGCGCCAGTTCACCGCTCCGCGCCGCTCTTCCTCTCCACCACCGGCGACGAGACCTAGGGGAAACGGAAGCTCGTGGATGGGAACAAGCCCCTAGACCCCATTGGCTCCAAGTTCCGGCACCGAGACGCCGGCGCAGCCCCGCTTCACCCTTCCCCACGCGCGGCCAAAGGAGGAAGGAGAAGAGGAGGTTGAAGAAGGTCAAAATCTCGATCTAGCCCCTGCGGTTTCGAAGTTTTGCACGTCAATCCGCGCGCTATTCCCTGTCTCATGCAAATCTCGCGTTCTAGCCCTTGAAAGCTATGGTTAATTACATTCTAGTCCCCAGATTTAATGTTTTTCATTTAAATGCGTTTATTTGAGCTGTGAACTTTGGAAATTCATATAAAACCGTAGAAAAATCTAAAATGGACAAACTCAGTTGCATTAGACTCCACTTGAGTAGATCTACATGATAGGTATAATGTGGAAGTGTGAAATGTCTGTTTTGCCCATGGTTTGTTGCATGCGTGATTAATTAGGATAAAAGTCAAAAGTGGACTAAATGAACTCCAAATGGCATAAAACTTGGACAGTAGCTTTCTGGTGGCATTGTAGCACTATGTGAATTTTTGTAGCCCTAGCACTTACTGTTTATTTACCCTTTTACCATTATACATGTGTTATGTGCGTTATTTAACTTGGAAATTGGAGGCTACATAGGGTATGCTCAAATCGACTCTCTAGCATTTTTCATATACTTTAGATAGTATAAGTATCTCACTGGTAAAATATGAGCCCCTGCATGTTAAGTTTTAATGGTGATTTGAAAATGATAAAATGCTACATGTTAGAAAAGATAATTAGGAAAGGTGGTCATAAATGGCTAAGGAAATTCTTTGGAAAATTTGGTAGCTTAATGATGGTGCTTAGAGTCCAGAAAGTATATTCGAGAGGACTGATTTCACTGTTCATATGTACATCTCAAATTCACATAGGATTAATATATGGAAAGAAGATGTCCTGTCAAACTTGAGAATTTTAACTTGTAAATTTTTGTACATGCATTCCATGCTAAGTATAGCTCACTGGTAAAATTTCACCTTTGGAAGCCATTCCTATAATTTATGAAAAATATGAGAAGCTATAGGGCTAGTAACTTACTAGAATTTTAATAATTAAATTATAACTCTTTTTATGGCTGAATTTGGCAGTGGTATGGTGTGACGTCGTTATGCTTGTCATAAAAGTTTTAGCTCATTTGTCATTTTCTAACTGCATGAACTCGAGTATGCATTTTATTCATAAAGTGGGCATGTGGTTTTTGATTAGATGTGAAGGTGTTTGATTTCAATTGATATCGTCATGCATGTGGGATGATTTCTAGCTACACATTATCTATACCTAGAGATCGTAGCAACGAGTGCCTAGAATGGTTAGGTACGAGTGGATACGAGTGAATAAAGGTCACTCGTCTCGTAGGGTTTGCTTTTCAAAAGAAGAAATCTCACTGTTACGGAACTTATTATGATACTGTTATGCTTTAAATGGAGACCGGGCGGAGATATGGAATTGTATGATGAGAATTGGAATAATGTGTGGTGGACTCCGCTCGAGTCGCGTAAGGCCCGTCCGCTGTTCGTCTGCTGATTGGCATAACATTGCTAAAGTGCTTATCCAGGAAATGGGCCTAGTGAAAGTCTTACTTGTGCCATCCGAAGAACAGAGACTTGGTCCTACCGGACTCTAGGGGCGCTCACTCTCACGGAGGGCTAACCCGACGTACCGTGGTATCGCTCTGTGAGGGCTAAACCTAGGGAATGGCGGGTTGGAATCGAACTTGGGATGGGACAAGTGGAGATGGGGACTATATGTGGGAAAGCGATGGCTAGTAAGCATATACCCCTGGCATTTTTAGTTATTCCCGGGAATTAAAAATCGATTCGAATCGCTGATGCTCACCAGGTGTGAGAGTGCCAAATATCACTGTTGGGCAACATAGTAATAACTGTAACATGTTGTTTATTAAATCACGCTATTCAATACAACATGCTTCGATGAGTATGATCCGTTCCACTATTCATGGTGCTGCCCATCCACTGGTAGGAGGTCGATGGACTTGGGAGGTGCTTTGATGTCGAGGGAGGGTTGACCCGACGTACCGTGGTAGCGCTCTTGAGACGGCTACTCCCAGGGGTTAGATGGAGGCACTATGAATCTTGGGACGGAACATGTGTAGAATAGGGGTATATCTTGAATATTATGCAAGTTACTGATGGTTCTCATGTTTTACTTTCATGCAAGTATTTATTTTATGATATAAATAAATCTTCATGGTTAATGGATAGCAGCTATCAAATCCTGCTATCTTATGTCAACCTGACCCTGTTTAAAAATCAATGGCTAAGGATCCACATGATTAGTAAGCAAGCTTTGTGTCAGCCATAAACCCCGTCCATTAAGTCCTACTGAGTAATTAGTACTCAGGGTTTGCCCCCACTTTTGGATTATAGGTACTGACGATAGCTGGACAACTGTGTTGGAGGTGGTAGTACCGGTGGGCTCGGTGCTATTCGCCTTGTTCATCTCTTCATGAAGACTACTTAAGTATATTATTCCGCTGCGAGATGTTTTGAAAACGGTTCTGCTATATATATATATTTCTCAATCGCTTCCGCTGTATTTTGAACATTGTATTTGATTCTAGATATGATGGTTTGTAAACTAAGTCTATTATTCTCTATTTCAACTGCCTGTGATGATGTAATTGTTGTGGCTCCTTCGAGAGTCGGATGTGTTTGATGCCGGTTCCTCGGAAATGGTGTTATCGAGAGCCCGAAGGACTCTCGACGGACTACCTGGTTTAGTCTGGCCTAAGTGCACTGTGAGCCAGAGGTGGCAGGTGTGCTTAGTCTGGATTAAGCAGGGCGGTTCCGCCACAGCTGGTATCAGAGCCGATCACACACAGACAACAGTTATATCATCGAGTTTTGTTTTACAAACCTATTTTCGAAAACTCATCTTCAAGTAATTAAAAAATTAGAGTATACGCTATGCCCGTATAAGGATGTTAGTGTTATCCAGGTGACATCACTGACATTCTGACCTAGATAGAACTCATATGCATATTTGACACTTTGGGAAGCAACTTATCGGCCATAGCTATCCCCAGTACTGGAGGAAGCTATTGGCTTTTGCGAATGGTTGTGAACTCTGCATTCATGCCGTATAAGTAAAAGCTCTTTAAGGGTGGTGGGCATGTTTGAGGTTTTCATGCCCACCACACTTATATTTGGTTTTGGGATCCACCTTTTTCTCGACAATCCCCAGTACTGGTGGAAAGTCAGGCTTTGAGGAAAATGTGCATCGGCCCACCAACGTTGTCCACGCAGCGGTCACGCGTGGATGCCACATTAGGTGGTAATGTATGAGCATGCATTCTTGTGCAGGTACCCTAACCACGTGCGAAATTAAGAACGACTAGAGAACGACTAGTTTCATTAGGGAGAGACGTGCATATATGTCACCGAAATATTGCTAGTTAATATATTATACATAGGAGGTGTGATGTGAGACCGGATAGGACGAATCATGCATCATTCCATCTCATCTCATGTGCTTTGCTATGTGTTTGATTGAAAGTGATTAGATTCATATTGCAATTGTACATGTGTTGCTACTGTTTTGATACATGGCGAAAAATACAAGTGCATCGTGAGGATTTAATGTAATTACTGCACATCTCACGATTTCTGGTTCTGTTAATTACATGGGACTAATGTACCACATCATATAAAAATCTCTCTTATCGGGACCCTTTAATGTGCATTTCAGAAACATTCCCTAGTCACGTGCTAATAGGGAGATGAGTGACATAGGCAACAAAAATCTGAATTAGGGTTTGTATATCAAACTTGATGTGCGCTTTTGGGTGCACAACTTTGTCAATTGGAGTCTCTTCGCAGTGTGCCTTGTTCCAAGGTTATCATAAGGTTTCGTTGAAACTTGAATTCTGGACCAAATCGAAGTAGGGCTATCAAGCATTGCTATACCAATGATGTAGAATATAAACATTAGGCATGACTATGGCATTCTGATCTTTTGCAACTCCTCTTAATCCACCCCCGGAAGTTTAGTTACAAATTGTACATGTTAGAAGGAAAGGTAGTAATCGTACCTCGGTATTCGGATAGGCTCACCCTTTGGCATATTTTTTTAAGCTTGGAAATCAAATCACCACTGCTCTAAGCTTGGCTGCCCTCACCAAAGGTATCACAACAAGAGAATGAGAAGACGAAGATGAAGAGTACTCCATAGATGCGGCTTCAGTCGACGTCTGCGACTCGAGAGGATTCTACTGAAGGGAATCGCCAAGCCTGAAGATGAAATCAGGGTAGTTCATACATGTTTACCTTTCCGTACTGGGTCCATAGGATTCTATAGGCCTAGCCACCGGAACAATAAGCAAGCCTTGAAGGAGTCTTTGAGAAGAATGCCTGAGCTTTCATCATCGAAGACTTTTTCTCCAATCAACCCAACATACACAGCATCAACATCTACGCCGACGCAACAAGTTGAAGCTCCACCAAAACAGAAATGAGTCTAGAAGAAGCCTCGATCGAGAGTTGACCGTCGATCACGTGTCCCTAGGCAACGATATAGAGTTCCTATCTGGCAACATGAGTGACAGAGAGAATGCATCCTAGATCAACCTCGACTTCGGCAACGTCCTCAGATTTGGCGTTTAATCAAGATTCAACACCATGGTGTCTCCCACATGAAGCTCAACGCCGCATCAACATGAATGAAAGAAGAAGCTCGCTTTTGACCCAATTGTTTCGAACATATGATTTGGCAAACCGAAACGAGTATCGATTAGCGTATTAACAACGTTTAGCTTGGACTTGTATTGGCTGGACATAGGGTTCATATGGTTCATTGTGCCACTTGATCCTAACTTCTTGGGTTCAACTCTAGTGTATCATGTATTTCCAACCATTGCAATTCTTAAGTTCCAAGCTCCACTATTCCGTGCATTTCAAGCTCTCGCACTCCACGCATTTCAAACTCTTGTAGCCCACATGTTTTGGGTTCATGCCAATTCATGTACTTCCAAGTCTATGTCACCACCCCAACTCAATAGTTGATGGGCCCTATGACTCTCGTTCTCATGATTCCTGTGTTTCCAACCTTTGAAATCTATGATCTTTCGACTCTTTGGTCTAGATCACCAATACATTGAGATTTATGTTATCCAAACTACTTGTTTAAGTCTTTCTATAACCTGATATTGTTCGCATCTACTGAGATTGGATAGTTGTGCCACTCTGGTGGTAATGTCTAACCGAGCAGTCTATGGTGCCGCGATAGAACCTAGGGTCCCATGTGACCGGCCATCACATGGTGGTGCCACTAGTGGCGCGCTGGTATCAAGACATGCGAAGGCTTGACATCGCTTCAAGTGTGGAACATTCATATCCACTTCTTCTTACCTTGTGGAACTAGCTACTCTTGACCCGTGGAAGTGCTTGAATCCATTTCCACCACCTCAATACGTCATCTCATTGCTTTGTTTTCACCTTGCCTTTCTCGGTCTGTGGGGAAAGATCCATCTTAATCCCACTGTCATTCACACCTTTCCATTACCTTGTTGAACCATGTCTTTTTCGATCCGTGGAGACAGATCAATTCTATGTTCACACTTAGTCCACACCTTGGCATTGCTTTGTTTACTCTTGCTAGTAGTGATTCATGGGGATGATCAATTCTATCTCTATGGTTGTCTTGATTTTCTTTAATGTCTTATATTTGTGGGAATGATTGCTTCCATTTCCACTGTCTTGCTACATCATTCCATTGCCTTTTTACAACTTACCTCTCTTGATCTGTGGGAACCATCAACTCTATTTCCACTGCTTTTTCTTACATTCCTTTCGTGTATATACTGAATCTTATCTCCGGAAGGTGAACTTCAGCGTCATCCGCTGCACTAAGCTTTTGTTCTCGGCTAGTGCTCTTGTCATATCATCCTTTTTGAGAAGTTGCTTGGTTCTTCTTTGAAAATCATTCTCAGTTAAGCTTACTAACGTTGCCATTGATTTGTTAGTAGGCACATGTCATCTACCTATACTTTTCTTGGTCAGTCTTGACCAATCCTTGGAAATCGTACAAACCATCACCTTGTCAAGGTAAATATGTCCTATCTTATCCTTTTCGTACCTTCTTGTCGCAACGAGTAGAATGTGCTATGTTTCACCACATCTTACTCTTTGAAGAATCATCGGATTTAATGTCTTATATGTGTACACAGTCCCTATCAAATGAAACTGAATGTGTGTCTCAAAAACACATCCATTGATAACCCTTGGAATCACAAGATCCTTCATGGTTCGGTCTTCCGATTTCGTATACTTTGCTTCTATTGTTCCAAGACATATGTATTTGTCACGTTCTAAATCTTGGTGTCAAAGTCAGGAAGTGACCCTGTTCCATTATTCGAATAGATCACTGCCGTTTTCGCATTGGCCACACCGTCTTTGTGGTTTATTCATCCGCTCTCATACAAAACGCGACTTGGCGAGTGTCTTAGAAAGGCCACCCCGGACCAATTAAAAGAAGCTTTGTAACTACATCGTGTTACAGACGCACTAAGCATTCACGGGCCAGTTAACAAAGCTAATAGATGAAGATTCACATGTTACCATGTGCGACAGAAGCACACGAACCCTGGGCCAAAAACCATTCACATTACGCAATAAGCCGTAAAACCCCGGTTCCTCCAAATCTCAGGATGAGATTTCTTTAAGGGGGGTGAGTTGTGATGCCCCGGCATTCAAAAGCCTTAACACACAATTAGAGATAAGCTAATACTGAATTAGGACTTAATGATGCTTAGAGAGTAATGAGGATTAGATGAAAAAGTCACTAAGTCAAAATTTTTCGAAGAGAATGCAAAACTCTACGTGGTTTGGTTGTTTAAATCGCCACCCACAAACTTTTGGGCAAAACACCAAATACAAAAGTCGTAGTTCGGGATGACGTCTTCAACTTGATATTACGACAATCTTTAAAATCATGTGTTATGAGGTTTAAAAGTCAAGACCAAATCAAACCAGAAGTACTTTGGAAGGTGCCAATTGTGATCGTGAACAAACTGCATCTAACTATTTTAAATTTTTACCCTAAGTATCCCCTGAAATCAGCCCCAAGTTAGTCCACTTAGAAAAATTCCCAAGTCTGAATTTCAGCTCACTCCAAAATTGAATCTGAAATTACTTTTGTTTCCACCATACAACTTCAAAATCTTTCTTTCTATGAAGTGAAATTAAACTTATCACTTTTCAAATGCACCTAGAGTGGAGGTGGTTAGACTTCATTTGAGTATTCAAAAGTTTGGAACAAGAAAGACTCTACTTAAACTAAAGCTGCAGTTTTACCAAACCCTCAACAATGTTTGTGCTTGTAATTCAAAATCTGTGGTGATCCAAGCCAAACTTTATATACCAAACTTGTACAAAATTATATTAGGAACAACTTTGGTAAGTAGAGTGTTGACATGCACAGTGATTTGGATAGTGTTTTGGAACCTTTTCTGTCAGCATGTGATTGTTTTGTAATTTCAAATTTAAATTGGTCTACAGCCATAACCTTGCAAAACTCCAATTGAATAAGTTGTAGATCATTAAATTCTAAACAACATTGGTATAAAACTCCTTGAGTGAATGTGAACATAAGAGGGACTTTTAGAATTTCTAAATTGATGTGTTCAGTTGGTCAAACCTTGGTCAACAGATTAAATTCAAATTTAAACCACATTTCTGTACATAACATGGCATAGAAGTTTATAAGGGAATTGTAGATAACAAAATTTAGAACACTTCTTGTGTTTTGAGTTTAGTCAAATTCGGCCCTTAAAATGATCAAAACATTGGAATTCAAACAAGTGCTTCAGCAATCAAACCGACCTTTTCTATTTTCGGGATTTTCCTCCCCCTCTGTGCCTATGACGCCCGGGGCCCACTCGCCAGGAACTCCGGCCGCGTCCAGAGCCCGCGCGCCACGCGGATGCCGGCGTATGGCCGACGCCGCGGCGCCGCTGCCCGGCCTGCCCGACGCACCACGCCTTCATCTGGACGAGAACCGAGCCAAGTTCACTCTGCGCTCGCTTGGTCACTCCCCTTTTCCTCGCCTCACTTCCTGCCACCACCTGCGGAGAGCGCCGCCATGGCCCGAGCTCCCTGAAACTTGGACAGTAGCTTTCTAGTGGCATTGTAGCACTATGTGAATTTTTGTAGCCCTAGCATTTACTGTTTATTTACCCTTTTACCATTATACATGTGTTATGTGCATTATTTAACTTGGAAATTGGAGGCTACATAGGGTATGCTCAAATCGACTCTCTAGCATTTTTCATATACTTTAGATAGTATAAGTATCTCACTGGTAAAATATGAGTCCCTGCATGTTAAGTTTTAATGGTGATTTAAAAATGATAAAATGCTACATGTTAGAAAAGATAATTAGGAAAGGTGGTCATAAATGGCTAAGGAAATTCTTTGGAAAATTTGGTAGCTTAATGATAGTGCATAGAGTCCAGAAAGTATATTCGAGAGGGCTGATTTCACTGTTCATATGTACATCTCAAATTCATATAGGATTAATATATGAAAAATAGATGTCCTATCAAACTTGGGAGTTTTAAATTTTTGTACATGCAGTGCATGCTAAGTATAGCTCACTGGTAAAATTTCACCTTCGGAAACTATTCCTATAATTTATGAAAAATCTGAGAGGCTATAGGGCTAGTAACTTACTGGAATTTTAATAATTAAATTATAACTCTTTTTATGGCTGAATTTTTGGCAGTGGTACGGTGTGACGTCGTTATGCTTGTCGTAAAATTTTAGCTCATTTGTCATTTCCTAACTGCATGAACTCGAGTATGCATTTTATTCATAAAGTGGGCATGTGGTTTTTGATTAGATGTGAAGGTGTTTGATTTCAATTGATATCGTCATGCATGTGGGATGATTTCTAGCTACACATTATCTAATATTCTCTATGTCACACTTGATTAAGAAGTTAGTTTACTCACTCATGTAAAACACCTAAAGTCAATATAGGGTTTTAATCCATTAAATATACAATAATGCATGATATATCTAGTGAATGATTCCTATAAATGTATGAAGAATAAGATTATGACTTGTTACTGAAGGCCCCACAGCACATGTCTTAGTGATCTATCGAACTATTGCTTGTTTTTACCGGATGACATCATTTACATGTTTGTCGTTTGATCCCTAACTTGATAGTGCAATTATATGATTGTTTGAGTGCATGTTGCTCTAGGTCCATAAAAGTACTCCTGGTTTAGGTAGTTTATCAATCACCTTTCTACCTAACCACGAAACAATTTTCTAAGTGTGTGCTTGTCATTCATGCATCCCATTCACTGCATCGTGCATGGCATTCATATAGTGACGCTTAAATTGCAGATACGTGATCAAAAAGCAAGTGCGTGGAACTACATCAAGTATCGGTGTCCAAAAGACCCACTCACGACCTGAAGAGCCCATCAGTCGTGTTTGGAAGGAGGACCTGTCCAAGGGATCAAGGGGTTGCCTGGGGCAAAGCCTCACAACCAGGCAAACTAACATTAGCATAGTTTGTTGGTTCTCTTAAAGCAAATCACAGGTAGGCAGGACCATGATTTCTCCCAGCTAATACTGTCTTGTTTGATGATTACGCATCTGCATTAGGAGTTGAATGGAACCAATTGCATTAGATTCCCTAGCCGCCCTGGCCCTAGCACCTATACCTAGAGATCGTAGGAACGAGTGCCAAGAATGGTTAGGTACGAGTGGATACGAGTGAATAAAGGTCACTCGTCTCGTAGGGTTTGCTTTTCAAAAGAAGAAATCTCATTGTTACAAAACTTATTATGATTCTGTTATGCTTTAAATGGAGACCGGGCGGAGATATGGAATTGTATGATGAGAATTGGAATAATGTGTGGTGGACTCCGCCCGAGTCGCGTAAGGCCCGTCCGCTGTTCGTCTGCTGATTGGCATAACATTGCTAAAGTGCTTATCCAGGAAATGGGCCTAGTCAAAGTCTTACTTATGCCATCCGAAGAACAGAGACTTGGTCCTACCGGACTCTAGGGGCGCTCACTCTCATGGAGGGCTGACCCGATGTACCGTGGTATGGCTCTGTGAGGGCTAAACCTAGGGAATGGCGGGTTGGAATCGAACTTGGGATGGGACAAGTAGAGATGGGGACTATATGTGGGAACGCGATGGCTAGTAAGCATATACCCCTGGCATTTTTAGTTATTCCCGGAAATTAAAAATCGATTCGAATCGCTGATGCTCACCAGGTGTGAGAGTGCCAAATATCACTGTCAGGCAACGTAGTAATAACTGTAACATGTTGTTTATTAAATCACGCTTTTCAATACAACATGCTTGGATGAGTATGATCCATTCCACTATTCATGGTGCTGCCCATCCACTGGTAGGAGGTCGATGGACTTGGGAGGTGCTTTGATGTCGAGGGAGGGCTGACCCGATGTACCGTGGTAGCACTCCTGAGACGGATACTCCCAGGGGTTAGATGGAGGCACTATGAATCTTGGGACGGGACATGTGTAGAATAGGGGTATATCTTGAATATTATGCAAGTTACTAATGGTTCTCATGTTTTACTTTCATGCAAGTATTTACTTTATGATATAAATGAATCTTCATGGTTAATGGATAGCAGCTGTCAAATCCTGCTATCTTATGTCAACCTAACCCTGGCTAAGAATATTAGTAAGCAAGCTTTGCGTCAGCCGTAAACCCCGTCCATTAAGTCCTACTGAGTAATTAGTACTCAGGGTTTGCCCCTACTTTTGGATTACAGGTACTGACGATAGCTGGACAACTGTGTTGGAGGTGGTAGTACCGGTGGGCTCGGTGCTATTCGCCTTGTTCATCTCTTCACGAAGACTACTTAAGTATATTATTCCGCTGCGAGATGTTTTGAAAACGCTTCCGCTATATATATATTTCTCAATCGCTTCCGCTTTATTTTGAACATTGTATTTGATTCCAGATATGATGGTTTGTAAACTAAGTCTATTATTCTCTATTTCAACTGTCTGTGATGATGTAATTGTTGTGGCTCCTTCGAGAGTCGGATGTGTTTGATGTCGGTTCCTCGGAAATGGTGTTATCGAGAGCCCGAAGGACTCTCGACGGACTACCAGGTTTAGTCTGGCCTAAGTGCACTGCGAGCCAGAGAAGGCAGGTGTACTTAGTCTGGATTAAGCAGGGCGGTTCCGCCACATACACAATAGCAGCTGTGCAGAAAATTGAGTTCACCAAATTACCTACCAAACAAACTTTGAACCATGGATCATACGCATGTCAAAATATGATGCTTTATGATGAATGCCACATGCATGCAAGATGTTTATGCACTTGAGATGCTGGAGCATCACAACTCACCCCCCTTAAAGAAATCTCGTCCCGAGATTTTTGATGTGATGTGGATGGTTAAGATAAATGAGAAGATAGTGCATTGTGTAGGGTTTCGAATGAAATCTGAACTTAGATAGCTATACATACTCGTTTGCAGTAGTCGGAAGGAAACCCGGATATTTGGTTTGAAAGTATTCTTATTGCTCCCATGTTGCCTCCACTTCGGAGTGATTACTCCATTGCACTTTGTAAAAATTGATTGTTCTTCTTCTTTTTGTTGATCTTTGTTTTTGGTCAAGGATTTTTATGGGATGTTCTTCATAAGTGAGGTCAGGCTCAACCTGAATTTGAGAGGTGTCCACTGCTTCTTCCGGTACTCTTAAACACTTCTTAAGTTGCGAAACATGAAACACGTCATGAACCGCAGCAAGGTGTGGTGGCAACTCTAGTCAGTAAGCAACTAGACCACATCTTTCTAGGATCTTAAACAGACCGACATACCTTGGTGCTAACTTCCCTTTCACTCCAAAACGATGTACCCCTTTCATGGGTGACACTCGAAGATACACGTGGTCGTTTTTCTCAAAGGTTAGTGGTCTTCTCCTCTTATCAGAATAGCTCTTTTGCCTCGACTGTGCTCTCTTTAAATTGCTATGTATGAATTTTACCTGTTCTTCGGCTTGCATAACCAAGTCAGGGCCAAAAGTGACACGTTCACCGGGTTTGGACCAATTGAGTAGTGTCCTACACCTTCTGCCAAATAGAGCCTCGAAAGGAGTCATTTCTAAGCTCTTCTGGTAGCTGTTATTGTAAGCAAATTCCGTCAGTAGGAGACACTCGTCCCATTTGGTGGAGTAGGTTAAAGCACAGGCTCTCAACATGTCTTCTAGGATTTGATTTATTCTCTCAACTTGACCACTAGTTTGAGGGTGATATGCGGATCTGTGAATTGAAGTGGTGCCAAGAGTGGTTTGCAGCTGCTCCTAGAAACGAGATACAAATAATGAGCCTCTATCTGAAGTTATGGTTCTAGGAACTCCGTGTAATGAAACAATGCGGGAGATATAAATCTCCGCGTATTTCTGTGCATTGTACTGGTTCTTCACCGGTATAAAGTGAGCAGATTTGGTGAAGCAATCAATGATGACCCAAATGGAGTCATAGCCCTTCTGAGTACATGGTAATCCCACGATAGAGTCCATGTGTATATCCTCCCATTTCCATCCTGGGAGCGCTAGCGGCTGAAGCATACCAGCAGGCTTTATATGGTCCTCTTTCACTCTCTAACACACATCACACTCAGAAACGTACTTGGCAATTTCTCGCTTCATACGGGCCCACCAAAATTTTTGCTTTAGGTCTTGGTACATTTTATTGCTACCCAGGTGCATGGTGAACATAAAGGTGTGAGTTTCATCGAGTATTTTCTTCCTTAACTCCATGTCCTTAGGTACCACCAATCGATTTTTAAACCACAACACACCCTGGTCATCAAGTGTGAAGCATGCTCTCTTTTTCTCATCCATACCCTCACGAATGAACGCCATGCCTTTATCCTGTTTTTGTGCCGTTATGATTTGCTCTTTGATGGTGGGTTCAATAATGAGGTTATAAAGTTCAGCTAGTTGTTCCGTAGGCATCTCGATCTGGTCCATTTCCTAACAGATCACCCTTGCCGTGGGTCAGACTTCAAGCACATTGCAATGAGCCCGACGGCTTAGTGCATCGGCTACCACGTTCGCCTTTCTAGGGTGGTAGTGAATCTCTAGATCGTAATATTCTTTATCAACTCTAACTATCGTTGTTGCCTCATGTTTAATTCGGGTTGCGTGAAGATGTATTTGAGGCTCTTGTGATCAGTGTAGATATTACAAGTGTTGCCCAGTAGGTAATGTCTCCATATTTTAAAAGCATGAACGACCGCCGCCAACTCAAGATCATGTGTCGAATAGTTGGCTTCATGTTTTCTCAATTGACGGGAAGCGTAAGCAACTACTCTCCCTTATTGCATTAGGACATAGCCAAGCTCATTACAGGAGGCGTCACAATACACGTCAAAAGGTTTCGTGACGTCCGTTTGTGCTAGTACTGGTGCGGTTGTTAATGATCTCTTTAAGCTCTGGAAGGCTTCCTCACAATTCGGACTCCACGAATACTTGGCATTTTTTATTTGGTCAGAGAGGTCATTGGATTTGCCGTCTTGGAGAAATCCTTGATAAAGCGGCGGTAGTAGCCCGCTAAATCGAGGAAACTCTGGATCTCAGTTACGGTTTTTGGTTGCTTCCAATTCAATACACACTCTACTTTGCTGGGGTCAACTGCTACTCCCTTCTCAGATAAAATGTGACCTAAGAATCCCACTTCCTTCAGCCAGAATGCACACTTGCTGAATTTGGCATAGAGCTTGTGTTCCCTAAGCCGCGCGAGTACTATCCGTAAGTGCTCCTCGTGCTCCTTCTCGTCCTTGGAATATATCAAGATGTCATCGAGGAACACCACTACAAACTTATTGAGCTCGTTCATGAACACCGAATTCATCATATACATGAAGAAAGCCGGTGCATTAGTTAACCCAAAGGACATGACTAGATATTCATATAGGCCATATCTGGTTGAGAACGCCATCTTAGGTATGTCTTCTTCCTGATTTTTATTTGGTAATAGCCAGACCTTAGGTCAATTTTTGAGAAGACTCTGGCCCCCGCTAATTGATCAAATAATATATCAATGTATGGTAATGGGTATTTATTCTTGACCGTGACTGCATTCAAAGGCCGATAGTCAATGCAGAGTCTTTTACCACCTTGGTCCTTCTTCTCAACAAAGAGAGCTGGGCAACCCCAAGGTGACGAGCTGGGACAGATGAACCCTTTATCTAATTGTTCTTGCAGTTGTGTTTTTAGTTCCTTGAGTTCATCAGGTGCCATTCTGTATGGTCTCCTTGAAACAGGTGCTGTTCTTAGAACAAGGTCAATTCTCCACATCTCTGTCTGGAGGAAGCCCAGGAAGCTCCTTGGGAAACACATCAGGGAAATCGCATACAACCGGTATCTTTTTAATCTCTTTGATTTCGGTTGCATTTACTGTGGGCTCTACGTTTTTCTGATCTGGCATGCGTACTCTCAAGATTTTGCCATTGACACAAGATTTCAGTTGCACTGTCCTGCTGCCAATATTCAGGACCGCCTCATTTTCTGTCATCCAATTCATCCCCAGAATTATATCAATCCCTTGGTGTGGCAACACCACGGGGTTAATAGTGAACTCTTCCCCCCTTATACTTAGGTGTAGCTTCTTCACTATCAGATTCGTGTTAATGAGGTTCCTGGGTGCAGAGATGTTGCAGCTTTCTTTTATGCAAGAAGTTTTTATCCCATGCTTCGATGCATATGACTGACTAATGAAGGTATGAGTAGCCCTAGAATCAAACAACACGACGGCCGGACGACCATTGACTGTGAACGTACCCGCAAGTACCGGTTCTCTGGTAGGTATCTGCTCCAGGTGGACGTAGACGACATGACCCGTCTTTTGCGCAGGCCCCTTCTGTCTATTCTGCTGGCTGCCACCCGCAGGGTTAGGACCTTGGATCTTGCGGGGAGCGCGGCAGTCACGGTTGAAATGTCCCGGCTTCCCACAATTGAAGCAGGGGTTGCCGGCCCCTGGAGTGGTAGGAGCACGGGGTGCCTGGAGCTGTGCCGGAGCGCAGTAAGCTAGATACTATGGTGGTTGCTGTGGTGCCCTGTGGATCCAGCTCGGTTGGTTTGGCCGAACCACAAAGCGAGGCAGTGGGAAGAACCGCTGTGGCTGCTGGTGGGTGCTTTTTCTGCTTCTGTGTGGAACTAGTAAGTGCGGTGCAAGCTTGGCGTTTGCGCCTCTGATCTTCATTGACAACACGGAGGCGGTGCTTCATGTCCAGCGCGGTATCTACCAAGTCTGTGAAGCTTTGGTACCGACGCCCCAGGTGGGTCTGGAGTGTGGGGTCAAAGCCCTATAGGAGTCTGGATGAAGGTCTGCACATACTGCATCACGGTTCTGTTAACCTGCTTGAGCTCGCGAAACTCACGCTGCTTCTGCTCCATGAGGCTTGCCGAGATATAGTAAGCCCGGAAGGCCGCACGGAGCTCTCCCCAAGTGATCACGTGCCCTGCTGCTGCATGTTTTGGAACGTGGCGTACCATGCTCCAGCCGGCCCCTGAAGCAGCTGCATAGCAAACCGAGCTTTCTCCTTCTCGGTCAACCCTAATAGGAGCGTGAACTTTGACTCAATCGTGCAGAGCCAGTCGTCGGCAGCGAGTGGCTCCGGGCAGGTAGTGAAGACGGGAGAGCACAGTCCCTCGAAGTCCTGATAGGTGATGCCGCGGGGATGGTGCTCCCGCCGCTGATCACGGCCCTGGTGTTCCTCTACCATCATGCGGATTAGCTCCGCCTGCTGCACAACCAGAGTAGCGAGCTCTGGTGGAGGTGGGGCATTCTGCGGCTACTGCCCTGACCCCAAGGTTTGCCCTTGGCGAGTGTTAACCATCTGCACGAATGAGGCCACTTGTGTTTAGTCCAAAGCTTTAGTGCAGTAGGTGTAGCGACAATTGAATACATGAAAAGCATGTAAGAAAACAGAAGCATTATTTGCACATAAAGCATTAGCCATCATTTCGCATAGGCGGTCACTTGCTCATGATAGCCGAAAATCAAGTGCGCTGTGTTTGAGTGTATGTCCCTGATTTTATTTCGTTGATTTGGGCATCAAAATGACCGACTCGTGCAAAGATATGGGTACGAAGGTTGTTCAAAATTTAGTGCTCTTCAACCTTCATATGTATCGCTTTTGCTAAATTGACTTAGAGATGGAGCGAAAGTAGTTCCAATGACTATGCGTAGGTTTTTCAACCTAACTGGGGAAAGCGACGGTTTAAGTTGCAAGCTGTTCTTAAACCGTACGTTTCTTGACCATAACCCTTTTAACCAAGTTGTCCCTCGTTCTGTGTTCTTCGACTTTGGTATAGGAAGTTTTTGGCGATCTAGTTTGTAACTTGGTCGAATTTTAATGTATGTTAGGGTATATCAATTCTGTCCAGATTTCTGGACCGGTACAATTTCATCCGTAACTTTCAAACGAAACGCTGTCAGGAGAAACTTTATATAGCAAAGTTGCCACACACACTCCTCCACAACTTTGGTATATAACTCCCAGTTCAATTCTTCCTCTAGAAGGGTATAATATGTATTTTCCTTTCAGGTGCTGCTGCAGTCCAAAATACATGCCCAGAGAAATTTCGACCATATCTCCTGATCTGAGCATATTTGGAGAAAACTCCAATTGACAAACTTGTGCACCAGAAAGTACCCCACAACTTTGTTATACAACTTAGGAACTAAAACCTCCCAGATTTTGAGGTATGTTCAGTTTTAGCTGCAGCTGTTTAAAATTCCAGATTGCGAGCTGCAATCCAAAACGAGGTGCAAATCCACATTACTTCGACGCGACACATTCTGACCATTGAGGGACAACGATCTAACTTCAAGAGCCACATAAAAGTTCAAGCGACACTAAGGAGTCTTAATATTACATCATAGTATGATGGTCGCAGCGACCAACTATCAAATATTACAGGCTAAAGTGTCCATCAACTACTCAAATGGCGTACTCAAATGAACTCTCACATCTCATCAATGTTTGGTACAGCCACGAATCAAAAGCACGGAGCGGAATATTACAAAACATCACTTTCAACGTGCCGCTACTACGAACGTCAGTCCACATCTTCATCATCACATCCTCCTCCCGCTAGACGGCGGAGCGGGTGTCAGACACTGAGGCCTCTCCCTCAACCTCCTCCGGCTCCGTAGTCGTAGCAGGAGGGTCTTGCTCCATAGGAGCTGGCTACTCGTGCTCTGCAAGGCACTGCTGAAGCGCGCCCACCTAAGCCTCTAGCTCCTCCACTCGTATGCGTGTCTCCATGAACCTGTCGAAGTAGAAGCGGCTTCGGTCCTCGGCACGGAGGTACATCCTGCGTGCCTCATAGGCGTACTCCATGCACGTGGCATAGGGTCAGGCTCCGGGACGATCCTGAAGCTGCTCGTGGCGATGGTGCCACTCATCGTCCACCTCGTCAGTGGGGAGGTAACGCAGGATCGTACGGCCTGCCTCCTCGTCAGAACTCAGTGAGGTGAGCGCGGTCAAGACTGCCTTCCTGTAGGCCTCCTCCTCGTTAGCCCCGTAGACAGTGATCGTGTTCTGGCCCATGAGAGAGTCTCGGGGAAGGACAACCTGGGCCCAGCAATCCCCCTCCTCGTGCACCGTCTGCACAGAGATGAAGGGACAGGGACGCCGCCCCATCTTCCTCAGCCTGCACAGGATTTGGGACAAGGGACATGCCTCACGGCAACGGGCGTGCAGCAACCCACCCTCCACCACAGGAGGAGTGTGAGTCGCGTCGGGAAGGACGGTGATCCGTGCTCCGGTGGCCTTACGTGCCGTCTGCTTGGTCCTGGCCATCTGTTTTTAAGTAAGCGAGGCTTTAGATTAGTGACTGGAAATAACTTCATAAAGGAGAGTTCATATAAGTATAATAGTGAAAATGTGCAGAAGATAATTTGAAGTTACGATTTACATCAGTTATATTCTCAAAACCCCCATAAAGAATAAAACATAAGAGATGATGCATGATTCGTACTAACCGGTCTCACATCACATACCCTAAGTACACATATAGTATAGCTAACGTTATTTCAGTGACATATATGCACGGCTCTCCCTAATGCAACTAGCCATTCTCTATTTGTCTTAATATCGCACGTGGTTAGGGTACCTGCAGAAAAATGCATACTCGTACATTACCACATAGTGTGGCATCCACGGGTGACCACTGCGTGGACAACGTAGGGTGGGCCTTTGCACCTTCTCTCAAAGCCTGACTTTCCACTAGTACTGGGGATTGTCGAGAGTAAGGTGGATCCCCAAACCGAATGTAAGTGTGGTGGGCATGAAAACCTCAAGCATGCCCACCACCCTTAAAGAGCTTTTACTTATACAGCATGAATGCAGGGCGTACAACTATTCGCAAATCCCAATAGCATTCCGCTAGTACTGGGGTCTGCTATGGCTGAAAAGTTGCTCCCAAAACGCCGAATATGCATATGAGTTCTTATCTAGGTCAGAATGTTAGCGATGTCACCTGGATAACACTAACATCCTTATACGGGCGTAGCGTATACTCTCATTTTTTAATTACTTGAAAAGGGGTTTTCGAAATTAGCTTTGGAAATCAAAACTTGATGATATAACTGTTGTCTGTGTATGATCGGCTTTGATACCAGCTGTGGTGGAACCGCCCTGCTTAACCCAGATTAAGCACACCTGCCTCCTTTGGCTCGCAGTGCATTTAAGCTAGGCTAAACCCGGTAGTCCGTCGAGTGGCCTTCGGCCCTCAATAGCACCAATTTCCAAAGGAACCGACATCACACACATTGACCCTCGATGGAGCGACAACAATTTCATCATCACAGGCAGTTAAAGAGGATAATAATTAAGGATAGTTTACAAACCAGTTCAAATCAAATAGAGTTCCAACATAGTACCATAACACAACTGAGTTCAAAAGTATCTCGCAGCGGAATTAAAGTTCATATCTCCAAGTTCTTAGTGACGCAAAAGACTACAACGACGGAACCACATCGAGTCCACCGATGTCGCTCCCATGCCAACCATGACGATTACTCCTGATGAGAGCATGCCCCTCCTCCGACACAGGTGCAGAACATGAACTCCATACCTGTAACTCAAAAGTGGGGGCAAACCTTGAGTACTAATTACTCAGTAGGACTAAATGGAAAGGCTTACGGCTGACGCGAAGCTTGCTTACTAATCAGGTGAGTCCTTAGCCATTGATTTTTAAACAAAAGCATGTTATTACGAGATAGCCGGATTTAACAACCGCTATCCACCATCATACTAGTAATTTCATCATGAATGTAACTAGTCTTTGCATGAAAGTAAAGCATGTATATACATATATCCCAACATGTACTTATTCAAACCATGAATCCAATTTACAACATATTCAGGTGGATTACTACATTGTCCGGCAGTGATACTGGCATTCTCACACCTGGTGAGCATCAGCGATTCGAATCGATTTCTAATTCCCGGGAATAACTAGAAACACCAGGTGACATACGCTTACTAACCCCCGGCGTTCTCACATATGTCCCCCACCTCAATCTGACCCGTCCCGAAGGTCAAAACGCCCCCACCTAACCCCCGGAGGATAGCCGCCTTAGGAGCGTTACCACGGCGCAGCCCTCCTTCGACTACAAGCGCCCCCGAGTCCATCGGTGTGGCAGAACCGTCCTGCTTAATCCGGACTAAGCACACTGCCACCTCTGGCTCGCAGTGCACTTAGGCCAGACTAAACCCGGTAGTCCGTTGAGAGTCCTTCGGGCTCTCGATAACACCATTCCCAGAGGAACCGACATCGAACACATCCGACTCTCGAGGGAGCCACAACAATTACATCATCACAGGCAGTTGAAATAGAGAGTAATAGGCTTAATTTACAAACCAATTATATGAAATTAAATACATGTTCAAATATAGTGGAAGCGTTTGCAAAACTATATATAGCGGAAACGTTTTCAAAACATCTCGCAGCGGAAACAAACTCAAATAGTCTTCAGGAAGAGATGAACAAGGCTAGTAGCACCGAGCCCACCGGTACTACCACCTTCCACACGGTTGTCCAGATGTCATAAGTACCTATAATCCAAAAGTGGGGGCAAACCCTGAGTACTAATTACTCAGTAGGACTTAATGGACGGGGCTTACGGCTGACGCAAAGCATAACTTACTAGTCAGGTGAGTCCTTAGCCATTGATTCTTAATTACAACATGTTTCCATAGGATAGCAGGATTTGACAGCCGCTATCCTTTAACCATGAATATCAAGTCTCATAATTAAAATTTGCATGAAAGTAAAGCATGAATAGTTTCTTGCATAACTCTTGATCATAAAGTATACATGAATATCATCAAACCTATTGGGTTCAAAACATGAATATAAGTATAGATGTTTAAGTTGTTACAACGTTGCCAGGCAGTGATACTGGCATTCTCACACCTGGTGAGCATTAGCGATTCGAATCGATTTTTATATTCCCGGGAATAACTAGAAGTACTAGGATGGCATATGCTTACTAACCCCCGGCGTTCCTACATATGCTTCTCCTATCTCCACTTGTCCCATCCCAAGTTCGATTCAATCTTTCCGTTGTTCCCAGGTTGTGCCGCCTTAGGAGCGATACCACGGTCACGTCGGGTCAGCCCTCCCTCGACTATAAGCTCCCCAAGGTGTCACAGTAGGAGTCTGTCTCTGTTCTTCGGATGGCACAAGTAAGACTTTCACCGGTCCATTATCCCGGATAAGCACTCTAGCAATGTTATGCCGATCCCAAGCGGACAGCGGACGGGCCTTATGCGACACGGGCGGAGTCCAATGCATAATAACATAATCAGTAAATAACTCATAAAATCTCCGTCCGGTCTCCATTTAAACCATAAGCATATATAATAACTTTCAAAATAACAAGATTTCTGTCATAGTGTAAGGTCGCACCTACGAGACGAGTACAATCACTCGTGTCTACTCATACCTAGCAATTCTAGGAACTCGTCTTATGAACTCTACGTATAGGTGCTAGGGCTAGGGCGGCCGGGAAGTCTAATGCAGATGTTTTCAATCAACTCCTAATGCAGATGCGTAAACCTTCAAACAAGATTATGTGAGCTGGGAGAAATCATGGTCCTGCCTACCTTTGATTGTTCTTAAGAAAACCAACAAACTAAACTAAGTTAGTTTGCCGGGTTGTGAGGCTTTGCCCCAGGCAACCCCTTGAAACAGGGACGGAGGAAATCAGCGACACGTCGTCTTCTTGCTCTTGGTGCAATTCGTTGTTCGGCTTATCGATCAATAGCAGCTCTTATGTTGATCCTTCTTCGCGGAAATCTATATGCATGATATCATATGCAAGTGAGTGCAAGAGAATGCAAATACCTGCATATGATACAGGTTATATGTATGTCATAGTGCAATCATGAGTGCAATGAATGCAATTGTATGCATGGGGTGCAATTAAAGCATAATGCATGATCAAGTGTTAAAAAGACTCAATTGTATTTAGTTCAAACACATCCCATAAGAAGAAAATTTAACAACTTTCCTTAAGAAATCATACACCCATCACTACGAAATCATACAAACCATCCTACATTTTATCTTTGAAGTTATTAGGAGTTAGTGTCTTATATGTGTACACAGTCCCTATCAAATGAAATGAAGTTGTCTCATGAAAACACATTCATTGCATACCCTTAGAATCACAAGATGTATTTAATGGTGTGCAGCAAATAACTTTATATATACACGAATCAATGGACATTTCATCTTTGTGAACAAAATGCACCCCTGAGTTCATGTAGTTAGATAAGTCAATTTGATCCCAAACTTTTACCACATGCAGAAACATACCAGATAATGCTACAGTCAAAATTTCAGCTACAACCAAGTTATAATTAATTTATTAAAAATTCCAGCAAGTTATCAGCCCTATAGCTTTTTAGATTTTTCATAATTTGTAGGAGCGAGTTCTGGACTTGAAATTTTTACAGCAAGCATTTCATTGCACAAACATCACATACAAAAATCAGGAAGCACAAAATCCATAGTTTGATAGGACACCTATTTTCCATCTAATTATCTAGGTCTATTTTAAATGCACATCAAGACAGTACTCACAAGCTTCACAAAAGTACTTTTTGGAACCTATGCATCATTAGCAAGCTACCAAATTTGCTATGGAATTAATTATGCATCCTAAGACCACTTTTCCTTTTTATTTTGTTAAAGCATGTGACACTTTGTTATTTTCAAATCACCACTCAAACTTTACATGCAAGGCCTCAAACTTTACCAGCAAGCTACCCATACTATATAAAGTACATGAAAAATACCAGAGATCATATTTGAGCATATTTTATATTGCCTTCACTTTTCAAGTTAATTAAATACACAAAACACATGCATAAGGGCAAAACAGTAATTAAACAGTCATTGCTAGGACTACCAAAAATCACACAGTATCCTAATGCCACAAGAGAACTACTTTCCAAGTTTCATAATTTTTGAAGCTCATTTAGTCCACTTTTATCATTTATTTATCCTCAACATGCGTGCACTAGACTAGGGGCAAAACAGACTTTTCACACATCCACATCATACCTATCCTGTAGATCTACTCAACTCAAGAGGAGTCCATAGCCACTGAGTTTGTCCATTTTGGATTTTTATTTGAATTGTTATGATTTTCTATAGTTTCAGCCGATTTATTAATGAAATAAATGGAAAAACCTATAGATCAAGGACTTGTACGCAATTAACCGTAGACATTAGGGGCTCGAACAGAAGATCTGCAAGGCACAGCGTACAGCTCATGAAACGGAAACGGAAAAACATGAAAGCGCAGGGGCTAAATCATAAAGTTGCCATCATCTACCTCTGGGCAGGGGAAAGCCGCGCGGCGGGCCGGCGTTCTTGCGGCATCGCCGGCGCGTGGAGGCGGTGTCTTGGAGCCGAGTCGGGTCGAGGAGGTGGCCGGCGCTACGGCAGACACCGTGGGCTAGATCTCATCGCCGGCGGTGAAGAGGAGAGGCGGGACGAGGGTGGTGAACCGGAGCGGCGACGGCGCGGCGGTGCGCGGCGGCGCTGCTCGATTTCGTCGGGGTAGGGCACGGGTAGGGTCGCCGCTGGGCTTGGGAGCTGCGTGGTGGAGCGGTGGTTCCAGTGGTGGTATCGTGGAGGCGAAGGGAGGGCCGAAAGGTGCTGTCCACGGCGAGGGGCCGGCGGCGATGGTGGCCGTGGGGGTGCGTACGCGGGGAAAGGTGATAGAGGCGAGGGTGAGGGGCGAGACCGTGCGGGGAAGATGGAGGGAGGCGTGGGCCGGGCGAGGCGCGCGTCAGCGGGGTGGGAGGTAGTCCGAGGCGGCTGGAGCGTGAGCTCAGAGCTTGCGGCCATGGTGGACCCCCATGGCGGACATGCGCTCGGTGCGGCGTTGGAGAGGCGGAGGGGCGACGATGGCTAGGGCGTTGGACGCGGGAGATGGAGGCGAGCGTAATGGCGGTGGTCTGGAGGCACGGGGAGCAGCGGAGGCGGCCGTGGAAGCTCGAGCTCTGAGCTCGGTAATGGTGGCTGCGTTCGGTGTGGAGGGGAAAAGGAGAAGACGCGGTGGGTGGACTTGGTCCAGAGGCCGGGGCGGCTGACAGGTAGGACCGGGTACAGGAAAAGGGAGGGGAGGTCCAGTGGACCGGGCGCAGGGCGCGCGAGGGTGGGGCCCACCGTCGGCGCGTTTCAATTGTGCAAGCGGGAATCCGATAGGTAGGGCCCGCATGTCAGCCACCCAGAGAAAAAGGAAAAGTTCCGAAATTGAAAAAAAGGGTGTTTGACTGCAGGAACCTCTGTTTGTATTTTGTGTTTTTGAATAGGTTAGAGGCCGAATTTGAAGATATCCTAATTGGATGAAATGTTTTAAATTTGTTCCTCTATATTTCCCTTATAAACTTGTATACCATGTTATATTTAAAAATCTAGTGTAAATTTGAATTTAAGCTGCTGACCAAGGTTTGACCAACAGAACCCTTAAATTTAGAAATTCTAAAAGTCTATTCTCTATTCATATTTACTCAAGGAGTTTTATACCAAGATTGTTCATAATTTCAAGATCTATAATTGCCTCAATAAAAGCATTTCAAGATTTTGGATTTAAGATGAAGAAAATTTAAAATTACTAAACTGGTCATGTCTGGACAGAATTCACTTGCTGACAGAAAAAGCCTCAAATATCTTGGCAAACCTTCATGCATGTCAAAGCACCAATTACCAAAGTTGTTAACCATGAAATTGTCTACAAGTTTGTCAATATGAGTTTCACCCAAATCTAAATAGAATAAAAGTTATGGGCACGATCGCAGAGACATATATGCAGAAAACAGGTTTCAACAAGTTGCATTTCAACCAAGTTTGAACTAGGGTTCAAGTGTATGCTAATGCATGATGCTTTATGATGAATGTTGTATGTATGATGAATAATTATGCACTTGAGATGCCGGAGCATCACAATCGGCCCCCTATCAGTGGATGGGCAGCATCTTGAATAGTGGGACGGCCTAGGAAAGGCTTTCACCAGTCCCATGGCCTGGATAAGCATCCTAACAATGTTATGCCGATCCCAAACGAACAACGGCCGGCCTTATGCGACTTGGGCGGAGTCCAAACAACAACATCATGAAAATATTACTGAAATAAATCTCCGCCCGGTCTCCATTTAAAACATAGCATAATAATAACTCCAATTTAAATCTTTGCCATAATGAAAAGTAGAACCTACGAGACGAGTACAATCAATCGTGTCTACTCATACCTAGCCATTCTAGGCACTCGCACCTACAAACTCTAAATATAGGTGCTAGGACTAGGGCGGCCGGGATGTCTAATGCAATTTGGTTTCAATCAAACCTAATGCGTATGCGTAAATCATAACCATTTCTTAGCTAGAAATAGTATGATCCTGCCTACCTTATTCATTAGGGTCAGCGGGTGCCTCCTTGGTGATGGGGTCAGTGGTCGGCTGCGGGTCCTCCTGCTCGTCCTCGGGCTCATCGATTAGTGGTTGCTCCTGCGTCGGCAACTCGTTCTCGGGATCTATATGCCTGATAGTATATGCGAATGAGTGCAAAAAAATGCAGACATATGGTGCATGAGAATTCAATGTAAACACGAAGTGAAGCAATGCATAGCTCATAATAAGTAATCATGCAATACACGACTCACACGTCCCTTCCTTTAGGTTTCGTTTCATAATTGATAACACCACAGCTTTAATTAAGGAATCGTACAAACCATCGTTTTAAGAAATCGTACAACCCATCACTTAGAGTCAAAGCAACCTATCATGCGCAACATGGATCCTTTTGGCAAACATCACAGCGTAACAAATAACCATGGTACTCTTAGAATAATTATACCTAGGTTTGTCTATTTATGCAAATAAAGTTCTCATGACAAGTTCATACTGTTACAGGGTTCTAAATGTATTCAAATAATTATGACAAGCAGCTCATTACTGTATTAGACCACTATCAAATATTTAGCTCCAGAAGAGTTAGAATTATTTTATTAAAATTACAGCAAGATATTGGCCTATTATTTTTCAGATTTTTCATAAATTGTAGGAATGGTATTTTGACATGAAATTTATTCAGTGAGCATGACTTGACATAAACAGCATGTACAAAATTTTTCAAGTGAAATATCCTTAGTTTGACAGGTCATCTAATTTCCATCTATTTAATTTATGTAATTTAAGATATACATGTAAACAGTGCTAACAAACTCTCCAAAAGTACTTTCTGGACTCCCTATCATACTAGTAGCCTACCAAACTTTCCCTAGAATTTTCCTTGCATTTTAACACTACTTTTTCCAATTATCAAGTGTAGCAAGTAATATTTTATCATTTTCAAATCACCATTCAAAACTAACATGCATAGCTTCATATTTTACCAGAGAGTTGTTTACGCTAACAAAGTTTAGGAAAAATATTAGAAAGCCACTTTGAGACCATTTCATATAGCCCTCATTTATTAAATTGACTTAATGCACAAATAATACCCATAATTGTAAAACAGTGAGCAAATGAGCAATGCTAGGGCTACAAAAATTCGCATACTATCACATTACCCAAAACATGCTACTGTCCAAGTTTCATAACTTTTTGTAGTCATTTAGTCCTATTTTGCCATTTATTTAGATTAATCATGCTTGCACAATACCAGGGGCAAAACCGTACATGCACATCTCCACATCATACCTACTGTGTAGAGCATTTGATAAGGACTTCATAGCCACTGAGTTTGTCCATTTCGGATTTTTATTCGATTTTATACAATTTATCAATGTCTCAGCCGAATAAACCAAAATAAATGGAAAATACTTAGATCTAGGGACTAGATCGAGATTGTTTCAAATCTACAGGGGCTAGCATGCAAGATTTACAAGACTCAGTGAATAGCGCTCGGGTTAAAATACAATATCAACAAAACCGAGGAGTAGATAATCTACCCCCTCCAGCGCGCGTGCGCCGGCGAGATCTGGCTCGCCAGAGCCGCGACGCGGGGTGCGGCGGGTGCGCGCAAGGGAGGGGGTCAACCTAAGATAGATGGCAGCGACGAAGGAGGTCGGACGGTGGCGTGGGAGGCGGTGAACCGAGCTCGAACAACGGCGGGGACGGCGCGTCGCGACGTCGAGGTGGAGGTGGATCTTGACGTCGGGTGAGGGAATGGCGGCAAGGCTAGGTGCGCCGGGCGCGTGAGCTCATGGCGAGTGTAGTGGTGTAGGTCTAGGACACGGGGAGGCGGTGGAATGGGCGGTGCGAGCTCGAGCTTGAAGCTTGCCGGCAATGGTGGCTCGGCGTCGCGCAGGCGAGAGGGAGGCGGTGAGGGCTTGGGAGGTGAAGTGGATAGCGGTGGCCGAAAGAGGGAAGTAAGGGGGTTGTTTCCCCTTTAGAAGTCGCGGCCGAGGGGGACGATCCGTGGCATCGCGGGCGGAGCCGTACACTGGTAGCCACGTGGCGCGCGGCGTCCTGGACAGGGTGGCGACCTTGTCAGGCGGGGCCCACCTGTCATAGGCTCAGGTCAAGAGCTGCCCTAAGTGTGTTTTCTCCCCTCCTGTATTTTGTATTTTTAACCTATTTAGAGCCCGATTTTAGAAAAATGACAATTGGATGAAATGTTTTACTCTTTGAGCTCTACAAGTTTGTCAAAAGGCTTGATACCTAAAAATGTTTGGAAATATGAATGTCATTTGAATTTATCTCTCAAGTTCCAATTTGGCCTTCAGACCAGTTTATTGGAAAATTCTAGAACATTCCCTTCTAGCCATTTTCTCTCAAAGAGCTTATTGACAATATTGTCAACCACTCCAGGATCTACAACTTCTTCAATAAGGACTTTGTCAAAATAGTTTTGTAAGTTGGAGAAAAGTTTGAATCACTCTGCAGCTCAGGTTTTGACAGGTTTTCTGTGTTGGCAGTAAAAGGTTCAAAACTCTAGGTAAACATCATTATATGTCTAAGCACCAATTATAAAAGTTGTTCCCCTCTTATTTGTCTACAATTTTGTTAATATGAGCTCCAGCTAGTTCTCAATAGAATTCGAGTTATGGCCCTACACAGTAGCAGCTGTGCAGAAAATTGAGTTCACCAAATTACCTACCAACCAAACTTTGAGCCATGGATCATATGCATGTCAAAATATGATGCTTTATGATGAATGCCACATGCATGCAAGATGTTTATGCACTTGAGATGCTGGAGCATCACACTGAACACTTCCTTTTTCGTGATCGACGATCATGGTCCTTACTCGGCTCTCCTTGGCCGAGACTGGATTCATGCCAACTACTGCGTGCCTTCCTCAATGCACCAATGTTTGATCCAATGGGATGGTGACAACATTGAGGTGGTACCCGCGAACGACTCTCGCAGCATTGCACAATCATCCACATCGGACGAAGCAGAGTGTCTGTCGGACAGGCAGGAGTTGAACTGGAGTTTTGTAGAGGAGGCAAAAAACGTGATCACGCCGGTTCTAGTAATTGGCATTCACCTGTAGACAATAGGCTGCTTCAGCCGATCCTCATCGGCTAACAGATGCTAATAGCGTATCTACGGACGCACGGGCCGTAGTGGCCGATCTGCGCGATAGGCCCCAAAAAATTTGTAATCATATTTTTTGTAACAATTCTGAATTGGACAATCTGGGTGATCAGCCGCAAAACATCAATGTAATTTATACTTCTTCTAACAAAGATGTTTTGACATGCGATGATCAATTGCCCGATGATGAGAAAAAACCTGAGATCGCACCTCCCCACCCATCTCCGGCATCATCAAGCTCTACTCAGGAATTTGCCGAGGAGGGTAAACTCGGTTTTGGTTTCACTCCTTCTGATGAGCTTGAAGCGGTTGACATCGGTCCAGACGATCATCCTAGGCTAACATGGGTAAGTAGGAAGCTTGACCCAGAATTTAAGACTAAATTGGTAGAACTGCTTAGGGAGTTTCCTGATTGTTTTGCCTGGGAGTACCACGAGATGCCTGGTCTTGATCGATCTATCATCGAACATCGATTACCAACGAAGCCTAGGTTTCGTCCGTTTGCACAACACCCAAGAAGGATCGATGCAAAGATTGTAGATACGGTCAAAGAGGAGATAGAAAAGATGATTCGTGCTGGGTTTATTCGTCCTTGCCGATATGCCACCTGGATATCGAGCATTATTCCTGTGTGGAAGAAAAACGGGAAGCTTAGGATCTGTATTGATTTCAGAGATTTGAACAAGGCTACCCCAAAGGATGAATACCCCATGCCTATTGCCGAATCACATGTTGATGCTGCAACCGGCCACAAAATGATGAGTTTTCTTGATGGTGATGCTGGGTATAACCAGATATTCTTGGCCGAAGAGGACGTCTACAAGACAGCTTTTCGTTGCCCTCAAGGTTTATTCGAGTTCGTGGTTATGACTTTTGGCTTGCGTAATGCTAGAGCTACTTACCAGCGGGCCATGAATTATATTTTTCACGACTTGATCGGCCGACTTGTAGAAGTTTACATCGACGATGTGGTGGTGAAATCGGTCTTGCAAGAAAATCATTTAGCCGATCTTCGACAAGTTCTCGAGCGCACTCGGAAGCACGGGATGAGGATGAATCCAGATTGTTGGCGGTCGATAAAATCCATTTTCGGCCACCAATACTTGATGTTTGAGGGCATAATTTATCAAGATTTCATGTATTATTAACTGGTTCCATGAGTTGTGTACAAAAGTTGGATGCAGGAGCATGTCATGACCAAAATATCGAAAGAATGTACAAAAGACAGGCAATGAGGGGTTGGCCGGCCACCTATCAGGGTCGCCCGGCCACCCTGTTAGCCTGGTCAGCTCTCAACCCAACTCAGCCCTGCTAAGGTGGCCGCCCGACCCTTCACCATGGTCGCCCCGCCACATCATCAATCCAGACTTTCGACCTGCATGCAAAGAAGCACAAAATAAGTTAAATGCAATCGTTGGATCAGGAATCCAATGCATCCAAGGGATGGAAGAACATCATACAATGGATCGGTGACATCAGCAATCCAGGGAAGTGGTTGCCTGACCAAAGAGGGTGGTCGGCCGACCACCCCACCGACTCATTTTTCACGTGCACCGACTCCAATAACTACCAACTGACACCAGGAATGCATATCAACGGTTGGATGGTCAAAGGCGGCAAGATGAGTAGCCGCCCGACCACCCTTGATGGTCGGCCGACCACCCCTCTGGCCGCCCGGACACCGACCTACCTCCACTACCGACCTAGAGCACCTACAAGTACCCCCCCTCGGTTTCCAAGCTATAAATACCCCCTGGGAGGTCACTTGCAAGGTGTGGTGGATCAAGAGAATACAAGTGTGGTTGTGTAGTTGAGTGTAGAGTATAGTAGTGAAGCCACCCTTGGCATTATATTGTAGAGAGAGCCAAGTTGTATCAAGAGTGAGTAGTGAGTTGTAGAGTGAAGGAGTCGGATTTCTCTTCGGTATTCTATTCCTGAGCTCTCAACCTTAGAGAGATTATTAATCTATTTCCAGGATTGAGTAAAGTTCCTTGCTCCCTTCTTTATTTATTTCATACTTACTTTATTTACTTACTTAGTGCTTTGCTCAGTAGTTTACGGGTGCCAAGTGTGCTCTGTGTAGTTTAGCTATACAGTTGTGCTTGCTCTCTGGCTTCGAACCAGTGTAGTAGTAAACTCGGTTGTGTAGACATGATGTCTAGACTAGAATTTACCTTAGAAGGTGTCTTGTCCCACGCAGTTTTGGTTGGTAGTCCCACCTAGTGACAGCAGGTGTGTGTCCTGTGTAGTCCAACCCAGTCGTTCGGATAAGTTGTCATCGACGCATAGCTGAGTCCTGTAGTGCCCGCCTTTCTCGTCTTGGTTTTCAGCATTCTGGTGCCCGAAAGTGGTTCTATAGCCCCAGTGTCCAAGTAAACCTGCTGAGTAGAGTACTAGTTTGTTTAGTAAAGTTAAGTTGTTTTATTTAAAGTTGTGAACCTGCTATCCTTTGTCTTTTATCTCTATAATTGCTGGTTTCGCTGTTCGTTCCTAGCTTTCTACGTTGAGTTACTCCTCGTTCCTCGTGGATTTCGATACCCTAGAATACTCTTGGGTGAAAAGCTACAACGTGTTTCCGTGCGCTTACGGATCTATATCAGTAAGCTAAGAAACGCCAACACAGATAAGTGCGCGTTTGGTGTCATAGCTGGCCAATTTCTTGGTTTTATGATCCATGAAAGAGGAATTGAAATTGGCTTGAAAAGTAAGGACGCCATCGAGACGATGATGCCACCAAAGACCAAGAATGAGCTTCAGAAGCTGATTGGCAAGATCAACTATATCAGGAGATTCATCCCTAATCTGTCTGCCAAGCTTGAAGCTTTCATGCCATTGATCAGGACGCAAAAGAATGAAGGATTCATATGGGGGCTTGATCAACAGCTAGCGTTTGATAACTTGAAGAAGTACCTAACAACGCCACCAATGATGGCTCCGCCTTCTTTTAATGTCCCATTTATTGTCTATCTCTCAACTGACGAGACAACCATCGGCTCTATGCTGATCCAAGAAGTCGATGGGAAGAAGCGGGTTGTCTACTACCTGAGCCGATGATTGCTTGACACTGAAACCAGGTACTCTGAGATGGAGCATTTATTCTTATGTTTATACTTTACATGCACCAAACTACGACATTACTTGCTTAATGCTAAAACTTGGGTAGTATGTAAAGCCGATGTTATTAAGCATATGCTGTCAGCCCCTATTCTTAAAGTGAGGCTCGGCAAATGGATGTTTGCTCTCTTGGAGTTTGATATTAGGTACAAACTAGCCAAGGCTGTGAAAGGCCAAGCATTAGCCGATCTTATTACTGAATGATCAGCTCCACAACAAAATTTCGTCGGCATATCGTCTTGGGCTTTGTTCTTCGATGGTTCTGCATGCGACGCTGGCTGTGGTGTTGGTATTCTTATTATCTCTCCCCGGGGGGCACAATATGAATTTGTTTTTCGCCTCAGTGAGCGATGCACTAACAACCAAATGGAGTATGAAGCTTTGTGCAAAGGCCTTGAGTTGTTGCTAGAAGCAGGAGCCGAAGTAGTGGAAGCTTTCAGCGATTATAGAGTTGCCATCAATCAGTCAACGGAGGATTTTAATTGTGCCAATGATTTATTATATCCTTATCTCCTGCGTTGTCAAGAATTGATGGCGAAGTTCAAATTTGTTCGGCTAACATGGATACCAATGGAGAACAACCTGGAGGCCAACAAGTTAGCACAAATAGCTTCTGGATACACGGAACAAGACGATAGCGTTTATGTTGACGTCATGCCGATTGATACAAACGACTGGAGAGCCGATCTCCTCAATTACTTGAGGGATCGACCAGCAAGGCACACAAGTGGATCCTGGTTGCCACTGATTACTTTACCAAATGGGTGGAGGCCGTGCCAATGAAGAACGTCACGGCCAGAGATGTGGTGAACTTTGTCAAGGAGCATATCATCTACCGGTTTGGCATCCCACAAACTATCACCACGGATCAAGGGACTGTCTTTTTGGCTGAAGAATTTAAAAATTTTGCTAAAGAGATGGGTATCACACTACTACAGTCGTCCCCTTACTACGCTCAGGCCAATGGTCAGGCCGAAGCGTCAAACAAGAGTCTCATCAAGCTTATCAAAAGAAAAATAGATGAATATCCTAAGCAGTGGCATGATCGTCTTGCAGAGGCGTTATGGGCATACAGGATGTCGTGTCACGGGGCGACTAAGTGCACTCCATATCAGTTGGTGTACGGCCAGGAGGCCGTTATGCCATGGGAGGTTAACATTGGCTCTCGTAGGGTTCAATTTTAGAATGATCTGTCAGCCGATGATTATGCGTCCCTCATGAACATCAACACAGATGATTTAATAGAGCTTCGGTTATGGGCTTTCGAGAAAATTAGAGACAACAAAGCCAGGGTAGCGAAAGCCTACAAAAAGAAAGTGAAGCCGAAGAATTTCAAAATAGGTGATCTTGTCTGGGAGTTAGTCTTGCCAGTTGGAACGAAAGATCCGGCATTTGGAAAGTGGTCACCTAACTGGCACGGGCCCTATCGCATAGTGGAGACTGCCCTAGGAAATTCATATAGAATGGAGACATTAGAAGGGGTCTGGTTTTTTAGAAACATCAATGGTAAATATTTGAAAAAATATTATCCTAGTCTGTGGATCGGATCTTGATTTATGTGAGAACTGATGTGGTAGCATCTGGGCTGGAATAGCTGATGCTTTGACATCGCCTCTAGAGGAAAATGTGACCGATGCGTTGCCATCTGGTCCTAACAGGAGCCGATGTGTTAAAGCATCGCCTTTAGAAAAAAATAATATGAATTAGCAGCTATGAGTAGCAGGGCCAACATGCGTCATTGGCCATAGATAGTAGCCGATGCTAGGCATCGCCTTTAGTACAAAAATACAGAAAACCATAATGTTCTTGACCGAGCCACATGCTCGGGGGGCACAACTGACAATGTTCAAGTAATTGAATGAAAATCATGCAGAGGAAGATGCTGGTAGTCTTTGAAGGTATCGGTGGATTGCAGTTAAAGCCTTTGTTCTGATCGCATCGGCGGAGTTGATGATTTGCCGATCTGGTTCGTCAGAGCCGATTATCAGGCCCTTGTTGAGCTCTCAGATATGCGCGATGCTGGCTTTGAGCGACATTGACAGTTTCTGCTTGTTATCAACAAGCGTCTTCATGCTTGCATCATTGGCCAGAATGGCGGCGTCAACCGGGGATAGCTCTTCTTCAAGACGCTTGATTTCGTCAGTTGTCTTCATCCTCTTCGCATCAAGCGCTTGCCTAGACGTCTTCAATCTCGCTTCTTCACTGTCGTCATCGAAGTCCGCCATGAACTGGTTTGCCACTGCACATGCCTTGGTAATCTTCTCTTTTATTGCTGGCTGGTTATTACGGGAATCTAAGCGTGATGCAGCGGCCAACACATCTTCATGAAGGAATCCAAGGTGAGCTGGGTCGGAGCACTTGCTTCAGGCTTGAAGGCAGCACATCAGCTATCGACTCGTGGGCCGTGCGGATTCCGTCACATGCAACGACCAATTTTTCAATTGGAGCTTCCGGTTGCTTGGCGATTTCTTTGAGGTTCGAGGTTACATCGGCCGGAGGAGTCGTGGGAGGGCTCTCAGTCACCAAAGATCCGTTAATGGTTGAAGGATCAAAGTTTAGCAAGGATGTAGCATCAAAGGTCTGGCAGCAGCGAGGTTAGTTCATGGACTATAGACGAAAAAGACATGCAGTTAAAGATATACCTGTGGAGGGCTGACTTCCATGCTGCGAGCTTCGTCTGTCCGGCTGGATGTATCCTTGAGAGAAGAACTGGGAGGTTTAGGAGAATTCTCTTTTTCAGCTCCTTCCTGCTCCTGGCCGTGAGAGCTGTGATCCTGCATATAGAAAATGGTCAGTACAACTATCATTACTGAATCCAAGTTAAAGTGGAGCTTATTGGTGATTCAGAAGAAAAGGGATGAGCCGAGGCGGTAGGTTTGGGCTTCATAGTGGGTTTCTTAAACCTTGGCTGGTGAAATCCTTTCCCTTCCCTCTTGTGCTTCATCCCAAAGGATGAAAAGATGGCCTTGTCAAGGGAAGGCATGTCGATCTAGTACAAAGGCAGTGGTGCGTTTTGCAAATATTTGAATGGTTGGCCTGCATCATTAATAGGGACAGGCCCTGCTTGCATCTGTGAAGCAAGAAGTTCAGTTGTATCATGAAGCAATAATGCACAAAGAAGGTCGAATCAAATGGGAGATTACCTCTTCCGGTGTGGTTTCATGCTCTGGGTCGATGGCTAGAAGAGCCGATGCCACAGCATTGTGAAAAGGTGGGGCCTCTAGAAGTTCCACTAGCGGTCAAAGCCATCGGCTGTGTACACGAATTCCATCGTGTCAGGTATATTCAGCTTCATGTCGGCAAAGATAGAGTACGCTTTGGTGGCTACCAAGGAGTTGGTTATATCAGCTCAGCTTAGGATTCTCTCGTGGATGATCAGGCGAGGAGAGGTCTAGTTCAGGCCGAGCTGGCGAGCAACTAGAACAGGTTGGTATGATTCATATCCTGGTTTGTTAATTCTGTTACTAGTACTCATGCTAATTGGGAGGAGACAAGGGGTAGCCACAATGCCAAATATTGCTCGAGTTTCTTCGTCAGTACTAAAGACATCTAGTCTGAAGAAAGACGGGTTCTCAAATTGCTCGGATTCGGTATATGCATTATATACAGGGGTGGTTTGTGAGCTATAGAAACATTTGTACCATTTGGCTGTTTCAACTACATCTGTTTGGGTTATAGGCAATTGATGCAAAGCCTGGCCAAATGAGGTACAACGGATGGATCTACCTGAGAGGTCTGGGAAGGATTGAAACTCGAGTGGTGGAAAGTTTGGGATTTAATTACGGAAGTACAATTGGCTCCAAAGCTGAACAAACCACCAAGGGACGCCTGTCTTGATACGTTGTCCAGCCCGTATGTGCTGGGTGTTCAAAGAAAGATGGCGGTACAATACGCCTAGGAAAAGCTTTCCTAGGGTGATGGTCCGGCCTTGAGCCAGGGCAGTGGCCAGGTTGAGATAATTCTTGGTCGGGGCCAGAGAAGGACCATTGAAGAGGAAATGGTCAAGCCACAAGTTCAAGAAGGCGATGTGTTCTTTCTCTAAAACTGAGCCAGACTGCTTGTTGTGCTGGGCGATATATTGGCTCCAGTTTTGGGTACTGCTCTTCTTCACTATTTTCTTATGAGGACATTCAATTAGATGGAAGGGAGAAGGACAGGTGGACTGCACATCTAGCCCTAATATCATGACAACGTCCATGAGAGTAGGTATCATAGGACCAGAACCGAACAAGAAACAATTCAGGCTATCTGACCAGAAATAGCCGATGGATCAAAGCAGGTTGTCATCTTTCTCCATGGGAGAAAGGGATAGGGTCAGGGCGTCGGCTATGCGGATGGTTTGCCAGGTTGAGCTATAGGCACGCTCAACGCGCTTGTACCAATCAACCCACCCATCCTTGGGGAATGGCCAAGCACGGAGCTGGTCTGTCCATAGATCTAGGTCTGGGTCAACATGAACAAAAGGCAAGCGTTTGGTTTCTATTCTAACAAGGTCGTATAGGGGCTCATATGATTTGGGTCCTAGACAGAAGGAATTGGAATTGGCCGAGGTTGGGATCAGTATCTCATCGCCCTGGATGATTGAAGAACAAGTGCAAGGTAAAGATAACGGCTTTATGAGAGTCATAACTCCAGACATAGTCAGGGTCTTTACCTTCAATCCAAACACGCACCCGCAAAGAGTTTGTTCTTCTGTTGTGCTGCTCGATGCCGCCATTTCGTAGATCACTCAAGACAAGGGGTGGTGGAAAATGTTCATCAGCGGCAAGAGGAAAGAAGACGTGCTTTTGTTTGGTATTTACGCCTTTATGAGGTGCTGACTTGTGTGGGATTTGGAAATTTCAGTCAGAGGAAGCATGTCCTCTGGTTTATCGGCTTGTTGCGTTATGATTGACTAAGTCAATGAGACAGAGCCGATTCGATGTTGACCAGCGAGCCGATTATTTTACTAGAAATCGGCTGAGTAAGCAAATCGGCTTGTCACGTTGAATTAGAGCCAATTGAGGGACTTCTTGAGTCAAGCGCGATGCTACTGAGCCGATTTTCGTATAAAGGGGAATCGGCAAAGGGAAGAACAGAAAGAAACAGAGGTTTAGAAAGGGAAATTTCATTAATATACATAGCAAAATATATTTACATCCCTAAGCCGATGCCACGGCTGTTAACCTCTAAAAGCTAGGGATTTTTCTTCCAGAAGAGCCGATGCAACGGCTAACATTAAAACCTAGGCTAATCCTACTGCTACTGAGATAGGATGCTCTAAGCATCACTATCATCAGCCGATTCCTCATCGGCTTCCTCGTCCTCGCCGTCGACTTCGTTGCCGGCATCCTCGCTCTCGGTGGGAGCGAGATTAGATGAGCTTTCCTCGTACTGAGCCGCGAGGTCTTCATCCTCATTCGGCTCCTCTAGCTCAGCTTCGTTGGAGGAGTACTCTGGCTCGTCGGCGTCTTCCTCCTCGTCGCTGGCCTCCTCGTCCTCCTCATCGCCCTCCTCTTCATCGTCGGAGGGTGGCGTCCCCAGGAGTCTCCTCTTGGTTGGGCGCTCGGGCGACTGATGGTCCGGAGGAGGGATCCACGGAGGAGAAGCGACCGCATGCTCTGGGTCCTCAGCGCAGCCGAGGTTGATCCTCACTCCAGATGGAGGGGACGGGATGTCCTTGCCCCAGACCTTTAGCCAAGCTTTCGTGGCCTGGTCTGGGGACCGCTCCTCGTCGGCCACTAGGACGGTTGGAGGAGCCTGATCGGCTACTGCTGCCGGCAACGGAGCAAAGCCCAGTGGTACGGCCGGGCAGGGCAGCAGCGGTGCTGGCGCATTGGCCGCCTCACCTGGAGCAGAGGCGATGGAGGGGGAAGAAGGTGGAGTGGGCGCTCGTGGCCCTGTCACAGATGGAGAGGACGGTGGCAATGGAGGGATGTTGGTGCTGATGGAAGATATGCCTAGAAGGGGGTTTTCTCGGCTCTTTTCTGGCTAAAGGAAGAAGAAGAGTGGATGCCGATTGGGGGGAGCAGGGGAGCCCTGCATTTTATTAAGCGTGAGGCGATGGAAGGCGAAGGGGCACTGTACGGGAAGCCGAAGGGTCGCGCGGGTCATCATGGCGGTTGCCATGGAAGACCGTGTTGCAGTGCAGGATGATGGAACGTGCATGGCCAGGTTTCACACTCGTCTGGTTTTGAAATAAACAAATCTTTATTTGCCAAAACCAGAGGGGCATGTGTTGACAACGGAATTTGGCCATCCCTGTTAATGGGCCAAAATCGGCTTTAGGCTAAAGAGAAGCTGTCCAAGGAAGCGATGGCGGATGGTTAAGCAGGCCAGTGGGCCTTGTATCATAGAATAGAGAGTCCGGTTTAAGTTAATTATGGTTTGTAACTTAATTATAGAAGAGCAGGCTTGCCGCCCGAGTCTACGGACTATAAATATGTACCCTTGTTATCGAAATAAAGTTGACGACATACGTTCATCGAGCAGCGATTGTCTCCACATCTCCTCAGCGCATCGCCACCTCTAGCGACTAGAGTTTTAGGTAATCGTCATGTTGCCTTAACGATTTATTTCGTTATAGGCATTTCACGTTAGTCGCCTGGCAAATCGTGTACTGAAGCGTTTTTTATGGCGCGGTTTGCCAGTTACCATGATGAATTTCACGATAAGCTTAGCTTAGCGCGAGATCCATTAGTTATCCCGATGAATCTCATGTCAAGCATAGCTAGGCATGAGATCCATCATGTGTATGAGCCGATATGCTTGCACATCGGCTCATGCACGACTTGCTGTTATGCTAATATCTCTGGTGGTGCATGTTATCATGTTGCCGGTTTGTTATTAGATTAGCATATCGTAAGGTTCGAGGCATAGATTAGATCTGTTCTTACAGTTTTACCTACAGATCATGTGTTATTAGGAAGATCCGGTGTTTACCCTGCCTTGCCTTTTATCGTTTTATCAAAGATGCATCTGCTTTCATATCGTTCCTATAGAATCTTTGGTATAATAATAGATTCAAAGCATGTTTGACGTTCATCTGGATGTTTTAGCCGACTAGAATAGATCTAGTCGTGTTTTTCTTCCTTTATTTAAGTACTTTTATATATTATATCTGGATATACCATTGGTAAGACAGTAGGTCCTTGCCGACGAAGAAGATCCGATATGGGATGAGCCGATCCGAGCGATCCGGCTAGTATTTAACGTTTAATCTGTTTTGTCTGCTTATACAGGGGAAACAGGATGCAATTAACACGATTACCATCACCATAACCTCCCTGGCTAGGTCTTAAGCCAGGTGGCACGCCCGACCAACACCGAGCTAGAGACGATCGGCTGATCCATTCAGCAGATCGTGGGTCGCAGCAAGGAGGAGCGATCCCTACGATCCACATACACCCCCTGGCCCTATTGTGTGAAGCTCTCCAGGGTGCTACTGCTACCCATTGGTTTCCTAGTGCAACACATACTTGTCCTCCCCCTCACCAGCTATGACGTGGTGCTTGCACACAATGGTCTTGGCACCTGTTCTGGCCAAATATCACAAACATGATGCCCGTAGATGCAGCAACACATGCCTTGGGATCAACCAGTAGACGGCGGATAGTCCGGCGACTAACGCCGGACAGTACGGTAATGCCGGATAGTCCAGCAATATATGCCGGACAGTTCGGCGAGCTCCTAGAGCTCGGGTAGACCTAGATCCAATCTACCGGAGGGACCCCATCGGGGAGAGAATATAACAGGGTTGTCTAGGATTGGCAGGCCACCTAGAATGCCTCTGAGTCGCGGGAGAACAACAAGATTGGTTAGAAAAGTAGGGCAAAGAGATATAAAGGTAAAAACGATAAAATAGATTGATTTAGTTCGATTGTGGTGCCTCAATCGGCTATGGCCCTTTATATTTGTTGGGAGGGATGGTCTTACCCCTTTTACAAGTCAAGATGTAAAGAAATCGCGTACAAATTAAGACTCTACTTGGACTCGCATCAACCGGACTGTCCAGTAAAAGCCACTGGATAGTCCGGTGCTACCTGATAGTTCGGCATCGTGCACCTGACAGTCCGGTGCATGGCAGCCAAGCTAACCCTGCCACTTTTGGTGCTCAACATATGCCCCCCTGCCTTTTGGTGAAGGTCCTGAACCAAAAGCAATCTTTGCACCAAAACATCTGAGGACGATGGTTAACAAAATACATCGGCTATATATCACACTAAGGGTGATAAAAGCAATTATCGGCCATAAAACTTGACTAGATCAAGGTGACGTTGAAATGATCTTCTTGGGCCTTCATACCTGCTTAGTAACACGTGCTTCTTTCACAGGCACCATCACCTCCTTTTGCTGCTTCATTGACTTTTGTTGATGCAAATGTTGAAGCCTTCTTTCTTGAGTATGAAATAAGCCTAAAGGACATCACTTTGGCTATAGACATCCAGATCCTTGCGTACTCTTCTTTACCTACACATTTGGAACAACAAACGCATCCTTGACCAGATCACCGTGAATCGGTCGTTGCAATGCTCCATAATAGGAATATGAAGAAAGATATAGAGAATATGGATGCAGCCTCATATTAGCATAAGGAGAAGGTGGGGAATAATAAACATATGGCCAAAACCAAGATGTAGTCGGCCCTTAAGGATCACATGCTGAAATATAAAAATTACCCATTGAACTTGATTGCACATTACCCATACGCGAAGAAGTTACACCTCCTGGTCAGCCTCTTTTCTTGACATCCCCTTGCTTCTGATATTTAGCCAAGAGTTACGCAAAACTTGGTTTCGCTTTACCTTCAACCTTAGAACCTCCTCCAGATGCTCTGGAGCCGCTGGACAATCCGGTAATAGGCACTGGACAGTTAGACGAGGTGCACCGGACAGTCTGGTGCTTGCCACTGGATAGTCTGGCCCTTGCACACCCCTTTGATTTGTCCTGGTCTTGCCCCCTGATGCCTTCTGCATCAGCTTTGCATTGACTCTTTTCATGGGTTCTGCCTTCTCATCTCATATGACCACGTTCTTCCCTTTAGTTGATTCGGCTTGATGAGGCCGAAGTAACACTTTTGCATCCTGCAAGTCAATAGTATTCATCGAAAACGGCTGTTGGTCAATTTGCGTACTCTTGAAAGCCAAATGTCCTTCATCAATAGCCGTTTGTATCTGCCTGTCGACGTTGTCAACACAGAGATACCGTGAAGGTACCCCTCTCTTATGAAGGAGCGTAGGGACATGGGCGCTACCGCTGTGACCTGCTGCAAGGATGAGAGAAACGAGCAAGATTTAGAGAGGTTCGGGCCACTGGATTGGTGTAACACCCTACGTCCTCTTGAGGTGATCTGTATGTAAGATGAAGGACCCAAGTTACAGTCCGAGAGCTGCCTCAGGCAATGAGGATGAACTCTGGAGGTGTGATAGCTGGTAAGCCTACTAGTGTATGGATGAGAGTATGAGTGTGAGAGAGAGTGCGAAAGGGGATCCCCTCTAGTTGCCCCTTCCATCCCTTTTATAGGCCAAGGGAGAGTGGGGGGAAAGTACAGAGTAGGTAACACAGGATCACCAGGACACTCCTAGTGAGCCTCACCCTAGAATAGGGTTTTCTACTGTTCTATGGAATGAACGCCATTCTTCCACTTGCATCATGCACCACCCGAGCATGATGATGGCACACTGTTGTGTGTTCTATAGCGATCCACTCGTACATACGACGGAGTGGGTCCGTACTATTCATCCTATTTGATGCGGGCGTGATGTGGCCTACACGCCGCGGAGGGCGTGCCGACCTACTCCTTGCCCCGTCTTCTCTCTCCTTCTTAATGAGGTAGATGAGGGGCCCTCCTCCGGTGGACTCCGCCGGGGTTCCCTGGGAGTTCCCGGGGTTGGGCGGCCTGCCGCCACGTGACAGTCTTCATGACTTGAGTCTGCTCTTATGATGGCCTTGCTCCCAAGGGGCTAGCTTCCTGGACCCACAATCCCATGCATTCTTCCATCTTATTACGCGGCACAGGGCATCTCTGGGGTATGGGCCCCCAGGGGCGCTAACACTGCCGACGAAAAACATTGCAGTCATTCATCGCGTGAGAAAATGAATTGTGCCATTTGTGATATGCTCTCTTTTTTAACTCATCAAGCAGCGGCATACCATGTGACAACTTAATCTTTCTAGCTTTCAACAACTCATCAAATATCTTATCGCATTTAGCCGGATCAAAACTTAATGTACGCTCATCTTGCCGTATTTTAGAAATCGGCTTGAGAGAATCACAAGTGCTTGGTTTGTTTAGAGATGACCATACAAATTCAGCAGCATAAACATCTTTGCCCACATTGTCCGAATTGCTAGAATTAGAATCAAGCACATAAACAGGACGATGAGATTTCTTATCTTTAACTCGGCTTTCATTAGCCAGAGCTTTTTGCAAAACTTGACCAACATCAGTAAAATCATGCCCTTCTGGCTTTTCTTTATAAATATCAAGCAAACCATCACAAGCTAGATCAGCTAGATCTTTATCAGAAATTGTCAAACCAAAGCATCGGTTCCTAGTATCTCTAAATCTCCTAATATATTTAGAAACAGGTTCATTAGGTTTCTACTTAACCGATGTGAGGTGTGACAAATGCAATTCGGTTTCACCAGTATAGAAATAATCATGAAATTTCTTTTCTAAATCTTGCCAAGTATGAACCGAATTGGGAGGCAATGAAGTAAACCAAGTAAATGCAGCACCAGATAAAGACATGGGAAATAATCTAATCCTTAAAACCGAGCTACTGCTGGCCTCACCACATTGCACAAGAAATTGGCCGATATGCTCTAATGTAGTTTTATTATCGACACCAGTGAGTTTAATAAAATCAGGAATTATATGCCCTAGAGGATGTGTAATATACTCATAGTTATTAGTGTATGGCTTATGATATGTTCTATTCTTAATTTTAAACTTGCCGAAAGTCTCTCTCACAACCCGATGTATTTCGGCTATATAATTATTTCTTTCTATATCATCGGTTGAAGGCCGATGTGTCGGTACAATAGCAGGAGATGAAGATGGTATGAAGTTCGGCAAAGCATATTGAGTTTGGGGTACCGAACTAAAACCAACAGTACTACTAGGTTGTAACACCCTAAATTTTACCACAAACCAAATCTTTGGAACCAATTTAATTTGTTCATATTATTTGATCATACATGACACCCATTTGATTTTATGTGATTTCAAAATAATTAATTAAAAAGAATCATAGGAATCACATGTTTGAACCCTCATGTCCTTGCATATTTTTTTATTGGGTGATTTGCAGTGTTCAAAGTTTGAATTTAAACTCTTTTGCATCTCTCCAAAATTTATCAAATTCCAAACAACCCAGGAAATTTTTTTTTTTCCTTTTTCCTTCTCTTCCTCTCTTTGGGCCCAAACCGCAGCCGGCCCGGTTCCCCTCTCTCCTCCTTCTTTTCCCGCCGGCCCGAGCCGCGGCCCACTCCCCCAGCCGGCCCAGCTCTTCCCCCCTCTTTCTCCTTCTCTCCGCCCTCTTCCCCCGCGCGCCCTCTTCCTCCCTCTCACTGACAAGCCGACCCCGCATGTCATCCCCTTCCTCTCCCTCTTTCCTTTCTCGGTCCGACGCCGGCGAGACGAGCTCGAGCCGCGCCTGCGCCCCGACCTCGCCCGAGGGTCACGCGACCGCCTCGCCCTTCCTTTCCCGCGCCCGCACTTTCCTTTCCCGGTCCTCGCCCGCGCCGTGCGCAGTACGGACACGGACAGAGTCCGAAGCCCGGACCTTCCTTGCCCCGTGCCGCCTTCCCTTTTCCCCCTCCGCAAGCCTCGGCGTCCGGGCTATAAAGGCTGCCACCCCGAGGCCCTAGCCATCGAACGCCCAAGCCCTAGACCGCCATAGTTGCCCACCGCGCCGCCGTCGGTCCACGCAGAGAGCCGCGGACGTCGCCTCACGTCGCCGACCGCCGTTGCCGCCTCACCGTGGTCCACACCCACACCAGCGCCTTCGCATTGAGGTATGGAAGCTAACTAACCCAATTCCGTCCTCAATAGCACCCTACACCGACGGCAATTTCTCGCCGGAGTCGCTCCACCACCCCACTCCGTCGCGCGCCGCCTCCGGTCGATGCCCCGCCACCCGAACCCCTCCGGCCGCTTCGCACCACCGCCCGCTCGCCCGTGCGCCCGGTCCCTCTAGCCCTAGGCCCCGGAGCCGCGGAGTTCGCGTTCCTCCGGCGAACTTCCGCCGCGCCCGAAGGTCGCCGCCGGTCGACCCCGTCGCCGGACTCTTTTCCCCTCCGTCCGATCTAACCAGAACCATCCGATCTGGATCCAACGGTCCAGACCGCGAGACCAGAGTCAGATACCGGTCAGCGCCGGGTTTCTTGCTAAAGAGTCCCTGGGGTTTGTGAAAATTAACCCGCAGTCCAGATCTATTAGATTTAGGTCCCTGGCTTTAAGGTTTAGACCCTGAGTTTTTGGGAAATCAACCCGCGGTCCTGGTCAAGCCTGGTCAGCGCGGAGGTTTTGCGAGAAAGACCCTGAACTTCTTCTAAATTAACCCGCAGTCCTATTTATTTACGGATAGGTCCAGGTTTTCGCAGTTTAGCCCCTGGAGTTTCAAATTCTCTTTATTTTAAGCCCTTAATCTTATTTTATGCATATCTTTTGCGTTTTAACTCCGATTTGAACGATTCTTGAACCTACGGAATCGTAATAAAGTGTAGATCAATTCTAAAACCTTTTTAACTTCTGTTTATGATGTTTGGTGTACTGTTTTAGTCAAGTAATGCTCATTGCTTGTATGTATGCAACGTGTAGCCGACGTTCCGTTCGAGTTTGTCGAGAATCCATCTTGGGAAGTTCCTGAGCAAGTTTTTGCTGAGGAAGGCAAGTATTCTTTGACCTATGTCCTATTTACTTTAATCACATGATCTAGAGCCTAATTTTGCATGCTCCTAATAAGGATGACTAGCCTCATATACCTTTACAAGTTTCATAACTTGGGATGGGCTGTGATGTTATAAATTAATTGCTTCCGCTCAACTCACTTTACTTATGTTGTTAATGTTGATCAAGTAATGATGAACCTGAAGATAAAAGTTTGGTTTTAACATCATGGAGGCTTGAGCATGTTTTGTTGGTTTTGCTCAAGTGCTTCGCCCTAAGGATCGGTTCGCCGAGCGACCACCCAGGAAAACAGTACAACCACAAGACTCACATGGGCACTGGGCTTGACTGATTAATTAGATGAACTAGAGTTTTGGCTTACTTTCCTGAAACATGGCGTATGAGGGGTCTGGGGGATATGGGACTTTGCCCTTTGCCAAGGTGGTGCAGTTTTATCTGTCATCCTTTGGAACGGAACTCTCATATCTTTAGTTAACTGGAGTAACCTGTAACGAGTGGGCCATAACTCTAGGAATTCTTTGTAAAGGTCTCGTAATGAAACCCTGCCGATTCATCTAAGGTATGAATAAATGGGGCTTTGCAAACCTCGGGCACAATGGGAATCATGACTTGTGGGTAAAGATGTACAACCTCTCGAGAGTGTTTAAAACTGATATATCAGCCGTGCTCACGGTCAAGAGCGGCCTGGACCCTCACAGATTAGAGTTTCAGCTTCAAGGTGAATGGCTCATGGTGACTATGGTGATGATGATGGATATGGTTATGGTTCATGCTTATCTTTATAATATGTTTTACTGTCTTTACAATAAAGGGATGGGTTATGCTAATCATTGCTAGTAATTAAAACTTGACTAACTAAAAGCAATTGCTTGCCTAACCACTATAAAGCCAGTCCACTTTTATCCTAAACGGAATACTTGCTGAGTGCGTTATGTACTCATTCTTGCTTGTTTTATACCACGTTGCATCCATTGCAACCGCTGCTCAGATTCGGAAGGGAAAGGTGATGAATCCTAATCAGGAGTTCCAAGACTACGACGAGTTCTAGGCTGGTGTGCCATCCGTCAGTTGCCTGTGGATCCCGGTCGTCTTCCGCTGTCGTTTAGTTAACTCGTTTTCGTTCAGATACTCGGTTTCGTTAAAGACATTTATGGTCTGTAATAATGGTTATTACTCTTAAGTAAAGTACTGGTTGTGCTATTTACTTTTGATTATGCTGTGTATGTGGTTAAACTGATCCTGGCACATACATGGTTAGCACTTGGTTTTGTTTCTAAAACCGGGTGTGACAAAAGTGGTATCAGAGCCGTGCTGACCGTAGGACGCAAGCCTAGAGTAGAACTGGTCGTGATTAAGGATTTTGCTTACCTTTTCTTGCTTTCTCCATTCAAATACTTGCCATATATGCTATTTTGACATCCATACTTGTCTATTTCAATTCAGATCTTCTATATCTACTTATCTATCCCATAATAGAACTGTTTCTCATGTTTGCTTACGATGTGGGCCTGCAGATGTCAACTTTCAAGCGCACTGCCCGCATGCGTGTTGGTGGACGAGGTTATGGCGGACCCAACAGGATCAGATTGCCTACCCCAACCCCACCTTCTCCACCGCCACAAGAGTGGGTAGACCTGACTGAGTCCGAGGAGGAGGACCCAGAGGAGCTTGTCCCTGAACTGTCCGAAGATGAACCAGAAGAGGAGCCGCAGGAAGAACCCTTGGAGGTGCAGCCACCAGTACCCCCTTCGGCGCCGCCGCAGGAGCAACCCCAGGAGGAGCCAGAAGATCCAGCTTTTGACCCTGAAGACCCAGAACAAGATCCAGATGCTGGAGACGCACCCCCATCGGACGATGATGAGGACGACGATGAAGCTGGACCCGTGGTCACCACAACCCACCGCTGGTTCGACTACCCGCTGCCTGTTCCTCGGATGCTGAGGGAAACGCTGGAGATGCTCCACTACGATCAGTTCTGGATCACCTATGTGGGGACTCGCTACCGCCATCCCGTCCTACCTGATGATTGGGACATGACAGTGGAGATCAGCATCCCGGATGAGTTTGGATCCCGCCGGAACATCCACGTCAGGCACGCACCTACTCGCCGCAACAGCCATGAAGCCGCCATCAGTGATGCTGCCAGGGAGGCCTTGACGACGCTGTGCCATGCACACCGTGAAGATATGGCCATCACTTCACGCCGGTACTACCCCTGCCGTTCGGTCGAAAGACTTGATGCCTGGATCGCCAACCCGGAGGCAGAACAGAACCCACGCCTGGAGTCCACTATTGAGTACCTTGCTACCCTCAACACCGACTACAATGCCGCCTTGGACGAGTTGGACATGGTGAGGTACGAGAATCGGAAGCTTCGAGCATGGGTTGCACATGGCGTTGAGCCCGCGGAAGAAGAACCTGTAGAAGACCCTGCTGACGCTCCGCGCAGGAAGAAGGCCCGCTACAATGATCCAGAAGCTAGGACCTATATACGGCATCATGAGGACTAGGATGTTATCCCTTTTGTAATAGGTTCTATTAGTATCGGTTAGTTAGTTCGGTTAGGCTTAGAACGATTAAAAGTGTGCTCGTTTGCTTATGATTGTGTTTTATGGATGATTTGGTTCTTTGTAATGAGTGCTTAAGTTGTGGGGTGATGTCCACAACTTAGTCTTTTGGTTGGATTCTTAATAAAGTTTAATAAAGTTAGTTAGTTTGGGAAAGCCCTGCTCTATCCATATATACGTTCAGATCTTTATCTCATCTGTCTTGGTCACTAATGTTGAATGAGATGTATGGCCGGAAATAAGTACTAATGGTATATTTTGGTCCATCAGATGAGTACAGGATGTGGACGTGGTCGTGGCCGTGGAGGTAGAGGAGGTCGCGGAGACGGAGGACTCCCAAATCCACCACCGCCAATGACTATGGAACAACTGATCATGAACCAGACCCAAGTGATACAAGCTCTTGGTCAAGCAGTGGCAGCCATGCACCAGGCGCAGCAGCAACCACCCCCGCCACCACCGCCTCAACCGCGAGACAGGCGCGCAGAATTTATGAAGGGACACCCACCTGTGTTCACTCACTCTGTCGATCCTATGGATGCAGAAGACTGGCTCCGCGCAATAGAACGGGAGCTGGACGTCGCTCAGTGCACCGACCAGGAGAAAGTCCTCTACGGCCCTCACCAGTTACGGGGTGCTGCTCAACAATGGTGGGAATCGTACCGCTTGGCTCATAACAACCCCAACACCATTACCTGGCAGGAGTTCACCGAGAGGTTCAGAGCGCATCATGTTCCAGCTGGTGTGATGTCACTGAAGAAAGAAGAGTTCCTGGCACTCACCCAGGGCACCATGACCGTCAGTGAGTATCGAGACAAGTTCCTACAGCTGTCCCGCTACTGTCCCGAGGAGGTTAACACCGACCCCAAGAAGCAGTATCGTTTCCTCAAAGGCTTGGTCGATCCACTCAGGTACCAGCTTATGAACCATACTTTTCCTAACTGCCAGCATCTGATAGACCGAGCTATCGTGACGGAGAATACTCGTCGCGAGATGGAGGAAAAGAAGCGCAAACAGAAGGCACAACAGTCTAGCAGTAACACCCGCCCGCGATTTTCTGGGTCCCAGAACTTTCAGAACCGTCCTACACAGAACTCCGGACAGCAGCAGCCCCAGTTCCAGCGCTACAACAGCAATGGCAACTATCAGCGCCCGAACTATCAGTCTCAGCAGAACAATACCCAAATGCAGCGCTCAAACAATCAAGCTCCCCGCCAACCGACTCCTACCAGTACCCCAGTGAAGACAGGCACGCTAGTACCACCGGGAAGTGCAAATTGCTTCAAATGCGGAGGAACAGGTCACTGGTCTAAGCAATGCCCATATAGAGGTACGCCGCAGCAGACACCGCAATCGAGTTCGAAGGCGGGCACCCCCAACCAGGCTTCCAGCCACGCCAAGATCAACCACGTCACTGCGGAGGCTGCCCAGGAAGGTCCAAATGCTGTCGTAGGTACGTTCCTGGTCAACTCCCAACCCGCCTTAGTACTATTCGATACTGGTGCTACGCATTCCTTCGTTACTGCTCAATATGTAGAGAGGAATAGTTTGCCTATGATAAAGATGGTAAAATCAATGATAGTTAGTTCACCTGGGGGAAACATGCGATCTGAGTTCGCTTGTGATGATGCATCCATTAAAATAAGGGGGGTAGATTTTCCAGCAACTTTAATAGTTATGAAAGCACAAGGAATAGATGTTATCCTGGGTATGAATTGGCTGCAAAGATACAACGGGGTAATCTCATGTGCCGAGAGGAAAGTGACTTTGACTACGCCAGCCGGGGAGAACATGGAAGTTCTGATAGACCCACCTCAAGCAGGAGTTAATGCTATTGATGCCACAGCCTTGGAGAACATCAGAGTAGTGTCAGAATTTCCGGATGTCTTCCCAGATTCGTTGCCAGGTATGCCACCTGAACGTGACATTGAATTTTCTATTGAATTAGTACCTGGAACTGCACCTATCTATAAGAAAGCATATAGAATATCTGGTGTCGAATTACTTGAAGTTAAGAAACAAATAGATGAACTATTGGAGAAAGGGTTTATTCGCAAGAGCACCTCCCCTTGGGCCTCACCAGTTTTGCTTACCGAAAAGAAAGATGGAACCTTACGAATGTGTGTCGATTATAGAGGTCTCAATGCCGTTACAGTAAAGAATAAATATCCACTGCCCCGGATTGAAGATTTATTTGATCAGCTCAAAGGTGCCTGTGTATTCTCCAAAATTGACTTACGATCTGGGTATCATCAACTAAGAATTAGACCTTCAGATATACCAAAGACAGCTTTCATTAGTCGTTATGGGCTATATGAATATACGGTTATGTCTTTTGGTTTGACTAATGCCCCAGCCTTCTTTATGTACATGATGAATAGCGTGTTCATGGAATACCTGGATAGGTTTGTTGTGATATTTATCGATGACATTCTGATTTATTCCAAGACTGAAGAGGAACACGAGGAACATCTAAGATTAGTGTTGCAGAAGCTTAGAGAGCATAAACTTTATGCGAAGTTTAGCAAGTGTGATTTCTGGATTGAGGAGGTTAAATTTCTAGGTCATGTCATATCCAACGGAGGAATTGCCGTTGATCAAAGTAAGGTATCTGAAGTCCAGAACTGGAAAATCCCAGAGGATGTGAAGGGCATCAGGAGTTTTCTTGGATTAGCCGGTTACTATCGGCGTTTCATTGAAGGGTTTTCCAAGATTGCTAAACCAATGACAGCTTTGTTAGAGAAGAATATTAAATTTCAGTGGACGTCAGCCTGTCAGAAAGCCTTCGAGGAGTTGAAAAAGAGGTTAACCACAGCACCAGTGCTAACTTTTCCAGATATGCATAAGCCTTTTTCAGTATATTGCGATGCTTCACGGCTAGGTTTGGGATGTGTTCTTATGCAAGAAGGCAAGGTTATTGCCTATGCTTCTAGACAACTGAGGGATCATGAGAAGAATTACCCAACTCATGATTTGGAATTAGCCGCAGTGGTGCATGCATTAAAAGTATGGAGGCATTATTTATTCGGGCAAAAGTGTGATATTTATACTGATCACAAAAGCTTAAAGTATATCTTTACCCAGACTGAGCTAAATATGAGGCAAAGACGATGGTTAGAATTAATCAAGGATTATGATTTGGAGATACGTTATCATCCTGGTAAGGCAAATGTAGTAGCAGATGCTTTGAGCAGGAAGAGTCAGATCAGTTTGTTGTGGGCAAGAGAGTTGCCGGATGAGTTAGCCATAGAATTCGACCGACTAAGTTTGGGTTTTCTTAATAATACGGAAGGCGCCGTCTCCATGGAGTTTGAACCTACATTGGAACAAGAAATCAGGAAGGGACAACTTAATGATGAGAAGATCAAGGAAATAAAAGAGTTAATCAAGTTAGACAAGGCACCGGGATTCCGAGTGGATGACGACGGTACAGTATGGCATGGGGATAGGATTTGTGTTCCGAACATAAAGTCTATACGAGATTTAATACTAAAGGAAGCGCATGAAACAGCTTATTCCATCCATCCCGGAAGTGAAAAGATGTACCAAGATCTGAAGCAGAAATTTTGGTGGTACGGTATGAAACGTGAAGTAGCAGAATATGTAGCTTTGTGTGACGTTTGTCAGAGGGTGAAAGCTGAACATCAAAAGCCCGCTGGATTGTTACAACCACTCAAGATCCCAGAGTGGAAGTGGGAGGAAATTGGTATGGATTTTATTGTTGGCTTACCACGTACACAAAGTGGTTTTGATTCCATATGGGTAGTAGTGGACAGATTAACCAAAGTTGCTCACTTTATTCCTGTCAAGACCACTTATTCGGGAGCCAAGTTAGCTGAATTGTATATGTCTAGAATTGTGTGTTTGCATGGAGTACCAAAGAAGATTGTGTCAGATCGTGGAACTCAGTTTACATCTCACTTTTGGAAGCGTTTGCATGAGTCAATGGGCACTAAATTAAATTTTAGTTCAGCATATCATCCACAGACCGATGGGCAGACAGAAAGAACCAACCAGATATTAGAAGATATGTTGAGAGCTTGCGCGATACAATATGGTACTAGTTGGGACAAAAGTTTGCCGTATGCCGAGTTTTCTTATAACAATAGTTATCAGGCTAGTATCAAGATGTCACCTTTTCAGGCTTTGTATGGTAGACGATGCAGGACTCCCTTGCATTGGGATCAACCAGGGGAGAAGCAGTTGTTTGGTCCTGGAATCATAGAAGACGCCGAACGACAAGTACGAATGATTCGGGAGAATTTGAGGATTGCTCAAACTAGACAGAAGAGTTATGCAGATAACCGTCGAAGGGATTTGGAATTTGCAGTAGGAGATTATGTGTACTTGAAAGTATCACCTATTCGTGGTCTACGCCGATTCAAGGTGAAAGGGAAGTTAGCACCCCGATATATTGGGCCTTTTAAAATAATTGACCGTAAGGGAGAAGTTGCATATCAACTGGAATTGCCTGACAGATTATCGGGAGTACACGATGTGTTCCATGTATCTCAGTTGAAGAAGTGTCTGCGAGTACCTGAAGAGCAATTGCAGGAGGATGAACTTAATGTGCAGGATGATTTGACTTATACAGAATATCCAGTCCAAATTTTGGAGACGGCAGAGAGGACTACCAGAAACAGGGTCATAAAGATGTGTAAAGTTAAGTGGAGCCACCATACGGCAGAGGAGGCCACCTGGGAAAGAGAGGATGACCTCAGAGCAGATTACCCGGAACTCTTTGCTAGCCAATCCTAAAATCTCGGAACGAGATTTCTTTAAGGGGGGTAGGTTTGTAACACCCTAAATTTTACCACAAACCAAATCTTTGGAACCAATTTAATTTGTTCATATTATTTGATCATACATGACACCCATTTGATTTTACGTGATTTCAAAATAATTAATTAAAAAGAATCATAGGAATCACATGTTTGAACCCTCATGTCCTTGCATATTTTTTATTGGGTGATTTGCAGTGTTCAAAGTTTGAATTTAAACTCTTTTGCATCTCTCCAAAATTTATCAAATTCCAAACAACCCAGGAAAATTTTTTTTTTTCCTTTTTCCTTCTCTTCCTCTCTTTGGGCCCAAACCGCAGCCGGCCCGGTTCCCCTCTCTCCTCCTTCTTTTCCCGCCGGCCCGAGCCGCGGCCCACTCCCCCAGCCGGCCCAGCTCTTCCCCCCTCTTTCTCCTTCTCTCCGCCCTCTTCCCCCGCGCGCCCTCTTCCTCCCTCTCACTGACAAGCCGACCCCGCATGTCATCCCCTTCCTCTCCCTCTTTCCTTTCTCGGTCCGACGCCGGCGAGACGAGCTCGAGCCGCGCCTGCGCCCCGACCTCGCCCGAGGGTCACGCGACCGCCTCGCCCTTCCTTTCCCGCGCCCGCACTTTCCTTTCCCGGTCCTCGCCCGCGCCGTGCGCAGTACGGACACGGACAGAGTCCGAAGCCCGGACCTTCCTTGCCCCGTGCCGCCTTCCCTTTTCCCCCTCCGCAAGCCTCGGCGTCCGGGCTATAAAGGCTGCCACCCCGAGGCCCTAGCCATCGAACGCCCAAGCCCTAGACCGCCATAGTTGCCCACCGCGCCGCCGTCGGTCCACGCAGAGAGCCGCGGACGTCGCCTCACGTCGCCGACCGCCGTTGCCGCCTCACCGTGGTCCACACCCACACCAGCGCCTTCGCATTGAGGTATGGAAGCTAACTAACCCAATTCCGTCCTCAATAGCACCCTACACCGACGGCAATTTCTCGCCGGAGTCGCTCCACCACCCCACTCCGTCGCGCGCCGCCTCCGGTCGATGCCCCGCCACCCGAACCCCTCCGGCCGCTTCGCACCACCGCCCGCTCGCCCGTGCGCCCGGTCCCTCTAGCCCTAGGCCCCGGAGCCGCGGAGTTCGCGTTCCTCCGGCGAACTTCCGCCGCGCCCGAAGGTCGCCGCCGGTCGACCCCGTCGCCGGACTCTTTTCCCCTCCGTCCGATCTAACCAGAACCATCCGATCTGGATCCAACGGTCCAGACCGCGAGACCGGAGTCAGATACCGGTCAGCGCCGGGTTTCTTGCTAAAGAGTCCCTGGGGTTTGTGAAAATTAACCCGCAGTCCAGATCTATTAGATTTAGGTCCCTGGCTTTACGGTTTAGACCCTGAGTTTTTGGGAAATCAACCCGCGGTCCTGGTCAAGCCTGGTCAGCGCGGAGGTTTTGCGAGAAAGACCCTAAACTTCTTCTAAATTAACCCGCAGTCCTATTTATTTACGGATAGGTCCAGGTTTTCGCAGTTTAGCCCCTGGAGTTTCAAATTCTCTTTATTTTAAGCCCTTAATCTTATTTTATGCATATCTTTTGCGTTTTAACTCCGATTTGAACGATTCTTGAACCTACGGAATCGTAATAAAGTGTAGATCAATTCTAAAACCTTTTTAACTTCTGTTTATGATGTTTGGTGTACTGTTTTAGTCAAGTAATGCTCATTGCTTGTATGTATGCAACGTGTAGCCGACGTTCCGTTCGAGTTTGTCGAGAATCCATCTTGGGAAGTTCCTGAGCAAGTTTTTGCTGAGGAAGGCAAGTATTCTTTGACCTATGTCCTATTTACTTTAATCACATGATCTAAAGCCTAATTTTGCATGCTCCTAATAAGGATGACTAGCCTCATATACCTTTACAAGTTTCATAACTTGGGATGGGCTGTGATGTTATAAATTAATTGCTTCCGCTCAACTCACTTTACTTATGTTGTTAATGTTGATCAAGTAATGATGAACCTGAAGATAAAAGTTTGGTTTTAACATCATGGAGGCTTGAGCATGTTTTGTTGGTTTTGCTCAAGTGCTTCGCCCTAAGGATCGGTTCGCCGAGCGACCACCCAGGAAAACAGTACAACCACAAGACTCACATGGGCACTGGGCTTGACTGATTAATTAGATGAACTAGAGTTTTGGCTTACTTTCCTGAAACATGGCGTATGAGGGGTCTGGGGGATATGGGACTTTGCCCTTTGCCAAGGTGGTGCAGTTTTATCTGTCATCCTTTGGAACGGAACTCTCATATCTTTAGTTAACTGGAGTAACCTGTAACGAGTGGGCCATAACTCTAGGAATTCTTTGTAAAGGTCTCGTAATGAAACCCTGCCGATTCATCTAAGGTATGAATAAATGGGGCTTTGCAAACCTCGGGCACAATGGGAATCATGACTTGTGGGTAAAGATGTACAACCTCTCGAGAGTGTTTAAAACTGATATATCAGCCGTGCTCACGGTCAAGAGCGGCCTGGACCCTCACAGATTAGAGTTTCAGCTTCAAGGTGAATGGCTCATGGTGACTATGGTGATGATGATGGATATGGTTATGGTTCATGCTTATCTTTATAATATGTTTTACTGTCTTTACAATAAAGGGATGGGTTATGCTAATCATTGCTAGTAATTAAAACTTGACTAACTAAAAGCAATTGCTTGCCTAACCACTATAAAGCCAGTCCACTTTTATCCTAAACGGAATACTTGCTGAGTGCGTTATGTACTCATTCTTGCTTGTTTTATACCACGTTGCATCCATTGCAACCGCTGCTCAGATTCGGAAGGGAAAGGTGATGAATCCTAATCAGGAGTTCCAAGACTACGATGAGTTCTAGGCTGGTGTGCCATCCGTCAGTTGCCTGTGGATCCCGGTCGTCTTCCGCTGTCATTTAGTTAACTCGTTTTCGTTCAGATACTCGGTTTCGTTAAAGACATTTATGGTCTGTAATAATGGTTATTACTCTTAAGTAAAGTACTGGTTGTGCTATTTACTTTTGATTATGCTGTGTATGTGGTTAAACTGATCCTGGCACATACATGGTTAGCACTTGGTTTTGTTTCTAAAACCGGGTGTGACATAGGTATACTAGGTGCAGCAATAGGATGTGTCATTGAAGTATTAGTATGAATTACTGGAACCCCTCCACTAACCAAATTTATAATAACAGTTTGGCTTTGTGTATGATGTACCAGTGTAGCAGAAGGAGGGACTCTAGGTACAAACATGTTAGCCAAATCAGGAATTATGGTAGCACCATGTTCGGCATTACTATTAGAAGTAGATGCATGTAAACTATTGCCGAAAGATTGTTTAAGTTTGGCGTCTACCTTTTGATTTGTAGGACCGAGACGTGCGACTAGAGGGGGGTGAATAGGAGCACTTGAAAAACTCAAACCCCCCAAAGTACGCTCTCACGAAAACACACGCACACCCAATACCGTCCACTAAACAGATACATATCGGGTGGAAAGCGGAAGCACTCGAATTAACGCCCAACGAAACGGACGTATGACGAGCAACCAAACTGCACCTTTCTAATGTGCAGAGTTGTGTAGCATAGACAAGCTACCGACCCTAGGACACATTGAGAAACTCTAAATGGAAAAACACTAAACCACGCAAAAAAACAAGTAAACACAACAAAGCACAAACAAAACAAGACAAGCTACAAAACTTGCAAGTGTCGCACACTAGCCACTCAACACACCAAAGCGTGCCTCACTTAAGATCAGTGAGTGAAGAGTATGTGCATGCAGTGGTTGAAACAAAACAAGTTTGAAGCAAACAACAACACTCCAAAAACCAAAGAAACCAAGAAAAACAAACCCCAAGACAAGCGGAGCAAGAAACTCGCAAAACCAGCCCCAAAAAGACTAGACCGGACAGTCCTCTCTCCACCAAAAGGCCTGACCGGACAAACACAAAGAAGGGAAAAAATAGCCCAAAAACACAACAGACCGGACAGTCCGAGGTCTATAGACCGGACAGTCCGAAGTCCCTACTTCGGACAAACCTAAGGACAATTGATTTGTCCTGTCAGTTCTCCGAAAAACTGCGCAGAAAAATAGCCCGATACCCCATCGAAAAATCAATCGAAACGGGGTCAAATCTCAATAAAACTTCACGAAAATTTGCATGGACAATCTTAAGGACCTTTCTTAGCAAATCCCAAAAGATCCACTTGAAAAGATCAAGGGTTGCATGGAAATTGTAAATCTCGTGAGGTAGGTGAGTTGACACCGAAAACTCAAAATCCGACAAGAACGGCCCTTGCTCATGGTTTGATGATTCTAGCACTTAGCTAGTGAGATTTACCACATCATAGAAAGGCAAAATACCAGAAAAAAAAAGATCCCAGCGTTGGACAAATTGAAACACACAAAAATCCAAGGATTGGAACAAAAAACGAACTAGAACGGGGAGGGGAAAAGGAGGACGAAATTGAGCTGCTCAAGACATGGATTACACAATGAGGAAACTTGGATTAATCATGAAATTCAGGTTACACAAGTTCCCTAGAGCCTACCTCCCATCATCTTCTCACTAATGACAAGATTAGACTAAACTAGACATTTATCCCCTAGCTAATCCTCTCTATTTCTTCTCTTTGGACCTTGGCTGCTAGGGTTAGGGAAACTACAGTATGTGGCTGCCAAGATAAGCTCCAAGAGAGCCTCATAAGTCTATTTATACCCTAGGCCCTAAATGACACAATTACTGAGGGGGGTAGATATCTCCTGGGTCCTCATGGAGCGTATTTTCTACCTGGACCGTCAGAGGGCCCAACCCAGAAGACGACTGACTGACTCGGCGCACAAAACAAAGACTCTACGTGTACGAGGAAGATCTAAGAAGAATCCTAGTAGGAGATGTAATCAATCCTAGTAGGACTAGAACTCCTTGTAACCCAAGCCACGCCGGGCTATATAAGGTGGGCTAGGGATCCCTCTCAACAAGACAACTCTCTAACTCCCTCAACCTCATACGCCCTCATTGTACCCTTGAGAGCTCAAATCAATACAATCAGCCCCAAACAGCACGTAGGGTATTACGCATCTCGCGGCCCGAACCTGTATAAATCGTGTCTCCTTTGTGTTTTATGTTCTTCATCGCATCTCAAAGCGAACCATCGAGCTACGGTTGACGCAGACGCCCACAAAAGCATCACATGACACACCCCGTGGTGCATTGCCGGCATCAAACACCGACAGTTGGCGCGCCAGGTAGGGGTGTCTGCTTCAACAATATCGCTAGCTACATGGCCATGGTCTTCCATAGATCGATTTCAAGTTCCAGCCGAGCAACAATCTCGCCCTCGGCGGCGACGTCAACTCTGCTGCTATCGAGTTCGGCAACCTGTGACAAATAGATTCTACTTTGGTGATCTGATCAGCAGCAAGAGAAGTTCCTGACAGTCTGATCTCGAAACGATCTCGTTCTACCGGCTGTGTCCACTATGGCACGAAAGTCACGCTTGCCAATTTAGCTCTATCGGTGACGACCTAAGATTCAATCCTCGATCAGTAGAAGCCACGATCATCAATCAACCGGCTGCCGGACAACTTATTCGTTATCGCGAGCCAAGGTATCAAGTCAGATTTATTATCGCGTCAGGGATCAGCGACTCCGATCTACAAGCGAGTCTGATTTCTCTACTGCTGAATCCGAGCATGTCTTCATTAAGTATATTTTCGTCGCCGCTATTGCCGAAGTGAACAAGGAGCCAAGATCCGAGCATAGGTTTATTCATCACGCTATGCTGTTTTTTCATCTACTGCTATGTCAAGCGACGCTGGCATAATCAGAGGCATCGGGTTCTCTCTTCCTTGATCAAGAAGTCAAGATGAATCGTATCTCTAAAGCTCGGGTCGGATTCTGCCCGTGTCTAGCCAGAAATTTTCAGAAGGATGTCACGTTCTCTCAGAGCTCTCCAAAAATAAACAGCCTGCAAGTCGCGAGTAATGGACAAGTCTCTTGGATCACGTCATGGCATCTGCCAAGCATAAGGAGCTATTTACTCTATTCTTCAGCAGACAAGCATCTGCCAAGGACTAACTGGGAAACCAGCCGGCAATACTTGCATTGGATTATTTCTGGATCAGTCAAGCTCTTTTCGGATCACTCAAATTATTTCTGAGTCAGTTATATTATCTTTGAATTATTCATATTATTTCTGGATCACCCGGGCTATGGATTATTCATATTATTCTTGGATCACTCGGGCTATGGATTATTCGTATTATTTCTGGATCACCCGAGCATTGGATCTCTTGAATTATTTCTGCTAAATCCATCATGTACCTGATACGACTCTGCTGCGTCACCGATTCACCAAGCATGCACGTGTCCACCTAATACGCTCCATGCATGGGTCATACGTTATTCAGCTTTATTACGAAATCAGTCGGTGGTGATACTGTACTGCCACGAACAGCTAAGTCATTTTATTAAACTATGTATTTAGTTATGTCGGTTACTTTTACATTCAATCCACGGTCTACTCGCTCTCATCATTATTTATATTTAAGTATTCTATTTTGCAAACAAATACTACTCGATTTGTCTCCTGACGATTATTTTAGAAAAATATTTCATGTCAGCACAAATATCTACAACGCGTTCAGACAGTCAACCAGCACTGTTATGGACTATCTCTAAATTCCGCTATGTGAGGTAAAGGGCAATCAGTCATCAGTTGTATGCAGTGAGTCCTCCAATGCAAGTGGTTTGCTTCAATTGCTCATATTATATTCTAATCATCCGGGTTGTATTGAATTATTTCTGAATCATATGGCTATTGGATCGCAATTGAATTATTTATAGAATATCCGAGTTATTGGATCAATTGGATTTTCTATGGATCACTCGGATTATCTATATTATTGCTGGATCATCCGGATTATCTTTGGATCACTCGGATCATCTCTGGATTATTCATATTAGTTCTGGTCACTCATCCCAGATCACTTGACTTTGCTTAGATCAACTCTGAATTACTCACATTGTTTCGGATCACTCATATTATTTTAGGATCATTATTTCTAGATCATTAATATTATTTCAGGATCATTATTTTTGCATCATTCATATTATTTCGGGATCACTTGGCTACTCGTATTATTTCAGCAACATTATTTGTGAATCAGTAATGTTACTTCAGATCACTCAGATTATTTCTGAATCACTCGGGGATTCATATTACTCAGATTATTTCTGGTTATTCAAAATGTGCATTATGCACCTCGGTAAGCTGAAACATTTTCTACTTCATGTACTTTCTCGAATTGTTTGCATCTCGTGTTTCGCCGAGTCAATTCTTTGCATCTCATGTTTCGCCGAGTCAATTCTTTTCATCTCGTGTTTTGCCGAGTCGAATCTTTTCTGTCGCATCTCGTGTTTCGCCGAGTCGAACCTTTTCTGTCGCATCTCATGCTTTGACAAGTCTCAGTGTTTTCTGGCAAGATCTATGACGGCGGGCGTCATGAACTCTATATGACGAACGTGACTACAAGGTAGTCGGTTTGACCAACCGGTGCTACATGCCTTCACTTATTCAGTAACGGGGTGTCCTCTATCCCTTCGCACTCTTCGTATAGGGCAATCGGCCTAGGTCGTATGACCGACAGTACGGTGTTACATGCCCACTCCTACTCATGACGGGGATACCTCCGGCCTCACCCACGAAAGCAATCGACCTAGGTCAGACGACCGACAGTACGGTGTTACATGTTTTCGTTCGTACTCGTGTCGGGGAGCACTCAGGGCCCCACCAAAACAAAGGCAATTGGCCTAGGTCGGATGACCGGCAGCACGGTGTTACATGCCTTTGCAGACCTCACATCGGGGAGCACTCAGGGCCCCAACAAAACAAAAACAATCGGCTTAGGTCGTATGACCGACAGCATGGTGCTACATGTCTTTGCAAAACTCATGTCAGGATGTATTCTGGCCCTCTACTTAGGTCATTACCTGACCTACAGCTGGTGTTACATGCTCTTATGGGGCAGTCGGACTGGTCCACCGACGCTCAATGCCTTCGCTATACTCGGAATTCAAACGGGGAGTTCACTCTATCTCCGTCAGCTAAGTTACTTCTATATTTGCACATAAGCCATTTATCCAATTGGTTTGCTCTGCCGTTTCAATATTATGTGAGCATATTTTCTCTCCGATCAATACTACTCGGGTTGTATCTTGATTATCGTTTCAGAAAAATACTACTAACTACTTCACCAGCTCGGGAGTTGCGCCACCGCGCACCGCGCCGACTCACTGCTTCGTCGACGCAGGGGGCTGCGCCGCCGGGCACCTCACTGACTCACTGCTTCGTCGACGCGGGGGGTTGTGCCGCCGAGCACCTCGCCGACTGACTACTTTGTCGACTCGGGAGTTGCGCCGCCGCGCACCTCGCCGACTCGCTGCTTCGTCAGCTCAGGAGTTGCGCCACCGCGCACCTCGCCGACTCACTGCTTCGTCAATTCGGAGGCTGGGCTACTGTCTACCTTGCCGACTCACTACTTCGTCGACTCGGGAGTTGCGCCGCCGCGCACCTCGCCGACTCGCTACTTCGTCAGCTCAGGGGCTGCGCCGCCGCGCACCTCGCTGACTCGCTACTTCGTTGACTCGGGAGGCTATGCTATTGTACTCATTGACTCGGGAGGCTACGTCATCATCTCTGCTTCACCAAGATTACTCAGAGGAACAAGCTACTTGATCTTCGAGCTGATTGTTACTCAAGTCAACTCGAAGCTTAGGGGCTACACCCATTGGATGCACCTAGTCGGTGCAACCAATTGGGGGTGATATTGAAGGAAGTGCCAGTTAACTCGGTGGCGTTCATCATTCAGAACTACGGATTTATTGGGAGTCTTGAGTTAATTATTCTCAAAAATTAACTTGAGCCTCGGGGGCTGCATGGAGGATATTACCATCAGAATTTTTTCAAGACTACAAGGCAAGGCATTTAGAAAGATGATTTTTGACCTTCAAACTGATTGTTTCTCAAGTCAACTTGAAGCTCGGGGGCTTGTGGGGGATAGATATCCCCTGGGTCCTCATGGAGCGTATTTTCTACCTGGGCCGTCGGAGGGCCCAACCCAGAAGACGATTGACTGACTCGGCGCACAAGACAAGGACTCTACGTTACAAGGAAGATCTAAAAAGAATCCTAATAGGAGATGTAACCAATCCTAGTAGGACTAGAACTCCTTATAACCCAAGCCACGCCGGGCTATATAAGGTGGGCTAGGGATCCCTCTCAACAAGACAACTCTCCAACTCCCTCAACCTCATACGCCCTCATTGTACCCTTGAGAGCTCAAATCAATACAATCAGCCCCAAACAGGATGTAGGGTATTACGCATCTCGCGGCCCGAACCTGTATAAATCGTGTCTCCTTTGTGTTTTATGTTCTTCGTCGCATCTCAAAGCGAACCATCGAGCTACGGTTGACGCAGACGCCCACAAAAGCATCACGTGACACACCCCGTGGTTCATTGCCGGTGTCAAACACCGACAATTACACTACCATTGCCGAACCGCCCCTCCGTGTACCGAGCTCCCATGGCCGACCGACGCCGAGCATTGCCTCCGGTCCATTGGAGGGCTTTTGCCTCAGTCCGTCGAGGTCTTCATCATCTACCTCCAGTCCATCGGAGGGCTTGAGCTCGTTGATAATCACTCATCACATTAGGAGAGCAATGAGGCCGGTCCATTGTCTTTCAATCTCTCCCTTGATGAGCGCATTGTCAATACCTTCAACCTGTAACCTAAAATAGAACAAAGACGAAAGAAAAGCGTAAAACTGAAAAAGAAAGGAAAAGAAAGAGAATTGCTCAAGCTGCTCAAAACACAAGTTAGCTTGAAGCAAAAAGAAAACATAGCATCGGCTCCTCAAGACAGAGGCAAAAGGCTCAACGCACCGATGCAAAGAGCATGCTAAAAGCTCAACTCCCCCTGAAATGCATCCTCACAAATGCAAAATGAATGCAAAGCTCCCCCTCAGCTAAATCTCTCTTAAGTTCTCCCCCTTGTCCATATTTTTTAATTTCTTCCCCTTGGAGGAGGTACACTAATTTCTCCCCCTTGTTGACAATGGACACATCAAGGGTTCCTTGAACTCAATTCCCCATGAACTAGACAACTCTCCCTCAAAATATGCCATGAAATGTGGAGTGGAACTGAAAGAGCTCAAAAGGGATGGAAAGCTAGTAATCACAAGTTCTAGTATACAGAGCAAGTGAGGGCAAGGAAGCATACAACAAGCTCAAATGAATCTATCTTACACAGATCAGGAGCATGTTTTTCAGGGCTATTGAAAACAAAGCATCACCAACATGAATTGCACCTAGCAAGATAGGCATGAACAGCAAGATGCTAGCAATGCATACAAGGTGTGATACTCTCAACCAAAGCATATACAACTATCCATAAGCATTTTAGAGACTTACAAATTTCAGATTTAAACATTTGTATCCATAAGCAAGTTCTTTTTATGCCAGGGGTTATTTACTTGTCTTTTGCCACTTTTACCAACCAATGCCAAGCCTAGGCTCAAAGGACCATCAGAAGCTTAAGACAAGGTTTTGATCAGACACAGCCTAGTCCAAGTTCATGTCAAGGTGCAATGACAAGCAGTCTCAAACTAGTTCAGTGTGACAAGCAAACCCACCTGGATCTTTCTCATTATAGCACATAAGACACCACTTGTAAGCATTTGAATTCAGATTTCAATTTACGCAAGGTGTCATAAAAGCTCAGGCATTAATTTAGCAAAGGCATACAACTAGCATATCCAAGTATGAAAAGATAGCATAGCATTCAACAATCCTACACATGCTAGGTAGCCAAATCAAGTGGTGATCATGTTTTTGATTTTCAGGAAGGCAAAAGACTTAGCTCACAATTAGTATTCAACAGACTCAAGAGAGCTTAACCAACCATGATCAAGCACGCATCTGTACAATCTAGCACAAACAAGTACTAACTTATCATTCCAAAAGAGCTCTAGTGCTAGTGTAGTGAAAATGCATATGATACAATGCAATGCATGATATGATACAATATGCAAAAGAACCAAAGAGAAATAAAAGCAAGATAAAAGCAAAAACTAAACTACAGAAGCTATTCCTTACTAAAAGGAATAGCATACTATCCCTGACTAAATGGGATAGCACACTCTAAGATCACCTCTTAGATGCATAAAAGCGTCAAACTCTAGGGGCTTGGTAAAGATATCGGCCAACTGGTTTGCAAATACTACATAGACTAAGTTTATGTCTCCCTTCTCATAGTGATCTCTCAGAAAGTGAAACCTCACATCTATGTGTTTGGTTCTAGAGTGCAAGACGGGGTTCTTAGCTATAGAGATAGCAGAAGTCAAGTCAACTAGAAGAGGGATTTTTTCAAACCTAAGGCCGAAATCACTAAGGGTGGCTTTCATCTATAAAAGCTGGGAGCAGCAACTAGCAGCTGCAACATATTCTGCTTCAGTGGTGGAAAGAGCTACACTAGCTTGCTTGCGGGAGGACCAAGAGACAAGAGAGGTTCCTAAGAGTTGGCATGTGCCGGAGGTTGATTTGCGATCAATCCGGCAGCCATCATGGTCAGCATCTGAGAACCCTCTAAGAGAAAGAGAAGAACCCGAGGAATACCAAAGACCAAGCTCAGGAGTGAATTTTAGATACCTGAAAATGCGCTTCACCGCTTGACGGTGAGAAGTCCTAGGAGAAGCCTGGTAGCGCGCACAAAGGCAGACCGCGAACTGAATGTCCGGCCTGGTCGCCGTCAGGTACAGAAGTAAGCCGATCATCCCTCGAAATTCCTCCTGGTCCACCGCCTCCCCATCTTCATCCGCATCAAGCGCCGTGTTTGTACTCATAGGAGTTGTCATGGGTTTAGAGTCACCCATGTTAAACTTCTTGGATATGTCTCTTGTGTACTTGGCTTGATGGACGAAGGTACCCTCAAGGCTGTGATGCTCCGGCATCTCAAGTGCATTTTCATCACACATACATGCAACATTCATCATGATGCATCATGCAATGACATGCATTTGAACCCCATGGTTAAGCTTGATTGATGTGCCACTTGCTAAACCCTGTTTTCTGCGTGTATGTCTCTATGATTGTGCCTATAACTTTGATTCTATTTAGATCTGGGTGAAACTCATATTGACAAACTTATAGAGTATTTGATGATAAACAACTTTGGCAATTGGTTCTTTGACATGCATTAAGGTTTGCATAGAGTTTTGGGGCTTTTTCTGTCAGCTTGTGAATTCTGTCCAAACATGACCAGTTAAGTAATTTTATATTTTCTTGATCATACAGCCAAAATCTTGCAATGCTTTTATTGAAAAAGTTGTAAATCTTGAAATTCTGAACAATATTGGTATAAAACTTTTTGAGTGAATGTGATTGAAAAATAGACTTTTAGAATTTCTAAACTTATGGATTCTGTTGATCAAACCTTGGTCAGCCTCTTAAATTCAAATTTAAACCATATTTTTGAGTATAACATGGTATACAAGTTTATAAGACAAATGTATAGGAACAAATTTAAAACATTTCATCCAATTGGGGAATTTTTAAATTTGGCCTCTAGAGTGTTCAAAAACTGGAAATACAAACAAAGGTCTCTGCGGTCAAAGCTGATTTTTTCATTTTCCGGATTTTTCCTTTTTCATTGTCTCTATGACAAGTGGGCCCCACTAGTCAGACCCTCGGATTCCCGCCCGCGGAATTGGAACGCGCCGGTCCGGTGGGTCCTACCCTCGCGCGACTTCATGCAACCGGTCCATGGGCCATTCTCTCTCCACCCCACCCCGGTCCCACCTGTCACCGACACAGGGTCCATAGACCCGGCTCACGCCGACGCCACCGGCCTCTTTCCCCGCTCCAACGCCTCCACGCGGCGTCCACCGCTTGCGCCATAGCCACCGGCCGAGGCCGAGCCCGGCCCTGCCCTTTGCCGGGCTTCCTTCAAGAGGAAGCGAACGCCTCTCCGGGCCTCTCACTCGCCTCGCCTCCATCCGCTCTCTACCTCTCCCACTCGGCCCTCACCGAGCCCCCTCACTCCCTCTGTTTTCCCCACCGCCGCCACCATTGCCGAGAGCTTGAGCTCGAACCGTGCCCACCATTTCGGCCATCGCCGCTCCTCCACACTACCGCGCCGTTCTTCCTCGTTCCCCCCTCCACCGATACCCCTCGGTCTAGGCCACCGTATCCCTTCCACCACCTCGCATTTCGTCGCCGAACATCTCCGTCCACTCCTCGCTCCGGAGCTCCGTCGCCGACCTCCTCTGACCACCCCCGAGCCACCACATCACTGCGCCGGGCTTCACCAGCCTCCCCGCCACCGCATACCCTAGGTCTAGGCCGCCGCCATCCCTCCACCCGGCCGCATTCCACTGCTAGACTCTGCGCCCCCGAGAGCTTCGTCGCCGCGCCGTTCTGGCCATCCTTTGTCGAATAAGGTAGTTGGGTGAGATTCCCTGCACTCCCCTCTCTCTCCCCGACCGCCGCCGGCGAGCCCGCCAGGCCCCGCGTGGCCGGCGCACCACGCGCCGCCGCCTGGCTTCCCGCGTCGGGAGGTAGAAGAAGGAGGAGGCGACGTTTAGCAGTTAGGCCGCTGGCTTCCCGCGTTTTCACGTTTCCAACCGCGGCTGTGCTATGAGTCTTGAACATCTCACGTTCTAGCCCTTGAAGTATAGGGTTAATTGCGTATGTGTCCCTGGATCTAATGTTTTCCTTATTATTTTGTTAATAAATCGGCTGAGAACTTTGAAAAATCATATAAATTCAAATAAAAATCCAAAATGGACAAACTTAGTGGCTACGAACTCAGTGTGAATAGATCTACAGGATAGATATGATGTGGATGTGTAAAAAGTCTGTTTTGCCCCTGGTCTAGTGCATGCATGTTGAGGGTAAATAAATGGAAAAAGGGATGTAAATGAACTCCAAAAATTATAAAATTTGGACAGTATCTTTCTTATGGCATTATGACACAGCGTGATTTTTGGTAGCCCTAGCATTGGCTGTTTAATTACTGTTTTGCCCTTATGCATGTATTTTGTGTATTTAATTAACTTGGAAAATGAAGGCTACATAAAATATGCTCAAATGTGACCTCGGGTATTTTTCATGTACTCTATATAGTATGGTAGCTCACTAGTAAAGTATGAGGTTGTGCATGTAGGTTTAAGCTGCTGTTTTGAAATTGACAAAATGCTACTTGCTAGACTTGATAATTAGAAAAAGTGAATTTAGGGTGCAAAGATAATTCTATGAAAAATCTGGTATGCTACTTGTATGATAGGGAGTCCAGAAAGTAATTTTGTAGAGTTTAATTAACGCTGTTTGTGAGTACATCTTAATTTGCATAAGATAAATATATGGAAAATAGATGTCCTATGAAATTAGGGATAATTCACTTGTTGATTTTTGTGTGGGTAGTTTCGCTGTATAATGCTCACTGGGTAAATTTCATGCTGAGAACCCACTACTATAAATTATTAAAATTCTGACAAGCTATAGGGCTGAAAACTTGCTGTAATTTTAATAAATTAATTATAACTTGTTTGTAGCTGAATTTTTGGGCAGCAGCATTACGTAGTAGGTTTCTGCTTGTGATAAAAGTTTGGAATCAATTTGAGTTGTCTAACTCTATGAATTCATGAGTTCATTTTATTCATAAAAGTAGCATGTACCTTAATTGGTGTGTATATGTTTAACCGCGAGTGACAACAATTTTTGTGCATATATATAAAGTTACTTGCTGCATACCATCAAGTACATCTTGTGATTCTATGGGTTATCAATGGAGGTGCTTTTGAGAGATGCTTTTATTTCATTTGATAGGGACTGTGTACACATATAAGACAGTAACTCATAATAACTTCAGAGATAAAATGTGGTGATGGTTTGTATGATTTCTTAGTGATGGGTTGTATGATTTCTTAGCAAAGTTGTTAAGTTTCCTATTATGGGATGTAATTGGACTAAGTATGCTTGAGTCATCTCGTCACAAAGCTACTTGACATGCATTATGTTTCGATTGCACCCCACGCATACAATTGCATTCGTTGCACTCATGATTGCACTATGTCATGCATATAGATTCGGCGAAGGAAGAATCAACATAGGAGCTGCTATTGATCAATGAGCCGAACAACGAATTGCACCAAGAGCAAAAAGACGACGTGTCGCTAATTATATCCGTCCCTGTTTCAAGGGGTTGCCTGGGGCAAAGCCCCACAACCCGGCAAACTAACTTAGATTAGTTTGTTGGTTTTCATAAGAATACTCAAAGGTAGGCAGGACCATGATTTTTTCCAGCTAATGCAATCTTGTTTGATGATTACGCATCTGCATTAGGAGTTGCTTGAAACCAGTTGCATTAGACTTCCTAGTCGCCCTGGCCCTAGCACCTATACTTAGAGTTCGCAGGACGAGTGCCTAGTAATTGCTAGGTACGAGTAGACACGGGTGAATGGAGTCACTCGTCGCGTAGGTGGTTTCAAAATTTCAGAAATCTCACTGAGGTAAGTTATTATATACGCTTCTGATTTAAATGGAGACCGGGCGGGAGTTATTTACTGTTTACTATATTGTGCATTGGACTCCGCCTGAGTCGCATAAGGCCGGTCGTTGTTCGCCTATTGGTCGGCATAACATTGCTAGAGGTGCTTATCCGGGATAATGGACCGGTGAAAGTCTTACTTGTGCCATCCGAAGAACAGAGACTTGGTCCTACCATCGGGCCCAGGGGCGCTTGGGTGTTGACTCGTGGAGGGCTGGACCCGGTGCGCCGTGGTAACGCTCCATGGGGGCTAAACCTGGGGAATGGCGGGTTGGAATCGAACTTGGGATGGGACAAGTGGAGATGGGGACTATATGTGGGAACGCGATGGCTAGTAAGCATATACCCCTGTCATTTTTAGTTGTTCCCAGGAATTACCAAATCGATTCGAATCGCTGATGCTCACCAGGTGTGAGAATGTCAATGCCACTGACGTCCAATGTAGTAATCAACACGAATATTATTATGCTTGTAAATTATGATTTTGTATATCTATATGCTTAGATATGGATGCCTTATATCATGCAAGTTATCATGTTATGATGATCTTATTTATGCAAGTTATATATATACTTCTGATCATGTTATTGTCAAAAGAGAGTTAGCAGCTGTCAAATCCTGCTATCTCATATCAATAGGGTTTTGTTAAAAATCAATGGCTAAGGACCCACATGATTAGTAAGCAAGCTTTGCGTCAGCCGTAAGCCATTTCCATTAAGTCCTATTGAGTAATTAGTACTCAGGGTTTGCCCCCACTTTTGGATTACAGGTACTGGCGACATCTGGACAATCGCTTGGAGGAGGGTAGAACCTGTGGGCTCGGTGCTACTCGCCTTGTTTATCTCTGTATGAAGACTATTTGAGTTTGTTTCCGCAGCGAGATGTTTTGAAAATGCTTCCGCTATATATATACTCTGAAATTGCTTCCGCTATATTTTTAAACATGTGTTTGACTTCATATATTTGGTCTGTAAATTAAAATCTATTACTCTCTGTTTCAACTACTTGTGAGGAATGTAACTGTTGTGGTTCCTTCGAGAGTCGGATGTGTTTGATGTCGGTTCCTCTGGGAATGGTGTTATCGAGAACCGAAGTACTCTCGACGGACTACCGGGTTTAGTCTAGCCTAGGTGCACTGCGAGCCAGAGGTGGCAGGTGTGCTTAGTCAGGATTAAACAGGGCGGTTCCGCCACAAAGGCCTTGCTTGATTTGCAGCTTGAGGAAGAATTGGAGCTCACCCATAATACTCATCTCAAATTCCCTGCTCATCTGTTTAGCAAAACTAGACACCAAAGCGTGAGATGAACCACCAAAGATTATGTCATCAACATATATCTGAACTATCAGGGTGTCACCGCCACGACTCAACAAAAATAAGGTCTTGTCTACTGAACCCATCACAAACCCAGACTTGAGCTGGAAACTCTTCAACCTAGCATACCAAGCTCTAGGAGCTTGCTTCAGACCATAAAGGGCTTTCCTCAATTTATATACCCAGTCTGGAAATGTAGCACTCTCAAAGCTAGGAGGTTGTCCTCCTCCTCTATGAACCCGTTCAGGAAAGCAGATTTGACATCCATTTGCTACAGTTTGAAGCCTTTAGAGGCTGCAAAGGCAAGTAAAATCCTAATAGCTTCCAGACGAGCTACAGGGGCAAAGGTCTCCTCATAATCTATCCCCTCCTTCTGACAGAAACCCTGGGCTACCAATCTAGCTTTATTCCTCACAACCATCCCGTTCTCACCCTGTTTGTTCTTGAAAACCTACTTGGTACCTATAGGGCGACAGTTTGGTGGAAGCCCCACTAAATCCCAAACATAGTTTCTCTCAAAATTCTCCAACTCCTCATGCATGGCGTTCACCCAGTTAGGATCAGATAATGCATGTGACACATCCTAGGGCTCAAAAGTAGCAACATATGCAGAGTGGGAGAAAAAGGCAAGAGAAGCAACCGTAGAGCGTGTAACACGCTGGTGAATGTCTCCAATCATCCTGTGTGGAGGGTGATCCCGCTGGACCTGCTGAGATTGAACAATCTTAGAAGTCACCTCCCCTGCGTCCTCAGCGCGGCTAGCCTCTGCTTGAGCTTGCTGTCGGGGGAGTGAGGAGGAAGCCATAGGCAACGGTCCTCCATCATCATCAGAGCTCGTAGCAGAGAGAGCAAGAGCTGCAGCCGGTGCAGTGGCTCAGTGGCTCCTGCATCACCAACATTATCTGCACCTTCCTCATCTTCAAAGATGGGGGTGCCTTCTTCATCATTACCTGAAAGCTCAAAGGCAAGGGTTGTGCAGGGCATAGTTTCATCAAAAGAAACCTCACAGATCTCAACAACTTGCTTGGTCTCCAAAATCCACACACGAAAAGCCCTAGAACTAGAAGCATACCCCAGAAAAATCCCATCCAAACAACGAGACTCAAACTTGTCTAAATGCCCCGTCTTCTTAAGCACAAAGCATCTGCAGCCAAACGCTCGCAAATGCTTGACGCTAGGCTGCCTACCAAACCGAAGTTCATACGAGGTCTTCCCAAGGAAAGCTCGCAAGAAGATCCAATTCGCAATGTAACAGGCCATATTCACTACCTCAGTCCAAAAGTGCCTCGGAGTCCTATGCTCATCGAGCATCATCCGTGCCATCTCAACAAGTGTGCGGTTCTTGCGTTCCACAACACCGTTCTGCGGTGGGGTATATGGAGAAGAAAACTGGTGCTCAAAACCTAGGTCATGACAGAAGTTTTCGAAACGAGAGTTTCTGAATTTCCGCCATTGTCACTGCGGATAGCCCTCATGGCCTTATGACTCTCGTTTCTCAACCGCAGTACCAGATCCCGAAAAAAACCAAACGCCTCATCCTTAAACTCCATGAAAAATACCCACGAGAACCGCGAAAAGTCGTCCATAACGACAAGCACGTACCACTTCCCACTAACCGACGCTACGCGAGTGGGACCTACTGTATCCGTATGGAGTAGCTCACCCGAATAGGAGGTCATAACCTGAGACACAGGAATGTGAGAAGCGGCAACCATCTTGCCAGGACGACAGGGGTGGCGTACTAAGTCCTTCTCAGCTCTCAACTTGGGCAATCCTCGGATTAGGCCCATTGAACTCAACCTGACTAGCACATCAACGCTCAAGTGACCAAGCCTCCTATTCCACTTCCAAATATCAGCAAAAAGACTAGCAACCAAACAGCGAGCAAGGCCAGAAACAGATGTGAGGTCGACCCTCAAAACCTGACCAAAAGGTAGCAAAGAGCAAACAAGGGTCTCCTCAGCATCAAGAACGCGGCACGCACCCTTCTTAAAACAAACCTCAAAACCTTCATTGAGAAGTTGCGAAACAGAGACCAAATTGAACCCTATATTCCAGACAAAAGCAACTTCTCTCAGGGAAAGCTTAGCAGAAAGCGAAACAGAACCAACACCCAACACTTTACCTTGACCATTGTCCCCGAATGTGATGTACTCCTTGGTGCTCATGGGGTTGAGGCTGGAGAACCACTTGCGGTGCCCTGTCATGTGTCTAGAGCAACCGGAGTCCATGATCCACATGTCCTCCATGCCTCGATCCTGCAAAGTCAAGTAAAGCGATGGTGAGCAAACGGTCCGGCACTGGGCTAAGTACCAAAACTGCTGTACCAGTGCCGAGCCATCTGCTCAAAAGTGGGGTAAGCACAATTAAAGAAACCACCACGACTAGAGTAACCACGTCTCTCAAAGCATGGCCTCTCAAGCTCTCTCACAAACCCTCGGTCACGAGGTCCATAGCTGCGCTGAAAATGACTAGGAGCTCGACCGACGAAGCGTCTCTCACCACCAGGAGCACAGGCCTGAAAGCCTCCTCCTCTCTCACCACCAGCAAAGCGGTCTCTCCTCTCACCGCGGTGGGGAGGATCTTACCTACCACCCTAGTAGAACTGATCCTAGTTCCCCCAAGCTCTCTCCTACCTCTCGATCCGCTTCCTCCTGAAGCAAAACTCCTCTAGGTGGCCATTCCGCTGGTAGAAGTCATAATGGTAGACAGGCCTCCTAGGAACTGGGTTAGGCTAGGACTTGGGCTTAGGTGGTGTGGCCTTGGGTGGCTCAGGTTGCCGGACTGGCTTCTTGCCCTTGGACTTAAGCTCTTCCTCTATGATCTTGTCCAGCTTAGCCTTGGAAGGCTTGGGTGTCCAATACTGCTTCTTTGGGGCAGCCTTGGGTGGCTCATGGTAAACCCTATCAACACTCTCACCTGGCTGGGTAGGTGCAGTCTTGATCTTAATAGGGGCACTCTTCTCACCCGAAGTGCTGCACTCTCCAAACCCACAACCTCTCATGTCACCCTCGGCTCTCTTGGTGCTCTCTATGATCATGGGGTTGCCTAGCATATACCCAACTCAGCACCTCTCTCAACCTACTGTTATCATTTTGCAAAGACAACACCTCTCCCTCAGATCCTCCAGAACTACAGTCTGGGCAGCACAAGTGTCACAGTCTAGGGAGGGAAAAACAGGAGCAGCTTTCTCCAACTTCCTAATGGTGGCATCCCTATCCACCAGCTACATCCTAAGGGTCAAGCAGGTCTCACAAGAGTCAGTGGGTGCTGACAGCACCTCAAAGTCAGCTCTCAACTGCTCTAACTCACCTCTCAAAGTAGGACAGACCATACACGCACCCAAAAGTGGAGGCCTAGCCCTAAGCTCCATGAGCTGCCCCTCAAACTTCTCCTTCAACACAGCTAGCTCTCTAGCTAGACAGGGACAAGACTCACACTCGAGCTCTCCACTCAAAGTAGGCTCATCCAGTTTGGACTGAAGTTTGCCTAGCTCAGCTCTAAGCTCATCTATCTTCTCTACCCGCTTGGCATACCTATCTCTCTAGTCACCAAGCTCCATCATGAAAGACTCGCAGGTAGGGCACTCAAGCTCACTGGGTTGGGGTCTCACACTCTTCAACCTCTCATTCTCCTCCAAAGCCTCAACAAGTTGGGCTTTCAACTTCTACAGCTTCTTAGCTGCCTTCTCTGGCATCTTATCCTAGGCTTTCAACTCTCGGCTGTTCTGCTCTAGCATCTCAAGGATTTCGGCTTGCTCAGGAGTTACCTCATCATTGAAAGAAGAGTTGCTGCCGTCATCCTTTTTCTCCTTGTCCTCAAGCGCCATGGAGCAAACTGAGCTCCTCTTGTCCCTGTTCTTGCGCCTGGACTTGGTGGAGACGAAGTACAAGCTAGCTAGACCTCCTTGATCGTTCCTCTTGTCCTTCCTGTACATGATCTCATCACTTGAGCTTGACGAGGATGAACAGGAAGAAGATCCATTGCTGCAGAACCCAATCTCAGTGAAGAAAGCTTTGTCCCGCTTTCGGTTGTCCTTCTGGTAGCTCTTGAAAGCCTTCCGAAAGTTCTTCTTGCCGAAAGGACGCCTGCCGAAGCCGTGCTTGCTGGAGCGGTGCTTGTCAAAGCTCGGCTTGCCGGAGTGGTACTTGTCAAAGTCGCGGGAGTAGCTCTTGCCCTTCTTGTAATAGTCGTTCTTGTTGGGGCACTCGGCGATGAAGTCGCCGACCTCTCCGCACTCGAAGCACTTGGGCCTCTCGCCCCTCTTCTTGCTCATCCGGTTGTCATAGGCGCGCTGAAAGCGAGTAGACACCAGACATAGCTCTTCATCCCCAAGCGACGCCAATTGCTCATTTGTCACAGACATCAAAGCAAAAAATGAGAAGTTGTGCATAAGAGGGTTAGCAACAGACTCACTAGAGGGGGTAGCCAAGGCCAGACTCTTAGAACCTGTACAAGCAAGGGAATCCCTCAACTTGTAATCTACTTCTGTGGCCTTGAGTTTACTATAGAGCGCCTCTACTCCTATCGTATCATACCCTGCCGACTCAATGATTGAGTTTACCTTGATCTCCCATACTTTTCTGTCCAACGCATGCAGCAACTTGACAACCTACTGATGATCGGTGTATGGAAGCTCAGCAGGGGTAGAGTTGACACGCAACTTGTTAATGATCGACTGAAAGCGACCAAACAAGTCATCTACTGACTCTCCCGGCTTCTAGACAAAATTCTCATATTCGCGGCGGTAAGTCTCTACAAGCCTAGCCTTAATCATCGCAGTACCCTCATGGTGTGCACTAAGCAATGACCATATCTCACGCGCCGTCTTAAGGTGACTCACTCTCTCATAATCCACAGGACCAAGCCCGAAAAATAGAAAGTTAACAGCCTTGGCATTCGCCTCATGCCGAGCCACGATATTCTGCGTAGTACGCTCCGCGACTGGAAGCACCACAAAAGTCGTACTCTGAGTAGCATCCCATATGTCCTGACTCTAGCTAACAAGGCTCTGATACCACTTGTAGGACCGAGACGTGCGACTAGAGGGGGGTGAATAGGAGCACTTGAAAAACTCAAACTCAAACCCCCCAAAGTGCGCTCTCACGAAAACACACGCACACCCAATACCGTCCACTAAACAGATACATATCAGGTGGAAAGCGGAAGCACTCGAATTAACGCCCAACGAAACGAACGTAAGACGAGCAACCAAACTACACCTAAAACTACACCTTTCTAATGTGTAGAGTTGCGTAGCATAGACAAGCTACCAACCCTAGGACACATTGAGAAACCCTAAACGGAAAAACACTAAAGCACGCAACAAAACAAGTGAACACAACAAAGCACAAACAAAACAAAACAAGACAAGCTACAAAACTTGCAAGTGTCGCACACTAGCCACTCAACACACCGAAGCGTGCCTCACTTAAGATCAGTGAGTGAAGAGTATGGGCATGCAGTGGTTGACACAAAACAAGTTTGAAGCAAACAACAACACTCCAAAACCCAAAGAAACCAAGAAAAACAAACCCCAAGACAACCGGAGCAAGAAACTCGCAAAAACAGCCCCAAAAGGCTAGACCGGACAGTCCTCTCTCCACCAAAAGGCCTGACCGGACAAACACAAAGAAGGAGGAAAAAAACAGCCTAAAAACACAACAGACCAGACAGTCCGAGGTCTATAGACTGGACAGTCCGAAGTCCCTACTTTGGACAAACCTAAGGACAATTGATTTGTCCTGTCAGTTCTTCGAAAAACTGCGCAGAAAAACAGCCCGACACCCCATCGAAAAATCGATCGAAACAGGGTCAAATCTCAACGAAACTTCACAAAAATTTGCATGGACAATCCTAAGGACCTTCCCTAGCAAACCCCAAAAGATCCACTTGAAAAGATCAAGGGTTGCACGGGAATTGTAAATCTCGTGAGGTAGGTGAGTTGACACCGAAAACTCAAAATCCGACAAGAACGGCCCTTGCTCATGGTTTGATGATTCTAGCACTTAGCAAGTGAGATTTACCACATCATAGCAAAGTAAAATACCAGCAAAAGAAATTTCCCAACCATGGACAAGCCGAAACACACCAAAATCCAAGGATTGGAACCAAAAACGAACTTGAACGGGGAGGGGAAAAGGAGGACGAAATTGAGCTGCTCAAGACATGGATTGCACAATGAGGAAACTTGGATTAATCATGAAATTCAAGTTACACAAGTTCCCTAGAGCCTACCTCCCATCATCCTCCCACTAATTACAAGATTAGACTAAACTAGACACTTATCCCCTAGCTAATCATCTCTACTTCTTCTCTTTGGACATTGGCTGCTAGGGTTAGGGAAACTATGGTATGTGGCTACCAAGATAAGCTTCAAGGGAGCCTCTCAAGTCTATTTATACCCTAAGCCCTAAATGATTACACTAAGACCCCTACTCTAAAAATGCCCGGAGGGGGCCAACCGAAAAGATACAATCGGACGACTTCGATGATGGCTTGATCTTCTTCTTCTCCACGCCTCGCTTGGATGTGCGCCACATAGCCAGTAGTCTGGAAACTTCCTCCGGTTTTGAAGTCAGAAACCGGGAAACTTTATTTTGCAGGCTTCCTAGGCCGGGTCTTGGCCCAATCTTCTATCTTGGCGAGTCAGAACCCAACCCACCAAGTCATTTGAACTTGGGTGGCGGTTTTGAGCCGAAGCCGCCAAAGCCTCCCTCGCATGCCTTCGCGCCATGCACTTGGGTTGGAGCACCACGGTGGCACCCGGCTTCTCCAGTCCATCGGAGTCACCTCACGGTCCATCGGAGGGCTTACATCACCGTTGCCGAACCGCCCTTCCGTGTAATGAGCTTCCATGGCCGACCGACGCCGAGCATTGCCTCTGGTCCATTGGAGGGCTTTTGCCTCAGTCCGTCGAGGTCTTCATCATCTACCTCCAGTCCATCGAAGGGCCTCCAGTCCATCAGAGGGCTTGAGCTCGTTGACAATCACTCATCACATCAGGAGAGCAATGAGGCTGTTCCATTGGCTCTCATGATTAACAACATTGAAAATATTACTAGCTATAGCACCAAACTGATGGTTTAAACTAGCAGCAACATCACCATCAACAACATTAGCAATTCTAGCATCTAAATCTAGAGAAACAGCCATGATAGACCATGGATCAGGGACTGTATCATCAATAGGAAGGAGGATTGTATACTTGAAGTTGATTTACCTCTCCTCTTCGCTTTTCGTAGTAGGAGAAAAGTCGATCCAGTTTCTCTTGTTCACGCTGCTCATGCGCTTCTCATCCTCCTCAGCTTGTATCCGGATCCTCTCCTCATACTGTCGCCGAACATCTTCAAGAATTTCCTCCAACTTGAGCTTGATAATGTTGTCGGCGGTGATGTCACTTTTGTCCATCTTCTTACCACTGACCATGGTAGCCGATGCTTCTGCCTTCTTATTCCCCAACGGAGTCACCAAAAATATGTTGGCACCTGTCTTGGCCAAATATCACAAACGTGAAGTCCGTAGATGCACTAAACACACGTCTTGGGATCAACCAGCAGACGCCAGACAGTCCGCACTACAGGAAAAATGTATTTTTTTCGTGGGCCAAACTAATTTCATGGGTTTGCCCACGAAAATATAGATCAAATATTCGTCGGCCACAAATGCCCACGAATTTATATGTAAATTCGTCGGTCTTTGTGTAAGCCCACAAAAATAGACTTTTATTCATCGGTCCGTTAGCCCACGAAATAATCCACCATCAAATCGGGCACTGGTCTCTCACTTCCTCTCCCCTCCCTCATTCGTGCGCCATGCCCCCACCAGTCAATAGCGCAAACCCTAGCCGCCACCGCCAAAGACACATCTTAGAGCACCACCGCCAACTTGGTGCCCATCGGTCTCCTGGAGATCGACGCTGGCTTGTCTCCTGCACGGCGAGGAGAGGGAGGTGAGGTGGCAGATCTGAGGAGGAAGAGGCTACCGGGAGTGGGATAGGTGGCCAGAGGAGGAGGTGGATGCCGAGGCCAGCGTTGGAAGTCCCCTAGTGGTAGAGATCCAGCCTCGGCAGCACCGGAGCGTGGAGGAAAGCTTTGCGCTGGAGTGGAGGAGAGATCGGCGCTGGAGTGGGCTAGGGGTGTTGGGTTGATCTCGCGAACGGCTCGGTTCGGAGACTGAGTCTGTCGCCCTATCCGCGCCCTGATCGGGGGCGCAACAACCTTTTGGTTGCGGCCCCCTGTCACGCCAGCGCCACATAAAAGAGGACAAGGGGAGCCGGCTCGGGAACCAACGTTCCCCGACGAAACCCTCTCCTCACACACACACACACACCCGATCCGTGTAAGGTGACTGGAAGTGATGGGAAAAGCCGTCGTCGCCGCCACTGCACTACATTGCCACTAACGCCGTCGTCCCCACGCCGCCGATGCCCAAGGATGACCTCGCTCCCACTCTCGCCGCGCCTACTCAAAGCAGGCGTGGGTCCTCACCATGGCTTCTTCATCGTAGCCAACAGAAGGAATAATCCAAGTACTAAGTAGATCTAGTGGTTTCAGGTTATGAGCAAGGTCCTAGAACAATAACAATGGTATCAGAGCCTCGGTTTAGGCTCTAACCCTAACCCTAGAAGAGAAACCCTTCGGTTTTGGCCGAACCCGAGCAAAACACGTCCAAGTCTCGGGCAAATCTTTGAGTATAGCAAGTAGAAGGAGAGAATTGAGTTGATTTGTTCAAATCCGAAGAAATTTCCCCATTTCGAAACCCTAGCTCTCGGTTTTTTCCCCGATTTGAAACAAACCCTAACCCGAAGTCAAATCCCCGAACAAATCGAAGTAGAGAGTCTCACCTCGGGCTCACCGTGGCCATCGCCATAGCCAGCGGCCATGGGCAGAGGTGGCGCGGCCGTTGGCTCGCGTGCGCACCCGCGCGGAGCCAGTGGACACCACGGCGGGGCCACTCGACGGCGGCGCGCTCACCTACGGGTGAGCGCGCGACCGGCGAGGAGCCACGCGGCGGCGCTGGTACTCCGGCGTCCTCTCTCTCCGGTGCAGGGGCGAGGGGCGCAGGCGGAGGAAGAAGAGCCTGCGGCCGGTAGAGGGGAAGACGAGAAAGAACAAATGAAGTTAGGGTTTTGGAGGGTTCCGAATTTTTCGGTGTTTTATACGTAGTCGGGTGAAGTCCTAGCCGTTGGATCTGATCCGGAGGACGAGATCGCGCTTTCTCGGCCCAGGCCCGTGCTGCAGCATGGGATGCGGGGGAGCGGAGTGGAGCAGGCCGGGCCGGTGTCTTGGGCCGGTCTCGGGCCTCATGCACAGTGCGCAGTTTTTTTGTTATTTTCTCTGTTTTTTCAGTAATTAAGCATTGTATAATTATTTTATACATGAATTAGCCACTGTTTTAAGTATCATACTTGCTGAAAGTTCAAGTTTAAGTTCTGAGTTAATTATTGAGTACTGAGTTTTAAGTTTTAAGCATAGTTTTCATGTTTCCGCTGCTAGTTTATTGTTTCTCTATTTGAATTGAAACCAACGTGGATATTTATTTAGAGAATAAAAGTTAAATGCTTCATGTATAAGAATTTTCTGTTATTAAGTATATGACCTGGAATTTTATCTTCTGACCAACGTTGATGATAATTTTGCCATGTTCTTTAAGTTTTAAGTTTTATTCTATTCTATGTCTGCCCAACAGTGATTTAGAAGTAGAGCAATTATTGTTTTATATTGAGAGCATGTTTTAATTCAGTTTTCTAATTGAATTTATTTTCTTATGAAGCATCACCATCTAAGATTGCCAATGCTCTGAGTGGGATCAATGGGCTTCCCCCGTTGGATGGCTCGAATTATCCCTCTTGGAGAGAGAAGTTGATGATGGCTCTCACGATGGCTGATATTGATCACGCCATCGAGACCCCTCGCCCCACACCGCCAGTGCTGGCGGCACAAGATACACCTGCTGCTGCTGATAACCCAGCAAGACAAATGTCATAACCCAGAAAGGCAAATGTCATATGACATTGAGAAAGCTAAGTGGGAGCGTTCTAACAAGAAGTGTCTCATGGTCATTTGGGGCACAATTATCCCTACTATTCGGGGTGCAATCTCTGAATGTGAGACTGCCACTGAGTACCTGCAGAAGATAAAGGACCAGTTCACTGGTTCTACTAAGGCCTATGCAGGGGCTCTTATTAAGAAGTTTGCTAATGCTGAGTATGATGGCAGTGGGATAAGAGAGTACATCATGAAGATGTCACACATGGCAGAACAGCTCAAAGCTTATGAGATGGAGTAAAAGGAAGATTTTGTTGTCCACCATATCCAGAACTCTTTGCCAAAAGAGTTTGAGACATTCATTGTGAACTACAACATAAGTGCTGAAAAGTGGACAGTTGAAAAGTGCATTGCCATGTGTGTTCAAGAAGAAGAAAGGATTAAGGCTCAAAAGAATCACAGTGCTGATAGTGTATACTTTGTGAAATTGAGAAAAAGAAAATTTTCTTCAATAAGCCAAACAAGCCTTTCTTCAAAAACCACAACTCTCAGGGCAAAAGGTTCAACAACCTTCAGCAAGGCCAGGGCTCTGGTAAGGGATCTAATCAGGATGTAGGTGAGAAGTCCCAGCGCAAAGGGGGGCTTATCCCACTTGACCAGGTGGCGCCTGATTAGTGCAGGTGCTATGGCAAGAAAGAGCACCACACAAAGAATTGTGTTGACTTCCTGAAGTGGCTCAACAAATCAAGTAAGGATGAAGTTACATTCATAGATGAGTCTCTGTATTTAGATTTACCCACTAATACTTGGTGGATTGATTCTGGTGCAACTGTTCATGTTGCTAATTCTTTGCAGAGATTCCATTCGAAGAGGACCCTACGAAGACGGAAAAGAGCATTAGAGTCGGCAATGGACTCGAAGCTAAAGTGCACGCCATCGGAGATTTTTCCGTAGAATTAGATGGCAAATTTTTCCTTATTTTGCATAAAGTTTTATTTGTGCCTTCCATGAGAAGGAATTTGATTTCAGTATCATGTTTGGATTTTGAGAACATTTACTGTCATTTTGGGGATATAAAATGCATTATTGAGTACGATAATAAGAATGTTGGTCTTGCTGTTTTACAAGACAAGCTTTATTTGTAGGACCGAGACGTGCGACTAGAGGGGGTGAATAGGAGCACTTGAAACCTCAAACTCAAACCCCCACCGCAGTGCAATACGGAAACAACGCCCACAACGAAACTAGATACCGTCCACTGAGAGGATACGTATCTAGCTCACAACACGTGCTTGGTACCGTCCACTGAACAGATACGTACCAAGCACCAAGCGGAAGCACACGCTCAAACGGCTAAGAAAAGAGCACAAAAGGAACCAACTCCGGAGAACTGCTGATTTTCAGACTGACAGGGCTGCAAATATAAATCTCAAAACCCCTTAAGAGAATCTCCAAAAAATCCCCCAAAATTACCACACCTTCACAAGGCAATAGGGAACAACTCCAGAAAATTTCAGGCCAATTGGAGCAAGTTTTGACCACCGGACTATCCGGTGGTTAACCACCGGACTGTCCGGTGCTTACAGCTTGACACTCCAAAAAGATTTGAATCAACACTCTATCAAACCAACTCCTAAAATTATGAAATTTTTACTGGAGGTTAATAAGGGGCCAAGGAACAACTCCACAAATTTTCAGCTCAATTGGACAAGGAATAAAATTCCTAGAGCCACCGGACCTTCCGGTAGTTAACCACCGGACAGTCCGGTGATTAAAAACTGGCAGACTAACCCGAAAAGAAAAATACCAAAACAGGTCAAAACACCTCCAAATGATCTGAAATTTTTATGGAAGCTTTATGATTAAATGATAAAGAGCTCCACAAAATTTCAGCTCAAAATTCGAAGGTTTGACCCCTAAACCAAACAAGACTTGAAAGTGGACAGAATCAGCAAGAAAACTGGACAGCAGGAAACCTCACGCAAAAGCAATCCGAAACTTGACCAAACCTTTTTCAAACATCACGAAAATTGGCACAGGCTATCCTAGCTCCATTCCAAAGCTATTCCCAAAAGATCTATGGAAAAAGATCACGGGATTAGCAGGAAGTTCAGATCTCGTGAAGAGGTGAATATTTGGGCAAGAAGGGAAAAGCTCAAGAACAATTTGCTCGTGGCAATCCTTTGGGATTGAGATGTTCTAAGACATAATCTCCATGTCCTTGCAAGTCCAAAGCATAAGGAAAACAAAGGATTCAACCTTAGCCAAAACAAACATCCAAAAGGCCAAGGATTGAAGCCAAAAACCAAAGAGAACAAAGGGAGGAGAAGCACACAAAGTTGCTGCACGAAACCACTTCGATTATGTGCCTCAAAAGAGGTCTTAGGTCAGATTACAACGAAGGATTTCGTCCCAAGCAACCACCCTCACCTTCTCTCTTGATTTGGAGGCTAGATCTCACCCTAACCCTCCTAAACTTGGAGCTCAAAGCTTGAGGACGAAAATTACCCTAAGGAAATGAAAACCTAGCTGCCGAGACTCCTTCTAATGACCAGCTCTTAGGCTATTTATACACCGGTTCAGTTTTTGCATTTTTACACATAGACCCCTAACACTAGAAACGTCCGGAAGGGCTAAAACAGAAAAGAACCTGAAATATCGGGGACGGACGACCACGATGAAGACTTGATATTCTTAGCTTCCACGCAATCTTCAGATGTCCTCCACGTGGCCAGTAGTCCAATCCGCCTTTGCACCCCCGGTTTTGAAGTCAGAAACCGGAAAACTTTAGGAAATCTCCGTTTGGGCCGGACTTGGCCCATCTTCTCTATCTTGGCGAGTCGTGGCCCAACTCAGCAAGCCTTGGGTAGCTTGGGTGGCGGTTTTGAGCCTAAGCCGCCAAAGCCTCCCTCGCACGCCTTCGCGCCATGCACTCGGGTTGGAGCACCACGGTGGCACCCGGCTTCTCCAGTCCATTGGAGTTGCCTCGCGGTCCATCGGAGGGTTTACACCACCATTGCCGATCCGCCCCTTCGTGTACCGAGCTTCCATGGCCGACCGACGCCGAGCATTGCCTCCGGTCCATTGGAGGGCTTTTGCCTCAGTCCATCGAAGTCTTCATCATCTACCTTCAGTCCATCGGAGGGCCTCCAGTCCATCGGAGGGCTTGAGCTCGTTGACAATCACTCATCACACCAGGAGAGCAATGAGGCCGGTCCATTGGCTCTCAATCTCCCCCTTGATGAGTGCATTGTCAACACCTTTAACCTGTAACCTGAAATAGAACAAAGACAAGAGAAAAGCGTAAAACCGAAAAAGAAAGAAAGAAAGAAGAAAATTGCTCAAAATGCCCAAGAACCAAATACAAGCAAAGAAACAGGGCACAATGAGACAACAAATGAAAGCAAAGCATCGGCTCCTCAAGACAGAGGCAAAAGGCTCAACGCACCGATGCAAAGAGCATGCTAAAAGCTCAAACTCCCCCTGAAATTCATCCTCACAAGGCTCAACGCACCGATGCAAAGAGCATGCTAAAAGCTCAAACTTCCCCTGAAATGCATACTCACAAATGCAATATGAATGCAAAGCTCTCCCTCAACAAAATCTCTCCTGAGTTCTCCCCCTTGTCCATATTTTTAAATTTCTTTCCCTTAGAGAAGTACACTAATCTCTCCCCAAATTTCTCCCCCTTGTTGACAATGGACACATCAAGGGTTCCGTGAACTCAACTCCCCCTGAAGTAGACAACTCCCCCTCAAAATATGCTATGAAATGCAAGGAGTGTAAGTGAAAGAGCTCAGAAGGGATGGAAAGCTAGTAATCACAAGTTCTAGCATACAGAGCAAGTGAGGGCAAGGAAGTATACAACAAGCTCAAATGAATCTATCTTACACATATCAAGAGTAAGCTTGTTTTTCAGGGTTAATGAAAAGAAAGCATCACCAACAAGAATAGCACCTAGCAAGATAGGCATGAACAACAAAATGCTAGCAATGCATACAAGGTGTGCTACTCTCAACCAAAGCATATACAACTAGCCATAAGTATTTTAGAGACTTGCAAATTTCAAATTTAAACATTTGTATCTATAAGCAAGTTCTTTTTGTGCCAGGGGTTATTTACTTGTCTTTTGCCACTTCTTACCAACCAATGCCAAGCCTAGGCTCAAAGAACCATCAGAAGCTTAAGACAAGGTTTTGGTCATACACAGCCTAGTCCAAGTTCATGCCAAAGTGCAAAGGCAAACTGTCTCGAACTAGATTAGTGTGACAAGCAAACCCACCTGGATCTTTTTCATTATAGCACATAAGACACCACTTGTAAACATTTTGATTTAGATTTCAATTTAAGCAAGGTGTCAGAAAAGCTTAGGCATTTACTTAGCAAAGGCATACAACTAGCATATCCAGGTATAAAAAGATAGCATAGCATTCAACAATCCTACACATGCTAGGTAGCCAAATCAAGTGGTGATAATGGTTTTTGATTTGCAAAGAATAAAATGACTTAGCTCACAACTAGTATTCAACAGACTCAAGAGAGCTTAGCCAACCATGATCAAGCATGCATCTGTACAATCTAGCACAAGCAAATACTAACTTATCATTCCAAAAGAGCTCTAGTGCTAGTGAAAATGCATATGATACAGTGCAATGCATGATATGATACAATATGCAAAAGAGACAAAGAGAAATAAAAGCAAAATAAAAGCAAAATTTAAACTACAAAAGCTATTCCTTACTAAAAGGAATAGTACTCTATCCCTGACTAAAAGGGATAGCACACTCCAAGCTCACCTCTTAGACGCGTAAAAGCGTCAAACTCTAGGGGCTTGGTAAAGATATCGGCCAACTGGTTTTCAGAAGTACATGCACTAAGTCTATGTCCCCCTTCTCATAGTGATCTCTCATAAAGTGAAACCTCACGTCTATGTGTTTGGTTCTAGAGTGTAAGACGGGGTTCTTAGCTACAGAAATAGCAGAAGTATAATAAACTAGAAGAGGGATTTTTTCCAAACCTAAGGCCGAAATCACTAAGGGTGGCTTTCATCCATAAAAGTTGGGAGCAGCAACTAGCAGCAGCTATATACTATACTTCTGTGGTAGACAAAGATACGCTAACTTGCTTGCGAAAAGACCAAGAGACAAGAGAGGTTCCTAAGAATTGGCATGTGCTGGAAGTTGACTTGCGTTCAATCCGGCAGCCAGCATGGTCAGCATCTGAGAACCCTCTAAGAGAAAGAGAAGAACCCGAGGAATACCAAAGAACAAGCTCAGGAGTGAATTTCAGATACCTGAAAATACGCTTCACCGCTTGACGGTGAGAAGTCCTAGGAGAAGCCTGGTAGCGCGCACAAAGATAGACCGCGAACTGAATGTCCGGCCTGGTTGCCGTCCGGTACAGAAGTGAGCCGATCATCCCTCGAAATTCCTTCTGGTCCACCGCCTCCCCATCTTCATCAGCATCAAGCGCCGTGTTTGTACTCATAGGAGTTGTCATGGGTTTAGAGTCACCCATGTTAAACTTCTTGAGCATGTCCCTTGTGTACTTCGCTTGATGGACGAAGGTACCCTCAAGGCCTTGCTTGATTTGCAGCCCGAGGAAGAACAGGAGCTCACCCATAAGACTCATCTCAAATTCCCTGGTCATATGTTCAGCAAAACTAGACACCAAAGCGTGAGATGAACCACCAAAGATTGTGTCATCAACATATATCTGAACTATCAGGGTGTCACCGCCACGACTCAACAAAAAACAAGGTCTTGTCTACTGAACCCATCACAAACCCAGACTTGAGCAGGAAACTCTTCAACCTAGCATACCAAGCTCAAGGAGCTTGCTTCAGACCATAAAGGGCTTTCCTCAACTTATACACCCGGTCTGAAAATCTAGCACTCTCAAAGCTAGGAGGTTGTCTCACATATACGTCCTCCTCTATGAACCTGTTCAGGAAAGCAGACTTGACATCCATTTGCTGCAGTTTGAAGCCTTTAGAGGCCGCAAAGGCAAGCAAAATCCTAATGGCTTCCAAACGAGCTACAGGGGCAAAGGTCTCCTCATAATCTATCCCCTCCTTCTGATAGAAACCCTAGGCTACCAATCTCGCTTTGTTCCTCACAACCATCCCATCCTCACCCTGTTTGTTCTTGAAAACCCACTTGGTACCTATAGGGCGACAGTTTGGTGGAGGTTCAACTAAATCCCAAACATGGTTTCTCTAAAAGTGGGAGGCTTCCATGGCCGATCGATGCCGAGCATTGCCTCCGGTCCATTGGAGGGCTTTTGCCTCAGTCCATCGAGGTCTTCATCATCTACCTCCAGTCCATCGGAGGGCTTCCAGTCCATCGGAGGGCTTAAGCTCGTTGACAATCACTCATCACGCCAGGAGAGCAATGAGGCCGGTCCATTGGCTCTCATTATTTACTTTTCCATTGTGATTATGTGAATAATGTGAGTTTCTATTCAGCTGTGAATGTTTGTAATGTAAGGTCTAAGCGAAAGCGAAGTGATAATGAATCGTCGTTGAAATTGTGGCACTATCGTTTAGGCCATATTTCGAGGGGGAGGATAGAACGATTAATTAAGGAAGATATTCTCTACCCATTAGACTTTTCAGATAATGAGTATTGCATTGATTGCATTAAAGGAAAGTATGTTAAACAAATTAAGAAAGATGCCAAGCGAAGCGCACGAATTTTAGAAATAATTCATATGGACATTTGTGGTCCTTTTCCTGTGAAGTAGGTAGATGGTTTTGATTCTTTCATTATATTTACTAATGATTTCAATCGCTATGGCTATATTTATCCTATTAAAGAAAGATCTGAAGCACTAGATAAATTTAAGTTATTTAAATCTGAAATTGAAAATCAGCATGATTTAAAGATTAAAGTTGTAAGATCAGACCGTGGTGGTGAATACTACGGGAAGCATACCCCTTATGGCCAGGTTCCTGGACCTTTTGCAGGTTCCTACAGGAAAATGGCATAGTCGCCCAATATGCCACACCGGGCGAGCCTCATTTGAAGTGGCTGAAAGGCGTAATCGCACCTTAATGGATATGGTGAGTGTAGGACCGAGACGTGCGACTAGAGGGGGTGAATAGGAGCACTTAAAAACTCAAACTCACGAACCCCCAGTGCAAACTGACAACTACTTAACACAACAAGCGCTAGACACCGTCCACTGAAAGGAAACGTGTCTAGCAGCACTTGGTGTCGCCTACTGAACGGGTACACACCAAGCGAGCGGAAGCACAAGACTCAACGATCACAAGATCGCAAGTCAAGTGAAACAACGACTCACGCACAAGTGTCTTGCTCGCCACTCAACGCACCGAAATCTGCCTTACTGGTTCAGAGCAGGTTAAGAGTATGGGCAGCAACAAGGAACACCAAAACCGAGGTTGAAGCAAAGAGCCAAACACGAAAAGCTCCCAGAACAGCAGGTTGCTCAGATCTACCGCATGTTCCGATAGCTGTCGTCGGATGTTCTGGTGGCGGCTGTCGGATGTTCCGGTGGGGTCTGTAGGTCGCACGAGCCCAACCTACCGGATGCTCCGGTCGCTCCTATCAGAACTTCCGGTGGAGCCGGATGTTCCGGTAGAGACACCGAATGATCCGGTGCAAACTTGGAACTTGGGTTTCCAAACCCTAAACTTGACCAAATTTTGTTCAATCTTGACGAAATTTGACACAGGCTATCTGAGCCCTATTCCAAAGCTATTCCCAAAAGATTAACTCAAAATGATCACAGGATTAGTGGAAATTTCAGATCGCATGAAGAGGCAAGCTTTGGGCAAGAAAAGAGGAAAACACAAATTTGACTTGCTCGTGGCAAACCTGCAGGTTTGAGATGTATTAGGGCATAATCTCCACGTCTTTGCAAGTCCAAAACATCGGCAAAATAAAGGATTCACCCATGGCCGAAGCAAACACCCAAAAGCCAAGGATTGAACCCAAAAACCAACTTAGAGAAGAGGAAGGGAGAGGGCTGCACACAAGCACTTCAATTTCAGAGGAATATCAATAGATTAATCACGAAATTAAGTGTATACAAAGTTTCTACCTTCATCCTTCCCTCTTGTGTGAAGAACACTAGCTAGGGGACTCAAATCCTAGCCCTAATGCTCTCTCTTCTCTCTTAGGCACATGGCTGTATGGAAATGAAGCCTAGGGTTTTCTAATGGTGGTAGAGTCACCTAAATGACCAGTGACTTAGGTATTTATAGCCCTAGGCCTGTTGACAGCACTTAAGCATGCCAAATCCTTATACTGCAAGCGCACAGTATCGCGGTAGCTTTTCCCCAGGATGAGTATCTTGGGTTTATCAATCCGGGATTAATTATGTTTAAAATGCTATTAATCAATTATTAACAATATTACTATCTAATTCTAATATATCTAATAAGCTTAAATAAGAGATAAAAGTTATCTAATTACAACTAATAAAGACTCTAATTCTACTCTAATCAAGATCTAATCTATATTCTAATCTATTGCATAAAAAGGTATAAGCAAAGACTTAAACTCGGGGTATATAGGATTTAAACAGGCAAAAGGATCCACAAGAGATATGAGACAAACTACTAAAGTACTACGAACCACCTTGACTTAGATCTAAACATTAAGCATAGAATAAGCATGAACATGAATGTCAAGAACCTACTCGAACCTTTCCCCGGGCTCCACTGTCACTGGTAACCAGGTAATCGACGAACTAGTAAACCCTAACTATGCCTAACATGAGCAGATTAAATCTACTAAAAGACATGTGAAGTACTTAACAGTGGCCACTGATTTACACAATTAGACAACAAGCATTGCTAAGCATAGATCATGAACAAGCATAAACAAGAAGCAAAGTCTAAAAGACAACTTTATAGATCCATAATCAAGGTTTTATCATAGTACAGAAGAAGTTCGAGGGGTTTACTCAAGATACATCGGAATTCGTGACCCAAAGTCGTCGAGATGAACTAGACGAAGAAGTCGACGAAAGACGAACTCGATCTGCCCTCGGGATGCCAGGGGTCGGCCGAGCCAGACCCATAGGGGTCGGCCGACCTCCCTGGGTCCTGCCTCCTCTTGCTTCCTCCTTTCGCCGAGATGTTCCTCCCGCCGAGTTGAACTCCTTTGGCCCTCGAGCTCTGCCCTAGCCTCTCGGTTACAATGGATTTGTGGCGAGTCTCTCCCCTCATCTCCCTAGATGGAGCCCTCTATTTATATCCCGAAGGAAACCCTATACATGGAAACTAATAGGTCGGTTCTAAGAGTCCTAGAACACCTCATACATCTATTTCCAAGTATAATCAAGCTTCTAGAAGAGTCCCGGTCGTCCATATCTTTCCTTGCTTGATGACGAAGTCTTCTCTCTTTAATTCCCGAAATAAACCTTCCCGGTTCTGCAACTTGTAGTAAATCGACCATAACTTTGCCTTCCGAAGTCCAATAAATGCAAACTCGGACTCTAAATTGTAGAGCTCGAAGAGATCTACAACTTTGGTATTCAAACTTTCTTCATTTGACGTCGTTAAGGTCTCCAAATTGGGCCCACAAGTTGCTGCTGTTATTGACTTCGCGAATATTTCAGGAATTGCCTTTCCTATCAACCTTCATCTTCTAGAATACTCTTTTAATTTGGGCTTTATCCTTCAATTGGGCTTCATTATCCTTTTGCACTTGGGCTTTGCTCATCTTAGCATAAATCCTATTTCCGAGAATTCTTCAAATATATCAATTATTACCTGATTTCCTGCAAAAAATGAATAATGCACAAAAACAAAGAGCATTCTCGAAAACGGGGTTAATTGTTAGTAAAATAATAATAAATCACAATATTAATTCATTAAACGGCATAAAATCATATGAAATTATAACATAAATTTAGTACTTAAGCCGCGTCAACAATATCCCCACACTTAGATCATGCTAGTCCTCGAGCATAGGATCGATAAATCTTAAAATAAACTCTCAACTAAATTTATGTTCATTCTAAACAAATACCCATCAAAAATAACTTTACTTCAGAAATCACTCAAATCATAACATGGGAATATTTATTTAACTTTCATGCATATAGATCCCCACAAGATTTATCGAGATTAAATAAATCATAACTATGCCAAAGTCTCTTTTCAGAATATAAAAGAGGTTTTTCAATATATTTTTTTAGAAAAAGCAAAAACTCTTCAAATGATCAAGAAATTACTAATCCCTTTTAATCAAGCTCTCAAAAAGACACTCTATATAGGTGGCTATCTTAAAAGATAACACTCTCTCTCTCTCACAAAGGAAATATATGTGGAGCTTTGGTAAAGGCCTAGCAAAGTTAAACATTTTATTGCTCAAATAAGTTATCTTTCTAAAGCTCAATCAATCAAATTAAACAACCTTGGTCATCGAGAATAAAGAAAATAATATATATAGACAAAGGAAAAGAAGATATAGATAGTGGACATGTGCATATAGATGATGAAATTGGAATAAATTCCGGAATTTTTGCACATGGTTGGAAAAAGTGAAAGTCTTTGCCCATTAATTTTTAAACAACAATCTGTGAGACTTTCAAAGAAACTAACTTTTAATTTTATATAAATTTTCTCCCCCTTTTTCTCCTTTTTCCTAATTCTACCTCTCTTTTCCTTACCCTTTTTTTTTTATTTATTTCGGCCACTTGGCCATTATTTTCTCCCTCTATTTTTTTCCTTCTTTTTTTTTTCTTTTTTTTTTTAATTTCGACAACTTGGTCTTTCCCTTTTTTTTAACTAGAACCTCTTCTCCTTCTCCTTTTTCATCTCAAAAAGTCCCTTTTTATTTCAATTTTAATTAATGAGCAAAAACCTCACTTAAATAGGTAAAGGTAGACAAATGAGATGAAAGGTTTATAAGGTAAAGGAATTGCTTATTGTTTTTAAGCAATTGAAATATAATAAGGCTAGCAAACGATGAAAAATATCAATGACCAAGAATTATTTTAAATGATCAAAATTACTAAAGAAATCAAACTTAATCAAACTCACATGAAATAACTTGCTTATAAAGTGGACTTAAAACTAAGCTCTAATAGGTATTTAAAAACTCTCTCTTGATTAAGGGATGTAAAACTTGATCAAATAAAGATAAATTTAAACAAAAGATTTTTATAAACCCCTCTAATTTTTTCTTAATTGGAAACTTTGGCAAAGCTATAAAACATCATCTCCCAACAGAACATGGGTTATACATTATTAATTATTTTAGTAATTCCCATATTACTCTAATCATGATAACTTAGGCAAAATTAAATATCAAAGTAATTGCATAGAATAAACTTAAATAAAGTGAGACAAAATTATCACTAAATATTAATACTTTATTAATAATAAGAATATTCATAATAACGCCATCCCAGCAACTCACACCTAATAGAAAATAATAAATGAAAAAAAAAATAAATGATAAATGGCGTTATTATTTCAAACGCTTTATTCTTCTAAAGGGGAAAATACATCCCCACACTTAGCTAATGCTAAGTGTCCTACTCATCTTCGGTGTCCCACTCCCAGCCATCCTCTGGATCATCGAGTGGATCTTCTCCTGGCCTGTAGAAAGCTGGTTCTTCAACCTCTGGCTCATTCCAAACTTCATTTGGTTGATAATACTGAGGATTATACAGCTTGAAGTTGATGTTCTCCAGAGCATTATTTAGATGTTGCATTTCTCTTAGCATAAAGCTCACTTCTCCTTTCATACGCCTAGAGAAATTCTCAACATCTCTCCTAATTCCGATCATCTCAGTGGAAAGCCTGTCTTCGAGATCATCTATGACGGTGAAGGTGTCACTATTCTTCTGCAAAAGAGCTCTAATGGCCTCCCTACACTTGGCACAGCAACGTTGTCCATCTCCACCTCCCAGATGATAAGTGTCAATACTAGGGACAACATGAACAGAACTTACTTCTTCATGGTCATCATCTGGATAATCACTGTCATTAGAGTTGATGGTCCCTCCCCTGCTGACTGAAGACTCTGCATAATTGATCTTCTTCTTGCCTGCAATCCGCTTAGACCGCTTCATCTCTACTGGCTCAATGGATAGCTTGGCTAACCTCTTCGAAACATCACGACGTCTTCCAGCTGCAGCACATACCCTCTCAAGTTCCTCATCATCAGAGAAGACAACCTGAGAAAAATTGTTGCGAGCACCCTTGAAAACGAGGTAGGTCGGCCGATCCTGGGCCTTCTGGTCGGCCGAGCACCCTTCCTTGTTGCTCTCCTCGCCTCCGTTCTTCTCGGGCTGTTTCTCCATGTCTCTGGAAACTGTTGTGGCTATGATTTGGTTGTGTTTGATTTTGATGTCTTGATGTAAAGGTCTGCCTATGGTTTTATACTCCGGAGAAACGATAGTTTTGGTAGGAAAAGTTTCCAATCCGACTCGAACTCCAATCCAAAACAACTCAGAACACCGCGAGACATCGTATACCAAAAATTGAAATGAATCCGACTCGAAAACCCCCCATGTCGGCCGAGTTGGGCCTCTCTGGTCGGCCGACCTGGGCCCCCCTTCTGACTGCTGGGCCTCAGGTTTGGTCGGAAGGTTTATTTATTAAATAAAAATATTTATGTACAGAAAAAAATTTTGAAAAATATTTAAACTACGCAACTAAAATATATACAAAGGATAGGTTACTTATGGAAATCTAAGGGTCATATCTATGGTAACCAACTCTAACTTCTTCGAAAATGAAAGTCTCGATATAATTGATGTCAAATTTTTCCTCTTCAACGTAGACCTTCAATCTTTGTCCATTTACCATATACTTGTTCCCTTCAAAATCCATAATGGTAACAGCTCCGGCAGGTGATACGTCATGAACAATATAAGGTCCATCCCATTTAATTTGTAATTTTCCTTTTCCAAATAATTTGAATCTTGAATTATAAAGAAGAACCTTATCACCTGGCTTAAACTCCTTCTTGACGAGCTTCTTGTCAAACCATCTCTTAATCCTCTCCTTATAAATGGTAGCATTATGATAGGCTTGCAAACGAGCTTCATCAAGGGTACTTAATTGAATCCTTCTTTTAACTAAGGCGGCATCTAGGTCTAAATTTAATTCCTTAATTGCCCAATAAGCTTTATGTTCTAGCTCAACTGGTAAATGACAAGTCTTTCCATAAACTAATTGATAGGGTGTCATTCCAATAGGTGCTTTAAATGCAGTCCTATAAGCCCAAAGAGCATCATTAAGCTTCTTTGACCAATTTTTGCCTCCTTTAATTATCGTCTTTTTAAGGATTTCTTTTAATTGTTTATTTGATGTTTCGGCTTGGCCATTAGTCTGTGGGTGATAAGCTGTAGAAACTCTATGTTCAATTCCCATCTTAGCCAGATAATCCGTAAACTCCTTACCAATAAAATGCGATCCTCCATCAGAGATAATTACTCTAGGTACTCCATATCTTGGAAAGATGTTATTCTTGATCATCTCTATGGACTCTTGCGTTGATGCTTTCTTACATGGCAAGGCTTCTACCCACTTTGAGACATAATCCACAGTTACTAAAATATACTCATATCCATGTGAATTCTCAAAGGGTCCCATAAAATCCATTCCCCAAACATCAAATAAATCAATCTGTAGATTGTATGTCAAAGGCATAGAATTTCTAGCTGTCATATTTCCAGTTCTCTGACACTCAGGACAAGAAGCGACAAATTTCCTTGCATCTTCATGCATTCCTGGCCAATAGAATCCACTCGCCCATATCTTAGCCTGGGTTCTGAAATGTCCATGATGCCCCCCATATTCTGCAGCGTGACACTTTCTCAAAATCTCACTTCTCTCATCTGCAGGTACGCATCTTCTGAGGACTCCATCAGATCCAAATCTATATAAGTAGGGTGAATTCCAATAAAATTTCTTGGCTTCGGCAAGGACTTTCCTTTTTGAATTATAGTTGAGATGAGTCAATGGCTCTCCTTTAATGGCTCTAATTACGTCTAACATCCAAGAGTCCTTGTCTATAACTGCATAAAGGGTGTCGTCTCTTAATGCATCTTCAATTGGTGGACCTCCTTTACTATGGCTCATCCTAGACAAGTGATCTGCCACTACGTTCTCAACTCCCTTCTTGTCTCTGATCTCTACATCGAATTCTTGTAGCATAAGGATCCATCTAATTAAACGAGGTTTAGCATCTTTTTTAGTTAAAAGGTATTTGATAGCAGCATGATCAGTGTAGACTATAACCTTTGAATTAACTATGTAGGATCTAAATTTCTCAAAGGCAAAAACTACTGCTAATAACTCCTTTTCAGTGGTTGCATAATTAACTTGGGCCTCGTTAAGAGTCTTGCTGGCATAATAAATGGCATGTACTCTTCCGTCTTTTCTCTGCCCCAGCACAGCTCCTACAGCATAGTCACTGGCATCACACATGATCTCAAAGGGTAAATTCCAATCAGGTGGTTGAATGATAGGTGCCTTAACTAGTAATTCCTTAATTTTTCTAAAGGCTACTTCACACTCATCAGTAAACTCAAATGGAACGTCCTTCTGGAGTAGGTAATTCAGTGGCTTAGCTATTTTAGAAAAATCCTTAATAAATCTCCTATAAAACCCAGCATGTCCGAGAAAGCTTCTAAGAGATCTAATATCTGTAGGTGGTGGCAATCTTTCTACAGTCTCTATCTTGGCTTTATCTACTTCAATTCCTTTCTCGGAAATGATGTGTCCCAACACAAGTCCTCTTCTCACCATGAAATGACACTTCTCCCAATTCAACACTAAGTCTACTTCTCCACATCTCTTCAGAACTTTCTCTAAATTCTTTAGACAGTGGTCAAAACTAGTGCCGTGAACTGAGAAATCGTCCATGAAAACCTCCATGATATCCTCAATGAAGTCTGAGAAAATGGCCATCATACACCGTTGAAATGACGCTGGTGCATTGCATAATCCAAAGGGCATTCTCCTATAGGCAAAGGTTCCATAAGGACAAGTGAAAGTTGTCTTGTGTTGATCGTCTGGATGGATAGGGATTTGAAAGAATCCAGAATAACCATCTAAATAGCAAAAATGGGTATTCTTAGCAAGTCTCTCTAGCATTTCGTCAATAAAGGGTAAAGGGAAGTGATCTTTCTTAGTGGCTTTATTAAGCTTCCGGTAATCTATACACATTCTCCAACCAGTGACAGTCCTTTGTGGAATTAATTCATTATTCTCATTTTTAACTACAGTTAAACCTCCCTTCTTAGGCACACAATGAACTGGGCTAACCCACTCACTAGTTGGTACTGGGTAGATAATTCCGGCGTTTAGTAATTTGATTACTTCCTTCTTCACTACAGATCTCATTTCGTTACTCAGTCTCCTTTGATTGTCTACCACTGGTTTGTGGTCTTCTTCCATTGGAATCCTATGAGTACAAAATGCTGGGCTAATTCCTTTAAGATCTGCTAGAGAATAACCTATTGCCTTCTTATGTTCCCTCAACATTCCTAGCAGTCTTTCCACCTCTTCTGGACTTAGCTGGTCACTAATTATTACAGGATAGGTTTTATCTTTTCCTAAGAATTCATACTTAAGTCCTTCGGGTAGTGGTTTAAGCTCAACATCGGGCGCCTCCTGTGGATTAAGGTCTCCTAATGGTTCTACAGGAATGTCTTTGGTTTCTTCTTGATTAAGGTCAAGTTGTTTAGTGGCAATGGTTGTTTCCTCAGAGAAGAATCCTTCTTCTCCTCCTTCTAATACTAATTTTAATGGCTCTCTAAAGGCATTAATATAATTAATACTCTCTATCTCCTCTATATCGGGAGTGAGATTAATAGGCACTTTAGATGCCGGTAGGAAATCAAAGTCATATTTTAATCCATTAATATTAATATTGATTTTTCCTTTATCATTATTTACTACGGCATTAACCAACTTAAGAAAAGGTCTACCAAGAATTATATTAATATCATTATCGTAGACATTAATTATATAAAAATCAGTTGGTATAATATTATTAGCAAAGTTAACTTCAACATCTTTAATTAAGCCTACAGGTCGAATTATTTCATTATTAGGAAGTTTAATCTTAATACTAGTAGAAACTAAGTGTGGTTTATCACTTAAAGTACAATAAACTTCATAGCTCATAGTACTTACCTGGGCTTCCATAGAGCAGTGAATATTGTTGAAGTCTTCTTTGTTGATGGAGCAAGAAATACCAGTCGAAGATTCTTCTGGCTCCAGGTGGACGATAACCTCCTCAGTTAGTGATGACTCCGGCTTGACACCAATCACCCGCTTCACTTCAGAGACAAAGTCACTGTCCAGCTCCTCTTCTTGGAATAATTTCTGCAGTACCTCCCCTGTACTTAGATCATCTGAGCTTCTCCTTAGTGGTACCTCTGGTGGAAACAGCTCTTTCTCTTCTTCTAAGTCTTCTAGTGGAAGTGGTCCTGCACACATCAGTGTATCTCCAAAATCTACTGGCATCCAGCTCGTCTTGTCGAATTCTGTCAGTAGTTTTGCACTAGCAAGGCTTCCAAAATCTGAACACTCTGTCTTCACTTGTGGTGCAAAACACTCGTACTCCTCTTCCTCAGCTGCATAAGACACTGGAGTCTTTCTGGCAGGTTGTTGCTCCTTGTAGATAGCATATGTAGACGTCACTCCTGCTAGCTTCTGCTCTTCACTCTCCCTCCTATCTCTTTCAGCCTTCGCGGTCAAGCAGCAATCTGACAGAATCTTCATAGCTTCATCTACATTTCGGCTCAGCAGTGATCCTCCAGCACAGATGTTCACTTGCTTGAAGTCTCTAGTGTTTAGACTGAAGTAGAAGGTTGAAATGATTGTCTCCTCGTCAAAGTTAATGGGTGGTCCTTGTGTCCTCAGTTCTTCCAGTCTGTCCCATGCTTCATCAAGGTCTTCACTCTCAAGTTGCTTGAAGTTTATGATTGCTTTCTTCAACAGGTGTACTTTTATTGGAGAAAAGAATCTTTTGGTGAACTTCAATTTGAGAGCGTCCCAATCACCTTCAGCTTCTATTGATGCAGTGTCGTACCACTTTCTGGCTCTGTCTTCCAATGTAAACGGAAAGAGATTCCACAAAACCCATTCTTCTGGAACTCCGTCTTGATGGAATGTGCGACACACTTGCACTAGCCTCTTCAAGTGAGTGTACGGGTTCTCATCGTCTTCACCACTGAACGGATGTTCGGCAGCAATTCGGATGATTCCTGGCTTCAGCTCGTAGGATCCTGATTCTGGCTGCAGATTTGATCTTTGGAACTTCAAATCTTCCGCTCTTGGAGTTAAAAACTCCCCAAGCGTCAATTTTCTGCCCAACGTAGTCATACCTGAAATTTAAACAAAAACAAAAACAAAGATCTATGACAGCAAAAATTTGGTGTACTTTAGACCAAATTAAATCCAAACAAAATAACAGAATTTAAAATTTCAGAATTTAAAAATTACTCCTAATTTCAAAAATTGTAAAATAAAATAAATCTAAAACACTAATTAATAACAAAATTAACTAAAAACAATAAACAAAACTAAATATTAAAACTAGAAGTAGCAAAACTTAATAAAAGATTAATAATAATTTAAACGATAATTATTCCCCGGCAACGGCGCCAGAAAAGCTTGTTGACAGCACTTAAGCATGCCAAATCCTTATACTGCAAGCGCACAGTATCGCGGTAGCTTTTCCCCAGGATGAGTATCTTGGGTTTATCAATCCGGGATTAATTATGTTTAAAATGCTATTAATCAATTATTAACAATATTACTATCTAATTCTAATATATCTAATAAGCTTAAATAAGAGATAAAAGTTATCTAATTACAACTAATAAAGACTCTAATTCTACTCTAATCAAGATCTAATCTATATTCTAATCTATTGCATAAAAAGGTATAAGCAAAGACTTAAACTCGGGGTATATAGGATTTAAACAGGCAAAAGGATCCACAAGAGATATGAGACAAACTACTAAAGTACTACGAACCACCTTGACTTAGATCTAAACATTAAGCATAGAATAAGCATGAACATGAATGTCAAGAACCTACTCGAACCTTTCCCCGGGCTCCACTGTCACTGGTAACCAGGTAATCGACGAACTAGTAAACCCTAACTATGCCTAACATGAGCAGATTAAATCTACTAAAAGACATGTGAAGTACTTAACAGTGGCCACTGATTTACACAATTAGACAACAAGCATTGCTAAGCATAGATCATGAACAAGCATAAACAAGAAGCAAAGTCTAAAAGACAACTTTATAGATCCATAATCAAGGTTTTATCATAGTACAGAAGAAGTTCGAGGGGTTTACTCAAGATACATCGGAATTCGTGACCCAAAGTCGTCGAGATGAACTAGACGAAGAAGTCGACGAAAGACGAACTCGATCTGCCCTCGGGATGCCAGGGGTCGGCCGAGCCAGACCCATAGGGGTCGGCCGACCTCCCTGGGTCCTGCCTCCTCTTGCTTCCTCCTTTCGCCGAGATGTTCCTCCCGCCGAGTTGAACTCCTTTGGCCCTCGAGCTCTGCCCTAGCCTCTCGGTTACAATGGATTTGTGGCGAGTCTCTCCCCTCATCTCCCTAGATGGAGCCCTCTATTTATATCCCGAAGGAAACCCTATACATGGAAACTAATAGGTCGGTTCTAAGAGTCCTAGAACACCTCATACATCTATTTCCAAGTATAATCAAGCTTCTAGAAGAGTCCCGGTCGTCCATATCTTTCCTTGCTTGATGACGAAGTCTTCTCTCTTTAATTCCCGAAATAAACCTTCCCGGTTCTGCAACTTGTAGTAAATCGACCATAACTTTGCCTTCCGAAGTCCAATAAATGCAAACTCGGACTCTAAATTGTAGAGCTCGAAGAGATCTACAACTTTGGTATTCAAACTTTCTTCATTTGACGTCGTTAAGGTCTCCAAATTGGGCCCACAAGTTGCTGCTGTTATTGACTTCGCGAATATTTCAGGAATTGCCTTTCCTATCAACCTTCATCTTCTAGAATACTCTTTTAATTTGGGCTTTATCCTTCAATTGGGCTTCATTATCCTTTTGCACTTGGGCTTTGCTCATCTTAGCATAAATCCTATTTCCGAGAATTCTTCAAATATATCAATTATTACCTGATTTCCTGCAAAAAATGAATAATGCACAAAAACAAAGAGCATTCTCGAAAACGGGGTTAATTGTTAGTAAAATAATAATAAATCACAATATTAATTCATTAAACGGCATAAAATCATATGAAATTATAACATAAATTTAGTACTTAAGCCGCGTCAACAAGGCCTGACGACACAATTAACACTAAGACCCTTACTCTAAAATGCCCAAAAGGGGCTGAAATGTAAAAGATACAATCAGACGACTACGATGACGCTTTGATCTTCTTCTTCTCCACGCCTCACTTGGATGTACGCCACGTAGCCAGTAGTTCGGATGCTTCCCCCGGTTTTGAAGTCAGAAACTGGAAAACTTTATTCTACGGGCTTCCTGGGCCGGGTCTTGGCCCAATCTTCTATCTTGGCGAGTCGGAGCCCAACCCACCAAGACATGTGAACTTTGGTGGCGGTTTTGAGCCGAAGCCGCCAAAGCCTCCGTCGCACGTCTTCGCGTCATGCACTCAGGTTGGAGCACCACGGTGGCACCTGACTTGTCCAGTCCATCGGAGTCGCCTCACGGTCCATCGGAGGGCTTACACCACCGTCACCGAACCGCCCCTCAGTGTACCGAGCTCCCATGGCCGACCGACGCCGAGCATTGCCTCTGGTCCATTGGAGGGCTTCTGCCTCAGTCCATCGAGGTCTTCATCATCTACCACCAGTCCATCGGAGGTCTTGCGCTCGTTGACAATCACTCATCACACTAGGAGAGCAATGAGGCTGGTCCATTGGCTCTCAATCTCCCCCTTGATGAGTTCATTGTCAACACCTTCATTGTGTAACCTGAGATAGAACAAAGACAAGAGAAAAGCGTAAAACCGAAAAAGAAAGAAAAAGAAAAGAAATGCTCAAGCTGCCCAAAACCAAACAAAGACAAAACACAAGGCAGCTTGAAGCAAAAAGGAAGCAAAGCATCGGCTCCTCAAGACAGAAGCAAAAGGCTCAACACACAGATGCAAAGAGCATGCTAAAAGCTCAACTCCCCCTGAAATGCATCCTCACAAATGCAATATGAGTGCAAAGCTCCCCCTCAACTAAAACTCTCCTGAGTTCTCCCCCTTGTCCATATTTTTAAATTTCTTCCCCTTGGAAAAGGTACACTAATTTCTCCCCAAATTTCTCCCCCTTGTTGACGATGGACACATCAAGGGTTCCTTGAACTCAACTCCCTCTGAACTAGATAACTCCCCCACAAAATATGCCATGAAATGCAAGGAGTGTAACTGAAAAAGCTCAGAAGGGATGAAAAGCTAGTAATCACAAGTTCTAGCATACAGAGCAAGTGAGGGTAAGGAAGCATACAACAAGCTCAAATGAATCTATCTTACACAGATCAGGAGCAAGCATGTTTTTCAGGGTTATGGAAAAGAAAGCATCACCAACATGAAAGGCATCTAGCAAGATAGGCATGAACAGCAAGATGCTAGCAAGACATACATGGTGTGCTACTCTCAACCAAAGCATATACAACGAGCCATAAGCATTTTAGAGACTTACAAATTTCAGATGTAAACATTTGTATTCATATGCAAGTTCTTTTTGTGCTAGGGGTTATTTACTTGTCTTTTGCCACTTCTTACCAACCAATGCCAAGCCTAGGCTCAAAGAACCATCAGAAGCTTAAGACAAGGTTTTGATCATACATAGCTTAGTCCAAGTTCATGTCAAAGGGCAATGACAAGCAGTCTCAGACTAGATCAGTGTGACAAGCAAATCCACCTGGATCTTTCTCAATTTAGCACATAAGACACCACTTAGAAGCATTTGGATTCAGATTTCAATTTAAGCAAGGTGTCATAAAAGCTTAGGCATTAATTCAGCAAAGGCATACAACTAGCATATCCAGGCATGAAAAGATAGCATAGTATTCAACAATCCTACACATGCTAGGTAGCCAAATCAAGTGGTGATCATGGTTTTTGATTTGCAAAGAATAAAATGACTTAGCTCATAACTAGTATTTGATAGACTCAAGAGAGCTTAGTCAACCATGATCAAGCAAGCATCTGTACAATCTAGCACAAGTAAATACTAACTCATCATTCCAAAAGAGCTCCAGTGCTAGTGAAGTGAAAATGCATATGATACAATGCAATGCATGATATGATACAATATGCAAAAGAAAGAAAGAGAAATAAAAGCAAGATAAACACAAAAACTAAACTACAGAAGCTATTCCTTACTAAAAGGAATAGCACACTATCCCTGACTAAAAGGGATAGCACACTCTAAGCTCACCTCTCAAACACGTAAAAGCATCAAACTCTAGGGGATTGGTAAAGATATCGGCCAGCTGGTTTACGGATACTACATGGATTAAGTCTATGTCCCCCTTCTCATAGTGATCTCTCAGAAAGTGAAACCTCACGTCTATGTGTTTGGTTCTAGAGTGCAAGACGGGGCTCTTAGCTACAGAAATAGCAGAATTAGAGTCAACTAGAAGAGGGATTTTTCCAAACTTAAGGCCGAAATCACTAAGGGTGGATTTCATCCATTAGAGCTGGGAGCAGCAGCTAGCAGCAGCTATGTACTCTGCTTCTGTGGTATACAAGGATACGCTAGCTCGCTTGCGAGAGGACCAAGAGACAAGAGAGGTTCCTAAGAGTTGGCATGTGCCGGAGGTTGACTTGCGATCAATACGGCAGCCAGCATGGTCAGCATCTGAGAACCCTCTATTGACGGCACTTAAGCACGCCACACCTTATACTGCAAGCGCACAGTATCGGTGTAGCCTTTCCCATAGATGAGTATCAAGGGTTTTGTCAATCCATGAAAAACTAGGTTTATCCTACTATTATTCAAGGATTAATCAATTACTAACTAGCTCTAATTGATCTAATAAACTAAAGGATAAAAGAGAGTCTAATTATTGACTAATCTATAACTAATCTATATATAACTAAGGATGATAAACGATATTCTAATCACAAACTAGATAAGAAACTAACTAAAGCATAAACTGGATATAAAACTAGACTATAGCATATACTGGATCAGGAACAAAAGGCTTGATAGGGTCAAAGCAAGATCGATAAGGAAGCTAATACGGCTAAGGAATTAGCAAGAGATATGAGACAAACTTCTTATAAACTATGAACCACCCTAAGCATGGATCTAACATTAAATATAGAATAAACATGATCATGAATGTCATAGACTTGCTCGAACCTTTTCTTAGGTTCTACTGTTACTAGTAACAAGGTAATCGACGAACTAGCAAACCTAAACCATCTCTAAGCATGAGCAGATTCAATCAACTAATTAAAGTAAAAAGATCTACTAAAAGACATGTGGATTAATCAACCCAGGCCTGGTCACATGTAGAGATGAAGCATTGCAAAGACATGGATCATAGATCATGTATAAACAAAGAACTAATAGCATAGAGACTATTTCATTGATCAAACTCAAGGTTTATCATAGTAAAATAAGAAGAACAGAGAGTTACTCGAGATACATTATGAACTTGAAGCGCATAGTTGTCGAATTTGATGAGACGAACAACATATCAGAAGATGAACTCGAATCTCCCCGAGATTAGCTGGCGTCGGCCAACCCTTGGGGGGTTGGTCAGCCGACCCCCTCTGATCCTGCCTCCTCTCACCACCTCCTTTCGCCAAGATCCCCTTCTTGCCGAGTCTTGCGAAGATGGACCCTAAACCCTAACTTTGGAGCGCTGGTTTACAATGAATTGGATGCCTCTCCCTCTAGGGAGGCCATATATTTATACTCCGGAGAGTCTCCTATACATGGAATCTAATAGGTCGGTTATAGAGTCCTAATAGACCTATTTTTATGTATATAAAATAGTTCTAAAGGTTTTTGAGTGTCCATGAAGCTTCGTTGCTTGGAGAAGAAGTCCTTCTCCTAGTACTTCCCGAAATCAGCTTTCCATATTCTGCAGCTTTTAGTATTTCGATCATAACTCCCTCATTCGGAGTCCAAATAATGCAAAATCAGACTCTAAATTGTAGAGTTTGAAGAGATCTACAACTTTGTTATTCAAACTTTCTTCATTTGACATCGTTAAGGTCGCCGAATTGGGCCCACAAGGTGCTGCTGTCCTGGAATCCGAGAATATCTCACGATTTATTTGGGGGTTGGATTGGACTCTTGATAATCCTTCCTTATCTTCATATTCTTCATCCTTAGCCACCGAAATCTTCTCCATAATGGGCTTGGGCTTTATTTTGAGCTTTAATTGTTCTTCTTTTATTAATCATCTCACCTCCCTGGACTTGTAGTATTGATCCATCAACGAATAGCCTTCTCAATTATTGCAATTATTTGCTATTTTTCTGCAATATTTAAGAATGTGCAAAAACAAAGAGCATTCTCAAAAACGAGATTATTTATTAGCAAAACAAGATTAAATGATAAGATTAGCTCTCAAAAAACCATAAAATCATATGAAAATATAGCATATTTTTAGTACTTAAGCCGCGTCAACAATATCCTCACACTTAGATCTTGCTAGTCCTCGAGCAAAGAGATCGATCAAAAACTCAATCTAAACTAATAACTTTACTAGATTCAAACAAATAACTCAACTAAATCTAACCTAGTTCTAAACAATCACTTCTCAAATTAAACAAGTTCAAAATTTAGTTTAATCTCAACATGAGCATTTTAATCAATTTTCATGCATAGAAATTCGCACAGAAATTTTCGAAATCAAATGAATCATAGCCAAACCAAGACTTCCTTTAAAGTCAAAATGGAGGATTTTTTTTATGAAAATAATCTCCATAGATCAAGAAATTACATCGGTCCTTCGTTATCAAGCTCACATGCAGGCACTCATATTATATGGCTATCCTATATATGAAAAGTAACTCTCTCTCACATCTTACAGGAGTTTAAGAGGAGCTTGGTAAAGGCTAGCTAGCTAAATCAACTTATTGTTCAGTTAAGATATCTCCCTAAAGATTATCTAATCACCTTGAATTAATTTGGTCATTGGAAATAAGAAAATATATATGCATAAACAGAGAGAAGGAAAAAAAGATATAGATAGTGGACATGTGCAATATAAATGAAGTGGGATAATTCTTAGAATTTGCACATGGTTGGAAAAGTGAAAGCTTTTGCCCATTGCACTAATAAACACTAAGCCTCTCTTTCTCTTTTCTAAAATTTTCCTAATTCTACTTTTTCTCCTTTCTCCTTTTCCTAATTCTACTTATCTCTATTTAATTTGACCACTTGGCCCTTTTTTTCTCCCTCTTTTTTTTTTACTGGGCGCCACACCTCTTTTTTTTAAACGCCCCCTCTTTCTCTCTCTTCTCTTTTTTTTCGACCTCTATATTTTTTTACTCTACCTTTTGCTAGATCAAGATAACCATAGCACTTTTCCTTTAGCAAAAGAGCAAAAACTTCACAACGTGGGTAATGAGTGTCAAAAGATCAAAGGAATTTAAGGATATGAAATTCAGTGAATGCTAGTGCTCCATGTGATGCCCCTGGCATCTCAAGAGCCATAACACGTAGTTAGAGACAAGCTAACGATGGATTTAGACTTAATCATGCTTAGAAGGTAACAAGAAATAGGTGGAGAAGTCAATAAGTCAAAAAATTTTCTATACAAGATACAAGACCACACATTTCGTGGTTGGATAGGTCAACACTCACATGCTTTTGAACACAACACCAAATGTAAAACCTCGGGTGAGAAAGTAACCTAGACCTTTCTATTTGACCGTTTTCAACAATCTAAAGACAAGAGGTTTAAAAGGTCAAGCCCAAAGTTTCTTGATAAAGTGTCAGTTGTGATCGTGAGCAAATTTGGACCCCAATAAAACTTTTAGATTTCCTTAAGCAACTGAGCTTAGCCCCATTATCAAAGTTGCCAGACACACCATGGGCTATGTTTTTGTTACACTGAGCACGGATCAAAACTATTGTCTACTCCCTCATAATTGCAGCCTAATATCTCATGGAAACAACTGGATCAGCCCACACTTAGAAATTTCCCAAGTATGGTTTTTCAGCTTTTCCCAAACTTGAAGCTGAAATTACTTTTGATTTCACTATAATACTTCAAAATCTTCCTTTCTATGAAGTGAAATCAAACTTATCATCTTTCAAATGCACCTATAGTGGAGGTGTTTAGACTTCAATTGAGTATTCAAAAGTTTGAAACAAGAAAGACTCTACTTAAACTAAAGCTGCAGTTTTACCAAACCCTCAACAATGTTTGTGCTTATAATTCAAAATCTGTGGTGATCCAAGCCAAACTTTATATACCAAACTTGTAGAAAATTATATTAGGAACAACTTTGGTAATTGGAGTGTTGACATGCATAGTGATTTGAATAGTGTTTTGGGACCTTTTCTGTCAGCATGTGATTTCTGTCCAAACTAGATTTGATTAGTAATTCCAAATTTAAATTGGCCTACAGCTACAATCTTGCAAAACTCCAATTTAATAAGTTGTAGATCATGAAATTCTAAACAAAATTGGTATAAAACTCCTTGTATGAAAATGGGCAGAAGATGGAATTTTAGAATTTCTAAGCAGGAGGGTTTTGTTGGTCAAACATTGGTCAGCGGGGTAAATTCAAAGTTAAACCACATTTCTCCATAGAACATGGTATGAAAGTTTATAAGAAAGTTGTAGAGGTCAAAGTTTAGAACATTTCATCCAATTACAGTATTTTCAAATTCGGCTTCTAAGTTGGTCAAAAAGGCAAATTTCAGGAACACATTCCTTGGTCAAACTGGGCTTTTTCATTTCGGAATTTGAATTCCCTTTCTTGTCTCAATGACGGGTGGGCCCCACCTGTCGGGTCCTCGTATCCGGACGGAATCGTCAACAGCCGCGGGCCCCACTTGGTTTTTCCTTCACGAACCCGGTCCATTGGACCCCCTTCACCCTCTCTGTCGGGCCCACTTGTCAGCAATACCGGTCTATAGACCCGGTCCGTCCACTGCGACACCTCCCTTCTCCCCGCTCCCGCTCGCCCACGCGGCGGCCATGGCCTGCTCGCGCGCCACCGCGCCGGCCGAGCCTGCGCCCACCGCGCCCTCTTCACCTGGACGGGAACCCGGCCCCCTTCACTCTCGCCTCGCTCTCTCCCGAGCTTCCCTCTGCCTCCCTCATCCCCCTGTGCCTCTCTCCCTGGAGCTCAGCGCGCCAAGCCGCATGGCCGCCATGGCCAGAGCTCGGCTCGAGCTCACGGCCCCTCCGCTCCAGACCTCCTCCCACCTCCCGAGCACGCGCAACGCAAACGCCTTGACACCCTCTACCGAATCCCCAAAGAGTCGACGTCGATTACGTCCCCCACCCCCATCTTCCACGGGTGAACGCCATGAACGCCGCCATGGCAACGAGAGTGCAAGCCCACGTGCCAAGTGCCTCCGGCCCTCTCCCTCCACGCCATCCCCGTCACCACGCCCGCGCGGCCCTCTTTCACCATCCCCGCTACTCCTCGGCCCCTCTAGCACCTCCAGTTCCCCGCCCCACGTGCGCCGTCGCGCGCCACCCCGGCCGCCACCATGCTCGCCGTGGACGACCCCCTTCGGGCCACTCCCGCGCCTCCACTCCGCCTCCATCGAGTTCCTCTCACCCTAGCGCAGCTGTGGATCCCGACCGAAGTCCCTCCGACCTCCTTCCTCGCTAGAATCGGGTCACCGCGCCGCCGTCACACCGACGCGGCCGCGCCTCGGTTCACCGCCGCCGCTCCTCCTCTCCGCTCCAGTCCGCGCGCCGAGATCTGGGGAAAGAGTTTTCCCATCGACGGGAACACCGTCCGCCACCGTCTCGGCTCCAAGTCCGGCAGCCAGGCCGCCGGCGCAGCCCGCCGTCCCCTCCCCTGCGTTCGGCCAAAGGAGGAAGAGGAGAAAGGTAGAAGAAGGCGCCGTTTTGCGAAAAGGCCCCTGTCCTTTTGTTTATTTCAGTCCAAGTTCAATGCACTATTCACTGAGTCGACGTACACTTGCGTGCAGGTCCCTGGAAGCTATGGTTATTCACGATCTAGTCCTTAGTCCAGTGTTTTTCGAATTTTATGCATTTATTTCGGCAGTGAACTTTGGAAATTCATATAAAACCGTAGAAAAATCCAAAATGGACAAACTCAGTTGCATTTGATTCCTTTTGAGTAGCTCTACAGAATAGGTATGATATGGATGTGTAAAAAGACTGTTTTGCCCCTGGTTTAGTGCGTGCATGGTGTAGGTAAATAAATGATAAAAGTGGACTAAATGACCTCCAAAAATTATGAAATTTGGGCAGTAGCTTTGTTATGGCATCTAGGTACTTTGAGATTTTTTTTCTTGCAGTAGCACTCACTTTTAAATGACTGATCTACCCCTAGGCTTAGGTTTTTTTTTAAATAAAAATGCATGGGAAATACTTACCATACGAAACTTTCTCCAAAAGCTGTACTAGATTTTTGGGACACACCTTGTGCTAGGTTTAGCTTGCTGATAAAGTTTGAGCCTCTGCATGTTAAGTTCGAGTGGTGATTTGAAAATGACAAGTGCTACTATGATTTAATCCATAAAATAGAAATGGAATGCTAGTATGTACTCAGAAGTGACTTTCAATATACTCCTTATGGGTAGTTAATTAGTTAATCCATAGTATAGCACCTGATGTCTGCTTACATCTTGTAGTCGTATAACTGAACACCTACGTACTAGCTAAAATAACTATTATGCCCCTTCTTAGTTAAGGTAACAATAATGTACATACTATGATTAGTCATTATAAGAGTCTAAACTTAATATCATGCTTTGTAAACCATGTGTGTACAAACTAAACTAAAGATGACACTACCACACTCTCTTTTGATCAATAACTTGACTAGTGCAAAGAGAGTTGTTTAATCGCATGTGTTGGGTGCACGAAAGTACTACTATCCATATGCTAGGAACGATGTTTCAAACTAGTAATACCTTACATGTATAAATATATGGTTGTTGTATGCTTTGCTTGAGTATGATAAAGAACAGTCCCATTGATACTTAATCGTGTTTTAATTCCATGGGTTGCATTGAGAATGCCCGGTTGCGTGCTTACTCTAAGTCCATAAAGGTACTTCTATGTCACCAGTAGTACTACCTGATGTTACTAGATGTTCAATACATGAAACTTTGTATGTGTTATGTGATTGTTGAGTGTATGCCTACTCTAAGTCAAGAAAAGTGCTACTATTACTAGTGCTAAGAGTGATGTCTTAAATTGATAATCCATTGCATGTGTAAGTATATGATGACTAGTACTGCGCTTGCATGTAGAGTGAAACGAGGCATCTCAACTTAACACTTGATCATGAAATGAATTATATCTTGCCGCGTGAATGCTTAATTTCATAACTGAATGATTGTGCTAGATGCATACCGGCACTTCTCGTTAGTATAGTTGTCGATCACTTTTCTGTCCATCCATGAAATGGTTATTCGTGTATGTGTTTAATACTTATGCATCTTGTACACTGCACCATGCATACCATTCATGTAGAAACGCTTCTTGCAGATACGTGATCAAAAAGCAAGTGCGTGGAACTACATCAAGTATCGGTGTCCAAAACACCAACTAAGACCCACTCACGACCTGGAGAGCCCATCAGTCGTGTTTGGACGGAGGAGTTGTCCAAGGGATCAAGGGGTTGCCTGGGGCAAAGCCTCACAACCCGACAAACTAACAGTAGCTTAGTTTGTTGGTTTTATTAAAGTAAATCAAGGTAGGCAGGACCATACTATACCCAGCAAACATCTTATGTCTTGATGATTAGGCATGTGCATCAGGAGTTGTTTGGAACCAACTGCATTAGACATTCTGGCCGCCCTGGCCCTAGCACCTATACATAGAATTCGTAGGACGAGTGCCTAGAATTGCTAGGTACGAGTAGAAACGAGTGAATGGAGTCACTCGTCGCGTAGGTGATTTGACAAACCTCAGAAATCTTGCTATGACACAATTTATGATTATTATTATTGCTAATGTTAAATAGAGACCGGGCGGAGTTATGGGAATATTATAAGAAAAATGATGATGTGGCAAGGTATGGTGGACTCCGCCCGAGTCGCATAAGGCCTGTTCGCTGTTCGCCTGCTGATCGGCATACCATTGCTAGAGTGCTTATCCGGGTCGTGGGACCGGTGAAAGTCTTACCGGCCCCGTCCTACTATTCATGGTGCTGCCCATCCACTGATAGGGGGCCGATGGACTTGGGAGGTACTTAGAGATCGAGGGAGGGCTGACCCGACGTACCGTGGTATCGCTCCTAAGACGGCTACTCCCAAGGGTTAGGTGGGGGCACTGTGAATCTTGGGACGGGACAGGTGGAGATGAGGGATATATGTGTGGAACGCGATGGCTAGTAAGCATATATCACTTGGCATTTTTAGTTATTCCCGGGAATTGACAAATCGATTCGAATCGCTGATGCTCACCAGGTGTGAGAATGCCAGATATCGCACACGGGCAACGTAGTAATAACTGTAACATGCTGTTTACCAAGTCACGCCTTTTTATACAACATGCTTGGATGTGTATGATCCGTCACACTATCCAGGGTGTCGCCCATCCACTGCTAGGAGGTCGATGGACTTGGGAGATGCTTAGAGGTCGAGGGAGGGCTGACCCGACGTACCGTGGTATCGCTCCTGAGATGGCTACTCCCAAGGGGTTGGATGGAGGCGCTGTGAATCTTGGGACGGGACGTGTGTTCATTACTTTACTTTCATGCAAATGTTTATTTTTATGATATAAATGATCTTCATGATTAATGAATAGCAGTTGTCAAATCTTGCTATCTTAGGTCAACATGATTTGGTTTAAGAATCAACAGCTAAGGATCCACATGATTAGTAAGCATGCTTTGCGTCAGCCGCAAGCCCCGTCCATTAAGTCCTACTGAGTAATTAGTACTCAGGGTTTGCCCCCACTTTTGGATTACAGGTGCTGTCGACATCCGGACATCTGTGTTGGAGGTGGTAGTACCGGTGGGCTCGGTTCTACACGCCTTGTTCATCTCTTCATGAAGGCTACTTAAGTATATTGTTTCCGCTGCGAGATTTTGAAAACGCTTCCGCTTTATATATATACTCTGAATTCGCTTCCGCTATATTTGAACATGTATTTGATTTCATACAATTGAGTTGTAAATTAATTCTATTATTCTCTATTTCAACTGCCTGTGATGATGTAATTGTTGTGGCTCCTTCGAGAGTCAGATGTGTTTGATGTCGGTTCCTCTGGGATTTGGTGTTATCGAGAGCTGTAGTACTCTCGACGGACTACCGGGTTTAATCTGGCCTAGGTGCACTGCGAGCCAGAGGTGGCAGGTGTGCTTAGTCTGGATTAAGCAGGGCGGTTCCGCCACAGCTGGTATCAGAGCCGATCATACACAGACAACAGTCATATCACCAAGTTTTGGTTTACAAAACTATTTTCGAAAGCCCTTTTCAAGTAGTTGAAAAATGAGAGTATACGCTATGCCCGTATAAGGATGTTAGTGCTATTCAGGTGACATCACTGACATTTTAACCTAGATAGAACTCATATGCATGTTCGGCGCTTTGAGAAACAACTTTTCGGCCATAGCTGTCCCCAGTACTGGTGGAAGCTATCGAGTTTTGCGAACGGTTGTGAACTCTGCATTCATGCTGTATAAGTAAAAGCTCTTTAAGGGTGGTGGGCATGTTTGAGGTTTTCATACCTACCACACTTATATTTGGTTTTGGGATCCACCTTTTTCTCAACAATCCCCAGTACTGGTGGAAAGTCAGGCTTTGAGGAAAAGGTGCATCGGCCCACCAACGTTGTCCACGCAGCGGTCACGCGTGGATGCCACATTAGGTGGTAATGTATGAGCATGCATTCTTCTGCAGGTACACTAACCACGTGCGAAATTAAGAACGACTAGACAACGGCTAGTTGCATTATGGAGAGACGTGCATATATGTCACCGAAATATCGCTAGCTATATATACAATACATAGGATTGTGTGAAGTGAGACCGGATAGGACGAATCATGCATCATTCATCTCATCTCATGTGCTTTGCTATGTGTGGGATTGAAAATGACTAGATACATATGTTATCGTACGCATGGTTGTTAGTAATAACAAGTTAACATGAGAATTGCGTGCATGATGCTATTGTGGGTACGTGAGTAGAAATCTGAGACGAATTAGCTGAAACGTTGTATAAGGTGCTTATAAAACGTGAAATTGTGACCCTTGCCGAAGTCGTACCTTCTGCATTAGTACAAACGCATTAACTGGAAACTTTCTACAACAAAGCTGAAGAGAACAATGAAACAAATAATTGTTCCTCTTAGGTTGATTCAAAGGTGCTTGTGAAGTTAGCCAACAGTCACTTTAAGTCAGAACTCCACATCGGGACCATTACGCTAAAAATCTGGTAACTTGAAGTTTGAGACTTTTGAATAGAAAATTGGCCAAAAGGGATTTGGTAAAAACTCTGAATACGAATGCTCGAGACCATTTTTGGGTTCCTTTCAAAAAGCTAACCGCAACCTATTCACATCAGAAAGGGAGCGATAAAAAGTCGTGTTACATGTGATGATAGGGTCGTTTTCATTACACTTTCTCGAGCAAGGAAGTACGATCGCACTATGACCGTACCAAGATTTCAGATTCTTGTATTGACACAGACCTTATTCTTCCTGCTACAGATGTCGCAGCCCTTCGACTTATGCCCTAACTACCAAGAGTCCACGAAAGCTAAAACGACACTACCTCGAGATCCTAAGAAGAGAAAAACGGGAGAGTCTTCCACTGAGGTAGCCTCAGTTCAACATCTACGACCCGGGATGGTTCTATTAAAAGGATTTGTCAAGCCTGAAGATCAGATCGAGATGGTTCGTATGTGTCGACAACTGGGTAAGGGCCCAGGAGGATTTTACAGGCCGAGCCTCAAGAATGGTGCCAAGCTGAATTTGTGGATGATGTCTTTGGGAAAGAACTGGGATCCGACGCCACGCTCCTATGGACCCACACGTCCATTCGATGGAGCACAAGCCCCAACAATACCAGACGCTTTCAAGATGATTGCTCAAACTGCGAACTCCACTGCAGGCGAGTTTCCTCAGATTAACCCGGACATATGCATTGTCAACTACTACACCAACTTTGGAAAGCTCGGACTTCACCAAGACAAGGACGAGTCAGAGAGTAGCCTTACCAAAGGTTTACCTTTCATATCCATCTCCATAGGAGACACTGCCGAGTTCTTGTTCGGCAACACGAGAGACAAAGACCAAGCGACCAAGATCAACCTCGAATCTGGTGACGTTCTCATACTCGGTGGAGAATCAAGACTATTGTTTCATGGCATTTCCCACGTGAAGACCAACACTGCACCAAGTTGGTTGACAGAAGAAACGGGCATTCGTCCTAGACGCATCAATCTTACGTTTAGGCAGTACTAGCTAGATACTAGTTGGTGCGCTAGCAGTCATCGCAAACCTTTGTAATAAGAGGAGGTTGACTCTCATAACTCTTGAGTTCCCATGTATCCAGCCCCTTGCAGTCGGCATGTGTCCAACCCTCATGTTTAATGTATCTCTGTTTTCAATGGAGCATTTCAAACTCTTGTAGCTCTCACGCTTCATGTTCTGGTCATTCAGGCACTTCAATTTTTGTTATCCATGACACTTTAGTTATGATTACCCTGTTTTCCGATTCAAATAAATCCGATAAATTATACCTTTGAAAACATTGTGCTATGGCATGTAAGACTTCTTGTTCATGTCTTTCTATAACCTTGTGTTACCCGCATATCCTCTGAGATTGTATGGAAATACCGCTCTTGACGGAGCGTTTGCCCGAGCAATCTATGGTGCCGCGACGGAACCTAGGGGTCCTGTGTGTAGCCATCACTCGGTTCCACTAGGGGCATGCTGGTATCAAGACATGCGAAGGCATGACACCGCTTCAATTGTGGACATTCCTATCCATCTTCTAACGCCTTGTTGACCTCTATCCCTCTAATTCATGGAAATAATTTACTCTATTTCCACTGCCGCCTAGTATCGTTTCTTTGCTTTGTTTCACCTTGCCTTTCTTGATCTGTGGGACAAATCCGTCTCAATCCCCGTATCGTTCACACCTTTGCCTCGCCTTGTTGAGTCATGTTCTTCTCGATCAGCGGAGACGGATCGACTCTATGGTTCCACTCGTCCACATCTTTTCGTTGACTTTGTTTATCCTTGCTAGTCGTGCTTCATGGGGATGATCAATTCTAATCTCCATGGTACGATTACAGCCATTGGTCCTAGTCTCGGACTCCTCTATGCTTACCTTGATCAGCTTTAACGACCGTATCTGTGGGAATGCTTGGTTCCATTTCCACTGTTTTGCTACATCATTCCATGGCCTTCTTCCAATTTGCCTCGCTTGATTTGTGGGAAGCAATCAACTCTGTTTCCACCACTCTATCTTATGATTTCTTCCTTCGTATAAATTGAATCTTATCTCCTAAAGAAGAACTTCAGCATCATCCACTGCACTAAGCTTTTGTTCTCGGCCAGTGCTTTCATCGCATTGTCCTTTTCAAGAGTTGCTTCATTCTTCTTTTGAAGTTATCCTCAAAGTTGGGCTCACTAACCTTGGTGATCTGTTAGTAAGCATAAGCCCTCTGCCTGTACTTTTCTTGGCCAATCTTGATCAATTACATGAAATCATACAAACCATCACCTTATCTAGGTGAATATGTCCTATCCTCTTTCCCTGGCATCCTTCTTGAGACAATGAGTAGAATGTGCTATGTATCACCACATCTTACTCTTTAAAGAATGTTCGGATTTAATATCTTATATGTGTACACATTCCCTATCAAATGAAATGAATGTGTCTCTCAAAAGCACATCCATTGATAACCCTTTGAATCCCAAGAGCCTTCGTGGTTCAGTCCTCCGATTGTGTACCCCTTGCTTCTAATTGTTCTAAGACCTATGTATTCATCACGTTTATAAATCTTGGTGTCAAAGTCAGGGAGTAACCCTGTTCCATTATTCGAGTAAAGCACTGCCGTTTTCACATTGGCCACACTGTCTTTGCGGGTTGTTCATTCGCTCTCATATAAACCACGACTTGCCGAGCACCTGGGAAGGACCACCTTGGACGTATTCAAAAGCTTTGTAACTAACTTGTGTTAAAGAGGCACTAACCATTCACGAGCCAGTTAACAAAGCAAATTGATGAAGGAGTAAGTGTTACCATGTGTGACAGAAGCACACGAGCAACGATGCCAAGACCATTTGCATTGCACAGTAAGCCGTAGAACCCCGCTTCCTCTAAAATCTCGGGACGAGATTTCTTTAAGGGGGGTGGGTTGTGATGCCCCTGGCATCTCAAGAGCCATAACACGTAGTTAGAGACAAGCTAACGATGGATTTAGACTTAATCATGCTTAGAAGGTAACAAGAAATAGGTGGAGAAGTCACTAAGTCAAAAAATTTTCTATACAAGATACAAGACCACACATTTCGTGGTTGGATAGGTCAACACTCACATGCTTTTGAACACAACACCAAATGTAAAACCTCGGGTGAGAAAGTAACCTAGACCTTTCTATTTGACCGTGTTCAACAATCTAAAGACAAGAGGTTTAAAAGGTCAAGCCCAAAGTTTCTTGATAAAGTGTCAGTTGTGATCGTGAGCAAATTTGGACCCCAGTAAAACTTTTAGATTTCCTTAAGCAACTGAGCTTAGCCCCATTATCAAAGTTGCCAGACACACCATGGGCTATGTTTTTGTTACACTGAGCACGGATCAAAACTATTGTCTACTCCCTCATAATTGCAGCCTAATATCTCATGGAAACAACTGGATCAGCCCACACTTAGAAATTTCCCAAGTATGGATTTTTCAGCTTTTCCCAAACTTGAAGCTGAAATTACTTTTGATTTCACTATAATACTTCAAAATCTTCCTTTCTATGAAGTGAAATCAAACTTATCATCTTTCAAATGCACCTATAGTGGAGGTGTTTAGACTTCAATTGAGTATTCAAAAGTTTGAAACAAGAAAGACTCTACTTAAACTAAAGCTGCAGTTTTACCAAACCCTCAACAATGTTTGTGCTTATAATTCAAAATCTGTGGTGATCCAAGCCAAACTTTATATACCAAACTTGTAGAAAATTATATTAGGAACAACTTTGGTAATTGGAGTGTTGACATGCATAGTGATTTGAATAGTGTTTTGGGACCTTTTCTGTCAGCATGTGATTTCTGTCCAAACTAGATTTGATTAGTAATTCCAAATTTAAATTGGCCTACAGCTACAATCTTGCAAAACTCCAATTTAATAAGTTGTAGATCATGAAATTCTAAACAAAATTGGTATAAAACTCCTTGTATGAAAATGGGCAGAAGATGGAATTTTAGAATTTCTAAGCAGGAGGGTTTTGTTGGTCAAACATTGGTCAGCGGGGTAAATTCAAAGTTAAACCACATTTCTCCATAGAACATGGTATGAAAGTTTATAAGAAAGTTGTAGAGGTCAAAGTTTAGAACATTTCATCCAATTACAGTATTTTCAAATTCGGCTTCTAAGTTGGTCAAAAAGGCAAATTTCAGGAACACATTCCTTGGTCAAACTGGGCTTTTTCATTTCGGAATTTGAATTCCCTTTCTTGTCTCAATGACGGGTGGGCCCCACCTGTCGGGTCCTCGTATCCGGACAGAATCGTCAACAGCCGCGGGCCCCACTTGGTTTTTCCTTCACGAACCCGGTCCATTGGACCCCCCTTCACCCTCTCTGTCGGGCCCACTTGTCAGCAATACCGGTCTATAGACCCGGTCCGTCCACTGCGACACCTCCCTTCTCCCCGCTCCCGCTCGCCCACGCGGCGGCCATGGCCTGCTCGCGCGCCACCGCGCCGGCCGAGCCTGCGCCCACCGCGCCCTCTTCACCTGGACGGGAACCCGGCCCCCTTCACTCTCGCCTCGCTCTCTCCCGAGCTTCCCTCTGCCTCCCTCATCCCCCTGTGCCTCTCTCCCTGGAGCTCAGCGCGCCAAGCCGCATGGCCGCCATGGCCAAAGCTCGGCTCGAGCTCACGGCCCCTCCGCTCCAGACCTCCTCCCACCTCCCGAGCACGCGCAACGCAAACGCCTTGACACCCTCTACCGAATCCCCAAAGAGTCGACGTCGATTACGTCCCCCACCCCCATCTTCCACGGGTGAACGCCATGAACGCCGCCATGGCAACGAGAGTGCAAGCCCACGTGCCAAGTGCCTCCGGCCCTCTCCCTCCACGCCATCCCCGTCACCACGCCCGCGCGGCCCTCCTTCACCATCCCCGCTACTCCTCGGCCCCTCTAGCACCTCCAGTTCCCCGCCCCACGTGCGCCGTCGCGCGCCACCCCGGCCGCCACCATGCTCGCCGTGGAAGACCCCCTTCGGGCCACTCCCGCGCCTCCACTCCGCCTCCATCGAGTTCCTCTCACCCTAGCGCAGCTGTGGATCCCGACCGAAGTCCCTCCGACCTCCTTCCTCGCTAGAATCGGGTCACCGCGCCGCCGTCACACCGACGCGGCCGCGCCTCGGTTCACCGCCGCCGCTCCTCCTCTCCGCTCCAGTCCGCGCGCCGAGATCTGGGGAAAGAGTTTTCCCATCGACGGGAACACCGTCCGCCACCGTCTCGGCTCCAAGTCCGGCAGCCAGGCCGCCGGCGCAGCCCGCCGTCCCCTCCCCTGCGTTCGGCCAAAGGAGGAAGAGGAGAAAGGTAGAAGAAGGCGCCGTTTTGCGAAAAGGCCCCTGTCCTTTTGTTTATTTCAGTCCAAGTTCAATGCACTATTCACTGAGTCGACGTACACTTGCGTGCAGGTCCCTAGAAGCTATGGTTATTCACGATCTAGTCCTTAGTCCAGTGTTTTTCGAATTTTATGCATTTATTTCGGCAGTGAACTTTGGAAATTCATATAAAACCGTAGAAAAATCCAAAATGGACAAACTCAGTTGCATTTGATTCCTTTTGAGTAGCTCTACAGGATAGGTATGATATGGATGTGTAAAAAGACTGTTTTGCCCTTGGTTTGTGTAGGTAAATAAATGATAAAAGTGGACTAAATGACCTCCAAAAATTATGAAATTTGGGCAATAGCTTTGTTATGGCATCTAGGTACTTTGAGATTTTTTTTTTCTTGCAGTAGCACTCACTTTTAAATGACTGATCTACCCCTAGGCTTAGGTTTTTTTTTAAATAAAAATGCATGGGAAATACTTACCATAAGAAACTTTCTCCAAAAGCTGTACTAGATTTTTGGGACACACCTTGTGCTAGGTTTAGCTTGCTGATAAAGTTTGAGCCTCTGCATATTAAGTTCGAGTGGTGATTTGAAAATGACAAGTGCTACTATGATTTAATCCATAAAATAGAAATGGAATGCTAGTATGTACTCAGAAGTGACTTTCAATATACTCCTTATGGGTAGTTAATTAGTTAATCCATAGTATAGCACCTGATGTCTGCTTACATCTTGTAGTCGTATAACTGAACACCTACGTACTAGCTAAAATAACTATTATGCCCCTTCTTAGTTAAGGTAACAATAATGTACATACTATGATTAGTCATTATAAGAGTCTAAACTTAATATCATGCTTTGTAAACCATGTGTGTACAAACTAAACTAAAGATGACACTACCACACTCTCTTTTGATCAATAACTTGACTAGTGCAAAGAGAGTTGTTTAATCGCATGTGTTGGGTGCACGAAAGTACTACTATCCATATGCTAGGAACGATGTTTCAAACTAGTAATACCTTACATGTATAAATATATGGTTGTTGTATGCTTTGCTTGAGTATGATAAAGAACAGTCCCATTGATACTTAATCGTGTTTTAATTCCATGGGTTGCATTGAGAATGCCCGGTTGCGTGCTTACTCTAAGTCCATAAAGGTACTTCTATGTCACCAGTAGTACTACCTGATGTTACTAGATGTTCAATACATGAAACTTTGTATGTGTTATGTGATTGTTGAGTGTATGCCTACTCTAAGTCAAGAAAAGTGCTACTATTACTAGTGCTAAGAGTGATGTCTTAAATTGATAATCCATTGCATGTGTAAGTATATGATGACTAGTACTGCGCTTGCATGTAGAGTGAAACGAGGCATCTCAACTTAACACTTGATCATGAAATGAATTATATCTTGCCGCGTGAATGCTTAATTTCATAACTGAATGATTGTGCTAGATGCATACCGGCACTTCTCGTTAGTATAGTTGTCGATCACTTTTCTGTCCATCCATGAAATGGTTATTCGTGTATGTGTTTAATACTTATGCATCTTGTACACTGCACCGTGCATACCATTCATGTAGAAACGCTTCTTGCAGATACGTGATCAAAAAGCAAGTGCGTGGAACTACATCAAGTATCGGTGTCCAAAAGACCAACTAAGACCCACTCACGACCTGGAGAGCCCATCAGTCGTGTTTGGACGGAGGAGTTGTCCAAGGGATCAAGGGGTTGCCTGGGGCAAAGCCTCACAACCCGACAAACTAACAGTAGCTTAGTTTGTTGGTTTTATTAAAGTAAATCAAGGTAGGCAGGACCATACTATACCCAGCAAACATCTTATGTCTTGATGATTAGGCATGTGCATCAGGAGTTGTTTGGAACCAACTGCATTAGACATCCTGGCCGCCCTGGCCCTAGCACCTATACATAGAATTCGTAGGACGAGTGCCTAGAATTGCTAGGTACGAGTAGAAACGAGTGAATGGAGTCACTCGTCGCGTAGGTGATTTTACAAACCTCAGAAATCTTGCTATGACACAATTTATGATTATTATTATTGCTAATGTTAAATAGAGACCGGGCGTAGTTATGGGAATATTATAAGAAAAATGATGATGTGGCAAGGTATGGTGGACTCCGCCCGAGTCGCATAAGGCCCGTTCGCTGTTCGCCTGCTGATCGGCATACCATTGCTAGAGTGCTTATCCGGGTCGTGGGACCGGTGAAAGTCTTACCGGCCCCGTCCTACTATTCATGGTGCTGCCCATCCACTGATAGGGGACCGATGGACTTGGGAGGTGCTTAGAGATCGAGGGAGGGCTGACCCGACGTACCATGGTATCGCTCCTGAGACGGCTACTCCCAAGGGTTAGGTGGGGGCGCTGTGAATCTTGGGACGGGACAGGTGGAGATGAGGGATATATGTGTGGAACGCGATGGCTAGTAAGCATATATCACTTGGCATTTTTAGTTATTCGAATCGCTGATGCTCACCAGGTGTGAGAATGCCAGATATCGCACACGGGCAACGTAGTAATAACTGTAACATGCTGTTTACCAAGTCACGCCTTTTTATACAACATGGTTGGATGTGTATGATCCGTCACACTATTCAGGGTGTCGCCCATCCACTGCTAGGAGGTCGATGGACTTGGGAGATGCTTAGAGGTCGAGGGAGGGCTGACCCGACGTACCGTGGTATCGCTCCTGAGACGGCTACTCCCAAGGGGTTGGATGGAGGCGCTGTGAATCTTGGGACGGGACGTGTGTTCATTACTTTACTTTCATGCAAATGTTTATTTTTATGATATAAATGATCTTCATGATTAATGAATAGCAGTTGTCAAATCTTGCTATCTTAGGTCAACATGATTTGGTTTAAGAATCAACAGCTAAGGATCCACATGATTAGTAAGCATGCTTTGCGTCAGCCGCAAGCCCCGTACATTAAGTCCTACTGAGTAATTAGTACTCAGGGTTTGCCCCCACTTTTGGATTACAGGTGCTGTCGACATCCGGACATCTGTGTTGGAGGTGGTAGTACCGGTGGGCTCGGTTCTACACGCCTTGTTCATCTCTTCATGAAGGCTACTTAAGTATATTGTTTCCGCTGCGAGATTTTGAAAACGCTTCCGCTTTATATATACTCTGAATTCGCTTCCGCTATATTTGAACATGTATTTGATTTCTTACAATTGAGTTGTAAATTAATTCTATTATTCTCTATTTCAACTGCCTGTGATGATGTAATTGTTGTGGCTCCTTCGAGAGTCGGATGTGTTTGATGTCGGTTCCTCTGGGATTTGGTGTTATCGAGAGCTGTAGTACTCTCGACGGACTACCGGGTTTAATCTGGCCTAGGTGCACTGCGAGCCAGAGGTGGCAGGTGTGCTTAGTCTGGATTAAGCAGGGCGGTTCCGCCACACTCCAGTGTAGAACTACTAGTACTGAATATATATGTGGAAGCTAGCAATCAAGAGATAAAAATAGATGACCAAATTTTTCAAGAGATCAAACTTACTAAAGGAATCAACATTAACCAAACTCATTTGAGATAACCAGCTTATAAACTGTGTTTTCAACTAGACTCTAATAGGATTTATTCTCTCTCTTGACAAAGGGATGTAACACTTGATCACAAGAGTTTTTTTTTATATATAAATAAATAAATCATCCTCCATATCTTTTCTTAAAGAAGCTAAGCAAAGCTATAAACATTATCTCTTTAGTCAAATCAGGGGTTATGCACTACTAATCAATCTTTTAAGCACCACACAATAGACATATTATGAATTTGAACAAGATCAATTTTCAAAGTAATCATAAAGAACAAACTTAAATTAAGTGAGAAAATTTTATTTCAAACACACCTAAATTAGACTAATTAAAGTTTTATAAACAAAGCAAAAACACATTTGATGATTAACCTCCCCACACTTAAACAATGCAATATCCCCATTATTATTCACTCAAAGCATAAGATATAATCATCAAATACATAAATGAAAGCATAGTAGTAGGTAAAGTACGAATGCAGAGAGGAGAATTAAGAAAGGGTTACCATCTATTTGATGAAGTGTAGCTGAATCTCGAAAATTAGATGGTCTTCTAGGCTTCTTATTGGTTGCTTGCTAATGTATAAGCAATCTCATCTTCACACACTTCACTTGTTCACCATCCACTAATCTTCAAGCTTCCCATCTGTGTCTTCACCAAATATAGAAAGTGTTGATGTAGCTTATGGCACCTTCAAATGTTGCACCACCTTCTTGAATGTATAACTCATGGCGTCCTTTGAAATAACTATAATCCTTTGAATTGGCTCATGAGTCTTCTATATAAGCGTTGCCCCTCCTTTCTTGTTATTGCCATCATCTTCATCCTCTAGTCATCACCATTGTAGCTGACCTCCTCATCTTCTTGGAATATCTCCTTGATCTCGAACAAAACATGCCTCCAATAATAGATCTATTGGGTAACCCTTGAAATTACCTTTTCAACGAGTACTCATGTACCAAAATCCGATTCTGAACGAGGAAATTATGCCATCATTACTCCAGAGATTTCGTGCTGTCAGAACTGTTTACAGCTCGAGTCACGTCCAATGTTTTGGCCATAAATCCTAGTAGAAAATTCCAAATGAAGCTCTGTTTGATCCGTTGGAAATCTAACTTGATGGGGCTTCCAAATATAAGAAAATATTCTGCTTTTATTTTGTGGAGTCGACCAGAAACTTGACGACGTCTTCAGGTTCCAGATTTGAACTTCAAAGATGTTAACAATTCTCAATCCTTCAGTCTTTGGGCACCATGGTGGTATATGTGTTGGTTCTTGAAACACTTTCCCTCAATGTTCTCCTTCATCTTCATCATAAAAGATTTTTCCAATACTTATGAACACACTCTATCCCTACAAAACAATTTGAGAGCACAAATCTACTCCCGGGGTGATAATCGTGAAGTAGATAGAATCTACCTTCATCTAACACATCCAATGATTCCTAACTTGTGGCTTAATTACTCTAGTTAAAATAATAATTAATAAAACCTATATGAATGCATGAATGTGCAAAAGTAAATGCATGCATGAGATAAACATATAAACAAAGACAATGATTAAATCAAGTTCTAAACATCATGTCTATAACAAGATTGCTAAGTCTCTCTATAGCCATGAAGATTTTAATTAACCAAGATTAAAACACCATGTTTTTATCAAGATCATAAACTCATAACAGCACAAGAAAAACAAAGCGCATTGCAAAGCTTATAAACTAAGCAACGAAATATAAACATGGATAACTAGTAAGGTTTAATTGAACTTCATCATAATGATTAACAATTTAGTCTAAGCACTATGCTTACACAAAATTGCTAAGGAAAAACACGGAACTAGCATTTAACATAAACATGAAGGCACATATCATGAAGTTAAATAAACAAGCAAGCCAAAAATACAAACATGCAACTTTAATCTAAATGCAACAGGATGATATATGCAAAATGCAATAAAACATGCAATAAAACATGAGATATGATATGAATGCAATCTAAACCACATTTTTCCAGGTAATTAGCCACTAATTAGTCATAAAAGGATGGTGTTTAAGCTTTTTAAACAAAATTAAAACAAAAGCACAAACAAATTAAAAATGGGTTGCCTCCTGAAAAGCGCTTAATTTATACTCTAGAGCTAGACTAATTATTATCACAAGTTTACGAATATTAACAGGATCGGGATTTACAAAATTTGTGATAAACATAAGCATCCATAACCACAATTATGATCAAATTATAAAAGCAAAGCAAATTGTGATTAACTAGAGCAAGCATCATATATTTAACATTAATTTTTTTCTCTAACTCAGGTTTATTAGGTATAAAATTATCAAAGTTAAAACTAATAGTCTCATTTTCATTTTCAAGAAAATCTAGCTTATAAACATGATTATCTAGCCTATAAACATGATTATTATCAGAATAAAGCTTAGCATCAAGATTTGACTTATTCAAATTGAAAGATTCATTAAAACAAATAGAATTTTGAGAAAGATTTGTGTACCTTGAGTTTGAATTTTCAAAGAGCTCATCCCTTGGTGTCTCATTTGAAATTTGAATCTCAACATTTTGAAATGAATTCACCTTAATTTGAAGATCTTCAATTTCACCACTGAGTTCTCCTTCTAAATCTTCAGTCTTGAGCATGGTTGATGTTGAATCAGTCCCTTCATCTTCAAGCTTCGTCACATACTGATTCTCTAGAGTAAAATCTTGAGCAGCACATACAGTGTTGACAAATGGTGAAGTAGCTGAGTATCTGGAGTCCTCCTTGAGTGAGCTACTACAAGTTGAATGACTCCAATCTGATTGATAGCTTCTCTTCCACTCATCTTCACTCTCTTCAATTGCGTAAGCTGCCACTAAGTGAGGATAACCTTGCTCATTGACTTGAAAATTCTGCAGCATTTCCCTTGTACATTCATCCACTAGCTGGTCTGATGGAAGTGATTCTTCAATGTACGTTGATGGTAACTCCGATGTCTTTACTTCCACTAAGCTTGAGCTAGCTTCAGTTGACTTGAAGGTAAGTAGCTGGTCTTTTTCTTCCTCAAACATGTTGACACTTCTCTTCTGTGGAGTAGTCTTGAGCATCTCCTCTTGTTTTGGCTTGAACCAGTTCGGCAGCATCTCCCCTGTACTTTGGTCTTGTGGGAGAGATCCTTCACTTTTGAGTTGTTCTCCAAAATCAGCAGTCATCCAGTGTAAATCTTCATCAAATGCAAATGACACTAGAGTATGGAATGTTGGTAGTTGAGCTTCCACTGTAGGCGCCACCTCTCCTCCTTTCGCTTCTCTTTCTCTCCTTTCTCTCTTCCTTGGAGGTCAAACAGATGTTGGATAAGATTTCTCTAGCTTCACTAACTGTTCTGCCCATAAGTGATCCTCCGGCACACATGTCGACATATCTGGAAGTTTCTGGAGTTATCCCATAGTAGAATATACTTAGTGAATCTTCAGCCGTCACTCCAAGATCCAGGACTTCACTAAGCAGATCATCATCAGACGTCACTCCAAGATTCGGTACTTGACTAAGCAGATCGTTGAGTCTTTCCCAAGCTTCGTCGATGTTTTCACCCTCTTTTTGCTCAAAGTTCCACACTTGCCTTCTCAACTTGTACATCCTGAGTGTGGAGAAGAATGTGGTGACGAATTTCTTCACTAGCAATCCCCGATCTCCTTGAGCTTCTCTTGAGGCAAGTCTGTACCATCTCTGAGCTTTATCGACGAGTGTGAATGGGAAGAGTTCCACTTAACCCACTCTTCTAGAACTCCGTCTTGTTGGAATGTGTGGCAGATCTTACTGAGCTTCTCCAAGTACTTGAATGGATTTTCTGAATCAGCTCCACTGAAAGAAAGTTTAGCAGCAAGTTCGATGATCCCTGGCTTCAGTTCATAGGATTTGGCTGTTGGCTTCGCGTTTGATTCTTATGGCTTTGGCACTTGAATCGTCGACTCACTCAACGTTGCTCTCATCCAATGTTCTAGTAATGTTGTCATATCTAACACAAAAACACAAAGAGAAACACAAAAGCAAAAATCTAAACACAGCAAAGTTGTTGGGTTAGTCTAAACTATGAATAAACACAAGAACGAATGATGAACACAAGAATACAATTAGAGAACAAGAATATAATTAGAGCACACTAAATAATTAAAGACTAGGATTAGAAAACACTTAAACAATTAGAGACCAAGATTAAAGAACTTTAAACAAATAGAAAATAAGATAAAAAACACAAAGACTAAACAAAAACTAGAGAATTAGAACACACTAACTAATTAGAATGCAATTAGAAAACTATTAGCACACAAATCAAAAAACTATCACACAATTAGAACTAAATAAGCACACAGTTAGCAAACACAAACTAACTATCAAAACTAGAAGTAAAAAAAACTAATACAAGATTAATAATAATTTAAACGATAGTTACTCCGCGGCAACGGCGCCAGAAAAGTTTGTTGATGGCACTTAAGCACGCCAAACCTTATACTGGAAGCGCACAGTATCGGTGTAGCCTTTCCCCGAGATGAGTATCAAGGGTTTTGTCAATCCGTGCAAAACTAGGTTTAAACTACTATTAATCAAGGATTAATCAATTACAAACTACCTCTAATAGATCTAATAAACTAAAGGATAAAAGAGAGTCTAATTACTGACTAATCTATAACTAATCTATATATAATCAAGGATGATAAACGATATTCTAATCACACATTAGATAAAAAACTAATTAAAGCATAAACTGAATATAAAACTAGACTATAGCATATACTGGATCAGAAACAAAAGGCTTGATAGGGTCAAAGCAAGATCGATAAGGATGCTAATATGGCTAAGGAATTAGCAAGAGATATGAGACAAACTTCTTATAAACTATGAACCACCCTAAGCATGGATCTAACGTTAAACATAGAATAAACATGATCATGAATGTCATAGACTTGCTCGAATCTTTTCCCAGGCTCTACTGTCACTAGTAACCAGGTAATCGACGAACTAGCAAACCTAAACCATCTCTAAGCATGAGCAGATTAAATCAACTAATTAAAGTAAAAAGATCTACTAAAAGACATGTGGATTAATCAATCCAGGCCTGGTCACATGTAGAGATGAAGCATTGCAAAGACATGGATCATAGATCATGTATAAACAAAGAACTAATAGCAAAGAGACTATTTCATTGATCGAACTCAAGGTTTATAATAGTAAAATAAGAAGAACAGAGAGTTACTCGAGATACATCATGAACATGAAGCGCATAGTTGTCGAATTCGACAAGACGAACAACATATCAAAAGATGAACTCGAATCTCCCCGAGATTAGCTGGGGTCGGTCGGCCGACCCAAGGGGGGTTGGTCGGCCGACCCCCTCTGATCTTGGCTCCTCTCGCCGCCTCCTTTCGCCGAGATCTCCTTCTCTCCGAATCTTGCGAAGATGGACCCTAAACCCTAACTTTGGAGCGCTGGTTTACAATGAATTGGATGCCTCTCCCTCTAGGGAGGCCATATATTTACACTCCTAAGAGTCCCCTATACATGGAATCTAATAGGTCGGTTATAGAGTCCTAATAGACCTATTTCTATGTATATAAAAGAGTCCTAAAGGTTCTTGGGCGTCCATGAAGCTTCCTTGCTTGGAGAAGAAGTCCTTGTCCTAGTCCTTCCCGAAATCAGCTTTCCATTTTTTGTAGCCTTTAGTATTTTGACCATAACTCCCTCATCCGAATTCCAAATAATACAAACTCAGACTCTAAATTGTAGAGCTCGAAGAGATCTATAGCTTTGGTATTCAAACTTTCTTCATTTGACGTCGTTACGGTCGCTGAATTGGGCTCACAAGGTGCTGCTGTCCTGGAATCTGAGAATATCTCGCGATTTATCTGGGAGTTGGATTGAACTCTTGATAATCCTTCCTTACACTACAACAAATCTTGTAATCCATGACGGTTTCTCGGTGACGTATATAAAAAATGTCACAGATATGCTAACATCCATGACAAATATTGGTATTTCGTCATGGATCGTAGAAACAGAATACCTAGCCCACTAAGTGGTGACGCTCCCTCCAAAACGTCACAAATATGCTAGATACGGAACGTCACAGATTTACCCTTGGTTCATTAATGCTATGGTGACGAATAATAATCTACCATGATTTGTTGGATATAAAATGTCATGTGTTAGATCATAATGATAAGAGCGCAAATAAAAATTGCCACCGAAATAATATTGAGCATTATTTTAGGCAAACATGTATTGTTTTTTATTTAATTGTAGTTTTAGTGGGCTACCGAAATAATCTACCATAATCTACCTTGATCTCCCATACTTTTCTATCCAAAGCATACAGCAATTTGACAGCCTGCTGATGATCGGTGTATGGGAGCTCAGCGGGGGTAGAGTTGATACGCAACTTGTTAACGATCGACTAAAAGTGAGCAAACAAGTCGTCTACTGACTCTCCCGGTTTCTGGACGAAATTTTCATATTCACGCCGGTAAGTCTCCACAAGCCTAGCCTTAATCGTCGCAGCACCAAGCAGTGACCATATCTCACGCGCCGTCTTAAGGTGACTCACTCTCTCATAATCCATGGGACCAAGCCCAGAAAAGAGAAAGTTAACAGCCTTGGCATTCGCCTCATGCCGAGCCACGATATCAGGCGTAGTACGCTCAGCGATTGGAAGCACCACAAAAGTCGTACTCTGAGTAGCATCCCTAATGTCCTGACTCTGGCTAACAAGGAACGCCTCCATCCTACCCTTCCAAAAGGGATAGCCATCAGAGCCAAGGACGGGAATCTTCCCAGAGTAAGTCATAGTCGCTACGGTTTCTTCACCGGTTAAGGTATGGAAAACCTAACCGGCTCTGATACCACTTGTAGGACCGAGACGTGCGACTAGAGGGGGGTGAATAGGAACACTTAAAAACTCAAACTCACGAACCCTCGGTGCAAACTGACAACTACTTAACACAACAAGCGCTAGACACCATCCACTGAAAGGAAACGTGTCTAGCAGCACTTGGTGTCGCCCACTGAACGGGTACACACCAACGAGCGGAAGCACAAGACTCAATGATCACAAGATCGCAAGTCAAGCAAAACAATGACTCACGCACAAGTATCTTGTTCGCCACTCAATGCACCGAAATGCGCCTTACTGGTTCAGAGCAGGTTAAGAGTATGGGCAGCAACAAGGAATACCAAAAGCGAAGTCGAAGCAAAGAGCCAAACACGAAAAGCTCCGAGAACAGCAGGTTGCTCAGATCTACCGGATGTTTCGATAGCAGCCGTCGGATGTTCCGGTGGCGGCTGTCGGATGTTCCGATGGGGTTTGTAGGTGGCGCTCCATGAGCCCAACCTACCGAATGTTCCGGTGGCTCCTATCGGAACTTTCGGTGGAGCCGGATGTTCCGGTAGGGACACCGGATGTTCCGGTGCAAACCTGGAACTTGGGTTTCCAAACCCTAAACTTGATCAAATCTTGTCCAATCTTCACGAAATTTGACACAAGCTATCTGAGCCCTATTCCAAGGCTATTCTCAAAAGATCAACTCAAAATGATCACGGGATTAGCGGGAATTTCAGATCGCGTGAAGAGGCAAGCTTTGGGCAAGAAAAGAGGAAAACACAAATTCGACTTGCTCGTGGCAAACCTGCAGGTTTGAGATGCACTAGGGCATAATCTCCACGTCCTTGCAAGTCCAAAACACCGGCAAAAGAAAGGATTCACCCATGGCCAAAGCAAACACCTAAAAGCTAAGGATTGAACCCAAAAACCAACTTAGAGGAGAGGAAGGGAGAGGGCTGCACACAAGCACTTCAATTTCAGAGGAATATCACTAGATTAATCATGAAATTAAGTGCATACAAAGTTCCTACAGCCTACCACCCTTCATCCTTCCCTCTTATGTGAAGAACACTAGCTAGGGGACTCAAATCCTAGCCCTAATGCTCTCTCTTCTCTCTTAGGCACATGGCTGTATGGAAATGAAGCCTAGGGTTTTCTAATGGTGGGAGAGTCACCAAATGACCAGCCACTTAGGTATTTATAGACCTAGGCCTGACGATACAATTAACACTAAGACCCTTACTCTAAAATTCCCGAAAGGGGCTGAAATGTACAAGATACAATCGGACGACTATGATGACGCTTTGATCTTCTTCTTCTCCACGCCTCACTTGGATGTACACCATGTAGCCAATAGTCCAGAAGCTTCTCTCGGTTTTGAAGTTAGAAAACGAAAAACTTTATTCTGCGGGCTTCCTAGGCCGGGTCTTGGCCCAATCTTCTATCTTGGCAAGTCGGAGCCCAACCCAGCAAGTCATGTGAACATGGGTGGAGGTTTTGAGCCGAAGCCGCCAAAGCCTCCCTCGCACGTCTTCGCGCCATGCACTCGGGTTGGAGCACCACGGTGGCACCCGGCTTCTCCAGTCCATTGGAGTCGCCTCACGGTCCATCGGAGGGCTTACACCACCGTCACCGAACCGACCCTCCGTGTACCGAGCTCCCATGGCCGACCGACGCCCAGCATTGCCTCCTATCCATTGGAGGGCTTTTGCCTCAGTCCATCGAGGTCTTCATCATCTACCTCCAGTCCATCGGAGGTCTTGCGCTCGTTGACAATCACTCATCACACCAAGAGAGCAATGAGGCCGGTTCATTGGCTTTCAGTGAGAAGTATGATAAGTTACACCACTCTACCTACTGAGCTATGGATGGAGGCCTTAAAAACCACTGCCCATATTCTCAACAGGGTTCCTAGTAAGTCTGTGCCTAAAACACCGTATGAGTTGTGGACTGGGAGGAAGCCCTCACTGAATTATTTTCTTGTGTGGGGCTGTCCAGCTGAGGCTAAAGTATTTAATCCAAATTTTGGAAAATTAGATCCTAAGACTGTCAGTTGCCATTTTACTGGCTACCCTGAAAGATCAAAAGGGTACCGTTTCTACTGTCCAAACAGACATACTAAGTTTGTAGAAACCAGACATGCTGTGTTCTTAGAGGATGAGATAATCAGAGAGAGTATGGTACCTCGAGAAATAAGTCTTGATGAGAAGCGGGTTTATGCCCCAACTCCTATGATTCAGGAGCCTTTCTTCTCGATACCTACTGTCGTTGCAGCACCCGTTGTTGCAGCTCCTTGGTCTTGGTGTACTGATCTATTGAGAAAAGGAATTATAAGTATAAGAAGTTGAAGAATTAAGTTTAAAGAATAAGTGTTTAAGTTGAGATCAAGGGGGAGAATGTTGGGTTGATCTCGCGAACGGCTTGGTTCGGAGACCGAGTCCGTCACCCTATCCGTGCCCTGATCGGGGGCGCAACAACCTTTTGGTTGCGGCCCCCTGTCACACCAGTGCCACATAAAAGGGGACGAGGGGAGCCGGCTCGGCAACCAACGTTCCCTGGCGAAACTCTCTCCTCAAACACACACACCCGATCCATGTAAGGCGACTGGAAGTGATGGGAAAAGCCGCCGCCACCGCCACTGCGCTACACCGCCACTGACGCCGTCATCCCCATGCCGCTAGTGCACAAGGACGACCTCGCTCCCACTCTCGCCGCGCCTACTCCAAGCAGGCGCGGGTCCTCACCATGGCTTCTTCATCGCAGCCAACCGAAGGTATAATCCAAGTACTAAGTCGATCTAGTGGTTTCGGGTTATGCGCAAGGTCCTAGAACACTAACAATGGTATCAGAGCCTCGGTTTAGGCTCTAACCCTAACCCTAGAAGTGAAACCCTTCGGTTTTGGCCGAACCCGAGCAAAACAGGTCCAAGTCTCGAGCAAATCTTTGAGTACAACGAGTAGAAGGAGAGGATTGCGTTGATTTGTTCAAATCCGAAGAAATTTCCCCATTTCGAAACCCTAGCTCTCGGTTTTTGCCCCGATTTGAAACAAACCCTAACCCGAAGTCAAATCCCCAAACAAATCGAAGTAGAGAGTCTCACCTGGGGCTCACCGTGGCCGTCGCCGTTGCCGGCGGCCACGGGCAGAGGCGGCGCGGCCGTCGGCTCGCGTGCGCACCCGTGCGGGGCCAGTGGGCACCACGGCAGGGCCACTCGACGGCGGTGGGTGAGCGCGCGACCGGCGAGGAGCCACGCGGCGGCGCTGGTACTCCGGCATCCTCTCTCTCCGATGCGGGGGCGAGGGGCCCGGGCGGAGGAAGAAGAGCCTGCGGCCGGAAGAGGGGAAGAGCAGAAAGAAGAAATGAAGTTAGGGTTTTTGAGGGTTCTGAATTTTTAGGAGTTTTATACCTAGTTGGGTGAAGTCTTGGCCGTTGGATCTGATCCGGCGGACGAGATCGCGCTTTCCCGGCCCAGGCCCACACTACAGCCTGGGACGCGGGGGAGCGGAGTGGAGCAGGCGGGGCCGGCGTCTTGGGCCGGTCTCGGGCCTCATGCACAGTGCGCAGTTTTTTTTTGTTATTTTCTCTGTTTTTTCAGTAATTAAGCATTGTATAATTGTTTTATACATGAATTAGCCACTGTTTTAAGTATCATACTTGCTGAAAGTTCAAGTTTAAGTTCTAAGTTAATTATTGAGTACTGAGTTTTAAGTTTTAAGCATAGTTTTCATGTTTCCGCTGCTAGTTTATTATTTCTCTATTTGAATTGAAACCAACGTGGATATTTATTTAGAGAATAAAAGTTAAATGCTTCATGTATAAGAATTTTCTGTTATTAAGTATATGACCTAGAATTTTATCTTTTGACCAACATTGATGATAATTTTGCCATGTTCATTAAGTTTTAAGTTTTATTCTATTCTAATTCTGCCCAACGGTGATTTAGAAGTAGAGCAATTATTGTTTTATATTGAGGCCATGTTTTAATTCAGTTTTCTAATTGAATTTATTTTCTTATGAAGCATCACCGTCTAAGATTGCCAATGCTCTGAGTGTGATCAATGGGCTTCTCCCGTTGGATGGCTTGAATTATCCCTCTTGGAGGGAGAAGTTGATGATGGCTCTCACGATGGCTGATATTGATCACGCCATCGAGACCCCTCGCCCCACACCGCTAGTGCTGGCGGCACAAGATACACCTGCTGCTGCTGATAACCTAGCAAGGCAAATGTCATAACCCAGCAAGGCAAATGTCATATGACCTTGAGAAAGCTAAGTGGGAGCGTTCTAACAAGAAGTGTCTCATGGTCATTTGGGGCACAATTATCCCTACTATTCGGGGTGCAAACCCTGAATGTGAGACTGCCACTGAGTACCTGCAGAAGATAAAGGACCATTTCACTGGTTCTACTAAGACCTATGCAGGGGCTCTTATTAAGAAGTTTGCTAATGCTGAGTATAATGGCAGTGGGATAAGAGAGTACATCATGAAGATGTCACACATGGCAGAACAGCTCAAAGCTTATGAGATGGAGCAAAAGAAAGATTTTGTTGTCCACCATATCCTGAACTGTTTGCCAAAAGAGTTTGAGACATTCATTGTGAACTACAATATAAGTGCTGAAAAGTGGATAGTTGAAAAGTGCATTGCCATGTGTGTTCAAGAAGTAGAAAAGATTAAGGCTCAAAAGAATCACAGTCCTGATAGTGTATACTTTGTGAAAAGTGAGAAGAAGAAAAATTTCTTCAATAAGCCAAACAAGCCTTTCTTCAAGAACCACAACTCTCAGGGCAAAAGGTTCAACAACCTTCAGCAAGGCCAGGGCTCTGGTAAGGGATCTAATCAGGATGCAGGTGAGAAGTCCCAGCACAAAGAAGGGCTTATCCCACTTGACCAGGTGGCGCCTGATCAGTGCAGGTGCTATGGCAAGAAAGGGGCACCACACAAAGAATTGTGTTGACTTCCTGAAGTGGCTCAACAAATCAAGTAAGGATGAAGTTACATTCATAGATTAGTCTCTGTATTTAGATTTACCCACTAATACTTGGTGGATTGATTCTGGTGCAACTGTTCATGTTGCTAATTCTTTGCAGAGATTCCATTCGAAGAGGACCCTGCGAAGAGGGGAAAGAAGCATTAGAGTCGGCAATGGACTCGAAGCTGAAGTGCACGCCATCGGAGATCTTTCCTTAGAATTAGATGGCGGATTTTTCCTTATTTTGCATAAAGTTTTATTTGTTCCTTCCATAAGAAGGAATTTGATTTCAGTATCATGTTTAGATTTTGAGAACATTCACTGTCATTTTGGGGATATAAAGTGCATTATTGAGTACGATAATAAGAATGTTGGTCTTGCCATTTTACAAGACAAGCTTTGTTTACTTTCCCATTGTGATTATGTGAATATTGTGAGTTCCTCTTCAGCTGTGAATGTTTGTAATATAAGTTCTAAGTGAAAGCGAAGTGATAATGAATCGTCGTCGAAATTGTGGCACTATCGTTTAGGCCATATTTGGAGGGGGAGGATAGAACGATTAATTAAGGAAGATATTCTCTACCCATTAGACTTTTCAGATAATGAGTATTGCATTAATTGCATTAAAGGAAAGTATGTTAAACAAATTAAGAAAGATGCCAAGCGAAGCGCAAGAATTTTAGAAATAACTCATACGGACATTTGTGGTCCTCTTCCTGTGAAGTCGGTAGATGGTTTTGATTCTTTCATTACATTTACCGATGATTTCTCTCGCTATGGCTATATTTATCCTATTAAAGAAAGATCTGAAGCACCAGATAAATTTAATTTATTTAAATCTGAAGTTGAAAATCAGCGTGATTTAAAGAATAAAGTTGTAAGATCAGACCGTGGTGGTGAATACTACGGGAAGCATACCCCTTATGGCCAGGTTCCTGGACCTTTTGCAAGGTTCCTACAGGAAAATGGCATAGTCGCCCAATATTCCACACCGGGCGAGCTTTAGCAAAATGGAGTGGCTAAAAGGCGTAATCGCACCTTAATAGATATGGTGAGAAGTATGATAAGTTACACCACTCTACCTACTGAGCTATGGATGGAGGCCTTAAAAACCGCTGCCCATATTCTCAACAGAGTTCCCAGTAAGTCCGTGCCTAAAACACCGTATGGGTTGTGGACTGGGAGGAAGCCCTCACTGAATCATTTTCATGTGTGGGGCCATCCAGCTGAGGCTAAAGTATTTAATCCAAATATTGAAAAATTAGATCCTAAGACTGTCAGTTGCCATTTTATTGGCTACCCTAAAAGATCAAAAGGGTACCGTTTCTACTGTCCAAATAGACATACTAAGTTTGTAGAAACCAGACACGCTGTGTTCTTAGAGGATGAGATAATCAGAGGGAGTATGGTACCTCGAGAAATAATTCTTGATGAGGAGCGGGTTTATGCCCCAACTCCTATGATTCAGGAGCCTTTCTTCTCGATACCTACTGTCGTTGTAGCACCCGTTGTTGCAGCTCCTGCTGGTGGTTCTTCGAGTGCAGCTATCAGTGAGCCTGAGGCCCCTGTTGTTACAGTGGCGCCACAAGTTCCTACTGTTGCAAATGAGGAGCCAGAGCAGCCTCCTGCAGGAAAGAGTAATGCCAATGAGCCTGCTCAAGAACCTCTTAGAAGGTCACAACGAAACAGGAGACCAGCTATCTCTACTGATTATGAAGTTTATGTAAGTGAGGATGCAGACACAGAAGGTGATCCCACCTCATTTGAGGAAGCCATGAGAGGTCCCCACTCATCCAAGTGGCTTACCGCCATGGAGGATGAAATGAGATCAATGAGCACTAATAAAGTTTGGGATCTCGAAGACATTCCTAAAGGAGCCAAAACAGTAGGCGGTAAATGGGTCTACAAAACTAAACGTGACTCCAAAGGGAATATTGAAAGATATAAGGCAAGACTTGTCGCAAAAGGCTTCACTCAAAGAGAAGGAATCGATTATACTGAAACCTTCTCGCCTGTTTCGTCAAAAGACTCTTTTAGAATAATTATGGCACTTGTTGCTCACTATGGTTTAGAGTTACATCAGATGGATGTTAAGACGGCATTCCTGAACGAAGATTAATATGAGAATGTGTTCATGGCTCAACCCAAAGACTTTATCGTGAAAGGAAAAGAAAATTTAGGGTGTCGACTAAAGAAATCCATTTATGGATTAAAGCAAGTGTCTAGACAGTGGTGCCTTAAGTTTGATAAAACCATAAGATCATTTGATTTTAAAGAAAATAGTGAGGACAATTGCATTTATACAAAGTTTAAGAATAGAAGTTTATTTTCCTAGTGCTTTGTGTCGATGACATATTGTCGGCAAGCAGTGATATGAATCTACTGCTGGAGACTAAGAATTTTCTGTCCTCAAATTTTGATATGAAAGATCTCGAAGAGGCATCGTATGTCCTTGGAATTGAAATCCACCGAGATAGAAAGAAAGGGGTATTAGGCCAGTGGTGGAACCGCCCTGCTTAATCCAGACTAAGCACACCTACCACCTTTGGCTCGCAGTGCACCTAGGCTAGACTAAACCCGGTAGTCCGTCGAGAGTACTTCGGCTCTCGATAACACCATTCCCAGAGGAACCGACATCAAACACATCCGACTCTCAAAGGAGCCACAACAGTTACATTCATCACAGGCAGTTGAAACAGAGAGTAATAGACTTTAATTTACAGACCAAATATATGAAGTCAAACACATGTTCAAAAATATAGTGGAAGCAATTTCAGAGTATATATATATAGCGGAAGCATTTTCAAAACATCTCGCAACGGAAACAACTCAAATCGTCTTCATACGGAGATAAACAAGGCGACAAGCACCGAGCCCACCGGTACTACCACCTCCAACACAGATGTCCAGATGTTGTCAGTACCTGTAATCCAAAAGTGGGGGCAAACCCTGAGTACTAATTATTGTTGACGGCCGTTATTGCACTACCAATGATCGTCAACTATCCATGAACATGGAGGAAAATATGCCAAAGTATGGATAAACACGTGCTACTAACATATTTCCACAAGTTGTGTTGAATATTTGATTGTAGGTACAAATATCAGCAGAAAACAGGCAAATTTGGCTAAGTCAAAGGGTCACTAGCCAGTGGGCCAGGTCGCCCGGCTCCAAGCCAGGCCGCCCGGCACCACTCCAACCTGTCCGGCCTGACTCAGGAGCCAAATCAGCTCATCTTCGACCTACAAGTGCATAAATGATGTGTCAACACACTTGTGAAGTCCAAATGCCGAATGCAACCTGTCAAGTACCGAAAGGCTTGCCACATCACCGATCCAACACTTGGATTGGTGAAGTCAGCAATCCGCGAGACGTCAATCCTGCGGCTAAGGAAGAAACATAAGTGAGATCAATGGTTGAAGGGAAAACACACTTGTAACCACCATGACCGCCATGCAATCGACTTGGGGAGTCAAGATGGACCATAGGATGAAGAATGGCGGTGGATCCAAGGGCTGGCCAGGCCGCCCGGCCTGAGGTGGGGCCGCTCGGCCTCCTACCAGGCCGCCCGGCTTGCCACCTGTCCCCTTAACCACCATATCGACCCTATAAGTACCCCCACTCACTTGGTGACTATAAATACCCCCTAGCTCTCATGTGTAGAGTGTGGAAGTTGAGTAGCTCACACTATCGTTTAGTCTTGTATCACTAGGTTAGTCCTGGGAGTTAGAGTTGAGTCTAAGCTTTTGCCTCAGGGATTCCGGAGTCTTCTTCGAGTCTCGGTAAAGCTCTTGTATCTTTCTATCTTTTGTACTCGTTACTCCAGTATAATATTTATCATTGTTCTATCTTTTGTTATACTTTACTTTACTTCTTGATTCTTGCCTAGTGTGGTGTACCTTTATTGCACACTAGATCCAAGGCTTAGGTTTGTGTTGTTCTTAAGTTACCTGAATCTTGTTAGACTTGCCGGTGCTATAAGCTTGTCTTAGGCTTTTGATCTAAGATTAAGATAGTTCTCACCCTCTGATCAAGGAAGAGCTTTAGTGTTCAAGTTCTCACTTGAACACTAGTATAGCGTGCCATCTTACCCACGCAGATCTGGTCGGTAGCCTCTCTAGGTGACAGCTCTAGAGGTCTCAGTAATCCACCCCGTCGTTCGGTAAGCCCGTAGGCGTTAGCCGGGTCTCCTTCGGAGGTCTACTATCTACCCCTTGACCCCTCGAGGCACCGAAATTTCGCTCGACGCAAGATCCTAGCTTGTATCTAGTTATCTTAGTTCAACCACGAATACTCCTCTACAGCGGTTAAGTAGTGGAGTTTGGAAATCTAATCCCACTCGTTGTCCTCCCAGGCAACTACCTAAGTGTTAGGCTTCTTTAGTCCCTGTTTTACTCTTCCCACCATACACTATCTTTATATCTTACCCTCGTTGTAAGTTTAGCTGGTATTTTATCTAAGTTATAGTACTGCTTGAAAGTTTGACATTTCATTCCACCTATTCGCCCTTGCTTCCCTGTGGATTTTTATGATACTCGGAATACTCTAAGTGAAAAAGCTACATCGAATCTCCGTGCGCTTACGGAGTAAAATCTGTTACGCTAAGAGACGTCAACAAGCTTTTTCTAGCGCCGTTGCCGGGGAAGCAATTGGCAATAGAAGTTTGATTTGTCAAACCTAGGTACTTATAACTTGATAACATACCGCTATTTCTTAGCGGGCTTATTTGCCTCTGTCTACTTTATTGTTGGGTGACAGAGAGGTGTATGACCGGTTTTGACCTACTAGCAAACTTTCACAACAATCCGGAGTCGCTCCTTAGAAGGAGAGTCCGTCAGAAGACAATCCATGGGTAGAGGCCTGTGCTAGGTACACTGGAGTTTGGACCCACAAGCACAACCGACATGACACATATGGCTGAGAAGACCATTCGCGAGTTCCCTATCCCATCCAGCAACAACATCCCCACTGGACCCAGTGTGATTGTTGGAGATGGATTCGAGCTCAAGCCAGGTGTCATCCACATGGTCCAAGCTAGCCCATTCTGCGGATTGGCGTCGGAGGATGCAAATAGCCATCTCCAGCAATTTTTGGAGATATGCAGCACTTTTACCATCAAGGGTGCAACCACCGATGCTGTTCGGTTTCGCCTCTTCCCATTCTCTCTGATAGGGAAGGCGAAACAATGGTTCTACCTGAACCGCAACAACTTGGCGACTTGGGAGGCATGCTCCAATGCCTTCCTTGCAAAGTACTTTCCGCTTGGGAAGACAAGCTCACTGAGGAACCGAATCTCGAGCTTCAAGCAGCTCGCTGATGAGTCCGTGGCGGAGGCATGGGAGAGACTACAAGAATATATCGCCGCCTGCCCCCACCATGGTATGGAACAGTGGTTGATAATCCAGAATTTCTTCCACGGACTACATCGGTCCGCGCAAGAACACCTCGATGCAGCCGCTGGAGGATCATTCTTGTCCTTGAGCGTTGCCGCTGCCCGCACTCTCATCGAGAAGATGGCAAGCAACCAAGGATGGAGAGAGGAGAGGGCGAACAATAAGCCCCGTGGAGTCCACCATATTGACGGCTCCGACATGCTTGCCGCCAAAATGGACCTCCTGCTAAAGAAGCTGGAGGGCGCTCCTGAAGCTGTACCGGTCCAGGCACTGGATTCTCGCATGACTTGCGAGCATTGTGGGAATACCGGCCACACGGGGAACAGCTGCCCCGAAAATGGATCGGAGGACATTAATTTCATCAACAACAATGGCTTCAGCAACGGGCCTCGTCCTCAACCAGGTTGGAATTCACGCCCCAACTTAACTTTCGCTGGCCAAGGTATGTCTTCTAGCAGTTCTCAGCTGTTTACTAAAAATTCTTTCGATCAAAAAACTGTGAACGATAGCATTAGTAAGAAGTTCCATGCGAATGATAGAGTTTTTGAATCTTTGTCAAATCAATTGGAAACTCTGAATAGTGCCATGAAGAACCAGCTGAGCCTTAATAAAATGCTAGAAACCCAGATAGCTTGCCACCACTCTACCTAGTCCTACTTCGGGGAAGCTTCCGGGACAGCCCGAGCCACCCCCAAAAGAACATATAAATGCTGTAACCACTAGGGGTGGAAGGTCTACACAAGACCCCCCACATCCTAGAGCTACAGGAAAAGAACAGGGAAAGCAGGCCGCACAAGGGGAGGAAGATGAGGTGGATCATGAACCACCACCGGTGAAGGAAGCACCAAAGTTAGCTCCGCACGAGTTCTATGACAGCACAGTGCTCCCTTTTCCTCAAAGGCAGAAGAAGGCCTCGGTCGACGATCAGTTCGGCAAATTTGTTGAGGTAATCAAGAAATTATATGTCAATATCCCATTGCTAGATGCGATGCAGGTGCCTACGTATGCTAAGTACCTGAAGGACATTCTCAACAACCAAAAGCCGCTGCCATCGACCGAAGTTGTGCACCTCACGGAGCAATGTAGCGCTGCTATACTCAACCAGCCGCCTGAAAAGAAGAAGGATCCTGGAAACCCCTCCATATCATGCTCAATCGGAACCCAGAATTTTGATCAACCTCTCTGTGATCTGGGAGCAAGCGTCAGCGTCATGCCAAAGGTAGTCTTTGATAAACTTACGCATGCTACACTTGCCCCTACTGCTATGTGCCTGCAGCTAGCGGATCAATCGATTCGCTACCCCGTCGGGATCGTCGAAGATGTCCTGGTGAAAATCCGGAACTTCATCATCCCGGTGGATTTTGTGGTGCTAGATATGGAGGTAGACACGAAGATGCCGCTCATCCTTGGGCGACCTTTCCTAAGCACCGCTGAGGCCAACATTGATGTTGGAGCTGGAGAAGTCTACCTCAACATTAATGGCAGACGGGAGACGTTCGCCTTCAAACAAAGGTCGAACAGTGCCGACAGGTAAAAACTTTCAAATTTAAATGTCAGGCACCTCGGGAAACACCAAGAGAGAAGATCGAGCTTTCGCCAAGCAAGCCAAAAATGGACTCTCTCCTCGTAGCCATGGAAAAGCTCCTGTACGATGGGGAAGCCCGCAAGCTCAAAGCCGATCGCAAAGCCGAGTCACTGAGACATGCCTCACTGGCCCAGCCGCCGACAAAGGACTCAGGAGGCAAAGCTCCTAAGATAAAGGTCACCGCCAAGGCAACGAACACATCTCAAGAATGGCGGAAGGAAGAGGAAACGCCAAAAGCCCAGCCAGAAAAGAAGACTAAAACTCAGAAACAAAAGGCTGTGGCAACCAAGAAGGTTTGGCAAGCAAAAGTTGCAGCACAGACGGCCACTAAGTCTCCGTCGAGCGCTGACACCAAACCAAAGGTATGACTTGCCCTCGCCAGGAGGTAAACTGGCCTTATCCTCCACTGCATATTTAATTCCCCGCGTTATAATTTTCCTATCTTTCATGCATCTACCTTTGAATTTCACCACTGCATGTTTAAATTTCATCAAAATTTTTTGCTTAACTTTGCATTTAGTTAGTTCAATTTTGCGAAAAAAAAATTTGGAGCCGGCTGGCCCCACCAGGAGCCGGCCGGCCCCCCTCTGCTCTATCTACGCGCTCCACTGCCAGGGGGCACCAGAGCCCGAGCCGCCCGGCCCCTGCACCGAGCCGCCCGGCCCCTTTGTCCTGCGCACCGACGCCGCCTCGCGCCCTCTGCACCGCTCATGTCCCATCACCACCCACCACCCTACACGCTAGGCCACCCGGCCTCCTTCTGGCGCCGCCCGGCTTGGCCCCGAGCCGCCCGGCCTGCCCCTGCTGCTTGCATGCACCCCCTTGCGCCTATAAATACAAATGCATGCATGCACTTGCTCCTTGCACCGCTCACCAACGCGAGCAAAACTCCCTTTCTCCCCCTAAACACACTTTCTTAAGCAATAATTTAGCACTTAGTTTTAATTCCTGCACTTAGTTAAAATTCTGCCCAATAAAATAAGTGCTACACCCTCGGTTTTTGGACGTCTTGTGGAGGCTCTGCCCCGCAAGGATGACTAACTCTTGGACAACTGACTTCTGGACGACTAACCGCTAACGCTAATATTTGTGTCTGCTTTGTCCCTTGTGTAGTATATTGTCTATTTTTGCAGGATGTCTTCTTTCTTTAGGAAAGCGAAGAAGGCCCTGAGCAACACAGGGAAGGGACTGCACCTGAAGTTTCCGTCTTCGTCGGACGAGCGCTCTCGCTCTCGTTCACAAAGCGGAAGCTCCAGGACCCCAGCAGCATCCGATAGGACTCCCACAGTGTCCGACAGGATGTCTGTCAGCGGTACACGCAGCCACCAGGACCAGGAGCAAGATGAAGGAGTTTCTTCTCAGCAACAACCGCAGCGCCGACTGATGAACCTGCAGGATATCAACATCTAAGGCGATCAGGAAGCCCAGGTGTTACAAGCCCTTACCACCAAGGCCTTTTGGAGGACCAAGTGCTTCAACGCCTTCTTCCTCGTCGAGATAGGTATGTTGGACCCGTTCATTAAAGCATTTGATTATGTAGGTTGGTCGGATTTCGCTAACATTATAGAGGAAGGATCCGTTCTTCTCACACAAGAGTTCCTGATGACTCTCCGCGTGGACAAGCGTACAACAGGTACGTTCATAAATTTTCGCATGTTCAATACTGAATTCTCTGTCTACCCGCAGCAGTTTGCCGACCTCCTGGGTTTCCACTCCAACTACTCATTGAGTGACCCAGCCGGTATGACATGAAATCTTTTTGGGTGGAAATATGTGGAGAGTACGGAAAGGGAAAACACAGCACCACCAAAATTCACAATCCCACTCTGAGACTCTTAGCTCGCTGGGTCTCGCTCATCGTCTTTCCAAGAGGCGAGGTTCATTGTGCACCCAACGAAGACCTCAAGTGCCTCTATGCCATGGTCAAAAAGAAGCGCTATGCTCCGGTCCTCGACATTGTCCACCACTGGGTGGGCATGAGAGCGACCAACACCCCTATAAGCATCACTTCCTTTGTCACCAGGATAGCAGCCAACCTGGGCCTCCTAGAGAATGCCCAACTTGACTACCTTTCCGATGACACATCACACTATGTGGGGGACCAACACTTTGTCCAGGCACATTTCATGAAGCGAGACGCCGCAACTGGGAAATTGGTCATGACATGGTTCGAGCATAATCCTGAGCTGCCGCTTCCAGCACCGCAGTTCGACATGTATACCATCGGGAGCCTAACCATGCAGCTACATGTGGAGGCACCACTCCAAAGCATCGGTGGCGTCATGACCAGAGCCCAGAGACGGCAAGCGAAGGAGTCACACCGCAGAGCCCGAGGAGAAGATTCTGAGGAACCCATCCATGCTTCCATACCAGTGAGCCGTCCTGGTACTTCTCCAGTACCGGTGGCGAGAGTTCCTACCAGCCTTTCCATAGTACACAACACTACGGAGGCGGTAGTGCATCACGTGCAGTCAGCCGAGACTTAGGTCACTCTGCTTCAACCCAGTATCGAACACATAACATGGCCGACATCAACTCCGCAATGGAGGGGATGAACTTGGGCCAATACGATTGTTGACGCAGCTTATGAACGAAAAATATACATTAATTTATTTTGTTTTTACCTATTTTTATGCGTCAACTTTACCTTTTACTAACAATTATCATAGATTATTGTGGATTTTGCAATATTGTCTTGGAAAATGGCTACTTGTGATTTTTGCAGGTTTTGGGCCTAATTTTAGCAAAATTCATCAATGTCTACCTTGAGTAAAAAGACCTCTGATTATTATTCAATAATGGGAGAAGAAGCCCAATTAAAGACCCATCAAATGAAGCCCAATTCTAGAAGACTCGACAAGATCTCGGGATACAGGAGAATTTGAAAAGTTTAGAGTCCGAAAAGGACTCCACGAAGATTTATATGAAGATTATCTCGAAGCCCGCAAAAGATGGAAACCAGAGGAGGCAAAAAGAGTCCGGGTCGGCCGACCAGAAGCCCCCAGGTCGGCCGACCTACCCCCTTCCTTCGTCGGTTCCAGTTTCCTTTTCGGCCACGTCTTCTCCAGGGTATTTAAAGCGAAGATGAGCCCCTGGTCGAGGCATCCAAGTCATTACCAAGGCGACAAGATGTAGACAAGAGGAACAACATCTAGATGAGAGCTGAGGGTCGAGTTTCTAGTCTAGGTTTAGAGCTTCTTCTAATTCCTAGAGGTAATTAGAGACCTTGCATGGTGGTCTAATTACCTAGCTCCAGAGGTCTAATTGTATCATCAAGGGAGGTATGATCATGGTTGTAAGTATGATACAGTTATCTAATGAAGTATTGTTCTTGTCTAATTATCATCTTCTTGTTCTAATTATGCTTGTTCTAGTTCTAATTAGATTTAGATCTAGATGCTAGTTGATTAGACATGTCATTAAGGATTATATTCATCTAGTGTTCTTGATTACGATTGTTGATCTAAGTAGTTAGAAGCCGGTTCTCTAATTACGATTCTGTTGAAAGCTTCTCGTCGATTACCTGGTTACCAGTGACAGTGGAGCCCGGGGAAAGGTTAAGCCTAGATAGGGGGATAGGTTGATTGATCGTGATTTATTTATGCTTTGATGAATATGCTTGAACGTGCTTATTTACCTTAAGTTGCTAGTTATCTCGTTGCTTTTATCTAGTTGTTATGTTCTTATCATGCATGTCTTGGATCCAATTAGAGCTTGATTAGAGGCTAGTTAATACCCCTTAATTAGTGTTCTAGTTCTGTTCTAATTGTTTATCATCTAACTTTGACGTAGATTAGACATAGATTAGATATAGATTAGAGGTAGTTTAGTAGTAGATTAGAATCATTCTTTTATCTTTAGTTTATCATAAACTCTTGTTAATTAGCTCTCAATTAGTTCGTTCCTTGGATTGACAAAACCCATGATACTCATCCTGGGGAAAAGCTACACACGATACTGTCGCTTGCAGTATAAGGTTTGCCGTGCTTAAGTGCCGTCAACAAGCTTTTCTGGCGCCGTTGCCGGGGATCGAATTATTCGAGACCTAATTAATTTGAGTTTATGTTTTTATTTAATTTTGTCTTTTGTTTCTAGTTTTTAGTTTATGTTTTCTAATTGTGTGCTAGTTAGTTTTCTAATTTTGTTCTAATTAGTTAGTTCTATTTCTTTAGTTTGTGTTTTTCTCTTTTCTTAATTTAGTCTTTTATCTTCTATTTTATGTGTTTTATTTAATGTTTTAGAATATAGTTTCTCCTATCTATATGAATATTTATACAGCTATTACATAGGAGCAACTATGGTGATAAAGGTAAGTCTGCTGTGTCAATTAAGTTTTTAAGACTAATGTTCTTTGGAGTTTGTTTGTGCTAAGCTACAGATAATGGAGGCAAGGATGATTAGCCGAGAAGGTCCTGAAAGCTAAGGATCGGTTGAGGACAAGGAAGATGAAGATATGGAAGGTTTGTCTCAAGTCCAATCCAAGCTTCAACCAAATCTCGAGCTACCCTCGGAATTCAGGACAGCAACACCTTGTGGGGCTGATTTGAAGACCTTAACGACGTCGGATGAAGAAAGTCCGAATACCAAAGTTGTAGATCTCTTCGAGCTCTTCAAGATAGAGTCCGAGTTTGCATTATTTGGACTTCAGAAGATGAAGTTATGGTCGAAATACTAAAGGGTCAGAACAAGGGAAGCTGAATTTCGGGAAAGACAAGAAGTTTGTTTCTCCAACACTTGAAGGTGCATTCAATCATGGCGATCCAAGGAAGGATTGAACTTAACTTCTTCAGGATTAAGGTAATTCTTGTTTTAATCATAAATATAATTAAAGTTTACCTATGTTTGATTAGAGCATTGTTTCATAATGATCATTAAGATGTTATTTGGTTGATTGTTATTCTATCCCTTCTTTTATTTTGTTTTATTTTGTTTGTGAAACCTTTGTTCCTTTTATCCAAATTTTGAGATTACTTAGATTAGCTTCTTGATCCATAACTTTGCAATGCTTAAATTCCAACATGGTGCCTCCCGATTTGATACAAATCGCATGTTTTTTTAGTAGATCTTTTAATTAGTTGATTGAATCTACTCATGCTTAGAGATGGTTAGAGTTTGCTAGTTCATTAATTCTCAAAGTTTAGTGTCTAATGTTAGATTTAACTTTTGTGTTTTATAAATATAAAAATTGAGAGTCAAGGTTTGTGTAAAAGTAGAAGGGGACCGACAACTTATTCCCCCGTAAGTGGGTCGGTCCAGGTTTATTTTTGTGCGAATTGCTTTTGAAATTTTAAACATGAACTTGTGCATGTTTCTCATGACATATTATATGTGCACAATACTATCTTTGAAGAACTAAAATTTCAAAACCTTTGTCTCTCTACAAAAAGAACCCTGGTTAGAATTTTATCTAAGCCAATTTTATTTTATTTCTTTCAAAATCATCCCTCTAATTTAGCCAAAATAATAGTTTATCCCATGTTTGATTTTATGAATCATGTTCATCTATGATTTACATATGCCTTAGTGTTTTGCTATGTGATTTCGATTAGAATTATAGTTGTTTTTGATTCATGAATCAAATGTTTGTTTAAATCCCAATCAACCATGTGACTCTACTTTTATCTCTAATCAATACCATGATGCTACTATATTATATATACATATATGTGTGCACTATGAGCTAACCATGCAGAGAAATTCACACTTCATTTGAAACAATGAGATTGAGTTTCAAATTGAAGAGTGAGTGGATTGAATGGAGAAGGAATTGAAGACAAAAGTCAAGCCCAATAAGCTTCAAGATCAACAATGGTGGGCTTAGACAATTTCCAACAAGACCCAAGTCCAAAAGATTGAAGATTGTCAACATCAGGAGATATAGACAGAAGGCTGAGATGTCATCAACATGAAGCTTGACCTCAAGAGGCAAAAGCAGAATATTTTCTTATATTTCGAAAGCCCAAAAAGTCCTCTTTCCAACGCAACAAGAATCACTCAATTTGGAGTTTCCTACAAGGAGCAATGTGCAAATCATTGAAGGCTGCGCGAGCTGAATTGAAATCTGGACAGAACGCAGTGCTTGAGTAAAACGGGCATAACTCCTTCATACGGAATCGGATTTTAGCGTATAAGCACTCGTTGGAAAGATAATTTCAGAGGCTATCCAATGGATCTATTATTTGAGGTATGTTCTGTTGAAGACCAATGAGAAAAATCACGAGAAAGGAGGTAGCAGCAACCATGGTGATGACTACTTGAGGAAGATGGTGACAACAATAATGAAGAAGGCTTGGGTAGTGCTTCCATGAGATTTTCATGATCAAGTTCAGTTGCAAGGAGCCTCAAAGACATTGGTACATGAAGACACAAGCAGAAGATTGTGCACACAAGTGATTCTCTGATCAAGACACGATGAAGCTGCACAATCAAGTTATCAAGCTGCATGGACACTTCGGATTCTTACTCCAAGGACCATGGCTTCACTTCAACGAAGGTAAGTAAGAAGTCTAGCTATATGACTTTAAATTAAGCGCTTTTCGGGAGGCAACCCGTTCTATCTTAGTATTAAAATTTAGTTAGGTTTTAATTTTGAAATTTTAAATTAAGGATTTGATAGCTTATAGGTAGCTACTCTCACTTACGTAGCTATCTAAATTTAATATTTACGTAGACTTTGCCAGTTTTTGAATTTGAATCAACTTTAAGTAAGAGAGAAATAATTTTATTAGATTTATCCTTATTGTGTGATTTTCAAAATCTTACTCTCTAATTTTATCCAAAAACTAGGCAACTACCTAAGCTACGTGGGTTAATTAATTGAATTATCTTTTAATTAATTACTAAATATTTGTTTTATAATAAAATAAAGTATAGGTTTAATTTTCAAAATGCTAAATAGAGATAATCTTTAATATGAAAATTAATTCTATCTTTTTGTGTGCTCTAAGTTATCAACCCTACATTAGTAGGAATATTTGCTTATATGCAAATTAAGGACTTAGAGTTAGTGAAGATAATCAACAACTTAGCGTAGCTAAATAATTTAGGCAACATAGGATTCCCTTCTTATCTTGAACCATCATCAATTAACCTAAATATAGACTTAGGATAAGGATCTTTGGAGAGCATTCAAAGGGACAAAACATTAAAGGGTAATTAATTAATCTGTCCAAAGCTGCATGCACGACGTCCAACTTGTAGAGGAAGCTATCCATGATGATTAGGAATCTAAGGAGTAACTTGCAGGAGAAGGAAGAGGGCCAACAGAGCCAGAAGAAACCTGGCTCGGCCGACCATTCCGCCCTGGCTCGACCGACCCTAGGTGTTCCCTCAGCAGATACACCTCTTCTTCAAGTCACCTCTTTGCCTATAAATTCTAAATCTTCGTTGCTGCTTATCTTTACCAATAGGTGTTATAGAGTCAGTGTTAGAGTCATTGAGTCTTTTACAGAGAAACGGGAAGTATGGCACCACCCTTTGAATCTTTTGCCTGTGGCTAGTTAACTTAATTTTTGTTTTTAATCACTATCACTTATTTCTTATTTGTGTTTTCCACTTTGCATTTGCATTATCATTTGTTTTTCCACATTTGCTTTGTTAGTATTGAAGTTTTCATAAACTTAATAATGGATGCTTTATTTCTATGTTAATAATCGACGGAGTTCTCTTCTTGGTAAATTAAGTTTAAACGTGGTGTTTAGATTTAATTTGAGACCATCATCATTAAGTCTAATTGAATGTTTCTTGCTAATTATATCTTTTGTAGATAAGCTATCATTTATCTTTTTGCATCTAGGTTAAATTGCATATTTGCATTATAATTGGCTGGGTTAACTTCATGATGTGTGCTTTTATGTTTATGATAACATTTCTAGATAATGTTTTTTTTTTTTGCAATTTTGTGTAAGCATGGTGCTTAGATTAAATTGTTGATCATCATTATGAAGTTACTTAACCTTGCTAGCTATCCATAATTTCATTTGTTAAGTTTATAAGCTTTGCAATGTGCTTTGGTTTTCTTGTGCTGTTTTGAGTTGATGATCTTGATAAAACATGGTGTTTTAATCTTGGTTAATTATAATCATAATGGCTATAGAGAGACTTAGCGATCATGTTGTAAACATGGTGTTTAGAACTTGGTTTAATCATTGTTTTTGTTTATTTACTTATCTCTTACATAATTACACATTTGCATTCATTGTTTTTAAGTTTAACTAGACCACAAGTTAAAAGTCTTTGGGAATATTTTTAGATTATGGTAAAATTTCTTCTGCTCTCGATCGTTATCCCGAGAGTAGTGTGTGCACTTGAATTATTTTTGCAGGAAATTATTTAATGACAAGTAAATTGAAGGAATATCCGGTAATATATTTCTAATATCTTCTCTTTACATTATACAATTATTTACCTATATCTATCTGTTTGATGTTCCCTTTGTGTTTCTCTTGTTTTTAGTGTGTTAGTTTAGATTTTATTTTGTGATTAATACTACAACCATGATCAATGCTTAATTAATTAATTTTGTTTCAAAAAAATGATGAAAGTTGCCGCTTTATCTTTATCATGCTTTGATTTTGGTTAGTCATATTAGCAAGCTCCCATAATACATGTTTAATTGAACTAACCAGCAAATTTATGATTGATTATGATTTTTCATAAAGACCCATATGATTTAATTTTTGCAAGGTTTATTCTTTGACATGATCATCTCCTTGTTTATTTTTATTGCTTAAAAATGTCATGATCAACTTTATGAGATTATCTTGCAATAGCCAATCCTACCAGAGCCAAATATATATTAAACTTTAGATTTATCAGATTTGTTTTTAAATGAGTTGGATCAAGACTGTGATCTAGGGTATGAGACTTAGAAGCTGGTCATTCACTTTTGCGTAACTTTTCTTTTTGCTAGACTTTCTATCCATGCATTGTGTCTCTCTACACTGGAGAGATTGCAAACTTCGCTGGATATCCATCCTTAAACCAAGATTATCATTTTGTGTATCCTCCTTGACCACAACCTATTATTTTCTGGAGTATTTAAGGATTAAATATTATTCTTTTTAGACAACTCTATCCCCTAAAGTTAAATGTTATAGTGATAATACTCTTGGGCGAGGGTGAGTATTATTCAAGTGTGGGGATGGAGAGCTGTTATCTTATTTTAATGGATTTTGTATAAAGGTTTTTGAGAGGGCATAAAGAAAAAAAAAAGCCAAGTGGCGCCTAGAAAAATAAAAAGAAAAAAAGGGAAAAAAAAGAAAAAAAGGAAAAAGAAAAAAAAAAGAGGCCAAGTGGCCGAAGTAGAATTAGGTATAAAAAAAAAGAAGAAAAAAAAATATATGCCTCTCAATAATCTTTGAAGTATTTTTAAGAGTTTTTATATATAGTTTTCTATAGTATTAGTTATCCTGTTTATATACTCCAGAAAATATTCCAACCATGTGCAATCCGATAGCAAGGACTTCATTTGTGCCTTGAGATCATCCATTGACACTTGCACATGTCCACTTTTTCTAAAATGTGTGTGTTCCATCCTTTCTTTCTCAACATTATTTTATTCCATGACCTTTTTGACAAGTCTCAGTAAAACCAGCAGATTTCTTTCTTGGTTCGACAATATTTTGAATTCAAATTTTGATTAGGATCCTACCAAGCTCCAGATAAGCTTCCACTTTATATATTTATATTCATTAGTTATCTTTTAGATATTAAGAGACTGGAGAGTTGAGTGTGTTTCTTTGGCTTTGCAAGAATTTATCTCTTATTGTTTGATTATATTTTCAAAAACTTATTGCTAAAATAAGGAGATGTGTCTTTGATAAGTTTGAACTCTTGCTAATTCTTTTATTGTGGGATGAGCTTAATTGAATATCTTTTCTTTCATAATTTGCTGGTTCACACTAAAATTTTGAGAGAGCTTGTTAGTTTGATTAATTAAGATTAGAGTGTGAAAAAGTTAATGTTTGGCAATGCTGATTCTTGACTTACTCGAGGACGAGCAAGGTTTAAGTGTGGGGATATTGTTGACGCAGCTTATGAACGAAAAATATACATTAATTTATTTTGTTTTTACCTATTTTTATGCGTCAACTTTACCTTTTACTAACAATTATCATAGATTATTGTGGATTTTGCAATATTGTCTTGGAAAATGGCTACTTGTGATTTTTGCAGGTTTTGGGCCTAATTTTAGCAAAATTCATCAATGTCTACCTTGAGTAAAAAGACCTCTGATTATTATTCAATAATGGGAGAAGAAGCCCAATTAAAGACCCATCAAATGAAGCCCAATTCTAGAAGACTCGACAAGATCTCGGGATACAGGAGAATTTGAAAAGTTTAGAGTCCGAAAAGGACTCCACGAAGATTTATATGAAGATTATCTCGAAGCCCGCAAAAGATGGAAACCAGAGGAGGCAAAAAGAGTCCGGGTCGGCCGACCAGAAGCCCCCAGGTCGGCCGACCTACCCCCTTCCTTCGTCGGTTCCAGTTTCCTTTTCGGCCACGTCTTCTCCAGGGTATTTAAAGCGAAGATGAGCCCCTGGTCGAGGCATCCAAGTCATTACCAAGGCGACAAGATGTAGACAAGAGGAACAACATCTAGATGAGAGCTGAGGGTCGAGTTTCTAGTCTAGGTTTAGAGCTTCTTCTAATTCCTAGAGGTAATTAGAGACCTTGCATGGTGGTCTAATTACCTAGCTCCAGAGGTCTAATTGTATCATCAAGGGAGGTATGATCATGGTTGTAAGTATGATACAGTTATCTAATGAAGTATTGTTCTTGTCTAATTATCATCTTCTTGTTCTAATTATGCTTGTTCTAGTTCTAATTAGATTTAGATCTAGATGCTAGTTGATTAGACATGTCATTAAGGATTATATTCATCTAGTGTTCTTGATTACGATTGTTGATCTAAGTAGTTAGAAGCCGGTTCTCTAATTACGATTCTGTTGAAAGCTTCTCGTCGATTACCTGGTTACCAGTGACAGTGGAGCCCGGGGAAAGGTTAAGCCTAGATAGGGGGATAGGTTGATTGATCGTGATTTATTTATGCTTTGATGAATATGCTTGAACGTGCTTATTTACCTTAAGTTGCTAGTTATCTCGTTGCTTTTATCTAGTTGTTATGTTCTTATCATGCATGTCTTGGATCCAATTAGAGCTTGATTAGAGGCTAGTTAATACCCCTTAATTAGTGTTCTAGTTCTGTTCTAATTGTTTATCATCTAACTTTGACGTAGATTAGACATAGATTAGATATAGATTAGAGGTAGTTTAGTAGTAGATTAGAATCATTCTTTTATCTTTAGTTTATCATAAACTCTTGTTAATTAGCTCTCAATTAGTTCGTTCCTTGGATTGACAAAACCCATGATACTCATCCTGGGGAAAAGCTACACACGATACTGTCGCTTGCAGTATAAGGTTTGCCGTGCTTAAGTGCCGTCAACAACGATCAGAGGTTGTATCAGCAGGTAGGTGACATCTACCAACGCACGGAAGAGATGGGTCAACGGCTCCAAACCAACACGGAAATGCTCCAGAACCTGAATGAGCAAGTTGGAGCCGGCTCTCTCAATGCTCAGAACTTCTACAACTACTACTACCAAAACCCCTAGCTTCATTGAAGCTTGGGGGGATGGTAGACCGTTATGAGCATGCCTCCTCGCGCCTGTGTCTCCTCACAGTAAGGTGTCCCCGTCTCTTGTCCCTGTCTCCTCCCATGTGCACCAGCAGTACCCTGTCCGACCAAGCAGCAGCATCACCCGTCCTACCAGTACCAGCAGTACCCCATCCGACCGAGCAGCAGCATCACCGTCCTACCGAGGTAAGTACTTTCAATAATGTTTTTATTTATTTTCTTTTTTATTGCTTTATCTAAAAAAAACAAGAGTGTCAATAAAAACAACTCCCAACTTTGATGCATATATCCTTCATATGGAAATGATGAATAGTTGCTCTATTATGTTCATGCTTAGTTGTTTATGCATGTACTACACTTAGCTTAATTTCGAGCTTGTGTGTATAAGTTGAAATCTTGATCTTGTACTTAGTGGATGCCATTTGCATAACCTTGTCTAAGTTGTTGTGAGAAATGATATGGCCAAGCACTAGGTTGTCTTCACATGTCCCTAGTAAGATAAACATCTCAGGTTTATTCTTTTGAAAAATGAAATAAAATTCCCCCATCGGTTTTTGAATACCTACCAGAGCCAAATACATTGAAATATCTGAGCCTAGCTTGTTTAAGCTACTTAAAGTCGTTTTGAGCTTTGTCAAATTTTGAGTCTCTTAGAATAGAATCATCTCTATCTTGTGAATTGTTGGAGCAAAAATCCACCACCACAAATGAATTTACCTATCCTGGGTATGCATCCATATATCTCCAAAATAATACCCTTAACCTTACTCCTTCCAATCAAAAAGAGGTAGAGTATGGAGCTAACAAAAATATGAGGAAAAAAAAGAAAAGCATGCTAGTCAAGCATGGCAAAAATATGAGAAAAAGAAAAGTATGCTAGTCAAGCTTGGCAAAAAGAGAGAAAAATACAAAAAGGCTCCATATTCATACCTAGCAATCTAAAAGGAGAAGGAAAGGAAACAAGGAGATTCATCCATCCACCCACCAAATAAAGCTCCAACAATGAATAAGGCTAGATGATGTAGTACATTTCTTTGGTCCAATCTTTGGCTTTGCAAAACAAACAACTTAAGTAAGCTGAGTTCTTCCATGACCCTGAGCCCCACATAAGCCTTAGTATAGGAAGTTCTTAGCCATGTTCTTGGCTTCAAATGGTGAGGATACACTTTGAGCGATCAAGAGTACCTTTGGGGAAACTTGTTTTCTTTTGAAAAATCTTTAAAAACACCTGAGATGTGAATCCCAAAAGACATGCTTGGAGCAGAACCTGCAGCTAAGTCGTTCTTCCTCTCAACCGCCCAAGACATGGTAAGACAAAAAGATGCACCACAGGTACGAGTGAGAGTGATCATTGCATACACTATGGTTCGAGGTAAAAGCATGGGTGTCATCTGTCATAACTCCTATTCATGAGCATCGATATTGCAGCAACTCCTGATCCATAACCCATCTTGGCTTTACTCGAGGACAAGCAAAGGTCTAAGCTTGGGGGGTGTTGACGGTCGTTATTGCACTACCAATGACCGTCAACTATCCATGAACATAGAGGAAAACATGCCAAAGTATGGATAAACCTGTGCTACTAACATATTTCCACAAGTTGTGTTGAATATTTGATTGTAGGTACAAAGATCAGCAGAAAACAGGCAAATTTGGCTAAGTCAAAGGGTCACCGGCCAGTGGGCCAGGTCGCCCGGCCCCAAGCCAGGCCGCCCGGCACCACTCCAAGCCGCCCGGCCTAACTCAGGAGCCAAATCAGCTCATCTTCGACCTACATGTGCATAAATGATGTGTCAACACACTTGTGAAGTCCAAATGCCGAATGCAACGTGTCAAATACCGGAAGGCTTGCCACATCACCGATCCAACACTTGGATTGGTGAAGTCAGCAATCCGCGAGACGTCAATCCTGCGGCTAAGGAAGAAACATAAGTGAGATCAATGGTTGAAGGGAAAACACACTTGCAACCGCCATAACCGCCATGCAACCGACTTGGGGAGTCAAGATGGACAATAGGATGAAGAATGGTGGTGGATCCAAGGGCTGGCCAGGCCGCCCGGCCTGAGGTGGGGCTGCTCGGCCTCCTACCAGGCCGCCCGGCTTGCCACCTGTCCCCTTAACCGCCATACCGACCCTATAAGTACCCCCACTCATTTGGTGACTATAAATACCCCCTAGCTCTCATGTGTAGAGTGTGGAAGTTGAGTAGCTCACACTATCGTTTAGTCTTGTATCACTAGGTTAGTCCTGGGAGTTAGAGTTGAGTCTGAGCTTTTGCCTCAGGGATTCCGGAGTCTTCTTCGAGTCTCGGTAAAGCTCTTGTATCTTTCTATCTTTTGTACTCGTTACTCCAGTATAATATTTATCATTGTTCTATCTTTTGTTATACTTTACTTTACTTCTTGACGCTTGCCTAGTGTGGTGTACCTTTATTGCACACTAGATCCAAGGCTTAGGTTTGTGTTGTTCTTAAGTTACCTGAATCTTGTTAGACTTGCTGGTGCTATAAGCTTGTCTTAGGCTTTTGATCTAAGATTAAGTTAGTCCTCACCCTCTGATCAAGGAAGAGCTTTAGTGTTCAAGTTCTCACATGAACACTAGTATAGCGTGCCATCTTACCCACGCAGATCTGGTCGGTAGCCTCTATAGGTGACAGCTCTAGAGGTCTCAGTAATCCACCCCGTCGTTCGGTAAGCCCGTAGGCGTTAGCCGGGTCTCCTTCGGAGGTCTACTATCTACCCCTTGACCCCTCGAGGCACCGGAATTTCGCTCGATGCAAGATCCTAGGTTGTATCCAGTTATCTTAGTTCAACCGCGAATACTCCTCTACAGCGGTTAAGTAGTGGAGTTTGGAAATCTAATCTCACTCGTTGTCCTCCCAGGCAACTACCTAAGTGTTAGGCTTCTTTAGTCCCTGTTTTACTCTTCCCACCATACACTATCTTTATATCTTACCCCCGTTGTAAGTTTAGGTGGTATTTTATCTAAGTTATAGTACTGCTTGAAAGTTTGACATTTCATTCCACCTATTCGCCATTGCTTCCCTGTGGATTTTTACGATACTCGGAATACTCTGAGTGAAAAAGCTACATCGAATCTCCGTGCGCTTGCGGAGTAAAATCTGTTACGCTAAGAGACGTCAACAAGCTTTTTTTGGTGCCGTTGCCGGGGAAGCAATTGGCAATAGAAGTTTGATTTGTCGAACCTAGGTACTTATAACTTGATAACATACCGCTATTTCTTAGCGGGCTTATTTGCCTCTGTCTACTTTATTGTTGGGTGACAGAGAGGTGTATGACCGGTTTTGACCTACCGGCAAACTTTCACAACAATCCGGAGTCGCTGCTCAGAAGGAGAGTCCGTCAGAAGACAACCCACGGGCAGAGGCCTGTGCCAGCTACACTGGAGTTTGGATCCACAAGCACAACCGACACGACACATATGGCTGAGAAGACCATTCGCGAGTTCTCTATCCCATCCAGCAACAACATCCCCACTGGACCCAGTGTGATTGTTAGAGATGGATTCGAGCTCAAGCCAGGTGTCATCCACATGGTCCAAGCTAGCCCTGAGAGCCAATGGACCGGCCTCATTGCTCTCCTGGTGTGATGAGTGATTGTCAACAAGCTCAAACCCTCCGATGGACTGGAGGCCCTCCGATGGACTGGAGGTAGATGATGAAGACCTCGATGGACTGAGGCAAAAACCCTCCAGTGGACCGGAGGCAATGCTCGGTGTCGGTCGGCCATGGGAGCTCGGTACACGGAGGAGCGGATCGGCAACGGTGGTGTAAGCCCTCCGATGGACCGCGAGGCAACTCCGATGGACTGGAGAAGCCGGGTGCCACCGTGGTGCTCCAACCCGAGTGCATGGAGCGAAGGCGTGCGAGGGAGGCTTTGGCGGCTTCGGCTCAAAACCGCCACCCAAGCTACCCAAGGCTTGGTGAGTTGGGACACGACTCGCCAATATAGAGAAGATGGGCCAAGTCCGGCCCAAACGGAGATTTTCTAAAGTTTCTCGGTTTCTGACTTCAAAACCGGGGGTGCAAAGGCGGATTGGACTACTGGCCACGTGGAGGACATCTGAAGATTGCGTGGAAGCTAAGAAGATCAAGTCTTCATCGTGGTCGTCCCCGATATTTCAGGTTCTTTTCTGTTTTAGCCCTTCCGGGCGTTTCTAGTGTTAGGGGTCTATGTGTAAAAATGCCAAAACTGAACCGGTGTATAAATAGCCTGAGAGCTAGTCATTAGAGGTAGTCTTGGCAGCTAGGTTTTCATTTGCTTAGGGTAATTTTCGTCCTCAAGCTTTGAGCTCCAAGTTTAAGAGGGTTAGGGTGAGATCTAGCCTCCAAATCAAGAGGGAAGGTGAGGGTGGTTGCTTGGGACGAAATCCTTCGTTGTAATCTGACCTAAGACCTCTTTTGAGGCTCATAATCGAAGTGGTTTCGTGCAGCAACTTTGTGTGCTTCAATTCTTGGCCTTTTGGATGTTTGTTTTGGCTAAAGTTGAATCCTTTGTTTTCCTTATGCTTTGGACTTGCAAGGACGTGGAGATTATGTCTTAGAACATCTCAATCCCAAAGGATTCCCACGAGCAAGTTGTTCTTGAGCTTTTTCCTTCTTGCCCAAATATTCACCTCTTCACGAGATCTGAAATTCCCGCTAATCCCGTGATCTTTTTCCATAGATCTTTTGGGAATAGTTTTGGAATGGGTCTAGGATAGCCTGTACCAATTTTCGTGATGTTTGGAGAAGGTTTGGTCAAGTTTCGGATTGCTTTTGTGTGAAGTTTTCTGCTGTCCAGTTTTCCTGCTGGTTCTGTCCACTTCCAAGTCTTGTTTGGTTTAGGGTCAAACCTCCGAATTTTGGGCTAAAATTTTGTGGAGCTCTTTATCAGTGAATCATAAAGCTCACATAAAAATTTCAGATCATTTGGAGGTATTTTGACCTGGTTTTGGTATTTTTCTTTTCGGGTTAGTCTGTCAGTTTTTTAACCACCGGACAGTCCGGTGGTTAACCACCGGACGGTCCGGTGGCTCTAAGAATTTTATTCCTTGTCCAATTGAGCTGAAAATTTGTGGAGTTGTTCCTTGGCCCCTTATTAACCTCCAATAAAAAATTCATAATTTTTGGAGTTGGTTTGATAGGGTTTTGATTCGAATCTTTTTGGAGTGTCAAGCTGTAAGCACCGGACAGTCCGGTGGTCACAACTTGCTCCAATTGGCCTGAACTTTTCTGGAGTTGTTCCCTATTGCCTTGTGAAAGTGTGATAATTTTGGGAGATTTTTTGGAGCTTTTCTTTAGGGGTTTTGAGATTTTTCTTTGCAGCCCTGTCCGTCTGAAATCTGCAGTTCTCCAGAGTTGGTTCCTTTTGCACTCTTTTTCTTAGCCGTTTGAGCGTGTGCTTCCGCTTCGTGCTTGGTACGTATCTGTTCAGTGGACGGTACCAATCACGTGTTGTGAGCTAGATACGTATCCTCTTAGTGGACGGTGTCTAGTTTCGTTGTGTGCGTTGTTTCTGTTTTGCACTGCGGTGGGGGTTTGAGTTTGAGTTTTCAAGTGCTCCTATTCACCCCCCCCTCTAGTCGCACGTCTCGGTCCTACAAGTGGTATCAGAGCCGGTTAGGTTTTCGATACCTTAACCGGTGAAGAAACCGTAGCGACTATGACTTACTCTGGGAAAATTCCTGTCCTTGGCTCTGATGGCTATCCCTACTGGAAGGGTAGGATGGAGGCATTCCTTGTTAGCCAGAGTCAGGACATATGGGATGGTACTCAGAGTACGACTTTCGTGGTGCTTCCAGTCGCTGAGCGTACTACGCAGGATATCGTGACTCAGCATGAGGCGAATGCCAAAGCTGTTAACTTTCTCTTCTCCGGGCTTGGTCCCATGGATTATGAGAGAGTGAGTCACCTTAAGACTGCGCGTGAGATATGGTCACTGCTTAGTGCACACCATGAGGGTACTGCAATGATTAAGGCTAGGCTTGTGGAGACTTACCGGCGCGAATATGAGAATTTCGTCCAGAAGCCGGGAGAGTCAGTAGACGACTTGTTTGGTCACTTTCAGTCGATCATCAACAAGTTGCGTGTCAACTCTACCCCCGCTGCCCTCCCATATACCGATCATCAGCAGGCTGTCAAGTTGCTGTATGCTTTGGACAAAAAAATATGGGAGATCAAGGTGAACTCAATCATTGAGTCCGCATGGTATGATACGATTGGAGTAAGCTCAAGGCCACCGAGGTAGATTACAAGATGAGAGATTCCCTCGCTTGTATAGGTTCTAAGAGTCTGGCCTTGGCTACCCCTCTAGTGAGTTTGTCACTAGCCCCATGTTACACAACTTCTCGTTTTCTGCTTTGATGTCTGTTACAGAGGAGCAGCTAGCGACGCTTGGGGATGATGAGTTGTGTCTAGTGTCTAGTCGCTTTCAGCGCGCCTATGACAACCAGATGAGCAAGAAGAGGGGAGAGCGGCCCAAGTGCTTCGAGTGCGGAGAGGTCGGCCACTTCATCGCCGAGTGCCCCAACAAGAATGACTACTACAAGAAGGGCAAGAGCTACTCCCGCGACTCCGACAAGTACCACCCCAGCAAGGCAAGCTTTGACAAGCACCACTCCAGCAAGCACGGCTCCGGCAAGCGCCCCTTCGGCAAGAAGAACTTCCGAAAGGCTTTCAAGAGCTACCAGAAGGACAACCGAAAGCGGGACAAGGCCTTCTTCGCTGAGATCGGGTTCTGCAGCAGCGGATCGTCTTCCTCTTCGTTCTCGTTGAGCTCAAGCGATGAGGAGATCACGTACAGGAAGGACAAGAGGAACGATCAAGGCGGTCCAGCTGGCTTGTGCTTCGTCTCCACCAAGTCCAGGCGCAAGAACAAGGACAAGAAGAGCTCGGTTTGCTCCATGGCGCTTGAGGACAAGGAGAACAAGGATGATGGCAGCAACTCTTCTTCCGATGATGAGGTAACTCCTGAGCAAGCCGAAATCCTTGAGATGCTAGAGCAGAACAGCCGAGAGCTTAAGGCCCAGGATAAGATACTGGAGAAGGCAACCAAGAAACTGCAGAAGTTGAAAGCCCAACTTGCTAAGGCTTTAGAGGAGAATGAGAGGTTGAGGAGTGTGAGACCCCAACCCAGTGAGATTGAGTGCCCTACCTGCGAGTCTTTCATGACGGAGCTTAGTGACCAGAGAGATAGGTATGCCAAGCGGGTAGAGGAGATAGATGAGTTGAAGGCTGAGCGAGGCAAACTCCGGTCCAAACTGGATGAGCCTACTTTGAGTGGAGAGCTTAAGTGTGAGTCTTGCCCCTGTCTAGCTAGAGAGCTAGCTGTTCTGAAGGAGAAGTTTGAGGGGCAGCTCATAGAGCTTGAGGAACTTAGGGCTAGACCTACGCTTTTGGGTGAGTGTATGGTCTGTCCTACCTTGAGAAGTGAGTTAGAGCAGTTGAGAGCTGACTTTGAGGTGCTTTCAGCACCTACTGACACTTGCGAGAACTGCCTAACCCTTAGAATGCAGCTGATGAATAGGAATGCCACCATTAGGAAGTTGGAGAAAGCTGTTGTGGTTCCCTCCCTAGACGGTGACACTTGAACTAGACTATAGTTCTGGAGGATCTAAGGGAGGAGGTGTTGTCTTTGCAGAATCACAACAACAGGTTGAGAGAGGTGCTCAGTTGGGTATATGCGAGGCAACCCCAACTAGAGATGATCATAGAGAGCACCAAGAGAGGTGAGGGTGAGACGAGTGGTGTTGGGTTTGGAGAGTGCAGCACTTCGGGTGAGAAAAGTGCCCCAATTAAGGTCAAGACTGCACCTACCCAGCTAGGAGAGACTGTTGATGGGGTTTACCATGAGCCACCCAAGGCTGCCCCAAAGAAGCAGTACTGGACACCCAAACCTTATAAGGCTAAGCTGGACAAGATTGTTGAGGAAGAGCTTAAGCCCAAGGGCAAGAAGCCAGTCCAGTAGCCTGAGCCACCTAAGGCCACACCACCTAAGCCCAAGTCCTAGCCTAACCCAGTTCCTAGGAGGCCTGTCTACCACTGTGAGTTTTGCCAGCGGAATGGCCACCTAGAGGAGTTTTGCTTCAGGAGGAAGCGGGTTGAGAGGCAGGAGAGAGCTTGGGGGAACCAAGATCAGTTCTACCAGGGTGGTTGGCAAGATCCTCCCCACCGCAGTGAGATGAGAGACCGCTTTGCCGGTGGTGAGAGAGGAGGCGGCTTTCAGGCTCGTGCTCCTAGTGGTGAGAGACGCTTTACCGGCTGAGCTCCTAGTCGTTTTCAGCGCGGCTATGGACCTCGTGACCGAGGCTTTGAGAGAGCTTTCGAGGGTTCACGCTTTGGAGGTCGTGGTTACCCTGATCGTCGTGATGATTTCTTATATTGTGCTTACCCCACTTTTGAGCAGATGGCTCGGCACTGGTACAGCAGTTTTGGGACTAACCCCAGTGCTGGACCATTTGCTCACCGTCGCTTTACTTGACTTTGCAGGATCGAGGCATGGAGGACGTGTGGATCATGGACTCAGGGTGCCCTAGACACATGACAGGGCACCGCAAGTGGTTCTCCAGCCTCAACCCCATAAGCACTAAGGAGTACATCACATTCGGGGACAATGGTCAAGGTAAAGTGTTGGGTGTTGGCTCTGTTTCGCTCTCTGCTAAGCTTTCCCTGAGAGAAGTTGCTTTTGTCCGGAATCTGGGGTTCAATTTGGTCTCTGTTTCGCAACTTCTCGATGAAAGATTTGAGGTTCGTTTCAAGAAGGGTGCGTGCTGTGTTCTTGATGCTGAGAAAACCCTTGTTTGCTCTTTGCTGCCTTTTGGTCAGGTTTTTAGGGTCGACCTCACATCTGTTTCTGGCCCTGCTCGCTGTTTGGTTGCTAGTCCTTTTGCTGATATATGGAAGTGGCATAGAAGACTTGGTCACTTGAGATTTGATCTGCTAGTCAGGTTAAGTTCAATGGGCCTAATCCGAGGATTGCCTAAATTGAGAGCTGAGAAGGACTTAGTTTGCCACCCCTGTCGTCATGGCAAGATGGTTGCCGCCTCTCGCATTCCTGTGTCTCAGGTTATGACCTCCAATCCGGGTGAGCTACTCCATATGGATACAGTAGGTCCTGCTCGGGTAGCATCGGTCAGTGGGAAGTGGTACGTGCTTGTCGTTGTGGACGATTTTTCGCGGTTCTCGTGGGTATTTTTCATGGAGTTTAAGGATGAGGCGTTTGGTTTTGTTCGGGATCTGGTACTGAGGTTGAGAAATGAGAGTCATAAGGCCATGAGGGCTATCCGCGGTGACAATGGCGGAGAATTCAGAAACTCTCGTTTCGAAAACTTCTGTCGTGACCTAGGTCTTGAACACCAGTTTTCTTCTCCATATACCCCTCCGCAGAACGGTGTTGTGGAACGCAAGAACCGCACACTTGTTGAGATGGCACGGACGACGCTCGATGAGCATAGGACTCCGAGGCGCTTTTGGGCTGAGGCAGTGAATACGGCCTGTTACATTGCGAACTGGATTTTCTTGCGAGCTTTCTTTGGGAAGACCTCGTATGAACTTCGGTTTGGTAGGCCGCCCAGCATCAAGCATTTGCGAGCGTTTGGCTGCAGGTGCTTTGTGCTGAAGAAGGTGGGGCATTTGGACAAGTTTGAGTCTCGTTGTTTGGATAGGATTTTTCTGGGGTATGCTTCTAACTCTAGGGCTTTTCGTGTATAGATTTTAGAGGTCAAGCAAGTTGTTGAGACTTGTGAGGTTTCTTTTGATGAAACTATGCCCTGCACAACCCCTGCCTTTGAGCTTTCAGGTGATGATGAAGAAGGCACCCCCATCTTTGAGGATGAGGAAGGTGCAGTTAATAATGGTGATGCAGGAGCCACTGCACCTGCTGCAGCTCCTGCCCTCTCTGCTATGAGCTCAGATGATGAAGGAGGACCCTTGCCCACGGCTTCCTCCTCACTCCCCCGACAGCAAGCTCATGCAGAGGCTGGACTCGCTGAGGACACAGGGGAGGTGACCTCCGAGATTGTACCATCTCGGCAGGTCCAGCGGGATCACCCTCCACACAGGATGATTGGAGATATTCACCAGCGTGTCACACGCTCTTCGGTTAACTCTCTAGCCTTTTTCTCCCACTCTACATATGTTGCTTCTTTTGAGCCCCGGGATGTGTCACATGCATTATCTGATCCTAACTGGGTGAACGCCATGCATGAGGAGTTGGAGAACTTTGAGAGAAACCATGTCTGGGATTTAGTTAAACCTCCACCAAACTGTCGCCCTATAGGTACCAAGTGGGTTTTCAAGAACAAACAGGGTGAGGATGGGATGGTTGTGAGGAACAAAGCGAGATTGGTAGCCCAGGGTTTCTGTCAGAAGGAGGGGATAGATTATGAGGAGACCTTTGCCCCTGTAGCTCATTTGGAAGCCATTAGGATTTTGCTTGCCTTTGCGGTCTCTAAAGGCTTCAAACTGCAGCAAATGGATGTCAAGTCTGCTTTCCTGAACGGGTTCATAGAGGAGGAGGTATATGTGAGACAACCTCCTGGCTTTGAGAGTGCTAGATTTTCAGACCGGGTGTATAAGTTGAGGAAAGCCCTTTATGGTCTGAAGCAAGCTCCTAGAGCATGGTATGCTAGGTTGAAGAGTTTCCTGCTCAAGTCTGGATTTGTGATGGGTTCAGTAGACAAGACCTTGTTTTTGTTGAGTCGTGGCGGTGACACCTTGATAGTTCAGATATATGTTGATGACATAATCTTTGGTGGTTCATCTCACGCTTTGGTGTCTAGTTTTGCTGAACAGATGAGCAGGGAATTTGAGATGAGTTTTATGGGTAAGCTCCAGTTCTTCCTCGGGCTGCAGATCAAGCAAGGCCTTGAGGGTACCTTCATCCATCAAGCCAAGTACACAAGGGACATACTCAAAAAGTTTAACATGGGTGACTCTAAACCCATGACAACTCCTATGAGTACAAACACGGCGCTTGATGCTGATGAAGATGGGGAGGCGGTGGACCAGAAGGAATTTCGAGGGATGATCGGCTCACTTCTGTACCTGACGGTGACCAGGCCGGATATTCAGTTCGCGGTCTGTCTTTGTGCGCGCTACCAGGCTTCTTCTAGGACTTCTCACCGTCAAGCGGTGAAGCGCATTTTCAGGTATCTGAAATTCACTCCTGAGCTTGGTCTCTGGTATTCCTCGGGTTCTTCTCTTTCTCTTAGAGGATTCTCAGATGCTGACCATGCTGGCTGCCGGATTGATCGCAAGTCAACCTCCGGCACATGCCAATTCTTAGGAACCTCTCTTGTCTCTTGGTCCTCTCGCAAGCAAGCTAGTGTAGCTCTTTCCACCACTGAAGCAGAATATGTTGCTGCTGCTAGTTGCTGCTCCCAGCTTTTATGGATGAAAGCCACCCTTAGTGATTTCGGCTTTAGGTTTGGTAGAATCCCTCTCCTAGTTGACTCTACTTCTGCTATTTCTGTAGCTAAGAACCCCGTTTTGCACTCTAGAACTAAACACATAGACGTGAGGTTTCACTTTCTGAGAGATCACTATGAGAAAGGAGATATAGACTTGATCCATGTAGTATCAGCAAACCAGTTGGCCGATATCTTTACCAAGCCCCTAGAGTTTGACGCTTTTACGCGTCTAAGAGGTGAGTTTGGAGTGTGCTATCCCTTTTAGTCAGAGATAGAGTACTATTCCTTTTAGTAAGGAATAGCTTTTGTAGTTTAAACTTTGCTTTTATCTTGCTTTTATTTCTCTTTGTCTCTTTTGCATATTGTATCATATCATGCATTGCATTGTATCATATGCATTTTCACTTCACTAGCACTAGAGCTCTTTTGGAATGCAGAGTTAGTACTTGCTTGTGCTAGATGGTACAATGCTTGCTTGATCATGGTTGGCTAAGCTCTCTTGAGTCTATTGAATACTAATTGTGAGCTAAGTCATTTTATTCTTTGTAAATCAAAAACCATGATCACCACTTGATTTGGCTACCTAGCATGTGTAGGATTGTTGAATGCTATGCTATCCTTTCATACCTAGATATGCTAGTTGTATGCCTTTGCTAACTTAATGCCTAAGCTTTTCTGACACCTTGCTTAAATTGAAATCTGAATCAAAATGCTTACAAGTGTGTCTTATGTGATGAATTGAGAAAGATCCAGGTGGATTTGCTTGTCACACTGATCTAGTTCGAGACAGCTTGTCTTTGCACTTTGCCATGAACTTGGACTAGGCTGTGTATGACCAAAACCTTGTCTTAAACTTCTGATGGTTATATAACCTAGGCATGGCATTGGTTGGTAAGAAGTGGCAAAAGACAAGTAAATAATGCTTGGCACAAAAAGAACTTGCTTATGAATACAAATGTTTAAATCTGAAATTTGCAAGTCTCTAAAATGCTTATGGCTAGTTGTATATGCTTTGGTGGAGAGTAGCACACCTTGTATGCATTGCTAGCATCTTGTTGTTCATGCCTATCTTGCTAGGTGCTATTCATGTTGGTGATGCTTTCTTTTCATTAATCCTGAAAAACAAGCTTACTCTTGATATGTGTAAGATAGACTCATTTGAGCTTGTTGTATGCTTCCTTGCCCTCACTTGCTCTGTATGCTAGAACTTGTGATTACTAGCTTTTTCATCCCCTCTGAGCTCTTTCAGTTGCACTCCTTGCATTTCGTGGCATATTTTGAGGGGGAGTTATCTAGTTCAGGGGGAGTTGAGTTCAAGAAACCCTTGATGTGTCCATTGTCAACAAGGGGGAGAAATTTAGGGAGAGATTAGTGTATTTCTCCAAGGGAAAGAAATTTAAAAAATATGGACAAGGGGGAGAACTCAGGAGAGATTTAGTTGAGGGGGAGCTTTGCACTCATTTTGCATTTGTGAGGATGCATTTCAGGGGGAGTTTGAGCTTTTGGCATGCTCTTTACATCGGTGCGTTGAGCCTTTTGCCTCGGTCTTAAGGAGCCGATGCTTTGCTTTCTTTTATTGTCTCATTGTGCCCTGTTTCTTTGCTTGTTTTTGGTTCTTGGGCATTTTGAGCAACTTTCTTCTTTCTTTCTTTCTTTCTTTTTCGGTTTTACGCTTTTCTCTTGTCTTTGTTTTATTTCAGGTTACAGGTTGAAGGTGTTGACAATGCACTCATCACGGGGGAGATTGAGAGCCAATGGACCGGCCTCATTGCTCTCCTGGTGTGATGAGTGATTGTCAACAAGCTCAAGCCCTCCGATGGACTAGAGGCCCTCCGATGGACTGGAGGTAGATGATGAAGACCTCGATGAACTGAGGCAAAAGCCCTCCAATGGACCGGAGGCAATGCTCGGCGTCGGTCGGCCATGGGAGCTCGGTACACGGAGGAGCGGATCGGCAACGGTGGTGTAAGCCCTCCGATGGACCGCAAGGCAACTCCGATGGACTGGAGAAGCCGGGTGCCACCATGGTGCTCCAACCCGAGTGCATGGCGCGAAGGCGTGCGAGGGAGGCTTTGGCGGCTTCGGCTCAAAACCGCCACCCAAGCTACCCAAGGCTTGGTGAGTTGGGACACGACTCGCCAAGATAGAGAAGATGGGCCAAGTCCGGCCTAGACGGAGATTTCCTAAAGTTTCCCGGTTTCTGACTTCAAAACCGGGGGTGCAAAGGCGGATTGGACTACTGGCCACGTGGAGGACTTCTAAAGATTGCGTGGAAGCTAAGAAGATCAAGTCTTCATCGTGGTCGTCTGTCCCCGATATTTCGGGTTCTTTTCTATTTTAGCCCTTCCGGGCGTTTCTAGTGTTAGGGGTCTATGTGTAAAAATGCCAAAACTGAACCGGTGTATAAATAGCCTAAGAGCTGGTCATTAGAGGTAGTCTTGGCAGCTAGGTTTTCATTTGCTTAGGGTAATTTTCGTCCTCAAGCTTTGAGCTCCAAGTTTAGGAGGGTTAGGGTGAGATCTAGCCTCCAAATCAAGAGGGAAGGTGAGGGTGGTTGCTTGGGACGAAATCCTTCGTTGTAATCTGACCTAAGACCTCTTTTGAGGCTCATAATCGAAGTGGTTTCATGCAGCAACTTTGTGTGCTTCTCCTCCCTTTGTTCTCTTTGGTTTTTGGCTTCAATTCTTGGCCTTTTGGATGTTAGTTTTGGCTAAGGTTGAATCCTTTGTTTTCCTTATACTTTGGACTTGCAAGGACGTGGAGATTATGTTTTAGAACATCTCAATCCCAAAGGATTCCCACGAGCAAGTTGTTCTTGAGCTTTTCCCTTCTTGCCCAAATATTCACCTCTTCACGAGATCTGAAATTCCCGCTAATCCCGTGATCTTTTTCCATAGATCTTTTGAGAATAGTTTTGGAATGGGGCTAGGATAGCCTGTACCAATTTTCGTGATGTTTGGAGAAGGTTTGGTCAAGTTTCAGATTGCTTTTGTGTGAAGTTTTCTGCTGTCCAGTTTTCCTGCTGTTTTCAAGTCTTATTTGGTTTATGGGTCAAACCTTCAAATTTTAGGCTGAAATTTTGTGGAGCTCTTTATCAGTGAATCATAAAGCTTCCATAAAAATTTCAGATCATTTGGAGGTGTTTTGACCTGGTTTTGGTATTTTTCTTTTCGGATTAGTCTGTCAGTTTTTTAACCACCGGACGGTCCGGTGGCTCTAGAATTTTATTCCTTGTCCAATTGAGCTGAAAATTTGTGGAGTTGTTCCTTGGCCCCTTATTAACCTCCAGTAAAAATTTCATAATTTTTGGAGTTGGTTTGATAGGATTTTGATTCAAATCTTTTTGGAGTGTCAGGCTGTAAGCACCGGGCAGTCCGGTGGTTAACCACCGGACAGTCCGGTGGTCACAACTTGCTCCAATTGGCCTAAAATTTTCTGGAGTTGTTCCCTATTGCCTTGTGAATGTGTGGCAATTTTGGGGGAATTTTTGGAGCTTTTCTTTAGGGGTTTTGAGATTTTTCTTTGCAGCCCTGTCTGTCTGAAATCTGCAGTTCTCCGGAGTTGGTTCCTTTTGCACTCTTTTTCTTAGCCGTTTGAGCGTGTGCTTCCGCTTGGTGCTTGGTACGTATCTGTTCAGTGGACGGTACCAAGCACGTGTTGTGAGCTAGAGACGTATCCTCTCAGTGGACGGTGTCTAGTTTCGTTGTGTGCATTGTTTCCGTTTTGCACTGCGGTGGGGTTTGAGTTTGAGTTTTCAAGTGCTCCTATTCACCCCCTCTAGTCGCACGTCTCGATCCTACAAGCCCATTCTGCAGATTGGCGTCGGAGGATGCAAATAACCATCTCCGGCAATTCTGGAGATATGCAGCACTTTTACCATCAAGGGTGCAACCACCGATGCTGTTCGGCTTCGCCTCTTCCCATTCTCTCTGATAGGGAAGGCGAAACAATGGTTCTACCTGAACCGCAACAACTTGGCGACTTGGGAGGCATGCTCCAATGCCTTCCTTGCAAAGTACTTCCCGCTTGGGAAGACAAGCTCACTGAGAAACCGAATCTCAAGCTTCAAGCAGCTCGCTGATGAGTCTGTGGCGGAGGCATGGGAGAGACTACAAGAATATATCGCCGCCTGCCCCCACCATGGTATGGAACAGTGGTTGATAATGCAGAATTTCTTCCACGGACTACACCGGTCCGCGCAAGAACACCTCGATGCAGCCGCTGGAGGATCATTCTTGTCCTTGAGTGTTGCCGCTGCCCGCACTCTCATCGAGAAGATGGCAAGCAACCAAGGATGGAGAGAGGAGAGGGCGAACAATAAGCCCCGTGGAGTCCACCATATTGACGGCTCCGACATGCTTGCCGCCAAAATGGACCTCCTGCTAAAGAAGCTGGAGGGCACTCCTGAAGCTGTACCGGTCCAGGCACTGGATTCTCGCATGACTTGCGAGCATTGTAGGAATACCGGCCACACGGGGAACAGCTGCCCCGAAAATGGATCGGAGGACGTTAATTTCATTAACAATAATAGCTTCAGCTACGGGCCTCGTCCTCAACCAGGTTGGAATTCACGCCCCAACTTACCTTTCGCGGGCCTATGTCTTCTAGCAGTTCTTAGCAGTTTACTAAAAATTCTTTCGATCAAAAAGCTGTGAACGATAGCATTAGTAAGAAGTTCCATGCGAATGATAGAGTTCTTGAATCTTTGTCAAATCAATTGGAAATTCTAAATAGTGCCATGAAAAACCAGCTGAGCCTTAATAAAATGCTAGAAACCCAGATAGCTCAGCTTGCCGCCGCTCTACCTGGTCCTACTTCGGGGAAGCTTCCGGCACAGCCCGAGCCACCCCCGAAAGAACATATAAATACTGTAACCACTAGGGTGGAAGGTCTACACAAGACCCCCCACATCCTAGAGCTACAGAAAAAGAACAGGGAAAGCAGGCTGACGCAAAGCTTACTTACTAATCATGTGGGTCCTTAGCCATTAATTTTTAACAAAACCATATTGATATGAGATAGCAGGATTTAACAGCGGCTATCTCTTTTAACTGTGACATTATCAGAAATATATATATAACTTGCATAAATAAGATCATCATAACAAGATAACTTGCATGATATAAGACATCCATATCCAGGCATGTAGATATACAAAATCATGATTTATAAGCATAGTAATATTCATCTTGAGTACTACATTGGACGTCAGTGGCATTGGCATTCTCACACCTGGTGAGCATTAGCGATTCCAATCGATTTGTTAATTCCCGGGAACAACTAAAAATGCCAGGGGTATATGCTTACTAGCCATCGCGTTCCCACATATAGTCCCCATCTCCACTTGTCCCATCCCAAGTTCGATTCCAACCCGCCATTCCCCAGGTTTAGCCCCCATGGAGCGTTACCACGGCGCACCGGGTCCAGCCCTCCACGAGTCAACACCCATGCGCCCCTGGGCCCGATGGTAGGACCAAGTCTCTATTCTTCGGATGGCACAAGTAAGACTTTCACCGGTCCATTATCCCGGATAAGCACCTCTAGCAATGTTATGCCAACCAATAGGTGATCAACGACCGGCCTTATGCGACTCAGGCGGAGTTCAATGCACAATATAGTAAACAGTAAATAACTCATAAATTCCCCGCCCGGTCTCCATTTAGATTAGAAGCATATATAATAACTTACCTCAGTAAGATTTCTGAAATTTTGAAACCACCTACGCGACGAGTGACTCCATTCACCCGTGTCTACTCGTACCTAGAAATTACTAGGCACTCGTCCTGCGAACACTAAGTATAGGTGCTAGGGCCAGGGTGACCAAGAAGTCTAATGCAATTGGTTTCAAGCAACTCCTAATGCAAATGCGTAATCATCAAACAAGATTGTATTAGCTGGGAGAAATCATGGTCCTGCCTACCTTTGATTGTTCGTATGAAAACCAACAAACTAATCTAAGTTAGTTTGCCGGGTTGTGAGGCTTTGTCCCAGGCAACCCCTTGAAATAGGGACGGATAAAATCAGCGACACGTCATCTTCTTGCTCTTGGTGCAATTCGTTGTTCGGCTTATCGATCAATAGCAGCTCTTGTGTTGTCCCTTCTTTCGCGGAATCTATATGCATGATATAATATGCAAGTGAGTGCAAGAGAATGCAAATACATGCATATGGTATAGGTTATATGCATGACATAGTGCAACGAATGTCAATGCGTGCATGAAAATGCAAATGAAACAAATGCATGTTAAGTAGCTTGGGACGAAATGACTCAATTATTCTTAGTTTGTATACATCCGATAATAACGAAACTTAACAATCTTACTAAGAAATGGTACAACCCATGGTTTAAGAAATCGCACAAGCCATCACTATATTTTTATCTCTGAAGTTATCATAAATCACTGTCTTATATGTGTACACAGTCCCTATCAAATGAATGAAAGTCTCTCAAAAACACCACCATTGAATACACTTGGAATCACAAGATGTATCTGATGGTGTGCAGCAAGTACTTTATATATGCACAAAAGTATTGTCACTTGCAGTTAAACATACACCCGCAAATTAACGGACACGCTACGTTTATGAATAAAATGCACTCATGAGCTCATGTAGTTAGACAACTCAAATTGATCCCGAACTTTTATCACATGCAAATCAAGAGGTAATTATAAATAGTGTTAACAAATTCTTCAAAAATTCTCTCTGAACTCCCATCATACTATTAGCATTCCAGATTTTTCATAGAATTATCTTTGCATTCTAAAGTCATTTTTTTTCTAATTATCAAGTCTAGCAACTAGCATTTGCCAATTTCAAGACAGCAGATCAAACATACATGCACAACCTCATACTTTACCAGTGAACTCCTCGTACTATATAAAGTACATGAAAAATACCAAAAGTCATATTTGAGCATATTTTCTGTAGCTTTCAATTTCCAAGTTAATTTAATACACAAGACACATGCATAAGGGCAAAACAGTAATTTACTGAGCCATGCCAGGGCTACCAAAAATCACACAGTACCTTGATGCCATAACAAAGCTACTGTCCAAGTTTCATAATTTTTGGAGCTCATTTAATCTATTTTTACCATTTATTTACCCTCAACATGCATGCACTAAACCAAGGGCAAAACAGACTTTTCACACATCCACATCATACCTATCCTGTAGATCTACTTAAGAGGAGTCCATAGCCACTGAGGTTGTCCATTTTGTATTTTTCTATGATTTATAATGATTTTCCAAAGTATTCAGCTCAAATTAACACATTAACCCTAGATCTAGGACCCATCCACGATTATTGCAAAAGTGCAGGGGCTAGATCGTAAGATCTGCATGACTCAGTGCATAGTGCTTCGGACTCGAATGGAGAATAAACAAAGCTCGGGGTCCAGGATGCAAAATCGCCACCTCTTCTTCTACCTCTCAACGGGGAAAGGCCGCGCAGCGGGCCGGCGTTCACGCGCGCGGCGCGGCGCGTAGAGGCCGGGTCTTGGAGCCGAGATGGCGGCGGTTGGTGTCGCCGGTGACGGGCTGGACACGCTCGCCGCGTGGGCGCGTCGGAGCGAGGAAGAAAACCGGTGAGAAAAAGGTAGGCGCGGTCTATAGACCAGTAGAGGCCGACAGGTGGGACCGGCTGGAGTGGAGAAAGGGGTGGTCCACGGACCGAGTGTATGGAGTCGCGCGAGCGTGGGACCCACTGCCCGGCGCATTCCAAATACGCGGGCGGGAATCCGAGGACAGTCTGCCAGTGGGGCCCACACGTCAGTGAGACAAAAGATGGAAATGAAAACCGAAAATGGAAAAAGGCAGTTTGACTGCACTGACCATTGTTTGTATTTCCAGTTTTTAAACACTCTAGAGGCCAAATTTGAAAAATACCCCAATTGGATGAAATGTTCCAAATTTGTTCCTCTACATTTCCCTTATAAACTTGTATACCGTGTTATATTCAAAAATCAGGTGTAAATTTGAATTTAAGCTGCTGACCAAGGTTTGACCAACAAAACCCTCCAGTTAGGAAATTCTAAAAGTCTATTTTTTAGTCACTTTAACTAAAGAAATTTTATACCAATATTGTTCAGAATTTTAATACCTACAACTTTCTCAATAAAAGAATTGCAAGATTTTAGCTTTAAGATCAAGAAAATTTAAAATTCTGACAGAAAAAGCTCCAAAACTCTATACAAACCTTAATGCATGTCAAAGCAGAAATTACCAAAGTTGTTTATCATCAAATTGTCTACAAGTTTGTAAATATAAGTTTCACCCAAATCTAAATAGAATCAAAGTTGTGGGCACAATCACAGAGACATATATGCAGAAAACAGGGTTTAGCAAGTTGCATTTGAATCAAGTTTGACCATGGGGTTTAAATGCATGTCATTGTAGGATGCTTCATGATGAACGCTGCACATATGATGGATGATTATGCACTTGAGATGCCGGAGCATCACAACCCATCCTCCTTAAAGAAATCTCGTCCCGAGATTTTGATGTGATGTGGGTGGATAAGTTAAATGAGAAGAAAGTGCATTGTGTATGAATTTGAAACTTTTAAACTGCGGTGACGTACTCAATTTGAAGTGGATGGAAGAAAACTGGGGTATTTCGTTTGCAGAAATTCCTCCTGTTCCCAAGTTGCCTCTTCTTCGGAGTGATTACTCCATTGCACCTTGTAGAAGTTAGTAGTTCTTCTTCATATTGATCTTTGCTTTTGGTCAAGGATTTTTAGGGGCTTCTCTTCATAAGTGAGGTCAGGTTCAATCTGAACTTCAGATATATCAACCACTTCTTTTGGCACTCTTAGGCATTTCTTCAGTTGTGAGACATGGAACACATCATGAACCGCAGCAAGATGGGGTGGTAATTCTAACCGGTAAGCCACTGGCCCACATTGCTCTGTGATCTTGAACGGACCAACGTATCGTGGTGTTAATTTGCCTTTTACTCCGAACCGATGCACCCCTTTTATGGGTGACACTCGCAGATACACATGATCATCCTTCTCAAAGACTAAGGGTCTTCTCCTCTTATCTAAGTAGATCTTCTATCTAGACTGTGCTCTTTTTAGATTGCTATGTATGAATTTAACTTGCTCTTCTGCCTGTTTTACCAAGTCAGGACTGAATGTGACATGCTCACTTGGTTCAGACCAGTTGAGTGGTGTTCTACATCATCTACCATACAGGGCCTCAAAAGGTGCCATATCTAAGCTCTTCTGATAGCTGTTGTTGTAGGCGAACTCCGCCAAAGGGAGACATTCATCCCACTTGGTGGAATAAGTCAAAGCGCATGCCCTCAACATATCTTCAAGGATCTGATTCACTCTTTCAACTTGGCCGCTTGTTTGAGGATGGTATGCCGAACTGTGAATTAAGTTGGTTCCAAGAGCAGTTTGCAATTGCTCCCAGAAGTGAGATACAAACAGTGAGCCTCTGTCCGAAGTGATGGTTTGAGGAACACCGTGCAAAGAGACAATCCTGGCTATATAAAGTTCAGCATAGGTCTTGACATGGTAAATTGTTTTCACCGGAATGAAGTGAGCTAATTTCATGAATCGGTCAATAATCACCCATATGGAATCATACCCCTTGGGATTGCAAGGCAATCCCGCAATGAAGTCCATGTGTATATCCTCCCATTTCCAGGCGGGAACTGCTAGTGGCTGAAGCATACCCGCAGGCTTAAGGTGATCAGCCTTTACCCTTTGGCACACATCACACTCGGATACATATTTGACGATTTCTCGTTTCATACGAGTCCACCAAAACTTTTGCTTCAAATCTTGGTACATCTTGTTGCTACCCGAGTGCAAGGTGAACATGGAGGTGTGAGCTTCATCCAGGATTTTCTTCCTTAGCTCCATATCCTTTGGTACCACTAAGCGGTTTTTGAACCACAAGACTCCCTCTTCGTCAAGCTTGAAACAGGCCTTCTTGTCATTGATCTCATCTCGAATATGTGCCATGCCCTTATCTTGCTTTTGTGCTGCTATGATTTGATCCTTGATGGTTGGTTCAAGGACAAGGTTATAAAGTTCGGCTTCCAGCACCGTTGGCATTTCTATTTCCCCAATCTCACAACATAGCACTTTCACAGTTGGACGAGCTTCAATGAAGTTGCAATGAGCCTTACGGCTTAATGCATCCGCTACTACATTAGCCTTGCCGAGATGGTAATGAACCTCTAGGTCATAATCTTTTATCAACTCTAACCACCGTCTTTGTCTCATATTCAACTCAGGTTGGGTAAAGATGTATTTGAGACTCTTGTGGTCAGTGTAAATGTGACATGTATTGCCTAGCAAGTAATGCCTCCATTTCTTCAGTGCATAGACAACCTCAAGTAGCTCAAGATCGTGAGTCGGATAATTCATCTCATGTTTCCTCAGTTGGCTAGATGCATAGGCGATAACTCTGCCCTCTTGCATTAAAACACAACCGAGGCCACTACCAGAGACATCACAATACACATCAAACGGCTTGGTGATGTCTGGTTGAGCAAGAACAGGTGCTGAAGTTAGGAGTTTCTTCAACGTTCCAAATGCTTCTTCACATTTTTGACTCCACGTGAACTTTGCATTTTTCTGGGTCAACGCTATCATAGGCTTTGCAATTTTAGAGAAATCCTTGATGAAGCGGCGGTAGTAACCTGCTAAACCAAGAAAACTCTGTATCTCTGTCACGGTTTGTGGCTGCTTCCAATTCAGCACATCTACCACCTTGCTGGGATCAACAGTCACTCCCTTTGCTCACAAAATATGGCCTAGGAATGCCACTTCCTTTAGCCAAAACGCACACTTGCTGAACTTGGCATAAAATTTATGTTCTCTAAGGCAAGATAACACTATTCGCAAGTATTCTTCGTACTCTTTCTCGTTCTTGGAATAGACCAAGATGTCATCAATAAATACAACTACGAATTTGTCAAGCTCATTCATAAACACCGAGTTCATCAGGTACAAGAAGAAAGCCGGTGCATTAGTCAACCCGAAGGACATGACAAGATACTCATAAAGCCCATACCGCGTGAAAAAAGCGGTCTTTGGTATGTCTTTCTCTCGGACCTTAATTTGGTGATACTCGGACCTAAGATCAATCTTGGAGAAAACTGTGGCTCCCCTAAGCTGATCAAATAAGATATCAATGTGTGGTAACGAGCACTTGTTCTTGATAGTGACAGTATTCAATGGTCCATAATCGACGCATAACCTTTTACCACCTTGGTCTTTCTTCTCAACAAAGAGGGCGGGATAGCCCCACGGTGACGAGCTGGGTCGAATGAACCCTTTGTCTAACTGCTCTTGCAGTTGTGTTTTCAGTTCTCTCAGTTCATCAGGCGCCATTCTATACGGCCTCTTGGAGACAGGTGCCATGCCTGGAACCAGGTCTATTTTGAACTCTACATCCCTATCTGGTGGTAGTCCGGGAAGTTCTTCTGGAAACACATCCGGATACTCGCAAGCTACAGGGATCTTTGCAATTGTTTGTGCTTCAGTCTGAGCTTCTGCAACATTAACCGTGTGAGACTCATGCTCATGAAGTGGAACATGAATAATCACATCGGTCCCACTGCTTGAGCTCAACTGGACGGTTCTACTCCCAACATCTATCATAGCGTTGTGTTGTTTCAACCATTCCATCCCAAGAATAACATCAATCCCTAGTTGTGCGAGTACTAGAGGACTGATGAACAAACTTTCCCTTCCAACTTGCAAACGCAAGTCCCTCACTACGTGATTGGTATTGATAGATAACCCTGCAGATGTGATGTGGTACTTCTGTTTCAGATCTATAATTTCATACCCATGCTTCAGTGCATAAGCTTTGCTGATGAATGAAAAAGTCGCTCCAGAATCAAACAAAACAACCGTAGGGTGGTCATTGACAAGAAATGTGCCTGCCAAGATGGGTTCACCCTCCGGAACTTGCTCAAGCTGACTATAGTGCAGTTGGCCCATCTTTGGGGCTGATTTCTTCCCTTCGCCCGTAGGCACTGATCCTGAAGTCTTTCGGTGCGAGCGACAGGTGTGACTGAAATGTCCGGCCTTCCCACATTTGAAGCAGGTATAGCCGGTGCTTGGTTTGGCGGGCGGCACTGAGGCAGGTGGAGGAGGTTGTGCACTGCAGAATGGCATGGGTTGTTGTGCTCCACTGTATTGTTCTTGTTGCGGAGGCTCTTCTAGGTAATATATGTGCGGTGGGGATTGATGCTCAACCCGTGGCCGCTGAGATGGACTCGATGGAGGTGTACTTGCAAGTCTTTTCCTCTGCTGGTCCTCATGGTCCTGACGGAGTCGTTGCTCCATGTCGATGGCGACATCTACCAACTCGGTGAAGCTGTCGTAGCGGTGTCCCAAGTGCGTCAGCAGAGTGGAATCAAACCCTTCCAACAGACGGGCAGCCCTACGTGGGTCGGTGTTGACGTCTTCAGGGGAGTATTGCGACAGGCGGATGAAAGCTTGCACGTACTCGAGTACGGACATGTTCCCTTGTTGAAGTGCACGAAATTCCCAGTGCTTGAGCTCGATGAGGCTAGGCGGGAGATAGTGAGCCTGAAAAGCCATACGGAACTCATCCCACGTGACCTAGTGCCCGGCTGGTTGCATTGCCAGGAATGAAGCACACTAGGCCCCCGAGGGACCATGTAGACACTGTGCCACGAAGCGAGCCTTCTATTGCTCCGTGAGATGGGGCAGTAGATTGAACTTGGACTCAATGATTCGAAGCCAGTCATCAGCATCTAGTGGATCGGTGGCAACTGTGAAGATCGGCGGTTGCAGCGCCGCAAAGTCAGTGTAACTAATCTCTTGCGGGTCACGCCGTCGTTGCTCTTGAGCTATCAGGTTGATGAGTTGTTGAGCGACCTGAGTGGCCAACTCAGAAGGAGGTGGTGCTCCATGAGCAGTCCCCTGTGCGGATGTCTCTGGTGGGGTGACCATCTGCAGAAATAAGCCAATCAGGTTTAGTCCAAGGACTTTTGTGCAACCAATGCGGTGATAAAAAGGTCATAGTAACATAAATATATTCTGAATACATGAAAGCATGTAAGTAAACAGAATAGCTTGATTGCACATAAGTGTTAGCCAACATCGTGTAGGTTTGGACAAGCGAGCCTGCTAATGGAAAATAGTGCGCAGTTTTAGATGCAGGATAATACTTCTGAGTTTCATCGATATGGGTGTCCAAATACAAAAGTTGTTCCCTACGTTATGCTATATAACTTTGTCATCCAGAGTTCCTATTAATTCCCTCTGCAAATTGGTCGAATTCCACTGTTTATCTGTGTATGTCGTTTGGGACCCCTCTTCGTAAAATTAATTGTATCGTAATAGTGAAACGTGCAGAAAGTTTTGCTTAAGTCACGATTTATTCCATTTGCCTTTTAGTAATATCCCCCACAATGATAACAAAAGATACATGATGCATGATTCGTCCTATTCAGTCTCACATCACACATCCTATGTGTTACCTATATAGCTAGCGATAATTCGGTGACATATATGCACGTCTCTCTTTAATGCAACTAGTCGTTTCTAGTTCTGCACGTGGTTAGTGTACCTGCAAAAAAATGCATGCTCACACATTACCACCCAGTGTGGCATCCACGTGTGACCACTGCGTGGACAACGTTGGTGGGCCGCTGCACCTTTTCCTCAAAGCCTGACTTTCCACCAGCACTGGGGATTGTCGAGAAAAAGGTGGATCCCAAAACCAAATATAAGCGTGGTGGGTATGAAAGCCTCAAACATGCCCACCACCCTTAAAGAACTTTTACTTATACAGCATGAATGCAGGGTGCACAACCATTCACAAATCCCAATAGCTTCTTCCAGTACTAGGGATAGCTATGGCCAAAAAGTTGCTTCCCAACTCACCGAATATGCATATGAGTTCTATCTAGGTCAGAATGTCAGTGATGTCACCTGAATAACACTAACATCCTTATACGGGCATAGCGTATACTCTCATTTTTGAATTACTTGAAGATGGGTTTTTGAAAATAGTTTTGTAAACCAAAACAGGATGATATAACTGTTGTCTGTGTATGATCGGCTCTGATACTAGCTGTGGTGGAACCGCCCTGCTTAATCCAGACTAAGCACACCTGCCACCTCTGCCTCGCAGTGCACCTAGGCTAGACTAAACCCTGTAGTCCGTCGACAGTACTTCGCCTCTCGATAACACCATTCCCAGAGGAACCGACATTAAACACATCCGACTCTCGAAGGAGCCACAACAGTTACATTCAGCACAGGCAGTTGAAACAGAGAGTAATAGACTTTAAATTACAGACCAAATATATGAAATCAAACACATGTTCAAAAATATAGCGGAAGTAATTTCAGAGTGTATATATATAGCGGAAGCGTTTTCAAAACATCTTGCAACGGAAACAACTCAAATCGTCTTCATACGGAGATAAACAAGGCAACTAGCACCGAGCCCACCGATACTACCACCTCCAACACAGATGCACAGATGTCGTCAGTACCTGTAATCCAAAAGTGGGGGCAAATCCTGAGTACTGATTACTCAGTAGGACTTAATGGAAAAGGCATACGGCTGGCGCAAAGCTTGCTTACTAAGCATGTGGGTCCATAGCCATTATTTTTTAACAAAACCATATTGATATGAGATAGCAGGATTTAACAGCTGCTAGCTCTCTTTTAACTGTGACATGATCAGAAATATATATATAACTTGCATAAATAAGATCATCATAACATGATAACTTGCATGATATAAGACATCCATATCCAAGCATATAGATATACAAAATCAAGATTTTCAAGCATATTCATCTTGATTACTACATTAGACGTCAGTGGCATTGGCATTCTCACACCTGGTGAGCATCAGCGATTCGAATCGATTTGTTAATTCCCAGGAACAACTAAAAATGCCAGGGGTATATGCTTACTAGCCATCGCATTCCCACGTGTAGTCCCCATCTCCACTTGTCCCATCCCAAGTTCGATTCCAACCAACCATTCTCTAGGTTTAGCCCCCATGGAGCGTTACCACGGCGCACCGGGTCCAGCCCTCCATGAGTCATCACCCAAGCGCCCCTAGGCCCGATGGTAGGACCAAGTCTCTGTTCTTCGGATGGCACAAGTAAGACTTTCACCAGTCCATTATCCCGGATAAGTACCTCTAGCAATGTTATGCCGACCAATAGGCGAACAACGAACGGCCTTATGCGACTCGGGCGGAGTCCAATGCACAATATAGTAAACAGTAAATAACTCATAAATTCCCCGCCCGGTCTCTATTTAAATCAGAAGCATATATAATAACTTACCTCAGTGAGATTTCTGAAATTTTGAAACCACCTACGCAACGAGTGACTCCATTCACCCGTGTCTACTCGTACCTAGCAATTACTAGGCACTCGTTCTGCGAACTCTAAGTATAGGTGCTCGGGCCAAGGTGACCAGGAAATCTAATGCAATTGGTTTCAAGCAACTCCTAATGCAGATGCGTAATCATCAAACAAGATTGTATTAGCTGGGAGAAATCATGGTCCTGCCTACCTTTGATTGTTCGTATGAAAACCAACAAACTAATCTAAGTTAGTTTGCCGGGTTGTGAGGCTTTGCCCAGGCAACCCCTTGAAACAGGGACGGTTAAAATCAGCGACACGTCGTCTTCTTGCTCTTAGTGCAATTCGTTGTTCGGCTTATCGATCAATAGCAGCTCTTGTGTTGTCCCTTCTTTCGCGGAATCTATATGCATGATATAATATGCAAGTGAGTGCAAGAGAATGCAAATACCTGCATATGGTATAGGTTATATGCATGACATAGTGCAACGAATGTCAATGCGTGCATGAAAATACAAATGAAACAAATGCATGTTAAGTAGCTTGGGACGAAATGACTCAATTATTCTTAGTTTGTATACATCCGAAAATAACAAAACTTAACAACCTTACTAAGAAATGGTACAACCCATGGTTTAAGAAATCACACAAGCCATCACTACATTTTTATCTCTAAAGTTATCATAAATCACTGTCTTATATATGTACACAGTCCCTATCAAATGAAATGAAAGTGCCTCTCAAAAACACCTCCACTGAATACACTTGGAATCACAAGATGTATCTGATGGTGTGCAGCAAGTACTTTATATATGCACAAAAGTGTTGTCACTTGCAGTTAAACATATACACGCAAATTAACGGACACGCTACGTTTATGAATAAAATGCACTCATGAGCTCATGTAGTTAGACAACTCAAATTGATCCCGAACTTTTATCACATGCAAATCAAGAGGTAATTATAAACAGTGTTAACAAATTCTTCAAAAATTATCTCTGGACTCCCTATCATACCAGTAGCATTCCAGATTTTTCATAGAATTATCTTTGCATTCTAAAGTCATTTTTTTCTAATTATCAAGTCTAGCAAGTAGCATTTGCCAATTTCAAGATAGCAGCTCAAACATACATGCACAACCTCATACTTTACCAGTGAACTCCTCGTACTATATAAAGTACATGAAAAATACCAAAGGTCATATTTAAGCATATTTTATGTAGCTTTCATTTTCCAAGTTAATTTAATACACAAGACACATGCATAAGGGCAAAACAGTAATTTACCGAGCCATGCCAGGGCTACCAAAAATCACACAGTACCTTGATGCCATAACAAAGCTACTGTCCAAGTTTCATAATTTTTGGAGCTCATTTAGTCTATTTTTACCATTTATTTACCCTCAACATGCATGCACTAAACCAATGGCAAAACAGACTTTTCACACATCCACATCATACCTATCCTGTAGATCTACTCAAGAGGAGTCCATAGCCACTGAGGTTGTCCATTTTGGATTTTTCTATGATTTATAGTGATTTTCCAAAGTTTTCAGCTCAAATTAACACATTAAACCTAGATCTAGGACCCATCCACGATTATTGCAAAAGTGCAGAGGCTAGATCGTAAGATCTGCATGACTCAGTGCATAGTGCTTCGGACTCGAATGGAGAATAAACAAAGCTCAGGGTCCAGGATGCAAAATTGCCACCTCTTCTTCTACCTCTCGATGCGGAAAGGCCGCGCGGCGGGCCGGCGTTCACGCGCACGGCGCGGCGCGTAGAGGCCGGGTCTTGAGCCGAGATGGCGACGGTTGGTGTCGCCGGCGATGGGGTGGACGCGCTCGCCACGTGGCGCGTCGGAGCGGAGGAGAAAACCGGTGAGGAAAAGGTAGAAGCGGTCTATATACCAGCAGAGGCCGACCGGTGGGACCGGGCTGGAGTGGAGAAAGGGGTGGTCCACGGACCGAGTGTATGGAGTCGCGCGAGGGTAGGACCCACTACCCGGCGCATTCCAAATACGCGGGCGGGAATCCGAGGACGGTCTGCCAGTGGGGCCCGCGCATCAGTGAGACAAAAGATGGAAATGAAAACCGAAAATGGAAAAAAGCGGTTTGACTGCAGTGACCATTGTTTGTATTTCCAGTTTTTGAACTCTAGAGGCCAAATTTGAAAATACCCCAATTGGATGAAATGTTCTAAATTTGTTCCTCTACATTTCCCTTATAAACTTATATACCATGTTATATTCAAAAATCTAGTGTAAATTTGAATTTGAGCTGCTGACCAAGGTTTGACCAACAAAACCCTCCAGTTAGGAAATTCTAAAAGTATATCTTCTTGTCACTTTCACTCAAGGAGTTTTACACCAATGTTGTTCAGAATTTTAAGACCTACAACTTTCTCAATAAAAGAATTGCAAGATTTTAGCTTTAAGATCAAGAAAATTTAAAATTACTAAACAGGTCATGTTTGGACAGAATTCACATGTTGACAGAAAAAGCCCCAAAACTCTATGCAAACCTTAATGCATGTCAAAGCACCAATTACCAAAGTTGTTTATCATCAAATTGTCTACAAGTTTGTCAATATGAGTTTTACCCAGATCTAAATAGAATCAAAGTTATGGGCACAATCACAAAGACATATATGCAGAAAACAGGATTTAGCAAGTTGCATTTCAATCAAGTTTGACCATGGGGTTTAAATGCATGTCATTGTAGAATGCTTCATGATGAACGCTGCACATATGATGGATGATTATGCACTTGAGATGCCGGAGCATCACAAGCCCTATCACAGAAAGCATACATTGAAAATATTTTAAAGAGATATAGTATGCACAAGTGTAAGGCATCGCCTGTCCCAATAGTCTAGGGCGACGTGTTCGGGAATTTTCAGTGTCCTAAGAATAAGTATGAGATCGATCGAATGAAATCAGTTCCATACACATCAGCTGTCGGAGGTATCATGTATGCTCAAGTTTGTACACGCTCTGACTTAGCATTTACAACCGGGATGCTTGGCAGATATCAGAAAAATCTAGGAGTGGAACACTGGATAGCTGTTAAGAAAACCTTGCGGTATTTGCAAGGAACAAAGAGCCTCATGTTAACATATAGAAAGTCAAATGCCCTTGAGATAGTGGGCTATTCAGATGCCGATATGGCAGGATGTAGAGATACAAGAAAGTCCACGTCAGGCTATATATTTACCCTCGCTGGGGGAGACATTTCGTGGAAAAGCTCGAAACAGTCAATTGTTGCATCGTCAACAGAGTACGCTGAGATTATAGCATGTTATGAGGCAACTGGGCGGCACTATGGTTAAAGAAATTTGTTCCCGGATTAAAAGTGGTTGACAGCATTGAAAAACCACTGAAGTTATATTGCGACAATAAGCCCGCAATATCTTACTCCTATAACAACAAGTCAAGTAATGCTGCCAAATACATTGGCATTAAGTATTATGTTGTGAAGGAGAAAGTCCAGAATCAGACAATAATGCTTGAGCATATTAAGTCTAAGCAAATGCTCGCGGATCCGCTTAATAAAGGTCTTTCACCCAAAAAGTTCATTAAACATGTAGCCGGCATGGGTTTGAAGGAAGACCTATGATTCTAGACATAAAAGGGTCATTTATGCAACCATCTCCCCACAAGTTTTAAGTTGTTCTGATTTGAGATAGAAAGGTATGCTATAACCATTGAGAGTTCGACAGTACTTAACTGACTGTTGTTGCGCCTTGGTCCTGGTGTACTGATCTATTGAGAAGAGGAATTATAAGTATAAGAAGTTGAAGAATTAAATTTAAAAAATAAGTGTTTAAGTTGAGATCGAGGGGGAGAATGTTGGGTTGATCTCGCAAACAGCTTGGTTCGGAGACCGAGTCCGTCGCCCTATCCGCGCCCTGATCGGGGGCGCAACAACCTTTTGGTTGCGGCCCCCCGTCACGCCAGCGCCACATAAAAGGGGACGAGGGGAGCCGGCTCGGGAACCAACGTTCCTTGGCGAAACCCTCTCCTCACACACACACACCCGATCCGTGTAAGGCGACTGGAAGTGATGGGAAAAGCCGCCGCCGCCGCCACTGCACTACACCGCCACTGACGCCGTCGTCCCCACGCCGCCGGTGCCCAAGGACAACCTCGCTCCCACTCTCGCCGCGCCTACTCCAAGCAGGCGCGGGTCCTCACCATGGCTTCTTCATCGCAGCCAACCGAAGGTATAATCCAAGTACTAAGTAGATCTAGTGGTTTCGGGTTATGAGCAAGGTCCTAGAACACTAACAGGGGGAGCCGCGCAGCGCAGGTGCCGGAGTCCCCGAGCGCGGCAGCAGAGAGAAGAGGGCAGCCGCCGGGTTTGGCGCTGGATGCCGCGGCGGAGGAGGCGCGATGCGCAGATCCAGGCGGAGCTTCGACCCCATCAACATTTGCCGCCGGCCTTGTCTCCCGTTGGCCCCGTCTCTAGCACGCACCATCTTCAGCAAGCGCCACCGCCTGCCCCGTCTCCCACGCCAGCCTTGTCTCCCGTTCGGACTCATGTAGCGCCGTCTTTCGCGGCCCTGTGCGGTCCCTCTCGGATCACCGCCCCCAGCCTCACACAACGTTCCTCCATCGCGGCATCCCTTTGCTCCAGTAGGAAGGAGCTGCCATTGCTGCTGCTCATTGTACCCTTCACCTGAAGGCGTCACTGAAGGCCCTTCAGTGACGCCTTCAGGTAGATTTGTGATGGATATAAATTGAACTAAGAATAGAATTTTAGTGATTTGAAATCCATTGTGATTTATATTTAGTCGACATGCTACAGACTTGCTAGTTGTATGATATGCTTATTCCTGTAGCATGATGCTTCCCATTGTTGGCCTTGAGAGTAGGGTAAAAGAATTCAACTATTTTTGTTGTTTATCACTGGAATAGAGATACACACTGTAGTTTTTAAAGTAACTAAGTTTACCATATTTTATATATAATATTTTCAGCTGAATAAATTGAAGAAACTCTTATTCATGATGCAATTTTCAAACGAGTTTACTGAATTTTGGAAATTATTATGAGTTTAAAAATTGCCATGAATTTGGAGTAGTAGTAAAGATGCAGATGCATGTAGATAGAAATGAATTGGTCAATTTTGTTTATTGAAATATATGTAGTGTTTGATCGTTGTCAATTTGAAAAGGAGTCATCTGGTTTTAGTTAAGGCAAATGCACTAATATCCTAAGATGGCCAAAGTAATGTTCAAGTTCAACAACAGTTTTCATATAGATATAAACCAGCAGGTTTGTTCTTATGATTTACTTAATTAGTACAGCTTGTTTGTTCTCTCTGAAATATAATAATTGCTAATGATTATATTGTTGGCAGGAGTAGATGGGAAAGAAGATTTAGATCCAGCTGACAGGGTTTATAGAGGACACAGTGAAAGGAGGGAAAGACACAGTAGAGAAAGGTATGTTATACACTTGGTAGCTTAGTTTGTTATAAACCAGAACAAATGCAAAAGAAAGATGATTATTTTAGCTGTCTGACCAACCTTAGTAACCATATATAGAGCTGAGGCTTTCCTTAAATTTATCCCATTTGGTTACAGTGCTCCCTGCTTAGTCTATTGTTAGTTCAATTCTGTAATTTACAAAATATCATAGAATTATTATCAGTTCAATTCAGTTTAGTGCTATAACTTATTTTCATGACTGTGCCGGTAGTGAGCAAGTTGAAACATGCCATTCTTACAGATATCTGACATTAGAAGCCTCAAACCAAGTTTTGTTAGTATGTATTGGCATCTGTTAGTATATATTGGCATGTACTAGAATGGCGTACTGTAAAGTTCATTTCCTTTAAGTGCTGCTGCCTCAGATTTCCTTTAATGCAGGTGCCATTAGTTGAGAATTTTTGAAAAACAATGTACAAGATTTCTTCAACATGTAGGCAAACCTGAAATGAAAGCAGAGAAACCCCTCGGTGTCATCTTTCAGTAACCTGCTTGGTTACTCGCTGTCTATCTATGCATTGATGCAGAGGTGAATTTAGTCAGCTTAGGGCCGTTAGTTCTAATAAGCTCAATTTGGCAGTTCGGTGTTACTGATTGTTTTGGGTATACATCCTCTTCCCTGCAGGCTGCAGGTCACTCCTTCTGTTTCCTTTTCTACGTGTCATCTAGTGCAGCAGCAGCACTTCATACTCCTCTTTATGTATGCGTTTCCCATTTTTTGTCTTTTACACATTTGTCTAAGAATGTATAAGTTTGAACTTGTGTATATATTGTTCTTATTTATATGTGATGTTGATTCAGTAGATTGTGTGACTGTATTATGTTGTATAATTTTTTCAGATTTTTTCCCAAATTTTCTGTGATTTATTGATTTTTTTGAGTCTGTCATTATTTTTTCAAATGAAAAATGCTCTAGTTTCATGGGCCTAGGTGGCCGACGAAATTAGATGACATGGCACTGAATAAATTCGTCGGCCAACGTGGCCGACGATATTATATGCCACTGTGTCTGTAGTTTCATCGGCCGAGTTAAATTCGTGGAGGCCTACGAAATTACTTGTGTAATTTCGTCCGATTTTGTTTCGGCTAAAATTTTCGTGGACAGGCCAACGAAAACGATATATTTTCGTGGGTTTTGGGCTATTTTCGTGGGTTTTTGGTCCACGAAAAAATATTATTTTTCTGTAGTACCGGCAACCAACGCCGGACAGTCCGGTAACGCCGAATAGTCCAGCAATACACGCCGAACAGTCCGGTGAGCTCCTGCAGCTCGGGTAGACCTAGATCCAATCTTCCGAGAGGGACTCCATTGGGGAGAGAACATCGTAGAGTTGCTTTAAGATCGGCAGGCCACCTAGAATGAGACGCAAAGAGAATAGCAAGATAGATCAGAAAAATAGGATAAAGAGATAAAAAGGTAAAAACGATAAAATAGATTGATTTAGTTCGATTGTGGTGTCTCAATCGGTCATGGCCCTTTATATTTATAGGAAAGGATCGTTTTACCCCAATTTAATTACAAATCAAGATCTAAACAAACGCATAGAAATTAATAACTCTACTCGGACTCGCATCTACCGAACTATCCGGTAAAAACCACCGGACAGTCCAGCATCGTGCACTGAACAGTCCGATGCACGGCAGCCAAGCTAACCCTACCACTTTTGGTGTTCAACAAATGGCTCACAATTTGAGCCGGATCTCGTGGGATTTGGCTGCCTCACTAGGAAGTTTTGGCTACATCACCACATGGTGTTGTGGGACGGAATGGAGGGATATACGTCGACGCATCGCATCTACATACTGCTACCAGTGACAGCCTCATGGACGCCCTGTGCAGTCTGGCCTTACCGATACAAGGATAGTTTAATTCTTCTATTCTTTATATATATTTCCTTTTTATCTTTTATTAATCTTAATTTTATGAAGCTAGAACAATTCGTGCATAATCATAATACATTTCTTTTGTGAATTTAGAGCAATCTCAATTCATTTTTCCTCTTTCTATTTATTTTGTATAAATTTTGTTGTCTGAGTTGTGAGAATATTCTACTTTTCAAAACTTGAATAATTTATTTTGATGTCAGAATATTTTCCTTCTTAAGATAGAATATTTTTATTCGTGAGTATAAATATCTTTCTTGTGAATGTAGAATATTGTATTCTAAATATAGAATATTGAGACCCAATCTAGGAGAAACCAGGTGATTTTTTAATAGAATATTATTATGTGAAGATAGACCATTTTTCTATAAGGTTGAGTTCAGCAGATCGTCTATTCCATGGTCTATATTCAAACTCCACTCTGTCTACATTGTAGGTACAGTGTTATTTTCATACTACAGATGACCATATCTGCTCAACTTGGTCTAAAAGTAGAACATTTCGCAAGTAATTTTATAATATTTTTTCTAGCACACATCGAATATCTCTTTAGTGTATAAATGTCTTATCTCAAAAAATTTGTTTTACCAAATATTTTTAAGCGAGATTTTTGTTTTGAAGTTTTTGTTTGAAGGAACACATGGTTATGTGCCGCGTGTGACCTGAATTTGATTTAAACTCACGGTTCGATACTTATGGCTTTGTAGATTAACTTTTCAATAGGACCCGTGCAAAATGAAAAGAGGAATTAGCCACAGGCGCATGTCACCGTTGCTTTCACCCAGTCTGTAGTAGTGGCATGCGTGCATGCTAGTCGGAGCCAGATTTGCTTCTCAATTCTGTGGGACCCGTTCAAAAGGAAAGGGGAATTAGCCGCAAGCGCATGTCAACGACTAGTCTTTGTCTCTTCGATTACTGACAGCCTAAAGTTGTTATATCCTCATCAGAAACGACCAAGATGCTAATTTTTTTTTAAAAAAAATGATAGTATCCAATGGAGTAATCATTCATACTTGAGGCCTCTCGATATCCGTGGCAATGTGTACATCAAGAAAACCATATATGTTGCAAATAAACTCAACAATTAAATGTACAAGAAATCTTTTCCTTTCACGAAAGAAAGTGAACAAGCATAAAAATTAAGAAGCAAAGACAAAATTTTGAATTAACATTTGTACACGTGTATATATATAAAGCTATCTCACCAGTGTTGTTGTTATTTGAGAAATGCCCAATGATCCCTTTTATTTGCACAGGCCAGCAATGTCTAGGAGTGTCTGCTGCTTCAGCAGATGTTGGCGACCCAGACGATGACGGAGCGGAAGTACTTGGCCACGGCGCCCTTCTGCCACCGGAGCCTCTTCCAGCGGCTTCCCAGCAGGACGGGGTGCAGCCCCAGGATGTGCTCTGGCATGAAGTCGTGCCTTGTCAAGATGCCGACCACCGGCGACCTCTGCAATCACAATTCACACCACAGATCAGCATGCATGCATGTTGGCTCATCATATATCATATCGATCGGTGAACGCTAGCTATCTACTAATATAATCCTAGATCGATGCAGTGTACTTACGTCGCAGGCCTTGGGCACGACGAGGAGGTGGCGCAGGCCGACTTCCCGGAAGAGCACGAGCGCCTTGGCCAGTGACATCGTCTCGACCACTGTGTAGGGCGACGTGTTGGTGAAGGGGTGCAGGTCCACGTACATCTCCATCTCCTCCGGCGACAGCTGCTGCACGTCGTCGATGGTGTCCTGCTTCCCGGACCCGCGCTTGTCGAAGTCCTCCGCCTGGAACCTCCCGGCGACGTACTCCTTGGGGTACCGCTCCGGCGCCGCCAGGAACTCCCTCTTCTTGAGCAGCACTAGCAGGTGCGCGCGCAGCACCAGCCCGTACAGCACCGGCGCCGGCGAGAAGGGCGGCTCGTCCACGACGGGGAACGCGTGGTGGCCCGTGGTCCGGAGCGTGCGCACGATGCTCCCGACCTTCTCCACGCCGTTGAAGCTCCGCAGCGGCCCGGCCACCACATCGCCCACGGTCAGCTGCCGCATGTACGGCTCGGCGTGCCCGTCAAGGTGGGGCAGGCCCTTGAGGTGCAGGATGAGGTCGTAGATGCTGGAGTTGAAGGAGTCGGCCACCGTCTTGGAGATGAGCAGCACGAGCATGATGAGCGGCAGCAGTAGCAGGTTGTTGGTGAGCTCCAGGACAATGACGCACACGGACATGGTCATCCGGAGCGTCCCGCCGAGGAAGGACGCAGAGCCGAGAATGGCGACGAGACCATGGTCGAGGCCGGAGTGGCTGCCCAGCAGCATGGCCACGAGGCGCCCGTACGTGGCGCCGGTGAGGATGATGGGGACGAACAGGCCCGACGGCGCGACCACGCCGTAGCTGAGCACGCCCAGGGCGTAGGACGCCACGAAGAAGATGACCATGGAAGCCGGGTGGTACACGTCGTTGGTGCCGGTGGAGTAGAGGTTGCGGATGGCGTCGTCGTTGATGTTGAGGAACAGGCTGGCAAGGTCGTTGTAGTGGCCCGGAGGGCACTGGAACCGCCGGAAACGGTTCAGCTCGTGGCAGGTTCCGTCCGGCGCGGACGAAAGCGGCCCCGCCGCGGGGCATGGCAGGCATGGCGCCAGCCACGGCAGGCCGAAGACGCAGCATGTTGTTATGATGGAGACGATGGCTGCTAACAGTAGCTTGTGCGCTCCGCCTCTCCTGCAAATCAATTAATTAATTTGATATATATATTTAGAATCATGAAGCAATATACTGCTATACTACTAAGTACTATCTAATATATATATATAGAGCAAATCAGTGCTGGCGTTAATTGTGCTTATTAATTAGATCTCATACTCGTTGATGATGTTGTAGACTCGTAGAACCTTTTCCATGAGCAAGTTGTAGAGTGCCCCAAGCAGCGCTCCGGTGACGCCGATGAGGATGACGGTGGGGATGTCCTTGAGGTGGTAGGTCATGAGGTCGTCGAACATGGTGCTCACGTCGTACATGATGAGCCCACCCTGGCCGAACATCCCGCACCGCCCGCTCCCGCACAGCTCGATGAAGAGCCGCAGCACCACCGCCACCACCGCTGTAGTGAAGAAGGAGCGCCAGATCAACGCGCTCCGCCACCACGACGAGAGCGACTCGAGGGCGAACAGCACGCCGCCCACCGGTGCGCGGAACGCCGCCGCGACGCCAGCGCCGGCGCCGATAGTCACGAGGTCACGGCGATCGCGGTCGTTCTTGAAGTAGCGGAGCCAGCGGCAGGTGAGGCCGTACTTGCGTGAGCCTCCCTGTCCGAAAATTGCAGCGATGCACGCCCCGGTGTGAACCATTGGACCTGCTTTGCCGACGTGAAGAGACGATGAGACGGCAGCAACGTTCCCCACCACCTGCACACGCAAACAGATAGTTTGAGATATACTCACTCAATTACAAATTGTAAGGGTTTTAGTTTTTCTTTTATTTGTCTACATTCACAAGTACATTGATGAATCTAAGCATATATTGAACACACATACATGTAAAAATAAGAAATCCAATAAAAACCTAAAACCCCTTACAATTTAGGACGGAGGGAGTATATATAAAGAGAAAATTAGTGTTCAAGTTGTTTATTCGGTTGGTGGCACGGTAAATAAAATGTTCAGTAATTCTTTGTGTTGATACAAGTTTGATAAGGACGACATGGCCATTCATCGACCTTGAACATTGGTCAGTTCCTTAGTTATGAATTTTTCCACAATGCTTCTTTTATAGTACTAGATTTCTTGAGTGTACAAGGTGTTTCATTTAAAAGGTTGGACTTTATGTCCGCAATTTCTTCAAGCCATAAAACACAGACCCCATCTTTAACTAGAGCCTGAGAGTTTAAAGTTTATGGTTTAACACTGACTTCTTACTCCTCTTCGTAGATACTCTATCGATTCTTTCTTTAATTACATTTCCTGATCTAACTCTTATACTAGCATTCATTGACACTTGATAGCCTATCTCATCATGCAAACTGTTCATATAAACGAGCCACATCAGTAATTGCCATGCATTAATATATCCACATCAGTGTTCTAAATTACCCACTAAGATGCATTAATAATAATAGTCTACCACTTCATAAAAGTTCTAACTCTTAAATAGTTCACGTGATTGTAGATATCCCCATATCAATGTGTGGGCATTAGTATACTTGTTCCCACTGTTGGAGAATGCATTAGTGCTGGCTGCATGGCCTAGTGACGAGGGGGGGGGAGGGGACTTCAGTACTAATTGATGACTTCAATTTATTGGATTCAAAACCTAATCGCATTTATGGTCACCGACAAAATGTAGTAGGGTATAAAATAACAAATAAATACTTACTATGAGAAAAAAAAATGATGACATTTTCAAATGTTTAGCTATTTAATGAAAAGGTATGTAGCATGGATTAATCAACTAAGGATGTCTTAAAAGCTTTTGAATGGTGATGTCCCTTGCATTGGTGGGATTTGAAATAGGGTGGCATGCAACAACGTACAACATAAAGCGTTTCTATTATAGACTGAGTGAACAAACATGCTCATTAACCTCCTTTTGTTTTTATACTTGTATAGATAGCTGAGGACATCCAAACTGCATGAATTTGAATTGCCTAAATTCTTTTTTTTTTTTTTTGTTTGTCAGTGTCAAATTTGACTTATTGGATCCACTTACAAATACAATTGATCTCAAATCTAAAATTATAGTATTTTGATGGTCTAAAGTTCAAATATAAAACTACCATCTTCTATGGTTAATGATCGGCTAACATCAAGATAAATCCTTTCTTGGATGGGTATTGCTCACTTTTTTAAAAAAAATAGAAGGTAGCAACATGTTTTAGCTGATAAACATAATCTTTATATTCCCCATTTCAAAGGTTTCCAGTTATTCTTTTTATATTCTTGACCAAGATAAAATGTATTCATGAGTTATATGAAATCAAATCAATAAATAATTGGGTTCCTATTTTTTATTTAATTTAATCCCACTATAGATCATGGATGAGTGGGATGAGATCTCCACTAGATGCCATCTCCCTCAAATTCTTCTAAAATTGTTGTCCTCCTCTATATCTTCTACGTACCTAAATATGTAGCATCCTCATCATGATACACTAGGACCATCAATTGATATCTCCTATCAATTTTCTATGATAAATAATACTCATGTATACAAACTAATACCCTTTATGAGCACAACACTATAACATTACTACAAAAATAAGTGGAGTGTCATCTAACAAAATTCCTGCAACAATGGCATGGGTATCATCTAGTAACATATATGCTTTTGTCTCCATGTTACCAAACCCTAACTCCATGTCCCCTAGCTACGACAATCTCCTCCCACACAAGCATCACCGATGATCGACTAGCTCATGTCCAGTTCCATCTGTGGCCATAGTGCTTTTGTCAAATCATACAAGGCATTTCTGTATCCCTCTCCATCTCTAGTTGTTAACACCACCTCCTACCACAAGTTCTCCAACCTAATTGATCTCCAACGTATGATAGCATCTTTATGTATTGTTTTCATGTGTGTGTTGATTAGTAAGTGTTGTGTCTTTCTTTGTTTTAGCTACAATTTAGATGAGTAAGGCTAGGAGAAGTTACTAAGTTACTAAGTTAGTGATTGGAGTCCGAATATTGTCTTAGACGGTAGGGAGTTGGTTGTGCCATGTTCTCATATGCCATTATCCATTATGTATTTTCTCCGACAATGACCAGTTCTACTCTTGTAACTCCTAGATTTGTGGCATCCATTGTGGCCTTGCCTTTACACATACATAGACCCCAACAATGAGAGGTTGAATGCAACACATAGTGAGCCCCCTCTTCGCCACTACACCCTTGATATCCTCCTTTGAGAGGAAAGACCAGTGTCTGGCTATGGGTATGCAATGCCAATGCGAAATTGCACCTGGTGAGCATGAGGAAGACTTGGTTCTTTACCAAGGCTAAACATGGCATGACATAAGGGGTGGCGATGTATGCTGAACAAGACTCTATTGAGTAGAAACACACCTAGAAGCTAGTCAACTTGCCACTTGTTCGCTTTCTAGTCACTCTCAAGTGGAGGTTTCAAGTTCAAGAAGGATTGGAGGAGCAATGTGATCAAGCACAAGGCCTGACTAGTCAAAAGTGACTTTATCCTACATGTTGACAATTACTTTGATGAACTATTTGACCATGTAGTGCACTTCGAGTTGGTATGGCTACCCAGGAGGGGTGGCATGTCCATAACATACATATCAAGAGGAGGTGGACATGCGTCAACAACTGGCTACATCATCATTGACAAGGAGCATAAGGCATTCTATGGTCTGCATCATGTGCCATAGGCTTTGAACTAGAAACTTGATATATGCTGAAGGGAATGGGCATCCACCAAAGTGCATAATAATCTGTTCTGCTTGTCGAGGTCTATGTGGATGTCTTCATTATCATTGGGCATTGTAGACAATTGCGGAGGCACTCCATTTTTATTTGAGTCTTTTACCTATGAGCCATTAGAAAAGATGGTCCTTCCTTATCTGCCATCAAAATTTTTATTTCGCCTTTACTACCACTGCCTCATTTTTGTCTTGCCTCCTAAGCCATTGTCGTCAGATTTCAGCCTAACGACAGCTAACTGGGAGGTGAAATGTCGTTGTTGCCCCTGTGTTGTGTGGTTGGATATGAATTTGTTTTTCCTCCTTTGCCACTTCCTGTATTGCTTTGTGGGAAGAATTGGCGCCAAGCCATGTACGATGTGCGTGAGGCCGAACCAGATGGCAGGGCAGATCCTCCTCCTGGCACTAAACTGGATGAACCTCATGTTGCTGACCGTGAAGTCGCTCCCGCAACGCTCGAACCACTCCGGCGGAAACTCCTCCGGTGTGTCCCAGTGCACGGGGTCCAATCTGATGGCCTACACATTCACGAGCACTGCCATGCCGCGTGGGACATGGCGTGTGTTGGTGGTCGATAAAACCCATTTTGACCACCAACATTTCATGTTTTAGAGTATACTTTACCAAGTTTTCACTAATCTCTAACTAGTTCCACGAGTTGTGCATAAAGGTTGTATGCAGGAGCTTTACAATTCAAAACCACATGGAAATGGACAAACGGAGACAATTTGGCAAGAAGGGGAGCAATGGGCCAGAGACCCTGGCTGGCCGACCACCATCCTAGGTCAGCCGACCAGGGTGTGGTCGCCCGACCTGGTTGGCCGACCAGAGGCCACCAGCAGCCCCAGGGGCTAGGTCGGCCGACCACAAACCCAGGTCGGCTGACCCAGGAGCCAGGTCGGCCGACCACCCCCAGGTCGCCCGACCCTGGCAGCCCACCAGGCAGCTCAGGGCCCAGGTCGCCCAACCTAGGCCCAGGTCGCCCGACCTTGCCACAACACCAATTTTGACCTGCATGCAAAGAAACACAAACCATGTTAAATGCAACCGTCGGATCAAGAATCCAATGCATCCAAGGGCCGAAAGGACATCGCACAAAGGATCAATGACGTCAGCAATCTGAGGGAAAGAACATGCAGCCAATCGGAGGCCGCCTGACCTTATCCCAAGGTTGGTCGACCTACACCGACCTCGTTTTGCACGTGCCTCAACTGCCACAACCGCCAACCGACCTTCAAAGCACATCACAGCCGATGGATCAAGGAAGGCGGTGCATCGGGTGGCCGCCTGACCCCCCGGGGTGGCCGGCCAACCTACCCCAGGGTCGGCCGACCACCGACCTATGCCCAAACCGACCTTGCACACCTACAAATACCCCCCTCGGCCATCCAAGCTATAAATACCCCCCGGGAGGTCATTTGCAAGGTGTGGCGGATCAATAGAACATAAGTGTGGTTGTGTAGTTGAGTGTGAGTGTTGTAGCGAAGCCACCCTTGGCATTGTAGAGAGAGCCAAGTTGTATCAAGAGTGAGTAGTGAGTAGTGAGTTGTAGAGTGAAGGAGTCGGAATTCTCTTTGGTCTTCTATTCCCGAGCTCTTATTCTCAGAGGAATTATTACTCTATTTCTAGGATACAGTAAAGTTCCTTGCTCCCTTCTTTATTTATTTCATACTTACTTTATTTACATACTCAGTGCTTTGCTCAGTAGTTTAAGGGTGCCAAGTGTGCTCTGTGTAGTTTAGCTATACAGTTGTGCTTGCTCTCAGGCTTCGAACCTGTGTAGTAGTAAACTCGGTTGTGTAGACGTGGTGTCTAGACTAGAGTTTGCCTTGGAAGGTGTCTTGTCCCATGCAGTTTTGGTGGTAGGTCCGTTTGGTGACAGCGAGCGTGTACCCTGTGTATTCCACCCCGTCGTTCGGATAAGTAGTCATCGACGCATAGCTGAGTTCTGTAGTGCTCGTCTTTCTCGTCTGGGTTATCAGCACTCTGGTGCCCGGAAGTGGTTCTATAGGCTTAGTGTCCAAGTAAACCTGCTGAGTAGAACACTAGTTTGTTTAGTAAAGTTAAGTTGTTTTATTTAAAGTAGTGAACCTGCTCCACTCTGCCCTTTACCTCTACCTTGCTGGCTTTACTATTCGGTTCTACCTGTTCTACGTTGAGTTACTCCTCGTTCCTCGTGGATTTCGATACCCTGGAATACTCTTGGGTGAAAAGCTATAACGTGTTTCCGTGCGCTTGCGGATCTATATCAGTAGGCTAAGAAACGCCAACAGCGTGCCCGATCCCTGCCCATTGTGTGGCGAACTCACCTTGTGGCGCTGGTTTGCCCGGCAGTAGCAGACGATAGAGAAGAAAGGAAGGGGGAGCCCGGCCTGCGCACCCCCCATCACCATGCGCTGACCGCCAGCAGCAAGCACTGCACGGGCCTTGGCCTGCGCCTTCCACATCGCTAGCGGTGCCGCACCAGCTCCACATCGTCCACTGTAGCGCCGTCGTTGACATGTCGCTGCCCGCCACGAATAGGTCCAAGACGAGGCCTTCGGTACCTCGCACGCAACGGCCGTGGACGAGGCCACCACCATGGGGCACGGGTAGGCTCCCCAAGTGGAGCATCTTAGTGATGGAGCACACGCAGGGCGTCATGCCGAGTCAGCCCACTCATGCGTAGGAGCTCCACTCACCACCGGGCGGCAACAGCGGTGCAGAGCACGCTGTGGCGAGGATCTCCTCCCTCACCACCTCCCGACACCGAAGCTCGCGCAGAAACTTGAGGTGGCGGGACGACTCGTCGGGGTCCATGGCGAGGAGAGCTTCAAGGTCAGACGCGAGGGCAGCCCTAACTTTGCCGCCTGGGAGGCAAAGGCCGGCGAGTTCCTGGAGGAGGCAGCCCAAGTGGTGGTGCGCGTGGGGCCTAGCTGGTGGCGGTGTGTGTGTGGTGCTAAGGTTGTGAGGGTTGGCCGACGAGGGCTGCGCCGTTTAGGATGGAGTCGATGTGGAGGAGCTCACGGGGGTCAGGTGGAGAGGCAGAGGTGGAGAGCGGGATAGGGTGGGGGAGAAGTCACAAGAGGGGGTGCCGCGCGATGGAGGGCCCAGAGAGTAAGAGGAGCCGTGCCGGCGGCGGCGAGGAAGGACTGGTCAGCAAGAGGAAGAGTGGAACAGTGGGTGGATGGGGGTAAAATCGCATATACGGTAAAGTTTTCCCTTGACTACGGTCCACGCGTCTATTGACCGTGAAAATGCTGACGGCAATGGCTCAGGAGGCAAGACAAAAATGAGGCAGTGGCAGTAAAGGCGAAATGAAAATTTTGATGGCAGATAAGGAAGAACCATCTTTTCTAATGACTCAGAAGTAAAGGACTCTTTTTATTTGGGGTTAAGGTCAACTAGGATGGTTATGGCATAACACTGCAATAAACTCAGTACTAGTGTTGGATGCTTAGCACCACACTAATGGAAGGACGCCTCAAGTTGAGTCACAACAACAATGCACAAGAGGTCGATGCATCGAACTATTGAAAGATCAACCTACTCTATCTGGTGCACATGAGGCTAGTTTCTAGATCTAGGATTTGTTGTTGGGTTTGTGAGATGGTTAATAGTGCATCAAACAAAGTAACACATGCGAGTAGTCAAGTGGATTCTCCTCTACATCGCCAACACCATGGACTATGGCTTCTGCTATGAGCTATGACCAAGGGTGGTACAGTTGATCAATATTGATTGTGATTTGGCTAGGATAATGTCGACTCTAGGAGTACGATAGACATTTTATTCTTTCTCAACAATTGTTTGGTGAGTTAGCAGTGTCTCATGTAGAAAGTGGAGGTTCTTTCTTCATGGGAACCTAAATTCATCATCGCCACAAATGTTGCTACTTCTTGGAAAAGGAAGCCTAGAGTGGTTGAGCTAAAGTTGGATAGTGTCTGCCCTCAATTTCAAATGAATCCCTTCCACGAATGGACTAACAATATAGATCTTATCTATCATTTAATTTCATTAGAAAGCTGCTTCGACAATAATGGGTGTGTCAATGCTACCTTTTTGAACACCTTGGAACAGCTCGCTAATATACTCATGAAGGCACTCGGGCGAGCTAAGTTCCATTAACTACAAGCCAAGATTGGAATGGTCCAAATACAATTGTTTTCACCAGCGCACAAGGATTAGGGGGAGAAATGTTAGAATAATCATCAGTGTTCATGTGTGCGGAAGTAGTTAGTGTTGTACCTTTGTTTGTTTCAATTTTGTCGAGATATTGATTCCTCCACTCAGCAATTTGCTTCTTATATCGATGAATTAGAAGAGATGTCAACCGGCAACCATACCCATAATAGTTTAGCTGAGTCTGGCAAGGAGATGAGTCCTAGTCTTGTCCTATGAGTTAGGGAGTCCGCTGCTTCAGTTGGGCATGCCCTATTCTAAGGTGTTCAATTATAAATAAGTACCAAGAACATAATGCAATTTTTCATCACTAGAATCTTCAATGTGTTCTTGAGATATTAACAAGGTTATACCATTCCTCTAACATGCATTTGGTATCACTGTGCTACTATATCCTTAGGGTTGTGAGCTATCATTGTCCTTGTCAAGTATGATTTCTTAATGCGATAGAATATTTTAGGATGACACTACTTATGGTCTATGGAGATCGATCTCCATTCCTGGAACTCCGTGTGCAGATCCAAACATAATCAAATTGAAGTTGTTTTTGTTGCATTTCACTTTCACTGAAACGAATATGAAAATATTCTACCTACAATCATTGGTTTATATTGGCCTCCATCTCAGATTCTCAGCCAATAATAGATTTTGGAGGATAGAGTAAACAGATGGCTGACGTTCCGGATCAAGACAACATAAAAAAAAAAGCCAGGGTCCTCAATTATTAGTGGTGTCCGTGTCCACATGACCACAAATAAAAAACAATCGCTGAAAAATTCTTTTGCAGTAAGAACATGCGGACACGACCCCCACATTTAATAGCGAGAAACAAATACTGTAGAGTAAGTAGTAGTAAACTCTCCAATTGCAGACTGATATATTATTCCGTGGATCTTTGTTTTTTTTTCTAAAATTATTCTCATATTGTTTTCTCGTGGATCACGCAATTGAAAAGGAACCGATGTCCGAACAGTCCAGGCGGCCAGCTGGCACTGGCCGCGGTGACTGAGCGGGCCATGTGAAGCAAGTGAAAGGGACGGTGATCGATCTTGATCGGATCGGAGGCTACAGCCTACAGGAGAGGAGAGGATAGGAACGCACCTTGACAGCGAGGGTCCGCAGCGAGAAGATGTTGGGCGCGTCCACGCCGTTGAGGTAGGCCTTCACCTCCGGGATCCCGGACCCGCCGGCCGCTGGCGACACGAACGCCGTGATCGACGAGGCCAGCAGCAGCAACACCAGGTTGGATGCGGCGAACACCCAGAACGCTGTCCAGTAGCTGCATGCATGCTCCGATCCACAAGAAGATAAATTACTACACTACTAGTTTAGCAGTAGCAAGGCAACTAATGCGTTTGCAGATTTGGCTGATGCACTTGGATATTCAGAAAATCACGCATGCAGTCGGGTAATGATCGGATCTGAAACACACATAATTATTTGCTGGTGGTTGATACGTGGATACGGTAGAGACAAACTACTCTCAAGGACCATTTGGCACGTCCTTTCTCAGCAAAATTATAATGGAGTCCACTTTTGGGGTAGTAGGAGTAGCTAGGGAGAGTGTGAGAGAGAGAGAGTCACCGCACCTGCTAGCCTCCATAAGGGCGGAGACGGCCTCGAGCTTGAACCCGGCGACGTTCTCGACGGCCAGGTTGACGACAAAGCCGACGATTCCGGTGAGGATGCCGATGGCGAAGCAGAAGGTCCACTTGAGCACCACGTACCGCACCTGGTCGGCCTTGGACCTCGTCCTCCAGTTCTGGTCGAACAGCTCGTTCTCGATCATCCTGTGGCCATTCAACAACAGATCAGATTGCCGCAGCAGAGTGAGATAGAGAAACATTGTGTCGTTGCCATGCCAAGGTGACCAGCAATCATGGTTGGTATGTGGTGACAATGCCTAGATTGGACCGTAGCATAACATCAGGGTCAGAACATCACAAGTTTTTTTTTTTGTTGTAAAAAAAAGGAAAGAAACAAAACAAGGGCATTGGCATTGATTGGTTCTTGAGAGCTGAAGTGAATGAAGGCATCTGGAGCAAGGAACTCTGATTTGACATGATATGAACAAACCAATGGCAGGTTCCGTTATGATCTTTATCTCTTGACATGGAATAAAACCAGATAGAAGCAGAGATTGCGGCGGAGAAACAAAGGAACAGCCGACATGGTGAGGATCTTGGGCACGCAGTGTGTGTCAAGATTTCAAGAATGAGATGAAATGAGACGCTTGCTTACTCGTAGTCGAGGCTCTCGATGGGGCAGGGGTTGGAGCCGACCATGGCCACCTGGGAGGTGTTGTTGGCGGAGCTGCGATGGAGCAGAGCACGGTTCAGGGGCGGCCGTCGCTCCTCCTCCTCCTCTTCCTCCATGGGGAGATCCTCCAGCAGCGGCGCCGTCGACGCCATCGGAGGATAGGAGGCACGAGGCAGGGATGAGAGAGAGCGGAGAGGTGGACCACGGGGGAGATGAGAGCAGACAGGAGAGGAGGTGTTTTTATATTTTGCAATCAAGTGGAGACAGAGTTGACGTTCGCTAGGCTTGGTCTATAGACCGAGAGGAGTTCATCAGTATACACGTGCACTCTTAAGAGCTTGTTTGGTACCTTTGTTTTTGAAAACCATAGTTTTAGGATACTGTAATATATATTGGTTGTGACAAAAATATTATGGTTTTGGTTGTGACAAAAATATTATAGTTTAAACTGTAGTATTTTTCAAAATTGTGATCCAATTGTGATCCGTTTGATTCTATACGAAACCAACACAGACGCCCTCCTGCCCCACACAAAGTACTCGTACATGCCGCTAGCCTCCCACCGTGCTTGCCCCCGCCGTAGCTTCCGCCACCGCGCGCAGCCTGTCCTACCCGCTCACGCCTCCCCGTCCGTGCCCTCCGCGTGCTGGCTCACCTCTAGTACCCACTCGCACGACTCGTTGCATGCCACTGGCACCGCAGACGGGACAAGATAAACAGAAGGGGCAGAATCGACGGAGGCGTGGGCTGGCACGTGCGGCTTGGGCGACAGCGGAGGACGGGTCGGCTTGGGCGACAGCGATGGCAACGGGGGACGAGGCCGATCGTGCGATGGCAGCGAAGGACGACAGTGGAGGCGGGGCGTCGCGGGGAGCGGGGACAACACTCGGAGGCGGTACCAACGGCTGGAGGCGGGGCGGCGCAGGGGCAGGGCCTGTTGAGATCCAACGGCATGGGGCGGGGACGACGACCGGAACAGGTAACGGCAGCGCGGGGGAGAGTGCACTGACGTGGGGAGAGGTGCCAGCTGCGGAACGGGGACGGCGACTAAGAGAGGCTACACGAGAAAGACCATTAGCTTCCGCCGGAGAAAACTGCAGTCCATGGTGCAGTATCCAAAATTCCAAAAATTCTGTAGTTTGGTCATATCATGGTTTTCAAAACAGAGCAATGAGTTGCCAAACACTTTTTGGACTAAATACTACATTATTCTTCAATACCATGATATTATCTAAAAATCACAAAAATACTGCCCTCCCAAATCGGACCTGCGTTTTTCACTCCCTCTTCGTGTAGAAACTTATTTTGCTGGGATCAACACCTCGCTCATGGCTAATAGTGACACTGGCTGGCCAGTGCTGCCCACGATAAGAACAACATGGGCAAAAGGGTTTCATCCTCCAGTTTATGTTCTTTAAAGTGTTGACCGACTGGAGTGGAATTCAGTACCGAGAAAAGTTAATTGGCGGTTTGGTAGGAACAAAAACTATTTAATAATAAATATGGATTGAACCTTTTGTAACGGTTAAGATCGCCAACGGCAGAACGAGAGCTCAGGGTCATGGTGTATGGACCCAGGCTATGCAATCATGGCACATGGATAGATAGAGCTAAAGACTAATGTGAGACACGGACAGGGCCGTTTGGCTTTTCGGTGGCGGGAGAGGCATACAACATATGCACGGAGAACCGGCAGGCCTCATGAGCAATAATTGCTTAATTGCATGTTAAACAAATCAAAGGAAAAATTCTGAAATGAAAAGCAGAGGGAAAACATTATTTTTTGAGCGGCAACCGGTTGTTTATTAACACATCCAAAAACACATAGATTTTGAAAAAAATCCATAGGTTTTAACAACAAAAGAAAAAGGATGACAACATATCATTCAGTTGATTTGAGGGTTACAAGCAAAACAAAAAAAAAATGACTCGAGTACATCACCTATTTCGCACATTTGAGGCTAAGAACTTTTCATTGGACTCAGCGTGACGGAGATATGGCCCCCTTTACCAGTTACCAACGACTGCTCTTAGTGGCTAGCTGGATTCGAGGATGAACTGAACTTGAATTTGGATTGGTCTTAAAATAAACGTAAAATGGAGTGTTAGGCTTGAGTCATACCTATGCCGAACCAAGTGACGTCATTCTTGATATGTAAAACCACAAACATGATCACTGAATGCTGCACATTATGCTAATTAGTTTGACTAGCAAAATGTTCGTGCGTGGCGACGGGAGAAAAAAATCTTTAAGCATCTCTAGATCAATAAGATAAATAAGAATAGCTTTACAAATAAATTTTATATCCTATTGTTTTAAATTTTCTCTGTCATGTGACTGAAATTTAGGTGGTGTCAGTTTGGTAAGAAATATTATATTTTGCTTTCCGGCGATGTATAGAATATCGAAAATAGAGTTCATATACGATATTGATATCTGTTTTCACGTAGGCTGCTCCTGCCGACTGAATCGGGTTTCCGAATAAATTGTAGGCCATATTATCTTAACGATTTCCATTAATTGCAAGCGAATTTAGAGTGATGTCAATTGGACTACAAATATTGTTATTTTGGTTTTCCATTGATATATATAACATAAAAAACAGAGTCCCGTTTTCGCGATGCCGCTTCTGCAGTCTGAATCGGGCTCGCAAATAAATTCTACGTCACATTGTTTCGATGATTTCTGTCCACTGAGAGTGAATTTTAAATTGGTTTCAATTAGATTGGAAAGTTTATGATTTTAATTTTTCATCGATATATAGAAAGTTGAAAACGGAGTCCGTATGTGACCTAGACGTCCATTTTAACGTGGACTCATTTTGCAGTCGAATCTGGTTCGTGAATAAATTATACGTCACATTGTTTCATCGATTCCCATTGCCTGAGAGCGAATTTTGACATGGTTTTAATTGGGTTGGAAAGGTTATGATTTTAGCTTTCCATCGATATATATACATAGAATATTGAAAACAGAGTCCGTGTGACCTGGACGTCCGTTTTCGCGTGGAATCCTTGTTCGGCTCGCAAATAAATTCTACGTCACATTGTTTCGATGATTTCTGTCCACTGAGAGTGAATTTTAAATTGGTTTCAATTAGATTGGAAAGTTTATGATTTTAATTTTTCATCGATATATAGAAAGTTGAAAACGGAGTCCGTATGTGACCTAGACGTCCATTTTAACGTGGACTCATTTTGCAGTCGAATCTGGTTCGTGAATAAATTATACGTCACATTGTTTCATCGATTCCCATTGCCTGAGAGCGAATTTTGACATGGTTTTAATTGGGTTGGAAAGGTTATGATTTTAGCTTTCCATCGATATATATACATAGAATATTGAAAACAGAGTCCGTGTGACCTGGACGTCCGTTTTCGCGTGGAATCCTTGTTCAGTTCGATTTTATTTCGTGAATGAATTTCACGTCAAATTGTTTCGACGATTCCTGCTGACTGAGCTAATTTTAAAGTGCTTTCAGTTAGGTTGAAAAGATTATGATTTTAGCTTTCCATCGATACATAGAACGATGAAAACGGAATTCATGAGATATGGGCATCCGTATTCGCGTGAACTCCTTCCGGCCGAATCTAGTTCACGAAAGTGAGGCAGAAAAAAAACCCCTCATCTCTTAGTTATTGACAAGCGGGTCCCACCGGTCAGGATTGACCGAGGAACCGTGAGACCTTATTTGCTTTAATATCAAATAAATTTTATATCCTATTGTTTTGAATTTTCTTTTGTACGTGACCGAAATTTAGTAAGTGTCAGTTTGATAAGAAATTTTATATTTTGTTTTTCGGCAATATATAGAACATCGAAAATAGAGTCCATATACGATATTGGTATCTGTTTTCACGTAGACTGTTCTTGCCGTCTGAATCGGATTTCCGAATAAATTGTAGGCCATATTGTCTTAACGATTTCTGTTAATTGCAAGCGAATTTTGACTGATGTCAATTTGGCTGGAAAGGTTGTTATCTTGGCTTTCCATCGATATATATAACGTAAGAAACAAAGTCCGTATGCGATCTGGGCTTATATTTTCGCGATGCCGTTCCTGCAGTCTGAATCGGGCTCGCGTATAAATTTCACGCCACATTGTTTCGACGATTTCTGTTCACTGAGAGTGAATTTTAAATTGGTTTCAATTGGATTGGAAAATTTATGATTTTAACTTTTCATCGATATATAGAAAGATGAAAACGGAGTCCGTATATGACCTAGACGACCGTTTTAACGTGTATTCCTTTTACAGTCCGAATCTGATTCGTGAATAAATTGTACATCACATTGTTTCGTCCATCCCCATTGACAGAGTGAATTTTAACGTGGTTTTAATTGGGCTGTAAAGGTTATGATTTTAGCTTTCCATTGATACATAGAACGTTAAAAACGGAGTCCGTATGTGACCTGGGCGTTTCGTTTTCTCGTGGACTCCTTGTTCTGTCCGAATTTATTTTCATGTCAAATTCTTTCTACGATTCCTGTTGGCTGAGAACGAATTTTAAAGTGCTTTCAGTTGGATTAAAAAGATTATGATTTTAGCTTTCCATCGATATATAGAATGATAAAAACGGAATTCATATGTGATATGGGTATCCGTTTTCGCGTGAATTCTTCCTGCAGTCCGAATCTACAGAAAAAAACCCTCCTCTCTTAATTATTGACAAGCGGATCCCACCTGTCAAGACGGATCGAGAGACAGCGAAACTTTATTTGCTTTAATATTAGGTATAGATTGGGGCCATAGTTTCCTTTTTATATTTGAAATTATTTAGTGCGTTCCTCTAATATTCTCTTCGTCCCACAGTAACTACTGTTTTAGTAAAATTTCAAACAATTTAGTGATGGTAGACAAAGACACGTAAAATGCAGTATATTGATATCAGTGAAATAGTGGATGAGTATCATTGAAATAAAATGCAAGTATATTGATCAATGAAATAATTAGTAAGAAGGTGAAAATAGAATAATTATTTTCATGAAAAGGTAATGACAACGTATAACCATAATGTTTTTCCTTCACAAATCTATATACCAGCGCGCACCTAAAGGTGACCAGTATCGGCCCTACACTGAACCCTAGGTTCCATTGTGGCACCACAGACCGCTTAGTATAAACATCACGTCAAGATTAAATCATTCAAAATTTTGAAAGTAAAGCATTTGGTTCAAAACTACAACATTTAGGGATTGTTGACAAACACATGAATAAGAATTTTTGTCACACGAAGACAATAGGAATAAGAGTATGTGTATCACAATAGTGTAATACACATAGGTTAAAAATGTTTGGGGCTTAAAAATTTTCAAAATGAAAGAAAAATACTTTTGAATGGATGGAACAATTTGATATCAAAACAAAATTTAAGGAGGTTACTTAACATTGGATGAAGTATGTTCAAATACCAACGATAGATACATGGGACAAAAGGATTATATCAAGAAAATGAAGAAAGATAGGTTGAACAAGGAATATCCTTGATACTTGAGAATCAAAGAAATGATCTCAAACTTAGGAAACCTTTAGGATGGTAACAAACCACAAAGTTTTGATAAGGAGATGATTGAACAAGGATATAGCCATAAGGATTACGGAAGAAATAGGTTTATAAGCAATATTTTGAAAAGTTGCACCTTCCCCCTTAAAAATTGAGCTGTGCAAGATGGAAACATGATATAATAGTTCTAGAAATAGAGCGGAATTTAAGATGCAGCTGAATCATGAAAGATTAAGAGATTTAGACTTTCCACGTTTTCAAGGATCAAGGAGTTTATCTTCATTCTTACAAACAAGAATGATGAAGTATATCAAGGTCTTAACGAATGGATGATTGGAAAAAAAAAATTTTATCATGAATTGACAAATCAAGAGGCTATTATTAGAAACTTTTCATGGAAGAATTCTGCTGACATAGTGAATATCAAGTTTGCCTGTGTTTCATTGATCCAGTATTCTCTTTATCTCTAGTAATTGTGATCTTCACTTGAGAGACATGGATGCTAGAAACAAAAACTCCGAAGGGTTTAGAAGTTTGATTTAATTTTGCATAAACTGAATTTTTCATCGTTTTCTTTGAAACAATTTGGAATTTTCACAAAACATTAGATTTTGAACGTAGAAAGAGAAGGGACGTCAAGTCCTATAAATACAGAGATGGTGCATGATCATCTTAAGCGTCCTCGCATATCCACTCTCTCTGTTTACTACTTGGTCAATCTAGTTACTCATAGAATTACCGGACTGAGCTTCACTTGACTCAAAAGAAGTGAATGAGGAAGGGGAAAACTCTTAGGTTACAGGTTAAGTTAGATTAGTAGCCACATGTAGTAAACATCCTTAACTAGGGCATTAGCGTACACTAATACAATAACTTGCAACAGGAACGGTGCAACACCCCCCTATATGAGCGGTTTTGCGAAGTGTTCCTACTCGTGGGTTCCTGTAGCGGCACTCACTATAGGAGCGGCTCGTGGACCGTTCCTGTTGAATGCGTAGCAGGAACGGTGGACGTTAAGAACCGCTCCTGCTAGAAGACCTAGCAGGAACGGCTCAAAACGTCCGCTGCTCCTACCGTGGATTTTTAAAAATAAAAAAAAGACAACATCGCCAGGCAGGGCCGCCGCCGCGCCCCGCCACGCTTGGATGCCGCTCCAGCTCCTGCCCGCCACTGTGCTCAGACCCCCGCCACGCGTGGCTGCCGCTCTAGGTCCTACCCGCCGCCGCCGAGCCTCGTGGTGGTGACGCAACCGGGGAAGAGAGCGACGGGGGAGAGAGGAGGGGAGTCCGCCCTCGTCGCCACGCTCACATGCAGCCCCCGTGTCATCCGCCGCCACCGCCATCGTGGTGGTGACGCGGCCGGGGAAGAGACCGACGGAGGAGGGAGGAAAGGAGCCACGCCGGCGGGGTTGGAGGGCCGCGGAGACATCGATCTCGGAGGAGAGCCTCTGCTGCGCCGTCGCCGCGCACTTCACCGTGCCTGCCCGCCGTGCCTGGCCGTCACCGCGCTCCTCTCTGCGCCTGGCCACCGCCTCGGGCTCCGTCGCCCTGGGCGCTGCCCTCGCCGGCCGCCGCCGCCGCACCAGGGGCTGCCCTCGCCGGCCGACGCTGCCGCGCCGAGGCTGGCTGCCCTCGCCAAGGTAGCTGCCATGGATGAAAACGAAGCTGCCGAGGGAGGGTGGGGAAAGTGAGTGGTTGGGACTTCCTGCCGGTGGGAGTAAATAAAAGGTCATTCATAGTTTTTGATTTTCGCGCCAGAATGAAGTGAAAAGTTTGGACGGTAGGGGCGGGACAAGAGCTGTAGGAACGGTGCATGTGGTGCACCGTTCTTGCAATTATTTTTCTAAAGACGGCTGATAGGACCAACCGCTCCTGCTATTTTCTCTTCAGGAGCGGTTTGAGCCTTCCACCGCTCTTGTTGAAAGGTAGGCCAGCAGGAGCGGTTGGAAAGGTGCACCGCTCCTGCTGCGTGACCTCTGCAGGAGCGGTGCACCGCTCTAGCCGATCCTACAAATAGCAGGGGCGGTTGGAAAGGTGCACCGCTCCTGCTACGTTGCAGCGGGAGTGGTGCACTACGTGGGGCCCACCCTAGGCACAACAGGAACGGTCCTAAATTTGAGCCGCTCCTAATGTTATTTGGGTAGCGTTTCTGTAGTAGTGGTAGTAGTATAATTTTCAAAATAGTTTTAAACAAGTTGAAAATAGATTTTGAAGAATATTTGTACCGGAAGGAACTCGTTCTGGTGTATAACAACTCTGATACCATCTGTGGCGGAACCGCCCAACTTAACCTAGTTAAGCACATAACATAAATTTTGCACCTAAACTAGATTAAGTTCGATAGTCCGTCAGGTCCCCAAATGGTGACTAAGCCAGATAGGATCGCATATACACCAACTGACCGAAAAGAGTCCTTGGATTACTCCAATACAACAAATTAAGCAATAAACGTTGATGGAGACAAACAGGTGAGAGTAAAAATATAAATGTTTTATAAATTGCGTAACAAAAATAGAAAACTTACAGCGGAAGCGAGAACCATCTGATGGAACTCTATTATATAGGTAGTAGTATTATGTGAAATTAACATCAAGCCCACTGATGTCGTTTCACATCGAACAACTTCAAAAAAAATGGAAAAGAAAACTTTAACATCTGGTTTCTTTGTTTCTTCAACTTTAAGAGGTAAAAGAAAGTCACCAGAAGAACATCCAGCTTGAGCACGCTCCTGAAGAAGAGAGATAAGCTAGAAACTCTATACCTAAAAAAGAGGTTAAAGCCACAACCCTGAGTACTAATACTCAGCAAGACTTATCCGACCACTGGGTCTAAACTCGACTTTCTAACCTATGGCTGATCTGGTTAGGTCAACTCACACTGTGTAAGCCTATAAGTAAATCCTTAGCTTTTACGGTGTCACCTTCTTTTAGTTATCTCCTATTTATACTAAGTTATACCTATTCTATTATCAAACAAGGACAAACACTCTGCAAAATCTGATGGGGACGGGGCGTTCTCGATCTTCCGTCAGGTGGAGATAACTATCGATTTGGCGGAGTCACGACACACGATCCGGCTTCCAATCAACACGATTCGAACCCTGCAATCGCAGCACCACGTCTCCTCTGGTTATCAACCACCACGAAGGCTTATTCCTGTCTGCGAATCGAAGAACACAAGCAAGAACACGGTAGATGCAAACTAAAATTGCGAATAGAAAGGATTAAGCTCACAAGTTAGGGTTTCACGAACCGGAGTATTCTCACACGGCGAAACTGTTCATAACGAAAGTAAAACCTATCTACTCTAATGACGGCTACAGAATATATACAAGAGAGAGGGCTAGGGGGTGGCCGAGCAACCCTAGGGCGTAGAAGGCCAGCGGGCCCAAAAACCGGCGTCGCAGCACCCTAGCAGATTCTGTTCGTCACCTTGCGACGCGATTTTCCGTCGACTCCGAAGTCCAAATGACGTCAAACCAATTGGGTTGGAAAGTTTATCTCCTTAGCTTTCCAACGATATGTAGAACGCTCAAAACGGAGCCCGTATGTGTCCTGGGCATACGTTTTTGTGAGGCCCGCTCCAGCAGTCCGAACCGGACTCGCGAATAAATTGAACTTAAATGTGGATTGGATTTTAAAGTACATCTTCGCTTGGGCTTTGGTCGTATGCATATTGGTCATGTCCTCATCATTCTTCCCTTCTTAGTTTTGAGTCGTCCTTGACTCAAAGTCGACGATGTGTGCGGAAGTAGTTCTTCAACTTTTTGACATAATCCAACGTTGCTCCCTTTCTTGAAATTGAACCTGTTGTGACAAAATAAGCAAAAAACAAGTGGATCTAGACATGATATGGTTAGTTGTATAGTAGCCCTTTACTTTATTTTGATGTTCATCGATATAGTGAGATCCACAATTAGAATAAATATAAACACGATGAATTATATATTCTCCATTACTATCATACTTGCCAATGACATTATACGTATGTTTAGATATCCAAGACAAATCAGCAGGAAGAAAAAGTTTTTCATTCAAATTATTCATAATGCAAAAAATTTCAAATTCAATATAACCCAAAATATTCAATGAAGATAACAATTTCAGCTCGTCTTGCAAATTAGTAATTGGGAGAAAATATTTACTTTCAGCACAAACAATAGGTTCTAGAGCCATAGTATCATGATTATTCACCTTGCAAACTAGTAATTGGGAGAAAAGGTTTACTTTCAGCACAAACAATAGGTTCTAGTGCCATAGTATCATGATTATTCACAACTTGTGACATGGAAATAGCAGCAGCATCATCACACAACTCTTCTTTATCACACGAGGTAGCAGTAAAATCATCTTCAATTATGGTTGAATGCAGCACATTAAAAATGTGCTCACCTTATGTGACCACTGCACGCATTCTATTACCTGCGCTCACATATGTAGTGCAATGCTTATCCTCTAGTAGCATGTTGTCTCCTTCATCTTTGCTCTCAATATTCTGTGTATTGTCAGTAGCAAAGGAAGCCTCCATAGATTGTGTGTCATGATGTTTAATTTCAGCAAGACATGTATCATTTTTAATTTGATCCTGAATCTCATAAGCTAGATCCATTAAATCACGTAGGGAATTATATTCCATATAAATAAAATTGTTCTGAATTTTTTTATTAAGACCATTTAAAAAATGTATTTCAGTGGTTTCATCAGATTCATCCAAATCACAACACGACAATATAGATTTGAACTTCTGATAATAAGCCATGACAGTTCTATCTCGTTGTTTCAAGCGTTTCAATCTATTAAGTGATATTTCTTGATATAAATGATCAAATATTGTTTCCCAATTGATGCCTGAACTTTTCGATGCGAATGTTTGCAATGTGGTGTAGCTCTCACATGTCTTTATATTTTTCATTCGAGCAGTGCTGTGCCCTGTCATTATTAGCAAAAAACAAAAAACACACAAAAAGTATATTTTTTTACTAACTACTATGTATATGTAGTGGAATCACACAATCTCAAGCGTCTTACCAAACTCTTACGAGTGTTCTTACCAATGCAAAGCAGTGGATGGTATAACCGGTGGCTGGTTCGTGATACCGTGAGGGCGTGAGCGATGCGATTGCAAAGGTTGAAACTGTACTGATCAGAAGTATATATGTGGAGCTTTGGGAGGCTTTATATGGTAGCAAGGATTAGCACAAATTGAAATCAGCTACCAAAATTGAATAAGTGTCTAAAGTACTTGTCAATGTTGCTAGTCTAAACTTGTTCCTAGAACTAGCTCAAACAAACACGTCACACGTATAAAGTACAAAGGACACAAAGGATGCAAGTACTTCTGATTTTTTTTCTTTCTTTGTGTGGTTTTTTTTTATGTACTTGTCTTTTTTTGTTTCTGTGCGGATTTTCTTTTGCTTTCTTTTTTTCTCAAAAGTGCCGCAAAAGCGAGATACAACACCACACTGTTACAAAACTTTCGTATGTAAATCACAGATTTTCTATCCGAACTTGCACAGACGATTTCACACTCTTAATGACCTCAAATGCCAAAACTTACAACACAAAAGTTGTAGATATACTTTTTCTCTTTCTAGAAAATATATAGAACTCCTTTTTTGGATAAATGAAGCAGGAGATATGGACCCCGAAATACAGACTGTTCAGAAAATTCTGGGTCACAAACAGATTTGCTCCCAACTAGATTTAGGCACTGATAACGATTTTTTCTGAAAATATCACAGTTGACAAAGTTGTAGACAATTTTCCAAGCTTTCCAAAAAATATAAGAACACTAAAATCTGAGTTCGTATGTGGGAGATATCATCAAAATACCGAACTGGACAGAAACAATTCTGAACCGGACGCGATGACGTAGTGGAAAAGGAAAAGGTGACACGATGCAAAACTCAAACCAATCTAAGAACAAAATCTAAACCAGCAACAAGATAAGGACTATAGACACAAACTCAATGATGTGGACTCCAAAATCAAATTATGCAACGGCTAAACTTGGTTATGGGACAATAAAAACTACAAACTCTAATTTTACCGTGGGACAAAACGAAACTAATCTACTAAGGATAAATTCAGGCAAACCTGACGGTAAACCGTGCTCTGAATACCACTTGATGGGAACGGAGGGTTCCCGATCTTCCATCAGGTGGAGATAACTATCGATTTGGTGGAATCACGACACACGCGATCCGGCTTCCAATCAACACGATTCGAACCCTGCAATCGCAGCACCACGTCTCCTCTGGTTATCAACCACCACGAAGGCTTATTCCTGCTTGCGAATCGAAGAACACAAGCAAGAACACGGTAGATGCAAACTAAAATTGCGAATAGAAAGGATTAAGCTCACAAGTTGGGGTTTCACGAACCGGAGTATTCTCACACGGCGAAACTGTTCACAACGAAAGTAAAACCTATCTACTCTAATGACGGCTACAGAATATATACAAGAGAGAGGGCTAGGGGGTGGCCAAGGGGGTGGCCGATCAACCCTAGGGCGTAGAAGGCCAGTGGGCCCAAAAACCGGCGTCGCAGCACCCTAGCAGATTCTGTCCGTCACCTTGCGACGCGATTTTCCGTCGACTCCGAAGTCCAAATGACGTCAAACCAATTGGGTTGGAAAGTTTATCTCCTTAGCTTTCCAACGATATGTAGAACGCTAAAAACGGAACCCGTATGTGGCCTGGGCATACGTTTTTGTGAGGCCCGCTGTAGCTGTCCGAACCGGACTCGCGAATAAATTGGACTTAAATGTGGATTCGGCTTTAAACTACATCTTCGCTTGGGCCTTGGTCGTATGCATATTGGTCATGTCCTCATCAAAATCATTCTTAATAAAAGCATTATTCTTCTTAACTACGATGTTGGTCGCGATCAAGCTCTTACACCTGGTAAGTGTTGAAGGTCATAATCTCACGATATCTACCGTCAATTATCCACCAAATGAAGCAAAGCAAGTGTATAAAAATGGACTAACCTTTCTACTAATGAGCTCCATAAGATGTACAAGAATATTTAGTTGCAGGCACAAAATTTCACTCAAAATGGATGAAACATGGCCAAGATGTGAAGATGAGCTGAAATAGGAAAAATCCCATGGCCACCCGACCATTTCCCATGGTCGGTCGGCCATCCAGATGGCCGCCCGACCACATGGTAGGTCACCCGGCCATGTGGCAGGGTCGGTCGACTACCTCACCAATCCATTTTCGCCTCCACTTCACTCCTGCATGTAAAGAAACACAGAGCAATGTTAATCCAACCATTGTACCAAGCATCCAAAGAATCCAAGGGCCGAAAGATCGTCAAACCATGGATCGGTGATGTCACTAATTTAGGAGAAGAGCCATGCTGCAAATCAGAGCAGGACACATGGTCGCCCAACCACATGCATGGCCACCCGACCACTCAAGTTACCCATGTTTCACATGCATCAACTGTTTCAACTGCCAACCGACGTGAGGAAGCAATCTCAGCCGAAGGATAGAGAAAAGTCGGTGCATCCCACAGTCACCCAACCATAGAGGTGGCCGGCTGACCTCATGCATGGCTGCCCGACCACCGCTGGCCACCGCCTTACCACCTAAAATTACCTTGGCCACCTACAAATACCCTCCTCACTTGTATAGGCTATAAATAGACCCCTGGAGCTCAGTTGTAAAGGTGTGGAGAAGTTGAGAGCTACATTCTACCATAGAAAATGTCATTTCCACATCTTAGTAGTTAGGATAGTCCTGGGAGTTAGAGTGTGTCGAGCTTTTGTAAGGAATGTGTCGGGGTATCTGACTTAAGAGGGGGAGGGGGTGAATTGGATCGCTAATCGCTCTTCTAAAACCTAGGGCTTTCTAGTGCATAGAATAAACCTATCGCGTCCTACCCATGCTAGTTAAGTCTATGGTTTATCTATGCACCCTCTAACTTACCCAAAAGACTTGCAACCTAGAGCCAAACCTAATCAAGCTAACTGAGAAAGCTAAAGGCACACAAGCAAGAACATGCGGAAACATAAATGCGGTAAGTAAAGAGGTAAGGGCAAGGGAATGCAAACTCCTGAGAAGACACGAGGATTTAACGTGGTTCACCACTAAGGGCTACGTCCACGGGCTCGCCACCGAAGGCAAAATCCGAGCCGGGCACCAAGACTCTTCCGGTCACCGTCTTGCGCTCGCCACCAAGTGGCTCCTGGCAAGCAAAGGCTAAGTGCCACCAAGCCACCGAAGCTTGGCCATCACCACCGTCTCTTCCGGTCACAAGGCACCGGATTCTTCACTACGGAGTTTGTAGGGTCTCCTCGTCCCCGCACAAGTTGTCGCCGCTGCTCCACACCAAAGAAGGAGGGTCTAGCAACGAGTATAAGTGGCTTGATCGCGGTCAAGGCTTCTCCAATAGCTCACATAGGAGCTACTCTCAAGAAGAGCTCGCAAGCTCACTCTCTCTAAGCTCTAACCTAGCTTGGATGTGCAGTAAGCTCTCATATAGTGGTTGGAGTGATGGATATGCTTGAATACACCTCTACACTTGCTCTCAACTTCAGTGTCTCCAACTCCTCTCAAATGACCGGTTGGGGTGGCTTATATAGCCCCCAAACACAAACTAGTCGTTGCTCCAATGGGCTGCTGATGTAGTGTAGACCGTACTATCTGGTCTGCCCTTTTTCCATAGATTGGACCATCTGGTCTGTGTACTTTCCAAACGGTCACTAAAACCCCACATCACTGTACTTTAGCCCGTGACATGGTACGCTCTATAGAGACCCTACAATCTGGCCCATTGAATCCTGATTTCCTTTCCAAGTGCACGCCCTTGAGTTACTTAAGATGGTCCATATATGGTCTTCCCAAACCGTACTATCTTACTGCCTGTCCGAGGGTTTGGTGCCTGCGGGATATTTGTACGCTCCTTGGACGGTCTTCTAGACTGTACCTTCCGGTCTGTGTATCATCCAAAACCTTCACTTCATCACTTCCTAGGGAATACTTGGTCTGGTCAATAGTCCGGTCTTCACAGACCGTTGGGGCAGCCCTTTGGGCCTCCTCTTTTGCTTTTCCTTCTCTTCATCCCTTGGACCTAAATACCTATGAATGTGCATCTAGACAAGTTCATTAGTCCAAGTGTCGGTTGTCAATCAATCACCAAAACATAACCATGGAAATATGGCACATGACGCCATTTTCCTTACAGCTTTGCCTTTGAGTTCTCAGAGATACCTCTGAGTCTGTGGCAAAGTTCTTGTATCTTTGTACTCTTATCTTCAGTATAATATATTTATGCTTTATTTTATTTCTATCTCTTGCAAGTGTGATGTACCTTTCTTTGCATACTTGCTAGGCTTAGACTGTGATTACCTTACTTAGTCAAGTCATGTTACTCTTGCCGGTGCTATAATCCAACCTGTACGCCAGGTTCTGGTTAGATCCTCTCCTCTGATCAAGGACGATGTATTGTTACTCAAGCTTTGCTTGAGTTCGTTTATAGCGTGCCATCCTCTCCACGTAAATTTGCTTGGTAGCCCCACTCGGTGACAGCATGTGGTGTGCCTGTGTCATCAAGGCCCGTTCGTTCGGGAGGCCCGTAGGTGATAGCCGGGTTCTCTTTTGGTGGTCAACTATCTACCCCTCACTCCTCGAGGCCGCCAGAATTTCGCTCGACGCGAGACCCTGACTTGTTACTTGAGTTTCCTTAGTTAACCACAACATAGTCTTTGCAGCCGAATAGAATATAGTTTGGGAACTTTATCTCACTCGTTGTCCTCCGAGGCAACTATACCCTTCTACGTGTATGTTAGGCAGTTTATTTACTTCTTCACTATATACTTATGCTTATCGGACTTACCCCTGTCTAGATACTAGTAGTATATTTACTAAAGTATGGTGACCTCGATTTGAGTTTATCCAATTACACTCTCTTGCCTACTTCTTCCCTGTGGATAAATACGATACTCAGAATACTCTAGGTGATAGGCTACATCGGTCTCTGTGCGCTTGCGGAGTAAAATCTTATTAGGGTAAGAGACGCCAACAGTAAGCCCAGCGATTCGAATCGATTTTACACTCTCGAGAGGAATACTCAAACACTAGTCATATGTGTGTACAACAACTCCACATATGACAATCCTAACATCCCATGGCACGTAGTGTAGATTGTCCTCACCGAAACCCGAGTGTACAGTACGTCGACACCCGCCTGTCTCCCACCTTCCAGTTGGTCTCACCACAGTTTCAAGAGATGAGAGGCTTATCGGAGCCCGTGACGAGGACGATAAGGGCCTGATTGGATGCCTGCATTTGGGTGAACCAGGCTCTTGGGATGCGAGATACGCTGTTTGGTTACACCTGCATGCATCTGGCCATTTGCAGTCCATTGTTTGGTTGCCTGTTCTCCTGCACTGGCTTGCACTGCGGGATGCAAAAAGTGGCGCTGAGCCAGGCTCCCGGGAAACGAGTTCCATTCCCGTTTCCGCCGAGCCTAGCTCTGGCGGCCCTGGCTCACGTGGCTTGGCTTGCCTACCTAGCCAACCAATCATGCTCTAATTGAATGAGATGCGTTCAAAGGCCGAAAGCATGGCCAAACATCGGACGACCTTATATGACATAGGAAGGGCTACAAACCACCATTTTCTAAATACCAAGACATCCCTACCCAATGTCTCCATTTCAATTTTTTAGAAAGCTTTATTATCCGAACTCAAGTTTTCTTGAAAGTAAATGTGACCTACGATTAAGCTTGGCTAAGCATTCTAGTCTACTGCGCATAGGATCAATTATGCTGGATTTAAGGGCTGATCATGCACTAGGTTTCCAATCTATTCCTGACTCTAATGCGCATACATAACACATTGATTAAAGACCCAAAAGAAAATGGGGAAATGCACTGGGGCTTGTCTGGTTACTCAAGGAATATCAGAATTCAGAATAATTAGAACTTGAGGCTTCAGGTAATTCCTCCTTCAAGAATACCAAAATTTGAGGATAATAAACTTCAAAGCTCCATCTTTTATGATGTCTCGTTCCAAAGGTTGAGGCATGAAAAGTTAGCATCTTGATCAGCAATGCTCCTCCTGGTACTATTGTTGTTTTACAGAGCTTGGCTTCTTGATTCTTCCTTGAATCCTTTCGTTAACGATCTACCCGACTTATCGAATCTAAATGCATGATATGAGAGGTGCATGAGTATGAGATGATCAACCTGTTATAAAAAGAACTACAAAAGTTTCTAAAAAAGAAAGATTGAACACTGAAATGATTATCCATGCTTATCATAGGCTTAGATATTTTTCAGAGTTTTTAAATAATATTTTCCTAGGAATTTAAATTGTTTTAAAGCCTTAAATCGATTAATAAGAATTTATAAGTATTTTGAAAATGATAATAAAAATTATAACTTAATTTAAACTTTAACGCTAAATGATTTTTAAAGCCCTCAAAATAATAAAACTATTGTTTATTAATTATTTATTAATAAAAAATATTATTATTAAAATAAAAGAATTATTTTTAGTTAATATAAATATGGATTTACAAAATCATTTAGAAACTAAATTTAAAATAAAGGAATTCGAAATAGGAAAACAATAAATTTTAGAAAACCAGAAATTGAAATAAGCCAAAGGTCCAAAATAGTTCTTTAAGAAAAAAGGTCTAATTTCCTCCTTGAACTTCTCCTTTGCTCTAAATTTCCTCCCTCTCTCCTTTCAACTCAACCTAGCCCGATGGCCAGGCCGACCTGTCCTCCTCTCCTTTTGGCCCACCGGCTCGGCCCAACAGGGCTTTGCCCTGGGCAAAGCCCAGCCGAGGCGTGGGGCGCGCACAACGCGAGCGCACGACGCACACTGCGTGCACACTGGCGGCTTCACCGGCGGCTGCTGTTGGAGGCTCTTAGCCTATCGGATTTTACTCCGCAACCACACGGAGACCGCTGTAGCCTTTCACACGGGAGTATTCCAAGGTATCGTATTTATCTACAGGGAAGCATTGAGATAGAGATATCAAACTATCATTCATCCAGCTGTTACTACTCTCTCACATCAACCGATAACTAGAAACGATTGACACCAAACACCATGGGATACAAGCCAAGCACCGTTGGCAAGAAAGCAGGTAAAGGTAGGAGGACAATGAGGTAAGAGCTCAGATTCCTGATGAGGACTTTCTATACCAAGGTGAGCCAAACAGACTAAGCTAGACCAACATGTTGCTCTGACAGAGGTAATGACTTATATAGTTGTCCAAGATACTTACTTCGCCACCGAGCCTGCTAACCACTTCTGGGCACCAGAGTGTTGATAACCCAGACGAGAAAGGCGGGTGTCGCAGTAACTCAGCTATGCGGCTACAAGCGACCCGAACGACGGAGGTGGACTACACTGGGTACACTCCGGCTATCACCAAGAGGACCTACCAAAGCCAGGTGCGCCTAGTCTACATGCACACCGACTACCCAAAACTGTGTGGGGTCTAATCACTTGCAAAACCAAGGTGACCGCAATTGTAGACACCACGTCTACGCTTGTAGGCACTACTTCTACTGGTACAAACAGGTAGAAGTATACACAACCGTATAGTCAAATGCTATAAAGAGCATACGAGGAATCTATAAGCATGACAAACTAAATATTCATTACCTATCAGAGCAACTCTAACTATAGTCTAAAAGACATCACTACGCTAAGACATGAATATTACCAAAAGCAAGAGTAATGTAAATGCTCACAAAAGTAAAGAAAGATAAATATATTAAATAACTGAAGTCTTACAGGAAAGAAAAGATACAAAAGAATTCATACCGAACTCCTGAAGACAGCTCCGGAACGACGGAGCCCTACCTCTAACTCCTACCCAAACACTACTTTCAGAATGGAAGCACCTCCCGTGGGGCGCCTCCTAGAGGGAGAAAGAGAGAATTCACATGGTGAATGGTACAAGTATGAGAGGGGGTGTGCCCCTCTATTTATAGTGATGGGGACCAGTGGGTTTCCGATCTTCTGTCAGGTGGAGGATAAGTCGATTTGGCGGCACGAGACACTCATGATCCGGCTCCCGATCGGCACGATCAAGACCCCTGCAATCGCAGCACCACGCGTCCTCTGGTTATCGACCGTGCGCTGCCCGGTTGACCTCGCCACGAAGGCTAATCCCTGCCAGTGAATCGAGAACACAAGCAAGAACAAGAAAGATGCAATGAAAATTGCTGATGAATGATTAAGTTCACAAGTGGGGTCTCACAAAGAGCCGGAGTAATCTCCAAACGGCGGTACTGTTCGATGACAGAAACAACTAAGCAAAACCCATCTACTCTAATGACGGCTACAGAATATATACAGGAGAGAGGGCTAGGGGGCGGCCGAGGGGGTGGTCGAGCAACCCTAGGGCGTACAAGGCCAGTGGGCCCAAAAACCGGCGTCGCAGCACCCTGGCAGATTCTGTCCGTTACCTTGCGACACGATTTTCCGTCGACTCCGAAGTCCAAATGACGTCAAACCAATTGGGTTGGAAAGTTTATTTCCTTAGCTTTCCAACGTTATGTAGAACGCTCAAAACGGAGCCCGTATGTAGCCTGGGCATACGTTTTAGTGAGGCCCGCTCCAGCAATCCGAACCGGAATCGCGAATAAATTAGACTTAAATGTGGATTGGGCTTTAAACTCCATCTTCGCTTAGGCCTTGGTCGTATGCGTATTGGTCTTGTCCTCATCATATAGCTTGAAGTGAGGGGGGTCTTCCATGGGTTCCCAAGGTGGGATTAACCCCCAAACCATGCATGGGCTGCTGTTGGGCGCCACCTGGGCCTGTTGGGCCATGGCAGCCTGCACTGTACGGACGGGGGCGGTGCTGACGTCATCATGATGTCAGCACTGCCTCCTAATTTTGTATTTTCCATATATTTTTCGTACGAACTCCGAACGATGCAAATAATATGTCTGTTGGAATCGTCTCGACGAGCTCTACGCAATGGTGTAGGTCTTGAGGGCATTTGAGATACTTTGTAGTGTTGAAATTTGCAAATCTTGTCTCAAGCTCTTTTCTGTAGATATTCTCTCATGCTCCAAATTGTCTTCTTTTGTACGGAATGTGAGCTTCTCCCTATGATACACCGAAAACCACCAAAACTCATGGAATTCGTTAGTGTTAGGTAAATAATGCACGGAACTTTATATATACCCCATTTATTCACCGAGGAATTGACGGTCGAAACAGGAAAATAACGACCGTCAACACCCCCCAAGCTTGAACTTTTGCTTGTGCTCGAGTAAAGCTAAGACTTACGCTCGGCGGATCAGGAGTTGCATCGATGTCAACATCCTGCAAGTATAAGTACACAACCCAACCTTTTACCTTTATGGATGAACAAACTGGCATAAGTGTACTCCAACCCTTTTATCCATACCTGTGGGGCTTTTGGCATTTCTTACCTTGTCTTCAACAGTTGAGAGATGGAACAATCTTAGTTGAGTATCACCGAACTCTATCTCTTTTCCAGTTTCATGCTCGGAGGGTTTTGAAAATTTTGAAAACAAAGAACTAAGTTCCCCAAATGGTAACCCTCGATCACTCAAGTGGTTTTGTATTTCCTCAACAGGCCATTGGCCAAACTTTTCCCTATCAACTAAAGGTATATGTGGAGCTCAAGGTAGGGATAAAGTTGGCGTACCTATGTCATGTATTTTATTAAGCCAAAGATTGGTCCTAGCGAAGTTGGTGATACCTCTCATCCCGATCAAAGGAGAATGGGTTTGTTTTGTGGATGGATATGGTCTATGGATGAAAACTCCTTATTTGATGAATCCTCTTTTGAAACTTTGAAGATTTTGAGTGCATGGAGCTATATTTTCTTTCTTTCTCTCTTCTTCTCTCTTTTTTTTTCTTTTCCTCTTTTGTCACTCTTTTTTTTATTTTTTTCGATAGCTCCATGTCTCCTTCTTGTACGAGAACTTTGGGGATATTGCTGGAATATGAATGGAATATTTATTTGTAAGACCATATTTGTGGATAGGTAAGTGAATGATGGATATGGAGGAGAAATGTCTGGTGTAAGTGGATGCTTGAATCAAGTGTAGATTTAAGCATGACCAGACAAAGAAAGCCTAGCAATTGGATATGAAAGTGAGGTATTTTGATCGGGACTTGAAATGCCACTACCTCATAAGAACTCAAAATTTGACAAAACTCAACATAACAATAGGTAGCATATGTAGAGGTTTCATCATGTAAGCATTTGGCTCTGGATAGGTATTTAAAACCACTGAGAAACTTTCTCATTTTAATTTTCTAAAAGAAAACTCCGAGAATTCACCTTACTGGGATCATGGTTAAACTTAAACTTTGATTATATCACATCTCACAACAACTTAGATTTGGTTTAAAAGCACTTGTTCCCACAAGGTTAAAGATTAAAGGTAAGATCATGACAAACGCCAATAAATTCAAATTTCAGGAGAGTGTCAAGTTGTAAACAAAATACTTACAAGAAATTAACAGAGCAACTATTCATCATTTCCTTTAAGCAAGGGTATAGACAAAGTTCTAGCATTAAAAGAGTTAGTTTATTCATGGTAAAAAGCAAATTTTTTTTGTAGTTTTTAAATTATGCAAATTTTTGTAGCTTTTCCTTTTATTTGGGATAACAAGAAAGTAAATGTTTTTTTTGTGTCATGTATAGGACCGAGACGTGCGACTAGAGGGGGGTGAATAGGAGCACTTGGAAACTCAAACTCAAACCCCCACCGCAGTGCAAAACGGAAACAACATCCACAACGAAACTAGATACCGTCCACTGAGAGGATACGTATCTAGCTCACAACACGTACTTGGTACCGTCCACTGAACAGATACGTACCAAGCACCAAGCGGAAGCACACGCTCCGGCTAAGAAAAGAGCGCAAAAGGAACCAACTCCGGAGAACTGCAGATTTTCAGACTGACAGGGCTGCAAAGATAAATCTCAAAACCCCTTAAGAGAAGCTCCAAAAAATCCCCCAAAATTACCACACCGTCACAAGGCAATAGGGAACAACTCCAGAAAATTTCAAGCCAATTGGAGCAAGTATTGACCACCGGACTGTCCGGTGCTTACAGCTTGACACTCCAAAAAGATTCGAATCAAAACCCTATCAAACCAACTCCAAAAATTATGAAATTTTTACTAGAGGTTAATAAGGGGCCAAGGAACAACTCCATAAATTTTCAGCTCAATTGGACAAGGAATAAAATTCTTAGAGCCACCGCACCGTCCGGTGGTTAAAAACTGACAGACTAACCCGAAAAGAAAAATACCAAAACCAGGTCAAAACACCTCCAAATGATCTGAAATTTTTATGGGAGCTTTATGATTCACTGATAAAGAGCTCCACAAAATTTCAGCCCAAAATTTGAAGGTTTGACCCCTAAACCAAACAAGACTTGAAAGTAGACATAATCAGCAAGAAAACTGGACAGCAGGAAACATCACGCAAAAGCAATCCGAAACTTGAGCAAACCTTCTCCAAACATCACAAAAATTGGCACAGACTATCCTAGCCCCATTCCAAAGCTATTCCCAAAAGATCTATGGAAAAAGATCACGGGATTAGCGGGAAGTTCAGATCTCGTGAAGAGGTGAATATTTGGGCAAGAAGGGAAAAGCTCAAGAACAACTTGCTCGTGGCAATCCTTTGGGATTGAGATGTTCTAAGACATAATCTCCACGTCCTTGCAAGTCCAAAGCATAAGGAAAACAAAGAATTCAACCTTAGCCAAAACAAACATCCAAAAGGCCAAGTATTGAAGCCAAAAACCAAAGAGAACAAAGAGAGGAGAAGCACACAAAGTTGCTGCACGAAACCACTTCAATTATGAGCCTCAAAAGACGTCTTAGGTCAGATTACAATGAAGAATTTCGTCCCAAGCAACCACCCTCACCTTCCCTCTTGATTTGGTGGCTAGATCTCACCCTAGCCCTCCTAAACTTGGAGCTCAAAGCTTGAGGACGAAAATTATCCTAAGGAAATGAAAACCTAGCTGCCAAAGCTACTTCTAATGACCAGCTCTTAGGCTATTTATACACCGGTTTAGTTTTGGCATTTTTACACATAGACCCCTAACACTAGAAACGCCCGGAAGGGTTAAAACAGAAAAGAACCCGAAATATCGGGGACGGACGACCACGATGAAGACTTGATCTTCTTAGCTTCCACGCAATCTTCAGATGTCCTCCACGTGGCCAGTAGTCCAATCCGCCTTTGCACCCCCGGTTTTGAAGTCAGAAACCGAAAAACTTTAGGAAATCTCTGTCTAGGCCGGAGTTTGCCCATCTTCTCTATCTTGGCGAGTCGTGGCCCAACTCACCAAGCCTTGGGTAGCTTGGGTGGCGGTTTTGAGCCGAAGCCGCCAAAACCTCCCTAGCACGCCTTCGCGCCTTGCACTCGGGTTGGAGCACCACGGTGGCACCTGGCTTCTCCAGTCCATCGGAGTTGCCTCGCGGTCCATCGGAGGGCTTACACCACCGTTGCCGATCCGCCCCTCCATGTACCGAGCTTCCACGGCCGACCGACGCCGAGCATTGCCTCTGGTCCATTGGAGGGCTTTTGCCTCAGTCCATCGAGGTCTTCATCATCTACCTCCAGTCCATCGGAGGGCCTCTAGTCCATCGGAGGGCTTGAGCTCGTTGACAATCACTCATCACACCAGGAGAGCAATGAGGCCGGTCCATTGGCTCTCATCATAGCAATTTTTAGGATTTAGGATATTCAAATAAATACAGAGCATTCGGGGTACTCACCGGGTGATCTTCCCCCAAGCTTAGTTCTTGCAAGTGATTGCCAAGAAACCAAGCTTTAGAATTACCTGGTATTGTCTCCCCCAAGCTTCCTTGTTCCCTGGCTGATGACGATGCTGCTTGTGTAGCTCACCTGTGTTAGGCGAATTTGCTTCTTTCTCTACTCTTGTTCTGCCTCCTCTAGAAAAATGACTGTTTGGATGATTTTTTTTTCAATGCTGCTATGTGGACAGTCTGCAAAGTGTCGGGAGCTTTGATTAGACACATCTGATATGATGATACTACTCCCATGGATGAATGTCACTTGTTGGATCTCCCGCTTCAACATCATATTTGCCTTAAATCCGACATTCTTCCAAGGTGACACAATTTCGGTCGCGGCCAGCTGTTAATTCCCAAACAGACTGAGTGGAATGGTAGAGGTGGATCTTTGTCGGAATGGACTCCTTTGCATCCTTGGCAGTTTGCCACCACTCTTCGGGAGATGGTTGTTCGCCATGTTTGTGATTGGCGTGCTGACTCATGTTGCGCCATGCTTATGATGTCATAGGTGGCTCGTTGGCGCATTGACTCATGAGTAGAGTAGATCAACCTGACCTCTGATAAACCGCTTTGTCTTGTCGTATGTCTGGCCAGGGGAAGGGAATTAAGGAATGCTCGCTCGCAGCGTTCCTCCATACTTGGGTGATGTCTCTATATATTTTATGACAATTGCAACCTCTTACTATAGAGTCATCTGGTCTTGTGGTGTTGGAGAAGTACTCTCGGGATGAGAGCTATCTATGGCCTTTATGTTCACTTTCCAAGTGATGCAGAGCATGGTCAATGTCTTGCAGCGATCAACCGCTGTTGGTTGAATGTCGAGGTCCTTCCTCTCAGGGGTTGGGTTGGAGGATGTGTGATATTACTTGGTATATCCTCCGCCAAGCTTGATTCTTGTGGTGTGATGAAACAACCCTTTTATTCACATCTATGAATGAAGCTTTCCTTTGTTCCGCTCTGACTCTTGTTTTGGTTCCATTGGGAGGCATTGTCCAATCACGGTGTGGAGAGAGACCCTCGATAGGTGTTGAGAATGGTTTCTTTGTGATAGCCTTTTCGTTCTTCCTTCATGATAAAGGAAGTATTGATGCTAAATCTCCATCTCAATTGACAATTGGTACTCCGGGTTCTCACTCCTTGGGATGTCAATGTAGCGGATGTCCTTTAAGCGCGGCTTTATTGGCTTGAAAATTTGGTTGTTTCCGTAAAAAGCTTGTCAAATGCCAGGCAATTATCTCCCCCAAGCTTAGATTTTGTAGTGAATGCTTGCTCCCTATCAAGTTTAATTGTCTTCCTAGGCTCGGTACTTATCAGATGACGCGTGCCACTAGTCGTTGTCTGCCTATGTGCCACACAGCCATCAACTGCACGTCATGACATTCCCACCATGCTTATGGTATCGATTTGTTTTTGCCTTTGTGGTGCTTAAGACAGATCTCTCCCGCAATGAGAGACGTCTTTGCCTGCCGATTTTGGGATCTTGTCACACCCGGTTTCAACGAACAAAACCGTGCAACATATATATACGCCAGGAAACGTCTCGCATATACATGACAAATTACAAAGTACCACAACACATGCCAAAGATAAAAACGTGCATAACATTAAATATATCATTATTACACTGTGACACAAATGTTTAACTCAGAGTATAACGTAGCATAGCGGAAGCATAAAACATAAATATAACGAGCGCCACAGGGACGTCAACTGGTGAACGAAACGCCTAATACTCGTCGTAGTCTTGCACATAGTCTTCGTTACCACCATCATCTGAGCAGCGGTTGGATTTTTTCCCCAACAAGGAATAAATATAAAGAAACAAGCGTGAGTACAGAATACTCAACAAATATAACATAAACCATGAGGCTTTATGGTTAGCTGACAACTGCATAAGCTTTTAATTTAAAACATTTATTAATGCCTATTTACTATGAATTAATGACAAAACCATTAGCCCAAAAGATATTGCATAAGAAATTTAAATAAGATTAAACAGATATAACAATTATCAAAACAATAACCAAAACTAAGGAACCTCAGCCAAGGGTCCTTCTAATCACTGGGAAGGGTTTGGGCCGCTCATAACCGTGAGCCCGGCTAACATGTTAGTTTTACACTCTCGAGAGGTTGTACATCTTTACCCACAAGTCGTGAGCTACGCTAGGAATTCATCACATTACCGGAGATGAGATGACTAGCAAGCGCACTACGAAGCCTTTACAAAGATCATGTTGGTAAGGTGTAACCGCTAAGGTTTCAGGGTCGCAACGGTGGTGTCCGCCTCCAAAGGGAGAAGCACATACATATAACGTAAAGCACACTCAACCATGAGGTAGTGCAGCGACCACTGATGCTAACCTCCCCTCTTGCCCGCAGGTAAGTTACTCCCAAACCAAAACAACCTAATTAATAAGCTAAGTCTGTCCCATTCCAGCCTTGTGGTAGCACTGTTGTCCCAGGTGGTCGCTTTGTGATTCGGTCCTTAGGGAGAGAACTAGCAAAGGCACACGAGCACATTGCTCAAGCTCCCTAAACCATGTTGCTAAAAAGCCATATTAAAATGGACATGAACCGATCATGGTCAAGCCCAACAATTAATTTCATAAGATCATTAATTAAAATTAAATTATCAAAAGAGGTGAGTTTGCGCAGCACCTAGCACAACTTAACCATATGCATCCCACAAGGTAGATATAAAAGGATAAAAATAGCTAGGTAAATCTTACGGCATATAAATTAAAATGCAAATGCAGTAATTAAAAAGATTATTAGGTGTTGTTTATGTTATACTTGTCTTCCTCAAAATTTATTCCTTGCTGCTCAGAGGCTTCTGGAGACTGCTCCTCGAACTCAACAGGTGGATCAATGCCTATGCACGATACACGGCACCAAACAAGCATACACACGATCACACATGCAAACAAACAAATGCAAAAGGTAAGAAACAGTACATCATAACATAAAAATAGAAGGTAAAACGTATATAAAATTATTCTACACATCGCTATGGTCGCGTGGGTACGAGAATCGCCGAAAACGGATTTAAAACGTGAAAGATATGGCCTTTTAAAGATGATAGGACTATCTGCAATTATTTTTCGAAAACTTGGGTTCAAAAGATAAAAACAGGGCCTGGCTTATACGTGGATGGACTGCGGGTTAAATCCAGTGAAACTAAGGGCCTCTTTTGCAAAACGCCGATGGCTGACCAGCGGTTTGACCCCTGGTTACCGGTATTGACTCGGTCTTCGGTGGTTTCTGGCCGTTGGATCGAGATCTAGCGGTTCGGGTTGGAGGGAAACAGAGACAAGTCGGCGTCGGCCATCGGGGCGACGGAGTCTGCCCTTCTGTGGCGGCAGCTCACCGAAGCGCGGCGCTCTGGGCCACAGCTAGGTGCGGAGCGGGACGAGATCAGGCCACGGAGAAAGGGGGCACGTCGGAGGTCCTCACCGAGGGCTCGTACGTGGCGTGCGAGCCACGCAGAAGGCTGGCGACGGGCACCGGCGGTCGGCGGAGGTGGGCGCGTGTGGGCAGAGCCGGTGAGCGGCTCCGGGCATCCAAGAAACGGCGGGCGAGCTTCGGGGTACTCCTGCGAACGCGGCTAGTGGGTTAATTTGGCCGGAGAAGCCTCGATGGCGGCGAATTGAAGAGGCGGCGGCGCTCACCTTGCGAGCTCGGGTGGCGGAAAATTGGAAGAGGTGGCGGTGCTAGGGCTGGAGCGAGGGAGCGGGTGGCCGAAAGGGATGGCGGCGGAGGCAGTGACCACTTTTATAGGGCGGCGGTGGAGGATTAGACTCGGGTCCGAGATGGAACGCGACGCGACCTCGGGGTCCCGTTCGGTTCGGTCTTAGTCCATACGGAGCTCGGGTCGGGGCGACGCGCTGGCAGGCGGGCCTTGGCCGCGGCGGCGAGGGTCCACGGTGCTGGGAAGGCAGGGTCGGCCCGGGGTCAGAGAGAGGAGGATGGGAGAGGGAGACCACGGCTTGAGGGCCATTGACAGAGAGACAACGAGAGAGGCGTTCGGCCGAAGGTTGAAGGAAGACCTGACGGTGAGGGCCCACCGGTCAGAGAGTGTAGGGGAAAAGGGAGCGCGCGGCGCGGACTGGGCTGCTGCCTGGCGAGCTGGCTGGGCTGGCCCAAGCGGCCGTGCGGGCGGGCCGAAGTGGGGGCTGGCCGCAGGGCTGTCGGCCCGGTGGCTGGCCTCCTCTCCCTTTTTTTTATTTTCTTTTCTCTTTTGCAAAACCAATGTCAAAAACAAAAATCTAAAATCTAAATAAATTTGAATTTCCATCCTTAGTTCATACAAGAAATAAAACTATGCATTGGCATGAATGTACAATAAAAGTTGACCTATGATTAATTTTAATTATTGTAGATAAAATAAAGAATTAAATGCATGGCTAAGCATATAAAATCCTAGAAAAAAATTAGATAAACCATATTAAATTTATTATAAAATACTGAAAATAAAATTAGGGTGTTACAACACCTACCCCCTAACAAGAATCTCGCCTCTGCTTCTGTGTGATGACTCCACTGCACACGGCACATCTTGATCTTTTGTTTCTAGTTTTCTTTTCTGAGGTGTCTAAAATTTTTACTGGATGCTCTCTTTAGGTCAGATCCTCCTGTACCTCCGATCCTTCTAGCGGTGCTTGCTCTTCGGGCACTCTCAAGCACTTCTTCAACTGGGACACATGAAACACATCATGCACACCTGACAAACTGGAAGGCAATTCCGGGCGGTAAGCTACTTCACCTTTCTTTTCCAGTATTTTAAATGGCCCAATATATCTTAGCGCTAGCTTTCCTTTCATGTTGAATTTGCGAATACCTCTCATTGGTGACACTTTCAAGTACACATGGTCAGCCACTTTAAAGGACAAATCTCTCCTGCGAACATTAGCATAGCTTCTCTGCCTGGACTGAGCAACTCTCAAATTTTCCTGAACAATCCGCAATTGTTGTTCAGCATCCTGTATTATGTCAGGTCCAAAAACATGCTTCTCACCTGTCTGATTCCAGAACAACGGCGTTCTGCACCTCTTGCCGTACAGTGCTTCAAACGGCGACTTCTTCAGACTGGCTTGATAGGTGTTATTATAGAAAAACTCAGCATATGGCAAATACTTATCCCACATAGTGCCGTACTGTATGGCACAAGCTCTCAACATATCCTCCAGTATCTTAGTCCTTTCTATCTGCCCGTCGGTCTGAGGATGGTACGCTGTACTGAATCTGAGCTTTGTGTCCAAAGAATTATGCAACTACTCCTAAAAGCGAGAAGTAAACTGCGAACCTCGGTCAGATATAATTCTCTTAGGCACGCCATGCAGGCAGACAATTCTGGAGATGTACAGCTCAGCTAACTTAGCACCTGAATAAGTAGTGTTAACTGGTATAAAATGAGCTACCTTGGTTAAACGATCTACTACTACCCATATTGAATTATAACATTTCTGAGTACGAGGTAAACCCACAATAAAATCCATGGTTATTTCTTCCCACTTCCATTCCGGCATCTTCAACGGCTGTAATAAACCTGCTAGTCTCTGATGTTCTGCCTTCACACACTGACATGTATCACAAATAGCTACATACTCGGCCACGGCACGCTTCATACCGTACCATCAAAATCTTTCTTTCAGGTTGTAGTACATCTTAGTGCTGCCGGGATAAATAGAATAAGCCGTATCATGAGCTTCACTCAAAATCAATTTTTTGATGCTGTCCACATTAGGCACACATATTCTATTTTTGTACCATAAAGTTCCCTGTTCATCTTCCCGAAAGTGAGGCGCCTTGCCTAATTTGAGCAACTCACAAATTTCCTGCAATTTCTCATCATCCTTCTGGTGTTCCCGAATCTCTTGTTCTAATATCGGCTCTGCCTCAAACGCTGCGGCTGTAGTGTGATGTAGGAAACCCAAACTCAATCTTTCAAACTCTTCACATAACTCATGCGGCATCATGAAACCCAAAGCCATATTAGCATAACTCTTCCTACTCAGAGCGTCTACCACCACATTAGCCATGGCAGGATGATAATGAATTTCCATATCATAATCCTTAATTAATTCCAGCCATCTTCGTTGCCGCATATTCAACTCGTTCTGTGTTAAGATATATTTGAGACTCTTGTGATCTGTATAAATTTCACAACGCTGCCCGAATAAATAGTGACGCCAAATCTTCAATTCGTGCACTACTGCTGCAAGTTCCAGGTCATGTGTCGGATAATTCACCTCATGCTTGCGCAACTGCCGTGAAGCGTAGGCAATCACTTTACCTTCCTGCATCAGAACACATCCCAAACCATCCCTGGAAGCATCACAATAAACTATGAATTTCTTCTGCTGGTGAAACAATGTCAACACAGGTGCTGTAGTCAATCTCTTCTTCAACTCATCGAAAGCAGCTTGCTGTGCATTTGTCCATCTAAATTCTGCATCCTTCTCTAACAGGGAAGTCATGGGCTTCGCAATTCTTGAAAAAATCTAAATAAATCTCCGATAATAACCAGCTAAACCAAGAAATCCACGAACCTCTTTTGGTATTTCCGGCACCTTCCAGTTCGTTACCGTACTAACCTTTCTTGGATCCACTGCAATTCCTCCTTTGGAGACAACGTGACCAAGGAAACGCACTTCATCAATCCAAAATTCACATTTGCTGAACTTGGCGTACAGCTTGTGTTCCCTCAATCTCTGAAGAACTAACCTTAAATGCTCCTCATGTTCTGCTTCAGTCTTAAAATAAATCAAAATGTCATCAATAAAAACCACCACAAACTTGTCTAAATAATCCATAAATATTGAATTCATCAATTGCATGAAATAGACAGGAGCATTGATGAGGCCGAAGGAGATTACTGTATACTCATACAAGCCGTACTTAGTGGTAAAGGCAGTCTTAGGAATATCTGAGGGACAAATTTTTAACTGATGATAACCAGATCTCAAGTCAATTTTGGAAAAGGCATAAGCACCCTGAAGCTGATCAAATAAAGCATCAATGCGGGGGAGTGGGTACTTGTTCTTAATGGTGACTTTATTTAGAGCCCGGTAATCCACACACATCTTTTTCACATCAGTATCCTTTTTCTCAACAAGCAAAACTGGGAAAGACCAAGGAGAGGAACTACGACGGATAAATCCTTTAGCTAGCAGCTCATCTATATTCTTTGTAACTTCATCTTGCTCTACCGGTGCTATTCTATATTGCCTCATTGCTATAGGTGCAGTACCAGGTAAAAGCTCTATCAAAAACTCAATATCTCTGTCAGGCGGCATACCTGGTAACTCATCAGGGAAGACATCTGGATAATCACACACTATCCGAATACCGTCTGTAGGTCTAGCTTCCATCTGGTGCAAATACCCTGAAGGACTTGATGCACAGATCCCGACTTCCTGGCCATCTGATGCTGCTAGGTGAACTGTCCGTTGAGCACAATCAATTTTGATACCCCACTTCTCCAGAGTGTCCATGTCCAAGATGATATCAATATCCATAGAATCAATAACTATTAACTTGGCACTGAACTCTACCCTCCTAATTTTTATACCCACTCTGGAACAAATAGAACTGGTGTTTATCTCTCCACCTGGTGATGCAACTACCATAGGTCTTTTCATAGAACTTATAGGTATGTTGTTTTGTTCAGCATATGATCTTGTAATAAAAGAATGTATAGCACCAGTATCAAAAAGTATAGTAGTGGGATTGGCGTTGACTGTAAACGTACCGAGAACGATATTTAGAGCATCTGCTGTAGTTTCTGCCGTCACATGGTTGATCTTGCCCTGAAGTGGCGCCCTATTCTGCTGGTTGGGGCGCCCTTGCTGCTGCTGCTGTGGGGCGTTCTGCCTGCCCTGCTGCTGCTGTTGCCCCTTTTGAGGGCAGTTGTTGGCGAGGTGCCCACTGTTGCCACACTTGTAGCAGTTTCTAACCACTGGAACAGTAGCCTGATTTGGGGCAGGTGGATTGGACTGCCCCTGTGGCATAGCTCGGTAGGTAGGGCGTTGGCTCAGATTCTGACAGCGCTGACCCTGACCTATCTGCTGCTGGTACTGCTGCTGCTGGTACTGCTGCTGCGGCTGGTAGCAGGGGCGGGTGTTGCTGTTGGAGAAAGCAGGGTTGAGCTTTCTTTTCTTCTCTTCAATTTCCTTGCGCTTCTGCTCTGTAAGCAAGGCATGGTCCACTAGGTGATTGAAATTATTGAGCGTGTTGTTCATCAGCTGTAACTGAAGGTTGTCATTAAGACCCTCCAGTAAGTGCTCTTGCTTGTCACCATCTTCTACAACTTCTGTGGGAGCATAGCGAGCAAGCTGCAGGAACTTATCACGGTACTCTGTGACTGTCATGTTCCCCTGCTTCAGAGAGAGAAACTCCTTCTTCATCTTCATTATGCCTGCAGGCACATGGTGGCTTCTGAATCTCTTACGGAACTGAGCCCAGGTGAAACATTCTCTGTCCTGCGGTCTGTACGATTCCCACCAATCTAGAGCAGCACCTCGAAGCTGTCCTGCTGCATACAGGACCCTCTCTTGATCATTGCACTGCGCAAAGCTGTAGCTCCACTGCACGGAGCCAGTCATCTGCCTGAAGAGGATCAGCAGAATGGGAAAAAGTTGGCGGGTGCCCCTTCATGAAGTCTCTACGCCTGTCCCTCTGCTGCGGATTGGTTTGAACATTCTGCAGAGCTTGTACTGCATTGTTGAGAGTAGCCATCATCTGCATCTGAAGCTAAAAAGACTGATTTGCTGTCAGCGGCGGTGGGTTCTGCGGTGGGTTTTCCGGTGGGTTGCCATTAGCCTGATTCCTGGTGTTTACCATCTGTTGGCAGCAGTTGAAACAATATCAGTAAGCAATTGTTGCACATATCCAGAATGATAAACAACGGTGACCGATAAAGTAAAGAGAAAAGAGTAGATGGCTATTTATAACCCCCAACGATCTAATCTTTATTAATTAATTAATTTAATTAATTTAATTTTCATAGCTGTTTATACTGTGGACATATATCACAGCTAGACTATCAATCAATCAAATAACCAAATCAAACATAGTTCACCATAACAAGCATTCACACACCAAAACAAAGCGTGCTAACGAGATATAATAAGAGTATGATCTAATATATAAAGACACCCTAATGATGACATCTATAGAAACGATAGAAATACTTGAGTAAAGTTCTATATGACAGAATGAATAAATAAAAAATTTCGAACATAATGTAAGCAATTAATCAGTAAAACTAAAATAAAGATAAAGCATTTAAAAGTCAGCAGTTAAGACAGGGAAAGTGAAGTCCTTAAACACGACCAGTTTTAACTAGGCTTTCGTCCTACAGTCAACACGGCTCTGGTACCAAATTTGTCACATCCGGTTTCAACGAACAAAACCGTGCAATATATATATGCGCCAGGAAACGTCTCGCATATACATGACAAATTACAAAGTACCACAACACATGCCAAAGATAAAAACGTTCATAACATTAAATATATCATTATTACACTGTGACACATGTGTTTAACTCAGAGTATAACGTAGCATAGCGGAAGCATAAAACATAAATATAATGGGCGCCACAGGGACGTCAACTGGTGAACGAAACGCCTAATACTCGTCGTAGTCTTGCACATAGTCTTCGTTACCACTATCATCTGAGCAGCGGTTGGATTTTTTCCCCTAACAAGGAATAAATATAAAGAAATAAGCGTGAGTACAGAATACTCAACAAATATAACATAAACCATGAGGCTCTATGGTTAGCTGATAACTGCATAAGCTTTTAATTTAAAACATTTATTAAGGCCTATTTACTATGAATTAATGACAAAACCATTAGCCCAAAAGATGTTGCATAAGAAATTTAAATAAGATTAAACAGATATAACAATTATCAAAACAATAACCAAAACCAAGGAACCTCAGCCAAGGGTCCTTCTAATCACTGGGAAGGGTCTGGGCCGCTCATAACCGTGAGCCCGGCTAACATGTTAGTTTTACACTCTCGAGATGTTGTACATCTTTATCCACAAGTCGTGAGCTATACTAGAAATTCATCACATTACCGGAGATGAGATGACTAGCAAGCGCACTACGAAGCCTTTACAAAGATCATGTTGGTAAGGTGTAACCGCTAAGGTTTCAGGGTCGCAACGGTGGTGTCCGCCTCCAAAGGGAGAAGCACATACATATAACGTAAAGCACACTCAACCATGAGGTAGTGTAGCGACCACTGATGCTAACCTCCCCTCTTGCCCCGCAGGTAAGTTACTCCCAAACCAAAACAACCTAATTAATCAGCTAAGGCTGGAGCGAGGGAGCGGGTGGCCGAAAGGGATGGCGGCGGAGGCAGTGACCACTTTTATAGGGCGGCGTTGGAGGATTCGACTCGGGTTCGAGATGGAACGCGACGCGACCTCGGGGTCCCGTTCAGTTCGGTCTTAGTCCATACGGAGCTCGGGTCGGGGCGGCACGCTGGCAGGCGGGCCTTGGCCGCGGCGGCGCGGGTCCACGGTGCAGGGAAGGCAGGGTCGGCCCGGGGTCAGAGAGAGGAGGATGGGAGAGGGAGACCACGGCTTGAGGGCCATTGACAGAGAGACAACGAGCGAGGCGTTCGGCCTCCTCTCCCTTTTTTTTATTTTCTTTTCTCTATTGCAAAACTAATGTCAAAAACAAAAATCTAAAATCCAAATAAATTTGAATTTCCATCCTTAGTTCATACAAGAAATAAAACTATGCATCGGCATGAATGTACAACAAAAGTTGACCTATGATTAATTTTAATTATTGTAGATAAAATAAAGAATTAAATGCATGGCTAAGCATATAAAATCCTAGAAAAAAATTAGATAAACCATATTAAATTTATTATAAAATACTGAAAATAAAATTAGGGTGTTACAGATCTACACCACAACTCCATCGGGCACGCAACTTTTCCGTGGGGTAGTAGACCAGCGGCCTACTAGCTGTGCAAACTCAAGCATGGAAGATAGCATAATGTGATGTACGATTGCATGTCATGATGCTAACATTTTCCCAAGAGGGTCTGGATTTCTCGTGTGGGGAATGAATGCCTCCTACAATAGATTAGTGTGCAACAAATACAAGGGTCCAATATATGTAGAGTATTAACAACCGGACCCATTGTTCATGGAGTGCAAAAAAAACAAATTCATCAAAAACATAGCACAAACCATGTTGCTAAATCATGACTTTCATTTCTCCAACTTTTGCTCAAATCCACGGTCTTAAGAAAAACAGGATGCATTTTTGAAACAACACCGAGATTTTGTGTCTCCATTGAAACTTGAGAGATCCAGCTAGTTCAAGAATTGCGGCTCATGAACTAGCAACGGAACATCACTACCAAAGACCATCCATAGCTTATCTACCAAACTCGATATTGCATCTAATTTGACAGAAAGCGGCTAATTTCAACCTAAGCACCACGCTTAATTTGAAAATTAGCCCTGTTGACGCGGCTTATGGACGAATATTTTGTATCATTTTACATAGTTTTTCATGGTTTTTACGCGTCAACTATATCTTTTACTAACAATTATCATCGATTATTGTGGATTTTGCAACATTGTCTTGGAAATATGCTATATGTAATTTTTACAGGTTTTTGACCATTTTTTGCGAAATTCACAACAATCTACGTCGAGTGAGAAAAGACCTCTGAAATGACATTCATTGAAGATAATGAACAAGGAAGGCTTGGTTAATTCATGCCTCTCCCTGGATTAATCAAGGCTTTCTATTCAGAAGCTTCAAGAAGGTGTCAAGAGCTACAAGGAATTGGAGATAATTATTCAATAAAATCATTAAATATGTCAAAGATTAGAAGGCTTCATCAAATCTCGGCTCATATCGAAGATTCCAGAAGCCCAAGAGTCCAAAAGGCCCTGTATGAACATTACTTAGGCATCAAGCAACGTCCCCGCGAAAGTTGAAAACAATTGGACGCAGGAAGAGTCTGGGTCGGCCGACCTGGACCCCCTAAGTCGGCCGACCCCACCTATTCCTACGTCGGTTCAAGTTTCCTTTTTTACCACATCTTCTCCAAGTTATAAATAGCGACCATAGGCCCCGAGACAAGGCATCCAATTCATTATCAAGGCGACAAGATGTAGAGATGAGGGACAACAACTAGATGAGTGTAGAGGGTCGAGTTTCTAGTCTAGAATTAGAGTTCTTCTAGTTCCTAGAGGTGATTAGAGCCCTTGCATGGCGCTCTAATTACCTAGCTCCAGAGGTCTAATTGTATCATCAAGAGCTATGGCCATGGTTGTAAGTATGATACAATTTATTAATGAAGCATTATTTTTGTCTAATTATCATCTTCTTGTTCTAGTTATGCTTGTTCTAGCTCTAATTAACTTTAGGTCTAGATGCATGTTAATTAGAGCATGTTATTAAGGGTTATATCCTTCTAGCGTTCTTGATCGTTGATTTAGCTTACTAATGATATAGTTGTATATCTAGTTCTTTTGATCATGGTGATTAGAGGTTCTAGTTGTGCTAATTATGTTATTAGACCATATAAAGTAATTAGAGGTGCATTCTCTAATTATGTGCCTGTTGAAAGTTTCTCGTCGATTACCTGGTTACTAGTGACAGTAGAGCCGGGGAAAGGTTAAACCGATCTAGGGGGTTATGTTGATTGATCTTGATTTAATCATGCTATGAAGTTTATGCTTGACCATGCTTGTCTACCTTGAGCTACTAGTTATCTCGTTGCTCTTATCTATTTGTGGTGCCCATACATGCTTGTCTTGGATCCAATTAGAGCATGATTAGACTCTAATTAATACTCCTTAATTGGTGTTCTAGTTCTGTTCTAATTGTTTATCATATAGTATTAGTATATTTTAGGCGTAGATTAGATATAGTTTAGGGCTAGTTTAGAGATAGATTAGAACCCTGTTTTATACTTTATTTTACCATAAACTCTTGTTAATTAGTTCTCAATCAGTTCGTTTCCTGGATTGACAAAACCCATGATACTCATTCTGGAAAAAAGCTACACACGATACTGTCGCTTGCAGTATAAGGTTTGCCGTGCTTAAGTGCCGTCAACAAGCCCCTGGGCACACGTTAGGATCTGGCCCAAGCTATGTTCTGATAAAATATCATGTAAGTTTTGGCATCCCATGACTTTGGATAGCACGAAAAACATATCCAAGGATCATACATGTGATCAAGAATTACACAACGGATAGAGCATCATTGAAGAAAATGTTTTTTGTTTTATAATTTTTTTGGATTTTCAAATAAAATGAAAGAGCAACAACAAAAAGGATGAACAACAACATAACACTCTAACTCGGCGCTTCCCCGGCAACGGCGCCAGAAAAGATTGTTGGCGGCTCTTAACCTACCGGATTTTACTCCGCAAGCGCACGGAGACCGCTGTAGCATTTCACCCGGGAGTATTCCAAGGTATGGTATTTATCCACAGGGAAGCATTGAGATAGAGATATCAAACTATCATTCATCCAGCTGTTACTACTCTCTCACGTCAACCGATAACTAGGAACGATTGACACCAAGCACCATGGGATACAAGCCAAGCACCGTTGGCAAGAAAGCTAGTAAAGGTAGGAAGACAACGAGGTAAGAGCTCAGATTCCTGATGAGGACTTTCTATACAGAGGTAATGACTTATATAGTTGTCTAAGATACTTACTTCGCCACCGAGCCTGCTAACCACTTCCGGGTACCAGAGTGCTAATAACCCAGACGAGAAAGGCGGGTGTCGCAGTAACTCAGCTATGCGGCTCCAAGCGACCCGAACGACGGGGGTGGACTACATAGGGTACACTCCCGCTGTCACCAAGAGGACCTACCAAAGCCGGGTACGCCTGGTCTACATGCACACCGACTACCAAAAACTGCGTAGAGTCTAATCACTTGCGAAACCAAGGTGACCGTAATTGTAGACACCATGTCTATGCTTGCAGGCACTACTTCTGCTGGTACAAACAGGTAGAAGTATACACAACCGTATAATCAAATGCTATAAAGAGAATACGAGGAATCTATAAGCATGACAAACTAAATATTCATTACCCATTAGAGCAACTCTAACTATACTCTAAAAGACATCACTACGCTAAGGCATGAATAATACCAAAAGGAAGAGTAATGTAAATGCTCACAAAAGTAAAGAAAGATAAATATATTAAATAACTGAAGTCTTATAGGAAAGAAAAGATACAAAAGAATTCATACCGAACTCCTGAAGACAGCTCCGGAACGATGGAGCCCTACCTCTAACTCCTACCCAAACACTACTTTCAGAATAGAAGCACCTCCCGTGGGGCGCCTCTTTGAGGGAGAAAAAGAGAATTCACATGGTGAAATGGTACAAGTATGAGAGGGGGGTGTGCCCCTCTATTTATAGCTTGAAGTGAGGGGGGTCTTCCATGGGTTCCCAAGGTGGGATTAACCCCCAAACCATGCATGGGCTGCTGTTGAGCGCCACCTGGGCCTGTTGGGCCTTGGCAGCCTGCACTGTACGGACAGGGGTGGTGCTGACGTCATCATGATGTCAGCACTGCCCCCTAATTTTGTATTTTCCATAAATTTTTTGTACAAACTCCGAACGATGCAAATAATATATCCGTTGAAATCATCTTGACGAGCTCTACGCAATGGTGTAGGTCTTGAGGGCATTTGAGATACTTTGTAGTGATGAAATTTGCAAATCTTGTCTCAAGCTCTTTTGTGCAGAAATTCTCTCATGCTTCAAATTGTCTTCTTTTGTACGGAATGTGAGCTTCTCCCTATGATACACCGAAAACCACCAAAACTCGTGAAATTCATTAGTGTTAGGTAAATAATGCATGGAACTTTATATATACCCCATTTATTCATCGAGGAATTGACGGTCGAAATAGGGAAATAACGGCCATCAACAGCTGCACCGGCGACCACATAGCACGGCGGAGCACCCCAGGCTCACACCGGCGATGACTAGTGGCGCGACGGTGGTCTCTTCTCTTCCCATTCTATTCTCTTCCCTTCCTTTCCATCCATTTTCCCTCTATGTGCCCGCGGCGGCCATGGCGGACGTGACGCGCAGTGCGCGGCGGCGAGGCGTTCTCCCGACGATGCTAGGCCACACCGGAGCTGGAGAACACCCGCGCGAAGTGCGCACGAGAGCTCCGCACCGGGTGCGCATATCTAGAGGCCCGATTAAGGCATGTGTGCATGGAATTGGGTGGCAACGCGACAGATAGGCCCGCCGATGCCATGGCGGTGTGTGAGCTCGATTCAAGCCTGGGCAACCCTAATCCTCGATGAGGATTGGTGGCGGAGGTAGGTGGGGATGGGGTGTAGGAGTTCTCAACCTCGGGTGGCAAGGAAAGGTGACGAAGACGATGGTCGATGGTGAGGAGGACGGCGGGAAGGTGGTGAACGGCACAGGACGCAAAAGGAGGCCAGGAGGCAGTGATGGTTGGTGGCTCAGGCTGAGGTAGTTGGGAAGGTGCTCGGTGGGGCTTTTATAGGGCGGGGAAGGCGGTGGAGGGCGGAGGGGATGAGTACGACGGCGGATGAACTCGGCGCGTTGGCGGCACATCCCTGCGGGTGCTGCGGAAGAAGACAAGGGGCAGGGGGCGCGACCTGTGGGCTTGCTTGGCCTCACGTCGCGCGGCGAGAAGCCAGCGCAGGCCCGCGACTTTGACTGGGCGAGGTGTGAGGCAGAGGGATGGCAGTGAGGCGGTGAAATGGCGAGGCGACTCGAGTGGAGGGGAATTTCTCCCCGTCTCACCTCCGGCCGGATGAGCAAGAAGAGCGGGGTGGGCCCCGCTTGTCAGCCCGTGTGGCAGCGGGCTGAGGGAAAATCAAGGGCTAGACCGCCGGCTCCCCCTGTTTTCTTCTTCCCCTTTTTTTAATTACTTTTTCATTTTCCACCCTTTGAAAGGGTAGAAATTATACTATCACCTTGCACTTTTTCCCTTGGATGAAAAGGTTTTGAATTCAAATTTTATTTAAAGAAAATAAAATCTTAACTCCAAAATTTTGAAGAATTAAGCTGCAAAATAAATTTGAAGTGTTGATATTAAAGTTTTCAAATTATGCATAAGATGACATGCTTAATGCACTTAGAGATACACGGTATCACAATACCCATCTTTCGAAATATCATCAATTTAAAGATAGGAGTATAGATATATGAGCGTTTCCACCTATGCGCACTACTTCTAATATAGCTTGGGAGGCTATCCTACCATGTTTAATTCTTAGCTCACAAAACATGCAAGTTTTCATTGTAGTAAGGCCAGGGGTTGTGGTGATTAAAACTAGGCAGTTCATGCATCAAAACGAGGATGTCGGTGGACTTGCCGTTGTCAAGGTTTTCATCGCTGCGAAGGTCAGGAGTTGGTTCTTCGGGTTCGGTGTCAGCGACGGTTATCTCCGGTTCTGAGGGATTCTTGGGCGTTGCTTCAATCGTAAGAAAACAAACACATGCATAAATAAACAAGTATAAAAGCTCAAAATAAGGTATAACTGGCATCATTAAATAAAGGTTGATTTTAGATGAATTTAGGTGGAAGTATCATCGAAAACAGAGTTAAATCGACCAAGATATTGATATTTAAAGGAAAAGGAAATTCATAAATCCATTAGAAAAGGGGAAAAGCTCCACGGGCCGGAAATCGACGTGTGCAGCCCAACTCCTTCATCCGGGCAGGCTCGGCTCACTCCCCCGTCTCGCGCATGGGCCTTGCAGACCGGCCCACAAGCGGCAAAGGAAAGAGGGGATGGCGGACGGACAGCATCTGGCCGGTCCCACCCGTCAGCCACACAGAGCGAGGAGAGGCGGCATAACGGCCGTCCGGCCTAGCCGGTCCGGGTCTTGAGTGGACCGGCCATCAGGGGCGGAGCGGTTCACCGGCGGCAAGCCAGGGGCTCCGTGGCACGGCAGCGCTCCGGCGAAGCCGGGCCAGGGAAGAGAGGGGAAGGATGCGCATCGCGGTTGCGAACACGTAGCTCTCCTTGATTGACGTCGAGGTGGGTTGGAGTAGGAGGATTTGAGGTGGATGCGGCCGGCGGTGGGAAGCAGAGGAGGGAGTCATGTTCACAGGGAGAGGCTCTCCATGGCGCGTCTCGGTGGAGGTGGGTGGAGGCGTGTGTAAGGCGGAGTGGGGTGTGTGTGTGGGGAGGAGAGTGCCGGCGCAGTGTATGACTACTTATAGTCGACGGCGAGTCGCGGCTCAGAGGTGGGGCGCATCGCGGCGTGTATGACGCGACGTGCACGGCGCGGGGTGTCGTGGCGAGTGTGGGTGATGTGGGCATGCTTTCGTTCAGGCGATGATGGCGAGAACTCCACCGAGCGGCGCGAGGTGGCAAGCGTCGAAGTGGTCTCCGTGGCTGGGTGTTGGCGCGGCGTGGCGTGGCGAGCGCTGGCGTGCATCGACACGGCCACAAAGCCGGAGACGGCGGCGTCAAGCAAAGCTATCAGTCGGGATAGCGGCGATGGCGTGGCCCTATGCCGGTAGTGGGGACGTGATGATGGTGGCGGCAGCGGGTGCTCTGCCTGGGTGACCCGAGGTGGCGTGCGATGGCGAGGCCGGGTGTTGGACTTGGCATGCAGGTTGGAGGGTAGCACGGCGGTGCTTCCAGTCGTCAACGGCGCGGTGGGAGACGCGTGGCGTATAGCGCGGTGTGGGTAGCGCGGCTGCCGGGTGATGATGGCAGCGTGCGCGTGCGAGTGCCGGCCGGGGCGGTGGTGTGCGTTGGTCTTTGACCGGTGGGCAAAGGAGAAGGGAGAAGGGGATCGAGGTGGCTGGGCTGGGCTTAAAGGCCGAGCAAGGCCCAGGCGGGGAAAGGGTGAGGAGGAGGAGCGAGGTGGGTGTTGACAGTATTTAAGCATGGCAAACCTTATACTACAAGCGACAGTATCGTATGTAGCTTTTTCCCAGGATGAGTATCATGGGTTTTGTCAATTCAAGGAATGAACTAATTATGAACTAATTAACAAGAATTTATAGGAAACTAAAGAGTAAAAAGGTAGTCTAATCTATCTCTAAACCAATCCTTAATCTAATCTAAATATAAGATAGCCAATTAAAACATAACTAGAACACTAATCAAAGGGTATTAACTGGGTTTCTAATCAAGCTCTAATTGGATCCAAAGCATATGCGATATATGGGTGCCACTTCAAAAATAGAGTAGCGAGATAACCAGTAGCTCAAGGTAAACAAACATGTTCAAGTATATCCATCATAGCTATGATTAAATCAAGATCAACCGATCTAATCCCCTAGATCGAGTTTAACCTTTTCCCGGGCTCTACTGTCACTAGTAACCAGGTAATCGACGAGAAACTCTCAACAGGCATACATAATTAGAGAATGCGCTTCTAATTACTTCACATAGTCTAATAATATAATTAGAGAAACTAGAATCTATAATCACCATGATTAAAATAACTAGAACCACAACCATATCATTAGTAAACTAGATTAGAGATCGAGAGAGCTAGATGAATAACACCGTTAATGATATGATCTAATCAACAAGAATCTAGACATTTAAAACCAAGAGAGCGTCTAGCGCTTCTTGGCGCTGGGGGCAACTCCGCCCGCTCCCCGCCGGCAGCCGCCCGATGCGGCGATGCGCGGGTTGCGCCTTCACCGGGTGAAGGGCCCAGCCTTGCCGACGTGTGGACGCGCCGGCCATGTTTGCGCTATTCACGAGGTGCGTTGGTGGCTGCTGGGTGGGCGCCGGTTTCCTCCCCCGTCCTTGGCCGCTGTTTGCAACAGTCCGTGGGATGGTGGCGGTCCTCCCGTCCTATGCAGCGGTATGGCGCGGCGGAGAGGGTGGTTGGCCGGAGCTGAGCCAATAAGACCATCCCTAATGGGATGGATAAAGGGGATAGATATAATACTATTTGACACTGTTTGATACTGTTTCGCTAGTGTAATAGAGAGAAGGGCAGTTAGAGTAGTGATAGGAAAGATGATATACATCCCGCTCGGGATAGGCTAAGTGCTCCTCGGCCTCGCCGCGTCTCCTCCCTTTTGCTCGCCCGCCTTGGCCCCTTTCGTACCCAGCACCGATGCCCCCACCCCTCTCCAAACCCTACCTTCTCTGGATCTGAGCGGCGGCCCGCCTAGGCGTGCACTGGCGCGCGGTGGCGCAGGCGGCGACCGGCGCGGCTACATGGCGCAGGGCGCATGTGGAGGAGACGGGGGCGGACCCTCCCATCTCTTCCTCCCCATCCCTGCCGCCCCCGCACAGCCGCACCTAGCCCGTTCGAGTGTCACCCGTCGGCGTAGCCCTCGGCTGTGCGAGCACGACCTGGTATGGCGCATGTGGCGGCGCCGGCGGTCTGGCATGAGCAGCGGTCCAGGATCCACTGCTTCGCGTTTTGGTTTTGGAGATAAAGAGGTTACCCGCCGCTCCTTTTCGTCACAGGTGCGATCCTTCCTTTTCCTGTTCCCTTCTCTTCCTTCTCGCGAGGGTCGTCACGTTGGAAAGGAGATTGGTTCTTTGGCCGCTCTTCTCGGCTCAGTGTCGCATCGGTGAGCTCGCCAGTATCATGATCCACCGACGGAACTGCTCGGCAGTGCCGCTGGGTTCCGGCAGTGGCTGCCTGCGGCGTCACGGCGGCCGGGGTGCTTGTGGGGTAGGTGTTGGCTTCCTGCGGAGGCAGGCCTCGACGGCCATGTCATGACAGGACGATGCATGGCCCGCCATGGGTCACATTTGGCCATGGTGCTGGCGTGCATGGAGTCTGTCATCGACAGACAGATGACAGGGCCAGTGATGGTGCCTGCTAGCCTCCGTTCTCCTTGCTCCTTGCCGTCTTTCCATCTCCATGGTCTGTCACAATATGATTCTTCTCTCCTGTTTGGTTTTGCTTCTGCTTGTATACATTTCTTTCTTGTCCCAGGACAGCGGATATTGACAAAAAAACTCTTAATTTTTTCTTTGCCTGGTATTTGCAGTGATCCCACCTTTGTCTTTGGATTGTGTTCAAAGAAACGAGGCATGTGTGATATTTGTGAAATTAAAATCTATCAACTTTTGTGTACTGCAGGTAAGGTTAAGGAGCCCTGCTTTGACAGGTCCCTTTATATGATTCAGCAGGATAGCCGGCTCTTCACCAACCAGGTAAATTTCTAATTCTTGTTATATTCTACTAATTAAGATTTGTACCAGAATAAGAATGTATTGAGCTGAAAAGTTTCTTATTTTTTGTACCATGCCTATGATAGTATGCATATATAGAAAGATTAAAACAGTAGACAGAGAACAGAGAGATTCATAATCAGTGATGACTGACAGTGCCTGGCAAAAGATTATTCAGGGCTCCTAAAAATGATGTGACCGCGGTTATGAGATTTCAGGCTTAGTGATTTTCATGCCAGGAAATTATGTGCCATACCTTAATTATCCTAGAATTTGGGTCATCCATGGCAATATTACTATATATAATAATCTATGCTGTCTTCATCTAGATACAATTAAGTAAGTTTGGTTAAGACACCTGTTAGTATTACATGGTCTACACCTATTGAACATATCATTGTTGTTCAAACCTCGAGCTGTATTTTTCAGTTCCCTAATAGTTCAAAACTGGTTAGTCTATATGTTTGACATGGATATGCATTGGTATAAATTTTGGTGAATCAAGTAGTCCCTACACTGTTTAGACCTTTGTGTGCATGTCGCATGATTAGTTAGTTTTCTCTGCCGTTCAGGTTGCCACCAATACATTTGCATTCAGAATAACTGAAGCTCATGCTTGTTTTGTAGGTGGTTAGTCAACCAGAGGAGCAGGTTGCTTTTGATATGTTTTTAGCTTCCCAAAGGCTGCTAGGTAACCTATCCCATGATCTGGTTTCCTTTTTGTTGCCTGGATGGATCTCCTTGCGCCTTGCAGGTAATGCCTCCTGGCTAGTGGCTTGTACATTTAACGGTTCAGGTGGAGCAGCTGCACATGCCCTCCTAGATTAGCAGTTACTCACAAAGCCCAGTTTGCTACTGGTTAATCTCCTTCCATGCCGCAGAGCGCAGGCATGAGGTGTTTGCATTTCAAATTTTCCATCCTCCACGAATTATTTGACCCAAGTTTGCTCTGTCATGGCTGCCGCTTCATCTTCTTGTCTGCTAAGCCGGTGAGTTCATGCCTTCCTGGGAGACCACTCTCATCTGTTGTTGCACTGCTTGCTCCCCAATTTTGCTCCCCTGCAGCCCTGCCCTATGATGTGTTTTCTGTCCTTCTGGTTAGCCAGTCAGGCTATTATCGGTCGATCAGTTAAGCATTCTTCCCTCTTGTACTGGAATCAAGAGCCCTGAGCTTCACATTGTCTCCTCGTATCAAAGTTAGGTCACAAGTATAATTTCCATGCTTTTTGACGGTCGCTCTGGACCTTTTAAATTATCCATCTTTCATCAACGTCTTAACATTATAATCAGTTAGAATATAATTCTGCAAATGTTCTACAAATTAGATCAGTTGGCAAAGCTATGTTTTGATGCTTGTGCTTGAGCTTAGAATCACATCTATTTGTTAACTAATAGTATTACCAATGCTGGATTAGTATGTGGTTTCGATATGTGCATTCCTGTGGTGTGTTTCAAATGCTTCTCTTCTGTGATGTTTCATTCATTTGGGTTAGGTTCTTAATCCTCTATTTTCTTCATTGTGTGCATCTGCCTCTCACCTAAGAACGAATAGCAATTGTGTAGCCTGCCAAACAGCTCTAGATAATAATTTGTTGGTCTTTGCAAGTTTTAGAAAAATGACAGAAGGGTTTGTTGTTTAGTGTTTACCTATGCGATATTGCTTGTTCTGGGCTGAGGTTACAAGGTGGATATTAGCATGAATATGATACCTGGAGAAATAAAAGGTGGATATTGGCATTATGAAAATGATGCTCGGTTTGAAGTGTTGTGGGAGCCCATGTCATATGCATTTGAAAAGGTGGTCAATATTGTCCATGGCTCTTAGCTATAGGTTCTTGTAGGTACTAAGATAAACCTAGGCCGTTGTTATTTATGTGGCGGCATCAAGCAATAAACTATCTATGATTTGATCATATTGTGGCATACAGAGCTTCAGCTTTAGAAAACATAAGGGGATCTATTGTGCCAGTGGCTTTGCACCTAGCAGAGGCAATTCTAGCCTATGGTACTCTTGCGGTGGCATTCCATAAGCTTGGTGCTATAGGCTCTTTCATTATCCTGTTGTGATGACAACTTATCTATACGTTCACAGGCCATATGCAGATAAAGGTGCACACATTAAACCGCTCCTCAATGTTTGTGCTACACATTATGAATCTACACACAACATCTAATTGTTTTGCTGTTTACTGCCTGTCCTGCTATCATGTTGCAGTTAGTTCTCATAAGATGTCTAGAGGCACTATACTGCTGATTTCCCATCTGTGACAACTACATACAACCTATGAACCATATTTGATTTGCCTTTTGTCTATGTTGATATGCAGAGCTTTGCATGTTGCTGCTTCAACATAAAAGCAGGGGATGCCACCACGATGAGCTGATGCTGCCCTGGGACCAAGGTGTGTTTCTTAAACAGGTCTATTTGGTAGAACATATAAGCGAACAAGTAGCCTTTGCTAGCTTCATTAAAATCTTGCCTCTGCTCACCTATTGATCACTCAACACCTGTCATACCCTAGATATCTGAAGCTTGTATGGCGCGGTGCTGCTCGCGTGTGTTGTCTGGACTCCTAAAGCAATCTCTACTTGAGGTGTTGGCCGCGTAATCTTGGTGAACTATTGAGCATTTTCTTGCTTTGTTGTAATATGTACATTTCCGAGTTACAAAGTACACTCCTTAGAACATTTGGTATTACCTGTCCTAATATATTCTCCGATGAAACAAAGCTACATATACCAAACATGGAAGTGGATGCGTGCAAACATTAAATGTTTAGGCCCGTGAACATTTCCATGGTATAAGAATATCCACATTATTAGGTGTGACAACTATGAAATTTCACTCATTCTCTGCACATCGATCCTGCCCAGCCCCAAAAAAATATTATATCTATATTTTATCCATGCATCCTCATGCAATTATACTACCTATATATAGTGTGCCCCAAACGAAATAGCAACGGATGCAGCTTCACAAGGCACGCGCGCACAACGCGCATGGCCTTACACTAGTAAAGTGAATTATAGGTAGAACATGTGTATTTAGAACAAGAACATGATAATTAGATAAGAACAATGTTTCATTAATAAATTGTAGCAAGATTATAACCATGATCATACCTTTTCTTGATGATACAATTAGACCTCTAGAGCTAGGTAATTAGAACACTGTGTAAGACCTCTAATCACCTCTAAGAACTAGAAGAAATCTAATCTATAGACTAGAAACTCGACCCTCTACTCTCCTCTAGTTGTGGTTTCTCTTGTCGCCGTCTTCACGCCTTGATAATGAATTGGATGCCTCGTCTCGGGGTCTATGCTCGCTATTTATACTCTGGGGATGCTGTGGGTAAAAAGGAAACTCCAACCAACATACGGGGCGCTGGGGTCGGCTGACCAGGGGGGTCTGGGTCGGCCGATCTGGACTCTCCTTGCGTCTAATTGTTTCCGTCTTTCGCGGGGACGTTGCTTGATGCCTAAATAATGCTTGTACGGGGCCTTTTGGACTTTTGGGCTTCTCAACCAACATACGGGGCGCTGGGGTCGGCTGACCAGGGGGGTCTGGGTCGGCCGATCTGGACTCTCCTTGCGTCTAATTGTTTCCGTCTTTCGCGGGGACGTTGGTTGATGCCTAAATAATGCTTGTACGGGGCCTTTTGGACTTTTGGGCTTCTAGAATCTTCGGTATGGGCCGAGATTTGACGGAGTCTTCTAGTCTTCGATATATTTGACATATTTATTTAATAATTATCTCCAATTTTTTGTAACTCTGGATACCTTCTCGAAGCTTCTGATTAGAAAGCCTTGATCAACATAGAAGGGGCATAAATTAACCAAGCATTCCTTGTTCATTATCTTCAATGAATGTCATCATAGCGGTCTTTTCTCACTCGACATGATCGTTGTGAATTTTGTGAAAATTGGTCAAAAACCTATAAGCATATTTTCAAAACAATGTTGCAAAATCCACAATAATCGGTGATAATTGTTAGTAAAAGATACAGTTAACGCTTAAAATCTATGAAAAATTATGTAAAATGTACAAAATATTCATTCATAAGCTGCGTCAACAACATCCCCACTCTAAAACCTTGCTCGTCCTCGAGTAAGTCATATTTTATAATTAAGTTAACTTATAAGCTAACATCAAATAATCAAACTAAATTTAAACTCTCAAATTTTTCTATGTTTTAGACTAACAATTTATATAGATAAATAGATATTCATGTAAGAATACCCCACAATATATAAGAAGAAATAAAATTTATCAATAACAAATCTCTTCATTTTTCAAATAATTGTTTTTCAAAAAGGATTAAGTATCAAAGATCAAAATATATAAGGTCCAAGAATTACTCTCATCTTTTCGGACTTTCAATATATGTGTGGAAATAAACTAAACTATAAGAATATATATGTGTAAGCTTATTTGGAGCTTGGTAAGAATTCTAATCAAAATTTAATCTCAATATATTATCAAACTAAGAAAATAATCTGCTGGTATTACTAAGACTTCTCAAAAAGGTCATGGGAATCATAATGATTAACGGATAAAAAGAAATATATATAGAAAAGTGGATATATGCAAATAAATTAATGATCTCAAGGCACAAATGAAGTCTTTGTTATCGGATTGCATATGGTTGGAAAATTTTTCTGGAGTATTTCTAACAAACTAAGTCATATACCATGAATAAGATATAGAAAATCAATGAGGAGCAAAATATAATTTTTTTAGACAACTAATTCTACTCTGGCCACTTGGTCTTTTTTTATACATATGTGGCGACCACATAGTCTCTTTTTTTTTTAATTATGCTTTTGCTTTTTCAAAGACCCTTAGATATGACAGCTCCATCCCCACTCTTAGATAATACTTATCCTTGAGTATTTTAAATAATGATAACAGGGGAATATCACTGTCTAAAAATCCCTTCTTTTTTTCTATTTAAATACTCTAAAAAATAATAGGTTGTGGCAAAGAAAGATATATGGAATGATAATTTTGGTTTAAGGATGGATATCAGCGAAGTTTGCAATCTCTCCAATGTAAAGAGTTACAATGCATGGATAAAAAGGATAGCAAATGAAAAGATAAACAATATGAATGACCAGCTTTGAAATCTCGATCTCTAAATTCAAATATTAATCCAACTCGATCAAGAATTAAATTTGATCGAACTATGGTTTAAAAATAAAGCTCTAATAGGTAGAGTCTATATAAAATAATCATTAGAAACTTGATCATAAAGTTGATAGCTCAAATAAAATTTTAAGACAAAAATAAAATCTAAACATGAATAACATGTGGGTCTTTACATAAATACTAGTCATAATTTCAATTAAATGCTAGTCATAATTTCAATTAAATTGCATTAATAAGAGCATAAATTAGCTTAATTAATGACATCATATTATAAGAAAACAAACATTTTATTTTATTTCACCATAGGATGATACATGATCACGATTAAACTAACTCACAAAAGATAACTTAAATTCACTCATAATTATACATAAATAGATAATAAAAATAAAGATAAAATAAAATAAAGATAAAGATAAAGAAATAAATGAAAAAATATATATAAATGAAATAAAAATAAAATCAAACCGAAATCTTCAGTGTCCTTGATTCCACATGCGAGGATTATAGAGTTGTTCTTCAATGCACTGAGTATTTTCTTCATATTGATCCATGTTCTGCCTTACATTATCAATGATCTGATAATTTGCTGCCAACATATTCTCCATGCCATAAAAAGCTTGTTGTGGCATACCCTGTGCTGCAACTTCTTCAGCAGTGTAAGTCCTTGCTCTTCTCAGAATGAATGTTGTAGGTGGAGGGATATAAGTTGATGGCTAGAACACTAGTGTGGAAGTAGGATCATAAGAGCTAACTGGTCTTTATTATAAATTGGACCTTGTGATGATCCTGCTCCTATGAATTGCTCACTCATGAATTGTTGGCTAGGTTGTGCAGGAGAAGGCTTCCAGGTGCTCCATCCAGATGATGGTGGTTGCTGGCTTGATTCCCCTTCCTCAAACATAAATTTCTCTAACAAATCAGTTCTCCCTTGAGCAAATAAAGCAAGCCTTTGATCGGGAATTTTGAGATTGGACTTGCTAACAAAGAAACCACTGGCCTTGTTTCCATAAATATATTTCCCTTTAATGTTGGCTGGTGTCTTTGTAAAGATTGGATTGAACACTAATTCAGGCTTTAATGAAGAAGCAATGATAGTCAAATAGTGACCAAATCCAAGTAACCCAGTGCTTCTATTCCTTTGGATAATCCAATGATTGATCATAGAATGAACTGGATTAATTTCCATAGGCTGACAAAGTGCAACATAAAGCTATTTTAATTCAAAAGACTGCACTTTGGTGTCATCTAGCCTCTCCAAAACTCTAACAGTCATGTATCTATGAATAATTCTGACTATGGGATTAAGTATCCGCATTCTTTCCTTGGAAGAATTAGAAGCAATCTGCAATCAGAAACTATCTAGGACATCTTGGTTCACATCAATACTATCAGGTGCATTCTCCCAGAATCCTAACAATGAACCAATCATACCAAAAGATATCTCTGCCCACTCTTCCTTAATTTTAAATCTCAGGGTATAATTTAGATCAGTGGACTGAACTATATCCATGGTGGTCATGATTTCTAGTGCTATGTCTCGTTGATATATAGCACTAAGGTGAATAAAATTACTCCAACCCAAATTCTGGAAAGTTTTCTCTATGCTTGGAGCAAAATCTAAATAGCTCATGAAATCAAAATCCAGATCAAAGTTGGATGTAATTCTGCCTTTACAATTATCATACCTCTATTTTTCAAAAGAGGTTCGCAGCGAGAAACCTTCTGGAGAGAACTTCCACTCCTCTTCATCAACATTCATAGGTTGAGAGTCTTGAGCTCGAGTAGAAAAACAGGTTTTCGGCCTCCTTGCTGGCTCCAAAATATCATCAACATTAACAGAGAAGCGGGAAGAACAACCTCATAGGCCTTGATCATGACGAAGAGTCCTCCCAGAGTCGGAGCTTCCCATCTCGGAGACGGAGTGCCTTCTTGATGAATAACTTGATAAATCTTCCTCCTCCTTATGGGAACCTCTCTTGACGAAGAACCTTTGAAGGTCTTCTTGAAAAACTTGACGGTTTTCTTCATCCTCTCAAGATTTTTTTCTCTCAAAATCTCTACTCTTCTCCTTAGAAAAACTGGGCTCTAGTGGTGTTTCTGGTAGTGATAAGCTAATACAACTACTCCATTTATATAGGCAAAGAAGGGGTGCGAAGGGGAGGTGCTACTGGTGTGGGAATACCTAGGGTCGGCCGACCCAGGGGGGTCTGGTCGGCCGAGCCAGGCTCCTTCTGGCTCTGCTGGCTCCCAAACTTCACTCATACGCTGTCCATAGGATTTCTTGCAATCGTAGCTAGCTTCCACAGCAAGATTGTCGACATGCATGCAGGTTTTGACAGAAATTCAATCAAGGTTTAAAGTTTGTCCCCTTGGATGCTTGTCCTTTGATTCTTTTCTATTCAAATTTTTAATCATAGCCCATGTTTCTATGTTTGTTGGTTATATTATGATCAAAGAAGGATCATATGTTGCCTAATTAACTTTCTTTATTAAGTAGTTGATTATCTTCACTAATTCTATATCCTTAATTTGCAATTATTGCAACATATATATATATACCTACTATGGTAGGTTTAAAAGCACTCAATCAAACAAAGTTTATTTCTAAGGTAAAAGATATTTTTTATTTTCTATTCTTAAAATAAACCTATATTATGTTTTATATAAAAACAAATGTTCTGTTATTCAACCGAATTAATTTCAGAATAAAAATAAGCAACTCAATTCATGAATTGAATTGAATTTACTCACCTTATTTCTTTAGCGTGGCTTAGGTGTACGCCTAGTGTTTGGATAAATTAGAGGGAGAATTTTGAAATCACAAAATAATATGAAAATTAAAATCTAAGAAAAAGTGTCTGTCTTTTCTTTTATAAATCACTTAAAATCGTACCGAATTCAAAAAAACCGGCAAAAGCTTTGTAATTTTTTTCAAAGTCAGACAACTACGTAAGTGAGAGTAGCTATCTTTTTACTAATAAATTCAAAATTAAATTTTAACTAATCTAAACACTTTTTTAATTTAACCATGGTTCATCAAAACACTAAAGTTTTCAAACTAAAAACTCTCTAAGAAAAGCTAATAAACTAAAAACTTTCTAAAAATACCTGGGTTGCCTCCCATAAAGCACTTGAGATAAGTCCTTCAGCCAAACTTCTGCTAGGCGCCATCCAATGTCATGTGTAGACATTGCAGATGAGTCTTCATCTTCAAGCTTCGTCCTCTTCAATTGCTCGACACATTTTATATCCTGGACAGAATTTGAACGAGCTTGATTCTCCATTGATGTTGAACTTGATTATTCCTTCTCCCACATTGATGTTGGCTTGAGCTGTCCTGAGAAAATGTCTTCCAAGTATCAATGGTGATTTCGAGCTTCCTCCCATCTACAGAATAATGAAGTCAACTGGTACAAGATTTTCTCCAATCTTGACTGGCACGTTTTCAGCTACTCTTTTTGGATATCTTACTGAGTGATCTGCTAGCTCTAGACAAATGGATGTAGGATCTGGCTTTGGTAGCTTCAGCTTGTCAAACACTGACTTAGGCATGACGCTCACACTTGCTTCTAGATCACATAAACAAAGCTTGTCGATGTTAGGCGCACCAATAGAGCATGGGATATGGGACATCCCAGATCTGCCTTCTTCTGCAAAGGAGCATCCATGATAGCTGCACTATACTCAGTTGTCAACTTTACACAATCAGATGGCATTTCTCTCTTGTTAGCTAGTATATCCTTGAAGTACTTGGCACAAGTGGAAACTTGAAGTGCATCCAATAATGGCATATGGATATATAACTCCTTGATCACTTCAAAAAACTTATTGAAATGCTCATCTGTCTTGTTCACTCGAACCCTGTTCTTTACTAGTAGTACCCTTGTGTCTTCCACTGTCACTTCAGGTTCGTCTTCACTCTGTGCTTTTGCGTCCACTGTACTGGCAAGTCTTGTAGGCATTTCTGGGTCTCTTGTCTCCCTTCCAGATCTAGTAGTGACCGCTTTAAGTGACTCTTTAGACTGTGGTTGTCCAGACAACTTTTCTTCAATGTTGTTCGGGAGATGCTCCGCAAGTTGAGAGAGTTAATTCTCCAAAATCTTCATCATCCCTACTAACTGTTGATTTGAACTTCCCACAGTGGTGATCTTGTCGTCGATGTTCTCTAGCACCTTGTCCATATTCTTGAACTTGGAGTGTGTATCCTTGTTGATCTTTGCTTGCTCTTCCATAAAGTCTTTAACTTGAATCCGTAGAGGAATGACATTTTGAATAGCTGATCCGGCAGTGAACTGTTGTCAATTCTGTCTATAGTTGGACGGAGGAATCCAACCTTCCTTTCTTGCATAGTCCAGAGCCTTAGCTTTCTCTGGGCAACTTTCCTTTGAATGGCCATATTCTCCACACTCTTCACAAGTCATCATGACTTCTGTAGACTTTACTTCCTCTGCTCTACCACTTTCCATCTTCTCGATCCTTCTCATGAGTGAGTCGATCTTTTCACCTAGGATCTCTATCTTCTCCACTTCTAGCACACTCTTCACCACTTCAGTTGACGGAACTGTTGCTGAATTAGGCGCCACCCTGTCTGTTCCCCATGTTCCATTCTCGGCGATCACAAAGCTTCGGTCTCTGTAGGAGTGAGACTGAGAATTGATCCTCCGGTCGATGGGTCAATCTTAGCTCTACACACTGCGTTGAGTCCACCATAAAATTTCTGAATTAAATCCCATTTTTGAAAGTTGTGGTGAGGGCAAGCTGACACATAGTCGTTGATTCTCTCGTAGGCTTCATCGAATGTCTCCGTGGGGTATTGCACAAATGTTGAGATCTTGTTGCGCAGAGCATGAGTCTTCCTAGGTGAAAAGTACTTGGTGATGAAAGTTTGTAGTAACTGCTGCCAGTTGTTGACTGTATTTTCTGGAAGTGTGGACAGCCACTGATGAGCTTTCCCAATTAGTGAGAATGGGAACAACCTTGCTCTGATTTGGTCGTTAGTGACTCCATCGATGTTGAAAGTGTTGCAAATCTGTAGAAACGTCTTCAATTGTTGATTCTGGTCTTCCTTTCCACTGAATGGTTGATTCTGCACCATGCTGATCACTAAGCTTCTGATCTCGAATGCTCTTTGAGGTAGAGTGAGGTTTCTAATCTTCAAATCAGCTTAGGTTGGCACACATAGCTCCACGAGCTTCCTTTCTTGGTTGTTTTCGTCACCCATTTCCGGTAGAGTTTCGTCTTGTTTCCGTGAAAATTTGGCAGAGCTTCGGGACTTTCTCAGTAACTTCTCTAGATCATCCACATACTTAGTTCGTTTATTGGACAGTGGTCCATCCATTCCTGCTAATGTCAGTGGCAGAGAATGTATACGAAGAAAAACTATATTCTAGAAAATTTACACTAAACTAAAAAAACAATATTTTAACTATATACTATGTTGGCGTCTCTTAGCCTTATAAGATTTTACTCCGCAAGCGCACGGAGACGGCTGTAGCTTTTCACTCAGAGTATTCCGAGTATCGTATTTTTATCCACAGGAAAGCGGCAGGCGAGAAAGTATAGTTGAATAAACTCAAATCGAATAAACCGTATTTAAATAAATATATCAGCTAGTCACTAGACAGGGGTAAGTCTAGTAAACGGATAGGTGTATGGTGGAAAGAAGTAAATTGAACTACCTAAGATACACGTAGAAAGGTATAGTTGCCTGGGAGGACAACGAGTGAGATAAAGTTCCCAAACTCTATTCTATTCGGCTGTAAAGACTCTACCATGGTTAACTAAGAAACTCAAGTAGCAAGTCAGGGTCTTGCGTCAAGCGAAATTTCGGAGCATCGAGGGGTCAGGGGGTAGATAGTAGACAACCGAAGGAGACCCGGCTAACGCCTACGGGCCTGGACTACACAGGCATACCACACGCTGTCACCGAGTGGGGCTACCAAGCAAATCTGCGTGGATAGGCTGGCACGCTATAAACGTACTCAAGCGAAGCTTGAGTAACAATAGATCGTCCTTGATCAGAGGAGAGGATCTAACCAGAGCCTGGCGTACAGGTTGGATTATAGCACCGGCAAGAATAACGGGATTTGACTAACTAAGATAACCACAAGTCTAAGCCTAGCAAGTATGCAAAATAAAGGATACACCACACTTGCAAGAGATAGAAGTAAAGTAAAATATAACTGAATTATATTGAAGATTGAGTACAAAAGATACAAGAGCTGTTACCGCAGACTCAAAAGAATCTCCGAGAACTCCGAGGCAAAGCTCGACTCACTCTAACTCCTAGGACTATCCTAACCACTAAGATGTGGAAAGTGACATTCTCTAAGGTAGGATATGGCTCTCAACTTCTCCACACCTTTACAAATGAGCTCTACAGGCCTATTTATAGTCCCATATGAGAGGGGGGTATTTGTAGGAGGCTTAGGTCGGTAGGAGGCCGAAGTCGGTGGTTGACCTCGGCCGACCTACTCCGAGGTCGGGCGACCACCCGATCCACCGCCTTTGCACTCCAGCGGCTTGATCTTGCGTCCCCATGGCGGTTGGCCGTTAGGACGGTTGTTGCACGTGGAAAATGCCTCTGAGGGTAGGTCGGCCGACTTTGTAGGAGGTCGGACGACCATGTGTCAGCCCTGCATTGGCCACTTTGCTTCTCCCTCGGATTGATGACGTTGTGGATCCATGACTTGATGCATTTTTGGCCTTTGGATACATTGGATGCTTGGTCTTGCGGGTGGATTTGAGTGCACTTGTGTTTTCTTCATGATGTGGATCAATGATGTGGCAAGTGGCTGACTTGGGAGGTCGGGCGGCCTGACCAAGGGTCGGCCGACCCTGTCACTGGGTCGGGCGGTCAGCCCCCAGGTCGGCCGACCTGGTTGCACCAGGCAGGCCTGACCCTTGGTCGGCCGACCTGGTGATGTGGTCGGCCGACCTGGCTACTTTGGTCAGTGTGCCACATATTCGATCCTTGGCATGTTTTCATCTATTTTATGTGCATTTTGGTACCTGCATCCAAATATTCATACAAAACTAGAACTCATTAGTAGAAGGGTTAGTCCATAATTATTCACTTGCATAGCTCCATTTAGTTGGTAATTGACGGTAGATATCGTGAAATTACGACCGTCAACACCCCCCCAAGCTTAAACTTTTGCTCGTCCTCGAGCAAAGCTAAGACTGAGAGTGTATCAGGAGTTGCTGCAATATCGAAGATGATGAGAAATTCTTATGTGACTCGATACTCATGCTTTTGTTTTGAGAAGTGAAATAATTGAAGCTCACCTTGTGTACTACCTGTGGTGCATCTGTTTGCTTACCTTGCCTTGTGCGGTTGAGAGATGGAACGACCATTGTACAGGAGTTTTTCTAAGTTGCTCTTTTTGGATGTCTTTCTCAGGAGTTTTCAAGATTTTTCAAAACCAAAGTAGCTTCCCCATGGTGCTCTCAGGCGCTCAAATGTGTTTCCTTACCAAAGGCCAGGATTTGACCAACATTTTTCTGCACTAAGGCTTATGTGGAGTTTTGGGTAGGGAGAATGTGGCACACTTAGGCTATTTATTTTGCTAAGCCAAAAATTGGACCAAAGAGTGTACTCTATCGCTTCTTCTATTGATCACTGGAGTATGAGCGATGGTACTTTATGCCTCTTTCTTTTGGTATTCATCCCTTGTAGCCTTTTGTATGTTTGGAGTGGATATGGAGCTTTTATTTATTTTTGCCATGCTTGAACTTGCATGCTTTTCATTTTGCCGTGCTTTTGCACGCATTTTTCTTTTTGCCATGCTTTTGCATGCTTTTCTTTTTGGCTCCACACCCTTACTCTTTGAAATTTGAGGGCTAGGGACTATGAGAAGTATTTGGAGACATTTCGGTGGATGCAAAGTCCGGAATGGATCAATTGCATTTTTGCTTTTGTACTCCAGCTATCAACAGAAGGTGATATTTCTACTCAAAGAGACTCAAAATTTGACAAAGCTCAAAATATCACTAAGCAGCTCTTTGTAGCAGTTTCAACCAATTGAAGCATTTTTGGCTCTGGTAGGTATTTTTGACAAAGGGGAGCTATATTTTGTAATTTTAAAAATAAAAACCTGAGATGTTCATCTTACTGAGAGCATGAAAGAATTATCCCATATTCAAGCCATATCATTCATCTCACAACAACTTAAGCTTGTTATCACAAATGGCATCCACAAAATAGAACCTTGGTTTACTTCTTTTATTCACAAACTCAAAATTAAGCTAAGCCTAAGTCACATGCAAAAAATAAATCATCCACTTGATAGAGCAACTATTCATCATTTCCAAAATAAAGCTAGCATGTGAACTTATCATTAAAGTATGGGAGTTTTTTTATATACTTAAATAAATAAACTAAACTAAACTAACTGAATTGAGCAAATAAACTAATAAACTCTCACAGCAAAGATACATGAGTGGCGCAGAAATCGGGGGACTGTCATACATACCCAGCTGTCGATTCGGGTTTCCCCCAAGCTTCAACGAAGCTACTCGGGGTAGTACCCATAGTACTGGAAGAATCGCTAGGACTCATCAAAGGTGCGCTGAACCGTCGCTTCTATTTCGAGGAGGCGGTTGTACTGTTCGTCCTGTGTCTGCTGGATGATCTGAGTGCGTTCATCTACTTGGTTAAGCTGCTGGGCCATCCCAGCTATGCGCTAGTCCTGAATGGTCAAGAACCCAAAGATGGCACTCAACGGGTCTCCTGCAAAGCGTGCAGAGGCGGATGGTCCTGCCTCGTATGGTGCCGACCTAAATCCATAGAAGGTTCCTCCTCCTTGCTGCTGTGAGAATGCAGCACTCGGCTCGTGTCCCCATTGCGTTCCAGATCCTCCGTGGGGCTGCCACGTCGGGTCTGGTCCCTGGGTGTGCCAGGACGTGCCAGCCGCGGTATGGAACTAGGTAGGTCCCGTCCCAGCGGTCTGCGCATCCTGGGCTTACTTCTGTAAGCGCTCTTGAGCTGCCCTCCTTTGTGCCCTGATCATGACTCCTGCTACACTGTGCCTGGGCTCCTCTAAAGGCTCTTCCTCTGGAACGCTCTCTAATGGCATAGAGAGTGTGTCCACGTGGTAGATTTTGAACTAAGACGCTAGTAGAGGCACTTCAAAGTTGTACCCCTTATAGATCATGACATACGTGTCCGTGCTGGGGTTCTTGCGCAGGAAGTGTGCCCGGATGAAATGGCTCTCGGTGACTAGGTTGGGTGTGTCAGGGGGTAAGAATGCCACTTGGGCATTAGCTCATACCCCTAGTTCGGATGCAATCCTCGTCACGAATGACGTGATTGATATGGAATTTTCATTCCAAACTAGTTTCATCCAATGGTAGAGCATGGCGGTGACAGGTGCATATTTCTGCTTATGCCACATGGCATAGAGGATTTTTAAGTCCTCTATGGTCATGCAACGTGTGTCATCGCGGGGCAGGACTACGATGGTAATCCAGCGGGTCATGAACCGCATAGTGGGGTGCTTAATGTTCGTGATGCTCTTCTTCCCCTTATAGTCCGGCCCGGCTAGTTCCTTCCAGAACTCTGTTGCATTGAAGCTTACGGGTTCGGCTGCTATAGAGCAGCGGGGTAAGAACCTGAGAGCATTGCTGAACTGACGGAGTGTCAGTTCATGCTCAGAGCTAAAGAGTCTGAAGTGAACCGTTGTGCCGGACTCCAGTGATACTACTTGGAGGGTCATAAGAAACTCCTTTGTGAGGAGGACTATGCCTCCCTCGCTAACATGTGCAAAATTCTCCCAGCCTACCATACTGAAAATTTCATCGAATTCGTCATCCATACCTATGCTTGTCATGACGACTTTTTCGAAGCACTTGGTGAGGGTGATAGGCTTGGTGTGGAGTCGCCTCAGCAAGTCGGCCTCGTCTTGATTGCGCGTTTGGATTTGAGAATCCAGCAGCAATACGGGTCCGGTGATGGAGGACGAAGCTTCTTCTCCTCCCGGCCCAGCACTCGATGAGCCTCTGTCGGACACCGTCTGCGAGTTCTGCAAGCTGGAGGACGTCGGGAACCGTATGTGCTGCCCCGCCTTGCTATGGCACTTCTCGCCCTCTTGAATGCGCGTTTCATCCTGCACAAAAATTGACTACAAAAACTACGAGACGACAAAATAAAATGTGCGTTAGCGGTTAGTCGTTCTTGCGGGGCATGACACCACCACAACTCGTTCGTGGTCTTGCCGAAGAAAGGAGCTAGTAACTAGATTATATTTGCTCAACTAGATTTTATTTGGGTATTATTTTGGCTAAGCAAGAGCTAGACTACCACTAAGCTAAGAGATTAAGAGAAGGAGAGAAGGGAGTTGCTTGCTGCTTGGTGCATTGGAGAAGGAGGTGATGGGGGCTATTTATAGCTGAATGGGAGCAGCAGGGGGTCAGGCGGCCAGCTGAAGGGGTCGGCCGACTTGTGGCTCGGTCGGGCGACCATCTTTGCGTGATGAAGCAGCAAAGGAGAAAGAGATGGTGGCCTTTAGCCTTGGTCGGCTGGCTTTGGTGATTAGTGGAGGTGCAAAGTGGAGAGGAAGCAGAGGGGGGTTGGGCGACCAGCACATGGTCGGCCAACCGGCCTCAAGTGCTGCTCCATGCCTTGCTTCGGAAGAAGGTAAAGAGAAAAGGAGAGACAAAGAGAGAAGAGAGAAAGGAGAGGAGTAGGTGAGGGGGCAGGTCGGGCGACCTCAGGCAGTGGCCGGCCGGCCTGCGGCACTGCCCCTCTCCACTTGTGCTTTGCTTGGGAAGTGAGAAAAGAGAAAGAGAAAGAGAAAGCAAAGGAAAAGAGAGAAAGGAGGAAAAAAAAAAGAAAGAGGGGAGAAAAGAAAAAGAAGAGGAGGAAGGGGGTCAGGCTGGTCGGGCGGCCAGGGTGCTGTGGTCGGCCGGCCTAACCCAGCCCCCCTCTTACCTTGTGCAGGAGGTGGTCGGCCGGCCCCTGTGCTGGGGTCGGCCGACCCTATATATATATATATATTTTGAAAATGAGGGGTATAAACTAAATGCAGTAAAAGATTAAAATTATGCATTGGTAAAATTTAAATATGCACTGGAAGATGAGAATTTAAACTAGCGGGAAAATATGCCATCGGAAGATAATGCCAGGTTTACCTCTTGGCGGGAGCAAACCATTTACCGTCCTTCGGGATGTCGCGTGAGCGTACGTACAGGGAGGTAAGCGGTACCTTTGCAAGCCACTTGGAATTTGTCGTGGATGGGTCCTGGGCACGCTCGTTATCAACATGCCCCATAGTATTTATCCTAGGGCCTCCATGGGTATGTTGATTTTTATTGCACCCTCGGTTGATGGGTCTTGTAAAATCATGGGTGCCGACCTTCTTAACAAGAGCTTTGCCTCCTGTTTCCTGGTTCTTGCGGTTAGCCTTCATGGCTCTCACCTTCTTCCATTCGTCTTCCTCTCGTTGTCGGATGGCAGCCTCGGTGGCTAACTTCCGTTTCATGAATGCTACGAGACTGTCCATCTCTTTCCCGGAAGCATCGTAGATTGGCGGCTTCGGCACATACTTTTGGCACTTGAAGATCTTCACTTGGCTACACTGCTCCACTTTTGGTCTGAAGGAGAAGGTCTCCCTCATCCCGTTTATGTTGAGGTGGACTTCTCCGGCCCCAACATCTATGCTTGCTTCCGCGGTGCTCAAAAACGGCCACCCAAGCATGAGCGGTGTCTTTGCATCAATCTCCATGTCCAATACCACAAAATCCACGGGAATGAGGAAGTTCCGGATCTTCACCGGGACATCCTTGGCGATTTCCGCGGCGTGTCGGATAGATTGCTCCACAAGTTGCAAGCACATAATTGTGGGCACGAGTGCCGCGTGATTGAGTTTGTCGAAGACAATTTTAGGCATAACACTAACGCTTGCTCCGAGATCACATAAGGCTTGATTAAAGACTTGGTTGCCAATTGAGCATGGAATAGTAGGACTGCTAGGGTCCTTCTTCTTCTGTGGAGGTTGGTTCAGTATAGCTGCGCTACACTCCTCGGTCATATGCACAATTTCCACTGATGGCAGTGGTTTCTTATTGTTGAGTATATCTTTCAAGTACTTTGCATATGTCGGTACCTGCATTGCATCTAGCAGAGCTATATTGACATATAATTTCTTAATGACCTCAACAAACTTACTATATTGTTCATCGGCGGCAGCCTTTTTATTGCGCTGAGGGAATGGCAACACCGTTGAGTCATAAAACTCGTGTGGGAGAGTTTTCGGTGGTGCCTTCTCCTTCGCGGCACCAGTGCTGGTCTCTGGATCATCATTCTCCTCCGTTTCGGTGGTCTTCTCCTGTTCCTTGCCTGTATGGTTAGTGCGTGACGCACCACTAGGATGTGGAGGGTTCTGAGTGGACTTACCACCCCTAGTGGTGACGGCATTGATGTGCTCTTTTGGAGGAGGTTCCGGTTGTCCCGGAAGCTTTCCCGCATTAGCATTAGGCAAAGAGGCAGTCAACTGAGCTATTTGTGTTTCTAACATTTTATTGAAACTCAGTTGATTTTTCATAGCACTATTAAAGTTTCCATTTGCAAGGAAATAGATTCAAAAAGTCTACCATTTGCATGAAACTTTTTACTGATGCTATCATACACAGCTTTAGGATCAAAAGAACTAGGCTTATTCAACTGCTGTGGATTACCTGAGGAGTTACTTTGTCCGAAAAATGGCATATATGGGTGCGTGTTCCAGCCTGGTTGGGGACGATTCCCGTTGTTGCAGTTGCTAGAATTACCAATGAAGTTGGCGTCTTCCGGTCGCGTCTCAGGGCAGCTGCTCCCAGAATGCCCTGTGTTCCCGCAGACTTCACAAGTCATGCGAGTGTCGAGGGCCTGGACTGGTGCGGTCTCAAGATTGTCTTCTAGCTTCTTTAAAAGCAAGTCCATCTAGCGGCCAGCATGTCCGTGCTGTCGATGTGATGGACTCCACGGGATCGTGAGTGTGACCTATCTTCCTTCCATCCCTAATTAGTGGCGATCTTCTCAATCAGATTTTTGCCCGCTCTCACACTTTGGGATAGGAAAGATCCTCCAGCGGCTGCATCCAGGTGCTCTTGAGCAGTACGGTTTAACCCGTGAAAAAAACTCTGAATGATCAGCCATTCTTCCATGCCATGGTGGGGGCAAGCTGCTATATATTCCTGTAATCTTTCCCATGCCTCTGCCACCGTTTCATCTGCGAGCTGTTGAAAGCTCGAGATCTTGTTTCTCAACGCGTTGGTCTTTCCCAGAGGGAAGAACTTGGCGAGGAATGCGTTTGAGCACGCATCCCAAGTTGTTAGTGTTGCGCGGTTGAGGTAGAACCATTGCTTTGCCTTTCCGATAAGTGAAAATGGGAAGAGGCGTAACTTGACAGCATCGGCGGACGCACCTTTCTTGGTAAATGTACTGCAGATTTCTAGGAATTGCTACAGGTGGTTGTTGGCGTCCTCCGTTGCTAAACCACAGAAGGGAATGGCTTGAACCATGTGAATGACTCCCGGCTTGCGTTTGAAGTTCTCCCCTGCGTTGACGGCCGGTCCCATATGGACATTGCTACTGGATGGGATGGAGAACTCACGGATGGTCTTCTCGGAAGGTACGGCCATGTCATCGGTGTTTGAGGCTACTTGATGTGGCCGTTTCAAGGTTCAATTCCCTTGGAACAGGTATCTGCCCGTGAATGGTCTTGGAACGGACCCTCCTAAGCAGAACCTCTGGGTTACTGTGGAAATTTTTCGGCAGGTCAAAACCGGTCATACACCTCTCTGTTGCAACCACAACATAAACAACAAAGACAAGTGAGCCTGCTAACGATTAGTTGGTATTTTTATTAAATACATGGGGTTCGAAAAGAGATTATCAACTATATCTCTGCCTGTTGCTTCCCCGGCAACGGCGCTAGAAAAGCTTGTTGGCGTCTCTTAGCCTTATAAGATTTTACTCCGTAAGCGCACGGAGACCGCTGTAGCTTTTCACTCAGAGTATTCCGAGTATCGTATTTTTATCCACAGGGAAGCGGCAGGCGAGAGAGTATAGTTGAATAAACTCAAATCGAATAAACCGTACTTAAATAAATATACCAGCTAGTCACTAGACAGGGGTAAGTTTGGTAAACAGATAGGTGTATGGTGGAAAAAAGTAAATTGAACTACCTAAGATACACGTAGAAAGATATAGTTGCCTGGGAGGACAACGAGTGAGATAAAGTTCCCAAACTCTATTCTATTCGGCTGCAAAGACTCTATCGTGGTTAACTAAAAAACTCAATGTGATGCCCCTGGCCTCTCAAGAGCCTTAACACGCTGTTAGAGACAAGTTAATAAGGAATTAGGACCTGATGATGCTTAGAGAGAGTAACGAAGGTTTGATAAAGAAGTCACTAAGTCAAAAATTTTCTAGGAAGACACAAAACTCTACGTGGTTGGTTGTTTAAGTCACCACCCACAAGCTTTTATGCAAAACACCAAATACCATAGTATTAGTTCAGGATGTTATCTTCAACTTTGATATTACAACCATCTTTAAAATCATAAGTTATGAGGATTAAAAGTCGAGGCGAAATCAAATCAGAGATTCCTGGAGAGGTGTCAATAGTGGTCGTGACCAAATTTGAGCCCTAATAAAACTTTCAAATTCATTAAGCACCTTTGCTTAAACTCTATATCAAACTTGTGGTGCAGATCGTGTACTACACTTTTGCTACACTGAGCGTGGCTCAAAACTGTCATCTACTTATCGCAAAGTTAACCTAAATGCCTCTTGAAGTCAGTCCAAATCTGCCCACACTTAGAAACTCTCATCTGAAATTTTCAGCTCATCCCAAATTAGAAACTGAAGTTAGTTTTGAATTCACTATACAACTTCAAAATCTTCCTTTCTATGAAGTGAAGTTGAACTTATCACCTTTCAAATGCATTAGACTTGAAAGTGATTGGACATCAACTAATACTTCAAAAGTTGAGAACGAGAAAGACTTTACGTAAAGTAAACCTGCTGTTTTACCAAAACCCTGGGCATGTTTGGGTCAGTAGTTCAAAATCTGTTGGGTTTTAGATGAAACTTTTTGTAATAAATTTGTAGACAATTATGTGATGCACAACTTTGATAATTTGAGCTTGGTCCTAAACCGAGGTTTGCATGGTGATTAGGGTCATTTTGTATCTGCCCAGAAAACCAGCTCAAACCAGCCTTGTTTTGAAATTTCAAGTTTTCTCTAACCTACAGCCACTTTCATGCAAGACTCTATTTGAATGAGTTGTAGATCAAAAATTCTAAGCAACCTTGTCAAAAGGCACCTTGGGAGATAAAGCCCAGAAATATGAGTTTTGAATTTCCCAAGTAATAAAGGTTCCCTGTCCTAATTGAAGGCTGCTATATAAATTCATGTATAAATCATATTTCCATTTAGAATCTGGTATAGAACCTTTTGACAAAGATGTAGAGTTCAAAGAGTAAAACATTTCATTCAATTGGCACTTTTCCAAATTTGGCTCCTAAGTAGGTCAAAAATGCGATTTACAGTAAGGGAGAAAACACATTTTTCTCCTTTTCTTTCCCTAGGCCACTGCCGGGTGGGTCCCACCCATCAGTGCCGCCGCGGCTCCCCAGCCGATGGACGCCGCGTGGCCGCCGGCGTACGGCCACGGCGCCTCGGCCACGGATCGCGCCCTCCGACCCCGGCGTTAAGTGGAGAGCTTCCTCCTCTGCCGAGCCCACTTTCCCACTCTCGCTCACGCCCCTCCAGAGCCTCCCCCTCGCCCGCACCGCGCCGGACCACCATTGCCGGGCAAGCTCGGTGTGCGAGCTTCCCCGTCGCCATCCGACGTCCCCATGCCTCCAGGCTACCACCATCGCCTTCACCTCATCCCCGCGCACCCGCCACACTTGACGTCGCCGCTGTTCCCCTCACCGACGAGGAGATCAACTCGCCGCGCGACGTCACGCCGCGCCGTCGCCGCCCTCGGTGCACGGTCGGTTCACCACCGTCGCGCACTACCCTCCACCGCCTCCCAGTGCTCCAGACCACCACCGCCAGTTTTGCCTCGGCCTCACGTGCCCAACGCGCTAGGCGCCGCCGTCGTTGCGCCTCTCCACCCTCTCCACGAGCGTGGCCCACCATGGCCCGCCATCGCGAGCTTCACCTCGCCGTGGAGCACCACCACTAGGACATCTCCGCACCCCCACTTCGCCTTTACCGAACGCGCCCCGACCTCGCGCGGCTCGAGCGCCCTTTGGTCCTGCCGTTTGCCGCCTCGACCGCCGGATCGACCCCGCGCCGCCGCGGCCTCGCCGCGCGTTCGCCTCCCCGGTTCACCATCGCCGCGCCGCCTCTCCTCTCCATCGCCGGCGACGAGATCTACCCTGAGAGGTAGCCCATCGCCGAGAACACCCCCTCAGACCCGTCGGCTTCAAGTGTGGGCCCCCACACGCCGGCGCGGCTTCGCCTCTCCCCTCCATCGCACGCGGTACTACCTCTGTCCCGAGGAAGAAGAAGAAGAAGAAGAAGAAGAAGAAAGGTGGTTTTGCAGATTGACCCCTACCTTTATGTGTTTTCGCGAGTTCATTTCATGCACAGTAGTACGAGTCTGGAAAATCTCACATTCTAGCCCCTGGAAACTACAGTTATTTATGTTCTAGTCCTTAGATCTGATGTTTTTCTATTTAAATGCATTTAAATTGACTATGAACTTTGGAAATTCATAACAAATCAAAGAAAAATATAAAAAAGGCAAACTCAGTTACATTAGACTCTTCTTGAATAGATCTATTGAAGCGATATGATGTGGAGTTGTGAAATGTCTGTTTTGCCCTCGGTGTGTTGTATGCATGATTAATTAGGATAAATGACAAAAGCGGGCTAAATGGACTCCAAATGGTATGAAACTTGGACAGTAGCTTTCTTGTGGCATTGTAGCACTATGTGAATTTTTGGAGCCCTAGAACTTACTGTTTATTTACCCTTTTACCATTATACATGTGTTATGTGCACTTATTTAACTTAGAAATTGGAGGCTACACAGAATATGCTTAAATTGACTCTCTAGCATTTTTCATATACTTTGGGTAGTATAAGTAGCCAACTGGTGAAATATGAAGTTGTGCATGTAAAGTTTAAATGGTGATTTGAAAATGACAAAATGATACATGTTGGAAAAGATAATTAGAAAAAGTGGTCATAACTTGGTAGGAAAATTTTCTAGAAGATTTGGTAGCTTAATGTTGGTGCATAGAGTCCAGAAATTATATTCGAGAAGGCTAATTACACTGTTCATATGTACATTTTAATTTGCACTAGATTAATATATGGAAAATAGATGTCCTGTCAAATTTGGGAGTTTTAACTTGTAAATTTTTGTACATGCAGTCCATACTAAGTATTGCTCACTGGTAAAATTAATTTATGAAAAATCTGAGAAGCTATAGGGCTGATAACTTGCTAGAATTTTCATAATTAATTTATAACTTCTTTATGGCTGAAATTTTGACAGTAGCATAATGTAGTGTAAATCTAGATATCCCAAAAATCTAAGCTCAATTGGAGTTGTCTAACTACATGAACACAAGTAATGTTTTTTATTCATAAAGTAGGCATGTGTTATGTAATTATAAGAGTAGGTGTTGTTTGCTATTGGTATCATTATGCATGTGGGTTGATTTCTATCTGCACGCTATCTACTGTTGTCTATGCCACACTTGATTGAGAGATGAACTCATTTGCGGTGTAAAACACTTAAGGTTAATATAGGACCTTAATGCATTAGATAAACAAAATGTGTGATATCATTAGTGAATGTTCCCCTATGTGTGCATGAAGTAGTCTTTTCATGTTAAATAACTCATTCCAATCAAAACACCTAATAATGTTTTAACTTTGCATCATCCCTGTGTGGTTTTCATCCACTTGGTACCCAACATGGTTGCTTTACGATAAACAAATTACTAGTTAGGCATGTGATGGGATATGCTTGTTATCAGTTCATGAAGGTACTACTGTTACTAATGCTAGGAGAATGGTGTAGTAGCCCACTACATGTGTGCTCATATACTGGTGTGATGTTTTGCTTACACATGAAATGATAAAGAACCAGTTAAATTGATAACTTGCTCATGTACTAATTTATATATTACTCGCTTTTACCGGCTCACATCATTAATACGGTTGTCGTATAATCACTAACTTGATAAGTGCAATCATACGGTCGATTTAGTATATGTTTGATCTAGGCCCATAAAGGTACTCCTTGTTTAAGTAGTTTATCAATCACCTTTTTGCCTGTTCATAAAATGGTTATTCATACGTGTGCTTCGTATTCATGCATCTCATTCCTTGCATCATCCCGCATGTCAATCATATAGTGGCGCTCATTACAGATACGTGATTAAGAAACGAGCGCGTGGAACTACTTCAACCTTACTTCAACCAACGGTGATCCAAAAGACCAACTAAGACCCACTCATGACCTAGAGGGCCCATCAGTCGTGTTTGGACAGAGGAGTTGTACAAGGGATCAAGGGGTTGTCTGGGCCAAAGCCTCACAACCCGGCAAACTAACATTAGCATAGTTTGTTGGTTCTCTTAAAGTAAAGCAAAGGTAGGCAGGACCATGCTTTACCCAGCAAATGTATTATGATGAATGCTTACGCATCTGCATTAGGAGTTGTTTGGAACCAATTGCATTAGACTCCTTGGCCGCCCTGGCCCTAGCACCTATATATTAGAATTCGTAAGACGAGTTGCCTAAAATTGCTAGGTACGAGTAGACACGAGTGAATGGAGTCACTCGTCGCGTAGGTGATTTTCAAAACAGAAATCTTATGGAAGATTATTAGATGCTATGTTGAAATAGAGACCGGGCGGAGTTATGGAAATATTATGAAAAAATGATGATGTGACAAGGTATAGTGGACTCCGCCCGAGTCGTTTAAGGCCCGTCGCTTTGCGCCTGCTGATTGCCTCAACATTGCTAAAATGCTTATCCGGGTCGTGGGACCGGTGAAAGTCTTACCGGCCCCGTCCTACTATTCATGATGCTGCCCATCCACTGATAGGGGGCCGATGGACTTAGGAGGTGCTTGGAAGTCGAGGGAGGGCTATCCCGACGTACCGTGGTATCGCTCCTGAGACGGCTACTCCCAAGGGTTAGGTGGGGGCGCTGTGAATCTTGGGACAGAATAGGTAGAGATGAGGGGTATATGTGAGGAACGCGATGGCTAGTAAGCATACATCCCTTGGTATTTTTAGTTATTCCCGAGAATTAGAAATCAATTCGAATCGCTGATACTCACCAGGTGTGAGAGTGCCAAGTATCACTGCCGGGCAACGTAGTAATAACCTTAACATATTGTTTATTAAGTTATGCTTTTCAATACTACCTGTTTGTGCTTGTATGTTTAAATTCCTGCAAAGTACTTTATGATGATAAATGAGATGAGAATGTTGAGATATGAGCTATGTATCATGATGATAACTATGAGGAAAACTGTTGCTTTATCACAGTATATCACGGTTTAAAATCAACAGCTAAGGATCAAATTCTTAGTAAGCAAGCTTCGCGTCAGCCGTAAGCCACTCTATTAAGTCATACTGAGTAATTAGTACTCAGGGTTTGCCCCCACTTTTGGCTTACAGGTACTGAAGACTTTTGGACAATCGCTTGAAGGAGGGTAGAACCGGTGGGCTCGGTGCTACTCGCCTTGCTTATCTCTACTTGAAGACTAGTTGAGTTTTATTTCCGCTGTAAGATGTTTTGAACGCTTCCGCTATATATATATATACTTTGCAATCGTTTTCGCTGTATTTTGAACATGTATTTGATTACATATATTGGTTTGTAAGAACTTTATCTTATTTTCACTATTAAACTGCCTGTGATGGTGTAACTGTTGTGGCTCTTTCGAGGGCTGAATGTGTGTGTTGTCGGTATCCTCGGGCGATGGTTACATCGAGTGTCCTTTTGGGTAGCTCGACGGACTACCGGGTTTAGTCCGGCCTAAGTGCACTGCGAGCCAGAGTTGGCAGGTGTGCTTAGTCTGGGTTAAGCAGGGCGGTTCCGCCACACTCAAGTAGCAAGTCAGGGTCTTGCGTTGAGCGAAATTCCGGTGCCTCGAGGGGTTAGAGGGCAGATAGTAGACAACCGAAGGAGGCCCGGCTAACGCCTATGGGCCTACCGAACGAACAGGCCTGGACTACACAGGCACACCACACGCTGTCACCGAGTGGGGCCGAAGTCGGTGGTCGGCCGACCTAGGGGGAGGTCGGCCGACCTACTCCGAGGTCGGGCGACCACCCGATCCACCGCCTTTGCACTCCAACGGCTTGATCTTGCGTCCTCATGGCGGTTGGCGGTTAGGACGGTTGTTGCACGTGTCAGCCCTGCATTGGCCACTTTGCTTCTCCCTCGGAATTGATGACGTTGTGGATTCATGACTTGGTGCATTTTCGGCCTTTGGATACATTGGATGCTTGATCTTGCTGTTGGATTTGAGTGCACTTGTATTTTCTTCATGATGTGGATCAATGATGTGGCAAGTGGCTGACTTGGGTGGTCGGGCAGCCTGACCAGGAGTCGGCCGACCCTGTCACTAGGTCGGGCGGCCAGCCCCCAGGTCGGCTGACCTGGTTGCACCAGGCAGGCCTGACCCTTGGTCGGCCGACCTGGTGATGTGTTCGGCCCACCTGGCTACTTTGGCCAGTGTGCCACATATTCGATTCTTGGCATGTTTTCATCTATTTTATATGCATTTTGGTACCTATATTCAAATATTCATACAAAACTTGTGGAACTCATTAGTAGAAGGGTTAGTCCATAATTATTCACTTGCATAGCTCCATTTAGTTGGTAATTGACGGTAGATATCGTGATATTACGACCGTCAACAGAGTATAAAAATTATTATACAAAAGGTAATAAAGAAAATAAATAAAGAAAAATGCAATAAAACAAAAAGAAAAAGAAAAATTAATATATATATATGGCGCAAGAATTAAAATAAATAAAATAAAAACTAAAATAAATAAATAAAAATAGATAAATAAAGAAAAACTAAACTATATATGAAACTAAAATTATATGTAAAAGATAAAAGCTAAATACATATAAACTCAAGTTAATTAGAAAATAACTAATCAGTTCCTCGGCAATGGTGCCAGAAAAGCTTGTTGACAGCACTTAAGCATGGCAAACCTTATACTGCAAGCGACAGTATCGTATGTAGCTTTTTCCCAGTATGAGTATCATGTGTTTTGTCAATCCAAGGAATAAACTAATTATGAACTAATTAACGAGAGTTTATAGGAAACTAAAGGGTAAAAAACGTAGTTTAATCTATCTCTAAACCAATCCTTAATCTAATCTAAATAAAAACTATATAAATATAAGATAGGCAATTAGAACATAACTAGAACACTAATCAAAAAATGTTAACTAGGTTTCTAATCAAGCTCTAATTGGATCCAAAGCATATACGATATATGGGCGTCACTTCAAAAATAGAGTAGCAAGATAACTAGTAACTCAAGGTAAACAAGTATGTTCAAGCATATCTATCACAGCATGATTAAATCAAGATAAACCAATCTAATCCCCTAGATCGAGTTTAACCTTTTCTCGGGCTCTACTGTCACTGGTAACCAGGTAATCGACGAGAAACTCTCAACAGGCATACATAATTAGAAAACGCGCTTCTAATTACTTCACATAGTCTAATCTAATAACATAATTAGAGCAACTAGAACCTCTAATCACCATGATTACAAGAACTAAAAACACTACCATATCATTAGTAAACTAAAATAGAGATCAAGAACGCTAGATGAATAACACCCTTAATGACATGATCTAATCAACAAGCATCTAGACATAAAGTGAATTACAGCTAGAACATGTGTAATTAGAACAAGAACATGATAATTAGATAAGAACAATGCTTCATTAATAAATTGTATCAAGATTAGAACCATGATCATACCTTCCCTTGATGATACAATTAGACCTCTGGAGCTAGGTAATTAGAACACCGTGCAAGGTCTCTAATCACCTCTAGGAACTAGAACTCTAATCCTAGACTAGAAACTCAACATTCTACTCTCCTCTAGTTATGGTCCCTCTTGTCGCCGTCTTCGCGCCTTGATAATGTATTGGATGCCTCGTCTCAGGGCCTATGCTCGTTATTTATACTCTGGGGATGCCGTGGGTAAAAAGGAAACTCCAACCGACGTACGGGGGGCTAGGGTGGGCCGACCAGGGGGGTCTGGGTCGGCCAACCCGAACTCTCCCTGCGTCCAATTGTTTCCATCTTTCGCGGGGACGTTGCTTGATGCCTAAGTAATGCTTGTACGGGGCCTCTCGGACTTTTGGGCTTCTGGAATCTTCAGTACGGGCCGAGATTTGATGGAGTCTTCTAGTCTTCGATATATTTGACATATTTATTTAATAATTATCTTTAATTCTTTATAGCTCTTGACACCTTCTTGAAGCTTCTAATTAGAAAGCTTTGATCAACATAGAGGGGGGCATGAATTAACCAAGCCTTTCTTGTTCATCATCTTTAATGAATGTCATCTTAGCGGTCTTGAACAGCACAAATGCTATTATCAAATGGAGAAGTAGCTGAATATTTGGAGTCTTCCTTGAGTGAGTGTCTACAAGCTAAGTAACTTCAATCTGCTTGATAGTGTCTTCTCCACTCATCTTCAGTTGTGTCAGCGGATACTGAATGAAGATAGCTTTGCTCATCGACTTGAAAATTCTACAGCATTTCCCTTGTGATAAATTCATCGACTAGCTTATCTGATGGAAGTGATTCTTCAATGTCTATTGATGGTAACTCAAATGCCTTCACTTCTACTAAGTTTGAGCTAGCTTCAGTTGTCTTGAAGGCAAGTAGCTGGTCTTCTTCTTCCTCGAACATGCTGACACTTCTCTTCTGTGGAGTGGTCTTGAGCATCTCCTCCTGATTTGGCTTGAACCATTTCGGCAGCATTTCTCCTGTACTCTGGTCTTGTGGGAGAGATCCTTCACTCTTGAGTGGTTCTCCAAAATCAGCAGTCATCCAGTGTAAATCTTTATTGAATGCAAATGACACTGGAGTATGGAATGTTGGTAGTTGAGCTTCTACTGTAGGTGCCACCTCTGCTCCTTTGGCTTCTCTTTCTCTCCTTTCTCTCTCTTCCTTGGAAGTCAAACAGATATTGGATAAGATTTCTCTAACTTCACTGACTGTCTTGTCCATAAGTGATCCTCCGGCACACATGTCGATATATCTGGAAGCTTCTGAAGTTATCCCGAAGTAGAATATATTTAGTAACTCAGCAGACGTCACTCCAAGATTCGGTCCTTGACTAAGCAGATTCTTGAGTCTTTCCCAAGCTTCGTCGATGTCTTCACTTTCTTCTTGCACAAAACTCCACACTTGCTTTCTCAACTTGTGCACCTTGATCATGGGGAAGAACTTGGCAACGAATTTCACTATTAGCAATCCCCAATCTCCTTGAGCTTCTCTTGCGGCAAGTTGGTACCATTTCTGAGCTTTATCGACGAGTGTGAATGGAAAAAGATTCCACTTCACCCACTCTGCTGGAACCCCGTCTTGTTGGAATGTGTGGCAGATTTTACTGAACTTCTCCAAGTGCTTGTAAGGATTTTCTAATTCAGCTCCACTAAAAGAAAGTTTAGCAGCAATTCTGATAATTCCTGGGTTCAGTTCGTAGGATTTGGTTGTTGGCTTCGCATTTGATTCTTGTGGCTTCAGCTCTTGATTTGTTGACTCAGTCAACGTTGCTCTCATCCCATATTCTAGTAATGTTGTCATATCTAACACAAAAAATCAAACAAAAACACAAAAACAAAAATCTAATGATAGCAAAGTTGCTGGGTTAGTCTAGAACATAAGAACGATGAACGAACACAAGAACGAATGATGAATATAAGAACACAATTAGAGAACAAGAATATAATTAGAGCACACTAAATAATTAAAGACCAGATTAGAAAACACGACAATTAGAGACTAAGATTAGAGAACACTAAACAAAAACTAGAGAATTAGAACACACTAACTAATTAGAACGCAATTAGAAAACTATTAACACACCATTTCTAAGGATGAGCAGATTCAGTCAACTAATTAAAATAAAAAGATCTAATAAAAGACATGTGGTTTAAACAACCCAGGCCTAGTCACATGTAGAGATGAAGCATTGCAAAGACATGGATCATAGATCATGTATAAACAAAGAACTAATAGCAAAGAGACTATTTCATTGATCGAACTCAAAGTTTTATCATAGTAAAATAAGAAGAACAGAGAGTTACGCGAGATACATTATGAACTTGAAGCGTATAGTTGCCGAGACGGACTCAACGAAAAACATGTCAAAAGATGAACTCGAGTCTCCCCGGGAACAGCTGGGGTCGGCCGACCCTGGGACGGGGGGTTGGTCGGCCGACCCCCTCTGGTCCTACCTCCTCTCGCCACCTCCTTTCGTCGAGATCTCTTTCTCGACAAGTCTTGCGAAGATGGACCCCAAACCCCAACTTTGGAGCGCTGGTTTACAATGAATTGGATGCCTCTCCTCCGAGGGTGGCCATATATTTATACTCCGAAGAGTCCCCTATACATGGAATCTAATAGGTCAGTTATAAGAGTCCTAATAGACCTATTTCTATGTGTTTTTGGGCGTCCATTGTCGGGGTTTGATGCCGACAATGCACCACGGGGTGTGTTACGTGATGCTTTTGGGGTGGCGAGATCGGCGTAGCTCGATGGTATGCGTAGAGATGCAACAAAACACAGGGGTTTATACAGGTTCAGGCCGCAATAAGCGAAACACCCTACGTCCTGTTTGAGGCGAGTCGTATTGATCTGAGTTCTCGAGGTTACAACGAGGGTTTCGAGGTCTGGTGGCGGGTGTGCGATGAGATGTTCGATTGTCTACGTAGGGGTCCCTCACCCGCCTTATATAGTGCGGCCAGGCTTGGGTTACAAGTCAAGTTTTATCTACGAGTCCTACTCTGTTTGGAAGCCTAAAGAATACACAGAATCTACGATTACATGTTTCCTTCCTTGAGTCCCGCTATTCCTGTTATGCAGAGTCCGAACCAACTCCCTTGTGTCTTTCCTGAATTATAGCGCCTTTGACTTGGTCTTCAAGCTCGTCACCCGTTTCCGGGCCCATGAGACCAGTCGGCACCCTGAGAAGGGCCGGCTGTCTCTACTGGGCCCTCCAATGGCCCATGTACTGAATCCATGCCGTGAGGGCCCAGGGGATATCTATCCCCCACAAGCCCCCGAGGCTCGAGTTAATTTAGAGATTAATTGACTCGAGGCTTCAGAAAAAATAACATACTGCTCATGAGTTCCTCACCTGAGTCCAATACTGTTTCTCATGGTGCACCGCCAGGTGCACCCCATGGGGTAGCCCCCGAACTTCAAGTTGACTTGAGTATCAATCAGCTTGAAGATCTAAACCTTCTGATCAAGCTTTACAGGATGCATTCCTCAAGCGCCGAGTCAACTTGAGGAATGACAAATCCTCTAATCCGAGTTATCATCTACTCCCAGTTTTCCGAGTTATAGAAAACCTACTCAAGCTTCCTGTTTTCTCAGATTTTAGGAAAAAGAATAATTTTCCATAAATCCCACACCCCATGGGGTTAACCCAAAGGAAACGAGCAGAGGGACCGAGGAGTTATCCCAAAAGGGCCCCAGGAAACAGGAAACTTCCGAATACGCAACAGCCATTATCTTCCCACACGATAATTGACGCGCGGAGGAAGTCGAAACGTCGCGGCCTCTTGAGTCGTTGGCATAGAGATCGAAGCGAAGCGGCCGTGCTATAAGAGTAGAGCCATCACCCATCCATCCATTACGCCTCCATTGAGTGCCAGTTCGTGAAGAAAACCCCAAGAAATTCTCCACTCCCCGGCTTTGAGCCATGGCCGGAGGGAAAGGCAAGAAACGCGCTAGCTCGCCACCATCGTCGAAGTACGAGGACTCCGACGATGCCTTCTTCAGTGGCGCCTACGACGCCGAGGAATCCTCGGAGGACTTCTCCTCCAGCGAGGAGGAAGAAGCCCCCAAGGATGCCCCACCCCAGGAGGTCGACTCGGAGCCCAACACCGACGACTCCTAGGGCCACAGCGCCAAGGAGCGCGCTAAGCTCCGGGGCCTCCGTCGCATCGCCTTCGAGGACACCGCCGACGATGAGGAGGAGGAGAGCGAGGAGGAGGACTCCGACGACGACGACAACGATGATGACGATGGCCCCAGCGGTCGCAATGGCCCAGGCGGCCACGACGGCGGCGGCGACGGCCACGGCGGCGGCGACGGCCACGGCGGCGATGACGGCGGCCACGGTGGCGACGGCGGAGATGAGGCCGACGCTCTGGCCTCCAAGCGCCGCCGCGTTACCGGGCCCCCGGCCGGGCCATCTACCGGCATGTAGGCCGCCACCACCACTACCACCATATCAGTAATAGTAACTAGCAGTAGATTAGGATAATCTCTCCACTTATATGTAATCCACTTTGATGAACTATATATAATGAAATCCATCTTTTATCCTTCATTTCTGAGTTCGCCTTTGTGTTCTCATCCTGGAAATCTTGTATACGAGTCAATTCCTCTCTTTTGAGTTTTTGAACTAAGACAAAAATCGTCATACATCAAAAGAAACCACACTTGCTTATGCCCAGAGTTCAGGCAAAATTTAAATTTTTCCGTCCGATTAAATAACTCATTCTCCGAGTATTAGAGAACATGAACCTGTACTCGTGAATACCGACTGAATGGCTATGATGAAGAAATTACCTCGACTGAAATAGACGACTTAATTCCAGTGCAATCCGACTCAACTGTTACCGTGAAGAAATCCGAGTTAATCTTAACGATATCCACCTGTTCCGTCAATCCACGCGAACTGTTACTAACGGCGTCAGGGTTATTTTGAGATCTATACCCTGAACCAGAAGTTCATTTATCCAAGACCTGAACTGTCCTTTCTCCCCACTGAGGCCGCCGCCATTGCTGTTTGAAGTCTGAGTTCCGCTGCATCCACTGCTTCTCGAGTCCCAATCCAGACATCAATATCCACTTCCATGGCTCCAAAGAAGAAAACCTTGAGCGAGCGCGGAAACACCACCGAGGGCCTGCCGCACAACGAGAACCGGCAGTTACCTTCACCATATCTAGCGTACCGCCCCTCCATTGTAACCGAGCCCATGCTACAATCCATAGTGGATATGGGTGTCCTGCCTCCAAAGGAAATGGCCAACTGGAGGGTATGCGACAAGAAGGATGACACGGCTCCAACTGAGGACACCTGTGAGGCAATGGTGTTCATGCCGTTCTTCATCCGCGGGTTAGGACTCCCCATCTGCTCCTTTGCGCAAGGCCTGTTGCAATTTTATGCCATCAATCTGACCCATCTGAATCCCAACTCGATTCTGCAACTTTCAATCTTCATTCACCTCTGCGAGGCGTTTCTTGGAATTGTCCCACACTTTGGCTTGTGGAAATACCTTTACCACTGCAAAGCCGATTTGAGAGACGGAGTGCTACAAGTGACTGGAGAGGCCAGCTTTGAGCTGCGAAAGAATCGCAAAGCTGTATATTTGGATATCCCCCTCCCAGATAACAACAGAGGATGGCACGCCGAGTGGTTTTATATTGAAAATCATGGAAACTCTCTCCCTTCGAGGCCTGGGAGACACCTGACAGCAAACTGCCCAGCTGGGAGGAAGGCCCAACTGTTGAAGAGCAGACTGAGGTCGACACCTTGCTGGAAGAAATAGCCAATCTGAAAGAAAGAGGCCTCACTGCCCATGCTGTAGTGATAGATTTTGTGTACCACAACATTCAGCCTCTGAAAGATAGAATTTATCCCACTTATCTATATGTCGGTGCTAGTGATCCAACTAGAGAGACAGTCCGTCCTATGACTGAAGCTGATGTCAAGGCCCAAGTAGAGTTGATATTGAAAGGTGAAGCTCACAATGAGGGTACTCCCAAACCATACTCTGCCTGGAATCCAACTCCCACTGTAAGTAATCTTACTGTGATTTCCTTAAGTATCTTTTTCACATAATCACATTCTGATTCCTAAGATGACTGCAGAGCAATATATCCAAATTTCTGTCAGACCCGACAACCTCTGGAGCTGTCGGGCTATCAAAGTGACAATCCAAGTTATCCACTGAAGAAATGGAAGCTGTTGTTGCTGCTGCCCATGGTGCAGGAAACAATGAAGAGCACACATTCATTGTGATACCACGTACAGCTCAGTCCGCCTAGGAACTCAATATGAGCGACATAACCAAAGCCCCCGAGCTAACAGCCGCTTCAAGTGGTGTGAAGACACGGGCTACAACTGGCCAGGGACGCATCAAGGCAAAGGCAACTCGTACTGTGGTGACACGCAGACAGAGGACACACAAGAGGACAATCAAAGATCTGACAAGCTCTCCAGAGTCATCAGACAAGGCTAAGAAATCCAGATATTCCTCCCATACCATTGCTAAGGCTGACAGCACCGTAACTGGGGTTGACTGGAGTAGCTTAGTTGATGAGGACGAAGACGAAGAAGAACAAGCTCAACTTTCTCATCGTGAGAGGCGATCCAAAAAACACCACGATGACACTATCTCAGCCTCCTCTGCATCCATATTACCACCTGAGGAAGATGAAATTGATCTGACAGCAGAAGATATGGATCTAGAACAAATTATCAGAGATATATGCAAGCTCCCATTCACCATATGCTCTGATGAAGATATAGAATCACTGTCAACATGCTCCAGGAGAAACAAACTGAGGCCACAAGCCCCCGAGCGAAAACAGAGCTGAGATCAAAGAGTGTAGAGTCTGAAAACTCCACAAGCCCAACGTCAGGAAATATTCCTGAAGATGAAGCTACTCATACGAGTAAAGCCACCGAGACTGGGCATGAAGTGCCAGTGCCATCTGAGAACTAGCAACAGGCACTAACCGGAGAAGTTCTAGAAGAAAAACAACAAGGACCTGCCACCGAGCCGCTACCTGAAACTACTGGCTCGCAGGAACGTCTGACTGAGGTCGATATGGGCGATACTCCTCATCCCCTGTCTGAAATTCATGAGTCGACCCAGGAGAAAGAAACTGAAGAATCCAAAGATGCTGATCAAATCGAGAAGGGACGATCAGACTCCTTAGCCCCAGCTGAGCCAGGCATCATCCAACCCTCTCCAACTGAGGTAGGTGATAGCAGTTGCCAAATAGTGCCAGCACCCCCAAGCTCAGGATTGCTCACAGCTTTCGAGGTATGTTAACTGTGCACATAAGCTGAATTTAACCTTACTGTTGCTTGAACGACTTCAATTACTCTCTGTAGGCTATGCTAAAGACACTCCAAGGTGGGATGCAGTAGGCCAACTTAATCCATGAGAAGATTGCCGTATTATCCAGCTTGGAAGTTACTACACTGAGGCAACAATTGGCTGACTCGGAAGCTGCTTGAAAAGCTGAAACAACATGTACACAGACAACTGTTACATACTCCAATATTTGAGGTCTTAAACTGAACCGTGGACTTACTGCCAGCTGCTGCTGCTAAGATTGCTGGTCTAAAACAATCGGCTATGGCTCGGGAGACAGAGCACCGCAATGCTGTTACTGACAGAGACAAAGCCAGAGACCTGGCAGGTGATCTACGCAGACAGCTGGATATTGAGGAAAAAACCATGAGGTAACCCGTCAAGAATCCCAACTAGCCTATTCTTTGCTCATAGAAGCATATGAACTGTATCATTCCACAGGAGAAGATGCGCCAAAGAAGCGATGAGTACCAACAACTACAGAAATCACGGGATGGCTTTGAGAAGTCATTCCGCGAGACTGCAAGCTCTTTGGAGTCTTTGAGGAACAGCCACTCCTTAACTCGCCAAGCGCTTAAGGATAAAGAAACCGAACTGGCTGGATCTCAAAATGCCCTTGAGAGAATGAAGAAGGTACTAGCATCCACAAGGCCTGCTCTTAAAGAATCCTAAGATCATGATGTTCATCAGGCTCTAGTGTCAGAGGTCTTGAAAAAGAACTATGAGACTAGCAAGAGGAATTGCAACAAACTGAAAGACGCCTTTGAGAAGGCAAAGGAGGCTGCCTTGAACGCCAATACTGCCTTGATCAAGATCCTGGACATCTGTGTACCAGAAAGAGCTGCACCACGGCCTCTTGGTGACCGAATAACAACCTTCCTGGATGATATGAAGTCCAAAGTGTCTGAGCGAGTAAAAACCGTACTTACTCGCGTCCTTATGGTCATCAAGAGTGCACAACCTGAGATCGACTCGGCAAGTTTACCAGGAAGAATAATAAACGAGAATCAGGGTGTTGAACATGAAGATGAGGCTCGAGTGATTGCCGAACTCCTTGTTGGTGATAATGAGTGAACAATGATCCCCTCATGTGATGTAATGAACTGAATGCTGTGTATATGTATTTTTGTATCTTGCGTGAACAATCTTGAGTATTTACTCTGCAAAACCAAGTTAGTTTTAAGAGCAAAATCAAAATATGCCATACGTACCTGAGGATTATTCTTGTGCAGAGAGAACAAGTAACATTATCATGATCTGAGTTTGAGCTGAATATAAGAGAAACAACATATAACAGTCAAAAAATACGAATTCTGTAAGATAGAGTATTGTGATGAAGCAAAGACATGCAGTGATGAGCTATAGGTCGTCAAGACCTACGCCCTTCTGTCTTTGTTCAGGCGGAGCCCTGAATGCTCCCCGAGTATGAGGTCCTGCAAAGGCATGTAGCACCGTGCTGTCGGTCGACTGACCTAGGCCGATTGCCTTTGTTTTGTTGGGGTCCTGAGTGCTCCCCTATTATGAGTTCGAACGAGAGCATGTAACACCGTGCTGTCGGTCATACGACCTAGGCCGATTGCTCTCGTGATTGGGGCCGAAGATATCCCCTATCAAGAGTAAGAGTGGGCATGTAACACCGTGCTGTCGGTCATACGACCTAGGCCGATTGCCCGTATATAACGAGTGAATATCACGAGTAAAAAAGTTGTAAAGGAGAATGCTGAATGATTTATCTCAAGAGTACGTTTATTTATAGAATATAAATGAGGACAGGGTACAAAAGATGAAACTGACTGCTAACTTTAAAGAGTCATAGAGGAAGAAAAACGACTACGTGTAGAATCTGTGCAGATGCTCTATGTTCCAGGAGTTCCCAGCTGGTGTTCCATCCATTTGAGATAGACGATATGAGCCTGGACGAGTAACCTCTGTCACAATGTATGGGCCTTTCCAGGGAGGAGATAACTTATGCTGTCCCGCAGTTTTGAGCACTCTGCGTAGCACCAGGCCCCCAATTGAGCAAGAACGAGGCCTCGTATACCGATCATGGTAACGACGTAAAGTCTGCTGATATCGAGCCGACTAAATAACAGAGTTAAGACGCTCTTCCTCGAGTAGGTCGATTTTCTCGAGTCGGGTTGCTTCAGCCTCAGCAATGCTATTGAAAACCAAACGTGAGGCTCCAAACTTGAGGTCAGCAGGGATGACTGCTTCTAATCCATACACCATGAAGAAAGGCGTATTCCCTGCGAGAGCTTTGCTAGGTTGTGTTCGGAGGTTCCATACCACATATGGCAATTCACGTATCCACTTCCCAGCCAGCTTCTTATCCTTGTCAAAGATCTTTTTCTTGAGTGCATCCAGTATCATGCCATTAGCTCGCTCGACCTGCCCATTGGTTCTAGGGTGAGCCACCGAGACATACTTGACACGGATGGACCTTTATTCGCAGAAGTCGAAGAATTCAGAGCCCGTGAAGTTGGATCCCAGATCTGTGATAATTGAATTCATGACCCCAAAACGAAAGATGATGTCCTGAATGAACTCCACTGCTTTAGCAGATGTTAAAGAAGCGATGGGCTTGAACTCGATCCATTTGGTGAATTTGTCGATGGCAACCAACACATGAGTGTATACACCTTGAGCTTTGTTGAACGGCCCTATCATATCCAGCCCCCAGCAGGCAAAAGGCCATGAAACTGGTATATTCTGCAACTGCTCTGCTGGAAGGTGATGTTGCTTGGTGAGGAACTGACAAGCTTCATAGTGCTGTACTAACTCGGCAGCGTCCTTCTTCGCCGTGGGCCAATAGAAACCAGCCCTGAATGCCTTCCTGACTAATGTGCATGAGGCGGCATGAATTCCACAGATTCCAGCGTGTATCTCTTGTAGCAAACTCTGCCCTGATGAGGTACTTAGGCATTTTAGCAAAACTCCTGAGGCGGCTCGCTTGTATAACTCGTTATTGATCAGAGTATAGCTAGAAGACCGTCTTGCTATTCGCTCAGCCTCTGCTTTACCTTCTGGAATTTTTTCATTCAGGATGTACTTGATGATAGGGGCCCTCCAATCAGTCGGCGTATCCAGGGTTAAGATATGCCTGTCTGGAGGTGTGCTCAGCTCGTCTAGCTGAACGGAAGGATGATGAAGCTCTTGGACAAAGACGCCAGAAGGTACCTTGGCACGTGACGAGCCCAGCTTGGACAAAATATCAGCGTCCACATTACGATCCCGATCCACGTGAATGTACTCGATGCCCTGAAATCTGCCTTTCAACTTACGAACTGCTTCGCAGTATTTGTCCATACTTTCTGTGGATCGATCCCACTCCTTGTTGACTTGGTTAATGACCACCAAGGAGTCTCCATAGGCCATCAGACGTTGGATCCCGAGTGATATGGCGATGCGCAGGCCATGGAGGAGGGCCTCATACTCAGCTGCGTTGTTAGAAACCGGGAAAAGAATCTGTAATACATACTTGAGTTTTTCCCTGCTGGCGAGGTGAAGACGACACCAGCACCGGCTCCTTCCAACTTCAACGACCCGTCAAAATACATCTTCCAAACCTCCATGATTTTTGGTTTCTCAAGCACTTGATGCTCAGTCCACTCGGAGACGAAATCGACTAGTGCTTGAGTCTTGACTGCAGTATGAGGACGGAATTCGATGTCGTGAGCCCCCAGCTCGCAAGCCCATTTGGCGATACACCCTGTGGCCTCTCGATTACGCAAGACCTCTCTGATTGGAAACTCCGTGACCACTATGATCTTATGTTCCTCAAAGTAATGGCGCAGCTTACGTGCGGTAATGAGAACTGCATATAATAACTTCTGTACTTGAGGATACCTGATTTTGGAGGGACTGAGGACCTCGCTGATGAAGTAAACCGGGTGTTGTCTGGGCACCGTGTGCTGCCCATCCGGTCGCTCGACCACCAATGCGGTGCTGACCACATGAGTCGTACAGGAGATGTAGAGGAGCAAATCTTCCGCCGGTGAGTCGGCAGTGGCACGATCAGGAGACTTGAGTACAGGAGGCGACGTGAGGAACTTCTTCAAAGCGTCCAATGCTTCCTGAGCCTCTGTAGTCCATTGAAACTTGTCAACCTTTTTGAGCAGCTTGTAGAAGGGCATGCCATGCTCCCCAAGCCGTGATATGAATCGGCTCAAGGCTGCCATGCACCTAGTCAACCTCTGCGCGTCTTTCTGCGATCTGGGAGGGTGCATGCGCAGGATAGCCCTGATCTTCTCGGTGTTGGCTTCGATTCCCCTGTTGCTGACGACAAAACCGAGTAACTGACCTAAGGGAACACCGAAGACGCACTTGGTGGGGTTGAGCTTCCACTGGAATTTCCTCAAGCTGTCGAACACCTTGCGCAGATCATCGATGAAATCCTCTTCATTCTTAGTCTTGATTACAACATCATCAACGTAGGCCTCGACACGTTCGCCCCAGTGATCAGCGAGGCAAGCTTGAATCGCCCTTTGGTACGTTGCTCCTGCGTTTTTCAACCCGAAAGGCATTGAGGTATAGCAGTAGGCACCGAAAGGCGTGATGAACGTTGTCTTCTCCTGATCTTCAGTCGCTAGGCTAATTTGATGATAGCCCGAGTAGTAATTGAGGAAGGAGAGCAAAGCACAGCCGGCCGTAGAGTCAACGACCTGGTCGATGCGAGGCAAACCGAACGGGTCCTTAGGGCAGTGCTTATTGAGATCGGTATAATCAACACACATCCGCCAATCCTTTTTATTTTTCTTGAGAACGAGTACAGGATTTGCAAGCCACTCGGGATGCATGACCTCTCTAATGAAACCGGCAGCCTTCAACCGGGTTAACTCTGCCCTAATGGCCTCTCGCTTTTCTGGAGTAAATCGCCGCAGCCTCTGCTTGATGGGCTTGGCGTTGGGGAACACTTTGAGTTGGTGCTCGGCCAATTCCCTCGGGACCCCAGGCATATCCGCTGGCTTCCATGCAAATATATCGCGGTTGGCCCTCAGGAACTGGACGAGCGCGTCTTCCTATTTGGGAGAAAGGAGAGCGTTGATGGCGGTCGTCTTGGTCGCATCCGAGGGGTCGAGACTTATCTCTTTCATCGAGACGGCTGGCTGAATTGCCGCATTAGAGGCCGCCTCTTGAGTCAGAATCTGGAGGTCTTCCTGCGACATGCCGGTTTCATCCGCCTTGAGCTTCTTCTGAGCTGTCATGTGATTCTGCTCAAGGGCCATTTGCATGGCCTCTTGTACGCACTCCGATGCTCCCTTGAAATCAGCGCGCATAGAGAGAGTACCGCCTGGAGCTGGCATCTTGAGGATGAGGTATGGATAATGCGGGATAGCCATGAACTTGGCTAGCCCTGGACGCCCGATGATGGCATTGTAGACGCAGTTGAAGGTCAGGACTTCAAATCTCAATGTCTCGATGCGAAAATTCTCTGCCGTGCCAAAAGCGACCGGCAGATAAATGTGTCCGAATGGGTATTCACCCACGCCCGGGACAATCCCGAAGAACAGGGTATCTGATCTCTTGAGATCGCTGAGCGGGATCCCTATCTCTTGCAGAGCCTTGGGGAACACCACGTTGATGCTGGCCCCTCCGTCAATCAAAACCTTCTTGAGTCGGGTATCGCCGACTATGGGGGTTACCAGCAGCGGGTACTTGCCCGGCTCATCAAAATTGAGCCATTGATCCGCCCGACTGAACGAGACCGGCTCGTGGGACCAATCGTATGGCTGCAGCGGCTCTGAGGTAGCCGCATTGATCCGCCGATCCTCCAGCTTCTGCTGGCGCTTGCTTGTGTAGGCTCCGTGCCCTCCTAGGATGAAGTTGACTTCCCTGTTGACGTTGGGGAAGCGTTGATTACTGCCTCCAGCCGGCCGCTGCGGCGGCTGGTTCCGCGATGGAGGAGGCAGCGGAGGAGCTTGCACCGTTGGAAACTGGTCACGGTTCAGCATGGCTCTGAAGTCGAGGCAATGCCTGAGAGTATGGCGCATATCCTTGTGCGCCGGGCATGGCTCGTCGAGGAGTTGATCGAGAGTTCGAGTCTGGGCTGGGGGTGGGCCGCGTGGTCGTACCGGAGCTGGAGCCATGGCTCGGACCTCCTCCCAAGGCCTCTTGTCCCAGCGTCGATCTTGTCGCGGAGGTTCTTCATGCTTCTCCTGCTTGCCCTTGCCCCGGTCGTCTTGCCGAGGGTGAACGAGGTCGCGAGCTCGTTCGTCCGCCGTGAGTAGCAGTATGCTTCTTGGAAGAGACGCTCTGAGGTGGTGGGCGCCCTTTCCAGTATGTGCTTGACGAAGACTTGGTCGTTGGAGCCCTGGAGGAAGTCGTCGATCACCGTATCCTCAGATACGTCGGGATGCGGTTTCTGAGAGCCTAGAACCGCTTGAGGTACGATCGCAGGCTCTCCGAGTCCTTGCGCCTGACGGTTTTGATGTTCCACCGCTGCGCCGGCTTGTCGGAGAGTGACTGGAAATTGGCGATGAATAGGCGACGAAAGTCACCCCAATCCTCGATGCTGCCCCGCCTGAGGTGGCGAAGCCATTAGAGCGCGTCCTGCCCCAACTTGATTGGGACGTAGGCCGTCATGAGATCCTCCGAGGCATTGGCCGCTTGGGACGCGGTAGTGTACACGGCTAGCCAGTTCCGCGGATCCATCTTCGTCTCAAATTTTTCAATATTTGAGATTTTAAAGTTAGGTGGCCACTCGACGTCTTGAATTCTCCGACTGAAGGCGGCTATAGCAGCTTCTACGATGCCAGCCGAGTTGCCACAGCCCTCCACTGGGCGACGAGGCGGGGATTGAGGTCGACGGTCCCGCTCAGATCTGTCTCGGGGAGCGGGGCTGTTCACGGAGACAGCCCCCGAGTGACACCTGGCGGCTGGAGCGGGTTGCGGGGGGCCGTAGTCTCAGTTGTAGTTCGCACGCCGATCCATCTCGAGCTGATGTCTCTGCGCACGAGATTGCTCGATGTTGTGGCGTGCGTCGCGGTTGCCGTTGATAACTTGTCGTGCGTCGGCAACCTCCGGCTGCCTGGGCAGGAGGTGGTCTGCTACCCGAGCGAGAACGGTCTTGATGGCCGCCCCGTCTTCGTTGTCAGGGATGAGTTCGCAGAGCTTAACCAATGCCCCTCCAGCTTGACTCGGGGTCGCCATGACTCCCTCGAACTCCTTTAGAAGATTGCGCGCGGGGATTGCTTCCCCGTGCTGTCGCCTGGCTTGAGCAGTCTGCCAATCGCGGTGCTGCTGCCGCATCTGGTTCCTGCGCCGGTGGCTCTGCACTTCCTGCTCATCCTCGCTAGTCCGAGTTACCTCGTCTATCGAGACAGACTGTGTAGGATCCTTGTTCCCTAGGATGTGGCGGCGCCGGATGTTACGGATGCGGTTCGCCCTCTCTCCCCTGTGGCGATCTTGCGAGGTTTCAGTGAGGACGGTTTGCTCGTCATCCGAGACCACTTCGTCGATTTCGTTCCCCGCACCGCTGATTACGAAGATCTCGGGGAGGCAGAGGGTGCAGTCGGAAAATGATCCCTGGGACCTGCTGGTGGTCGTGGCTGCTACCCCCACGCTGGTGTCCGAAGCGGGGACCGTGGACATCGTGGTCGTTGCGGGAGTTGCAGCGTGCTCAGAGACCGTAGGAGTGTCAATGCTGCAGATCATATGAGGGCGCCCCGAGTTGCGAGCCCTCTCAGTGTTCTCCGGGCAACGGTGAACCTCGTGAGTCAGCGAGGTGTACCGGCGAACAGATCTTCCCGCCGGTGTGGGGTCGATGACGAGTCGTGGGCGACGACCCGCCGGCGGCGCGTCGTGCCCATTGTAGATGCGATCGTCCGGAAGAGGCACGGACTGTCTTGAGCTGGGCGCCCCCCACGCACCCTCGTCGTTGTTGAGGGGAGCCGAGGCACGGGAGAGAAGCCCCTAGTACGTAGCAGCAGAGTTGCGGAGGCCAAACGGGATGGAGGGAACGGCAGGCTCCACCCGAGTCTTCTTTCGAACCTGGGCGGGCGAAGCCGGCCGGGCTCACTTCAATGCTGGCGGAGGTGGTGGGACCCGTAGCGGACGTGGGACCCAGGAACGAGTATCAACATGGACTCGCCCCGGGCCCTGTGGAGTACGGCCCGAGGGGCGGGCCCGCCGCGGATCTCGTGAGGGGTTCCTTGAGGAACCTAGTCTCGGCCCCCGACTGATCCGAGTCCAGATCTGAGTCGGGGAGGTCGAGAGCGCCGTGCGACGAATCGGAGTCGGGACGGTGGAGGTCGCAGGTTCCGCCCGGGCTGGCATGTTCGTTGTAGATCCAACCCTGAAGGAGAACCTGCGGTTAGCTCGTGCTCTCGAGTCATGGCGACCACGGGGAGCCCGATCCGACTCAGCGCGACGTGGAGCCGGATTTTGACGAGGGGGCGGCGCCTCGCGCCGAGGTGTTGGAGCTTGGCGCGAAGTTAGCGGATGTTGACGTGGCGTCGGTCCCTGGCGACGATCTGACGGCGCAGGTGTCGGGGTTTGATGCCAACAATGCACCACGGGATGTGTTACGTGATGCTTTTGGGGTGGCGAGATCGTCGTAGCTCGATGGTTTGCGTAGAGATGCAACAAAACACAGGGGTTTATACAGGTTCGGGCCGCAATAAGCGTAACACCCTACGTCCTGTTTGAGGTGAGTTGTATTGATCTGAGTTCTCGAGGTTACAACGAGGGTTTTTGAGGTCTGGTGGCTGGTGTGCGATGAGATGATCGATTTCCTACATAGGGGTCCCCCACCCGCCTTATATAATACGGCCAGGTTTGGGTTACAAGTCAAGTTCTATCTACGAGTCCTATTCTGTTTGGAAGCCTAAAGAATACATAGAATCCACGATTACATGTTTCCTTTCTTGAGTCCCGCTATTCCTGTTATGCAGAGTCCGAACCAACTCTCTTGTGTCTTTCCTGATAGCGCCTTTGACTTGGTCTTCAAGCTCGTCACCCGTTTCCGGGCCCATGAGACAAGTCGGCACCCTAAGAAGGGCCGGCTGTCTCTGTTGGGCCCTCCAACGGTCCATGTACTGAATCCATGCCGTGAGGGCCCAGGGGATATCTATCCCCCACATCCATGAAGCTTGCTTGCTTGGAAAAGAACTCCTTGTCCTAATCCTTCCCGAAATCAGCTTTTCATATTCTGCAGCCTTTACTATTTTGACCATAACTTCCTCATCTGAAGTCCAAACAATGCAAATGTAGACTCTAAATTGTAGAACTCGAAGAGATCTACAACTTTGGTATTCAAACTTTCTTCATTTGACATCGTTAAGATCTCCGAATTAGGCCCACAAAATGCTGCTGTCCTGAAATCCGAGAATTTCTCGAGATTTAATTGGAGTTTGGATCAGTTTGGATCGGACTCCTGATAAACGTTCTTTATCTTCGTATTCTTCATACTCAAACAATCTTTAGCCACCGGAACCTTTTGCATAATGGGCTTAGGTTTTATTTTAGGCTTTAATTATTCTTCTTTTATTAATCATCTCACCTCCCTGGATATGCAGCATAAATCATTTCTTCGAGAAATTTTCAAATATTTTCAATTATTCCCTATTTTTCTGCAAAAATCAATATTGCACAAAAACAAAAAGCATTTCAAAAACGGAGTTATTTGTTAGCAAAACAAAACTAAATCAGAAGATTGATTCTCGAGAAAATATAAAATCATATGAAAATAGAGCATATTTTTAGTACATAACGAGCGTCAACAGCGGCGGTGGGCGGGGATGGGGGCAGGATACACGGAGAGAGACACCGTCGGGAAAGAATAGCGTGATTCCGGTTTACAAAGGGACGAAAAAGAATGGCATCTAAGGAGTATATTCCCTACGTGGGTCCTCGACCAAATCGCCCCTAAACCAAACACTGAAAAAATGGACTTATCCGGTCCTGTCCCTCAAACTAAACGCTGGAGGTCCGCCGGATGCTCCACCCGCCCGGTTGCCAGCAGTAGTGCCGACCCCGCCCTAACTCCCACGGAAACGGGAATCACGAGTGGGCCGAGCGCTTTTGACCGCTTAACCATCGGGCCCGTGCAAGGCGTGGCGACCCATCCATCCCCTTCGTCTGTGTCGACCCATCGCGTCTCTAACCGTACCGACCGTCAGTGCTCCGTCCTCCCGCTCCCGTGTCCGCCCCGTTCCGCCGCTCTCCCACAGTTGACAGTCCCACTCCACTCTTGGCTTTTTACTACAACCTCTCTGCTCCGGTCAATGTCAGTCAAAAAGCTCCCCTCCCATCTTCCCCTTCTCACCCACCTACACCTCTCCAAGACGCGAACTCTCCGGCCCTCCAAACCCTAGCTTTCCTCAACCTCGGCTCCATGGCGGACGGCTCTCCGGAGCCGGCGCCGGCCAACGAGAAGCTCCCAGCCCCAGCGGAGGTAGAAGTGGAGGACCCGAGCCAGCCGCCGCCGGAGCTCTCCGGGAGTCCGGGCCAGAAGCCAGCGGCGGCGGAGGTGGAGTCCCGCCCTTCGCCGGAGACCCCGCAGGCAACGCCCGCCATGGAGCCGAAGGAGGCGGACGCGAAGGAAAAGGCAAACCAAGTGGACGAGAAGGAGACGGGGGATGAGGCGAAGGAGAAGGGGAAGGAGGAGGATAAGGAGAAGGAGGCGAAGGGGAAGGTGCCTGTGGAGGTTAAGGTGGAGAAGGAGGTCAAGGCAACCCGACGGCCGGCTGGTGCCAGCGCAGATACGCCCATCCTGGCGGTGCCGGTGGTGGCCGTGCCTTGCTTCATCGCGCCTCCAGGCTTCGCGGTGCGTCTGACGTTCTTATCCGCCTATCTTTTTTTATCCATTTTTTCCCTCTCTCCCTCAGTGGTCCCCCTTGGGACTTCGATGCACACATTCCTAAGTTGATTCATTCGTGGACCTGGCGCTACTTGGTTTTGTGTCCTATAGTTTGCCGATCAGAACCGATGCTGAATCGTAGTTTGATTGTCACCTGTAGCCCGTGCTGGAAATGGTGCCTGAGGTCACATCTATACACATCTAGATGTTGTGCTAGATTGGGATTGTGGCATGCAATCTAGAGGCTCAGACACCGGGGTGATGATAAGATGAACAACTAATGATTGTTTTTTTGTTATGGACTTCGTGCTGAATCAGAATTATAATAATGTCCAGATGGTTGCCTATATGTGATAAAATACAACAATTTGGGCTCTGTAATACTCATAGATTTCTCTCCCTGTGAAATTATTCAGTTAGGCATTGCAATTATATTGTGGTTCCATGGTTCATAATTTATTGCTGATAGATTTGTGATCATCTTACAACATATTCTTACACCTCGCCTGAGGGGTTGATAGAAACATGCTCTTTGTTGTTTTTTATAAGACTTTTTTTTATAAAATACTCGTCGATGTTGGACATTAGTAACATTTGTGCAAATCCTCTTCTTTTTTCCTTAAAATTATGTCATGTTTACATTTACAAAAACTTGTTTACGCAAGTAATAGATGATGTTGAAAAATCACTAAATAACATTACAACATTACTTCAGAGTTTGAGTGTTTAAAAAACATGTTTCAGCTGTATATAAAGAGTGGGTGCCTTTTACCTTTTATACTGTAAAATCAACAGTGAGGCCACAGTGTTTCCCGCTTCCCTGGTTATACCATATAATCACAACTCGGTTGGCTGGGTGGTCCATTACTGGTTACTGAACTTGAGAACTTTGAACTCTGGCACTAATTTTGTGGATGCGAGTATGCAGATTGTAAATGACATTTGAAGTTCTTATGCCACACAATAGTATCTATGCTATATGAAAATGCAATCTGTGTGTCTTAATCCCGCTAATTCCCATTAAACATGAAGTTAGTAGTAGTGCATGAATCAATTAAAATACATGTTGTACCACTGGTCATGTTCTGTTTCAAGTTTTGAAGTGCTGGATTTATTTGTTGAACATGCCATATTATCTTGGATTCTGGACTGTTTTTTTTTGTGTGTAGTACATCACCCAAATTTGAGAATGGAAGATCTGTGTCAATCATTGCTGGGTATAGGTTATTAAACTATCTTGGTTATAACTTGCCGTGTAGGACCTTAATGTAAATATACTGAATGACATGATTTCCTTGTCTTGTATGGACATCATATATCACCAGTTCTATATATTCAGAGTGTTCGGCTGCACGCTTTTTCCACTGTTGATTGGCTGTGCACAGTAGCAAGCAAGAAATAGATTTGCAGCAGCAGCCGCAGCTCTAGCTGCTGAAAAGGGCAGCCGAACACACTGATTGGTTTCTCTTGGTGGATTACTTGGATTAGTAAAATTCTCGTTTTTTTAATGTTAGGGCCAGTTTGCAATGACTCATCAAGCAGCTTTGGCAAGTGTTACAGCACAGGCACAAATGCAATTGCAATCACCAACTTCATCTACATGTTCGGAAGTGCCGTCAAGTCCATTTTATATAACACCAAGATCTGTAGTGCCGCTGCAGCAATCACCATCAGTAACTGAAGGCAATGTTTGTACGCCAACATCAGACAAGCTGTTTTCATCTGATTCAAAATCACACCATGTTGTAAATACAGTGCCCGATGGCTTCAACTGGAGGAAATATGGTCAGAAGCAGGTGAAAAGTAGTGATAATTCCAGGAGTTATTATAGATGCACCAATTCAGGTTGCTTGGCTAAAAAAAAGGTTGAGCACTTCCCTGATGGCCGTGTTGTGGAAATCATTTATAGAGGAGCTCATAATCATGAACCACCACAAAAGACCAGATTTGCAAAAGAAAGAGTGACTCCTATTGGTGTTCCCTCTGGAGGTGAAACCTTGAGACTTGTGAATACAGAAATTGCAGAATCCAGTACACCTACATGTAAATTGGAACAGAATCCTGTCCCGGAAACTTCTGAGCAGCATCTCTTCTGTTCAAGCGACTGTGAAGGGGATGCTGGTAACAAATCTGAAGATGAACATCCTAGTACACCCCTACCAAAGAAAAGGTCATTGTACTGTTGGGATATTTTATTCATTGTTGTTTTTTCTTAATTAGCTGTTCTTACCTTCCGTGTCCTCTATTTTTTTTTTTTTTTTGTTTTTTCAACAGGGCACTTGAAACTACAGCACCTAACTTAACCCCAGTTCTCAGAACTGTTAGAGAGCAAAAGATTATTGTGCAGGCTGGAAAGATGAGTGATGGATACAGATGGCGCAAGTACGGACAAAAAATTGTGAAAGGAAATCCCAACCCCAGGTGGGAAGCTTCTCACTAATTGTTACTGCATACATGACAGCAGAGAGCTAGCTTACACTGTAGTACATTACTATTACTTCAGATACTCGAAGAAACTTATTATCTCCTCGTATGGCTGACTATTCTTTTCTTTTCCCTAACCATACTAAGTAGTTGATTTTGCCCTGATCTCAACATCTGGGTAATGAACTTGCCCATTGAGTTTGTGGTTAGTAGGGTTGTGATAAAAACAATTTCAGATGGCCCTGACCCCAAAAAGCATGAGAGGGGGGAAACTGTAATAGATTGATATTCTTCTTGCCTGCCTGATTGTCTGATTGATACGTCTTTCCTAATACAGAGAGGCTGACTTGATACCTAAGTAATATGTCTAACCTTATCTAAACCTAACCCCTAATAAGCCCCTTGTACTGCTGATCTAGCCACATAAGGTGCAGCCGACGACCCATGATTGCTAGTAAAACACAAAAACAAACTTTTGACTATATATTTTTGTTGCTTATTGTTCCTGTCCAAGTAAAGGCGGACACCATCTAGAAGCACAACAAGACAGCCTTATAAATACGCATCACTGGGCTTGATCATTTTTTGGGCTGTCTCGGCTGCAGGACCATAGCTCATGTTGACATGGCGCTCAATCCACCAGCATTAGGGGTCTGTTGTATCGCACAACCACTACCACTTCTGCTGCTTGTTGTGATGCGGACAGGGTAGCAATAGTTGGTGGAGAATGGGCCATTGGTGGCCGGCACTTGCTTGCGGGGAGGTCAGCCGCAGCCCACCTCAAGAAGATGCAGAGCTGGTGACAATTCTAGATGGGTGACGGACAAGATAGTGCCTGGTTCTCAGAGACCAATGGTTGTTCTGTGTGGCTGGTGGCACCTCTAAGCGGAGCAATGGTGGAGTGGCAACCCCCACGCTGATGGACAGCAGTTTGGCTGAGGACAGGCACTGTGTTGATCTAAGTATGCAATGCCAAGGGTGTCGTTGCCAAACCTGTAGGCTGCATGCAGGCAGGACCAATGTCTCGTGTTGAGTATTGTTTCTCTTGGCATAGAGCCTGCACCAGCCACCAGCACCGTGCTAGGAGTTCGAGCGCGAGAGCCTATAGCCACACAGTGGCCTGACGCTCACACTTCATTCTTTCCTTAATCTACCTGACTAGCACTGCCATCCGTGCCTTTGTCTTCTCCGCTAACCCAGCCATCTTCATCGCCGTGGCATGTAGCACCCTGTAGATGTCGAGTTCACCCATGGACACGTTACCTGTCAATCTGCCATTTTTCACAAACAAGATTCTAGACAGCCTGATAGGAAAAGGGAACTAACACTACCTTACATACCTTCATTGATAAATTTCCTCCTTAAATAGAGGGGCTTACTTGATGCCTAAGCTTAATCTTATCTCTATTCCCCTAATGGGCCCGCCCTTCGTACTGGCGATCCAGCCCATAAGGCGCAGCTGACTGCCCATGAAAAGGGTGTTTTGATACTTTTGGAGAACCTTTCGTCCCTAATTCTTAATCTTGACCTACATATTACATCTAATGGTGCTCTCAGAATCTGAATTTCTGACGCGACAACAAGATACTCAAAAGAAAAAAGAAATGCCATTTTTGTCGCAATCGCAAGATTAGTCTTCATGCCTTTTTCTTGCACTAATTGTTTGGGGTCGGTACTGAAACAATGAGGGGGTGTTGTGTAGTAATTTCAAGAGATGGGTGTAGTAACAGGCTAACAGCTTTGAGCTGTAGGAATTGTTGTAGTAGATGGACAGTGGAGGCCCATTGGAGGCCTAGTGGTGATCCACTCAATATTCCATATGACAACTTAACCTGAAAGTGATACAGTTCTGTTGAATGTGTTCCACTGTTAATTTTGGTTGTTTATGAAATCATTTAATCATTTTGTTCCAATTTGTGCATTATTTCTTTTGGTACAATCACATGTATGTCCAATGATAGAAAGTTCCCCACTTATCTTTGCTGTCACAGTTGTCTTCTGTAAATACCTTTCATGAATTTAGAATGCTACAACACATTTTTCCTTTGTTATATATTGTCACTAGCACAATACAAATGGTTCTATGTTTCGTCGGAATATCAGGCTCATTGTTCCTCAAAACCCTTTTATTTACATTCTTCCCAGTTATGATGTTATACTAGGTGCCATTTGAATTAAGTTCCTTTCTGAATCAACATTTGCAGGAGCTATTACCGCTGCACACATGGTGGATGTCCTGTTCGTAAGCACGTGGAAAAGGCACCAGATGATGGTAACAATATAGTTGTAACTTACGAAGGTAAACACAATCACGATGAACCATTTAGAAGTAACAGCATACCAGTTTCTGCAATCAGTCCATCAGCAGCAGCAACCACTGAGCAAACCGACACAACAACCACAACATCAGATGGGAAACCTCCAACCATCACCCAGAAGGATGGCAATGATGAGGCTGATAAGGAGACAACTTTGGAGTTTGGCGGTGAGAAGGCACTCGAATCTGCACAAACGCTGCTCAGCATCAAAACTAATTCCGATGACGTGAAGAACTCTGTCCTGAAAGAAACCTCTGCCACAGTTCCTGTCCAAAACAGTTGAGCCTGTTGAGATAGGGTGATTCAATTGACGTGTTAGCTTGTCATCATATTTTATTGGTTCCATAATCTGTTATTGTGCTAGCTTGTGTATGGGTGACCGTTGGTGGTCGGCATGCATTCTGTTGAGCGCTGGGGAGCATTTGACGAAGCATTAGGTTCTGGAGGACATGACTTGTCGTCTGTCTGTATAGATTTTCAGTGCGTAGTGTGTATAGGTACTGTATTTCTTACATGAGGCTAAACAACAAGGAGATGAGATAACATGTGTGGGGTTGTTCTTCCATCTTCAGTCCATTATTGTGCGTTGAATTGTTCTAGTTCGATTTATTGCATAGCCGGTCTGAGAAGTGTTGCTTTGTTTTATTGGTATATAACATCCGCTGTGCTATTGTCGCGAGGAACATCCATGCGGTTTTGAAATTACACGTGGCATGCATTGAACTATGCCGTGAGCGTTGCTGCTCAGATAAATTTACTGTGAATCTATCTACAAGAGGCAATGGAATGAAGATGATCCTGCCAGCTGCTACTTTTGTGCCAATGCGAAGCTGGGAGCGGGCTCGAAGTCCTTCACCGCCTTCTTCACGGCCTCCAAGTCGACGTCGATGAGCTTCCCCGTAGGCGACGTGATGACGGTGCAGTTGTTCTTCTCCTCCACGTACGGCAGGAACAACCTCGCCTTCTCCGCCGAGGAGAATAGCGCCACACTGGTGAACAGAACAAAAACATGCAGCTGCTAAGCACTGCTGTCACGGCAAACACTGGTTGACCCCTTTGCATTGAGTGTTGTTACCATGGCTTGTCGCGGGCGTTGGCGAGCTGCACGGCGGCGGTGTTGGTGGCGACAACGCCAACAGAGTCGTTGATGAGGCAGGTGAGCTTGAGAAATCAGATGAGGCATGCACGGTGAGATGTGGATGTTCGTTCTCTGAATGGTCCATGCTGCATTGTTATGCAGGAGTAGGACAGAAGAATATAATAGCCTACCTGTCCTGGAGTAGTGATGAACAGGATGTTGCTGTCCTCCCCGACCTCCTCCTCAATCTCCTCCCTGTGCTTCTCATGGGGGATCACGAACAGAGGCTTCAGCCCATCGTCGCCAGAGCTGCAGGCCAAAGAGACGAAGAGATCACTGCAGGTGCAGGCTGTCCACAGTAATATGCTGCCAACAGCAAAATGCGTGGAGTGAAGCAAGCGTGTACCCGATCTCCTTGGTTATCTGAGCCCAGTGCTCAAGCGGCAGGAGGCAGTCGTCGTCGCCTCTGGACTTCATGCTGGCGACGGAGTCGGAGGCGATGCCGTGGATGACGACGTACTTGCCCTTCTCGACGCCGGCGCGGCTGTACTTGTCCTCCACGTACGCCCGCAGCTTCTTGGAGATGGACACCCGCAGCGGCGGCGTCGGCTGCCGGGGCACGTTCTTCGCCGGCCGGCCGATCCACTCCAGCATGTCCTTGTACCTGTGGCAGGCAAGCAAGTAGCAACATCTTATTACCTTACCTGCAGAATATTAATTAATTGGTGGCCTGTGTCCGACGTACTATGGGATCTTTCTACTACTTACATGTTGTAGCCGCCGTCGGCGAGGTTGGTGGTAGGCGGCTTGAACATCTCGTCGAGGAACAGCCCCGCGCCGACGCTGTTGACGTTAGGGTAAACGTAGCCAACCTTATCGCGCGCTGACGACATGAAGAGGAAGAGCGCGTGCCCGAGCCCGGCAAGCCTCGTCGACAGGATGAGATCATAGTACCTATTCTGCCAATATAATTGCAAGTAATTTGCAGACAAGGACATTTATCAGGAGCCGAAAGCACAATCTAGTACTCCTCCAGTACTCATCAAACACAACCATTTGCATGCATGCTCATAAAACAGAGGATTGCTCATGCGGGTCGGTCGGTCATGCCGAACCATCCGATTCAGAATTTCCCACAAATCCCATATGCCACAAGTGGTAGTACCTTGAAGACTCCGAGCATGTGCGTGTACTCGGCCGGCTCCGGCCAGTCGTCTTCGGGGTCGTACACGTTGGCGTACCTGACGTTCTTGCACATCTCGTACACCTGCTTGCCTCTGTCCGACGCCACCACGTCGACCAGCACGCCGGGGTACCGGTCCTTGAGCATCTGCACGACGGGGAAGAAGAGCAGGTTCTCGTACACGCCGCCCGACACGACGCAGCAGGCGCGCCGCACGTCGCCGCGGACCTTGGACGCCAGGCTGTCCAGCTCCGGGTTGTACCCTTGCGGGAAGCGCAGGAATCCGTAGGGGTTCGAGGGGTCCTCCGCCGGCCGCGGGTCCTCCTCCTGCTTCCCGCCGGAGAAGAGGCCTTGGTAGTCGAACTCCTCGTCGGGGCCGTCGTCGAACGGGTCCAGCCAGGGGTTCTTCTTCTTCGCCGACCGCGCCACGCTGCTGCTGCGGCCCCGGTGGCTGGCGGAGGAGGGTAGTACAAGGAGGTGGCTGCACCATTGCTGCCGTGCTGACGACGCAGGGGGCTTCGCCGCCGGTGCTGGCGCCATGGCCCGTGTCGTCGTGGGCGTCGTCGCCATGGACGACGTCGACATGGTCGGCGTCTGCATGGCCGTGTTGTATGCTCTTGCAGACGCCTGCTGCTGAGTTGGTAGCTTTGGATAATAGCGCTGGTATCCGTGTGTGATTGTTTCGTTTCCATTGTTTTCTTTGGATAAGGGAAGAAAGGAGGCAGGAGAGGTTTGGATCGGATTTGGGGCTGCTCGATGTGTGGACGAGGAGGGATAATGTGCATGCTTGATGCTGGCATGCATCTGCGGTTTGGTTTCTGTGCTGTGTCCTTTTCTTTTTTCTCCCTTTTTTTCTACCTTTTTTAATATGTTCGTGCCGGTGCTTTATCAAAAGAGCTAATACATAATATAATATCTACGTTGAAAAAAATCTATATAACCATCGATGGTTCTGTCAGGTTGGTTGTCACTTGTCAGGGCCGCTGTTTGCACGCGTGTTGCACTGCCCGGTGGTGCCCGCTCATGCGTCTGCAGCTTCCGTACTGCGCCGCCCTTCCTTAGGGGTGTTTGGATTAGACCTGATCAAACATTGGGTCGAAACGGATTCGGATCGAGTTGAGGTCGGGTCGTAGGTTATATAAGATGGCACATGCCCGACCTGGCCTAACGTTGGGTCGGGTCGATTGGCCCGTGCACGTTTTTTGAAGGCATTGGGTCGTTGGATCGAATTTTTTTGGCTTTGGATCGGTTTTTTTGGATTGGATCGGGTTTTAGATAAAAAACCATGGCCAGTGCCCGGTCCATTGATTGTTGCGGGTCAAAAAATACCGTGCCTACCCGTCGCGTTGTTCGGGTTAGATTTTTTTCGGGTGGGTTGGTCGGGTTAATCGGGTCGGGTGACCCGTGCCCTGTTGTCTTTGTTGCTCTGCCGTCTGAGCCTGCCGCCGCATACGCAGCTCGGCCCTACGCCCTTGTCATCGTGCCGTGTCGTTGCCTGGCCACTGGGCCGCACGTGTAGCGGCACTACCGCCGGCGCTGCCTGTGCTTGGTGCCTGCTCCCCATCCGTCGCAAGCCCTCCGCCAACGCGCGGCGCATGGGAGAGCATGCCGCCCTATATATGTCGTGTATGGGTACTGCATGCATCTTGTTCTCTCCTGCTACATGGTTCTCTGGCTGCAGCTATGTGTGCCTGGGGTGCACCGCCATCGCTTGCCCCATGCCGTGCTTGGTACCGCTCTTCTTCCACAAATGGAGTTGAGCCAAACCCGTCGTTCTTCCGTGCGAGCAAAAGTGTCCCCAGGCAATCCGTGGAGAAGATACAATCTTGCAAAAAGACCATTGAGTGATTTTAACTCTGGTAATTCATGTGTCTTTGTCTTTTCATCAAACAATGCTTTGTATAGAATAGATATATGAACAAGCTACAAAGTGGGCCCTTTGATCAGTGTGCAGAGATTCTTGCAAGCTTATTTGGGGATTATCCATCTACAGCTCCGGTCCGGGCGAAGTCAGGCTGGAAGAGACCGTGGTGCACACCTAAAGGATCCCTTCTAAATTTGAAGCAATATTGTCAATTTGGATTGCTTTTCAAATGGTTAAAATGAACTCTTTAATAGTCATTTTTTTATATTTTCCTATGTGCCGAGTGCACCACTAAGCCATAACGTGGCGTCGCCCCTTCCTTGAGAATCTATAAGTTCAGCTTTGAAAATCTTGATACTGGGATCTGTTTATCTTAGATCTGGAAATCAAAATGCACACCAAAGCATAAGTTCTTTGCTTGACTCGTGAATCCTGATTGTGGATAGACTAAACACCAGAGACTTGCTGGAATGAAGGCACTACAACATTCAGTCGAACCAACATTGTGTCCTTTGCGGTCTAAGTGCAAGGGAAAACACTGCCAGGTTCCAAATGAGCGCACATGTTGAGAAATGATCTACCTAAAATCAGGGGCGTCTTTCAAAATTTGGTGGCCATATGCATATTATCAATAGGACCCAACATAACATACCAAAATAAAAAAAGCACCAATATATATCCACCTTATAGTGGTTTCCTACGCACAATTAAACAACAAACTATATGTTGATTAATCTATTAACCTATTACACATATACATAGGCAATAACAATTTATAGATTAATTAACCTATTACACATATGTATATACGTAGACGAGTGCTGGGGCTCGGGGTGTGTGGGGCGGGACGTGTGCGGGAAGGCAGAATGAAACCCTTTCAACGGAATAAATTGATCTACTTTGCAGTTTTAATAAGTTGTAGATATTTCAAAATTATCATTTATTTATTGTGATTTAGTTTAGCATATAATATACTTTAACTAAGATTTTTATTTTTGAATTTTTTTAATTTTTAAATAAGATTAGCTGGTTAATTTTGGTATAAAAAAGTGACATGTCAACCGGAATGGAGAGAGTTTTTTTTTTTTTTGAGAAAGTAGTAGAAAATAGAGAAAAATCACTACACACATGGTGAATTTCTCTGTGTACCATTGGAAAAAATCGTTGAGGTGTAAGAACCATCGACCTAGTTTTTTTTAGTTCTCTACGTGCCACTGCCGTCAATATTGCGACTAACGCCAGTTAAGTCTAGGTAGAAAGACAATATTACCTGTACCTCCTCCTTCTCTCTAGCTATTTCCCCTTCTTCTCTCTTCTTCCGAAGCGATGGGTGGCGGCGAGGCCCGCAGCGCCGGCCTGAGGCGGCCAGGAGAGATAGTGCGGCATCGGGTCCCGATCTCGCAGCCACTGCTTCTCCGTGTCCAATTGGATGGTGTCATCCAGGACGACACCGGCGTGCCCGACGAGAGGCACGTGGTGTCGTTCCGTTGTCCTGTGAGCAAGGACGAAGAGGAGAACGACAAGAATAGGAAGAGCGGGGGAGCGAGGCGGACTAAGGACGTCGAGGCCAACGGCTACGACGACAACAACGTGGTGTCGTCACTCGTGGAGGAAAGGTCGTCCTTCGCGCGGAGGACATTCTATGGGCCATCGGAGGTCAGCAACAGAGCAGCAGAGTCGCAGAGCGGTGGCAGCGGCCGGTAGCTCGCTCGCCCGCTCCGACTGCGCCAACTGCACGAGCTGCACGGCGCCAGTTGCACGTGATGCAGCCCAACAACGTCGAGGGCAGGATAGATATATACGAAAATCTCTCCTCTCTCCCCTCTTTAAAAGTATCTATGGTTCCCACTTTCGCTCAACGGACCGTGGTCCGTCCCCCACGCGGCCACGCGCCTCCCCCCTCCGGCTCTTCACCGTCCCGCACCGCCTCTCTCCAGGTCGCCCCCACCCCACCAGTCCCACACCGCCACTCCTGCGCCGTCCCCACCCCTAGTCCCCACCCCACCCCCCAGCCATATCTTGGGGGCCATCCAAAATGGGATGGAGCTGTCCGGCGCAGGACGAGAGCGTCGGAGAGGTAGCAGCTGCGCGGATCCGGCCGGCGAAGGACGAGGGCAAGGCGGATCAGGCCGCCGAGAGGCCGGTGGAGGAGTACGCTAATGGGTCAAGGCCGGACCTCGCGAGGCAGGATGGAAGAGGAAGGGCGTAGCCGGATCCAAGGCCGGAGGAGGGAGGGTGCGACCGATGCCAGATCCGGATGCCAGTGCCGCCACAGGGCCGAGGGAGCGGTGGAGGTGTGGCTCGCAGGAAGGGTGTGGCCACTGCACCCCCGCCTCCAGGTCGCCCCCTCGCCGGTCGTCCCTCGTGCACTGCGCCCACTGCGCGAGGAGGAGGCGATAACCTGTGGGAGGAGGCGGCGCGCAAGGAAAAGGCAGCGCCCTGGGGGAGGAGGAGACCCTCGCCGGATTCGGCCGCCATGGCCGGCGCGCGGCCGTCTCGCGGTGCCGTGGTCGGTGGGGGAGGAGGAAGAGGGAGGGAGAAGGAGGCACCAAAGCAGGCACGACGATTGGCGGATCTAACCTCCCTCGTGGCTCAAGATGCCATCCGCCATGGCACCCGGGCCTACCACGCGGCGCTGGGGCACCCGATGATGGGGACCAGGAGGTTCCCGATCTTCCGTCAGATGGAGGATAAGTCGATTTGGCGGCACAAGACACTCACGATCCGGCTCCCGATCGGCACGATCAAGACTCCTGCAATCGCAGCACCACACATCCTCTGGTTATCAACCGTGCGTTGCCCGGTTGACCTCGCCACGAAAGCTAATCCCTGCAAGTGAATCGAGAACACAAGCAAAAACAAGAAAGATGCAACGAAAATTGCTGATGAATGGTTAAGTTCACAAGTGGGGTCTCACAAAGAGCCGAAGTAATCTCCAAACGGCGGCACTGTTCGATGACAGAAACAACTAAGCAAAATCCATCTAATCCAATGACGGCGGCTGTGTATACAGAAGAGAGAGCGCTAGGGGGCGGCTGAGGGGGTGGCCAAGCAACCTTAGGGCGTACAAGGCCAGTGGGCCTAAAGACCGGTGTCGCAGCACCCTGGCAGATTCTGGGCGTCCACTTGCGTTGACGATTCCTGTCGACTCGGTGTGTATTTTGATATGGGACCACCTAGGTTAGAAAGCTTATCTCATTAGCTTTCCAACAATATGCAGAACTTCCAAAACGGAGCCCGTATGTGGTCTAGTCATCCATTTTCGTAAAGTCTGCTCCTGCAGTCCGAACCGGTCTCGAGATTAAATTGGACTCTAACACCAATTAAACTTGTAACTCCATCTTCACTTGGGCCTTGATCGTATGCATATTAGTCATGTTCTCGTCGCTCGGGCCTAGCGAGCGGAGCTGGTGCGGCGCCCCTCAATGCGGTGTTGGCGCGGCCCCTTAAGGTGAAGTGCTCTCCGACTCGGAACCGAGATCACGTATGTCGTTTCTAGATCGAAGTCCTTGCCGGCTCGATTTCGGGGTCACCGAATAGGAATTGAGCCCGCGTTCTTGTCCCTGTCCCTGTATAAATGGTTTATCTCCTTCCGCATCTCTTCCGTGTCGCTGTCCCTGTCCCTCTCATCGGAATCTGATGAAGATCAAGGTCGTGTTCTTTGCTCAGGTTCTTTCTTCATATAAGTTGCAGAGTCCTATCGTTCTTATCGCTGCATATTGTCAAGACGTGCCTAATTCAGTACATTGCACGTTAGTATCAAAGTCCTGTCAAACTCGGAAGGATCCTTTTTGTCTATTATGCAGGAGATCATGCCGTGGTAAAAGCAGAAGAAGGATCATTTTTGTGTCTGTTATTGTCAAGACGTGCCTCCGCGGGAGAGGCTCCTCGCTGACCCTGTCGACCAACAGATCGTCAGCGGCACCACTACTGTCGCCAGCTCTATCCATGAACCACATACTATGTTCGGCTTCTTACCTTCTATGTACCTTCTATTAATTTGGCCTCTCCGAATACTGGAACGGCGTTAGTTGGTCCAGTTTGTGCTCTGCGATTCATAAATTACAATTGTCTAATGACATGTAAATATCAGATGGCCTGATAATATGTTCTATTTCAGAGATTAATAAATGAGTAGGAGCACCCATATTGTTAATGAGATTGCGCTGAGTTCATGATTGGTTTGCAGCTTGCTTGAATTTTCTAAGTGTGCTAGCATTGAGTAATAATCTGGGCTCAGTCATTTGCTGTGTTACACTTTAAATTGACCAACCTATCAGGAACATGAAGCTTTAGCATTCAGTTTTGTTTAGACAAATGTTGTGTTTTAGTCACTTATTAAGTTTAAATAGGATCTCTCTAGCTGTTGAGTGAGCTCAAGTGATGCACACATCTGCTTTTTTCCTAAAGTCGAAAACATTTCTATCTAGGGCTACAATGAGAAAGAAACAAAGTACCTGAATCATTTGCTCTTCCTGTATGACTCCATTTCTTCTTGTATAATAAGGACATCAATGGAGGATCAATTAATTGTGTTTTGTGAAATAATGTTTTCAAAGTGTTCTAATGGATCCAATGTGAATTCTAGTACCAAGATGTAAATATCTGATAGATGCTTCTTTATTAAGCGAGATTGGTGTTTAAAAAAACAGTTTGATGTTGTTTTCTCTTTTTGTAAAAAGTGCTCTGTAATGAACCTGGGCAAGGTTTCTAATTTTGGATGGCAAAATTACTTGTTGTAACATGCCAAACTGTGTGGCTCAATGTATATTTAAGAATGAATTGCTTAATGTTTAACGTTCATTATTATCAAGACTATTGTTGTGTTTATTGGCATATTATTCGGATCCCGTTGCAACGCACGGTCATAATGCTATCACATTAGCAATGTATGCATTCAGATAATAGAGTGGCGTGTGGAGAATGAAAAAACTGGGTCGATGGTTTCTATAGCTTTATGATATTTCCAGTGGTACAGAGAAATTCGTCATCTTCAGGTAGTTTGTAGAGAATTTTCTCTAGAAAAAAATTAGCTAGCGTGAAAATAGTGCATCGATGATTGTCGCAGGCCAGAATCATTTGCACAAACGAAGTCAATGCATTGGGAAATGGTTGGATCTCCGCCATTTGGAAGCCGGATCTGACAGACACAGGCTTCCAAACATTTACTAATGGACTCGGAAGACCGTGGCCCACCCGTCACGGAGCGTGCAGCAAGTTTCAACGGTTCCAGCGCGGCAGTGCCCAGCGGAGTGGGTCGTCGCCGATCGCCACCGACAGAGACCGTCTCCGTGCTAAACCGTGCCATAGCCATAGCAGCTCGCACGGATCACCGACAGGTGGACCCAGGAGTCCGGGCCCGTGCGTCAGTTGCTGGTGCAGTGGTGCTGGGTCGCAGCAGCGGTATCAGCGGTGATTCGCGTCGGCTGGCTGGGTTTCAGTCAATCAGTCGTGCTCCCTCCACCACCGCAACAACGAGCCAACAACACACAGACCAAACCCCTCTTTTCTTTCCGTGGCGCGCACCTAACGTACCCGCTGACACGTGGGCCCTTCCTTTGGCCTTGGGCGTGCGTGGCCCCCACCTGCCCGACTCGTTTGGCACGAACGCAAGCAAAGCTCGTGTTGTCACGTTAAAAGTACGTAAGTAGGTTTCTCGCGTAGGTGCGACGTTCCAGTCCCTCTCCCTCCTCGCCGCTGCTCGCTGAATCAACCAAGCGCCATACAGCACCGTGACTGAGAGGTGGGACCGCCGTGCTAGGCCGACGATAGTCAGGCTCACCTGTCAGTGTAATGTAGCAAGGCGTTTCTCGAACTCTGCTGACGGGAGCAACCGATTTTATCCGTTTACCGCGACGTAGGAGGAATTCACCGGACCGGTAGAAAGAAGACCGCTTTTCCCACTGAGTAGTGGGACCACGCCACCAACTGCTCGTACTGGGCCTACTTGGCAGCGACGGGCAGACAGCCTGGGTTGGTCGGCTCCACGCCCGTGTGGTGGCCCTGTGCCCGCCTCCATTAAACCACCACCCCCTCGTCCTCGTCCCGCAGCGCAGCGGAAAAGCGCCATCCCATTCTTCTCCCTCCCGTGTCCCGTCTCCTCTAGCCCGCCCGCCCGCCCGCCGGCCGACATGGCGCCACCGGCGTGGGCCGTCGCCTTCGCCGTGCTCTACCTCGTCGCGCTCGCGCCGCCCGCCGCCGGATTCTACCTCCCCGGCGTCGCGCCCAACGACTTCGAGAAGGTACGCACCACTCTCCCGCACACCTTGCCGCACCTGGTCTCCCGGTCTCCCTCCCTCGCTCGAGATCTCTATTGTGCCGTTGGGAATCGTGTGTAGTGAAGATCGGATCTGGCGTCGGCGGCGCCAGATCTGCGAACGCGCGGTCCGGACGCAGGGAGATCTGCCTGCTCGGGGTTCGGGACGACTCGAACTCGAGCTCTCCGCGCAATGTGGGTGGCGGGCGCTGCGAATGTTTCGACCCTACGAGCCACGAGAGCTACGAGTCGTTTCGCCACTCACGTTCTCCGCGTGAATTCTGATTACGTGTGGCGGTGTCGGTGCGTGATTTTCTGGGTGACCGGATTAACTGATGGAGACGTGCCTTCACTGGGAAAGCCGCAGAGTATGCGATGCCGAGAAGTGGAGCTGAGAAATTTTACATTCCCGAGACCCGAGCGTCTCGTCTTTGAGCGGCACCATCCGCAGAAGGGTCATATTCGGTCTTGATTTTTTGTTTTGGTCGTTTGATTGTTGTCGATTGCTACTGTTCTTTTCTGGGCTGTAGTGTCTGTTTATTTTGTAGCATTAAACCTCAGTCGCTGACTAGCTGAGAAGAACCTAGTTTTTCACACTGCGACCGCGACAGTAGTTGCAGCGTTTTTACCCTTTCCTAAGATTTCCTAAACATTTTTTATGTTTCGGTATGTGTTTTAAACTTTTAAGTGTATTTGTCTATTTGTCAGTATCTGACCTAGTGCGTTTCTACAAATTAGTATTTGGGGTATTTTAATACTCCCACCATTTACGTTGACCATTTTCTGTGACTCCGATAATTCGTTTATTCGACAAATTTACCCAAACATATAACGAGTTATGTTTAAACTACCTTAAGTGATAAAACAAATCACAATAAAATGTATGATAACTTATGAGCTTTTTTGAATAGTAAGGATTATCGAAGTTATGGAAACAAGAAAAAAAAAGTCAACCACGGCATACATTTGTGAAAGGAGGAGTATTATGCATTGCCTCGTGCTGTCTTATTCCTTCATAGCATTGGAGACATGTGTTGTACTTAGTGATAAATAACCGTGCAGTGCTGCTAATGGAGACTACTACATTCACACATATTGTTTATAAGAATTATTACATCTGATCTATCTCTACAGAAAGATCCGCTTCCTGTCAAAGTCAACAAGCTGACCTCAATCAAGACACAGCTTCCTTACTCCTACTATTCTCTCCCATTCTGCAAGCCAGATACCATAGTTGACAGTGCTGAAAATCTTGGTGAAGTTCTTCGTGGTGATCGCATTGAGAACTCTCCATATACGGTTTGTTCTATCACTGTACATTAACTTATCTGATCAGTGTTTAACGCCTTAGTCAATAGTTTAACTTCTCCGCATGTATGTTCTCCAGTTTGAAATGAGGGAGCCTCAGATGTGTCAAATAGTTTGCAAGATTACTGTTGGGGAGAAAGAGGCAAAGCTTCTCAAGGAAAAGATTGAAGACGAGTACCGTGTCAACATGTATGCCAATATTTTTGACTTCTTGATTCCTGACCAGTTATTTATATCTGTCAACTGTGGAAACATAAGTTCTCTAAATTGATAGGATTCTTGATAACCTACCTCTAGTCGTTCCTATTCAAAGAGTGGATCAAGAAGGTGCTTATTTCTATCAACATGGATTCCATGTTGGGGCCAAAGGAAAATTTTCTGGGGTAAGTAACTATGACACATTGCTCAAATGCCTGTATAAGCGCAGAGTCCTAATGTGATGCACTTATAAATTTTCATTTATTTGACAGAGCAAGGACGAAAAATACTTTATCCACAACCATTTGTCTTTTACGGTGAAATATCACAGAGATGAACAAAGAGATGTTTCAAGGATTGTAGCCTTTGAAGTGAAACCATACAGGTATATTTCAGTATATTCTGAAGTAATTATTAATATTTACATCCTTCCACTTGTTATATTGAACCACATAACAATTTACCTGTGCTGCAGTGTTAAGCATGAATATGAAGGGCAGTGGAATGATAAGAAGACCCGCTTGACAACATGTGATCCTCACGCGCAACGTGTGATTACATCATCTGATTCTCCTCAGGAGGTTGAAGTTGGCAAGGATATCATATTTACTTATGATGTGGATTTCAAGGTCAGAACATATAGACAAATTTTCTTGTATTTGAAATAAGTGATTGTAGTAATAAGTATGCTCTGTGGAGCATGAAAATCCCGTGAATGCTCATTTTTGAACTACTCGACATAATTGTAGGAGAGTGACATCAAGTGGGCATCTCGGTGGGACAGCTATCTACTGATGACAGATGATCAGATTCACTGGTTCTCCATTGTCAATTCTCTCATGATCGTTCTCTTCCTTTCCGGAATGGTTGCAATGATCATGCTCCGTACCCTTTACCGGGATATCTCCAAGTATAATCAGCTTGAGACTCAAGAAGAAGCCCAAGAAGAGACGGGATGGAAGCTAGTCCATGGTGATGTTTTCAGGCCTCCGTCAAATTCTGACTGGCTTTGTGTCTATGTTGGCACTGGTGTCCAGTTCTTTGGCATGCTTCTTGTCACTATGGTATTTGCTGTTCTTGGTTTCCTTTCTCCATCAAACAGGGGTGGACTGATGACAGCTATGCTCCTGCTCTGGGTATTCATGGGGTTGCTTGCTGGCTACTCTTCTTCTCGACTGTACAAGTTGTTCAAGGGCTCAGAATGGAAGAATATTGCCTTGAGGACAGCCTTCACTTTTCCTGGCAGCGTGTTTGCTATTTTCTTTATCTTGAATGCTCTTATTTGGGGCGAAAAGTCATCTGGTGCTGTCCCGTTCACCACAATGTTTGCCCTTGTCCTCCTTTGGTTCGGTATCTCAGTGCCTTTGGTTTTCGTTGGAAGCTTCCTTGGCTTCAAGAAACCTACCATTGAAGATCCTGTGAAGACAAACAAGATACCAAGGCAGATACCTGAGCAGGCATGGTACATGAACCCAATCTTCTCGATTCTGATTGGAGGGATCCTTCCATTTGGAGCTGTGTTCATTGAGCTTTTCTTCATCCTTACCTCCATCTGGCTGCACCAGTTCTACTACATATTTGGGTTCCTCTTCCTCGTGTTCCTGATCCTGATCGTCACATGTGCTGAGATCTCGATTGTGCTCTGCTACTTCCAACTATGCAGCGAGGATTACCTGTGGTGGTGGAGGTCATACTTGACATCTGGTTCCTCTGCACTCTACCTCTTCTTGTATGCGACCTTCTACTTCTTCACAAAGCTGGAGATCACCAAGCTTGTCTCTGCCATTCTGTACTTTGGTTACATGCTGATCGCCTCGTATGCCTTTTTTGCCCTGACTGGCACAATTGGATTCTACGCATGCTTCCTATTCACGAGACTGATTTACTCTTCGGTGAAGATCGAGTAAAGTGAAGTGCTCTCTCGCCCAATTCTTTGTTGCCATGAAGAAAGACGGATTCTTCATTTAACGAATTCTACAAGACCCCTGAATTTAGCTGCAAGTGGCTTCAGTTTTGAGTTCTCAAAGCTGGTAGTTATGATCAAGTGTCGATTTGTTACTGCATGCTTCAGGTATTATAGCTAGCTCGGTAATTTTTTGTTTTCAATTTTTTGGGCTGTGCCTTTGGACCACGACGATATGCTTAGCAAGCTATCGTTGTCTAGCAAATTCTATACGGATGCTGAGTAATCTATTTCTTCTGTTAGAATTTATGTACTTGTTGACGTACATTGTGCTCCCAAGATACATGCCATTAAAGTTAAAAAGCTTGTACTCCTGTTTCTTTGGTATTGAAGCCCAGACAAATGAATTCTAGATGCTGGGCTGTTGTCTGTTGATCAGTAAAGAATAATCAGACTCGGTTTGTCTTTCTGTTTTCTAACGATCATGTGATAGTGCACTCGCATGTGTCGTGTATGCTTGTTCTCCTAGCGTCTTCTGTCGTTCGCAACGTTCGTCGCAAAGTTGCAACTAGCAAGACGGAGGTAGGTCGTAGGCTTTCACTGCATCGCCTTCTGTTGATTTATGGGTGATTTGGAATGTAAGATTTTTTTTTCGGATCCTTTTCCTGTGAACTAGTTTTTGTTAAATTTATATGAGAATCTTGTGAAATCTTCATGTTCTAAAGAGACCCTTAGCCGTGGAGCAGGCGGATAATGCACTCATGGCAGCTTGCAGATCTGCTGGTCAAAATCCCTGAGCAACTTTGGCGGCTAATGGTTTTGGAATTATGTCAAGTGGGCTCCGTAAAAGTCATGCTTCCGAGCATATGTTTACGAGGTGTCGAGGGCCCGAGGATATGGCGCTTCTAGTCCTTGTTCTTCGCTAGCGCGCAGTGTGTTGGTGACCGTCCTAGTCTAGCTTGGTTTGTATATCATAGCCAGGTTAAAGAAAACCAGGCTAAACTCGTGCAATGGTCTTTTGTTTGGTTGCTTATCCCTGGTACCTATTAAGAAGCTAAGGGAGCGTCCACCACCTCCGCGTGCCCCCGACCGCCTTGTCCGGCCGCAATCACCGCCCCAACCCCGCCATCCTCGCCCTGGTGTGTGCTGCGGCCGACATCCGCCCCGTTAGCGTCGCCCGCGATCCCCGCTACCCGGAGCACGCACCCGCCCGCGATGGCCTCGCTTTCGCGTGTACCCGCCGCCCTGCGCCGCCACCCCCACACGCGCGTACATAGCCGGAATCCCAACTGCCGTCTGCAGTGCCTCCCCTCATCTGCGTCTTGTTGCTCGGCCATCGGCGCGCCCCTATCTGACCACGCCGCCGTACCACCGGCCGCCTCACCGCCCTGCCACCCCGTCGCTCCGCAGCCGCCGCACTCCACCATCCATCCGGTGTCTCTCTCCTAGCATCCCTGCGCGCATGCCGCAGCTCGCGCCACCCCCACGCCCAGTCTCTCACCCCACCCCCACAGCACTTCGGATCTGCCACCTCGACCTCACCACATCGCCTCTCGCCCATGCTCGCAGCCCCCCTACGAGATCCAGCGCACAAACCCGGCCAGCCCAACGTGCATCTGGTTCCCTCTTCCTTTGGTATTGTTTCTGTGTCCTCCACTATCCTTGTGACCAGAGATAAGGTTTGATTTTGGCAATCTCTTTTGATCTGTAATGGCAAATAGTCTCACTCACCTGTAGCTCTTCTCGAATTGTATTTTTCATATATTGCAAGCGTTGTTGTTTTTTGTATTGTATCCATTGTACATATCAGACATGCGTATTTTGATCTGAAGCTATTCCATAAGCAATGGTTTCAGATGGTCATACAGATGTCAATTTCAGTTACCTTAAATCTGTATCTCGCAATGTATTCAAAGGATCATTCGTACATAGAAAGAACAATGCCTATATTTAAGAGCACCTATTTTCTTGTTAAATGTCAATTTTTCTATTGATCACCGATTTTTTTTGTGAGAGCAGAAACGCATAATCAAACGTTGACAAACTAGGTTACGTTCTGGAAACTAGCTTATGCACGAGTCATATTTTAAGTCTTATTACAATGACTTTAAGTCTTATGCAGGAGCCAAAGCATTGAAAGCAGCTGCAGATGCTCCAGATCGTGCGGCCCGGTCTTGCTCTGCACTGACAACCTTGGTCCACGCAGCTGCTTACCTAATGCTCATGGAGCCTGATCGGCCTGCCAGAATGCGTAAGATGAGAGAGGATGGCGGCGCCTGAGGATGAGGTACGCCATATGCGACCAGCGGAGACTTCGGCACACGCAGTTCCTCATACATGACCAATTCCTCATACTCGACTAGTGGCATGTCCCCTAAGAAGCTGTGCAGCGCATGGAGACCAGTCTCCAATGGCACCAGCCCTTCACCATATGCGCAGTATCGAGGGAGCCGGTCTGCAGCTACTATTGAAATAACACTGGTAAGAGGTCTACTACACCATTTCTCTTCCTGTCAAGTTTACCATCTCCATTTGTTTGCAGAGTTCAGCATATTGTACTCTCACCTCACCTTGCTGTGAACAATCTTTTTTGACTAATGAATCATTTGCTTCCTACGTTGATTCTAACAAATCCATTCGGTGCTAAATGATTTATTCTGAACTCTGTAGAACAGGTAAAGAATTGTGCCTTTGAGGTAACAAATATAGAAAAGATGTAAATTTTGTTTTATTAAATAGCTAACATTTTATTTTGCTCTAGAGCTTTATCAAGCTTTCTCGTACCGAAGTTGATGTCTGCATGTAGCAATGAATAACTAGCATCAGGCTTCATGGTGAGCATAGTCCTATATAGAAATGATTAACTTTGAATTTATACAATACTATACATTTCTTAGTAGGTATTTGTTGATATCTAACTTATGCACATGATGGCTGGACATTGCTGAGGAGCTTTTTGATTAGTCTCTTGACGTCTGACGGAAACTCACATTGATTTAAAATCTCCGCAGGCGTGCGTAAGTATCTTTTGGTTGTAAACAAAGAAATTTGAAGTAGAAACTTACATTCGACCTTACTAGCTTGCCCTTGTGATATGAATTTGTTCTTATATTTGAACTACGTATTTAGATATCTATATTGATTTTTATCCATTTTTTGGGATTTAGTTCATGGGATATCTGAACTATGTTTGTGTGACCGTGTAACAAAATGCTCTAAATTTTCAATATGTCATGGATTGATTCTATGTATGGAGTAATTTGGCATTAATTTTATTTTGTTGTCGACAAAATCATATGCATAAAACCTATTGCATTGAAAATTTATTGACTTCCACGGCCATTCCGTAAGAATACTGGAGTCCCAATTTGTTTGATTTATGGTACCACCTATACAGGGATTGCATGTTTTTCTCCGTGGCAATGCCTGGGGCACCAGGTACTCGTGGGCGGGCGAGGCGGCGCGGCAGTACATGTGGCCGTTCGCGACGGCCACGTACGGCCCGCAGGACTCGCAGCCCCTTGGCACCCCCAACTGGAGGATGTCGCCGCCGACGGCATGATGGTCACACTTGCCAGCTTGGTCGCCGGCGCCGTCACCAACCCCTCCGGCTACGCCTACTATTGCAAGGCCGGCGACTCCTCCGAGGCAGTTACGGCAGCAGCGGGGCTCGTGATGGCATGGTGAGTCAATGCAGGACGCTAGAATTGATAGTCAGGTACCTGCAAGTCAAATCATTTTCACTAGGGACAACATATTGATTCAGTTAAGAATGGTCATATATAATTGGATTTAACAATTCTTCTTTAGCCCAAAATTCTCTAGGTGGTTACATGAGCATATATTCCATGGCAGAAGGCTTATCCCATGGAAAATAGTCTTTAAAAATGGCCTGAGCTGTAACTACCAACTTAATATCATTCTTTTAGATATAATTATCTGAATGTATTGTCTACATTTAGTTCAAATACTAATGTACAGACCAAAATTGTATGTTGGCTAATTAATTTTTCTTTGTAGATAATTCTTATCAATCTCAAGCATGCCTCTTAACCTTTTTGGAACCGGTAAAAAGTTGCAGATGGCATATTCAATTAAGTGGGGGCAAATGTGGTTTTTGTATAGCTACTTGTCACCTATTGAATGATTGAATCACCCTCTGATTAGCTGAAAGATTTTGCTGTTTGTCAATTTTAAAGATTATGGTCCAGCATTAAGGATAATGTTCATGGATAATGTTTTATGCCGTTGTCTCATATGGTGGTCTCTGGTGAGTGAAATTTGTAACTTCGTCAATTATTTTTTGAGGCCAATGCAATCAACCTGTTATGTTTGTGCACACGCAGGGTCTTTGGCTGCTACGTGTTGGGTGTGTAGTTTAGTTCTTGAAAGATTCAGGTTGATATAAATACCACGAAATGAAAGGCACCCGTCAAGACCAAGTTCACTTCTTCACTACCCCAACTCTTGAAATTATCTACCAGTTGAAACTAGAGGGAAAGTATTTCGGCTTGCTCTTATGTTCAGATGACGTGAAATGTTGCACCCATACATAGCTCAAGGTTCTCAGTGCGTCGAACATGCTGGTCACTAGACAAGTGTTTCATGAATGTGTTTATTTATTTGTAGTGAAGAGATTTAGATAACTAAACTATTATGATATATAGATTAACGTTGGGACTTGTGTTAATTTCTTCTTAACTAAATCGTATGATATTCTAATACATTTACGAAGTATGGTGTTGTTTCCTAGCAATACATGCACTTCAAATTTTACTGATCCCGTAGCAACGCATGGGCATAGACCTAGTTTAAGTATATGCAGGCTATGTATACTAGACCGGCAGGCGCGCTTCGCCGCGCACATTCCTATGTCACAGCCGTGACACGAAAAGGAGAAATAAATTAGGTTATCACTCTTGTTTTTTCTAAATGGTTAATTCATAATCCTTCTTGATGAATATATATCATGTGCACAAACAGATAAAAGCAGAAGCAAGCGATAACCTGTAGTGTTGAAACACATACTTTTGTTAAGGTCTAAAAATTAAGGACGTTTCTTTTTGGACAGAGTCAGCATGAGGAATCCAATTAAATATTTGAATAAATGAAGATACATGCCAATTGCCAGATAAGGAATAATTTTAGCTTTGCAAGTTTGCATATGTAAAATGCAAGAAGTATTTCTGCAAGTTTCTGCAAATTACCCTTAACAAAACTTTGCTCAATGACAATGCTGGTTCCTGAGCATGGGAAGAACAGGACTTGTGATGGCAAAACAAAACCGTGCATCTCAGATAAGAAACAATTTTAGCCTTCCTATTGTGCAAACAACTAACTAAAAAGAAATATTCAGTGGTCATTGAGTTTAGATAAACGATTGTTAAATAGTTGCTCAAAGAAATCAAGTCAGGTGCAAGTAATAAAGAAATTGTAGAACACAGCATTATCTTTCTCTCGGTATCAAAATTTGATAAAATTGTGCACAAAAAAATATAATTACAATTATATGTGCCATGGTGAAGATGGACACCATATATCAGTGAAGGATTGCTAAAGGTTTGGCACAAAGAAACATAAAGATATGATTACTCTAACCATTCCATGCTTCTGAACAACCATAGCAAATCGTAGGATTGAAGCACATGGGTCCACATTGTATCTCAGTACAAAAGTTGGGGAGATAGATCCAGTGCATTAATTAGATTTTTACTGCAAAAAAAAAAAAAAAAAAAATCTGCTCCTCACCTGGAGAGAAAGAAACGACCATTTGATTGGTTAGAAGAGGGAAATAATGACGAAGAACAAATCCATCCAAGCAAGCTAAGAGTTGTTTGCCAAAGTGGGGTGGGGGGAATCGACCTAGAGTCCGGGTGCATCTCTATGTCATGCTGGCTTGAGAAGAAAGCTGCAGAGAACGATGGACAAAAGTAGGGCCTTCTTCCTGCTCCATTCCCCTGCAAACCATCAAAGTATTTTTCATGTTGACATGGTACTAAAAGTTAGTGGATTTCCACTATATTTTGATTGTAATCAAATCGAAAGCTTTATTGAACAATCTAGAAGGTGGAAAGAAAAGGAACAAAAGAGCATAAAGCCTGCTGGCAGCCAACTGAAGAAGGCATCATACACCTTAAATCCAATACAACAGTGACCCTGGCGACCACGCGCATGGACGGCAGGAGCACATGGTCATTTTGTTGTGAATAGCCTGTTACAAACAGAACACTCCATCTCTTAGTCACCTAGCATTTTCACCTTGTTTCTGCCTCCATTTTGTACAATGTCAGTAAGAACTAAAATTTCACAATGACAAAAATTGTGATGGCTACAATAATATAATAACTGGAAATAAATGACTAAACAATAGCTGGAAGGCTAAAGATCGTACCAGCAAATTGATTTCGGAACATAATCTTCAATTAATTAATTAATTAATTAAGAACATAATCTCAGTTTGGATCAAGAGTGCGGCACTTGAACCTCAAACTAAGAAGGTGAGTCATGAGCTTGAGAACGGCCACACATACTAAAGCTGCAGCTAACAGTATGTTAGCTTACGGAGGAGGAAATCAAAGATCCACAGCAGAGGACCCAGGCTGCGGCATTGGCAATAGCGGGGAACTGCGAAAGGCGAAAGGGGAAGGTACCTCGAGGAAAGCGCACCATGGCCGCTGCTCCTCCATGACCACGTTTGCTCCATAGCCGCGTGAGGTGCAGATCCACACAACCCATGGGCCTGCATCCAGCCAAGGAAGAAGTACGGTAGCCATAGATTGCAATTGCATCAGGATTCAGGAAGCACAAAATAGAAGGGAGAGAGGTTTACCGTTTGAGTGCAACCACGGGCCGCCGCCTCAAGCTACAACTGCGCCGCCGGAACGGAAGCCGGGCAATGGGATGGAAGGCGAGGGATTGAGGGATCCCCGCTCCCCGGTATCACCGCGAGGTAAGGACGGCTTGACGACCTCGGCCTCTGCATAACCCGGCACAGCAAAGGAGACGTCTTCCTCTGAGAAGAAGACGCCGGCCGGTGGCGGCGGCGGCGGCGCGCGGCCAGGAGCCGAAGCGATGCGAGGGCGAGGAAGCGAGGGAGAGGGTCCGTAGTTTTTTTTTTTACGGATCCCGGGGGCCACAGGTGGCGTGAGAACGACGCGGGCTGAGACGCGCACCGTAGATGGCCGAACCGAAGGACGGATACGCCAAATCAACGTAAGGAGAGGAAACCTAGGCATGGTATGAACTTTATTTATATACTGTATGGTGTTTGGTTGATTGTACAAAATAGAGATAGTATAAAAAAAATAAATGTTAAAAATTATATAGCAAATGTGGTCTAGTTTTGTTCAAAATAATGTTAGGAACGTAAATATGAAATCGGTTTAGAGATTAAATTTTTTAACTAAAAAATATAGCAAATAAATTGAATGAAAAAGTATCTCGTATTACGTGCCTGGCTAATACAAGCCTGCATAAGCGGAAACAGCCTCTGTTTCCCAAAGGCCACGCCACTGGACCTCCTTGCATAGGCTAACTGAAGTGCAGGAAACCAAACACCCTAAAAATAAAGATGCTGCATCCAATAAGGCAAGTACAAGCTAACCCACCCTACCAAACACGTAGTGCACAGTGCGACCCCAGCAGGCCATACCGAGGGGGTGGGCCGACATGGCCCATATATATGTATACATTTTTATACATGTATTCTTTTTCTAAAGGAAAAATTTTATCAGAGGTCCCTGAAGTGTAGCGAAATCTGGGTTTTAGCCCCATGGTCAAAAACGGGGTGAGGTGGATCCCTAAACTTGTCATACCGGTCACGATAGGTCCCTGTCCCAAACCAAAGGTGGTTTTAGCAGTTCCGCCATGTCAGCGTGTCTACATATACTGGGCCCACATGTCAGAACCAGTACAGGTTATATCCTCCCATTCCCCATCGAGCTCAGTCTGCCGCCAAGGTTGCCTGACCCGTTACCGGGTGTTGGCGGTCGATAAAATCTATTTTGACCACTAACATTGCATGTTTTAGAGTATACTTTACCAAGTTTTCACCTACTTCTAACTAGTTTCACGAGTTGTGCATAAATGTTGTAAGCAGAAGCGTTTCACATTTGAAAACATGGAGAAATAAGCAACATAAAGGCAATATGGCAAAGGAGGAGACAATGGGCCAAGTACGCAGGCCGGCCGACCAGACCAGATGGTCGGCCGACCACCACTCTAGGCCGGCCGACTCCTACCTAGTCGCCCGACTACCAGAGGGCTGGGGCAGTCCATCAGGCCGCCCAGGCCCAGGAGGGAGAATCGCCCAACCTTGGTTACTGGCCGCGCGACCCAGCCATGTCACCAATCTAGGACCCGCATGCAAAGAAACACAAGAATCATCAGTCACAACCGTTGAACTGAGCATCCAATGCATCAAAGGGTCGAAAGAACACCAACATGAAGATCGGTGACGTCATCAATCCAAGGGAAGAGGCATGCAACTAGTCAGGAAAGAACACGTGGTCGCCCGACCCCACCTCAAGGTTGGCCGACCTTCCTCGGAGGCATGTTACACGTGCGTCAACCGTTCTAACTGTCAACCAACTTAAGGAAACAAAATCAAGCGTTGGATGATCAAAGCCGGTGGAACGGACGGCCGCCCGGCCTCCCTGCAGGTCGGCCGACCACTGACTTGGTCGGCCGACCACCGACTTACCCCAATTACCGACTTACACACCTACAAGTACCTCCCTCAGCCATCCAAGCTATAAATACCGACTTACACACCTACAAGTACCCCCCTCGGCCATCCAAGCTATAAATACCCCCCGGAGGTCATTTGCAAGGTGTGGCGGATCAATAGAACACAAGTGTGGTTGTGTAGTTGAGTGTGAATATTGTAGTGAAGCCACCCTTCGCATTGTAGAGAGAGCCAAGTTGTATCAAAAGTGAGTAGTGAGTTGTAGAGTGAAGGAGTCGGAATTATCTTTGGTCTTCTGTTCCCGCACTCTTATTCTAAGAGGAATTATTACTCTATTTCCAGGATATAGTAAATTTCCTTGCTCCCCTTCTTTATTTATTTCATACTTACTTTATTTACATACTAAGTGCTCTGCTCAGTAGTTTACAGGCGCCAAGTGTGCTCTGTGTAGTTTAGCTATACAGTTGTACTTGCTCTCTGGCCTCGAACCAGGGAAGTAGTAAACTCGGTTGTGTAGACGTGGTGTCTAGACTAGAGTTTGCCTTGGAGGGTGTCTTGTCCCACGCAGCTTTGGTGGTAGGTACGCTTGGTGATAGCAAGCGTGTAACCTGTGTACTCCACCCCGTCGTCCGGATAAGTAGTCATCGATGCATAGCTGAATTCTATAGTGCCCGCCTTTCTCGTCTGGGTAATCAGCACTCTGGTGCCCGGAAGTGGTTGTATATGTCGCGGTTTTAATCCGGTAATGCATCACGGGATGTGTTTGTAGTGCTTTTGTGGGCGTCTGCGTCAACCGTAGCTCGATGGTTCGCATAGAGGTGCGACAAAGAACATAAAACACAAAGGAGGCACGATTTATACAGGTTTGGGCCGCTGAGATGCGTAATACCCTACGTCCTGTTTGGGGCTGATTGTATTGCTTTGAGCTCTCGAGGGTACAATGAGGGCGTATGAAGTTGAGGGAGTTAGAGAGTTGGGGGTTGAGTTCCTATGGGGTTGAGGAGTTGTGTCGTTGAGAGGGACCCCTAGCCCGCCTTATATAGTCCGGCATGGCTAGCAGAAAACGAGAAGTTGTGCATAAGGGGGTTAGCAACAGACTCACTAGAGGGGATAGCCAAGGCCAGACTCTTAGAACCTGTACAAGCAAGGGAATCCCTCAACTTGTAATCTACTTCTGTGGCCTTGAGCTTACTATAGAGTGCCTCTACTCCTATCGTATCATACCTTGCCGACTCAATGATTGAGTTTACCTTGATCTCCCATACTTTTCTGTCCAAAGCATACAACAACTTGATATCCTGCTGATGATCGGTGTATGAGAGCTCAGCGGGGGCAGAGTTGACACGCAACTTATTAATGATCGACTGAAAGCGATCAAAACAAGTCATCTACAGACTCTCCCGGCATCTAGACGAAATTTTCATATTCGCGCCGGTAAGTCTCCAAAAGCCTAGCCTTAATCGTCGTAGTACCCTCATGGTGTGCACTAAGCAGTGACCATATCTCACGCGTAGTCTTAAGGTGACTCACTCTCTCATAATCCATGGGACCAAGCCCGGAAAAGAGAAAGTTAATAGCCTTGGCATTCGCCTCATGCCGAGCCACGATATCCTGAGTAGTACGCTCAACGACTAGAAGCACCACAAAAGTCGTACTCTGAGTAGCATCCCATATGTCCTGACTCTGGCTAACAAGGAATGCCTCCATCCTACCCTTCTAGTAGGGATAGCCATTGGAGCCAAGGACGGGAATCTTCCCAGAGTAAGTCATCGTCGCTACGGTTTCGTCACCGGTTAAGGTATGAGAAACTTAACCGGCTCTGATACCACTTGATTTGGCTACCTAATATGTGTAGGATTGTTGAATGCTATGCTATCTTTTCATACCTGGAAATGCTAGTTGTATGCCTTTGCTAAGTTAATGCCTAAGCTTTTATGACACCTTGCTTAAATTGAAATCTGAATCAAAATACTTACAAGTGGTGTCTTATGTGATGAATTGAGAAAGATCCAGGTGGGTTTGCTTGTCACACTGATCTAGTTCGAGACAGCTTGCCTTTGCACTTTGGCATGAACTTGGACTAGGCTATGTATGACCAAAACCTTGTCTTAAGTTTCTGATGGTTATATAACCTAGGCTTGGCATTGGTTGGTAAGAAGTGGCAAAAGACAAGTAAATAACCCCTAGCACAAAAAGAACTTGCTTATGAATACAAATGTCTAAATCTGAAATTTGCAAGTCTCTAAAATGCTTATGGCTAGCTGTATATGCTTTGGTTGAGAGTAGCACACCTCGTATGCATTGCTAGAATCTTGTTGTTCATGCCTATCTTGCTAGGTGCTATTCATATTGGTGATGCTTTTTTTCATTAACCCTGAAAAACAACCTTACTCTTAATATGTGTAAGATATATTCATTTGAGCTTGTTGTATTCTTCTTTGCCCTCACTTGCTCTGTATGCTAGAACTTGTGATTACTAGCTTTTCATCCCTTCTGAGCTCTTTCAGTTACACTCCTTGCATTTCATAGCATATTTTGAGGGAGAGTTGTCTAGTTCAGGGGAAGTTGAGTTCAAGGAACCCTTGATGTGTCCATTGTCAACAAGGGGGAGAAATTAGTGTACTTCCAAAGGGGAGATTTTAAAAATATGGACAAGGGGGAGAACTCAGGAGAGATTTAGTTGAGGGGGAGCTTTGCATTCATTTTGCATTTGTGAGGATGCATTTTATGGGGAGTTGAGCTTTTAGCATGCTCTTTGCATCGGTGCGTTGAGCCTTTTGCCTCTGTCTTGAGGAGCCGATGCTTTGTTTTCTTTTGTTATCTCATTGTGCCCTGTTTCTTTGCTTGTATTTGGTTCTTGGGTATTTTGAGCAGCTTTCTTCTTTCTTTATTTCTTTTTCGGTTTTACGCTTTTCTCTTGTCTTTGTTCTATTTCAGATTACAGGTTAAAAGTGTTGACAATGCACTCATCAAGGAGGAGATTGAGAGCCAATGGACCGGCCTCATTGCTCTCCTGGTGTGATGAGTGATTGTCAATGAGCAAAAGCCCTCCGATGGACTGGAGGCCCTCCGATGGACTGGAGGTAGATGATAAAGACCTCGATGGACTGAGGCAAAAGCCCTCCAATGGACCGGAGGCAATGCTCGACGTCGGTCGGCCATGGGAGATCAGTACACGAAGGGGCGGTTCGGCAACGGTGGTGTAAGCCCTCTGATAGACCGCGAGGCGACTCCGATGGACTGGAGAAGCTGGGTGCCACCGTGGTGCTCCAACCCGAGTGCATGGCGCAAAGGCGTGCGAGGGAGGCTTTGGCGGCTTCGGCTCAAAACCGCCACCCAAGCTATTCAGGGCTTGGTGAGTTGGGCCACGACTCGCCAAGATAGAGAAGATGGGCCAAGTCTGGCCTAGACGGAGACTTCCTAAAGTTTCCTGGTTTCTGACTTCAAAACCGGGGGTGCAAAGGTGGATTAGACTACTGGCCACGTGGAGGACATCCGAAGATTGCGTGGAAGCTAAGAAGATGAAGTCTTCATCGTGGTCGTCCGTCTCCGATATTTCGGGTTCTTTTCTGTTTTAGCCCCTCCGGGCGTTTCTAGTGTTAGGGGTCTATGTGTAAAAATGCCAAAACTGAACCGGTATATAAATAGCCTAAGAGCTGGTCATTAGAGGTAGTCTTGGCAGCTAGGTTTTTATTTCCTTAGGGTAATTTTCGTTCTCAAGCTTTGAGCTCCAAGTTTAGGAAGGTTAGGGTGAGATCTAGCCTACAAATCAAGTGGGAAGGTGAGGGTGGTTGCTTGGGACGAAATTCTTCATTGTAATCTGATCTAAGACCTCTTTTGAGGCTCATAATCGAAGTGGTTTCGTGCAGCAACTTTGTATGCTTCTCCTTCTCTTTGTTCTCTTTGGTTTTTGGCTTCAATCCTTGGTTTTTTGGGTGTTTGCTTTGGCCAAGGTTGAATTCTTTATTTTCCTTGTTTTTTGAACTTGCAAGGACGTGGAGATTATGTCTTAAAACATCTCCATCTTGAAGGATTGCCACGAGCAAGTTGTTCTTAAGTTTTTCCCTTTCTTGCCCAAATATTCATCTCTTCACGAGATCTGAAATTCCCGCTAATCCCGTGATCTTTTTCTATAGATCTTTTGGAAATAGTTTTGGAATGGGGCTAGGATAGCCTATGCTAATTTTGGTGAAGTTTGGAGAAGGTTTGGTCAAGTTTCGGATTGCTTTTGTGTGAGGTTTTCTGCTATCCAGTTTTCCTACTCGTTCTGTCCGTCTTCAAGCCTTGTTTGGTTTGGGGGTCAAACCTTCGAATTTTGGGCTAAAATTTTGTGGAGCTCTTTATAAGTGTATCATAAAGCTTCTATAAAAATTTCAGATCATTTGGAGGTATTTTGACCTAGTTTTGGTATTATTTTCTTGAGGGTGGTCTGTCAGTTTTTGACCATCGGACGGTCCGATTGTAGTAGGATTTTTATTTCTTGTCTAATTGAGCTGAAAATTTGTAAAGTTGTTCCCTGGCCCCTTCTTAACCTTCAGTAAAAATTTTATAATTTTTGGAGCTGGTTTGATAAGGTTTTTGACCAACTCTTTTCAGGCTATTCGTCTGTGACCATCAGACGGTTCGATGCTCTAATCATCGGATGGTCCGATGGTCTAAACTTTCTCCTTTTGGTCTGAATCTTTCAGGAGTGGTTCTTAGTTGTCTTGTGAGGGTGTGGTAATTTTGAGGGATTTTTTGGAGCTTCTCTTGAGGGGTTTTGAGATTTTTCTTTGCAGCCCTGTGTGTCTGAAATCTGCAGTTTCTCGGAGTTGGTTCGTTTTGCGCTCTTTTTCTTAGCCGTTTGAGCGTGTGCTTCCGCTTGGTGCTTGGTACGTATCTGTTCAGTGGACGGTACCCAAGCACGTGTTGTCAGCGAGATACGTATCCTCTCAGTGGATGGTGTCTAGCTTCGTTGTGGGTGTTGTTTCCGTTTTGCTGCGGTGGGGTTTGAGTTTGAGTTTTCAAGTGCTTCTATTCACCCCCCCTCTAGTCTCACGTCTCGGTCCTGCAACAAGAAGTTCTAGTCCTACTAGGATTGGTTACATCTCATACTAGGATTCTCCTTAGATCTTCCTTATACACGTCGAGTCCTTGTCTTGTGCGCCGAGTCAGTCAGTCGTCTTCTGAGTTAGGCCCTCCGACGGTCCAGGTAGAAAATACACTCCATGAGGACCCAGGGGATATCTATCCCCCACAATCCCCCGAGCTTTAAGTTGACTTGAGAAACAATCAGCTTGGAGATCAAAAATCATCTTTCTGAATGTCTTGCCTTGTAGTCTTCTGAGTATCTTGTTTTGTTGTCTTAAAAAAAAATTTCACTGATATCCACCCATGCAGCTCCCGAGACTTAAGCTGATTAGCATAATCAGGTTGAGAGTCAAGTAGCTTGTTCATCCGAGTAGTCTTGATGACAATACATGGCGTAGACGATGGTGTAACCTCCTGAGTCGATGAGACGGTGGCATAACCTCCCGAGTTAATGAAGTATTAAGTCGGTGAGGGGTCAACAGCTCAGCCTCCGAGCTGACAAAGCTGTAACTTGGCGAGGCGCGCGGCGGCATAGCCCTTGAGCTGACGAAGCGGTGAGTCGACGAGGCAGGTCGCAGCCCAGCCCCAAAGCTGAGGAAGTGAGTCGGTGAGGCGGACAACAGCCCAGCCCCCGAGTCGACGAAGTAGTAAGTCGGCAAGGTGCGCGGCGGCGTAGCTCCCGAGCTATCGAAGTAGTGACTCGGCGCGGTTCGCGACGGCACTGCCCCCGAGCAGATGAAGTAATGAGTTAACGAGTATGATAAGTCGGCGAGTTGCGCGGCGGCGCAGTCCCCGAGTCGACGAAACAGTGAGTCGGCGAGGTGCGCCGCGGCGCAGCCCCCGGGTCGACGAAACAGTGAGTCAGCGAGGTGCGCGGCGGCACAGCCCCCCGCGTCGACGAAGCAGTGAGTCGGCGAGGTGCGCGGCGGCGCAGCACCCGAGTCGACGAAACAGTGAGTCGGCGAGGTGCGTGGCGGCGCAGCCCCCGCGTCGACGAAGCAGTGAGTCGGCGAGGTGCGCAGCGGCGCAGCCCCCCACGTCGACGAAACAGTGAGTCGGCGAGGTGTGCGGCGGCGCAGCCTCCCGCGTCGACGAAACAGTGAGTCGGCGAGGTGTGCGGCGGCGCAGCCTCCCGCGTCGACGAAACAGTGAGTCAGCGAGGTGCGTAGCGGCGCAGCCCCCCGCATCGACGAAGCAGTGAGTCGGCGAGGTGCGCGGCTGCGCAGCCCCCCGCGTCGACAAAGCAGTGAGTCGGCGAGGTGCGCGGCGGCGCAGCCCCCGCGTCGACGAAGCAGTGAGTCGGTGAGGTGTGCGGCGGCGCAGCCCCCTGCGTCGACGAAACAGTGAGTAGTATTTTTCTGATACGATAATCAAGAGACAACCTGAGTAGTATTGATCGGAGAGAAAGTATACTCAATAATATTGAAACGACGGAGCAAACCAATTGGATAAATGGCTTATGTGCAAATATAGAAGAAAATTAGCTTACGGAGATAGAGTGAACTCCCCGCTTGAATTCCGAGTATAGTGAAGGCATTGAGCGTCGGTAGGCCAGATCGACTGCCTCGTATAAGCAAGCGAGAGCATGTTACACTAGCTGTAGGTCAGGTTACGACCTGAGTAGAGGGCCAGAGTGCACCCTGTTATGAGTACTACAAAGGCATATAGTACCGAGCTGTCGGTCATACGATCTAGGTCGATTGCCTTTGTTTTGGTGGGGCCCTGAGTGCTCCCCGATATGAGTACGAACGAAAGCATGTAACACCTTACTGTCGGTTACACAATCTTGGCCGATTATTTTCGTGGGTGGGGCCGGAGGTATCCCCGTCATGAGTAAGAGTGGGCATGTAATACCGTGCTGTCGGTCATTGGACCTAGGCCGATTGCCCTATACGAAGGGATAGAGGACACCCTGTTATGAGTAAGCGTGAGCATGTTGCGCCGGTTAGCCAAACCGATCGTCCAATGGTCATATAGAGTTCATGACGCCCGTCGTTGTATGCATAGATCTTGCCAGAAAACACTGAGACTTGTCGAAGCATGAGAGGTGACAGAAAATATTTGGCCCGGCGAAACGTGAGATAGAATAGAAAATATTCGGCTCAGAGAAAAATGAGATGCGACAGAAAAGCTTTGCCTCGGTGAAACACGAGATGCAACCGAAAAGATTTGACTTGGTGAAACACGAGATGAAACCGTAAAGATTTGAATTAGAGAAACATGAGATGCGACAAAAAAGCTCGCCGAGGCACACGATGTGTTACGAAATAATTCGGGAAAGTACGCGAAGTAGAAAATGTCTCAGCTTACCGAGGCACGTAATGCATGGATTGAATGACCAGAAATAATCTGAGTAATATAAAACCCTGAGTAATCCAGAAATAATCCGAGTGATCTGAAGTAATTTGTCTGGTCCAGAAATAATGGCGATGAAATAATATGAGTAGCCAAGTGATCCTGAAATAATATGAATGATTCAGAAATAATGATCCAGAAATAATATGAATAATCCGAAATAATGTGAATAATCCAGAGTTGATCTGATTAAAACCAAGTGATCCGGGACGAGTGACCAGAACCAGTATGAATAATCCAGAGATAATCCAAAGACAATCCGGGTGATCCAGCAATAATATAGATAATCCGAGTGATCCATAGAAAATCCAATTGATCCAATAACTCGGATATTCCAGAAATAATTCAATGATCCAAATAGCCAGATGATTAAGAGATAATTCAATAGATCCACGGCCCGGATGATTAAGAAATAAAAAATAATATGAGCAATACCCAGATCACTTGTAATGAATAACTCACTGTGGTTAGTTGATAGACCTCGCTTTTCTAGCAGAAATCAGAAATAGTCAATAACAGTGCTAGTTGACTGTCCGATTGCGTTGTAGATATTTGTGGTGATATGAAATATTTTCCTGACATAATAATCAAGAAAACAACACGAATAGTACTGTTTGCAAAATAGAGTACTCAAATATGAATAATATGGCGATGATCGGATGAGATGGTTGGATAGACGAAAAATAAATGTAGCATATTTAAATGCATAATTCAAATAATGGAACGACTTAGCTGTTTGTATAATCCAATGAGTTTTGGAGTGGACCCGAGTCGACTGAGAATATATTAATTGTCAGGCTATCCGAATCGTGTTGGTAGTATGCTCGGACTTGATGCTGGCCTTCCGTGGAAACCACAGCTAGCAGCCCGTCGTCGTGATGCTGGTTCAATGAACTAATTGATACGAACTTCTTGCTTGGCAAGACCGGCAGATGGTGTGGATGGAATTTATTTCCCTTAATTGGACTGATGCATTGCCTCCGATGTAACCAATTATTTCAATTGCCCTGGCTGAATTTCCTTTTTCCTCTTGATCCTCGTATATCGCCAAGACAGTGTTTAGATACGCCGATTCAATTGAACTAGAAACTGCACTTCCTGTGGGAGTCATCAAAAGACACGTTGACGTAACGTTGAACTGGAATCAACCTCTTCACGAGCGTGCTGTGTTGGTCCGATCTGAAGATGTGTCATTAAATTCTTTTTCTAAAATCTGTCGATGATGCAATTAACTCTGGAACCTTCGTTGTGTCAACTAATCTTGGTGGACGTGATCTTCTTGCTAACTACTGATGATGAATTGCATAGACTTGATCCCGATCCAAACCGAGGCCGAACCAAGCTCGGGCTGCCTTGTATGCACGTACGGAGTAATATGATTCGTGTGGACCCAAGGCTTGATCTTCGATTCCGATGCAAGCTGATGTCTCCATCGTCGTTTATTGCTTTTTGCTGCCAACGCCGAACTCGTGTGTGGCTTATCGATCTTCGAATCTTCGATGTCTATCTGCTCGCGGCGAACTCCAACTGCAGCAAATCCCTAGTACCGTGCGGGCTCCGCATCCAGACGGTGCAATCGGCCCCGACAATATTTTTTCTTCGTCGTCGACCCGCTTGAACGGACTGCCACCTGACTTTGCCTTGGGCGGATGCCGCCGGACGACGGCGCAGTAGTTGATTCGTTTGCCGGTAAAGCTGATTCGAAATAGAATATATACCCGGTGCATGGAAGCACCCAGCGATCGGACCCGGCGAGATCAGGACACAACAGTCCACCAGGCTCACACGAAGATGTGCTGTGCGACGATCCAATATTGTCCAAGGCTGCTGCTTCGCCCTGGCGCGAGGTTTGATGTAGATTGCTACCGTCGTTGTGCGTCCGTGACGACAGATCCAAATAGAACCTGTCACTCTGTCACTCATGATGAAGATAGCCATGGAGCTAGTAATGTTGTTGAAGCAGAAACCCCTACCTAGCGCGTCAACTGTCGGGGTTTTAATCCGGCAATGCACTACGGGATGTGTTACGTAGTGCTTTTGTGGGCGTCTGCGTCAACCGTAACTCGATGGTTCGCATAGAGGTGCGACAAAGAACATAAAACACAAAGGAGACACGATTTATACAGGTTCGGGCCGCTGAGATGCGTAATACCCGACATTCTGTTTGGGGCTGATTGTATTGCTTTGAGCTCTCGAGGGTACAATGAGGGTGTATGAAGTTGAGGGAGTTGGAGACTTGGGGGTTGAGGAGTTGTGTCGTTGAGAGGGATTCCTAGCCCGACTTATATAGTCCGGCATGGCTTGGGTTACAAGGAGTTCTAGTCCTACTAGGATTGGTTACATCTCCTACTAGGATTCTCCTTAGATCTTCCTTATACACGTTGAGTCCTTGTCTTGTGCGCCGAGTCAGTCAGTCGTCTTCTGGGTTGGGCCCTCCGACGGCCCAGGTAGAAAATACGCTCCATGAGGATCCAGGGGATATCTATCCCCCACGCTATAGGCTTAGTGTCCAAGTAACCTGTTGAGTAGGACATTAGTTTGTTTAGTAAAGTTAAGTTGTTTTATTTAAAGTAGTGAACCTGCTCTACTCTGTCCTTTATCTCTACATTTGCTGGCTTTACTGTTCCGTTCTACCTGTTCTACATTGAGTTACTCCTCGTTCTTCGTGGATTTCGATACTCTGGAATACTCTTGGGTGAAGAGCTACAACGTGTTTTCGTGCGCTAGCGGATTTATATCAGTAGGCTAAGAAATGCCAACAAGCTTTTCTGGCACCGTTGCTAGAACGGTAGCTAATTTGACTAGAACCTAGGACCGTCCATACTCACACCATACACAACCACCACATATATCCCCACCAAATACCACATATCATCCACCATATGGAATCCACACCTATCTTTCAATTCGTCGCTCCAAAGGGCGGTTATTTGGAGCCTCCACCATCATCCGCACCTATCACCACAGAAAGCTATCAGCTACGTCCCGGCTTGATAGCCATGGTTTGGGACCAATCATTCAGAGGGCAAGAATCAGAATGTCCCTACGCACACCTCTGGGAGTTCGAGCAGCTGTGCAGCTGTTTGGTCATCTCAGGAATGTTTGACGACACACTGGGATGATTGCTTTTTCTGTTTTCACTAATGGGGGAGGCAAAAATCTGGTGCAAGCAGGCAGTTGGTAAAGTAGAAGGGAGTTGGGAGAACCTAAAAGCTAGTTTCTGTCTCCGTTTCTTTCCGCCTAATAAGGTTGTCGATCTTCGTTGCAAAGTGTTCTCATTTCGACAATGAGAAAGGGAATCTTTGGGGCAGCTTGGGCACGCTTCAACCATCTGGTCTTCTCAGGACCAGATTTGGTAATTTCAGAGGCAATGTTGTTACAGCACTTCATCCGAGGCCTTACACCTGGAGCCGATCTCTGTCTCGACCTCGCCTCAGGAGCGTCGTTCTCACACCTAAAACAATCCGAGGGAAGAAAAATTCTTGACAAAATCTTCGAGAAGGCTTCTGAGCTCGATACACTACAAGAATCACCTCCACAGAAGCCACCCAAGTCACTCAAATATGAGGAGAAACAAATATTATCTACCCCATCTCCACCATCAACCCTTCGAATCGAGGAAATTCCAGAACCATCGTCTAGGCAAACTTAGAGGGTCAGTTTAGCGTTGACGGCTCCTTCGTCGGCACCTCCGTTCTCCTTCGAGGATGAAATCTTCATGGATTTTGGCGACGCCTCTCGGTTGCCCAAACAAGACCGACGCTTCATCAGGGCCTCCATACCAGCATACATATTGCCAGATAAAAAAGAACATATGGAGGAGGACCTTCTCTGGGTTTCGGCAGCAATCAATCGGGATTGGCTAGAGGAGAGACGTCGACACGAAGGCAGTCAAATTCTACCCAGACCCCAGCGTCATGTGGCGGAACCGCCCTGCTTAATCCAGACTAAGCACACCTGCCACTTCTAGTTCGTAGTGCACTTAGGCCAGATTAAACCCGGTAGTCCGTCGAGAGTCATTCGGCTCTCGGTAACACCATTTTCCGAGGAACCGACATCAAACACATCCGACTCTCGAAGGAGCTATAACAATTACATCAACACAGGCAGTTGAAATAGAGAATAATAGTCTTAATTTACAAACCAAAGGTATTAAATCAAATACATAGTCAAAATATAGCGGAAGCGATTTCAGATTATATATACAGCGGAAGCGTTTTCAAAACATCTCGCAGCAGAATAATACACTTAAGTAGTCTTCATGAAGAGATAAACAAGGCGAATAGCACCGAGCCCACTGGTACTACCACCTCCAACACAGTTGTCCAGCTATCGTCAGTACCTGTAATCCAAAAGTGGGGGCAAACCCTGAGTACTAATTACTCAGTAGGACTTAATGGACGGGGCTTACGGCTGACGCAAAGCTTGCTTACTAATCATGTGGATCCTTAGCTGTTGATTTTTAAACAAGGTTATGTTGACATAAGATAGTAGGATTTGACAGCTGCTATCCATTAACTATGGAGATTCATTTATATCATAAATACTTGCACGAAAGTAAAACATGAGAACCTTCAGTAACTTGCATAATATTCAAGATATATCCCTATTCTACACATGTCCCGTCCCAAGATTCATAGCGCCCCCATCTAACCCCTAGGAGTAGCCGTCTCAGGAGCGCTACCACGGTACGTCGGGTCAGCCCTCCTTCGACATCAAAGCACCTCCCAAGTCCATCGACCTCCTACCAGTGGATGGGTAGCACCATGAATAGTGAGACGGATCATACACATCCAAACATGTTGTATTGAAAAACATGAATGTAAGCATAAAGTATTTAAGTTATTACTACGTTCGGGCGTCAAAGGCATTGGCATTCTCACACCTGGTTAGCATCAGCGATTCGAATCGATTTGTTAATTCCCGGGAATAATTAAAAATGCCAGAGGTATATGCTTACTAGCCATCGCGTTCCCATATATAGCCCCCATCTCCACTTGTCCCATCCCAAGTTCGATTCCAACCCGCCACTTCCCCGGGTTTAGCCCCCATGGAGCGTTACCACGGTACGTCAGGTCAGCCCTCCCATGAGATAAGCGCCCCCAGTTCCATGGTAGGAACAAGTCTCTGTTCTTCGGATGGCACAAGTAAGACTTTCATCGGTCCATTATTTCGGATAAGCACCTTAGTAATGTTATGCCGACCAATAGGCGAACAACGGACGGGCCTTAAACGACTCGGGCGGAGTCTACCATACCTTGCCACATTATCTTTCATAATACTCCCATAACTCCGCCCGGTCTCTGTTTCAAACATAGCATATAATAATCTTCCATAAGATTTTTGTTTTGAAAACACCTACGCGACGAGTGACTCCATTTACTCGTGTCTACTCGTACCTAGCAATTCTAGGCAACTCGTCCTACGAACTCTAATATATAGATGCTAGTGCCAGGGCGGCCAAGGAGTCTAATGCAATTGGTTCCAAACAACTCCTAATGCAGATGCGTAAGCATTCATCAAGTATATTTGCTGGGTAAAGCATGGTCCTGCCTACCTTTGTTTTACTTTAAGAAAACCAACAAACTAAGCTAATGTTAGTTTGTCGGGTTGTGAGGCTTTGCCCCAGGCAACCCCTTGATCCATTGGACAACTCCTCCGTCCAAACATGACTGATGGGCCCTCCAGGTCGTGAGTGGGGCTTAGTTGGTTTTTTGGACACCAATACTTGATGTAGTTCCACGCACTTGCTTTTTGATCACGTATCTGCAATTAAGCGTCACTATATGAATGCCATGCACGATGCAGTGAATGGGATGCATGAATGACAAGCACACACTTAGAAAATTTGTTTCGTGGTTAGGTAGGAAGGTGAACTAGACTACTCAAACAATATTATTTTTGTGGGTATAAATCTAGCTTACGCTCATACAATTAAATATAAACAGTGCAATATATAAATTAGTACACGAAGTTATCAATCCTATAGCTTCTCAGATTTTTCATAAATTATAGGAATGGTTTTCGGAGGTGAAATTTTACCAGTGAGCTATACTTAGCATGGACTGCATGTACAAAAACTTACCAGTTAAAACTCCCAAGTTTGACAGGACATCTATTTACCATATATTTATCTGGTGCGAATTTAAGATGTACATATGAACAGTATAAATAGACTTCTCGAATATACTTTCTGAACTCTATGCATCAACGTTAAGCTATCAAATTTTCTAGAGAATTTTCCTGGCAAGTTATGACCACTTTTTCTAATTATCATTTCCAATATGTAGCATTTTGTCATTTTCAATTCACCATTAAAACTTAACATGCACAACTTCATATTTCACCAGTGGTCTATTCATACTACCCAAAGTTTATGAAAAATGACAGAGAGTCATTTTGAGCCTATTCTATGTAACCTCCAATTTCTAAGTTAAATAAATGCACATAACACATGTATAATGGTAAAAGGGTAATAAAACAGCAAGTGCTAAGGCTACAAAAATTCACATAGTGCTATAATGCCACAAGAAAGCTACTGTCCAAGTTTCATGCCATTTGAAGTTCATTTGACCCACTTTTGACATTTATGTTGTTTTAACATGCATGCAACTAAACAAGGGTAAAACAGTCATTTCACATATCCACATCATAACCATTCGATAGATCTATTTAAGAGGAGTCTAATGCAACTGAGTTTACCCATTTTGGATTTTTCTGTGATTTACTACGATTTTACAAAGTTTAACCGAGGGAAAAATGCGTTTAAATCATAAATCTACACCGTCGAGGACCTATACATAATTAACTATAGCTTCCAGGGGTCTGCACAGAAGTTATCAGTCACTCAGTGAATAGTACACAAACAGAGAGCTCAAAAACGAGAAAGAGTAGGGGGTTTTGTGTAAGTCGTCGAGGTTTTCTTCTACCTCTGGACAGGGCGAACCGCGCGCGGCAGAGGAGGGAACGACGGCCTGCGCCGGCGAGGTGGGGGCCGGTCTTGGAGCCGAGTGGGCCTAGGGACGTGTTCCTCGCCACGGGCTTCCATTTTCCCTTGACCTCGTCACGCGAGAAGGCCTGTAGAGGCGGCGCGGCGGCGGTGAACCGGGGCGCGGCCGCGGCTGTGTGACGGCGGCGCGGCGACCCGATCCGGCGAGGGAGGAGGCCGTAGGGGCTTCGGTCAGGCTTCACAGCTGCGCGGGGACGAGGCGAACCCGGCAGAGGGGAGGTTAGGGCACGGGGATGGCCGGGAGGGGGTCCTCCACGGCGAGGTGGTGCGCGGCGTGGCAATGGCGGGCGGCGCAAGTGGAGCGGGGTGCTAGGAGCGACAGCGAAGGTCCAGAGCTTGGGGGTTTAGTGGAGTGGAGCGAGGCGAACGCGAGAGGTGCTTCGGCGGTGTGGAAGGCGTCTCGAGGTGGCCGGCGTGTGAGCTCACCGCGAGTTTGGCCATGGTGTCGGCCATGGCGTGCGCGAGTGGAGGCGGTGGTTGAGGGAGGAATTGACGTCTACTTCATTGGGGAACCGGGGGAGGGATCCAGGAGCTTGCGTCGCGCGGGTTTGGAGGGCGGGAGGAGGCTCGAAGTGGCGGGGCCGCGAGCTTGGCCATGAGCACCATGGCGGCCGGCGCTCGCGTCGCTCTGGCTCTGCGCAGGCAGAAGCAGGGGGAGTGGGAGGGGGATGAAGAGGGTGAGGCGCGTGGGAGTGAACAAAGTCGGGGTTGCGTCCACGTTCAAAGGGGGCGCGGCCTCGGCCTCGGTCGGTCAGACGGCGGCCATGACGCAGAAGGCGCACGCCGCGTGGGCGCGAGGTAGAGGGGAGAAAGGGAGGCGGCGTTTGCGCGGACGCGGTCCATAGACCGAGAGTGGCTGACAGGTGGGTTCGGGTGGGGATGAAGTGGTGGTGGTCCAATGGACCGGGTGCACGGAGGAGAAATCCAGGCGGGGCCCACAGCTGCTGTTGTCCGCGCCCGGATCCGAAGTCCGACAGGTGGGGCCCACCTGTAAGCGACTCAGGGGGAAAAATAAAATACGAATTTGGAAAATCCTGTTTTGACTGCAGAAACACCCGCCGGAAAATCGTGTATTTGATCCATTTAACGGCCAAATTTGGAAAACCTCCAATTAGAAGAAATGTTTCACACTTTGCGATCTATAACTTTGTCAAAAGCCTTGACACCATGTTTTGTACAGAAATGTGGTTTAAATTCGAATTTAATCTGCTGACCCCTGTTGACCAACAGAACACATCAATTTAGAAATTCTAAAAGTCCCACTTATGGTCACATTCACTCAAGGAGTTTTATACCAATGTTGTTTATAATTTCATGACCTACAACTTATTCAATTGGAGTTTTGCAAGATTATGGCTGTAGACCAATTTAAATTTGAAATTACTAAACAAATCTAGTTTGGACAGAAATCATATGCTGACAGAAAAGGTCCCAAAACACTATTCAAATCACTATGCATGTCAACACTCCAATTACCAAAGTTGTTCCTAATATAATTTTCTACAAGTTTGGTATATAAAGTTTGGCTTGGATCACCACAGATTTTGAATTACAAGCACAAACATTGTTGAGGGTTTGATAAAACTGCAGCTTTAGTTTAAGTAGAGTCTTTCTTGTTTCAAACTTTTGAATACTCAAATGAAGTCTAAACACCTCCACTATATGTGCATTTGAAAGGTGATAAGTTTAATTTCACTTCATAGAAAGGAATATTTTGAAGTTGTGTGGTGAAAACAAAAGTAATTTCAGATTCAAATTTGGAGTGAGCTGAAATTCAGACTTGGGAATTTTTCTAAGTGGACTAACTTGGGGCTGATTTCATGAGGTACTTGGGGTCAAAATTTAAAATAGTTAGAGGCAGTTTTAAACCATGCTCAGGGTAACAAAAGTGAAGTTCACGGTATGTATGACAACTTTGATAATGGGGTTGAGCTCAGGTACTAATGGATTAGAAAGTTTTATTAGGGCTCAAATTTGGTCACGACCACTATTGACACCTCTCTAGGAATCTCTGATTTGATTTGGTCTCGACTTTTAAACCTCATAACATATGATTATAAAGATGGTCGTAATAATCAATGTTGAAGATAACATCCTGAACTAAGACTTTTGTATTTGGTGTTTTGCACAAAAACTTGTGGTTGGTGACTTAAACAACCAAACCACGTAGGGTATTCTCTAAAAAAATTTTGGCTTAGTGACTTCACCTAGTCTTCGTTACTCTCCAAGCGTCATCAAGTCCTAATTCATTATTAACTTGTCTCTAACTGTGTGTTAGGGCTTTTGAGATGCCAGGGCATCACACGTCATCCCAGGCCAAGTAACAAGGCTTCAACCGCAAGATATTACATATGACCCAAGGGTAGGAATCAATATAATCTCTAAGTACGTAATGGACAACTTCTACCCGACACAACCGCTATCAAGGTCTATCATGTGTCTGCAATGGACAAAGGGCAGTTACTTCAAATGCTAAGGTGTTTTGCGGGTGATCCCAACAACCTTGCGGGATACTCAGGTGTTCTTAGACTTCCACGTCTTCGACATCCTCGAGGGGTCTCCACCACTCATTGTGGTTGGAATCCCAATCGCAGCCCTCACCAGCTCAAATATATATAGAGGGAGACTACAGCTTCAGTTAGGCAATGAAGGAATCAATGTCAATATCGATAGGTCGCTCAATGCCAAAACTGAAGCAAAGCCAGAGATTGACCCTATAGAAGAAGTGATGAGCCTTTCACTTGAGGAAATGAGTCAAGATAACCTAGAGGAAGAGGATGTTAGTGACTTCAGTATGGTAGAGAAGCTATGGAAGTTTGAAGAACTTGGTGAATCCTTACGGTCCGAAGCTCCAAAGATAGAACTAAAGCAACTACCGCCTGGCCTGAGGTATGCCTTCCTCCATGGGAATGAGGACACACCGGTAATCATCAGCGACAAGCTGACGGAGAGTGAGAGCCAGCGATTACTATCAGTTCTGGAGAGGTATAGATCTGTGCTTGAATACTCTCTTCAAGATATGAAAGGAATCAGTCCCATTCTATGCACTCATCGTATCCCTATGGAGGCTGATCACAAGCCAACTTGGGAGCCACAACGTCGATTTAACAATGCGATGAGAGAGGTAGTCAAGAAGGAAGTACTAAAACAACTTCATGCGGGAATCATATACCCCATAAGTGACAGCGAATGGGTCAGTCCTGTACAAGTTGTGCCAAAAAAAGGAGGGATGATAGTCCCAAAAAATCAAAACAATGAGCTCATTCCACAAAGAACTGTTACCGGTTGGCGGATGTGCATCGACTACAGAAAGCTTAATGCCGCCACCAGGAAAGATCACTTTGCTCTTCCTTTCATTGATGAAATGTTGGAAAGACTGGCAAAACACTCCTTCTTTTGCTACCTCGACAGCTACTCTGGATATCACCAGATTCCGATTCACCCAAAGGACTAGAGTAAGACGACTTTCACATGCCCCTATAGAACTTTTGCTTACAGACGAATGTCATTTGGGTTGTGCAATACTCTAGCATCATTCCAGCGATGTATGATGGCAATATTCTCTGATTTCATCGAAGATATCATGGAAGTATTTATGGATGACTTCTCAGTATATGGCAAGAGCTTTGATGGATGTTTGGAGAACCTTGAAAAAGTTCTCAAAAGATGCCAAAAAGTTGATCTTGTCTTGAACTGGGAGAAATGCCACTTCATGGTCAGAGAAGGAATCGTTCTGGGACATAGAATCTTCGAAAGAGGCATAGAGGTAGATCGTGCAAAGATCGAGGTCATTGAACAACTACCTCCACCCACCATCATAAAGGCCATCCGCAGCTTCTTAGGCCATGTGGGGTTTTATAGGAGATTTATCAAAAATTTCTCCCATATAGGATGGCTCTGACCAACTTGTTGGCTAAGAAAAATGTCTCGAAGCCTTTCACATGCTTAAAAAGGCACTGGTCTCAGCCCCAATCGTTCAGCCACCCAACTGGAACTTACCATTTGAAATCATGTGTGATGCAAGCGACTTCGCTGTTGGAGCAGTATTGGGTCAGAGCAAGGATGAAAAGCATCACGCTATCTCTTACGCAAGCAAAAAGCTCACTGACCCTCAATTGAATTACTCAACCACCGAGAAAGAACTATTAGCAGTGGTCTTTGCAATTGACAAGTTTAGATCAAACTTGGTAGGATCAAAAGTCATCATCTATACAGATCATGCAGCTCTCAAATACCTCCTAACCAAGAAAGATGCAAAACCACGATTAATCCGGTGGGTGCTGCTACTCCAAGAACTTGATATTGAAATCAGAGATAAAAAGGGAGTAGAGAATTCAGTTGCAGATCACCTCTCACGTATGAAATTTGAAGAAACATCGCCCTTGCCGATCGATGACTACATGAGAGATGATCAACTCTTAAAGGTGATGACAGCGCAACCATGGTATGCTAATCTGGTGAATTATATAGTTGCTGGCTACGTCCCTGAAGGAGCAAACAAAAGGGAACTGGTCCACGACAGTCGATTCTATCTCTGGGATGACCCCTACCTATATGAACTCTATGCAGATGGACTCCTTCATCGTTGCATTCCAGCTTGTGAAGCACCGCAAGTCCTTGATAGATGCCATGCATCCTCCTATGGAGGACACTATGGGGCTTATCGAACTCATGCAAAAATCTGACTGAGTGGGTTCTACTGGCCCACTATGTATGAGGATGCAAAAGAGTTCGTGTGACGGTGTCCAAGGTGCCAGCGCAGCGGGAACATAAGTCCAAGAGATGCTATACCACTCACAAGCAACCTTCAACTCGATATATTCAACGTGTGGGGCATAGACTTCATGGGGACTTCTCTCAAGAATGGAGACAAGGAGTATATCCTAGTTGTAGTCGACTATGTATCAAAATGGGTAGAGGCAATGCCGTGTCCTGCAGCGGCTCCATCAAGATGTTCTGGGAAACAATCTTTTTTTTTGTTTTGGAGTACCGTGGGTCATCATCAGTGATGGGGGCGAACACTTCATTGACAAGCGCTCCAGGAAGTGTCTCGCTGAACTCGGTGTGGACCATCGTGTCGCCACCTGTTGACATCGGAATTTGGCCGACCCTGTTAATGGGCCAAAATCGGTTTTGGGCTGAGAAGAAGCTGTCCAAGGAAGCGACAGCGTGTGGTAAAACAGGCCATTGGGCCTTGTATCATAGATTAATGATTAGTTAAAAGAGTCTAGTTTGAGTCGGTTAGGGTTTGTAGTTCAATTAAGGAAGGGCAGGCTTGCCGCCCTAGTCTTCGGACTCTAAATATGTACCCTTTGCCCAGCCAGAAAAGGAGACTAAAACTCAGAAACAAAAGGCTGTGGCAACCAAGAAGGTTTGGCGAGAAAAAGTTGCAGCACAGACGGCCGCTAAGTCTCCGTCGAGCGCTGACACCAAACCAAAGGTATGACTTGCCCTCGCCAGGAGGTAAACTTGGCTTATCCTCCACTGCATATTTAATTTTCCGCGTTACAATTTTCCTATCTTTCATGCATCTACCTTTGATTTTCACCACTGCATGTTTTAATTTCATCAAAAATTTTTTTGCTTAAGTTTGCATTTAGTTAGTTCAATTTTGTGAAAAAAAATTTTTTGGAGCCGCCGGCCTCACCAGGAGCCGGCCGGCCCCCCTCTGCTCTCTGCGCTCCACCGACAAGTGCCAGGGGCACTCGAGCCCCGAGCCGCCCGGCCTCCTTGCCAGGCCGGCCGGCCTCCTGCGTGCCGACGCTGCCCGAAGGCCCTGCGCCGCTAACGTCCCGTCCACCAGCAGGCCTAGGAGCCTTAGGCTCCTGCTCGCCCTGTGCCGCCCGACCACCCACTGGAGCCGCCCGGCCTGGCCTCGAGCCGCCCGGCCTGCCCCTGCTGCTTGCATGCTCCCTCGCGCGCCTATAAATACAAGTGCATGCATGCACTTGCTCCTTGCACCTCTCAGCAGCATGAGCATTCTCTTTCTCCCCTCTAATCACTCTCTTAAGCTTAGTTTAGCATTTAGTTTAAAATCCAGCACTTAGATGAAGTTCTGCCCAATAAAATAAGTGCTACATCCTCGTTTTTTTGGACGTTTTGTGGAGGCTCTGCCCCGCAAGGACGACTAACCCTTGGACGACTGACTTTTGTACGACTAACCGCTAACGCTAATACTTGTGTCTGCTTTGTCCCCTGTGTAGTACATTGTCTATTTTTGTAGGATGTCTTCTTTCTTCAGGAAAGAGAAGAAGGCCCTGAGCAACACAGGGAAGGGACTGCACCTGAAGTTCCCGTCTTCGTCGGACGAGCGCTCGCGCTCTCGTTCACAAACGGAAGCTCCAGAACCCCAGCAGCATCCGACAGGACTCCCGCAGTGTCCGATAGGATGTCTATCAGCGGTACACGCAGCCGCCAGGACCAGGAGTAAGATGAAGGAGTTTTTTCTCAACAACAACCGCAGCGCCGACTGATGAACCTGCAGGATATCAACATCCAAGGCGATGAGGAAGCCCAGGTGTTACAAGCCCTTACCACCAAGACCTTTTGGAGGACCAAGTGCTTCGACACCTTCTCCATCGTCGAGATAGGTATGTTGGACCCGTTCATTAAAGCATTTGATTATGTAGGTTGGTCGGATTTCGCTAACATTACAGAGGAAGGATCCGTTCTTCTCACACAAGAGTTCCTGATGACTCTCCGCGTGGACAAGCGTACAACAGGTACGTTCATAAATTTCCGCATGTTCAATACTGAATTCTCTGTCTACCCACGGCAGTTTGCCGACCTCCTGGGTTTCCACTCCAACTGCTCGTTGAGTGACCCAGCCGGGTATGACATGAAATCTTTTTGGGTGGAAATATGTGGAGAGTACGGAAAGGGGAAACACAGCACCACCAAAATTCACAATCCCACTCTGAGACTCTTAGCTTGCTGGGTCTCGCTCATCGTCTTTCCAAGAGGCGAGGTTCGTTGTGCACCCAACGAAGACCTCAAGTGCCTCTATGCCATGGTCAAAAAGAAGCGCTATGCTCCGGTCCTCGACATTGTCCACCACTGGATGGGCATGAGAGCGACCAACACCCCTATAAGCATCACTTCCTTTGTCACCAGGATAGCAGCCAACTTGGGCCTCCTAGAGAATGCCCAACTTGACTACCTTCCCGACGACACATCACACTATGTGGGGGAGCAGCACTTTGTCTAGGCACATTTCATGAAGCGAGACGCCGCAACTGGGAAATTGGTCATGACATGGTTCGGGCATAATCTTGAGCTGCCGCTTCCAGCACCACGCAGCTAGATGTGGAGGCACCACGCCAAAGCATCGGTGGCGTCATGACCAGAGCCCAGAGACGGCGAGCGGAGGAGTCACACCGCAGAGCCCGAGGAGAAGATTCTGAGAAACCCATCCATGCTTCCATACCAGCTGAGCCGTCCTAGTACTTCTCCAGTACCGGTGGCGAGAGTTCCTACCAGCCTTCCCATAGTACACAACACTACGGAGGCGGTAGTGCATCACGTGCACTCAACCGAGACTTAGGTCACTCTGCTTCAACCCGGTACCGAACACATAACATGGCCGACATCAACTCCGCAATGGAGGGGATGAACTTGGGCCAATACGATCAGAGGTTGTATCAGCAGGTAGGTGACATCTACCAACGCACGGAAGAGATGGGTGAACGGCTCCAAACCAACACAGAAATGCTCCAGAACCTGAATGAGCAAGTTGGAGCCGGCTTCCTCAATGCTCAGAACTTCTACAACTACTACTACCAAAACCCCCTAGCTTCATTGAAGCTTGGGAAGGATGGTAGACCGTTATGAGCATACCTCCTCGCACCTGTGTCTCCTCAGAGTAAGGTGTCCCCGTCTCTTGTCCTCGTCTCCTCCCATGTGCACCAGCAGTACCCCTGTCCGACCAAGCAGCAGCATCACCCGTCCTACCAGTACCAGTAGTACCCTATCCGATCGAGCAGCAGCATCACCGTCCTACCGAGGTAAGTACCTTCAATAATGTTTTTATTTATTTTCCTTTTTATTGCTTTATCTAAAAAAAAAGAGTGTCAATAAAAACAACTCCCAACTTTGATGCATATATCCTTCATATGGAAATGATGAATTGTTGCTCTATTATGTTCATGCTTAGTTGTTTATGCACGTTCTACACATAGCTTAATTTCGAGCTTGTGTGTATAAGTTGAAATGTTGATCTTGTACTTAGTGGATGCCATTTGCATAACCTTGTCTAAGTTGTTGTGAGAAATGATATGGCTAAGCACTAGGTTTTCTCCACATGTCCCTAGTAAGATAAACATCTCAGTTTATTCTTTTGAAAAATGAAATGAAGTTCCCCCATCGGTTTTTGAATACCCACCAGAGCCAAATACATTGAAATATCTGAGCCTAGCTTGTTTAAGCTACTTAAAGTTGTTTTGAGCTTTGTCAAATTTTGAGTCTCTTAGAATGTAATCATCTCTATCTTGTGATTTGTTGGAGCAAAAATCCACCACCACAAATGCATTTACCTATCCTGGGTATGCATCCATATATCTCCAAAATAATACCCTTAGCCTTACTCCTTCCAATCAAAAAAGAGGTGGAGTATGGAGCCAACAAAAATATGAGAAAAAAAAAGCATGCTAGTCAAGCATGGCAAAAATATGAGAAAAAGAAAAGCATGCTAGTCAAGCATGGCAAAAAGAGAGAAAAATACAAAAAGGCTCCATATTCATACCTAACAATCAAAAAGGAGAAGAAAAGGAAACCAGGAGATTCATCCATCCACCCACCAAATAAAGCTCCAACAACGAAGAAGGCTAGATGATGTAGTACATTTCTTTGCTCCAATCTTTGGCTTTGCAAAATAAACAACTTAAGTAAGCTAAGTTCTTCCATGACCCTGAGCTCCACATAAGCCTTAGTATAGGAAGTTCTTAGCCATGCTCTTGGCTTCAAATGGTGAGGATACACTTTGAGCGATCAAGAGTACCTTTGGGGAAACTTGTTTTCTTTTGAAAAATCTTTAAAAACATCTGAGTTGTGAATCCCAAAAGATATGCTTGGAGCAGAACCTGCAGCTAAGTCATTCTTCCTCTCAACCGCCCAAGACATGGTAAGACAAAAAGATGCACCACAGGTATGAGTGAGAGTGATCATTGCATACACTATGGTTTGAGGTAAAAGCATGGGTGTCGTTTGTGCATAACTCCTATTCATGAGCATCGATATTGCATCAATGCCTGATCCATAACCCATCTTGGCTTTACTCGAGGACGAGCAAAGGTCTAAGCTTGGGGAGGTGTTGACGGTCGTTATTGCACTATCAATGACCGTCAACTATCCATGAACATGGAGGAAAACATGCCAAAGTATGGATAAACCTGTGCTACTAACATATTTTCACAAGTTATGTTGAATATTTGATTGTAGGTACAAAGATCAGCAGAAAACAAGCAAATTTGGCTAAGTCATAGGGTCACTGGCCAGTGGGCCAGGTTGCCCGGCTCCAAGCCAGGCCGCCCGGCACCACTCCAAGCCGCCCGGCCTTACTCAGGAGCCAAATCAGCTCATCTTCAACCTGCATGTGCATAAATGATGTGTCAACACACTTGTGAAGTCCAAATGCCGAATGCAACGTGTCAAGTACCGAAAGGCTTGCCACATCACCGATCCAACACTTGGATTGGTGAAGTCAGCAATCCGCGAGACTTTAATCCTGCGGCTAAGGAAGAAACACAAGTGAGATCAACGGTTGAAGGGAAAACACACTTGTAACCGCCATAACCGCCATGCAACCGACTTGGGGAGTCAAGATGGACCGTAGGATGAAGAATGGCGGTGGATCCAAGGGCTGGCCAGGCCGCCCAGCTTGAGGTGGGGCCGCCCGGCCTTCTACCAGGCCGCCCGGCTTGACACCTGTCCCCTTAACCTCCATACCGACCCTATAAGTACCCCCACTCACTTGGTGACTATAAATATCCCCTAGCTCTCATTTGTAGAGTGTGGAAGTTGAGTAGCTCACACTATCGTTTAGTCTTGTATCACTAGGTTAGTCCTGGGAGTTAGAGTTGAGTCTGAGCTTTTGCCTCAGGGATTCCGGAGTCTTCTTCGAGTCTCGGTAAAGCTCTTGTATCTTTCTATCTTTTGTACTCGTTACTCCAGTATAATATTTATCATTGTTCTATCTTCTGTTATACTTTACTTTACTTCTTAACGCTTGCCTAGTGTGGTGTACCTTCATTGCACACTAGATCCAAGGCTTAGGTTTGTGTTGTTCTTAAGTTACCTGAACCTTGTTAGACTTGCCGGTGCTATAAGCTTGTCTTAGGCTTTTGATCTAAGATTAAGTTAGTTCTCACCCTCTGATCAAGGAAGAGCTTTAGTGTCCAAGTTCTCACTTGAACACTAGTATAGCGTGCCATCTTACCCACGCAGATCTGGTCGGTAGCCTCTCTAGGTGACAGCTCTAGAGGTCTCAGTAATCCACCCCGTCGTTCGGTAAGCCCGTAGGCGTTAGCCGGGTCTCCTTCGGAGGTCTACTATCTACCCCTTGACCCCTCGAGGCGCCGGAATTTCGCTCGACGCAAGACCCTAGCTTGTATCCAGTTGTCTTAGTTCAACCGCGAATACTCCTCTGCAGCGGTTAAGTAGTAGAGTTTGGAAATCTAATCTCACTCGTTGTCCTCCTAGGCAACTACCAAAGTGTTAGGCTTCTTTAGTCCCTGTTTTACACTTTCCACCATACACTATCTTTATATCTTACCCCCGTTGTAAGTTTAGCTGGTATTTTATCTAAGTTATAGTACTGCTTGAAAGTTCGATATTTCATTCCACCTATTCGCCCTTGCTTCCCTATGGATTTTTACGATACTCGGAATACTCTGAGTGAAAAAGCTACAGCGAATCTCCGTGCGCTTGCGGAGTAAAATCTGTTACGCTAAGAGACGTGAACAGTGCTCAGTCCACTCAGAGACAAAATCAACCAGCGCCGGGGTCTTAATAGCAGTACGAGGACGAAACTCGATGTCATGAGCCCCCAGCTCATAGGCCCACTTGGCAATACGCCCTGTGGCCTCCCGATTGCGCAAGGCTTCTCCAATCGGAAACTCAGTGACCACTACGATCTTATGCACCTCAAAATAATGACGCAGTTACGTGCGGTAATGAGAACTGCATATAATAACTTTTGAACTTGAGGATATCTGATTTTGGAGGGGCTAAGGACCTTGCTGATGAAATAGACCGGGTGTTGCCTGGGTACTGCGTGCTGTCCGTCTGGTCGCTCAACCACCAATGCGGTACTGATCACATGAGTCGTACAGGAGATGTAGAGGAGCAGATCTTCAGCCATAGCACGATTGGCAGATTTGAGTATAGGAGGCGTGGTCAAGAACTTTTTCAGAGCCTCCAACGCTTCCTGAGCCTCTGTGGTCCACTGAAACCGATCTACCTTCTTGATAAGTTTGTAGAAGGGCATGCCACGTTCGCCGAGTCGCGAGATGAACCGACTCAGGGCCGCCATGCACCCAGTCAACCTTTGAGCGTCCTTTTGCGATCTGGGAGGGTGCATCCGGAGTATGGCTTTGACCTTTTTGGGGTTAGCTTCAATTCCCTTGTTGCTAACAACGAAACCGAGTAACTGGCCCATGGGGACCCAAAGACACACTTGGTGGGATTAAGCTTCCACCGGAATTTCCTTAGGCTGTCGAACACCTGTTGTAGATCGTCAATGAAATCCTCCGCGTTCTTGGTCTTGATTACGACGTCGTCGACGTAAGCCTCGACACGCTTGCTCCAGTGGTCAGCAAGGCAAGTCTGGATCGCTCTTTGGTACATAGCACCAGTGTTTTTTTAACCCTAAAGACATAGAGGTATAACAGTACGCACCGAAAGGCATGAACGCAGTTTTCTCCTGATCCTCGACTGCTAAGCCAATCTGGTGATAGCCTGAGTAACAATCGAGGAAAGAGAGTAGCGCACAACCGGCCATAGAGTCAACGACCTAGTCTACACGAGGCAAACCAAACAGGTCCTTAGGGCAGTGCTTATTGAGATCGGTATAATCAACACACATCCGCCAGTCCTTTTTATTCTTTTTGAGAACGAGTACAGGATTTCCAAGCCACTCGGGATGCATGACTTCTCTAATAAAACCGACAGCCTTCAGCTGGGTTAACTCTGCCCTAATGGCCTCTCGCTTTTTAGGAGTGAATCGCCGCAGCCTCTGCTTGATGGGTTTTGCGTTGGGAACACCTTGAGTTGTTGCTCGGCCAGTTCCCTCGGGACCCAGGCATATCCGCAGGCTTCCATGCAAACATGTCGCGATTGGCCCATAGGAACTGGACGAGTGCGTCTTCCTATTTAGGAGGAAGAAGAGCGTTGATGGCAGTTGTCTTGGTCACGTCCAAGGGAACGAGGCTTATTTCTTTCGTAGGGACCGCTGGCTGTATTGCTGCGCTTGACGCGGCTTCTTGAGTCGGGATCTGGAGGTCTTCCTGCATCATGTGAGCTGCGTCTGCCTTGAGCTTCTTGTGCGCCGCCATGGTGTTCTGTTCGAGAGCCATCTAGATTGCTTCCTGTACACACTCCGAAGCTCCCTTGAAGTCATCCTGTATGGAGAGAACGCCGGCTAGAGCTGGCATCTTGAGGACGAGGTATGGATAGTGCGGGATGGCCATGAATTTGGCGAGCCCAGGACGCCCAATGATGGCGTTGTAGACAGAGTTGAAGGTCGGGACCTCAAAACGCAGCGTCTCTATGCGGAAATTATCCGCGGTGCCAAAGGCGACTGGCAGGTGAATATGCCCGAGTGGATACTCCCCTGCACCCGGCATAATTCCAAAGAACGGGGTATCTGACTTTTTGAGTTCATTGAGAGGGATCCCCATGTCTTGCAGAGTTTGAGGGAACAAGACGTTGATGCTTGCCCCGCCGTCAATCAGCACCTTCTTGAGTCGTGTGTCGCTGACTATGGGATTCACCAGCAATGGGTACTTGCATGGCTCGTCGAAGTTGAGCCACTGATCTGCCCGACTGAAAGAGATTGGCTCGTGGGACCAATCGTATGGTTGAGGCGGCTCCGAGGTGGCCGCGTTGATCCGCCGGTCTTCTAGCTTCTGCTGTCGCTTGCTCGCGTGGGCTCCGTGCCCACCCAGGATGAAGTTGACTTCCTTGTTGACATCTGGGAAGCGTTGACCATTGCCTCCGTTCTGGCGTTGCGGAGGCTGATTCCGTGGTGGATGTGGCGGCAGCGTTGCAGGCTGCGACATGGGGAGCTGGCCACGCGCCAGCATGACTTTGAAGTCACGGCAGTTCTAGAGAGTATGGCGCATGTCTTTGTGTGTGGGACATGGCTTGTCGAGGAGTTGATCGAGTGTCCGAGCCGGAGCAGGAGGCGGGCCACATGGACGCGCTGGAGGTGGCGCCACGACGCGGACCTCCTCTCGAGGCCTCTTGTCCCAAAGACGATCCTGCCGCGAGGATTCTTTGTGCTTCTCTTGCTTGCCTTTGCCCCAATCATCCTATCGAGGGTGGACAAGGACACGAGCACGTTCGTCTGCTATGATGTAGCGATCTGCCTCCTGGAAAAGGCGTTCCGAGGAAGTGGGCGCTCTTTCCAGTATGTGTTTGACGAACACTTGATCGTTCGACCCCTGGAGGAAGTCGTCGATCACCGTATCCTCCGAGACATCGAGGATGCGATTCCTTAGGGCCTGGAACCGCTTGAGGTATGATCGCAGGCTCTCTGAGTCCTTACGCGTGATGATTTTGAGGTCCCATCGCTGCGCCGGCTTGTCGGAGAGAGACTGGAAGTTTGCAACGAACAGGTGACAGAAGTCGCCCCAGTCTTCAATGCAACCCCGCCTGAGGTGGCGAAGCCATTGAAGCGCTTTCTGCCCCAACTTGATCGGGATGTAGGCCATCATAAGTTCCTCCGATGCATTGGCCGCTCGGGCCGCGGTAGTGTACACGGCCAGCCAATTCCGTGGGTCCATCTTCATCTCAAATTTTTCAATGTTCGAGATCTTGAAGTTGGGTGGCCAATCAACGTCCTGAATCCTCCGACCAAAGGCCGCCACGGCTGCTTCAGAGCTACCAGCTGGGTTGCCACGGTTCTTATCTAGGCGACGCTGCGGGGACTAAGGGCAGGGATCATCCCTGGTCTTGACTCGGGACGCGGGGCTGTCGACAGAGGCAGCTCCCGAGTGACCTCTGGCAGCTAGAGCGCGCTGAGGATGTCCGTAGTCCCGATCGTAGTTCGCTCTCCACTCCAACTCAAGCTGGTGTCGTTGAGCACGAGATTGCTCGATGTTGAGACGCGCGTCACGATTGTCGTTGATGATCTGGCGCGCATCTGCTGCCCCGGGATGCCTGGGTATGAGGTGATCTGCTACCCGAGTGAGAACGTTCTTGATGGCCTCTCCATCTTCGTTGTTGAGGAGGAGCTCGCAGAGCTTGGCTAGCGCCCCGCCGGCTTGACTCAGAGTTTCCATCACTGCTTCGAACTCTTTTAGAATATTGCGTCCAAGAAGCACAGCTGCCCGCTGCCACCTAGCTTCGCCAGCTTGCCAGTCACGACGCTGCTATCGGGCTTCGTGCTTGCGCCGATGACTCTGAACCTCTTGGTCGTTTTCGCTGTCCCGCGTCACCTTATCCATCGAGATGGGTAATGTGGGGTCTCTGTTGCCCAGGATATGTTGACGCCGAATGTTGTGGATGCGGTTTGCCCTCTCCCTCCTGTGGCGATCCTGCGAGGTTTCGGTGAGGACGGGTTGCTCATCATCTGAGACTGTCTCCTCGATCTCGTTCCCTGGACCGTTGAGCATGAGGATCTCAAGTAAGTAGAGAGTCAAGTTTGTAAGCGAACTCTCGGGATCGTCAGTAAGCGTAGGCTTTACCTCCATGCTGGAGGCTGAAGCTGTGGCTATCGTAGTAGCCGCACCGTGGTCAGAGGCCGTAGGAGTCTCAATGTTGCAAATTACATGGTGATGCCCCGCATCGTGATCTTCCTGAGTGACCGCCGAGCGATGAGAGGCTTCGACGGTCTGCGGGCTAGGCCAGCGAACGGTTCTCCCTACCGGGGTAGAGTTGATGACGAGCCCCATGCGAAGGCCGATCAACGGTACATCGGGCTCGCTGTAGACGTCATCGTCAAGAAGAGGCACGGACTGATGAGGACATGACCAATACGCATACGACCAAGGCCCAAGCGAAGATAGAGTTCAAAGCCCAATCCACATTGACGTCCTATGTATTCGCGAGTCCGGTTCGGACTGCTGGAGCAGGCCTCACGAAAACGGACGCCCAGGCCGCATACGGGCTCCGTTTTGGACATTCTACATATCATTGGAAAGCTAAGGAGATAAGCTTTCCAAGACAGCTGGTTTCACCTCAAAATTCTGTCGGAGTGGATGGAAATCGCCATCGCAAGATGCCGCCCAGAATCTGTCCCGCACCCGTTTTTGGTCCTAAAGGTCTTGTACTCCCTAGGGTTGCCCGGCCACCCTCTTGGCCGCCCCCTAGCCCTCTCTCTTCTATATACATAGCCGTCGTCATTAGATTAGATGGGTTTTGCTTAGTTGTTTCTGTCATCGAACAGTACCGCCGTTTGGAGATTACTCCAGCTCTTTGTGAGACCCCACTTGTGAACTTAATCATTCATCAGCAATTTTTGTTGCATCTTTCTTGTTCTTGCTTGTATTCTCGATTCACTAGCAGGGATTAGCCTTCGTGGCAAGGTCAACCGGGCAGCGTACGATTGATAACCAAAGGACGCGTGGTGCTGCGATTGCAGGGGTCTTGATCGTGCCGATCGGGAGCCGGATCGTGAGTGTCTCGTGCCGCCAAATCAACTTATCCTCCACCTGACGGAAGATTGGGAACCCGCCCGACCCCATCACGGATTGAGTTAGGTCGGGCGTCCCCCGCGCACCCTCGTCGTTGTTGAGGGGAGCCGAGGCACGAGAGAGTAGCCCCTGATACATGGTAGTGGAGTTGCGGAGACCGAACGGGATGAAGGACTCCACCCGAGTCATTTTGCGACCGTGGTCAGCCGAAGCTGGCTGGGTTCGCTTTGGTGCAGGTGGCAGTGGTGGGACCCGCAGTGGTCGAGGGACCCAGGAGCGGGTATCGATGGGGACTTCCTGACGAACACCCCCTCGACCCTCGACTAATCTGAGTCCAGGCTTGAGTCGGAGAGGTCGAGAGCGCCGTGCGGCGAGTTGGCGCTGAAGCGGTGGTCGTTGTTGGAGCTGCTTGAGTCGGCGCTGTCAATGTAGATCCAGGCCTGAAGAAGGACCTCCCGTCGGCTCGTACTCCCGAGCCATAGAGGCTCTGGGGGCACGATCCGATGGAGCTTGCCGTGGTGGCGGGTTCTGGAGACGAGCCGGCACCTCGCGCCGACGTGTTGAAGCCTGACGCTAAGTCGGTGGAGGCTGACGAGGCGCTGGTCCCTAGTGGCGATCTGGCGGTGCACATCGTCCATCAGGTCCTGGACTAGTCGGTGGTCGCATGATAAAACATGGTTGCGCCGGTGCGTTGCGAAGCTGGTGGAGGTCTCACCACCGGTCGGCGATGAAGGTGATCGACCCAAAGCGGATCATGTCACCCGGAGCGAAGTCGTTGATAAAGTGATCGGCCATGCAGCTAACTGATGTCAATCTCACCGCCCCCTACCTGGCGCGCCAACTGTCGGTGTTTGATACCGGCAATGCCCCACGGGGTGTGTTACGTAGTGCTTTTAGGGTGGCGAAATCGGCATAGCTCGATGGTCGCGTAGAGATGTGATGAAACACGAGGGTTTATACAGGTTCGGGCCGCAAGATGTGTAATACCCTACGTCCTGTTTGCTGCGAGTTCTATTGCCTTTGCTTCTCGAGGTTACAATGAAAGCTAGGGTGTCCGGTGGCTGGTATGCAATGAGTTGATCGATGATCTACGTAGGGGTCTCTCACCCGCCTTTTATAGTCCGCAAGGCTTGGGTTACAAGTCGGTTTCCATCTATGAGTCCTACTCGGATTGAAATCCTAAAGAGTACACAGAATCTACGATTATACGCTTCCTTTCTTGACTCCTGCTACTTCTAGAATCTAGAGTCCGAACCATGCTTCATCATGCCTTTCCTGAATTGTAGCTCTCCGACTTGATCTTCAGGCAAATCATCCGTCTATGGGCCCACGAGACCAGTCGGCACCCTGTTTGGGAGCCTATTGTCTCCATTGGGCCCTCCGACGGCCCATATACTGAATTTAGGCCGTGAGGGCCCAGGGGATATCTATCCCCCACAACCTGGGCTTGGATACCGATGCATCAGCATCGCCTCTAGAGGAAAAATTAGACCAATGCGTTGCTATCTGGTCTTATGTCACGCCCGGTTTCAACGAACAAAACCGTGCAACATATATATGCGCCAGGAAACATCTCGCATATACATGACAAATTACAAAGTACCACAAACACAAGCCAAAGATAAAAACGTACATAACATTAAATATATAATTATTACACTGTGACACAAGTGTTTAACTCAGAGTATAACGTAGCATAGCGGAAGCATAAAACATAAATATAACGGGCGCCATAGGGACGTCAACTGGTGAACGAAACGCCTAATACTCGTCATAGTATTGTACATAGTCTTCATTACCTCCATCATCTGAGCAGCGGTTGGATTTTTCCCTCAACAAGGAATAAATATAAAGAAACAAGCGTGAGTACAGAATACCCAACAAATATAACATAAACCATGAGGCTCTATGGTTAGCTGACAAACTGCATTAGTTTTTAATTTAAAACTTTTATTAAGGCCTAATTACTATGATTTAGTAACAACACCATTAGCCCAAAAGATATCGCATAAGAGTTAAATAAAATTAAACAGATATAACCATTATTATAACCAAAACTAAAACCAAGGAATCTCACCCAAGGGTCCTTCTAATCACTGGAAAGGGTCTGGCCACTCATAACCGTGAGCACGGCTAACATATTAGTTTTACACTCTCGAGAGGTTGTACATCTTTACCCACAAGTTGTGAGCTACGCTAGGAGTTCATCACATTTGTCACGCCCGGTTTCAACGAACAATACCGTGCAACATATATATGCGCCAGGAAACGTCTCGCATATACATGACAAATTACAAAGTACCACAAACACATGCCAAAGATAAAAACGTACATAACATTAAATATATCATTATTACACTGTGACACAAGTGTTTAACTCAGAGTGTAACGCAGCATAGCGGAAGCATAAAACATAAATATAGCGGGCGCCACAAGGACATCAACAGGTGAACGAAACGCCTAATAGTCATCGTAGTCTTGCACATAGTCTTCATTACCTCCATCATCTGAGCAGCGGTTGGATTTTTCCTCCCAACAAGGAATAAATATAAAGAAACAAGCGTGAGCACAGAATACCCAACAAATACAACATAAACCATGAGGCTCTATGGTTAGCTGACAAACTGCATTACCTTTTAATTTAAAACTTTTATTAAGGCCTAATTACTATGATTTAGTAACAACACCGTTAGCCCAAAAGATATCGCATAAGAATTAAATAAAATTAAACAGATATAACCATTATTATAACCAAAACCAAAACAAAAAAAGCTCAGCCAAGGGTCCTTCTAATCACTGGAAAGGGTCTGGCTGCTCATAACCATGAGCACGGCTAACATGTTGGTTTTACACTCTCGAGAGGTTGTACATCTTTACCCACAAGTCGTGAGCTACGCTAGGAGTTCATCACATTTGTCACGCCCGGTTTCAACGAACAAAACCGTGCAACATATATATGCGCCACGAAACATCTCTCATATACATGACAAATTACAAAGTACCACAAACACATGCCAAAGATAAAAACGTATATAACATTAAATATATCATTATTACATTGTGACGCAAGTGTTTAACTTAGAGTATAACGTAGCATAGCGGAAGCATAAAACATAAATATAACGGGCGCCACAGGGACGTCAACTGATGAACGAAATGCCTAATACTCATCGTAGTCTTGCACATAGTCTTCATTACCTCCATCATCTAAGCGGCGGTTGGATTTTTCCCCCAACAAGGAATAAATATAAAGAAACAAGCGTGAGTACATAATACCCAACAAATACAACATAAACCATGAGGCTCTATGGTTAGCTGACAAACTGCATTAGCTTTTAATTTAAAACTTTTATTAAGGCCTGATTACTATGATTTAGTAACAACACCATTAGCCCAAAAAATATCGCATAAGAATTAAAAAAATTAAACAGATATAACCATTATTATAACCAAAACCAAGGAACCTCAGCCAAAGGTCCTTCTAATCACTGGGAAGGGTCTGAGCCGCTCATAACCGTGAGCACGGCTAACATGTTAGTTTTACACTATCGAGAGGTTGTACATCTTTACCCACAAGTCATGAGCTGCGCTAGGAGTTCATCACATTTGTCACGCCCGGTTTCAATGAACAAAACCGTGCAACATATATATGCGCCATGAAACGTCTCGCATATACATGACAAATTACAAAGTAGCACAAACACATGCCAAAGATAAAAATGTACATAACATTAAATATATCATTATTACACTGTGACACAAGTGTTTAACTCAGAGTATAACGTAGCATAGAGAAAGCATAAAACATAAATATAACGGGCGCCACAGGGACGTCAACTGGTCAACGAAACGCCGAATACTCATCGTAGTCTTTCACATAGTCTTCATTACCTCCATCATCTGAGCAGCGGTTGGATTTTTCCCCCAACAAGGAATAAATATAAAGAAACAAGCGTGAGTACAGAATAGCCAACAAATATTACATAAACCATGAGGCTCTATGGTTAGCTGACAAACTGCATTAGCTTCTAATTTAAAATTTTTATTAAGGCCTAATTACTATGATTTAGTAACAACACCATTAGCCCAAAAGATATCGCATAAGAATTAAATAAAATTAAACAGATATAACCATTATTATAACCAAAACCAAAACTAAAGAACCTCAGCCAAGGGTCCTTCTAATCACTGGGAAGGGTCTGGGCCGTTCATAATCGTGAGCACGGCTAACATGTTAGTTTTACACTCTCGAGAGGTTGTACATCTTTACCCACAAGTCGTGAGCTACGCTAGGAGTTCATCACATTACCGGAGATGAGATGACTAGCAAGCGCACTACGAAGTCTTTACAAAGATCGCGTTGGTAAGGTGTAACCGCTAAGGTTTCAGGTTCCGCAACCGTGGGGCAAGCCTCAATGTGAGAAGCACATACATATAACGTAAAGCATACTCAACCCAAGTAGCACGAGTGCCACAGAAGCTCACCTCCCCTCTTGCCCCGCAGATAAGTTACTCCAAAACCAAAACAACCTAATTAATCAGCTAAGATCGTCACATTCCAATCTTATGGTAGCACTGTTGTCCCTGGTGGTCGCTTTGTGATTCGGTCCTTAGGGAGAGAACTAGCAAAAGCACACGACCACGTTGCTCAACCTCCCTAAACCATGTTGCTAAAAAGCCATATTAAAATGGACATGAACCGATCAGGGGTCAAGCCCAACAATTAATTGCATAGGATCATTAATCAAAATTAAAATAATAAAAGGACATGAGTTTGCGCAGCACCTACCACAACATAACCATTTGCATCCCAAAAGGTAGATATATAAGGATAAAAGTAGCTAGCTCAAACCTTACAGGCATACAAAATTAAAATGCACATGCAATAAATAAAAAGATTATTAGGTGTTGTTTATGTTATACTTGCCTTTCTCAAAATTTATTCCTTGTTGCTACTCAGAGGCTTCTGCAGGTTGCTCTTCGAACTCAACAGGCGGATCAACGTCTACGCACGATATACGGCACCAAACAAACATCCACATGAACACACATGCAAGCAAACAAATGCAAAAGGTAAGAAACAGTACATCATTACATTAAAACAGAAGGTAAAACGTATATAAAATTATTCTACACATTTATACGATCGCGTGGGCCCGAGAATCGCCAAAACGGATTTAAAACGTGAAAGATAAGGATAAAACAAGGTTCCAGGGGCATAACTGTGAAGAAAAGCTGACAACAGGGGCGTGTTGGCGGTCGTTATTTCCTAATTTCGACCGCCAATTCCTCGGTTTATAAATGGGGAATAAGCAAAGTTCTATGCATTATTTACTTTGAACTAATATCTTCCACGAGTTTTGGTGGTTGAGGCTATTTTGTAGGGAGACGCTCAAATTCCACAGAAATATACATCATATGGACCAAGGGGTAAATTGGACAAGGGGCCAGGGTCGCCCGGCCCCACATACAGGCCGGCCAACCCCACCTCAGGTCGCTCGGCCCCACATGCAGGCCGGCCGACCTCCACCAGGTCACCCGACCCCTTTGTCCTGCCTTAAGCCATGCCACGTCACCTGCATGCAAGGATACAACGGATTAGTGACGTCATCGATCCGACACCGTTCAATCCTCAACGTCCAACACTAAGAAGGTTAATCGGACAGCGGAGGAGGAAGCATATGGGCCGCCCGACCTAAGAGGGAGGTCGCCCGGCCAACTACCTTGGCCGCCCGACCTATGTAACACGTGCCCAGTTGGTTACCGACCTTGGAAGGAGTCCTGGACCGTCGATGAAGCGAAGGTGGTGGATCTAAGGGCCGCCCGACCAAGGGGGACGCCGCCCGGCCCCACATGCAGGCCGCCCGGCTTGGAGGAGAGGCCGCTCGGCCCCACTTGTCATCCACATGCAAGTGCCTTCACTCCTAAGCAGCCATGCATGCGAGGGAATATTCCCTATGATCAAGGGAGCATCTGCACCTCTCCAAGGCACCTCCTCCACTATAAATAGAGAGGCACCCCCTCACTCTCATTTGCACCATTGTACTCTCTCCACTCTCTCCTTTGGGGAGGTGCCCCCTTTTGGGTGGCGCTACCCCTTTAGTTCAATGTTTTGGTAGGAGTTAGAGTCGGGCTCTGCCTGTTCCGGAGCAGTCTTCAGGAGTCTGGTATGAGTCCCTTGTATCTTTGTTTTCCTGTAAGACTTTGAGTTTATTTAATATATTTCTTTATTTAAGTTCAAGCATTTACTTTCCTGCCTATGGTTATGATCGTAGTGTAGGGATGTCATTAGACTATAGTTAGGGTTGCTCTATGAGGTTATGGTTAATCTAGTCTATTTACTTGCGGGTTCCTTGTTTACGCTGCTAGTTAAGTCATAGCAGTTGTGATGCTTCCACTTGTTTCTAGCCAAGTGGAGGATGTGAATAACCAGAGTTTACTCTAGAAGTTCACCTTGGTTTGCAACCAGCCCCACGCAGCTCTGGGTGCCTCGTGTGTACCGCACAGGCTTTAGGTAGCTCCTCTCGGTGAACAGCGTTAGGAGTCTCAGTATTCCACCCCGTCGTTCGGGCTGGTGCCAGGTTGTGATCCAACATGTATGTAGACGCATAGTCGGGCTCCCTAGAACCCGCCTTTCTCGGCTGGGTAATCAGCACTCTGGTGCCTGGCAGTGGTTCTATAGCCGCGATGTCCGATGCAGTAAAGATGACTAGACCAAACCATAACCTCAGTCGTGTCACGACCTTAGTAGAGTGACAGTTGGAGCTAGCTTTGTCTTTTGGCTTGACCTTAGTAAAGGAAGATCTCATCAGGAACCAGATCCGTCTCGTTGTCCTCCTAGCTTCACGTTGAGCTGTGTATCCTTGTGGAGTGTGTCAGTGTGCCATTATCCTTTCTTTTACCGTTTAGAATGAAATAGTAAAATAACAAGATGTTTTATAAGTTAATATCTCTATCTCAATGCTTTCTTGTGGATAAATACGATACCTTGGAATACTCCTGGGTGAAAGCTACAGCGGTCTCCGTACGCTTGTGGAGTAAAATCTGTTAGGCTACGAACTGCCAACAGGGCTAAGTTTGGAAAACCGAGGGCCTGAGCGCAAATAAACTAAGCCACCGAGGGTTAAAGAGCTAAAACAGAGAGGCTTGGACTGTGGGTTCCATTTTAGAAAAGATGAGGGGCCAAAACATTAAAAACAGGGCTATTTTGTAAATACTTTTGAACAAGGATGGACCGTGGGTTAATATCCTGAAACCCGAGGGGCTCTTTAGCAAAACTACCACGGTTGACGACGGTTGACCGGTATTGACTGGCATTTGACTGGTCTCCGGTGGTCCTGGGGCGTCGGATCGAGATCGTGCGGCTCAGAAAAAAGGAGGAGAAGGTCCGGCCGACGGCGACCTCTCGCCGGAGTTGGACGTTCCGGCCTCGGCAGCAAGCTAGGGTCTACTAGAATAGGCTTAGAAGGGAGAGGGGAGGATGGCGAGTCTCACCAGGGGCTCGGATGCGGTGGTGGAGCAACGGAGGCGGCCTGCGACGGGAGGAGGCGGGCGGCGGCGGTTGTGCTCGCGGGGAGGCGCCAAGACACGGCTACGGGGCTCCAAGAACCGGCGGAACAAGGTCGCGGAGGTCCTGGGAAGGCGGCAATGGGGTCAAGAGGGCCGGTGAGGCTTAGATGGTGGCCAATTTGGTGGCAGCGGCGGTGGCTTACCTTGAGCTCCGGTGATGGAATTCGCCGCGGCGTGTGGTTCTAGGGCTAGGACAGCAGAGCGGGGGCGTAAAGGGGCGCGGCTGCGGCTCGGGTGACGCCTTTATAGGGCGGCGTAGGGGCTACGAGGGTGGCTCGGCGTTCGCGTTTGACTCGGGTCGAGTTCGATTCAAACTCGAGCCCACTTGGACTCGAGCCGTGCCCGGGTCGCGCGCGTGCCGCGAAGGGGAGAGAGGCGCTAGCGAGCGGGCCGTGAGCGCAGGGGAGGCAGGTGCACGGGGCCATGGCACAGAGAGCGCGGCGCGGGAGGGGCCACGGGCAGAGAGGAGCGGGAGTTCGGCATGCGGAAGAAGAAGCTCTGACGGGCGGGTCCCGTGGCGCAGAGAGGGAAAGCAAGGGAGAGGGAGACGCGCGGGTGTGGGCTGGCTTGGCTAGCTGGGCCCGCGGCGACAGGTTGCCCTGTTGGGCCTGGTGGGAGCAAACTGGGCCGAGGGAAAGAGGGGGAAGTGGTTAGGGCTGGGCCGATTTGGTTCGGACGGCCCCTCTTTGCCCCTTTCTTTCTTTTTTCTTTTCTCTTTTTCCTCTCCTTTTTCTTTTTAAAACCTAGGTCAAAACGAATCTAGAAATTCAAATAAATTTGAATTCCCATCTTTAGTTTATACAAGAAATAAAGCAATGCACCAGCATGAATGCACCAACATTTTTGTCCTATGATGAGTTTAAATTATTTATTTAATAAAATTAATCATGAAAATACAAGCCTAGGCATATAAAACCTTAGAAAATTAAATAAACCACATTAAATTTATTGTAAAATACTGGAATTAAAATTAGGGTGTTACAAACCTACCCCCTTAACAAGAATCTCGCCCCGAGATTCAGATAGGCTAGTTGGCAAAGAGAGCGGGGTATGCTGCTTTTAATTCATCCTCTCGTTCCCATGTTGTCTCGGCCTCTGTATGATGACTCCACTGCACATGGCACATCTTGATCCTTTTGTTTCTAGTAGTCCTCTCTGATGTGTCTAAAATTTTTACTGGATGCTCTATGTAGGTCAGATCCTCCCGTACCTCCAATCCTTCTAGCGGTATTTGCTCTTCGGGCACTCTCAAGCACTTCTTCAACTGGGACACATGAAACACATCATGCACACCTGACAAACTGGGAGGCAACTCCAGGCGGTAAGCTACTTCACCTTTCTTCTCCAATATTTTAAATGGTCCAATATATCTTGGCGCTAGCTTCCCTTTCATGTTGAATCTGCGAATACCCCTCATCGGTGACACCTTCAAGTACACATGGTCATCCACTTTAAAGGACAAATCTCTCCTGCGAACATCAGCATAATTTCTCTGCCTGGACTGGACAACTCTCAAATTTTCCTGAACAATCCGCAATTGCTGTTCAGCATCCTGTATTATGCTAGGTCCAAATACCTGCTTCTCACCGGTCTGATTCCAGAATAGCAGCGTTCTACACCTCTTGCCGTACAATGCTTCAAACGACGACTTCTTCAGACTGACTTGATAGCTGTTATTATAGGAAAACTCAGCATACGGCACACACTTGTCCCAACTAGTACCGTACTGTATGGCACAAGCTCTCAACATATCCTCAAGTATCTGATTAGTTCTTTCTGTCTGCCCGTCTGTCTGAGGATGGTATGCTGCACTGAATCTGAGCTTTGTGTCCAATGAATCAAGCAACTACTCCCAAAAGCGAGATGTGAACTGTGAACCTCGGTCAGATATAATTCTCTTAGGTACGCCATGCAGACATACAATTCTGGAGATGTACAGTTCAGCCAACTTAGCACTTGAATAAGTAGTGTTAACTGGTATAAAATGAGCTACCTTGGTTAACCGATCGACTACTACCCATATTGAATTATAACCTTTCTGAGTACGAGGCAAACCCACAACGAAATCCATGGTTATTTCTTCCCACTTCCATTCTGGCACCTTCAACGGGTGTAATAGACCTGTGGGTCTCTGATGTTCTGCCTTCACACGCTGACAGGTATCACAAAGAGCTACATACTCGACCACGGCACGCTTCATACCGTACCACCAAAATCTTTCCTTTAGTTCATAGTACATCTTAGTGATGCCAGGATGAATAGAATAAGCCATATCATGAGCCTCACTCAAAATTAACTTTCTGATGCTGTCCACATTAGGCATACAAATCCTGTTCTTGTACCATAAAGTTCCCTGTTCATCTTCCCTGAAGTGAGGCGCCTTGCCTATTTTGAGCAACTCACGAATTTCCTGCAATTTCTCGTCATCCTTTTGGTGCTCCCAAATCGCTTGTTTTAATATTGGCTCTGCCTCAAACGCTGCGGCTGTAGTGTGATGTAGGAAACCCAAGCTCAATCTTTCGAACTCTTCACATAACTCATGCTGTATCTGGAAACCCAAAGCCATATTAGCATAACTCCTCCTACTCAGAGCGTCTGCCACCACGTTAGCCTTGCCAGGATGACAATGAATTTCCATATCATAATCCTTAAATAATTCCAACCATCTTCGCTGCCGCATATTCAACTCGTTCTGTGTGAAGATATAATTGAGGCTTTTGTGATCGGTATAAATCTCACAACGCTGCCCGAATAAATAGTGGCGCCAAATCTTCAGTGCGTGTACCACTGCTGCAAGTTCCAAATCATGTGTCGGATAATTCACCTCATGCTTGCGCAACTGTCGTGAAGCATAGGAAATCACCTTACCTTCCTGCATCAGAACACATCCCAAACCATCTCTGGAAGCATCACAATAAACTATGAATTTCTTCTGTTGGTCAGGCAATGTCAACACAGGCGCTGTAGTCAATCTTTTCTTCAACTCATCAAAGGCAGCTTGCTGGGTATCTATCCATCTAAATTCTGCATCCTTCTCCAGTAGGGAAGTCATAGGCTTAGCAATTTTTGAGAAATTCTCAATAAATCTCCGATAATAACCTGCTAAACCTAGAAATGCACAAACCTCCTTTGGTATTTTCGGCACCTTCCAGTTCGTTACAGTACTGACCTTGCTTGGATCCACTGCAATTCCCCCTTTGGAGACGACGTGACCAAGGAAACACACATCATCAATCCAAAATTCACATTTGCTGAACTTGGCGCACAACTTGTGTTCCCTCAATCTCAGAAGAACTAACCTTAAATGCTCCTCATGTTCTGCTTCTGTCTTGGAATAAATCAGAATGTCATCATTGAAAACCACCACAAACTTGTCCAAATAATCTATGAACACCGAATTCATCAGTTGCATAAAATAGGCAGGAGCATTGGTCAGGCCAAAGGACATTACTGTGTACTCATATAAGCCGTACTTAGTGGTGAAGGCAGTCTTAGGAATATCTGAGGGATGAATTTTTAACTGATGATAACCAGATCTCAAGTCAATTTTGGAGAAGACACAAGCACCCTAAAGCTGATCAAACAAGTCATCAATGTGGGGGAGCGGGTACTAGTTTTTTATGGTGACTTTATTTAGGGCCCGGTAATCCACACACATCCTTTTCACATCAGTATCCTTCTTCTCAACAAGTAAGACTGGAAAAGCCTAAGGAGAGGAACTAGGGCTGATATATTCTTTAGCTAGCAGTTCATCTATATTCTTTTTAACCTCCCCGTGCTCTATAGGTGCCATTCTATATTACCATCCTAGGGTTTGGTAATCACATTCTTACATCAGAGTGATATAGATCCGCCCTAACGGGTCGGACAATAAAGGGGCGTAGCCCTTAAAAAACTAAGCAGCGGAATATAAACGTAGGCCCAAGCTTCCCTACGTCGCGGTTGGAAAGTAGGTCATAGCCCTTAATCGCTGTCGTATATGGTGCACTCATTGCTTCCACTGGAAAAAAAACATCAACAAAGCAAGGGTGAGTACAATCGTACTCCGCAAGCCCACCTTCCTCCGTAAGGAGTGGGGGTATAGCTACATCTACATGCAGGATATATCTGGAGCTTAGGGAGGTTTTGCATAAAGACACTTTGTATGCAGGGTTCGAGATAGTCTAACAAGTTTTAATCATTCAGAAACAGGGTTTTTCTCAAAAAGGGGTGCCACTGGACTTGCCGATCCGCATGGCCAATGACCTCCCAGCCATCACACTTTCCACACCGCTACCGGGTTCTACCCCCGTAGCTTAACTTCCCCACAGTTTTAGTTTATGAAAAGTGCTAATTGAAGAACCAAGCCGTCACTCATCCAAACCAGTGTACTCGGAATATTTGAATAGGTTTTACTCTAATCAGATGTTGTACTAATTCCCACAAGTTGGACTCAGCGACACTTACGGCCAAATAAGCATCCAAATTCCAAACCAAACCGTTGCCTTTGTTTCATTGCCTAGCAGTACTTTAGAGGTTCAGGCCACCTAGTCACTCCAGTACCCCGCGGTATTCCCGTGGCTCCCAACCCCCTTCCCTAGCCCCTTATGCGCCAGCACAGAAGCTACTAGGCTATTCACTCAGGCTTGGGCCTAGCCAATGCCTCATACAGAGCGAGTGGTTGTACAAAAAGAGTTAGGGAAGATGAAAATCAACGCGGTCCTTACAGAGCGCAGGTAGAACCGTTCCAACTTTCCACTGCTCGACACCGCGAGCATCCACCTACCCGGTCGTCTCCACGACTCCCAGGACTTGGGTAACCGCGGGTTGCTAAGGTACGGTTCATACCCTGCCCTTAAATAGCGTATCCCGACCCGTGGGTCGTTTGTCGGGGTTCTTCCCCATTTTATTTTAAAACACACACACACCTATCCTCATCCCAAACCCATCAAGTTCCACAACCATAATCCCAACTTAGCATCAAGATTATGATAGATATAATTAAGTGAACGATCCCACCTATGCGCATTACATCTAAAATAGGCTTAGGTGGCTGTATATTTGTGGGGTTACCTTAGCAAGCAAAACATGCAGGTTTTTATGTGATTATCGGGCCAAGGGTTGTGGTTGCAAAACATAGGAATTTTATGCATCAAGTGGGGATTCCAGTGGACTTGCCGTGGTCCTCCCATTCACTGGATAACACGTCAGCATAATGCCCAATATTGGGCATCCTCATGCTCCTGCTGTCGATGCCGATGACGCACTAGCCACTGGTGGCGGAGGTACACCATCTGCCGAATGCGTTGGTATTCCAACTGCTTGGCATGATGGTGCCTCAACCACAGAGCATGCCGAGCACATTGCTGTGCGCGGTGGTGCGCCATCCATTGGGCGTGCTCAGCTAGCATCTGCTGTAATCGCCAGGCGCAGGCCTCGAGTCTCATGGAAATCCTTGCAAAAGACGTACCGGCTATGATACCCGGTATAACCTACGTGCACAAACAGGGGAAAACACATATGGAGGCATATCGTGAGCTCAAGACGATGAAAGGATGTTTGGGGTGAGTAAATATTATTTGGGTGCCTGTTGGTGGCACTTACCAGCGGTGGTGGTTCGGGTAAAGTGTGAGGGGCAATGGGTTGGGCTGCAAACTGCCGACCATGCAGACGGGCATGGTGGCGGTCATGGGGGTATTGCCAAGGTGGCGAGCGTGGGCGGTTAGGGCGATGACGGAAATGGCGACATGGCGGTCGCATGGTGGTGTTAGAGGGAAGAAGATCTTTGGTGGAGTGTATGAATGGATAGAGCTTGATTTTAGATGAATTTAGGCGCAAGAGTCACCCAAATCGGAGTTTAAACGGAGGAGATATGGAGTATATAGTGGTGAGGGGGTAGATATGAATTTTCTGGAAAGTTCAGGGGGTAGGAATGGACTTTTTGGATGCTAAACTCTGGGATTTGGCCCGCGGTGAGAAAACCTGGGCCGGAGGATTTTTCGGCCTTTCGGCCCACGCGTCGCGCGCGCACGTCACGGCCTAAATGGTCCGGCCCAGTGGGCAGGGATGGCGCGGCAACGGCGTGGTAACGCCGTGGGCTCCGGACCCACTCGGCAGGGACGCAGGGAGGTGACGGCATCGGGGGAGGGTGACGGCGGCCGGGTTCGATCGAACCGGGCTGACCGGTCGGCGCGCTGCCATCACGGCTCACCGGCAGCGAGGCCGGTTCCGGCGACGAGGCTGGGCTTACGACGACGAGGTCGGTGAGGCGAACCAAGTGGTGGTGTCGTGGAGGCGGATTGGCTACGGGAAGGAGGATCTCCACGGCACGGCGGCGCGGGGTCACGTCGACGACGCAGGGTACGCGTGCAGCGGCGGCGCTGCAGTGCGGGAGAGGGGACGGCGAGGGACCGGGGAGGTAGGGAGAGGGGGGTGGGTTTTGCGAGGCTTGGGTGGCGGATGGAGGAGCACGCCGGGGCGGAGGCAGAGCGGAGGAGTGGAAGGGACAATGGCGGCTGGTGAACCACGACGAGCTTAGTGTGGGAGGAAGTGGCAAGTGGCGGGGCTATTTATAGCCGGGGAGCTCAGCGCGGCGCGGCCGGGGTCCGGGGTAAAGGCGAAGGTGGGGGATGGCAGCGGCGGAGGGGTTCGGGGACGGGCGTGGCGCGGCGCGTGGCGAGGAAGTGCGTGTCTGGGGCCGGAGTACGGCGAGGCGGGCGGCGAGTACGGGGAGGACGAGCGAGGGCCGGGCGCGGCCGGGACTCGGGCGGCGTCGTGATTCTAAGGTATGCTCCTCATGTTCTGCTTCTATCTTGGAATAAATCAGAATGTCATCAATGAAAACCACCACAAACGTGTCCAAATAATCCATGAACACCGTGATTTTTTTTCTTTTCTCCTAATCTCTCCCTAATTCAAAATCAATTTTCGAAAACCCCGTTTGTTTGTTGTATGTTTTGAGTGTGCTAAAAGAGCTCAACAAAAGTCCTAAATGTTCCAAAAATATTCCCCACCAAATTCTCCACCAATATCTCCTCCAAATTCTTCCAAACTCTCTCCAAAATCCTCTCCAAAATCTGGAAAAAGGAAAAAAAAAACCCCATGGGCCAGAATCCCCCAACCGCGGCCCATCTTTCCCCCTCCTCCCTTCGGCCCGGCCAACCTCCCCTCCCCCACCGCGCCTTCCACTCCCTCTCCCTGCCAACTGGGCCCCACCCGTCAGACCCCCCTCTTCCTCCTCCCTCCTCCTCTGTCCGGCAGCGCGTCCACACGCCGCGCCGCCATGGCTCCGCGCCGGTCCCCGCCGCGCCCGGGCCCGCGTGCCACGCCACCCGGCCCCGGCCGCACTCGGCTCTCCTGTCACCGCCGTGGTACCCTCCCCGGCCGCGATCCGACCCCGGTCAGCTCTACACCGCGCTAGGCCTCCCCGCGCCCGGGTTCCCGCTCGCCCGCCTCCGGCCCCCATCCTCGCCGCGTGCCGCGACGCTGTGCCGAGCCCCAGCCACCCCCCTTGCTCCGGCTATAAAAAGCCCTGGCCACCGCCAAGCACTCTGCCACGATCCGCCCCGGCACTCCCGGGCGTTGCCTGCCTCCTCTGCTCCGATGTGCCACACCACCGCGAGCTCCCTGCCACCCAAGATTCCTCCTCCACCAAGCCACCGGAGTGCAATTACTGACTCCCTAGCTCTTGCCACACCTTCTCCCACCACCACCAACACTCGACGTCCCCTACCCCTCGCCGCAGAGCCGCCGCGGCGCTAGCACCTCTCGCCACCGATGTACCCACCCGCACCGCCACCGTGGAGACCCCTCCTCCGGGCACCCGTTCACCTCCACACCTCTACCACCCGAACCACCACACCGCCCTGCACCCTCGCATCCAACTCTGGTCGCCGGAGCTGCCGCCGCTGGCGAAAACCGCCGGCGCGCTCCCGCGAACCGCCGTTGACCGGTTCGACCGAACTAACGGTTCGACGCGCCGTCGCTCCCAGACACCGTCGCCCTCTTTCCCTCACTGACGCGTGGGCCCCCACTTGACGCCGTCTCCCACACCGTCGCCACCCTCCACCCCCCCGCCGCGTTGGGCCGGCCCAGGTAGGCCACCGCGCGCGCGATGCGCGAGCGGGCCGAGCAGGCCAAATCCCTTCCCCCGGCCCAAGTTTGTTTTCCTCCCGGGCTAAAAGCCAACAAAAGTCCATTTCCACCCCTTGAACTATCTCCAGTGATCAAAGCTACCCCCTAGATACTATATACTCCATATCTCCTCCGTTTAAACCAAGATTTGGGTGATTCTTGCGCCTAAATTCACCAAAACTCAAGCTCTATCTCTTCATACACTCCACCAAAGATCTTCTCCCTTCCAATGCCACCATGCGACCGACCTATCGCCACTCCCGTCATCGCCCTAACTGCCCACACCCGCCACCTTGGCAATACCCCCATGACCGCCACCATGCCCGTCAGCATGGTCGGCAGTTTGCAGCCCAACCCATTGCCCCTCACACTTTACCAGAACCACCACCACTGGTAAGTGCCACCAACAGACCCCCCTCCCCCAAATAATATTTAATCTCCCCAAAACATCCTTTCATCGTGTTGAGCTCACGATATGCCTCCATATATGTGTTTTCCCCTATTTGTGCGCGTAGGTTATTGTTGACGCGGCTTATGAACGAAAATTATACATCATTTTATATTGTTTTTACCTATTATTATGCGTCAACTTTGCCTTTCACTAACAAATAACATAGATTATTGTGGATTTTGCAATATTGTCTTGGAAATTGTCTACTTGTAATTTTTTGCAGGTTTTGGGCCAATTTTAAGCAAAATTCATCAAAGTCTACCTCGAGTAAAAAGACCTCTGAATATTATTCAATAATGGAAGAAGAAGCCCAATTAAAGACCCATCAAATGAAGCCCAATTCTAGAAGACTCGACAAGATCTCGGGATACAGAAGAATCTGGAAGGTTTAGAGTCCGAAAAGGACTCCACCAAGATTTATATGAAGGTTATCCCGAAGCCCGCAAAAGATGGAAAGAAACGGTTGCAAAAAGAGTCCAGGTCGGCCGACCCTGGGCCCTTTGGTCGGCCGACCCCACCCCCTCCCGAAGGCGGTTGAGGTTTCCTTTTCGGCTACGGCATCCTCAGGGTATTTAAAGCGAAGCTGAGCCCCTGGTCGAGGCATCCAATTCATTATCAAGGCGACAAGATGTAGAGAAGAGGGACAACAACTAGATGAGAGCTGAGGGTCGAGTTTCTAGGCTAGAATTAGGGTTCTTCTAATTCCTAGAGGTGATTAGAGGCCTTGCATGGCTCTCTAATTACCTAGCTCCAGAGGTCTAATTGTATCATCAAGGGTAGGTATGGCCATGGTTGTAAGTATGATACAGGTATATTAATGAAGCATTGTTCTTGTCTAATTACCATGTTCTTGTTCTAATTATGCTTGTTCTAGTTCTAATTAGATTTAGATCTAGTTTGCATGTTGATTAGAACATGTCTTTTAAAGGTTATATTCATCTAGTGTTCTTGTTCTTTGATCTTTGATCTAGCTTACTAATGATATAGTTGTATATCTAGTTCTTGTGATCATGGTGATTAGAAGTTCTAGTTGTGCTAATTATGTTATTAGACCATATAAAGTGATTAGGGGTGCATTCTTTAATCATGTGCCTGTTGAAAGCTTCTCGTCGATTACCTGGTTCTAGTGACAGTAGGGCCGGGGAAAGGTTAAGCCAATCTAGGGGGTTAGGTTGATTGATCTAGATCTATTTATGCTATGATGAATATGCTTGATCATGCTTGTTTACCTTGAGCTACTAGTTACTCGTTGTTCTTATCTATTTGTGATGCCCGTTATTATGCTTTGTCTTGGATCCAATTAGAGCTTGATTAGAAGCTAGTTAATACCCCTTAATTAGTGTTCTAGTCTTGTTCTAGTTGTTTATCTTCTATCTTTAACGTAGATTAGATGCAGATTAGATATAGATTAGAGGTAGTTTTAGATCTATACTCTATGCCTTAGTTTACTTTAAACTCTTATTAGTTAGTTCTCAATTAGTTCGTTCCCTGGATTGACAAAACCCATGATACTCATCCTGGGGAAAAGCTACCACGATACTGTCGCTTGCAGTATAAGGTTTGGCGTGCTTAAGTGCCGTCAACAGTTATACCGGGTATCATAGCCGGCACGCCTCTCGCAAGGATTTCCATGAGACTCGAGGCCTGCGCCCGACGATTACAGCAGATGCTAGCTGAGCACGCGCAATGGATGGCGCGCCACTGCGCACAGCAACGTGCTCGGCATGCTCAGTGGTTGAGGCACCATCGTGCCCAGCAGTTGGAATACCAACGCATTCGGCAGATGGCGTACCTCTGCCACTAGTGGCTAGTGCGTAATCGGCATCGACAGCAGGAGCACGAGGATGCGATGTGTTATCCAGTGAATGGGAGGACCACGGCAAGTCCACTGGAATCCCCACTTGATGCATAAAATTCCTATGTTTTGCAACCACAACCCTTGGTCCGATAATCACATAAAATCCTGCATGTTTTGCTTGCTAAGGTAACCCCACAAATATACAACCACCTAAGCCTATTTTAGATGTAATGCGCATAGGTGGGATCGCACACTTAATTATATCTATCATAATCTTGATGCTAAGTTGGGATTATGGTTGTGGAACTTGATGGGTTTGGGATGAGGATAGGTGTGTGTGTTTTAAAATAAAATGGAGAAGAACCCCGGCAAACGACCCACGAGTCGGGATACGCCATTTAAGGGCAGTGTATGAATGGTAACTTAGCAACCCGCGGTTACCCAAGTCCCGGGAGTCGTGGAGGCGACCGGGTAGGTGGATGCTCTCGGTGTCGAGCAGTGGAAAGTTGGAATGGTTCTACCTGCGCTCTGTAAGGACCGCGTTGATTTTCATCTTGCCTAACTCTTTTTGTACAACCACTCGCTCTGTATGAGGCATTGGCTAGGCCAGAGCTGGAGTGGATAGCCTAGTAGCTTTTGTGCTGGCGCACAAGGGGCTAGGGAAGGGGGTTGGGAGCCACAGGAGTACCACGAGGTACTGGAGTGACTAGGTGGCCCGAACCTCTAAAGTACTGCTAGGCAATGAAACAAAGGCAACGGTTTGGTTTGGAATTTGGATGCTTATTTGGCCGTAAGTGTCACTGAGTCCAACTTGTGGGAATTAGTACAACCTCTGATCAGAGTAAAACATATTCGAATAGTCCGAGTCCACTGGTATGGATGAGTTACGGCTTGGTTCTTCAATTAGCACTTTTCATAAACTAAAACTGTGGGGAAAGGTGTGGTTTTGGTCTGGAATGGTCTTTTGGGTGGAAGTTAAGCTACGGAGGTAGAACCCTGTAGCGGTGTGGAAAGTGTGATGGCTTGGAGGTCATTGGTCTTGTTAGACTATCTCGAACCCTGCATACAAAGTGTCTTTTTGCAAAACCTCCCTAAGCTCCAGATATATCCTGCATGTAGATGTAGCTATACCCCCACTCCTTACGGAGGAAGGTGGGCTTGCGGAGTACGATTGTACTCACCCTTGCTTTGTTGATGTTTTTTTTTCCAGTGGAAGTAATGAGTGCACCATATACGACAGCGATTAAGGGCTACGACCTACTTCCCAACCACGACGTGGGGAAGTTTGGACCTACGTTTATATTCCGCTGCTTAGTTTTTCAAGGGCTGCGCCCCTTTATTGTCCGACCCATTAGGGCGGATCTGTATCACTCTGATCTAAGAATGTGATTACCAAACCCTGGGATAGTAATAAAGCACAACTTAACCATATGCATCCCAAAAGGTAGACATATAAGGATAAAAGTAAATAGGTAAACCTTAGAGGCATACAAATTAAAATGCACATGCAGTAAATAAAAGATTATTAGGTGTTGTTTATGTTATACTTGCCTTCCTCAAAATTTATTCCTTGCTGCTGCTCAAAGGCTTCTGGAGCTTGCTCTTCGAACTCAACAGACGGATCAATGTCTACGCACAATCGTAAAGCGCCACACAAGCATTCATATGTTCACACATGCAAGCAAAACAAACCAAAGATAAGAAAACAGTATATCATTCATAAAAACAGAAGGTAAAACGTATTTAAAATTATTCTACACATTTATACGATCGCGTGGGCGCGGGCCAAAAACGGATTTAAAACGGGGAACTTATAGCCTTTTAAAGATGACAGGACCTAGCTGGAATTACTTTTCAAAAACCAGGGGCTGAAACGATAAAACAGGGGCCTCGCCTCTACTGGCCTGGACTGCGGGTTAGTTTCAGCAAACCAGAGGGTCTCTTTTGCAAAATGCCGACGGCTGATGGCGGTTGACCGGTACCGACCGGCGGTTGACCGGGTCGCCGGCGCTTGTGGGCCATCGGATCAAGATCGTGCGGCTCAGGAATGAAAGGGAGGAGATGGCTGGCGATGACCATCGCCCGCGGCGGCGGCTCGCCAGGGAACCAGCGCGGAGGGGCTCCGGGGCGCGGCGCGGGACAGGAGCAGGCCTGGGAGCAAGGGGGTTCGACGGGGAACTCACCTAGGGGCTAAGGAAAGGCGGATATGCGACGGGGAAAGTCGGCGGCGAGCGGGTGCGGATGGCGACGGTCGGTGCACGCGGAACGGCAACGAGGCATGGCTCCGAGGCCTAAGAATCGGCAGGGAGGCTTCCTTGAGGTCCTGTGATGGCGGCAAGGGGTCAATAGGGCCGGAAGACTCGTCACCGACGGCAATTCGAGAACCGCGGCGGCGGCTCACCTTTCGGTTTGGAGGGCGAAATTGGGAGCGGTGGCGAGCTCTAGGGCTAGGGCACTACTTGCGTTGCGTAAAGAGGGCGGCGACTGATCTCAGGGACCTCCTTATTGGCGGTTTTTACTGGTACAACTCGGGCTTGTGCGGCGCGAGCTCACCCCGGGTCCGGTTCGATCTGAAATCGGTCTAGCTCGACTCCACGCGGACTCCAAACGGGGAAGGGAAGGCGGCAGGTGACAGGCGGGCCATGGCCGCGGGGAAGGAGGGCTAGGTCCACGGTGCAGAGGAGGCGGCGCCTGGGGCCATGGCGCAGAGAGAAGGCGAGCGCGGTTTGGACGGAGGAAGGGGATGACATGAGGGCCCCGCGGCGCAGAGAGACAGAGAGAGAAGGGTGCGCTGGGTCGGCCAAGCTGGGCCTGGCGGAGCTAGGCCGGTCCGGCCGGTTGGGCCCGGTGGCATGGGGGGAGGGGATGGGATGGGATGGCTGGGCCGGCCGGGGTGGCCGGCCTGGTTGTCTCTCTTTTTTTTCTGAATATAACTTTGAATTAGGAAGCAAAAGCTCTATCAATTCAAATAAATTTAAAATTTTGAATCCTTAAATCCTACAAACAGAAAATAATGCATCTCCATGAATGCACCAACAATGTTGACCTATGATGAAATTAAATTACTAGTTTAATAAAATAAATTATGAAAAATGCAGGCCTAGGCATATCAAACCTTAGAAAATTAAATAAATCATATTAATTTATTATAAAATACTGAAAATAAAATTAGGGTGTTACAAACCTACTCCCTTAACAAGAATCTCGCCCCGAGATTCAGATAGGCTAGTTAGCAAAGAGAGCGGGGTATGCTACTTTTAATTCATCCTCTCATTCCCATGTTGCCTCGGCCTCTGTATGATGACTCCACTGCACACGGCACATCTTGATCATTTTGTTTCTAGTATTCCTCTCTGATGTGTCTAAAATTTTTACTAGATGCTCTGTGTAGGTCAGATCCTCCCATACCTCCAATCCTTCTAGCGGTATTTGCTCTTCGGGTACTCTCAAGCACTTTTTCAACTGGGACACATGAAACACATCATGCACACCTGACAAACTGGGAGGCAACTCCAGGCGGTAAGCTACTTCACCTTTCTTCTCCAATATTTTAAATGGTCCAATATATCTTGGCGCTAGCTTCCCTTTCATGTTAAATCTGCGAATACCCCTCATCGGTGACACCTTCAAGTACACATGGTCATCCACTTAAAAGGACAAATCTCTCCTGCGAACATCAGCATAATTTCTCTGCCTAGACTGGGTAACTCTCAAATTTTCCTGAACAATCCGCAATTGCTGTTCAGCATCCTGTATTATGTCAGGTCCAAATACCTGCTTCTCACCGGTATGATTCCAGAACAACGGCGTTCTGCACCTCTTGCCGTACAGTGCTTCAAACGGCGACTTCTTCAGACTGGCTTGATAACTGTTATTATAAGAAAACTCAGCATACGGTAGACACTTGTCCCAACTAGTGCCATACTGTATGGCACAACCTCTCAATATATCCTCAAGTATTTGATTAGTTCTTTCTGTCTGCCCGTCTGTCTGAGGATAGTATGCTGTATTGAATCTGAGCTTTGTGTCCAATGAATCATGCAACTGCTCCCAAAAGTGAGGAGTAAACTACGAACCTCGGTCAGATATAATTCTCTTAGGCACGCCGTGAAGGCAGACAATTCTGGAGATGTACAGCTCAGCTAAGTTAACACCTGAATAAGTAGTGTTAACCGGTATAAAGTGAGCTACCTTGGTTAAACGATCCACTACTACCCATATTGAATTATAACCTTTCTGAGTACGAGGTAAACCCACAGTAAAATCCATGTTTATTTCTTCCCACTTCCATTCTGGCACCTTCAACGGCTGTAATAAACTTGCTGGTCTCTGATGTTCAGCCTTCACACGCTGACATGTATCACAAATAGCTGACATGTATCACAAATAGCTATATACTCGGCCACGGCACGCTTCATACCGTACCACCAAAACCTTTCTTTCAGGTCATAGTACATCTTAGTGCTGCCGAGGTGAATAGAATAAGCCGTATCATGAGCCTCACTCAAAATCAACTTCCTGATGCGGTCCACATTAGGCACACATATTCTGTTCTTGTACTATAAAGTTCCCTAAAGTGAGGCGCTTTGCCTAATTTGAGCAACTCACGAATTTCCTGCAATTTCTCATCATCCTTCTGGTGTTCCCAAATCTCTTATTCTAAAGTCGGCTCTGCCTCAAACGCTGCGGCTGTAGTGTGATGTAGGAAACCCAAGCTCAATCTTTCAAACGCTTCACATAAGTCATTCGGCATCATGAAACCCAAAGCCATATTAGCATAACTCTTCCTACTCAGAGCGTCTGCTATCACATTACCCTTGCCAGGATGATAATGAATTTTCATATCATAATCCTTAATTAATTCTAGCCATCTTCGCTGCCGCATATTCAACTCGTTCTGTGTAAAGATATTTTTGAGGCTCGATCAGTATAAATTTCACAACGCTGTCCGAATAAATAGTGACGCCAAATCTTCAGTGCGTGCACCACTGCTGCAAGTTTCAGATCATGTGTCGGATAATTCACCTCATGCTTGCGCAACTGTCGTGAAGCATAGGCAATCACTTTACCTTCCTGCATCAGAACACATCCCAAACCATCTCTAGAAGCATCACAATAAACTATGAATTTCTTCTGCTGGTCAGGCAATGTCAACACAGATGCTGTAGTCAGTCTTTTCTTCAACTCATCAAAGGCAGCTTGCTGTGCATTTGTCCATCTAAATTCTGCATCTTTCTCTAGCAAGGAAGTCATGGGCTTCGCAATTCTTAAAAAATTCTCAATAAATCTTCGATAATAACTAGCTAAACCTAAAAATCCACGAACCTCTTTTGGTATTTCCGGCACCTTCCAGTTCGTTATAGTACTGACCTTGCTTGGATCCACTGCAATTCCTCCTTTGGAGACGATGTGACCAAGGAAACGCACTTCATCAATCCAAAATTCACATTTGCTGAACTTGGCGTACAGCTTGTGTTCCCTCAATCTCTGAAGAACTAACCTTAAATGCTCCTCATGCTCTGCTTCAGTCTTAGAATAAATCAGAATATCATCAATAAAAACCACCACAAACTTGTCTAAATAATCCATAAATACTGAATTCATCTGTTGCATAAAATAGGCAGGAGCATTAGTCAGGCCAAAGGACATTACTGTATACTCATACAAGCCGTACTTAGTGGTGAAGGCAGTTTTAGGAATATCTGAAGGACGAATTTTTAACTGATGATAACCAGATCTCAAATCAATTTTGGAGAAAACACAAGCACCCTGAAGATGATCAAACAAATCATCAATGCGGGGAAGTGGGTACTTGTTTTTTATGGTGACCTTATTTAGAGCTCGGTAATCCATACACATCCTTTTCACATCAGTATCCTTTTTCTCAACAAGCAAGACTGGAAAAGCCCAGTGAGAGGAACTAGGGCGGATATATCCTTTAGCTAGCAATTCATCTATATTTTTTTTAACCTCCTCGTGCTCTATAGGTGCCATTCTATATTGCCTCATTACTATGGGTGCAGTGCCAGGTAAAAGGTCTATTAAAAACTCAATATCTCCGTCAGGCGGCATACCTGGCAATTCATCAGGGAAGACATCTGGATAATCACACACTATCCGAATACCGTCTGTGGGTCTAGCCTCCATCTGGTGCAAATACCCTAAAGGACTTGATGCGCTGATCTCCACTTCCTGGCCATCTGATGCTGCTAGGTGAACTGTCCGTTGGGAACAATCAATTTTTACACCCCACTTCTCCAGAGTGTCCATGCCCAAGATGATATCCATATCCATAGAATCAATAACCAGCAATCCAGTGCGGAATTTCTTTTCCCTTATAATAATATCAACCATAGAACAAATAGAACTAGCATTTATTTTTCCCCTAGAGATGATATTATCATAGGTATTTTTATGGAACTTATGTGCATGTTGTGTTTCTCAGCATATAATCTTGTAATAAAAGAATGCGGAGCACCAGTATCAAAAAGTATTGTAGCAGGATTGGAGTTGACTGTGAACGTACCAAGCATAACGTTTGGGGCTGCTGCTGCAGTTTCTGCCGTTACATGATTGATCTTGCCCTGAAGTGGTGCCTTATTCTGCTGGTTGGGACGCCCTGCTGCCGTGGAGCGTTCTGCCTGGTGCCCTGCTGCTGTTGCCCCTTCTGAGGGCAGTTGTTGGCGAGGTGCCCACTGTCGCCACACTTGTAGTAGTTACGAACAACTGGAACCGTAGCCTGATTTGGGGCAGGTGGGTTGGACTGCCCCTGTGGCATAGCTCGGTAGGTAGGGCGTTGGTTCGGATTCTGATAGCGCTGATCCTGATCTGTCTGCTGCTGCTGTGGTTGCTGTCGCTGCTGGTAACCCTGCTGTTGGTACTGTTGTGGATAGCGAGGGCGGGTGTTGCTGCTGGAGGAGGCAGGGTTGAGCTTTTTTTTTTCTCTTCAATTTTCCTGCGCTTCTGCTTTGTAAGCAAGGCACGGTCCACCAGGTGATTGAAATTATTGAATGTGTTGGTCATCAGCTGTAACTGGAGGTTGTCATTAAGACTCTCCAGGAAGTGCTCCTGCATGTCACCATCTTCTGCAAGTTCTGTGGGAGCATAGCGAGCAAGTTGCAGAAATTTATCACGGTACTCTGTGACTGATATGTTCCCCTGCTTCAAAGAGAGGAACTCCTTCTTTATTTTCATTATGCCCGCAGGCACATGGTGACTCCTGAATCTCTCACGGAACTGAGCCCAAGTGAAACATTCTCTGTCCTGCGGTCTGTACGACTCCCACCAATCTAGAGCAGCACCTCGAAGCTGTCCTGCGGCATATAGGACGCTCTCTTGATCAATGCACTGTGCAATGTCAAGCTGTCGCTCCACTGTACGGAGCCAGTCATCTGCCTGAAGTGGATCAGCAGAATGGGAGAAAGTTGGCGGGTGCCCCTTCATGAAGTCTCCATGCCTGTCCCTCTACTGCGGCTGTTGGTTGGCTTGAACAGTTTGTATAGCCTGTACCGCATTGTTGAGAGTAGCCATCATTTGCATCTGGAGTTGAAAGGATTGATCTGCTGTCAGTGGCGGAAGGTTCTGTGGTGGATTGCCATTGGCCTGATTGTGATCCTCCGGTCCATTGCCTCTGTTCCTGGTGTTTACCATCTGTTGGCAGCAGTTGAGACAATATCAGTAAGCAATTGTTGCACATATCCAGGGTCATAAACAACGGTGACTGATAAAGTAAAAAAAGAGTAGATGGCTATTTATAACCCCCAACGATCTAATCTTTATTAATTAATTTATTTAATTACTTTAATCTTTATAGTTGTTTATACTGTGGGCATATAACACAGCTAGACTATCAATCAAACAAAGAACCAAATCAAACATAGTTCATCATGACAAACATTCACACACCAAAACAAAGCGTGCTAACGAGACATTATAAGGGTAATCTAATACTCATATAAAGACACCCTACTGATGTCATCTATAGAAACGATAGAAATACTTAAGTTAAGTTCTATATGACAGAAGGAATAAAATAAAAATTTTCGAACATAATGTGAGCAATTAATCGGTAAAAATAAAATAAAGACAAAGCATTTAAAAATCAACAGGTAAGACAAAGGAAAGTGAAGTCCTTAAACACGATCAGTTCTAACTAGACTTTCGTCCTACAGTCAACACGGCTCTGATACCAAATTTGTCACGCCCGGTTTCAACGAACAAAACCGTGCAACATATATATGCGCCAGGAAACGTCTCGTATATAGATGACAAATTATAGAATACCACAACACATGCCACAGATAAAAACGTACATAACATTAAATATATCATTATTACACTGTGACACAAGTATTTAACTCAGAGTATAACGTAGCATAGCGGAAACATAAAACATAAATATAACGGGCGCCATAGGGACGTCAAGTGGTGAACGAAATGCCTAATACTCGTCGTAGTCTTGCACATAGTCTTCATTACCTCCATCATCTGAGTAGTGGTTGGATTTTCCCCCCAACAAGGAATAAATATAAAGAAACAAGCGTGAGTACAGAATACCCAACAAATATAACGTAAACCATGAGGCTCTATGGTTAGCTAACAAACTGCATTAGCTTTTAATTTAAATCATTTATTAAGGCCTAATTACTATGAATTAATGACAAAACCATTAGCACAAAAGATATTGCATGAGAAATAAAATAAGATTAACAGATGTAACCATTATCATAACCATAACCAAAACCAAGGAACCTCAGCCAAGGGTCCTTCTAATCACTAGGAAGGGTCTGGGCCGCTCATAACCATGAGCACGGCTAACATGTTAGTTTTACACTCTCAAGAGGTTGTACATCTTTACCCACAACTCGTGAGCTACGCTAGGAGTTCATCACATTACCGGGGATGAGATGACTAGCAAGCGCACTACGAAGCCTTTACAAAGATCATGTTGGTAAGGTGTAACCGCTAACGTTTCAGGTTCCACAACCGTGGGGCAAGCCTCAATGGGAGAAGCACATACATATAACGTAAAGCACACTCAACCCAAGCAGCGCGAGTGCCACAGAAGCTCACCTTCCCTCTTGCCCCGCAGGTAAGTTACTCCCAAACCAAAACAACCTAATTAATCAGCTAAGTCTGTCCCATTCCAACCTTGTGGTAGCACTGTTGTCCCAGGTGGTCGCTTTGTGATTCGGTCCTTAGGGAGAGAACTAGCAAAAGCACACGAGCACATTGCTCAAGCTCCCTAAACCATGTTGCTAAAAAGCCATATTAAAATGGACATGAACCGATCAAGGTCAAACCCAACAATTAATTGCATAGGATTATTAATCAAAATTAAATCATCAAAAGATATGTGTTTGCGCAGCACCTAGCACAATTTAACCATATGCATCCCAAAAAGTAGACATATAAGGATAAAAGTAGCTAGGTAAACCTTATAAGCATACAAATTAAAATACACATGCAGTAAATAAAAGATTATTATGTGCTGTTTATGTTATACTTGCCTTCCTCAAAATTTATTCCTTGCTGCTACTTAGAGGCTTCTGGAGGTTGCTCTTCGAACTCAACAGACGGATCAACGTCTACGCACGATCGTAAAGCGCCACACAAGCATTCATATGTTCACACATGCTAGCAAAACAAACCAAAGATAAGAAAACAGTACATTATCCATAAAAACAGAAGGTAAAATGTACTTAAAATTATTCTACACATTTATACGATCGCGTGGGCGCGAGAATTGCCGAAAACGGATTTAAATCGGGGAAGTTATAGCCTTTTAAAGATGACAGACCTAGCTGGAATTACTTTTCAAAAACCAGGGGCTGAAACGATAAAACAGGGGCCTCGCCTCTACTGGCTTGGACTACGAGTCAGTTTTAGCAAACCAGAGGGTCTTTTTTGCAAAATGCCGACGGCTGATGGCTGTTGACCGGTACCGACCGGCAGTTGATCGGGTCGCCGGCGCTTGTTGGCTGTCGGATCAAGATCGTGCGGCTCAGGAATGAAAGGGAGGAGATGGCCGGCGATGACTATCACCAGCGGCGGCGGCTCGCCGGGGAACCAGCGCGGAGGGGCTTTGGGGCGCGGCGCGGGATAGGAGCAGGACAGGGAGCAAGGGGGTTCGACGGGGAACTCACCTAGGGGCTCGGGAGCGGCGGAGATGCGATGGGGAAAGCCGGCGGCGAGCCGGTGCGGATGGCGGCGATCGGTGCAAGCGGAACGGCGACGAGGCGTGGCTCCGAGGCCCAAGAATCGGCAGGGAGGATTCCTTGAGGTCCTGTGATGGAGGCAAGGGGTCAATAGGGCCGGAAGACTCGTCACCGGCAGCAATTCGAGAACCGCGGCGGCGGCTCACCTTTCGGTTTGGAGGGCGAAATTGGGAGCGGTGGCGAGCTCTAGGGGTAGGGCACTACTTGCGTTGCGTAAAGAGGGCGGCAGTGGATCTTAGGGACCCCCTTATAGGCGGTTTTTGCTGGTCCAACTCGGGCTCGTGCGGCGTGAGCTCACCCCAGGTCTGGTTCGATCCAAAATCGGTCTAGCTCGACTCCACGCGGACTCCAAACGGGGAAGGGAAGGCGGCAGGTGACAGGCGGGCCATGGCCACGGGGAAGGCGGGGGCTGGGTCCACGGTGCAGAGGAGGCGGCGCCTGGGGCCATGGCCCAGAGAGAAGGCGAGCGCGGTTCGAACGGAGGAGGCGGCGCCTGGGGCCATGGAGCAGCCCTCTCCCTTCCCCTTCTCTATTTTGGTTTTTGGGGTCAATCCTTGGGTGTTGAGGTGTTTGCTTTGGCCATGGGTGAATTCCCTCTTTTGCCGGTGTTTTGGACTTGCAAGGACGTAGAGATTATGCCCTAGTGCATCACAAACCTGCAGGTTTGCCACGAGCAAGTCGTTCTTGAGTTTCTCACTTTCTTGCCCAAATACTCTCCTCTTCACGAGATCTGAAATTCCTGCTAATCCCTTGATCTTTTTCCATAGATCTTTTGGGAATAGCTTTGGAATGGAGCTAGGATAGCCTTTGCCAATTTTCGTGAAGTTTGGAGAAGATTTGGTCAAATTTGAGGTTTGAGAGCTCGAGAACCAAGGCTGTTTCTGGCACCACCGGAACATCCGGTCAAACCATCGGAACATCCGGCGGGAATCACCGGAACATCCGATAGCTTCTACCGGAACATCCGGCTATTCAGCCCCTGGCCGGTCTACCAGAACATCCGATAGAACTCACTGGAACATCCGGCGAAGCCTATCGGAACATCCGGTAGCCACTACTGGAACATCCGGTGTTCCTAGGCAGCCTTGCCTTCCTTTGGTGCTTTGCTTGTTTGGCTCTTTGCTTCGACCTCGTTTTTAGTGTTCCTTGCTGCTGCCCACACTCTTAACTTGCTGAGAACCAGTGAGACGCATTTCGGTGCGTTGAGTGGCGGGTGAGACACTAGTGCGTGAGTCGTTGTTTCGCTTGACTTGCGATCTTGTGATCGATTGAGTCTTGTACTTCCGCTCGCTTGGTGTGTACCTGTTCAGTAGGCGACACCAAGTGTTGCTAGACATGTTTCCTTTCAGTGGACGGTGCCTAGCATTTGTTGTGTGGAGTATCTGTCAGTTTGCACCGGGGGTTTGTGAGTTTGAGTTTTTTTAAGTGCTCCTATTCACCCCCTCCCCTCTAGTCGCACGTCTCGGTCCTACAACCCAGAAGACAGAGCAAGCATGGGAGCATTCCTAACGCTCTCATCCCCTAGAGGAGGATCCAGCAACCAGCAACCACCATCAGAAGAAGCCACCAGCAGCCAGAAGACGAGGCCGTTTTGGCTCGAGTAGTCACATTAGAATGTCCGTCTCCATGTTTGTAGTACTTGCTTGTTACGCTTGTTTTAAAGTGTTTCTGTCTTGTTGTGTGCTAATAAAATCACCTAATAGAACCAGCCCTCACCCCTGCTGTCTCTCTCTCACCTTAAAACCCACCTGCCCGAGAAGGGTGTGTCTTCTGCGTAAGGCTACCAAGGTAAAATCTCGGTCAAAGGAAGGTACCGAGACGGCTGACGAAACTCTGCCCAAGGAACGGCACAGCAACAGGAAACAGTAGCCCTGGGAAAATTGGATAAGACCGGAGAGAAAACTTTCTGTACCTCAAACAATATCCCCATTGCTCACATCCGTCACACCGCCCTGCCGCTTTTCTGCCGCGTCAGCCGCATCCAATGCCCTGGCCCCTACCACCCACCCACCTTCTCTGCCATCAGCGCACGCCACCTGCCCCTCCTGTCGCCTTTGGCAGCGCGCCCACTGCCCACTGTCGGCCATAACCGGCCCCTACACGCCGTTCCCCGCCGCGTGTCCTCGCCCCACCGACTGTCAGTGCCTGGTCCCTACACCCTGGCAACCACGCACCGCCGCGTGTCGCTTATCCATCGTCAGTGGATGCCCGGCCCCGCAGCCACTCACCACCGACCGCCGCATGCTCCAGCTCCACCACCTCGGTGCACGAGCCGCCGCACCGCGCCTACCGCTCCCCAGCCCCATTAAAACCCCCTCTCCCGAGCTCAGCTCCGCACTCGCCTCGCAGAGCAAACCCACCACCATCCCTCTCCCTTTGGAACCACCAAGCAGCTTCCCCTATGTTCGGAGATTCCTGGTGAGGACATATTCTCCTAGGCTTCTACACTTTCACCGCCTTCGCCCTTCCATTCTGTCTCCTCTTCCTTTGGATAATCCATCATCCCCTCCCCTCGGAACTAAACCGTCCCAAACCACCCGCCCGCTCCACCACTAGATGATGGACCTAGCCATCATCACACTTCTCCTCATTCAGTGCGCGTTCCTCTACAAGATCTCCAAAGTTCTCCTCCAGCTTGCGCGCAGCAGAGTCAGATTCCAAGACCGCATAAGCCAGGTCCTCGCACACTACCCCCAGATTCATCTGAGGCATGAACCTAGAGCCCCGAGTCTGCATTCCGCGACTACATATTCTTCGCCATAATCCTAGTCCTATGCCTCCTAATCCTTCTCCGACTGATAACTCTCCCACGGGCAGAGTAGAAGCTAGAAGATGCTTCCTGCTAGCAAAGCAGTGCCAAGATGAAGAAGCCCAAGACCGGCCAAGAAGCAAGCAAGAAGATGGAAGAAGAGGTGCTTGGGATAAAAAGAAAAGTAACGGGAAGACAGCTATACCAAATAGCTGTTCCTTCTCCAGCCCGCCTTCCGTCTGCTAAAACAACAGCAGCAGTTGGAAGGAAGCAGCAGCTCCCCACTCCCAGATGAGTGCCTAACCTACTCAAGTAGGGGCTTCCGCCCTATTTAAGTGGGGTAGTCACCCTTCTGTAGATTCTAGAATAGGATAATCTTGCTCCCTAAGGAAAGCAACTCCTCTGATTATGGACAGGCTGCCCAGATTATACCACCATCTAGAGAGCAGAAAGTGCCTTGCTGAATTTCTGAAGCTGCCAGACGAAATAAGGCAATCCACGGATCTACTATGGAATCAAAGCACCCCTGGACAACCTTCCAAGTTCATGAGGTCAGAGAGATAGAAATACCTCTTTGTATGAGGAAGGCTTGCACAACAACACCAATGAAGAAACAAGTAACCAAATAAAGACGAGTCAGTTGTTGTTGAAGTTCCACCTGCCATTCCGTGTAAGAATTGAGCTTCCATTGTAAAGCAAGTTTAGCGGAAGTAAAGCTATCCCTGTAAACCTTCTAAAGCTGAATCTCGAGGACGAGATTCATTTTAAGAGGGGCAGATCTGTGACACCCCGAAATTTAGACCCATGATTTTTTTTCTTTTCTCCTAATTTTCAAAAACCCCGTTTGTATGTTGTTTGTTTCGACTGTGCTAAAAGAGCTCAACAAAAGTCCTCAATGTTCCAAAAATATTCTCCACCAAATTCTCCACCAATATCTCCTCAAAATTCTTCCAAACACTCACCAAAATCCTCTCCAAAATCTGGAAAAAGGAAAAAAAAAAAACCCCATGGGCCAGAATCCCCCAACCACGGCCCATCTTCCCCCCTCCCTTCGGCCCGGCCCAACTCCCCTCTCCCACCGCGCCTTCCACTCCCTCTCCCTGCCAACCGCGCCCCGCCCATCAGCCCCCCTCTTCCTCCTCCCTCCCCCTCCTCTGTCCGGCCGCGTGTCCACGCGTCGCGCCGCCATGGCTCCGCGCCGGTCCCCGCCGCGCCCGGGCCCGCGTACCACGCCACCTGGCCCCGGCCGCCCTCGGCTCTCCTGTCACCGCCGTGGTACCCTCCCCGGCCGCGCCCCGACCCCGGTCAGCTCTGCACCGCGCTAGGCCTCACCGCGCACGCCACACACCACGACACGCCCAGGCCCTGCCTCCCCGCGCCAGGTCCCCGCTCGCCCGCCTCCGGGCCCTACCCCCACCGCGCGCCGCGACGCCGCACCGAGCCCCGGCCACCCCCCTTGCTCCGGCTATAAAAAGCCCTGGCCACCGCCAAGCACTCCGCCATGATCGGCCCCGGCTCTCCCGGGCGTTGCCTGCCTCCTATGCTCCGATGCGCCACACCACCGCGAGCTCCCTGCCACCTAAGATTCCTCCTCCACCCAGCCGCCGGAGTGCAATTACTCACTCCCTAGCTCTCGCCACACCTTCCCCCACCACCACCAACACTCGACGTCCCCTACCCCTCGCCACAGAGCCGCCGTGGCGCGAGCACCTCTCGCCACCGACGTACCCACCCGCACCGCCACCGTGGAGACCCCTCCTCCGGGCACCCGTTCACCTCCACACCTCCACCACCCGAACCACCACACCGCCCTGCACCCTCGCGTCCAACTCTGGCCGCCGGAGCCGCCGCTGGCGGCGAAAACCGCCGGAGCGCTCCCACGAACCGCCGTCGACCGGTTCAACCGAACTGACAGTTCGACGCGCCGTCGCTCCCTGACGCCGTCGCCCTCCTTCCCTTGCTGACGCATGGGCCCCCACCTGACGCCGTCTCCCACACCGTCGCCACCCCCCCCCCGCCGCATTGGGCTGGCCCAGGTAGGCCACCGAGCGCGCGAGCGGGCCGAGCAGGCCGAATCCCTCCCCCAGGCCCAAGTTTGTTTTCCTCCCGGGCCAAAGCCAAGAAAAGTCCATTTCCACCCCTTGAACTATCTCCAGTGATTAAAGCTACCCCCTAGACACCATATACTCCATATCTCCTCCGTTTAAACTCCGATTTGGGTGATTCTTGCGCCTAAATTCACCTAAACTCAAGCTCTATCCCTTCATACACTCCACCAAAGATATTCTCCCTTCCAATGCCACCATGCGACCGCCCTGTCGCCACTCCCGTCATCGCCCTAACCGCCCACACCCGCCACCTTGGCAATACCCCCATGACCGCCACCATGCCCGTCAGCATGGTCGGCAGTTTGCAGCCCATCCCATTGCCCCTCACACTTTACCAGAACCACCACCGCTGGTAAGTGCCACCAACAGACCCCCCTCCCCCAAATAATATTTACTCTCCCCAAACATCCTTTCATCGTGTTGAGCTCACGATATGCCTCCAAATATGTGTTTTCCCCTGTTTGTGCACGTAGGTTATACCGGGTATCATAGCCGGTACGTCTTTCGCAAGGATTTCCATGAGACTCGAGGCCTGCGCCAAGCGATAATAGCAGATGCTAGCTGAGCACGCGCAATGGATGGCGCGCCACCGCGCATAGCAACGTGCTCGGCATGCTCAGTGGTTGAGGCACCATCGTGCCCAGCAGTTGGAATACCAACGCATTCGGCAGATGGCGTACCTCCGCCACCAGTGGCTAGTGCGTCATCGGCATCGGCAGCAAGAGCACGAGGATGCCCAATATTGGGCATTATGCCGACGTGTTATCCAGCGAATGGGAGGGCCATAGCAAGTCCACTGGAATCCCCACTTGATGCATAAAATTCCTATGTTTTGCAACCACAACCCTTGGCCCGATAATCACATAAAAACCTGCATGTTTTGCTTGCTAAGGTAACCCCACAAATATACAGCCACCTAAGCCTATTTTAGATGTAATGCGCATAGGTGGGATCGCTCAGTTAATTATATCTATCATAATCTTGATGCTAAGTTGGGATTATGGTTGTGGAACTTGATGGGTTTGGGATGAGTATTGGTGTGTGTGTATTAAAATAAAATGGGGAAGAACCCCGGCAAACGACCCACGGGTCGGGATACGCCATTTAAGGGCAGGGTATGAACGGTAACTTAGCAACCCGCGGTTACCCAAGTCCCGGGAGTCATGGAGACGACTGGGTAGGTGGATGCTCGCGGTGTCGAGCAGTGGAAAGTTGGAATGGTTCTACCTGCGCTCTGTAAGGACCGCGTTGATTTTCATCTTGCCTAACTCTTTTTGTACAACCACTCGCTCTGTATGAGGCATTGGCTAGGCCCAAGCCGGAGTGGATAGCCTAGTAGCTTCTGTGCTGCCGCACAAGGGGCTAGGGCAGGGGGTTGGGAGCCACGGGAGTACCGCGGCGTACTGGAGTGACTAAGTAGCCCGAACCTCTAAAGTACTGCTAGGCAATGAAACAAAGGCAACGGTTTGGTTTGAAATTCGGATGCTTATTTGGCCGTAAGTGTCGCTGAGTCCAACTTGTGGGAATTAGTACAACCTCTGATCAGAGTAAAACCTATTCAAATAGTCCGAGTCCACTGGTATGGATGAGTTACGGCTTGGTTCTTCAATTAGCACTTTTCATAAACTAAAACTGTGGAGAAAGGTGTGGTTTTGGTCTGGAATGGTCTTTTGGGTGGAAGTTAAGCTACGGGGGTAGAACCCTGTAGCGGTGTGGAAAGTGTGATGGCTGGGAAGTCATTGGCCATGTGGATCGGCAAGTCCAGTGGCACCCCTTTTTGAGAAAAACCTTGTTTCTGAATGATTAAAACTTGTTAGACTATCTCGAACCCTGCATACAAAGTGTCTTTATGCAAAACCTCCCTAAGCTCCAGATATATCCTGCTGTAGATGTAGCTATACCCCCACTCCTTACGAAGGAAGGTGGGCTTACGGAGTACGATTGTACTCACCCTTGCTTTGTTGATGTTTTTTTTCCAGTGGAAGCAATGAGTGCACTATATACGACAGCGCTTAAGGGCTACGACCTACTTCCCAACCGCGACGTGGCGAAGCTTGGGCCTACGTTTATATTCCGCTGCTTAGTTTTTTAAGGGCTGCGCCCCTTTATTGTTCGACCCGTTAGAGCGGATCTGTATCACTCTGATGTAAGAATGTGATTATCAAATCCTGGGATGGTAATAAAGCACATTTTAGTCCCATTATGGAATACTGGGGCGCTTCAGTCAGGCGGCATACCTGGTAACTCATCAGGGAATACATCTGGATATTCAGACACCACTCGAATACCATCGGTAGGTCTAGCCTCCATCTGATGCAAATACCCTGAAGGACTTGATGCGCTGATCCCCACTTCCTGGCCATCTGATGCTGCTAGGTGAACTGTCCGGTGAGCACAATCAATTTTGACACCCCACTACTCCAAAGTGTCCATGCCCAAGATGATATCAGTATCCATAGAGTCAATAACTAGCAACCCAGTGCGGAATTTCTTTCCTCTTATAATAATATCAACCATAGAACAAATAGAACTAACATTTATCTTTCTCCCAAGAGATGATATTATCATGGGTCTTTTTATGGAACTTATGTGTATGTTGTGTTTCTCAGCATATGATCTTGTATAAAAGAATGCATAGCACCAGTATCAAAAAGTATTGTAGCAGGGTTGGAGTTGACTGCGAACGTACCAAGCACAACGTTTGGGGCTTCTGCTGCAGTTTCTGCCGTCACATGATTCACCTTGCCTTGCAATGGCGCCCTGTTCTGTTGGTTGGGGCGCCCCTGCTGCTGCTGTGGGGCATTCTGCCTAGCGCCCTGCTGCTGCTGTTGCCCCTTCTGAGGGCAGTTGTTGGCGAGGTGCCCACTGTCGCCACACTTGTAGTAGTTACGAACAACTGGAACAGTAGCCTGATTTGGGGCAGATGGGTTGGATTGCCCCTGTGGCATAGCTCGGTAGGTAGGGCGTTGGTTCTGATTCTGATAGCGCTAACCCTGACCTGTCTGCTGGTACTGCTGCGGCTGTGGCTGCTGACGCTGCGGGTACTGCTGCTGCTGCGGCTGCTGACGCGGGTAACCCTACTGCTGGTACTGCTGTGGGTAGCGGGGGCGGGTGTTGCTGTTGCAGGAAGCAGGGTTGAGCTTTCTTTTCTTCTCTTCAATTTCCCTGCGCTTCTGCTCTGCAAGCAAGGCACGGTCCACCATGTGATTGAAACTGTTGAATGTGCTGTTTATCAGCTGTAACTGGAGGTTGTCATTAAGGCCCTCCAGGAAGTGCTCCTCCTTGTCACTATTTTCTGCAACTTCTGTGAAAGCATAGCGAGCAAACTGCAGAAACTTGTCATGGCACTCTGTGACTGACATGTTTCCCTGTTTCAGAGATAGGAACTCATTCTTCTTCATCTTCATTATGCCCGCCGGCACATGGTGACTCCTGAACCTCTCACGGAACTGAGCCCAAATAAAGCGCTCTCTGTCCCACTGACTGTAAGATTCCCACCAGTCTAAAGCAGCACCTCGAAGCTGTCCTGCTGCATACAGGACCCTCTCTTGATCATTGCACTGTGCAATGTCAAGCTGTTGCTCCACTACACGGAGCCAGTCATCTGCTTGAAGCGGATTAGCAGAAAAGGAGAATGTAGGAGGATGTCCCTTCATAAAGTCTCCACGCCTATCCCTCTGCTGCGGCTTTGGATTGGCTTGAACATTCTGCAGAGCCCGTACCGCATTGTTGAGAGTAGCCATCTTCTGCATCTGAAGTTGAAAGGACTGATCTGCTGTCAGCGGTGGTGGGTTCTGTGGTGGATTGCCATTGGCCTGATTGTTATCTTCCAGTCTATTGGCTCTGCTTCTGGTGTTTACCATCTGTTGGCAGCAGTTGAGACAACATCAGTAAGCAATTGTTGCACATATCTAGGATGATAAACAACGGTGACCAATAAAGTAAAAAAAAAGAGTAGATAGCTATTTATAACCCCCAACGATCTAATCCTTATTAATTAATTTATTTAATCTTCATAGTTATTTATACTGTGGACATATATCACAGCTAGACTATCAATCAAACAAAGAACCAAATCAAGCATAGCTCATCATGACAAACATTCATACACCAAATCAAAGCATGCTAACGAGACATTATATGGATAATCTAATTCTCATATAAAAGCATCCTAGTGATGACATCTATAGAAACGATAGAAATACATGAGTTAAGTTCTATATGACAGAAAAGCATCCTAGTGATGACATCTATAGAAACGATAGAAATACATAAGTTAAGTTCTATATGACAGAAGGAATAAATAAAAATTTTCGAACATAATGTGAGCAATTAATTAGTAAAAATAAAATAAAAGCAAAGCATTTTAAAGCCAGTAGATAAGAACAAGGAAAGTGAAGTATTTAGACACGACCAGTTCTAACTAGGCTTTCGTCCTATAGTCGGCACGGCTCTGGTACCAAATTTGTCACGCCCGGTTTCAACGAACAAAACCGTGCAACATATATATGCGCCAGGAAACGTCTCGTATATACATGACAAATTACAAAGTACCACAAACACATGCCAAATATAAAAACATACATAACATTAGATATATCATTATTACACTGTGACACAAGTGTTTAACTCAGAGTATAACGTAGCATAGCGGAAGCATAAAACATAAATATAACGGGCGCCACAGGGACGTCAACTGGTGAACAAAACGCCTAATACTCGTCTTAGTATTGCACATAGTCTTCATTACCTCCATTATCTGAGCAGCGGTTGGATATTTCCCCCAACAAGGAATAAATATAAAGAAATAAGCGTGAGTACAGAATACCCAACAAATATAACATAAACTATGAGGCTCCATGGTTAGCTGACAAACTATATTAGCTTTTAATTTAAAACTTTTATTAAGGCCTAATTACTATGATTCAGTAACAACACCATTAGCCCAAAAGATATCGCATAAGAATTAAATAAAATTAAACAGATATAACCATTATTATAACCAAAACCAAAACTAAGGAATCTCAACCAAAGGTCCTTCTAATCACTGGGAAGGGTCTGGGCCGCTCATAACCGTGAGCACGACTAACATGTTAGTTTTACACTCTTGAGAGGTTGTACATCTTTACCCACAAGTCGTGAGCTACGATAGGAGTTCATCACATTTGTCACGTCCGGTTTCAGCGAACAAAACCGTGCAACATGTATATGCGCCAGGAAACGTCTCGCATATACATAACAAATTACAAAGTACCACAAACACATGCCAAAGATAAAAACGTACATAACATTAACTATATCATTATTACACTGTGACACAAGTGTTTAACTCAGAGTATAACGTAGTATAGCGGAAGCATGAAACATAAATATAACGGGTGCCACAGGGACGTCAACCGGTGAACAAAACGCCTAATACTCGTCGTAGTCGTGCACATAGTCTTCATTACCTCCATTATCTGAGCAGCGGTTGGATATTTTCCCCCAACAAGGAATAAATATAAAGAAACAAGCGTGAGTATAGAATACCCAACAAATATAACATAAACCATGAGGCTCTATAGTTAGTTGAGAAACTGTATTAGCTTTTAATTTAAAACTTTTATTAAGGCCTAATTACTATGATTCAGTAACAACACCATTAGCCCAAAAGATATCGCATAAGAATTAAATAAAATTAAACAGATATAACCATTAATATAACCAAAACCAAAACCAAGCAACCTCAGCCAAGGGTCCTTCTAATCACTGGGAAGGGTCTGGGCCGCTCATAACCATGAGCACGACTAACATGTTAGTTTTACACTCTCGAGAGGTTGTACATCTTTACCCACAAGTCGTGAGCTACGCTAGGAGTTCATCACATTTGTCACGCCCGGTTTCAACGAACAAAACCGTGCAACGTAAAAATGCGTCAAGAAACGTCTCGCATATACATAACAAATTACAAAGTACCACAAACACATGCCAAAAATAAAAACGTACATAACATTAACTATATCATTATTTCACTGTGACACAAGTGTTTAACTCAGAGTAGAACGTAGCATAGCGGAAGCATAAAACATAAATATAACGGGCGCCACAGGGACGTCAACTGGTGAACGAAACGCCTAATACTCGTCGTAGTCTTGCACATAGTCTTCATTACCTCCATTATCTAAGCAGCGGTTGGATATTCCCCCCCAACAAGGAATAAATATAAAGAAACAAGCGTGATTACAGAATACCCAACAAATATAACATAAACCATGAGGCTCTATAGTTAGCTGACAAATTGTATTAGCTTTTAATTTAAAACTTTTATTAAGGCCTAATTACTATGATTGAGTAACAACACCATTAGCCCAAAAGATATCGCATAAGAATTAAATAAAATTAAACAGATATAACCATTATTATAACCAAAACCAAAACCAAGGAACCTCAACCAAGTGTCCTTCTAATCACTGGGAAGGGTCCGGACCGCTCATAACCGTGAGCACGACTAACATGTTAGTTTTACACTCTCGAGAGGTTGTACATCTTTGCCCACAAGTCGTGAGCTACGCTAGGAGTTCATCACATTTGTCACGCCCGGTTTCAACGAACAAATCCGTGCAACATATAAATGCGTCAGGAAACGTCTCGCATATACATAACAAATTACAAAGTACGACAAACACGTGCCAAAGATAAAAACGTACATAGCATTAACTATATCATTATTACATTGTGACACAAGTGTTTAACTCAGAGTACAACGTAGCATAGCGGAAGCATAAAACATAAATATAACGGGCGCCACAGGGACGTCAACTGGTGAACGAAACGCCTAATACTCGTCGTAGTCTTGCACATAGTCTTCATTACTTCCATTATCTGAGCAGCGGTTGGATATTTCCCCCCAACAAGGAATAAATATAAAGAAACAAGCGTAAGTTCAGAATACCCAATAAATATAACATAAACCATGAGGCTCTATGGTTAGCTGACAAACTGCATTAGCTTTTAATTTAAAACTTTTATTAAGGCCTAATTACTATGATTTAGTAACAACACCATTAGCCCAAAAGATATCGCATAAGAATTAAATAAAATTAAACAGATATATCCATTATTATAACCAAAACCAAAACCAAGGAATCTCAGCCAAGGGTCCCTCTAATCACTGGAAAGGGTCTGGGCTGCTTATAACCGTGAGCACGACTAACATGTTAGTTTTACACTCTCGAGAGGTTGTACATCTTTACCCACAAGTCGTTAGCTACGCTAGAAGCTCATCACATTTGTCACGCCCGGTTTCAATGAACAAAACCGTGCAACATATATATGCGCCAGGAAACGTCTCGCATATACATAACAAATTACGAAGTACCACAAACATATGCCAAAGATAAAAACGTACATAACATTAATTATATCATTATTACACTGTGACACAAGTGTTTAACTCAGAGTATAACGTAGCATAGCGGAAGTATAAAATATAAATATAACGGGCGCTACAAGGACGTCAACTGGTTACCTCCATCATCTGAGCAGCAGTTGGATTTTTCCCCCTAACAAGAAATAAATATAAAGAAACAAGCGTGCACGCATAAAATACCCAACAAATATAACATAAACCATGAGGGTCTATGGTTAGCTGACAAACTGCATTAGCTTTTAATTTAAAACTTTTATTAAGGCCTAATTACTATGATTTAGTAACAACACCATTAGCCCAACAGATATCGCATAAGAATTAAATAAAATTAAACAGATATAACCATTATTATAACCAAAACCAAAACCAAGGAACCTCAGCCAAGGGCCTTTCAAATCACCGGGAAGGGTCTCGGCCGCTCATAACCGTGAGCACAGCTAACATGTTAGTTTTACACTCTCGAGAGGTTGTACATCTTTACCCACAAGTCGTGAGCTACGCTAAGAGTTCATCACATTTGTCACGCCCGCTTTCAACGAACAAAACCGTGCAACATATATATACGCCAGGAAACGTCTCGCATATACATAACAAATTACAAAATACCACAAACACATGCCAAAGATAAAAACGTACATAACATTAATTATATCATTATTACACTGTGACACAAGTGTTTAACTCAGAGTATAACGTAGCATAGCGGAAGCATAAAACATAAATATAACAGGCGCCACAGGGACATCAACTGGTGAACGAAACGCCTAATACTCGTCACAAACGGATTAACGTCTACGCACAATATACGGCACCAAACAAACATCCACATGAACAGACATGCAAGCAAACAAATGCAAAAGGTAAGAAACAATACATCATTACATAAAAACAGAAGGTAAAACGTATATAAAATTATTTTACACATTTATACGATCGCGTGGGCGCGAGAATCGCCACAAACGGATTTAAAACATGAAAGATAAGGATAAACAAGGTTCTAGGGGCATAACTGTGAAGAAAAACTGACAACAGGGACTAAGTTTGGAAAACCGAGGGCCTAGGTGCAAATAAACTAAGTTGCTGAGGGTTAAAGAGCTAAAACAGAGAGGCTTGGACTGCGGGTTCCATTTTAGAAAAGATGAGGGGCCAAAACATTAAAAACAGGGCTGTTTTGTAAATACTTTTGAACAAGGATGGACCATGGGTTAATATCCTCAAACCCGAGGGGCTCTTTAGCAAAACTACCACGGTTGACGGCGGTTGACCGGTATTTACTGGCATTTGACCGGTCTCCGGTGGTCCTGGGGCGTCGGATCGAGATCGTGTGGCGGAAAGAAGGAGGAGAAGGTCCGGCTGACGGCGACCTCCAGAGGCGGCGGAGCCCGCCCGCCTGCGGCGGCGGCTCGCCGGAGCTGGCTGTTCTGGCCTCGGCAGCAAGCTAGGGTCTACTAGAATAGGCTTAGAAGGGAGAGGGGAGGACGGTGAGTCTCACGAGGGGCTCGGATGCGGCGGCGGAGCAAAGAATGCGGCCGGCGACGAGAGAAGGCGGGCGGCGGCGTTGGTGCTCGTGGGTGTTGGCGTTCCTTAACCTATTAGATATAAATCCGAAAGCGCACGGAAAACGCGTTGTAGCCTTTCACCCCAAGAGTTTTCCAGGGTACTGAATGCACGAGGAATGAGGAGTATAACAATCACACAACACAATGGCCAAACTAGCGAAGCTAGCAAGTAGAGGATAAAAGACAGGAAAGTAGGTTCTCAACAGATGTTAAAGCACCCTACTATACTAAGCATGCAAAGCACTATACTTGTCATGTAAACATAGACACCAAAGTTGTAGAGCCACTGCTAGGCACTAGAGTGCTGATAACCCAGCCGAGAAAGGCGGGCTCTACAGGTTTCGGCTATATCGTCAGCGAGTCTATCCGAACGAACGGGATTGGAATATTGAGAACACAAAAGCTGTCACCTAGTGTGTCTACCAACCAGGTTGCATGGGATAGCCGACCAACCAAGGCAAACTCTAAGTATGAACACCGTCGTGCCACTCAGAGAGTTTACTACTTACTGGTAATGAGCCAGAAAAGCAAGCACTACTATATAGCCAACACTATAAGCATGCACAAGGTTCCCGTAAACAGACAAGTATACGACTAAGTATGAAAGTAAAGTAAGAATGAAATAACAAAGGTGAGAGATAAGGAACTTTACTCAATCCTGGAACTAAATATCCTTCCTTTGATGATACAAGCCTGGGAGAGAAGAGAAATCCCACTCCCGAACTCTACACTCACTACTCTCCTTGATACAAGAGGAACTCTCTCTACAAGCTAAGGGAAAGCTTCACTTCTCCACCCTAGACACTCTACCACTACATTTATCCACTAAACCACACCTCACAATTGAGGTCTAAGGGGGTATTTATAGTGCTAAGTGATGGAGAAAGGCGGTTATGGCAGTTGGAGACGGGTAGGGGCCGGGCGGCTTGGGTGTCGGGCGGCTCGGGGTGGAGCTGGGCGACCTGGTCCCATGCCGGGTGGCCTGGCCAACCCTTGGATCCGCCGCCTCACTTCATCCCACGGTCCATATTGCTCCTCCAAGGCAGTTATAGGTCGGTTGGCGGTTATTCTTGTGTGCTTTTGCCTCAACCATTGGATCCTTTTGTGTTTCTTCCTTAGCCATTGGATGGAACTCCCCTGGATTGCTGACTTAGCCAATCCGTGGGCTAGATTGATGAAGTGGCAAGGCCTTCTATGGCATGGTGACTGGTTCACTTGGATTCCACCATGGAGTTGTATTTGACACGTTGTCTCTTGTATGCAGGTGGAAGATGGCGGCATTTGGAGAGTTTCACAGGCGGGGCGTCTTGGTGGCAAGCCGGGTGGCCTGGGCCTGAGCCGGGCGGCCTGGGCCCTTAGCCCATATCCAGCCCTTCTTCCTGGTTCACATGTTTTCTCCATGTTTTCTATGTTTTTGCATCGTGATATGTGTTCCTGCAAGATCTTTGTACACAACTCGTGGAACCGGTTAATATGTATGAAATTTGCATAAACTTACCCTTGGAACATGAAATATTGGGGGTCAAAATAGGTTATAACGACCGCCAACACCCCCCCCACACACACACACTTAGACTTTTGCTCGTCCTCGAGCAAAACAAGAGTTAAGCATGGTGTAGAAGGCATAAGAACACTGTAGCCTCAGCAAGTACAAAGGTTACTCCCAAGTTGATTCATCTTACCCAGGATTTCAATGGTGGCTACACTTAAATTTTGAGATGTTGAAACTGAGAACAAGTTGCAGGTATCACAGTAGTTTTCTCCCAGCTAAGAGCAACAGAGGTTTTTTCCCTTTTTCAAAAGACATAGTGTCCACTCTTTTGTTCTCAAGGTCACCTCTCAATCACTCAAAGGATGAGAATCCTTATGTTTCCTCTCCTCCTAATCTAAGTTTTGGGTGGAGTTGAACGAGAGAGAGACTATCTCATCATGTTTGTATCACCAAGTCAAAGCAAGTGTCAAATCAAAGAGTATGAATCAAATCAAGAATTTTGGCTATGTGCAAGTGTGGCGGAAAGTTATTGGTAAGTGTGCTTTGGTATTCCCCTTTTTGATGCGAGAGAGGGCATGGTATTTTCCTTCTTTTTTTTCTTTCTCACTTTTCTCTTTTTTTTCAATTCAATTTCATGCCTCTCTTCCTCTCTTTTTGCATGATTGATAACGGGGGGGATTGGCACACTGGCATGGCACAACTTTTTGGAACTTTGTGGTATGAACGTGTACGTGATAGCCAAAAGTCATGAATGATTCTAACTCATTTGGTGGCATAAGGTTTGACAAAGTTCAAAACACTCAAAGATGTCTTTGATACATATTGTATTTGTGGCACTGGTAGGACATGTGACTTGAGAATATTGGAGTAGATCACATTTTAAAATTTTAACAAAACAAAAGCTTTTTGCCTTAGCGGGGGATCACTGCTATGTATCCATGTTACTTATATCTCATGAATCAACAACTTAAATCAAAGTGGGTCCCTAAACAGAAGGTATCCATGGGCAAAATTTCTTCAACAAAGGGAGTAAAATTTGTACGCATAGACATAAGCTATCAATATGATCATGTAGAGTAAAGTTTATCCAAGTTTCATGTATAGAATGGAATATATGGACCAAAATTGAAATTTTTGCGATAATACCTGGTCCTTGTGCAAGGTCGACATGAAGATGCCCCAACTCAGCCCAGGACTGAGCCGGGTGGCCTAGTGGCAGGCCGGGCGACTTGGTCAGGAGCCGGGCGGCCTGACATTTCGACCCTTGCACCGATCATGTTACGTGGAGAAGTGCTTTGGGATACCGTTTCTACGTGTGGTACATTTTTCACCATCGTGACAGGCCGGGCAACCTGAAATATGTGCTGGGCGACCTGGGTGCCAAGCCGGGAGGCTCGGGGTGTAGCCGGGCGTCTTGGGTTTGGCTTGGTTTGTCCCAAATTTTTGTGTGCAGCGCGGTCTAACCCTGTACATCGCGTTTCTTCGTTTGTTTCTGCAAGGTTAGTGACAAGAGAAGAGGGAGGCTAAGTGTAATCCTCCCCCCACACTTGTACTCAAAGTAGGGTAAACAGAAACTTTTTTGAACTATCATTGGAAATAAATAAAACAAAGAACATAGGCGCAAATCATACAAAGAAATAAAACAAACTAGAAAACAAAAAGGGCACCTATACTAAAATTTTATTCTAACGCCATGGGCATCTATGGCATAGGTGGATCATAGATGTCGGGATGCCCAGTGGCGTTGGCAAGGCGGCAGAACTTGGAAGAGAAGCCCTTCCTAAGGATTTCTATTTTATCATTGATCTCTTACTTCCAAAGTTCTCCTTCTGCGCAGCGTTCTTCAAGCATGATGAACCTTTTGTTCATGGCTGCGATTTCCGCCTTGAGAGACTCAATGGTCTCTTCCTTCCCCTCCTCCTTCTTATCTGATTCTTCAAAATGTCCAGGAGGAGCCCGGATCGGAGGGGGCTTGATGGTCTTCTTCACGGTCCTCCTAGGGGGAGTAGAGTCAATGGACTATCAATTGATGCGTCCCCCCTAAGGACGTTCTCACTGTGCTTTGGGATCAAAACCTTCCCCCACGCTCCATTGGGAGTAGGTCCTTCCCGGATGGTGTAGGATGGCAACCCCGGACTTTTGGGCTCTCCATTGCCCTCATCCTTCACGGATCCGAGAAGAGTTTTCGGATGGGCACTGCCTTGGGAGTGATCTTCCCAACGTTAGGCTGAGGTGAATCACCCCGTAATGTCTTCTTCGCGATGGTGCGCACAGGAGATAACCTCCGTGCCGGCCTTCCCGCACTGCGTGATCGCACAGGGGATGCCGGGCGGCCCCTCTCTAAGCCGGGCGGCCTGGCATCAAGCCGGGCGGCTTGGGGTGGAGGTTGGGCGGCTAGAGGGGTGACGTCGAGCACCATGGAAGGGTCAATCTCGTGGTTGGATTGCGGCATGTAGGTTGCCATGGTGCTGGAGGTGATGGCAAGGCTCTTAGGAGAGGTGTTGTTGGAGGCCATGACTTTGGTTTTTCGAGGTGGAGATGAGATGGGAGTGATGAGAGTGGAGGAAGGGGAGAACTCTCGTCCTTAAGTTGTGAAAGCTCGATCTCATCCACTCAACAGAGTCCGGCGGCTAAGGGATTAGTTGAACTCGAAACTTTTTGAGACAAGGTGGCCGGGCGGCAATATTTGAGGTCGGGCGGCCTCATCCTAGGTCGGGCGGCTCGACATGGGGTCGGGCGGCCTGACCAGGTGCCGGGCGGCTCCACCAAGGGGTCGGGCAGGTTGCACCTGCCTCACCGACTCTGGTTTGGTATACCATAAGTCAGTTTTGCCCTTCTAGGTGGACTGAAACCCTTTTTCATCATGATATGTCGGCTCTTTGTTGAGATTTTTGGTGGTATGGAAGCACAAGGTGAGAAAAGACAGAAAAGTGAGGAGCATGGTAGTGTACATGGCTCGTTTTAGGTCTTCGCTAGACCATGGACGTGTGATCATGCCGTTCCTTGCAGCTCGTAGACGTCCACTTCTTCGAGCTGAGGTATTTCGGGCTCTAGGAAGACTTTTAAGCGTTGCCCATTCACTTTCAAGACCTTCCCGTCTTCATCCTGGAGGGTGATGGCACCGTGATCGGTGGCATCAAGGACCAAATAGGGTCCTTCCCACTTACTTCTAAGCTTACCATGACCAAACAAACGAATGCGAGAATTAAATAGTAGTACCTTATCGCCTGATTTGAATGTCTTGATCTTGATACGCTTATCATGCCATCTTTTGGTTCGCTCCTTGTATAGCTTGGCACTGTGGTAGGCTTTCTCCCTCCATTCCTCCAATTCAGCGAGTTGGATCTGACGTCGAACTCTTGCCGATTGGAGATCCATGTTCCACTTCTTTACTGCCCAATGCAACTTGAACTCAAGTTCTACTGGCAGGTGACAAGTCTTGCCGTACACCATCTGATATGGTGTCATGCCAATGGGAGTTTTATATGCTGTGCGGTATGCCCATAGAGCATCGGGTAGCTTGAATACCCAATCTTTTCCCATAGATTCGACAGTTTTCTGCAGGATATTCTTGATCTGCTTATTTGATGTCTCAGCTTGGCCACTTGTCTGCGGGTGGTAAGGAGTAGCAACACGGTGGTCCACACTAAGTTCTGTGAGGCACCTCTTGAATCTTTTGTCAATGAAGTGTGGGCCTCCATCACTGATAATGAACCTTGGCGTACCAAATCAAGGAAATATGGTGTCATAGAACATTCTGATAGAATGTCTTGAATCTGCCATGGAACACGGCAACGCCTCTACCCACTTTGACACATAATCCACTGCGATGAGGATATAGTCTTTGTCTCCACACTTGCGAAATGGCCCCATGAAGTCTATGCCCCACACATCAAATACATCGAGTTGGAGGTTGCTGGTGAGTGGCATAGCATCCGTTGGATTTATGTTTCCTTCTCGTTGGCACCCTGAACACCTTCTCACGAACTCTTTGGTATCATCGTACATATTTGGCCAGTAGAATCCACTTTGCCAAATCTTTGCATGAGTCCGGTAGGCTCCATAGTGACCTCCGTAGGAAGATGAATGGCATCTGTCAAGGATCTGGGGGACTTCACAAGCGGGAATGCAGTGACGCAAGAGCCCGTCTGCGCAGAGCTTGTATAGGTAGGGGTCATCCCAGAGATAGAACCGGCTGTCATGGACTGGTTTCCTCTTGTCAGCTTCTTTAGGTACATATCCCGTGACCATGTAGTTGACCAGATCTGCATACCATGGTTGGGTTGTCGTAACCTTTAGAAGTGTGTCATCTCATATATAGTTATCAATCGGCAAGGATGATGTTACCATGTGACCAGATCTGCATACCATGGTTGGGTTGTTGTAACCTTCAGAAGTGTGTCATCTTTCATATAGTCATCAATCGGCAAGGATGATGTTTCTTCAAATTGCATTCTTGAGAGGTGATCAGCAACTGAATTTTCTTCTTGTCCCTGATCTCAATGTCAAACTCTTGAAGTAGCAGGACCCACCGTATTAGTTGTGGCTTTGCATCTTTCTTGGTGAGGAGGTACTTGAGAGCTGCATGGTCTGTGTATATTATGACCTTGGCTCCTACCAAGTATGATCTGAATTTGTCAATGGCAAAGACAACGGCCAATAACTCTTTTTCGGTGGTGGAGTAGTTCAGCTGCGGGCCAGTCAGCGTCTTGCTAGCATAGGATATGGCATGATGTTTTCTATCCTTGCTCTGGCCTATGACTGCTCCTACAACATAGTCGTTGGCATCGCACATGATCTCAAATGGAGCATTCTAGTCTGGTGGTTGGATGATGGGTGCTGTGAAAAGAGCTTTCTTGAGTGTATGGAAGGCTTCTAAGCAGGCGTCGTCAAACACAAAGGGTGTATCCTTAGCCAACAAGTTGGTCAGTGGTCAGGCAATAAAGGAGAAGTTTTTGATAAATCTCCTATAAAACCCAGCATGACCAAGGAAGCTTCGGAGTGCCTTGAGGTTTGCTGGAGGTGGGAGTTGCTCAATAACTTCAATTTTTGCACGATCCACCTCTATGCCTCTCTCTGAAACCTTGTGTCCTAGCACAATCCCTTCTCTGACCATAAAGTGACATTTCTCCTAGTTTAGGACAAGGTCTACTTCTTTGCATCTTTGGAGAACCTTTTCTAAGTTCTCAAGACATCCATCAAAGGTCTTGCCATAAACTAAGAAATCATCCATGAATACTTCCATTATGTTCTCTATAAGGTCAGAGAATATGGCCATCATGCAACGCTGGAACGATGCTGGAGCATTGCATAGCCCAAATGACATTTGCCGATAGGCAAAAGTGCCACAGGGACAGGTGAATGTGGTCTTACTCTGGTCATCCGGGTGAATGGGGATCTGGTGATAACCAGAGTAGCCATCAAGATAGCAGAAGAAGGAGTGATTGGCCAGCCTCTCGAGCATTTCATCAATGAAAGAAAGGGGGAAGTGATCTTTTCGGGTGGCTGTATTGAGTTTTCTGCAGTCGATACACATACGCCATCCGGTGACAGTGCGCTGAGGAATTAGCTCATTGTTCTAGTTCTTCACAACTTTCATTCCTTCCTTCTTTGGTACAACTTGGACTGGATTAACCCATTCACTATCTTGCACCGGGTAGATGATACCCGCGTGTAGGAGTTTAAGCACCTCCTTCTTGACTACCTCTCTCATCGCTTGATTGAGTCTTCGTTGAGGTTCCCATGAGGGCCGGTGCTCGGTCTCCATCGGGATGCGATGAGTGCACAGGTTCGGACTGATTCCCTTCAGATCTTGGAGTGAGTACCCAAGCACTAATCTGTACTTCTCCAAGACTACGATTAATCGCCGGCTCTCATTCTCGGTCAGCTTGTCGCTGATGATCACCGGTATATTCGGATTCCTGTTGAGGAAGGCATACTTCAGGCCAGGCGGTAGCTGTTTGAGCTCAATTTTCAGGGGGTCAGGCCGCAAGGATTCACCCAGTTTCTCAAACTCAAGCGGCTCTTCTACCGCACTGAAGTTGCTAGCCTCTTCCTCTAGGCTTTGTTGATCTTCCTCTTCCTCAAGTGAAATACCCATCACTTCTTCTAGGAGATCAACCTTTGGCTTAGCCTCTGTTTTGGTATTCAGTGCTCGACATGCCAACTTCGAACACTTCTTTGCCAAACTGGAGCTGTAGCTGCCCTGGAGTTGCTGTAGTTTTGATCAGGGATGCAATAGGGATCCCAACCAGTATGAGTGGCATGGGTTCCTCGGGTATGTCGAAGATGTGGAAATCTAAGAACATCCGCTTGTCCCGCAAGGTTACTGGTATGACCCTGAAAACTCCATGATTTTCCAACGATTCATTCTTGTTCTACTTCAAGCGAATGTCAGATTTTGATCGTGGGAGAGTGGGGAAATGAGTGTCTACAACATATTTAGGAATGATGTTCACCCCAACTCGAGGGTCGTACAGGATATCTTGTGGGAACATGTCGGATACATGGCCAGAGACGAGAGATGGTCCTGGGTAGAACCTAACCATTTTCGTGTCGAGTCGTCTCTCTTCTAGCCATTCTCGATTCAGCACAGCTGTAAGCCAGAGAAGGTCCTCTATCATTTGATGTGTTTGTTCTGGGAGTAGATATACTGGTTGAGAGGTCCTTTTGAAGCGTTGGCTTTCTTTGGGCAACCGAGATGTTTCGCCAAAGCCTGTTAGTAGCTCGTCATCAAACGAGGACGGGGGAACCGACGGAGGATTCGTCACGGATTCACTGACCCTCTCAGTGTCTTGTGATGTGCTAGGTTCGGGGACATCTGTGATCATGAGAGTTTGTGGAGATGGGGTATGGGTATTTTGGCTCTCTTCTTGATAGCTGGGTTCAGGTGGATCTTGTGGATGTGAGCGTGGTTTCTCGATCGTACTGCCATCAGAAGCTTTTTTGAGGATTTTATCAAGTACTTTTCATCCTTCTAGGGCAGATAGGTGAGAAAACGATCCTCCTGAAGCTAAGTCCAAACACAGTCCTGCGCCTGGTGAAAGGCCTCGGACAAAGTGCTGCAAGAGCATGGACTCTTGGGTCGCCAGATCTAGGCCGGATGCGACCAGACCGGTGAAACGTGACCAGGCTACCACCAAAGTCTCGTTGCTTCCTTAACGAAAGTTGAGAACTTCACATCGGAGGTCAACGACTCGATTTGGTGGGAAGAAGTGCAGACAGAATTTGACATGGAGTCTCTCCCAACTCCCCTCTACTGCACCGACTGCTCGGTTGTACCATGATTTTGCTGCTCCCATCAGTGAGAACGGAAATAGCAACCATCGTAGGGTTTCTCCAGGCATACCCGAGATGGAGATACATAGAGCTGCTCGAACTCTCGGAGGTGTGTGTAGGGACTCTCTGATTCCAATCCTGCGAAGGATTGGTCCCGAACCATGACTATCAAGCCGGGACGTAGCTGATAGCCATCTGTGATGATGGGGGCGGATGACGGTGGAGGCTCTAGAAAATTGCCCTTCGGAGCCGATAACTCGCAGATAGGCGTGTGATCCATGGGGTGGTATGGTGATATGGTGGGATAGTGGTATAGTGGTTGTATAGTGGGAGATAGGATGACCTTGGTTCTGTGTTAAGATAGCTACCGTTCCCCGGCAATGGCGCTAGAAAAGCTTGTTGGCGTTCCTTAGCCTATTAGATATAAATCCGCAAGCGCACGGAAAACGCGTTGTAGCCTTTCACCCGAGAGTATTCCAGGGTATCGAATCCACGAGGAACGAGGAGTATAATAATCACACAACACAATGGCCAAACTAGCGAAGCTAGCAAGTAGAGGATAAAAGACAGGAAAGCAGGTTCTCAACAGATGTTAAAGCACCCTACTATATTAAGCATGCAAAGCACTATACTTGTCATGTAAACATAGACACCAAAGCTGCAGAGCCACTGCCAGGCACCAGAGTGCTGATAACCCAGCCAAGAAAGGCAGGCGCTACAGCTTTCTGCTATATCGTCAGCGAGTCTATCTGAACGAACAGGATTGGAATACTGAGAACACAAAAGCTGTCACCTAGTGTGTCTACCAACCAGAGCTGCGTGGGATAGCCGACCAACCAAGGCAAACTCTAAGTATGAACACCGTCGTGCCACTTAGAGAGTTTACTACTTACTGGTAATGAGCCAGAAAAGCAAGCACTACTATATAGCCAACACTATAAGCATGCACAAGGTTCCCGTAAACAGACAAGTATACGACTAAGTATGAAAGTAAAATAAGAATGAAATAACAAAGGTGAGAGACAAGGAACTTTACTCAATCCTGAAACTGAATATCCTTCCTTTGATGATACAAGCCTGGGAGAGAAGAGAAATCCCACTCCCGAACTCTGCACTCACTACTTTCCTTGATACAAGAGGAACTCTCTCTACAAGCTAAGGGAAAGCTTCACTTCTCCACACTATACACTCTACCACTACATTTATCCACTAATCCACACCTCACAAGGGAGGTCTAAGGGGTATTTATAGTGCTAAGTAATGGAGAAAGGCGGTTGTGGCGGTTGGAGACGGTTAGGGGCTGGGCGGCTTGGGTGCCAAGCCGGGCGGCTTGGGGTGGAGCCGGGCGACCTGGTCCCATGCCGGGCGGCCTATCCAACCCTTGGATCCGCCGCCTCACTTCATCCCACGGTCCATATTGCTCCTCCAAGGCGGTTATAGGTCGGTTGGCGGTTATTCTTGTGTGCTTTTGCCTCAACCATTGGATCCTTTTGTGTTTCTTCCTTAGCCATTGATGGAACTCCCTTGGATTGCTGACTTAGCCAATCCATGGGCTGGATTGATGAAGTGGTAGGGCCTTCCGTGGCATGGTGACTAGTTCTCTCAGACTCCACCGTGGAGTTGTATTTGACACATTGTCTCTTGTATGCAGGTGGAAAATGGCGGCATTTGGAGAGTTTCACAGGCGGGGTGGCTTGGTAGCAAGCCGGGCGGCTTGGGCCCTTAGCCCATATCTAGCCCTTCTCCTTGGTTCACATGTTTTCTCCATGTTTTCTATGTTTTTGCATCGTGACATGTGTTCCTGCAAGATCTTTGTACACAACTCGTGGAACTGGTTAATATGTATGAAATTTGCATAAACTTACCCTTAGAACATGAAATATTGGTGGTCGAAATAGGTTATAACAACCGCCAACAGCAGAGAGCGCGGCGCGGGAGGGGGCCACGGGCATCGAGGAGCGGGAGTTTGCCGTGAGGAAGAAGAAGCTCTGATGGGCGGGTCCCGCGGCGCAGAGAGGGAAAGCAAGGGAGAAGGAGACGCGCGGGTGTGGGCTGGCTTGGCCAGCTGGGCCCGCGGCGGCGGGTTGCCTTGTTGGGCCCGGTGGGAGCGAACTAGGCCGAGGGAAAGAGGGGGAAGTGGTTGGGGCTGGGCCGATTTGGTTCGGCCGGCCCCCCTTTGCCCCTTTCTTTTTGTTTCTATTCTCTTTTTCCTCTCCTTTTTCTTTTTAAAAACCAGGTCAAAACAAATCTAAAAATTCAAATAAATTTGAATTTCCATCCTTAGTTTATACAAGAAATAAAGCAATGCACCAGCATGAATGTACCAACATTGTTGTCCTATGATGAGTTTAAATTATTTATTTAATAAAATAAATTATGAAAATGCATGCCTAGGCATATAAAACCTTAGATAATTAAATAAACCATATTAAATTTATTGTAAAATACTGGAATTAAAATTAGGGTGTTACACGTTACTGGAGATGAGATGACTAGCAAGCGCACTACGAAGCCTTTACAAAGATTGCGTTAGTAAGGTGTAACCGCTAAGGTTTCAGGATCGCAACGGTGGTGTCCGCCTCCAAAGGGAGAAGCACATACATATAACGTAAAGCACACTCAACCAAGAGGTAGCGCAGCGACAACTGAGGCTAGCCTTCCCTCTTGCCCTGCAGGTAAGTTACTCCCAAACCAAAACAACCTAATTAATCAGCTAAGATCGTCCCATTCCAATCTTGTGGTAGCACTGTTGTCCTAGGTGGTCGCTTTGTGATTCGGTCCTTATGGAGAGAACTAGCAAAAGCACACGAGCACATTGCTCAAGCTCCCTAAACCATGTTGCTAAAAAGCCATATTAAAATGGATATGAATCGATCAGGGGTCAAGCCCAACAATTAATTGCATAGGATTATTAATCAAAATTAAATTAACAAAAGGATATGAGTTTGCACAGCATCTAGCACAACTTTAACCATATGCATCCCAGAAGGTAAATATATAAGGATAAAAGTAGCTAGGTAAAACCTTACAGGTATACAAATTAAAATGCACATGCAATAAATGAAAAGATTATTAGGTGTTGTTTACGTTATACTTGCCTTTCTCAAAATTTATTCCTTACTGCTGCTTAGAGGCTTCTGGTGGTTGCTCTTTGAACTCAACAGGCGGATCAACGTCTACGCACGATATACGGCACCAAACAAGCATTCATATGTTCACACATGCAAGCAAACAAATGTAAAAGATAAGAAACAGTACATCATTACATAAAAACAGAAGGTAAAACATATTTAAAAGTATTCTACACATTTATACGATCGCATGAGCGCAAGAATCGTCGAAAACGAATTTAAAACGTGAAAGTTATGCATAAAACAGGGTTACAAGGGCGTAACTGTAAATAAAAACCTAAATCTAGGGTTTACTTTGTAAAACCGAGGACCTGCGTGTAAAAAGAAACAAAATCCCATGGGCCTCCCCACGGATGAGGGTCGCCCGACCATGGATGAGGGTCGCCCGATCATCGGATGATTGATCATCCCATGTCAAAACATCTTTATTAGACGAAATATAAATTACATTGATGTCTTGTGGCTGATCACCTAGATTGGCCAATTCTGACTTATACCAAAAAATATGATTATAAATTTTTTGGGGCCGATCAGCCACTACGGCCTGTGAGGCCGTAGACACGCTACCAACATCTATTAGCCGATGAGAATCGGCCGATGCCATCGGCTGAAGCGGCCCACCGTTTACAGATGGGTGCCGATTGCCAGAACTGGCGTGATCACATTTTTTGCCTCTTCTACGAAACTCCAGTTCAGTTCTTGTCGATCGGAGAGGCTCTGCTTCGTCTGATGTGGACGATTGTGCAATGCTGCAAGAATCATCAGTGGGTACCACTTCAACGTTGTCGCCGTCCCATTGGATCAGACATTGATGCATTGAAGAGGGCACACAGCATTTGGCATGAATCCAGTCTTGGCCAAGGAGAGCCGAATAGGGACCATGATCGTCGACCACGAAGAAGGAGGTGTTGAGCGTCTTGTGGTCAACTGTTAGCTCGACATTAAGGACCCCTTTGACTTGAGACGAAGTGCCCTTGAAGTCGTTGAGGGTGACGTTGGTCTTCACAAGATCGTCGACGGACCTCCCAATCTTGCGGCACAAGGAATATGGCAAGATATTAATGGTTGCACCTGCGTCGACGAGCATCCCACCAATTGGCTTGCCGTTGATGAAACCCTTCACGTAGAGAGGTTTTAGATGCCGATACTTCTTGTCGATCTGCTTTTCGAAAATCGCAGCAGCGGGGCCAAGGCTAAGCTGTGCCATCGACTCGGCCATCTGTTCGCTGCTGGGAGGACGAAAATCTTCAGGCAGATAAAAGACCATATTTATACCTGCTGTGGCCTTCTTGATCACCTCATTGACCTCGTCTTCCATGTCATCGTCGTCACTGGTGGAGTCACTACCGACCATGCGCGACGAGCCTTCTTGTGCGTCTGGCTTGGCCAGCTCGGCTGATGCCGGCTTTGTTGACGTTTCAGCAGCTTGGAATGTCCATGATGCCCCCAATCTTCTTAAGCTGTCGAAGATATTCGTCTTCGGCTAGCTCCAGGTAGCGCAAGCGCTGAACCCTGTGCTTTTGTGTCTTGGTCAAGCCCTCGGGGCACCACCTCGCCAGGTGGCATTCTAAACAACGCTGGAAGTCTTTCGGGTCATCCTGCTTCGCTGGAGGAGGTGAGCGCGCTGGTGGTGGGGCCGCAGAGCGCCGCTTTGGTGGTGGAGACAGGGGACGCCGTGGTAGGGAAGTAGGATCACGGCGGCGGCGCGGTGAGGCCGTGCAATGTCGTCGTGGTGATAACGTGCATTCTAGACGTTTGAACATGGACGCCTTGCCACGGTAACTCCTGCGGTCGGAACACTCTGGACAGTCATCAATGGTGGGTAGTCTCTCCATACCTTGCGTCCAACAGAAGTGGAAGTAGGGGCAGCGCCAGTGCTCGTCGCGGTTCATGGCGTCGCGGCATGACTGGTGTTGCCTCTATTCTTCATGGTGCCGATCCTCACGGCGCTGTTCTTCACAGCGTCGGTCCACAAGATGACGGCGACGCTCGCGATGATAGGCTTCATCCTCTTCGGCACGATGTCGCTCTTCGTTCCGTTGATGATGGCGTGCGTACATGCCCATCAGCACTCCCGAGTTGGGGCGACATCGCCGATTCCTCTGCACCGTTTTGACCGAAGTATGCTCTTCGGCCCTAAACTCGAGAGGGACATCGTCGAGAGAATCCGCCTTGGCCTTTCCCTTCTCGTCCTTGGATGCGTGAACCATGTTGATCGACGCGGTAGGACCTTGAAGGAGATGCGAAAACTAATGTTGATTACCCCAGTGCAGGATTCGGCCCGAAGAAATAGCCCTGCCCAAGCGCGCTCAGCTCATCGACTCGGATACAAACTCCGAGTAGCATTCGTCGGGCAATGAACTTGTAGCGTAGATGGCGTTGACTGGGAAAGGCATCATGTCTATCTTCATTGGAGTGCGAGCAAACACTAGCCTTCCTTGCTCTATGGCCTTCCGAATTTCAGACCGCAGACTCCTGCAGTCACCGGTATTGTGTCCGTCTAACTTATTGTGCCATTTGTAGTATTTGCGGCCACGCATTTCTTCAGCCGTAGGGACTTGATGTCTAGGTAACGGTACTAATAGCTTTTCTTTGACGAGCATATCAAAGATGGCTTCGGTCTTTGAGATATCGAAGTCATAGCCCAGGATCGGCTCAGGCTGTTTCACCCATTAGCACTGTAGAGGCTTGTTAGTCTTTGCCCACTGAACAAGGTAGGCATCAGCATCATCTAAGGCGTCATCTTCATCGGCTTGGATACAGCCGATGCTCCGTCTTTGACTCTCCTGCAGGACTTCTGGGTGGCTCCGCTCATAAGCAGCAACCTTTGACACTAAATGGCCGATAGAATTGAAATCGGTCGGCCCATACACCGCCTTGACAGCCCTGTTTAACCCGTTGTATGCTATCTGGGCCAGAATCTTCTTGTCGAAGTGGAGGGAGTAGCAACGATTCCTTAGCTCACGGAACCGTTGGATGTACTTGTGTATTGTCTCTCCCGGGAGCTGGTGGATGCTGTTCAAGTCTGTGAACATGGCTTCATCGGATCCCGAGAAGAACTGAGCATGGAAGCTTTCCTCTAGCTGTTTCCAAGTGGTGATGGACCCAAGGGCCAACGTGGTGTACCAACTGAAGGCAGGCCCGGTCAACGATAGAGAGAACAGCCGAATTTTCATATGTTCGGCCCTTGATGCGATCCCTAGCTGCGCAAGGTACCGGCTAACGTGCTCTACGGTATTGGCACCGTCGCTGCCACTGAATTTGATAAAATCAGGGATCTTGAACTTGGGAGGTCCTCCAGGTGGTCGTATACCTCTGGGTAGGGCTTTGTATAGGTGATGGCCCTCGGTATAGGTGTAATACCATATTGGTACTTTAAGATCTCGGAAAGATCTTTCCGAGACATGTTGAGGCCCATCCTTGCGGCAAACATGGCCTGATCGTTATGGATCGGCCTAGTGCCATAGGCATTTTGCCATTCAGTCAGCTCCTGGTCCGCCGCTTTTGCTGCTCCATGTGGAGAGGTTCCATGCGTAGGCCTGGCTTCTGGAGGAGGGTTTTGCTTCGGTCCTCGTGATGAATTGACGAGGACTGGGTTAGGGTACGGGGGAGGAGGTACCTCTCCTTCCTCCAGCTGTCGGTACCTCAGCTGGCATACAAAGCCGTCAGGTATGACCAATGGTGGAGTTGAGTAAACCTTGGTCTCTAGAGGAAGCTTATCACGTGGAGGATGCATGATGAACTCTGCGATGTTATCCCCCTGCACCTCAATGTGGATTGGTGTGAGCGGTCTGGAGTAAAACATGGCTTCCCTCACATGGCTATTCAACTCGGGGCCGGCGATATGAAGAGGTTCACCGGCCAACGCTGCTGTGACCGTCTTGACCACGATGTTATCCATGCGGTTTATGACCGCCTCAGACTATCTGATCAAAGCATGCGCGGTAATCCTGTTTATTTCCTCGGAGAGCGCTTCAGTACGCCGCTGCGAGGGGGTTAGGAGATCGACTTCGTCAAGAAGTGACGAAGGGCATCCATGTTACACGATGCCGCCATGGCGAGACATCTGATACATGGCGAGTACTTTGTCCTTGAGTTCCTCGATGATTTCGGCGTAACGCTTTTGCTGTATCTCAGGCAGGTCTTCGGGTTTCTCGATGGGGACGAGTTCTTCTCCGCCCTCGTCGGTACTAGCGCCGCGATTTCCTTTGCCGCCAGCCATGCAGATGAATCGAGATTGGTCCCACCGGGCGTGCCAAAAATGTGTTGCACCAGGAAACCGACAGGTAGTACCCTGGAGAGCTTCACACAATCGGGCCGGGAGGTGTACGTGGACCGTAGGGATCGCTCCTCCTTGCTGCGACCCACGATCAGCCGAATGGATCAGCCAGTCGTCTCTGGCTTAGTGGTGGTTGGGCGTGCCACCTGGCTTATGACCTAGCTAGGGAGGTTATGGTGACGGTGTTGGTGTTGGTTGACTCCTGTTTCCCCTGTATAAGCAGACAAAATAGATTAAACGTTAAGCTAGATCGCTCGGATCGGCTCATCCTGGATCGAATCTTCTCCATCGGCAAGGCCCTGCTGTCTTACCAATAGTATATCCAGATATAATATATAAAGGTACTTAAATAAAGGAAGAGTAAGCATGACTAGATCTATTCTAGTCGGCTAAAACATCCAGATGAACGTCAAACATGCCTTAAATCTACTGTTGTACCAAAGATTCTATAGGAACGACATGAAAACAGATGCATCTTTGATAAAAAGATAAAAGGCAAGACAGGGTATACATCGGAACTTCCGGCTAACATGTGATCTGTAGATAAAACTATGAGAACATATCCAATCTAAATTCTAAACCTTGTGACATGCTAAACTGATCACAAACCGGCAGCATAAAAGCGTACACCACAACAGATATTCGCATAACAACAAGTTGTGTATAAGCCGACGTGCAAGCATATCGGCTCATACATGTGACAGATCTCATGCCAAGCTAGGCTAGACATGAGATTCATCGGGGTAACTAATGGATCTCGCGCTAAGCAAAGCTTATCGCGAGATTCATCACGGTAACTGGCAAACCGTGCCATCAAAAATGCTTCAGTACACAATTTGCCAAGCGACTAACATCGTAATGCCTATAACGAACTAAATCGTTAAGGCAGCATAACGATTACCTGAAACTCTAGTCGCTAGAGGTGGCGATGTGCCGAGGGGATGTGGAGACAGCCGCTGCTCGATGAACGTATGTCGTCAACTTTATTTCGATAGTAAGGATACATATTTTGTAGTCCATAGACTAGGGCAACAAACCTGCCCCTTCCGTAATTAAGCTACAAACCTAACTAACTAAAACTGGACTCTTTAATCTAGGATACAAGGCCCAATGGCCTGCTCTATCACTCCGCCGTTGCTCCTTTGGACGACTTCTTTTTAGCCCAAAGCCGATCTTGGTCCATTAACAGGGGCAGCCAAATTCCGTTGTCAACACAAGCTCTAATTGGATCTAAAACAAGCATGATAATGGGCGCCACAACAAGATTAATGCAGCGAGATAACTAGTAGCTCAAGGTAGACAAGCATGATCAAGCATATTCATCGTAACATGATTAAATCAAGATCAATCAACCTAACCCTCTAGATCGGTGTAACCTTTCCTTGGGCTCTACTGTCACCAGTAACCAGATAATCGATGAGAAACTTTCAACGGGCACATAATTAGATAATGCACTTCTAATTACTTTGTATGGTCTAATAACATAATTAGCACAACTAGAACCTCTAATCACCATGATCAAAAGAACTAGATATACAACTATATCATTAGTAAGCTAGATCAATGATCAAGAACGCTAGAAGAATATAACCCTTAGTAACATGCTCTAATTAACATGCATCTATACCTAAAGATAATTAAAGCTAGAACAAGCATAATTAGAACAAGAACATGATAATTAGACAAGAACAATGCTTCATTAATAAATTGTATCATACTTACAACCACGGCCGTACCTTCCCTTAATGATACAATTAGACCTCTGGAGCTAGATAATTAGAGAGTCATGCAAGGCCTCTAATCACCTCTAAGAACTAGAAGAACCTCTAATCCCTAGACTAGAAACTCGACCCTCTAGTCTCCTCTAGTTGTTGTCCCCCTTCTCTACATCTTTGTTGCCTTGATGATGAATTGTATGGCCTTGGGGTTTCATGGGGGTTTGTATTTATACCTCGGAGGTACCTTGGGGCGCCTCCTACCTTCCTCTTGCTTGGAGTTGGAGTAGGACTCTTGTTTCCCTTGAAACCGGACTTTCCAGTTTTCTGCACCTTTCGTATTTCGACCATATCTCTATCACCCGGACTCCAAATTGAGAGCCAATGGACCGGCCTCATTGCTCTTCTGGTGTGATGAGTGATTGTCAACGAGCTCAAGCCCTCCGATGGATTGGAGGCCCTCCGATGGACTGGAGGTAGATGATGAAGACCTCGATGGACTGAGGCAAAAGCCCTCCAATGGACCGAAGGCAATGCTCGACGTCGGTCGACCATGGGAGCTCGGTACACGGAGGGACGGATCGGCAACGGTGGTGTAAGCCCTCCGATGGACCGCGAGGCATCTCCGATGGACTGGAGAAGCCGGGTGCCACCGTGGTGCTCCAACCCGAGTGCATGGCACGAAGGCGTGCGAGGGAGGCTTTGGCGGCTTCGGCTTAAAACCGCCACCCAAGCTACCCAAGGCTTGGTGAGTTGGGCCATGACTCGCCAAGATAGAGAAGATGGGCCAAGTCCGGCCCAAACGGAGACTTCCTAAAGTTTCCCGGTTTCTGACTTCAAAACCGGGGGTGCAAAGGCGGATTAGACTATTGGCCACGTGGAGGACATCTGAAGATTGAGAGCCAATGGACCGGCCTCATTGCTCTCCTGGTGTGATGAGTGATTGTCAACAAGCTCAAGCCCTCCGATGGATTGGAGGCCCTCCGATGGACTGGAGGTAGATGATGTAGACCTCGATGGACTCAGGCAAAAGCCCTCCAATGGACCGGAGGCAATGCTCGGCGTCGGTCGGCCATGGAAGCTCGGTACACGGAGGGGCGGATCGGCAACGGTGGTGTAAGCCCTCCGATGGACCGCGAGGCAACTCCGATGGACTGGAGAAGCCGGGTGCCACCGTGGTGCTCCAACCCGAGTGCATGGCGCGAAGGCGTGCGAGGGAGGCTTTGGCGGCTTCGGCTCAAAACCGCCACCCAAGCTACCCAAGGCTTGGTGAGTTGGGCCACGACTCGCCAAGATAGAGAAGATGGGCCAAGTCCGGCCCAGATGGAGATTTCCTAAAGTTTTCCGGTTTCTGACTTCAAAACCGGGGGTGCAAAAGCGGATTGGACTACTGGCCACGTGGAGGACATCTGAAGATTGCGTGGAAGCTAAGAAGATCAAGTCTTCATCGTGGTCGTCCGTCTCCGATATTTCGGGTTCTTTTCTGTTTTAGCCCTTCCGGGCGTTTCTAGTGTTAGGGGTCTATGTGTAAAAATGCCAAAACTGAACCGGTGTATAAATAGCCTAAGAGCTGGTCATTAGAGGGAGCCTTGGCAGCTTGGTTTTCATTTCCTTAAGGTAATTTTCGTCCTCAAGCTTTGAGCTCCAAGTTTAGGAGGGTTAGGTTGAGATCTAGCCTCCAAATCAAGAGGGAAGGTGAGGGTGGTTGCTTGGAACGAAATCCTTCGTTGTAATCTGACCTAAGACCTCTTTTGAGGCTCATAATCGAAGTGGTTTCGTGCAGCAACTTTGTGTGCTTCTCCTCCCTTTGTTCTCTTTGGTTTTTGGCTTCAATCCTTGGCCTTTTGGGTGTTTGTTTTGGGCAACGTTGAATCCTTTGTTTTCCTTGCGTTTTGGACTTACAAGGACGTGGAGATTATGTCTTAGAACATCTCAATCCCAAAGGATTGCCACGAGCAAGTTGTTCTTGAGCTTTTCCCTTTCTTGCCCAAATATTCACCTCTTCACGAGATCTGAAATTCTCGCTAATCCCGTCATCTTTTTCCATAGATCTTTTGGGAATAGCTTTGGAATGGAGCTAGGATAGCCTGTGCCAATTTTCGTGATGTTTGGAGAAGGTTTGGTCAAGTTTCGGATTGCTTTTGCGTGAGGTTTCCTGCTGTCCAGTTTTCTTGCTGATTCTGTCCACTTTAAAGTCTTGTTTGGTTTAGGTGTCAAACCTTCGAATTTTGGGCTGAAATTTTGTGGAACTCTTTATCAGTGAATCATAAAGCTCCCATAAAAATTTCAGATCATTTGGAGGTGTTTTGACCCGGTTTTCGTATTTTTCTTTTCGGGTTAGTCTGTCAGTTTTTAACCACCGGACAGTCCGGTGGTTAACCACCGGACGGTCCGGTGGCTCTAGGAATTTTATTCCTTGTCCAATTGAGCTGAAAATTTGTGGAGTTGTTCCTTGGCCCCTTATTAACCTCGAGTAAAAATTTCATAATTGTTGGAGTTGGTTTGATAGGGTTTTGATTCGAATCTTTTTTGGAGTGTCAGGCTATAAGCACCGAACAGTCCGGTGGTCAAAACTTGCTCCAATTGGCCTGAAATTTTTTGGAGTTATTCCCTATTGCCTTGTGAAGGTGTGGTAATTTTGGGGGATTTTTTGGAGCTTCTCTTAATGGGTTTTGAGATTTATCTTTGCAGCCCTGTCAGTCTGAAAATCTACAGTTCTCCGGAGTTGGTTCCTTTTGCGCTCTTTTTTTAGCCGTTTGAGCGCGTGCTTCCGCTTGGTGCTTGGTACGTATCTGTTCAGTGGACAGTACCAAGCACGTGTTGTGAGCTAGATACGTATCCTCTCAGTGGACGGTATCTAGTTTCATTGTGGGCGTTGTTTCCGTTTTGCACTGCGGTGGGGGTTTGAGTTTGAGTTTTCAAGTGCTCCTATTCACCCCCTCTAGTCACACGTCTCGGTCCTACAAGTGGTATCAGAGCCGGTTAGGTTTCCTATACCTTAACCGGTGACGAAACCGTAGCGACGATGACTTACTCCGGGAAAATTCCCGTCCTTGGCTCCGATGGCTATCCCTACTGGAAAGGTAGGATGGAGGCGTTTCTTGTTAGCCAGAGTCAGGACATATGGGATACTACTCAGAGTACGACTTTTGTGGTGCTTTCAGTCGCTGAACGTACTACGCAGGATATTGTGGCTCAGCATGAGGCGAATGCCAAGGCTGTTAACTTTCTCTTCTCTGGGCTTGGTCCCATGGATTATGAGAGAGTGAGTCACCTTAAGACTACGCGTGAGATATGGTCACTGCTTAGTGCACACCATGAGGGTACTGCGACGATTAAGGCTAGGCTTTTGGTGACTTACCGGCGCGAATATGAGAATTTCGTCCAGAAGCCGGGAGAGTCAGTAGACGACTTGTTTGGTCGCTTTCAGTCGATCATCAACAAGTTGCGTGTCAACTCTGCCCCCGCTGCCCTCCCATATACCGATCATCAGCAGGCTGTCAAGTTGCTGTATGCTTTGGAAAGAAAAATATGGGAGATCAAGGTGAAGTCAATCATTGAGTCGGCAGGGTATGATACGATTGGAGTAGAGGCGCTCTATAGTAAGCTCAAGGCCACCGAGGTAGATTACAAGATGAGGGATTCCCTCGCTTGTACAGATTCTAAGAGTCTAGCCTTGGCTACCCCTTCTAGTGAGTCTGTCACTAACCCCATGTTACACAACTTCTCATTTTCTGCTTTGATGTCTGTTACAGAGGAGCAACTAGTGACACTTGGGGATGATGAGTTGTGTCAGGTGTCTAGTCGCTTTCAGCGTGCCTATGACAACCGGATGAGCAAGAAGAGGGGAGAGCGGCCCAAGTGCTTCGAGTGCGGAGAGGTCGGCCACTTCATCGCCGAGTGCCCCAACAAGAACGACTTCCACAAGAAGGGCAAGAGCTACTCCCGCGACTCCGACAAGTACCACTCCGGCAAGCCCAGCTTTGACAAGCACCGCTCCAGCAAGCACGGCTCCGGCAAGCGTCCCTTCAGCAAGAAGAACTTCTGAAAGGCTTTCAAGAGCTACCAGAAGGACAACCGAAAGCGGGACAAGGCCTTCTTCGCCGAGATCGGGTTCTGCAGCAGCGGATCTTCTTCCTCTTCGTCCTCGTCGAGCTCAAGCGATGAGGAGATCACGTACAGGAAGGACAAGAGGAACGATCAAGGAGGTCCAGCTGGCTTGTGCTTCGGCCCCACCAAGTCCAGGCGCAAGAACAAGGACAAGAGGAGCTCAGTTTGCTCCATGGCGCTTGAGGACAAGGAGAACAAGGATGACGGCAGCAACTCTTCTTCCGATGATGAGGTAACTCCTGAGCAAGCTGAAATCCTTGAGATGCTAGAGCAGAACAGCCGGGAGCTTAAGGCCCAGGATAAGATGCTGGAGAAGGCAGCTAAGAAGCTGCAGAAGTTGAAAGCCCAACTTGCTGAGGCTTTAGAGGAGAATGAGAGGTTGAGGAGTGTGAGACCCCAACCCAGTGAGATTGAGTGCCCTACCTGCGAGTCTTTCATGACGGAGCTTGGTGACCAGAGAGATAGGTATGCCAAGCGGGTACAGGAGATAGATGAGCTGAAGGCTGAGCTAGGCAAACTCCAGTCCAAACTGGATGAGCCTACTTTGAGTGGAAAGCTTGAGTGTGAGTCTTGCCCCTATCTAGCTAGAGAGCTAGCTGTTCTAAAGGAGAAGTTTGAGGGGCAGCTCATGAAGCTTGAGGAGCTTAGGGCTAGACCTACGCTTTTGGGTGCGTGTATGGTCTGTCCTACCTTGAGAAGTGAGTTAGAGCAGTTGAGAGCTGACTTTGAGGTGCTTTCAGCACCTACTAACACTTGTGAGAACTGCCTAACCCTTAGGATGCAGCTGATGGATAGGTATTCCATCATTAGGAAGTTGGAGAAAGCTGTTGTGGTTCCCTCCCTAGGCGGTGACACTTGTGCTATCCAGACTGTAGTTCTGGAGGATCTAAGGGAGGAGGTGTTGTCTTTGCAGAATGACAACAACAGGTTGAGAGAGGTGCTCAGTTGGGTATATGCGAGGCAACCCCAACTAGACATGATCATAGAGAGCACCAAGAGATCTGAGGGTGAGACGAGTGGTGTTGGGTTTGGAGAGTGCAGCACTTCGGGTGAGAAGAGTGCCCCAATTAAGGTCAAGACTGCACCTACTCAGCCAGGAGAGACTGTTGATGGGGTTTACCATGAGCCACCCAAGACTGCCCCAAAGAAGCAGTACTGGACACCCAAGCCTTCTAAGGCTAAGCTGGACAAGATTGTTGAGGAAGAGCTTAAGCCCAAGGGTAAGAAGCCAGTCCAGCAGCCTGAGCCACCCAAGGCCACACCACTTAAGCCCAAATCCCAGCCTAACCCAGTTCCTAGGAGGCCTGTCTACCACTGTGAGTTTTGCCAGCGGAATGGCCACCTAGAGGAGTTTTGCTTCAGGAGGAAGCGGGTTGAGAGGCAGGAGAGAGCTTGGGGGAACCAGGATCAGTTCTACCAGGGTGGTAGGCAAGATCCTCCCCACCGCGGTGAAATGAGAGACCGCTTTGCCGGTGGTGAGAGAGGAGGCGGCTTTCAGGCTCGTGCTCCTGGTGGTGAGAGACGCTTTATCGGCCGAGCTCCTAGTCGTTTTCAGCGCGGCTATGGACCTCGTGACCGAGGCTTTGAGAGAGCTTTCGAGGGTTCACGCTTTGGAGGTCGTGGTTACCCTGATCGTCGTGATGATTTCTTTGATTGTGCTTACCCCACTTTTGAGCAGATGGCTCGGCACTGGTACAGCAGTTTTGGGACTAACCCAGTGCCGGACCATTTGCTCACCGTCACTTTACTTGACTTTGCAGGATCGAGGCATGGAGGACGTGTGGATCATGGACTCATGGTGCTCTAGACACATGACAGGGCACCGCAAGTGGTTCTCCAGCCACAACCCCGTGAGCACTAAGGAGTACATCACATTCGGGGACAATGGTCAAGGTAAAGTGTTAGGTGTTGGCTCTGTTTCGCTCTCTGCTAAGCTTTCCCTGAGAGAAGTTGCTTTTGTCCGGAATCTGGGGTTCAATTTGGTTTCTGTTTCGCAACTTCTCGATGCAGGATTTGAGGTTCATTTTAAGAAAGGTGCGTACTGCATTCTTGATGCTGAGAAGACCCTTGTTTGCTCTTTGCTACCTTTTGGTCAGGTTTTTAGGGTCGACCTCACATCTGTTTCTGGCCCTGCGCGCTGTTTAGTTGCTAGTCCTTCTGCTGATATATGGAAGTGGCATAGGAGACTTGGTCACTTGAGCTTTGATCTGCTAGTCAAGTTAAGTTCAATGGGCCTAATCCGAGGATTGCCCAAATTGAGAGCTGAGAAGGACTTAGTTTGCCACCCCTATCGTCATGGCAAGATGGTTGCCGCCTCTCACATTCCCGTGTCTCAGGTTATGACCTCCTATCTGGGTGAGCTACTCCATATGGATACAGTAGGTCCCGCTCGGGTAGCGTCGGTCAGTGGGAAGTGGTACGTGTTTGTCGTTGTGGACGACTTTTCGCGGTTCTCGTGGGTATTTTTCATGGAGTTTAAGGATGAGGTGTTTGGTTTTGTTCAGGATCTGGTACTGAGGTTGAGAAACGAGAGTCATAAGGCCATGAGGGCTATCCGCAGTGACAATGGCGGAGAATTCAGAAATTCTCGTTTCGAAAACTTCTGTCGTGACCTAGGTCTTGAACACCAGTTTTCTTCTCCATATACCCCTCCGCAGAACGGTGTTGTGGAACGCAAGAACCGCACACTTGTTGAGATGGCACGGACGATGCTCGATGTGCATAGGACTCCGAGGCGCTTTTGGGCTGAGGCAGTGAATACGGCCTATTACATTGCGAACCGGATTTTCTTGCGAGCTTTCCTTGGGAAGACCTCGTATGAACTTCGGTTTGGTAGGCAGCCCAGCGTCAAGCATTTGCGAGCGTTTGGCTGCAGGTGCTTTGTGCTGAAGAAGGCGGGGCATTTGGACAAGTTTGAGTCTCGTTGTTTGGATGGGATTTTTCTGGGGTATGCTTCTAGTTCTAGGGCTTTTTGTGTGTGGATTTTAGAGGCCAAGCAAGTTGTTGAGACTTGTGAGGTTTCTTTTGATGAAACTATGCCCTGCACAACCCCTGCCTTTGAGCTTTCAGGTGATGATGAAGAAGGCACCCCCATCTTTGAGGATGAGGAAGGTGCAGTTAATGATGGTGATGCAGGAGCCACTGCACCGGCTGCAGCTCCTGCCCCCTCTGCTACGAGCTCAGATGATGAAGGAGGACCCTTGCCCACGGCTTCCTCCTCACTCCCCCGACAGCAAGCTCATGCAGAGGCTGGACCCGCTGAGGACGCATGGGAGGTGACCTCCGAGATTGTACCATCTCGGCAGGTCCAACGAGATCACCCTCCACACAGGATGATTGGAGATATTCACCAGCGTGTCACACGCTCTTCGGTTAACTCTCTAGCCTTTTTCTCCCACTCTGCATATGTTGCTTCTTTTGAGCCCCGGGATGTGTCACATGCATTATCTGATCCTAACTCTGTGAACGCCATGCATGAGAAGTTGGAGAACTTTGAGAGAAACCATGTCTGGGATTTAGTTGAACCTCCACCAAACTGTCGCCCTATAGGTACCAAGTGGGTTTTCAAGAACAAACAGGGTGAGGATGGGATGGTTGTGAGGAACAAAGCGAGATTGGTAGCCCAGGGTTTCTGTCAGAAGGAGGGTATAGATTATGAGGAGACCTTCGCCCCTATAGCTCGTTTGGAAGCCATTAGGATTTTGCTTGCCTTTGCGGCCTCTAAAGGCTTCAAACTGCAGCAAATGGATGTCAAGTCTGCTTTCCTGAACGGGGTCATAGAGGAGGAGGTATATGTGAGACAACCTCCTGGCTTTGAGAGTGCTAGATTTTCAGACCGGGTGTATAAGTTGAGGAAAGCCCTGTATGGTCTGAAGCAAGCTCCTAGAGCTTGGTATGCTAGGTTGAAGAGTTTCCTGCTCAAGTCTGGGTTTGTGATGGGTTCAGTAGACAAGACCTTGTTTTTGTTGAGTCGTGGCAGTGACACCCTAATAGTTCAGATATATGTTGATGACATAATCTTTGGTGGTTCATCTCACGCTTTGGTGTCTAGTTTTGCTGAACAGATGAGCAGGGAATTTGAGATGAGTCTTATGGGTGAGCTCCAGTTCTTCCTCGGGCTGCAGATCAAGCAAGGCCCTGAAGGAACCTTCGTCCATCAAGCCAAGTATACAAGAGACATACTCAAGAAGTTTGAAATGGGTGACTCCAAGCCCATGACAACCCCTATGAGTACAAACACGGCGCTTGATGCTGATGAAGATGGGGAGGCGGTGGACCAGAAGGAATTTCGAGGGATGATCGGCTCACTTCTGTGCCTGATGGCGACCAGGCCGGACATTCAATTCGCGGTCTGCCTCTGTACGCGCTACCAGGCTTCTCCTAGGACTTCTCACCGTCAAGCGGTGAAGCGCATTTTCAGGTATCTGAAATTCACTCCTGAGCTTGGTCTTTGGTATTCCTCGGGTTCTTCTCTCTTTCTTAGAGGGTTCTCAGATGCTGACCATGCTGGCTGCCGGATTGATCGCAAGTCAACCTCCGGCACATGCCAACTCTTAGGAACCTTTCTTGTCTCTTGGTCCTCTCGCAAGCAACCTAGCGTATCTTTGTCTACCACAAAAGCAGAGTATATAGCTGCTGCTAGTTGCTGCTCCCAGCTTTTATGGATGAAAGCCACCCTTAGTGATTTCGGCCGTAGGTTTGGAAAAATCCCTCTTCTAGTTGATTCTACTTCTGCTATCTCTGTAGCTAAGAACCCCGTCTTGCCCTCTAGAACCAAACACATAGACATGAGGTTTCACTTTCTGAGAGATCACTATGAGAAGGGGGACATAGACTTAGTCCACGTAGCATCTGAAAATCAGTTGGCCGATATCTTTACCAAGCTCCTAGAGTTTGGCGCTTTTGTGCGCTTGAGAGGTGAGCTTGGAGTGTGCTATCCCTTTTAGTCAGGGATAGAGTGCTATTCCTTTTAGTATGGAATAGCTTCTGTAGTTTAAATTTTGCTTTTATCTTGCTTTTATTTCTCTTTGTCTCTTTTGCATATTGTATCATATCATGCATTGCATTGTATCATATGCATTTTCACTTCACTAGCACTAGAGCTCTTTTGGAATGCAGAGTTAGTACTTGCTTGTGCTAGATGGTACAGTGCTTGCTTGATCATGGTTGGCTAAGCTCTCTTGAGTCTATTGAATACTAATTGTGAGCTAAGTCATTTTATTCTTTGTAAATCAAAAACCATGATCACCACTTGATTTGGCTACCTAGCATGTGTAGAATTGTTGAATGCTATGATATCTTTTCATACCTGGATATGCTAGTTGTATGCCTTTGCTAAGTAAATGCCTAAGCTTTTCTGACACCTTGCTTAAATTGAAATCTGGATCAAAATGCTTACAAGTGTGTCTTATGTGATGAATTGAGAAAGATCCAGGTGGGTTTGCTTGTCACACTGATCTAGTTCGAGACAGCTTGCCTTTGCACTTTGGCATGAACTTGGACTAGACTGTGTATGACCAAAACCTTATCTTAAGCTTCTGATGGTTATATAACCTAGGCTTGGCATTGGTTGGTAAGAAGTGGCAAAAGACAAGTAAATAACCCCTGGCACAAAAAGAACTTGCTTATGAATACAAATGTCTAAATCTAAAATTTGCAAGTACCTAAAATGCTTATGGCTAGTTGTATATGCTTTGGTTGAGAGTAGCACACCTTGTATGCATTGCTAGCATTTTGTTGTTCATGACTATCTTGCTAGGTGCTATTCATGTTGGTAATGCTTTCTTTCCATTAACCCTGAAAAACAAGCTTACTCTTGATATGTGCAAGATAGATTCATTTGAGCTTGTTGTATGCTTCCTTGTCCTCACTTGCTCTGTATGCTAGAACTCGTGATTACTAGCTTTTTCATCCCCTCTGAGCTCTTTCGGTTGCACTCCTTGCATTTCAGGGCATATTTTGAGGGGGAGTTATCTAGTTCAGGAGGAGTTGAGTTCAAGGAACCCTTGATGTGTCCATTGTCAACAAGGAGGAGAAATTTAAGGAGAGATTAGTGTATTTCTCCAAGAAAAATTTTTTAAAAATATGGACAAGGGGAGAACTCAGGAGAGATTTAGTTGAGGGGGAGCTTTGCACTCAGTTTGCAATTGTGAGGATGCATTTCAGGAGAGTTGAGCTTTTAGCATGCTCTTTGCATCGGTGCGTTGAGCCTTTTGCCTCTGTCTTGAGGAGCCGATGCTTTATTTTCTTTTGTTGTCTCATTGTGCCCTGTTTCTTTGTTTGTATTTGGTTCTTAGGCATTTTGAGCAACTTCTTTCTTTCTTTCTTTCTTTCTTTCTTTTTCGGTTTTACGTTTTTCTCTTGTCTTTGTTATATTTCAGGTTATAGATTGAAGGTGTTGACAATGCACTCATCAAGGGGGAGATTGAGAGCCAATGGACCGGCCTCATTGCTCTTCTAGTGTGATGAGTGATTGTCAACGAGCTCAAGCCCTCCGATGGACTGGAGGTAGATGATGAAGACCTCGATGGACTGAGGCAAAAGCCCACCAATGGACCGGAGGCAATGCTCGGCGTCGGTCGGCTATGGGAGCTCGGTACACAGAGGGACGGATCGGCAACGGTGGTGTAAGCCCTCCGATGGACCGCGAGGCAACTCCGATGGACTGGAGAAGCGGGTGCCACCGTGGTGCTCCAACCCGAGTGCATGGCACGAAGGCGTGCGAGGGAGGCTTTGGCGGCTTCGGCTCAAAACCACCACCCAAGCTACCCAAGGCTTGGTGAGTTGGGCCACGACTCGCCAAGATAGAGAAGATGGGCCAAGTCCGGCCCAGACAGAGACTTCCTAAAGTTTCCTGGTTTCTGACTTCAAAACCGGGGGTGCAAAGGCGGATTGGACTATTGGCAACGTGGAGGACATCTGAAGATTGTGTGGAAGCTAAGAAGATCAAGTCTTCATCGTGGTCGTCCGTCCCCAATATTTTGGGTTCTTTTCTGTTTTAGCCCCTCCGGGCGTTTCTATTGTTAGGGATCTATGTGTAAAAATGCCAAAACTGAACTGGTGTATAAATAGCCTAAGAGCTGGTCATTAGAGGTAATCTTGGCAGCTAGGTTTTCATTTCCTTAGGGTAATTTTCGTCCTCAAGCTTTGAGCTCCAAGTTTAGGAGGGTTAGGGTGAGATCTAGCCTCCAAATCAAGAGGGAAGGTGAGAGTGGTTGCTTGGGACGAAATCCTTCGTTGTAATCTGACCTAAGACCTCTTTTGAGGCTCATAATCGAAGTGGTTTCGTGCAGCAACTTTGTGTGCTTTTCCTCCCTTTGTTCTCTTTGGTTTTTGGCTTCAATCCTTGGCCGTTTGGATGTTTGTTTTGGCTAAGGTTGAATCCTTTGTTTTCCTTATGCTTTGGACTTGCAAGGACGTGGAGATTATGTCTTAGAACATCTCAATCCCAAAAGATTGCCACGAGCAAGTTGTTCTTGAGCTTTTCCCTTCTTGCCCAAATATTCACCTCTTCACGAGATCTGAACTTCCCACTAATCCTGTGATTTTTTTTCCATAGAACTTTTGGGAATAGCTTTGAAATAGGGCCAGGATAGCCTGGGCCAACTTTCATGATGTTTCGAGAAGGTTTGGTCAAGTTTCAGATTGCTTTTGCATGAGGTTTCCTGCTGTCCAGTTTTCTTGCTGATTGTGTCCACTTTCAAGTCTTGTTTGGTTTAGGGGTCAAATCTTCAAATTTTGGGTTGAAATTTTGTGGAGCTCTTTATCAGTGAATCATAAAGCTCCCATAAAAATTTCAGATCATTTGGAGGTGTTTTGACCTGGTTTTGGTATTTTTCTTTTTCGGGTTAGTCTGTCAGTTTTTAACCACCGGACGGTCCGGTGGCTCTAGGAATTTTATTCCTTGTCCAATTGAGCTAAAAATTTGTGAAGTTGTTCCTTGGTCCCTTATTAACCTCCAATAAAAATTTCATAATTTTTGGAATTGGTTTGATAGGGTTTTGATACGAATCTTTTTGGAGTGTCAGGCTGTAAGCACCGGACAATCCGGTGGTTAACCACCGGACAGTCCGGTGGTCAAAACTTGCTCCAATTGGCCTAAAATTTTCTGGAGTTGTTTCCTATTGCCTTTTGAAGGTGTGGTAATTTTGGGGGATTTTTTGGAGCTTCTCTTAAGGGGTTTTGAGATTTATCTTTGCAGCCCTGTCAGTTTGAAAATCTGCAGTTCTCCGGAGTTGGTTGTTTTTGCGCTCTTTTCTTAGCCGTTTGAGCGTGTGCTTCCGCTTGGTGCTTGGTATGTATCTGTTCAGTGGATGATACCAAGCACGTGTTGTGAGTTAGATACGTATCCTCTCAGTAGACGGTATCTAGTTTCGTTGTGGGCGTTGTTTTCGTTTTGCACTGCGGTGGGGGTTTGAGTTTGAGTTTTTAAGTGCTCCTATTCACCCCCCTCTAGTCGCACGTCTCGGTCCTACACAAATAAGGCAAACACGGACTCTAAATTGTAGAGCTCGAAAAGATCTACAACGTTGGTATTCAAACGTTTCCCATTTGACGTTGTTAAGGTCTCCGAATTTGGCCCGCATGGTGCTACTGTCCTGGAATCCGAGAATATCTCGAGATTTAATTTGAGCTTGATGGATCTCAAAATAAACCTTCTTTATCTTTATTTCCTTCGTACCTAAGTAATCCTTATCTCCTTGGACTCTTCTGGAAGAGGCGTGGTAGAAAAGGGAACACGAGACGGCGCCTGAAGGAAGGCGGTCGGCCGACCATGGGGGCTCTGGGTCGGCCGATCCGAACTCCTCCTTTGCTAGGTTGTTTCCATCTTTCGCGGGGACGTTGCCTGTCGCCTAAGAAATATATTTGTATGGGATTTCTCAGACTCTTGGGCTTTTGGAATCTTCAATATGGGCCGAGACTTGACGGAGTCTTCTAGTCTTTAATATATTTGATATATTTATTTAATAATTATCTCTAATTCCTTGTAGCTCTTGACACCTTCTTGAAGCTTCTGATTAGAAAGCCTTGATCAACACAGAGGGGGATTTTGAATTAACCAAGCCTTCCTTGTTCATCATCTTCAATGAATGTCATCACAGAAGTCTTTTCTTACTCGACGTAGATCGTTGTGAATTTCGCGAAAATTTGGTCAAATACCTGTAAAAATCACATATAGCAAATTTCCAAGACAATGTTGCAAAATACGCAATAATCGGTGATAATTGGTAGTAAAAGATACAGTTGACGCTTAAAATCCATGAAAAACTATATAAAATGATACAAAATATTCGTTCATAAGCCGCGTCAACACCGACCTCCCGTGACGGTCACCCGGACTCTCCTCGGCGCTCCCACAGTGTGGACAGGCCACCTCGCGGTCTGTCCCCCACGAGGGCCATTTCCAAGAAGGTGGCACGCCCGTCTCCACGTTCTACCATGGGGGCCATCGCCCCTGTGAAGTGTATCAAGAGCCTCTTCCAGGAGGAGGCCGTTGGTCCATCTAGGGAACCGGTCTTCCCTAGCCATTCTACCCATACCCTCTGTGGTATGAAGACTCCCACGGGTGGGTATGTAAAGGTGCTTGTGCCAAGGTTGGCGATACCGGATTCATCCATAGATGAGTCCATCGACTCCACGCCACCACGGAGCACGGTGAAGAGGGTGGCTGTTCCACCTCCCATAAGAGGGCCACCAGGGAAGTTTGAAGATTCGTCTGATAATGAAGACACGGTGGCCTCCCTTAGGGCGGAAAACGTAGCGCTTAGAGCCAAGTTGCAGAATTTAGAGGAGCGTTGCGCTGAAGGTGAACTTTGACGGATAGACATTAATGACAAATTTGATGTCCTAAGGAAGGGACTGTCCACCAAGGTTCGCCGCCTCGCAGAAGCCATGGGACGTCCTGATCTCTATGACCCACCACACCCATAGACGCCCATGCTTCTAGTTATCTTAAGCGCATTAGTTTAATTCTTAGGTTGAATAATGTTTTTTTTTTTGTATTTCCTTTTGTAATATGCGCCTCCAATTTTGATAAATTCAATAAAGGTAGGATAGTTTCCCTTTCAATAATTGAGTTCGGGTGGAATGGTCAAGGCCATTCGACTTCTTATCACTAACCCTGCAGAAAACAGAAGCAAAACACGATGAACAGGGTACAACACACTACACAAACAAATTCAGGGGAAACAGACGAGTCGGCAGGGTTGACCGACCTGCACAAGGGCCGCCCGACCCAAACCAGGGTCGGCAGACCACCTCTCAGGTCACCTGACCTCAACTTCTCGCAAAAATACGTTATGTTGCACCGTCACGTCTCCCCCAGGCTCTCTCATGGAAAATAAACCAGCGCACGGGTCAAGCACCAAAATGGAGTGGCCGCCTAACCAGGTCCATGGCCGCCCGACCTCGACCTGGGTCGGCCGACCTTGGCTCTGGACTGACTGGCCCACTTCCATTTCAAACCCGCACTTTGAAGGACAGGTTTGCACGTTTCATTCTGAACACTTCTCAAATTTTGCGCCTTTCATTTGAAATCTTGTTGAAACTATGCTCTACATGATCATAATGTCTTCTTCAACCTGTGCTTACACCATGTTATTCCTTATGCTAGATTAATCTTGCCTTTGGATACCATCATGATTAGGGACCCACTTTTTGTTTAATTTGTTGACTCATGAGATATGAGATAATTAGAGAAAACTAAAGGAACCTTCCACATGAGTAAAGTGTTTTATTTGCCAAACTAAAGGAGGGCTTCATTCTTGGATGATCTCAAGTTTCTATCCTTTACCTACTAGAGCCAAACATGCTTCAAACAGTTGAAAACCGCTACAAAGAGCTTCTTAGGATTGTTTTGAGCTTTGTCAAATTTTGAGTCTCATCGAGTAGAAATATCACCTTCTTTTGATAAATGGAGTACAAAAATAAATGCAAGTAATTTAATTCGGACTTTGCATCCACCAAAAAGTCTCGAAATACTTCTCATAATACCCTAGCCTTCAAACTCAAAGGAGTAAGGGTATGGAGCTAAAAAGAAAAGCATGCAAAAGCATGACAAAAAGAGAGAAAAATGCGTGCAAAGGTACGGCAAAATGAAAAGCATGCAAGTTCAAGCATGGCAAAAATAAATAAAAGCTCCATACTCTCTCCACATATCCAAAAGGCTACAAGGGGTAAAAATCAAGAGAAGGCGACGTTAAGTGTCACTACTCATGCTCTAATGATCAAATAGAAGGAGTGATAAAGTACACTCTTTGGTCCATTCTTTGGCTTAGCAAAATAAACATCCTAACGGTGCCACTTGCTTCTCAACCTAAAGCTCTACAAAAGCCTTAGTATAGGAAAGTGTTGGCCAAATCATGGCCCCTGGTAAGGAAACACCCTTGAGTAACTGAGAGTTGGTCTTGAGATCAAAAGAGTTGATATGCCCTGTTTTGAAAATTTTTTAAAACCTTTCTACTCATGTGATGGAGGAACTTGAAGTTAGCTCTATATATTCTTGTTTTATGCTTCAACACTTCAAAACTAAAGTGTAGACACCTTTGAAATCCTAGGCAAGACGAAATAGTAGGGAATAACCTTGTGCTTGCTATGGTGGTTTTTGATGTTAGCGCACGAGCTTGACAGCGTGGAGGCGGGCGCGCCAGGCCAGGGCGAGGCCGGCGAGCGTGGTGGGATCGCGAAAGTAGACAACGAGCGAGGAGACGGCGGGGAAGCAGTGCGCGAGGCAAGCCGCGATGACGGCATTCTGCTTCTCAACCTCCTCAGCGGTGGAGACCGGCGCGGCTGGGGCCGCGAAAGAGATGAACGGGTTGCCCTAGGGCGTGACGAGTGAGAGGTCCAGCCGCGGCAGCGCTGGGAAGCAGCAGGACGGCTTGAGGAAGAGGAAGGTTTGGAACTCATTCTGACATATGGGCTCAGGACACGTGGACATGCTGACATGGCTGAACTGGTGTCCACGTAGGCTGAAACCACTTTTGGTTTGGGATAGGGACCTATCGTGACCGGTATGACAAGTCGAGGGATCCGCCTTACCCGGTTTTCGACCACAGGGCTGAAGCCTAGATTTCGCTACTAGTTCAGGGACCCGTGATGGACTTTTCCCCTTTTAAATACGCAAATGCCACGGCGCTGGGGTTGTGTCCACGCGTACTCGGCCTGCAGCGCCGGCCCTCATGCGGGCTGCCTCCCCTTGGCCTATGTTGCACGATGGTGTTTGGGCCATATGAGTGGGGAAACAGTTAATTAGGCTACAATCGCGTCAAGAATGTAATCACCTCAAAGATAAAGTAGCAAGTTGCACATCAATATCACCATAAGTTGCTACAAATGCGTGAATAGCTACAACCTAACTTATTATAGACTTTTTTCATTAACTTATTTTGTAGATTTTTACCAGTATAACTTGTTATATAAATATTTTAAAGGTTTTAGGTCCTTGGCAGGCGTAATTTTTTGTGGATAACTTGTTGCACAGTAGGAGATGCAGCAAGTTGCGCAACTACACCACACAAACTTGCTATAAAAGCTGAAACATGACGTAACCAAACTTGCTATGGGCCGCCCGGTAGGCTTGACCCATTTGGACATGTATACCAAAAACTACAGATCCCAAAAACATACCTTTGTCATTTGTTAATTGTTATCTATAACGTCAGAAGATAGATCAGGTGGAGGTCCATTTATTAGTGATGTATAAAAGTAGATAGACCAAGCTGAGGTTCATTTATGAGAGCCAATGGACCGGCCTCATTGCTCTCCTGGTGTGATGAGTGATTGTCAACGAGTTCAAGCCCTCCGATGGACTGGAGGTAGATGATGAAGACCTCGATGGACTGAGGCAAAAGCCCTCCAATGGACCAGAGGCAGTGCTCGGCGTCGATCGGCCATGGGAGCTCGGTATACGGATGGACGGTCGGCAAAGGTGGTGTAAGCCCTCCGATGGACCGTGAGGCGACTCCGATGGACTAGAGAAGCCGGGTGCCACCGTGGTGCTCCAACCCGAGTGCATGGCACGAAGGCATGCGAAGAAGGCTTTGGCAGCTTCGGCTCAAAACCGCCACCCAAGCTACCCAAAGCTTTGTGAGTTGGGCCACAACTTGCCAAGATAGAGAAGATGGGCCAAGTCCGGCCCAGACGGAGACTTCCTAAAGTTTCTCGGTTTCTGACTCCAAAACAAGGGGTGCAAAGGTGAATTGGACTACTAGCCACGTGGAGGATATTCGAAGATTGCGTGGAAGCTAAGAAGATGAAGTCTTCATCGTGGTCGTCCGTCCCCGATATTTCGGGTTCTTTTCTGTTTTAGCCCCTCCGGGCATTTCTAGTGTTAGGGGTCTATGTGTAAAAATGCCAAAACTGAACCGGTGTATAAATAGCCTAAGAGCTGGTCATTAGAGGTGGACTTGGCAGCTAGGTTTTCATTTCCTTAGAGTAATTTTCATCCTCAAGCTTTGAGCTCCAAGTTTAGGAGAGATAGGGTGAGATCTAGCCTCCAAATCAAGAGGGAAGCTGAGGGTGGTTGATTGGGACGAAATCCTTGGGGGTAATCTGAATCTTGTGACCCTTTTGGGCCATCTAATCCAAGTTCAGCAATCTTATGTGCTTCTTTTGGAATGATGAGTTAGTACTTGCTTGTGCTAGATTGTACAGATGCTTGCTTGATCATGGTTGGCTAAGCTCTCTTGAGTCTGTTGAATACTAATTGTGAGCTAAGTCTTTTGCTTTCCTAAAAATCAAAAACATGATCACCACTTGACTTGGCTACCTAGCATGTGTAGGAGTGTTAAATGTTATACTATCTTTTCATACCTGGATATGCTAGTTGTATGCCTTTGCTAAGTTAATGCCTAAGCTTTTATGATACCTTGCTTAAAGAGAAATCTGAATTACAATGTTTACAAGTGGTGTTTCTTGTGCTGCAATGAGAAAGATCTAAGTGGGTTTGCTTGTCACACTAATCTAGTTCGAAATAGCTTGCCTTTCCACTTTGGCATAAACTTGGACTAGGCTGTGTATGACCAAAACTTTGTCTTACGCTTCTGATGGTTCTTTGAACCTAGGCTTGGCATTGGTTGGTAAGAAGTGGGAAAAAATAAGTAAATAACCCCTGGCACAATATGGATCTTGCTCCTGTAATACAAATGATTAAATTTGAAATATGCAAGTCTCTGAAATGCTTATGGCTTGTTGTATATGCTTTGGTTAAGAGTAACACACCTTGTATGCATTGCTAGCATCTTGCTGTTCATGCCTATCTTGCTAGGTGCTATTCATGTTGGTGATGCTTTATTTTAAACAACCCTGAAAAACATGCTTGCTCCTAATCTGTGTAAGATAGATTCATTTGAGCTTGTTGCATGCTTCCTTGCCCTCACTTGCCCTGTATGCTAGAACTTGTGAATACTAGATTTCCATCCCTTCTAAGCTCTTTCTAGTACACTCCTTGCTTTTTATGGCATATTTTGAGGGGGAGTTGTCTAGTTTAGGGGGAGTCCTGTGAGCCCTTGATGTGTCCATTGTCAACAAGGGGGAGAAATTTGGGAGAATTGAGGAGTATGGACAAAGGGGGAGGACTCGGGAGAGATCTAGTTGAGGGGGAGCTTTACTTTCATTTTGCATTTGTAAGGATGCATTTCAGGGGGAGTTTGAGCTTTTAGCATGCATTTGTAAGGATGCATTTCAGGGGGAGTTTGAGCTTTTAGCATGCTCTTTGCATCGGTGCGTTGAGCCTTTTGCCTCTGTCTTGAGGAGTCGATGCTTTGTTTTCTTTTGTTGTCTCATTGTGCCCTGTTTCTTTGCTTGTATTTGGTTCTTGGTTGAGCAACTTTCTTCTTTCTTTCTTTCTTTTTTGGTTTTACGCTTTTCTCTTGTCTTTGTTCTATTTTAGGTTACAGGTTGAAGGTGTTGACAACGCACTCATCAAGGGGGAGATTGAGAGCTAATGGACCGGCCTCATTGCTCTCCTGGTGTGATGAGTGATTGTCAACGAGTTCAAGCCCTCCGATGGACTAGAAGCCCTCCGATGGACTAGAGGTAGATGATGAAGACCTCGATGGACTGAGGCAAAAGCCCTCTAATGGATCGGAGGCAATGCTCGGCGTCGCTCGGCCATAGGAGCTCGGTATACGGAGGGTCGGTTCGGCAACGGTGGTGTAAGCCCTCCGATGGACCGCGAAGCGACTCCGATGGACTGGAGAAGCCGGTGCCACCGTGGTGCTCCAACCCGAGTGCATGGCGCGAAGGCGTGTAAGGGAGGCTTTGTCGGCTTCAGCTCAAAACCGGCACCGAAGCTCCCCAAGGCTTGGTGAGTTGGGCCACGACTCGCCAAGATAGAGAAGATGGGCCAAGTCCAGCCCAGACGGAGACTTCCTAAAGTTTCTCGGTTTCTGACTTCAAAACCGAGGGTGCAAAGGTGGATTGGACTATTGGCCACGTGGAGGACATCCGAAGATTGCGTGGAAGCTAAGAAGATGAAGTCTTCATCGTGGTCGTCCGTCCCCAATATTTTGGGTTCTTTTCTGTTTTAGCCCCTCCGGGCGTTTCTAGTGTTAGGGGTCTATGTGTAAAAATGCCAAAACTGAACCGGTGTATAAATAGCCTAAGAGCTGGTCATTAGAGGTGGACTTGGCTGCTAGGTTCTCATTTCCTTAGAGTAATTTTCATCCTCAAGCTTTGAGCTCCAAGTTTAGGAGGGATAGTGTGAGATCTAGCCTCCAAATCAAGAGATAAGGTGAGGATGGTTGCCTGGGACGAAATCCTTGGGTGTAATCTGAATCTTGAGACACTTTTGGGCCATCTAATCCAAATGCAGCAATCTTGTGTGCTTCTCCTTCCCCCCTCTAGTTTGGTTTTTGGCTTCAATTCCTGGCTTTTGAGGTGTTTGGTTTGGCCAAGGTTGAATCCTTTCTTTCGTTGGTGTTTTGGACTTGCCAGGACGTGGAGAATATGCCCTAGTGCATCTCAAACCTGCAGGTTTGCCATGAGCAAGTCGAACTTGAGTTTTCCCCTCTCTTGCCCAAATATTGCCATCTTCACGAGATCTGAAATTCCCGCTAATCCTGTGATCATTTTCAGTTGATTTTCTGGGAAAAGCTTTGGAATAGTGTCAGGATAGCATGTGTAAAATCTCATGAAGTTTGGACAAGATTTGGTCAAGTTTAGGATTTGAGAGGCTCAAGTTACAGCCTCTACCGGACAGTCTAGCTCTATCACCGGACTTCTGGCTCCACCGGACAGTTCGGCCGGCGTCCCTGCCTTGGTCCCTACTGGACAATCCGGCATGATCCACCGATTGTCTGGCAGAGCCTAGGAGGTGGCTGTGTTTCTATTCTCATTGGAGTTCTTGCCGTTCGGTTTTTGCTTCGTCCTTGCTCGAGTGATTCTCACCACTGGCCCATACTCTTCGCTCTCTGTTCTTCAGTGAGATACATTTAGGTGCGGAGTGGCTACGTGGGATCCTCTTTTGCAAGAAACGTTGTTTCACTTGACTGGCGATCTTGTGGTCGTTTAGTCTTGTTCTTCCGCTCGCTTGGTGTGTTCCCGTTTAGTGGGCGATACCAAGTGCTTGCTAGACACGTTTCCTTTCAGTGGACGGTGTCTAGCGTTTGTTGTGTGAAGTGTGTTAGTTTGCATCAGGGGGTTGTGAGTTTGAGTTTTTAAGTGCTCCTATTCACCCCCCCTCTCCTGTACCACGTCTCGGTCCTACAAGTCGTATCAGAGCCGGTTAGGTTTCCTATACCTTAACCGGTGAAGAAACCATAGCGACTATGACTTACTCTGGGAAGATTCCCGTCCTTGGCTCCGATGGCTATCCCTACTGGAAGGGTAGGATGGAGGCGTTCCTTGTTAGCCAGAATCAGGACATATGGGATGCTACTCAGAGTACGACTTTTGTGGTGCGTCCAATCACTGAGCGTACTACGCCTGAGATTGTGGCTCAGCATGAGGCGAATGCCAAGGCTATTAACTTTCTCTTTTCCGGGCTTGGTCCCATGGATTTTGAGAGAGTGAGTCACCTCAAGACGACGCGTGAGATATGGTCCCTGCTTAGTGCACACCATGAGGGTACCGCGACCATTTAGGCTTGTGGAGACTTACCGGCGCAAATATGAGAATTTGGTCCAGAAGCCGGGAGAGTCAGTAGACGACTTGTTTGGTCGCTTTCAGTCGATCATTAACAAGTTGCGTGTCAACTCTGCCCCCGCTGAGCTCCCATACACATCAGCACCTTTGTTAATATGGCAATGCATTTATGAAGAAAGAGATAGAGGTAGTTTCATAGGAGGAGAGAGGATTTCATCTAGATGAAACTCATGATGCACGAGTACCTAAACAAAATATGATATGACACTCTTGGTAAGTGTGCAATGAAAGCCTCTATTGGGAATGGCCTAAGTACACAAGTTCAAGTATTCATGTTTTTTTCCGCATTTAAGATCGTGTGACTAGTAACTTTTTACACTTGCCAATTAGTGAGCATAATTATAGTCATAATAAGATCTGGCAAAAGCGGGTTGCCGCCTGTATAATTTTATAGGTGTCCAAATTCAAATCTGATTATGTTTTTGGTGTTCTTGTCTCACTTGCAATTGTGATTTTATTCTCGCTTTTCTAACTTTGTGATTTAGCTCTCTACTTTTGATAAGTCAATGTGATTTCCGTAGTCTTTTTATTTTTACCTTTGCTTTTTCCATTGACTAAGGACAAAATCGCATTGACATGTGAATAGTAAAGTGCAAAATCACAAAGTTTAAAAAATAAGGGCAAATCACAACACTTCAAAGTAGGGCAAAATCACTCAATTAATTCCAATTTTCATCCACATCTTGTGCTATGCTACTGAGCTTTTAGATCTTGCTGGCTCTTCACGTCGACATACACGCTGTTGACGGTCATTATTTCCCTATTTCGACCGTCAATCCCTCGGCGAATAAATGGGTTATTTACCTAACACTGACGAACTCCACAAGTTTCGGTGGTTTTCGATGTATCACAAGGACAAGCTCATATTCCATGCAAAAGAACATCATTTGGAGTAAGAGAGAATCAATGCAATAAAAGGGCTTGAGAATGAATTGCAAGTAACACCATTATGAAGTATCTCAAATGCCTTCAAGAACCAAACCATTGCAAAGAGCTCGTCGAGATAATCAAAATGGAGTTTTGGTTCACTCAATTTGTAGTTCGGACGCTAAAGTTATGGCTGTCGCAAGGTTGACTAGATGCATGGGCTATGAGAGATGGCCGGGCGACCATGACCTTGGTCGGGCGACCAAAGGCTTTGCCGGTTGACCATACACTCTCTCAAAATGCCTTGTCCTTCATGTTATTCAACCAAGGAAGTAACCAAGAGGCCAAATACAAGTGGAGAAACAAGCCCAAGTCCAATCCAATGTCGGAAGGCCACCACATGGGCCAAGGAATGGCTGAAAGGCTGGAATGATGGTCGGCCGACCACACCTATGGTCGGCCGACCACTTCACATGGCCAGCCGACCACCCCAAAAGGCCCCCGGCCCATTACTTGGTCGTCCCGACATGTTCAACATGTGTATCAACGGTTACCGACTTCCAGAGGGCATCTCAAGCGTTGAAAGATCAAGTCGGTGCATCAGACGGTCGCCCAACCATGGGGGATGGTCGGTGGACCATGGGCTAGTCGCCCGACCTCCGTGATGGTCGGCCAACCACCCACGTGGTCGCCCGGCCAACCGATTTGCTGCCCCCACCAGCCTTCTTCATCCTATAAATAGAGGGGCGCTCCCTCCACTCCAAAATGTACCATTCACCATGTGAATTCTTTCTTTCTCCCTCTAGGAGGCACCCCACGGGAGGTGCTTCCATTCTGAAAGCAGTGTTTAGGTAGGAGTTAGAGAAGGCTCTGCTGTTTCGGAGTCAGTCGGAATCTTCAGTAATGTATTTTATTTTGATATCTTAAGCATTACTTTTCGATTATTGACTAGTGCAAGTACTTTAATTTCCTACTTTATGCACTTATCTTCTGCTCTAGTTAGTTACTCGCTTGGTGTTTATGCGGATTTTTAGCACCTTTTTCCTTTCGGGCATGCCAAGTCCGAGGCCTGAGTTGTGCTAAACTAGAATTGATTGATCGTTGTTATGCTTGCCGGTGTTACAATCCAACCTATACGCTAGGCTCTGGTTAGTTCCTCTCCTTTAGCCAAGGATGAACTATTGTTGTTCAAGCTTTGCTTGAACACGTTTGTAGCGTGCCAGCCTATCCACGCAGATTTGCTTGGTAGCCCCACTCGGTGACAGTATGTGGTGTGCCAATGTATCCCAGGCCCGTTCCTTCGGTAGGCCCGTAGGCATTAGCCGGGTTCTCTTTCGGTGGTCTACTATCTACCCCCTGACCCCTCGAGGGCGCCGGAATTTCGCTCGACGCAAGTCGTAATTCTGTTGAGATCCTTTCGACACAAATAAATGTTCTGAAAGAAGGAAAAAATGTTCTGTATAGATTTGAGATTTGGTTCTTTCTCATCCACTTGTTGGAAGCTTTAATGGCTCAGTATTGATTCAGTGGTAACTGATGCAATCACAAGAATCAATTTGCAAGATCAATTACAAGTGTCCTTTGGCTCTTTCCATCCGGTACATATGAGGCCATTGGTCCATCTCCCCTGCTGCGTTAAAACACTGCTGAGTGCCTTCCATCTTCCCCGTCCCAAATCTCTGTGCGCACAGAGAGTTGGGAGAGCAGGCCTCCGGATTCGCCGTTTGCTCGAGATATCTGCTGGGTGCGTGGGCGATCAGTTTTTAGGGAGCACCGCCACGACTGCTCGCTTCCTCCTGGTGTTTTCGCTTTGTCGCTGTCCATCTTCTTCCTAGTGGACGTTCGCATGATCGTTAGTGTTCTTATTCCTGGTGGACGTTTGAGGGACTGCAGCATGATCCTCGTCCTGCAACGACTTTTGATCGACAGTTTCGAGCAACTCACCATGTCGACTAGTGGGAATGGAGCAATTGGTGCCTTGATCATGGCCCCTCCGCTTGATATATTCCAATACCTTTCTCATTCATGACTTTGTTTGTGATCAGTATGTTGTGCGTTGTTGTTGCGTTTGGTAGCCTCATACACGTGCACATAATTGTCGTCACAAATCTTGCTTGGTTTATGTGGATTAAATTTGATGGAATTTTCTGTTAGTGGTTTTGCTACTGCACTGAAGCCGAATGAACCATTTGATGGAATGTCCTAGAAGAGCTGGCATAGTAAGATGATCTTGTGGTTGATGGCTATGCACTATTTTCACATAGCGCAGGGAAACCCGAACAATTCACTTCTGAGCAAGAGAGAGAGTTTGAGGTTGCCTATAACCTATTTCGAGGCACCGTGATTAGTGCTTTAGCTGACAAGTATGTGGATTCTTACATAACTTTCACGATGGGCAAAGAGTTATGTGTTGCACTTGAGACAAATTTTGGTGTTTCTAATGCTCGTAGTGAGTTGTACATCATGGAGAAGTTATACAACTACAGAATGGTTGATAACCATTCTGTAGTTGAATAAGCTCATGAAATTCAAGCAATGGATAAGGAACTCAAACAAATTCCATGTGAGTTGCCTAACAAGTTTGTGGCTGGTGGTATTATCGCTAAGCTGCCACCTTCTTAGAAGAATTTTGCTACTTCTCTTAAACATAAGAGACAACAGTTTAGCGTGGCTAAACTAATGGGGTCTCTAGTTGTTGAGGAGAAGGCAAGAGCAAAAGACTTGCGTGAAAAAGGAATTGAGTCTTCTAGTGCGAATATGGTATAGAAGGAAAATTTGGATGCACCCCGTAATAACAGGAAGAAGATGTTGCACCCGAATATCGACGGGTGGCGAGGTCCGAGAGCATATCACACGGGAGCCGGGGATCGCGCTGCTGGTGCACTCGTCTCCCTATCGTGCGGCTCCGATCGGCTTTTTCGGAAAGCTGATCAGTGGTTGTGCGGTGGTGCAGGCGTGCCACCTGGCTTGGCCTTGCAGCCAGGAAAGTTGTGTGGATGCTGTCGTTGGCTCCTATTCTCCCTGAAAAGCGCACACAACGGATCTTAAACATTAAATTCACGCCGATTGATCTGATCGGCAAATACGAGGGGTTGTGTACTCCATTCGACCGAAGCACACATATTAGATAGTCATCATGATACGCAGAAAATAGCCAAAGCATGCAGCCAGGCTAAAAGAGATATAAAAACCCTATCTAAAAGCATGATATAACAGATCTATAGAGTCAGATCAGCTTCAAACCAGGACCTCCAAGGAAGTCCACCCAACTAAACAGATGCAAATTACGACATGTATAGAAAGGGTGCTTGAACTACACTGATCTATCGGTAAGTCGCGTGCACACACTGCAGTGGCATGTCGTGGGTTGTAACAAACGATGAGGTAATGTAGAAAGAGCTACATGAGAACTGATCTACCACGTGAAGCATAAGCACATAAACATATCGATAGACGTGCAAACGTAAACATGGATCCCGCGGCAAGCAAAGCTAGTCGCGAGATTCATGGAGATAACTAATGGATCTTATGTCGAGCTAGGCTGGACACGAGCTTCATCGGGATAACTCACAAACCGTGCCATCAAAAATGCTTCATTACATGGTTCACCACATGGCTCATGCCCTAATGCTCTAACGAAGTAAATCATTAGAGCAGCATGACGATTACCTTGAAAACCCTAGTTGCTAGGGGTGGCGATGCGCCGAGAGAAGTTGGAGACATGTAGCTGCTTGGAGCTAATGCCGTCGATTTTATTACTAGAGCATAGGTACATATTTATAGTCCGGAGACTTGGACAACAAATTCGACTCTTTCTAAAACTTGTTCTATATCCAAGTGAATCTATTTTTAGAGACTCAAACAAGACTAAGATACACGGCCCACTGGCCTTAGCATCGCATCTTCCTTGGATGACTTCGACAGCCTATGGGCCGACTGGTTCCTTCTTCGGTCGGCTCTTCTAGCCCATTTAGCCGATCTGGCCCATCTGGCATATCGACTAAATCCTGGTGCTAACACATGCCCCCCAGTTTTGGCAATAATATTTATTCCAGAACAAAAATAAGGGTATGAAATTAGAGAACTACACGGTTCCGCAATTACCGTCACGTCTGCAATGTTCCTTCCTCAGAAATCGCGCTCGTGTCTCTTCGTCTTCCTTTTGAGTATTATTTAATCACTTCGGCTACAGTCATTTTCCCCACTTCGTCCTCATCGGCAAGAAAACCCCAATCGCCACCAATCAGCTCTAGCCGATGGAGTCTGTAGGGAGAAATGCCACTCCACCGCCATCACCGCTTGCCTCTGTAAGCATTTAGGCCCTAAGGTGAGTTTCGGTGATTGATTGACAAGCTTAAGTGTTGACTAATGAGCTCATGAGTGCAGGTTTAATAATGAATACAAAAATGGTTGCTCATTGGATTATGTGAATGGCCCCTAATTCAAAAGTTTCACTTCATGGAAGCGGACTTGGTTTTCATCCGTATCTCGAAGGCTAAGGACTTTTCTTGAGTTAAGGATCTTGGTGTTGAAGGATCCTTACTTAGATAGGTTTTATAGCTTTCTAGTGTCCGCACTATTAAGAGGGGTCAACGGTTAGTAGCTTGATCAAGTGAATTGCCAAGTTAAGGATGCACACACACAAGCCAAAACTTTCAAGAAAATCAAAGGTGCAAGCTATATGGGCTCAAGGTTCAAGAAAAGCAAGGTTCAAACCTCAAACACTTGAAGAAAAACTCAAATCAAAAAACGAAGTATGGACCGGACTGTCCTTTCTGAGTCAAAACAATGGAGCGGACAAATAAGGGGTTTGAGGTGAAGTTATCCGGTTTAAAGGCCATGCAAATCAACAAACCGGACAGTCAGGTCTAGGGCAACCGGACAAAACTAAGGACAAAGTATCCTGAAGCTTTAAACTTGAGAAAATCCTATAGAACAAGGGATCGGATTGTCCGGACCTGAGCCTCGGACAAACCCGCAGACAAGGTATCCTGAGGCTAGGTGATTCACAAATCTACAGATGGAACGCGGACAGGACTGTCCGAAGCCTTGACATCGGACAATTGGTCAAAGTACTCAACAACGGATAGTTTTCGGGTTACACGGACCGTATTGTCCGGACCCGACCCTCGGACAAATCATCGGACAAACTAACCTGAACAGTACATGACGTAGCCTATCAGTGACCGTTGGCAAAGCACATGGACCGGATTGTCCGATGTTGAGAAAAGTAAGGGACCGGACAATCCGATGTGCACTGCGTCAGCTCTTCTCTTTTGCAACGGCTCTATTAACTTGAGAGGCTATATATATGGGATTCTTCACATCATTTCGTGCTCTTTGACACTCCAGTAACTTCATACACTCAGAGAGCCCTTGTGCTTCAACTCTTTGCAATAACAACTTACATATTCATTCTTTGAGAGCAAGATCAAGGTCAAGGCTTGTGTGCATCCATCTTGGTGAGGATCAAGATCAAGTGAAGACCGACGGCTTGTTACTCTTGGTGATTGGTAGCACCTAGGCGGACTTGGTGACCGGGGTGCGTTCTCGGAGCTTGCCAAGGAGATTGTGGAAGCCCGAAGAACAACGGTGTACAAGGCTTGAACTCCACCTTGCCGGGATGGCGAACGGAGACTCTTAGTGAGTGCCCACAAGCATGGGAGGCAGCAAAACAATCTTGGGTGTGCCGCAACATGGACTAGGGAAGGGTGCCAAACCTCCGATACCACGGGAAAAATCCGGTTGTCTCTCTCCCTTGTCCCTCTACTTGATGCTCTTTTGGTTCTTGCTATTTTCATGGATTGCATCTAGTAGTCATCATGGTTAGTCTCTTCTTGGCTAGTATGTCCCTTGCTATGGTCATTAGTGTTGCTAGTCTTAGCTTCCGTTGCGGTTTCCTTTCCACTAGCATGAGTAGGGTTCCTTGCTTTGTCGTGTAGAGTAGGTTCATGTAGAGGGTGAAGTGGGCTAATTTGTAGCTTCGTTAGGCTAAGAATTTTCGTTTAGAGTTTGAAATTAGCCCAATTCACCCCCTACCCCTGCTTGGGCATCCAATCCTTACAGCCTCATCGTCTCCTGCTCTATTCACCGACTTACCACCGGGTTTTGCTCCACTGGGAGCAATCCAGGTGCCAGCAGCCGTAGCCGCAGCCGCTGGCATCAATGAAGAAGAAAAGAAGGCGCCGCTTGGTTGGCCATCTGGGGTGAGGAGAAGACTCCTCCTTCATCGCCACCACCGCAGCTCCCCCCGGCTCATGCATCCACCATCGCCGCCGCTGTTCTTAGAGCTTCCCCTGATCACAATGATGGCGGCGCATCATGGGACTTCAGGGTCAACACCGACTCTGTCTCCGAGGTCATCAGCAGCTATGTCGACGTCGGCACGGTTATCCATTCTCCTACCTCTAGCTTCGACTATCTCTAGGTCGATGACTCGGGGAAGAAGCGCAAGAAGCCGCCATCCCTGTCTTTGCCAATGGTGCGGCTCCCTCGTATAGGCCACGAAGGTGATTAAGACATGTAGAGGAGCTGCTGCCAACAAGGAGAGTTGTCAATGCCGTTAGCTGATGACTGTCATCGGCCATTAGTATTAGATAGCCATTAGGGCTTAGAAGCTGCTAACTCAGCTTTATGGGGGTTAGCCCCTTAATCATCTTTTATTGCTCCCTTGTAAAAAGTATTTAGTAATGAAAATCTATGTTAATCTCTTCCTTTATTCTTCATTACTGTTGCTTCATGTCGTACTCCAAAGAACCGATCCAACAGCATCGCGCTGGATTTGGTTTTTAGTCAACGCTGCTATGTTGACAATTTTGGACCGCGTCCCATGTGTCTGAAACTTGCAACCAATTTTCCATCGGCTCGTTTTGAGGAATCGACTTTGTAACCAAACTTTAAACTCGTATATCCTCAGTCGACTGCAACATATGCCTTTCCCCAAAACAATATGCTTCTCTGAGTAAGTGAACTTAACGATGGTGGAGGAGCTCCCTCAAATAATCCTTGGCCTAAACTTATTTACTTCAGCCTTTATCGTTGGAATAAAAGATGACAGTGTTATTCATGATTCTCCTTTTTCCTTCCTTGTGATTGTGCAGCCAAGTGATATCTTGATTCCTCAGTCTCTGTCTTCAAAATCATTTAGTTTGGGGCCGCAATCCTTTGAGTCACCATGGATTTGATTTCTGCCGAAACTAAGAGAATCCCTTTCATAGCTCAAAACCTAGATCCAGACCGCTGGATGGACCTGATCAGAGCTTGGCCATTCTCCATGGAAGGATGGGTTAACTGGTCTAAACGATTGGCCAAGCATTACGAGTCATCTATCTGGCATGAGATAGGAATAGCTGATGCTCTTTCCCTTACTTTATCTCCAATAGAGAAGCATGAGAATCTTCTGCAAATGATTGGTTATTTCTGGTATGATTCTCTGAACTGCTTCTAGTCTGGTCTCGGACCGATGACTCTAACTCTGATGGATGTTAGCATTGTGATTAAGGGCTATTCCCGAAAGGAAGGTGAAGATTTTTTTGACACTTATTCAACCGTTGCTCAACTAACCACAATTCGAGTGTTATTTTTTCTGGCAGCCTCACATGGTCTTCTCGTTCATCAGATGGACGTTAAGACAACTTTCCTAAATGGAGAGTTAGATGAGGAGGTCTATATGGATCTGCTAGCTTAATTTGTAGCAAATGGTCAAGATGGCATGGTGTGTAAATTATTAAAATCTTTATATGTCTTGAAACAAGTACCTAAACAATGGCATGAAAAGTTTGACAAAACTTTAACATCCACCGACTTTGTTGTGAATGAAGCTGATAAATGTGTATACTCAATATAGTGGGGGCCAATGAGTGATCTTGTGTCTGTATGTTGATGACATATTGATCTTTGGATGCGATCAAGGAAGTGAAGGACTTTTTGTCTAGTCATTTTGAGATGAAAGATTTGGGACAAGCTGATGTTATTGTTGGCGGTCGTTATTTCCTAATTTCGACCGCCAATACCTCGGTGAATAAATGGGGTATAAATAAAGTTCTATGCATTATTTACTTTGAACTAACGAATTCCACGAGTTTTGGTGGTTTTCGGTGTTACACAGGGAGATGCTCAAATTCCATGCAAAGTTACATCATTTGGAGCAAGCATAGAGTGGGCACAAAAGGGCTTGGAGAATGGATTACAAATAACATCACTATTAAGCATCTCAAATGCCCTCAATGACTGAACCATTGTGAAGAGCTCGTCGAAATAATTGAAATGGAGTTTTGGTTCACTCAATTTGGAGTTCGGACGCAAAAGATACGACCATTATAAGATGGACACTGCCGGCTCACAGGAGAGTGGCCGGGCGGCCAGACCCCAGGCCGGGCGACCTAGGACTAGGCCGGCCAGCCACACAGGTGTCCAAAATGTGTCATGCTTCATCTTGTTCACCCAAGGAAGGTACCAAGGTCTCATATACACATGTGGGAACAAGCACAAGTCGAATACAATGTCGGAAGGCCAAAATATGGAGAAGAAATTGACTAAGTCAGGAAAAGCTAGGCCGCCCGGCCACCCACCCTAGGCCGCCCGGCTCACAAATGTCTCCAAATGTGCTCATCTTCGACGTGCATGCACAAGGATACGTGTCAAACACAATCCCACGGTGGAAGCCGCGCAATCAACATGCAAGGTACCAGAAGGCCGCCACTTCACCAATCCAAGCCCTGGATTGGTGAAGTCAGTGATCCGAGGGAGTTTGATCCTGTGGCTAAGGAAGAAGCACACTCTAAATCCAATGGCCAAGGAAGAAGCACAACGAACTTAACCGCCACACCTGGTCAGAGGGTATCTTTACCGTGGGATCAACATAGTCGGTGCATCGAAGGGCTGGAAGGCCACAAGACCAGGTCGCCTAGCCTCCTACTAGGCCGTTCGGCCTTGGACCAGGCCGCCCAGCCTGCAGACTTAGTCATTTCACCGATTTTCAGCCTCCTATAAATAGATGGTCACTCCCCCACTCCAAACTCGTACCTTCTCGGCGCCATTGGCACCATTGTACTCTCTCCACTCTCTCCCTTGGGGAGGTGCCCCCGTTTGGGTGGCGCTACCCCTTCTAGTTCAATGTTTTGGTAGGAGTTAAAGTCGGGTTCTGCCTGTTCCGGAGTCGTCTTCAGGAGTCTGGTATGAGTCTCTTGTATCTTTCCTTTCCTGTAAGACTTTGAGTTTATTTAATATATTTCTTTATTTAAGTTCAAGCATGTACTTTCCTGCCTATGGTAATGCTCGTAGTGTAGGAGTGTTGTTAGACTATAGTTAGCGTTGCTCTATGAGGTTATGGTTAATCTAATCTATTTACTTGCGGGTTCCTTGTTCACGCCGTTGGTTAAGTCGTAGCAGTTGTGATGCATTCACTTGTGCAACATGTGGATGTGTGAACAACTAGAAGTAGACGTGGTGTCTAATCTAGAAGTTCACCTTGGTTTGTAGCCAGTCCCACGCAGCTCTGGGTGCCTCGTGTGTACCATACATATTTCACACACAGGCTTTAGGTAGCCTCTCTAGGTGACAGCTTTAGAGGTCTCAGTATTCCACCCCCGTCGTCTGGGCTGACACACTAGTTGTGTTATAGCATGTTGTAGACGCATAGTCGGACTTCCTAGAACCCGCCTTTCTCGGCTGGGTATTCAGCACTCTGGTGCCTAGCAGTGGTTCTATAGTCGCGATGTCCGATGCAGTAAAGATGTCTAGACCAAACCATAACCTCAGTCGTGTCACGACCTTAGTAGAGTGACATTGTTGGAGCTAGCTTTGTCTTTTGGCTTGACCTTAGTAGAGGAAGATCTCATCAGGAACCAAACTCCATCTCGTTGTCCTTCTATCTTCTTGTTGAGCTATGTATCCTTGTGGAGTGTATCAATGTGCCGTTATCCTTTCTTTTACCGTTTGGAATGAAAGAGTAAAATAACAAGATGTTTGATAAGTTAATATCTCTATCTCAACGCTTCCCTGTGGATAAATACGATACCTTGGAATACTTCTGAGTGAAAGCTACAGCGGTCTCCGTTCGCTAGCGGAGTAAAATCTGTTTGGCTAAGAACCACCAACAGTTATTCTTAACATTAAACTAATCAGAGAAGGCATTGGTGGGATTACACTTTTGCAATCCAATTATGTGGAAAAGGTCATAAGTCGCTTTGGATTTAGTGACTGTCAACCTGCTCCTACAGCTTATGACCCTAGTGTGCTATTAACAAAAAATCAGAGAATAGCTAGGGATCAATTGGGACGCTCCCAAATAATTGGTTTGCTCATGTATTTAGCTAGCATTACGAGGCCTAATATCTCATTTATTGTGAGCAAGCTGAGCCGATTTGTGTCGAATCTGAGAGATGATCATTGGTGTGCTCTTAAAAGGAACCATGAGATATGGCATTGACTACACCGAGTACTCATAGTACTAGAGGGTTATTGTGATGCAAATTGGATATCTAATGCCAATGAGTTATACGCCACAAGTGGATATGTGTTCTTACTTGGAGGTGGCACTGTTTTCATAGAAGTCTTGCAAGCAGACCATCTTAATGACATCAACAATGGAAGAACTCACCGCACTGGACACCACCTTAGTTGAAGCCAACTGGCTTCAGGAACTCCTTATGGATTTACCGTGGTTGAAAAACCTGTACCGGCTATTTCTATGAATTGTGATAATCAGACTACCATAACTAAAGTGAACAGGTCTAAGGATAACCTAAAGTCATCAAGCATATAAGGAGGCATTTGAAGTCTGCCAGAAAATTTGAAGTCCACACGTCTAAAAATCTGGCGGATCAGTTCACTAAGGGTCTGTCACGTAAAGTGATAGATAGTGCATTGAGTGAGATAGGCGTGAGACCCACATGAAGTCTACCACAGTGGTAACTTGTTCTTTGTGATCAGAGATCCCGTGAATTATAACGGTGAAACAAGCTGGTGATAGACTGTGAAGCAAGGTCCATTTCAGATGCAAGATGCATTTCTTTCCTTTCTGTAAGGTGGGTTGGTTTAACCTTAATGTGTTCCAAGTGGCTTATTGTAGCAAACATATTGTCCTACAGAATATCTTTTGAGTAACACACCTATATGAGTTTAACTCCTAGTCACAATTTATGGGATTTCGGTGATCTCTGGATACTCATGAAATGCCTAAGAGTTTGACTTATATTGTCCAACCAAAGGGGATGCTTGTGGCAAACTAGTGTTAGCAGTCATTATTTCAATATTTTGACTGCCAATTCTTCGGTGAATAAATGGGGTATAGATAAAGTTTTGTGCATTATTTACCTAACACTGACAAATTCCACGAGTTTTAGTGGTTTTCGGTGTTTCAGAGAGGGATGCTCAAATTCCATGCAAAGAATACCATTTGGAGCAGGAGAGAAATCACGCACAAAAGGGCTTGAGAACGAATCACAAATTCCATCAATAAAAAGTATCTCAAATTCCCTCAAGAACCACACCATTGAGTAGAGCTCATCAAGATGATTCCAGCGGACATATTATTTGCATCATTTGGAGTTCGTACGCAAAAAATATCAAAAAGACAAAATTAAATGGCAGTGCTGACGTCAGCACCGCCATCGGCCGTACGGCGCACGAGCGGGAGTCGGCCAAGAGCCGACACATGGCGGCCCCACAATGGCTGGCGGCCAGCGCACCGGATCACAATCCGCTTGAACCCGGGCGAGCCAATGAGACCACACCACATGGCAGCCAAGGGCGGTGGTGCGCGCGCCCGCCTGCGCCCGCTGGAACGGCTCAGCAGGGCGGCTCCCTTGGCCCATGTGGTGGCACCGCAGTGATGGGTAGCTGGCGCCCCGGTCATGATCCGTGGGAGCGCCTGGCAGCCAACCACGGCACACCACGTGGCGGTCGTAGGAACACTGCCCGCGCCACGCAGAGGCTCGGCCGGCTCGTCCGGCCGGTTCACGCGAGGCGCGCGACATGTGGCACGCGTGGAGGGCATCCCCCTCGATCCACCAATTAGTTCGCCCGGTTCTCTCATCGGTTGGCCGGTTCAGCTGCGCAGGAAAGCATCCAAGAGACAGATTTGACCTAGAACACCTGCAAAGCCCCAGTTCTCGCTTCCAACGTCCGGTTCAAGGGCTTAGGGTCCGGTTTTGGACTAGTTCTTGGCGCCAACACGTGCAGGACAGAGTTACCGACCTTCCTAGGTTGGTTGGGGGGACAAGTGGCTCCCAAGGAGCAGTTGGAGGAGGAATCTTGGATGTAGGCACTAGGAATATTCTCCTCTCCTTCACCTATAAATAGAGAGGCACCTCCTCACTTTAACTTGCACCTCACCATGAAATTCACTCTCTCCCTCTCTAGGAGGCGCCCCTCGGGTGGTGCCTCCACTCTTAGAACTCTTTGTTTATCTAGGAGTTAGAGCAGACTCTGCTGCTTTGGAGTCAGTCAGAATCCTCAGTAATGTACTTTGTAACTCTTCTCTTATGCATTACTTTCTGATTAATGACAAGTGCAAGTGCTTTATCTTTCTACTTATTGCACTTATCTTTGCCTCTATTAGTTACTCGTATTTGGTATGTATGCGGCTGCATTAATTTGCTAGCACCTTTTCCATTTGGGCATGCCAAGTTCAAGGCCTGAGTTGTGCTAAGTTAGAATTGAGTGAGCTTTGTTATACTTGCTGGTGCTATAAGCCTTTCCTAAACTTAGATCTAGGAGTCTGGTTAGCTCTAACCTTTGAAATCAAGGACTAGTTTTAGTGCGCAATCACTATCGTGGTGACAGCGCTTGAGAACTAGTATAGCATGCCATCTTACCCACGCAACTCTAGTTGGTAGCCTCTCTTGGTGACAGCATTAGAGGTCTCACTAAAGAGCTTAGGTGAAACTTATTTTGCACAAAACTGATAATTCAAGGCATAGTCCATTACTCCATTGTTCAGTTGTGAAAAAGCGTAACCTCTGCTAGATGGATGTTCAACTTAACAGTCTCCATCGAAACACTGGTATATCAAACAATAGCGTGTAAACTGAGAGCAATATATATAAAGGTCTTGGTGGGGATTGTTACATTATTTGAGCTTGGCTCAATTAATTAAATTCAAGGCCAATTTATTTATTGTTGGGAGTTTTGTCTCTAATGGGAAATCCATTGGACGTATTGTGTACTGAAGAGTCAGAGTACCTCCAGAGAAAGAAAGAACAATGAAATGTTCTGTAAGAATAAAGAAAAGTTCTTGAAGAACAAAGAAAAGTTCTATTTTAGAGAGAACAAAAGGAAAAGTTCTAAAGGAACAAATAAATGTTCTGGAAGAAGGAAAAATGTTCTGTGTAGATTTGGTTCTCTGTCATCCACTTATTGGAAGCTTTAATGGCTAGAGGTTAATTAATTGATATATGCTGACGTCAATTACAAGAATCAATTTGCAAGATCAATTACTAGTGTCATTTGGTTCTTTCCATCTGATATATGAGGCCATTGGTCCTCATCTCCCTTGCTGCATGAAAAACACTACTGAGTGCCTTCCATATTCCCCGTCCCGAACCTCTGTGCGCATATAGAGTCGGGATAGCCGGCCCCCAGAACCACCGTCCGCTCGAGACATCTGCCGGGTGTGCGGACAATCAGGTTTTGGGGGAGCGCCGCCACGACTGCTCGCTTCCTCTTAGTGTTTCCGCTCGGCCACCATCCATCTTCTTCCTAGTGGACGTTCGCAGGATCGTTCATGTTCTTCTTCCAGGTGAACGTTCGAGGAACTGCACTGTGATCCTCGTCCTGCAACGACTTTTCATCGACTACTTCAAGCAACTCACTATGTCGACCGGTGGGAAAGGAGCAAGCAGTGCCTTGAGCATGGGTCCCTCCGCGAGCTATATTCCTATGCCTTTCTCGTTCATGACTTTGTTTACGGTCAGTATGTTGTGCGTTACTATTGCGTTTGGTAGCCTTACACATGTTCACAATCTTGCTTGGTTTATGTGGATTAATTAAATTCAACATGAAAATGCCTAAATTCCTAACATTTTCATCACAAAGCCTGCCCAAAGGACAATAGGACACCGATAGACTCTGTATCCAGCATAACTGTGCAACCGAATAGAAAATCACTCCAATATATTGATTCTTTGTTTTTATGTGCTTTTTGTGTATATTTATGAAATTTGTCTCTTAGTTAAATCTGGCATTAGAATACCTCGTAAATTTCTAACATAAACTATATACAATTTTATTTCAAGGATGGTACGTAGCTCCATTGGTAAGAGGAAGTTCATGTTTGTATAAAATACAGAAATTCATTGAAGATTCTGAAAACTTGTCTCACTATGTCACTCAGATCCTCCAACCTCAAAAATGAATTTTTAGGGCCTGTTTGGTAGAGCTCTGCTTCCAAATTTTTTTGCCTCTAGGAGCTGATTCACTGGTGGAGTGATTCCATGTGATTCTTTGGTAGGAGTGAATTTGTCTGCTGAAAACCGTTTGACAAACTACCAGTGAAGTGATTCCAGAGGGTTAAAGAGTGGGGAGCAGGTGGGAGCAGCTTTTTTCAGCTCCCTGGTTGTAGTATAAAATGGAGGAGTGATTCTCCCTGATTTACTGGAGAATCAATTCTGCTTTTTGCCGTTTGGCTGCGCTCACTGGATTCACTCCACAGAATCTGGGAGTGGAGCTCTGCCAAACGGCCCTAGCTACCTTGACTTATCTTTAATGCCATTTAGATCTAAACAGGTGCCATACACAACTCGTTTATTGATGTAACGTAGATGCTGACATATGTAGACCCAATTTATATGTTGGGCCCACATGTCGTCTTATGTTCCGTCTTCCTCCCATCTCTCTCCTTTTCCGTCACTGTGGCCCTATACTGCATGTTGTCGCTCCACCGCTCCTCACCTCCACTCCACACACTGCTGCCCCTCGCCCTATCGCTCCTCACCCACCATCAGATGATACCACTACCCCTTACGCGCACTACCTAGATGTATCATTGTGGCTCCTTACCCATGACTCTACACCTCGCTCACCGCCTCCCCTCACTATAAGCATTTCGTTCCCGCTTCTATGCGTTATCGCTCCTCACTGTTGTGTGCAATAGAGCCATCCCTCGTCACACTACCTAGCCGAGCACTGGATTCAACTACAAGGATGTCCTCCTCTAGCTCCAATGTGGCTAGGATGGTCTTCTTCTTCAGCTTCGGCATGGCTTAGGGCGAGGAGGGATGACCTAAGGAAATGATGTAGGGGAGCATACGTCAGCATATTGGAAACCGGATACTCCAGTCCACCAAGCTGGGTGGGCTCCGGGACCGACACGTGGACGATCGGGTCTAGACCCGCCTAGCATAGGCTAAAGCCAAACTATGGCTAATCTGCACAGTCTGTCCGAAACCCCCTCCTGATTTAGAAGGGTCAGGTCTAGTGGAATGGCACCAACGCAAGGAATGGTCAACACACAGCTAGGCACCCTAGGACTCCCGTACCCCTCCTAGATACAAGAGGGTCGAGTCCGATGGGGGTGGAGCGTGCACATGTGACCACACTACCATCCAATGTGGGCCCAAGCATGCACAAGATGGAAGTACTTACAATCAATGCAAGGATATGCAATAGTATGAAGGTATCCTCCCCTCTTAGGCCTGCATTAGAGGACCCAATGTTAGGATTGGGCCATTTAGTGTGCCCACTGCCCAGTACACTAGGGGACATGGCACAAAGCACAAGACAGGATGAGGCGTGGACCGCAGAACCAGTCACGGAGAAGCACTCAATTATGATCAGAAGGAAAAGTCACATCATGTGTAGCCTAAGTCAAAGCCTACTCTTGTATAATGTCTTAGGTATTGTACAAGTATGCCTTTTTCTATAGTGCCTTAGCTTGGCACACATATCTCGCATATCCTCCCTTGTACTTTTATAAAAGGGAGGGGACATGGATTGTAATGGACAAACTCACACGAGCCCAGAACAAGTTTGCTTATGCAGAACACATAGAGGATGTATGGTGTTACCCTCTGGCGGTCTGAACCTATCTAAATCTGTGTCTTTCTTGATTCCGGTAGTGTATATCTCCATCATCGACGGCCATATGCCAACCCCTCCTACTAATAAAGGGGTCACCATCTGTTGTTCTCACAATGACGTGAACTGCCGCACGCATCGAGCGAGGCCTCCTCTTTCTCTCTGACGCGACGACCATATGGATGAGAGAGGGAATGGAAGACAAGGGAAGAGAGAAAAAGAGGGAGAGATATACCAACTTGCCAAACCATATCAGTTTACCCATCATTTTAGCTGATATGCATACTATAAATGGTGGGTATGGATTCATAACTCACCAAGAATCTCTCATACTGGAAGTGCAAATTTTGGACATTAAGACGCCGTATATTCTAGTGCAGACGAATTATATGTCTATTTTTTTATAATACTATATGTCGGTGGGTTTGATTGTTTTGATTTACTTGTAACATATATGTAGTTTAAGTATAATTTAAATGGTTAATTAAGATTATCCATCAATAGCAAACATGGGAAATTTGAATCTAAATTCAAGGGGTTTTTTTAGATTATATATTGTACTAGCAAAATTGGGTGATTTAAATACAAATTTAGGGGCTATTTCATATTTATTATGTTTCATAATAATATAATGATAGAGATGGGTAGTTTAGATGTAAAATCACGGAATTACTTTATGTTTTTTTTTATAACGCCAGTGGTAGGTGATCATTTAGAAAACAGACCTAATCTACTGGCTAGCAACATTTTAGGACCAAATCAAATGACTAGATGTTTTTTTATTATTATTAGAATTTCTAAGGTTTATTTTTAGGGTGTGTCTCCACATCAGGTGACTGATATTTGGCTTTCCATCAGTCATATTTTATAACCATTCAAGGTCCATCGAACGGTTCTTATGATGACCGAAGGAATTCAATGTATCAATCATATTTTACACAACCACATAGGTGAATCCATCAGTCACATATCAAAATTACATAACACAAAAAATTACAGTGCAACAATAAATATAATTTTTATATATGTACGTAGTAATTTAATAAAACAGACATAAAACACACACAAAACCATTTGACTGATGGATAAACAAATATCAGGCGACTGATGTGGAGTAAATATGTTATTTTTAACGTGCCTTATGGGGGGACTAACATGAGATTTTAAAAAAGTTTTCACTGATGGTCTTATCTACACCATAAAAGAGCGAGTTTTCTAAAAATCTTTTCTACCTATAAAGACATAGGTATACTCCTCACACTAGTCCCACTGTACAGTTTGAAAAAGGTTGGAAAGGGGTGAAAAGACCCAAAACCCATAGAAGCAAAATACTTCATCCACTTTCTTTCTTTATTTTTCACCTTATTTTATACTTACACCCACGTGTTACATTCTTTCTCTTAGTTTTAACGAAAAAGGAACGAGTCAATCAACGGGTTTCTTTTCTTTTAATTCTATTTTTTTTCTCTTTTTTATTGTATGTCCGATCATCTCACAACACATGTGTTGCGCGTACATCTATGTTAGTGTCTACTTAAAAAATACAGATGATCCGTACAATACAACCAGCTTTTGGTTTAATTTTTACGGTCTAGATTTCACGGTTCCACGAACTACAATTGCTTAGATCCAAACATGTCTTATATAGAGGATAACTAATCGTTGTAAAAGTTCAGTTTGATAGAATGGAAGGCACACGAGTTTAAAGTCGAGACATCATCTGGCTGGGTGGACCACGAAAGCTTTCCCTTCTTTTCATGGCTACGAAACGAAATTCACTGCAAAATATAGTACTTTTCACCGCCTTTAAGGTCAACCAGGTCCATCACGCCCCTAGAGGCCTAGACGGCTCAGGAGCTTTTGTCATTTAACAAACTTTGACCGGCGAGTCACACAGTCCTAGAAGCATTGACCAATATAGTGGCATTGCTGAAGCTATCAGTCTTCTAAAGAAAAAGGCTACTTTCTCAAAAAAAATCCGAAGAAAAAGTAGTTGATTTTTATCAACATAAAAGGCACCCAAAATTTAGCTGAGAAAGAAAAAATCAATATACCCTATGCATCTGAATTATATACAAATTTGCAAAAGTATACCTCCTTCCCTTTTTCAAAGAAACGCGGGATATGCAATTGGTGCTCCATGGTTGTTTTCCATTTGTTAATTGCATTTTGTATTTTAAGAAAACTGAACTAGCATTTTTGTTGCGAAAGTCAGGAGAGTCGTTCGTAATGACTAGGGGTGGGCAGTCGGGTATACCCGAAAATTTAGGTCAGGTTGTTCAGGTTTTTAAAATTTTCGGTTTTCGGATGTGGAACCCGAACAAGACTTCTACCCGAAATTTTGAGTGGCCAATAAATCGGGTACGGGTTCTGGCAAACCCGAATCACCCGATACCACGATGCCCCTGGGAGTTCTTGTTCTGGCTAGGGGTGGGCATTCGGGTATACCTTCGGGTTGAGTTGTTCGGGATTTTTAAATTTCGGGTTTTCGGATGTGGAACCGGAACCCTACCCGAACTTCTACCCCGAATTTTGGGTGCCCGATAAATCGGGTTTGGGCAAACCCTAATCACCTAGCCCTACAATGCCCCTGGAGTTCTTGCACTAGCGTCGATGCCACGCGGGGGGGAGGGGACCGGGGAAAGAGGAGATGGGGATTGGGGAGCCGGCAGGGCCGCCGCCTCCAGAGGGAGCATCGGTCGGAACTCAGGTGCAGCGCACTGTCAGTCGTGGCCAACCGCCCACTTGGCGGCGCCCTTGCCTGCCGCTGTCGGCCTCGCGTCGGACGCGACGGCCGTGCGCATCTTGGCGGCGCGGACGGGGGGTGAAGAAGGTAGGCTGGGCCGGCGGCTGCCGACAGGAGGAGGTTGGAGGAGCGCCGACAGGATGGAGAAGCGTTGTACCGCCGTGCGTAGACGACCGTCGGGGTGGGCGTGGCCGCGTGGGGCTAGGGCCTGGGGGTGGCAATGCGCGAGGCTGGGGCCTGAGGGTGACGACGTCGATGGGCGACGGTGTGGCCGTGGACTCGTGGAGAAGTAGAGGGGGCTAGGGGTGGCGTGGCGGGACAGAGATCCAGTGCAGTGGCTAGTTGCACTGCAACTTGACACTGTACGCGATCTCGGTCGTCTATTTTTCCATCAGACGATCCACATCCATCGCTACAGTGATTCGATAAACATTAATTCAATAAACAATGATCTACAATGATGCGATGAACAGTAGTGCATAGTGTCCTCTTCGCCAGCCATTGCTTAAGTTGCAGTGTGACCGGCCACTGCACCGGATCCGCGTCCGATGTGGCGGTGTGGCCTCTGGCCTGGCCGGATTGGGCGGCGTCTAGGGTTGGGTTTGGCTGCTTGGACTCGGACGGAGTGGCAGACGGAGATGGTTTCCTCGGGTAGCTCGGGTTTATCGGGTACCTAACACCACAACCTGAACTTTCCAATAAAATTTCGGGTACCAGGGGTCAGCACCCAAACAGGCAATTGGGTTAATCGGGTTTGGATTTTATGGGTTCAGGTATCGGGTTTTCTCCCCAGCTTTAGTAACGACAAAGCCATCAACTTCCAGAACTGATTATAAGGACATCACCCAAAGCAACCACGCACTAAACACAAATTGACCAATATCAACAATAGGATTGCTGCCCCCATCACAAGGCTGAAACATGAGCAGATACACAATCCACAAATGTCGTGCAGAGACATGTCACGCGCCTGAATCCCAATCAAACAAAACCTAACCATAAACTAATGGAGAGGGACAGCACTGGATGCTGGAAAGGCATGTGGGACAGAGCAAAGCCATATCATGAGTAGGGCAGTGTGCCACAGCACAGCACTTTTGAGTGCAAAACCCACAACAGGTCAGTAGGTAAAAAAAGGTCAGTAGGTCACCACACCAATCAGCAGCAACATTTCCGGCAGTAAAAATAAACTATTTGTCATGCTGCTAATCGAGTGCTATCTTGGTAGCCTAGAAACCAGTTTGTCCTTTGAAGGACCACCCCCCACTATGCTTTCATGTAGCCTTTGCCCAAACTATGGATTGTGAAGTATGATCCATGAAGCCCCAAATACAGAGGGCGGCTTTGCATGCATGGATGAATGTTGTCGATACCGATGTTGTTGGGTTGGAAGAGATACGGTGGAATTTTACCCAAAAGCTTTTGGGTAAAGATGTATGAAAATCAAAGATAATTAAAGATACAAAAAGGGTGTTTTGGTTTCCCTGAACTTCCACGTGGAAAGTTCTTTTACTAGCTAGTATTAGGTTCAGGTTTTCAGGAGTCCAGAGTATCAGTCTATCAGAGTTGGTACCGAGCAGAAGATTCGTTCGACTAACTACATGTGGAATAGCATTCACATGCGCAATGGTGTGCTGTCTGGTGGTGATGGATACTCACCAAGTCACCACTCCTGGAGTCCTGGTGGATGGAAAAGGGGTAAACACCAACCATGCAATGCAATTATGCAACCGTGGTTGGTGAAATTGTTTGACTCCACACCTCTACAGGGTAGTAGCAACTGACACATGCTAGTGCCGTAGTGGGGTACGATGGGCATGCTGAAACTTCTTTTAACGAACTCGTGGTTTCGATACTTTTGAAAATTCTTGTGTGAACTCATCCTGATTCTTGAAGACTCATCCATTTGATGCAGTAAAGGGAAATCTTGAATGAATAGCTTGGAAAACGGTGACCAAAAGTAATTTCAGGGATGCAAATCCTCTGGTTTGTCGTCCAAAAGTAGTTTCAGGGACGAAACGATTGAACTCAATCTTTTTCCCTGCGAACTATGTACAGTTGACCTTCATGTCAGACATCATATTCTGGCGAAGATTGATAGAGACGCATCGTATATTTGACCAAATTTGTGGTGTACTAACAGATTACGCAAGTGCTACGCAATGTGCTTCATTTTCTGTGGTATCAGCAAATAGCACTGAAAACAATTTGATGCTATGTATAATTGCCTGCACTGCACACACGTCTAATATCTGATTGACTTCATTGTTCACCCCAATTGGTTATAATATGATTAATCGTTCTTTAATCGGCCCTTTGATTTCGCTAAGCGTTGATGTGTATTTCTGCCATTAGTCTTAAATGAAAGAGCACTCAATAATCAAAACAAAAAAAAAAAGTTGCCAGATCAGTGGAATTCTAAAGTATTGTTTCCAATGTTCCCAAGTAACATCAATTTAAAAAAAATACAAAGACAAGAATTCAGTGTCAAAAGTATAAGAGCAAGACATCAACATGGCGTGACAAGTTCCAAGTCTTGGCCTCCTGGCAAATATATGGGCAGTTGGGTCCTGGAGGATTATGCTGAATTTTGCAAGATGCAACATCAATTTTTTTGAATAGACATAGAAGATGAATTCATTCTATGCAACATCAGTGAGACTAGGGGAAGATGAATGCCTCCTATATACAAAAACAATAGACACGACACAAAGAATATTTTTTTTGCCAATTCTCACTGATCACCAAACAGCAAACATCCGCGAGGAGCAGAGGGTACCATGGCATCACTCGGCGGCGCCGTCTGGGTGTGCTGCCCGGCGCGACGACCGTGGAAAAGGCCGTACGCGGGGCGATGGCGAGAACTCCACGGGCGCGGGCGGCAGCTCCATCTCGCCGTCGAGGATCTTGACAATGTCCGTGCTGTCCGGCCGGAGCTCTGGCTGGCGCTGCAAGCAGAGCAGCGCGAGCTGAATGCAGAGCGTGGCCTTCTCCTTGTCGTATCCCCCGTCCAGCCTCTCGTCCATGAGCTCGAGCACGTTCCCGGCGCGCGCCAGCTGCCGGCACCAGCTGACGAGGTTGGCCTTCTCCAGCTTCATCGGCGACGAGAGGATGTGCAGCGGCCGCCGGCCGGAAAGGATGACTAGCACGAGCACGCCGAAGCTGTATATGTCGGCCTTCTCGAGCAGCTCGCTGCCGTGCTCGCACGGCCCGCCGCCGCACTCCGGCGCGACGTAGCACACCGTGCCACGCATACTCGTCGTGCTGCTTAGCTCTCGGCTGAGGAAGTCGCCGCCGCATCCACTGTGGATGTCGCTGCCCACTGACCGACCGCGCCGCCGGCTCCGCCTCCGGTTTCTCCGGAAGCTGAGGTTCAGAGCGCTCGGCTCGACATTGCTGTCGCCGTTGGCGTTGCCGTGGCCGGTGTTCACGCTGATCGAACGGAGCCACGGCTTGCCGCCACCGCGGCGCTTGTCAAAGCTGGTCCCCTTCTTGCTCATCTCCTCAAAGAACTCCTCTTTCCACCACTCCCTCATCTTGGTCACCTCCTTTTTGGTGCCGTCAACGTTGCCATTGCAGTCGGCGGCGTTCTTCTTGTCCTCCGGCGAGGTGGATGCGGCGTTTTCGTCCGCGGCCGAGGGAGAGTTCTTGTGACCGTTGCCGTTGGCATCGCCGTCGTTCTCGTCGGCCCAATCCGGGTTCCTCTCCGGGCAGATTTGGCTGCCAATCCACTCGGCCACGTAATCCCTCGAGTCAAGCTCGCCGCTACCATCTTGCTTCCACCACCACTCCTTCCCCCACGCACCAGCCGGGCCAGACTCGTCCTTGGTGTCAGTTTTGGCGCCTCCAGCAGCGGAGGCGGTGGTGGAGAGGTGGTCGCCGGCCTCGCCGAGTTCTTGGCTCATAAAATCGTCCCCCGCGGCGCCGGACGCGGCGACGGCATCGGGAGTCTTGAAGCGCGCGAGGCCGAAATCAGCGAGCTTGGCGCGGAAGCCGGAGTCGAGAAGGACGTTGCTGGGCTTCAGGTCGCCGTGCACGACGGGTGGCTGGCACTCGAAGTGGAGAAAGGCGAGCGCGCGCGCCACGTCGTGGATGATGGCGAGCCGCTTAGGCCAGTCAAGAAACTGCCCGTCGCGGGCGGCGGCGTCGCCGCCTCCGAATAGCGCGCCCTGGAGGGAGCCCTGGGGCATGTACTCGAACACAAGAAGGAGCGGGCGCTCGGCCGCGCCACCGCCGGAGCTCGGCGAGTAGCCAAGGAGGGAGACGAGGCACGGGGATTCCGGGAGCGACGCAAGGAGGTGCAGCTCGTGCGGCGACGCGCACGTCTTCACGGCGGCGAGCGAGGCGTCGGGGAAGGTGGCAAGGTAGACGGGCGAGGCGGCGCCGCGGCCGAGGAGGCGGGACGGCTGGAACTCAGCCGTGGCGCGCCGGAGCGCTCGGTGGGAGTAGCGGCGGAGTGGGCGCGCGGGGTCGGGCGGCGGGGAGAACGGCAGCGTGGGGTGCCGCCGCCGGCGCCGCCGGAGGAGGATGACGACGACGAGCAAGAGAAGCAAAGTTGTCGCGGCCGCAGCGGAGGCGATGGTGGCGGCGAGGAGGGAGTGGCGGCGGTGTTGAATCTTGGTAAGCAGAGGAGGCGGCGGCGGCGCAGGTGGCGGCAGTGGCTGCTGGAGAAGGCGGGAAGGCATGGCAGTGGAAGGCTGGAAGCAGGGGGCAGCGACGCGGCGCAGCTGTCGCAACGTGGTGTCGTGTGCGAGGGACTAATTGGGGCCTTGGGGGTGGCAGGTATTTGGACTTGTATAGCACCAGCAGGAACATCTCTGCTCTTTTTCTTTTTTTCTTTCGTGCCCTCTGCCCTATACAGTATCTAGCGCCAGCCGCCAGCTCGTCGCTGCTGACGCTAATAAGGCGTCATTACCTAGCTAATTAGAGTTACTGTTCATGTGCCGTAAAGAAAGGGTGACAAGAGTGCTAGTTCTTGTTGCACATTTTTCAAAAGCTGAGCCGTATGCACTCATGGAGAGATAGTGAGAAAAAAAATGATGTGGTTCCTATCTGGCAGTTCACTTCAAATGGGTCTATTTTTCTGGGTCCCTACATGGAATTATCAATTTTTGGGGTTTGTTTGGGTACCTTTGAATTGAAGTGGTTTGGGTGAAATTCAGATGGGTTTAAATCCACACTTATTTAACATATTCTTCAATCCCTCCCAAGTCCTAATCCACTCAATTTCTTCTTTAATTCATGAGTTGTCAAACTAGGCCTTAGAGGGGTGGTTCCTGCAGTTTGGAACCTCAAATTCCCCCTAAGGTGTTATGTGTGGAGTGTGGTCGGTCTTTTGAAATGGTAGGGATTAGATGGGTTAGCGATAAAAAGTTCTTAGTGTGTAATATGATGTCTTAAGCCTTGTGGAGTTTGTAGAAACTAAGGAATGATCTATGTTTTTAGAATATAGGTTAGAGGGATGTGAATATGATTTTAGGCAGGATCGCTAGTGCTCTTCAAAGCTGGAGGTAGCTTTTCCCTCAAAACAAGTGGGGGTGCTCGACAAGTGTTGTTCAAGTCTAGAAAGTGGCGGCCCCACCTAGGCGAATTCTCCAGGGATGAGCAAGCTATCAGGCCTGAGGTTGTACATGTTCGAGGATGCTACACCAGCAAGAAGGATGAGCTACCACTAGGGGTGGTAAAAGACCCTCAAATTTTGCCTATACATTTTAAGTATCGGGCCCAAAACGAATCGGATTATATTCCTATTCATTTTTGAACTACAAATCATCGAGGACTCATTTGGATTGTGAAAAAACATTTGGATCGCGACCTGCCACCTAGGTACCACAAGAGGTTGCAGCTTTGCTAAGCGACGAGCAGGGATGAAGCTGTGTCAACTGAAAAGTGGCAGGACCTTCAATGGTTGTCGAACAGTTAAAAGAGGGTGCCTTCCGTTTCTTTTTGGAGAGTGTCTAGTGTGAGTGTTTCGTGCATATACGTTTTTGGTTATGGTGTAGTCAAAGATTAGTGAAAAAATAAATTAGGATTTGGGATGAAGCTCTTTGCTATGCAACTTGGCTTTACTTAATGCTATTTTTGATGGAAAATACAATATCTTTTTATCTTAAAAGATAAATATATAGTTCTCTAAATTTAATCTTAAACGAAGAGCTATGTCTATAATCCTATCATTATTCTAAAAAGACTTGACGATTTATTTAGTTTATATGCATTTTTTCCTAAAATAGAAATATACGGCCACCAACATTTAAAAAATTAAAAAAATATAAATATTTAGTCCTAATATGATAAGTAACTTTCTCATCTTTAAATGTTTTTGGAAAAAGGTAACTATGTAATTGGAGAATGTGATTTATGAATAGGGGAGACTACTTTTGTTATGTTAGAAGTAACGTTTATAGAATGTGGATATTGGGAATAATTAACTTTGAATTTCCTTGAATATAATTTATGAAAAAAATAATTTTGTAGTCTTCCAATAGGAAAGTAACTTTTGTATCTGGGACCATTAGAAAAAGTAACTTGACAATATATGATGTAACTTGTGAATAGAGAAAATAAATTTATAGTTTTAAAATATTTCAGAAATTGTAGTCCACGAAAAAAACATATGAATAGAAAAATGTAACATCATAGTCACCTAAAAAGAATTTTTCTATTCCGTAAATGTTATCAGAAGTAGCATTGTAGGTTGTGAATATAATCTATGGACAGAACATTCAAGTCTTATAGAGACAAACTACTTTTTGCCGCTATTCTAGAGGTTAAAAAGTGATCACTTAGCCGTTTCAAAGACACCGGAAAAAGGGTGGTATCGGTCGCATCCCATAGGTCGTATGTCTACTTGTTCATAAAAGAGCACCCGGAGTTGGACGGAAAGGGATATTGAGCACTTTAGGATCAGTTCGTAGTGCAGGAATAATTTCACAGGAAACACTTTAATATCACAAAGAAAAACGCAGGAACGTAAAACATTCTCACGTTCCAAATACGATCTCGTTGAGCTGATGTTAAGGAGGTCTTACGTAGAAAAGACTTTAAGAACCGGACCTAAATATAAAAAAGAATTTTAGTATTATTGCATCTTTTAGTAGCCACTAAAAAGAGGTAATAAAATAGATATTATTTATTTTAATTTATAGAAAGTAGGACTCACTCTAGGCACAGTTTTTTCGTGCAGAGACACACACAACATGAACCGACCTTACCGTACACAAGATCCACTTCTATTAAGTAGGCCGTACGTATACGTACTACGATTACGAATGCTCAGTGCTTTTTCCTGTTCGACGGATGACTTTGGACGTGTTGTTCTTTCTTCTCATACGAGGACGGTACAAAAGTGTACACGCAAGTGCCGCGGCTGATTCACTCACGGGCCGGCGGACCAATGCGAAACGCGACGGACGGGCAGCGAAGCGGTCACGAGGTCCCGGGGCAATCCCTCAAAAAAAAAAAAGGTCCCGGGGCTTCCAACCCAGACAAGGGGATAAAGGGCGCAGCCGACAAAGACGTCCCGTGAACCACTCCCATCTATCCGGGCCAGCCGGCCGGCCGGCAGCAGCGCCGTGACGGAGCTGGAGCTGGAGCTGGAGCTGGAGGACATGGGCTCCGGTGCCGGCCCCCACCTCCTCGGCTGCAGTGCTTCGGTCCACGAGATCTATGACCTTCTCCGGACCACAGCTAGTTCTACTACGTGGTTTTTTTTCAATTTAACCCTTTTTAAAAACTTTTTCACATGTAGACCCTGACGAAACTTATTCCAAAATAAACCCAAAGCTCGGCGCTCTAAGACAAAACGCCGAGCTATAACGGGTCGGCGCTGGTCTAGTTAACGTCGACCTTGCCATGTCAGTGCCGATGTGGCTACGGGTACGAAGCTCGGCGCTCTATGAACCCGCGCCGAGGTTAGCTATCTCTGCGTCATATGATCTCGCGCCGAGCTACGGTACCAAATTTTCTAAAAATAAAAAAAAAAAGACATCGGCGCTTAGTTAATTGACGCCGAGGTTACGAAGCTCGGCGTCTTGTGCTCCAACGCCAAGCTACAGGACATGCTAATAAGCATTTACCATGTCTCATGTGTGCACATTCATTCGTATTCATCTATGACCTTGTGAATTTCACATGAAATTAAATATAGATCATATTTACGTGAGATAAATTTCATTAGATTCATAATGTTATTCTCGATATGTTAAAAATATATCAGCTCATAAAATATTTATAAAAAATTTAAGAAATAACCATATATGTATACGCATAGTTTAATTCATAATTCATGTGAAATCCAATAATTATAAAACCAACTCTCATGGATTACTTTATTTGCCTTTATCTATCTCTTGTATTACAAGGTTTCTTTATTGTGCTATCGTTTATACCACTACAATTCAAGAATTATTTTTTTCTGAGGATATATTCAATCTTTAAAAAATCGTTGTAAATTTGTCTGAGCTCTCCTAATTAAAATCAAACCCAACTGCATAAGCTCGATGTAATTATGTACCATGTTTCATATAAAATCATGACTTGCATTTGTAAATAGTTTAGTAATACCATTTCAGTGGTTGAATGTCTACTTTCGGTGCACATATATCTTAAGGATTAATTGAATAAAAGAAAGTCAAAGCGAACAAACGGAGTAGCACATAGTCACATAAAATAGAATAGCACAGATTGCAACTATCATTTGTCATAGTTGTCTATCATATTTTCTATTTCTTCAAATAAAATCATGAAAGAATTCAAGGAAATGAAATCACATGAAATCATGAAGTACTTATAACACATGAATCCAACATGTACTCGTTTTAAAGATTTATTCAATTCTTGAAGATTAGCTCTATTGCTTCAAAAAAATTTCAAAGTGAGTATAAGTTGAATTCATATTAACTTAGAATTCTTTCATAATTTTACGTGAAATGATTTTAATGAGTACATAAGAACATCAAGTTAACATAGTTGGGTCGGCTTCATGATTTTAGGAGCTCACACGAATTTACTATGTATTTTCTAAGCTTGAATATCCTTAGAAAAAACAAGCTATGAATTGTAAATTTCAAACAAAAATTGACAGCACCAGACAGAAAAGGCAAATAAAGTATATGTATATGAGAGTTGGTTTTATAAATATTGGATTTAACATGAATTATGAATTAAACTATGCATATACATAAGGTTATTTCTTAAATTTTTGATAAATTTTTATGAGCTGATATATTTTTAACATATCGAGAATAACATTATGAATCTAATGAAATTTATCTCACGTAAATATGATCTATATTTAATTTCATGTGAAATTCACGAGGTCATAGATGAATATGAATGAATGTGCACACATGAGACATGGTAAATGCTTATTAGCATGTCCTGTAGCTTGGCGTTGGAGCACAGGACGCCGAGCTTCGTAACCTCGGCGTCATTTAACCAAGCGCCGATGTTTTTTTTTTCATTTTTTAGAAAACTTAGTACCGTATCTCGGCGCGAGATCATACGACGCCGAGACACCTTACCTCGGCGCGGGTTCATAGAGCGCCGAGCTTCGGACCCGTAGCCACATCGGTACTGACGTGGCAAGGTCGGCGTTAACTAGATCAGCGCCGACCCGTTATAGCTCGGCGTTTCATCCTAGAGCGCCGAGCTTTGGGTCCATTTTTGGAATAAGTTTCGTCAGGAGTCTGCATGTGAAAAAAGTTTTCAAAAAGGGTTAAATTGAAAAAAAACACATTCTACTGCCTCTAAATCCCAAAAAAGTGTTTTTTTCAAAAGGAAGAAGTCCACATTATCCCCTCAACTCTTTACAGAGTCCAAGTTTCAACCCCCTAACTCTAAAATCGATCAACGGACATCCCCAAACTCTCAAAACTGGACACGCTGCCCCCTCGCTCCCATCTATACTTGTCCATTTCGGGCCGGCCCGCTGGGCGGCACGAGGCCCGGCACGGCGCAGCCCGGCCCGAGCACAGCACGGCCCGTCAAGAGGTGTGCCCGTGCCGGCCCGGCACGAGGCCCATGCCGTGCTTGAGCGGCTAGGCCGGCCCACGGTGCTAGCACGGGCACGGCCCGGTAAAGGTGGCTGGCCCGACTAGGCCCGGTACAGCGGCCTGGGGTATATAGCACCCCTCCCGGCCCCCGCTTCCCCACCGTAACCCTAGCGAGTCATTTCATTCCCCTCCTCCCCCCGCCGCAGCGCAGCCGCCTCGCCCACCGTAACCCTAGCCATTTGCCTTCGCCTCGCCTACCGTCTCGGCGGAGACGGACGCCGGCGAGCCGCCATCGACGCCTTCGCTGATCCTCTACCTCTTTCTCTTGCCTCTCTCGCTCTATCCTCTTCCCTCTCTTCCTTTCTCGTTGTTTCCATAACCCTAACCCTAACCTCGATCTACTCTGGTTCTGTGCCAAGCTCCCCTCCAGTGCGTCGGTGTCCCTCGTCGGTGGATCTGGTGCTCCGGCTGCGCAGGTGAGCTGATCCGCTGCCCCTCTCTCTCTAACCCTAACCTTAAATCTGTAACCCTAACCTCTCTGTTCTTGTTTTTGTTCTTGTGTTGCAGGTCGCCGGCTAGATCCGGTGCCGCGTGGCCGTGAGGGAGCCGGATCCGCCGGCTGAGGCGGCGGCAATGTCCATGGAAGATGATGCCATGGACGACGACTACTATGCTGCCGCCGAGGCCGACGATGAGGAGCGGGAGCTTGAGGCGCAGAACGAGGCCGAGGATGCTCGGCGCTTCATTCTCGGTAGCAGTGCAGCTGCTGCCATCGACGTGGATGGCGCTGGCGCCAGCGCAGGGACGGGGACGCGGACAGGGCTCCATTTATATTTTGAAATTCATTTGCTTTTGCCTGTGATGGTTTGAATGCTAAAATCTGGATGATCTAGCTTAATTTCTGGAATTTTTGGAATGATCTAGCTTAATATCTTTGCCTGTGATGAAATATGAATGCCAGGTCCGGGCACGGCACGCCACTGCCGGACTCGTCGGGCCCAGGGCACGGCACGGCCCGTGTAGCCTTAACCGTGCCGTGCCTGGACAGAAAAGCCGGCACGGCATGCTGGCCCGGCACGGCACGAGAGCTGGCCGTGCCGTGCCTAGGCACGGCCGAGCCGTGCCGTGCCAAGGCGTGCCCGTGCCCGGCACGCACGATTGGACATGTATACTCCCATCCGGCCCGGTTTTGTAGGCAGGTCTGCGCTTAGCCTTTGTCGGGCGGCTCAAGCTCTCACCTTCCCCGCTCGAGCGCAGCCAAAGAACCAACGCTCCCCGCGCCGGCGGCCCTTTCTCCCGCAGCCATGCCCACCCTCCTCCCGCACCTCGTGCCGCCGGCCGCGTCTCCCGCGGCTGCGCTCCGCGTCGGCGGCTTCTCCTCCCATGGCCATGCCCTGCGTCGGCGGCCCCTTCTTCCGCAGCCGCTCCCCGTGCCCACAAATTGACCGCATTCTTGCTTCTCTTCTCTTTGCTGCAGCACATCAGTACCAAATTGACCACCACCTTCCTTCAATCCCAGCTCCAATCCTTCTCGTTTGTACTCCCAATCGACCTGCTTGATTCGATCAATAGCTACAAGGCGCCTCCAATCCAGAGAGTACCAGCACCACCTTCTTTCCTTCTGATTTTCCAGAGCACACATCATGCCACCCATCGCTCCAGCCGCACAGGCTCCACCGCCGTCGCGCTCCCATGGGGAGCCGGGAGCTGCGGCCCCGCCGCATCGCCCTCTGCGGGGCGCCCCTCCCTATCAATGCCGTCCTACTCTGACGGGGATTCATTCCCCGCCGCATCGCGCTCGCGTGGGGCACCGCTGCCCGGCCCCATCCGCGCACGCCCTGACCGCGCGGCGCCTCGGTTTCCAGACTGGCGGCGGCAACCCTGACTCCCTGTGCCTGCTCCCTGCAGCGGCCTCCACCTTGACCGACGGCTCGACCCTGCTTCCACCTCCCGCGTCTTCTCTCTCGCCTCCCACCGCTGCGCACACGCGACTCTACTGGAGCGCACACGCATGGGGGACGACGCAACGCGTGTGGGCAGCGCACGACTGGCAGGAGCTTAGAGGCAAGAGGGTGGCGCAGCTGCGGCCGCAGCAGAGCTAGCAGAGGCGGGCGCGCACGCAGGGTGGGCACCATCGTGCGCAGCCTGTGGGAGTGCGGAGGTGGGGCACAGAGCAGGAGGCCGGGTGCCGGCGGGGGCGCACAGGCAAAGGGACGCGGGCGGGTGGCGCGGCCGCGGCTGCAACAGCTAGAGTTGGCAGACGGCGGCATGCTGTCTGTAGCCGTCACTGACGAGGCGCGTGCGGCAGCGTAGAGAACGCAAGCCGACGTGGAGGGGCTGCAAAACCGGGTTGGAGGGGGCGAGGGGTGCAGCGTGTCTGGTTTCATGAGTTCAGGGATGTCTCTTAACCGGTTTTAGAGTTAGAGGTTGAAACATAGACTATGTAAAGAGTTGAGGGGGATAATATGGACTTCTTGCTCCAGAAGTCAAACCTTAAATATATATAACTTTTATATTATTTTTGAATGTTGAAAGTCATATGTATAAATTTGTCTTAACAAATATTTTTATAAAAATATAAATTTTTTATAATATTTATTTATATTCTAACAAAAATATTGATCAAACTTATGTTTTGAAAACCATGCTAATGTCCAAATCGACACTCCATTAAAACCTAGAGAGAGTACAGTATCTGCTAGCTGACATTGTGCCAGTACGGCGCGCGCGTTTATGTGTGGATCGGAGATACGACACATGCATATGCAGCCATTTCAATTGCTTCCACCGTTCCATGTGATTGGCTCCATTTGGATTATGTTAATGTTTCTGTTGAAAATTTATTCTTCTTGGTTTCGAACGCGGGAATTTTCCTCCGTTTCTGCGTTGTTTCTATAAACTTAAACAGTTTTCTATAAAATTCCAGCACAATTTTTATAAAATTCCTACGTTTTAAATAGGAACTAATAAATGTTGCTCTGGAGTTCTTTGAATACCTGTCTGCACCCGCTTGGCTTAGCGTACTGTACATTTTTTCCAATGAAAAAGGTATTACTCCATACATCAAGATGATATAAAATTTTTGGAACCTCCCTTCCTCTCCTGCCTGATGCTACGTATCCTCTGACCATTCTGCCTATCCTCGTCGTGGGATGATGGTGCTACAGCGGACATGACAGCTACCTAGGAAAGGGCCAAGCGGTGCTCGGCCAGGAGATGGTGGTGGATTGGATAAGGAAGAGTAGCGCTAGGCTATCCACAACTGTATTTTCAAAATTCCATCTTCTAAAACCAGTGGTGTGAATATAAATGTGCAAAACACTGTTTGCACGCTGTGAAAAAAATTGTTTGCGCACTGTGCACAGTACGAATACACACCTTGGTAACAATGGTTTAAAAGCACATCCACATGCTTTTCTAAAAAAAAATTCTCTAAATCATTTTTTTCGCAACGGTGTCCTCCAAATCATATCCCCTACCTTAATAATGTATAGCTTTAGTTATTTTTCTATTTTTCTCTCCCTCCGTCTTGTTTTGCCTTTGCTCGATATGCCACCCCACCTCTCGCCCCCACCGCGCCGGCCATAGAAGGCCCACGGGAGGCCGGGCAGGCTGCCGCCACGTGCACGCCCCTGCTACGCCCGCCAACGCCCCGCTGCGCTCGTTGCCAATCGCACGGGGCCGCGGCCCTGCCACGCTAGCCAAGGCCGCGCCCACCGACGTCCGCACGAGGCGCTGCTAACACTGACACCTGCAACGGCGCCTTCCTGCCATTCTCTAACAAGGCGACCGGCACCACCGCCTCCGGGGTTATCTCCGCGACCTCGTGCTAGACAGGTAGATGGCCGCCCCGCCTACCCTGCCTCGACCGCCTCCGTTGTGCCGCCTCGGCAGCCCCAACTTGGTCGTCTTTGCAGGCCTCCGCCCTGCCATCTCCACGAAAGATCTGTGGGAGAGGGTGGCAGCGAGGTGCCACTGCTTGGCTTGAGGGCGAGCGTGAGGGAGAGCGAGAGAATGAGACGGAGGAAGAAAAGAACCGGGGGCAACCATGTCTTTTTACACCACATTTAACATTGTTAGGTCCATAAAGTAACGGAAGGGCCAAGGAAGGAATGGGATCAAAACTTTTGGCCATATAGGAAAGTTTTAGAATTCTTAGGCCAAAGAAGTAAGCGGTGGTTTTTTTGAGGCCAAGGAAGTAATTTTCTCTAATATTTGTGTTATTTATCTTGAGAAGTTTCTGTTCGGGGGATTTGTCTATGTCTCGTCTAGAGTTCTATTACTATTCGCAAGCGAGTTATTTATCATGTTGCGACAAGGCAACCACTGAATGTTCCATGTATCGGCTGCTCAACGGTCGATCTACATGGTGCAAGGCTAATCATTATTGCCAAGGAGTACTTAAATAATCGAAGGATCGGCCTAGGAGTATTTAACTATCATTGTTGCCCGTGTGCAAGACAACAAACAACGATCATGTCTAATGCCTTCCTAATTAGAAGGTCAAGCTAGGTGGCATGTTCGTGCGATCAAGACCTGACGCTGGCCAGAAGGTGTTTTGGTACCTCGTCTAGATGAGTGAGCCCCGTAACAACATTCTTGTTTATTTCACATATTTCGGTAAGTTGTTTTCGGTGGCCTTAGTTTTAACTTGGGATGTCAACTTAGGGTCCATGTAACTTTTATATATAATGAGATAAAGAGGTGGGATAAGTATAGGATGAGGAGAAAAATGTGAGAGCGATGGGGTATCCCTATCCAACCCTTCCTATGCCATTCCCCAAACATGACCTTAAGAGAAGCATGTATACATATGAGTAGCCAGGTAAAATGAGGACGATGAAGCTGTTGGAGTGGAGATAGCCGTAGTGATTTTCTAACTCGAAGAAACTCTGAACACCTAAGCCCCGACCCAATCCCGATGTCACCTCCTTTATTCTCTACTCTAGCAGCGGTGCTGCGATGGCGACAGACAATCTGTTGCTAGATAGAGTAAGCAGTAGCAGCCAATGTTGTCACGTACCGTGGACGACTACTCAGGCTAAATGATATGTATCACACTTAGACTTTTTTTAGTATCTAAGTAGTATCATGATACATATCACAATATCCTTAATATCATGATACAAATGTGATCCCATTCGACTCCAAAGCAACAAGTTGTATGCTTTCGTAGCATCAATCGTGGAGCAAGCTTGTGGCCTATTAAACCATTGTTAGCACCCGACAAAGTATGTTGTTTGGTCATAGTCTCGTGGGGCTAGCTTGTGGCTTTTCAAGCCGCCGCCATTAGAGCTACGCGTCGTTGAAGCCAAGAAGAAGGTAGTTGACTAGCGGATAAAGTTCTACTTTAAACAGAGAGTAAATTTCAGTGGCGGTTCCTGAACTCGTCCCGAGTTCTCATCTAGGTCCTAGAACTTGTAAAACGCATAGGCGCATTCACAAACTTGACTTTGGCTCACATTTAGGTCCTAACCTCCACCGCCTCCCCCCGGCCAGGCTAGCGTGGACTGCCAGGTCAGATAACAAAATGCAAAAAGCCCCCTACTTCTCTTCATTTTATCATTTGAAGGTCCAAGCTCCAACTTAAACGCATCTGGGTTGTGAAATTTTGTGAACAATGAATGAATCAATGATGGAAAATGGAGTACATGCTCACACAGATGTACAGATAAAGAACTAGAAGCACACAACATCATATGAGCCATCTGAAATAGCATCCATATAGAGCAATATATGTTTCTGATGCCATACGCCATGCATACAGGTTACATATGAGCCATCTGAAATAGCATCCATACAGAGCATTATATATGTTTCTGATGATGCCACACGCCATGCGTACAGGTTCATATAGGCTGAGCTTCCATACAAGTTTATGGTGCCTCATAGCATGCATACATGGTGCCTTAAATGCTGAGGTTCCATACAAGTTTATGGTGCCTCAATATGCACATCAAAATATAAAACCTGACTATCATTTACAAAAGGATCAGCATGCTTCTTTCACAAAAAAGGTCAGCACGCTATCATTCACAAAAGGGGTCAGTAACCTATCATGTTGACCTACGTTTTCTTCCCTCCAGACTTGGGTTTTGTCTTGGATTTCTTGGTTGTCTTGGCTGCTCCTGTTGTATTGCCTGCACTCTTCCTCTTCTTGAGTGCTGCCTTTCCCGCCTTGGACGCAGTGGTGGGTACAACAGGTCGAGCAACAGGCTGATTGTCTCCAATAAAAACTGAATCTGGTAGTGGACCATGCTGAATGTCTATAGGGCCACTTGAAGCCTGCATGATAGTTATCTATTATGAGCATACGTCATGGAGCATAGGTGACAACATGGTCTCATTGGGATGCAAAGTAAGGCCTAGGTGAGCATACCTCATGGAGCATCTGTGATAACATGGTCTCACTAGGATCTACAGCAGCAGGTTGTAGTATCCCCATTTCCTGCATAAAAAGCATCGGTAACGTAGCAAATAAACATGAATGCAAACTGAATTACAGTGGTGAGTGATATACTTGAGTGATGACTGGTTCTTCTCCATCATCTTGAACTGGCTATTCTTCAACATGTGTTGCAGATGTTTGTGTAGGCTTGATTCCTAACATTTTAAGACTGCAGCCAGCCCTATTGTGGTTCTCCTTCCCACACCAACTGCAAGTGATAACTACTCCATGCCTTGACAATTTAGGGCCTTGGCTTGTCTGAATCTCATGTGGCTGCTTCCTTCTAGATTTTGGTGGCCTACCAACCTTTTTCTCATAGATTGGTGGCTGAATCTCAGGACCATTTGTTTGTTCCCACATGGATTTGTCATTGCAAGGCATAATTGTGGCGGAACCGCCGATTTAATACAGGCTAAGTACACCTGCCACCATTAGCTTACAATGTACTTAGACCGTACTAAACCCGGTCGTCCGTCGAGAGGCCTTCGGCTCTCGACAACACCATTTCCCAAAGGAACCGACATCATACACATCTGACTCTCGATGGAGCCACAACAGTTACATCATCACAGGCAGTTGAAATATACAGTAGATGGACTTAGTTTACAAACCAAGAAGGTATATAGTCAAATACATGTTCAAAATACATATAATGCGGAAGCGTTTTCAAAACATCTCGCAACGGAAACCAAATACTTAAGAAGTCTTCATACAGACGAACGAGGCGAGAAACACTGAGCCCACCGGTGCTACCCTTCTCCAAGCAGCTATCCAAATGCCGCCAGTACCTGTGAGCCAAAAGTGGGGGCAAACCCTGAGTACTAATTACTCAGTAGGACTTAATGGACAGGTTTTATGGCTGACGCAAAGCTCAGCTTACTAGCAAGTAGGTCCTTAGCCATTGGTTTTAAACTGTAAAATGTTGCCATAGGATAGCGGGATTTGACAGTCGCTATCCTTTAATCATGATTATCCACTGTGTTTTAATGTCATGCTATAGCGGGATTTGACAGCCGCTAGTCCTTATCCTGAATCTCATTGGTAATATAAAGCGAGTAATTTGCATGAAGTAAAACATGTATAACCATTGTGTCGTATCAAATCATCAATTCCGTAAAACATCTTGCCTCAAACAGTTCTACGTTGCCCGTCAGTGATATTGGCATTCTCACACCTGGTGAGCATCAGCGATTCGAATCGATTTTTATATTCCCGAGAATAACTAGAAGTGCCAGGGGCCCATATGCTTACTAACACGACGGCTTTCCCACATATAGTCTCCCTTCTCCACTTGTCCCATCTCAAGTTCGATGACCACTCCCGCCTGACTCCTAGAGCGCGTTGTCGCAGGAGCGTTACCTCGGTTACGTCGGGTTCTGCCCTCCTTTGACACCCGCCTCCGCGGCCACCTTCCTCTCAACCAGTGGGTAGGAACGTGCCCCTTGCTTGAGACGTCACAAGTAAGGCTTTCACCGGCCCATAGATTCCGGATAAGCACCCTAGCAATGTTATGCCGATCAGCAGGCGAACAGCGAACGGGCCTTAAGCGACTCGGGCGGAGTCCACCATACCATCACATCATTTTTCAACATAGTAATCCCATTCCGCCCGGTCTCAATTGAAAGGATAACATAGCAAGAATAAATTCATAGTAATGAGGATTCATCATTCGAAAGTAAACCCTACGAGACGAGTGACAGTGCTCACTCGTGTCTACTCGCGCCTAACCATTCTAGGCACTTGTCCTACGAATCCTAAGTATAGGTGCTAGGGCCAGGGCGGCCGGGAAGTCTAATGCAATTGGTTTCAATCAACCCTAATGCATATGCGTAACTCAAAATAATTTGTTTGCTGGGATTTGCATGGTCCTGCCTACCTTTGATTGTTCTTAAGAAACCAACAAACTAAGCTAAGTTAGTTTGCCGGGTTGTGGGGCTTTGCCCTAGGCAACCCCTTGAAACAGGAACGGTTTAATCAGCGACACGCCGTCTTCTGGCACCGGGTGCACGGGCTCGTCTTTCGGCTACTGGATTTGCGACTGCTTCTGCGTTGGTCCTTCGTTCGCGGAATCTATATGCATGACATAGTGCAACATAAGCGCAACGAATGCAAAAGCGTGCATGATATGCGTAAGAGATATATTCATGGACATTATTATCTAGGCAATTTACTTAAGTATTTCTTACGTAAAACTTGCTCCACATGAAGGGGACTCAGATTATTACTAGGAATTTATATGAACCGTCACCGAGATGCACTACGACTATCACACATATGAACATGTATTGATTCTAAGGCCTAAACCATCATATAAACCCTAATCATCCTCACACATGCGCATTTGTGAATTAAAATGTGCACTTGAGTTCTCGTAGTTACACAGCTCCATTACCATGAAAGACATGCACACATATACTTTTTGGGAACTAGATATCATGCACAAGCTACCACATTTTTCGTGGAATTTCCTTAGCACCCTAAAGCCATCTTTTCCATTTATCTAATTTCCCAAGTCAAGATTTGTCATTTTCAAATCACCATCAAAACTATACATGCAGATGCTCATATTTTACCAGTGGTGTCCACAAACTATATAGGACCTAAGAAAAATATTTGCGAGACATATACAACATATTTTGCATGGACCTCATTTTCATGTTACCAAATAATGCATAAAATAGATGTGAAATGGTAAAGCCAAGAGTGAACAGTAAGTTATTGAGTCACCAACAATTATCGCAGTACCTAAACACCCTAAGAAGGCTACTGACCGAGTTCCATCTCCTTTGGATTCCAATTAGCCCATGTTTCCTATTTTTACTAGATTTATCATGCATATTCAAAAACAGGGGCAAAACCGTACATTCACACCTCTACATTATACCTATTGTATAGATCTATTTACCAGGAGTAAAACGCAACTGAGTTTTCCTTTTTACGATTTTTATTTGATTTTATATGAATTTCTAAAGTTTCAGCCGAATTATAGGAAAAAGAAATGGAAAAACATACATCCGGGGGCTAAAACATAATTAACCGTAGACTCTAGGGGCTAGCATGCAAGATTCACAAGACTCATCGCACAGAGCTAAGGACTAGACCGTAAAAACAAGAATCCCGGGAGCTAGATCTAAAATCTCCCCCGGTCTTCTTCTTCCCCGCGCCGGCCGACGGCCGCGCGGCAAGGCGCGCGAGCGCCGGCGAGCTCGGGCTCGCCGGAGCCGCGACGCGGGTCGGGGACGGTGCGCACGACGTCGACGCTCACCCCTGAGTAGGCTTCGTCGACGGAGGATACACGGAGGAGGCGGGACCGGCGGCGAACGGAGTTTGAACCGGCGCGTCGGCGTCGCGACGTGACGTCGAGGCGGCGGCGGATCCCCGCGTTGGGGCGGTGAACCACGACGAGATCTAGCGGGGGAGGGGCGGCGTGGAGCGGGGAGTGCGGCGGTGGGGTTGGTTTGGCTCGGGGAGGCCGGAAGACGGCGGCGCGAGCTCGAGCTTGGAGCTCGGGCCGGCAATGGCGGGCGGGTTTTTGGGCGCGCGGCGCGGCGTGGAGAGGGGACGAATGGCGAAGGCGTCGCTAGGGTTTGGAAGGGGGTCGAACCCGCCCCTTTTTGACGCGCACCGGACGGCCGCCACGGACTCGCCGTACTCCCTGTACGCCGGCGAGCCACGCGGCGCGCGCCGGTTCGCGCCGTGGGCGAGACCGCGGATCGCGGGCCCCACCTGTCATAGACTGTGGCTTTGAAAAAAAGGAAAATGTGTTTTTTCCCTTCCTGTATTTCACTGTTTTTGCGCATTTGGAGGCCGAATTTGAGGAAACTTCAATTGAAGGAATTGTTCCACTCTCAGAGATCTACAACTTTGTCAAAATAGACTACCCCAGATTCTAAGTGTAAATATGAGTTAAATTCAAATTTAACTAGCAGCCCTAGTTGTGGACAGGGTACTTTTATTGTTTGGAAAAATGAAAAGTCTTATTTCCAAGCCTTTTCTCCCAAAAGTCCTTTTGGGTAAGTTGTTTATAATTTCAAATACTACAACTTCTCCAATTGGAGTTTTGCATGAAAGTGGCTGCAGGCTAGAGAAAATTGGAGATTTCTAAATAGGGCTGATTTGAACTGGTTTTCTGTGTTGGTAGAAAATGACCCTAAACTCCATTTAAAAATCAATGTATGATCAAACTCTAGTTACCAAAGTTGTCCATCAGTACTTTATCTACAAGTTTGGTAATATGACTTTGATCTGAAACCCAACAGATTTTTAATTTTAGACACAATTATGTTCCAAGGTTTATTAAAACAGAAATTTCACTTTGTGTAGAGACTTTTTTGTTTCCAACTTTTGGAGTATCAAATGAAGTGCAATCACTTCCACAATAGGTGCATTTGAGAGGTGATAAGTTCAATTTCATTTCATAGAAAGGGAGAATTTGAAGTCATATAGTGAAATCAAAAGTAATTTCAGTGTGAAGTTTGGTGACAAGCTGAAAATCTAGACTTTTTGAATTAGGATAGAAAGATTTTGATTTAGTGGTTTCTCCACCTAATCCTTGTTACCCTCAAAGCGTGATTAAACCCTATTTCATCATTAGCTTGTGTCCAACTGTGTGTCAAGGCGCTGGAGATGCCAGGGGCATCACAATAATAGGGAATCCATACACAGAACTGTAAGTTTGAGTAGAATAACAAGCTGGGAGCAGATCCTCTGCTGGGATCCTCTCATGTCTAAGGCAGGCAATGGCATGGTTGCAAGGGATTCCAGTGAGATCCCATTTCCTGCAGTCACATTTTTTCTTCAACACATCTACAATGTAGTCACCCCCTTGGACTGTACTTGGAAAATACCATGCCCAGCAGGTAGGACATAACAGACATTAGCATAATCAGCATTTTTCAAAAGTTTCTTCCTGATTTTTGGGCAAAAAGGTCCTGAGAATTTTTCTACCACCTCTACTTGTTTGTTGTAAAACCGGGTCATCAACTGGAATTTTATCCTCTCCAACATAGACAGAATGGAGAGTTCCCTAGCGTCAAGGATGTATTTGTTGAACACTTCACAATTATTGTTCAGGAGGCTATCACACTTTGGAAATGTGCTAAAAAAGGCCCGAACCCAAGTGTTTGGTGCCATTTTATCTAACCAAGCATGAGCAGCAGGGTCTAGGACCTTCATGGCATCCATATTTTCATTCCATTGTGTAATAGTAGCAGACCTTGCACACATCCATAGTTAGTTCTTTAGATTCTCACCTTTGAAGTGTTCCTAGAAGTTCTTGTACAGGTGCCTGACACAGAACCTATGCTCAGCCTCTGGAAAAACTTGTTGCACTGCTGGAATCAGACCCTACAGAAACAAGAAGCCCACACAAGTCAAGTCAATGATTACATAAGATATGATGTTACACAAGTCAATACATTGATTATATACCTTCTGTTTGTCTGTCATTATGGTCCATGGATATGTGTTGCCAATATTAGGATCTTTCTTGAGTGTCTCTAGGAACCACTTCCATGTGGCCAGAGACTCCACTTCAACAACAGCCATTGATATTGGAAATATACAGTCATTTGGGTCCACCCCAACAGCAGTTAGTAGAATGCCCCCAAATTTAGTTTTCAAATGACATCCATCAAGGAAAATAACTAGCCTACAACCACTAAAAAATCCTCTCTTGCAAGCATCAAGAGACATGTATAGATGGGTAAAATGGCCATCTAAAAGCTTCAGATAGAATGTGCTTTCAGGGTTTGTTCTTATTATCTCATTGCCATAATCCCAAAGTTTATTATACTGTCCAAGCTCATCTCCATAGATGCTCTCCAAAGCTTGCCTTCTGGCTCTCCAAAGCTTGCTCCTAGTAGGTGTAAAATTCCATTCCTTCTGTACTGTCCTAGAGAAATTACCCAAAGTCATCTTCTCATCAGCCCTAAAGCTTTCAATATACTTCTCTGCTAGCCACTTTGCAGTGCATCTCTTGAGATCCCATTCCCTTCTACAGTTATGTTCTGCGACATATTTCTTCACTAGAAAGGTCTTCACCCTACTGTCCCATGAGCAGTACAATGTCCAAGGGCAACCAAGTGCACAGTGAGCACTAATCCTCATCCTATCATTCCTAGGCATCTTGATGTCGACTCTATGTTTCAAGCTATACTCTGTCACAGCTTTTCTGACCATCTCAACTGAAGGGAAGCTCATACCAAGCCTAAATGTTGGATTGTTAAGGTCATCAGGCAGAAATGTTTTAAATTTAAGTCTCACTCCATTTGCTCCATCTTCATCTTCTGGTAGTTCCAATTCATCATCGCTTTCCTCATCAGCACTCTGTGGTTGACAAACTACTATTGCATTCCCCTTTCCTATCCTGCTCCCAGTTGCCTTCTTTGACTTATCCTTAACAGCTACAGGGTTTACCACGCCTTCATCAACACTATCAATGAAAAGGTCATCATCTCCCTCTACCACATCATTGTCACTGTCCATGAAATCTGGATCATCTCCCTGTTGAACATCATCCTTATTGTCCATGACAACTCCATTATCCTCATTGTCCTTTCCTGTAGGTGCATGGTCAAAGTAGATGACAAAATTCTTCACCTTATCAGCCACTCTAGTCATCACTGTTGTGTCATCATCAGAGGACAAATACCTCAAACCATCTGACAAATCTTTCCCAGTTAAGAGCCAGTACACTTTCAAGTTGGATGGATTTAACCCGTAGCCAAGTTTCATAACTATTTCTTCAACCCAGAAATAGGACCATGACCAAGCATCCACATGATCCCACCAATCTACCTTACCATCAATGTAGGCCCAATTCTGACCATTGCCACAGAAAACCCCACCATGGTGAACCTCAACAGAAAACTTCATCTCATCGGCTCCTACATTATGAACACACAAAACCACAAAATATAAATCATCTAGGATGCAACAAAGAACCAAAATCGTCAATCACTAATAGAGTACCACCAGTACATCACTAATGGGGGTTGGACAGGGAGGGAGCGTGGGGAGACGGGGGCTGGATAGGGAGGGAGCGCAGGAAGGCGGCCGTGTGGATGGGGAAGGAGCCCGGGGAGGCTGCCGCCGGATGGGGAGGGACCGCGGGGAGGTGGCCGCCGGGCGGGGAGGCGGGCCGTCGGACGGGGAGGGACCGCGGGGAGGCGGCCGCCGGGCGGGGAAGGACCGCCGGACGGGGAGGGACCGCGGGGAGGCGGCCCGCAGGGCGGGGAGGGACCGCGGGGAGGCGGCCGACCGGACAGGGAGGGGCTGCGGGGAGGCGGCCGCCGGGCGGGGAGGGAGCACAGGGAGAGAGCGCGGGGAGCGAGGGAGAGCAGAGCGGAGAGAGGGACTCACCGTACTCTGGTGGTGGATCATCATGCTTCCTCCTCCTCGGGGCCATGGAGAAGACGGCGGCTGCTGCCACCCACCGCCCTGGATCTCGAACCCTAGCCGCCGTGTGCCGTCTGTCGCCTCCTCACGCGCAAAGGAGAAGAAAGGGGTGGGAGAAAGAACTAAAACTTGTATTTCCTAGGGGGTTTTCTGCATTTCGTCATCCGATGGGGAGATTTGGACCTAAATGTGAGCCTAAGACAAGTTGATGTATGCGCCTATGCATTTTACAAGTTCCGGGACCTAGATGAGAACTCGGGACGAGTTCAGGGACCGCCACTGAAATTTACTCTTAAACAGATGTATTTCTATTTGTATGTTAAAAATTTATTATTATTCTCTTTTTTAAAAATAAAAAGAAACAACCATGCACAAATGATATGAAACAAACTAAAATTATCTTAAAAAGAGAATCACATGGTATCTCGATTCTACGATTCGATAAAAAACGATAGTCCTACATAATAATATCCCGATGCTAACATCCAGTTTGGTAGCAGCCTAGCAGGCGGGCATGGGTGCACCCAGCACGGTTAATGAATGCATCCTATGAAGCATTTCCAAAAAAAACAAAGGTAGAGTTTTCCCAGGAGTGAACTGAACTTGCAGCAAGTGCTCAACATTAGATTTTCATCCGATGTACTGCTAACGAAGAGGACAGAGAGTAACATCACTGTCGTCTGTCTGTTCTTAGAACATAGTTCATAACTCCGAGCAACAGTCGATATGCTGCTACCTACAGCGTGGAAAGCTCAAACAGGACACCAGGAATCCTCAGCAGTCCATTATTGATACTCCACGACGAAAAATAAAAACTAATGGAACCAAGACTGCACGAGTACGAAAGATACAAGTGGCAAAAGGTAGAAAAGCTAAAAGCGGTAGGAAGACCAGAACACAACGGACCGTATAGACCTTGTGTAGAATTGCACGTACCATAGATAGCATAAGTGCAATAACTTCTCTTTTCCTACCCTCCAACTTCCTGAAAAAAAACTTACTAATTCCAGTTCACATGACTAGATTGTCTGTCAATTCTGAGATATCTTTATTCTTTGCGTGCACCGGTGATCACAGCTTGCTTCTTACATTCCAGTTTATAAATGGAAAAGAAGCTGTGTACAATCATCAAAGCACGAGCCATGAAATTAATAAACCTTCATATATATAACTCTTACCAATTACTTAAAACCTTTACAGAGTTGCCCGTCTGGAGCTATAGATTGCCATGCATGAGATACTTCGATTTTTTTTATCATACATTTGCAAAGTACCCGGTATAAGATACAACCCATGCATGTCCCAAAGCTCAAATGGTAGCTAAAGGACTACAAAACCGTTTGTGATCATAGCAAAATTCAGAAAACAAGGTATTGTTTCGCTATCCTCAACTCATTCTTCATCTTGGTCTATAAACATCCTTTACTGGAGATGGAAACATGTGAAACTTGTCCCAAACTGTCTCCAAACCTGAAACTACAAAAAGCCCACTGGGTACCTGTTTGGGAGTTAGTAACTTGCTCCAAACGAAGTCCTCAAATTCCAGAAGTAGATGGCAATGTAACAGCATTCAGTTTTTCTTACGAGAATGGCCAGATCACAGATCGGAACTATTGTCGACTATCCTGTGACTCCTGTCAGACTAAATAAATGTACACGCAACAAACTGACACACAAAATGTGATCTTATAGACTATAAAAGCCCGTAACCCATTTCCCTAACAGTACCAGCTCAAATCAGTGCACGCACATCAGTAAACTGCTCCGGATAAACATGGTTCAAGGTGTAGAAGGCCCATCAGGCAGCTTTGTCTTCCTCTTCCTGCCAAGGATCGAAGCCTTTTGCAGCCTCACACCACCAGCACGCCATTTCTTGAAAGCAGTCATTGATACCCTAGCAGATTCAAACACTTCACAAAAGCATAACAGATCAGGCAGTGTGTTGCAGTAATGTTGATGTTCAAATTGTTGATACTGAAATGAAGGTACAAGAGAAGATGCTTGCTGACCATGAGTTTCTTCTTTAGTAAGCCGTGGAACAAACTTGGGCACTGTCATCATCGAAGAACAGTGGGACTTGCTTAGAACCTCTTTGTACCTACTAGTGAATGCGTAGCGCAAAAACAGGCCAATGCTCCTGTCACTCACCCTATCAATGTAAGAATATCAAAATAATAAGCAAAGGGATCATCATAGATATCTTTTTATGCTATATAGGAGTCCATGAATTATCATTAAAAAACCAAAAATAAAGGTGGACTTGTATTTGTGTGTCTGGTAATACCATGCATATGCATTCAGTTATGGAAATCCAAGTTCATCACCGATCTTGCGCAGCAGATGACTTCTCTCTCCTCCCGCCTGGCCGATGTGGAAAATCGGCCCTCTTCCTCCACAAATCCGCTGGGATTTCCTTATGGCATGCTTGGTTACAGAGGTACCCCTCCCCCACTTTTCATCGGCGGCCAGGACCCTGATGCCCATCTCTGCTCCTGCCGCACCAGCAGCAACCTTACTGCCCCTCCCCACCACCTCCGTCGCCCCGCTCCCCATCCACCAGATTAACTTTCCTTCACTCGCCATCCCCCATCCTATCTATTGTCACCACCATGTCCCTTCCACCACCCACCACAATGACTGACCAAGGTCACTTGCCAGTCCTAGCGTTCCCCGCTTCCATAAGCTGGAATTCTCGACCTTTGACGGGAAAGAAGACCCCCTCGGATGGCTCAATCGCTGTGAACAATTCTTCCGTGGCCAACGAGCGCTTGGATGGGACAAAGTCTGGTTGGCCTCATATCACCTGACTGGTGCTTCCCAGACATGGTTCTTCATGCTCGAGCGTGACTCGGGTAATCTTCCGTGGCCTCGGTTCAAGGAGCTATGCAATCAGCGCTTCAGGACGCCCCTCTGCCATAATCCTCGGGGTGAGCTCACCCGGCTCCAGTTCCGCAACCATGGAGGACTACCAAGAGAGATTCTGGGCACTTGTCATGCGGGGACGCCAGTACACAAGACGCAGGAAGGAGTAGCTCTCCGTGGGCTGGGCTGTCAAACAGCCGTCAGAGTCTTAGGCGCCAAGTTATCCGAATTTTAGTTAAGGATTAGATCAGGTTTCGGTTAGGATTGTTAGGGCTAGAGTTAGTAGATCGAACTTCAGTTGGTTGGGGTGAGCTGTAAACTGGCAGCCTATATATAGGGCCTTGTAACTTGGGAAACTCAAGCAAGTAATAGATCAGTTCTTTTGCGGTAGCCATCGCTGGCGCACAAGCCAAGACCACACGGTCCTGGTCCCCGTCCAAATACCTCCCACGAATACGCATTACGCAATCCACCCATCACCAACCATCCCCTTTCATCTCAGCACTGCTCTGCCATTCAACCCCGCTGCCACCATTGCAGCAGGTGCAACTGTTTACAGCCAGGTTGCCGGACCGTATTCTCATTGATGTCAAGCTGCTTGCTCCTCAGGATCTGCAGCATGCCCTGAGCCTGGCCTGGGCATATGAGCACTGCTCTCAGACACTCGACGTTCCACTGCAGCTGCAGCAGCCGGCACACTCCTCCAGCTCCAGGCTGGCGCCTGCGGCCTGCCCCTGCACTGCCAGGATCGACAGCATCATCGCCAACACCCTCTCTGTCACCGCGGCCCTTCAAGTGTCTCACTCCAGCAGAGATGACTGAGTGCCGACGACAAGGCCTGTGCTACAACTGCGATGAGCCAGTACGTGCATGGCCACCAGTGCACACGCCTCTTCAACCTCGAGGTTGCTGACTTTGAGGATGCTCCGCCTGACACAACCACCGACATGGAAGAAGCCAGCCCCATCATCTCCCTCCATGCTCTCACTGGCATCCGGACAGAGGACAGGATGCAGCTCCCGCTGAATATTAATGGCCACTGACGGCTCTCCTCGATACAGGCTCGACACACAACTTTGTCGACTGTGCAATCGCACGAACAGTCTGCCTGGCACTGGAGTCATGTGCAGGCCCCCATGTCAAGGTCGCTAGCCACATCGACATACACGTGGAGGGGAGCCCTTCTTCATCGATGCATATGCCATCCTGCTGGATACTTTTGACGTCATCATGGGGGTGAAATTTCTCCGGACCTTGGGGTCCATCCTGTGGGATCTTGACGATCTGTGCATGGCCTTTTGGCATCGTGGCCACCACATTCTTTGGAAAGGCCTGGGATACCCATGTACTGACATCTCTACATTGGCAGCCCGCACGGCTCATTCAGAACCAACACCGATGCTGGACCGCCTCTTGAGCAGTTTTAAGGACATCTTTGAGCAGCCACATGGCCTGCCTCTGGCACACCACTGTGATCACCGCTTACATCTTCTTCCTGGCACCGCCTCAGTGGCTGTGCAGCCTTACTGTTACCCACAGCTGCAGAAAGACGAACTTGAGGCCCAGTGCTCTACCATGCTCACCCAAGGGATCATCAGACCAAGCACGGCCTTTTCAGCCCGTGTCTTGTTGGTCAAGAATCCGGACAACTCCTGGAGGTTCTGCATTGATTATTGGTCAAGTATCCAATTCCTGTGGTGGACAAACTGCTTGAAGGACTCCATGGTGCTCGGTTCTTCACCAAGCTGGATTTGCACTCAGGGTACCACCAAGTCCGTGTTCACCCTGATGACGTAGAGAAGACAGTGTTCCGCACACACTATGGGTATTTTGAATTTTTGGTAATGCCCTTCGGCCTCACCAACGCCCCTGCCACCTTCCAAAGACTGATGAACGAGGTGCCGGCCCTGTTCCTGCATCGTTTTGTGCTAGTCTTTTTCGACATTCATGGTCTGAACACCTGCAACATGTCAAGGCTGTTCTGGACGTCCTCCATGCCAACCACCTTTTTGTCAAGCGCTCCAAGTGCACATTCCGTGCCACCTCTATTGCCTACCTGGGGCAGGTCATATCAGCCAATGGTGTGGCCATGGATGCCACCAAGGTGGAGGCCGTGGAGTCATGGCCTGTGCCACATTCAGCATGTGGCCTCCACAGCCCCGCCGTTCGTCGCCGCCTGTCGCAGCCCTGTCAACCGTCGTCGCCGCACGTGTTCGTTGTCCACTGCGCACGTCAACCGCGCCGTCTGCGCATGTCCGCCACACCATCCGCGTGGACTCTGCGCTCGTCAGGAAGAAGTGGATTGTCCACTGTCTGCTCCACTCATCTCCCTGCACCTGGAAGAAGTGGAGTCCTCCCGTCTGCTCCTGCGCCCGGTGGTGTGCTCTGTTCCACCTGATGCTGCTCTGTTTTGACGTGTACCTGTACTTCTGCAGATTGAGTGTCGTGTTGCTGCTCGTCTCCTCTCGGTGGTGATTTCTATCTATTCCTGCAGAAAAGAGTCTACATACCACCCCCCTAATAGTTTGTGTAGTAGTCTACTTCACCCTCTAAACTTTAAAAGCAGATGTTTAACACATTAAAGTATGCAAAATCAGACAAATAACCCCTCGGAGTGGTTTTGTGTCCCGTTTTGATGATGTGACATATACATGTGGCAGCAGACCCACCTGTCAGTTATTTTTTCCCCTGCTTTTCTCTCCTCTTCCTCACAGCCATGCGGACCTCCCACGACACACGCAGCAGTGAGTCCCCGCCCGTCCACCGATGACTTGTGCTGCCTGGGCCGCCGCCGCTGTCGTGCCCACGTAGAAACAACAGCGGCCCGTTGCCCAGAGAGAATGTCGCCTCCTCCCTCCTTTCCACACGACTGCAAGTCTGCAACTGTGGCGGCAGGAAGGCATGTGACCACAAAAATAACTCCGCCTTGCCGTTCTAGGAGGTGCAAGCAACGAGCCTCTATTTCATCGAGGCAATGCAGCAAAGATTCCCAAGGCTCTTCCTAGATGCTGATATTCTGATCCGAAGTGGAAAATGGCGGGGAAAGTGACAGCTTCTGCACAGGCAGCGACTCTGCCTGCCACTGACGCAAAACTGCGCTGCGGCGAGGTGTCTGTGCACGAGGGGTCGGAGGCGTAGGAGAGCCCCAGCACAGCGGCGCTCCGGTCCGGCGGACAGCGGCGTGGAACATGCAATCTGGTGACCAGTGCGCTGACACATGGGTCCAGCTTAGCCCGTGCCTAGGGGTGGTAGTGGGTCATGATCTAAATGTTTCTTCGCAATCCAAATGAGCCTTTGATGATTTTTAGTTCAAAAATGAATAGAAATGTGATCCGATTCATTTTGGGCCCAATCCTTAAAATGTAAGGGGAAAATTTTGAGGGCCCTTTACCACCCCTGGCCCGTGCCCACATGCTAGTGAGATAAACTTTCTTCACCCCTAAGAAAGAGAAGGGTAAATGTGGGCTGCTGCCACATGTACATGCCACATCATCAAAACTGAACACAAAACCACTCCAAGGGATCATTTGTCCGGTTTTGCAAACTTTAGTGTGTTAAACATCCGGTTTTAAAGTTCAAGGGGTAAAGTAGACTACCATGCAAACGTTTGGGGGGAGTTATGTAGACTTTTTCCTATTCCTGCACACTCCATCATGTCTCAGATCAATGCTATAGTTATCAACATCACTCTAGATGGTCAGAACCATCTGAAGTGGTCCTTTTCCGTTGAAACTGCTCTGCAGGGCTATGGGTTACTTTCTCACCTAACTGAAGATAAACCTGAGCTTAAGATGGATCGTAGTAATGCTGTTGCTGTTAAGGACTTGAAGACTAATGATGAGAAAGTGATGGCTGCTATTGTCAATAGTACTAAACAATCTATGATTATGAGTCTTTGGAAGTTTAAAACAGCCAAGGGCATATGGAATAATTTGAAGGGGCAATATGTTCAGGACAGCGGGGCTCTCTTACACATTCTCATGCAACAAACTCATGTCAATGAGCAGAATGATATGTCTATTGATGATTACTATTCTGCTTTTGATCATCCGATGGGTGCTTTGACCTCCATGGTGCCTGAGTGTACTGCTGACCCATGTCCAGCCCACCAGTTCATTGAGACGTTCCTTACATACAGATTTGCTATGGGTGTATGGGCTAAGTATGATTCTCTTCGTACACGGTTGCTTCAGAGTTCTTCTACCCTCACAATGTCACATGCTTTGTCTAACTTACTTGAAGAGACCCGTCTTAAGTCCATGTCTATGGCTCCTGGTTCCGGTTCTCAGTGTGTTGGCTGCTTCTCAGCGGATTGATACTCACAAAGCTTCATCTTCAGTACCTTGTAAGCATTGCGGCAAGACTAACCACATTTCAGAGAATTGTTTTTCTTAGCATTAGAGAAGTTGGCTGAAGAAGTGCACGTCATGCTGCTCGTAACCATGGTACTAGTTCCACTTCTAGAGGCTTTGTGTCTGTTGCAGCGGCAGTCACTGCTCCATCCGCATCCTAGGTTCTTGACTCACGGGCCTCCTTTCATGTGACATCAGATCAGTCTCAGCTAGCTTCTTGCAAGCTAGTCATGGAGGGTGCTTCTTTTCAGACAGCTGATGGTACATCTCGTTCCATCACTCATCAGGGCTCTCTTTGCAATTCTCAGTTTGTTGTACCAAATGTTTCTTTTGTGAATCTTCTCTCAGTAGGACAAGTTACAGATCATAATTGCTTGGTTGGCTTCGATGACTCATATAGTCATCTTGTTTTGTGCAGGACGAGCAGCACGACGTGCATGAAAATCAGCCAACCTCTCTGGATGCTGAGAGAAATAGTTATCTGAAATGTGATTAGTCTTTCCACAATACTTACAAGGCTATGAAAGAGGAGCCTTTGCATGCCAAGCCTCTGAGAAGCAACCACACACTGTGAGAACCTGAACCAGAAGCAATAGACATGGACTTAAGATGGGTTTCTTCGGCAAGTAAGTCAGACAGAGCTTGTGACATAGTGAGAGTAGAGGAGCTCTGAAGCAACCGTGTTCGAAGAGAATCATACTCAACCCGGAAACCCATAACAAATCTATATGTAAAGACCTTCTCAATGAATTGATGTCCAGGACATGGAATAGAAGTACACTCAGACACCACAGAGGCCAGTTCACCCATCAGACGATCAAAAGCAGAGTAATACTCATCAATAGACATGTTATTCTGCTCAATGACATGGGTTTGTTGCATGAGAGTGTGTAAGAGAGAACCGCTGTCCTGAACATAGCGTTCCTTTTGTTAGAAGGAGTGGAATGACAGCTCATCTATTCCATAGGGCCCAAAGGGCAAATGTACACTTTACAAGGAGACCCCTACACTTTAGGGTAAATACACAGCATATGTATAAACATTATATACACTAACACCCCGCAACATATGTATAAGCATTGCATACACTAACACCCCCCCTCTCAAACTCATGGTGGATCAACAACACTGTGTTTTGAGAGAAGAAAACTATGTTGAGCTCGAGTATGGGCCTTGGTAAGCAAATATGCAAGCTGTAGCTCCGAAGGCACGTACTGGAGAGAAACCACATGATCATGAACTGCTGACCGAATGTAGAAGCGGTCGATGCCAATGTATTTGGTGAGCTGATGCTTCACAGGATCCTGAGCAATGCTTATGGCACCAGTACTGTCACAATGAACGGGCGTAGAAGAAGGGATGGCAACCCCAAAGTCAGCCAACAGCCACCGAAGCCAAGTCACCTCAGCTATGACACAAGCCAAGGCACGCAGCTCAGCCTCAACACTAGAACGAGCAACAACAGTCTGATTTTTGGTCTTCCATGAAATCAAGGAGGACCCAAGGAAGACACAATAGGCAGAGATGGACTTGATAGCGAAGGATACGAAGAAGGTGACCATAGTGGATGCTAGTGGGAGCTAACATGAACTGACTTAGGATGTGGACGACATAGGAGATATCAGGACGAGTGATGCCAAGATAGCGCTAATCAGTGAGACCAGCACGGTCAAGGATGTCCTTAATGTATTTTCGTTGGGAGAGGTAATAGCCGTCGGGTGTGGAGCTGACCTCAATCCCAAGAAAATAGCTAAGGGAGCCCAAGTCAGACATGTGGAACCGCTCACTGAGACGTGCCTTGACAAAGGCAATGTACTCAAGATCATCACTCGTGATCAATATATCATCAACATAGAGAAGAATAAGGGTGCGACCTCGAGTTGAAGTGTGGACAAAGAGAGCAGGATCATGCTGGCTAGCAACAAACCTAGTAGTGGTGACAACAGAGGTGAAGCGCTCAAACCAGGCACGAGGAGCCTGCTTGAGGCCATAGAGAGAATGACGGAGCCTGACACACATGACCATCAGGACTCTTGTGGTTGTTGCCTTCGCCGATAGACCTCCTCATGCAGCTCACCATGAAGAAAGGCATTTTTGACATCAAGCTATGAGATTGGCCCATCGGCGAACAGAGGCAACAACCACAAGAGTGTGAACGGTGATGCGATGGGCAGCAAGAGCGAAGGTCTCCTCATAGTCATGCCCATACTCCTGCTGAAACCCACGTCCAACAAGTCGTGCCTTATAGCAGTCAATGGAACCATCAGAGCGAGTCTTAATCTTGTAGACCCACTTGCACGTGATAAGAGTAGCAGAAGATGGGAGGGAAACAATATCCCAAGTACCAATGCGCTCAAGAGTAGCAATCTCCTCAGCCATAGCAAATTGCCACTCGAAATGTGAAAGCGCATCATGGTAGGAGGTAGGCTCAGAGAGAACAGAAGCGGAAGTGGAAAAACCAAGACGATCAGGATGACAGAGCGTACTCCGATCACGAAGGTCATATCGCGGAGGAGGCACACCAACAATGGATGGAGAGGGACTGGATGGTGGCGGAGGACGCGGGCGTCGAGTGTAGTGAAAGAGAATGGGAGGACGTGACGGAGGTGATGGAGGTGGAGGTGGTGAAAATGAAGGGGATGGAGGTAGTGGAGGTGGAGATGGAGGAAGTGGAGGTCAAGGTGGTGAAGGTGACAGAGGTGGAATAGATGGAATAGGCGAGAACGGCGGAGACAAGGTGGTGGAGGGTGGCCCATCTATACTGAGAAAGTCAACAAACTCAAAAGAATGAGTGGAAGAAGGGGACGAATCAGCAGCAAAGAATGGGCGAGACTCATCGAAGGTGACATCTTGAGAGACTTGAATGCGACGAGCAACAGGATCCCAACAACGATAGCCCTTGGCTAAGGAATACACACCGCACTAATTGTGCGGTGAGTTCTGTCCTCTCACGAGACTGAAGAAGAACAAAGGCAATACAACCGAAAGCACGAAGATGACTATACTGGGGTGGTCGACCAAAAAGACGCTCAAGAGGAGTGTCACCATGAAGAGCTGTGGAAGGCTGAATGTTCACAAGGTAAACAACTGTAGAGACTGCTTCATCCCAGAACTGAGGCGGAACGGAGAAGGACAACAACAACGCACGAGTAGTCTCAAGAAGGTGACGGTGCTTGCGCTCAGCAACACCGTTTTGAGCATGAGCACCAGTGCAAGAATACTGAGGAAGGGTACCCTGCTTAGAGAGAAACTGACGAAGAGAGCGAGACAAATACTCTCCTGGGTTAGCTCGAAAAACACGAATGGGAGAATCAAACTAGGTGTGAACCATAGTAGCAAAGGCCTGATATGCGGTGAGCACCTAAGCTCTAGAATCCAAGAAGTACACCCATGTGAAAGGAAAGAAATCATCAATAAAGATCACATAATAACGATGTCCCCCTTTCGAAACAAAGGGAGCAAGGCCCCATGCATCAGAGTGAACAAGATCAAAAGGCGGAGTAGATATAGTCGACTACTAGGATATGGAAGTTGTAGCTGCTTGCCAAGCTTACAGCCCATACAAGGGAGGGAGGTACAACCAGAAACCTTCCCAAGAACGCCACTACTGACTAGAGATGACAAACGGGACCCACACATGTGACCTAAATGATGGTGCCACTGAGCGAAGCTGACTGAGGTGGTGGCGGCAAAAGCTGTGGCATCATCAGTGGAGGAAGACCGGCAACGAGTGGAAGCTGAAGGAAGACAAAGCCAGTCCAGCTCCCAAAGACGAGGAGGATCACGGAGCCAGCGGCCAGTACCAACCAAAGTCCTCGTATGACGATCCTGAATAGAGCAAGAGGCAGACTCAAGAATGATACGACAATCATAATCAGTGATCAGGCCAGCTGACAACAAGTGCAAATTAAGATCAGGGACATGACAAATAGAAGGAACATGAAACTGAGGAGTGTGAAGTGTGCCATGACTAAGAACAGGATGTGAAGTACCATCGGCAGTGTTGACAAATAGAGAAGTCGATGATGGACTCAAGGAGCAAAGATGAGTAGAATCAGGTGTCATATGAAAAGAAGCTCCAGAGTCAAGAATCCAAGGCAGAGTACCTGACTGAGACGACTGGCCCGTGGCTGTGGCACACAAGTAGCAACTGAGACCACTGAGGGAGTGGATGGAGCAGTGTAAAGACGCTACATGCGCCGAGTCAAGTCGAGTGCCTAAGCAGGAGGCGACTGGTGCGCAGCAGGAGGCTGGTGCGAAGTAGGAGCACCACTCGAGGCACCACCCTTGCGACGTGGAGGTCGCTTCTTGCACTGTTCGATGTTGTGAGTCCGCGCCTTGCAGTAGTTGCAGAAGAGAGCATCAGCAGTGCCCATCTGAGCCGGAGTGTGGCAGCCGGAGCAGCCAAAACGGTAGAGGGCGACGAAAGCACACCCTGAAGACGGATCTCCTCAGCCCAAACCAAGGTGACCGCGGTTCCACCGGCAATAGCGATCGACGATCGACTCCAGGAAGGATCAACCGGCTCTGATCAATTGTTAGTCTCTCAACTCTCTCTCAATTCGCAAGCAGAAAGAACATACACACGCACAGAAGTGGACACAAGTATTTGGCGCTGTCGAAGACAGCTTTTCAAGTTTATGTTGCTCTCTTATTATCACTGATTACACAGCCAAGATAGTTTAGTGGTGTCGAGACTACAGGCACACATTGGAGTGCAACTAACCCACTATACCACTACTTCGTAAACTCTAGGACAAGCCTCTAGCAGACTCTGACTCGAGCCCAACAGCCTGGACCAAGTCTCTGACGAAACTGAAACAAACTATACTGAATTAAGCTAACTGAAACTAAGCTACTGAATGGGTTGACGAGTGTGCAGGGATTACCAACAGTTAATATTAGCTGGTTTTCCTTGTCAGCAAGACTTGCGTCTTAAATAAATGTTGTCAATGAAGGTTTCGAAAAAAAGATTAAAGAGTGAAATACTATTCTGTGACATACTACAGCACAATACAACTAAGGCAAGATGAGACAGTTCCCAGAAGATATATCTCTTCTGTAATCTACTGTTGCTCTAAGGTTTCTACAGAGACAGCAATTCAGTAAGAGACACTGAAGAAACCTACTTCTGTGTGAAGCAAGGAGGCAGATTTATCGACATTGCTTGTTCTAGAGATGCAGCCCATGCGCAAGCCAAAATGGGAGATCCACCTTAGCACCTTTCTTAACCTGGTTATAAAAAAAAGATCCTGTTACAAGAGAAGCATAACTATTATCAATTTTGGTAGAAAGAGTTCAATTCGTCCACAATGCAAAGCATCCAATTGCTAATTGGGTTCATGGCAAACACAGCAGCCAGGCTATAAGAATTATCAAAGTTTGTGGTAGTACAAACAAATTTAGACAAGCCAAAAAGCACACAAGAAGCCTCTCAGATAACCACAGTTGAAGAACTACATAACTTCACATCCAAGAACTACCAGAACACAAGAAGAATTTCTCACATGTGTAAACAGGTCTAGCACCAGAAGCATAGGCGCACAACATCCAATGGACAGACACTTATGTTAGCCCTAGGCCTCGATAGGGGCTTTGCCCAGGAACTCTTCTCTCTCACTCACTCACACACGAACGCAAGGAAGGAGACCAATCAGAGTATCCGGCGACGAACACCGCTCTTTGGAGTTATATTTCACCACACAACTCAAGTACATATGGGGTACATGTCCTTTTATAGGACTTCAAAGTCGGTGCTACAGTAACCGAACTGCTACAGTACCAGCCAACTAGGTACAGCTGCTGCACAGCTCATACCAAAACCCAAATTGACTACTGGTACCTGCTGTCAAAGACAGCTACTACCTGCTGTCTACACTACACAACACTAGAAACACCTATATTATTCTAACTAATAGCCTAGTGACAATACAAGGTTTATTACCAACATTCTCCCCCTAAACCTTGTATGGCTAATCCACTTGACCAATCCAAATCTTGTCTCTTAATTCTTGAAATTTCAGCCTTCCAATAGGCTTGGTCAGAATGTCACCTAACTGATCAGCTGTGCTAAAAAATTTCACCTCAATCTGCCCAGTTTCTGAATATTCTCTAATCACATGAAACTTCACATCAATGTGTTTGCTTCTATCATTTAGGATTGGATTCTTGATTATAGATATAGTGGACTTGTTGTCCACCATCAATATGGGCTTCTTCACCTCTGATCCCCTCATATCAGCTAGAACCCAAGCCAACCATATAGCTTGACATGCAGCAGTAGCAGCAGCAATATACTCTGCCTCACAACTTGAATTTGCAACAATCCTTTGCTTCACTGACTGCTATGAAACCGCTCCATCTCCCAGAAAGAAAATGATGCCCGATGTGCTTTTCCTACTATCCACATCACCAGCATGATCACTATCACTAAACCCAGTAAGCACTGGTTCAGTCCCCTTCTTCCTGCCATAGAATAATCCTTTGTCCTTTGTCCCTGCAACATACCTAAGTATTTGCTTTACTGCTGCCATGTGATCTTCATGAGGCTCTTCCATAAACCTGCTGACATATCCCACAGAAAATGCCAAGTCTGGCCTAGTGTGAACCAAGTACCTTAAGCTTCCCACAATGCTTCTATACTGGGTTGCATCCACCAGTGGACTGCCACTTTCCTTGGTTAGCTTCAATCTTGGCACCATGGGAGTTTGACAGGCATTGCAACCTGCCATTCCAGCCTTCTCTAGAATCTTTCTTGCATAAGCCTTTTGGCACAAAGATATGCCTTCAGTGCTTTGCTTCACTTCAATGCCTAGATAATAATGCAACAGGCCCAAATCACTCATTTTGAACAAATGAGTCATTTCCTTCTTAAGCTTCAGTATAGCCTGGCTGTTAGTTCCTGTGATGATTAAATCATCTACATACACTCCTACTACCAGCCGTCCCGCACCTTCTTCTTTACAGTAGATTGCATGCTCAGAAGGACTCCTTTTGAAACCCAGAGATATCAAACTTTCATCTAGTTTATGATTCCATGCCCTTGGTGCTTGATGTAAACCATATAAGGCTTTATGGAGCTTAAATACCTTGTGATCATTGTTTGGGTCAAGAAAACCAGGTGGCTGCTCCACAAACACCTCTTCCTTTAGCTCTCCACTTAGGAATGCTGATTTAACATCCATGTGATGCACCTCCCAACCTTCATGAGCTGCAAGTGACATAAGGAGCCTGATAGCTTCTATGCGTGCCACCGGTGCAAAAACTTCATCATAATCAATACCTTGTCGCTGGGAATATGCTTTCACCACCAGCCTTGCCTTATGCCTCACCACTGCTCCCTTCTCATCCCTCTTCACCTTGAAGACCCATTTCAGACCAATAGCTCGACGGTCTGCAGGAAGATCAGTGAGAGTCCATGTCTTGTTCTCCTCAATGGCTGCTAATTCCTTTGCCATTGCACTCCTCCAACACTCATGTTTCATTGCCTCTGCCAAGGAAGCTGGCTCATCCGCACTAACAGCTAAAAGCTCCACTCTATCCAGATCTCTAGCTGCCTGCCCAGGTGGTGTTACCTGACCAATAATATTATCCAATGTGCGGAAACGTATAGGTGACTCACCATAGTCAGGATGGGCATGATCAGCATCGAAGTTTTCATCAATGTTGCTTGGTGGTGACACGAACTGGATAGGTGATGGATCAGCTGCAGGGGCAAATTGAGCTACCACGGGTGTGACCGGTTCCTCCTCTTCTATGTTCCCGCCCACCAATGGTTCAAGTTGACTTTGAACGCTTGGCGTGCGCTACTGCCCCTCTTCCCCTTCAATCGCTCTCCTATTTTCCTCTACAGGGTACTCAACAGTGAATGAATCACCGCTGCCAGCATCGCTGCCAGTCTCCAGATTCTCCATTCCTGACCAATCCCATTGAGTGCCTTCACAACATCGCGCGTGATCACCACCTTCCCGGTGGTTGGATCATACGCACGATAGGCCTTTGATCCCTTTTCATACCCAATGAACACCATGCGTTGTCCTCGGTCTTCCAATTTCTTCAGATTTGGCTTCGTGTTCTTCACATACACGATGCAACCAAATGTGCGTAGATGGTGTACAGCTGGTTTCTTGCCAAACCAAGCTTCATATGGAGTCATCCCCTTGACGCCCTTGGTTGGTGATCTGTTTAGCAAATACACTGCTGTTGCCACAGCTTCTCCCCATAACCATCCTGACAGTCCCTTTGCCTTCAACAGACTGCGTGCTGTTGCCACAACGGTCCCATTTCGCCACTCTACAACACCATTTTGTTGCGGCGAGTAGGGGGCCGTCAACTGCCTTAGAATACCATTTTCTGTGCAATACTCCATGAAGTCCACGGATGTGAATTCACCTCCCCGGTCTGTGCGTAGTGCACCTAGCTTCTTCCCTGTCTCAGCTTTAGCTTTTGCTTGGAATTGCTTGATAGCTGCAGCTGCCTGATCCTTGGAGCATAGGATCTTCACCCACATATAGCGACTACTGTCATCAACCAGGAGCAGAAAATATTTGCTTCCGCTTGGCGTTGGTGGCGAGATAGGTCCGCACAAATCACCATGGACTAGCTCCAGCACTCTTTCTGCACTATGCTCCACCTTCGCCGGGAATGGCGTCTGCCGCTGTTTGCTGGCCATGCATCCTTCACACAGTTGGTTCACATGTGTCAATTCCGGTAACCCACGGACCATCTCCTTGCATGCCAAAGTACGCATCGCTTGGAAATTCAAGTGACCTAGACGAGCATGCCACTTCCAAGCCTCCTCCTCTGCCAGCACGCTTAGGCACACCGGCTGTGCAATGGTGATGTTGAGCACGAATAGCCGATTCGCCTTGCGGGGCACATGAGCCAACAAGCGCCCACACGGATCCTTCACCTTCATGACGCCCTCCTTGTTGATCAGAATCTCATGCCCAGCCTCGTTCAATTGACCCACACTCACAATATTCGCTGTGAGACGAGGGATGTAGTAGACGTTTGACAACACCTGATGCTCGCCGTTCTTGCAAATGAAGAGGACAGTTCCGCAACCTTCAACCCGGGTCACTGAATTGTCACCGAAGCGCACGGTGCCACACACATCTGTATCTAGTTCACCAAACGCTGCCCTAGACCCGGACATGTGGTTTGTGGCTCCAGTGTCGAGGACCCATTGCTTGGTCTCACGGACTCCCTCATCGTCAAGCTGAATGAAGACCTCCTCTTCTTCGAGCTGAATGTGCCTCACACCCTTCTTCCTCGAGGTTGGTTCCGGTGCGCTCTCCACCATTTGAGTGGCTCTCACCATCAAGAGCGCGCCTTCTTCTTCCTGGACGAAGTTAGCCTCCGCCTTCTTCTGCCGGCATTCCCGTGCCCAATGCCCCTTCTTGCCACAGCGATTGCAGACGTCCCAAGGTTTGGGACCGAATCTGTTGCCAGAATCGTTCCTTCCCTCGCCTACTCTTGTATCGCCACAGCCACGGCCTCTGCCTCTCCCGCGGCCTCTCCCCCTACCGCTTGCCCCTCGGCCGCCATGGTTTGGACCACCGCGTGTGCCCTCTTGAATCTTTAGACGTGCTAGCCACTCTTCCTCTGTGAGGAGAAGGCGGCCAGCATCGTCCTTCATTTGGGACTGTGCGGTTTTCTTCCTTTGCTCCACAGCGCGCAGACGGCCTACAACTTCTTCAAAAGAAACTTCACTCAAATTGAGCAAAGTCTCAATTGAGATGGCCACCTGCTCCAAACTCTCAGGCACGGAATGCAGCAACCGCTTCACCACTTCCTTCTCTGAGATATCCTCTCCCAGAACACGCAGCTGGTTAGCGAACGTGTTGAGGCGAAGCGAGAAATCTTCTACTCCCTCTCCTGCCTTGAACCTGAGTTCATTGAACTCCTTCCGCAGCTTCTCTGCATTGGCTTCCTTCACGCGCTCGACTCCAACGCTCACTGCCTTGATTGCCTCCCATGCCTCCTTGGCTGTCTCCTTCACCGCGAGACCAGCCTGCATCTCCTGCGGCACTGCGCGGAGAAGCGCTGCAAGCGCGTTGCGGTCGTCCCGGTATTCCCCCTCACCGGTGTTGACAACCTCCCACAACCCTGCTGCCTGCAGATTCACACGCATCACCAACGACCACTCGGTGTAGTTGGTGCGTGTGAGCATGGGATATGTCACCGCTGCTCTTGCCTTCTCCACCACCCGCTCAAGGACCACCTCACGCCCACCCATGGTGCGGCCTCGATGGCGACGTGGCGGTGGAGACGGTGATGCCCTTCGATCATGCCGTGGAGACGGCGATCGCTCAACGCCCCCTTGCCTTTCTGGAGCTGAAGCAGCAGACATGGGTCACTCAACCTGTGCTCTGATACCAATGTTAGCCCTAGGCCTCGATAGGGCCTTTGCCCAGGAACTCTTCTCTCTCACTCACTCACACACGAACGCAAGGAAGGAGACCAATCAGAGTATCCGGCGACGAACACCGCTCTTTGGAGTTATATTTCACCACACAACTCAAGTACATATGGGGGGTACATGTAACCGACCTGCTACAGTACTAGCCAGCTAGGTACAGCTGCTGCACAGCTCATACCAAAACCCAAATTGACTACTGGTACCTGCTATCAAAGACAGCTACTACCTGTTGTCTACACTACACAACACTAGAAACACCTATATTATTCTAACTAATAGCCTAGTGACAATACAAGGTTTATTACCAACACCTTACACAGTTACTTTCAGCACCAGGATCTAGTAGGCCGACACCATTAGCAGTCACTTGGAAAACAACTGAAATAGGCTGTAGCCAGAGCAAAAACATACACTCAGACAGCGTGCATACACAAGCATCTTGCAACAAGAGAAGAGAAGATCAGAGCATACCTCATCCTCCATGAGGATGTCATCGATATCATAGTAACCCGACATCTCACCATGAAGACAGGGCGGACCCTATATTTTTGCCCAAACAAAACCGACATTAGTAGGCATAGTATATGTGTAATAACTTGTAATTAGATTAGATCCAACAAAATAGGTTCGCACAGCAGGAAAGGGTGAGGAGAAGGGGTGGGCATACCTCGTGGGTTCTCCTCGCCGGTGAAGACGTTGCCACTCGGCGTAGGAAGACGGAGGCGCTCGCCTAGCCGTCCCCGCCACAAGGAAGGAGGCCGCGAGGGAGAAGCTGAGGGGCGGAGACCGGAGAGCGTGCGCCGCCGGTGAGGGGGATGAGGGGTTTGGCCGTGTGGGCTGCCTGAAGCCTTGAACGGCTGAACCGAGAGGAAGCGGGAGTGGCACAGACCGCACAGTGGCACTCGTTATGAGGGGGTGTTTGGTTGTTGGTTATAGAGATAATTTAGAGTATTATCCCACGAACTAAAGACCCCTTAGGACCGGTTCTGAATCTCTATCTCTACCTTTTTTAATATGAAAGTAAATAAGTTTTTCTGATCCCTGATTTTTCAGTCCGTCATGACAGATGGACCCGGTTGATCAGCCCCTATACGTCATGTATCCGATAATCCGAATTACAATTACAATACGAACCAGATTCGGACCGTATAAGGAGTCCACGCCAAAACGACACCCAAAGTCGCATACAGACTCCGTTTTTGATGTTCTATGTATCGATGGAAAGCTAAAATAATAACCTTTCCAACCCAACTGAAACCACTTTAAAATTCAATCTCAGTCAATGGAAATCTTTGAAATAATATAATATGGAATTTATTCGCGAGTTCGGAGTGCAGGAGCAGTCCACGCGAAAACGGACGTCTAGATCACATACGGAATCCGTTTTTTAGGTTCTATATCGATGGAAAGCTAAAATTACGATATTTTCATTCCAATTGATATCACTCTAAAATTAGCTTGCAATTAACGGAAATCGTCAAGACAATATGGCCTACAATTTATTCGGAAATCCGATTCAGAGCCGGAGCGGCCTGTGTGAAAACAGATACCCATATCGTATATGGACTCCATTTTCGATGTTCTGTATATTGCCGAAAAACAAAAAATAATATTTTTACCAAACTGACACCACCTAAATTTCGGTCACGTGCAAAGAAAAAATAGAAAGAATAAGATATGGAATCTATTTGCGAGGCTATTCTTATATGTATAAGGATTTTTTGTCCCGTTGCAACCCACGGGCATTTTGCTAGTCAAAACCAATGTAATTATATATTGGATGTATTTGGATGATAGAATAAATTATAATATTGTGACACTCTAGACATCTCAAAGGTGCTAACACATGATTTGACACACGACAACAGTAAATTGCAACTTGATCCTGCTTAGAGAGGGACGGGAAAGAGGTGGAGAAATTATTATGCAAAAAATATTTCTCCCCAAATGCAAAATTTCATGTGATTGGATGAGTATTTCAAAATACAAAAGCTTTTATGCGCGAATACAAAAGTTTTAGTTTAAGGTGTGTTCTTCAACTTTTCTATTATGGCCCTCCTCAAAATCAATTGATAGAAGGTTCGTAAGTTCGAATCACATCCAGCCATACTTAAAATAACCCCAAGTCTGGAATTCTAGAATTTTTTCCCCAGTTTCATTCCGAAATTACTGTTGATCTTACATTACAACCTAAAAATATTCCTTTCTATGAAATGGAGCTAAATTTATCACCTTTCAAATGCAGCTGACCTTGAGGTGATTGGACTTTATTTGGTACTTTAAAAGTTTGAAATAAGAAAGACACTACATAAATTGAAACTGTTGTTTGACCTAACCCTTTCATATGTTTGTGATGGTAGTTCAAAATATAATGTGATCTAGACCAAACTTACTATACCAAACTTGTAGAAAATTCCATGGTGGACAAATTTTGTATCTTGTTCTCTCACATGCATTAAGGTTTGAATAGAGTTTTGGGTCTTTTTCCGTTAACATATGAAATCTGCCAAAACTAGGTCTGTTTAGTAAATTCAAATTTCTATGAAACGAAAGTTATTATCATGCAAACATTTATATATAAAAGTTTTAGGTAATTCAGAACTGAACAACTTTGTTATATAACATTTCTTATGTAAATGCCCCCAAATATGACTTTTGGAATTTTTAAGTTTGGATTAAACCTTGGTCAAACTAAAGGCATCCACTTAAATTCAAATTTTAACCAACTTTTACTACAGAACATGGTATATATGTTTGTAACAAAGTTGTAGACAATAAAATCTAGAGGGGTTCTTGTATTTTGAGTTTTCCATGATTCCACAATTTAGTTGCTCAAAAATGGCGGTTTCAAATAATGGTCTCAGCCGTCAAACAACCTCATTTTCCATTTTTCGGATTTTATTTCCGTTTTGTCTCTATGACGCACGGGCCCCACACTGGATTCCCACCCAGGACGGAATGACGACATACCATGGGTCGCACCTGATTCCACAGTTCTGCCTCTCCCCGCACCCAATCCATTGGACCTTTGCCTCTTCTCTATCCACTAGGCCCACCCGCTAGCTCCACCGATTCACGGATCGTGTCTGCGCACCGCGCCCCTGCCTTCTCTCCCTCTCCTGCATGCACATGTGGCGCCCGCGCCCTGTGCCTTGGCCGTCATCCCGACTATATGGTGAGACCGAGCCACGCTCCTCTCTCCCCGTCGCCCCAGTCCCTTCAGGTGGAAGCCACCGCGCTGCTCGTCACCCTCCCTCTTGTCTCCCCCTTCGTCTGCTCATGCTCCCTCATGTAGCACCCTTGGTCGCCGGTGCGAAACTCACAGCCGCCATGAGCATATAGGGACACAGATCGGGGTAGCTAGGAGACAAGGAAAGTTTCCTCATGTCTCGTTTAGTGTATTTATTGGAAAATTATGTCTTAGGTTCATATAGAGTGCATCTCTCCCAATATAACTCTCCTCACTACAAAGCCGTAAAGACCCACATGTAATAGAAAGCAATAAATATGCCTACTGTTACTTCACGCCAAAAGTGCATTCACCATTTTACGTCTTCAGTCCGTGGTCGTGATAACTCCCCCCACCAAAGACGGAGCTTGCCCCCAAGCGACTGCATCTGGAAATCGTGTCTTGAGTACCTGATAATCCTCCCAAGTGGCTACTAAAGATGGTAAACCACACCAAGTAACCGTCACTTGGGTGATTGCTGCATTACCTTTCTTGAGCAAGTGACGGTCGATGATTACCACTGGTTGTGCACCAAGCTTCCAAAGCAGTGACAACAGGAAGAGTATTGAAGACTGGTGTAAAGTTTGGTGTGTAAGGCTTGAGCTGCGAAACATGGAAAACAGGATAAATTTGATTGTCGGAAGGAAGATCCAACTTGTATGCCATCGCCCCCACGCATTCAAGCATTATGAAAGGCCCGTGGTATCTGAAAGCTAGTTTAGGATATGGGCGAGAAACCAGTGATGACTGTGTATATGGCTAGAGCTTGAGGAAAACTGATTCCCCGAGTTGAAATTATCGATCCACACGACCACGATCTGCTTGCAACTTCATTCTGTTTTGAGTTGTTGCCAGGTGATGCTTGAGAGATTGAAGATGAAGTTCACGGTTATGGACCAATTCTGCCACCGAGGGAGGTATGGAAGATGGTACAGGAACCGACATGCCTAGATTGGGTTCATAGCCAAAGAGTGCCTTAAAGGGAGAACAACCTAGAGTGGTATGAAATGTGGTATTGTACCACAATTCTACCAAAGAAAGCCAAGATTTCCACTGATGATGTGACTCGTGAACAGCACAATGCAAGTACATCTCTAGACATTGGTTGACGCGCTCTGTTTGGCCATCACACTGAGGATGGTAAGTAGTGGAGAGGTTCAAGGATACCTTGTATTGCTTGAAAAGCTCGCACCAGAATGCACTGATGAATATGGGATCATGATCACTGACAATAGATTGAGGGAACCCATGCAATCTAACAATGGAATCCATAAAATGTTTGGCAACTCCTTGAGCTATATAAGGGTCAAGCAAAGGAATAAAATGATCCATTTTTGTCAAACGATCGACCACCACCATAATTATTGTGTTGTGTTGTGGCCCTTTGATTTAGGAAGTCCCTCGATAAAATCCATAGAAAGGTCATGCCAAACCTCTGTTGGAATTGAGAGTGGTTGGAGTAAACGCGCCGGATGAGATAGATTGTGCTTGGCCTGTTGATAAATAAGGCATTGTTTAACAAAACTTTCCACATCTTGTTTGAGTTTTGGCCAACTGAAATGTTGCTTCACCCGGTGATAGGTGGCTTGAATGCCAGAGTGACCTCCCAAGGCACTAGTGTGCAAAGTAAAAATGAGTTTAGTTTGCATGGCAGTATTGTGACCAATCCAAATTTTACCGTGGAGTCAAATGAGACCATGCTTCCAAGGCATATCCATTAGCATCTGGGCTGTGAACCGCCGACTGAGCAATGAGTTGTTGAGCTTTAGGATCAGTTGTGTAAGAATTGAGTACTTCTTGAATCCATTGAGGTTGGATGACTAAAACAGCTTGGATCGCCATGAGATGTCCCACTCTGGATAGAGCATCTGTGGCCATGTTATCTTTGCCTTGCTTATAAATGATTTTGAATTGAAGACCCATCATCGTAGTCATAGCTTTGCATTGCAATTCAGAGTGAAGGTGTTACTTTGTCAGATAGACCATAGACTTATGGTCAGTAAGTATGGTGAATTGTTGATGCTGTAGGTATGGGTGCATTTTTCCACAGCTGAAATCAGAGCTAAGAACTCTTTTTCATAAATGGATAGACCCTTATGTTTGTCATTCAAGCCCTTGCTTAAAAATGCTATTGGATGGCCTTGCTGCATAAGGACACCACTAATGCCTTCTCCACAGGCATCTGTTTCCACCGTGAAAGGTAACTAAAAATTAGGCAGGGCTAACACTTGAGTAGGATGGGAACACGGGGAGTCGGGGATCGCGCTGCTGTTGCACTCGTCTCTCTGTAGTGTGGCTCCGATCGGCTCTGGCAGAGCCGATCAACGGTGGTTGTGGTGGTGTGGGCGTGCCACCTGGATTGACCTTGCTATGAGGATCGGATGCCCAACTCTAATCGACAATCCTTAGTCTAACAAAACTACCAATTAGTCCACTTCACCCTCTACACGAAACTACCCTACTCAACAAGAGAAAACAACCTTACATATGCTAGTGGAAAGGAAACAACAACGGAAGCTACAACTAGCAACACTAGTGACCATAGCAAGGGACATTCTAGCCAAGATGTAAGTTAAGCATGGTGACAACAAGACGCAACCAATGAAAATAGCAAGAAACACAAGTGCATCAAGTAGGAAGACAAGGAAGAGGGACAACCGGATTTTCCCATGGTATCAAAGGTTTGGCACCCTCCCCTAGTCCACGTTGCAGCACACCCTAGATTGTTTTGCTGCCTCCGATGCTTGTGGGCGCTCACTAAGAGTCTCCGTTCGCCATCCTGGCAAGGTGGAGCTCAAGCCTTGTACACCGATGTTCTTCGGGCTTCCACAATCACCTTGGCAAGCTCCGAGAACGCACCCCAGTCACCAAGTCCACCTAGGTGCTGCCAATCACCAAGAGTAACAAGTCTTCGGTCTTCACTTGATCTTGATCATTACCAAGTGGATGCACACAAAACTTGACCTTGATCTTGCTCTCAAAGGTGTTAGTATGTGAGTGGTTGATGCAAAGAGTTGAAGCACAAGGGCTCTCTGAGTGTATGAAGTTTTTGGAGTGTCAAAGAGCACGAAATGATCCCAAGTGACCCATATATATAGCCCCTAAGCAGATAGAGCCGTTGCAAAAGAGGGCTGCTGACGTAGTAAAGACCAGATGGTCCGGTCTAGCACTTTTCCAAGGACCGACAGTCCATGTACTTTACCAACGGTTACTGACTTCATACGTCATTGTACTATAGTCCCATTAACGGTACGCTCTTCACAGATCGGACTGTACGGTCCATTGTAGACCCTGAACTCCAACAAGTCAAAGCCTCTTAGTTTATTGGTACGGTACAAAGACGCTTATCACAGACCGTCCTAAGTATCTTCCTATCCGAGGGTTTGGTATCCGCGGGTTTTATAGTACGGTCTATAGATGATTCTTGTAGACCATCCTATCTTGATTCCATTCCGAAGATCCATTGCTCGCGAGTTATATAGGACGGTCCTTGGACGGTTTTCACAAACCGTACTAAACTCTGACTGCTTTTGCTTCTTTCCTTATTGAATCCCACTTCGAGTAACTTGGTACGTGAAATGGTACATAATCACTAAGTTGGACCATCCTGTTGAGTGGATTTGCATGAGCATCAAACCGTTAATGAAAACCTCTTGCAATAAGATGGTACGCTCTGCTTCTTTCTTCCAAACCGGACCATCCGGTCCATTCAATTTCTGCTAACTTTGTTTTTCTCCAAACACTTTGATGTTTCCTTGAGTTTTCTTGGACCATATACCTTTGTTCCTTGCACCTTTGATGTTCTTGAGCTTTTGGCTTGTGTGTGTACATCCAATACTTGGCAATTCACTCGATCAAGCTACCAACCATTGACCCCCCTTAATAGTGCGGACACTAGAAAACTAGAAATCCCTATCTAAGCAAGGATCCTTCATCTGCTTTGATCCTTGACTCAAGAAGAGTCCTTAGCCTTTGAGATACGGATGAAAACCAAGTCCGCTTCCAAGTGATGAAACCATTCAACATAGGGGCCATTTACCATAAACCAATGAGCAACCATATTTATATTTATTGTTGAACCTGCACTCAATAGGTCATTAGATAACAAATAACCTTGTCATTCAATCACCGAAACTCACCTTAGGGCCTAGATGCTTACAATCTCCCCCTTTTTGGTGATTGATGACAAGTACAAGACGACAAGAGTAGAGATGGTAAATAAATTAAGCGCAACGTCCAATTACCCTAGCCTTAGACAAGGAATTAAGCACACAGAGCTCGAAGGCTCATCCAGAGTGATACAAACATGATAAAACACTGCATACACAAATACAAATGTCATGTCCAACCACAAGATCCAAAAGATGCAAATATCATACAAGACATATACTACAAGCATGTCTCTCCAAAAGCCTACAAAGCAAAAGAGTCCTACCCCCCAACCATCTCACTCCCATCCTATATCTCTCCCCTTTGTCATCAAGGACCAAAGAGGGGCTCTACGCACTCGGAGGAGAAGAAGGATGAGAAGGCTCGGTGTGGAAGCGAGTGGGGTCGACGTCATCATCGGAAGAGCTCTCCATCTCCGCAGCAGCCTTGTCTACCGGGTCGAGGGCGGTGCAAGTGGTCTCTGTGGCAAGAGTAGGTACTGACTGCAGCTCCTCTATGCTCTTAGGTTGTGTCTGCTGCTCTGGCTCTGCTGCCTGCTCTGTCTCAGGAGCCTGCTGTGTGTCCGGCTCAGTGGCCTCAGGTGTCTCAATCACATCATCAGTGCCCGGAGCCTCAGCTGCTGGATCTGGCTATGTGATCTGCTCAAGGACAGGCTGCACTGACTACTCAAGAATACCTCGTACTGAGGGCCTGCCTGCCTCTGCCTGGCTGGAGGAGGTGGAAGCTGCAATGGTGATCACTGGGTCCTAGACCGGTGACTCAAAAGATAGTGTAACTCTCGGAAGTGGTGAGAGTACCAGTAGCAGGTTTGTCCGGAGGAGTGGTGACAAAGGGAAAGTCCCTACAGTGGTAACAGCAGTTGCCGGAGGAGGGGTAAGCTGAGGTAGAGCTAGCAGGGTCTGCTGGGGTGCAGCCGGTAGAGTAGGTTGTGTCTGAGATGGCTGCGACTATGGCAAGCCAACTGCTCCTCGTACCTCAGCCCTCAAGGAGTCGATCTCCTGCCAGTACTCTTGACGCTACTCCCTGAGTGACGTCCGAATCTCCTCAAGGATCACCATCTGTCATCTCCTACTAGAACTGGAGCTGCACCTACTGTAGAGCCACTAACTGGGCAGTCTGCTCGCACTGTGCCCTGGCCAGCTCTGCCTACTGCTGTACCAATGTCTGTAGAATGCTCGCAAGAGCAACAGGCTGGGTGACCTGTGACTGGGTGACCTGCGGGGCCGAAGGTGGTGAAGGTGGTCGTGGCTCTCCTGAACCTCCAGCCTCATCGTTGTGTGCAGCAGGTGAGAAGTAGCGTGTCTCCTCCTCCTCGTCATCCTTGAAATCGGAGTCTGAACTGGACGAGAAGAAAAAGTCTTGAACAGCCTCCTCAACTCGGTCTAGCTCTTCGTCCTTGGCCTGCTGCTCTGCCCTGTCCTTGGCTGTGAACTGCTCACGGACTGCTCTCGCTGCCCTGCCTCCTCGGCGGCTGTCATCCCTCAACGCTGGCCTGTACACTGGGAAGCTGGTGCAAGTGTCACGGTACAGGCCACGCGTCAGGGCATCCTGCTCTCCCAGCTAGTTTAGTATCCTACAGATCCAATGAGCATAGGGCATTTGCCTCTTGGTAGGCATGCCATCTACTATGACGTCCTCCATCTCAGCTATCATCAAGTCGACTATATCGAAGTCGTGCTCGAGAGTCACACAAGTGAACACTGCCTGCTAAAGTGCTGTCAACCCCTCCTTGTATCCCATCTTGGGGATTAAGGTCCTCCTCAGACACTGCAGAAGTAGGTAAAACTCTAGGCGCAGTCTGTCTAGTGTCCTCGGGGTGTCGGCTGTCAAGGTGCCTTGGAACAGGTGTCACACGTGCTCGATCTCTGGAGCCCGTCCTGGGTGTCCCCTGTAGGGTGGTGTAGTGGCCTCGTAAACACACGAGTGAACTGAGATCCCACGTCTCTCAAAACCAAGAAGCTCTGCAATCCTTGCTGGTAGCAACCTGTACTGGGTCCCATCAAACATAAACTGAATGAAGCTGCGCTGGTACCCAATGTACAGTGTGGCATAGAACACCCTGACCAAGTCCTCGATGTAGACGCGAACACGTGTGACAAGCTCATCAAGACCCTCGTACTGTCAAAGTCGAGTGCAGAGTGCGGCATAAGCCTGTGTCCTCCCCTCAGAGCAGTCTTGTATAGGCTTGCCTGAGCCAGTGTCCAAAATCTTCTATCGATTCTTAGATCTCTGGGCTGCGGGAAGAACTCATAGGCTATCATGTCGTAACTAATGGCCTTGATCTGCTTGGATGTCTTGGACCTCAAATCTATCAACTGAACTCCTGCCTTTCCAGTCACACGACGGGGCCCGGTGTGTGGAGTGTCCTGCAGCTCTCCCTCCTCCTCCTCTGACTCGTCCTGCCTACCAAGCTGCCCGGCGGAGGGAGTGTCACCTCGTGGAGCTCTAAGGCATCCACCTCGGCCCCGAGGAGTAGCCCCGCCTCAAGTGCGAGGTCGAGAGGTGCTCTGTGGTGTAGTAGTAGCTGTCTAGGGTGTTGCTGGACGCCTGTCGTGAGTGGACTTGCGTGGCTCTCCGATCTGCAGACTACCCTTGCACCCCTGCCTCTGCTCTCTCAGCTGCCTCTGCAACTTCCTGTGCCCTGATCGCATCTCTCTGTGCCTTGGACAGCTTTTTCTTCTTCTTCGACTCTGGAGGAGCTATCTCCTTGCCTTTCCTCTTGTCACCTACCATCTGTCAAACCAACACACAAAGATAGGCAAGAAGAATATAGATGAGTATACGAGATAACTAGACACAAGATGAGATCCTAAAGCAAAGCAAAAGAAATGTGATAGCCTAGCAAGTCATGTCGATTATCAATTCTTAGAAATTTTAGCTAAAATTGCATGACCATCTCACAATTAGAGCCAAATTTCTTTGTCCATACTTAATCAACATGAAAACTTCAATCCTCAAGTGTAAAACATGCTAGGATTATCAAGCTCCCCCTAAATCCATGCACATTGAAGATAAAACTTTGATTCTAGAGCCAAGCCCATGTCAAATTCATCAATCTTAACTCCAATTTCAAGAAATTCATCTCAATTTCTCAGATTTGAACCTAGGATTTGAAGAATTTGGGAAATTTTGGGACCAAACTGAGATACCCCGTATTTCTAAGTACAATTAAGCATGTCATCATATGTATAAGTTGAAAACTTTGTAATTAATATTTAAACTTCTTAAAAATTTTGGAGTTAAGATTTAAATTTCTTTGAATCAAATTTGAATTCAAAACCTTTTCAAAATTTGTTTTATCTAACAGCAAAAGTGCAAGGTGATAATGGAATCTATACCCTTTACTTTTGCATTTGTACCTAGGGGTAATTTTGTTTGCATAGGGGGTTAAAAGCGAAAAAGTTAAAAAATAAAGAAAAGAGAAACAAAGGGAGCCTGCGGCCCAAAACCGCAGCCGGCCCACCCCTGTTTGCCCGTGCTCATCCGACCGGGGGAGGACGAGGGGAATTTCCCCTCCGCCCACCGCCGCCTCGCCTTTCCTCGCCGTCGCCGTTGAGCTCATCTGCCGACATCATCGTCCTTATCCCACCGCCCTCCCTGCCTCGCTCCGCCTCGCACCTCGTGCAGCCAAAAGCCGCGGGCCTGCGTTGGCTTCTCGCTCGCGCGACGCGAGGCCAAGCCCGCGGTTCTGCGCCGCCTGCCCCTCGTCTTCTCCGTGGTGCCCAAGGGATTCACCGCCGCCGCAGTCGCCGTCCTCATCCGCCACCGCCCTTCCACCACCGCTCGGCTCTATTTAAGCCGCGCTCGAGCTCTGCCTCGCCACCCCTCGACTCCAACTACCATTCATCGTCTTGCTCTGCTGCTTGTGCTCTGTTCTTGCCCACGAGCGAGGTCGCCGTGGTGTTCTCCGCGACTCGGCCACCCCGGCTCGATTGCTCTGACCATGAGCACCTCCCCCACCTCCTCTACCCTCAGCCGCCAGCAATTTCTGCTCTACTTCCTCGAGCCAAGCTGTCCATGAAGCTCCCGAGCTCCTCTCATGGCCGCCCATAACGTGTCCTTCTCGACAGCTCAATCCACACCCAGAGCCCTCTGATGGATTCGCGCCGCTCTCCTCCCTCTCCTGGTATGCTTAGATTCGCGAACAGTTGCTAGAATCGCCGTAGCGGCGTGGCTCCGGCAAGCCGCTGCCGCTGCGCTCGTCGGCACGAGGCGAGCAGCAAGCAGTGGCACGGCTCGGCCTGTGCCTCTGTTCTATTTTTCCTTTGGTGGACCCTCCTCTCTCTCATGCTCATGACGTGTGGGCCAGCCTTGCTCTTCAGGACCCACCGACACCGATGCACAAACAAATACTCTCGCTAGCCACCAGCAGCAAGTCTCACGTGATCGATCCATTTTGTATCGTCATTTCAGTTTCTCTTTTATTTCCTAGATTTATATTCCATCCATCCAGACTTTGATTCCATTGATTCTTCTTCCAAAATTCTCTATAAATCAAGCTCTATCCATTCATATTATTCTCACAATTTTCCGACAGACTTCGCTAACCACATCATATGGCTTCGGCCCACGTCTGTGACATCCTTGGGTTGATCCGCGACGACGGGTCGATCCGCAATGACGGGATCAAAACACTGGTGGCAAGCCACTAGTTAACTACTTCCGCCCTCGCCATTCGGTTCACTGATGACCAGGCATGCTCACACTAAAAAAAGGGGCACATGCGCCTTTCGGCCCGTTTGACTCTCTTTCCATTCGCATGCAATTTATAAGGATATCTTTAGCCAGGAAAACTTCATAATCCTGTTCCTATCGATTCCAATTCCGATGATCTGTTCGCCTAAATTCTTCTAAAATCCAGACTATCTCGAAAAGCCGTTCGATCTTGTCCTCGAGATGTTCGACTCAGAGACCAAGATTGGAATTTGACGATGCAACAACCACAATATCTGCTACCTCAACAAGGTGAACAATTCGATAAGTCGGGTAGATCATCGACGAAAGGATTTAAAGAGAAATACAAAGCCAAGCTCTGCAAGGCAATACTAGTACCAAGAGGAACATTGCTGATCAAAATGCTAACTTTTCGTGCCTCAACCTTTGGAGTGAGATATCATTCATGAAGAAGCTTTGAAGTTTGTTATCCTGGTCTTGGTATTCTTGGAGGATTAATTACCTGAAGCCTTAAGTTCTAGTTATTCTGACTCTTTATCCCCTGAGTATCCGTATCCAGGCAAGCCCCGATGCATTTCCCTTTTCCTTTTTGAGTCTTAATCTATGAGTTATGAATGTGCATTAGAGTTAGGAATTGATTGGAACCCTATTGCATGAATAACTCCTTATACCAACATATTTACTCCTATACGTAATAGATTAGAATGCTTAGCCATGCTTACTGAAAGTTGCCTAGAGGGGGGAGGGGGTGAATAGGCAAATCTGCAATCTTATACAATCTCAAATCTAAGTCAGTTATAGACCGGTTCCAACTGGTGTGGACCAGTTCAACCAGTCTGGACCGGTTGAACCGGTGCTCACCGAAGGAACAGGGCAGCAGCGGAAAGAAATGAATTGATCTCCAAAAATACTGAACCAAAATTGATATCGTAAGTTCCTGAGGCTTTCTTGAAGCTTGCTCTTGTAGATCTGAGAAGGGCAAGCCTTGATTCCTACACAAAATGGATCCACATGAAAATTGCCAACACAAGGTACCCAAGCTCAAGAACAACAACAACGGGAAGAACACAAGGCACCACAAGCAAGCACACGAGACAAGGATTTAACCCGAGGTTTGGGCACACCACAAAGGCGTCCTACGTCCTCGTTGTTGAGGAACCCACAAAGGGATTGGGCTCACGACCCTATACTCTTCTCCTCAAGACCGGCGGAGAGTACTTACTATGAGGCTCGAAGAGCGGGTAATACAAACTTCCCGGAGCAATCCACATGAAATGGATGCTTCAACGGGTAACGCCTAGCCGTCTAGGAGCACCAAGCTCCAAGAGTAACAAGTCCACTGAGATTGCTTCAAGTGTCACCAACGCTCACATGGAACAAGAGAGAAGGGAGGATGAATCACGGAGTCTTCAAGTTCTCTCAAGATCTCACCAACTCACACTCACAAACAATGGAGGATTTGAGCTCAAAAGAGTGGAGAGTGAGAGGGAAGAGTGCAAGCACAAGGAAGCTTTTTCTCAGGTTGGTGGAGTGGCCAAGAGAGAAAGAAAGAAGGGAGTGAAACGGTATATGTACTCTCTCTCTCGAACTAGCCGTTATTTGAAACGTTACGGGCTGAAACAGTGCAAACCGGTTCAACAGGTCCGGACTGGTTCCAACCAGTGGGAACGATACCAGAAAGGGCACACTGGTTGAAAATGCTATACCGGTTGGAACCAGTGGTTCAACCGGTGGGCACTGAGAAAAGGCTGATTTTGACTATGTAGCTTTAGACTGAATTTGGATGAAAGAAATGACCTTTGTGAGCTCGATGACACTAGGAGCACTGCAAGTTGGACCACCCTTGATTGTACGGCGATTCCTATACTCAAGAAGTAAATTAACAAATTTATTTTGGCTTGGAACTTGAGCGCGAACCACTATAATTCATCTTCAAATAAATGAGGGGCCTCTTTTCTTTCTTGCAATGACTCCTTAGCACTTGTTTGCTTGATAATGAGATAAAGACCATCTTCTCTTGCTTGATATGAGTATATGTAGCACTTTCATTGGATTTTATCACTATATCCATGCTCATGAAAACCATTAGTGCCTTTTAATGTTTTGTCAACATTCACTAAAACCCTCGTAGAGGTTGATTGCACTTACACTTACATTTTAGGCTACGCTTCTTTTAAATAAAATTGAATTGGATAAATAAAGTTTCCTGAGATATCAATTGGAGACAGTGGCAGAATCAGTTATGCTTTGAATATTGGAAATGATGGAAAGTTTATAAATGAACATGGTTTTGGATCCTGATCCTGCCTATGTCGTATAAGGCCGTCCAATGGTTGGCCATGCTTTCGACTTTCGAACGCGCCTCATTCACTTATCGTCCTCGTCACGAGCTCCGATAAGCCTTCCATCCCTTGAACCTAGGGTTGAACTGTGGTGAGACTAATTAGTGAAGGTGGGAGACAGGCGGGTGTCGATGTACTGTACACCCGGATTCGGTGAGGATAGTCGAAAATACGTGCCAAGGGATGCTGGGATTGTCATACGTGGGGTCGTCGTACACGCATATGACGGGTGTTTGAGTATTCCTCTCAAGAGTGTAAAATCGATTCGAATCACTGGGCTTACCAGGTGTAAGAGCTTGATCGCGACCAACATCGTAGTTAAGAAGTATAATGCTTTTATTAACAATGATTTCACAGAGTGTGTGCCTTTGTTTGATAATAGAATAGGTATAACCTAGTATAAGTAGGATATAACTAAAAAGAAGTTGACACCCTAAAAGCTAAGGATTCACTTGTAGGCTTGCTGCAGTGTGAGTTGACCTAACCAGATCAGCCTTAGGCTAGAAAGTCGGGTTTAGACCCAGTGGTTGGGTAAGTCATGCTGAGTATTTAGTACTCAGGGTTGTGGCTTTAACTTCTTTTCAGGTAGAGAGTTCCTAGCTCACCTTTCTTCTTCAAGAAAGTACCAAAGTTGGAAGGTCTTCTAGTGGCTTGTTTCTACCTCTTGAAGTTGAAGAAATAAAGAAACTAGATGTTCAAGATCTCTTTTCCGTTCTTGAAGTTGTTTGATGTGAAACAACATCAGTGGGCTCGATGTCGTTTTCACATAATGCTACTACTTATAGTAGAGTTCCATTAGTTGGTTCTCACTTCCGCTGTAAGCTTTCTATTTTTATTGTATAAATCGTAAAAACATTTATGTTCTTAGTCTCATCTGTTTTGTATCCATTAAAGTTTATTGCTTAAATTGTTGTATTGAGTAATCCAAGGACTCTTTATGGGTCACCTGGTGTATATGCGATCCTATCTGGCTTAGTCAGGGCCCTTTGGGAATTTGACGGACTACAAGGCTTAATCCAGTTTAGGTGCAAAACTTGTGTTATGTGCTTAAACTAGGTTAAGTTGGGCGGTTCCGCCACACCTAGGTGGAAGAAGAAGGCCACGTAAGCTCACCACAAGGGCTTGAAGACGAGCTCACCGGTGGTGGATACGGACAGCGGTGGCGCTCAGAACGGTGTGGGCCCGGCGGTGAGGCGACTACGATGGCGCGGGTCTGGTGGCGGCATGAGTAGAGCGGCGGCGCGGAGTGAGGTGGTGCTGACGGAGCGGCGGCGAGGTGTGCGGCAGCGGCAGCGAAGCGATGGCGAGATGTGGCGGTGGAGGTGCAGTTGCTCGGGTGCGAGAGAAAGAGAGAAGTGCCGGCAGTGTACGGGAATGAATGGAAAGAGAATGATTGGCTGAGTTCATAGAATATGGGCCCACCTGTTAGAAACCCTAGTAGATCGAAAGGTCCGCTTCCGAAGGCATTGATTGATTGTCCGGCACTTGCTCTTCTCCACCTTGTTCTTGTTCATTTTTTATCCTCATCTACTTGTAGCGCCATGGAGGTGCTTGGTCTTAATGGAGAGTGTTCTCCCTCTTGATCATTTGCTTCATGCACCTCTTCCAGCTTCACATCCCCTATAGTCATTTTCTTCATTGCATCATGTAGAGGCTCATCATCTACATCATCAGGAGTAAACACCTCCCCTTGAGAGCCATTTGTCTCATCAAACTCTACGTCACACGTTTCTTCAATCATTCTGGTGGTTTGATTGAATACTCGGTATGCCTTCGAGTTCGATGCATAACCCACAAAGAAACCAACATCGCAACGTTTTTCGAATTTACCAAGGTTTGTAAATGAAGCACTTGCAACCGAAGACCCGGAAGTAGGAGATGTTGGATTTCCTCCCAATGAGAAGCTTGCAGGGTGTCTTGCCAAGTAGCCGATGGAGATAGACATGGTTTGAAGCATGGCACACCGTGTTGATTGCTTCCGCCCAAAAATCTTCCGACATGCCATAGTCATCCAACATGGCTTTTGCAAGAGTGATCAACGTCTTGTTCTTCCTCTCAACAACTCCATTTTGTTGAGGTGTGTAGGTGGTGGAGAATTCATGCTTGATGCCTTCTTCATCACACCACTCATCCACCTTGTAGTTCTTGAACTCGGAGCTGTTGTCACTCCGGACATTCACAATGTTGAGCCCGAACTCATGTTGAGCCCGCTTGGCGAAGATCTTGAACTTGTCCAGAGTCTCACTCTTATCACCTAGAAACAAGGTCCAAGTATACCGTGTAAAATCATCAACAATGACCAGGCAATAGAGATTACCACCAATGCTCTCATATGTGGTAGGCCCGAAGAGGTCCATGTGAAGAAGTTGGAGCGGCTTGGAGGTGGAGACACAAGTCTTCATTGGATGGTGACTTGCAACTTGCTTGCCGGCTTGGCATGCGCTACAAAGCTTGTCCTTCTCAAATGTGACAACCTTCATGCCGGTCACCATCCTTTGTTGACAACCTTCTTAAGTTGGCTCATCCTAATGTCGGTGTTTGATACCGGCAATGCACCACGGGGTGTGTCACGTGATGCTTTGGGGTGGCGAGATTGTCGTAGCTCGATGGTTCGCGTAGAGATGCGACAAAACACAAGGGTTTATACAGGTTCGGGCTGTGATATGCGTAATACCCTACATCCTGTTTGGGGCGAGTCGTATTGATCTGAGTTCTCGAGATTACAATGAGGGTTTGGAGGCTTGGTAGCTGGTGTGCGATGAGATGATTAATTCTCTACGTAGGGGTCCCTCACCCGCCTTATATAATCCGGCCAGGTTTGGGTTACAAGTCAGTTTCTATCTACGAGTCCTACTCTGTTTGGAAGCCTAAAAGAGTACACAGAATATACGATTATACGCTTCCTTTCCTGAGCCTTGCTGCTTCTGGAATACAGAGTCTGAACCAACTCCTTTACACCTTTCTTGAATTACAGCATCTTGACTTGATCTTCGAGCTCGTCATTCGTTCTCGGGCCCACGAGACCAGTCGGCACCCTGTACAGGGGCCTGCTGTCCCTACTGGGCCCTCCAATGGCCCATGTACTAAATCCACGTCGTGAGGGCCCAGGGGATATCTATCCCCCACAAACCCCCGAGGCTCGAGTTAATTTAGAGATTAATTGACTCGATACTCCAGAAAGAATAACATACCGCTCATGAGTTCCTCATCCAAGTCCACACTGTTTCTCATGGTGCACCGCCAGGTGCACCCCATGGGGTAGCCCCCGAGCTTCAGGTTGACTTGAGTATCAATCAGCTTGAAGATCTAAACTTTCTAATCAGACTTCATAGAATGCAATCCTCAAGCGCCGAGTCAACTTGAGGAATAGCAAATCCTTTTATCCGAGTTACCATCTATTCCCAGTTTTCTGAGTCATAGAAAACCAACTCAAGCTTTCTGTTTTCTCAGATTTTTAGGAAAAAGAATAATTTTCCCACAAATCCCGCACCCCATGGGGTTAACCCAAAGGGAACGAGCAGAAGGTACTGAGGAGTTACCTGAAAAAGCCCCAAAAAACAGGAATCTTCCGAACACGCAACAGCCACTGCTCGCCCAAGCGATAACTGACGCGTAGAGGAAGTCGAAACGACGTAGCCCATTGAATCATGTTCACAGAGATCGACACGAGGTGGCCGTACTATAAGAGCAGAGCCATCGCCCGTCCATCCATTATGCCTCCACTAAGCACCCAGTTCTTCAAGAAAACCCCAAGAACTCCCCACCCTCTCGCTCTCAGCCATGGCCGGAGGTAAGGGCAAGAAGCGCGCTCGCGCCAGCGAGAAGGAGTACGAGGACTCCGACGACGCGCTCTTCGGCGGCGCGTACGACGGGGACTCCTCCTCCGACGGCTCCTCCAGCGAGGAGGAGCCAGCCCCCGAGGAGATGCCACCGCGTAAGGACGAGTCAGAACCCAACACCGACGACTCCCAAGGCTACAACATCAAGGAGCACGCCACGCTTCGAGGCCTCCGTCGCACCGCCTTACAGGACTCCTCCGATGACGAGGAGGACGACAGCTAGGAGGAGAACTTCGAGGACGATGACGACGACGACGACGATGCCCCAGGCGGCCATGATGGCTCGGGCGGCGACGACGGTGGAGATGAGGCCGACGCTCCGGCCTCCAAGCGCTGCCACGTCACCGGGCCTCCGGCTGGGCCCTCCACCGGCGTGTAGGCCACCATTGCCACCACCACCACAGTAGTAGTAGTAGCAGTTAGGAGTGGATTTGGTTAATCTCCCCCATTATATGTAATCCACCGTTATTAACTATGTTTATATCTAATGGAATCCATCGTATTACCCTTTGTTCTTGAGTTCGTCGGTGTGTTCTTATTTTGAAAAGCTTGCATCCGAGTCAGATGCATCTTTTGAGGTCTTTGAAGAAAAGACGAAATCGTCATACAACAAAAGAACTCGCACTTCACTTATGCCTAGAATTCAGACAAGACTCAATTCACTGTGCCGAGTTAGAGACCTCATTCTCCGAGTGATAGAAAACATGATCTTGTGCTATGGATACCGATTGAACAACCGTTCTTTTTAAGAAATCATCCCGACTGAACTGGACAACTTAATCCCAAAGAGATCCGACTGAAACTATACCGTCAAGAGATCCGAGTCAACCTTAGCGATATACGCCAATTCCGTCAGTCCACGTGAACTGTTACTGACGGCGTCAGGGTTGTTTGAGATCTATACCCTGATCCAATTTCATCCATCTGAGAACTGTGCTATCATTCTTCCCTACTGAGACCGCCGCCACCATTGTTTGAAATCAGAGTGCTACTACATTCTTTTCTTCTCGAATCTCCAACCCAGCAGAGACATCCACATCCATGGCTCCTAAGAAGAAAACCTTGAGCGAGCGCGGAAACACCAGTGAGGGCCTGCCGCACAACGAGAACCGACAGCTACCTTCACCATACCTAGCGTACCGCCCCTCCATTGTCACCGAGCCTATGCTACAATCATTAGTAGATATGGGCGTCCTACCTCCGAAGGAAGTGGCAAACTGGAGGGTATGCGAGAAGAAGGATAACGCTGCTCCAACTAAGGACACCTACGAGGCAATGGTGTTCATGCCGTTCTTCATCCGCGGGTTAGGTCTCCCTATCTGCTCATTCGCGCGAGGCCTTTTGCAGTTCTATGCAATCAATCTGACCCACCTGAACCCCAATTCGATTCTCCAACTTTCAATTTTCATCCACCTCTGCGAAGCGTTTCTTGGAATTGTCCCGCACTTTGGCTTATGGAAGTATCTATATCACTGCAAAGCCAATCTAAGAGATGGAGTGCTACAAGTAACTGGAGGGGCCAGCTTTGAGCTGCGAAAGAATCGCAAAGCTGTTTATTTGGATATCCCCCTCTCAGATAACAACAGAGGATGGCACTCCGAGTGGTATTACATTGAGAACCATGGGAATTCTCTCCCCTCGAGGTCTAGGAGGCAACCTAACAACAAGCTGGCCAGCTGGAAAGAAGGCCCAACTGTTGAGGAGCAGGCTGAGGTTGACGCACTGCTAGAAAAAATAGCCAAACTAAAGGAAAATGGCCTTATTGCCCATGCTGTAGTGATAGATTTCGTGTATCGCTGCATTCAACCTCTGAAGGATAGGATCTACCCCGCCTATCTGTATGTCGGAGCTAGTGATCCAACTAGAGAGACAGCCCGATCCATGACTGAAGACGATGTCAAGGCCCGAGTGGAGTTGATACTTAGAGGTGTAGCTCACAACGAGGATACTCCCAAACCATATTCTGCATGGAATCCAACTCCCACTGTAAGTAATCTTACTATGATATCCTTAAGTAACCTTGCTCGCAATCACGTTCTGACTCATAGGATTACTGCAAAGCAATATATCCAAGTTTCTGTCAAACCCTACAACCTCTGGAGCTGTCGGGCTATCCAAACGACAATCTGAGTTATCCACTGAAGAGATGGAAGCTGTTGTTGCTGCTGCCCATGGTGCAGGAAACAATGAAGAGCATACTTTCATTGTGATACCACGTGCAGCCTAGACCGCTCAAGAGATCAGTGTGAGCAACATCACCAAAGCAGCCCCCGAGCTTACGACTGCTCCAAGCGGTGTGAAGACACGAGCTGCAGCTGGCCAGGGGCGCACCAAAGCGAAGGCCACTCGCACCGTGATTACACGGAGACAGAGAACGAACAAGAGGGCCACCAAGGATGTGACAAACTCTCCCGAGTCGACCGATAGAGCCAGCAAGAAATCCAGGTATTCCTCTCATACTGCAAAAACTGACGACTCATTATCTGGGGTAAACTGGACAAGCTTAGTTGATGAGGACGAAGAAGAAGAAGAGCAAGCTCAATTGTCTCATTGTGAGAGGCGATCCAAGAAACATCATGATGACACTATATCAGCCCCTTCTGCATCCATACTGCCACCTGAGGAGGATGAAATTGATCTGACGGCAGAAGATATGGATCTAGACCGAATTATCAGAGATACGTGCAAACTCCCCTTCACCATATGCTCTGATGAAGATATAGAGTCACTGTCAACATGCTCTAGGGGAAAACAAACTGAGACCACAAGCCTCCGAGCGACAACAGAGCTAGGATCAAAGAATTTAGAGTCTGAAAACCCCGCGAGCCCAATACCAGTAGATATTCCTGAGGATGAGACTGCTCATATGAATAAAGCCACTAGAACTGTGCATGAGGTACCAATGCCATCTGAAAACTGGCAACAGGCATTAACCGGGGCAGCTCCAGAACAGAAACAGCAAGAGCCTGCAACTGAGCCATTACCTGAAGCCACTATCTCCCAGGAGCGCCTAACTGAGATCGATACAAGCGATACTCCCCATCCCTCATCTGAAGCCCATGAGTCGGCCCAAGAGAAAGAAACTAAAGTATCGACGCATACTGATCAAGTCAAAGGAGGACAATCCGACTTCCTGGCTACAACTGAGCCTGACAGCACTCAACCCCCTTTGACTGAAGCGGTTGATAACGATCATCGACTAGTATCATCACCCTCAAACTCAGGGCTACTGATAGCTTTCGAGGTACGCCAAGTTTGCACATGTCCTGTATTGACTTTGCTGTAGTCTAAACAACCCGAACTATTCTCTGCAGGCTATGCTGAATACTTTATAGGTGGGAGTTCACCAGGCCAGTATGATCCACGAGAAGATTACTACACTCTCCAGCCTTGAGGTTACTACCCTGAGGCAACAACTGGCTGACTCTGAGGCCGCACGAAAAGCTGATTCAACAGGTACGCATGCAACTTTTCCATACTCCAATATCTGAGATCTCAAACTGAACTATGGACTTGTTGCCATTGCTGCTGCTGAGATTGCTTGCCTGAAGCACGTGGCTATGGGTCGAGAGATAGAACACCGCAATGTCATTGCTGACAGAGACCAAGCCAAGGACATAGCCGCAGACCTTCGCAGGCAGTTAGATATGGAGAAGAAAAACCATGAGGTAACTCGTCAAGAATCCCAACTAGCATATTCTTTGCTCACAGAAGCGTATGAACTGAACCATTCCACAGGAGGAGATGCGTCAAAGAAATGATGAGTACCAGCAGCTGCAAGAGTCTCGAGATGGCTTTGAGAAGTCATTTCGCGAGACTGCCAGTGCATTGGATTTCCTGAAGAATAGTCACTCCTTAACACGCCAAGCACTTAGGGACGATGAAACTGAACTGGCTGAATCTCAAAGCGCACATGAGAAAATAAAGAAGGTACTAGCCTCTACGAGGTCTGCACTTAAAGAATCCCAAGACCATGCTGTTCATTAGGCTCAAGTGTCAGAGGTATTGAAAAAGAACTATGAGACCAGGAAGAGGAACTGTAACAAGCTGAAAGACGCCTTTGAGAAGGCAAAAGAAGCTGCCTTGACTGCCAATACTGCCTTGATCAAGATCCTGGACATCTGTGTGCCAGAAAAAGCTGCACCTCATCCTCTAAGTGACCGAATAACAACTTTTATGGATGACATGAAGTCCAAGATTTCTGAGCGAGTGCAAACCGTTCTTACTCGCGTCCTTGCAGTTATCAAAAATTCACAACCTGAGATCGACTTGGCCAGTTTACCAGCGAGGATAATAAACGAGGGCCAAGGTGCTGAGCATGAAGATGAAGCCCGCTCGATTGCCAAACTCCTCGTAGGTGGTAATGAGTAAAACAATGACCCCCATGTAATATGATGAACTGAATGCTGTGCGTACATGTTTTGGCATCTTGTGTCGGTAATCTTGACTATTTATTCTGCAAAACCGAGTTAACTTAAAGAACGAATCAAAATATTCCATACGTACCTGAGAGTCATTCCTGTGCAGAGAAAATAGACGACGCTATCATGACCTGAGTTTGAACTGAATATAAGAAAAGCAAGATATAACAGTAAAAAAAATACAAGTACTGTAAGACAGAGCATTATGATGAAGCAAAGACATGCAGTATCAAGCTATAGGCCACCAAAACCTAAGCCCTTTTGTCTTTGTTCAGCCGGGGCCTTGAATGCTACCCGATTATGAGGTCCTGCAAAGGCATGTAGCACCGTGCAGTCGGTCATCTGACCTAGGCCGATTGCCTTTGTTTTGTTAGGGCCTTGAGTGCTCCCCTATTATGAGTTCGAACGAGAGCATGTAACACCGTGCTGTCGGTCATCTGACCTAGGCCAATTGCTCTCGTGGCTGGGGCCGGAAATATCCCCGTCAAGAGTAAGAGTGGGCATGTAGCACCGTACTGTCGGTCGACTGACCTAGGTCGATTGTCCGTACACAACAAGTGAGTAGTGCGAGTAAAAAGTAGGGAATAGAACACAGAATACTTTATCTCAAGAGTACATTTATTCATAGAACATGAATGAGGACAGAGTACATAGGGTGATACTGACTGCTAACTCTAGAAGTCATAGAAAAAACGCTACGCATAGAACCTGCGCAAATGCTCTATATTCCAGGAGTTCCCGACTGGTGTCTCATCCATTTGAGATAGGCGATATGATCCTGGACGAGTAACTTCTGTGATGATGTATGGGTCTTCCCAAGGAAGAGATAACTTATGTTGTCTCGCAGTCTTGAGCACCCTGCGTAACACCAGGTCCCCGATTGAGAAGGAACGAGGCCTGGTATATCGATCATGATAACGTCGTAGAGTCTGCTGATATCGAGCCAACTGAATAACAGAGTTGAGATGCTCCTCCTCGAGTAAGTTGATCTCCTCGAGGCGAGTTGCTTCAGCTTCAACGATGCTATTAAAAACCAGACGTGGGGCTCCAAACTGTAGGTCGGCAGGCAAGACTACCTCCGATCCATATACCATAAAGAAGGGTGTGTTCCCTGCGAGGGCTTTATTTGGTTGCGTTCGAAGACTCCATACCACATACGGCAATTCGCGTATCCACTTGCCAGCCAGCTTCTTATTCTTGTCAAAGATCTTTTTCTTGAGTGCGTCCAGAATCATGTCGTTGGCCCGTTCAACCTGTCCGTTGGCTCTAGGTGAGCCACCGAGACATACTTGATGCGGATGGACCTTTGGTCACAGAAATCGAAGAATTCTGAGCCCGTGAAGTTAGACCCCAGGTCTGTGATGATAGAATTCATTATTCCAAAGCGAAAGATGATGTCTTGAATGAACTCCACCGCTTGGGCCTGAACTCGATCCATTTGGTGAACTTGTCGATGGCAACCAACACATAAGTATATCCCCCTTGAGCTTTCTTAAACGGCCCAATCATATCTAGCCCCCAGCAGGCAAAAGGCCATGAGACCGGTATATTCTGCAACTGCTGCGCCGGAAGGCGATGCTGCTTGGCGAGGAATTGACAAGCCTCGCAGTGCTGCATCAACTCGGCAGCGTCCTTCTTCGCCGTAGGCCAATAGAAGCCGGCCCTAAACGCCTTCCCGACCAGTGTGCGTGAAGTAGCATGAATTCCATACACTCCAGCGTGTATCTCTTTTAGCAAACTCTGCCCTGATGAGGTGCTTAGGCATTTCAGCAAAACTCCTGAGGCAGCACGCTTGTATAACTCATTATTAATCAGAGTATAGCTGGAAGATCGTCTCGCTATTCGCTCGGCCTCTGCTTTATCCTCTGGAATTTCTTCGTTCAGAATGTACTTGATGATGGGGGCCCTCCAATCAGTCGGCGCATCCAGAGTTAAGATATGCCGGTCGGGAGGTATGCTCAGTTCGTCTAGCTGGACGGAAGGATGATGAAGCTCTTGGACGAAGATGCCGGAGGGTACCTTGGCTCGTGACGAGCCTAGCTTGGACAAGATGTCATCGTCCACGCTGTGATCCCGATCCACATGAATGTACTCAAGGCCCTGAAATCTGCCTTCCAACTTGTGGACTGCCTCGCAATATTTGTTCATACTTTTTGTGGAGCGATCCCACTCCTTGTTGACCTGATTAATGACCACCAAGGAATCTCCATAGACCATTAGACGCTGGATCCCAAGTGATATGGCGATGCGCAGACCATGGAGAAGGGCCTCGTATTCAGCTGTGTTGTTGGAAACCGGAAAGAGAATCTGTAATACATACTTGAGTTTTTCCCCTGCTGGCGAGGTGAAGAGGACGCCAGCGCCAGCTCCTTCCAACTTCAACGAGCCGTCGAACTACATCTTCCAAACTTCCATGATTTTTGGCTTCTCAGGCACTTGATGCTCAGTCCACTCAGAGACGAAATCGACTAGTGCTTGAGTCTTAATTGCAGTACGAGGGTGGAATTCAATGTCATGAGCCCCCAGTTCGCAAGCCCACTTGGCGATACGCCCTGTGGCCTCCCGATTGCACAAGACCTCTCCGATTGAGAACTCCGTAACCACTATGATTTTATGTTCCTCAAAGTAATGGCGCGGTTTGCGTGTGGTAATGAGAACTGCGTATAATAACTTCTGTACTTGAGGATACTTGATTTTGGAGGGACTGAGGACCTCACTGATGAAGTAGACCGGATGTTGCCTGGGTACCGTGTGCTGTCCATCCGGTCGCTCGACCACCAACGCGGTACTGATCACGTGAATCGTACAAGAGATGTAGAGGAGCAGATCTTCCGCCGGTGAGTCGGCAGTGGCACGATTAGGAGATTTTAGTACGGGAGGTGACGTTAGGAACTTTTTCAAAGCGTCCAACGCTTCCTGAGCGTCTGCAGTCCACTGAAACCTGTCGACCTTTTTTGAGGAGCTTATAGAAGGGCATGCCACGTTCACCGAGCCTTGATATGAATCGGCTCAAGGCTGCCATGCACCCAGTCAGCCTCTAAGCATCTTTCTGTGATCTGGGAGGGTGCATGCGCAGAATAGCCTTGATCTTCTCGGGGTTGGCTTCGATTCCTCTATTGCTGACGATAAAACCGAGTAACTGACCTGCGGGAACGCCGAAGATGCACTTGGTGGGGTTGAGCTTCCACCGGAATTTCCTTAGGCTGTTGAACACCTAGCGTAGATCATCGATGAAATCTTCTTCGTTCTTGGTCTTGATTACGACATCATCAACATAAGCCTTGACACGTTCGCCCCAGTGATTGACGAGGCAAGTTTGGATTGCCCTTTGGTTTGTTGCTCCCGCGTTCTTCAACCCGAAAGACATTGAGGTATAACAGTAGGCACCAAAAGGCGTGATGAACGCTGTTTTCTCCTGATCTTCGATTGCTAGGCTGATCTGATGATAGCCTGAGTAACAATCGAGGAAGGAGAGCAAAGCGCAGCCGGCCATAGAGTCAATGACCTGGTCAATGCGAGGCAACCCGAACGGGGCCTTAGGGCAGTGCTTATTGAGATCGGTATAATCAACACACATCCGCCAGTCCTTTTTATTCTTCTTGAGAACGAGTATAGGATTTGCAAGCCACTCGGGATGCATGACCTCTCTAATAAAACCTGCAGCCTTCAGCCGGGTTAACTCTGCCCTAATGGCCTCTCGCTTTTCTAGAGTGAATCGCCGCATCCTCTACTTGATGGGTTTGGCATTGGGGAACACTTTGAGTTGGTGCTCGGCCAATTCCCTCGGGACCCCAGGCATGTCCGCTGGCTTCCATGCAAACATGTCGCGGTTGGCCCATAGGAACTGGACGAGCGCGTCTTCCTATTTGGAAGGAAGAAGAGCATTGATGGCGGTCGTCTTGGTCGCGTCCGAGGGGTCGAGACTTATCTCTTTCGTCGGGACGGGTGGTTGAATTGCCGCGCTTCTGAGAGCCTGGAATCGCTTGAGGTACGATCGCATGCTTTCTGAATTCTTGCGCCTGATAGTTTTGAGGTCCCACCGTTGCGCCGGTTTGTCGGAGAGTGCCTGGAAGTTGGCGATGAATAGGCGACGGAAGTCGCCTAGTCCTCAATGCTGCCCCGCCTAAGGTGGCGAAGCCATTGAAGCGTGTCCTGCCCCAACTTGATTGGGACATAGGCCGTCATGAGATCCTCCGAGGCATTGGCCGCTCGGGCCGCGGTAGTGTATACGGCCAGCCAGTTCCGCGGATCCATCTTCGTCTCAAATTTTTCAATGTTTGAGATTCTGAAATTGGGTGGCCACTCAACATCTTGAATTCTCCAGCCGAAGGCTGCTAGCTTCGGCGGTGCCAGCCGGGTTACCGCGGTCCTCCACTGGGCGGCGAGGCGGGGACTGAGGTCGATGATCCCGCCAAGATCTGACTCGGGGCGCGGAGCCGTTCACGAAGACAGCTCCCGAGTGACCCCTGGCGACTGGAGCACACTGAGAGGGGTCGTAGTCTCGGTCATAGTTCGCGCGCCGGTCTATCTCGAGCTGGTGTCTCTGAGCGTGAGATTGCTCGATGCTGTGACGTGCGTCGTGGTTGCCATTGATGACCTGTCGTGCGTCGGCAACCTCTTGCTGCCTGGGCACAAGGTGGTCTGCTGCCCAAGCGAGAACGGTTTTGATGGCCACCCCGTCTTCGTTGTTGGGGAGGAGCTCGCAGAGCCTGACCAGCGCCCCTCCTGCTTGACTCGGGGTCTCCATGACTCCTTCGAACTCCTTCAGAAGATTGCGTCCGGGGAGCGCCGCCAGCCGCTGTCGCTTGGCTTGAGCAATCTGCCAATTGCGATGCCGCTGCCGCATCTGGTTCCTGCGTCGGTGGCTCTGCACTTCCTGCTCATCCTTGCTCTCCCGAGTTACCTCGTCTATCGAGACAGGCAGCGTAGGATCCTTGTTACCCAAGATGTGGCGGCGTTGGATGTTACAGATGCGGTTCGCCCTCTCCCTCCTGTGGAGATCTTGCGAGGTTTCGGCGAGGACGGGTTGCTCATCGTCCGAGACCACTTCGTCGATCTCGTTTGGTGCACCGCTGATCACGAGGAGCTCAGGGAAGTAGAGGGTAGAGCTAGGAAATGATCCCTCAGATCTGCTAGTGGTCGTGGCCGCCACCCCCACGCTGGCATTCGAGGCAGGGACCGTGGATGTCGTGGTCGTCGCGGTTGTCGCAACATGTTCAGAGACCGTAGGGGTATCGATGTTGTAGATCATATGAGGGTGCCCCGCATCGCGCACCCTCTCGGTGTTCACCAGACGACGGCGAGCCCCGCCTGTCGGCGAGGCGCTCTAGCAAATGGATCTTCCTGTCGGGGCGGAATCGATGACGAGTCGTAGGCGACGACCCATCGGCGACGCGTCGAGCCCATTGTAGATGTGATCGTCCGGAAGAGGCATGGACTGTCTTGAGTCAGGCGCCCCCCGTGCACCCTCATCGTTGTTGAGGGGAGTCAAGGCACAGGAGAGAAGCCCCTGGTATGTGGTAGCAGAGTTGCGGAGACCGAACGGGATGGAGGGAACGACGGGTTCCACCCGAGTCTTCTTTCGGCCCTGGGCAGGCGAGGTTGGCCGGGGTCGCTTCGATGCCGACGGAGGTGGTGGGACCCGTAGCGGACGTGGGACCCAGGAATGAGTATCAATAGGAACTCGCCTCGGGCCCTGTGGAGCACTGCCTGAGACGTGGGCCTGTCGTGGATCTCGTGAGGGGTTCCCTGAGGAACCTGATCTCGGTCCCCAACTAATCCGGGTCCAGACTTGAGTCGGGGAGGTTGAGAGCGCCGTGCGACGGGTCGGGGCCGAAGCGGTGGTCGCCGCAGGTTCTGCTCGGGCTGGCGTGGTCGATATAGATCCAACCCTGAAGAAGACCCTACGAACGGTTCGCGCTCCCGAGTCACGATGACCACGGGGAGCCCGATCTGACTCAGCACGATGCGGAGGCGGATTTTGGCAAGGGGCCGGCGCCTTGTGCCGACGTGCTGGAGCTTGGCGCGGAGTTGGTGGATGCTGACGAGGCGCTGGTCCCTGGCGACGATCCGATGGTGTAGACCGCTCTAGAGTGGTCGACGGCTGCACGACGATGCGTGGTCGCATCAGCGCACTGCGAAGCTAGTGAAGGTCGCCGCTCCGATCGGCGATGAAGGTGATCGATCCGAACTGGATCATGTCGCCTGGGGTGAAGCCGTTGACGAGACGATTGGCCATGGAGCTAGCTGATACCGATTTCGCCGCCCCCTACCTGGCGCGCCAACTATCGGTGTTTGATACCGACAATGCACCACGGGGTGTGTCACGTGATGCTTTGTGGTGGTGAGATTGGCGTAGCTCGATGGTTCGCGTAGAGATGCGACAAAACACAAGGGTTTATACAGGTTCGGGCCGCGATATGCGTAATACCCTACGTCCTGTTTGGGGCGAGTCGTATTGATCTGAGTTCTCGAGGTTACAACGAGGGTTTGGAGGTTTGGTAGCTGGTGTGCGATGAGATGATTGATTCTCTACGTAGGGGTCCCTCATCCGCCTTATATAATCCGGCCAGGCTTGGGTTACAAGTCTGTTTCTATCTACGAGTCCTACTCTGTTTGGAAGCCTAAAAGAGTACACAGAATATACGATTATACGCTTCCTTTCCCGAGCCTTGCTGCTTCTGGAATACAGAGTCCGAACCAACTCCTTTACGCCTTTCCTAAATTACAGCATCTTGACTTGATCTTCGAGCTCATCATCCGTTCTCGGGCCCACGAGACCAGTCGGCACCCTCTACAGGGGACTGCTGTCTCTACTGGGCCCTCCAATGGCCTATGTACTGAATCCACGCCGTGGGGGGCCAGGGGATATCTATCCCCCACACCCAATGTGTGCAATGCGGCGATGCCAAAGCCAACCCAAGGAAGACTTGGAGAAGAGGCATGTCATTGTTGAAGTCTCCATTTCACTAAAATCCACAAGGTAGAGGTGGCCATGCCAGAACCCTTGAAACACCATGGACTTCTCTTTCTCACTTCTTACTACAACACAATTCTTGTCAAAAGCATACGTTAGACCAAGATCGCACAATTGTGCGATTGAGAGAAGATTGAAACTCAAAGACTTCACAAAGAGAACGTTAAAGATTGACAAATCATTAGAGATAGCAATTTTACCCAACCCAATGACTTTACCCTTTGAATTATCACCAAAAGTGACTTGCTCTTTGTCTTCGAGGTCTTCTAGTGAGGTGAACATACCATCATTGCCGATCATATGTTGTGTGCAACCACTATCAAGTACCCAATGCTTTCCACCGGCTTTGTAGTTCACCTTGTAGCTCTTGGCCATGAGGCACATGGGTGGTGGAGGAAGAGTTGGCCCCTTGGAGGAGATATCGAGCCCAGCAAAGTCCTCATCATCATCACTTGAACCTTCGCTTGTTTCTTCATCGGTCACCCATTCATTTGTTCCACACATGAAACTCCTTTGGAGACCCTTCTTCTTCTTTGGGAAGATCTTAGCCTTGGAATCACTCTTCTTGTAGAAGGGCTTGCACTTGGGCTTTTCTTCTTCTTTATCATCGGATTCATCTTTCTTGATCTTGCCCTTGCGCTTGTCCGGTTTAGGGCACTCATAGGAGATGTGGCTATTTTCACCGCAATTGTAGCATTTCTTTTTGTCATCTCTCCTTGGTCGGAATGCCTTCCTCTTGGAGTCAAAGTTGAACCTTTTCTTGTTGATCTTTGCATGAAGGCAGTTGAACTTCTTCATCATGAGAGCAAGCTCGGCATCATCTTCATCACCACTTGAGTCATCATCTTGCTCTCTTTGCTCTTCTTCGCTTGAGGAGCTTGGAGGTGGAAGTATCACCTTCTTGGGAGCGGGGGCTTTCTTGGTCTTGGCCTTGAGTGCCATGATCTTGCTTGGAGAAGATTCTTCCGTGATGCCAAGGACCCCCATCTCCTAAGCTTAGATTTGGCTCACCATTTCACTTCAAGTGTGTCAAGATTCTCCTTTTGAAGCATGGTGTTGATGATGTTGTACTTGGGCTTGATGAGGATGTGAAGGATCTTTCGGTTGATGGTACCCTTGTCAAGTTTACAAACATCAAGAAAATTAATGTCCTCAATGATGACATTCAAGCGTGAATACATGGAATTGCAATTTTCATAGGAATGCATCTTGAAGTCATCATATTTAGCCTTAAGCACATGATACTTTTACTCTCTAACTTTAGTGGTTCTCTCATGAATCTCAACAAGTTCGGCTCAAATGTCACATGCAATAAGTTTGCTAGAAACCCTAGCAAACACCTATTAGCTAATGCTCTCAAAGATAGAATTTCGGGCCCTATCATTCCACTTGACTTGGTCATTAGTGTGAGGCGTGATGAAACCATGCTTAGTAGCCTCCCACACTTCGGGCGCAATAGACTCAAGGTAGGCTCGCATGCGAGCTTTGCAATAGCTAAAGTTCTTGCCCTCGAAGTAGGGGACCGAGCCACCCATCTTAGACATTTTGCTCTAAGCGGTGAAGCTTGGTGATCCCATGAGCAACGAGGCTCTGATACCAATTGTAAGGATCGGATGCCCAAAAAGGGAGGGTGAATTGGGATAATTTCAAACTCTAATCGACAATCCTTAGCCTAACGAAGCTACCAATTATCCTACTTCACCCTTTACACGAAACTACCCTACTCAACAAGAGAAAACAACCCTACACATGATAGTGGAAAGGAAACAACAATGAAAGCTACAAGTAGCAACACTAATGACCATAGCAAGCGACATACTAGCCAAGAGGTAAGCTAAGCATGGTGACAACAAGATGCAACCGATGAAAATAGCAAGAAACACAAGTGCATTAAGTAGGGAGACAAGGAAGAGGGACAACCGAATTTTTTTCCTGTGGTATCGGAGGTTTGGCACCCTCTCCTAGTCCACGTTGCAGTGCACCCTAGATTATTTTGCTGCCTCCCATGCTTGTGGGCGCTCACTAAGAGTCTTCGTTCGCCATCCCAGCAAGGTGGAGCTCAAGCCTTGTACACCGATGTTATTCGGGCTTCCACAATCACCTTGGCAAGCTCCAAGAACACACCCCGGTCGCCAAGTCTGCCTAGGTGATGCCAATCACTAAGAGTAACAAGTCTTCGGTCTTCACTTGATCTTGATCCTCACCAAGTGGATGCACACAAGCCTTGACCTTGATCTTTCTCTCATAGGTGTGAGTATGTGAGTGGTTAATGCAAAGAGTTGAAGCACAAAGGCTCTCTGAGTGTATGAAGTTCCTGGAGTGTCAAAGAGCACGAAATGATCCCAAGTGACCCATATATATAGCCCCCAAGCAGATAGAGTCGTTGCAAAAGAGGGCTGCTAACGTAGTGAAGACCGGATGGTCCGGTCTAGCACTTTTCCAAGGACCGGACTATACAGTCCATGTACTTTACCAACGGTTACTGACTTCATACGTCACTGTACTATAGTCTGATTAATGGTACGCTCTTCACAGACCAGACTGTACGGTCCATTGTAGACCCTGAATTCCAACAAGTCAAAGCCTCTCAGTTTATTGGTACGGTACAAAGACGGTTATCACAGACCGTCCTAAGTATCTTCCTGTCCGAGGGTTTGGTACCCACGGGTTTTATAGTACGGTCTATAGATGGTTCTTGTAGACCATCTTATCTTGATTCCATTCCGAAGATCCATTGCTCGCGAGTTATATAGGACGGTCCTTGGACGGTTTTCACAAACTATACTAAACTCTGACTGCTTTTGCTTCTTTCCTTACCAAATCTCACTTTGAGTAACTTGGTATGTGAAATGGTACGTAATCACTAAGTCGGACTATCATGTTGAGTAGATTTGCATGAGCATCAAACCGTCAATGAAAACCTTTTGTAATAAGATGGTACGCTATGCTTCTTTCTTCCAAACCGGACCATCCGGTCCATTCAATTTCTGCTGACTTTGTTTTTCTTCAAACACTTTGATGTTTTCTTGAGTTTTCTTGGACCATATACCTTTGTTCCTTGCACCTTTGATGTTCTTGAGCTTTTGGTTTGTGTGTGTACATCTAATACTTGGCAATTCACTCGATCAAGCTACCAACCATTGACCCCACTTAATAGTGCAGACACTAGAAAACTAGAAAACCCTATCTAAGCAAGGATCCTTCATCTCCTTTGATCCTTGACTCTAGAAGAGTCCTTAGCCTTTGAGATACGAATGAAAACCAAGTCCGCTTCCAAGTGATGAAACCATTCAACATAGGGGCCATTTACCATAAACCAATGAGCAACCATATTTATATTTATTGTTGAACCTGCACTCAATAGGTCATTAGATAACAAATAACCTTGTCATTCAATCACCGAAACTCACCTTAGAGTCTAGATGCTTACAATAAGTCTTCATAAAATAGTGCAACCCAATATCAACAAGGTGAAAGTAAATAAAGTCTAAAATGTTTGAGTAGCCTGAAATTTATAGTTTGATGGGCAATGAAAGATACCAAATTACAAAAACAATGGGGATAAAGGGTTTGAAAATCATGGATTATGAAAAACTATAATGAGAAAACACTAGTTGTATATTTTATACTATACTCTATAAACATTCATTTGCCAGAGAATCAGTGGCGGAACCAGGATTTACTTAAGCCTCCGACCAAGTTGCAAAAAAGATGTGACAAAAGCACGGTGAAAGAAACATAGTGCCAACATAATTTCAATTCTAGGCCTCCTTTATAAAAGGATGAAAAAAATCTAATTGTTCTAGACTTATCCATCCTCTAATCTGAATAATAAAATTTTGCATAATTTCAGTTCAACATTCAAATGTAGTGCATAGATAAGAAATTAACCAGTGGAGCGATTCACATCACCTAAAAACTAGAGTGCCAGACAAGAGAGGAGGATCCAACAGGCCTCGCCATGGGCGCACTGCATGCTGGCGGGCAGTCAGCATGTCGCAGCACCACCGTGTGCCCCTCAGCCCTGTCAAGGCCGCCTCGGAACGCCCTGCGGCAGTGCCCGCAGCAGCCAATAGGCCTGAGAGGCGGAAAGGACGGGGAAGGTTGGAATTGGAAGGAGGAGGGCTTGGCAGCTCCCTCCTGCTCCTCGCCGTCGGGGCTAGAGCGGTGGTTACTGTTGGCTGCCGCTAGCCGGCCGCCGGGGGTCTGTAGCCTAGTTGCCTCCCTCCGGGGCTCCCGGCGCCGGCGAGCTGGTGCGCCCTGCGCCCTGGCCCTGCCGGTGGAGGCAAGCGTCAGTGCTAGCCTAGAACTGGCCATCCATGGATAGGGAGGGCGGGGAAGGAGGCAGGAAGCAACGGAGCAGAGCACGAGCAGGGGGTGGCCAAGGAGGGACCCGCCAGGGCCAAGCTGGAGCCGGGTCAGTCGGAGATGGGGATTGAGGAGTCGGGCGGCGAGCGCGGGGAGGGAGACGGAGGTGTGGGAGGAGTCGTAGACTTTCACTTGTGGATGCTTGGGCCGACCAGAGAATTAGTAGGGGTTCAAAATATTTTTGGGCCGCGCCCTGGGCCATGGCCCGGGTGGCCATGGGCCTAATTCCGCCCCTACTGAGAATATAAATTACAATGATATGAAATGAGTGTGCAAATTAAACTACACGAACAGATAAAGGCTAGAACCAATATAATAATATAATAGACAACTTGTGGCCTATCTGCTTTATCATTTAGAAGTGTTTATTGGCACTTCCATATAATCTGCACTTACTGTCTATTGAGTTTAGTGCTCTAGCAAGTTTTGTTCTTTGAAGCAAAGCATTTCAACAATAAATCATACCATATATTTTAGTAATTGGATTTAATACATCACAAAATTACAAAGAACGTAACACTATTTCAAATTGATACGTTGTTTGTAGCAACATCACTGCTAGAAAAGAGAGAGTGGTGATGGCATGGCCCTATGTGCCCTTGGTTGTGGCTATGTGCCCTAGCAGTGGCATGACCCATATGGATCCAGCGGTAGTGTTGGTAATAGGTTGTTAGCTAACAATTAGCTAGCTAATTTTAGCTAAGATCTATTAGTCAGCTAATTATTGGTGGCTAATGGAACCAAAAAGGACCTTCGGACGGTTCTTAGGCCATCTATAGCTTTCCATTAGCTATATTTCAAATTCTATTTTTTTAAACATCCTCTAAACTCTATTTTGTATATAGGTCCTTTGTTGCATGAGAAAAGCTATACATCAATCGATTGTTTTGTATGTTTGGTCAATCGATTTTTTATGAGCTGTCGGATCTGAATTGGATGGACGGGAATTACAGTATATGACACCATAATTACAGTGTATCGTCACCGTAATTACAGTGTATCGTCACCTTAATTACAGTGTATTGTCACCGTAATTATAGTATTTCACCACCGTAATTACAGCGTATCATCGTAATTAGTGAATTACAGTAAGGATGAGGCAGATGGAAAAGAGAGGAGTGAAATCTGAACCATTGGATCGCAATCTAACGATCAGAAAAATCGATTGACGGTCAATCGATTAATCGATTGTTTTGTCTATTTGGTCAATCGATTTTTCGTGAGCCATTAGATCTGCATGGGATGGATAGAAATTACAGCGTATGACCATCATAATTACAGTGTATGACTATAAGAATTACAGTATATGACTACCGGAATTACAGTGTATGTCTACCGTAATTACAGTGTATGACCACCGTAATTACAGTTATAGAAAATATCTCGCAAATCTATCCATCCTGTGAAACCGATTTGATCTCAAAACTGTACCCACGGTCCCACACGGACACGGTGACACGGAGGATTCCGGATCTCAAAGGATGTTTAGATCCAGTGGTTAAATTTTAGCCCGTGTCACATCGTATGTTCGGACACCATTTATAAGTATTAAATATGGTTTAAGACTAAATGACGAGACGAATTTATTAAACCTAATTAATTCACGACTAACGAATAGTTACTGTAGCATCACATTTGCTAATCATATAGATTAATTATGCTTAACAAATTCATCAGTCATTTAGTCCTTATCTATATAATTAGTTTTATAATTAAATTATATTTAATACTTCTAGTCTGCGTCTTGACGGGAGCTTGAAAATTATCTCGCGGATCCAAACAGGCCCTCGTTTCTCATCCCCCGCAGTCCAGCACGTTGTCTTCCTCTGCCCACGCACGCGTCTTTCCTCTGCCCCTCATCCGAAGTCGACGGCCCTTCTCTCGCACGCGAAACCCCAACCCTAACCCGGCCCCCATCTCGTAATCCATGGCCGGCAAGATGAAGGAATTCGACGGCGCCAGTCCTGCGTGAGTCCTCTCCGCTCAATACGCCCGTTGTCTCTTGAACCATGGGAAAGGTTTCGCTGAACTTTTGCTTGGCTTTTTTTTTTTTGGGCTTCGTGCAGCAAGATCTTCATCGGTGGGCTCTCCAAGGACACCAGCATGAGTACGTAGGATCCGGTTCATCTCTGCCTTTTTGCTTCTTTCAATTTGTTCAGCCGTCTTCTCCTCGAATTAGATAGAGCTTGCTAGTGTTCTCTCAGATCTGTTTCCCCGTTGCTTGTAATGGGTGCGTATCATGTTACTTGTGCGGTAGTTTACTCGATCCAGTGTAGATTAATTGACTGTAGTGTGGTTAATTTCGTGTTTCGTTTATGCTTAGCATGTGGGTGTCCTTTTTACCAATGGAGAATGTCTAATTTGATTTGAGAGCGTTGAGTTGCGTTCTGTTTTGTTTAGTTGGGACGATAACTTATTCCTAGGATTTGGTAGCGTGGTAATTAGTTGTCATGTTAGTTTTGTTACAATCTCATCTAGTTGAGTACGAATTAAAGGTGTTGATACTGTCGATAAATATGTGTGATAGAAAAATATAGGCAAATTTTGTTGTGGGACACTAAAGAGACGTGTAATTGGACAAATCACACCGCAAACGGACACATATGTTGAGTATCATTACAAGAGTGTGATTCTTTGCCACTACACACCGCAGCGAACAAGATATCGTTTTTTCGGATTTGGGAAGAGAAGGCAGGTGAAAAGTTATTTTTGGGGTCGTCTCTCCCCTTGATCGAGTTTTTTTTAAACCTCATCTTTAACCTCTTGCTCCCCTATGTCACCACAACAGCTCCTTCCAACCATGCGGCATGCGCCATAGCCACTCATCGCTGCCGCCGCCGCTCCTCGCTGCGTGTACCATAGCAGTGCTTGATGCTGTTGCTCCTTCCCGTTGTGCGCCGTAGCAGCGCTCGACACCGCCGCCCCCGCTGCTGCTTCCCATTGCGCCTCCAAGTGGAGGAGCACGCCATAGCTGGCAAGAGGTGGAGCTACTGTGAGGAGGTGCACTGGAGGGGAGCAACTACGACAGCGAGCGGCTTCGGTGCCTGGGAGCGGCTGTGGCGGTGGGGACCAGTGGTGGAGGGAGCGATGGCGACAGGGATCAGCAGTGGAGGGAAGCTACGGCGACAGGGAGCAGTGGTGGAGGGGAATAGTAGGACAGCTGCAGCATGCAACTCGTGACAATAATGGTGACCAACTGTGGTGGCATTGTAGGGGTGGGGGAAGTGAGAAGGCCGGCATGGTGAGCTGGAGCAAGAGGCGGCGGAGGATGAAATGGAGCATTGAGGAGAGAGAGGAGCAAGAGGTTGAGGAAGGGCAAAAGGGACATTTCCCCATCCTTCTATTCTCCCAAATCTGAAAAACATTATTATATTCCATACAGTGTGTTACAAGTTGCAAAGAACCAAAGTTTTGTAACGGTACCTTTCCAATATGGCTGTTTGCGATGTGACATGGCCAGTTACACGTTTGTTCGGTGTCCCAGAGCAAAATTTGCCAAAAATATATTGGTCTCTCTATAGCATGTCCATGCTTTTGTGGAATGCCATGAAAAACTGCGGGTACACCTTTATAGGTGACTAGTGGGTTTATCCCTGGTGCTTAAAGTATTTTCTGGCAACTTGTCAATTGTGATTTCTCGAAACTATGGCAAAACATAATTTATTTATACTACAGGTATCTACTTGAGAGTTTTTTTTGAAGCAAATTACTAGAATCATTCAGTGCCAAGACATATACTTCACATGTTCCTTCCTCATGAAACTATAGGATCTACCTTTTGTATATTTTGTGAGCTGGTTTATTGGTCCATCAGCCTGCAACTAATTGCTTTGCATCTTAAACTTGCAGGTACATTCAAAGAGTATTTCGGGAAGTATGGGGAATTAACTGATGCTGTCATAATGAAGGACCGCTACACTCAGAAGCCCAGAGGTTTTGGATTTATTACCTTTGCTGATCCTTCTGTTGTTGACAGAGTGATTGAAGAGGAGCATGTTATCAATGGAAAGCAGGTAAACTTTTTGGTTCTGTATTTCCTTTGTGTCATCTCGATATCTTTGTATTAGCTCACAGTACACTATGTTTCATTGAACAACAACAATAACAACAAATACTTTAAATCTCAATTCTCAAGCAAGCTGGGATAGGCTAGATTTGAAACCCCAGAAGTCCTATCATTTTAACATCCACAGACCACACCTGTCCAAGGCCAAGACTCTAGGTATATTGCCTCATTGGAATCCTTTTTTATCGCCTCATCCCATGTCCCAGCCAGCCCTCACCTCTCTTCACTTAGTGTCGTGTCTTAGGATTCCACTATGTAGTATGCACTAGTGTCTCTATAGGTCTCAATTGGACATGTTCAACGAGATGTATAGTAAAAAAAGATGGTAAACATAACAAGCACTTCTCTATGTAGTTTGTAATCTCATTCGCTCTTAAAAATGCAGGTTGAAATTAAGAGAACGATTCCCAAGGGTGCTGCTCCCTTGAAAGATTTCAAGACAAAGAAGATTTTTGTTGGTGGATTGCCTTCAGTTCTTAAGGATGGTATGTGTGTTTTGTACTTTTGTTGGGTGCCTAGCAGCTAATCTAACTCATATATCCTGGATGGTCAACTGAATTTGCTAAATTGAATTGGCAGATGAATTCAAGGCATTTTTTTCAAAGTTTGGAAAGGTGATGGAGTATGAAATCATCAAAGACCATGCGACCAATCGGTCACGTGGATTTGGTTTTATAGTCTTCGATGCAGAAAAAACTGTAGATGAGTTATTAGCTAAGAAAGGCAATATGATTGATCTAAATGGTTCTCAGGTGAGGCATCATAGTGTTTTTGAACTTTGTAAATCTACTTTTTGTACGGTCAAGCCTGCACAGGGTAACAAATTACGGTATTCTAGAGCTCACACCTTGTTGTGTCTTTTGTTTCAGTTGCTTTAGTTGTGATCTTATATGAGTGGCAGGTTACTCCATTCTTGGAAATAAACAAATTTGCAAGAAATATAGGTTAACTTTCTTGCTTTGCTGTAGGTGGAGATCAAGAAGGCAGAACCAAAGAAACCCTCTAACCCACCACCCCGTTCACTTGATAGCGAACCTAGGGGCCATCCATATGCAGACAATTATGATGGATTTGGTGGCTCTTACAGTTATGGTGGTAGTTTTGGCCCCTATAGATCACCTGGAAGTTTTGGCGCTAGGCCTGGCAGCTACAGTAGTGCTTATGTTCCTGGTGATTATGCTAGCGGCTATGGTGCTTATGGTGGAGCATTAGGAGGATACCGGGGAGAATCCTCGCTTTATTCTAGTCGATATGGCAGCTCTTATGGAGGAAGCTTTGGTGGCGGGTATGGTGGTGGCAGCTATGCTGGTGGATTAGCTGGTGCATATGGGCGTGATGCCGGGTCTTATGGTGGTTCTAGTTATGGTTCTAGTTATGATTCTTCAGGTGCTAGTGCTGGTGCTGGGTTTGGCACGAGTGGACTCTATGGTGCTAGGACAGGCTATGGTAGCGCTGGTGGCAGTGGTGCTGCTGGTCGTTACCATCCATATGGAAGATAGGGAAGCATCAGGTGCTGCTTTTTGCTAGAGAAGCTTGCAGAAGATCAATTATAGATGTGTGCTCAAGAGATATCGGACAGTTGAAGGACAATATGCTCAGTTTGCTGTACTAGTACTGCTGTTAGATCAACCTGTAGAACTTACTGTAGAACTTTAAACCATTATTTTAGTGTTTGGAATTTGAGCGTGCTTAAGACTGCATATGGGCGTTGATAGATAGACAAATAAATTCCTGATACTGGAAACTAAGCACCTGTGGGGATTCTGTTTGGTCAAATGAGATCCCCGTGCCTGGTAGCGATTGATCCCGTGGTCCTTTTGTAAGTCCAGCCACAAAAATCCTCGTCAAAGCAAACTAGAGCAAGCAGCTAGAAAAATCCCATAGCACAAGGCAATTTCTGTGACTCTTGGAAATGGTGAAATTTGTTACTAGCCTTCGCCTTTTTCTTGGAAACCAGCGGCTAAGTGACCGCTGTACGTTGCAATTGCAATTTCTAAACCTTGGTTGCATAGATCTCGTGCAAAGTTTGACCATCATTTATAACTTGAATTGCCGCATTCATGCTGGACCTTTTTTTTTGCTCGTTGCTTAGATTTACGGGTGGAGGTTGAATTACTGCCATGGTTTAACCTTGTTTGAATCTAGAGAAATATTTAACCAAACAATCATTTCTCATTTATATGTTTTGTTTGGATCTAGATATGCTGTAAATGTGAAATATCTTTGGTCACTTTTTGTTTAAAATTAACCATGGTAAAATTATGATCAAAATTTGGCGTTAAATCAAACAGCCCTGATAGCCAGTGTTCCTAGGCTGGGCCCGTTCTGGATATTCCTCGGTATTGGGCCATTGCCCAACGGGCCACCGTAGCCATCTTTCCACCGCTGCAGACGCGGGAAGAGCCCGAGCGTAGATGCAAGTATAATGGCGACTGATCTTCATTCTTTCTAAACTTGAATTGGCAGGAATTCTGCCTTTGCATTAAAGAAATGTAGTTTTACAGAAGTGAATTCAAGCTGGACAAGAGGAAAAGGTTAAGAAAAAATAAATAGCTGGCTCGTCCAGTCCAGGGTTCTCCATTTTGTTCAAAATTAAGTGAAAACCGATTGAAATAATGAAATTCGAAATCTGAAATCAGGCCACCGGTAAAACCCGATTAGAAACACTACTGATTGGTTGCCGAGCCCAACGCTGGGCCAGGCTCCGTGCAGGATCGTGTTGATTGGTAGACTGTGCAAGCGTGCTCGCTAGGCTCACTACATGCAGCGAGGGCCTCGCAGCCTGGCTGGACAGGAACGCCAGACTTGGGTTTCACTGCCGGGCCAGGCCCTTGCGGCGCCAGCTGTACAGGCACGGAATCTAAAAAGCTTTATTGACTATTTTTTCTATTATATCTTCTGATTAAAATATCTAATCGCTAAACAAATTTTATATTTGAGTTCGTAATGTTTTTATGAACAAAATTAGATTGCTCTTTCTTTATAAATTTTGAAATTTTTTTATTTATTTTTCATTTCAAATCTGTGCATGCAACCAAACAAGCGTTTGGTATGGCCTGCATGCAGCTCAATTGGACAACCAAACAACTATGATATGATTGCATGCATGGATGCTAGCTCACTTGCTTGGCTCTAGCATCTAGCCATGCTGCAGCTGAACTGGTGAACCAATCAGCCCTGTGTTCCATGCGCTAGGCCTAGCTAGCTTGGGCCTGGCTGGCAGGTGCAATCCAAGCTGGGCATATGCACCCATCCAAACACGCCATTCCCACCATGAACTATCTTCTCGCCTGAATTAGCAATGAGTCATTGAGTAGCGAAACGCCTCTCCGAACATGCGAAGGCTGCCGCCTGCAGGGCAAGGTAGTTGTTTGTTGCCAAATTCTCTACGACGCCATCCCTTCCAAGAAGACTACTGCTCTTTCTGACATGTGCCTGCAGCGACTCTTATCAAATAGGAGTACTTCGTGATACAATCTGGTGGTACGGAGTAGAATGGTGTGCATAGCATAGTTTCTCTGAATTTTCCTTGACAAAATTAACAGGATATCAGAAGCGTCAAATTCCTCTCTGTAAAACGACGCAGGTGGGGAATGACGCAGGCCTGAAACAGCCGCTCGCACGGGTTGCATTATTCCGTTCAGACGATTGGATCGGACGAGCAAACACAAAAGGCCTACTACTACTGACTAATCTAACTTGGCCACCATAAAAGAGGTCCAACCAACGAACATGGTGCCAAGCTCCTCCGGCTGCCTCCTAGTAATAATCCTATAAAAACGTATTGATGCTTTCAGTTGCACCTGCAAAGCCTGATAGTGGGAAGGAATTTAAGGAATCACAGAGTCGAGACCAGCGCGCTAGCGAGCCATGGGGAAGAAGACGATCGTGCTGTACCCTTCCCTGGGCGTTGGCCACCTCAACCCCATGGTGGAGCTGGCCAAGGCCCTCCTGCGCCGCGGCCTCGGCGTGCTCATCGCCGTCGTCGACGCTCCCGACACTGACGCTGTGTCGGCCGCCGCGGTTGCGCGCCTGGCCGCCGCCAACCCTGCCATCGCGTTCCGCCTCCTGCCGGTCCCGGCCAGCCCCGACGCCGGGGCGCACCCGGTGCAGCGCAGCCTGGACACGCTCCGGCTCGCCAACCCCGCGCTGCGGGACCTCCTACGCTCGCTGCGTCACGGCCCCGGCGAGCTGGCGCTGCTGCTCGACATGTTCTGCGTTGACGCGCTCGATGTCGCGGCCGAGCTGCGTGTCCCGGTCTACTTCTTCTTCCCCTCTGCCGCCAGTGACCTGGCCGTGTTCCTCAACCTCCCCTACTACTACCCCACCGTACCTTCATTCAGGGAGATGGCCAAGGACAAGAACATGCTCGTGCGATGCTACCCCGGCATGCCGCCCATCCGCGCCGCCGACGTGCTGCAGTCGGTGCAGGACAAGGAGAGCGACGCCACTAGGGTCCGGCTCTACCAGTTCAGGCGCATGGCGGAAGGCCGGGGCGTGCTGGTCAACAGCTTTGACTGGCTCGAGCCCGCCGCGCTCAAGGCGCTAAGGTGTGGCGCCTGCGTGCCCACCGGTCCCACGCCGGCGGTCTACTGCATCGGGCCGCTGGTGAACCGCGGCGGCAGTCAGGGGGAGAGAGGAACAGACGAGAGGCCACACGAGTGTCTCGCATGGCTCGACGCGCAGCCTAGGAGCAGCGTCGTGTTCCTCTGCTTGGGCAGCAAGGGCGCCTTCTCGGCCTCGCAGCTGCAGGAGATCGCCCGCGGCTTGGAGACCTCCGGCCACCGCTTCCTGTGGGCGGTGCGGAGCCCGCTGGACGAGCAGAGCCAGTTCCCTGAGCCGGACTTGGAGCGGCTGCTCCCGGCGGGGTTCTTAGAGAGGACGAGGAGCAGAGGCATGGTGCTCAAGAATTGGGCGCCGCAGTCGGAGGTGCTGCAGCACAAGGCGGTGGCCGCGTTCGTCACACACTGCGGCTGGAACTCCACGCTTGAGGCCATCATGTCCGGGCTGCCGATGATATGCTGGCCGCTGTACGCGGAGCAGAGCATGAACAAGGTGTTCATGGTGGAGGAGATGAGGATCGCGGTCGAGATGGAGGGATACAAGGAGTTCGTCATGGCGGAGGAGGTGGAAGCCCAGGTGAGGCTGGTGATGGACACCGAGGAAGGGAAGCTGCTAAGGGAGAGGCTCGCGGTAGCCAAGGAGAAGGCCATGGAGGCGATCAACGAAGACGGCTCTTCTGAAGCGGCGTTGGCAGATTTCTTCAGAGATTTTGAGGCTGAATAGTGTCAATAGCTGCCGCCAAAGCGGAGGATTTTTTATTGGAGGATCCAGATTTGCAAACTCCATCATCGCATAAATAAATCAGTGTGGTTGCACCTTTACCATGATACTGCCTGCTACTGCTAGAGTGTGCTAGTTCTGTCAAATTCACAAGTTGGGTGGGGCAAATGTCATCAGGAAGTGACATCATCAGGCAAGTGCACCCCACCAGCTTCTGTGGTTCTTGAATTTATTTCTGAATAATGTGAGGAAAGATGCTCCTTGGCAAACCTACGGCTGCGAGATTGTCTATCTTTACTTAAACAACTAACAAACACTAAGCACTGAAACGGTGTAAACAGTCATGCCTCACGATGAATTATTCAGCAATATAAATATAAAAATAAAATCACTAATCCACTATGTTTAATAGAAAAACTAATTAGATTGGCTTACCAATTTCCGTTGAACTCATTAGCAAAGCACCATAGTATGCATAGTCTTATAAGAGGACAAAAAAAAAAAAAGGGAAATGCGTATTGCCTGTTTGGTAGGCGGGACAAGAAAATAGGGAAATATTGAACTCATTATTTGGCTGCAGCTGCAGCCAACACCGAACAGAGCTATAGCTGTTTGATTATTTCAATACATTCTTGACAACTTATATGGGCATGCGTTTTTACAACGCTAGATTCTACTCCAGTTGACTTAAACTATAAACTATAAAGTAAGGCAACTTAGATAAAACATGTTGTCAGCTTCATGAACTAAACAAAATCTAAGATTAAGTAATTCTATTGAACTAATTAGCAAAACACCATTGTACGTATATTCTTCACAAAAAGGATAAGAAAAAATGGAAAATATCAGCATGGTTAGTTCAAAACAATCTTCATAATTTGTATGGGCATCTGTTTTTAAAACCCTGATAATGCAACATTAATTATACAGCATGATATAACTTCAAATAAAATAAGTCATCAGCTTCATGAACTCAAAATACATTATTCATTTCTCTACTTGCTATAGATGCTTAGCACCACTTTATTTTCTTGAGCTAGCCAGAGAATGCTTATCATTATTATATTAAGGATAAGGAAAAACCAGGGCAAAAAATTTTATAACTAGAGACTAAAGCCCAAACAACTCATCTCAATTAGAGCGGGCAACACCCCCACGCAACTTCAATCCGTATACCATACCACTAGGGGAGACAACCCCGCACAATTTTTGCCCATTGACCACACAAATAGGACAGTGGACCGCACAACTCCGCTCCTAGGATCGTACAACTAAGGGAACATAGCCCGCCCTACATAGCTTCAATATACCAACCTTACCACTAGGATTTGGTTGGAACATCAACAACATCAATTGGTTGGATTGTGACATTAATGGCAAGACACAACACAAATACACACCATTCAATTGCACGGTTTTCGAGTGAGAAACTGACAAAACCCTAACTCAAACCACTCCTCGACCCACCTAGGCAACCTCAATGGACAAAACACTTGGACAACCTAGTCGAAACACAACCACCACTAGCAACTCAACTAACAATGGTCTTCACAGCTTTTTAGTGGGGGCACATTGACGAAACTTTCCAATAAAACCACCCAAATCGAAAGCCATGCCAGGCGAGAGCCTCCAAACAGTGCCTCCAGGGACGATACGACATCAAAGACGCCACCGTCGCCATCCCACAAAACCAGAGTTAGATTTTCATATGAAATAGCATTGTCGCCAAAGACATTGAGCAGAGCCAACAAGGCAACGCCTCAAGGGACGGTGCTGACGGTGGAAAGCGCTAACGTTGCCAACACTAGCATCGACGCAAGGGAGCTTTCGCCCAAAGCTAGAACCGCCACCACAACACTGTAGGATCGAGATTACTGGCTAGAGGGGGTGAATAGACGGCTTCAACTAAAAACAAAGACACTAGCCAAATTTAATTAGAACCATAGGAGAATTAAATCTTCTAGCCTAAGTTGAGCTAAGTGGATTTGCAACTGTTGATGGCACTTAAGCACGACAAACCTTATATTGCAAGCAACAGTATCGTGTGTAGTTTTTTCCAAGATGAGTATCATGAGTTTTGTCAATCCAGAAAATTAACTAATTGAAAATTAATTAGCAAGACTTTAGGGTAAATTTGAAGGTAAAAGATAACTTCTAATCTATCTCTAAACCAATTCTTAAGCTATATGTAATCTATGTATAAGCTATATAAATAGATGATAAGATAGGCAATTAGAATAGATTTAGAGCACTAATCAAAGGGTATTAACTAGAGTCTAATCAAGCCCTAATTGGATCCAAGACATGCATGATTGTGGGCGCCACAACTAGAGTAAAGTAGGAAGATAACCAGTAGCTTAAGGTAGAAACAAGCATTATCAAGCATAAACTTCATAGCATGATTAAATCAAGATCGAATAATTTGATCACTAAATCGAGTTTAACCATGATTAAATTAAGATTGAATAATTTAATCACTAAATCGAGTTTAACCTTTCTCCAGCTCTACTGTCACTGAAACTAGTTAATCGACGAGAAATTCTCAACAGGCAACATAATTAGAGAATGCGCTTCTAATTACTTCACATAGTCTAATAACATAATTAGCACAACTAGAACCTCTAATCATCATGATTACAAGAACTAGAAACACAATTATATCATTAGTAAACTAGATTAACGATCAAGAACGCTAGAAGAATATAACCCTTAGTGACATGCTCTAATCAACATGCATGTAGATCTAAAGCTAATTAGAGCTAGATTAATAAATTGTATCATATATAGACAAGAACAAGAACATGATAATTAGACAAGAACAATGCTTCATTAATAAATTGTATCATATATACAGCCATGATCATACCTTCTCTTGATGATACAATTAGACCTCTGGAGCTAGATAATTAGATCACCGTGCAAGGCCTCTGATCACATCTATGAACTAGAAGAACTCTAATCCTAGACTAGAAACTCGACCCTCTACTCTTCTCTAGTTATTGTCGCTTTTGTCTTCATCCTTGCGCCTTGATAATGAATTGAATGCCTCGTCTCGTGGCCAAGACTCGCTATTTATACCTTGGAGAAGATGTGAGAAAAAGGAAATCGTCAACCGACATCCAGAGCCCTAGGGTCGGCCGACTTGGGGGAGGGGGGGATGAAACGCCCCAGTTTCCATAATGGGACTAAAATGTGCTTTATTACCATCCCAGGGTTTGGTAATCACATTCTTACATCAGAGTGATACAGATCCGCCCTAACGGGTCGGACAGCAAAGGGGTGTACCCTGAATCTAAGCAGCGGAATATAAAAACATAGGCCCAAACTTTCACACATCACGGTTGGAAAGTAGGTCGTAGCCCTCAATCTAGCAGGTACACGATGGTTTCTCCATCTCTATAAACCAACAACAAAGCAAGGGTGAGTATATACGTACTCAACAAGCCCACCTTCCTCCATAAAGAGTAGGGGTATAGCTATAACTACATGCAAGTCATATCTGGAGCTCAGAAGATTTTGCATAAAAACATTTTGTATGCATGGTTTTAAGCTAGTCTAACAAGTTTTAGTCATTCAGAAAATAGGGTTTTTCTCAAAAAGGGGTGCCATTGGACTTGCCGATCCACCTGGCCAATGACCTTCCATCCATCACACTTTCCACAGGGTTCTATCCCCATAGATTAGCATCCACCCAAAAACCACTTTGTTCCGAACCCAAGCCAAACCAATTCCCACCATTTTTAGTTTATGAAAAGTGCTAATTGAAGAACAAGCCGTAACTCATCCATACCAGTGGACTCAGATTATTCGAATAGGTTTTACTCTGATCAGAGCTTGTACTAATTTCTACAAGTTGGACTCAACGACACTTACCGCTAAATAAGCGTCCGAATTCCAAACCAAACCGTTGCCTTTATTTCATCACCTACTAGTTCTTTAGAGGTTCGGGTCACCGTGCCGCACCTTGGTGTCTCTCGACACCCCCTCGGCACACAACCCTTTCCCTTGCACCTTGTGCGCCAACACAGAAGCTACTAGGCCATCCACTCCAGCTCGGGCCCAGCCAATGCCTCATACAGAGTGAGTGGTTGTACTAAAGAGTTAGGCAAGATGAAAATCAACGCGGTCCTTATAGAGCTCAGGTAGAACCATCAACACCTTACATCGCTCGACACCACGAGCATCCACCTACCCGGTCATCTCCACGAAGATCGGGACCTGGGTAACCGCGGGTTGCTAAGTTACCGTTCATACCCTGCCCTTAGATGGCTAGTTCGGCGCGTAGCCGTATTCTGACAAAGTCGGTTGCCGGGGTTCTTCCCCATTTTATTTCGAAAACACACACACACCCATCCCCAAAACCAAAGCCCATCAAGTTTCACAACCAAAATCCCAACTTAACTTCAAGATTATGATACATATAATTAAGTGAGCGATCCCACCTATGCGCACTATATCTAAAATAGGCTTAGGTGCCTGTATATTTGTGGGGTTTACCTTAGCAAGCAAAACATGCAAGTTTTTATGTGATTATCAGGCCAAGGGTTGTGGTTGTAAAACATAGGAATTTTATACATCAAGTGGGGATTCCAGTGGACTTGCCTTTCAACTTGAACATAAAGCGGTTGATGTTCGGGCATCGTGAGTTCTATGGTTGCCGGGTCGGATGTTTCGGGAACCGGGACGATCGGACTCTCCTACGTGCACAGACAAGAAAGCACACAACACATGAGGTACAATATGAGCCCAACGAGTATTTGGTGAGTTGGGTTTGGATGGAGAAGACAAGGATTATCCGGGGTCCTTACTGGAGGTATCATTGCAAGTGGTTGGGGGTGTAGCGAGCTTTCGGGCGACCTGGCGGGCTCGGTAATGACAGTTACGGAGACGCCATGGTAGGGGTGGTGGAACGATGATGCGAGGGCGGCGACGCCGAAGGGGAGGCGGTCGCATGATGATGATTAGGGTGGGGAAAGTTTTTGTGAATTAGAATCAATGTTCAGATGATTTTCGGTATCGTCATCATCTGAATTAGAACTGGAAGGATCAAGGCAAGGATCTTTTGATAGAGAGTAGGAGGTCAACGGCATCACACCAGGCACACAAACTCGTGTGGGACCAGTGTGAAGCACTGACTGGGTGTAGGACGCGTCATGGTGGCATCTTACGGCCAGAGGTAATGACTATGTGGAGTGTATAGATGGATAGATCTTGATTTTAGATGAATTTAGGCATGAGAATCACCTAAATCGGAGTTCGAACGGAGGAGATATGGGGTATACAGTGGCTAGGGGGTAGTTTTAGACTTTTCTAGAAAGTTCAGAGGGTAGAAAAGGAACTTTTTCTGATATTTGGCCAAGGGAAACTGATAGGGCGGTGCGGCGGTTCGGGTGGTGGAGGCGTGGAGGTGAATGGGTGCCTCAAAGAGGGGCCTCCACGGTGGGGCGGCGTAGGGGCGCGTCGGCGGCGTGGGGCGCGCGCGGCGGCGGCTCTGTGGTGCGGGGGAGGGGACGGCGAGGTGTCTGGGTGGTAGAGGAAGCCGGAGTGGAGCTCTGGGTGGATTGAATCGAGGAATGATGGGGTGTGGGTGGTGAATTTCGGTGGCGAGGCTCATGTCTCGGTGGAGCACAGCGAGCTCGGTGGGAGGTGTGGGCGGCCGGTGCTTGTGACTCGCAGCTCCCGGGTGGCTCGGGGTGGCCGGTCGTGGCGGGGTGCACGGCGCGTGTGGTGAGGGAGGGGCAGGGAGAAAAGGCGGCGACGGGTTGCTTTTATAGTCGGAGCGGGGGCCGGGCATGGCGCGGCGCGATCGGGGTCGGTGTGGGGCCGGGATAGCTTGGCGCGGCGCGCGGCGTGAACGAGGGCGTGGGGCCGGGTAGGGGCGTGGCGGCAGACGGCGGCGGGGCAGTGTGGCCTGCTGCGCACGCGGTGCATGCGCGCAGCAGCGCGTCCGACGCACTGGGAAAGAAGACAAGAGGGGGGGCGAAAGAGGCTGACGGGCGGGGCCCGCATGGCGGTGAGAGAAGGACGCGGGCCCGAGGTGGCAGTGAGAGGAAGGGGGAGGCGGCTGGCGGGCCGGTTCGGCCTGGTGAGCGGGGAGGGGGTCGGGCCGGGATTGGGCCGGACCGAAAGAGGAGGGGGGTTGGGCTGGTTTTGGCCTGGAAAGGAATTTGGAGGATTTTCCTTTTTCTGATTTGATTTTTGGATTGGAAATTTGGGAGGATTTTGGAGAGGATTTGGAGACGGGCTTTTGGAAAACCTCTGCGAAGATTTTTGGTAGGGACTATTTGGAATATTTGTAGATTTTGGTTAAGCTTATATTACACACATGACAAACAAACAAGCAAGTTTTTCGAAAAATGATTTTGAATTAGGAGGACATTTAGAAGAAAAATTCCGGCGTTAATTTTTGGGGTGTTACAGTTCCGTGGTCCGTTTCCTTCCATCTTTTGTTGGGTCGTTCCTTACTGCCTAAGATCTTTGCAATATTATTCAAACTCATAGAGTTCTGGAATCTTCGGTATTGATCGACAATTGACGAAATCTTCTGATTTTGGATAAATTTAAAGTGTCTTTCCCTTGTAAACTTCCAAAATCTTGTAATTCAGCATAGCTCATGATGTCTTATAGAAATTTTCCGAATAGGAAGCCTTGATCAACAAAATGGGGGGAATGAATAAATCAATCTTTACTTGTTATTCACCTTATAGAATACTATCTCAGAGGTCTTTTCTCACTCGACGTAGATTATGATGAATTTTGCGAAAAATAGCTCGAAATCCTGCAAAAATTAAGTGTAGCACTTTTTCAGGACAATATTACAAAATACACAATAATCGGTGATAATTGTTAGTAAAAGATATAATTGACGCATAAAAACAATGAAAAATCATATAAAATAATATAAATCATTAGTCAAAATCTTGCGTCAACAATATCCCCACTCTTAAACTTTGCTCGTTCTCGAGTAAGTCTAAATTTAAATCAATTTTTACTTATAATTCTAAAATCAAATAATCAAACTAAATTTAAACTCTCAATTCTTTTTCTAGTTTGGATCAAGAATCATATAGATAAATAGATATTCATTTAAGCATTTCCCACAATATATATAAGAAGAAATCAATTTCATCAATAACAAATCTTCTTATTTTTTCAATAAGATTTTTCAAAGGAAAGATCAAAATCTCAGAGATCAATTTTGTATAATGCCCAAGAATTACACTAAGCTCTCCAGTCTCTCATTATTAAATAATCTCTAAAACATAACTAATATAAGTGGTATAAGTGGAAGCTTATCTAGAGCTTAGTAAGGATCCTAATTAAAATTTAATCTCAACATATTGTCAAATTAAGAAAGAAATCTGTTGGTATTACTAAGATTTCTTAAAAAGGCCATGGAGAATAAATTGATGAAAGATTAGAAGAAATGTATATATAGAAAAGTGGACGTGCAAATAAATCAATGATATCAAAGTACAAATGAAGTCTTTGCTATCGGATTGCTCATGGTTGGAATATTTTCTAGAGTATATACATGATAGAAAATCCCATGTCTTCTAGAAGTTTCCGGAATAAAAAGCCTTGATCAACTGATGGGGGGAATGAATCAATCAATCTGTACTTGTTTTTCACCTTCTAGAATACCATCTCAAAGGTCTTTTCTCACTCAACGCAGATTATGATGAATTTTGCGAAAAATAGTGTGGGAGTTATATACCCACGGGTGCCCTATGACGACGGATTATAACCACTAGGCCAGGTGGGCCAAGTGGTCTGCCTTGAAGCCCACGGCCTAACACGGTGTGGATTGTTAATTGTAATCCAACTAGGACTCTTTTACTTGTATCCCAAGCTCCTTGGCCTATATAAGTGAAGCTGGGAACCCAGTTTGGCACAATCATACAACCATCAATAAACCTGGGAATGGTTCGGTTGAATCCAGTGAATTTGGTTGGGTCTTCCTCCTAGTGTAGGATGGGCTGGATCAGAATGGTTGAACGTGCATGTATGGTTTAATCTGGTCCATATTTGTTGAGACAACAGGCTAGACTAGTTTGGCATGGGCCTTAGTGGTTCGGTTTTAAAAAACTGTCGTCCTGGCCCAAAACCAATCGGTGACCTTCGGTCTTCTCTCTTCTGCCTGACTGCCACAATGACAACACACGCACCCTCAAAAAAAAAAAAAAAAAAAACCGCACCCGCCGTCGGCCTCCTGCGCGCCGCCACCGTCGATCCGGCCTCCTCCTCGCCGCACCTGACCGGATCGACGCCACGTTCGACCGGATCTGCGGCGCCCTTCCGCTTTCCCCTCTCCGCTGCTCTGCGTCCTGTCTTCCCGGCCGCCCTGCGCCGTCTCCGCCATCCCCGGTCGCGGTCCCGTACCGTGTCTTCCCCGCCTCGTCACCCCCAGCTGCGCGCGCAGCTCGACCCGGACACCATCCCGCGTCATGTGGCCCCCGGTCGCCGCCCTGCATCACGTCGCCCCCGGTCGCCGCTGGCTCCGGGCCATCGCTACCCAGGCCGTGATGCTCCGCCGGCCGCCGGCGCTCCGGGCAGCCGCTCCGGCCATACGGCTCCGAGTGGCCAACCCGCGCCGTCTAGCTTGTAGTGCAGCCCCAAGCAACTGCGTGGTGATGTAGCCTGTGCCTGTCGCGCTGGTGAAACTAAGGCCGAAAATGGTTTTACCATGGTCTAAAACTGTGGTATAACCCACGGTATAGTTTAATACAATTTGGAAGATGACTGCAGTTTGGAGTAATTTGATTTCCACTGGCGTATGGTTGGACCGGAGTGGTGTATCTTCCTTCGTACGCTAAGAATGGGTGGGTGCGGTTGTATTTTGGATGTTGAGCCATTACCAGGTTTAACCATCAGATGTCAACCATAGCCGCCAGACCCTAGGTCACATTGACCTGGGTTTGGCTCATACGATCAAGCAATACAATCCACATACACCCTATACATGACGTAGGGTTCAGCGATTTGGCTGCCCCAAACTGTCTAAATCATTGTCTCCTGTGTTCTGTATACCATCGCGATCTACTTGCCAACCCTCTACCTATCTCAAAACCTCCGCATGGATCATCCCGTGGTGAGCTGCTGGGAATAAACTTTCATAGCTGGTGCACCAGGTAGGGGGTGGTTCGCAAGATCATGAGGTGGCGATGGCCATTCTCATCTATGTCAAGATCAAGTTCAACCTGGTGAAAAGCTCGATGGCTAAAATCGACGAAGGCGCCGTCACCTCCATTGTCGATATCCGTCGATCGATCAGTGATCCGATTTACAGCAGGTCTTGAGGATCCGCTGGGCATTTCATCTCGCCTCCACGCCAAGTCAAACCTGGTGTGCCGCTGCTTGTTTCGAAATTGAATCGAAGCTCGGTAGAAGGCGACTTGGGACGGATCTGCTATTGGCACTTTACGTTCAGCTGAACGCGCTGATGTCAAGCGCCGGGTCTCCTAGATGGAACGGACGAGGGTGGCGGCCGACTGCCACGCAATGAGAGCCAATGGACTGGCCTCATTGCTCTCCTGGTGTGATGAGTGATTGTCAACGAGCTCAAGCCCTCCGATGGACTGGAGGCCCTCCGATGGACTGGAGGTAGATGATGAAGACCTCGATGGACTGAGGCAAAAGCCCTCCGATGGACCGGAGGCAATGCTCGGCGTCGGTCGGCCATGGAAGCTCGGTACACGGAGGGGCGGTTCAGCAACGGTGGTATAAGCCCTCCGATGGACCGCGAGGCAACTCCGATGGACTGGAGAAGCCGGGTGCCATCGTGGTGCTCCAACCTGAGTGCATGGCGCGAAGGCGTGCGAGGGAGGCTTTGGCGGCTTCGGCTCAAGACCGCCACCCAAGTTCGAATGAGTTGGTGGGTTGGACTCCGACTCGCCAAGATAGAAGATTGGGCCAAGACCCGGCCCAGGAAGCCCGCAGAATAAAGTTTCCTGGTTTCTGACTTCAAAACCGGAGGAAGCTTCCAGAGTACTGGCTATGTGGTGCACATCAAAGCGAGGCGTGGAGAAGAAGAAGATCAAGTCTTCATCGTAGTCGTCCGATTGTATCTTTTCGATTTGGCCCCCTCCGGGCATTTTTAGAGTAGGGGTCTTAATGTAATTGTGTCGTTTAGGGCCTAGGGTATAAATAGACTTGAGAGGCTCCCTTGGAGTTCATCTTGGCAGCTACCATACCCTAGTTTCCCTAACCCTAGCAGCCAAGGTCCAAATAGAGAAAAGAGAGGAGATTAGCTAGGAGATGAGTACCTAGTTTAGTCAAATCTTGTCATTAGTGGGAGGATGATGGGAGGTAGGCTCTAGGGGGTCTTGTAAGACTTGATTTCATGATTCAATCCAAGATTACTCCTTGAGAAATCCATGTCTTGAGCATCTCATTTTCGTCCTCCTTTTCCCCTCCCCGTTCTAGTTTGTTTTTGGTACCAATCCTTGGATTTTGGTGTGTTTCGGTTTGTCCAAGGTTGGGATCTTTCTTTTGCTGGTATTTTCCCTTGCTATGATGTGGTGAATCTCACTAGCCAAGTGCTAGAATCATTGAACCACGAGCAAGGGCCGTTCTTCCCATTTCTCGGCTTTTCGGAGTCAACTCCCCTACCTCACGAGATCTGCAATTCCTGTGTATCCCTTGATCTTTTGGAGCTGATCTTTTGGGATTGGCTAGGGAAGGTCCTTAGTATTATCCATGCAAATTTTCGTGAAGTTTTGTTGAGATTTGACCCCGTTTCGATCGATTTTTCAAAAGGGTGTCAGGCTGTTTTTGAGTGCAGTTTTCTGATGAGTTAAATAGGACGGTCTGGAGTAAAATAGGACGGTCTGTGGAGACCGGATAGTCCGGTCTATAGTGTTTCTGGGCTGTTTTCAATCTCTTCTTAACTTAGTACGGTCTAGGCCTTTTGGGAGGGTTCGGATAGTACGGTCTATACAAATTTAGGCTGTTTTCTTGTGTTAGTTCCTCCTCATCTTTCTTGGTCTTTTCTCCTTGGTTTCTTTGGTCTTTAGAGTGTTGTTGTTTGCTTCAAACTTGTTTTGTGTCAACCACTGCATGCCCATACTCTTCACTCACTATTCTTAAGTGAGACACGCTTCGGTGTGTTGAGTGGCTAGTGTGCGACACTTGCAAGCTTTGTAGCTTGTCTTATTTTGTTTGTGCCTTATCATTTTCGCTTGTTTTGTTGCGTACTTTTGTGTTTGTTCATTTAGGTGTAGTTTGGTTGCTCGTCTTACGTCCGTTTCGTTGGGCATTAATTCGAGTGCTTCCGCTTTCCACCCGGTACGTATCTGTTCAGTGGACGGTATCGGGTGTGCGTGTGTTTTCGTGAGAGCGCACTTTGGGGGTTTGAGTTTGAGTTTTTTAAGTGCTCCTATTCACCCCCTCTCTAGTCGCACGTCTCGGTCCTACAAGTGGTATCAAAGCCGGTTAGGTTTCTTATACCTTAACCGGTGACGAAACCGTAGCGACGATGACTTACTCCAGGAAAATTCCCGTCCTTGGCTCCGATGGCTATCCCTACTGGAAAGGTAGGATGGAGGCGTTCCTTGTTAGCCAAAGTCAAAACATATGGGATGCTACTCAGAGTACGACTTTTGTGGTGCTTCCAGTCACTGAGCGTACTACGCAGGATATCGTGGCTCAGCATGAGGTGAATGCCAAGGCTGTTAACTTTCTCTTCTCCGGGCTTGGTCCCATGGATTATGAGAGAGTGAGTCACCTTAAGACTGCACGTGAGATATGGTCACTGCTTAGTGCACACCATGAGGGTACTGCAACAATTAAGGCTAGGCTTGTGGAGACTTACCGGCTTGAATATGAGAATTTCGTCCAGAAGCCGGGAAAGTCAGTAGATGACTTGTTTGGTCACTTTCAGTCGATCATCAACAAGTTGCGTGTCAACTCTACCCCCGCTGCTCTTCCATATACCGATCATTAGCAGGCTGTCAAGTTGCTGTATGCTTTGGACAGAAAAATATGGGAGATCAAGGTGAACTCAATCATTGAGTCGGCAGGGTATGATACGATTGGAGTAGAGGCGCTCTATAGTAAGCTCAAGGCCACCGAGGTAGATTACAAGATGAGGGATTCCCTTGCTTGTACAGGTTCTAAGAGTCTGGCCTTGGCTACCCCCTCTAGTGAGTCTGTCACTAACCTCATGTTACACAACTTCTCGTTTTCTGCTTTGATGTCTGTTACAGAGGAGCAGCTAGCGACACTTGGGGATGATGAGTTGTGTCTGGTGTCTAGTCACTTTCAGCACACCTATGACAACCGGATGAGCAAGAAGAGGGGAGAGCGGCCCAAGTGCTTCGAGTGCGGAGAGGTCGGCCACTTCATCGCTGAGTGCCCCAACAAGAACGACTACTACAAGAAGGGTAAGAGCTACTCCCGCGACTCCGACAAGTACCACTCCGGCAAGCCAAGTTTTGACAAGCATCGCTCCAGCAAGCACGGCTTCGGCAAGCGTCCCTTTGGCAAGAAGAACTTCCGGAAGGCTTTCAAGAGCTACTAGAAGGACAACCGGAAGCGGGACAAGGCCTTCTTCGCCGAGATCGGGTTCTGCAGCAGCGGGTCTTCTTCCTCTTCATCCTCGTCGAGCTCAAGTGATGAGGAGATCACGTACAGGAAGGACAAAAGGAACGATCAAGAAGGTCCAGCTGGCTTGTGCTTCGTCTCCACCAAGTCCAGACGCAAGAACAAGGACAAGAGGAGCTCGGTCTGCTCCATGGCGCTTGAGGACAAGGAGAACAAGGATGATGGCAGCAACTCTTCTTCAGATGATGAGGTAACTCCTGAGCAAGCCAAAATCCTTGAGATGCTAGAGCAAAACAGCCGTGAATTGAAAGCCCAGGATAAGATGCTGGAGAAGGCAGCCAAGAAGCTGCAGAAGTTGAAAGCCCAACTTGCTGAGGCTTTAGAGGAGAATGAGAAGTTGAGGAGTGTGAGACCCCAACCCAGTGAGATTGAGTACCCTACCTGCGAGTCTTTCATGACGGAGCTTGGTGACCAGAGAGATAGGTATGCCAAGCGGGTAGAGGAGATAGATGAGCTGAAGGTTAAGCTAGGCAAACTCTAGTCCAAACTGGATGAGCCTGCTTTGAGTGGAGAGCTTGAGTGTGAGTCTTGCCCTTGTTTAGCTAGAAAGCTAGCTGTGCTAAAGGATAAGTTTGAGGGGCAGCTCATGGAGCTTGAGGAGCTTAGGGCTAGACCTGCGCTTTTGGGTGCGTGTATGGTCTGTCCTACCTTGAGAGGTGAGTTAGAGCATTTGAGAGCTGACCTTGAGGTGCTGAAAGCACCTACTGACACTTGTGAGAACTGCCTAACCATTAGGATGCAGCTGGTGGATAGGGATGCCACCATTAGGAAGTTGGAGAAAGCTGCTGTGGTTCCCTCCCTAGACTGTGACACCTGTGCTGCCCAGATTGTGGTTCTGGAGGATCTGAGGGAATAGATATTGTCTTTGAAAGAAGACAACAACATGTTGAGAGAGGTGCTCAGTTGGGTATATGCGAGGCAACCCCAACTAGAGATAATCATAGAGTGCACCAAGAGAGCCAAGGGTGAGACGAATGGTGTCGGGTTTGGAGAGTGCAGCACTCTGGGTAAGAAGAGTGCCCCAGTTAAGATCAAGACTGCACCTACCCAGCCATGAGAGACTGTTGATGGGGTTTACCATGAGCCACCCAAGGCTGCCCCGAAGAAGCAGTACTGGACACCCAAGCCTTCCAAGGCTAAGCTGGACAAGATTGTTGAGGAAGAGCTTAAGCCCAAGGGCAAGAAGCCAGTCCAGCAGCTTGAGCCACCCAAGGCTACACCACCTAAGCCCAAGTCCCAGCCTAACCCAGTTCCTAGGAGGCCTGTCTACCATTGTGAGTTCTGCCAGCGGAATGGCCACCTAGAGGAGTTTTGCTTCAGGAGTAAGCGGGTTGAGAGGCAGGAGAGAGCTTGGGGAACCAGGATCAGTTCTACCAGGGTGGTAGACAAGATCCTCCCCACCGCGGTGAGAGGAGAGATTGCTTTGCTAATGGTGGGAGGGAGGCGGCCTTTAGGCCCGTGTTCTAGGTGGTGAGAGACGCTTTAGCGGCCGAGCTCCTAGTCATTTTTAGCGCGGCTATGGACCTCGTGACCGAGGCTTTGAGGGAGCTTTCGAGGGTTCACGCTTTGGAGGTCGTGGTTACCCTGATCGTCGTGATGATTTCTTTGATTGTGCTTACCCCACTTTTGAGCAGATGGCTCGGCACTAGTACAGCAGTTTTGGTACTAACCCTAGTGCCGGACCGTTTGCTCACCGTCGCTTTAGTTGACTTTGTAGGATCGAGGCATGGAAGACGTGTGGATCATGGACTCTGGTTGCTTTAGGCACATGACAGGGCACCGCAAGTGGTTCTCCAGCCTCAACCCCGTGAGCGCCAAGGAGTACATCACATTCGGGGACAATGGTCAAGGTAAAGTGCTGGGTGTTGGTTCTGTTTCGCTCTCTGCTAAGCTTTCCCTGAGAAAAGTTGCTTTTGTTCGGAATCTGGGGTTCAATTTGGTTTCTGTTTCGCAACTTCTCGATGAAGGATTTGAGGTTCGTTTTAAGAAGGGTGCGTGCTGCGTTCTTGATGCTGTGGAGACCCTTGTTTTCTCTTTGCTGCCTTTTGGTCAGGTTTTTAGGGTCGACCTCACATCTGTTTCTGGCCCTGCTCGCTGTTTGGTTGCTAGTCCTTCTGCTGATATTTGGAAGTAGCATAGGAGGCTTGGTCACTTGAGCTTTGATCTGCTAGTCAGGTTGAGTTCAATGGGCCTAATCCGAGGATTGCCCAAGTTGAGAGCTGAGAAGGACTTAGTATGCCACCCCTGTCGTCGTGGCAAGATGGTTGCCGCTTCTCACATTCCTATGTCTCAGGTTATGACCTCATATCCGGGTGAGCTACTCCATATGGATACAGTAGGTCCCGCTCGGGTAGCGTCGGTTAGTGGGAAGTGGTACGTGCTTGTCGTTGTGGACGACTTTTCGCGGTTCTCGTGGGTATTTTTCATGGAGTTTAAGGATGAGGCGTTTGGTTTTGTTTGGGATCTGGTACTGAGGTTGAGAAACGAGAGTCATAAGGCCATGAGGGCTATCCGCAGTGACAATGGCGGAGAATTCAGAAACTCTCGGTTCGAAAACTTCTGTCGTGACCTAGGTCTTGAGCACCTGTTTTTTCTCCATATACCCCACTGCAGAACGGTGTTGTGGAACAAAAGAACCGCACACTTGTTGAGATGGCACGGACGATGCTTGATGAGCATAGGACTCCAAGGCGCTTTTGGGCTGAGGCAGTGAATACGACCTGTTACATTGCGAACCAGATCTCCTTGCAAGCTTTCTTTGGGAAGACCTCGTATAAACTTCGGTTTGGTAGGCAGCCCAGCATCAAGCATTTGCGAGCATTTGGCTGCAGGTGCTTTGTGCTTAAGAAGGCGGGGCATCTGGACAAATTTGAGTCTTGTTGTCTGGATGGGGTTTTTCTGGGGTATGCTTCTAGTTCTAGGGCTTTTCATGTGTGGATTTTGGAGACCAAGCAAGTTGTTGAGACTTGTGAGGTATCTTTTGATGAAACTATGCCCTGCACAACCCCTGCCTTTGAGCTTTCAGGTGATGATGAAGAAGGCATCCCCATCTTTGAGGATGAGGAAGGTGCGGTTGATGATGGTGATGCATGAGCCACTGCACCGGCTGCAGCTCCTACCCCCTCTGCTATGAGTTCTGGTGATGATGGAGGACCTTTGCCTACGGCTTCCTCCTCACTCCCCCGACGACAAGCTCATGCAGAGGCTGGCCTCGCTGAGGACGCAGGGGAGGTGACTTCCGAGATTGTTCCATCTCGGCAGATCCAGCGGGATCACCCTCCACACAGGATGATTGGAGACATTCACCAGCGTGTCACACGCTCTTCGGTTAACCCTCTAGCCTTTTTCTTCCACTCTACATATGTTGCTTCTTTTGAGCCCCGAGATGTGTCACATGCATTATTTGCTCCTAACTGGGTGAACGCCATGCATGCGGAGTTAGAGAACTTTGAGAGAAACCATGTCTGGGATTTAGTTGAACCTCCACCAAACTGTCGCCCTATAGGTACCAAGTGGGCTTTCAAGAACAAACAGGGTGAGAATGGGATGGTTGTGAGGAACAAAGTGAGATTGGTAGCTCAGGGTTTCTGTCAGAAGGAGGGGATAGATTATGAGAAGACCTTTGCTCCTGTAGCTCGTTTGGAAGCCATTAGGATTTTGCTTGCCTTTGCGGCCTCTAAAGGCTTCAAACTGCAGCAAATGGATGTCAAGTTTGCTTTCCTGAACGGGTTCATAGAGGAGGAGGTATATGTGAGACAACCTCTTGGCTTTGAGAGTGCTAGATTTCCAAACCGGGTGTATAAGTTGAAGAAAGCCCTTTATGGTCTGAAGCAAGCTCCTAGAGTTTGGTATGCTAGGTTGAAGAGTTTCCTGCTCAAGTCTAGGTTTGTGATGAGTTAAGTAGACAAGACCTTGTTTTTGTTGAGTCGTGACGGTGGCTCCCTGATAGTTCAGATATATGTTGATGATATAATGTTTGGTGGTTCATCTCATGCTTTGGTGTCTAGTTTTGCTGAACAGATGAGTAGGGAATTTGAGATGAGTCTTATGGGTGAGCTCCAGTTCTTCCTCGGGCTGCAGATCAAGCAAGGCCTTGAGGGTACCTTCGCCCATCAAGCCAAGTACGCAAGGGACATACTCAAGAAGTTTAACATGGGTGACTCTAAACCCATGACAACTCCTATGAGTACAAACACGGTGCTTGATGCTGATGAAGATGGGGAGGCGGTGGACTAGAAGGAATTTCGAGGGATGATCGACACACTTCTGTACCTGACGGTGACCAGGCCGGACATTCAGTTCGCGGTCTGCCTTTGTGCGTGTTACCAGGCTTCTCTTAGGACTTCTCACCGTCAAGCGGTGAAGCGCATTTTCAGGTATCTGAAATTCACTCCTGAGCTTGGTCTTTGGTATTCCTCGGGTTTTTCTCTTTCTCTTAGAGGATTCTCAGATGCTAATCATGCTGGTTGCCGGATTGATCGTAAGTCAACCTCTGGCACATGCCAACTCTTAGGAACCTCTCTTGTCTCTTGTTTCTCTCGCAAGCAAGATAGCGTATCCTTGTCTACCACAGAAGCAAAGTATATAGCTGCTGCTAGTTGCTGCTCGCAGCTTTTATGGATGAAAGCCACCCTTAGTGATTTCAGCCTTAGGTTTGGAAAAATCCCTCTTCTAGTTGACTCTACTTCTGCTATTTCTGTAGCTAAGAACCCCATCTTGCACTCTAGAACCAAACACATAGACGTGAGGTTTTACTTTCTGAGAGATCACTATAAGAAGGAGGACATAGACTTAGTCCATGTAGCATCTGAAAACCAGTTGGTCGATATCTTTACCAAGCCCCTAGAGTTTGGCGCTTTTGTGCGCTTGAGAGGTGAGCTTGGAGTGTGCTATCCCTTTTAGTCAGGGATAGTATGCTATTCCTTTTAGTAAGGAATAGCTTCTGTAGTCTAGAATTTGCTTTTATCTTGCTTTTATTTCTCTTTGCTTCTTTTGCATATTGTATCATATCATGCATCGTATTGTATCATTTGCATTTTCACTTCACTAGCACTAGAGCTCTTTTGGAATGATGAGTTAGTACTTGCTTGTGCTAGATTGTACAGATGCATGCTTGATCATGGTTGGCTAACCTCTCTTGAGTCTGTTGAATACTAATTGTGAGCTAAGTCATTTTATTCTTTGCAAATCAAAAACCATGATCACCACTTGATTTGGCTACCTAGCATGTGTAGGATTGTTGAATGCTATGCTATCTATTCATACCTGGATATGCTAGTTGTATGCCTTTGCTAAGTTAATGCCTAAGCTTTTATGACACCTTGCTTAAATTGAAATCTGAATCAAAATGCTTACAAATGGTGTCTTACGTGCTGAATTGAGAAAGATCTAGGTGGGTTTGCTTGTCACACTGATCTAGTTCGAGACAGCTTATCTTTGCACTGTGGCATGAACTTGGACTAGGTTGTGTATGACCAAAACCTTGTCTTAAGCTTCTGATGGTTATATAACCTAGGCTTGGCATTGGTTGGTAAGAAATGACAAAAGACAAGTAAATAACCCCTGGCATAAAAAGTACTTGCTTATGAATACAAATGTTTAAATCTGAAATTTGCAAGTCTCTAAAATGCTTATGGCTAGTTGTATATGCTTTGGTTGAGAATAGCACGCCTTGTATGCAATGCTAGCATCTTGTTGTTCATGCCTATCTTCCTAGGTGCTATTCATGTTGGTGATGCTTTCTTTTAAACTACTCTGAAAAATATGCTAGCTCCTGATATGTGTAAGATAGATTCATTTGAACTTGTTGCATGCTTCCTTGCCCTCACTTGCTCTGTATATTAGAACTTGTAATTACTAGCTTTCCATCCCTTCTGAGCTCTTTCAGTTACACTTCTTGCATTTCATGGCATAGTTTGAGGGGGAGTTGCTTAGTTCAGGGGGAGTCTTAGGAACCCTTGATGTATCCATTGTCAACAAGGGGAAGAGATTTTGGAGTATTGGACACAGGGGAGGACTTCGGGAGAGATTTAGTTGAGGGGGAGCTGTATTTATTTTGCATTTGTGAGGATGCATTTTAGGAAGAGTTGAGTTTTTAGCATGCTCTTTGCATCGGTGCGTTGAGCCTTTTGCCTCTGTCTTGAGCAGCCGATGCTTTGTTTTTTTTTTTGCTTCAAGCTGCCTTGTGTTTTGCCTTTGTTTGGTTTTGGGCAGCTTGAGCATTTCTTTTTTTTTTCTTTCTTTTTCGGTTTTACGCTTTTCCTTTGTCCTTGTTCTATTTCAGGTTACAGGTTGGAGAGGTGTTGATAATGCACTCATCAAGGGGGAGATTGAGAGCCAATGGACCGGCCTCATTGCTCTCCTGGTGTGATGAGTGAGTGTCAACGAGCTCAAGCCCTCCGATGGACTGGAGGCCCTCTGATGGACTGGAGGTAGATGATGAAGACCTCGATGGACTGAGGCAAAAGCCCTCCAATGGACCGGAGGCAATGCTCGGCGTCGGTCGGCCATGGAAGCTCGGTACACGGAGGGGCCGTTCGGCAACGGTGGTGTAAGCCCGCCGATGGGCCGCGAGGCAACTCCGATGGACTGGAGAAGCCGGGTGCCACCGTGGTGCTCCAACCCAAGTGCATGGCACGAAGGCGTGCGAGGAAGGTTTTGGCGGCTTCGGCTCAAAACCGCCACCCAAGTTCGAATGACTTAGTGGGTTGGACTCCGACTCGCTAAGATAGAAGATTAGGCCAACACCCGGCCCAAAAAGCCCGCAGAATAAAATTTCTCGGTTTCTGACTTCAAAACTGAGGGAAGCTTCTGGACTACTGGCTACGTGGCACACATCCAAGCGAGGCGTGGAGAAGAAGAAGATCAAGTCGTCATCGTAGTCGTCCGATTGTATCTTTTCGGTTTGGCCCCCTCCGGGCATTTTTAGAGTAGGGGTCTTAGTGTAATTGTGTCGTTTAGGGCCTAGGGTATAAATAGACTTGAGAGACTCCCTTGGAGTTTATCTTGGCAGCCACCATACCCTAGTTTACCTAACCCTAGCAGCCAAGGTCCAAAGAGAGAAAAGTGAGGAGATTAGCTAGGAGATGAGTGCCTAGTTGTGGCGGAACCGCCGATTTAATCCGGGCTAAATACACCTGCCACCATTAGCTCTCAGTGTACTTAGGCCGTACTAAACCCGGTCGTCCGTCGAGAAGCCTTCGGCCCTCGATTCGTACCAAAACCCAGAGGAACCGACGTCACACACATTCGACCCTCGATGGAGCCACAACAGTTACATCATCACAGGCATTTGAATAGATAGTAGTAAGACTTTAAGTTACAAACCAGGTCCTGAATAAAATAGGTTCAACATAGGTCCATAATAAAATAGAGTTCGAAATAGTGTCTCGCAGCGGAAATTAAAGATCATAGTTCACGATAAACAAAAGACTTGCAGCAGGAGAGTGACATCATGCCCACTGATGTCACCCCATTGCCAGATCATGACTCGGCTCACTCCTGATGGTAACATGCTCCTCCACCCACACAGTCACAAAAGAGGAACTCCATACCTGAAAATCAAAAGTTGAGGGCAAACCCTGAGTACTAATTACTCAGAGGACTTAATGGCATTGGCTTACGGCTGACGCAAAAGCTTGTTTACTATCATTTAGGTCCTTAGCCATTGATTCTTAGCAAAGGTTGATTATACATAAGGTAGCAGGATTTGACAGCCGCTACCCCTTATGATAGAAAGAGATAATCATTTAGAGTATAACAATTGACAGAAACTTGAAGCATCCGAATATCAATTAAGTAACCAATCATGTAATATTCGAAAACATGAATCATAATCATATGGTATTAAAGTTATTACTACGTTGCCCGTCAGTGATATTTGGCATTCTCACACCTGGTGAGCATCAGCGATTCGAATCGATTTTAATTCCCGGGAATAACTAAAAGTGCCAGGGGCCCATATGCTTACTCACACGACGGCTTTCCCACATATAGTCCCCCTCCTCCACCTGTCCCATCCCAAGTTCGATTCACTCCCACCCGACTCCCGGGTTGTGCCCCCATGACGAGCCTGCCGACATCTCGGACTCCCCGCCATGAGTACCAAGCTCCCCCGGGCCACCTTCCTCTCAACCAGTGGGTAGGAACGTGTTTCTGTTCTCCGGATGGCACAAGTAAGGTTTCACCGGCCCCATGTACCGGATAAGCACATCTAGCAATGTTATACCAATCAGCAGGCGAACAGCGGACGGGCCTTAAACGACTCGGGCGGAGCCATCACACCGCAACAACACACACTGCGAAAAGTAAAGCTTAATCTCCGCCCGGTCTCTACTTAATTATCAACATCATAGACTATCGTGGCAAAACTGCCAGTGTTCCATTTCTTTTTCAAAGTCACCCTACGCGACGAGTGACCATTCACTCGTGTCTACTCGAGCCTAGCATTTCTAGGCAACTCGTCCAACGTACTTAATATAGGTGCTAGGGCCAGGACGGCCAGTGGTTCTATTGCAATAAGGTTCCAAACAATACCTAATGCATATGCGTAATCATAAATCATAATTTGCTAGGAGAATGTAGGGCCTGCCTACCTTCCTCGCTAGGGTCAGTGTCGTCGGGAGCGGAGTCGGCGGCCTGCTGGAGATCCTCTTGCTGCGGGTACGGCTCCGGGTCCTCGGGCTCCTCGATCAGTGGCTGTTCCTGCGTCTGCTCCTCGACCCCGTGATCTATATGCATGCCATCATATGCAAAATGAGTGCGATGAATGCAGTGCAGGACAGAGCGCAGTAAACATATAACCCGCAGTGGAAAAAGGGCAAGTAAGTAAACATTTCTATTTTACGATCTATCTCCCGAGGGGGAGAAAAATCAAACTCTCCTATGAAATCATACAGCCCGTCATCTAAACTTAACCAAGGACCCACCACGTAACCCATGTATCCATGTCATGACCATGCATTTATATGATGTGGCCTTTTTGACCCCATTTACCATTTCTTCTATTTACAATTTGGTCGTTTTTCTATTTACTAGAGCCTCTGAGTTTAAATAGCTCTACGGCTCCAATTGACTTAAACTTTTTACAGCATGCACGTGTCATGTACAAGAAGCTACTGACAAAATTTCAGCCCAACTGGAGTAAAAATGAATTTATTAAAAACCTAACAATTTAACAGTCCTTTTCCTTCTCGGATTTCTCATTAATTATAGAAAAGGAATCTGACCATGGAATTTGACCAGTGCTTATGATAGACTATAAACCACTTACACAAAAATTTACAAGTGAGATACTTTCCATTTGACAGGGTGTCTATTTGTCATTATTAATTAGAGAGGAAATGGACATGCATGACAAAACAGTATATAAGGCTTGCACCTATATACTTTCTGGACTTTAGACACTATGTACAAGCCATCATATTTCTTGTGAAATTTTCTTAGCACCCTAAGGCCATCTTTTCCATTTATCAAGTCTAGCAAGCGATATTTTGCCATTTTCAAATCACCATGCAAAACCCACATGCATGGCCTCATTTTGGACCAGTGAGCTAAACCTGCTATTACTAATCTAGGAATAGTATCAAGGGTTCACATTAGCCACCTTTTATTTAGCACTTACTTCCCATTACCATAAATACACATTTTTATCATGGAAAAGGAAAAACAGTGTGTACATGAGCAGTGCTAGGGCTACAACAATTCATACACTGTCTAAATACTCTAGACAGGCCACTATCCAAGTTTCACCTCATTTGAAGTTCATTTACCCCACTTTTGGTATTTATTTTGCTTTAACATGCATGCAACAAAACCGAGGGTAAAAATGTCTTTTCACATGACCACATCATACCTAGCCTGTAGATCTACTCAAGAGGAGTTCATAGGTACTGAGTTTGTCCATTTTGGATTTTTCTTTGAATTTATATGATTTTTCAAAGTTCAAACCGAGAAAAAGGTAAATAGAAAAATAAAAATCCAGATCCGAGGACCTCTACGTAATTAACCATAGTTTCCAGGGGCTAGCGCGTAAGATCTGCAAGACTCAGCCCCCGTGCGGGAGGACCGGGTTGCAATTTTAGAAAAGTCCGGGGGCTAGATCTAAAAAGATCCGGCCCCCGTCTTCTTCCTCGCGCCGGCGCGCGCCGGCGAGCTCCGGCTCGCCGGAGCCGCGACGAGGGGCGCGGGGGATGCGCGGGAGGACGGTGCTCACCCTGGGCTAGATCTTGTCGATGGCGGAGGCGGGGTTGAGGCGGGAACGGCGGTGAACGGCGGCGGCGTCGGCGTGAACCCGCGCGTCGCGGACGGCGAGCTCGGCGTCGATCTCGTCGGAGAGAGGGAGAACGACGACGAGGGCTAGCGGGGGAGGGGCGGCGTGGAGCGGCGGTTGCGGTGGTGCGGTCGGTTGGGCTCGGGGAGGCCGGGAGGCGGCGGCGCGAGCTCGGCCCCGAGCTCGCGGCCGGTAATGGCGGCCCGGGTTTGAGCGGCGCGCGCGGGGCGAAAACGGGACGGAAGTGCGGGAGAAGAATCTAGGGTTTGGGAAAGGGGTGCGCGCGGCCCGTTTTGACGCGCGCGGCCGGCCGACCGGTGGCTCGCCGTACTCCCTGTACGCCGGCGAGCCACGCGGCGCGGCGCGGCGCGGTTCGCGCCGTGCGCGTCGCGCGGATCGCGGGCCCCACCCGTCAGTGACAGTAGGTTTTGGAAAAATTTAAATGTGTTTTCCTTCCTTTGGTAATTCGCTGTTTTGGCATATTTAGAGGCCGAATTTGGAAAAAGCCCAATTGGAAGAAATGTTCTACTCTTTGAACTCTACAAGTGTGTCAATAGGCTAAACTCCAGAATCCAAGTGTAAATATGGTTTAAATTCAAATTTTGAAATCAGCCCTAGGTAAGGACAGGGTACCTTTATTGTTTGGAAAAAGGAAAAACCCTATTTCCAAACCTTTTCACCCAAAGTGCATTTTGGGTAACTTGCTTAGAATTTCAATACCTACAACTTATCCAATGGGAGTGTTGCATGAAAGTGGCTGTAGGTTTGTGCAAACTTAGGGTTTTTAAACAAGGCTGATTTGAGTTGGTTTTCTGCACTGACAAAGAAAGACTCCAAACCCTATGTAGCCTTCATTATCTGGACAACCCCCAATTATGAAAATTATTCAAAACTTCATTATCTACAAGTTTGGTAATATGAGTTTCCCCTAGATCCCAATAGATTTGGACTTATGAACAAGAACATATCAGAACACATGCATAAAAATCAGATTTCAAGCATTCCATCTCATCCAAACAAGTCATAGCCTAATTACATGAAATCACATGATGCTAAAAGATGCTTAGTGCATGATTAAGATATGATAATGCACTCGAGATGCTGGAGCATCACACTAGTTTAGTCAAATCTTGTCATTAATGGGAGGATGATGGGAGGTAGGCTCTAGGGGGTCTTGTAAGACTTTATTTCATGGTTCAATCTAAGATTACTCCTTGAGAAATCCATGTCTTGAGCAGCTCATTTTCGTCCTCCTTTTCCCCTCCCCGTTCTAGTTTGTTTTTGGTACCAATCCTTGGATTTTGGTGTGTTTCGGTTTGTCCAAGGTTGGGATCTTTCTTTTGCTGGTATTTTGCCTTGCTATGATGTGGTGAATCTCACTAGCCAAGTGCTAGAATCAATGAACCACGAGTAAGTGCCGTTCTTCCCATTTCTCGGCTTTTCGGAGTCAACTCACCTACCTCACGAGATCTACAATTCCCGTGTATCCCTTAATCTTTTGGAGCTGATCTTTTGGGATTTGCTAGGGAAGGTTCTTAGGATTATCCATGCAAATTTTCGTGAATTTTCGTTGAGATTTGACCCCGTTTCGATCGATTTTTCAAAAGGGTGTCGGGCTGTTTTTGAGTACAGTTTTCTGCTGAGTTAAATAGGACGGTCTGGAGTAAAATAGGACAGTCTGTAGAGACCGGATAGTCCAGTCTGTAGTGTTTCTGGGCTGTTTTCAACCTCTTCTTAACTTAGTACGATCTAGGCCTTTTGGGGGGTTCGGATAGTACGGTCTGTATAATTTTAGGCTGTTTTCTTGTGTTAGTTTCTTTTCATCTTTCTTGATTTTTTTCTTCTTGGTTTTTTTGGTCTTTAGGGTGTTGTTGTTTGTTTCGAACTTATTTTGTGTCAACCACTGCATGTCCAAACTCTTCACTCACTGTTCTTAAGTGAAACACGCTTCGGTGTGTTGAGTGGCTAGTGTGCGACATTTACAAGCTTTGTAGCTTGTCTTGTTTTGTTTGTGCCTTATCGTTTTCGCTTCTTTTGTTGCGTACTTTTGTGTTTGTTCGTTTATGTGTAGTTTGGTTGCTCGTTTTACGTCCGTTTCGTTGGACATTAATTCGAGTGGTTCCGCTTTCCACCCGGTACGTATCTGTTCAGTGGACGGTATCGGGTGTGCGTGTGTTTTCGTGAGAGCGCACTTTGAAGGGTTTGAGTTTGAGTTTTTCAAGTGCTCCTATTCACCCACTTCTCTAGTCGTACGTCTCGGTTCTACACGCAAAACCGGTTGTATCGTGCCTGGTGTTCTCTACTCCAGGCATCCATCTATGTGCCACTATGGTGGTCGCGTGAAGTCAAACATCAGCCAGAAGTCAAAGTCAGATTACTCTGCTGCATATTCTACTGGTGTGCATACGTCATCAGGATGGTTCTCAATGCATCGAGTGCACCAGCAATTCCGATCTCCAAGCCATGATTGTATCTAGCGGTTCAACCAAGGATGGAATAAATTCCTGTGTTGCTGAGTCCGAGTTGACTTCCCATCTACTGCATTGGAGGAGGAAACGGTATTAGGCTAAACCTAAAGGATCCCTCAAATCCATCCCCTGTACACTGCATGTACACTGCAGACAATAAATACGTGCACTGTAAACAGAGTGAGGAGTAGTTGGAATAGTGATAGGGGATGAGAAATACGGAAACGGTTGGGTTCAGCCTTAATCCTGTATACAATCTACGCCAAAAAAGCTGAAGGCCGGTTTTGCATCTTCACGATCGTCAAAGTCGCAGGCACTATCACGTGCATGATTCTGGAACAGTCTGTGTCTTCGTTGAATATATTTCTGCGCTGCAATTGCCGAGCATCATCAGAAACATATCACATTCATCGCTATAGCGGTCGCAAGTTGAGGCGGTCTCTGGTTCCCGAACACAGCTACGGTGCCAAAAACCACTTGGATTTGCTATTTTCTGAAATCAGTCAGCAATATACAACTAAGTTATTTTTTGGTCAAATATGCAGATTAATTTTGTTCATTCGACTGATTTAGTCAGATCACTTGGATGTTATTTATATCTGAATATTTTCGCTGCAAACCATACTACTCGCATTATTTCTTGATTATTATTTCAGGAAGAGATTTTTCTCAGCATAAAGTCTACGACTACAACGCGCTCAGACAGTCGACCAGCGCTATCATTGACTATCTCTAATTACTGCCATCTGTGGTGAAGGCGATGAGCCATCAGTTGACTGCATGGAGTGATCCATAAATTATTTCTTAATCATCCGCGCGGTGGATCAATTGAACTATTTTTATCACCCGGCTATTGGGTCACTGTTGAAATATTTTTGGACTATCTGAGTTATTGGATCAATTGGATTGTTTATGGATCACTCGGATTATTTATTTATGGATCACCCGGATTATCTCGGATTGTCTATACCACTTGGATTGTTATTGGCCACTTGGGAATTTTTCAATACGTTGTACACTCCAACGCGCATATATTGTTTCCGCCAACCGGTTACCTGTACCAATCCAAGTCCAGTCGAACTACGACGTCAGCAAGCTGCTTCACCACTCTAACTCGTTACGAATCAGTCGGCAAAATTCCAGATAGCTAAGTTATTTTAAAATTATGTATTTAAGTATGATGATTATTTTCTGCCTATCCGACTGGTTCATCCGATCACTTTGATATTATTTATGTTTGAGTATTGTGTTTGCAAACAATACTACTCGTATTTTTCCCTGATTATTATTTCAGAAAGGTACAACTTGCGTCAGCACAAACAACTACGACGCTTCTACGCCTAAACAGAGTGGACACAGACGCTCGGCTCTCCAAACTGAGTAGTCTCAAGTACTCGGCTCTCCAAACCGAGCGGTCTCAGGCACTTGACTCTCCAAACCAAGTGGCTTGAATAAACGCGATAATTAGCTGCGAAAGGGGGTCAACCACGCTAGCATCCGGCTGCATCCAAGCTGCATTATGTAAGCCGGCAACCAACAGCCCTTCTGTAAGCCTCTCTATAAAGCATTAAAGACAGCTGCATTATGTAAGTCGGCGACAACCAAACCGCATTATGTAAACCAGCAACAACTGAGCCGCATTATATAACCCAGCGTGTGTGAAAAACAAGCCCTAAAAGGTAGAGGTTTCGGTGATTAATGACAACCTAATGTCGTTTACTAATGAGTTCATGCTTTGAAGGTTTCATATTAGAAATTGAGCTCATTGGTTGTTTAAAAGAGACCCCCAAATTTCAAATTCAAATGGACGGCTTGTGGTTTAATCGAGCTAGCAAGAAGATCGGGTGTTTCCCTAGCTCTAAGTGCCAAAGGGTGAAGAAGGGCACTTAGTTTTCCATTTGCTAGCTTTAGTCGAGCCGTACTATCAATAGAGGTTGAGGTGAGTAGCTTGAGTCACTTCAATTCGAGAATTCTCTAACTTTCGAGTGCATCTAGGTCCTAAAGCTCAAGCACCTTAAAACATGCCAAAACACACTCATTTTTGTCAAATAAGTCAAGAAAAAGCCCTCCGAAAAACTTTACAAAACTCCGTTTGAAAACAGCGCTGAAAACCAGTTTTTATGTACCACCGGACTGTCCGGTGGTGCAAACACCTAGCGCTGAGGTTATGTCGTTCGGCTGAGCTTCAATAGCCACCGGAGCCACCGGACTGTCCGGTGTCTCACCACCGGACTGTCCGGTGCCCCACTTGACGTTATAAACTGAAGGGCTGCTAAGTGGTGTTAGGCAAACCAACCATCGGACCGTCTGGTGGCTCTAAAGTCCTTGGCGCGAAATGGGGATTTGAATTTTTTTCATACCACCGGACTGTCCGGTGGCAACGCACTGGACTGTCCGGTGGGTACGCAGAAAAACGGTTGGAGCTCCCCAATGGCTAGTTTTGGAGCTCCACCCTATTTAAATGCTCCCCCTCCCCTCATTTACTACCTTTGCAACTCAGAAACACTCACATACATTCAAAGGTCACCTACACCACCAATTCCACACTAAATCTTGAGCTTTGGGCTAGAGACTTGAGAGAAGAGAACTTCTTGAGTGAGGTTGATTCAAGTGAAGCCAAAGCTTATTACTCTTGGTGATTGCGATCACCTAGACGGCTGCGGTCGTGCATTCCGCAAGCTCTCGGAGCTTGTGGGACAAGCGGAGCAAGCCCTTTGCGAGGGAATTGTAACAGGCTCAAGCTCGCCGGTCCGGAGCGGAGAAGAGCTTCATCAAGAAGAGAGCACTTGGTCCGTGGATGAAGGGGTTGCTTGACCTTTGCGAAGGTCACTTTGCCAACCTCATTCCTTGCGAGGTTTGAGGCCGGGATCCTTACGAGGAGCCCGCAAGAGCAAAGCCTTGCGAGGGGCGCCAAACGAGGAGTAGGGGGTTGAGACCGTGTGTCTCCCCGAACCTCGGAAAAAAAATCCTTGTGTCTTCTCTTTACTTTTCGGCATTTACTTTCCACACTTTACTTTCCTAGAATTGCATGCTTGGCTCTAGGTTGCAAACCTTTTTGTGCATGTAGTTCATTAGGATCACTTGGTTAGGCACTAGGGTGAATTGGGACTTGTGCAATAGGATTTAATTTTGAGTTTCGAAATTAGAAGTCCAATTCACCCCCCTCTTGGACATCTTGACCCTTTCAATTGGTATCAGAGCCAAATACTCATTGGTTGAGGCTTCACCGCCTTAAGCACTAGTGGGGAAGGCCCTCCGCCCGTGTTCAATGGCGATGATTTCCCATATTGGAAGTTCCGTATGGAGTCGTACATGGAAGCCATTGACCCACTTCTCTATACCGCGGCCGTCACTGGCTTTCCCGCCATGGTCGATAAGGATAAGCCCACAACGTCGGAGCAAAATTACGAGAAGTGGAATGCCAAGGCTCGTAATGTTCTCTTCTGTGGCTATGGAAAGAGATTTGTGCACTCCATGAGAACTATCAAGGACGCGCACAAGCTATGGGAAGAGATTTGTGCGCTCCATGAGGGAACCTTAAGCGAGAGAGAGAGCAACACCATAGCACTCTTAGCAAGAAGCTAAGTGATTTCCGCATGCTTTGACATGAAAATGCTAATTAAATGTATTCTCGCTTGAATGTGCTTGTAGAGGAGATCAACGGTTTTGGTTTGACTCAAATCAAGGAAGATGATGTGGCAAGGAAGATATTGGACCTTCTTCCGGTCGACAAAAATGGCCACACTGTCACAGTTCTTCACCAAACCGATCTCTCCAAGGCTACTCCGTCCGGTGTGCTTGGCAAGATCAATACTCATGAAATGTACATGCACATCACACCGGATGCGGAGCCTCCAAGCAAGAAGAAGGACATTGCCCTCAAGGCAAGCTCATCAAAAGAAAAGAAGTCCACCCCCAAGAAAATCATTGTGGTGGACACCCAAGAAGAAGATGAGCAAGAAGAAGAGGATAGCGATGATGAGGTGGCCAAACTTGTGCGCAAGGTCACTTGTGCCTTGGGTCGCCTTGACAAGAAGGGCATCAAGTACTCCTCAACCAAGAAGAAGTTCTTCCCATCCAAGAAGAAGCTTGAAGAAATGGAGTGCTACAAGTGTGGCAAACTTGGCCATCTCTCATATCAATGCCGAGTTGCCACCAAGAAGAAGCAAGAAAAGAAGAAGTACAAGAATGACTCAAGTGATGAGTCAAGTGATGATGAGAAGAAGAACAAGAAGATGGCCCCCAAGCATTTCAAGAAGAAGGGAAAAGCTTATATTGGGGGGAGTGGTTGACCGATGAGGACTCTTCAAGCAACTCATCAGACTCAAATGAAGATGAAAGTGAAGTTGTTGCTGGGCTTGCCATAGCCACCACCACTACACCAACTCCGGCATCACCAACTTCTTCATCCACATATCACCTATGTCTTATGGCCAATGGAGACAAGATAAAAACCTTTGATGATTCTTCCGATGATGATGATGACTTGCCTTCCTATGATGAACTTGCTAGCTTGGTCCAAGAACAAAACAAGGCTCTTAGCAAGTTGAGTGCTAAACTTGACAAGGCAAAGGTAGAGAACAAGAGTCTCAAAGTCAAGTGCAATGAGATAATGACAAGCTATGATCATGGCAAGGTTGATCAAATGGAGAAAAAAATTGCTTGTCTTGAAGATGTCAACAAGAAGCTAGCATCAAGCAACAAGGAGCTTGAGATAATCAAAGAAACACAAGACAAAGGTTACAATATAATCAAGAAGTCTCACATTGAGCAAGCTCAAGGAATCAAAGAGCTCAATGAAACATTTCATAAAGTGAACAAGTGTTATAGGGAGTTGGCAACCAATCATGAGGAACTTTGTGAAAGAAATCGCATATTGCAACTCCATAGCATTGAGCTTGATGAAGGTAGAAAAGAGCTAGAAGCAACTCTCCAAGAGATCAACTCAATTCACAAGGATGATGAATCTCCCAATGACATCAAGTCTTATGAGAAAACTTGCATGCCCAAGAGTCAGCATGAGAAACTTATGATTGAATTTGAGAAGCTCAAGAGCAAGAAGAGTGAATCCCCCAATGCACTCAATGAAGCAAAGAGTTGTGCTAAGTGCAAGAACAATGCTACAAGTGAGGAAGATGTAAGTATTCTCATCAAACTCAAGGATGAGAATGACAAATTAAAGCAAGAAGTAAAAAGTGTGCAATCCGGCTATGGTTCCTTGCTTAAGGGCAACACCAAGTATCATGAGATGTTGTCTTTCCAAGCCGTGAACTTTGAGAGGAATGGTCTTGGCTATCCACCAATCAAGGACATTTGCAAGCTACCACCTTCCATCAAGATTGAGAAGCCTAAGTGGTGCACCGAGTGCTTTATCGAGGGTCACTTCATGTTTGAGTGCAAAGCACCGCCAAAGAAACTCAACAAGCAATTGAGGCATTTGCTTTTGATGCTCACTACTTGGCCAAGAGATTGTCAAATGGACAAGTGAAGGTCCAATTCCTAGGCAAGAAGGATGAGACAAGACCCAAGAAGCTATGGGTGCCCAAGACACTCATACCCAAGATTGTTGATCAAAATGAAAAATGGACACCTAAGCCTAAGTCAAAGGTTGCACCTATTCTTAGATGGGTGCCCAAGTCTCAAGCTTGATTTGCTTGTGTATAGGTGAACTATAAGATCGGAGGATCACATTGGGTGATGGATAGTGGATGCACTCAACATATGACCGGTGATTCCCGGATGTTCACCTCACTTAGTGAAAATGTGGAGGATTATGACAAGATCACATTTGGTGACAACTCCAAGGGCAAGGTTGAAGGATTGGGCAAGATTGAGATATCAAATGAATATTCAATCTCCAATGTGTTGCTAGTTAATTCTTTGAACTTCAATCTCTTCTCGGTTTGCCAATTGTGTGATTTGGGTTTCCAATGCCTATTCAAGCCAAATGAAGTAATTGTGAGCAAAATTGATAGTGGTGAAGAAGTCTTCAAGGGATTTCGGCACAACAATCTCTATGTTGTCAATTTCAAGAAAGTCAATTTGCAAGCATGCTTGTTCTCCAAGAACTTAATGGGTTGATTGTGGCATAGAAGGCTAGCTCATGTTGGAATGAGTACACTTAAGAAGGTGATGAAGAAGGATTTGGTCCGAGGCTTAAAGGATATCACATTTGAAAAGGACAAATTGTGTAGTGCTTGTCAAGCCGGTAAACAAGTTGCAAACAGTCATCCAAGCAAGACATTCATGTCAACTTCAAGGCCACTAGAATTACTTCACATGGATCTTTTTGGTCCTACCACTTACACAAGTATTGGTGGCAATAACTATGGTTTCGTTATTGTTGATGACTTCTCAAGATAGACATGGGTATACTTTCTTGAGTACAAGACGACCGAAGTAGCACATGTCTTTAGCAAGTTTGCCAAAAGAGCTCAAAATGAATTCAACACTTCGATTGTGAAGATTAGAAGCGACAATGGAAGAGAGTTTGACAACACCAACATTGAAGAGTATTGTGATGAGGTTGGAATCAAATATGAGTTCTCCTCTACATACACTCCTTAACAAAATGGTGTAGTAGAGAGGAAGAATAGGACTCTCATCACTCTTGCAAGGTCAATGCTTGATGAATATGGCACTAGTGAGAAGTTTTGGGCCGAAGATATCAACACCGCTTGCTATGCCTCCAACTGGTTGTACCCTTACCGCCTCCTTGACAAGACTCCATATGAATTGCTAAATGGGAGAAAACCCAATATCTCATACTTCCGGGTGTTTGGATGCAAATGCTATATCTACAAGAAGCGTCAACACTTGGGTAAGTTCCAAAGGCGTTGTGATATTGGTTTCTTACTTGGTTACTCATCAAAGTCCAAAGCATACCGCGTATTCAACAATGCCACCGGCATGGTTGAAGAGATGTATGATGTGGAATATGATGAATCTAATGGCTCCCAAGGAGCACATGTTGATGTTGTGGATATAGATGAGGAACAACTTGTAGAGGCAATGAAAAACATGCCAATCGGTGACATCAAGCCCAAGGAGGATGATGATGAAGTGCAAATTGTTGATCAAACATCCTCTTCCATGGCACCTCAAGATGGTAGTGAACAAGATAAAATACTTCCAAATGAAGATGTTCGTGTACCTCAAGAGCAAATTGATAAGCAAGCTCAAGATATGGATGCACCGGTTCAAGCACCTCAAGTGGCACCTCAACGAAGAAGTCAACTTACAAGTGGACACCCCAAGGAACTCATCATTGGTAGTCCTACAAGAGGTGTGACAACAAGGTCTCGCAATACGGCCGCATTTGTTCAAGCCTACTCATTTGTCTCTAGCATCGAGCCTACCACCATTGATCAAGCCTTAAGTGATCCGGATTGGGTGAATGCCATGCATGAAGAGCTCAACAATTTCACAAGAAATGAAGTTTGGACACTTGAGGCTAAACCAAAGGGTGCTAGAGTAATTGGAACAAAGTGGGTCTTTAGGAACAAGCAAGATGATGAAGGCAATATTGTGAGAAACAAGGCAAGGCTAGTAGCAAAGGGATACTATCAAGTTGAAGGAATTGATTTTGGAGAGACCTTTGCACCGGTTGTAAGATTGGAGGCTATTCGGTTCCTATTGGCTTATGCCACTCATCATGACATGAAGCTATATCAAATGGATGTGAAGAGTGCCTTTCTCAATGGCTATATCAATGAGTTGGTCTATGTTGAACAACCACCCGATTTTGAAGACCCCAACAATCCAAACCATGTGTATAGGTTATCCAAAGCTCTCTATGGATTAAAGCAAGCACCTCAAGCTTGGTATGAGAGGCTTAGGTACTTCCTCATTGAGAAAAGATTTACAATTGGCCGAGTTGACACCACCCTATTCACCAAGAAGAAAGACAATGATCTCTTTGTTTGCCAAATGTATGTTGATGATATAATCTTTGGCTCTACAAACGAAGAGTATTGCAAGGAGTTTGGCAATATGATGGCAAAGGAATTTGAAATGTCAATGATCGGCGAACTCACATTCTTCCTAAGGTTTCAAATCAAACAATTAAAAGAAGGGACTTTCATCTATCAAGAAAAATACACAAGAGATCTACTCAAGAGATTCAAAATGGATGATTGTAAGTCAATTGAAACCCCAATGGCAACTAATGTAAAGCTCGAAACCGATGAAAGTGGTATCAAGGTGGACCAAACTCTCTATCGGTCCATGATAGGTTCGCTTCTCTACTTGTGTGCTTCTAGGCTGGATATCATGTTTAGTCTGTGCTTGTGTGCCCGGTTTCAAGTCGATCCCAAGGAGTCTCACCTCACCACGGTGAAGAGAATCCTAAGGTATCTCAAGCACACCCCTAGCATAGGCTTGTGGTACCCCAAGGGCGCTAGTTTTGAACTCTTGGGCTACTCGGATTCGGTTTTGCCGGATGTCGAGTTGTGCGTAAGAGTACCTCCGGGGGTTGCTACTTGCTAGGGCGCTTGCTCGTTTCGTGGTCGTCTAAGAAGCAAAACTGCGTATCCTTGTCCATCGCAGAAGCGGAATATATAGCGGCTAGGTCCTCTTGTGCCCAACTTCTATATATGAAGCAAATGCTCAAGGATTACGGAGTGGAGCTTACTAGGTGTGGCGGAACCGCCCCGCTTAATCCAGACTAAGCACACCTGCTACCTCTAGCTCGCAGTGCACTTAGGCCAGACTAAACCCGGTAGTCTGTCGAGCTACCCAAAGGGCACTCGATGTAACCATCGCCCGAGGATACTGACATCACACACATTCAGCCCTCGAAAGAGCCACAACAGATTTCATCATCACAGGAAGTTGAGGTAGAGAATAAGTAAAATTAGTTTACAAACCGAAGATAAATAGTCAAATACATGTTCAAATATAGCGGAAGCGATTTCAAAATATACATGTATAGCGGAAGCGTTACAAAACATCTCGCAGCGGAAATAAAACTCAACTAGTCTTCGTGCAGAGGTAACCAAGGCGAGTAGCACCGAGCCCACCGGTTCTACCCTCCTTCAACGATTGTCCAAAAGTCTTAGTACCTGTAAGCCAAAAGTGGGGGCAAACCCTGAGTACTAATTACTCAGTAGGACTTAATGGAAATGGCTTACGGCTGACGCAAAGCTTGCTTACTAAGAATTTGATCCTTAGCTGTTGATTTTAAACAGGATCAAGTTAACATGTGGAAGGCTGGAAGCAGGATGTGGCAGCTGCTTGATTTATCATATGGAGTAGGATTTGACAACTACTTAGCTCATCGTGTCAATAGATGCTATTCATGAGTACCATAATAAGTTGCATGAAAGTAAAGCATGTAAACCAAGCATGTAGTATTCAAAACCATGAAATCATAATACAACATATTCAAGTGGGTTACTACATTGTCCGGCAGTGATACTGGCATTCTCACACCTAGTGAGCATCAGCTTTTCGAATCGATTTTTATATTCCCGGGAATAACTAGAAGCACCAGGATAGCATATGCTTACCAACTCCCAGCGTTCTCACATATGCTTCCCCCATCTCCACTTGTCCCGTCTCAAGTTCGATGACCACTCCCGCTGACTCCCAGAGCGCGTTGTCGCGGGAGCGTTACCACGCAATGTGTCAGCCCTCCCTTGACACCCGCCTCCGCGGCCACCTTCCTCTCAACCAGTGGGTAGAAACGTGCCTCTGTGCTTGAGACGTCACAAGTAAGACTTTCACCGGTCCACTGATCCCGGATAAGCACCCTAGCAATGTTATGCCGATCCCAAGCGAACAACGACCGGCCTTATGCGACTCGGGCGGAGTCCACCATACCATCCATATCATCATCATCATTTTTCTTATATATCCATATCTCCGCCCGGTCTCGATTTAAGCCATGAGCATCCTCATAGCTTCCATTTTAGTAATAATTCTTGGGACTTTTGAAAATCACCTACACGACGAGTGACTCCATTCACTCGTGTCTACTCGTACCTAGCAATTCTAGGCACTCATCCTACGAACTCTATGTATAGGTGCTAGGGCCAGGGCGGCCAAGGAGTCTAATGCAAATGGGTTCCAAACAATTCCTAATGCAGATGCGTAAGCATTCATCAAATACATTTGCTGGGTAAGGCATGGTCCTGCCTACCTTTGATTCGCTTTAATAAAACCAACAAACTAAGCTATTGTTAGTTTGCCGGGTTGTGAAGCTTTGCCCCAGGCAACCCCTTGATCCCTTGGACAACTCCTCCGTCCAAACATGACTGATGGGACCTCCAGGTCGTGAGTGGGTCATAGTTGGTCTTTTGGATCACCGTTGGTTGAAGTAGTTCCACGCGCTCGTTTCTTGATCACGTATCTGTAATGAGCGCCACTATATGATTGACATGCGGGATGATGCAAGGAATGAGATGCATGAATACGAAGCACACGTATGAATAACCATTTCATGAATAGGCAAAAAGGTGATTGATAAACTACTTAAACAAGGAGTACCTTTATGGGCCTAGATCAAACATATACTAAATCGACCGTATGATTGCACTTATCCAGTTAGTGATCACATGACAACCGTATTAATGATGTAAGCCGGTAAAAGCGAGTAATATATCACAGAACACTAAGTTGGGTGAGGTGGTGTTTATTTCCGTTCAACAACAAGTTAAAATCATACACTTCATGGACTGATAATAAGTATATCCAATCACATGGCTAACTAGTATGTCATTTATCGTAAAGAAAGCATGTTGGGTACTAAGTGGATAAAAACCACACAGGGATGATGCAAAGTTAAAACATTATTAGGTGTTTTGGTTGGAATGAGTTGTTTAACATGAAAAGACTACTTCATGCATTCATAGGGAAACACTCACAAATGATATCACACATTTTGTTTATCTAATGGATTAAGGCCCTATATTAACCTTAAGTGTTTTACACCGCAAATGGGTTCATCTCTCAATCAAGTGTGGCATAGACAACAGTAGATAGCGTGCAGCTAGAAATCAACCCACATGCATAATGATATCAATAGCAAACAATACCTACTCTTATAATTACACCACACATGCTTACTTTATGAATAAAAAGCATTACATGTGCTTATGTAGTTAGACAACTCCAATTGAGCTCAGATTTTTGGGACATCTACATTTACACTACATTATGCTACTGTCAAAATTTCAGCCATAAAGGAGTTATAATTTAATTATGAAAATTCTAGCAAGTTATCAGCCCCATAGATTCTCAGATTTTTCATAAATTATAGGAATGGTTTCTGAAGGTGAAATGTTTCCAGTGAGCTATACTTAGCATGGACTGCATGTACAAAACTTTACAAGTTAAAACTCCCAAGTTTGACAGGACATCTATTTTACATATCTTAATCCTAGGTGAATTTAAGATGTACACATGAACAATGTAATTAGCCTTCTCGAATATACTTTCTGGACTCTATGCACCAACATTAAGGTACCAAATTTTCCAGAGAATTTTCCTAGCAAGTTATGACCTCTTTTTCTAATTAACCTTTCCAACATGTATCATTTTGCCATTTTCAAATCACCATTCAAACTTTACATGCACGACTTCATATTTCACCAGTGGGCTACTTATACTACCCAAAGTATATGAAAAATGCTAGAGAGTCAATTGGAGCATGTTCTATGTAGCCTCCAATTTCTAAGTTAAATAAATGCACATAACACATGTATAAGGGTAAAAGGGTAATTACACAGCAAGTGCTAGGGCTACAAAAATTCACATAGTGCAATAATGTCACAAAAAAGCTACTGTCCAAGTTTCATAGCATTTGGAGTTCATTTAGTCCACTTTTGATATTTATCCCAATTAGTCATGCATGCAACAAACCAAGGGCAAAACAGACATTTCACACCTCCACATCATATCCCTTTCACAGATCTACTCAAGAGGAGTCTAACACAACTGAGTTTGTCCATTTTGGATTTTTTTGTGATTTGTTATGATTTTCTAAAGTTCCCAGCCAATTTAAATGCATTTAAATGGAAAAACATCAGATCTAAGGACTAGAACATAAATAACCTTAGACTCCAGGGGCTAGCGGGTAAGAAACGCCGGACTCATACCACAGTGCATGAAATGAATCTGCGAAACTTCTAAAGGCCGGGGGCTATATTGCAAAACCTCCTTTCTTCTTCCTCGGTCCGGCAGAGGGAGACGGCGCGCGACGGGGGGAAACGGCGGCTTGCGCCGGCGGCGGTGAGCCCGCACTTGGAGCCGACGGGTGGCCGAGGGTGTTCCCGACCACGGGCTACCTTTTCTCCTTGACGTCGTCGTGCGGGGTGGAGCGAGCAGGCGATGCGAGGCCGGTGAACCGGAGGGCCGCGGCGCGGCGGTGTGCGGCGGCGCCGGCTCGGCTTGGAGGCCGCAGCGGAGGAGAGGGGCCACTGCCGGGCCCGTGAGCAGTGCGGGGATGAGGGGAATCCGGCGGGGGCGGAGTGGAGGTGTGGGGATGGCCCGAAGATGGTCCTCCGCGGTGAGGCGCGGTTGAGCCGGGGCGGCGCTCGGCGTCGCGCGTGGGGAGAGGGCTAGGGCCGATGGCGGCGGCCTAGGGTTTGGGGTTTCGGTGGAGGGAGGTGCGGCGATGACGGGGCACACGTTGGGCAAAGGGGAGGCAGCCTGAGATGACCGGTGTAGTGAGCTCACCGCGGGCTAGACCGTGGCGTGGCCACGGCGTGCACGCACGCGGGACGGCTAGAGGTGGCGGGGCGAGGCCGAGGAGCAGCGGGGACGGTGGAGGAGCTCGAGGTGACTGCAGTGGGGATGGTGGCTAGGCTAGCGGAGGTCTACCAGGGCGGCGGCGTGAGCTCGACCGAGCTCGGCCATGGCGGCTCGGGAGCGTCCCGTGAGAGAGCGAGTGTGGGGAGAGAGCGAGAGTGAGGCGGGGAGTGAACTCAGACGGGAGAGCGTCCAGATGAAGAGGGCGCGGACGCGATTCGGCCGGGGCGGGGCGTCGATCCGCGGCATGGCGTGATGCCCGGTCGCCGGCATCCACGCGGCGTCCGTCGACTGGGGAGCCGCGGCGGCGCTGACAGTGGGACCCACCGGTCAGTGAAATAGAGGCTAAGAAAAAAGGAAATGTGTTTTCTATATCTATGTAAATCGCATATTTGATCTACTTAAAGGCCGAATTTGGAGAAACTCCAATTGAATGAAATGTTCTACTCTTTGAGTTCTACAACTTTATCAAAAGTCTCAACACGAGATTCTAAGTGGAAATATGATTTATACTTGAATTTATATAGCAGCCTTTGATTTGGACAGGGAACCTTTATTGCTTGAAAACTTCAGAAGTCATATTTCCAAGTGTTTTTACCCAAAGTGCTTCTTAACAAAGTTGCTTATAATTTCATGATCTACAACTCATACAAATAGAGTCTTGCATGAAAGTGACTGTAGGCTAGAGAAAATTTAAAATCTCTAATTAGGGCTGATTTGAACTGGTTTTCTGTACTGATAGAAAATGACCCAAACCACCATGTAAACTTCAATATGTGACCAAGCTCTAATTACCAAAGTTGTTCACCAGTAAATGACCTATAAGTTTGGTAATATAACTTTGGTCTGAATCCCAACAGATTTTGAACTATAGATACAAATGTGTGCCAAAGTTTGGTAAAACAGAAATTTCATCTTGTGTAGAGTCTTTCTTAGTTTCAACTTTTGAAGTATCAAATGAGGTCCAAATACGTCCACACTAGGTGCATTTGAAAGGTGATAAGTTTAATTTCATTTCATTGAAAGGAAGAGTTTGAAATTGTATAGTGAAATCAAAAGTAATTTCGGATTCAAATTTGGGAAGGGCTGAAATTCAGACCAAGGAAAAATATTCTAAGTGTAGGCTCACCTATTTGTTTCCATGAGAGATTTGGGTCCAATTATGAGCGAGTAGATGATAGTTTTGACCCATGCTCAGTGTAACAAAAACGTAGTACATGATCTGCACCACAAGTTTGATATAGAGTTTAAGCAAAGGTGCTTAATGAATTTGAGAGTTTTATCAGGGCTCAAATTTGGTCTCGATCACACTTGCTACCCTCGGAAGAAACGTTAGTTGGATTTGGTTTGATCTTTTAAACCTCTTGTCTTTAGATTTTTGAACATGGGCAAACAGAAAAGTCTAGGGTTACTTTCTTATCCGAGGTTTTGTATTTGGTGTCGTGCTCAAAAGCATGTGAGTGTTGACTTATCCAACCACAAAATGTGTGGTCTTGTATCTTGCATAGAAAATTTTTGTCTTAGTGACTCCCCCAAATACTTCTCACTACTCTCTAAGCATGATTAAGTCTTAATCCATCATTAGCTTGTCTATATAAGGCTTTTGAGATGCCAGGGACATCACACTAGGATCCCTCTCCTTTGTGACAACGAGAGCGCGGTTAAGCTTGCCAACAACCCGGTCCAACACTCTCGAACCAAGCGCATAGATATTCACCATCACTTCATTAGGGACCACGTCGCAAAGGGAGACATCCTCTTGCGAAATATGGGAACTAAGGAGCAATTGGCAGACATCTTCACTAAACCACTAGATGAGAGTAACTTTTGTAGACTTCGAAGTGAGCTCAACGTGCTATATGCTAGAACGATCATGTAAGTTGCCTTGTCATACAATTTGCATCATATAGGAGTAAGTGCTTGCCTAACTGCTGCAAGATAGAGAGGAGCATGGGTCTAGCATGAGCTGGTGGAACTTGATTCCGCTCATGGCTTGTTGAAAGGCTCCTCTTGAAGAAGCTTGCGGGGGGAGTAAATGTGGCAAGTGTAGATTTTAAATTCCACGTGCATTGCATTCCTTGTCATATAGATGTGCACGCATGTTTCAATTCCTATCCATGCTTGTTGTAGCTTGCACGTGCATTGCATTCGGTAGTGTCACAAAGGAGCACTCTTGTTGATATGGAGACTTGTTTCATGTACAAGCTTCTCAAGTCATGAAAAGAGAATAGAGCAAAGGTCTAGCATTGTTCTTCATGCTTATTGAGCCAAATTCCTCCGGGACAGGAGTCAATCATCTCTAGTTCTCCTATGGATAGACCCATACATTTCTTGGATCTTAATTGCCAATTTTCTTGATTTTGGAGTTTATGCTTGAAAAATCAAAACAACATATATAGCATGAGAAAATGCACCTATTTTAGAGGGTTTGAGGGGTAAGGATTTCACCTTGGATTGTCCAACATATATAGCATGAGAAAATGCACCTATTTTAGAGGGTTTGAGGGGTAAGGATTTCACCTTGGATTGTCCACACTTGAGTTTATTTGAATCTTCAAAATGTTGGACAAGAAAAGGAGTTATTCAGCGTAAATCAGAGCCTGTGCATAGCCACCGGACTATCCGGTGGGTGCACTCTCCCTCTTCGAAATCCTGTCTCAGCTTATATCGTCCAGTGGCTTGCTCTCTTCTGCCCGACGGTACCGCCGGACTGTCCGGTGGCTAACCACCGGACCGTCCGGTGGCGTACCGCTCCTTCTCGGGAAAGGTTAACTCTCGGTCTATATCATCCGGTGGGTGGTTCTTCGGTGGCTTTCAATCTTCACCATCTCGGTCTATATCGTCCGGTGGTATCCACCAGACTATCCGGTGGCTCACCATGGGACTGTCCGGTGGGTCGAGTATTTCGTTCGGTGGCTTTTTGTCGGGGCCAGTAAACTCCTTATATTCATTTACTCCGCGGGGCCCACATCACTCTTCCTCACTCTTCGTCCCGCACCCGCACCAAGCCCTAGCTCCACCGCCGCCACTCCTCCACCACTGCCTGCCGCCGTTCCTCCATCGCTCCACCGCCACCACTCAACCACTGGCCGCCGCGTCGCCCTGCGCCGCCTCACCCCACGCCGTCGCGCCGCTCCAAAACCGCCGCCGCTCCTCTCGCGCCACTCCATAACCGCCGCCGCTCCTCTTCTCCTCTGCCGACGCCGCCCTCCTCCTCCATCACCGTCGCGCCATCACTATGCTCCTCCACTGGCCACCGCCGCTCCTCCATCCCGCGCCGCGCCATTCCGCACTACCACCTCTCCACCTCGCGCCCGTGCCCTAGCCTCACCGCCGGCGCCGAGCCTTCTTCTCCAGGCACTCCTCCTCGTCGACGGTCTCTTCCCCCTTCCGATCTCGGTGAGCCTTCATTCTCTACTTCCCTTTTGCTACCTAGGCTCACATCTTAGGGTTTCGATTTCCTAGGATTTGTGGTATGAGTTCGCAATTTGAGTCAATGTAATGTCAATGCCCAAATGGTATAGAGTAATTTCACCCTAATGTGAGATGGTCACACATTTTGGTGAGAATCACTCTCAGTCTATCGCTTGACATGCATACCACAAATCCATCACTCTATTTCTTGCTCTAGGTCTCACCTTATCTAGTTTATTCCTCGTATCTAATCTCTTCACGTCTATCTATTCCTTGACTCTGTGACAGATGGGTCGCGAGAAGGGGGACAAGGGCAAGGCGAAGGCCCTTGAGCCGCCTAAGAAGAAGAGGAAGACACTGGTAGAGCGAGAGGCCGAGGCCGCTGAGCGAGCTGCAAATGCCTTCGATGCTATGTAGAGTCGCCGTGCGGGAGGGATACGGATTGGAGAGCAGAGGCAGAACCCTTCTCGCAGCGGCCAACCACTTCCGCCAACTCCTCATAGTGCTCGCACTAAGAGAGCCACTCCTCCTAGCCAGCCACAGGAGCGTCAGCACCATGGGATAGTCTCCCCAACTGAGATCATCGCACAGTAGGAGGCCCAAGAGGCCCGGGCCACGAAGGCTACAGCCAGAGCACAGCAAAAGCACCAGGGCCAGAGGCAGGATGAGCCGGCTGAGTAGGCTGAGCAGGGTGAGCAGGGTGAGCAGACACCGCCCTCGACAGCCTGGGATGAGTATGTCTTCTCCTCACTACCGGCGCCACCGGCTCTCCTTGGACATGCCTGGCTATCAGACTACAGGGCATACGAGGGTAGGAAGTGTTGACGGTCGTAATCTCACGATACCAACTAAATGGAGCTATGCAAGTGAATAATTATGGACTAACCCCCTCTACTAATGAGTTCCACAAGTTTTGTATGAATATCTAGATGCAGGTACCAAAATGCACATAAAATAAATGAAAACAAGCCAATGATCAAATATGAGGCACACTAGCCAAAGTGGTCAGGTCGGCCGACCACATCACCAGGTCGGCCGACCAAAGGTCAGGACTACCTAGTGCAGCCAGGTCGGCTGACCAGGTGGCCAGGCCGCCCGACCCAGTGATAGGGTCGGCCGACCCCTGGTCAGGCCGCCTGACCTCCCAAGTCAGCCATGTGCCACCTCATTGATCCACATCATGAAGAAAACACAAGTGCACCCAAATCTAACCGCAAGACCAAGCATCCAATGCATCCAAAGGCCGAAAATGCACCAAGTCACGGATCCACAACGTCATCAATCCGAGGGAGAAGCAAAGTGGCCAATGCAGGGCTGACACGTGGTCGCCCGACCTCCTACAAGGTCGGCCGACCTACCCTCGGAGGCATTTTCCACGTGCAACAACCATCCTAACCGCCAACCGCCATGGCGAAGCAAGATCAAGCCGTTGGAGTGCAAAGGCGGTGGATCGGGTGGTTGCCCGACCTCGAAGTAGGTCGGCCGACCTCCCCCCTAGGTCGGCCGACCACCGACTTCAGCCTCCCACCGACCTAAGCCTCCTACAAATACCCCCCTCTCATATGGGACTATAAATAGGCCTTTAGAGCTCATTTGTAAAGGTGTGGAGAAGTTGAGAGCCATATCCTACCTTAAAGAGTGTCATTTTCCACATCTTAGTAGTTAGGATAGTCCTGGGAGTTAGAGTGAGTCGAGCTTTGCCTCGAAGTTCTCGGAGATTCTTCTTAATCTGCGGTAACAGCTCTTGTATCTTTTGTACTCAATCTTCAATATAATTTAGTTATATTTTACTTTATTTATATCTCTTGCAAGTGTGGTTATCTTAGTTAGTCAAGTCCCGTTATTCTTGCCGGTGCTATAATCCAACCTGTACGCCAGGCTCTGGTTAGGTCCTCTCCTCTGATCAAGGATGATCTATTGTTACTCAAGCTTTGCTTGAGTACGTTTATAGCGTGCCAGCCTATCCACGCAGATTTGCTTGGTAGCCCCACTCGGTCACAGTGTGTGGTGTGCCTATGTAGTCCAGGCCTATTCGTTCGGTAGGCCCGTAGGCGTTAGCCGGGTCTCCTTCGGTTGTCTACTATCTACCCCCTGACTCCTCGAGGCGCCGGAATTTCGCTCGACGCAAGACCCTGACTTGCTACTTGAGTTTCTTAGTTAACCACGATAGAGTCTTTGCAGCCGAATAGAATAGAGTTTGGGAACTTTATCTCACTCGTTGTCCTCCTAGGCAACTATACCTTTCTACGTGTATCTTAGGTAGTTCAATTTACTTCTTTCCACCATACACCTATCCGTTTACTAGACTTACCCCTTTCTAGTGACTAGCTGGTATATTTATTTAAGTACGGTTCATTCGATTTGAGTTTATTCAGCTATACTCTCTCGCCTGCTGCTTTCTTGTGGATAAAAATACGTACTCGGAATACTCTGAGTGAAAAGCTACAGTGGTCTCCGTGCGCTTACGGAGTAAAATCTTATAAGGCTAAGAGACGCCAACAAGCTTTTCTGGCGCCGTTGCCGGGGAAGCAATAGGCAGAGATATAGTTGATAATCTCTTTTCGAACCCCTTGTCTCTAATAAAAATACCAACTAGTCGTTAGCAGGCACACTTGTCTCTGTTGTTTATGTTGTGGTTGCAACAAAGAGGTGTATGACCGGTTTCGACCTGCCGAAAAATTTCCACAATAACCCAGAAGTTTTGCTTAGGAGGGTCCGTTCCAAGACCGTTCACGGGCAGATACCTGTTCCAAGGGAATTGAACCTTGAAACGGCCACGTCCAGTAGTTCTTCGAACACCGACGACATGGCCGTACCTTCCGAGAAAACCATCCGTGAGTTCTCCATCCCATCCAGTAGCAATGTCCCTATGGGACCGGCCGTCAACACAGGGGAGAACTTCGAACTCAAGCTGGGAGTCATTCACATGGTTCAAGCCATTCCCTTTTGTGGTTTAGCAATGGAGGATGCCAACAACCACCTGCAGCAATTCCTGGAAATCTGCAGTACATTTACCATGAAAGGTGCGTCCGCCGATGCTATCAAGTTACGTCTCTTCCCATTTTCACTTGTTGGAAAGGCGAAGCAATGGTTCTACCTCAACCACTCAACACTGACAACTTGGGATGCGTGCTCAAATGCATTCCTCGCCAAGTACTTCCCTCTGGGAAAGGCCAATGCGTTGAGAAACAAGATCTCGAGCTTTCAACAGCTTGCAGATGAAACGGTGGCGGAGGCCTGGGAAAGATTACAGGACTACATAGCAGCCTGCCCCCACCATGGCATGGAAGAATGGCTGATCATTCAGAGTTTCTTTCACAGTTTAAACCGTACTGCTCAAGAGCACCTAGATGCAGCCACTGGAGGATCTTGCCTATCCTAAAGTGTGAGAGCGGCCAAAAATCTGATTGAGAAGATCGCCACTAATCAGGGATGGAAGGAAGATAGGTCACACCCACGATCCCATGGAGTCCATCACATTGACAGCACGGACATGCTGGCCGCCAAGATGGACTTGCTTTTAAAGAAGGTAGAAGAAATCCTGAGACCGCACCAGTCCAGGCCCTCGACACTCGCATGACTTGTGAAGTCTATGGGAACACGGGGCATTTAGGGAACAGCTGCCCTCAAACGCGACCGGAAGACGCCAACTTCATCGGTAATTCTAGCAACTTCAACAACGGGAATCGTCCCCAACCAGGCTGGAACACGCGCCCATATATGCCATTCTTCGGACAAGGTAACTCCTCTGGTAACTCACAGCTGTTCAATAAGCCTAGTTCTTTTGATCCTAAAGCTGTGTATGATAGCATTAGTAAAAAGTTTCATGCAAATGATAGACTTTTTGAATCTATTTCCTTGCAAATGGAAACTTTTAACAGTGCTATGCAAAATCAACTGAGTTTCAATAAAATGTTAGAAACACAAATAGCTCAGTTGGCTGTCTCTTTGCCTAATGCTAATGCGGGAAAGCTTTCGGGACAACCGGAACCTCCCCCCAAAGAGCATATCAATGCTGTCACCACTAGGGGTGGTAAGTCCACTCAGGACCCTCCACATCCTAGTGGTGCGTCACGCACTAACCATACAGGCAAGGAACAGGAGAAGACCACCGAAACGGAGGAGAATGATGATCCAGAGACCAGCACTGGTGCCGCGAAGGAGAAGGCACCACCGAAAACTCTCCCACACGAGTTTTATGACTCAACGGTGTTGCCATTCCCTCAACGCAACAAAAAGGCTGCCGCCGATGAACAATATAGTAAGTTTGTTGAGGTCATTAAGAAATTATATATCAATATAACTCTGCTAGATGCAATGCAGGTACCGACATATGTAAAGTACTTGAAAGATATACTCATAAATAAGAAACCACTGCCATCAGCGGAAATTGTGCACATGACTGAGGAGTGTAGCGCAGCTATACTCAACCAACCTCCATAGAAGAAGGACCCTGGTAGTCCTACCATTCCATGCTCAATTGGGAACCAAGTCTTCAATCAAGCCTTATGTGATTTCGGAGCAAGCATTAGTGTTATGCCTAAAATTGTCTTCAATAAACTCAATCACGCGGCACTCGTGCCCACAAGTATGTGCCTGCAACTTGCGGACCAATCTATCCGACACCCCACGGGAATCGCCGAGGATGTCCCGGTGAAGATCCGGAACTTTCCCATTCCCGTGGACTTTGTGGTATTGGATATGGAGATTGATGCAAAGACACCGCTCATTCTTGGGCGGCCGTTTCTGAGCACCGCGGAAGCAAGCATAGATGTTGGGGCCGGAGAAGTCCACCTCAACATAAACAGAATGAGGGAGACCTTCTCTTTTTGACCAAAAGTGGAGCAGTGTAGCCAAGTGAAGATCTACAAGTGCCAAAAGTATGTGCCGAAGCCACCAATCTATGATGCTTCCGGGAAAGAGATGGATAGTCTCGTAGCATTCATGAAACGGAAGTTAGCCACCGAGGCTGCCATCCGACAACGAGAGGAAGACGAATGGAAGAAGGCGAGAGCCATGAAGGCTAACCGCAAGAACCAGGAAACAGGAGGCAAAGCTCCTGTTAAGAAGGCCGGCATCCATGATTTTACAAGACCCACCAACCGAGGGTGCAATAAAAATCAACATTGAGGCCCTAGGATAAATACTATGGGGCATGTTGACAATGAGCGTGCCCAGAACCCATCCATGACAAATTCCAAGTGGCTCGCAAAGGTACCGCTTACCTCCCCGTACGTACGCTCACGCGACATCCCGAAGGACGATAAATGGTTCGCTCCCGCCAAGAGGTAAACCTGGCATTATCTTCCGACGGCATATTTATTTCCCGCTAGTTTAAATTCTCATTCTCCATTGCATATTTAATTTTGGCAATGCATATTTTTTTATCTGTCATTGTATTTAGTTTATACCTCTCATTTTCGAAAAAAAGATATTAGGGGCCAGCCGACCCTAGACCACCCCATGCAAAAGGGTAAGCAAGGGGGCTGGTCAAGCCAGCCGACCGAGCCTGCCTCCCCTCTCCTTTCCTCTTCACTCCGTCTCCCTCCTTTCTCTTTTCTCTCTTCTTTTTATTTTTACTTGCTCTTTGCCTCATTCCTAAGCAAGGTAGGTGGAGAGGGGCAGCATCTACCGGCCGCCCGACTGACACCCTAGGCTGGCCGACCGGATGATGAGGCCGGCCGACGCCTCCCTTGGTCGCCCGACCACTTTCCCCTTTCATTTTCTCCTTTGCACTTTCCACTTTCCTCACTCCCGAAGCAAACCAAGTTCAAATGGAGCACTCTGAGGCCGCCCGACCAGCACTCATGGCCAGCCGACCGCACCTCCCCCCTTCCTCTCCTCTTTTCTTTCTTGTCTCTTCCTCCTTTACCCTTTGCTCACTCTCTAAGCAAGAGAGCAGCACTATTCTGGCCGGCCGACTGCACTACCATGTCGCCCGACCCCTGTCCACGCAAAGCAAAGAGGATGTACTCGAGTGGTCGCCCGACCACCAGCCTAGGCCACCCGACCACCCCTGCAGGCTGGCCGACGCTCCCGTGGTCACCTAACCAGCCACTCTCTTCTTTTCCCCTTTCCTTTTTCCCTTTGCACCTTCCTTCCAACACACTCAAGGCCAAGGTCGCCCGACCACGGGAGAAGGCCGGCCGACCACGGCCATGGGTCGGCCGACCCCTTCACCTGGCCGCCCGACCCCCTTATGCTCCCATTCAGCTATAAATAGCCCCCATAACCTCCTTCTCCAATGCACCAAGCAGCAGCAAGCAACTCCCTTCTCTCCCTCTCTTAATCTCTTTGTTTAGTAGTAGTTTAGCTCTTGCTTAGCCAAAATAATACCCAAATAAAATCTAGTTGAGCAAAAATAATCTAGCCACTCTCTTCGGCAAGACCACGAACGAGTTGTGGTGGCGTCACGCCCCACAAGGATGACTAACCGCTAACGCAAATTTCATTTTGTCATCTCATAGTTTTTGTGGTCACTTTTTCTGTGCAGGATGAAGCGCGCATTCAAGAGGGCGAGAAGTGCCATCAGCAACGCAGGGCAGCACATATGGTTCTCGACGTCCTCCAGCTCGCAAAACCCGAGGAAGGTGTCCGACAGAGGCTCATCAAGTGCTGGGCCGGGAGGAGAAGAAGCTTCGTCCTCCATCACCGGACTCGTATTGCTGCTGGATTCTCAAATCCAAACGCGAAATCAAGACGAGGCCGACTTGCTGAGGCGACTCCACACCAAGCCTATCACCCTCACCAAGTGCTTCGATGAAGTCCTCATGACAAGCACATGTATGGATGACGAATTCGATGAAATTTTCAGTATGGTAGGCTGGGAGAATTTTGCACATGTTAGCGAGGGAGGCATAGTCCTCCTCACAAAGGAGTTTCTTATGACCCTCTGAGTAGTATCACTGGAGTCCGGCACAACGGTTCACTTCAGACTCTTTAACTCTGAGCATGAACTGACACTCCGTCAGTTCAGTAATGCTCGGAGGTTCTCACCCCGCTGCTCCATAGCAGCCGAACCCGTAGGCTTCAATGCAACAGAGTTCTGGAAGGAACTAGCCGGGCCAGACCATAAGGGGAAGAAGAGCATCACGAACATTAAGCACCCCACTATGCGGTTCATGGCCCGCTGGATTACCATCGTAGTCCTGCCCCACGATGACACACGTTGCGTGACCATAGAGGACTTAAAAATCCTCTATGCCATGTGGCGTAAGCAGAAGTATGCACCTATCACCGCCATGCTCTACCACTGGATGAAGCTAGTTTGGGATGAAAATTCCATATCAATCACGTCATTCGTGACGAGGATTGCATCCGAATTAGGGGTATTAGCTAATGCCCAGGTGGCATTCTTACCCCCTGACACGCCCAACCTAGTCACCGAGAGCCACTCCATCCGCGCACACTTCCTGCGCAAGAACCCCAGCACGGACACGTATGTCATGATATATAAGGGGTACAACTTTGAAGTGCCTCTACCAGCGCCTCAATTCAAAATCTATCACGTGGACACACTCTCTATGCCATTAGAGAGCGCCCCGGAGGAAGAGCCTTTAGAGGAGCCCAGGCACAGTGTAGTGGGAGTCATGACCAGGGCACAAAGGAGGGCAGCCCAAGAGCGCTTACAGAAGCAAGCCCAGGATGCGCAGGCCGCTAGGACGGGACCTACCTAGTTCCATACCGCGGCAGGCATGTCCTGGCACACCCAGGGACCAGACCCGACGTGGCAGCCCCACGGAGGATCTGGAACACAATGGGGACACGAGCCGAGCGCTGCATTCTCACAGCAAGAAGGAGGAGGAACCTTCTATGGATTTGAGTCAGCACCATATGAGGCAGGACCATCTGCCTCTACACGCTTTGCAGGAGACCCGTTGAGTGCCATCTTTGGGTCCCTGACCATTCAGGACCAGCGCACAGCTGGGATTGCCCAGCAGCTTAACCAAGTAGACGAGCGCACTCAGGTCATCCAGCAGACCCAGGACGAACAGTACAACCGCCTCCTCGAAATAGAAGCGACGGCTCAGCGCACCTTTGATGAGTCCCAGTGATTCTTCTAGTACTATGGGTACTACCCCGAGTAGCTTCGTTGAAGCTTGGGGGGGAACCCGAATCGACAGCTGGGTATGTATGACAGTCTCCCGATTTCTGCACCACTCATGTATCTTTGCTTTGAAAGTTTATTAGTTTGTTTGCTCAATCTAGTTTGTTTAATTTAGTTTAGTTTATTTCAGGATATAAAAAAAAACTTCCATGCTTTAATGATAAGTTCACATGCTAGCTTCATCATAGAAATGATGAATAGTTGCTCTATCAAGTGAATGATTTAATTCTTGCATGTGACTTATGCTTAGCTTAATTTTGAGTTTGTGAATAAAAGAAGTAAACCAAGGTTCTATCTTGTGGATGCCATTTGTGATAACAAGTCTAAGTTGTTGTGAGATGAATGATATGACTTGAATATGGGATAATTCTTTCATGCTCTTAGTAAGATGAACATCTCAGGTTTTTAATTTGAAAACAACAAAATATAGCTCCCCTTGGTTAAAAATACCTACCAGAGCCAAAAAAAATGCTTCAATTAGTTGAAACTGCTACAAAGAACTGCTTAGTGATATTTTGAGCTTTGTCAAATTTTGAGCCTCTTTGAGTAGAAATATCACCTTCTGTTGATAGCTAGAGTACAAAAGCAAAAATGCAAGTGATCCATTCCGGACTTTGCATCCACTAAAATGTCTCCAAATACTTCGCATAATCCCTAGCCTTCAAATCTCAAGGAGTAAGGGTATGAAGCCCAAAAAGAAAAGCATGCAAAAGCATGGCAAAAAGAAAAATGCGTGTAAAAGCACGGCAAAATGAAAAGCATGCAAGTTCAAGAATGGCAAAAATAAATAAAAACTCCATATCCACTCCAAATATACAAAAGGCTACAAGGGATGAATACCAAGAGAAGGAGGCATAAAGTACCACCACTCATACTCCAGTGATCAATAGAAGAAGTGATAGAGTACACTCTTTGGTCCAATCTTTGGCTTAGCAAAATAAATATCCTAAGTGTGCCACATTCTCCCTACCCAAAGCTACACAAAGGCCTTAGTGTAGGAAAATGTTGGCCGAATCCTGGCCCTTGGTAAGAAAACACATTTGAGCGCCTGAGAGCACCTTGGGGAAGCTACTTTTGTTTTGAAAAATCTTAAAAACTCCTGAGAAAGACATCCAAAAACAGCAAGTTAGATGAACTCCTGTACAATGGTCGTTCCATCTCTCAACCGCCCAAGGCAAGGTAAGCAAACAAATGCACCACAGGTAGTACACAAGGTGAGCTTCAATTATTTTACTTCTCAAAATAAAAGCATGAGTATTGAGTCACATATAAGAATATCATCTGCGACATTGCAGCAACTCCTGATCTACTCTCAGTCTTAGCTTTGCTCGAGTGCGAGCAAAAGTTTAAGCTTGGCGGGGTGTTGACGGTTGTAATCTCACGATATCTACCGTCAATTACCAACCAAATGGAGCTATGCAAGTGAATAATTATGGACTAACCCCTCTACTAATGAGTTCCACAAGTTTTGTATGAATATTTGGATGCAGATATCAAAATGCACATAAAATAGATGAAAACAAGCCAATGATCAAATATAAGGCACACTGGCCAAAGTGGCCAGGTCGGCCGACCACATCACCAGGTCGGCCGACCACGGGTCAGGCCTACCTGGTGCAGCCAGGTCGGCCGACCAGGTGGCCTGGCTGCCCGACCCAGTGACAAGGTCGGTCGACCCCTGGTCAGGCCGCCCGGCCTCCCAAGTCAGCCATGTGCCACCTCATTGATCCACATCATGAAGAAAACACAAGTGCACTCAAATCCAACCGCAAGACCAAGCATCCAATGCATCCAAAGGTCGAAAATGCACCAAGTCACGGATCCACAATGTCATCAATCCGAGGGAGAAGTAAAGTGGCCAATGCAGGGCTGACACGTGGTCGCCTGACCTCCTACAAGGTCGGCCGACCTACCCTTAGAGGCATTTTCCACGTTCAACAACCGTCCTAACCGCCAACCGCCATGGGGAAGCAAGATCAAGTCGTTGGAGTGCAAAGGCGGTGGATCGGGTGGTCGCCCGACTTCAGAGTAGGTCGGCCGACCTCCCCCCTAGGTCAGCCGACCACCGATTTCGGCCTCCCACCGACCTAAGCCTCCTACAAATACCCCCTTCTTATATGGGACTATAAATAGGCCTGTAGAGCTCATTTGTAAAGGTGTGGAGAAGTTGAGAGCCATATCCTACCTTAGAGAGTGTCATTTTCCACATCTTAGTAGTTACGATAGTCCTGGGAGTTAGAGTGAGTCGAGCTTTGCCTCGAAGTTCTCGGAGATTCTTTTGAGTCTGGGGTAACAGGTCTTGTATCTTTTGTACTCAATCTTCAATATAATTCAGTTATATTTTACTTTATTTCTATCTCTTGCAAGTGTGGTGTACCCTTTATTTTGCATACTTGATAGGCTTAGACTTGTGGTTATCTTAGTTAGTCAAGTCCCATTGTTCTTGCCGGTGCTATAATCCAACCTGTACGCCAGGCTCTGGTTAGGTCCTCTCCTCTGATCAAGGACGACCTATTGTTACTCAAGCTTCGCTTAAGTACGTTTATAGCGTGCCAGTCTATCCACGCAGATTTGCTTGGTAGCCCCACTCGGACACAACGTGTGGTGTGCCTGTGTAGTCTAGGCCCGTTCGTCCGGTAGGCCCGTAGGCATTAGCCGGGTCTCCTTCGGTTGTCTACTATCTACCCCTTGACTCCTCGAGGCGTCGGAATTTCGCTCGACGCAAGACCCTGACTTGCTACTTGAGTTTCTTAGTTAACCACGATAGAGTCTTTGCAGCCGAATAGAATAGAGTTTGGGAACTTTATCTCACTCATTGTCCTCCCAGGCAACTATACCTTTCTACGTGTATCTTAGGTAGTTCAATTTACTTCATTCCACCATACACCTATCAGTTTACCAGACTTACCCTTGTTTAGTGACTAGCTGGTATATTTATTTAAGTACGGTTCATTCGGTTTGAGTTTATTCAACTATACTATCTCGCCTGCCGCTTCCCTGTGGATAAAAATACGATACTCGGAATACTCTGAGTGAAAAGCTATAGTGGTCTCCGTGCGCTTGCGAAGTAAAATCTTATAAGGCTAAGAGACGCCAACAAGAAGCTCAAGAAGCTTCGCTACTATCTCTCTTCAGCACAGTGGCAGCCCGAGCAGAGGGATCAGCGAGTGGATCCTCGCTTCGAGACACTCGACCAAGCTTCGCTCTACGAGAGCTCCAGGGCCGCTGGGATGGGGCTGTTTCCCCACGTAGTTCTGAGTATTCCGAGGATGGGGACAACTATTGGACAGAACCTGTACCGATTCTTTGAGCACATCCCAGGATTGACGGGTCTTTGAGAGCACGTGCATGGTTACGTGGAGGACTGGGTCCGCGTGTTCTATGCGACCCTCGACGTCAGTGAGGACAGAGACTATATACAGTTTAAGTTCCAGGGTTACCCAGTCCGTCTCCACAGGAAGAACGTGGCACTACTTCTTGAGCTTGAACTGTCAACCACCTCCTGCACACCGACGTGTACAGAGACTCCGAGCCACCTCGTCACTCGAAGAATGAGCGTACAGCACTGACCGACGCCGAGGTGTGCTGCTTGTTCAGGGAGGGGGCACAGGAGAGGACACCGCGTCAGCTTACACCAGAGGCTGGTGTGATTCACAGGGCGATGCGTCATACCCTCCTTCCACGACTTGGTTACAAAGAGGGGATCACCACCTTACAGCAGCACCTCCTTCGTGCTTCACTTCAGCGGATCCCCTTCTATGTTGTGGATTTTCTTATAGCGGAGATGGAGGACGTGATCACCGACGGAATGGGTTCTCACAGGAGCTTCCCATATGCTCACTATATCTCTCACATGCTTAGTTGGATTGACGATGACCCAGGGTCCTCCCCCCTCCTGTAGATGAGGCTGTTCAGGCAGATCACGACGAGCTTCCCGATGCACAAGGCTCATGCACCGCCCGCTCCTAGAGCACCGGTGCAAGGGCCTGCACCTCCAGAGGGACCCCGTGATGCGTCTCCCCCCAGACCTTCAGAGACTGAGACTGTACCAGAGACAGGGGGTGAGACTGCTGCGGATACAGACATTGGGGCTGACAGCTCAGATAACGAGCGCGCGCGCCACCTCAGCCACTCCTCTCTCATGATCATGAGGCAGGTGGCTCACGCGCTCCTCCACTAACCCCACCACCGCCGTCTGTCACAGCTGCTCAGGTTGCGTCACCTACAGAAATAGCGTCGATGTTTCAGATGATGATTCAGCACCAGCAATAGCAGCAGCAGAGGGCCGATGAGCGTCTGGCAGAGTGCCTTGCAGAGTAGCAGAGACGCAGCGATGAGAGCTTTGCGCTCCTCCTTTAGCAGCAGCAGATGCAGTAGAGGAGTGACAAGCGTTTTCTCCAGGTCCAGCAGCAATCGGCCGAGCAGCAGGCGAGGATTCTCTCCACAGTTCACTCGCTGGTCGCAAGGCTCCGGACGGACACTCAGCACCAGATTGAGTCCCTGCGCCAGCAGTTCCAACTTGCTCCCTCTGCTTGTAGCCTCCCTGCCTCTCACTACCTCAGACACTAGCCTCCAGAGTCGTTCGCCTCGCTAGCCCCTCTGAGCACTTCACCGATACACTTCTCGTACTTAGAGTTGCTAGCGAGCCAGCGGAGGATGGAGTTGACGCAACTTTCGGCACGTACGCTTCAGTTTGACTCCTCTCCGCCGACGTTGCCAGATCTGCCTCTCACCACCACGCCAGACAGTCAGCTCCAGACCTCAGGGCAGCCCCCAGTCAGCAGTGCTCCTGAGGTTTTTCCGGTGCCAGAGGCGTCCGAGCCGTCACCTGCAGAGGCTACTCCAGAGTTCCAGTTTGCTACCCAGTCGACTGAGCCAAGCTTCCACACTGCTTCCACCATGTGCTCGATGACTGGTACCACTGCTCCAGTCACGACAATGACACCGACTCTCACCGTCTCTGCCCCACTCGAGGCTCCAGGCACTGTTTCACCCTCCGACATCGAGCGAGCGGTTGACGACGCAGCGGCCAATAGCGACTCTGATTCCCCGTCACGCTTTATCCTGTCCTCTCAGAAGGACGGCTCCAGGCTTCCCGACCCTCCGGTGTCGTAGGTCTCCCTTCTTGGTGTTTGACACCAAAGGGGGAGAATAGTCTTAGGGGGAGCTTAGGGGGAGAGTCAGTAGAGCTAGAGAGTGTCTAGTAGTCAGGGAGAGCTTTTGAGAGAGATCTTTTGATGTATGATGGATTCTCTTTTGGATGTTGATCCATGTCATGACATTTGGCTTTTGAGCATGATGTATGTTCTCATGACTGTGGTTCCTTGTTTCTGGATGTGACTTTATGTGTTTATATTCATGTTTTACTTTGAGCTTTGTGTTTACTTTCTTTACTTTACTAGCTCTGCTTGTGATGTTGTCATCAATCACCAAAAAGGGGGAGATTGTGAGAAACAAGCCCTAAAAGGTAGAGATTTCGGTGATTAATGACAACCTAATGTCGTTTACTAATGAGTTCATGCTTTGAAGGTTTCATATTAGAAATTGAGCTCATTGGTTGTTTAAAAGAGACCCCCAAATTTCAAATTCAAATGGATGACTTGTGGTTTAATCGTGCTAGCAAGAAGATCGGGTGTTTCCCTAGCTCTAAGTGCCAAAGGGTGAAGAAGGGCACTTAGTTTTCCATTTGCTAGCTTTAGTCGAGCCGTACTATCAAGAGGAGTTGAGGTGAGTAGCTTGAGTCACTTCAATTCGAGAATTCTCTAACTTTCGAGTGCATCTAGGTCCTAAAGCTCAAGCACCTTAAAACATGCCAAAACACACTCATTTTTGTCAAATAAGTCAAGAGAAAGCCCTTTGAAAAACTTTACAAAACTCTGTTTGAAAACAGCGCTGAAAACCAGTTTTTATGTACCACCGGACTGTCCGGTGGCGCAAAAACATAGCGCTGAGGTTATGTCGTTTGGCTGAGCTTCAATAGCCACCGGACTGTCCTGTGGCTCACCACCGGACTGTCCGGTGCCACCACCGGACGATATAAACTAAGGGCTCTGTTTCCTTACGTCCCAGGGAAAACAGCCCACCGGACTGTCCGGTGGCTCACCACCGGACGTTATAAACTGAGGGGCTGCTAAGTGGTCTTAGGCAAACCAACCACCGGACCGTCCGGTGGTTGTCCACCGGACTGTCCCGTGGCTCTAAGGTCCTTGGCGCGAAATGGGGATTTGAATTTTTTTCATACCCGGACTGTCCGGTGGGTACGCAAAAAAAAGGTTGGAGCTCCCCAACGGCTAGTTTTGGAGCTCCACCCTATTTAAAGGCTCCCCCTCCCCTCATTTACTACCTTTGCAACCCAGGAACACTCACATACATTCAGAGGTCACCTACACCACCAATTCCACACTAAATCTTGAGCTTTGGGCTAGAGACTTGAGAGAAGAAAACTTCTTGAGTGAGGTTGATTCAAGTGAAGCCACAGCTTATTACTCTTGGTGATTGTGATCACCTAGACGGCTGCGGTCGTGCGTTCCGCGAGCTCCGGAGCTTGTGGGAGAAGCGGAGCAAGCCCTTTGCAAGGGAATTGTAACCGGCTCAAGCTCGCCGGTCCGGAGCGAAGAAGAGCTTCATCAAGAAGAGAGCACTTGGTCCGCCGATCAAGGGGTTGCTTGACCTTTGCGAAGGTCACTTTGCCAACCTCATTCCTTGCGAGGTTTGAGGCTGGGATCCTTACGAGGAGCCTGCGAGAGCAAAGCCTTGCGAGGGGCACCAAACGAGGAGTAGGGGGTTGAGACCGTGTGTCTCCCCGAACCTCGGGAAAAAATCTTTATGTCTTCTCTTTACTTTTTGGCATTTACTTTCCGCACTTTACTTTCCTAGAATTGCATGCTTGGCTCTAGGTTGCAAACCTTTTTGTATGTGTAGTTCATTAGGATCACTTGGTTAGGCACTAGGGTGAATTGGGACTTGTGTGATAGGATTTAATTTTGAGTTTTGAAATTAGAAGTCCAATTCACCCCCCCCCTCTTGGACATCTTGATCCTTTCAGCATCAATAGCTTGATTGCTCACAGGAACTCGGTTCTCCTAACCGAGCACCCCTGAATGAGCCGTGCGGTTTCAAGAACTCGGCTCTCCTAACCGAGCACCCTTGAATGAGCAGCGCGGTCGCAGGAACTCGGCTCTCCTAACCGAGCACCCCTGAAGTGACATCAACATCGGCCACACGCTAGGTTATCTCTGTCAGCTAAGTTATTTCAATATTTACTGATGCATTTATATATGCTGTTTATCCAACTGGTTTGCTCCGTTGCTTTGATATTATTGAGTATATTTTCTCTCCGGACAATACTACTCAGTGGGTTGCGCCGCCGCGCGCCTCGCCGAGTCACTGCTTCTTCGATTCGGGGCTATGCCGCCGCGTGCCTCGTCGACTCACTGCTTTATCAACTCGGGGGCCGCACCGCCGCGGGCCTCGTTGACTTTCTGCTTTCGACTCGGGGGCTGCGCCGCCGCGCGCCTTGCCGACTCGCTACTTCATCAGCTCGGGGGCTGCACTGTCGCGCGCCTCGCCGACTTGCTACTTTGTCGACTCGGGACCTGCGCCGCCGTGCGTCTTGCCGACTACTTCGGCTCGTGGGCTCCGCCGCCCAGCTAGCGATGTGTTTCCGCTAGCCGGCCTCTTCGTCGCCACGCCGATCGCTCCGCAAACTCGGGAGCTCCGCTGCTCGATTAGTGGATGCTATTCCCACTAGTTGGACACCTCGCCGACTGCTACATCGACTCGGCTTGGCTGGTGACATATTTCCACTAGCTGAGCACTCGGATGACTTCATCATTGCTAGCTGAGCATTCGGAATTTTTGAAGACCACTCGACCACTTGACCCTCGACCTGTTTATACTAAACAGCTTGAGGCTCGGGGGCTATAGGGTGGATACCAGTGAATTTTTTTGAAGACTTTGACAAGCAAGATCGGATGTTCAGATGATTTAGTCACTACAGATTGATTCAAACCTTCAAGTTGATTGCTACTCAAGTCAACCTAAAGCTTGGGGGCTACTCCATATGGAGTCCATCTTGCGATGGCCTCCATACTATGATGTGAAGATTCTTTGAAGATAGTAGACTCCATAAAGACCTTCAAGACGATTTCTTCCAAATCCTCATGAAGCTCAGGGGCTTGTGGGAGTCATATACACACGGGTGCCCTATGATGACGGATTGTACTTGAAGCCCACGGACCAAGACGGCATGGATTGTTAATTGTAATCCAACTAGGACTCTTTTACTTGTACCCCAAGCTCCTTGGCCTATATAAGTGGAGCTGGCAACCCTAGTTTGGCACAATCATACAACTATCAGATGTCAACCATAGCCGCTGGACCCTTGGTCATAGTGACTTGGGTTTGGCTCATACGGTCAAGCAATACAATCCACATACACCCTATACAGGACGTAGGGTTCAGCGATTTGGCTGCCCGAACCTGTCTAAATCGTTGTCTCCTGTGTTCTTTATACCATCACGATCTCCTTGCCAACCCCCTACCGATCTCAAAACCTCAACGTAGATCATCCCGTGGTGGGCTGCTGGGAATAAACTCTCACAAATAGTTCGAAATCCTTCCAAAAATTAAGTATAGCACTTTTCCAAGACAATGTTGCAAAACACACAATAATCGGTGATAATTGTTAGTAAAAGATATAATTGACGCTTAAAAACAATGAAAAATCATATAAAATGATATAAAATATTAGTCAAAATCTTGCGTCAACAGCAACCTAGGGTGACAAGATAGTAATTCAATCTCTAGTAAAGTAAATGCTCAATGTAAGTACATGAAAGTAAAGAGAACAATGGAATCACCACACAAGAGACCGAATTTTTCCCATGGTATGGATGACTTGGCAGTCACCCCTAATCCACATTGAGGTGGATTCAAAGCATCCAACCGCTCCTTTATCAAGACTCTACTTGATCTTTGAGCCAGATTGGTCAATGAACCTCGATTCCACTAGAGTTGTTTTTCACCACTCCGGTGAGGCAACCACAATGCCTCTCACAACCACCATCGCGGCTCCTTCATAATCTTCTTTGAAGAGCTCAACGGAAACGGCCACCAGGCCGTCTAGGAGGCGGCAACCTCCAAGAGTAAAAAGCCAATGACGCTTGCTTGATGGAATCCTAGTGCCTCAAAGCTCAGACACTTGATGCAATGCACTAGGTGGCTCTTAATCTCACTAGAATGCAATTCTAAGCAATATGAGTGAGAGAGAGGGGAGGAAGGATCAAGAATGCTTAGCAAGTGATCGAAATGGCCAAAAGAGGTGCCAGACCCCAGGCACTAAGTATTTATACACCCCCTCTCCTCAACTAGCCATTATGAGTGAAACTCGCGAAAAATAGTCAGTTCGCGGATAGTCCGTCGTTCAAGGCCCTGACAGTCCGCACTTGAATTCCAATGGCTATAAACGCAATATATGCTTGTCAGAGTCACTGAAAAATGAACTGTGGATACTCCGCCATACAAGGCCTGGGAGAAATGATTGGCGGACAGTCCGCCCAAAGTGCTCGGACAGTCCATCGTTCAACTAAGAGCACCCAAGAAACTTACAGTCCCTGCCATATTCCTAAAATACACGACAGACGGTCTACCACCCAAGACCAGACAGTCTGTTGTGGAACCTTAAATCCTTGACAGGAACCACAACAAACTGTTGGTTTTTTAGCTCTTAACTACAGATAGTCCGCCACTCGGGGCTGAATAGTCTATCATGGACTTTCTCGTCCAACACAGAAACCACTAGTTTCTACCCACAAAAAGGTTAGCCTTGCGGATAGTCTGCGCCATAGGCTTGGATAGTCCGCCGTACAATAGCCCTCTTTCAAACAAGCTTTTGAATAGAATTTTACACTCTCTTTTGCTCCCTTCTACTCTCAGTGCCAAGCATACAGCGGTTTTGACAACACCATCAGGAGAAGAATTAGAAGTCATGGCAACACTACCCATGCTAGAAGATGGCTCAGAAATGACAGGTCAACGATAGTTTTTAGGAGCAAGACCAACAACGACAAGCACACGAAGTTAGAAGAAGAGTTGAGAACAGTTTACCCATATCCTTTCTTTGCTAGCCAACCCGAATCTTGGGACGAGATTCTTGTTAAGGGGGTAGAATTGTAACACCCTAAATTTCATTTTACAGAATTTTAAATAATTAAAATGTTTTTTAATTTATTAAGGTTTTTTTGTTTAGAATGAGCATTTAATGAATTTAGAAAATAAAGTTTAAAGCAAATATAGGTCAACATGTTTGCATTCATACTGGTGCATATTTTATTGCTAATGTGATTTAAGGACTTGAATTCTAATTTATTTCAATTGGTAGATAGATTTGGCTTTGCTTTTATAGGGGAAAAAAGGGAGAGAAAGGGAGAGAAAATAGAAAGAAAAAAAAAAGAAGAAAACATCCTAGGCCGGCCAAGTGGCCCAACCGGCCTAGTTTCCCTCTTTCCCCCTTCGGCCACCTGCTCGCCCAGCTCACCACCGCGGGCGAGCCAACCCAGCAGGCCAGCCGGCCCATCCCTGCGCCCCTCTCTCGTTCTCTCTCTACACGTGGGTGTTGGCGGCTCTTAGCCTTAACAGGTTTTACTCTGCAAGCGCACGAAGACCGCTGTAGCCTTTCACCCAGAGTATTCCGAGTATCGTAATTTCCACAGGGAAGCGGCAGGCAAGAAAGTATAATTGGATAAACTCAAATCAAATGTTCCGTAAACTTAAATAAATGTGCCAACAAGTATCTAAATAGGGGTAAGTCAAATAAAGATAGGTGTATGGTGAAGAAGTAAAATAAACTACCTAAGATACACGTAGAAAGGTATAGTTGCCTGGGAGGACAACGAGTGAGATAAAATCCCCAAACTCTATTTTATTCGGCTGCAAAGACTATATCGTGGTTAACTAAGAAACAAGCAAAATTCCGGCGCCTCAAGGGGTCAGGGGGTAGATAGTAGACCACTGAAGGAGACCCGGCTAATGCCTACGGGCCTACCGAACGAACGGGCCTGGGATATATAGGCACACCACACGCTGTCACCGAGTGGGGCTACCAAGCAAATCTGCATGGGTAGGATGGCACGCTAAACTAGTGCTCAAGTGCTATCACCACGATAGTGATTGAGCACTAAAACTCGTCCTTGATTCCAAGGGTTAGAGCTAACCAGACTCCTAGATCTAAGTCTAGGAAAGGCTTATAGCACCGGCAATAGTAACAAGACTTGACTAACTCAGGTAACCACAGTCTAAGCCTAGCAAGTACGCAAATAAAGGTACACCACACTTGCAGGAGATAGAAATAAAGTAAAGTAAATAAATTATACCGGAGATAAAAAGAGTACAAAGATACAAGAACTTTACCACAGACTCAGAAGGATCTCCGAGAACTCCGAGGAAAAGCTCGACTCACTCTAACTCCTAGGACTATCCTAGCTACTAAGATGTGATGCTCCTGGCATCTCAGAAGCCTTAACACACGGTTAGATGAAGGCTAACGATAAATTAAGGCTTAATCATGCTTAGTGATTAACAGGAAGCACGTGGAGGAGCCACTAAATCAAAATTTTCTACACAAGATACAAGACCACACATTTCGTGGTTGAATAAGTCAACACTCACATGCTTTTGAGCTCAACTCCAAATGCCAGACCTCGGATAAGAAAAGTAGCCCTAGACCTTTCCGTTGGACAATGTTCAAAAAGCTAAAGACAAGAGGTTTAAAAGATCAAACCGAATCCAACCAACACTTCCTCCGAGGATAGCAAGTGTGATCGTGAGCAAACTTGAGCCCTAATAAAGCTTTCAAATTCATTAAGTACCCGAGCTCAACTCCGTTGACAAACTTGTTGTACATGTTATGGATTATCCTATTGCTACACTGAGCAGGGATCAAAGCTATCGTCTACTCACTCAAATTTTCACCTACATATCTCATGGAAACAACTAGAGCAACCCACACTTAGAATTTTCCCACGTATGGATTTTCAGCTTTTCCCTAAGTTGATTCTGAAATTACTTTTGATTTCACTATACAACTTCAAAATCTTCCTTTCTATGAAGTGAAATTAAACTTATCACCCTTCAAATGCACCTATTGTGGAGGTGTTTAGACTTCATTTGAGTATTCAAAAGTTTGAAACAAGAAAGACTCTACTTAAACTAAAGCTGCAATTTTACCAAACCCTCAACAATGTTTGTGCTTGTAATTCAAAATATGTGGTGATTCAAGCCAAACTTTATATACCAAACTTGTAGAAACTTTTATTAGGAACAACTTTGGTAATTGGGGTGTTGACATGCATAGTGATTTGCATAGTGTTTTGGGTCTTTTTCTGTCAACACATGAAATCTGTCCAAACCTGACCTGTGTAGTAAATTCAAATTTTATTGGTCTTACAGCCATAATATTGAAATGGTTATATTGAGAAAATTGTAGCTCATAAAATTCTGAACAAGATTGATATAAAACTCTTTGTATGATAGTGGTCACAAAATGGACTTTTAAAAATTTCTAAGCTAAGGGTTTCAGTTGGTCAAACCAGGGACAGCAAGCTAAATGCAAATTTAAACCAAAAACTTCAACAGAACTTAGTATTAATGGTTATAACAAAGTTGTAGATCAACAAATTTTGAACACTTCTTGTATTCTGAGTTTCATCAAAATCGGCCAAATAGGTCCTCAAATAGGCGAAATTCAGAAACTACTTCCCTGGTCAAACAGCCGTTTTTCTTTTTCGGGAATTTCCTTTTCTCACTGAGTCTATGACACGCGGACCCCACATGTCGGATTCCCGCCCAGGTTTGGATGACGACATCACTGTGGGCCCCACTCCCATTTGGACTCCGCAGACTTGGTCCATAGACCATCGCTCCATCCCGATTACCCGGCCCCACCTGTCATTGGCCCCTGGTCTACGGACTCGGTCCGTCCACCGCGACACCTCCCTTCTCCCCGCTCCCGCTCACCCACGCGGCGGCCATGGCCTGCCCGCGCGCCACCGCGCCGGCCGACCCTGCGCCCACCGCGCCCTCTTCACCTGGACGGTAACCCGGCCTCCTTCACTCTCGCCTCGCTCTCTCCCGAGCTCCCCTCTGCCTCCCTCGTCCCCCTGTGCCTCTTCCCTGGAGCTCAGCGCGCCAAGCCGCACGGCCGCCATGGCTAGAGCTCGGCTCGAGCTCACGGCCCCGCTGCTCCAGACCTCCTCCCACCTCCCGGGCACGCGCAACGCAAACACCTTGACACCCTCCACCGAATCCCCAAAGAGTCGACGTCGATTACGTTCCCCACCACCCTCTCCCACGGGTGAACGCCATGAACGCCGCCATGGCTATGAGAGTGCAAGCTCACGCGCCGGGCGCCTCCGGCCCTCTCCCTCCACGCCATCCCCGTCACCACGCCCGCGCGGCCCTCCTCCACCATCCCTGCTACTCCTCGGCCTCTCTAGCACCTCCAGCTCCTCGCCTCACGTGCGCCGTCGCGCGCCGCACCGGCCGCGACCATGCTCGCCGTGGAGGACCCCCTTCGGGCCACTCCCGCGCCTCCACTCCACCTCAATCGAGTTCCCCTCGCCCTAGCGCAGCTATGGAGCCCGACCGAAGTCCCTCCGACCTCCTTCCTCGCCGGAATTGGGTCACCGCGCCGCCGTCACACCGACACGGCCGCGCCCCGGTTCACCGCCGCCGCTCCTCCTCTCTGCTCCAGTCCGCGCGCCGAGATCTGGGGGAAGCGTCTCTCCGTCGATGGGAACACCGTTCGCCACCGCCTCGGCTCCAAGTCCGGCAGCCAGGCCGCCGGCGCAACCCGCCGTCCCCTTCCCTGCGCGTCGGCCAGAGGAAGAAGAAGGAGAGGCCGGTTTTGCGAAAAGGCCCCTGTCGTTTTGTCTATTTCCATTCAAGTTCAATGCACTATTCACTGAGTCTACGTATACTTGCGTGCAGGTACCTGGAGACTATGGTTAATTCCGATCTAATCCCCGTCAGTTTGATTTTGCATTTAAATGCATTTATTTGAACTGCGAACTTTGGAAAGTCATAACAAATCAAATAAAAATCCTAAAAAGGCAAACTCAGTTGCAGTAGACTCCTTGTAAATAGATCTACAAATTTGGGTATGATGTGGGGGTGTGAAAAGTCTGTTTTACCCCTGGTTTAGTGCATGCATGGTGTAGGTAAATAAATGATAAAAGTGGACTAAATGACCTCCAAAAACTATGAAATTTGGGCGGTAGCTTTGTTATGGCATCTAGGTACTTTGAGAATTTTCTTGCAGTAGCACTCACTGTTAAATGACTGATCTACCCCTAGGCTTAAGTTTTTGTAATAAAAAGGCATGGGAAATACTTACCATACGAAACTTTCTCCAAAAGCTGTACTAGATTTTTGGGACACACCTTGTGCTAGGTTTAGCTTGCTGATAAAGTTTGAGCCTCTGCATGTTAAGTCCGAGTGGTGATTTGAAAATGACAAGTGCTACTATGATTTAATCCATAAAATAGAAATGGAATGCTAGTATGTACTCAGAAGTGACTTTCAGTATACTCCTTATAAGTAGTTAATTGGTTAATCCATAGTATAGCACCTGATGTCTGCTTACATCTTGTAGTCGTATAACTGAACACCTGCGTACTAGCTAATATAACTATTATGCCCCTTCTTAGTTAAGGTAACAATAATGTACATGCTGTGATTAGTCATTATAAGAGTCTAAACTTAATATCATGCTTGTAAACCATGTGTGTACAAACTAAACTAAAGATGACACTACCACACTCTCTTTTGATCAATAACTTGACTAGTGCAAAGAGAGTTGTTTAAACGCATGTGTTGGGTGCATGAAAGTACTACCATCCATATGCTAGGAACGGTGTTTCAAACTAGTAATACCTTACAGGTATAAATATATGGTTGTTGTATGCTTTGCTTGAGTATGATAAAGAACAATCACATTGACACTTAATCGTGTTTTAATCCCATGGGTTGCATTGAGAATGCCCGATTGCGTGCTTACTCTAAGTCCATAAAAGTACTTCTGTGTCACCAGTAGTACTACCTGATGTTACTAGATGTTCAATACATGAAACTTTGTATGTGTTATGTGGCTGTTGAGTGTATGCCTGCTCTAAGTCAAGAAAAGTGCTACTATTACTAGTGCTAAGAGTGATGTCTTAAATTGATAATCCATTGCATGTGTAAGTATATGATGACTAGTATTGCGCTTGCATGTAGAGTGAAACGAGGCATCTCAACTTAACACTTGATCATGAAATGAATTATATCTTGCCGCGTGAATGCTTAATTTCATAACTGAATGATTGTGCTAGATGCATACTGGCACTTCTCGTTAGTATAGTTGTCGATCACTTTTCTGTCCATCCATGAAATGGTTATTCGTGTATGTGTTTAATACTTATGCATCTCGTACACTGCACCGTGCATACCATTCATGTAGAAACGCTTCTTGCAGATACGTGATCAAAAAGCAAGTGCGTGGAACTACATCAAGTATCGGTGTCCAAAAGACCAACTAAGACCCACTCACGACCTGGAGAGCCCATCAGTCGTGTTTGGACGGAGGAGTTGTCCAAGGGATCAAGGGGTTGCCTGGGGCAAAGCCTCACAACCCGGCAAACTAACAGTAGCTTAGTTTGTTGGTTTTCTTAAAGTAAAACAAAGGTAGGCAGGACCATGCTTTACCTAGCAAATGTTTTTGTTGAATGCTTACGCATCTGCATTAGGAGTTGTTTGGAAACCATTTGCATTAGACTCCTTGGCCGCCCTGGCCCTAGCACCTACAATAGAGTGCGTAGGACGAGTATGCCTAGTAATGCTAGGTACGAGTAAATGCGAGTGAATGGAGTCACTCGTCACGTAGGTGATCATTTCAAAAGACACAAGAATATTATTATGATGAAAGCTATGAAGATGCTCTTGGATGTAACTCAAAGACCGGGCGGAGATAGGGTTATATAAGAAAAATGATGATGATGATGATGTGGATGGTATGGTGGACTCCGCCCGAGTCGCATAAGGCCGGTCGTTGTTCGCCTATTGGTCGGCATAACATTGCTAGGGTGCTTATCCGGAATCTATGGGCCGGTGAAAGTCTTACTTGTGACGTCTCAAGCAAGGGGCACGTTCCTACCCACTGGTTGAGAGGAAGGTGGCCGCGGAGGCGGGTGTCAAAGGAGGGCAGAACCCGACGTAACCGAGGTACCGCTCCTGCGACAACGCGCTCTGGGAGTCAGGCGGGAGTGGTCATCGAACTTGAGACGGGACAGGTGGAGATGGGGGAAGCATATGTGGAACACTGGGAGTTAGTAAGCATATGCCATCCTGGTGCTTCTAGTTATTCCCGGGAATATAAAAATCGATTCGAATCGCTGATGCTCACCAGGTGTGAGAATGCCAATACCACTGACGGGCAAAGTAGTAATCCACTTGAATATGTTGTATTATGAATTCATGGTTTTGAATACTACATACTTGAATATACATGCTTTACTTTCATGCAGCTTTTTATTATACTCATGATTAGTATTATTGATATGATAAACTAAGTAGCTGTCAAATCCTACTCTATATGATAAAGCAAGCAGCTGTAATTCCTGCTTCCACATGTTAACTTGTTTCTGTTTAAAATCAACAGCTAAGGATCAAAATCTTAGTAAGCAAGCTTTGCGTCAGCCGTAAGCCCCGTCCATTAAGTCCTACTGAGTAATTAGTACTCAGGGTTTGCCCCCACTTTTGGATTTCAGGTGCTGACGACATCCGGACAACTGTGTTGGAGGTGGTAGTACCGGTGGGCTCGGTGCTACTCGCCTTGTTTATCTCTACTTGAAGACTAGTTGCGTTTTATTTCCGCTGTGAGATGTTTTGAACGCTTCCGCTATATGTATCTATACATGTATATTTTGACTTCGCTTCCGCTATATTTGAACATGTATTTGACTATTTATCTTCGGTTTGTAAACTAAGTCTGCTTATTCTCTACTTCAACTGTTTGTGATGATGTAATCTGTTGTGGCTCTCTCGAGAGCTGAATGTGTGTGATGTCGGTATCCTCGGGCGATGGTTACATCGAGTGCCCTTTGGGTAGCTCGACGGACTACCGGGTTTAGTCCGGCCTAAGTGCACTGTGAGCCAGAGGTGGCAGGTGTGCTTAGTCTGGATTAAGCAGGGCGGTTCCGCCACAGCTGGTATCAGAGCCGATCATACACAGACAACAGTTACATCATCAAGTTTTGGTTTACAAAACTATTTTCGAAAGCCCTTTTAAGTGATTCAAAAAGGAGAGTATACGCTACGCCCGTATAAGGATGTTTAGTGTTATCCAGGTGACATCGCTGACATTCTGACCTAGATAGAACTCATGTGCATATTCGGCGCTTTGGAAAGCAACTTTTCGGCCATAGCTGTCCCCAGTACTGGTGGAAGCTATCGGGATTTGCGAATGGTTGTAAACCCTGCATTCATGCCGTATAAGTAAAAGCTCTTTAAGGGTGGTGGGCATGCTTTGGGCTTTCATGCCCACCACACTTACATTTGGTTTTGGGATCCACCTTTTTCTCGACAATCCCCAGTACTGGTGGAACGTCAGGCTTTGAGGAAAAGGTGCATCGGCCCACCAACGTTGTCCACGCAGCGGTCACGCGTGGATGCCACATTAGGTGGTAATGTATGAGCATGCATTCTTCTGCAGGTACACTAACCACGTGCGGAATTAAGAACGACTAGACAACGGCTAGTTGCATTATGGAGAGACGTGCATATATGTCACCGAAATATCGCTAGCTATATATAAAATACATAGGATGTGTGAAGCGAGACCGGGTAGGACGAATCATGCATCATTCCATCTCATCTCATTTGCCTTGCGATGCGTTTGATTGAAAGTAACTTGGTGCATATTACAATTATACATGTGATGCTACTGTGCCAATACTTGGTTGGTTAAGCAAACGGAATCAACTGAAAAATATTATACATGAATGGTAGTATAACTAATTGGCGACCCCTCTTCCATGCCTTCCTTACCATAAATATGAAAGATTCAATAGCTACAGCCTAAGACATGTCCATAGTTAAAAATCTGCGATAATGTGACCGTTTGTTAAAAATCCGAAATTCGATGTTGATCTAAATGGTTTTAGTAAAAACTTTCTATCAAAAAGTTGTAGCTGGAAACCTAACTAACAACTTTTCTATATTCACCTTGTTGCAAGAATGGAAGTAAAAACGCTCTACGACCAGTTTAATTCAAAATTTCAAATCTGGACAGCGAGTGCTGGGTGTGCAAATTTAAATTCTGGGCATGATCTAGACATAACTAGCTGAAACTTGTTATGCCAAAGTTGTAGAACATAAAGTTTACCACAAGTTTTCTATTTGGGCCTTGTCCTAAAAGTGCCTCTAACTGGACCAAACACCTGAATCTAGAACCAGACTCAAATCTGAACAGATGGGACCATAGCTTAGTAATCTGAAGTTCCGTCTATTTTAGGGTCCGAACTGGTAGAAACGTACTATACCAATGTCGTAGGAAACTTCAAAACAAACAACTTTGGTATTAAACTCTCAGCCTAAAACAGTTTCTATTCTAAATTATGATGGGTTTGGCACAGAACATCAAGGATATACATGTTAGAAAGGAAGATAGTAATCGTGCCTCGATATTTAGATAGTCTCACCTTTGGCACATCTTTTGAAACTCATAAAGGTAACACTTATGTATCATGCCAAGAAGATTGTTCAAATCAAAAATTGCTCTAAACCTGGTCGCCCTCACCGAAGATATCACAACAACAGAGTGAGAAGACAATGCTGAAGAGTACACCATATATGTGGCTTCGGTGCAACGCCTGCAACACGGGATAATTCTACTGACTGAACTCGACAAGCTCGAAGATCGAATCAAGATAGTTCTAGCATGTAAATTCTTAGTTGCTCGTTTGGTAGAAATCAATAGGTAATCTACAACTACAAGACTGGTGCACGAGCCTCCGCAATACCAGGAGCGTTCAAGAAGGTTGCCCAACACCTCATAACTGAAGCAGGAGGATTCCCCTCTAATCGATCCCAACATACGCAACGCCAACTTCTACACCGGCACACGAAGTGGGAGCTCCGCCAAGACAAGAATGAGTTCAGAAGATGCAACGTGCAAGATTATATCGTCGCTCACATACCCCTAGCAACGCTTAGAGTTCTTAGTTGATGGCATGAGAGATAAAAGAGGGAGTTTTCGAGATCTACCTCAACTCCGACAACATTCTCCAAAATGATGATCTGTCAAGACTACAACACCATGGTGTCTCCCACATGAAGCTCCGCGCTGCATCGACATGGCTGGAAGAAGAAGCTAGCTGTCGACCAAAAATGTTTTTAAATCCTACGATTAGGCAAACCGTACGGGTACCTATTGGTGTAGTGACAATGTTTAGCTTTGTCATGTATTGGCTGCACATTGAGTGAGTACGGATCACTGTGCCACTCGATCCTAACTTCTTAGAATCAACTCTAGGGTATCATGCCTTTCCCAACAATTGCAAAACCAGAGTTCCAAGCTCCACTGTTCCGTGTATTTCAAGCTCTTGCACTCCACGCATTTCAAACTTTTGTAGCCCACATGTTTTGGGTTCACGCCAATTCATGTACTTCTGAGTCTATGTCACCACCCCAACTCAACAGTTGATGGGCCATGTGTCTCTCGTTATCAAGATTCCTGTGTTTCCAACCTTTGAAATCTATGAGCTTTCAACTCCTTGGTCTACATCACCAATACATTGAGATCCATGTCATACATACTACTTGTCAAGTCTTTATGTAACCTGATATTGTTCGCATGTCCTGAAATTGGATAGTTGTGCCACTCTTGATGTAGTGTTTACCCGAGCAGTCTATGGTGCCACGACGGAACCTAGGGCCCCGTGTGTACGGCCGTCACTTGGTTGTGTCACTAGGTGCGCGCTGGTATCAAGACTCGCAAAGGCATGACACCGCTTCAGTTGTGGAACATTCATATCCATTTTCTATCGCCTTGTTGACCTCTATACATCTAATTCGTGGAGATAATTTACTCTATTTCCACTGCCGCCTTGTATCATTTCCCTGCTTTGTTTCACCTTGCCTTTCTTGACCTGTGGGGAAAAATCCGTCTCAAATCCCAGTATCGTTCACACCTTTGCCTCGCCTTGTTGAACCATGTTTTTCTCGATTCATGGAGACGGATCAATTCTATGGTTCCACTTGTCCACATCTTTTCGTTGCTTTGCTTATCCTTGCTAGTCGTGCTTCATGGGGATGATCGATTCTATCTCTATGGTACAATTTCAACCGTTGGTCCTAGCCTCGGACTCCTTTATGCTTACCTTGATCAGCTTTAACGTCCGTATCTGTGGGAATGCTTGGTTCCATTTCCACTGTTTTGCTACGTCATTCCATGGCCTTCTTCCAACTTGCCTCTCTTGATTTGTGGGAAGCAATCAACTCTGTTTCCACCACTCTATCTTATGATTTCTCCCTTCGTATATATTGAATCTTATCTCCTAAAGAAGAACTTCAGCATCATCCACTGCACTAAGCTTTTGTTCTCGGCTAGTGCTTTCATCGCATTGTCCTTTTCAAGAGTTGTTTCATTCTTCTTTTGAAATTATCCTCAAAGTTGGGCTCACTAATCTTGGTGTTCTGTTAGTAAGCATAAGCCCTCTGCCTGTACTTTTCTTGGTCAGTCTTGATCAATTGTATGAAATCATACAAACCATCACCTTATCTAGGTGAATATGTCCTATCCTCTTTCCACGGCATCTTTCTTGAAACAATGAGTAGAATGTGTTATGTATCACCACATCTTACTCTTTGAAGAATGTTCGGATTTAAATATCTTATATGTGTACACAGTCCCTATCAAAGGAAATGAATGTGTCTCTCAAAAGCACATCCATCGATAACCCTTTGAATCCCAAGAGCCTTCGTGGTTCGGTCCTCCGATTGTGTACCCCTTGCTTCTAATTGTTCTAATACCTATATATTCATCACGTTTATAAAATCTTGGTGTCAAAGTTAGGAGTAACCCTGTTCCATTATTCGAGTAAAGCACTGCCGTTTTCACATTGGCCACACCGTCTATGAGGAGTGTTCATTCGCTCTCATATAAAACACGACTTGCCGAGCACCTGGGAAGGACCACCTTGGACGTGTTCAAAAGCTTTGTAACTCACTTGTGTTAAGGAGGCACTAACCATTCACGAGCCAGTTAACAAAGCAAAATGATGAAGAAGTAAGTGTTACCATGTGTGACAGAAGCACCCGATCAACGAGGCCAAAACCTTTCTCATTACGCAGTAAGCCCTAGAACCCCGCTTCCTCCAAATCTCGGGACGAGATTTCTTTAAGGGGGGTGGGTTGTGATGCTCCTGGCATCTCAGAAGCCTTAACACACGGTTAGATGAAGGCTAACGATAAATTAAGGCTTAATCATGCTTAGTGATTAACAGGAAGCACGTGGAGGAGCCACTAAATCAAAATTTTCTACACAAGATACAAGACCACACATTTCGTGGTTGAATAAGTCAACACTCACATGCTTTTGAGCTCAACTCCAAATGCCAGACCTCGGATAAGAAAAGTAGCCCTAGACCTTTCCGTTGGACAATGTTCAAAAAGCTAAAGACAAGAGGTTTAAAAGATCAAACCGAATCCAACCAACACTTCCTCCGAGGATAGCAAGTGTGATCGTGAGCAAACTTGAGCCCTAATAAAGCTTTCAAATTCATTAAGTACCCGAGCTCAACTCCGTTGACAAACTTGTTGTACATGTTATGGACTATCCTATTGCTACACTGAGCAGGGATCAAAGCTATCGTCTACTCACTCAAATTTTCACCTACATATCTCATGGAAACAACTAGAGCAACCCACACTTAGAATTTTCCCACGTATGGATTTTCAGCTTTTCCCTAAGTTGATTCTGAAATTACTTTTGATTTCACTATACAACTTCAAAATCTTCCTTTCTATGAAGTGAAATTAAACTTATCACCCTTCAAATGCACCTATTGTGGAGGTGTTTAGACTTCATTTGAGTATTCAAAAGTTTGAAACAAGAAAGACTCTACTTAAACTAAAGCTGCAATTTTACCAAACCCTCAACAATGTTTGTGCTTGTAATTCAAAATATGTGGTGATTCAAGCCAAACTTTATATACCAAACTTGTAGAAACTTTTATTAGGAACAACTTTGGTAATTGGGGTGTTGACATGCATAGTGATTTGCATAGTGTTTTGGGTCTTTTTCTGTCAACACATAAAATCTGTCCAAACCTGACCTGTGTAGTAAATTCAAATTTTATTGGTCTTACAGCCATAATATTGAAATGGTTATATTGAGAAAATTGTAGCTCATAAAATTCTGAACAAGATTGATATAAAACTCTTTGTATGATAGTGGTCACAAAATGGACTTTTAAAAATTTCTAAGCTAAGGGTTTCAGTTGGTCAAACCAGGGACAGCAAGCTAAATGCAAATTTAAACCAAAAACTTCAACAGAACTTAGTATTAATGGTTATAACAAAGTTGTAGATCAACAAATTTTGAACACTTCTTGTATTCTGAGTTTCATCAAAATCGGCCAAATAGGTCCTCAAATAGGCGAAATTCAGAAACTACTTCCCTGGTCAAACAGCCGTTTTTCTTTTTCGGGAATTTCCTTTTCTCACTGAGTCTATGACACGCGGACCCCACATGTCGGATTCCCGCCCAGGTTTGGATGACGACATCACTGTGGGCCCCACTCCCATTTGGACTCCGCAGACTTGGTCCATAGACCATCGCTCCATCCCGATTACCCGGCCCCACCTGTCATTGGCCCCTGGTCTACGGACTCGGTCCGTCCACCGCGACACCTCCCTTCTCCCCGCTCCCGCTCACCCACGCGGCGGCCATGGCCTGCCCGCGCGCCACCGCGCCGGCCGACCCTGCGCCCACCGCGCCCTCTTCACCTGGACGGTAACCCGGCCTCCTTCACTCTCGCCTCGCTCTCTCCCGAGCTCCCCTCTGCCTCCCTCGTCCCCCTGTGCCTCTTCCCTGGAGCTCAGCGCGCCAAGCCGCACGGCCGCCATGGCCAGAGCTCGGCTCGAGCTCACGGCCCCGCTGCTCCAGACCTCCTCCCACCTCCCGGGCACGCGCAACGCAAACACCTTGACACCCTCCACCGAATCCCCAAAGAGTCGACGTCGATTACGTTCCCCACCACCCTCTCCCACGGGTGAACGCCATGAACGCCGCCATGGCTATGAGAGTGCAAGCTCACGCGCCGGGCGCCTCCGGCCCTCTCCCTCCACGCCATCCCCGTCACCACGCCCGCGCGGCCCTCCTCCACCATCCCTGCTACTCCTCGGCCTCTCTAGCACCTCCAGCTCCTCGCCTCACGTGCGCCGTCGCGCGCCGCACCGGCCGCGACCATGCTCGCCGTGGAGGACCCCCTTCGGGCCACTCCCGCGCCTTCACTCCACCTCAATCGAGTTCCCCTCGCCCTAGCGCAGCTGTGGAGCCCGACCGAAGTCCCTCCGACCTCCTTCCTCGCCGGAATTGGGTCACCGCGCCGCCGTCACACCGACACGGCCGCGCCCCGGTTCACCGCCGCCGCTCCTCCTCTCTGCTCCAGTCCGCGCGCCGAGATCTGGGGGAAGCGTCTCTCCGTCGACGGGAACACCGTTCGCCACCGCCTCGGCTCCAAGTCCGGCAGCCAGGCCGCCGGCGCAACCCGCCGTCCCCTTCCCTGCGCGTCGGCCAGAGGAAGAAGAAGGAGAGGCCGGTTTTGCGAAAAGGCCCCTGTCGTTTTGTCTATTTCCATTCAAGTTCAATGCACTATTCACTGAGTCTACGTATACTTGCGTGCAGGTACCTGGAGACTACGGTTAATTCCGATCTAATCCCCGTCAGTTTGATTTTGCATTTAAATGCATTTATTTGAACTGCGAACTTTGGAAAGTCATAACAAATCAAATAAAAATCCTAAAAAGGCAAACTCAGTTGCAGTAGACTCCTTGTAAATAGATCTACAAATTTGGGTATGATGTGGGGGTGTGAAAAGTCTGTTTTACCCCTGGTTTAGTGCGTGCATGGTGTAGGTAAATAAATGATAAAAGTGGACTAAATGACCTCCAAAAACTATGAAATTTGGGCGGTAGCTTTGTTATGGCATCTAGGTACTTTGAGAATTTTCTTGCAGTAGCACTCACTGTTAAATGACTGATCTACCCCTAGGCTTAAGTTTTTGTAATAAAAAGGCATGGGAAATACTTACCATACGAAACTTTCTCCAAAAGCTGTACTAGATTTTTGGGACACACCTTGTGCTAGGTTTAGCTTGCTGATAAAGTTTGAGCCTCTGCATGTTAAGTCCGAGTGGTGATTTGAAAATGACAAGTGCTACTATGATTTAATCCATAAAATAGAAATGGAATGCTAGTATGTACTCAGAAGTGACTTTCAGTATACTCCTTATAAGTAGTTAATTGGTTAATCCATAGTATAGCACCTGATGTCTGCTTACATCTTGTAGTCGTATAACTGAACACCTGCGTACTAGCTAATATAACTATTATGCCCCTTCTTAGTTAAGGTAACAATAATGTACATGCTGTGATTAGTCATTATAAGAGTCTAAACTTAATATCATGCTTGTAAACCATGTGTGTACAAACTAAACTAAAGATGACACTACCACACTCTCTTTTGATCAATAACTTGACTAGTGCAAAGAGAGTTGTTTAAACGCATGTGTTGGGTGCATGAAAGTACTACCATCCATATGCTAGGAACGGTGTTTCAAACTAGTAATACCTTACAGGTATAAATATATGGTTGTTGTATGCTTTGCTTGAGTATGATAAAGAACAATCACATTGACACTTAATCGTGTTTTAATCCCATGGGTTGCATTGAGAATGCCCGATTGCGTGCTTACTCTAAGTCCATAAAAGTACTTCTGTGTCACCAGTAGTACTACCTGATGTTACTAGATGTTCAATACATGAAACTTTGTATGTGTTATGTGGCTGTTGAGTGTATGCCTGCTCTAAGTCAAGAAAAGTGCTACTATTACTAGTGCTAAGAGTGATGTCTTAAATTGATAATCCATTGCATGTGTAAGTATATGATGACTAGTATTGCGCTTGCATGTAGAGTGAAACGAGGCATCTCAACTTAACACTTGATCATGAAATGAATTATATCTTGCCGCGTGAATGCTTAATTTCATAACTGAATGATTGTGCTAGATGCATACTGGCACTTCTCGTTAGTATAGTTGTCGATCACTTTTCTGTCCATCCATGAAATGGTTATTCGTGTATGTGTTTAATACTTATGCATCTCGTACACTGCACCGTGCATACCATTCATGTAGAAACGCTTCTTGCAGATACGTGATCAAAAAGCAAGTGCGTGGAACTACATCAAGTATCGGTGTCCAAAAGACCAACTAAGACCCACTCACGACCTGGAGAGCCCATCAGTCGTGTTTGGACGGAGGAGTTGTCCAAGGGATCAAGGGGTTGCCTGGGGCAAAGCCTCACAACCCGGCAAACTAACAGTAGCTTAGTTTGTTGGTTTTCTTAAAGTAAAACAAAGGTAGGCAGGACCATGCTTTACCTAGCAAATGTTTTTGTTGAATGCTTACGCATCTGCATTAGGAGTTGTTTGGAAACCATTTGCATTAGACTCCTTGGCCGCCCTGGCCCTAGCACCTACAATAGAGTGCGTAGGACGAGTATGCCTAGTAATGCTAGGTACGAGTAAATGCGAGTGAATGGAGTCACTCGTCACGTAGGTGATCATTTCAAAAGACACAAGAATATTATTATGATGAAAGCTATGAAGATGCTCTTGGATGTAACTCAAAGACCGGGCGGAGATAGGGTTATATAAGAAAAATGATGATGATGATGATGTGGATGGTATGGTGGACTCCGCCCGAGTCGCATAAGGCCGGTCGTTGTTCGCCTATTGGTCGGCATAACATTGCTAGGGTGCTTATCCGGAATCTATGGGCCGGTGAAAGTCTTACTTGTGACGTCTCAAGCAAGGGGCACGTTCCTACCCACTGGTTGAGAGGAAGGTGGCCGCGGAGGCGGGTGTCAAAGGAGGGCAGAACCCGACGTAACCGAGGTACCGCTCCTGCGACAACGCGCTCTGGGAGTCAGGCGGGAGTGGTCATCGAACTTGAGACGGGACAGGTGGAGATGGGGGAAGCATATGTGGAACACTGGGAGTTAGTAAGCATATGCCATCCTGGTGCTTCTAGTTATTCCCGGGAATATAAAAATCGATTCGAATCGCTGATGCTCACCAGGTGTGAGAATGCCAATACCACTGACGGGCAAAGTAGTAATCCACTTGAATATGTTGTATTATGAATTCATGGTTTTGAATACTACATACTTGAATATACATGCTTTACTTTCATGCAGCTTTTTATTATACTCATGATTAGTATTATTGATATGATAAACTAAGTAGCTGTCAAATCCTACTCTATATGATAAAGCAAGCAGCTGTAATTCCTGCTTCCACATGTTAACTTGTTTCTGTTTAAAATCAACAGCTAAGGATCAAAATCTTAGTAAGCAAGCTTTGCGTCAGCCGTAAGCCCCGTCCATTAAGTCCTACTGAGTAATTAGTACTCAGGGTTTGCCCCCACTTTTGGATTTCAGGTGCTGACGACATCCGGACAACTGTGTTGGAGGTGGTAGTACCGGTGGGCTCGGTGCTACTCGCCTTGTTTATCTCTACTTGAAGACTAGTTGCGTTTTATTTCCGCTGTGAGATGTTTTGAACGCTTCCGCTATATGTATCTATACATGTATATTTTGACTTCGCTTCCGCTATATTTGAACATGTATTTGACTATTTATCTTCGGTTTGTAAACTAAGTCTGCTTATTCTCTACTTCAACTGTTTGTGATGATGTAATCTGTTGTGGCTCTCTCGAGAGCTGAATGTGTGTGATGTCGGTATCCTCGGGCGATGGTTACATCGAGTGCCCTTTGGGTAGCTCGACGGACTACCGGGTTTAGTCCGGCCTAAGTGCACTGTGAGCCAGAGGTGGCAGGTGTGCTTAGTCTGGATTAAGCAGGGCGGTTCCGCCACATAAGATGTGGAAATAAGACTCTCTAAGGTAGAATGTAGCTCTCAACTTCTCTACACCTTTACAAATGAGCTCTACAGGCCTATTTATAGTCCCATATGTGAGGGGGGTACTTGTAGGAGGCTTAGGTCGGTGGGAGGTCGAAGTCAGTGGTCGGCCGACCTAGGGGGGAGGTTGACCGACCTACCCCGAGGTCGGGTGACCACCCAATCCACCGCCTTTGCATTCCAACGGCTTGATCTTGCGTCCCCATGGCGGTTGGCAGTTAGGGCAGTTGTTGCACGTGGAAAATGCTTCTGAGGGTAGGTCGGCCGACCTTGTAGGAGGTTGGGCGACCACTTGTCTGCCCTACATTGGCCATTTTGCTCTTCCCTCGGACTGTTGACATTGTGGATCCGTGACTTGGTGCATTTTTGGCCTTTGGATACATTGGATGCTTGGTCTTGCGGTTGGATTTGAGTGCACTTGTGTTTCTTTGTGAATTGGATCAATGAGGTGGCAAGTGGCTCACTTGGGTGGCTGGGCGGCCTGAACCAGGGGTCGGCCGACCCAGTCATTGGGTCGGGCGACCAGCCCCCCTGGTCGGCCAACCTGGCTGAGTCAGGCTCAGCCTGGCCTTGGTCGGCCGACTTAGGGTTGGGTCGGCCGACCTGGCCATTGGGTCGAGTGACCGGCCCCCCTGGTCGGCCGACCTGGCTGAGTCAGGCTCAGCCTGGCCTTGGTCGGCCGACCTAGGGTTGGGTCGGCTAACCTGGCCATTTTGACCAGTGAGCCCCATCTTTGATCCTTGGCATGTTTTCAGTTGTTTTATGTGCACTTTGGTACCTGCATCCAAATATTCATACAAAACTCGTGGAACTCATTAGTAGAAGGGGTAGTCCATATTTATTCACTTGCACAGCTCCATTCGGTTGGTAATTGACGGTAGATATCGTGAGATTACGACCGTCAACACCCCCCTAAGCTTAAACTTTTGCTCGTCCTCAAGCAAAGCTAAGAATGAAAGTGGATTAGGAGTTGCTGCAATATCGAAGATGAAGAGAAATTCTTATATATGACTCAATACTCAAACTTTTGTTCTAAGAAGTGAAATAATTGAAATTCTCCTTGTGTAATACCTGTGGTGTATCTTTTTGCTTACCTTGCCTTGGGCGGTTGAGAGGCAGAACGAATTTGTTGCTGGGGTACTTCTAACTTGCTCTTTTTGGATGTTCTCCTCAGGTGTTTTCAAGATTTTCAAAACAAAAGAAGCTTCCCCAAGGTGCTCTTGATCGCTCAAAGGTGTTTCCTCTCCAAGGGCCATGATTTTGGCCGACACTTCCCTATACTAAGGCCTTTGTGGAGCTTTAGGTAGGAGAGACTGTGGCACACTTAGAATTTTTATTTTGCTAAGCCAAAGATTGGACCAAAAAGTATACTCTATCACTTCTTCTATTTGATCACTGGAGTATGAGTGGTGGCACTGAATGTCTCCTCCTCTTGATTTTCATCCCTTGTAGCCTTGTGTGGAAATGGAGGGGATATGGAGCTTTTATTTCTTTTTGCCATGCTTGAACTTGCATGCTTTTTCATTTTGCCGTGCTTTTGCACGCTTTTTTTTCTTTTTAGCTCCATACCCTTACTCCTTGAGATTTGAAGGCTAGGGGATTATGAGAAGTATTTGGAGACTTTTTGGTGGATGCAAAGTCCGGAATGGATCACATGCTTTTGTGCTTTTGTACTCCAGCTATCAATAGAAGGTGATATTTCTACTCAAAGAGACTCAAAATTTGACGAAGCTCAAAACATTTCTAAGTAGCTCTTTGTAGCAGTTTCTACTAGTTGAAGCATTTTTGGCTCTCGTAGGAATTTTCAACCAAGGGGAGCTGTATTTTGTTATTTTTTTCGAAATAAAAACCTGAGATGTTCATCTTACTAAGAGCATGAAAGAAGCATCCCAAATTCAAGTCATATCATCATCTCCCAACAACTTAGGCTTGTTATCACAAATGGCATCCACAAGATAGAACCTTGGTTTACTTCTTTTACTCACAAACTCAAAACTAAGCTAAGCATAAGTCACATGCAAGAATTAAATCATTCACTTGATAGAGCAACTATTCATCATTTCCAAAATGAAGCTAGCAAGTGAATTTATCATTAAAAGCGTGGGAGCTATTTTTTTTTTATTCGAAGTAAGCAGATCAAAACTAACCTGATGAAATTAAAGATGCACTAATACTCTCATAGTGAGAACGATTGAACAAAGAGAAGGTGGAACACACATACCTTGAGTTGTCGAGCCCCCCTCCCCCAAGCTTCAATGAAGCTTAGGTGAAGAAGAAAAGAAAAGGGGAAGAAAAAGAAAAGAAAAGAAAGGAAAAGGAGGAGAGGGGGGAGAGCTGGTCGAGCGGCCAGGCTTGTGGCCGGCCAACCATGCCCTCATTTTTTTCTTTTTTTTTAATGCAAAAAGGGTCACCAAAATAAATGTTGAAAATGCAATTTGTAGAAAAAATAAACATGCAGTGGCGTGCAAGAAATTGAATTTGGCGAAAAAAATAAATATGCCGTCGAAAGATAATGCCAATTTACCTGTTGGCAAGGGACTTCCACACCTTACCCTTTGGGATATCAAGAAGATGTAGGTAGGTGGGATTTCTTTCATAGTATTTTGCACGCCGTTCTTCTGTTGTCAGGATTTGCATACCGGCGTCGACCATCTTTACAGGAGCTTTGCCTCCTGTTTCCTGGGACTTGGAACTAGCCTTTTTGAGTTTTGCCTCTTGCCGTTCAGATTCTTCTTTTTGTCGGATGGCAGCCTCGCTGTCTGATTTCATTAATGTGACGAGACTGTCCACCTTTTTCTCGGAAACGTCTTCATAGATATAGGTCTTTGGCGTATATCTTTGTGGTTGGCATTGGAATAACTTCACTTGATTGCACTTTTCCACCTTCGGTTTGAAGAAGAATGTCTCCCTCATTCCGTTGATGTTGAGATGGACTTCTCCAGCTCCAACATCAATGCTTGCGTCCGCAGTACTCAGGAAGGGCCGCCCAAGGATGAGCGGTGTCTTTGCATCTATATCCATTTCCAACACCACGAAGTCCACCGGGATGAGGAAATTTCGGATTTTCACCGAGACATCCTCAGCGATCCCTGCGGGGTGTCGTATGGATTGATCTGCGAGCTGCAGGCACATGGTGGTGGGAGCGAGTGCAGCGTGATTGAGTTTGTCGAAGACAACTTTGGGCATAACACTGACGCTGCCTCCAAGATCACATAAGGCTTGACTGAAGACTTGGTTCCCAATTGAGCATGGAATGGTAGGACTTCTAGGGTCCTTTTTCTTCTGTGGGGGCTGATTGAGTATAGCTGCGCTACACTCTTCGGTCATGTGCACAATTTCCACTGATGGTAAGGGTTTCTTGTTGTTGAGGATATCTTTCAAGTATTTCGCATATGTCGGTACCTGCATAGCATCTAGCAGATGTTGACATATAATTTTTTTATAACCTCAACAAACTTAATGTATTGTTCATCGGCGGCAGCCCTCTTGTTGCGAGGAGGAAAAGGCAGCACCGTAGTGTTATAGAACTCATGCGGAAACGTCTCCGGTGCTGTTTTCTCCTCTGCTCCAGGTCTACTCTCAGTGTCATCCTTCTCTTTGGGTTCGGTAGACTTCTTATTTTGCTCTTTTCCTGCATTGTTAGGTGTACTACGAGGATGTGGGGGGTCCTATGTGGATTTCCCACCCCTAGTGGTTTGCGTTTATATGCTCCTTAGGAGGAGGTTCAGGCTATCCCGGCAGCTTACCCGCATTAACATTAGGTAAAGAAGCAGCCAACTGAGCCATTTGGGTTTCAAGCATTTTATTAAAACTCAGTTGGTTTTTCATAGCACTATTAAAAGTTTCCATTTGAACATAAATTGTTTCAAAAAGCCTATCATTCGCATGGAGCTTTTTGCTAATGCTATCATTCACAGCTCTTTGGTCAAACTGATTATATTTATCAAACTGCTGTGAATTATTAGAAGAGTTACCTTGTCCGGAAAAAGGGATGTGTGGCCTTGAGCTCCAGCTAGATTGAGGACGATTCCCGTTGTTGAAGTTAGGATTATTAATGAAGTTCGCGTCCTCCGGTCGAGTTTCGGAGCAGTTGTTCCCCGAATGCCCTGTGCTCCCACAGACTGCACAAGTCTTGCGAGAGTCAAGAGCCTGAACCGGTGCGGTCTCTGGATTATCTCCTAACTTTTTCAATATAAGGTCCATCTTGGCAGCAAGCATATCGGTGTTGTCAATGTGATGGACGCCACGGGATCGGGAGCTAGACCTCTCTTCTTTCCATCCTTGATTAGTGGTCATCTTCTCAATGAGTTCATTGGCAGCGCTCACATTCAAGGATAAGAAGGATCCTTCTGCGGCTGCATCTAGGTGCTCTTGTGCAGCACGATTTAAGCCATGAAAGAAATTATGGATGATGAGCCATTGTTTCATTCCATGGTGGGGACAGGCCGCGATGTACTCTTGTAATCTTTCCCAGGTCTCTGCCACTGTTTCATCAGTGAGCTGTTGGAAGCTCAAGATCTTGTTTCTCAATGCATTGGTCTTTCCCAAAGGGAAGTACTTGGCAAGGAATGCGTTGGAGCACGCATCCCATGTAGTGAGTGTTGCACGGTTGAGGTAGAACCATTGCTTCACCTTTTCGACAAGTGAAAATGGAAAGAGGCGTAGTTTGATGACATCGGTGGACACACCTTTCATTGTGAATGTGCTGCAGATTTCCATAAATTGCTACAGGTGATTGTTGGCATCCTCCGTTGCTAGTCCGCAAAAAGGGATACCTTGAACCATATGAATGACTCCGGGTTTGAGCTCAAAGTTCTCTCCTACTTGCACTTCAGGTCCTGTTGGGACATTGTTGCTAGATGGGACAGAGAACTCACGGATGGACTTTTCAGCCATGATGTTGATAAACGGAGTATGACTTGTTGATGCAGTTGGTTCAAGTCCCGTTAGTACAGGTATCTACCTATGGACAGTCTTTGAACGGACTCTCCTAAGTAGAGACTTTGGATTATTCTGGAAGTTTACCAGTAGGTCGATACCGGTCATACACCTCTCTGTTGCATCCACAACAAAAACAACAAAGCAAAGTAAGCCTGCTAAAAACTAGTGGCAAATTTATAAAGTGTACGGGGTTCGAAATGAGATTATCAATTATCTCTCTGCCTATTGCTTCCCGGCAACGGCGCCAGAAAAGCTTGTTGGCGACTCTTAGCCTTAATAGGTTTTACTCTGCAAGCGCACGGAGACCGCTGTAGCCTTTCACCCAGAGTATTCCGAGTATCATAATTTCCACAGGAAAGCGGCAGGCAAGAGAGTATAATTGGATTAACTCAAATCAAATGTTCCGTAAACTTAAATAAATGTGCCAACTAGTATCTAAACAGGGGTAAGTCAAATAAAGATAGGTGTATGGTGAAGAAGTAAAATAAACTACCTAAGATGCACGTAGAAAGGTATAGTTGCCTAGGAGGACAACGAGTGAGATAAAGTCCCCAAACTCTATTCTATTCGGCTGCAAAGACTATGTCGTGGTTAACTAAAAAACTCAAGTAAACAAGTCAGGGTCTCGCGTCGAGCGAAATTCCGGCGCCTCGAGGGGTCAGGGGGTAGATAGTAGACCACCAAAGGAGACCCGGCTAACGCCTGTGGGCCTACCAAACGAACGGGCCTGGGATACACAGGCACAGCACACACTGTCACCGAGTGGGGCTACCAAGCAAATCTGCGTGGGTAGGATGGCACGCTAAACTAATGCTCAAGCGCTATCACCACGATAGTGATTGAGCACTAAAACTCGTCCTTGATTCCAAGGGTTATAGCACCGGCAAGAGTAACAAGACTTGACTAACTCAGGTAACCACAGTCTAAGCCTAGCAAGTATGCAAAGAAAGGTACACCACACTTGCAGAAGATTAAAATAAAGTAAAGTAAATAAATTATACTGGAGATAAAAAGAGTATAAAGATACAAGAACTTTACCATAGACTCAGAAGGATCTCCGAGAAGTCCGAGGCAAAGCTCAACTCACTCTAACTCCCAGGACTATCCTAACTACTAAAATGTGGAAATATGGAATGTAGCTCTCAACTTCTCCATACCTTTACAAATGAGCTCTACGGTCCTATTTATAGTCCCATATGTGAGGGAGGTACTTGTAGGAGGCTTAGGTCAGTGGGAGGCCAAAGTCGGTGGTCGGCCGACCTACCCCGAGGTCGGGCAACCACCTGATCCACCGCCTTTGCATTCCAACGACTTGATCTTGCGTCCCCATGGCGGTTGGCAGTTAGGACAATTGTTGCACGTGGAAAATGCTTTCGAGGGTAGGTCGGACGACCTTGTAGGAGGTCGGGCGACCACGTGTCAGCCCTGCATTGGCCATTTTGCTCTTCCCTCAGATTGTTGACATTGTGGATCCGTGACTTGGTGCATTTTCGGCCTTTGGATACATTGGATGCTTGGTCTTGCAGTTGGATTTGAGTGCACTTGTGTTTCTTTGTGAATTGGATCAATGAGGTGGCAAGTGGCTCACTTGGGTGGCTGGGCGGCCTGAACCAGGGGTCGGCCGACCCAGTCATTGGGTCAGGCGACCAGCCCCCCTGGTCGGCCAACCTGGCTGAGTCAGGCTCAGCCTGGCCTTGGTAGGCCGACTTAGGGTTGGGTCGGCCGACCTGGCCATTGGGTCGAGCGACCGGCCCCCCTGGTCGGCCGACCTAGCTGAGTCAGGCTCAGCCTGGCCTTGGTCGGCCGACCTAGTGTTGGGTCGGCTGACCTGGCCATTTTGACCAGTGAGCCCCATCTTTGATCCTTGGCATGTTTTCAGCTGTTTTATGTGCATTTTGGTACCTGCATCCAAATATTCATACAAAACTCGTGGAACTCATTAGTAGAAGGGTTAGTCCATATTTATTCACTTGCATAGCTCCATTCGGTTGGTAATTGACGGTAGATATCGTGAGATTACGACCGTCAACAGTGTGCCAGCCGCCACGAGCCACTGACCAACGGGCCCGCCCCGTCAGCTCCGTCCCCGACCTCCAGGCTCTTGCGCGACGACCGCTCCCTCTGCGCCATGGTCCTGCTTCCCTGCTCCGTGGACCTGCACACGCTGCTGGAGGCCCGCCTGCCAGTGCTTCCTCGACGCGTCCCCGGCGTGGACTCCTCATGGACCAAGCTCGAGTTGAACTGGACCCGGTCATGCTCGTGTCGTGCTCCCCAATCGAGTCAGACTTGATTCCGATCCACCGCGCAACCTTGCTCCCTATAAAATGGTCTCTGAGCTCCGCCACTGCGCCCTTTTTTGTCTCGCACAGCCGCCCTAAGCCCTAGTTCACCCGCCGCCTCTAATTTCGCTGTCGAAGCCGCGTGGTGAGCTCTCATCCGCCATTCAACTCTGCCGCAATGGACTCTCTTTGGCCCTTTTGACCTCCTCGCTGTTACGCAGGATCACCACGGAGCCTTCCCGCCGTTCTGGACGCGCGCTGCCACCTCTTCGCCGCCATTCCACGAGCTCCGACCTCGCTATCCGCTCGAGCTCGTCGCCAGCCCTCTCCGTCACCTCTCTGCCACCCCCGAACCCTCGGGGAGAACCGCCACTGCCTCCTCTCCCTCGTGGCCTTGATCTGGACGAGCGGAATCCACCCCAAAGGTGGCACCACCGTGCCCCGGCGACGCGCCGCCGCGCGCAGGGCAGACGACACCGTGAACAATGGTCGCCGTCGGCTGACCCCGCTTCCTTAAACCTGAGCCGTTCGTTCTCGATCGGAGGGCCCTTAGACGCCGGCGACCAGGTCAATACCCGTCAACCCCGGTCAGCCATGGTTAATTTGCAAAAGAGCCCCTCTGTTTTATCTAAGTCAATCTGCAGTCCATCCCAGTAGTGACCAGGCCCCTGTTTTTACCATTTTAACCTTGTTTTCGAAAAATATGTACATGCATGTAGGTCATGTCAACCTTCAAAAGCTCATGTCTTCTCTGTTTTAAATCCGTTTTCGACGATTCTTGTGCTCACGTGTTCGTAGTGATGCGTAGAACAATTTTGTAAATCTTTTACCTTCTGTTTTTTATGATATGGTATACTATTTCTTATAGTTTGTATTTGTTTTTTTTGCATGTGTGAACTTGCATGTATGTGTGGTGCTTCGATGAACGCGTAGGCGCTAAAGTTGTTCACGAAATCTCAAGTGTAACATGAAGATCAAGATCCAGAAGACTCTGAGCAGCGATTTTAAAGGAAGGCAAGTATAACATAAACAACACCCGATAATTAATTTATAATCATTGCATGTGCATTTAATATTGTTTACCATAAGGTTTTACCTATCCATCTTTATCCTTTATATTACCTTGTGGGTTGCATGATGGTTAAGTCTTGTGCTAGGTGCAACGCTAATTTATATACCTTGTTAATTTAATTGTGATTAACGATTATATGTAGTTAATGTGAGTTTGACCCTCTGTGTTGTGTGCTTGAGTGATTCATGTCTCTCGTAAAACTTGCTTTTTAGCAACGTGGTACAGGGGGCTACATTGTGCTTAGTGGTTTGCCAGCTACTCTCCCTAAGGACCCCGGTTCATAGAGCGATAACCTGGGACAATAGTGCTACCACAAGGCTAGTATGGGACGGACTTAGCTCAGTAATTAGATTGTTTTGGTCTGGAGTAACTTACCTGCGGGGCAAGAGGGGGAGTAAGCTTCTATGGACCACGCGCTACTTGGGTTGAGTGTGCTTTACGTTATATGTATGTGCTTCTCCCCTTGGGGCTTGCCCCACCGTTGCGGTGCTTGATTCGTTGCGGTTACTGTTGGGGTTTTAGACCGGCGGTGCACCACGGGATATATCACGAGATGCTTTTGGGGTTGGCGAAATCGGTGTAGCTTGATGGTTCGCGTCAAGGTGCGACAAAACAAGAGGTTTATATAGGTTCGGTCTATGAGATGTGTAATACCCTACGTCCTGTTTGTGGCAAGTTGTATTGCTCTCAAGGTTACAATGTGCACTAGGGCGTGGTTGGTGTGCGATGGGATGAGATATGTGTTGCGATGATACGAGTAGGGTTGTCTGGGAAGGGTCCCTAACCTGCCTTATATAGTACAGCGTGGCTTGGGTTACAAGGGGTTCTAGTCCCACTAGGGTTCTTCTTAGATCTTCCTTGTACACATCGAGTCCTTGTACACATCGATCTACTTCTGGATTGGACACTCCGATGGCCCACGTAGAGAATACGCTTCATGAGGAGCCAGTGGATATCTATCCCCCACAAGCCCCCAAGGCTCGAGTTAACTCTGAAAGTAATTAACCCGAGACTCCAAAGAAATCCTCAGCTTTGAATTCATCCTTTGCTTGCTCAATCTTCCGAGTTAATAAAATCTTCTTTTGACCAGCGCTCCAATTCATCGGGTGCACCACCAAGGTGCACCCCATAGGGTAGCCCCCGAGCTTCAAGTTGACTTGAGAAACAATCAGCTTGAAGGTATAAATTCTGCTTTCTGAATGTCTTGCTTGGTAGTCTTCGAAAATTTCTGATGGTATCCTCCTTGTAGCCCCCGAGCCTCAAGCTGATTAGCATAATCAGATTGAGGGTCAAGCAACTTATTCCTCCAAGTGATCTTGGTGAAGCAGAGATGATGATGCAACCTCCCGAGTCAACGAGTACAATGGTGCAGCCTCCCGAGTCGACGAATTGGTCGGCAAAGCGCGCGGCAGCGCAGTCCCCGAGCTGACGAAGTAAGTCGGCAAGGCGGGCAACAACTCAGCCCCGAGCTGACAAAGCAGTGAGTCGGCGAGACGCGCGGCGGTGCGGCCAAACCCCCGAGTCGATTGATCGGCATTGACCTACAAATCAACGAGGCATTCTATTGGTTAGTCGGAGTTAAAGAAACTAAACAATGTTTTAAAACGGAATTAGCGACACAAAAAACTGACTGCTCCATTTGCACAACTGTAGCCATTTAGAGTTCATGGCGCTCAAGTGAGATAGAGATGATTCGCGGCCATTAGAGTTCTGGCGCCTGAGTGGCATAGAGGTTCGTGGCCATTTAGAGTTCATGGCGTCTGAGTTACATAGAGATGATTCGTGGCCATTAGAGTTCATGGCGTCTGAGTTACATAGAGATGATTCGAAGCCATTAGAGTTCATGGCGCCCGTTACTTGAGAGATGTTTCACAGTAGCAACAATATGGGCCAATCGGATAGAAAAAGTAATTTGCAAAATTTAAATGCATTTATTGAAAACAATTTAACTGTTTCTGAAGTACGTCGGCCAACTTCCGTATGAGTCCGAGTGATCTGACATCGCGAGTGATCCAGAAATAATGCCGACTAATTTTTGTTGAGTCCAATTGGAACGCGGCAGCCCCCAAGCGTGAGCCACAAGATTACGGGGTGCCGAAATAATTTTTTTTTAGCTGTCCAAGTGACCGTTGTTGATTGGTTGACCGCGCAGGAGTGGTGCACGTGTTTTTAGCCTCCTGATTATAGACTGTTTGTTGATCCCCGGCATGGGCGCGTAGCCGGCAGTAACGGACGGAAGATCCCGGTGTCCAGTATTTGAAGGAGATATATCTCAAGAATATTTTGATTCTTATGCCGCGCATGAGTAAACCGAGAAAATAAGCGCCAATTGGTCACGTAAGAATTTCCTTGATCAGCAAGTACTAGAATCAGAGTCCGAGTAGACTTTGGCCTGAACAAAACAGCAGGCGTGCAGATTCAGAAAATAGCTCGATCGGACTTGGAGAGCCGATGGCTGGCAAAACCGACTTCGCTCTGAGTTTGACTGCGGCTTCTCTGTAGGCCTCGTCTGTCTGATCGACGTGCGGACGTTGGTTGTTGCTTTGTGACACCGCACGGGATTTAGGACCAATACGGCGGCCAGATTATCTGGCGGCCAGATTATCTTGCCTCAGGTTGTTAACTGATAACAAATTCCAGATTGGATCTGCTAGACTTGAGTCTTCTCAACTTTCTCGACGAGCACGAGCGTGACGACAACGGTGATGACGATATTGGCTAATCTCATCGAACTTGCTTGATGCTGATCAAGCACGATATCCTCCGATTGGATCAACTTGCTGAAGAATAGCCAGGAGCTAGCTTGATGTCGATGTCGCCGTCCTCACCTGCGTGCCAACTGTCGGGGTTTTAGACCGGCAGTGCACCACGGGATATGTCACGAGGTGCTTTTGGGGTCGGTGAAATCGGCGTAGCTCGATGGTTCGTGTCGAGGTGCGACAAAACACGAGGTTTATACAGGTTTGGGCCGCGAGATGCGTAATACCCTACGTTCTGTTTGTGGCGAGTTGTATTGCTCTCAAGGTTATGTGCGCTAGGGCGTGATTGGTGTGCGATGGGATGAGATATGTGTTGCGATGATGTGAGTTGGGTTGTCTGGGCGTGATTGGTGTGCGTGGCTTGGGTTACAAGGAGTTCTAGTTCTACTAGAATTTTTTTTAGATCTTTCTTGTACACATCGAATCCTTGTCTTGTGCGCCAAGTCAATCGGTTTTCTTCTGGATTGGGCCCTCCGATGGCCCACGCAGAGAATACGCTTTATGAGGAGTCAGGGGATATCTATCCCCTATAGCTACTTCTTACCAACGTGATATTTGGAAAGGCTTCGTAATGTGCTTGCTAGTCATCTCATCTAAGTTAATGTGATAAACTCCTAGCGTAGCTCACTACTTGTGGGTAAAGATGCGCCACCTCTCGAGAGTGTAAAACTGATATGTCAGCCGTGTTCACGGTTATGAGTGGCCCAGATCCTCCTTTCGATTAGTGGGTTACCTTGGTTATGGTTATGGTTATAGTGATGATCATATCTAATTAATGTTAATTAATTTTTATGCAATATCTTCTGGGCTAATGGCGTTGCTACTAATTTATAGTAATTAGGCCTTAATAAAAGAAATTAATTAAAAACTCATGCATTGATGTCAGCCAACCTTAGAGCCTCATGGTTATGTTATATTTGTTGAGTGCGAGATGTACTCACTCTTGTTTCTTTATATTTATTTCTTGTTGGGAGGGAATTCCAACCGCTGCTCAGAAAGATGAAGGCCTGAAGGAGTACAAGTGAAGGTTCATGAAGTTCTAGGCGTGTGGCCCCTAGTTGGTTTCTCTGTGGGCAGCCTTGAAGATTTAGTTACGGTTCCGCTACTCTGTGTTAAAGACTTGATGTCTTAATGTATATGTTGTTTAACGATATGAATAAAGCATGTTCTGTTATAACACTGTTTATTGTCTTTGTATGTGTGGGATTAGATCCTGGCACACATATGGATTTGCTCTGGTTTGTCTTTTTAAAACTAGGGTGTGACAGTGTACTTTAGCATCTTTTAAATTGATAAGCTTTAGGACCAAATATGACTCAAAATTGAGTATGACAATGAACGAGTGATCTTTCAAACTACTCACCTCAACCCCCTGATAGTACGAATGTCTACAAACTCTAAGTGTCCTTACTTGTTTTTACAACACTTAGAACTAACCATCCTTTATCTTCTCGCTAAATGGTCCAAACCAAAGCCACTGACGATGAAATCAAAGTTGAGGTATCTCCTTTCATCAACCATGCATGTTCATAATATATTCATCCTTAATGTCATGACCTCATTAGTAACACAATTAACATTGTCATTAATCACCAAAAACATACTTTTAAGGTCTATGTTTCTAACATATTGAAGCACTACAAGCGACATGAACCACACAACCACCATGCGCCTTGCCACTGCAGATCAAGCCCAAGGAGGGTTAGGGCACCAAACATTGGGCCTGATGCCCCCAATGTGTAGGTTGGACACCCTGATTGATGAGGACATCCCAAACAACATCTTCGGTCACTCAAGTGGCCAACTGAACAATACATATCAAGGACCAATCACAAGGAATAGAGCTAAGCAAATACATGATCAGGTGAATGCTAACCTTTATCACTTTATGATTTGGATGTGCTTCCCACTTTCTTTTCTCTGGTTGAACTTAGGTGCATTGGAGTTGGAGAAGGAGAAGACAGAGCACGTGCTACTGGAATAGCATGCATCACTAAAGGCAAAAGAACATGCCTTGAAATCGAAGAAGAAGAAGAAAAAGAAGGATGTTCTACCGGAATAGCACGTCTCGCTCAAAACGGAAGCACAAGCTAGTTCAAAGTGCCTAAAGATGACATCATAATTCTTTATTCCAGAAGGCTCTGAGGGTACACAAGTAGTTGCTGGAAAGCTCTTTTAAGTCTTCTTTCCAACACAGCAAACGTCACATCTTTTGGACTTCGTAATCAAGACATATGACCGTTTTGGTGGAAACTGCACAGGAGGTGAAAGGTCCCCGCGAGTTTCCAATATTAATTTCGTGAAGTTTCCTAGGCCAATAACTTCAGCAACTCAAAGGGGACAGTTCACACCTTGAAAGGGTCCATTCACACCTAGCTAGGAGGCTTGTTCTTAGTATAAATACCTATTGTATCTCTGCGTTGAGGAACCTTTTGACAATTTGATAAACCAATACACTGCATTGCAGCTGAGCTGCTTGAGACTTGAGAGTCTTACACCTTTGTTCTTGTGAGTTATGTGGACTTGTGAGAGATGTCTTTGAGATCCCCTAGTTCGTGCTCTAGGCTTGTGGGCCTTTTGTGTGGATTAGTCCCGGATTGTGGTTCTGCGATCGTTCAGAGATCGAGTTGAAGTCCAAAAGGTTTTGGCTTCCATCTCCCCGTCGCTTGGTCACATCCAACCTTGGCAAGTTAAAGCTACCCCAGATTGTGGTTCTATGGTCGTTCAAAGATTCCATCTCCCCGTCACTCGGTCGCATCCAAATGTTTGCAGGGTAAAGCCAGTAATCCTTGCAGTTCACAGCTAGTTATCCTTGCAGTTCACTACTAGTTATCCTTGCCCCAAGCTTGCTCGTATCACTTACACCATAGCAAGCTGCACTAGCTGCCCTCCCAAAATACAACCACGGGGAAGGTAAATCCAACCAAGAAGCCGAAATGAGCTTCAGAATGCCCTTAGATCTGAGCATGAGCAACCACACTTGCAATAGAGGACCTCGTCGACGGCATCCTAGTGACTTGTGTTGGTTTCCGGTGGCTTCCTTCAATGACAGCTAGGGGATCGGAAGGTAGGGATAGGGCAATGGCAGCTAGGGTTTGGGTCGCTACACGTACCACCCAAGCAGGAGAGCAATGCTAGGTGTCAGTTAAAATTTGCTCAAACTGAGCTTTTCTCATCGTGGAACTTGATGAGGATATGACCAATACGCATACGACCAAGACCCAAGCGAAGATAGAGTTCAAAGCACAATCCACATTGAAGTCCTATGTATTCGCGAGTCCGGCTCGGACTGGTGGAGCAGGCCTCACGAAAACGGACGCAGCCTTGCATACGGGCTCCGTTTTGGACGTTCTACATATCGTTGGAAAGCTAAGGAGATAAGCTTTCCAATCCAGCTAGTTTCACCTCAAAATTCGGTCGGAGTGGACGGGAATCGCCGTCGCAAGATGATGCCAGAATCTGTCCCGCACCCGTTTTTGGGCCTAAAGGCCTTGTACTCCCTAGGGTTGCCCGGCCACCCCCTTGGCCGCCCCCTAGCCTTCTCTCTTGCATATATTATGTAGCCATCATTAGATTAGATGGGTTTTGCTTAGATTATTCTGTCGTTACGAACAGTTTCGCCGTGTGAGAATACTTCGATTTGTGAAACCCCAACTTGTGAGCTTAATCCTTTCTATTCGCAATTTTAGTTTGCATCTACCGTGTTTTTGCTTGTGTTCTATGATTCGCAGGAAGGGATAAGCTTTCGTGGCGAGGTCAATCGTGTGTGCACGGTTGATAACCAGAGGAGACGTGGTGCTGCGATTGCAGGGTTCGAATCGTGTTGATTGGAAGCCGGATCGTGTGTGTCGTGCCTCCGCCAAATCGATAGTTATCTCTACCTGACGGAAGATTGGGAACCCCCGGTCTCCATCAAGTGGTATTCAGAGCAAGGTTTACCGTCAGATTTGCTTGCATTTATCCTTAGTAGATTAGTTTCGTTTCGTCCCACAGTCCACGAAAAAACCATACAAAAATTAGGGTTTGTAGTTCATCTTATCCCATAGCCAAGTTTAGCCTTTGCACTTTTTGATGTTGGAGTCCGCATCATTGAGTTTGTGTCCATAGTCGTGGTGTTGTTGCTGGTTTAGATCTTGTTATTAGATTGGTTTGAGTGTTGCATCGTGTCACCGTGTCCGTTTTCATCACGGAATTGTTTCCGTCCAGTTCGGTATTTTGACGATATCTCCTACATACGAACTCGTAATTTAGTGTTCTAGTATTTTCTGGAAACCTTGAGAAATTGTCTACAACTTTGCGAACTGCGACGTTTTCATGAAAAATCGTTATCAATGCCTAAATCTAGTTGGGAGCAAATTTGTGCGTGACCTAGAAATTTCTGAACAGTCCGTTTTTCGGGGTCCATATCTCCTGCTTAATTTATCGAAAAAAGGTGTTCCATATATTTTTTGGAAAGAGAAAAAGTATATCTACAACTTTTGTGTTGTAAGTTTTGGCATTTGAGGTCACTAAGAGTGTGAAATCGTCTGTGCAAGTTCGGGTAGAAAATTTATGATTTACAGACGAAAGTTTTGTGACTGTGTGGTGTTGTATCTCGCTTTTGCGGCACTTTTGAGAAAAAAAAAAGAAAGCAAAAAAAGACAAGTGCATAAAAAAAAGCAGCACAAAAAAAATCAGAAGTGCTGGCATTCTTTGTGTCCTTTGTGTCCTTTGTATTTCATATGTGTGAGTGCTTGCTTGAGCTAGTTCTAGGAACAAGTTTAGACCAGCAACATTGACAAGTATTTTGGACACTTATTCAATTTTGCTATCTGATTTCAATTTGTGCTAATCCTTGCTATCATATAAAGCCTCCCAAAGCTCCACATATATACTTGTGATCAGTACAGATTCAACATTTGCAATCGCATCGCTCACGCCCTCACGGTATCACGAACTAGCCACCGGTTGTACCATCCACTGCTTTGTATTGGTAAAAACACTCGTAAGAGCTTGGTAAGACGTTTGAAAGTGTGTGATTCCACTACATATACATAGTAGATAGTAGAAAAATATACTTTTTATGTGTTTTTTTGTTTTCTGCTAACAATGATAGGGCATAGCACGGCTGGGATAGAAAATATAAAGACATATGAGAGCTACACCACATTACAAACATCCGGATCGAAAAGTTCAGGTATCATTTGGGAAATAATGTTTGATCATTTATATCATAAAATATCTCTTAATAGATTGAAACGCTTGAAACAACGAGATAGAACTGTCATGGCTCGTTATCAGAAGTTCAAATCTATATTGTCGTGTTGCGATTTAGATGAATCTGATAAAGCCACTGAAATATATTTTTTAATTGGTCTTAATAAGAAAATTCAGAACAATCTTGTTTATATGGAATATAATTATCTACATGATTTAATTGATTTAGCTTGTGAGATTGAGAATCAAATTAAAAATGATACATGTTTTGCTGAAATTAAACATAATGACACACAATCTATGGAGTCTTCCTTTGCTATTAACAATACACAGAATATTAAGAGCAAAGATAAAGACGACAACATGCTACTAGAGGATAAGCATTGCACTGGATATGTGAGCGCAGGTAATAGCATGGGTGCAGTGGTCATAAAAGGTGAGTAAATTTTTGATGTGCTGCATTCAACCATAATTGAAGATGATTTTGCTACTACCTCGTGTGCTAAAGAAGAGTTATGTGATAATGCTGCTGCTATTTCTATGTCACAAGTTGTGAATAATCATGATATGGCTCTAGAACCTATTGTTTGTGCTGAAAGTAAACATTTTCTCCCCATTACCAGTTTGAAAGACGAGCTGAAATTGTTATCTTCGTTGAATACTTTCGGTTATATTGAATTTGATATTTTTACGATTTGAATAATTTGAATGAAAAACTTTTTCTTTCTATTGATTTGTTTTGAATATCTAAAAATACGTATCACGTCATTACCAAGTATGATAGTAATGAAAAATATATAGTTCATCGTATTTATATCTCTTCTAATTGTGGCTCTCATTATACCGATGAGCATCAAAATAAAGTAAAAGGGTACTGTATAACTAACCATATCATGTCTAGATCCATTTGTTATTCTTTGTTTATTTTGTCACAACAGGTTCAATTTAAAAAAAAAAGCAATGTTGGATTATGTCAAAAGTGGAACACTATTTCCGCACGCATCGACGTCTTTAAGTCGAGGACGACTCAAAACCAAGAAGGAGAGAATGATGAGGACATGACCAATACGCATACGACCAAGGCCCAAACGAAGATAGAGTTCAAAGCCCAATCCACATTGAAGTCTTGTGTATTCGCGAGTCCGGTTCGGACTGCTGCAGCAGGCCTCACGAAAACGGACGCCCAGACCGCATACGGGCTCCGTTTTGGACGTTCTATATATCGTTGGAAAGCTAAGGAGATAAGCTTTCCAACCCAGCTGGTTTCACCTCAAAATTTGGTCGGAGTGGACGGGAATCGCCGTCGCAAGATGATGCCCAGAATCTGTCACGCACCCATTTTTAGGTCTAAAGGCCTTGTACTCCCTAGGGTTGTCTGGCCACCCCCTTGGCCGCCCCCTAGCCTTCTCTCTTGTATATATTCTGTAACCGTCATTAGATTAGATGGGTTTTGCTTAGATTATTCTGTCGTTATGAACAGTTTCGCCGTGTGAGAATACTCCGGTTTGTGAAACCCCAACTTGTGAGGTTAATCCTTTCTATGCGCAATTTTAGTTTGTATTTACCGTGTTTTTGCTTGTGTTCTTCGATTCGCAGGTAGGGATAAACCTTCGTGGCGAGGTCAATCGTGTGTGCACGGTGAATAACCAAAGGAGACGTGGTGCTGCGATTGCAGGGTTCGAATCGTGTTGATTAGAAGTCAGATCGTGTGTGTCGTGCCTCTGCCAAATCGATAGTTATCTCCATCTGACGGAAGATCGGGAACCTTTGGTCTCCATCAGAACTTTTCATCTCCGGTTGGAACATTTCGAACTTCCTTCTGTTTGTAACATTTGAATTTATAAAACCAAATGTGGAAATGACTGATTTGTAACATTTGAAATACAATAAACAAATTAAAGAAGTGTTGAAACTGAATTTCTAAACCCCTCCTTTGCCTCCTCGTCCCCATCCTTTGCTTCTTTGTTCTTCGCCTGCTGTGCTGAGCAAGGCCGCAATATTTGACCAGTGGCTGCTCAAGTTTCTACTCTAAACATATTGTGTTCATGTTAAGATTTGAGTTGCTAAACATATACAAGTACTAACACTACAGGAAAAATGTATTTTTTGTTGGACTGAAAACCCATAAAAATGGCCAAAAACCCACGAAAATACATCCTAAATCTTATCCGAAACAAAATCGGACAAAATTACAGAAGTAGACCATGAATTTATATTAATTTTATGGGCTTGCCGACGAATTTATCACGGCTGACGAAATTACAGGCAGCGGGGCACTTAATTTCGTCGGCCACGTGGGCCCACGAATTTACGTGTCTAATTTCGTGGACCCAATTGTAGGCCCACGAAATTACACAATTTTTTTTCACTTAAAAAAATAAGATACTCAGAAAATTCCAATAAATCACAGAAAATTCAGAAGAAAATTCTGGAAAAATTATACATCAGTATCTCGCAGTTCACCAAAAGTTCTATAACAGATAACATTCATGCAAGAACAATTAACATAGGTTAACACTTAAACAGTTAACAGAATAACAAAGCTACATGCGACAGCTAGGTAGAGTTGGATTGATGGAGATAAACTAGGTCTTCATCTTCAGATTCATGATGGTTCAGTCATCATCTGAAACATGGACAGATTCTCAACATATATACATAATAACATACATAATAACAGGACGAGATACAAGTATAGGAGGTGTAAAGAAATCTATTCGTATTTAACATATATTGATCTTCACTTATGGTTAGAATAAACAACTTATATAAACATTATTCTTTTAGGAAATAAAGTCACTTTGGTTGTCAGATTGTGATAGAATGAGGCCCGGAACTACTTTAACATCAAGAAAGTAATTCAGTGAAACAAGATCCTTCACTACAATTCAGTTCAAGTTTGTAAATGAGCTTAATGAGCATTTACACTGTCCGTTTACACACCAAAAGTCTAGTTCACTAATATGGTTTTGAGTTTTCTAATTCTTAAATATTTTGGGTTATGCCAAAACTGACACTTCAGTCCAGTGGAAATAGCACAACACTTCAATCAATGTTTATCTTATCCTAGTCAGTCCAGTGTCAGGGAAGAGATAGTCAAACAGTAATGCAAAACTCATTGTTCAGGAAATGTTGGTTTAAGAAAAGAAAATGTTAAAAAGATAAACATGTTCAGAGTTTCGGTTTTAAAGGGCAAAAAGTTGATGTGAGCCAGTCAACCAAAGAGCAATTGCGACCACCTAAACGAATCAGTATCACATTCTTTGCAATCAAACATTAGAAACTGCAAGGTTTTGGAATCAATCATCATGCAAGTGATAATTAACCAAGCAAAATTATCTTGTCTGAAATACTGCAAGGTTAACTGAACTTCACGTTCCCAGCCGTAGCCAACATATGTCCATCATAAATATTTTATTTGCATCCTGAGCATACAAATTGGTTAATCAACCAACCTGCCTGCCATCCAGTTAACTCTACTTGCTAATACACAAGAAGGATTAAATTAAGTCAAGCAAGGCAATATAAACATATATAAACAGATAGCCAAGGGCTTAATTGTGTGCAGCCTAAAAGTGGGTAACCGATGAACACTAGTTGACTCAACAATTTTATTTGTGAACTATTAAGTGGCCATGAAATAGCTGACAACCAGACTTTAATAAAAACACATTAAGAGAGCAGCTTAAACCTAACAAAGCATTGAAAAATTCACCTTTTATATCTGCCGTTAGTTAACATAAATTAACTGATAAGCAAGAGCCTTCAGCCAGAGATGCTTCCGGTGGTCGGGCCTAAGCACGAACAGAAATTAAACAGCAGTCAACAAATCACGTCCAACAAGAGCATAATTCATGTGTCCACTTTCAATCATAATCACATCGACAAGTACAAGACCTAGCCAAATCATACTACAACAATCAACCGGGAATAATATTGTCCTTATGTCACAAAGACGAACATGAGCGGCACTTTTAATTACTAGCTCAAAAGGGAAAATCACATCCTACACCAATCAATATCATGCATAGATACCTATAAACGGAACTTGAGCTACCAAAACATGGTTTAATCTCAAAATCAAATCACTTATGTAGATGCTTAACAACCGGAATCAAAAAGGAGAAAAGAACACAACCTTCTGTTGTTCCGTTGGAGCTTAAAGGTGGTGCAGCAGGGAGGAGAAGGACTGGCGTCGGGGAGGCACAAAATGCACAAGAACAGAAACACACTGGACAGTGATCAAGTCTATGCCACATCGCTAGGGAGAAACAAGAAGCACACCTAGATAGGATGGCGTCAACATCCAACAGCAGCCAGTGCACCCATCGCAACACGAACAGGGCACCTGCAAAGAAAAGCAAAGCAGCTACTTCAGATGGAATATGATAGGTGTTGGATAGCATGGAGAAACAGTTGTTGCTTATAGGATCAATGTCATTCTGCGAAAAAAAACTGCCAAAAGGAATATTAGATTGCTGAAATCAAATATTCACCATGTTTACACAAGGATTGTGGGTTGATAAAAAACACTTTTATCAAAATGCATTAGGTAACAGATTGTAGTAGAAATATCCAAAAGATATTCTTTATTTCACATGTTTGTGAGCATCTGATTTAACATATTATAGTCACGTAATCCACCAAATCAACATCATACTATACATATTTGCAAGGGAGAAGGAATGATACAAATGAACTGTGAGCCAAAATATTACAGGTACAAAACAAAAGAGCCATCAGTTACTGGTACATGCATGCATCAGTTTGGTGACTGGCTGTCTGCCATAAGTTCCAACTAATATTTTGGTTGCCGTCTAGATAAACAACCTATGAAACTCTAGCTGAATAAGGGACATCTAAATTGCTAAACTTTGTGAATTATAAAGTCTCCTCTACTGTTATATACTTATACCAGTTCATTTTTCATCTTATCAATTGTCAGAAAAGCTGAACTGAGCACAACATCCATAGCAAAATTGAATACCAAGCAAGAAATTATTCCATAGATTGGTTCTAGTTCTCATTCTAATGTTCAACTGTAAATGAAATAAACAGCCATCTTACTGCGTTTACAGAACAGCATATGAAAAAGGTCTTTTCTGAAAGAGTCTAACAGGTTAGAACATATGAAAAATGATCTTCCACCTCTCAACTCAATGACAAGATGCTACTGATTTTCAGTTGAAGCAAAAATCATCAGACCACACGGATAGATTATTTATCCTGCTTGCCATGCATTTTCATATTTTCAAGGGCCAAGGTGCATATGGAAGATTTCCATACCGTGAGGAGTTGCTGCAGAGGCCAGACAGTAGGGACACGGGGTGATGGCCAGCGGTGCGACGGGCCGCGCGTTGACGGCGAAGCTAGCTCCTTCCAACTCGTGCTGAGCTGCTACTCGGGCTACAGCCACCACCGCGCACACATATCATGGTCCAGAGCAAGAAGCCAAGAACTGGAGAAGGGAGCAATGGGGAAATGGGAAGAAAGCCAACCTGGACGTCGAGGAGGTCGAGGCGGTGGGGGAGGCGGAGTCCATGGCGGCGGGGGGAGGTGACCGGCGGCACAGCGCTTGGAGTCGCGGCGGCGGGGGAAGCGGCGGCGACTGCTGCGTGGATCTGGCTACCATGGCGGGGGGCGGCGGCGCTAGGGTTAAGATGGAGGTGGCGCCGGGGACAGGGCGGAGCCGGATCGAGCATCAGGGAGGCGGGCGCCGAGGGTTGGGGACAGGGCGGCGGGGGTGGCCGGCGACGGGAGACCAGGTGGTGCGGGGCCCGGGGCGGCGTCGTCAGGCAGCGGGGACGGCGCGGGGCCCGGGGTGGCGTCGTCAGGCGGCGGGGACGGCGCGGGGCCCGGGGTGGCGTCGTCGAGCGGCGGGAGCGGCAGGCGGGGCGGCGGCGGCGGCGGCTGCGTGCGTGCGTGCGTGGGTGGCAGCGGGTCGAGTGCGTGAGTTTAGGTGCGGTGCGTGTGTGTAGGGCAGCGCGTGCGGGAGGTGGGGGTAGGGTTAGTGGGCCGGACGTGGGGTGTAATTTCGTCGGCCACTGCCAGGGCCAACGAAGATACCTCTGTTTTCGTCGGCCGAAGCTTGGAGTCCACGAATTTAAAATTATTTTCGTCGGTTTCCAACAGCGACGAATTTTATGGAATTATTTTCGTAAACCGGTCCACGAAATTATATTGGTCCAAGAAAAAATACCATTTTCTGTAGTGTAATTTAAGTTCATACTAGATCTATGCCAATATGTTGCTATGGAATACTTTCATCCGCTTGCAAACACAGCGCTAATTCACATTTTTGGAATCCCTTGTGCAATTTAGTAACACAGCTAATGATAAATGGATTTATTAGATTTATATGGCCTTAAGAAATCCTCAATGCGATATATGGTGCACTGAATGTTTTTTCTTACAATTTGGATTGGCGCAATGGAACGAATCTGATTGAATTGTCCAACTACTACTGCATTCAAAGAAATATATACTAAATTTCAGAAAGAGATATACATTTTTTTAGACTATTGATTATTTAGAATTTGCAAAAGTACCCATGTCTTCTCTTAAATCTCTGTTATATTTTGCAGCAAGTCAGTGAGAAGTAAAAAATGATTCTTCCAAAAGTGTGAACTGATATTCAGGAACCATAAATGTCCCAGCTTGTAAAGGGGAAAGCCAATTTGCTCCTATAGTACCTAGTCATAATTTTGTGCTACAAAACGCTCGGATGTCAGAATCATCGCTAGATCTAAATTCACATACATGAGATGACTGAGTATATGGAAAAGTCGAAATTCTGAACACAGCAACAGATAACACTTCGCAAGGCTTATAGCTATTTCTAATACGTGTTGTTAGACACACATGGCACTGGCGCCGCGCAGCCTGGCCAGCGGCCAACGACAATGAGATAAGCGGCGCACAACGGCATGCGGTCATCTACGCAAGGCGCAACCTGCAACCAACGACAGAAATGTGACCATTTTGCTTCAATTGTACGACTGACAGAGAGCGGGCAGCCAGTGAGAGAAGACATGGAAACGACGCATGCTGTCGATGATCTTGACAGTGCTGTAGGCTGTATTTTCTCACCCTCGACCGTGATTAGTAGCTCAAGTTACAAAGCAACCGTTATATATAGTGATTGTTTCTCCTGAGGCCAACCCCAATGGTGGAGTAACAAGGATTGCCTGTAACACTGTTATAGCGCTATTACTGATAGAGAGATATAGTTAGAATAGTGAATGAATATGAATAGACAATGATTTTACTCATTCCCGTTGGAAAGGTCTCCAAATAAGTCTTGATGGCAGTGTTTATGTTATGACCGGTATAGCCGGAGGAACAAGGGGTCAAGTGGCTAGCGTCCAGCTGAATCAGGTCTGTTAGATTCCAGTTGAGTCAGGTCTGTTAGGCGAGATAGATAGTTTTAGGAGTCAGAATAGATCTTGTTAGGATTGTTGGTTAGCTGGACCAGTTATATGTATGGCGATCAGTTGTAACCGAAAGTTAAGCAGAGATCAATCAAAAGAAGGGTTTATCTCCTCGCTTCTCCTCTCTCCCGCTCAGCCGCCGTGCTGCGCCGCCGAGCTTACAGGCCTCGGCTACCTACTTCCTTCCCCTACAACCTCCGTCCCCGGCGAGGTCCTACCAGTTTAGGGGCATCGTCTTGCTTCCTAACTGCTAGCAGCCTAGCAGTGAGTTGTTTCATATCGCCGTGTCATCTTTTATTTTTCTGTTTCTCTTGGATATCTAGAAGAACGAAGGGAAGACAGACACACAAAAATTCGATGGAACCATATCATAATTGGTGAATTATCCATTAACATTGATCCTCTCTCAAAACAACTATCATCTCTTCTTCTACAGATAGAAGAAGCAGCAGATTGCCTTTTTCCTTGTTTCGATGAGCTTACCAGCAAGCAAGACGAACCAAAGAATCCTCCCTCAAACACATAACACGCACAAAAAAAAAAAAAAAAAAAAACGCTTCCACTCTGACTAGCACCCCACAACCAGCAGAGCCCCAAGAACGGCGGCAGCGCCGAGGAGCAGAGCGCCGGTCCCGGCAGCGGCCGTCCTCCCCGCCGACCCGGTGGCCGGCGCTGGCGCTGCGGCGGGGCCTGCGATAAAGCTGGCGGCCAGGGGCGACGCAGCAGCCGGCTCGGGCGCTGGGGCCGGCACCGGGGCGAGGCTCCGCAGGCGGCCGCGGCTGTGCTTCTCCGACATGACGACGAGCAGGAGGCGCTGGCCCTTCTGGCAGCTCCCGGGGGCGCCGCCGACGAAGTAGTACGGGCCGGAGCGGGGCAGCGGCACCGTGGCGGCGCCGGCCGTGGGCTTGTGGGTGGCGAGCGGGGACGCCGTGCTGCAGCGGTTGTAGTCGTCCCGGGTCACCTCCAGCACCGAGTCCGCCGCGCCGTCCACCTTGAACACTGCGCGCACAGGAACGTACGAAGCGGATGAGGAGTTGAAAGCAAGATCAAATCTTTGCGATTCTAGAGCAAAATCAGGTCATTATGCAAAAGGTAGGAAACGTGGATCGACGACGCAGGGGATCGGATCTCTTACCGAGCTTGTCGCCGACGTGGAAGCGGTTGGCCGAGGCCCACTTGGCGAGCGTGTCGGGCTGCGCCTTCCACGCGTCGTTGGCGCCACCGACGACAAAGTCCCTGGCCTCGGCACCAGCCGCCGCAGCGAGGACTACAGAAAGGCAGAGGAGGAGCGCCATCGACGCCATTGCTGACTGAGCGCGCGCGGCCCGGGCACAACACACAAAGAATACTAGACCACACCAGACCGGGGACGGAGGAGAGTGTTGAGAGCTCGACACGGGCAGGCAGAGAGGCGAGACGGGGTGCGTTTTAAGTAGGCGGCGAGGTTGGGGGTCATTGGGTCAAAGTAGCCGTTGGGTTGAACGTTCGCGAGGGGGCGCCATTATCACCGTGACTGGTGTCTTCTGCCTTGCTGTTGCTGGGAGAGCCGTAGAGGCAGCGGTGTAGAATGGGCTGCGTATCTTCTGTTTTGGACATTACCGTTGCCACTGTCGTCTTCTCAACGGTCAGGACGTCAGGTACTCAGACCACCTGAGCTCGAGGCGTGGGGCCCCACTGGTAATGGCTGGCAGTGAACCCGTGAGCTAGGGATGCCGAGCGGGCCTGCCGGCGAGTCTTTTTTTTTTTTTCAAAAGGTGCATGCATATTGTTGTTTGTTGCCGATGACAGCCGCTGGAATACACACGGATGGTCTGCCTGGTCTACATGCTGCTAATTTGCTGCCGTAGACCTTGTCATGCGCCCAGCTCAAGCAAGATTTGTAGAATGGATGAAAATCGGTACATCTATTTTGCTAGTAGTTAGTGCCACGGCTAGGACGTTTGTGACTTTGGCGGATATGTGACTGAAGGTGGAACGATGTGGAAGGGATAGGATCAGATGGGAACGGTACTTACTACGTAATTCTTCGTAAAAGAGCGTTAGCACTTGTTACGAGACCAGACGGAGCCAAGAGAAGCCTCATTTCTCTGCTTTGTTGGTGCATATTTTCTGATCCACGTCTTCCACCTCCGCTCAAGTTGAAGATGGTCTCGATTTGCCGTTTGATCAAAATGTAGTGAAAGCCGGAGCAAAAGTCATACCAAATAGGGTCTAGTCAACATTATGGTCTCTTTCAGAATGTGTGATTTTTTCCTGTTATCTGTGTTTTTCCTGTAAAATTAATTTGTTTTTTTAATTCCTACGCTACTTCAGTAAAATTTCTGTATTCCAAAAACAACTTAAGCATGTTTCTGCATTAACAGGAGAATAGCAATCACTTCGCCAGCAGCAATAATGCCTCGAGGAAATGCTAGCCTAGCTTTGTTTAGGCCATTCCGGGTTAGAGTTTCATTTTAGTTTCAATCTTACTTAAATGGCAATGCCACATAAGCAGAAGATGGTGACATGGCAAAAAAAAATTAATGAAGAGAGATGAGAGAGTTTAATGGAAGGAGAGTTTCATCTAGATAAAACTCATAATACATTGGTATCTATACAAAATGTTGAGGTGGCACAACAAGTGACTATACAATAAAACTCGCACTCGGAATGGCCTTAGTGCAAGGAGATAGTCCCGTTTGGTTTTACTCCACAACCGCCTCACTCAAGAGGAACTTCGCAGGAAGCCAAAAACAAACATAGTTTGATTTTTCGCGCATCTTTGGCATGCCGCACCCATCTAATAGTAGAGCAAATTCCCTATATGACACTAGAACTTGTACCAATCCCTTATGCGCCATTGGAAAATATGGGTTCCCTTCTATGCCATCGGTTTTAATTTTAAGTCCCCTATGTGCCATCGCCGCCAACTCCAAGGCTAACACATTACTTTGTTTGAAAAATTGACCACTGTACCCCTGAGTAATAATCCCTTCCATGCCATTGAACTTAAAAACAACCAACAGCTTTGTTTTGGAGAATTTTAAGAACAACATCAATACATACATGATATATTAATATGGTAGTAATATTGTTACCAGCAAATTGACAACAAAATCACAATATAACAACATCATTTTTGCTTTAGGAACCAAATGGCAGCAGCATTATTTCTATAGAAATATTCATAGACTGAAATAACATTCAGACTGCAAGTGCACAGACCTTAAAAGTACCAATATGTCCATAGAAATCCAAGCAAACAATCATGTTTCTTGGTCTAACATACAAGTACTCTCATCTAACATAACACATGTTTCTTCGTCCATAGACATACAGGTCCATGCAACATAGAAAGAACAGCACTTCTAAGTCTGGCTGCCACTCGCTAAGCATAAGAACTGCAGTCTAAGTTGACTATCAGGCAACACTGGAATTTTCTTCTTCCCTTTTCCCATCTGCCTTCTTCCCTTCTGCCTTCTTCTTCACTTGTGCCTTTTTCTTCCCTTCTGCATTTCTCTTCCCATTAGCCGTCTTCTTTTGTTCTGTTGGCATGGATATGGTTTGGCCTAAAGTGAGCATAGGATAGTGAAAGTAGCCTAGAGGGAGGGTGAATAGGCTAACCTGAAATTTCTTACACAAATAATCCAACTAAAATCAATACTAAAAGTTGAACTAGTCCAATGTGGGTCAACCTGTTCAAAGCTGGTTCAACCGCAGTGGACTGGTTCAACCGATGCGGAAATAAAGAACTGAATTGATCTCTCAAACCGTGCAACCAAAGAAGATTTCGTTTGAATCAAAACCTTCCTTTTGGCCTAAGGTTGCAGATCTGAAAGGGGCTCACCACCAAACCTGCACACAAGATAGATCGGGACAAATCTTGCAATGCAAGAGTAAGAACACGAAGAACAACAAGAACAACAAGCAAGCACACGGGGACAAAGATTTAATCCGAGGTTCGGTCACACCCAAGGGTGCCCTACTTCCCCGTTGAGGCACCCACAAAGAGCCAGGTCTCTTTCAACCCTAATCCTTCACTCACCAACCACAAAGGTACGATGAGGTCACTTACTAGAAGCTCTCACAAGCTGTGGTAATACAAACTTCCTTTGGCACCACCACACAAGAGGGGATGAAGCCCAAGGCGACGCCTAGCCGTCTAGGAACTCAGGTTCCAAGAGTAACAAACCAACAATGGCTGCTCAAGGTGTCACCAAGCTCAAAGCTCAAGAACAAGAGAGAGAGAGGAGAAGAGGTGCAGCAGATTCAGCTCTCAAGTTCTTGCAAGATCCACTCGAAGATTTGAGGATTTGGAAGCTCAAGAGTGGAGGGGAGTGTGGAGGAGAGAGTGTTCTTTCGAAATGTGTCTCAGTTTGTTCAGAGGTAGAAGAAGCACTTTAGAGAGAGGGGTGAAGGGGTATTTATATGGGCCCTCTCGAAATAACCATTACAGGGTAGTCTGTACAAAATCGGTTGAACCGGGTGAGGTTGGTTCAACCGAAAATGCACTCAAAACCGAAATTGGTTGAAGAGGGTCTCAGCCCGGTTGAACCGAGGCTTCAACCGAAAAGCATACCAGAAACAAAATCGGTTAAGGGAGTATGGAGACTGGTTCAACCGAGGCATCAACCGACATGAGAGCAGAAAATGAGTAAGATTTGGAGGTGAATATTGGATGGATTTTTGGACACTTTGAGCTTTAGTATCACCAAGAGCATACCTTTGTTGATCCCTCTTAGTAATACGGTGTTTCCTAACTCAAGGATAAAACATGAAAAGCTTTTCTTGTGTCTTCAAGTGGAGACTCTTTGGTCTTCAAATTTGAATGGAATGGGGGGGTCTCCTTTTTTTTACTTGCACAAAGACTTATCTCTTTTTCTCTCTTATGCACTTATTGAATGATCTTCATTACTTGCAAAGTGCTCATACATTTTCATTAGAGCTTTTAATTGTATTGTCATTAATAACCAAAACCCTCAGAATGTGATTGCACTTACAATCTCTCCCTTTTTGGTGATTAATGACAACCCAATTAAAAGAGACAAAGTAGAGAATAAAATCACAAGCTTTTGATTGACTATGCCCATGTGACTCTCCCTAAATTTGTGCACATTTCATTTTGGAATAGTTTGGCCTCAAATGCCAATATGCACAAACAAAGGGAAAAGTGCAAAGCCATATATTACACATTCAATCGAGGGGTGCACAAGTGTCATAAAAATCCGTGATGCTCATGACATGATATTCACACAATAAATATAAAACAACAATCACCACACAAGAACAAAAGTTAGAGCCAAGCACAAACCACAAGGGTTACTTAGTGAGATATAAAGTAGCATGCAACATGTTTTTAGGTTCAGCTACTTAAGCTAATACACAAAGATCCATCACAAATATTACAGCCTAAGAGAGTTTAAAGGTTTTCTCTCACAGCTCACAAAGCAAAGAGGAGAAAAAGAGGCTGCTGCTGCACAAAGGATCAAAGAAAGGATTATTGCTTGCTGCTGTTGCCACTTTCCACTTGCAAAAACTTGTTGACGCTATGCTTTGTTCCTGCTGGCTGCTACTAGCTTGCTAGCTTGCTTGTCTCTTCATTCTTCTCCCCCTTTAGCATTAATCAACAAAAGAGGGGGGGAGAGAGCTACCAACCACCCCAAGAGTTGTCACCTGCTACAGTTGAGCTTGAGCTAGCTCCAGGATCACCACCATGGTTCAGATTGGCAAAGAAATCCCAATTGGAACTTTGGGGTGGTGGTGGAGGATAGAATTTCTCATGATAAGAGCCTTGATAGCCAATTTCTTCCTCAACAATCTCATGCTGCTCTTCATCCTCATCACTTTCATCTTCACTATCTAGCCTCTGACCCGTCAAAGAGAAGTGATAATCCTCAAAGCTGTCAGGAATGTTTGGTTCTTCAAATAAGTGAGGTGGAGAAGGAGGAGGGACATCTTCCCCATTGTACATTCTTTCAACCATATCCCCACACCGATAGAGATAGCGATTCTTTTCCCTCACATCTTCCTTCTTTGCCTTGCAGAGGGTAAAGAGAGTTTGGAACCCTCTTTTAATCAATCTTTTGAGACTGCCATCTTTTGGTTGGTGACGGTGAAGCAACGGACGAGCAGCCATGGTTGCCTTGGAGGAAGAAGGGTGATGTGCAGGTGCATGACTGGGCTCTTCTGAAGAAGGAGCTGTAGATGGTGCCTTTGCTTTAGCTGCCTTGGGAGCCTGAGATCGATTAATCAATTTAGGCTTGTAGGGCAGGTGCTTGCTATCCATTGGTTCAAATCTGGTTTGAGTGACAACCTCGATCATCTTCATGATGTATGGAGCATGAACGGATGCCTTGGTGACATTCCAAGAGGCCTCAATGATCTCACGCCAAATCAAGTCAAAGATGTTGATCTCAATGAACGTGTCAGGATGCAACAACCAAAGAATCATTTGACTTGCACCACGAACACTTGGTTGATCACCACCTTTTGGCAAGAGGGTGAAGCGGAGAAGAGAGTTGATGTAACGCCATCTATGATGCATGTTGTTCACATTCCAAAACTCATTTGGATCAAAATGAATTTTCATCACTTTGTCACGATCGGGCTTGTACAGATTGTGAACTTTCTCCTTACTGTTGGCAATATCACTGTCCTTGAATCCAAGAATATGAGCAAATCTTCTATAACTACACTTGTACCATGTATCATTGATCATAAAGTGCAGATAAGGATGAGGATAGGCATTATGTTCATCACTTGGCCTTTCAATCCAAAGAGTATAGTAGAACTGAGCAATAGCCTCGGTGTTCCAATCATAAGTGAAAGACATGATGTTCTTCAAACCTTTTGACTCAAGTATGTTTAGGGCTAACCTCATCTCTGAATCATTTAGATCTTTACACCTCTCCCAATCAACAAAGCGCTGCTGAAAAACTGCATGTTTCTTTCTTGCCATGAAGATATTATTGTAAAATTCCACATGATCAAGATTGTAGAACCTCACATCAGTGATATTGGAATTTTGAGCTGATCTTGTTGGTTTCTCAAATCTGAACTTTTTGAGGAACTTAGTGTAGTTGCCCTCTTTGTCTGCATTTAGGATTCCTTGACCTTCACGGGTGAGAGAGACATCTCTCAACTTCATGTTGCGGATGACCGGAGCTGAAACAGGAGGTAAAGAGGTCTCCTTGTCAAGGTCCGTTGGTTTCTTCTCAACTGAGCGGCGAGGAGGACGATTAGCAGTCCTTTTATAGTTCTTCCTTGGTGAAGTAACTGCCATGATGTACCTGTCTGACTGGTTGCTGCAGGTTTCTTCTGCTTTGCTGCCACTTTAGCCTTTTTGCTAGGTTGAGACCGAGGAAGTTGTAGCACAGTGACGCTTGAAATGATTCATCATTGTCAATGACATCACCACTGTCACTGCTCTCAACAATCTTTGCTCTTTTAGGACCCATAGCTACAAGAGAGAAAGAACAAAGCAAAAACATTTTGGCTAAATAGAGTAAAATGGAGAGAATGGACTGGAGATAGATGGCATTGATACGAGGACAATAGATAAGTGAAATGTGGGTACCATAAACATGCTTTACACTGTTTATAGCACAGAGCTGCACTAGACAGTAACAAAACATAAATAACATGGCCTATGGCGCGCCCAAGCTAGAGAGTGAATCGCTAATCCATTGCACAAGTCCTTTTAGATTCACACTCTAGTATCCATTTCATATCTATTGACCAAAGGAATTTGAGAATGAGCCATTGATGAAAGAGATCGGGCATAAACTAGGTTATACCTTCACTGAACGGTTTTCACTGATGAAGAAGCTTGAAGCAGAAGGTAAGCCGCAGGAGAAGAGGGAGGAACGAGCTGGGGAGCTGCGTAGTCGCTGGCACCTGGGCCCCCGCCACCAGGGCCAGAGACCCCACTGCCGTCGGCGCCTGTACCCGCCACCGAGACGCAGGAGGAAGGGAGGGAGGCAGGCACGAGCGGGAGAGGCTCCCGTCCGCCGGCTCCCGACCACCGGCTCCCTTGGCCCCACAGTGGAGATGGCCGGAGAGGGCTGCAGAAGCCGCCACCGGCACCAAGCAGGAGAAAGAGGCGAGCGGAGGAGGAGCACAGGAGAGAGAGGCATTTGGAGAAGGGAGGCAGGCCGAAAGGGTGTGAGAAAGAACGCAGGCCGACTTAGGCAAAAGAGGCCCAAATCCAGTTGAACCTATGCGCGCCTGGTTGAACAAAAAACGCACTCAGTACCAAAATCGGTTGAAGCGCCCTCTGGATCGGTTGAACCGATCCATCAACCGACAGACAGAAAGAAATGAGTTTTTTTTTTCCAGTTTTGAGGGGGGTTTTGAAATACTTTTCAAAGAGCCTTTTAAGGAGAGAATTTTAGATCTAAGTGGCCAGCTACAACCATCATTACATAACAATGGCCACTCGTCCTTAGGAGGATCCAACGATCCAAAAAAACCAACGATTTATTATCTTTTCTTAAACATGGGTTGACTAGAATTCTACAAAATAAAATCAATCAAGTATGTGCAAGGCTTCAAACCACGTTACGAGAATCCAAGATGTTTAGTTCACTCCTCAAATCACAAAGCCTTGACTCGTCAAGGGGTTTTGTGAAGATATCGGCTAGTTGATTTTCGGAACTCACATGATGGATGGCGATATCTCCTTTGGCTTCGTGGTCTCTCAAGAAATGGTGGCGGATGTCTATGTGCTTGGTGCGTGGGTGTTGCACCGGGTTGTTTGCTTGCTTGACTGCACTCTCATTGTCACACAAGAGAGGGATCTTGCTAAACTCACAACCAAAGTCTCTCAAGGTTTGCCTCATCCAAAGTAGTTGAGCACAACAAGCGCCGGCTGCAACATACTCGGCTTCGGCGGTGGATAGTGCAACACTAGTTTGTTTCTTAGAGCTCCAAGACACCAAAGACCGACCAAGAAATTGGCAAGTCCCCGATGTACTCTTCCGATCAACTTTGCAACCGGCATGATCCGAATAGGAATAGCCAAGAAGATCAAAAGTGGAGCCCTTGGGATACCACAAGCCAAGGTTTGGTGTATGAACTAAATATCTCAAAATTCTCTTAACAGCCACCAAGTGGCACTCTTTTGGGTTAGCTTGAAATCTTGCACACATGCACACACTAAGCATAATATCAGGCCTAGATGCACAAAGATACAACAGAGAACCTATCATTGACCTATAGAGCTTTTGGTCGACGTCTTTACCTTTCTTGCTTTCATCATAGAGGTCGAGGTGTCCTTTAGATGCCATGGGAGTATTGATGGGCTTTGCGTTCTCCATGCCAAACTTCTTGAGCATATCTTGCGTGTACTTGGTTTGGCATAGGAACATGCCTTCCTTGAGTTGTTTGATTTGTAATCCTAGGAAGAACTTGAGCTCACCCATCATGGACATCTCGAATCTCTTGGTCATAATCCTACTAAACTCATCACAAAAGGCTTTGTTAGTATTACCAAATATAATGTCATCGACATATATTTGGTATACAAACAAATCATTATCGAATTTACGAGTGAAGAGTGTAGAATCGGCTTTCCCTATTTCAAAGCCATTTTTCAAGAGAAATTCTTTAAGACATTCATACCATGCTCTAGGAGCTTACTTAAGCCCATAGAGCGCCTTATGGAGCTTGTAGACATGGTTTGGCTTCTTTGGATCTTTAAAGCCCGGCTGTTGCTCCACATATACCAACTCTTGGATTGGCCCATTAAGGAAAGCACTCTTGACGTCCATTTGGTACAGATTGAAGTTGTGATAGGTGGCAAAAGCTATAAGGATCCGAATTGACTCAAGCCTTGCCACCGGTGCATATGTCTCTCCAAAGTCCAAGCCTTCAACTTGAGTGAATCCTTGGGCCACCAACCGTGCCTTGTTTCTTGTCACCACACCGTGCTCATCTTGCTTGTTTCGAAAGACCCATTTGGTTCCAATCACATTTTGATTGGGCCTTTGTAAGCATATAGTCCCTAAGGTGAGTTTCGGTGATTGATTGACAAGCTTAAGTGTTGTCTAATGAGCTCATGAGTGCAGGTTTAATAATGAATACAAAAATGGTTGCTCATTGGATTATGTGAATGGCCCCTAATTCAAAAGTTTCATGGAAGCGGACTTGGTTTTCATCCGTATCTCGAAGGCTAAGGACTTTTCTAGAGTCAAGGATCATGGTGTTGAAGGATCCTTGCTTAGATAGATTTTATAGCTTTCTAGTATCTGCACTATTAAGAGGGGTCCACGGTTAGTAGCTTGATCAAGTGAATTGCCAAGTTAAGGATGCACACACACAAGCCAAAACTTTCAAGAAAATCAAAGGTGTAAGCTATTTGGGCTCAAGGTTGAAGAAAAGCAAGGCTCAAACCTCAAACACTTGAAGAAAATCTCAAATCAGGAAATGAAGTATGGACCGGACTGTCCTCTCTAAGTCACAAGAGAGCGGACAAATAAGGGGTTTGAGATGAAGTTATCCGGTTTAAAGGCCATGCAAATCTACAAACCGGACAGTCAGTTCTAGTGTAACCGAACAAAACTAAGGACAAAATAACCTGAAGCTTCAAACTTTAGAAAATTCTGTAGAACAAGGGATCGGACTCTCCGAAACTAGTATATCGGACTAATCGACGGACAAAGAATCCCGAGGCTAAGTATTTCACAAATTTACGGGTGATATGTGGACCGGACTATCCTATCATGGAACATCGAACAAACCCACGGACAAAGAATCCCGAGGCTAGGTACTTCACAAATCTGCAGGTGATACACGGACCGGACTGTCCGGAGCTTGTGCATCGGACAAACGGACAAACGAACTCGTCAACGGCTAGTTTTCGGGGTACATGGACCGGATTGTCCGGACCCTAACCTCGGACAAACCTCCGGACAGACTTACCTGCACAGTACATGACGTAGCCTGTCAGTGACCGTTGGCAAAGCACATGGACCGGATTGTCCGATGTTAAGAAAAGTAAGGGACCGGACAATCCTATCTTCACTGCGTCACCTCTTCCTTTTTCAACGGCTCTATTAACTTGAGAGGCTATATATATGGGACTCTTCACATCATTTCGTGCTCTTTGACACTCCAGTAACTTCATACACTCAGAGAGCCCTTGTGCTTCAACTCTTTGCAACAACCACTTACATATTCATCCCTTGAGAGCAAGATCAAGGTCAAGGCTTGTGTGCATCCATCTTGGTGGGGATCAAGATCAAGTGAAGACCAGCGGCTTGTTACTCTTGGTGATTGGCAGAACCTAGGCGGACTTGGTGACCGGGGTGCGTTCTCGGAGCTTGCCAAGGGGATTATGGAAGCCCGAAGAACAATGGTGTACAAAGCTTGAGCTCCACCTTGCCGGGATGGCGAACAGAGACTCTTAGTGAGCGCCCACAAGCATGGGAGGCGGCAAAACACTCTAGGGTGTGCCGCAACGTGGACTAGGGGAGGGTGCCCAACCTCCGATACCACGGGAAAAAAATTCGGTTGTCTCTCTTCCTTGTCCCTCTACTTGATGCTCTTTTGGTTCTTCCTATTTTTATGGATTGCATCTGGTAGTCATCATGGTTAGTCTCTTCTTGGCTAGTATGTCCCTTGCTATGGTCATTAGTGTTGCTAGTATTAGCTTCCGTTGCGGTTTCCTTTTCACTAGCATGAGTAGGGTTCCTTGCTTTGTCGTGTAGAGTAGGTTCGTTTAGAGGGTGAAGTGGGCTAATTTGTAGCTTCATTAGGCTAAGGATTTTCGTTTAGAGTTTGAAATCAGCCTAATTCACCCCTCCCCTCTTGGGCATCCGATCCTTACAAGTGGTATCAGAGCCTCGTTGCTCATTGGATCACTAAGCTTCACCGCTTAGAGCAAGATGTCTAAGATGGGTGGCTCGGTCCCCTACTTTGAGGGTAATAACTTTAGCTATTGGAAAGCTCGCATGCGAGCATACCTTGAGTCTATTGCCCCCGAAGTATGGGAAGCTACCGAGCATGGTTTCGTTGCGCCTCACACCAATGACCAAATCAAATGGAATGCTAGGGCCCAAAATGCTATCTTTGAAAACATTAGCCAAGAGGTGTTTGCTAGGGTCTCGAGCAAACTCAATGCTTGTGATATTTGGGCCGAACTTGTTGAAATTCATGAGGGCACCACTATAGTTAGAGAGCAAAAGTATCATGTGCTTAAGGCTAAATATGATGACTTCAAGATGCATTCTTATGAAAATTGCAATTCCATGTATTCTCACTTAAATGTCATCATTGAGGACATTAATGCTCTTGATGTTTGTAAACTTGACAAGGGCACCATCAACCGGAAGATCCTCCGCATCCTCATCAAGCCCAAGTACAACATCATCAACACCATGCTTCAAAAGGAGAATCTTGACACACTTGAAGTGAGTGAGGTGGTGAGCCAAATTTGAGCTCATAAGATGGGGGTTCTTGGCATCACGGAAGAGTCTTCCCCAAGCAAGACCGTGGCACTTAAGGCCAAGACCAAGAAATCCCACACTCCCAAGAAAGTGATGCCTCCACCTCCAAGCTCCTCAAGCGAAGAAGAGCAAGAAGAGCAAGATGATGACTCAAGTGGTGATGAGGATGATGCTGAACTAGCTCTTATGATGAAGAAGTTCAACCGCCTTCATGCAAAGATCAACAAGAAGGGGTTCAACTTTGACTCCAAGAGGAAGGCGTTCCGGCCAAGGAGAGATGACAAGAAGAAGTGCTACAATTGTGGTGAAAATGGCCACATCTCTTATGAGTGCCCCAAGCCGGACAAGCGCAAAGGCAAGATCTAGAAAGATGAGTCCGATGATGAAGAGGAAGAGAAGCCCAAGCGCAAGCCATTCTACAAGAAGAAGAATGACTCTAAGGCAAAGCTCTTTCCAAAGAAGAAGAAAGGTCCCCAAAGAAGCTTCATGTGTGAAACAAATGAATGGGTGACCGATGATGATGACTTTGTCAGGCTTGCTATCTCCACCAAGGGGCCAACACTTCCTCCACCACCCATGTGCCTCACGGACAAGGGCTCCAAGGTACGGGAAATAGAAGTAGATGATAGTGATGATGAGCTTTCTCCCAATGAACTTGCTTCTTTGATTGATGAGTACGTTTCCGTGATCAAGAGGGAAAAGGGCAATGTAAAGCATCTTGAGAGAACTCTTGCTAAACTAGAGGAGAGCCACCATGATTTGCTTGAAAAACATAATGGCTTGCTTAAAGAGCAACTTAAGACCAAAGCATATGTCAAGCAAATTGAGGAGGGAAACTCAACTTTAAAGAAGTTGCACATTGATCTCGAGGCTTCTCATAACTCATTACTTGCTAAACATGAAGACCTTGTCACGGTCCACTCCAAAAATCATGACATTAGTAAGATAAATGAGGAGAAGTACAAGAGGCTTGCGCAAGAGCATAGAGAGTTGACTCACAAGTATCAAGAGCTTGAAATTGCCTATGAGATCATTGACTCAAGTCTTGAACACTCTACCACCTCCCATGTGGTCAAAGTCAATGTCTCTACCTCTTGTGAGGACCTTGCTCCCGGTCCCCTTGCTACTAATGACTTGCCTAAGTGTGAAGGAGAAAGGGTGAAAGAATTGGAGGCTCAAATTGAAGGATTGAAAAGTGGACTTGCTAAGCTCAATAAAGGACAATATATTCATCAAGAAATATTGTTCCGTAATCTCCGAAATTATGAAGGAAGAGGGCTTGGATCCTACCCCGAGCCACCAAAAGTGGATAACACTCCTTCACCGGAGGTCAAGGATAGCTTCATCAAAGGAGTGGGCTCCTATTGCAACTATTGCATGATCACCGGACACCACACTAGGGAGTGTCCTATCCCCAATCGCCCTCCTCCTAAATTACCTTCTAACGACAAATCTATGTATGATAATAACATCTACTTGTTGAGCAAGGTTAATGGCAAGGTGAAGGCAAAGTTCATTGGCAAGGACATAAAGAGCAAGAAGGGGAAGCTTTCCAAGCAACTTTGGGTTCCTAAAGTCTTAGTCACTCACGTGCATGGACAAAAGCTTGTGTGGGTGCCCAAAATTCAAAAATGACTTCTCTATGTATAGGTGAACTACAAAGCCGGAGGAAAGCATTGGGTACTTGATAGTGGTTGCACGCAACATATGACCGACAATGATGGTATGTTCACCTCACTAGAAGACCCCGGCGACAAAGAGCAAGTCACCTTTGGTGATAATTCAAAGGGCAAAGTCATTGGGTTGGGTAAAATTGCTATCTCAAATGATCTATCAATCTCTAACGTTCTCTTTGTCAAGTCCTTGAGCTTTAATCTCCTCTCAATCGCACAATTGTGCGATCTTGGTCTAACGTGTGAATTTAACAAGAATTGTGTTGTAGTGAAAAGTGAAAAGGATAAGTCCATGGTATTTCAAGGGTTCCGGCACGGCCACCTCTACCTTGTTGATTTTAGTGAGATGAAGACTTCATCAACAACTTGCCTCTTTTCCAAGTCTTCCTTGGGTTGGCTTTGGCACCGGCGCATTGCACACATTGGAATGAGCCAACTCAAGAAGGTTGTCAAGAAAGGGATGGTGACCGGCGTGAAGGACGTCACATTTGAGAAGGACAAGCTTTGTAGCGCATGTCAAGCCGGCAAGCAAGTCGCAAGTCACCATCCAATGAAGACTTGTGTTTCAACCTCCAAGCTGCTCCAACTTCTTCACATAGATCTATTCGGTCCCACTACCTATGAGAGCATTGGTGGTAATCTCTATTGCCTAGTCATCGTTGATGATTTTACACGGTATACTTGGACCTTGTTTCTAGGTGACAAGAGTGAGACTCCGGACAAGTTCAAGATCATCGCCAAGCGGGCTCAGCGTGAGTTTGGGCTCAACATTGTGAAGGTCTGGAGCGACAATGGCTCCGAATTCAAGAATTACAAGGTGGATGAGTGGTGTGATGAAGAAGGCATCAAGCACGAATTCTCCGCCACCTACACGCCTCAACAAAATGGAGTTGTTGAGAGAAAGAACAAGACGTTGATCACTCTTGCAAGAGCCATGTTGGATGACTATGGCACGTCGGAAGATTTTTGGGCGGAAGCAATCAACACGGCATGCCATGCTTCAAACCATGTCTATCTCCATCGGTTACTTGGCAAGACACCTTACGAGCTCCTCATTGGGAGGAAACCCAACATCTCTTACTTCCGGGTCTTCGGTTGCAAGTGCTTCATCTACAAAAAGAAAAGGCTCGGTAAATTCGAAAAACGTTGCGATGTTGGTTTCTTTGTGGGTTATGCATCAAACTCTAAGGCATACCGTGTATTCAATCAAACCACCGGAATGATTGAAGAAACGTGTGACGTAGAGTTTGATGAGACTAATGGCTCCCAAGGGGAGATGTTCTCTCATGATGATGTACATGATGAACCCCTACGCGATGCTATGAAGAACATGACTATAGGGGATGTAAAGCCGAAGGAGGTGCATGAAGACAATGATCAAGGGGGAGGGAATTCTCCATCAAGACCAAGCACCTCCATGTCACCTCATGTGGATGAAAATGAAGAAAGAGAGCTAGAACAAGGTGGATTTAATGAAGTGCCGGACAATCAAGCTCAAGGAGTGCCACAAGCATCAAATGATGAGTCATCACTACCCATGGCACCAAGAAAGCCACTAGTGAGACATGGACGCATCTCCAAGGATCACCCTATCGATCAAGTGATTGGGAGTCCTTCAAGGGGAGTAAGAACTCGTTCTCGTAACCTTGTCTCATTTTGTGAACATTACTCGTTTGTTTCTTGTGTAGAGCCTACTTGTAGAGGAAGCTCTTGCGGACCCCGATTGGATCGTAGCCATGCAAGAGGAGTTGAACAACTTTGCTCGCAATGAAGTGTGGGTGCTTGAAGAGCGTCCAAAGGACAAGAACATCATTGGCACCAAGTGGGTCTTCCGCAACAAACAAGATGAACATGGTGTGGTGGTGCGCAACAAGGCAAGGCTTGTGGCAAAGGGATTTGCACAAGTTGAAGGTTTGGATTTTGGCGAAACATTCGCCCCGGTTGCAAGACTTGAAGCCATCCGTATCCTTCTTGCTTACTCTTCACATCATAAGATAAAACTTTATCAAATGGATGTGAAGAGCGCCTTTCTCAATGGTTATATTAATGAACTTGTTTATGTTGACCAACCGCCCGAATTTGAAGATCCGAGGAAGCCTAATCATGTGTATAGGTTGCACAAGGCCTTGTAAGGACTCAAACAAGCACCACGGGCATGGTATGAACGACTAAGGGATTTCCTCATCATGCAAGGATTCAAGATCGGCAAAGTCGACATGACATTGTTCACCAAAGACGTCAACGGGGATCTCTTCATTTGTCAAATCTATGTTGATGATATTATCTTTGGTTGCACTAACGAGAAACTAAGCCATGAGTTTGGTGATATGATGTCTAGGGAGTTCGAGATGTCCATGATTGGCGAGCTAAATTTCTTCCTTGGTTTTCAAATCAAGCAAGTGAAGGGAGGAATATTCATCCATCAAGAAAAATATTGTAGAGATCTACTCAAGAAGTTCAAGATGGGTGATTGCAAGCCAATTAGCACTCCAATGTCTACGAATGAACATCTTGACGCCGACGTGGACGGGAAGCCCGTTGATCAATCCACCTACCGCTCCATGATCGGTTCGCTACTCTATCTCACCGCATCTAGGCCGGATATAATGTTTAGTGTGTGCTTGTGCGCTCGCTTCCAAGCGGCTCCTAAGGAATCCCACCTTACGGCCATGAAGAGGATACTTCGGTATCTCAAGCACACCCCAAGTATAGGCCTATGGTACCCCGAGGGCGCTAAGTTAGAACTCTTGGGATACTCAGATTTGGACTTCGCCGGATACCGTGTCGATCACAAGAGTACCTCCAAGGGGTGCCATTTGCTTGGGCAATCCCTAGTTTCGTGATCGAGCAAGAAGCAAAACTGTGTGGCTTTGTCCACTACGGAGGCGGAATATATAGCGGCCGGTGCATGTTGTGCCCAAATTCTATATATGAAGCAATCCCTTTTGGACTTTGGTGTTGTTTGTGGCTCTGTGCCTCTCCTTTGTGACAATGAGAGTGCCGCTAAAATAGCTAAAAACCCCATCCAACACTCTCGCACTAAGCACATTGATATTTCGCCATCACTTCTTGCGTGATCATGAGGCCAAAGGTGATATCACCATAACCGGAGTGAGATCCGAGGAGCAATTGGCGGATATCTTCACTAAGCCCTTAGGAGGGGATACCTTTTGTAGGTTGCGAAGTGAGCTTAACGTGTTGAACTGGTCCAACTTCATATAGGTTGCCCTATCATATAATCTTGCATTGCATGCATTTTGCCATGAGTAAGTGCTTGTCAGACTCCTTCAAGATAGGGGTGAGCAGGGTCTAGCTTGAGCCGGTGGTACTTGGTTTCGCTCAAGGCTTGTAGTTGGGCTCACCCTGAGGAAGCTTGTGGGAGGTTCAAACTTGACAAGTTAGATTTAAATCTTGCAATGCATTTTTCCTGTCATATAGTTGTGCACGCATATTTAAATTCTTGTAATGCATGGTAGCTTGTTTGGCATTGCATGCGGTAGTGTCACAAAGGAGCCACTAAATGAGAAAGAAATGTTGCCCTTAATGCAATTCTTTCAACTCATAAGAGTGGGCAAAGTAATGTTTTATGAGTGCTTAACGCTTATTGAGTCATGTTCCCGAAGGACTAGAGCATCCATCTCTATTGAGCTCTTCGGAAAAGACTCATACATTCGTTTTTGGTTCTTTTCGAATCCTCTTTCGCCTCTTTACAAAACAAAACTATATGCACAAGTTTGGTGCAAAATATTTTGAGAGGTGAGGGTTTCATTCCTACATGCCTAACACATGTGTTTATTCGAATCTTGTATGTGAAAGGCAATGTGGGAAAGCTTTTCAGCTTGGTGAATGTTTTTCTCTAAAACGGAATGTCAGGAGTACCTGAAGGTCATGAAGTTCGGACAATACTGTCCCCACAAGGCGGCCCCAAAGTGAAAATATGTGTTTCAGGAAAAATAGGACGAAGTAATGTCTGATGCGGCAAGAACGGACAATACGGTCAGCACATGACAAGTACCAAATCGAACACAAGACCGGACATCATGATGGATTTGTCCGCTCCAGCCTTTTGGAATAGATCGGACTATCCGGTCCAGTCAACATGAGGAAAAACTGAAACACATGAGCGTTGAAAAAACTAGGACGGAAGTTTGTCCAGTCAAGGAAATCGGACAATACATTCAGCACCTCCAAAGTTGCAAGCCAGACGAAGACCGGACAAATTGGTATGTTTGTCCGCTCAGGCCTTCGCACGCGAAATGGACTGTCCGGTCTGCATGAGATGAGGAGGAAAAGAGAATGTCTAGCCTCAGGAAATATAGGACAGACATTTGTCCGGTCCGTAGGTTCAGACAATACGGTCCCCATGGCCAAGCACTGATTGTCTGTTGAGACCGGACAAAATGCCGGTTTTGTCCGCTCAAGTCTTCTGGCTCAAAACGGATTGTACGGTCCGTATCACTCCCGTCTCTCGCAGTATCAGGTTGCCTTGTCCGCTGCTTTGTCCGATCTACATATAACGGACTGTCCGGTCTCTCTTGGTCCTCCGACATGTGGACCCTATCCCTGAAGCGGCAGCCAATCCCTTCGTCTTCCCATTCACACGTGTTCTCAAACTCCGAGCACTCGCGCCGCCGCCGCCGCCCGTCGCAGCGCCACCGTGCTCCACGCCGCGCCGCCACGTCTCTCGCCGCTCCGCCACACCCCACGCCACGCCGCCGCGCCCTCACCGCGCCATCGCGCTCCTCACAGCACCGCCGCGCCCTAGCGCCGCCACTCCTCGACGCCGCCGCCGTTGTCCCTCGACCGTCGGCCGTCGCAGCACCTCTAGCGTCGCCGCCGCCTCCTCTCACCATCGGCAACTTCTTCCCTTTCCTCTCTGGTGGTGAGCACCCTTGACTGCTCCTTTTCTGCTAGGGTTTTGTATCATTTTTTGTTTCAAAAGTGATGCAATCCTAGGCTATAATCCGTGAAATTGGTACTGTGTTCATAAAATTGAAGCAGAATCTCATGAAGTTGGAGGATTTTTGGCACTAGATTCACTGCTATATCATCAATGTGCATTGATCTAGGGGGAGTTGTGCAGTTTTGGATAGTCCTAGCATGGTTTAACCTTTGAGGAATTAAATTTTTCATGTCGATTAAGGATGGACAAAGAGATTTGGCTCTAATTGTGAGATGGTCACGCAATTTTAGCTAAAATTTCTCAGATTTTGACAATTGGCATGACATGCTAGGCTATTACCATCCTAATTCTTTGCTTTAGGACTTTCCTTATGTCTAGAAATTCTCGTACTCTTATCTGAAATCTTCTTGCCTATCTTGGTTCTTTATTCTGTAATAGATGGGTCACGAGAAGCGAAAGGGCAAGGAACAGGTTGTAGAGGAGCCGCAGAAGAAGAAGAAGAAGACCCAGGCTCAGAAGGAGGCCGAGAGAGCACAGGCAGTGGCAGATGCTGCAGAGAGAGCAGAGAGAGGGGGAGCAGGGGGTAGTCTGCAGATCGGAGGACAGCGCAGATCTACTCACACCAGGCAGCAGGCTCCACCTCAGACAGCGACACCTCCGAGCACAGCTCGCTCCCGCGGAGGGCGTCCTCACACTCGTGGAGGAGCCACACTGTCAGCTGGACGGTTGAGTTAGGATGAGCAGCCACAGGAGCAGCCACGAGAGCCTCCACACACGGGGCCTCGAACTGTGACAGCTAGCGAGGATATCCGCCTGTTCGATCTGAGGAACAGGAAGACTAAGGGCATCAAGGCCCTTTGTTACGACATGACAGTGGATGAGTTCTACCCTAGACTGAGGGATTTCAGGATAGACGGGCGATTCTGGACAGTGCTTCAGGCCAGCTTGTACGAGAGTGCGCTGCAGGGAGGTCACAAGCTCATGCCTCAGGCAGTGATTGACTTTGATCGAGCCAACTCAATCAGTGGGCACAACATCAGGAGGTACTTCGAGCACTACCCCGGACTAGTGGAGCTCATGACCAGGTCACACATGTATGTTGAGGATTGGGTCAGAGTTTTCTACGCTACCCTCTATGTCGCGGATCAGAGGCACTTTATTCAGTTCATGTTTGACGAGAGGGAGCACAGGTGGTCCAGGGAGAGGATGGCAGAGCTGCTAGGTGTACCGCTGCGTGATCATTCACTTCACTCTGTCGTTTACGATGGAGTATCTCCACCCTACAGGGGTCACGCAGGTACGGCACCTCCGTTGGACCAGGTCGGGCACTTGTTTCCAAGAGAGATGCTAGCAGACACCCCGAGGACTCCTGACAGGCTCAGGCCAGAGTTTCAGCTCATGTTCCAGATACTGAGGAGATCTTTGATCCCCAAGGCAGGCTTTCGGGAGGGGTTTATAGCACTTCAGCAGGCTGTGCTTACCTGCTTGACCACCTTCACAGATTTTGATATTGTGGATATCATTGTGGCAGAGATGGAGGATGTGATTGTGGATGGGATGTCGACGAGGCGACAGATGCCCTATGCTCACTGGATCACACATATGCTATATCAGCTGGGCGAGGATGATGCAGCTTTCAGGACTCTGTATCGTGCCACAGACACGCGCTTTCTAGACTACAGGCCAGCTATGAGGGATGATCAGAGGAGAGGTGGCAGGGCAGCCCGAGCCGTCCGTGAGCAGATACCGACAGAGGAGAGGGCTGAGGTAGAGGCAGAGGACGAGGAGCTGGAGGCAGTAGAGGGAGGCTTTCTTTCGTACTACTACGCCTCCAGCACCTCAGACTCGGACGATGAGGAGGAGCAGGCTCGCTTCTTCCCACCAGCTCGTCACGATGCAGAGGCCGGAGGGTCAGGAGAGCCACAACCACCTTCACCACCTCCGGCCCCACAGGTTTCTCAGGCTCAGGTGACACAGCCAGATGCTCTGCAGGGGATTCTACAGGCTTTACTTCAGCAGCAGGCCGAGCACACTCGAGTGCAGCAGCAGCAGACCCAGCAGCTCCTGTCTTTACACCAGGCTCAGCTTGACTTCCAGCGAGAGACTCGCGACAGAGCAGATAGACAGGAGGCACGCCAGACACTTATACTAGAGGAGATCCGTACGTCGCTCAGGGACCAGCATCAGGAGTACAGTCACGGGATCGATTCCTTGAGATCCGAGGTGCGCGGAGCACCTAGTCTACCACAGTCACAGCCGACTCTGCCAGCTCCACCACAGATGACTCGGCCAGCTCTACCTGAGTTCACTTCCTCTATCTAGTTAGCAGGTGCCTCCACTCCAGGGACTTTCCCGCTTTCACCTCTGCTACGGACGGACCTGCGGCCGGTGCTCTCACCGCTGCCTGCTACGACCTTGACCTTTGAGTCATCGGCACAGGGCCCCTCGGTCACAGCTGCTGCCTCCTCCTCCGGACCTTCTCGCAGAGACTTTCTTGAGCAGACAGTGGAGCCAGTGATAGAGCAGATCACGCAGCCAGCGAGCTCCCAGGCAGTTGCTGCACAGCCAGACACCGTGCCTGACGCTTCAGAGACAGTGGTCGTACCCGACTCACCGCTGGGTGCCGTGGACAGGGCTGCTGCAGAGATGGACGACGATTCAGACGCCGCCAGTGACGATGACACGCGCTTCCAGTTTATCTCGCGTCACCCTCCTCTACCTCCGGCCTCTTCTCCTCCACCTCCTCCGAGTGCTTAGGTCCCCTCTTTGGTCCTTGATGACAAAGGGGGAGATAGTTTGGGAGTGAGATGGTAGAGGTATATTTGCATCTTTTGGATCTGTGGTTGGACATGACGTTTGGTACTTGTGTATGCTCGTTGTTACCATATCTATATCACTCTGGGTGAGCCTTCGAGCTCCGTGTGTTTAATTCTTTGTCTAAGGCTAGAGTATTTGACGTTGTTCTTAATTTGTTTACCATCTCTACTCTTGCCGTCTTTTACTTGTCATCAATCACCAAAAAGGGAGCGATTGTAAGCATATAGGCCCTAAGGTGAGTTTCTATGATTGATTGACAAGCTTAAGTGTTGTCTAATGAGCTCATGAGTGCAGGTTTAATATTGAATATAAAAATGGTTGCTCATTGGATTATGTGAATGGCCCCTAATTCAAAAGTTTCATGGAAGCGAACTTGGTTTTCATCCGTATCTCAAAGGCTAAGGACTTTTCTAGAGTCAAGGATCATGGTGTTGAAGGATCCTTGCTTAGATAGATTTTATAGCTTTCTAGTGTCCGCACTATTAAGAGGGGTCAACGGTTAGTAGCTTGATCAAGTGAATTGCCAAGTTAAGGATGCACACACACAAGCCAAAACTTTCAAGAAAATCAAAGGTGTAAGCTATTTGGGCTCAAGGTTGAAGAAAAGCAAGGCTCAAACCTCAAACACTTGAAGAAAAACTCAAATCAGGAAATGAAGTATGGACCGGACTGTCCTCTCTGAGTCAAAACCAGGGAGCGGACAAATAAGGGGACAAATAAGGCCATGCAAATCTGCAAACCGGACAGTCAGTTCTAGTGTAACCGGACAAAACTAAGGACAAAATAACCTGAAGCTTCAAACTTGAGAAAATTCGGTAGAACAAGGGATCGGACTGTCCGAAACCAGTATATCGGACTAATCGATGGACAAAGAATCCCGAGGCTAAGTATTTCACAAATTTACGGGTGATATGTGGACCGGACTATCCTATCATGGAACATCGAACAAACCCACAGACAAAGAATCCCGAGGCTAGGTACTTCACAAATCTGCAGGTGATACACGGACCGGACTGTCTGGAGCTTGTGCATCGGACAAACGGACAAATGAACTCGTCAAAGGCTAGTTTTCGGGGTACATGGACCGGATTGTCCGGACCCTAACCTCGGACAAACCTCCGGACAGACTTACCTGCACAGTACATGACGTAGCTTGTCAGTGACCGTTAGCAAAGCACATGGACCGGATTGTCCGATGTTAAGAAAAGTAAGGGACCGGACAATCCTATCTTCACTACGTCAGCTCTTCCTTTGTCAACGGCTCTATTAACTTGAGAGGCTATATATGTGGGACTCTTCACATCAATTCGTGATCTTTGACACTCCAGTAACTTCATACACTCAGAGAGCCCTTGTGCTTCAACTTTTTGCAACAACCACTTACATATTCATCCCTTGAGAGCAAGATCAAGGTCAAGGCTTGTGTGCATCCATCTTGGTGAGGATCAAGATCAAGTGAAGACCGGCGGCTTGTTACTCTTGGTGATTGGCAGCACCTAGGTGGACTTGGTGACCGGGGTGCGTTCTCGGACCTTGCCAAGGAGATTGTGGAAGCCCGAAGAACAACGGTGTACAAGGCTTGAGCTCCACCTTGCCGGGATGGCGAACAGAGACTCTTTGTAAGCGCCCACAAGCATGGGAGGCGGCAAAACACTCTAGGGTGTGCCGCAACGTGGACTAGGGGAGGATGCCAAACCTCCGATACCACGGGAAAAAAATTCGGTTGTCTCTCTCCCTTGTCCCTCTACTTTATGCTCTTTTGGTTCTTGCTATTTTCATGGATTGCATCTAGTAGTCATCATGGTTAGTCTCTTCTTGGCTAGTATGTCCCTTGCTATGGTCATTAGTGTTGCTAGTCTTAGCTTCCGTTGCGGTTTCCTTTCCACTAGCATGAGTAGGGTTCTTTGCTTTGTCGTGTAGAGTAGGTTCGTTTAGAGGGTGAAGTGGGCTAATTTGTAGCTTCGTTAGGCTAAGGATTTTCGTTTAGAGTTTGAAATCAGCCCAATTCACCCCCTCCCCTCTTGGGCATCCGATCCTTACAGCCTTTCAGCTAAGGACCAGACTTCATTCCATGTGAAGTTGTTTAGTTCTTCTTGCATAGCCATGACCCAATCCGGGTCCTCCAAAGCTTGCTCCACCCTAAGAGGCTCCAAAGAGGAAACAAACGAGTAAAATTCACAAAAACTTGCTAAACGTGAATGAGTGGTTACCCCTCTTCAAATGCTTCCTAGGATGTTGTCAACAGGATGATCTCTTTTCACAGTTTGGTGTACACGAGGATGAGGCACTAGCTATTGGCGTTGGATTCGCCCATCATCCTTATGCACTTGAGCTTGATCTTCATTTTCTTGCTCTTGGCCACCATGTTCTTCTAGTTGAGCTATTTGGAGAGTTCTCACTTGAGTCTTGATCTTGCTCTTGTGGTGCATCTCTTGGAGGTGCGGAATCTCCACTCATAGGAGTTTGATCCCCCCACTTGTGGAACCCCTTCACTTGGTCTTGCTGCTCCCCCTTACTCCAAGCATGGGAGAACATTTGGCATCACCACTCGAGCTTGATCAACTTGTTCATCTTCCTTCTCTTGAGGCTTTACTTCTCCAATTGCCAACTTCTTTATTGCTGCACATGGTGGTTCTTCATTTCCTGCAACATTTTCATCCAAATACCCTTGCGAGCCATTAGTTTCATCAAATGTCACGTCTACCGCAATCTCAACTAAACTAGAGTTTTTGTTGAAGACACGGTATCCATGAGCATTTGAGGCATAACCAAGTAGAAAACCTTCATCTACCTTAGGTGCAAACTTTGACCTTTTGGTTTTCTTGTTAAGTATGAAACACTTACAACCAAAAACCCAAAAGTAGTGCACCTTAGGTTGGTTACCGGTCAATAGCTCGTATGATGTCTTCTTGTAGATCTTGTGAAGATAGAGACGGTTGATTGCATGGCACGCAGTGTTGACAGCTTCAACCCAAAAGTTGTCCGGCGTCTTGTACTCATCAAGCATGATCCTAGCTGCCTCAATGAGTGTCCGGTTTTTCCTTTCCACCACACCAATTTGCTGTGGTGTGTATGGAACCGAAAACTCATGCTTGATGCCTTCTTCATCTAGATATTCCTCAACGCCGGTGTTCTTGAATTCTTTTCCATTGTTGCTTCTCACTTTCTTGATCTTCACTTTATATTCATTTTGTGCTCTTGTCATGAACTTTTTGAGCACCTCTTGGGTTTCACCTTTATCACTCAAAAAGAATACCCAAGTGAAACGGGAATAATCATCAACAATTACCAAACCGTATTTGTTACCGCCAATGTTTATGTATGCCACCGGACCAAATAAATCCATGTGTAGCAGCTCCAATGGCCTTGATGTAGTGATGATGTTTTTGGCGGGATGTGGCACTCCAACTTGTTTTCCGGCTTGGCATGCTCTGCAAACTTTACCTTTCTCAAAGGAAACATTTGTTAGTCCAAGAATGTGCTCATCCTTTTGAAGTTTGGCCAAGTTCCTCATGCCAACATGGGCTAGCCGGCGATGCCACAGCCACCCTTTGTCAGATTTTGCCACTAAACAAGTCTCGGGCGTTACTCGAGTTGTTGTGAAATCAACAAGATAGAGCTTGCCCTTCAAACGACCCGTAAAAGCAATAGAGGAATCCTCCCTTCTAAGGATTTGCACACCCTCATCTGTAAAGAGACAATTGAAGCCCTTCTCACATAATTGTGATACGGACAACAAATTGTAACTCAACGAATCAACAAGCAATACATTAGAAAGTGATTGATCATGAGAAATAGGAATGTTACCAACACCAATTACTTCCCCTTTGCCACTATCACCAAATACAATTTCTTGAGATTCATCGGTGACTTGCAAAGAGGTAAACATGTCTCTCTCTCCGGTCATATGATTTGTGCATCCACTATCAAGCACCCAACTTGACCCACCGGAGGAGTAGACCTACAAACAAATTAAGCTTTGTGTTTAGGTACCCAAAAAGATTTGGGTCCTTGAGGGTTAGTTCTAAGAGCCTTGGGTACCCATACACTCCTCTTCATGAGTTGCTTCTTCTTGTAAGCACCAACATATTTGACCACCATCTCACCATGTTCCCAAACCACTTTATAGTCACACAAGTATGACCTAGAAATGGGAGTTACGGTCTTTGCTTCACTTGTGGACTCTTCTTGCTTTTTGGTCTTCTTTGGTTGAGTCGATGATGAATGCACCACTTCCAACACATCAAATAAGGTCATGGACTTTAAGAACTTAGGTGCCTTCTAACCCATGTTGTTGTTGAGGATTGACCGTGTGATAGTTGTATCCAATTCCCTTCTTCTTGGTAGGTTCAAGCTTTGCTTGTTTCTTCCTTGGTTCATCATTCTTGGGAAGCTTACCCTTTTCCTTTGTCAACTCAAATTGTCTAACCTTTTCTTCTAACATCCCTACCTTTTCAAGGTTAGTAGCACAAGCATTCATATCATGATTATAGCATTTTTTACAACCATCGCTTGTGGAAGCACTAGAATCAATGATGACCGAAGAGGATATGGAAGTGGTGTTCCAAAGAGTGTCAAATTGTACTTCAAGTTCTTTGTATCGAACTTCCAAACTTGAAATGTTTTGTTGAAGTACATTTTTGGCATCTTTTAGTTTATCCATGGAAGATTTAACCTTTACAAGTTCAACATCTTTTTCTTCCATGGCAGCCTTGACCAAGGAGAGTTCTCGAGTCAAGACTTCCACTTTCTCATTCTCTTTGGTCAATGTCTCTTCTAGTTCAAGGTTTCTCTCCTTTTTAAGGATGAGCAAGTCCTCTTGACCTATAAGAGTCATTTTCCTCTTTTCTAGTTTTTCCGTAAGCTTGGTTATTATGTTATATGCTTTTTCTCCCAATTCTTTTATCATTTTATCTTTAAAGCTAGGTTCATCATGCTCAATGGACAAACCAGTTTTAGAATTCACCTTAGCTCCTTTTGACATGAGACAAGGAGGAGTGTAGTCATCTTCGTCATCGGAGAGGTTGGTGAAGAGTCTTGGTGAGGATGATGGCTTTTGTATTGCTATGCTTGCCACTTTCTCATCCTCGGAGCTTGAGCTTTCCTCTTCGGAGTTCCATGCCTCACTTATGTGAGCATGACCTCTCTTGGACTTCTTGTAGTAGCCCTTGTTCTTCTCACCTCTCTTGTATTTGTCTCTCTTGTACTCCTTGAACTCAATTCCTTCTTTACCCTTGTTAGGACACTCCGCAATGAAGTAACCCGACTTGCCACACTTGTAGCATGGCCTCTTCTTTCCCTTCCGATGGTATTTGTCACCACCTTTCACCATCTTCCTAAAACTCTTGACGAACATAGCAACATTTTCTTATTCATCTTCACTTGAGCTTTCTTCATCACTTGATGATTCTTCAACAATCTTCTTATGCTTGCATGATGATGAGGGCTCACCCTCGTCATCCTTTTGACAGTTGTGGTTGTTGCTTTTTCTTGCGGCAAGAGCTTTGACTTCTCTTATTTGCTGATCGGCTGCTTCATCTTCGGCTTCATATTGTTGGAGCTTGGCATAGAGATGATGTGGATTCATGTTCTCATAGTCATCTCTATCTTTGATTATTTTTGCAAGGTTCTTGTCTTTCACTTGATATGCTCTCATGAGCAATCTTGTGACTTTGTTGTCATCTTTCCACTCCTTGCTTCCAAGAGCTCTTATTTTATTCACTAAGGTCATGAGTCTATCAAATAAGGACTTGAGAGACTCATCTCTTCTCATAGCAAAGTGTGACAGTTGTCCCTCTACCACTTCTATTCTTTGCCTTCTTGACTTGCTATCACCTTCATGTGATATCTTGATAGTGTCCCAAATCAACTTGGCATCTTTAAGTCCTTCTACCCTCCGATACTCTTCTCCTTCCAAATGTCCTAGGAGAATGCTCACAGCTTGGGCATTGCGATGCATATCTTGCACCATCTCGGGAGTCATCTCTTCATCTTCATTTGGCTTGTAAATACCTACATTCACAACTTCCCAAAGACTCGGATGGATTCCAAATAAGTAATATTGCATTTTGTTGGACCACTCATCATAGTTCAACTCATTTAGAGTAGGAACTTTTTCGAGTGGCGCCGAAGAGAAAGTAGGTGCAATTGAACGAGAATAATCAAAAGAGACACAATGATACTCTTTTACTTCGCCCTTTTTGGATTCGGCCTTGGAGTTAGATGATTCGGGCTGATGGTTAACTTAAAGCTTCTTCATCACTTCCTTGACCATGCTTTCAAGAGTACTCTCGTCGACATTGATCACATCCTTTTTCTTTCTTTCTTCATCTTCCAAGGCTTTCTTCCTTGCATCCTCTTCTTCAGCCTTCTTTTTTTCTTCTTCTTCTTTCTTGGCTGCATCTTCTATCTCTTTTATCTTCTTGTACAGCTTCATGGCCAAGTTCATGGCATCATCCTTGGTTTTGGGATCAAGAGCTTCACTCTCGGAGAGGTTGAGCAGCTCTTGAGTGAGCGACTTGTCATGTTCACCACCGGAGGTACTTCCCTTGCCTTCCATGATCTTTTTCTCATGCGGTTAAGCGCTAATCACGAGGATTAGGCCCTGATACCAATTGAAAGTAGCCTAGAGGGGGTGAATAGGCTAACCTGAAATTTCTTACACAAATAATCCAACTAAAATTAGTACTAAAAGTTGAACTAGTCCAATGTGGGTCAACCTGCTCAAAGCTGGTTCAACCGCAGTGGATTGGTTCAACCGATGCGGAAATAAAGAACTGAATTGATCTCTCAAACCGTGCAACCAAAGAAGATTTTGTTTGAATCAAAACCTTCCTTTTGGCCTAAGGTTGCTGATCTAAAAGGGGCTCACCACCAAACCTGCACACAAGATAGATCGGGACAAATCTTGCAACGCAAGAGTAAGAACACGAAGAACAACAAGAACAACAAGCAAGCACATGGGGAACAAGGATTTAATCCGAGGTTCGGTCACACCCAAGGGTGCCCTGTAGGACCGAGACGTGCGACTAGAGGGGGGGTGAATAGGAGCACTTGAAAACTCAAACTCAAACCCCCACCGCAGTACAAAACGGAAACAACGCCCACAACGAAACTAGATACCGTCCACTGAGAGGATACGTATCTAGCTCACAATACGTGCTTGGTACCGTCCACTAAACAGATACATACCAAGCACCAAGCGGAAGCACACGCTCAAACGGCTAAGAAAAGAGCGCAAAAGGAATCAACTCCGGAGAACCGCAGATTTTCAGACTGATAGGGCTGCAAAGATAAATCTCAAAACCCCTTAAGAGAAGCTCCAAAAAATCCTCTAAAATTACCACACCTTCACAAGGCAATAGGGAATAACTCCAAAAAATTTCAGGCCAATTGGAGCAAGTTTTGACCACCGGACTGTCCAGTGATTAACCACCGAACTGTCCGGTGCTTACAGCCTGACACTCCAAAAAGATTTGAATCAAAACCCTATCACACCAACTCCAAAAATTATGAATTTTTACTGGAGGTTAATAAGGGGCCAAGGAACAACTCCACAAATTTTCAGCTCAATTGGACAAGGAATAAAATTCCTAGAGCCACCGGACCGTCCGGTGGTTAAAAACTGACAGACTAACCCGAAAAGAAAAATACCAAAACCAGGTCAAAACACCTCCAAATGATCTGAAATTTTTATGGGAGCTTTATGATTCACTGATAAAGATCTCCACAAAATTTCAGCCCAAAATTCGAAGGTTTGACCTCTAAACCAAACAAGACTTGAAAGTGGACAGAATCAGCAAGAAAACTGGACAGCAGGAAACCTCACGCAAAAGCAATCCGAAACTTGACCAAACTTTCTCCAAACATCACAAAAATTGGCAAAGGTTATCCTAGCCCCATTCCAAAGCTATTCTCAAAAGATCTATGGAAAAAGATCACGGGATTAGCGGGAAGTTCAGATCTCATGAAGAGGTGAATATTTGGGGAAAAAGGGAGAAGCCCAAGAACAACTTGCTCGCGGCAATCCTTTAGGATTAAGATGTTCTAAGACATAATCTCCACGTCCTTACAAGTCCAAAGCATAAGGAAAACAAAAGATTCAACCTTAGCCAAAACAAACATCCAAAAGGCCAAGGATTGAAGCCAAAAACCAAAGAGAACAAAGGGAGAAGAAGCACACAACGTTGCTGCACGAAACCACTTCGATTATGAGCCTCAAAAGAGGTCTTAGGTCAGATTACAACGAAGGATTTCGTTCCAAGCAACCACCCTCACCTTCCCTCTCGATTTGGAGGCTAGATCTCACCCTAACCCTCCTAAACTTGGAGCTCAAAGCTTGAGGACGAAAATTACCCTAAGGAAATGAGAACCTAGCTGCCAAGACTTCCTCTAATGACCAGCTCTTAGGCTATTTATACACCGATTCAGTTTTGGTATTTTTACACATAGACCCCTAACACTAGAAACGCCTGGAAGGGCTAAAACAGAAAAGAACCCGAAATATCGGGGACGGACGACCACGATGAAGACTTGATCTTCTTAGCTTCCACGCAATCTTCAGATGTCCTCCATGTGGCCAGTAGTCCAATCCGCCTTTGCACCCCCGGTTTTGAAGTCAGAAACCGGGAAACTTTAGGAAATCTCCATCTGGGCCGGACTTGGCCCATCTTCTCTATCTTGGCGAGTCGTGGCCCAACTCACCAAGCCTTGGGTAGCTTGGGTGGCGGTTTTGAGCCGAAGCCGCCAAAGCCTCCCTCGCACGCCTTCGAACTTCTCTATCTTGGCGAGTCGTGGCCCAACTCACCAAGCCTTGGGTAGCTTGGGTGGCGGTTTTGAGCCGAAGCCGCCAAAGCCTCCCTCGCACGCCTTCGCGCCATGCACTCGGATTGGAGCACCACGGTGGCACCCGGCTTCTCCAGTCCATCGGAGTTGCCTCGCGGTCCATCGGAGGGTTTACACCACCGTTGCCGATCCGCCCCTCCGTGTACCGAGCTTCCATGGCCGACCGACGCCGAGCATTGCCTCCGGTCCATTTGAGGGCTTTTGCCTCAGTCCATCGAGGTCTTCATCATCTACCTCCAGTCCAACGGAGGGCCTCCAGTCCATCGGAGGGCTTGAGCTCGTTGACAATCACTCATCACACCAGGAGAGCAATGAGGCCGGTCCATTGGCTCTCAATCTCCCCCTTGATGAGTGCATTGTCAACGCCTTCAACATGTAACCTAAAATAAAACAAAGACAAGAGAAAAGCATAAAACCGAAAAATAAAGAAAGAAAGAAGAAAGTTGCTCAAAATGCCCAAGAACCAAATACAAGCAAAGAAACAGGGCACAATGAGACAACAAAAGAAAGCAAACCATCGGCTCCTCAAGACAGAGGCAAAAGGCTCAACGCACCGATGCAAAGAGCATGCTAAAAGCTCAAACTCTCCCTGAAATGCATCCTCACAAATGCAATATGAATGCAAAGCTCTCCCTCAACAAAAACTCCTAAGTTCTCCCCCTTGTCCATATTTTTAAATTTCTTCCCCTTGGAGAAGTACACTAATCTTTCCCCAAATTTCTCCCCCTTGTTGACAATGGACACATCAAAGGTTCCTTGAACTCAACTCCCCCTGAGCTAGATAACTCCCCCTCAAAATATGCCATGAAATGCAAGGAATGCAACTGAAAGAGCTCAGAGGGGATGAAAAAACTAGTAATCACAAGTTCTAGCATACAGAGCAAGTGAGGGCAAGGAAGCATACAACAAGCTCAAATGAATCTATCTTACACATATCAAGAGTAAGCTTATTTTTCAGGGTTAATGAAAAGAAAGCATCACCAACATGAATAGCACCTAGCAAGATAGGCATGAACAACAAAATGCTAGCAATGCATACAAGGTGTGCTACTCTCAACCAAAGCATATACAACTAGCCATAAGCATTTTAGAGACTTGCAAATTTCAGATTTAGACATTTGTATTCATAAGCAAGTTCTTTTTGTACCAGGGGTTATTTACTTGTCTTTTGCCACTTCTTACCAACCAATGCCAAGCCTAGGTTATATAACCATCAGAAGCTTAAGACAAGGTTTTGGTCATACACAGTCTAGTCCAAGTTCATGCCAAGGTGCAAAGACAAGCTGTCTCGAACTAGATCAGTGAGACAAGCAAACCCACATGTATCTTTCTCAATTCAGCACATAAGATACCACTTGTAAGCATTTTGATTCAGATTTCAATTTAAGCAAGGTGTCATAAAAGCTTAGGCATAATCATAGGAAAGTCATACAACTAGCATATCCAGGTATGAAAAGATAGCATAGCATTCAACATTCCTACACATGCTAGGTAGCCAAATCAAGTGGTGATCATGGTTTTTGATTTGCAAAGAATAAAATGACTTAGCTCACAATTAGTATTCAACAGACTCAAAAGAGCTTAGCCAACCATGATCAAGCACGCATCTGTACAATCTAGCACAAGCAAGTACTAACTCATCATTCCAAAAGAGCTCTAGTACTAGTGAAGTGAAAATGCAAATGATACAATGCAATGCATGATATGATACAATATGCAAAAGAAGCAAAGAGAAATAAAAGCAAAATAAAAGCAAATTCCAGACTATGAAAGCTATTCCTTACTAAAAGGAATAGCGTATTATCCCTGACTAAAAGGGATAGCACACTCCAAGCTCACCTCTCAAGCACACAAAAGCGCCAAACTCTAGAGGCTTGGTAAAGATATCGGCCAACTGGTTTTCAGATGCTACGTGGACTAAGTCTATGTCCCCCTTCTCATAGTGATCTCTTAGAAAGTGAAACCTCACATCTATGTGTTTGGTTCTAGAGTGCAAGACGGGGTTCTTAGCTACAGAAATAGCAGAAGTAGAATCAACTAGAAGAGGGATTTTTCCAAACCTAAGGCCGAAATCACTAAGGGTGGCTTTCATCCATAAAAGCTGGGAGCAGCAACTAGCAGCAGCTATATACTCTGCTTCTGTGGTAGACAAAGATACGCTAGCTTGCTTGCGAGAGGACCAAGAGACAAAAGAGGTTCCTAAGAGTTGGCATGTGCCGGAGGTTGACTTGCGATCAATCCGGCAGCCAGCATGGTCAGCATCTGAGAACCCTCTAAGAGAGAGAAGAACCCGAGGAATACCAAAGACCAAGCTCAGGAGTGAATTTCAGATACCTGAAAATGCGCTTCACCGCTTGACGGTGAGAAGTCTTAGGTGAAGCCTGGTAGCGCGCACAGAGGCAGACCGCAAACTGAATGTTCGGCCTGGTCGCCGTCAGGTACAGAAGTGAGCCGATCATCCCTCGAAATTCCTTCTGGTCCACCACCTCCCCATCTTCATCAGCATCAAGCGCCGTGTTTGTACTCATGGGAGTCGTCATGGGTTTAGAATCCCCCATGTCAAACTTCTTGAGTATGTCCCTTGTGTACTTTGCTTGATGGACAAAGGTTCCTTCAGGGCGAGCTTGATCTGCAGCCCGAGGAAGAACTGGAGCTCACCCATAAGACTCATCTCAAATTCTCTGCTCATCTGTTCAGCAAAACTAGACACCAAAGCGTGAGATGAACCACCAAAGATTATGTCATCAACATATATCTAAACTATCAGGGTGTCACCGCCACGACTCAACAAAAACAAGGTCTTGTCTACTGAACCTATCACAAAGCCAGACTTGAGCAGGAAACTCTTCAACCTAGCATACCAAGCTCTAGGAGTTTGCTTCAGACCATAAAAGGGCTTTCCTCAACTTATACACCCGGTCTGGAAATCTAGCACTCTCAAAGCCAGGATGTTGTCTCACATATACCTCCTCCTCTATGAATCCGTTCAGGAAAGCAGACTTGACATCCATTTGCTGCAGTTTGAAGCCTTTAGAGGCCGCAAAGGCAAGCAAAATCCTAATGGCTTCCAAACAAGCTATAGGGGCAAAGGTCTCCTCATAATCTATCCCCTCCTTTTGACAGAAATCCTGGGCTACCAATCTCGCTTTGTTCCTCACAACCATTCCATCCTCACCCTATTTGTTCTTGAAAACCCACTTGGTACCTATAGGGCGACAGTTTGGTGGAGGTTCAACTAAATCCCGGACATGGTTTCTCTCAAAGTTCTCCAACTCCTCATGCATGGCGTTCACCCAGTTAGGATCAGATAATGCATGTGACACATCCCGGGGCTCAAAAGAAGCAACATATGCAGAGTGGGAGAAAAAGGCTAGAGAGTTAACCGAAGAGCGTGTGACACGCTGGTGAATATCTCCAATCATTTTGTGTGGAGGGTGATCCCGCTGGACCTGCCGAGATGGTACAATCTCGAAGGTCACCTCCCCTGCGTCCTCAGCGGGTCCAGCCTCTGCATGAGCTTGCTGTCGGGGGAGTGAGGAGGAAGCCGTGGTCAAGGGTCCTCCTTCATCATCTGAGCTCATAGCAGAGGGGGCAGGAGCTGCAGCCGGTGCAGTGGCTCCTGCATCACCATCATTAACTGCACCTTCCTCATCCTCAAAGATGGGGGTGCCTTCTTCATCATCACCTGAAAGCTCAAAGGCAGGGGATGTGCAGGGCATAGTTTCATCAAAAGAAACCTCACAAGTCTCAACAACTTGCTTGGCCTCTAAAATCCACACACGAAAAGCCCTAGAATTAGAAGCATACCCCAGAAAAATCCCATCCAAACAACGAGACTCAAACTTGTCCAAATGCCCCGCCTTCTTAAGCACAAAGCACCTGCAGCCAAACGCTCGCAAATGCTTAACGCTGGGCTGCCTACCAAACCGAAGTTCATACGAGGTCTTCCCAAGAAAAGCTCGCAAGAAGATCCGGTTCGCAATGTAACAGGCCATATTCACTGCCTCAGCCCAAAAGCGCCTTGGAGTCCTATGCTCATCGAGCATCGTCCGTGCCATCTCAACAAGTGTGCGGTTCTTGCGTTCCACAACACCGTTCTGCGGTGGGGTATATGGAGAAGAAAACTGGTGCTCAAGACCTAGGTCACGACAGAAGTTTTCGAACCGAGAGTTTCTGAATTCTCCGCCATTGTCACTGCGGATAGCCCTCATGGCCTTATGACTCTCGTTTCTCAACCTCAGTACCAGATCCCGAACAAAACCAAACGCCTCATCCTTAGACTCCATGAAAAATACCCACGAGAACCGCGAAAAATCGCCCACAACAACAAGCACGTACCACTTCCCACTGACCGACGCTACCCGAGCGGGACCTACTGTATCCATATGGAGTAGCTCACCCGGATAGGAGGTCATAACCTGAGACACAGGAATGTGAGAAGCGGCAACCATCTTGCCATGACGACAGGGGTGGCATACTAAGTCCTTCTCAGCTCTCAACTTGGGCAATCCTCGGATTAGGCCCATTGAACTCAATCTGACTAGCAGATCAAAGCTCAAGTGACCAAACCTCCTATGCCACTTCCAAATATCAGCAGAAGGACTAGCAACCAAACAGCGAGCAGGGCCCAAAACAGATGTGAGGTCGACCCTAAAAACCTGACCAAAAGGCAGCAAAGAGCAAACAAGGGTCTCCTCAGCATCAAGAACACAGCATGCACCCTTCTTGAAACGAACCTCAAATCCTTCATCGAGAAGTTGCGAAACAGAGACCAAATTGAACCCCAGATTCCGGACAAAAGCAACTTCTCTCAGGGAAAGCTTAGCAGAGAGCGAAACAAAACTAAGACCCATCACTTTACCTTGACCATTGTCCCCGAATGTGATGAACTCCTTGGTGCTTACGGGGTTGAGGCTGGAGAACCACTTGCGGTGCCCTGTCATGTGCCTAGAGCAACCGGAGTCCATGATCCACACGTCCTCCATGCCTCGATCCTGCAAAGTCAAGTAAAGCGACGGTGAGCAAACGGTCCGGCACTGGGGTTAGTACCAAAACCGCTGTACCAGTGCCGAGCCATCTGCTCAAAAGTGGGGTAAGCACAATCAACAAAATCATCACGATGATCTGGGTAACCACGACCTCCAAATCGTGAACCCTCGAAAGCTCTCTCAAAGCCTCGGTCACGAGGTCCATAGCCGCGCTGAAAACGACTAGGAGCTCGGCCGATAAAGCTTCTCTCACCACCTGGAGCACGGGCCTGAAGGCCGCCTCCTTTCTCACTACCAGCAAAGCGGTCTCTCCTCTCACCGCGGTGGGGAGGATCTTGCCTACCACCCTGGTAGAACTGATCCTGGTTCCCCCAAGCTCTCTCCTGCCTCTCAACCCGCTTCCTCCTGAAGCAAAACAACTCTAGGTGGCCATTCCGCTGGCAAAACTCACAGTGGTAGACAGGCCTCCTAGAAACTGGGTTAGGCTGGGACTTGGGCTTAGGTGGTGTGGCCTTGGGTGCCTTAGGCTGCTGGACTAGATTCTTGCCCTTGGGCTTAAGCTCTTCCTCAACAATCTTGTCCAGCTTAGCCTTGGAAGGCTTGGGTGTCCAGTACTGCTTCTTTGGGGCAGCCTTGGGTGGCTCATGGTAAACCCCATCAACAGTCTCACCTGGCTGGGTAGGTACAGTCTTGATCTTAACTGGGACACTCTTCTCTCTCGAAGTGCTGCACTCTCCAAACCCAACACCACTTGTCTCACCCTCGGCTCTCTTGGTGCTCTCTATGATCATCTCTAGTTGGGGTTGCCTAGCATATACCCAACTGAGCACCTCTCTCAACCTATTGTTGTCATTTTGCAAAGACAACATCTCTTCCCTCAGATTCTCCAGAACCACAATCCGGGCAGCACAGGTGTCACAGTCTAGGGAGGAAACCACAACAGCTTTCTCCAACTTCCTAATGGTGGCATCCCTATCCACCAGCTGCATCCTAAGGGTTAGGCAGTTCTCACAAGTATCAGTAGGTGCTGAAAGCACCTCAAAGTCAGCTCTCAACTGCTCTAACTCACCTCTCAAAGTAGGACAGACCATACACGCACCCAAAAGCGTAGGTCTAGCCCTAACCTCCTCAAGCTCCATGAGCTGCCCCTCAAACTTCTTCTTCAGAACAGCTAGCTCTCTAGCTAGACAGGGGCAAGACTCACACTCAAGCTCTCCACTCAAAGTAGGCTCATCCAGTTTGGACTGGAGTTTGCCTAGCTCAGCCTTCAGCTCATCTATCTCCTCTACCCGCTTGGCATACCTATCTCTCTGGTCACCAAGCTCTGTCATGAAAGACTCGCAGGTAGGGCACTCAATCTCACTGGGTTGAGGTCTCACACTCCTCAACCTCTCATTCTCCTCTAAAGCCTCAGCAAGTTGGGCTTTCAACTTCTGCAGCTTCTTAGCTGCCTTCTCCAGCATCTTATCCTAGGCCTTAAGCTCCCAGCTGTTCTGCTCTAGCATCTCAAGGATTTCGGCTTGCTCAGGAGTTACCTCATCATCGGAAGAAGAGTTGCTGCCGTCATCCTTGTTCTCCTTGTCCTCAAGCGCCATGGAGCAAACCGAGCTCCTCTTGTCCTTGTTCTTGCGCTTGGACTTGGTGGAGATGAAGCACAAGCCAGCTGGACCGCCTTGATCGTTCCTCTTGTCCTTCCTGTACGTGATCTCCTCATCGCTTGAGCTCGACGAGGATGAAGAGGAAGAAGATCCGCTGCTGCAGAACCCGATCTCGGCGAAGAAGGCCTTGTCCCGCTTCCGGTTGTCCTTCTGGTAGCTCTTGAAAGCCTTCCGGAAGTTCTTCTTGCCGAAGGGGCGCTTGCCGGAGCCGTGCTTGCTGGAGCGGTGCTTGTCAAAGCTTGCCTTGCCGGGGTGGTACTTGTCGGAGTCGCGGAAGTAGCTCTTGCCCTTCTTGTAGTAGTCGTTCTTGTTGGGGCACTCGGCGATGAAGTGGCCGACCTCTCCGCACTGGAAGCACTTGGGCCGCTCTCCCCTCTTCTTGCTCATCCGGTTGTCATAGGCGTGCTGAAAGCGACTAGACACCAGACACAACTCATCATCCCCAAACGTCGCTAGCTGCTCCTCTGTAACAGACATCAAAGCAGAAAACGAGAAGTTATGTAACATGGGGTTAGTGACAGACTCACTAGAGGGGGTAGCCAAGGCCAGACTCTTAGAATCTGTAGAAGCGAGGGAATCCCTCATCTTGTAATCTACCTCGGTGGTCTTGAGCTTACTATAGAGCGCCTCTACTCCAATCGTATAATACCCTGTCGACTCAATGATTGAGTTCACCTTGATCTCCCATATTTTTCTGTCCAAAGCATACAGCAACTTGACTGCCTGCTGATGATCGGTATATGGGAGGGCAGCGGGAGCAGAGTTGACACGCAACTTGTTGATGATCGACTGAAAGCGACCAAACAAGTCGTCTACTGACTCTCCCGGCTTCTGGACGAAATTCTCATATTCGCGCCGGTAAGTCTCCACAAGCCTAGCCTTAATTGTCGCAGTACCCTCATGGTGTGCACTAAGCAGTGACCATATCTCACGCGCAGTCTTAAGGTGACTCACTCTCTCATAATCCATAGGACCAAGCCCGGAGAAGAGAAAGTTAACAGCCTTGGCATTCGCCTCATGCTGAGCCACGATATCCTGCATAGTACGCTCAGCGACTGGAAGCACCACAAAAGTCGTACTCTGAGTAGCATCCCATATGTCCTGACTCTGGCTAACAAGGAACGCCTCCATCCTACCCTTCCAGTAGGGATAGCCATCGGAGCCGAGGACGGGAATTTTCCCAGAATAAGTTATGGTCGCTACGGTTTCTTCACCGGTTAAGGTATGGGAAACCTAACCGGCTCTGATACCACTTGTAGGACCGAGACGTGCGACTAGAGGGGGGTGAATAGGAGCATTTAGAAACTCAAACTCAAACCCCCACCACAGTACAAAACGGAAACAACGCCCACAACGAAACTAAATACCGTCCACTGAGAGGATACGTATCTAGCTCACAACACGTGCTTGGTACCGTCCACTGAACAGATACGTACCAATCACCAAGCGGAAGCACACGGTCAAACGGCTAAGAAAAGAGCGCAAAAGGAACCAACTCTGGAGAACTGCAGATTTTCAGACTGATAGGGCTGCAAAAATAAATCTCAAAACCCCTTAAGAGAAGCTCCAAAAAATCCTCCAAAATTACCACACCTTCACAAGGCAATAGGGAACAACTCCAGAAAATTTCAGGCCAATTGGAGCAAGTTTTGACCACCGGACTGTCCGGTGGTTAACCACCGGACTGTCCGGTGCTTACAGCCTAATACTCCAAAAAGATTCGAATCAAAACCCTACCAAACCAACTCCAAAAATTATGAATTTTTTACTGGAGGTTAATAAGGGGCCAAGGAACAACTCCACAAATTTTCAGCTCAATTGGACAAGGAATAAAATTCCTAGAGCCACCGGACCGTCCGGTGGTTAAAAACTGACACACTAACCCGAAAAGAAAAATACCAAAACCAGGTCAAAACACCTCCAAATGATCTGAAATTTTTATGGGAGCTTTATGATTCACTGATAAAGAGCTCCACAAAATTTTAGCCCAAAATTCGAAGGTTTGACCCCTAAACCAAACAAGACTTGAAAGTGGACAGAATCAGCAAGAAAACTGGACAGCAGGAAACCTCACGCAAAAGCAATTCGAAACTTGACCAAACCTTCTCCAAACATCACGAAAATTGGCACAGGTTATCCTAGCCCCATTCCAAAGCTATTGCCAAAAGATCTATGGAAAAAGATCACGGGATTAGCGGAAAGTTCAGATCTCGTAAAGAGGTGAATATTTGGGCAATAAGGGAAAAGCTCAAGAACAACTTGCTCGTGGCAATCCTTTGGGATTGAGATGTTCTAAGACATAATCTCCACATCCTTGCAAGTCTAAAGCATAAGGAAAACAAAAGATTCAACCTCAGCCAAAACAAACATCCAAAAGGCCAAGGATTGAAGCCAAAAACCAAACAGAACAAAGGGAGGAGAAGCACACAAAGTTGCTGCACAAAACCACTTCGATTATGAGCCTCAAAAGAGGTCTTAGGTCAGATTACAATGAAGGATTTGGTCCCAAGCAACCACCCTCACCTTCCCTCTTGATTTGGAGGCTAGATCTCACCCTAACCCTCCTAAACTTGGAGCTCAAAGCTTGAGGACGAAAATTACCCTAAGGAAATGAGAACCTAGCTGCCAAGGCTTCCTCTAATGACCAGCTCTTAGGCTATTTATACACCGGTTCAGTTTTAGCATTTTTACACATAGACCCCTAACACTAGAAACGCCCAAAAGGGCTAAAACAGAAAAGAACCCGAAATATCGGGGACGGACGACCACGATGAAGACTTGATCTTCTTAGCTTCCACGCAATCTTCAGATGTCCTCCACGTGGCCAGTAGTCCAATCCGCCTTTGCACCCCCGGTTTTGAAGTCAGAAACCGGAAAACTTTAGGAAATCTCCGTTTGGGCCGGAGTTGGCCCATCTTCTCTATCTTGGCGAGTCATGGCCCAACTCACCAAGCCTTGGGTAGCTTGGGTGGCGGTTTTGAGCCGAAGCCGCCAAAGCCTCCCTCGCACGCCTTCGCGCCATGCACTCGGGTTGGAGCACCACGGTGGCACCCGGCTTCTCCAGTCCATCGGAGTTGCCTTGCGGTCCATCGGAGGGCTTACACCACCGTTTGCTGATCCACCCCTCCGTGTACCGAGCTTCCATGGCCGACCGACGCCGAGCATTGCCTCCGGTCCATTTGACGGCTTTTGCCTCAGTCCATCGAGGTCTTCATCATCTACCTCCAGTCCATCGGAGGGCCTCCAGTCCATCGGAGGGCTTGAGCTCGTTGACAATCACTCATCACACCAGGAGAGCAATGAGGCCGGTCCATTGGCTCTCATGCCCTACTTCCCCGTTGAGGCGCCCACAAAGAGCCAGGTCTCTTTCAACCCTAATCCTCCCCTCACCAACCACAAAGGTACGATGAGGTCACTTACTAGAAGCTCTCACAAGCTGTGGTAATACAAACTTCCTTTGGCACCACCACACAAGAGGGGATGAAGCCCAAGGCGACGCCTAGTCGTCTAGGAACTCAGATTCCAAGAGTAACAAACCAACAATAGCTGCTCAAGGTGTCACCAAGCTCAAAGCTCAAGAACAAGGGAGAGAGAGGAGAAGTGGTGCAGCAGATTCAGCTCTCAAGTTCTTGCAAGATCCACTCGAAGATTTGAGGATTTGGAAGCTCAAGAGTGGAAGGGAGTGTGGAGGAGAGAGTGCTCTTTCGAAATGTGTCTCAGGTTGTTTAGAGGTGGAAGAAGCACTTTAGAGAGAAGGGTGAAGGGGTATTTATATGGGCCCTCTCGAAATAACCATTACAGGCTAGTCTGTACAAAATCGGTTGAACCGGGTGAGGTTGGTTCAACCGAAAATGCACTCAGAACCGAAATCGGTTGAAGAGGGTCTCAGTCCAGTTGAACCGAGGCTTCAACCGAAAAGCATACCAGAAACAAAATCGGTTAAGGGAGTATGTAGACTGGTTCAACCGAGGCATCAACTGACATGAAAGCAGAAAATGAGTAAGATTTGGAGGTGAATATTGGATGGATTTTTGGACACTTTGAGCTTTAGTATCACCAAGAGCATACTTTTGTTGATCCCTCTTAATAGTACGGTGTTTCCTAACTCAAGGATAAAACATAAAAAGATTTTCTTGTGTCTTCAAGTGGAGACTCCTTGGTCTTCAAATTTGAATGGAATGGGGGGGGTCTTCTTTTCTTTACTTGCACAAAGACTTGTCTCTTTTTCTCTTTTATGCACTTATTGAATGATCTTCATTACTTGCAAAGTGCTCGTACATTTTCATTAGAGCTTTTAATTGTATTGTCATTAATAACCAAAACCCTCAGAAGGTGATTGCACTTATAGATAGTCAATGAAAAGTAGCTCAGATTAGTTTGAGCCATGTCCAGACCTACACATGACAAAAAAGAGTGAAGATTAAAGTCTACTAGAAGCAAATAATATGTTGCCATTAAATATTGAGCATATACCTAAGAGAGTTTGAACCCAAGCTAGCTGATGCACCTTGGCAGTAATAGAAATGTAAAATTAGCATTGAGAGTAATTTGTAAGAAAAATTCCATAATGCAAGTGGAGACATGTATTTAGTACGAATATGCATGGATAGTTATAGGCTCTGTGATCTGGCTAGCTGGCAGTAGAGATGGACATACCATATAAGGGGTACATGGGATCTCAAGAGATTCTGAATTTTCTGGAGTGCAGCAATTTGGAATAGGAACATCATCTGTGGGCTCACTGTATGAGATGGTCATGTGGATTTCTTTGCTAGCAGCATGTTTTCTAAACATGTCAAGAAGTTCTTGATCTGTTGTGACTTGTGGAGTGGTTTTTTGGACATCATCATGGTAAAAAAACATGCACAATCTCATTATAGCCATGGGGTTACTGATGACGAGTCCTGCAGGGAGAAAGGACAGTGAGGGCAGGGGGGATCTAGCAGGCGCACACATGGGGGAGGCACGCGCGAGCAGGAGAGGCAGGGCCGCGCGGCTTCAAGGCTAGTAAGGGCTGCTCTCATGGGCGGAGGAGGGAGCCACTCACCAGCAGGCGGAGAGGCAGGCGCGGGCGGCTTCCACGTGCTGACAAAGGGAGGCGCGAGGGCGGAAGGTCGCGTGCGGCTAGGGCGGAGTCTCGTGAAGTCGATGCGGGGCCGAGGGATGTGCGACTCGATGCAGGGCCGGACTCTCGCGCGGTCTGGGGCACGCGCAAGGGTGGAGACTCACGGGATCGCGGCCTCTCGCGCGCGAGGGTGGCGGCTCGCGGGCCAGAACCTCCCGGGAGTCCGCGAGGTCGGGGCCGGCAGCGGCCAACGAGTGAACTGGATCTAGGGTTTGTGGGGTGGGGAACGATTGAACAGAACGATAGGTTCTGGCCGCCAGTTCGACCACATGAGACGAGACGCGAGGGCAAAACTGCCATTTTGTGAAAGCACAACCGCTATTTTGACGCTGTTCCACTAGGGACTAATGATGATGGCATATGGGGGACTCAAAATTAAAACCGATGCATAGAAGGAAACTCATATTTTTCAAGTGGCACATAAGAGATTGATATAAGTTCCAATGGCATATAGAGAATTTGCTGCTAATAGTATCGTAGCTCGCTAACTTGGGGCACTGAATTTGAGCGCCTAACTTGTGGCAGCGCTATAGCTACTGTTGCCACGAGCGGAATAAAATGATTCTATCCTAGATCCAAGGATGGAATAGATTCATCCCAGTTTTCAGGACAGAGCCCACTAGTATTCTCACATTCCAAGTAGAATTGATGCATTCCAAAAAAAATCTGGACCAATCCATTTCGACTCTAGAGAGAAAATTCTCTTTTTTAATCAAACTATTCCTCTTTTCTCCAACCAAACGCTAAAGGTGTGTTTGGTTTGAGTCAACAAGCCACAAAGGATGGGGTGACGATGAATCAACTCATTACACAAAATTTGGTGGGATGAACTCATTCCTTATTTTTATACTAATTATTAGCTTGAATAGGGTGATGATGAATCAACACATTCTATTCTCTAAACCAAATAAAAAAAGGTGAAAAGTGAGAAGATGACGATGTTCACCAAACCAAACACTCCCTAAGTGCACAATCCAAACAGCCCTGATCGTAGTCTTTCCCTTCTACACTGCAGGAATTAGCTACTGTCAAAACCCGTTGAAGGTTGCATGACATAGTGCCATGACTATACCATAGCCCTGCTACAGCGACTTATTTGTAGTCAGTAAAACTCTCTGGAGCGTCGTGACGGTATAAATCTATAGCGACGAATGAATTTATGGCGACAGATGGCTAGACAGGTTAGACTGACAATCTGTTACATATATAAATAATTTCACTTTATCCGTGCAATATCGATACTTCAAACATCAATAATACAATCTCCTATTGCACATCAAACACACAACAGGCTGAACTTAGCTTACATTTTTCATTTATGCCGATAGCATTTGTACTGGTACCATTATGTTACGTAAGAGGTCGACAGCCAAGCTAACTAGATAAAATAAGTAGGAACCCGTTTAAGTTTGCTTGTTAGAGCTAAAGGGTCAAAATAACCAAGCAACAACCCAATGTTTGGCTTGTCAAAGCTCACAGATAAAATATCTAACGGTGCAAATTTCTCTTCTCAACAAAATACAATACAAAATAGCCTCCATCCACAAGCACTTTGATCTGCTTGCTATAGAAGGCACCACCTCGTCTGCTTGCTGTTGACATGATGGCCTAAACAAGCAACATGCTACCTCTGGGACCTCCTCCTGAACAAATTCAAATCAAAATAATCAAGGGACTGCCCAACCAAGTGACCACAATGTAGAGCTACAAATCTCCCATGCTAATCATTTTAACAATTTCATCTCTAGTACCCAAAATATAAAAATACTAAGAGAAGAGGAAGCAAGATACTATGAAAGCGCAATCTAGCAAAAGGTGCATTGGCATGTCTTGACAGATGGAACAATATTGTTCATTTAAAAATATCATTCTATATAGGCACCGTAGATTGTGCATCATTTAACTTTGTTTCTCTATCCAACATGTCTAACTTTTTTTTATTGTCCAGCATGCCTAACTTTGTTTTTCTGTCCAGCATGCCTAGCAGCTAATGAATTGTAAGCATACAGACTTCGTTATATGCTGCTAATGAATTGTAAGCATCCACAAATTGAAATAAAAAAATTGGTGCATAATAATTTCAATTGAATCAAATCAAAATTATGAAGTAAATATTTATAGTATAGAAGAATGATGGACAACTAGGGAAAGGGAACTCTACCAATTCTTCGCAGGTGATTACTCTTGGTTTAGTACTGCAAAAGGGGACAACAGAACCAGTGTGAGGTTTTGAGGAAGATATTTGATGAAGTTATCTTTAAATTTCAAGCAGTTAACTTAAGAAATGGTAATTATCAGACTCATTTTAGTGTCAACGTATAGTATCTAGGAAGTAATGATAATATAGAGTTGATGTATTTGTGTAACAAATAAAAAAATAACTGCATGGAGGCCCAAACGTGATTGATGATTTTATTTATAAAAAAGAGTTTGATGTTAAATCTTCCATTTATAGCGACAGTCGTCTGACGCTAGTTTTTTTTCCGATCCTTGATCGGGTTTGCGTCCCCATCGCCCACTGCTCGTCGACTCGCGCGTCATCAACATCGGCTTCGACAACACCGGCTACTTCATCTTCTTCGACCATGCAGCTGGTGTGGCCTGCAGCGTAACCGGAACGCCTGCCTGTGTCGCGCCCCTTCGTCTGCACGTCGCCCTACGTCGGCTCGTCATCGCCACCACCGATCGGGAGGCTCCACCTTCGACATCGCCTTCGCCATCGTCGTCTCCACCTCGCGTGCCGTCGGCCTGATCAACCGATCGCGGGCGAACCACCCTCCCGAGACGTCTGTTGTCTATCGCGTGATGCTTCGCCAAGCAAGAGGGCTGTCGCTGCGTCGCCTCCTCGGGCAGCAGCGTCACCACCTATCGTCGTCCTCGTCGTTGCATCTACATGCTGTCGACTCTATCAATGCGCCTCTCGCGCATGGTCTTCTTCGGCTGTTCGAGTTCTTCGCCAACTTCAAATACCGCCGTCGCGCTACAGTGGCGTCGTCGAGGACCTCCTCCCTGAGCGTCATGGCCGTCTCGCCGCTACACCTCCAGGAACCTCGATGCGTCGCCACGACTACCTCTTCGCCTTCGTCCAGCACAACCTTGTCGCCAGCGTCACCGTCTCGTCCTCGCCTTCTTCGTCCACTTCGACAACCGCAGGCTGCATCGGCACCTTCTTCCTCGCCGTTCTTCTGCGCACCGTGACCGTCGTTGAGGCCTTCTCTGCTGGTCCCTTTAGACGCTGACACATGGTTGGGGCCCTCTACCTAGTGCGTCCGGTATTGGCAACACCGGCACGTGCCTTCGTCCACGACGCGTTTCTAGGCCTGGCAAACCTGGAGCACGCCTCGTCCACGACGGTTTGACAGCATCGTCCTCGGCATCGGCTTCTCCTTCTGCGACTGCCTCGACTGTGTCGCCGTCTTCATCTATGGCGCCCTTCTCCTGCGCCACCATCACCTTGGCGCCCCTTGGTGCATTGCGGGCCTTCCCGCATGCTGCGCCTGCGCCCGTGACTTGTGCGGCTTATCTTCTTCGGCAACCTCGACAGCTACATCGACCACAGCTACTCTACGCACGGCACCTCGACAACGGCTCCGCGCCCTTGCACTTGGCTATCTCGACATTATCGGCACAAAGGGCTAGTGTCTGCATGAGCTCCTTTTGGGTTTTCTTCTCCAGTCTTTGCCTTTGCACCGCGACACAGTTACGACTGCGGGGGGATGTCAGCTCTTCGGCTGATTCTTCAGTCTAATCGTCTGCGATGCTCCAGCTACGACTGCGGGGGGATGTTAGAAGTACAATTGGCAGTATTAGATGTCGTCTATATTTAGGAGTCTTAGGAGAGTCTTATGTATCTAGGACTGCCATATGTATCCGGAGTGCCTTGCCCCCCAAGTCTTGTACTCCTATATATTCGCCCCAAAGGCTCTATGCAATACAATCATCCATTATACGCAATCCTATCTTCCTACGAGTATAGTGGCAGTGCATATGTGAAAGTAAAGCACACCCTGGCTGTCTACACTGATACAAAAAATTGTGTCTAAATGATTATCTGAATGCTCTATGAAAATGGAGCTAAGAATAATTTGAAGACTTCCTGGTTACAGTTTAGAAACTGGCGGCACATACCATTTCACTACCACACTGTTACATAAACCAGTCAAAACTGACCGGTTTTCATACAAAATTTGTCAAAAAATCGAATAAAGAGTAAAACTGGTGATAAACCGCTACCTGTCTTTATTGGTTTAGTGAAAACCCTGCACTGAACATGGCAGAACAGATCATCAGAATTTAAGGGACTATGACAGTCGTCCACTTTACATGAGCTTTAAACAACTGTCATCAATGAGCTAAGCGAATTATTTGAGGTTCTTATTTCTTGGTTGGCTTAGCAAATAAAGAAATGAAGCTTAATACTATTCAGAGGCCATAGACTGGCTAATGCTGCGACAGTTGACCTCGTGGCAGACATAGACATCAGGGACATAGTGCTTGTGGACCTTTCCTACTAGCCTCAAGCTTGCCCCTAAGCTGATGTGGCATGCCACGTTGCCTACCTAATCAGCAAACGCAGCTAGGTTTTTGTAACCCAAGGCCCACCACGGCCCACACAAAATTCCTAGCTCTCCCGGTACCCCATCTCCCGTGACGTGTCTTCTCCAATTCACAAAGGTACTCATCCGTATCCGACTGCTGTAGGTTGCGCTTGTATCTTGCTTCCTGTCCCTATGGTGCGGGTGCTGTCGAAAGCATCTTACTCAAAAACGAAAAGAGCAGCAGAAGGTCCATGTGGCACCAGCAGTATTTGTCATATGTGAATCAAAGAGCATACTTCAATTTTTGTCTTGTTGACTACATCAGATCAGTTCAAGGGTCATGTCACTAAGGAAGCAAATCATACAACATGGTATGCAGTGCCTACCAAACTACGTCATGTTCTTCTTGGTCACATCAGCTAGGCATGCCGTTCAAAAAAACCCTAGTTGTGTTTGCTGATTAGGCAGGTGACGTGGCATGCCACATCAGCCTAGCGGCGAGCTTGAGGCTAGGAGCAAAAGTTGAAGGACTACAATAGTCACTTTGGTAGTTCAAGGATGAATTTGAGCTTTCGTCAATAGTTTAGGGACGAAAATGGCTATTCTAGCTTAGAAAAAATATTTTAAGAATTTCCGCAGTAACGCGTTTACATATGAAGCTTTTACACAGCATGTACAGAGATAGCTACATCTTACTTGCAAAATTGGGAGATAGTGTACTTTGCAGCAGGAAATTACTAGCTAGTCTTGATGGAATGAAAGCTGTCCTAACAGGTGTGTCTGTTGTTGCTTCGTCTTTTAACATGTGTGCGGTGTTCTTTGCTAGCTACACCAATGCACCTGTTATCGTAAGCTAAACTAACCAGTCCAGCATTATCACAGAATATCATTAACAAGGACCTCATCTGCTGGCTGCATAGCTATAGCTGTGCCTCTTCATCTCCAGAAAACTGCTGCAATGGCATACTTCATGGAATGCTTCTGGATAAGCATCATACTGTAGCATTTGTACTCAATTTCTCACAGAAGTACAGAACAACCCAACTGATATACTGCTTGTTTGCTAAGAACTTTCACTACTCATTTTCTCTGGAGAGAGCTGCTAAAGATAATTCTAAAGATAATTGGATTGATTTCCTTCCAACCCTAGAAGGGTGGTCATATAGTCTAGAGTACATGGGCCTCATATATGGGCCGGATACATGGGCTACATACACATACTCCAACAAGAGCATCACCATCCAATTGCTAGTTTCACGTGTTTAATTCAATAATTTAGTATGACAGTGTGTGCTCCTTCCCAGTTCAAATTAAAGCATGGGCAAATATCTCAACTCATAAGGGTCTCAGATTCTGGTAACATCTTTATAGTAGATAGTAGATTAGTATTTATTAGATGAACAATCTAAAGACAGACTGAAAAATCCAAATTCCTCAAAGTGAAATAACCAAGCTTTCCCTCAAAAATCTTATTCAGATCCTAATTGCTAGATGATTTACCTACTGCAACTGCAGGTAGACAAAATACAAAATATTTGATCATAGAAGTTCTTAGATTGCTTATGTATGAGTCTTAGTCCCTTTGTGGGATCAAGGTCACTGTTTTCTAGTGTATGCAACAAGTGTTTTCAGAGCTGGGTGTTCCTAGGTGCAGGCTTTGCCTCTCCTTTGTAGTTCTTTCCTAATGAAACGACAATGCAGCTCTCCTGCACGGTTCGAGAAAAAAAAAAGAACAAAATGAACACATTTTTACCAATGAACATAGGCTCCAACAACCCATGATCATTGTATTGTAACACAAGCTCAGTTCAAAGGTAGTTATTTCAGAAAAACACAAACAAATTGTGTGTTTAGTACAGTTACAGTTATATTCACACAAATTTCAAACTATGTGCATTAGTCAGAGTTCAAGAACAGGTCCAACTAAATGTACCTTGTACCTCACATTGTGATTCATATTCAACTCGTTGAAATGAAGCCACTTGTATCACCAAATGCCCTAGAAGGAAATTTCAATTGAACCACATTTGTTATTGCATTCTTGACTGTCTTGAAAAATGTTTGCCACGCTGGGGAATGATATTGTATTTGCCTGCTCCTTTCCAGTGGTCTCTGTTGGCCAATAAAAAAGTTTTGAATTCCTTGTCAAGCTGTGTATCAGAAGCAAAACCCTTTTCCTTCATTTCATCGTAGTACTCTAAAGCCCTTGGTATACATCCATGTTTTACTAAACCTTGAATAACTGTCATATAGTGTGTACGAGCAGGGCTAGTCTCATATTTCCTCATTTCATTCCATACTCTTAAAGCATTTCCAGACTCGCCGAGTAGGAAAAATTTATCAATAAGCATGAGAAATGTATCGCTCTTAGGGCCACATCCATCTTCCTTCATTTTTCGCAAGAGCTTAATTGATTCCTCAATGCTTTCTTGCTTCAATAACGCATGGTACATTGTAATGGTTGGAACAATGCCCCTAAGTATCATGCTTTCCATCACCATTCGCGCTTCGTCAAGCTTACAAGTTTCACAAAGTGGGACTATCATATTGTTGTATGTTTCGACATCTGGTTCGAGGCCTTCATCTACGAGTTTATTGAATATATTGTGTGCGTCTTTCACACAATTCTCTCTTGTGAAAACATAAACAAGTGAATTGTAAACACCAATACCAGGAGTCCAGCCCCTCTTTTTCATCTCATCATAAACCCTCAGGGTATCAAAAAGGTTTCCCACTTTTGAGAAACAACTGATCATAAGAGCATAGGACATACCATCGGGAGTAATGCAGTAATTTGACATTTCTCTCCAAACTCTCTTTGCTTCGGCCACATCAGTGATCACATTACACCAACCATATAAAATTATATTGAAACCTTCTGCAGTAAGTGGGAAGAACTTCTTTCTCAGAAGAAGCAACTCCTCAGCATCCTCTATGTTTTTGCTTTTGCAAAGAGCGCGAAGAAGGGAGTAAAATACACTTTGATCTGATTCGATTTTAAACTTCTCCATCACATCAAATGTTTTGACTGCTTTATTCACTTCATTTGCAGCTGCATACCTGAAATTGCATATCCATACAATGAAAAGGCCATGATGTAACAATAACCACAGAAGTTCAAAAGGCCATTGGAAGTCCAATTACACCAAAGAGGAGCAGCAAGATGCTCAATAAAGAATGATGCTAAGGTAAACCACAACTTAAAATCTAACAATTGATCCAGAAATTCTTACTATGCTTCCTAACTGAGTCAACATCTTGAGAACAGGACACATAAGACTATACGAGCTGCATTTTTTGTTAACTTCTAATGCAGGAGAATGTCGATCACAATTTTAAGTTTTACAATGCTATAGCTCAAACATCCACCTTCCAACTTAAGATCAGAATGAGAACAATGCAAACAAATAACAAAATTTATTCACTGGAATAGTGTGTCCACCGACAAAGATAAAGATTTTAAACTGGCGCACAGACTCTGCTCCTACATCTAAAATACTTAACCATCTTTCTAGGTTCACTGCTGTATGTCTCAAAAGAAAACAAGTTTAGAGCACAGAATCATGTGCCGTAACTCAAATATGAGCATCAATTCATTTGGAATCTTATGATTTCCCAGAAAACGTCATACCCCTTCTACTGTACTCCCAATAATGACTAAGAGAAATTTATACAACTGAAATGAGAAAACAAATCTAGTTTCTACTATGATTGTGCATACGACGTCACATATCTGTAACAAGCCAATCTATTGAATCGAACTGCACAAAAATTGGATAAGGCGTGCCATTGGATAATTACAGCATCAGGAATTCAGGAAGACCATGTAAGTCTATAGCATTCTGCAAAAAAAAAAAAAGGATATGAGAATCCGTGCACAAGGTGACACCTCTCCATCAGGATGACCATGGCGCGGCTAGTGAGCACCCGGCGGCGACGCATGCGCCGAACGATTGCCCACGCGAGGTCGAACCGCCGCGCCTTCCCCGCCGCCCAGACGGCCACGTGCCACGCCTCGGGCGGCGGCAGCGGCCCCGCCCCATGGACCCCGCCAACGGCGCTGCAATCATCTCCGTACCGGAGTGCGAGCGCCGCGGCGTCCGGGTCGCGGCGCAGCTCCCAGAGCGCGCGAGCGAGGAGGGCGGGGGAGACCGTCGACGGGCCCGGGGAGTAGGAAGACATGAGGAGGGACAGAGCTTCCTTTGGTGATGAGGTTTCGTAGGCCGCGCTGGAGAGGCGGTGGAGGAAGGAGGCGAGCTCGCCGTCGTCATTGTCGGGGGCAGAGGGGAGGGGGTGGTCGGGGTCTGACTCGAAGTCGCTTTGGTCGGAGGGCCAGTGGGAGGTGGAGAGGCGGAAGTGGCTGGGCGAAAGGAACCGGCGAAGGCGGGAGAGGTGAGGATGGAGGGCGGCGGCGAACGGCGGCGCCATGGGGGTGGGGAAGCCGAAAGGGGAAGTGGTACGTGGACGGTGGATCTGACACATGGGCCATCCAGTCCGTTCGTTTATCTGAGGTCCGCCTAAGAACGATTTTGAGGGTATAACGGACAGCGACTCTCCGTTTGCCATTTTTTCGTTGTCTTTACACATTTGCCATTGGAAAGAGAAAATTTCCTATAGAAACGCTTTTTTTCTCATGTGGCACGCCACTATGATCGTTTTTGCTGATGTGTCACGCCACGTAGATTTGCCACCGTGGCGAACACATGTTAATTGACCTCTTTGCCCCTGTACTTATCTTTCCTCTTCTTCTCCGCCCCACCTGATGCCTACCCGCTGGCGGTAGCAGTTCCTTTCCTTGGAACACCGCCGGCTGCGCAGCCGCCTGCAGGGCTGCACGGCACGCGCAGCGGCTCGACGAGACGCAAGCGGCCGCACACCTGCTCGCCGCTCACCCTACTTGGCCGCTCGCCTGGACGCCGCTGCCCGCGGCAGCTAGCCATGTGTGGCCGCTCACCGGGACGCCGCCGGCCGTGCGCGCCTGCCCGCCGCAACTCGCCACGACGCCGGGAAGAACCAGGTGAAGAAGGTGGCCTGTGTGGCGGCTGGCGCCGGAGCAAGTAAGCCGATCTCACCGACTGCTCTATTTTTTTCTTGAGCAGGGGATTCTACCGGTGTAGCAGCTCTAAGGGGTGTGTGGCGAGGAAGCATGTAGAGCGTAGTCGCCAGCGAAAATGGAGGGTCGGCGGCGGCGCCGCGAGATGCAGCGGACGGGGCGGGCGACCGACGGTGTCGCGGCGAGCTTCCGCAGGCGAGCGGGCGGCTGACGATGTCGCGGCGAGCTTCCATAAGCGGAGAAGCGGAGGATAGAAGTCGTCCTAGCTCGCGGTGCTCCTCGCGCTTGCGCTCGCCGGCACGCGGAGCTGGTGGCGACGGGACGAGCCAGCGGGGCAGGGCGAGTGGGGCAGATGGCAATGCGGGCGCGCCGGGTGAGCCGGCGGCCGCATTTTTGCGAGGGGCGACAGCATCACTGGTGGCCTTGCAGGTGCACGCGACGGGAGGAAGAGGAGCCAGGGGCAGAGGTTGCAGAGGAAGAAGTCAGAGAGACGACAAGTGGGTCATGCATGTCATAGAGAGACTGCAATAGAGAAAGCAAGGGCATTGTATCTTTGCCACGCTGGCAGATCTATATGGCGTGACACATCAGCAAAAAGGGCCACAGTGGTGCGCCACATCAGCAAAAGGGTATTTCTATAGGAAATCTACTCTCTCCAATAGCAAATACGTAAATACGACCGGAAGAGTGGCAAATGGAGAGTTGTCATCCGTTATAATGGCAAAAAGTTAAATACCCCGGTTTTTAGGGTTAGACTATACTATACTAAAAATTGTTTTGTGCACTAAATATTGAACGTGTACAGATAGGTTTTTGTAACAAAATTATTTAGGCTTTATCCGGTTAGTCCCTCTCCAAAGGGACTAGGTGGTATTTTGTGATATTTTGACTCAAAGGATTCAATCACACTCAATTTCACCCGATCCCCCTTTAATCCTAGACTAATTGTGCCCTTGGGGAAGAAATTCAAGATCAAAAACTTAAAATTAAAACATATTTTTTAATATGCTCACATGTACTGACCCATTTTCACCTTTGTAAACACACATAAATAAAACTTAACTCTCTATATAAGCATCTAGGAGAGATCGGGTTGGCATATTTTGAAAACCAGATGATATCCCGGCCGTTGCTGTGGGGCTTCTTAAATTAACTTTAGAGTAAAATTTGAAGAATATTTGTGTGATTGCATAATAATATTTTTTAAGGACGTTATATTTGATAACTTATAACATATTCATCATGATTGAGAGATATCGGCTCTTAAATTATTGAACATACTCACTGGACTAATAGTTTACATGCATGAGTTGTGTTAGCCACAGAAAATCGACTAAAGGCATAAATAGAGGGTCTTAGTGGATGGTGATGTGAAGACGATGTGAATAGCTTGCATATTGAGAGAAATACATTAAATGAGACATAGTGGGTTGTGGTTACATAATTGCCTGTTAGGCTATTCGTAGCATAGCGTGCAAGTAGTTGTGCAAGTGCAAAATTCACAATATGACGGTACTATAGTAGGTATGGAGTTTAAAATGAGTAGTTGGATGAGTAGACCGATGTGAATAGTATTACAAATACATTGCTTAATGTTGAAAGAATAACACAATTAACCATTCGAACATATCTTGAAAAATAAAAACATTCATATAAAAATGGAAGATTAAGGAACAAATTGAATGCAATGACAATGTTTCTAAATCGTCTAGTCGACTTGGTCAACGTGGCATCGCTCAATGACTAGTTGTGATTAGTCGTCGATCAAAGTGGACTAAGTCTAATAGGTCATAATCGTCTAGGTACTATGATACTAGTGATGACTAATGAACTAACACAAAAAGAAGATAGAGGAGTGGAGAATTTATGAGAAGAAAATGCACGAGGATACTAACCTTCTAAGGACACAAATGGCTGAATTGCATAGATGTGCTTGTGCAACAAAACTGTGTGACTGAGTAGGTGCATGACTTGTGACCTAGTGGGCCAGATTGCGAGACCAATACATAGCTTCATACTGACCGAATTTTATCCTTATTGGACAACTAAATGTAAATAGTTGATGACTAACCAAACGACTAGCACACTAATCGCTCTAACCTACTTGTTGGATCTAATCAAACTAGAGATTGGTAATAATGATTGCGATTAGCCGGCCGTCAAGATAATATTATGCAACGGATAAATTGTAGGCAGCCAACTCATGCACAAGCATGATATGATTGTGGTTTATAAACAGTATTGTGGTGTGTAATTACAACGTAGTATTTTAGATTAAGGGATATTTGGTTGGTGTAGCGAAAATGGTCTCATGTCATGTTTCACTAAGTGTTTTGGTGATTTGATAACACCCAAACTGCTACAACTAACAAAATTGCTAAGAATATGACTATGGGGTTTCAGGTTCCAATGGTGGAGTACATAGAAATAAAACAATTCAAATTCTATGTAGAAATGACGCTCAAGGAAAGTGCACATATGCCTAACCTCGTAGATCTCTTCGCGAGCTTTCCAATGAGTCCAAAATCATCAAAGTTGGAGTCCATTGTGAGAAATTATGCGCAAAATAAAAAAACAGTCGACTGAAAATGAATAGAGTAGTGGTTCGAAGCACATAGTACCATAAGATAAAGAAAACCTCAAATTCTGTATAAACATACCAATCCAATAAAATAGATTTCTATATAACATTGTATAACTCCTCGTTAGTTTTTCAAAAAGTCCAAGATCATCAAAATCGGAATTAAAAAAAAAGAGTTATGACCAAAATATGGAAGTCTCTCACAATTCGAAATTAATTTTAGCCATTGGAATGGGCCGATCGGAAGGCTTGGTCCATAGTATTTTTTTCTTAGAAATTTATGATCTTCTGGAAACAGCTAGTTTTGGTGTTTGGGTCTATTTATACTCTATCTATGGATTTATTTGAGCATGATGGAGATACTTGAAGCATATATGAGTTGAAAAACACTTGAAGATTATCTTCAAAAGATTATCTTCAAGCCACCGTAGTGTTGAGTGACCACATTGAAAGGATCAAGATGTCTAAGAGAGGGTGAATTGGAGTTCTAATTTCGAAACTTGAAATTAAATCATATCCATCAAGTCCCAATTCACCCTAGTGTCTAGAATTCTACATGTCACAAAAGTTTTACAACCTAGAACCAAGCATGTAAGTCTAGCAATGTAAATTGCGGAAAGTAAAGAGAGCAAGAAGTGACACGACGATTTTTTTCTAAGGTATCGAGGAGTCGCGACTCCCCTTAGTCCTCGTTTGGTGCCCCTCGCAAGGCTTTGCTCTCGCGGGCTCCTCGCAAGGATCTCGGCGCCAAACCTCGCAAGGAGAGGGGTTGGCAAAGTGATTCCCGCAGGAATCAAGCTACCTCTTGATCTTCGCAAAGATCAAACGCTCTCTTCTCGATACTCTCTCGCAAGCCACCGAACTGTCCAGCGGTGCATGAAGCACTGGCCGAGACAGTAAAGACTCAGCGCAATTTTTACACCACCGGATAGTCCGGCGGTATATAAAACCCTGTTTTTCAGCGCTGTTTTGAAACGAAATTTGTGAGATTTTTTGAGGGTTTTCCTTTTGACTTAACCGATAGAGGTAAGTTGATTTTAGCACATTTTAGTATGTTTGAGCTTTAGGACATAGATGCACTTGAAAATAAGATAACCACTTAGAGTGAAGTGCATCGAGTTACTCATCTCCACCCCTCTTGATAGTACGACCCATCTAAAACTATCAAAAGAAACTCTAAGCGCCATTCTTTTGACTTTACGGCACTTAAAGCTAATCGATTCTTGATCTTCTCACTAGGAATCCAATACAAGGGTCATCCTTCATGAAATTTGAATAGAGGGTCTCTTTTGATCAACCAATGAGCACAATATAGAATATAATCCCTTCATATCATGAACTCATTAGTAACAAAGTTAAGTTGTCATTAATCATGGGAAATTTCTTTTGATCATGGGAAATTTTGTTGTGGCAAGAATTTGTACTCGTCGTTTGACTCTCATTCTTGGTGTGAAGAGGAGGCGACACTTTGTGCAGGGACAAAGAAATCCTTCAAACGTTGTAGTGAAGATCCGGTGCCTTATGACCGGGCGAGATGGTGGCAGTGCCCAATGTCTTGGTGACACTCTTAGCCTTTGCTTGCCGGGAGACTTAATGTCGAGTGCAAGACGGTAATCGAAAGAGTCTCGGTATCTAGCTCATTTGCTTTTGGTCGCAAGCCCGTGGACATTGTAAGGGAAATGGGCCGTAAGCCTTGTGCTTAGTTCCCATATGTGGTTTTGGTGGTTGAATTGACAACACGTGCCATGTGACTAATATTTGTGTACAAGTATTTTTGTTTAAGTTCCAGGAGCAAAAGGTGACTTAGGGTACAAACACCTCAAAGAAGGATCTAAAAGACACAAGAGAAGCCCCAAGCCGCCATTAAGTTGCAAGCGAGGGTCCTGACTCGGCGGTCCTACTGACCGGTCAGCGGGTCGATTTTTTGGCTCTAAGGACAGAAGAAAATACATGCACCGAACAGTCCGGTGCCTACAAGGAGCCGAGCCAAGAGCTGAAGAACTGGTGCAAATTCGATGCACCGGATAGTTTAGTGGCTCACCACCGGATAGTCCGGTCGATATAGGTTGAGCAGGAATAGGCGAAGCTCGGCGCAAAATTCAAGTAATGACCATATTTAAATTCAAGTAATGCATGCCTCGGCTATCTTATGGTAGGTTACTTGTGTCTCATGACTAACCCATGAGCAGACTACATGGTTTCTTAGTTTAGGCCCAAATCATAGGGTGAGCTTCTCGAATGGACTTAATGTCCAGTGCATGGCTCTCACAAGCAATTCAAAGCTTGTATGCACATATTTAGGGGAAGCCTATCGTATGGTTGGTTACTTTGAGACTTACAATGTTTTCAAGTTTATCATGTGTGTAGTCTTACCCATGTCCCCGGAGGTACGCATGAAGTAAAGGAAAATGGGCTTCAAATTAGTAACACCTTCCTTGGTGTACATTCCAATTATTTAGAGCTACCTCCATGCATAATATAGTTTAAGCTTCCCTTTGTCTTAAATGACTAAATGAGCATATGGTTCGTCTACCATCTTATGTATGCACACATTTAGGGGGAGTTTAGCCTATGTTATGTGAGTCTCATGCATTGTGATGTATTTGACTTCCATATCTTAAGGATCATAGTGTGTGGAACTCTTGCTTGTGCTTTTTATGCTTTCCTTTTCGGTGTTTGATTCCAAAGGGGGAGAAATTGTGGACCCAAGCAAGCATGCAAGGAGTTGAACATGAACCGGGAAGGAAAGATCAAAGAGGACCAAAGGGGGTTGCCGCATGATCAAGAACAATGGGGGTGAAATGAAGATCAAGATCAAGGCAATGGTCCAAGAAAAAGAGGGAAGTGGCATTGAAGTAAGGGGAGTCTTAGGTCCATTAACCACAAGAGGGGACAAGATCGTGGTAAGGGCAAGACATGAGCAAATTCTTCCAATCTTTGGTGGAATAAAATATCAATTGGTATCATTGCACATTTCAATTAGCATCTTTGATTTTGCCATTGCATTGCATCCTAGCAAGTAGCATGATTGTGTCCTTCAATTGGTATCTTTTGTTGCTTGCTTGGTCATTTTATCATCAATCACCAAAAAGGGGGAGATCGTAAGAAAAATGGGTCCTAAGCCTTGTGCTTAGTTCCCATATGTGGTTTTGGTGGTTGAATTGACAACACATGCTATGAAACTAATATTTGTGTACAAGTGTTTTTGGTTAAGTTCCAGAATGCAAAAGGTGGACTTGGGGTACAAACACCTCAAAGGAGGACCTAAAAGACACAAGAGAAGCCCCAAGCCGCCATCAAGTTGCAAACGAGGATTCTGACTCGGCGGTCGGGACGATTTTTTAGCTCAAGGACAGAAGAAAATGCATGCACCGGACAGTCTGACGGTGCAGCACCGAACAGTCCGGTGCCTACAAGAAGCCGAGCTAAGAGCTGAAGAACCGGTGCAAATTCCATGCACCGGACAGGCCGGTGGCTCACCACCGGACGATATAGGCTGAGCAGGAAGAGGCGAAGTCCAGCGCAAAACCCACCGCCGGACAGTCCGGTGGTGCTACCGGACGATATAGACCGAGCGCTATACAAGTCGAAGACCTAGCGCCAAGCGCCACCGGACAGTCCGGTGGCTCCAACGGTCACTTTGTCAAAGGCAACGGTCGACTCGAGGCAAAGCAAATAACATGGACCGGACAGTTACGCAGAAAAGTGGAAAGATGCCTCTAACGGCTAGTTTTGGAGGTGAGGCTATATATACCCCTTTGGCCGGCCTACATTTTGTGGTTGGAGCATCTTGAGCTAGCACAAATGTTGATACACATTCTCCATGGCCATTTGAAGTGTAGCAACACCATTTGAGAGCCCAACTACCATAAGAGTAAAACTAGACACATCCGGCATAGCTAGTGCTTAGTGCATCCTTGCTTATGCCATCTTGTCTATTCTCCGTGCCTGCGTGCACGACCTTGGTGTATCAAATGCGGCTGTAAGTCTTGCGAGACCCTCCGGAGTGTGGAGTGGCCGACACCATCTTGTAAGAGGGAGGAAGGCCCTCCGGGACGTTGCTCAAAAGCTTCCCTTAGTGGAGACGGCGGGGTAGCTCCGCGAGAAGGACTCGGAAGACCCCAATGGCCATATCCATCCTCTACCCTTGCGTGGGCGAGGCCGTAGCCCGTGGAGGACTACGCGAGAGATAGGATCGGGTGGGTGTGTACCAAGGATATCCGGAGACTTGACCGTGGTTGCTTGACTTCCGCGGAAGTCACTTTGCCATTCTCCACCCTTACGTGGGCGAGGCCGCACTCCTTTGAGGATTGCGCGAGAGCAAAGCCCTTTGTGGAGCGCCAACGAGGAGTAGGGGGTAGAGACCGTGAGTCTCCCCAAACCTTGGGAAAAAAAATCTCCGTGTCTTCACCGTGTGCTATCTCCATCATCATCGGGAGTTTGCATTCTCTATCTTATCTCTTTAGCTTCCGCATTTACATTCTTGCAATTGTGTGCTTACATTTCTAAACTAGCTTGATAGATTAGTTTATAGGTGGAACTAAGTTGCAAGACTTGGCCACGGTAGAAGTAGGAACACTTAGCAAAACCTTAATGCACGTAGCTAGATTTACTTTGCATAGGTTTTACTTAGTAGTTGTAGTTTTTATTGAGGCTTAGTTTTTAGAAATCCTAATTCATCCCACTCTTAGGCGTCGGTCCTAACCTTCAGACGTCACATAGCCCTTATTGGTAAACCATGTTAAATCTTTGTGTCTCCTGGAGAGCTTGTATTCCCTTGCACTTATGTCTTTCTTACCGCGTTTATGTTTCCACATGTTCTATCTTGTGTTCTTTTTACATTTTTTATTAGGTTTGACTGTAAATTGTAACTCACTTTCGATAAGATAAAGAGTACATAGGTAAATCAAACTCAAGTAGTATGTGTAGGATGTGTTAGTTTTATCTTATGCACTAGAAAATTATATGTTTTAAATAGCAAACCAACTCACCCTACCTCATCTTAGATTATTATACCCGACACGATTCTTATACGTGCTTCTGAGGACCAGGGCATATTTGGCAATATGACAAACTTTACTTCAACTTAAAGTTTTATGACTTTCTCTATACTAAAACATTATGGTTTTGTACATTGTTCAAACATGATTAAAAATATTATAAGTTTAGCGGAGCTAAAAAACCATAACTCTCTAATATTATAGTTATTTTTTCTAAACATACCTCTGAACGATAAACAAAATGTATAAAGTCAAAGCAGTAAATGGAATTAGAAAAGCAGATCTACAGCTAAATTATTTTTCTTCCGTTTTTAGATTATGGATTCACATTTTGATTCCAAATTTATCTCTAATAGGCCATCTATTTTTACTACTTATATTGTAAACTCCGTCTAACTATGGTAACAAAAACTCTATTCTAGCTATCTAACAAAACGTTGTTTGGCATGCTCATTTATCCAGCTTTTGTATCGTTAAGGCCTTGTTTGAAGTGGAAGAAAAAATTTTGATTCTGGTGTTTTTTCTGTTGTGAAATTGAATTGTTTTGTGTAAAATTTCTACACGATTTTTATGAAATTCATGCATTTCGAACGGAGTTAAAAAGGGAATTTATTGATTGAAAAAGTAAGAAAACCAAACAGACAACGCCTTTACCACGCAGACACGCGCAGGCGCACAACACACCGGTAGGCGGTAGCAGAGCACCTAAACGGCTGCGGCGGCGATGGGCGGAGAGGCCACGAGTGCAGGCGGCGGCGGTTTCCGAGCGCGGATGGAACACTACCTGTACAGTGGCGAGAAGAAGCACGTTCTCGCCGGCATCGCCATCTTCGCCGCCGTCTTCGGCGTCCCCTGGTACTTCATGACCCGAGGTACCGGAAGCCAAACCCTTCCCCACCACCCTAAAACCCCTAACCCTACCCTATTCTTCCTTGTTACGGTGACTTGCTACAGATTACGAAACTTTGAGTACTCGTTAGGTTCGCTTCTATGTGATGCTTCGCGGGTTGAGAACTAGTGATGCTTCGCGGGTTGAGAACTAGGGTTCGGTAGTTTCGAGCATAGTTGATTTGTGTTGTGCTTGGCCAATCTCTGATTTGATGAATTGCTCTTGTTCTGTTGGCTTTATTGCATTTTCTTTGGAACCTGTAAATGAAGTTCTGTTTAGATTTTCAGAGCATTAAGGTTCTTGAGGTTTAGGGATCCATTCAGTTGCTCCAGGCAATCTGACATTCAATAGTAAGGTGAAATTATGCCATAGAAATGTATAAACCACATGTGCGAGAGCAGGCTTCCTAATAATTGTTCTAATTTTCGTGGTTGATTTGCAACTTTGTAAGCTTAAAGAGCAGTATACTCCAGTGTGGAGCAGCAGAACATGCAAGCAATTACTGAACAATGCTGGGCAGTGGATTTATACCTTTACTTTGATTGCATACTTACATTGTTTTGCATTATAATTTGATAACAGTTGAAAATATATTAGATTTTTTAGTTTTCAATGGGATAATCTAGCAGAGCAAACATGGCCTGCAAACTATATGCTGCATAATAGTTTTGGAGGCTCAAGTTGATTTTTTTATTACCAATCAAGTTAGGCAGTCCATGAACATTTTCAAATTATGTGCCACTAAAAATATGTATGTGATTCATTTTAATGAATTGGATCACCATAGAATTCACATCCCTTCACTGAAATCTGCAACCTTCCATGTTTTGTTTCTGCACAAGTTCTGCTTCAGAACATTTAGCACTTAGATACGGTTCCTCTGAACTCAGGGGACTTTTAACTGTACTGATAAATCTATTAGCAAGGTTTATCTATATAGCTTTATAGAAGTAAGCAGTCCATCCCTTATTACTATGTCAATGCTTTATTGACAAATCACATGACCTGTATGTAGCATTAGCCTTCAAGGGATGACTGAAGCCTTGCAGGATTCTATCACCGATGATAAGAGACACCAATTTGATGCTTTGCCACCATCAAATTTGTCTATCACAAGCATGGCAGTTTCTACATGTTATGGATCTTCAGTTTCAATTTCAACTACTGGTGCTACGCATCTGATGCACGCTGCAGCACTGTCTGTTGGTTTGGATTCTGAAACAACCCTTGATGTTATGAAGTTCTAAAACATTTGTAATTAACAGCTGAAACAATCTTGGATCGTTACTTATGTTGCTTTTAATTTTGCATCAAATGGCATAGTTGAAGCAAATAAGAAACACCAGTAGATTGATAATTGATTCCACAATAGTTGTCTAATAGGACGCCACATGGTATAGGTAGCCTGACCTTCACCTTTTTGCATATATGTTAATAAAAATGTTTGGGCATATAATCATATCTAAAGCTCCATTTGGTAGTGCTCTCCCAGATTCATTCCCAGCGAGAATCCAAGGAGTGCTATCAAACGATGCTTCCATCTCCGGCTTCTCCCCAGAATCTGGTGAATCACTCCACCATTCTTGTACTGCAAGCTCAGAGCTGAAAATATCTGCTCTCCCCAATTCCCTTGCTGCTCACAGTATCCTGTGTGGCTGTGCCCAATTCGGCAGTTCTACTGCAGTGCTGCCCATCTCTGGTGCAGTGGCGGAGCTAGCTAGGATGAGCAGCCTAGGCATAATAATTACAGACTACTAAAATTCATTAAACCTATATACACATAACACAACTATTTTTTCTAGACACAACAGTCTGATTCACTCAAATAAATGCTTGACAATAATAATATATTTAACATCAAACCATACGAAGAAAGCATCATGATTAACGAATAAGGCAATAACCATATAGGTTAGAAGGCCACAGCCTGGGCACGTGCCCACCCGGGCAAGGCCTTGGGTCCGCCAATGCTCTGGTGGACATGCTGCCTCCTCATGTGGTTCCATCCATCGTCTTGGCCTGTGCTGCCCTGTCCTGCTGGCCTCACCTCCTCCCACAGGGTCAGCTGTCTCCCTAGACTGCAATGCCCCTCTCAGCTACACCTCATATGGTGCTGCCCCTTGTCTCTTGGGAGCTTTGGAAGCATAGAAATACCTGTGTTTTTTAGGGTGTTCACCCAGATGTGCAGGCTGTGTTGCTTGCGGTTGTTTCTGAGGGCAGCTGTGGTGTATGGCTGGGGCTGTGGGGCTCCAAGAGCTCACTCTGTGCGCCCAGCCAGGTCGTGTGATTGATTAGAGAGTGTTTTCTAGTGTCGCCCGTGATCGTGTTTGTACCTGAGATGTGTCTTTATCTCTCAGGATTGTGTTTATTTTTGTCTTAATGAAATGACGCGCAGTTCTCCTGCGTTGTTGAGAAAAAAAATATGGTGCTTCCTATCACCCTAGCCCATGCTACCCCTCTCATCTGGCCAAGCCTCCTGGTGCGGCATCCACCCATCTCCACAGCCCATGTCACCCCTCTCCTTTGGCATCATCATCCTGCTCCGCCTTGATGACCTTCTGCAGTTCGTCCACATCTCCCTCCGCCGCTGCAACCTCCTGCGGCTCGTCGTCGTATTCCTCCAAGTCCACTATGTTAGCATGCTACGCCGTTGAGCTTGAGGTAGAGCTGGAGCTGGGGCGCCCTCCCAGTCAATTGTTTTGCAAATCAGAGTGGAGCGGAGTTAGAGTGGATGAGAGTGCTGCCAACCACTGCCAGTAGCATTTCCATTTGAGAAGTACATTTTTTTGTACATACGTTTGGTTATTTTTTTTATTTCGGCAGCACTTACTGTAAAGTAGGATATATTTTTAGCAGAGGGAGTAGTTATATACTTATTTATGCAACTGTAGGGTAGGTAGTCTTCATAGGATTTTCAGTATAGATTGGTTAAAATATTTTTGTTGTGTTTTGTGTCTGAGATGGCCTTATGGCCATATCATTTCAGGTGGCAGTTCAGTCATCTACCAACTTGATAATTGAATATCGCAAATATTTGACAATCACCATTTTGACTGGTCTTTGTGAGGATCAATGTCATCCAAGTCTTAGTCTCTTAGATGTTCAAGTGAGTCAATCTTGTTCTTTACGCTCTGAAACTATTGAGGATCTTAGTTCAGAATTGGATAAATATCGCCAACTGCGTGTCTTGAGAAAGAGTCGTACAAATGACATAGTTTAAGAAGACAAGCCCAATGGCACTTTGTTTAGAGGAGAGATGCACAGCCACACACATTTTGTTCTCGAACGATGCAGGAGAACTGCGTGTCATTGCATTAAGGAGTAAAGAGTACAAAAAAGGGGGTTTGGAATTAAAAATCTGCCACCCCATATACAATCCAAAAAACAGACAACAAACCTACTAATCTGGGATCAGCGACCTAAACAAGAGATCCTGGAGCTTCGCAGCCCCCGCCTGACACCACATGTTGCATTCATCCATCACGGCCTGAAACATCCTTTGTATACTAGGCCGTGACCCCTCAAAGACGCCAGAATTTCTGTGCTTCCAAACTTCCCATGCGACCAGGGTGATTAGAGAGTTCAACCCCTTGCGCAGGTCCTTTGGTACACTCATAAGAGTTCTTCTCCACCAGCTCGAAAAACCAACGTTTGATGCGGGAGGTGCCAAGATGGGTAGGCTCAGGTGCTGCAAGATTAAAACCCAGACTTCTCGAGTAAACACACAAGAGATCAGTATATGATGCATGGACTCCTCCGCCTGATCACAGAGGGGGCAGGTATCTGGGTGCGGCAGCCCCCTCTTTGGAAGCCGGTCTGCTATCCAGCACCGATTATTGACAGCAAGCCACACAAAAAACTTGCAGTGCAAGGGTGCCCACCTCTTCCACGTCCTTCTCCAGGGAGCAAACTTGATGGTTCCCACCAAGAAGGCATCATAAGCAGACTTGCTGGTACAGGAACCAGATTGGGACAGCTTCCAATGTATTTGATGGGGGACGTCCTGAGGCAGCTCCAAACCATCCACCAGGTCCCAGATCAGCAAGTATTCCACCAGAACTTGAACTGTAAGTGCACCTTTGATGTCAGACACACAGATCCTATTTAACACATCCTGAGTAACCGTTTTGGATCTGATTATCCTTTTTGGGATGGACTTAATTAGTTTGGGTTCCACTTCAGTAACCATTTAGCCATTCAGCCATCTATTGGACCAGAACCGAATTGTCTTACCATTTCCCACAACCGCAATGACCGCCATGTTGAAGAGCGCCCTTGCACTATGCGGTACATAATCCAGAGACCGGCCCATGGCCTTGTGGGGTCTGTTTTTTGTGCCCATAACCACCGAATACACAAAGCCCAACCAAACATCTCTAGATTGACAATACCCAGGCCACAGTACGCCAATGGCCGCTGGACCCTTTCCCATGATACCAAACAGTTACCACCATTTGCTTGTTCCTGTCCTTTCCAAAGAAATCATTGATGTTTCTTGTCAATGGCTTTAAGGACCCATTTTGGTAGATCAAGAGCGAGCAGGAGGTCGATGGGAGTAGCAGACAACACAACTCTAACCATGACCAGACAACCAGCTCTGTTCATTAAGGATGCCTTCCAACCAGGAAGGTGTCCAGCCACCTTAGGAACTAAAGGTAAGATTACCTCTTTAGTTGGTCTGCGGATAGAAAACGGAATACCAAGATAGGTGCAGGGGAACTCCTTAATCTCACATACCAAAATCTCAGAGGTCAGCAGCAGGTCTTCTTCAGAGCAGTGAATAGGGGAGGCTGAGCTTTTTGACAAGTTTGTTCGGATACCAGAAGCCTGTCCTAAAATGTCAAGAACGAGCTTGAACACTTACAGGTCACTAAAAGAGGGGTGCAGGAACACCACGGCATCATCAGCATAGAAAGAAGCCTGGTGGCGGCAAGAGTTGCTCTCTGGTCGCGAAACTGATCAACGAATTTAGAACGTCCATCACAAAGATAAATGACATCGGAGAGAGGGGGTCTCCCTGCCAGAGGCTGCGATGATGCAGAATTGAATCCCCTGGTTCTCCATTCATTAAAATCTGAGTAGAGGAGGTTGACAGGATCAGGTAAAGAAGATCTAGCCACCGCTGTCCAAATCCCAAACTGCAAAACTTCCAACAAGAAAGGCCAAGACACATAAGCGAATGCTATAGAGATATCCAATTTGAGCAAAATATGAGGCTCTTTCTTCCTATGCAGAGATTTCACCATCTGTTGAACAAAGAGAAAATTGTCATGAATATTCCTTACTAGAGAGTGCTATTGGCAGGAATAGATGTCGTGTATATTTAGGAGTCTTAGGAGAGTCTTATGTATCTAGAACTGCCATATGTATCCGGGGAGGTGTCTTGCCCCCACAAGTTTTGTACTCCTATATATTCGCCCCAAGGGCTCCATGCAATACATCCATCCATTATACGCAATCCTATCTTCCTACATGGTATGACGAGACTAGGGTTCCAAATCCTAGACCTAGCTTCCGCTTCCGTCGCCGCCGCCGCGTGCCCCCGAGGAGATCGATCTCCGTCGGGGGCAGCGCCCTCATAGGATGCCCGGCGGATCAGTATGATCTCGCCGTTCCTGGTCCTCGCGTCTTGTGGTAGATCCTTCTGATCTCGCCGCATGTCTTCGTCACGTCGTTGTCAAGCTTCAGCAGATCGGGAGACCTCACCGTCGGTGTGGCCAGACGCGCCTCCTCCACCGCCGGTTTGGCGTCGTTGCTCCCCTCATTCACGCCGCCGGCTGGGCTGCGTGGCACGGCTGGGCTCCTTCCCGCAGTCGCCGTGGTGGCGGCTGCACTCCTCGCCGCGACTAGGGAGCTCGCCACCGTGGTGGTGGCCGCACCCTGGTCGTGGTGCAGGACTCCGTTGCTTGGCCGGGTCTTCGTCGTTCCTTCGCTGAAGACCGCCACTCCGCCCGATTCGCGCCGCCGTGCCGTGGTCGCCGCCTCGTCGCCTCAGATCCGGAGGCCACGGGCCGCTTTGCTACCCCTCCGCTCCGCCTCGGATTTGGAGGGGGCCTGGGCTGCGCCGCTGTCCCTCCGCTCCATGCTGGTGGCTGCTGGCCGCGCTGGCGCCCCTATGCGCTGCGGGTTCGGCGGCTGTGCCGCGGGTTCAGAGGCCGTGCGCCGCGCGGTGGCCCCCATCCCGTGTCATCGCCAGTCCCGCACCGGCGCCCCTCGACGCCGGCGCCCCTCCGCGCCATGGTTGTCATGGGCCGCGCTGTGCCTCTTCGTGCTATGGTGGCCGGGAAGTCCTCTGCTCTATCTTTTCTGCCCCTGGCGAAGCACGACGAGAGAATGGAGCTGTCCTAGCTCCGTTTTTCTCTGTTCTTTACTAAGAGGCAAGGAGAAGTAAAAGGGGTACCCTGGTGATGTACCCAGAGATTTGCTGATGCTGCGTCTTTTAATTTTTCCTAATCTGTGATTGGGTTTACATCCCCATCGCCCACCGCCCGTCGACTCGCACGTCATCGACATCGGTTACAACGACACCGGCTTCTTCATCTTCTTCGACCGTGCAGCTAGTGTGGCCAGCGGCGTATCCAGAACACCTGTATGTGCCGCGCCCCTTCGTATGCACGTCGACCTACGTCGGCTCATCGTCGCCACCATCGATCGGGAGGCTCCACCTTCGACATCGCCTTCGCCATCGTCTTCTTCGCCTCGCACGCCATCGGCCTGATCAACCGATCGCGCGAGAACCACCCTCCCGAGACGTGCGTCGTCTCTCGCGTGATGCTTCGCCAAGTAAGAGGGTTGCCGCCGCGCCGCCTCCTCGGGCAGCAGCGTCGCCACCTGTCGTTGTCCTCGCCGTTGCATCTACACGCTGTCGACTCTATCGGTGTGCGTCTCTCGCGCATGGTCTTCTCCTGCTATTCGAGTTCTTCGCTAACTTCAAGCACTGCTCTCGCGCTACAGTGGCGCTGTCGAGGACCTTCTTCCTATACGTGGTGGCTCTCTCGCCGCCGCAATTCTAGGACCTCGATACGTCGCCACAACTACCTTTACGCCTTCTTCCAGCACAACCTCATCGCCAGCGTTGCCGTCTCATCTTCGCCTTCTTCGTCCACTTCGACAACAGCGGGCTGCATCGGCACCTTCTTCCTCGCCGTCCTTCTGCGCACCGCAATCGTCGTTGAGGCCTTCTCTGCTGGTCCCTTCAGACGCTGACACTTGGTTGGGGCCCTCAACCTCGTACGTCTGGTACTGGCAACACCGGCGCGTGCATTCGTCTACGACGTGTTTCTAGGCCTGGCAAACCTAGAGCACACCTCGTCCATGACGGTTCGACAACATCGTCCTCGGCTTCTCCTTCTACGACTGCCTCGACCGTGTCGCCGTCTTCGTCTATGGCGCATTTCTCCTGCGCCACCATCCACCACGGCGCCCCTTGGCGCAATGCGGGCTTTCCCGTGTGCTGCGCCGCGCCCACGACTTGTGCGGTGTTCTCTTCTTCGGCAACCTCGAAAGCTACATCCACCACAGCTATCCTACGCATGGCACCTCGACAACGGTTTCGTGCCCTTGCACTTGGCTACCTCGACATATCGGCACAAAGGGGCTATCGTCTGCATGAGTTCCTTTTGGGTTTCTTCTCCAGTCTTGCCTCTGCACCGTGACATAGTTACGACTGCGGGGGGATGTCAGCGCTTCGGCTTTTTCTCTAGTCTAACTGTCTGCGATGCTCCAGCTACGACTGCGGGGGGATGTTAGAGTGTACAATTGGCAGGAATAGATGTCGTGTATATTTAAGAGTCTTAGGAGAGTCTTATGTATCTAGGACTGCCATATGTATCCGGGGAGGTGTCTTGCCCCTCAAGTCTTGCACTCCTATATATTCGCCCCAAGGGATCTATGCAATACATCCAACCATTATACGCAATCCTATCTTCCTACATTCCTCCCCTAACAAAAGCACTCTGGTTTGAGGGGACCAAACTGGGCAGCAAAGGGGCAAGTTGATTCGCCAAAATTTTTGTGACAAGCTTTAGCAAAGCTGTGAATTAAGCTTATAGGCCTATAATCCTTCATCTGCAGAGCATCCGACTTTTTTGGAAGGAGGGTGATGAAAGCTGTGTTGAGAAGTCTGAACCTGAAGACATGTCCACTGTGTATAGCTGTGAGGGCTGACATGATACCCCCCTTGATTGTGTCCCAACAGGACCTGTAGAATCTCCCGGTGAAACCATCTGGCCTTGGGGCCCTGTCAAGTGGCATGTCCCTGATGGTTGCCTATACCTCCTCTGAAGAATGACTCCTCCAAGGAGGATAAATCGTGCTGCTGTAGGCCGATCGCAGCAAGGTCTAAGGTGTGGTTCCTCTCCTCGGAGGACCCAATCAAATTCTCATGGAAATCCAGGGCAGCAGCTTGCTTATCTTCCTGAGAAATGAGAATCTGATCATCAACCTGAAGCTTTGCAATAAAGTTCTTTTTTCCTATACCTGGCCTGCTGGTGAAAGAAAGAGGTATTAGCATCACCCTCAGGCCTTGTTCGGTTTGCCCGGTTTTGGAGGGGACTGGAGGGGATTTAATCCCTTCCTATTCAAATTTGGCTAGCAAGGGATTAAATCCCCTCCAATCCCCTTGTATTTTCCCCTAACCGAACAAGCCCTCATGAAGGTAGAGAATCAAAGCTAGTGAGGAGAATTTACTGCTTCCACTTGCTGGTCGTCATAACCTCCACCGGATTTCCCTTTATGCTGATGATGTGCTCCTGTTTCTGAGACCCTCAAGGAATGATCTTCTCATGATTAAAGATCTGTTGGATTGCTTTGGGCATGTCTCTGGTCTTAGGGCTCATCTTTCTAAAAGTGCAGCAATCCCCATTCAATGCTCAGACCCTGATTTTGCCCTCATTTCGGATGTTCTCTCCTGTGGAGTTTCTGAATTCCTAACAACCTACTTGGGACTCCCTCTTTCTATCCGCAAACCTTCCAAAAATGAGTGGCTGCCCCTAATTGACAAAGTGGCTAATAAACTCCCGGGTTGGAAAGCTCCCCTCTTGAATAGAGCAGGTCGCCTTGTGTTGGTCAAGGCTGTGTTAACAGCAACCCCAATTTACTCAATGATAGCTCTGGACCTTCCAAGGTGGGTGATCAAGGCTATTGACAAGAAAAGTAGAGGTTTCTTATGGAAGGGGCAGGAGCAAGCTTAGGGAGGCAATTGTCTGGTCTCCTGGTCACGGGTTCAGAGGCCTATTATGTTTGGTGGTCTTGGAGTGCATGACCTTGAACGCTTGGGTTGGGCACTGCGTGTCAGGTGGCTCTGGCTGCACAAAACTGACACTGCTCGACCATGGGCTGATCTGTCTTTACAGGTACCAAAAATGGCTTGCGCTCTTTTTGACGCAGCTGTGAATTTTATCATTGGCAATTGTGAAAATACCTTGTTTTGGGCTGACCGCTGGGTGCAAGGAAAGACCATCGCTGAAATTGCGCCTAATCTCTTAGTGATCCCACCCAGAGTTGTCAAAAAACGTACTGTCAGCCAGGCACTCAACAACAGGTCTTGGGTTTTTGATATTAGGGGTGCTCTAACGGTCCAGGTCCTATCTGAATATCTTCTTATTTGGGACTTGGTCGATAATGTGGTCCTTCAACCAGATGCCCCTGATCAGCTTCATTGGAAATTTGATTCTTCAGGCACCTACAGCAGCAGCTCAGCTTATCTCACCATGTTTATTGGTACCATCAGATTCTCCCCTTGGAAGAGGATTTGGAAGTGCTGGGCCCCTTAAACTGCAAGTTTTTCATCTGGTTGGCCATCAATAACCGTTGCTGGACGTCGGATCGCCTGGCCAAGCGTGGCCTTCCGCACCAATCAGCATGCCCCTTCTGCGACCAGCAGGAGACAATTAACCACCTTCTCTCTTCATGTGTGCTTGCTAGGGAGGTTTGGGCAGAAGTGCTAAGAAGTTTCAACCTTTCTGTTGTGCAACCTCCTCACTCCTCAAGTTCTTTCAATTCTTGGTGGAAACATGCTGCTAGGTCCCTCCTGGGCAGTCTTCGCGGAGGCTTCAATTCCCTAGTTATTTTGGTGTCTTGGGAGCTTTGGAAGCATCGTAATGCTTGTGTTTTTGAGGGAGGTCGGCCTAATGTTCAGGCTGTGCGGCTCTCGGTAACGGAAGAAGGTCGTCTGTGGTGTTTGGCTGGTGCAACTAGGCTGCAGGAGCTCCTCCCTAGGCCTGCTCCGCCCTCCCCCAGTTAGTTGTGGTCATGGTGGTCGTTTTTGAAGTTAGTTCGCTATGTAATCTAGCATAGTTCTTGGGTGCTTGGGTGATGGGGTTCCCTAACCCTCGTGTTGTAACACCAATTTTCTTTCTTAATGAAATGACGCGCAGCTCTCCTGCGTTGTTCAAAAAAAAGAAGGTAGAGAATTCTTGAGCGTAGCCTAGCAATGGTGCACTCAAGCAACGCCAAACCAAGACAATGGAGCTTGAGTTTCTTTTGCAGCCACTCCTCTCCCGAAGAGAGATCCCTAGAATCCCTGGCAATATTCAAACAGTGGAGGATTGCTTTTGCCATTTCAAGCTGGAACTTAATGTTGCCCACCTTTCTCTGTCCCCATTTTTGGAGGCCCTTGCTTAAACGCTGTAGCTTGAGAAGGAGATGCTTGACTGTGCACACAGAGGTCACAGGAGCGTCCCAAGTCTGCCGAACAGCCTCACCAAAACCTGATACCTTCGTCCAAAAACTTTGAAGTGAAAACCCCGCTTGCCACCGGTTTTAATTTTTAGACCAAGGATGAGGGGGCAGTGATCAGATACAACAGAAGCAGCAGTCTATGGCACTGAGTCAGGGAAAAACTTCTCCCATTCCAAGCAGCAAAAGGCCGGTCCAGTCAGATAAGAGTGGGGATGATCTTTCATTCGACCAAGTATACATATGACCTAAAGGGGGGGGGGGGGGGGGCGTTCTCTTTGACCTCCATATCATCCAAAAACCTCCTGAAGGGACCCATCATGGCTCTGTCAAGGTTAGCGTTATTCTTGTCAGCAGCCTGGTAGATCATGTTAAAATCTCCTGTCACCAGCCAGGGACCAGCACACAAAGCACACACGTCACGGAGTTCCTGCAGAAAAGAAACTTTCCCTTCATCTGGCCCATACACTCCAGTGAACCACCAATTTCCGAGACTGAGTAAGTGTCAACTTGTGTGGCAATGGCTTGGCATACACTTCCCTTCCAAGCAATCAGAACCCCGCCCCTAGTTCCCATTGCCCGTAGGGCCACAAAATTGTCATAAGAGGATCCGATCACCGAAAGAAACATACGCTGATTCATGTCAGCTAAAGATGGGCGTGGTGCAGGTCGAACCGGTGGTTCGTCGAACCGATACGAAAAATTGACCCAAATGGGCCCCTCACTTGACCCACAAAGCAGCTTAGGATCAGCGGATCAGAACCCAAGCATCCAAAGGTTAGAGTGGTTCGATCCGTCCCCAGAGTCGTAGACTAGGCGGCGGCGGCTAGACGTCTTCCATCAGCAATTTGCCGCTGCTCCGCTCTTCGTGTTCCTCTCCTCTTGCTCTCGCCCGGACCGGAGCCCCGAACACTTCCATGGCCAACGCCTTGCCTCTTGACTCTCGTGGCGCTGCTCGTTGCCGGGTGCGCAGCGCTGGTGTCGGCGACTCGCAGGACTGGACAACCGGCGCCAACTACAGCCCCTGGGCCAATGGCTACGACAGCTTCTCCAGCGTCAACGCGCTCAACTACGACAACAGCTGCTCCATCCCCGGCACGTGGCCAAGCGCTACTTCATCTTCAACTCTTCAACGTCCCAAGCCACAGCGCCTCGGGCACGAAGCTCGTCATCACTGTCTCCGCCACGAGCTCCGGCACCGCCGTGTCAGCGGTCCCCGCGCCTACAGGTTCCCGCCATACCTCCGTCGTCGCCCCCGTGGTCGCTGCGGTCAAGCTCGCGCTCTTCTGACAGAGCACGGCCGCACGCCGTCGGAGTCTCAAGGTAGAGATAGTGCGCATATGCAGCTTACATTACGTTCTTGTTGCCCGCGTCTCCGCGTTTTCGCCCCCGACGAGGTTCGATCCATGGAGCAGCGGAGCGAACCAGCCAACGCAAATGGACTAACCGGTGCATCTATTTCAGCTATATGGATCGATGGGTCGATATCGGTTCGATCCAAGGATCAACCACGCCCATCTTTAATGTCAGCAACCTTTGTTTCTTGGTGACATACAACCTCAGCATTAGTTGATAGGATTACATCCCTCACCGAGTTACGACGGTCCTTCTTGTTAAGCTCACATGTTCAAAATCAAGATGGAAGACGGATTTATTGTAAAGACAAAATAATGTCAACCAAACACCTTCCACCTTAAAAACTCATCAGAGTGGCAGCGGAACGCACCTGCTCATCACCCTCTATTGTCCACCCAAAAATGGCAGACAAAGCAGTCAAATGAGCATCAGTTAGCATTCCATCATAAAGCTTGGCATAATCATCCTGTGCCTTTGAATCAATTTTCACCCTATCCCCAAAGCCTAAACTCCTCATCACTTTTTTTTAGCCTCAAATACAACTGGTCCAGGGGAGCAAGGCAAGGCTCCGGCAACGTGCCAGGGAGCCAGGAGGCCTTGCATCTTTTCTTATTCATCGCCGGGTGCGGCAGGATCACGTCGATCGGTTTGCAGACCTTCACCAATAGACGCCCGGGCGTTGCCGGGGAATCAGCAGTAGGAAATTCTGTTGCGGTGGCAGGTTGTGGATGTGTTCTAACTTGGCGGCGCCTCCTGGAATATACCCGCAGGCCTCGTTTGACTCAGCGAGTATTGAGGTGTATTGTGGCCCAAACCCCGTCAGCCGTGGAATCCAGACCACGCTGGGGTGAGCTTCCCCGCAAGGCCCGAAACTGCATTTGGCATGGCGAGTGTCATCATGAATCATGGCCCAATACCTGTCAACACACGGGGGATAAAAAAAATCGCCTCCGAGCCATGGATCTTGTCCTCGCGTCTCTCCGCTTCTCTCACGGTCGCACACCTGTTTCCGGTGGCGCCGCCGGCGACGCCGTCGCTTCTTCGCCTCCACCTCGGACAACGGCACCAGGTCGCTTCTCTCCAGCTCGCTCCTCTTCTCCATCTCCTTCTCCCCTCCCCTCCTAATTCCACTTCTCGTCGGCTCAAATTGTCATGCTTCTTTCTAGGGTTGGAGCGGCTTGTCCTATTGGGGTGCCCTTGAGCTCGACGATGTCCTCGCCCAGCCTCTGCGCCACGCCCTTGGCGACGTCCTCGTCCCTCGGAGCGAATGAATGGATCGGTCTGTAGCTGTAGTATACTCTGCGTGTTTTGGAGCAGCATGGTTCTCCACCAATCAGTCCCACGCCAACCCAAGCGAGATTAGCTAGTCATGGGATTGAATCCACAGCGTGGACGTGGGTTGGGTGGCCGGCGTGGATCCACCCAATCCCGCGTGGTCCAGTATACACATGTTTCTGATTACACGAACTGCCAAACGAGGCCGCAGGGGGATAGAAGAAGTACGTTGATGTGTGCATGGGGATGGCAGCTGATGGTGTGGAGCTGAAACACCCACTGGGGAGCCTGGTGAGAGGGAATTGCAAGCCTGTACAGCACGAGCAGATCTCAACTTGCCGGCAGGCTGTGACGACAAGTCAGGTGGGGAACTTGCAAGACTGGCCAAGGCCCCCTCCGCCATCGAGCCGTACCAAACCCTTGAAATCCTGGGCAACAGTTGACCTCACCAGGCCGCCATCCAACCATATCTTGGGTGAGCACGACCGCATTGGGGCAGCCATGTGTGCTAGGACCTCGGGAACCCCTGCATCCACAAGGCCCACCAGGGAAGCCACAGGACAAGCTGCCTCGTGTGGGAGGAGCGGCCATCGAGCAGTTATTGGCTGGAGCAGATTCCAAGCCATCATTCTAGGGAATATGCGTCGTGTTCAGCGCCGACTCCAGGCCCAACGGTACCTGGCAAGCAGCAGGAGGTTGCCCCTACCACCAACCCCCAACCCAATCATGGCATGCACTGCACCGGGACTCGAGGCGCTAATAGCCCGCTTCGGCAGCCTCGAATCTTCAACGACCCAAGGTTCAACAATCTGGAGCTCCATCTCAGCAGGGATACCATTGGGATCAGAACACTATGCAACAAGCCGAAAGATATCATGACGATCCACTGTATCTGGGTGAATGTCACTAACCAAGCAAACTCGTCAAGGAGCTGTACCGTTGTTGCCAACTCCCAAGCATGGGCCGGGATGCCATGGATCATAACTTCAACAACGGAGGTCAATGTTGATCCAGATGACAGCAAGAGGCGCATCCAGCGCATGACGTGCAGCCAGATGTTGGGGGTGATTATCAGACACCCATCGTTGTAGACTGTTACCAAAGTATTATCATCCGGCAAGATCAAGAGGATGCTCGCCGGGCCGTAACAGTGCAGGGACAGCGAAGCTTCCTCGATCTCAAACATATGAGCGATGGTGGCAGATATCCTCCATTGTGCCATCTGGGCAGCTACTGACCATAGAGGTTCCATGATCTGGTGAGGCTTTAGGGGACATACAATGGTGTCACCAGAAGGCGTAGCCTTGAACGAAAGTAGAGGAGTTGGGTTGTGTGACGAGTCACCATCATTGTTAGACTCATGAGAGACCGCCGGTAGCGTGGGCAGTACCTGACTAGTGCTCAGTCTAGCCGAGCACCGCCTGTGAGCACGCCGCATCTGCCCACGGTCTTGGGCATCAGCGTGGTCTTGGGCATCAGTGTCCACCGCCCGCCCAGCATCCCCCACGCACTAGGATGAACCAGCCATTCGCAACAGGGGAACCAGCCATCAGACCAGCCTTCCATGGGGCACAGGCTTCTCTGGCCGGCCAGGGCAATGAGAAAAGCGGTGACCCGGCCCAGCAGCGGAAGCAACAGGGTTGTATGTGGCTGGATGCCGCGTGATGGCCGTTGGCGAAGCAGTTGAAGCACCGGCCCCTAAGGTCTGCGGGGGCAGGACACCGAGTGGGGCGCTTGAGCCACCGCCGATTACGGTGAGTGTTTCTCCCTTCCACCTTCCTCCAGCCCCCGCTGTCAGGACCCTGCACCCCCGCTAGTTGTTAGATCAAGATGATCCGTTGGGCACAGAAACAATCTGAGTCGGCACGTGAGGGACTGCCTGCAAGGCTGCAGTCGAGGTCGCCTGGTTGGAGGTAACATCAGGGACTTGTGAGATCTGAGCCGATGCAGCGCCCGCGAGTATAACGTCCTGAGGAGAACCGGAGCAGCCCGAGGAAGGGGAAACGTTGCGCCACCTCTGAGCCTTGGAGCGCCCACCTGATACACCTGTAGAGTAGTAAAAAAGGTTGCTCCTGGTGACGGATAATGTAGGGAAACCGGGCCGGAAGGATGGGGGTTGGGCTGCCAGGCCTGGAGCAGGCGACGGCAGGGGGCTGGTGGGGAAGATGGCACCGGGAGAGGGAAGGGAGACGAGGGGACAGCAGGGGCCATCCTCGACTCTTCCTGACAGCTTGCACTGCCACATAGAACACAAGGAGAGAGAGGTAGGAGCAGAGTTGCAGAGAACTTTTGGTTCCATTGTTTCCGAGTACCTCCAGTGAACCATTAAACTGGCTTGGCAAAGTTCACCTACTCATTTCCAAAACATAAGCTACATAATATCCCAATATAATAACTTTTGTAATTGGAACTTGTCTTTCTTGTCCTGATATGAACATGAACGTTCACTGCAGCTATGTGCTGATATGGCTTATCTACATTGACATCAGAATGTATTTTCTTACTGATCACTGCACATTAATCTCAGACGCCTTCCTATGTTCCTTGGTGATACAGTTTACTTGTTGTAAAATATAAATATATTTGAAATTTTGAACCACCACATTTGTTTCAAGGGTGTTCTTGTATTGTTGAGATATAGCAAATTCCAATAATACAAAGAATCAATAAACACTTTCTAAGTGGTATCATCTACCTAGCTGCTGGCTGCCTTCATTGGATGGGTGTTTTCTTTGTAGTTTTTTTTTTATGTTATTGGGATCAGTAAGGCATGTTCTAATTGTGTGATTTATTCATTGTAGGGGCAAAGCATCAATCTCACCAAGATTACATGGAGAAGGCTAACAAGGCGAGGTCAGAGAGGCTTTCTTCTGGACAGCCGTCGGCACTGAAAGAATGAAGTACTGCCTATTCTGGTCCTTGACATCAGTAGCTCATCATAGATCACACTCTATTTTGATTTGCAGTTGAGGATTTGGTCTGTTGTGATTCATGAAATAAGCTGATTGTCTCTATAATATCACTATTTACAGAAACCAAGTGTTGGTGCATTATATTACAAGAAATTTTGTCTGCTGGGCCTCCGTTTACCATTTGTGCTATTTTGCAAGGACTGGTTGATACATAAGTTTTGCAGAATCTATAAACACAAGTGCCTTGCAGTTCACAGTATTTCAGTTAAATGTCCACTAGACGTATTTTGATTTGCAGTAGAGGATTTGGTCTGTTGTGATTCATGAAACAAGCGGATTATCTCTATGATATCACTATTTACAGAAACAAGTGTTGGTGTATTACATTACAAGAAATTTTGTCTGCTGGAGCCTCCGTTTACCATTTGTGCTATTTTTCAAGGACTGGTTGATACATAAGTTCTGCAGAATCTATAAAAAACAAGTGCCTTGCAGTTCACAGTATTTCAGTTAAATGTCCACTGGACGTGTTAGTGTTCTTAGGTTGAATGTGAGCTGATGGTCTTTACCGGCAGATCAAGGGTACGATAAAAATTAAAATGCGTGGTTGTAGTAAATTGAACTTGTCACTGCCAATGTGGTTATCACTTGTCAGATTCCTAGCGTGAGGATCATTAGCATAGGAGTTAAAGATTACACGCTGGTTGCACTTGTTAGAGTGACTTCAGTAGTATCCTCTAAATTCCCCTCTGGTCGTATCCTATTGATTTTAGGCACGAGGGCCGTGCCGGTAATATCCAACTATAAAATGAGACTTATCTCTCGTAAAGATAATTTGTCTTTTTTACCCGAATTGATACACGAATTGATGTGCTTATATACAAAACATGCAAAGAACAAAACTAAAGCGATACATAAGCACAGTGCACCGATAACCAAATCCTACTATGGACCTGAGGCCTCTATGGACCGATTGCTGAAACTATTGGACAAATCTTTTCTAGGGCAAAGAGTCTTAAAAATATGGATCTTAACATTTGTAATGTGCCTACACGGTCAAACTCAGTCATACACGGCATAACAGATGAGATTATTGTTAGATTGATCTCGGACTTGGAAGGGAGACGTTCTGACTGAGCCCGAGCCTTGAATATGGCCTTGATCGAAGGCCCATTTACCCCTGGGGTTGTGGTCCCCTTTCACACCGTGCCAATATAAATAGAGAGCCAAGGAGGCACGGGAACCAACATTTGCCGTCCTCCCTTCGTGCACACATAAAAACAGAGAGGTTCGATCACCTCGGCACGGTAGTAAAGGGAAACGCCGGCCCTCTTCATCGCCTCTCACTAACGAACGTCATGAGTGCACACAGGAACACACGTTGCCTAAGCGCATAAGTCGAGCTCACCTCTTGAAGGAACTTCTCTCTATTACTTTTGTTTCCGCTCCCTTTCTGGATCATGAGATCCATTCATGAACAATCACGAACATCAAAGAACCCTAGTGCAAGGGGTCTCGGGCACCAGATCCGACACACCGAATCCAACAATTGGTATCAGAGCTTCCGGTTGCCTGACCCTAACCCTAGAAACAGGTTTAACCCTCAGGTCAAGAACTAATGATCGATGGACCATGGACTTTTAGCCTCAGATCCTAGACAAGAAACAAAAAAGAAATAGATGAGAAAAAATAAGATCTGTCCGGATCTTGAGCCATTGGCTCGATTTCGCACAGAGAAGGGAAAGGGGATTTTTCTTCCCTAACCCTAAACCAAGAATCCCCACTCGCGCACATCCAGAACAAGAAGAAAGACCAAGAACACACCTTGGCCGCCGCCGGTCAAGGCTAGATGCCATCACCCGCTGTCGGCCGTCGTCGGCAATCGGGGAGTGTGCGCGGGGCCATGGAACACTACTGCGAGGACAATCGACGGCGGCACACTCACCCTTGAGGGAGCGCGCTCGCCGGCGAGGGCCCATGTGGCGGCACCGGCCACCGGCGAACCGCCCGACCCGGTCAAGGTTCAGGGAGCCTGGAGGAAAAGAAAGGGTGAGGTCAGGGGGAGAAGGAGAAGAGAGGCGGCGTGTTGGGGTGCCTCGCTTGCTCGGTCGCGCCACCGCTGTGAGTCAGCTCCTCCGTTGCCACGTGCACGGGCTGCCGAGGGTGGGGCACCGCCCACCCCTACTCCCACACACCATCAGCAGAAAAGGTGAGCAGGGGGCTGCAGCGGGGGACGGGGGGTGGGTGGGTGGGTGGGTGGGAGAAAGTGAGCTAGGGTTTTTCCAACCCTAGTGAAATTTCCGGTTAATATACAAAGAATGAGTCGATTCTGGCCATCAGATCATGATGGACGGCTGAGATGCATGTGGGCGCCCTTCCCCATCACGGGCCGGGCTGAATGCGCGGCCCAGGCCCAGGTTTGATGCGGCCTAGGCGCGCGGTGGCACGGTCGTAGGCCAACCAGACCAGGCCGTGGGCGATTTGGGGCCCAGTTTCAGCCCGAGAATACTCCGCATGATTTTTTTTCTTCCTGCAGTTTTCTAAGAATATATACTTGTAATTTGATGCTATACAAGTATTTAAGAAAATTTGTATTGATTTATTCATGGAGCTAGAATTCGTTCAAGACACTTGTTTCAGAGACAACGTTTTGAGCCTATCCCGATTTTTTTTATGAAGGCTCGAATGACATTATGATCCTCAGAGAGTTGGGGACCATAGAACCGCTAAACGGGAGTGAGAACTCTAGTTGGCATGAGAAAGAAGATATGGTGAGTGCTCTAAGTGAACTAGAGCCAACACCACAGACAATAGCTCCGAAATGGAGAACAAGAGGAAGATTCCCAAACACACTTGTACTGCGAGAAGAAATGACAATATGAGAATAGTAGCCTAGATCTTGACGGGATTCCGCGAAAAAAGACACTACCAGGTGTAGCGACAAGAATTGAATTTGCTAACACAAAAGAATGTGATGTCAAAGCCATGAGAAATCTTTTTTGAGAATTAGATGATGATTTTGTATGTAAGAGATATTTTCTATGTTTCCTCCCTGTGGAGAAATATGATTTCAAATTCTATGATAGAATTTTTGACAACATTCATTGCAATTTAGGGAATCATGAGTTCATTATTCAGTGTAATAATGAGAATGCGAGTCTCGCCTTCAGACGAAACATAATTTATTTGCTATCCCCGAGCGATGTACTGTGATTCAGATAAATGAATTCAAAAGAATGTGAGTCTCACCATCTGATGAGACATACTTCTTTTCCTTCTTAGTGTAAAATTGAAAAGAAAAAGATACATCCATTGCTATAAGCAAGAAATGATATGGTGGATAAACTTTCGTCAAAATTGTGTCTATTGCTTATGCCACATTTCGAGGGGGAGAATAAAAAAGTTTGCTTGATTAGAACCTGGAACTCCCCATCCACCAGACTTCATAGACTTAGAGTGACACATTAATTGCATAGAAGAATTTTAATGAGTGCACGTTTTAAAGGTTAAAGAGGTGATATCTGACCGTGGGGGTACTACGGTCACCATACAGTATATTGACAAGTTTCAGAAACCCTTTTGCAAGGTAATTGCAATAAAATGACCAAGATGCCCAGTATATGACACCGGATAAACCTATGGATGGAGGGTATTCAAAACCGCTGTTCATACTTTTAATCAGATTCCAAGTACATGCGTACTTAAGATATTAAGATAAAAAGAAAGCCCACGGTAAGCTATTTGCAGTTTGGGGCTGTCCATCTGAGACTAAGACCATGAGACTAAGACCATTAACCCTGCTGAAGGGAGATGATATGAGAATACAGTGAGGTGCCATTCCGTTGGCTAACCTAAAAAATTGAAGTGTTTCAGTTTCACTGTCAAGAAAGACATACAATGTATGCAGAAATGAGACACATAGTGTTTCTAGAAAATGATATGATTTGAGGGAACATGGTATTCTGAGAAATAAGCCTTGAGGAACAGAGGATGTGCATCTGAATTCCAATGGTTGAAGAACCATATATCTCGATACCTGCTGAGGTTGCAATTTTTGAGCTCAGATGACTGTTATTGCGAACCCTTCTGTGGATGTTGGCTCGTCAAGCACGACAAACAACTGAACAAGAAACTTTTGACTCACACAATGTCTGAGCCTGTGGCTCCTATTGTGGTTGAGGCTAAAGAGCTAGAATAAAAGACTATTGCCGACGATCCACCACCAAAGCAACCAATAGAAATAGAACAAGGCGTACTTATGAGAAAGCCATAGAAATTTATAGATCTTTGACGATTATAATACATATCTCAATGATGATATGCCCTCTTGGTATGAGGAAGACATAAGAAGTCCCAACTCTTATAGTATGGTTGATGCCATATAATATGAAATTAGATATATGAGTTTGAATATGGGACTTGGAATAAATTCCTAAAGGAGCCAAGACAATAGGCCATTTCTTTTTGGCCTACAAGATTAAAAAACTCCAAGATGAATACAGAAAGGCAAGAAATCGACAATGGTGAAACATTCTCGTTGTTTCATCGAAAGACTCTTATAGAATCATTATAGCACTAGTTGCTTATTTTAATTCAAAATTAGATCAAACGGATGTCAAGACAACACTCCTGAATGGAGAGCTGAAAGAAAACATTTATATGACTTAACTCAGAGGTTTTGTCACGAAAGAAAAGGAAAAGATGGGTTGCCACCCAAAGAAAATCCAATTTATGGGTTTAAGCAAGCTTCTAGGTATTAGTACCTAAAGTTTGGATAAAACTATAGAAGGAGGACAATTGCATTTATGCAAAGATTAAAGAATTGGAGGTAGAACTTCTTAACGCTATATGTGGATTATATTCTAGATTATATTCTACTACCTAGCAATAATGATAAGTATTTACTGCTAAAGACAGAGAAATCTCTTGTTCTCGAATCATGATATGAAAGATGTGGGATAGACACCCTGTATCCTGAGGATTCAAATCCACAGAGACAGAAACAAGAGCATACCAAAAAATGTCTTGAATAGACATAGTATGCAAGCCTGTAATACAATGTCTGCTCCAATAGTCAAGGGCGATATATCACATGAAAGTGTCACGAGAACACGAGATAGATCAGATGAAAGTGACATAAGAAAATAAAATTGATTAGATGAAATTAATTCCATATGCTTCAACGATCGGAAGCCAAATATGTGCTTGAGTATGCACTCACCTTGACTTAGCATTTATGACTGGGATACATGACCAAAAAAATAAAAACCTTTTGATTGTTACGAGGGACAAAAGACCTCATGATGATTTATAGAATGACAGATGCCCTAGAGATCTTTGGGCTAAAGATATAGACTAGACGCGGAAGCAAAATATGATGTCTAGATATAGAAAAAAACTAGAAATGGTTAGTTGTTACATGGTTGACAATGTACACTGAACCTTGTAGCTTATCATGAGGTAATGGGGTAGACAATGTAGCTAAATGAAATTGTACCTAGATCAAGAGTGGTTGACATCATAGAAAAACCACTTGTGACATACTACGACAATGCGTTAGTAGTACTATACCATCACAACAAGAAGACAAGTGTGGCCGCCAGACACATTAACGTTGATATTTATGTTGTGAAGAGAAAATCCAGAATTAGACAATTAAGAACGAGCACATAATAGTTGAGAGGATGCTTGTGAATCCGCTCACTAAGGTATTCCATCCTGCGTGTTCAGATAACACGCAGCCGACATTTGGGTTACTGAAAAACCTACGATTCTGGATTTAGGGCTAATTGAACAACCATCTCAAGAGGAAATGACAAAGGGCCTCATTCTAAGATAAAAATGTGTATTGTAGTCGATGAGTTCAGTAGCACGTAACTGGCCATCCATAACACATTGGTACTGATATATTGATCTATCAAGGGACAAAGGGAAGAATGTTGGAATGGTTCTCGGGCTTGGAAGGAGACGTCCCGACCGAGCCTGGGCCTTGAATATGGCCTTGATCAAAGGCTCATTTACCCCTGGGGTTGTGGCCCCTTTTCACATCGTGCCAATATAAATAGAGAGCTGAGGCAGGCACGGGAAGCAACGTTCATCGTCCTCCCTTCGTGCACACACAGAAATAGAGAGGTTCAATCACCTTGGTGCGGGAGTGAAGGGAAATGCCGGCCCTCTTCATCGCCTCTCACTAACGAACGCCATGACTGCACACAGGAACACCCGTTGTCTAAGCGCACTGGTCAAGCTCACCCCTTGAAGGTACTTCTCTATTACTCTCGTTTCCCCTCCCTCTCTGGATCATGAGATCCATTCATGAACAATCACAAACATCAAAGAACCCTAGTGGAAGGGGTCTCGGGCACTAGATCCGACACACCGAATCCAACAATTACACTTTAAAAAGCGATGTTACACGGCATGTAGGGTGTTTAATTGTCCAGTGAAATAGCGTTTAGGCGAGAATGAAAAAACTTGAGGACTTAACACATGCTTTCACGCTGTTACCACGTGAGTTTGTGACCTATCACCTATGTGATGTTATGCCATCTATGAGCTATGGATGCTATTTATTTATATTGTATTATACTTTCTATTTGTCATGTTAATATATTATATACTCATATATTGTCATATTGACGATCCACTGTAAATGCAAATATGCAATAATGTAATCATGTGATTTTCTATGACTATTAGTATACAAACATACTAGATATGAAGTACGAATTTGAAATGTTTTAGTTTTTAGTTGAAAAATAGTAGAATATTATGGTTTTTTGTTGTTATACAAGACCGTGTACGTGTTTACACACAGGGTACACGGGCTAGTCGTTACTCGAGGGGTAACTGAGTAGCTCCGTGTAACGTTTATGCATGGCAACCATGCCGGAAAGGGGCCTTGGTCGATCTTCATGGGCTTCTTGTTGAAGATAAGCTTGCCCTGTTCGATCGCCGTCTAGATCCGTTGACGTAGCTCCCTACATTTGTTAGTGTGATGAGTACTAGATTTACGCCACATATAATAGATCCTGGAGTCAATCACTTCAACATATGGGAGGACATGATCGGAGTTTGATTGCTTTTCCCTGAGTGGTAAGTCGAAAATCTACAGGCCGATAGCGAGCCCACTCAACCATATTGCTACCTCACGCTCTTCATCATCGCCTTCTTCAATATCGAAGGCCATGTAGGATACCAGTCTTTTTTTGGTAGAAATCTTGGAAGTCCCTGTCGTATGATAAGACTTTCTGCATAATCTGCCCAAGATCTCAAACTCCTGCATGAGGAATCGTTCTCTGATTGGGCCAATCAGTTCTCGTCTGGCGAGACTGGCCAACTAAACGTCAGAAAAATGCAGCGAGTAACACTTATTCCTCGTCTCTTTGAACATGTGAATGTAGTCTTTGACTGGTTCATTCAGTCTTTGCCTGACCTCAGCTAGGTCGGACAGCTAAAGCCCTTGCGTGCCTGATAGCTGGTATGCACAAAACTCTTCCAGGTCCATCCAACTACAGATGGAATTGGTCGGTAATGAGGTATAGCAATTGAATGCAGTCCCTAACAGCAGCTACCCCCAATTGCGCCAAGTAACAACTAATGTGCTCCGTGGGGGTGGTTTGGTCATGTCTAGCGAATTTGGCAAAGTTGGGGACCTTGAACATAGGTGGATACAGAACCATATCGAAATAGTCTGGGTATGGTTTTTGGTATCCTTTGACGTGGCCTTTTGGAGTGAGGCCAAACTGATCTCTCAAGAAATAAGTCAGCTTCATGGAGAGTGTTAGGTCAATATCCTAGTGGTAGCCAATTTGTTAGCGTACTTGTGTAACCAGTCATCCTCATTGACTGGTTGAGGTGGGGAACCACCGCCGAGCTAGACTATCTTCGAATTCGATCAGACAAAAAACGGCCCGGTTTGTTTTTGCTACCGTGGGTCTCGCTCATTTGTAAAGCAAGTTTTTCATAAAATGGCTTGTTGGAGAATCTGCTGCGTGAAAAATTGAGGTGTTTGGCCATCTCGATTATTTACACCTCCGGTCCTCTCTCTCCCAACCTCTTCGTCCATCTTCCCCACTGAGCAGCATCCCCTGCCTCCTCCCCTGCTCGGTCCGTCACCTACCCCGCTGGCCCCGCCTCCTCTGCTCTTGGTGGAGCCGGCACCGCGGCCGTGGCTGCTGCCTCTGTAAGGAAAATGAATCCTAATTCTTATGTTTATTTCCCTAATATGATTTTGGTAGTTGAGGTGACAACATGTACCATCGGGACTAATTTGTGTGCAAATATTTATTTGTTTAAGTCCCAGCGTGTAAGTAGAGAACTTGGGGGAACAAACACCTCAAATAACGTCTAAAAGATCACAAGATCCAAGATCTCCCCAAAGTCAGAAGCCAATGCACGACACAGTGGTCCTGCTGACTGATTTTTTGGAGCATCAGGAGGTCCAGAGAAGCCCCATTGAGAGGTCCAGAGAGAAGATGAAGGTCAAGATCGAAGATACAAGACCCGGTGAGAATTACGCGCATCGGACGGTCCCATAGTTCCACCATCGGACGGTCTGATGGTACATCGGACCATCTAGACAGAAGAGAAAGAGAAGACCAAGTCCTAACACTTCAATGCATCGGACGGTCCGATGGTCCGTCGAACGAGTTGGACAGAATGATCATCAAACTCAAGACCGCGGGCGTTGCACGCATCAGACGGTCCGATAGTGTCACCATCGGATGGTCCGATGGTCTCAACGGTCATCTGAAATTCCAACGATCGAATCCAATAGCTTGTTAGGTGCACGCATCGAACGGTCCGATGGTCCCACCATCAGACGGCACGGTGGTCACATCAATGAGATTAAGTTGCTCCCAACGGCTAGGTTTGAGGCTTGAGCTATATATACCCTCTTGCCTGGCCTTCACTATGTGGTTGAGGACTCCTAAGCTCATACTAGTGTTGAGACACACTCTTATCCATCCATAGATCCATGTTCATATATTTGAGAGCCCAACCACCACAAGAGCATAAGAGACACATCCCGACATACCCAGAGCTTCCAAGCATCCTTGCTTAGGCCTATTTGTCTTACCCGCGCCTACATGCACGCCTACCTTTATAAGTGTGGGGCTTGTAAGTCTTGCGAGACCCTTTGTTGTGTGGAGTGGCCGCCACCTTACTTGTAAGAGGGAGGAAGGCCCTGACACGTTGGCCAAAGCTTCCCATAGTGGAGACGGTGGGGGTGGCTCCATGAGAAGGCCCGCGGAAGACCCCAAATGGCCCCGACAATCCTGTACCCTTGCATGGGTGAGGTCGTAGTCTCAGACTACGCGATAGAAAGGCACGGGTGGTTATGTACCGAGATATCCGGAGACTCGACCTAGTTGTTTGACCTTTGCGGATGTCACTTTGCCATCCTTTACCCTTGTGTGGGCGAGGCCGTATTCCTTTTAGGACTACGCGAGAGAAAATGCATGCAGGGGGCGCCAAACGAGGAGCAGGGGACAGAGGTACGTTGGTCTCCCCGAACCTCAGAAAGAAAAATCTCCGTGTCTCCTACTTGTGCCATCGCCGACAGCGTCGTCGGGTGTTTGCGTATCTCTACGCATCTCTTTATTTTTCTCATTTACTTTCTTGCAATCGTGTGTTTACTTTTCTAGACTAGCTTGATAGGTTAGTTTCTAAGTGGAACTATGTTGCAAGACTTGGCCACGGTAGTATTAGCAACATTTAGCAAAACCTTAGTGCATATATAATAGTCTAAATTATGCACGAATCTGAATATCCAGAAAAAAACCGGTAAGTAGTGTGGAAAAGGGTCTAGAATACTAGGAATCCAAAAGATTCTTCTTTTCTAGCTTATTCATTCAATTCATTTCAAATAAGACGTATCTTGTTCAAGCCAATAAATAGAGCTGGGGTTATAGTTAAAGCAGCCAGTACAAAACCGAAACAACTAGCTATAGTCAGCATGAAGGGGTAAAATTTCATTTATTTATTTTACTATACTACATATGTTGGTAAAACACTTACCTAAGTTATAAAAAATTCATAATTCATCGGTTATTTTAGATAATACTAAAAAACAAAATAGAGTGAGATACAGAAGTGTAAAAGAAAATCGATTCATCAGACGGGACATGAGTCTCTAATTCCGATTTGTTGTGGAGTGTGTCAGTTAAGTAAACTAATAATATTAAGAGCTAGATCATCTAACCCCATTGAAATGAAATTGGATTTTCCTATAGACAAGGAACAAAGAAGAGAAAAACGAATTTTGTTTTGGGACCAAGGAAAATTGGATTGCTGTGCCATAGGAAGATAGCTATACTAATTCGGTATACTCAAAATACACCTTTTGTACAAAATTGACAGTCTCACAAGGATGAAATATCAATAATTTTCTATTTACGGGTGGATCCCGTCTTTTACGGAATCAATTCTTTTTCTAATTGTACAAAAATTTTGGGAGCTCACCATGTCTGGAAGCACGGGAGAACGTAGTTTTATCTTGCATAGGTTTTGCTTAGCAATTGTAATTTTTAGAGAGTCTTATTTTAGAAATCGTAATTCACCCTCTTCTAGGCGTCGGTCCAACCTTCGGCCTCCCTTAGGCGGCGTCCCAGCGAGGAGGTTGCTAGAGCCGGATAGGATCGCCACCTCCTTCGCTCGAGCTGCCGAGCCCCACCTCTCCTTCTTGCTCGAGCCGCCGGTGTCCCAGCGAGGAGGTAGAGGGGCGGCCGAGGATTGGCAGAGGAAGAGGCCGGCGGCAACCCCAAAGCTGCTTTGTGCTGGTGTCCCGGCGGCTGCGGAGGTGTGGTGCGCCAGCAACTCAGCCCACCGGAGGCTGTCTGGCAGCTGCGGGAAGGGGCGCCGTGGAGGGTGTTGAGTACCAAATTGGGCAGGTTTGCCTCTAGCCATCCACCGGACTGTCCGGTGGGCGTGGGCGGACAGTCCGGTGTCGCCGGATAGTCCGATAGTCCGGTGCACTCAGGTCCGAGTAGGATTCCATGATTTGTACGTGATCTAATTGGATTATGACCTGTAAAAGGGTCCAGACCTTCCTACCTATAAATATAAAGGGATGCGGCCGATTGAGGATAACACACACAACTCAATCGAATCTATTATTTATTTTACTTTTCATGTTATCTCTTCCTCACCCTAATTCTTCTCCATGCTGTTTGCCGTCTGATCTCCACGACCAGAGACGGCGCCCTAGCAGCCTAGGACAAGCCGCCAGCATCCGCACCTTGACGGGGGTCCCTCCCGGGTGAGGTCGTCGACGGTTCCTTTGCTAGTTTGCTCGTAAACTAGTCGTTCGTCGTCACGTAAGTACGATAGTTATCCTTTGCTGGTTTGCTCGTAAACCTCGCTGTTCGTCACCGTGTAAGCGTGATATCTATTTCGGGCGCCGCTAGGGTTTCCTGAGCTCCCTGCCCTTCAGCGGATAGTTATCTATCTTGGACTATAGTCCGGCACTTGACACCGGATAGTCCGGCGCACCCCGAGCTAAGGCTCCAGGGATCTTTGAGTGTTTGGATCAAAAACGTCTCAACACATTTTTTGGCGACTCCGCTGGGTACGAGATTGTTTCGGCTTTGTTTTGCAGCCGAATATTATTTCCCTAGTCATTATCTAATCGATCTGTTATTTGTGTCGCCACTGGTAGATAAGATAATAATCGGTCATACTGTTTGCTGCTGTTACATCGACTCTTGGGACCGATCGTATTGGCTGCAAGTTACAACTGATTATTTTATATATTCCAGCCAAATTGCCTAATTAATCTACTATATTGGTTTGGTGCCGTCATTATCCGATCAGGCCACAAGGCCGATCCCTTTCAGAATTGGGTCAAGCTTGGAGTTGTCCGTGCCTACTCCCAGTTAGTAACCACACCGTTGATCAGGCCATAAGGCCGATCTATTTGCCGCTAGTACATCAGGCCTCAAGGCCGATTCCATTTATTTCTATTATTTAAGAATCAATCTGTTATCTATTCGTGTATCCCTGTCGGTAGATCAGGCTGTATTACTTGCTGCTGTTGCATCGTGATTCAAAGCCGTACTACCATATTGATATGTTATCTGTGCCCGTCACCACCACGTCAGGTTGGGTCTCGCTTTTCTTATTCCCATTAGCTATCTGGTGTCTTGATCGGAGTTGAATTAATTTCACCTTTTTAATCTACAAAAGTTTTGTAGCGTGATACCACAAACGTGTTGGGTGCCATATAAGGATTGTTTCGGTTTTCGCAGCCGAATATCCTTGATCTAATCTGCTACTTCGCCACTACAATTGCATCGGACTACCTAGACCGATCGCTTCTATCTTGTTGCTTGCTGCTTGTTTTGCCAGGCACAGACCGTCTATTATTGCAGCTAATTCATCACCGAAGTGTAGTCACATCTACTCATGGAGAGCTACGGAGGCGTTACAACGCAGAACCATTACAAAGAGCCTGAGAGGGACGCATATTATTGGTACTGTATGTCACGATATGGTTACGTCAAGCATCGATTTGTAAGTGAGCTAAATAATTCCAATATTTATTCTGCAAATACCATGAATCCTCGTGTTGATGTTGCTAGTCATGATAGTAGACATATTATTGTATCGGCTAGTCGTTGTTCAGATAATGCTTCTCATTATGCACATTATAATTCTGAAAATTATATGCCACAGCCTATGTCACATGATATGTCTACTTTGAGATTTAATTCTACTAGTAGTAACATGCAACATGTAAATCCTTACACATCAGTGCAACAAGGTCAAATACCGATGTATAGTTATCAAGGCCAAACTAACGTGGTAAGTTCGGCATATGAGACATCACATGCTAGTAATAATTCTTATAATGTGCAATACGATGTTTTGTCTGCTTATCCATCAGCAACACATACACGATATGTAAACCCCTCGGGGGGCATGCCGTGCATGAGACAATTGGCCATAGTAATACTAGTGCTCTGGCCAATTATTCTCAAGCGTCATATGGTGTACAATATGGTTCTAATATTCCTAATTCGATTTCTTATGCTAATGCTAGCTCTAGCCGAATTAATGAAATCTCAGCACCATATTTGAATTCTAATATTCATGATTCGATTTCTTATGCTACTGCTACCTCTAACCGAATTAATAAAATTTCAGCACCATATGCAACTTCTGGTTCTCATGATTCGGCTTCCTGTGCTTCACATAATGACAGCTGGGTTGATGGGAATTCAGCACCTTATACAGCTTCTAATATCCATGATTCGACTTCTTGTGTTATTGTTAACTCCAGCCGAATCAATGAAAATTCAGCCAGCAAATGTTCATCCTCGCATTACCCGTCTCATGTATCTAAATGTGAGATGGACGCGGATCTTGTTGATTTCGAGTACATGGGTGCATGTTATTAGGTATAAATGAAGTTGGGAGGAGCTACAGATAGTATAAAACATGATTTTGTTTAAATGTTCATTGATTGGAGCTACTTCTCAATAGTACGAGTCGTTGCCTGATGATGAGACTCATACATGGTCAGAGTTAGAAGACATGTTTCATGACCATAAATGGGAACCGAAAGCCACCAAAGCTCTTGCCCAGGTGGCTAACAAGAGTGCAGCTCAGACATCGGACTATCCGGTGGATGCCACCGGATTATCCGATGCACCGGACTCTCCGGTGGCACATACCGGACTGTCCGGAGCCCAGGTGTCAACAGCAGGCCCTGATTCAACATCAAGTACAACAGGGCCCCCTGCACCTATTGTTGACCGAGGAGCTAAAGACAAGGAGGAGGCTAAGGAGCATCGCCGCCATTGTCAGAAGGGACGGAACAAGATTCAGGCGAAGCCTCCACGTCTCTCCAACATATTAAGGTAAAATTTACAAGTGCATTACTTAATTCTCAGTCTGGTCGTATGCTTTCCATTGATGAATCTATTAGTGATATTATCTTGCATGATTCTAAAAGATCGATTGAGATTGGTAATTTGCTTGTTGACAATAAGATGGTTTCAAAGGGTGTCGGCCAATGTTCCATTCAAATTAGAAAGACCGAATATAGTAATTTGTTAACATTTAAATTTGATCCATCTTTATTGCCAAAAATTTTATGTTCATGGTTTGCTACCGGTAATTCTAAATCCAAAAGAGCAAAACTAAAGGCGATAAGCATCGAGAAAGCCGATGATAAGACTTTGAGTAATTCTAATGTATCGGGCCAAAGGACCACAAGCAAATGTATGGCCAAATGGATTGGTGAGCAATCTGAACCATTTGTTTGCCCAGCTCTAAAGCCGTCTCCGCAAAAGAGTCGGCGAGAGAAAATTAAATATACTTTTGATTTGACGTTGAGTGATCATATATTTGATGCCTTGTTAGAGCATAGTCTTATTAGAGTAGTTGATCACCAAGTTATGCCATCACCTCGAAGCTTAGAAGTAAAAACATATTGCAAATTGCATAATTCATTTGATCATAGCACTAGTAATTGCAATATGTTTCGTCAGCTAATACAATCGGCTATAAACAAAGGACGATTGAGATTTGTTGAAAATCAGAAAGATGACCAGTTTAGTTCAATTGGTCATGATGGCAGTAGTATGCCAAATCGTCTTTCATTACTCAATTCACCCCAGGATCAAAAGACGATTGACGAGGAAAGTAATTTGAGTCCCCCAAGTGATGATGGATGTAGTGTTTGTGATGTGAAAATTAATTCTACTAGTTCAAATGGCTCCACCAAAGCTGTAGAGAAAACATCAAGTGTTGGGGGGCAGGCAAGTGTTTCTTCACCGAATCGGCAGCCGATTCACCCTGCTGGCCAAGGAACACCAGATTCTCCGGTAACGTCCACCGGACTATCCGGTGCATCATCGGATTGTCCGATCGCACCCACCGGATTATCCGGTGCAATGCCGGTTCACCCTACTCGCCAGGGGATACCGGACTGTTCGGCCACGCATGTCGGACTATCCGGTACAACACCGGACTATCCGGCAGCCACTGCCGGACTATCCGGTGGGGGGCATGTTAAACCAGATATGCCCAATACGCATAATTCAAAAAGTTTTGGAGGTGTAGGTAATGCAGGTCATAATCAGCAGAAAGCTAAAAGGTCGAAGGTTACTTTTGAGCAACTTCTGGCTAAGTATCTGAAGCAAAATAAAACGAAGGGTGCTGATCAATCAAGCAATGCCAAGTCATCAAGATCACCTGCAAAGCACAAGTCTGGAGATTGGAATTGGCAAGGACAAGGTTGTTATGCAGCAGCAACATATCCTCCTTTTGGGCCGCCAATCCCAATGCAGTATGGTCCAGCTCCTTCTTACTTTCATCCTTATCCATCTTGGGGCTGGTATGATTTAAATTCAGATTCTTCTTCATATTTTAGACCACATAGTGTAGAGTATTCAGCTCCTAGCAATTCTGATTTTGACAAACAACCATATAACAGAAACCGTTTTATTTCTACAAATCGGTCCGGATCTCAAAATAAGAAAAGGGTGGTCAAGCAAGTTTACGTAGTGAAGAGGGATGGTAGAAAAGATAAAAGTTCATATCTGAATTCATGTGCTACAAAGCCGGATAAAGTATTAGATACTTCGGCTAGTAGTGCTAAAACAGTAGAGAAATCAGCTAGCAATATTTCAGGCACTAAATCTGAACTTAAGAAGGCTAATGTGCCAAATGTTGAGAAAGATGTACTGCTGTCCAAAATTAAATTACAGCCGAGAAGCCCACTCGGTTTATCAATTTGGCACAGGAAGAAGCTACAGAGACTCAATGCACAAGAGCTGAAGAACAGAGGCATGGCATGGGTTTCCAAGAAGAGTTCTCAAGTTCAGAACAAGGATGATGCTACAGGTGGAGATGAAGTGGAGGCAAGCAAGGAGGAAGCAGCTATGCCATATATGAGTATGCCGTACAGTTCATCCCAAGGTATATTCGGTTATCCCTCGTGGCTTTATTCTAATCCATATATGTCTTTATATTATGGAGGGATGCAACCGAATTATTATGCATATGGATAATTGCAATATGTTCACTGCTTATATGAGACCGAAGTATTTTAGTTGTTGATAGTATGTCTTTATTCTCTCATGATGTTTGCTATGGTTTACTTCGGTTGTACTTGTTCTTGGGATGAGCATAATTATGGTATTCACTTGTTGCTATTCGGCTATTGCTTAGATTTTAAATTATATGGATGATGGATAGTGCCGAATAAGTTTCAAGTGAGTTGTTCATTTGTTCATATAGCCGATACCTGAATTCAAACTTGTACATCATTTATTTGGCTACTATGTGTTTCGTCATGTGAGCAAGTTCTATAATCCAATAAATATTGTTACTCTCAGTGGTTGATATGGCCGATGGATCTTTTACCATCATCGTGCTAAGGTTATGTCCCCAACTAAGGCGTAGGCTTCACGCTCAGGGGGGGGGGGCAAGACTGAGCAGCATTGGTTGGTTCTGCCAGTGCCGAAAAATCCGTCTCTAGCTATCGGACAGTCCGGTAACATGCCAGAACATCCGGTACTAGCTACCGGACTATCTGGTATTTTTCAGTACTTTCTATTGGAGCTAGATCTTAAATTTAATCAGCCCAATGAGGGTCATGGTGGTGACTTCAATGCTCGAGGGGCAAGTTAATCATAGTGCTAACAGTTTAATTCATAGAAGTGTTAGCATTTAAGCCGAATGTGATTTTTTTATTTCGGTTTAGATAATATGAGTTATGTGTATGTGGAGCTTATCCTAGTTTCAATGATTCGTTGCTAGCCTTGTATTACGGTATTACGATCACAACTTCTTTCAGTGATAGCCAAATCATTGATTTTATCTATATGGATGTTTTTGGATGACATTGTTATTGGCTATATCCTTATGGACATATAGGATGAGTAGCTTGACATGATAAGCATCTGGTTATTGTGATAATTTAATTATTGCTGGAAAATCGATGCTTATGATTGTCAAAGTTGAAGGCAAGGCGATAACAAGGAGCTCAAGGTAAATATCGAGACGCCAATAATCAGGTCAGCGTAGGTGGTGAGGTAGTTGTGATATCTCACGTATTTGTAAATTGAGACCGATTATATTGTTGTCTTGGTTATCTTCTTTTAGTTGTTGGCTTGTGGTGAGTTTGTCTTGTAGCAATGTGTAGATGCATGTTTTATTCATACAGACTTCATACTTACATGTTCTATGAGAGGTATGGCAAAGACCAGTTGACATTATTTTGCAATTGATTGCTTTACGCATCTACTTTAGTTTGAGAAAAGATGACATGTGAGCAGAATTATAATTTATTCTTTATGTTGACAGCCGAGATTGTGTGCTCTGGCTATTCTCTCACATATCTTTGCTTTAATTAGAAGGATGGAGTTGTTGTCTTAATTGAAAATCTAGTTAATGTAGCTTCATCATTAACGTATAGCCGATTATAAGTATTTGGTCATCGTTCTTAAGTGTGTATGGTACAAAGAATGCTTCTAGCTTGCAGAAAATTGAGGAGGACAAGCTCGTGGTCGCCAAAGGGTATAACAAGAAGATGAAGGAAGAGTCTTTTCAGATTGGAGAAGATAGTGCTGCTATTAAACACAGAAGATTCAGCAAGTGGTCTCTAGGTTGAGAAGGTTCGTACAAGGTGGCATGGATGGTTCCTCGTGATGCTGACATGGGAGATCTGCAAGGTTTTAGTTATTACTTTGGGATTGTTCTATTTTGCAAGATCTATTATTTCTCGAAGGTGTAAGTGCCGCTAGTGCTTTTAGTTCATAACCTTCACTGAAAGGCAGAGGGCATGTGTTGAGCATCAAATTGGGCAGGCTTGCCTCTAGCCGTCCACCGGACTGTCCAGTGGGTGTGGCCGGACAGTCTGGTGTCGCCGGACAGTCCGATAGGATGTGTCGGATAGTCCGGTGCACTCGGGTCCGAATAGGATTTCATGATTTGTACGTGATCTAATTGGATTATGACTTATAAAAGGGTCCAGACCTCCCTGCTTATAAATATAAAGGGATACGACCGATTGAGGACAACACACAACCCAATCGAATCTATTATTTATTTTACTTTTCATGTTATCTCTTCCTCAACCCTAATTTTTCTCGAACCTCCTCCATGCTGTTCGTCGTCTACTCTCCACGACCAGACGGCGCCCTAGCAGCTTAGGGCAAGCCGCCGGCGTCCGCACCCTGACTGGGTCCCCTGGGTGAGGTCGTCGACGGTTTCTTTGCTACGGTTTTTTGCTAGTTTGCTCGTAAACTAGTCGTTCGTTGTCACGTAAGTACGATAGTTATCCTTTACTAGTTTGCTCATAAACCTCGCCGTTCATCACCACGTAAGCGTGATAGTTTTCTATCTCGGGCGCCGCTAGGTTTCCTAAGCTCCCTGCCCTTCACGGGATAGTCTCCAGGGATCTTTGTTTGGCGTGAAAACGTGTCACAGACTCCCGGACGGCAGCGGCGGGGACGAAAATCTCGCGTTCTTAGAAACGCGAGGCGTCGGAAGCGATACGGAGAAGTGGTGGGTCTGTGTAAAAATGTCTTCTCTCACCATAATCCGCTTGTAATCAGATCCAAACAGGCCCGGAAATTATCGGGGGACCTCGGCCTCCAATCCCAAATTCCCATAGACAGTTTGCAGTTTGCACGCCGCGGCGCCCATCCGTTGGATCATTGGCAGGCTCCTGCATTAATAGCATCGGCCATATGCTAGAGGCCTAAACTCTCCAAAACCCCAAACCCCCTGCATTCCCTATTTCTCGCAGCACGTACACCCGGCCCATGGAGTTCATGTACCGCGCAGGCGACGAGCGCGGCCGGTCTCCTCCGCCGCCCACGCCCGCGCCACCAGCGCCGGAACCGAGTGCTTCCGCCTCCGGGTCGGCAGGTGAGATCCCCCCTGACCCTGGCACCTATCACGATCGCTGTCTATCGATCGATCTCCCTGTTTATTTCTCGATCGCTTTTGCTTATGCGCGATGCATGCTGTGTGCGATCCGATACAGACGGACACGGCGGCTACGGTCCGGCGGAGCGCGTGGGAGATTCGGCTGTGGTGCCACGGCAACCTGCGCCGCCCCAGCTGCCGCGGGCGGGGACGCCCAGCGCCGACGAGCTGCGGCGGCAGGCGGAGAAGGCAAAGATCAGGGAGCGGATCCTGCGGGAGGAGACGGAGCACTGGGAGCTCGAGCTGGAGGTGCGGCGCGAGATCAGGGAGCAGCTGCTCCGCCTGTCGTGGCCCGCGCTCAGGCCGTCGGCGATGGGATCGGACCCGCCGGTGGCGCCGTCGTCGCCGGCAGGGATTATCGCCGCCAACTCGTTGCTGCCGGTTGTCACGACGCTTGAGGTCCGTTTTTTTGTCTTTGTTGATCACGCGTTTCGTCCTGCCTCACGTTTACGTTGCAGGCCTGCATGTTTTCTGCTGCATATGACAAAAATCCCATGCAAGGTTTAGATACTACCGGGGATTACTTTTCCGACGCAAAACTGCCGGTTTTCCGGAATATTTTCTGTTTCCGGACGACCACGGGAAGTGGAATTTCGAAATTTATCGGCGGATTCCGTTTCCTAATTTAAAAATTTGAAAAATTTTGTAAAAAAATCCGAGAAAAATATGATAAAAAACTAGATGTTTTTCTGAGCAAATAGGACTAGAACACACTCAAATCTAAGATCATTTGTTAGGTCAAAATTACATTTTGGTTGAAAGATAAGGTCATTTATAGTCTAATGAACTAAGATTTATAGCTTTTCAGTGTTCGTGCTATCCTGGGATTGAAAGAATATACCTTTTAAATGGAATGAGAGGTCTCCTATCTTTCTCCTTGCACTTTCATCCTATCTTCATTACTTATCAAATACTACGAGATATACATAGACATTGTTTATTAGATTGAACTCGGGCTTTTATATATACTATGCAATTTATGTACTATAAATTTCTATTATTATGATATATGGATTGTATCTGTGTACCTATGTCAGAGTATATTGAAAACAAAATAGCAAAATAGCCTTAAATGAGATTCGATCTCAGGTCTTATAGACCAAGATAACAGATAACCTCTACTAATCACTAGGACAACTACCATTTTATGATTTTAGAGTATGCTGCAGCATATGTAGACCATCATTTGGCTCCTCCACTCCGTTTTACATTACATTTGGTCGGAAAACAACATTTTTCGGTTGAAAATGCCGGTTTTCCGGTCGGAAAGTCCGAAATTCCGCTCGGAAAAAACGGAATTCCGTTTTTGAATTTGAATTCAGGTACCGTTCGGAAAACACGGAATCTGGCAGAATTCCGTCTGGAATTCCGATACCGGAGGAGTCCGGAATGGCGGACCAGGAGCGCTCCCCTCCCTTGCCCCGCTCTCCTCCCTCACCCTCGCCTCACCACCCTCGCGCTTCCCCCACCCTACCTCGTCGGAGCCCCCTTCACCACTGCCAGCTACCCCAATGCCAACATCCTCCTTGAACCCTGATGCTCCTCCATTCGTCGGTTCCGCAGCTAGATCCGGTGAGAGGGTTAGGCTTATTGTCTCCCCGGTGTCCCTCTCCGATGGGGATTGTTCTGATGATGGCTACGTCTCGCCTTCCTTCCTCGAGAGGGAGCGTCACAGAAGTAAGCAAGTGGCGGCTCACTCTCCTGCACCTCCTAGGCGGTGTGAGGGCTTTATGGCGGATGCCCGTCGATCTGGTCTATACTAGCAGCCGCCGCCTCCACCACTACGGTCGGTGGCGGTTCCTGCTAGGTCAAGTGGCCCTGCGGAGGAAGGTTGGACCACGGTTGTCAACCGTCGGGGCCGTTCTACGGCTCATCGCGTTCCTTCTCGGCCTTCGAGGGTGTCGCGGCCTGTTCCACCGGAGTTGGAAGGTCGTTGCTTTAACTGCTTGTCGTGGGATCATGTGGTGGTGGCTTGCCGTGCTGCGTCCAGGTGCTTCAGATGCAATGAGGAGGGTCATCAGGCGAAGGAGTGTTGGCGCATTCGGCGTCATCGTCGTCGCTCGCCTTGGGCTCTTCAGGCGGCGGGCACTGGGGATGCCCCGGGTGTGGCGCCGGCTGCGGTCCGGCAGCGTCGTCCCTCCTTGGGCTCCTCTTCGCCGTCGAGAGGTTCACAAGACATGAGATCTGCATCAACGGCCGCCCTCCTATCTGTTCTTCGCCGACGCCGTCGCCTCCCCGTGGGCCTGTCGCCAGGTCCTCCGAGGATTTGGTGGTGATCCCTCGCTCACCAGCTATTGATGCCGAGAAGGCGCGTCTTGGTTTAGCTTTGGTGGCTACTGTGGGTGGCAATCATCTGCTGGTTACGGTGGATCAGGTTCGGCTGTACCTTGTTTAGTTCTATGGTGTTGCGGTTGATCGATTTTTGGTTCACCTTTTCTCACCAGAGGATTTCTTGGTTGTCTTCTCGGAGTTGGATATTCGGGATCGTGTGGTTCATGGTGCCCCTCCCCCGTCGCCGCCTTTCCGTCTGGTTTGGCGGCCATGGCTGCGGCTATCGATGGCGACGCCGGACAAGATGCGGTTTAGGGTTCTGCTCGTGTTGAGAGGGATGCCCGTGCATGCCTGGTGGATGGATTCTGCTCAGCGGGTGTTGGGTTCGTCCTGCGCTGGTTTGGAGGCCGCGCGGGAGACCAATAACAGGGTTGATTTGAGGAGATTCATCGTTGCTGCCTAGTGCTTGCATCCTCATTCGATCCCATCAGAGCGACAGCTGCGGGTGCTGGAGCCAAAGAAGCCGCATGAGCCGGGTAATCTCTTCCTCAAAGAGCATGAGATTATGCACACAATGTTCCCTTGCATGAAGTACACTGTCACCGTTCAACTTGTCGAGATGCATGAGTGGTTTACTAGGCCGTCTCGTGAGGTCTCGCCGGATTGCAGGGATTCTGACGACGATGTGGACTACACGGGGTTTCATGAGCGCGATGATGATGATTGAGCCTTGGCCACGACAAACGAGGTTCGTCGTCGACGCCTCTCTCCCCTTGCTAGGTCTGGGGTGGGGAGACTCCTTCCAATACGGAGCTGCCGGGATTCCGGTGTCGGGCCGAGCAGCTGGTTCGCCGGCGTCGGGGTTTAGGCCACCGTCGTTGGGGTGCTGCCTGCATTCAGCATGGACCCATGGCTTGGTCCTGGTCTGGGTCTTTGTTCTTTGGAAAAAGCCGTGGAATCCGCATTGGGGGCATTGCGTCATGCTCGTCGGGGGTGTCGCCTTCATGGGAGCCTGTGGACCTATGCCCTAATTTGTTCAGAGATGCTGTGGTTGAGGCTGCTACCTATTACCCCATGCTCCTTTGCGTGGAATCGGTGAAAGGCTGGGATTCCTGCGATGGGGTGCAGCGGGATTCCTGCGACGCTGATGATGGGGGTGCAGAGGTATGGCGAGAGGATTTGGTTAGCGATTCGCCGGTTTCAAATGAACGGGTCTCGCCATCATGTGATCGTGGCCTGTCCTATCGGGCTAGTGGAGGGCGTGCAGTGTTCGGTCTACCCCTCTCCCTCCCGTGTGAGGTGCATGACAGGTGTGGTGGACAACTCGGCCTTGAATGGTGCGGGTATGGGCTTGTCACAGCCTGTCGTTGCTGACGGGGGTGGCGGGCGGTGCCCCGGTTTCTCCGGTGGAGTCGTCACGTGCAAGGTTGTCTCAGGTTGATCCGGTGGAGTCGCCATGAGCGAGGCTGTCTCAGGCCGATCGTTCGCTAACATTGCTGGTGGCCGCGTTTGCTGAGTCGGTGAGGCTCCCGCTGTGCTCGCCGGTGCTCGCTGCCCCGTTCCTGCCACATATTACCAGAAGGCGGCCTTCCCCACCCTCTGAGGTTCGTAGCAGCGCTCGCATAGCAGCCAAAAAACAGTTTGGGGCTGTTGATGTCGTCGTTGCTTACCATAGGTCTTTTCACGGTGGGATGTCAGACCCCAAGCTCTCTGCGCTTAAGGACCTTTTCCCTGGAATGGAATGTGGGAAGAGGAGGCTGAAGATGCGCCGGTGGTAGATTAGAGCGCCTGTTTGCACGTCGTAGTTGCCCATGCTGTAATTTATGGAATCACAAAACTTCTTTATATGGAATGTGCATGGCCTAAATGGTCAAGCGCGTCGTGACTCTGTTTGCGAGTTTGTCTTTCAACAATATTTGTCCATGTTATGTCTACAAGAAACTAGGATGGAAGAAGTGCCTCAATCGTTGATGACTCATATGCTCGGTTCACTGTTTGATTTTGTGGCGGTCCCCTCTGTGGGTTTGTCCGGCGGCTTGCTCCTAGCATGGCGTCATGACATCTGGGCTGTTTTAGCCATTGAGCCTCGTTCCAGAGCTATTACAGTTAAGGTTCAAATACTGTCCAGCTCTGCTGACTACTGGTGGCTAACCGTAGTGTATGGACCATGTTCTGACGCTGGTTGCATGGAGTTCCTGAGGAACTCAAGGAAATCCGGGCTGGGCGCCCTGGAGCCTGGTTGATCTGTGGCAACTTTAACATGATTTATTTGGCAGCGGACAAAAATAACTCTAGACTCAATAGGCGCACTATGAGGCTTTTCGGTGGCTTTCTGGGGTGATGTCGCATTGATAGAGCTGCATCTGAATGGTCGGCTCTTTACTTGGAGTAACCAGCGTAATCACCCTACCCTGGAGCAGATTGATCGGGCCTTTGCTTCTTTGGAGTGGCTTGAGCTTCTTCCAAATCACAGGTTGCGTTCACTTTCCTCTAACTGCTCCGATCACTCTCCTCTACTCCTGCAGACATGCTGTGTTCCGTGGGCCAAACGTCGCTTCAGGTTTGAGAGCATCTGGACCAAGTTTCTTGGGTTCTGATAAAGTGTGCACATGTGTATAAGCTTAGTTTGTTCAGGCCACGTCTGTACAGAGCGAGTCTTTCGTCCCGCGAAACCAGCTCGCACGCGGCGCGGCAGGTTCGCTCGGTGACCGCGTCCCTCGCTCACCACGATGACCACGCCGCGCGCTCGTCCTTGACTTGCGCTAGCTTCTGTTGCTCCAACGGCAACTCCTGTACATGTATTTAAGCACATATGAGATGAATACAATTCGTCGTTGGATCCTATTCTGTTTCATGGTATCAGTTAGCGCGGCTTAATCCTCCCTGTTCTACCCACCACGCTCGCTAACCCTCCTTCCGCTGCCATGGACTCCAACCCTCTCTTCGAGTTTGAGCCCTCCGTCCACGACGGCAGTGACTCCTCGTCCTCCACCAGCTCTGCCTCTCCTGCACCACCTGAATCCCCGTCTGCCGCTGCGTTGCAGATGGTCTCCATTCGATCCCACGTTCCCGTCATTCTCGACGTCAACGAGCCGAATCACGCCCAGTGGCGCTGCTACTTTGATTCGGTGCTGGGCAAGTTTGGCCTTCAAGGCCATGTTACCTCGCCTCCGACTCGGGCACAGCGTCGCGACACCGAGTGGATGATGCTCGATCAGTGCCTCATCAACTGGCTCTACAACACCATCACCGGCGACGTCCTCGAGATTGTGCGCGTTCCACGGGCCACGGCCTACGCGATCTGGACCGCCATCGACAATCTCTTCCGCGACAACCAACTTCATCGCGCCGTGTACCTGGAGGCCGAATTTCGCAGCCTCTACCAGGGCGACATGACCATCTCCCAGTACTGCACCAAGCTGAAGCAACTCGCCGACGCCCTCCGCGACATCGGCCAGCCCGTCTCCGATACCAGTCAGGTGTTGAACATGGTGCGCGGCCTCAACCCCAAGTTCCGGTCCGCCGTCCCAAACATCACCGGGCAGCGCAACCCGCCGCACACCTTCCAGTCTGCTCGCTCCTTCCTTCTTCTCGAGGAGCTCTACGACGTCCAGCACAACAAGATGGCGGCCGCACATGCCCTCACCGCCACCAACAGCACCTCGCCTCCCTCACCCAACGGCGACACCGGCTCCACCGACGGCGGCTCTGGCTCTGGATCCAAGGGATCCAAGTCCAAGAAGAAGCGCGGGCGTGCACCTACATCTGGTGGCTCCAACACCAGCGGCTCCACCTCTGCTCCACGGCCACCGTCCTCCGCCCAGCCATGGACTGGCTACAATCCCTGGACAGGCATGGTTCAGGCGTGGCCCATGCCATTCCGAGAGCCTGGCTCCGGTGTACTGGGCCCACGGCCAGGCATGCCAGGCCACCAGGCCTACTTCACTACGCCTCCGCCTCCGCAAGCAAGCCCGATCGTGGGGTCCCTTCCACTGCCTGCCGCGCCCTCAAGGTGGGACCAGCACCAGTTCCTCGCCGCCCTCGCCAACGCCGGCGTCCCTCCCAGTGGCTCTAGCTCCTCCGACTGGTTCCTCGACACCAGCGCCTCGTCTCACATGGCCTCGGCACCTGGTATTGTTCACTCCCTCCGCCCCCTCAGCCCACCTTCCTCTATTATCGTCGGCAACGGCGCCCAGCTACCAGTGACACACCTTGCTGCCTCCTCTATTCCTACTTCCTCTTCTCCTCTCCATTTGCACAATGTTCTGTTTTCGCCATCCTTGGTTAAAAATCTTATATCTGTCCGTACTTTAACTCGTGACAACAACGTTTCTGTGGAATTTGATCCATCTGGTTTCTCTATCAAGGATCTTCACACTCGACGGGAGATGCTCCGCTGTGATAGCCGTGGCGACCTCTACCTGCTGCTGCAGACCCGGCCGCATCATGCCTACCAGGCCTCTGTTGTGACGACGGCTCTGTGGCATCAACGCCTCGGGCATCCAGGGCGCGACTCCACGGCTGCTACCTTGCGCCAATTTGATTTCCAATGTAATAAATCAGCCACACATACCTGTCCTGCCTGCCAGGTTGGGAAGCATGTCAGGCTCCCGTTTTCTGCATCTACTTCAACAAGCTATTTTCCCTTTCAGCTGTTACACTCCGATGTATGGACCTCTCCGGTCCCCAGTCACTCCGGCTGCAAGTTTTACTTAGTTATCATTGATGATTACTCTCATTATGTGTGGACTTTCCCACTGCACAATAAATCCGATGTCATGCCCACGCTACTGTCGTTCCATGCATACGTTCAGACTCAGTTTCAGCTCCCGATCGTTGCATTCCAGAGCGATAATGGAAAGGAATTCGACAACCTTGCCATGCGTTCCTTCTTCGCACGCCATGGAATCTCTTTTCGCCTCTCTTGCCCATACACGTCCGCCCAAAACGGCAAGGCTGAATGCACCTTGCGGACCCTCAACGACTGCGTTCGCACGATGCTTCTCCATGCCCACCGCCCTCCACAGTTCTGGGCAGAAGCGCTAGCCACTGCCACCCATCTGCTCAACCGGCGGCCCTGTCATGCCACTGGCTCTATTACCCCACACGAACTCCTCCTTGGCGTTCCTCCTTCCTACTCACATCTGCGCGTGTTCGGGTGCTTGTGTTATCCAAATCAATCCGCCACAGCGCCACACAAACTCGCCCCTCGCTCCCTTCCGTGCGTCTTTATCGGTTACCCGGCTGACCACCGTGGGTACCGGTGCTATGACAGGTCGCCCCGGCGTGTCATCACCTCCAGACATGTGGTGTTCGACGAGGCTTCCTTCCCATACCAACAATCTCCTACACCTTCGTCGACGCCGACTGAACCTGTCGATCCTAGTGACCTTTACGTGCCACCTCTTGTCCAACGCCATTGCCCTCCACTTCATCGTGCACATGGTCCTACGTCGCCACCTACGGCACTGACGTCGCCCACACCTCTACACCCACCCTCACCAGCCTCCTCCAACAGAACGCAGAATGTCGCTAGCCTGGCACCAGCACCAGCCAGCCCGGCCTCGCCTGTCGCTAACCCAGCGCCAGTGCCGGCTACCAGCCCGGCCTCGCCTGTGGCCCAGGCATCACCCTCCTTTGGCACTGCAGCACCGTCTCCTGACACCGTCAACGTTGCTCCTGGTCGTCTTGCACCCACGCACCACATGGTAACTCGGGGCCATGCTGGAGTCTTCAAACCTCATCCCTGGTATGCCATGGCTGCTACCACTCCTACTGTCGGTCCAATCTCTCCTGTGCCTACATCAGCTCGCGCCGCACTCCGCGATCCACATTGGCGCGCAGCCATGCAGCACGAGTTCGACGCTCTGCAGGCCAACCGCACGTGGCGTCTCGTTCCCCGTCCACCCGGCGCGCACCTAGTCACCGGGAAGTGGGTCTTCAAGCACAAGCTCAATCCGAACGGGAGTCTTGAACGCTATAAGGCACGATGGGTGGTTCGCGGCTTCACCCAACGCCCCTGCGTCGATTTTGGCGAGACATTCACGCCTGTCGTCAAGCCGGCCACCATCCGCACTATCCTGACCATCATCGCCTCCAACCGGTGGCCCGTACGTCAACTGGACGTCTCTAATGCCTTCCTCCATGGCCATCTCCACGAACAAGTCTTCTGTCAGCAACCTGTTGGCTTTGTGGACAGTGCCCAGCCGGACGCCGTCTGCCTGCTCTCCAAATCACTATATGGTCTGCGGCAGGCACCTCGCGCTTGGTTCACACGGTTTACGTCCTTCATCACTACTATCGGCTTTGTCGCCACTCGTTCTGACAGCTCTTTGTTTGTTCTACGCCACGGCAAGGACTTGGCCTATCTTCTTCTATATGTGGATGACATGGTCCTTACTGCCTCATCTGACGAGCTGCTGCACAACATCATTGCCCGGCTGCGCTCTGAATTTGCCGTCAAGGACATGGGACCGCTCCGCTTCTTCCTCGGCATTGAGGTTCAGCGCACCAAAGACGGCTTCTTTCTTTCCCAAGGGAAGTACGCTGAAGATCTGCTTGAACGCGCCGGGATGTCCAATTGCAAACCGTTGGCCACCCCGGTCGACGCCAAGGCGAAGCTCTCCGCTACCGACGGTCCATCCGTCTCGGATGCATCGTCCTATCGGAGTATGGCAGGCGCTCTTCAATATCTGACGATGACCCGACCAGACATCGCCCACGCGGTACAGCAAGCATGTCTTCACATGCACGACCCACGGGAATGCCATCTCGCCCTCGTCAAACGCATCCTACGGTATGTACGCGGCACCACCGGCCATGGTCTTCACCTCTACGGAGCTACGTCGCCGTCAATTACCGCCTACTCTGACGCCGACTGGGCGGGCTGCCCCGACACTCGTCGCTCTACATCGGGATACTGCGTCTTCCTCGGCAACGCACTCGTCTCGTGGTCCTCCAAGCGACAACCCACGGTCTCGCGTTCCAGCGCAGAGGCCGAGTACAGAGCGGTGGCCAACGCCACAGCCGAGTGCATCTGGCTACGTCAACTCCTCACCAAACTTTACTGCACCGTCGAGAAGGCCACCGTCGCATACTGTGATAATGTGTCCGCGGTCTACATGTCTAAGAATCCAGTACATCATCGGCGTACAAAACATATAGAGCTGGACATCCACTTCGTCCGGGAACGCGTTGCCATCGGTGATCTGCGCGTTCTCCACGTACCAACAGGACAACAACTCGCGGACGTCATGACTAAGGGGCTACCGACGGCCGCGTTCACAGAGTTCAGAACCAGCCTCTGCGTCGGTCCATCCAACGCTGAGACTGCGGGGGGGGGGGGGGGGTCATAAAGTGTGCACATGTGTATAAGCTTAGTTTGTTCAGGCCACGTCTGTACAAAGCGAGTCTTTCGTCCCGCGAAACCAGCTCGCACGCGGCGCGGCAGGTTCACTCGGTGACCGCGTCCCTCGCTCACCACGATGACCACGCCGCGCGCTCGTCCTTGACTTGCGCTAGCTTCTGTTGCTCCAACGGCAACTCCTGTACATGTATTTAAGCACATATGAGATGAATACAATTCGTCGTTGGATCATATTCTGTTTCAGGTTCCTAGATGTTGTTCGTGAGGCTTTGGATTGCCCGGTGGCTGGGCTTGATCCGTGTCATGTCCTGGATTGTAAGCTGCGATCAACTGCAAAGTTGCTCAAAGGTTGGAGTAACAGGTTCGTCGGCAGTATCAGGTTGCAGCTGGCGGTGGCTAGGGAGTTGATCTTTCAGTTCGATGGTGCACAGGAGGTGAGGGAGCTCTTACCCTGTGAAGTCGCGTTTCGTGGTCAACTAAAAATTAGGTGCCTCAGCCTTGCTTCTTTAGCTAGAACTGTGGCACGACAACGGTCACGCTTGCTGTTTCTGGAGGCGGGTGACGTGAACACGAGATTCTTTCACCTACAAGCATGCCACAGAAGCCGCAAGAGCTTTATTCCTGAGCTACGGGTGGAAGGTTCTCAGGTTATTGAGCCTGGTCGTATGACAGATGCCCTGCATGAGCATTATAATTTGGTGCTGGGCCAGAGCTTTGCGAGGTTGCATGGTCTGTATTTCGCGCAGCTCGGTCTTCCTGCCATGGATTTGCGAGGGCTTGATTGTTGCTTCTCTGAGGAAGAGGTTTGGAGCATCATTCGTGAGTTGCCAGCTGAGAAGGCGTCCGGGCCTGATGGATTCACTGGTCTCTTCTACAAGATGCCTTGGCCGATAATCAAGCCTGACGTGATCAATGCTGTTAACGCGTTCTGGTCTCTTGATTATCGGAGTTTGTACTTGGTAAACGATGCTTTCATCGTGCTGCTCAAAAAGAAAGATCAACCAAAAGAAATCAAGGACTATCGGCCTATTTGTTTGATCCACAGCTTTGGCAAGTTACTCACCAAAATACTTGTGACCAGGTTGGCTCCGAAGCTGCAAAAGCTGGTCTTGAAGAATCAGTGCGTCTTTATCAAGGGGAGATCAATTCATGACTGTTTCAGAACAGTTCAGCTAACCTGCAGACTGCTATACCAGAAAAAAGTGAGCTGTGTGCTTCTTAAAGTTGACATTGCTCGTGCCTTCGATTCTGTCTCCTGGCCGTTCCTGCTTGAGTTGCTACAGCATCTAGGCTTCCCTAGGCGCTGGCGTGATTGGATCTCGCTGCTGTTGCAGACTTCAAGCACCAAGATTCTTCTGAATGGTAACCCTGGGCATCGCATTTGTCATGCCAGGGGTCTACGGCAGGGGGATCCGCTATCGCCGATGTTATTTGTCCTTGTTATGGACGTGCTCAATGCTTTGATTAGGTGTGCTGATGCTGATGGGATGTTTTCGTGTCTTGGTAACATGCTATTCATTGTCGAGCATCGCTGTATGCTGATGATCTGGTGATCATTGTGAGGCCAACTCAGCAAGATCTGCTAACACTCCGGAGCATCCTGGAAATGTTTGCTGGTTGTTCGGGATTGTGTTTGAATCTCAACAAGTGCTCAGCTACCCCTATCCGCTGCTCTGATGAGGAGCTTGCACAGGTTCAGAGTATTTTGGGCTGTCAGTTAACACAATTTCCCTGTACCTACCTCGGCGTTCCGTTGAGTACCAAGAAACTCCCGCGCTTGAGCAAGGTCTGATTGATAAATTTACTATGTGCATCCCTCAGTGGAAGGGACAGCTTCTGAGTGTGGCTGGGCGGACTGTACTGGTCAAGAGCACTCTATCCGCTATCCCAGTGCATGTCTCCATTGTTTCCTGCCTTTCTGGTTGGGTGATCCACGCCATTGATCGACTTCGTCACTCCTTCCTATGGTCGGGCTGGGTACACAAGCTACCACCACAGGAGTTCCCTTTCATAGACTGGTGGTTACAGGTGCAGAAAGGTTTCGACAAGACCACCAAGCGAGGGTTTGATGCTTTAGTGCTTCTGGTTGTCTGGTTGCCTGGATCATCTGGAAGGAACGCAATGATCGTGTGTTTCGTCGGAAGGCTTCCATGGCAAGAGTGGCGTTAGAGAGAATAGTAGAGGAGGCTAACACCTGGGCTTTGGCGGGCATTGTTGACTTGGGACTCCTACTCCCGGGTGTGTCGATGTTGAATTGGTTGCAAATACATTTTGTAAATTAGCTATTAGAGGATTTTAGTGTGTGGCGGTAGCTTCTTAAGCATGGTAATCCTTGGGTTACCATGGTTGTAATCACTTCTCCTCCTCTTAATGAAAAAACGTGCATTGCATGTCTGCGAAAAAAAAGGTAGTTTGATTTTTCTGACACAAAATTTAACAACTCGTCTTATTTAAAAAAATTGCGAAACTATAGGAATGTGATGGAGGGAGTACCAAGTGCCCTAAACCCAAGTTTGGTGTTGCATATGTGGCCACTTGTGATGTGTTTGGCTTGAAAAATCAAACCATTCTAGATGAGGTGGTGCATCATAGAGTGGTTTCATGAATTTTGCTGAGATGACCTTATTCCTCCAAAGCATCCACAACACCCCATAGAAAATACAGGTCACGAGGCACAATTACATTCTTTTTAGGACAAAATTAGAATACTAGAATTGCATTATTTTAGTCCTGAAAAATACTTTCGAGAAGGAAAAATGTAAACTAAACACATGTTTCAAACTTCAGATTTATCTTAACTTGGTTTCAAATATAGTTGTATAAAATATAAAACAAGTAAAATATAATACAAAATTAAGACAATACAAAACTTGCTTATCATACACTACTACACAAATGATACGTAGCCACGCATCTCTTTTAGTGGTGCAACGAACGAAAAGCACAGCCGCCTCTGTTCTTGCTGCGAATGTGGGTCTAAGCATCTCCTTTGCCCTTAGATATCGATTTTTAAGGTGGTATGCACTTCAGGCTGCCCCTAAAAATCATCTAATTTGTAGGGACTATACCATTTGGATCCCCAAGTGAAGCTTCTATATAACATATAGCAAATATATTGCGTCTTAAACATATTTGAATGGTAATTTCATCTGCAGAAGTGTCATTTGTCAATATTTCCATAAATTATTCCTTTTAATTTGTCATTAGTGGGCTTTCATCATTGAGTACTGCAGAATTTGGCTGTCTTATTTCATATGGTTATTGAATTAGTAATACTATAGTATGTTATATACTTATATATGGAGCTATGGACAGAGAAGAGGGGCTTCAATTGGCTATGTTTTACTTTGCTTCGTCTTCAGACTTTAGTTAAACGTACATGCATACTAGGGAAACTACAACATCACAACTGTTATAGAAAATGAATATAATAAATACTATAATCTACATAAAACAAAATGTAGGCAGGTGAATTATGCACTTTGATGCCAGTTAGTTTTCCACATTTGGGTTGGGGGATTATTCCTTCACATGAAAACAAGCACAATTTTGAGTGTGATATTGGTGATACTGATGACCAAGACAATGTCCTGTGAACATTATGATTGGACATTGTAGGCTGTAGCACTTTTGTTTGCTTATTGAGTATGCTCTAAAACAAATTGATTACGGTAATCTCGTGACGGTTTTGCAGGCCCACCCCCAAGCAAATGCACCAGCAGCCTCCCCGGCCAAGCGGAAGAACCCTGACCATGCTGCAGCATCCACAATATCGGCAGCCACAAGCAGCAAGAAGCAGAAGGGCGCCTTAACTTGCATGCTGTGTGGCATCACGGCAAACAGCGAAAAGACAATGCAAGACCACTTCAACGGGAAGGTGCACAAGAGGAAGGCTTCTGTAGCGCTACTGGAACTGCCAAAGCTAGTGTCGGAGCCAGAGCCAGAGCCAGAGCCAGAGCTGGATACGGGGGACCAGGCAGGGGAGGAGGCCATGGCAATGGGACCATCGGGAGATTATACGCCGACAAAGCTCATGATGCTGACGAACACTGGAGTGCTGAACGAGGTGATGCAGATGGACGGGTACCTCCTCTGCGAGGTGTGTAACAAAAGGACAGCGGACCGCGTCACAATGATGTGCCATCTCGAAGGGAGCAAACACATCTCTAAGGTCAAGAGGAAGAATCAGGCCTCCAGGAAGCCACAGGATGAGGTGGCCAGCGCAGTTGATGCTGCAAAAATGGACGTGGAAGGCGTGTCAGTGCCGGACGCCAACGCTTCAGCTGTTCCTTGTGCTGATCCAGAAACTCTAGTTCCGGAAGTGTATGATGTGCCGCATTGCGTTCAGCGCTTGGAAGGCTTCCTGCTCTGTGAGCTGTGTGACGTGAAGGCCCCGTCGATGAAAGGCATGCAGCAGCATCTGTCAGGAAAGAAGCACAAGACTAAAGTGAACGCCAGCTCTGATGCCTCTGTCAATCTGTCCACAACTAGTAAGGAGGCAGGCAACAAAGCCCAACCAGCGGATGCTGACATGGCTGTCGTCGTGGACATGGCACCTCAGCTGGAAGCACCATTGGCGAAGTCCTTTCAAGCAACGGTTGGTGATGACAGTGAACTGCAAGAAACGACCGCGGCATCGACAAAAGAAGACGTCCCCGCTGGGGATTGTACCAAGACTCATGTGGATCTGGTCAATAATGTCTGTGATTCTGACTCGCAGACCAGGGAAGTAGACAATGTACAACACCCTCTGCTGCGGGTGGATGGCCTCCTCGTCTGCCCGTGCTGCAACGCGAAGGCACAATCTGAGATCATCATGCGGTATCACTTGGCTGGGAAGAAGCACAAGCACAAGATGACACTCGCTGCACAGGGAAAGAAGAGGGGCGTGTCTGTCCTTGCCACCGGAAGTGTTGAGGTTCATGGGAACAGCCCAAAGTCCACGAAAGCCAATGTAGAAGCAGAATCAGCACAATCGGTAGTGGCACAAGCAAAAAATGCAGCTGCCATGTCACCTATGGAAGTAGATAGACCGGCAGAGGCTAGAACTGCTACACGCATTGGACCTGAAAAGGATGGCGAGTATGCTCGGGTTCAAAGCAACAGCTCAAAGTCTATGAAAGCTGATGAAGAGGCAGAATCAGCACCTTCATTGACAGCACCACAACCCGAAAACAGTGCTGCCATGGCAGCCATGGACGTTGAACCAACTGCATGCAATGAATCCGTGAAGATGAATGGCACCCCTGCGCCTGCCAAGCCAATCAAGATCCAGGTGGAGGGCAAGGTGTTCACCGTGCTGCAGCAGGAGAACGGCAGGCTCTCGTGCGAGCTGTGCGGCATGCATGGCTGCGACAAGGACAGCATGATTCTGCACCTCTACACCAGAACGCACTGGGAGGAAACCAGTCTTGCAGAGAAAAAACAGCAGGAAGCACAGCTGGTGATGGACAAGAAGAGCGACGGCAGCAGCACAGCAGGTGGTGAGGGCTCATCAGGTGGAGGTATGGGGACGATATCGGTGTGATCATATTCTGATAATAAATAATCTGGACGGTGCATATCTACTAGTACTACATATCTCCTAACGAGGTACTGACAGAAATTTCCTTTGCGCGGCTTGTCACCGAAACGAACGGTGCCATCATGGACATGAAACCAGAAAATTTTGCCTATTGTCTAATGGAGTCATAGTTCGCCTGGCCTGTTTGGAACGCGGAAATTTTTGCCCATTCCTACGTTTTTTATGTGAAATTTAACTATTTTCTGTGAAATTTCTGCACAAAATTTCTGTAAAATTCCTGCGTTCTAAACAAGCCCTAATTAATTTGTTGTATTTCTTGTTTGGTGTGCAGCACTCCTTCACTGTCATGAATACTCAAAGTGTTAGTGAACATAACCTTAGCTTAGCCACTATTTTGAATAGGACTACACATGTTTAGAGATATATAAGTGAACAAAGTTTAGTATCACAAATATAATGAAAAATAGACATGAGTTATGAGCTTACAATGTGTTCAGTTATGAACAAGAAAGTTGACAGACTGCAACATTCACTCGTCTTATTAAAAAAATTATATTTATCATTTATTTAATTTTTATTGTGATTTAGTTTATCATATAATATATTTAACTATGATTTGAATTATTTTTCATATTTTCATAAATTTTTTGAATAATCCAAGTTGGTCAAACTTAGTGTTAGAAAAAAATCAAACGATCTATGGATTGGGACAGAGGAAGTACCTTAATAGTGGCTGTTTTCTCAAAATTAAATAGGGTGAGTATCTTCCTGTCTATACATCGCACGACTACTATTTTAAATTTTGTTCACACAGTATGAATCGGAATAAGCACACCAGGAGCATTATTATATATTGGTATTGGTCCAAAGAACACCGTAGAGTACTAGGCTGTCAATACATTAATATTGCGTCGCAATCTCAATCGCCCGATTCCCAGCTATTTTCAGATGTGGCGCTTATATTAATTGTAATCGCTAGGCATATAAACAAGTATCGTCATTCTCAGCAGAGCTGCAAATGCACGTCTGGAGCACAAGTATTTTTATACCATCTGGCAAGCGTACGTACTTCACGGCCACGGACCTATCCCTTTCCACACAATACAACCCGCAAGCACCGCCGTATCATCATATTGCTTACAAGAACAGAGGCCGGTAGCTACATATATACCCGTGTCACCTAGTTCCAATCACCAAACCAAAAAGCATAGTGCATAACAGTGGCAGCGCACCAACCCACAGTTGATACAGCTAGTCCATTATGGCCATACCCAAGGCATTGATCTTCGCAATCCTTGGCTATGCCTTCTTCTGCGATGCTGCCTTTGCTGCTCACGAACTGAACAATGACGATGCAGCCATGGCGTCGAGGCATGAGCAGTGGATGGCACAGTACAACCGTGTCTACAAAGATGCCACGGAGAAGGCTCGGCGGTTCGAGGTGTTCAAGGCTAATGTTAAGTTCATTGAGGCATTCAACGCTGAAGGGACGCGCAAGTTCTGGCTTGGCGTCAACCAATTTGCCGACCTCACCAACTATGAGTTCAGGGCTGCCAAGACTAACAAGGGCTTCAAACCTAGCCCGGTGAAGGTCCCTACTGGATTTAGGTATGAGAATGTTAGTGTCGACGCGCTTCCAGCGACCGTCGACTGGAGGACCAAGGGTGCCATCACACCCATCAAGGATCAAGGCCAATGTGGTAAGTGCATTCAGTAGGATGATACACATTCACTTTGCTAAAAATATACTTCCATGAAACTAGTGTGCGATGACATATGTTGAAACGTGACATATATATATTGAAACGTAATCAATTGCAGGCTGCTGCTGGGCGTTCTCAGCCGTGGCCGCCACTGAAGGCATCGTAAAAATCAGCACAGGCAAGCTCATCTCCCTCTCAGAACAAGAGTTGGTGGATTGCGATGTCCACGGCGAGGACCAGGGTTGTGAGGGTGGTTTGATGGATGATGCCTTCAAGTTCATCATCAAGAACGGTGGCCTAACAACAGAGACCAGCTATCCTTACACAGCTGAGGATGGCAAGTGCAAAAGCGGATCAAATAGTGCAGCAACCATCAAGGGCTACGAAGATGTGCCAGCAAATGATGAGGCTGCCTTGATGAAGGCGGTAGCGAACCAGCCCGTGTCAGTGGCAGTGGACGGTGGAGACATGACGTTTCAATTCTATTCTGGTGGTGTTATGACAGGCTCTTGCGGTACTAACTTGGACCATGGGATTGCTGCCATTGGTTATGGACAGACCAGTGACGGCACCAAGTATTGGTTAATGAAGAACTCATGGGGCACAACATGGGGTGAGAATGGCTACCTAAGGATGGAGAAGGACATTTCGGATAAAAGGGGCATGTGTGGCCTCGCCATGGAGCCATCCTACCCCACTGAATAGGCAGACCCACAAAAGCCTCAAGTTTATACATAAATACTTAGATGGAATAAGAGTGCTTCTATATGTATTGTTATGTATTGGTGTGTTTCTGTAAATTGTGTCCCAAACTAATTATTTTTGTGTATTCTGCACTTCTATATTTACTATTTAATGAAGATACGATGATGTAAAATGTGTTGATTGTGAAATGGTTTTCTATAGGATATATGAATGGATAATGATAATGTGTAACGGCTGCCGCCGGTGGTACGTGGCTGCATGCGCCGTTGGTGCGGGAGGAGAGGTGGGGCATCAGGAGGCAAAGGCACGTCCAAGGCTGGTCTTGCTGAGTCTGTGTAGACTGTAGAGTAAGGAAGAGAAAAAATTATGACTTGCTTTTAGCTCAGTACATGACTCCATTGCATCCAGCAAGTCTTATCTTGAATAGTTGAATGCGTTGTGGTGGGACGCTACAGAGATAGACAATGTATTTTAACGGCAGAATGTGTAACGGCAATGGCAATCATAGAAAAAAATAACAATAACAGATGGAATGGCATCGAGAGGATAGAAATTAAAATGATAATCTTAATGCCAGTAAAAAAAACTGCAAATTTGTAGTGGCATGTAAGGATCGTTATAGATTTCAATCACGTATAAGAAATTTACTTAATTTTGAATGAGGATGTAACCGCTTTTTATGCCTAGTGTACTGATTGATTGATTCTCATCAGTATCCAATCTCCGTTTCGACTAACTATCTTGTCCACCGTCTGCCGGCCTGCCCCCAAACTTTCCTCATCGTACCACGCATGAAGCACATATTTGCATCTACTACTCCAGGCTTCATGTTTTTCTTGGACCTGTGTGATTTCGCCGGACTGGGGGCCATTTTTTTCTTTTGTGCGGAATTGGATGTCTGAAGTTCTCTGATCATGCAGGAAAAGTACATGTTGCTGAAGCTATGGCTGGGTTCAGTTGTTCGCCTTTGATCCAAGTCTTCCTCTCCTCTGAGCTCAAGCAAATTCCGCGGAAGATAGTGTTCTAACTGCGCGCGGCTGAGCCCCGCCCGCCGGCTGCTGCTGTCGATCCGGTCGTCGGCGCAGGAGGTGGTGGCGCGTTCAGGTCGGGATGGGCATCGCTCCCCTTGGGGCCGAGGTTGGCTTATCTCCTCGCCTTCCTGATCGCTTGCTGCCGCATCACGTCCTCTCCAGTTCTCCTGGAATCAGGCAGCGAGTCGCGCTGCCTCTGTTCGCCGCTACCGCTCGCCATCGTCGTCTCTATCACGCCTCGCCACGCCCACTGGTTTTCTCCCTAGGGGACGGCATGCCGCGGGGTCACCGCGCCGCCGCTTCAAGCGATTTCCAAGGTATAAGTTTTACGTATATTCATTTACTGCGTTTCTTTGCGGGACCCATCTGAGTCCAATGCGACTCCCTATCCCCACTTCGTAAACACTATTTCAACTACCTTTCTCTCTCAGCATTTATGTCAAACAGTGCAAAACAGTGTTTAAGGAACTCATACAGGTTCCCCCATCCCCTGTCACTAAGTACCCCTCAGAGCCTTTTTATTTTCCTAAATATTTTCACTCCTCAGTTGCTCAGATTACTCTTGAATAAGGTATCTCGGCAGTATTTCTTTTCCTGTCGTTTTATATGTAAAGCTTTGTAGATAACAATACATCCACAGTTTTTGCCCATAACGTGGTTCTTGCTCTTGTTTCAGTTATTATCTCACTATTCCGAAACAACAACAAAAAAAAAAAAAATCACCCCCTACTGGACTGAAAATCTTGCAATGAATGATGCCTGTTAGCAAGTCAAATAAGACAACGTGTTTTCACTAAAATAAACGTTATCTTGACTATTGAGAGTTTCTAGAGAAACCTAAAACACCATTGTTCACTTCGACTTCAACACTAGCATAAAAACAACCGCTATCTATGTAGCACTTCCTCTTAATCGGAGCAAATGATGCAGAGAGTAATGCAGGTATAAACCAGTAAACATCAAGAGCAGTTCGCATGTGTCCGTTCACCAACAAGGTGTGCGAATCAAATTGTGAACATTTAAAATACCTGGTTGTTTTTTCTCTTGAACTCGTAGAAGAACTGCACATCTTTTATAACTCGCTGATTAGGCATGGAACTATATAGGATTGCCATGCCACTGAGTCAAAGACAGTATTTGCTAGTATCTATACAAGTCTCCTTCACACTTCTGAAGTATCGGTTTAGTTTCTTGTCTTCAAAGCATTGAGAAAATAAAAAACACCTGGTCTTGGAGGAACATCTATTGCTTTTCCAGTACAATCATGCAAATTCCCTTGTGCCTTGTGAGTTGTTGGTTGACGTCTCATCCATAAGTTTTTAGACTGTTCATTTTTTTTTATATTTATATGTGCGTGTTGACCTCAGGTAGCCAAAAACTTGAGCCTCAAATTCCACAGCGGACACTCAGAGTTTGAATGTTTTTTCCCAAACACGCATGCACACTACATGACCCCCATCATTAGTAATCATAAATCAATAAGGAAAATAATGAAACCCTGATTTTACTAGTAGCTACATACCTTTAATTTGTTTCTAATAAAGTAAATTTACACAGCCTACAAAGCAACTGGATTGGACAATCCTCTAAACAACAAAGCCAATCAGGATTCTTTTGATTCTGAGATATCACAGTCTCAGTTCTCGAAGGCTGGATTTTTTAGCAAGATGTCATTTTGGTGGATGAATCCCTTGGTAAAAAGGGCTATGAGAGGCCTCTCGAAGAAAAAGATGTACCCCTTTTGGGTGTTGCAGACCAAGCAGGCACCCAATACGCATTGTTTGTAAACATAATGAACGCCAGGAAATCATCCCTCTTTTGGGCAATTGCTTCATGTTACAAGAGCGAGATTCTAATTTCTGGGTTATTTGCATTGCTGAGGGTACTCACCCTATCTTCTGGACCATTGCTCCTGAAGGAATTTGTCAATGTATCATCAGGAAAAGAAGCTTTCAGGCATCAAGGTGTTCTTTTAACTCTTGAATTTTTTCTGTTCAAATGCTTAGAATCATTATCCCAGAGACAGTGGTATTTTCGCACACGGAGAGTGGGAATCCAAGTGAGATCACTCCTATCAGCTGCAATTTACCAAAAGCAACAAAAGTTACCATCCTTTGCCAATATAAAGCATTCTTCTGGGGATATAATGAACTATCTTATAGTGGATGCCTACTGGGTCAGTGAATTTCCATTTTGGTTCCATCGGACATGGACTACAGGCCTCCAACTTTGCATTGCCTTGACAATACTCTACAACACAGTTGGTCCTGCGACAATAGCGTCTGTAGTTATTATATCTTTGAGTGTTTTATTGAATAGCCCTCTTGTGAAGTATCAGCAAAACTACCATAAGGAACTCATGAAAGCTCAAGATCTGAGGTTGAAAGCTATATCTGAGTCTATTTCAAACATGAAAATCTTGAAGCTTTATGGATGGGATCTCCATTTCATGGTTGTTATAGAACATCTTAGGCAGTTGGAGCTAAAATGGCTGTCAGCATTCCAGCTGGGAAAGGCATATACTAGTGTTCTCTTCTGGGCATCACCTGCACTTGTTTCAGATGCAACATTCATAGCATGCTACTTCCTTGGAGTTCCACTTGACCCCAGCAATGTATTTACCTTTGTAGCTGCACAGCGTCTTGTTCAGGATCCTGTCAATCATATTCCAAATGTTATTGGATCTGTAATTCAAGCAAGGGCTGCTTTCTCTCGGATAAGTGAATTTCTTGGCGCACCTGAGCTACAGAAGGATCAAAGTTGAATGGAGTATTGTGCACCTAATCAGTATCCTATAGTAATTAAGTCTGGCTGTTTCTCATGGGACAGCTCTGAAAATTCAAATCTTAGGGCCATTAATTTGGAGGTGAAAAAGGGAACAAAATTAGCAATATGCGGTGAGGTTGGCTCAGGAAAATCAACTATTTTAGCAGCTATTCTGGGTGAGGTCCCAAGGACTGCAGGAATGGTATATTCGTTGTTTGTCTACATTTTTTTGCATTTAAAATTATCATTAATAATAGTACATATTGTTCTATTACCTCCTCCACCACCAACCTAATGCCAATATATTACAATCTTGTAACATTACTAGTGAATGTTTGTTACGTTTACAAAATGTCCTTCCTTGATTAGATTAATAATAAAGTGTCGTTTTCTCTCTTTTCATAGGTTAGATTTTGAGAATATAGAATTATACATTGTGTATGCAGTAGTTAGCTATAATACTGCAGTACTTATCCGTTTCCTTTTTTTAATAAAATTGACAAGCACTGTCATCATCGACTCCTATTCCTCTGAGTGGAAGGAGGCAAGTGGTGGAAAGCAAGAAATGTTAGATTTTTCCTGTACATACAATAACTTTTCATGCCGTAGTTATCATTACAGAAATATTTTATTTTTATGTTCAACTGGGGTCATATTTCCCACCACTCTAACTAAAACTATGTGGTATCATAATGTTAATGCAATACAAGGTCATATATGGATGCTGGAGTGAAAGTTGTTCAAATAAATTAACTAAATTTCTGCATGTAGATGTTATTCTACTATTTTAGTTTGTCTTGAGGACTGATTTATTTTGTTAAACATAATGGTAGATTAATGTCTGTGGGAAAATAGCATATGTTTCTCAGAATGCATGGATCCAATCAGGATCTGTGCAGGACAACATACTTTTGGGCTCTGCCATGGACAAGAAAAGATACGAAGAAACTCTTCAACGGTGTTCCTTGGTGTATGACCTTGAATTCCACCCTTTGGTGACCTTACCCAAATTGGGGAAAGAGGAGTAAATCTTAGTGGAGGACAGAAGCAGCGTGTTCAACTAGCTTGTGCATTATATTGTGATGCAGATATATATCTTTTGGATGACCCGTTCAGCTCTGTCGATAGACATACTGCTACAAGTATTTTTAATGTATGGATGCTTAAAGGATTCTTAGTTGTTGCCTAAATTTTTTAGTTATCTAATGTGCACTTTTGTTGCAGGAATACGTGATGGGAGCTTTATTGGAAAAGACTGTTCTGCTAGTAACCCATCAAGTGGACTTTTTACATGCATTTGACTCTATTCTAGTAAGTATATATATTGATGGTTACCTTAGCAGTTAGAGTTTGAAAGAACGGGAGCCATCATGTTGCTTGGATGCGGGTTGGACTATGCCCTTTGTATGCAGTTTCTTTGTGGTGACCAGCCAGCATGAGCGGCGCTAGCTGCTTGCCTGTTGTTTTTTAATCGATTAGTAGAGATGACGAAGCTGCTGGCCGTGATTGAGTCTGGTTGACGGACAACATAACGGAATTGGTAAATTTCAAAGAAACATGATCTTTCAATGATTGATGAATCTTTTGATGGTATATAGCTAAATATTGGTTCTTTCGGTGGTATGGATCCAATTTTCCCACTTTTGAATCCTTTGAACCACCAATAGTTACGGGGCGTTACACGAATCCCTCTAATATTGAGATTATCCAACCAGGCCCTTTAGTTGACACCCTGCTAATGTCTCGTTAGCATTGTCACCCTTTTCTGCCTGACAAAGAATTATCTGAATAGCTACCTCTACGTATTATCATTTCCCAGGCAGTATATTTTGTGACTTGAATTGGTTTTATAAATGATAGGAAATAAATTTATATTCCAATGAAGTATTTGAAATGTATACAATTTTTTTGCGCCATTTGCACAATGTACTTTGGGGTTCTTTGATGGATAAAATGTGATGAGCTGGAACTCATGTTCTTCTGTGTAATAATCGTGAGATGTTTTTTTCGCAGTTAATGTCTCGTGGACAGATTATGCATGCTGCTTCGTACCAAGAACTCATAGTAGCTTCCAAAGAATTTCAGGACCTTGTGAATGCACATAAAGACACTGCTGACCTTCCAAATATTAACAATATAGCTTATAATAAATATAAGAGGAAATTTATAAGGGCTGGTACCAGTGTTCATGATATGGGAAAAGAATTTGTCAAGCCATCAGGATTTAACCAAGTAATAAGGAAAGAAGAGAGAGAGTTTGGTGATACTGGTCTGAAGCCTTATTTAATGTATTTAGGCCAAAATAAGGGATACATATATGCTATTCTTATTGCTCTTACTAACGTATTATTCACATCTGGGCAAGTATCACAGAACCTATGGCTAGCTGCCAATGTTGAAAACCCCACTGTAAGTACATTGAATCTGGTTCTGGTGTATATAGCCATTGGATTAGGTTCGATCATCTTCTTCTTTAGAGCATTGTTAGCAGTTGATCTGAATATTCAGACGTCAGGTCTTTGTTTTCCCGGCTGCTTGGTGCTTTATTCCATGCACCCATGTCTTTCTTTGATTCCACTCCACTTGGAAGGATCTTTAGCCGTGTAAGTGTGCTAAAATTCTAATAGATTAAGATGACCATGATATTTTTTTATTATATGGTAAGAAATATGTTATTGATGATGCGGGTATCTTCTGACTTGAGTATCATTGATCGTGATGTTCTATTTAGTTTGTCTTTTAGTATTAGTGCTACGCTAAATGCATACATCAGTCTGGGTGTCCTGTGCTTCTTCAGCTGGCAAGTTTTGTTTGTCGCTGCACCCATGATCTTTATGTCTGTCACATTACAAGTAAGTAATCCCTGTTTTTAATGGCGTAATCTTCCTAGGAAGAATTTGAAAAAGGCTGAAACGTTGAACTGCAGAGGTATTACTTAGCATCTTCAAAGGAATTGATGAGGATTAATGGCACAACTAAATCTCTTGTTGCCAATCACCTTGGAGAATCGATTTCAGGAGCAGTTACAAAAAAAGCCTTTAATCAAGAATATTGTTTTTTCGCTAAAATGTTGGAGCTTATCGACAATAATGCAAGCCTGTCTTTTCATTGCTTTATTTTTCTCAGTTGCAGCAAAGCAATGAAAAGACATTATTAAATATACACATTTTTAGTAATAGTAGCGCATTGGAGTGGTTAATCTTTTGTTATAAAGATAATTTTAATATACACATTTTTAGTAATAGTAAAATTATTTAGAATTTACTTATAGAGATATTATTAAATATTTTTAATTTCAATTCATTAGTTACATCAAATACAGAGTATTTTTTGCGAATTAATTAGAAGTAGACTCGGCAGTTCATGTTGCTGCTATCATGGGTCGTTTCTATCGTAGGACTGACTTGGCTAGCAAATACCGCTTGCTTCTCGCTGTACCACCCAGCACGTTAGAATATCTCCAACAGCTTTCAAATTATACCATTAAAATTTTAGTTTGGGAGCAATTGTGAAAAATACTTCTCCAACATCTCCCCATCACCCCTCCCCATTTATCCGCCAACCCAAAAAATCACCCCTGCGGCCCCACATTTGCGCGGAGCCCTGCTGCCCCAATCTGCGATTGTTTATGTTTCCCGCGTAGAGACATGGATTGGTGCAGTACTCCTGCCTTGCCAGTTTGCCACCTTGTTTCCTTCCTCTCGTTGTCGGTACCGGCCGGTGAGGAGCAGACTTTGAAGAATAGATTATCAATCGATTCATAAAAAACAACTGTATCTAATGAACATGAAGTGGAGCCACATGCTCATGCAGGTCACTTTGGGCTTAGCATCAGCGAACGCCAGATGCCGCTATCGATCGGAGGAGAATGTTTCACCGATAGGCTCAAACGAACTTCGACGATCACATCAGACGTCCGCTGACGAACAGTAAATAAACATAATGTGCGAGGAAGACCCATGGAACCAAGTCAAAGATTTTTTTGGGAGATAAAATATGAAAACTGTTGGAGAACAAGTGTTTTTTTAGGTCTAAAAATTTTTTAGAAGCTCCCAATCCATAGTTATTGGGGAATGAATTATTGGGCTTTCTTGGAGATGCTCTTAGCGGCTTGTTGGGCCACCGTGAGTACTTCCGGAAGATCACTCACGTTCCTTCCACTGTTTAATAATTTTGTAGCCAATTAGGATTAAGCTTGGTGTGCGGTGGCTATGGCGGTGGAGTAGTTCGTGTGGGCCGTGGGCCTTGAGCGTTGATGCAGAATGCAGAACATGCGGAAGGCTTCCTTGGATGGTGGAGACTGGAAACCACGTGGTCGTGCAGAAGGCTAGCATGTTCATTCTTTTGGTGTGGGGCCATTGTGAAATTGTTGGATTTTAAAATCTAATTCCAATTCTAGATAAAATATCAATTCTATTTTCACAATATGTTTGGACCACCTAGTTGACAAGAATTAAGATAATAAAATAGAATTATATATTCTAGCCAATTGTCTAAAAAAATCAACATTTTGGATTTACCACTCCAACATTTTTGATACAATGTTTTAACATTTGTCACATAAAATGTTGGATTAGTTTATCGAAAATGTTGGGCTTGGGTTCGAAGGTTGTTGAATAAGATATAAATAAATGTGTGAGAGTCAGAATCTACATGCATGACACATTAGAAAAAAAACATACATGAATATAATTAGCCTAATAATTAATAGCGTGTATGTACTATGTGTTATTGTTGATGGGCTATAATAAAAAAACAAATGGGCTTATCGGGCTTAAAGATACATCACCATACTATCTTCCACTAGACAGATAGGAACCCCGTAGATCCTTCACCTGTCAAGCCCCATCCTTTCTTGATTGGCATGAGCTTTTTGAACGATTGTGAGCTGGGATAGCGACTTGGGATATATGCATGAATGTATGTTATACTTAACCTCTTGACCAATGTGTTATATTTTGATCAATTTCATCAATGTATTATGTGATGTACCTTTGATGGTAGGACTCCAATTCTTTTAGGCCTTCTTTGTAACGCAGGATTTTTCACAAGATTCGTGCAGGAACTTCATAGAAATCATAGTTCAATTTCATAGAAAAAACGTAGGAATAGAAAAATTTTCATACATTCTAAAGAGGGCCTTATTGTGCATAGTGAGAAAAAAACATGACTCTACCGTGAAGACTACGTTTTGGTGTTCCTGCGGTAGTGCAGTATCCATCAGTGGGACACAAGGGGGTCAACTCAAAACAACAATAAACAATTGTTGGATCATAAACTGAAATCGATCCAAGGGTGCAAAAGTATAGGGCTTAAAGTACAGGTTGGAAAAGATTTTAACTTTAACCAGCTCATTTATATTAGTTACCATAATTATACAGATATCGTTGAATATTCCATATTTTTAAAACAGACCTATATTTGGATTTGGATTAGAAAAAAATCAGATATACTATATATATTAGAATCAAATACGGAAATATGGATACATAAGTCAAACAATCCATTTCCAGTCACCATAAGTCATTAACTGAAGCAGGCTATGCCACCAATGCTCCAACGGTCCAACCCGACCTGAGCTGCAATTCAATTGAGATATCCATATATGGAAAATATGGCAAATGTGGAGTCCTGGGGTCGGAGACCATGAAACGTACTTCTCAGTTTGGCGAATTCTGTTTGACACATAGTCTTATTCGTGGTACTATAAAATTGAAATTGATTCGAATTCACCAAACCTGTTCTTATGCCAAGGAGACACCTATCACAAGCTCAGGCACATCTCACTGCCTCAGGAAAACTAAATGATCAGCCAACTCGACGAAAGGGCAGCAAAGCTTAGGCAACATAACATTGCCTAGGTACTGTAGGTCATGTCCAAGAATAGTGGTGTACCTATCCCAGGCATCACACGAATAACCATTCAAGCTCACAGACATTGGAGGTATGTTTGGTTCATGGTCCATAGTGGCCAAACCAAAGTTAGACAACAGTTTGACCGTATTTGATTTTATATCAAAATTTATTCAAATAATATCATTTTCATCCACATAGCATGTTTTAATCTAAAAAACCTATGTAAATGAAAGTTGTGTTGTTCATAAAGTCAAACATGGTCCAACCAAAATTTGGCTATGCTACCAAGGACCCTCTTCCAAACAGGTCTCAAACACAGCGCGCACCACACACAATTTGTGCCAATGGCATAAAATATTTCAGGTTAGATAATGTTAAGCAGGGTCACATGACTAGTAAGGATGCAATCAAGCTGCTGCATAGGATCGCATAGAGCCACACACATCATGCAATTGACATCACAACTATCAAATTCTTTGAACTCAAATACAATTGACACAACAACAAAAACAACATTGCTATATCATCTACAATAAAGATAAAAAACAATAACAAGTATGAAGGCATATTGCAACCTGTAAAGACGATTGCTGAACATACTATGTCAAGGGAGGCACACATTTTTTTCAACTCTACAAAGGTACATCCAAGTACGCACATGCCCGCCAATGTTATCATCCAACAGCCATCACGAGACACGAACAAACAACCATTGAGGTTGTCCCAAAGGATCCTCTTACATCTAGCAAGCTAGTTGATGACATACAGATCCTACTGCTATACTACTAGAGCTAACATTGTCATTTACCTATACTCTCAGGGCCAACTGATCCTGCCATGAGATCTTCCTCTTCCCAGATCTCCCTGATGGGTTTTGGACGTCCCAAAATACAGGCATTCTCACCTCACTAGGGCCACCAGAGGCATCACCTTCCATCAAATACCTCTTTGACTTGTTGATACCTAGAGGAGCCCTGTAAGCATAACGCTGTTCGATTTCCATCTCCTCATAACCCTAAAGTGGGAGAAACATGTTCAGACAACAAACTTCAAGGAAATCACAAGTGAAGTGTGTTTATCCCAACATTTTACCGGCTCACAGGCCTCATTGAGGTCAATCACAGGGGACGCCCTTGGAGAACCATCGTGCCTTCGCTGCACCGGCTGGCTTCTACTGGAGTTCCCAGCAGCATGAACCAACTGCTGCTGAGAGTGACCGGCCCAAGCAGTGGCCCAGGGTGCAGGCGGCATCACTCTACAAACAACTGCCTGAGATGGGTTTTCAGACATGGATTTGTATCTCTTCCTCAAGAACCTGCAACACCACGGATTTACACCAGATATTAGTAACCATGCACCTCACACACGTGAATGCGCGTGCACACAACAAGTATCATATAACACACTTGAGCAAGAATGTCAAGATTGTATGATTACTTGATTTCAGCCAAAAGCCTTAGCTTCCTCAGCCTCTCCATGTGCAACCTCCTCTTCTTTGCTTGGGTTTCCTGCGCAAATCAACAAGAGCTCATCATTTATCAGATACAATCAACGCCAGCAAAAAGATTATGGAATCTCTAAATTGTAACTAATGCCTTTTTAATGAAGACCCTTCATACTCCATCGACCGCTCAAACATAGAATAAAAGCAGAGTTGAAAATCCAATGTGATAACATAGGGGGGAAATTAACATGGTCAAGGTAAACTTGTCCATGTCAGCACATATGAATCTCAGACGTAGCAAACAGATTGAACATCTAAACACACCAGATCCACAAGAGCGGATAATCAATCCAGATATACGAGTTATACATATGCTTGCTGATTCGCATAATTTCACATAAAAAAAAAAACGGTTATCCTTCAGCCTTTTTGTCGCTGAGACTGAAGTAGTAAATCAACAAGCTACAACAACCAGCGTAATTCTTGTTTCCTCGGATTGAAGGGAATGTTAGGGTTCCTTCTAAATGATCTATTTCTGCTACCCTAAACCCCAAGAAAGGGCAGATCAAACACCGCAACCCTCACAGGAACGACAGGCAGAAGTTGACCGCGCATCAAACAAATCCCAAGAACTAAAACAGGGACTAAACGCAGCTCCGCGACCGATCGGGAAAGGCAAAACCTCCCGTGGCCCGAGATCGGCCAGATCAGATGAGCAGCGTGAGGAGGTGGATACCCATGGAAGAGAATCCCTCCACTCACCTTAACGAGCTCCTGGTAGTCCTGGAGGAGCGCCCGGTACCTGAGGCTGGCCCGGTACGCCGCCTCGTCGCCGGTGCCGCGAACCGGGCTGGGCGCGCGCGAGAAGAGCGGCGGCCGCGGCGCCGGCGCCCCCACCGCCGGCTGAGCCAAGACGACCCTGGCCCTCTTGATGGCCGCCATGGCCGCGCCGCCTGACCGACCTCACCTCACCTCAAGCCCTCCAGGAAACGGAGCGCAACGGAGGAGGGAGAGGAGGGAGGAGAGCCCAAGAAACCAAAGAGGAAAAGGCGGGGCAGGAGGGGAGATAGGACCGAGGACGGAGACGACAATAGATGGTAGTGGAAATAAAGGCGGAAGGCGAGGAAGAGGAGGTGGGGGAAGTTTCTTGCGCCTGCCTGCTGTTGCTCGCCCCCCGTCCGCTTTCTCTCTCCTGCCTGCCGTGCCGCGGGGGCGGCGTGTGAAGGGGAGAGCTCCTCTGACCTGACCCATGGGTGAGGTGAGGTGAGGTGAGGTAGAAAACCCAAAAAGGCCCATGGATTGGTGGCAACAGGAGGACGGGCGAACGGGGGCGAGTTTGAGGAAGCACGCATGTCCGCCCGGCAAGAAACGCCACCGACCGACTGGCGGAGTTTCAACTCTCTCTCTCTCTTGTTTTGTTTCTCTCTCCACCCATCATCCTATCAGCAGTGGTGGAGAGTGGTAGTAGACAGGGTGGGTGGGCAGCGGTGGTAATGGCGTGTGGATTGGAGTAGTGGTGGGGCGCTGTCTCTCTCTCCGCCTTGCTCGCTGATTCGATTTGTTAACATCCACGCATCTCTGGTCTGCGTGCTCGCCCTCTCCTCTCTGATGCATTCTTGAGAAGCTCTAGAGGACGGGGAGGGGAGGCATGAGGGGAGCTGGCGCTGATGTCAACGGACGAGGGGGATGACGGACGGATGTACCAGCACGCAGCAGTGCGCCGTGCACGCCTGTTTGTTCGTTGGCTGAGCTGAGCTGCGCTGCGCCCACCATTTTTCTCCGTCCCTCGCGTCGCTGTTCCTCTCTAGGAAGGAAAAGAAAAGTCATGAGCCATTCGTCCCATTCGAAAAGAGGGAAGACGGCTCGGGGTGGACGACACGGTCATGGTGTCTCTTTCTCTCTCCTGCGCATCGATGGGGCGCCATGGGTGCGCGCTGTGTCGCTTCTGCTGCTGCTCCGGGTGGGGGAAGGTAGGGTGGGTAGGTGGTGGCTTGGCACCTCCACGCCGCAGACCTGGCAATTAAAAACTCGGTGCTCCCACAACACAGCCCCACCTCACCACCCTGTTCGCCGTCGCGGGGAACGGAGGTGCCAGATTACCGTTCTGCCCCAGCCTGTACCAGTCATGGGGAGGGCGGACAGAGACCGGCCTGGAATTCTGTGATGATGGCGATGTGCGGCAGCACGGGAGGAAAGGGATGAAAGATGCAGTAATAACGGAGTTTTTTTTTCTAACGGGTTTCGTTGACAAAATGCGTTTTCACCATTTTAAAATATTTTTTTCGTATTTAAATATAAATCACGGTTGTTTTTTTTTCAAAACTTCGATCATTCGTCTTAGTTAAAAGATTTGTTTAAACACATAGAAAAATTAGTTATACTCAGATTTTATCCGGCTTGTTGAGCTGCCAGCTGCAGCCGCGGCTGCGGCTGCAGCGGTCACTTCCTTACACGGGCACCGTACCCAACATAGTACGGCTCCTCACAGAAACAGCAGCCGTCAGCAGCAGCCCCCACAGCTGAATAACGTAATAGAATGATAAAATAAATTGCAACAAAATAAATGATAAATTATTGTTGACAACGGAATTTGGCTGCTCCGGTTAATGGGCCAAGATCGGCTTTGGGATAAAAGAAAGCTGTCTAAGGGAGCAACAGTGGATGGTAAAACAGGCAATTGAGTCTTGTATCGTAGATTAAAAAGTCCAGTTTAGGTCGGTTGGGATTTTTTTAGCTTAATTACGGAAGGGCAGGCTTGTTGCCCTAGTCTACGGACTATAAATATGTACCATTACTATCGAAATAAAGTTGATGACATACGTTCATCGAACAGTGGCCGTCTCCACATCCCCTCGGCGCATCACCACCTCTAGCGACTAGAGTTTTTAGGTAATCGTCATGCTGCCTTAACGATTTAGTTCGTTATAGGCATTACGATGTTAGTCGCTTGGTAAATCGTGTACTGAAGCGTTTTTTATGGCACGGTTTGCTAGTTACCATGATAGCTTATCGCGAGATCCATTAGTTATCCCGATAAATCTCATGTATCTGTCGCGTGTATGAGGCGATATGCTTGCACGTCGGCTCATACACAACTTGTTGTTATACTAATATCAGTTGTGGTGCATGCTTTTAGGCTGCCGGTTTGTTATCAGTTTAGCATGTCATAAGGTTTGAAGCTTAGATTAGATCTGTTCTCATAGTTTCATCTATAGATCACATGTTGATGGGAAGATCCATGTATACCCTGTCTTGTCTTTTATCGCTTTATCAAAGATGCATTCGTTTTTATATCATTCCTATAGAATATTTAGTGAGTTTAGTAAATTCAAGGCATGTTTGACGTTCATCTGAATGTTTTAGCCGACTAGAATAGATCAAGTCGTGTTTTCTTTTCTTTTATTTAAGCACTTTTATATATTGTATCTTGATATACTATTGGTAAGACAGCAGGGCCTTGCCGATGACGAAGATCCGATCCAGGATGAGCTGATCCGAGCGATCCAGCAAGTATTTAACGTTTTGATCTGTTTTGTCTGCTTATACAGGAGAAACATGAGTCAACCAACGCGAACACCATCATCACAGCCTCCCTGGCTAGGTTATAAACCAGGTGGCATGCCCAAGCAACACCGAGCCAAAAACGATCGGCTGATCTGTTCAACTGATCGTAGGTCGCAGCAAGGAGGAACGATTCCAACGATCCACATACACCTCCCGGCCTTATTGTGTGAAGCTCTCTAGAGAACTATCTGTCGGTTTCCTGGTGCAACAATTATAAACTTTTTTGAATAGGACGAGCGATTGAAGTTTTGAAAAAAAATAAACCACGACTTATATTTGAATACGGAGGGAGCAGTAAATACAGTAGTCAGTTCTCTGCGTTTATGCCAACTAACATATTTTTCTATAATATATTCTACCCTTCTCGACGGCCTCTCCGCCGTCGATCTCCCTGCTCTCTTCTCAGCTGAAAGCCAATGGACCGGCCTCATTGCTCTCCTGGTGTGATGAGTGATTGTCAACGAGCTCGAGCCCTCCAATGGACTGGAGGTGGATGATGAAGACCTCGATGGACTGAGGCAAAAGCCCTCCAATGGACCGGAGGCAATGCTCAGCGTCGGTCGGCCATGAAAGCTTGGTACACGGAGGGGCGGTTCGGCAACGGTGGTGTAAGCCCTCCGATGGACCACGAGGCGATTCCGATGGACTGGAGAAGCCGGGTGCCACCGTGGTGCTCCAACCCGTGTGCATGGCGCGAAGGCGTGTGAGGGCGGTTTCGGCTCAAAACCGCCACCCAAGTTCAAATGACTTGGTGGGTTGGGCTCCGACTTGCCAAGATAGAAGATTGGGCCAAGACCCGGACCAGGAAGTCCGCAGAATAAAATTTTCCGGTTTCTGACTTCAAAACCAGGGGAAGCTTCCGGACTACTGGCTACGTGGCGCACATCCAAGCGAGGCGTGGAGAAAAAGAAGATCAAGCCGTCATCGTAGTCGTCCGATTGTATCTTTTCGGTTTGGCCCCCTCCGGGCATTTTTAGAGTAGGGGTCTTAATGTAATTGTGTCGTTTAGGGCCTAGGGTATAAATAGACTTGAGAGGCTCCCTTGGAGCTCATCTTGGCAGCCACAAATCCTAGGATTTCCTAACCCTAGCAGTCAAGGTCCAAAGAGAGAAAAGAAAGAGATTAGCTAGGAGATGAGTGCCTAGTTTAGTCAAATCTCGTCATTAGTGGGAGGATGATGGGAGGTAGGCTCTAGATGGTCTTGTAAGATTTGATTTCGTGATTCAATCCAAGATTAATCTTTAAGAAATTCATGTCTTGAGCAGCTCATTTTCGTCCTTCTTTCCCCTTCCCCGTTATAGTTCGTTTTTGGTTCCAATCCTTGGATTTTGGTGTGTTTCGATTTGTCCAAGGTTGGGATCTTTTTTTTGCTAGTATTTTGCCTTGCTATGATGTGGTGAATCTCACTAGCCAAGTGCTAGAATCATTGAACCACGAGCAAGGGCCGTTCTTTCCTTTTCTCGGTTTTTCGGAGTCAACTCACCTACCTCACGAGGTTTCCAATTCCCGTGTATCCCTTGATCTTTTGGAGCTGATCTTTTGGGATTTGCTAGGGAAGGTCCTTAGGATTATCCATGCAAATTTTCGTGAAGTTTCGTTGAGATTTGTCCCCGTTTTGATCGATTTTTCGACGGGGTGTCGGGCTGTTTTCTGCGCAGTTTTCCGGAGAACTGACAGGACAAATCAATTGTCCTTAGGTTTGTCCAAAGTAGGAACTTCGGATTGTCCGATTCCCTTCCCTTGGATTGTCCGGTCTATAGTGTTTTTGGGCTGTTTTATTCCCTTTCTTTAGGTTTGTCTGGTCAGTTCTTTTGGTGGAGAAAGGATTGTCCGGTCTAGTGTTTCCGGGGCTGTTTTTGCGTTTTTCTTACTCCGCTTGCCTTAGGGTTTGTTTTTCTTTATTTTTTTGGTTTTTGGAGTGTTGTTGTTTGCTTCAAACTTGTTTTGTGTCAAACACTGCATGCCCATACTCTTCACTCATTGATCTTAAGTGAGGCATGCTTCGGTGTGTTGAGTGGCTAGTGTACGACACTCAAACTTTGTAGCTTGTCTTGTTATGTTTGTGCCTTGTTGTTTTCACTTATTTTGTTGCGTGCTTTAGTGTGTTCGTCTAGGTGTAGTGTGTTTACTTGGTTAGGTGTAGTTGGTGCTTCCGCTTTCCACCTGATACGTATCTGTTCAGTGGACGGTATCGGGTGTGCGTGTGCTCGTGAGATCGCACTTCGGGGGTTGTGAGTGTGTTCGTGTGAGCGCACTTTGAGGGTTGTGAGTTTGAGTTTTTCAAGTGTTCCTATTCACCCCTCCTCTAGTTGCACGTCTCGGTCCTACAAATGGTATCAGAGCCGGTTAGGTTTCCCATATCTTAACAGGTGAAGAAACCGTATCGACTATGACTTACTCTAGGAAGATTCCCGTCCTTGGCTCCGATGGCTATCCCTACAGGAAGGGTAGGATGGAGGCGTTCCTTGTTAGCCAGAGTCAGGACATATGGGATGCTACTCAGAGTACGACTTTGGTGGTACTTCCAATCGCTGAGCGTACTACGCAGGATATCGTGGCTCAACATGAGGCGAATGCCAAGGCTGTTAACTTTCTCTTCTCCGGGCTTGGTCCCATGGATTATGAGAGAGTGAGTCACCTTAAGACTGTGCGTGAGATATGGTCACTGCTTAGTGCACACCATGTGGGTACTGCGACAATTAAGGCTAGACTTGTGGAGACTTACCGGCGCGAATATGAGAATTTCGTCCAAAAGCCGGGAGAGTCAGTAGACGACTTGTTTGGTCGCTTTTAGTCGATCATCAACAAGTTGCGTGTCAACTCTGCCCCCGCTGCCCTCCCATATACCGATCATCAGCAGGCTGTCAAGTTGCTGTATGCTTTGGACAGAAAAATATGGGAGATCAAAGTGAACTCGATCATTGAGTCGGCAGGGTATGATACGATTAGAGTAGAGGCGCTCTATAGTAAGCTCATGGCCACCGAGATAGATTACAAGATGAGGGATTCCCTCACTTGTACAGGTTCTAAGAGTCTGGCCTTGGCTACCTCCTCTAGTGAGTCTGTCACTAACCCCATGTTATACAACTTCTCATTTTCTGCTTTGATGTCTGTTATAGAGGAGCAGCTAGCGACACTTGGGGATGACGAGTTGTGTCTGGTGTCTAGTCGCTTTCAGCGCGCCTATGACAACCGGATGAGCAAGAAGAGGGGAGAGTGGCCCAAGTGCTTCGAGTGCGGAGAGATCGGCCACTTCATCGCCGAGTGCCCCAACAAGAAGGACTACTACAAGAAGGGCAAGAGCTACTTCCGCGACTCCGACAAGTACCACTCCGGCAAGCCAAGCTTTGACAAGCACGGCTCCAGCAAGCACGGCTCCAGCAAGCGTCCCTTCGGCAAGAAGAACTTCCGGAAGGCTTTCAAGAGCTACTAGAAGGACAACCGGAAGCGGGACAAGGCCTTTTTCGCCGAGATCGGGTTCTGCAGCAGCGGATCTTCTTCCTTTTCGTCCTCGTCGAGCTCAATTGATGAGGAGATCACGTACAGGAAGGATAAGAGGAATGATCAAGGAGGTCCAGCTGGCTTGTGTTTCGTCTCCACCAAGTCCAGGCGCAAGAACAAGGAAAAGAGGAGCTCGGTCTGCTCCATGGCGCTTGAGGACAAGAAGAACAAGGATGACGGCAACGACTCTTCTTCCGATGATAAGGTAACTCCTGAGCAAGCCGAAATCTGATGAGGACATGACTAATATGCATACGACCAAGGCCCAAGTGAAGATAGAGTTCAAATCCCAATCCACGTTGAAGTCCTATTTATTCGCGAGTCCGGTTCAGACTGCTGGAGCAAGCCTCACGAAAACGGACGCCCAGGCCGCATACGAGCTCCGTTTTGAGCGTTCTACATATCGTTGGAAAGCTAAGGAGATAAAATTTCCAAACCAATTGGTTTCACGTCATTTGTACTTTGGAGTCAACAGAAAATCGCATCACAAGGTGACAGACAGAATCTGCCAAGGTGCTGCGACGCCGGTTTTTGGGTCCGCTGGCCTAGTACGCCCTAGGGTTGCTCTGCCACCCCCTTGGCTGCCCTCTAGCCCTCTCTCTTGTATATATTCTGTAGCCGTCATTAGAGTAGATGGGTTTTGCTTAGATTATTTTGTCGTTATGAACAGTTTCGCCGTGTGAGAATATTCCGATTTGTAAAACCCCAACTTGTGAGCTTAATCTTTCGATTTGCAATTTTAGTTTGCATCTACCGTGTTCTTGCTTGTGTTCTTCGATTCGTTGGTAGGGATAAGCCTTCGTGGCGAGGTCAATCGTGTGTGCAGGGTTGATAACCAGAGGAGACGTGGTGCTGCGATTGTAGGGTTCGAATCGTGTTGATTGGAAGCCGGATCGTGTGTGTCGTGTCTCCGCCAAATCGTTAGTTATCTCCACCTGACGGAAGATCGGGAACCCCTGGTCCTCATCAAAATCCTTAGGATGTTAGAGCAGAACAACCGAGAGTTGAAAGCCCAGGACAAGATGCTTGAGAAGGCAGCTAAGAAGCTGCAGAAGTTGAAAGCCCAACTTGCTGAAGCTTTAGAGAAGAATAAGAGGTTGAGGAGTGTGAGACCCCAGCCTAGTGAGATTGAGTGCTCTACCTGCGAGTCTTTCATGACGAAGCTTGGTGACCAGAGAGATAGGTATGTCAAGCGGGTAGAGGAGATAGATGGGCTTAGAGCTGAGCTAGGCAAACTCCAGTCCAAGCTGGATGAGCCTACTTTGAGTGGAGAGATTGAGTGTGAGTCTTGCCCCTGTTTAGCTATAGAGCTAGCTGTGCTGAAGGATAAGTTTGAGGGGCAGCTCATGGAGCTTGAGGAGCTTAGGGCTAGACCTGCGCTTTTGGGTGCGTGTATGGTCTATCCTACCTTGAGAGGTGAGTTAGAGCAGTTGAGAGCTGACTTTGAGGTGCTTTCAGCACCTACTAACACGTGTGATAATTGCCTAACCCTTAGGATACAGCTGGTGGATAGGGATGCCACAATTAGGAAGTTGGAGAAAGCTGCTCCTGTGTTTCCCTCCCTAGACTGTGATACTTGTGCTGCCCAGACTGTGGTTCTGGAGGATCTGAGGGAGGAGGTGTTGTCTTTGCAAAATGACAACAACAGGTTGAGAGAGGTGCTCAGTTGGGTATATGCTAGGCAACCACAACTAGAGATGTTCATAGAGAGCACCAAGAGAGCCGAGGGTGAGACGAGTGGTGTTGGGTTTGGAGAGTGCAGCGCTTGGGGAGAGAAGAGTGTTCCAGTTAAGATCAAGACTGCACCTACCCAGCCAGGTGAGACTGTTGATGGGGTTTACCATGAGCCACCCAAGGCTGCCCCAAAGAAGCAGTACTGGATACCCAAGCCTTCTAAGGCTAAGCTGAACAAGATTGTTGAGGAAGAGCTTAAGCCCAAGGGCAAGAAGCCAGTCCAGCAGCCTGAGCCACCCAAGGCCACACCACCTAAGCCCAAGTCCTAGCCTAACCCAGTTCCTAGGAGGCCTGTCTACCACTGTGAGTTTTGCCAGCGGAATGGCCACCACCACTGTGAGTTTTGCCAGCGGAATGGCCACCTAGAGGAGTTTTGCTTCAGGAGGAAGCGGTTCGAGAGGCAGGAGAGAGCTTGGGGGAACCAGGATCAGTTCTACCAGGGTGGCAGGCAAGATCCTCCCCACCGCGGTGAGATGAGAGACCGCTTTGCTGATGGTGAGAGAGGAGGCGGCTTTTAGGTCCATGCTCCTGGTGGTGAGAGGTGCTTTACCGGCCGAGCTCCTAGTCATTTTCAACGCGGCTACGGACCTCGTGACCGAGGGTTTGTGAGAGAGCTTGAGAGGCCACGCTTTGAGGGTCGTGGTTACTCCAGTCGTGGTGATTTCTTTGATTGTGCTTACCCCACTTTTGAGCAGATGGCTCGGCACTAGTACAACAGCTTTGGCACTAACCCCAGTGCTGGACCGTTTGCTCACCGTCGCTTTACTTGACTTTGCAGGATCGAGGCATGGAGGACGTGTGGATCATGGACTCCGGTTGCTCTAGGCACATGACAGGGCACCGCAAGTGGTTCTCCAACCTCAACCACGTGAGCACCATGGAGTACATCACATTCGGAGACAATGGTCAAGGTAAAGTGATGGGTGTTGGTTCTGTTTCACTTTCTGCTAAGCTTTCCCTGAGAGAAGTTGCTTTTGTTCGAAATCTAGGGTTCAATTTGATTTTTGTTTCGCAACTTCTCAATGAAGGATTTGAGGTTCGTTTTAAGAAGGGTGCGTGCTGCGTTCTTGATGCTGAGGAGACCCTTGTTTGCTCTTTGCTGCCTTTTGGTCAAGTTTTTAGGGTCGACCTCACATCTGTTTCTGGCCCTGCCCGCTGTTTGGTTGCTAGTCCTTCTGCTGATATTTGGAAGTGGCATAGGAGGCTTGGTCACTTGAGCTTTGATCTGCTAGTCAGGTTGAGTTCAATGGGTCTAATCCGAGGATTGCCCAAGTTGAGAGCTGAGAAGGACTTAGTATGCCACCCCTATCGTCATGGCAAGATGGTTGCTGCTTCTCACATTCCTGTGTCTCATGTTATGACCTTCTATCCGGGTGAGCTACTCCATATGGATACAGTAGGTCCCGCTCGGGTAGCGTCAGTCAGTGGAAAGTGGTACGTGCTTGTCGTTGTAGACGATTTTTCACGGTTCTCGTGGGTATTTTTCATGGAGTCTAAGGATGAGGCGTTTGGTTTTGTTCGGGATCTGGTACTGAGGTTGAGAAACGAGAGTCATAGGGCTATGAGGGCTATCCGCAGTGACAATGGCGGAGAATTCAAAAACTCTTATTTCGAAAACTTCTGTCGTGACCTAGGTCTTGAGCACCAGTTTTCTTCTCCATATACCCCACCGCAGAACGGTGTTGTGGAACGCAAGAACCGCACACTTGTTGAGATGACACGGACGATGCTCGATGAGCACAGGACTCCGAGGCGTTTTTGGGCTGAGGCAGTAAATACGGCCTGTTACATTGCGAACCGGATCTTTTTGCGAGCTTTCCTTGCGAAGACCTCGTATGAACTTTGGTTTGGTAGGCAGCCCAGCGTCAAGCATTTGCGAGCGTTTGGCTGCAGGTGCTTTGTGCTCAAGAAGGCAGGGCATCTGGACAAGTTTGAGTCTCGTTGTTTGGATGGGATTTTTCTGGGGTATGCTTCTAGTTCTAGGGCTTTTCGTGTGTGGATTTTGGAGGCCACGCAAGTTGTTAAGACTTGTGAGGTTTCTTTTGATGAAACTATGCCCTGCACAACCCCTGCCTTTGAGCTTTCAGGTGATGATGAAGACGGCACCCCCATCTTTGAGGATGAGGAAGGTGCGGTTGATGATGGTGATGCAAGAGCCACTGCACTGGCTGTAGCTCCTGCCCCCTCTGCTACGAGCTCTGATGATGATGGAGGACCCTTACCTACGGCTTCCTCCTCACTCCCCCGACGACAAGCTCATGCAGAGGCTGGACCCGCTGAGGACGTAGGGGAGGTGACCTCCGAGATTGTTCCATCTCGGCAGGTACAGCAGGATCACCCTCCACACAGGATGATTGGAGACATTAACCAGCGTGTCACACGCTCATCGGTTGCTTCTTTAGCCTTTTTCTCCTACTCTGCATATGTTGCTTCTTTTGAGCCCCAGGATGTGTCACATGCATTATCTGATCCTAACTAGGTGAACGCCATGCATAAGGAGTTGGAGAATTTTGAGAGAAACCATGTCTGGGATTTAGTAGAGCCTCCACCAAACTGTCGCCCTATAGGTACCAAGTGGGTTTTCAAGAATAAACAAGGTGAGAATGAGATGGTTGTGAGGAACAAAGCGAGATTGGTAGCCCAGGGTTTTTGTTAGCAAATGGATGTCAAGTCTGCTTTCCTGAACGGGTTCATAGAGGAGAAGGTATATGTGAGACAACCTCTTGGTTTTGAAAGTGCTAGATTTTCAGACCGGGTGTATAAGTTGAGGAAAGCCCTTTATGGTCTGAAGCAAGCTCCTAGAGTTTGGTATGCTAGGTTGAAGAGTTTCCTACTCAAGTCTAGGTTTGTGATGGGTTCAGTAGACAGGACCTTGTTTCTCTTGAGTCGTGGCGGTGACACCCTGATAGTTCAGATTTATGTTGATGACATAATCTTTGGTGGTTCATCTCACGCTTTGGTGTCTAGTTTTGCTGAACAGATTGGCATGGAATTTGAGATAAGTCTAATGGGTGAGCTCCAGTTCTTCCTTGGGCTGCAGATCAAGCAAGGCCTTGAAGGAACCTTTGTCCATGAAGCCAAGTACACAAGGGACATAGTCAAGAAGTTTGACATGGGACATTCTAAACCCATGACGACTCCTATGAGTACAAACATGGCGCTTGATGCTGATGAAGATGGGGAGGCGATGGACCAGAATGAATTTCGAGGGATGATCGGCTCACTTCGGTACCTGACGGTGACTAGGCCAGACATTCAGTTCGTGGTCTGTCTTTGTGCGCGCTATCAGGCTTCTCCTAGGACTTCTCACCGTCAAGCAGTGAAGCGCATTTTTAGGTATCTGAAATTCGCTCCTGAGCTTGGTCTTTGGTACTCCTCGGGTTCTTCTCTTTCTCTTAGAGGGTTCTCAGATGCTGACCATGCTGGCTACTAGATTGATCGCAAGTCAACCTCCGGCACATGCCAACTCTTAGAAACCTCTCTTGTCTCTTGGTCCTCCCGCAAGCAAGCTAGTGTAGCTCTTTCCACCACTGAAGCAAAATATGTTGCTGCTGCTAGTTGCTGCTCCCAGCTTTTATGGATGAAAGCCACCCTTAGTGATTTCGGCCTTAGGTTTGGTAGGATCCCTTTCCTAGTTGACTCTACTTCTGCTATTTCTGTAACTAAGAACCCCGTCTTGCACTCTAGAACCAAACACATAGACGTGAGGTTTCACTTTCTGAGAGATCACTATGAGAAGGGAGACATAGACTTAGTCCATGTAGTTTCAGCAAACCAGTTGGCCGATATCTTTACCAAGCCCCTAGAGTTTGACGCTTTTACGCGTTTGAGAGGTGAGCTTGGAGTGTGCTATCCCTTTTAGTTAGGAATAGTGTGCTATTCCTTCTAGTAAGAAATAGCTTCTATAGTTTAGTTTTTTCTTTTATCTTGCTTTTATTTCTCTTTGGTTCTTTTGCATATTGTATCATATCATGCATTGCACTGTATCATATGCATTTTCACTTCACTCGCACTAGAGCTCTTTTGGAATGATGAGTTAGTACTTGCTTGTGCTAGACTGTATAGTTGCTTGTCTGATCATAGTTGGCTAAGCTCTCTTGAGTCTGTTTGATACTAATTGTGAGCTAAGTTTTTTGCTTCCTGAAAATCAAAACTATGATCACTACTTGAATTGGCTACCTAGATTGTGTAGGAATGTTGAATACTATGCTATCTTTTCATGCCTGGTTATGCTAGTTGTTTGCCTTTGATATGTTAATGCCTAAGCTTTTATGACACCTTGCTTAAATTGAAATCTGAATCAAAAGGCTTACAAGTGGTGTCTTATGTGCTAAATTGAGAAAGATCCAGGTAGGTTTGCTTGTCACACTGATCTAGTTCAAGACTGCTTGTCATTGCACTTTGACATGAACTTGGACTAGGCTGTGTATGACCAAAATTTTGTCTTAAGCTTCTGATGATTCTTTGAGCCAAGGCTTGGCATTGGTTGGTAAGAAATGACAAAAGACAAGTAAATAACCCCTAGTAAAAAAAACTTGCTTATGAATATAAATGTTCAAATCTGTAATTTGCAAGTCTCTAAAATGCTTATGGCTAGTTGTATATGCTTTGGTTGAGTAACACACCTTGTATGCATAGCTAGCATCTTGCTGTTCATGCCTATCTTGCTAGGTGCTATTCATGTTAGTGATGCTTTCTTTTAAACTACCCTGAAAAACAAGCTTTCTCTTGATATGTGTAAGATAGATTTATTTGAGCTTGTTATATGGTTCCTTGCCCTCACTTGCTCTGTATGCTAGAACTTGTGATTACTAGCTTTCCATCCCGTCTGAGCTCTTTAAGTTACACTCCTTGCACATCATGACATATTTTGAGGGGGAGTTGCTTAGTTTAGGGGGAGTCCTAGGCACCCTTGATGTGTCCATTGTCAACAAGGGAGAGAGATTTTGGAGTATTGGACACAGGGGGAGGACTTCGGGAGAGATCAAGTTGAGAGGGAGCCTTGCACTCATATTGCATTTGTGAGGATGAATTTCAGGGGAAGTTGAGCTTTTAGCATGCTCTTTGCATCGGTGCGTTGAGCCTTCTGTCTCTGTCTTGAGGAGCCGATGCTTTGTTTTCTTTTTGCTTCAAGTTGCCTTGTGTTTTGCCTTTGCTTGGTTTTGGGCAGCTTGAGTATTTCTTTTCTTTTTTCCTTCTTTTTCGGTTTTACGCTTTCCTTTTGTCTTTGTTCTATTTCAGGTTACAGGTTGGAGAGGTGTTGACAATGCACTCATCAAGGGAGATATTGAGAGTCAATGGACCGGCCTCATTGCGCTCCTGGTGTGATGAGTGATTGTCAACGAGATCGAGCCCTCCGATGGACTTGAGGTGGATGATGAAGACCTCGATGGACTGAGGCAAGAGCCCTCCAATGGACCGGAGGCAATGCTCGGCGTCGGTCGGCCATGGAAGCTCGGTACACGGAGGGGTGGTTCGGCAACGGTGGTGTAAGCCCTCCGATGGACCGCGAGGCGGCTCCGATGGACTGGAGAAGCCGGGTGCCACTGAGGTGTTCCAACCCGAGTGCATGGCGCGAAGGCGTGCGAGGGAGTCTTTGGTGGCTTCGGCTCAAAACCGCTACCCAAGTTCAAATGACTTGGTGGGTTGGGCTCTGACTCGCAAGGTAGAAGATTGGGCCAAGACCCGGCCAAGAAGCCCGCAGAATAAAGTTTTCCGGTTTGTGACTTCAAAACCGGGGGAAGCTTCCGGACTACTGGCTATGTGGCGCACATCCAAGCGAGGAGATTAGCTAGGAGATGAGTGCCTAGTTTAGTCAAATCTTGTTATTAGTGGGAGGATGATGGGAGGTAGGCTCTAGGTGGTCTTGTAAGACTTGATTTCGTGATTCAATCCAAGATTACTCCTTGAGAAGTTCATGTCTTGAGCAGCTCATTTTCGTCCTCCTTTCCCCCTCCCCGTTATAGTTCGTTTTTGGTTCCAATCCTTGGATTTTGGTGTGTTTCGGTTTGTCCAAGGTTGGGATCTTTCTTTTGCTGGTATTTTGCCTTGCTATGATGTGGTGAATCTCACTAGGCAAGTGCTAGAATCATTGAACCACGAGCAAGGGCCGTTCTTTCCTTTTCTCGGTTTTTCGGTGTCAACTCACCTACCTCAAGAGATTTGCAATTCCCGTGTATCCCTTGATCTTTTGGAGCTAATCTTTTGGGATTTGCTAGGGAAGGTCCTTAGGATTATCCATGCAAATTTTTGTGAAGTTTCGTTGAGATTTGACCCCGTTTCGATCGATTTTTCGATGGGGTGTCGGGCTGTTTTTCTGCGGAGTTTTTCGGAGAACTGACAGGACAAATCAATTGTCCTTAGGTTTGTCCGAAGTAGGGACTTCGGATTGTCTGATCCCCTTCCCTCGGATTGTCCAGTCTATAGTGTTTTTGGGCTGTTTTCTTCCCTTTCTTTAGGTTTGTCCGGTCAGTTCTTTTGGTGGAGAAAGGATTATCTGGTTTAGTGTTTCCGGGGCTGTTTTTGCGTGTTTCTTACTCCGCTCGCCTTGGGGTTTGTTTTTCTTGGTTTCTTTGGTTTTGGAGTGTTGTTGTTTGCTTCAAACTTGTTTTGTGTCAAACACTGCATGCCCATACTCTTCACTCACTGATCTTAAGTGAGGCACGCTTCGGTGTGTTGAGTGGCTAGTGTGCGACACTTGAAAACTATGTAGCTTGTCTTGTTTTGTTTGTGCCTTGTTGTTTTCGCTTATTTTGTTGTGTGCTTTAGTGTGTTCATCTAGGTGTAGTGTGTTTGCTCGGTTAGGTGTAGTTAGTGCTTCCGTTTTCCACCCGATACGTATCTGTTCAGTGGACGGTATCGGGTGTGTGTGTTCGTGAGAGCGCACTTTGGGGGGTTGTGAGTTTGAGTTTTTCAAGAGCTTCTATTCACCCCCCTCTAGTCGCACGTCTGGGTCCTACACCAGCCGGCCTCGCTCGCCATGGCTAGGGGCAGCGCGCCTTCCCTCGGCGTGGCGTCGCAATGGTATGACCGTTGTTGGGCACCTCCTTCAGCGGACCCCTCCTCCCCGCCGCGGCTGGCCCCTCTACGTTATCTCTTGGATGTTCTTTTGCTAGTTTCTAGATAAGCCGTACTATCAAGGAGGGTCGATGTGAGTAGCATGATACATTAAATTCAAAGTTGTTCTCAATTTCAAGTGCATCTTACTCCTAGAGCTCAAATATACTAAAAAGTGTTAAAACACACTCACTTTCTTCATTTGAAACAAAAGAAAACCCTCAAACAATCTCCATCAGTTTTCGAAAAAAAATGCCCAAAAACTATGTTTTTATGTGCACCGGACCGTCCGATGTATACAAAACTCGATGTAGTCCTTAGCATTGCAGCCAGTGCGCTTAGTGCGTACCGCTGGACGATTTGGACCGAGGGTTGGCTAGAATGTCCTCGGGTGCGATTCAACGCACCAGGCTGTCCGGTGTTGTACCATCAGAACCACCGGACATTCTAGGCCGAGGGGCTGTCTGTGGGCTCGGTTGAGGAATTCAACGTGCTAGACCGTCTAGTGCTCTTTAGCCCATGGCGCGAAAAAGGGGGATTTGAAAATATAACGCACTAGACCGTCCGGTGGTTTCGTAGAAAAATGATTTTGTACAGTAATGGCTAGTTTTTGAACTAGCCTCTATAAAAAAGAACTCCCCCCTCCCTCATTTTACTACCTTTGCGACCAGCCATCACTCACACACACACAAAAATCACCCAAGCACCATATTTCACACCATTCTTGAGCTTTGGGGCAAGAGACTTGAGAGAGAGATAACTTCTTGAGTTGAAGTTGAATCAAGTGAAGACCAAGGCTTGCAAGTCGTGCCTTCTGCGAGCTTTCCGAAGGTTGTGGAAGAAGCGGGAGAAAGCCTTTGCGAAGCCATTGTAAGCGGTTTGGAGCCCACCATTCCGGACTAGAGAAGGGCATCCCAAACAGAGCACTTGATCTTTGTGAAGGTTAAGAGGTTGCTTGGTTCTTACGAGATCCACTTTGCCAACCCCTTTCCTTGCGAGGTTTGGGTTGGGGTCTTTGTGAAGACTCCGCGAGAGCAAAGCCTTGTGAGGGGCACCAAACGAGGACTAGGGGGAGTCGTGACTCCTCGATACCTTAGGAAAAAGATCTTCGTGTCATCTCTTCTCTCTTTTTACTTTCATGCGATTTACTTTCCGCACTTTACATTCTTAGAGTTCCATGCTTGGCTCTAGATTGCAAAACTTTTGCTATCGTGTAGAAATTGTAGAAATTGAGACTTGGACGATAGGATTTAATTTCAAGTTTCGAAATTATAAGTCCAATTCATCCCCCTCCCCCGTTGGACATCTTGATCCTTTCACATGGTATTCGCATAACATTCTAGATAGAACGATCAGGAAGATCATCGTGATGCACATGTTTATGAAAAGGATTGAATCGTCACATTACATGAGCGATTTTCTATTACTCCGAAGTTTCTCATCTTCTTGATGGACTTTACTTGTCTTCTAACGTGTATTGATGACTTCGCATTATATTTGAATTTTTAATCTTCACAATCATAGATTGATTGTCACAATTCATGTGAATAGCTGGTATTAGTTTTTCAACCAGCGACAAGTCCATCAAGAGCTCATGCAGCCATTCTGCTTCTAGTTGTATCTAAAGTAGTTAGCTCTACCTCCACGGTTAGTCCCATCCAAATGGTCTGTTTGGAAGACCTCTATGACACGGCACTACCACCAAATATGAACACATATCCACTAGTGGCATAATCTCATCAACATCAGATATCCAGTTCAAATCACTATATCCCTCAAGCATAACAGGGTGCCCTAAATAATGAATCACATAACTCATTGTTCCCTTCAAATACCACATAACCCTTTCAAGTGCAAGTCAATGATATTAACCCGGGTTGGACATGAACCTACACAATTTGCTCACAACAAATGATATATTGGGTCTTGTAGTGCTAGAGATATACTTGAGTGAACCAATAATATGAGAGTGTTTCAATTGGTTTACACCAATTCTTTGATATTTCTCAATTTCACACTGGAATCATAAAGAGTGGAAGAAGGCTTGTTATTTATATAGACAAATCGACTCAATACCTAGTCCACATAATATGTTTGAGAAAGAGTAATCTCACTCTTATCCTTTATTAGCTTGATGTTTAGAACTACATCAGCTTCTCCGATATCATTCATATCAAGTTTCTCGAATAAGAAAGACTTGACCTTATTGATCACATCCATGCCCGAGCCTGAGCCCGGCCCGGCAAAGCGAGCTCACACGTATGGACTCTTTCTTCTCCCCTCACGCCCATAACTTAGTGGGAGAGCAGAGCCTCCACTTCTAAGTAGGTTCTCATCCCCTTCCACTTGCAATGTGGGACTAAAGAGTTCCATCAATCTCCTGCTCACACATGGGCCTTTGAGATTTTCTAGAGATTATTAGATGAGCCAAGCCCATATATTCAACACCATATCCTTGAGTCATTTTAGAAGGAAAATATATTTTTGCTTAGGGACCAAGAGTGTCTACCTCAAGACTATGAGGAGTTGCCAATGTGGTGCCACCGTCTGCGTTCGGGGGGCTAGCATGCCTGCCCCAAAGTCATAAAGATGAAGGAACAGTCATCATAATATTGCCAACCTTGGGCAAAAAGGGAGAGGTAGACACATTATGATACATTCAGAGGAGAATAGAGCAAAATTATAAATCTCCATGGAAATAACATGATCAAAGTGAGCTCATGGAGGGTCTATTATTCCCTTGGTAAGCACCTGTTAGCGGTTCTTAGCCTACCGGATTTTACTCCGCAAGCGCACGGAGACCGCTGTAGGCTTTCACCCGGGAGTATTCCAAGGTATCGTATTTATCCACAGGGAAGTATTGAGATAGAGATCTCAAACTATCATTCATCTAGCTGTTACTACTTTTTCACATCAACCGATAACTAGGAAAGGTTGACACCAAACATCATGGGATACAAGCCAAGCACTGTTGGCAAGAAAACAGGTAAAGCTAGGAGGACAACGAGACAGGGACTGCTATACGGTCTTCTATCTCTGCTAGCATACAAGAGCTATCCGTGCTAAGGGTCAAAAGGATCTCAACATAGTTATGACTTGCGTCGAGCGAAATTCCGGCGCCTCGAGGGGTCAGGGGGTAGATAGTAGACCACCGAAGGAGACCTGGCTAACGCCTACGGGCCTACCGAACGAACGGGCCTGGGATGCACAGGCACACCACACGCTGTCATTGAGTGGGGCTACCAAGCAAATCTGCGTGGATAGGCTGGCATGCTACAAACATGTTCAAGCAAAGCTTGAACAACAATAGTTCATCCTTGGCCAAAGGAGAGGAACTAACCAGAGCCTAGCGTATAGGTTGGATTGTAACACCGGCAAGCATAACAACGATCAATCTATTCTAGTTTAGCACAACTCAGGCCTCAACTTAGTATGCCCAAAAGGAAAAAGATGCTAAAAAGCCGCATACACACCAAGCGAGTAACTAACTAGAGCAGAAGATAAGTGCATAAAGTAAGAAAGTAAAGTACTTGCACTAGTCAATAATCGGAAAGTAATGCTTAAAATATCAAAATAGAATACATTACCGAATATTCCGACCGACTCCGATACAGCAAACCTTCTCTAACTCCTAAACTAAACACTGCTTTCAGAATGGAAGCACCTCCCATGGGAAGCCTCCTAGAGGGAGAAAGAGAGTTCACATGGTGTGAAATGGTACATTTTGGAGTGGGAGGAGTGCCCCTCTACTTATAGCAGTCACAAGGTCAGTGGGGAAGCAAAGACGGTTGGTCGGGCGGCCACGTGGGTGGTCGGCCGACCAAGCCCATGGTCGGCCGACCTTCCCCCAAGGTCGCCCGACCGTCCGATGCACCGCCTCAGTTCTCCAACGCCTTTGATACCTTCTGGAAGTCAGTTTTCGTTGATACAGTGTTGAACATGTCCGGGCATCCAATGTGGTAACCGTGCAGGCCAAGTAATGGGCTGGGCGACCAATTGAGGTGGTCGGCCGGCCAAGCCTAGGGTCGGCCGACTAAGCCCAAGGTCGGGTAGCCTAGCCCAAGGTCGGCCGACCATCATTTCAGCCTTTCTGTAGTTCCTCGGCCCGTGTGGTGGCCTTCCGACGTTGGATTCGACTTGGGCTTGTTCCACCTTGTGTATTTGGGCTCCTAGTGACTTCCTTGGATGAATAAGATGAAGTATGAGGCATTTTGGGAGAGTAGGTGGTCGGCCGGCCATGCCTTTGATCGCCCGACCAAGGTCATAGTCGCCCGACCATCTCTCACAGCCCATGTTGTCAACCTTTCGACGGCCATAACTTTAGCGTCCGGACTCCAAATTGAGTGAACCAAAACTCCATTTTGATTGTTTCGACGAGATCTTTGAAATGGTTTGGTCCATGAGGGTATTTGAGATACTTCATAATGATGTTATTTCCCATTCATTCTCAAACCCTTTTATGTGATGATTCTCTTGCTCCATATGATGTTCTTTTGCACGGAATGTGAGCTTCTCCCTGTGATACATCAAAAACCACTAAAACTCATGGAATTCATCAGTGTTAGGTAAATAATGCATGTAACTTTATGTATACCCCATTTATTCACCAAGGTATTGACGGTCGAAATGGTGAAATAACGACCGTCAACACCCCCCAAGCTTGAACTTTTGCTCGTTCTCGAGCAAAGCTAAGACTTAGGCTCGGTGGATCAGGAGTTGAGTCAATGTCAATGTCCTGCAAGTATTAAGTGCACAACCCAACACTCTACCTTTATGTTCGAAGAACCTGGCATAAGTGTACCCCTAACCTTTTTATCCATACCTGTGGGGCTTCTGGCATTTCTTACCTTGTCTTTGGTGGTTGAGAGATGGAACAATCTCAGTTGAGTGTCACTGAACTCTATCTCCTTTCAAGTTTCATGCTCGGAGGGTTTTGAAAATTTTGAAAAGAAAGGACTAAGTTTCTCAAATGGTACCCTCGATCACTCAAGTGGTTGTATAATCCTCACCAAGCCATTGGCCAAACTTTTCCCTATCGACTAAAAAGGCTTATGTGGGGCTCACGGTAGGGATAAAGTTAGCATACCTATGTCATGTATTTTGTTAAGTCAAAGATTGGTCCTAGCGAAGTTTGTGATACTTCTCATCCCGATCAAAGGAAAATGGATTGGTTTTGTAGGTGGATATGGTCTATGGATGAAAACTCCTTATTTGATGAATCCCCTTTTGATACTTTGAAGCATTTGAGTACATGAAGCTGTCATTTTTTTCTCTCTTTTTTTTCTTTTTTTCTCCTTTTCTTTTTGATAGCTCCATGTCTCCTTTTTGTATGAGAACTTTGGGGATATTGCTGGAATATGACTGGAGTATTTATTTGGAGACTATATTTGTAGACAGGTAAGTGGATGATGGATATGGTGGAGGAAAATCTGGTGTAAGAGGATGCTTGAATCCAGTTTAGATTTAAACATGACCAGACAAAGAAAGGCTAGCAATGAAGGTGGATGTGAGGGATTTTGATCGGGACTTGAAGTGTCACTACTTCATAAGAACTCAAAATTTGACAAAATTCAACATAACAAAAGGAAGCATATGCAGAGGTCATGTAAAGCATTTGGCTCTAGATAGGTATTTAAACCACTGAGGAACTTTCTCATTTTAATTTTCAAAAAAGAAAACTCCGAGAATTCAACTTACTAGGATCAAGATGGATTAAACTCATACCATGATTATATCACATCTCATAACAACTTAGACTTGGTTTGAAAAGCACTTGCTCCCACAAGGTTAGAGATTGAAGGTAGGATCACGACAAATGCCAATAAGTTCAAATTTCAGGAGAGTGTCCAGTTGTAAACGAAATACTTACAAGAAATTAACAGAGCAACTATTTATCATTTCCTTTAAGCAAGGGTATAAACAAAGTTCTAGCATTATAGGAGTTAGTTTATTCACGGTGAAAGCAAATATTTGTGTAGTTTTTGAATTATGCAAATTTTTTTTGTAAGTGTTTTCTTTTATTCAGGATAACAAGAAGTAAATCTTTTTGGTGTCATGGCAATTTTCAAGATTTGAGATATCAAATTGATACAGAGCATTTGGGGTACTCACTGGGTGATCTTCCCCCAAGCTCAGTTCTCGCAAGTGATTGCCAAGAAACTGAGCTTCAGCATTACCTGGCATTGCCTCCCACAAGCTTGTTTGTTCCCTGGGTGACGACGATGCTGCTTTTGTTGCCCACCTGTGTTAGGCGAATTCGCTTCTCTCTCTACTCTTGTTCTGCCTCCTCTATTTCTATAATGACTGTTTGATGAGAGTTCTCGTGCTGCTATTTGGACCGTCTGCAAAGTGTCAGGAGCTTGGATTTATCCGATCTAATGATACTACTCCCGTGGATGAATGTCTCTTGTTGGATCTCCCGCTCCAACATCATATTTTCACCCTTAGCCTGACATTCTTCCAAAGTGACATTGTTTCGGTCGCGGCCAGCTGTTTATTCCCAAACAGACTATGTGGAATGATAGAGGTGGATGTTTGTTGGAGTTGACTCCTTTGCATCCTTGGCAGTTTGCCACCAATCTTCAGGAGATGGCTATTCGCCATGTTTGTGATTGGTGTGTTGACTCATGTGGCGCCATGCTTATGATGTCAGGTGGCTCATTGGCGCATTGACTCATGAGTAGAGTAGATCAACCTGACCTCTGGTAAACTGTTTTGTCTTTTTGTGTGTCTGGTCAGAGGAAGGGAATTAAAGAATGGTCACTCGTAGCGTTCCTCCACACTTGGGTGATGTCACTACATGGATCTGATGCCAGTTGCAACCTCATACTATAGTGACATCTGGTCTTGTGGTGTTCAAGAAGTACTCTCGGGATGAGAGATGGCCTTTATGTTCGCTTCCCAAGTGATGCAGAGCATGGTCAATGTTTTGCAGCGATCAACCACTGTTGTAGGTTGAATATCGAAGTCCTTCCTCTCAGGGGTTGGGTTGGAGGATGTATGATATCACTTGGTATATCCTCCCCCAAGCTTGATTCTTGAGTTGTCATGAAACAATCCTTCTGTCGAAGTTTTCATGTTCCGCTTTGACCTTTGTTCAAATTCCAGTGGAAGGCGTTGTCCAATCATGGCGCGAAGAGATACTTAAGATCGAGAGTGGATGACGTGATGGCATTTTCGTTCCTCCATTCTGATCTCCGGAAACCTCCTTCTACTTTTCCCTGCATGTTAGGGTTCGACACATGTGCTTGTCTATCTAACAAGATTTTTCCTAGGTTGGGCAAAGTAGAGGGCTAGCTTAACTGACCAGGATAAGCTAACCTAAGATAGCACTGTTGGAAGATATTATGGCAGCAGGATCTTAGCATGAAAGTTTGGTTTCAAGTGCTACCATGATAGCACTACTTGAAGATCCTAGCACAATGAAAACTTTGTTCCAAGAGCTATCGCTAACAGGCATTTTAAAACAACCTCTAAAAAGAGAATGTTGAAAACAGCCGTTAGATGGGGTTACCTTCATTGACGTTGGGAGTAACGGTGCTAAAAATTCCATCTCGGCGGTAGGTACATTGGGTTCTTGCTCCATGGTTGGTCATTGAAATGTTGATGTAGCGGATATTCAATAAGTGCTGCTTCGTTGACTTCAAAATTTTGGTTGTTTCTCTCGAAGCTTGTCAAATGCCAGACAATTTTCTCCCCCAAGCTTGGTTTCTACACTGAATGCTAATTCCAAACTTGCTCCCTTTCATGCTCTTATTGGGCTTGATACTTGTCAAACATGACATGTGCCACCAGTCGTTGTCTGCCTTTGTGCCACACAACCATCGACTGCACGTCATGACATCAACGTTCTCACAATGCTGATGGTCATTGATCTCGTGTTTACCTCTGTGGTGCTTAAGACGGAGCTCTGCCTGCGATCAGAGGTATCTATGCCGACCGAATTTGGGATCTACACCACAATGCCACGGGCACGCAATTCTTCCGTGGGGCAGTAGACCAGTGGCCTACTAGCTGTGCAAATTCAAGCATGGATGATAGCATAATGTGATATAGAATTTCATGCGTACCTTGACATGATGCTATCATTTCCCAAAAAGGGCAAGAGGTTGAGCACGAGAATGTCGGCCATGGGGCCCTCTTCTCGTGTGGGGAATGAATGCCTCCTGCAACAGGTTAGTGTACAACATATACAAGGGACCAAAATATGCATGAAGAGCATTAACTACCGGGCCTGTTGTTCACAAAGTGCTAGCAAAATATTTCAATCAAACATAGCACAAACATGTTGCTAAACCATGACTTTCATCTCTCCAACTTTACTCAAAATCCTCGGTCTAAAAAAACGGGTACATTTTTGAAACATCACCGGGATTTTTGTGTCTCCATGAAACTTGAGAGATCCAGCTAGCTCAAGGATCGCGGTTCATGAACCAGCATGGAACATCACTACCAAAGTCTACACATAGCTCATTTATCTCGACACATCGTTTGATAAAAAGAGGCTAATACAACCTAAGCACCACACTTAATTTGAAAATTAGCCTCTGGGTACACAATGGCCCAAGCTATGCTTTCATGGTAAACTTTGAGCAGCATGATCAAGATTTACTCAACGGATAGAGCAAAACTGAAGAGAAGGTTTTCTATTTTTTTTTGAATTTTCGAATAAAAGAAAGAGCAATAACAAAATGATGAACAACAGAATAATACTCTAACTCGGCGCTTCCCCGGCAACGGCGCAAGAAAAGCTTGTTGGCGGTTCTTAGCCTACTGGATTTTACTCCGCAAGCACACGGAGATCACTGTAGCCTTTCACACGGGAGTATTCCAAGGTATCGTATTTTTCCACAGGGAAGCATTGAGATCGAGATATCAAACTATCATTCATCTAGCTGTTACTACTTTTTCACATCAACCGATAACTAGGAAAGATTGACACCAAACATCATGGGATACAAGCCAAGCACTGTTGGCAAGAAAACAGGTAAAGCTAGGAGGACAACGAGACAGGGACTGCTATACGGTCTTCTATCTCTGCTAGCATACAAGAGCTATCCCTGCTAAGGGTCAAAAGGATCTCAACACAGTTATGACTTGCGTTGAGCGAAATTCCGGCGCCTCGAGGGGTCAGGGGGTAGATAGTAGACCACCGAAGGAGACCTGGCTAATGCCTATGGGCCTACCGAACGAACGGGCCTGGGATACACAGGCACACCACACGCTGTCACCGAGTGGGGCTACCAAGCAAATCTGCGTGGATAGGCTGGCACACTACAAACGTGTTCAAGCAAAGCTTGAACAACAATAGTTCATCCTTGGCCAAAGGAGAGGAACTAACCAAAGCCTAGCATATAGGTTGGATTGTAACACCGGCAAGCATAACAACGATCAATCTATTCTAGTTTAGCACAACTCAGGCCTCAACTTGGTATGCCCAAAAGGAAAAAGATGCTAAAAAGACGCATACACACCAAGCGAGTAACTAACTAGAGCAGAAGATAAGTGCATAAAGTAAGAAAGTAAAGTACTTGCACTAGTCAATAATCGGAAAGTAATGCTTAAAATATCAAAATAGAATACATTACCGAATATTCCGACCGACTCCGATACAGCAGACCTTCTCTAACTCCTAAACTAAACACTGCTTTCAGAATGGAAGCCCCTCCCGTGGGGAGCCTCCTAGAGGGAGAAAGAGAGTTCACATGGTGTGAAATGGTACATTTTGGAGTGGGAGGAGTGCCCCTCTACTTATAGCAGTCACAAGGTCGGTGGGGAAGCAAAGACGATTGGTCGGGCGGCCACGTGGGTGGTCGGCCGACCATCACGGAGGTCGGCCGACCAAGCCCATGGTCGGCCGACCTTCCCCCAAGGTTGCCCGACCGTCCGATGCACCGCCTCACTTTTCCTACGCCTATGAGACCTTCTGGAAGTGGGTTTTCGTTGATACACGTGTTGAACATATCCGGGCATCCAATGTGGTAACCGTGCGGGCCAAGTAATGGGCTGGGCGACCAATTGAGGTGGTCGGCTGGCCAAGCCTAGGGTCAGCCGACCAAGCCCAAGGTCAGCCGGCCTAGCCCAAGGTTGGCCGACCATCATTTCAGCCTTTCAGCAGTTCCTCGGCCCATGTGGTGGCCTTCTGACGTTGGATTCGACTTGGGCTTGTTCCACCTTGTGTATTTGGGCTCCTAGTGACTTCCTTGGATGAATAAGATGAAGTATGAGGCATTTTGGGAGAGTAGGTGGTCGCCCGGCCATGCCTTTGATCGCCCGACCAAGGTCATGGTCGCCCGACCATCTCTCACAGCCCATGTTGTCAACCTTGCGACGGCCATAACTTTAGCGTCCGGACTCCAAATTGAGTGAACCAAAACTCCATTTTGATTGTTTCGACGAGATCTTTGAAATGGTTTGGTCCATGAGGGCATTTGAGATACTTCATAATGATGTTATTTCCCATTCATTCTCAAGCCCTTTTATGTGATGATTCTCTCTTGCTCCATATGATGTTCTTTTGCACGGAATGTGAGCTTCTCCCTGTGATACATCGAAAACCACCAAAACTCGTGGAATTCGTCAGTGTTAGGTAAATAATGCATGGAACTTTATGTATACCCCATTTATTCACAGAGGGATTGACGGTCGAAATGGTGAAATAACGACCGTCAACAGCGCCTTGAGAAGATGAAGATGTCATCATCTCAAATTGGCTAGTAAGTTGGTAGCATTGGAAAAACCAAGTGGTATGTCCCATGAAAAGATTAGGCACCATATCGGAGCGACCAACACTCAGCTAGGAGTTTCTTGCAAGAAGAATAGGCTTCATGGATGAACCAAGACACCATGCTCAAGAAGCCATTGAGCATGTCATGCAAAAGGTACAAGGAACCCTCGGTGGGATATTGTCATCCACCTATGGATTCATTTGTATTTTTGTCGCTTATCCAAAGACTCTTGCAAGAAATCCTTTGAGGACTCATTTGTATGTTGGATAACTACCAGCTTAATTGCCAATATTGACATAGTGGGAATCATCCACTATTTGGGGTCTATCCCTGAACGCAGAAGATGGATTGTGCGCCTGTGAAGCTTTTTTATATTAGTGTCGGCACTATCACTAGGGCGATCAAGCATGTCAAGAGGGACTATTATATGAGGAATATTGGTGTACCCTTCAATTACCAACATGAACTCAGGCCTTTTGATTGGCTTCCTTGAAAGCCTCTAGATTAGAATGGTAAACTCTCATTTTACTGGCCCCATCAGTGGTTCCAGTCAGGTGGGTCTCTTGCTATATTATGCTTTGGATCTCTGGTAGATCATAAAAGATTTCTCGTGTGAATTGGCATTATCCCTAATAATACCTATTAAGCCCGTAAGGAGGGCGTGCACCACCCTAGCGCCCCCGCACCCCCGCGAGCCCCACACAGCCGCTCGCTCACACCCTCCCTGCCCAAGAGCCCAAGGCGAGCGCAATCCTCGCGCCGCCCGCTCAACCCTAGCGCCCCCGCGCCCCCGCCAGCACGCAGCCACCCGCTCGCCCCCTCCCTGTCCAAGGTGAGTGCAATCCTCGCACCGCCCGCTCGTCCCGGCGAGCGCAATCCCCGCGCCGCCCGCAATCCCCGCCGCCCGCTATTCCCACTCCCCTGCTCGTGTCGCTACTCCACTGCCTCGAGCGTCTTCTCTCCCGGGCTTCGCGGTGCTGCCTCATGCCTTGACACACTTCCCTGCGCCACCATCTGCGTCCCTGGAGCAAGGGCGAGGAGAAGGTCTCCTCATCCGTCTCCGATCCGCTGTAGGTGACCTCCCGCTCGTGCCTGCTATTCCTCTGCTTCTGCTCAGTTTGCTAGTTTTGTGGAGGGGTGGGGGTCCAAATGTTCTGCAATCACTGTTTGCCTAAACAGTCGTTTAGCCCGTTTAAACACCGTTTAAACGCTAAACATTGGCTCACCGTTTCCGTTTAATTGGCCGTTTACACCGTTTAAACGGCCGTTTAGCACCGAATAATGGCTAAACAGTGGGTGACCGACTGTTTACCGTTTACCGTTTAGGCTAACACTGACTGCAATTGAGTTTGTTGGTTAGGTTTATTTTGGATGATTTTACAACCGTACTAGACAGAGATATATTGCATCTTGCTCATTCATGCAAATATCTTGCAGTTATGTTCGAGAAAAATATCCAACCGTTATGCAACTCGTCTGGCTCCTATGTTTCTTCACATCGGAGATTTTCATTGTCTCACCAGATGAAACATTGGAGAATTGCATCCAAATTTACATGGTTCCAAGATTTTTTTCTCAGTTTTGACTGTTTAGATTGGGGAGGCCAGCGAGATTATTCTCGAGTGTGGGTGCTGGGGATGGAGTCACCAACTGATGGAGACGATCAGCCAAATGGCCGATCCATAAATCGTTTTGTTTTAAGATGTTAAATTATAATTCATTCATGTTCTGAACATTCTATTAAAAAGATTATCTCTAAAGTTTAGTTCTTCGGTTTTGAGACTCATGCCACTTTTATGTATGAGATCTGATTTAATCTGGGTCCAGTTAGTGAATTCATTTTCTTGGTCCTGTTGATCAAGGGGATGGGCCGGTGGTTGCCTCCAAGTCTGACATTTTACTGGTAAGACCAATTACCATTTACCAAGCTGCAGTTAGTGTGGATCCTTCTCCTCTTTGGTGTCAATACGGACAAGGGCAAACAATTTTCAATCTGGCTGTATTTTTGTGGCTGCAGCGGATTAGATGTGACACTAAAGATGCTTGTTTATTCTTTTTCTGAAAATTTGACTGACAATTGATGCCTATTTTAGTATCTATCAACTGATGCTTATTTAGCTATGAACTTAGGTTATCAATTAAAATAATTTTCACAATGGAGATCTAAATTGTTAGCCCATTTAGGTTGCAGTAGCAGATCACACCTAAAATTTTAGGTGGGCCAGAATATTACCTTGGTATTAGGCCATGTCGATGCCTTTTGTTCAACCACGCTTTCACACGATCCACTTGCTCACTAGATACATGGACTTAAATTATCTTTGTGAACATAATCTTCAGCATATGAAATATTTGTTAGTGTTTAGTATGTGAAATTGATATGCCATTTATTGTGGCTTTAGTTTAGTAGAAGCATAAGAAAAATTTTTATTTTATATTCTTACTTAATGGATTGGCCACCGCCACCACCACCTGCCTGCATGGCTGCCTAATAGCCGCTCCAGTCTGTGAGTCACGCCTACTAAATTTGCTGAAATCTTTGCAACTGTAAGATTGTTGAGCAGTTGCTGCCCACTTGCCATTTTCACTTTTTTTTGTGAGGTTACCATTTTCACAAATGTGATCTTTTGTCAGGAAAAATTATGCCGTGGGGAACTATAATCTTCCATTCTTTTATTTAGATTGAGCAATGAATACTTATAAGAGCGAAGCGAATTAAACACTACCTCAAAGAAACAGAGCTGTCAGACTGATTAAAATCTTTTTGTTTCAACTCTATTTCCACTTAGGATATTCATAGATTGATTCAATTATTTTTATATTCAGATACTGATTTTGTGTGTTTGTCACAACTATAGTTATTATGAATCTCATGTCGTGCCTAGACAAAGTGTCTTGACACTGAGAATTCCTCGCAATTATTCTCCTATCTTTGGTGACTAATTCGAGTCCTTCTCTTTCTCCAGGAGTATGTGTACAACAGGCTTCAATTCATGAGACCTTGTGACTGCAGGTCTTACAATGCACATCTTTGTCCATACCTCCTGCAGATGATGAGTCACTACCAAGTAGGGTTGGTTGTAGGCTATTTTGTCCATCCTTCAAATGCTAACCGGAAATGTTTATGCGTACTTTGATATGCCAACCATATTGAATTTGTCTATAATGCGATCTCTTTCGCATTTGTTAAAATATTGATGATTTTGCTGCACTCTGGTGGTAGCTAATGGAAAATTCAGTTTGTTGTCTTTATGATAGAATGCACTTACAACCAAGGTTTAGAATCCAATCATATGTCATTCTTTAAATTTTGGATTCAAGTTTCTGTTGGCTTCCAAGTTTTGAAGGTACTTTCTATCGAGTACTACGTGTCCCTGTATTTGAAAGATTGGAAACATTATATAGAATTGCTTCTTGCCTTAACTACACACTTCACATTTATTGTTTTAGATTATTCAGAACTCTGTTCAGACTACAAGTGGAATAATTTGTGGAGCTTGTTCGGCCGAGGACAGTTCCCTTTTCTTGTGAGGGAATTTTAGATTTCCTTTTATTTTGAGTTTGTAGAAGACCTGTTTTATGCAATTTCTGAATGGGACAACATCTTCTTGGAAAACACATTCTCAACTAGCTTGCTGGTGCTTTTCTCTTAACATGCAGTGCACCACTTCTCACTGCTATATATGATAATAGTTTGCAGTCATCTGGTACTTTCGCCCAACACCTAGAATCTACGCATGATTCATAAACAAAAGAAAATACGAAAATGGTATACATCTATTTCCGTTATGATATGTTTGATCTATTTTCTATTTGACATTAAAAATATGTGGACACTCTGTTTTCTCTTGGAAACACATGTTGACTACATACTTATGAAACAGATGAAATAGGTAGTAATACAACTCAAATGTTCCATTCATTGTATTGATACCAGTGCTATTGATGTTGGGTCAAACTTGACATATATGCCTGGAGATGCTGCAACCATAGATGGCTCAATCAACATATATGAATGGCATGGTTTGAACGTGTGAGCACCACTGTTTGTCAGGGCTTTTAAGGTTACTAAATTATTAGATTTGCATTGTACTGTAACTAGAAAGGATCATGAAACAATAGCAATTAGCATCATCCAATGATAACATGCAGTATACTTTATTGTCACCCCGTTGCAACACATGGGCATAGACCTAGTGATGGTTGATGAAGGACTTGGTGGATCCTTTAGTAGGTGTGGAGAGATTAATTCCTTGTGGGTGTATTTATAGTCGAAAGGCAGGAATGCGTACTTAAGTCCATGATAATTTAAAGGTTTGAATGAATGAACATTGCCAAGAAAGGACTAGGTGTAAGGAAAATGTCTTCTTAGGCCACATTTCCATAGTTATGTTTTGGTGAGTGACTGACAAATATACTTATCTTGATGAGATTTCTCATGTGTTTAGGTCCAAGGGTGAAGAGAAGAAGAAAAGCCAAAGGCAAGGCCCAAAGGGCCGTCGTAATAGTGTTTGTAAGGACCAGAAGGTACAGTCTATATGACTAGACCATTAGTCTTACCAGTTTTCACGGCAATTATAAAGCGTTCATGGCGTTGCCTCGTGTAGCTGGCCGCATTGGCTAGTGGCATCAAGGCTACCTCATGGTCGCTATTGGTCTCGGATGTGGCTAACTCTAAAGGTTGAATGTGCTTTGGCACCTCATGCCTACAAAATACTGTCCGGTTGGAAAAAAATGACAGTTGGCCTAGCTGAAGCCTTGTGCAGAAGCTAGTGCTTGCTCGTCGATGAGGACGTGCTACCTGGTTGATCCTGCCGGTAGTCATATGCTTGTCTCAAAGATTAAGCCATGCATGTGCAAGTATGAACTAATTCGAACTGAGAAACTGCGAATGGCTCATTAAATTAGTTATAGTTTGTTTGATGGTACGTGCTACTCGGATAACTGTAGTAATTCTAGAGCTAATATGTGCAACAAACCTCGACTTCCGGGAGGGGCGCATTTATTAGATAAAAGCCTTGTGCTTAGTTCCCTAATGTGGTTTTGGTGGTTGAAGTGACAACACGTGCCATGGGACTAATATATGTGTACAGGTGTTTTTGTCTAAATCCCATGGTGCAAAATGGTGGACTTGGAGTATAAACACCTCAAATAAGGATCTAAAAGACATAAGAAAAGACCCCAAGCCACCATCAAGTTGCAAGTGAGGGTCCTGACTCGGTGGTCCCCAAGAAGTTCGGAGAAGCCCCATCGAGTGCACTGGCGAGAAGAAAAAGCCCAAGATTGAAGATACAAGTCCCAGTGCAAAATGCCACCATCGGACGGTCCGATGGTCCATCGGACGAGCTGGGCAGCGAGGAAGGAGAAGACCAAGTCCCGGCGCTTCAAGCATCGGACGGTCCGATGGTTCCACCATCGGATGGTCCAATGGTCTCAATGGTCGACTGAAGCTCCAATGGTTGACTCCAATGGCTAGTTGGGTGCCACCATTGGACGGTCCGATGGTCTCACCATCGGACGGTCCGATGGTCACACAGAGAAGAGAAAAAGGCTCTCAACGGCTAGTTTTGAGGCTTGGCCTATATATATCCCCATGGCTGGCCTCCACTACGTGGTTGGAGTATCCTAAGCTAACACAAGTGTTGAGGCACCCATTTGATTCATCCCAAGAGCTTCATTCACACATTTGAGAGCCCAACCACCACAAGAGCAAAACTAGACACATCCGACATAGCTAGTGCTTAGTGCATCCTTGCTTAGGCCACCTTGTCTATTCCCCGTGCCTGCGTGCACGTTTACCCTTGTGTGTGTGCGGTTGTAAGTCTTGCAAGACCCTCCGGAGTGTGGAGTGGCCGCCACCACCTTGTGAGAGGGAGGAAGGCCCTCGGCGTCTTGGCCAAAGCTTCCTATAGTGGAGACGGCGGGGTAGCTCCGCAAGAAGCACTCAGAAGACCCTAACAGCCCCGACAATCCTCTACCCTTGCGTGAGCGAGGCCGTAGTCCAAGACTACGTGAGAGAAGGGATTGTGTGGGTGTGTACCGAGGATATCCGGAGACCCAACCGGGGTTGCTTGACTTTCGCGGAAGTCACTTTGCCATCCTCCACCCTTGCGTGGGTGAGGCCGCACTCCTTTGAGGATTGCACGAGAGCAAAGCCTACGGGGGCACTCCTGTGCAGTCGAGGAAATACATGGACCAGATGGTACAGTTTGTGAGACCGTACTAAACATTGGACGGATATTCTCAAAGTTGTGGAAATTAAAGAAGTGGATGATATCAATGGGCTGGATGGTATGGTTTGCGAGACTGCCCTATACTTTAGACCTTTGGAGTAAAGACTAGTTGGCAAGTACAATGGACCATATGGCTTGAAGTATGCCAAAATGTATGGACCGTACCATATGGTCTATGCACTTTCTGGCAGCCTTTTGGCTAATAGGTAGTTCATGTTTGGGGGAGCTATACCTCACCCAAACAGTTGAAGGGAGTTAGAGCTACTTAAGAACACAACAAGTGTAGAGGAATTTCCAAGCATGTCATGTACTTTAACCACCATATGAGTACTTAGTGTTTAATCCAAGCTAGCTTAGAGCTTTGAGAGAGTGAGCTTGCGAGCACTTCTTGAGTGTAGCTCTTTCCTGAGCTATTGGGAAGACATGGCTGTAGTCAAGCCACATTGTACTCATTGCTAGACCCTCCTTCTTGGTGTGGAGTGGCAGTGACACCTTGTGTGGGGACGAGACCCTTAAAACTCCATAGTGAAGATCTGATGCCTTGTGACCGAGAAAGACAGTGGCAGTGGCCAAGCCTTGTTAGCTCAGTGGCACTTAGCCTTTGATTGCCGGGAGCCATGATGGCAAGCGCAAGACAATTATTGGAAGATTCTTGGTTCCTGGCTCGGATTTGTCTTTGGTGACGAGCCTATGGACGTAGTTCTTAGTGGTGAACCACGTTAAATATCTGTCTCTCCTTGGGAGTTTGCATACCCTGCCCTTACTCTCTTTACTAACCATATTTACATTTCCGCATTAATTTACTACCTTATGTGCCCTTACCTTTCGTAGTTCACTTGATTAGGTTTGGATCTAGGTTGCAAGTCTTTTGGGTAAGTTAGAGAGCACATAGATAAACCGTAGACTTACTAGTATGTTTATGACTTGATAGGTTTATCTTATTGTTGACAGTCGTTATTGCACTACCTACGGTCATCAACTATCCATGAACATGAAGGAAAATATGCCAAAGTATGGAATAACCTATGCTACTAACATAGTTCCACAAGTTGTGTTAAATATTTGATTGCAGGCACAAGATCAGCTGAAAACATGAGAAATTTGGCTAAGTCACAACACTGGCAAAAGGGCCAGGCCGCCCGACTCCAACCCCGAGCCGCCCGGCCTGATAAAGTGGCCAACCCGACCCATCTTCAACCTGCATGCACAAGAATGAGGTGTCAACACAACTCCAAGGTGTAAGCCACGAATGCAACATGCAAAGTACCGGAAGGCTTGCCACATTACCGATCCAGCACTTGGATTGGTGAAGTCAGCAATCCGTGGGACTTCAATCCTACGGCTAAGGAAGAAACACAAGTGACGATCAATGGTTGAGGAAGAAACACATGCATAACCGCCACAACTGCCATGCAACCGACCTAGGGAGTGAAGATGAGCCACAAGATCAAGAGAGGCGGTGGATCCAATGGTCCTCCAGGCCGTCCGACCTGGTAGGAGGTCGCTCGGCCCCACCTCATGCCGCCTGACCCCACCTCCAAGTCGCCCGGCCTGTAACCGCCTCACCGACCTTGGAAGCTATAAATACCCCTAGGCTTCACTTGTAGAGTGTGGAAGTTGAGTGGAACACACTTTTGTTTAGTCTAGTAGCACTAGGTTAGTCCTGGGAGCTAGAGTTGAGTCTGAGTCTATGTCTCAGGGATTCCAAAGTATCTTCGAGTCTCGGTAAAGCTTTTGTATCTTTCTATCTTTGTACTCTTGTTACTCCAGTATAATATATATCTTTGCTCTATCTTTTGTTATACTTTACTTTGTTTCTTAACACTTGCCTAGTGTGGTGTACCTTTATTGCACACTAGATCCAAGGCTTAGGTTTGTGTTGTTCTTTAGTTATCTGAATCTTGCTAGACTTGCCGATGCTATAAGCTTGTATTAAACTTTTGATCTAAGATTAAGTTAGTTCTCACCCTTTGATCAAGGAAGAACTTTAGAGTTCAAGTTCTCACTTGAACTCTAGTATAGTGTGCTATCTTACCCACGCAGCTCTGGTTGGTAGCCTCTCTAGGTGACAGCTTTAGAGGTCTCAGTATTCCAATCCCATCGTTCAGTAAGCCCGTAGGCGTTAGCTGGGTCTCCTTCGGTGGGCAACTAACTACCCCCTGACCCCTCGAGGCGCTGGAATTTCGCTCGACGCAAGGCCCTAGTTTGTGTTTGGTTAACTTAGTTCAACCGCGAATACTCCTCTGCAGCGGTTAAGGAATAGAGTTTGGAAACCTTAATCCCACTCGTTGTCCTCCCAGATAGCTACCTAGGTGTTAGCTTCTTTAGTCCCTATTTTACTCTTACCACCATACACTACCTTGTTATCTGACTCCCGTTGTAAGATTAGTTTGTATTTTATCTAAGTTATAGTACTGCTTGAAAGTTCGACATTTCATTCCATCTATTCGCCCTTGCTTCCCTGTGGATTTTTACGATACTCGGAATACTCTGAGTGAAAAAACTACAGCGAATCTCCGTACGGTTGCGGAATAAAATCTGTTACGCTAAGAGACGTTAACAAGCTTTTTCAGTCGCCATTGCCGGGGAAGCAATTGGCAATAGAAGTTTGATTTGTTCGAACCTAGGTACTTATAACTTGATAACATACTGCTATTTCTTAGCGGGTTTATTTGCCTCTGTCTACTTTATTGTTGGGTGACAGAGAGGTGTATGACCGGTTTTGACCTACCAGCAAACTTTCACAACAATCCGGAGTCGCTGCTCAGAAGGAGAGTCCGTCAAAAGACAATCCACGGGCAGAGGCCGGTGCCAGCTACACTGGAATTTGGATCCACAAGCACATCCCACTAGACACCCATGGCTAAGAAGACAATTCGCGAGTTCTCTGTCCCATCCAGTAGCAACATCCCCACTAGACCAAATGTGGCCGTTGGAGAGGAGTTTGAACTCAAGTCAGGTGTCATCCACATGGTCCAAGCTAGTCCATTCTGCGTATTGGCGTCAGAGGATGCGAACAGCCACCTCCAGCAGCTCCTGGAGATATGCATCACTTTCACCATCAAAGGCGCAACCCCTGATGCTGTTCGGCTTCGCCTCTTCCCATTCTCACTGATACGGAATGCAAAACAGTGGTTTTACCTGAATCCCAACAACTTGACGAGCTGGGAGGCGTGTTCCAATGCCTTCCTTGCAAAGTATTACCCCTGGGGAAGACAAGCTCACTGAGGAACCGGATCTCGAGCTTTAAGCAGCTCACTAATGAGTCCGTGGCGGAGGCATGGGAAAGACTCCAAGAATACATCGCTGTCTGCCCCTACCACGGTATGGAACAGTGGCTGATAATCTAGAATTTCTCCACGGGCTACACCAGTCCGCGCAGGAACATCTCGATGCAGCCGCCGGAGGATCATTCTTGTCCTTGAGCGTTGCTGCTGCCCGCAGTCTCATCGAGAAGATGGCAAGCAACCAAGGATGGAGAGAGGAGAGGGAGAATAATAAGCCCCGTGGAGTCCACCATATTGACGGCTCCGACATGCTCGCCGCCAAAATCGACCTCCTGCTAAAGAAGCTGGAGGGCGCTCCTGAAGCTGAGCCGGTCCAGGCACTGGATTCTCGCATTACTTGTGAGCATTGCTGGAACACCGGCCACATGGGGAACAGCTGCCCTGAAAATGGATCAGAGGACGTCAACTTCATCAACAACAATGGCTTCAGCAACAGGCCTCGTCCTCAACCAGGTTGGAATTCACGACCCAACTTACCTTTCGCTGGCCAAGGTATGTCTTCTGGCAGTTCTCAGCAGTTTAATAAGAATCATTTTGATCAAAAAGCTGTGAACGATAGCATTAGTAAGAAATTTTATACGAATGATAGAGTTCTTGATTCTCTGTCGCATCAATTGGAAACTATGAACAGCGCCATGAAGAACCAACTGAGCTTTAACAAAATGTTAGAAACCCAGATAGCTTAGCTCGCTGCCGCTCTACCTAGTCCTACTTCGGGAAAGCTTTCAGGACAGCCCGAGCCATCCCCGAAGGAACATATAAGTGCTGTAACCACTAGGGGTGGAAGGTCTACACAAAACCCCCCACATCCTAGAAATGCAGGAAAAGAACAGGGAAAGCAGGCCATACCAGAGGAGGAAGATGAGGAAGATCGTGAACCACTACCGGTGAAGGAAGCACCGAGTCAGCTCTACACGAGTTCTATGACACCACAGTACTCCCTTTTCCTCAAAGGCAGAAAAGGGCCTCGGTCGACGATCAGTTTGGCAAATTTTTTGAGGTAATAAAGAAGTTATTGAGAGCCAATGGACCGGCCTCATTGCTTTCCTGGTGTGATGAGTGATTGTCAATGAGCTCAAGCCCTCCGATGGACTGGAGGTAGATGATGAAGACTTTGGTGGACTGAGGCGAAAGCCCTCCAATGGACCGAAGGCAATGCTCGGTGTCGGTCAGCCATAGAAGCTCAGTCCACGGAGGGGCGGTTCGGCAACGGTGGTGTAAGCCCTCCGATGGACCGCGAGGCGACTCCGATGGATTGGAGAAGTCGGGTGCCACTGTGGTGCTCCAACCTGAGTGCATGGCGCGAAGACGTGCGAGGGAGGCTTTGGCAGCTTCGGCTCAAAACCGCCACCCAAGTTCAAATGACTTGGTGGGTTGGGCTTTGACTCGCTAAGATAGAAGATTGGGCCAAGACCTGGCCCAGGAAGCCCGCAGAATAAAGTTTTCCAGTTTCTGACTTAAAAACCGGGGGAAGCTTCTGGACTATTGGCTACGTGGCATACATCCAAGCGAGGCATGGATAAGAAGAAGATCAAAGCGTCATCGTAGTCGTTCGATTGTATCATTTTCATTTCAGCCCCTTCCGGGCATTCTAGAGACTTAGGTCTTAGTGTTAAATGGTGTCGTTAGGCCTGGGCTATATATACCTAAGTGGCTGGTCATTTAGGTGACTCTTCCACCATTAGAAAACCCTAGGTTTAGTTTCCATACAGCCAAGTGCTTAAGAGAGAAAGAAGAGCTTTAGGCTAGGATTTGAGTCCCCTATCTAGTGTTCTTCACATCAAGAGGGAAGGATGAAGGGTGGTAGGCTGTATGAACCTTTGTATGCACTCAATTTTATGATTAATCTAGCAATATTCCTCTGAAATTGGAGTGCTTGTGTGCAGCCCTCTCCCTTCCTCCTCTCTAGTTTGGTTTTTGGGTGATTTCTCAAAGGCTTTTGGTGCTTTGCTTTACCTACGAGTTTTCCCCACTTCTTTTGGTGTTTTGGACTTACAAGGACATGGAGATTATGACTTAGATCATCTCAAACCTGCAGGTTTGCCACGAGCAAGTCGAATTTGAGTTTTCCCCTTTTCTTGCCCAAAGCTTGCCTCTTCACGAGATCTGAAATTTCTGCTAATCTCTTGATCTTTTTCCATGGATCTTTTGGGAATAGCTTTGGAATAGTGCTCAGATAGCCTGTGTCAATTTTCGTGAAGATTGGACAAGGTTTGGTCAGGTTTTAGGTTTGGGAACTCAAGTTCTAGGGTTCTACCGGACTATCCGGTGTAACCACCGGACTATCCGGTCCTCTACCGGACAGTCCGACGACGTGCATCGGACTATCCGGCTCCGGCCCTCGTCCCAGCCTCTACTGGACTATCCGGTCTCTACTGGACTGTCCGGTGAAGTGTACCGGACTATCCAGCGTGTGGCTGTGCAGTCGGTTTGTGTTGGAGTTTTTAACGTTTGGTTTTTGCTTTGTCCTTGCTCGAGTGATTCTCACCACTGGCCCATACTCTTCGCTCCCTGTTCATCAGTGAGACGCATTTAGGTGCGGAGTGGCTACGTGGGATCCTTTTTTGCAAGTGACGTTGTTTCACTTGACTTGCGATCTTGTGGTCGTTGAGTCTTGTGCTTCCGCTTGCTTGGTGTGTACCCGTTCAGTGGGCGACACCAAGTGCTTGCTAGACACGTTTCCTTTCAGTGGACGGTTTCTAGTGTTTGTTGTGTGTAGTGTGTTGTGGCGGAACTGCCAATTTAATATGGGCTAAGTACACCTGCCACCATTTGCTTGCAGTGTACTTAGACCGTACTAAACCCGGTCGTCCGTCGAGAAGCCCTCGGCTCTCGATTTGCACCAAATCCCAGAGGAACCGACATCACACACATCCGACTCACGATGGAGCCACAACAGTTACATCATCACAGGCAGTTGATATATAGAGTAGATAGACTTAGTTTACAAACCAAGAAGGTATATAGTCAAATACATGTTCAAAATACATATAATGCGGAAGCGTTTTCGAAACATCTCGCAGCGGAAACCGAATACTTAAATAGTCTTCATACAGACGAACGAGGTGAGAAGCACCAAGCCCACCGGTGCTACCCTTCTTCAAGCAGCTATCCGAATGCCGCCAGTACCTGTGAGCCAAAAGTGGGGGCAAACCCTGAGTACTAATTACTCTGTAGGGCTTAATGGACGGGGTTTACGGCTGTCGCAAAGCTCAGCTTACTAGCAAGTAGGTCCTTAGCCATTGATTTTAAACTGTAAACTGTTGCCATAGGATAGCGGGATTTGACAGTCGCTATCCTTTAATCATGATTATCCACCATGTTTTAGTGTCATGCTATAGCGGGATTTGACAGCCGCTAGTCCTTATCCTGAATGTCATTGGTAATATAAGGTGAATAATTTGCATGAAGTAAAGCATATATATCCATTGTGTAGTATCAGATCAGCAAGTCCATAAAACATCATGTCTCAAACAGTTCTACATTGCCCGTGTGCGATATTGGCATTCTCACACCTGGTGAGCATCAGCGATTCGAATCGATTTTTATATTCCCGGGAATAACTAGAAGCACCAGGATGACATATGCTTACTAACTCCCAGCTTTCCACATATGATTCCCCCATCTCCACTTGTCCCGTCTCAAGTTCGATGACCACTCCCGCCTGACTCCCGGAGCGCGTTGTCGCAGGAGCGTTACCTCGGTTACGTCGGGTTCTGCCCTCCTTTGACACCCGGCTCTGCGGCCACCTTCCTCTCAACCAGTGGGTAGGAACGTGCCCCTTTCTTGAGACGGCACAAGTAAGACTTTTACCGGTCCATTGATCCCGGATAAGCACCCTAGCAATGTTATGCCGATCAGCAGGCGAACAGCGAACAGGCCTTATGCGACTCGGGCGGAGTCCACCATACCATCCACATCATTTTTCGACATAGTAATCCCATATCTCCGCCCGGTCTCAATTGAAAGCATAACATAGCAATAATAAATTCATAGTAATGAGAATTCACCATTTGAAAGTAAACCCTACGAGACAAGTAACAGTGCTCACTCGTGTCTACTCGCGCCTAACCACTCTAGGCACTCGTCCTACGAACCCTAAGTATAGGTGCTAGGGCCAGGGCGGCCGGGAAGTCTAATGCAATTGGTGTCAACCAATCCGAATGCATATGCGTAACTCAAAATAATTTGTTTGCTGGGTTTTGCATGGTCCTGCCTACCTTGATTCACTTTAATAAAACCAACAAATTAAGGTACTGTTAGTTTGCCGGGTTGTGAGGCTTCGCCCCAGGCAACCCCTTGATCCCTTGGACAACTCCTCCTTCCAAGCACGACTGATGGGCCCTCTAGGTCGTGAATGGGTCTTAGTTGGTCTTCTGGATCACCGTTGGTTGAAGTAGTCCCACGCGCTCGTTTCTTGATCACGTATCTGTAATGAGCGTCACTATATGACTCACATGCGGGATGATGCAAGAAATAAGATGCATGAACACGAAACACACGTATGAATAACCATTTCAATGAACAGGTGAAAAGGTGATTGATAAACTACCTAAACACGGAGTACCTCAATGGACCTAGATCAAACATATACTTTCTGGACTCTATGCACCAACATTAAGTTACCATATTTTCTAGAGGATTTCCCTAGCCATTTATGACCACTTTTCCTAATTATCTCTTCTAACATGTAGCCTTTTATTATTTTCAAATCACCATTAAAACTTAACATGCAGGGGCTCATATTGTACCAGTGAGACACTCATACTACCTAAAGTATAGGAAAAATGCTAGAGAGTCAATTTGAGCATATTCCTTGTAGCCTCCACTTCCTAGGTTAGATAAATGCACATAACACATGTATAATGGCAAAAGGGTAATTAAACAGCAAGTGCTAGGGCTACAAAAATTCACATAGTGCTATAATGCCACAAGAAAGCTACTGTCCAAGTTTCATGCCATTTGGAGTTCATTTAGTGCACTTTTGACTTTTATCCTAATTAATCACGCATGCAACAAACCAGGGGCAAAACAGACATTTCACACCTCCTCATCATACCTATCATGTAGATCTATTCAAGAGGAGTCTAACGCAACTGAGTTTGTCCATTTTGGAATTTTCTGTGATTTTATATGATTTTCCAAAGTTCACCGCTAATTAAAATGCATTCAAATGGAAAATCACTCAGACTAGAGACCTAAATGTAATTAACCGTAGACTCCAGGGGTCTGCACAGAAGATTCCGCTGACTCAGTGAATAGTAAATGAAACCGACGCGTAGAAATGGAAACTCACAGGGGGTTTTCTGCAAAACCCCCTTCTTTCTTCTACCTTCGGCTGGGGGGATGACGGCGCGCGACGGCCGACGTCCCCGCGCTTGCGCTGGCGCGTAGGGGCGGCGTCTTGGAGCCGAGGCGGCGGCCAAGGGTGTTCCCGGTCGCGGGCTACCTCTCGGGGTAGATCTCGTCGCCGGCGATGGAGAGGGGAGGCGGCGCGGCGAGGGTGAACCCGGGGTGAACGCGCGGCGAGGCCGCGGCGGCGCGGGGCCGATCCGCCGACTCCGGCGACGGGAAGGGGCGAGGACGGGCGTGAAAGCTCCGCGGGGAGATGGCGCACGCGGTGGTGGTGAAGTGGAGGAGCGGGGATGGCCGGAGGAAGGCTCTCCGCGTTGAGGCGCGGGTGAGTCGAGGCGGCGCGCGGCGTCGCGCGTCGGGAAGGGGGCTAGGGCCGACGGCGGCGGCCTAGGGTTTGGGGTTTCGGTGGAGGGAGGTGCGGTGACGACGGGGAGCGCGTTGGACGAAGGGGAGACGGCCCGAGGTGACCGGCATAGCGAGCTCGCCGCGGGCTAGGCCATGGCGTGGCCACGGCGTGCGTGCACGCGGAACTAGCTGGAGGTGGCGGGGCGAGGCCGAGGGTCGGCGGGGACGGTGGAGGAGCTCTAGGCGACTGCGGTGGGGGTGGTGGCTAGGCGAATGGCGGTCCGCAAGGGCGGCGGCACGCGAGAGCTTCAAGTTCGGCCATGGCGCCGTTCATGGCGGGCGCTCGGCTCTGGACAGAGAGACAGGAGAAGGCGAGTGAGGGAGTGAGTGGAGGAGGTCGCGAACGCGTCCAGGTGAAGGGGAGGGCGCCGGGGCAGCGCGGGCAGGGGCAGGGCGCGGCGGCAGAGCCCGTCGGCTGCGTGGCCTCGGCCGTGCAGGGCGCCGGACGACCGGGTACGCGCGGGAGCAGGAAGAAGGGGAGGTGACGCGGCGTGGACCGGGTGTACGGACCGCGCGCCGATGACAGGTGGGACCGGGTGAAGTTGAGAAGAGAGGTGTCCACGGACTGGGTGCACGAACTGATGGGCGTGGGACCGAGTGGGGCCTGCAATTGCTGTCAGCGCGGGATGGGATCCAATGGGCTGACGTGTGGGGCCCGCATGTCATAGACAGAGGCCTGGGAAAAAGGAAAAACCCAATTTGACTGCCTGAACACATATTTTTAGTTTGCATTTTTGAGCACTTTAGAGACTGAAATTGGGAAAGCTCCAATTGGAAGAGTTGTTGTCAATTTCGTGATCTGCAACTTTGTCAAAACACTTGATACCATGTTCTGTGTAAAAATATGGTTTAAATTTGAATTCAAACTGTTGACCGCAGTTTGACCAACAGAGCCTATTCGTTTAGAAATTCTAAAAGTCCATTTTGTGTCCACTTTCATACAAAGAGTTTTATATCAATATTGTTCAGGATTTTATTATCCACATTTTTGTCAATATAACCATTTCAAGATTATGGCTGTAAGACCAATGAAATTTGAATTTACTAAGTAGGTCAGATTTGGGCAGATTTCACAGATTTACAAGCAAGCACCCAAAACACCATCCAAACTACTGTGCATGTTAATACTCCATTTACCAAAGTTGTTCAACACCTCTTTGCCTACAAATTTGGTAATATAAGTTTCACCTAGATCACCACAGATTTCAAACTACAAGCGCAATTGTATTCAGGGGTTTGGTCGAAAAGCGGGTTTACCTTGTGTGGAGCCTTTCTTGTTTTCAATTTTTGAAGTATCAAATGAAATCTAAACACTTCCACTCTAGATTCATTTGAAAGGTGGCAAGCTTAATTTCATTTGATAGTAAGGAAGATTTTTAAGTTATATAGTGGAATCAAAATTAATTTCAGTATGAAGTTTGGTGTCCAGCTGAAAATCTAGATTTTTTTGTATTAGGATAGAAAAATTTTGATTTAGTGGTTTCTCCACCTAATCCTTGTTACTCTCAAAGCGTGATTAAACCCTAATTCATCATTAGCTTGTGTCTAACTGTGTGTCAAGGCGCTTGAGATGCCAGGGGCATCACATGTGTCAGGTTGCACCAGGGGGTTGTGAGTTTGAGTTTTTAAGAGCTCCTATTCACCCCCCTCTAGTCGCACGTCTCGGTCCTACAGTTATATGTCAATATTCCATTGTTAGATGCGATGCAGGTGCCTACATATGCTAAGTACCTGAAGGATATCCTCAACAACAAGAAGCCACTGCCATCAACTAAAGTTGTGCTCCCCATGGAGGAGTGTAGCGCTGCTATACTCAACCAGCCGCCTGAAAAGAAGAAGAATCCTTGGAACCCCTCCATATCATGCTCAATCGGAACCCAGAATTTTGATCAAGTAGCTCTCTGTGATCTGGGAGCAAGTGTCAGTGTCATGCCAAAGGTAGTCTTTGATAAACTTATGTATGCTACACTTGCCCCTACTGCTATGTGCCTGCAGCTAGCGGATCAATCGATTCGCTACCCCCGTTGGGATTGCCGAAGATGTCCCGGTGAAAATCTGGAGCTTCATTGTCCCGGTGGATTTTGTGGTACTGGACATAGAGGTAGACACAAAAACGCCGCTCATCCTTAGGCGACCGTTCCTAAGCACCGCACAGGCCAACATTGATGTCGGAGCCGGAGAAGTCCACCTCAACATCAATGGCAGACGGGAGACATTCGCCTTCAAACCGAAGGTCAAACAGTGCCGACAGGTAAAAACTTTCAAATTTAAGTGTTAGGCATCCCGGGAGACACCAAGAGAGAAGATTGAGATTTCGCCAAGTAAGCCGAAGATGGATTCTCTCCTCGTAGCCATGGAAATGCTCCTCTACGATGAAGATGCCCGCAAGCTCAAAGCCGATCGCAGAGCCGAGTCGCTGAGACGTGCCTCACTGGCCCAGCTGCCGACAAAGGAATCAGGAGGCAAAGCTCCTGAGACAAAGGTCACCACCAAGGCAATGAACACACCTCAAGAATGGTGGAAGAAAAAGGAAACGCCAAAAGCCAAGCCAGAAAAGAAGACCAAAACTCAGAAGAAAAAGGTTGTGGCAACCAAGAAGGTTTGGGGAGAAAAAGTTGCGGCTCAGATGGCCGCTAAGTCTCCGTCAAGTGCTGACTATGAACCCAAGGTATGACTTGCCCTCGCCAGGAGGAAAATTGGCTTTATCCTCCACTGCATATTTAATTTCTTCGTGCTTTTTTTCCTTCTCTTTCTTGCATCTACCTTTGAATTTCACCACTACATGTTTAAATTTCATCAAATTTTGCTTAAGTTTTGCATTTAGTCTAATCTTATTTTGTGAGAAAAAAAACACTTTGGGAGGCCGCCCGACCCCACCTAGGGTTGGCCGACCCCCCTAGCCCCCTCGGTTCCCTTCCTACGCGTGCACGACTCAAGTGGCCAAGCCACTGCGCCGCCCGGCGTCCTACCGCATCGCCCGGTCCCTGCCACCGACGCCACTCGGCCTCGTTGCGCCGTCCGCGTCCCCTCGTCAACCACCAGCCTAGGAGCTAGGCTCCTGCTCCATACACTGAGCCGCCCAGTGCTTGCCTCGAGCCGCCCGGCTCCCTTGCCTGCCTATAAATACATGCATGCACCCCCTTCACTCCTTGCTCCGCTCAGTGTTGGCGTTTCCTAGCCTACTGATATAGATCCGCAAGCGCACGGAAACACGTTGTAGCTTTTCACTCTAGAGTATTCCAGGGTATCGAAATCCACGAGGAACGAGGAGTAACTCAACGTAGAACAGGTAGGAACGAACTTAGCTTTACTAAACAAACTAGTGTTCTACTCAGCAGGTTTACTTGGACACTAAGCCTATAGAACACTTCCGGGCACTAGAGTGCTGATAACCCAGACGAGAAAGGCGGGCACTATAGAACTCAGCTATGCGTCGATGACTACTTATCCGAACGACGGGGTGGAGTACACAGGGTACACGCTCGCTGTCAACAAGCGGACCTACCACCAAAGTTGCGTGGGACAAGACACCTTCCAAGGCAAACTCTAGTCTAGACACCACATCTACACAACCGAGTTTACTACTACACAGGTTCGAAGCCTGAGAGCAAGCACAACTGTATAGCTAAACTACACAGAGCGCACTTGGCACCCGTAAACTACTAAGCAAAGCACTGAGTATGTAAATAAAGTAAGTATGAAATAAATAAAGAAGGGAGCAAGGAACTTTACTATATCCTGGAAATAGAGTAATAATTCCTCTGAGAAATAGAGCTTGGGAATAGAAGACCAATAGAGAATTGCGACTCCTTCACTCTACAACTCACTACTCACTCTTGATACAACTTGGCTCTCTCTACAATGCCAAGGGTGGCTTCACTACTATACTCTACACTCAACTACACAACCGCACTAGTGTTATCTTGATCCACCACACCTTGCAAATGACCTCCCAGGGGGTATATATAGCCTGGATGGACGAAGGGGTATTTGTAGGTGTGCAAGGTCGGTTGGGCATAGGTCGGTGGTCGGCCGTCCTGGGGGTAGGTTGGCCGACCCTAGGGTAGGTCGGCCGGCCAGCCCGGGAGGTCGGGCGACCATCCGATGCACCGCCTTCCTTGATCCTTCGGCTGTGATTTGCTCCGAATGTCGGTTGGCGGTTGTGGCGGTTGAGGCACGTGCAAAACGAGGTCGGTACTAGGTTGGCCGACCTTGGGATAAGGTTGGGCGACCTCTGATTGGCTGCATGTTTTCTCCCTCGGATTGCTGACGTCATTGATCCTTTGTGTGAAGTCCTTTTGGCCCTTGGATGCATTGGATTCTTGATCCGACGGTTGCATTTAACCTCTTTTGTGTTTCTTTGCATGCAGGTTGAATTTGGAAACGTGGCAAGGTCGGGCGACCAGGAGGGGAGGTTGGCCGACCTGGGCCTGTGGTTGGCCGGCCTGGCTACTGAGGCTGATGGGCCTCAGGGCGGCCGATCAGGTCAAGCGACCACACCCATGTCGGCCGACCTGGGATGGTGGTCGGCCGACCTGTGTTTCCTGGCCCATTGCTCTCCTTTGCCTCATTGCCCTTGTTTGTCCAGTTTCATATGGTTTTGAATGTGTAAAACTCCTGCATACAACCTTTATGCACAACTCGTGGAACTAGTTAGAGATTAGTGAAAACTTGGTAAAGTATACTCTAAAACATGAAATGTTGGTGGTCGAAATGGGTTTTATCGACCACCAACACCCCCCACACTTAAACCTTTACTCGTCCTCGAGCAAAGAAGAGAGTTAAGCGCAAGTGGAAAGGGCATAACATCAACAACCACCATAGCAAGCACAAGGTTACTCCAAACTATTTCATCTTGCCCAAGATTTCAATGGTGTCTACACTTAAGTTTTGGGATGTTGAGACATGGAACAAGAATATATCAGAGTTAACTTCAGGTTCCCACACCACATGAGTAGAGAGGTTTTTAAGATTTTCAAAACAGGGCAAGCCAACTTTTCTGATCTCAAGTCCAGCTCTCAGTCACTCACAGGACAAGGTGTCCTTGCAAAGAGTTTTGCATTCCTCACATTCTATACTACTAAGGCTTTTGTGGAGCTTTTGGTAGTTGAGCGAATGATGCCATCCTGTCATGCTTATGTTGTCGAATCAAATCAAATGTCAAGAAAGAAATCATAATCAAGTGAGATTTGGCCAAGTGCAAGTGTAGTGTAGGGACTTGTCTCTTGTAGGTGCTTAATTTGAATCCCATGTTTGAGTAGAGGGCATGGAGTCTTTTTCTTTTTCTCATCATTCTTTTTTTTTACTTTTCTCTTTTCTCTCTTTTTCTTTTTCGACTTCCATGCCTCTCTTTCTTTCAAACAGAACTTGGATGGGATCATTGACATTTTGTTGCACACCTTTTTGAGAGACTTTATTTCATAGAACGTGCATGTGAAGGCCAAAATTCTCAAATGATGCGAACTCTTTAATGGCACAAAACTTGATAAAACTCAAAGCAATCAGGGATGCATGAATGTACAAATACTCTTTTTCATATGTGGCACTGGTGAGATGGGATTGGAACATGAGATCATCCAAGAAGGAATCCTCTTTTTATTTTGCAAATAAAACTCTTAACTCATGAAACAACAAACTAAACATAAGTGGTTCCCTATCCATAAAGGTATCCAAAGGCAAGATTACTCTAGCATGAGGAATAACATGGTGCAAGCACAAGTGAGATATGACATCATGATCATGTAGAGCATCATTTACCAAGGTTTCATGTAAAACAAACGCAAACTTGAGTGGTACAAATAATAAAATGTGCAAACCTGACCTCCAAATGCGGGCTCGAGATGGGAGTGGGCCGGCCAGTCCTGAGCCGGGGTCGGCCGACCCTGTAACCAGGTTGGGCGACCAGGGGCCAGGTCGGGCGGGCAAGTGCTAGGTTGGGCAGCCACCCCTCTTCGTGATTTGCCTCGTGCGCTTGTTTGTTTCGGGTGAGAGAGCCTTGGGGAGACGTGACAACGCGGTGTATATATTTTTGTGCAAGTCGCATGGTTGGCCAACCTAGACTGAGGTCGGGCGACCTAACCGATGGGTCAGGTGGCCTGATCAGTGGGTCGGCCGACCTGCATTGTCTCCGTTTTCCCCTGAATTTTACTGAGTAGTGTTGTGGCATCCTGCATAAGATGTTTTCTTGCGTGGTTTCTGCAGGATTAGTGATAGGAGGTCGAATGGCTTTGGCCATTCCACCCAAACTTTATTGGAACAAAGAAAACCTTCCTACCTTTATTGAATTAAATCAAATTGGAGGCGCATGTTACAAAAAGGGAAATTAAAACAAACAAAACTTATTCAACCTAAAGAAACTCATGCGCCTAAGATAACTAGAAGCAAGGGCATCTATGGTTGTGGTGGGTCATAGAGTTCTGGATACCCTATTGCTTCCGCAAGGCGGCGGACCTTGGCAGACAGTCCCTTCCTAAGGACATCTATTTTATCATTAATCTCCATCCGCCAAAGCTCGCCTTCAGCACATCGCTCCTCTAAATTCCGCAATTTGGCCCTGAGCGCTATGTTTTCCTCCCTAAGAGAGGCCACTGTGTCTTCATCACCAAATGAGTCTTCGAACTTCCCAGGCGATCCTCGGATGGGGGGAGGTACAGCCACCCTATTCACCGTCCTACGAGGTAGAGTGGAATCAATGGACTCATCTATAGATGAATCCGGGATGGCTACCCTTGGCACAAACACCTTAGCATACCCGCCCGTGGGAGTTTTCATCCCACGGAGAGTATGGGTGGAGTGACTAGGGAAGACCGGTTCCCTAGATGGTCCAGCGGCCTCCTCCTGGAAGAGGCTCTTGATGCACTTCACAGGGGCGATACCACCCATGGTAGGACGTGGCGATGGGCGCGCCACCTTCTTGGCGATGGCCTTAGTGGGGGACAGACCACAAGGGGGCCTATCCACACTGTGGGAGCGTCGAGGAGAGTTCAGGCGACCTGCACAGGTGGCTGGCCGGCCGCGGGGGCTGTCACCCATGGTCGGCCGACCCTGACCAGAGGTCGGGCGACCCTGACCAGAGGTCGGCCGACCCTGAGGACCTAGTCCCGTCGGCCAGGGTGACCTCCGTACGATTCTCTCCGGGCTCTCCTCCTTCGGGATGGACTGGAGAGGTCATGGTGAGTCCTCGGACACCGGGGTGTATGTGGCGGTGGTGTCTGAGGTGATGGAGACGATGGCCTTGCCATTGTTGTGTGGAGAAGGTGGTGCCATGGCTGAGCTCTAGATGGAATGAGATGGGATTGAGATGTGGGAGGAAGAAGATGGCCTTCTTTCACCTTAAAACGTCGGAATCCCGATCTCATCCACTCAACAGAACCGGAATAGCTGGGGAAAGCGCTCCAAAACTTGAAAATCAAATTTTGGCAGTCGGGCGGCCAGGATCGGAGGTCGGGCGACCTGGCACTGAGATCGGGCAACCGTGCCCTAGGTCGGCCGACCCGGCCTCGGGCCTGGTGGCCTGGCTGTTGCACCCGAGGGTCGGGCGACCAGACCCTGAGGCCGGCCGGCCACGCCAACCCTTGGCTGGACGTGCCAAGAGTTGGGATTACCCCTATTAGGTGGCCTTTACCCAAAAACATGTGTTGGACATTGGTTCTATTGAGATTTTGCAGCAAAAGGTGAGATTAGAAGAGTTTTAAGGGAGAAAAAGCAAGTAGTGTACATGGCTTGTTTTATGGTCTGAGCTCGACCATGGACGTGTGATCATACTATCTTGTGCAGCTCAAAGACGTCCATTTCTTTGAGCTGAGGCGCTGCCCATTCGCCTTGAAAACATTTCCGTCATCGTCCTGGAGGGTGATGGCGCCGTGATCGGCGGCTTCAAGGACCTTGAAGGGTCCTTCCCACTTACTCCTAAGCTTACCATGACCAAATAAACGAATGCGACAGTTAAAGAGTAGTACCTTATCTCCCGCTTTGAATGATTTGATCTTGATCCGCTTATCGTGCCATCTTTTGGTGCGCTCCTTGTATAGCTTGGCACTGTGGTATGCCTTCTCCCTCCATTCCTCCAGCTCGGCCAGTTGCATTTGCCGTCTTACACCTGCCGACTGGAGATCCATGTTCCACCTTTTGACCGTCCAGTGAGATTTGAATTCGAGTTCCACTGGAAGATGACAAGTTTTGCCGTACACCAATTGGTATGGTGTCATGCCAATGGGAGTTTTATATGCAGTGCGATATGCCCAGAGAGCATCGGGTAGCTTGGATACCCATTCTTTTCCCATAGCCTTGACCGTCTTTTGCAATATGTTCTTGATTTGTTTGTTTGACATCTCGGCTTGGCCACTTGTCTGCCGATGGTAAGGGGTGGCAACACGGTGGTCCACACCGAGTTCAGCGAGACACTTCCTGAAGCGCTTGTCAATGAAGTGGCTGCCCCCATCGCTGATGATGACTCACGGTACTCCAAAATAAGGAAAGATTGTTTCCCAGAACATCTTAATAGAGTGTCTTGAGTCCGCTGCAGGACACGGCATTGCCTCTACCCATTTTGATACATAGTCAACTGCGACCAAGATGTACTCCTTGTCTCCATTCTTGGGAAAAGGTCCCATGAAATCTATGCTCCACACGTCAAATATATCAAGCTGGAGATTGCTTGTGAGTGGCATAGCATCTCTTGGATTTATATTCCCTTGGCGTTGGCACCTTGGACACCGTCGCACGAACTCTTTTGCATCCTCGTACATAGTGGGCCAGTAGAACCCGCTTTGCCAGATTTTTGCATGAGTCCGATAAGCCCCATAGTGACCTCCATAGGAGGATGCATGGCATCTATCAAGGACTTGCGGTGCTTCACAAGCTGGAATGCAGCGACGTAGGAGTCCGTCTGCGCAGAGTTTTTATAGGTAGGGGTCATCCCGGAGATAGAATCGGCAGTCGTGGGCCAATTTCCTCTTGTCTGCTCCTTCAGGGACATAACCAGCAACGATGTAATTCACCAGATTAGCATACCAAGGTTGGGCTGTTGTCACCTTTAGAAGCTGATCATCTCTCATATAGTCATCGATCGGCAAGGGTGATGTTTCTTCAAACTTCATTCGTGAGAGATGATCTGCAACTAAATTCTTTACTCCCTTTTTGTCTCGGATCTCGATATCAAATTCTTGGAGTAGCAGCACCCACAGGATGAGTCGTGGTTTTGCATCTTTCTTGGTCAGGAGGTATTTGAGAGCTGCATGATCTGTGTAGATAATGACTTTCGATCCTACCAAGTATGATCTGAACTTGTCGATTGCAAAGACCACTACCAGTAGTTCTTTCTCGGTGGTTGAGTAATTCAGTTGTGGGCCAGTGAGCGTTTTGCTTGCATAAGAGATAGCATGATGCTTTTTATCCTTGCTCTGACCCAATACTGCTCCAACAGCGAAGTCGCTTGCATCACACATGATTTCAAAAGGTAAATTCTAGTCGGGTGGCTGAATGATTGGGGTTGAGACCAGAGCCTTCTTAAGCGTGTGAAAGGCCTCGAGACATTCCTCGTCGAACACAAAGGGAACATCCTTAGCCAGCAAGTTGGTCAGAGGCCTGGCTATATGGGAGAAATTTTTGATAAATCTCCTATAAAACCATGCATGGCCTAGGAAGCTTCAGATGGCCTTTATGTTGGTGGGTGGAGATAGTTGTTCAATGACCTCGATCTTTGCACGATTTACCTCTATGCCTCTTTCCAAAATTCTGTGTCCCAGAACGATTCCTTCTCTGACCATGAAGTGGCATTTCTCCCAGTTTAGGACAAGATCAACTTCTTGGCATCTTTTGAGAATTTTTTCAAGGTTCTCTAAGCATCCGTCGAAGCTCTTGCCGTATACTGAGAAATCATCCATAAATACTTCCATGATCTCTTCGATGAAATCAGAGAATATTGCCATCATACACCACTGGAATGATGCTGGAGCATTGCACAGCACGAACGACATTCGCCTGTAAGCGAAAGTTCCGTAAGGGCATGTGAAGGTCGTCTTGCTCTGGTCCTCTGGGTGAATCGGAATCTGGTGGTATCCAGAGTAGCCGTCGAGGTAGCAGAAGAAGGAGTGTTTTGCCAGTCTCTCCAACATTTCATCAATGAAAGGAAGAGGAAAGTGATCTTTCCTAGTGGCGGCATTAAGCTTTCTATAGTCAATGCACATCCGCCATCCTGTGACAGTTCTTTGTGGTATGAGATCATTGTTCTGATTCTTGACGACTATCATCCCTCCTTTCTTCGGTACAACTTGTACTGGACTGACCCATTCGCTATCACTTACGTGGTATATGATTCCCGCGTGAAGTAGTTTTAGTACTTCCTTCTTGACTACCTCTCTCATCGCATTGTTAAGTCGACGCTGCGGTTCCCTAGTTGGCTTGTGCTCGGCCTCCATAGGGATACGATGAGTGCACAGGTTGGGACTGATTCCTTTCAGGTCTTGAAGAGAGTATCCAAGCACAGATCTATACTTCTCCAGAACTGAAAATAATCGCCGGCTCTCACTCTCTGTCAGCTTGTCGCTGATGATCACCGGTGTGTCCTCATTCCCGTTGAGGAAGGCGTACTTCAGGCCAGGCGATAGTTGCTTTAGTTCTATCTTCGGAGCTTCGGGCCGTAAGGATTCACCAAGTTCTTCGAACTTCCATGGCTCCTCTACCGTACTGAAGTCGCTAACAGCCTCTTCCTCTAGGCTATCTTGACCCATTTCCTCAAGTGCAAGGCTCATCACTTCTTCCATAGGGTCAATCTCTGGCTTTGCTTCAGTATTGGCATTGAGTGACCTATCAATATTGACGTTGATTTCTTCGTTGCCAAGCTGAAGCTGCAATCTCCCTCGGTATATATCCGAGCTGGTGAGGGCGGCGATTGGAATCCCGACTACGATCAATGGTGGGGACCCCTCGGGGATGTCAAAGACGTGAAAGTCTAGGAACACCTGCGTATCCCGCAAGGTTGTTTGAATTACTCTCAGAACACCCTCGCATCTCAAATAGCTGCCCTTTGTCCATTGCAGATGCATGGCAGATCTTGATAGCGGTTGTGTCGGGTAGTACTCGTCCATTATGTGCTTAGGGATTATATTGATTCCTACCCTCGGGTCATATGTAATATCTTGCGGTTGAAGCCTTGATACTTGGGCTGGGATGACGCTGGGGTCTGGATAAAATTTGACCGTGTTTGTCTCCAGTCGTCTCTCCTCTAGCCAATCCCGATTGATTGCTGCTAAAAGCCAGAGTAGGTCCTCCTTCATATGCATTTTATAATCTGGTAGTACGTAAGATGGTTTGGAGGTCCTAGTGAAGCGTTGGTCTTGTTTCGGTAACTGAGAGGCATCACCAAAATCCATGAAGAGCTCGTCCTCAAAAGAGAACGGAGGTGCCGATGGAAGAACCATCAAGGCTAAACTGACCCTCTCAGTTTTCCTAGATGATGGTTCTGGGATTTCCTCGATTCGGAGGGGTAATTGTGGAGATGGGGTATATGATGTTTGTCTCTCTCCGAGTTCAAGTGTCTTGGGTGGCCTCTGTGGAGGTGGTTCTTCAAATGTATCGAGGTCAGAAGCTTTCTCGTGGATTTTGTCGAGAACTCTTCTTCCCTCGGATGGTGTCAAGTGGTAGAACGACCCTCCAGAGGCTAGGTCGAGACAAAGATCTGCTCTGGGTGTAAGGCCCCGAATGAAGTGTTGTAGCAACCATGCCTCGGAAATATCCAAATCCAGCCCCAGGAAGGCCAGACGATTGAAGCATTCCCAAGCTGTCCCTAAGGATTCTCTCTCGCGCTGTCGGAAGTTGAATACTTCACAGCGGAGGTCGATAACCTTATTTGGCGGAAAGAAACGGAGACAAAAGCTGTTTTTCAAGTTCTCCCAACTCCCTTCTACTTTACCAACTGTCTGCTTGCACCAGATTTTTGCTTCCCCCGTGAGCGAAAACGGGAAGAGCAACCATCGAAGTGTGTCCCCAGACATTCCCTGGATGACCAGTCAGCTGCATAGCTGCTCGAACTCCCGGAGGTGTGCGTAGGGACATTCTGATTCATGTCCTCCGAACAATTTATCTTGAACCATGGCTATCAAGCCGGGACGTAGCTGATAGCCTTCTACGGTGATGGGTGAGGATGATGGTGGAGGCCCCAAATAATCGCCCTTTGGAGCGGCGAATTGAAAGATAGGCATGGAATCCATATGGAAGATGGTATGTGGTATTTGGTGGGGATATATGTGGTGGTTGTAGTATAGTGTGAGTATGGACGATCCTAAGGTTCTAGTTGAATTAGCTACCGTTCCCCGGCAACGGCGCCAGAAAAGCTTGCTGGCGTTTCTTAGCCTACTGATATAGATCCGCAAGCGCACGGAAACACGTTGTAGCTTTTCACCCAAGAGTATTCTAGGGTATCGAAATCCACGAGGAACGAGGAGTAACTCAACATAGAACAGGTAGGAACGAACAGTAAAGCCAGCAATTGTAGAGACAAAAGACAGAGCAGAGCAGGTTCACTACTTTAAGTAAAACAACTTAGCTTTACTAAACAAACTAGTGTTCTACTCAGCAGGTTTACTTGGACACTAAGCCTATAGAACCACTTCCGGGCACCAGAGTGCTGATAACCCAGACGAGAAAGGCGGGCACTATAGAACTCAGCTATGCGTCGATGACCACTTATCCGAACGACGGGGTGGAGTACACAGGGTACACGCTCGCTGTCACCAAGCGGACCTACCACCAAAGCTGCGTGGGACAAGACACCTTCCAAGGCAAACTCTAGTCTAGACACCACGTCTACACAACCGAGTTTACTACTACACAGGTTCGAAGCCTGAGAGCAAGCACAACTGTATAGCTAAACTACACAGAGCGCACTTGGCACCCGTAAACTACTAAGCAAAGCACTGAGTATGTAAATAAAGTATGTATGAAATAAATAAAGAAGGGAGCAAAGAACTTTACTGTATCCTGGAAATAGAGTAATAATTCCTTTGAGAAATAGAGCTTGGGAATAGAAGACCAATAGAGAATTGCGACTCCTTCACTCTACAACTCACTACTTACTCTTGATACAACTTGGCTCTCTCTACAATACCAAGGGTGGCTTCACTACTATACTCTACACTCAACTACACAACCACACAAGTGTTATCTTGATCCACCACACTTTGCAAATGACCTCCAGGGGGGTATATATAGCCTGGATGGACGAAGGGGTATTTGTAGGTGTGCAACGTCGGTTGGGCATAGGTCGGTGGTTGGCCGTCCTGGGGGGTAGGTTGGCCGACCCTGGGGTAGGTCGGCCGGCCAGCCCGGGAGGTCGGGCGACCATCCGATGCACCGCCTTCCTTGATCCTTCGGCTGTGATTTGCTCCGAAAGTCGGTTGGCGGTTGTGGCGGTTGAGGCACGTGCAAAACGAGGTCGGTACTAGGTCGGCCGACCTTGGGATAAGGTTGGACGACCTCTGATTGGCTGCATGTTTTCTCCCTCGGATTACTGACGTCATTGATCCTTTGTGTGAAGTCCTTTTGGCCTTTGGATGCATTGGATTCTTGATCCGACGGTTGCATTTAACCTCTTTTGTGTTTCTTTGCATGCAGGTTGAATTTGGAAATGTGGCAAGGTCGGGCGACCAGGAGGGGAGGTAGGCCGACCTGGGCCTGTGGTCGGCCGGCCTGGCTACTGAGGCTGATGGGCCTCAGGTCGGCCGACTAGGTCGGGCGACCACACCCATGTCGGCCGACCTAGGATGGTGGTCGGCCGGCCTGTGTTTCCTGGCCCATTGCTCTCCTTTGCCTCATTGCCCTTGTTTGTCCAGTTTCATATGGTTTTGAATGTGTAAAACTCCTGCATACAGCCTTTATGCACAACTCGTGGAACTAGTTAGAGATTAGTGAAAACTTGGTAAAGTATACTCTAAAACATGAAATGTTGGTGGTCGAAATGGGTTTTATCGACCGCCAACACTCAGCAGCGTGAGCACACTCTCTTCTCCCCCTAATCACTCTCTTAAGCACTGGTTGAGCACTTAGTTTTAATTCCAGCACTTAGTCAAAATTCTGCTGCTAAAATAAGTGCTACACCTTCGTTTTGTTGAACATTTTGTGGAGGCTCTGCCCCACAAGGACGACTAACTTTTGGACGACTGACTTCTGGGCGACTAACCGCTAATGCTAATATTTGTAACTGCTTGTCCCTTGTGTAGCCTATTGTCTATTTTGCAGGATGTCATCTTTCTTCAGGAAGGCAAAGAAGGCCCTGAGCAACACAGGGAAGGGACTGCACCTGAAGTTCCCATCTTCGTCGGACGAGCGCTCATGCTCTCGTTCGCAAAGCGAAAGCTCCAGGACTCCAGCAGTGTCCGACAGGATGTCCATCAGCGGTACACACAGCCGCTAGGAGCAAGACGAAGGAGTTTCTTCGCAACAACAACAGCAACGCCAACTAATGAACCTGCAGGACATCAACATCCAGAGCGATGAGGAAGTGCAGATGTTACAAGCTCTTACCACCAAGGTCTTTGGGCGGACAAAGTGCTTCGACGCCTTCTTCCACGTCGAAATAGGTATGTTGGACCCATTCATTCAAGCTTTTGATTATGTGGGTTGGTCGGATTTCGCTAACATTACAGAGGAAGGATTTGTCCTTCTCACACAAGAATTCTTGATGACTCTCTGCATGGAGAAGCGTACAGCAGGTACGTTGATAAACTTCCGCCTGTTTAACATTGAATTTTCTATCTTCCCGAGGAAGTTCGCCGACCTCCTGGGTTTCCACTCCAACTGTTCGTTGTGTGACCCAACCGGGTATGACATGAGAACTTTTTGGGAGGAAATATGTGGGGAGTATGGGAAGGAGAAACACAGTACCACCAAAATTCACAACCCCACTCTAAGACTCTTAGCTCACTGGGTCTTGCTCATCGTCTTCCCAAGAGACGAGGTTCGTTTTGCACCCAACGAAGACCTCAAGTGCCTCTATGCCATGGTCAAAAAGAAGTGCTATGCTCTGGTCCTTGACCTTGTCTACCATTTGATGGGCATGAGAGTGACCAACACCCCCATAAGCATCATTTCCTTTATCACCAGGATAGCAGCCAACTTGGGTCTCCTAGAGAATGCCCAGCTTGACTACCTTCCCGACGACACATCACACTATGTAGGGGAGCAGCACTTTGTCGAGGCACATTTATGAGGCGAGACGCCGCAAATGGGAGAATGATCATGATATGGTTCGGACACAGTCTTAAGCTGCCGCTTCCAGCGCCGCAGTTCGACATGTACACCGTTAAAGGCCTAACCATGCAGCTAGATGTGGAAGCTCCACGCCAAAGCATCGGCGGCGTCATGACCAGAGCCCGGCGACTGCGAGCAGAGGAGTTACAAGCAGTGTATAGCCGGTCGTCCTGATCAGTTGTGAAGAATTTTATAATTTCTTTTGCGTGTTTGTAGATCAACATTCAACAACTCCCCATCAAGCTAGGTGGCAGACCCATGCAACCATACCAGACACGTCCAAAAGCTGTGTTAAGAACCAGCTCAGGAGGATAGGCTTCCCGCTCCGCGTGTGCTCTATTGTGGTTAGCTGTCCGTCGTCTTTCCGCGACAACAAATAGTGAATCCTAGATGTTTGATCCAACAACAAAGAGTGAGACGGCTTCCATTGGGTCAGTGGTTGGTTTCCATGGGAACAGGTTGAGGCACCACACAAGCCGTTCAAAAAGCTTTCTTCACATTTTCCGTCCAAAAAGCTTTATTTATGTTCAAATTACTTTGGTAGTGTGGTATTGTGCGGATAATCAGAAGAATGACATGAACCAAAATTCATCCTACAAGAGGAGATGCTAATCCCTCGACGGGAGGAGGGGAAGCGGCCTTGGACTATAATTTGGGCTTTATTTTGGTTCTCTATTTTATTTTTTTCTTTCTACATGGTAGAGAGGTAAATGGCCCACATTGTTTTTTTTGCCCCCTATGGCGATGAACTTCTTCTTGTAGGGTTACGGGGTAGGCTACCATAGCATGAAAATGATTTTCTTCTACCGCGTACAACATAGGAACTCGTACAAGCAAGAGATCATAGGTCGTTACCACTAGACGCGCAGTGCAGTGGAAGACGAGTCGGAGCAGCCGGGTGCCGAGTGAATGCAGCCGAGTGCCGAGTCAAGCGCACCGAGTCGAAGTGGTGAAGAAGAGCCGATGCCAAGTCACCCAGCCGATCTCGATCAAGAACCACTCGGTCACCTTCGAGATGAGTCGGTTGATAAGCGTAGCAGTCATAGCAACGCCTCTACGATATCCACACGTGCGGGAAGGTGACGCCGAGTGCTGGCGTGCTAGCACCACGAACTTGGCGGCGGATCTTGAGAGATTGGACTAGGGCATGGCTAGGGTTCCGTAGAAACCTTTTCTGCGGCGGCTCACGTGTATACAGATTAGGTCTTCGTAAAGCCGCGCCCCCTGATGCATATATATAGTCTCCACTAATGGGCTTTAGCCACGTAATGGCCCATCAATAGTGATCTCAGGTCAAAGGATTTAGCGGGTATATCACTTGAGAGCGCTTGATGGCACATTTAAGCATAACAATCCCAACAACGTCTCGGAGTGAGTCAGATCCGACACCATGTTCTCTGACATCTATCCACATCATTGATTTGATATCCAATACCCATGATCCGTAAGACATGATCATCAATCAATCCATGTGCTAGCCCTTGAATCATTATTGTCCCAATAAGGATTATAGGCTAGGGACCATTTAGAACACGGCATTTAAACAAGAGTCTCACGAACGAGTCACGCAATCGTTGATCCATTGTTTACAGCAACATGTTCAAGGAACAACAATGGATAACATTTATTCGAAATAAAACATAACAAATTCTTACCCCACGTACACTAGAGTCAACTCAGGTATCCAATACCCATTGCTTTTGTGTGTGCCTAAAACTTGGATTGCGGGAGAGGCTTCGTTAATGGATCAGCTACATTTAGATCCATGTACACTTTACATATGTTCACATCACCTCTATCGATAATCTCTCTGATCAGGTGATATCGCCGGAGTATATGTTTGGATTTTTGGTGTGACCTAGGTTCCTTAGCTTGTGCAATGGCACCCATATTATCACAGTCAAGGTCCAATGGCCACGAAGCACTCGGAACGAAACCCAACTCAGAAATGAACTTTCTGATCCAAACTGCCTCCTTTGCAGCTTCCGAAGCTGCAATATACTCGGCTTCTGTTGCAGAATCAGCCACGGTATCTTGCTTGGAACTTTTCCAACTAACCGCTCCACCATTAAGGCAGAATACAAATCTGGCTTGCGATCTACTGTCGTCTTTGTCTGTTTAGAAACCAGCATCGGTGTAACCTTTTACAACGAGCTCTTCCTCACCTCTAAACACTAGGAACACATCCTTAGTCCTTCTCAAGTACTTAAGGATATTCTTTACAGCAATCCAGTGACCTTCACCTGGACATGATTGATATCTGCTCGTAACGCTTAGAGCAAAAGAGACATCTGGACGAGTACATATCATGGCATACATGATGGATCCAATTGCGGAGGCATATGGGATCTCACTCATCCTCTTTTGCTCGTCAGTAGTCGAAGGACACTGAGTCTTGCTCAAGATCGTGCCAGGTGACATGGGCAAGAAACCTTTCTTGGAATCATGCATGTTGAACCGTTTCAACACCTTGTCAATATATGTACTTTGGCTTAATCCAATTAAGCACTTAGACCTATCTCTATAGATCTTTATGCCCAAAATATAAGCTGCTTCTCCCAAGTCCTTCATCGAGAAACTCTTTCTTAATGAGTCCTTCATAGCTTCCAACATAGGAATGTCGTTTCCGATCAACAATATGTCATCTACATATAAGACCAGAAAGACGAGCGCACTCCCACTGACCTTCTTGTAAACACAAGGTTCTTCTATGTTTTTTATGAAACCAAACCCTTTGACCACTTCATCAAAATGTAGATTCCAACTCCGAGATGCTTGCTTGAGTCCATAAATGGACTTCAAAAGCTTGCATACCTTCCTAGAATTCTGTGGATCGACAAAACCTTCAGGCTGTGTCATGTACACATCCTCACTTAGGTTTCCATTAAGGAAAGCCGTTTTGACATCCATTTACCACACCTCATAATCATGATATGCGGCAATCGCTAGGAGGATCTGGATAGACTTTAGCATGGCTACGGGCGAAAATGTTTCATCATAATCAACACCTTGAATTTGGCGAAACCCTTTTGCCAAAAGCCGTGCCTTATAGATGTGAACGTTTCCATCAGCGTCTATCTTTTTCTTGAAAACCCATTTGCACTCGATAGGTCGCACCTGATCAAGTGGCTCGACCAAGTTCCAAACTTGGTTGTCAGCCATGGATTTCAACTCGGATCTCATGGCCTCCAGCCATTTCTCAGAGTCGGGTCCCATCACAGCTTCTTTGTAAGTCTTAGGCTCATCGTTGTCCAACAACAATACATCGTGCCGACCCATGGTGAGGAACATGTAGCGGTCGGGTGCACGATGTGCCCTTTGTGACCTACGCGGGGCTAATGGTGTTTCAACAGAGTGCTCAACACTTGACTCATCCTGTTGGAAATCAGTCGGAGTAGAACCATTCTCCAGTGTTTCTCGAACCTCTTCAAGTTGCACTTGGTTCCGACTGGTTTCATCTTTCAAGAGAAACTCTTTCTCTAGAAAGACACCATTCCGAGCAACAAACACTTTTGCTTCCTCCCGAATATAGTAATAATATCCTTTCGTTTCCCTAGGATAGCCCACAAAGCAGCATTTGTCCGACTTAGGATGAAGCTTGTCAGACGTCAGACGTTTGACATAAGCTTCACAACCCCAAATCTTAAGGAAAGACAATTTGGGACTCTTCCCAGTCCATATCTCATATGGTGTCTTCTCCACAGACTTCGATGGAACGCGGTTCAGTGTAAACGCAGCAGCTTCTAAAGCATAACCCCAAAAAGACAACGGAAGATCAGTTTGACTCATCATCGACCTAACCATGTCCAACAAGGTTTGGTTCCTCCTCTCGGACACACCATTCCACTGTGGCGTCCCGGGTGGAGTCAGCTGTGGACCAATTCCACAACTCTTCAGATGGTCATTGAACTCTTGGCTCAAATATTCTCCACCACGATCCGATCGTAGGAATTTTATCATCTTGCCCGAGTGATTCTGTACTTCATTCTGATACTGTTTGAACCTTTCAAACACTTGGACTTATGTCGCATTAAGTAGATATAGCCATACATACTAAAGTCATCAGTAAAAGTAATGAAATACTGAAAACCGCCTCTGGCTACAGAGCTCATTGGACCGCATACATCAGTATGTACAAGGGCCAATAACTCGGACGCCCTCTCACCTTGACCAGTGAAGGGTGCCTTTGTCATCTTGCCAAGTAAACAAGATTCACATGTCTCAAATGATTCATAATCAAATGAGTCGAGCAGTCAATCGTTATGGAGCTTCTCTACACGTTTCTTGTTAATATGGCCAAGGCAACAATGCCAGATATAGACAGGATTCAAATTACTCGGTTTGAGTCGTTTAGCATTAATGTTAAGAATCGGCGCATCCTCAAGATCAAGAACGTACAATCCATTCACTAATGGACAGCGTGCATAGAGCATGGTATTCAAATAAACAGAACAACACTTGTTCTTTATTATTATCTCATAACCACCATCCTTCTCCAAACATGCAGAGTAGATAATGTTTCTGCTCAATGCAGGAATAAAATAACAATTGTTTAATTCCAAAACTAATCCTGAGGGGAGCGACAAGCGATATGTGCCGACTGCCAACACAGCAACCTTTGCTCCATTGCCAACGCGCACATTCAGCTCGCCTCTCGCAAAACTTCTAGTCTGATTTAGACCGGCAACGATTTGCAAATGTGAATCATTGATCCGGTATCAAATACCCATGATCCACTAGAAGAAGTTGCAAGATTAATTTCAATAACATTAATACCTGAAGCGGAAGTCTCACTTCCCTTCTTGTTCTTCTTCTCTTCCAGATACTTCTGGCAGTTCCTCGACTAATGCCCACTGTCACCACAGTGGAAACACTTGTCCGAGAGAGAGGGACCAGCCTTAGGCTTGGCATCCGACTTAGGCTTTTGGATCCTATCCTCAGCCTTGCCTTTGCCTTTGCGCTTCCTCTTCTTGCTATCCCTTTGGACCAGCATCACATGATGTGAGGTTTTCTTGATGCTATCCTCGGCAGTTTTCAGCATCCCATGTAACTCGGTTAGAGTCTTATCCAAGCCGTTCATATGATAGTTCATGATGAACGGCTCGAAGCTTGGAGGCAGAGATTGGAGGATCACATCCATCGCAAGCTCTGGATCAAGTTCAAAACCAAGTTTGTCGAGGGCCTCTATGTGACCAATCATCTTGATCACATGAGGGCTGACTGGACTCCCCTCAGTTAGCTTGCTACCGAACAAGGCCTTTGAGGAGTTGTACCTCTTGACCCTTGCCTGGTTCTCAAACATGCCATGGAGCCCTTCAATCATATTGTAGACCTTCGAGTCCTCATATTGCTTCTGAAGCTCATGGGACATTGAAGCAAGCATGAGACAGCTAACATCAAGCGAGTCATTGCAGTGCTTTTCATAAGCCCTGCGGTCAGCAGCACTAGCACCATTCTCAGGTTCATCAGGATAGGGCTGCTTAAGAACATATTCCTTTTTCTCTTGCTTGAGAACAATTCTTAAGTTTCGATACCAATTAGTAAAGTTAGTTCTAGACAACTTCTCTTTATCAGGAATAGATTGCAAATTAAAGCCAGAACTCTGAGCGGGATTACCGGCCATGATCAGCTACAACAGGAAGTAAATATGCAAAGATTTAGCACAATGTTTTATGTAGATCTTTTATTAAACAATTTAACAAAAGATACTCACACTATATGTTTTCAATCGTATTCCCTTTCACAACACATAGTGGACGAGATCCGCGTTTATCTAAGTCCTAGTGAGCTTTGGCGTCACTGCTAGAAACTTAGCGAAACCGGTAGACAACCATTGTCAATCACATCCTATGTGACTCTCGTTTGTTGGAAGACATCCAATGTCGAAACATCCAACGTCATGCCCAAGGCCCAAATCCGATTTGATAGCCTCGTCAAGCAAACCAATCCCGTACGCGCGGATGTCCGACATCCACCCTATTTGATTAAGATAATTGACGGGACCTTGCTTTGGCAGACCCATCGAACAACGATCAAAATCCTTATAGGTGTAGCGATTGGAAGGGCATCAAAAACATCTTGAATTTTTCTAAGAAAATCTATTCTAACACATCTAATACAAAAAGAATAGGAATGTGATAACAAAAAATATGGACCATAGATCCAATCTATGTAAACTCATCGGGTTGATCGAATCAAGCCGAATGCAAGTTTCATCCATGTACTTCACATCCGTTCATTCAATGAACGAACGCGAATAGCTTGTAACAGATCCAATCTGCTACCACCAATCCATCCAATGGATCGATGTATAGAGCCTATAACAGATCCAATCTGTTATCATGGAGCCGCAGTAGATTCAATCTACTACGGCAATAGATCCAATCTATTACATCGATCTAGATCAAAAGGCTACGTACAACCTGGCTCTGATACCACTGTAGGGTTACGGGGTAGGCTACCATAGCATGAAAACGATTTTCTTCTACCGTGTACAACACAGGAACTCATACAAGCAAGATATCATAAGTCGTTACCACTAGACGCACAGTGCAGCGGAAGATGAGTCGGAGTAGCCGGGTGCCGAGTGAACGCAGCCGAGTGCCGACTCAAGCGCGCCGAGTCGAAGTGGTGAAGAAGAGCCGATGCCGAGTCGCCCAGCCGATCTCGATCAAGAACCCCTCGCTCACCTTCGAGATGAGTCGGTTGATAAACGTAGCAGTCACAGCAACGTCTCTACGGTATCCACATGTGCGGGAAGGTGACGCCGAGTACTGGCGTGCTAGCACCACGAACTTGGCGGCGGATCTTGAGAGATTGGACTAGGGCACGGCTAGGGTTTCGCAGAAACCTTTTCTGCGGCGGCTCACGTATATACAGATTAGGTCTTCGTAAAGCCGCACCCACTAATGGGTTTTAGCCACGTAAAGGCCCATTATGATTCTATTGCTTGCGGATCAAGTATCCGAGTCCACATAGAGGTCCAACTGCACGTACCATACGCGAACGTCCGAGTCAAACCCGCAAGGTTGAGTCCGGATCAGACTCAGCATCGGCTCTTTGGCAGAGCCGATACGACTCGGAGTTGGTCCAGGAAATTGCCGCGCCGGGCACATCTCCATCACTTCTCCCTTTAGGTCTTGGCTGTTGTTGGTCCATGTTAGCTTAATAGGTTTCAGCACACTTTTTTTTTCTCTGCATTCCTCTTTTGCTCATTTTCCATTACTTTTTTATTCTTATTTTATGTGAGACTTTTTTTATTCCTTTTATTTTCAGTTCATTTTGTTTCTTTTTTATTTTTATTTACTTATTTACTCTTTTTCTATCTAGTTGAGAATGTTTTACTAGCAAAACTAGAATACTTCATTTTTTATGTTTGATTTTTTTCTTTCTAAAGAAAACTTTCATTTGTGAAGGTGAATACTTCTTTATAAAGGTAGAATACAGTATTCCAAATAAAAAATATTCTAAAAATGCATATAACATTCTTTTATGAACCTGAAACATTTTGCTCGTGAAGGTAGAATAATTTTCTACCAGACAAAGTATATTGATATTTTCAACTTGGAATATTTTTATAAACGTTGAAGGTTATTTTTACCAAAAATATGTGAAACAGTTTTGGTGGAACAATTCCAGAGGAACGGATGAACAATTCTCATAGAACAATTTTGTTTAGTTGAACTACGGAACAAACTGTAAATAAATTCATTAAGGTCATTCGAGGTACATGAAAGTTTCTTGACATTAAGTATATATGATGCCACGTCAGCAATTATAATGATATGGCGTTGTATTTATGAGAAAAGAGATCATCATTGTTTAATGGTGATGAAACTATGTATACACTGTTTTTATGGTGCTTGTCTTGCATATCCTATATATCTATATAGATGGAGGCCACTAAAGCTATATCTTAACGTGCAAGCTATCCACGTCATCATCCACTGTGAAGCCATTAGGACACTCTATTAGTATCTTTCGCCGATCGTCTGTGGCTAATAACATTCATCATGCAACTATTTGTCCTTTCGATCATTTTGCCATAAAATTCCCGCAACATAAACTTACAGATGATCAATCATTTAAAAGTCAATCTCTCTCAACTAGGATAAATAAGTTATCAAGTATAATGTGTTTAAAGAATAGTACGTTCAAAAATAATGTGTCACGGATGATCAAGCATTTAAAAGTCAATCTCTCTCAACTAAGATGAATAAGTTATCAAGTATAATGTGTTTAAAAAATAGTACGTTCAAAAATAATGTGTCACAGATAATCAATCATTTAAAAGTCAATCTCTCTCAACTAAAATGAATAAGTAATCAAGTATAATGTGTTTAAAAAAAATACTACGTTCAAAAATAATGTGTTTAAAAAATATTGTCATATCGGATGATCAATCATTTAAAAGTCAATCTCTTTAAACTAAGATGATTATCGAGTATAATATATTAAAAAATATTGTCATACAATATACATTAGTATATTTCTATTTTCAAAATCCACGTCATTTTTTACTCCACTAATTTAGAAATCATGTCACTTTAAAATTCCCTCAGCCCCCACAATGTGCCGATTAAGGTGAGTCCTACTTTTCACATATTATTTATTTTTCTATTAGCCTAAGTTTTCTACTAATAAGGATTGTCAAATACCTGATAAGTCACTCTCCTCTTGGGTTTACTATACAACTATATATCTATTTTTCTCTTACACATATATATACAGGTCAACCTATCATGCATTAGTCATTGCAATTCATTCAGCAGTAAGTTGAAGTTACTCCCTACATCTCACATTCATTCTTGTATTAATGTCGCTATACTTTCTAAATGTAAGACTTAGAATTATACGAAGGCATTTACCTTTCTTACCCAAATAATTATGTAATGTCCCCCTATGTAGGACATCAGAAGATAAAAGGAAAGGTAAATGGAGTATTCTGTGTAGCTCTTTGATTCACATATCGTCAGGAGGCGTACCCAAAGATAATAATTTATCATTACTAGAGATGTATTGCTCATGCCAAAATGAAATATCTAGTCCACAAATCTTTTTAGTACTTTTAATTGCATAGGTTTATTAGAATTATTGTTAGAGACTGAGTAATGACAAACACATGGTAGTTCCATTGTTTCATTTTCCTTGCCAAATGAACATTTGAATCCATACCGTTTCTTTTTTAGAAAAATATTAAAATTATTCTTTAAGTCCTGTAGTAACACGCGGGGAAATCAGTAACACGTGGAGAAATCACCTAGTTATCTAGTAAGTAAGGCCGACTCCAGCAGTAGAGGTAAAAGGTAAGGTATAGTACAAAACGACACTATAGCGATACTGTTTACAGAGAGGGATAGTTGGAATAGTAGATAGATGGGGGGTTTACTCCACCTGCTGGTGTCGGCCTAACAACAAATGAAATCATGCATTGTGAGGAGCTATTTTCATTAATGAATCACATCATTTACTTAAGTGATACCTTGGAAATATAGACAACACTTTGAAAGGTACTCCCTCCGGTCTTCATATACTTGTTTAAGGGGTTTTTATTTTGGATGCAAATACTTGATGTTGTAGCATATGAAGTTTATTTTAGACTAATATACCCCTAGTCTACTTATATTTCCCATGCATGCATGCACTCCCAACAAAAAAATGGCAAAAAAAGTTCTCTGTAGGGACTCAATGTGTGGTGTAAGCAGTCTTGGGAATTGCGCCAAACCAGCTAGGCTACTCTCCTCTTGTGTTTGGTACGAAACCACAACCTATTTATTAAGTGTACTATAGAAAAAAACACTCATATTTAATTGCTCTTTGGTATGTGAGATTATATCCAAAACATCAAGTATTTGCAGACCGGTGGGAGAAAACAAGTTAAGACCCTACAAGGAACTGACCCAATAGAGTAGAAACATGGGGAGGCAGACGGAAGGACGCGCGCCTGTAGCCCTTCTTGCGGCCACAAATGGACGTGGTCTTGCCTTTCTGACCCTTTCCTGTCCATCTAGAACAAGCTGCCAACTGCCTGCCTCATCGCATCAGCACTAGGAAGGTACTCATGAGCGCTCATGCATGCCCTACGACGGTTTCACCGACTACGCCTACGGTTGTGCACATTTGGCCCCTACCTCACACACCAGGCCAGTGCCATGTGCTGCATAGTGAGTACGCTAGCTGCAGGCCTCCGGCAGCTGCATGCCGAGACCGGAGAGCATGCAGCAGTAGCTAAACATGCATGCACGCAGAACAGCATGGAGCACCTTGATGAGAAATGATCGAGGGCAAGGCGGAGACACACTGGTAAAAGAAGTGGTCGGTTGGAACGGTGGAAGAACCTTTATAGGAGCGGTTACAGCGTTGCTACAGTAGCGTTTCTACAATCTCCTAATAGTTGGAGCGGCTTTCTAATCGCTCCTGCTAACTCGTATAAAAAACGGTGCATTAATGAATTGTTCCTACCAGTCTTGTAGCAATGGTGGTCCGTATTATGCACCGCTTCTATTAAAGGAGTTACCAGAAGCGGTGCATAATATGAACCGCTCCTACTAGAAGTTTAGCAGGAGAGGTTCATATAATGCACCACCGCTGAATTATTTTTTAAAATTTGCTACAATTTTCTGCCAATTCTAAATTTGCTCCTATTTTACGCCAAATCTAGGTCTGTGGTTCCTGCCATATCGAATCTTTAGAAGTATTTAACGTTAATAGTCACAATGACCTAAGCAACATGTGTAACACTAACACATACTCCCTCCGTCTCAAAATAAGTGCTGTTTTAGGATTCAAATTTTGTCCCACAATAAGTGCTGTTTTAGAAGATTAGTTGCTTTTAAAAGAAAAACTAATCTGCATGCATACCAATAAAAGAAAGATTAGGTTGTTAATCAGGGGCACATGCGTCATCTCCCACTCTCTTTAATCTGTCCTAAAAATCCTAAAACAACACTTATTTTGGGACGGAGGAAGTATGTCATTATCGAAAACGATTAATAGCCCCACACATCAATGCATATATATACATATACATGGCACAAAATATATTTTATCCATGCTTGGGGACGAGAGGAGGCCGACGCGGCGATGTCTCAGGGATGAGAGAAGGGCCGCGCCTCGGGGGCGTTGATGAGGCGGGCGGAGGCCGGTGGCTCGGGGACGACAAGGCGCGGGCGGTGCGGCATGATGAGGTGGGCCCGGCCAGGCGGGGTGGGTGCAGTTGGAGCCGCCGCAGCCGCAGGTGCCGAAGGGCTTCTCAGGGATATTGCAATCGATGGTGCAGTAGCGGCTGGTGTCCACGCAGCTGCTGGGGTCCGACGCCGAGCAGCACTGCCACCCGTCGCTAGGGAAAACCATTCCGACGGTAAACCGCCGGTTTTCCAGAATTTTTCCCGTTTCCGGACTACTACGGAAAGTGAAAAACCAGAATTTTCCGGCGGAATCCGTTTTCAAATTCAAAAATTTGAAAAAAAAATATAAAAAATTTCTAAAAAATTCCGAAAAAATATGATAAAAAACTAGATGTTTTTCTGAGCCATTAGCACTTGAAATCGTTCAAATCCAAATTGATTTGGTTGGTTAAATTTATGTTTTGGATTCGGACCCGTTAAGACCCTCAAACCCGTTTAATTTGGATGACCTTATCCACTCCTCCGCTTCGACCGACAGCCAGCCTAAAACCCGTTGATTTGCTTAGTTAAATTACGATTTGGTTTGGGATCCATTAACACCTAAAACCCGTTAACGACAAAACTCCACTCCACCTGGCCACCTATAAAATTTTATTATGGTCTATGGATTTTATTTATGATCTTATATTGTTATGATAGATTCGATTTTTTATGTATTTTATGTGTGATTTTATGTGGCATACGTAAGGTTGTATGCATTTTTTAATAAATTATGTGAAATATATTTGATATTTATATATATATATATATATTATAAATTGTGATATGCAAAAAATTTAAATAAATCTATATAAAATATTTGATTGTTTAACCGTCCTTTCATGATAGGTTTTGTCGAAAAAAAACAGCAAAATTAGCCTTCAATGAGATTCGACCTCAGGTCTTACAGACCAAGACAACAGACAATATCTACTAACCACTAGGACAACTACCGTTTTGTGAGTTAAGAGTATGCTGCAATATATATGGACCATCACTTGGCTTCTCCACTCCGTTTTACATCACATTTTATCGGAAAACAACATTTTTCGGTCGGAAACACCGGTTTTCCGACGGAATTTTCCGGAATTCCGATCGGAATCCTCGGAATTCCGTTTTTGAATTTGAAAAGCCTTTCCGTTCGAAAAACTCGGAATTTGTCGGAATTCCGTCCGGTTTTCCGATTCCGGAAGAGTCCGGGATTTGAATTCAAAACGAAAAGGTACACAGCTCGAACGGCTCATACCGCGCCGTCGCATCATCGTATGCCGTTGGCGTTGACGCGGAAGCCGCGACGGGTATACCACGCGCCACACAAGCATGTAAGAGCGTGATCTGATGATATATGGAGCATGCATGCACGTACCTTGAGCTTGTTGAAGGGAGGTGAAGAGGAGGGCGAGGAACAGGACTGTGGGGTTGTTGTTGGCAGGAGATGAAAAAATTCGCAGCCTCTGCCAGCGCCAAAGACGAGAATGAGACTTAGAAAAAAAAAAGAATATTTATTTATTTATTTTATACACACCGGGAAGATACTAGGAGCGGTGGTAGTAGTCCTCCTAAGGTTAGTAGGAGCGGTATTATCCACCGCTCCCGCTACTCTGAGTAGCAGGAGCGTTGAACCTTATTCACACTGCCCCTATCACATTTCTCACGATTTATTTTTTATTGTTTTTAATACATAAGTTATTTAGCTACAGATATATTATTTACAAAATTGTACTAAGTAATACATATATTATTTAGTTAACTATACTAATATAAAAATTTGTGTTATTTTCATGTTGCTATATACTAAGCCAAATTTCGTGAATTTCTGAGGCTATTTCTGTATTATTAATTTTTTTGCGGTAAATCCTCCAAAACCTAATTAAATTCATAAAATATTACAGTGATGGCCGAAAATTACGAATAAGGTACCACACCCAATAAACTTGTCGTAGGAAGGTAACCACGAGTCCCTATGTGAAAAATGTAAGGTAGATTGTAGATAAAGTTGAAATTCAGAGAGTTGGAGTGACTTCATAGGAACGCATGCAACGAGTGCAAGTCGTATGAAACTAACGCCGGCACCCTGTGGAGTTTCTTGTTCAAACGTTTTTTAGGATGCAAGGTGGACATATGTTGCCCCACCGCCAAGTTTCATGAATTTCTGAGGCTATTTGTGTATTATTAATTTTGTTTTCTGCAGTAAATTCTTTAAAACCCAAGTAAATTCATAAAATATTGCCGTGCTGGCCGAAAATTGTGAATAAGGTACCATGCCCAATAATGTGTCATAGAAAGGTAACCACAAGCCCTCACATGAAAATTGTAAGGTGGATTATAGATGAATTGAAATTTAGAGAGTTGGAGTGACTTCATAGGAAACACATGCAATGAGTGCAAGCCGTATGAAACAAACACCGGCACCCTATAGAGTTTCTTGTCCAAGATTTTTCGAGGATGCAAGGTGGACATATGTTACCCCTCCGCCAAGTTTCGTAAATTTCCAAGTCTATTTGTGTATTATTAATTTGTTTTATACGGTAAATCCTCCACAACACAATTAAATTCATAAAATATTGTAGTGCTGGCCAAAAATTATGAATAAGCTACCATGCTCAATAAACTTGTCATAGGAAGGTATCCACAGGCCCCCACATGAAAAATGTAAGGTGGATTGTAGATAAAGTTGAAATTCGGAGGGTTGGAAACGAGTGCAAGCCATATGAAACAAACACCGGCATCCCGTGGAGTTTCTTGTCCAAACTATTTCAAGGATGCAAGGTGGACATATGTTGCCCCTCTGCCAAGTTTCGTAAATTTCTGAGGTTATTTGTGTATTATTAATTTTTCTGTGGCAAATCCTTTAAAACCCAAGTAAATTTATAAAATATTACAGTGCTGAACGAAAATTGTGAATAAGGTACCATGCCCAATAATGTGTCATAGGAAGGTAACCACAAGCCTTCACATGAAAATTGTAAGGTGGATTGTAGATGGAATTTAAATTCGGAGGATTGGAGTGACTTCATAGGAAACATATGCAACAAGTGCAAGCCATATGAAACAAATGCTGGCAACCTATGGAGTTTCTTGTCCTAACTTTTTCAAGGATGCAACATGGACATATATTGCCACTCCGCCAAATTTTATGAATTTCTGAGACTATTTGTGTATTAAATCCTGCAAAATCTAATTAAATTCATAAAATGTTGTAGTACTGGCCGAAAATTGCGAATAAGGTATCATGCCCAATAGTAAGGGCGATTGATAATAACGGTCGTGCCTACGGAGTTAGTAGGAGCAGTGGAAAAAAACAACCATTACTGCTAAACTATTAGTAAGAGCGGTGGATAACACCAACCGCTCTCGCTAGCACAAACTTAGCAGGAATGGTGCACTATATGAACCGCCTCTTCTATCTGACTTAGCAGAGGCGGCTCGTGTTATGGACCGCCTCTGCCTTAAGCCACCTTTGGTAAGTCTGTACCAGAATCGGTTGTCAAGCTGGGGCCCATTTTTAGGCTAGCAGGGGCGGCCCCCTTTCAAAACCGCCTCTAACCTCTCAGGGGGCGTTCCTACTGGCCACTTCTGTAGCAGTGACAACGACAATCGCATCATAACCATAGCCTGGTGGTTAGGTGATTACAAGATATTAATTAATCCAGTAGCAGACCTAGAATTTGCCGGAGACCAGGACAAGTTCAAAGTCTAGTTCGACTTGATGCATAATACATAATATGTATGGTACACCAAATCGTCAATACGTCATTTTATAAAACATAAACATTGTAATAATATACTGTTTTTCAAAATATATGAAAATCACACGTATAGTCAGTTCTAGAAAGAGGTGCTGTGTAACCTATAAATCACATGTGGATAGTTGGTGCATAGGCTATTAAATATTGAAAAGAAAAAGAAAAGAAAAAACAACAACAAAAAAAGGTTGACAAGAAATAAATAGAGTTTTGTAGAAAAAAAGAGGAGAAATACACTAGCTGAGCAAAAATTATTGGCACCTCAACGATTCAAACCTGCACCAACACGCTGTGAGGATAGAGCCTCTTCCGCTTCGGTTAGCTCACATTTGTGACTTTACTCATTGTGTAACCCAATTTTAGGGTATGTCGTGGCATACCTGGCATCCCCTTGAGTCCGCCACTGGTTGGGCGGTTTGGTTGGGGATATCCACGGTCATGGAAGAGAAGAGCGGAATGTTGAGAACATGCTGAGCGTGATCTATGGAAACAGTGATGTCTTCTAACTCATGGGAGGTAGATGCGCACATGAGGTGAGCAACGGAAGGCATGAACATAGTGGCACTTCTAGCAGAGATCAGGGCAGTAACAGTGGAGTCCTAAAGCGCAGATGTAGTCACGGTGGGTGGGATCTTAGCTCTGGCTAGTGGTTATCAAGTTATAAGGAGATGATTTGCCTTAATCTTTTCAGGGGAGTTATTGAGATTATACAGTACAGGGCGATATATATTAGTATGATTGTGATTGTTGCAATAAAACAAAACAAAATTTGACACATGGTTTGCAATTTTGACACATGATTAATACTACGTGTTCACATATAAACTAGAGGGACCATGACTAAGCTAGGGCCATGGCCCTAGTGCAAGGATTACCTTTCCGTTTGCTAACTAAATCCCGTCCTGGTCCGGAAACGGAATTCCGGACGGAATTCCGTCAGATTCCTTGTTTTCTAAACGGAAGCAGTTTTCAAATTCAAAAAACGAAAAACCGGATTTTCCTGTCAGAATTCCGGAAAATTCCATCGGAATTCCGTGGATTTTGATCGGAAAATGAAGAAAACGAAGGGAAAAAGCTGGGAAATTTATGCGCATATGTAAAAATTGGAAATTTTGGCAGAATTTCCCTTGATTATGTGTACATTGACAGTTCATAGTACATAGAATATATAAAACTCCACCAAATAATTAGAAACACAACATTTAACACATAACTCATGTCCAAAGTGTACTCATACAAAGTCCAAAGTCCATTAAAATTATTACAATTAGTCCAAAGTCCAATTATTACAACATAGTGAATGGGCTTGTCGATTCAAAGAAGTCGAAAGCGCACATGAAGCCTACAAGAGAATGCATCCATAGACCGTAGTCAATCCAAACTAGTCGTAAGGCATAGTATCTGCATTTAAAACTTTGTATGAAATGGATGGAATAAGTAGAGAAAGCGAAACATACAAATAAATAATAATGATACGATGAGTATCTCCATTCTTCACTCCTCTTCGTATCTCTCTTCCGGTGGTCCCTCATACGGATACGAGCCATACGTCTGACCAAACGGTTGGAATGGCAATTGCACATACTGAGGTTGGTGTGGTTGCAATGGCAACTGCACATGCGTAGGCTTCTGATATGGAGGGAGTGGATATCCATGTGGTAGCATGCCGCTATATTCCATATAAGGCAATGATGCAATTTGCCGCGGAACCACCGGGTTCACAGTCCCTGGTGGTGGCCACAGAAAGCCTTCTTCCGTTGGAGAACTACTGTAGGGGTTCACGTTTCCCTGTGGTGGCCACTGAACACTGGAGGCAGAGCTGGAGCTATCTTCATCATATGCAAGGCGAGCCTGTCGACCACGTCCACGTGCAGACCTTGTCTGTCGTTGTGATGAGGGTGCTCTATGATCTGTATCTTATGTGGCATGGGTGAGATCGTCCTCACCAGTGAATAGGCTGACACCACCTTAATGCGAACCTGAACCACCCCCGCCGCCGCCGGCATTACCATCACCACCACCGTCACCATCACTGCTACTGGAACCACCATCATCATCACCGTGACTGTCACCATCCCCATCACCCTCACCCCCACTAGGTTCAGGAGTGGTATCCTGACTACCAATGTCCTCCTCATCGTCAGGCCTCTTTTTCTTGCCTTTTCTCTGTTCCGGATCAAGCTTAGTCTTCCTTTTGCCTAGATGTGTGTCCCCAACAGTTTTTTCGGCCCATGCCTCTAGATCTTCCTCATCACCCTTAGCACGGCCTATGTCAGTGAACATCTTGCTCTGCAATGGAGTGTCACTGAAATCTGAGTCTTCATCAAAAGTTGGGTCTCCATTGGACCTTGCTTGCTGCATCCAATCTTCAATTGCTGAATTCCGCCGGTACAAAGAAAGATCCATGAAACTGCTAACTGGATCACAATCATAGGGATCTGCAACTTTGGTAGCACGATCCAGACGCAGCCGGAGGTTGTAGTTCACAAAGACCAATTTATCCAATTTTCTGTGCCTGAATCTGTTTCGCAATTTGGTCTGAATCTGTTTCGCAATTTGGTGTGGATGTATGCAAAAGTGCTCCAATTCCTTTCACATCCACTGGATGACGCACATTGTGACAACAAGCGTCATGCTACCCTTTGCAACACAGGCGTATCTCCCCCAAATGTAGCCCACCAGGCCGCTGGTGATGTATTACGGTCAATTGCCATTCGCCTAGCAATATCAGTTGAGAACTCACCAAGTTTCCTCCTGAATGTTTCAAATTCCTGCAGTGCCTGTGCCGCAGAATTAACCTCCAACATTTTATTCACCCCTTTGTGCACTAACGACATGACTGACTGTGATACTCCAATAGTGTAGTGCACGTAAGGGTTAAGAGCACAAGCAGTCCCCATATAGGTGCCAGTCATGACAGTGGTCATCCTTGCATCTACCACTTTCATGATCCTTTCAAAGCGGGGGCGGTCGCTGGCGAACTTACTTGCATATGTGACCCTCATGTTTTGATACTCTAGTGTGACCTCACCCAAATTAGGATTCTTGTCTGAGTCAGCAAATCTTAGAAACATGTACAGAGGCTCAACGTCATTGATCACCCACTCCACGTTGTTCCACCACTCAAGACTTGTCATGGAGTCAAAAGTGTACCTTCCCATTTCAGTTTTGAAGAAGCGGGTGTTTCTGAACTCAGGTGAGATTAACCATTCCATGAACTGGTCCTTCTTCTTGAACATGCTTTCAAGGAACTGTAGTTCGTCCCAAATCTTATTGCATTCCACTTAACCAACTCCCCACCAATAGCTTGCCTCATCATGCTGTGGAGACTGTTGGAGTTGTAGAGCCAACTGCAAATTTGCTGCGCGCTTCGAATGCAAGCTTCATGCTCCGGCCACTTCCCAATGTCCTTCAACATGAGGTTGATGGTGTGGGCAAGGCAAGGCTGTCATGCCATGTGAGGGAACTGGTCGGTGAGAATCTCGCACACTTTCTTGTAGTTCGAACCATTGTTAGTCACAATCTGAACCACATTGTGATAACCCACTTTCATCACCACTGATTTGATCTCCTGCACAACAATGGCGTGGTGGCATTAGTATGACAGTAATGGTCATTAAGGGATTAGGATGAAGGCAAGGTTGCACGATTTACCTTCAATAAGTATTGGTGGTATTGCATTTTGTCTGTTGCATCGACAGACTTCATAAAATACATAGTGCCACCGCTGTACACCAAAAAATTGATGACCGGGCCCATCCACGAATCACACATGACGGTCATACCACATTCATCACACTCTTTCTTCCACTTCTCTTTCTCGTTCTCAATCTCCTTCACATTCTCATCCAGATACTTCCCATCAATCTCCCTGTCTGTTGGTATTTTGATGCCAACACCTGCAATCACAGAAGAGGAAGCATTGAGAAGACAATCACCTCACGAAAACATTCAACTCAAAATAGACGTAGTTACCTTGTTTTTGGGTCTCCACGATGGCAGCCTTAAAGTATGGGTCATCAACTTTCCGGTCTGGAATACCTACAGCATGGTATGCCTTCGCCCATGCCCTCCCGAGAAGCTCCCTCGATGTCTTTCCCTTCACAGTCCATGGTCCAGTATCTATCCATTGTTGTCGTGGAGCTAAGCTCAAACCAAGGTGGTAGTCCCTAACCCTCTCAGGGAATGTGACTAACTCCGAGTGAACATCGAAGGCAGCTGTCCACCACTGCCTGCTACACCACTCCCTCGAACACCACTGCCTGCTGCACGACTGCCAGAACCAGATCCACCACCCCTGTCATAATGTGGCCCTGCGCGCTGCATGAAATCATACTCCTCCCGTGACTGCCGTAAGGTATCCTGCAACACTGCATCCTCATCGTATTAGCCTTCGCCCACCTCCTCCTCTGGGTCAAGGTCAATGTGCGGCGCCCTTGCCGCTGCGTCCCTTAGAAGCTTTTATCGGGCCCTTGCTGATGCTCTAGCCTTGTTCCTGTCCAACTGCTCGATGAAGAAAGTCTTAACCTCCGGTGGAACCGAAGGGCAGTCCTTCACATCATGACCCCGTTATGCCAGATGCTCCTTGAACCGGGTTGCCCCTTCCCCACTCTTTGTTTCCCTGCAATACTTGCATATGAATCCACCCTTGTACTTCTGGCCATGCTCCCACACTGGGTCCACCATTTTTCTACAATCACGGAAGATAGTGTCAAGCAAGTCAATAAGAATGGACCAATGGAGATAATGTGGGGGTTACATACTAATGTATATACAATTATCGGTAGGTTTTCTAGATCATAGATCGACAACAACAAACATTTAAATCACTCATATTTCGTCTCATTAATCAACAAACATTTAAATCTCTAACATTCAACTAACAAATCGAGTGTTTACTCCTAGGGCTTAGTACTGCATACATGCATCCACTTGATAAAAATTCACCTACGGCATAGATCAACTTGAATAAGCATCGACATTCATCTAATCCATAGCATTCAACGTCACTAACCCTAGGTTTCCTACTGCTCATGTCACAAATCAACACCAACAACCATCTAGACCATAGATCGACAACAACAAACAACTAAATCGATGAATGCACTCACCTCCTTCCCTTTCCGCCCAGCAGAGAGCGGATTTCCTCTACCACGGCTCGGTTTTCCGCTCGGGAGTGCCTGAAACTCGGTCGGGATGAGCGGGAGCGATGACCGGACGGGGGGAATGGAAAACCGACGCTTTCCGGTCGGGGTCCCGTTGCCTGCGGGCGGAATCCCGCCTCCCCGCGGCGGAATGTGGCGGCGGCGGCGGCGGTTCGTCGAGGGAGCGCAAGGGAAGGGCGCAGGGGAGAGGAAAGCGTCGGGTGAAAGGCTCTGGTGCGATTCGGCTGCGTCGGTGGAGTGGATAAGGCTCCCTCAACATAACGGGTTTTACTTAACGGGTCCGAACCCAATTCGTCAATTTAACCAACCAAATCAACTTGGATTTGAACGATTTCAAGTGCTAATGGCTCAGAAAAACATCTAGTTTTTTATCATATTTTTTTCGGATTTTTTTAGAAACTTTTTACAATTTTTTTCAAAATTTTGAATTTGGAAACGGAATCCGCCGGAAAATTCCGGATTTCCACTTTCCGTTGTCGTCCGGAAACGGAAAATATTCTGAAAAACCGTCGGTTTTCCGTCGGAAATGTTTTCCCTGCCCTAGTGGCACTCGCAGGTCCGCCCTTGAATTAATTTCTGAAATTTCACTCGCTCCCATGTCTGTAATTTTCTAACGCAGGTTATATTTTCGTTCAGGAGTTTGACCGCTTCAAGCATGCATATGTGGTGTACCCACTTAGGCCTAGGTAGTCTTGAATGCTTTTAGTGTGGTTTGAAGAGACTGAGTGTATTTTTAAATTCTTAATAGATCAAAATGCCTCATAATCTCTGCGAATCTACTCTAATCCCCTCAATACAAAAATTATTCAAACTAGGCCTTAGCTGTTCAAGTACTATGCCTACCCCAATAACCACTACTTTCTGGCGCTGTACCACACAGAATACATCACGCGGCCAACTGGGACTACTACATCATATCGCGCGCATGTACCATTATTCCCAGAAATCAGTGACCAGGTCGCGACTGCATGCACTATACCTTTTGTGGTTTCTGTACAATCACAGAGGCTAAAAACGCCAGGGCCTTATACTCTAGAAACAGTCAAACAGAGACCTCTCTGTGTGTCCGACTCACTCTCGATCGAGTCTCGACGAGTACCAACTTGCTACTTGCTCTCCTCTCTCTCTCTGTCTCCACTCTCCACGCACACATATGAGAGGCACCTTACCTTGTTGTTGGCCTATATAAAGCTAGCCATGCAGCAGCGCCATAAGGCCACTATCAACACATCTCCCTCCCTGCCACAACCACAAAAACAGAGATCAAAGGCTTTGCTCCTTGCACGCTGCAGCCCACAGCTAGCATCGACTTTCCATGGCGCACTCCACCACCTTGTTGGCCCTGATCGTCCTGATCATGGCGCTCAGCTTTTCTGCATCCGCCACGAGCGGGTCGTCCGCCCCCGTCAACAAGTCGTGCGTTACTGGCAGTGCCGGCGCCGCCGTGAGCATTGGCTACGGCGGGGCAAGAGCCAGCGCCGGCGCCAGCGTGTCCCTTGGTGCCGACGTGTACCGGGCCACCTGCCCCCGCGCCGAGGAGATCGTCCGTGCGGGCGTCGGGAGGGCCGTCGCTGCGGACCCGCGCATGGCAGCGTCCCTCCTGCGCCTCCATTTCCACGACTGCTTCGTCAACGTACTAACTAATAAGTTTTTCAGCATCTATCCATGAACATTTGTAGTTGGACAGTTGGTACGTAGTCGTGCGTGGTCTGCATGCGTTTCGCGGTGATCGAGCTGGTTGCTGTATATATGTTCTATTAGGGCTGCGACGGCTCCGTTCTTCTGGACGACAAGCCGTTCTTCATCGGCGAGAAGACGGCGGTGCCGAACGCCAACTCGCTCAGGGGCTTCGAGGTCATTGACGCCATCAAGGCAGAGCTGGAGCGGGAGTGCCCAGAGACAGTCTCCTGTGCCGACCTCCTCGCCATCGCTGCCCGTGACTCCGTCGTGGTGGTAAGAAAGATTATTATCAATAGAAAATTAAATTAGCAACGCAACATGCATGCATGAAAACAAATTAGAAAAAACCTCTGGTGATTAATCATATTGATTGGTCCTACATCATTGAATCGCCGGTAAACAATGCAAGTAGTCGGGTGGGCCGAGCTGGGAGGTAGAGGTCGGCCGGAAGGACAGCCGCACCGCGAGTCTGCAGGGCGCCAACATCAACCTCCCGGCACCCACGTCTGGCGTCGCCACCCTCGTTCAGAAGTTCAGGAACGTCGGCCTCTCTGCCAAGGACATGGTGGCTCTCTCCGGTAATTATACTCTCTCTCGACCCTTCCTGCTGCAGTGTCCTATCGTACTCGTGCATGCATTGCATATATTATATATGTATACAGCTAGGCTGAAATTTACATGAACACAGGCGCGCACACCATCGGGAAAGCGCGGTGCACTTCGTTCAGTGCGCGCCTCGCCGGCGTCGGCGTCTCCTCAGGCGCTTCCAATAAGGACCAGACGTTCCTGCAGTCGCTGCAGCAGCTGTGCACGGCGTCTGCTGGGTCGGCGCTGGCGCACCTGGACCTAGCCACCCCGGCGACCTTCGACAACCAGTACTACATCAACCTGCTCTCCGGCGACGGCCTGCTACCGTCGGACCAGGCGCTAGCGTCGTCGGGTGCCGTGTCCGGGGCAGATCAGGACCTCGTCGCCAGCCTTGTCGCCACCTACGCCTTCGACGCCTCCGCCTTCTTCCAGGACTTCGCGGAGTCCATGCTGCGGATGGGAAGGCTTGCACCGGGCGTCGGCACCAGCGGCGAGGTCCGCCGGAACTGCCGGGTGGTGAACAGCTCAAGCTAGATCCAGTGACGGCCAAGTTGCCTAAGCCATCCATGCTCAGTCTGATCGCCGGTGCATGAGGCTTGCAGCTCATTCTGTCTAATAAGTTTGCTTTGTCTCAGTTAGCTGCCTTCTGTTTCGGGTTTGGCTTGGCCTCAGGATTCTGCTGGGGCGGCATATTGGTTAGATAGCTAGTGGCTCGATCTTTGTGATGTATGCAAGCCGTCTTGGAATAATGAATAATTAATCTGTTCCAGAAAGGATATTTCCATCAAGCATCCTAATTCTCGTACTGTTTCAGTCTTTCAGACATCTTCGGGGAATGCATCTGACAAACAAACATTAACAAAGCTAGGCACGTGTTTCAAAAGAACATGGAGCCAAGACAATTATAGTCCCCAGTCTAGGACCGGAGGACATCCATCATTGTTGTGCTGCTCACACATTCATGAAGTTACTGTCATTTGCTAGTGGTCTTCGGCTTCACCAATGTTCAGATTTCAGACCATGTTTTTTGTTTGGACAGAGCATGTTGTTCAAAGAGTTTGTTTTGGCGTACCAGACCAAATTGTAACATTTGTTCAGCGACACAGGTCATATAATCCGATGTGGCCGGCGATCTCTTCTGACGGTCTCAGCAATTTTCGTCATCTACGGTCTACCACTAATGGGAAACCTCAGCTACAGTTGCTCAGCTGGGCCATGCTCTACATTTCTTCAGCCTGTAGTGTCCAGGACACCAGGAGCAATGCAGTAGGTTTGGCCACCTTTCCTCAAAAACCGATCCGAACCCAAACAGCGGCATACTGTTTCACTTGACAGTTTGTTCAAGCGTTTCCATATCAGAAACAGCGTTTCAAGATCAAAGGGACCGAACAAATTCAGACTATCTTGACTACAACGAAACTTCTTAGGGCTATCCGCGGTGCTGTTCCGTGCTGTTCCTCTGTCTTTCTCCTCCAAAAATATCCTTAGCGTAGTCAACAAGATTCACTTTCTCTACATGACAATACTACTCTATATTTCCTCTATATCCAACCACCCAATATTACTCATAGTTTTGGACTAAATAATATTTTGAAGGCTGTTCATTACAAAAAAAAAAAAAATACTGTAAGAAATAACTGCTACTTATCACTGTTCTGTATATGGCAGGCCAATTTCCTCTGATCCTTTCCTGTATGTGGAGTTGTGTGGACTCTTGGACTGCCAGGAGCAAATTTCTACAGTACAGGGAGGAACCACATGCATCCATGCATACCATAGAAAACAACAGCTTCATATACAACCATACATACCACAGAAACAGAACAGCTTCTGCATCGTACAGTTGGCAGAGCCGCCTCCTCCAAAAGGTCAAAAGGTTGTGATTTGTGACTCCGTAAAGCTACTAATGGATATGCTGCAGAGAGTGGAGTGGTTAGTTTACAAACTCAACAACAGAAAATATGGCCTACATGCACACAAGAACACCAGTTTTTAAGTGAATAACAAAGCTAAGTCTGCCAAAACTCATCCATCAGTACTAATACATCAACTATGTCTTATACAGGCTTGAATACCCCAAAATTTCTGACGTTCACAGGTCTTTCGCAGACCATGTTGCCATTCGAATATAGAGATAACACTTATTATTAGGGGTACTGCAGCACATAAATCATATAGTTACCCTGGGTCCACTAACAAATTGGAAGTCAAAATTCTTTCTGGATAGAAACTCAAAAACTGCACTACAAGGTTCGAGTCCAATTGCTTTGCAAACAGAGGAAAATGGCTCTGCTCTGTTCCCTACCACATGTACAGCAACACAGCAATGTAGGTAAATTTATCTTCATCATCCAGACCTCTACCTTGTTTCGCATAGCTAATGAATCAGGCATGTCACCTGATAAGCATCATTTTTTTCTGCATACAAACAGAACATAGTCAGAGGTCAGAAGCGTCCATGATTATGATTGAACACAAGCAACACTACATACATGACAAAAAAAAGTCTTGTTAGGTTACAGGAGACTTCTGTATAGCTCAGTATAGTTGAGGTGAACAGAGTAACTGATGTAGAGGCAAGCAGAGGATGATTGTCATGTTACATCAGAAGGCTTTTGTCATGCAAGACATGATTATGCGCACATAATATTATTGTACCAGAGCATAAATAACTCTTTGTCCTAAAAATGCGCACATAGTATTATCATGATGCTGGCAATCTCTTGTAGATTGGCAATAAAAATGTTTTTATTTTCCAAACAATCATTCCAATACATGGTCCTATTCAATTGACAAATATGCCACCTATGAACACTTCTGTCACAAGAATACGTTCAATGAAACATACGCTTGGTCCCAAGAAAGATTACTGTGTATACCGACAATCACCAATTGATTCTGCTATCCAAGGTAAACTAGTTGTCACAAGCCAACGTGCATTGTCCTTAGCGATTGACAGGTTTTCATCTGGGTTATTGAACTATCAAATGATCATCTGGGTCCAGGATCTAATAAACTGCACCAGCTTGGGTCCATGGTCATCTATTGTGACTCCCATCATCAACATGGCACTGCCAGGGTGCACTACATGCATGTGCCATGAGCATGACCACAGGTACAGTGCATGGTGAGATGTAGGGGATGCATTACCGCAGTTCACCAAGCACAAGTGCACAACTACACCAAGTGGTCAGACATGATGGAGGTGATGCTCAAAACACGTGGGCTCTAGAAGTGTGGACAAGGGAGATGTAGATAGGCTAGACGACATGTTCGCAATGGAGGCCATCCTATGCGACTATGCGCTGTGCCGCAGTCCTACCAGAGATGGTCACCTCCATTTCGAAGAAGACGATGAAGGAGGCTAGGACCCCTATCAAGACGATGTGCGTCACCTCCGAACGCTCTCGCAAGGCGAGCTCCGAAGCAGAGGAAGGAGTATGAGGTGATCTCCTTTGGCGGTGGCGAGTTAGTCGACGACTTCGCCATGCACATCACTAGGATTGTCCACCAGCTGAAGGCCTTCGATCCCCTATATATCTCAAAACATAGATATGGTAGACAATCAATTACCCTAGATTCGAGGAGGGAGGATGATTTAAGATGCCACTAAATATAGGAGTTCATTCAGTATAACTGCTGGAGGGAGATTTTTACTGTGAAAAACTTCAATCTGACTATAGCAGGTTGGATAAAGGAACTCTTGGAGGTGCTCTAATGGTAGCATTGCACGCAAAGATTGTCAATTGTGACTTATATTATGTAGAGAGATTCCATGAATCATGGTTTTGTTGCCATATATACCCACATGTTAGACGTATGTTACAATGTTTACACATCAGCCTATAAGCAGTAAAAAACATTTTTTACGTGTGGAATTAATTTTGCTGCAAGAACAAAGCAATAAACACAAAGCAGCAGTAGTAAATATTTCATAAATTGACAAACCTACTGATCTAGTCCTCATCTTCATCAGAAATGAGTAAAACAGGACCCTTCACCCTGCTATCACTATGCCCGATAAGTTCCTGAGCAGCCTTTGCAAGGAACTCTTCTGTAGCAGCACGAACAGACTTCTTTTCTGGCAAAGGCTCAGTCTTTCTCTTCTGCCCAGACCAGCCCCTTCTTTCTCCTCTACTAATTGCTTGCATGCTCCTCTTCTGATCTGAAATAACAAAAATAAAATTCATCTCCATGCCATAACAAAAAAGAACCCATACAAACTTATTTGCCATACCAGATGTCAGATGGGAAAGAGAGTGTCCAATGAACCTTGCTGCTGCTTGTGTATTCAGTGTAGTGGTAGGGTGAAGCGGTGCTACAATTCAGTTCAGGTCATAACTGGGCATCAGCATTGCATATTTGTGAATATAAACAGAAATGAAAAAGCATGAAATACAGAGTGAAGTACCCTTGTCCCAGTCCTCAAATCGATTTAACTTCTCCTGACATAGGCTTAACCTCTCCTGGAAAGAAAACAATCGGAACTTAATAAAACTGCCAACTGAAGAGCCAGACTAGCTGACAAACTCAAATTGCATTTCATTTCAAAAAGTGACCCACAGAGGCTCCACCACACAAGCACAAACACCAAACTTTCTCCCAAGTTAACTAGCAGAACTGTTGGAATGATTGAACACTGAATTCATGTACTACACAGAACTCTCTATTCAATGATTACAACTATCCTATTCGAATTCATTATGCATCAACACAGAACTCTTGATTAAGGATTGCCACTATCAAAGCTTCTCCTTAAATTAAACTCCCAAAAATATTAGAACTAATGTTCACAGAAAGAATCTGAGAAAATTTCAGATGCCCCTACACAGAATCCCAATGACCATGTTTGAGAAAAAAGAACAAATAATAAAACTTTCTGCCTCACAAAGCCTTCTCCCAAACAACATATGTATGCCGAAAGGGCAACAGCAGCAAATTAAGCAAAACACTGTCAAAGGTGATATTACAAACCTACAAGCTCGGTTCTGATCCACAAATAAAGCATACAGTATCCGTGTTCACATTCAACAGGCCTAAGTTAAACCACTTCATCCAGTTGGAGAAAAAATGCTCTATCCTCATGCTCGATAGTCCAAACTTTAGGCACTACATTCCTATTTCAAGGAGACCCAGAAGCAAGATATTTTGAAGGATTGAAGATTCTTAGAGCTAAGATGAGCTTACAAACTCCTTTCTGATGGGGTGCTCGTCAGGGTCAACTCCCGAACACCTTAGCCGCACTGCAAGATCCCCCAAAAGGAGACATTCAATCAGAAAACTAAAACCTAAGCCTGAGCAACGAGAAGGAAAAGCGCAGAAAGTATGGTGCCTCCGAGGAGGGAGGTGGCAGCCTGAGCCACGGCGAGGAAGGTGCGCGCACGGAGCAGGGGCGGGAGCTCGGCCACGGCGTCTGGGTCCTCTGCAGCCGCCGCGAGCAGCTGTGAGATATGGTCCCCTACGGATTCGGCAGCCGCGAGCGTATCCTCGGCGGCCGAGACCACAGATGGCGGAACCGCCGAGGCGTCGGCGTCGGCAGCGAAGGCCATGGTTTGCGGGGATTTAGACGGCGGCGAGGAATTCAGCGAGTCGAGGGGGCGTTTGGTTTAGGGTGGGATGGGGATCGCCCTTCCATTTATTGCTTATTATCCCAATCTACGCTTATTTTCCTAACCCACGATCCAAACGCCGTGTAAAACTTATCTCACCACACTTTTTTTTTCTATCTCACCTTATTCCTATCCCTAACCCAATCCAAACACCACCCGAGTGTTTTCGGTGCCCAATTAAAAAGGTAGTAGGGTTTGAACCGGGTTAATACCGATTTCAGACTCGATTTCAATATTTAAACATCACAAGCACCACCACCCCAAAAAAATGAAATTCTTGTTTTGGCGCAAATCAAATCATCCTAATTTTAACCAAATTTATAGTAAAATTAAAACTTATAATACCAAATTAGTATCATTAGATTTATGTTGGAATGTTTTCATATTATATATACTATGTCTGTCCTTAAAAGAATGAAATTCTTCCTCTGTACTACACATTGTAAGTTTAGCAGAGTTTATATAGAAATATAAAAATATTTATAATATTAAATCCTATAGTATGAAAATTTATTTCACCATAAATCTAATGATACTAATTTGGTAACATAAGTTTTAATATATGTTAATATAAATTTGGTTAAATTTAATGGTTTTGAGTTAGGATAAAACTAATCATTCTTTCATAGATGGAAGGAGTATTTCATATCACAAATGTTGTTATGTTTTGTATATAAATTCGGTTAAACTTAGGATGGTTTGACTGATGGATCGTTAATCCGTGGTATAGGCGGTAAAATTTGACGGAGGGATTAAATCTATAGGTTCTGGGTCTGTTTTGTTAAATTACAATATATATAATAGTATTGATCATTACATTTAATTTTTGTATTGGGTTATGTAAATTTGACATATGACTGATGGATTGAATTTCAGTCACCTATATGGTTACGTAAATTGTGATCCATGGATTGAATTTCATAGTCAACTATATGGCAGAACGTGACCGATGAATTGAATTTCGTCAATCATCCTAGTGAGTTGCTCAATGGACATTAGGTGGTCGTAAAATATGACCGATCAAAGTCATATGTCGGTCACCTGACGGAGAAACAACCAATTTTATTTGGTAGAAGTGGTAACATTAGATTCGTAGCTTTGTAGAAATAAGCTAGGATATAGTAGAAAATTGCAGGTACAAAGTACAAGCAGGCATATAGCTATAGGCTCCACCTATCTTAGAAGCGTCTGATCTCTGGTGTCACTTATCCTGAACTTTTTGTACCTCAAATTTTATATGACTAGCGCAGATATATGTGCAAATGTACACTGTGAATCGTGTCTCTGTCTACATATTTAACGACTTTTGTGACCGCATGAAGAGTGGAAGATGCCGAGTGGAAGGAAAGAGAAGGGGGCAATCAAGAAAGCAAGAATGGAAAGATAAAAACAAGAAAATAAAATTAATGAGACCAGTTTGATTGACATCTTTTTTTTCTTCATTAATTTCTAGACAAAGAAAATATCTAGCGGGTATGGGTACAAAACAAGATGAAAAATAAAAAACTAAGGCTTACCTTGGAACACGGGATTTTTTTGCAAGAATTGTACATGAACTTTTCAAAAAACAGTTTAAAACAAGGGGAAACACAGGATTCAAGAAAGAACCTCCAATCCAAGGAGGCTGCCGCTCAGACCCGGACGAGAGACATATAAGGGAACCAAGAGGTACACTCCCTCTGTGGTCGACCCCTCCTAGGGGTGATTCCAAGAGTCCTGCATGGCAGGGGAGGTGTTCGCGTGCGTGCATGGTCGGAGAATCGCCCTGCATATACATAAACAACATATCGGCACTAAATTTCAACTGATCGCTGGGATCGACTCAAGGCATCTCCGTGGACCGGCTCGAAAGAGCCAATCACCTCCTATTGTGTCTTGATGGGTTAGTTCGTCGGTAAAACATAAACAAGGAGGCAAGAGAAAAAAAAAACTCTGCTTAAAGCATGATCTGTTACGTCTAGGTTAACATCCGCTACATGCATATTTAGATAGATCTAACCATACGCACAACATAGATCTGAACTCTCAAGGAGGTTCGCCCAAGAAAGCAGATACACTCTAAAACATGTAAAGCAGGGTGCTAAGGGTACATCAATCTCTCGAGTTGCCGTGTGCGCATATTGTCGCGCATGTCGTAATATGTAGCAACTAAAGGAGCTATGTACGCTTAGCTGTGCACTGCCGATCCGTTCACACGAAGCATGGACTGATAGATAGATCGCAGCACATGTGATAGTTGATGGATCTCACATCAAGCAAAGCTTGACGCGAGATTCATCGGGATAACTAGCAGATTTCGCCATAAAAACGTTTTGAGTACGAAATCTACCGGGCAAGCAAACACTAAACATGGCCTAAAACGACCGTGAGGAAGGATTAGAGCTGTATGGCGCTTATTTGTTTGAAAACCCTAGAGGACAGGGGTCGCGATGCACCGAGATTGAGGTGACGAAACACCGTTGCTAGGGAATAATGTTGTCGTGTTTATTGCGAACAAAATGTTACATATTTATAGCTCAAAGGCTTGAACGACAAGTTTGACTCGTTTAACTAAACCCTAGATTACTTTCTAATTTTAAGGTACACGGCCCGACAAGCCTAGATGATCTACGTTGTCACCTCTGCGCAGGCGGCCCATGAAGCTCTGGTAGCCGATCGACGGACAATCCTAGGTCGGCTAGTATTTGGCGGCAACAGAGGCCTAAATGGTAGAAACATTTTTTTATCGTTTTTAGACCTCAAATTTCTAACATGTGAAGTTGGGCCAATATAAAGGGTACAAAGGTTTTTTTTAGTGAAAAGTGGTTTAAAAAATTGCTATATTTTATAGTATAGACGTAGAGGTGTTGCACCAGGAAACCGACGGGTAGTACCCTTGGTGAGCCAACACAATGAGAGCCGGGAGGTGTATGTGAACGTAAGGGCCGCTCTCCTTGCTGCGGCTCACGATCGCCTAAGCAATTAGCCGATCGTCTGGCAATGGTTGGGCGTGCCACCTGGCTGATAACAAGCCAGGAAGGTTGTGATAGTGGTGGTGGTGGTTAGCTCTTGTTTCCCTTGCAAAGGCAGACAAAACAAAGCAGACGTTAATTACTAGCCGGATCGCTCGGATCGGCTCTTCCTGCGTCAAATCTTCCACATCAGCACGACCCTGCTTTCTTGCCGATGAAACATCCAAATAATATGTATGAACATGTAATAAAAAGGGAAAAGAAATCTATCTAGAACTATTCTAGATAGATTAGATCTATCCGAATACTCATTATGCTTGAAGATGAACGTTATGCCAAAAATTAGACAAAGATACAACATGAAAGGACGGATCTTTATCGAGATCGGCAAAGATAAAGCTTGGCATAGAGAATATCGGATCTTCTATAGCAGGAAACGATCTATAAATATATCTTCTAAGGATAGATCAAACCTAGATATGAAGCTTGCATCATACTAAACTTACAAAGAACGCCATGCAGTGCAAACACATGCATCACAATGATTGTTAACATGAAAAAGGTTGTGCATGAGCCGATATGCAAGCATATCAACTTAATGCACGGGATAACTAGTAGGTCTTGCCATAAAAAACGCTTTACTACAAGAACTACTATCGGCAGAACGCCGCGATGCCCTATCAACATCTACTAGAGAGATTAATAGAGCAGCACGAGGATATACCTTGAAAAACCCTAATTGCTTAGGGGCGGCGATGCGCCAAAGGGATGTGGAGACAACCGCTGCTTGATGAACGTGTGTCGTCAATCAATCTTATTCTAATAGTATAGGTACATATTTATAGTCCGTAGACTTGGGCGGCAAGTCTACCCTTTCCTTAATTAAGCTAAAAACCTAACGGAGTCGACTTGTACTATTTAACTAAACATTAAGCTACGATACAAGGCCCGCTGGCCTGCTCACCACAATACGCGTCATCACCTTCTTCTTAGCCCAAAGCCGATTTTGGCTCATTATCAGGGTCGGCCAAATTCCGATGTCAACACATGTCCCCTGGTTTTGGCAAATAAAGATTTTTATTTCAAAACAGATAGGTGTGAAACCTGGCCAAGCACGTCCCATTAGCCTGCGCCACCACACGGTCTTCTATGGCAACCGCAATAATGGCCCGCGTGACCCTTCAGTTTCCCCGTACGGCGCCCCTTCGCCTTCCATCGCCTCACGCTTAATAAAAGGCAGGGCTCCCTTGTTTCCTACCATCGGCATCTGCTCTTCTTCTTTCTTACGCCAGAAAAGAGCCGAGCAAAAGCCCCCTTCTAGCCATGTCTTCCATCGGCAGCAACGTCCCCTCGGAGCCCTCTACTCCCTCCTCCGTGATGGGACCCCGAGGGCCCACTCCATCAGCCTCGCCCTCCTTCACCTCTGTTGAGGGCACGGCGGCTCCAGCAGCCGCCAATGTGCAAGCCCCGCCGCCGCCCTATCCTGACGTGCCGCCAGGCTTTGCTCCCTTGCCGGCGGCGGGAGCCGATCAAGCTTCTCCGGCTGCGCCGGCGGACGGCGAGGAAGGATCGCCGGACTGGGCCACCAAGGCCTGGCTGAAGGTCTTTGGCCTGGACATCCTGGACCCTCCGTCCGGGGTGTGGGTAAACCTCGGCTACGCCGAGGACCCTAAGGACGCGCTGGGGACGACGACGAGGAAGACGACGAAGAAGACGGCGACGACGAGCCGGCGGAGTTGGACGACGATGCCGAGCCGGAGGAGCCATACGAGGACGCGGACCTCTTTGCATAGTACGAAGAGGGCCCGTCTGACCTTGGCTCCTCTGGAGATGAGGACGCCGGCGATGAAGGCGACGAAGGCGACGAAGAAGCCGATGAAGAGTCGGCCGATGAAAGCGATGCTTAGAGCATCCTATCTTAGTAATAGTAGGATTAGTTTAGATATTAGTATTAGCCGTTGCATCGGCTCTTTAGAAGGAAATCCCCAAATTTTGGAGGTCAACAGTCGTAGTGTTAGGTCAGGGGATGTAAATATATTTTGCTATGTAAATTAATGAAATTTCCCTTCCAAAAATTATGTTTCCTCTTGCCGATTTTCCTCTGTCTTAGTGCTCTTACCATAGCAAACATCGGCTCAATGGCAACGCACTGACTCGAGAACTCTCAGGATCAGCTTTGAGTAGTGACACAACAAGCCGATCCGCTTAGCTAGCCGATCCTCCATGGAGTCGACTCGTTAGTAGATTCTAGATCGGCTCCGGCCAAACATTGATTTAGTCGCCAAATTAATGCGGTCGGCCGATCTAGCCAAAGGCGCACTTCCTCTAGCCGAAATTTCCAAATCCCGTGCGGGCCAGTGCCCTATAAAAGCACACGTGCTGAGCCTAAAGCACATCTCCCGTCTTTTACCACCGAAATCATCTTTCCACCATAACTTTGCTCCAAGCAACTTGTGAAATGGCGGCGTCCAGCAGCGCGACGGAAGAACTAACCCTTTGTGAGCGCGTCTTTGGATTGAAGGTAAAGAACATGCCTCTTTCTGAAATCCCATGATACTTACATGGCTGTCCTCTTTACATTGAATTCGGTTTTAATTATTCTGGCCGATGAGATTTTGATCCCAACGTCGGCCAACTCTAAATCTTTTAGCCTAGGACCCAAATCCTATGATTCCCCATATGAACTGGCTAGAACAGAGACCAAACGCTTGCCTTTTGTTTATGCCGACCCAGACCTACATCTGTGGGCGGACCAGCTCCGCGCCTGGCCATTTCCCATGGACGGGTGGGTCGAATGGTACAAACACGTTGAGCGTGTACACATTTCCATTTGGCAAACTACCCGCATAGCTGATGCCTTAACCTTATCCCTTTCTCCCATGGAAAAAGATGACAACCTTCTTAGATCCATCGGCTATTTCTGGTCAGATAGCCTGAACTGTTTTCTGTTCGGCTCTGGACCCATGACGCCCACTTTGATGGATGTCGTCATGATTTTGGGTCTGGATGTACAGTCCACCTGCCCTCTCCTTCTTAGCTGAATGCCCCCACAAGAAAATAGTAGAGAAGAGTAGTACCCGGAACTGGAGCCAGTACATCAGCCGGTCTTAACGGTCGTAATCTCACGATATCAACCTTCAATTACCAACCGAATGGAGCTATACAAGTGAATATATATGGACTAACCCTTCTACTAATGAGTTCCACTAGTTTTGTATGAGTATTTGGATGCAGGTACCAAAATGCACATAAAATAGCTGAAAATATGTCAAGGATCAAAGATGGGGCTCACTGGTCAAAATGGCCAGGTCGGCCGACCCAATCCTAGGTCGGCCGACCAAGGCTAGGCAGAGCCTGACTCAGCTAGGTCGGCCGACCAGGGGGGTTGGTCGCCCGACCCAATGGCCAGGCCGGACTACCCAATCCTAGGTCGGCCGACCAAGGCCAGGCTGAGCCTAACTTAGCAAGGTCGGCCGACCAGGGGGGCTGGTCGCCCGACCCAATGACAGGGTCGGCCGACCCCTGGTTCAGGCTACCCAGCCACCCAAGTGAGCCACTAGCCACCTCATTGATCCAATTCACAAAGAAACACAAGTGCACTAAAATCCAACCGCAAGACCAAGCATCCAATGTATCCAAAGGCCGAAAATGCACCAAGTCACGGATCCACAACGTCAACAATCCGAGAGAAGAGCGAAATGGCTAATGCAGGGCTGACACGTGGTCACCCGATCTCCTACAAGGTCGGCCGACCTACCCTCGGAAGCATTTTCCACGTGCAACAACTGTTCTAACCGCCAACCGCCATGGGGACGCAAGATCAAGCCGTTGGAGTGCAAAGGCGGTGGATCGGGTGGTCGCCCGACCTTAGGGTAGGTCGGCCGACCTCCCCCTAGGTCGGCCGACCACCGACCTAAGCCTCCTACAAGTACCCCCCCTCACATATGGGACTATAAATATGCCTGTAGAGCTCATTTGTAAAGGTGTGGAGAAGTTGAGAGCTACATTCTACCTTAGAGAGTCCTATTTCCACATCTTAGTAGTTAGGATAGTCCTGGGAATTAGATTGAGTCGAGCTTTGCCTCAGAGTTCTCAGAGATCCTTCTGAGTCTGTGGTAAAATTCTTGTATCTTTGTACTCTTTTTATCCCTAGTATAATTTATTTACTTTACTTTATTTTTATCTCCTGCAAGTGTGGTGTACCTTTCTTTGCATACTTGCTAGGCTTAGACTGTGGTTACCTGAGTTAGTCAAGTCTTGTTATTCTTGCCGGTGCTATAAGCCTTTTCTAGACTTAGATCTAGGAGTTTGGTTAGCTCTAACCCTTGGAATCAAGGACGAGTTTTAGTGCTCAATCACTATTGTGGTGATAGCGCTCGAGCACTAGTATAGCGTGCCAGCCTATCCACGCAGATTTGCTTGGTAGCCCCATTCGGTGACAGCGTGTGGTGTGCCTGTGTATCCTAGGCCCGTTCGTTCGGTAGGCCCGTAGGCATTAGCCGGGTCTCATTCGGTGGTCTACTATATACCCCCTGACCCCTCGAGGCGCCGGAATTTTGCTCGACGCGAGACCCTGACTTGTTTGCTTGAATTTCTTAGTTAACTACGACATAGTCTTTGCAGCCGATAGAATAGAGTTTGGGGACTTTATCTCACTCGTTGTCCTCCCAGGCAACTATACCTTTCTACATGTATCTTAGGTAGTTTATTTTACTTCTTCACCATACACCTATCTTTGTTTGACTTACCTCTATTTAGATACTAGTTGGTACATTTATTTAAGTTTACGGAACATTTGGTTTGAGTTTATCCAATTATACTCTCTCGCCTACCGCTTCCTTGTGGAAATTACGATACTCGAAATACTCTGGGTGAAAAGCTACAGCGGTCTCCTTGCGCTTGCGGAATAAAATCTTTTAAGGCTAAGAGACGCCAATATGCTTTTCTGGCGCCGTTGCAGGGAAGCAATAGGAAGAGAGATAATTGATAATCTCATTTCGAACCTCGTACACTTTATAAATTTGCCACTAGTTTTTAGCAGGCTTACTTTGCTCTGTTGTTTTTGTTGTGGATGCAACAGAAAGATGTATGACCGGTTTCGACCTACTGGTAAATTTTCACAATAATCCAGAGTCTCTGCTCAGGAGAGTTCATTCAAAGACTATCCGAGGGTAGATACCTGTACCAACGGAACTTGAACCAACTGCATCAACAAGTCACACTCTGTTTATCAACATCCTGGCTGAAAAGTCCATCCGTGAGTTCTCTATCCCATCTAACAGGACCTGAAGTGTAAGTAAGAGAGAACTTTGAGCTCAAACCCGGAGTCATTCATATGGTTCAAGCTATCCCTTTTTGCGGACTAGCAACAGAGGATGCCAACAATCACCTGCAGCAATTTCTGAAAATCTGCAGCACATTCACAATGAAAGGTGTGTCCACCGATGTCATCAAACTACGCCTCTTTCCATTTTCACTTGTCAGAAAGGCAAAGCAATGGTTCTACCTCAACTGTGCAACACTTACTACATGGGATGCGTGCTCCAACGCATTCCTTGCCAAGTACTTCCCTTTGGGAAAGACCAATGCGTTGAGGAACAAAATCTCGAGCTTCCAACAGCTCACAGATGAGACAGTGGCGAAGGCCTGGGAAAGATTACAAGAGTATATCACGGCCTGCCCCCACCATGGAATGGAACAATGGCTCATCATCCAGAATTTCTTTCATGGCTTAAATCGTGCTGCACAAGAGCACCTGGATGCAGCCGCAGGAGGATCCTTCTTATCCTTGAGTGTAAGAGCTGCCAATGAACTCATTGAGAAGATGACCACTAATCAAGGATGGAAAGAAGAGAGGTCTAGCACCCGATCCTGTGGCGTCCATCACATCGACAACACCGACATGCTTGCCGCCAAGATGGACCTCATATTGAAAAAGTTAGGAGATACTCTAGAGACCGCACTGGTTCAGGCTCTCGACTCTCGCAAGACTTGCATAGTTTGCGGGAGCACGGAGCATTCGGGGAACAACTGCTCCGAAATTCGACCGGAGGACATGAACTTCATCAATAATCCTAACTTCAACAACGGGAATCGGCCTCAACCAGGCTAGAGCTCAAGGCCACACATCCCTTTTTCCGGACAAGGTAACTCTTCCAGTAATTCACAGCAGTTTGATAAATATAATCAGTTTGACCAAAGAGCTGTGAATGATAGCATTAGCAAAAAGCTCCATGCGAATGATAGGCTTTTTGAAACAATTTCTGTTCAAATGGAAACTTTAATAGTGTTATGAAAAACCAACTGAGTTTTAACAAAATGCTTGAGACCCAAATCGCTTAGCTGGCTGCTTCGTTACCTAATGTTAATACGGATAAGCTGCCGGGACAGCCTGAACCTCCTCCCAAGGAGCATATAAACGCAGTCACCACTAGGGGTGGGAAATCCACACAGGACCCCCCACATCCTCGTAGTACCCCTAACAATGTAGGAAAAGAGCAGAAGAAGAAGAATACCAAACCCAAAGAGAAGAATGACACAGAGAGTAGACCTGGAGCAGAGGAGAAAACAGCACCGGAGACGTTTTCTCTTGAGTTTTATGACACTACGGTGCTGCCTTTTCCGCCTCGCAACAAGAGGGCTGCCGCCGATGAACAATACAGTAAGTTTGTTGAGGTTATAAAGAAATTATATGTCAACATACCTCTGCTGGATGCTATGCAAGTACCGACATATGCGAAATACTTGAAAGATATCCTCAACAACAAGAAGCCCTTACCATCAGCGGAAATTGTGCACATGACAGAAGAGTGTAGCGCAGCTATACTCAATCAGCCCCCACAGAAGAAAAAGGACCCTGGAAGTCCTACCATTCCATGCTCAATTGGGAACCAAGTCTTCAATCAAGCCTTATGTGATCTCGGAGCAAGCGTCAGTGTTATGCCCAAAGTTGTCTTCGACAAACTCAATCACGCTGCACTTGCTCCCACCACCATGTGCCTGCAGCTCGCAGATCAATCTGTACGACACCCCGCAGGGATCGCTGAGGATGTCCCAGAGAAAATCTGGAATTTCCTCATCCCGGTGGACTTCGTGGTGTTGGAAATGGATATAGATGCAAAGACACCGCTCATCCTTGGATGGCCCTTTCTGAGTACTGCGGACGCAAGCATTGATGTTGGAGCTGGAGAAGTCCATCTCAACATCAACGGAATGAGGGAGACATTCTTCTTCAAACCGAAGGTGGAGAAGTGCAATCAAGTAAAGTTATCCCAATGCCAACCACAAAGATATATGCCGAAGACCTATATCCATGAAGACGTTTCCTAGAAAAAGATGGATAGTCTCATCACATTAATGAAATCAGACAGCGAGGCTGCCATTCGACGAAAAGAAGAATCTGAACGGCGAGAGACGAAACCTAAAAAGGCTAGTTCCAAGCCATAGGAAACAGGAGTCAAAGCTCCTAGAAAGATGGTCGACGCCGGTATGCAAGTCCTGATAATAGAAAAACAGCGTGCAAAATACTATGAAAGAAATCTCACCTACCTACATCTTGTTGATATCCCAAAGGGTAGGGTGTGGAAGTCCCTTGCCAACAGGTAAATTAGCATTATCTTTCAACAGCATATTTATTTTTCCCGCCAAATTCAATTTCTTGCACGCCACTGCATGTTTAATTTTTCTACAAATTGCATTTTCAACATTTATTTTGGTGACCCTTTTTGCATTCAAAAAAAAAGAGAAAAAAAATGAGGGCATGGTTGGCTAGCCACAAGCCTGGCCGCTCAACCAGCTCTCTCCCCTTTTCCTTTCTTTTCTTTTTCTTCCCCTTTTCTTTTCTTCTTTACCTAAGCTTCATTGGGGAAAAGGGCTCGACAACTCAAGGTATGTGTGTTCCACCCTCTCTTTGTTCAATCGTTCTCACCATGAGAGTAGTAATGTATCTTTAATTTCAGCATGTTAGTTTTAATTTGCTTACTTCGAAAAAAAATTAACTCCCACGCTTTTAATCATAAGTTCACTTGCTAGCTTCATTTTGGAAATGATGAATAGTTTCTTTATCAAGTGAATGATTTAATTCTTGCATGTGACTTATGTTTAGTTTTGAGTTTGTGAGTAAAAGAAATAAACCAAAGTTCTATCTTGTGGATACCATTTGTGATAACAAGCCTAATTTGTTAGAAGATGATGATATGACTTGAGTTTGAGATGCTTTTTTCATGCTCTTAGTAAGATGAACATCTCAGATTTTTATTTTTGAAAATAACAAAATACAGCTCCCCTTGATTGAAAATTTCTACCAGAGCCAAAAATGCTTCAAATAGATGAAACCACTACAAAGAGCTGCTTAGAAATGTTTTGAGCTTTGTCAAATTTTGAATCTCTTTGAGTAGAAATATCACCTTCTATTGATAGCTGGAGTACAAAAGCACAAATGCATGTGATCTATTCCGGACTTTGCATCCACCAAAAAGTCTCCAAATACTTCTCATAATCCTCTAGCCTTCAAATCTCAAGGAGTAAGTGTATGGGGCTAAAAAAAGAAAAATGCGTGGAAAAACACGGCAAAATGAAAAGCATGCAAGTTCAAGCATGGCAAAAAGAAATAAAAGCTCCATATCCCCCTCCATCTCCACACAAGGCTATAAGGGATGAAAATCAAGAGAAGGAGACATTCAGTGCCACCACTCATACTACAGTGATCAAATAGAAGAAGTGATAGAGTATACTCTTTGGTCCAATCTTTGGCTTAGCAAAATAAACACTCTAAGTGTGTCACAGTCTCCCCTACCTAAAACTCCACAAAAGCCTTAGTATAGGGAAGTGTCAGCCAAAATCATGGCCCTTGGAAAGGAAACACCTTTGAGCGATCAATAGCACCTTGGGGAAGCTTCTTTTGTTTTGAAAATCTTGAAAACACCTGAGGAGAACATCCAAAAAGAGCAAGTTAGAAGTACCCCAGTAACAAAGTCGTTCTGTCTCTCAGCCGCCCAAGACAAGGTAAGCAAAAAGATTCACCACAGGTATTACACAAGGAGAATTTCAATTATTTCATTTCTTAGAACAAAAGTTTGAGTATTGAGTCATATATAAGAATTTCTCTTCATCTTCGATATTGCAGCAACTCTTGATCCACTTTCATTCTTAGCTTTGCTCGAGGACGAGCAAAAGTTTAAGCTTGTGGGGGTATTGATGGTCGTAATCTCACGATATCTACAGTCAATTACCAACCGAATGGAGCTATGCAAGTGAATAAATATGGACTAACGCTTCTCCTAATGAGTTCCATTAGTTTTGTATGAATATATGGATGCAGGTACCAAAATGCACATAAAACTGCTGAAAACATGTCAAGGATCAAAGATGGGGCTCACTGGTCAAAATGGCCAGGTCGGCCGACCCAATCCTAGGTCGGTGTAACGCCCTAAAAATCGGCCTAATATAAACTGCGCGAAACACATCCTGTTAAATCTTAATTCTTCCCAAATCCTACAGAAGTCCCTCCAAAACCCCCTCCAAAAATATCAAAACCAGAAAACAAAAAGAAAAAGAGAAAAGGAGGAACGGGCCAAAATCCTTCTTCCCAAAATCCAACCCTGGCCCTTTCCTCCTCGGCCCACTTCCCCCCTCCCCACCCGCCAGGGCCGAGCAGGCCCAGCTCGCCGGCCTGCCGTCTCCCCCGCCCGGACAGCCCGCCGCGCCCCCCTCCCTCACTCAGGCCGACACGCGGGCCCCGCCCGTTAGACCCACCTCCCTTCTCGGTCCGACGGGCAATGCCCGCGCGACCGCGCCGGCAGCGGGGCTCGCCGTCCACCTCGCCCTAGTGTGAGCCCCAACACCGCCTCCCCCAGCCGACCCCACATGGTAGGCCGTCCCCTTCCCCGGCCACGGATGGGGCAGCGCCGCCGTGCCGGCCCCTACCCAACGCCACCGTCTTCGCCGGTGTGCGGACGCTACGGCCGTGAGCCGTAGCGACTCCCCCTCCCCTTCATCAGCCGCCCCCCTGCCTGGCCCCGGCACCCTCCGGCCAAGGCCACCGCCCCGGTGCGACACGCGCCACCTACCCAAGCTGGCCCCGGCGCGAGCTGCGTCATCGAAGCGCACCGCGGCCCCTACACTACCTCTCTGCCGTCGGCCACTAAGGCACCGCGCGCCGGGCACAGTGGCCACCCCGGCGGCGGCACCACACGCGCCACCGCGCCCCGCCGCCTATAAATACCCCGCTCTCCAAGAGCAAGCACCATCACCCTCCCCTACACCACCACACGCCACTCTACGCCGGCCTAAGGCCGCCCCGGAGGGAAACTCCGGCGCGGCGACTCGCCCTCGCGCGGCCACTCACCACCGCCGCCGAGCTCGATTCCCTCTCTGCATACCGTCTCCCTCCAAATTGAGGTGAGCATCACCATCCCGTACCACCGCGCACCTCTACCACCCAACCTCGGCCCGAATCCGCCCCGGGGATGACCCCGGCGTGGTGCCGCGCCACAGCCTCTTCCGCGCGCCTCACCGGCGTATGTCGCCAAGCGAGCACCCACACCCCCATGCCCTACGGACCGCGTCACGGGGCTTACCTCGATGACCTCCACCTCACAGACCCGACCTCGCCGCAGGAACTGCCCCACCGGCGGTAAACCGCCGGCGCGCCGCCGCCGGCCCTGTGAGCCACCACCGTTTTCCCCCTCCCGCTAACGCCGTCCCCTCCCTACACTCGCTGACGCGCGGGCTCGGCCTCCACGCCGTCACGCCCCACCGTCATGCCTCCGCCACGCCTCCTGGGCCGGCCTAGTGACCGCACGCGCAGTCGGGCCTAGGAGGCCGAGCGCTATGCTGGCCGCGCTGCACCGGTTTCGGCCCGAGAAGCTTTTTCCATTTTCCAGAAAGTTTATTCCTACCCCCCTACACAAAAACCCATATATCTTGTCCATTCCAACTCCGATTGGGGCAATTTTTCTTCCTAAATTCTTCTAAAAATACCCTCTATCTAATCCAATCCCTCTCAAAAAGTTTGGTGCATGAATGTTTGTATTTACTGTATGTTTTTGTTTGTGTTCGCTAGACGCCGTTCCGGAAGAACCCCAGGAGCTGAAGGCAACCATCGCTGACCAGGAACCCGACGAAACTAGTACCGATCTCCACTGCGACGAGGACTTAGACGACGGCAAGTCCACTGAAATCCTCACTTGATGCATAAAATTCCTAGTTTACAAAATACTCACTTGTCCAGTTCAACCAAATAAACCATGCATGTTTTCGGCTTGCTAAGGTAAACCCTACTAGGTTAGCCATCCGAACCTAACTAGAAGTAGCGCGCATAGGTGGGATCGCTCACTCAACTATACCTATCGTAAACTTGAGAATTGAAGTGGGTTCATATTCATAAAACCAGGGGTTTTGGGAAAAAGGTTTGTGCGGTAAGCTTTTGAAATAAAATGGGGAAGAACCCTGGCAACCGACCTCGTCGGATTCCGGCTACGCGCCGAACTAGCCATTCAAGAGCAGGGTATGAACGGTAACTTAGCAACCCGCGGTTACCCTAAGTCCCGGGAGTCGTGGAGATGACCAGGTAGGTGGATGCTCGCGGAGTCGAGCAGTGGAAGGCTAGAATGGTTCTACCTGCGCTCTGTAAGGACCGCGTTGATTTTCATCTTGCCTAACTCTCTTAGTACAGCCACTCGCTCTGTATGAGGCACTGGCTAGGCCCGAGCCGGAGTGGATAGCCTAGTAGCTTCCGTGCTGGCGCACAAGGGGCAAGGGAAGGGGTGGTGTGCCGAGGGGGTGTCGGGGGACACTAAGGTGCGGCTAGGAGGCTCGAACCCCTAAGGTACTGCTAGGTGATGAAACAAAGACAACGGTTTAGTTTGGAATTCGGGCGCTCATGACGGTGAGGGGCCGCTGAGTCCAACTTGTGGGAATTAGTACAACTCTGGCCAGCAGTAATACCTATTCGAATAGTCCGTGTCCACTGGTATGGATGGGTTACGGCATGGTTCTTCAATTAGTATGTTTTCAACAAAATAAATCTATTGGGGCATGGGTTGGTAAGTGACGAGATGAGTTGGGATACAACAAGAGGTATGGTTAATGTGGTTTAGAGGATGGGCCGCTGGGACCGGCAAGTCCAGTGGCTACACCCCTTTTGTTTTATTAAAAACCCTGTTTTCTAATTAACTAAAATTTGATAAAAATGAACCTCGCATATTTGATCGCAAAACACTTGAACTCCAGATATAACCCTTCATATAGATATAGTTAACCTCCCAAAATTCTACAGGAGGAAGGTGGGCTTGCGGAGTATGTATGTACTCACCCTTGCTATGTTGATGTTTTTCTTTTCTCCAGATACCTCCGACGATCTGTTCGAACTGCTCTTCGGCTAGGTCATGGTCCTGCTCCCCAACTAGCCTATGGCGTTGGGCCCGAAGAACTAGCTTCCGCTGTATCTTATTTCCATGCGCTATTTATGTAACGGTTTGTAATCATTAAGTCTGGACTCTGTACTACTTGAAATAAATGTGTTGCTAGATCCTGGAACTAGCATTTGTATCACATTTAAGTTCCCAAGAAATTGGGGAAGCTTCAGTCGGCCGACCAAGGCCAGGCAGAGCCTGACTCAGCCAGGTCGGCCGACCAAGGGGGTTAGTCGCCCGACCCAATGGCCAGGTCAGCCGACCCAACCCTAGGTTGGCTGACCAAGGCCAGGCTGAGTCTAACTCAGCAAGGTCGACCGGCCAGGGGGGCTGGTCGCCTGACCCTTTGGGTCAGGCGACCCCTGGTGCAGGCCGCCCAGGCACCCAAGTGAGCCACTTGCCACCTCATTGATCCAATTCACAAAGAAACACAAGTGCACTCAAATCCAACCGCAAGACAAAGCATCCAATGTATCCAAAGGCCGAAAATGCACCAAGTCACGGATCCACAACGTCAACAATCCGAGGGAAGAGCAAAATGGCCAATGCAGGTACAAGGTCGGCCGACCTACCCTCGGAAGCATTTTCCACGTGCAACAACTGTCCTAGCCGCCAACTGCCATGGGGACGCAAGATCAAGCCGTTGGAGTGCAAAGGCGGTGGATCGGGTGGTCGCCCGACCTCGGGGTAAGTCGGCCGACCTCCCCCTAGGTCGGCTGACCACTGACCTCGGCCTCCCACCGACCTAAGCCTCCTACAAGTACCCCCCCTCACATATGGGACTATAAATAGGTCTGTAGAGCTAATTTGTAAAGGTGTGGAGAAGTTGAGAGCTACATTCTACCTTAGAGAGTCCTATTTCCACATCTTAGTAGTTATGATAGTCTTGGGAGTTAGAGTGAGTCGAGTTTTGCCTCGGAGTTCTCGAAGATCCTTCTGAGTCTGTGGTAAAGTTTTTGTATCTTTGTACTCTTTTTATCTCCAGTATAATTTATTTACTTTACTTTATTTCTATCTCCTGCAAGTGTGGTGTACCTTTCTTTGCATACTTGCTAGGCTTAGACTGTGGTTACCTAAGTTCGTCAAGTCTTGTTATTCTTGCCAGTGCTATAAGCCTTTCCTAGACTTAGATCTAGGAGTCTGGTTAGCTCTAGCCCTTGGAATCAAGGACGAGTTTTAGTGCTCAATCACTATCGTGGTGATAGCGCTTGAGCACTAGTATAGCGTGCCAGCCTATCCACGCACATTTGCTTGGTAGCTCCACTCGGTGACAGCGTGTGGTATGCCTGTGTATCCCAGGCCCGTTTGTTCGGTAGGCCCGTAGGCGTTAGCAGGGTCTCCTTCGGTGGTCTACTATCTACCCCCTGACCCCTCGAGGCGCCGGAATTTCGCTCGACGCAAGACCCTGACTTGTTTGCTTGAATTTCTTAGTTAACCACGACATAGTCTTTGCAGCCGAATAGAATAGAGTTTGGGGACTTTATCTCACTCGTTGTCATTCCAGCCAACTATACCTTTCTACGTGTATCTTAGGTAGTTTATTTTACTTCTTCACCATACACCTATCTTTGTTTGACTTACCCCTGTTTAGATACTAGTTGGTACATTTATTTAAGTTTACGGAACATTTGGTTTGAGTTTATCCAATTATACTCTTTCGCCTGCCGCTTCCCTGTGGAAATTACGATACTCGGAATACTCTGGGTGAAAAGCTACAGCGGTCTCCGTGCGCTTGCGGAATAAAATCTTTTAAGGCTAAGAGACGCCAATAGCCAGCACAACAAACAAACTGGCCTAGTCACAAAGAAAGAGCACATCGCCTTTCTAAACCTTTGGCTTGACCATTTCCTCTTCAATGGTCCTTTTCTGACCCCAATGAAGAATTACCTCAACTTGGCCACTGCTTTAGCCAAAGGCCAGATCCTTGCCCTAGGAAAGCTCTTCCTAGGTGTGCTGTATCGTCACCTTTGTCTGAACACCCAGTGTATCCTGGCTGGGCACCGTATCAAGACAAGAGGACCTTGGTGGTTCGTTCAGCTCTGGAGTCAGCTGTACTTTCGTAATGAAATTCTAGACTTTCCACTGCTTGAGTCCCAGTCTTTTCTAGACCTTTCGGGCAAATCCATCCGTTGTACCTCATTTGGCCAAGCATTGCATCAGTTGCCCATAACCCAGACCGATGCGGCTGAAACAACCAAATGGTACCGGTGCTTTTACTACTCCCAAACCACCCCTGTATATGATGCATATGCCGAATCTGAGCACTTGAGAACCCATCCTTCTTCGGACCATACGCTTTTGGGCTTGACGAGGAGACTCGTACCATATTTGACATCATGGCCACTCCTTGCCTTCTCCCAGTCAGTATGAGTACCAGCAACAGGATCAACAAACCAGGATATGAATCTTACCAACCTGTTCTAGCTGCTCGTCAGCTCGGCTTTAACCAGACTTCCCCTCGCTTGATCATCCACGAGAAAATTTAGAGCCGAGCCGATCTAACTGACTCCCTTGTAGCCACCAAAGCCTACTCCATTTTCTCTGATCTGAAGCTACGCATAACTGATGAAATGGAGTTCGTGTACACAGCCGATGGCTTCAACTCTTGGTGGGACTTCTGGAAGCCTCACCTTTTCCAGCACGCAGTAGCATCGGCTCTCCTTGCCATCGACCCGGAGTACCAAGCTACACCAAAAGAAGTAACTCTACGCTCGATCCAAATCCTCCTTCATTTTGTTTTGCCTTTCAACCGAACTTTCTTGTTATAGCTGCAAGAAGGCCCTGTTCCAACTGATGAGTCAGGCCAACCATTTAAATACTTACAAATGGCCCCACTGCCCGTGTATCAAGCTAAGATCCCTTCCTTTGACAAGGTCATCTTCGCTATTCCTGGAATGAAGTGCAAGCGAGAGGGGAAGGACTCCGGCAGCCGAGGTTCAAGAAGACTGCTATCAAACCCATGTCCACGACCACAATGGAGCCATTACATGCAGAGGCACAGGCGCTGCTTTTGGCATCCAAGTTGGCTGTATCCATGCATCATGCATTTGCAGAACGCAAACTTCTTCATCGACAATGAGACGCTAGCTACATCAGCTCGACAAAGATCAGTACATCATTGAGACCAATGCTTGTGGAATTTAATCAAACGACGGAGGACCTTCGTCACTCGGTTATCAAGATCAAGAGGGAAACAAACCACCAAGTCGCTGATAAACATAGAATGCCAAGCAAGCGACAAGCTGATATCACTAGATCTTGTCCGTTTTTCTATCACGCTATTATCCACTCTCAAAGATGTAATATGTAATGTCCAAAATGTACTGAGAAATTTTCAATGGGGTTATGTTTATCATGTACTGTACTCCCTGTTTGTTTTCGCTTTTCTGGATCTCGCTCACATGGAAGGTTTTCCACAGAATCCGCTCTCCAGAGAATCTGCTGTGGGATAAAGCATGGTGTTTGGCAATCTTGCTTACTTTCACCGGATCCGGCACCTTATGTTGTTCTCGCCAGGAAGCAGGTGCCGCTGGCGGGAGGACCCGAGGCGCCGACGGGCGGAGGCGCCAGCGCGCTGCAAGGCGGGCGGAGGCGTCGACTGGTGGAGACACCGAGCGGGAAGAGGCGGCGCGGGGAGGAGATGCCGAGCGGGAGGAGGCGCCGGCGGGTGGAGGAGCAGAGGCGCCGGTGGGCGGAGGCGACGCGAGTGGAGGCGCCGAGCGCGAGGATACGTCGCGGGAGGTGCCGTCGTCGAGAGGAGCCGAGGCGCGACGGGTGGAGGCGCCACTGGCGCAAGGAGGTCTGGGAGTTGTCACTTGCGGGAGGAGGCGCCGCGGGAGGTGCCAGCGGCGGGTGGAAGCGCCGCGGGGGTGCCGCCGGCAGGTGAAGGCGTCACGGGAGGAGGCTTCGTGGGCGGAGGAGGATGAGCGGCGGATGTCGGGCGAGGTGGGAATAATCGAGTGGCATTGGGTGAGATGCCGCCCACGGGCTGGGTCTGGAAAAAAGCTAGATTGCACTAGGGGTAAGATTCCTAGGTAAGTTGGCTCACCAGATAAGCAAATTGTTGGGTGGGATTTTGACGTGGGTCGTCTAGAATCCGATTTTAAACGGAAACAAACAGGTTCTAGTAACTTGCAGCTAATTTTTAGCTTAGACACAATCTGCCAATTAACTAGAGGCATTTAGACACTTTATAGTTAAATTTTATAAATTTATCAGTTAAATTTTAGTTCGGTGTATCTAACACTCCCTAACTCCTAAGGCTATTCTCAATGGGTTGGGAAAAAAGATTGCCTATACACTGTAGCGCTACCATAAACAGAGGGAACAGTTGAAATAGTAGAGGAACAGTGGCTAGTCAAGCCATTTTAGACGATGGTTGGGATGGTCTAAGTAATGCAATCATTTGTTTTTTTTTAAAGACATGTGAGGCGATACTCTGCGGATCGCTTCTACCTCGCCCGACCTCGTTTAACGAGGGAGATAAGGGGGAAACAGAGAAGCCAAGCTAGCCAGATGGCGACCGGCGAGGAGGTGGGGACGGTGGCGAGGGCGCCGGAGGAGGTGCGGGACTGGTCGGACATGACGCCGGTGTGCCTGGCCGAAGCGTTCTCGCGGCTCCCGCTGGAGGACCTATGGCGCTGTGCCATGGCGAGCTGCCGCTCATGGCGGGACGCCGCGCTCTCACGCCCGGGGCTCTTCGCCGCGCTCGACCTCGAGCCCGGGTTCGGGGAGTCGACCCCCGGCGCCGAGGCGGCCACGTGGTGGACGCCGGCCTTCCAGCGCCGCGTTGACGCCATGCTCCGCTCCGCTGCCACGTTCGCCGCGGGGGAACTGTGTGAGGTCCGTGTCCGGCACTGCTCCGACGATGCCCTCGCCTTCGCCGCTGAGAGGTGCGTGGGATCTTTGATTTCTCAAAATTGGTGCCTCAGCGGTGTTGCATGATGGCCTCACACCCGCACATGAGGAAGTGTTTGAGCAAGATTGGGGCTATTCCTTTCGGCATGTATTGGTAACCCTACTGAAATTGAAGATCTCCATGACTCTTTAGAAGATTAGATAGTGAGGCATATGCAATTTGTGCACCATTCTAAGCACAGGGGCCACCTATTTTCCTCACAAACTTATCTGATTACGTTGTTCCAATTATGGATGCAATTTAATGCTTGTATTGCCTTGAGCTTGTGGAAGTTGCTTCCTCGGCTGCTTCTTGAGGTCCCGAATTTTTATCTTTTTCTTGCAAACTAGTGAATACTACAGAGAGTCAAACATTCCAAGTTATAGTCTTGTTTCAAAAACTCGACTGGTGGGGGAAGAACCGCCTCCATGGCACTGTAATTAAGGTAGAAGAGCTCAACCTTAACAGGTCGAGAAAACCCTCCGAACCCCAGCTTTCGCCGATGAGAGGGATTTGTTTCAACAACCAACAACCTCCTGTTAAATTTGCTCCCACGGGGAGTCCAACCCAGGACCTCAACAGCCACAGGTGTCCAAGTTATAGTCCTGTTTCGTGTGAATTAAGTAAAAGCTCATCCTGCATATTCTCATTCTTAGCTGTTTAGGCGATGGCTCACTAGGACTAATGAATGGACAGAAGTGCACAATATAATTTGAATCGAATTAATGCAAATAGGATATCTTTGAAATTGAATACTTCAAAGAGACCAGGAGTGTATTGTTAGGTTTTATTGCTCTGAGGGAGTGTATGGTTCTACAAAAGTTTGCATGTTTTTCTGAACATATGACTGATTTGAAAGAAATGTGCACAGAAGATCTAGTTATATTCTTGGGATGGTGAAAGCGGACCATCTTCTCCAAAATCTAAACCACCAAATCATGTTGATGTAGGTGTTGAACTGCTATCATTTGAATGAACTCAACCGTTGGAATTTATCTTGGCTCTTTCTGGAAAAGGAAAGGAAAAGGAAAAGGAACTTAAACAAGAACAATATAAGCATTTAATTCCAAAACCACCAGATATCCAATTTTCTTGATTGAACATATGATCTTAGAATTTGTAGTCTTCTGGGTACCAGTTTCCGGATCATATTCAACGGTGACTAGCCTTATTCGACACAATATTCTCATTTATTCTTGACTTAAGTTTACTAGCACGTTGCCTTTTTGTTTGTCATTTCCATGGTGTCGTCATGACAGTTTGGTCTGGTAGAGTTAGATTCATACAATGATACTAACTCCGTTCTCAATATTTGTTGCCGGCTAGTTCATTTTTGGACTAAAAAGCGCCACATAAAAAAGAATGGAGGAAGTACAAGTCAATTCAATAATCTCCCTTATTGAAGGTTTTAGTAGATAGTCTCCATTATCGAAGGCTTTGTCAGATTGTGGATTGTAAAAGTTCTTTTCGGAGCCTTGCATACAACATCTTCAAAACTTGTATCAGGAGAATACAATCTAATTGTAGTACCTTGTGCAATTGACACATATGGATAGTTAATTTCTACAACTCTCTATGCTTATACACAACATGTTGTTTTTTACTGAATGATTGAAAAGAAATATTAAAAGGATTTTCTTTCATTCATCTGGACTGAATTGTGCTTAATTTGTATAGGTTTTTCAAGTAAGTCCAGAATCTTGAAAACTGTATATTAAGATTATCACAGGACCCCAACTTTACAGACCTGAGATAAAATGTATCTTTTTCCTTCTGTAATGTATGCGTGTTCCATGTGTTACAGGTGTAGACTATCCTGTGTCAGGACTTGTTATATGAATCTCATGATTGATTTCGAATAGAAGTTGTGCTATAGTATGTTCTAGCAAAACATATACATCAATATGCACAAAAAATGCCTACATTGACCTCATGAAATAGGTATTAATATATTCAAACTAAGAAAACAGTATGTAAATATGTTACTATTAAGCTTTTCAAGTAAATAGAATGGTAACTGTTTATATGTCTATGAAGCTTAAATACTGGTGACTTCTTTCCAGTATGGTGAAATCAAGAATTATTTTTACTAATCTGATTTAGCCTTAGCATACTAAAAAGTATTATCCTAATGTTGTTTCATCTCTTGTGTTATGTGAGATGGCTCAAATCCTGCTTAGTTAGCTATTTTAGACAGATCTTAGTTCAATATCTATCATAGCTTGTTTGTTGTTGTAAATGTAGCATCAATAGCAGGGAATGAAAGATGCTTTCTTTTGGTTCATATGCATAGAGTAATTCCTAGTGCCAGCCCTCTTTATTTGGATTTTGTGTGTCATCATGAGTAAGTCATTCTGGTGGTATTTCTTTGCTTAGATTTTTATTATCGCTACAAGTCAGGTACTCTGTTACCATATTTTCACTTTCATTGAAAGTATTACTTTGAGCTCTTAGGTGATTTAATCATGTGCAGGTCTCCAAGACTTAGTATCCTTTCCATCAGAACTAGCCCGTCTGTAACAGATCGATCAATGCTCACTGTCGGCGCATGCTGCCCCATGCTTACAGAATTGGATATCAGCAACTGCTATGAGGTTTCATACAAGTCACTAGAGGTGATTGGCCAGAGCTGCCAGTACCTCAGGATCCTTAAGCGGAACATATTCAACTGGATTGACCCAACAGAGCATGCTGGAGTAGTCCCTGAGGACTACCTAAGAGAATGCCCCCAAGATGGTGATAGGGAAGCCATTACAATATCCAATTTCATGCCAAAGCTGAAACATCTCGAGCTAAGGTTCTCAAAGCTTACTGCTGTTGGCCTCAAGTCGATCCCTGAAGGATGTAAGGAACTGGAAGTTCTGGACCTGTTTGGCTGCGCGAATCTAACAAGCCGGGGAATAGATCAGGCTGCGGCCAACCTGAAGAATCTGGAGACACTAGTGAAGCCCAATATCTACATACCTCGTTCCTCCTTCCACATGGGAAGGTACGGCCACTGGCAGTTATATGATGAGAGGTTCCAGACAAATGTGTTTCAGATATGATTATAGTCTCAGGTTCTGCCTCAGGACCTCCCTCAATCCCTTTAACCTATGATCTGCACTCCAGATTGTGTATGTACACAAAATAGCAACATTTATGGTTTTACGTGTTTCTTTTGATAACATTTTGTTCAGATATTTCTGCCCCAGATGTACCTAAAGTTTGTTGTATATGACTTATTGTCTATGTATGCTTGCAATAAATATTTCGCCTATGGTCGCCTGTCTCTTTGGTTCTGAGAAGATAGCTAATGCTTTGTTGTCTATCAAATTAAAATGGCATTTTGTAGGCAAAATTATGCCTTCAAAAAGTCTGAATCAGTCGGTTCATAGCACCTTGATTCATGGTGAATGGTCCATTGTCTTATCTCTATACTATTGCGCTTTGGTTCATCCTGGAATAATGCCATAGCCTGTGCTCACGTAACATAGTTTCCTTACACAGTCAGTCCAAGGCACCTTTCGTGCATGGGTGTCATCCTCCTGGCCCTTCGCTGTACCTGACTGTGACCACTCGATGATCACGGCATTACCTGTCATGTTCATGTCATGTGCATCAAAATCCGATCCGATCCGATCCGTTGTTTGTAAGTTGTAACGCATTCCCTTTCATTTAGTTGTTGGTCTGTCTGACTATTTAGAAATGTTAAGTGTTTTTTGTGAGCACATATACATCTGTTTGTATCTGAAATATCATATGATTGAGGAACCTGTGGAATGCTTACCACGGAGACTTTTGTGAGAGGCAAATTTTAATCCCCAAAAAATATATACTTCTTTTGCATAGCTGAATGAAAAATGGAAATTCAACCCTGTTTCTTTGTCTGAAATATTCCCTAAAAGGACCATCTTTGCCTTCACTTTCCCTGATATCAAAATTCAGAAAGATTGTTGTGGTGTTTGGATATTGGGATAGAGGGGTGCCATAGGAATAGGCATAGGCATAGGGACAAGGGGTGTGAGATTTGAGAGGATGGACCTCCTCTATCCCTATACATGTATACCTATCCCATTTACTAACGGAGCCTACGGGGTCTATGATTGTATAAAACTTTGCGCTGAAATCTTTCTCAAACAACTGATAAACAACCACGAGCTAGTCTCCCCATGCAACATGCAAATATGCCACTGATTTTTCTTACATATTGTACTAAAGAATTACGTGCATATAGGTCTCCATTACAATTAGGGGGGCTTGTTTGGACTTTGGACGAAGAAATTTTGTAGGAATCTTAGAAAAATTCATAGGAAAAAGTTCATTTTCATAGAAAAAACATAGAAATAATTTTTTTTTCATCCAATCCAAACAGGGACCGAGTGAAAATATCACAACTGAATGCTGTATTGTGGTTGAGATCTGGCAAGCAAAGGCATGGTCCTGGAGCACCACCAAAAATCTGCACCCACCACATGCAACAAAGTCACCAAATCTGCACATTGGAATTTCATCTGTCCCTCCTTTCCCTAAGAGCACATCATTAGTGAACAGAGGCATTGAAATAAAGGAACAATACAAGTGCCAGAATCAGCAATCTTCATTGAGATTTAGGCCCCATTAGACCTGAACTTTCCCTACAGATCCTCATTTTATGCTTAATCCAAGGGTGAGTAACAAGAACAAAAGAACAGTTCCATTCACATGGTTCCCTTATCTTTTTAGAATGTTTGTCGTCCAAAAATCGCAATGGAATCAGGTCCGTCTTGCCAAATAAGTTGCTAGCCTTATCAGCAGCAGCAGCAGCTGCTGCTCTGCAGGAGTAGAGTTATAAGAGGAGTCTCCAGACACACTCCCCATCAGAGTCGTTGAATTGCCTCTGTTGGCCTGTCCATCTCAAGATGATGAAAGGCAGCACTTTCTTCTCCATCTCCCTCCTCTTCCTCCTCTCCCTCGCCTTCTTGTTCATGGTGTGCCGCTGAGGGAAGCGCCGGGGTATCTGCAGAGCGGCATCGGCTCAGACCTCATCTCCAGGTGCAAGAACAATTTCATGGTCAGTTTAATCTCTTTTTCTCTTGGACTTGGTGCTTGAATCCTTGCCATGATTGTTCTCTGGAGAATAACACATCTCTGAGAAACTGGTTGGGCTTGTTCATGAACCTGAAGCCAAGAATACAGACCTGGAAATCCAGAGTCCCAACAGGAAGCTTGGGTTTGGGCATGATTTTGAGGCGAGCACGGTGGAGATGAAGAATAACAGGAGGATGGCCACCGGGCACAAGGGTGGTACCATGGGTGGAGCTGCCGCCGGCGGCGGCGGAGGCGCTGTAACGAGGCCGCACAGCTCCAAGAACGGCGCGGCGGCGGTGCCGGTGCCAGTGGCGACCGTCCTGGCGCTGGCTTTCGGCTGTGGCGTTGCTCTTTCGGCCTTGGGCTTCTGAAGCTCTACTTTGTCCTCTTGCAGCTAAGGCGCTGAGCTAATATCAGTGCTAGTTTCTCAATTTATTTGTTATTATGGTGTGCAGTGTCCAATTATCTGTCAGTGCTTAACTAAAACGTTTCAGGACCGCTTGTCGAGCCCACATGAATTCTTGTGTTCCCTTTACTTGGTTTTTCTTGTCCCGCATAATTTCGTATGGAGGAAACTATACAAAATTCTGTGAATTTCATGTTTCATATGGTAACTTACCATGTGTTTGCATGGGAGGATCAAGAGGGATGGAATGGAATGGTCCTTTATTTGCTTGTGTTTGGATGGAGAACTACGGGGACGGGACCATCCTCTAGTGGGAATATACCCTGTAAATGCGGGCTGCCCCCGTTCCCAGAAAACGAGCGGACGGGGACGTCCCATTTCGTCCCCGTCTCGCTCCGTCTCTCTCCCGTCCGAATCGTGGGCAGGCGGCGCGGCCATGGGCGACGGCGGGCCCGCATGAGGCGGAGCCGGCCACCCGGCGGCGGTCCCACGAGGCGAGCCTCGCGACGCGGAGGCTGCTGGAGGCGGTCCTGCGCGACGCGGAGGCGCAACGCAGAGCCGGTCGGTGGTGGCCCGCGAGACGAGGCGCCATGGCGGTCCCCGAGGCGGAGGCACGAGGCAGGGCCGGCCGGTGGTCCGGCGAGGCAGGGTCGGCCGGCGGTCCGGCGAGGCGGAGGTGCGGGTCGGAGCGGCGGTGGCGGATGGCTTCTGGCAGCGGAACGAGGAAGGAGATGGAGGTGTGGCTGACAGTGGCCCTACTACAATAGTGTCTAACAGATTAGAACGTCGTTTATATCCTCCTACTTCAATTCTTGTAACCAAACAAAAAATGAGGATAGACCCATTCCTACTAACCAAACACTGGATGGGACGGTTCCATCATAAAAATCAGGGACAGAACCATCTCATCCCCTAGTGTCTCGGAACCAAACACATGCTTAATGTAGCTCCCAGTGGTCCAGTCCCTATGGAATTCATATAAATATATATGGATCACGATGTCTTAAAGGCCTTACAGAAGATTAGAGTCGTCCTCTAATGTAATGGTCTTTTCTAGTTTCTGATCGGTAGGGCTAGTTTGGCAACAAAAGACAAATATCCCTGAGAGAAAAACTCCCACCCGAAAGATCCGGTGCACAGCCTCCACCTGAGAGAGATTTCCACGAGACTGATGAAAAGTGCCATTTGGAAGCACATGCCCGAAAAACTAGTCTGGACAATTATCTGTCCCTGCACACCCACGCATGGTTTTTTTATAATAAACATCAGCTTTATTAGATTAACGACACGATACAAGCTGAAGGAGTAGTTCACCCACTGACACAGAGTAGGGGGGTGGAATGCTGCTAATGCTGGACAGTTCCCATGTCGGGAATTAGAACAAAGAAAAGTACACGGCGAAGGTACACACTGCCGTGCTTTTTTTTTTTGCCAAGTTGTGAGCTATTGTATTGTTCGATCCTCCTATTTTCCTGAATTTGCAGCCGCTAAACTTTATGTTGGAGGAGATTGCTGTAAGGATGGGCCTTATGTCCCAGGTTGGCGCATTGTAAACTGGATCCGAGGAGTTTAGAGTTGATATCAGTTCTTGGTTGTCGGAATAGATGGTACAAACATGTAGCTGCAAAACAGAGGTGACCAGAAGAGCTAGAAGAATGGCCTGGGCTTCCGCTTGAATTGGAGTGGACGCATGCCTCGCTTGAGCCTGCACTTTTAGCTTGAAATTAATATTATGTAATCTTCCTTTGAGGAAAAAACCTAGACCTGGAATGTTTGGACCTGCTTGAATCTGCCGTTGTAAAAAAGAGGCATCAACAGAGCACACACTATTAGTGGTAGTGACAACAACGTTTTCATTTGGCATAGGATCGCCATAGTTGTTATCAGAAGTAGTCATCTTTTGTTGAAGATTTATATTGATAGCGTGACAATGTAAATCAGCCTTAACATGCATATGAATTTGTTGAGATGTCCAGGTTTTGTTATTGAATCTTTTATCATTTCTAGCTTTCCAAATGTACCAGAGAATGGAGATAGATCGTTGTAAATGCTCACTAGAGTCACTATAGGATATGATAGAGCAGACAACATCCTGTAAGTTATGGTGCAAATAGAATAAATCATCAGTTCTAATAAAAGGAGAGGCAGAAAAGCAAGTAGCCGTAGGAAGGGAACAAGTGAAAAATAAATGTAAGTCATCCTCTACCTGGTTGCATGATTTACAATGTTCATCTTTATGCTGAGAGTATTTTGAAGTTCTCTTAGCAGTGGCAAGGGCATACCTTAACAATTTCCAAAGAAAAGTTTTTAGTTTTGGTTGAATGTTTTTATCTTTCCAAGTTCTGCTCAACAAAGAGAGGGCTTGATCGCTTAAATTTCTTGGACCCTGCAAAATGACAGTAGAAGGAGCATGAAGGGTTAGGAATTTGTAGGCTTCTTTGGTAGAGCACTCTCCCTTTTTTTGCTGGCTCCCAAACTAGAAGTCTTTTGACTGCTGCTGCACAGTAGGGATGTTTAGGATGATCTGAGCTGCATGGTTATCAAATACTTGGTTAATGAGAGTTGTATTCCAGGCTTGTTCATTTTGGATCCAAAGATCTTTAACTTGATTGGGAAGCGGGGAAATAGTAGTGGGTAAAGTAAGATGAGAGTGAATACTTGTCGCAGATGGGGCACCAAGGTTTAGCCCAAATATTAATAGAACCTTCATGTATTTGATAGCTGCAGTTACCGTGGATAAAATGTCTTACCTTTTGTATTGATGACCAAAAAACTGATCTGGTTCCTGTGGAGGTTGCTTTCCAAAAGGAGGAGTGTGGATGCACATGATTTGTAGTCTGCCCATTTGGTGCATGCAGACTGTCCGACAAGTCTAGGTACATACCAAAGCATGCAGATTGTTAACCCAGACAAAATTGATACTAGAGTTTAACTTTCTGACAGCACGCTAACACCAATATGATGAAAAAAGTTAAAAAAATAAAGCAACAACAGAAATATAGTTACGAGGTGCATCTAGACTGACAACTTTGAACCAAATGATTAAGTACATGCCTTGTTGAAGAAAAATCTATACAGAATCACACAAACTCAGAATCAACAAAAATAAGATCAGTAGCAAGTTGCATAAACATCTAGGCTGATACAAAGCACAACATCTGCAGGCTGGTAAATTGATATAACATAAGCTATGAGAAATTCTCTTCATTTTGACATAATTTACTTCAACAAGCCATGACAACCATTCTTTATCTGAACATGATTTATTTCAACGAGCCTTGAGAAACAGTCTTCATCTACATATGATTTGGTTCAACAAGCCATCAGAAACTCTTCATCTAAAAAAACAAACAAGCATAATTAGTCCAGTTATGTTAGTATACAACATCTTGATTACCAAATCTAAAATAATTTATACCATGAGAAAATGGAAATGCAGTGATTACTTATTAGTGAAGTCAATATTGTTTGATTACTCACAGCTGCAATTTAAGATAGTGAGCAGCCCTATGTTTAGCAATTGTACTTATGCACTTAAGTCTGAACTTAAGATATGTCAATTATATGCTTATTACTTCAATTGTAAGGTTCAAACTTGATTTTAGCGGCCATTATTATAAAACATTGAGCATCCAACTTTGTTGTTGAGTCGGACATCAGCTTGGCAGATCCCAACAGGTGGCGGCGGCGGTGGCAGTGGAGGGGACAGCAGCTCGCGGCGGCGGCAGCGGAGGGGACAGCAGCTTGCGACTCGGCGAGTTGGGAGTAGGGTGAGGATGGGACAATTCCGAGGCCGGGGTTATTTCCGCGTGGAAAATAGGCCTCCTTAGGTGAAGCTCGCCTGGATAACGGCCTGTCAAACATCGCGGATTGATGGCACGTGGAAAGTCTCCGCGTGGGCTATCTCCATAGGGAAAAGGCCAAAAAACCCACCAAACTGGCCCAAGAGAGATTGCGAAGCTAAATGCAGGTGGTGGGAAGGCACGCGCACTATGCCACTACAGAACCTAGAGAATATTGCTGGCCTGCTAATTGGCATTTGGCATCGTGCGAACCGTTCAATTGCTTGCCAGTGCTTCTATAATTCCTTTGTTTTTCTAACATCCACTTCTTTTATTCTTTCTTATCCTATTCGAGGAAGACAGTAAAAAATGGTCAAGCTATAGAAAAATTGGTTGGTTCTATTATGAATGCAAAACAATTTGAAAGTAGTCTTCAGTATAATCCAACACTTGTATCTTAGGGTCTGATTGGATCCAACGTAGATTTTCATTATCCAGCTAATAGCTAGTAGCTAATATTAGCTAGATAATGGTTACTTTCATAGATAATAGGTGCTAGTGTTTGGATCCATGACTAATAGACTAGATAATAGGTGGAGTAAGGAAAAAAAATCCAATTATCTTCCATTAGCTGATATTATCTAGCATTGAGTAGATAATGAGATAATAAAGATCTGGAATCTAGATAATCATTATCTCCCCATTATCTGAATCCGTTTGGATCCAAAGCGCTAAAGTTTAGCAGATTCTCGTTATCTATATGGATCCAAACAGGCCTTTAGGCTATCCCAACGGTGGAGTAAAAAGGACTGCCTATAACACTGTTTGACCTATAGCGCTACTGTAGACAGAGAAATGGATAGTTAGAATAGTGGATAAATAGGGATAGGCAATGCTTTTACTCATCTCCATTGGGGATGGTTTTAGGTCCTAATGCAAAACTATTTGAAACTAGTCCCCATCCGTATAGACGGGAGGAATTATAGGGAGAAAATTGTTAGCCTAGAGGAACCTTTATGTTCTCTACAAAAATATAGGCAAAAAAGAACTTGTACAATGATAAATAAGTCTATGTTCCACTAAAAAAATTCTTATTTTTACCTTTATTGTGCAAGTTTTGGTCTCAAAATTTGAGGAGTGTTTCATGATAGGATTCTCTAAAGTACCGGCACTCTTCATAATTTTATGACTATTTAGGCAATGTTTTAATGATTAAGAAGCTCACAGTAATATCTAATTTGATTTTTTGTGAGGACATCTTTGGAGTTGGTGTATGGTTTGATCCCAAAACCCATAGCCCAACTATAGTGTATAGTTATATCCCGAAGCCCATAGCTAATGTCTCATTGAAATTACGTCACCTCACTCTTTCTTACTCCACGAACTAATCTTTTATGCAACCTTAAGTTATTGGGCTAGGGCTGTATTTTGAGTCATAGGTGAGAACCTATTTTTCAATAGAGTAACGAGATTTCTATTTATTTACGAAATGATTTTCAGTTGTCTTTTCATCTACTTTTGTGTGGCAGTGATTACTTTAAGATTTGTGCATGTGATGCTTTTTTATTTGGCCTATTTTCCTTTCAGTTTGTTTCCTTTTCTATTTTATTTTATTTTCATTCGCCGGCCATCTTAATGTCGTCCCCAGTGAGGGGGCATGCCCCTGGCTTAGCGCGTCCCTCCCCCGTCCAACGCGCCGCCTGCCGCCCCCTCCCCGTCGTGCCCCTCCTCGTTTCGCGCGGTGGAGGTGCCGCGCAGCGGACGGAGCTACGATGATGCGGCGGTCCCGCCTCCGCTCGCCGGGTCGGCCTGCCGCCGGCAGCGGTGCTGCCCTCCACCCCAAACTCAATGCACCCTTCCCCATCCAGTGCTCGGCGCAACCCTTGGCTCGACTCGCCCCTCCCCCATCCAGCGCGCCGCCCGCAGCCCCCTCCCCGTCTCGCCCCTCCCCGTCCGGCGCGGTGGAGGTGTGACGACGATGCGGCCGCCCTCTCCTCCGCTCGCCAAGCGCGCCCTTCCCCGTCTAGCACGCCGCCGAGGCAATGCTAGCCGGTGAGGGGCGGTTGCGCCTCAAGCCCTCGACGCGTGGAGATGCGGACGGCGAGGCTGGGTGGCAGTTTGGACCGGCGCGTTGAGGAAGGTGGGCCGGTAGGAGAGAGAGGTGGGCGGGTGGTGGCTTGTTCTCCAAAAAGTGAAAGATTTTCAATAAAATCATCGGATGACGAGGAGTAGGAGACCCTGTCACATTCCAAGGTTTAATTCAACCTATTGAAAGTACTGTACGGCGACATGGCACTTGGCAACTGGCCTGTCGGCGCCTCCACCGTCTTTGGGTCCTTCGCGGTTCGCGCCATCCCACCGGCCACCATTGGCTTGGCTTGGCCCCCGTCCAAATCCATTGAAACAGACGAAGCCATCACTGATTGGATGGGAACTCACATGCGTGGGGCCCCATAGTTCCCATCCAGCAAGTTGACTTGACTCCGTTTCTTTACAATTCCTTCTGCAAGTTAATTTGGGGCCAAGCTGACAGGTTCTTGAAAACTCGGAAATGATTGTGCAGGCTAATGTGATTTTTAATAACAAAATCAGGAGAATTTGGTACGTACTACCTTATATATCAAGCCAATGGATTGAAGCCACCCTTTGGCACCACAGCTTTCTTCTTGCCCCTTTCACAATGATAGTAGTTAACGGAAAGATTAGTTTTTGTTCATGCACAAGCAATGCTTTCCTTGCTCCAAAAGTTGCCAATTATTGACACTTGTAGATCACTCATCCTCGTCGAAAAATTGGAGCTTCTGGCGTCGTGGGATTCAGCAACACGATCTCTCTCAAAGGTTGGTGGCTTGTCAGCCTGCTGCTTTCTTTTCTTTTTATTCCGGATTCGGATAAACACGCGGTAATCTGTACGTCACGGCTTGTCATCTTCCGCTATGGATTCCCTCGGTGATGATCCGTTTGACAAACCTGCCAAAAAGCAAGATTTGTCATAATCCAGTGATACGAAATCGTTTTTTCCGTTTGGGTGTCTCTCAAGATTCGCTCGGTTGGTTCCAGCTCGGCGGTGTGTGCAGCACTGTTCCACCGATTTGGCATTGATTTCTTAGTGCAAATCTTTTCCTCTCTTAGTTTTCGAATCGATTGATTGAAGCGTAAAATCTTCTTCGAATCACTTGCTGTCTAGACGTTCCTGCTCTGTGGAATCGGATATCGATGTCCGGAGTTGAGGAAGAAGGCGAGGTGGCAGCGCTGCGGGAGGCCCTGCGGCAGCAGGCGCGGGCCGTGGAGGAGCTACGGGCGGAGCTGGAGGAGGAGCGTCAGGCGGCGGCGTCGGGCGCCGACGAGGCGCTGGCCATGATCCTGCGCCTTCAAGAGGAGAAGGCGGCGGAGCGGATGGAGGCAGAGCAGTTCCGCCGGGTGGCGGAGGAGCGGATCCAGCACGACGAGGACACGCTCGCCTTCCTCAAGGCCGTCGTCTTCCACCAAGAGATGGAGATCAGCTCGCTCAACCGCAGGCTGCTCGCCGTCCACGCCACCGGTGACGACCCACTCTCGCCAGCCTTCGATCTCCCCTGGCTTCGGAAGCTGTCCAGGAACGGCGTAGCGTCCAGGAGGAACGCGTCTCTTCCGGCGGCGCACCTGGAGGACCTCTGCTCGGAGCTCGACGTCGTCATCCACCCGGACGCCACCGACGACAAGATTGTCGGTAACCGAAGACCGGCGAGGACCGTGTCGGACATCGCCGTGGTGATCAGTAGGGAGGAGTGGGCGAGACCCAGCAAGGCAGGACCGCCGCCCGGGCTGCACCGGTCTGCCTCCCACCGCCTTCGCCGCGCACCGAGCTACTCCGCACAATGCGGCATGCGCTCCGCTGGAAGGGCCTCGCCGGAGATCATAGCCGAAGAAGACGAAAAATCGTGCAAGAGCAACGCAGCAACGGAAGCCGACCTCGAGCAGATCAAGGACAGTGTTCAGGCTCTCCAAGCTGAGGTCGCCAAACTAAGAGAATCCACCATGTCCGTCGGCAATGCACACTCCCAGTTACTCACAGAGATTCACTCAAAGCTCGATGACGGCGTCATGCAGTGGCGGCGGACATCTGAAGGAGGCCACAGACCCAGCCCTGTGCTGCTGAAGAAGGCCAGCAGGGAACGAGGAGGCAGTACCAGTTCTTCCAAGGAGGAAAGGTACCAGCCACAGGGCGACCTGCTGACGAACCATTTCATGGAGGTATGTGGCCTCTCCTTCTCTGCTATCATTGCTAGGCCCCTGATCAAGGTCGCAGCATCCATGTCATTGCTTAGATGCCTCCTGGTTTTGATCTTAGCCGTGGCGATTAGGAAAGTTCTGATGAGCTATTGATGAATTCAGGCAGCAATGATGAATTACGTCAAATCACTTTTATTTCCACCTATTTTGTAGTTGCCCCTTATCAAGCATTGTAATAACAGCATCTCTTCAAGAAGATTGATGCTGAGACAAGGATTTTTTTCAACCTCTTGTTACTTTAGAAACATTGAGCAGCAAAATGAACCAAGTCAAACATTTGTCACCACTATTCTCAGTGAGGCAATGTGTGCTTGCTTACTAGTACCCCAAAGCAGATGAAGCGAGCCATCGAATGATATTTACTGTTGTGTTTTTTCAGATGGATTTTTGTTGTTGTTAGCCTCATGATATGAGAATGAGATACCTAGCTCTTTTTGAGCTGCTTGGATAAGAGCGTCTTCTGAATTATCTATCTCGACAGGCGATGATGTACATAGCGTGACGCCAGTGAAGGCCTAGACGGCATTTTGTTTGTTTTCAAGATTAAGTGTGAGTAAAACATTGATGATTGCTAAATTATTTTCCTTTTCTCTCTCTCTCTTTTTTTGCCTTTGTTGGCACATATAATGTGTACATAGTACATACATACAGGGGTTGAGATATCATGTTATAGTCCGGCTGCGTGTGCTGATTGATGTGTGAAAGGATAAGATACAGTTCATGTAAAGATATAATTGATACTGATTGTAAAGGTCAAAAGCATTCTATTTTATCAGGCAAAAATGGTTATTCTATTCTAGTATTTTAAATTTAAATGGCTGACAAAAACGGCATTATTGGAAGCCACGATCAGAACTGCGTTGCTGAATGCTGGAAGCAGATGGCTCTACTACCCTTAATGCCCTGCACTTGGGTCACTGATGCGTGGGGCACGCATTATAGGGACCACACGTCAGTGATCCAATTGCAGGGCACCAACTATAGAGGATCTCAGTCCAATGAAAACAGTATTTGCATTCAAATAATGATGCAACACTTTCCGAAATAATTTTTCTTGAGATGAGATTCTAAAAAATGTAACACATGGCGGCAAATACAACCAGCAGGGTATGGCTAAAAGTTGTAGAATTCACAATACTTAGTATCGGTACCTCAGTACCAATAGAATTCACAACACAATCTAGTTAGCATAAGGACGCAGCTAGATATTTAATATAGAGACCATCACCAATAATAACCAAAATATATATATAGAGAAACTCTATTTTAACAAAGACAATTAACATTACTATAATTTTATTACATAAGTGTATACTAGCAAAATGACCATGAGTTGTAACGGGAAAAAAAGATCATTAACCACCTCTAGATCAATACATATAAGAATAGCCTCGCAAATAAATTCTAAATCATATTCTTTTGAATTTTTTCTTGTGACCGAAATTTAGGATGTGTCAGTTTGGTAACAAATATTATTTTTGCTTTTCCGCAATACATAGAACATCGAAAACGGAGTCCATATATGATATGAGTATCCGTTTTCACATAGGCTGCTCCTGCCGTCTGAATTGGGTTTCCGAATAAATTGTAGGCCATATTGTCTCGACGATTTTATTTAATTGTATTGAAATTTGAGAGATCGAAAGATTGAGAGAATGAATGCATTGAATGATCCACTGTGTATTCCATTGATTGTTGAATAAATATATATTCGCATTAATCACGTTTACAACATGTGGATTAGGATTAGGGGGAGATTAGTAACTGCTAATCTTCTGGACTGTTCTCCAACACTCTGGATGAGATCACTCCCTTTATTTGTTCTTCAACACTTTCCCTTGATCGAATCCATTTATATCCTATTACAGTATCTAGAAATACAGAAAACTATTCTATATATCTATCCTATTAAGTGTATTATCATCCTACAAAAACCCCGTGGGAAAACTAGATGACAAGACACATCTCCTATATTGATATTACCTCGTTAAAAACTTTATACGGAAAAATCTAAGTGAGGGAAAAATCCATAGAAAGAAAAGAGTATAATATAATGTTGATTTGGTTATATTTTGGAGAGCGATACTCCCCCTATGTGAAATATGGTAATGACTTTGTAAATAAATCACCTAGATTATCACACGACTTAGTTTGCAAAATGTTTATCTCCCCATTCTTTTGTAACTAATGAGGGTAAAACAATTTTGGAGCAATATGCTTTGTGATATTACTCTATATAACCAGTCTCTATCTGAACAACACAGACGGCATTATCTTCATAGATAATGGTTGGTGATTGAATACAATCAATACCACATCACTGAGTTATGTGGTTTATCATTATGTGAAGCCAAACATATTCTTTGGAGGCTTCATATAATGCAATAATATCATAATGATTAGTGGAAGTAGCCACCAAAATTTATTTGAATGATTCCAAGAGATGGCAGTTCCACCCTGCAAGTATACGAATTCGGTTTGGGATGTGGCATGGTAGGAATCTAATAAATAGCCAGCATCTGTATATACAATCAAAGTTTGATCTCGGTTTCTTCCATTGAAAATACTAAGATTTCTTGTACCATTGAGATTTACTCCAGACCAATGATGTTCAGTGGGAGCTGCATTGTATCTGGCAAGTAGATTCACTGCAAATGCAATGTCCGGCCGGAGATTATTTGCTAGATACATTTGTGCACCAATGGCACTGAGATATTGTACTCTCATCCCAAAATCTCTTTCTTCATCATCCCTAGGTCGAAAAGCGTCCTTTTCTATGTCTAGCAATTTGACTACCATAGGGGTTTTAGATGGATATGATTTATCCATATTCAATTTTTCCAAACTTTTTGGATATATGCCTTTTGGTATACAAATATTCCCAAAGGTAAATGCTCAAATTGCAAACCTAAGCAAAATTTGGTTTAACCCAAATCCTTTCCGTCTTTAAATGATGATGTGCTTCATTGATATCGGTTTCGTTCCCGGTTATATTAAGATCATCAACGCATACCGAGATAATGCAAAATCCTATAGAGGAATTCTATAAGAAAACACATGTGCAATCATCATTAGTGTATCTCTTAAATAAAAGAAATTCACTCAAGCGTTTGTACCACATACGCTCTGATTATTTTAAGCCATATAATGACTTCTGCAATTTTACACAATACATGTTATGATTTGCCTTTGGATTCGAAACATTTATTCTATCTAGAATCTTCATGTAAATTTCTGAATCAAGTGACCCATATAAATATGTGGGTTACTACGTCCATCAACTGCAAAGATAGACGATTTTGTACTGTCAGTGATTTAAGTATCGGAAGGTTATGCTATTCATTACTGGGAAATATATTTTATTATAATCGATGCCGGGCTTTTGCGTAAAGCCTTGTGCTACTGGCCTTGCTTTATATCTCACCACTTTGTTATTTTCGTTTCGCTCACGAACAAAAACCCATTTGTATCCTACGGGGAAAATGCCTCGAGGTATTAATATTACTTCCGAGAATACATCTATTTTATAAAGCGAGGCAATCTCTTTTTCTAAGTGTCGACAATAGTAGCCTTGCGGTCAAAGGTTTCTCTAATCTCTAGATAATTGGTAGCCAGCTCATCTACCCTTAAGGACACATCAGGATTTCCTTTATCCATGGTCCTCGGGTTTTCTGATCTTCCTACTCGACCATGCGCGCATTCGAAGAGGGTTGTGGATCAAGTCCACTCTGAATTTCAGCAACTTCTGTTGACGTGCATTTACCGTCTTTTTCTTCTTTAAATAAGATTAATCCTTCTTGGATGCTTTACTTCTTCCCTTTTATTTGTAATAGGGTTTTGAGTGGTTTTATTTGGTACCTCCACTCTTTCAAGTGCAATCCTAATAGGAATGAAAGACTTTGTTACATCTTTGTAATTAGTGAATGCATGAGGCAGATTATTTGCAATATTTTGCATAATAATACTTTTCTGAACTTGAAGTTCAGTTTCTTTAGTACGGGGATCTGAGGAGAAGATACTCTTCGCATCCCAATCAATTTGTCGGCATTCTCCTTTGTGGTACTTGAAATCTCCCCTAATGCCGGGAAATGTTCCTCAATTCAAAATATAGTCAGCGAACCAGGCCGTAAATAGATCACCCGTTAGGGGTTCTAAATACTTTATTATTAACGGAAATTGGTAACCCACATAAATCCCTAACTTTCTGTGGGGCCCATAGAGGTACGCTGTGGTGGTGATATCGGTATGTAAACGACACATCCGAATTGACGCAATGGGAAATCCTTCGGATTTACGCAATGCAAAATCCTAGAAGGATCCCCTTGTACTAATTGCAAGGAAGAGGAGTCATGATATGCAGTTTGTCGTAGTTAAATTAGATCAGCAGTGTGTAATACCGCATGACCCCAACATGACATAGGCAAAAAGCAATTCATTAGTAATTGACGTGCAACGAGCTTTATTCTTTTGATTAAAGATTTAGCCAAACCATTTTAAGTGTGGACATATGGAACTGAGTGCTGAACCTGGATTTCTAAAACCTGCAATACTCGTTAAAAGCATGGGAGGAAAAATCCAGCAGCATTGTCCATTTGGATTGATTGAATCCGATATTCCGGATGATGTGCCTTTAACTTTATAATTTGAGACATTATTTTGTCAAAGGCATGGTTTCTAGTGGACAATAAGTACACATATGACCATCTCGCAGATGCGTTATTTAAAACCATAAAATATATAAACAGTCCAAAGAATGGTTCCATCGGACCACAAATATCACATTGAATTCTTTCAAGGAACTTTAGTGGTTCTATTCGAATTTTAAGATGCGTAGGTCTTAAAATCAATTTCCCTTTAGCAGATTCGGTGCATATATACTCATTATTAGTGGAAAATTTTGCAATAGTCAAATCATGACTAATAGAATTGATGGTAATTTTCCTTATCATTCCGATTGTGGGTGCCCAAATCGATCATGCCAAGTTTGGAATGCATCGACATTTTGAAAAATTACCTTATATGTAACATGTTTTACGGGCTGGAAGTACATGCTATATCCGTTGTTGTCATTTTATGCTCCTATAGAAAACAAGATTTACGAATATCTCTGTAATTCAATAAGATATGAGCATAACTCATTATTCAAGGGGGCATGATAGTGGTACGATCATTCCACTATCATATTACATGTTGTGATTGCCAAAACTTTACATCTTCGATTCAAAAGAAATTTGAAGTTTGGTGTAGCCCTAATTATAGAGTTTGTGGCATTCATCTACTATAATAATGATGCCAATATACGTTCATATCAAATATATAATAATTTATGACATATTGTTGAGTATCAAATACATAAATATGATATATACAATAAACATGCCTTGACAACGTTAATTATTACGACACATTTTAATTGGACACATTTTTTTTAATGTGAATGGACATTAAGATTAATAGGAATCTCAAAACTGAATCATCTGAAATATATGCTTCCTCTAGTTCATAGGATGAAACTTGTGTTAATGTCCATTATCCATGGGGATTAAAGATGCCCATAGGGCGAGTTTATAGAACTTCGTATCAATTATCCCTAGCATGGTATACAGTCCATTTGTTTAATGATAATGCTGCAATAATCTAAATGCAAAATTCATCAAGTCTTTATATCTTGTCAATGTACTTGGATCATTAGAAGCCTTACATAAAATATTGACTTTACAAATCAATAATGGCATACACTTTGTAGATAATCTCTACGTCTGAAACATAGAGTAGATCTCTCAGCAGTAGGCAATTAAAACCGCTACCATAGATATGGTCTCTGGGCTGATATATTCACATAAGAACATACCGCACCCAATATCAAAGGCTCTACTACCCTGTGTATAACTAAAATTACCAAGAATAATGGTTATCACCATAAAGGTGTAAACCATAGGTCCAAAATATTAATTCTACGGGAAACACTGCGTAGATAATCATCAAATTTGGATAAACATGATGTAGACCTCTCAGTGATAGACGAATAATTCATTGCATTAGACATGGTCTTTGGGCAGAACTATTCATGAGAATAAAACGCAGCCAATGCCTATGACCCTTGTGTTTTCATCCCAAAATGATACAAGATTTTATTGAAAAATTCTGCATCCAATTCTAGGTCAATTAATGGGCACTTAATTGAGAGGATTTGTTTTTGTCAAAATGCAATTTTTGAAGGAATTGCGAAAATTGACCAGGTCGATATATTAGTCAAGTCATAGACTGTAACAAAATTTCACTAATTACATAGTACAATAATTGGATAGGGCTATAGTTTTGCGAAATCTATTTATATTCACCGCAAAAGAACCATATTTTGCAAAAATTCTATGTTTTCTCACAAATTTCTCTTTGAGAGCCAATGGATCGGCCTCATTGCTTCCTGGTGTGATGAGTGATTGTCAACGGCACAAGTCCTCCGATGGACTGGAGGCCCTTCGATGGACTGGAGGTAGAGGAAGACAAAGACCTCGATGGACTGAGGCAAAAGTCCTCCAATGGACCGGAGGCAATGCTCGGCGTCGGTCGGCCATGGAAGCTCGGTACACGGAGGGGCGGTTCGGCAACGGTGGTGTAAGCCCTCCGATGGACCGCGAGGTGACTCCGATGGACTGGAGAAGCCGGGTGCCACTGTGGTGCTCCAACCCGAGTGCATGGCATGAAAGCGAGGGAGGCTTTGGCGGCTTCGGCTCAAAACCGCCACCCAAGTTCAAATGACTTGGTGGGTTGGGCTCCGACTCGCCAAGATAGAAGATTGGGCCAAGACCTGGCCCAGGAAGCCCGCAGAATAAAGTTTTCCGGTTTTTGACTTCAAAACCGGGGGAAGCTTCCGGACTACTAGCTACGTGGCGCACATCCAAGCGAGGCGAAGAAACCGAAGATGATCAAGTCGTCATCGTAGTCGTCCGATTGTATCTTTTCGGTTTGGCCCCCTCCGGGCATTTTTAGAGTAGGGGTCTTAATGTAATTGTGTCGTTTAGAGCCTAGGGTATAAATAGACTTGAGAGGCTCCCTTGGAGCTAATCTTGGCAGCCACAAACCCTAGGATTTTCTAACCCTAGCAGCCAAGGTCCAAAGAGAAGAAATAGAGAGGATTAGCTAGGAGATGAGTGCCTAGTTTAGTCTAATCTTGTTATTAGTGGGAGGATGAAGGGAGGTAGGCTCTAGGGAACTCTTGTAACCTGAATTTCGTGGTTAATTCAAGGTTCTTTGTTGTGAAATTCCAAGTCTTGAGCAGCAATCTCGTCCCTCCCTCTTTGCCCCTTTTCTAGTTTCGTTTTTGGTCCCGTTTCTTGGATTTTGGCTCGTTTTGTGTTGTCCAAGGATGAGACCTTTCTTTTGCCGGTATTTTACCTTGCTAGAACGTGGTGCATCTCACTAGCCAAGTGCTAGAATCATCCAACCACGAGCAAGGGCCGTTCTTGATGTTTCTAGGTTTTTTGGGTTCAACTCACCAACCTCACGAGATCTGAAATTCCCGTGCAACCCTTGACCTTTTCAAGTGGATCTTTTGGAGTTTGCTAGGGAAGGTACTTAGGATCACCCATGCAAATTTTCTTGAAGTTTCGTTGAGAATTGACCCGGTTTTGGTTCGGTCTTTGGAGTGCCTGCGTGCAGTTTTTTTTCGGTTGTCAACTCACCTACCTCACGAGACTTGCAATTCCCGTGCATCCCTTGATCTTTTGGAGCTGATCTTTTGGGATTTGCTAGGGAAGGTCCTTAGGATTGTCCATGCAAATTTTCATGAAGTTTCGTTGAGATTTGACCCCGTTTCGATCGTTTTTCGTAGAGGTGTCGGGCTGTTTTCTGCGCGCAGTTTTTCGGAGAACTGAGAGTAATAATCGTTTGTCCTTAGGTTTGTCCGAACCCTATACTTCGGATTGTCCGATCCTCTTCCTTCGGATTGTCCGGTCTATAGGTATTTAGGGCTGTTTCAGCCCTTTTCTTTGGGTTTGTCCGGTCAATTCTTTTGGTTGAGACAGTATTGTCCGGTCTAATGTATTTAGGGCTGTTTTTGCGTGTTTCTTGCTCTGCTTGCTTTGGGGTTTGTTTTTCTTGGTTTCTTTGGTTTTTTGGAGTGTTGTGGTTTGCTTCAAGCTTGTTTTGTGTCAACCACTGCATGCCCATACTCTTCACTCACTGTTCTTAAGTGAGGCACGCTTCGGTGTGTTGAGTGGCTAGTGTGCGATGCTTGCAAGCTTTGTAGCTTGTCTTGTTTTATTTGTGCTTTGTTGTTCTTGCTTGCTTTGATGGTGCTTTAGTGTTTTTAGTTTAGGGTTTCTCAATGTGTCCTAGGGTTAGTAGTTTGTCTATGCTATGTAACTCTGCACATTAGAGAGGTGTAGTTTTAGGTGTTGTGTGTGTTTGTCTGGGTGTAGTGTGTTTGCTCGTTTAGGTGTAGTTTGGTTGCTCATCTTACGTCCTTTTCTTTGGGCGTTATTTCGAGTGCTTCCGCTTTCCACCCGATACGTATCTGTTCAGTGGACAGTATCGGGTGTGCGTGTGTTTTCGTGAGAGCGCACTTTGGGGGTTTGAGTTTGAGTTTTTCAAGTGCTCCTATTCACCCCCTCTAGTCGCACGTCTCGGTCCTACACTCTTATTGACAATTAAAGTATTATTTTATCTGTGGGAAATTTGTCATAAAATCCGTTGACAAATGTTAACTTAATTGGGAGAGTTTTGTTGTAAACCCTTTTGATAATTAAGTCTCATTTCTATTTGTGAGAGTTGTAGCTAATAACCCTTAGGACAATCAAATTTTGAGAGTTTTCACATGATTAAATTGCAAGTGGTCAATTTGCAAACTTAAAAGAGGTATGGTATATAAATGTAACATACTCGTATCTATATGTGAAATGACATGCTTTTAGTCATTAATTCATATGTTATATGTGCATTTTCTACCATTTAACTTAATTATGCGAGTTTTAATCCAAATATAACTCTAAGACAACTAAGGCGGATAATTGTAAGGGTATATAAAATATTCAATTGCAAGTATATAAAAAAATTGCAAAAATAAACTAGTAAGTATGCCAAATAAAAAGGACATACATAAAATGCACGCATGATATATGTAAACACATAGAATGCATAATTTGTAGAAAATACCGAATTAAATAAAACAATAAATCATAAAAGCCACTGGCCTGGTTCCACTTCTGGCCCGTTGGGTCCATCATGTGCGCGGGGTGAGGTCGGCGGCCTGCAGCAGATAGTTGGGCCAAGCATTGTGGCCCGCAGCGGGCGAGGCGACCCATGATGGGCAGGGTGCCGCCGGCGTCCTGGTCAGCCCGCGGTGGACGGGCGAACGGCCTGCTTGGCGTGGCGGCCCATAGCCACACCCAGTCCACCTCCAACGAGTATAGGATGGGAGCGGTTAGGGTTTTCAACCCAAAAACGTCTTTCCCATCTCCCCCTGTCCGCCGCCACCGCCAACCATCGATGGAGGGTTTCGTCGGCCGCAGAAGGGAGTCAAGATTCAAATCCAACAGATCCACGGTCTTCGGATCCCTTCCCCCTCTCCCAGCCCCTCCAGCGGGGTCGCTAAGTGGGGGCCGCCCCCGCCGCCGGGGAGGCAGAGGCTCGGGCGGCGCACCGTAGCCTTACTGGCGCCGTGCGCGGCGATGCTAAGAGATGTGGGGCCGGGGAGGTCGCCAGCAGTGTGGGCGTAGTCGTAGCGGCGCCGTTCTCTTAGGAGCGAGCGGAGCGGTGCCGACGGTTTGAAGACAGCGGGACAAGCAGTCCCCGTCCCTAGCGGGGTGGATGGTCGAGGAGCACTGAAGCCTAGGACTCCGTACGGCGCCAAGGTGGCCTATACGCGGAGGCGAACCAAAGCGCGACGAATCCTCTCTTGAAGCCGGTGAGGGTCTAGGACGTCGACGCGGTTGGTACGGTGAAGTTCATCGAGGACGGTGGCAAGAATCACGGCGACCACCGAGTGCATGGTAAGAATCAACATTTCCACCGTCGTCGTCTTCCACTTCTCTTCGCCGGTGTTCTTCTCTGTTTCTTACTGCTCTTCTTCTTCTATTCCGGTCACTGTCGTCTTTACTGTGTTTGAGTTTGTTGTCGGTGGCCTACTTTCTCAAGATTGGAGTCTACGTGCGTGATAACTTATTGAAAATTGAGAGATCGAAAGATCGTCCATTCGCATTAATCATGTTTACAACATGTGGATTAGGATTAGGGGGATATTTGTAACTGCTAATCTTCTGGATTGTTCTCCAACACTCTGGATGAGATCACTCCCTTTATTTGTTCTTCAACAAATTGTAAGCGAATTTTAGAGTGGTATCAATTGGGCTATTTTAGCTTTCCATTGATATACAGAACGTCAAAAACGGAGTTTGTACGCGATTTGCGCATTCGTTTTCGCGTGGGCAGCTCCTGCACTCCGGGCTCGCGAATAAATTTCACGTCATATTGTTTCAAAGATTTCCGTTGACTAACACCGAATTTTAAAGTGGTTTCAGTTTGGTTGGAAAGGTTATTATTTTAGTTTTCCATCGATATATAGAACATTGAAAATGGAGTCGGTATGCGACTTGGGCGTCTGTTTTCGCATGGGCTGCTTGTGCAGTCCGAATTTGGTTCGTATTGTAGCTGTGATTTGGATTATCGGATACAGGACGGGGAGGGGCTGACTAGCCGAGTCCACATGTCATGACGGACTAGAAAACCGAAGGACCAGAAAACCTTATTTGCTTTAATATTAAGTATAGATTTTAAAATAAAAATATTAGAAAAAATAAATTTAAGTAGAAATTGTATAGGGATTACTAGATAACCACGTCAACTTTGAGGGTTGTGGGCCCCTTAGACCCCACCTCCCTCCGCCTCAGTAGCCCACCGAGATATCCAACAATGGACCGGACAATTCTATGTATGAAGACCGGACAAATGAAAGGACAAATAAACCTGAAGGTATAAACTTGGGAAAAAACAGCCAAAACAATAGACAGTTTTGTCCGAAGTCCAACATGGTACAAATCTAAGGACAAAGAAACCTGAGGCTATGTTTTCAAAGTGTGCAAGTGAATACATGGACAGTATTATCCGAAGTCCAACATGGTACAAATCTAAGGACAAAGAAACCTGAGGCTATGTTTTCAGAGTGTGCAAGTGAATACATGGACAGTATTGTCCGAAGTCCAACATGGTACAAATCTAAGGACAAAGTTACCTGCACTATAACGGCTAGTTTTGTGACCGTTGGAAAAGTGAATGGACCGGATTGTCCGAACCCCCTACTTCGGACAAACCTAAGGACAATCCGAAGTACACTGCGTCACCATCAATTTAGCCAACGGCTAATTTGAGTTTGGGGGCTATATAAGCCACCCCACCCGGCCATTTGAAGTTAGTTGGAGCCATTGAAGACTAGAGCAAGTGTAGAGGTGTATTCCAAGCATATCTATCACTCCAACCACCATATGAGAACTTATCATCCAAGCTAGGTTAGAGTTTAGAGAGAGTGAGCTTGCGAGCTCTTCTTGAGTGTAGCTCCTGCGTGAGCTATTGGAGAAGCCTTGGCTGCCGTCAAGCCACATTGTATTCGTTGCTAGACCCTCCTTGTTGGTGTGGAGCGGTGGCGACACTTTGTGCGGGGATGAGGAGACCCTACAAACTCCGTAGTGAAGCATCCGGCGCCTTGTGACCGGGAGAGATGGTGGCGGTGGCTAAGCCTTAGTGGCTTGGTGGCACTTAGCCTTTACTTGCTGTGAGCCATTTGGTGGCGAGCGCAAGACGTGACCGAAAGAGTCTTGGTGTCCGGCTCGGATTTTGCCTTCGGTGGCGAGCCCGTGGACGTAGCCCTTTGTGGTGAACCACGTTAAATCTTCGTGTCTCCTCGGGAGTTTGCATCCCCTTGCCCTTACCTCTTTACTTACCACATTTACGTTTCCGCATGTTCTTGCTTGTGTGCCTTTAGCTTTCCTAGTTAGTTTGATTAGGTTTGGCTCTAGGTTGCAAGTCTTTTGGGTAAGTTAGAGGGTGCTTTGATAAACCGTAGACTTAACAAGCATGTGTAGGACGCGATAAGTTTATTCTATGCACTAGAAAGCCCTAGGTTTTAGAAGAGCGATTAGCGACCCAATTCACCCCCTTCCCCTCTTGAGTCGGATACCCCGGCAAATTTCTTACAATCGGTATCAGAGCTAGGGCTCACAATCTCTTGCGAGAATAGCCAATTCAATTGGCAAATTTGTGAGATAGCTCGTAGGAGTGCCGTTGGCTTCACCGCCAAGTGAGTTTTCATGTCCGGGGAAGGAATGAGTACCGATAGGGCTCCGTTTTTCGATGGGAAGGGCTTCCCTCGGTGGAAGGTGCTTATGGAAGCACATCTTCAAGCCCGGGGGTTTGATGTTTGGCGTGTCATGAAAGAGGGCACCCGTAGCAACTCCGCTCGTGAGAGACAATTTGATGCGATTGCAAAATCAACTCTCTTGTCCTCTCTTTGTGATGATGTGTTCAACCGTGTGTTTGCTTCACCTAATGCTCATGAGCTATGGAAGCAAATCATTGAGAATCATGAGGGGTCGCCGGATGTGGCCAACCAAAAGTATCATGTTCTCGTCGATGAGCTTACTAGCTTCAAGCAACTTGAGAATGAAAGTGCTCATGATATGTTCTCACGTTTGAACACTCTTGTGAATGAAATAAATAATCTAGGTCTCAAGTAAGTGACAAATGGAGAAGTGAACCGCAAGATCATCCGTTGCCTTCGCAAGCCCGACTATGATATCATCAAGACTGTCTTGCTCAAGGAAGACTTGGACAACAAAACACCAAACCAAGTCACCAACACTATTGTGGCGCATGAGTACTCCATGGGGATAATCAAGCAAGGGTCCACCTCCACTTCAAGTGAAAAGAGCCTTGCCGTCAAGCACACATGCAAGCATCAACCAAGGCGGCAAGAGCAAAGCTCAAGTGAAGAAGAAGAGGAGGATGAGAGAAATGATGAAGCCTCAAGCTCGAGCTCAAGTGAAGATGAAGCTACATCAAGGGCCATAATCTTCCACCAAACAAAAGTAGCCAAACATGTGAGGAAACTCTACATGCTAGGCTATGAAACCCGCATAAGAGAAGATGCGGTAGGAGTATTCAAGATGGCAGGCAAGAAGAACAAGAGCAAGCAAAGGAGACATCAAGCTTGCCCCGCCATTATCAAGGAGAAGAAGGGTGGCAAATGGAGTTCAAGTGATGAATCAAGCAATCCTTTCACCACCCGGTCGTCACACATATGCCTCATGGCCAAAGGTAATAGAGATGTAAGTGATGACTCCTCCTCCGACGATGATGATGAGCCCAATGATGTTTGTGAGATGATGAGCTTAATTAAAGAGCAACAAGATTATATGCTAAAACAAAAAGAAAAAATCAAGGCCCTCAAAGCTAATGAAGAGCTCCATGCCTCCTTTGTCTCAAGATATGAGAACTTGCTTAACAAATTCAATTTGTTAGACAAGGAGCATGGGAAGCTCAAAAAGCAATTTGAGGACCTAGAATTAAAATATGAGTCTCTCACAAACTCATTGGATGCATCAATCCATTGTACTACTCCTTGTGCAATTCCAATTGTCAAGGTAGATGTGTCTACCTCTTGTTATCTAACTCCTTGCAATGAGAATGTAGTTGTAGAAACATTAGATGACATCATTGCTAGTGAAAATGACGAGCTCAAACAAGAGGTAGAAAGGCTAAGGGCGGACTTAAGGCGGCTCAAAGGAAAAGTTGCACAAGAACAAGTCCAACCTCCTCAAGATAACCCCTCCAAGGGCGTGAAGAAGCTTGAGAAGGGAGAAACCGTGACTTGCTTCAAGTGTTACAAAGAAGGCCACAAGTCCTATCAATGCAAGGAGGTGAAGGCCCAACAAAAGATCAAGAGCAATAACAAGAGCAAGAAGAAGGCAATGGAGAACAAGAACTCTCCAAAATTGAAGGCCTCACTAGTGTACACCAAGCCCACCTACAAGGCAAAGCAAAAGAGCAACCACTACATACTTGAGAAGAAGAAGAATGGTAAGGTGGTGGCTCATACCATGGGGTGGAGGAACCAAGGATGGAACCGGCCTATTTGGGTGCCAAAGGAAGTAATTCAAACCATGGAAGGCTCTCAAAAGGTTTGGGTCCCAAAGACTTAGATGAAGAAAGTGGCTAGGGGAATTTGGAGACTTGGCAAGTTTTGGGGTGCATAAGTAGGGATGCATTATGCAATTGGATTGAAGCCAAGTATGGGATTATAAATTAGAGAACCAAACTCCCCTCTCCTACATTTGAGGTAAAGAGCAAGGTAAAACATTCACATGCATCATTGTAGCTCAAATGTCTCTTTAGGATTGCATGAGCATGTTTATTTATTGCAATTAGTATCTAGTCTTGTGCCTTCTTAGAACTACATATGGTTTGTTGCTTGTGCTAACCATCTATTTTTGAAGCAACTTACATAAGCTTAACTTGTGGTGTGTGGAATGCACCATTTCGACCATGACACATGCTTTGCAAAGACAAAGGGCTACAAGTAGTAACACTTTCCAATTCTTGGTATCCCTTCATTAGGTGTCATGTTTTCAAGTTGTAGATGTTGTCCCCTCCATGTTGTGAATTACAAGTGCATACACTTGGTTAAGTGATTCAAACACTATTGCACATATTTAGGGGGAGCAACTCTATAACTTGTGTTTTTTTTGTGACTAACATATTTTCAAGTGCTATTTGTTGTAGTCACCGGGCTCTACCTCTGATGAGCTTCATTTACAATTGGTGACCATCCCCTAAAATAAAGCCACAAGTCACATTGAATATCTTGATGATTCAAGGCAACAAGTCCATGATAAAGGGGGAGAGATGGCCACTACAAGTGATTGCTTCAATTGGTATCAAGTAAGGAGGAGAGCAAGAAAAAGGTAAAATGGCCTCACTAGAAAAAAATTCTCTTGCTACTAATGCTTTTCTTTGCTAGTGGTTGTGTTTAGGTCTTTTAGGTGCTATATGACAAAGGGGGAGAGAGATCCTATGCAAGCAAGATGCACATCATACGTGGGAAAGAAGTCGCAAGCAAGCATTGCATATTACAAGGGAAAGAGAGATCCCATGGAAGGATTGCATATCGTAAGGGGGAGAAAAGGTCAAGCACCAAGGTGGAGAAATATGAAAATCATTGGCAAAGGAAAGATGAGGTGAAAACAAAAAGTCAAGGTGATAGGGGGAGGTACTAGTTCAAATATGGGAGAGAATTGCTAAATCAGTGATCCCATGAACTAAAGTACCAAACTCAGTGCTCAATCTGTGCTTAAATTACTCATGAGGATATAAAGCCGGAAGCATCAATTGGATCATATGCCGGTGGTAAATGAAGTTGAGCATTGAAAAATCCAACTAAGCAAGCTAAGTTGATTCTAACTCATTGCATTTACACTTGGTATCATTTCTTGCATTTATCTTGCTTGCTTTGGTTGTGTTGTCATCAATCACCAAAAAGGGGGAGATTGTAGCGAAAATGGCCTCATTCCATGTTTCACAAAGTGTTTTGGTGATTTGATGACAACTCAAACCACTAGGACTAACAAGGTTGCCAAGCTTGTGGTTATAGGGTTTTAGGTTCCAAGGGTGAGGTATAAAGAGAAGAAACAATACAAATTTTGTACAAATATGTTGATCAAGAAAGATGGATTTTTCCATAACTTTGTAGAGCCCTTAACAAGCTTTTCGAAAAGTCCAAGATCATCAAAATCGGAGTTCGGAGTGAAAAGTTATGCCCAAAATACAAACACCCAATCTGCTGAAATATATAGAGTGGACAATCTGGTCTTCACAGGATACAAGCTGAAGAAAACATCAAATTCTGTATTAATCTACATATCCAATCAAATGGGCATTTGTACAACATTGTAGAACTCCTCACAAGCTTTCCAAAAAGTCCAAGATCATCGAAATCGGAGTTCGAAGCAAAGAGTTATGATCAAAATACAAAAGTGTGTCGGCCTAGGAGAAAAATGGTCCGGTCCGTTCATTTTCTTGAGAAAGGATTGTCCGAACCCCACTTCGGACAAACCTAAGGACAAAGTAACCTGAAGCTTCAAACTTGAGAAAATTCAGTAGAACAATGGACCGGACAATCCTATGTATGAAGACTGGACACATGGAAGGATAAATAAACCCGAAGGTATAAACTTGGGAAAAAACAGCCAAAACAATAGACAGTTTTGTCCGAAGTCCAACATGGTACAAATCTAAGAACAAAAAACCTGAGGCTATGTTTTTCAGAGTGTGCAAGTGAATACATGGACAGTATTATCTGAAGTCCAACATGGTACAAATCTAAAGACAAAGAAACCTGAGGCTATGTTGTCAGAGTGTGCAAGTGAATACATGGACAGTATTGTCCGAAGTCCAATATGGTACAAACCTAAGGACAAAGTTACCTGCATTATAACGGCTAGTTTTGTGACCGTTGGAAAAGTGAATGGACCGGATTGTCCGAACCCCCTACTTCGGACAAACCGAAGGACAATCCGAAGTACACTGCGTCACCATCAATTTAGCCAACGGCTAGTTTGAGTTTGGGGGCTATATAAGCCACCCCACCCGGTCATTTGAAGTTAGTTGGAGCCATTGAAAACTAGAGCAAGTGTAGAGGTGTATTCCAAGCATATCCATCACTCCAACCACCATATGAGAACTTATCATCCAAGCTAGGTTAGAGCTTAAAGAGAGTGAGCTTGCGAGCTCTTCTTGAGTGTAGCTCCTGCGTGATCTATTGGAGAAGCCTTGGCTGCCGTCAAGCTACATTGTATTCGTTGCTAGACTCTCCTTGTTGGTGTGGAGTGGCGGCGACACTTTGTGCGGGAACGAGGAGACCCTACAAACTCCGTAGTGAAGCATCCGGCGCCTTGTGATCGGGAGAGACGGTGGCGGTGGCTAAGCCTTAGTGGCTTCACTTACATATGTTGGTACTACCCATGGAAGAATACCTTCTGCAGCCTATTGCAATGTGTAGATTTGAATTGTGCAACGCTTATATGCGTTGTAAGAAATAAACCAAATATTAAAAATATTATTAAATAATATAATTTGACTCTGGTTTTTGTTAAAACACTTACAAAATGAACAAAATGTAAATCTGAATATCATAATAGACCCGTACTCATAAATAAGAAAACATTATTATGTATTATATATAAATCGTTACATTACAATCATCCACAGAAGTACAACCATGCCTTAGTTATACACAGGCATATTCCATTGTTTATCTTTGAGCATTCTTGCTTAATGTGGTTTTAATTCTCTCATCATCATTATACCTTAAAATGTTGCAATTGATAATATCCAGTTTTCTAATGGTATGAGTAATTGGGTAAACCTTGGGCAAATATTAAATGAGTTGGACTATACAACTCTGCATACAAAAATCACTGCTTGGCGGCACTGGTCTGATGCTATGAACTTTGCTATCCTAATAAATGCACACATTTCTCCACGCGTCTGAAAGCGCGATGCAAATAGTTGATCTGAAATCAACTATTAGCTCGTTTGAGAGCACTTCAAATGGAGAAGTTATTATTAATCGTTGATCTGAAATCAACTATTTGTTCACCCTTGTGCGCACCGTAAATGGGGACACCATTTTGGCTTGTTGATCTGAAGTCAATTATTTTCTCCAAAGTTCTTGAAGAATTTCTATGGCTATTCTTGTGATGTATATGACATTTTAAATCCTGAAGATTACATGTATAATTTATAGCAAAGGTAATAATTTTGCAGAATTGTAACTATGAACAACCTGTAGTTTTGTGTCTCACTGAAAGTTGAGAGCAACCATTCTAGTAGAAGGAATCCAATGCAATATTCATGCCACTGTATTAATCTAAGTCCAAGCTCAATGCATATAATGTTTAAATGTAAACCCCCTTTATCTATATGCGTAAATTTTCCTAATAATTCACCACCAAGCATGCTTTGGCCACAACAAGAAGATTGTGGTTGGGGATCGTATTAGTATACTTTGAAATATCTTGCCATTAGGGGGAGATAAAAGCCCATCTTGTGTAATACCTTGATATTTCTGTAGAACGAAGAAACGCACAAAAGCCGAACTGAACTTGTGGTTCAGTATATACTCTTGTGTTTATTGAGTTTGCCGGAAAATCGTTGAGGAATAACCGTATCTATTGTGATACATTGTAAATGCTTTCTACCTGAAGTAGACATGGATATACCTGGGATTAATATCATATCCATAGTTGACTTATTGGCATTTGATCTAATTCTGCGGGGACGCCTGCGAATAAGATCTGTCGGCCTTAGTCAAGCATATGCTCTTGATGCAAATTCACACTGTATGTGAATCTCTCTTCCGATAAGTCACCCAGCTGGTGATATGCCTCATGAAGAGGCTCATCTTGAAGATAAAATTCCTAGCAATGCGCGCAGTATATTATGCTGGGAATACGGAACACAATTGATCATTCGTTTTGGGAAACGACGAATATCTTAATTAAATGTGGGAGACAAATGTGTCGACACCTATCTTGCCTCTCTAGTTGCAAATGATTCTATTTTAGAGAACCTGGATCCGGAACAAAGTCCTAGGCATGAGTGTTTGAAGCTCTCTTATCGGGTCAATGAAAAGTGCAGTTGAGGCTGAACCAAAAATCGAAAAGTGAAAGTCGCGACCTGGAGTTTGGACATTTATAGGTCACTATTGAATAATGTGTGGTGAATGCGATGGTTCAAGTGGTACTAGAAGAGACCCATCCCCACATGTGTTGAATAAACACGGTTCCGTTATGTAATATATCTAGGCATGAATTGAAATATGCAGTTAATGGATTCTGAAAATCCGTTGAGATCCTAAAAGGACTCAAAATATCAAATTGTAAATATGCAACACGTAAATCTCATACCAATACTGTCTTCTTGAAGAAGCATGTCTTCCTGAAGAATAACTACTCTCTCGTATAGAGAGTAATTCTCCCAGTAGAGAGAATACTTCCTTGAAAGAATTTTCTCGAATAAATAAAAGTCTGAATTAAACACCGAAATTTGATAATCCCGATGAGGGAGAAAGACCCATATAAGACCCAAGAATGAATTAAATGAGAAACCAAAGAACTTGAAGTTCACTTGGTAAGCACGCGCATCTCGCGAGTTTTACCGGGTGTGTATGTAAGTACACTCGTGATATATGTTCACTATCATGCATTCTCCACCTGAAGTTTTGGAATGACGGTATCCTCTAATGTCTTGAAGGTAGAAACCCAGAAGGTTTGGTGTTATTGGCAAAATATCCCCATTGCGCCAGAATAACAGACTATATTAGTGTATCTGATGCATGAAGATCCTTGGAGGATTATAAATGGTCTTTGATAGACTTTTTACTTTTGTACAATTTTTATAAAAGTTGCAGTGAACGAGCGCCTGAAGCGATGAATCATATCTGAAATATATAATCTAGCAACTATGTTATCCCCTATGCCCTGAGGGACATGTTATTTGCATTGCACAACTATGCAGATTGTGGTGTGTGATAGAGATGAAAATATACCCCTAAGATTTCTTACTCGTTTTAGAAGAACGATGAGGCACGTATCCTGAAGAATATGTTTGAGTTATGAGAAATAGTGACTTTGACGTATGTCATTGTTAGGGGGAGCGAATGCTCAATATCGATCACATTTGTGAGACACTAGATGTCCTCTTATATGCCTCGAAGGCATTATTTTGATGGTCAATTCACAAGCAAACCTTTGTAGAAGGCTCTATCAATAATTAGATCTAGTAGATCAACCCCACTAGTGAAAGTGGCTTATTTATGTGCACTGACCTCGTGAATCCCAAAAGAGAATTGAGGTAAAGTTCCTGATATAATCAGACAACAATATACAATTTGTTTGTTAAATCTCTATGTGCATATACTTCCAGAAGAAGGTGTTTTTGCCATATCGAGAGTCCTACAAATCAGGGGGAGCACATCCTTAAGTTAGCCATTGCAGTTGATTCAATAGAATCTAGATCCAGAAGATCACATTATGTCTTGAAGACATGTTGTACTCTTTTCCCTTGGGTGAGTTTTTCTGAAGTTTCTCACATGAGGTTTTTAACGAGACAACAAACATGCAAATGCAACTTGCGGCACTATGCGCTCTTTCTCCATATTTTTCCCACTGGGTTTTTTTTTTGAGTTTTAATGAGGCATGAGTTAGTCGCGGTATTCGCCCAAGGGGAGTGCTAAGAAACCTAACCCGATTAGGGTTGGGTGGGCTCATACCAAATATACCCCTGAAGGGTTATCCACCTCTATATAATCAACACTCTGTGTATCAATAATGAATAAGAGAAGAAGCCAGAAGCTCCACCTACATCTGTCTCCCGTGTGTTCTATCTGTCGTGTATCTGGGATGGGAGACGGGTTCTACAACTTCTCCACGCCTGATCTGCTGCGGGAGGGAAGGGGAACGGATCTGGTGATCCGCAGTACGTAGTTTCTCAACAATATCGACTTTCATATACTGCAATACATAAATACTACGGATGACGCTTGCAATGCATAACAAATGTTGGCGGGTGACACAAACGCTACATATGACACTTGCAACGTTGCAAGGAAAACATTGCCGGATAATTTATATATTTTACGGATGGCACTTGCAACGCATGATAAACGTTGCTAGAACATTTCCTTGCAACATATAAATACATGCGTTGCTAGGATCCGTTGCTACCTAATTTCTAACAACGCATAAACCATTCTATTGCTATGTATGCGTTGCTATAGGAGTGTTTGTGTTGTAGTAGGTGGATCCTAATTGCCCCTGAGAAAGAAAGTATGCTAGAGACAGTCTTACGCTCGCTGTCGCTGACCTAGCTTGTTATCTCTCGAAAAAGAAAGGAAGATGAGGCAGTAAGACCTCTAAACCCTTGCTAACAAAGTTTGGTGTGTTTAGTTTAACACAAGCATAGGATGAGATATCAGACTGACATTTGCAGGGACAAGCAGTCGAGGGAGTGTCTGGATTTCATGAGAGAGCATATAGCTCAAAGGTTTAAGGACGTTGCTAATGCCTGCGCGCGCGGAATTTGGGGCTCCCGCGCGCCACGTGTGCCGACCGGTTTATCTTCCCCAGCACCCTGCCCAATTCCTTTTTTTTGGAGAAACACAGTACAACGCAGGCGCTCACACGCGCATACACTCACCGCTATGAACGCACACACGCACACCCTACCCCTATGAGCACCTCCATGGAACTGGGTTGGACCGGCATCTCGAGATTCACGAAGTCACCACAGGCGCCTCGCTGTCGACGGGGACGTCGCCTACCACCGGAAGAACAAAGCCGTTAAATCATGCAAACACCCGTGCCAAGTCGAGGATTTGAACCCGGGTGGGCAGGTTCCACCACAAGGAACCTAACCAGCTGAGCTACGCTCCCCCAAACGAAAAAACTAGAAAAAAAACAGAAACTCCCAATCCAGAAACAAAAAATGCCTATGTCACATGAAAAAAAGGCATATCTTCACTAGTTAAAATGCTTGAAAAATTTACGCAAACTGCCTACCTTGACAAATACATTCACCTACGCCCAATGTAAAAAGCAGAAAGCTGTGTCATGACCATAAAATAACAGCAATACACACATAGGATGAAAAATGCTTGCAACCGCGAATAATGCTTGCAATGGACACCTAAAATACTTAATAGACATTACTAAAATGCTTGGCGCTATGATCCGCCGAGCCCCAGAGAGAGGGAAACACACACAGGAGGACAATGGAATGCAGGTGCTACCGAAGAAGGCGGCAACAGCGCATCCACATCCGAAGGCGAGGTCCCATACCGAGGGAGACAGATCCGGAGGAGCAGGGCCGGTGGTGGGCGCCCGGGGAGGTGAGGCCAGTGCCGCAGAGCCGGTAGGGCCCTGGGGAGGCAGCGGGCGCGGATGGGCACCAACGACCCAGATCCGAAGCTGGGGAGGTGGATCTGACGCTGGGTACACCGGGCCGATGACGGAGAGGCGGATCCGGTGCCGGTGCGTGGGTGCAGGGGAGCGCGTCCCACGCCGGGGAAGCGGCTGAGCAGAAGGGCGCCGCGGAGGTGGAGGTCGGCGGTGGGAGAAAGCCGAGGCTGCGAGCCTGTGAGGGGGAGGCGGAATGGGAAGGCAGAATGGGGATGAGGTTTGCGGAAAAACCGACGTGGAGATATTTTTTGACTGTTGAGACACGTACCGTGGGATGCAATCGGACGGCGCGGGAGGTGTGCGGGCACGGCTGCCAGATCCTGCGCGGGCGGCGTGCAGCATTTGTCAAGGTTTAATTTATAAATCATTAGATGCTTGGGAATCAATTTTTCAAGTCTGATGTAGAGTGATGATCACCCTTAGAGGTGCTGAAAAACATCGCACTAGGACATTTTAGAGGAGGTGCTGTCGTGCTGGTCCTTCGGTTAGAATAGGGCTCCACAACACTCGTCCAGGAGTTGGAGATGAGCAGAAGACTAAACACATACACGTCAAGGCTCATTATTGCCGTAATGTCGATTCGAGCACGATCCAAATCGGGGGTACATTATTGCCGTAAGGAACATGGAACCGATCACGGACACTTAAAAGTGATTTTGGTGGTTGATACGCTAAACAAGCTTTGGGAGTAATGTTAGTCTAGTGATAAGAAGAAATAGTTTTGGGATACATATACGTCAAATGAGGGTCACAATCACAAGTTACCATGGAAGAATAAGAAATGATCCAAGATATAAAAATAGAGAAGACGACTTTGAAGGCAGGGACAAAGAGGGCAAAGATACACCTCAAACTCACATGCCTGCTACGTGATCACAAATTCACAACTTCCAATTCTTTGCTCTAGGTCTAACGTTATCTACATTTTAGTTCCATCTTATATAAATATCCGCAGCTCTTTATTCCATATTAAGTATTAACCTATTGTTTTTTTTTGACTGGAAACCAAATTTCCATTAGACTGAAAGCGCGGCCGAATCGCCGGCCACCAACTCCTCAACTCCCGGAGGAGTACCGTCCCAGAAAAGGTCGGTGTTTTGAGGAGACCGGATTACAAGTTTAGCAATCTCATGGGCTACTCTATTACAATCACGTGGACAATGCTGAACATTAACCTATTGTTGACGAAAGACAAGGGCAAGGACAAAGCCCAAGTAATCGAGCCAAGAAACAAAACGGGCCTTACACACGAGATGCGCTCGATGCGCTGCATGTGATACTTCGTATCTTAAACCCCAATTAAGTGTATTAGTCATGTCATCATATGGATTTTTGAAAATTTTAGAGTTAAGGATTTAGACTAATTTGAATCAAATTCTTCAAACTCTCTCAAAATTTTATTTTTATCCAAGGACAAAAGTGCAAGGTTATATTATTAATGACACCCTTTTCATTTTTGTATTTGGACCTTTGGGTAATACTTCTTGGTTGAAGGGTTAAAAAATGAAATCTTACCAAATAGATAAAAAAGAGGAAACAGGGGGTGAAACCTGCGGCCCAAGCCGCTGCAGCCCACCCCCGGTTCCTGGCCTGGCTGCGCGAGGCGCCGCGCGGGCTGCGCAGCCCAAGCCACAGCCCGCGCTAGCCTTGCGCCCGGCCGCCACTTGGGCCTAGCCCACGGGAGCCGCCTCCAGGCCCCTCATCTTCCTCCTCTTGACAAGGAGGATAAGCCCCCGCCGTTCCGCGGCCTTCCTCGCCTATTTAAGCCCCGCCCAAGCACCTCCCCAGCTACCTGAATACAAGCCGCCATCCATCTTCACCGCTCTGCTCCCGCACTTACCTCGCGCCGTTCACCTCTCCACCACCATCCACCTCACCAGCCTGGCTTTTGGGTCGAAAAAGAGAGAAAGGAAAATGGGTCGGCCTAGTCTTTAGGTTGGGCTGAGCCAAAAATAAGAGAGGTGAAAATTGAACTTATAGGAAAAATTTTGGGCTTTTGGACTTATTTTCTAATTCTAATTATATTTCATTCCTTTAATTTTAAAAGATTATTTTATGTTATTTAAATTTTAATTTAAATTTCATAATTAATATTAAAAAATTTCAATAATTATTCAATTAATTGTATTGTTTAATTAATGGTTTGAAAATTATTTTAAACCTTAGAAAAATATTTTAAATCTTAGAAAATTTTATTTAAATTTAGGGTAAGGTTTGGAAATTATTTCAATGTGAAAGAAATTTGCCGGGGTATCCGACCCAAGAGGTGGAGGGGGTGAATTGGGTCGCTAATCGCTCAACTAAACCCTAGGGCTATCTAGTGCATAAAGATAAACCTATCGCGTCCTACACATACCAGTTAAGTCTAAGGTTTATCTATGCGCTCTCTAACTTACCCAAAAGACTTGGAACCTAGAGCCAAACCTAATCAAACTAACTAGGAAAGCAAAAGGCACACAACCAAAAACATGGGGGATCGTAAATGCGGTAAGTAAAGAGGTAAGGGCAAGAGAATGCAAACTCCCGGGGAGACGTGGAGATTTAACGTGGTTCACCACAAAAAGGCTACATCCACGGGTTCACCACCAAAGGCAATATCTGAGCCAAGCATCAAGACTCTTCTGATCACCGTCTTGCGCTCGCCACACAAGGCTCACGGCAAGTAAAGACTAAGTGCCACTAAGCCACTAAGGCTTAGCCACCGCCACCGTCTCTCTCGATCACACGACGCCGGATTCTTCACTTTGAAGTTTATAGGGTCTCCTCGTCCCTGCATAAGTTGTCGTTGCCGCTCCACACCAAGGAAGAATAGCTCGCAAGCTCACTCTCTCTAAGCTCTAACTAGCTTTGATGTTGCTTTATACTCTCATATGGTGGTTGGAGTGGTAAATATGCTTGGAATACTCTCTCACACTTGCTTTGATCTTCAGTGGCTCCAACTCACTTGAAATGGCCGGGTGGGGTGGCTTATATAGCCCCTAAACACGAACTAGTCGTTACTCCAACGGGCTGCTGACGCAGTGTATACTGTATTATCCAGTCTGCCCTTTTTCCATAGACCGGACCATCCGGTCCGTATACTTTCCCAACGGTCACTGAAATCCCACGTCACTGTACTTTAGTCCGTGACATGGTACGCTCTATAGAGACCGTACCATCCGGTCCATTGAATCCTGATTTCCTTTCCAAGTGCATGCCCTCGAGTTATTTAGGACGGTCCATATGGACGGTCTTCGCAGACCGTACTATCTTACTGCCTGTCCGAGGGTTTGGTACCTACGGGATATTTGGTACACTCCTTGGACAGTCTTCAAGACTGTACCTTCCGGTCTGTGTATCTTCCAAAGCCTTCACTTCTCATCCTACTCGAGAAACATGGTCCGGTCTGCATAGACCATACCATCTGATCTTTGTAACTCGCCAGGCTTCTATTCCTTCACCCCTTCAGAAAACTGGGTACGGAGGTTAGTCTGGTCTTCTCAGATCGTGGGGCGGCCCTCCGGTCCTTTTCTCTTGCTTCTCTTCTTCTTCATCCTTTGGACCTAAATACCTACTAATGTGCATCTAGACAAGTTCATTAGTCCAAGTGTTGGTTGTCAATCAATCACCAAAACACAACCATAGAAATATGGCACATGAAGCCATTTTTCTTACACAATGCCCCACCCTTCTTTTTAGAAAACTTTATAATTCTTTTTCAACAGGATGATCATCCTCATCCTTAAATCTAATGCATGCCATTCATCTAGGTACGTGAACCCCTGCACCTACTGTTGCAGAATCTTCGAAAATCATTAATTCGGAAGCCCTAGAAGTCAGAGTTCAGGAGTTATCTGTTGTTCCCGAAGAGGAATCTTCTGAAACTGTTTTTGATCGTAACACTCTAAACCCATGCAAGCCTGGTGCATTTCCTTTTTCTTTTTGAGTCATAATCAATGAGTTATGAATGTGCATTAGAGTTAGGAATTTATTGAAAACCTAGTGCATGAATAACCCTTTATACCAGCATATTTATTCCTAAGCACAGTAGATTAGAATGCCTAGCCATGCTTAAATCTTAGGCTATGATTGTTTTAAATAAAATAGAATTGGATAATAAAGTTTCCTAAAATATCAATTGGAGACAATGGTGGGATCAGCTATGATTTTGATATTGGTAATGTTGGAAAGTCTAATGAATGAACATGGATCCGGACCCTGATCCTGCCTATTTCATATAAGGCCGCCCGATGTTTGGCCATGCTTTCATTTTTCGAACGCGCCTCATTCACTTGTTGTCCTTAACGGGCTCCAATATTCATCTCATCCCTTGAACGTAGGGTTCAACTGTGGTGAGATCAACTGGAAGGTGGGAGATAGGCGGGTGTCGATGTACTGTACACCCGGGTTTCGGTGAGGACAGTCCAAACTACGTGCCAAGGGATGTTAGGATTGTCATATGTGGAGTCGCCGTACATGCATATGATAGGTGTTTGAGTATTCCTCTCGAGAGTGTAAAATCGATTCGGATCGCTGGGCTTACCAGGTGTAAGAGCTGAATCATCATCAACATCGTAGTTAAGAAGATTATTGCTTCTTATTAAGAAATGGTTTCACAAAGTGTTTGCTTTGCTCGCTTATTAGAAGTTGACTAAAAGAAGTTGACACCCTAAAAGCTAAGGACTCACTTTTAGGCTTGCCGCAGTGTGAGTTGACCTAACCAGATCAGCTATAAATTAGAAAGTTGGGCTCCGGCCTAGTTGACGGGTAAGTATTGCAGAGTAATTAGTACTCAGCCCTTTTCTCTTCTGTTTTCCCCAGGTGCTGAATACATCCTCTTCAAGTACGATCCTGCTCCCTTCGCTCCTCAGTAGTCCTCTTGTTTTGAAGAATGCATCGCTAGAGTAGAACAACCTTTTAAAGACTTTTTATGTGTTCTACTCCTTTATTATAATTATTTGAGAACCAAGTTTGTAATAAACTCCAAGTTATGTTGTAACAAAATTTTACTCAGTTTGTAAAATGTTGTAATCTGTGGGCTTCTTCGAGAGCCACTTCATAAGTTTGATCCAGATGGGAAGGCCTATCAGTTTTTTTTAATCCTGAGGGATTACCAAGATTGACTTAGAATTAATACTTAGTTCTAGCCAAGTGTTAAACTAAGTTAATTTGGGAAGTTCTACCATAGCTGGTATCAGAGCTGAGCTTATGAGTAAGATTACTATATTTTCAAAACTATGTTCTATACCTATATGCCCATCTCTAGCTTCCCTTGCTCGGAAGTAAGGAAATTGACTAATTGAACCTCTGTAGAGATCGTATAGTAAATATTAATTAATCAAAACATTTCATGCATCATAATTGCATTAGACCCCCCACATTTTGCTTGTAAGAAAATGAGTCAGTTTGTGTAATTTCAAGTATTTTAACAAATTTTAATACTCTGGTTCAGATGCTGCACTCTTTCATTCCTTAGAGGGGATGCCAGAGGTGACCGGCACACCAAGTGTCCCGAGGACTCCCCTTTTGCTATGAGTCTTCATTATCGACTCAAAGAGTTAGGATATCTCACTTGTCCTAGATATATCAATAGTATTGTTGATCTTCTCTTTGATATCCATTTCAAGGTACAAATCTTTATGCGTCGACATCCACCAATCTTGCTTCTCTCTATGAGCAACACCATGAATCCTATCTAGAAACCCATGACAATATCATAGAAGTTTCAAGATAAAACCAACATCTTAGACAACAACATCACCATGATAACTCTGAGATAATCAATCTCGGTAGTCACATCCGCAAGGATCAGTGTGATATAAGAGAACTTTGGGGTCAACTCCAAGCTGCCAACCTTACCATAGGAAATCAAACTCTTCTTATCGATCACAACCACCTAGTAATAGATGACCTCAATGAGCAGATAGGTGCCATGCAGCTCCAAATTGACCAACTTTAAGATAAGCTTTCTGAGGAGGACCCTGAAGAGCTGGATCCTGAAGGGTCAGGGGCTACTTAATGATCCTCTGGGGTTTATTCTGGGTCAATAGGGCTACCTCCTGATCCTATTCCTGATAGAATCTATGACTCTGAGGGATCTGCAAAAGAATACACGGTGGACTAGATCGGAGTTTAAAAATGAAAAGAAAATGGGCCTTTGGGCCACTTGTAAAATACCTTGTTTAAATTTCTCTTAAGCTCTTCTTCTTAAGACTTGTAAACCTTTTAATGTAATTTTGGAGGGCTAGCCGATGTGTATCTTGTGAAGCTGTATCAATAAACTCCAATGTTCTACTTTATGAGAAAAAACTTATTAACTAAAGTTTGACAAAGGATAATTTGTTCATAAGTTCAACAATGATTTTGTCTCTCCCAGATGGCTAGTGATCCTCCTGGTACGAGTTCATAGGAACGTCTTCCACCTCCTCCACCCAATCCCACAATGCCGTAAGTTATCAATGACAAGATGGGTTGATTGAATTACTCGCCAAGAATCAACTTCATCAGCAGCAACAAAACCAGGATTGTCCACATCATGGAAGAGATGCGTACGTAACTTATTTAGACTTTGAAGCCCTTCATGCTCTAGTCTTCTAGACAGCGCCAGACCCAATGGAAGTTAAACATTAGGCGAGGACTATCCAAGGAATGTTCGAATGGCTGCCAAATATCACTGATCATCAGAAGGTATTATTTGCAGCATGCAAGCTCCAAGGCCCGCAGGATCTTGATGGGTGACTTATCAAGCATCGCTCAAGCCCGATCAACAACTTACCTGGGATGAGTTCAAGAAGGCTTTTGAAGACCAACATGTTCTGGAGGGTTTAATAGAAATGAAACTTCAAGAATTTCTGAACCTACAATAGGGTGATAAAACAGTGTTAGAGTATATACACCCTTTCCATGACTTGGCTCAATATGCTCCAGTTCAAGTGGTTTCAGATGACTCTAAGAAGATGTACTTTTCTCGAGGCTTATCTCCAAAAATGAGGGCAAAAATGAGTATGAACTATCCCAATTTCCATCAAATGCTCAATGACGCCATTCAAATGGAAGAAAGATTGAGGATCTATATAGTGAGGATAAAAAGCACAAGAGAGCAGCCAAAAGTTCTTCATCACACCCTTCAGTGCAGTTTTAACAATCATCCAGGCCCAATCAACAAGCTACTTGCACATCTTGGGTTGTACGTTTGATTTTTCAGCCAAACCAAAACCCTTGACGGTGGGTTATGTGACCTCAGCAACAAGTCTATCGTCCTCCAGCTATAACTATTCCAAATCCTTGTGCCCAGTGCTTTCTAATGCATGCTTCAATTGTCGACAAACTACTCATTTTGTGAAGGATTGTCCGCATCCGTGTCAGAATATGGGTTTTCATCCACCTGCTCCAGCAATTGGCGGAAATTCATCTTTTGTGCCCAAAAAGAATGGGTCTACTCCTAAAGTGGGTAAGGTCCATTTTGTTCAATTGGAAGAGCTCCTAGCAGGTAAAAACATCATGACCGGTATGTTTCCAATCAATAATCAACTCGCGCTTGTTTTGTTTGACTCTAGAGCGCCGCATACTTTCATCAATAATGAGTATGCCGTTAGTCGAGATTTTCCTTTGACAAGGGTAAAGCTTTGGTATCTCATTACTGCTCTTAGAACTAAACTCTTGACTAATCATATAGTTCAAGATCTACATTTAGATGTGGGTGGAAAATTTTTCACCGCTCAACCTTTGATTCTACAAGGGGGAAGGTCCCTCTAATTTTAGGAATGAACTGGAGGAAAGAACACAAAGTAGTCATGAATTTGGAAGCATGTAATATTCAGTTGACATGTAAAGATGGTGCTTCAATTCAAGTGTTCCTTCCTCACAAAGAAAAGGAAACTCCTATGATGAATGCTTTAGAAGCCCCTGGATTGGAGTCAATTCCAGTGGTGTGTGAATTTCTAAATGTAGTTCCAGATGATCTTCTGGGACTGCCACCAGATAGAGAAGTGGACTTTTGCATTGAATTGGTACCTGGTACGGCTCCTATATATCGGAAACCTTACAAGATCGCCCCTCGTGAGATGGCTAAGATGAAGGTTCAAATAGAAGAATTGCTGAATAAAGGACTCATTCATCCTAGCTCTTCTCCTTGGGGTTGTCCTGTAACTTTCGTGGAAAAGAAGAAAGATAAGTCTTTAAGAATGTGTGTCGACTATCGACCACTCAATGTCGTAACCATCCAGAACAAATACCCTATGCCCAGAATTGATATTCTATTTGATCAACTTCGGGGTGCAAAAGTCTTCTCTATGCTTGATCTTCGATCTGGATATCATCAGATAAAGATTAGAAAGGAAGATATACTCAAAATTGCTTTCACATCTCGTTATGGTCTTTATGAGTATTTGGTAATGTCTTTTAGGTTGACCAATGCTCCAGCCTTCTTCATGTATCTGATGAATTTATTATTTATGCCTGAACTGGACAAAGTTTTGGTTGTCTTCATTGATGATATATTGGTTTATTCAATGACGGAGCCTAAACATGAGCAACACTTGCGTATAGTGATATCTCGTTTACGAGAACACAAGCTATACACCAAGTTCAATAAATGTGCATTTTGGCTGAATAGAATTTCTTTCTTGGGTCTAGTTCTTTCTGCCGATGGGATAGAAGTAGACTCAGAGAAAGTACATGAAGTCATAGATTGGAAAACTCCTAAAACAGTAATAGAGGTCAGGAGTTTCTTGCGCTTGGCTAGATATTATCGTTGATTCATTCAGAATTTATCAAGAATTTCAAAACCCATGACCAAGTTACTTCAAAAAATTATTAAATTTACTTAGGGTCTTGAGTGTGACCAAGCATTTCGAACTTTGAAGAAGCTACTTACTACTGCACCAGTATTGGTTCAACCCGGTATCACAAAACCTTTTGATATATATTGTGATGCTTCGGGTATTGGAATAGGCTGTGTGTTAATGCAAGAAGGTAGGGAAATAGCTTATGCCTACCGTCAATTGAAGAAGTATGAAGAACTTTTATCCTACTCATGATTTGGAATTAGCAGTTGTAGTGCACGCTTTGAAGATTTGGCGTCACTACTTGCTTGGCAATATATGTCAGATTTATTCTGATCACAAAAGTTTGAAGTATATCTTCACACATAATGAGTTGAATATGAGGCAAAGAAGATGGTTAGGGTTGATCAAAGACTATGATCTGGAAATCCATTATCATCCAGGGAAGTCTCATTGCAACTGCGTCACTTTACGTCCTTCTTCAGAATCACTTTATAAGGAATGGAGAAATTGAATTTGCAAATGATACAGCAAGGAACTATGATGGCCCTTCAATTGGATATGTCCATACGAGAACAAATCATATAAGCCCAACATTCTAAAAAAGGAACGGAACATCTCCCGAGGAGATTGTTTGAGGGTGAGAAGTTGCCTTTTTCATTTGGATGAAAACAATGTGTTATGGTTTAAAGGCCGACTAATAGTGCCCAAAGATCTTGGACTCCGAAAGAAAATCATGGAAGAAGCTCATACTTCTTGATTTACCATACACCCGAGAAGTACTAAGATGTACCAGGATCTTAAAAAAATGATTCTGGTGGACTAGAATGAAAAGATAGATAGGAAAATTTTTATAGGAATGTGATATTTGTCAAAGGGTAAAAGCTAATCATCTAAAGCCAGCAGGGTTATTACAATCACTTCCTATTCCTAATTAGAAATGGGAAGATATTCACATGGATTTTATTGTGGGACTGCCAAGAACTCCTAAAGGAAATGACTCAATTTGGGTGATCATTGACAAATTAGCTAAGACTACTCACTTTATTCCACTTAAGGCTAATTATCGTATACAAAAATATGCAGAACTATATTTGCAACGAATAGTTGCCCGACATGGGGTACCTAAGACTATTGTTTCTATTCGCGGTCCTAGTTTATTGCCCGCTTTTGGGAACAACTTCATACAACCTTGGGTACCACTCTCATCCATAGCTCTGCCTAACATCTCAAACCAGTGGGCTAGTGGAATAGATTAACCACATACTGGAAGATATGCTTCGAGCCTGTTTTTTGGCATACAATAATAATTGGGAAGCTTGTTTACCTTTAAATGAGTTCACTTACAATAAAAACTATCATAAAAGTTTGGAAATGGCCCCCTTCGAAGCTCTGTATTGTCGACGCTATTGAATTCCCTTGAATTGGTCTGAACCTAGAGAATGAGTAGATTTTGGCCCTGAATTGGTGACTATTGCTGAAGAGCAAGTTCGTTTTATCCAAGCAAAATTAAAAGCTACCCAAGCTTGACAACACAGTTATGCTGACAGACGAAGAAGACCCTTGACCTTCCATGTTGGAGATTCAGTCTATCTCAAGGTGTCTTCCATGAAAGGTGTTAGGGGGTGAAACCAGTGGTCCAAGCCGATGCGGCCCACCCCCGGTACCCGGCCTAGTTGCGCCACGCGCCGCGTGCTGCCCAGCCCAAGCCATGGCTCGACGCTAGCCTTGCGTTCGGCCACCACCTGGGCCCAGCCCAAGGGAGCCGCCTCACCACCCCTCGCCTTCCTCCTTGGGACGAGGAGGATAGGGCCCCCCACCACCGCCGAGTGAATCCGTTGCCGTCGTTCCACTGCCTTCCCTGCCTATTTAAGCCCCACCCAAGCACCTCCCCAGCCACCTCAACCCAAGCCGCCATCCATCTTCACCGCTCTGCTTCCCCACATACCTCGCGCCATTCACCTCTCCACCGCCGTTCATCTCACTGCCGACCGCCGCTTACGCCGCCTCCCTTGACCATTGGAGGGTAGGACCTTCAGTCCCCCATTCTCCTATTCTCCCTAGGCCTATACTCATTGAGGATTGGGCCGGCCCGAGCTCGAATCGAGCTCGATGCCCACTAAAGGTGACGGTAGCCATCGCCATCGTCTCGCATTGTTTTCCCTACATACACACGCCTTTTTCGGGTTTCCTTCTTCACGCACCCGGTGTTAAGGCTCCTGCGCGCACCTCACGGGGGTACTCTCTGGCACCGGCACAGCTCAACTCCACCGGGAACAGCGAGGCCGCAGCGGGCAGAGTGAGACAAGGGGAGAAGAGAGAAGAGAGGGAAAGCAGGGAGAGAAGGGAGAGAGCCGGGTGCGCCGCCGTGCCGTGTGGTCGCCGCCGGTGAGAGCCGCGGCCTTCGGTGCACGCGCCTCTGGCGCTGACCGAGCCAGCCGGCTGGGCCGAAAGGCCAACTGGGCTGCGCCTGGGCCGAGAGAGGGGGAGAGAGGAAAGCAGGCCGCCAGCTTGGCTTTTGTGTTGTAAAAGAGAGAAAGAAGAATGGGCCGGCCTGGTCTTTAGGCTGGTCTAGGACAAAAATAAGAGGGGTGAAATAGAACTTATAGGAAAAATTTTGGACTTTTCAACTTATTTCCTAATTTTAATTATATTTCCTTTCTTTAATTTTACAAGATTATTTTATGTTATTTAAATATAGATTTAAATTTCATAATTAATATTCAAAAATTTCAATAATTATTCAATTATTTGTTTTAGTTTAATTAATGGTTTTAAAAATTATTTTAAATCTTAGAAAAATTTATTTGAATTTAGGGTAAGGTTTGGAAATTATTTCCATGCCCCACCTTTATTTTTAGAAAACTTTATAATTCTTTTTCAATAAGTTGATCATCCTCATCCTTAAATCTAATGCAAATCAATCATCTAGGTACGTTACCCCTACACCTACTGTTGGAGTATATTGGGAAATCATTAATTCGGAAGCCCCTGAAGCCGGAGTTGAAGAGTTATCTGTTGTTCCCGAAGAAGGATCTTCTGAAACTAATTTTGATCCTAACACCCTAAACCCAGTCATGCCCCGATGCGTTTCCTTTTTCTTTTTGAGTCTTAATCAATGAGTTACGAATGTGCATTAGAGTTAAAAATTGATTGAAACCCAAGTTCATGAATAACTCTTTATGCCAACATATTTATTCATACGCGCAATAGATTAGAATGCTTAGCCATGCTTAAATCTTAGGCTACACTTCTTTTAAATAAAATTGAATTGGATAATAAAGTTTCCTGGTATATCAATTGGAGATAGTGGTCAGATTAGTTATGCTTTTGATATTGGTAATGTTGGAAAGTCTAATGAATTAACATGGATTCGGAACCTGATCTTGCCTATGTCATATAATGCCGTCCGATGTTTGGCCATGCTTTCGGCTTTTGAATGCGCCTAATTCACTTGTCGTCCTTAACGAGCTCCGATAAGCCTCTCATCCCATGAACCTAGGGTCAAACTGTGGTGAGACCAACTGGAAAGTGGAGGACAGGCGAGTGTCGACATATTGTACACCTAGGTTTTAGTGAGGACAATCCAAACTACGTGCTAACAGATGTTAGGATTGTCATATGTGGGGTCACCGTACACACATATGACTGGTGTTTGAGTATTCCTCTTGAGAGTGTAAATTTGATTTGAATCGCTGGGCTTACCAGGTGTAAGAGCTGAATCATCACCAACATCGTAGTTAAGAAGATTATTGCTTCTTATTAAGAAATGGTTTCGCAGAGTGCTTGTTTGGCTTGCTTATTAGACTACGCTATATAGTATAATAGAAGCTAACTAAAAGAAGTTGACACCCTAAAAGCTAAGGACTCACTTTTAGGCTTACCGCAGTGTGGATTGACCTAACCAGATCAGCTATAGGTTAGAAAGTCAGGCTCCGTCCCAGTTGACACCCTTTTCTCTTCTGTTTTCCCCAGGTGCTGAATACATCCTCTTCGATTACGATCCTTCTCCCTTCACTCCTCAATAGTCCTCTTGTGTTGAAGAATGAATCTTGGGCACGATGCAAAGTATATGTTGAAAGAACTCAGTTGTTTTTGCTAGAGTAGAACAACCTTTTCAAGACTTTTTATGTGTTCTACTCCTTTATTATAATTATTTGAGAACCAAGTTTGTAATAAACTCTAAATTATCTTGTAATAAATTTTTACTCAGTTTGTAAAATGTTGTAATCTGTGGGCTCCTTCGAGAGTCACTTCATAAGCTTGATCTAGGTGGGAAGGCTTATCAGGATTTTAAATTCTAAGGGACTACCAAGATTAACTTATAATTAATATTTAGTTCTTGCTAAGTGTTAAACTAAGTTATCTGCCACACTGCGGAGCCATTGAGACTCCGATCTCTTGATTGGGGAGCACAGTAGAACCCCCTGCGATCGCCGAGGGGCCCAGAGGATAAATCGATCCACTTCCTATATATCCGTCACCGTGCACATCAAGTGTGCTGCCTCTTATTCCAAGCCAAGTAATCGTGCTAGATAGTATCAGCGCATAGAGATAGAGACAAAGACAGAGGGAGCTGATGATCCTGAGCATCAAGAAGGATAGGCTAAGCAGCAAGCCGAGGGTGGACCTGACTTTGAGGAGGATCCCGCTAAGTTTCACCCTATAGCCACCACATCGACTCTAAGGGGATGTTAGGTTGACAAACTATAGAGTATAGGGGTAGGAAGCTCAAGAAGCTTCTATACCACCTTTTAGTCACAAAGTGCCACCTGAAGCAGTGTGACCCTCATGTTGATAGGAGGTTCTGAACCCTATCCAGGCCTCATTGAGCTACTGATAGGCAAGAGTTGGTCTCTTCAGGCGTGCAATGCCGAATCTCGCTCTAACGAGCAATGCCGATGGAGGACGTCATTATGGATCACATAGGGATGCATTGGAGTCTTCCATGTAGACATTTCATTTACTACATTTTGAGTTAGATTGGCTTCGATGTAGCAACACCTCCCCCTCATGCAGCACTATACAAGCAGTCCCTCTTCTCTTTTCACACCTACAAGGCCCATGCTCCACCTACTCCCCGAGCACATGAGCGTGGTCATGTATCTCTAGAGGACCCAGACCTAACACCTAGATAGCTAATATAGAGGCCAAGACAATTCCAGAGACCAAAAGGATTGAGACAGCAGATGAGACTTACATTGACACTCAGATTTGTTATGTTCCACCTGGAGGCCAGAGGCAGGACAATTTCCATTGGTCATGCTTCACATTCACACTCCTCAACCGACGGTGACGTATCTAGCTTGATCTCCTTGGGCAAGATACTTGAGGCTCTTGACATGATTTTTGGATAGCCTCTAATCAATTTAGTTGCAGATCTTTCAGTGCTTTCATCTCCAGAGTCGTCAGTCCCATCCACCATCGGTACCTTGCCAGCTATAGTCATCTGAGTAGACGCTTCACCCTCCTCCTTCACTGGCTCGACGATAGACACTTCTGTAATAGTAGCGAGGACTTCTTTCTCCACCTCAGCTCCGCTTGTGATACCCAGTACAGCTCTTGAGATTTACCAAGCTATCATAGACTCCAACACGCTACATCATGGCGACGAGGGCTTAGAGTCTCCCTTCTTGGTGATGATTCCCAAGAGGTAGAGTTAGTTTTGTGGTGTAATGCACAATATTGCCCCTGAAAATTTCTCCAAAGCTCACCTTAATTCAAAATCAAATTTCAAAATTTTGTTTACCAAGTAATGTCGATCGCGGTCCCGATCTTCACGTTTTATGATCAAGAACAAGATAACTAGTTGCAGGCATCCGGATAACTAGTACAACCTCATAAATAAAACTCGAAGCTAGCCACCGTTTGTAATCGGCAACTTGAATCAGACTTTATAAGCATTCCATGAAGTAGGCATGGACCTATAGAGTCCTCGCGAATATAGAGATATGGCATATTATTTATGGATCTTTGAACTAATTTCCCGAACTGATCATGTACTAAGTCATCAATTTTGAGACATGCTATTCCCTTTGACTCCATGTTCTCTGCAAGATGTTTTAGCTTATACTTGCTTCTTCCAGTTGCTCGTACTCCTCGTTACACTCCAAGGCACCTAAGTTCGGTCAAACAAAAGGAGGTGGGAGGTATGACCAATTCACAATAATTTTTCATGTAGCTTAAGTTAGCGTCACGAGATCATGTATCTTCTTAGCATGATTCCTTGTGATTTGTCCTTTATATGTGCTGTCTAACTGATCAATTGAGTTACCAGAGGTGTAGCTTGTCATGTTCTTATCTTCCAATGAGATGGTTGTATCATCAAGTATGCATTTATGATCTCAACAAGAATTATTGTACATCTTCTAAGGCTCCTCCTCGTCAAACACCAAATATTTCTCATCCTTAAAACAATTCTACACAAAAATCTTTTTCAAACTATTCCAACACGCCACTGTTGATGGTCGTTATTTCACCATTTCGACCGTCAATCTCTCGGTGAATAAATGGGGTATATATGAAGTATTGTGCATTATTTACCTAACACTGACGAATTCCACAAGTTTTGGTGGTTTTCGATGTATCACAGGGAGAAGCTCAATTCTGTGCAAAAGAACATCATTTGGAGCAAGAGAGTCATCTCAAATGCCCTCATGGACCAAAACATTGCAAAGAGCTCATCAAGATAATCAAAATGGAGTTTTGGTTCAAGCAATTTGGAGTCCGGACACTAAAGTTATGGCCATCGCAAGATTGACAACATGTATGGGCTGTGAGAGTGGTCGGGCGACCATAACTATGGTTGGGCGACCAAAGCCATGGCCGGCCGACCATGCACTCTCCCAAAATGCCTCATACTTTATCTTATTCATCCAAGGAAGTCACCAAGAGCCCAAATACACAAGGTGGAACAAGCCCAAGTCGAATCCAACGTCGGAAGGCCACCACACGGGCCGAGGAACTGCTGAAAGGCTAAAATGATGGCCGACCGACTATGGGCTAGGCTGGCCGACCTTGGGCTTGGTCGGCCGACCCTAGGGTTGGCCGGCCAACTACCTCAAATGGTCGCCCGGCCCATTGCTTGGCCTGCACGGTCACCACGTTGGACGCCCAGACATGTTCAACACACGTATCAACGGCATTGGAGAAGTGAGGCGGTGCATCAGACGATTGGCCGACCTTGGGGGATGGTCGACCGACCATGGGCTTGGTCGGACGACCTCCGTGAGGGTCGGCCGACTACCCACGTTGCCGCCCGACCAACCGACTTGCTGCCCCCACCGACCTTCTTCGTCCTATAAATAGAGGGGCACTCCCCCCTCCCCCACTCTGAAAATAGTGTTTGGTTAGGAGTTAGAGAAGGGTCTGCTGTATCAGAGTCGATCGGAAGTACTCGGTAATATATTTTATTTGCTATTTTGAGCATTACTTTTCGATTATTGACTAGTGCAAGTACTTTACTTTCCTACTTTATGCACTTATCTTCTGCTCTAGTTAGTTACTCGCTTGGTATGTATGCGGCCTTTTAGCACCTTTTTCTTTTTGGGCATGCCAAGTTTGAGGCCTGAGTTGTGGTAAACTAGAATTGATTGATCATTGTTATGCTTGCCGGTGCTACAATCCAACCTATACGCTAGGCTCTGGTTAGTTCCTCTCCTCTAGCTAAGGATGAACTATTGTTGTTCAAGCTCCGCTTGAACACACTTGTAGCGTGCCAACCTATCCACGCAGATTTGCTTGGTAGCCCCACTCGGTGACAGCGTGTGGTGTGCCTGTGTATCCCGGGCCCGTTCGTTCGGTAGGCCCGTAGGCGTTAGCCGGGTCTCCTTCGGTGGTCTACTATCTACCCCATAACCCCTCGAGGTGCCGGAATTTCGCTCGACGCAAAGTCAAAACTCCGTTGAGATCTTTTCGACCCTTAGCACGGACAGCTCTTGTATGCTAGCAGATATAGAAGACCGTACCGCAGTCCCTGTCTTGTTGTTCTCCTAGCTTTACCTGTTTTCTTGCCAACGGTGCTTGGCTTGTATCCCATGGTATTTGGTGTCAACCTTTCCTAGCTATCGGTTGACGTGAAAGAGTAGTAACAACTGGATGAATGATAGTTTGATACCTCTATCTCAATGCTTCCCTGTGGATAAATATGATACCTTCGACTACTCCCGGGTGAAAGGCTACAGCGGTCTCCGTGCCCTTGCGAAGTAATATCTGTGAGGCTAAGAGCCACCAACAGCCACATCTCTCCCTCATCCCGCCTAGGCGACAAGCCCATCGGCCCAATCCCCCTCTCCCTTCCCTACTATTCTGAATGACCCATCTCCTCTTTTCCTCTCCCTCTGATGGGCGCACCCAATTTTTTAGTGTCTCTGGCCCTCTGTCCCTACCATCAGTCCCACTCGCCTTTCCCTCCACGTCGTCCAGCTCTGGTTAGCGAAGGAGAGCTCGTCTCCAGCCTCGGCTCCGGTCCCTAACCACCGACCCCGTTCTTGCCTTGACCCCTCTACCTAATCGGCACCATTCCAATGCTCCCCATTGGACCCCTTTCTCCCCGAACCCCTCAACATCCGCTCTACTATGCTAGAGCTTGCCGTTGTCACCATCCACTGTCATGCCTATAAAAGGCACCCCTCCCTTGCTTCTTCCCATACCACAAAACAGAAGGTCCCTCCCCTCCCCAAGCCTCCCGCTCCCTCAGAACATGGCTGTATTGCCTTTTGCCTCCACAATGCGCGCCACCGCCACAAAACTCCATGACCTATTGCCACTTCCATCCCTAGCTTCCCCTCTAGCCAAATCCCAGTGAGCATCGGTTGTGCCTCGTGTTTCCCTCATCTTCCCTCCACACCTTAGGTTGAACCCTAGTGTAACCGCTTCACCAACGAGCGTAGACGCGGTGGCCATATCACTGTCACTCGACCCTCACATGGACCCCACCGACCCACCTCTCACCACTCTAGCACCACCACTGTATTCGCCTCATCACCCTCTTTCTGCCTGGCAAACTCCCATCACCAAAACCGGTAAGCCTGTGGTGAACCGCCGCTGAGCTACACCAGCCAAGCTCACCAGCCATTCCAAACCTCAGCTCCCCCTCAATCGGGTTATCCCAAACTGTTGTAACACCACCTAATGTTGTTCCCCATCCCTCTCATTACTAAGTGGACCCACACCCTGATACCATTCCTCGCCATCGTCACTCCCCGTTGTGGCTAACATGTGAGACCCACCCGACGTCATTGCTGTCATGCTGTCCCCTTCCTCACAACCTCCTGGGCTAGCCTAGTAGGCTGTGCAATTGCGCACAAGCTACACCAAGTAGTTAAGAGAAGTACGAAGCAAGTCACATGCCTTAAAAGCCCACAACTGTCCCCCTAAACTTTCCAAAAAATCAAAATCTGCATAGTAGACACTAAATGGCCCATATCTTCTCTATTTCAACTCCAACTTCGGCAATTCTTTTCCTCTAAATTAGACTCTATCTGTTAAAACTCTTTTCCAATTCATGTTAAGATTAGTTTGTGCCTTGGTTTTCATGTTTCTTGCTTGATGTCGCATAGGCCCTTTTCCTAGAGTGTCCAATAGACCCCATTTTTTAGGAGCTCGAACTCAGTGCCTGAAGCAAGCATTAGCCGACTAGACCAAGTAACGTGCCAGTTACCCGAATCAAGCAACAGCAAGTCTACTGGATCCTCACCTGATGCATACATTATACAATTTTATAAACACCACCCTGAGCATGGTATCTTAAATATTTCATATTCTTTTGTTGCTAAGGTAAGATGGTAGGACAACCACCATAGCCGTATTACACTTAGGGCTCGTTTGGAAGCATGATCGCTTCCCTGGGCAGCGATGCCCGTCGTTGTTTGAAAAGTGCCGCAAGGGGCAGGCCCAGCGCGGGAATTCGAAGGGCAGACGAGGAGGTGCCGCGACGCGAGCCGCGCGTGGGACAGGGAAGCCACACCCGACGTATCGACACAAGGGAGAGCCGTCCCGGGAAAACTCGCGGCTCGGGCAGCACACCCCGTCGTCGTCGTCGCTGCTTTCAAAAGGCATGGCCGCATGGGAGCTCTGCCCCTAGGCCAAGTCTGTGCGGAAGGCTGACCGGAAAACGCCGGGATGACCCACAGCTTCCAAACGAGCCCTTAGTGTGCTTAGGAAACAAAGTAACTACTCCTTTATATATGATATTTTGAAAAAGGCTTGGATAAAAGGGTTTTGGCAAATGTTTTGGCAAAACGAAAACTACAAAAAATGTCTTCGGTGTGCTCTACCCTTAAAGTAGGGTGGACATTGGGTGTTGTTATCACAATGTTCTTAGAAATAGGGATTGTGTTTTTGGAGGAAAGATGAAGGGTGTGGTTGCTCAATACTAGGAGGTGAAGGTCTGCTCTATCTCGAGCAAAGGACTGAGTTGTTATTTCATCTTACCTAATTCTATATAGTACAACCACATCATGCTATGTGCGGTAGCGCTTAGCTCAAATCAACACAAATAGTTAGCTTCTACAAGGTGACCATGGATGAGGTTTGATTTTTGCAGTATGTGCCGTCTACCTGGAATGGGAAATGTGGTGGCCTTGGCATTCTCGTGGTAGTTGTTTGTAGTGACGTCGTGTCTGGCTAATAAGGCTTCGTGAGGAATCAGATGCTCATGATGATGGGTGTTTTGAGTCTCATCTTGTGGCAAAAGTGTACACCTCTAGAGTTAAGGGATGGTTCTAGCAACTAGTGTTTTGTTTTCAAAATGAAAAAATGATTTTGGTAGAATGGTTTGACAGGTGATGCCGTGAAATAAATGAAAGTTTGACTGGTTGAGACTTGGGCCACATAGATGGTCGAGTTGAGCGACAATTGTTACATTTTCCCTCTAAGGAAGGAAACAAATGTGTTTCAAAATGGTTTTATAAAACAACCTTACATTAAAAACTTTTTTTATGCAAAATGTAACAACCCTACTTTTTGTAACCTAAAAATCACTACTTAAAAATTTCTTCTTACCTATTTTATGTGCATTACATGAAAAGTTCACTAAAATTTACTAATTAAATTAATTCGAGTAATCATCCCATGTCGTATGTAAAAATTTAACATTTCTACATATCACATCTTGTGCAAACTTTGCATCATCTTTGGATTTTACTTGCTTCCTTGATTGAGTGTGTAAGTTCAAATTCAAGTTCAAAACAAATCAATTCATTTGGTAAAACATCCAGAAAATAGGAATAAAAGAAAAGGGCCTTTCGGCCTGGCTGAACCAACCCACCAAACCAGGCCCAACCAGGAAACCTCCCGCATGGGCCGAACTCCAGGCTTGCGGCCCATCACGGCGCGGCCGAGCCACCACTGTCACGTGGGCCTCCTCCGTTGAGTCGCCGACAAGCGGGACCCGCTAGCAGTCGATCCCCTCCTTCCTTCTTCTTCTGTCCGCACCGGACGGACCGAGCTCAAGCCAAGCCCGCACCGCACCGCACCAAGCCGCACCTCGCCTTGCCGCCTTGCTTGCTCGCCAAGCCGGAGAAGAGAAGAGAAGATGGGATCCTCCTACCGCCCTAACCACCCATGGCGTGCGGGCCCCAGGTCACGCGTTCCGCGTGACCCTGTCTGCCCAAGCGCGGGAGAGAGAGAGAGTGGAGAGAGAGCGCCGGCCGAATCCCCACCACCGCCAAGCAGAGCCATCCCTGATCCAACCTTAGCGCCTTTCCCCTATAAAGAGCCAGGCGAGCCGCACCGAGAAACCCTATTCGCCACGGGGATTTCTCCCCCAATTCCGCCGCCGCCTAGAGGGACACGGGTGAGCGAAAAGGAGAAGAAGGGAGCGCCGCCGGAACCGGAGACGAAGGCGACGAGGAGCACCGTCGGAGCAACACCAGCAGAGGAGAGGGAGGCCGCGAGCCTGGAGGGGAGCTGCACCCCGTCCGCGCTAGGACCCCGCCTGCCCACGTCGACGCCGTCCGACCGGGAGCCGCCACGTCGCCAACAGCCGCCTCTGCTACCTCTTCCCCGAGACGCGAACGACTACTCGCCGGCAAGCACCTCACGGTGAGGAATCGCGTACTCCTAGCCCAACCCCCGCCGCGAGCCATGGGTTCACCAAACCCCCTCTGCTCGCGTGTTGTGCCATGACATCTTGGAACCTCGCCGTCGTGCGGTGGCTCAAAGTCGTGGTCGCCGTCGTAGATAGCCCTAGGTAGCGCCGTTGCGCTCACCCTTCTCTCGGGGCACCGGACTGGAGCCGCACCGCCCCGTTGTCGCTGTCCATGTGACGTTCGCGCCACGCATGCCGTGTCGCGCACGCGACGTCGCCGCCGTCGAACCGGAACCTAGGAGGCGTGTGCAGTGTCACTGCTGTCGACGCTTGGTGAACCGCGCCCTGCCAAGCCATGCGGCTGGGGACATCCGTGCCAGGGCCTCCACTTTTCGAACGCCGGACCAACTCCTGACCTGGACGGACTTCGCCGCCGCGCGTGTGCAGACCCGCGCGTGACGTCAAGTGCCGCCGCCCTACCCTTGGCCTAGACTCCGCCGATCCGGATGACCCAACCTAGCCGTCTTCGAAGCCATGACCATGCAGTTGAGGCCAGAGATCTTCCGCGCCTGCGCCCTTGCCCGACGCCGAACCACCCATGCCCGCTCGAGTGTCGCCGTCGCACATGCGCCATCCCATGCGCAACACCGCCTAGACTCCTAGAACCCAGGAGATGGCCTTCACGACGTGTGTGCAGGGAGAAGGAGTCGCGCGTCCGCGCGTATGGTCGCCGGCGGCGAGCCCCGTCGTAGGGCGACGTCTCTGCGGCATTTCGCCGAACGGGTGAAGCGCGGGGTGGGAAAGGCCAGAGAGGGAAGCGTGTTCCGGCTACGGGCCATGGCGGGGACGCGGCCCGGTCAGGCCGGTGGACGCGGGTCAGTGATCCGCAGCAGGCCGAAAACGGGCCAAGGAGGCAGATCGGGCCGGCAGAGAAGGGGGGCCGAGGTTGGCCGTCCGCTGCAGCGCGGGCCAAATGGGAAAGAGCGGACCGAATGGGCCGAGCCCAGTAAGAGAAGGAAGAACGGGCCAAATTTTGGCCTGTTGACCAAATCTGCCCGATTTTCACCTTTTCGATTATTTAAACCCGAATTAAACTTCAATAAATCATAATAAATCCATTCCAACTCCGAAAATTATGAAACCAACTACTACTTCCATCTAAAATCATTCTCCATCACTTGGGACTAAGTCTTGTTGATTGGTGTTGCATTTTAATTGCTATTTGGTTCTTTCTGTTAGAAACTCACTCGTAGTTTAATTCAAAATTCAGAGCCGGAGCACCAGGAGGACGACCCGGAGGATCCAGAGTACCTGCCTGAGGAGAACACCGACGAACAAGGTCAGCGAACACCCCGCTTCCATACCCATAGACACGCGCAAATGGTAGTACTGCATAGGTGGAAATGATTTTTGCTCCGCACTAAGCCAACCCAATTAGATACTTATTTTACTTATGCCATTGTTTTGAACAACTAATACCCAACTTAATAAAATGAACATGATGTGAGTTGGGTGATATTGTGGTGGGATGTGACAATTCATGGCGTGCGTGAAGAGGGATGGATCTGTGTGCGAGATGGTGGTGAGGATGGGATGGCGGGAGTCGGCACCGGAATAATGGGAGAGACTAGAACTCTGCCCCGAGTGGAGTGAGGTGTGTGGAGGTGCGTGGCCCACCGCTGAGGGTGGCAACCGACCCTTGGAAGGCCTACTCTCGCCAGTTAAGGACCGAGTAGGGGGACATGTCGCCCGGAACTATGACTCGTGCATACCATGCGACCTCAGGCCCGGTTCTTGAACTTCCCCGAAGGGCATATTACTGTAGGCGTAAGGCGATGGTGTTAGGGGGCGATGGTGGGCTTGCGATGCAGTCACTCGTCCCCGATAGACTCGACCCGTGGGCCCCGGAATACTCAAGCTCACAGTCCTGAGAGTGCGGTGGATAGTATATCCGCACAGTTTTCTAGCTCAGGAAGGCAGGAAAGTGCCAGAAAGGGAAGTTCATCTATCGGTGTGGTGGGCCCGGGGTATTATACCCCCGTCCTGTCTCGTATGGGTACAGATGTACAAAATCCTCTCGAGAGTGTATAATCTATACGTATAGCCGCCGTCCCCGGTCAAAGGACGATCCCTTGGTGACCCTCCTCTAACTAGCATGGGTTTTCTTCTCTTCTCCCTCGAGTGATTGGATTCCGGCTAAGGCCGTTGAGGATGGGCGGGTGGGAGCTTCCCATGCCGTAGAAATAGTTGACAATGAGAGGGTGCATGGAAGAGTTGTCTTGGTGGTGAGGCGATATAAGTGTTGGGATAAGTGACGAGAGCGGGATTCGGTCGTGGAACCGACTACCCGTAAAATTCAACTGGATATACAGCTCTCTTTTCTCTTTATGCTTTGCTAGGAAACCAGTCTCCACTTGATTACTAGTTAGGCTTGCTTGGGGTGTTCGGCTAGTGACCTGCACGCTTATCGTGCAGACTCAGGTGACGACGACCTGGACAACATCGTCACCCGGGACGACTGGTATGAGGACTGAGGCTTGAGCTACGCTCAAGGATGCCTGTGGAGGGGTCTACTACGTCGCTTCTACTCTGATCGTGATGTTTGTTCTGTTTGCTTAATTACCGGCCTGCGAGCCGAAGTGTCGCCGAGATACGGCATGTAATAAATTAAATTCGTGGAGTTTGGAGCTGATACTATGCTATGACACTACATGTGATAGCTTTTATGTGTTCTGGGACTATCGCATGTTGTAAAAGGCTCTGATTCCGGCACCACGGAATTGGGGTCGTTTCAAAAATATCCCAAAAAGCTCCTCAAATACTTCGCATGCAGACTAGTAAATCCACAAGTTCATTGATGAAGGTAGATTGCTGAGTACATATGGACTCACCCTTGCTTTGTTGTTGGTTTATAGAAATCTAGACATCCCTCCTCATCCCGCTTTTGCCGCTAGCCTCTTGGCCCACTTCCCTTCTCCCTTCCCTCCTCTGTCGAATGGCCCATCTTCCCATTTCCTCCTTCTCATGGGCGAACCCATTTTTTAATGTCTCTACCCCATGTCCACACTATCAGCCACTCATCTTTCCCTTCCTGTTTTCTAGCTCGTTGGGGGTAGGAGAGCTCGTCGCCGAACCCGGTCGATCCGTGGCAACCGACCCCATCTTCACTCTTACACCAAATCACCACCATTCTAACATTCCCACCCAGACCCATCCCTACTTAGACCCATTGTAAGGAAAATGGGCCCTAAGCCTTGTGTTTAGTTCCCATATGTGATTTTGGTGGTTGAAGTGATAACACGTGCCATAGGACTAATATTTGTGTACACGTGCAAAAGGTGGACTTGGGGTACAAACACCTCAAAGGAGGACCTAAAAGACACAAGAGAAGACCCAAGCCGCCATCAAGTTGCAAGCAAGTGTCTTGACTCGGCGGTCAGCGGGCCGATTTTTTGGGCCATTGCAAGGTAAAATAAAGCCCCATCGGATGAACCGGAAAGAAGAAGCCCGAGATTGAAGACTTGAAGAACCGGTGCATGTCCGGCGGTGTACCACCGGACATTCTAGGCCGATAAGGAGCGACCACCCGGACGGTCCAGCGGTTCCAATCGATCCCTGGCAACCGACCGGATGGTGTACCACTGCACAGTCCGGTGGCTCCAACGGTCGACTGCCCAGTCCAACGGTTGACTCCAACGGCTATCCGATTGCATGCACCGGACCGTTCGGACGATGTACCACCGGACCGTCCGGTGGGTGCGCAGAAAAAGGGAAGATTGCTTCCAATGGCTAGTTTTGAGGCTTGGCCTATATATACCCCCATGGTCGGCCTCCACTTTGTGGTTAGAGTATCCTGAGCTTAACACAAGTGTTGAGGCACCCATTTAACCTATCCCAAGAGCGTCATACACACATTTGAGAGCCCAACCACCATTTGAGCATATCTAGACATATCCCAGCAAGCTAGAGCTGAGTTGCATCTTTGCTTAGGCCTTGTTGTCTATCTCAGTGCCTGCGCGCACAACATTCGTGTATCAAGTGCAGTTGTAAGTCTTGTGATACCTACTATTGGCGGTCGTTATCTCACGGTTTCAACCGCCAAGTCCTCGGTGAATAATTAGGGCATAGATAAAATTCTGTGCATTATTTACCTAATGCTAATGAAATCCACAAGTCCTCGGAGAAACTCACATTCCATATAAAAGAAGACTATTTGGAGCAAGGGAGAAATCACACACAAAAAGGCTTAAGATAAGATTTGCAAATTCCATCTCTACAAAGTATCTCAAATGTCCTCAAAGACTACACCATTGCGTAGAGCTCGTCGAGAAAATTCCAACGGACATATAATTTGCACCGTTTGGAGCTCGAATGGAAAAGATATAAAAATGCAAAGAAATCAAACTAAAAAGGCAGCGCTGACATTAGCATGACATCAGTGCCGCCACACCGTACCATGGCAGTGGGCGGGAACCCACCTGGGGGCGCCATGTGTAGCGGTGGTAGCAGGCCTACGCGGACGCATGTGCCCACGCGGGGAGCAGCCCGACCGAGCGAGCCCGGCTAGAGGCAGGGCATCCATCCACACGCAAGCGCGTGGGAGGCAGATGGCGTGGTCGGCATGCTCCTGCGTGTGGGAAGCTGGCGGTCGGCCTGTTCTCTCGCCCGCCCAGGACACGCGGCGCACAATGGGAGGCCGAGGCGGGGTCCACCCTCCGGCCTGGACACGTGGCAGGCGCGGTACAAGGCCGGTTCGGCTCGAGTTTGGCCTAGGATGGCCGGTTCAGGTGGCCGAGAAGCGAATCTAAGGCAGTTCATCATTCCAATGGGCGGTTCATGGGCCTAGGGTCTGGTTTTCTACCGGTTCTTGGCGCCATCACGCGTGGAATTCGCCCACCGACCTAGCGATGTTGGTTGGAGGCCAGGTGGCACCTTGGGAGAGATTTGGGGGAGGCTTTCTTCACCCTTAAGGCTCCTACTCCCTCCTATAAATAGAGAGGGCACACCCCCTCTCACACTTGTTCCATTCACCATGTGAGATCTCTCTCCCTCTCTAGGCGGCACCCTATGGGTGGTGCCTCCAATCTAAAAGTAGTGTTTGGTTAGGAGTTAGAGTAGGGCTCCGTTGTTTCGGAGCCATCTTCAGGAGTTCCGTATGAATTCTTTTGTATCTTTAGTTTCCTGTAAGACATGAACTATTTAATGCATTATCTTTCTTTACTTTTGTGAGCATTTACTTTACTCTTGCTTTTTTAGTATTAATCATGCATTAGCATAGTAATGTCTTTTAGACTATAGTTAGAGTTGCTCTGAGAGGTAATGAATATTTAGTTTGTCGTGCTTATAGATTCCTTGTACGCTCTTTATAGCTTTTGACTATACCGTTGTGTATGCTTCTATCTGGGATACAGGTAGAAGTAGCGCCCGCAAGCATAGACATGATGTGTTCAATTGCGGTCACCTTGGTTTCGCACTCAAACCCCACGCAGTTTTGGGTAGCCAGTGTGCACATACAGTTTAAGCGCACTTGGCTTTGGTAGGTCCTTTGGTGACAGCGGGAGTGTACCGTATGTAGTCCACCCCCGTCGTTCAGGTTGCTTGTAGCCGCATAGCCGATTCCCTGCGACACCCGCCTTTCTCGTCTGGGTTATTAGCACTCTGGTGCCCAGAAGTGGTTAGCAGCCTCGGTGGCGAAGTAAGTATCCTAGACAACTAGATAAGTCATTGCCTCAGTCAGAGCAATGTGTTGGTCTAGCTTAGTCTGTCTGGCTCACCTTAGTTTAGAAAGTTCTCTTCAGGAATCTGAGCTGTCACCTTGTTGTCCCCCTAGCTTTACTTATTTTTTTACCAACAGTGCTTGGCTTGTATCCCATGGTGCTTGGTGTCAATCGTTCCTAGTTATCGATTGACGTGAATGAGTAGTAATAGCAGGATGAATGATAGTTTAATATCTCTATCTCAATACTTCCCTGTGGATAAATACGATACATCGGAATACTCCCGGGTAAAAGGCTAAAACGATCTCCGTATGCTTGTGGAGTAAAATCCGATAAGCTAAGAGCCGCCAACAAGCTTTTCTAGCGCCGTTGCCGGAGAAGCGCCGAGTTTGAATATTATTCTATTATTCATCCTTTTGTTATTGCTCTTTGTTTTTATTTAAAAAATCCAAAAACAATAGAAAAATAGAAAACTATCTCTTTAATTTTGCTCTATCCATTGAGTAAATCTTGATCATGTTTTTCATGCTATATAAAGTTTACAGTGCAACATGGTTATTCAAAAAAACATAGCTTGGGCCTTATGTGTGCCTAGAGACTAATTTACAAATTAAGCGTGGTGCTTAGGTTGTATTAGCCTCTTTTTATCGATTTGTCGAATAAATGAGCTATATGTAGACTTTGGTAGTGATGTTCCGTTTCTAATTCATGAGCCGCAATTCTTGAACTAGTCGGATCGCTCAAGTTCAATGGAGACACAAAATCCTGGCGATGTGCAAAATTCACCCCATTTTTTTAAGACTGGATTTGAGTAAAAATTGGGGGATGGAAGTCATGGTTTAGCAACATGGTTTGTGCTATGTTTGGATTGAGAGTATTTTGCTAGCACTTGGTGAACAACGGGCCTAGTGATTAATTCTCTTTATACATAGTTTTGAACCCTTGTATATATTGTACACTAACCTATTGCAGGAGGCATTCAATTCCCACATGAGAAGAAAGGCCCTGTGGCCAACACTCTCGTGCTCAACCTCTTGTGGTTTGTCTAGCCCTTTTTTGGGAAATGAAAGCATCGTGGTATATATACCATAGTAAATGGTGGTGGTGAGCAATGGAGAAATCTGGAATAACTTCTGCACCACAAAAACACGCCATGATAAGGGTGACATGACAAGGCATATCACATTATGCTATCATCCATGCTTAAATTTGCAAGCTAGTAGGCCACTGGTTTACTACCCCACGGGAAGCTGCGTGCCCGATGGAATTGTGGTGTAGATCCCAAAAGCAGTTGGCATAGACGTCTCTCATAGTGGGGGAGCTCCGTCTTAAGAACCACAAAGGCAAACACAAAACCTACAAGCATGATGAGAACATAGATTTCATGATGTGCGGTCAATGGTTGTGTGGCACATAGGCAGACAATGACTGGTGGCACATGTTATACACAACAAGTATCAAGCCTAAGAAAAACATGATAGGGAGCAAGTTTGGAATCAGCATTCAATGCAGAAACCAAGCTTGGGGGGAGAAAATTGTATGGCATATGACAAGCTCTCTAAAAAATGACTAGAATTCCAAGCCCATGATGCAACACTTAAAGGACGTCTGCTACATTAACATTCTATTGACCAAGCATGGAATGAGAACCCGATGTAGAGATTAAGAATTGAGATGGAATTTTAGCATCGTTACATCAAACAACGATGAAGGTAAACCCTCTAATAGCTAATTTTGGCATTCTTTTCTTAGAGTTTACTATAAATTATAAGCCTGTTAGTGATAGCATGCTAAGATTATACGGCCATAGAATCTTCTAGTAGTGTTATCTTGAGCTACCCTGCCCAATAGTTGAGTACTTGTTAGGCAGACAATTGCGCATGTCGACCCCTAACTTGCAAGGAAGGTAGAAAGAGGTTTCTGGAGATCATAAATGAAGAAAGAAAATGCTTCATGGGGAAATCCATACTGAACAATTGTGGGTCTCTCATCACACCATGATTGGACAACGCCTTCCATTGGAATCTGAACAAAGGCCAAAGCAGAACAGGACAAAATTCAAAAGTTGTTTCATGGTACCACAGGAATCAAGCTTGGAGGAGGATATGCCGAGAGGCACGCATCCTCTGACCCAACCCCTAAGAGAAAGGACCTCGATATTCAACCTATGGCAAAGATTGAGCGCTTGAAGAAATTGAGGATGCTCTGCACTGAGTTGAGTAGAGTGTTAGCATCGATCTGCTCTACCCGTTGGATGCGAAAGGGGCTCGACTCCAGCATATGTTCGTCAACCAAAGATCTGTGCCACACTAATAGGATGGATATTAGAGTTGACCCCTATAACATCCGTCTCTATCTTTCCCACTCAATCTGTTTAGGAATGAAGAGCCTACTCAAGTACTTTCTTGGAGGGACCAAGGCTCTGCGAAACATGATCCCGAGCCTCAACAACCTAGGATATGATAGTAGCAGCAGCAGAGAGCCTCTTTAGATGTACCTGGCTGCGATCGCAATTGTGTCACGTGGGAAGAATGTAAGACTACAGGATAACATGATGCTAGAGCAGGAGATCCAACATCAATGCAGGAGACATTCACCAAAAGCGAGCAATACCATGAGACTGCATTTATCGACAATCCTGACACTATGCAGACGATCCAAAAGGCACATGACGAAACAAGAGTAGAGAGAGGCTGACCCAACATAACTGAGCAAACACAAGTAGCATCGTCGTCACCCAGGGTACAAGCAAGCTTATGGAAGGCAATGCCAGGTAATATTGAAGCTCTGTTTCTTGGCAATCAGTTGCAAGAACTAAGCTTGGAGGAAGATCACCAGGTGAGTACCCCGAATGCTCTGTGCTGAATTGAATATTTTAAATCCCTGAATGCTCTGTACTAAATTGAATATCTTAAATATTGAAAATTGCCATGACACCAAAACATTTACTTCTTGTTATCCCAAATAAAAGAAAAACTATAAAAATGTGCATAATTCAAAAACTACAAAAAGATTTGCTTTATACCATGAATAAACTAACTCCTAGCCATAATGCTAGAGCTTTGTTTATACCCTTACTTAAAGGAAATGATGAATAGTTGCTCTGTTAATTTCTTGTAAGGAAATTTAAACTTATTGTCATTTGTCGTGATCCTACTTTTAATCTTTAACCATCTGTACGAGTAAGTGCTTTCAAAACCATGTCTAAGTTGTTGTGAGAGTGATATAATCAAAGTTTGAGATTAACCCATCTTGATCCTATAAGGTGAATTCTCAGAGTTTTCTTTTCGAAAATTAAAATGAAAAAGTTCGTCAGTGGTTTTAAATATCTATCTAGAGCGAAATGCTTATATGACGAAACCTCTGCATATGCTACCTATGGTTGTGTTGTGTTTTGTCAAATTTTGAGTTCTTAACTTCTTATGAAGTAGTGGCACTTCAAGTCCCGATCAAAATCCCTCACATCCACGTTCATTTGCTAGCCTTTCTTTGTATAGTTATGCTTAAATCTACAGTGGATTCAAACATCCACCTTCACCAAACATTTTCCCACCATATCTGTCGTCCACTTACCCATCCACAAATATGGTCTCCAAATAAATACTCCAGTCACATTCTAGCAATATCCCCAAAGTTCTCATACAAGAATGAGACATGGAGCTATCAAAAAGAGAGAGAGTGACAAAAGGGAAATAAAGAAGAAAGATAGCTCCATAAACTCAAATGCTTCAAAGTTTCAAGAGGGGATTAATCAAATAAGGAGTTTTCATCCACAGACCATATCCATCAACAAAACCAATCCATTCTCCTTTGATCGGGATGAGAGGTATCACAAACTTCGCTAGGACCAATCTTTGACGTAGCAATATACATAGCATAGGTAAGCCAGCTTTATCCCTACCTTGAGCTCCACATAAGCCGTTTTAGTTGATAGGGAAAAGTTTGGCTTATGGCCTGGTGTGGAATATGTAACCACTTGAGTGATCGAGGGTGCCATTTGAGGAACTTAGTTCTTTGATTTCAAAATTTTCAAAACCCTCCGAGCATGAAACCAGAAAAGAGATAGACTTCGGTGACACTCTACTGAGATTGTTCCATCTCTCAACCGCCAAAGACAAGGTAAGAAATGCCAGAAGCCTCACAGGTATGGATAAAAAGGTTGGGATACACTTATGTCAGTTTATTCAGACATAAAGGAAGAGTGTTGGTTTGTACACTTAATACTTGCAGGACATTGACATTGATGCAACTCCTAATCTATCGAGCCTAAGTCTTAGCTTTGCTCGAGGACGAGCAAAAGTTCAAGCTTGGGGGCGTGTTGGCGGTCATTATTTCACGGTTTCGACCGCCAAGTCCTCGGTGAATAAATGTGGTTTAGATAAAATTATGTGCATTATTTACCTAACACTAATGAATTTCATGAGTTTTGGTGGTTTTCCATGTATCACAGGAAGAAGCTCACATTCGATACAAAAGATATTTGGAGCAAGAGAGAATTCATGCACAAAAAGGCTTCAGATAAGATTTGCAAATTCCATCACTACAAAGTATATCAAATGCCCTCAAAAACTACACCATTGCGTATACCTCATCGAGATGATTCCAGCGGACATATAATTTGCACCGTTTGGAACTCGGATGGAAAAGATATAAAAATGCAAAGAAATCAAATTAAAAAGGCAGCGTTGACGTCAGCATGACATCAGCGCCGCCAGACTGTACCACGACAGTGGGAGGAACCCACCCGGGGGTGCCATGTGGCGGCGACGGCAGCAGGTTGCGCGTGCACGTGTGTGCCCACGCGGGGAGCAGCCCGACCGAGCTGGAGGCAGGGCAGCCATCCACACGTGAGCGCGTGGCAGGCAGATGGCGCTGTCGGTGCGCTCCCACGCGTCGGAAGCTGGCGGCCGGACGTTTCTCTCGCCTGTCCAAGACACGTGGCGCACGATGGGAGGCCGAGGTGCGGTCCACCCTCCGGCCGGGACGCGTGGGAGGCATGGAGGCCGCCCAGGCGCGGTCCAGGGCCGGTTTGGCTCGGGTTTGGCCCAGGATGGCCGGTTCAGGTGCCCGAGAAGACATAGCTTTGTCGTTCCGGAGCCATCTTCAGGAGTTCGGTATGAATTCTTTTGTATCTTTACTTTCCTGTGTAAGACATAAGCTATTTAATGCATTGTCTTTCTTTACTTTTGTAAGCATTTACTTTACTCTTGCTTTGGGTATTAATCATGCCTTGAGTCAAGCTACCCCTTGACCTTCGCAAAGATCAAATGCTCTCTTCTTGGATGTCCTCCGCTTCGGAGTGGTGGACTCCGAACCATGCACAATGACCTCGCAAGTACCTTCTCCCGCATCTTCCACAATCTCTAGGAAGCTCGCGGAAGGCACGACTCGTAAGGCGTCTACGTGATCGCGATCACCAAGATCGAGTAACAAGCCTTGGTCTTCGCTTGATTCAACCCCACTCAAGGAATTATCTCTCTCTCAAGTCTGTTGTCCCAAAGCTCAAAGGAAGTGTTGATTTTGGTGCTTGGGTGACCTTTGTTTGTGTGTATGTTCTTCCTAGTCGCAAAAGGTATAAAGAGGGAAGGGGGCCTTTAGATAGAGGAGAGCTCAAAAACTAGCCGTTGAATGCTCTCTGCACAATTCTGCGTGACTGCCAGAGGGTCCGGTGTTTAACCACCAGACGGTCCTGCGCGTACTAATTTTGAATTCCGCAATTACGCACCAAGTGAGAGTGGCAACCACCGAACGGTCTGATGCGTTCAACAGCCAAAGATCAAGGACAGGGCGTGCTCCCTGTCCAGAACGTTCAGTGGTTCACCGGACGGTCCGATGGTGAACCACCAGAAGGTCCGGTGCGAATAACTCGCACAGGGACGCCCTGGACTACCCCGCTGCCCAAAACATTAGGTGATGCTCTGAACGGTCCGGTGAGCACTAATAGCAGAAGAGAAGGGCAACAACGTTTATAATGCACCGGACGGTCCAGTGCGTACAAAACTTAAGTTTCGTTGTTTTGATTTGAAACGAAACCGAAAAATTTCGCGGGTTTCTTTGGTTTGAACAAGTGTTGGTGAGTATGTTTTAGCACATTTTAAGGTGTATACTTTGATGCACTTGATGGTTGAGTATAACTTGGAGCAAGATCAATCAAGCTACTCGGCTCGACCCCTCTCGATAGTACACCTTATCTAGAAACTAGCAAAGCAATCTCTAAGCGTCCTTTTCTCCAACTTTGCGACACTTAGCTAATAATCCTTGATCTTCTCATCAAAGAATCCAAGTCAAAGCTTTCCTTCATGAAATTCGAACTTGAAGGGTCTCCTATGGTTCACCAATGAGTACAATCATAATAAATGTATTCTTCATATCATGAACTCATTAGTAACACAAATAGGGTTGTCATTAATCACCGAAACCATTACCACTAAGGGTCATGTTTCTCACATACTCTTTTCTTTCTATAAGTTTTCCCACGCTAACGTTTTATTGTGTAAAACTTTTAAGGAGACAATATCAATATAGGCGTGTCGTATCATTTATTTTTTTCCATTGAATTTTAGAAACTGATACTAGGCATAAAAAGTCATTTGAAGGTTTTCAACGATAATTACATACAATGGATTCGATCAAGAGGAGTGCCAAGAACCAAAAGACAAGGGTGACCTCATTCTTGTGAAAAGGCAACCGTTCATGAGTGCTAAAGAAAAGATGGAACCGTTCATCATCAAGAGACAAGAAGCAAAGGACTTCACCACTAGGAATAGAGGTAGTTGTGGGGGATAGATATCCCCTGGGCCCTCACGGCACGGATTCAGTACATGGGCCGTTGAAGGGCCCAGTAGAGACAGCAGGCCCTTTTCAGGGTGCCGACTGGTCTCATGGGCCCGAGAACGGAGGACAAGCTTGAAGACCAGGTCAAAGGTGCTATAATTCGGGAAAGACACAGAGGAGTTGGTTCGGATTCTGCGTAACAGGAATAGCGGGACTCAAGGAAGGAAACGTGTAATCGTGGATTCTGTGTATTCTTTAGGTTTCCAAACAGAGTAGGACTCGTAGAGAGAACTTGACTTGTAACCCAAGCCCAGCCGGATTATATAAGGCGGGTAAGGGACCCCTACGTAGATCATCGAACATCTCATCGCATACTAGCCACCAAACCTTCAAGCCCTCATTGTAACCTCGAGAACTCAGATCAATACAACTCGCCCCAAACAGGATGTAGGGTGTTACACTCATTGCGGCCCGAACCTGTATAAATCCTCGTGTTTTGTTGCATCTCTACGCAAACCATCGAGCTACGCCGATCTCGCCGCCCCAAAAGCATCACGTAACACGTCCCGTGGTGCATTGTCGGCACCAAACCCCGACAGTTGACGCGCCAGGTAGGGGCAGGCGAAATCAGCATCAGCTAGCTCTATGGCTAATCGTCTCGTCAACAGCTTCGTTCCAGGCGACATGATCCAGTTCGGATCAATCACCTTCATCACTGATCGGAACGGCGACCTCCACCAGCTTCACAGCGCGCCAATGCAACCGCGCATTGTCGTGCAACCATCGACCACTCCGGGGCGACCTGCGTCGTCAGATCGTCGTCAGGGACCGGCGACTCGTTAGCATCCATCGACTCTGCGCCAAGCTCCAGCACCTCGGCGCGAGGCACCGGCCCCCCGCCCAAATCCGGCTCTACGTCGCGCTGAGTCGGATCGGGCTCCCCGTGGTCGCCATGACTCAGGAGCGCGAAGCAACCGCAGGGTCTCCTTCAGGGTTGGATCTACGACGACCACGCCAGCCCGAACGGAGCCTGCGACCACCACCACTCCGACTCCGACTCGTCGCACGGCGCTCTCGACCTCCCCGACTCAAATCTGGACTCGGATTAGTCGGGGGCCGAGATCAGGTTCCTCAGGGAACCCCTCAAGAGATCCGCAACAGGCCCGCCCCTCGGTCAGTACCCCACAGGGCCCGGGGCGAGTCCCTGTTGACACTCGTTCCTGGGTGCCACGTCCGCTACGGGTCCCACCACCTCCACCAGCATTGAAGCGAGCCCGGCCGGCTTCGCCCGTCCAGGTTCGAAAGAAGACTCGGGTGGAGCCTGCCGTTCCTTCCATCCCGTTTGGCCTCCGCAACTCTGCTGCTATGTACCTGGGGCTTCTCTCCCGTGCCTCGGTTCCCCTCAACAACGATGAGGGTGCGCGGGGGGCGCCCAGCTCAAGACAGTCCGTGCCTCTTCCGGACAATCGCATCTACAATGGGCGTGACGTCCCCCCGGTGGGTCGTCGCCCACGACTCGTCCTCGATCCCACGCCGACGGAAAGATCCGTTCGCCGGAGCATCTCGCCGACTCGCGAGGCTCACCGTCGCCCGGTGAGCACGGAGAGGGCTCGTGACTCGGGGCGCCCTCATATGATCTACAGCATCGACACTCCAACGGTCTCCGAACACGCCGCAACTACCGCGACGACCGCGACGTCTATGGTCCCTACCTCGGACGCCAGCGTGGGGGTGGCGGCCACGACCACCACCAGGTCCCAGGGATCGTTTTCTGGCTGCACCCTCTACCTCCCTGAGATCTTTGTAATCAGCGGTGCGGGGAACGAAATCGACGAAGTGGTCTCGGATGATGAGCAACCCATCCTTGCTGAAACTTCGCAAGATCGCCACAGGAGGGAGAGGGCGAATCGCATCCGTAACATCCGGCGCCGTCACATCCAAGGGAACAAGGATCCTACACTGCCTGTCTCAATAGACGAGGTAACTCGGGCTAGCGAGGATGAGCAGGAAGTGCAGAGCCACCGGCACAGGAACCAGATGCGGCAGCAGCGCCGCGATTGGCAGACTGCACAAGCTAGGCGACAGCGCGGGGCAGCAATCCCCGCGCGCAATCTTCTAAAAGAATTCGAGGGAGTCATGGTGACCCCGAGTCAAGCCGGAGGGGCACTGGTCAAGCTCTACGAACTCATCCCCGACAACGAAGACGGGGTGGCCATCAAGACCGTTCTCGCTCGGGCAGCGGATCACCTCCTGCCCAGACAGCCAGAGGTTGCCGATGCACGACAAGTTATCAACGGCAACCGCGATGCACGCCACAACATCGAGCAATCTCGTGCGCAGAGACATCAGCTTGAGATGGATCGGCACGCGAACTACGACTGAGACTACGGCCCCCCTCAGCGCGCCCCTGCCACCAGGTGTCACTCGGGGGCTGTCTCCGTGAACAGTCCCGCCCCCCGTCGACCTCAATCTCCGCCTCATCGCCCAGTGGAGGATCGTGGTAACTCGGCTGGCATCGCAGAAGCAACTATAGCCGCCTTCGGTCGGCGAATTCAAGAAGTCGAGTGGCCACCCAACTTTAAAATCTCAAACATTGAAAAATTTGAGACGAAGATGGACCCGCGGAACTGGCTGGCCGTGTATACTACCGCGGCCCGGGCGGCCAATGCCTCGGAGGATCTCATGACAGCATATGTCCCCATCAAGCTGGGACAGGACGCGCTTCAATGGCTTCGCCACCTCAAGCAGGGCAGCATCGAGGACTGGGGTGACTTCCGTCGCCTGTTCATCGCCAATTTCCAGTCCCTCTCCGACAAACCGGCGCAGCGGTGGGATCTCAAGGCCATCCGGCGTAAGGACTCAGAAGGCTTGCGATCGTATCTCAAGCGGTTCCAGGCTCTCAGGAATCGCATCCCCAACATATCTGAGGACACGGTGATCGACGACTTCCTTCAGGGCTCCAACGACCAAGTCTTCGTCAAGCACATACTGGAGAGGGCGCCCACCACCTCGGAGCGTCTCTTCCAGGAGGCGGACCACTACATCACGGCGGACGAACAAGCTCGCGACCTCGTTCGCCCCCGGCAAGACGACCGGGGCAAGGGCAAGCAGGAGAAGCATGAAGAACCTCCGCGACAAGATCGGCGCTAGGACAAGAGGCCTCGGGAGGAGGTCCGAGCCATGGCTCCAGCTCCGGTACAACCACATGCCCCACCTCCAACCCAGGCTCGAACTCTTGATCAACTCCTCGACGAGCCATGCCTGGCGCACAAGGATATGCGCCATACTCTCAGGCATTGCCGCGACTTCAGGGCCATGCTGAACCGTGGTCAGTTCCCGACGATGCAAGCTCCTCCGCCGCCTCCTCCACCACTGAACCAGCCGCCGCAAAGGCCGGCTGGAGGCAGTAATCAGCGCTTCCCCAACGTCAACAAGGAGGTAAACTTCATCCTAGGTGGGCACGGAGCGTACACGAGCAAGCGCCAGCAGAAGCTGGAGGATCAGCGGGTCAATGCGGCCACCTCAGAGCCGCCGCAACCATACGATTGGTCCCACGAGCCGGTCTCGTTCAGTCGGGCGGATCAGTGGCTCAACTTCGATAAGCCAGGGAAGTACCCGCTGCTGGTTACCTCCATAGTCGGTGACACCCGACTCAAGAAAGTTCTGATCGACGGAGGGGCCAGCATCAACGTGGTGTTCCCCAGGGCTCTGCAAGAGATGGGGATCCTGCTCAGTGATCTCAAGAGATCAAATACCCCGTTCTTCGGGATTGTCCCAGGTGTGGGTGAATACCCGCTCGGACACATCTATCTGCCGGTCGCTTTTGGCACGGCAGAGAATTTTCGCATCGAGACGTTGAGATTTGAAGTCCCGACCTTCAACTGCATCTACAACGCCATCATCGGGTGTCCAGGGCTAGCCAAATTCATGGATGTCCCACATTATCCATACCTCGTCCTCAAGATGCCAGCTCCAGGTGGTACTCTCTCCATACGCGCCGATTTCAAGGGAGCATCGGAGTGCGTGCAAGAGGCCATGCAAATGGCCCTTGAGCAGAACCACATGGCGGCTCAAAAGAAGCTCAAAGCGGATGAAGTCGGTGTATCGCAGGAAGACCTCCAGATTCTGACTCAAGAGGCGGCCTCAAGCGCGGCAATTCAGCCAGCCGTCCCGACGAAAGAAATAAGTCTCGACCCCTCGGATGCGACCAAGACGACCGCCATCAACGCTCTCCTTTCTCCCAAATAGGAAGGCGTGCTCGTCCAGTTCCTAAGGGCCAATCGCGACATATTTGCATAGAAGCCAGCGGATATGCCTGGGGTCCCGAGGGAATTGGCCGAGCACCTACTCAAAGTGTTCCCCAACGCCAAGCCCATCAAGCAGAGGCTGCGGCGATTTACTCCGGAAAAGCGAGAGGCTATTAGGGCAGAGTTAACCCGGCTGAAGGCTGCCGGTTTCATTAGAGAGGTCATGCATCCCGAGTGGCTTGCAAATCCTATACTCATTCTCAAAAAGAATAAAAAAGACTGGCAGATGTGTGTTGATTATACCGATCTCAATAAGCACTGCCCTAAGGACCCGTTCGGGTTGCCGCGCATTGACCAGGTTGTTGACTCGACAGCCGGCTGCGCTCTACTCTCCTTCCTTGATTGTTACTCGGGCTATCATCAGATTAGCCTAGCGACTGAAGATCAGGAGAAGACAGCATTCATCACGCCTTTCGGTGCCTACTGCTATACCTCAATGCCTTTCGGCTTGAAAACGCAGGAGCAACGTACCAAAGGGCGATTCAAGCTTGTCTCGCCGATCACTGGGGCGAACGTGTTGAGGCCTACGTTGATGACGTTGTAATCAAGACTAAGAACGAAGAGGATTTCATTGACAATCTGCGCAAGGTATTTGACAGCCTAAGGAAATTCCGGTGGAAGCTCAACCCCACCAAGTGCGTCTTCGGTGTTCCCGCAGGTCCGTTACTCGGTTTTGTCGTCAGCAACAGGGGAATCGAAGCCAACCCCGAGAAAATCAAGGCTATTCTGCGCATGCACCCTCCCAGATCGCAGAAAGACGCACAGAGGCTGACTGGGTGCATGGCAGCCTTGAGCCGATTCATATCACGGCTCGGTGAACGTGGTATGCCCTTCTACAAACTACTCAAAAAGGTGGACAGGTTTCAATGGACAACAGAGACTCAGGAAGCATTGGGCGTTCTAAAGAAGTTCCTCACGTCACCTCCTATGCTCAAGTCTCCTGATCGTGCCACTGCCGACTCACCGGCGGAAGATTTGCTCCTCTACGTCTCCTGTATGACTCATGTGGTCAGCACCGCATTGGTGGTAGAGCGACTGGACGGGCACCACACGGTGCCCCAACAACACCCGGTCTACTTCATCAGCGAGGTCCTCAGTCCCTCCAAAATCTGGTATCCTCAAACACAGAAGTTATTATACGCAGTTCTCATTACCACACGCAAGCTGCGCCATTACTTTGAGGAACACAAGATCATAGTCGTTATGGAATTCCCAATCAGGGAGGTCTTGCGTAATCGAGAGGCCACAGGGCATATCGCCAAGTGGGCTTGCGAGCTGGGCGCTCACGACATCGAATTCCGTCCTCGTACTGCAATCAAGACTCAAGCACTAGTTGATTTCGTCTCCGAGTGGACTGAGCATCAAGTGCCTGAGAAACCTGAAATCATGGAGATTTGGAAGATGTATTTCGATGGCTCGTTGAAATTGGAAGGAGCCGGTGCCGTGTCGTCTTCACCTCGCCAGCAGGGGAAAAACTCAAGTATGTATTACAGATTCTTTTCCCGGTTTCTAACAACGCGGCTGAGTATGAAGCCCTTCTCCACGGCTTGCGGATTGCCATATCACTCGGGATCCAGCGTCTAATGGCGTATGGTGACTCCTTGGTGATCATTAACCAAGTCAACAAGGAGTGGGATCGATCCACAGAAAGTATGGACAAATACTGCGAGGCAGTTCGTAAGCTGGAAGGTAGATTCCAGGGCATAGAGTATATTCACGTGGATCGGGATCGCAATGTGGACGCTGATATTCTGTCCAAGCTAGGTTTGTCACGAGCCAAGGTACCTTCTGGCGTCTTTGTCCAAGAGCTTCATCATCCTTCTGTTCAGCTAGACGAACTAAGCATGCCTCCCGACCGGCATATCTTAACTCTAAATACGTCGACTGATTGGAGGGCTCCAATCATCAAGTACATCCTGAACGAAGAAATTCCAGAGGACAAAGCAGAAGCTGAGCGAATAGCAAGACGGTCTTCCAGCTATATTCTGATCAATAACAAGTTATACAAGCGAGCCGCCTCAGGAGTTCTGTTAAAATGCCTAAATACCTCATCAGGGCAGAGTTTGCTGCAAGAAATACACGTTGGAATCTGTGGAATTCATGCCGCCTCACGCACATTAGTCGGGAAGGCATTCAGGGCTGGTTTCTATTGGCCCATGGCGAAGAAGGACGCTGCCGAGTTAGTACAGCATTGTGAAGCTTGTCAGTTCCTCGCCGAGCAACATCACCTTTCAGCACAGCAGTTGCAGAATATACCAGTTTCATGGCCTTTTGCCTGCTGGGGGCTGGATATGATTGGGCCTTTCAAGACAGGTCAAGGTGGATACACTCATGTGTTGGTTGCCATTGACAAGTTCACCAAATGGATCGAGTTCAAGCCAATCGCTTATTTAACATCTACCAAAGCGGTGGAGTTTATTCAAGACATCATCTTTCGCTTTGGGGTCATGAATTCCATTATCACAGATTTGGGATCCAACTTCACGGGCTCTGAATTCTTCGATTTCTGCGAACAATGGTCCATCCGTGTCAAGTATGTCTCAGTGGCCCACCCCAGAGCTAATGGGCAAGTCGAGCGAGCTAATGGCATGATACTGAATGCACTCAAGAAAAAGATCTTCGACAAAGATAAGAAGCCGGCTGGGAAGTGGATACGCGAACTGCCATACGTGGTATGGAGCCTCCGAACACAACCTAGCAAAGCTCTCGCAGGGAACACGCCTTTCTTCATGGTGTATGGATCAGAAGCAGTCTTACCTGCTGACCTAAAGTTTGGAGCTCCACGTTTGGTCTTCAATAGCATTGCTGAGGCTGAAGCGACCCGAATTGAGAAGATCGACCTACTCGAGGAAGAGCGTCTTAACTCTGTTATTCAGTCGGCTCGATATCAGCAGACTTTGCGTCGTTACCATGATCGGTACACAAGGCCTCGTTCCTTCTCAATCGGGGACCTGGTGCTACGCAGGGTGCTCAAAACTGCGGGACAGCATAAGTTATCTCCTCCCTGGGAGGGTCCATACATCGTGACAGAAGTTACTCGTCCAGGATCATATCGTCTGTCTCAAATGGATGGAACACCAGTCGGGAACTCCTGGAACATAGAGCATCTGCGCAGATTCTACGCGTAGTATGACCTTTTAAGTTAGTAATCAATGTCATCTTTTGTACTCTGTCCTCATTCGTGTTATATAAATAAACATACTCTTGAGTTAAAAGTATTTCTGTGTTTTCTTTCAAAGCTCTTTACTCATGATATTTACTCATTATATACGGGCAATCGGCTATGACCGACAGCACGGTGTTACATGCCCACTCTTACTCTTAATGGAGATATCTCCGGCCCCAACCACGAGAGCAATCGGCCTAGGTCGTATGACCGACAGCACGGTGCTACATGCTCTCGTTCGAACTCATAATAGGGGAGAATTCAGGGCCCCAACAAAACAAAGGCAATCGGCCTATGTCAGTCGACCGACAGCACGGTGCTACATGCCTTTGCAGGACCTCATACTCGGGGAGCATTCAGGGCCCCGCCTGAACAAAGACAGAAGGGCATAGGTCTTGACGACCTATAGCTCATCAGTGCATGTCTTTGCTTCGTCACGATACTCTATCCTACAGAATTCGTATTTCTTGACTGTCATATGTTGTTTCTCTTTTATTCAGCTCAAACTCAGATCATGATAATATCAATTGTTCTCTTTGCGCAGGAATAATTCCTAGGTACGTATGGCATATTTTGATTTGCTCTTTAAACTAACTTGGTTTTGCAGCATAAATACTCAGCATTGTTCACGCAAGATACAAAAATACATACACACAGTATTCAAATCATTACATTACGTGGAGATCATTGTTCACTCATTATCACCAACAAGGAGCTCAGCGATCACTCGGGCCTCATCCACATACTCAGCATTCTGATTGTTGTTTACTATCTTCCCTGGTAAACCGGCCAAGTCGATCTCAGGTTGTGAATTCTTGATGACAGTAAGGAAGCGAGTAAGTACAGTCTTTACTCGCTCAGACACTCTGGACTTCATATTATCCATAAAGGTTGCTATGCGGTCACCTAGAGGCCGTGGTGCAGCTCTTTCTGGAACACAGACGTCCAGGATCCTAATCAAGGCAGTATTGGCATTGGAAGCAGCCTCTTTTGGCTTCTCAAAGGCGTCCTTTAGCTTATTGCAGTTCTTTTTGCTGGTCTCATAGTTCTTTTTCAAGACCTCTGACACTTGAGCCTGATGAACAGCATGATCTTAGGACTCTTTAAGGGCAGACCTTGTGGATGCTAGTACCTTCTTCATTCTCTCAAGGGCACTTTAAGATTCAGCTAGTTCGGTCTCTTGTCCTTAAGCGCTTGGCGAGTTAAGGAATGGCTATTCTTCAAAGACTCCAACGAGCTTGCAGCTTCACGGAATGACTTCTCAAAGCCATCTCGCGATTTCTGTAGCTGTTGGTACTCATCGTTTCTTTGGCGCATCTTCTCCTGTGGAATGATACAGTTCATATGCTTCTGTGAGCAAAGAATAGGCTAGTTGGGATTCTTGACGGGTTACCTCATGATTTTTCTTCTCAATATCCAGCTGCCTGCGCAGATCTACTGCTAAGTCTCTGGCTTGATCTCTATTAGTAATAGCATTGTGGTGTTCTGTCTCCCGAGCTATAGCCGTTTGTTTCAGACGAGTAATCTCAGCAGCAGCAGCTGGCAGCAAGTCCACGGTTCAATTTAAGATCTCAAATATTGGAGTATGCAATAGTTGTCTGCGTATCTGTCGTTTCAGCTTTTCGTGCAGCCTCAGAGTCAGCCAGTTGTTGCCTTAGCGCAGTAACCTCCAGACTGGACAGTGCAACGATCTTCTCACGAATTAAGTCGGCCTGTTGCATACCACCTTGGAAGGACTTTACCATAGCCTGCAGAGAATAGTTCAAGTTGTTCAAGCAACAGTGCAGTCAATATAGGTTATGTGCATAATTCACATACCTCGAAAGCTGTGAGCAATCCTGAGCTTGGAGGTGCTGGCACTATTCGGCGACTGCTATCACCTGCCTCAGTGTGTGAAGGTTCAATGCTGCCGGGCTCACTCGGGGCTAGGGAATCTGACTGTCCTTTCTCGACTTGATCAGTATCCTTGGACTCTTCAGCTGCTTTCTCTTGGGCCGAATCATGAGTTTCAGATAAGGGATGAGGAGTATCACCTGTATCGACCTCAGTCTGGCGTTCCTGAGAATCAGTAGTTTCAGGTAGTGGCTCATTTGTGGGATCTTGTTGCTTTTCTTCTAGAGTTGACCCGATTAAAGCCTGTTGCCAGTTCTCAGATGGCATTAGCACTTCATGCCCAGTCTCAGTGGCTTTACTCGTGTGAGCAACATCATCTTCAGGGATATCTCCTGATGTTGGGCTTGTAGGATTTTCAGACTCTGCGATCTTTGTCCTCAGTACTGTTTTTGCTCGGGGGCTTGTGGCCTCAGCCTGTTTTCCCCTGGAGCATGTTGATAGTGATTCTATACCTTCATTAGAGCATATGGTGAAAGGGAGCTTGCATGTATCTCTGATAATTTGTTCTAGATCCATATCTTCCGCTGTCAGATCGATTTCATCTTCCTCCGGTGGTAATATGGACTCAGAAGGGGCTGAGGTAGTCTCATCGTGGTGTTTTTTGGATCGCCTCTCACGATGAGAAAGTTGAGCTTCTTCTTCTTCTTCTTCTTCTTCTTCATCTTCATCAACCAAGCCGCTCCAGTCAACCCCAGCGGTGCTGTCAGCCTTAGCAGTAGGATGGGAAGAGTGTCTGGACCTCTTAGCTTTATCAGATGACTCTGGAGAGCTTGTCAGATCTTTGATCGTCCTCTTATGAGTCCTCTGTCTGCGTGTCACCACAGTACAAGTTGCTTTAGCCTTGATACGCCCTAGCCAGTTGCAGCTCGCGTCTTCACACCACTGGGAGCAACTGTTAGCTCGGGGGCTTTGGTGACGTTGCTCGTACTGAACCCTTGGTTGGCTTGAGCTGTACGAGGTATCACAATGAATGTGTGCTCCTCGTCGTTTCCTGCACCATGAGCAGCAGCAACAACAGCTTCCATTTCTTCGGTGGACAACTCGGATTGTCGCTTTGATAACCCGGCAGCTCCAGTGGTTGTTGGGTCTGACAGAAACTTGGATATGTTGCTCTGCAGTAATTTCATGAATCAGAATGCGGTTATATGACAGGATGGTTAAAGGAATTATAGTAAGATTACTTACAGTGGAGGTTGGATTCCAGGCAGAGTATGGTTTGGGGGTACCCTCATTGTGAGCTTCACCTCTCAATATCAACTCCACTCGGGCCTTGACATCAACTTCAGACATAGGTCAGACTGTCTTTCTAGTTGGATCACTAGCTCCAACATATAGATAGGCAGGGTAAATTCTGTCCTTTAGAGGCTGAATGCATCGGTACACAAAATCTATCACCACAGCATGGGCTGTGAGGCCTCTTTCTTTCAGATTGGCTATTTCTTCCAACAGTGTGTTGACCTCAGCCTGCTCCTCAACAGTTGGGCCTTCTTCCCAGCTGGGCAGCTTGCTGTCAGGTTGTCTCCCAGACCTCGAAGGGAGAGAGTTTCCATGATTTTCAATGTAGAACCACTCGGAGTGCCATCCTCTATTGTTATCTGGGAGGGGGGATATCCAAATATACAGCTTTACGATTCTTTCGCAGCTCAAAGCTGGCCCCTCCAGTTACTTGTAGCACTCCGTCCCTCAGACCGGCTTTGCAGTGGTAAAGGTACTTCCAAAAGCCAAAGTGCGGGACAATACCAAGGAATGCCTCGCAGAGGTGAATGAAGATCGAAAGTTGCAGGATCGAATTGGGATTCAGATGGGTCAGGTTGATGGAATAGAATTGCAGCAGGCCTCGTGCAAATGAACAGATGGGGAGGCCTAACCCGCGGATGAAGAATGGCATGAACACCATGGCTTCGTGAGTATCTTCAGTTGGATCAGTATCATCTTCTTTGTCGCATACCCTCCAGTTGGCTACTTCCTTGGGAAGAAGGACGCACATATCTACCAAGGATCGTAGCATGGGCTCAGTGACAATGGAGGGGCGGTATGCCAGATATGGTGAGGGTATCTACCGGTTCTCGTTGTGCGGCAGGCCCTCAGTGGTGTTTCCGCGCTCGCTCAAGGTTTTCTTCTTTAGAGCCATGAAGTGGAACCACATATCTTCCGAGGACTCCTCGGCGTCGTCGGAGTCCTCGTACTCCGACGACGGTGGAGAGCGGGCGCGTTTCTTGCCTTTGCCGCCGGCCATCGCTGGAAGCAGGGGAGTGGAGAGTTTTTTAGGGTTTTCTTGGCGAACTGGCACTCAGTGGAGGCGTAATGGACGGATAGGCGATGCCTCTGCTCTTATAGCATGGCTGCCTCGCTTCGATCTTTGTGCCAACGATTCAAGAGGCCACAGCGTTTCGACTTCCTCCACGCGTCAATCATCGTGTGGGAAGAAAATGGCTGTGGTGTATTCGGAAGTTTCCTGTTTCCTAGAGCCCTTTTGGGGTAACTCCTCGGTCCCTCTGCTCGTTTCCTTTGGGTTAACCCCATGGGGTGCGGGATTTATGGAAAATTATTCTTTTCCCTAAAATCTGAGAAAACAGGAAGCTTGAGTCGGTTTTCTATAACTCGGAGAACTGGGAGTAGACGATAGCTCGGACAAAAGGATTTGCTATTCTTCAAGTTGACTCGGCACTTGAGGAACGCATCCTGTGAAGCTTAATCAGAAAGTTTAGATCTTTAAACTGATTGATACTCAAGTCAACTTAAAGCTGGAGGGCTACCCCATGGGGTGCACCTGGCGGTGCACCATGAGAAGCAGTTTGGACTCAGGTAAGGAACTCATGAGCAGTATGTTATTTATTTTGGAGTCTCGAGTCAATTAATCTCTAAATTAACTCGAGCCTTGGGGGCTTGTGGGGGATAGATATCCCCTGGGCCCTCACGGCACGGATTCAGTACATGGGTCGTTGGAGGGCCCAGTGGAGACAGCCGGCCCTTTTCAAGGTGCCGACTGGTCTCATGGGTCCGAGAACGAAGGACAAGTTTAAAGACCAGGTCAAAGGTGCTATAATTCGGAAAAGACACAGAGGAGTTGGTTCGGATTCTGCGTAACAGGAATAGCGGGACTCAAGGAAGGAAACGTGTACCCGTGGATTCTGTGTATTCTTTAGGTTTCCAAACAGAGTAGGACTCGTAGAGAGAACTTGACTTGTAACCCAAGCCCAGCCGGATTATATAAGGCGGGTGAGAGACGCCTACGTAGATCATCGAACATCTCATCTCATACCAGCCACCAAATCTTCAAGCTCTCATTGTAACCTCGAGAACTCAGATCAATACAACTCGCCCCAAACAGAACGTAGGGTGTTACACTCATTGCGGCCCGAACCTGTATAAACGCTCGTGTTTTGTTGCATCTCTACGCAAACCATCGAGCTACGCCGATCTCGCCGCCCCAAAAGCATCACGTAACACGTCCCGTGGTGCATTGTCAACACCAAACCCCGACAGTAGTTACTTCGAGTGATTAGATGTCTTTTAATGAGAGATCTCTATTGGTGAGCAGTGACTCTTCGTTCTCTCTCCCCCTCTGTGCTTTGTGTAATCCATGAAGGGGTACAAAGATACCTCTTTACCCTGTATAAATATGTACAGATCAATGAAAAGTTACGAGAAGATTTATTCTCCGTTCACTCAATCTTTTAACTTCTAACACCAAAAACGAAACATTAATTTTCGCATCCAAGACTATCCATATTTATTTATATTTGTATCAAGAGCTATGCGTATCTAAATCCAAATCTAAAAGAAAGTATGAAAACAAATATGTTTTCAAAATATCTGTCTGACTACAACCCTAGTTAGATCAGCAATGACATTTTGACCGTGGGGAAGACACAAAAGAGGTGGTGTTACGCAACTTGTGAAGTATGTAAGCGGAAGGTGATCAAATTGAGTTCAAAGGGTTTTCTTTTTGTTTCCTTGATTTGATTATGTGTAGCTGCCATGTGGGTGCTGTCGAAGATGTGACAATGACATTTTGGTTACCTTATTCCCCAAAATGATGATGATTAAAGCCCTGAAGCCGCTGGTTCGAGCTAACGATAGGGAGACCATGGAGGCGATCAGTCAGCTATGAAAGAACATTGTGATTTGTTATATTTTTTTCCCTGTGCTTTGGTCTTTTAGAGGTGTTCATCTTGTAAGCTGATATCCCCAGCATAAAAGTACTCAATAAGATTTCAATAAAGCAGAGCGAAAACCTTTTCCAGAAACAAATAGCATCAAATGTCATTGGAACCTGGAGATGTGTTGTCAATCAGTCAAATGTCACTCGGCAACACTGGAGAAATATACTAAAGAAACATTTCCTTGGGCAGGTGATTACCACTCGCAGCAAACACACACCAAGCTGGAAAGGGCTCAACGGACCAGAATCCAGACAATGAAGTTTGTAATGGTCAATGGTACGTTGGAAACTGAGGATTAGGAGCAAAAACAACATTGTTAAACCACCCAAATATCATTCCAACTATGGCAGCATCCGTTTCCAACTGTGGCACAATTCAATTCCAACTAGCTCTCAGCTACCTTGTTTAACAATGATAAGATCAGACGGTCAGGAGTGGCAGAAACTATGGCCAATGATTGGTTTTTTTGGATAGCTAACTGGTTATGTGCTAATGTTTGCTAACCCTGCAGAACTTGCAATACTCTGTCGGATAAAAAAAAAATTAGTTATTGAATTAAAGCATAATAATATAAGAGTTAGCAAGTAGGTAGGGAATATAAACTAGAAACATCATACCCGTAAAGCTGAGTGGACCAATATTATATATATAACCCAAAATATGCAAGTAGGTAGGTAGTATAGCAAACGGCTGAGTCCAGATGTAAAAATCTTGTCAGTTAATAAGAATCCTGGTAAAAATAATCATCAAAACTTGGGTTAGCCTTTCATGACAATTTTGCAACGGGCATACAAGGAAACTTCACGAGGTGGAAAGGTGGCCAGCAATGATCTAAGTTATTGATTTCCATTAGTAGTCATTTAGCAATATTTATACAAAAATAGTATATTGGACACTTTTAGCTGTAACAGTAATATAACAATTAAGCTTCGCAAACCAATGTAATTGATCACTTTGCGAATTGAGACAGTCAAGTTAATACTTTTTTAGATGAATATGATAGACAAAGAGCTGTGTTATCATGTTTGATAACCGATAAGCAGCCCTTCCGATGAGCTGTGTTTGATAACCGAAGGCTGCCTGATAACCAGCCATGCTTGCAAAGCCTACACTGTGTCTAAACTTCACCTAGAGGCTTGCACGTGGTGCGGGCTCCGCCACGAACCCGCTGGGTCAGCCCACGCCACCAGCCCCACCAAATCCCACAAACCAGCCCAATTGTTTCAGGCGGCGTATACAGGTAACCCACACCAACCCGCTGGGTGCCGCATCCACCGCATCACCCGGAGGGCGAAGGGAAGCTAGCTCAACACCGCAACCAACTCCTCCCGAATTTGGCCTCTATTGCCTCCCCCTCTGTGTTCTCTTGGTGTCAGGCGTACGCTCGCTCTTCCTTTGTCGATTTGCTGGCAAGATCCATGTCAGCAACAGCGCAGTAGCGGCGATCGCCCTTACCCTTCGAGCAAATCCAGGTACAGACCTATGGCTCCCCCAAGTACCCCGCAGACCACTGATTTTCTTGGCCCTGCCTAGTTCCTTCTTAGAAGCAGCAGTTGCCGAGCCAGTGTGCGCGCTGCTGCTGTGTCCACAAGTATAAATTTCATCCAGGGAATACTCTGCTCTGCCATAAAATCTTCAACGGCCCTGCATCAGGCATGGCGTTCTGGCAAATTTTTTTTCTCGAACAACGCAGGAGAGCTTCGTATCATTTCATTTAAGGAAGGAAAAAGGTACAATGGGTAGGCAGAAAAAGGCCAAACCCGAACACCAACATCCGCAACAAAACATACCTCTCACAAAGGAAAAGAAAACAACCAGAACCGCCCTTCCTAGATGGCAGGGGGCAGCAACCTTCTAAAAAGCTCCTGGAGTTTAGAAGCTCCAGCCATACACGTTCTGGCAAATGGCCTCAAGTTTGGTGAACTAACCAGGACTATACCAAAATTGGGATTGCTGAGGTAGTATTTTTCTACTATGAGAAAACGGATGTTGTTCTACTCCCCTTCTATCAGAGAAATCCTGAAGCGGCTGATGCTTTTCAGTTTTTAACTGTCAACGTGTTTGTTTTAATGTGTTAGCAGCTTCTGTTGCCAAGTACCCTCCGCCTGCACTCACTTTTCAATGAAGTTTCTGAATGGATCTCCAACTCCAACAATGGCGTCTATTCGAATCGATCTGTCAGTAATATGAACTACGAAGTGCTCGCTGCTCTCGCGCGTTGCCCATCTTTATGGCAGCAAGCAGCACCGCCATCCGGTATGATGACGCGCCAGCAAAGCGTTGTGGTCCCGACAGCAACCATGAGTCCCAGTCCCCAGACCACTGGCAGGTTAGCTCAGCGTCCTGCTATACCTGCAACTGCAAGGGAGCAAGATAGAATGTTCTTGGCATTGCGGAGGAGCTCCTGGCAAACCGCGGCGGCACGATCCATGGACATTTGACTTCGGGATATAAGATATCCACAATCCAGTCTTCCTGGGCAAGTCCAAACTAATCCAGTCCAACGGAGTCCAGGAAGAAAAAAAAAAAAAAAAACAATTGCCTCTACGTTGCCTCAAGGGCTTGATCACTCCATTTTGGCTAGCGTGCATGTTATCAGCCATGCTTAACACACAGCTTGAGGGCAATAAAAAGACATTGCAACGACTCAACGCTGATTCTCATGTTTCTAATGAGCATTGTGTGGTGCACATTACATGAACTGTTGTGTGACTTTCTAGCGACATAAGTCATCCATGGCAGGCTAAATAGTGATGAATCTCATAAAAGGTCTAAACTTAAGTGTGAATCACAGTGTACCAGAATCAGAGGCCATGTGTGAGGTAGCACCATAGTCAAAAGTACCACTCTTGTTGCGAGGGTGGCACAGACAACATCATGGTGTTGAAGGATTGTGCCAAGGCCTGCTGATCCCAGGAAGGAGTAGAAGTGCCTGGAGGGCGGAGGCCATGCGCCATAGCCATAGCCACCAGCCAGCAGGGCGTGTGGCTGCAGCTGGACCTGGGGGGTAGACGCTGCCTGCTGTAGCTGTGGCCAGGGGGCAAGGATGGGCGCCAATGGTTGTCGAGGGCCTGGCCACATCTGAATAGAATCCGTCCAGGGATTCCGGACAGAGGGGTCAGGGTGCGCCGGGAGATGGGGTGGCGGACAGACCTCCCTGTTCAGCACCGCCCCGGTTCTTCTTCTTGCCAAAGTTGGAGGAGCTGGAGGAAGCAGGTGGAGCGGGCGGCCTGCTGGGAGGGCCGCCTGATCTGAGGCGAGAGGAGCAGTGGTGGCGACGAACGCGGTCGATGGCGTGGAGGTGCGCTTGATCATCGTGAGCTCCTCGATGAGGAGCTCGGCCTGAGCTTCCAGGAAGGAAGGAAAGGGTTTACTCCACTTCAGATGCAGGCCAATGGAGTCGTACTTCTCGTGCAGCCAGCGGATGATGTTGGGGTCAAGAATCCAATCAGGAACAAGGGTGCCGAGGTCGCCCAGGGAGTCAGCCATGCGCTTGAACTTGCGGCAGTAATCTGAGATAGAAAGATCCCAAAATTTCTAAAATCAGCGTCGAGGAAGAGAGCACGCGTCTCGCGGTTGCCAACGAACTGTTGTTCGAGGGCAAGCCAGGCTTAGCGTGCGGTGGCACCAGGGGACATCACGATCTCTTCAAGGTCCGCGGTGACTGTCCCACATAGCCAGGACAGAACAACGCAGTCCATGCGATTCCAGCAAGGAAACTGGGGTCAGAATCGTCGGAGAGGACGTGACTCTTAGGGAGAAGCGCCTGAGGGTCAGGAGAAACTGGCTGCGCCACCTGGTGTAGTTGCCTGACAACAGGGACCAGGGAGTGGATGTTCTGAATGCCGGCAGCTTGAGCGTGGAGGTTGATGACGGCCACAGCTTCGTGAAGAAGCATGGCCTGATGCACCTCATCATCAGGAGCTTCGACCTTGGGGGGCTGGGCAGCAGCACGTTCCTTGGCAGCCCGGGCGAGGGTGGCCTCTTCACGTGCAGCAGCAGCCTCACCTTCACGGCGTGCGGTTGCAGCCTCGGCCTCAGCTTCCTTGGCGCGTTGGAGAGCAGCGGCACGCTCGTCTGCAGCTAAACCTGGTAATGGTGTGAGAAACGAACGTTAACCAAGCCAGACCGTTCAGTTATTAGTCGATAGCTCATCCCACACCACCCTGTACTTCTTCCCTCAAAACCCACCCAGTCCAGACCAAGCTTAGAATTCCACGCTAGCCAAGCCAAACCATTGCGTTCGAACCGGTTTGAAAATGGTTTTCCTGCCGCTGCTGCACTGCGATGATAGCTCCGGCATGGCACTGCCGCGAGCGCTACGGAGTCCTAGCCTCCTAGGTCGTCGTCTTCCTTGACAGGCTCGCGGCAAAGTCTTGGCCGCGACAGCGGCACCAGCTGCCTCGATGTGCACACATCGTTGCGGGTGCCGGCAACAACTCCGACGTTTAGCGTGGCCATGTCGCTATGCTATGCTAGGACTATGCATGACGAAGGCTATCGTATTACTCCATCTCCGTATTTGCCATGTTTGTTTGATTGTTTCTGAGCTCCTTACCAAACCAAATAGAACCGGTTTGACTGTGAAACCAAACCAATTCAAACTGTACGTGGCAGCAAGCCGGTTACCTCCCATCCAAAGACAACCAAATTAAAAACCAAACCAGTCAACCCGGTGCAAACCAAACCATTACCAGGCTTATCTGCAGCCTCCTCCTCCTGGGAGGCTTGACGATCGGCAGCCTTGATTGATTAGGATCAAGGGGTTACATATATATACAGCCGAGGTTACCTTGGAGTCCTATACAAGAAAGGAACCTCGGCTGATCCTAATCCATCTATAAGAACCCAAGTCGGGTGTCCCTGTCAAGGGCTGGCCGAAATAAACATCACAGTAGCCCTAATTACATATTCTAACAAAAAGAAATGCTAATACAGCTGTCATTTAAAGAAGCTTAACTTGGTTTTATATTGCGTCTTATGCTAAATTTCATTACCAATCCTACTTTTGTTTTGGTGTGCCTCGATGGTTAAGAACTACAGTTTCCATATAAAAGAGAAGTAAACACACCTATTATTTAAAGAAGTCCAACTTGGACCTTTACAAGGCATATCATCGTGGATTCAGGGCTCATCACCATTTTTCAATGCCAAGTGTTCAGTAGAAATGCAGATCTCAGTCACAACCTAAAAGAGGAAAAGTAACAATAGTGTGTCAACCTAGAAGTAAAAAAAGCATGTATGCCTTTATAAGAGTTATATAAATAGACCAGCAGCTCAAGAATTTGTCAGTGTGTCATTTAGATCTATAAAACCTGAAAATGTAACTCTGGGTCTTATGAAATGTGTCATTCAGGTTTGAAGTGCCCAAAATACCCCTATAGTTACTGATGTGATGCGGCATACCTATTAGAAAATTCAAGTTGACAAGTCTGCGATACTGGGGGTATTTTGGACAAATTGAACCTGGATTACACATTTTACAAGTTCATATAAGGACCCAAAAAATGCATTTTAAGAGTTAATGAACTTAAGCGACACATCCTAACAGAGTTCAAGGACCATATTTAACTCTAGTTTTAAATATTATATAACAAAAGATATACCATGAAACCTCATGCTTATGGAAAAACACAAGCCAGCAACTACTAATCCCTCTGGTCATTAATATATTATGTTTTTATGGGAGGAGGTAGCAGGGGCGGAGCTCAGTTGAGTCCTGTGGGTGCAGCTGCACCCCCCTCAAAAATCAAAATTAGTTCTAAAGTATGTATCCGAGGTAGTACTTTTTTTAAGAAAACACAGGATTGTGATTGTCATGTTTCAAATACTCTTTTACGGAATCTTCATAAGTTACTTGATGGATGCCTACATGAATCTGCATGGTAATATCATTATAACAAATCACTGGATTCATAAAGATTTTATTAATGCACTAAACTACTTGAGTGACTCGGTGACATAACGGTGCAGCATAAAAGAGAAATGATTCATTCCACACCTGATGATACTCTTTTTCCGTAATCTCTCTTTTTAAATGTTTCACAGCAGCAGCATGGATTTCCTGTTTGGTCAATGTTGCCTTGGCGTCTTGTTTGTTACGGAAGAGCAAAATGAATACATTGCTGCAGTAATTTTGGATAAACAAAATAAGTATAGAACTGTGTCAATATCAAAATGGTAGTCCATGCAATTTGAATTTTTGTTAGTGCATTACCGCAGACTAAGTTTCTCCTCATGCTTTGCAACATATACACCATTAACAAAAACAGCCACTTGATCTATCAATTGTGTCAGCTTATCAGGAGGAAGCGATGCGCATTCTTTTGCAGCATTGGACAGAGCTTCCAGTCTTGATCCATCCTTTCTGTTGGAAGCATATTTTGCTGCCAACTGGCGCAAATCTCTAACAACTGCCTGAATACTGCAGTAAACAGGTATAAATCATTTTATTATCCCACTTAACTGTTAACTGGCACCAATTCAAGATGTAATGGGATACAAATGTTATGACTATATATAATATAAACTATAAATAAGATGCAGTATCAAGGGAAAATGTACAGGAAGCAATTAGAACTGACTATGAATAAAGTTACTATAAAAGGTCATGAAGTACTGGATTGACAATTTTTTATGGTGAATCAGAAAAGACTAAAAGCCAGGGTGACCTGTGAATTTATAATAACCAACCTGCGAACTTTATTGGCAGTGAAAACAGTACCCAAAACAGACTGCAAAAGATCATCACTTCGTTGGGCCAGCCCATCCCTGCCCTTGCTTGTATTTGGATGAGGCCCTTTAGAAACAACATTAGGTATGGTTGAATCTTTAGTCTTCCTTTTCACAGTAGTCAACATAGCTATAGACTCACGGATAGCCATTTCACGAGCAGACCAAGCACACTCTTGTTTATTAACTATTTGAGGATAGCGTTTTAGAAAGGACAAATCTGCCGATATAAATTTATAGTCCTTCAGAACTTCACGTCCTTTACACAATGGAAACAATATCCTCTTCTTCATAGAGTCATCCCTAATGATCCATGTCTCTAGAATATTTGAAGGGATGCATTCCCTTTTTGTAAATTCAAGAAGAATTCTGTCTCTTCTGGAAGCATATCCATCATCAAACAACAAAGAACTTTTGCAGACCCATAAACCACGCACCAAACAAGCATACTCTGGAAGCACTTTTAAGATTTCTTCTTCTGAATAGGTTGGAGCAAGGTGCTTCAGAGCATCAAATTGATTTACTTCTGAAACCTGATATAAACAGGTGGACATAAAAAAATATGTAGAAAAAAACTTCGGATGTTGGCCAGTTTTTCATATTCTAGCTCATTAGAATTCCAAGCATTCACTAAAATGGGAGCATCACAATCTAACCTCAGTAAACCATTTTTTCAGGCGTTCTTCCAATGGTAGCAAAAGCATCTCCCTGTTATGAAAGCAGATCAAAAATTGTAACATGTACTTCAAAATGCATTGTAAATTTCAGAGTTCAGACAGTGACAACAATCCTAGAAACAGTGACAACAATCCTAGAAAGTAGAAGAAAAGGAAGTCACTAAGAGGAAAGGAATTTACAACGCTATTCAACAAAATACAAAATATACAAGTTTGTTCTTTGCCAAATAGTTGAGCAAACCAAGTTGCATCATGCCTTGTGGCATTAGTAACAGAGTTTCCTACTACACTGGAAAAATAGCAAAATACAATATAGAGTATGTGAAGCATCTTCAAAAATAACAAAATCTATCACAGAAATACAAATATTATTCATATAATGTCTGATTTCAAAATTCAAATAATAGTAAACATAATACGCCTGATGTCAAGTATTTAAACCTACAGCATAATGAACTGATTAATCCCACAAGCACAAATCTTAGGCATAGGTAATTTCAACATTTTTTTTCTCGGGCACGCAATGTTTTAACATTTTACTATCATCACATAGAAAATGACAAAAAATAAGCATGCTTTGATGTCATGACCCATCAGTGAAAGTTAAGATCATTTTAATGACATTAAAAATGGCATTCTCTTATGACCAGTCCAAATTGCAAAGAGTCCCCTCGACATAACAAGAGGTTGTGCACAGTTCAGAATTAAGCAAAACACAAACAAACTAGTCCTCCAGGTCTAGATCTATCAACTTGTTTTCTAACTAAAACAAACAATCAGCTGAATTATGGTTTTCTATAAGATTACATAATTTCTTTTTTTTTGAACGACGCAGGAGAGCTGCGTGTCATTTCATTAAGCAAGGAGAAAAAAACACAGTACAAGGGAAGCCTAGGCCACCCAAAAAAAAAAAAACACTTACAAAAACGGACGCGCCACACACTAGCGGAAACGACCAAAGAAAAAGCTAGCTCACAAGCCCAGTCGCCCCATCCTGGCACGCAGCGAGCTGAGCGCCGAGTTACCGGCTAGGCACCACAAGCTACCCTCCTTCTCAATCTCTTGGCAGATCACCGAAACACAGGGTCTAAATTCCTCAAAAACACAAGCATTCCTGTGCTTCCAGACCTCCCACGCAACAAGAATGATCAAGGAATTAAGACCCTTCTTTAGTTCTTTAGGAGCTCGACTGAGAGCCCCGGACCACCAGCTTGAAAACCGCCTACCATCCGGTTGCGGAACCAGATCCGGCAAACCTAGGGCGTTGAGAATTAAGGTCCAAACTTGACGAGTGAACACACAGGAAACTAGGAGATGCTGGACAGTCTCCTGCTCTTGGTCACACAGGGGACACACATTGGGGTGTGGGAGCCCTCGCTTAGCCAATCGATCTGCCGTCCAACATCTATTCTTTATTGCCAACCAAATGAAGAATTTACACCGGAGAGGGGCCCAACTCTTCCAAATCCTCTTCCAAGGCCCAAACTTCACAGTCCCTAAGAAAAAGGACTGATAAGCTGACTTGCAAGAGTACTGCCCGGATTGAGTGAACCTCCAGCGAAAATGATCAGGCACTCCCGGCTGTAGGATCACGTCATCAACCATCTCCCAGACTTTCACATACTCAACCAGCACTTGGACTGTGAGAGCCCCCCGGATATCTTTAACCCATCTTCTGTTGGTCAAGGCTTGGAAAACTGTACGCTGCTTTCTTGCTCTCTTGGAAATTGCCAAAACCAGATTAGGAGCCAATTCAGCCAACGAATTTCCTTGCAGCCACCTATCTGTCCAAAACAGTGTGTCCTCGCCACTGCCAACAGCGACCTGGATAGCTGCAGCAAAAAGGGCTTGAGCATTCCTTGGAACATTGACAGGAAGACCTTCCCAAGGCCGGGCCGCATTAGTTTTTTGAAGCCATAACCAACGAATGCGCAACGCCCACCCCATAGTTTCCAGATTGAGGATTCCTAAACCACCAAACTGCAGCGGTCTTTGAACGTTCTCCCAAGAGATAAGGCAGTTACCTCCATTAGCCCTTTCTTGACCGGACCATAGAAACCCTCTTCGCCGCTTGTCAATAGCTTTGATCACCCATTTCGGCAGATCAAGAGCAGTCATAAGATGGAGGGGAATTGCTGAAATAACATTCCTGACCACCACCAAACGATCAGCCCGGTTGAGGAGTGAAGCTTTCCACTTAGGAGGACAATCAGCCACCTTATCTACCAATGGCATCAGGTCAGCCTTAGAAAGTTTTCTGATTGTGAGTGGGATACCAAGGTAAGTGCAAGGGAAAGAATTAAGATCACACGCCATCGTTTCTTGTATAACCTGCAACTCCGTTTCTGAACAATTGATAGGATATACTGAACTCTTAGCTAGATTGGTCCTGAGCCCCGAAGCAGTCCCAAACACGTCCAACAGTTGAGATAAGAGGGTGAGATCAGTTCGAATGGGCCTGAGAAACATAATTACGTCATCAGCATACAGAGAGATCCGATGACTTATCTGAGGAACCGCCAAGGGATGTAGCAGATTTTGTTGGGAGGCCTTAACAACTAGGCCATTCAGTACTTCCATCACCAGAATAAAAAGCATAGGGGATAAAGGATCCCCTTGCCTTAATCCCCGCCGATGAACAAATGAATCCCCGGGTTCTCCATTAACCAACACTATCATGGAGGAGGTTGAAAGTAGGAGGCACAACAAATTGCACCAGCGACGTCCAAAACCCAAATGCTTCATGACTTCAATCAAGAAAGACCAAGACACTGGGTCAAACGCTTTGGAGATGTCAATTTTGAAGAGAATATGCGGCTCCTTGCGGTGCAGGCACCTAGTCAACTGCTGAACAAGCAAAAAATTATCCTGGATACTCCTGCCTTTGACAAACGCACTTTGGTTTACTGAAACCAAATCTGAAAGCCGAGGTGCCAACCGATTGGCCAACAGCTTAGTGACCAATTTGGCAACACTGTGAACAAGACTGATGGGCCTATAATCTTTTACTTCTAGCGCATCGGCTTTCTTGGGCAGCAGCGTAATGAACGCTGAGTTAAGGAGTTGAAATTTAGCCACACGCCCCAAAAGAACAGCAGTAAGCACAGCCATAACATCCTCTTTGATGAGCTGCCAACAAGATAAATAAAAACGACCTGTAAAACCATCTGGGCCAAGGGCCTTGTCAAGAGGCATGTCCTTAATAGTTGCGAACACTTCAGTTTCAGAGAAATCCGCCTCCAAGGCAGTCAAATCAAGCGCCTGCAGGTGAAGGGCTGATAATTCCAAAGAAAAATCTCACTGCTCAGATTCTCCCAGCAACTTCTCATAAAAATCCAAAACAGCAGCCTGCTTCTCATCTTGATTAGTGACCAAATGATCTCCAACCTGCAACTTAGCAATAAAATTCTTTTTCTTGCGGTACCTTGCATGCTGATGGAAAAAAGAGGTGTTGGCATCTCCTTCACGAATGTACAGGATCCGCGAACGCTGCCGAGCAATGATACGCTCAAGAGAGGCAAGCCCGAGACAGTGCATTTTGAGTTTCTTTCGCAGCCACTCTTCTCCATCGGAGAGACCACGACGATCCCTAGCAATTTCTAGCTGATGAAGCACCTCTTTAGCCATATTCAATTGAATCTTGATGTTACCGACCTTCCTCTGGCTCCATTTCTGCAGCCCTTTGCTGAGCCCCTGCAGCATGATAAAAAACTTCTCCACCGGGCAAGCGGCCGAGACTGGAGCATTCCAATTCTGCTCAACAGCCTCTAGAAAACCAGGCAACTTGGGCCAAAAACTCTCAAAGTGAAAGCGCCGCTTCCCAGGTAATTTCACCTTCAGTCCCAAGAGAAGAGGGCAGTGATCAGACACAACCGATGCCGAGCTCTGCAGCAAAGAGTCTGGGAAAATTTCCTCCCAGTCCAAACAACAGAAGAAACGATCCAGCCGCACAAGAGTCGGCGCTGCTCTCTCGTTGGACCACGTAAACTTCCTGCCCACCAACAGTAGTTCCTTGACCTCCACATCATCTAGAAATTTCCGGAATCTTCCCATCAAGGCACCGTTTAAATTAGCATTGTTTTTGTCCTCCGCCTGGTATATTAGATTGAAATCACCGGTGACTAACCAAGGCCCTTGGCACAGGTTTCGAACATCACGAAGCTCTTGAAGGAAGAGTATCTTGGCCTCATCATCTTGAGGGCCACAAACTCCCGTGAACCACCAGTTCCTACCTTCCTATTCCAAGAATTGCACTGAGACAGAGAAATTATCAACTCGAGTAGCTACTGCTTGACAAGTCGAACTTTTCCAAGCGACCACTACCCCACCACGCGTACCAACAGCCGGCAAAGCCACGAACTTGTCAAATTCAGAGCCGAACACTGACAGGAAAATTTGTTTAGACAAAATCTCTACCTTAGTTTCTTGAAGGCACACGATATCTGCACCCGAGGAAAACACAACATCTCGGACAGAATTACGCCGGTCCTGTTGATTAAGACCACGCGCATTCCACACCAATATTGAGGATGGGTTTGACATTGATGAACGAGCGGAGAACGACCACGGAAACAGGCGCTGCTAGACGTCTACGGTCAGGAGGTCTGCGCAGCCCTCTTCCCCAACTGTCCATCCGAAAATTGCTGCCAGTGCTTCCAGGCGAGCGTCGCTGAGGGGCTGGTCCAGGAGTCTGAAGTACTCATCCTGCGCCTTAGGGCTAATCTTCTCCACGGACTCAGAAAAACCAAGGCTCCGAATTATCCGCCTTTGAGCGTCGGTGGTCACCGGCCCTGGAGAACAAGGACCAACCCCAGCCACTCTCCTACTGCGTCGAGGTGCAGTGGCCGAGGGCCGCGATTTACGTCTTCTCTTGGGGACGGTAGGCAACGGTAAGACAGAATCAACCTGCTTGGTTACCTCATCAACAAAAATCTGGACCGCATCCTCCCCCGGGGGCACCTTAGGCCTCCTGGAGTAGACACGCAGGGAGGATCCCGGCGTCGCCTCCTCGCGAGCAGCAGCTGGAGACGCCGGAGCCCCTCCCGACAGTCCCCAAGCAGCTCCAAGGCCCAACTCTATGCGAGCAGCAAGCGGAGGGGCCAAGGACAAATCAAGCCGCCGCGGTGGTGAAGAGGGAACCAGAGTATTCGAGCGGCGATCCGGCAGCAGCGTCCCCGGCGAGCCAAGCTCCACATCAGGACCGCCAGGGGAGGCGACCTGGGCCTGCTTGGGGGGGCTGGAGGATGATCAGATGAAGGGGTATCCGGCCCATTATCAGACGGCCCAGTTGGAACACCAGGCACCTCCAAGTTCACAGCCGCTCCCAACTCTTCAACTCCGGCCCCGCAGTTAGGAGTAGGAGCGAGGGCCGAAGCAGCAGAAACCTCGAGCACACCATCTGCTACAGATTGGGTGGGCGCAGCACACATGCACTCGACCGAGGAGGCAGCCACGTGGCCCACATTGATCCGGCGCGGCCCCAGGCGCGCATGCACAGGCCCTCGGGACCCGAATCTAGCCGCCCGCGACCCTTCAGCCCCCCGACGACGCAGGAGATGAAGGAGTATGCCGCCCACGCCGTCGCTTGGACTGGTTCGGGCCCCGGTCATCACCGGAGTCGGCCGGCGGTGGCGAAGGCGGGGACCGCCCCTGTGGGAAGGCCGCCAATGACGCAGAAATAACGATAGAGTAGAGTAGGGTGCGTAACCCCGACGACTCTCCCCCACCAGCCACCAATGGCTCCACGATGTGAAGATCCATGGTCCCTGGTATGAGCTCAGGGTGGGCGCACCTAGCTTGCAGCCTGAATGATTGGAGATCACGACGTTCCACAGTATCCGGATGAACTTCGTGCACCAGGCAGGAATCACTGAGGAGTAGCTCCGCCGTCTGAACCTCCTAGGCGTGGGCCGGCACTCCACGTAGCACGACGTCGTTGTCCGAGACAAAGGGCCGTCCTTCATTGAAAACGCGACCAACCGTCTCTTCATCCGGGAGGAAGATGATGAAGGTGTTCGGCGCCGCACACCGGAGGTCGAGCGCATCAGCCTCAAGACGATATCTCAAGGCGAGCGCATCAGCCACCTCCGTGGCGCAACCGATGCCTTCACAGCCCACGACTGTTACAATCAGGGCACAGCGTAGCTCATCCTCTGCGCGAGCGATGTGCGCCGACCGCTCCAGAACACGCCTCGGCCTTGTGGATTGCACCGGAAGGGGAACACTGGAGGTCGACGACGCGGTCCTTGCTTCAACTCCATCGGGCGCAGGATGGCCTGGGGGAGAGGAATCGCCCCCGCGACCCGCGCCGCGCTTTCTCCGCCTTCGGCGCGTACGCCTCCAACCGCCCCCGGCCTCCCCCGAACCATCACCGCCGGCGCCATCGCTGGACGCCATAACAGTTGGCGCGGGAGGCGCAGCCTGGGTGACGGGACGCCACACCAAGGCACGTCGTGGCTGGGACGCGGCCTCCAGCCGTCATGGGCAGGCACGTGCCCGGTGGCCAGGTGCCCGGCAGCGAAAACACCGTACCCGCCTTCGACACTCCGCCGCCCGATGAGCAGGTGAGAAGCAGTTGAAGCAGAGTCCGCGTAGGTCGACGGGAACCACCCTTGGAGGGTGTTTCGGGGGCCGTAGACGATTCCGGCGCGCACGACGATCTTCCACCGTCACCCAGCCGCCCCCATTCTCATCTTCGTAGGTAACGTCGGCCGTAGCCCTAGTAGCGAGCAGCACCTCCTTGAAGGAGGCCTGCTTGGGGACGTCGACAGAGAGGCAACCGTCGTCGCTCCACCTCTGGGCTTTCGAGCGTCCACCGCGCGACGGAGAAGGGGAAGGAGACGTCCACAGCGCTGGGGGAAAGGGGAGGGCAGGCCGCGCGAGGTGACCTGCCGCGGAGGTGGCCACCGGGTCCGGAGTAGATACCGGCGTGGGGCTGTGGATGGGTAGGGCGCCGGGGAAGGGTGGGAGACCGGGAGACGGAGGAGCCGCCCGGGAAGGAGACGAAAGAGCCATAAGATTACATAATTTCATACCTGACTAATTGATGAGTTCACAAATCAACTAATGAAAAATGCAGTTTAAATGTTTAGCCTTTCCACAAAATCATAAAATAAAAGAAAAGGTACACTATAGAAGGTAAATATCACCATTACCATACTATAATCACAAAATGAGCTGGTACACAAAACACGCGCAATTTCTCATAACCAAAACAAAAGGAGAAAGGGAAATGATTTGCACTGCACCTTATCACTTGGCTTTTGTTAATACGCTTGCTGCTAGTCGAGGCTCCAGGACACAAGGACATAACATAATCAGAGCTGAACCATAAGACATGATCAGTTGTGTTGTCAAGGTAGGGAAAACTGCTGATTGTTTGATAAAATTTCATCGCCTCCAAGAACGACGATAAGAAAGCAAATAAGATACCACGAAATCAACACTCATACTAATGTACACTACATATTGCAGTTATGCTAGTAAGTTGTTTCATGATATTTCTTTTCATTACAAATTTACAATGCATATGAAGTGGAAGGATGCAATAAAGAGAGACTTAAGGATTGGAATGTTTAATTATCTGGATCACACAGGGTTCGACAAGGCACAATTCCGCGCTGGGTGGACAGGGACCACAGAGCCTATGGGGGTAAGCAGGGCCCAAGGCAGCAGGACTGGAGGACCAGAGGAGGGAGCAGCCATCCACCTGAGCGGCAGGCGGCAGCGCACAAGGGGAAGCCGATATCTTCATCTAAGCCGCTGTTGTGGCGCCTCGATCTACTCGCACCGCCAGCCAAGCTCTGTCTTGTGCTGCCTGTGGTTCATTCACACCACCCGCCAGGACACCATGCAGCTTCCTCACCACTGACCGCCATGACCAGTCCAGGTAAGGCCCTCTGATCAACTACCCTCATCCTTCTCCATCCTCTGTTCCCTTTCTCTCGACTCCCTCCTCTCTGCGTTGGTGGAAGAACTAAAGAAGGGCAGAGGAAAGGGGTGACTGACGGCAGCTGCGGCATGTGTGATCAATAGTAGAGTGCACAGATGAGAGGCAAAAGGCATTAGGCTATTAGGACAACTGGTCAAGAAGAGGAAACGGTGCAACATCTGCTCATATCTTGCATGTTTGCAAGAAGTGTGTGGTTCGCTGTACTAGAGAAGGTGGGGCTACAGCAAGCTGCTCCTGGACTTAATGACACCATCTTTGCTGATTGGTGGCGTCAGGCCACGCAGCACACACCAAGGCTTTTTTTGCAAAGGTTTTAACTCCTTGGTAATTTTGGTGGCTTGGTGTATTTGGAAACATAGAAATGGTTGTGTTTTGAGGGAGCCTCACCTAATTTTGATAGCTTCTTGAGGATTGTAGCAGAGGAGGCTAATTTTTGGTGCATGGCAGAGCCAAGGGGCTCCGTAGCCTGTGGTCATAGGGCTCCCTCCTCGGGTTTTGATCGTTGCTAGTCTGTGTGGCAAGTTCTCTAAGTGGTGTTTTTGCCCCGCTAGGGGTTGTATGAGTCGCGTAGACTCCTTGTTTCCTGTCTTCTTAATATAATGATATAATGATGCGCAATTCTCCTGCGAGTTCGAGAAAAAAAAACTGGTGGGTGCATGAGAGATGGACCTGGGCCAGTAAATTTTAGCCCAGTCCAGGTAACCCAAGTCCAGATAAATTCATCCTCCTCCCTCTTCTGTTCTCTCTATCGCCTCCACTCCGCTCTGCTCCTCCAGTTCTCATCATCTAGGAAAACACCAAGGCTCGCTTAGGCGTGTAGGCTCTAGGCGCAGGATCACCCTAGCGCCTTTTGCAACCTTGGGAGCATATGAAACTTAGCAATCGAAGTGCCCAAACAATTAACTAGGATAGTGACGGACTATTGTTACTATTTATTTGTTTTTTTATTCAGATATGCTTTGAGCTCTGGTTCAGGTTTAATATCTAGCCTGCCACAAGCCGTCTATAGAAAATAAGATCATTATTGTAATACCATGTATGCATATGCATCATTTGCAGTCTCACTATCTCAATATTATGAACAATGACAGATTTGGAAACAATACATGCAGAAACGACAAATTTCAACATTGTACATCCATTTTTGGCCATTATGTGCCAAATCAAACAGAGGTGAGCAAACCCCGTGTTAAAGTCAAAGGATTCAGGAAGTTAAGCCTCCAATCAGATGTTTTTCCTGTTCACGCTGTGCTCCAAAGTGGCCCTATGTTATCGGCTGCAGCTAGGGGCCCAAAGAGCCACAGGATTACAGTAAGGGTTAGGAAAGGGATGGCTCTCGTCTCGCCTCCCCCGCGTCGTCTCCCCTCCCCCTCGGACGCCTCCGCCGCCACCCCCACCAGCCCCACGCCGATGCTCCACCCGGACCCGGCGGCCACCACCAAGGCCGCGCACCCCTGCCGCACGGCCATCCCACCCCTGGAGGCGCCCGCCCCTTCCCCTCCCCTTCCCCCTGCGCATTCGGGCAGGTCCAAGACTTGGGCGGACTCTAGCCCAGGACTCCACGGCGGACGGAGCCCTGGGAGCCCCCCTCTGCGCTCCTTCAGGGACGCGGTCCTTGCGCCGCCTCCGGCGGTCGCCATATCCTCTGCCTCAGTGAAGAAGACGGTGTTGACAGAGAATCCCGCCAAGACTGCTTGTGCGGAGAACGTCCTCGACCGGCAGGTGTACGAAGGGCGCAAGGCCCGTCGCCGGCACCTGCGGCCTCAGCGGTCCCGGCATCCGGTTCCTGAAGACCTAAAGGGGAAGTGCTTCAACTGTTTTTCCTCGGCCCACCGTGCGGCGGACTGTCGTCGTCGCATTCGGTGCTTTCGCTGCTTGGCAGTGGTTCACCGCGCGGCGGCGTGCCCGGCTCGTGTAGCCTTGCCGCGGCAGATGGTGTGGCGGCCTGTTGCGAGCGTTGGACACTGCCCCCCCCCCCCCCCCGTGAGGAAATCTCCCTCTCCGGCCCTAACCACGGTGCTGGTGGAGTGTGGATGGAAGGAGAGACCGCCTCCAGTGATGCTGAGGTGCGGGTGCCTGGTGGCCACGACGCCGGCATTCTAGGCAGCGCCGCTCTTCGGGCGGTGGTGGTCCTCCGTCCGAGCCGCCCATCCCATCCGATGGTGGCTCGCTGTCTGCCGAGGAGACACCTTCTGAGGGAGACGAGGCATGGGTGCCCTGCTGAGTTCTCGCGCGATCGGCGCACCTGGACGCCCGGGAGGATGACTTGCGGCGGGGGCTGATCGTCACCAGCGTGGGCGATCGGGGAGAGGTCCCGGCGCGGGCCATCACTTCTTTGCTCGCCTAGAGGTTCGACGTCCGGGAAGACTCCTTACTCCTCCGGCGGCTCTCAGCGTCGGAATCTCTGCTACTGCTGCCTGATGAAGCCACCGCGACGCGTGTCCTGGACGGTGGGCGACCGGTGATTTCGCTGTCCTTCCGCCTGCACTTGGCTCGCTGGATGCGTCGTCACCGTGCGGATGGGGCGGTTCTCCCACAGACGGTGAACGTCGAGATCAGCGGGATTCCGGCTCATGCCTGGGGTGCGGAGACGGCGGCCCTCCTGTTGGATGAGTACTGCTTGGTCGAGGAGATAGACGAAGACGCGGCTGTTCGCCGGGATGTTCTCCGGCTTCGTGCTTGGTGCACGCGCCCCGAGCTCATCCTCGGCGTCATGAACCTGCTGATCGAGGAACCGCGGGTGGGGGTGGATGACGGGCCGGCGGCGGCACGCGCCCTCTCCTACCCCATCGCGATTACCACGACGACACCTCCGGTTCCGAGCGCTGGCCCCCCTTCCCCCCTCCTCCGCCACCCCCCGGGCGACGCCGGTGGCGACGACGACACGGCCAAGACAACGATCCTTGGCCGACGCCCGATATCGGCTCATCCTCGGCGGCGACTGGCGGCTCACGCGCCCCGGTGCATTCCCGCCTGGGGCCGCGGACCCATGCGGCGGCTGTGACGTGCCCTGCCTCTCCATTGGCGTGCGCCTCATCGCTCCTTCCCGAGGTAGAGCACGCTGCGATGTGCCCTGCCTCTCCATTGGCGCGCGACGGTTCATTTGGTGGACCAGAGCTTGCCCCGTCGCTCTCCCGAGGTGGAGCATGCTGCGATGGGCCCTGCCTCTCCATTGGCGTGCGAAGGTTCATTTGGGGAGGCCGCGCGCTTCACCCCATGTGACATCCGTCGCCTCGAAGCAAGGCGTCGACGCCTCGCTGGCGGACTCTGAAGACAGTCCAGTTGGGCCTGCCCCCAATGGGCCTACCGAACTCATGGCTGACTCCTCACGCCAGTTTGGTGGACTCCCACCCTACCCCCCCCCCCCGGTGCGTCCTTGGACAATGAGGCCTTGGGGGCGCCAGCCTCCCCGGTGGGGACCTCGCCGCCACTGCTGACGCCTCCTACAACTCCGTTGGCGCCTCCTTCGTCAAGAAACACTCATATCGTCTACACCCGGCGGCGACGGAGGCATGCAGGCTCCCCCCAGCTACAGTCCCCCGCCTCGGGCGATGCGGCTGCTTCCCCTATTGCCTCGAGGAGGCGACAGTTCCTGGACTCGGTTTCCTGATGCGGTTCTTCAGAGCGCTGCCTCCTCGGTCTCTGACCATTGCCCACTCGTACTAGGTCTCAAAGTTCATACTAGAGGCAAACGTAGGTTCCTTTTTGAGAGCTTCTGGCCGAAGTTGCCTGGGTTCGAGAATGCTGTGAAGCAGAACTGGGAGGCTCCGGTGTCCTCATCGTGTGCGGTTGAACGTCTCTCCATTAAATTCCAGCGCCTTACCAAGGGCCTACAGAAATGGAGCCAACGGAAAGTTGGGAATGTTAAAACACAATTGGCAATGGCTAAAGAAGTGTTGCATCAGTTGTAGATCGCCAGGGACTCCCGTGCTCTGTCTCCCCTGAGGAAGAAGTTGAAACTGCACTGCCTCGGGCTGGCGTCTCTTGAGCGTACAATTGCCTGAATGCGCTCGAGTGCTGCACCTTAAAGAGGGTGACGCTAATACAGCGTATTTCCATCAGCAAGCCCGCTACAGAAAGAAGAACTTCATTGCAAAATTTCGAGTACAGGACAATCTTGTTATCTCACAAGAAAAGCAGGAAGCAGCTTTTGTTTTTTTCAGCAACCTGCTTGGAACTGCTGAGGAGAGAACTTTCTCCTTCAACCTCCCTGCTTTTCATGATCGACATTTGGATCTTTCACATCTTGAGGAGCTCTTTTCAGTGGAAGAGGTTTGGGCCACAATTAGAGAGATGCCCATGGATAAAGCCCTGGGACCTGATGGTTTCACCGGAAGATTCTACAGAAGCTGTTGGGGGATCATTGGCGGGGACGTGCTCCTTGCGCTGAATGCCATCCACCGTAAACTCAGCGTTCATTACTGTGATCCCAAAAAAGGAAGATGCCAGCGAGGTAAAAGACTATCGCCCAATTAGCTTGATTCATAGCTTTGCCAAGCTAGTCACCAAGATTCTGGCCAACCGGCTTGCACCACACCTTCCTGAGCTGGTCTCCAATAACCAGACGGCCTTCATCAGAGGCTGGAGTATTCAGGATAATTTTTTACTTGTTCAACAATTGGCCAGAGCCCTACATAGAAGTAAGCAGCCCATGTTTTGCTCAAGCTAGACATGACTAAAGCTTTTGATTCTGTCTCCTGGTCGTTTCTGTTGGAAGTACTGCAGCACTTGGGATTTGGAAGGAAGTGGTGCAACCTCATCAGCTTGCTCCTCTCCACAGCCTCCACACAGGTTCTAATCAATGGGCAGCCCGGGCAGTACATCTCTCACCTCCGTGGACTTCGACAAGGGGACCCCCTTTCGCCTATGCTGCTCATCCTTGTAATGGATGTCCTTAACTCTTTGGTCTCGGTGGCCGGACAGAGGAATCTCCTACAGCCCATTCATGGGAATCATAATCCGCATCGTATCTCATTGTATGCCGATGATGTGGTCCTGTTTGTCAGGCCCACCATTGATGATCTGCAGATGGTCAAAGAGCTGTTGGAGTGCTTTGGACATGTTTCTAGGTTAAGGTGTAACCTGTCCAAGAGTGCGGCGACACCCATCCAATGTTCCGAGGAAGACATCGCCTTGGTATCTACTGAGCTGTCCTGTGCAGTTGCTACTTTTCCTTGTACTTACTTGGGTATCCCACTCACCATCCACAAGCCTTCGAAATCAGTCCTCTTGCCTTTGGTGGATAAGGTGGCCAATAAGCTCCCAGGTTGGAAGGCGCCACTTCTGAATCGCGCTGGTCGGTTGGTGGTGGTTAAGGCTGTCCTGACCACGACACTTATTCATATCATGACTGCTTTGGATTTGCCCAAATGGATGATCAAGGCCATTGATAAGCTGAGGCGAGGTTTCCTGAGGAAAGGACAAGAGCAGGCTCGTGGGGGAAGCTGTCTTGTCTCCTGGGCCAAAGTTCAGAGACCACTTCAGTTCGGAGGGCTTGGTGTCCTTGATCTGGAGCGTATGGGTTGGGCCCTGCGCATTAGATGGCTGTGGTTTCAAAAGACAGACCCCTCTAGACCCTGGGCAGGAGTACAGATCTCGATCCCTAAGAAGGCCAGTGCTCTCTTTACTGCTGCGGTTGACTTCATCATTGGTAATGGAAGAACCACGAAATTCTAGACAGATCGCTGGGTCCAAGGCAAAACACTGGCGGAATTGGTGCCTAACCTCTTCAATGCAATCCCTAAGAGGGCGGTGCAGCGGCGTACAGTGAGCCAGGCAATTGACAACAGGAATTGGGTGAGTGATATCAAGGGAGCACTAACAGTACAGGTCCTTTCAGAGTATCTGATGGTCTGGGATTTAGTGGATGAGCTAGAACTACAACCTGGTATCCCGGATCAACTTCGTTGGAAGCTATCATCCTCAGGTGACTATAGCTGCAAGTCGGCGTATGAGTTTATGTTCACAGGGACCGTCAAGTGCTCTTCCTGGAAGTGAATTTGGAGGAGTTGGGCACCTATGAACTGTAGATTCTTCATGTGGCTAGCCGCTAACAATAAATGTTGGACGTCGGACCGCCTAGCCAAGCGAGAACTGCCGCATCAGCCTGCCTGTCCCTTCTGCGACCAGGCAGAAGAGACCATCAACCATGTCCTTGCTACCTGTGTGTTTTCTAGAGAGGTGTGGACTTGGTTCTTGAGAGAACTCAAGCTGATTGGGATCCCCCCCCCCCCCCCCCCAATATCGACAAGTCGCTTCTGGTTGCAGCGAGGTCACTTGACAAAAATCTGAGAAAGGGTTTCAATTCTCTAGTCGTCCTGGTCGCTTGGATGTCGTGGAAGCATAGGAATGCATGTGTGTTTGATGGTACCCAACCCCAAGTTCAAGCAGTCCTCTCGCAAATTGCTGCTGAAGGACACTTGTGGTGTTTAGCAGGGGCCACCGGCCTGCGGGATCTCCTCCTGAGAAGTGCGTTGGTCCCTCAGCCGGTTGCTGCTTAGAGTGTGGTTGTGTTACCTTGTTATTTGTAAGGAAGCTGTTTTAGATAGGTGTTGTGGAGTTCGCGGGGGGGGGGGGGGGGGGGGTGGTCTCTTCCTCCCTGTGTACTTGTTTTTTCCTACCTTAATGCAATGACGCACAGTTCTCCTGCGTTGTTCGAAATAGATTAGACAAGATTGAGTTGTTAGTTAGTTATTAAGGATCAGATCTTCCCATCCATATAAGGATAGGACTGTACCAGTTGAAGGCAAGCAATGAAGAATTAATCCCAAGTCTCCCCAATAGTCTAGTCTCCCTCTAAGCCGACTCTACCTGGCTATCTTCCCAGCGCCGTTTATCCCTAATGATCTTAGGTTCATAACATCTGGTATCATGAGTAAGGGATCCTTTCCCATGACTTCTGCTGCCAACAATCGCACAAGGGTCGACACTCGACCGTCTGAATGTGATTTTCCTCCACCTCCACGATCAGATCAGAGCGATGATGGTGAGACAGAACGCCAAGCGGCGGCGGCGGTGCGGCTGCAGGTGGCGGCGCGCTGGCTGTTGTCTTAGGTGCGGGTGTGGGCCTTATGCAAGGAGAGGATGGCCAAGGAACACAGCCTGCAGCACACGTAAAGGCTGTGGTGCATCGATTCCTTATGTGGCGTCAAGCCCAGGTGGTGGGTGCACCAAGAGGCTGCAGTCCATGGCTTCCTAGCGTGGTGGCGGGCACTGCGCGCAACGAAGCAGGCAGCAAAGGCATCACTTCTTGCAACAGTGGCAGAGCAGTACGCCAGTAAGGAGACTAGGAGAGGGCATCTACGGGACAACTGCAGGCAGCGGCACATCACAATGCGCATCACTGAGCGTCGTCTTCGCCGGGAAAGGAATTATGGCAGCGGCTGCACTCCCAAGCTCCTACGTTTGTTGCTGCCTAGCAAAGGTGGTGGATCAGTATTCAGTGGCAGGCTGACTTGCAGGTGAAGGGCCAGGGTCTTGGTCTTGTGGGCTGCCACATTTTGGATGCATCAGCCTTCTGCAGCCAATGGGAAGGGACTTTCTGTGGGATCCAGGAGGACTGCAAGCCTGTGACCATGGCTGATGTTGGGTTTTTTCGTTGCAAATAAATAAAGTCTGTTATGAGTAGCACTTGTATTCAATATGAGGGCTCTAGGACCGAATATATACACCGGTAGTCCGGTACAGGAGCCCTTATCCTACAGGGACTCATACAAAGAGACATATCTTTAACAAAGTCAAGATGTAGAAGGCTTCTAGCCTTGGGTTGCACTTGCATGTGCAGATCAAGTTAGGTGTCGATGCCACCGCTGTAATCTACAACTCGAGGACAAGCTGTGTCCAAAGGGTGGGGGTTTCATGGGTGGCAGCCAGGGGTCCAGTGGGCCACAGGATTACAGATACGGATTAGGAAAGGGGTTAGATAAGATTTGAGTCGTTAGTAAGTTACTTAAGGGTCAAGTCTCCCCATATAAGGATGAGACTGTATCAGTTGAAGGCAAGCAATGAAGAAGAATTAATCCCAAGTCCTTCCAATAGTCTAGTATCCCTCTAAGCCGACTCCGCCCAGCAATCTTCCCGGCACTGTTTATCCCTCATGATCTTAGGTTCATAACACCCTAGGTAGGGAAATCAGTATCTAAACCAGCCAATCGGACCACTGTTCAGAAAGGCAGTCACCTATCCAGAGCCTAGGCACCACCCTGCCTAGTACTTGACTGTTGTTAGATATACTTATATTATTCTTGTATTTCCTCTGTATTGTAGGGGGTTATGTGTATATTTTTCTTCATGTACTGGTGTATATATATCGGCCTTAGTGCCTCATAATGAATACAAGTGCTATTCATAACATGGTATCAGAGCCACAAATTAGGGTTAGGTTTTCCTCTCCTCTCCCCATCGATTCTGGTGTGGCACTTGCACCAATTTTTTTTTCGGATCTTCTCCCGGGTCTGTTGTGGTGTTCTTCGTCGTGAACATCACGATTCGGTGCTTGATTCCTCGTCGTTCTCGGTGATTCTCGCCGGCGCTCTTTCACGTGCCGGCAGTTTTGTTTGCGATGGCGCCCTCGGCTCTTTCCAACAGTGGTGTTCCTGTTCTTCGATGTCCGTTGCTCTTTGATGGGACTAACTACCGTGTCTGGGTTCCTCGCATGCGCTAGCACATGCGTGGCTTGCGCCTTTGGGAGTTTCTTACTGGCGAGCTTCCATGTCCGCCGTGTCCTAAGGCTCCAGAGAGTCCAGTGGTTGAAACTTCTTGATGATTTTGCTGCTCTCGAGAAGTCATATGAGGCTCAGTTCAGTGCTTGTCGGTTGTGGTTGGATGAGGATGCTCGTGCTGGCTCTATTGTTGTTGCTAGTATGCAGGATCAGTTTGCTGAGGAGATTGTTGACTTTGAGTGGTCTCATCAGATGTGGTCTTTTCTTCGTGATCGCTGAGCCCAGTCTACTTATTTTTCTGCCATTCGTCGGGAGCAATTGATATGTCATGGTGACCTTACTGTTGATGAGCTCGACACACAGTTGTCTGCTGTTTGGCGTCAGATTGATTCCCTGTGTCATCCTCTGTCTCCGAGTACTTGTGAGTTCTGCCAAGGCTAGCAGTCGGACATTGAGCTTCAGCGTACATATGCCTTTTTGACCCGTCTCAGGGATGAGTATGAGCCTCTTCGTGCGCAGCTTCTCGCTCGTCATCCGTTTGTCTCCTTGATTGATGCTCTTACTGATGTTCGTAATGAAGAGACTCGGCTTCGTTCTGCTGGATTGTTACCATCTGTGTCTGCGTTAGCTGCTCGTTCTTCGCCCTCACGGCCGGCAGTTGCTTCACCTTCTTTGCCCTCATCAGCTACTGTGCCCTCTCCTGCCCATAGAGGTGGTAGGGGTGGTCTTCATTGTGATTATTGTGGGAAGGATGGATATGTTGAGGCCTTTTGTTACAGGAAGAAGAAGGCACAGCGCTCTCAGACTTGTCCGGCTTCAGACTTCACCAGCTTCACAGTCTTCTACTAGTACTAGTGCTGGAGTGTCTTAAGAGGAGTTCTACAGATCCAGTTACCCAGGAGATGTTGATGCTTCTTCGTCGCCTTGCTGCCTCTTCACCGTCTGGTGTTGCGACTCTGCCTGCTGGTTCATCGGGTTCTGCTGCTGCTTCTCAGTCTTCCACTCAGGGACCACCAGGTACTAATGCATGGATTCTTGATTCCGGTGCCTCTTTTCATATGACTCCTGATCGCACTTTTCTTTCTTCTATTCATTCTCCATCTCGTTCTCTCACTGTTCATACTGCTGATGGGTCCTCTCTTCCTGTGGCCGGAGAGGGCACTCTTTTGTCTTCCTCTTTTCATGTTCCCGTTGTATCCTATGTTCCTGATCTAACCATGCAGCTTATATCCGCTAGTCAGCTTACTGATCATGGTTGTCTTGTTATCTTTGATTCTGACTTTTGCTATGTTCAGGATCGTCCCATGGGTCACCTGGTTGGTACTGGCCCTCGGGGATTCTCAGCGTCTTTGGGAGCTTGACTGGCTTCGACTTCCTTCCGCTGCGTCTGCCAGTTCTGACGGCTCCGCTTTAGCTGCTTCGTCCACTTCGTCTTTTGCTCAGTGGCATCATCGGTTGGGTCACCTTTGTGGCTCCCGTCTGTCTACTCTGATTCGTCGTGGTCTATTAGTTTCGGTTTCAGGTCATTAGTCTTTAGCTCAGTGTTAGGGTTGTCGTCTGGGAAAGCAGGTTCAGCTTCCCTATAATTCTAGTGAGCCAGTTTCTGAGCGTCCTTTTGATCTTGTCCACTCAGATGTATGGGGTCCTGCTTCCTTTGTTTCAAATGGGGGTTACAGATATTATATCATTTTTATAGATGATTTTTCTCGCCACACATGGATTTACTTTATGAAAAATCGTAGTGAGGCTTTATCCATTTATAAGAATTTCTCTGCTATGATTCGCACTCATTTCGACACTTCTATTCATGTTTTCCGTGCTGATTCTGCAGGTGAATACCTTTCTAATGCTCTTCGTCAGGTCCTTTCTGCGCAAGGTACTCTTGCTCAGTTTTCTTGCCCTGGCGCTCATGCTCAGAATGGTGTTGTTGAACGCAAGTATCGTCATTTCGTTGAGATGGCTCGCGCTCTTATGCTTGCTTCTTCTGTTCCCTCTCATTTTTGGGCTTAGGTTGTTTCTACGGCTACATATTTGATTAATATTCAGCCTTCTTCTGCTCTTCATGGGGGCATTCCACTTGAGCGTCTTTGTGGTAAGGCGCCTGATTATTCTGACCTTCGTCTTTTCGGTTGAGTTTGCTACGTGCTTCTTGAACTTCGTGAACGCACCAAGTTGACTGCTCAGTCTATTGAGTGTCTTTTTAGGATATAGTGCTAAGCATAAGGGATATCGTTGTTGGGATCCGATTGGTCGGCGTATGAGGATTTCTCGGGATGTTGTCTTTGATGAGTCTCGTCCTATCTATCCTCGATCTTCTGGCCCTTCTACGCCTTCTTCTGATGAGCCATCTTCTAACCCTTCAGAGTCTTTTTTTGATGAACCATCGCCTGCTGCTTCTTCCCCTGAGCAGTTTCTTGGTCGTGGTCATCGGTCTCGTCAGCCTGTTGATCGGTATGGTTTTGGACGTGTTACTTGGCAAGGTTTTGCAGGTACTGTCCTTTCTGAGCCGCTTTCCTATCGTGATGCTATTCTTCATCCAGAATGGCAGCTTGCGATGGCTGAGGAGATAGCTGCACTTGAGCGCACTGGCACGTGGGATCTTGTTCCGACTCCCTCTCATGTTCGTCCTATCACCTCTAAGTGGGTCTATAAGATTAAGACTCACTCTGATGGATCTCTTGAGCGCTATAAGGCTCGTCTCGTTGCTCGTGGTTTTCAGCAGGAACATGGTCGTGATTATGATGAGACATTTGCTCCTGTTGCTCATATGACCACTGTTCGTGCTCTTCTTGCTGTGGCCTCTGTTCGTGAGTGGTCCATCTCTCAGCTTGATGTAAAGAATGCCTTTCTTAATGGTGAGTTGCGTGTGGAGGTTTATATGCAGCCACCGCCTGGGTATTCTGTTCCTGAGGGTATGGTTTGTCGTCTTCGTCGCTCCCTCTATGGTCTTAAGCAGGCTCCTCGGGCTTGTTTCAGCGCTTTGCTTCTATGGTTACAGCTGCCAATTTTTCTGCCAGTGCTCATGATCCTGCTTTGTTTGTACACACCTCATCTCGTGGTTGTACTCTTCTTCTCCTCTATGTTGATGATATGATTATCACTTGAGATGATCCTCAGTTCATTGCCTTTGTCAAGGCACGTCTGAGTGAGCAGTTTCTTATGTCTGATCTTGGCCGTCTTCGTTATTTTATTGGGATTGAAGTTTCCTCTACACATGAGGGATTTTATCTGTCTCAAGAAAAATATATTCAGGGTCTTCTTGATCGTGCTTCTATTACTGATCACAAGACTGAGGAGACTCCCATGAAGCTAAATCTTCAGCGCTCTGCCACTGATGGTGAGCCTCTTGATGATCCTACTCGTTATCGTCACATTGTAGGTAGTCTTGTCTATCTTGGTGTTACTCGTCCTGACATTTCCTATTCTGTGCATATTCTGAGTTAGTTTGTTTCTGCTCCCACTCAGCTCCACTATAGTAACCTTCTTCGTGTCTTACGTTATCTTCGTGGTGTTAGATATACTTGTATTATACTTGTATTTCCTCTGTATTGTAGGGGGTTATGTGTATATTTTCCTTCATGTACTGGTGTATATATATCGGCCTTAGTGCCTCATAATGAATACAAGTGCTATTCATAACATGGTATACAGAGCCACATTTAGGGTTAGGTTTCCTCCTAATCGGTCCTCTACGCACTTGATCTGTCGCTCGTCGTTTTTTTTTTCTTCTTTGTTGAAGAACGGCGTCGGCTTTTGCTGATCTTCTTCTCGAAGATCGGTGTCAGCTTCATCACCTTCCGCTGCCTGGAGTCATCGGTTCTTCTTCGTCACGCATCGATTCGTCGCCGCCTGCGTCGATTCGCCGCCGCCTGCGCCGCCGGCTCATCCGCCGCTGGTTGTTGCCGTCGATTCGTTGCCGATTCGTGCCGGCGGCGGACGCGCTGTCGATTCGTCGCCGCGCAGGGACTTCCCCTCCCGTCGCGCGCGGCTCGTCCTCCGCTTTGCCGTCGGCTCGTCTGTCGCGGGCCCGCCGGCTTCCTCTGCCCGACGCGCGCCGGCCCGCGCCCGCCCCGTGCGCCCGTCTCCGGAGGTCTCCGGTCCGCCGCCGCCTGTCGTCGCGCCGCCTCTCCGACCGCTGGCCCGCCGTCCCTTCGCCGGCTGCAGGCTCGTCGTGCCGGCCTGTCTCGGCCCACCGACGCGCCTCTGTTCCTCGCATGCGTCTTCGTCTGTCGCCGGTTTCTGTTCTTTGACCAACCGGATATATATAAAAAAAAAAAACATTGCTTGTCTGCTGTGTTTGCTTCGATGGCATCTTCGACCCCTTCTGGTAATGGTGGTGTTCCTGTACTTCGCTGTCCGCTGCTTTTTGATGGGACTAACTATCGTGTCTGGGTTCCTCGTATGCGCTGGCACATGCGTGGTCTGCGTCTCTGGGAGTTTCTTACTGGTGAGCTTCCATGTCCACCTTGTCCTACGGCTCCGGCGCGTCCTATGATTCCAGAGAAGGCAACCGATGAAGCTAAGGAGTTGCTTGACTTGCTGATCTTCTGAAATCCTATGAGTCTCAGTTCAGTGCTTACAGGTGTTGGTTGGATGAGGATGCTCGTGCTGGGTCTATTCTTACTGCTAGTATGGAGCATCAGTTTGCTGCAGAGATTGTTGATTTTGAGCGATCTCATCAGATGTAGTCTTTTCTTCGTGATCGCTATGAGCCCACTGGTCACTCTGCTTATTTTGCTGCTATTCATCAGGAGCAGTTGCTATGCCATGGTGACCTTACTATTGATGAGCTCTACACTCAGTAGTCTGCTATCTGGCGTCAGATTGATTCGCTACGTCCTTCACTTTCACCAAGTACTTGTGAGTTCTGCCAAGGCCACCAGTCAGATATTGAGCTTTAGCGCACATATGCTTTTTTGACCCGTCTCCGTGATGAGTACGAGCCTCTTCGTGCGCAGCTTCTTGCTCGCCATCCTTTTGTCTCCTTGATGGATGCTGTCGCTGCTGTTCGTAATGAGGAGACTCGGCTTCGTAGTGCTGGATTGTTACCATCTGTGTCTGCGTTGGCTGCTCGTTCTGCGCCCTCACGGCCGGCTGTCCCTCCACTGTCTTCGCCCTCGTCAGCGCCTGTGCTCTCTCCTTCTGCACGTGGAGGGGGTGGTAGTCTTCATTGTGATTATTGTGGGAAGGATGGCCATGTCGAGGCCTTCTGTTACAGGAAGAAGAAGGCACAGCACTCTCAGACTCATCCGGCTTCACAGACTCCACCGGTTTCACAGCCTTCTGATAGTGCTAGTATTGGAGTGTCTCAGAGGAGTTCTACAGATCCAGTTACTCAGGAGATGCTGATGCTTCTTCGTCGCCTTGCTGCCTCTTCACCGTCTGGGACTGTTAGTGCTGTGACTATGCCTTTTGGCTCACCAGGCTCTGCTGCTGCTTCTCAGTCTTCCACTCAGGGACTACCAGGTACTAATGCATGGATTCTTGATTCCGGTGCCTCTTTTCATATGACTCCTCATCGCACTTTTCTTTCTTCTATACATTCTCCATCTTGTTCTCTTACTGTTCATACTGCTGATGGATCCTCTCTTTCTGTTGCTGGAAAGGGCACTCTCCTGTCTTCCTCTTTTCATGTTCCTGATGTATCCTATGTTCCTGACCTAACAATGCAGCTTATGTCCACTGGTCAGCTTACTGATCATGGTTGTCGTGTTATTCTTGATTCTAACTTTTGCTATGTTCAGGATCGTCACACGGGTCACCTGGTTGGTACTGGCCCTCGTCGTCGTGATTCTCGGCGTCTTTGGGAGCTTGACTGGCTTCGTCTTCCTTCCGCTGTGTCTGCCAGTTCTGACGGCTCCGCTTTGGCTGCTTCGTCCACTTCATCTTTTGATCAGTGGCATCATCGGTTGGGTCATCTGTGTGACTCCCGTTTGTCTACTTTGATTCGTCGTGGCCTCTTAGGATCAATTTCAGGTCGTGAGTCATTAGCTCAGTGTCAGGGTTGTCGTCTGGGAAAGCAGATTCAACTTCCCTACCATTCTACTGAGTCAATGTCTGAGCGTCCTTTTGATCTTGTCCACTCAGATGTATGGGGTCCTGCTCCCTTTGTTTCAAAAGGGGGTCACAGATATTATATAATTTTTTTAGATGATTTTTCTCGCCACACATGGATTTACTTTATGAAAAATCGTAGTGAGGCTTTATCCATCTATAAAAATTTCTCTGCTATGGTTCACACTCATTTCGACACTTCGATTCGTGTTTTTCGTGCTGACTCTACAGGTGAATATCTTTCTGATGCTCTTCGTCAGGTCCTTTCTGCGCAAGGTACTCTTGCTCAGTTTTCTTGCCCTGGCGCTCATGCTCAGAATGGTGTTGCTAAACGCAAGCATCGTCATCTCCTTGAGACGGCTCGTGCTCTTATGCTTGCTTCTTCTGTTCCCTCTCATTTTTGGGCTGAGGCTGTTTCTACTACCACATATTTAATTAATATTCAGCCTTCTTCTGCGCTTCATGGGGGCATTCCACTTGAGCGTCTGTGGCAAGGCGCCTGATTATTCTGACCTTCGTCTTTTTGGTTGTGTTTGCTATGTGCTTCTTGCACCTCGTGAACGCACCAAATTGACTGCATAGTCGGTTGAGTGTCTTTTTAGGATATAGTGCTGAGCATAAGGGATATCGTTGTTGGGATCCGGTTGGTCGACGTATGAGGATTTCTCGGGATGTTGTCTTTGATGAGTCTCGTCCTTTCTATCCTCGTCCTTCCTCCGATGCTTCTTTAGCATCTTTAGTGGATCCTCTCTCTTTTTTGTTTATTCCTGATACTGCTATGGCACATATACTTTCTCGCTTGGTGCCTTCTCCTACTGTGCCTGCTTCAGGAGTTGTGCTCCTTCTGTAGTGCCACCTCTAGAGTCTCCTTCGGAGTCTTCTTCTTTGCCTCCTGACTATACTACAAAGCCTCCTGTAACCTAGGTTTGCACACGCCGTAGTGCTTCGACCTCTTCTGAGCCTTCTTCCGATGAGCCATCTTCCTTTGATGCACCATCGCCTACTGCTTCTTTCTCCTGAACAGATTCTTGGTCGTGGTCATCGGTCTCGTCAGCCTGTTGATAGGTATGGCTTTGGACGGGTTACTTGGCAAGGTTTTACAGGTACTGTCCTTTCTGAGCCTCTTTCCTATCGTGATGCTATTCTTCATCCTGAATGGCAGCTTGCAATGGCTGAGGAGATAGCTGCACTTGAGCGCACGGGCACATGGGATCTTGTTCCGACTCCCTCTCATGTTCGTCCTATCACTTGTGAGTCTATAAGGTTAAGACTCGCTTTGATTGATCTCTTGAGCGCTATAAGGCTCGTCTTGTTGCTCGTGGTTTTCAGCAGGAACATGGTCGTGATTATGATGAGACCTTTGCTCCTGTTGCTCATATGACCACTGTTCGTGCTCTTCTTGCTGTGGCCTCTGTTCGTGCGTGGTCCATCTCTCAGCTTGATGTAAAGAATGCCTTTCTTAATGGTGAGTTGCGTGAGGAGGTTTATATGCAGCCACCACCTGGGTATTCTGTTCCTGAGGGTATGGTTTGTTGTCTTCGTCGCTCTCTCTATGGTCTTAAGCAGGCTCCTCGGGCTTGGTTTCAGCGCTTTGCTTCTGTTGTCACAGCTGCTGGTTTTTCGGCCAGTGCCCATGATCCTGCTTTGTTTATACACACATCATCTCGTGGTCGTACTCTTCTTCTCCTCTATGTTGATGATATGATTATCACCGGAGATGATCCTCAGTTCATTGCCTTTGTCAAGGCACGTCTGAGTGAGCAGTTTCTTATGTCCGATCTTGGTCCTCTTCATTACTTTCTTGGGATTGAGGTTTCCTCTACACATGAGGGATTTTATTGTCTCAGGAAAAATATATCCAGGGTCTTCTTGATCGTGCTTCTATTACTGATCACAAGACTGAGGAGACTCCCATGGAGCTAAATCTTCATCTCTCTGCCACTGATGGTGAGCCTCTTGATGATCCTACTCGTTATCGTCACATCGTAGGTAGTCTTGTTTATCTTGGTGTTACTCGTCCTGACATTTCTTATTCTGTGCATATTCTGAGTCAGTTTGTTTCTGCTCCCACTCAGCTCCACTATAGTCACCTTCTTCGTGTCTTACGTTATCTTCGTAGGACTATGTCACGTCGTTTGTTCTTTCCACGCTCTAGCTCTTTACAGCTTCAAGCCTACGGTGATGCTACTTGGGCTAGTGATTCCTCTAATCGTCGATCTCTTTCTGCTTATTGTGTTTTTCTTGGTGGTTCTCTTATTGCTTGGAAGACTAAGAAGCAGACAGCAGTTTCTCGTTCGAGTACAGAGGCTGAGTTGCGTGCTATGGCTCTTGTGACGGCAGAGGTGACTTGGTTACGGTGGTTGCTTGCAGATTTTGGTGTTTCTGTATCTATACCGACTCCTCTTTTGACTGACAGTACTGGTGCTATTAGTATTGCTCGTGATCCGGTGAAGCATGAGCTTACTAAGTATATTGGCGTTGACGCATATTACACGCGTGCACAGGTTTAGGATGGTGTTGTCACTCTTCGCTACGTGCCTTCAGAGTTACAGTTGGCTGATTTCTTGACGAAGGCACAGACCAAAGCTCAGCATAGTTTTTATCTCTCCAAACTCAGTGTGTTTGATCTACCTTGAGTTTGAGGGGGGGGTGTTAGATATACTTGTATTTTCTTGTATTTCCTCTGTATTGTAGAGGGTTATGTGTATATTTCCCTTCATGTACTAGTGTATATATATCGGCCTTAGTGCCTCGTAATGAATACAAGTGCTATTCATAACAACTGTCACCTCACCCAATAAACCCATCTTGATGCCCACTTAGTGCTGATTAGGCAATAGGTGTCATGCCATTTTGCCACTGATGGAATAAGTCCTTGTACTGTTGGTCTTTGTGGTCCTCTGCAGGACGGCATCTTTGCTGCCCCAACCAGGACAGCAGGACAGCATCTTTGCTGCCCCAACCAGAACAGCATCTTAGACTAGACTAGCATCTTAGACTAGCATCCGTATGCTTGGCTGCCTTGGCCAGCTATAAATATGTAACCCCAACCCCTCAGGTTGGTATGGCATTGTGTGAAAATAAACCAGAAAATCGCCCCAACTCCTAGTGTCATCCTCTCTCGATGAGAGTAAAAATTCAGATACTAACAGCCACCTTCCTTTTACAATATTAATATGAAACAGAAAGTGGATCCATTAAGACAAATTACTGCAAAAACAAAAATATAATCCAGCACTCGCCTTATACAAGCCAATGCGACATCAGTTTCTAGCTTATACCAATCTTGATCTAATCTTGGATAGGTTCAATATTGGCAAATCTGCTATTTTTTAAAAGTACACTTAATCCTCCCAGAACCAAGTCATGCATGCACCTTATAATTTTTGTTATCAATAATATTAATAATATTAAGATGGACATGTGAAAATTCAGAAAATTATTCATACTACTACAATCTTAGATAGATTTCCGATCTATATTGTATTATAAAAATAGTGGTGAAAGACGCATTTTACGACCACAAGGACATTCAAAAGATATATAGAGATTGGAGTACTATGTATTCTAGTGTGAGCATATTTCCATTTAATAGAAGATAGTGATGAAAAACCATGAAGACACTCACTTGCTCATTGTGAAATCAATAGGCCCACCCTCATTTGATATCATCTTATCATGGTACTTGGTTGCAATAGCACCCCCTGCTTCTTGGTGCGTGAGAGAAATCCATGGCTGGAACAACAAGTATATGTCAAGAAACACTTTAAAGTTTAACAGCAGAAAGGTATATAATAAGAAAGCAAAAAGACTACACTTTTGTCATGTTATAATGTACTATGTTTTAAATATTTGACACTGTTGACTTTGGACACATTGACCATTCGCTTTATTCAAAAAAAAATTGCACAAATATATAAAAATATAAGTCATGCTCAAAGTACCATTGATGATTAAAAAAAAGTCACCACATGATAAATGAGATTTACATATGTTTTTTGAATAAGATGTTTCAAGGAAAAAAAAGATCAAATGTTGAGCCAAAAGTCAAATGTCAAAATATTTAAAAACTGAATCACCAAAAGCAAACTTGACTGATACATCTACTGTCACAAAAATACAAGATCCAATGCTCAGCAGAAATGATAAAACATAGAACATAACAATACCAGAAGTCATCCTGAAAACTAGCCAACACAAACAAAAAAGCAAAAATGGTATCATTATTTCTAACATCGTAATCTCCTGCTTGGTCCTTGGAATCTTCTAGGCGCTCGTGTTCATTTCCCTGTAAGTACAAGACAATCAATCATGAATAGATCATAGCACCATAAGTTACTTTCAATCTACGGTAGTTATTAGTGGTACCCCTTTTATCAGTAGCTGATAAAACTAACAATAAAAAATGGTGGGACCTCATCAACTAAAAGATGGACAACTCAATATGAAAAAAAATAGTGCTGACATTAGTAAGGGAAAGCAGTATTAAAAGGTTTATTAGACAAACGAAGGTCGAAGCATGTTGTATCCTTCGCATTCTGGATCAAAATAAGCGAATCATGAGAAACTCTTACGTTCATGCAAACAGAGCATAAATCTTATAATTGCAGGCAATTAGACTACTGATGTTTTACATGATCAGCCCAAGTATCATACTAAATAAGATTCTGCATGTATGCAACACTTCAATGAAATGGTCATATTGAAAGGGCTACAATGCAGAACAAAACAGCTAACCAGTTGATTTCATAGTTTCAAGGCCGGCAAATTTTTAGAGCAACAAATAATACAAAATCTGACAGGCAGAGGATGTTGCGCACCACCTTAAGAGATGTTGCAACAGAGCCACTAACACCACCATTTGTTTCCCGAGGTTGTAAAGCCTGCCTAGATTGTGCTCGTCCAGAAAATACATGTGACAGTGAGGGTCTTAGTTGCACTACTGCATCAATATGATTCAAATAAACCTGTACAACAAAGCAAGAAATTGAGTCCACAAAACATCATTGCAAAATGCAGATAAAAATCTAACGCTAGCGATTAGCCCACGTTGCCTACTAGGCTGCCAGCCAACAAGTTCTATATGGAGGCAAAGAAAAATGGAATTCTGGGAGTCTGAATAATTATTGGTAGACAGAAAGGACCGGAAGCTAGGAAGGCCACAAAATCAGTACCACTGGAACTCTGGGGGTACCTTGAGAAAAAGCAATGTTCAAGGGTACATAGTCAATAAGAAATGAAGTGAATAACTGTAACAAACAAGTATTAGCCTCATCTCTGTCTAATATTTACATCAGCTTCAACAGAATATTTCAAGATGAGTATGGAAATACAAGACTAATGTGTAAAAAGCAACAGGGAGTTACATAACCCAGGGCCTTAGTCCTGAACAGTTCATATCAGATAGGAAGGCAGCAACTTAAGACACAAGCAAAACACTAACCTATCCCTAAAATACACTAATACAGCCAACTGTGCAGTATTCAACATTTGGAATTAACTTCACAGTTGTTGACACATACTCCCTCTGTTCGAAATTAGTAGGCCCATTTCATTTCATTAAGATGAGCATTTGACCAATAATTTTTCAATTGACAAATGATTTTTAATATAAAGTTGATGTCATAAGCTTCGTTTTAAGTACTTATGATTATGACTTTGTATCACATATAAATGATATAATGATTACTAGTTCAAGTATTATCCCAACAAGACGAACTACGTCTAATTTGAAATGGAGGGAGCATATCCTACACTAAATGTGAAATACCACAATTCCCTAGGCTACTAATAAGTGATTTTGTGTCCAAACAAACAACCACAAACGCTGTCACAATACTTACCAAGTTGCCTTTAAGAACGCCAACCGCATAATCAGCAACATCAGCTGCCATGGATGATGATAGTGTCTGTTAACACAAAATAAGGCCAATTTGCCAAAAAAAAAAGATATCAATGAGATATGAACAAAATGTGAGAGAAAATTATTTGCATGCAAGCAGAACCATTACACAATTAAGATACCATCACAATTCACAAGTGCTAGAGAAGAATCTTATATTAGCTAAACTAGCAAACTATGGTTTATTATGATTGGATGAACTCACTTTGGTCAAAGTATTTGCCAATTTTACAACAACTCCCATCTTGAAAACAGAATTCACCAACTTATATTGCACTCATGTCACAAATACTAGTAATATTGGTCATGGCTCCAGACACAAAGTTTGATCACAAGCATGAAAAAAGTGTCAAGTACTTTTTGACCACAGATAGTATAGAACAAAAAAATCCAAGATGGAACATACCAAAACAGCACTCACATACCAAAACAGCATCCATCTTCTAATTCAGCACTGGTAAGTACTAAGTAGTAACCAAAGTGATTTAATGAATGGTGATGCTTTGAAATGTGCTACCAAATATCTTCATAGAAATTTATCTAAGCAGATCTCTGAAATTCTGAATCTGATCCCACCATTTGAAAGAGCTTTAAATTCGTAACTAGTTCTCTCTTTTGTTCCATCTTCATACAAGTGGTTGGCTTTTTATGTCGGCCCACAAAGCGTATCACGACAAACCTCCTTCACCAGGACATATGATATGTATAAAAACCATGGAACAAAGGTAGAGATGACCCGACACAACCCACCAAAAAATAAATGATGTGAAGTATTTAGCTAGAAAATAGGTATACTTTAATACAAAGGTAATTACTCCTATAAGTATCTAAATTATTAAGCACAGCACGAGTATCCAGAACAGGCACTCAGGTAACCCAATCGTACTACCACTAAACCAGCGTGCAACATGCAGGTTGATTAATGCAGGTTCATTAGCATCGCAAAAGATAAGTTAGGTTAAAGTAAGTAAAATCTCATCAATGCACAAAATGAAAGAATGACAATGCAATGTCCGTCTTGTAGTGGCGTAATAGGAGTTAGATGTCCCTGGACCCAAGTGACATGATGGCACCAATCGGCTATCTGCTGCATCACATTTCACATCTTGATTAATGGAAAGTTGGAAACAATGTTGCCCCTCCCTTTGCTACCGTGGCACACGGGACCCACTTGACGTCCACCCCCCCCCCCCCTCTCTCCCTCACTGGCGTGGCCCACATCTCTTGCGTTCTCTGTCCCTTCTCTAAACTGCATAATCCTCCCTCCTCTCAGCCCCCACCACAGTGGCGAACCGAGGGGGTGGTCCGTATATGCCACATCATACTCTAAAGACACAAAATATTGCTTATCCTTAGTGGTTAATATGTGTTGCTTTGTTCCTGTAGACCTGAGTTAGAATCCCATTCTATACATTTTTTGCTGATTTTTTCTCCTGGCATATCCTATGTGTAAATGCTGGGTCCGCCACTGCCCCATCATTGCTTCCTCCTCCCTCGCACGCACTGCTGCCCTACTACCGTATGCACAAACGCCTCCTCATCTCATGTGCTGCCGCCAGCCCACCACAAACCTCATCTACCATTCAATCATGTGTGCATGCCTGAGAGGAGGACGGAGGCGGCGCAAGTGGCAGCTTGAGAATAAGAGGCGGCAGCATGGAGAAGAGAGAAAGAAGAAGGTAAGAGTTTGCAGCAATATGTCAGTGAGGGAAAGGTGGGGGCGCTGTCAGGTAGATCACACATGCCACATCAACAAAAACCACCTTGGAAATCACTTTAAACTGTTGAAGGGGGTAATTGTCCGGTTTTGAGAATTGGAGGATGTATGATGTCAGGTTTTTCAAGTTCATGGGGGGTTTTAAAACACCATGACAATTTAAATGGTCAAAATGGACTTCACTCAACACAAAATACTCCCTCTATCCCAAAAAAAAAGGCATATAGATTTTTGACACGGTCTTTAAAGCAAAACTTTGACTGTCAATTGTTTAAAAAATATATTATCAACTAATACAAAACTATCGTCATATTAAAGTGCTTTTGAATATGAATTCAAACATATAGCATGCACATGCTAAAAATATATGGATTTGACTCAATTGTCGGTCAAAGGGACTTTTCCAAAAATCTATATGCCTTATTTTTTGGGATGGAGGGAGTATAATAATTGTATCTACAATACTCAGACTCAAGAAACAATTGAACACAAACTCTTCAACTCTGCTTAAGGGTATCAACAGATGATTAAATCTCATTTTGAAGCCAATAAGTGCACTAAATGACTGTCATGTGATTTTTGCAAGCTTAAAAAAACTCACCTGTTTTGTCAATCTCAAAGGTGCCTCTTGGTCATAATTTTCACTCTGTGTATTAATACTCAAATCAACTTCAACTTCTGAACTCGATGGCTTTACACGAACCTGGTGTATCCACAAATCCTTTAGCTAACTATGATAAATATACATTAAACAATAGAAATTCACAACAGCCAAAGGACACATATTGTTAATGGAGGGTGTACCTCTTCACATATCTCATTTAAGTCATATGGGCGCCAACACGGTCTCAGGGGATATTGCATAATGTACAGCTGTGATACAGATAATAATAAATTAAACAACAATTTAGAGCAAAATCTAACAGAAGAATACAAACACTAGGACTGAACTCAATACAGTTCAATTCAACATGACGAAGCAAACAGGTGCTACTGCTGGATGTTTGGGGCAGATAAAAATCAAACCTACCATAGTTAGTATTAACCTTTTCAACTGGCCCTATTTGCTTAGCTAATTTGCTATATTCGTATGTTTAGTAAGAACACATTATGATTTTACTGCAATCTAAAAGAAACAGCAGAAAGAGCTTGATAAACCCTTATAAGCCTTCTTATAACAAGTTTGTACAATGCAATAATCTACAATAAATAACATGTTCTACCAACAAGACAAAGAAAGAAGGAATTGAACTGGATTACAAGAATGTGTAATGCCTAGCATAGAACTATCAACTACATCTGCCTAAACCAAGATCTAAAGAACTCGTTAATGTAGAAAAGCTCTCCTTCAGTCAAACAAAGATCAACAATACAAATTGCATATACTTCGGAAAGATTTAGCATCATAACACCATAAAGAGTGCTAATGTCATGAACAATAGGCCACCACAACCAAAACCCAACATAATGGTCCAATTCGAACTGCCATTAAGTTGAACACAATCCAATCTGAAGTGTACTACACTTTGAGAGAAAGAATCAATTTATTTGGAAAATTTTCAGAAACCGATCAAATGCTTAGCCAAATTCAGGAACAAACACAACCGTCAACCGATGATTAATCACAGCAAAGACAAGAGACACTGTTGACAATGCGTATAAATATAGCATGTGCGCTCCCCTCTGAATATTGCAGTCACGCATGTAATGTTGTAGTCGGAACGATGATAATTCCGCAAGCAGCGAGCAGTCGATAACCCAATGAAACAATTTAACAGGGACGGGTTCCGCAGCTCATTACCTTAGTGTCGTCGTCGAACGGCTTGGGGTTGAAGTACACATCGATCTCGCGCACCACGAAGTCCTCCTCCTCCTCCTCAACCGCCGCAGTCGCCGCCGCCCCATCCCTAACAACAGCAGCGTCCCCCGCCGCCGCGCCATCCGCAAGACCAGCAGCGTCCACCGCCCCGTCCACCTCCATCGCGTCGTCGCGATCATCCTCCAGTGGCGCCGCGGGGGTGACCTCGGGTTCCGTCTCCGGTTTGGGAACGGCCACCGGCTGAGGTTTTTGGGCCTCAGCCTTCTGCCTGGGTTTGCCCTTGGGCCTGGGGCGGAAGCGGGTGGAAGCGGCTCCGGCTGCAGAGGCGGATGAGGCGGCCGGGGCGTCGAGGGAGGCGAGGTCAGCCATGTCGACGTCGGCGTCGAGGGACGGGGGCTTGTTGCCGCCGGTCGCCATCGTCGCCGCGGATTCACCTTAGGGCTTATGCGTGAATCGGGATTTTGGGTTCTGTATTCACCCAAAAGCTGTCCGCAACGGGCGTTCCCAAAAAATAGAGACACTGCGCTCCTGGTAGGGGATGAAACGAGTTAATTGGAACGGTGTTTAGGAAGTGGTGATAGGGAGTCCGTTCCATTAGACTTAGCCTAACCGAATTTTTTAATTTTTAGCATAGATGTACGTGCAATACGCACGTGTTGTGAAATGATCGATCCGGCAATAGAAAATAAAGAAAATAAAATTAAAGAAGGAGACATGATTGATTGGCTCGTTCCTTTCTCGTTAAAACTCAGAGAAGGAAAGTAACACGTGGGTGTGGGTATAAAATAAGTTGAGAAATAAAGAGTGAAAGTGGATGAAACAGTTTGCATCTATGAGTTTTGGGCCGTTCCATCCGTTTTCAACCTTATCAAAACTGCACAGTGGAACCAGCGTGAGGGGTATACCTATACCTTTCTTGGTAAAAAAGATTTTTACAAAACTCGTTCTTTTAGAGTATAGATTAGTTCGCATATAAAATGTCATACAATCGATTGGAGTGATTCGAGAAGATTAAAGTGTGTTTAAATCTTTAATACATCAAAATCTCTTTTAATTTTTTCTAATCAACTTTAATCCCCCTTCATTCAATGATGCAGACGGATATCGGAAAATATACGAACCATCTATATTAACTTCAAAAATGCATATTGAGGTACCTAAATTTGCTAATTGTGTCATCTAGATTCCAAATCTCATAATTAGTGTTAAACCTGTCTGCATGGCTTGCTGACTGAGTGGTGACGTGGGCCTTGACCTGTGCGTCCTATGTGGCAATCACGCCCAACCTCCATTATATTTTTCTCCCTCCTTCTATCATCCCCTTCCTAGCTGGGGAGCACGGGGAGGCGGGCCGCCGCAGCTGACACAGACATGAGGAGTTGGAGCCATGGCTCGGCGAGCATAGGAGGCGGAGCTGGACTCGTTCTCGACGACACAGACCTTTCGAACCATCCTTATGGTCCCTCGGGTCCAACTAGTGTGCCATCGCCGACGGGGTCTCCCATGTGCTCACTGTGGGGATAGATATCCTCTGGGCCCTCACAGCGTGAATTTGGTATATGGGCCGCTGGAGGGCCCAATAGAGAAAGCAGACCCCCATACAGAGTGCCAACTGGTCTCGTGGGCCCGAGAACGGATAACGAGCTTGAAAACTAAGTCATGACGCTGTAATTCAGGAAAGGCGTAAAGGAGTTGGTTCGGACTCTATATTCCAGAAACAACAAGACTTAGGAAAGGAAGCGTATAATCGTAGATTCTGTGTACTCTTTAGGATTCCAACCTGGGTAGGACTCATAGATAGAAATCGACTTGTAACCCAAGTCTAGCCAGATTATATAAGGCGGATGAGGGACCCATACGTAGACAATTGATCATCTCATCGCGCACCAGGCATCCAAGCCCTCATTGTAACCTCGAGAACCTAGATCAATACAACTCGCTGCAAACATGACGTAGGGTATTACGCATACTGCGGCCCGAACCTGTATAAACCCTTGTGTTTTGTCGCATCTCAACGCGAACCATCGAGCTACGCCGATCTCGCCACCCCAAAAGCATCATGTGACACACCCCGTGGTGCATTGCCGGTATCAAACACCGATAGTTGGCGCGCCAGGTAGGGGAGCGGCGAAATCGACATCAGCTAGCTCCATGGCCGATCGCCTCGTCAACGGCTTCATCCCAGATGACATGATCCAGTTTGGATCGATCACCTTCGTCGCTGATCGGAGCGGCGACCTTCACCAGCTTCGCAACGCGCCGGTGCGACCACGCATCGTCGTGCAACCATCGACCACTCCGGGGCGACCTGCACCATCGGATCGCCGCCAGGGACCAGCGCCTCGTCAGCATCCTCCAACTCCGCGCCAAGCTCCGGCACGTCGGTGTTGTCCGCAAATGCATGGAAAACACGTTGTAGCCTTTCACCCAAGAGTATTCTAGGGTATCGAATCCACGAGAAACGAGGAGTATAATAATCACACAACACAACGGCCAAACTAGCGAAGCTAGCAAGTAGAGGATAAAAGACAGGAAAGCAGGTTCTCAACAGATGTTAAAGCACCTTACTATACTAAGCATGCAAAGCACTATACTTGTTATGTAAACATAGACACCAAACCTGCAGAGCCACTGCTAGGCACCAGAGTGCTGATAACCCAGCTGAGAAAGGCGGGCGCTACAGGTTTCGGCTATATCGTCAGCGAGTCTATCCGAACGAACGGGATTAGAATACTGAGAACACAAAAATTGTCACCTAGTGTGTCTACTAACCAGAGCTGCGTGAAATAGCTGACCAAGGCAAACTCTAAGTATGAACACCGTCGTGCCACTCAAAGAGTTTACTACTTACTGGTAATGAGCCAGAAAAGCAAGCACTACTATAGCCAACACTATAAGCATGCACAAGGTTCCCGTAAACTAACAAGTATAAAATTAAGTATGAAAGTAAAGTAAGAATGTAATAACAAAGGTGAGAGATAAGGAACTTTACTCAATCCTAGAACTGAATATCCTTCCTCTGATAACAAGCCTAGGAGAGAAGAGAAATCCCACTCCCGAACTCTGCACTCACTACTCTTCTTGATACAAGAGGAACTCTCTCTATATGCTAAGGGAAAGCTTCACTTCTCCACACTATACACTCTACTACTACATTTGTCCACTAATCCACACCTCACAAGGGAGGTCTAAGGGGGTATTTATAGTGCTAAGTGATGGAAAAGGTCGGTTGTGGCGGTTGGAGACGGTTAGAGGCCGGGCGGCTTGGGTGCCAAGCCGGGCGGCTCGGGTTGGAGCCGGGCGACCTGGTCCTAAGTCAGGCGGCTTGGCCAACCCTTGGATCCGCCGCCTCACTTCATCCCACGGTCCATATTGCTCCTCCAAGGCGGTTATAGGTCGGTTGGCGGTTATTTTTATGTGGTTTTGCCTCAACCATTGGATTCTTTTGTGTTTCTACCTTAGCCATTGGATGGAACTCCACTGGATTACTGACTTAGCCAATCCGTGGGCTAGATTGATGAAGTGCCGTGGCATGGTGGTTTGTTCTCTCGGATTCCAACGGGAGTTGTATTTGACACGTTGTCTCTTGAATGCAGGTGGAAGATGGCGGCATTTGGAGAGTTTCACAGGCCGGGCGGCTTGGGCCTGAGCCGGGCGGCTGGGGCCTGAGTCGGGCGACCTGGGTCCTTAACCCATATCCAGCCCTTCTTCCTGGTTCACATGTTTTCTCCATGTTTTCTATGTTTTTGCACCATGACATGTGTTCCTGTAAGATCTTTGTACACAACTCGTGGAACCGGTTAATATGTATGAAATTTACATAAACTTACCCTTGAAACCTGAAATATTGGTGGTCGAAATAGGTTAAAACGACCGGCCAATGCCTCGAAAGATCTCATGACGGCCTATGTCTCAATCAAGTTGGGGCAGGATGCGCTTTAGTGGCTTCGCCACCTCAGGCGGAAGAGCATTGAGGACTGGGGCGACTTCCATCGTATATTCATCGCCAACTTCCAGTCACTCTCCGACAAGCTGGCACAACGATGGGACCTCAAAACCATCAGGCGCAAGGATTCAGAAAGCCTGCGATCGTACCTCAAGCAGTGGCAGGCTCTCAGAAATCGTATCCCGACGTATCTGAGGATACGGTGATTGACGACTTTCTTCAGGGCTTCAATGACCAGGTCTTCATCAAGCACATACTGGAAAGGGCGCCCACTACCTCAGAGCGTCTCTTCCAGGAAGCGGACCGCTACATTACAGCGGACGAATGAGCTCGCGACCTTGTTCGCCTGCAACAAGACGACCGGGGCAAAGGCAAGTAGGAGAGACATGAAGAACCCTCACGGCAAGATCGTCGCTGGGACAAGAGGCCTTGGGAGGAGGTCCGAGTCATGGCTCCAGCCCCAGTACGACCACGTGGCCTACCTCCAGCCCAGGCTCAAACCCTCGATCAACTCCTCGACGAGCCATGCCCTGCGCATAAGGATATGCACCATACTCTCAGGAACTGCCGCGACTTCAAAGCCATGCTGACGCGCGGCCAGTTCTCGGTGACGCAGCCTACCCCGCCGCCTCCCCCACTGCGGAACCAGCCTCCGCAACGGCCGACTGGAGGCAATAATCAACGCTTCCCCGACGTCAACAAGGAGGTCAACTTCATCCTAGGAGGACACGGTGCGTACGCGAGCATACGCCAACAGAAGCTAGAGGATCGGCGGATCAACGCGGCCGCCTCAGAGCCGCCGCAACCATACGATTGGTCCCATGAGCCAATCTCGTTCAGTCGGGCGGATCAGTGGCTCAACTTTGATGAGCCAAGCAAGTACCCGTTGCTCATAACTCCCATAGTCGGGGATACCCGACTCAAAAAGGTTCTAATCGACGGCGGGGTAAGCATCAACGTGGTGTTCCCTAGAGCTCTGCAAGAGATGGGGATCCCGCTCGTCGAACTCAAGAGGTCGGATACCCCGTTCTTCAGAATTGTTCCGGGCGCAGGTGAATACCCGCTCGGGCATATCTATCTACCGGTCGCCTTTGGCACGGCAGAGAACTTTCGCATCGTGACGCTGCACTTTGAAGTCCCGACCTTCAACTGCGTCTACAACGCCATCATCGGGCGTCCTAGGCTAGCCAAGTTCATGGCTATCCCGCATTACCCATACCTCGTTCTTAAGATGCCAGCTCCAGGTGGTGCTCTCTCCATACGCGCCGACTTCAAGGGAGCCTCAGAGTGTGTGCAAGAGGCCATGCAGATGACCCTTGAGCAGAATCATATGGCGGCACAGAAGAAGCTCAAGGCGGATGAAGCCAGCATGTCGCAGGAAGACCTCCAGATCCCAACTCAAGAGGCGGCCTCAAGCGAGGCAGTTCAACCAGCCGTCCCGACAAAAGAGATAAGTCTCGACCCCTTGGACGCAACCAAGACGACCGCCATCAATGCTCTTCTTCCTTCCAAATAGGAAGACGCGCTCGTCCAGTTCCTGAGGGCCAACTGCGACATGTTTGCGTGGAAGCCAACAAATATGCCCGGGGTCCCGAGGGAATTGGCCGAGCACCAACTCAAAGTGCTCCCCAATGCCAAACCCATCAAGCAGAGGCTGCGGCGATTCACTCCAGAAAGGCGAGAGGCCATTAGGGCAGAGTTAACCCGGCTGAAGGCTGCCGGCTTTATTAGAGAGGTCATGCATCCCGAGTGGCTTGCAAATCCTGTACTCGTTCTCAAAAAGAATAAAAATGACTGGTGGATGTGTGTTGATTATACCGATCTCAATAAGCACTGCCCTAAGGACCCGTTCCGTTTGCCTCGCATTGACCAGGTCGTTGACTCTACGGCCGGCTGCGCTTTGCTCTCTTTCCTCGATTGTTACTTAGGCTATCATCAGATTAGCCTAGCGACCGATTCATGAGAAAACAACGTTCATCACGCCTTTTGGGGCCTACTGTTATACCTCAATATCTTTCGGGTTGAAGAACGCAGGAGCAACGTACCAAAGGGCAATCCAAACTTGCCTCGCCGATCATTGGGGTGAACGTGTCGAGGCTTACGTTGATGACGTCGTAATCAAGACCAAGAATGAAGAAGATTTCATCGATGATCTGCGCCAGGAGTTCGACAGCCTGAGGAAATTCCAGTGGAAGCTCAACCCCACCAAGTGCGTTTTTGGAGTTCCCGCAGGTCAATTACTCGGTTTTGTCGTCAGCAACAGAGGAATTGAAGCCAACCCCGAGAAGATCAAGGCTATTCTGCGCATGCACCCTCCCAGATCACAGAAAGATGCTCAGAGGCTGACTGGGTGCATGGCAGCCTTGAGCCAATTCATATCACGACTCGGTGAACGTGGCATGCCCTTCTATAAACTCCTCAAGAAGGTCGACAGGTTTCAGTAGGCTGCAGAGGCCCAGGAAGCGTTGGATGCTCTGAAAAAGTTCCTAACGTCGCCCCCAGTACTCAAGTCTCCTAATCGTGCCACTGCGGACTCACCGGCCGAAGATCTGCTCCTCTGCATCTCTTGTACGACTCATGTGATCAGTACCGCGTTGGTGGTCGAGCGGCCGGACGAGCAGCACATGGTACCTAGGCAACATCCGGTCTACTTCATCAGCAAGGTCCTCAGTCCCTCCAAAATTTGGTATCCTCAAGTACAGAAGTTATTATACACAGTTCTTGTCACCGCACGTAAACTGCGCCATTACTTTGAGGAGCATAAAATTATAGTGGTTACGGAGTTCCCAATTGGAGAGGTCTTGCGCAATTGGGAGGCCACAGGGCGTATTGCCAAGTGGGCTTGTGAACTGGGGGCTCATGACATTGAATTCCATCCTCGTACTACCATTAAAACTCAAGCGCTAGTCGATTTCGTCTCCGAGTGGATCGAGCATCAAGTTCCTAAGAAGCCAGAAGTCATGGAAGTCTGGAAGATGTATTTTGATGGCCCGTTGAAGTTGGAAGGAGCTGGCGCTGGCGTCGTCTTCACCTCGCCAGCAGGAGAAAAACTCAAGTACGTGCTATAGATTCTCTTCCCGGTTTCCAACAACGCAGTTGAATACGAGGCCCTCCTCCATGGTCTTCGCATTGCCATATCACTCGGGATCTAGCGTCTAATGGCCTACAGAGACTCCTTGGTGGTCATCAATCAGGTCAACAAGGAGTGGGATCGCTCCACCAAAAGTATGGACAAATATTGCGAGGCAGTGTGCAAACTGGAGGGCAGATTTCAAGGCCTTGAGTACATTCATGTGGATCGGGATCGCAACGTGGACGCTGATATCCTATCCAAGCTGGGCTCGTCACGAGCCAAGGTACCCTCCGGCATCTTCGTCCAAGAGCTTCATCATCCTTCTGTCCGGCTAGACGAGCTGAACATACCTCCCGACCGGCATATCTTGACTATGGATGCGCCGACTGACTGGAGGGCTCCCATCATCAAGTACATTCTGTGCGAAAAAATTCCAGAGGATAAAGCAGAGGCCGAGCGAATAGCAAGATGGTCTTCCAGCTATACTCTGATTAATAATGAGTTTTATAAGCATGATGCCTTAGGAGTTTTGTTGAAATGCCTAAGCACCTCATCAGGGCAGACCTTGCTTAAGGAGATACACGTTGGAGTCTGTGGAATTCATGCTGCCTCACGCACATTGGTCGGGAAGGCGTTCAGGGCTGGTTTCTATTGGCCTACGGCGAAAAAGGATGCCGCTGAGTTAGTGCAGCACTGCAAGGCCTGTCAGTTCCTAGCCAAGCAGAATCTTCTTCCAGCATAGCAGTTGCAGAATATACCGGTCTCTTGGCCGCCGGGGGCATCGTCATTGTCGTCGTCGTCGTCGGAGTCCTCCTCCTCGCTGTCCTCCTCCTCGTCGTCAGAGGACTCTTGGAGGGTGGCGCGGCAGAGGCCGCGGAGCTTGGCACGCTCCTTGCAGTTGTATCCCTGAGAGTCGTCGGTGTTGGGCTCCGACTCGTCCTCCCGTGGCGGGGCATCCTCGGGGGCTTCCTTCTCTTCGCTGGAGGAGAAGTCCTCCGAGGACTCCTCGTCGTACGCTCCACCGAACAGCGCGTCTTCGGAGTCCTCGTACACCGATGACGGTGGTGAGCGCGCGCGCTTCTTCCCCTTCCCTCCGGCCATGGCTGAGTGCGAGGGGGCGGGGAGTTCTTGGGGTTTTTTCTTGAAAGACTGGTACTTAGTGGAGGCTGAGAGCCAATGGACCGGCCTCATTGCTCTCTTGGTGTGATGAGTGATTGTCAACGAGTTCAAGCCCTCCGATGGACTGGAGGCCCTCCTATGGACTGGAGGTAGACGATGAAGACCTCGATGGACTGAGGCAAAAGCCCTCCAATGGACCGGAGGCAAGTCTCGGAGTCGGTCGGCCATGGGAGCTCGGTACACGGAAGGGCGGTTCGGCAATGGCTGTGTAAGCCCTCCGATGGACCGCGAGGCAACTCCGATGGACTGGAGAAGCCGGGTGCCACCGTGGTGCTCCAATCCGAGTGCATGGCGCGAAGGCGTGCGAGGGAGGCTTTGGCTGCTTCGGCTCAAAACCGCCACCCAAGTTCAAGTGACTTGGTGGGTTGGGCTCCGACTCGCCAAGATAGAAGATTGGGCCAAGACCCGGCCCAGGAAGCCCGCAGAATAAAGTTTCCCGGTTACTGACTTCAAAACCGGGGGAAACTTCCGGACTACTGGCTACGTGGCGCACATCCAAGCGAGGCGTGGAGAAGAAGAAGATCAAGCCGTCATCGTAGTCGTCCGATTGTATCTTTTCGGTTTGGCCCCCTCCGGGCATTTTTAGAGTAGGGGTCTTAATGTAATTGTGTCGTTTAGGGCTTAGGGTATAAATAGACTTGAGAGGCTCCCTTGGAGCTCATCTTGGCAGCCACAAACCCTTGTTTTCCTAACCCTAGCAGCCAAGGTCCAAAGAGAGAAAAGAGATGAGATTAGCTAGGAGATGAGCGCCTAGTTTAGTCTAATCTTGTCATTAGTGGGAGGATGAAGGGAGGTAGGCTCCAGGGAACTCTTGTAACCTGAATTTCGTGGTTAATTCAAGGTTCTTTGTTGTGAAATTCCAAGTCTTGAGCAGCAATCTCGTCCCTCCCTCTTTGCCTCTTTTCTAGTTTCGTTTTTGGTCCCGTTTCTTGGATTTTGGCTCGTTTTGTGTTGTCCAAGGATGAGACCTTTCTTTTGCCGGTATTTTGCCTTGCTAGGACGTGGTGCATCTCACTAGCTAAGTGCTAGAATCATCCAACCACGAGCAAGGGCCGTTCTTGACGTTTCTAGGTTTTTCGGGTTCAACTCACCAACCTCACGAGATCTGAAATTCCCGTGCAACCCTTGATCTTTTCAAGTGGATCTTTTGGGGTTTGCTAAGGAAGGTACTTAGGATTATCCATGCAAATTTTCGTGAAGTTTCGTTGAGATTTGACCCCGTTTCAATCGATTTTTCAAAAGGGTGTCGGGCTGTTTTTTTAGTGCAGTTTTCTGCTGAGTTAAATAGTACGGTCTGTAGAGACCGGATAGTCCGGTCTGTGTGGCGGAGAAACCGAGGTTCGGCCACCTCGTGTGTGTATCTCAGGTTTGTTTGTCCGGTCTTTTGTCCGGTTTGCCAAACCGGACTGTCCGGCCTGAAGTGTTTCTGGGCTGTTTTCTTCCTCTCCTTAACTTAGTACGGTAGGCCTTTTGGGGGGGTTCGGATAGTACGGTGTTTACTATTTTAGGCTGTTTTCTTGTGTTAGCTCCTCTTCTTCCTTGGTCTTTTCTCCTTGGTTTCTTTGGTCTTTGGAGTGTTGTTGTTTGCTTCAAACTTGTTTTGTGTCAATCACTGCATGCCCATACTCTTCACTCACGTCTTAAGTGAGGCACACTTCGGTGCGTTGAGTGGCTAGTGTGCGACACTTGCAAGTTTTGTAGCTTGTCTTGTTTTTCTTGTGCCTTGTTGTTATTCCGTGCTTTGATGCTGTTTTAGTGTTCGTCCAGGTGTAGTGTGTTTGTTCCATTAGGTGTAGTCGGTGTTTCCGCTTTTCACTCGATACGTATCTGTTCAGTGGACGGTATCGGGTGTGCGTGTGTTTTTGTGAGAGAGCACTTTTGGGGGTTTGAGTTTGAGTTTTTCAAGTGCTCCTATTCACCCCCCTCTAGTCGCACGTCTCGGTCCTACAAGTGGTATCAGAGCCGATTAGGTTTCCTATACCTTAACCGGTGACGAAACCGTAGCGACGATGACTTACTCCGGGAAAATTTCCGTCCTTGGCTCCGATGGCTATCCCTACTGGAAAGGTAGGATGGAGGTGTTCCTTGTTAGCCAGAGTCAGGACATATGGGATGCTACTCAGAGTACGACTTTTGTGGTGGTTCTAGTCGCTGAGCGTACTACGCAGGATATCGTGGCTCAGCATGAGGCGAATGCCAAGGCTGTTAACTTTCTCTTCTCCGGGCTTGGTCCCATGGATTATGAGAGAGTGAGTCACCTTAAGACTGCGCGTGAGATATGGTCACTACTTAGTGCACACCATGAGGGTACTGCGACGATTAAGGCTAGGCTTGTGGAGACTTATCGGCGCGAATATGAGAATTTCGTCCAGAAGCCGGGAGAGTCAGTAGACGACTTGTTTGGTCGCTTTTAGTCGATCATCAACAAGTTGCGTGTCAACTCTGCCCCCGCTGCCCTCCCATATACCGATCATCAGCAGGCTGTCAAGTTGCTGTATGCTTTGGATAGAAAAATATGGGAGATCAAGGTGAACTCAATCATTGAGTCGGCAGGGTATGATACGATTGGAGTAGAGGCGCTCTATAGTAAGCTCAAGGCCACCGAGGTAGATTACAAGATGAGGGATTCCCTCGCTTGTACAGGTTCTAAGAGTCTGGCCTTGGCTACCGCCTCTAGTGAGTCTGTTACTAACCCCATGTTACACAACTTCTCGTTTTCTGCTTTGATGTCTGTTACAGAGGAACAGCTAGCGACGCTTAGGGATGATGAGTTGTGTCTGGTGTCTAGTCGCTTTCAGCGTGCCTATGACAACCGGATGAGCAAGAAGAGGGGAGAGCGGCCCAAGTGCTTCGAGTGCGGAGAAGTCGGCCACTTCATCGCCGAGTGCCCCAACAAGAGCGACTACTACAAGAAGGGCAAGAGCTACTCCCGCGACTCCGACAAGTACCACCTCAGTAAGGCAAGCTTTGACAAGCACCGCTCCAGCAAGCACGACTCCGGCAAGCGCCCTTTCGGCAAGAAGAACTTCCGGAAGGCTTTCAAGAGCTACCAGAAGGACAACCGGAAGCGGGACAAGGCCTTCTTCGCCGAGATCGGGTTCTGCAGCAGCGGATCTTCTTGCTCTTCGTCCTCGTCGAGCTCAAGCGATGAGGAGATCCCGTATAGGAAGGACAAGAGGAATGATCAAGGCGGTCCAGCTGGCTTGTGCTTCGTTTCCACCAAGTCCAGGCGCAAGAACAAGGACAAGAGAAGCTCGGTTTGCTCCATGGCGCTTGAGGACAAGGAGGACAAGGATGACGGCAGCAACTCTTCTTCCGATGATGAGGTAACTTCTGAGCAAGCCGAAATCCTTGAGATGCTAGAGCAGAACAGCCGAGAGCTTAAGGCCCAGGATAAGATGCTGGAGAAGGCAGCCAAGAAGCTGCAAAAGTTGAAAGACCAACTTGCTGAGACTTTAGAGGAGAATGAGAGGTTGAGGAGTGTGAGACCCCAACCTAGTGAGATTGAGTGTCCTACCTACGAGTCTTTCATGACGGAGCTTGGTGACCAGAGAGATAGGTATGCCAAGCGGGTAGAGGAGATAGATGAGCTGAAGGCTGAGCTAGGCAAACTCCAGTCCAAACTGGATGAGCCTACTTTGAGTGGAGAGCTTGAGTGTGAGTCTTGCCCCTGTCTAGCTAGAAAGCTAGTTATTTTGAAGGAGAAGTTTGAGGGGCAGCTCATGGAGCTTGAGGAGCTTAGGGCTAGACCTACGCTTTTGGGTGTGTGTATGGTCTGTCCTACCTTGAGAAGTGAGTTAGAGCAGTTGAGAGCTGACTTTGAGGTGCTTTCAGCACCTACTGACACTTGTGAGAACTGCCTAACCCTTAGGATGCAACTGATGGATAGGGATGCCACCATTAGGAAGTTGGAGAAAGCTGTTGTGGTTTTCTCCCTAGAATGTGATACCTGTGCTGCCTAGACAGTAGTTCTAGAAGATCTGAGGTTGCAGGTGTTGTCTTTGCAAGATGACAACAATAGGTTGAGAGAGGTGCTGAGTTGGGGTGTATGCAAGGCAACCCCAACTAGAGATGATCATAAAGAGCACCAAGAGAGCTGATGGTGACTTGAGTGGGTTTGGGTTTGGTGAGTGCAGTACTTCAGGTGAGGAGAGTGCCCCAGCTAAGATCAAGACTGCACCTACAAAGCCAGGTGAGACTGTTGATGGGGTATACCATGAGCCACCCAAGGCTGCCCCAAAGAAGCAGTACTGGACACCCAAGCCGTCTAAGGCTAAGCTGGACAAGATTGTTGAGGAAGAGCTTAAGCCCAAGGGCAAGAAGCCAGTCCAGCAGCCTGAGCCACCCAAGGCCATACCACCTAAGCCCAAGTCCCAGCCTAACCCAGTTCCTAAGAGGCTTGTCTACCACTGTGAGTTTTGCTAGCGGAATGGCCACCTAGAGGAGTTTTGCTTCAGGAGGAAGCGGGTTGAGAAGCAGGAGAGAGCTTGGGGGAACCAGGATCAGTTCTACTAGGGTGGTAGGCAAGATCCTCCCCACCGCGGTGAGATGAGAGACCGCTTTGCCGGTGGTGAGAGAGGAGGCGGCTTTCAGGCTCGTGCTCCTGGTAGTGAGAGACGCTTTACCGGCCGAGTTCCTAGTCGTTTTCAGCACGGCTATGGACCTCGTGACCGAGGCTTTGAGAGAGCTTTCGAGGGTTCATGCTTTGGAGGTCATGGTTACCCTGATCGTCGTGATGATTTCTTTGATTGTGCTTACCCCACTTTTGAGCAGATGGCTCGGCACTGGTACAGCAGTTTTGGGATTAACCCCAATGCAAGACCGTTTGCTCACCGTCGCTTTACTTGACTTTGCAGGATCGAGGCATGGAGGACGTGTGGATCATGGACTCAGGGTGCTCTAGACACATGACAGGGCACCGCAAGTGGTTCTCCAGCCTCATCCCCGTGAGCACCAAGTAGTACATCACATTCGGGGACAATGGTCAAGGTAAAGTGTTGGGTGTTGGTTCTGTTTCGCTCTCTGCTAAGCTTTCCCTGAGAGAAGTTGCCTTTTCCGGAATTTGGGGTTCAATTTGGTCTCTGTTTCGCAACTTCTCGATGAAGGATTTGAGGTTCGATTTAAGAAGGGTGTGTGCTGCGTTCTTGATGCAGAGGAGACCCTTGTTTGTTCTTTGCTGCCTTTTGGTCAGGTTTTTAGGGTCGACCTCACATCTGTTTCTGGCCCTGTGCGCTGTTTGGTTGCTAGTCCTTCTGCTGATATTTGGAAGTGGCATAGGAGGCTTGGTCACTTGAGCTTTGATCTGCTGGTCAGATTAGGTTCAATGGGCCTAATCCGAGGATTGCTCAAGTTGAGAGCTGAGAAGGACTTAGTATGCCACCTCTGTCGTCATGGCAAGATGGTTACCACTTCTCACATTCCTGTGTCTCAGGTTATGACCTCCTATCCGGTTGAGCTACTCCATATGGATACAGTAGGTCCCGCTCGGGTAGCGTCGGTCAGTGGAAAGTGGTACATGCTTGTTGTTGTGGACGATTTTTCGCGGTTCTTGTGGGCATTTTTCATGGAGTTTAAGGATGAGGCGTTTGGTTTTGTTCGGGATCTAGTACTGAAATTGAGAAATGAGAGTCATAAGGCCATGAGGGCTATCCGCAGTGGCAATGGCGGAGAATTCAGAAACTCTCGGTTCGAAAACTTCTGTCGTGACCTAGGTCTTGAGCACCAGTTTTCTTCTCCATATACCTCACCGCAGAACAGTGTTGTGGAACGCAAGAACCGCACATTTGTTGAGATGGCACGGACGATGCTCGATGAGCATAGGACTCCGAGGCGCTTTTGGGCTGAGGCAGTGAATACGGCCTGTTACATTGCGAACCAGATTTTCTTGCGAGCTTTCCTTAGGAAGACCTCGTATGAACTTCGGTTTGGTAGGTAGCCCAGCGTCAAGCATTTGCGAGCGTTTGGCTGCAGGTGCTTTGTGCTTAAGAAGGCGGGGCATTTGGACAAGTTTGAGTCTCGTTGTTTGGATCGGATTTTTCTGGGGTATGCTTCTAGTTCTAGGGCTTTTCGTGTGTGGTTTTTAGAATCCAAGCAAGTTGTTGAGACTTGTGCGGTTTCTTTTGATGAAACTATGCCCTGCACAACCCCTGCCTTTGAGCTTTCAGGTGATGATGAAGAAGGCACCCCCATCTTTGAGGATGAGGAAGGTGCAGTTGATGTTGGTGATGCAGGAACCATGTGGCGGAACCGCCCTGCTTAATCCAGACTAAGCACACCTGCCACCTCTGACTCGCAGTGCACTTAGGCTAGACTAAACCCGGTAGTCCGTCGAGCTACCCAAAGGGCACTCGATGAAACCATCGCCCGAGGGGACCGACATCACACACATTTAGCCCTCGAAGGAGCCACAACAGATTGCATCATCACAGGCAGTTGGAGTAGAGAATAAGTAGACTTAGTTTACAAACCGAAGATAATAGTCAAATACATGTTCAAAGATAGCGGAAGCGATTTAAAATATACATGTATAGCGGAATCGGATTCAGAGTATGTATAGCCGAAGCATTTTCAAAAATCTCGCAGCGGAAACAATATACTTAAATAGTCTTCATGAAGAGATAAACAGGGCGAGTAGCACCGAGCCCACCGGTTCTACCACCTCCAACACAGTTATCCAGGTGTCTTCAGTACCTGTAAGCCAAAAGTGGGGGCAAACCCTGAGTACTAATTACTCAGTAGGACTTAATGGAATTGGCTTACGGCTGACGCAAAGCTTGCTTACTAAGAATTTGATCCTTAGCTGTTGATTTTAAACAGAATCAAGTCAACATGTGCAAGCAGGATTTACAGCTGCTTGCTTTATCATATAGAGTAGGATTTGACAGCTACTTAGTTTATCATATCAATAATACTAATCATGAGTAAAATAAAAAGCTGCATGAAAGTAAAGCATGTATATTCAAGTATGTAGTATTCAAAACCATGAATTCATAATACAACATATTCAAGTGGATTACTACTTTGCCCGTCAGTGGTATTGGCATTCTCACACCTGGTGAGCATCAGCGATTCGAATCGATTTTTATATTCCCGGGAATAACTAGAAGCACCAGGATGGCATATGCTTACTAACTCCCAGCGTTCCACATATGCTTCTCCCATCTCCACCTGTCCCGTCTCAAGTTCGATGACCACTCCCGCCTGACTCCCGGAGCGCGTTGTCGCAGGAGCGGTACCTCGGTTACGTTGGGTTCTGCCCTCCTTTGACACCCACCTCCGCGGCCACCTTCCTCTCAACCAGTGGGTAGGAACGTGCCCCTTGCTTGAGACGTCATAAGTAAGACTTTCACCGGCCCATAGATTCCGGATAAGCACCCTAGCAATGTTATGCCGACCAATAGGCGAACAATGACCGGCCTTATGCGACTCGGGCGGAGTCCACCATATCATCCATATCATCATCATCATTTTTCTCATATAACCATATCTCCGCCCGGTCTCGAGTTAAAACCATGAGCATCCTCATAGCTTTCATCATAGTAATAGTTCCTGTGACTTTTGAAAAAAAAACCACCTACGCGACGAGTGACTCCATTCACTCATGTCTACTCGTATCTAGCATTACTAGGCATACTCGTCCTACGCACTCTATTGTAGGTGCTAGGGCCAGGGCGGCCAAGGAGTCTAATGCAAATGGGTTCCAAACAACTCCTAATGCAGATGCGTAAGCATTCATCAAGTACATTTGCTAGGTAAAGCATGGTCCTGCCTACCTTCGATTCACTTTTAATAAAACCAACAAACTAAGCTACTGTTAGTTTGCCGGGTTGTGAGGCTTTGCCCCAGGCAACCCCTTGATCCCTTGGACAACTCCTCCGTCCAAACACGACTGATGGGCCCTCCAGGTCGTGAGTGGGTCTTAGTTGGTCTTTTGGACACCTATACTTGATGTAGTTCCACGCACTTTGATCACGTATCTGCAATTAAGCGTCACTATATAAATGCCATGCATGATGCAATGATTGCGATGTATGAGTATTAATGCACACCCGTGAACAATCATTTCATGGATGGACAGAAAAGTGATTGATAAATTATTTAACAATAAGCGACTGTATGCATCTAGCTAGGGCAAGCACACAATTTTTGAGAACAACCATTCACAAGGCAACCTAGAGTTTATTACATGATCACATACTAAGTTGAGTTGTCTTGTTTCACACCTCGTGCAAGCAAAGCATCAATCAAATATACGTTCACACACATAAGGGACTACTAATTTGAAACACCATTCCTAGCACTAGTGACAGCAGCGCTCTTATGGCCTATAGTAATCATACATTTAAACAAGCACATTTACGTTTGACAAGTTATACATCATAAAGGGGAAAACATGTCACACTAAGCATTTATACGAAACATTCTTTAGTTATACTTGGCATGAACTGCACGTACAAAAATTTACAAGTTAAAACTCCCAAGTTTGACAGGACATCTATTTTCCATATGTTAATCCTAGGTGAATTTAAGATGTACATATGAACAGTGTGAATGACCCTCTAGCATATACTTTCTAGACTCTATGCATCAACCTTAGGCTACTAAATTTTCCAGAGAACTTTTCTAGCCATTTATGACCACTTTTCCTAATTATCTTTTCTAACATGTAGCATTTTATCATTTTCAAATCACCATTAAAACTTAACATGTAGGGGCTCATATTTTACCAGTGAGATACTTATACTACTCAAGGTATAGGAAAAATACTAGAGAGTCAAATTGAGCATATTCCATGTAGCCTCCAATTTCTAAGTTAAATAATTGCACATAGCACATATATAATGGTAAAAGGTAATTAAACAGTAAGTGCTAGGGCTACAAAAATTCACATAGTGCTACAATGCCACAAGAAAGCTACTGTCCAAGTTTCATGCCATTTGGAGTTCATTTAGTCCACTTTAATCATTTATTTACCCTAATCATGCATGCAATAAACCAGGGGCAAAACAGACTTTTCACACATCCACATCATACCTATCTTGTAGATCTCTTCAATAGGAGTCCATAGCCACTGAGTTTGTCCATTTTGGATTTTTCTTTGAATTGTTATGATTTTTCAAAGTTTACAGATTTAGAAAAAGAAAAACATACAAAACAGGGAGCTAAACGAAATTAACCATATACTTCAGGGGCTAGCAAACAAATGTCCATAGACTCTGTCAACAGCGCACTAATTCAACATATATATAGGGTTAGATCTGCAAAAATTCAAAGGCTTGGATTAAAACGTGAACCGCCAGTAGATCTAGGGTCTAACCTGCAAGTTTTGCAAGACACAGTGAATAGTCAAATAGTATGCAGAAAAGGGAAGGGCTTTAATGCAAAGTGTCGCCTTTTCTTCTACCTCCGGCCAGGGGGAGAGCAGCGCGCGGAGGCCGGCGTTTCCGCGCCCGCGCCGGCGCGCAGAAGCTTGGACTTGGAGCCGACGGGGTCGCCGGAGGTACCCCTGGTCACGGGGTTCGTTTCCCCCTTGATCTCGTCGCGCAAGGTGGTCGGAATCGTCGGGGAACGTGCGCGAACCGGAGCGACGATGACGGCGCAGAGCGTGGCAGCGCATCGCTCGATTCGGCGGGTACCGGCGGAGGAAGGGGCCACGGTTGGGCGTGTGAGCTGCGCGAGGGCGAGAGGAGCCCAACGGAGGCAGCCTGGAGGCTCGGGGGTGGCCCGAAGGGGGTCCTCCACGGCGAGGTGGTGCGCGGCCGGTGCGGCACGCGACGGCGTGCGTGGGAAGGGTGCTAGGACCGATGGCGGCGGCCTAGAGTGTGGGGATTCGGCGGAGGGGCCTGAGGCGGGCACGGGGCACGCGTCGGATGAGGCGAAGGTGGCCCGAGGTGGCGGAGGCGCGAGCTCGACGCGACGGGGTTCATGGCGCTGGCCATGGCGGGCGGCACTCAGAGCACGGGAGAGCAGGAGGGCTAGGAGCGGTGGTATGCCACTAGAGCTAGGGGAAGGTGGCGCGGGGGAGGACTCGACGCCGGTTCGCACTGGGGTTGGGAAGGGGAGGCACGGGGAGGACGCGGCCGCGAGCTCAGGCCGAGTTCGGCCATGGCGGAGTGCTCGGGCGCGAGAGACAGGGAGGCACAGAGAGAGGGCAGGGCGAGGGATAGCGGGAGGAGAGCGTGAATGCGGACGCAATGGCGGCCAGGTAAAGACGCGGGCGAGCGGCAGGCCGAGCCGGCGCGCTGGCAGCCATGGCGCGGCGCGGCAGAGCGTTCTCGCCGCGTGGGTGAGCAGGAGAGGAAGAGAAGGATGGTGGATGAAAGGTGGAACCGGTCCATGGACCTCTCGACGCCGGAAGGTGGGACCGAGTGAGGAAGTGAAGAAGAGGAGTCCACGGACCGGGTCTACGAAGGGCAGGAGTGGTTTTTAAAACCCGGTGGCCGACGGTGGTTTCCGGTCTGCTGGAATCCGAGGCCCGACAGGTGGGACCCACATGTCATAGGCACAGGCAAAATAAAAGGGAATGGGAAATGGAAAACTCAGGTTTGACTGCTAGGGCCCTTGTTCGTATTTCTCATTTTGGAACATTCTAAAGGCTGATTCAGGACAAACCCAACATACAAGAAGTGTTCAAAATTTGTTTATATACAACTTTGTTATAAACTTTGATATCATGTTCTGTGTAAAAATATGGTTTAAATTTGAATTTAAACTGCTGACCCCTGTTTGACCCACAGAACACATAAATTTAGAAATTCTAAAAGTCCCCCTTATGGTCACTTTCATACAAGGAGTTTTATACCAATGTTGTTCAGAATTTCATAAACTACAACTTTCTCAATACACTCATTGCAATATTATGGCTGTAGATCAAGGAAATTTGAATTTATGAAACAGGCCAGGTTTGGGCAGAAATCATGTATTGCAGAAAAGGTCCCAAAACACTATCCCAATCACTGTGCATGTCAACACTCCAATTACCAAAGTTGTTCCTAATATAATTTTCTACAAGTTTGGTATATAAAGTTTGGCTTGGATCACCACAGATTTTGAATTACAAGCACAAACATTGTTGAGGGTTTGGTAAAACAGGAATTTCACTTCGTGTAGAGGCTTTCTTGTTTCCAACTTTTGAAGTATCAAATGAAGTCCAATCACTTCCATAATAGGTGCATTTGAAAGGTGATAAGTTCAATTTCATTTCATAGAAAGGGAGAATTTGAAGTTGTATAGTGAAATCAAAAGTAATTTCAGATTCAAGTTTGGGGAAAGCTGAAAATTCAGACTTGGGAAATTCCTAAGTGTGGGCTGATTTTGGTTATTTCCAAGAGAATTGTGGTGCCATTTATAATTGGTTAATGACATTTTCAATCCATGTTCAGGGTAACAAAAGCGTAGTATATGACTTGCACCACAAGTTTGATATAAAGCTTAAGCGAGGGTGCTTAATGAACTTGAAAGTTTTATTAGGGACTCCAGTTTGGTCTCGATCACACTTGCTACCCTTGGAAGAAACTTTAACTGGATTTGGTTTGATCTTTTAAGCCTCTTTTCTTTAGATTTTTGGACATTGTCAAACAGAAAGGTCTAGGGCTACTTTCTTATCCGAGGTTTGGCATTGGATGTTGAGCTCAAAAGCATGTGAGTGTTGACTTATTCAACCACGAAATGTGTGGTCTTGTATCCTGTGTAGAAAATTTTGATTTGGTGGCTCCTCCACATATTTCTTGTTACTATTCTAAGCATGATTAAGTCTTAATCCATCATTAGCTTGTCTCTAACTGCGTGTTATGGCTCTTGAGATGCCAGGGGCATCACAACCCACCCCCCTTAAAGAAATCTCGTCTCGAGATTTGGAGGAAGCGGGGTTTTACGGCTTACTTCGTAATGTGAATGGTTTTTGGCCCGCGGTTCGTGTGCTTCTGTCACACATGGTATCATGTGAATCTTCCTCTATTAGCTTTATTAACTGGCTCGTGAAGGGTTAGGGCCTCTTTAACCCGAGGTAGTTACAAAGCTTTTGAATACTTCCAAGGTGGTCCTTCTTAGGGGCTCGGCAAGTCGTAGTTTATATGAGAGCGAATGAACAAACCGCCCAGACGGTGTGGCCAATGTGAAAACGGCAGTGCTTTACTCGAAAAATGGAACAGGGTTACTCCCTGACTTTGACACCAAGATTTATAAACGTGATGAATATATAGGTCTTAGGACAATTAGAAGCAAGGGGTACACAATCGGAGGACCGAACCATGAAGGCTCTTGGGATTCAAAGGGTTATCAATGGATGTGCTTTTAAGAGACACATTCATTTCATTTGATAGGGACTGTGTACACATATAAGGTATTAAATCCGAACATTCTTCAAAGAGTAAGATGTGGTGATACATAGCACATTCTACTCATTGTTTCGAGAAAGATGCCGTGGAAAGAGGATAGGACATATTCACCTAGATAAGGTGATGGTTTGTATGATTTCATATAATTGATCAAGACTGACCAAGAAAAGTATAAGCAGAGGGCTTATGCTTACTAACAGAACACCAAGGTTAGTGAGCCCAACTTTGAGGATAATTTCAAAAGAAGAATGAAACAACTCTTGAAAAGGACAATGCGATGAAAGCACTAGCCGAGAACAAAAGCTTAGTGCAGTGGATGATGCTGAAGTTCTTCTTTAGGAGATAAGATTCAATATATACGAAGGAAGAAATCATAAGATAGAGTGGTGGAAACAGAGTTGATTGCTTCCCACAAATCAAGAGAGGCAAATTGGAAGAAGGCAATGGAATGATGTAGCAAAACAGTGGGAATGGAACCAAGCATTCCCACAGATACGGGCGTTAAAGCTGATCCAGGTAAGCATAAAGGAGTCCGAGGCTAGGACCAACGGTTGAAATTGTACCATAGAGATAGAATCGATCATCCCTATGAAGAACGACTAGCAAGGATAAGCAAAGCAACGAAAAGATGTGGACAAGTGGAACCATAGAATTGATCCGTCTCCATGAATCGAGAAAAATTGTTCAACAAGGCGAGGCAAAGGTGTGAACGATACTGGGATTTGAGACGGATTTTTCCCCACAGGTCAAGAAAGGCAAGGTGAAACAAAGCAGGGAAATGATACAAGGCGGCAGTGGAAATAGAGTAAATTATCTCCACGAATTAGATGTATAGAGGTCAACAAGGCGATAGAAAATGGATATGAATGTTCCACAACTGAAGCGGCGTCATGCCTTTGCGAGTCTTGATACCAGCGCGCACCTAGTGACACAACCGAGTGACGGCCGTACACACGGGGCCCTAGGTTCCGTCGCGGCACCATAGACTGCTCGGGTAAACACTACATCAAGAGTGGTACAACTATCCAATTTCAGGACATGCGAACAATATCAGGTTACATAAAGACTTGACAAGTAGTATGTATGACATGGATTTCAGTGTATTGGTGATGTAGACCAAGGAGTTGAAAGCTCATAGATTTCAAAGGTTGGAAGCACAGGAATCTTGAGAACGAGAGACACATGGCCCATCAACTGTTGAGTTGGGGTGGTGACATAGACTCAGAAGTACATGAATTGGCGTGAACCCAAAACATATGGACTACAAAAGTTTGAAATGCGTGGAGTGCAAGAGCTTGAAATGCACAGGACAGGGGAGCTTGTAACTCAGGTCTTGCTATTTTTGGGAAAGGCATGATACACTAGAGTTGATTCCAAGGAGTTAGGCTCGAGTAACACAATAAACCATATTTACTCAATGTCTGGCCAAACAGGGTTACCTACACAAATCGATACCCGTACGGTTTGCCTAATCGTAGGATTTAAAACAATTGGGTCAAAAGCGAGCTTCTCCTTTTATTCATGTTGATGCGGCATTGAGCTTCATGTGGGAGACACCATGGTGTTGAATCTTGATTAAACGCCAAATCTGAGGACGTTGCCGAAGTCGAGGTTGATCCAGGATGCTTTCTTTTTATCTCTCATGTTGCCAGATAGGAACTCTATATCCTTGCCTAGGGCATGTGAGCGACGGTCAACTCCCGATCGAGGCTTCTTCTAGACTCGTTTCTGTCTTGGTGGAGCTTCAACTTGTTGCGTCGACGTAGATGTTGATGCTGTGTATGTCGGGTTGATTGGAGAAAAGTCTTCGATGATGAAGGCTTGGGCATTCTTCTCGAAGACTTCTTGGAGGCTTGCTTATTGTTCCGATGGCTAGGCCTACATAATCCTATGGACCCAGTATGTAAAAGTAAACATGTACGAACTACCCTGACTTCATCTTCAGGCGTGACGAAGTCCTTTAGTCGAATAATCGCGTGTTGTCGATGTAGGAGTCGATATTTCGTTTGTTGGGTCGACTGGAGAAACTTGTCCCGCTCCGGCGATGTGTGTTGGGAAATCTTCTTTGTATGCTTCGGTACATCAGGGGCTTGTGCGTCATCCTTGTGGTTGTAGACATGCCTACCGAGTCATAGCAACTAGGACCTAGGTGGTAACACGTCTGATTGTCTTGACTTGATCTTCGGGCTTATAGAACCTCATTAACTGAAGCATCCTAGGCCGTATATGTTGAATCGAAGTAGTGTTTGTGGAGTCTTCTTCAGCTTCGCCTATTCTTCACTCTTCTTATGATATCTTTGACGACGTCAATAAAGCTTAAGTCAGTGGCGACATGGCTTTCGAAAATCTTTTGTATAACACAGGTGTTACATTTACAAGCTCAATGAAATATGCCAAAAAGGGGAGACTACTACCAATTCTGGGACCTGATTACTACCTTTCCTTCTAACGTGTACAGCTTGCAGCCAATTACCAGAGGTGAATTAAGATAGTCTGCAAAAGATCGGGGTGCCATAGGCATACCTAAGTTTGTTCTCTACGACTTTGGTATAGAAAGTTGAAAGTTTTCCTTAAATGCCTTTAGAGTATTACCAGATTTAAAATTTCACACTGTAGGTCGCATAAGTGCAGATTTTGGTTTTTAACACGTTTTAAGTTGGGCTTTGAAACCCAAGCATGTTCGGAGAAAACATTGTCTAACAAAGTGATTACAACTTTACGTGCTACTATCACCTTATATAAAATATGTACCAATTCTATTTGCATCTTGAACTTCACATCAGAAACAGTAGCCACAGACAAAACTCATGTGCAACTTGTTACTACCAAACAAACATATTTATAGATGCAGTAAGAATCTAGTTGCTTTCAAGCAAACACATAGCTAGGCACATGAGATGAGATGGAATGATGCATGATTCGTCCTATTCGGTCTCGCATCACACATCCTTGGTATATTATATATATCTAACGATATTTCGGTGACATATATGCACGTCTCTCCTTAATGCAACTAGTCGTTCTCTAGTCGTTCTTAGATTCGCACGTGGTTAGTGTACCTGCAGAAGAATGCATGCTCATACATTACCACCTAGTGTGGCATCCACGCGTGACCGCTGTGTGGACAACGTTAGGGGGCCGATGCACCTTTTCCTCAAAGCCTGACTTTCCACCAGTACTAGGGATTGTCGAGAAAAAGGTGGATCCCAAAACCAAATGTAAGTGTGGTGGGCATGAAAGCCCAAAGCATGCCCACCACCCTTAAAGAGCTTTTACTTATACGGCATGAATGCAGGGTTTACAACCATTCGCAAATCCCGATAGCTTCCACCAGTACTGGGGACAGCTATGGCCGAAAAGTTGCTTTCCAAAGCGCCGAATATGCACATGAGTTCTATCTAGGTCAGAATGTCAGCGATGTCACCTGGATAACACTAAACATCCTTATACGGGCATAGCGTATACTCTCCTTTTTGAATTACTTAGAAAGGGCTTTCGAAAATAGTTTTGTAAACCAAAACTTGATGATGTAACAGTTGTCTGTGTATGATCGGCTCTGATACCAGCTGTGGCGGAACCGCCCTGCTTAATCCAGACTAAGCACACCTGCCACCTCTGACTCGCAGTGCACTTAGGCTAGACTAAACCCGGTAGTCCGTCGAGCTACCCAAAGGGCACTCGATGAAACCATCGCCCGAGGGGACCGACATCACACACATTTAGCCCTCGAAGGAGCCACAACAGATTGCATCATCACAGGCAGTTGAAGTAGAGAATAAGTAGACTTAGTTTACAAACCGAAGATAATAGTCAAATACATGTTCAAAGATAGCGGAAGCGATTTAAAATATACATGTATAGCGGAATCGGATTCAGAGTATGTATAGCGGAAGCATTTTCAAAAATCTCGCAGCGGAAACAATATACTTAAATAGTCTTCATGAAGAGATAAACAGGGCGAGTAGCACCGAGCCCACCGGTTCTACCACCTCCAACACAGTTATCCAGGTGTCTTCAGTACCTGTAAGCCAAAAGTGGGGGCAAACCCTGAGTACTAATTACTCAGTAGGACTTAATGGAATTGGCTTACGGCTGACGCAAAGCTTGCTTACTAAGAATTTGATCCTTAGCTGTTGATTTTAAACAGAATCAAGTCAACATGTGCAAGCAGGATTTACAGCTGCTTGCTTTATCATATAGAGTAGGATTTGACAGCTACTTAGTTTATCATATCAATAATACTAATCATGAGTAAAATAAAAAGCTGCATGAAAGTAAAGCATGTATATTCAAGTATGTAGTATTCAAAACCATGAATTCATAATACAACATATTCAAGTGGATTACTACTTTGCCCGTCAGTGGTATTGGCATTCTCACACCTGGTGAGCATCAGCGATTCGAATCGATTTTTATATTCCCGGGAATAACTAGAAGCACCAGGATGGCATATGCTTACTAACTCCCAGCGTTCCACATATGCTTCTCCCATCTCCACCTGTCCCGTCTCAAGTTCGATGACCACTCCCGCCTGACTCCCGGAGCGCGTTGTCGCAAGAGCGGTACCTCGGTTACGTCGGGTTCTGCCCTCCTTTGACACCCACCTCCGCGGCCACCTTCCTCTCAACCAGTGGGTAGGAACGTGCCCCTTGCTTGAGACGTCACAAGTAAGACTTTCACCGGCCCATAGATTCCGGATAAGCACCCTAGCAATGTTATGCCGACCAATAGGCGAACAATGACCGGCCTTATGCGACTCGGGCGGAGTCCACCATATCATCCATATCATCATCATCATTTTTCTCATATAACCATATCTCCGCCCGGTCTCGAGTTAAAACCATGAGCATCCTCATAGCTTTCATCATAGTAATAGTTCCTGTGACTTTTGAAAAAAAAACCACCTACGCGACGAGTGACTCCATTCACTCGTGTCTACTCGTATCTAGCATTACTAGGCATACTCGTCCTACGCACTCTATTGTAGGTGCTAGGGCCAGGGCGGCCAAGGAGTCTAATGCAAATGGGTTCCAAACAACTCCTAATGCAGATGCGTAAGCATTCATCAAGTACATTTGCTAGGTAAAGCATGGTCCTGCCTACCTTCGATTCACTTTTAATAAAACCAACAAACTAAGCTACTGTTAGTTTGCCGGGTTGTGAGGCTTTGCCCCAGGCAACCCCTTGATCCCTTGGACAACTCCTCCGTCCAAACACGACTGATGGGCCCTCCAGGTCGTGAGTGGGTCTTAGTTGGTCTTTTGGACACCTATACTTGATGTAGTTCCACGCACTTTGATCACGTATCTGCAATTAAGCGTCACTATATAAATGCCATGCATGATGCAATGATTGCGATGTATGAGTATTAATGCACACCCGTGAACAATCATTTCATGGATGGACAGAAAAGTGATTGATAAATTATTTAACAATAAGCGACTGTATGCATCTAGCTAGGGCAAGCACACAATTTTTGAGAACAACCATTCACAAGGCAACCTAGAGTTTATTACATGATCACATACTAAGTTGAGTTGTCTTGTTTCACACCTCGTGCAAGCAAAGCATCAATCAAATATACGTTCACACACATAAGGGACTACTAATTTGAAACACCATTCCTAGCACTAGTGACAGCAGCGCTCTTATGGCCTATAGTAATCATACATTTAAACAAGCACATTTACGTTTGACAAGTTATACATCATAAAGGGGAAAACATGTCACACTAAGCATTTATACGAAACATTCTTTAGTTATACTTGGCATGAACTGCACGTACAAAAATTTACAAGTTAAAACTCCCAAGTTTGACAGGACATCTATTTTCCATATGTTAATCCTAGGTGAATTTAAGATGTACATATGAACAGTGTGAATGACCCTCTAGCATATACTTTCTAGACTCTATGCATCAACCTTAGGCTACTAAATTTTCCAGAGAACTTTTCTAGCCATTTATGACCACTTTTCCTAATTATCTTTTCTAACATGTAGCATTTTATCATTTTCAAATCACCATTAAAACTTAACATGTAGGGGCTCATATTTTACCAGTGAGATACTTATACTACTCAAGGTATAGGAAAAATACTAGAGAGTCAAATTGAGCATATTCCATGTAGCCTCCAATTTCTAAGTTAAATAATTGCACATAGCACATATATAATGGTAAAAGGTAATTAAACAGTAAGTGCTAGGGCTACAAAAATTCACATAGTGCTACAATGCCACAAGAAAGCTACTGTACAAGTTTCATGCCATTTGGAGTTCATTTAGTCCACTTTAATCATTTATTTACCCTAATCATGCATGCAATAAACCAGGGGCAAAACAGACTTTTCACACATCCACATCATACCTATCTTGTAGATCTCTTCAATAGGAGTCCATAGCCACTGAGTTTGTCCATTTTGGATTTTTTTTTGAATTGTTATGATTTTTCAAAGTTTACAGATTTAGAAAAAGAAAAACATACAAAACAGGGAGCTAAACGAAATTAACCATATACTTCAGGGGCTAGCAAACAAATGTCCATAGACTCTGTCAACAACGCACTAATTCAACATATATATAGGGTTAGATCTGCAAAAATTCAAAGGCTTGGATTAAAACGTGAACCGCCAGTAGATCTAGGGTCTAACCTGCAAGTTTTGCAAGACACAGTGAATAGTCAAATAGTATGCAGAAAAGGGAAGGGCTTTAATGCAAAGTGTCGCCTTTTCTTCTACCTCCGGCCAGGGGGAGAGCAGCGCGCGGAGGCCGGCGTTTCCGCGCCCGCGCTGGCGCGCAGAAGCTTGGACTTGGAGCCGACGGGGTCGCCGGAGGTACCCCTGGTCACGGGGTTCGTTTCCCCCTTGATCTCGTCGCGCAAGGTGGTCGGAATCGTCGGGGAACGTGCGCGAACCGGAGCGACGATGACGGCGCAGAGCGTGGCGGCGCATCGCTCGATTCGGCGGGTACCGGCGGAGGAAGGGGCCATGGTTGGGCGTGTGAGCTGCGCGAGGGCGAGAGGAGCCCAACGGAGGCAGCCTGGAGGCTCGGGGGTGGCCCGAAGGGGGTCCTCCACGGCGAGGTGGTGCGCGGCCGGTGCGGCACGCGACGGCGTGCGTGGGAAGGGTGCTAGGACCGATGGCGGCGGCCTAGAGTGTGGGGATTCGGCGGAGGGGCCTGAGGCGGGCACGGGGCACGCGTCGGATGAGGCGAAGGTGGCCCGAGGTGGCGGAGGCGCGAGCTCGACGCGATGGGGTTCATGGCGCTGGCCATGGCGGGCGGCACTCAGAGCACGGGAGAGCAGGAGGGCTAGGAGCGGTGGTATGCCACTAGAGCTAGGGGAAGGTGGCGCGGGGGAGGACTCGACGCCGGTTCGCACTGGGGTTGGGAAGGGGAGGCACGGGGAGGATGCGGCCGCGAGCTCAGGCCGAGTTCGGCCATGGCGGAGTGCTCGGGCGCGAGAGACAGGGAGGCACAGAGAGAGGGCAGGGCGAGGGATAGCGGGAGGAGAGCGTGAATGCGGACGCAATGGCGGCCAGGTAAAGACGCGGGCGAGCGGCAGGCCGAGCCGGCGCGCTGGCAGCCATGGCGCGGCGCGGCAGAGCGTTCTCGCCGCGTGGGTGAGCAGGAGAGGAAGAGAAGGATGGTGGATGAAAGGTGGAACCGGTCCATGGACCTCTCGACGCCGGAAGGTGGGACCGAGTGAGGAAGTGAAGAAGAGTAGTCCACGGACCGGGTCTACGAAGGGCAGGAGTGGTTTTTAAAACCCGGTGGCCGACGGTGGTTTCCGGTCTGCTGGAATCCGAGGCCCGACAGGTGGGACCCACATGTCATAGGCACAGGCAAAATAAAAGGGAATGGGAAATGGAAAACTCAGGTTTGACTGCTAGGGCCCTTGTTCGTATTTCTCATTTTTGAACATTCTAAAGGCTGATTCAGGACAAACCCAACATACAAGAAGTGTTCAAAATTTGTTTATATACAACTTTGTTATAAACTTTGATATCATGTTCTGTGTAAAAATATGGTTTAAATTTGAATTTAAACTGCTGACCCCTGTTTGACCCACAGAACACATAAATTTAGAAATTCTAAAAGTCCCCCTTATGGTCACTTTCATACAAGGAGTTTTATACCAATGTTGTTCAGAATTTCATGAACTACAACTTTCTCAATACACTCATTGCAATATTATGGCTGTAGATCAAGGAAATTTGAATTTATGAAACAGGCCAGGTTTGGGCAGAAATCATTTATTGCAGAAAAGGTCCCAAAACACTATCCCAATCACTGTGCATGTCAACACTCAAATTACCAAAGTTGTTCCTAATATAATTTTCTACAAGTTTGATATATAAAGTTTGGCTTGGATCACCACAGATTTTGAATTACAAGCACAAACATTGTTGAGGGTTTGGTAAAACAGGAATTTCACTTCGTGTAGAGGCTTTCTTGTTTCCCACTTTTGAAGTATCAAATGAAGTCCAATCACTTCCATAATAGGTGCATTTGAAAGGTGATAAGTTCAATTTCATTTCATAGAAAGGGAGAATTTGAAGTTGTATAGTGAAATCAAAAGTAATTTCAGATTCAAGTTTGGGAAAAGCTGAAAATTCAGACTTGGGAAATTCCTAAGTGTGGGCTGATTTTGGTTATTTCCAAGAGAATTGTGGTGCCATTTATAATTGGTTAATGACATTTTCAATCCATGTTCAGGGTAACAAAAGCGTAGTATATGACTTGCACCACAAGTTTGATATAAAGCTTAAGCGAGGGTGCTTAATGAACTTGAAAGTTTTATTAGGGACTCCAGTTTGGTCTCGATCACACTTGCTACCCTTGGAAGAAACTTTAACTGGATTTGGTTTGATCTTTTAAGCCTCTTTTCTTTAGATTTTTGGACATTGTCAAACAGAAAGGTCTAGGGCTACTTTCTTATCCAAGGTTTGGCATTGGAAGTTGAGCTCAAAAGCATGTGAGTGTTGACTTATTCAACCACGAAATGTGTGGTCTTGTATCCTGTGTAGAAAATTTTGATTTGGTGGCTCCTCCACATATTTCTTGTTACTATTCTAAGCATGATTAAGTCTTAATCCATCATTAGCTTGTCTCTAACTGCGTGTTATGGCTCTTGAGATGCCAGGGGCATCACAAACCACTGCACCGGCTGCAGCTCCTGCCCCCTCTACTACGAGCTCAGATGATGAAGGAGGACCCTTGCCCACGGCTTCCTCTTCACTCCCCCGACAGCAAGCTCAAGCAGGGGCTGGCCCCGATGAGGACGCAGGGGAGGTGACTTCCGAGATTGTTCCATCTCGGCAGGTCCAGCGGGATCACCCTTCTCACAGGATGATTGGAGACATTCACCAGCGTGTCACACGCTCTTCGGTTAACTCTCTTGCCTTTTTCTCCCACTCTGCATATGTTGCTTCTTTTGAGCCCTTGGATGTGTCACATGCATTATCTAATCCTAACTCGGTGAACGCCATGCATGAGGAGTTGAAGAACTTTGAGAGAAACCATGTCTGGGATTTAGTTGAATTTCCACCAAACTGTCGCCCTATAGGTACCAAGTGGGTTTTCAAGAACAAACAGGGTGAGGATGGAATGGTTGTGAGGAACAAAACTAGATTGGTAACCCAGGGTTTCTGTCAGAAGGAGGGGATAGATTATGAGGAAACCTTTGCCCCTGTAGCTCGTTTGGAAGCCATTAGGATTTTGCTTGCCTTTGCGGCCTCTAAAGGCTTCAAACTGCAGCAAATGGATGTCAAGTCTGCTTTCCTGAACGGGTTCATAGAGGAGGAGGTATATGTGAGACAACCTCCTGGCTTTGAGAGTGCTAAATTTCTAGACCGGGTGTATAAGTTGAGGAAAGCCCTTTATGGTCTGAAGCAAGCTCCTAGAGCTTGGTATGCTAGGTTGAAGAGTTTCCTGCTCAAGTCTGGGTTTGTGATGGGTTCAGTAGACAAGACCTTGTTTTTGTTGAGTCATGGTGGTGACACCCTGATAGTTCAGATATATGTTGATGACATAATCTTTGGTGGTTCATCTCACGCTTTGGTGTCTAGTTTTGCTGAACAGATGAGCAGGGAATTTGAGATGAGTCTCATGGGTGAGCTCCAGTTCTTCCTCGGGTTGCAGATCAAGCAAGGCCCTGAAGGAGCCTTCGTTTATCAAGCCAAGTATACAAGAGACGTACTCAAGAAGTTTGAAATGGGTGACTCCAAGCCCATGACGACTCCTATGAGTACAAACACGGCACTTGATGCGGATGAAGATGGGGAGGCGGTGGACCAAAAGGAATTTCGAGGGATGATCGGCTCACTTCTGTACCTGACGGCGACCAGGCTGGACATTCAGTTTGCGGTCTACCTTTGTGCGCGTTACCAGGCGTCACCTAGGACTTCTCACCGTCAAGCGGTGAAACGCATTTTCAGGTATCTTAAATTCACTCCTGAGCTTGGTCTTTGGTACTCCTCGGGTTCTTCTCTTTCTCTTAGAGGGTTCTCAGATGCTGACCATGCTGGCTGCCGGATTGATCACAAGTCAACCTCCGGCACATGCCAACTCTTAGGAACCTCTCTTGTCTCTTGGTCCTCCCGCAAGCAAGCTAGTGTATCCTTGTCTACCACAGAAGCAGAGTACATAGCTGCTGCTAGCTGCTGCTCCCAGCTTTTATGGATGAAAGCCACCCTTAGTGATTTCGGCCTTAGGTTTGGAAAAATCCCTCTTCTAGTGGACTGTACTTCTGCTATTTCTGTAGCTAAGAACCTCGTCTTGCACTCCAGAACCAAACACATAGACGTGAGGTTTCACTTTCTGAGGGATCACTATGAGAAGGGGGACATAGACTTAGTGCATGTAGCTTCTGAAAACCAGTTGGCCGATATCTTTATCAAGCCCCTAGAGTTTGGCGCTTTTGTGCGCTTGAGAGGTGAGCTTGGAGTGTGCTATCCCTTTTAGTCAGGGATACTGTGCTATTCCTTTTAGTAAGGGATAGCTTCTGTAGTTTAGTTTCTGCTTTTATCTGGTTTTTATTTCTTTTTGCTTCTTTTGCATATTGTATCATATCATGCATCACATTGTATCATTTACATTTTCACTTCACTAGCACTAGAGCTTTTTTGGAATGATAAGTTAGTACTTGCTTATGCTAGATTGTACAGATGCATGCTTGATTATGGTTGGCTAAGCTCTCTTGAGTCTGTTGAATTCTAGTTGTGAGCTAAGTCATTTTATTCTTTGCAAATCAAAAAACTATGATCACCACTTGATTTGGCTACCTAGCATGTGTAGGATTGTTGAATGCTATGCTATCTTTTCATACCTGGATATGCTAGTTGTATGCCTTTGCCATGTTAATGCCTAAGCTTTTATGACACCTTGCTTAAATTGAAATCTGAATCGAAATGCTTACAAATGGTGTCTTATGTGTTGAATTGAGAAAGATCCAGGTGGGTTTGCTTATCACACTGATCTAGTTCGAGATAGCTTGCCTTTGCACTTTGGCATGAACTTGGACTAGGCTGTGTATGACCAAAACCTTGTCTTAAGCTTCTGATGGTTATATAACCTAGGCTTGGCATTGGTTGGTAAGAAGTGGCAAAAGACAAGTAAATAACGCCTGGCACATAAAGAACTTGCTTATGAATACAAATGTATAAATCTAAAATTTGCAAGTCTCTAAAATGCTTATGGCTGGTTGTATATACTTTGGTTGAGAATAGCACACCTTGTATGCATTGCTAGCATCTTGCTGTTCATGCCTATCTTGCTAGGTGCTATTCATGTTGGTGATGCTTTCTGTTCGATAACCCTGAAAAACAAGCTTGTTCTTGACATGTGTAAGATAGATTCATTTGAGCTTGTTATATGCTTCCTTGCCCTCACTTGCTCTGTATGCTAGAACTTGTGATTACTAGCTTTACATCCCTTCTGAGCTCTTTCAGTTACACTCCTTGCATTTCATGGCATATTTTGTGGGGGAGTTGTCTAGTTCAGGGGGAGTTGAGTTCAAAGAACCCTTGATGTGTCCATTGTCAACAAGAGGGAGAAATTTGGGGAGAAATTAGTGTATATGGACAAAGGGGGAGAACTCAGGAGAGTTTTAGTTGAGGGGGAGCTTTGCACTTATTTTGCATTTGTGAGGATGCATTTCAGGGGGAGTTAAGCTTTTAGCATGCTCTTTGCATCGGTGCGTTGAGCCTTTTGCCTCTGTCTTGAGGAGCCGATGCTTTGCTTCTTTTTGCTTCAAGTTGCCTTGTGTTTTGCCTTTGTTGGGTTTTGGGCAGCTTGAGCATTTCTTCTATTTTCTTTCTTTTTCGGTTTTACGCTTTTCTCTTGTCTTTGTTCTATTTCAGGTTACAGGTTGAAGGTGTTGACAATGCACTCATTAAGGGGGAGATTGAGAGCCAATGGACCGGCCTCATTGCTCTCCTGGTGTGATGTGTGATTGTCAACGAGCTCAAGCCCTCCGATGGACTGGAGGCCCTCCGATGGACTGGAGGTAGACGATGAAGACCTCGATGGACTGAGGCAAAAGCCCTCCAATGGACCAGAGGCAAGTCTCGGAGTCGGTTGGCCATGGGAGCTCGGTACACGGAGGGGCGGTTCGGCAACGGCTGTGTAAGCCCTCCGATGGACCGCGAGGCAACTCCGATGGACTGGAGAAGCCGGGTGCCACCGTGGTGCTCCAATCCGAGTGCATGGCGCGAAGGCGTGCGAGGGAGGCTTTGGCGGCTGTCCGGTCTGAAGTGTTTCTGGGCTGTTTTCTTTCTCTCCTTAACTTAGTACGGTAGGCCTTTTGGGGGGGTTCGGATAGTACGGTCTGTACTATTTTAGGTTGTTTTCTTGTGTTAGCTCCTTCTCTTCTTCCTTGGTCTTTTCTCCTTGGTTTCTTTGGTCTTTGGAGTGTTGTTGTTTGCTTCAGATTTGTTTTGTGTCAATCACTGCATGCCCATACTCTTCACTCACGTCTTAAGTGAGGCACACTTCTGTGCGTTGAGTGGCTAGTGTGCGACACTTGCAAGTTTTGTAACTTGTCTTGCTTTTCTTGTGCCTTGTTGTTATTCCGTGCTTTGATGTTGTTTTAGTATGTTCGTCCAGGTGTAGTGTGTTTGTTCAATTAGGTGTAGTCAGTGCTTCCGCTTTTTACTCGATACGTATCTGTTCAGTGGACGGTATCGGGTGTGCGTGTGTTTTCGTGAGAGAGCACTTTTGGGGGTTTGAGTTTGAGTTTTTCAAGTGCTCCTATTCACCCCCTCTAGTCGCACGTCTCGGTCCTACAGAGGCGTAATGGATGGCTGGGCGATGGGTTTCTTGACGCCCATAGCGATTCCTCAAGCACCGAGTCAACTTGAGGAATAACAGATCTTGTGAGGGGTTTCCTGAGGAATCCGATCTCAGTCCCCGACTAATCCGAGTCCAGACTTGAGTCCGAGAGGTAGGAATAACAGATCCAAGCACTCAGGGTTGGATCTAGATCGACCATGCCGGTTCGAGCAGAACCTGCGACGACCACCGCCTCGGCCCCGATCCGTCGCACGACGCTCTCATCTTCCCCGACTTAAGTCTGGACTCAGTTTAGTCGGGGACCGAGATCGGGTTCCTCAAGAAACCCCTCACAAGATCCACGGCGGGCCCACGTCTTAGGCAGTGCTTCACGGAGCCCGAGGCGAGTTCCTGTTGATACTCGTTCCTGGGTCCCACGTCCGCTACGGGTCCCACCACCTCCTCCAGCACCAAAGCGGGCCCGGCCAGCCTCACCTGCCCAGGACGAAAGAAGACTCGGGCGGAGCCCGTCGTTCCCTCCATCCCGTTTGGTCTCCGCAACTCTACTGCCATGTACCAGGGGCTTCTCTCCAGTGCCTCGCCTCGGCTCCCCTCAATAACGACGAGGGTGCGCGGGGAGTGCCCGACTCAAGACAGTCCGTGCCTCTTCTGGACGATTGCATCTACAGCGCGCCCGACGCACCGCCGATGGGCCGTTGCCTGCAACTCAACATCAAATCCGCCCCGACGGGAAGATCCGTTCGCTGGGGCACCACGCCGACCAGCGAAGCTCGCCGCCCTCCGCTGAACACCAAGAGGGCTCGCAATGCGGGGCACCCCCATATGATCTACAGCATCGATACTCCTACGGTCTCTGAACATGTTGCGACCACCGCAACGGCCACGACGTCCACGGTCCCTGCCTCGAACGCCAGCTTAGGGGTGGCCGCCATGACCACCAGCAGATCCGAGGGTCCGTTTCCTAGCTCTACCCTCTGCTTCTCTGAGCTCCTCGTGATTAGCAGTGCACCAAACGAGATCGACGAAGTGGTCTCGGACGATGAGCAACCCGTCTTTGCCTCAACCTCGCAGGACCGCCACAGGAGGGAGAGGGCGAACTGCATCCGTAACATCCGACGCCGCCACATCCTGGGTAACAAGGATCCCACGCTGCTTGTCTCGATAGACGAGGTAACTCGGGAGAGTGAGGATGAGCAGGAAGTACAGAGCCACCGGCGCAGGAACCAGACGCGGCAGCGGCTTCGCAATTGGCAGACTGCTCAAGCCAGGCGGCAGCGGGTGGCAGCGCTCCCCGGACGCAATCTTCTGAAGGAGTTCGAAGGGGTCATGGAGACCCCGAGTCAAGCAGGAGGGGCACTAGTCAAGCTCTGCAAGCTACTCCCCAACAACGAAGATGGGGAGGCCATCAAGACCGTTCTCGCTCGGGCAGCAGACCACCTTGTGCCCAGGCAGCAAGAGGTCGCCGACGCACGACAAGTCATCAACGGCAACCGCGACGCACGTCACAGCATCGAGTACTCTCGCGCTCAGAGACATCAGCTCGAGATAGACCGGCGGGCGAACTACGACCGAGACTATGGCCCCCCTCAGCGTGCTCCAGCCTCCAGGGGTCACTCAGGAGCTGTCTCTGTGAACAGCTCTACCCCCACGTCAGATCTGAGCGGGATCATCGAGCTCAGTCCCCGCCCCGCTGCCCAGTGGAGGACCGCGGTAACCCGGCTGGCGCCGCCGAAGCTGCCATAGCGGCCTTCGGCCGGAGAATTCAAGATGTTGAGTGGCCGCCCAATTTCAAAATCTCAAATATTGAAAAGTTTGAGACTAAGATGGATACACGGAACTGGCTGGCCGTGTACACTACCGCGGCTCGAGCGGCCAATGCCTCGGAAGATCTCATGACGTCCTGTGTCCCAATCAAGTTGGGGCAGGACGCGCTTCAGTGGCTTCGCCACCTCAAGCGTCGCCTATTCATCGCCAACTTCCAGTCACTCTCCGACAAGCCGGCACAACGATGGGACCTCAAAACCATCAGGCGCAAGGATTCAGAAAGCCTGCGATCGTACCTCAAGCGGTTCCAAGCTCTCAGAAATCATATCCCCAACGTATCTGAGGATACGGTGATTGACGACTTTCTCCAGGGCTTCAACGACCAGGTCTTCGTCAAGCACATACTGGAAAGGGCACCCACTACCTCGGAGCGTCTCTTCCAGGAAGCGGACCGCTACATTACAGCGGACGAACGAGCTCGCGACCTTGTTCAACCCGACAAGACGACCGGGGCAAAGGCAAGCAGGAGAGACATGAAGAACCCTCACGGCAAGATCGTCGCTGGGACAAGAGGCCTCGGGAGGAGGTCTGTCACACCCTGGTTTTCAAAAGACAAACCAGAGCAAATCCATATGTATGCTAGGATCTAATCTCACACATATAGAGACAATTAACAGTGATATCATAGGCAATGCTTTATTACATATTGTTTAAACAAGATTACATCAAGATATCAAGTCCTTAACACAGAGTAGCGGAAGCGTAACTAAAACACCAGGCCATCCACAGGGTAGCCAACTGGGGGTCGCTCGCCTAGAACTCCATGATCCTTCATTTGTACTCCTTTAAGCCTTCATCTTCTGAGCAGCGGTTGGGTTCCAGCCAACAGTAGGGAAAATTAAAAGAAACAAGCGTGAGTACCCAACTGTACTCAACAAGCATAACATGAACCATGAGGCTCTAAGGTTGGCTGACACAATGCATGAGCTTTTAGTTGGTCAAGTTTTATTAAACAACTAGTTACTACAAGTGAGTAGATAACCCATTAAGCCCCAAGATATTGCATATGAACATTAGTCAACATTATTAACAAAAGAACCAACTCCCAAACCAACCAGGAACCACTAATCTGCATAAAGGATCTAGGCCGCTCATAACCGTGAGCACAGCTGACATGTCAGTTTTACACTCTTGAGAGGTTGTACATCTTTACCCACAAGTCGTGAGCTACGCTAGTGGTCCATCACATTACCTTAGATGAGATGGCTAGCAAGCACACTACGAGGTCTTTACAAAGATCACGTTGGTAAGGTGTAACTGCTAAGGTTTCAGGCTCTGCAACTGTGGAGCAAGCCTCAAGGGGAGATAAACCCACTCAACCCAAGTAGCGCGAGGGCCACAAAAGCTCACCTCCCCTCTTGCCCTGTCGGTAAGTTACTTCCAAACCAATGCAACCTAATTAATTAGCCAAGACCGTCCCATTCCAGTTTCATGGTAGCACTGTTGTCCCAAGTTGTCGCTTTGCGAACCGGTCCTTACGGAGAGCAGCTATGAGCAAAACACATGCTCATGCACCCTAAACCAAGTTGCTAAAAAGCCACTTTTAAAGAGTCATGAACCACTCAAGCATTGCACTGAGGGTCAAGCTCATGATTAGATTGCATAGCTCCATTAATTAGAATTATCAAAAAGACAACAGGTGTTCGCGCAGCAACTAGCAAACTTAACCAACATGCATCCCATTGGTAAAAGTATGGATAAAGAGGCTAAGCACAATCCTTATAGGCATACAAAATTAGACACATGCATATGAAATGATTACACAGTTATTAGGTTGTGTTCATGCTATACTTGCCTTCCTCAAAGTACTCTTGCTGCTACTCACACACGTCGATCCTCAGCGCAAACAACTGAACAACAAACAAAGGGGAACTAAGAACAATACATCATAGAAATAAATAATTTGATAAACATAAAAGGAACGCTAGTCGTTACTACTGACATGAGAGCGTAGCTACTAGAACAAAGTGATTAACAAGAAGATAAAGATGGTTAGAAAAGAATATACTCATGATGAAGGAACTAGGGTGCAAATGAGAGAGGAATATTGATGATCTTGCAGTGGTGTTTGTGCTGAAACTGCACGCGATAGGACAGCAGTAACGTGGGCACTAGAACTCTTTCCATGCCACGCCATTTAAGAATATTATTTGTGGAATTGATAAGGGATATGTGGACTAGATTTTGACCAAAGGGTGCTGAGATTCGACCAACGGGTCAATGGCAAAAGAAGACGCGAGATAGACATATGTAGCTACTTTTCTGCAGTAGAGATAGCAAACGCACCGATCAGAAAGACCCTCCAACAACTAGAATAAATTGATCCAATGGCTGCCAAAATTGACAGCGAGGTGTGGTGCTATGATTTACATGATGCAGAAAAAGGATTCGATGGTTGCAGAGAGGATTGGTAGAAAGGACCCTTGCCATTAGCCACAAGCTCGGCTGTCTGGACTGTAGAGATGCGTTTGATGTAACGCTAAAATCTCTGGACCTGTGCCTCATATGGCAAAACCATTTTACAGGGGCATGTTTGAGGATATAAGACACATCTCAGTTGAAGGGCTTGCTGATTGGACATCCGGATGACTGAGAAAACATGTGCCAACGTGGCTGCAGTGCTGCTGTCTGAACTGCAGTGACAGTAGGCACAATGACGGCCATATCTTTCTCATTGCATCACCAATGGTGAAACCGTTTTATAGGGGTATGTACAAAGATATTGGGCACGTCTCAGTCGAAGGGCTTGGCCATTAAACTACCGGATCACCGGCAAAACATGAACCAAAGGCAGCCACACGGTTGTCTTGGACAGCAGCAATAGCGGACACATCAACTAATGAAAAGCTGGTCTTCATGGCTCCGATGGCCGAACCGTTTTATGGTATGTGTTCGAGGACAAGATACAAGATTTGGTTGAAGGGCGTGACCATCAGGTCACTGGAATAGCGGAAAACACCCGTGCCAACTAGGGCAACATGGCTGTCCATGACTGCAGCGAGACGTTATATGGGTAAACCTTGCCGGAACTTGATGGGATTCGATCTATGCAACATGATTTGCAGTGGGAAACAAGCGATCTACACAGGGAGGTATTAAGGGGTTCTCAGCATGCAGTTGATGGCAGAAGAGATGACATGGGCGACATCAAGGCGGTGATGCCGCTGCGCACACGATGCCATAGGGCTGCAGCCTTGCCTCGGCATCGGGGATCGTCGGGGGGTGCCCTCCATGGTCTCCACACCATGGACAGCAAGGGCAGCAGCAAGGAGACAACCTCCATGGCATCCTTGAGGACGTGGATCAAAGAATGCAGCAGGGGGATCTTCTTCCTTGCGATGACAGCTCTATTTCTTACATTCATGGTGGGGAAAGGTTGAGGGAGGTGAGAGGTGCCATGGGGCAGGGAAGTGCAGCCATGGATGCTCCCTCCCTTCTAATCTATTCATGAGGAGAGGAAGAGGGGCGTCCAGGGGGTAAAGGAAAGGGAAGAGGGAGAGATTTTAGGGAATAAAGGAGACAATTGATGGAGAATTGAATGCGGGGAAGAGGGGGATGGGAATGAGCGCCCAGCAAGGAGGGAGAGCGACCAGGAGAGGCGCCCTCTGCTGTTTCTTCATGAGGTGGAAAGGGAGAACGTGGGGAAGAGAAGGGAAAGGGAAGGAGGCCCGGTTTGGGCCCTTGGGAGCTTGGCTCGGGTTGTGGACGGGTGATGAGAGAACGGTGAGGCTAGTTTGTACTCAGTTTAGTGGTGGCCCATGTCGGGGAAGGGATGCAACTCTTGGACTTTGATTGGGCTATAGTTCAAGTTCTAATTGATTTAAGATTGAAATGAGATCATGACATGGTAAAAAGAGGGATGAACTTTGTTACATAAGGAGAAATTAGTGTCAACCCGAACTCGGGTTTTCATTTGGTGAAATCCGAGAGTTGGACTAGGGTTTTGATTTGACGTTGCTTCAAATGGTAGGTTAGGGTAAGATCATCTGTGAATAAAGATAGGAAGGTGAACAAAAATTTTGTCCATGATGAACTTGAGTTCATGGAGGAAGGAAAGGAGATAAGAGAATGTCTGTGGACTTGATATTGATATTGAGCTTCGGAATGATATTGATTTATACTATAGAGAGAAGGGTGTCAACGAGAATAAATGATGAAAAGGTAAACGTGAAGATGAGATATCAAAGATGTTGAAAAGAGAGTGAGGTCCGAGTGATATTGTCTAGTGTTTCAAAATGGACATTGATTAATGGAAAGAAATGACTTGGTATAGAGGATGATCGACAAGATTGGATTATAGTTTTGAGTCGATGAAACTTTAGAGATTTATCCAAGGCTTCAATGGTTGAATTTGAGTTGGCAAGAACGAAAAGGATTAGGATTTTTGAGATATGGATTGAGATGGACTCGAAACCAAGCCGTCTTTGAAATATTTTGAAACTTCATTTTACACACATAAACACTATGCACTTCAGCATGAATGCAACAAACAAATGAATTCTCATTAGAAAAACTTTTTAAAAGCATACCTTTTTTCTTAACAAACAAAATCTACAAGTTTGAAAATTTTAGAAAAATTATGAAACCCTTCATTTTATTCACTGTTTTCTATTCACAAGCCAAAATTAGAAATTTTGGGATGTGACAAGGTCCGAGTCATGGCTCCAGCCCCAGTACGACCACGTGGCCCGCCTCTAGCCCAGGCTCGAACCCTCGATCAACTCCTCGACGAGCCATGCCCTGCGCATAAGGATATGCGCCATACTCTCAGGAACTGCCGCGACTTCAAAGCCATGCTGACGCGCTGCCAGTTTCCGATGACGCAGCATACCCCGCCGCCTCCCCCACCACGGAACCAGCCTCCGCAATGGCCGACTGGAGGCAATAATCAATGCTTCCCCGACGTCAACAAGGAGGTCAACTTCATTCTAGGAGGACACAGTGCGTACGCGAGCAAACGCCAGCAGAAGCTGGAGGATCGGCGGATCAACGCGGCCACCTCAGAGCCGCCGCAACCATACAATTGGTCCCATGAGCCAATCTCGTTCAGTCGGCCGGATCAGTGGCTCAACTTTGGTGAGCTAGGCAAGTACCCGTTGCTCGTAACTCCCATAGTCGGGGATACCCGACTCAAGAAGGTTCTAATCGACGGCGGGGCAAGCATCAACGTGATGTTCCCTAGAGCTCTGCAAGAGATGGGGATCCTGCTCAGCGAACTCAAGAGGGTGGATACCCCGTTCTTCGGAATTGTTCCGGGTTTAGGCGAATATCTACTCGGCCATATCTATCTACCGGTCGCCTTTGGCACGGCAGAGAACTTTCGCATCGAGATGCTGCGCTTTGAAGTCCCGACCTTCAACTGTGTCTACAACGCCATCATCGGGCGTCCTGGGCTTGCCAAGTTCATGGCTATCCTGCATTACCCATACCTCGTTCTCAAGATGCCAGCTCCAGGTGGTGCTTCCTCCATATGCGCCGACTTCAAGGGAGCCTCAGAGTGTGTGCAAGAGGCCATGTAGATGACCCTTGAGCAGAATCACATGGCGGCACAGAAGAAGCTCAAGGCGGATGAAGCAGGCATGTCGCAGGAAGACCTCCAGATCCTGACTCAAGAGGCGGCCTCAAGCGATGCAATTCAACCAGCCGTCCCGACAAAAGAGATAAGTCTCGACCCCTTGGACGCAACCAAGACGACCGCCATCAATGCTCTTCTTCCTTCCAAATAGGAAGACGCACTCGTCCAGTTCCTGAGGGCTAACCGCGACATGTTTGCGTGGAAGCCAGCAGATATGCCCGGGGTCCCGAGGGAATTGGCCGAGCACCAACTCAAAGTGTTCCCCAATGCCAAACCCATCAAGCAGAGGCTGCGGCGATTCACTCCAGAAAAGCGAGAGGCCATTAGGGCAGAGTTAACCCGGCTGAAGGCTGTCGGCTTTATTAGAGAGGTCATGCATCCCGAGTGGCTTGCAAATCCTATACTCATTCTCAAAAACAATAAAAAGGACTGGCGGATGTGTGTTGATTATACCGATCTCAATAAGCACTGCCCTATGGACCCGTACGGTTTGCCTCGCATTGACCAGGTCGTTGACTCTACGGCCGGCTACGCTTTGCTCTCATTCCTCGATTGTTACTCAGGCTATCATCAGATTAGCCTAGCGACCGAAGATCAAGAGAAAACAGCGTTCGTCACGCCTTTTGGGGCCTACTGTTATACCTCAATGTCTTTCGGGTTGAAGAACGCAGGAGCAATGTACCAAAGGGCAATCCAAACTTGCCTCGCCGATCACTGGGGTGAACGTGTCGAGGCTTACGTTGATGATGTCATAATCAAGACCAAGAATGAAGAAGATTTCATCGATGATCTGCGCCAGGTGTTCGACAGCCTGAGGAAATTCCGGTGGAAGCTCAACCCCACCAAGTGTGTTTTTGGCGTTCTCGCAGGTCCATTACTCGGTTTTGTCATCAGCAACAGAGGAATTGAAGCCAACCCTGAGAAGATCAAGGCTATTCTGCGCATGCACCCTCCCAGATCACAGAAAGATGCTCAGAGACTGATCGGGTGCATGGCAGCCTTGAGCCGATTCATATCATGACTTGGTGAACGTGGCATGCCCTTCTATAAACTCCTCAAGAAGGTCGACAGGTTTCAGTGGGCTGCAGAGGCCCAGGAAGCGTTGGATGCTCTGAAAAAGTTCCTAACGTCGCCCCTAGTACTCAAGTCTCCTAATCGTGCCATTACCGACTCACCGGCCGAAGATCTGCTCCTCTACATCTCTTGTACGACTCATGTGATCAGTACCGCGTTGGTGGTCGAGTGGCCGGACGGGCAGCACACGGTACCCAGGCAACATCTGGTCTACTTCATCAGCGAGGTCCTCAGTCCCTCCAAAATCAGGTATCCTCAAGTACAGAAGTTATTATATGCAGTTCTCGTCACCGCACGTAAACTGCGCCATTACTTTGAGGAGCATAAAATTATAGTGGTTACGGAGTTCCCAATCGGAGAGGTCTTGCGCAATCGGGAGGCCACAGGACGTATAGCCAAGTGGGCTTGTGAACTGGGGGCTCATGACATTGAATTCCATCCTCGTACTGCATTAAAACTCAAGCGCTAGTCGATTTCGTCTCCGAGTGGACTGAGCATCAAGTTCCTCAGAAGCCAGAAGTCATGGAAGTCTGGAAGACGTATTTTGATGGCTCGTTGAAGTTGGAAGGAGCTGGCGGTGGCGTCGTCTTCACCTCGCCAGCAGGAGAAAAACTCAAGTACGTGCTACAGATTCTCTTCCTGGTTTCCAACAACGCAGCTAAATACGAGGCCCTCCTCCATGGTCTTCGCATTGCCATATCACTCGGGATCCAGCGTCTAATGGCCTACGGAGATTCCTTGGTGGTCATCAATTAGGTCAACAAGGAGTGGGATCGCTCCACCAAAAGTATGGACAAATATTGCGAGGCAGTGCGCAAACTGGAGGGCAGATTTCAAGGCCTTGAGTACATTCATGTGGATTGGGATCACAACGTGGACGCTGATATCTTGTCCAAGCTGGGCTCGTCACGAGCCAAGGTACCCTCCGGCATCTTCGTCCAAGAGCTTCATCATCCTTCTGTCCGGATACACGAGCTGAACATACCTCCCGACCAGCATATCTTGACTCTGGATGCGCCGATTGACTGGAGGGCTCCCATCATCAAGTACATTCTGAGAAAAGAAATTCCAGAGGATAAAGTAGAGGCTGAGCAAATAGCATGACGGTCTTCCAGCTATACTCTGATTAATAATGAGTTATACAAGCGTGCTGCCTCAGGAGTTTTGTTGAAATGCTTAAGCACCTCATTAGGGCAGAGCTTGCTCAAGGAGATACACGCTGGAGTCTATGGAATTCATGTTGCCTCACGTACATTGGTCGGGAAGGCGTTCAGGGCCGGTTTCTATTGGCCTACGGCGAAAAAGGATGCCACTGAGTTAGTGCAGCACTGCGAGGCCTGTCAGTTCCTGGCCAAGCAGCATCATCTTCCAGCACAGCAGTTGCAGAATATTACCGGTCTCATGGCCTTTTGCCTGCTGGGGGCTGGATATGATTGGGCCTTTCAAGAAAGCTCAAGGAGGATATACACACGTGTTGGTTGCCATCGACAAGTTCACCAAATGGATCGAGTTCAGGCCCATTGCTTCTTTAACGTCCGCCAAAGCAGTAGAGTTCATCCAGGACATCATCTTTCGCTATAGAGTCATGAATTCTATTATCATAGACCTAGGGTCTAACTTCACGGGCTCAGAATTCTTCGATTTCTGTGATCAAAGGTCCATCCGCATCAAGTATGTCTCGGTGGCTCACCCCAGAGCCAATGGAGAAGTCGAACGGGCCAATGGCATGATTCTTGATGCACTCAAGAAAAAGATCTTTGACAAGAACGAGAAGCTGGCTGGTAAGTGGATACGCGAATTGCCGTATGTGGTCTGGAGTCTTTGAACACAACCCTACAAAGCCCTCACAGTGAACACGCCTTTCTTCATGGTATATGGATCGGAGGCAGTCTTGCCTGCCGACCTACAGTTCGGACTACCACGTCTGGTTTTTAATAGCATTGCTGAAGCTGAAGCAACTCGCCTTGAGCAGATCGACTTACTCGAGGAGGAGTGCCTCAACTCTTTTATTCAGTCGGCTCGGTATTAGCAGACTCTACATTGTTATCATGATCGATATACGAGGCCTCGTTCCTTCTCAATCGGGGACCTGGTGTTATCAAGGGTGCTCATGACCGTAGGACAGCATAAGTTATCTCCTCCTTGGGAAGGCCCATACATCGTCACAGAAGTTACTCGTCCAGGATCATATCGTCTATCTCAAATGGATAGGACACCAGTCGGGAACTCCTGGAATAGAGCATTTGTGAAGGTTCTATGCGTAGCATTTTTTCTGTGACTTCTAGAGTTAGTAGTCAGTGTCATCCTATGTACTCTGCCCTCATTCATGTTCTATAAATAAATGCACTCTTGAGATAAAGAAACACTGTGATTTCTTCCCAATTTTTACTCGTGTTACTCACTCGTTGTATACGGGCAATCGACCTAGGTCAGTCGACTGACAGTACGGTGCTACATGCCCACTCTTACTCTTGACGGGGATACCTCCAGCCCCACCACAAGAGCAATCGGCCTAGGTCAGTTGACCGACAACACGGTGTTACATGCTCTCGTTCGTACTCATAGTCGGGGAGCACTCAAGGCTCCAACAAAACAAAGGCAATCGGCCTAGGTCAGTCGACCGACAGCACGGTGTTACATGCCTTTGCAAGACCTCAAAATCGGGAAGTATTCAAGGCCCCAGCTGAGCAAAGACAGGGGGCTTAGGTTCCAGGACCTATAGCTCGATACTGCATGTCTTTGCCTCATCGTGATACTCTTTCATACAGTACTCATGTTTATCAATGTTGTATCTTGCTTTTCTTATATTCCTTTTAAACTAAGATCGTGATAACGTCGCTTATTTTTTCCACACAGGCATGCTTCTTAGGTACGTATGCAAAACTTTGATTCATTCTTAAAACTAACTCGGTTCTGCAGAATAGACATTTAAGATTGTCGACATAAAGAGCTAAATACGCGCACACAGCATTCGGCTCATCATGTTACATGGGAAATCATTGTTTACTCACTGTCACCTTCAAGGAGTTCAGCAATCACGTGGGCTTCATCTTCATGCTCAACACTATGGTCATCGTTTACTATCTTCGCTAGCAAACTTGCCAAGTCGATCTCAGGTAGTGAGCTCTTGATGACCATAAGAGCGCGAGTAAGAACGGTTTTTACTCGCTCGGAAATCTTGGACCACCCAGAGGATGAGCTGCAGCTTTCTCTGGGATACAGATGTCCAGGATCTTGATCAGAGCAGTATTGGCGGTCAACGCAGCTTCTTTCGCCTTCTCAAAGGCATCTTTCAGCTTGTTGCAGTTCTTCTTGCTGGTGTCATAGTTCTTTTTCAATACCTCTGACACCTGAGTCTGATGAGCAGCCTCGTCTCGGGATTCTTTAAGCGCAAACCTTGTAGAGGCTAGTACCCCCTTCATTTTATCAAGGGCACTCTGGGATTTGGCCAATTCAGTCTCTTTGTCCCTGAGTGCTTGGCATGTTAAGGAGTGACAATTCTTCAGAGAATCCAATGCGCTGGTAGTCTCACGGAATGACTTCTCAAAGCCATCTCGCGGCTCTTGCAGCTGCTGGTACTCATTATTCCTATGCTTCTGAGAGCAAAGAATATGCTAGTTGGGACTCTTGACGGGTTACGTCATGGTTTTTCTTCTCAATATCTAGCTGCCTACGAAGGTCTGCTGCAGTATCTCTGGCTTGGTCTCTATCAGCGATGGCGTTACGGTGCTCTGTCTCTCTAGTCATAGCCACTCGTTTCAGGCGAGCAATTTCAGCAGCAGCAGCTGGCAGCAAGTCCATGGTTCAGTCTGGGATCTCAGATATTGGAGTATGGAAAGGTTGCGTGCATACCTGTTGTTTCAGCTTTTCGTGCAGCCTTAGAATCAGCTAGTTGTTGTCTCAAAGTGGTAACCTCCGGACTGGATAGTGCAGCAATCTTCCCATGGATCAGGCTGGCCTGTTGCACTCCACCTTTTAGTGTCTTCAGCATAGCCTGCAGAGAGTAATTCGAGTTGTTCAGACAACAGCAAAGTCAATACAGGATATATGCAAAGTTGGCATACCTCGAAAGCTATCAGCAGCTCTGAGCTTGGGGGTGCTGGTATTAGTTGGCGACTGTTGTCACCTACCTCAATGGTAGAGGGTTGGGCGCTGTCTGGATCAGTTGTGGCCAGGGAGTCTGATTGTCCTCCTTCGGCTTGATCAGTATGCTTTAGTCCTTTAGTTTCTTGCTCTTGGGCCGACTCATAGGCTCCAGATGAGGGTTGGGGAGTATTGCCTGCATCAAGCTCAGTTAGGCGCTCCGGGGAGATAGCGGCTTCAGGTAATGGCTTGGTTGCAGGCTCTTGCTGCTTCTTTTTTGGAGCTACCCCGGTTAGTGCCTGTTGCCAGTTTTCAGATGGCATTTGTGCCTCATGCACAGTTCTAGTGGCTTTATTCATATGAGCAGTCTCATCTTCAGAAATATCTACTGGTGTTGGGTCCGTGAGGTTTTCAGACTCTAAGTTCTTTGATGCTAGTAGCTCTGTTGTCGCTAGGGGGCTGGTGGCCTCAGGTTGTTTTCCCTTGGAGCATGTTGACAGTGACTCTATATCTTCATCAGAGCATATGATGAAGGGAAGTTTGCACGTATCTCTGATAATTCGGTCTAGATCCATATCTTCTGCCTTCAAATCAATTTCATCCTCCTTAGGTGGCAGTATGGATGCAGAAGGGGCTGATATAGTGTCATCATGATGTTTCTTGGATCGCCTCTCGCGATGACACAGTTGAGCTTGCTCTTCTTCTTCTTCATCTTCCTCATCAACTAGTCTAGTCCAGTTAACCTCAACTAAGGTGTCATCAGTTTTAGCTACTATATGGGTGGAATACCTGCATTTCTTGCTAGCTTTGTTTGTTGACTCGGGAGAGCTTGTCAGATCCTTGATTGCCCTCTTGTTTGTCCTCTGTCTCCGTGTCACCACAGTACGAGTGGCTTTCGCCTTGGTGCGCCCCTGACCAGTTGCAGCTCTCGTCTTCATGCCACTTAGAGTAGCTATAAGCTCGGGGGCTGCTTTGGTAATATCGCTCACATTGATCTCTTGAGCGGTCTGGGTTGTACGTGGTATCACAATGAATGTATGCTCTTCATTGTTTCCTGCACCATGGGCAGCAGCAACAACAGCTTCCATATCTTCAATGGATAACTCGGATTGTCGTTTGGATAGCCTGTCCGTACCAGAAGATGTTGGGTCTAACAGGAACTTGGATATATTGCTCTGCATTAACTCTGCGTGTTAGGAGCTGAGTGCAAGTAAGGTTACTTACAAAAATCAGAGCAAGATCACTTACATTTGGAGTTGGATTCCACACAGAATATGGTTTAGGAGTACCCTCGTTGTGAGCTTCACCTTTGAGTATCAACTTCACTTGGGTTTTGACATCATCTTCGGTCATAGCTCGGGTTGTCTCCCTAGTTGGATCACTAGCTCCGACATACAAATAGGTAGGGTAAATCCTATCCTTTAGTGGCTGAATGCAGCGATACACAAAATCTATTGCAGCGATACACAAAATCTATGACCACAGCATGAGCAGTGAGGCATTTTTCCTTCAGATTGGCTATTTCTTCTAGCAGTGCATCAACCACAGCTTTCTCCTCAACAGTTGGGCCTTCTTCCCAGCTTGCCAGCTTACTGTCAGGTTGCCTCCCAGACCTCGAGGGGAGAGAGTTTCCATGGTTTTCTATATAGAACCACTCGGAGTGCTATCCTCTGCTGTTATCGGGAAGGGGGATATCTAAGTAAACGGCTTTACGATTCTTTCGCAGCTCAAAGCTAGCCCCTCCGGTAACACTCCATCTCTCAGACTGGCTTTGCAGTGATATAGATACTTCCATAAGCCAAAGTGCAGGGCAATTTCAAGAAAAGCCTCACAGAGGTGGATGAAAATTAAAAGTTGGAGAATCGAATTGGGGTTCAGGTGGGTTAGATTGATTGCATAGAACTACAAAAGGCCTTGTACGAATGGGCAGACAGGGAAACCTAACCCGTGGATGAAGAAAGGCATGAACACCATTGCCTCATAGGCGTCCTCAGTTAGAGCAGCGCCATCCTTCTTCTCGCATACCCTCCAGTTTGCTACCTTCTTTGGTGGCAGGACACCCGTAGCTACTAATGATTGTAGCATAGGCTCAGTGACAGTGGAGGGACGGTATGCTAAGTACGGTGAGGGCAACTGCCGATTCTCATTGTGTGGCAGGCCCTCACTGGTGTTTTCGCGCTCACTCAAGGTTTTCTTCTTGGGAGCCATGGATGCGGTTTTCCTTAGTTGGATGGGAATTGAGAAGAGGCGGATGCAGTAGCACTCTGATTTCAAACAATGGTGGCGACGGTCTCAGGGGGGAAGAATGGAAGCACAGTTCTCGGATGGATGAAATTGGTTCAGGGTATAGATCTCAAACAACCCTGACGCCGTCAGTAACAGTCCACGTGGATTGACGGAATTTGCGGTTATCGTTAAGGTTGACTCGGATCTCATGACGCTTTGGCTCAGTCGGATCTTTTTTAGATTAAGTCGTCGATTTCAGTCGGGATGATTTCTAGTTGGTACTCATAAGTGCAAGTTCATGTTTTCTATTACTCGGAGAATGGGGTTTTTCATTCGACTCAGTGAGTTGAGTTTTTGCCTGAACTCTAGGCATAAGTGCAGTGCGATTTCTTTTGTCGTGGGACGATTTCGTCTTTACTTCAAAGAATTTAAAAGTGCATTTGACTCGGAATGCAAGATTTTCAAGATGCAAAACATACGGAAGAATTCAATAGCAAGGGATAATACGGTGGATTTCATTATATAGTTCATCAAGGCAGATTACATATAAGGGGGGAGATTATCCTAACCTACTACTAAGTACTACTACCACTATGGTGGTGGTGGTGGTGGCCTACACGCCGGTGGAGGGCCCGGCCGAGGGCCCAGTGACGCGGCGGCGCTTGGAGGCCGGAGTGTCGGCCTCATCTTCGCCGCGCCGTGGCCGCCGTCGTCGTCGTTGCCGCCGTTGTCACCGTCGTGGCCGCCCGGGCCATCTTGGCCGCCGGGGGCATCGTTGTTGTCGTCGTCGTCGTCGGAGTCCTCCTCCTCGCTGTCCTCCGCCTCGTCGTCAGAGGACTCTTGGAGGGCAGCGCGGCGGACGCCGCGGAGCTTGGCGCGCTCCTTGCAGTTGTAGCCCTGGGAGTCGTCAGTGTTGGGCTCCAACTCGTCCTCCCATGGCGGGGCATCCTCGGGGGCTTCCTTCTCTTCGCTGGAGAAGTCCTCTGAGGACTCCTCGTCGTACGCTCCACCGAACAGCGCGTCTTCGGAGTCGTCATACTCCGATGACGGTGGTGAGCGCACGCGCTTCTTCCCCTTCCCTCCGGCCATGGCTGAGTGCAAGGGGGCGGGGAGTTCTTGGGGTTTTTTCTTGAAAGACTGGTACTCAGTGGAGGCGTAATGGATGGCCGGGCGATGGCTCTGCTCTTATGGTACGGCCATCCCGCTTCGATCTCTGTGAGCATGATTCAATTGGCTGAGTCGTTTCGACTTCCTCCACGCGGCAGTCATCGCTTAGGCAAGCAATGGCTATTGCGTGTTCAAAAGGTTCCTGTTTTCTTGGGGTTTTTTCAGGTAACTCCTCGGTACCCTCCGCTCGTTTCCTCTGGGTTAACCCCATGGGGTGCGGGATTTGTGGGAAAATTATTCTTTTTCCTAAAATCCGAGAAAACAGGAAGCTTGAGTCGGTTTTCTATGACTTGGAAAACTAGGCACAGATGATAACTCGGATAAAAGGATCTGTTATTCCTCAAGTTGACTCGGTGCTTGAGGAATGCATTTTGTGAAATTTAAACAAGAGAATTCAGATCTTCAAGCTGATTGATACTCAAATCAACTTGAAGCTCGGGGGCTACCCCATGGGGTGCACCTGAGAAATAGTGTTGACTCGGATGAGGAATCCATGGGCAGTATGTTATTCTTTCTGGAGTCTCGAGTCAATTAATCTCTAGATTAACTCGAGCTTCGGGGGCTTGTGGGGGATAGATATCCCCTAGGCCCTCACAGCGTGGATTTGGTACATGGGCCGCTGGAGGGCCCAATAGAGACAGCAGGCCCCATACAGGGTGCCGACTGGTCTCATGGGCCCGAGAACGGATGACGAGCTTGAAGACCAAGTCATGACGCTGTAATTCAGGAAAGGCGTAAAGGAGTTGGTTCAGACTCTATATTCCAAAAGCAACAAGACTTAGGAAAGGAAGCGTATAATCGTAGATTCTGTGTACTCTTTAGGATTCCAAGCCGGGTAGGACTCATAGATAGAAACTGACTTGTAACCCAAGCCTAGCCAGATTATATAAGGAGGGTGAGGGACCCCTACATAGACAATTGATCATCTCATAGCGTACCAGGCATCCAAGCCCTCATTGTAACCTCAAGAACTCAAATCAATACAACTCGCCGCAAACAGGACGTAGGGTATTACGCATACTGCGGCCCGAACCTGTATAAACCCTTGTGTTTTGTCGCATCTCAACGTGAACCATCGAGCTACGCCAATCTCGCCACCCCAAAGCATCACGTGACACACCCCGTGGTGCATTGCCGGTATCAAACACCGACACTCACCACGCTGTCGCCCCTTCTGCTGTGCCCGCCTCACCCACGTCTACAACTACGCCAAGTCGCTCGACGGTGGCGCATGAGAGGCGATGAGGAAAGAGATGACGGTCCACGTCACCAACGTGTCAGCACACCACAGGCAGGTTTAACCCAGATTATGAGACTTGGAACTAGGTGATACAATTAGCAAATTTTGGGATCTAAATATGCATTTCTTTTTAAAGTTTAAGGACCTAGATAACATCCCTAGACAAGTTTGGGAACTGCCGTTGAATTATACTCTTTAAACTTGGAGGGCGTTTGGTATCTACCTCATCTATTCTCTATCTCATTCTATACATACATATATTTCCCTCCACGATCCAATCCATTTATCCAAACAAACGCCACCAATTTTTGCATGATATATACACACTTTGGTAATCTCAGCCTTAGTCAAGATGCAACGGCAACCCGGAAGAGAGGGCTAGTGGGGTTGAATTCTTAGAGGCTCCTATTCACCTCGCATTGTGCTTTAGAGCTAGTTTTGGTTCTCTGTGAAAAACTGTCCAAGAGAGAGGGTAAATTGGACTTCTAATTTCAAAACATGAAATTAAATCCTATCGATCAAGTCCCAATTCACCCTAGTGCCTAAAAAGTGCGACTAGAGTTCTACACGATACAAAAGTTTTGCAACCTAGAGCCAAGCATGCAAGTCTAGGAATGTAAATGAGAAAAGTAAAGAGAGCAAGAAGTGGCACGACGATCTTCTTCCTGAGGTATCCAGGAGTCGCGACTCCCCCTAGTTCTCGTTTGGTGCCCCTCGCAAGGCTTTGCTCTCGCAGGTTACTCGCATGGATCCCGGCCCCAAACTTCGCAAGGAGAGGGGTTGGCAAAGTGATTCCCGCAGGAATCAAGCTACCTCTCGACCTTCGCAAAGATCAAGCGCTCTCTTTTTGATGCTCTTCTCCACTCCAGAACGGTGAGCTCGAACCGCATACAACGTCTTCGCAAAGGCCTTCCTCCGCTTCTCCCATAATCTCCGGAGAGCTCGCGGAAGGCACGACCACAGCCGTCTAGGTGATCGCGATCACCAAGAGTAACAAGCTTTGGCTTTACTTGATTCAACCTCACTCAAGAAGTTCTCTCTTTCAAGTCTCTTGCCCAAAGCTCAAATACTTGTGTGTATTGGTGGTGCTGGTGACCTTTGAGTGTATGGAAGTGTTCTCAGGTCGCAAAGGTGGTAAAATGAAAGAGGGGAGCCATTATTATAGAGGCCAGCCCAAAAACTAGCCGTTACTATATGAAATCATTTTTCTGCGTACCCACCGGACAGTCCGGTGCATTATAATTTCAAATCCTCGTTTTCGCGCCATGGGCTGTAAGAGCCACCGAACAGTCCGGTGGTGAGCCACCGGACAGTCCAGCGGCGCATTTTCAGCACAAACCCATGAACACGCTCTCAGTTTATAGCATCCAACGGAGGCACTGGACAGTCCACGGCTATTAAAGCCCTGGATGCCAAGAAAATAGCCCTCAGTCTATACTGTCCAACGCAGGCACCGGACTGTCCGGCGGTGTAAGAAGCACTGGCCAAGACAGCAAAGACTTAGGGCAGATTTGACACCACCAAACAGTTCGGTGGCTAGTCACCGGCCAGTACTGTGGTACATAAAACCTTGTTTTTCAGCGCTGTTTTGAAACGAAGTTTGTGAGATTTTTTGAGGGTTTTTCTGTAGAATTAAACGACAGAGGTGAGTGGTTTTTAGCACATTTTAGTATGTTTGAGTTTTAGGACTTAGATGCACTTGAAATGAGATAAACTCTAGAGAGAAGTGCGTCAAGTTACTCACCTTGGTCCCCCTTGATAGTACGGTCCATCTAAAACTAGCAAAAAAAACTCTAAGCGCCCTTCTTTCGACTTTACGCCACTTAAAGCTAATCGATCCTTGATCTTCCTGCTAGGAATCCAATACAAGGGCCATCCTTTATGAAATTTGAATGGAGGGGTCTCTTTTGGTCATCCAATGAGCACAATGTAGAATATTATCCCTTCATGGCATGAACTCATTAGTAACAAAGTTAAGTTGTCATTAATCACCGAAATCTCTACCTCTTAGGATCATGTTTCGCACACTCTACACCCAGTGTTTGCCTAAATGGTCTAAATGGCCGTTTAAACGGTAAACGGTGGAAAACTGTGTCGTTTAGTTGTAAACGGTCAATTAAACAGTTTGACCGTTTAAACGGTGTTAAACGGTCTAAACTGTCTAAACGAAACGGAGTTAAATGGAATTAAACAAGCTAAACGGCCGTTTAACATGTTGTTTAGGTGAAAAAAATCATATTCACTAAGTCTTTTGATGCATAAATAGAAATATCTTATATTATACATATATAAATAAGTATATTAGATTTCTTGAATGTATAAATATGCATATTTATTTTTTTACATGCATAAATATTTATACTTGTTATGATATTTTATTATTATCTAAGGAAAATATGTATATTTTGATACTATAGTACAGAACCGTTTAGACCGTTTAAATCCGTGTAAACACGGTTTAAACACTAAACGAAGGGTGACCGACTGTTTACCGTTTAGCGTTTAGGATAACACTGTATGCACCTTAACTGTTTCCCAACACCTTACGCTCAATTCTCAGACTCTCCAACTACTAAACATGGAAGGTTCGCATGTTGGCCTATTTGGAGAGCATGCAGAGTGATATATGAGCCATTTGCTAGAAGGCGGGCTACAGTGTGTTGGAAGCGTGTGAGCTGCTCGTATAGATTGCCTAGCATGAGGCAAATTCCAAGGCCATGAGTGCAATTTTTAGTGCCTTGTGTGTTGCCGAGTTTGAGCGCGCTTAAGACGACTCACGAGGTTTGGGATCGGCTACACCTCATTCACATGGGTACCTCTCATGTCAAGGCTAGACTGTTTGAGACAATGACGATTAGTGAGGAGGATCTTGCGCTCGTCATCTCAAAGTTTCTGTGTGTCCTCAACAGCACTTAAAGCAGGAAGGAGAGAGTCGCCTGCTACTATTAGGACCTCTGTCTAACGCACCATAGTGTGATGGATAATGTAGTTTAGCTCTTGGCGGAGAGTGGCGACGCGTTCTTCTGAATGAGTAGCGAGGTCAACGCCCCCCAAGAAGAGACTCCGGGCACCCGATAGTCTTGACTCCGCCGTGGCGAGTCCAGGTGAAGTGGCCAAGGAGGTCCTCGGTCAGTTTGTTGACTGCGAGGTCGTAGTACTCTCAGAATTCTCCCTTGAGATCCTCGAGCTTGGGAGATCCAGTCTTGTCCTTTGGTTAGTCTACAGTCGACGCTAGACTCGAGAATCTCGCCTTCATTGTTTTCGTGGCCCTTGGGCGTGCCAAAATGTGTTAATGCAGGAAATCGGCGGACGTATGTCGGGGTGGTCAACACAGAGGAGCCGGGAGATCTTGCTGCTGCTGCGGTTGCCTTTCCTATGACATGGCTCCGATTTGCTCTGAGTGATGGAGACGATCCAATTTCCGAGCATGCTACCTGGGTTGACCCTCTAGCCATGGCAGATGTAGTGGTTGGAGAATCGCCCTGCAGATAGAGAATAGAGCAAACAAACATTTAAATTCGAGCCTGATCGCGTGAATTAGCTTATGATGGTTATATCGATCGGCTTACTTTAGCCGATTGCCTTCTTGTGGGTGAGTAAGAATAAATATAAAAGATGACAAGAAGATTATAAACCTGCTTAAAGCATAATTTAGATGATCAACTGCCATAGATTGACATGATTGTTGACGGTATTTAAGCACGGCAAACCTTATACTGCAAGCGACAGTATCGTGTGTAGTTTTTCCCTAGGATAAGTATCATGAGTTTTGTCAATCCAGAAAACGATCTAATTGAGAACTAATTAACAAGAGTTTAAAGTAAACTGAGGGTATAAAACAAGGTTCTAATCTATCTCTAAACTAGCCTAAACTATATCTAATCTATGCCTAAACTATACTAATACTATATTATATGATAAGCAATTAGAACATAACTAGAATACTAATTAAGGGGTATTAACTAGAGTCTAATCAAGCTCTAATTGGATCCAAGACATGCATGATATGGGTGCCACAATTAGATAAAAGCAACGAGATAACTAGTAACTCAAGGTAGACAAGCATGTTCAAGCATATTCATCATAGTATAATTAAATCAAGGATCAAACAATCTAATCCCCTATATCAGTTTAACCTTTCTTCGGCTATACTATCACCAAAAACTGGGTAATCGACGAGAAACTTTCAATAGGCATACATAACCAGGAACATGCTCCTACCTACTTCATGTAGTCCAATAACATAATTAGAGCAACTAGAATCTCTAATCATCATGATTACAAGAACTAGAAACATAACCATATTACTAGTAAACTATATCAACGATCAAGAACGCTAGATCTAAAGCTAATTAAAACTAGAACAAGCATAATTAGAACAAGAAGATGATAATTAGACAAGAACAATACTTCATTAATAAATTGTATCATACTTATAACCATGGCCATAACTCTTGATGATTGTTGGCGGTCGATAAAACCCATTTCGACCACCAACATTTCGTGTTTTAGATTATACTTTACCAAGTTTTCACTACTCTCTAACTAGTTCCACGAGTTGTGCATAAAGGTTGTATTCAGGAGCTTTACACATTCAAAACCACAAAGAAATGAACAAACGAAGACAATGTGGCAAGAAGGGGAGCAATGGGCCAGAAGATCAGGCCGGCCGACCACCATCCCAGGTCGGCCGACCAGCTTGCGGTCGCCCGACCTGGTCGGCTGACCAGAGGCAAATCAGCAGCCCTAGGGGCCAGGTCGGCCGATATAGCGGAACCGCCCTGCTTAACCCAGATTAAGCGCACCTGCCTCCTTTGGCTCGCATTGCACTTAAGCTGGACAAAACCCGGTAGTCCGTCGAGTGGCCTTCGGCCCTCGATAACACCGATTTCCAGGGGAACCGACATCACACACATTGACCCTCGATGGAGCCACAACAATTACATCATCACAGGCAGTTGAATATAGATAGATAATAGAATTAGTTACAGACCAGTTCAAATTAAAGTTCCAAGTCCAACATAGTCATAAAATAACATAAGTTCTCAAATAAATGTCTTGCAGCGGAAATTTCAAAGTTCATGTTTCACGGTAACCAAAAGACTTGCATAAATAGAACAAGCATCGAGCCCACTGATGCTGCTCCTTGCCAGATCATGACTCGTCTCACTCCTGATGATAACACGGCTCACCCCAACACAGGCACAGAAGAGGAACTCCATACCTATAAGCCAAAAGTGGGGGGGGGGGGGGCAAACCCTGAGTACTAATTACTCAGTAGGACTTAATGGAATGGGCTTACGGCTGATGCAAAGCTTGCTTACTAATAACTGGATCCTTAGTTGTTACTTTTAAATAGGATTAGGTTAATGAATGAAAGTAGGATTTGACAGCTGCTTAGTTAGTTGTCTACAAGCAGGATTTGACAGCTGCTTGATCTATTGCACAGAGCAGGAATTAACAGCTGTTCGTGCCATCATATTAATATAACCAACATTAGTGTGACAAGTATTGCATGAAAGTAAATCAGGTATATCCAAGCATGTAGTATTCAAAACCATAATCCATAAATCAACATATTCAAATAGTTACTACATTGTCCGGTAGTGATACTGGCATTCTCACACCTGGTGAGCATCAGCGATTCGAATCGATTTTTATATTCCCGGGAATAACTAGAAGTACTAGGATGGCATATGCTTACTAACCCCCGGCGTTCCCACATATACTTCCCCCATCTCCACTTGTCCCGTCTTAAGTTCGATTCACACCCGCCTGACTCCCGGAGCGCATTGTCGCAGGAGCGTTACCACGCAATGGGTTAGCCCTTCCTTGACACCCACCTCCGCGGCCACCTTCCTCTCAACTAGTGGGTAGGAACGTCTCTGTGCTTAAGACGTCACAAGTAAGACTTTCACCGGTCCATTATCCCTGATAAGCACCCTAGCAATGTTATGCCGATCCCAAGCGAACAACAGACGGCCTTATGCGACTCGGGCGGAGTCCACCACACATTATATCAATTCTTCTCAGAACATCCCATATCTCCGCTCGGTCTCCAGTTAAATCATAACATGACAATAACGAATATTATAGTAAATAGAGTTCTTTCTTGAAAAGTAAACCCTACGAGGCGAGTGACCTTTATTCACTCGTGTCTACTCGTACCTAACCATTCTATGCACTCGTCCTACGAACTCTAGATATAGGTGCTAGGGCCAAGGCGGCCAAGATGTCTAATGCAATTGGTTCCAATCAACCCTAATGCATATGTGAAACCCAAAACAAATATTAGCTGGGATTTGCATGGTCCTACCTACCTTCTTCGCTAGGGTTAGCCTCCTCGGTGACACACATGAAATTTGACCCGTGAGCTTTATATAGTATGATAAACATGTACACAAATTGACAAGTGGAATATCATTAGTTTAGTAGGGCACCTAATTTCTATATATTTACACTAAGCAAATTAAGATGTACATCCAAACAGTGCTATTAAATTCAAAAAATTTATTTCTGGACTTCCTACCATACTAGTAGCATACCAGATTTTTCCTAGAAGTTCTCTTGCATGCTATCATCACTTTTTCTAATTATTAAACTTAGCAAGTAGTATTTTATCATTTTCAAATCACAATTAAAACTTAACATGCAGAGGCTCATATTCCACTAGTGAGACTCACAAGCTATATAGGACACAAGAAAAATACTAGTGAATCATATTTATCGTACCTTGCATAGTCCTCATTTCCAAGTTATTTAATAATGCATAAAGTACATGAAAAATAGTAAAACAGTGTCCAAACGTCCTAATAAAGCTACTAACCAAGTTTCATCATTTTAGGATTTCATTAAGACCATATTTTCCATTTTTCTTGATTTAACATGCTTGCACAATAACAAGGGAAGACGCGCGCGCCGGTGAACTCTGGCTCGCCGGGGCCGCGACGTTGGTCGGGGAAGACGCGCGTGAGCGCGGTGCTCACCCTCGGGTAGACGTCGTCGGCGGAGGTGGCGTGGACGAGGCGTGGACGGCGGTGAACTGGGCTTGAACCGGGACGGCGTAGGTGCGGCGAGGACGTCACGTCGGCGTCGATCTCGGGGGTGGAAGGCGGGATGGCGACGAGGTCTAGGTCAGCGGGTGCGCGGTGGGGCGGCGAGTGCGGTGAGGTGGCTCTCGAGGCGTGGGAGGCGACGGGGAGGGCGGCACGAGCTCGAGCTCGAGCTTGGCCGGCAATGGCGGGGGTGGACGGCGCGGGCGTGAGAGAGGCAGAGTGGCTCGGGCAAGGCGAGAGCGAGGGGAAGGGAAAGAGGTGGGTCGAGGCTTCGGCCTCCACTTAAGCACGCGGCCGGAGGAGGGCTCGATCCGTGGGCGCGGCGGACTGACCATACGCCGGCGTCCACGCGGCGTCCACCGGCCGCGACAGGGTGTCGCCCTGACGGGCGGGCCCCACATGTCATAGACTCAGGGAAAAACCAGGCCCAAGTGTGTTTTCTTCCTTGCTGTAAAACGCCTTTTTGACCCATTTAGAGCCCGAATTAGGAAAAGTGCTAATTGGATGAAATGTTGTACTCTTCAAGCTCTACAACTTTTTCTAAAGGTTCAATCCCAAGTCAGTTTTAAAATATGATTTAAACATGAATTTACATAGCAGCCATAGGTGGGGACAGGGAACCTTTATTACTTGGGAAATTCAAAACTCCCATTTCTGGGCATTACCTCCCAAAGTTCCTTTTGACAAGTTTGTTTAGAACTTCAAAACCTACAACTTCTCTAATTTGAGCTTTGCATGAAAGTGGCTGTAGGTTGGAGCAAATTTAGGCTTTCTAAATAGGGCTGATTTGAGCTGGTTTTCTAGGCTGATGGAAAATGGCCTTAATCACCATGTATAGATCAATATATGGCAAGACCCCAATTTACAAAGTTGTTTATCTCCTGTCTACCTACAGTTTAGTCAATATGAGTTTCACCCAAATCTCAACGGAATCAAAGTTATGAGCATAAACATAGCATCACATATGCAGAAAACAGATTTCTAGGAATTTGCATAACAACCTAGATAGATCATAGCTCAATTATATGCAAACACATGATGCTTCATGATGCTTATTGATGAACGCTGCATGTGATAACAATGATTATGCACTTGAGATTGTGGAGCATCACAACCCACCCCCCTTAAAAAAATCTTGTCCCGAGATTTTGATGTGATGTGGGTGGATAGTGAAAGGAAGATAATGCATTGTGTATAGTTTTGAATGGAATCTGCATTTAAGATAGCTATATCATACTCGTTTGAAGTGGATGGATGAAAATCCGGATATTTAGTTTGCAAGTATTCCTCTTGCTCCCAAGTTGCTTCTTCTTCGGAGTGATTACTCCATTGCACTTTGTAAAAGTTGATTGTTTTTCTTCTTGTTGTTCTCTGTTTTTGGTCGAGGATTTTTATGGGATGTTCTTCATAAGTGAGGTTAGGCTCGATTTGAATTTGAGAGGTGTCCACTGCTTCTCCCGGCACTCTCAAACACTTATTAAGTTGCGAGACATGAAACACGTCATGAACCGCAGCTAGATGTGGTGGTAGCTCTAACCGGTAAGCAACTGGCCCACGTTGTTCAGTGATCTTGAACGGACCAATGTATCTTGGTGCCAACTTCCTTTTCACACCAAAACGATGTATCCCTTTCATCGGTGATACCCGAAGGTACACATGATCGCCTACTTCAAAAACCAACGGTCGTCTCCTCTTGTCAGAGTAGCTCTTTTGTCTGGACTGTGCCCTTTTTAAGTTGCTGTGTATGAGTTTAACTTGCTCTTCGGCTTGTGTTACCAAATCAGGGCCAAAGGTGACCCGTTCTCCCTGTTCGGACCAGTTGAGGGATGTTCTACATCTTCTACCATATAGAGCCTCAAAAGGAGCCATTTCTAAGCTTTTCTGATAGCTGTTGTTATGAGCAAATTCTGCTAGAGGGAGACACTCATCCCACTTGGTGGAATAAGTCAAAGTACACGCTCTCAGCATATCTTCTAAGATCTGATTTACCCTCTCAACTTGGCCACTGGTTTGCGGATGGTATGCGGAATTGTGAATCGAAGTAGTACCAAGAGCGGTTTGCAACTGTTCCCAGAAACGGGACACAAATAATGAGCCTCTGTCTGAAGTGATGGTCTGAGGGACCCCATGTAATGAGACAATGAAGGAGATATACATTTCAGCGTACTTTTGTGCATTATACCGGTTCTTCACCGGAATGAAGTGGGCAGACTTGGTGAAGTGGTTAATGATGACCCAAATGGAATCGTAGCCCTTCTGAGTGCGAGGCAACCCCACAATGAAATCCATGTGTATATCTTTCCATTTCCACGCTGGAAGTGCTAAGGGCTGAAGCATTCCCGCGGGTTTTAGGTGATCGGCTTTTGCTCTTTGGCATACGTCACACTCGGACACATACTTGGCAATTTCCCGTTTCATATGGGTCCACCAGAACTTCTGCTTCCGATCCTGGTACATCTTGTTGCTACCCGGGTGCATGGTGAACATGGATGTATGGGCTTCGTCTAAGATTTTCTTTCTCAACTGCGTATCCTTAGGTACCACTAAGCGACCCTTGAACCATAGGATGCCTTGGTTATCAAGCGTGAAACACACTTTCTTCTCTTCATCTATACCCTTGCGAATGTGTGCCACGCCCTTATCTCGCTTTTGTGCTGCTATGACTTGGCCTCTTAATGTTTGTTCAATAATGAGGCTATAAAGCTCAACTAGCTGTTCTGTGGGTAGATCGATCTCATCCATATCACAACAAATTACTCTTGCCATGGGTTGGACTTCAAGCACATTGCAATGAGCCCGACGGCTGAGTGCATCAGCTACCACATTGGCCTTCCCCAGGTGGTAGTGAATTTCCAGATCATAATTTTTTATCAGTTTTAACCATCGTCGTTGTCTCATGTTTAGTTCAGGTTGCGTGAGGACGTATTTGAGACTCTTATGATCTGTATATATGTGACAAGTGTTGCCCAGCAGATAATGTCTTCATATCTTTAGGGCGTGCACCACTGCTACTAGCTCAAGATCATGTGTCGCGTAGTTGGCTTCGTGATGTCTTAATTGGCACGACGCATAGGCAATCACTCTCCGTTCTTGCATTAGGACACAGCCAAGCCCATTGTCGGAGGCATCACAATATATGATGGGGACCAGGGGGTTTCGGATCTTCCGTCAAGTGGAGGATAAGTTGATTTGGCGGCACGAGACACTCACGATCCGGTTTCCGATCGGCACGATCAAGACCCCTGCAATCACAGCACCACGCGTCCTCTAGGTATCAACCGTGCGCTGCCCGGTTGACCTCACCACGCAGACTAATCCCTGCCTGTGAATCGAAGAACACAAGCAAGAACACGGTAGATACAAACTAAAATTGCAAATAGAAAGGATTAAGCTCACAAGTTGGGGTTTCACAATCCGGAGTATTCTCAAACGGTGAAACTATTCATAACGACAGAATAATCTAACCAAAACCCATCTAATCTAATGAGAGTGGCTATGTATATAGAAGAGAGAGGGCTAGGGGCGGCCAAGGGGGTGGACGTGCAACCCTAGGGAGTACAAGGCCTTTAGGCCCAAAAACGGGTGCGGGACAGGTTCTGGGCATCATCTTGCGACGGCGATTCCTGTCCATTCCGACCGAATATTGAGGTGAAACTAGCTGGGTTGGAAAGCTTATCTCCTTAGCTTTCCAACGATATGTAGAACGTTCAAAACGGAGCCCGTATGAGGGCTGGACGTCCATTTTCGTGAGACCTGCTCCAGCAGTCCGAACCGGACTCGCGAATACATCGGACTTCAATGTGGATTGGGCTTTGAACTCTATCTTCGCTTGGGTCTTGGTCGTATGCGTATTGGTCATGTCCTCATCATTCTTCCCTTCTTGGTTTTGAGTCGTTCTCGACTCAAAGACGTCAATGCGTGTGGAAGTAGTTGTTCCACTTTTTGACATAATCCAACATTGCTCTCCTTATTGAAATTAAACCTGTTGTGACAAAATAAACAAAGAAGAACAAATGGATCTAGACATGATATGGTTAGTTGTACAGTACCCCTTTATTTTGATGTTCATCGATATAATGAGAGCCACAATTAGGAGAGATATAAACACGATGAACCATATATTCTCTATTACTATCATACTTACCAATAACATCATACGTATGTTTAGATATCCAAGGCAAATCAGCAGAAAGAAAAAAAATTTCATACAAATTATTCAGATTACAAAGAATATCAAATTCAATATAACCCAAAGTATTCAATGAAGATAACAATTTCAGCTCGTCTTGCAAACTAGTAATTGGGAGAAAAGATTTACTTTCAGCACAAACAATAGGTTCTAGAGGCATAGTATCATGATTATTCACAATTTGTGATATGGAAATAGCAGCAGCATCATCACACAACTCTTCTTTATCACACGAGGTAGCAGCAAAATCATCTTCAATTATGGTTGAATGCAGCACATCAAAAATTTGCTCATCTTGTGTAACCACTGCACCCATGCTATTACCTGCGCTCACATATCTAGTGCAATGCTTATCCTCTAGTAGCATGTTGTCTCCTTCATCTTTGCTCTCAATATTCTGTGTATTGTTAGTAACAAAGTAAGCCTTCATAGATTGTGTGTCATGATGTTTAATTTCAGTAAGACATGTATCATTTTTAATTTGATCCTCAATCTTACAAGCTAGATCAATTAGATCATGTAGAGAATTATATTCCATATAAACAAGATTGTTCTGAATTTTCTTGTTAAGACCATTTAAAAAATGTATTTCAGTGGCTTCATCAGATTCATCTAATTCACAACACGACAATATATATTTGAACTTCTGATAATAAGTCATGATAGTTCTATCTCGTTGTTTTAAGCGTTTCAATCTATTAAGTGATATTTCTTGATATAAATGATCAAACATTGTTTTCCAATTGATACCTGAACTTTTCGATGCAGATGTTTGCAATGTGGTGTACCTCTCACATGTCTTTATATTTTCCATCCGAGCAGTGCTATGCCCTGTCATTGTTAGCAGAAAACAAGAAAACATACAAAAAGTATATTTTTCTACTAACTACTATGTATATGTAGTGGAATCACACACTCTCAAGCGTCTTACCAAGCTTTTACGACTGTTCTTACCAATGCAAAGCAGTGGATGGTACAACCGGTGGCTGGTTCGTGATACCGTGAGGGCGTGAGCGATGTGATTGCAAAGGTTGAACCTGTACTGATTAGAAGTATATATGTGGAGCTTGGGAGGCTTTATATGGTAGCAAAGATTAGCACAAATCGAAATCAGATAGCAAGTATCCAAAGTACTTGTCAATGTTGTTGGCCTAAACTTGTTACTAGAATTAGATCAAGCAAGCAAGTCACATATACAAAGTACAAAGGATACAAATGATGCAAGCACTTCTGATTTTTTTATTTTTTTCTTCTTTATTTTGTGCGGCTTTTTTTTTGCACTTGCCTGTTTTTTTTCTTTGTTTCTTTTTTTCTCTCCAAAGCGCCGCAAGAGCAACATACAACTTTTAACTATCACAATAATATCGTCTGCAAATTACAGATTTGGTATCCGAACTTGCATAGATGATTTCACACTCTTAATGACCTCCAACGAGAAAACTTATAACACAAAAGTTGTAGATATACTTTTTCTCTTTCCAAAAAATATATGAAAAACCTTTTTTGGATAAATGAAACATGAGATATGAACCCCGAAATACAGACTGTTCAGAAATTTCTGGGTCACACACAGATTTGCTCCCAACTAGATTTAGACATTCATAACGATTTTCCTGAAAACATCGCAGTTCGCAAAGTTGTAGACAATTTCTCAAGCTTTCCAGAAAATGCTAGAACACTAAATTCCGAGTTCGTATGTTGGAGATATCGTCAAAATACCGAACTGGACAGAAACAATTCCGAATCGGACGCGATGACGTGATGAAAACGGACACGGTGGCACGATGCAAAACTCAAACCAATCTAAGAATAAGATCTAAACCAGCAACAAGGCCACGACTATGGACACAAACTCAATGATGCGGACTCCAAAATCAAAAGGAGCAAAGGCTAAACTTGGCGATAGGACAAGATGTGCTACAAACCCTAACTTATATACGGCTTTTTGTGGGCTATGGGATGAAACAAAACTAATCTACTAAGGATAACGGCAAGCAAACCTGACGGTAAACCTTGCTCTGATACCACTTGATGGATACCAGGGGGTTCCCGATCTTCCGTCAGGTAGAGGATAAGTCGATTTGGCGGCACGAGACACTCACGATCCGGCTCCCGATCGGCACGATCAAGACCCCTGCAATCGCAACACCACGTGTCCTCTGATTATCAACCGTGCGCTGTCCGGTTGACCTCACCACGAAGGCTAATCCCTACCTGCGAATCGAAGAACACAAGCAAAAATACGATAGATGCAAACTAAAATTGCAAATGGAAAGGATTATGCTCATAAGTTGGGGTTTCACAAACCGTAGTATTCTCAAACGGCGAAATTATTCATAACGATAGAATAATCTAAGCAAAACCCATCTAATCTAATGACGGCGGCTGTGTATATAGAAGAGAGAGGGCTAGGGGCAGCCAAAGGGATGGACGGGCAACCCTAGGGAGTACAAGGCCTTTAGACCCAAAAATGGGTGCGGAACAGATTTTGGGCGTCATCTTGCGATGGCGATACCCGTCCATTCTGACCGAATTTTGAGGTGAAACTAGCTAGGTTGGAAAGCTTATCTCCTTAGCTTTCCAATGATATGTAGAAAGTCCAAAACGGAGCCCGTATGCAGCCTGGGTGTCCGTTTTCGTGAGGCCTGCTCCAGCAGTCCGAACCGGACTCGCGAATACATAGGACTTCAATGTGGATTGGGCTTTGAACTCTATTTTCGCTTGGGCCTTGGTCGTATGCGTATTGGTCATGTCCTCATCAATATACATCAAATGGTTTAGTGATGTCCGGTTGAGCTAAAACGGGTGCAGAGGTTAATAACTTTTTCATGCTTGTAAAGGCCTCTTCACACTTTGGATCCCACAAATATTTCGCGTTTTTCTTGGTTAGGGATGTCATTGGCTTCGCAGTTTTAGAGAAGTCCTTGATAAAGCGGCGGTAGTAGCCCGCTGAACTGAGGAAACTCCTAATTTCTGTTACTGTTTCAGGTTGCTTCCAATTCAGTACATCCTCCACTTTACTCAGATCGACTGCTACCCCCTCCTCGGACAAGATGTGGCCTAGGAAACTCACTTCCCTTAGCCAGAATGCACACTTGCTGAACTTAGCATAGAGTTGGTGTTCTCTAAGCCGAGTAAGTACTGTCCGCAAGTGCTCCTCGTGCTCTTTCTCATTCTTAGAGTAGACTAGGATATCGTCAATGAACACGACTATAAATTTATCCAGCTCGTTCATGAATACGGAATTCATCATATACATGAAGAAAGACAGTGCGTTGGTTAATCCAAAGGACATGACCAGATATTCGTACAAGCCGTATCTGGCAGAGAAGACTGTTTTGGGTATATCTTCTTCCCTGATTTTTATTTGGTAGTAGCCTGACCTTAGATCAATTTTTGAGAAAACTTTGGCCCCTGCTAGCTGATCGAACAAAATGTCAATGTGAGGCAGTGGGTACTTATTTTTTACTGTGACTGCGTTTAACGGCCTATAGTCCACGCATAATCTCTTACCACCTTGGTCTCTCTTTTTCACGAAGAAAGCAGGATAGCCCCAAGGTGATGAATTAGGACGGATGAACCCTTTATCCAACTGTTCTTACAGTTGTGTTTTTAATTCTTTAAGTTCATCTGGTGCCATTCTATACGGCTTCCTCGAAACAGGTGCCGTTCCTAAAACGAGGTCTATCTTAAACTCTACATCCCTATCTGGAGGAAGCCCAGGAAGCTCCTTTGGAAACACGTCAGGGAATTCACACACTACCGGTACCTTTTTAATCTCTTGAAGTTCGGTTGTGTTTACTGTGGCCTCTATATGTTTCTGTTTTGGTATGTGCACCTCTAGTATCTTGCCAGTAACCTTGGACTTTAATTGCACTTCCCTGCTGCCAACATATACGACTGCATCGTTTTCTGCCATCCAATTCATACCCAAAATAACGTCAATCCCTTGGTATGGCAGCACCACGGGATTGATGACAAAGCTCTCAGGACCGATGTCCACTTTCAATTGTCTGGCCATCAATCCAGTAGTGACAGGGGAACCCGGTGCGGTGATGTGATAATTTTCCTTTAACTTGTACATTTTTATCTCATACCTTAATGCATATGACTTGCTAAGAAATGTATGTGTGGCTCCAGAATCAAATAACACGACGGCCGGGTGACCGTTGACTGTGAACGTACCAGCAAGTACCGGCTCTCTGGCCGAAATCTGGTCCATGTGGATGAAGTGAACTTGACCCGTCTTAGGCGCGGACCCCTTCTGCTTTCTCTGGCTGCCACCCGCAGAGGTGGGACCCTGGATGCGATGAGGCGCCCTGTAGTCCCTGTTGAAGTGCCCGGTCTTGCCGCAGTTAAAGTAAGGACCCCAAGCTCCCGGTGTGAAAGGAGCACGGGGTGCAGGAAGCTGCGCCGGTTGTGGTGGTGCGCTGTAGGTGGAGAACCTCTGTTGCTGCGGTGCCTTGCGGATCCAACCCGACTGATTGGGCCGGACCACAAATCGAGACCGCTGGTGGTACTGTTGTGGCTGCTGGGAGTTGGCCTTTTGCTTCTGAGACGACCCAGGTGCACTGTTGGCCTGACGTTTCCGCTTTTGGTCCTCATTTGCAACACGGAGGCGGTTCTCCATGTCTAGTGCTGTGTCCACCAACTCTGTGAAGCTCTGGTAATGACGCCCCAAATGTGTCATGAGTGTAGAGATGAACCCGCTCAAGAGCCTAGCTGTCCTGCAAGGATCATCAGCAACGTCCCCAGGTGAATATTGTGACAGATGTATAAAGAACTGCACGTACTGCATCACCGTCCAGTTACCCTGCTTCAGTTCCCTAAACTCTAGTTGCTTCTACTCCATAAGACTCTTCGGGATACAGTGGGCCCGGAAAGCTGTACGGAGCTCCTCCCATGTAATCATGTGACCCTGTGGCTGCATAGCTTGGAACGTGGCGTACCATGCTCCCGCTGGTCCCTAGAGTAGCTGCGCAGCAAACCGAGCTTTCTCCTGCTCGGTCAACCCAGGAAGTAGTGTGAACTTGAATTCTATCGTGCGGAGCCAGTCATTCGCAGCAAGTGCCTCAGGACATGTCGTGAAGACAGGAGGGCGCAGCCCCTCGAAGTCCTGGTAGGTGATGCCGCGGGGCTGGTGTTCCCGTGGCCGTTGCTGCCCCGAAGCTTGGCATTCTTCCCTTGTGAGGCGAATCAGCTCGCCCTGTTGCACGACCAGGGTGGCCAATTCCGGCGGAGGTGGTGCATCGTGTGGCTGTTGGCCGGAGGTTTGTCCTTGACGTGTGTTCACCATCTGCAAGAGTGAAGCTAACAGTGTTTAGTCCAACCACTTTAAAGCAATTAGATGCACCGAAACACAGTTACTTGAAACATGTAAGACGGAAACATATAATTGCAGTAAAGTGTTAGCTTCCTTCTTGCAGCGGTTCGACCACCGTCACATCTAGCATAGCCTGTGCATGTAGACTCTTAATACTCAACAATCGCGTGGATTCCGGGACAGTAATGGTGAGCTTCCCTTAAACCGTGCATCTTTTGATTATGATCCCTTTAGCAAAGTTATTCTTTGGTTTGCGTTCTTTAACTTTCGTATAAAAAGTTTTTGGTGATTCCATTTGTATCTTGATCAAAATTCAGCGTATGTCAATATATATTAGTTTAGTTCAGATTTCTGAGACTGCATGATTTCAGCTATAACTTCCAAATGAGACTCTTCTAGGAGAAATTTTGCATAACAAAGTTGTTCTACACAACCCGTTCTACAACTTTGACAATACACACCCAGTTCAATTCCTGTACTAAGAGTGTGCAAAATGGGGTTTTCCTACTGGTGCTGCTTCAGTCCAGATTACAGGCTCATGAAAGATTCAACCATAACTCCAGATCTGAGCCCATTAATCTTCAATTGACAAAATTATCCACCAGATAGCTCTCTACAACTTTTCTATTCAACTCTTGGCCCAAATCCTTACACATTCCAAGATATTTTCAGTTTTAGCTGCAGCTGTGTGAAATTTCAGATTGCAAGATGCTATCCAAAACGAAGTGCAAACCCAAATTCCATTCACACAACCATCTCAAATGCCACCACGATGTAGAACTAACATTAGCGCCACTTAGAAAGGTTCGAATACCACTAAAGAGTATTAAGATTACATCATGGGATGGTGGCTACATCAACCAAACATCAAATAGTGCAAAATAAGATAACCATCACGACATCAAATGGCGTACCAAATGAGCTCTCACAACTCACCAATGTTTTAGTTCAGCCATGAATCTAAAACGCGGAGCGGAATATTACAAAACAATGCTTTCAACGCGTCACTAACTTAAAGCTTACTTCCCTTCATCCATCCATCAGTCACCCTACACCCTGGAGTTCGCGTCAGATGGAACATTCTCCTCCCCCTCCTCCATCTCCATGGGCTCCGAGGACTCTTTCTCCAAAGGGGCTGGTGCAAGTGGGGGCTGCTGCGGCGGCTCGTACTCTGCCAGACGCTGTTGCAGCTGCGCCACCTGGGCCTCCAATTTCTCCACACGGGTACGGGTCTCCGTGTACCTGTCAAAGTAGAAATGGCTCCGGTCCTTCGCATGGTGGTACATCCCGCGCGCCTCACGTGTGTAGTCCATGCACGCTACCAAGGGCCGGGAGCCGTTCCTGTCCCAGAGCTGCTCGCGGCGGTCTAGCCAAGTGTGGTCAAGGTCGTCGGTGGGAAGGTAGCGCAGGACCGTGTGGCCTGCCTCCCACCCAGAGCTCATCGAAGTGAGGGCTGCCATCACCGCCTTACGGTAAGCCTCCTCCTCGTTGGCCGCGTAAGTGGTGATGGTCACCTAGCCCGTGAACGTTCCTCGTGGAAGGACAACCTGGGCCATGCAGTCCCCCTCCTCGTGCACCGTCTGCACAGAGATGAAGGGATAGGGACGGCGCCCCATCTCCCTCAGGGCCCTGCACAGCAACTGAGACAGGGGACACTCCTCTCTGCAATGGGTGTGGAGTAACCCACCCTCCACCACAGGTGGAGTGTGAGTCGCGTCAGGGAGAATAGTGATCCTCGCTCCGGTAGCCTTTCGTGCTGTCTGCTTGGTTCTGGCCATCTGTTTAGATAAGCAAGGTTGTGCATTAGGGAGTGACATTTTTTCCCATGAGAGATTATAACAAGGGTACAACAGTGCATCGTATAGAAAGTAAATTTAAATCACGATTTATTTCATTGCATTTTAATAATACCCCACCATAAATAAAAGTAGTAAATATGATGCATGATTCGTACTAAACGGTCTCACATCACACGTCTAAATGAATAGTACATATAGCTATCGATATTTCGGTGACACGTATGCACGGCACTCTCTAATGCAACTAGTCGTTTCTTGACCGTTCTTAATTTCGTACGTAGCTAGTGTACCTGCAAAAGAATGCATGCTCATACATTACCACATAATGTGGCACCCACGCGTGACCGCTGCGTGGACAACATTGAGTGGGCCTTTGTACATTCTCTCAAAGCCTGACTTTCCACCAATACTGGGATTGTCGAGTAGAAGATGGATCCCAAAACCGAATGTAAGCGTGGTGGGCATGAAAGCATCCTAAGCATGCCCACCACCCTTAAAGAGCTTCTCCTACAGGGCATGAATGTAGGGCTTACAACCATTCGCAAACTCCGATAGCGTTCCTCCAGTACTGGGGACTGCTAAGGCCGAAAAGTTGCTTCCCAAAGCACCGAATATGCATATGAGTTCTATCTAGGTCAGAATGTCAGCGATGTCACTTGGATAACACTAACATCCTTAATATGGGCATATCGCATACTCTCATTTTTGAATTACTTGAAAGGGCTTCGAAAATAGGTTTGTAAATCAAAACTTGATGATATAACTGTTGTCTGTGTATGATCGGCTCTGATACCAGCAGTGGTGGAACCGCCCAGCTTAACCCAGATTAAGCACACCTGCCTCCTTTGGCTCGCAGTGCACCTAAGCTGGACTAAACCCGGTAGTCTGTCGAGTGGCCTTCGGCCCTCGATAACACCGATTTCCAGGGGAACCGACATCACACACATTGACCCTCAATGGAGCCACAACAATTACATCATCACAGGCAGTTGAATATAGATAGATAATAGAATTAGTTTACAGACCAGTTTAAATTAAAGTTCCAAGTCTAACATAGTCATAAAATAACATAAGTTCTCAAATGTCTCGCAGCGGAAATTTCAAAGTTCATATTTTACGGTAACCAAAAGACTTACATAAATAGAACACGCATCGAGCCCATTGATGCTGCTCCTTGCCAGATCATGACTCGTCTCACTCCTGATGATGACACGGCCTACCACCAACATAGGCACAGAAGAGGAACTCCATACTTGTAAGCCAAAAGTGGGGGGGTGTTGGCGGTTCTTAGCCTACCGAATTTTACTCCGCAAGCGCACGGAGATCGCTGTAGCCTTTCACCCGGGAGTATTCCAAGGTATCGTATTTATCCACAGGGAAGCATTGAGATAGAGATATCAAACTATCATTCATTCAGTTGTTACTACTCTTTCACGTCAACCGATAGCTAGGAAAGGTTGACACCAAACACCATGGGATACAAGCCAAGCACCATTGGCAAGAAAACAGGTAAAGCTAGGAGGACAATGAGACAGGGACTGCTATACGGTCTTCTATCTCTGCTAGCATACAAGAGCTATCTGTGCTAAGGGTCAAAAGGATCTCAACAGAGTTATGACTTGCGTCGAGCGAAATTCCGGTGCCTCGAGGGTCAGGGGGTAGATAGTAGACCACCGAAGGAGACCCGACTAATGCCTACGGGCCTACCGAACGAACGGGCCTGGGATACACAGGCACACCACACGCTGTTACCGAGTGGGGCTACCAAGCAAATCTGCGTGGATAGGCTGGCACGCTACAAACGTGTTTAAGCGAAGCTTGAACAACAATAGTTCATCCTTGGCCAAAGGAGAGGAACTAACCAGAGCCTAGCGTATAGGTTGGATTGTAACATCGGCAAGCATAACAACGATCAATCTATTCTAGTTTAGCACAACTCAGGCCTCAACTTGGTATGCCCAAAAGGAAAAAGATGCTAAAAAGCCGCATACACACCAAGCGAGTAACTAACTAGAGCAGAAAGATAAGTGCATAAAGTAGGAAAGTAAAGTACTTGCACTAGTCAATAGCCGGAAAGTAATGCTTGAAATATCAAAATAGAATACATTACCATATATTCCGACCGACTCCGATATAGCAGACCTTCTCTAACTCCTAAACTAAACACTGCTTTCAGAATGGAAGCCCCTCCCGTGGGGAGCCTCCTAGAGGGAGAAAGAGAGTTCACATGGTGTGAAATGGTACATTTTGGAGTGGGGGGAGTGCCCCTCTACTTATAGCAGTCACAAGGTCGGTGTAAGAGCAAAGGCGGTTGGTCGGGCGGCCACGTGGGTGGTCGGCCGACCTTCCTACAAGGTCGCCCGACCGTTCGATGCACCGCCTCACTTCTCCAATGCCTAGGATGCCTTCTAGAAGTCGGTTTCCGTTGATACACGTGTTGAACATGTCCGGGCATCCAATGTGGTAACCGTGCAGGCCAAGTAATGGGCTGGGTGAGCTATTGAGGTGGTCGGCCGACCAAGCCCAAGGTCGGCTGGCCTAGCCCAAGGTTGGCCGACCATCATTTCAGCCTTTCAGCAGTTCCTCGACCCTTATGGTGGCCTTCCGACGTTGGATTCGACTTGGGCTTATTCCACCTTGTGTATTTGGGCTCTTGGTGCCTTCCTTGGATGAATAAGATGAAGTATGAGGCATTTGGGAGAGTAGGTGGTCAGCCGGCCATGCCTTTGGTCGCCCGACCAAGGTCATGGTCGCCCGACCATCTCTCATAGCCCATGTTGTCAATCTTGCGACGGCCATAACTTTACTGTCCGGACTCCAAATTGAGTGAACCAAAACTCCATTTTGAATGTTTCGATGAGCTCTTTGTAATGGCTTGGTCCATGAGGGCATTTGAGATACTTCATAATGATGATATTTCCCATTCATTCTCAAGCCCTTTTATGTGATGATTCTCTCTTGCTCCATATGATGTTCTTTTGCACGGAATGTGAGCTTCTCCCTGTGATACATCGAAAACCACCAAAACTCGTGGAATTCGTCAGTGTTAGGTAAATAATGCATGGAACTTTATGTATACCCCATTTATTCACCGAGGGATTGACGGTCGAAATAGAGAAATAACGACCGTCAACAGGGAGCAAACCCTGAGTACTAATTACTCAGTAGAACTTAATGGAATGGGCTTACGGCTGACGCAAAGCTTGCTTACTAATAACTGGATCCTTAGCTGTTACTTTTAAATAGGATTAGGTTAATGAGTGGAAGCCGGATTTGACAGCTGCTTAGTTAGTTGTCTACAAGCAGGATTTGACAGCTGCTTGATGTATTGCACAGAGCAGGAATTAACAGCTGTTCGTGCCATCATATTAATATAACCAACATGAGTGTGACAAGTATTGCATGAAAGTAAATCAGGTATATCCAAGCATGTAGTATTCAAAACCATAATCCATAAATCAACATATTCAAGTAGTTACTACATTGTCCGGCTGTGATACTGACATTCTCACACCTGGTGAGCATCAGCGATTCGAATCGATTTTTATATTCCCGGGAATAACTAGAAGTACCAGGATGGCATATGATTACTAACCCCGGGCGTTTCCACATATGCTTTCCCCATCTCCACTTGTCCCGTCTTAAGTTCGATTCACTCCCACCTGACTCCCGGAGCGCGTTGTCGCAGGAGCGTTACCACGCAATGGGTCAGCCCTCCCTTGACACCCGCCTCCGCGGCCACCTTCCTCTCAACCAGTGGGTAGAAACGTGTCTCTGTGCTTAAGACGTCACAAGTAAGACTTTCACCGGTCCATTATCCCGGATAAGCACTCTAGCAATGTTATGCCAATCCCAAGCGAACAATGGACGGCCTTATGCGACTTGGGCGGAGTCCACCACACATTATATCAATTCTCCTCAGAACATCCCATATCTCTGCCTGGTCTCTAGTTAAATCATAACATGACAATAACGAATATTATAGTAAATAGAGTTCTTTCTTGAAAAGTAAACCCTATGAGGCGAGTGACCTTTATTCACTCGTGTCTACTCGTACCTAACCATTCTATGCACTCGTCCTACGAACTCTAGACATAGGTGCTAGGGCCAGGACGACCGAGATGTCTAATGCAATTGGTTTCAATCAACCCTAATGCATATGCGAAACCCAAAACAAATATTAGCTGGGATTTGCATGGTCCTGCCTACCTTCTTCGCTAGGGTTAGCCTCCTCGGTGACACACTTAGAGCTCTGCTGCGGGTCCTCCTGCTGCTGCTGGGATTCTTGCTCCTGGTCGTCCGGCTCCTCGATCAACGGCTGCTCCTGCGTCGGCAATTCGCTTGCGGGATCTATATGTATGACAATGTATGCGAATGAGTGCAAGGGAACGCAATGCCGTTGCGGGATGTATGAAGAAGGTAAAGAATGATGAATGGCATAGTAATGAAAGACTTAAGTGACTCCAATTAGGTTTATTCATCAAGGAATGAATATCTCGTGAAGTTTTATTAAGAAATCATACAAACTATCACCTAAACTTAATATAGTCTATCATACCTAACATAGCAAGAACTTTTAGCAGCGTCATGGTTTAGTGAGAAATCATTGCACATATAAAATAATTATGCATAGGTTTATTGGCAGTTTTTCTATTTATGCAATTAAAATTCTCATGTCAAGTTCATACTGCTACCTAGTCCCAAATGAGTTCAAATAATTATGACAAGTAGATCATTACTGTGCCAGGTCACTGCCCAAATTTCAGCTTCAGAAAAGTTATATTTATTTTATTAAAATTCAGGCAAGATATCAGCGCATAAACTATCCAGATTTTTTATAAATTGCAGGAATGGTATTTTGAATGAAATTTGACCCGTGAGCTTTATATAGTATGATAAACATGTACGAAAATTGAAAAGTGGAATATCATCAGTTTAGTAGGGCACCTAATTTCCATATATTTACACTAAGCAAATTAAGATGTACATCCAAACAGTACTATTAAATTCTAAAAATTTATTTCTGGACTTCCTATTATACTAGTAGCATACCAGATTTTTCCTAGAATTTCCCTTGCATGCTATGATCACTTTTTCTAATTATTAAACTTAGCAAGTAGTATTTTATCATTTTCAATTCACCATTAAAACTTAACATGCAGAGGCTCATATTCCACCAGCGAGACTCACAAGCTATATAGGACACAAGAAAAATACTAGTGAGTCATATTTATCGTACCTTGCATAGTCCTCATTTCCAAGTTATTTAATAATGCATAAAGTACTTGAAAAATGGTAGAACAGTAAATGAACACCAAGATCTAGGGTCACCAAAATTCTCACAGTGTCCAAACGTCCTAAGAAAGCTACTAACCAAGTTTCATCATTTTAGGATTTCATTAAGACCATATTTTCCATTTTCCTTGATTTAACATGCTTGCACAATAACAGGGGCGAAACCGTACATGCACATCTCCACATCATACCCACTGTGTAGATCTATTAACAAGGAGTACAATGCAACTGAGTTTACCTTTTTACGATTTTTATTCGATTTATTATGATTTATCAAAGTTTTAGCCGAAATAAATCAAAATAAATGGATAAATCATAGATCCAGGGACCTGTCCGTGATTAAACCTAAGATACAGGGGCTAGCACATAAGATTCTCATGACTTAGTGAATTGCGCATGGATTGATTTGTAAATGCGTGAAAGCCCGAGGGCTAGATCAGAAAAAGGCTGAGGCCTTCGTCTTCCTCGCGCCGGCCATGGCCGCGCGAGGAGACGCGCGCGCCGGTGAGCTCCGGCTCGCCGGGGCCGCGACGTTGGTCGGGGAAGACGCGCGCGAGCGTGGTGCTCACCCTCGGGTAGACGTCGTCGGCGAAGGTGGCGTGGACGAGGTGTGGACGGCGGTGAACTAGGCTTGAACCGGGACGGCGTCGGCGCGGCGAGGACGTCGTGTCGGCGTCGATCTCGGGGGGTGGAAGGCGGGATGGCGACGAGGTCTAGGTCAGTGGGTGCGCGGTGGGGCGGCGAGTGCGGTGAGGTGGCTCTCGAGGTGCGGGAGGCGACAGGGAGGGCGGCGTGAGCTCGAGCTCGAGCTCGGCCGGCAATGGCGGGGGTGGACAGCGCGGGCGTGAGAGAGGCAGAGAGTGGCTCGGGCGAGGCGAGAGCGAGGGGAAGGGAAAGAGGAGGGTCGAGGCTTCGGCCTCCACTTAAGCACGCGGCCGGAGGAGGGCTCGATCAGTGGGCACGGCGGACTGACCGTACGTTGGCGTCCACGCGGTGTCCGCCGGCCGCGACAGGGTGTCGCCCTGACGAGTGGGCCCCACATGTCATAGACTCAGAGAAAAACCAGGCCCAAGTGTGTTTTTCTTCCTAGTTGTAAAATGCCTTTTGGACCCATTTACATCCTGAATTAGGAAAAGTGCTAATTGGATGAAATGTTGTAATCTTCAAGCTCTACAACTTTGTCAAAAGGTTCAACCCCAAAATCAGTTTGAAATTATGATTTAAACATGAATTTACATAGCAGCCATAGGTGGGGACAGGGAACCTTTATTACTTGGGAAATTCAAAACTCCCATTTCTGGGCATTACCTACCAAAGTTCCTTTTGACAAGTTTGTTTAGAACTTTAAAACCTACAAATTCTCCAATTTGAGCTTTGCATGAAAGTGCCTGTTGGTTGGAGCAAATTTAGGCTTTCAAAATAGGGCTGATTTAAGCTGGTTTTCTAGGCTGATGGAAAATGACCAGAATCACCATGTAGACTTCAATATATGGCAAGACCCCAATTGACAAAGTTGTTTATCTCCTGTCTACCTACAGTTTAGTCAATATGAGTTTCACCCAAATCTCAACGGAATCAAAGTTATGAGCATAAACATAGCATCACACATGCAGAAAACAGATTTCTAGGAATTTGCATAACAACCTAGATAGATCATAGATCAATTATATGCAAACACATGATGATTCATGATGCTTATTGATAAATGCTGCATGTGATAACAATGATTATGCACTTGAGATGCTGGAGCATCACAGCCGACCCAAGACCTAGGTCGGCCGACCCAGGAGCCAGGTCGGCCGACCTCCCACAGGTCGCCAGACCCTAGTAGCCCACCAGGCAGCTCAGGGCCCAGGTCGCCTGACGTTGCCACAACGCCAATTTTGACCTGCATGCAAAGAAACACAAAACATGTTAAATGCAACTGTTGGATCAAGAAACCAATGCATCCAAGGGCCGAAAGGACATCGTACAAGGTATCGATGACGTTAGCAATCCGAGGGAAGGAACATGCAGCCAATCGGAGGCCGCCCGACCTTATCCCAAGGTCGGCCGACCCAGCACCGACCCCGTTTTGCCCGTGCCTCAACCACCACAACCGCCAACCGACATTCGGAGCACATCACAGCCGATGGGTCAAGGAAGGTGGTGCATCGGGTGGTCGCCCGACCTCCGGGAGGGCCGGCCGACGTACCCCAAGGTCGGCCGACCATCGACCTATGCCCAAACTGACCTTGCACACCTACAAATACCTCCCTCGGCCATCCAAGCTATAAATACCACATGGGAGGTCATTTGCAAGGTGTGGTGGATCAATAGAATACAAGTGTGGTTGTGTAGTTGAGTGTGAGTGTTGTAGTGAAGCCACCCTTGGCATTGTAGAGAGAGCCAAGTTGTATCAAGAGTGAATAGTGAGTTGTAGAGTAAAGGAGTCGGAATTCTCTTTGGTCTTCTATTCCCGAACACTTATTCTCAGAGGAATTATTACTCTATTTCTAGGATATAGTAAAGTTGCTTGATCCCTTCTTTATTTATTTCATACTTACTTTATTTACATACTCAGTGCTTTGCTTAGTAGTTTACGGGTGCCAAGTGTACTCTGTGCAGTTTAGCTATACAGTTGTGCTTGCTCTCAGGCTTCGAACCTGTCTAGTAGTAAACTCGGTTGTGTAGACGTGGTGTCCAGACTAGAGTTTACCTTGGAAGGTGCCTTGTCACACACAGCTTTGGTGGTAGGTCCGCTTGGTGACAGCGAGCATGTACTGTAACACCCTAATTTTAATTCCAGTAATTTTTAGAATAAATTTAACATGCCTTATTTATTTTCCTAGGATTTCATATGTCTAGTGTTGCATTTAATGATTTATTTTATCAAGCAAGTAATTAAAATGAATCATAGTGTCAACTTGTTGTGCATTCATGCTGGTGCATATTTCTTTTGGTTGCATGAAGCAAGGTTGGAATTCAAATTTATTTGGATTCATAGAGTGTGGTTTGTTTAAATAGGAAAAGAAATAGAAATAGAAAAAAAAAGAGGAAAGGCACCAGGCCGGCCTCCTCCAACCGGCCCAGCGCCTTCCCCCCCCCTTCTTTCGGCCTGCTCCCGGCCCATTCGGCCGAGCGAGCCGGCCCGGCCAGCAGCTTAGCCGCACCCCCTTCCCGATCTCTCTCTGACCCGAGGGCCTGGGTTGTAAGTCCTGTCCCCTTCCTCACTCCCTCCGCTCGCTCTCACCGGTGGACCGCCTCGCCTCTCTCCCCCTAGCCGATGGCCCCTCTCTGCTACCCCGCGCCTGCGCCCAGGCCCGCACGCCAGTCTCGCTCCCCTTCCACACGGACTCAACGCGGAGTTAGAGCGGATAAGCTGGACTCCGGATGACGATGAGCCGCCACGCCCGTGCCGCAAGGCTCGGAGTCAGTTCCGCACCGTCGCCCTAGCCCCGGCCCTATAAAAGGCACCCCGGCCTCCGCCGCCACCACATCATCACCTCAAGCTCTCAGCCCAAGCCCTAGCGCCCTCTCGCCGTCGATTTTCGCCGCCGAAGCCGCAAGGTAAGCGCCGCCGCCGTCGCGCAATTCGTCGCCGTTGCTCCCTCTCCGGCGTCCCTAACTCCATCTCCGCACTCGCAAATCCATCCTGGAGCTCTGCCGTCGGTTCCAAACGCTCGGAGCTACCTCCACTTCGCCATCCTGCGACACCCGACTCCGCCGTCCGCTGCCACCCGTCGCCGACCCGCTTCCGGCCACTCTCTGCCGCCCACGATCCCACGGTGAGGTTCGCCATGCTTCACTCTCCCTCTCTAGCTAACCCTCGTCCCGAGCCGCGCCCTCGTTCGCGAGAACCGCGCGCGCCGGCGATGCTCCGCCGCTCCCTTTGGTCACCGCCGGCGAACCTCTCCCCCTCCACCCGTGGCCGCCAGATCCAATCTGGACGGGCCAGATCAAACCTCAAACCCATCTAATCTAAGCCGCCCGATCTGGATCCAGCCGTCCAGGCGCGCCGGCGACCGGTCAGCGCCGGTCAGCGCTGCCTCTTTTGCTAAAGAGTCCCTGCCTTTCTCAGTAATCAACCCGCAGTCCACCATAGTTCAAAAGTAATTAGGTTTAGGTCCTTTTCTTTATGTTTTAGCCCTTGACCTTTTGAAAAATAGGACCTGCCATCCTAGGGCAGCCGGTTTTGCCAGTGAGCCCTCGGGAAGTTTATAAATTCGCGCTTAGGCCCTCGGTTTCGCGAGTTAAGCCCCTGATCTAAGTTTTTAATCACAGTTATGCCCCTGGAACCTTGTTTTATGCATAACCTTCACGTTTTAGATCCGATTTGGGTGATTCTTGCGCTCATGTGTTCGTAGCAGTACGTAGATTAGTTTTATATGAGTTTTATGTTCTGTTTTTATGTAATGGTGTACTGTTTCTTATAGTTTTGCCTTTGTTTGCATGTATGTATGTACGTGGATGCTTGTATGGTGCTATGTTCGTGAGTAGACGTTGAGCAGTCCGTGGAGTTCGCAGAGCCACTTCCTGATTTCTTTGAGCAGCAGTCGGATAACCTCGAGGAAGGCAAGTATAACTTAAACAACACCTAATAACTGTTATTCACTGCATGTGCATTTAATTTTGTGTATCTTTAAGGTTTACCTAGCTACCTTTTATCCTTTATATCTACCTTTTGGGATGCATTTGGGTTAAGTTATGCTAGGTGCAGCGCGAACTTTCATACCTTTTGTTAATTAACTTTGTTAATGATCTTATGCAATTAATGTGAGCTTGACCCTCTGTGCTGTGTTCTTGAGTGATTCATGTCTCGTTTAAAACTTGCTTTTTAGCAACATGGTTTAGGGAACCTGAGCAATGTGCTTGTGTGCTTTTGCGGTTCTCTCTGTAAGGACCTGTTCATAGAGCGACAATCTGGGACAACCGCGCTACCACAAGACTGGGATGGGGCAGTCTTAGCTCAGTAATTAGGTCATTTTTGTTTGGGGTAACTTACCTGCGGGGCAAGAGGGGGAGTAAGCTTCAGTGGTCCCTACGCTACCTCATGGTTGAGTGTGCTTTACATTACATGTATGTGCTTCTCCCTTTGGAGGTGGGCCCCACCGTTGCGGCGCTTGATTCCTTGCGGTTACTCTTTACTAATGTGATCTTTGGGAAGGCTTCGTAGTGTGCTTGCTAGTCATCTCATCTCCGGTAATGTGATGAACACCTAGCGTAGTTCATGACTTGTGGGTAAAGATGTGCAACCTCTCGAGAGTGTAAAACTGACCTGTCAGCCGTGCTCACGGTTATGAGCGGCCCGGATCCTCCTTTTGATTAGTGGTTCCTTGGTTATGGTTCTGGTTCTGGTTATGGTTCTTTAACATGGTTACTTTCTTTATGCAATAACTTTGGGCTAATGGTTTATCTCACTCAATTTTAGTAAATAGAAGTTAATAAAACTTTGTCAATTAAAAGCCCATGCAGTCGTGTCAGCTAACCTTAGAGCCTCATGGTTTATGTTATACTTTTTGAGTACCTTGTACTCACGCTTGTTTTATCTTCATTCCTTGTTGGGGGGACAAATCCAACCGCTGCTTAGTTGATGGAGATGCCGAGGAGTTCACGCAGGGCTATGATGAGTTCTAGGCGTTTGTTCACCAGTTGACGTCCCTGTGGCGCCCTAGTTATCTTTTACGCTTCCGCAATGTTTTGTTATAACTCTGAGTTTAAGACATGGTCTTTATTATGTAATAATGATGTTAACTTTATGTACACTTTTATTCTTTGACATGTGTCTGTGATGCCATTGTAATTTGTCATACATATGCGAGACTTGATCCTGGAGCATATGTATACTTGCTCGGTTTTGTTCATTGGAAAACGGGTGTGACAGATTGGTATCAAAGCCGTGTTGACTATAGGACGAATGCCTAGTTAGTACTGGACAGATTTAAGGATTTTCACTTCTCTTTGCCTTACTTGCTGTATATTTTATCTTATTTACTAATCATTTTCTTTTATTCCTTCTGTCATAATAGAACTGATCTTGAACCCTTTCTATCGTTCCTGTAGACGATGGCTCGCACCAGGTTGACCGCACGGAAGAGCATGGGAGGACAAGGCATGCCCCCTCACTATGTACCCCCAGTGGAGCAGGTGGACAATCAAGATGAAGAGGAGTTCTACAACACCGACGACGCCGACTCCGGTAGCGAGTCTAGAGGAGAGGATGCCCCCACACCAGCAGCTCCAGTTCCAGAGGTGCCGCCTGCACCCAAGCAGCAGCAGGAGGAGCCCCCTGCGCCCCAGCCTGAGGCACCCAGGTGGCCATACCACGCCGTCCTTCCTCTGGCGGACCAGCTCGTCGGCCCCGACTTCGCACAGGAGGTAGTGGCGACCATTCCCGCTGGGATGCTACGAAGGTCTACCCCATCGGCAACGGACAGTACCACGAGCTCCTGCAGGACTGCCTCTACGCTGCCGGACTAACTACGCACGACGTCGCCTATGAAGTCATGCACCTGGAGCTCCCAAACTACAACGAGCAGTAGTTAGCCAAGGCACAGGTCAGGCGCCCCAATGCTGTCTACGGAGGGTACGTTGTGGAGACCGAGCACGAAGCCCCGACGCCCCATGAGACTATAGGAGCTGCGATGGAAGATGCTGCACGTCAGGCCTTGGGAGCAGTCCGTCACAAGTACCACACCGCTCTCAACTAGACTGCGTGGCGCTACTTTCCACGGCGTGAGCAAGGGAAGGCAGACCACGTGATATCTTTAGCAGCCGGAGAGGATGATGATCGCTTGAAGATGATGGTTCGACTTGTGGCGGCCCTAAACTCCTAGTACGACATCTTAGTGGATGAGCTTCACCGAACACACGACGAGATTGTTGATCTACGAGCCCGAGCTGCAGGAGTGATAGGAGCAGACCCAGTGGTGCCTTATGTGGAGCGCGCTGAGTCACCTGACCGCAAGAGGATCCGTTATGGAGAGACGGACAGCGTCACTAGGATCTTTCCTCATGAGGATTAGGTTTACCATTATGAGTCTTCGATAGTGCGCTCTTTTTGAGTCAGTTATGTCGAGTTCGTGTGTTGAAACTTTGAGTTAATGTTTAGTGTTTGGGTGTTTGTCATTTTGGTTCATGCTTGAGTTGGTTCGTTGTTTGATTGATAGTCTAGCTGTGGGGATTGTCCACAGTAAGCAACTATGAAGACCAAGTTAATTAATAAAAGAGTTAGATCGTTTTGGGTTATAAATAGCTATCCACTCTATTGCTCTCTCTACTTTATCTCTCACTTTTGTTTATCTTCTGAGATCTGGTTTACTGTCACTTATGCTTTTCATCATGGATGTATGCAACAACTGTTTACTTACAATATCTCAATTACTACAATCAGATGGTGAAGACAAGGAGAGGTAACGCCCTAGAAGACAACAACCAAGGCAATGGGAAACCACTGCCCAATCCACCTCAGCTCACTGCAGAACAATTCTACAATCTCCAGATGCAGATAATGAACACCCTCAACAATACTGCTCAAGCTCTGCAACGTGTTCATGCCAACCAACCTCAGCAACAGAGGGATAGGCGTGGAGATTTCCTAAAAGGGCATCCACCTACCTTCTCTCATTCAGCAGATCCACTACAAGCAGACGACTCGCTCCGGGCAGTGGAGCGGCAACTTGATATTGCTCAGTGTAATGATCAAGAAAGAGTTCTGTATGCTTCAGGGCAGCTTCGAGGAGCCGCTCTAGACTGGTGGGAGTCTTACAGGCCATAGGACAGGGAGCGTTTCACGTGGGCTCAGTTCCGTGATAGATTCAGGAGCCATCATGTGCCCGCTGGTATAATGAAAATGAAAAAGAAGGAATTTCTTTCTCTGAAGCAGGGGAGTATGACTGTGACGGAGTATCGTGACAAGTTCCTGCAACTGGCTCGTTATGCCCCTACAGAGGTTGCTGAAGATAGTGACAAGCAGGAACACTTTGTGGAAGGACTTAGGGACACTCTTCAATTACAGTTGATGAATGGCCACTACAACAACTTCAATCACCTAGTGGACCGTGCCTTACTCACTGAGCAGAAGAGTCGGGAGATAGAAGACAGGAAGAGGAAGTTTACTCCTACTCCTACCAATGGCAGTAACCGCCCTCATCAGCCACAGCAGCAGTACTCCCAGCAGTAGGGATATCAGCAGCGCCAGCCACAGCAGCAGAATCCGAGTCAGCACTATCAATAGCAGAACCAGCAGTCTCGCCCTCCACAACAAGCTCCGCGTCAGGGACCACCTAATTCCTCTACCCCAAATCAGACATTGGTTCCAGTGGCCCGAAATTGCTACAAATGTGGAGAGTTTGGGCACCTTTCTCCTAATTGCCCTCAGAAGACGCAGCCCAAGTAGCAAGGTCAGAAGCAGAACCCCCAGCCATAGCAGCAGCAGGGGCGCCCTAATTAGCAGAACAAGGCACCATGGCAGGGCAAGGTGAATCACGTGACGGCCGAGACTGCAGCTGAAGCTCCCAATGTTGTTATCGGTACATTCCTAGTAAATTCTGAGCCTGCTACAGTACTGTTTGATACGGGTGCCACTCATTCTTTTATTACCAAGTCGTTTGTTGAGCAACATAATTTGCCTACCACTATATTAAAAAGGTCTATGCTAGTCAACTCACCAGGAGGGGAGTTGAGAACCAATATAGTTTGCCCCAGGGTTAACATTAAAATAAGGGGGGTAGAGTTCAGTGCTAATCTAATGGTCATAAAGTCAGCAGGCATTGACATCATTCTAGGTATGGAAACTCTTAAAAAGTGGGGTGTCAAGATAGATTGTGCCAATCAAATCGTTCATTTGACAGCACCAGATGGTCAGGGGGTAGAAATCAGTGCATCAAGTCCTACCGGATGTTTGCATCAGATGGAAGCTAAGCCTACGGATGGTATTCGAGTGGTGTGTGATTACCCAGATGTCTTTCCAGATGAGTTGCCTGGTATGCCACCTGACAAAGAAATTGAGTTTATAATAGAACTTTTACCTGGTACAGCACCCATTGCAAAGAGGCCATATAGGATGGCACCCATAGAGCAGGAAGAAGTTAAAAAGAACATAGATGAATTGCTAGCTAAGGGTTATATTAGACCTAGTTCTTCTCCTTGGGCTTTCCCAGTCTTGCTTGTTGAAAAGAAAGATACCAATGAGAAGGGAATGTGTGTGGATTACAGGGCTCTGAATGAAGTTACAATTAAGAACAAGTATCCTCTTCCCTGTATCGATGACTTGTTTGATCAACTCCAAGGTGCTTGTGCCTTCTCTAAGATTGATCTAAGGTCGGGTTACCATCAATTGAAGATCCATCCCTCAGATATTCCAAAGACAGCATTCACCACTAAATATGGTTTATATGAATACTTGGTAATGTCTTTTGGTTTAAACAACGCTCCTGCCAACTTCATGCATCTGATGAATAGAGTACCTGGATAAATTTATAGTGGTTTTTATTGATGATATCTTGATTTACTCCAAGTCAGAGGAGGAACATGAGGTACACTTGAGGTTGGTACTACAGAGGTTGAGGGAGCATAAGTTGTATGCTAAACTGAAAAAGTGTGAGTTTCGGATTGACGAAGTGCCTTTCCTTGGTCACATTATCTCCAAAGGAGGAATCGCAGTGGATCCACGCAAGATCAGTGCTATAACAAACTGGGAAGTACCACAAACGCCAAAGGAGGTCCACGGATTCTTGGGTTTAGTAGGATATTATCGGAGATTCATTGAGAACTTCTCCAAGACAGCGAAGCCCATGACTTCTCTGCTCGAGAAGGACGCAGCATTCAAGTGGACAGCAGATAGACAAGCCGCCTTTGATGAGTTGAAGAGGAGGTTGACGACCGCGCCTGTATTGACACTACCCGACCAACAGAAGAAGTTCACAGTATATTGCGATGCTTCCAGGGATGGTTTAGGATGTGTCCTAATGCAAAAGGGCAAAGTGGTTGCTTATGGATCACGGCAATTGCGCAAGCATGAAGTGAACTATCTAACCCATGATCTAGAACTGGCAGCAGTGGTATATGCTTTAAAGATTTGGCGACACTATCTTTTCTGACAGCGTTGTGAGATATACACTGATCACAAGAGTCTCAAGTACATCTTCACATAGAACAAATTGAATATGCGTCAGCGAAGGTGGTTAGAGTTGATCAAGGATTACGATCTAGAGATACACTATCATCCTAGCAAGGCTAATGTGGTAGCAGATGCTCTGAGTCGGAAGAGTTATGCCAATATGGCTTTGGGTTTCCAGATGCCACCAGAATTATGTGAGGAATTTGAAAGTTTGAACCTAGGATTCCTAAGCCACACCACAGTGGCAGCATTTGAAGCAGAACCAACCCTAGAAGAAGAGATCAACAAGTATCAGAAAGAGGATGAGAAGCTCCAGGAGATCCGTGAGTCACTCAAGAAAGGAGAAGCACCTGATTTCAAAGAGGATGAGCGAGGTACCTTGTGGTATAAGAATAGAATCTGTGTACCCAACGTTGATAGTATCCGGAAGTTGATATTGAGTGAGGCCCATGATACAGCTTACTCCATTCACCCTGGGAGTACTAAGATGTATTATGACCTCAAGGAAAGGTTTTGGTGGCCTGGAATGAAGAGGGCAGTAGCTAAGTATGTGGCAGTGTGTGATACTTGTCAAAGGGTGAAAGCAAAACACCAGAGACCAGCAGGGTTGTTGCAGCCATTGAAGGTTCCTGAGTGGAAATGGGAGGAGATCACTATGGATTTTCTAGTAGGGTTACCTCGCACACAGAAGGGTTATAACTCAATATGGGTGGTGGTGGATCGTTTAACCAAAGTAGCTCACTTTATACCTGTGAACGCCACCTACTCAGGTGCAAGATTGGCAGAATTATACATATCTAGAATTGTGTGCCTGCATGGCGTACCCAAGAAAATTATATCTGACAGGGGGTCACAGTTCACTTCCCGCTTCTGGGAACAATTGCACGACTCATTGGACACAAAGCTCAGGTTCAGTACAGCGTACCATCCACAGACGGACGGGCAAACAGAAAGGACCAATCCAGTACTTGAGGATATGTTGAGAGCATGCGCTATACAGTATGGGACCAGTTGGGATAAGTGCCTACCTTATGCTGAATTCTCATATAACAACAGCTACCAAGCTAGTCTCAAAAAGTCACCATTCGAAGCTCTATATGGAAGGAGGTGTAGAACCCCCTTGTTCTGGGATCAGATTGGGGAAAAACAAGTGTTTGGCCCTGGAATTATAGAAGACGCAGAACAGCAATTGCGAGTGGTACAGAAGAACCTAAAGATTGCTCAGTCAAGACAAAAGAGTTATGCTGATAATCGCAGAAGGGAGTTGAACTTCAAAGTTGACGATTTTGTGTATCTAAAGGTGTCACCAATGAGGGGAGTTCGTAGATTCAACATGAAAGGGAAGTTAGCCCCCAGATATATTGGACCATTCAAGGTGTTGGAGAAGAAGGGTGAGGTAGCCTATCGTCTGGAGTTACCTCCGAGTCTATCAGGAGTGCAAGATGTGTTCCACGTATCTCAGTTGAAGAAATGTTTGAGGGTACCAGAAGAGCAAGCCCCCTAGGAAGATTTGAATGTACAGGAGGACCTGACTTACACCGAACATCCAGTTAAGATTTTGGAGACATTTGAAAGGATCACTAGAAACAAGCGGATCAAAATGTGCAGGGTGCAGTGCAGTCACCATACGGAAAAGGAGGCAACTTGGGAACGAGAGGATGAAATGAGAGAAGCATACCCTAGTCTCTTTGCTAGCCAACCTATGTGAATCTCGGGGCGAGATTCCTGTTAAGGGGGGTAGGTTTGTAACACCCTAATTTTAATTCCAGTAATTTTTACAATAAATTTAACACGCCTTATTTATTTTCCTAGGATTTTATATGTCTAGTGTTTCATTTAATGATTTATTTTATCAAGCAAGTAATTAAAATGAATCATAGTGTCAACATGTTGTGCATTCATACTGGTGCATATTTCTTTTGGTTGCATGAAATAAGGTTGGAATTCAAATTTATTTGGATTCATAGAGTGTGGTTTGTTTAAATAGGAAAAGAAATAGAAATAGAAAAAAAAAGAGGAAAGGCACCAGGCCGGCCTCCTCCAACCGGCCCAGCGGCTCCCCCCCCTCTTTCAGCCTGCTCCCAGCCCATTCAGCCGAGCGAGCCGGCCTGGCCAGCAGCTCAGCCGCACCCCCTTCCCGCTCTCTCTCTCACCCGAGGGCACGGGTTGTAAGTCCTGTCCCCTTCCTCACTTCCTCCGCTCGCTCTCACCGGTGGACCGCCCCGCCTCTCTCCCCCTGGCCGATGGCCCCTCTCTGCTACCCCGCGCCTGCGCCCAGGCCCGCACGCCAGTCCAGCTCCCCTTCCACACGGACTCAACGTGGAGTCAGATCGGATAAGCCGGACTCCGGATGACGATGAGCCGCCCCACCCGTGCCGCAAGGCTCGTAGTCGGTTCCGCACCGTCGCCCTAGCCCCAGCCCTATAAAAGGCACCCCGGCCTCTGCCGCTACCACATCATCACCTCAAGCTCTCAGCCCAAGCCCTAGCGCCCTCTCGCCGTCGATTTTCGCCGCCGAAGCCGCAAGGTAAGCGCCGCCGCCGTCGCGCAATTCGTCGCCGTTGCTCCCTCTCCGGCGTCCCTAACTCCATCTCCGAACTCGCAGATCCATCCCGGAGCTCCACCGCCGGTTCCAAACGCTCGAAGCTACCTCCACTTCGCCGTCCCGTGACACCCGACTCCGCCGTCCGCTGCCGCCCGTTGCCGACCTGCTTCCGGCCACTCTCTGCCGCCCACGATCCCACGGTGAGGTTCGCCGAGCTTCACTCTCCCTCTCTAGCTAACCCTCATCCCGAGCCGCGCCCTCGTTCGCTAGAACCGCGCGCCGGCGATGCTCCGCCGCTCCCTTTGGTCGCCGCCGGCGAACCTCTCCCCCTCCACCCGTGGCCGCCAGATCCAATCTGGACGGGCCAGATCAAACCTCAAACCCAGCTAATCTAAGCCGCCCGATCTGGATCCAGCCGTCCAAGCGCACCGGCGACCGGTCAGCGCCGGTCAGCGCTGCCTCTTTTGCTAAAGAGTCCCTGCCTTTCTCAGTAATCAACCCGCAGTCCACCGTAGTTCAAAAGTAATTAGGTTTAGGCCCTTTTCTTTATGTTTTAGCCCCTGGCCTTTTGGAAAATAGGACCCGCCGTCCTAGGGCAGCCGGTTTTGCTAGTGAGCCCTCGGGAAGTTTATAAATTCGCTCTTAGGCCCTTGGTTTCGCGAGTTAAGCCCCTGATCTAAGTTTTTAATCACAGTTATGCCCCTGGAACCTTGTTTTATGCATAACTTTCACGTTTTAGATCCGATTAGGGTGATTCTTGCGCTCATGTGTTCGTAGCAATACGTAGATTAGTTTTATATGAGTTTTATGTTTTGTTTTTATGTAATGGTGTACTGTTTATTATAGTTTTGCCTTTGTTTGCATGTATGTATGTACGTGGATGCTTGTATGGTGCTATGTTTGTGAGTAGACGTTGAGCAGTCCGTGGAGTTCGCAGAGCCACTTCCTGATTTCTTTAAGCAGCAGTCGGATAACCTCGAGGAAGGCAAGTATAACCTAAACAACACCTAATAACTGTTATTCACTGCATGTGCATTTAATTTTGTGTATCTTTAAGGTTTACCTAGCTACCTTTTATCCTTTATATCTACCTTTTAGGATGCATTTGGGTTAAGTTATGCTAGGTGCAGCGCGAACTTTCAAACCTTTTGTTAATTAACTTTGTTAATGATCTTATGCAATTAATGTGAACTTGACCCTCTGTGCTGTGTGCTTGAGTGGTTCATGTCTCGTTTAAAACTTGCTTTTTAGCAACATGGTTTAGGGAACCTGAGCAATGTGCTCGTGTGCTTTTGCGGTTCTCTCCGTAAGGACTTGTTCATAGAGCGACAACCTGGGACAACCGCGCTACCACAAGACTAGGATGGGGCAGTCTTAGCTCAGTAATTAGGTCATTTTGGTTTGGGGTAACTTACCTGCGGGGCAAGAGAGGGAGTAAGCTTCAGTGGTCCCTGCACTACCTCATGGTTGAGTGTGCTTTACATTACATGTATGTGCTTCTCCCTTTGGAGGTGGGCCCCACCGTTGCGGCGCTTGATTCCTTGCGGTTACTCTTTACTAACGTGATCTTTGGAAAGGCTTCGTAGTATGCTTGCTAGTCATCTCATCTCCGGTAATGTGATGAATACCTAGCGTAGCTCATGACTTGTGGGTAAAGATGTGCAACCTCTCGAGAGTGTAAAACTGACCTGTCAGCCGTGCTCACGGTTATGAGCGGCCCGGATCCTCCTTTTGATTAGTGGTTCCCTGGTTATGGTTCTGGTTCTAGTTATGGTTCTTTAACATGGTTACTTTCTTTATGCAATAACTTTGGGCTAATGGTTTATCTCACTCAATTTTAGTAAATAGAAGTTAATAAAACTTTGTCAATTAAAAGCCCATGCAGTCGTGTCAGCTAACCTTAGAGCCTCATAGTTTATGTTATACTTGTTGAGTACCTTGTACTCACGCTTGTTTTATCTTCATTCCTTGTTGGGGGGACAAATCCAACCGCTGCTCAGTTGATGGAGATGCCGAGGAGTTCACGCAGGGCTATGATGAGTTCTAGGCGTTTGTTCACCAGTTGACGTCCCTGTGGCGCCCTAGTTATCTTTTACGCTTCCGCAATGTTTTGTTATAGCTCTGAGTTTAAGACATGGTCTTTATTATGTAATAATGATGTTAACTTTATGTACACTTTTATTCTTTGACATGTGTCTGTGATGCCATTGTAATTTGTCATACATATGCGAGACTTGATCCTGGAGCATATGTATACTTGCTCGGTTTTGTTCGTTGGAAACCGGGTGTGACATGTACCCAGTGTACTCTACCCCGTCGTTCGGATAAGTAGTCATCGACGCATAGCTGAGTTTTGTAGTGCCCGCCTTTTTCGTTTGGGTTATCAGCACTCTGGTGCCCGGAAGTGGCTCTATAGGCTTAGTGTCCAAGTAAACCTGCTGAGTAGAACACTAGTTTGTTTAGTAAAGTTAATTTGTTTTATTTAAAGTAGTGAACACGCTCTACTCTGCCCTTTACCTCTACCTTGCTGGTTTTACCGTTCGGTTCTACCTGTTCTACGTTGAGTTACTCCTCGTTCCTCATGGATTTCGATACCCTGGTATATGTGGCGGAACCGCCCTGCTTAATCCAGACTAAGCACACCTGCCACCTCTGGCTCGCAGTGCACTTAGGCTAGACTAAACCCGGTAGTTCGTCGAGAGTCCTTCGGGCTCTCGATAACACCATTTCCCAGAGGAACCGACGTCATACACATCCGACCCTCGACGGAGCCACAACAGTTACAACATCACAGGCAGTTGAATAGATATTACATAGATTTTTGTTACAAACTAGTTCAAAATCAAATAGAGTTCAACATAGTGTCATACAACAACATAGTTCAAATGGTCTCTCGCAGCGGAATTTTTAAAGTTCATGTTTCACGATAACCCAAAAGACATTGCATAAATAGAACGAGCATCGAGCCCACTGATGCCGCTCCTTGCCAGATCATGACCCTTCTTATTCCTGATGGGGGCACGACCCTCCACCAACACAAGCATAGAAGAGGAACTCCGTACCTGTAAGCCAAAAGTGGAGGCAAAACCTTGAGTACTAATTACTCAGTAGGACTTAATGGACGAGGCTTACGGCTAACGCAAAGCTTGCTTACTAGCATCTGAGTCCTTAGCCATTGCTTTTATACAGGATCAAATTAATCAGTGGAAGCAAGATTTGACAGTTGCTTATATTGTTGCACCCGAGCAGGATTTTACAGCTGCTCGAGTCATCATAATTGTAGGAATATTTTGGATGTGGCATAGCATGGCATGAAAGTAAAGCATGTATCATGAATGTGACGAGTATTGCACAAAGTAAATAAGACATATCCAAGCATGTAGTTGTCAAAACCATGAATTCTTAATACAGCATATTCAAATGGATTACTACTTTGTCCGGCAGTGATACTGGCATTCTCACACCTGGTGAGCATCAGCGATTCGAATCGATTTTCATATTCCCGGGAATAACTAGAAGCACCAGGATGGCATATGCTTACTAATTCCCAGCGTTCCACATATGCTTCCCCCATCGCCACTTGTCCCGTCTCAAGTTCGATGACCACTCCCGCCTGACTCCCGGAGCGCGTTGTCGCAAGAGCGTTACCTCGGTTACGTCGGGTTCTGCCCTCCTTTGACACCCGCCTCCGCGGCCACTTTCGTCTCAACCAGTGGGTAGGAACATGCCCCTTTCTTGAGACGGTACAAGTAAGACTTTCACCGGTCCATTGATCCCGGATAAGCACCCTAGCAATGTTATGCCGATCCCAAGCGAAGAACGACCGGCCTTATGCGACTCGGGCGGAGTCCACCACACATTTATCCAAATCTCATCATTCAAACCCATATCTCCGCCCGGTCTCCATTTAAACCATAACATAATCATAGTATGGTAACAATAACTTGCATAGTGAAAGTTTTTGTTTTGAAAAGTAACCCCTACGAGACGAGTGACCTTTATTCACTCGTGTCTACTCGTACCTAGCCATTCTAGGCACTCGTTCCTACGCACTTTAGGTATGGGTGCTAGGGCCAGGGCGGTCAGGGGATCTAATGCAATTGGTTCCATTCAAATCCTAGTGCATATGCGTAATGAACAGATATATTATTTTATTTGCTGGGAATTGCATGATTCTGCCTACCTTCTTCCTCACTAGGGTTAGTCTCCTCGGCGGCGGGGTCAGCGGTCGGCTGTGGTTCCTCCTGCTCTTCTTCGAGTTCTTTGATCAGAGGTTGTTCTTGCACCGTCTCTTCTTCGATCGCGGGGCCTATATGCATGAAAGGTGCAGACATAAGTGCATACGAATATAGATACATGCATTTGATGTAGATGACATGCAGATGACAGCATGCAGTATATATATTTCATAGAAAATGACATGTGCATAGCAGTTAAAACAACATTCATGCATATACTTAGTGTAAACCAAGCACATTTGTAAATTAAAACATGCATTTGAGTTCTAGCAGTTCCATAAATCCAAATGAGACCAAACTTTTACGACATGCAGATACTTCATACCCAGGGCTATTGCCAAAATTTCAGCCCAATTGGAGTTATACTTATTTTATTAAAATTCCAGCAAGTTTTCAGCCCTACACCTTGTCAGAATTTTTATATTTTATAGGAGTGGCTTCTGAAGATGAAATTTTGCCAGTGAGCTATACTTGGTATGACCTGCAGGTACAAAAATTTACAAGCTAAAACTCCCAAGTTTGATAGGACATCTATTTTCCACATATAAATCTAGTGCAAATTAAGATGTACATATAAACAGTGAGAATAGCCCTATAGCATATACTTTCTGGACTCTACAGCACTTCCATATGCTACTAGAATTTTTCTAGAATTTATCTTGCACATTAGAGCCCATTTTTCCATTTATCTAGTTCTCCAAGTAAAGATTTGTCATTTTCAAATCACCATCAAAACTTAACATGCAGGGACTCATATTTTACCAGTGGCGTTCACAAAGTATATAGGACCTAAAAAAAATACCAGTGAGTCATGTTCATCATGTTTTGTAGGGACCACATCTCCAAACTATCAATTTAAGCATAAAATACATGCAAAATGGTAAAACAGAGAATAAACAGTAATATATTGAGTTACCAAAATTTACACAGTGTCAAAACATCTCAAAACAGCTACTGACCAAGTTTCATCACCTTTGGATTCCATTTAGACCATGTTTTCTATTTTTTATTGAATTAACATGCATGCACAATAACAGGGGCAAAACTGTACATGCACACCTCCATATCATACCCATTGTGTAGATCTATTTACTAGGAGTACAACGCAACTGAGTTTATCTTTTTACGATTTTTATTTGATTTTATATGAATTAAACCTAAACTCCAGGGGCTAGCATGAAAGATTTCCTAGACTCAGTAAACAGCGCTTATTTTACAAATGGAAATACACAAAACCCGGGGGGTAGCTTGCAAATCCCCCCGGTCTTTCTCCTTCCCCCGCTGCACGCGACGGCGCGGCGGCCGCGCGCCGGCGAGTTTGGGCTCGCCGGAGCCGTGACGCGGGGCGCGTCGGGTGCGCGCGGACGCGGGCTTCAAGGTGAGCTAGGTCTTGGCGTGGAGAAAGGGGAGGCGAGGTTGGGGGAGGCGATGGACTACGACGTCAACGGCGCGGCAGCGACGTCGAGCTTGGGTGGATCTAGGCGCTCGGTGGGGGAGCGGCGGCGAGGATAGGCGCCACGGGTGCGCGGCGGAGCGGCGCGTGCGGTGAGGGTAGTCTACGAGTGCGAGGTGGATGGACGGTGGCGGCGCAAGCTCGAGACCTAGCTCGGCTCGGCCATGGCGGACGCGGCAGGGCGCGACTCGATCTAGAGATTGGGGAGGAGAGGGACGGCGAGGTCTACCTCGTCGGGTGCGCAAGGGTGAGGCGAACCCGGCGGCGGCGGTTGGAGGCGCGGAGGTGGACTGAGGAGGCCGGCGTAGCGAGCTCAAGGCGGCGGCTATGGCGACGGCGCGCGGGTGAGAGAGGGAACGAGTGAGTGAGGTGAATAAGTTAAATTAGGACCCAGTGCATTGTGTAGCGTTTCGAGTAAAAATTTGCATTTAGATGGTTATACATACTCGTTTGTAGTAGCCAATAGGAAACCCGGATATCTGGTTTGCAAGTATTCTTCTTGCTCCCTAGTCGCTTCTTCTTCAGTGTGATTACTCCATTGAACTTTGTAAAAGTTGATCGTTCTTCTTCTCGTGGTTCTTTGTTTTTGGTCGAGGATTTTTATATTACATTCTTCGTAAGTGAGGTCAGGCTCGATTTGAATTTGAGAGGTGTCCACTGCTTCTTCCGGCACTCTCAAACACTTCTTTAGTTGCGAGACATAAAACACGTCATGAACCGCAGCTAAGCTCTATCTGGTTTTTGAGATAGAAGATCATGTGTACCTTCGAGTGTCACCGATGAAAGGGGTACATCGCTTTGGTGTGAAAGGGAAGTTAGCACCAAGATACGTGGGTCCGTTTAAGATCACTGAGAAGTGTGGGCCAGTTGCTTACCGATTGGAGCTACCTCCACATTTAGCTGCGGTTCATGACGTGTTTTATGTCTCGAGTAGCTCTTTTGTCTGGACTGTGCTCTTTTTAGGTTGTCGTGTATAAGTTTAACTTGCTCCTCGGCTTGTGTTACCAAATCAAGGCCAAAAATGACCCGTTCTCCTGGTTCGGACCAATTGAGGAGTGTTCTACATCTCCTCCCAAATAGAGCCTCGAAAGGAGCCATTTCTAAGCTCTTCTGGTAGCTGTTGTTATAAGCGAACTCAGCTAGAGGAAGACACTCATCCCATTTGGTGGAATAAGTTAATGCACAAGCTCGCAACATGTCTTCTAAGATCTGATTTACTCTCTCAACTTGGCTGCTGGTTTGTGGATGGTATGCCGAACTGTGAATTGAAGTGGTGTCGAGAGCGGTTTGCAATTGCTCCCAGAAACGGGACACAAACAACGAGCCTCGATCTGAGGTGATGGTTTTCGGGACTCCGTGTAATGAGACAAAGCGGGAGATATAAATCTCTGCATAGTTCTGTGCATTGTATCGGTTCTTCACCGGTATGAAGTGAGCAGATTTGGTGAAGCGGTCAATGATAACTCAGATGGAGTCGTAGCCCTTCTGAGTGCGAGGCAACCCCACAATGAAATCCATGTGTATATCTTCCCATTTCCATGTTGGAAGTGCTAAGGGCTGAAGCATTCCTGCAGGTTTTAGGTGATCTGCTTTTACTCTCTGGCACACATCACACTCGGACACGTACTTGGCAATCTCCCGTTTCATGCGGGTCCACCAAAACTTTTGTTTCAAATCTTGGTACATCTTGTTGCTACCTGGGTGCATGGTAAACATGGAGGTGTGGGCTTCGTCTAAGATCTTCTTCCTCAACTCCATGTCCTTAGGTACCACTAAGCGACTCTTGAACCATAGGACGCCTTGGTCATCAAGCGTGAAGCACGCTCTCTTCTCTTCATCTATACCCTCACGAATGTGTGCCATACCTTTATCTTGTTTCTGTGCCGCTATAATTTGCTCTCTGATGGTAGGCTCTATGATTAAGATGTAAAGTTCTGCCATCTGCTCAGTGATTACTTCCATCTCATCTATCTCACAACAGATCACCCTTGCCGTGGGTCAGACTTCAAGCACATGGCAATGAGCCCGACGGCTTAGTGCATCTGCTACGACGTTCGCTTTGCCTGGATGGTAGTGGATTTCTGTGATGCCCCTGGCATCTCAGAAGCCGTACACACAATTATACATAAGCTAATGATGAATTAAGACTAAATCATGCTTAAGAGAGTAATGAGGAATTGGTAGATAAACCACTAAGTCAAAATTTCTCAAATCTGAAATTTTAGCTCATCCCCAAAGTTGATTCTAAAATTTCTTTTTAATTCACTATACAACTTTACATTCTCCCTTTCTATGAAATGAAATTGAACTTTTTACCTTTCAAATGCACCTATTGTGGAAGTGATTGGCCTTCGTTTGATACTTCAAAAGTTGAAAACAGGAAAAACTTTACCTAGAGTAAATCTGCTGTTCTACCAAAATCCTAAACAAAATTAGGGTTGTATTTCAAAATATGTTGTGATTTAGAGGAGGATCATATTAACAAAGTTGTAGGTAATGATCTAGGAAACAACTTTGTCAATATGAGTCAGGTCATAATATAAATTCAAATTGGTCTTTTCAACCAAATTTTGTCAGCCCAGAAGCACACCCCTACTCTGTCCAGTTTGGTAATTTGAGATTTTCTTACCCATAGAGCCATTTTCATGACCTGCACTAATGAAATGAATATAGTTTAGAAAGTAACCAACAAATTTGTCAAAAGGAGCAAGTGGAGTTGAGGCCTGTAACTAGGGTATTTTCCCCTCCCAAGCAGAAGACCTACCCTGTCCCTACCTATGGCTGCTGCATAAATTCAAACAAATTTCATATTTCCATGCCGAATTTGAAATCATGCCTATTGACAAAGTTGTAGAGTTCAAAGATTAGAACATTTCATTCAATTGGAGTTTTTCCAAATTCGGCCTCTAAATTGATCAAAATGGCGGTTTTCAGTAGGAGAGAAAACACATTTTTATTTTTCTTCTATTTCCCTTTTCCTACTGTCACCGACCGGTGGGGCCCACCCGTCAGGGTTGCCTCCCACCTCGGTACGACGCCCGCCGCGTTGGCGGCCGGCGTACAGGGAGCGCGCCGCGCCGCGGATCGACGGCCCCACCCCGCGCCCTCAGCCCCGGCCTCACCTGGACGCGCCTCGGCCCTCTCCACTCCACTCGCCGCTCGCTCTCTGCTCCCTCTCCCTGCGCTCGCACTCGCAGCGCGCCGCCGCCATTAGAGGCTCGGGGTCGAGCTTGAGCTCGCCGCGCCGCCGCCATCCGACCTCCTCGCGCCCCGAAGCTGCCACCACCACCTCCGCCGCGACCCGGCGCACCCACCCCGCTAGGCCTCGCCACCGTTCCCCTCCCCTCGGAGTGGGTCGAGCCGCTGCGCCGAGCGCCGCCCGCCATGGTCACCATGGCCGGCCCGCGGCGAGCTCGGGCCAATCACCCCTCCGGTGATCCCCTGCCTAGCCGACCAGCGCCCCACGCTCGCCCCGACCCCCCTCCACCGAATCCCCAAGGCCTCGGCCCTCACCACCGCCCCTAGCCCCTCTCCCCGCGCGCGCCGCCCGCGCGCACCCCGCGCCACCCACGGGCTCGCCGTGGAGAGCCCTCTCCGGGCCGTCCCCGTGCCTCCAGACCACCACCGCCGGGCTCGCCATCCCCTCGCGCATCTGGGACGCACCTCCGAGGCCTCCGCCTCCGACTGGGCCGCGGGATCGAGGCCGCTCCGCCGCGCACCGCCGCGCCGTGACCGCCTTCAGTTCACCGCCCGCGCCGCCCGTACGCTCCTCACCGCACGACTAGACCTAGGGGGAACAAACCCTCGAGGTCGAGGCCACCGTCCGGTGCCGCCTCGGCTCCAAGTCCGGCTTCCCCGCCGCCGGCGCAGCCGCGCCTCTCCCCGCGTCGCGCGCCGTCGCCCGTCAGCCCGAGGAAGAAGAAGAAGAAGGAGATTTTGCGATCCGGCCCCCGACCTTTTGAAGTTTCACAAAGTCATTCGGTGCACTGTGGTATGAGTCTGGTGATTCTTGCACGCTAACCCTCGAAAGCTATGGTTAATTACGTTCGGGTCCTTAGTCTGAGTATTTTTCTATTTAGATGCATTTAAATTAGGTATGAACTTTGGAAAATCGTATAAAATCACAGAAAAATCCAAAATGGACAAACTCAGTGGCGTTAGACTCCTCTTGAATAGATCTATCGAATGGGTATGATGTGGATGAGTGAAATGACCATTTTACCCTCGGTTTTGTGCATGTATGTAAAAGGAAAATAAATAGAAAAAGTGATCTAGATGAACTTCTAAAATGGTAAAACTTGGTCAGTATGCTTTGTAGCACATGAGAACACTATGACAAACTTTATGGCCATAGTGCTTGCTGTTAGGTGGGGCTTTGCCATTATATTTGCATAATGTACCTTTCTATTAATTAAAAAGTGAACACCATGCGAAACCTGCTAGAATGAGTCATCTGGTATTTTTCCTATGCACTAGATAACTGATAAGAGTCACTGGTAAAATATGAGTTTGTGCATGTCAAGTTGAGTGGTGTTTTGAAATGGACAAAGTGCCACTAGCTAGGAAAGAAAATAAGAAAAAATGGGGTTAAATGGCTAGGAAAATCTCAGGAGAACTTTGGTAGCTTGTACATGATACATAGGACTCAGAAAGTATATATGTGCATGTTTAAACCACTGTTTTGTATTAGGTAAACTCTTTTGCTAGTTACACTCTAAGAGTAAGCTAGTTTAGTTAATATGATTAGTTGAGCTAGCTTTAGGTGATGGTTTATACGATTTCTTAAAAGATAGCATGCAGGATTTCCTAGGAGAGTATGAATGCCTTCCTCGGGAGGTAGACCTTAAATAAGAAGGCTTGTTTACTTTGACATGTAGTATCCACCGTGGGTTACTTTTCTACTACACTCTATCCTGCATTGCATCCTTACACTCATTTGCATATCTGGCATGCATATAGACCACGGGATCGAGGAGCCGACGCAGGATCTACCGTTGATCGAGAAGCCAGACGACAAGTGGAACCCGAAGCAAGAAGACGACGTGTCGCTGAGTTGGCCGTCCCTGTAACAAGGGGTTGCCTGGGGCACAGCCTCACAACCCGGCAAACTAACAGTAGTTTAGTTTGTTCAAGTTGTCAACAACAAAGGTAGGCCCCTTAGGCATTTTCACCTATCTAGGGAGTCTCACCACCCTATTCTTGTTTGTGCATTACGTTTAGGGATTTTATGAAACCCCACATGCATAAATCCTTGATGCCCAAAGTAGAAAGGATAAAACGAAGTCTATGCTTAGCCCTGCTTAGACGGTAGAAGACGAGTGAAGGTGTTCACTCGCGAGATGATAGGGCCTACAAATGTTTTTACAAAACCTTGGAATCGAAAGGAAATCGGTTATGACTTGATGATAAGTTGAGACCGGGCGGAGATATGGTTTGATACGATGAGAGTTATGACAATATGTTGGTGGACTCCGCCCGAGTCGATTAAGGCCCGTCCGCTGTTCGCCTGCTGATTGGCATAACATTGCTAGAGTGCTTATCCGGTATATGGGGTCGGTGAAACCTTACTTGTGCCATCCGGAGAACAGAAACACGTTCCTACCCACTGGTTGAGAGGAAGGTGGTCCGGGGGAGCTTGGTGCTCATGACGGGGAGACTGGGATGCCGGCAGGCTCGTCATGGGGGCACAACCCGGAGGTCAGGCGGGAGTGAATCGAACTTGGGATGGGACAAGTGGAGGCGGGGGACCATATGTGGGAAAGCCGTCGTGTGAGTAAGCATATGGGCCCCTGGCATTTTTAGTTATTCCCGGGAATTAAAAATCGATTCGAATCGCTGATGCTCACCAGGTGTGAGAATGCCAAATATCACTGACGGGCAACGTAGTAACAACTTAAAAACTTTATGCTTATAATTATGTTTTATATACAACATGCTTGGATAAGTATGATCCGTCCGACTATTCATAGTGCTGCCCATCCACTGAGAGGAGGTTGATGGATTTGGGAGATGCTTTGAGGTCGAGGGAGAGATGACCCGACGTATAGGGGCATCGCTCCTGAGACGGCTACTCCCAAGAGTTCGATGGGGGCTCTATGAATCTTGGGACGGGGCATGCGTTCATGTTTTATTTTCTCTGCAAGTTTCCCCCTATGATATTGTTGATAATCATAACTAAGGGGTAGCAGCTGTCAAATCCTGCTATCTTATGATAACATGTTTTAAATAAACCATCAATGGCTAAGGACCCACTTCTAGTAAGCTTATGCGGGTTAGAAGTCAGTCCACCAAAAGGCCTTGCATAATCTCAAATGTGTCGGGCTGAAACCGCCCACGGGTAAGTCCTACGAGTTCCCCACGAACTCACCGTTTGTTGTTGATATTTTTCTTTTAGGTGCATGTCAGATTATGATCAAGGATGACTACGGTGGGCTCGAGGTCATACTTGATGTTTACTTTCCGCTGCACGTTACATCTTTGTAACGATATGTATCCCGCTGCGAGGTTTATTTTGAAGTTCTTTTTCACTACCTTGTACTCCTTTTGAGCAAAAGTATTTGTAATCAATCAAATTATGTTTGTATGAAATGGTGGGTTGTTGTAATTGTTGTGGCTCTTCCGAGAGCTTAACGTGTGTGATGTCGGCATCCCTGGGAGATGGTTTCATCGAGTGCCCTTCTGGGTAGCTCGACGGACTACCGAGTTTAGTTCGGTCTAAGTGCACTGTGGGCCAGTGGTGGCAGGTGTACTTAGCCCGTATTAAATCGGCGGTTCCGCCACAGCTGGTATCAGAGCCGATCATGCACGAGCAACAATTATAACAACTTCGTTTTGATTTCAAAAGCCTATTTTCCAAATCTTTTCAGAGTATTTGCGAAAATGAGAGATATCGCGTATATGCCCATTATAAGGATGTTAGGAGATATCAGGTGACATCACTAACATTCTGACCTAGATAGAATTCATATGCATTTTGGGCGCTTTGAGAAGCAACTATTCGGCCATAGCTATCCCCAGTACTGGTGGAAGCTATTGGGTTTTGCGGATAGTTGTAATCTCTGCATTCATGCTGTATAAGTAAAAGCTCTTTAAGGGTGGTGGGCATGTTTGAGGCTTTCATACCCACCACACTTACATTCGGTTTTTGGGATCCACCTTTTTCTCGACAATCCCCAGTACTGGTGGAAAGTCAGGCTTTGAGGAAAAGGTGCAGCGGCCCACCAACGTTGTCCACGCAGCGGTCACGCGTGGATGCCACACTATGTGGTAATGTATGAGCATGCATTCTTCTGCAGGTACACTAACCACGTGCGAAAATTAAGAACGACTAGAGAACGACTAGTTGCACTAGAGAGAGACGTGCATATATGTCACCGAATATCGCTAGTTGTATACTTAGAAAGTGTGATGTGAGACCGGATAGGACGGGCATACATCATTCCATCTCATCTCTTATGCCTTACTTGTTTTGCTTGAAAATAACTAGATTTCTTACTGCATCTATAAGTATAATCGTTGGGTAGTAGCATTTTACATATGAATCCTGTCTGCGGTTTTAAGATGCATTTCAAACTACGAATAAAATCAACAGAAACTTATTATAAGAACCTAGTAGTACAAGAAATTTCTAAACAACTTATGTATAGATTACTTGCTCTGAAAGAAAATACGAGCGAGGTACCAGTTTAGGGCGTGTCCTATGTCCATTTTAAAACAAGTATTATATATAAAAGTTGTAGTGCAAAAATTTCAACCAACAAATTGATCTATAACGACCCTTCGGCAAAAATACTCTGGACATTAACTTACAACCATTTTAAGTCCAAGCTTACATCTAGGTAGCAAGTACGAAATTTAGAAGATGAAGTTCGGGACGTAACTTAATTGGCACATGAATACAAGTTGCCTTATGACCACATTTGGCCTTCGAGACTATCAAATTGACGGGAGCCTTATTCTTCCTGCTACAGATGTCGCAACCCTCGACACCGCCTTTCGACTTATGTCCTGGCCACCATGAATCCAGGACAGCTAAAACCATAATACCTAAAGGTAGCATGAAGAGAAAAGCGGGAGAGCCCTCCACCGATGCAGTTTCGGTTCAACACCTGCGGCCTGGGATGGTTCTGTTAAAAGGATTTGTCAAGCCTGAAGATCAAATCGGGATGGTTAGTATGTGTCGACAACTGGGTAAGGGCCCAGGGGGATTTTACAGGCCAAGCCTCAAGAATGGTGCCAAGCTGAACCTATGGATGATGTCACTGGGAAAGAACTGGGATCCAACCGCACGCTCGTATGGACCAACACGTCCGTTCGATGGAGCACAAGCCCCGACAATACCAGATGCTTTCAAGATGATTGCTCAAACTGCGAACTCCACTGCAAGCGAGTTTCCTCAAATTAACCCGGACATATGCATCGTCAACTACTACACCAACTTCGGGAAGCTCGGACTTCACCAAGACAAGGACGAGTCAGAGAGTAGTCTTACCAAAGGTTTACCTTTCATATCCATCTCCATAGGAGACACCGCCGAGTTCTTGTTCGGCAACACAAGAGACAAAGACCAAGCAACCAAGATCAACCTCGAATCTGGTGACGTTCTCATACTCGGTGGAGAATCAAGATTGTTATTTCATGGCGTTTCCCACGTGAAGACCGACACTGCACCAAGTTGGTTGAAAGAAGAAACGGGCATTCGTCCTGGACGTATCAATCTTACGTTTAGGCAGTATTAGCTAGATACTCGTTGGTGTGCTAGCAGTCATCGCAAACTGTTGTAATAAGAGGAGGTTGACTCTCATAACCCTTGAGTTTCCCATGTATCCAGCTCTTTGCAGTCGGCATATGTCCCACCCTCATGACTAATGTAACTCTGTTTTCAGTGGAGCATTCTAAACTCTTGTAGCTCTCACGTTTCACGCTTTTGTCATTCAGGCACTTCAGTCCCTGTAATCCATGACACTTTTGTTGTGGTTACCTCGTTCCTGATTGAAATAAGTCTGATGAGTTATACCTCCGAAAACATTATGCTATGGCGTGTAAAACTCCTTGTTTATGTCTTTCTATAACCTTGTGTTATTAGCATATCCTCGGAGATTGGATGGAAATACCGCTCTTGACGAGGTGTTTACCCGAGCAGTCTATGGTGCCGCGACAGAACCTAGGGTCCTGTGTGCACGGCCGTCACTCGGTTCCACTAGGGGCGCGCTGGTATCAAGACATGCAAGGCATGACACCGCTGAAATGGTGGAATATCCCCATCCAACTCCTAACCCCTTGTGGACCTCTATACATCTCATTCGTGGAGATAATTTACTCTAATTCCACTGCCACCTTGTATCATTTCATTGCTTTGTTTCACCTTGCCCTTCGTGGTCTGTGGGGGAAAGATCCACCCTAACCCCACTATCGTTCACACCTTTCTCTTGCCTTGTTGAACCATGTTCTTCTCGATCCGTGAGACGAGCCAAATCTATGGCTCCACCCGTCCACATCTTTTCATTGACTTTGCTTATCCTTGCTGGTCATGCTTCACGGGGATGAGTAATCCTATTCTACACGATACCTTTACAACCATTGGTCCAAATCTCGGATTTCTCTGCGCTCACCTTGATCTTCGTTAACATCTTGTATGTGTGGAAATGCTTGATCTCATTCCCACCGTCTTACTATGTCATTCCATTTCTTTTTCCAACTTGCCCTCTCTAAATTGTGGAGACAGTCAAACTCTGTTTCCGCTGCTTCCTATTACGTTCCTTTCTAGAATATATTGAACCTTATCTTCTGAAGGTGAACTTCGGCACCATCCGCCGCGCTAAGCTTTTTTGTTCTCGGCCAGTGCTTTGATCATATCGTCCTTTGCAAGAAGTTGCTTCGTTCTTCTTTGAAAATCATCTTCAGTTAAGCTTACTAACACTGGCTATTGTTTCGTTAGTAAGCGCACATCATATGCCTATACTTCTCTTGGTCAGTCTTGATCAATGCTATGAGATCATACAAACCATCGCCTTGTCTAGGTGAATATGTCCTATTCTTCTTCCGCGGCATCTTTCCCGAAACAATGAGTAGAATGTGTTATGTATCCCCACATCTTACTCTTTGATGAATGTTCGGGTTTAATATCTTATATGTGTACACAGTCCCTATCGAATGAAGTGAATGTGTCTCTCAAAAGCACATCCAATGATTACCCATTGAATCCCAAGAGTCATCGTGGTTCGGTCTTCCGATTGTGTACACTTTGCTTCCGATTGTTCTAAGACCTATATATTCATCACGTTTCTAAATCTTTGTGTCAAAGCCAGGAAGTAACCCTCTCGTCGTGCTTGAACCGATCATGTCATTCGCTCGCTGCCACCACGTTCTCTTCGTGGTTTGTTCATTTCCCTCTCATATGAGACGTGAATTATCGAGTACCTTAAAGGAACCATCCTAGTCAACCAAATGATGCTTTGTAACTACCTTGTGTTAGGAAGGTACTAACCACTCACCCGGTCGTTAACAAAGCCAACAAAGGACAAAGGAAGAGTTAAAGTGCGTTTGCAACTATTAAAAGAGTCCCGAGCCCCAAGATGCGGGTAGTATCTTTTCACCCTACGACATAGGACCCTGCCTCTTTCAAAAATCTCGGGACGAGATTTCTTTAAGGGGGGTGGGTTGTGATGCCCCTGGCATCTCAGAAGCCGTACACACAATTATACATAAGCTAATGATGAATTAAGACTAAATCATGCTTAAGAGAGTAATGAGGAATTGGTAGATAAACCACTAAGTCAAAATTTCTCAAATCTGAAATTTTAGCTCATCCCCAAAGTTGATTCTAAAATTTCTTTTTAATTCACTATACAACTTTACATTCTCCCTTTCTATGAAATGAAATTGAACTTTTTACCTTTCAAATGCACCTATTGTGGAAGTGATTGGCCTTCGTTTGATACTTCAAAAGTTGAAAACAAGAAAAACTTTACCTAGAGTAAATCTGCTGTTCTACCAAAATCCTAAACAAAATTAGGGTTGTATTTCAAAATATGTTGTGATTTAGAGGAGGATCATATTAACAAAGTTGTAGGTAATGATCTAGGAAACAACTTTGTCAATATGAGTCAGGTCATAATATAAATTCAAATTGGTCTTTTCAACCAAATTTTGTCAGCCCAGAAGCACACCCCTACTCTGTCCAGTTTGGTAATTTGAGATTTTCTTACCCATAGAGCCATTTTCATGACCTGCACTAATGAAATGAAATATATTTTAGAAAGTAACCAACAAATTTGTCAAAAGGAGCAAGTGGAGTTGAGGCCTGTAACTAGGGTATTTTCCCCTCCCAAGCAGAAGACCTACCCTGTCCCTACCTATGGCTGCTGCATAAATTCAAACAAATTTCATATTTCCATGCCGAATTTGAAATCATGCCTATTGACAAAGTTGTAGAGTTCAAAGAGTAGAACATTTCATTCAATTGGAGTTTTTCCAAATTCGGCCTCTAAATTGATCAAAATGGCGGTTTTCAGTAGGAGAGAAAACACATTTTTATTTTTCTTCTATTTCCCTTTTCCTACTGTCACCGACCGGTGGGGCCCACCCGTCAGGGTTGCCTCCCACCTCGGTACGACGCCCGCCGCGTGGGCGGCCGGCGTACAGGGAGCGCGCCGCGCCGCGGATCGACGGCCCCACCCCGCGCCCTCAGCCCCGGCCTCACCTGGACGCGCCCCGGCCCTCTCCACTCCACTCGCCGCTCGCTCTCTGCTCCCTCTCCCTGCGCTCGCACTCGCAGCGCGCCGCCGCCATTAGAGGCTCGGGGTCGAGCTTGAGCTCGCCGCGCCGCCGCCATCCGACCTCCTCGCGCCCCGAAGCTGCCACCACCACCTCCGCCGCGACCCGGCGCACCCACCCCGCTAGGCCTCGCCACCGTTCCCCTCCCCTCGGAGTGGGTCGAGCCGCTGCGCCGAGCGCCGCCCGCCATGGTCACCATGGCCGGCCCGCGGCGAGCTCGGGCCAATCACCCCTCCGGTGATCCCCGTGCCTAGCCGACCAGCGCCCCACGCTCGCCCCGACCCCCCTCCACCGAATCCCCAAGGCCTCGGCCCTCACCACCGCCCCTAGCCCCTCTCCCCGCGCGCGCCGCCCGCGCGCACCCGCGCCACCCACGGGCTCGCCGTGGAGAGCCCTCTCCGGGCCGTCCCCGTGCCTCCAGACCGCCACCGCCGGGCTCGCCATCCCCTCGCGCATCTGGGACGCACCTCCGAGGCCTCCGCCTCCGACTGGGCCGCGGGATCGAGGCCGCTCCGCCGCGCCGTGACCGCCTTCAGTTCACCGCCCGCGCCGCCCGTACGCTCCTCACCGCATGACTAGACCTAGGGGGAACAAACCCTCGAGGTCGAGGCCACCGTCCGGTGCCGCCTCGGCTCCAAGTCCGGCTTCCCCGCCGCCGGCGCAGCCGCGCCTCTCCCCGCGTCGCGCGCCGTCGCCCGTCGGCTCGAGGAAGAAGAAGAAGAAGGAGATTTTGCGATCCGGCCCCCGACCTTTTGAAGTTTCACAAAGTCATTCGGTGCACTGTGGTATGAGTCTGGTGATTCTTGCACGCTAACCCTCGAAAGCTATGGTTAATTACGTTCGGGTCCTTAGTCTGAGTATTTTTCTATTTAGATGCATTTAAATTAGGTATGAACTTTGGAAAATCGTATAAAATCACAGAAAAATCCAAAATGGACAAACTCAGTGGCGTTAGACTCCTCTTGAATAGATCTATCGAATGGGTATGATGTGGATGAGTGAAATGACCATTTTACCCTCGGTTTTGTGCATGTATGTAAAAGGAAAATAAATAGAAAAAGTGATCTAGATGAACTTCTAAAATGGTAAAACTTGGTCAGTATGCTTTGTAGCACATGAGAACACTATGACAAACTTTATGGCCATAGTGCTTGCTGTTAGGTGGGGCTTTGCCATTATATTTGCATAATGTACCTTTCTATTAATTAAAAAGTGAACACCATGCGAAACCTGCTAGAATGAGTCATCTGGTATTTTTCCTATGCACTAGATAACTGATAAGAGTCACTGGTAAAATATGAGTTTGTGCATGTCAAGTTGAGTGGTGTTTTGAAATGGAAAAAGTGCCACTAGCTAGGAAAGAAAATAAGAAAAAATGGGGTTAAATGGCTAGGAAAATCTCAGGAGAACTTTGGTAGCTTGTACATGATACATAGGACTCAGAAAGTATATATGTGCATGTTTAAACCACTGTTTTGTATTAGGTAAACTCTTTTGCTAGTTACACTCTAAGAGTAAGCTAGTTTAGTTAATATGATTAGTTGAGCTAGCTTTAGGTGATGGTTTATACGATTTCTTAAAAGATAGCATGCAGGATTTCCTAGGAGAGTATGAATGCCTTCCTCGGGAGGTAGACCTTAAATAAGAAGGCTTGTTTACTTTGACATGTAGTATCCACCGTGGGTTACTTTTCTACTACACTCTATCCTGCATTGCATCCTTACACTCATTTGCATATCTGGCATGCATATAGACCACGGGATCGAGGAGCCGACGCAGGATCTACCGTTGATCGAGAAGCCAGACGACAAGTGGAACCCGAAGCAAGAAGACGACGTGTCGCTGAGTTGGCCGTCCCTGTAACAAGGGGTTGCCTGGGGCACAGCCTCACAACCCGGCAAACTAACAGTAGTTTAGTTTGTTCAAGTTGTCAACAACAAAGGTAGGCCCCTTAGGCATTTTCACCTATCTAGGGAGTCTCACCACCCTATTCTTGTTTGTGCATTACGTTTAGGGATTTTATGAAACCCCACATGCATAAATCCTTGATGCCCAAAGTAGAAAGGATAAAACGAAGTCTATGCTTAGCCCTGCTTAGACGGTAGAAGACGAGTGAAGGTGTTCACTCGCGAGATGATAGGGCCTACAAATGTTTTTACAAAACCTTGGAATCGAAAGGAAATCGGTTATGACTTGATGATAAGTTGAGACCGGGCGGAGATATGGTTTGATACGATGAGAGTTATGACAATATGTTGGTGGACTCCGCCCGAGTCGATTAAGGCCCGTCCGCTGTTCGCCTGCTGATTGGCATAACATTGCTAGAGTGCTTATCCGGTATATGGGGCCGGTGAAACCTTACTTGTGCCATCCGGAGAACAGAAACACGTTCCTACCCACTGGTTGAGAGGAAGGTGGTCCGGGGGAGCTTGGTGCTCATGACGGGGAGACCGGGATGCCGGCAGGCTCGTCATGAGGGCACAACCCGGAGGTCAGGCGGGAGTGAATCGAACTTGGGATGGGACAAGTGGAGGCGGGGGACCATATGTGGGAAAGCCGTCGTGTGAGTAAGCATATGGGCCCCTGGCATTTTTAGTTATTCCCGGGAATTAAAAATCGATTCGAATCGCTGATGCTCACCAGGTGTGAGAATGCCAAATATCACTGACGGGCAACGTAGTAACAACTTAAAAACTTTATGCTTATAATTATGTTTTATATACAACATGCTTGGATAAGTATGATCCGTCCGACTATTCATAGTGCTGCCCATCCACTGAGAGGAGGTTGATGGATTTGGGAGATGCTTTGAGGTCGAGGGAGAGATGACCCGACGTATAGGGGCATCGCTCCTGAGACGGCTACTCCCAAGAGTTCGATGGGGGCTCTATGAATCTTGGGATGGGGCATGCGTTCATGTTTTATTTTCTCTGCAAGTTTCCCCCTATGATATTGTTGATAATCATAACTAAGGGGTAGCAGCTGTCAAATCCTGCTATCTTATGATAACATGTTTTAAATAAACCATCAATGGCTAAGGACCCACTTCTAGTAAGCTTATGCGGGTTAGAAGTCAGTCCACCAAAAGGCCTTGCATAATCTCAAATGTGTCGGGCTGAAACCGCCCACGGGTAAGTCCTACGAGTTCCCCACGAACTCACCGTTTGTTGTTGATATTTTTCTTTTAGGTGCATGTCAGATTATGATCAAGGATGACTACGGTGGGCTCGAGGTCATACTTGATGTTTACTTTCCGCTGCACGTTACATCTTTGTAACGATATGTATCCCGCTGCGAGGTTTATTTTGAAGTTCTTTTTCACTACCTTGTACTCCTTTTGAGCAAAAGTATTTGTAATCAATCAAATTATGTTTGTATGAAATGGTGGGTTGTTGTAATTGTTGTGGCTCTTCCGAGAGCTTAACGTGTGTGATGTCGGCATCCCTGGGAGATGGTTTCATCGAGTGCCCTTCTGGGTAGCTCGACGGACTACCGAGTTTAGTTCGGTCTAAGTGCACTGTGGGCTAGTGGTGGCAGGTGTACTTAGCCCGTATTAAATCGGCGGTTCCGCCACAATTTCCAAGTCATAATCTTTTATCAGTTCTAGCCATCGTCGTTGTCTCATGTTAAGCTCAGGTTGCGTGAGGATGTATTTGAGACTCTTATGATCTATATATGTGACAAGTGTTGCCCAGCAGATAATGTCTCCATATCTTTAGGGCATGTACCACTGCTGCTAGCTCCAGATCATGTGTTGCATAGTTGGCTTCATGTTTTCTTAGCTGGCGAGACGCATAGGCAATTACTCTCTCCTCTTGCATTAGGACACATCCTAGCCCATTGCCGGAGGCATCACAGTATACATCAAATGGCTTAGTGATGTCCGGTTGAGCTAGTACTGGTGCGGAGGTTAATGACTTTTTCAAGCTCGTGAAGGCCTCTTCACATTTTGGATCCCACAGGTACTTCGTGTTCTTCTTGGTTAGGGATGTCATTGGCTTTGCAGTTTTGGAGAAGTCCTTGATAAAGCGGCGGTAGTAGCCCGCTAAACCGAGGAAATTCCTAATCTTTGTTACTGTTTCAGGTTGTTTTCAATTCAGTACATCTTCCACTTTACTCGGATCGACGACTACCCCCTTTTCGGACAAGATGTGGCCTAGGAAACTTACTTCCCTTAGCCAGAATGCACACTTGCTGAACTTAGCGTAGAGTTGGTGTTCTCTAAGCCGGGTGAGTACTGTTCGCAAGTGCTCCTCGTGCTTTTCCTCACTCTTAGAATAAACGAGGATGTCGTCGATGAACACGACTACAAATTTATCCAGCTCGTTCATGAATACTGAATTCATCATGTACATGAAGAAGGCTGGTGCATTGGTTAACCCGAAGGACATGACCAGATATTCGTACAAGCCGTATCTGGTAGAGAAGGCTGTTTTGGGTATATTTTCTTTCCTGATTTTTATTTGATAGTAGCCTGACCTTAAATCGATTTTTGAGAACACCTTAGCCCTTGCTAGCTGATCGAACAAAATGTCAATGTGAGGCAGTGGGTACTTATTTTTGACTGTGACTGCGTTTAACGGTCTATAGTCCACGCACAATCTTTTACCACCTTGGTCTTTCTTCTCCACGAAGAGAGCAGGACAGCCCCAAGGTGACGAACTAGGACGAATGAACCCTTTATCCAATTGTTCTTGCAGTAGGTTTTCAATTCTTTAAGTTCATCTGGCGCCATTCTGTATGGCCTCCTTGAAACAGGTGCTGTTTCTGGAACGAGGTCTATCTTAAACTCTACATCTCTATTTGGAGGAAGCCCAGGAAGCTCCTCCGAAAATACGTCAGGGAATTCACACACTACCGGTATCTTTTTAATCTCTTGAAGTTCAGTCGTATTTACTGTGGCCTCTAGATGTTTCTGTTCTGGTATGTGCACCTTTAGTATCTTACCAGTGGCCTGAGATTTTAATTGCACTTCCCTGGTGCCAACATGTAGGATTGCATTGTTTTCTACCATCCAATTCATACACAATATAACGTCAATCCCTTGGTGTGGCAGCACCACGGGATTTATGACAAAGCTCTCGGGACCAATGTCCACTCTCAATTGTCTGGCCATCAAGCCAGTAGTGACAGGGGAACCTGGTGCGGTGATGTGATAATTTTCCTTTAACTTGCACATTTTTATCCCGTGCCTCAATGCATATGTCTTGCTAAGAAATGTATGTGTGGCTCCAGAATCAAATGACACGACGGCCGAACGACCGTTGACTGTGAACGTACCAGCAAGAACCAGCTCTCCGGCTGGAACCTGGTCCAGGTGGATGAAGTGAACTCGGCCCGTCTTAGTTGCGGACCCCTTCTGCTTTCCCTGGCTGCCACCCGCAGGGGTGGGACCCTGGATGCGACGAGGTGCCCTGCAGTCCTTGCTGAAGTGTCCAGTCTTGCCGCAGTTAAAGCAAGGACCCCAAGCTCCCTGTGTGTAAGGAGCCCCGGGCGTAGGAAGCTATGCCGGCTGTGGTGCTGTGCGGTAGGTAGGGAACCTCTGCTGCTGCGGTGCCCTGTGGATCCAACCTGACTGATTGGGCCGGACCACAAAGCGAGACTGCTGGTAGTACTGCTGTGGCTACTGGTAGTTGGCCTTTTGCTTCTGAGACGACCCAGGTGCACTGTTGGCCTGATGCTTCCGCTTTTGGTCCTCACCTGCAACACGGAGGTGGTTCTCCATGTCGAGTGCTGTGTCCACCAGCTGTGTGAAACTCTGGTATTCACGCCCCAGGTGCATCATGAGTGTGGGGTCAAACCCACTCAAGAGTCTAGCTGCCCTGCTAGGATCATCAGCAACGTCCCCTGGTGAATATTGTGACTGGTGTATGAATGACTGTACGTACTGCATGACCGTCCGGTTACCCTGCTTCAATTCCCGGAACTCTCGCTGTTTCTGCTCCATAAGGCTCTTCGGGATATAGTGGGCCTAGAAAGCCGTACGGAGCTCTCCCCACGTGATTATGTGACCCTGCGGCTGCATCGCTTGGAATGTGTCGTACCATGCTCCAGCTGGGCCCTGGAGTAGCTGTGCGGCAAACCGAGTTTTCTTCTGCTCAGTCAATCCAGGAAGCAGTGTGAACTTGGACTCTATCGTGCGGAGCCAGTCATTCGCAGTAAGTGGCTCGGGGCACGTGGTGAAGACTGGAGGGCGCAAGTCCTCAAAGTCTTTGTAGGTGATCCCACGGGATTGGTGTTCCCGCGGCCGCTGCTGCCCCTGAGCTTGCCGTTCTTCCCTCATGAGGTGGATCAGCTCGCCCTGTTGCACGACCAGGGTGGCCAATTCCGGCGGAGGCGGTGCATCGTGTGGCTGCTGGCCCGAGGTCTGTCCCTGACGAGTGTTCACCATCTGCAAGAGTGAAGCTAACAATGTTTAGTCTAACCACTTTAAAGCAATTAGATGCGCCGAAACACAGTTACTTGAAATATGTAAGACGGACACATATAATTGCAGTAAAGTGTTAGCTTCCTTCTCGCAGCGGTTCGACCATCGTCACTTTTAGTATAGCCCAGGCGTGTTGACGCTTACTACTCGACAATCGCGTGGATTTCTGGACAGCAACGACTTTAACGGCGAGCTGTTCTTAAACCGTGCATCTTTTGATTATGCCCCTCTTAGCAAAGTTATTCTCCCTGCTGTGTCCTTTCACTTTCGTATGAAAAGTTTTTGGTGGTTCAATTAGTATCTTGTTCAATTTCTGTGTACATCGGTATATATCAATTTAGTTCAGATTTCTGAGACTGCGCGATTTAGGCTATAACTTCCAAACGAGACACTTTTAGGATAAACTTTGTATAACAAAGTTATTCTACACTTCCAGTTCTAAAACTTTGTCAATACCCTCTCAGTTCAGTTTCTGCACTAAGGGTGTGCAAATTGGGTTTTTCCTGCAGGTGCTGCTCCAGTCCAGATTACAGGTTCTTGAAAAATTTGACTGTAACTTCAGATCTGAGCAAAATCAGCGATAGCTCCAAATGGCAAAATTGTACCCCATACAGTTCTCTACAACTTTGCTAATTAACTCTTGGCTCAATTCCTCACACATTCCAAGATAATAGGAATTTTTATCTGCAGCTGTGCAAAAATTTCAGATTGCAAGACGCAATCCAAAACAAGGTACAACTTCCTTCACTTCCATGCAACTCGTCCCATCATTTCAATGCCATCAATCTAGCTTTAAGAACCCCATAGATAGTTCAAGCAACATTGAAAGGTCTTACTGTCACTTCGCAATATGATGGTCGCATTGACCAACCATCAAATATTACAGGCTAAAATGTTCCCAAACTACTTCAAATGGCGTACTTAAATGAGCTCTCACATCTCACTTAGTGTTTAGTACAACCATAAATCGAAAGCACAGAGCTGAATGTTACAAAACAACGCTTTCAACGTGCCGTCCCTACAACGTCAATCCACATCTTCATCATCACATCCTCTTACACCCGGGAGTTCGCGTCCGAAGGATCGTTCTCTCCCTCCTCCTCCATCTCCATGGGCTCTGAGGACTCCTCCTCCAAAGGTGCAGGCTGCTGCGGCGGCTTGTACTCAGCAAGGCGCTGCTGCGGCGGCTTGTACTCGGCAAGGCGCTGCTGCAGTGCACCCACTTGAGCCTCCAGCTCCTCCACTCGGGTGCGCGTCTCTACGAACCTCTCGAAGTAGAAGCGGGCCCGGTTCTCCGCGCGGTGGTACATCCCGTGCGCTTCACGTGCATAGTCCATGCACGCTACTAGCGGTCGGGAGCCGTTCCAGTCCCGGAGCTGCTCGCGGCGGTCCTGCCACGCGTGGTCGAGGTGGCGTGTGGGGAGGAAGCGCAGGATGGTGTGGCTTGCCTCTCACCTGGAGCTCAACGAGGTGAGCGCTGCCATTACCGCTTTACGGTAGGCCTTCTCCTCGTTGGCCCCGTAAAGGGTGATGGTCTCCTGGCCTGCGAACGTCCCTCATGGAAGGACAACCTGGGCCATGCAGTTGCCCTCCTCGTGCACTGTCTGCACCGAGATGAATGGATAGGGCCGACGCCCCATCTCCCTCAGGGCCCTGCATAGCAACTGGGACTGGGGACACTCCTCCCTGCAGCGAGTGTGGAGTAACCCATCCTCCACCACAGGGGGAGTGTGGGTCACGTCAGGGAGAACAGTGGTCCTGGCTCCGGTGGCCTTGCGTGTGGTCTGCTTGGTTCTGGCCATCTGTTTGGAAAAGCAAGGTTGTGCATTAGTGAGAGACATATTATACATGTGATAGATTATGACAAGGGTACAACAGTGCATCATATGGAAGGTAAATTTAAAAATCACGATTTATTTCATTGCATTTTAATAATATCCCACCATGAATAAAAGCAGTAAACATGATGCATGAATCGTATCTAAATGGTCTCACATCACACATCTAAAAGAAGAGTACATATAGCTATCGATATTTCGGTGACACATATGCACGGCACTCTCTAATGCAACTAGTCGTTTCCTTACCGTTCTTAATTTCGCACGTGGTCAGTGTACCTGCAGAAGAATGCATGCTCATACATTACCACATAGTGTGGCATCCACGCGTGACCGCTACGTGGACAACGTAGGTGGGCCTTTGCACCTTCTCTCAAAGCCTGACTTTCCACCAGTACTGGGGATTGTCGAGAGTAAGGTGGATCCCCAAACCGAATGTAAGTGTGGTGGGTATGAAAGCCTCAAACATGCCCACCACCCTTAAAGAGCTTTTACAGCATGAATGCAGAGTTTACAACCGTTCGCAAAACCCAATAGCTTCCACCAGTACTGGGGACAGCTATGGCCGAAAAGTTGTTTCTCAAAGCATCGAATATGCATATGAGTTCTATCTAGGTCAGAATGTCAGTGGTGTCACCTAGATAACACTAACATCCTTAGTATGGGCATATCGCATACTCTCATTTTTGAACTTGTGTGGCAGAACCGCCCTGCTTAATCCAGACTAAGCACACCTGCCACCTCTGGCTCGCAGTGCACTTAGGCTAGACTAAACCCGGTAGTCCGTCGAGAGTCCTTCGGCCTCTCGATAACACCATTTCCCAGAGGAACCGACGTCATACGCATCCGACCCTCGACGGAGCCACAACAGTTACAACATCACATGCAGTTGAATAGATATTACATAGATTTTTGTTACAGACCAGTTCGAAATCAAATAGAGTTCAACATAGTGTCATACAACAACATAGTTCAAATGCTCTCTCGCAGCGGAATTTTTAAAGTTCATGTTTCACGATAACCCAAAAGACATTGCATAAATAGAACGAGCATCGAGCCCACTGATGCCGCTCCTTGCCAGATCATGACCCTTCTTATTCCTGATGGGGGCACGACCCTCCACCAACACAGGCACAGAAGAGGAACTCCGTACCTGTAAGCCAAAAGTGGAGGCAAAACCCTGAGTACTAATTACTCAGTAGGACTTAATGGATGAGGCTTACGGCTGACGCAAAGCTTGCTTACTAGCATCTGAGTCCTTAGCCATTGCTTTTATACAGGATCAAATTAATCAGTGGAAGCAGGATTTGACAGTTGCTTATATTGTTGCACCCGAGCAGGATTTTACAGCTGCTCGAGTCATCATAATTGTAGGAACATTTTGGATGTGGCATAGCGTGGCATGAAAGTAAAGCATGTATCATGAATGTGATGAGTATTGCATAAAGTAAATCAGACATATCCAAGCATGTAGTTGTCAAAACCATAAATTCTTAATACAGCATATTCAAATGGATTACTACTTTGTCCGGCAGTGATACTGGCATTCTCACACCTGGTGAGCATCAGCGATTCGAATCGATTTTTTATATTTCCGAGAATAACTAGAAGCACCAGGATGGCATATGCTTACTAACTCCCAGCGTTCCACATATGCTTCCCCCATCGCCGCTTATCCCGTCTCAAGTTCGATGACCACTCCCGCCTGACTCCCGGAGCGCGTTGTCGCAGTAGCGTTACCTTGGTTACGTCGGATTCTGCCCTCCTTTGACACCCGCCTCCGCGGCCACCTTCCTCTCAACCAGTGGGTAGGAACGTGCCCCTTTCTTGAGACGGAACAAGTAAGACTTTCACCGGTCCATTGATCCCGGATAAGCACCCTAGCAATGTTATGCCGATTCCAAGCGAACAACGACCGGCCTTATGCGATTCGGGCGGAGTCCACCACACATTTATCCAAATCTCATCATTCAAACCCATATCTCCGTCCGGTCTCCATTTAAACCATAACATAATCATAGCATGGTAACAATAACTTGCATAGTGAAAGTTTTTCTTTTGAAAAGTAACCCCTACGAGACGAGTGACCTTTATTCACTCGTGTCTACTCATACCTAGCCATTCTAGGCACTTGTTCCTACGCACTCTAGGTATAGGTGCTAGGGCCAGGGCGGCTAGGGGATCTAATGTAATTGGTTCCATTCAAATCCTAGTGCATATGCGTAATGAACAGATATATTATTTTATTTGCTGGGAATTGCATGATCCTGTCTACCTTCTTCCTCACTAGGGTTAGTCTCCTCGGCGGCGGCGTCAGCGGTCGGCTGTGGTTCCTCCTGCTCTTCTTCGGGTTCTTCGATCAGAGGTTGTTCCTGCACCGTCTCTTCTTCGATCGCGGGGTCTATATGCATGAAAGGTGCATACATAAGTGCATACGAATGCAGATGCATGTATTTGATGTAGATGACATGCAGATGACAGCATGCAGTATATATATTTCATGGAAAATGACATGTGCATAGTAGTTAAAACAACATTCATGCATATACTTAGTGTAAACCAAGCACATTTGTGAATTAAAACATGCATTTGAGTTCTAGCAGTTCCATAAATCCAAATGTGACCAAACTTTTACGACATGCAGATACTCCAAACCCAGGGCTACTGCCAAAATTTCAGCCTAATTGGAGTTATACTTATTTTATTAAAATTCTAGCAAGTTTTCAGCCCTACACTTTGTCAGAATTTTTATATTTTATTGGAGTGGTTTCTGAAGATGAAATTTTACCAGTGAGCTATACTTGGTATGAACTGCAGGTATGAAAATTTACAAGTTAAAACTCCCAAGTTTGATAGGACATCTATTTTCCATATATAAATCTAGTGCAAATTAAGATGTACATATAAACAGTGAGAATAGCCCTATAGCATATACTTTCTGGACTCTACAGCACTCTCATATGCAGCTGGAATTTTGCTAGAATTTATCTTGCACATTAGAACCCATTTTTCCATTTATCTAGTTCTCCAAGTCAAGATTTGTCATTTTCAAATCACCGTCAAAACTTAACCTGCAGGGGCTCATATTTTACCAGTGGCGTTCACAAAGTATATAGGATCTAAAAAAAATACCAGTGAGTCATGTTCATCATGTTTTGTAGGGACCACATTTCCAAACTATCAATTTAAGCATAAAATACATGCAAAATGGTAAAACAGAGAATAAACAGTAATATATTGAGTTACCAAAATTTACATAGTGTCAAAACATCTCAAAACAGCTACTGACCAAGTTTCATCACCTTTGGATTCCATTTAGACCATGTTTTCTATTTTTCATTGAATTAACATGGATGCACAATAACAGGGGCAAAACTGTATATGCACACCTCCACATCATACCCACTGTATAGATCTATTTACTAGGAGTACAACGCAACTGAGTTTACCTTTTTACAATTTTTATTCGATTTTATATGAATTTCCAAAGTTTCAGCCGTAATATAGGAAAAAGAAATGGAAAAACATAGATCTGAGGACTAGAACACAATTAAACCTAAACTCCAGGGGCTAGCATGCAAGATTTCCTAGACTCAGTAAACAGCACTTATTTTACAAATGGAAATACACAAAACCCGGGGGGTAGCTTGCAAATCCCCCCAGTGTTTCCCCTTCCTCCCGCCGCGCGCGACGGCGCGGCGGCGCGCGCGCCGGCGAGCTTGGGCTCACCGGAGCCGTGACGCGGGGCGCGTCGGGTGCGCGCGGACGCGGGCTTCAAGGTGAGCTAGGTCTTGGCGTGGGGAAAGGGGAGGCGAGGTTGGGGGAGGCGATGGACTGCGACGTCGACAGCGCGGCGGCGAGGTCGAGCTTGGGTGGATCTAGGCGCTCGGTGGGGGAGCAGCGGCGAGGATAGGCGCCACGGGTGCGCGGCGGAGCGGCGCGTGCGGTGAGGGTAGTCTACGAGTGCGAGGTGGACGGACGGCAGCGGCGCAAGCTCGAGACAGAGCTCAGCCCGGCCATGGCGGACGCGGCGGGGCGCGACTCGATCTAGAGATTGGGGAGGAGAGGGACGGCGAGGTCTACCTCGTCGGGTGCGCAAGGGTGAGGCGAACCCTGCAGCGGCGGTTGGAGGCGCGGAGGTGGACTGAGGAGGCCGGCGTAGCGAGCTCAAGGCGGCGGCTATGGCGACGGCGCGCGGGCGAGAGAGGGAACGAGTGAGTGAGGTGAGCGGGGGAGGGAGTGAACCGGGGCGGTATCCCGTTCAGATGAAGGCGCGGTGGAGCGGGACACGGCCGAGGGCGATCCGTGGGCGCGTGGCGTCGGCCGTACGCCGGCGTCCACGCGGCGTTCGCCAGCCCGGACAGGGTGTCGCGCGCACGCCCGCGGGCCCACCGGTCAGTGATCGCGGGGAGGGAAAAATGGAGGAATAGAAAAATGTGTTTTCTCACCTTCGGTAATTCATCATTTTGACACACTTAGAGTCCGAATTTGGAAAAGTGGTAAATGGATGAAATGTTCTACTCTTTGAGCTCTACAACCTTGTCAAAAGGTTCCATACCAAAATCATTTCATAAATATGAATTTCAGTTGAATTTATATGGCAGCCCCAATGTGGACAGGGGACCTTTATTGCTTAGGGAAATAGAAACTCCTAGTTACACGCATTTTCTCCCCAGGTGCCTCTTGACAAGTTTGCTTAGAATTTCATAACCTACAACTTCTGTAATTTGAGCTTTGCATGAAAGTGGCTGTAGGTCAGAGTAAACTTAGAATTTCAAACCATCCCTAATTTGAACTGGTTTTCTGTACTGTAACTAAATGACCCTAATCACTTTGTAAACCTCATTATATGACAAGACCCCAATTAGCAAAGTTATTTATATCATGTAGATCTACAGTTTTGTCAATATGAACTTTACCCAGATCTTAATAGAATCAAAGATATGACTATAAACATAGCATCACACATGAAATGACAAGGCTTTTCACTTGGTAATATGAACCAAAGTTGTTTCCAATGCACCAACACATGTTATGCTATGATGCTCATGAATGAATGCTTCATGTTTGATGAATGGTTATGCACTTGAGATGCCGGAGCGTCACAGAATACTCTTAGGTGAAAAGCTACAACGTGTTTCCGTGCCCTTGCGAATCTATATCAGTAGGCTAAGAAACGCCAACAAGCTTTTCTGGCGCCGTTGCCGGGGAACGGTAGCTAATTCAACTAGAACCTAGGATCGTTCATACTCACACCATATACAACCACCACATATATCCCCACCAAATATCACATACCATCTACCATATGGATTCCACGCCTATCTTTCAACTCGCCGCTCCAAAGGGCGATAATTTGGGGCCTCCACCATCATCCGCACCCATCACCATAGAAGGCTATCAGCTACGTCCCGGCTTGATAGCCATGGTTTGGGATAAATCGTTCGGAGGACACGAATCAGAATGTCCCTATGCACTCCTCCGGGAGTTCGAGCAGCTATGTAGCTGCCTGGTCATCCCGGGAATGCCTGGCGACACACTTCGATGGTTGCTTTTTCTGTTATCGCTAATGGAGGAGGCAAAAATCTGGTGCAAGCAGGCAATCGGTAAAGTAGAAGGGAGTTGGGAGGACCTGAAAACTAGTTTTTGTCTCCGTTTCTTTCCGCCAAATAAGGTTATCGACCTCTGCTGCGAAGTATTCAACTTCCGACAGCGCGAGAGAGAATCCTTGGGGGCAGCTTGGGAACGCTTCAACTGTCTGGCCTCATCAGGGCCGGATTTGGGTATTTCTGAGGCATGGTTGCTACAACACTTCGTTCGGGGCCTTACACCCAGAGAGGATCTCTGTCTCGACCTAGCCTCAAGAGGATCGTTCTACCACTTGACACCATCCGAGGGAAGAAAAATTCTCGACAAAATCCTCGAGAAAGCTTCTGACCTTGGTACATTAGAAGAACCACCTCCACAGAAGCCAGCCAAGACACTCAAAACCGAAGAGAGACAAACACCATATACCCCATCTCCACCAATACCCCTTCGAATCGAGGAAATCCCAGAACCATCGTCTAGGCAAACTGAGAGGGTTAGTTTAGCCTTGATGGTTCCTCCGTCGGCACCTCCGTTCTCTTTTGAGGATGAACTCTTCATGGATTTTGGTGACGCCTCTCGGTTACCAAAACAAGACCGACGCTTCATCAGGACCTCTAGACCAACATATGTACTGCCAGATCATAAAGAGCATATGAAGTAGTACCTACTCTAGCTTTTAGCAGCAATCAATCGGGATTGGCTAGAGGAGAGACGACTGGACACGAACACAGTCAAATTTTATCCAGACCCCAGTGTCATTCCGGGCCAAGTATCAACGCTTCAACTGCAAGATATTACATATGACCCAAGGGTAGGAATCAATATAATCCCTAAGCACGTAATGGACGAGTACTACCCGACACAACCGCTATCAAGATCTGCCATGCGTCTACAATGGACAAAGGGTAGCTATTTGAGATGCGAAGGTGTTCTGAGGGTAATTCAAACAACCTTGCGGGATACTCAGGTGTTCTTAGACTTTCACGTCTTTGACATTCTCGAGGGGTCTCCACCATTAATCATGGTTGGGATCCCAATCGCAGTCCTCACCAGCTCAGATATATACAGAGGGAGATTGCAGCTTCAGCCAAGACTGAAGCAAAGCCAGAGATTGACCCTATGGGAGAAGTGATGAGCCTTGCACTTGAGGAAATGGGTCAAGATAGCCTAGAGGAAGAGGCTGTTAGCGACTTCAGTACGGTAGAGGAGCCATGGAAGTTCAAAGAACTTGATGAATCCTTACGGCCCAAAGCTCCGAAGATAGAACTAAAGCAACTACCGCCTGGCCTGAATTACGCCTTCCTCAACGGGAATGAGGACACACCGGTGATCATCAGCGACAAGCTGACAAAGAGTGAGAGCCGGCGATTACTTTCAGTTCTGGAGAAGTATAGATCTGTGCTTGGATACTCTCTTCAAGACCTGAAAGGAATCAGTCCCAACCTATGCACTCATCGTATCCCTATGGAGGCTGACCACAAGCCAACTAGGGAGCCACAACGTCGACTTAACAATGCGATGAGAGAGGTAGTCAAGAAGGAAGTATTAAAACTACTTCACGCAGAAATCATATACTCTGTGAGTGACAACGAATGGGTCAATCCAGTACAAGTTGTACCGAAGAAAGGAGGGATGGCACTTGTCAAGAATTAGAACAATGAGCTCATACCACAGAGAACTGTCACAGGTTGGCGGATGTGCATTGACTACAGAAAGCTTAATGCCGCCACCAGAAAAGATCACTTTCCTCTTCCTTTCATTGATGAAATGTTGGAGAGACTGGCAAAACACTCTTTTTCTGCTACCTCGATAGCTACTCTGGATACCACCAGATTCCGATTCACCCGGAGGACCAGAGTAAGACGACTTTCACATGCCCTTACGGAACTTTCGCTTACAGGCGAATGTCGTTCGGGTTGTGCAGTGCTCTAGCATCATTCCAGCGGTGTATGATGGCAATATTCTCTGATTTAATCAAAGATATCATGGAAGTATTCATGGATGATTTCTCAGTATATGGCAAGAGCTTTGACGGATGTTTAGAGAACCTTGAAAAGTTCTCAAAAGATGCCATGAAGTTGATCTTGTCCTAAACTGGGAGAAATGCCACTTCATGGTCAGAGAAGGAATCATTCTGGGACATAGAATTTCGGAAAGAGGCATAGAGGTAGATCGTGCAAAGATCGAGGTCATTGAGCAACTACCTCCACCCACCAACATAAAGGCCATCCGAAGCTTCCTAGGCCATGCAGGGTTTTATAGGAAATTCATCAAAAATTTCTCCCATATAGCCCGGCCTCTGACCAACTTGTTAGCTAAGGATGTTCCCTTTGTGTTCGACGAAGAATGTCTTGAGGCCTTTCACACGCTTAAGAAGGCTCTGGTCTCAGCCCCAATCATTCAGCCACCCGACTGGAACTTACCTTTTGAAATCATGTGTGATGCAAGCGACTTCGCTGTTGGAGCAGTATTGGGTCAGAGCAAGGATAAAAAGCATCATGCTATCTCTTATGCAAGCAAAACGCTCACTGGCCCACAACTGAATTACTCAACCACCGAGAAAGAACTATTGGCAGTGGTCTTTGCAATCGACAAGTTCAGATCATACTTGGTAGGATCGAAAATCATCATCTACACAGATCATGTAGCTCTCAAATACCTCCTAACCAAGAAAGATGCAAAACCACCATTGATTCGGTGGGTGCTACTACTCCAAGAATTCGATATCGAAATTTGAGACAAAAAGGAAGTAGAAAATTCAGTTGCAGATCATCTCTCACGAATGAAATTTGAAGAAACATCGCCCTTGCTGATCGATGACTATATGAGAGATGATCAGCTTCTAAATGTGACAACAGCCCAACCTTGGTATGCTAATCTGGTGAATTACATCGTTGCTGGCTATGTCCCTGAAGGAGCAGATAAGAGGAAATTGGCCCACGACAGCCGATTCTATCTCTGGGATGACCCCTACCTATATAAACTCTGCACAGACGGACTCCTACGTCCCCGCATTCCAGCTTGTGAAGCACCACAAGTCCTCGATAGATGCCATGCATCCTCCTATGGAGGTCACTACGGGGCTTATCGGACTCATGCAGAAACCTGGCAAAGTGGGTTCTACTGGCCCACTATGTACGAGGATGCGAAAGAGTTCGTGCGACGGTGTCCAAGGTGCCAGCGCCAAGGGAATATAAATCCAAGAGATGCTATGCCACTCACAACCAATCTCCAACTTGATATATTCGACGTGTGGGGCATAGATTTCATGGGACATTTTCCCAAGAATGGAGGCAAAGAGTATATTCTGGTCGTAGTTGATTATGTATGAAAATGGGTAGAGGCAATGCCGTGTCCTGCAGCGGACTCAAGACACTCCATTACGATGTTCTGGGAAACAATCTTTCCTTGATTTGGAGTACCACGGGTCATCATCAGCGATGGGGGCAGCCACTTCATTGACAAGCGCTTCAAGAAGTGTCTCGCTGAACTCGGTGTGGACCACCGTGTTGCCACCCCTTACCATCCGCAGACAAGTGGCCAAGCTGAGACATCAAATAAACAAATCAAGAACATATTGCAAAAGACGGTCAAGGCTATGGGAAAAGAATGGGTATCCAAGCTACCCGATGCTCTCTGGGTATATCACACTGCATACAAAACTCCCATTGGCATGACAGCATACCAATTGGTGTACGGCAAGACTTGTCATCTTCTAATGGAACTCGAATTCAAATCTCACTAGGCGGTGAAGAGGTGGAGCATGGATCTCCAATCAGCAGGCGTAAGAAGGCAAATGCAACTGGCCGAGCTGGAGGAATGGAGGGAGAAGGCATACCACAGAGCCAAGCTATACAAGGAGCGCACTAAAAGATGGCACGATAAGCGGATCAAGAATCATTCAAACCAGGAGATAAGGTACTACTCTTTAACTCTCACTTTCATTTATTTGGTCATGGTAAGCTTATGAGTAAGTGGGAAGGACCTTTCACGGTCCTTGAAGCCGCTAATCACGGCGCCATCACCCACCAGGACGATGACGAAAATGTTTTCAAGGCGAATGGGCAACGTCTTCAAATATTTTTTCAGCCCAAAATGCCTCAGCTCGAAGAAGTGGATGTCTTCGAGCTGCACGAGGTAGTATGATCACATGTCTATGGTCGAGCTCAAACCTAAAAAGAAGCCATGTATACTACCGGCTTTTTCTCCCTTAAAACTTCTCTAATCTCACCTTTTGCTGCGAAATCTCAATAGAACCAATGTCCAACACATGCTTATGGGTTTAAGGCCACCAAAAGAGGGTAATCCTAACTCTTGGCATGTCTAGCCAAGGGTTGGCGTGGCCGGCCGACCTCTGGTCTGGTCGCCCGATCCCCTGGTGCAGCAGCCAGGCCACCAGGTATGAGGCTGGGTCGGCCGATCTAGGACACAGGTTGCCCGACCTCAGTGTCAGGTCGCCCGAGCTAAGGTTCAGGTCGCCCGACCTCCAAACAGGCCGCCCGACTGCCAAAATTCAAGTTTTGGATTTTGCAGCCTTTTTCCCTTCTTCTTCGGTTCTGTTGATTGGATGAGATCGGGATTCCGACGTTTTAAGGTGAAGGAGGACATCTTCTTCCTCCCACATCACACTCCCATCTCATCCCATCTAGAACTCAGCCATGGCACCACCTTCTCCACACAACAATGGCAAAGCCATCATCTCCCTAACCTCGGACACCACCGCCACGTACACCCCGGCGGCCGAGGACTCACCACGTCCTCTCCAATCCATCCTGAGGGAGGAAAGTCCCGAGAGACCCATCTGGAGGTCACCCTGGCCGATGGGACAAGGTCCCCTGGGTTGGCCGACCTCGGGTCAGGGTCGCCCGACCCTTGATGGAGGTCGCTCGACCTTGGGTGACAGCCCCCGTGGCCGGCCAGCCGCACGCGAAGGTCGCCCGGACTCCCCTCGACGCTCCCACAGTGTGGACAAGCCCCCTCGCGGTATGTCCCCCACAAGGGCCATTGCCAAGAAGGTGGCGCGCCCATCACCACGTCCTACCATGTGGGCCATCGCCCCTGTGAAGTGCATCAAGAGCCTCTTCCAAGAGGAGGCCGCTGGACCATCTAGGCAACCGGTCTTCCCTAGCCACTCCACCCATACCCTCCGTGGGATGAAAACTCTTACGGGTGGGTATGCAAAGGTGTTTGTGCCAAGGGTAGCCATCTCGGATTCATCCATAGATGAGTCCATTGATTCCACTCCACCGCGGAGGACGGTGAATAGGGTGGCTATACCACCTCCCATTCGAGGGCCGCCAGGAAGATTTGAAGACCCATCTGATGAGGAAGACACAGTGGCCTCTCTTAGGGAGGAAAACATAGCACTCCAGGCCAAATTGCAGAATCTAGAGGAGCGCTGTGCTGAAGGTGAACTATGGCGGATAGACATTAATGAAAAATTTGATGTCCTTAGGAAGGGACTGTCCGGCAAGGTTCGCCGCCTTGCGGAAGCAATGGGGCATCCAGAGCTTTATGACCCACCACAGCCATAGATGCCCATGCTTCTAGTTATCTTAGGCGCTTTTTAAGTTTTTAATTCTTAGTTCGAATAATTTTTGTTTGTTTAAATTTCCCTTTTGTAATAAGCGCCTCCAATTTTCAGTTGATGCAATAAAAGTAGGATACTTTCCCTTTCCAATAAAGTTTGGGTGGAATGGCTAAAGCCATTCGACCTCCTATCGCTAATCCTGCAGAAACCACGCAAGAAAACACCTTATGCAGGATCAACAATGCTACTAGAGGCCAATCAACAGCCCCAGGGTCCAGGTCGGCCGACCTCCCATAGGTCGCCCAACCCTGGCAGCCCACCAGGCAGCTCAGGGCCTAGGTCGCCCGACATTGGCCTAGGTCATCCGACCTTGCCACAAAGCCAATTTTGACATGCATGCAAAGAAACACAAAACATGTTAAATGCAACCGTTGGATCAAGAAACCAATGCATCCAAGGGCCGAAAGGACATCTACAAGGTATCGATGACGTTAGAAATCCAAGGGAAGGAACATGCAGCCAATCGGAGGCCGCCCGACCTTATCCCAAGGTCGGCCGACCCGGCACCGACCCCGTTTTCCTCGTGCCTCAACCACCATAACCGCCAACCGACATTCGGAGCACATCACAGCCGATGGATCAAGGAAGGCGGTGCATCGGGTGGCCGCCCGACCTCCGGGAGGGCCGGCCGACGTACCCCAAGGTCGGCCGACCACCGACCTATGCCCAAACCGACCTTGCACACCTACAAATACCTCTCTCGGCCATCCAAGCTATAAATACCACCTGAGAGGTCATTTGCAAGGTGTGGTGGATCAATAGAATACAAGTGTGGTTGTGTAGTTGAGTGTGAGTGTTGTAGTGAAGCCACCCTTGGCATTGTAGAGAGAGCCAAGTTGTATCAAGAGCGAGTAGTGAGTTATAGAGTGAAGGAGTCGCAATTCTCTTTGGTCTTCTATTCCCGAGCTCTTATTCCCAGAGGAATTATTACTCTATTTCTAGGATACAGTAAAGTTCCTTGATCCCTACTTAGTGCTTTGCTCAGTAGTTTACGGGTGCTAAGTGTACTCTGTGCTGTTTAGCTATACAGTTGTGCTTGCTCTCAGGCTTCGAACCTGTGTAGTAGTAAACCCGGTTGTGTAGACGTGGTGTCCAGACTAGAGTTTACCTTGGAAGGTGCCTTGTCCCACGCAGCTTTGGTGGTAGGTTCGCTTGGTGATAGCGAGCGTGTACCCTGTGTACTCCACCCTGTCGTTCGGATAAGTAGTCATCGACGCATAGCTGAGTTCTGTAGTGCCCGCCTTTCTCGTCTGGGTTATCAGCACTCTGGTGCCCGGAAGTGGCTCTATAGGCTTAGTGTCCAAGTAAACATGCTGAGTAGAACACTAGTTTGTTTAGTAAAGTTAAGTTGTTTTATTTAAAGTAGTGAACCCGCTCTACTCTGCCCTTTACCTCTACCTTGCTGGTTTTACTGTTTGGTTCTACCTATTCTACGTTGAGTTACTCCTCGTTCCTCGTGGATTTCGATACCCTGGAATACTCTTGGGTGAAAAGCTACAACGTGCTTCCGTGCGCTTGCGGACCTATATCAGTAGGCTAAGAAACGCCAACAATAATACAATTAGACATCTGGAGCTAGGTAATTAGAGCACCATGCAAGGGCTTTAATCACCTCTATGGATTATAGAAGCTTGTTGGCGACTCTTAGCCTACTGGATTTTACTCCGCAAGCGCATGGAGACCGCCGTAGCTTTTCACCCGGGAGTATTCCAAGGTATCGTATTTATCCACAGGGAAGCATTGAGATAGAGATATCAAACTATCATTCATCCAACTGTCACTACTCATTCTATCAACCGATAGCTAGGAAAAGTTGACACCAAACACCATGGGGTAAAAGCCAAGCACCGTTGGTAAGAAAATAGGTAAAGCTAGGAGGACAACGAGTTAGGGACTGCGGTACGGTCTTCTATCTCTGCTAACATACAAGAGCTATCTGTGCTAAAGGTTGAAAGGATCTCAACAGAGTTATGACTTTCGTCGAGCGAAATTCCAGAGTCTCGAGGGTACCTGGGGGTAGATAGTAGGTCCTGAAAGAGAGTCTGGCTAACACCTATGGGCCTCCCGAGCGACGGGCCTGGACTACACAGGCACACCACACGCGGTCACCGAGTGGGGCTACCAAGCAAAGCTGCGTGGAGAGGATGGCACGCTACAAACGTGTTCAAGCGAAACTTGAACAACAATAGCTCGTCCTTTGCAAGAGGAGAGGGGCTAACCAGAGCCTAGCATCTAAGTCTAGGGTTGAATTATAGCACCGGCAAGCATAACAACGATCAATCAAATCTAACTTAGCACAACTCAGGCCTCAAACTTGGTATGCCCAGAAGGAAAAAGGTGCTTAACAAATGCATACATACCAAGCGAGTAACTAACTAGAGCAGAAGATAAGTGCATAAAGTAAGAAAGTAAAATACTTGCACTTGTCAATAGTCAGAAAATAAGAAAGAAAGCACAAGATACTTTGCCGAATATTCCGACTGACTCTGATACAGCAAACTCTTCTCTAACTCTTGACCAAACGGGTGGTGCCTCCACTCTAAAAATAGTGTTTGGTCAAGAGTTAGAGAAGAGTTTGCTGTATCAGAGTCAGTCGGAATATTCGGCAAAGTATCTTGTGCTTTCTTTCTTATTTTCTGTGCCTCCTAGAAAGGGAGAGAGGTACATTTTTGAAGTGGGGGAGTGCCCCTCTACTTATAGGAGTGGTAAGGTCGGTGGAGGAGGTAAGTTGGTGGCCGGACGGCCACTGTGCATGGTCGGGCGGCCATGAGGGGTGGTCGGGTGGCCACTCGATTAACCACCTTTGTGCATCTGACGACTGATCTTCATTCCCCAAGGTCGGTAGTAGTCGCCCAAGTTGGTTTGCATGTAAAACTGTTAAGTCACGTGGTTAGGTGGCCATCCATTGTGATGCTCCAGCATCTCAAGTGCAATCTCGTCATTTATACATGCAACATTCATCATAAAGCATCATACATTGACATGCATTTGAACCCTAGTTCAAAGTTGGTTGAAATGCAACTTGTCGAAACCTGTTTTCTGCATATATGTCTCTTTGATTGTGCCCATAACTTTGATTTTATTTAGATTTAGGTGAAACTCATATTGACAAACTTGTAGATAATTTAATGATAAACAACTTTGGTAATTGGTACTTTGACATGAATGAAGGTCTGCTTAGAGTTCTGGGGCTTTTTCTGTAAGCATATAAATTCTGTCCAAACTTGACTTGTTTAGTAATTTCAATTTTTAATTGGTCTACAGCCATAATCCTGCAAAGCTTCAATTGAATAAGTTGTAGATCATGCAATTCTAAACAACATTAGTATAAAACTCTTTGAGTGAAAGTGGTCATAAAATAGACTTTTAGAATTTCTAAACTTATGGGTTCTGTTGGTCAAACCTTGGTCAGTAGCTTAAATTCAAATTTCAACCATATTTTTGAATATAACATGGTATACAAGTTTATAAGGGAAATGTAGAGGAACAAATTTAGAACATTTCATCCAAGTGGGGTATTTTCAAATTCAGCCTCTAACCTATTCAAAGACTAGAAATACAAACGAGGGTTCCTGCAGTCAAACTGAGGTTTTCCATTTTTTTGGTTTTTATTTTCTTTTGTCTCACTGACAAGTGGACCCACGTGACAACTGTCATCGGATTCCCGCCTGCGTAGTTGGAAAATCTGGCCTTGTGGGCCCCACTCGGTCTCACTCTTCTGTCGCCTTGTACAACCGGTCCACGCACCCGAAGACCCAGTCCCCACGCCCGGCCCCACCTGTCATTCTCACCGGGTCTATGGACCCCGCTCACGCACCCCGCCGCCGTCGCCTCCCCTGCTCACTCGTGCCCACGTGGCAGCCAAGCTCTGTCGCGCCGCGCCGACGCCGGCCGAGCCCCCGCCTCCGCACCTGGACGGCTTCCCGGCTGAGGCCACCCTGTTTCCTTCGGCCTCCCTCGCCCCATCTCTCTGCCCTCTCGCCCTCTCTCTGCGCTTGCCTTCCACTGAGCAGAGCCACCGCCGCCATTAGAGCCGCCGCGGCGAGCTCACACGCCGGCCGCCTCGAGCTGCCTCCCGCCCCGCCGAAGCGCGTCTCGCGCTCGCCTCGCGCTCCTCTGTCTTTCCCCCACACCCTCGGCCTCCACCTGTGCCTCCTTCACCCCTCTCCGCGTGCGCACTCGCGCGGCCGCCATCGCCTCCGGCCCCTCGCCGTGGAAGGCCACCCTCCGGCCTTCCCCACGCCTCCAGGATACCCCCACCGCCTTCGCCTCGTCCTCACGCACCTCTCGCGCTAGACATCGTCGTCGTTGCCCTCCTCCTTCGCTGGATCAGCGCCCGCGCCGCCGTCGGTGCACGTCACCGCCGCGCCGTGGCCTCTTCGGTTCACCACCATCGTCCCGCCTCTCCTCTTCACCGCCGGCGATGAGACCTAGAGGGTCGAGTCCACCGTCGCGGAAGGCACCTCCCTGGCCCGTCTCGGCTCCAAGTCGCGGGCTCTGCACGCCGGCACAAGCGCCGCGACGTCGGCCGCCTCCATGCGTTCGTCCCCCGAGCGGAAGGTAGAAGAAGAGTCGGTTTTTGCAGAAAAGACCTTCCGTTTATGGCTTATTTTATCACTGTGTAAATACACCCCTAGATCTTTTAGAGCCTCGCATTTTAACCCGAGCCTTTGCATGTATGTAGATCTAACCCCGGGCTTTAGGAGTATTCTCATGCGCTATACACTGAGTCTTACAGAACTTACATGCTAGCCCCTGAAGTATATGGTTAATCACGGTTAAGTCCTAGATCTAGGGTTAATATGCTATTTTCAGCTTAGAACTTTGAAAAATCGTATAAAATTGTAGAAAAATCCAAAATGGGTAAACTCAGCGGCTATGGACTCCTTGAGAGTAGATCTACACGATAGGTATGATGTGGATGTGTAAAAGTATAGTTTTGCCCCTGCTTGTGTGTATGCATGTTAATCCATGTTAAATAGAAAAAGTGATGTAAATGAACTCCAAAAATTATGAAACTTGGGCAGTAGCTTTGTTATAGCATCCAGGTACGGTGTGATTTTTGGTAGCCCTGGCATGGTTTGGTAAATTACTATTTTGCCCTTATGCATGTGTTTTGTGCATTTAATTAGCTTGGAAAATGAAAGCTACATAAAATATGCTCAAATATGATCCCTAGTATTTTTCATGTACTTTATACAGTATGAGTAGCTCACTGGTAAAGTATGAGGTTGTGCATGTATGTTTTAGCTGCTGTTTTGAAATTGGTAAAATACTACTTGCTAGGCTTGATAATTAGAAGAAGTGGTTTTAGAATGCAAATATAATTCTATGAAAAATCTGGTATGCTACTAGTATGTTAGGGAGTCCAGAAGGTATTTTTGTAGAGTTTATTAATACTGTTTATAAGTACATCTTAAATTGCATAAGTTTAATATATGGAAGATAGATGTTCTATTAAACTAAGGATCTTTATTTTGCAAATTTTTGTATGTGCTACTGGTATCAACTAGTGCTCACTGCATAAATTGCATGTCTAAATCCAATTCCTATAAATTATGAAAAATTTGAGAAGCTATAGGGACAGTGTACACATACAAAACAATAATTCCTAATAACTTCAAACATAAAATGTGGTGATGGTTTGTACGATTTCTTAGTGATGGGTTGTATGATTTCTTAGCAAAGTTGTTAAGTTTCCTAGTATGGGGTGTAATTGGACTAAGTATGCTTGAGTCATCTCGTCACTGGCTACTTCACATGCATTATGTTTCATTTACACCTCATGCATACATTTGCATTCGTTGCACTCATGATCACACCATGTCATACATATAACCTGTACCACATGCATGTATTTGCATTCTCTTGCACTCACTTGCATATTATACCATGCATATAGATTCCGCGAAAGAAAGACCAACACAGGATCCACTATTGATCGAGAAGCCGTACAACGGATTGCACCAGGAGTTGGTTCTTCCCCAACCTGAAAACGAAGGGTCGCTGATTACATCCGTACCTGTTTCAAGGGGTTGCCTGGGGCAAAGCCTCACAACCCGGCAAACTAACTTAGATTAGTTTGTTGGTTTTCACAAGAATACTCAAAGGTAGGCAGGACCATGCTTTACCCAGCAAATGTATTTGATGAATGCTTACGCATCTGCATTAGGAGTTGTTTGGAACCAATTGCATTAGACCCCTTGGCCGCCCTGGCCCTAGCACCTATATATTAGAGTTTGTAGGATGAGTTGCCTAGAATTGCGAGGTACGAGTAGACACGAGGGAATGGAGTCACTCGTCGCGTAGGTGTTTTCAAAACAGAAATCTTATGGAAGATTATTATATGCTATGTTTGAAATAGAGACCAGGCGGAGTTATGGGAATATTATGAAAAATGATGTGGCAAGGTATGGTGGACTCCGCCTGAGTCGTATAAGGCCCGTCTGTTGTTCGCCTATTGGTCGGCATAACATTGCTAAGGTGCTTATCCGGGATAATGGACCGGTGAAAGTCTTACTTGTGCCATCCGAAGAATAGAGACTTGTTCCTACCATAGAACTGGGGGCGCTTATCTCATGGAAGGGCTGACCCGGGAGGCCGTGGCAATGCTCCATGGGGGCTAAACCCGGGGAAGTGGCGGGTTGGAATCGAACTTGGGATAGGACAAGTGGAGATGGGGACTATATGTGGGAAAGCGATGGCTAGTAAGCATATACCCCTGGCATTTTTAGTTATTATCGGGAACTAACAAATCGATTCGAATCGCTGATGCTCACCAGGTGTGAGAATGCCAAAGCCTTTGACGTCCAAACGTAGTAACTACTTGAATACTTACTGATTGTTAATACATGCTTTCAAATTCCAAAATGCTTGTATTGTATGCTTTACATTTATGCAAGATATATCATGGATGCTATGATGAAAAGACATGAGATGATGGTTTGTGATACATGATGGAGTAGGCAGCTGTTAAATCCTGCTACACATGGTTAATGTAATGTTTATAAAAATCATCAGCTAAGGATCCACATGTTAGTAAGCTAGCTTTGCGTCAGTCGTATGCCAAATCCATTAAGTCCTACTGAGTAATTAGTACTCAGGGTTTGCCCCCACTTTTGGCTTACAGGTACTGATGACTTTTGGACAATCGCTTGAAGGAGGGTAGAACCGGTGGGCTTGGTGCTACTCACCTAGTTTATCTCTAAATGAAGACTGATTGAGTTTGTTTCTGCTACGAGATGAGTTGAAAATGCTTCCACTATACATGTATATTTTGCAATCGCTTCCGCTATAATTGAACATGTATTTGATTATTTATCTTCGGTTTGTAAACTAAGTCTACCTATTCTCTACTTCAACTGCCTGTGATGATGTAACTGTTGTGGCTCTTTCGAGGGCTGAATGTGTGTGATGTCGGTATCCTCGGGCGATGGTTACATTGAGTGCCTTTTGGGTAGCTCGACGGAATACCGGGTTTAGTCTGGCCTAAGTGCACTGCAAGCCAGAGGTGGCAGGTATGCTTAGTCTGGATTAAGCAGGGCGGTTCCACCACACCCATTTTACCGACTTGTGTGATCCAACGACTGGAAATGCTTCCCCAGGGTCGGTGACGGTTGCCAAAGTCAGTGCACGTGCAAAACTGGAAAAAGTAGTGGTCGGCCGGCCATAGTCAATGGCCGGGCGGCCACGTGTTTCTCCCAGATTGGCTGCATGCTATCTTCCTTGGATTGCAATCCTCGTGTGACGGCCTTCCAACCCTTGGTTTCATCGGATACTTGATTGTACGGTTGGATTCATCTCCTTTTGTGTTTCTTTGCGTCGAGGGAACCATATGGCATGTTTGGGAAGCCAAGGTGATGGCCGGGCGACCATGGGTAGTGGCTGGGCAGCCAGATGGTGGCCGGGCGGCCATGGGTGGTGGCCGGGCGGCCATGGGGATGGCCGGCCGGCCATGGGTGGTGGCCGGGCAGCCATGGGGATGGCCGGCCGGCCATGGTCCATCTTCTCAGCGTTGTCAATTTTTGCGACGGCCATAACTTTTGCATCCGGACTCCAAATTGAGTAAACCAAAACTCCATTTTGATTATTGTGATGGGATCTTTGCAATGGTTTGGTCCATGAGGGCATTTTAGATACTTCATAGTGATATTATTTTCAAATCATTCTCAAGCCCTTTGTGCATGAATTCTCTCTTGCTCCATATGGTATACTTTTGTATGGAATATGAGCATCTCCCTATGATACATCAAAAACCACCAAAACCCTTGGAATTCATTAGTGTTAGGTAGATAATGCACAGAACTTTATGTATACCCCATTTATTCACCGAGGAATTGGTGGTCGAAACCGTGAAATAACGACCGCCAACACGCCCCCATGCTTGAACTTTTGCTCATCCTCAAGCAAAGCTAATACTTAGGTTCGGCAGATCAGGAGTTGCATCAATGTCAATGTCCTGCAAGTATTAAGTGTACAATCCAACACTCTACCTTTATGTCTGAACAAACTGGCATAAGTGTACCCTATTCTTTTTATCCACACCTGTGGGGCTTCTGGCATTTCTTACCTTGTCTTTGGAAGTTGAGAGATGGAACAATCTTAGTTGAGTGTCACCGAACTCTATCTCTTTTCTGGTTTTATGCTCGGAGGGTTTTGAAAATTTTGGAAAGAAAGAACCAAGTTCCTCAAATGGTACCCTCGATTATTCAAGTGGTTTTGTATTTCCTCACAAGGCCATTGGCCAAACTTTTCCCTATCAACTAAAAAGGCTTATGTGGAGCTCAAGGTAGGGATAAAGTTAGCTTACCTGTGCTATGTATATTGCTAAGTCAAAGATTGGTCCTAGGGAAGCTTCTGATACCTCTCATCCCGATCAAAGGAGAATGGACTTGTTTTGTGAATGGATATGGTCTATGGATGAAAACTCCTTATTTGACAAATCCCCCTTGAAACTTTGAAGCTTTTGAGTACATGGAGCTATCCTTTTCCTTTCTCTCTTTTTTTCATATACTTTTTTTCTCATTTTTTTCCTTTTTTTTCTTTTTCTCCACTTTTTTTTTTTGATAGCTCCATGTCTCCTTCTTGTATGAGAACTTTGGGGATATTGTTGGAATATGACTGGAGTATTTATTTGTAAGACCATATTTGTGGGTAGGTAGGTGGATGATGGATATGGTGGAGAAATATCTGGTGTAAGAGGATGCTTCAATCCAGTGTAGATTTAAGCATAACCAGACAAGTGAAAGGCTAGCATAATGACGATGGGTGTATGGGATTTTGATCGAGACTTGAAGTGCCACTACCTCATAAGAACTCAAAATTTGACAAAACTCAACACAAGAGAGGTCTCGTAATGTAAAGCATTTGGCTCTTGATAGGTATTTAAAACCACTAAGGAACTTTCTCATTTTGATTTTCAAAAAGAAAACTCCGAGAATTGACCTTACTAGGATCAAGATGGGTTGAACTCATACTTTGATTATATCACATCTCACAACAACTTAGACTTGGTTTGAAAGCACTTGCTCCCACAAGGTTAAAGACTAAAGGTAGGATCACGACAAATGCCCATAATTTGAAATTTTAGGAGAGTGTCAAGTTGTATATGAAATACTTACAAGAAATTAACAGAGCAACTATTCATCACTTCCTTTAAGCAAGGGTATAAACAAAGTTGTAGCATTATGGCTAGGAGTTAGGTTATTCATAGTTAAAAAACAAAATCTTTTTGTAGTTTTTAGATTATGCAAATTTTTATAGTTTTTCTTTTATTTAGGATAACAGAAAGTAAAAGTTTTTGGTGTTATGGCAGTTTTCAGGATTTAAGATATGCAATTCAGTACAGAGCATTTGGGGTACTCACCTGGTGATTTTCCCCCAAGCTTAGTTCTGCAAGTGATTGCCAAGAAACTGAGCTTCAATATTACCTGGCACTAGCTCCCCAAGCTTGCTTGGTCCCTAGGTGACGACGATGCTGCTTGTGTACGTTCACTTATGTTGGATCCACATCTCTCTACTCATGTTCCGTCATGCTGCCTTTTGGATCGTCTGCATAGTTTTGGGAGTGTCAATTTGGTCCCACAGCATTGTTCCCTTTTGGTGAACGTCTCCTGTGTTGATGTTGTATCTCCCATTCCATCATATTTGCATGGAGTCTTACATTCTTCCAAAGTGATACTATTGCGATCGTGGCCAGGTACTTCTAAAGAGGCTCTTCTGCTGTTGCTACTGTCATATCATAGGCTGTTGGGGCTTGTGATCATGTTTCGCATAGCCTTGGTCCCTCCAAAAAGTACTCGACAATGCTCTTCTTTCCCAGACAGACTGAGTGGGAAAGATAGAGGCGGACGCTATGGCGGGGTCAACTCTAATATCCATCCAATCACTGTAGCACAAATCTTTGGTTGACGGATATATGTTGGAGTTGAGTCCCTATTGCATCCGATGGGTAGAGTAGATCATCGATGTTAACACTCTACTCAACTTAGTGCAAAGCATTTTCAATTTCTTCAAGCGCTCAACCGTTGTCGTAGGTTGAATATCGAGGTCCTTCCTCTCAGGGGTTGGGTCAGAGAATGGGTGTCGCTTGGCATATCCTCCCCCAAGCTTGATTTTTGTGGTGTGATGAAACAAATTCTTGTTGAGAGCACATCTTCGTCCGTGAATGACGAAGTTCTGCTTTCATTTTTTTCTTAGTTTCTAGTGGAAGGCGTTGTCCAGATATATAGAGACACCCAAGATGTCAGGAAATGGGTCCATGATGGCCTTTTTATCCTTTATCATGGTCTCTGGAAAACCTCTTTCTACCTCCCCTGCATGTTAGGATCTGACACGTGCACTTGTCTACCTAACAAATACTCAACAAGGTGGGGCATGGTAACTAGACAGCACTACTAGTTGATCCTATGGCCGTAGAATCTTTAGCATGCTATCACTAACAGGCTTATAATTTAAAACAACCTCTAAAAAGAGAATGCTAGAAATAGCTGTTAGAGGGGTTTACCTTCATCGAGCATGAATCAATGCTAAAATCTCCATCTCAACTGTGGACGGAGCTCTTGAGAGGTCCATCGGGGTTGGGCGTCGCGGAGGATATGATTCATGAGGAACCTTTTTCTCCTTCTCTTTCCATGGTTGGTCAACTAGAATGCTGGAGTAGCGGGCATGAGTGCTGCTTTGTAGGAGTGGTAATGTAGGTTGTTTCTCTTTGCCACCGATTGCTTGTCAAATGCCAGACAATTTTCTCCCCCAAGCTTCGTTTCTGCATTGGATGCTGATTCCAAACTTGCTCCCTATCATGTTTTTCTTGGGCTGGTACTTGTCGTGCATGACTTGTGCCACTAGTCGTTGCCTGCCTTTGTGCCACACAACCATCGACTGCATGTCATGACGCCGACATTCCTCACCTTGCTTACTAGTCATTGTGTTTGCCTTTGTGGTGCTTAAGAGGGAACTCTCCCGCAATGAGAGACATCTCTTCCTACGCTTTTGGGGTTTGCGCCACGACTCCATCGGTTATGCAGATTTCCCGTGGGGCAGTAGACCCTACTAGCTTGCAACTTCAAGCATTGGATGATAGCATAATGTGATACGCCTTGTCATGTGACTCTGATATGGTGTGTTCTTGTAGTGCAGAAGTTATCCAAGATTTCTCCATTGCTCACTACCACCGTTTACTTTGGTATGCATATCACGATGCCTTCATTTCCCAAGAAAGGGGCTAGATAGCCGACAAGAGGTCTGAGCACGAGTGTCGGCCACAGGGCCTTTCTTCTCGTGTGGGGATTGAATGCCTCCTGTAACAGGTTAGTGTACAACAAATATAAGGGTCCAAAATATGTATAAAGAGTGTTGATCATCGGGCCCGTTGTTCACCAAGTGCTAGCAAAAGTTCTCAATCAACACATAGCACAAACCATGTTGCTAAACCATGACTTCCATCTCCCAATTTTTACTCAATCCAATCTTTAAAAAAAAGGGGTCGAATTTTGAATTCTTGGATTTGTGTCTCCATTGAACTTGAGCGATCCGGCTAGTTCAAGAATTGCGGCTCATGAACTAGTAACGGAACATCACTACCAAAGTCTACACATAGCTCATTCATCCCGACATATCGTTTGATGAAAAGAGGCTAAAACAACCTAAGCACCATTCTTAATTTGTAAATTAGCCTCTGGACACACACATGCCCAAGCTATGTTTTTGAAAAGCCGTGTTGCAGTGTAAACTTTGGGTAGCATGAAAAACATGATCAAGATTTACTCAACGGATACAGCAAAACTAAAGAGATGGTTTTCTATTTTTTTCATTTTTTTGGATTTTCAGATAAAAAGAAAGAGCAATAACAAAGGGATGAATAATAGAATGATATTCTAACTTGGTGCTTCCCCGGCAACGGTGCCAGAAATGCTTATTGGCGGCTCTTAGCCTACTGGATTTTACTCCACAAGCGCACAGAGACCGCTGTAGTTTTTCACCCGGGAGTATTCCAAGGTATTGTATTTATCCACAGGGAAGCATTGAGATACAGATATCAAACTATCATTCATCCAACTGTCACTACTCATTCTGTCAACCGATAGCTAGGAAAGGTTGATACCAAACACCATGGGGTAAAAGCCAAGCACCGTTGGCAATAAAATAGGTAAAGCTAGGAGGACAACGAGTTAGGGATTGCGGTATGGTCTTCTATCTCTGCTAACATACAAGAGCTATTTGTGCTAAAGGTTGAAAGGATCTCAACAGAGTTATGACTTTCGTCGAGCGAAATTCCAGAGTCTCAAGGGTACCAGGGGGTAGATAGTAGGTCCCGAAAGAGAGTCTGGCTAACACGTACGGGCCTCCCGAACGACGGGCCTGGACTACACAGGCACACCACACGCTGTCACCGAGTGGGGCTACCAAGCAAAGCTGCGTGGAGAGGATGGCATGCTACAAACGTGTTCAAGCGAAACTTGAACAACAATAGCTCGTCCTTTGCAAGAGGAGAGGAGCTAACCAGAGCCTAGCGTCTAAGTCTAGGGTTGAATTGTAGCACCGGCAAGCATAACAACGATCAATCAAATCTAACTTAGCACAACTCAGGCCTCAAACTTGGTATGCCCAGAAGGAAAAAGGTGCTTAACAGCTGCATACATACCAAGCGATTAACTAACTAGAGCAGAAGATAAGTGCATAAAGTAGAAAAGTAAAGTACTTGCACTTGTCAATAGTCGGAAAGTAAGAAAGAAAGCACAAGATACATTACCGAATATTCCGACTGACTCCGATACAGAAACTCTTCTCTAACTCCAAACCAAACACTATTTTCAGAGTGGAGGCACCACCTACGGGGCGCCTCCTAGAGAGGGACAGAGTGTTACATGGTGAAAGGTATATTTTTAGAGTGGGGGAGTGCCCCTCTACTTATAGGAGTGGTAAGGTCGGTGAAGGAGGTAAGTCGGTGGCCGGGTGGCCACTGTGCATGGCCAGGCGGCCATGAGGTGTGGTCGAGCGGCCACTCGATTAACTGCCTTTGTGCATCCGACGGCTGATCTTCATTCTCCAAGGTCGGTAGTAGTCGCCCAAGTCGGTTTGCATGTAAAACGGTTAAGTCATGTGGTCGGGCGGCCACCCATTTTACCGACTTGTGTGATCCAACGATTGGAAATGCTTCCCCAGGGTCGGTGACGGTTGCCAAAGTCGGTGCACGTGCAAAACGAGAAAAAGTAGTGGTCGGCCGGCCAGAGTCAATGGCCGGGCGGCCACGTGTTTCTCCTAGATTGGCTACATCTTATCTCCCTTGGATTGCAATCCTCGTGTGATGGCCTTCCAACCCTTGGTTTCATCGGATACTTGATTGTACGGTCGGATTCATCTCCTTTTATGTTTCTTTGCATCGGGGGAACCATATGGCGTGGTTAGGAAGCCAAGGTGATGGCCAGGCGACCATGGGCAGTGGCCGGGCAGCCAAGATGGTGGTCGGGCGGCCATGGGGATGGCCGGCCGGCCATGGTCCATCTTCTTAGCGTTGTCAATTTTTGCGACGGCCATAACTTTTGCATCCGGACTCCAAATTGAATGAACCAAAACTCCATTTTGATTATTTTGATGAGATATTTGCAATGGTTTGGTCCTTGAGGGCATTTGGGATACTTCATAGTGATGTTATTTTCAAATCATTCTCAAGCCCTTTGTGCGTGAATTCTCCCTTGCTCCATATGGTATACTTTTGTATGGAATATGAGCATCTCCGTGTGATACATCAAAAACCACCAAAACTCGTGGAATTCATTAGTGTTAGGTGGATAATCCATAGAACTTTATGTATACCCCATTTATTCACCGAGGAATTGGCGGTCGAAACCGTGAAATAACGACCGCCAACACCCTCCACCTTCCTCTTGCTTGGAGTTGGAGTAGGAGTCTTGTTTGCCTCAAACCAGTCTTTCCTGTTTCTACACCTTTCGTATTTCAACCATATCTCTGTTATCCGGACTCCAAATAAGGCAAACTCGGACTCTAAATTGTAGAGCTCAAAGAGAGCTATAACGTTGGTATTCAAACTTCCTTCATTTGACATCGTTTATGTCTCCGAATTTGGCCTGCAAGGTGCTGCTGTCCTGGAATCCGAGAATATCTTGAGATTTAATTTGACCTTGGATGATAAACCTTCCTTATCTCCAATTCCTTCATACTCAAGTAATCCTTATCTCATTGGAATCTTCTAGAAGATGCGTGGTATAAAAGGGAACACGAGACGGCGCCGAAAGGGGGATGGTCGGCCGACTTAGGGGCCTAAGGTCGGCCGACCCGACCCTTCCCTTTGGCCGTTTCCATCCATCTTTCGCTGGGACGTTCCTTATTGAATCAAGTGTTGGTCTCGGACTCAACTTGGAAAGCTAAGGAAAAAACACAAGTGAAGATCAATGGTTGAGGAAGAAACACATGCATAACCGCCACAACCGCCATGCAACCGACCTAGGAAGTGAAGATAAGCCACAAGATCAAGAGAGGCGGTGGATCCAACGGTCCTCCAGGCCGCCCGACCTGGTAGGAGGTCGCCCGACCCCACCTCAGGCCGCCCGACCCCACCTCCAAGTCGCCCGGCCTGTAACCGCCACTTAACTGCCTCACCGACCTTGGAAGTTATAAATACCCCCTTAGGCTTCACTTGTAGAGTGTGGAAGTTGAGTGAAACATAATTTTGTTTAGTCTGGTAGCACTAGGTTAGTCCTTGAGTTAGAGTTGAGTCTGAGTCTTTGCCTCAGGGATTCCGGAGTATCTTTGAGTCTCGGTAAAGCTCTTGTATCCTTCTATCTTTGTACTCTTGTTACTCCAGTATAATATACATCATTGCTCTATCTTTTGTTATACTTTACTTTACTTCTTAACACTTGCCTAGTCTAGTGTACCTTTATTGCACACTAGATCCAAGGCTTAGGTTTGTGTTGTCCTTAAGTTATCTGAATCTTGCTAGACTTGCCGGTGCTATAAGCTTGTCTTAGGCTTTTGATCTAAGATTAAGTTAGTTCTCACCCTCTGATCAAGGAAGAACTTTAGAGTTCAAGTTCTCACTTGAACTCTAGTATAGCGTGCCATCTTACCCACGCAGCTCTGGTTGGTAGCTTCTCTAGGTGACACCTTTAGAGGTCTCAGTATTACAATCCCGTTGTTCGGTAAGCCCGTAGGCGTTAGCCAGGTCTCCTTCGGTGGTCTACTAACTACTGCATGACCCCTCGAGGCGCCGGAATTTCGCTCGACGCAGGATCATAGTTTGTGTTTGGTTAACTTAGTTCAACCGCGAATACTCCTCTGCAGCGGTTAAGGAATAGAGTTTGGAAATCTAAATCTCGCTCGTTGTCCTCCCAGAAAGCTACCTAGGTGTTGGCTTCTTTAGTCCCTGTTTTACTCTTCCGACCATACACTACCTTGTTATCTTACCCCCGTTGTAAGATTAGCTGGTGTTTTATCTAAGTTATAGTACCGTTTGAAAGTTCAACATTTCATTCCACCTATTCGCCCTTGCTTCCCAGTTGATTTTTATGGTACTCGGAATACTCTGAGTAAAAAACTACAGGTGAATCTCCGTGCGCTTGCGGAGTAAATCTGTTACGCTAAGAGACGTCAACAGTAGCATATGGTGTCTTCCAGAAGTTTCCAAATTGGAAGCCTTGCTTAACACAGAGAGGGCCATGAGTTAACCAAACCTTCCTTGTTTCTGACCTTCTAGAATGCCATCTCAGAGGTCTTTTCTCACTCAAGGTGGATTATGATAAATTTTGCGAAAAATAGCTCAAAAACCTGCAAAAATTAAGTATAGCAAATTTCCAAGACAATGTTGCAAAATCCACAATAATCGGTGATAATTGTTAGTAAAAGATATAGTTGATGCTTAAAATCAGTGAAAACCCATATAAAATGATATAAAATATTTGTTCAAATGCCGCGTCAACAATGATACATTCATAAACAGATGCCAAAGAAGCTAGAGGGCCAGAGAGTCACCCAAACTACTCATACTAAAAACCAACCCCAGGGCCAGATAAACAAGGAACTTGCCTTTGCCTATAACAATATTCCAAAATCAATCTAAAGCGTGCATCATCGAGAATAACCCTAGGAACATCCCCAACTATAATCCATTGCTCATGCACGTAAACATTGATCTGAAGCTCTGTTGACGGCACTTAAGCACGGCACACCTTATACTGCAAGCGACAGTATCGTGTGTAGATTTTTCCCAGGATGAGTGTCATGAGTTTTGTCAATCCAGAAAACGAACTAATTGAGAACTAATTAACAAGAGTTTATGGTAAACTAAGGGTATAACACTAGGCTCTAATCTACCTCTAAACTATATCTAATCTACATCTAAACTATACTAATACTATAAGATAAGCAATTAGAACAGAACTAGAACACCAATTAAGGGGTATTAACTAGAGTCAAGACATGCATGATATTGGCGCCACAAATAGATAAGAGCAACGAGATAACTAGTAGCTCAAGGTAGACAAGCATGATCAAGCATAAACTTCATAACATAATTAAATCAAGATCAATCAACCTAACCCCCAGATCGGTTTAGCCTTTCCCCGAGCTCTACTGTCACTAGTAACCAGGTAATTGACGAGAAACTTTCAACAGGCACATAATTAGAGAATGCACCTTTAATTACTTTATATGGTCTAATAAAATAATTAGCACAACTAGAACCTCTAATCACTATGATCACAAGAAATAGATATACAACTATATCATTAGTAAGCTAGATCAATGATCAAGAACGCTAGAAGAATATAACCCTTAATAATATGCTCTAATTAACATGCATCTAGACCTAAAGTTAATTAGAGCTAGAACAAGCATAACTAGAACAAGAAGATGATAATCAGACAAGAATAATGCTTCATTAATAAATTGTATCATACTTACAACCATGCGCTTCCCTTGATGATACAATTAGACCTCTGAAACTAGGTAATTAGAGCACCATGCAAGGGCTCTAATCACCTCTAGGAACTAGAAGAACTCTAATCCTAGACTAGAAACTCGACCCTCTACTCTCCTCTGGTTGTTGTCCCTCATCTCTACATCTTGTCGCCTTGATAATGAATTAGATGCCTCGTCTCGGGACCTATGGTCACTATTTATAACCTAGAGAAGACGGGGTAGAAAGAAAACCTCGAACCAACGTAGGAATAGGTGGGGTCGACCGACTAGGGGGGTCTGATCGGCCGACCAAGACTCCTCCCTCACCTAGTCGTTTCCATCTTTTGCGGGGACGTTGCTTGTCGCCTAAGAAATGTATGGGGCCTCTCAGACTCTTGGGCTTCTGGAATCTTCAGTATGGGCCGAGATTCAACGGAATCTCCTAGTCTTTGATATAATTGATGTCTTTATTATGTAATTATCTCCAATTCCTTATAGCTCTTGACACCTTCTTGAAGCTTCTGGGTAGAAAGCCTTGATTAACACAGAGGGGAGCATGAATCAACCAAGCCTTCCTTGTTCATCATCTTCAATGAATGTCATCTCAGAGGTCTTTTTTCACTCGACGTAGATTGTTGTGAATTTCGCAAAAATTGGTCAAAAACCTGTAAAAATCACATATAGCATATTTCCAAGACAATGCTGCAAAATCCACAATAATCGGTGATAATTGTTAGTAAAAGATATAGTTGACGCTTAAAATCCTTGAAAAACTATGTAAAATGATACAAAATATTCGTTCATAAGCCGCGTCAACAAGCTCCAAAGAGGTTAATGAACAGCTAATACATCCAGCGCATGTAAAGCAGAGTGCCAAGTGTATATCGATCTTGTCGTATGCATGTGTCACCTAGCCGCATGTTACCGATCTATAGTATGAAGTATAAACAATGGTATACGAGATAACTAGTAAATCTTGCCAACAACAACACTTTGTACAAGATTTACCATGAAATGCAACACCAAACAACCTTAACACATCAAAGAGAGAACATTAAGGCAACATGATGCTTACTTTGCAAACCCTAGAACATGGGTGGCGATGCACCAAGGTGATGGCGAGACACGCAGTGTAAGGAATGTATGTCATCGTGTTTATTCATGAATAAATGTTACATATTTATAGTTTGGAGACTTGGACGGCACTAGGGATGAAAATGATCAGAAACCATCCGAAGAAAGCTAAATTGTTTTCAGTTTTATATTTTTCCTCGGAAACAGAATCTAAAATGATATGGCCGGAAACAAGTACAGTGTCAGTATTACGGGAACTTCGGGAACAAAACTATCCGATCGGGAATAGGTCGATATTGGTCCGATAATTTATAATTTGAAAAACAATTAGTCAGTACCATATACTGGTTTAATAAGTTAAGATTGTGAGATAAATATTATTGCCTGATTTAACTTAGCGACATGCCAAATTGCCAATATTAGACAAACTAACAAGAATCGCCACATATTACATACGAAATCTAATAGTACAAGGTTTAAAACAATGAAACAATTTAAATTCATAATTATGATTATTGATTCACCATACAATTATGCTCACATATAGATGCCTAAATAAACAAAATCTAACCTGAAGGGGGGCAGTAGAATTGCGCGTGGTAGATAATGATTGATGGCATTGTGTGGCGTATAGACTCTTAGGTGTAGAACCGAGACGTGCGACTAGAGGGGGGTGAATAGGAGCACTTAAAAACTCAAACTCACAACCCACTGGTACAAACTGACACACTTCACACAACAAACGCTAGACACCGTCCACTGAAAGGAAACGTGTATAGCAAGCACTTGGTGTCGCCCACTGAACGGGTACACACCAAGCGAGCGGAAGCACAAGACTCAATGACCACAAGATCGCAAGTCAAGTGAAACAACGTCACTTGCAAAAGAGGATCTCATGTAGCCACTCCACACCTAAATGCATCTCACTGATGAACAGAGAGCGAAAAGTATGGGCTAGTGGTGAGAATCACTCGGGTAAGGACGAAGCAAAATTCGGACGGCAAAAACTCCAACAAAAACCGACTGCACAGCCACATGCCGGATAGTCCGGTGCACTTCACCGGACAGTTCGATAGAGACCGAATAGTCCGGTGACCTGCACCGGATAGTCCGGTAGAGGCTGGGACAAGGGCCGGAGCCGGATAGTCCGGTGCACGCCGTCAGACTGTCCGGTAGAGGACCAGATAGTCCGTTGGTTGCACCGGATATTCCGGTAGCACCCTGGAACTTGAGTTTCCAAACCTAAAACCTGACCAAACCTTGTCCAATCTTCACAAAAATTGAAACACGCTATCTGAGCACTATTCCAAAGCTATTCCCAAACAATCCATGGAAAAAGATCAAGGGATTAGCAGGAATTTTAGATCTCGTGAAGAGGCAAACTTTGGGCAAGAAAAGGGGAAAACTCAAATTCGACTTGCTCGTGGCAAACCTGCAGGTTTGAGATGATCTAGGTCATAATCTCCACATCCTTGCAAGTCCAAAACACCAAAAGAAGTGGGGAAAACTCGTAGGCCAAGCAAAGCCCAAAAGCCTTTGAGAAATCACCCAAAAACCAAACTAGAGAAAGGGAAGGGAGAGGGCTACATAGAAGCACTTCAATTTCAGAGGAATATTGCTGGATTAATCACCAAATTGAGTTCATACAAAGGTTTCTACAGCGTACCTCCCTTCATCCTCCCTCTTGACGTGAAGAACCCTAGCTAGGGGACTCAAAACCTAGCCTAGAGCTCTCCTTTCTCTCTTTGGCACTTGGCTGTATGGAAACTAAGCCTAGGGTTTTCTAATGGTGGAAGAGTCACCTAGATGACCAGCCACAAGGCTATTTATACCCCAGGCCTAACGACACCATTTAACACTAAGACCCCTACTCTAGAAAGCCCGGAAGGGGCTGAAATGAAAATGATACAATCGGACGACTACGATGACGTTTTAATCTTCTTCTTCTCCACACCTCTCTTAGATGTACGCCACATCGCCAGTAGTCTGAAAGCTTCCCCGGTTTTGAAGTCAAAAACCGAGAAACTTTATTCTGCAGGCTTCCTGGGCCGGGTCTTGGCCCAATCTTCTATCTTGGTGAGTCAGAGCCCAACCCACAAAGTCATTTGAACTTGGGTGGCGATTTTGAGCCGAAGCCGCCAAAGCCTCCCTCGCACGTCTTCGCGCCATGCACTTGGGTTGGAGCACCACGGTGGCACCAGGCTTCTCTAGTCCATCGGAGTCGCCTCGCGGTCCATCGGAGGGCTTACACCACCATTGCCGAACCGCCCCTCCGTGTACCGAGCTTCCATGGCCGACTGACGCCGAGCATTGTGTGATGCTCCAGCATCTCAAGTGCATTTTCATCTCATATACATGCAACCTTCATCATGATTCATCATATAATGACATGCATTTGAACCCCATGGTCAAACTTGATTGATGTGCCACTTGCTAAACCCTATTTTCTGCGTGTATGTCTCTGTGATTGTGCCCATAACTTTGATTCTATTTAGATCTAGGTGAAACTCATATTGACACACGTGTTGACATGCATTAAGGTTTGCATAGAGTTTTGGGGCCTTTCCTGTCAGCATGGGAATTCTCTCCAAACATGACCTGTTTAGTAATTTTAAATTTTCTTGATCTTAAATCAAAAATCTTGCAATGTTTTTATTGAGAATGTTGTAGGTCTTGAAATTATGAACAACATTGGTATAAAACTCTTTGAGTGAATGTGAATAGAAAATAGACTTTTAGAATTTCTAAACTTATAGGTTCTGTTGTTCAAAGCTGGGTCAGTCCACTAAATTCAAATTTAATCCGTATTTTTGAATATAATATGGTATGCAAATTTATAAGACAAATGTAGAGGAACAAATTTAGAACGTTTCATTAAATTGGGTCTTTTGCAAATTCAGCCTCTAACCTGATCAAAAACGTAAAATACAACCGAGGGTTTCCGCAGTCAAACTGAGGTTTTCCATTTTTCAGGTTTTTATTTTCTTTTGTTTCACTGACAAGTGGGACCCACTTGACAGCTCCTTCGGGCTCCCGCCCGCGAAGTTGGAAACCCGGGCCGGTGGGTCCCACAGGTCCTTTCACCCGTACGCCCGGTCCGTGGACCAACTCACCCCTCTACCTGGCCCGGTCCCAATGGTTAGTCTCACAGGGTCCGTAGACCGCATCCGCTAACCCGCCACCGTCCCTCTCCCTCGCTCGGCTTCACCCACGCAGCGGCCGTCGCCTGCCGCATCGCACCGAGGCCGGCTGCGCCCTGCCCCTCCCCTGCCACTCTTCACCTGGACGTTTTCCGGGCCACCTCCACGCCCGCACCCCTCCTTGCTCCCTCCGTATCTCGTTTTCCCCCTGTTTTCTCTGCCTAGAGCCGCGCCAGAGTGCCGACCCGCCATTGCCGCCGCCGCGGCGAACTCACCCGCTGGCCGCCCTGACCCGCCTTTCGCCCCGCCGACTCGCGCCTCGCAGTCGCCTCGAGCCCCTCCACCATCCCCGCTCAGACTCGCCCCTAACCCTCGCCTCCATCAAGTCTCTCCACGTGCGAGCTCACACGGCCACCATCACCGCCGGCCCCTCGCCGTGGGCGGCCATCTCCCGGCCCTTCCCTCACCTCCACTTCACCACCGACGTGTTCCCCCCATCCTCGCACAGCCGAAGCGCCACCCCGTGGCCCTTCCCCTCGCCGGAGCCGGCGGATCGACGTCGCTCCGTCCCGCGCCGTGCACCGAAGCTGCCGCGAGGTCACAACCTTCAAGGCGCGTTCCCAGCGCCCTCCTCGACGACAAGCAACTAGATCTAGCCGACGGTGTTCTCCGTAGCGCCGGCCACCTCCCCGACCTGACTCGGCTCGAAGCGCGTCGCTCCTCACGCCGGCGCACGCCGGTGAAAGCGCCCTCCTCGACGATAAGCAACTAGATCTAGCCGATGGTGTTCTCCGTAGCGCCGGCCAACTCCCCGACCTGACTCAGCTCGAAGCGCGTCGCTCCTCACGCCGGCGCACGCCGGTGAACGCGCGCGCGCCGCGTGTTCTCTCCCCGTCCTGAGGTAGACGAAGGCCACGGCCTTTTTGCACAAAGCCCCCAGCATGATTCAGATTTTCATCACACTGTGTAGCACTGTGAGCTGAGTCTAAGGTCTCTTCTGTGCAGGTCCCCGGAAGACTGTGAAATCACGTTTAAGTCCTTGGATCTACTGTTTTCCTAAAATGCACTTTAATTTGGATGAAACTTTAAAAAATCACTATAAATCATAGAAAAATCATAAAAATGCAAACTCAATTGTGTTGTACTCCTCTTGAGTAGATCTACAGGATGGATATGATGAGAGAGTGTGAATTGACTATTTTGCCCTTGATTAAGTTGCATGCATGTGAGGGTTAATAAATGGTAAAAGTTGACCAAATGAACTCCAAAAATTATGAAACTTGGACAGTAGCTTTGTTATGGCATCTAGGTACTGTGTGATTTTTGGTAGCCCTAGCATTGGCTGTTTAATGATTGTTTTGTCCTTATGCATGTGTTTTGTGCATTTAGTTAACTTGGAAAACGAAGGCTATATAAAATATGCTCAAATATGACCTCTAGTATTTTTCATGTACTTCATAGAGTATGAGTAGCTCACTGATGAAAAATGAAGTTGTGCATGTAAAGTTTGACTGATGATTTCAAAATAACAAATATGACTTACTTAACTAAATAATAGGAAAAAGTTGTTCTAGAATGCAAAATAAATTCTATGAAAAATGTGGTAGTGTGTTAGTTCGGTGTTGATTCCAGAAAGTACTTTTGTAGGGCTTGTGGTCACTGGTTTAGGGTTCATCTGAAATAAGCTAAAAGAAATATATGGAAAATAGATGTCCTATGAAACTAGGGATAATTCACTTGTTGATTTTTGTGTGAGTAGTTTCTGCTATATAATGCTCACTGGATTTCATGCTGAGGACCCACTCCTATAAATTATTAACATTCTGACAAGCTATAGGGCTGAAAACTTGCTGTAATTTTAATAAATTAATTATAACTTGTTTGTAGCTGAAATTTTGACAGTAACATTATGTAGTATGTTTCTGCATTTGATAAAAGTTTGGGATCAATTTGAGTTGTCTAACTACATGAACTCATGAGTGCATTTTATTCATACAGGTAGCGTGTCCATTAATTTGTGTGTATATGTTTAACTGCAAGTGACAACATTTTTGTGCATATATAAAGTTACTTGCTGCACACCATCAAATACATCTTGTGATTCCAAGTGTATTAAATGGAGGTGTTTTTGAGAGACACCTTCATTTCATTTGATAGGGACTATTTACACATATAAGACAGTAATTTATGGTAACTTCAGAGATAAAAATGTGGTGATGGGTTGTATGATTTCTTAGGAAAGTTGTTTTCTCATTATGGGAAGTATTTGAACTAAGTATAATTGAGTCATTTCGTCCCAAGCTACTTGATATGCATTTGTTTCATTTGCAATTTCATGCACTCATTGACATTCGTTGCACTATGTCATACCTATACTATATGCATGTGTCTGCATTCTCTTGCACTCACTTGCATATTATATCATGCATATAGTTTCCGCAAAGAAGGATAACACAAGAGCTGCTGTTGATCGATAAGCCAAGCAACGAATTGCACCAAGAGCAAGAAGACGACGTATCGCTGATTACATCCGTCCCTGTTTCAAGGGTTTGCTTGGGGCAAAACCCCACAACCCGGCAAACTAACTTAGATTAGTTTGTTGGTTTTCATAAGAATACTCAAAGGTAGGCAGGACCATGATTTTTCCCAGCTAATACAATCTTGTTTGATGATTACGCATATGCATTAGGAGTTGTTTGAAACCAACTGCATTAGACTTCCTGGCCGCCCTGGCCCTAGCACCTATACTTAGAGTTCGCAGGACGAGTGCCTAGTAAATGCTAGGTAAGAGTAGACATGAGTGAATGGAGTTACTCGTCGCGTAGGTGATTTTAAACTTTACAGAAATATCATTGAGGTAAGTTATTACATATGCTTCTGATTTAAATGGAGACCGGGCGGAGAATTTATGAGTTATTTACTGTTTACTATATTGTGCATTGGACTCCGCCTGAGTCGCATAAGGCCGGTCGTTGTTCGCCTATTGGTCGGCATAACATTGCTTGAGGTGCTTATCCGGGATAATGGACCGGTAAAAGTCTTACTTGTGCCATCCGAAGAACAGAGACTTGGTCTTACCATCGGGCCCAGGGGCGCTTGGGTGTTGACTCGTGGAGGGCTGGACCCGGTGCGCCGTGGTAACGCTCCATGGGGGCTAAACCTAGGAAATGGCGGGTTGGAATTGAACTTGGGATGGGACAATTGAACTTGGGATGGGACAAGTGGAGATGGGGACTATATGTGGGAACGCGATGGCTAGTAAGCATATACCCCTGGCATTTTTAGTTGTTTCCGGGAATTAACAAATCGATTCGAATCAACATGAATATTACTATGCTTGTAAATCATGAATATTACTATGCTTGTAAATCATGATTTTGTATATCTACATGCTTGGATATGGATGTCTTATATCATGCAAGTTATCATGTCATGATAAGCTTATTTATGCAAGTTATATACATACTTTGATCATGTTACTATTAAAAGAGAGCTAGCAGCTGTCAAATCCTGCTATCTCATATCAATATGGTTTTGTTAAAAATCAATGGCTAAGGACCCACATGATTAGTAAGCATGCTTGGCGTCAGCCGTAAGCCCTGTCCATTAAGTCCTACTGAGTAATTAGTACTCAGAGTTTGCCCCCACTTCTGGATTACAAGTACTGATGATTTCTGCCCAACTGCTTGAAGGAGGATAGAACCGGTGGGCTCGGTGCTACTCGCCTCGTTTATCCCCACATGAAGACTTTGAGTTTGTTTTCCGCTGCAAGATGTTTTGAAAATGCTTCCGCTATATATATATTTCTCAATCGCTTCCACTATATTTTGAACTTGTATTTGATTCCATACATAATGGTTTGTAAACTAAGTCTATCCATCTTATATTCAACTGCGTGTGATGATGTAACTGTTGTGGCTCAATCGAGAGTCAGATGTGTTTGATGTCGGTTCCTCTGGGATTTGGTGTTATCGAGAGCCGAAGTACTTTCGACGGACTACCGAGTTTAGTCTGGCCTAGGTGCACTGTGAGCCAGAGGTTGCAGGTGTGCTTAGTCTGGATTAAGCAGGGCGGTTCCGCCACACATTGCCTCCGGTCCATTGGAGGGCTTTTTCCTCAGTCCATCGAGGTCTTCATCATCTATCTCCAGTCCATCGGAGGGCTTCAGCTCGTTGACAATCACTCATCACACTAGGAGAGCAATAAGGCCAGTCCATTGGCTCTCATTAGGCTGACTCCAACAAGGGGACCGTCCTCATTTTGTTCCGCCTCAAAAGTTGTATCCAAAGTCCATCTTTCTCTACTTTTTAACTATCCCACGTGCTATCCTATATATTTTATCACTAAATTTGAAATGATCCATCCATTTGGTCCCCGTTGCTAAACTCGACCTTAGACTACAATGCTAAAAATGGTATAGTATCATCGGTAATTACCGCCAAAACACGGTAAAACCCGAAAACGGTCGCAAAAAGAAAAAACATTTTTGTTTCTGCTACCGTTATGGTTTCCATTTTTTCGGTTTCCATTTCCGTTTAGTTTTACCTAAAATCACGGTAAAACCTCGAAAATGAACCCAGTAAATGGAATTCTTGGTTACGACTTTCATCTTGTTGCCGCTGCCATATTTTGACCAAGTCTAGTTGGACCAAAATGCCAATAGAAGACTATGATGAAATAAATCACTTGGCCAGGCTTATATCTTAAGTTTGGACAAATATAATGATAAGTGTGTGCCTAAGGCCTAAGCCGAGATGAAGTCACAGGCTTAGTCCATGTTAAAGCCCGGTTTATTCGCGAGACTGGTTCGACTGCAGGAATAGGCTGCACGAAAACGGACGATGATAAGGTAGCTGAATATGCGAGAAGTATACCCGAGCAGAATGTGAGATTGTGGTTTGCAGAGACTGCTAAATCCCTTAAATAGGAAGAGTTAACGCGAATGGCAGTAACTTTGTGGGTGATTTGGTTTGCACGGAGGAAAGCTATACATGAAAACGTATTCCAGAGCCCACTATCGACACATTTCTTTGTGAAAAGATACTTATCAGAGTTGGGGCAGCTGAGAAGCAAGGTGAGGAGTGCCAAACCACCAGAATCGGCTAGAATGAAGTGGCTTGCTCCGCCGGCTGGTGTTACCAAGTTTAATGTCGATGCAGCCGTCTCAAAGAATGGGAAGCTAGGAGTTGTTGCTGCAGTAGCAAGGAATGTGGAAGGGATGTTCATCGGGGCATCAGCTGTCACCATCGAAGGAATTTCAGACGCTGAAACATTGGAGGCAATTGCCTGTAGGGAGGGCATGGCCTTGGCAGGTAATTTGGTGGTGCAAAGAGCCAAGATAGCCTCTGATTGCAGCGGAGTAATTACCAGTATCAAGGGAGAAGGGATGGGGCGGTATGGCCACATCGTGCGGGAGATCAAAGATCGAGCGAGTAATTTTAATACAGCCGAGTTCGTCCATGAGAACCGGCTCTCAAATGAAGATGTTCATAGGCTAGCAAGACAATCGATTAACGAATCGGTTTGTAGGCATGTATGGTTTATTACTACACCTCCGAGTGTTTGTACCTCCTATTCCTTAACGTGATAATAAAGAGTGGGAGATCCTAAAAAAAACGGACGTCCAGACCACATACAGACTCCGTTTGGGGCGTTGTACACATGGATGGAAAACTAAGAAGATAAGCTTTCCAATGCAATTGGAATCACATATACATTCAGAGTCGACAAGAATTGCCAAAACAATAGGACGACCAGAATCCGTCAGGATTATACTGAAAGCCAATGGACCGGCTTCATTGCTCTCCTGGTGTGATGAGTGATTGTCAACGGTACAAGTCATCCGATGGACTGGAGACCCTCCGATGGACTGGAGGTAGAGGATGACAGAGACCTCGATGGACTGAGGCAAAAGCCCTCCAATGGACCGGAGGCAATGCTCGCCGTCGGTCGGCCATGGGAGCTCGTTACACGGAGGGGCGGTTCAGCAACGGTGGTGTAAGCCCTCCGATGGACCGCGAGGCGACACCGATGAACTAGAGAAGCCGGGTGCCACCGTGGTGCTCCAACCCGAGTGTGTGGCGCGAAGACGTGCGAGGGAGGTGTTGGCGGCTTCGGCTCAAAACCGCCACCCAAGTTCACATGACTTGGTGGGTTGGGCTCCGACTCGCCAAGATAGAAGATTGGGCCAAGACCCGGCCTAGGAAGACCGCGGAATAAAGTTTTCCAGTTTCTGACTTCAAAACCAGGGGCTTCCGGACTACAGGCTACGTGGCGTACATCCAAGCCAGGCGTGGAGAAGAAGAAGATCAAAGCATCATCGTAGTCGTCCGATTGTATCTTTTTCATTTTAGCCCCTTTAAGGCATTCTAGAGTAAGGGTCTTAGTGTTAAATGGTGTCATCAGGCCTAGGGCTATAAATACCTAAGTGGCTAGTCATTTAGGTGACTCTTGCACCATTAGAAAACCCTAGGCTTAGTTTCTATTCAGCCATGTGCCAAAAAGTGAAAGGAGAGCATTAGGGTTAGGATTTGAGTCCCCTAACTAGTGTTCTTCACATCAAGTAGGAGGATGAAGGGTGGTAGGCTGTAGAAACTTTGTATGAACTCAATTTCGTGATTAATCTAGTAATTTTCCTCTGAAATTGAAGTGCTTGTGTGCAGCCCTCTCCCTTCCTTTTCTCTAATTTGGTTATTGGGTTCAATCCTTGGCTTTTGAGTGTTTGCTTTGGCCATGGGTGAATCCCTTCTTTTGCCGGTGTTTTGGACTTGCCAGGACGTGGAAATCATGCCCTAGTGCATCTCAAACCTTTAGATTTTGCCACGAGCAAGTTTGGCTTGAGTTTTCTTCTCTTCTTGCCCAAAGCTTGCCCTTCACGAGATCTGAAATTCTCGCTAATCCCATGATCATTTTGAGTTGATCTTCTGGGAAAAGCTTTGGAATAGGTTCAGAATAGCCTGTGCGAAATCTCGTGACGATTGGACCAGATTTGGGTTTGAAAACTCAATTCCAGGTTTGCACCAGACTATCCAGTGTCTCTACCAGAACATCCGGCCCCACCGGAAGTTCCGGTAGCAGCCACCGGAACATCTGGTAGGTCAACTCGAGGAGTGTCATCTGCAGGTCCTACCGGAACATCCGACAGCAGCCACCGGAACATCCGGTAGGTCGACTCGAGGAGTGTCATCTGCAGGTCCTACTGGAACATCCGACAGCAGTCACCGGAACATTCGGCTTCATCGGAACATCCGAAGGCAGCTATCGGAATTAACATCCGGTAGATCTGAGTAGCCTGTGTTTTTGTTGTGTTTTGTGTTCGACTCTTTGCTTCGACCTCGCTTTTGGTGTTCCTTGCTGCTGCCCATACTCTTAACTTGCTGTGAACCAGTAAGGCGCATTTCGGTGCGTTGAGTGGCGGGCAAGACGCTAGTGCGTGAGTCGTTGTTTCGCTTGACTTGCGGTCTTGTGATCGTTGAGTCCTGTGCTTCCGCTCGCTTGGTGTGTTCCCGTTCAGTGGGCGACACCAAGTGCTGCTAGACACGTTTCCTTTCAGTGGACGGTGTCTAGCGTTTGTTGTGTGAAGTGTCTGTCAGTATGCACCAGGGGTTCATGAGTTTGAGCTTTTAAGTGCTCCTATTCACCTCCCCCCTTAGTCGCACGTCTCGGTCCTACAAGTGGTATCAGAGCCGGTTAGGTTTCCCATACAACTAGTGACGAAACCGTAGCGACGATGACTTACTCCGGAAAGATTCCGGTTCTTGGCTCCGATGGCTATCCCTACTAGAAGGGTAGGATGGAGGCGTTCCTTGTTAGCCAGAGTCAGAACATATGGGATGCTACTCAGAGTACGACTTTTGTGGTGCTTCTAGCTGCGGAGTCAGATCGTGGCTCAGCATGAGGCGAATGCCAAGGCTGTTAACTTTCTTTTCTCGGGCTTGGTCCCATGGATTATGAGAGAGTGAGTCACCTCAAGACGGCACGTGAGATATGGTCACTACTTAGTGCACACCATGAGGTACCACAACGATTAAGGCTAGGCTTGTGGAGACTTACCGGCGCGAATATGAGAATTTCATCTAGAAGTCGGGAGAGTCAGTAGACGACTTGTTTGGTCGCTTTCAATCGATCGTCAACAAGTTGCGTGCCAACTCTGCTCCCGCTGAGCTCCCATACACCGATCATCAGCAGGCTATCAAATTGCTGTATGCTTTGGATAGAAAAGTATGGGAGATCAAGGTAAACTCAACCATTGAGTCAGCAGGGTATGATACGATAGGAGTAGAGGCGCTCTATAGTAAGCTCAAGGCCACAGAAGTAGATTACAAGATGAGGGATTCCCTTGCTTGTACAGGTTCCAAGAGTCTGGCCTTGGCTACCTCCTCTAGTGAGTCTGCTACTAACCCCTTGTTACACAACTTCTCGTTTTCTGCTTTGATGTTTGTTATAGAGGAGCAGTTGGCGATGCTTGGGGATGATAAGCTTTGTCTGGTGTCTAGTCGCTTTCAGCGTGCCTATGACAACCGGATGAGCAAGAGAAGAGAGAGCCCCAAGTGCTTCGAGTGCGGAGAGGTCGGCCACTTCATCGCCGAGAGCCCCAACAAAAACGACTACTACAAGAAGGGCAAGAGCTACTCCCGTGACTCCGACAAGTACCACTCTGGCAAGTCGAGCTTTGACATGCACCGCTCCAGCAAGCACAGCTTCGGCAAGCGTCCCTTCGGCAAGAAGAACTTCCGAAGGGCTTTCAAGAGCTACCAGAAGAACAACCGAAAGCGGGACAAGGCATTCTTCGCCGAGATCGGGTTCTGCAGCTGCGGATCTTCTTTCTCTTCGTCCTTGTCGAGCTCAAGTGATGAGATCACGTACAGGAAGGACAAGAGGAACGATCAAGGAGGTCCAGCTGTCTTGTGCTTCGTCTCCACCAAGTCCAGGCGCAAGAACAAGGACAAGAGGAGCTCGGTTTGCTCCATGGCGCTTGAGGACAAGGAGAACAAGGTGACGGCAGCAACTCTTCTTCCGATGATGAGGTAACTCCTGAGCAAGCTGAAATCCTTAAGAACAAGTGTTGCTTGGACATTAAGCAACCACCACACGAAAGAAGGAAGGAAAAAGATGCCAGAAGAGTCAGGGTCGGCCGACCCAGAGTCCTCTGGTCGGCCGACCTCAGGCTCTCCTACGTCGGTTCGAGTTTTCCTTTTTACCACGTCTTCTCTAGGGTATAAATAGCGACCGTAGGCCCCGAGATCGGGCATCCAATTCATTATCAAGGCGCGGAGGCGACGACAAGAGGGACAACAACTAGATGAGAGTAGAGGGTCGAGTTTCTAGTCTAGGATTAGAGTTCTTCTAGTTCCTAGAGGTGATTAGAGCCCTTGCACGGTGCTATAATTATCTAGCTCCAGAGGTGATTAGGCCATGGTTGTAAGTATGATACAATTTATTAATGAAGCATTGTTCTTGTCTAATTATCACGTTCTTGTTCTAATTATGCTTGTTCTAGTTCTAATTAGCTTTAGATCTAGATGCTTGTTGATTAGATCATGTCTTTAAAAGGTTATGTTCATCTAGCGTTCTTGATCGTTGATCTAGTTTACTAATAATATAGTTGTATATCTAGTTTTTGTGATCATGGTGATTAGAGGTTCTAGTTGTGCTAATTATGTTATTAGACCATATAAAGTAATTAGAGGTGCATTCTCTAATTATGTGCCTATTGAAAGTTTCTCGTCGATTACCTGGTTACTAGTGACAGTAGAGCCCGGGAAAAGGTTAAGCCGATCTAAGGGGTTAGGTTGATTGATCTTGATTTAATTATGCTACGATGAATATGCTTGAACATGCTTGTCTACTTTGAGCTACTAGTTATCTCGCTACTTTAATCTTGTTGTGGCGCTCTTTATCATGCTTGTTTTGGATCCATTTAGAGCTTGATTAGAATCTAGTTAATACCCTTTGATTAGATTTCTAGTTCTGTTCTAAATGCCTATCTTATATATATATTAGTATAGTTTAGCTGTAGATTAGATATAGTTTAGGCTAGTTTAGAGATAGATTAGATTACCTTTTTACCCTTTAGTTTACCATAAATTCTTGTTAATTAGTTCTCAATTAGTTCGTTTCCTGGACTGACAAACCCAAGATACTCATACTGGGAAAAAGCTACCGCGATACTGTGCGCTTGCAGTATAAGGATTTGGCGTGCTTAAGTGCCGTCAACAAGCTTTTCTGGCGCCGTTGCCGAGGAACTAATTAGTCGAGTCTTAATTAACTTGAGTTTATATATATATATTTAACTTTATCTTTTACTATTAGTTTTAATAGTTAGTTTGTGTTTGCTAATTGTATGCTAATTTAGTTCTAATTGTGTGCTAATAGTTTTTCTAATTGCTTTCTAATTAGTTAGTGTGTTATAATTTTGTAGTTTGTGTTTAGTCTTCGTGTTCTAATTTTATTCTCTAATTGTTTAGTGTGCTCTTGTTATATTTTTATTCTCTAATTGTGTTCTTGTGTTCGTCGTTCGTTCTTATGTTTATTCATAGTTTACACTTTACTGTCATTAGATTTTTGATTTTATGTTTTTATTAATTTAGCCTTTTATCTATTATTTTATTACTTTTATTTTATTTTAGTTTATTCTACTATATTTACTTTCTTGCGTTTAATTCTATAATTAGTTTGTTTGTTTAGAATAAGTCTAACTCTTTTATTTAAGTTTAATTTTTTATAAACTCTATTAGAATATAGTTTCTCCAATATATATATTGCTTTAACTAACATTACAGGAAAAATGGACCTCGGTCCAATAAAAAAAAATCTTTTCCAACCTAGCTCTTTAATGGTAGGTGCTAACGCTGTTAGTGGCTTATGATCTATTATTGAGTTTTTCTACAGCTATCGCAAAGAAATAACTATGGTGTTAAAGGTAAGTCTGCTGTGTCAATTAAGTTTTTAAAAACTAATGTTTTTGGAGATTGTTTGTTCTAAGCTACAGATAATGGAGGCAAAGATGATTAGCCGAGAAGGTTCCAAAGGCTAAGAATTGTTTGAGTACAAGGAAAACGAAGATACGGAACGTTTATCTCAAAACCAATCCAAATTCCAACCAAATCTCGAGCTACTCTCGGAATTCAGGATAGCAACACCTTGTGTAGCCAATTCGAAGACCTTAACGACGTCAAATGAAGAAAGTCCAAATACCAAAGTTGTAGATCTTTTTGAGCTCTACAAGATAGAGTCCGAATTTGTATTATTTGGACTTCAGATGAGGAAGTTATGATCGAAATACTAAAAGGCCAGAGTAAGGGAAGCTGAATTTTAGGAAAGACAACGCATTCCTCTCCAACACTTGATGGTGCATGCAATCATGGCGTTCCAAGGAAGAAGATGAAGCCACTATGGAGTCAAGATTTGAACTTCACTTCTTCAACACTAAGGTAATTCTTGTTTTAATCGTAAATATAATTAAAGTTTACATATATTTGATTAGAGATGTTTTATAATGATCATTAAAGTGTTGTTTGGTTGATTGTTATCCCCCGATCATTTCTTGTGTTTTGTTTTTAGTTTTCAGTGAAACTTTTGTTTCCTTAATCCATACCTTGAAAATTGATTAATAAAGTTTGTCTTTAGAGTAGTTTCTTTGATCCATGGCTTTGCAATGCTTCATCTTTACACGTGACCCTCCACATGTCTTTTAGTAGATTTTTTTTTACTTTAATTAGTTGATTGAATCTACTCATGCTTAGTATGGTTAGGTTTTGCTAGTTCGTCAATTCTCAGTTATTAGTTTAGGGTTAGTTATAAAGAAAAAATTTTGAGAAGCCAAGGTTTGTGCAAAAGTAGAAGGGGACCGACCACTAATGCTCCCCTAGTGGTTCGGTCCAGGTTTATTTTATGTGCAAATTGTTTTTAAACTTTTAAATATGAAACATGTGCATGTTTATCATGACTTATTATTTGTGCACAATACTGTCTTTGAAAATTTGAAATTTCAAAACGTTTGGTCTCTCTACAAAAAGAACCCTTGTTAGAATTTTATCTAAGCCCACTTTTATTTTTTTTCAAAATTATTTCTATAATTTGGCTAAAATAATTAGGAACTCATCGACTTGTTTATCTCTTGTTTGACTTTATGAATCATGTTCATCTATGAATTATATATGCCTTAGTATTTTGCTATGTGATTTCAATTTGAATTATAGTTGTTTTTGATTCATGAATCAAATGTTTGTTTAAACCCCAATCAACCTTGTGACTCTATTTTTTTATCTCTAATCATTGCCATGATGCTATTATATTATATATATACGTGTGCACTATGAGCTAACCATGCAGAGAAATTCACACTTCATTTGAAACAATGAGACCAATGGGTGAAATAGTTCAAGACAAATTCATGATGATTGATGCAAGGATTTGATAAGATTTGAAGACATCAGAATTTGCAAAAGTTTGGTTGAGTTTCAAATTGAAGAGTGAGTGGACTGAATGGAGGAGGAATTAAAGACAAGAATCAAGCCCATGAAGCTTCAAGATCAACAATGGTGGACCCAGACAATTTCCACCAAGATCCAAATCCAAAGGTTGAAGATTGTCTACATCGGGAAAGCTGAGAACAGAAGGTTAAAATGTCATCAACGTGGAGCTTGACTTCGGAGGCAAAGACAGAATATTTTCTTATATTTGGAAAGCCCATGAAGTCCTCTTTCCAACGCAACAAGAATCACTCAATTTGGAGATTTCTACAAGGAGCAATGTGCAAATCATTGAAGGCTGCGCGAGCTGAGTTGAAATCTGGACAGAACGCAGTGCTTGAGTAAAACGGGCATAACTCTTTCATACGGAATCGGATTTTAATGCATAAGTACTCGTTGGAAAGATAATTTCAGAGACTATCCAATGGATCTATTATTTGAGGCATGTTCTGCTCGTGACCAATGAGATATACCACGAAGAAATAGGTGGCAGCAAGAATGGTGATACTTGAGAGGAAGATGATGACAATAATGATGAAGAAGAGGATTGTGCACACAAGTGATGCTATGATCAAGACACGATGAAGCTGTACAATTAAGTTATCAAGCTGCATAGACACTTCGGATTCTTACTCCAAGAACCATGGCTTCACTTCAATGAAGGTAAGTAAGAAGTCAAGCTTTATGACTTTAAATTAAGTGATTTTCCAGAGGTAACCCGTTTAATTATTCGTTTTTAGTGTCTTAGAGTCTTTTAATAGAGAAATGGGAAGCATGGCACCACCCTTTGAATCTTTAGCTTGTGGCTAGTTAACTTAATCTTGATAATCATCATCGCATCACTTCATATTACGTTTTTCACCTTGCATTCACATACATCCATTATATTTGTTTTTTCTTTTAAGATTAATTAGGCCACAAGTTAAAAAGTCATTGGGAATATTTTTAGATTATGGTAAATTGTTTCTACTCTTGACCGTTACCTCGAGAGTAGTACGTGCATTTAAATTGTTTTGCAGGAATTATTTAATGATAAATAAATTTAAGGAATATCCGGTAACATATTTCTAATATTTTTTTTTTAAATTCTGCAAGTATTTACCAATACCTATCAATTTGGTGTTTCCTTTGTGTTTCTGTTATTTTTAGTGTGTTAGTTTATATTTATTATGTGATTAATCCTATAACCATGGTCTATGCTTATTTAATTAATGACAACAATGCTTTCAAAAAAATGATGAAAGTTGCCGCTTTATCTTTATCATGTTTTGGCTTTGATTAGTTAAATTAGCGGGCTCTCATAATACATATTTAATTGAACTAGCCAGCAAATTTGTGATTGATTATGACTATAAAGACCCATATAAATTAATTTTTGCAAGGTTTAATCTTTATCATGATCATCTTCTTGTTTATTTTTATAAATTCCAAAATCAACTTTATGAGATTATCTTGCGATAGCCATTCCTACCAGAGCCATATATTTTAAATCCTTAGATTTATCAAATTTGTTTTTCAAATGAGTTGGATCAAGACTGTGATCTAGGGTATTAGACTTAGAAGCTGGTCTTTCATTTTCGCGTATCTTTTCTTTGCTAGCCTTTCTATCCATGCATTGTGTCTCTCTACATTGGAGAGAGTACAAACTTCGCTGGATATCCATCCTTAAGCCAAGATTATCTTTTTATATATCCTTCTTGACCACAACCTACTATTTTCTGGAGTATTTAAGGGATTAAATACTATTCTTTTTATCGGACAGCTCTATCCTCTAAATTAAATTATTTTAGATATATACTCAAGGGCGAGGGTGAGTATTATTCAAGAGTGGGTATGGAGAGCTGCCATATATAGTTTTTTTAGAGAGAAAGATTTTTGAGGGACAAAAAAAAGATCAAGTGGTCGCCATACATATATAAAAAAAAGAAAAGAAAAGAGTCGCCCCCTCAATAATCTCCTAAATATTTATTTTTTTTAAGTGTTTTATATAGTTTTCTTTAGCAATAGTAAGGGATATCTGTTTATATATACTCCAGAAAATATTCCAACCATGTGCAATCCGATAGCAAGGACTTTATTTGTGCCTTGAGATCATCCACTGACACTTGCACATGTCCACTTTTCTAAATGTGTGTGTTCCATTCTTTCCCTCTCAACATTATTTTTATTCCATGACTTTTTTGACAAGTCTCAGTAAAACCAGCAGATTTCTTTCTTGATTTGACAATATTTTGAAAACAAATTTTGATTAGGATTCATACCAAGCTCCAGATAAGCTTCCACTTTATATATATATATATATATTTATATTTATATTTAATACCATTTAGATATTGAGAGACTGGAGAGTTGAGTGTGTTCCTTGGCTTTGCAAGAATTTATCTTTTAATGTTTGATTATCTTTTTCAAAAAAAAAAACTTATTGCTAAAATGAGGAGATGAGTCATTGATAAATTTGAATTCTCGCTAATTCTTTTGTTGTAGGATAAGCTTAGTTGAATTTCTTTTCTTTCATAATTTGTTGTTTCAAGCTTAAAATTTTGAAGAGAGGTTGTTAGTTTGATTAATTAAGATTAAGGCATGAAAAAGTTAATGTAAGGCAATGCTGATTCTTGACTTACTCGAGGACGAGCATGGTTTAAGAGTGGGGATGTTGTTGACGCGGCTTATGTACGAATATTTTGCATTATTTTATAAGGTTTTTCACTGTTTTTAAGCGTCAACTATATCTTTTACTAACAATTATGACCGATTATTGTGGATTTTGCAACATTGTCTTGAAAATATGCTACATGTGATTTTTACAAGTTTTAGGCCATTTTTTCGCGAAATTCACCATGATCCACTTCGAGTAAGAAAAGACCGCTAGATGACATGAATTGAAGATGAAGAATAAGGAAGGCTTGGTGAACTCATAACTCCCTCTGTGTTGATCAAGGTTTCCTAATTGGAAGATTCAATGAAGTGTCAAGAGCTACAAGAAAATGAAGATATTTATTCAATAAAGATGTCAAATATGTCAAAGACTAGAAGATTTCATCAAGTCTCGGCCCATTACGAAGATTCCAGAAGGTTTAGAGTCCTAAACGCCCCCGACAAGTGTTGCTTGGATATTAAGCAACCACCACGCGAAAGATGGAAGGAAAAAGACGCCAGAAGAGTCCGGGTCGACCGACCCGGAGTCCTCTGGTCGGCCGACCTCAGGCTTTCCTACGTCGGTTCGAGTTTTTCTTTTTACCACGTCTTCTCTAGGGTATAAATAGCGACCGTAGGCCCCGAGATCGGGCATCCAATTCATTATCAAGGCGCGGTGGCGACGACAAGAGGGACAACAACTAGATGAGAGTAGAGGGTCGAGTTTCTAGTCTAGGATTAGAGTTCTTCTAGTTCCTAGAGGTGATTAGAGCCCGTGCACGGTGTTCTAATTATCTAGCTCCAGAGGTCTAATTGTATCATCAAGAGGTATGGCCATGGTTGTAACTATGATACAATTTATTAATGAAGCATTGTTCTTGTCTAATTATCACGTTCTTGTTCTAATTATGCTTGTTCTAGCTCTAATTAGCTTTAGATCTAAATGCTTGTTGATTAGATCATGTCTTTAAAAGGTTATGTTCATCTAGCGTTCTTGATCGTTGATCTAGCTTACTAATAATATAGTTGTATATCTAGTTCTTGTGATCATGGTGATTAGAGGTTCTAGTTGTGCTAATTATGTTATTAGACCATATAAAGTAATTAGAGGTGCATTTTCTAATTATGTGCCTACTGAAAGTTTCTTGTCGATTACCTGAGCCTGGGGAAAGGTTAAGCCGATCTAGGGTGTTAGGTTGATTGATCTTGATTTAATTATGCTACGATGAATATGCTTGAACATGCTTGTCTACCTTGAGCTACTAGTTATCTCGCTACTTTAATCTTGTTGTGGCGCCCTTTGTCATGCTTGTTTTGGATCCATTTAGAGCTTGATTAGAATCTAGTTAATACCCTTTGATTAGATTTCTAGTTCTGTTCTAAATGCCTATCTTATATATATATTAGTATAGTTTAGCTGTAGATTAGATATAGTTTAGGCAGTTTAGAGATAGATTAGATTACCTTTTTACCCTTTAGTTTACCATAAACTCTTGTTAATTAGTTTTCAATTAGTTCGTTTCCTGGATTGACAAACCCAAGATACTCATCCTGGGGAAAAGCTACCGCGATACTATGTGCTTGCAGTATAAGGATTTGGCGTGCTTAAGTGCCGTCAACAATGAGCACTGCCTGACCCTTAGGATGCAGCTGGTGGATAGGGATGCCACCATTAAGAAGTTGGAGAAAGCTGCTCTTGTGTTTCCCTCTCTAGATTGTGGTACCTGTGCTGCCCAGACAGTAGTTTTGAAGGATCTGAGGTTGCAGGTGTTGTCTTTGCAAGATGACAACTGCAGGTTGAGAGAGGTGCTGAGTTGGGTATATGCGAGGGAACCCCAACTAGAGATGATCATAGAGGGCACCAAGAGAGCCGAGGGTGACACGAGTGGTGTTGGGTTTGGAGAGTGCAGCACCTCAAGTGAGAAGAGTGCTCCAATTAAGATCAAGACTGCACCTACTCAGTCAGTTGAGACTGTTGATGGGGTTTACCTTGAGCCACCCAAGGCTGCCCCAAAGAAGCAGTACTGGACACCCAAGCCTTCCAAGGCTAAGCTTGACAAGATTGTTGAGGAAGAGCTTAAGCCCAAGGGCAAGAAGCCAGTCCAGCAGCCTGAGCCACCCAAGGCCACACCACGTAAGCCTAAGTCCCAGCCTAACCCAGTTCCTAGGAGGCCTGTCTACCACTGTGAGTTTTGCTAGCAGAATGGCCATCTAGAGGAGTTTTCCTTCAGAAGGAAGTGGGTTGAGAGGCAGGAGAGAGCTTGGGGGAACCAGGATCAGTTCTACCAGGGTGGTAGGCAAGATCCTCCCCACCGCAGTGAGATGAGAGACCGCTTTGCTGGTGGTGAGCGTGGAGGCGGTTTTCAGGCCCGTGCTCCTGGTGATGAGAGACGCTTTGTCGGTCGAGCTCCTAGTCGTTTTCAGCGTGGCTATGGACCTCGTGACCAAGGTTTTGAGAGAGCTTTTGAGGGTTCAAGCTTTGGAGGTCGTGGTTACCTTGATCGTTGTGATGAGTTCTTTGACTGTGCTTACCCCACTTTTGAGCAGATGGCTCGGCACTGGTACAGCAGTTTTGGTACTAACCCCAGTGCCGGACCATTTGCTCACCATCGCTTTACTTGACTTTGTAGGATCGAGGATGGGAGGATGTGTGGAACTGTGGATCATGGACTTCGGTTGCTCTAGGTACATGACAGGGCACCGCAAGTGGTTCTCCAGCGTCAACCCCGTGAGCACCAAGGAGTACATCACATTCGGGGACAATGGTCAAGGTAAAGTGTTGGGTGTTGGCTTTGTTTCGCTCTCTGCTAAGCTTTCCCTGAGAGAAGTTGTTTTTGTCGGAATCTGGGGTTCAATTTGGTCTCTATTTCACAACTTCTCGATGAAGGATTTGAGGTTCATTTTAAGAAAGGTGCGTGCCGCGTTCTTGATGCTGAGGAGACCCTTGTTTGCTCTTTGCTGCCTTTTGGCTAGGTTTTTAGGGTCGACCTCACATCTGTTTCTGGCCCTACGCGTTGTTTGGTTGCTAGTCCTTCTGCTGATATATGGAAGTGGCATAGGAGACTTGGTCATTTGAGCTTTGATCTGCTAGTCAGGTTTAGTTCAATGGGCCTAATTCGAGGATTGCCCAAATTAAGAGCTGAGAAGGACTTAGTATGCCACCCCTGTCGTCATGGCAAGATGGTTGCCGCTTCTCACACTCCTGTATCTCAGGTTATGACCTCCTATCTGGGTGTGCTACTTCATTTGGATACAGTAGGTCCCACTCGGGTAGCGTCGGTCAGTGGGAAGTGGTACGTGCTTGTCGTTGTGGACGACTTTTCGCGGTTCTCGTGGGTATTTTTCATGGAGTTTAAGGATGAGGCATTTGGTTTTGTTCGAGATCTAGTACTGAAGTTGAGAAACAAGAGTCATAAGACCATGAGGGCTATCCACAGTGACAATGGCAGAGAATTCAGAAACTCGGTTCGAAAACTTCTGTCGTGACCTAGGTCTTGAGCACCAGTTTTCTTCTCCATATACCCCACCACAGAACGGTGTTGTGGAACGCAAGAACCGCACACTCGTTGAGATGGCACGGACGATGCTCGATGAGCATAGGACTACGAGACGCTTTTGGGCTGAGGCAGTGATTATGGCCTGTTACATTGCGAACCGGATCATCTTGCGAGCTTTCCTTGGGAAGACCTTGTATGAACTTTGGTTTGGTAGGCAGCCCAGCGTCAAGCACTTGCGAGCATTTGGCTACAGGTGCTTTGTGCTTAAGAAAGCGGGGCATTTGGACAAGTTTGAGTCTCGTTGTTTGGATGGGATTTTTCTTGGATATACTTCTAGTTCTAGGGCTTTTCGTGTGTGGATTTTGGAGGCCAAGCAAGTTGTTGAGACTTGTGAGGTTTCTTTTGATGAAACTATGCCATGCACAACCCCTGCCTTTGAGCTTTTAGGTGATAATGAAGAAGGCACCCCTATCTTTGAAGATGAGGAAGATGCAGATGATGTTGGTGATGCAGGAGCCACTGCACCGGCTGCAGTTCCTGCCCCCTCGGCTATGAGCTCTGATGATGATGGAGGACCCTTGCTGTGATGCTCCAGAATCTCAAGTGCATTTTCATCTCACATACAGGCAACATTCATCATGATGCATCATACATTGGTATGCATTTAAACCCCATGGTCAAACTTGATTGATGTGCAACTTGCTAAACCCTATTTTCTGCGTGTATGTCTCTGTGATTGTGCCCATAACTTTGATTCTATTTAGATTTGGGTGAAACTCATATTGACAAACTTGTAGACAACTTGATGGTAAACAACTTTGATAATTGGTGTATCAACATGCATACTGGTTTGGTTATGGTTTAGGGTCATTTTATGTCAATTCATGAAATCTGTCCAAACTTGACCCGTAAAGTAAATTCAAATTTGCTTGATCTTAAAGCCAAAAATCTTGCAAAGCTTATGTTGAGAAAGTGGTAGATCTTGAAATTCTGAACAACATTGGTATAAAACTCCTTGTGTAAAAGAGAATGGAAAATGGACTTTTAGAATTTCTAAACTTATGGGTTCTATTGGTCAAACCTTGGTCAGCAGCTTAAATTCAAATTTAAACCATATTTTTTAATATAACATGGTATACATGTTTATAAGACAAATGTAGAGAAACAAATTTAGAACATTTCATCCAATTGGGGAATTTTCAAATTCGGCCTTTAGAGTGTTCAAAAACTAGAAATACAAACGAAAGTCTCTGCGGTCAAAGCTGATTTTTCCATTTTTCGGATTTTTCCTTTTTCATTGTCTCTATGACAAGTGGGCCCCACTAGTCAGACCCTCGGATTCCCGCCCGCGGAATTGGAACGCGCCGGTCCAGTGGGTCCCACCCCCGCGCGACTCCGTGCAACGGTCCATGGGCCATCCTCTCTCCACCCCACCCCGGTCCCACCTATCGGAATCTACAGGTCTATAGACCGCGTCCACCCACTCTATCTCTCCTCTTCCCCCTCTCCATCGTCTCCACGCGGCCGACGGCGTACGGAGTCATGCATCATGTATCTATATATAATGTCACCGAATTATCGCTAGCTATATATATAATGCATAGGATGTGTGATGTGAGACCGAATAGGACGAGTCATGCATCATGTATCTTTTGTTATCAGTGTGGGGGATATTACTAAAAGAGAAATGAAATAAATCGTGATTTAAGCAAACTTTCTGCACGTTTCACTTTCACAATACAGATTATTTTTTATGAAGAAGGGTCCCAAACGACATACACGGACAGACGATGGAACTCGACCAATTCGCAGAGGGAATTAGTCAGAACTCTATGTAACAAAATTATAGAGCATGGCATATGGAACAACTTTGTTATAGGTGATATCACAGGAAAAATGCATGGAAGGTGAATGGTTTAATTTTTGAACTAGTGGTTGTCTTAGGTGGAGCTGAAAACCTGAGAGCAGTTAGTAAATCGACTTCACGACGTGTCCCAGCCAGGTTGATAGGAGTGTTGTCCCTTATCCAAAACAACGCACAAGTTTTCCATTAGCATAAACGATTGTCCAAACCTACGAGAAGTTGGCTAACAATTTATGTGCGATCAAGATATTCTGATCACTTACATGCTTTCATGTATTCAGAATATATTTATGGTGCTATGATCTTTTATCACCGCATGGATTGCACTAAAGTTGTTGGACTAATCACAATTGGCCTCATTCATGTAGATGGTTACTCCACCAAAGACGTCTGCACAAGGGGCTGCCCATGGGGCACAATTTCCTCCTGAGTTCGCTGCTCTGGTCGCTCAGCAAGGTCAAATCATCGACATGCTCGTTCAAGAGCAACAACGGCGCAATCCACAAGAGATCAGTTACACTGAATTTGCGGCACTCCAACCGCCAATCTTCACCACTGCCACGGATCCCTTGGATGCAGATGACTGGCTTCGGATCATTGAGTCCAAGTTCAGTCTACTGCCCCAAACTCACTGAGCAATAGATAGCTAACTTCGCAGCACAGTGTCTACATGGTCCCTCGGGAGCCTGGTGTGCTTCATTCCTGGCAATGCAACCAGCCGGACACCAGGTCTCGTGGGATGAGTTTCGTGCGGCTTTTCGGGCTCACTATCTTCCGCCTAGCCTCATAGAACTCAAGCAACGGGAATTTCGTGCACTTCAACAAGGGGACATGTCGGTACTCGAGTACGTGCAGGCTTTCATCCGTTTGTCCCAGTACTCCCCTGAAGACGTCGACACCGACCCGCGTAGGGCTGCCCGTCTGTTGGGAGGGTTCGACCCCACTTTGCTGACTCACTTGGGGCGCCGCTACGATAGCTTCACCGAGTTGGTAGACGTCGCCATCGACATGGAGCAACGCCTCCGTCAGGCCCACGAGGATCAGCGGAGGAAAAGACTTGCAAGCACACTTCAGTTGGGTTTATCTCAGCGGCAATGGGTCGTGCATCGCCCCCCGCCGCACATCTGTTACATTGACATGCCCCAGCAGCAAGAACAACACTGTGGGACGCAACACCATCCCTCCTCCTGCAGTGTACCGCCTCATCCGCTTGCTTCAGTACCACTGGCCAAACCAAGTGCCAAATACCCCTGCTACAAGTGCGAAAAGACCGGCCATTTTAGCAAGAATTGTCTTGCCCTTCGACGAAGCCAGGCCCCAGTGTTGATTAGAGGCAACCAACGCCAGAATAAGAAGAAAGGACCAGAGCGAGATCCAGCCCCAAGAGAGGGTCATGTGCACTGTACCCACGTAGAACAGATTCCAGAAGGTCAACCCGTGTTAGCAAGCACATTTCTTGTCAACGAGCACCCTACAGTGGTTTTGTTTGACTCCGGAGCAACACACACTTTCATCAGCAGGTCATATGCGACCAAACATGGTTATCACATTGATAATATGAAGGCAAAATACCATATCACAGCCCCGGGGTCACCAATTGACACGAATCAGATTGTGAGACACTTATGCTTGTGCATTGGCATAGAGGAATTCTATGTTGACCCTGTGGTACTTCCTAACCAAGGGATCGACATTATCTTAGGGATGGATTGGATGAAAGAGCACAACGTCTTGTTGGATATTACTAGTAGGACAGTTCAAATGAAGTCTAGCAAGAGTGGTAAAGTTATGCACATTCACCTGCCAAGTCACATGCGTTCGTCACACACAGTAAATGCCACAGAAGCTCAGCTGATCGAGAAGATACCGGTGGTTTCTGAGTTTTCAGATGTGTTTCCGGAAGAGCTTCCGGGACTTCCACCGGACAGAGATGTTGAGTTCACCATTGAGCTTGTACCTGGCACCGCACCTGTCTCCTGGAGGCCATACAGGATGGCACCGGACGAGTTGAAAGAGCTGAAAGTGCAGCTGCAAGAACAGCTAGATAAAGGATTTATTCGACGTAGCTCATCACCTTGGGGTTGCCCAGCCCTCTTTGTTGAAAAGAAGGATCAAGGTGGTAAAAGACTATGTGTCGATTACCGGCCTTTGAATGTTGTCACCATCAAGAACAAGTACCCACTACCACACACTGATATCTTGTTTGATCAGTTAGCTGGAGCTAAGGTCTTTTCAAAAATCGATCTGAGATCGGGCTACTATCAGATAAAGATCAGAGAAGAGGATATACCCAAGACAGCTTTCTCGACCAAATATGGCTTATATGAGTATTTGGTCATGTCCTTTGGGTTAACCAATGCACCGGCTTTCTTCATGTACATGATGAATTTGGTGTTCATGAATGAACTTGATAAGTTTGTAGTGGTGTTCATCGACGACATATTAATCTACTCTAAAAGTGAGGAAGAGCACAAAAAGCACTTGAGGGTAGTACTCACTCAGCTTAGAGAGCACAAGCTCTATGCCAAGTTCAGTAAGTGTGCATTTTGGCTGAAGGAAGTGAGTTTCTTAGGTCACAATCTGTCTGAAAAGGGGGTAGCAGTTGATCCTAGCAAGGTAAAGGATGTTCTGAACTGGAAGCAACCCGAGACAGTGCTTGAGATTCGGAGTTTCCTTGGTTTAACGGGCTACTACCGCCGCTTCATTAAGGACTTCTCCAAAACTGCGAAGCCAATGACCTCACTAACGAAAAAGAATGCGAAGTATGTATGGAGTTCGAATTGTGAGGAAGCCTTTCAAACCCTGAAGAAGTTGCTAACATCTGCACCAGTGCTGGCTCAACCGGACATCACTAAGGCATTTGATGTGTATTGTGATACCTCTGGCAATGGGCTTAGCTGTGTCTTAATGCAAAAAGGGAGAGTAATCGCTTACGCATCCCGCCAACTAAGAAAGCATGAAGCCAACTACCCAACACATGATCTTGAGCTTGCAGCAGTTGTTGACGCGTTAAAGATATGGAGACACTATCTGCTAGGCAATACTTGTCATATCTACACCGACCACAAGAGCCTCAAATATATCCTCACACAACCCAAATTAAATATGAGGCAACGACGGTGGTTAGAGCTGATAAAAGATTATGATCTAGAGATTCACTACCATCCTGGCAACGACGGTGGTTAGAGCTGATGCGTTAAGCCGTAAGGCTCATTGCAATGTGATTGAAGTCCGCCCTACGGTGAGAGTTATATGTTGTGAGATGGACGAGATCGAGATGCCTACAGAGCAGCACGCTGAACTATATAGCCTCATCATTGAACCTACAATAAAGGATCAAATCATTGTTGCACAAAAGCAAGATAAGGGTATGGCACATATTCGCGAAGGATTAGATGAGAAGAAAAGAACATGCTTCACACTTGATGACCAGGGAGTCTTATGGTTTAAGAATCGCTTAGTGATACCTAAGGACATGGAGTTGAGAAAGAAGATACTTGACGAAGCCCACACTTCTATGTTCACCATGCACCCGGGCAGCAATAAAATGTACCAAGACTTGAAACAAAAATTTTGGTGGACCCATATGAAATGGGAGATCGCCAAGTATGTGTTCGAGTGTGATGTGTGTCAGAGAGTCAAGGCAGATCATCTAAAGCCTGCTGGTATTCTCCAGCCATTAGCAGTTCCAGCCTGGAAATGGGAAGATGTACACATGGACTTCATAGTGGGTTTGCCTCGCACTCAGAAGGGGTGACTCAATTTGGGTTATCATTGATCGTCTTACCAAATCAGCACACTTCCTACCTGTCAAAACCCATTATACCGCAGCCACTTATGCTGAGCTCTACATATCACGGGTTGTATCCTTGCATGGTGTACCACATACCATCACTTCCGATCGAGGCTCGTTGTTTGTGTCTCGCTTCTGGGAGCAATTGTAAACTGCTCTTGGAACCAACCTGATTCGTAGTTCAGCATATCATCCACAAACCAACGGCCAAGTAGAAAGAGTGAAACAGATCTTAGAGGACATGTTGAGGGCTTATGCTTTGACTTATTCCACCAAGTGGGATGAGTGTCTCCCCTTGGCCGAGTTTGCTTACAACAACAGCTACCAAAAGAGTTTGGAAATGGCACCTTCTGAGGCCCTATATGGTAGACGGTGTAGAACACCACTCAACTAGTCAGAACCAGGAGAACGCGTCACCTTCGGTCCAGATTTGGTAACACAAGCTGAAGAGCAAGTAAAATTCATACACAGCAACCTGAAGAGGGCACAGTCTAGGCAGAAAAGCTATTCAGATAAGAGAAGGAGGCCATTAGTCTTTGAAGAAGGCGATCACGTGTATCTTCGGGTATCACCAATGAAAGGAGTACACCGGTTTGGAGTGAAGGGAAAGCTAGCACCAAGATATGTTGGTCAATTCAAGATCACTGAATGATGTGGGTCAGTCGCTTACCGGTTAGAGATACCACCACATCTTGCAGCGGTTCATGATGTGTTTCATGTCTCGCAACTCAAGAAGTGTCTGAGAGTGCCGAAAAAAATAGTAGACACGTCTCAAATTCAGATTGAACCTGACCTTACTTATGAAGAGAGGCCCATAAAAATCCTTGACCAAAAGTAAAGATCAACACGGCAGAGGACTATAAATTTTTACAAAGTGCAATGGAGTAATCACTCCGAAGAAGAGGCAATGTGGGAATAAGAGAAATTTTTGCAAACAAAGTATCCTGATTTTCTTCCATCCACTTCAAATTGAGTACGTCACCGTAGTTTAAAAGTTTCAAATTCATGCACAATGCACTTTCTTCTCATTTAACTTATCCACCCACATCACATCAAAATCACGGGACGAGATTTCTTTAAGGGGGGTGGGTTGTGATGCTCTGGCATCTCAAGTGCATTTTCATCTCACATACATGCAACATTCATCATGATGCATCATACATTGGTATGCATTTAAACCCCATGGTCAAACTTGATTGATGTGCAACTTGCTAAACCCTGTTTTCTGCGTGTAAGTCTCTGTGATTGTGCCCATAACTTTGATTCTATTTAGATTTGGGTGAAACTCATATTGACAAACTTGTAGACAACTTGATGATAAACAATTTTGATAATTGGTGTATTAACATGCATAGTGGTTTGGTTATGGTTTAGGGTCATTTTATGTCAATTCATCAAATCTGTCCAAACTTGACCCGTAAAGTAAATTCAAATTTGCTTGATCTTAAAGCCAAAAATCTTGCAAGGCTTATATTGAGAAGGTGGTAGATCTTGAAATTCTGAACAACATTGGTATAAAACTCCTTGTGTAAAAGAGAATGGAAAATGGACTTTTAGAATTTCTAAACTTATGGGTTCTGTTGGTCAAACCTTGGTCAGCAGTTTAATTTCAAATTTAAACCATATTTTTGAATATAACATGGTATACATGCTTATAAGACAAATGTAGAGGAACAAATTTAGAACATTTCATCCAATTGGAAAATTTTCAAATTCAGCCTCTAGAGTGTTCAAAAACTGGAAATACAAACGAAAGTCTCTGCGGTCAAAGCTGATTTTTCCATTTTTCGGATTTTTCCTTTTTCATTGTCTCTATGACAAGTGGGCCCCACTAGTCAGACCCTCGGATTCCCGCCCGCGGAATTGGAATGCGCCGGTCCGGTGGGCCCCATCCTCGCGCGACTCCGTGCAACCGGCCCATGGGCCATCCTCTCTCCACCCCACCCCGGTCCCACCTGTCGGCCCGACCGCGTCCACCCACTCTATCTCTCCTCTTTCCCCTCTCCATCGCTTCCACGCGGCCGACGGCGTACGGCCGAAATCCGCGGCGGCCTGACCGCGCCGAGGCCATAAGGCCGAGCCCGCGTCCGGCTCCTCCAGCCTCCTCCACTCCCCTCTGTCTCGCCCTCCCCCTCTCACCGCTCCACTGGGCGCCTCCCACTCTGTCCCTGCCGTTTCCTCGCTGCCGCCATTGCCGCGAGCTCGGGCCAACCCCACGCCCGCCGCTCCAGCCGTCCCCGTGCCTCCCACTCGCCACGCCGCCCTTCCCTCTACTCCGTCGTTTCCCCTAGCTCTAGCCCGCCGGCGCTGCTCCGCCGAGCCGCATTCCGCCGCCGCACTCCGCACCCCAGAGAGCTCTGTCGCTGGCCTCCTCCGCCGCTTCTCCGGCGAATCGAGGTAGGTGGTAAGGCTCCCCACTCCACCCTCTCTCTCCCCGACCACCGCCGGTGAGCCCGCGGGCCCCGCGCGGCCGGTTCCACGCATGCCGCCGCCAGTCAACCTCCCCGGCGAGAGGTTGAAGAACGCCGCGGTTTTTGTATTTTTACCCTCGGGTTTTTGATGTTTCACGTTTAGATCCGAAGCACCGTGCATTGAGTCTTATAAATCTCCCGTTCTAACCCCTGAAGTATAGGGTTAATTGCGCATAGGTCCCTGGATCCGGAAGTTTACCATGCATACCATTTAAATTCGGCTGAAACTTTGGAAAATCATATAAAATCGTAGAAAAATCCAAAATGGACAAACTCAATTGCTATGAACTCTTTGTGAGCAGATCTACAAAATAGGTATGATGTGGATGAGTGAAAGTACAGTTTTGCCCCTGGTTTAGTGCATGCATGTTGAGGGTAAATAAATGGTAAAATTAGACTAAATGAGCTCCTAAAATTATAAAACTTGGACAGTAGCTTTGTTATGGCATCTAGGTACCGTGTGATTTTTGGTAGCCCTAACATTGGTTGGTAAATTACTGTTTTGACTCTATGCATGTGTTTTGTGTATTTATTTAACTTGGAAAATGGAAGCTACATAAAATATGCTCAAATGTGACCTCTGGTATTTTTCATGTACCTTATATAGCATGAGTAGCTCACTGGTGAAGTATGAAGTTGTACATGCATGTTTTAGCTTCTGTCTTGAAATTGACAAAATGATACTTGCTAGACTTGATAATTAGAAAAAGTGACTTTAGAATGCAAAGATAATTCTATGAAAAATCTGGTATGCTATTAGTATGATAGGGAGTCCAGAAAGTAATTTCGAAGAAATTATTAACACTGTTTATAATTATCTCTTAATTTGCATGTGATAAATATATGGAAAATAGATGTCTTATCAAACTATAGATTTTGTGCTCGCTGATTTTTGTATATGATGTTCATGCAATGAAATGTTTGCTGTAAAAATGTTAGACCGAGACACCATTCCTATAAATTATGAAAAATCTGAGAAACTATAGGAACTGTGTACACATATAAGACAGTAACTTATAATAACTTTAGGGATAAAATGGGGTGAAGTACAACACATCCTGCCTCTAGCAGTAAGAGTGTACACAGTATTCTATGCATGAAGGGTTGGCCTAGCTTTTGGTGATGGTTTGTATGATTTTTTAGTGATAGTTTGTACGATTTCTTAGTAAAGTCGTTAAGTTTTCATATCATAGTACATATGTCAACTAAGTATACTTGAATCATTTCGTCACAACCCACTTGACTATGCATTATGTTTACTTGCACCTCATGCATGCTTTTGCATTCGTTGCACTATATCATGCATATAACCTGTACCCTATGCATGTATTTGCGTACCGTTGCACTCGCTTACATATTATATCATGCATATAGATTCCGTGAAGAAAGGATCAACACAGTAGCTGCTATTGATCGATAAGTCGAACAACGAATTGCACCAAGAGCAAGAAGACGACGTATCGCTGATTATCCGTCCCTGTTTCAAGGGGTTGCCTGGGGCAAAGCCTCACAACCCGGCAAACTAACAATCAAAGGTAGGCAGGACCATACTATACCCAGCAAACATCTTATGTCTTAATGATTAGTCATATGCATCAGGAGTTGTTTGGAATCAACTGCATTAGACATCCTGGCCGCCCTGGCCCTAGCTCCTATGAATAGAGTTCGTAGGACGAGTATGCCTAGAAATGCTAGGTACGAGTAGACACGAGTGAGTACTGTCACTTATCGCGTAGGTAATATTTCAAAATCTCTGAAATCTTACTATGGTGCAAATTTATGATTATTTATGTTGATGTTAAATCGAGACCGGGCGGAGCGTAAGTTTACTTTTGGGGTGTGCGTTGTTGTTCTCTGGCTACGCCCGAGTCGTTTAAGGTCCGTCCGCTGTTCGTCTGCTGATTGGCATAACATTGCTAGAGTGCTTATCCAAGACATGGACCTGGTGAAAATCTTACTTGTGCCATCCAAAGAACAAAGACAGACTCCTACTGTGATATCTTGGGGAGCTTGTAGTCGAGGGAGGACTGACCCGGTGTGGCCGTGGTATCGCTCCTAAGGCGGCACAACCTGGGAACAACGGAAGGATTGAATCAAACTTGGGATGGGACAAGTGGAGATGAGGGAAGCATATGTGGGAATGCCAGGGGTTAGTAAGCATATGCCATCTTGGTGCTTCTAGTTATTTTCAGAAATTAACAAATCGATTCGAATCGCTGATGCTCACCAGGTGTGAGAGTGCCAAATATCACTGTCGGGCAACGTAGTAACAATTTAAATATCTTATGCTTATATTCATGTTTTTTAATACAACATACTTGGATGGATATGATATACTATTATGCAAGTTACTGATGGTACTCATATTTTACTTTCCTGCAAGTATTTATATTATGATGTAAAGGATCTTCATGGTTAAGGGGTAGCAGCTGTCAAATCCTACTATCTTATGTCAACATGACCTTGTCTAAAACTCAATGGCTAAGGACCCACATGATTAGTAAACAAGCTTCGCGTCAGCCGTAAGCCCCGTCCATTAAGTCCTACTGAGTAATTAGTACTCAGGGTTTGCCCTCATTTTTGGATTACAGGTACGGATGACATCTGGGCACCTGTGTTGAAGGTGGTAGTATCGATGGGCTCGGTGCTACACGCCTCGTTCATCTCTACGTGAAGACTGCTTGAGTATCGTGATTTCGCTGTGAGACGTTTTGAAAACGCTTCCGCTATATATATAATTTTGCAAACGCTTCCGCTATATTTGAACATGTATTTGATTTCACATATTTAGTTTGTAAATTAAGTCTATTACTCTCTATTTCAACTGTCTGTGATGATGTAATTGTTGTGGCTCTTTCGAGAGATGAATGTGTGTGATGTCGTATCCTCGAGCAATGGTTACATCGAGTGCCCTTTTGGGTAGCTCGACGGACTACTGGGTTTAGTCTGGTCTAAGTGCACTGCGAGCCAAAGGTGGCAGGCGTGCTTAATCTGGATTAAGCAGGGCGGTTCCGCCATACTTGCCTACGGCTTCCTCCTCACTCCCCCAACAGCAAGCTCAAGTAGAGGCTGGCCTCGCTAAGGACGCAGGGGAGGTGACTTTCGAGATTGTTCCATCTCGGCAGGTCCAGCGGGATCACCCTCCACACAGGATGATTGGAGACATTCACCACCGTGTCACACGCTCGTCGGTTACTTCTCTAGCCTTTTTCTCCCACTCTGCATATGTTGCTACTTTTGAGCCCCGGGATGTGTCACATGCATTATCTGATCCTAACTGGGTGAACGTCATGCATGAGGAGTTGGAGAACTTTGAGAGAAACCATGTCTGGGATTTAGTTGAACCTCCACCAAACTGTCGCCCTATAGGTACCAAGTGGGTCTTCAAGAACAAACAAGGTAAGAATGCAATGGTTGTGAGGAACAAAGCGAGATTGGTAGCCCAGGGTTTCTGTCAGAAGGAGTGGATAGATTATGAGGAGACCATTGCCCCTGTAGCTCGTTTGGAAGCCATTAGGATTTTGCTTGCCTTTGCGGCCTCTAAAGGCTTCAAACTACAGCAAATGGATATCAAGTCTCCTTTCCTGAATGGGTTCATAGAGGAGGAGGTTTGTGTGAGACAACCTCCTGGCTCTGAGAGTGCTAAGTTTCCAGACCGGGTGTATAAGTTGAGGAAAGCTCTTTATGGTCTGAAGCAAGCTCCTAGAGCTTGGTATGCTAGGTTGAAGAGTTTTCTGCTCAAGTCTGGGTTTGTGATGGGTTCAGTAGACAAGACCTTATTTTCGTTGAGTCGTGGCGGTGACACCCTGATAGTTCAGATATATGTTGATGACATAATCTTTGGTGGTTCATCTCACGCTTTGGTGTCTAGTTTTGCTGAACAGATGAGCAGGGAATTTGAGATGAGTCTTATGGGTGAGCTCCAGTTCTTCCTCGGGCTGCAGATCAAGCAAGGCCCTGAAGGAACCTTCGTCCATCAAGCCAAGTATACAAGAGACATACTCAAGAAGTTTGAGATGGGTGACTCCAAGCCCATGACGACTCCTTTGAGTACAAATACGGCGCTTGATGCTGATGAAGATGGGGAGGCGGTGGACCAGAAGGAATTTCGATGGATGATCGGCTCACTTCTGTACCTGACGGCGACCAGACCGGACATTCAGTTCGCGGTCTGCCTTTGTGCGCGCTACCAAGCTTCTCCTAGGACTTCTCACCGTCAAGCGGTGAAGCGCATCTTTAGGTATCTGAAATTCACTCCTGAGCTCGGTCTTTGGTATTCTTTGGGTTCTTCTCTTTCTCTTAGAGGGTTCTCAGATGCTGACCATGCAGGCTGCCAGATTGATTGCAAGTAAACCTCCGGTACATGCCAACTCTTAGGAACCTCTCTTGTCTCTTGGTCCTCCCGCAAGCAAGCTATCGTATCCTTGTCTACCACAGAAGCAGAGTACATAGCTGCTGGTAGTTGCTGCTCCTAGCTCTTATGGATGAAAGCCACCCTTAGTGATTTCGGCCTTAGGTTTGGAAAAATCCCTCTTCTAGTTGACTCTACTTCTGCTATTTCTGTAGCTAAGAACCCCATCTTGCACTCTAGAACCAAACACATAGACGTGAGGTTTCACTTTCTGAGAGATCACTATGAGAAAGGGGGACATAGACTTGATTCATGTAGTATCTGCAAACCAATTGGCCGATATCTTTACCAAGCCCCTAGAGTTTGACGCTTTTGTGCGCTTGAGAGGTGAGCTTAGAGTGTGCTATCCGTTTTAGTCAGGGATAGTGTGCTATTCCTTTTAGTAAGGAATAGTTTCTGTAGTTTAGTTTTTACTTTTATCTTGCTTTTATTTTTCTTTGTTTTTTTTGCATATTGTATCATATCATGCATTGCATTGTATCATATGCTTTTTTACTTCACTAGCACTAGAGCTCTTTTGGACTGCTGAGTTAGTACTTGGTTGTGCTAGATTGTACAGTGCATGCTTGATCATGGTTGGCTAAGCTCTCTTGAGTCTGTTGAATACTAGTTGTGAGCTAAGTCGTTTTATTCTTTGCAAATCAAAAACCATGATCACCACTTGATTTGGCTACCTAGCATGTGTAGAATTGTTGAATGCCATGCTATCTTTTCATACTTGGATATGCTAGTTGTATGCCTTTACTAAGTTAATGCCTAAGCTTTTATGCCACCTTGCTTAAATTGAAATTTGAATGCTTACAAGTGGTGTCTTATGTGCTAAATTGAGAAAGATCCAGATGGGTTTGCTTGTTACACTGATCTAGTTTGAGATGGCTTGTCATTGCACTTTGACATGAACTTGAACTAGGCTATGTATGACTAAAACCGTGTCTTAAGCTTCTGATGGTTCTTTGAGCCTAGGCTTGGCATTGGTTGGTAAGAAGTGGCAAAAGACAAGTAAATAACCCCTGGTACAAAAAGAACTTGTTTATGAATACAAATGTTTAATGCTGAAATTTGCAAGTCTCTGAAATGCTTATGGCTAGTTGTTTATGCTTTGGTTGAAGAGTAGCACACCTTGTATGCATTGCTAGCATCTTGTTATTCATGCCTATCTTGCTAGGTGCTATTCATGTTGGTGATGCTTTCTCTTTAAAACTATCCTAAAAAACAAACTTGCTCTTGATATGTGTAAGATAGATTCATTTGAGCTTGTTGCATACTTCCTTGCCCTCACTTGCTCTGTATGCTAGAACTTGTGATTACTAGCTTTCCATCCCTTCTGAGCCCTTTCATTTACACTTCTTGCATTTCATGGCATGTTTTGAGGGGGACTTGCTTAATTCAGGGAGAGACCTAGGAACCCTTGATGTGTCCATTGTCAACAAAGGGGAGAGATTTTGGAGTATTAGACACAGGGGGAGGACTTCGGGAGAGATTTAGTTGAGGGAGAGCTTTGCATTCATTTTGCATTTGTGAGGATGCATTTCAGGGAGTTGAGCTTTTAGCATGCTCTTTGCATCGGTGTGTTGAGCCTTTTGCCTCTGTCTTGAGGAGCCAATGCTTTGTTTTCTTTTTGCTTCAAGCTGCCTTGTGTTTTGCCTTTGTTTGGTTTTGGGCAGCTTGAGCGTTTCTTTTATTTTTCTTTTTTTTTTAGTTTTACGCTTTCTTTTGTCTTTGTTCCATTTCAGGTTACAGGTTGGAGATGTGTTGACAATGCACTCATCAAGGGGAGGATTGAGAGCCAATGGACTGGCTTTATTGCTCTCCTGGTGTGATGAGTGATTGTCAACGGTACAAGCTCTCCGATGGACTGGAGGTAGAGGATGACGAAGACCTCGATGGACTGAGGCAAAAGCCCTCCAATGGACCGGAGGCAATGCTCGGTGTCGGTCGGCCATGGGAGCTCGGTACACGGAGGGGTGGTTCGGCAACGGTGGTGTAAGCCCTCTGATGGACCACGAGGCGACTCCGATGGACTGGAGAAGCCGGGTGCCACCGTGGTGCTCCAACCCGAATGCGTGGCGCGAAGACGTGCGAGGGAGGCTTTGGCGGCTTTGGCTCAAAACCGCCACCCAAGCTCACATGACTTGGTGGGTTGGGCTCCGACTCGCCAAGATAGAAGATTGGGCCAAGACACGGGGGAAGCTTCCAGACTACTGGCTACGTGGCGTATATCCAAGCGAGGCGTGGAGAAGAAGAAGATCAAAGCGTCATCGTAGTCGTCCGATTGTATCTTTTTCATTTCAACCCCTTTCGGGCATTCTAGAGTAAGGGTTTTAGTGTTAAATGGTGTCGTTAGGCCTAGGGCTATAAATACCTAAGCTGGTCATTTACGTGACTCTTTCACCATTAGAAAACCCTAGGCTTAGTTTCTATTCAGCCATGTGCCAAAGAGTGAAAGGAGAGTATTAGGGTTAGGATTTGAGTCCCCTAACTAGTGTTCTTCACATCAAGTGGGGGGATGAAGGGTGGTAGGCTATAGAAACTTTTTATGAACTCAATTTCGTGATTAATCCAGTAATTTTCCTCCAAAATTAAAGTGCTTGTGTGAAGCCCTCTCCCTTTCCTTTCTCTAATTTGGTTTTTGGGTTCAATCCATGGCTTTTGAGTGTTTGCTTTGGCCATGGGTGAATCCCTTCTTTTGCCGATGTTTTGGACTTGCCAGGACGTGGAGATCATGCCCTAGTGCATCTCAAACCTTCAGGTTTGCCACGAGCAAGTTTGGCTTGAGTTTTCTTCTCTTCTTACCCAAAGCTTGTCCTTCACGAGATCTGAAATTCTCGCTAATCTAGTGATTATTTTGAGTTGATCTTCTGGGAAAAGCTTTGGAATAGGGTCAGAATAGCCTGTGCAAAATCTCGTGAAGATTGAACAAGATTTGGTCAAGATTTGGGTTTGAAAACTCAAGTTATAGGTTTGTACCGGACTATACGGTGTCTCTACCAGAACATCTGGTAGGTCGACTCGAGGAGTGTCATCTGCAGGTCCTACCGGAACATCCGACAGCAGTCACTGGAACATCTGGCTTCACTGGAACATCCGAAGGCAGCTATCGGAATTAACATCTAGTAGATCTGAGCAACCTGTGTTTTTGTTGCGTTTTGTGTTCGGCTCTTTGCTTCGACCTCTCTTTTGGTGTTCCTTGCTGCTGCCCATACTCTTAACTTGCTGTGAACCAGTAAGGCGCATTTTGGTGCGTTGAGTGGCGGGCAAGACGCTAGTGCATGAGTCGTTGTTTCGCTTGACTTGCGGTCTTGTGATCGTTAAGTCTTGTGCTTCCGCTCGCTTGGTGTGTTCCCATTCAGTGGGCGACACTAAGTGCTGCTAGACACGTTTCCTTTCAGTGGACAGTGTCTAGCATTTGTTGTGTGAAGTGTCTTTCAGTTTGCACTAGGGGTTCGTGAGTTTGAGTTTTTAAATGCTCCTATTCACCCCCCCCCTCTAGTCGCACGTATCGGTCCTACATATATGGCATGTTTCGATTGATATTTGGAAACTTCATGAAGATCCAGACCGGTGGAAGGAAGATTTCAGATCACTTTATCACATTATGGAGTCCATATTGAGTTGTAATCTATTAGTTAGGAAAGAGTTTAAGTTTATTTAGAGAAGGATTTGCCTTGAGGGCCAAGTCTTCAGACTATAGGCCTGTTTGGGAGAGTTCCTCTCCATGTTTTCTAGTTCCGCTCCAACTTTGTTGAGCCAAACAGATGCAACTCTATAAACTCCAGTTCCAGGAAAAAGGTGGAGTTAGGGGCCAACTCCAACAAAATACTAGAGCTGTTGAAAGGATGCTCCAGAAATCCTTATTTCATACCTCCACGTAGAGTTGTGGAGTATTTATCCACCTTTCCCACCGATTACACAGTACCGTTTGGAAATAAAAAAAAAATCTCGTGACCTTTCTTCTTCCCCCATCCATTCGCCCGCTCCTGTTCGCCGTGTCGACCAGCCTGGGGTAGGCCACGATGAGAGTAGGGTGCCGGCACAGCCCTGGCGCCGCCGGGCGCCGCTTGCACGTTGCCGCCACGTCGAGGTTGCGTGCGGGCGGGCGGGTAGCCCCACCTCATGTCCCGTCGCGCGTCCCTCACCGGCTGTGCGGGTCACCGACTCGCCCCCCCGCCGCATGCCTCTCGCTGCCCGGGCGGGTCTCTCCCCGCCGCATGTCCCCTCGCCGTCCGAGCGGGTCGGCCCCCACAGCGCATCCCCTCGCCAACCGGCTGCTAGTCCCTGCCGCGCGTCCCCTTGCCGGCCGTGCGAGTACCCGGCGCGCAGGGGCCATCCGCGCCGCCGCCCGACATGCACCTGCCGTCCGCTCCGCTGCTTGACGTGCATGGGACAGTAGCCCGCCGCTCGCCGCGCAAGGGCTGTCCGCCCTGCTGCCTGGAGCGCAGCGGCAGTACGCCCCGCCTGCTGCACACTAGCTGTCCATCGCGGATGGGGCATACGGCTCCTTCATTCATGGCGGCCACGGCTGATGAACCATACGGTGCGTATGGGCGTATGGCGGTATGGCCATGGCGTGCAGTGAACATACAGCACATCGTATGCAGCCCACTGCAAGTAACAGCAGCCCAAGGCACTCAACCTCAATGCGTTCAACCCACCGAAACCCAGCCCATCAAGGGTAAAATAGGATGTTCACATAAAAACCATGAATTGTATAAACCGGAGCTGAGTTGCAAGCCAAACACTCCTTGCATCCACCACTCTAGCTCTGGGGTGGAGCTGCTCTATGGTGGAGTTGTTGGAGTAGAGCTAGATTTTTAGAGTAGAGCTCTCCCAAACAGGCCCTAAATATGTAATCTTTTGTTCATAATAAACACACATACATCGTTCCCAAGCAGTAGTGTTTTGTCACCTCAATCTCGGCGCATCGCCACCCCTAAGCTCCTAGGGTTTTCAACCAAGTAAGCGCCATGTAGCTCTAACCCTTCCTCATGGTCGTTTTAGGGTATGTTTAGCGTTTGCTTACCCGGTAGATCTAATACTGAAGCTTTTTATATGGCGAAATCTGCTAGTTATTCTGGTGAATTCCACGTCAATTTCTATGGTGTGAGATCCATTAGCTATCACGCACGCTACCGGTCTATCTATCTGTCTACGCTTCATGAAAACAGATCGGCAGCGTGCGGCCAAGCCTGCATGGCTTGTTCGGTTGTTACACTTCACGTCATGACGCCGCAACATATGCACGTGGCAGCTCTAAGAGATCGATGCACGCTTGGCACCCTGCTTTACATGTTCTAGATTGTATCTTCTTGCCTAGGTGAACCCCCCAAGGGGGTTCTAATTTATGGTGCACGTATGGTTAGATCTATCTGGTTATGCACGTAGCGGGTGTCAAACTAGGAGAGTTGCATCTTCTAGATTAGGGCATGTTTGGAACAAAGGAAGGAAAAACAGAGGAAAGGAAAAAACCATAGCAATTGAATAGGTGTGTTAGTAGAAAACAGAGGAATGGAAAACAGAGGAAAAACTAGGTAGAGGCGTTTGGAACATAGGAAATCATAGTACATGATTCTAACATTATGTGTTATTTTGAAAAAAAGGAAACCCACGTTTGGTTACTTCATGGATTTGTGATTGCACAACAAATTTTATTTAAAAAATAAAAAGATGTAGTTGTTGTCATGAGAATGTATGATATACGGCTAGAAACAAAACCCGTAATTAATTAGTGGTAGATTAAGTAGCATATATACACATAGCATTTCTCGTTCCTATATTCAAAAGCGGTGGCCAGCTCTTATATATTGAATAAAAAGCGATGGCTAGACAGCCTTATCCTCATTCTTTCCCATCTCCTTCCTCCCTCGCCTCCCCTCCATGGCTGCCATCGAATGGCACAGGAGTCTGGAGTCCTTCGCTCTTTCCCCATGGTCCTTCTCTGTATGGTCCTTCATGGTTCTCTCTCTTCCCCCAGTCTCCACGAGCCAAGCCGGCAGAACGAATGTCGGCAAGCTACATTGCATCTGCAGGAGCCAAAGAAGAGGCAGAGCCTTGTGCGGTGGTGCGGCGTTACGGCAGCGGCGCCCTCTGCAGCCTGTGCTCTCTTTCTCTCTCGACGAGCCAAGCGAGGGATGACTGCGGCTTCCACGAAAACATGGGCTCCCAATGGATGTTTTAGTTCCTGCGTTTTGTGAGCGTGCCAATCCTTTCCTCTGGAATTGGAAAGTCTTGTTCCTCCGTTCCAAACAGCAGATGACGTCACCAAACCAAAGGAACTGCTTTCCCGTGAGATTCCTATGCTTTAAGCAGGGTTTTTATCGATGCCTTCTTGTTTATGCTTTGACGACGAACTAACGTACCAAGACGCAAGGAGGCGATTGGCTCTTCCACGGAGATGCCTTAAGCCAATCCTGGGATTGGGCTAGTACTTTATGCCCATTCGTTGTTTGTGTATTTGTAGGGAGAATCTCTGACCACGTACATGCACGCAAACCTCCCCGACTGGAAGATCAAGCTAGGTGGCATGCCCAAAACCCCCTAGGATCCACTTGGAGGGTCGACCACAGCGGCAATGTACTTTCCGAATCCCTTATGTGTCCCTCGCTCGAGCCCGAGCGGTTTTAGGCGACAACACATCCTTATACTGCACATCCATCTAACTAAATCAAACCCTAAAATGTTTCTATCTAAAGGTACGTAGCCCATCGAACCAATCGATATAAAAAACTGCCTTTGTACGGACGGGCCATTAAGCCTAATAGCTGATTCAATTCTACGTGCTGCCTAAATCAGCTAAGATTTGGCGGCAACACAAATTTGATTTATGCATTTCAACAATAAATAATAGAATGGCCAATAGGACATTGAGAACCTCGTTCTAAATTTGACTTGGAACAATTGACGAAGAAAAATAAAGATATTGCTTCGCAACGACGCTTTTGTATGTTATCAACTTATACGTTACGTTATCACATGCGTTTCAAAATATGTTTCTTTCATGTATTTTGTTCAAAACTCTGTCATAACTCAGTCTAGGGCTTCGGTAAATCATGGCTCCACCGGTGGCCTACGGGTCCTATTTATATCATAAAGGAGGTGTTTTAAAAGAAAAAACCTTGAACCGAAGCAAAAACTGCCTATGTCGACCGACCTAGGGGCAATGGTCGGCCGACCCATTGCTTTTTAGATCTTTGGCAAGACCTTCTGCATCATTGTTGATAAGGTCCCCCAAAGATCTCAAAATTTCTAGAGACCTTGCTGTTTTGGAAACTTATGCGTCTCATCTTTCTTCGGACTCTTTGTCTCAATGTTGCGAGGCCACCGCACGCCCACCTTACAAACATACACCCTACATCTCATGAAATAAGGCGTGCATGTAATTGGAAAAGTCAAACTTTGAAATCTTTGACCAATAATTTAGTAAAAAAATATAAATTTTAGTGTATGCATGTTATATATTTGAATTTGTATTCAAAAGCACTTTAAGATAATGATACTTTGATATCAATTGATGTCATATTTTGAAAGAAATAAATGGTCAAACTTTTGCCTTAAAGACCGTACTAAAAACATGCACGGCTTATTTTTTTGAAATGGATGGAGTAATAAGCAGTAAAATATATAGAGATGTAAAAATATAATACATCATAGGTTTAAAAAAGTACTCCGTATAATGTATCGCAGAGAGGAGAAGAACTCTGCCATAGTCTTCCAGTGTTCCAGCCGGTGTCCTCTCCAAGTCTCGACGGCGGCGCCACCCGGCACCTCGAAGAGGGCTAGTAACAGTAGTGACAGTGAGTTCGGAATGGTCCACCGCCTTCGTCCGGGCTCCCGGCCATGAATGGGTCACGGGAGCAGGTACGGACGCGTGCAGCCGCCCCTGGGGCATCGCGCACGCCGTGCTACCATCCTCGCCGCAAGCAAACAACATGCCACCTCCCCGCTCGCCTTTGTGCCTGCCCGTGATCGCAGATAGTCCGCCGCGCCACAGTGGTTACAGCGGTCTCGTGCCCCCTCGTGCCCGCATGCTCGTCCAACAAGCAGGCTACTAGCACTAGTGCCAGGGACCAGGAGCAGGCAGGCAGCAGCGGCCGCTTATATATCCGATCCGTCGCTCGCAGGCTCACATTCCCGTGTCTCTTCCTTGGTCGTTTCTTCCGTTCTTCCGCGTTGTTGCCGCTGGCTTGTCGATCGGATCTATCCACCCTACTACGAACCACGGCGCGCGCCTGCTGCACTGCAGCGACAATGACGACCGCCGCTCCTCGCCTTCTCCTTGGCGTCGTCCTTGCGCTTCTCGCCGCCGCGGAGGTTGTCGTCGGGAAGAGCGCCGTGCTCTCTCTGCGGGACTTGGATGGACGACAGGGTGCCGTGAGGAGCAGCCGCTACGACTACGATGGCACCAAGCTTGCCGAAATGCTAGGTACCACAGTAGTCTGATGGCATTGGCCGGTGCTTTCATTCTCAACCCTTTGTTGTTGACTTGCATGCATGCATTGGCTAGCTTGGAGCTCGATTTAATTATTCATATCTCGCAGCTTCAAGAAACTTAGTCTCTAGAACATGTGTATACCAGAATTGTGGATGAGATCCGCTTCTCGTTCCTCCATGAAAATGTCCATAGTTCTGATGGTGATTCCAGTTAATATGGTCGATCCATCTCGTGCACCTATTTGGCAGGAGTACAAACAATGCAATTTGTTCGTCACTTCACGCTGAGATCACGTGTACTTGCAGTCCTTTCATGGTTAATTTCCCAACTCTGTGCCTTGGGCCTTCAAACAGTGTGAAGTCAAAACATGAACTGCCATACTTCTAAACTTGCGGCACTCCAATTTTATTTGCTCCAAAGTCCAAACCTACAATACTGAACTCACATTTAGTTGTACTCGCTCGCTCACATCCCAATACTGTAACTGTTATCTTATTCAGGAGAGCGTAAGAAAGCAGGGGCGGCCGCAAGAACGCCAACCACCGTGCTGGAGCTCAAGCACCACTACTCCCTCACCGTCATCCCCGACGACAGCGCCGCCCGCGACCTCTACCTCCACCGCCTCCTCGCAGCCGACGAATCGCGTGCCAACTCTCTCCAGCTCCGCGGCCACAGGGCAGCAGCATCCGCGCAGTCGTCCTCCGGCTCGGCCGAGGTGCCACTGACCTCAGGCATCCGGTTCCAGACGCTAAACTACGTCACCACCATCGCGATCGGCGGCAGCTCAGCAGGCTCCGCTGCCACCAACCTCACCGTCATCGTGGACACGGGCAGCGACCTCACCTGGGTCCAGTGCAAGCCGTGCTCGGTGTGCTACGCGCAGCGCGACCCTCTCTTCGAACCCGCGGGCTCCGCCACCTACGCAACCGTCCGGTGCAACGCCTCCGCATGCGCGACCTCCCTCAAGGCGGCCACCGGAATGCCGGGATCCTGCGGAAGCACTACCGGTGGGAGCAGCGAGAAGTGCTACTACGCGCTGGCCTACGGCGACGGCTCGTTCAGCCGTGGCGTGCTCGCCACGGACACGGTCGTGCTCGGCGGCGCAAGGCTCGACGGGTTCGTGTTCGGGTGCGGGCTCAGCAACCGCGGTCTGTTCGGGGGCACAGCGGGGCTCATGGGACTCGGCCGCACCGAGCTCTCGCTGGTATCCCAGACCGCGTCCCGGTACGGCGGCGTGTTCTCCTACTGCCTGCCGGCGACCACGTCCGGCGACTCCTCCGGCTCGCTCTCCCTCGGTGCCGACGCGTCGTCCTACCGCAACACGACGCCCGTGGCGTACACCCGCATGATCGCCGACCCGGCGCAGCCGCCCTTCTACTTCCTGAACGTGACCGGCGCGGCCGTCGGCGGGACCCCTCTGGCTGCTCAGGGTCTCGGCGCCAGCAACGTGCTCATAGACTCCGGGACGGTGATCACCCGCCTGGCGCCGTCCGTGTACCACGCCGTGCGCGCCGAGTTCACGCGCCAGTTCGGCGCGGCAGGCTACCCAGCCGCCCCGGGATTCTCCATCCTGGACACGTGCTACGACCTCACGGGACACGACGAGGTGAAGGTGCCGCTGCTGACGCTGCGGCTGGAGGGCGGCGTAGACGTGACCATGGACGCCGCCGGGATGCTGTTCCTGGTGAGGAAGGACGGGTCGCAGGTGTGCCTTGCCATGGCGAGCCTGTCCTACGAGGACCAGACGCCCATCATCGGCAACTACCAGCAGAAGAACAAGAGGGTGGTGTATGACACGGTGGGGTCCAGGCTAGGCTTCGCTGACGAGGACTGCAGCTATGTATAGTAGTATAGATTATAGAGCGGGAGGATCACGACATCTTCAGACTTCAGAGGAGTTGAGTGATGAAATACCTGATTTCTCATTATCTCCTTTCAGTCTGTAGTAAACCATGCTCTTCACGGATGATGTTTATGCTGTTCAACGTTCATTCAGATGGCTATTCAATGTAATAATCTCCATAGTTTTAAGGACTAGCATACATGAGATAGCTGGGCAATAGAAAGGCGAGAAAAAAAAAGAAAAATGGATTAAAAGAAAAAAACTGTTTGGTATGGGTAGAAAATGAGATGCAAAAATAAAAGACTAAATGGTAGAAACATTATTTTCCAACACTTTTCCACCATTTCCCAACCTATGCAGACATGCAGTTAAGCTAACGTAGGGTACCATCGTAGATAATTTTTTTTTTTCCTAACTCACTCTTTTACTTTAGTTTTAAGGATGATGGTCGAACTTGGTAGATATGCGATGTGTCCTAGCCCAATTAGCACGTCACACTTGTCTTGTGATTAAGAGTTGTGGTTTCACTCCAAGTAACTCCATGATAATGTGGCACATCAGATTATTGGAGTGTATTTTTTTATGAAACTACACATTTTAAATCCACAATCACATGGGCTGTGGTCAGAACCGACCATAATGGAATTTAAGACTATCATGAAAATCGTTAACATGACCAAAAGTGAAAAAACAATAGGCATTGAATGAACAGGAAGAAATATATAGAGCTGTGTTCGGTTCAACTGCAGCTCCGCTGGAAAACCCCTATAGCTTCTGTAGAATTTCTGCAGCCGCAGCCGCAGCCACAGCAAAGCTGAAGCAAACAGAGCATGGTATATCACACAACCCTATAGTATTTACATACTGGCATTACTGCATTAGCTAAGATAAACTAACTCCCTAGACACTAATCATTTCAGATGTGGCAACTGACAAATGTATAGCTAAAATATCCTTCATAAGTCTTATGCCCATCTAAACCCTTCATCACTATCCTTGCTGTTGACAGAGCACGTGCTGAATGAACAGTCCAAACCATGTGACTTGGCTTTTGATACGAGAACTTTCAAACATCATCAAAATGTCTTCTGGAGCCTCATTCGAAAACTTTATTCAGGTAGCCTTTGTAAAATCGACGTTTTCGGAGATGAACGGGACGCCCTTTCTTCTATGATGATTCTAAATAACTTTGTCAAAATTTGGCCCCCAAGAGTGAGGGTTTAACTGAAATTTCAATATCTCCGTATGGTTCATCTTGTTGGACATCTATGTAGTCGTAACTCTTCAGAACCTATAGGTAAAAAGAAATAAAAGTTCAAAATAAAGTTCCATATGACTAGAGAGAAACTACCTGCTGTTGAATAAGTAGATCTAGCAAGTGCATGTCAGAATAAGAACAGCGCAATTCTGAATGTTACCGTCGTCTCAAAGAACATTCTTGCAGCTTGCTTTCTTGCTTTCCCTTCCAAGATTCTGTTCAGACTGAACTTTCCAGGCTGTTCATCGGAAGAGGGTGAAGGCGCATGATCCTTAAAGAACATCGCAACAGCCCTGCAACACCATAACAAAAAAGTCAGAGCCTCCACTTAAGTAAGAACGGTACAATCAGCTCAAACATATCTCAGTACCTTGTCCTAGTAGACATGCTTCCTAATCCGGTGGTTCCAGTACATACACTAGAAACCCCTCCAGGAGTACTCATGAGCCCAGGGATCTCTGGCTGATCATCATCTTCATGGATTGGAAACAGGAATGACATATGATCCGAGTCACGAGTACTTTGTCCAGGTAATGAATAATTCCCATCAGATGATGGTATTTCAGAAACACCAGTTCCTCCAAGCGAAGATGGAGTTCCACCAGGAGTTTTGTAAGGAGTATCAGTTCCTATTATCGGAGATGGCATATCTCTTGGATAGAATCGGGGCAACTCAGGCAACATATCATCGTCTGGTGCTGCACCTGCTACTGGTGGTGACTGTGGGATAGGCAAAGGTTCAGGTTGTGCATCCGGATTTCCTGGAGGATTTGGGGCAAGCTGATATTCAGGCATTAAATCCACAGTTCCAGGAAAATTTGGGCTTAGCTGTCGTTCAGGTGATGCATCCTGGCCATCATTTGCCACACCTGCCGTGGGTTCATCAGAGCCACCCTCAACTTCAGGGACACTCACACGGGGTAAGTTTCTCTCATAGGTTTCATGAAGATTAGTGCACATCCCTGAAAAAGGAACAAACTCAGAGTATGAAATGGTTTCTTAGGATTGAAGAAATTATACACCTCTCAGAAATCAAAGAGTATCAGCTCACCATGCAGCACAGGTTCAAGAAAGAAACTGCCCTTTCTGTTAGTCCTACTGAATCTCCACATATCAAGGGCAGCTTGGGGTAGCTTTCTCCTCTTGCAGGTCAACTCATCTAGCTCAGCACCATCAATTTGATTCTTCATATAGCTGCATGAGAGAATATTAAATTCCCACAGGTACCAAAGAGTACATAATTAAAATGATATCTAGAACTCATCACTAGTCAAATGCCGCTTGTTTATTGTAAAACTATATGGACAATTAAATTGTAACAGAAGGTTAAATCGTGTACAAGTTATCCCAATTTCTAAAGGAACTTGTGCAACCAAATGGTAATATGGGTAATATGGGCATTGAGTTGTCATGAATAAGCTGCTTAGGAAATTGCTGATGAAGGTGTAGCACCCATACAGATTTTCCCCCAAAAAATACATTTGATACTGTGATACAGTTCCATATATCTTAAAGAACCAAGCAGAGCCAATGCAGTTAAGCGTGTAACTACATGTTTGGAGACAATATTCTACACTGGACCTTAGGGCTTCTTTGGGAACAAAGTTTTCAAAACCATAGTTTTACAATACCATGGTCTCTCAAATGCTATGGCATAACTATGGTTTTTTTTATAGCAGTACCATCTGGTACATGTTTGGAGACATAGTATTTTGGCCTTGTCTTCTCCCCACAATGAAAACTTTGATCTAGACCAAAGTTTTTTATACCCCAAAAATACCATGGTCTTGACAAAACCATGGTTTAAGATACATAGTTTTTGGAAGAGCTCCCAAACACCTTTAGGTCTAAATACCATGGTATTCTCAAATACCACAGTAGTGCCTTGAAACCACAAAAATATTTTGTTCCCAAACATTATTTTGCACACCAAAAATAGGCATCCTATACGCAAATGCATAATAGCGCCACCAACTACATGCTACATAGACCACAAAACGACATATAGCTTTGTTTCATAAATCATACAGATGCCAAAATATAAAATAATAGTCCAAGGACTGTTTATTCTTTGACTTGATTGTACCTCAAATGTCACCATGTATCATGAAGTATCATGCATACAATATGGATTGGATATTAAAGGCTATATGGAATTAGGGACTCAGCCCCTGCCTTAGAAAGATATAATGCACACTTTCAAGAACAATGGTATGCACATTTTGCCCAACACATAAACTGTGAAGAATTCCATCAAACTGTGAGAAGTAGTTGTTTTTTCAAAGTAAAGAATTTTGAATTGTCCGTCCAAGTTACTCCACACTGAAATATTGCTCAAGTCAACATGGAAGAATATGTTATGCCAAAGTTGAGGGTTGATTAAAACTTACTCATTGGATAGAACAATTTCCTGATCAAATTTCACCCTTCCCTTCCTCTTTCTCTTAACTGGTGCTTTTGGCCTTTTATTATCCTCGTTCTCTTGTACAGGAGGTGGAGATGGTTCAAGCCGAAATTCAGGTAATTGGGTGTCTAAAATCAGAGCAAAAGTAAAGTTGGATCAGGTGCTTCATCATTTAGGAAATTTCAAATCGATATTAAAACACAATTCAAGTGAAGCTGGACGAACAAACAAATACTTCAGGTACATAAACATCAGGAGACAAATACTTACCAAAATTTAGCGGTGCATCATCTACAAAAGCATCATATGGGCTTGATGTACGTAAATTGCGAATGGATATGCCTGGTACATGTCGACCAGAAGATGTTTCACCAATCACCGGAGGGGTGATATCCTTGTTTTGCACAAAAGGTGAAGAATCCAAATCCATAGGGTCATCGTTCCCAAGTATTGGCTCTGTTAACATCAGGCCAGGAGACTCATGTGGAGCTTCACGCATTGTTTCTGGTGGATCTAGTGCTCCTTCTGTCTGATTTACTACGTTTGAATTTACGGGTGAATTGCCAGGTGGAGGATCTATGGCAATTTCTTCATTTGGATTGTTGTTAGTTCCAAAACCATCAGGAAATGGAGGGGACGTCCTGGACATGATTGCAAGGAGACATGAATCCACAATTCAGTAAGAGAGATAATATAATAAAGAGACATACTCATCCTCAATTGGAGTAGGCTCCATATGGAATGATGGACCAGGAGCTGATGGCTCTTCCCTAGCATCCTGCACAATTGGAGAAGTAAAATTTTAAATGTTGTAAGAGGGGAAAAAGAAATAAAGTGCAGGACACTAATGAATACCTCATCAAGTTCTACCATCACATATTCTCCTTCTGCAACACCAGTGAGATAGTTAAGTGCAGAAATTTATGTTGAACATTGTGTATCCAGTAAAACTTTAGGTAGGGGTTCGCCCCTTTTGATTGCTTCAAAGAATAAACAAGTATTGACTATAGTGAACTTCCTCACCAGGCAAAGTAATCTGATCACGAGTCTTCTGATGTTTATCTGGTGTACTGCAGAGAGTTCAACCAAAAAAAAACATTACATTGGTATCATTCACATTGTAGGGCACGAAACAATGATGAATGACAGAAAGCGCTTACTCCATCAGGCAAATCGCATCGTCCAAGTTTAAGTCATCAAGATTTAATGTTGCAGGCAGTGTGATGGACTCAAATGGAGCATGGTCTGCCTCAACTGGAAGATCAACTTGGACAGAAGCGAATGAAGTTCTGATTGTGGTTACCATCCGATTACAATCTTGAAACAGGTAGTTCACCTTCCATGAATAAATGCGAACTAGACCTAGAAGGAGATGCCCAGATAATCTTAGAGCAATTGGAACCTCAGGGAACATTATACTCTCTGAAAAGGTGAAAGGCATCCATTAGAAGACTAGGCAAGGATTTACAGAATAAATAACAGGGAACAGCAAAAAATTATTGAATGTTCTGTAGATAAAATCAAGAAAGTACATATCGATACAACACATCATAAAAATAAAAAAAAAATAAAAAAAAAATTGGAACCAAAGTATAGCATGAATCAAATCACTCGGTCACTTCCACTCTTCCCCACGCCCAGCCCCAATCATTGCCTCACCGAATCATACTACATGTCCTCAGTCCAACTATGTGCAAAAGGGGATAATCATCCAGACAAGCATGAACAAGCAGACACATTTGTTTGCCAAATAATATCACAAGTGCACGACTGCCTTACAAGATCTTAACTTTGGCAATAAAGAAGCCCCATCATCTGGGCAAACAGCCGGTGCTAATCAATTGCAACAATGTATGCCCCAACTTCCAGAAGACAGAGCATAATTGGTCAACAATAAAGTACTGAATAGTTTTCTTTTCCATTTCTACGTAGACCCTGTGACAAGAACCGTTCTTTACGCGAAATCCCTAACCAGTAACCAAAATGCTGGAATATCTACAGAAGTGTTCGGAACCAAATACCCACAAATCGTTATCTCCTCTCTTGCTCAGACCACAATCGACCAACATTTCCCCCGAACAACACAGAGAACACTGCACCTTCAGCTTCCACTCCACCAGACGCTACAAATAAGCCTCCCCAGAGAAACAATGGGGTGACAAAAAAAAGATCTGGTTTTCTTCTACTGGAGACGGACAGGTAAGGAAGGGGAAAAACGCATCTTTGATCGAAAGAGGGGCGGAGCCGACGAACCTGCGTATGAGGGGATGTCGATTCCGTCGATCTGCGGCTTCTTGATCTTGCGCTCGAGGTGGGCGGCAATCCAAACCGTGCCCAGCGGGCTCTTCCGCGCGAGGATCGTGTGCGAGTAGAACATCCTCGCTGATCCCCTCTGGCTGGCCGGCGGGGGCTGGAGTTCAGGTAGCGTCGACGGCGCACGGGAGAGCGAGGCGACAGGAGAATACGGGATGGGATTGCGATTTGTTTCTTTAGGAGGAATAGTTTTGGAGGGAAAGGTAGTTTTCCAAATGCCGAGGAGGCGGGAGGGCGCCACATTGGACACGGGCTTTTGGCGCGCAGTTTTCGGCGTCGTGGCTGGGTGGGTGGAACTTGCTAGATGGACGGAGGATTAGGCGTCCAGCAGTTTTTTTTTTTTTTTTAGGCCTCCAGCACATGGTCTATATATTACGAAATAGACGATGCGTTGGAATAAGGCCAACTGGCCTTAGAGATTAGACCTGCCGACCTGATCCAATCCGTCCGATTATAGCCCGATCTGATCCGATCCAAAGAGTTTGATGGGCGAGCTCGGGCTAAGATTTTCAACATGATCTGCCTAACGAGTTGGATCCGAACCAAGAATTTTAAGAGTCTTTTATCTATAAACCACTGAAAAAGATGGTCTTCCTTAACTACCACTAAAATTTTCATTTCGCCATATCTGCCACTGGGTGATTTTTGTGTGCTCTTGTGTGCCATTGACATCCAATTTTTAATAGTCAACATCTAAGTTGACCATACCAGATTTCATAATTTTTTCAAAATATCGGGTTTGTCCCTCTCGCTCCCTCCACCTCGCCTTTCTGCTCTCTTTACCTCTTTACCGCCGCCGCAACCAAGGGCATGGACCTCGGCGCAGTGTGGCAGCGGCTGCAGGAGTCCCGAGAGGGAATGTCGGCGCAGGAATGGTGGAAGGTATGGGAGGCCGCGGCCCCGCGCTGCCACCTCGCCACCATGGTCGTGCCCCCCCTCCGCTCTCTCGATGCCGGCTCGCGCGACCACGCCAGCCTCCGCGTGCCGCGCCATCCTGCGCGCCCGGCTGCTCGTATGCGGCCACCCCCTCGCCCCTCGTGTGCGCTACCGCCATCATCAATCAGATCGAACACGTCCGGCACAGCTGCAGTAGCACCACGCCCTGACGCGGAGCGCCGACCGTGTTGGGTCGCGCAACGTCCCCTGCGATGCGAAGCGACTCCTGGTCAGACGCTCAGTATGGGTCCGTTTGGTTGGAGAGCGAGGTAGGACGGAATGCCTCTATCCCCAATTCTAAGAATGGAATGGTTCCATCATGCGTTTGGTTGTAGGGATGGAATGGCTCTATTCTTTGTTTGGTTGAAGGGATCGGATGACAACTCCGTTAGCCACCGTTCCATGGCCCTCGGCTCTCAGGGAAGCCCATCTTCTTCCCCATCGTGCCCGAGCCCGACTGCACCTCCAGCGGTGGCGCTAGCCTCGCCCATCCGCACCTCCCTCCCGCCGCGGCGTGGCGTCGCCTGGCCCCGCCTCCTCCTGCGGTGGTGCTCGCCCCTCCCAGCGGCGTCTCCTCCCGTCGGCAGCGGCCCGGCCTCCTTCTGCGCGGTGGCGGATGAGCGAGGCTTGGCCTACTCCCGTGGCGGTGCCCGCCCGACCGCAGTGCCTCTCCTGCAGCGGCGCCCCCCTCCCCCCCCCCCCGGCCGCATCGCCTCCTCCTGCGGCAGCGACCCCGTTCGGCCTCACCGCCTCCTCCTGCAGCGGCGGCCTTGCCCGGCCTCGCCTCCTCCTCCCACGGCTTCCACCACGACGCGCGGTCGGCGCCGCTCCCCGCGGCCTTCGCTACCGATGCGCAGCCGTCGGCGCCGTCCCCCACGGCCTTCCGCACCGACGCGCGGCCGCCCACGCCGCCCCCGAGGCCTCCGCGCATTGACGGCAAGCAATGACGTCGGAAAGGGACGAGCGCGTCCGGAGATTTTTTTGGGATGGGCGGATGACGGATCTTGAGGGAATATTCCCATACTAGGATGGCTCCGCTCCTGCGCTCTTGAAGCAAACAATGCTAAAACTAGCACGGGATGGCTCCATCCCAAGCCATCCCACGAACCAAACGGACCCTATGGCACCGCAGTGGCCCCCTCCACGTAGATGTAGTGCGCCCTGTCCAGGGCGACTTCATGGCCGTCCACCAGGCAAGGTACTGCGATGCATCGGCGGCGGTACGGTCGCTGCTGCGGTGCGCACGGAGAAGTCCGGCGTGCCGGCGGCCGCTGGGGCCATACGCTCACCTCGCTGCGGCACGGGAGATGGTCGATGCGTGGTGGGACGTTTGACAGCAAAGCATCCATGGCGAGTCAAGTACTGCACAGGTCTGAAATTTGCTTGCTTGCTTGCTTGCATCTTGGCGAGACTGTAGGATGGGACTCTACGCCATGACGGAGACGACGGGACGATGAACGCATACAGCTGCTTCAGTCTACTGTCGCCGCACCGTTCGCAGCCCAGGTCGTCACGCTGCATCATCCATCCCACGCCACCCAGCGTCGGCCGAGCCGATCTCAGCGCCCCCAAGTCGCTGTCCCTCGCCTAGCTGCCGGTGGAGCCGAGGCTTCTGAGCCGAACCCCCAGCGAGCAGCCCATAGCCATCCGTGTGAGCGGCAAGGAGGAAAAAAAAAATTCCAACAAAAGGGCAATGTTGTCTTTTCATCATCCCGTTAGCTGCCGTTAGCCTGAAAATAGACGGCAATGGCTCACAGAGCAACATAAAAATCACCCGGTGACAGATAGGGCGAAAAGAAAATTTCAATGGCAGTTAAGGAAGGCCCATCTTTTTTAATAGCTCATAGGTAAAAGACTCAAATTTTAACCTGGAATCCGAAAAAAGCCAAAAAACCCGACAATTTACATAGGCCCGACCCGACCCGTCCGAACCCTATCCGACCCGATTGGTTGTTGGGTCGACCCGACCTAAGAAATGCTCAGGTCTATTAGAGATACAGACAACACGACCCGAATAGAAGACGATAAACCATGGTAGACTCGATTGCGAAATTTGCAAAATTTAGTACCGGAAATAAAGATATATGTGCATGTCACTGTTTCAACTGGTGGATTTACTGTAAATCACCACACCATTTAGCGGTTTCTTTAAAAAACGGTCTTAGGTTTTACTGGATGAGCACCTTTTTGAAGGAGGTGGAACCATTGAAAATGAAAATCAGGCCCTATCAAACCAAGCAATATCTTTTTATTGCTACGATTCATTTAAAAACGAGATCTTTTGTTTGTTATAAGACATCTTTTGTTTGTTATCAGACATCTGGCCCATCTCTCCGTTGTCTTCCACACATAGACACAATAGGTCAACTCCACCATGCCCCAGAGCTTTATACCTTCGAGGTGGAGAAGGTTCCACCGGATGGGAAGCTCCGCGCAAGCAGGAGCTATTGCACTCAACCGAACCTACTCGAATAGCTCTAAGTTTGGGATTTGAGATCACGGCTTATTCTAGGGATAGATGCCCATGCCGATGGCTTGTCTGGCCTGGTGTTAGCGGCCATGCACTAGGCTATGTCACAATATGCTGCGAACGCCCACTGAGCCTTGCCCAAATTTGTGAGTTATTAGTGTTTTTTGGTGTTTCAATATGCAATTTTGGGATGTTGTAATTGTTGTATCCTCCTATGTTTCAATTGGGATTAGGATGTTGCCATGGATGTTTGTGTGTTTTGATTTTCTTTTAATGTTGGTTTAGTTGTTGTAGGAAACAATTTTATTTGTTACGATGGCTTTAATGTGGCAACAATTTTCAGGGTATGTTCTAGCAGTAAGACGTTGATAATACAAGTATTAGATGTCGCCGCTTGTGTTTTATGGATGTTTCAATAGTGTTTGCTTGACGTTTCAATTAGCAAGCTAAAAATGAATCACTAGTTGAATTCTAATGTTTCACATGCTTTCATGGATGTTGCAATAGTGTTTGATTGACGTTTCAATTAGCAAGCTAAAAATGTTTCACTAGTTGAATTCAAATGTTTCACTAGTTGAATTCTAATGTTTCACATGCTTTTTTTATGTTGCATCTACTCATGGATGATGTTGCAAAGCTACTGTACTAGGATCTCTCCTCCTCTCCTGCATGTGCTCCACGTTAAGGGGATTTTCTCCAGAGAAGTGTTGACGCTCGTTATATACTAAAAATATGCTCTATTTTTTTATGATTTTATATCTTTTTGAGAGTCAATCTTATTGAAAGGACCGAGATGTCGCCTAGAGGGGGGTGAATAGGTGATCTAAAACTTAAAGACCAAAATCAAACAAATCAGTACAAAACTGGTTGAACCTGCCTTGGGCCGGTTCAACCTATACATGATACAAAAAACTGAATTGATCTACAAATTTAGCCAACCAAACTTGGATCCACGAGTTGGAGAGTGTTCCTTGGTGTTCAACCTTGTAGATCTGTAAGGGAATTGCCTTGAGTCCTGCACAAACGAGAGATCCACACAAAACTCTCCAAAACAAGGTGAGAGAGCCAAGAACAACAAGAACACGAAGAACGCAAGCAAGCACACGAGACAAGGATTTATCCCGAGGTTCGGGTACACCACCAAGGTGTCCGTACGTCCTCGTTGTTGAGGAACCCACCAAGGGTTTGGGTTCGCAACCCTATCCTCTTCTCTCCAATCACCAAAACCGGCGGAGAGTACTAACTATGCGTTGCTCAAAAGAGCGGGTAATACAAATTTTCCGGAGCAATCCACACGAGATAGATGCTTCAACGGGTAACGCCTAGCCGTCTAGGAGCATGTTGACAACGGAATTTGGCCGCCCCTGTTAATGCGTCAAAATCGGCTTTGGGCTATAGAGAAAGCAGGCCATTGGGCCTTGTATCGTAGATTAAAGATTAGTTAAAAGGGTCCAGTTTAAGTCGGTTAGGGTTTGTAGCTTAATTATAGAAGGGCAGGCTTGCCGCCCGAGTCTCTGGACTATAAATATATACCCTTATTATCGAAATAAAGTTGACGACATACGTTCATCAAGCAGCGGTTGTCTCCACATCCCCTCGGCGCATCGCCACCTCTAGCGACTAGAGTTTCAGGTAATCGTCATGCTGCCTTAACGATTTATTTCGTTATAGGCATTACGACGTTAGTCGCCTGGTAAATCGTGTACTGAAGCGTTTTTTATGGCACGGTTTGCTAGTTACCATGATGAATCTCGCGATAAGTTTAGCTTAGCGCGAGATCCATTAGTTATTCCGATGAATTTCATGTCAAGCCTAGCTTGGCATGAGATCCATCATGTGTATGAGCCGATATGCTTGCACGTCGGCTCATGTACAACTTGCTGTTATGCTAATATTTTCAATGATGCATGCTATCACGCTGCTAGTTCGTTATTAGATTAGCATATCGCAAGGCTTGAGGCATAGATTAGTTCTGTTCTTATAGCTTTATCTACAGATCATGTGTTATTAGGAAGATCCGATATATACCCTGTCATGCTCTTATCTCTTATCAAAGATACATCTGCTTTTATAGCTTTACTATATGATCTTTGATGTAATAGTAGATTTAAGACATGTTTGACGTTTATCTGGATGTTTTAGTCGACTGGAACAGATCTAGTCGTGTTTCTTCTTTCCTTTATTTGAGCACTTCATATATTATATCTGGATATGCTATTGGTAAGACAGCAGGGCCTTGCCGACGCAGAAGATCCGACCCAGGATGAGCCGATCCAAGCGATCCGGCTAGTATTTAACGTTTAATATGTTTTGTCTACTTTACAGGGGAAACAGGAACCAACTAACGCTATCACCACCTGTACCTCCTGGCTAGGTTATAAGCCAGGTGGCACGCCCGACTAACACCGAGCCAAAGACGATCGACTGATCCGTTCGCAGCAAGGAGGAGCGATCCCTACGATCCACATACACCTCCCGGTCCTATTGTGTGAAGCTCTCCAGAGTGCTACCCGTCGGTTTCCTGGTGCAACACATTTTTGGCACGCCCAGTAGGACAACAGATCTCAACACAGGCATGGCTGCCAAAGGACGCAGCACTGGCAGCGATGAGAGCGGCGAGGAATACGTCCCCATCGACAAACCCGAGGATCTTCCTGAAGTTCACCAAAGGCACTATGCTGAGATCATGGACGAGCTCAAGGCTAAAGCCCTCGCCATGTACAGGAAGTCTCGCCACGGCGGCATCATGTAACGTGGGCTTCCCTCATCGCTTCTCGACGGAGTCAACCTCATGACCCCCTCGCAGCGGCGCACTGAAGCGCTTCGCGAGGAGATACATAGAATTACCGCGCACGCTTTGATCAGATAGTCCGAGGCGGTCATAAACCGCATGGATAATATCGTGGTCAAGACGGTCAGAGCAGCGTTGGCCGACGAGCCCCTTCACATCACCGGCCCCGAGTTGAACGGCCACGTTGGAGAAGCCATGTTCTACTCTAGGCCACTCATTCCAATCTACATCGAGGTACAGGGGGATAACATCGCAGAATTTGTCATGCATCCTCTGCGTGACAAGCTCCCTCTTGAGACCAAGGTATACTCCACTCCGCCCTTGGCCATACCTGACGGTTTCGTATGCCAAATGAGGTACCGTCAGCTGGAAGAAGGAGAAGCACCTCCTCCCCCGTACCCTAACCCGGTCCTCGTCAACCCATCACGAGGGCCAAAGCAAAGTCCGCCAGAAGCCAGGCCTACGCACGGAGCGGTTCCACACGGAGCAGCAAAGACGGCGGATCAGGAGGTGATTGATTGGCGAAACACGTACGGGACCGGGCCGATCCATAGTGATCAGGCCATGTATACTACAGGAGCGGGCCTCGACATGTCTCGGAAAGACCTTTCTGAGATATTGAAGAGCCAGTACGGCATTACACCTCTTCGGGGTGCCGTCACCTACGCGAAGCAGTATCCGGAGTTGTATGATCATCTCGAGGCGCCCCCCAAGTTCAAGATCCCTGACTTCACCAAGTTCAGTGGCAATGACGGGGCTAGTACCGTGGAGCACGTCAGCCGGTACCTCACACAGCTAGGGATTGCATCAAGGGCCGAACATATGAAAATTCGGCTGTTTTCTCTGTCATTAACCGGGCAAGCTTTCGGTTGGTACACTACGCTGTCCCCTGGATTCATTACTACTTGGAAGCAACTAGAGGAGAGTTTCCACGCACAATTCTTTTCTAGGTCTGATGAAGCTACGTTCACGGATCTGAATAGAATCCACCAGCTCCCAGGGGAACCAGTTCACAAGTACATCCAACGGTTCCGCAAGTTAAGAAACCGATGCTACTCTCTCCATCTCGATGAGAGGATCCTGGCCCAGATAGCATACAACGGGCTGAACAAGACTGTCAAGGCAGTATACGGGGGCCGACCGATTTTGATTCCATCGGCCATTTAGTGTCAAAAGTCTCTGCTTATGAGCGGAGCCATCCAGAGGTTTTGCAGGAAAGGCAAAGACGGAGTATCGGCTGTATTCAGACCGAGGAAGACGAAGCCTTGGACGATGCCGATGCTTACTTTGTTCAGTGGGCAAGGACCAACAAGCCTCCGCAGTGCCAGTGGGTGAAGCAGCCTGAACCCATCCCAGGCTATGACTTTGACGTCTCAAAAACCGAAGCCATTTTTGACATGCTCGTCAAGGAAAAGTTGTTGGTGCCACTCCCTGGGCATCAAACCACTACGGTCGAGGAGATGCGTGGCTGCAAGTACTGCAAGTGGCATAACAAGCTAGACGGGCACAATACGGGTGACTGCAGGATTCTGCGGACTGAAATCCAGAAGGCCATTGAACAGGGAAGGCTGGTTTTTGCTCGCGCTGCGATGAAGATAGACACGACGCCTTTCCCAGTCAATGCCATTTACGCTACGAGTCCGTTGCCTGACGAGTGCTACTCAGAATTCGTATCCGAGTCGATGTATCGAGCGCGCTTGGGCAGGGCTATTTCTACCGGCAAGATCCTGCACCGGGGCAATCAAGATCAGTATTCCCATCTCCTCCGAGGTTCTACCGCGTCGATCAACATGGTTCACGCATCCAAGGACAAGAAGGCAAAGGCCAAGGTGGATCCTCTTGATGACATTCCTCTCGAATTTAGGGCCGAAGAGCATACTTCGGTCAGAACGGTTCAGAGGAATCGGCGATGCTGTCCCAACTCGGGGGTATTGATTGGCATGTACGCACGCCATCATCAACGGAACGAGGAGCGGCGTCGAGCTGAAGAGGAGGAAGCCTACCATCGCGAACGTCGCCGTCATCTTGAAGAACGACGTCGCCAAGACCGATGGCGCAAGGAACGCCGCCGCGAGGAGCAGCGGCGGTACAAAGAGCGCTGTGATGCCATGAACCGCGTGGAGCACTGGCGTTGCCCCTACTTTCACTTATGCTGGACGCAAGGTATGGAGAGACTCCCCACCCTTGACGACTGTCCAGAATGTTCCGACCGCAGGGGTCACCGTGGCAAAGCATCCGTGTTCGAACACCTAGAGCGCGCGCCATCGCCACGACGATATCGCACGGCCTCGCCATGCCATCGCCGGGACCCTACTCCTCTGCCGCGACGTCCTCTGTCTCCACCACCAAAACAACGGTCCGCGTCTCCACTGCCGGCGCGCTCGCCCTCTCCAGCAAAGCAGGACAACCTAGAGGACGTTCGACGTCGCTAGAGTGCCACCTTGCGAGGTGGTGCCCTGAGGGTTTGACAAAGACGCAAAAGCGCAGGGTTCAGCGCTTATGCAGCTTAGAACAAGCCGAAGAGGAGTATCTTCGGCAGCTCAAGAAGATTGGGGGCATCATGCAGATTCCAAGCTTACGCCCCGAACGTAATCTCGTTTGGAAACGAAAGCCCCAACCCGATGTTGCTGAGACATCGACAAAGCCGGCATCAGCTGAGCCGGCTAAACAAGACGCACGAGAAGGTTCGTCGTGCATGGTCAGTGATGACTCATCCAGCGACGACGATGACATTGAAGACGAAGTCAATGAGGTGATTAAGAAGGCTGCAGCAGGAATGAACATGGTCTTCTATCTACCTGAAGATTTTCGTCCTCCCAGCAACGAACAGATGGCCGAGTCAATGGCACAACTCACCTTCGGCCCCGCTTTTGAAAAGCCGATCGACAAGAAGTATCGGCACCTTAAGCCTCTCTACGTGTAGGGTTTCATCAATGGCAAACCAGTTGGCGGGATGCTCGTCGATGCGGGTGCAACTGTTAACATAATGCCGTACTCTTTGTGCCGCAAGATTAGAAGATCTGTTGAAGATCTTGTGAAGACCAACATCACCCTCAATGACTTCAAGGGGACTTCGTCCCAGGTAAAAGGGGTCCTTAATGTTGAGCTGACAGTTGGCCACAAGACGCTGAATACTTCCTTTTTCGTGGTCGACGATCATGGTCCTTACTTGGCTTTTCTTGGCCGAGACTGGATTCATGCCAACTGATGCGTGCCTTCTTCAATGCACCAATGTTTGATCCAGTGGGACAGCGACAACATTGAGGTGGTGCCCGCGGACGATTCTCGCAGTGTGGCACAATCATCTACATCAGATGAAGCAGAGTGTCTGTCGGACAGGCAGGAGTTGAACTGGAGTTTCCTAGAAGAGGCAAAAAACGTGATCACGCCGGTTCTGCCAATCGGCATTCACCTATAGACAGTAGACTGCTTCAGCCGACGGCGTCGGCCGATCTCCATCGGCTAGTAGATGCTAGTGGCGTATCTACGGACGCACAGGCCGTAGTGGCCGATCCGCGCGATCGGCCCTAAAAAATTTGTAATCATATTTTTTGTAGCAATTCTGTATTGACCAATCCAGGCGATTGGTCGCAAAACATAAATTTGATTTATACTTCTTCCAACAAAGATGTTTTGTCATGCGGTGATCAACTGCCCGATGATAAGGAACAGCCTGAAATCGCCTCCCCATCCGTCTCCGGCGTCATCAAGCTCGACTCAGGAATTTGCCGAGGAGGGTAAACTCGGTTTTGGTTTCACTCCTTGGGATGAGCTTGAAGCGGTTGACATCGGTCCAGGCGATCGTTCTAGGCTAACATGGGTAAGTAAGAAGCTTGACCCAGAATTTAAGACTAAATTGGTAGAACTGCTTAGGGAGTTTCCTGATTGTTTTGCCTGGGAGTACCATGAGATGCCTGGTCTTGATCGATCTATCGTCGAACATCGGTTACCAACAAATCCTAGGTTTCGTCCGTTTGCACAACACCCTAGAAAGATCGATGCAAAGATTGTAGATACGGTCAAGGAGGAGATAGAGAAGATGATTCGTGCAGGGTTTATTCGTCCTTGCCGATATGCCACCTGGATATCGAGCATTATTCCTATGTGGAAGAAAAACGGGAAGCTTAGGATCTGTATTGATTTCAGAGATTTGAACAGAGCTACCCCGAAGGACAAATATCCCATGCCTATCGCCGAATCACTTGTTGATGCTGCAGCCGGCCATAAAATGATGAGCTTTCTTGATGGTAATGCTGGGTATAACCAGATATTCATGGCCGAAGAGGACGTATACAAGACAGCTTTTCGTTGCCCTCAAGGTTTATTCGAGTTCATGGTTATGACTTTTGGCTTTCGTAATGCTGAAACTACTTATCAGCGAGCCATGAATTATATTTTCCACGACTTGATTGGTCGGCTTGTGGAGGTTTACATCGATGATGTGGTAGTGAAATCAGTTTTGCAAGAAAATCATTTAGCCAATCTTCGCCAAGTTCTTGAGCGCACTCGGAAGCACGGGATGAGGATGAATCCAGATAAGTGCGCGTTTGGTGTCACAGCTGGCCAATTTCTTGGTTTTATGATCCATGAAAGAGGGATTGAAATTGGCTCAAAGAGTAAGGATGCCATCGAGACGATGATGCCACCAAAGACCAAGAACGAGCTTCAGAAGCTGATTGGCAAGATCAACTATATCAGAAGATTTATCCCTAATTTGTCTGCCAAGCTTGAAGCATTCATGCCGTTGATTAGGACGCAAAAGAGTGAAGAATTCATATGAGGGCCTGATCTAACAACGCCACCAATGATAGCTCCACCTCGTCTTGATGTTCCATTTATTGTTTATCTCTCAACTGACGAGACAACCATTGGCTCTGTGCTAACTCAAGAAGTCGATGGGAAGGAACGGGTTGTCTACTACCTGAGCCGACGTTTGCTTGACGCGGAAACTAGGTATTCTGAGATGGAGCGTTTATGCTTATGTTTATACTTTACATGCACCAAATTACGACATTACTTGCTTAATGCTGAAATTTGGGTAGTATGTAAAGCCGATTTTATTAAGCATATGCTGTCAGCCCCTATTCTTAAAGGGAGGCTCGGCAAATGGATGGTTGCTCTCTTGGAGTTTGATATCAGGTACAAACCAGCCAGGGCTGTGAAAGGCCAAGCATTAACCGATCTTATTACCGAACGATCGGCTCCATAACAAAATTTCGTCGGCATATCATCTTGGGCTCTGTTCTTTGACGGTTCTGCGTGTGACGCAGGCTGCGGTGTTGAGCTTCTTATTATCTCCCCTCGGGGGGCACAATATGAGTTTGCTTTTCGCCTCAGCGAGCGGCGCACTAACAACCAGATAGAATATGAAGCTTTGTGCAAGGGCCTTGAGTTGTTGCTAGAAGCAGGAGCCGAAGTAGTGGAAACTTTCGGTGATTCCAGGGTTGCCATCAATCAGCCGACGGAGGATTTTAATTGTGCCAGTGATTTATTATATCCTTATCTCCTGCGTTGGCAAGAATTGATGGCGAAGTTCAGATTTGTTCAGCTAACATGGATACCAAGGGAGAACCGCCAACAAGTTAGCACAAATAGCTTCTGGATACGTGGAACAAGACGATGACGTTTGTGTTGGCGTCATGCCGATTGATACAAACGACTGGAGAGCCGATCTTCTCAATTACTTGAGGGATCCGGCTCGGGTGGCAGATAAGAAGACAAGACATCGTGCCTTGAAACACGTGCTTATTGGTGATGAATTATACTTCGGGACTATGGAAGGACTATTGTTAAAATGCTTAGGGCCGACAGAAACACTTAAGGTTATGCACGATGTCCATGAAGGGGTATGCGGTACCCACCAATCAGCTCACAAAATGAAATGGCTGATTAGGAGGTCAGGGTATTATTGGCCAACCATGTTGGAGGATTGCTTCAAATACTATAAAGGTTACCAAGAGTGTCAGAGGTTCGGAGCCGTCCAGATGGTGCCGGCTGGGCCGTTGAATCCTATTGTCAAGTCATGGCCATTCAGAGGCTCGGGCATGGACATGATCGGGCAAGTTAATCCTCCGACCAGCAAGGGACATAAGTGGATCCTGGTTGCCACTGATTACTTTACCAAATGGGTAGAGGCCATGCCGATGAAGAACGTCACGGCCAAAGACGTGGTGAACTTTGTCAAGGAACATATCATCTACCGGTTTGGCATCCCACAAACTAGCACCACGGATCAAGGGACTATCAATTTGGCTGAAGAATTCAAAAACTTTGCCAAAGAGATGGGTATCACGCTGCTGCAGTCGTCTCCCTACTACGCTTAGGCCAACGGACAGGCCGAGGCGTCGAACAAGAATCTCATCAAGCTGATCAAAAGAAAGATAGACGAATATCCTAAGCAGTGGCATGATCGGCTTGCAGAGGCGTTATGGGCGTACAGGATCTCGTGTCACGGGGCGACTAAATGCACTCCATATCAGTTGGTGTACGGTCAGGAGGCCGTTATGCCATGGGAGGTTAACATCGGCTCTCGTAGAGTTCAATTTCAGAATGATCTGTCAGCCGATGATTACGCGTCTCTCATGAACATCAACGCAGATGATTTAACAAAGCTTCGGTTATGGGCTTTTGAGAAATCTCGTCTGGGAGTTAGTCTTGCTAGTTGGAATGAAAGATCCAGCATTTAGAAAGTGGTCACCTAACTGGCACGGGCCCTATCGCATAGTGGAGACTGCCCCAGGGAATTCATACAGAATGGAGACGTTTGAAGGGGTCCGGTTTTTTAGAAACGTCAACGGTAAATACTTGAAAAAAAATTATCCTAGTCTGTCGATTGGATCTTGACTTATGTGAGAGCCGATGTGGTAACATCTGGGCTTGGATACCCGATGCATTAGCACCGATGCTTCGCCATCCGGTCTTAACAGGAGCCGATGTATTAAAGCATCGCCTTTAGAAAAATAAATAAGCAAATTATGAGTGGTAGGGCCAACGTGTGCCATTGGCCTTAGATAATAGCCGATGCTAGGCATCGCCTTCAGTACAAAATACAGAAAACCATAATGTTCTTAACTGAGCTACATGCTCGGGGGGACAACTGATAATGTCCAAGTGCTTAAGTAAATCATGCAGAGGAAGATGCTGGTAACCTCTGAAGGTATTGGCGGATTGCAGTCAAAGCCTTTGTTCTGATCGCATCGGCAGAGTTGATGATTTGGCGATCTGGTTCGTCAGAGCCAATTATCAGTCCCTTGTTGAGGTCATGGATATGCGCGATGCTGGCTTTGAGCGACGTTGACAGTTTCTGCTTGTTATCAACAAGTGTCTTCATGCTTGCATCGTTGGCCAGGATGGCGGCGTCAACCCGAGATAGTTCTTCCTCAAGGCGCTTGATTTCTGCGGTTATCTTCATCTTCTTTGCATCAAGTGCTTGTCTGGATGCTTTCAGTCGCGCCTCTTCACTGTTGTCATCCAGGTTTGCCTTGAGCTAGTTTGCTGCTACGCATTCCTTGGTGATCTCTTCTTTCAGGGCCGGTTGGTTGTTGCGGGAGGCTATACGTGACGTGGCGGCCAACACCTCCTCGCGAAAAAATCCAAGGTGGGCTGTGGGCCGGAGCACCTGCTTCAGGCTTGAAGGCAGCATGTCGACAATCGGCTCGAGGGCCGTGCGGATTCCGTCACATGCAACAACCAATTTCTCAATTGGAGCTTCCAGTTGCTTGGCTATTTCCTCGAGGTTTGAGGTCACATCGGCGGTAGGAGACGTGGGAGGACTCTCAGTCACCAAAGATTCGCCGATGGTTGAAGGATCAAAGTTTAGCAAGGATGCAGCATCAAAGGTCTGGCAACAGCATGGTTAGTTCACGAACTATAGACGAAGAAGACATGCAGTTAGAGACACACCTGTGGAGGGCTGACTTCCGTACTACGAGCTTCGTCTGTCCGGCCGGATGTATCCTTAGGAGAAGAACTGGGAGGTTCAGGAGAGTTCTCTTCTTCAGCTCTTTCCTGCTCCTGGCTGTGAGAGTTGTGATCCTGCATATAGAAAATGGTCAGTACGACTCTCATTACTAAAGCCAAGGCAAAGTGGAGCTTACTGGTGATTCAGAGGGAGGAGGTTGAGCCGAGACAGTGGATTTGGGCTTGATAGCGGCTTTCTTAAATCTCGGCTGGCGAAATCCTTTGTCCTCTCTCTTGCGCTTCGTCCCGGGGGATGAAAAGATGACCTTGTCAAGGGAAGGCATGTTGGCCTGATACATAGGCAGTGGTGCCTGTTGCAAGTATTTGAATGGCTGGCCTGCATCGTCAGTGGGGACAGGTCCTGCTTGCATCTGTAAGCAAGAAATTCGGTCGTATCATAAAGCAACAATGCACAAAGAAGGCCGAATTAAATGGGGGATTACCTCTTCCGGTGTGGTTTCATGCTCTGGATTGATGGCTAGAAGAGCCGATGCCACATCATTGTGAAAAAGATGGGGCCTCCAGAAGTTCCACCAGCAGTTGAAGCCATCAGCTGTATACACGAATTCAATCGTGTCGGGTGTATTCAGCTCCAAGTCAGAAAAGATGGAGTACGCTTTGGTGGCTACCAAGGAGTCGGTTATATCGGCTCGGCTTTAGATTTTCTCATGGATGATTAGGCGAGGAGAGGTCTGGTAGGCCGAGTTGACGAGCAACTAAAACAGGTTGGTATGCTTCATATCCTGGTTTATTAATTCTGTTACTAGTGCTCATGCTGACTGGGAGAAGACAAGGAGTAGCCACAATGCCGAAAATAGCACGGGTTTCTTCATCAGTACTAAAGATTTCTAGTCTAAAGAAGGATGGATTCTCGAATTGCTTGGATTCGGCGTATGCATTATATACAGGGGTGGTTTGGGAGCTGTAGAAGCATTTGTACCATTTGGCTGTTTCAGCCGCATCAGTTTGGGTTATAGGTAATTGATGCAAGGCTTGGCCAAATGAGGTACAACGGATGGATCTGCCTGACAGATCTGGAAAAGATTAGGACTCGAGCGATGGAAAGTCTGGGATTTCATTGCGGAAGTACAGTTGACTCCAGAGCTGAACGAACTACCAGGGGCCGCCTGTCTTATACATTGTCTAGCAAGAATGCGCTGGGTATTCAAAGAAAGATGGCGGTACAGTACGCTGGCAAAGTTGGCCTCCATCCTCGGCCCTGGAATCTGGTCGCCAAGACTCTTGAGCTCGGCGCCGGGTCCTTTAGCGCCGAGCTAGCTTCCACAGGCCATTGTTCCTTCTGCCTAGGCGCTTGAATCTGGTCGCCAAGGTATGATACCTTGGCGCTGGCTGGTTTAGCGCCGACCTTTCCTACCCACGCCAGGCCTCGGTGCTGAGGCTCGGTGCTAACTAGGCGGCGCCGAGCTTGAGTAACTCGGTGCAGTAGCCTTTAGCGCCGAGCTTGATCACCTAGCAGAAATTGAGCCAAAAATTTGAAATCTTGCAACCACAGGAAAGCAGTCATCACAATGCATATTTCACATATATCACAATGGCTTCACACATAGCACAATCCACATAGTTCGCAATCCATCCAGAAACCACAAAGTTCACCATCTAAAAACGACATAAGTCACAAAGTCCACATAAGTCACAAAGTCCACACAGCACGTAGTTCACAATCCACAACCGACATACGTCACAAAGCACAAAGTCCACAAAGTTCAGCCCCTCCCTCGCTCCGATCCACGTCCCCCCCCCGGCCTCCTCGCCTCACTCTCCCACGATGACCGAGAGTGTCGCTACCTGGAGTGAAGGATGCCTTGGTGCGCTTTCCCTTGTTGTCGCACTGGCTTCAGAGGCGTGGCTGCGATGGTTTAGGTGCATCTTAAAGCTGCGACGGTCGAAGCTCGTCGTAGGGTGGGTCGCCGTTGTCGCCGATGTCATCGTTGTCGTTGTTGTCACCGCCATCATCCTCATCATCAGTGTCGTCATCGGGGAGGACGTTTGAACCGGTCCCCTGACTGTGGTGATGTGAACCCACCGAAGACGACGTGCCTCCCCCTTGTCTAGTATGCGTCCTCCAAGCACTCACACTGGATACGGTGGTCCGAGTCCCAATGATCACATCTTGGGCACGATAACCCATGTGGTCACCAATCTTCTTGAGGCGGTCCACGGTACGCTGCAAAACCAAGGAGGCACGAACGTATTAAGAGGATGGTTGGAGAATTTGTAGAGTTGAGTGGATACTTCTAATCGATACCGTGATGAAGGCCTGTAGTTTCTTGGCCTCATTTGCAGTCCCCTCAGGTATCATCAGAGCCTGCCCGTGCTCAACGACAGTCCTCATGATCTCATTTCCTTGAAAACATAAAACCATTAGCTGTGACATTTGTAAATAAAATCGAAACGATTGACACAACAAAGAGGAAAAACTCACTGCTCGTGCAAAAAGAGGGCCCAACTCAACTTGCCTACCCTCACGGGTCCTCCGGTCGTACTCATTGTCGCCCTCATCAGAAGTGGCAATGTCCAGGTAATCCTCGTGTGTCCATGCGGGCCTAAGGTGCAGGCATGTGCGAGCTGATAACCAGCCGAGGTAGGATTGGTACCGACTCTCGCGGTGGATGTTGAAAATCCGAACCACGCTGTCCTTGAGGTGCATCCACTCGTCAATGTACTTCTGGTGGTAGTTCTGAAAGTTGGTGACCTTCTTCTGTCGACGGCGATCGCACCTACAAATGGTTACAATGTGAGCCAAAGTTATGAAACGATCATGAGGGTGTTATATGAATGAGAGAAGAAATCTCACTTGTGCAGTTCCCAACTAGTGGAGAAAGGCTCAGGTGGCCACTTCTGCTCGAGGCCGAATTGACAGCATACTCGGTGTGGGAGATGGTACTCGACCGCGTAGAAGCAAATCAGCGGGCAGCGCGTGAACCAGACGTCCTCGTCCTAGCGACACAGGACGCTCAAGTGCAGCACCTGCACGGGGTAGGTGGCATACGGCATCCATTCAACCTGACATGTCGACAAATAAGAGGCAATTTGAGTCGTACGTAATGTGTCAATTTGTGGACCCTTATGAAAACTAAACAAAATTGACTCACATGTTGCGGGTGAAGGATGTCGAACTTGTTTGTGTAGGTGACGTAGGCTTGCCTTGTCAAGGAGTAAGTGCCGATCGCCGACTCGAAAATGTGCGCTACAGTCGGTGTTAGCTCATGGTCACCCTGTGGTGTCCACGCCTGTGGTGCCGGCATAGAGTGAGGCCTACCAATAGGGAACCTAAGCCACATCCAGATCTGCAAAAATAGGATATTAGAGCTCAAGTAAAATGAAACCGAATTGACTGCAACAAAAAACGAATCTTGGTTACTAACCTGTAGGAGGGTAACACAACCTGAAAGTGTGGAACCAGGTGAAGTCCTATGGCACGCCTCGCACAGCTGCCTGTAAAGAAAGGACAACACAGCTGAACATTCCACGCCAAAACCGACCAACGTTTGTCCGAATCACGAACGGTGGTGCATTTGTCCGAATCACCTAAGCCGCGGACATTCCACGCCAAAACCGACCAACGTTTAAACAGCCAAGTCCCGCTCACGATCCCAGGGTTGAGGAAGCTGGTCAAGGCAGCGGTGGGCTGCAAGGCCGCAAACGCAGTGGGCGTGGTGCTGGCGATCGTGGACAAATGAAGATTGGCAGCGCCCCTGAGCTCCGAGTCCTGAGTCTGTGTCGTGTCTTGTTAAGTTGTTGCCATGTCAGTTAGTTATCTGTGGTCTCCTAGCTTGTGCTGTTAGTGTCCAGTGTGTCCGTGTGGGTGATTGTCTAGGTCCTGGTAGTGCTGGTTTGTTCCTGTCGTTGGTCGTTGGTCGTTGGTCCCTGTGCTCGCCGGCTGCTCGTCCATCTTTTTTGTCCTGGGTGCTGCATCACGGTGCGTGCGCGTATCGTTTACTCCTTGATGACGTTGTCGTTGGAGAACCTACATTGTGGTCCAATTGTTGCTATGAAGGTGGATGGTTTAGTGGACAATGATTGTGTATGGTAGTCTGTCTTGGCTTTGATGGCGGCAGTCATACTTTTTCTTTTTCTTTTTTTTTTGTTTTTTGGCTGTATACATCTTAGTTGTGTAGAGACCGGAAGTTGTCTTAGTAAAATTACATCATCTTGATGTAATTTTCTAAGATCTATAAAGCTTCATTTTCCAAAAAAATATATCCAAATCACCAGCTCTGATCCTCTCGCCCGACGCCACGTCGATCACCTGCATGTGTGCATACGGTCGCTTGTTGTGGTTGTTTGCGTTGCGAATTATTGAGCTAATTAATATCTCTCTCTCTCTCTCTCTCACACACACACAATCCTGATCCAACAATCATGTAGCTATAGGAACAATATATATCAACATCGATGACGTACGGCGCTATCGCCGATCCGATCTGCATGCAAGTTTAATTTGGTGCGTCCTCATCCTGCCCCAACACAGAGAGCTAGGTATGACCGGCGGCATGCAACAATCTAGCTGCGTCATCAAACATCAAATATTTTCAAACAAAAGGCTATACTATCCTTTTTAAGCTGTAGATGCTGTGGTCTAGTATAGATGCTCATATATAGTAGAGACGATGGGACATGATGAGTACTGTGTAGATATTAATTAGTATATTGTTTGAAAAATGATTAAGGTTAGAAAAGTTTCAACTTATTATAAGTCACCTAGTCAGGTAAGGTTTAGAACAGAGGGAGCACAACGGCAGCTACTAACTTCTTGGAGGGTAATTGGAGTACCAAATCAATTTTTCTAGTAGAATGTGATATAAAATCTTTTGGTTGATATAGACCATTAGATGTTCATAAGTTCAATATTTTAGGCTCTTTTTTTTTTGGTTCGATCAGCATGGTAATTTCTATTTCCCATTTGGATCCCTTCATTTGAAGGAATTGGAATCTACTATACAAAATAAGTTATTTGTCTTAAAATTTGACATTCCACAACTTTCCAAAGTTTAGATATATGCCTATCTTAAGTTCATAGGGGTGGGAGATGGAAATTGATTCTATAGATCATCATGCTTGATGATGATGAAAATAATCTCTCTCATATAGCAAAAATGCATCACATAAGTATCCTTTCCATATGGCCAACAATAATATACAAGTCTTGATGATGAATATTTGAATGTGATTCAATTATTCCAAGGATACAAACGGGGCCTTAGTGAATACGGTATCTTTTAACAGTCTCTTATCAAGATAATGGATAGATGGGGCAATCTTTGTATTTGAAATTCAAACTCTTGGTATTATTTGCATGGTACAGAATATTTGGCTAATATTTTAGATGATGTTGATGATAGCGACCAATGATGTAGATCTTTAATTTTTAGTTGTGTGTGTGTGTCCTGCAAAATTTGTCTCTTTGCTTAGTTGTATTTTTGGTAAGACTATATTTGAAAACTCTAAATTGCTGGATAATCATAATTCATAACGAAAAAATGGCGCATATTTTTCTCTCTTTGTTGAGTTATACACACACACGCTGAAGAGGAGATAAGGTGGAGGGGCTTTGAGTCCCTGTTATAGTACGTACGTGAGCTTTAATAGTTTGTACAGTAGTCGAAATGCATGTGGTGTCATGGTACGCGTGTACGATTATGAGAATCACACTAGTAGCTAGTACCTAGGAGCAATATTACTTTATTACTAGCAGAAATGCCCGTGCAACGGGACAAAGAATATCGCTCCCTCTCCTGGCCATTCTCACCGACTATACAAGGAACGATATCTCTGGACATGGTCAATCCTAATGTATCACGCTTGCCTATTGCATAATACATCAAGATTACATGCGTCTGCCTAACAAAAAGTTTAAGTTATATCACATATGAAGGTTGGGTCACCTTCCTCTGCAACGATAGGATCGTTGTGACATGTTTTCATCTTCAAACAAAACAAGACAATTAGTGCCGTACGTTGCTATGTAAAAGCCCATATACATATGAAATTGACTAAAAACGATAGCGCAGGACAATCCTCTTGACAGGTGTGTTTGGGAGACTAAAACATCAGTGACAAAATTCTTCTTTGGCTGATACTTGTGAGATTTTTACATGTTACATATAGGATTAGAATCACATATGTTAACTGTGGACTGACTTGGGCCCGAGCACATTGTCCATCCTCCTCATTTGAGGTGATGGATTAGGGGTTTTGTGTCCATTGACCTTAGAAAACGGGTTGGTCAGGCTGCAAAAGATGGATAATGAGTTACCTGTCAGGGTGTAGCCATGGCAACCGTTATTGCATCTCTATAAATATATATTTGGCTACTACTGATACCATAACGCTTCTTGCTACCATTCTACTCTTATTTTAATTTTATGGAAAAATACTTGAAATTAGCGATATGATTAGTTGAATATGCAAAAGATAATTATTAAATCAAAGTTCTAAAATATATAGTTATGATTCCATTTTCATTAACCATCTGAACTTTTACTTTTCATTAACCGTCAAAACCTTTAAGACTCGTCGAATCGTCCGGTCCAAATAACACACTTGATTACTGTATAGAGTTTGAGGAGCGATGGTCTTGTGTCAGGTCTTCCATAACTATATATTCCAAAACCATCCTCATCGACGTAGCGCCATAAGAAAAATTAAAAATGACCACCGCACCAGCGCTCTTGCCCAACTTTTCGTTCCTTCTCTTTTTTATTCTCTCACCTTATCCGGCGGCCCTGTCTTCTCGTCGTCTCCCGCAAGGCCACCAAGCGCGCTCTCTCTCCTCTACCCACTTTTCCACAGCAGACCACCAAACTCGTCAACAAAGCTCGTGGCCAGATCTGAGAGCGAGGTGGGCGCAGTGACCCCTGGAGGGCGGAGCTGTGGCGGTCGAGCTACTACGGGGCAGAGGCATGCACGCTGATCGCTGAGGAGAAGGCAGCCCTGCTCCGTCTGCCTGGAGCCGTCTCATGGACTAAGCTCTGCGGTACTCGACGGGTCCTATTTTTGTCGGATCCATCCGGCGTACTCCTCTCTGAAGCACTTAACAGGTCCTGTGTTTTCCTTTCTATTCTTGATTTCTCACCGCCCTCTGCATCCAATCCAGCGATTTGATGGTTATAAGCAGAGCATTTTTTGGTTTAATACACGATGTGGGATTATAATATGAGATCTATACCGTGTTCTCACTACTGAAAAAATGAGCATCCGTCCACCTCCTTTATCCCGGTACTAAATGGAGCCGGGATAATGTGTATATTAGTCCCGGTTCAAAAGATTGAGTGGTCCCATAGAACATTACCAACCGGGACAATGTGTATATTAGTCCCGGTTCAAAAGATTGAGTGGTCCCATAGAACATTACCAACCGGGACAATGTGTATATTAGTCCCGGTTCAAAAGATTGAGTGGTCCCATAGAACATTACCAACCGGGACTAAAGACACCGGAGGCATTAGTCCGGTTGGTATTAGCCTCACGAACCGGGACAAAGCCTCGTCGGTGCATACAATAAAAAGAAAACTTTCCCTATATACGCAGATGTGATTGTGTGGTGTGATGGTGGAGGTGGGTACACGCGAGGTCTAAGGTCCTTGGTTCGATCCGTGGCTAGAACACAAATCTTTTTAGATTTTTTACAGGCCTTTAGTCCCGCGCGCTTGGCTAGTCCCGGTTGGCTGCCAACCGGAACTAAAGGCCTTTTCTCAGCCGGGACTAAATGCCTTTTCTCCAGTAGTGTCTTTTCTACTCTTTTGTATATATCTTGCTCATTGGTTGGGCCGTCGTAGGCCATGAGTTTTCTGCGAGATTCTGACCCGACGCGGCAGGATAGGACGCACAGCTGAGAATCCGGCGCCTGGATGCGGCGCGGTGTCCGTGGAAGAGAAATAGAGATGGGACTGCTGCGCGGGCAGGGTGGAGCGATTTCCTCTCTTTATTACTAGGTACTAGTAAAAGCGCCGGTGCATTGCAACGGAAATTATCCACTCATAATAATTGCATGTTGTTCTAAACATGTATTGTTGCGTCTCAATATATTATCTAAATATGTTGGTGTAACACCCAAAAATTTTGACCCCGAGAATTTTCTCCAAATCCCTCTCTAATTCAAAATCGGATTTTGAAAACTTTGTTTGATTGAGTGTATGTTATGATCTCAACAAAATTTCTAAATCTGTCGCTCCAAATGTTCCTCAAAATCTCCAGCAAATTTTCCCCCATCGAAATCCCCTCAAATCCCTTCTTCAAAATATCCAAAACCAAATCCCAAAAATCCAAATCAGAAAAGAAAAAACAACTCCTCTCCCCCTTGGGCCGCGGTCCCCTCCCTGGCCTATCTCACTCCCTTCCTTTCTACCTGGCCAGCAGCCCATCTCCCCCCTCTCTCACTGACGCCTCGGTCCCACACGTAGGGCCACCTCCCTTTCTCTTCCACATGGGGCCCGCCTGTCAGCTCCTGCCCCCTGTTCTTCTTCCTCTGCCCGGCGAGCACGCGACGCTCGGCCTCGCTCCGACCCGCACGACGGGCACCACCCCGGCCGCTCTCCGGCCCTACCTCGACGCATCTTGCACCTCGCCCCCCTCCTTCCACAGTCCGGGCGGGGGAATTTTTCCCCCGACCCCCTTCTCTGTCCTCGCGCTAGAAGAGCCGAGCAGAACCCCGGCCTCCTCCTACCCCCGGCCTCCCTCTCCTCGCCGGCCTATAAAAAGGCAGCCAGTGCGCCCCCATCCTCACACGAAGCTATTGAGTCACTCCACTCCTCCGTCCGCTTCCTACTTCCTCCTAATTTTGCCGTTCTTCATTCACGAACAGAACGCGCGCTCCATCGCCATTCTCCACCCTCAAGCCACTCTGGTTCAATCAGACCGGCGGTGAGCACCACACCACCCTCCTCTACCTCTGCCCACCCTCGAAATCTATTTCGCTTGCTCGAACCGAGCTCTCCACGGAGCCCCCGAGCCGCCTCCCATGGCCACCCATGGCCGGCCCTCTTCTGCACCTCTGCTCACAGTAAGAGCCAGGGGATCAAGTTCGCCTCCACCTCCTCTCTCTCCCCATGCCCTCGGATTGAAGAACGGTGGCTGGTTGCTCGAGTATGGCGAGCTCTGGTGAGCCCTTGCCGTCCGCCATGGCGGCGCAGGGAGCCGAGCAGCAGTGCTGCTCGCGTTTCTGGCCTGTCTGGCTGGCCCGTTCTGTCTCTGTTATGTTCCATCTTCCCTTCTTCTGTGAATGGCAAGTGGGCCTAGCCCCTTGTTTCCTCGGCACCACAGCCGCCAGTAGTAGCCGCAGGTGATTAGCCTACCGCTAATCACGTGAGGTTGCAACGCCAAGCTAGCCTATGCGGCCGTGTACCATTCTTTTCTTCCATTCATTTATTCTCGAATTAATCTCTCGACCATATGAACTCCGATTCAGTTGATTCTTCCTTTTAAATTCATCTAAAATCTATATCTACCATCCAGATTTATGTCATGATTTTAAGAGTTTCCAGGGCCAGCCTACCAGCCAGTGTCCCGTTTGACACCGTAGGCGCGGACCGTTGACACCAGTACGAAGCTCTGCTCATTAGCAGTCCAAAGATTTTTTTGTTTCTCCAGAATCCAAAAATATGATTTTATCCTTCAGTTTCTAAATATTCGGATTTTGGAATATTCTAAGAATATTCTTTTTCTTTTATCCTTCCATATATATAACTAGATAAATTCTCCGCGCGTTGCTGCGTGATTTTGAGTGATACTCCATGCATATATCACATAAAAGCATTGCATGCATAAAGCCATAAAAAATCGATGCAAGATATAAATAGGAGTTATAGTGGATGTTTACATGGCATACAAGTTAGTGGAGTTTTGAGATGATGTGGCTTCATGCATGTCAAGAGAAATCATGTAATGGGGTGTACCTATTTAGGCATAGAAGGTTTCCACCTCTTCGAAAGTCCATATCTTTCTCATTCCAACTCCGATTCAGGAAATACTTACACCTAAATTCTCCATAAATCGAGCCCTACGCATCTATGTACTTTCCACAACCTCTCACATTTCACCTCTGGGTGCCACAGAAAACCGTAAGTGCAACCCCTCGCGTCCGGCGCCCTCGTTCTCGCTATGGCTGTCCATACATCCAGTCGCAGCGTTCCTTCCTCATCTACTTGAAAACCCAGTGGAGTGATCGACTCGCTGCTCAATGCCTCGCTGCGCAGCGCCTAGCTGTGGAGCAACTTCACTCGCTAGAGCCAAAGCCGTCGGTACAATCTACCAATTCGCAAATCCTTTCCTCAACATAAACCAGACCCTTGTTGAGCTCATGATGTGCTTTGCTTGCCTTGTTTTCTGTGTTTTTGCTCGTAGGCCTTCTCGGAGAGTCCGATCGATCCTATCCCCGAGACGTTCGACTCGGTGACTGGAGCAAGTGTCTGCTACCCCCCCAACAAAGTGAACGGCAAGTCTACTGGAATCTCATTTGATGCATAAATTATCCAGTTTTTGACACACAACCCATTGCCTTATTTAATAATAAAACCTGCATGTTTTGCTTGTTAAGGAAACATGGTAGGATAGCCACCTGAATCTTTTTAGAAGTAGCGCGCTTAGGTGGATCGCTCACTCAACTATATATATTAATCTTGTGGTTACGATGGTGGTGGTGGGTGTGTGGGAATTCAAAAACATGGGGAAAGACCTCGGCGGCCGACTTCCGTTGACCATACCACGTGCTAAAGGGTGGAATACCCGGGTACCGTTGCCACAGTTTATCTGGGGTCCGGCCTCGTGGAGAGGACTGGACGGCGTATGAGGAAGTTTCTGCCTGAAGGACCGAGTTGAAGTCTCATCTTGCCTAACTCTTTTGGTACAACCACTTGACATTGTTTGGAGCAATGCCTAGCCCGAGCCAGAATGGATAGTCTTGCAGTTGTCTGCGGTGCCGATGTGGCAAGAGGCTAAGGACTGAAGGCTTGGGTCACATGTCTGCTGGCAGGGCAACAAAGCTGTCCAGATCCTCTTGGGGCATTGCTTGATGATAACAGGAAGGCAAAGGCTAGATTGGAATTCGGACGCTTATTTGGCCGTAAGCAGTCGCTGAGTCGAACTTGTGGGTCATAGTACAACCTCTGATCAGAGTATGAACCTATCCGGATAGTTCGGTGTCCACTGGTAAGGTTACGGCTTGGTTTCGACAACTAGATGTTTTACAAAACTGTGTGGGCTTGGTTGGGTGAAAACTTGTGTGTTTTGGATGCTGCGGGGCGCGGCCCCGTAGTTGGAGAAAAACCTTGCGGCCTGCGTGCCATAAGCCACAATGGACTGCTAAGTACAGTGGCACCACTTTTGGAAAAGGTGTTTTCTAGAAATAAAACTATGAATTAATGAGCCTTGCATATGAAAATGTTTCAGCAAATTTATCCTAAGCTCCAGATATATCTTGCATGTAGTAATAGCGATAACCCCAATTCCATTTGGAGGAAGGTGGGCTTGCGGAGTACATTTTCGTACTCAACCCCCCATTGTTGTTGTTTTTCAAAGAAGACGAAGTCGCCTTTTAAGAGGGCTTGTACGTGTAAGGGTTGCGGCCTATCCTAACGGTGTGAAGTGAGAAAGTTTGGGTCTACCATTTAAGTTGCGTTGCAATTGTATGTTTCGGGCTGCGCCCCGTTTGGTTTGTCCCGTTAGGACGGATCTGTACTACTCTGATGTAAGAATGTGGTTATTATATCCCTAGAAATGATAATAAAGCACATTTTAGTCCCACTTACGGGCTGGGGCGCTTCAGGTGGTATCAGAGCCGTAAGTTGGCCGTAGGACGTAACCTTTAGAATGGAAATACGTTTTTGAGTTAAAATCAGTTAAAAAAATACCCCTGCTTCTCACCTTGATCCGTTGCCACCCACCGGATAGTCCGGTGCCTAAGCGCCAGAAGGTCCGGTGCCACCCACCGGACGGTATAAACTCCTCGAGTCCAACCCACCGGACAGTCTGACACCAAGCCGTCGGACAGTCCGGTGCCACCCACCGGACCAAAAAGGTTGAGGGCTTGACCCTCAAGCAGCACCGCCGGACGGTCCGGTGGCTCACCACCGGACAGTCCGGTGGCTGCTAAAAGCCAGAGAGGCCGAGCCTTGTAGTCTCCGCCTGGGCTAAACCCTAACCACTGGACAGTCCGGTGGTATGAAACAGGGTAGCCCGAGGAGAGAAAACAGCCCGAGAATCCTCAAAATCGATTTAAATCTTGGTCAAATGGACTCCAAACTTCACCAAATTTTGCAAGGACTTTGTCTAGGCCATGGAGAAGCTTTTCTCAACAGATCAAGCCCTAGGCTTGAGATTTGCTCCACGGATTTGACTTGTCCCCGAAGTGAAGTCCACTTGTCAAGAACGAAAGAGGAGGGGCTGCTCGTGGATTCAAAGATTGGGCAACACAACCACAATCAAAACCACATCCTAGCAGTCCAAAACACCGGCAAAAGAAAGATCTTGCTCTTGCCCAAAGCCAAACACACCAAAAGGCAAGAAAACGAAGATCAAAAGCCAATCAAGAAGGGAGGGAGGCAAGCACACACAAAAGAGCCACGAATTCCATCTATTGAAAGCCTTAACAAGGTCTTAGATCCAGATTACACCATTGAACTCGTTCTCCAAGCTGCCACTCTACTTCCTATCCACTTTGGTGGAGCCTAGATCTCTCTAAACTCTCTAATCTTGTTTGCCCTTACTTGGATGAACAAAACCTAGGGTTTCTAAGCCCTAAGCACCTTCTAACCAGGCAAGAGAGAGAGATTGAACAACCATTTCCCTTATTTATACTACAAGACTTATCCTAAGCTGTTTTGCAAACAGCCCCCTAAGATACAGACACAATTACACTAAAATGCCTGTAGAGGCCAGAAAAGACGCTGGAAACTTAGATGAACGGCCACGATGAAGTCCTTGATCTTCTTCGGCTCGAAGTAATCTGCCGATGTCCTCCACATGGTTAGTAGCTCATCCCTTTGGATAACTACCGGTTTTGGGATACCGGCAACCAGCCCCTGGTTTTGACGATGGAACCGGGAAACGATCTTGGGCCCTGGTTTTGTCGCTCGAACCGGGAAACGATTGTTGGGCCTCCACTTGAGTGATTTTACGGCTCACGACACCGTCCCGCACCCACGGTTGCACTTGTGGGCCGAGCCTAACTTAGGCCTCCACCCAAGCCACCTGCCAGTCTACTCGGCAGGGCTTTTGTCACGCCAAGTCCACTCTGGCGCCGCCTCTCAGTCCATCCGAGAGGGCTTCTCCTCCAGGTCACACTTAGGAGGTGCTCGCTCGTCCTTCAGCAAGTCTTCGGTGTTGATAAGCTCTCATCATAGCCAGGACGAAAGACCAGACTCGGTACACTTGAGTCCCTGCATTTCAGCCCATCTCACAATGCAACTCTCCCCTAGGATGCAGCTCTTCCCCTGAAACTCTGATCCCCTTGTACAAGGTCTCTTCCCCTTGTCCAAGGTTGGTGAAATCTCCCCCTTGTTGACAATGCACACATCAAGGTATCTCTCACCCAAATCATAAAGTGCAAATGTCACAAGTGAACAAAATTAGCTCATTCAAGGATGAAAAGCTAGTAGGTACAAGTTCTAGCATACAGAGCATGTGAGTGCTACGGGGCATGCAACATGCTCAAAAGAACCTATCTCACACAGGTCAGGAGCAAAGCATGTAGTTCAGGTTTGGTTTAAAAGAAAGCATCACCACAAGAATAGCATCTAGCAAGATAGGCATGAATACAAAATGCTAGCAATGCATACAAGGTGAGCTAATCCTATCCAAAGCATTCAACCACATAGCCATAAGCAATTTGAGACTTGCACTTTTGAAACTGATACCAATTAAATTTCAGCAAGTTTCATTTAGGTGCCATGGGTTATTTGCTTGTCGGACCACTTCTTACCAATCAATGCCAAGCCTAGGTCTAGGAAGACCATCAGGAGCTTAAGACAAGGTTTTAGTCATTCACAGCCATGGCCAAGTTCTCACCAAGGTGCAAAGATGAGCAGTCTCATGTCAAACCAGTGTGACAAAGCAAACCCACCTGGATCTTTTCATTTCAGCTCAAAAGATACCAAAATACTTGACATTTCAATTCAAATTTTCAGATTTAGGCAATGTATCATAAATGTTTAGGCAAACAACTTGCAAAGGTAGACAACTAGCACAACCAAGCATGGAAAGATAGCATAAGCATTCAACATTCCTATACATGCTAGGTAGCCAAGTCTAGTGGTGATCATGTTCAAAAATTTTCAGGAAAACAAAATGACTTGGCTCACAAATTGCATTCAATAGATCCAAAAGAGCTCAAGCCATCCATGATCAAGCAAGCAATGTATAATCTAGCACAAGTAAATACTAACTACTCATACCAAAAGAGCTCAAGTGCTAGTGTATACTATAAATGTACATGATGCAATGCATGAATATGATACAAGATGCATAATGAAGCAAAAGAAAACAAAAGCAAAGGAAAAACCAAAAGAAAACCTAAATGCTACCAAAACTCCCCCTAACTAAAAGGGAAAGCAAACACCTAACTCCCCTCTCTACCTAGCAAAGGTCTCTAAATCTAGGGGTTTGGTTAGGATATTAACCACTTGGTTTTCACTTGCCACTGTCACTATGTCTATCATGCCATTTTCATAGTTATCTCTCAAGAAGTGATATCTCACATCTATGTGCTTAGTCCTAGAGTGAAGAACTGGGTTCTTAGCAACACTAATGGCACTGGAACTATCACACGAGATGAGAATCCTTCCATAGGTAAGGCCATAGTCTCTCAAGGTAGCAAGCATCCATAGGATCTGGGAGCAGCAGCTAGCAGCGGCAACATACTTTGCCTCACATGTAGAAGTGGCTACACTAGGTTGCTTACGAGAAGACCAGGAGACTAGAGAAGTACCCAAAAACTAACAAGTACCAGAAATAGACTTGCGGTCTATCCAGCACCCAGCATGATCCGAATCTAAAAAGCCAAGGAGAGAAAGAGAAGAGTCCGCAGAGTACCAAAGACCGAACTCTAGGGTGAACTTGATGTACCTCAAGATCCGCTTGACAGCGGTGCGGTGTGACTCCCTCGGGGACGCCTGAAAACGAGCACACAGACCTACAGAGAACTGTATATCTGGCCTCGTAGCAGTCAATTACAGCAGCGTCCCGATCATACCTCCGTACACCTTTTGGTCAAGCTCCTTGCCACCTTCATCAGCATCCAAAGCAGTAGACGTATTCATCGAAGTCATCTGAGGCGAATCATCTGCCATCTCAAACTTCTAGAGTAAGTCCCTCGTGTACTTGCTCTGGTGGACGAAGGTACCCTATGGAGTCTGCCTAATCTGGAGCCCAAGGAAGAACTGAAGTTCTCCCATCATGCTCATCTCGAACTCCCTGCTCATCTGCTCAGAAAACTTGCTACACAAAACATGAGAAGAGCCACCAAAGATGATATCATCCACGTAAATCTGAACAATCAAAAGATCTTTGCCATGCTTAAGATGGAAAAGAGTCTTATCCACACTCCCCATCTGGAAACCCTAGTCCACTAGAAATTTCCTAAGTCTCTCATACCAAGCCCGGGGAGCTTGCTTTAGGCCATACAAAGCCTTCTGCAACTTGAACACTCGGTTAGAAAATTTGGGATGCTCAAAGCCTAGGGGTTGCCTTACATAGACCTCTTCCTCTGTAAACCTATTTAGGAAGGCACTCTTCACATCCATCTGAAACAGCTTGGACCCTTTCGAAGCTGCAAAGGCTAAAAGAATGCGAATGGCTTCTAATCTGGCTACAGGGGCAAAGGTCTCCTCATAGTCTATCCCTTCTTTTTGGCAAAAACCTTGAGCAACAAGTCTTGCCTTGTTTCTCACCACAACTCCATCCTCTCCCTGTTTGTTTTTGAAAACCCATTTGGTTCCTATAGGATTGCAGTGTGGTGGAGGCTCAACTAAGACCCAAACTTGGTTCCTCTCAAAATTTTCTAGCTCCTCATGCATGGCATTGACCCAGTTTGCATCAGATAAAGCATGCCCAACATCATGAGGCTCAAAAGAAGCAACAAATGCAGAATGTGCGAAGTGAGCAATAGAAGTAGACCTGGATCTAGTAACTCTCTCATTCAGGCCACCAATGATGTTCCTTGAAGAGTGATCCCGCTGGACCATCCGAGACGGCTGTGGCCCGATGGTCACCTCCCCTACGTCCTCAGCGGGCCCTGCTGCATGTACAGGTGGATCGAGTGGAGGTTGCTCCCATGTGATTGAAGGAGAATGTACTGGAGCTCCCTCATCGTCCTCTGAAAGTGAAACAACAGGTTCTGGAGCTGCATCCGGCGCAGTATCACCAAAAACACCAACGTCTTCCTCATCATCCTCAAAGATGGTAGTACCTATCTCATCATCACCTACAAGCTCAAAGCCAGAGATTGTGCAAGGCATAGTTTTATCAAAAGTAACTTCACAAGTCTCTACAATCTTGCCGGAGTCCAAGAGCCAAACACGGTATGCACGCGAGTGCGTGGCATAACCAAGAAAAACTACGTCAGAACTACGAGGTTCGAACTTGTCCAAGTTCCCCTGCTTGAGCACAAAGCACCTGCAGCCGAACACCCGCAGGTGGCTCACTTTGGGCTGCCGCCCAAATCGTAACTCATACGATGTCTTGTTAAGGACAGTAGAAAAATACGATTTGATACGTAGCACGCGGTGTTGATTGCCTCGGCTCAAAACTTCCTAGAAGTCCTATGATCGTCGAGCATCGTCCTGGCCATTTCAACAAGGGTCCGATTCTTGCGCTCAACCACCCCGTTTTGCAGGGGAACATATGGAGGCGAAAACTGGTGTTCAAGACCTTGGCTATAGCAAAAGGCTTTGAAACGATCATTCTTGAATTCTGAGCCATTATCAATGCGTAAAGCTCTCATGCCATGTCCTGATTCGTTTCTCAACCTCAAAACCAAGTCATGAACAAACTCAAAGGCCTCATCCTTACTCTCCATAAAATACACCCAAGACCAACGAGAAAAGCCGTCTACGATCACAAGAACATACCACTTCCCACCAACAGACCGCACCCGAGAAGGTCCCACAGTATCCATGTGGAGCAACTCCCCAGGACGAGCTGTCATCACTTGATTGACAGGTGTATGAGAAGCAGCAACCATCTTCCCGTGACAACAAGGATGGCACACAAGATCGCGCTCACTCTTCAACTTGGGCAATCCTCGGATTAGATCAAGTGAGCTAAGCTTTGCAAGCAAATCAAAACTCAAGTGACCTAGCCTCCTATGCCACTTCCACAAATTAGAGAAGGGACCGGCCACCAAACACCGAGAAGGACCAGAAGAGCTCGAGAAATCAACATGAAAAACCTTCCCAAAAGGCACAACAGGACAAACCAAAGACTCTCGAGCATCCAAAACACGAGAAGAGCCCTTCTTAAAGCGCACCTCATATCCTTCCTCGAGAAGTTGCGAAACAGAGAGAAAGTTGTAACCAAGGTTACCAACCAAAGCAACATCCCTCAGGATAAAACTCTCAGAAACTGGAACAGCACCAACACCTCTTACCTTCCCTGTACCTTTGTCCCCAAAAATGATATGCTCGCTGGAACTCACTGGGGTGAGACTGGAGATCCATCTGTGATTACCGGTCATGTGGCGCGAACAACCGGAATCCATTAGCCATATGTTCTCCAGACCTCCGTCCTGCATCAATAGCGGTTCATGGGGTGAGCATATGGTCAGACACTGGGGTTAGTCTGAAAAGAAGCAAACTAGTGCGAACCATCTGCTCAAAGAAGGATTAGCATAATCACAACCAAACATCCCTTGTCCCCAATCCCGCGGAGCCTGAAACTACCTATCACCACGTCGCTCAAAGCATGGTCTCTCGAAGCCTCAGTCAGGTGAACCGTAGCCGTACTGCTCACGACCCGGTGCCCTGCCGGCAAAACGTCCACCACCGCCCGGAGCACCACGAGGAAAGTGGTCTCCTCTACCTCCACCTACACGACGTGGCTAGCGGTCTCACCTATCCTCACGCCAAGTCTCAACAGCAGGCCTACAACCCTAGTAGTACCCGTCCTCGTTCCTCATCTCAGCCTCATGCTTCTTAGCCCTCAACCTGCGGTAGCAAAACTCCACCAGGTGACCCTTCCTATGGCAGTAGTCACACATGTACCTCTTGTGTGGAGCACCTTTCGGTTGGTTTTGGTTCTTGGACTGGCTCTTTGGCTTTGGAGTGGGCTTAGGAGGAACATTCCTCTTAGCACCTTGCTTGGAGCTCTCAGGAGGTATCTCAGGTGGGTTCCTCTTGGGCAAAGTATCAAGTGGGTTCCTCACAAAGTTAGACTTGGGAGTCCATACCTATTTTTTAGGTGGCTCCCTAGGCTTGTCAGTCCACACACCCTATTTAGGATTGTCAGACTGAAAGTTGGGCTTGTTGTGGATCACAGGAAACTTCTCACTCACAGGTACCCCCACTCAAATCACCAATCTTCCCATACAACTGATCAAAATCAGCTTGGGTGTAGTGATAGCCAACCCCCAACTTGTCACTCAACTTGAAAGAGGAAACAATCATGCCAAGCTGTGGTTCCCTAGTAGAAATCCAACTGAAAATGGTTCTAACATAGGTGTTTTCATCCTCAAGCTGAACATTCTCAATGGCTAGCGCATCAAGCAAGTCTCCAATATCCTTACACTTAGAACAATCAATACTAGTAGGACTAGCAGTCTTTTCAGACTTCCTCAAAGCAGCCCTAACTTCCTCCAACTCCTTCTTAAGTGTAGGACAAACATCACACTTGCCAAGCAAAATCGGCCTAGCCTTCGACTCCTCTAACGCTGCTGTAGTAGAATCAAGCAAATCTACATTACTAGCATGCTTAGCATGGAGATTAGCAATTTCAACAGCTAGAACCTGACAATCGGTGCACTCAATCTCATCAGCAACAGTACAGACTTTCTTAGCAATAGACAGATCATTCAAGGCACAATCAAGTTTAGACTTCTTCAAAGTCTCCAGCTCAGCCTCTAGAGTAGCAACCCTAGCATTTGCAGCTCTAAGATCCTTAGCTGCTACTCTAAGCAAGCGATCCTGGTTTTTCAAAGCAACAAACATAGCATCCTCATCATTTTCATCATCTCTCACTTTGGGGTCTGTGGAGGTGCTGTTGCAGGTACCAGAGTCGGTGGAGCCGGCTTGATCACCCTTGATCGCCATGGTACAGTAGCCAATCTCGTCACCAAAGAAGCAGAGCCCAGCATGCCCGATGATCTTCTTCTGTGATGCCCCTAGCATCTCAGAAGCCGTACACACAATTATACGTAAGCTAATGATGAATTAAGACTAAATCATGCTTTAGAGAGTAATGAGGAATTGGTAGATAAACCACTAAGTCAAAATTTCTCAAATCTGAAATTTTAGCTCATCCCCAAATTGATTCTGAAATTTCTTTTGATTTGACTATACAACTCAAGAATTTTCTTTTATATGAAATGGAATTGAACTCATCACCTTTCAAATGCATCTATTGTGGATGTATTTGGACTTCATTTGACATTTCAAAAGATGAAAACAAGAAAAGCTTTACTTAGAGTAAATCTGCTGCTTTACCAAAATCCTAAACAAGATTAGGGTTGTATTTCAAAATATGTTGTGATTTAGAGGAGGATCATATTAACAAAGTTGTAGGTAATGATCCAGGAAACAACTTTGTCAATAAGAGTCTGGTCATAATATGAATTCAAATTGGTCTTTTCAACCAAATTTTGTCAGCCCAGAAACACACCCCTACTCTGTCCAGTTTGGAAATTTGAGATTTTCTTACCCATAGAGGCATTTTCATGACCTGCCCTAATGAAATGAAATATAGTTTAGAAAGTCCCAAACAAATTTGTCAAAAGGAGCAAGTGGAGTTGAGGCCTATAACTAGGGTATTTTCCCCTCCCAAACAGATGACCTACCCTGTCCCTACCTATGGCTGCTGCATAAATTCAAACAAATTTCATATTTGCCGGCCGAATTTGAATATGAGCCAATTGACAAACTTGTAGAGCTCTGAGAGTACAACAATTCATCCAATTACCACTTTCCCAAATTCGGTCTCTAAATAGGTCAAACTGGCAATTTACAGGAAGGGAGAAAACACAAATAAAGTGGATCTTCCTCTGAGTCACTGACCGGTGGGGCCCACCCATCAGGGTCGTCCTCCTCCTCAGTACGACGCCGCCGCGTGGCTCGCCGGCGTACAGGGCGTACGCCGCGGCCGCGGATCGACGGCCCCACACCGCGACCGCGCCCCTCTTCACCCGGACGCCATCACGGTCGCGTTCACGCCCTTCTCCACTCGTCTCCCTCGTCTCCCTGCCTCTGGTGCGCGGAACGCCGCCATGGCCGCTCGAGCTTGAGCTCGCCGCGCCGCCGCCATCCGACCTCCTCGCGCCCCGAGGCTGCCACCACCACCTCCGCCGCGACCCGGCGCACCCACCCCGCTAGGCCTCGTCGTCGTTCCCCTCCCCTCGGAGTAGATCGAGCCGTCGCGCCGGGCGCCGCCCGCCATGGTCACCATGGCCGGCCCGCGGCGAGCTCGGGCCAATCATCCCTCCGGTGATCCTCGTGCCTAGCCGACCTGCGCCCCACGCTCTCCCCGACCCCCTCTACCGAACCTCCAAGGCCTCGGCCCTCACCACCGCCCCTAGCCCCTCTCTCCGCGTGCGCCGCCGCTCGCCGAGCGCGTCCACCCCGCCTCGTCGTGGAGAGCCCCCTCCGGGCCGTCCCCGTGCCCTCAAATCGCCACCGCCGAGCTCGCCTCGGCCGCGCGCAGCTCGAGCGCCCCTCGGCTCCGCCAATCAACACCCCAATCGCCGGATCGAGGCCGCGCCGCCGCGCACCGCCGCGCCGTGGGCCTCCGGTTCACCGTCCTCGCGTCGTCTCCTCGCTCCACCAACCGCGACGAGGTCTACCTCACGGGGTAGCTCGAGCCTAGGCACGTCTTCCTCGACCCGCTTGGCTCCAAGGCCGGCCCCATCGCCGCCGGCGCAAGCGCCGGAACGCGGGCCGTCGCGCGTCGTTCTCCGCCGGCCCGAGGTAGAAGAAGTAGGTGAAGTTTCGCATTTAAGCCCCTCAAATTTCTGCGTATTATTTGACTGTTTACTGTGTCTCGCGAAAATTGCAGGCTAGACCCTAGATCTTCTGGCGTTTCACATCTTAACCCGAACCTTGCATTTTTGCAGATCTAACCCTAGGTTCTACGGGTTTTATGTGAACTGTTCACTGAGTCTCGACCTACTTGCCTGCTACCCCCTGGAAACTACGGTTAATTGCGTTTAGGTCCTGAGATCTGATATTTTCCATTTAAATACATTTAAATGAGCTATGAACTTTGGAAAATCATAACAAATCACAGAAAAATCCAAAATGGACAAACTCAGTTGCGTTAGACTCCTCTTGAGTAGATCTACATGATTGGTGGGATGTGGAAGTGTGAAATGTCTGTTTTGCCCTTGGTTTGTTGCATGTATGACTAATTAGGATAAATGTCAAAAAGTGGACTAAATGAACTCCAAAAATTATGAAACTTGGACAGTAGATTTGTTATGGCATCTAGATACTGTGTGATTTTTGGTAGCCCTAGCATTAACTGTTTAATTACTGTTTTGCCCTTATGCATGTGTTTTGTGTATTAAATTAACTTAGAAAGTGAAGGTTACGTGAAATATGCTCCAACGTGACCTCTGGTATATTTCATGTACTCTATACAGTATGGGTAGCTCACTAGTAAAGTATGAGGTTGTGCATATTTGTTTTGGCTGCTGTTTTGAAATTGACATAATGCTACTAGTTGAAAAAGAAAATAGGAAAAAGTGCATTTATATGCTTGTTTGAGTGTGTGTTCGCTCTAGGATCATAAAAATACTACAAATTACTAGTGCTAAGAGTGATGTCTTGTAATAGCAGTCCATTGCATGTGTAGATATATGCTTGACTGGTGCTTTGCTTGCATGTGATATGAAAATGACAAGTGATATGATGGTTAAGTCAATGAAATAGGAAAGTGCTATCCGCTATGCTAGAAGAAATTCCACCAAAATTCCTATGGCTATACTACCCTATGAGTATGTTTATCAATCACTTTTCTGCATATCCATGGAATGATTAGTTATGCGTGTATGATCTCCAGGCGTCTCGTGTACTGCATCATGCATATTATTCATATAGCGACGCTTATTGCAGATACGTGATAAAGAAACAAGTGCACGGGTCTACATCAACCAACGGTGATCCAAAAGACCAACTAAGACCCATTCACGACCTGGAGGGCCCATCAGTCGTGTTTGGAAGGAGGAGTTGTCCAAGGGATCAAGGGGTTGCCTGGGGCAAAGCCTCACAACCCGGCAAACTAACAGTAGCTTAGTTTGTTCAAGTTGTCAACAACAAAGGTAGGCCCCTTAGGCATTTTCACCTATCTAGGGAGTCTCACCACCCTATACTTGTTTGTGCATTACGTTTAGGGATTTTATGAAACCCCACATGCATAAATCCTTGATGCCCAAAGTAGAAAGGATAAAACGAAGTCTATGTTTAGCCATGCTTAGACGGTAGAAGACGAGTGAAGGTATTCACTCGCGAGATGATAGGGCCTACAAATGTTTTTACAAATCCTTGGATCGAAAGGCAATCTGTTATGACTTGATGATAAGTTGAGACCGGGCGGAGATATGGTTTGATATGATGAGATTTGTGATAATGTGTTGGTGGACTCCGCCCGAGTCGATTAAGGCCCGTCCGCTGTTCGCCTGCTGATTGGCATAACATTGCTAGAGTGCTTATCCGGTATATGGGGCCGGTGAAACCTTACTTGTGCCATCCAAAGAACAGAGACACGTTCCTACCCACTGGTTGCGAGGAAGGTGGTCCGGGGGAGCTTGGTACTCATGACGGGGAGACCGGGATGCCGGCAGGCTCGTCATGGGGGCACAACCCGGAGGTCAGGCGGGAGTGAATCGAACTTGGGATGGGACAAGTGGAGGCGGGGGACCATATGTGGGAAAGCCGTCGTGTCAGTAAGCATATGGGCCCCTGGCATTTTTAGTTATTCCCGGGAATTAAAAATCGATTCGAATCGCTGATGCTCACCAGGTGTGAGAATGCCAAATATCACTGACGGGCAACGTAGTAACAACTTAAATACTTTATGCTTATATTCATGTTTTATATACAACATGCTTGGATAAGTATGATCCGTCCGACTATTCATAGTGCTGCCCATCCACTGAGAGGAGGTTGATGGATTTGGGAGATGCTTTGAGGTCGAGGGAGAGATGACCCGACGTACAGGGGCATCGCTCCTGAGACGGCTACTCCCAAGAGTTCGATGGGGGCTCTATGAATCTTGGGACGGGGCATGCGTTCATGTTTTACTTTTCTGCAAGCTTTCCCCCTATGATATTGTTGAAAATCATAACTAAGGGGTAACAGCTGTCAAATCCTGCTATCTTATGATAACATGTTTTAAATAAACAATCAATGGCTAAGGACCCACTTCTAGTAAGCTTATGCGGGTTAGAAGTCAGTCCACCAAAAAGCCTTGCATAATCTCAAATGTGTCGGGCTGAAACCGCCCACGGGTAAGTCCTACGAGTTCCCCACGAACTCACCGTTTGTTGTTGATATTTTTCTTTTAGGTACATATCGGATTATGATCAAGGATGATTACGGTGGGCTCGAGGTCATACTTGATGTTTATTTTCTGCTGCACGTTACATCTTTGTAACGATATGTATTCCGCTGCGAGGTTTATTTTGAAGTTCTTTTTCACTACCTTGTACTCCTTTTGAGCAAAAGTATTTGTAATCAATCAAATTATGTTTGTATGAAATGGTGGGTTGTTGTAATTGTTGTGGCTCTTTCGAGAGCTTAACGTGTGTGATGTCGGCATCCCTGGGTGATGGTTTCATCGAGTGCCCTTCTGGGTAGCTCAACGGACTACCGAGTTTAGTTCGGTCTAAGTGCACTGTGGGCTAGTGGTGGCAGGTGTACTTAGCTCGGATTAAATTTGGCGGTTCTGCCACATCTTCTCACCATCATCGTCATTGTCGGAGCTGGAGTCGCTGGAAGTGCCGTCGCAGTCACTCAAGCTGGCGAGGAAAGCACGGTCGCGCTCTTGCGCGTGCTTCTAGTACTGCTTTACGAACTCCCTCTTGCTGAAGTACGGTCGCTTCTTCTTGTCGTCCTTATACTTGCCCTTCTTCTTGTCGGTGGTGTACTCACCCTTGTACTTGTGATCCTTGTCGGCAGAGTACTTCTCCTGAGCTCTCCTCTGGGGGCAATCGGCGATGAAGTGGTCTGTCTTCCCACACTCATAGAACTGGAGCTTGTCACCTCTTCTGCGGCTCATCCTGTTGGAGTAGAGGCGCTGGAACTTGTTGGACAGTAGGCACAACTTCTCATCATCAAGTGCCTCCAGTTCCTTCTCCGTAGTTGAAATCAGGGACAAAGCATAGCCAACAGAAGGGTTAGCGTTAGCAGCACCGCCACTACTAGTGCCAGACATAAGAGCTAGGGACTTTGGAGTTGGTCCGCTCATTCTGTACTACGCCTGAGCGTCAACTTCTGAAGCCTTCAACTTGCTATACAGCTCGTCTGTAGTGAGAGTCTCATAGCTACTTGACTCGACTATAGACTCATTCTTCATTTGCCAAATACTACGATCTAAGGAAAAGAGTAGCTTGCAAGCCTGCTCATGGTCGTCGTACGGCAAAACCCCATTTCTTGCATTAGCACGAATCTTGTTAGCAATCGATTGAAACAGACTGAACAAGTCGTCAATGCTCTCACCAGGTTGCTGGGAGAAGTTCTCGTACTCTCGCTTGTACGTCTCGTACAGCCTGGCCTTGACCTGACTTGTCCCCTCATGGAAGTTTGCAAGGGTAGTCTAGATTTCATGAGCCGTCCTAAGATGACTCGATCTATTGAACTCAGAGCGGCTCAGGGCTGTCAAGAGGAAATTCCTAGTCTTGTTGTTTACTACGTGTTCCCACTGCGCAGCAGAGTAACACGCTCCTCAAGCACCTCAAAATCAGCACGCTGACAAATATCCCAGACGGACGAATGTTGGCTCTGGAGGAATGCTGACATGCGGATCTTCCAATATGAGTAATCGGAGCCATCAAACCCTGGAATCTTGCCAACGGACTGATCCATGGTCGCTACAAAGTGGATCTAAATCGGTTCAGGTATAGAAGACCCTAACTTGTCTCTGATACTAATTGAGGACCGAAAAGCGACCTAGAGGGGGGTGAATAGGTCGACATCTAAAAACCTATGGCCCCAAGAATCCTCCCTTCTCACCCCTGTAGGATCACGTAGCTAGGACAAGCTACTAACCCTAAGACACGTCGAGAAAAACACTACGGAAGCACTACACAGCACTCGCTCAGACGCTGAGAGAAAACGACGCAAAACGAGCCTAGAACAGCCGGGAGCAGGAGCCACCGGACAGTCCAATGCCTACGCACCGGATATTCCGACGGCACCACCGGACAGTTCGGTGCCTAAGCGCCGGATGGTCCGGTGCTACCCATCGGACGGTATAGACTGAGGGCTTGACCCTCGAGTCCAACCCACCGGACAGTCTAGTGACAGTCCGACACCAAGCCATTGGACAGTCTGGTGCCACCCACCGGACCTAAAAGGCTGAGGGCTTGACCCTCAAGTAGCACCGCCGGACGGTCCGGTGGCTCACCGCCGGACAGTCCGGTGGCTGCTAAAAGCCTGAGAGGCCGAGCCTCGTAGTCACCGCCTGGGCTAAACCCTAGGCCACCGGACAGTCCGGTGCCTACCCACCGGACAGTCCGGTGGTATGAAACAGGATAGCCCGAGGAGAGAAAACAGCCCGGGAATCCTCAAAATCGATCTAAATCTTGGTCAAATGGACTCCAAACTTCACCAAAGTTTGCAAGGACTTTGTCTAGGACATGGAGAAGCTTTTCTCAACAGATCAAGCCCTAGGCTTGAGATTTGCTCCATGGATTCGTGGATTCAAAGATTGGGTAACACAACCACAATCAAAACCACATCCTAGCAGTCCAAAACACCGGCAAAAGAAAGATCTTGCTCTTGCCCAAAGCAAAACACACCAAAAGACAAGAAAACGAAGATCAAAAGCTAATGAAGAAGGGAGGGAGGCAAGCACACACAAAAGAGCCACGAATTCCATCTATTGAAAGCCTTAACAAGGTCTTAGATCCAGATTACACCATGGAACTTGTTCTCCAAGCTGCCACCCTACTTCCTATCCACTTTGGTGGAGCCTAAATCTCTCTAAACTCTCTAATCTTGTTTGCGCTTACTTGGATGAACAAAACCTAGGGTTTCTAAGCCCTAAGCACCTTCTAACCAGCCAAGAGAGAGAGAGATTGGACAGCCATTTCCCTTATTTATACTACAAGACTCATTCTAGGCTGTTTTGCAAACAGCCCCCCTAAGATACAGACGCAATTACACTAAAATGCCTGTAGAGGCCACCTTCACGTGGTCAGTAGCCCATCCCTTTAGATAACTACCGGTTTTGGGATACCGGCAACCAGCCCCTGGTTTTGACGGCGGAACCAAGAAACGATCTTGGGCTCTGGTTTTGTCGCTCGAACCGAAAAACGATTGTTGGGTCTCCACTTGAGTGATTTTACGGCTCACGACATCGTCCCACACCCACGGTTGCACTTGTGGGCTGAGCCTAACTTGGGCCTCCACCTAAGCCACCTGCCAGTCCACTCGGTAGGGCTTTTGTCAAGCCAAGTCCACACTCTGGTGCTGCCTCTCAGTCTACTCGAGAGGGCTTCTCCTCCAGATCACACTTAGGAGGTCCTCGCTCGTCCTTCAGCAAGTTTTCGGTGTTGACAAGCTCTCATCACAGCCAGAACGAAAGACCAAACTCAGTACACTTGAGTCTCTCAAGCTTATTCATCTTCCGGAAAGCATATAACCGCCGTCGTCAATATCATCTCCTCTTCTCTCTCTGTTTCTTCCTCGGTAGCGAAGCATCCCCGATCCATGCCCAAGAGAAAGGGATAGAGATAGAGATAGAGATGAGATGAGGTCCGGCCGGCGCCGCCGTGCAGGGGCAGCGAAGTTCGCGTGAGACATCGTGGCCTCCGAGGCCCCAAAAACCGTACACGCCCTTCCGATTTCCCATCTTGGAGCAGCTCTGTCCAACACTGTTTTTTTTTTAGATTTTTATTTTTTTTCCCAAGATCCACGCCAGAGTGAGTGGCCAGCTGATTTTTTTTTCTTGATTTCCTTTTCCTTTAGATCCAGTAGTCTGATTCATGAGATTATGTCTTTCTCCAAGATCTACACGCCAGCTGATTACCGGTCTTTTTTTCTTTGTTTTTCTCCTTTTGCTCTGACGATCACGTCGATGGTCATGATTTATGAGTGTGCATATGTAGGATTTTATGACCGATTTGGTACTATTTAATTTGATTCAATGCAATATTATATTGTGTATTACATATTTTTCTCTGGGCATTAACCACGGTTGATATGGGCCAAGCCAGGGCCTCCTAGGAAAGGCGGCGTACGGCGTCAGAGCTTTGGAGGCGCGGCTGAAGTACGAGGACGAAGATTGATGGCAGAAATAGAAGCCTTTACGGTCACGTCGTCTTGACCATGGTAACCTGATACATAAAACCTGCTATTATAAAACGTGGAGGCAAGTGACGGACCAAATCTACCTGCAGAAGAAAAAGCCCTCCTCTTTTTATTATCATACTAGGAAAGATGTCTGTGCGCCCATGCGCTGCAACGGGTGATGGTTTTTTAGATATATTATCACACTAATATGTTTATGCATTACTAAAACTGATAGATGGTATGTTTTCAAACGACGAGAAATTATGTAAAAAATAGAAAATACATCAGCTACAACTTTTTTGATAAACATACGACGGCAAAATAACATAAATAATCTTGCGTTGCAATAGATGAGGGTTTTATAGATATATTATCATACTAATATGTTTATGTATCGCTAAAAAGCGATAGATGGTATGTTTTCAAACATGGAGAAGTTGGGTAAGAAAGAGAAAGAACACCAACCACAACTTTTTTGATAAACACACGACGACAAAACAATATAAAGAGCCTAGGGTCCCAGGCTCTTCGGCAATATCGATTCCGATCGCCTTAATCAATAGCGCCATTTTGTATCTTTATTTATTACTCGGTTGGAGCGCAAGTGGTATAGCGATGAAAAAGAAGGCAAGATATGCAAAGAGGAGATGAGCACTTTGATTTTGTGAAACTGACTGCAGTGGTGTCCTCCAAATTTAGGCTCCTAAAAATATTTCAGCCTCCTAAAAGGTCCTGTCCTTTGAATCATATTTCTCTCCGACCAAGGGTAAATTTAGAGTGTTCTATAATTTTTATGAAGTCGTCTTTTATCTCTAGATAGGTGCACCTCACTATGAGATTTCTGTATACATGCATGAAGCCACATCATCAAAGAGATCCACTTAGTAGCATGTCACATCACTATCCATTTAGCCATCTATATCTTACAACGATTTTCTATAGTTACATGCATGCAATACTATTACATGGCTTATGCATAGGGTAGTACTTAAATTCCCGCAGCAACACGCGGCGAATTCATCTAGTTTTTAAGATTTTAGGATGCTAATAAAGCCAAATCATCGAAAGGGTCCATTTAGTGCCATGCCACATCACCGTCCATTTAGCCATCTATTTATAACTTCTAACGATTTTTTATGGTTACATGCATACAATACTAATACGTGGCTTATGCATAGGTTAGTATTTAAATTTCTGCCAAATGTGTGGGGAATTTGTTTGTAAAATTTCAGGATGCTAGTAAAATTGTTGTGGCTGTACATGACACATGTTTGTTTATGATATGAAATATACATTCTTTTTTTCTTTTCTTTTTTATTGTCCAACTTATCCCCGGGCAACCGGCAGACCTTCTCAATCCCCTCTGTCTCTCTCGTCTTCTCGCTTTTCTCAATCCCGCGAAGCGCACCGTGTGCTGTCGGCCGGTCTCGCTTCAGCAGCTGCCGGCACACCCCTCTATCCAGGTCTCGTCGATACGGAGGAGATGCCTCCTCCGGAACCTGTGCTTGCCGAGCTGGTTCTTCTGGTTCTTCCCTGCCCCACGCCGCCGCCCCGCAAGCTCAGCTGCTGAGCCAGGTCCCGTTCGCGCCTTCGCTCTGTGCGGCCGCGCCGCGCCATCCTCGGCTGGCTTGCCTGCCCCGTTTGTGTGTCTGGCTCTCTGCTGCCGGCCAGCACAGGACTCCCTCCTCCGGTTCTCCGCAACCCAAGCGCCAGGCGTGGGTACGGAAACTCTGCAACGTCCATGGGTTTGATTTTGTGCTCTAAATTGGATTCCCTACACACTTCTCCACGGATTGGCAATGATTTATGAGTAGAATAATTTGATGTTCCACGGGCGATTTGGTATAACTGTACCATGGTATTTGTATCTTGTATGTTCATCGTTGGGTTGGGTTTCTATATTGGATTGTTTTTTTGATTGTTCATTGCTGGGTCAGGTTATCTGAATCGGATTGTCTTTTTTGCTCAGTATATCCGATTGTATTTAGAATCCTTTCTCCTATCTTTGTGCGGGAAGCCGGGAAGGGGATGATAACATGAGCAAGCACCGACAGACGAAGAAACGATGCAGAGGGAGATGGACTCACGGATCCGATTGCGGAGGGAGACTCTGGGAGGCTGACAAGTGGGGTCCACATGTCACGACGGACCGAGATACCGTGAAACCTTATTTGCTTTAATATTAGGTACAGATATAGATATATATATACTAGGTAAAATGTCCGTGTGTTGCCATGGGTTAACTCCTATTTAATTTGATAATTTTAAAATAATTAGAAGTGCATAGATAAAAAACTCTACATAAGGGTGTCAACTAAAGGCATCAAATAAAACATAATTGCGGTGTTAATAAACTTAGGCGAGCTATATAAACACTGCTCATTAATTAGGTGTAGACAATTTAATCGTTTTGAGCCCATTTTAATCCGCAACGTAGTTCCACTATTCGCAAAACGAAGGGTAATTAACCTTCTAGTGTTTCGTGTTTAGATTAAGCTAAATAATGTTTAGCTTAATTGTGTTGTCCATGCCTTACAACGGGAATCCATATACTCATGTATGGGAGGACCGAGCGATGAAAATGAGCGACGGCCTGTTATAAGCTATGGTGATAAAGTTATGGTAAAAAGGTAAACAATTATTTAGTTAAATTTTAATCTAAATTTAAATATGGTTAAATTTTTTCATAACCGTGGTGTGGTAAGCTCCGTTTGGAACAAAGGAAAAAATTTCTGTTTCTGCGTTTTTTCCGTAAAATTGAACCGTTTTTTGTAAATTCCTATACGATTCTTACGAAACTCCTACGTTTCAAACGGGACCTAAGTTGTGGCTGTGAACCAACCGGTAATTTATATATTCACTTGTCATCCAAGCAGTCACTTAGAAATTTTTTAATTTGCACCAGTTTAGGGGGGAACATGTCTTCTCGAACCCTTCAGCAAATATGTCGCAATACTTTTTTTGACGCCCTAATAATCGTAGGCATCTTACGAGGGCCAATGAGACTTCCTTCAGATTAGGATTTGTACATGCGGAATCCACCAATGGTTCCGCCTTTGGGCATTTAGTCTGTGAAAACTGCTTTCTCCGTCTCTCGAGAAGCTTTCGCCGCCTGCCTGACAACAAGCAGCAGCAGCTTCTCTCCAAATCCTCCTGCCACCGCGGCCCAGGAGGCGGTTCTCCGCCGCCGCATCAAACTCCACAAGCTAGTCACCAGCACCGGGGGGGGGGGGGGGGGTGGCGGGCTTCGAGACCGCCGCAGGTTTTTTTTTTTTTATTCTTTTAGGCTGGTCCACGAGATCGCTTGGCAGCGTTCTTTCCTTCTAGATTTTCATCAATGGACGAACGGGCCCACAATCTCGTCTCCTCATCATCCCAGTGGTCCATCAGGAGCTCCTCTTCTTGCAAATTCGTGAAAAGGCGAGATTGGGGCTCTGCCGGCCGGCTGCGTCAGCAGCACCCCAACTACGACTGGGGCAGAGGCCTTCCCTCAGGCTGGATCCGTCGCAGCGGCACCGCGGCAAGTCATGGAGCGCCAAGCGCGGGTGCGCTGTGCCGGGCGCGATGGCAAGATCCTTGGCTGCTGAAGGTCTGCGGTGATCATTGCTCTTCTCGTTTGTCCTCTTGATCCACCCGGTGTTCTCTCCTTTCTCAAATCTCAACGAGAATTCGTTCGGCCGTTCCATTTTCATCCCCGTTTTTGTTCCTAAATGTTCCTTCTCCTAACTTGTCTATGTTTTAATCTATTGATTTGTTTGACATGCCGATGGGTTATAAGCAGACCGATTTTTAGTTCCATGCACGATGTGGGATTATGCGATGGGAGATTGGGAGCTGAGGACACGGCGCGGCGTAGCCCAGGAGGATGTGGCGCGGTGGTGACCGAGGAGGAGACGGAGGCAGGGATCGGAGTGGCGTGAGGCGAGCGGGACGGTCGGCAGACGATTCGAAGTGGCAGAACATCGGACGCGATGGGAGCGCGACGTACCAAAAGGATTGGGCAGAAAAACAAGCCCACCGCTCTTTGTTAATAGGCATAGATATAGATATATAGATAGATATAGATTACTTGTACTAGTTGCACATATTTCGTTTCTTTTTTTAATTATAGCTGCCGGTTGCTAATATCTCCTCTCCTAAGAAGCCAGGAACGCGGAACCATTTGGGTTCTAGATCGAAGAACGAGACGAAGTGGAACAATGTATGGATCCATGGGTGGGACAGGTTCCACGCTCGAGTGGGATGCTACCAGGTTCATCGTCTCGCACAGGCAAGGGGCGTGTACCTCCGTCCTCTGGGTCGTCGTCCCGCGCAGCTTCAGCCGTCGCCCCCCCTGCCAAGCGTTGAGTAGTTAAAACGTCGAAAATAAAATACCATTTGGAAGGAGAAAATAGGAAAGGAAACATCTGAAAAGAAATACCAAACGTCACGGTAATTATTAGTTGACATGAACTATTGATGCTTCTTGTTCTAGGAGGATAGATGATTGTTTTGTTTTATCCTATGATAATTTCGACGGCCTTTGGGCGTCGAATTTGGTCGGTCAATGCAATTGGCAGCTTAATTAACACTAAATTTGACGGTTCTGTTGCGTAATTAACAATAAATTCGACGGTTTAGGAGCTTGATTAATAATAAATTCGATGGTTTTGTGCAATCAGTAGTTTTGTTTAGGATAATTTCATTGGTTTATTCGTTAGCATGCTGTTCTTTATCTAATCATGAAGTTTTTGTATTCAATCCTATTATTTTTATTTTACTCATTGATATTTATTGTTCAATGCATGTTCTCTTTTGTTTGACTTCATGTTACTATTGCAGCTCTTATCATTTTTAGAGTACAAGGTTCACGCATCGAAACCGTAGAGAGGCTAGACGTCACCCGTTCGAGAACTATGCGCCTCACATATATATGCTGCATGCATATATATGTGATGTGGGCGGTTTCGGAATTGTCCAACATATATTGGACAGTCTGAGAATGTAGGTTGTTGCATGCGACCTATGACGTGTCTAGGATCCGTACGAGATTTCGGTCGTAGAACCCGGTTATTCTCCGACGCACCAAGAGCAAGCTTGTGTTCGGAGAACAATGGGGTTATGCTGCCGAAATTTTATACGGATCCTAGACGCGTCATAGGCTGCATGGAACGGCCTCATTTTTAGGTGGGTTTAGGGCATATCTTTTCTAATAGGGTTGTTGTCACCTAAGCGGCTAAGCCATGATTGCTTCACATCGTTTTGATTTTTTGGCCTTTGAAGATGGATGGTGATCGAAGGACGATGTATGATGGATAGAGCAGTGATGGGGCATACTCGAGGGAATGGTGTCAGATCATGGAGGCTTTCTTAAGTCATGCATTCGCAAGAGCTCGTGTTACGTACTGTCCGTGCAACGACTATGAGAACGACAAGTACTTTGAAAAAGAGACTGTGGAGCGTCATCCGTGCAAAAATGGCTTCCTGCCTAAGATCTCGCTAGATATGATGAGAGAGGCAGAAACGCAGGGCAATGTATATGGCGAGAGAGTTTCTGCCTCGAGAAGTAAGACTGTCGATCGTAACTTGATGATCGTGGTCGTTTATTGACCTCTATGGTGGGGATGTCCATTAAATCTAATGGCTGGGATATTCTTGGGTAGAAATTTTATAGGTACAAATTATTTTAAACAAAACTCATGTTTTTATAATACTAGTAAAAATACACGTACGTCCTGCACGTGGCTTATGTTTTTAGTACATGTGAATTAAACGTACATGAAAATTGTTATCACCAATCTCTTCGATTTTAAATGTATCTTTCAATTGACTTTTTCTCTATAACTTTGATTATGAAAGTACTTGCTACTTGTTGCTGTTGGCTAAATAAAGATATAAATCGAGAACTTACGAGTCAACAAGAGGCTAAAACAGAAAGCGAGCCTGTAGATGACCATAATGCTGAATTTGAGAAAAAACTTAATCAGCTTGTTTGAAAAGTTACATAGAATTTTATTTCTTTATTTTGTATCACTATATTTCCTCTAGGTTTCAAAAGAGTATCATTCAGGACATACAAATAGAGTATCCAAAAGAGTTTTGTTCTGGTACATTTGAATCGTTTCTGCATTTTGACTGTGTTAATGTGCTGCATGTTCCCAATAATCCCATGCACCACGCTGCCGCATGTGAGCTCTGCACATTGGAAACCAATGCTGCAGCCACACGAGCTAAAGGAGGATGCTGATTACATGTGCCATGCGACCATATTTATTATGGTAGAAGAAGAAATAGACACCCCATTTAATCATTTATTGGTAAGTGAGATCTAGTCCAAAATGACACTCTTTTGAGACCTGGAGGGAGTATTGATTAACTAAGTGAAAAAAAGAATTTCATAAACACTACCAAATCTCTTTATTTTGTATCACTGTATTGATTGATTAAATTAAATACTACCAAACAACATAAAGGTTAATTACTGTTGAATTAAAACTTTCTCATAAAATAAACTTAAAGTTATGTGGCCGGCATGTGAGACAAGGAGTACATGACATCATATTTATTAGCGCAGCTATTGTTCCCTTACCCGGTCGGCCGATCCACCCAGAAGTCATCACACGTCCGCGCAGCCACCGTTCCCTTATCTCTCCTTCCATTCTTTTCCAACTTTCACCGCAGGGGATCTCCTCTGCTCTTCCGTTCCAAAGAAGCTTTCTCCGTGAGGGGAGATCCAAGAGCCAAGGATATCTCCCTTCCTCCCCATGGTCCCTCTAACCCAGCGTCTTCCCCTTGGTTCCGAGACCCTTCTTTTGGTCTTTTCTGTTTTTTGTTCCTTTTGTGTTCCACATTAGCGTATATCGCTCTGTTGTTCCTTTCTGGTTATGCGCTGTGATTCAATAGACATTGATGTATTATTAACATGTGTGTATGAAGATGCGCAAACGAGGTAGTATTATTTTTTTTGTATGATTGTTATTTATTTGGTGCAAGATTGGACTTGTCATATATTTGCAATGTTGGGCTTGTTATAATTGTGGGATGATAGGGATCCAAATCAGAACGATTAATCAGCTTGGCTTTTGTTTTCTTTCAATCATGAGCAGCGCGTGTCAAAACCGGTCTCTATCGGGTCTATTTCAATTACTATGAGATGAGGGCAGGTAGACAACGTTTTGGTGAAAAAAATTAATTACACGCATTATGCGTTTCTGCCACCGCGGTATCTGGTGCTTAGGATTTGGTGCGTATTTTTTTTTTGGACCGTAGGGTGTTTCGGGCGCAATGTGAAAAACGACTAAAGACCTTGCAATTGGGGGCTCAAATAGATTATAATCGGTCGTTAGATTAAAATAAACAGAGAATCCAAGGCTTGGTACCCAATTGGTTAAGTGAGAGTTATGTATTAATTGTTCGGGCTTAGATATCGAACGTCCTATTTAGTTTTAGAACTCTTCAGAATAGATGGATAGTCAAAAAATATCCGTGCCAGTTTCATTCCCACCCTTCGTGACCAGCCTTGGGAGCGTTAGAAAAATATTGAAATAATCCATCTTTTTTACCTTGAAATAAAAAGGATGTCAAGCCCCTTCTTATCCTTTCGTCCATCTCCAGTCTCCACCACATGACCAGCCTTTGAGCATTTGAAAAATATTGAAATAACCCATCATTTTTACCTTGAAAAAGAACTAATAAAAGAACGGAAGAGGATGCCGGGCCCGACCATCTTTTTTACCTTGAAATAAAAAGGATGTCAAGCCCCTTCTTATCCTTTCGTCCATCTCCAGTCTCGACCATGTGACCAGCCTTTGAGCATTTGAAAAATATTGAAATAACCCATCATTTTTACCTTGAAAAAGAACTAATAAAAGAACGGAAGAGGATGCTGGGCCCGATCTACTCGTCTCGTCGCTTCATTCTTCAATTCTGCTTTAGGGATGGATTTTCGTGGCAAGCTCCCCTCTTCCGTCGTCGTTGCAGCATCGGATCTTAGTGCTTAATTTTCTCCTTTCCTTTCCATAATTTGTTTCTCCGAGCAAATCCCAGCCTCGTTGTAGGATCGGACCTTAGTGCTTAATTTTCTCCTTTCCTTTTCATAATTTTTTTCTCGGAGCAGATCCCAGCTTCATGCATCTCCGCATCTCAGCCCGTTGTTACCAAGCTTATTTTTGTCATGATACATCTGATTATAAGTATGAATATCTACCGTTGCATGATCGATTTGGGATTATTAGACACGATATTGTGCAATGTATTGGAACACACTGACCAGTTGACCTCGTGAAATAATGGAATCGGCCGAAATCGGCCCAGACGAGGGAGTCGATGAGGCTCGGTCGAAATCGGCCCAGATGAGGGGAGACCGGCTGCTGGTGTCGCCTCGAAGGAAGTAATTTTTTGCTTATTAGAGTCCTTGGTTGATTGGATGCGTAGGGTAGAAAATTGGGTGGAAAAAAACCTGTGCAAAGCGGCAGGAACGAGTAAGAAGTACTCCCTCCGTCCACAAAAGAATGAAATCCTAGCTTTATCCTAAGTCAAACGATTGTAAGTTTGACTAAGTTTATAAAAAAATGTATCAACATTTATGATATCAAATATGTATGATATGAAAATATATTCCAGCAAGGATCTAATGATACTAATCACTACTACCTATTAAGAAGCTAAGGGCGGCGTGCACCACCTCTGGTGGCCTCGCGCCCTCGCGCCCCCGCCTGTTGTCTCCTCCCCTTCCACCGCGCGTGGGCCACGCCCACCACCCCGCCCCGCTTCTGCGCAATCCCCGCTCGCGCGTCCGCAATCATGGCCCCAGCGCACGCCGCGGCCGCCATCACCGCGCCACCTGCGATCCCCGCCCCTCTCCTCGCATGCACCCCGCCCCCTCCCTCACACGCGAGAGACCATTCTGTTTCCATTTTTACCACCTACATCACCGGTTCATAGCCCTCCTCCAGATCCGGTCCTCTCTCATCACCTCGGTACATGGCTGTGGCAGATTTGGTCCCCCCTCCACGGCTCCACCATCGGCACATCTGGAGGTGCATGAGCTCGTCATTGCCTTCCCCTGGCTTCTTGTGGGGCATGGAGTTCGGGTCCAGAGAATGGAGATGCAGGAGCCTGCCGCCTCAGAGGTAGAGAAGTTCATCATCGGTCGACATTTCAGGTGCGCTTTGGATTTGGTATTTTTCCCATGGGAAGCAGACAGTATGCCTACCAATTGCATGCGGTCATTTTGGATAATCAAGTTCTGCTCGTTTTGGTACAAAATGCATCCCACATGTTCGATGGTATTCCACTGTGGCACTCTGTTTTTGCCTGGTCTGCAGCTTGGAGGCATGGGCTGTAGAATCGGACTATCAGAGCATTCGTTTAGTTGATCTTTATTGTGCTCATCGATTTGCTGGTGACTTTTTTCTATTCTATTTCTTACACGATGGGAGTCCTTGTCTACGAATTTTCAGGTATCAATATGATATATTGATATCATATTGATCTCAATATTGATATATCTACAAATATTTTTTTTAGCATAACCACGGCAGGTTTTATCCTGCCTGGCCTTTGTAATGAATTTTATCAAATGCAGTGCAGGTAGTACACTGTACAGGCACACAAGTTTTAAAGCAGGAGGTTACGGACGGGTAGACCTCAGCAATTAGAGTCCATTTACATTGAGTATGCGATCAACCCAAAGAAAAAAGGTAGCCTGGTGGGCTGGCTGCTTTGCCCTGCATGGGCTTCCAAAAGTTCAAGATCAGAAACATTGTTACTTAGGATCTGCGTTGTGGTGAGTCATTGGCTGTTGAAATTTGTGTAGATGCAAATGTATTAGCATTATTTATTAGTTGGTACCAATCTCCGCTGAGTTTTTTAAATAATTTTATGGAAAGACTACTAAATGTAGCAAACTTGGAAACTATTGGACAACTTGTATCACGTAAGTGTGATTAAAGAACCCCAATTGAGACATGTTTCTGTTAACAGTGTCCATCAAGGACAGTAACGACAAAAAAATGTAAAAGCCTTCCCTAAATTGATTCTTGAAGGGATCTTTTAATTGATTTGAATAATTTGGAACCAAACAAAATAAATAATGCATAATTTACTGTTCTGACAGGACTATTATTTAGTACCAAAATTTTGATACTCTTGTTCTGGAACAAGATTGAGATGGTGGAAGCAAACACACGGTTAGTCTCCTAACATGCAAATTTCATATAAATGTTGAATTATTGTACAATCTCTTTATGTATAAAGAGCTTCTACCATCTTTCCGTTCAACATGTTCTTGGCATATTGGTATTGCTTCAGCTTGTCAGGCACCATGGCCGGTGGGCTGATGGGCAGACGTTAAGGTATGCACATATGTCAGCAGCAAAGCAATATCTATTTATTCACATGTCATTTTATATTTTCTTGCAATTAGTTCTCATGCAATGTCAGAAGTTATAACGAATGGCCTAGAAATTGCAACCTTGGTCGATTTGCTATATTCAACGTTGGAAATGTTGTCCAATGGTAATAGGTCAAACTAAAGACTAAAGAATAAGCTGAGTTTAATAGACTAAAAAAGGTTGATCATTAATGTTATTGCAATGCACAAGCTTAAAAATGAAGAAGACGAACATCACTAAGATAAGGTACAGAAAGGTTGGGTTGTTTTGTCATGTCGAATAAGGACACTTATTTTCTATTTTTTGTGTAGGTCATTATTCGCTTAGTCAGAGGACACCTTAAGCATGGAATGTCTCACTAAGGCATGGCAGTTAAGATCTTCAACTATTAGTTTTGTTAAATCTATCAGCTGTTTCTGCACAGACAAGGCTCTTGATTGCCAAGCAATGTGACTAGACCTATAGGTGTTCTAAAACATTTTAGCAGCAGAAAGCATTATCCAAGAGAAAAAAATTCAAGGATCTTCAGGTAATCATTTGTTTGGTTTATACTTTTAGCTGTGACAGCATGAAATCCTGATAATGGGTTTTCTGTGTTTTAACCCACTGTCCGCTCAGTTACTAAGACACCCTTTCTGTAGCTAAATAAGGCCTGGTTTGATCTCGGGTTACTCCAAATTTAGTTCATAACCATGCCATAATATTCTTCTTTTTCTCCTTGTCTTCTTTTTCTCCTTGTCTTGCTTCTAGGGATAGTTCTAGAATATGTAGCTATAACTGAAATCAAGTGTTCACTTATAAATATAGAAACCTTCTAAAAAAATTGCACTCTTTTTTAGCTCAAATTAGTTGATCGTGTTAGTCCATCGAGTTTATGCTTGTTAAACTTAGAATACCAAGTTATAATTACTCAGAGAAGTACAACATCTAAGTAAATTATGTATTCATATTTGAATTGCATCTATTTTATAAAAGAGACTATACAAAGCCGGAGGTTACAAACTATTGCTTTTAGTATCATTGTGGTGTCTGGCCCTTCTCTTTTGTTAAAATTAGTAGTTTCAGTTAGTATGTTTTATTGTCGCTATAATCTCAGATGCTTATAGGTCTGGTACGATGGATACGTTTCAACACAAGAAAGAACATGCTTTAGATATGTGCATTCTGTCCCTATGGTAGCCTGGCGTAGGAAGCATAGCTTCACACCAAGGTGAAGCTCAAGACCATCAACAGTCTCTTGCATGCAGCGGGCCAGCAGCTGGCCAACTCTGCTGCGAACTATAAACATTTCTATATGATTGTGTCATCTATTAATAGTCTCCCAGTTTAAGAAATAACAGTTCAACTCACGCTGATGAGCGATTAGTGGTTAGATAGATAGGGATAATAAGCATCATATTCTATTGAAGTGGGATATCTTGGTTTCATATGAAATTTCGTTGAAGAATACGATGCTTCCAAAAATATGTTACTTTGTCTTTTATAAGACTATCTATTAGATTATTTTTAAAAATCATTAAGCTTAAAGTCAACTGAGAACAAAACTATATGGAGTTGTTGAATTTGTATATGTATCAAATGTGGCTCCCGTGGCAACGCACAGGCATGGACCTAGTTTAATATATTTTGATATAAATTTGGTCAAAGTTACGATGGTTTGACTTAGGACAAAGTTAGGATTTCATTCTTTTGTGGACGGAGGGAGTAACATATTTTTGCCGCTTCTACGTACGAGGCTGATGTCCCTGAGGTGGTTGTTTTGTGTGGGCCATTTGTGTGGGCCCAAAACATTATGATTGGCCGCTCGATTAAGTTATGGAAGAGAATCAAAAGGTGGGTATACTTGTGGGTATGGAAATTTTTGGGTGAAAAATATTTACTTTTAAACTCACTCTTTTATAGGTTAGATAGTATAGAATAGATAGATAGATAGATTGTCCGTGCGTTACAACGGGAATATAGATATATCGATTCTAGGTTCGAAAGATCTATATCTAGATTAGGCTAATATATCTAAAATTGAGTTCATATGTAACCAGTGCATAACTACGGCCTACTTACTCCTGTGGTCCAAACTGGACTCATAACCGTTATATTATTTTGATGATTCTCGTCGACTCCAAGCGAATTTTTATGTGGAATCAATTATGTTATAAGACTTTTTTCCTTAGGTTTCCGTCTATATAAAGAACATCGAAAACATAACCCGTACATGATCTGGGAATTCGTTTATGTCTGTTCTATATATGGTCCGAATTGGGCTTGTGAACTTCATTTTGTTACGATGACTCCCGTCAATACTGAGCGATTTTTGAGGTGACAGTGGTTGGGTTGGAAAGCTTATCCTCTTAGCTTTCCATCGATACATGAATATCAGAAACGGAGTTCGTATGCGATATGGGCATCCGGTTTGCTGTGATCACAACAACAAGAACACCCCTATAGCAACGCATACATAGCAACACATTGATTTATGCGTTGCTAGAAATTAGGTTGCAATGGATACTAGCAACACATCTTATTTTGCGTTGCAAGAAAATCACTTAACAACGCTTGCCATGCGTTGGAAGCATTATCCGTAGTATATGTGAATGGCTGGCTACGTATGTCATGCGTTGCAAGCATGATCTGTAATATTTGCAACACCTACCAACGTTTACTATGCATTGCGAGCGTTATCCATAGTATATATAGTGTAGAGTACGAGGGTCATAGACCATTTTCTAGTCGAACTTAGGTAATTTTCTAGTCAAAGCTAGATGATGTTTGACCTAGGATTCAAATTTGGATATTCAAACAAACTCATAAAATTACCAAAGGAAACTATATGGATTCGTATTTTGAATTTAGCCAAAATCGGTCATTAATATTTTAAAATTTATAACTCAATTTGATTCATCTTTGGCCAAACCTTTCTCTTTTTATGCCTCTATATATATATATGTGACAGCTGGGTCATACTGGCACCATGGGCGAGTGGGCCTTAGGCAGTTAGGCCCAAGGGGAAAAATCCCCAGTGCCCCTCCCTTCTTCCCGAAGGGAAACGAAGCCGTCGACAGGAACGCCGCCACCTCCCTTTGTGCCATCGCGCTCCGCACTCGCGCCCTCCCTCTCGTCCGCCAGCGGTGGTTCTAGGGGCGTGGCACAGCTCTCCTCCCTTGGCCCTCTGCATTCTCCCCTTCCCTCTTCTCTAGCTATCATCACTACTGCTTCCTCGCTAGGGTTCATCCGCAGGACAGCTCCGCCATGGACGCCTCTCCCGCATCGCCTCCTCCTCCACCAATGGTGGTTCTAGGTGCGTGTTCTTATGTCCATCCCCTTTCCCTCTGCATCACCCCCTACCATCTCCTCTTCTCCAGTTCTCCTCACCCCTCGCCCCTTCTTGCTAGGGTTTGACCGATCTTCGGCCCGACGGCGGCGCTGCGGTATTCTACTTCTCCATCGGTGGTGGTAGTAGGAGAATCGAACGCAAGTATGGGCCTTGGGGAATCGGCAGCATGTTTATTCCTCTTCTGAAGGAGAATCGATCTTTGCTTACAGGTGAGGAGCATTCCCTTTGCAGTTCTAAGCTCTGGTGTTAACATGACACTTTTTTTGAACTAATAATATGGCACTTTGTTTGTACAAAGACTAACTGCAAACCTTTTAAGGAATTCGTATAGGCCATACCAACTTGTTTACTACACTACCAAGTGCCAAGCAGTTTAGGTGCTGTTTGGTTAGGAGACTGGTAACACAAACATTAACCGGACTGATAAGGCCATGATGTGAAAAAATGTAACAAATTCCTGTGATTGTTGGACGCCCTTCTTGATGTTGCCCTAGCTGGTCAAGCTCCTAGCTCCAATGCTGCGACAAACCACCGGCATGCCTGCTGCAAATTGAGCTAGTTGTGCCAAGTTCAAGTACAATGTCTCTCCAATCATGTTCATGGTCGCTCAAAACTATCTTTTCCCTACCGAATCTTGTTTCTCCATTGCCAAATTGATACCATGCATAGATCAGATTTTTCTCCCCTACCCAAAGTCCTAAATCGACCTCCTTAGGAACCAAGTTAGCCTCTTCCCTGCACAGATTGATCTTGCTGCTGTGCTCAAATCAGATCTGTAGTCATTTGTTACTACCCTGCTGCCACTAGACTGATCTCTTCCATTGATGCCTTGGGGGCCTAGAAGATGATGAGAGGAGGGGGGGCAGGGGGGGGGGGAGGGGGGGTCCAAGATTAGGGCACGAGGCGATGCGAAGAACTCAAGTACTCAACAATGAGTGTGACGTGGTGAGCAGTCGCGGGGGCTTGGAACACAGCAAACAAGCGGCAACCAAACATAAAACAACGCAATCAGTTTGCACCGCTATCAGATACCGGAGAAAAATGATGAACCAAACAACACCTTAGTTTTTCTCAGCACTAACATGTGTTATGTTCCAGAATTTAATTCCTTTCTCTGATTCGATTTTCTCTTTGTTTCAGAGATGGCAGTTTGTAGATTTCCTCGATACAGATTACCAGTTACCAGAAGTTGAAGGCAGATTGGAATGGTTTGCAGTTCACAAAGATGAGAGCTTGTTAGAAATAAGGACACAACCGCCTCAGATTGGGAATCAGCAAAACAGTTTACTAAATCTTCTCCTGGTAATTTTTCTTTTGTTCTGTTGGTTATTTTGTTCAGTTCGTTGTGCAACTTAGGGACTTCTAGCCATTAAATGTTCTCTAGAAATGATCAGCTGATTACTAAATTAACATACTAGATGAAACAATCTATGTAAGTTATTACTGCTGGTTGAAAACTATAGTCCTTTATTCCATGTAATTTAACCATTTCGAAAATGTCATACTGCTATGTATCATTTTTCCTTGTCCAATTAGTTAGGTTTCTGTGCACTAATAATATTCTTGATGATGCAGTGGGAGATTGAAACCATCTCCAATAGTATGACACAACCCTGCATTCTTGATGGATACATCCAGGTACTTTGTTTCTTGTGTTCTTAGCTACATCATTTGCATGAGAAACTCGATGTCTACCACAACAGCTTTGAATGACTGCCCGATAAGTTCAGGACCCAACCACATTGCGACAATTCCTTTCGGTTTACATGTATCTTATTGTGTTCGTGCTTCCTTTGGTTTTGACCCAGTTATGTAAATTGATGTTTATCTATGCTAACGTGGCTTTTCATTCGCATCTTATTAACTGTAGCCACATCGATCATGCAGATACAAAGAATCGTGGAGCTGAGATCATTTTTCTCCCAAAACATATATGCGCTGCAATGAATCTTATGCAAGTTAATATTTGATAAACAGTTGATGTCATACTGATGTTTGATTCTCAGGTGGGCTGCTATTTTAATTTCTATGGTTAAATCATTCAACTATATCCTAGTCCTTTGATTTCTTAATTCAGTAGTGAACATCTACCAACTATTGTCTATAAACTTGATGCTTTTATTTGTTTATCATTCAACCAAGATTATCTAATTTGTTTACATTTCTTGTCAATTAATTAAAAATCATTGGTATTAAATTAATTATACCTGAAGATTATCTCTCTATTTCTTTTCAGTTTGTATCAGGCAGCGCTATACAGGATGTCAGAGCTTGCATTGGAACGTGGATTGCTTTACTGCTTATTTTATTTGGATCAAGATCAGTGATAAGTAGGAGTCACTTTGTAATAGGACTAAAGAGGAGTCACTTTGTAACCTGATTATGGATCTTTTACCTTATTTGACAGATTTGAATATATATATGATATTTGAAATTCTAGAAAACATTGTATGCGAGATGTACAAATTTATTTGGCTCCATATAAATAAGTAAATAAAAATATTTTTCCCCTCATTTGTTTCTTGCAACGTATCTAAGCGTTTCCAGAATTATATCTAAATGTTGGAATGAGCTTTAGAAGGCAACTAGCCTGGTGGAGGAACAAACGCATGTAACCGTTGCAGTAGCTCTTAAATATCCGTTGGTACTTAGCAACGGTTATTAACAGGACTTACCAACGCATATATAAGTGTTGCAATAGATCCTAGCAACGGCAGCATAGGCAACGCATAATTATGCGTTGGTATAGACTCTAGTAACACTTATAATGACATTTAGCTAATGCATACATGCATTGCTATAGGGGTGGTCATTTTGTAGTGTCGATCTACTGTTGCAGTTCAGATTGGGCTCATGAACGTCATCTTGTTTCGATGATTTCCGTCGATATTGAGCGAATTTTGAGGTGGGAATGATTGCGTTTATCTCCTTAGCTTTCCATTGATACATAGAACGTTCAAACAGAATCCATATGCAATCTAGGTATCCGTTTTCGTGGGCATATTTCTGTAGTCCGAACCAATCCAAACCGGGTTCATAGACGTCATCTTGTTTCGAATATTCCCAACAATTCCAAAAGAACTTTTAGGTGGAATTAGTTTGGTTGGAAAACTTATCTCCTTATCCTTCAATTGATATGTAGAACGTCTAAAATAGAGTCCATATGCAACCGGGGCACCTGTTTTGTGTGACCTACTCATGCAGTCCAAACCAGACTCATGAACACCATCTTGTTTAAACGATTTCCGTCAATTCTGAATTAATTTTTATATGGGATCAATTGGGTGAGAAATTTTATCTCATTATCTTTCCATCGATACGTAGAACACCCAAAACTAAGTCCATATGCAACCGAGGTATCTATTTTTGTAGGACCTACTCCAGTGCGAACGGGACTCATGAACGACGTCTTGTTTCGACGATTTCCGTCAATTTAGAAAGAATTTTTAGGTGGGATCAATTGGGTTGGAAGGTTTATCTCCTTAGCTTTTCCATCGATATATAAAACGCCCGAAATGGAGTCCATATGCAACCGGGACACCTGTTTTCGTGTGACTTACTCTTGCAGTCCGAACCGGACTGATGAACGTCGTCTTGATTTAACGAATCTCATCAATTCCGAAAGAAAATTTAAGTGGGACCAATTGGGTTGGAAAGATTATCTTTTTACCTTTCCATAGATATATAGAACGTCCACAACGGAGTTTATATGCAACCGGTGCAGCCGTTTTTTTTTATCTACTCCTGCAGTCCGAACCGGACTCACGAATTCAATTCGTATTCGAGTTGTAACAACGTTGGTGAAGTGACGGGCCGACGGACGAAAATTTTGGCAGAAATAGAAGCCCTCCTCTCTTTATTATTAGGTAAAGATAGATATAGATTACTTGTACTAGTTGCACATATTTCGTTTCTTTTTTTAATTATAGCTGCCGGTTGCTAATATCTCCTCAGTCCTCTCATCTCTTCTTTGAAAAACGGTGGCAGAGCCTAGTACCAACCACAATTTGAGTCCAAGTCAGTGGCTCTGATCCTCTTGGCCAACGCTACGTCACCTGCATGCCTATGTGTGGCCGATCGAGACTACCCTGGATCCACACGTGTCATTTTTCGGCGTTACCGGCTAATCATCATTTTATTCATAGTACCGTCATGAAGAAGATGCCGTACAGTACTTAAGAACACAATCAACGACGATGACGCCGCTCTGTCCGATTCGATAACTGCCGTCTAATGCTAGTTGATGTGTGTCCTCATTCTGCCAGGGGTTCAAAGAATGAGATACCATGACCCCGCCTCATACAGTAGCCATCGATCTAGCTGCGCCGTCCAAATCAAACACTTAAAGTAGACCGGTTGGCTTTCTAAAGTCAAGTATCATGTTCCTATCCTTTGGACGAGTTTATTTTTATTATACTTAAAAGTATGTAGCAATATCAACGTACGGCATCAAACTAAAATCCATTTTCACGTGCGTTTATTTAGTATTGTAGAGGTTAACATGTAGTATGTTTTTTATGCATCTAGTCAAAGTCAAAAGAAAGTTTGGCTGCGCTTGTTTAATTTGGATCCACTTAGATAATCAGAATTTTACTAAATTTTAACTCTGGAATAATCCAAATAGCTAGGCCTGAGATAAACCGTAACCGGACCGCCAAAGGGCCTGTAGCCTAGTGGTTGCAGCAGCTCGAGCGGCACATGAGGTTCTGGGTTCGACTCCTGGTGGGAGCGAATTATTTCAGGATTTAACTGCTTTATTCTTTCAGTGGTAGGTGACGTCCCCGTCAACAGCGAGGCGCCTGTGGTGACTTCGTGAATCTCGAGATAGCCGGCTCTTTACACGGTGCTTTGGAGGTGCTCATAGGGGTAGGATGTGCGTGCGTGCGTTCATAGGGGTAAGTGTATGTGCGTGTTTGTAAGTGTCTGCGTTGTATTGTGTATTCGAAAAAAAAAAAAAACTGTAACCGGACCCATGCAAATTTCTACATCTCACTATCTACGTACCCCGACCTAGATAATAGCAGATTTGCAGCTAATATTGGATTTCTCCTTATTAATTCCTCCTTCTTTTGACTATGCAATCCTTTAGCTATGGATTCAAAACACCTAAGAGCTATTGTATATGCTAACAATATCTACTACGTATTGGTAGCTAGAAAAGCAGCGAGGAGAAGCACCAATGCAACAAGAACATGCGTGGCCATGCATCTAACCACCTAAGTTTGAATCTTCTCTATCTCGAAATTAGATGTATATTTCTACTTAATGAAAAACCACCTAGTTTCTTCCAGGGTTAACCTTTCCGATTTTTAGACAAATCCCGGGGTCATCCGGTATCGGAATTCCGGCCGAAATTTCGCCGAATTCCGGATTTTCTGAACCATTTGGGTTTTCAAATTTGAAAAACGGAATTCCGGACTTTCCGGTCGGAATTCCGCTACTTTCCGGCGGAATTCCGGACTTTTCGGTAGGAATTCCGGACTTTTCGGTGGAAAATGGCATTTTTCGACTAGAAAATGCTCCAAACATATGAAAAATTAAATAATTTGATAGAATATTATTTGTATCTTTTTATATATTGCAATGATGCATATTAAATATATTATACACAAATTATTCGTAACATATGCATATTGTCACATGAAATCACAAATAAAATGCATAAAAACTAAATTTATCACAAATATAAGTACATAGTTACAATCCATAGACCATAATACAAGTTTATAATACATAAATTGCATAGTCCATTTGAAAGCCCAAGTTCAATTTAATAAACAATGTCTATGTATATCACGTAGTCCTTGATAAATAATGAACATAGGATAAAAGTGCAAGAAGAAAGAAAGAGGACCACTCATTCCATTCAAAAGGTATATTCTTTCGACCCATTGATAGTACAGACACTAAAACCTTATAAACCCTAACTCATTAGACTACAAATAACCTTGTCTTTTAACCAAAATGCAATTTTAACCTAGCAAATGATCTTAGGTTTGAGTGTGTTCTAGTCCTATTTGCTTAGAAAAACACCTAGTTTTTTATCATATTTTTTCCCAAATTTTTTATAATTTTTTTTTGAATTTTTAAATTTTGAACCGGAATTTTTGAAAAATTCCGATTTTTCATTTACCGTAGACGTCCGGAAACAGAAAAAACTCCGAAAAACCGCCGGTATACGACGGAAAATTTTTCCCTGGTTTCTTCCTTCTAAGTCGGATCTCATTTTTTTATAGAAGAACAACGTCGTTTTCCCTATGCATGATACAATCGACAACATGAGCTGCACACACATAATAGATTATAATTGATTTTATTCTTATTAATTAATAACTTCAGATATACTATGTAGTATCAGTCCCCGTCTTGTCCAATTCTTCAATAATATATATCGATCTATGGCGATCTAGCTAGCTATCTACTAGCATAGCTGGCCGGAATAATCGACTGCCACTTGCTAGTTGGTGACTTGTATACGTCCGGTCGACGACGACGACGACCCAGCTGAGAAGAGTAGCATGCACAGTGAGTTGCTGTTGGTGCTGCTCCGATCCAGAGGCCTCAACGTACCCGGTGTGCTCGTCTGTCCACGTCGATCAGCCAGCAACTTTGATCATTTCTTCATGTCGTCAGGATTATTTTGATTTGACTTGACCACTGTGCAGTACGTATATTACCAACGTGCACACTGCTCCAGCGACCCAAATAAATGTTTTTTAAAGAGCTATGCTACGGTATACAAATTACCTCCTAGGCAGTAAGACTTCAAACAAATCTATACCATTGAATAAAGAAAAAATAAAATAATTATTATAATAGATTAAATGGGCAAAATAATAAAATCTCTACACCTATAAAGGCTTAATTCACATTCACTTGGGCCCGCACGTATTCGGTCGTCCGCACATTCCGCTCTATCCCCGAACGATAGGAAGAAAACAGATCGCTTCTCCCTCGGCATATTGTTTGTGCCTGCAATCTTCTCGGAGAGAGCCTGCTGCTATCGCCGTCAACCGTCAAGCTCACCACCTAAATTGCATCTTGTTCGCTGGACAGATCGCTGATCGTGCGCATTACGCTAGGTGAACTGCTCAATTGCTCATCGTCTCACGCACTCCCCGGGCATGCACTCGCAGGTGGCTCATCATCAACCGTGTGCTCAACCACGCACCCAAAGCTCCGTCGTGGTCACCATGGCGGAGGGGGTCACGTCTGTTCCGAGAAGAATGAAAGAACAACGTATTTGACACGCGCGCGAGGCGACAGCAAGACAGCGTGGTCATGGGCTCGCGGCAGCGGCACCCCATTGGGTGCATTGGCACCATGCGCAATTCCAGGCTCCAGCAGACCAGCACCACGTGCTGCATTGCACCAAAGCAGCGACCTAGCTAGCGAGGCAAACATGAACAAAAAAGCAAACAAACAGTCCAGAAAAGGCATGTTCAATCGTACATGTGCAAGGGTAATTGAGATTATAAGTCAAGCCAACCGTAATAAATGGCGGCCAAGTTTAGTAAAAAACTTAGTCACGTTTGTTATTGACGATGAATTATCAGATTCAGAACGTAAAAAATGGCCGAATCACGTCTCCATCGGCGGAAGAGATGGATCACTCACCGTAGATGCTGGCCACGATAGTTAGTTACGTTTATTTATTCATCATTATCCAATGCCGTTTTTATATTACAATTTAATAAATATTCTTTAATTATTTTAGAAGTATTACTTCTTTGGAGGTAATACCTCCTTAGATCTAACAGAATGGACGGCTCACAGTTATTTCGATGTACCGTACCAATTGCCTTTTGTATATGTATATATATATATATATCCTATATATGTAGGCCTCCAAACATGCGTACGTACGTGTATGTCGAAGAGGAAGTACTCTTAATTTAACCAGGGCACCAGGCCCTGTTTGGTAGCGTTTCAGTTTCCAGTTTTTTCGCCAGAACGAAACAAAGCAATTAAATTAAACTATCTTTACTAAACGACGATCATCAGGATCGGAACCGGGAGGAACTGGAACTGATCATGAACTGTTTCTAGCTTTTCCTTCACACCGGAAGAAGTGGTGGGCAGCAACGAAATCCTAGCTTCCGGTCCAGTTTCCCATGAAATGTAGAAACCGAAACAGTTTCTCAAGATACTGAAATCCCCACCAAATAGACCTTAGGCTATCTTGAGTAAGGATGGCTAAGAGATCTTTTATCTACTATTTCGTTCCCTACCTCACTATGTGCTATATCGTGAAACTGTGCAGAAACAGTGTATGCACGGTTATATACCCATCCTTACTGGAGATAGCCTTACCCTGCGATAGATGTCGATCAACCGCATAAGTTTACCGTGTATACATAGTCATATATGAAGATGTGAACAAATTGTTACGAGAAAGCTACGGCTTAATTGGAAATTGAAACCAAGATCGAACTGCTACTTACATATACTTCTGCTTGCTAATATATGTCGTTCCCGACACAACTTTTATACTAGAAATAGTGTAAAGTAGTTGGTCGGAACGTCACGTAAAAACGATCGGAGGGAGTATTTATATACTTATATGCATGCATGCTACTCACGTGGGTGCGGTGATTTTGATGGGTGGTGAAATTATGGAAGTTGTTGAATTGGTCATACTCATCATTGTCACTCGACCAAGAACAAAATCATTTTGTGCTCCTTAATCGTATAATGTACTACTGCATATATACTACAGTGCACCAAATGTAATGAATGAGTGAGTGAGGTTGTGCGGCGTTGCGCGTAGTATATAGAAGCTGGGATTTTAACCAAAAAAACATATACTGGGACATAAATAATGAAGGTGCCATAACGTAGAGTTTAAAACCATGAAAACAGAAGAAAAACTATACCTGTCAGAGAGGTGAGTAATTGATGTATCACAAACGGATAGAAAAACGATGAAGAGTGCACCTCCTAGCATTTAAAAAAAATCCTACAAATAAATAAAGAGTAAAACCATAATTATTATTATTTAGTTATTTTTCGCATGGTCCCATAAAAAACGTCACATCTATTGAAATCTAAGATACGCATACATCAATTAATCCTCCCTCTCTCCCTCTCATTGCTGTGGCTCCCCTCAAATCTAACCCTCGCTTTCCTTTTTTTTTTGTGTTTTTGCAGATGGGGTTTTCCTCTGCTCCAAGATCGTTGTTTCCTCAATCTTCGGGTGTTTGTAGCAAGTTCTGGTGTTTGCAGCAATCTTCGGCTCTGTTACTACAACAAATGCTATAATCTACGACGGTTTCTTTGTGACGTATTTAGAAAATGTCACAGACACACCAACATCTGTGACGAATTTAGATTTTCGTCATGGATTTGTAGAAAGGGAATACCTAGCCCATTTGGTGGTGACGTAGCCTCCAAAACGTCATTATATGCTAGATATGAAACGTCATAGATTTGCGCTTGGTTAATTGATGTTGTGGTGACCAATAAAAATCCATCATGATGTGTTGTATATAAAACGTCATAAATAAATCTGCGGTGATATGGGCACAAATAAAAAATTGCCACCGAAATAAAATAATAAGGACGAGTACTTTCAGGAGGCATGCATTATTTTATAATTTAATTGTAGTTTTGTGATTTTCAACTAAAAATTGATAATGCAAAATGGACACAGCCATATATCATCTCCAAAAAACATAGGCATGAAAATCTATTAGGGCTTAGCATTTCTTTTATACAGCTTCTACTTGCAGTATTGTAGCTTACACAACAACCGTTCTCGTTACAAAAACGCGTAAAGATTCGTCTATTTTCTAATTTTGTGGGCTCAATCGCATCCACAAATTTATTCAAGTTAAATTCATGGACTGCCGAAAAAATCCGCAAATTTAAATAAATTTGTGGGTCTCCTAAAAACTCCATTTTTTTTAAATTGGTACATAAATCTATGTATGCATGTATGTGGGCTGAGATTCAAAATTTCACTTCGTGTGTTCTTCAGACGCACAGCGGAACTGCCGTAGGCCACAAATTCAAGCCCACTGTATGAAATCCTACCCCAAACCCTAGCTTCCCATCGCCCCGCCCCACCCCTTCCCAGATCCCAGCCGCCGCCGCCGCCACCCATGTCCTCCTCCCCCGCGCCCCCTGCTACCCCGCTGCCGTCTCACCCTCTGCTCTCCGCTGCCGCGGCCGCCCTCGTCCACCCCTCTGCTGTCTGCGCTCCTCCATGGTCCCAGCCATCGGCCCTTCTCTGCACCCTCTCCTACTCCTCCATGGCCGCCGCCGCCGGGCCCTCCATCGTGGCCCCGTAGGCGCCGCCTCACGTCGCCCCTTTGCCGTCGTCGCCACCATGCGCGCCGGCCTCTCCACCGCGCCTCCGTCGACCGCACCGCCGCGGCCCATGGCGTGGACGCCGGCTCCGCTCCGCCCTCTCCACCGCAGCGTCCCCTTGCCGTTGTCGCCACCACGCGCTCCGGATCTGCTCCGGCTTCTCCAGCGCACCGGCTTCTCCCCCACTCCGGCCTCTCCACCGTGCCATGGCCGCCCTCGTCGCCGTCCCAGTCACCTCCACCTCATTGTGATTGTTCCCTTCTGGTTCAATTTCAGTCTTTGATCTCTTGTGCGATGATGGTTCTCACATCTCTTTTGATGTTATTTGGTCTTCTGTTAGTAGTTTCGTAGAGGCAGCGTGACAACCTTTCATTTCTGTTTTGTTTTACCTTGTGCATACAGAGAGTAGATTGAACTTGCCCATAGTAGTACCTCAAGGTGGTGTAAAATGATTTGTGTCAACACTTCATTTAATGGTTATGCAAATAATCTAGTAGAAAGGAATTTGTCTCCATGTTTTGATCAAAATCCCTAATTTGTCTCCATGTTTTCTCTTTGATGCAGAGAGACAAGGGTGAGCTGAGAGTAGACAATGGCGAAAAAGAAAGCTGGCCAAAAGTGAGAAGAAAAACAAGCAAGTACCTTTGGAGGAGGAGGAGGACCCGGAAGAGCTTGTCCCTGATCTGTCCAAGGATGAACAAGGAGAAGAGCTGCAGGAAGAACCTCTGGAGGTGCAGCCGCCAGTACCCTCTTCAGCACCGCCGCAGGAGCAACTCCAGGAGCCAAAAGATCCAGCTGTTGACCCTGAAGACCTAGAACAAGATCCGACGATGGTGACGCACCCCCAGCGGACGATGATGAGGACGACGATGAAGCCGGACCCATGGTCATCACCACCCACCGCTGGTTCGACTACCCGCTACCTGTTCCTCGGATGCTGAGGGAGACGTTGGGGATGCTTCACTACGATCAGTCGTGGATCACCTATGTGGGGACTCGCTACCGCCATCCCGTCCTACATGATGATTGGGACATGACAGTGGAGATCAACATCCAGGATGAGTTCGGATCCCATCGGGACATCCACGTCAGGCATGCACCTACTCGTCGCAACAGCTATGAAGCCGCCATCAGTGATGCTGCTAGGGAGGCCTTGACGACGCTGTGCCACGCACACCGTGATGATATGGCCATCACTTCGCGCCGGTACTACCCCTGCCGTTCGGTCGAAAGACTTGATGCCTGGATCGCCAACCCGGAGGCTGAACAGAACCCATGCCTGGAGTCTACTATTGAATACCTCGCTACCCTCAACACCGACTACAATGCCGCCCTGGTCGAGTTGGACATGGTGAGGTACGAGAACCGGAAGCTTCGAGCGTGGGTGGCACATGGCGTGGAGCCCGCAGAAGAAGAACCTATAGAAGACCCCGCTGAAGCTCCGCGCAGGAAGAAGGCCCGCTACAACGATCCAGAAGCTAGGACCTATATACTGTAGGACCGAGACGTGCGACTAGGGGGGTGAATAGAAGCACTTGAAAACTCAAACTCAAACTCTCACTGCAGTGCAAAATGGAAACAATGCCCACAACGAAACTAGACACCGTCCACTGAGAGGATACGTATCTAGCTCACAACACGTGCTTGGTACCGTCCACTGAACAGATACGTACCAAGCACCAAGCGGAAGCTCACGCTCAAACGGCTAAGAAAAAGAGCGCAAAAGGAACCAACTCCGGAGAACTGCAGATTTCAGACAGACATGGCTGCAAAGAAAAATCTCAAAACCCCTCAAGAGAAGCTCCAAAAAATCCCATAAAAATACCACACCTCCACAATGCAATAGGGAACAACTCCAGAAAATTTCAGGCCAATTGGAGCAAGTTTTTACCACCGGACTATCCGGTGGTTAACCACCAGACTGTCCGGTGGTTACAGCCTGACACTCCAAAAAGATTCGAATCAAAACTCTATCAAACCAACTCCAAAAATTATAAAATTTTTACTGGAGGTTAATAAGGGGCCAAGGAACAACTCCACAAATTTTCAGCTCAATTGGATAAGAAATAAAATTCCTAGAGCCACCGGACCGTCCGGTGGTTAACACACCGGGCTGTCCGGTGGTTAAAAACTGACAGACTAACCCGAAAAGAAAAATACCAAAACCAGGTCAAAACACTTTCAAATGATCTGAAATTTTTATGGGAGCTTTATGATTCACTGATAAAAGGCTCCACAAAATTTCAGCCCAAAATTCGAAGGTTTGACCCCTAAACTAAACAAGACTTGAAAGTGGACAGAACTAGCAGAAAAACTGGACAGCAGGAAACCTCACACTAGAAACGCCCGAAGGGGCTAAAAGAGACTATCCTAGCCCCATTCCAAAGCTATTCCCAAAATATCTATGGAAAAAGTTCACGGGATTAGCGGGAATTTCAGATCTCGTGAAGAAGTGAATATTTGGGCAAGAAGGGAAAAACTCAAGAACAACTTGCTCATGGCAATCCTTTGGGATTGAGATGTTCTAAGACATAATCTCCACGTCCTTGCAAGTCCAAAGCATAAAGAAAACAAAGGATTCAACCTTAGCCAAAACAAACATCCAAAAGGCAAGGATTGAAGCCAAAAACCAAAGAGAACAAAGGGAGGAGAAGCACACAAAGTTGCTGCATGAAACCAGTTCGATTATGAGCCTCAAAAGAGGTCTTAGGTCAGATTACAACGAAGGATTTCGTCCCAAACAACCACCCTCACCTTCCCTCTTGATTTGGAGGCTAGATCTCACCTTAACCCTCCTAAACTTGGAGCTCAACGCTTGAGGACGAAAATTACTCTAAGGAACTGAAAACCTAGCTGCCAAGACTACTTCTAATGATCAGCTCTTAGGCTATTTATACACCGGTTTAGTTTTGACATTTTTACACATAGACCCCTAACACTAGAAACGCCCGAAGGGGCTAAAACAGAAAAAAACCCGAAATATCGGGGACGGACGACCACGATGAAGACTTGATCTTCTTAGCTTCCACGCAATCTTCAGATGTCCCCCACGTGGCCAGTAGTCCAATCCGCCTTTGCACCCCCGGTTTTGAAGTCAGAAACCAGAAAACTTTAGGAAGTCTCCGTCTGGGCCGGACTTAGCCCATCTTCTCTATCTTGGCGAGTCGTGGCCCAACTCACCAAGCCTTGGGTAGCTTAGGTGGCGGTTTTGAGCCGAAGCCGCCAAAGCGTCTCTCGCACGCCTTCGCGCCATGCACTCGGGTTGGAGCACCACGGTGGCACCCGGCTTCTCCAATCCATCGGAGTTGCCTCGCGGTCCATCGGAGGGCTTACACCACCGTTGCCGATCCGCCCCTCCGTATACCGAGCTTCCATGGCCGACCGACGCCGAGCATTGCCTCCTGTCCATTGGAGGGCTTTTGCCTCAGTCCATCGAGGTCTTCATCATCTACCTCCAGTCCATCGGAGGGCCTCCAGTCCATCGGAGGGCTTGAGCTCGTTGACAATCACTCATCACACCAGGAGAGCAATGAGGCCGGTCCATTGGTTCTCAATCTCCCCCTTGATGAGTGCATTGTCAACACCTTCAATCTGTAACCTGAAATAGAACAAAGACAAGAGAAAAGCGTAAAACCGAAAAAGAAAGAAAGAAAGAAGAAAGTTGCTCAAAATGCCCATGAACCAAATACAAGCAAAGAAACAGGGCACAATGAGACAACAAAAGAAAGTAAAGCATCGGCTCCTCAAGACAGAGGCAAAAGGCTCAGCGCACCGATGCAAAGAGCATGCTAAAAGGTCAACTCCCCTGAAATGTATCCTCACAAATGCAAAATGAGTGCAAAGCTCCCCCTCAACTAAATCTCTCCTGAGTTCTCCCCCTTGTCCATATTTTAAATTTCTTTCCCCTAGAGAAATACACTAATCTCTCCCCAAATTTCTCCCCCTTGTTGACAATGGACACATCAAGGTTCCTTGAACTCAACTCCCCCTGAACTAGATAACTCCCCTCAAAATATGCCATGAAATGCAAGGAGTGCAATTGAAAGAGCTCAGAGGGGATGAAAAGCTAGTAATCACAAGTTCTAGCATACAGAGCAAGTGAGGGCAAGAAAGCATACAACAAGCTCAAATGAATCTATCTTACACATATCAAGAGTAAGCTTGTTTTTCAGGGTTAATGAAAAGAAAGCATCACCAACATGAACAGCACCTAGCAAGATAGGCATGAACAACAAAATGCTAGCAATGCATACAAGGTGTGCTACTCTCAACCAAAACATATACAACTAGCTATAAGCATTTTAGAGACTTGCAAATTTCAGATTTAGACATTTGTAGTCAAAAGCAAGTTCTTTTTATGCCAGGGGTTATTTACTTGTCTTTTGCTACTTCTTACCAACCAATGCCAAGCCTAGGTTATATAACCATCAGAAGCTTAAGACAAGGTTTTAATCATACACAGTCTAGTCCAAATTCATGTCAAAGTGCAATGACAAGCAGTCTCAAACTAGATCAGTGTGACAAGCAAATCCACCTGGATCTTTCTCAATTTAGCACATAAAACACCACTTGTAAGCATTTTGATTCAGATTTGAACTTAAGCAAGGTGTCATAAAAGCTTAGGCATTAACATAGCAAAGGCATACAACTAGCATATCCAGGCATGAAAAGATAGCATAGTATTCAACATTCCTACACATGCTAGGTAGCCAAAACAAGTGGTGATCATGGTTTTGATTTTCAGGAAAGCAAAAGACTTAGCTCACAATTAGTATTCAACAGACTCAAGAGAGCTTAGCCAACCATGGTCAAACATGCATCTGTATAATCTAGCACAAGCAAGTACTAACTCATCATTCCAAAAGAGCTCTAGTGCTAGTGAAGTGAAAATGCATATGATACAATGCAATGCATGATATGATACAATATGCAAAAGAGACAAAGAGAAATAAAAGCAAGATAAAAGCAAAATTTAAACTACAGAAGCTATTCCTTACTAAAAGGGATAGCACACTATCGCTGACTAAAAGGGGTAGCACACTCCAAGCTCACCTCTCAGACGCGTAAAAGCGTCAAACTCTAGGGGCTTGGTAAAGATATCGGCCAACTGGTTTGCAGATACTACGTGGATTAGGTCTATGTCTCCCTTCTCATAGTGATCTCTCAGAAAGTGAAACCTCACGTCTATGTGTTTGGTTCTAGAGTGCAAGACGGGGTTCTTAGCTACAGAGATAGCAGAAGTAGAGTCAACTAGAAGAGGGATCCTTCCATACTTAAAGCCTAAATAACTAAGGGTGGCTTTCATCCACAAAAGCTGGGAGTAGCAGCTAGCAGCAACAATGTACTCTGCTTCTGTGGTGGAAAGAGCTACACTAGCTTGCTTGCGGGAGGACCAAGAGACAAGAGAGGTTCCTAAGAGTTGGCATGTGCCGGAGGTTGACTTGCGATCAATCCGGCAGCCAGCATGGTCAGCATCTGAGAATCCTCTAAGAGAAAGAGAAGAACCCGAGGAATACCAAAGACCAAGCTCAGGAGTGAATTTCAGATACCTGAAAATGCGCTTCACCGCTTGACGGTGAGAAGTCCTAGGAGAAGCCTGGTAGCGCGCACAAAGACAGACCGCGAACTGAATGTCCGGCCTGGTCGCCGTCAGGTACAGAAGTGAGCCGATCATCCCTCGAAATTCTTTCTGGTCCACCGCCTCCCCATCTTCATCAGCATCAAGCGCCGTGTTTGTACTCATAGGAGTTGTCATGGGTTTAAAGTCACCCATGTTAAACTTCTTGAGTATATCCCTTGTGTACTTGGCTTGATGGACAAAGGTACCCTCAAGGCCTTGCTTGATCTGCAGCCCAAGGAAGAACTGGAGCTCACCCATAAGACTCATCTCAAATTCCCTGCTCATCTGTTCAGCAAAACTATACACCAAAGCGTAAGATGAACCACCAAAGATTATGTCATCAACATATATCTGAACTATCAGGGTGTCACCGCCACGACTCAACAAAAACAAGGTCTTGTCTACTGAACCCATCACAAACCCAGACTTGAGCAGAAAACTCTTCAACCTCGCATACCAAGCTCTAGGAGCTTGCTTCAGACCATAAAGGGCTTTACTCAACTTATACACCCGGTCTGGAAATCTAGCACTCTCAAAGACAGGAGGTTGTCTCACATATACCTCCTCCTCTATGAACCCGTTCAAGAAAGCAGACTTGACATCCATTTGCTGCAGTTTGAAGCCTTTAGAGGCCGCAAAGGCAAGCAAAATCCTAATGGCTTCCAGACGAGCTACAGGGGCAAAGGTCTCCTCATAATCTATCCCCTCCTTCTGACAGAAACCCTGGGCTACCAATCTCTATTTGTTCCTGACAACCATCCCATCCTCACCCTGTTTGTTCTTGAAAACCCACTTGGTGCCTATAGGGCGACAGTTTGGTGGAGGTTCAACTAAATCCCAGACATGGTTTCTCTCAAAGTTCTCCAACTCCTCATGCATGGCTCACCCAGTTAGGATCAGATAATGCATGTGACACATCTCGGGGCTCAAAAGAAGCAACATATGCAGAGTGGTAGAAAAAGGCTAGAGAGTTAACCGAAGAGCGTGTGACACGCTGGTGAATGTCTCCAATCATCCTGTGTGGAGGGTGATCCCGCTGGACCTGCCGAGATGGAACAATCTCGGAAGTCACCTCCCCTGCGTTCTCAGCGGGGCTAGCCTCTGCTTGAGCTTGCTGTCGGGGGAGTGAAGAGGAAGCCGTGGGCAAGGGTCCTCCTTCATCATCAGAACTCGTAGCAGAGGGAGTAGGAGCTGCAGCCGGTGCAGTGGCTCCTACATCACCAACATCAACCGCACCTTCCTCATCCTCAAAGATGGGGGTGCCTTCTTCATCATCACCTGAAAGCTCAAAGGCAGGGGTTGTGCAGGGCATAGTTTCATCAAAAGAAACCTCACAAGTCTCAATAAATTGCTTGGCCTCCAAAATCCACACACGAAAAGCCCTAGAATTAGAAGCATTCCCTAAAAAAATCCCATCCAAACAGCGAGACTCAAACTTGTCCAAATGCCCCGCCTTCTTAAGCACAAAGCATCTCAAATGCTTGACGCTAGGCTGCCTACCAAACCGAAATTCATACGAGGTCTTCCCAAGAAAAGCTCGCAAGAAGATCCGGTTCGCAATGTAACAGGCCGTATTCATTGCCACAACCCAAAAGCGCTTCGGAGTCCTATGCTCATCGAGCATCGTCGGTGCCATCTCAACAAGTGTGCGGTTTTTGCGTTCCACAACACCATTCTGCGGAGGGGTATATGGAGAAGAAAACTGGTGCTCAAGACCTAGGTCACGACAAAAGTTTTCGAAACGAGAGTTTCTGAATTCTCCACCATTGTCACTGAGGATAGCCCTCATGGCCTTATGACTCTCGTTTCTCAACCTCAATACCAGATCTGGAACAAAACCAAACGCCTCATCCTTAGACTCTATGAAAAATACCCACGAGAACCGCGAAAAATCATCCACAACGACAAGCATGTACCACTTCCCACTGACTGACGCTACCCGAGCAGGACCTACTGTATCCAAATGGAGTAGCTCACCCAGATAGGATGTCATAATCTGAGACACAGGAGTGTGAGAAGCGGCAACCATCTTGCCATGACAACAGGGGTGGCATACTAAGTCCTTCTCAGCTCTCAACTTGGGCAATCCTCGGATTAGACCCATTGAACTCAACCTGACTAGCAGATCAAAGCTCAAGTGACCAAGCCTCCTATGCCACTTCCAAATATCAGCAGAAGGACTAGCAACCAAACAGCGCGCAGGGCCAGAAACAGATGTGAGGTCGACTCTAAAAACCTGACCAAAAGGCAGCAAAGAGCAAACAAGGGTCTCCTCAGCATCAAGAACGCAGCACGCACCCTTCTTAAAACGAACCTCAAATCCTTCATCAAGAAGTTGCGAAACAGAAACCAAGTTGTACCCCAGATTCTGAACAAAAGCAACTTCTCTCAGGGAAAGCTTAGCAGAGAGTGAAACAGAGTCAATACCCATCACTTTACCTTGACCATTGTCCCCGAATGTGATGTACTCCTTGGTGCTTACGGGGTTGAGGCTGGAGAACCACTTGCGGTGCCCTGTCATGTGCCTAGAGCAACCGGAGTCCATGATCCACACATCCTCCATGCCTCGATCCTGCAAGGTCAAGTAAAGCGACGGTGAGCAAACGGTCCGGCACTGGGGTTAGTCCCAAAACTGATGTACCGGTGCCGAGCCATATGCTCAAAAGTAGGGTAAGCACAATCAAAGAAATCATCACGAGGGTAACCACGACCTCCAAAGCGTGAACCCTCAAAAGCTCTCTCAAAGCCTCGGTCATGAGGTCTATAGCCGCGCTGAAAACGACTAGGAGCTCGGCCGGTAAAGCATCTCTCACCACCAGGAGCATGAGCCTGAAAGCCGACTCCTCTCTCACTACTGGCAAAGAGGTCTCTCATCTCACTGCGGTGGGGAGGATCTTGCCTACCACCCTGGTAGAACTGATCCTGGTTCCTCCAAGCTCTCTCCTGCCTCTCAACCCGCTTCCTCCTGAAGCAAAACTCCTCTAGGTAGCCATTCCGCTGGCAGAACTCACAGTGGTAGACAGGCCTCCTAGGAACTGGGGTAGGCTGCTGGACTGGCTTCTTGCCCTTGGGCTTAAGCTCTTCCTTAACAATTTTGTCCAGCTTAGCCTTAGAAGGCTTGGGTGTCCAGTACTGCTTCTTTGGAGCAGCCTTGGGTGGCTCATGGTAAACCCCATCAACAGTCTCACCTGGCTGGGTAGGTGCATTCTTGGTCTTAACCGGGGCACTCTTCTCACTCGAAGTGCTGCACTCTCCAAATCCAACACCACTTGTCTCACCCTTAGCTCTCTTGGTGCTCTCTATGATCATCTCTAGTTGGGGTTGCCTCGCATATACCCAACTGAGCACCTCTCTCAACCTATTGTTGTCATTCTGCAAAGACAACACCTCCTCCATCAGATCCTCCAGAACTACAGTCTGGGTAGCACAAGTGTCACATTCTAGGGAGGGAACCACAGCAGCTTTCTCCAACTTTCTAATGGTGGCATCCCTATCCACCAGCTGCATCCTAAGGGTTAGGCAGTTCTCACAAGTATCAGTAGGTGCTGAAAGCACCTCAAAGTCAGCTCTCAACTGCTCTAACTCACCTCTCAAAGTAGGACAGACCATACACGCACCCAAAAGCGGTTTTGAGCCGAAGCCGCCAAAGCCTCCCTCGAACGCCTTCGCGCCATGCACTCGGGTTGGAGCACCACGGTGGCACCCGGCTTCTCCAGTCCATCGGAGGGCTTACACCACCGTTGCCGATCTGCCCCTCCGTATACCGAGCTTCCATGGCCGACCGATGCCGAGCATTGCCTCCTGTCCATTGGAGGGCTTTTGCCTCAGTCCATCGAGGTCTTCATCATTTACCTCCAGTCCATCGGAGGGCCTCCAGTCCATCGGAGGGTTTGAGCTCATTGACAATCACTCATCACACCAGGAGAGCAATGAGGCTGGTCCATTGGCTCTCATATACGGCATCATGAGGATTAGGATGTTAACCCTTTTGTAATAGGTTCTATTAGTATCGCTTAGTTAGTTCGGTTAGGCTTAGAACGATTAAAAGTGTGCTCGTTTGCTTATGATTGTGTCTTATGGATGATTTGGTTCTTTGTAATGAGTGCTTAAGTTGTGGGGTGATGTCCACAACTTAGTCTTTTGGTTGGGTGCTAAATAAGTTTAATAAAGTTAGTTAGTTTGGGAAAGCCTTGCTCTATCTATATATATGTTTAGATCTTTATCTTATCTGTCTTGGTTACTAATATTGAATGAGATGTATGGCCTGGGATAAAGTACTAATGGTATATTTGGTCCATCAGATGAGTACAGGACGTGGTCATAGTCGTGGCCGCAGAGGTAGAGGAGGTCGCGGAGACGGAGGACTCCCAAATCCACCGCCGCCAATGACTATGGAGCAACTGATCATGAACCAGACCCAAGTGATACAAGCTCTTGGTCAAGCAGTGGCCGCTATACACCAGGCGCAGCAGCAACCACCCCCGCCGCCGCCGCCTCAACCGCGTGACAGACGCGCAGAATTTATGAAGGGACACCCACCTGTGTTTACTCACTCTACCGACCCCATGGATGCAGAAGACTGGCTCCGCGCAGTAGAACGGGAGCTGGACGTCGCTCAGTGTACCGACCAGGAAAAAGTTCTCTACGACCCTCACCAGCTATGGGGTGCCGCTCAACAATGGTGGGAATCGTACCGCTTGGCTCATAACAACCCCAACACCATCACCTGGCAAGAGTTCACAGAGAGGTTCAGAGTGCATCATGTTTCAGCTGGTGTGATGTCACTGAAGAAGGAGGAGTTTCTAGCGCTCACCCAGGGCACCATGTCCGTCAGTGAGTATCGAGACAAGTTCCTACAGCTGTCTCGCTACTGTCCAGAGAAGGTTAACACCGATCCCAAGAAGCAGCACCGCTTTCTCAAGGGCTTGGTCGATCCACTCAGGTACCAGCTCATGAACCACACTTTTCCTAACTGCCAGCACCTTATAGACCGAGCTATCGTGACGGAGAATACTCGTCGCGAGATGGAGGAAAAGAAGCGCAAGCAGAAGGCGCAGCAGTCAAGCAGCAAAACCCGCCCGCGGTTTTCTGGACCGCAGAATTTTCAGAACCGTCCTACACAGAACCCCGGACAGCAGCAGCCCCAGTTCCAGCGCTACAACAATAATGGCAACTATCAGTATCAGTGCCCGAACTATCAACCCCAGCAGAACAATGCCCACATGCAGCGCTCAAACAATCAAGCTCCCCGCCGGCCAACTCCTACCAAAAGCCCAGTGAAGACAGGCACGCCAGTATCACTAGGGAGTGCAAATTGCTTCAAATGCGGAGGAACGGGTCACTGGTTTAAGCAATGCCCACATAGAGGGACGCCGTAGCAGACACCGCAACAGAGTTCGAAGACGGGCACCCCCAACCCAGCTTCTAGCCACGCCAAGATCAACCACACCACCGCAGAGGCTGCCCAGGAAGGTCCAAATGTTGTCGTAGGTACGTTCCTGGTCAACTCCCACCCCGTCCTAGTACTTTTTGATACTGGTGCTACGCATTCTTTCGTTACTGCTCAGCATGTAGAGAAGTATAATCTGCCTGTGATAAAGATGGTAAAAACAATGCTAGTTAGTTCACCTGGGGGAAACATGCGATCAGAGTTCGCTTGTGATGATGCATCCATTAAAATAAGGGGGGTATATTTTCCAGCATCATTAATAGTTATGAAAGCACAAGGAGTAGATATTATTCTGGGTATGAATTGGCTGCAAAGATACAACGGGGTAATCTCATATGCTGAGAGGAAAGTAACTTTGACTACGCCAGTCGGGGACAACATGGAGGTTCTGATAGACCCGCCTCAAGCAGGAATTAATGCTATTGATGCTACAGCCCTGGAGAATATCATAGTAGTGTCCAAATTTTCGGATGTCTTCCCAGATTCGTTGCAAGGTATGCCACCTGAACGTGACATTGAATTTTCTATTGAATTAGTGCCTGGAACTGCACCTATTTATAAGAAAGCATATAGAATAGCTGGTGTCGAATTGCTTGAAGTTAAGAAACAAATAGATGAACTACTGGAGAAAGAGTTTATTCGCAAGAGCACATCACCTTGGGCCTCACCAGTATTGCTTACTGAAAAGAAAAATGGAACCTTGCGAATGTGTGTTGATTATAGGGGTCTTAATGCCGTTACAGTAAAGAATAAATATCCACTGTCCCGAATTGAAGATTTATTTGATCAGCTCAAAGGTGCCTGTGTTTTCTCCAAAATTGATTTGCGGTCTGGTTATCATCAATTAAGAATTAGACCTTCAGATATACCAAAGACAGCATTCATTAGTCGTTATGGGTTATATGAATATACAGTTATGTCTTTTGGTTTGACTAATACCCTAGCCTTCTTTATGTATATGATGAATAGTGTGTTCATGGAATACCTGGATAAGTTTGTTGTGATATTTATTGATGATATTCTGATTTATTCTAAAATGGAAGAGGAACACGAGGAACATTTGAGATTAGTGTTGCAGAAGCTTAGAAAACATAAACTTTATGCTAAGTTTAGAAAGTGTGATTTCTGCACAGAGGAGGTTAAATTTCTAGGTCATGTTATATCCAATGGAGGGATTGCTGTTGATCAGAGTAAGGTATCTGAAGTGCAGAACTGGAAGATCCCAGAGGATGTGAAGGGCATCAGGAGTTTTCTTGGATTAGCTGGTTACTATCGGTGTTTCATTGAGGGGTTTTCCAAGATTGCTAAGCCAATGACAGCTTTGTTAGAGAAGAATATTAAATTCCAGTGGACGTCAGCTTGTTAGAAAGCCTTCGAGGAGTTGAAAAAGAGGTTAATCACAGCGCAGTGCTAACTTTTCCAGATATGCATAAGCCTTTTTCAGTATATTGTGATGCTTCACGGCTAGATTTGGGATGTGTTTTTATGCAGGAAGGCAAGGTTATTGCCTATGCCTCTAGACAGCTGAGGGATCATAAGAAGAATTACCCAACTCATGATTTGGAATTAGCCGCACTGGTGCATGCATTAAAAGTATGGAGGCATTATTTGTTCGGGCAGAAGTGTGATATCTATACTGATCATAAGAGCTTAAAGTATATATTTACCCAGACTGAGCTGAATATGAGGCAAAAACGATGGTTAGAATTAATCAAGGATTATATCTGGAGATACATTACCATCCTGGCAAGGCAAATGTAGTAGCAGATGATTTGAGCAGAAAAAGTCAGATCAGTTTGTTGTGGGCAGGAGAGTTGCCGGATGAGTTAGCCATAGAGTTCGACCGACTAAGTTTGGGTTTTTTTACTAATACGGAAGGCACTGTCTCTATGGAGTTTGAACCTACATTGGAGCAAGAAATCAGGAAGGGACAACTTAATGATGAGAAGATCAAGGAAATAAAAGAGTTAATCAAGTTAGACAAGGCACCGGGATTTCAAGTGGATGCCGACGGCACGGTATGGCATGGGGATAGGATTTGCGTTGCCAACATAAAGTCTATACGGGATTTAATTCTGAAGAAAGCACACGAAACGGCTTATTCTATCCATCCTGGAAGTGAAAAGATGTACCAAGATCTGAAGCAGAAATTTTGGTGGTACGGCATGAAACGTGAAGTGGCAGAATATGTAGCTTTGTGTGACGTTTGTCAGAGAGTAAAAGCTGAGCATCAGAAGCCCGCTGGATTGTTACAGCCGCTCAAGATTCTAGAGTGGAAGTGGAAGGAAATTGGTATGGATTTTATTGTCGGCCTACCGTGTACACAAAGTGGTTTTGATTCTATATGGGTAGTGGTGGACAGATTAACCAAAGTTGCTCACTTTATTCCTATCAAGACCACTTATTCGGGAGAGTTAGCTGAATTGTATATGTCCAGAATTGTGTGTTTACATGGGGTACCAAAGAAGATTGTGTCTGACCATGGAACTCAGTTTACGTCTCACTTTTGGAAGCATTTGCATGAGTCAATGGACACTAGATTAAATTTTAGTTCAACATATCATCCACAGACCGATGGACAGACAGAAAGAACCAACCAGATATTAGAAGACATGTTGAGAGCTTGTGCAATACAATATGGTACTATTTGGGACAAAAGTTTGCCGTATGTCAAATTTTCTTATAACAATAGTTATCAGCCTAGTATCAAGATGTCACATTTTCAGGCTTTCTATGGTAGACGGTGCAGGATGCCTTTGCATTGGGATCAACCTGGAGAGAAGCAGTTGTTTGGTCCTGAAATCATAGAAGATGCCGAACGTCAGGTACGGGTGATTCGGGAGAATATGAGGATTGCTCAAACTAGGCAGAAGAGTTATGCGGATAACCGCTGGAGGGATTTGGAATTTACCGTGGACGATTGTGTGTATTTGAAAGTATCACCTATTCGTGGCCTACACCGATTCAAAGTAAAAGGGAAATTAGCGCCGCGATATATTAGACCTTTTAAAATAATTGACCGCAAGGGAGAAGTTGCATATCAACTGGAATTGCCAGACAGATTATCAGGTGTACACGATGTGTTTCACGTATCTCAGTTGAAGAAGTGTTTGCGGGTACCTGAGGAGCAGTTGCAGGTGGATGAACTTAATGTGCAGGATGATTTGACCTATACAGAGTATCTGGTTCAGATTCTAGAGACGGCAGAGAGGACTACTAGGAACAGGGTAATAAAGATGTACAAAGTTAATTGGAGCCACCACACAGTAGAAGATGCTACTTGGGAAACAGAGGATGACATCAGAACAGATTACTTGGAACTCTTTGCTAGCCAATCCTAAAATCTCGGGACGAGATTTCTTTAAGGGGGTAGATTTGTAACACCCTAATTTTTGCTATATGAAAATTCCATCATAAACTAATTTAACTTTTGCTTAGGGTTTGATTTATTTATCCATGACACCATAATGTTTTGTTTATTTCAAATCTTAACCAAGTAAAATAAATCATAGGAACCACATGTTTGAGCATTCATGCCATTGCATATATTATTAGATGTTTTACAGTGTTTAAAGTTTGAATTCAAACTCATTTGGACTCTCCAAATATTCCTCAAACCCTAAGACCAAATCTAGAAAAGTTTATTTTTCCCTTCCTCTCTTCTTTTCTCTGGTTTTTAGCCCACCTCCATTTCCTCGGCCCAGCCAGCAACAGCAGTCTTTTGGCTTACCCGAGCAGCCGGCCCAGCGACGGCCCAGCAAGCCGGCACCCCCTCTCCCCCTCACTGACAGTCCGGGACCCACCTGTCATCCCCCTCCTTCCCTCTCTCTTTCCTTTCTGTGCACGCCGGCGGACGAGCTCAAGCCGGAGTTGCGTCGTGGCCTTGGTCCCGCATCCCCGCGCCACAGCATCCGCTCCATCTCTGAGGATCACGCGCCGTGCCTCCGCCCTTCCTTGCCGTGCCCCCGCCTTCCTTTTTCCTTGCCCGCGCCGCGCGGACAAGAGTCCGAGGCGGACTCCAAGTCTGGCCGGAACCGGATTTTCCTTTCCCTCGAGCCGCCCCTTCCTTACCTCTCCCGCAAGCCACGGCCTCCGGGCTATAAAAAGGCTCTGACCCCGCTGCCTTAGACACCAAAAGCTCAAGCCCTAGCCGACCTTTGCCCTAGCTAGCTTGCACCGCCGCGCCGCAGCTTTCGTCGAGTTCACGCCGAGTTCGCCATCGGATTTCGCATCTACAAGCTCTAACCGCCGACGATATCAACCTCACAACCTTCAACGTGAGATAGGACATCTAAACGCCTAATCTGTGCCCCTATCTCCTCTCCGTTCGTTGTTTCGAGCTCACCGCGACGTCCTCGGTGCACGTAGTCGCCGCCGCATGTCGCCGTACACCGTCGCCGTTTCTCCGTCGTCCACATCTACACCTGAAGCTTCGCCGTGAGGTGAGGAAGCTTCCTAGCCTACCCTCGCTCTCTATCGCGCACCGAAACTCTGGCGATTGCTCGCCAGAGCTCCGCCTCCCCTCCACCTCGCCGCCCGCCGCCTATGGCCGATGCGCCGCCGCTCGGACCGCCCCGCCTGCTTCGCACCGCCACCCGCTCGCTCGCGCACCCGACCCCGTCAACCCTAGGCCACCGGAACCGTGAGTCCGCGTGTCGGCGGCGAGCTTCCGCCGCGCGCCGAGGTCACCACCGGTCAAACCCGCTGCCGGGTTTCCTCTTTCCTCTCAGATCTAATCTGAGCCGTCCATCCCAGATCCAACGGCCAGAGCTGCGCGACCCGGGTCAAGTACCGGTCAGCGCTGAGAATTTTGCTAAAGAACCCCTGAGCTTTTCCGGAATCAACCCGCGGTCCGAATCTTTTAAAATTAAGTCCCTGGTTTTCAGGGTTTAGCCCCTAGAGTTTTAAATCTCTTTTATTTTAAGCTTTTAAACTTGTTTCAATCATATTTTTTGCGTCTTAACTCCGTTTTAAGCGATTTTCGAACCTACGGAATCGTAATAATGTGTAGATTAATTTTAAAACCTTTTTAACCTCTGTTCATGATGTTTGGTGTACTGTTTTAGTCAATTTGTACTTATTGATTGTATGTGTGCAACGTGTAGCTGTCGCTCCGTTCGAGTTTGCTGAAAATCCATCTTGGGAAGTTCATGTGCAAGTTTTTGCTGAGGAAGGCAAGTATTCTTTGACCCATGTCCTATTTATTTTAATGACATGATCTAGAGCCTAAATTTGCATGCTCCTATTAAGGATGAATAGCTTCATATTCCTTTACATGTTTTAACTTGGGAGGGCTGTGATGTTGTAAATTAATTGTTTCCGCTCAACTCACTTTATTTATGTTGCTAATATGGATTAATTAATGATGAGCATGATGATGAAAGTTTGGTTTTAGCAACATGGAGATTTTGGGCATGTTTTTGTTGGTTTTGCTCAAGTGTTTCACCTTAAGGATCAGTTCGCCGAGCGACCACCCAGAAAAACAGTACAACCACAAGACTCACATGGACACTGGGCTTGACTGATTAATTAGATGAACTAGAGTTTTGGCTTATTTTCCTGAAACATGGCGTATAAGGGGTCTGGGGGATATGGGACTTTGCCCTTTGCCAATGTGGTGCAGTTTTATTTGTCATCCTTTGGAACGGAACTCTCATATTTTTAGTTAACCTGTAACGAGTGGGCCATAACTCTAGGAATTCTTTGTAAAGGTCTCATAATGAAACCCTGCCGATTCATCTAAGGTATGAATAAATGGGGCGTTGCAAACCTCGGGCACAATGGGAATCATGACTCGTGGGTAAAGTTGTACAACCTCTCGAGAGTGTTTAAAACTGATATATCAGCCGTGCTTATGTTTAAAAACGGCCTGGATCCTCACATATTAGAGTTTCATGTGTCAAGGTAAATGGCTCATGGTGATCATGGTAATGATGATGGTTATAGTTATGGTTCATGTTTATCTACTTATTATGTTTTGCTGTCTTTGTAATAAAGGGATGGGTTATGCTAATCATTGCTAGTAAACCAACTAAAAGCAATTGCTATGCCTGTCCACTATAAAGCCAGTCCATTTTTATCCTAAACAGAATAGTTGCTGAGTGCGTTATGTACTTATTCTTGCTTATTTTATACCCGTTGCATCCATTGCAACCGCTGCTCAGATCCAGAAGGGAGTCGTGGTGATCCTAATCAGGAGTTCCAGGACTACGACGAGTTCTAGGCTGGTGCGCCATCCGTTAGTTGCCTGTGGATCATGGTCGTCTTCCGCTGTCGTTTAGTTATCCCGTTTTCGTTAAATTACTCGGTTTCGTTAAAGACATTTATGGTCTGTAATACTGGTTATTACTCTTGTGTTATTGCTTTTGTTTATGCTGTGTACGTGGTTAAACTGATCCTGGTACATACATGGTTAGCACTTGGTTTTGTTTCTAAAACTGGGTGTGACACTTGGAGTTTGAAAATTTTAGATCTGTAATAGATCTCAATGTCATATTGATTGTTTCGGCACTCATATGGCTTCAAATTAAAATCCTATGAACTACAAAGGGGCGAGTCTCTTTGAAATTTACAATTTCCATACGAGCGCTTTTACAGCGGTCGGATCGGTACCATTCGGTACTAGAATTTTTTTATGTTTCCAGCCAAAATTAAAATAGTAATTAATTTGTATTGATACTGGTCCTATCATTTTTTGGTACTGGACCGACGAAATCGGTATCGTCTGGTACTGTCTATTTTACGAATGTTTGATCTCGTAGAATGGCCTCGCTTTTGGGCTTAGACATCTTTATGTATGTTGGGCCTAGCAGCGTTGTTGCTGGAATCGTTTGGCCGGTTATTTTTAGATTTTCTTATTTCATTTTTAATAGCTGTTGTAATCAAGAAACTATGATGGTGGGATTTAATTTCTGCCAAGTAGGCTACCGGAATTTGAAAATACTGATTTTTTTAAAAAAATCTTCTGCTAGCACACATCTTTAGAAAATCATGATTTTAACATATAATTCTAATCTTTTCAAACCCCAAGGTTTTCATATAATTTGTAATGGCGCCGGTCCTATCACTTTTTGGTACCGGACCTACTAAATCGGTACTAGACGGTACCATCTTTACGGTACTATCTCGTACCGTCTATTTTATGACTGTTTGATTTCACAGAATGGACGGTTCTTATTTTTTTTTTCAATCACCGTAAAAGTTTTATTTCTGTACTTCCTCTTCCGATCAAAAATAATAAATAAACCAAAACAGCCTAGACATATATAACCACTTGTAACAACATGGTGGTGGGCATATTTAATTAGCCCCTTGGCAACCAAAGCCAGTCTGCCGTCATCCTGACGCTGCAAAACCCTAAACGGAGCTTTCGATTCGGCCGCCTGCTCCATAGCCCGGGCATCCATGGCGTGGCACCGGGTACAGGGCCCCAGAACCTTGAGCTCGATGCCGGCAGGTACCTTGGGCACGATGCACCTCCTCACGTCAGCGAGCGCCCTCTCGGCGTCCCGTAGAGCCCCCACGCACATCGGCCGGCACCTGTCGGAGGGGGAGTGCTTCCTGTCGTAGCCGGGGGAGGTGTCCAGGACGAGGCATTGGAGCAACGATGCGGCGCGAGGATGTGGCATGTCAGCTTGATCAGGGTCTCGCCAGAGCAGAAGCCGGTGATGGTTGCCTTCCTCAGGCTGCCGAGGCCACCGTGCCTGAATTCTGCTGGGATCTCCTACTGCATGGATGGCGATGGATTTTGATCCGGTTCCCCGGAGGCGAAAATGTACTTCTTGTTGTTCCATGCAAAGCCATCTTCAATCTGCACATAACATGAATGCACCGTACCTTGTTAATTATATTAGCTGCTTGTAGAGAGATATAGATTTAATTTGTTTGGAGATGGTGATGATGATAAAGATGACGAGACACTTACACGTAAGATAAAAGTCTCCAAGGCAACACAAGCATCAAGAAAGAAGGCCAGATAAAAGAAGTCATAGCCTGCACAAAATCCACCTGATTTGCCAAGGCAGATAGCAAGGTGCTTGAGGTGTCGGAATTCGCCGGTCATCGCCGGCGCCTTCGTCAAATTCTGATGAAAAATAGATTGTAGTGTTAACTAATTACTGCACATAACAAGTAGTGTTTTTTTTTTTTTTTTGATAATGCATAACAAGTAGTGTTGGGGTGTGTGTGGTACATGCATACATCATGATCTGCTGACAGCACAAGCGTCTCAAGATTCGGCGCGATGGTGGGGAGGTTGCTGCAGGCGTACTGGATCATGTCTTTTAAGCCCATGGCCTGCACGTCCAGCGCCTTCGTCTCCAGCGAGTCCCCAAGCGTGAACCTCAGCAGCGGCCTCCTCCCATGGTAGGCGAAGGTGGAGAGCCTGGGAGCGTAGCTCTCGATGGACGCAAGCGCTCTGCACTCGCGCATCCGCACGACGCTGAGCTTCTGCGCGGCGCGAGGCATCTTCAGGCTGGCCACCATGTCGCAGCTGGAGAGATCCAGGGTTTCTAGGGCGAGGCAGCTGGAGAGGAAGAACCCTAGCTCGTCCCCGGTGACGGCAATTCTGCGCAGGTGCGCTCTCGACAAGCTCCTCGAGCAACCAGAATGGGACCTTGCTGTGTGGGATGGAAGGCACAGGAGGCGAGGTAAAGATGCTGAATTGTACTGGCGCTGTCATCATGTGACAGGAGGAGCGAGCAGGGGAAGGTGTATCCAGGCACGGAGGAGGAGGAGCTGCTGGTGATGCCGTGCTCCGGTTGCGGCAGCGACACGGCGAGCTCGGCGAGCCCGGGCTTGACGAAGGCCCGGAGCCAGGCATCCAGAAGGCCGCCGTCGATGTCCGCCATGGAGCAGGCGGAGAGGTTGAGCTTGAGCGTCGTCACTCCGACGCCGGAGTGGTTCTGGAGCACCTGCTGCGTTTTCCTGAACACGTACTTGCCTCTGTCGTCCTCGCTCCGCGGCAATGGCTGCCTGCTGGCGGCCAGGGTTTCCTGATTGAATGCCATGGTGGGGTAGCACCTCCAGGAACGCAGGAATGTCTTGGACGCGCAGGCCGTGCGAGCTGCGTCTCGCATTGCCATCAGGGAATGTACGTGCCGCAGGATATCCTGCACCACAAGTACGACCAGGATATATACACCTCTTGTCGTTTCGGATTTCAGTTACATGGGCGCTTTACTTGGCAGTAGTTTTACTATTACTAATTAGAGATTTTTTTCGAAGCCTCTAGATTAATCATAGCCAGATGCACTAGAAAAAAAAATAAATCTAAGAAATTCTAAAAAAACAAAACATCTGGCCATCCATTTATAATCAGCATTAATAATATCTATTAGATATGTATCCTAAAATAACCCCTAATAGTTGGTTTAAAATTACCCACCTTTGCCATCCAACAGGTCATAGGTTTGAATATTGATAGGAGCAAATTATTTCAGGATTTAACAGCTTTGTTCTTTTAGTGGTAGACGATGTTCCCATCGACAGCATGACTTCATCAATTTTAAGATGATATGCCAATCCAGTTTTTTGGAGGTGTTCATAACGGTAGGTTTATGTGCGTACGTTTTTAAATATTCATCTAAATTACTCACTTGACATCACGAGATATAATTTAATATAAACCATAAATTCATACTAAATTGACATTAGTATTATTGTATATTTAATTCTTAAATTTTCATGTAAATACTAGCCTATATTATTATTAAAAATAGAAATATTTTCTTAAATCTATATTCAAATTATCAAATTCTATTATTTAAAAAAAAGTTTAACAAAATTACGTCTATATTGTCTATAAATTAAATAATCAACTTATACTTCTATCAATTTACCTACTAATATTTATTCTAAGACTCAAAACCGTGCGAGAGCACGGTTGATGTGCTAGTTAATTACAATGTTTATTTATATAGACAGGTGTGAATTTTAGAGGGATTTGATCGACCAGATCCGATCTTGTGATGTGGAAGGATAAAGAATTTTAAAAAGGCTCATGTTCCTCCTAGAACAGTGTACATGAATGAACCTCAAAATCATATCCATTAGTACCGAGTACCTCAGGAAGCTGAACGTGTGGTGTCGTCGTGCTGCAATCGCCTTGCTGCTGGGAAATATTATTAATATCAACTGCAGCCTGCAGATGAGGTTTCTGCAGGTCGTGATCTGCAGTTCTGTCTTCTGCAATGCAAATCGATCCAAACCACGTCAAGAACCTAACTGATGATGGTGTCGATCGATCACAGCCAGGGAAGAAATGAAGAATAATGAAAAGGGCAAGCCTGCCGCCGACGCCGGCAGTTCGTAGCACGTACTCGTGTCTGCATCGTGTGGTCGCCGGCGCCGCGGCGGCGGCGGCGGCGGCCGGCGGCGACGGCTGCCAAGTGCAGGGGGAGTTCTGGAGGATGGTGGTGGTCTCCATGCATGGCAGTCACGCGCGCGCGCGCCGACGTGCGTAACGACCTTATAGGCTCTTGCGGCCGGCGTAACAAACCAACAAACCGATCGATCGATCGAAGATCCATCGGTTCGTTGGACTTAGTTAACAGCCGACTGATCGATCGATCGCTCACCAGCAAGTCAGAATCGCACTGCATGCATGGATCGTTACCCACTTACCCCTGCTTTTTCTTTTTTGGCTAAGAAGCGAAGAACTTTTCCACTCAATCAGCAGAAAATAAGAATGGAGTTGTAATTAAACAATATTGATTCTAGCTTACTTAACTTCGTTCTTTCTTTCCCTATTCCTTTCTTCATGAGTGTTGGATGTCAACTCACCGGATTAGAGTCTTAGGATATATTTACGTTTAACATTGATAGATAAATTAATTAAATATAGATGTACTTTTATTTATCTGTTTTCAAATAAGACGGGACAATAATGTGAAGAGAGGTAGAGGGTGGGCCAAACTGGACATGGACTGAGGCAATCAAGAGGGACTTGAAGAAATAGAATATCTCAAAAAAGTTGTGTTTGAATAGATGTGCTTGGAGAGAAGCTATTCACATGCCCGAACCGTGATTAGGCCTTAGTTTTTTTTTTCCTTTTTCCCCTTTTAGTTCTCTCAAAAGCTCTCCCTCCTTCTCTTGTTGTGTTTCAACTCTAACCTATCCCCAACTTGTTAGGTCTAAAAGGCGTTGTTGTTAACTTAAATAAAGACTAGAAAAAATACCCGTGCGTTACAGCGGGTATAATTTAAATATTTTGATTTGATTACACAAGATTTTACTGCACAAATTAGAAAAGAAAAAAATGTCTCAATTAATGCTTTTCTGTTTTTTGATCCTACAATATGTGATGCAATGTAAATGAGGGAGGAAAATTAAATTTCTGACATAGGCTTAGCTGAAGTAAAGAAACATTAGATTTAATACAAATTATATTACTATATGTCATTTTTTATATATTTTGGATATTCATCTTTGTTTCATTTAATCAATGAACATTGTTAAACTGATGGGTGCATAATGTTATTGGACATTAGCAAGTTTCCCTTGCCGGTTTTGGGATTGTTGTAGATTGGGTATTTTTATTAATCTTAGTAGTTTTAGAGAAGATCCTCAAGCAAGTTTTTAATTATTTTTTAGATACTTCGAACTCATATAGTGAAAGTAAAATCCCGTGCTTTGCCATGCGGATGAGTATAACCAAACCAACGCTAGGAGGTGTTTGGAAACACATTATTTTTAGTTCTTTGGGAATTGTAGTATTGAATAAAATCGTAGAATTTTTTTTATCACAAGGTGTTTGACAACTGCGAATTTTTTTTGTCGCAAGGTTTTTGACAGCTGCATCCAAAACTATGATATTGCCAATACCGCAGTATTTTTGGAGTATAAAAAACTGCGCGGGCACTACAGTGGGCGCTACAGTGGGGAGAGGGAGAGGGCTTCGCGGGCATTAAGTGGAACTAAACAGCTCATGGTTTTAAGAGATACTATAGCTTTATTGGAGTATAGACAAACCACAATTTTTTTGTCATGTGCATTTATAAACCACAATGTTCTAAAAACACAATATTCTAAAATTGTGGTTCCAAACAAATGACAATAATCGTTGCCTTCAATTTGATTTGGATACAGCAGAGGCAAACTATGAGCGCCTGTAACAGTGCGAATTTGATTTCTTTTTTGATTGGAAGTCCTTTGCATTTTGCTTTGATAGAAAAAACAATTGAAGGTGGAGTCCGTGCCCCAACGGGAGACAGACAGACAGACACAGATGCAATGCGCACCTGGGCCAATGTATGACTCGATGATGGCGGATGCACGATGACGTGCGAGAGACCGAGGGGCTTTGCTGGACAACGCAAGCTGTGGCATACGAGAGCGGCGGCAGTGGCCGTTCTTTGAGCGGCAAGCGAAGCGCGCACGCACAGCGCATATCCCCTAAGGACCCTCTGGTGTGGTGGCGTGGCGATCCGGCTGACGGATGTTCTCGGCTTGGCAGATTAAGCGACGGCTTATTAGAACAGATCTAACTTTATTAGGCTGTCTCCAATAGGAATTGGTAAAGTGATTCCTCAAAACACTGTTTGGTACTGTTTGACATAAATGCTGCACTGTAGAGAGAGAGGGGTAGTTGGAATAATGATAGGGAATGAGATTTGAGGAATGTTGTTGGAAAAAGCCTTAGGCCGAGCCTGCGCCGGCATATATATAAGAGCAGCTCCAATGGTCACTCAAATCGCTAGCTAGGAGAATTTTATATTCAGTTTAGACGGAGAGAGAATGCAAAATTGAAAGCGCTAGCGAGTCTGCAAGCAGCTAGCTCGCACGCTTCCCGTTGAGGCTTGAGTCCTTCTCTGTCATCTTGCCCACCGAAACCCATGCATCTTTAAAATTATTTATTCTTTCTCATGTCCAGATCAGGTAGCGATTTGATCTCATCATTGGAGCTGGCCTAAGAAGATAAGACGGCGAGGAAGTCGGATGAACGGGGTACGGAGTCCTAGGCCATGACGCTTTCCAAAATTACTGCTTGCCTATACGATATGTACAGACGGTGCAGTATAAATTAAATTCAATCTGGATTGGATCAGACTTAACATCAATTAACCATATGAGTCTGGTCCCACCTGTCATGATTGTGAGAAGACGAAGTAAGAAACCTTATTCTCTTTAATATTAGGTATAGATATAGATTTAAAGAGAGATTTATTTTTTTAATAATAACATAGGTTGGTATTTACATGATAACTCAAAGGTTAAATAGTTCTATATTATAATAGTAATCATGTCAACTTAATTTGAATTTATAATTATATTAAGCTATCTCTCATAATACATAGTGGGTAATTTAAATGTAAATTTATGTGGTTATTGTGAGTCGTCTTTTTGTAATAGCATAGTCGTATATAATTTAGATGATTAATTTAAAATATTTTTATAGTAAAGTATTAGTAATTACTATATAAAATTTAGGAGGTTGTCTAGTTATCTCCATAATGGCATCATACATAATTTATGGGTAGATTTGAAGGATTACTTTATGTTTTATCTTGTAATTGCATGGCGGGTAATTTATATGCAAATTTAGGATGCTCTTAAGTTTTATCTCATAATGGTATGATGGGTAATTTATATATAAATTTAGGGGATTACTTTACCTCATCTTTCATCTATACTATAAAGCGCGAGTTAGTTAAAAAAACAATTTTACCCAACCGATTCATACCCACATGACCCATAGGTCCCACAAATAGGGTGATTAGGCCCACAAAACCATCTAAAAGCCGAGTTACACAAGCAGAACGAGCCGAACGGGCGTTCCTGCCCGTGAAAATCGACGCCCGCACCAAATTTTTCCACCCTCCACCTCCAGTTTTTTCACCACAAAAATTCCATACCCGCCTCCGTACCTGCCAGAATCAAACCACCACACCACGAAGCAGGCCTCCCGATCAAAAGTCAACACGGACAAAAAATCAACCAAGAACCATGATGGGCCAACAAACCTCAATCAAACACGATGCATCAATTTTGTATCATATTCAACAAAGAAAATAATACCACATTGCCATCTAAACTCGATTTATGCCAACTCATAATCCATGCTCGTGGATCTCATAACAACCAAAAAACAAAGAACTACCAGGCAGATCCCAACGGGCCGGACTGCCGGATCCCCGCCGCTGGGCGAGGGAAGGGAGTCCCGACCTGCGGGAGGTTGGCGGCGGCCGGCCGGATCCGGCCGCCACGCGCCGGGAGAGGGGGGGAGGCGGTCCGACCGCTGCGAGGTGGAGATGCGCGGCGGCCGCGCGCCGGGTTGCGACCTGCGGGGGAGGAGGCGGGAGGAGGTGCCGAGGACTCGTGAGGACTAGGGTTTTACCGCCGCGGTGCTTATTTATATGCGTGGGCAGCGACGAACCTCAGCCGTTCATCAAGACGGACGGCTCCGAGACTTGCTGAGCCTGGACGGGCCAGCAGGCCACATGGGCCGATTCACGGGCCAAATTAAGTTTTTCCTTTATTTCATGTAGTACACATTCTTATACTCTTTGCACCACTAAGATGAAAAATAATTATTTAGAATGTTAGTACATTTTAATTTATTTTTAATATTTTTATGCAATTATTGATTTTGTATTATTTACAAACGAGTTCTAAGTTTTTGTGCAATGTAAATTTCAAGTGGAGATATAAGTTCATATTTATGTTGAGATAAATATAAGTTCATATTTATGTTGAGATAGGAGCATATTTTTGTTGTGGACCTCTCATAATAAGTTTTTTAGAAATTTATTTATGGGTAAATCATTCCTTCTATATATGAATTTAAGCTATAATGTCAGGACAAACTATGGTTTATATCAATCCTGCTACGTGGAAGATTTGTTCACAAGAACCACCTGTTTTTTTATTTATTTATAAAAAAATATCAATCCTGCTACGTGGAAGATTTGTTCACAAGAACCACCTGATTTTTTCATTTATTCATAAAAAAATATTTTTAATAAAAAATTAAATAAGATTTTTTTAAGCCACGTGCATTCTTACTAGTAATGACATAGAGGGTAGTTTTTTAGAAAAACAGAATAGATCTAACATCTATTATTATTTAGCCTACCGGATGGCCAGTCATATGTTTTTGATTTTTTAAGAAATTTTAAGATTTATTTTTTGAGGATAAACGTGGGGCCTCTGTGTCACTTGTCAGTGGCGGGCGGGCCCCATGATCAGGCGGCTGGTACGGATCGGAGCACGCGGACGGAGTCGACGGACGGACAGACGCCATAGTGCGATGCTGGTGCTGGGGCCGTACCGCGACCGCGATGCATGCATGATGGGGGGTTGATTCATCTTCGTTTCTTCCCGGCCCGCGATGGAGAGATCGCCGGCGGACCTGGGCAGGACGTCTCCATCTCCCTCCGCGAATTTAAGCTTTACATTTAGACAAACATTAGCTTGGATATGTAGGCAAAATTGCATTTTTTTGGCGGAGGTATTAAATAAAATCACACGTACTACCTCTGGATGGAAATGTTTGAAATTTCCGACATCTAAAATGACCTGCATGCAGCAGTAATTAGTTGTCTCAAACGACAAACAATTAAAACAGGAGGAAATGTCCAATAATCGTTCATTGTCCAGTACCTGTTACGTATGTGAGCATATTATAATTAATCTGTGTAGTCGTCGAATTGCTTGCGGTGTTGTCGTAGGCGACATCGATTATGAGAATCACACTAGCTGGTAGCTGGTAGCTAGGAGCTAGGAGCAATACTTTATTATTACCAGTAAAAATGCACGTGCGTTTTGTGACATATATGTATTTTTTAAAAACAAAAAATGTTATTATGTTTTTAAAAATTTTTATTTGGAAAATGCTACTTTTATACGTAGTTATAGTGCATCCATTTTACGGGCCAGCAATGAAGGGATGCCGCGGGCATTCAACGCAAGGCCGATAATGTGTATGTTAACAAATAATTTATATCTCAATATATGTAATAGTATATGAATATGACTATATGTAATAAGTTACCATTATGTTATAACCATACGGTTATATTTAATATTTTTTATGACTAACTCAAGATAAATATGTACACTAAATTTTATGACACGACTGTTGTTATATAAACCAACACGTGCACACTAATCTTCTAAGGCGTAAAAGGATACCGAATACAAACGAAAATAGAGCTTATACAAAACAGCCCGATGACCCTGCTGATAATCCTCTCAATGGCCTAACAATGAAAAATCATGGTACAAAATGCAAATACTATCACAAAGATACCAAATCGTTTGTGAAACACTAAATTATCCTACTTATAAATCATCACCAACTCCATTGTCATACCAGGATGTGGAGAAGTACGTACTGAATCAGAATCAGGGACAATCAAATCCACATATGTCGTTATGCGTCCTGGAGGAGGGAGTCGCGTGTCGGCCGGCGGCAGCAGAGGCCGCGCCAATGGGACCAGCCTATCTGGGGTTTTCGGAGAGAGGAATTTGCCTCTTTCTGCCCCTGGCTGCGTTGCAGCGTGGGTAAAACAAAATAAAAAACCTATAATCATTTCAATCTTTAAGTTGTTTGACCTGTTCTTAATAAGACGAACAAGTCAAACTTGGTGAAAAATTTGAACAACCCATAAATTGAGGCGGACAGAGTAATTCTTTTGCTCTCAGACTTAAAATTAATTATTTTTTTAGCTTATGACTAAATTCATTGTTTGTTCAGACACAATCAATTTATTTCGGCGGGTTGGAGGTGACTTCAATGTTTGTTGGTGACATTTAGAACAATAATCATTGGAGTCACCAATGCCAACTTCATTATTTGCCACAATTTTTATTAATTATATAAGTATTTTTAAAGGAATTTATTGTAAATATTACCCCTATAAAAACACATTAAATTCGCCCTTGGTTGGAGTGAAATATGATTTAGAGAAGGGGATCCTACTATTCCTTAATTAATAACTTATTCATATTAAAATAAGCTCACTCAAAATCTATTATAGTATTAAATAAATAAACTCAGCCACTGTTTGGTATCAATAATAATTGTTTCCAATAAAAAAATGAGAAAATCCGTGTGTGTGAACGGGATAAGGGGACTCCCTTCCATCGTGTGGCAGTTGCTTATCCGTCCAGGCGTCCAGCTCTCCTCCAAACTCCGCCGCGTGCTGTGCCGCGTTCGCCTGTGAGGATCCAAGTCCCGCATCGCCGCCCGGCTTCGTGGTTCTTTTTTTTAATTTGGTCCTTTTTGCGAATTTTTTTTACAAATGGACCCCTAGGGAAACCTTGTCCAAAAATGGATCCCGAGGTCGGTGCTACGTACGAAAGCGCCGATGTCGGGCAGGTCGGCGCTGGATGAACGCGCGCCGAGGTAGGCCACGTCAGCCGGCTGTGCGGCTGGTGGGCCGACACCTCGGCGCTGGGTCAACGAGCGCCGAGACCCTTACCCACGGCGCTTCCGCATCCAGCGCCGATGCAGCGGCTAGGGCTTCGCCGAGGTGGGCCTTGGGCCGTGGTGTCACCTCGGCGCTTCATCCGTTAGCGCCTAGGTGTCCAAGGTCGGCGCGGGCCGTGGCACGCCGAGCCCCTGGACCCTAAAACCCGCCGTCCCCTTCTTCTTTCTTGCTCCTGCAGGCACTCTCTCCCACCCGCCGCTCCCTCTCTCTGTCTCTCCTGAGGTAGCCCGAAGCCTAGGACCCGAATCTGGCCGGCAGGACGCCGGATCGAGGGCACCCTCCCTCCCCCAAGGTACCCCTCCCTCTCCTCTCCCTCTCTACATGAGTATTTTCCCTTGCATTGCCTTGTAGACGTTGGAACCCTAGGTATTAGGGTAAACTAGAAATCGAAATTTTTTGTTCGGATTGACGTTAGGTATTGAATCTGTGTAGTATAGTAGATAGTTTAGCCGGTCAGATGCGCCGATTTGATGTTATTTCCATCATCATGGAATAATTTTTTAGAATTTTTCACTATTAGATAATGTGTGTATATATACTTATTTAATTTTTTTCCACTGGCATTAGGTATATTAGATTGATGTATGTAGCTTTGTTCGTAGGATAGAGGCCCATTTATCTTTGATTATTGTTTGTTTGGTATTGTTGTGACAAAGTTGATTTAAATTTTTGGTAGATGGATAAGTTAGTTCGAGTCAGACATGGTGGTAATATGATGAGGACAATGGGTGACAATGTAGAAATGGAACCAATGACAGAGGATGTGTTTATGTTCGGTGAATCACCTAGTTTTTCTGAAGTGGTTGACCGGGTAAAATTATATATGGGTTGTTCGGAAGAGGATTGGTTTTGAAAGTAGATGGAGTGATCGATGTCGGGTCGGCTAATGGCCCCCGGGTCGAGAGGTTGGCTCCAATCAAGAGCGAAAGTGATTGGGTTGCATATAAGGAAATTGTCATGTCATCTGAAGTTCGGTCACTTGATCTGATTGTTAGGAGAGAATTTTCACCTAAGGAAGGTCCTACAATTGGCTTAGAGATGACGAACGATCCAACTAGTGAATATGTAGTACCCCAACAAGAGGTTGATCTATCTCAACAAGACATTGTAGCCACACAAGACAATGACTTAGGGGAATATGGTGGGCCCGAGGACCGTGGTATAGTGCAGGGCCATGTAGAGGTGCTTGTGCCAAGCAACTGTGACTATGAAGGCCGGGATGCAGACCACGGCTATGGGGATGACCATGGCAATTGTGGAGTGGGTGGTGATGATGAAGAGATGGGAGTGCCTATGGCATCAAATCGGGTGGATGTCCAGGTGGAAGGAGATGATGATACATATGACGATGTTAGGGCATCCGATTCCGATGATGACCGTTCGGTGGCAAGGCTAAGTGATAGGGAGATGCAAATTCTGAAGGAAGTGGTGACATTCCGTGATCCTCTTGTTTTAGATTATTTTGATGTTAGCCAAGGGCACCGAACAGTAGCTAATGGGAGGATTGAATTGCCACGTGATCCGAGCAAAGGTGAACTCATTGAGAAGGGCATGGTCTTTGCGGATATGGTGAAACTTAAAACTTGGTTGCAAGAGTACTCAATAGTCCACAACCGTCCTTTTAGGGTCATGAATTCCTACAAGGACCGGCGGTACACTGTTACATGCAAGGAAGATTGTGGGTGGAAAGTTTATGCAAGGAAGGACAAGGTTGGAAAGTGGAGGATAACATCAGTTCAGCAACCACACACGTGTGCTACCGCAGAGGTGGAGGAAACCCACTTACAGCTGAATTCTAGGTTCATTGCGAAGATGTTTTGCAACATCATCAAACACATGCCAACAACCATCACGGTTTCAGCGCTCATTGAGTCAATTTTCCTCCGCTTTGAGTACCGTGTCAAATATGGAAAAGCATGGAGGGCAAAGCAACTAGCTTTAGCAATGATTTACGGTGATTGGGAGGAGGCGTACGAGCGACTCCCTAGAATGATGAATCGCATCAAAGCCAAAAATCCCGGCATGCATTTTGAGTACTTGCCTAAACAAGGTGAAACAAGGGATGGAAGACAGGTTTTCGGTAGGGCTTTCTGGGCTTTTGGCCAGTGCATTGAAGCTTTTAAGCATTGTAGGCCGGTGTTGGCAATCGATGGCACATTCTTGACCGGCAAGTACAATGGAACCATGCTTGTTGCCATTGGGATTGATGGTGATAACATGTTGGTTCCATTGGCATTTGGCTTGGTAAGCAAGGAGGACACGGACAGCTGGTCTTGGTTCTTGAGCCTTGTACGACGCTTGGTTGTAGGGCGTGGCCGTGATGTGTGTATAATATCAGATCAACATGCCGGCATCCTTAATGCAATGGAAGAGCATATAGATGGCCATGGACGCGTGCACCATCGGTGGTGCACGAGGCACCTTGCATAGAACTTGATCCGGCATGACGGCATAAAGGAGAACTTTGAGTTATTTGAGGAGGTGTGTCGGCAACGAGAGAAGAGAGATTTCCATCGGAAGTTGAAGGACCTTATGTTACGCACCAATGACGTAGGTAGGTCATTCTTGGAGGGCCTAATGTCGTCTAAGGAGAAGTGGTCCTTTGCATATGAAGGAGGTGTTCGTTGGGGCTTCATGACCAGTAATTTTGCTGAGATAATGAACAGTTTGCTTAGGGGTTGCAGGTCCCTTCCGGTGACAGCCATTCTCACCTTCACGTTCTATAGGTGCAACCAATGGTTCATCCAATGCTTCGTCCTTGCGACAGCTCTTTACAACAAAAAGATGAATGGCCTAAGCGTGTAGACGAAATGATTGGGTACTCAAAGAAAAAATCAAAGCGTCAGACCGCTACATGCTTTGATAAGGCCTCCGGCACATATGAGGTTTTGGAGGCCGATGGAACAAACACAGGTGGAGAAGATCGGCACGCCAGAAAGCACAAGGTGGTCATTACTAGGAACACATGCACATGTGAGTAACCCACATTGTTGCACATTGCGTGCTCCCATATGCACACGGCTTGCAGGGTGTGTAGAGTAGATCCATTGGTACCTCCAAGGACCGCAAAAGAGTTTGGACTAAGGTATTTGATTAACACATGGACACCTCAGTTCGAGCCTTTTAGAGATGAAGACGAATGGCCAGAATATGAAGGGCCAGCATATGTAGCCGACCGAGGATTGCTGCACACAAGTAAGGGTCCTAGGAGAAGAAAGCGCTTTGCAATGGATATGGACAGGGCCGTGAAAGGGAAATCCAAGCTTAGTGTCGTTGGGTCTCATTTCTAGAGGATACACAACAGAATCGTTGCTCTGTATGCCACAAGGAGAATCATAACAAAAGAAAATGCCCTTTGTCTCAATGTACTCAAGCAATGCATTTATTTTTTTAAATGCTTACTTTTCATTCGTTCTTCATGCACATTTATTCCTTGTATCTTTTGACAAAGTGTTCTAAGCATTCTTTTGTCTCATAATGCAGGATGGAGCGGTACCCTCTCCTGGATGAGCAGTACGATGTCAACCACCGAGCGAGAAAGATCGAGGAAGGCCAGGTAAGATATATCCATCCAAATCCATTGCCTTGCCTTATGCATACTAATCCATCTAACATTGTGGTTCCCTTGGTTATTTTGCAGAACCTCGGTGTCCTGAGGCCTATGACCCACGAGGCTCATCTTGTGATGCACTACGACCACTGCTACACACCCTTGCTTCGTAGAGCGAAGCTGCTGACGGTATCGATGATTTACCACCGCGGCCTGCCACCGTTGCACCCACCTGCTATCACCGTGCTCGTGGACCGATGGCGACCGGAGACCCACATGTTCCATCTCCCCGTGGGCGAGATGACAGTCACCTTGGAGGACGTCGCTATGATCCTAGGCCTCCCCATCCGAGGGGCCCCGATGACCGGTGACACTCCATCCGGTGGGTGGGTTGGCCGTGTCGAGGCCTTCCTCGGCCGACCCCTTCCTGCTTTGCAGGTGGCCAGAAGAGGCGGAGCAGCGGCGTGCCCATGCGGTGGATCCACCAGGAGTTTGGACAGTGCCCTGAGGATGCGGACGAGGCCACAGTACACTTCCACTGTAGGGCATGGGTCCTCAACTTGTTTGGGTCTATGCTCTTCCCCGACGGCACAGGAGACTCCGCCTCCTGGATGTACCTCCCCTGCCTCCTAGACTGGGACGATGTGGGGACGTACAGTTGGGGATCCGGCGTCCAAGCCTTCTTGTACAGGCAATTGTGCGAGGCCTGTCGCCGGATCAAGCCTGGGTCCACCATCTCAGGGTGCCTCACTCTCCTATAGGTACTACATCCTAAAGCTTTGCTCTTTTTCATGAAATGCCATTCGTTGCACCCATTTGAATTAACGCTTTGGTCTTTTTTGTAGATCTGGATGTGGGAGAGGTTTCCAATTGGTCGGCCTCACCGCTTGCCCCCACCACACCCATGGCAGCCGGAGGGTGATCCACAGATGGCACCCACTGTTGCTTACCTGTACGAGAGGGTTAGTTCCACGTACTCGCTGCGAAGGCACGCCTATGTGGAGGCTACAAATGAGTTTGACATATTGCAGCCGCAGCAGGTACGGATGCCTTCGCTAATTAGTTCCGAAATCTAATATCTTTGGTGTGAAGCTCATGTCTCTTTTTGTATGCAGGTGACATGGAGACCGTACCGCCGGGAGGCTGTGGAGGCCCTACCTCTCAGTACCTTGTGCCGGCAGGACAAGGATGTTTGGTTCACACGGTGCCCACTGATTTGCTTCTATGCAGTGGAGTACCACGTGGCCCACAGAGTCTGTCGGCAGTTTGGACGTGATCAACCATTCCCAGTGCCTCAGTTCTCCACGGTATGGGACCTCCACAAATTTGACCGTGTCAAGCAGAAGAAGATTACCAACTTCCAGCATCAACACCGCGAGTACGTGGACGAGTGGAGGAGATTGGAGCAGCTGGTTGTGGACATTCACGCCTTGCACCGTGAGTCTAGGTACCCCCAGTACCTTGCCTGGTTGGGAGCACGCACTCGTTTGCACATCCGGCAAGCTTGGACCGAGGAAGACTACCTAGACATAGCAAGTTCGGATGAAGGCGACAATGAATACGACCAAGCGACACATGAAGGCCGCCAAATCGAGGTTGGACCGGTGTTTGCACGTGCGGTGAGTGTTCTGTGTCCCGAGTATGATTTTGGTGTGTTCCTTGTGAACTGTCCACTGAACTTCTTTGTCACAGGGCAAAGAGATCATGAGGACGGTGATTGAGCATGGCCAAGCATTAATGGTGCCAGAGGACTGCGCAACTTCATATCTGTAAGATAGTTTACGTAGTCATGCTTTCATATTGGATAACTTCTGTTGAATGACTATGATTCTCATTTTTTGGCTGTCAGCGTGCTATGGTCCATCTGAAGAGGGTTGCAGGACGCATGGGGGTGCCGCTCCCAAGATGTCGTCCTTCCAGTGCGTGCTTCGTCCTCTAGACGCACTGCACGTAGCGGTGGCGCCGATGGTGCTGCATCGTCCTCAGCTGCACGCCATGACACATCGAGCGATGATGATGCGGGAGAAGATGACGGTGCCGCAAGCGATGATGTAGGTTCGAGTGACGGCAACCGCGCCGAGCCGGACGACCCCACGTACGACGAGATCAATCTGTCGCAGCTGTAAGATGCTCCTGGGTCGTCGCAGCCATGAAACCAGGCCGAACGTCCGAACAAGGGGAAAAGGACCAAGGCATCCTTCACTCCTAGAAGTGACGCGTTGCCACGTCAAGCGAGAGCCCGTCGTGCTCGGGGAAGAGGCCATCGCTGAGTGCAGCTTGTGGATGCTTTGGAGTTCATCTTTTATGTGTATTTGAACTGTGTGTCGAACTATGCTTTGGACTTCCTTGTGAACTTGGCTCGTACGTGTTGAACTTGGCTCGTACGTGTTGAACTTGGCTCCTATGTGTTGAACCCCGTATTTGCTCAATTTGATCTATGGGTATTGTAACCATGTGTTGAACTATGCATTCTGTTCTCTGATTGTTATTCCTATCTCAGTTCATTTTGTTCTGTGATTGTTATTCGTATCTCAGTTCTGCCTTTTTTTTTGTTACTCCTACAGGGGTCGGCGCTTAATCACATCGCGCCGAGGTTCAACAACTCGGCGCTCATAGGAAGAGCGCCGATATGCAGTAGCTCGGCGCTATTCCTATTAGCGCCGAGGTCCGGTTCCCACCCACCCTCTGAACCCCTCTGGTACGTCGAGCGTGGGCGCGCCGAGATGCGGTACCTCGGCGCTCCGCCTATTAGCGCCGAGGTGCCGCTCAGGTCCCAAACCTTCTGGTACCTCGTGAGCGAGAGCGCCCAGATGCGCTACCTCGGCGCTACGTCTACTAGCGCCGAGGTGCGGTAACCCGGCGCTCCGTCTTTTAGCGCCGAGTTGCCGCACCGGTTCCAAACCTTCTGGTACCTCACGCGCGAGGGCGCCCAGATGCGGTACCTCGGCGCTAATAGGGTGAGCGCTGAGGTACCGCACCTAGGCGCTAATAGACGTAGCGCCGAGGTGCCACCACACCCAACACACCAACTGGATAAGTTTGCATTTATTTTTAAAATTCGTAATTGTGTCCGAAGTTGTTTGTCGTTGTACCGTGTAGTAGAAACATTGTTTTGTTTGACAATGTTGTACCATATTATGTTCTCTAGACCAAATATCTGAACACATGAAACAGATAATGTCGATAGTTCGATGTTCCATTCAATGACACAAATTGTTCAACAATACCACGGTTCGGACAGGTAGTTCAACATGGCACAAATAATAATGAATCTACTACTGGGTGCAACGAGGCCACTTCCCCTTCCTCAACGCATCTGGATTCTCCTCCATAGCTGCCTTCACCCGCCTTGCCCTTGCTAGCTTCACCTCTCTCTCAGCCTTGCGCTTAGCAGCAAGCCTACGTTTCTCTTCTTTGATGCGCTCCTTCCTTTGCTCCTCCTCCTTCTTCCTTGCTGCAATGCCCGCGTTTATCTTGGCATTCCAATCCCTCGTTTCATTGAACCACTCCCTGTCCTTCTCCGCTGCCTCTGCGTCTATCCACTCCTCAAAATCGCACAGCGGTGGAGGCTCCTATGACCATAACAAACATGTACACATTAAACACAACTCGCCATCACAACTGTTAGAGTATGAGCATAATAATTTACTTACAAGTCCACCCTTCATCACCGCCTTCTCCAGTGGATCAAAGGCCCAGTTAGCACACATCCAGTACCGCCGCCTAAAGGTCTCCTCTTCGTCAGACCTCTCCATCTTACAAGGATCACCACAAAAGCATATGGGTGGCACAAGACCCGCAGGAATAGGCAAACGGGTGAACCCCATTGCAACCTAGCATAAAATTAACCAAATTTGGTTAAAATTTCCCTAGGAGCATTACAAATTAACCACGTACTAAACAAAATAATGAACAAACATGAATCCTAAAATCAATACAAATTAGCAAATCAGTGCAACTACCAAACCTAAAATAGCAATGACTTACAAATCCTAAGGTCAATCCGAACAAATAAATTCGAATTCTAGGTTTCCCTAAGACCTATGGTTCCAACAAATCGGAGTCAATGCAAGGGAAAATACGTGCATAGGGAAGGAGAGGAGAGGGAGGGGTACCTTGGGGGAGGGAGGGCGCCCTCGATCTGGCGTCTACCCGGCTGGAATCGGGCCTAGGGTTAGGGCAGCCGCGGGCGGGAGACAGAGAGGGCACGGGTGGGAGAAGAGAGTGGCTGGAGGAGGAAGAAAGAAAGAGAGACGCGGCTTATGTGCCCAGGACCTCGGCGCGCGACGGCCCAACGCCGAGGTCACAGGTGTTGGCGCTAAAGGATGAAGCGCCGAGGTGGGCCAAGGCCCACCTCGGCGAAGCCCTAGCCGCTGCCTCGGCGCTGGATGCGGAAGCGCCGAGGGTAGGGGGCTCGGCGCTCTTTGACCCAGCGCCGAGGTATAGGCCCACCAGGCGAGGTCAGCTGACGTGGCCAACCTCAGCGCGCGGTAATCCAGCGCCGACCTGCCCGACATCGGCGCTTTTGTACACAGCGCCGACCTCGGGGTCTATTTTTGGACGAAGTTTCTCCAGGGGTCCATTTGTAAAAAAAATCGTAAAAAGGACAAAATTAAAAAAAAACGGCTTCACGGAGCGAGCTTAGCTCAAGCTCTCTCCGTTCGTACCCTCAACTCTAGCTTTTTCTCGTTCTTTCTTCTCCTCTCTGCTGCTCCAGCTCTCCACCGTTCGGTTGCAGCATGAGCAGTGTGTTCTGTTTGTTTGCACATGTGCCAGAGGTCCATCCAGCTTTCGTTGTGCCTGCGTGATCCCCCCCCTGATAGTAGTCAGGATTGTTTTTCTGATTTCCGACTTTTCTCGATATCCTCGTTTTTTGGTTTTATCGAACAACTTTTCCCTAGTGAATTACGACGCGCCATGTGCCTTTACTATTAATGAGCAGGTTTATTCTAATTATGATGACGATTTGGTATTAAACTGCTTCGCATTTGATTTGTTGTATCTTATATTTTTCATTTGTATTGGGCCACCGCCGGACATCTAATAGCTACTTAAGGATTATTGGGCCGTGATTTGATTGAGGATGCGACTACTAAGCCATGGAGATGATGAACTCCGTGTGGGCGCAGCGGCTATTGGGCTATCAGGGTCCACGGAATGCAAACATCAATTGCGCCGACGAGTTCCCATCCGAGCGGGTAGATAGTTTTTAGGTGAAAAAAATACTGTGGAAAAAACCGGGGGTTACGCGGTACTAAGGCAGGAACGCCGGTTCTGCATGTTCTGGCGATCTGCTGTAGATATTGTGGGCCTAGTTATCTGAACGTGGGGACAATTTAAATCTATAAGTCTATATGGGTATAGACTTTTGGAGTAAAAATTATTTTTCTATTAACTCGCTTTTTATAATATAGATTGGTATTATATGGTAATGGTTGCATAGCTTTCGTTTATTTCAGATTATTTTTTTATTTGAAACGGTCGTCAACCACAACATATATGAGTCCAAGTCAGCAGCTCTGATCCTCTTGGCCAAAGCCACGAGACTACCCTGGATCGACACGTGTCATTTTCAGCGTTGCCGGTTGAGCTAATCAATCATTTTATTTAATAGTAGTACGTCATGAAGAAGATATGTACAATGACTTAAGAATACAATCAACGACGATGACGCTGTATCCGATTCTATAACTGTCGTCCATGCAAGTTGGCGTGTCCTCGTCCTGCCCTAGGTACGGCCTGCTATGCGTACGGTACCAGTAGGCCGGGGTTCAAAGATGATACTTCTTCGTAAGCGTTTTGGTTTTCTATTATATTTATTTATTATTCTATGTGTATTTTATAAGTTATCATTTATTTTGTTGTGATTTGTTTCATCATCAAAGATAGTTTGAGTAAGACTTACACTTTTTCATAATTTTTTGAATAAAACAAAAAAGTTAAAGTTGTGAAAAAAATCAACACGTCGTTATAAAAGGAATATAATAATATATGCTGTATATCATATATACTAGAACGTCAACCCATGCTCTCGCACGGTCTTGATTTTTAGAATACACACATAGTAATAGGTAGACCGGGGCAAATGTCGGGTCGGGTCGGGTCAATGTTGGGTCGCATAGGACGGCCCACGCCCGACCCGTGCCTATCACCGGGTCGGGTCGGGTTGGCCCGTGCAGCCTCCGTGGACGCGTCGGGTCGGGTTTTTTCGGGTTGGGTCGGGTATTTTGGCCTTGGGTTGGGTTTTTTTGGGTTGGATCGGGTTTTAGGTAAAAAATCATGGCCCGCACCTGGCCCGTCGATTGTAGCGGGTCAAAAAATACGGCCCGCGCCCACCCGCCACATTCGGCCGGTCGGGTCAATTTTTTTCAGGCGGGTTGGGTCGGGTTGGTCGGGTCGGGTGACCCATGCTCAGGTCTAGGAATAGGTAAATTGATAGAAACATGAGTTGATGATTTATAGATAATATAGATGTGCTTTTGCTGATCTTTTTAAATAATATAATTTAGTAATTTGAATATTGATTTAAGAAAATGTTTCTATTTTTTAATAATGATATAGGCCAGTATTTACATGAAAACTTAAGGATTAAATATATAATAATAATAATATCAATTTAGTATGAATTTATGGCTTGTATTAAATTATATCTCATAATGCCAAGTGGGTAATTTAGATGAATAATTTCAGATAAACTAAAAGAACAATGCCGTTAAATCTTAGAATAATTCGTTCCCATCAGGATTGGAACCTAGGACCTATTGGATGGCAAAGGTCGGTAATTTTAAACCAACTATTAAGGGTTATTTTAGGATACGCATCCAATGAATATTATTAATACTGATTATAAATGGATGGCCGGATGTTTTGCTTTTCTTTTGAGAATTTTTAGGATTTATCTTTTTTCTAGAACATCTGGTTAGGATTAATCTGGAGACCCTGAAAGGACTCTCTAATTAGTAATAGTAAGATTAGCTAGCTAGCCGGCTACGATCGGAATGAGGAGCGCAGCACCAACAGCAACATCGTTTTCCCTATGCATGGTACGGTCGACAACATGAGTTGCACGTATATAATAAATTATACTCCCTCCGTTTTAAATTATAATTCGTTTGATTTTTCTGACTTTAAGTTGGACCACTCGTCTTATTCAATAAATTGTGTAAAATATCATATCTTTTGTTGTGGTTTGTTTTATTAATAAAAGGACTTCAATAATAACTTAAATTTGACTATGTTCGCATAAATTTTTTGAATAAGACGAGCGGTCAAACTTGAGGTTAAAAAGTCAAACGAATTAATTTGAAACGGAGGGAGTAGTTGTTTTTATATAGTCTTAATTAACTTCAGATATACTATGTATCAGAATGAATCACCAGGTCCTTGTCTTGTTCAATTCTTCAATAATATATATCTATGTCGATCTAGCTATCCACTATCAGCTATAGCTAGCTAGCTGGCTGGCCGGAACAATCGACTGCCACTTGCTTGTTGGTGACTTGTATACGTCCGGTCGACGACTACGACGACGACTGATCGACCCAGCTGCTGAGAAGAATAAACAGGCACGTAAATTGAGTTGGTGTTGGTGCTGCTCCTCGACCTAGGCCTCGATCATCACCGTGCCCGGTGACGCTCATCTGTCCACGTCGATCTGCCAGCAGCTTGATTTAGGTCCCGTTTGCTTCACCTAGGCTAATTTTTAGCAAGTAGATTAATTATACTTTATTTTTAGTAAAGGTGTAATCTATCGATTAGCTCGGCTGTTTGAGCATTTTATATCTGATTTTTAGCAGCTACATTTCAGTTGGACGTATCTAAACATGACCTTACCTCTTCATAGCGTTAGGGTTATTGTGTTTATTTTGACCACTGTGCAGTACATACATATATTACCAACATGCAGTCTAGCACTCTAGCTAGGCAGCGACCAAATGTTTTATAAATATGTTGACCTCCAAACATGCGTACCTGTATGTCCAAGAGTTAGTAATCTTTCTTAATTCAGGCCCTGTTGGTAGGGTCCAGAAACCCATGTGTTGGACGTGTTTAGACGCCCAATCACTAGGGTTTGATCTAGACCCTCCTCCCGTGAAGAACAAGGGTGCTAGACGGGTAACTAGCCGATCTAGGGTCGAGCTCTTGCAGCAGGGGATTGGGGCAATGGAGCAATAGACTGGGAAATCAGAGAAGGAGCCTGGGAAATCGGGAACCAAGGACTAGGAAGCTAGAGAATTGGGGATTAGGGTTTAGAGATGCAAAAACAAGTAGTTGTATTGATTCGATTGTGGTTGATTGTCCCCAATTGGCAGTGGCCCTTTATATTTATAGGGAGGAAGGTCTGGATCCAATTACAAGCCGATATCCAAGAGAATCCTGCACAAATCGTGGTTTCCTTCTCATATTCGAGAATACCGGATAGTCCGGCATAGGGTGTGGGAGGTATAACCTCCTGGGGTCCTCACCGATAGGTTTCTTACCTGGGCCGTGGGCCTGGGAAGGAGTCAGAGTTGGATTACAGGCCCAAGCTTGGATATCGCCAAAGGAAACCCACAGAGGATTACTATGAATCGGGATGAAGATATTTGTAGGTTTAGATCTCCCTGTAATTAGGCGGATTCCTATCCGACTAGAAGTAGAAGTCAGAAGGCAATCCAAACCCACAACCCTAATCTCCCTCCTATATAAAGGGAGATAGGGACACCCCTCCAAGGCATCGCCATACTCATCGCATAACTTCTCCAAAACGAAATACAAACACCGCCACACAGGACGTAGGGTTTTACGCGATTCAGCGGCCAGAACCAGTCTAAATCGTGTGTTTCCCGTGTTCTTGTGTGAATCATCGTGCCTGACAACAGACCCTCGATCGATAAACTCATCCGGTGATCCATCCCATGACGGGCTGCTGGTAGCATTACACCGACAGCTGGCGCGCCAGGTAGGGTTGCGTCTGCTCGTACACCAAGACACGATGATCTCCTTCACGTTCTTTCCCGGTGAGATCTTCACCTTCGGCGAGATCACCTCCGTCGCCGACAAATTCGGCAATCTCCACGTCGTCAACACCTTCACACCGGGAGCCGAGCAGATCCGATCTTCTACGGTCCCAGCTCCGACCCCCTTGGCGCCACGACTTGCGGTTGGGCAGATGCGATCTGCTCGGCCCCCGACGAGTCCTCCTCCGGCGAGAAGGTCACTAGCTACGGCGCCTAGGTAGCACCCTGAGCAAGTTCAGCCGGCTCGGGTCCCCAAGCGTCCACTTGCTCCAAGGGCGGAACAGATCAGATCTGTACGCCGCTCCGGGCCAGAGGCTGATCGGAGAGGGGTGCAGCCCCGACCGACTCCGACTCCGACCCTGACTCGGACCGGGTCCACGCCACCTCCGGGAAGGATCCCAGAAGACCGTCGCCCACCGCTTCCCCCTGGCTGGGAGTACCCCAGCAGGAGGAGGATCGCTCGGGTGACATCGCCCACTACTTCATCCCCGAGCCGACAGGTACACGAAGTCATACCTGTCCATAACAACGTTTTTGCAGCACTCCCGGAGACTGCCCAACCAGGCGATCGGATCAACCCGACAGACCCGACCGCTCGGACCGGCCGAAGGGTAGGTCGCCCCAGGCCGGCCCCCCGGCCTATGACGGTCGGCCCCCTTTGGAACCCGCCGGTCAGCCTCATCATCTGCTCGACCCCGGAGGGAAGGGCGGCCTACTGGAGGGACGCGCCGCCAACAAGAAGGCGGTTGGGTGGCATGCCATTCGGCCTCGAGAACGCGGCGGCCGCCTTCCAACGCACTCTGCAATAGCACCTCGCAACACCAGTCGGGGGCGATACGGAGGCGGCAACCGTCCGACGGGAGGACCCACGGCCTAGGAGGGACCAGCTTGGCTGGGACCTCCCGGTGCCAGGTGGCCACCACGGCTCCACTCGTCGTCTGGACATCCTGGCGATATTGGAATCCTAGGATCACCACGAGGAAGTCTCGTCCGACTCATTAGAACCGCAAAACGAGACCCCTGCTGCTAAAATGGCCCGGACGTCCAAAAACCGAACTCGGGCTCAGCGATGGGAGGCACGCCTCAATTGGGTTCGCCGCCAGCCCCCCGTCTCCGACGACAAAGCAGCGCTACCAGACGAAACCCCACAAGACAAGGAGTCTTGTTTGGCCCGAAACCACGACTGGGAAAGGCGTCGTCGCGCCATGTCCACGGCACTGCGTGCCCGGAGCCCGGGCCGTAACCTGAACACAGCGTTCGACGAAGTAGCCCCCAGGACGGACTATGCAACGCCGGCTCAATACCTAGCCGCGATCACCGTGACGACCGCCAAGCTGGACCCGACCCCTCAAACTCGCCACCTCCAGCTGTTGGCTGCCAACGGGCTGCGAAACATCCTCGACCAGTCCTCTGAGTCGTCCGGCCACCGCTCGAGCTGGACCCGCACAGTGGAATCAACAGAGTCCTACGACGCCCACAGCCGCCTCAACGCTGCGATGAAGAAGAATGGAGGCGCCGAGAGGATTACGACAAGAAGCATGGTCCACTGGCGGTCCCTCGCGAGGACGGCACTCGGAGGCACGACCCTTCGTCGCCACGACGCCGCGGTGGCGAACGAAGGGTATTTCCGGACCGGTGCCACGAAGAGCATGACAGGCGCGGACCGCCGTCCAGGCCCCGACATGGCGATGGATGCCATCGACAGGATCGGGGCCAGCGGGCGGAGTCTGAGACCGCCTCCTACAACCACAGGGCAAGGGACAAGGGAAGATTGCCCACCATTGCGGATTGTCCTCCCCTGTGAAGGTAGGACCGACGCCTAAAAGGAGGGTGAATTAGGATTCCTAAAAACAAGGCTCACTAAAAACTACAACCACTGAGCAAAACCTATGCAAGTAAATCTAGTTATGTGCACTAAGGTTTTGCTAAGTGTTGCTACTTCTACCATGGCCAAGTCTTGCAACCTAGTTCCACCTAGAAACTAACTTATCAAGCTAGTCTAGAAAAGTAAGCACACAATTGCAAGAAAGTAAAAGCGGAAGTTAAGGAGATGGGTTAGAGAATGCAAACTCCCAATGACGATGATGGTAGCACACGGCGATGTTTTTCCCGAGGTTCGGGGAGACTCGCGGTCTCTACCCCCTACGTCCTCGTTGGTGCTCCACTAAGGGCTTTGCACTCGCGTAGTCCCCAAAGGAATACGGCCTCGCCCTTTGGAAGGGTGGAGGTTGGCAAAGTGACTTCCGCGGAAGTCAAGCCACCACGGTCGGGTCTCCAGATATCCTCGGTACACACCCACCCGAACCTATCTCTCGCGTGGTCCTCCCGTACCACGGCCTCGCCCGCACAGGGGTAGAGGATGGATAGGTCGCTGGGGTCTTCCGAGTCCTTCTCGCGGAGCTACCCCGCCGTCTCCACTAAGGGAAGCTTTGGCCAAAACGCCGAGGGCCTTCCTCACTCTCACAAGGTGGTGGCGGCCACTCCACACTTCGGAGGGTCTCGCAAGACTTACAGCCGCACTTGATACAAGGTCGTGCTCGCAGGCACGTATACTAGACAAATAGGCCTAAGCCAAGATGCTAACAAGCTCTTGCTATGCCGGGATGTGTCTATTTGCTCATATAGTGGTTGGGCTCTCAAATGTGGTTGCTACACTTCAAATGGGCATGGAAATGTGTCTTAACACTTGTGCTAGGCTCAGGATGCTCCAACCACAATGGGGAGGCTGGCCAAGGGGGTATATATAGGCCTCACCTCCAATACTAGCCGTTGGGGCCTTTTTCAGCTTTTCTGCGTACCCACCACACCACCGGACTGTCCGATGCGTGTAATCTTCGCTGTCTCCAGTAGACCGTTGCACTGGGAAATGTAGCCGTTGGATCCACCGGACTGTCCGGTGGCACCACCGGACTGTCCGACGGTGAGCCACCGGACTGTCCGGTGCGTTGTAGCGCCGGGTCTTCAATCGTGATGGTCCTCGATTTATACCGTCCGGTGGCACCGTCGGACTGTCCGGTGGTGAGCCACCGGACTGTCCGGGGGTGGGTTTTGTCCCAGACTTCGCCTCTGGCTTCTCAGTCTATATCGTCCGGTGGTGAGCTACCGGACTATCCGGTGCATGTAATTTTGCACCGGTCCTTCAGCTCTAGGCTCGGCTCCTTGTAGGGACCGCCGAGTCAGGACCTTCGCTTTTAACTTGATGGCGGCTTGGGTCTTTTCTTGTATCTTTTAGATCCTCCTTTGAGATGTTTGTACCCAAAGTCCACCGATTACACCTTGGGATTTTATACAAAAACACTTGCACACCAATATTAGTCCCATGGCACGTGTTGTCAGTTCAACCACCAAAATCACATATGGGGACTAAGCACAAGATTTAGGGCCCATTTTCCTTACACTCTGCTCCACGCAGAGGAGAAGAGGACGATCCCTTCGATGGAATCAGGGCGTTTTCTGTAGGACCGAGACGTGCGACTAGAGGGGGGTGAATAGGAGCACTTGAAAACTCAAACTCAAACCCCACCACAGTACAAAACGGAAACAACACCCACAACAAACCTAGACACCGTCCACTGAGAGGATACATATCTATCACAACACGTGCTTGGAACCGTCCACTGAACAGATACGAAAAAGAGCGCAAAAGGAACCAACTCCGAGAAATTGCAGATTTCAGACAGACAGGGCTGCAAAGAAAAATCTCAAAACCCTAGAAGCAAAGCTCCAAACCACCCCAAAACATTACCACACCTTCAAAAGGTAATAGGGAACAGCTCCAGAAAATTTCAGGCCAATTGGAGCAAGTTGTGACCACCGGACTGTCCGGTGCTTAACCACAGGACTGTCCGGTGCTTACAGCTTGACACTCCAAAAAGATTCGAATCAAAACCCTATCAAACCAACTCCAAAAATTATAAAATTTTTACTGAAGGTTAAGAAGGGGCCAAGGAACAACTCCACAAACTTTTAGCTTAATTGGACAAGGAATAAAAATTCTAGAGCTACCGGACTGTCCGGTGGTTAAAAAACTAACAGACCAACCCCAAAAGAAAAATACTAAAACCAGGTCAAAACACCTCCAAAAAATCTAAAATTTTTATGGGTGCTTTATGATTCATAGGAAAAGAGCTCTACAAAATTTCAGGTCATTTGGAGCAGGTTTGATCACAGAACCAACCATCGGACTAAATAGTCAGCCACCGGACGTTATAGACAGACAGAAAAACAGCCACACGAAACTTGAACTTCCGAAGCCAAAACTTGACCAAACCTTCACCAATCTTCACGAAATTTTGCACACACTAACCTAGCTCCATTCTAAAACTATTCCCAAAAGATCTATTGAAAAAAAATCAAGGGATTAGCAGGAATTTTAGATCTCGTGAAGAGGTAAATATTTGAGCAAGAAAGGGGAAAGCTCAAGAACAACTTGCTCGTGGCAATCCTTCGGGATTGAGATGTTCTAAGACATAATCTCCATGTCCTTGCAAGTTCAAAACACAAAGAAAACAAAGGATTCAACCTTGGCCAAAACAAACACCCAAAAAGCCAAGGATTGAAGCCAAAAACCAAAGAGAACAAGGGGAGGAGAAGCACACAAAGTTGCTGCACGAAACCACTTCGATTATGAGCCTCAAAAGAGGTCTTAGGTCAGATTACAACGAAGGATTTTGTCCTAAGAAACCACCTTCACCTTCCCTCTTGATTTGGAGGCTAGATCTCACCCTAACCCTCCTAAACTTGGAGCTCAAAGCTTGAGGACGAAAATTACCCTAAGAAAATGAAAACCTAGCCGCCAAGACTACCTCTAATGACCAGCTCTTAGGCTATTTATACACCGGTTCAGTTTTGCCATTTTTACACATAGACCCCTAACACTACAAACGCTCGGAGGGGCTAAAACAGAAAAGAATCCGAAATATCGGGGACGGACGACCGCGATGAAGACTTGATCTTCTTAGCTTCCACGCAATCTTCGAATGTCCTCCACGTGGCCAGTAGTCCAATCCGCCTTTGCATCCCCGGTTTTGAAGTCAGAAACCGAAAAACTTTAGGAAGTCTCCGTCTGGGCCGGACTTGGCCCATCTTCTCTATCTTGGCGAGTCATGGCCCAACTCACCAAGTCTTGGGTAGCTTGGGTGGCGGTTTTGAGCCGAAGCCGCCAAAGCCTCCCTCGCACATCTTCGCGCCATGCACTCGGGTTGGAGCACCACGGTGGCACCCGGCTTCTCCAGTCCATCGGAGTTGCCTCGCAGTCCATCGGAGGGCTTACACCACCGTTGCCGATCCCCCCTCCGTGTACCGAGCTTCCATGGCCGACCGACACCCAGCATTGCCTCTGGTCCATTGGAGGGCTTTTGCCTCAGTCCATCGAGGTCTTCATCATCTACCTCCAGTCCATCGGAGGGCCTCCAGTCCATCGGAGGGCTTGAGCTCGTTGACAATCACTCATCACACCAGGAGAGCAATGAGGCCGGTCCATTGGCTCTCATTTTCCCCCTGCCTAAGACAACTGCAGTGACCGACCGGTTTCAAGATCTCCAATGTGTCGAAGTACGAGCCCAAGAGCGACCCGGCGGCCTGGATCAAGGTTTACTCCATGGCGATCTGAGCGGCCGGAGGCAACTCCGACACCATGGCAGCCTACGTTCCCATCATGATGGGTCCCCAAGCTCTCCGGTGGTTGCAGAACCTCCCGGCACGGTCCATTGACTCCTAGAAAGATTTTGCTAAGAAATTCACTAGCAATTTCCAGAGCACTTGTGATCAGCCGGCAACCAAGCGAGACTTGGAGAAGATCCAACAGCAGGAGGGAGAACCCCTCCGAGACTACATCAAGCGCTTCACCGAGCTTCGCAACCAGGTCACTGACGCGGACGACGGCCTGGTGATCAGATGCTTCATTAACCCCACCCAAGACGGTGGAGTACATGCTCAGTACCGCCCACGAGTACGCCAAGGCTAGGGAAATGGTGACCGACATCCGGGAAGAGCACCGGGCGGTACCATCATCAAGGAAGAAGGATGAATCCCGACACGAAGGCAGTCGGGATGACCGCCCGGGCTACAAGAAGAAGTGGGATCGGCGTCGTGACCGGGACCCCATGGTGGCAGAGGTGGCCCGGAAGCGCCTAAGGGAGAAGGCATGCGACCTCCTTGACAAGTCGTGTCCTTTCCACCCACAAAGCAGGCACAAGATGCGCGACTGCTACGAGTTCCAAGATCTCGTTAAGTCAGGCATTGATTTTGAGCCAACCAAGCGCCAAAACTACGCCAAGGACGACCCCAAGGGAAAAGACAAGCATGTCAAGACTCCCGAGAGAAAGGAAGACGACGGCAAGGGCGAATCTGGCTCTAGATTCCCAAGGGTTGATAACAAAGTCTCTGTCATCTTCGGTGGACACTAGTGCCGAGAGAGCAAGCGCAAGCAGAAGCTGTCGGCAAGATAGGTGGCGCTAGCAGAAAAGGCGCCTCCATTCATCTGTAGATGGTCCGAGCAGCAGGTCACCTTCTCCAGGGAGGATCAGTGGTGTGGATATGACCACCCTGGTCGGCTCGCCCTGCTGGTCAGCCCTACCATCAAGGCCTCAAGGATCCACAAGGTGCCCATAGACGGAGGGAGCTCCTTAAATCTGATATTCCCCAGTACCTTGCGGTCCATGGGAATTCACCGCGACAACCTGGAGCCATCCAACAGCTCCTTTTATGGGATTATGCCCAGGGCAGGGTCCCAACCTCTCGGCTACATATCCCTTCGAGTCACCTTCGGCGAGAAAGACAACTACAGGACGGAGTACCTGCGCTTCGAGGTCCCTGACTTCGACACACCCTACAATGTGATACTAGGATGCCCAGCCTTGGCTAAGTTCATGGCCATCCCTCATCACGCGTACCTCCTCCTGAAGATGCCTGGCCCGAGTGGAATCATCCCCATCCGGGGTGACCTGAAGCTTTCTCATGAATGCGACCATGAGGCCTTGGCCTCCGAGGAAATCTCAGATGCCGCCAGGGACCAGGAGCAGCTGCGGGAGAGCTCGAAGAAGATCCAGCCAGAAATCCCGGCAAACGAGTCGGCGGGGAAATAGATTGGCCCGGCTGTGGCTACCAAGACAGTGAGCCTTAATCTCCCCGACCCAAAGAAGACGGTGACGATAGGCTCCGAGCTGCCTACCAAATAGGAAGACGCGTTCGTCCAGTTCCTCCGCAACAATTGGGATATGTTCGCTTGGAAGCCATCGGACATGCTCGGCGTCCCAAGGAAACTAGCCGAGCACAAGCTTAAAGTCTACCCCGAAGCGAAGCCAATCAAGCAAAAGTTTCGCCGCTTCAGCCATGACAACTACAGGACGGAGTGCCTGCGCTTCGAGGTCCCCGACTTCGACACACCCTACAATGTGATACTGGGATTCCCAGCCTTGGCTAAATTCATGGCCATCCCTCATCACGCGTACCTCCTCCTAAAGATGCCTGGCCCGAGTGGAATCATCTCCATCCGGGGTGGCCTGAAGCTTTCTCATGAATGCGACCGTGAGGCCTTGGCTGCCGAGGAAATCTCAGATGCCGCTAGGGACCAGGAGCAGCTGCGGGAGAGCTCGAAGAAGATCCAGCCAGAAATCCCGGCAAACGACTCGGCGGGGAAAGAGATTGGCCCGGCTGTGGCTACCAAGACAGTGAGCCTTAATCTCCCCGACCCAAAGAAGACGGTGACGATAGGCTCCGAGCTGCCTACCAAATAGGAAGACGCGCTCGTCCAGTTCCTCCGTGACAATTGGGATATGTTCGCTTGAAAGCCATCGGACATGCCCGACATCCCAAGGGAACTGGCCGAGCACAAGCTTAAAGTCTACCCCGAAGCGAAGCCAATCAAGCAAAAGTTTCGCCGCTTCAGCCATGACAAGAAGGAGGCTATTAGAGTAGAGGTTTCTAAGTTATTAGTAGCCGGCTTCATTAGAGAAGTATACCACCGCAAGTGGTTAGCCAATCTTGTACTTGTTTTGAAAAAGAACAAAATAGATTGGAGGAGGTGTGTTGATTATGCCAGTCTCAACAAGCATTGCCCCAAAGACCCCTTTGGGCTACCTAGAATAGATCAGGTAGTAGACTCCACAGCAGGCCGCGAACTTCTTTCCTTCCTCGACTGCTACTCGAGCTATCATCAGATAAGCCTGGCCGAAAAAGATCAAGAGAAGACCGCCTTCATCACGCCATTTGGGGCGTACTTCTACAACACCATGCCCTTTGGTCATAAAAACGCTGGGGCTACCTACCAGCGGGCCATCCAAAGGTGTTTGGCGTCGCAATGTGGGCGCAACATGGAAGCTTACGTAGATGACGTGGTGGTCAAATCCAAGCAGTCAGATGACCTCATAGCCGACCTGCGAGAGAACTTCGACAATATCAGAGCCTTCAAGTGGAAGCTGAACCCCGATAAGTGTGTGGTCGGCGTCCCTTCCGGGAAACTCCTTGGATTCATCGTTAGCCACCGGGGGATCGAGGCAAATCCTAAAAAGATCGCAGCAGTACAAAGGATGGAGCCCCCTCAAGCCAGAAGCAAGTCCAGAAGCTCACAGGGTGCATGGCAGCACTCAGCAGATTCATATCAAAATCCAGAGAGAAAGGTCTCCCGTTTTTCAAGTTGCTCAAGAAGCTGGACAGATTCGAGTGGACGGCCGATGCTCAGAAGGCGTTGGACGAATTGAAGAAGTTCCTCACCACGCCACCCGTCCTAGTAGCACCAAGGCGAGCATCAGGTCAGACCCCTGCCGAAGATCTCATCCTGTACCTCTCCTGCACAACCCATGTCGTCAGCACAGTCTTAGTGGTGGAGCGGGAAGAGGTCGAGTACTCCCATCCAGTCCAGCACCCAGTATACTTCATCAGCGAGGTCCTAAATCCATCCAAGCAGAGGTACCCCCAGGTGCAGAAGATGATATACGCGGTGTTGCTATCAGCAAGAAAGCTACGACACTACTTCGAGGAACACAGGGTGCTTGTCCACTCGGATTTCCCCCTCGAAAATATAATCCACAACAAAGAGGTGGTGGGCCGAGTGGCGAAGTGGGCATGTTAGCTCGGTGCCTTAGAGATCGAGTTCTGGCCCTGAACAGCCATAAAATCTCAAGCCCTGGCGGACTTCGTAGCCGAGTGGACAGAACAGCAGGTCCCAGTCAACCCCGAGAGGCCAGAGTTCTGGAAGATGTACTTTGATGGCTCGCTCAATCTAAAGGAGCAGGAGCAGGAGTCCTTTTCATATCTCTCATGGGGCAGCAGCTAAAGTATGTGCTGCACATCCTGTTCAAGGCTTCAAACAACGCAGCAGAGTATGAAGCATTGATCCATGGCCTACGCATCGCGGTTTCACTCGGCATCAACCGTCTGATGGTGTATGGAGACTCCCTGGTCGTCATCAACTAGGTGAACTAAGATTGGAACTGCACTTCTGACAAGATGGATGCATACTGCTCGGAGATCAGGAAGTTGGAAGGAAAATTCCAAGGAATTGAATTCCACCACGTGCTGCGCGTCTTCAACATAGCAGCTGATGTCCTATCCAAGATAGCCTCCTCTAGGGCTTCCATTCCAGTTGGTGTCTTCGTCTAGGAGCTACCCAAGCCTTCGATCGAGGCGCCCGATGCAGTGCTCATGGCCAGTTTGAAGGTAGGACGGCGATCTAACATGCCCGACTGGCACACCCCGATCATCGAACATATCAAGACAGGCCGACACCCTCCAACCAAAGAAGAAACCGAGCGGATCCGTCGGAGAAGCAAAAGCTACACTTTGATTGGGGACGAACTCTACAAGCGCGGGGCATCTTCAGGCATATTTATGAAGTGTGTACCGCGGGACTTTGGTACAAGCATATTGGAAGAGATCCACTCAGCAAGTTGTGGAAACCACGCTACCTCCAGAACATTAGTAGGCAGAGCATTCAGGGCAGGTTTCTACTAGCCAACAGCAAAAGAAGATGCAGAGTCGTTGGTGAAGAGATGCGAGGGTTGCCAGTTCTTTGCGAAGCAGCAAATCCAGCCGGCAAGTCTCCTGCAAAACATCCCCCTCTCGTGGCCTTTTGCTTGCTGGGGGCTGGATATGATAGGCCCCTCAAGAAGGCTCAGGGAGGATATGACCATGTCCTGAAAGCAGTGGACAAGTTCACAAAGTGAATAGAATTCAAGCCTATCAACACCCTTAAGGCGTCAAAAGCAGCTGAGTTCGTACAGGAAATAATCTTCAGATTTGGCGTCCCAGCAAGTATCATTACAGATCTAGGCTCGAACTTCACTGGCTCTGAGTTCTTTGACTTCTGTGAGAATTAGGGGATCGAAATATGCTACGCATCGGTCGCTCATCCCAGGGCCAACGGGCAGGTGGAGCGAGCAAACGGCATGATACTGCAAGGACTCAAAGCAAGAATCTACCATTCTCTCAAGACCTATGAAACAAGTGGATGAAGGAGCTACCATTCGTAATCTGGGGGCTGCAAACTCAGCTGAGCAGAGGGATAGACAATCAGACTCCATTCTTCATGGTGTATGGATCAGAAGCCATCCTCCTGGCTGATCTGCTCCATGGAGCGCCAAGAGTGGCATTTGACAATGAAGCGGAAGCAGAGAAGTCAAGATTGCTTGACGTCGACCTGGTGGAAGAAGCAAGGATAGCTGCTCAGCTGTAATCCATGCGGTATCAGCAAACTTTGAAGCGATACCATGGCAGAAACGCAAAGCCAACCTCTTTTCAAGTAGGCGACCTGGTGCTATGCCGTGTTCAACGGATGGAAGGCAGGAACAAGCTAATGGCCCCATGGGAAGGCCCCTTCATTATCTCCGAAGTCACCAGGCCCGGGTCGTTTCGCCTTAAAAGAGAGGATGGAACCGACGTTCCCAACTCGTGGAATGTTGAACACCTCAGGCGTTTCTACCCCTAAGAGAGCCGCCCAACTGGTCTCAAGCTTCGCCGCACGTCATTAGAGGACTCCACGGCGGAAGGGGAACGCAGCCCGACTGGCTCACCCCCGACCGAAAACGCGTCTTCACCTAACCGCACTCTCGGCTATGCGGTCATGCCATGGAGCACATTCTCCAGGCCAATTGCAGGCAATCAGCCTCGCATCCCACTGCCCATCGGGTTAAAAGTGGATGAAAGCCCCACCATGCTAGCCTCAGGCAGAGGGAACCAGGCTTAGCTGCACCAGCTTTATCTGGGGCAGTCAGGCATACCTCGGACAATAGGCTCCAAGCAGCTCTACGAGAGGAGTCCTATCGGCTCTGCCTCGTCCTAGTCATGCATCTAACTTGTGCTAGGCGTGAGTACATCCCCGAGTCATGCTACTGCTAAACTTGTACGGGAATAACATGGGGCCTGCGAGCCACCACATATGTACTCGGGTTTGCAAACCCCTCAAACTCCATGATTACTGATGTAAATAATTATGCATTAAATAAAGTTAATCTTTATACAAAGCATATATACATTGTTTACATTATATTGCGTCGCCCACGAGTCTAGAACTCGAATTCTCCACTAACTTCTCGGCTACCGGCTCGGCGTCGGCCATCAGCTGGTTAAACTGCTTCTCTTCCAAGTCGGTAGGTGGCCCGGCTCCTACCACGTCATTATCCACGGTCGGGTAGTGTGACTTCACGACAGCCAGGAGGTCGGTGATCGACTTCTTCATGGCGTTCTTCATAAATAGAAGAGCCGTCGCCTTGGTGTTGTGACCCATTGAATCAAGCATTGATGCATTGTATACGGCATGCAGAGATTCGCATGGATCGAATCACGTCCAAGGATCAAAATGTAAGAACCCTGGATCTCCGCAACAAAGAAAGCGGTAGCGACGGTCTTGCTCCCGATTGTCAGCTCCATGGATGCAACTCCCTTAGCTGGAATCAGGTTCTCGCCACCAACACCGCTTATAGTCATGTTGGTCTTTACCAGCTCCTCATCTAGCTTGCCGAGTTTCTTGTATAATGAGTACGGCATGACATTAACAACGACACCGCCGTCTACCAACATGTTAGCAACTGGTATCCCATCAATATGGCCGCGCACGTAGAGCGGCTTGAGATGGTTAACCTCACCGGTTGGCTTGGTAAACACTGCCTCCTTCGGCCCGAAGTCAAACTGAGCCACCTCTTCCTCATCATCGCCGATAATATCGTAATCGGTAGAGAAGCTGATGACGTTGACATCCATCGATGAATGAACAGGGGAGTTACCGTAATCAAGTTCTTCATCCTCGGAAACTCCCTCACCTGGGGTTTTAGAAGCTCCTACATCGACGCCGGACTCCTCGGCGTCCTGCTGCGGCGGCTCTGGTCCTACAGGGGTATCGCCGGACAATCCGGCAGGGACCGCTGGACATTCCGACGCTCCGGACAGTCCGACAGTAGCCGTCGGACAGTCCGGTGTGACCGCCGGTGCCGCTTCAGCTTTCGCTTCAATGGCTTTGGCAGCTACTAGAGTTGTCCTCTTCTTCTGTGGGAACGTAGGGTGTGTTTCGTTGAACACCCGCTCAGCCTCCTTCGCTCGCCTCTCCTTTGCTCTTAGCCGCTGCATGGTCCGTTTTTGAGAGTGAGTTAGCCCTAGCGGGCACCAGCGGGGTTGAGAACACTTAGGGTCTTGCGGAGCTCCGCCGCTGCTTTTGCTGCTGCCGGCTTCATGATCATTTGCCGTAGCACCCTTTACCGGCGGAGATTGAAACACCACTGGCTTAGCCACCGGTTTCTCTGATTTTCCAAAAATCATCGGCCCCTGCGTTTTAATTGTAACATCAGCAGTGCCGATCTTAATAATGTCACCTGCCGTAGTCCTAGCCGGTTGTTGCGGTTGTACCATGAATTTGGGCGGAGGCCCAGCTTGCCCCCCTGCCGGATTTGTCGGTCCCGTGGGTCGAGGAATCCGGCACTGCTGTGGTTGCTGCTGTACCGGCTTTGTGGGAGCTAGCTGGTCGAAGACGGATGGCACGGGCACGGCAGTGAGCGGTGCAGGCGGCGTAAGTGCCCCCAAGCCGGATAGCCGTATGGTCCGCACATGTAGTATGGATACATCGGCGTGTTGCCCCACACTTGGTACGGGTACGTCATGGGTGTAGAAGCCGGCGTTGCACTCCATTGCATGTGTGCCGGCTCCTCTGGTGATGTGAGCTGCAAAACGGGTCGAGGTTGATCCTTCTGTTGGACAGCGGTGGTAGGGGTCTTCCCCTTTTCCTCACAGCCCGCCTTGGAGGGGACGGTGGCCGCTGCGGTTGCCGCTCCTTGTGAATGGCATTCCTCTTCAAGAATTTGGATAGGAGCTCCTGCGAACTAGGCTCCGTCCTGATGGTCTTCCCAGAAGCTTTTGCGGTATTCTGCTTTCAGGTCCCCACCTCTGGCCGTTTAGGCCGGAAAGTCTTCTAGCGCTGTTGAGCCCCGTCGGACTGTCCGACGCAGCGGACTGTCCGGCAGCTGCCGCCGGACTGTCCGGTGTACGTCGTCCAGGGGGGCTGCGTGGCCTCTTTTCCCCCGGCCGTTCTCTCAAGCCACGGACGGTGATCTTCAGGGTCTGCTTGCCATCTGGAGACTTCTGCGCGACCACTTCTCGGTGTAAAATCTTGACATCGGCGTTGAAAACCCGTGGGTCGCCGATTACAAGGTTTTCCTTCTTCTTCTCGTCGGCCACTACGGGCTGAGTCAGCACCTTCTTGCCGCTCAACTCCAGCGTGTTTGTGGCGGTTGGGAACGGCTGCTTGTCCACCTGCATCTCTGGGAAACTCAATCGGCGCTCGTTAACAGCCGATTGTACCTGTCGACGCAAGCCAATGCAATCATTAGTGGCGTGAGAATAAGAATTGTGCCACTTACAATAAGCCTGCTTCTTGAATTCATCAGCGGGTGGGATAACATGAGACAATTTTATTTTGCCGCTTTTCAGCAGCTCATCAAAAATTTTCTCAGTTTTATTGACATCAAAAGTAAATTTAAATTTCTCCGGCCGGCTCTTAGCAGCCAGCTTCAAGGAAGCGCATGCATAGGGCTTATTCTTGTCAGCCCACACAAACTCAGCAGCGTAAACATCGGCAGACTCGTCATCCGAGCCACTGTCATCAACCTCCACGGTGTTGACATTGTGCCGAATCATTTTTTGGTTTTCTTTGCTTCGGCTTTCACACGCCGAAGCACGTTGATATACTTGTGCCAAAGAGAGAAACTGGACCCCCTCTAGCTTTTCTTTGAGATAAGGCCTTAAACCCTTAAAGGCCAAACCTGCAAGCTCCTTCTCAGACACGCTGAGCTAGAAGCACCAGTTCCAAGTGTCCCTAAATCTTTTCAGGTAGTCGGTCACCGGTTCATCGCGGCCTTGTCGGACCGATGCCAGGTCAGCTAGCCCAAGCTCGTAGTCGCCAGTAAAGAAGTGTTCATGGAACTTTTGTTCCATGTCAGCCCCAGTTTGTAGTCGCCCGTGAAAAAGTGTTCATGGAACTTTTGTTCCATGTCAGCCCACGAATTGATAGAATCAGGCGGCAAAGATGCATACCAAGCGAAAGCAGTACCAGTTAACGAAAGCGAAAACAAACGTAATCTAAACGCTTCCTTATCGCCTATCTCGCATAATTGAGCCACGAACTGGCTAACGTGCTCCCTGGTACTTCTGTTATCATCGCCGGAAAATTTCACAAAATCCGGGACTCTAGGTATGTCAAACCGGCTACTATAGGGCTTCCGGTATGACGACGCAGGACTTGACAAACTGATCCCCAACTTATCTCAGAGGGTCTCAGCTAGTTCTTCCCTTAATTTATTGTATGTCGCCGATGGTAGAGCATCGACTTCAGGGAAGCTTCTTGTGGCCGATGAATTACCACGCGGCCTATCCGACCAGAACGTATCAAAAGCGGGATTCGGAACCGGCCTCTTAGGCACGCCGGTACCGGTAGGAGGGACTGTGGAACCATATGCCGTGGTGGCGGCGGGAGGTGCAAACCCTAGGTTTCCTCTGGTTCCTCGAAGTACTCCATATGTGCCGTACCCAGAGTAGTACTTCGGCCATAGTTCACCGAAGGTTGCGGTACCGTGACACGCGGTGTGGTGAACATAGGTGGCGCACTGTTAGCAGTGGACAGTCCGGCGTACGCTGGCGGATAGTCCGGCGGGAGCCGCCGGAGTGTCCAGCGTTTTGCCGGATGCCGCGCCTTCGCCGGACCTTCCGGTGAAGGTCACCGGATTGTCCGGCATCTTGTCGGATGTACTGCCTTCGCCGGAATTTTCGGTGATATTCACCGGATTATCCGACGGCTTGCAGAATGCCGGGACTTGCCCTAGGATCGAGGGTGGCGGCTTTGGTTGTCCCGGGAATGAATTTAACGGCATCCCATAAAGGGGTTGGAGCTGTAAAGCCCCACCTTCAGCCGATGAATCGTTCTTGGCCGTTGCGTCGGCCGTATCATTGTTGGCGGTTATTATAACCTATTTCGACCACCAATACTTCATGTTTCAAGGGTAAGTTTATGCAAATTTCATACATATTAACCGGTTCCACGAGTTGTGTACAAAGGTCTTGCAGGAACACATGTCACGGTGCAAAAACATAGAAAACATGGAGAAAACATGTGAACCAAGAAGAAGAGCTGGATATGGGCTAAGGACCCAGGCCGCCCAGCTCAGGCCCAAGCCGCCCAGCTTGCCACCAAGCCGCCCGGCCTGTGAAACTCTCCAAATGCCACCATCTTCCACCTGCATGCAAGAGACAACGTGTCAAGTACAACTCCATGGTGCAATCCGAGAGAACCAATCACCATGCCACGGAAGGCCTTGCAACTTCATCAATCCAGCCCACGGATTGGCTAAGTTAGCAATCCAGGGGAGTTCCATCCAATGGCTAAGGAAGAAACACAAAAGGATCCAATGGTTGAGGCAAAAGCACACAAGAATAACCGCCAACCGACCTATAACCGCTTTGGAGGAGCAATATGGACCGTGGGATGAAGTGAGGCGGTGGATCCAAGGGATGACTAGGCCGCCCGGGTTGGGACCAGGTTGCCCGGCTCCACCCCGAGCCGCCCGGCTTGGCACCCAAGCCGCCCGGCCTCTAACCGTCTCCAACCGCGACAACCGACCTTCTCCATCACTTAACACTATAAATACCGCCTTAGACCTCCCTTGTGAGGTGTGGATTAGTGGATCAATGTAGTGGTAGAGTGTATAGTGTGGAGAATTGAAGCTTTCCCTTAGCATTGTAGAGAGAGTTCCTCTTGTATCAAGGAGAGTAGTGAGTGCAGAGTTCGGGAGTGGGATTTCTCTTCTCTCCCAGGCTTGTATCATCAAAGGAAGGATATTCAGTTCCAGGATTGAGTAAAGTTCCTTGTCTCTCACCTTTGTTATTACATTCTTACTTTACTTTCATACTTAGTTTTATACTTGTCTGTTTACGGGAACCTTGTGCATGCTTATAGTGTTGGCTATATAGTAGTGCTTGCTTTTCTGGCTCATTACCAGTAAGTAGTAAACTCTCTGAGCGGCACGACGGTGTTCATACTTAGAGTTTGCCGTGGTTGGTCGGCTATCCCACGCAGCTCTGGTTGGTAGACACACTAGGTGACAGCTTTTGTGTTCTCAGTATTCCAATCCCGTTCGTTTGGATAGACTCGCTAACGATATAGCCGAAACCTGTAGCGCCCGCCTTTCTCGGCTGGGTTATCAGCACTCTGGTGCCTGGTAGTGGCTTTGCAGCATTGGTGTCTATGTTTACATAACAAGTATAGTGCTTTGCATGTTTAGTATAGCAAGGTGCTTTAACATTTGTTGAGAACCTGCTTTTCTGTCTTTTATCCTCTACTTGCTAGCTTCGCTAGTTTGGCCATTGTGTTGTGTGATTATTATACTCCTCATTCCTCATGGATTCGATACCCTAGAGTACTCTCGGGTGAAAGGCTACAACGCGTTTTCCGTGCGCTTGCGGATTTATATCTAATAGGCTAAGGAATGCCAACAATCATGAGATGGGAAGACGGGAGCAGATGATTTGTCGCGTAGGCGCTCTACCGTCTTAGCCAAGTTTTTAACGGCATCCGCCATTTCGGCGATCTCGTCGGAGACCACCTTCTTAACGTCATCTACTGTAAGAGAAGGGATTTGAGGAGCATTTACCGCGGGTGGCGCAAGCACAGTGCCGACGTCGAGGCCGTCCTCGGGCATGACGTTGTTCTGGCGGTCCTTGGTGTAGCGGGAGCAGTACGCGGCCTCCGCGCGCGTGCCTCTATCACGTACTTCTCGATCTCTTCATGCGCCGAGACCGGAAGTTCCGCGGGCGCCGACCTCACGATGTTGTCGGTGGAAACTTCGGAGGGGTTGACGATGTGCACCATGGTCGCCTTCTTCTTCTTCGTCCCCAGTGGAGTCGCCAAAAAGTGTGTTGGACGTGTTTAGACGCCCAATTGTTAGCGTCTCTTAGCCTTATAAGATTTTACTCCGTAAGCGCACGGAGACCGCTGTAGCTTTTCACTCAGAGTATTCCGAGTATCGTATTTTTATCCACAGGGAAGCGGCAGGCGAGAGAGTATAGTTGAATAAACTCAAATCGATTGAACCATACTTATATAAATATACCAGCTAGTCACTAGACAGGGGTAAGTCTGGTAAACGGATAGGTGTATGGTGGGAAGAAGTAAATTGAATTACCTAAGATACACATAGAAAGGTATAGTTGCCTGAGAGGACAACGAGTGAGATAAAGTTCCCAAACTCTATTCTATTCGGCTGCAAAGACTCTATCGTTAACTAAGAAACTCAAGTAGCAAGTCAGGGTCTTGTGTCGAACGAAATTCCAGCGCCTCGAGGAGTCAGGGGGTAGATAGTAGACAACCGAAGGAGAGCCGGCTAACACCTACGGGCCTACCGAACGAACGGGCCTGGACTACACAGGCACACCACACGCTGTCACCGAGTGGGGCTACCAAGCAAATCTGCGTGGATAGGCTGGCACGCTATAAACGTCTCAAGCAAAGCTTGAGTAACAATAGATTGTCCTTGATCAGAGGAGAGGACCTAACCAGAGCCTGGCGTACAGGTTGGATTATAGCACCGGCAAGAATAACGGGACTTGACTAACTAAGATAACCACAACTCTAAGCCTAGCAAGTGTGCAAATTAAAGGGTACACCACACTTGCAAGAGATAGAAATAAAGTAAAATATAACTGAATTATATCTAAGATTGAGTACTAAAGATACAAGAGCTGTTACCGCAGACTCAAAAGAATCTCCGAGAACTCCGAGGCAAAGCTCGACTCACTCTAACTCCTAGGACTATCCTAACTACTAAGATGTGGAAAATGACACTCTCTAAGGTAGGATATGGCTCTCAACTTCTCCACACCTTTACAAATGAACTCTACAGGCCTATTTATAGTCCCATATGAGAGGGGGGTATTTGTAGGAGGCTTAGGTCGGTGGGAGGCCGAAGTTGGTGGTCGGCCGACCTAGGGGGGAGGTCGGCCGACCTACACCGAGGTCGGGCGACCACCCGATCCACCGCCTTTGCACTCCAACGGCTTGATCTTGCTCCCCCATGGCGGTTGGCAGTTAGGACGGTTGTTGCACGTGGAAAATGCCTCTGATGGTAGGTCGGCCAACCTTGTAGGAGGTCGGGCGACCACGTGTCAGGCCTGCATTGGCCACTTTGCTTCTCCCTCGGATTGATGACGTTGAGGATCCTTGACTTGGTGCATTTTCGGCCTTTGGATACATTGGATGCTTGGTCTTGCGGTTGGATTTGAGTGCACTTGTGTTTTCTTCATGATGTCGATCAATGAGGTGGCAAGTGGCTGACTTGGGAGGTCGGGCGGCCTGACCAGGGGTCGGCCAACCCTGTCACTGGGTCGGGCGGCCAGCCCCCTGGTCGGCCGACCTGGCTGAGCCAGGGCAGGCCTTGCCCTGGTCGGCCGACCTGGGTGTGGGTCAGGGCAGGCCTTGCCCTGGTCGGCTGACCTGGGTGTGGGTCGGCCGACCTGGCCACCTTGACCAGTGGTTTCCATCTTTTGATCCTTGACATGTTTTCAACTGTTTTTTGTGCATTTTGGTACCTGCATCCAAATATTCATACAAAACTTGTGGAGCTCATTAGTAGAGGGGTTAGTCCATATTTATTCACTTGCATAGCTCCATTTGGTTGGTAATTGACGGTAGATATCGTGAGATTACGACCGTCAACACCCCCCCAAGCTTAAACTTTTGCTCGTCCTCGAGCAAAGCTAAGACTGAAAGTGGATCAGGAGTTGCTGCAATATGAAGATGATGATAAATTCTTATACGTGACTCAATACTCATGCTTTTGTTTTGAGAAGTGAAATAATTGAAGCTCACCTTGTGTACTACTTGTGGTGCATCTTTTTACTTACCTTGCCTTGGGCGGTTGAGAGATGGAACGACCATTGTGCAGGAGTTCTTCTAACCTGCTCTTTTTGGATGTCTTTCTCAGGAGTTTTCAAGATTTTTCAAAGCAAAAGTAGCTTCCCCAAGGTGCTCTCAGGCGCTCAAATATGTTTTCTTACCAAGGGCCAGGATTCGGCCAACATTTTCCTACGCTAAGTCTTTTGTGGAGCTTTGGGTAGGGAGAATGTGGCACACTTAGGACATTTATTTTGCTAAGCCAAATATTGGACCAAAGAGTGTACTCTATCACTTCTTCTATTAATCACTGGAGTATGAGTGGTGGTATTGTATGCCTCCTTCTCTTGGTATTCATCCCTTGTAGCCTTTTGTATGTTTGGAGTGGGTATAGAACTTTTATTTATTTTTGCCATGCTTGACTTTGCATGCTTTTCATTTTGCTGTGCTTTTGCATGCATTTTTTTCTCTTTTCTTTTTTTGCCATGCTTTTGCATGCTTTTTTTTTGCTCCATACCCTTACTCCTTGAGATTTGAAGCCTAGGGATTATGAGAAGTATTTGGAAACATTTTGGTGGATGCAAAGTCCGGACTGGATCACTTGCATTTTTGCTTTTGTACTCCAGCTATCAACAGAAGGTGATATTTCTGCTCAAAGAGACTCAAAATTTGAGAAAGCTCAAAATATCACTAAGCAGCTCTTTGTAGCTGTTTCAAACTAATTGAAGCATTTATGGCTCTAGTAGATATTTTTGACCAAGGGGAGCTATATTTTGTAATTTTCAAAATAAAAACCTGAGATGTTCATCTTACTAAAAGCATGAGAGAATTATCCCATATTCAAGTCATATCATTCATCTCACAACAACTTAGACTTGTTATCACAAATAGCATCCACAAGATGGAATCTCGGTTTAATTCTTTTCTTCACAAACTCAAAATTAAGCTAAGCATAAGTCACATGCAAGAATTAAATCATTCACTTGATAGAGCAACTATTCATCATTTCTAAAATAAAACTAGCATGTGAACTTATCATAAAAGCACGGGAGTTTTTTTTAATATCCTGAAATAAACAAACTAACTTAAGCAAACTAAACAAACTAGATTGAGCAAACAAACTAATAAACTCTCAAAGCAACGATAATTAATGGTGCAGAAATCGGGGGACTGTCATACATACCCAGCTGTCGATTCGGGTCCCCCCCTCCCCAAGCTTCAACGAAGCTACTCGGGGTAGTACCCATAGTACTGGAAGAATCGCTGGGACTCGTCAAAGGTGCGCTGAGCCGTCGCTTCTATTTCGAGGAGGCGGTTGTACTGTTCGTCCTGGGTCTGCTGGATGACCTGAGTGCGCTCATCTACTTGGTTAAGCTGTTGTTCCATCCCAACTGTGCGCTGGTCCTGAATGGTTAGGGACCCAAAGATGGCACTCAATGGGTCTTCTGCAAAGCGTGCAGAGGCAGATGGTCCTGCCTCGTATGGTGCTGACCCAAATCCATAGAAGGTTCCTCCTCCTTGCTGCTGTGAGAATGCAGCGCTCGGCTCGTGTTCCCATTGTGTTCCAGATCCTCCGTGGGGCTGCCATGTCGGGTCTGGTCCCTGGGTGTGCCAGGAAGTGCCAGCCGTGGTATGGAACTAGGTAGGTCCCGTCCCAGTGATCTGCGCATCCTAGGCTTGCTTCTGTAAGCGCTCTTGGGCTGCCCTCCTTTGTGCCCTGGTCATGAGTCCCGCTACATTGTGCCTGGGCTCTTCTAAAGGCTCTTCCTCTGGGACACTCTCTAATGGCATAGAGAGTGTGTCCACATGGTAGATTTTGAACTGAGGCGCTGGTAGAGGCACTTCAAAGTTGTACCCCTTATAGATCATGACATACGTGTCCGTGCTGGGGTTCTTGCGCAGGAAGTGTGCCCGGATGAAATGGCTCTCGGTGATTAGGTTGGGTGTGTCAGGGGGTAAGAATGCCACTTGGGCATTAGCTAATACCCCTAATTCAGAAGCAATCCTCGTCACGAATGACGTGATTGATATGGAATTTTCATCCCAAACTAGTTTCATCCAATGGTAGAGCGTGGCGGTGACAGGTGTATATTTTTGCTTACGCCACATGGCATAGAGGATTTTCAAGTCCTCTATGGTCACGCAACGTGTGTCATCGCGGGGCAGGACTACGATGGTAATCCAGCGGGCCATGAACCGCATAGTGGGGTGCTTAATGTTTGTGATTCTCTTCTTCCCCTTATGGTCCGGCCTAGCTAGTTCCTTCCAGAACTCTATTGCATTGAAGCCTACGGGTTCGGCTGCTATAGAGCAGCGGGGTGAGAACCCGAGAGCATTGCTGAACTGACGGAGTGTCAGTTCATGCTCAGAGTTAAAGAGTCTGAAGTGAACCGTTGTGCCGGACTCCAGTGATACTACTCGGAGGGTCATAAGAAACTCCTTTGTGAGGGAGACTATGCCACCCTCGCTAATATGTGCAAAGTTCTCCCAGCCTATCATACTGAAAATTTCATCGAATTCGTCATCCATACCTGTGCTCGTCATGAGGACTTCATCGAAGCACTTGGTGAGGGTGATAACCTTGGTGTGGAGTCGTCTCAGCAAGTCGGCCTCGTCTTGATTGTGCGTTTGGATTTGAGAATCCAGCAGCAATACGGGCCCGGTGACGGAAGACGAAGCTTCTTCTCCTCCTGGCCCAGCACTCGATGAGGCTCTATCGGACACCGTCCGCGAGTTCTGTGAGTTGGAGGACGTCGGGAACCGTATGTGCTGCCCCGCCTTGCTGATGGCACTTCTTGCCCTCTTGAATGCGCGCTTCATCCTGCACAAGAATTGACCACAAAAACTACGAGACGACAAAATAAAATTAGCGTTAGCGGTTAGTCGTCCTTGCGGGGCGTGACACCACCACAACTCGTTCGTGGTCTTGCCAAAGAGAGTGACTACTAGCTAGAATATTTTTGCTCAACTAGATTTTTATTCGGGCATTACTTAGCTAAGCAAGGAGCTAAACACAGGATTTTAAGAGAGGGAGAGAAGGGAGTTGCTTGCTGCTGCTTGGTAGATTGGACAAGGGAGTGAAGGGTGGTATTTATAGAGGGAAGTGGGCAGCCAGGAGGTCGGGCGGCCAAGTAGCTGGGTCGGCCGACCCGTGGCTGTGGTCGGCCGACCTTCTCCCGTGGTCGGGCGACTTGCGTGGGTGGAGCAGCAAAGGAAAGAGGGGATGAGGCCCCTTTAGCTTGGTCGGCCAGCATGGTGTCCTAATCGGGCGGCCACTCGAGAGTTATGTATGTTATGATGATGGTCGGCCAAGGGGGCTAGTGGTCGGGCGACCACGATGATGAGGTCGACCGGCCTGGTGTTTGCTTGAGTTGGGAGTAAAAAGCAAAGTGAAAGGTGGGAGATGGATCTTTGGTCGGCCGGCTTGGAAAGAGGGGTCGGGCGACCGTGGTAGGGGTCGGCCGGCCCTAGGCCTTGGTCGGCCAACCTGCCCAAAGCATTGAGTACTTTGTTCCTTGCGTGGGAGAGCAACTAGAGAAGAGGTTGAAGCAGCTTTGGTTGGAGTAAGGTGAAAAGAGTAAAGTGAAATAGGAAAGGAAAAGAGAAAGGGAAAGAGAGAGCAAAAGGAAAAGAAGAGAAGGGGAGGGCAGGACGGTCGGCCGGCCTTGGCGGCTCGGTCGGCCATGGCGGCTCCCTAGTCTGCTCCTTTGTGTACTACTTGGAGAGGTAGCAAACTAAAGAGAAAGCAAAGGAAAGAAAAGAAGAGAGAAAGAGGAGAGAAGAGGAAGGGAGAGTGGGGGCAGGCACGGTCAGGCGGCCAGACCACCGTGGTCGGCCGGCCTCTGGCCGGTGCCTGCCTGCCTTACCTTATGGCAGTTGTGATCGGCCGGCCCTGTGCTAGGGTCGGCCGACCCTATATATTTTGTTTTTTCTTTTCAAAAAAAATGAGAGTATAAACTAAATGCAATAAAGATTAAAATTATGCATTGCCAAAATCTAAATATGCAATGGAGAATGAGAATTTAAACTAGCGGGAAATAAATATGCCGTCGAAAGATAATGCCAATTTTACCTTAGCGATCCATTTACCGTCTTTCGGGATGTCACACTAGCGTACGTACGGGGAGGTAAGTGGTACCTTTGCGAGCCACTTGGAATTTGTCGTGGATGGGTCCTGGGCACGCTTGTTGTCAACATGCCCCATAGTATTTATCCTAGGGCCTCCATGGGTATGTTGATTTTTATTGCACCCTCGGTTGGTGGGTCTTATAAAATCATGGGTGCCGACCTTCTTAACAGGAGCTTTGCCTCCTGTTTCCTAGTTCTTGCGGTTAGCCTTCATGGCTTTCGCCTTCTTCCATTCGTCTTCCTCTCATTGTCGGATGGCAGCCTCGGTGGCTAACTTCCGTTTCATAAATGCTACAAGACTGTCCATCTCCTTCTCGGAAGCATCGTAGATTGGCGGCTTCGGCACATACTTTTGGCACTTGAAGATCTTCACTTGGCTACACTGCTCCACTTTTGGTTTGAAGGAGAAGGTCTCCCTCATTCCATTTATGTTGAGGTGAACTTCTCCGGCCCCAACATCTATGCTTGCTTCTGCGGTGCTCAGAAACGGCCGCCCAAGAATGAGCGGTGTCTTTGCATCAATCTCCATATCCAATACCACAAAATCCACGGGAATGAGGAAGTTCTGGATCTTCACCGAGACATCCTCGGCGATTCCCGCTGGGTGTCGGATAGATTGGTCCGCAAGTTGCAGGCACATACTTGTGGGCATGAGTGCCGCGTGATTGAGTTTGTCGAAGACAATTTTAGGCATAACACTGACGCTTGCTCCGAGATCACATAAGGCTTGATTGAAGACTTGGTTTCCAATTGAACATGGAATAGTAGGACTATCAGGGTCCTTCTTCTTCTGTGGAGGCTGGTTGAGTATAGCTGCGCTACACTCCTCGGTCATATGGACAATATCCGCTGATGACAGTGGTTTCTTATTGTTGAGTATATCTTTCAAGTACTTTGCATATGTCGGTACCTGCATTGCATCTAGCAGAGGTATATTGACATATAATTTCTTAATGACCACAACAAACTTACTATATTGTTCATCGGCGGCAGTCTTCTTGTTGCGCTGAGGGAATGGCAACACTGTTGAGTCATAAAACTCATGTGGGAGAGTTTTCGGTGGTGCCTTCTCCTTCGCGGCACGAGTGCTGGTCTCTGGATCATCATTCTCCTCCGTTTTGGTGGTCTTCTCCTATTCCTTGCCTGTATGGTTAGTGCGTGACGCACCACTAGGATATGGAGGGACCTGAGTGGACTTACCACCCCCTAGTGGTGACGGCATTGATGTGCTCTTTAGGAGGAAGTTCCGGTTGTCCCGGAAGCTTTCCCGCATTAGCATTAGGCAAAGAGGCAGCCAACTGAGCTATTTGTGTTTCTAACATTTTATTGAAACTCAGTTGATTTTTCATGGCACTGTTAAAAGTTTCCATTTGCAAGGAAATAGATTCAAAAAGTCTATCATTTGCATGAAACTTTTTTACTAATGCTATCATACACAGCTTTAGGATCAAAAGAACTAGGCTTATTGAACTGCTGTGTATTACCTGAGGAGTTACCTTGTCCGGAGAATGGCATATATGGGCGCGTGTTCCCTGAATGCCCTGTGTTCTCGCAGACTTCACAAGTCATGCGAGTGTCGAGGGCCTGGACTGGTGTTGTCTCAGGATTGTCTTCTAGCTTCTTTAAAAGCAAGTCCATCTTGGCGGCCAGCATGTCCGTGCTGTCGATGTGACGGACTCCACGGGATCGTGGGTGTGACCTATCTTCCTTCCATCCCTGATTAGTGGCGATCTTCTCAATCAAATTTTTAGCCGCTCTCACACTTTGGGATAGGAAAGATCCTCCAGCGGCTACATCCAGGTGCTCTTGAGCAGTACGGTTTAACCCGTGAAAGAAACTCTGAATGATCAGTCATTCTTCCATGCCATGGTGGGGGCAGGCTGCTATATATTCCTGTAATCTTTCTCAGGCCTCCACCACCGTTTCATCTGCGAGCTGTTGAAAGCTCGAGATCTTGTTTCTCAACGCGTTAGTCTTTCCCAGAGAGAAGTACTTGGCGAGGAATGCGTTTGAGCACGCATCCCACGTTGTTAGTGTTGCGCGGTTGAGGTAGAACCATTGCTTCGCCTTTCCGACAAGTGAAAATGGGAAGAGGCGTAACTTGACAGGATCGGCGGACGCACCTTTCATGGTAAATGTACTGCAGATTTCCAGGAATTGCTGCAGGTGGTTGTTGGCGTCCTCCGTTGCTAAACCGCAGAAGGGAATGGCTTGAACCATGTGAATGACTCCTGGCTTAAGTTCGAAGTTCTCCCCTGCATTGACGGCCGGTCCCATAGGGACATTGCTACTGGATGGGATGGAGAACTCACGGATGGTCTTCTCGGAAGGTACGGCCATGTCGTCGGTGTTCGAGGAACTACTTGACGTGGCCGTTTCAAGGTTCAATTCCCTTGGAACAGGTATCTGCCCGTGAATGGTCTTGGAACGGACCCTCCTAAGCAGAACCTCTGGATTATTGTGGAAATTTTTCGGCAGGTCGAAACCGGTCATACACCTCTCTGTTGCAACCACAACATAAACAACAGAGACAAGTGAGCCCGCTAACGACTAGTTGGTATTTTTATAAAAGACACGGGGTTCGAAAAGAGGTTATCAACTATATCTCTGCCTATTGCTTCCCTGGCAACGGCGCCAGAAAAGCTTGTTGGCGTCTCTTAGCCTTATAAGATTTTACTCCACAAGCGCACGGAGACCGCTGTAGCTTTTCACTCAGAGTATTCCGAGTATCGTATTTTTATCCACAGGGAAGCGGCAGGCGAGAGAGTATAGTTGAATAAACTCAAATCGAATGAACCGTACTTATATAAATATACCAGCTAGTCACTAGACAGGGGTAAGTCTGGTAAACGGATAGGTGTATGGTGGGAAGAAGTAAATTGAACTCCAAGATACACGTAGAAAGGTATAGTTGCCTGGGAGGATAACGAGTGAGATAAAGTTCCCAAACTCTATTCTATTCAGCTGCAAAGACTGTATCGTGGTTAACTAAGAAACTCAAGTAGCAAATCAGGGTCTTGCGTCGAGCGAAATTCCGGCGCCTCGAGGAGTCAGGGGGTCGATAGTAGACAACCGAAGGAGACCCGGCTAACACCTACAGGCCTACCGAATGAACGGGCCTGGACTACACAGGCACACCACACGCTGTCACCGAGTGGGGCTACCAAGCAAATCTGCGTGGATAGGCTGGCACGCTATAAACGTACTCAAGCAAAGCTTGAGTAACAATAGATCGTCCTTGATCAGAGGAGAGGACCTAACCAGAGCCTGGCGTAAAGGTTGGATTATAGCACTGGCAAGAATAACGGAACTTGACTAACTAAGATAACCACAAGTCTAAGCCTAACAAGTGTGCAAATTAAAGGGTACACCACACTTGCAAGAGATAGAAATAAAGTAAAATATAACTGAATTATATTGAAGATTGAGTACTAAAGATACAAGAGCTGTTACCGCAGACCCAAAAGAATCTCCGAGAACTCCGAGGCAAAGCTCGACTCTCTCTAACTTCTAGGACTATCCTAACTACTAAGATGTGGAAAATGACACTCTCTAAGGTAGGATATGACTCTCAACTTCTCCACACCTTTACAAATGAGCTCTACAGGCCTATTTATAGTCCCATATGAGAGGGGGGTATTTGTAGGAGGCTTAGGTCGGTGGGAGGCCGAAGTCGGTGGTTGGCCGACCTAGGGGGAGGTCTACCGACCTACACCGAGGTCGGGCGACCACCCGATCCACCGTCTTTGCACTCCAACGGCTTGATCTTGCTCCCCCATGGCAGTTGGCGGTTAGGACGGTTGTTGCACGTGGAAAATGCCTCCGAGGGTTGGTCGGCCGACCTTGTAGAAGGTCGGGCGACCACGTGCCAGGCCTGCATTGGCCACTTTGCTTCTCCCTCGGATTGATGACGTTGAGGATCCTTGACTTGGTGCATTTTCGGCCTTTGGATACATTGGATGCTTGGTCTTGCGGTTGGATTTGAGTGCACTTGTGTTTTCTTCATGATGTGGATCAATGAGGTGGCAAGTGGCTGACTTGGGAGGTCGGGCGGCCTGACTAGGGGTCGGCCGACCCTGTCACTCGGTCGGGCGGCTAGCCCCTGGTCGGCCGAACTGACTGAGCCAGGGCAGGCCTTGCCCTGGTCGGCCGACCTGGGTGTGGGTCGGCCGACCTGGCTACCTTGACCAGTGGTTTCCATCTTTTGATCCTTGACATGTTTTCAACTGTTTTATGTGCATTTTGGTACCTGCATCCAAATATTCATACAAAACTTGTGGAGCTCATTAGTAGAGGGGTTAGTCCATATTTATTCACTTGCATAGCTCCATTTGGTTGGTAATTGACAGTAGATATCGTGAGATTACGACCGTCAACACCAATCACTAGGGTTTGATCTAGACCCTCCTCCTGCGAAGAAGAAGGGTGCTAGACGGGTAACTAGCTGACCTAAGGTCGAGCTCTTGCAGCAAGGGATTGGGCCAATGGAGCAATAGACTGGGAAATTAGAGAAGGGGCCTGGGAAATTGGGAAGCAAGGACTTGGGAAGCTAGAGAATTGGGGATTAGGGTTTAGAGATGCAAAAACAAGTAGTTGTATTGATTCGATTGAGGTTGATTGCCCCCAATCGGCCGTGGCCCTTTATATTTATAGGGAGGAAGGTCTGGATCCAATTACAAGCCGATATCCAAGAGAATCCTGCACAAATCTTGGTTTCCTTCTCGGATTCGAGAATACCGGATAGTCCGACATAGGGCGCCGGACTGTCTGGTAGCTCGCACCGGATTGTCCGGTGATCCACGTTGCCCAAATCAGTGCTCAACATCATGCAAGAAACTCTCTCTACTAAACGATCATCACAAACGGGAAGTGGGGAGGAACTGAAACTGATCATGAACTGTTTTTTTTTTTCTTTACACCGGAAGAAGTGATGGGCAGCAACGGGACGATCCTGGCTTCCGGTCCAGTTTCCCATGAAATGTAGAAAGAGAAACAGTTTCTCAAGAAACTGAATACCCAACTAAACAAGCCTTAATTACCCTGTGATGACGACGACCGCATAAGTTAACCGTGTGTACATAGTTATTATGAAGATGTGAACACATCTTTGCGAGAAAGCTCCGGCTTACTTGGAAATTGAAACCCAGATGTTGTCTAATTTTGTTAAGAACTACCATCCTACTCACGTGATGAGTGCGGTGATTTTGATGGGTGGTGAAATTGTGGAAGTGTTGAATTGGTCATCGACTTATCGTTATCACTCGGCCAAGAACGAAATCATTTTGCTCCTTTTTATATATGGATCATAATATACTGCATACAATGCTGGACAAAGCATTTATCTTGATAGGCCTAGTGATCTAGACTGAGACAAGAAAAAAAGCAAGCTATAGATGGTGAAATAGGCGGCATAGCACGAGCCATATCAGGCACAATCCGTGGAGTACTAAGGCTATCTCCAACGGGGGCCTCCATCCCGCCCCTACCCCAAATATAGAGGATGGAGGACCCCCTACCCCCTACCCCCTACAACGGCGTCCTCCATCCCGGCCTCCAAATTGGGGGAAGGTGCCTGCAGCCCCCGTCGCGAGGGGACATACGGACGCCCCCTACCGAGGGCGTGGGTCCGCGGCAACGGCCGCGCCACCTTCGCGCGCGCGGGCGGAGCTTTCCTAGCGCCCGGCGACGCGGCGGCGGTGCCCCGCATGAGGACGCGGCGACGGCGCGTTCGGAGGCAGCCCAAGGGAGGAGGAGCTTCCGCGGCTGCGGCGGATCCCGCGGCGGCCGGAGATCGGAGAGGTGGCGACGGACCTCCACAGGAAGAGGGCCGCTGGTGGCGGATCCGGCGAGCAGGAAGGAGGATCCGGCGGTAGAGGAGGAGAGAAGGCGGCTGCAGCCATGGCGAGGCGGCGGCGGTCGCATGGGAGAGGAGCAGGGGCGAAAACAGCCCCATGGCCACCCGGGCCATGGCCCGGGGCTTGGTCCAAAAGAATTTTTAACTCCTCCTAAATATTTGGCCCAATAAACCTTCGACGGCCCAACATCTTAACCCTATCCTCAGGCCACAGGCACAGGGGCGCGCCACCGGCCTCGGCACTGCATCGCCCGCCTCCTCTCCTCCCACCCGATGCCGTCGCCCGCCCCTCCTGGCTGCCTTCCCGCGGCTCTGCTGGACGCCGGTCCGTGTCCGCCCTGCCTCGAGCTCCGCCGCTCCGAGCCCCACGCGCTCTGCCTTAGTAGTTTCGCCGCCGCCGCCCGGCCTGCCGCCGGCCAGCGCCCCGCAGCGGCGCAGCAGCCCCCGATCCCAGTCTCCAGGGGGCCAAGGCGGGGCAGAGGCCAGAGCCAGTGCTCTCTGTCCACCGCGGCGGCGCACGCGGCACGCCGACGCCACCACGCCTGCTCCATCCGTGGCCGGACCTTGCTCCAGCCTCCGGTGCTCCCTCCCGTCCGGCCCCTAGGTCCCTGCTCGCTGCTCTCTCTGATTTGGTTTTGAGAAGGTGTTGAGCTTGATAAGAAATTAAAATACCTAGCGAATTGTTGACTGTACTGATGTAGTGCTGTCCACTATATTGTGCATTCTATGATGAATCAATGACAACGAATTTGATTTACGCAAATTAGACATAGACATTAAAAAAGCATATTGAGATCATTTTTTACTCCTACTGAAATCAATGTTGATGGTCCTATTGAAACTCCTGCTAGCAATGAAGAGTTAGTGTTTAATTCCTCAGAGATAGTTGTTAATTCTTGACTTCGAAAACCAATTGAGGAGTATCACATAAATATTAGAGTTAGTGTTTAATTCCTCTGAAATAGTTGTTGATCCTCGTTCTAAATTTTGTTTGTCTTTGTTAATCGTTTCAAGCATATGTTTTTTCAATCTTATGGTAGGTTTTACCTATAAACTCTGAACAATTGATAAAAAACAAAGATATTGCTTTACAATGGTGTTTTTCATAATATTTTCTACCTTTACACTATGTTATTATGTACCTTTTGAACTATAGTTTTTTTTCGGCGTGCTTTTGTCACAACTTGGCCCGGGGCTTCGGTCAATCCTGGTTCCGCCACTGGAGGGAGGAGGACGAGCGGGCAGCTACGTGGGTGACGAGGCGGCGGCGCTGTGGACGCCCGGCGGAGGAGGACGAGGCGCGGCGGCGCTTGGCCCGCCGGCGCCCAGCAGGAGGAGACGCCGCGCCGCTCGGCCTGCCGGCGCGGGCGCCCGCGCCGTGACGGACAGGTGGAGGCCGCGGCGGTGGTGCGGCCGAGCTCCGGCCCGGAAGCGGCGCGGCGGAGGCGGTCCCGGCGGCCGGCCCCGCAGCGTGGAAGCGGCCCCGTGGCGTGGCGGCGGAGGCGGTCCCGGCGGCCGGCCCCGCGGCGTGGAGGCGGAGGCACCGGCCCCGTGCGCATGGAAGAGAGAGGAAGAGAGGAGAGAGACGGGAGGAGAGAGCGGTGGGAGAGAGCAAGTTGGGAGAGAGGGACTGGGTGGTTGGTCTTGAATAATAAAAAAATAAGTAATATGGGATGGTGGAAGATAGAGTATGTAGTATAGGGGTTATTGTTGGAGAGGATTTTAGTATAGGGGACGAAATGTGGTTAGGGGATGGAGAATATTCCTTTTAGGGGATGAAATTGAGGGTGTATGGTTGGAGATAGCCTAAAGAGTGGAGAATGACGGACTATGGAGGGGACTGGGAACGGTAGTGGGCAACAAAGAGGGATGAAACGAGCAGCAGGAGCGATGGAACGAGCGAAAGGAGATGTATGTTGTGGCCTCCTACACGGGCAATTAACGGCGTTGAAGGGCTGAGGAAGTCAGGCTAGGTTGGAGCGTTAAAGACGGGGGTTACTATACGTCAAACGTTTGATAGATAAGCATGCTACCTTTAAAGCCCAGTAGCCCACTTAGAAAAGGCCCAACAAACCGACCCACACAAAATTTTCTCTCAAATCTTGATTCAACATTTCATTTTACCTATTTCAACATTTTGTTGATACTAATTCAACAATTTATACCTAAAATGTTGGATCAGGGTAATTGGAATGTTGGATCAAGAGGAGGAAAATGTTGGAATAGGGTAGTAGTTAGAATGTTGGGCGGCGGCGGCGGCACAGGACGGCGCACGCGGGCGGGGCTGGGCCGAGGGCACGCGGTGCGCTGGGGAGGAAGGAGGAAGGGGGAGAGAGAGGTTGAGAGAAAAATATCCAATGCTACAATTGTTCGTACGGATCTCAAACACTGGAAGATAGGTAGCTATTTTTCTTGTGGAAGATACATAGTAATTCCGGTTATAGACTCAAGAGGTTGAGATAGTTGCTAGGCCGTGCCTATGCCCACCTAGTAGGTTCACATATCGGCCCTACCATGACATTGGGTAACGGGCCTTGCCAGCATGGGTCTGATGCTAGCCGCGCCAGGCCTCATGCCGGCCCAATTAGTTTGATCCATCTGGCCAAAGCTATATCACAAACTATTGTGAAGGAAAGATACTGATTTTTTTCTATTTAATTTGTATTTTTACAATATTTTTTTAGAAAAGGGAAAAATTACCATATGTATAGATATCCAAATGGGTCAGGCCGATCGGGCGGCCGGAGGCACGGCATGAGCACGGTTTCGGCACGGTGGACAGCGGGCCCGTGCCAGCACAGCCCGCTCGCTGTACAGTGCCTGGGCCGAAGGCAGGGTATGTCGGGCAGGCCCAAGCATGCCTGTTTTATTTTTTTAGATTTTAATTTAATTTTACCTTATATAAATCGACTGCATACAATCTTTATCTTTATCTAGTAATAAAACAAATAAGGGCCTGCCTGTTTTATTTTTTTAGATTTTATTTTAATTTTACCTTATATAAATCGACTGCATACAATCTTTATCTTTATCTAGTAATAAAACAAATAAGCTTCCTGCCGTCTATCCTTTGTCCGTCCATCCGCTCGCGGGCCAAATGCTGCAAGCAAACAAGCTTTCTACCATAATATCCTTCGTCTGCCCGTCCGCTACGTGTGGTGGCCGCGGGCCGACGCCATAAGTCCGATTTCAGCCCATCCACACGCCGCGCAACAAGGTTGCAAGGAACCTCCTCCGACTCTAGACACCGCGTGTTTCGTCCACGAACTGTCTGCACGCCGCGCCGCAACGCACCTCCTCCATCTGCCCAGCCTCCCATCAAGAATAACATGGAAGGGGAAGGCCGACGAAAGAAGATCTGCCCCCGAGACAGAGATCCCCTCCCCAATTCCTCAATTAGGACCTGACTGTCCACGATTTACCAGATTCATCTGATTGAGACAGAAAAAAGTACTATGAGGCATGAAACAAAATTGAGACATCGGTTCCTTCCGTCGCCTGGAATCGGGGACCCAATCCGTCGGAGATGGCCTTCCCCCATCGCCAGCGGGAACTGCGGTGGAGCCGGGAGCCAAGCTAGAGCAACAGTGGGGGGAGGGAGGGGGGGAGGGGTGGTGAGGGGGCATGCAGCAGCTGCGCTTGGCTCGTGTTGTGCGCCTGTTATTCCCAAACAGGGTGGCCCCTATTTAGTCCGTTTCATTTGTAATCGAGGAAGTCATGGAAACAAACTAAGATGATACAAAAAAGCCTTAGTTTAAGACTTTAGAGTGCAGAAGCGGGCAACATGCAAACGCCTTGTCGTAGTTGTCATTAGTAGTTACTCTGTATTGTTATGTGATTAAGCTGTAGTGGGCTTTCGAGTTGTGTTGGGCCGTTTGGCCATATGGGTTGTAACTGAACATTGCGGGGATGGTGATATATAAACCATCGGGTGGAGGAGGGCCCGTCAGGGAATATACGAACACATTCATTCAACTTCTATTCCAAGTTATCTCTCTCTAATTCTCTCTGATTCTTCCCACTACCCCCAATTCTCCTCTCTTCTTAGCGGAATCAGTCCGTAAGATCATCACAATTGGTACTCAGAGCTAGGGATTCGGGGTGAATTTTTTTTCCCCCCGCATCTGAACTACCTCAGCGAGGCACGCTACGCTGGCGCCGGGACGGAAAGCGACCAAGTTCGAAGCGCAGATGACGACGTCCATGGAGGATTTCACAAAGAAATTGGAAGGGATTGAGGCAATGATGCAGAAGACATTTGACACACTGAGTGGCTTCCAAGCTTGGCGCACTAAAGCGGAGGAATCGTTTGGGGCGCTGATGGCGAAGTCCGACGAGACCGCATCTCGGTTGAATCGGTTAGAGTCGGCACCACCACCTCTGCCGCCACCGCCGCCTCCACCACCTCCACCACCTCCTCTCCCAAGGTATACACCTCCTGGAGGGCGAAATTCCCTCGATCTCAATTGTCCTCCACTGCCTGAGACAGTTCATGCTCCATATGCGGGGGCGCGCCTATCTGCGTTTTCCGGCGAGCGGCCCCATGGGCACCGTGGTGAATTTCAGTACCGGGATGCTGGTGGAGGAGTCCTTGGACCTCCCCCGCCACACCCGGTCACGGGTACGTGTTTTGATTCTTCGTTTCTTCAATTGGGTTCCTCTGATGGTACTGTGTCTAACAATCCTCGTTTCATGCCGAAATTGGATTTTCCAAAATTTGATGGAGAAAACCCTCGATTATGGAAGGATCGTTGTGAAGCATACTTTGAGGTTTATGGGATTTCGGATCCTCTGAAGCCCAAGTTTGCTGCGCTGAATTTCTCAGGACCTGCTGCTACATGGTTACAAACTCGTGAGTTGAAAGGAAGGTTTGCTAGTTGGGAGGAGTTGTGTACAGCAGTGTGTGGCCGGTTTGATCGCGATCAGTACCAGATTCACATGAAGCAGTTAGACACATTGAAGCAGTCTGGGTCAGTTGCAGAATACCATTCTCAGTTTGAACAGTTGGCTCATAGTATTCTTTTGTACAACCCTTCGTATGATGATGTGTACTTTGTTACACGATTTTTGGGTGGTCTCAAAGAAGAAATTCGAGCACCCATAGCTCTCCACCGACCCAAAGATTTGGAAGCTGCTAGCACCTTGGCCCTGTTGCAGGAGCAAGAATTGGATTAGCATAAGAAAGCCAATTGGTACTGTTCAGATAGTAGAGATTACCATCGTTTTTCAAGAAAATCAGTTTTGGGCCAAGATACAGACAAGGTAACATTTCCAGGGAGGAAAGAGCTTGGTAAACAAGATGATAAGAATTCTGTTGAGGATAAATTAGCTGCCTTGAAGGCATTCCGGAAAGCACACGGTCTTTGTTTCACTTGTGGAGAAAAATACACCGGCCGCAATCACAAGTGTCCTGCTCAGGTACCTCTTCATGTGATCCAAGAGTTAATTGATGCTTTCCAGTTGGAATCCGTGCCTGAGAGTCCGTCAGACGATGAGATTACTGATTCTGAAGAAGTGGTGATGGCAGTCCAGGAAGATTCTTCTTCTCGTGCCTCAACAACAGCTTCCCGGCGACGTACTATGAGATTTTGTGGGTTTATTGGCAAGCAAGAGATTATCATTTTACTGGATTCAGGGAGTGCCTGCACGTTTATCAGTTCTCAGTTAGTTCAGTCAGCACACTTGTCTCCAGTTCCTGTAGACCCACTAAATTTTGTTACTGCTAATGGCTCTAAAATGCAATCTACTAGCATTGTTCCTGATATGCAATGGTTTATTCAAGGGCACACTTTCTCTTATGATACACGAGTCTTGCCTTTGCAATGCTATGACATGATACTTGGGGCTGATTGGTTAGAAGACCATAGCCCCACATGGATTCATTGGAGGAAACGACTCAACAAATTTCCTCATCAGGGTCGTCGCATTCAGTTATCGGGCATTTCTGATACTGCAATGCCTGGTTCCAAGATTAGTGTTCCTAAGTTGAGAGGATTGCTTAAGAGGAATGCTATTGTACATTGTGTACAGATTCAGTCACTTGGGGATCTTCATGAACATTATCAGCTAATGGATCAAACAGTGGCTGTTTTAGATGATTCATTTTCTCCTTCTATCAATGCGACACCTATACCTACATCTGTCCAAGATGTTCTTGGAGAATTCTCTCATTTGTTTCAGGAACCAACTACTCTTCCTCCACAACGCTCAAATGATCATAAGATTCCATTACTGCTGGGTGCTCAGCTCAGGAGAATTGGAGAAGGATTAGGCTGAGGAAGCACAGAATCAAGGATAGAGCAGCAAGAACAGTAGATACAGACAAGCGACTAGAGGTGGGAGACGAGTTCAGTTCTCTCTTCGATTCGATAATCCCCATTCAGTTACAGACACCTGTTTTATCCTGCCCTCATTGGGCTGACCAACTTCAGTTGCCGTGCTTGGGCCTTTCTCCACTTCGGCCCATTAGCCACAGCTGCCGTCTCCCTGGTACATGACATTCCCCGCCGCTTAAAATGCGGCTTGCCACCAAGCTGCTCTTGAAAACTCTGAACTGCTAAGCCAACTTCTTTAGATAGAGCAACTTGCTTCAATTCCAGAATCATGGTGATGGCTTGAGCTGTAGAAGTAGTACTGGTACCGCCAGAAGTAGGATTCTGCAACTTCAACCAATAGGACTCTCTGTAGTATATTGATCCTTGTCACATTTGTGTTTCTGCATAACAGCCCGTAGGCTTCATGGGCTTGAGGCCAATGGAACTCCAGTGGAGTAACAGATGTGTTTCTGTTGTGCAACTCCAAATGCACCAATATGCATGGACATCTTCATACATACTTTGATTGCGCCAATAAAGTTGCTGCACAACTTTCAGTGTATCATTCCCATCAGGTTGTTGAAGTGGTAACAAAGAGTCTCGATCTTCTTGCATTGTGTTCCATGGGAAATCAATATACACCAAATCACCATTCTTGACCCCTTTATCAGAACCATCTTTTGAATTTTTTATGCAATGATGCTCGCCAGTGAACATCATCTCACCATAGCTCAATTTGTCAGCATCGACTGAGGACAGGAGTGGTCCTCGCTGCATAAATGCACTCAACTTACAATATAATCTGAAGCTCATGACACAATACTCTCTCCATAAGCATGTAGTCATCATATCCGAAATCCAATCAAGAAATCTCACTGAACTCCATGCCCAAACAGATGGTGACCAAAGGTCTTGCAAATCAAGCCATTTATTCACCCTGTTATGTGCTCCAGCCAATATGAAGCCTGTATTGAAAACTAACCAGGGTGATGCCTCAAGTAGAAACCCATGTACGAATTCAGTAACCCTCCAATTGATATTTTGATGAACTAGGGACCACCATGGTGGTTTCCAGTACTGCCTGAAGCACCTCTGATTAGAGCTCAGAAATATCACCCATGATATCATCTTACTACTATTTGGCTCAAACATCACTGAAAGACAACTGTCACAGGAGAGACTTTGTACTGCTTGCGCAATCGTGCTTAGTCCAAGTAAAGGCTCCTGCTCTTCCCGTAGAAAGAACTTACTCAGTGCATCACTCCTTTTGTTGCTACTACTAATGAAGTTGCATACATGTATTATAGTTGCTAGCAGCCAGCAGAACTGCGTGCGCACAGCAGACTGACTGAAACTGAACTGTATCAGAACAATCACAGAGTTGTTACTTGAGGTGTCCATCTGCAGAGCAAAAGAATGGTTCTCCCCCCAGCTACAAACGGAGATACCTGCTTGTTGTAGTGGACAATGTAGATTGACAATTATTGTGATTTTGCCATGCCTGCTTTTGCCCCGGTCAAACACACAAGCAGTGTAACAGACAAGTAGCAACTTGTTGCAGCCCCATAACCCAAAAATTGATCTGAACTGAATACCAGGGCCCTGTATCTCAAGCTGTAAAGGCGATGCCCAGTGTGGCATAACCATCATCATGACATTGCCCATTCTGCTCTTCCCACGGTCAAAAACACGACAAGCAGTATAATACATTTGTAGCAAAGTATTGCCATCCACTAGAGGAGGTGGCCAAAACAGCATTTGTGGCGGCTTGCTCAATACCTCAACAGAGACCATCGCCTGCATGTTCTTGCATGGAGTGGGGAATGGTGGAGTAGTAGCTGCAGATGTCGTAGTGGAGGTGGAGGACGACAACCTCGCATCCAAGAGCAAGCTCGTCGTCGACTGCAGCAAGGCTACCACGTCCGGCCCCACGCTCTCGCCAGCCCCCGCGCCGAGGCCGGGACGCCGTCTGCATCCGCCGGCAGCATCGACAACGGCGCGACGTCATCCGTGGCGCCCTCTGCGGAGAAGAAAGCCGCGGGCTCGGTTCTCCTTGCGCTCGACGACTGTGCGGCAGTGGATTTGGCCATTGACTGCGAGGGTGAGTTGTAGATGCTGCAGGCCGTCATGGTGGTGGCTGGTATTGGGGAAGCAGCCGCTGCATCGGTGGTAGTCACCGGCGCCCGGTTTGGGCTAGAGAACGTCGCCGCGGTGCACGCCGGGTCGCTGCCGCCGCGGTGCACGCGGACCTCAGTCACTATGCCACTAGGGATCACATCCTCAGGACTTGGAGCAGCTGGTGCCTGTGGAAGCACATGCACCTCAAGCTGGAATGGGACTGCAGTACGGCCAATGTCAACATCAACGCAAGGACCCAATGTCGAGCAGGTTGTGGGTCCATAACCAGCCTGTTCTTGCTTGCTGCCTGCCTTCATGTCTTTGAGGATCATGCCCATCGGCATCTTCTTGCGCGCAGTAGGGAGCTTCTTGGTGATCTTCTTCACTGTGGCGAGGCAAATGGGCGCTGCATCATAGGCTGCACAACATGAGCTTTCCGTCGAGCAGGTACTGGGCACCATTGAGATGCTAGTGCTGCTCAAGAAGACGACCGAGGAAGTAGTCGGGGTGGAGGACGCCGTCGAAGTGGTGGACGGCAAGCTCGTCCTCGCCGGCAGCAAGGCCACCGTGGCCGGCCCCGCGCTCTCGCCATCCCCCGCGCCCGTGGCCGGCGACAGCGGCAGCAGCAGCGGCGCGGCGTCCGTGTCGCCCTCCGCAGGACAGAACGCCGCGGTGCCCGCAGCCCGCGTGCCTGCTCTGGTGCTCGCGAACTCCGTGGAGGTCGACGACGTGCCCCGTGGTGCAGCAATTGGGGTGGCATACGTCGGCGAGGCGGCCGGCGTCGTGGGCACCGATGACGGAGTCGCGGATGTAGCCTGAGGGACGCAGTACATCTTCGCTAGCCTCTCCTCCATCATCCGCATCATCCTGTCTAGCCTCTGAGATAGTGCTTGGATGGCGGCCGCGTCGGGATCGACGACGGTGGTTGGGGTGGATGTCGGTGAAGAAGCCATTGAATCGAACCGCAGTAGATGCTCAATTTGGGGAAAAAATTTGGGTTCCCAAATCGAAGGCTCTGATAACCAATTGTCACGGTCTAAACCACCCAAATCACACTATAAGCAGTACTTGATACAATCTCAGGAGAATTGGAGAAGGATTAGGCTGAGGAAGCACAGAATCAAGGATAGAGCAGCAAGAACAGTAGATACAGACAAGCGACTAGAGGTGGGAGACGAGTTCAGTTCTCTCTTCGATTCGATAATCCCCATTCAGTTACACCCAATTTTGAATTACCATTTGTGTTGGAGACTGATGCTAGTGATCTCGGTGTGGGTGCCGTTTTGATGCAGAATGATCATCCTATTGCCTATTTGAGTAAACCCTTTTCTTGTCATCACAAGGCTCTGTCTACTTATGAAAAAAAGCGCTTGGCCATTTTGTTAGCTGTGGAGAAATGGAGATCATACTTGCAGCACCAACAGTTTATCATTCGGACTGATCATAGAAGTTTATCTCATCTTCTTGAACAGCGGGTCACTACTAAGCTGCAACAAAAAGCTTTGCTGAAACTCATGGATTTGAATTTCACAATTCAATATAAGAAGGGTACCTCTAATAATGCTGCTGATGCTCTGTCTCGTTACCCTGTGGCTGACAATTTGTTTTCTATATCAGTATCCACTCCTTCTTGGCTAGAGATTTTGCAGGAGGGGTACTTGGAGGATCCAACCACAAAACAATTACTCACCGAATTGAGTATTTCATCTCCGAATGAAAAAGGATATACCCTGCATAATGGCATCATTAAATTCAAGGGTCGGATTTGGGTTGGTCAGAATCAGTTAGCTCAACAACACATCTTACAAGCATTACATAGCAGTGGTATCGGTGGCCACTCTGGTATTCAAGCTACTTATCACAGAATCAAAGCCTTGTTTGCTTGGCCAAAGTTAAAAGATTCAGTTCAACAATTTGTGCAAAGCTGTCCAGTGTGCCAACAGGCTAAAGTGGAACATGTCAAGCTACCTAGCCTTCTTCAACCACTACCAGTTCCTCAGCAGGCGTGGTCTACTGTCAGCATGGATTTTATAGAAGGCCTCCCCAAATCTGGCCAGTATGATGTCATCTTGGTGGTCATTGATAAGTTTACCAAGTATGGTCATTTTCTTCCTCTAGCCCATCCTTTCACAGCCTTACAAGTGGCTCAGCTTTTTCTTGATAATATTTATAAGCTCCATGGATTACCTCAGGCTATCATCTCAGATAGAGATCGTATCTTCACTAGCACATTGTGGCAGGAGTTATTTCGCCTTACTGACACACAATTGCTCATGAGTTCCTCTTATCACCCGCAAACTGATGGTCAGATCGAGCGTTTGAATCAATGTTTGGAAGGGTTTTTGCGCTGTACGGTGCATTCTTGTCCACGACAGTGGAGTAAATGGCTATCCTCTGCTGAATACTGGTATAACACCAATTTCCAAACAGCTCTTGGCCGTACACCATTTGAGGTTCTTTATGGTCACCCTCCTCGCCACTTTGGTATTTCGGATGAGCAACAGTGTTCTGTTCCTGATCTCAATGCTTGGTTAACGGAAAGACAGTTGTTACAACGCTTGATTCATCAGCAATTGCTTCGTGCTCAACAAAGAATGAAGTCTCAAGCTGACGCTCATCGATCCGAGCGTGTCTTTCAAGAAGGCGAAATGGTGTATCTAAAATTGCAACCTCATTTACAATCTTCAGTAGCTTCTCGCAGCAACTACAAGCTTTCTTTTCGCTTCTATGGGCCTTTTCCAATCTTGCAACGAGTGGGAGCTGTCGCTTACAAACTTCAGTTGCCTCCAAATGCACAAATTCACCCAGTTGTGCATGTTTCGCAATTGAAGCGTCACATTCTGCCTTCAACAGAGGTAACTACGGATTTGTCTTCTGTCTGCACTGAACCGGATACAATTCTGCAACCTATCCAGGTTCTTGAGTCTGCCTTCATTGCCCGGGCGGGTTCTACTGCTCGTCGTCATCGGGTGCAATGGAGTGGTCTACCAATAAGTCTCGCGACATGGGAAGATTTGGATGATCTTCGCAGGAGGTTTCCGTTGGCTGCAGCTTGGGGACAAGACTGCTGTAACCAGGGGGAATGTCGTAGTTGTCATTAGTAGTTACTCTGTCTTGTTATGTGATTAAGCTGTAGTGGGCTTTCGAGTTGTGTTGGGCCGTTTGGCCATATGGGTTGTAACTGAACATTGCGGGGATGGTGATATATAAACCATCGGGTGGAGGAGGGCCCGTCAGGGAATATACGAACACATTCATTCAACTTCTATTCCAAGTTATCTCTCTCTAATTCTCTCTGATTCTTCCCACTACCCCCAATTCTCCTCTCTTCTTAGCGGAATCAGTCCGTAAGATCATCACACGCCTCAATTCTGTTCTCTCGAAAAATTTACGTAGAGCCGTAAAAAATGATCAAAATAGATGATGTGCATAATCTACTAGAGATGCTGACACATGATTGATTTATGCTCGAAGGCCTCATGGACTCTATGACTGCTTTGCCATACCCATTGTTGCTCCTTAACTGATTGGTTTATGGAATTCAACTTATGTGCTTAATCAATTCAATTCACAATTTTAGAATGCTCAATTATGCTGCGTATGGTTGATAAATAGAGTATGCATATTGCTACAATTGCAAAGTTTCAATCTTTCGAACAAGAAGCCAGATCGTACTACAATTGCAAAGTTTCAATCTTTCGAACAAGGATCATATGTGCCAAATGTTCAACAACCAAGAGTTTTACTTTCATCTGATAGAAAGATCCGGTGCTCTGTCCACAACACTAATTTTATACCCCTCCGTCTCAAAATAGTTGTTTTGAACCACGTGTAAAAGTTTGATCGCTTGTCTTATTAAAAAACTATATTTTTTAAAAAAAGTTATATTAAAAATATTTTCATAAATAAAATCATAAAAAAACAACAACTTTTAGGATGGAGGAAGCATATTGTTTGTGATAGTATTAATGTAATATATAAATATATAGTTTTTATCCGTCGCAATGCATGGATATTTTGCATAGTAGATTTCATTGGTCGACGTGTGAGACTTTTGCTGAGACGGTCACTAGCGACTTCTTTTTTCCTTGTGCTAGCGCCCTAAGTTTATTAAAACCTACTCTGAACTTGTGAGCTGACCGGATTTAGGTTATTTTGATACATCTAACTAAAAAATAACTACTAAAAATTAACAACTCCTAGTTAATTGATAGATTGCGTCTTAATTAAAAATTAGTTATGAGCTACTAGCTAAAAATTAGCTAGTTTAGCTGAAACAAACGGGACCATATTCTACATCATGCTATGGGTTTTGGTCAACTTACATTGGCTAGCGTACTGCTCTAAATGAACTTTTTTTTTGAAGAATCTATGCATACGATCTGTTACTTGTCTATAAACTGAACATATATTTTGACAGCCATTCATCGGTCCAATATAAATACAAGTCTGGCAGCTGGATTCTAGCTAAATGCACGTTTTTGGACAGTGTGTGTACGCACATGCAGTTTCCTTTTTCCTCAGGGCATCCTACGCTTAATTAATTACTAGTAAATATGCACGTGTGTCCCGCACGTGATTAATTTTTTTCTAATTAAAATATTCTCTTATAGATATTGTGAAAAAGATCGTACATCTTATAACATTTAAATAAGACTGCAAATTAGTAGTCGTGAAATATCATAAAAAGTCTTTGATGTGCTTGAGATGTAGCGATCGTAAAAATATTTTTAACGCCTTATTTTTTCTCTAATGGTTTCATATGAGCGGCAACTCGGTCAGGTTGGAGTCATCATGCATGTGGCACACTCGTGTCTATTTAAAAATCTACGCAATGGAAAATAAACAATTTTTACCAAGAGTCAACTTATACAATATACCCAATAACTTGGTCATATATTAATATGGACTAATTTTGTTCTAGGGGTATAGTTTGCCAATTTCAAACCTATAAATAAGGCTATTACGGTATTATGTGTCTACTTTTATTTTATTTGAATTCTATAAATTTTATTCATTTTGAGTTTTTATATTCTGAATTCAGTTAATGACAAGATTTAGTATCCTTGCATAAATAAACTATTATAATTTTAGTTGTATTTAAATTTAGAGCTTAAACAATGCATAAGTCTTTTATTACATAAAGTTAATCTTATATAACTAATAACCTCAAACTTAAAACATACTTAAAAATATGCTTAAAATCACTTTAAATTCATGTAATAACATTGACAATAAAACTTGTTAGAATGAATATTTCTCAACTTGATGTGCAAATTTAACTCAAAAATTAATCTCAAATTTTATGCCTAAAATTTAGAGAACTGAATAAAAGAAAAATGTTATAAGTTATCTCATCACTTACATCTAGGCTGAGTGTCTGGCCCAGAGAAACAGGCCCAACCCAGCTGCTGCAGCTCTCGAAGTGCTCTGGCCGTTGGATGATCATATCAGATGGCTAAAATTCGCCGACGCTCTCAATATAAAAAAAAATAGCACACGAGCAGCGGCATAACCCTAAACACCACCCTCACTCCCCCCTCGCCATCTCGCTCACACTGAGGCGCCGACGAAGACCCCCCTTTCTCACACAACACCCTCGCCTGTAGTGCCCCCTGCGGCCAGCGGCGGCCGAATCCCTCTCGTTTTCTAGCAGGGCAGAGCCAGCAGCTGCTGGATCCCTCTCGTGGAATTCTGATCGTTCCCTTGTGATTTGTCAAGAAGTAGTTTGTTTTGGCTGCATATGTGGTCTTATCCTCTTCTTACCTCCGGTTCTTGCTTCTTGCGCTGTGTTTGCTGTTGCTCTTAATAGTTCCCAAGATTCCTTTATGCACCTGCCTGTTGCTCTCTCTTTCTCTTCAGATAGAACAAAGCCGCCAGCAGGAAGGTCGTCCATTTTTTTTTCTTTTTCCAGTTCCTGCACTTGCTATTCTCTTTCAGTCTTTCATATCTCAATTCTCTTACCGCCTCTTACCGCCAAGAGTGGTGGCGTTGATCACGACACGTAAGAAGACCTCGGGGCTCTTAGTTAGGATCTTTTTCTTGTCTGTTCAGATCAGCTCGTTGAATGCATATGAGCACACTTATTTAGATTTATTAGAATAGCGATTTGGTATATTTGGTTTGAGATACAACGTGACGATCAAAGCTTCCTCCGTCATCTTGTCCAACGATATTGGGCTATTATGGACCCAATCAATAGATTGTTTAGGCTTATATTTGACTAACTTTTTATAGATCTGCATCGATGCCATACGTATTGAAATCAAATTCTATTTCAACATGTGTGGGTAGTATGTGGGTAAGGTAGGCCCGGGTGAAAAAAAATAAGAGAGAAAGTGTGCATGGGTTCGCGGACATGGAAGAATCTGTTTGCGTAACTCCTCAGCGGACGTGTCATATACGACCGTTTTTAATCGTTAGATGATGTGTGAAGTGAGAGTGTTAGGCTAAACAGTAAACGGTAAATAGTCGGTCACCTACTGTATGCCATTATTCGTTGCTAAACGGCTGCTTAAACGGATTTAAACGGTGTAAATGACCAATTAAACGGAAACGGTGAGCCACTGCGTTTAGACGAACAGTGAGAATTGTATTTTTCTGACTCGCACTATACAGGGTAGATAAATAGACTGAGAATGAGAAGAATTTAAACCCCAGTCAATTTCAATAATTGTCTTCGACACGGAAAAAATAGACAATTTCCCCGATTAACTATTTGAGTTTTTACGTCACGACGGAGGAAATTGAACTGAATTTTTTATTCTGTCCCACAACACCTCCCCGTCTGGCCTTCTGATCTCGTTGACACCTGGAGCCTGGATGCCATACAACCAAAGCTCCACGGGGTGGGGGAATGGACCGGACTTGCCGCTTGCCGGGCTCTTATGAAATACAACTGCGAGAGTTTTGACGTCCAAACTTTTCTCAGCGCATTGTTCACGAAACTGCAGAATGGTAAGGTCCAAGTCCAACCACCATCATGTTGCGCCCTCCACCGTTGCTTCTTCTCCGCTGAAGAGGGCGACTTCTTGCGCAGTCGGGCCTTGCCCCCACACCACTGTAGCCTGCAGGCCGCCGCGGTAAAGCTTTCTGCCCCGCCGGCGCCCTGTCTCCAATCCCGCTGCCCTGCGTCTGAGGATGGATCCGCCGTCGCCGCTGCGCGGTCGCGTCCTCCGCAGCCCGGCCGCTCCCGCAGCCACCCTTCTTCGGTTCTTCCTGCTCTGCCCGCTGTTGTCCTCTGCCTCCGGCCCTGCTGTCGACACTGACGAGGAAAGCTGGGCGGCGCTGACATCTCGCATCTCGCGGTGTTGGCTCTTGAATTTTTTGCCCTGAAGATTCCATTTTAATTTCACAACGGATCTCTCGATTTTTTGCCTCAATGCAATCCCACCCCTATAAAAAACAGACTGGCCCTCCCCCCTCACACTCTCTCGCTTGTACGTCTCCACCAGCTCAGGACGCCCTCCCCCCTCGGTTCTTTTCCATTTTAATTTCACAACGGATCTCTCGATTTTTTGCCTCAATGCAATCCCACCCCTATAAAAAACAGACTGGCCCTCCCCCCTCACACTCTCTCGCTTGTACGTCTCCACCAGCTCAGGACGCCCTCCCCCCTCGGTTCTTTACCAGATTTTCTTCTCAAAATCTTGGATTTTTTCCTCCGTTTTTTGGTCTCAACGGATCTCTTTTTTTTTTTCAATTTTGAGTATTTCTCCACGATATCCTGCAGATCTTTTTTCCATTTTTGCTCTCTCCGTACATATTCTTTCTCGATCTGAATCTAGCAGTACATATTTTTGCTTGTGACCTGATCCGCAGTTCCACACAGTGTCGATGACATGAATATCTTTTGCTCTGTTTATATTTGATTCTTTGATTCCGCTTAAGATTCTTGTTTTCTCATCTATATTTTCTTGACTGCATTGTCTGATATATGCCTTCGGAAAGAACTGCTGCCTCTCATCTTTATGTCTTATCTGTTGCCATCGGTTTTTTTTCTTGACCAGGACGAGAGCACCTTGCCAATAACGATTATATGTCTAGGTTTGTCTAGTTATGAGTTGTCAATTTGGGATTGATTAATCATTGTGTTGTATAGATGTATCTATGGGCTTGTAGTTTTATCAATATTTAATGGGCCTGGTAGTTGTTATCTCTTTGTTGCATGGGTTTTTTTATTTTGCTATAGAGAAAGCCCTGTGTTGTATGATACATGTATGACGTATCTATATGGGTGGGTGGGTATAAATCTGGGTGAACGGAAACTCCGGTAAGAAAAATAAAAAGGAGAGTTACAGCGCCGGCCAATTTGTATTGCAGGAACGGACGTTCTGCGAGTTCTGTCGCATCCATTGTGGGCCTTGTTTCCTCATGGTGAACCCAATTAAAATAAAACGTTAAGTTTGCTCTATCGCAAATTCAATTCGCAAGCATGTGGCCACTGGCCATCCAGCAGCACTAGCACTGAGTACTTATGAGGACTTAGGACTTCAGGAGTATACTACTCCTACTACGTAATTTATTTATACGACTAGCGGACGCATTGACCTCAAGCTTGCCGAGAGATCGACGCACTGCATGCGGCTGCACATACATATTGGTAGTGTAGGGCTACGTACTAGGCTACTACTAGCACAACGTCAAAGAATACATAATAGCTTTGTGACCAATCAGAACGCAAACTAGACGTGTCCAGAAGTGTTTTTTAGAGACGGTTCCACAACTATATTTTGTAGATCGAGCTGGTTCTTTGAACAATAGCCGCTCAAAAGTCGATAGAAGTAGCGATTTGTGCATCCTTCCTTCAATTTGTTTCACCGGTCGTCTCTGGAAATAGATTTATCCAGGGAGCTTTGTCTTCCCTTCGAATCGATATATATATATGGGCATATATTTCTCATCAATATAGCTTATGAGGTAATTTGTTAATTAGAGGGGCTCCTATGTAATTTGTTGAAGATTTTTTTTTGGGTGGGTGGGGGGGGGGGGGTTTTATGGCCCCCTCCCCAGGCCCTCCCTCCCTCCTCCCGGATCTAAATATTTTAAGGGCCATTATTATATTGCCGATCCAGTTTACACGACTCACGAATGCATTGACCGTGTCCTTTAGCCTTGGGAGATACTAGTACAAGCTAATGCAATAATATCTCCAGATCTAAATTGGCTATCGTTTTAGAAAAGGTATAAGTCAAGCCTTTAAAACTTTGACTATATATAACTTTTAGACTAGTTTTAAAATCTTGAAGTTTATATGTCTATATTTGTCTTAAAAATTATCTCACAAAAGTATAAATTTATTTAGATAATTATTTTTATTTTAATAAAAACGTTCTATAGACAATGTCGATATCTAAAACGTAACTAATTTAGCACCGGAGTACTTTTTATTATGGTCAACGGGAGGGAGAGGCTCCCCCACCTCTCATATTGCCGATCCAATCCATCAAAGTCTGGCCGCTGGATGCACATGCTGCTTCGTTTTTCTTTAGGAAAACCCGCTTAACTAATTACTCCTGTATTAGGGAATTTCTCCGTTGCAAATTGTCAGGCATGCATGTGACAAACACGGCCGCCCTAGTAGTAGTTTATACGACTCGCGACGCATTGACCGTGCTTCAGTCCTGCGAGATACTGGTACTATATGCAAGCTAGTACAATATGTCATCAAAGTGCCGGCACAGCGTACGTAGACATACTATGGGTGTGTTTGGTTGCAAGTTCTGCCATAGCCCGCCTAGCCTCCCTGGCCAGGCTATCGGGGCGCAGGCTCCCCAGGGACAACGACCGGCGGTAGCGTCTGTTTGGTTGCACTTCCTGTGTAGCCTGTCCAGCCAGAGGTCTTGTTTGGTTGCCTGTATTGGACTCTTGGCTCTAGCTAGCCTCTGTTTGGTTGGTTGGCCAGGTTGTGTGGTCTTAGACCTCCCCCTCAGAAATGGCTAAGTACAAGGATATTGGACTACTGTGTTGTGTGTTGGGGTAACAACCAGTACAACGTCACATCTTACATACATGATTAAACAACAATTAGCATTCCATATTTCCAAATGCATAGATCAGTCAACAGTACAACGTCACATCTTACATCAAGGACCATAAAACTACTAGACGGTCTTCTCACCAAATAGCACAATAGAGCAGCACTACAATTACAAAGAACTGGATAACAATGATACAATCTTTCATCCCCCATGTAATTTTTCTAGCCAAGTCTTTGCCCTTGAAATTTGTATTGTTATCCCCACCACCATTGCCTATTTGTGATCCTAGGAACATGTCAAATGCATCTAATGCTGCTCGTTCAGATGCATATCTTTTGAATGATGAATTCTTGAACCCCGAGACTTGTTCATTGCACAAGGACCAGTCCTGGTAAACCCCAGGTTTGTGACCACGGAAAACAACATACCAAGGCATGTTCGAACCTAACACACAACACAATAAAAAATTATTTTTGACAAAAGTTGGCCTCAGATTAGTGACAGCTTCATCACATGATGTAAAGGAGCACTCATGTTTGCCCAAAAGTTGCAAAAATAGCCAAAACGAGACTGAAACAGCAGATTAAAAACAAGACTGATGCCAGAAACAGAAAAACTGAGTTTACTAGGATAAGAAACAGTAGATAAAAAACAAGACTGATGCCAGAAACATGAGTGCCCCACACCATCAGGTTGCTGTCTTTCATCATAGGCAAACAATACCAATTTCCAGCATTTGACAGTAACAACATCCATTTGACAGTTTCCCACATCCATCCAATGAAGCAGCATAATAAAGCAACATAAACCAGCAAAAATCACACACATGAATGAAACATGAACTCAAATTTGTCCAGCAAAGTCATGACATCGATGTCCAGCTCACAACTCATGGATTACCCACCATCCAAGCCTCTAACCAGCACAGGAGGATTCAACACGTGGCTTAAATCCTACGTCAAATAGTCTGCACTCTTTAGTGGTGCAATTACTTACAAAAAAAACTGGCAACAGATCCAGTATTATCTGTCCCCAACTGCTAGGTATGGTCAGATGGTCAGGGCTAGGTAACTTGGTACCCAGCAGCCTGAGTTTGGTCAGAAGCTTCACAAAAAGTGGATTAGTGGTCAGTAGGAATCAGCCTACATGTAGTAGTCCTTGGTCAGGTAAGTCCTGAGCCAAAGATCCCTATCATCAGCTGTCATCTCCACAAACATTAGGCCATGGGCTTTCTTCTCTGTCAGATGGCCTAGAGCTGCCATGAGTGCCTCTCTTCTGAAACCTGGACAATTCATCACAGCTTGATAGAGCCCAGGAATGGCATCACTGACAGCAGCAGAGAAACCCCTCACTGCATCAGTGAGGCCACACATGAGTGTAACCTCATCATCTGGCACCCTCTTCCGTTTGCCTCTCTTAGTGGGTTCAACCCTTGGCTTGGTCTCAGTAGGCATGGTGTCTTCAACATCTTGGGTTGGAGTGTCAACATCCAAGTCAATAAGATCAGCATCAGTAGGAATCTCAAGTGGCTCATTGGACCCCATGGCATATCTACCAGTTGCAACCCCACCACCAAATATGGCTTCCATGGGCTGGTAGTGAACTATGGGTGTGTTGAGAAAATCAGCATCCTTAGGGTGTGCCTACAGTTAGCAGAATATGGTAAAGTTAGCAGAATGTGGTAAAGTTAGATCCAAGTCATATGGAAAGGGCAGCAATAACAAAAGTGTATTGTTCCTAACCTTGGTATGACCATTGTACTGCTCCTGGTCAATGGAGATCATGAAATTATTGTCATCCCAAAGTGCCCCACTGAGATTTTTGAGCCTACAGATCTTCCCCCACTTAGCCCTCCACTTTCTAAGGTGATTGGACACCTGGGTAGAATTGACAGCCACCCCAATAAATTCTGACAGGTCCTTGGCCACTGCATTGCAATGGATCTCCTTGAACCCTTTATCAGTCTTTAGGCCTTCACTGACCATCTCAGCAAAGCGCCTCAACATGAACCCAGACCTAGCAGCATCCCAATGGAACCTAGGAACAGGCACTCCATTGTTCCCCACCTGTGCCTCCTCCCCAACCAAATCATTGTCCCCTACCTCCATAGCCTAAAGAATTTTGTGTATACGGAATAGCAGGAAGATAAGAAACAGATAGCAATTACCAAAAAAAATAGCACATAAAAACCAACAGGCTTGGATTAAATTGAATGGTCTCAGCCTTAAAAGTCATCACACTTGTCATAGTATTGCTACTAAGGCTCAGCTACAGATGTTAATTAATATTACAGCAATGTGAAATCACGAAAATGGTCTCATACATAGAGGTAGAACAACATTAGAGCTAGCAGCTTGCCCATAATTACATCTGAGCATTATGCCCAGCCCTAGCAGCCCACATCTGATTAGCCAGCATGTCTCTCATGGCAACCCAAGCAAGATTATCAGGATGGTTCTCATCTGTGCCAGAATTATTTTCATGATTGCCTTCCCAAGAAGCCTCAGATGGCACATGTTCATCTACACCATGCCTAAGTATCCAGTTGTGGAGGATGCAACAAGCTAGAACCAGCTTCACTTGAGTTGGATAGGGATGGAAAGGTTTGTTGTATAAGATCTTGAACCTATTCTTCAGCGCAGCAAATGCCCTTTCCACAGTCACTCTAAGGGATGAATGCCTCAGGTTGAATAGCTCCTTAGGGTTTTGAGGCCTCCTAGTACCAAACTCTCTCAAGTGGTACCTCGTAGATCTGTATGGTGGGAGGAACCCTGGCTTGGCTGCATAGCCAGCATCTACCAAGAAGTACTTCCCTATGATTAGGACAAGGTATCAGTGATAGGTATGGAGTGAAATCCCCCAGGAAGCATGAAATGGATAAAGCAACTAGTTACCTTGAGGGACCCTAAGTCCATCATCCCTCTCCAATGCATCAGCAAGGATGCATGCATCATGAGCAGAACCCTCCCACCCAGCAAGAACATAGGTGAATCTCAGATCAAAGTCAACAGCTGCCATAACATTCTGGGTTGTGGTGTGTTTTCTCCCTAAGAATGCAGCCCTCTCACTAGCTGGGACTCTAGCAAGCACATGAGTCCCATCAATGGCACCTACACAATCCTACAAGACAACAAACACTTGGCTTAATAGAAGGGATGGGAGAGGCACTGTATCGAAGAAGACCATAACAATGGCTGACCTTGAAGAATGGGTTCCACCTTGTACTGTTCAATATCTTAGTTGGTGTGGCAGATGAGGGTGGTAGGATCATTTCATTCCTTAGTTCACCAACAGCAAATAAAACTTCACGGAAGAAACGACTGATAGTTTCTGTGGACCTCCTGAAGGATAGTCCAATCACTCTAAAACGCTGATTGTGACCTACTACATGCAGAAACATGGCCACTTGCTCCTCAACAGAAGAGTGTATGCTGTCCTTCAGCAACCCTCTAGTGCGAAATAGATCGCATAACTGGAAGAATGGGGCTCTCTTCATCCTTAGGAGGTCAATGCACTTTGTATCATCCGAATTATAAATGAACATTAGGTTCTGCTGCCTGATCTCATCCCTCGGTGCCAAAGGACCATAGGAAATGCGACGGTTAGCTTGGCTACGCAACCTAAATCTGGCAAGAATCCAAGCAGCAAGCACAACTACAAGAGCTGCACCCCTCCGAACAAGACGGCGGCGAAGAGATTGGTCATCCATTCTAGATTGAGAAAAGGTAGATGAGATTAGAGGGGAGAAAACCCTAGGAAGGATGGACAAGCTACTGCTGCTCTTATGTTATAGAGTTACAGAACATGAGCACGGCTGCAGCAACAGATGTTGCGCCTCCCAGTGCACATGAGCACGGCTGCAGCAACAGATGTTGCGCCTCCCAGTGCACATGTTTAATCATTGACCATGCAAAAAAGTTTCATATACAGCTAATGCATCACAGTCCTAGTAGCAATGCTCCAAAATTTTTTACATCACTGACCATTCAACCATAGATCCGAACAAATCAGGAACAAAACAACATCAAAAGGTGCGCTAATCAGTAGATCTACCACGCAAGCATGCAAATCTAGCATAATAAAATGGGGAAGTGCAACTCAGAAAGTTCAAACTTTAGATCTCGTATACTATCATGCCAAAAATCACAGAAATCTGACCTAATACTAACAAATATCATAGATATGGAAAGAACAACATCACCATAGGGGACGAAATCAAGAGCTCATGCAGTATTGAATAAAGAACAGGAGACGAAGAGGAGAAGAAAACCCGGAACCTAGAGACCTTCCACGATGAAAGACTCACCTAGGGCTCGCCGGCGGCAAGGCTCGCAAAGGGGACCGGAGAGCGGAGGATAGCGAGCAGCTGAGAGCGAAGGGGAGCGAGCAGCTGAGCGGCGGGAGAAGACGAGAGGAAAGGGAGGACGGAGCAAATGGGGGCGACGCGCAAACCCTAGCGTACGGGTGGCCAACTGAAGCCACCGCGGGGGGCTCGCGGGGGGCTCGCGGGTGCGATTCTGGCCTGGCTAGAATCGAAAGGCCGATTTGGCCATTCAGCCCGGGCCACCCTGCGGGGGCATCTAAGGCCACCCTGGGCCTGGCTAGGGGCGCGGCCTGGTTAGCCAAACAGTGGGCCTTGTCCCCCGCTGGCCTGGCCAGACCCCAGGCCGGGCTACCAAACACACCCTATATATACGCTCGCAGCTCGCTACGTGCCTCTGCTACGAAGACAAACAAAGCTAGCAGCACAGAATTGGCGGCACCACACCACCGGCCTCGATCCATCTCCGTGGAGCGAGATCGAGTAGTGTCCGGCCGGACTTACATTGGGCTAGTTAGGGTAGCTGCTCGCCTGTGATAGATGGTAAGCAAGCCCTACCTTGCTCGATCAGGTTCCTGCTTATTTGCATCTGCTAGCTAGCCGGAGTTTGCACATCTCGCTCCTCTCCCCCCGCGCCAATCTTCATTCCCTACCGCGTATATCTAGGCGGCTACGATAGTCACCACACTACCTCCTCTAGCTAGCTCTCCTGCAATTTTTCTCTCGTGTTACGTACTATATAGGTGGCGGGCCTCATTTATTCCCCCGTTGCACCGTACGGATCGGAGTACTTCCTCCAGGTCTGAATTAGTTGTCGTTTTAGAAAAGGCACAAGTCAAACTTTTAAAACTTTAACCATATATAACTTTTATATCATTTAGTTTTGAATCTTAAAATTTATATGTATAGATTTGTCTTAACAAGTATTTTTATAAAAATATAAATTGTTTAAATATTTATTTATATTCTAAAAAGACATCGGTCAAAGCTATGCTTTGGAGAACGTGTCGATGTCCAAAACGACAACGAATTCAGACTTGGAGGGAGTACTGGTTTGGTTGTTTTTGTCTGAGCCACAGGAGCGAGGGTCTGATACACATTATTAGAGCTAAAAGTTAGTTTAGAACGGTCTAAAGTTTAGCTATGGTGTTTGGATACACGAGACTAATTAATACTCCAAAAGAGTGTCGTTTTAGATATCGACACGGTCTCCTAAATATAAGTTAGACTAATGTTTTTATTAGAATATAAATAAATATCATAATAATTTTATATTTTTATAAAAGTATTTGTTAAGACAAATCTATACATATGACTTTTAACATTCAAAACTAAATAATATAAAAGTTATATATAGTCAAAGTTTTAAAAGTTTGACTTCTCGCTTTTCTAAAATAACACTTTTTTAGGACTTAGAGGGAGTATGTATGAAGTATATACATCGTCAATATATAACACACGTACACGCGCATGCAATTGTTAGTTGTGAACAAGGACAATTTGTCTCTTCGTATTTTCTATAAAACTTTAGCCCAGTTTAACTCTTTTTGTAAACGAGTTATTTAAAGTTTAGCAATGACAAGTCTAGCTATGGGTTTGAGACAAGTATACTTTTTTTTTTAATGCGTAACTAGATTTGCATTCCTTTCAAGACCAAGATAGTAATTTATTTGGCCCAGCAGCCAGCACATAGCTGGCTAGTATAGCAGGTGCGGAGCTAATGTTTACTAACGTTATTGAACTATTTATATGTGTTCCTCCAGGCGGCGCAAGCTTTGGGTCGAGGACCCTGATGTGGCTTGGATTGATGGGGAGGTCATAGAAATCAATAGGGACATGATTAGGGTGAAGTGTTCCAACCAGAACACGGTAAGTTGCTCTTGGCGAGTTTGGGGTTAGGCGGTTAGCGCTTAGCCTTGTACAGTTGTACTCATCATAAAAAGAAGAGTAAAATACAAACCGCTTTGTCTTACCCGAAGCTGAGGCAATGAGCTTTGTTACAATGGTTGGAAAGTACCCATGATACTTTCCAAGCAACCCGTGGTACTTTTCAATTAATTGGAAGTACCAATTGTGTTTTTGATAATTTTTAGATATACTATAAAGAGCCAGTTAATCAAAAAATCTTTTTTACCTTAACAAATCTATACCCACCTAGACCTATAAACCTACTGTGTCCCCACACAGGCCCACCAAAAACCGCAGCGGGCGGAACAGAACGCTGGAACGGCGGTTCCTGCCGTACGAATCGATCCTCAACCGTAACCCTCCCTCGTTTTTTTCTCACCAAATTTTTTACCCACCGGCAGATACAAAATCATACACAATCTCATTCTAATCTCTATAAAACGAATCCGAAACGAAACCGAGGGCGCCCGATAGGGCCACGTCGCCCGTTAGCCCGCGAACCGTTAGATCAGCCCAGCTTTCAATACCGACCGTCCGATCTGGGTGATAGCGGGTCTCCTCGCGAATCCGGATGCTCGCGACTTCTCTCGAACCTCGCCCGCAGCCCGTCGTGAGGCATCCGTCCTCCATCCTGTACCTCGCGTCCTCGCCAGCCACACGCCTCGGCCCGCCGCCCACCGCCCACCGCCAGTCCCTGTAGACACCGCGCCGCCGCGCGCAAGCGGGGAGGAGAAGAGCCGCCTCGACCTCTGCGAGATATACCAGGCGATGAACGCCACGAGCCGATGGCTCAGCCGCGCGGAAGCTGGCCCTCCACCGCTGGTTCCCTGGGCGCGACCTTGCACACCACGCTGCTCCTCCGCCCCTCCGTCCTGGCCGTGGTGGCGTCGCACATCGCCGCGTTGCCCATGCTGGCGCTTGGGCGCCCCATGGAGCTTCCAATCGGCAGTGCCGCGCAGGAGCGTCGGTCGCCGGGGCTCACTCCCGGGAGTGGCGACGGCCGGCCTGGATGCCTGCTGCTGCAAACAGACGAGGCAGGAGAACAGGGCGTCGATCTGCTGCTGGGTGATGGGAGAAGAAAGAGGCGGCGTGGCACTGGTGGATCCCAGGCAGCCGGGGATGGGGACCCCTTCGCCGGGATTTACGGGGTGCTGCCCCGGTGCCCGCCTCCCGCGCGCCGCTCATCCGGCCTTCGCCGGCCTCTTCGTGCTGCTGCCCCTCCGCCTGCCTCCCCACAGAGAAGGTCGAGCCCCATGTGGCAAGCTGAATGCTGCGGCGGCAGCTCACCGGCCGCACGGCAGCGGGATTAGGCAAAGGTGCATACGTTCAGGTTCCCACGATGCTGTGCTCCAACACCTGCTCCGCCCTCTCTATCTCTGTCCAAAACAATTCGATGGGTGCCCCTGCCAAATCCCGGTTTGCTCTGTGGTCTCTCTGTATTCTCCTCTCCATTGGGATTTTAAGATGATGAAAAACTTGAGAAACTGAATGAAATTTGGGCAAAATAGTTGCTGATATCATCAAACAAGATAGATTAATCAATTGTTCCAAACTTTTAAACCCAATTTGTGACACAGTACACTCATAGTTGATCATACATACAATGGCTAATCTCACCCAGCTCATTGTCTGCTTCAGAATCAAGATATACAATGAGTCAATTCCTTGTCTGCTTCAGAATCAAGATATACAATGGCTAATCTCACCCAGCTCTTCAAAATAGCTTACCAGGAAGAGAAAACAGCAGAATTGAAAGGCCGATTTCTCAAGGTGGTAAGCTTTTCATAACTAAAATGCAGGGTTTCATTGGCTTTAAAATAATATTTGCCTGCTAATTTTATTCCATGCTAGTATCTGATAACCAATCTGACATCAGGCATAAGTGTTCACTAACAAGTTAAGAACATTGTTCATAAGATTTGTTTTATTGCACATGTGTGATAACATTAAAGGCTCTGATTGCAAATTATGTTGCTCTGGAAATAGTAGTTTGTTTCTGTATGTGTAAAATGCAAGAACCACTCTAAATTGTTGCGGGTGCAGATTTTACTTCGATCACTATCTATCCTGCTGTAAACGGCTGTTTTGATAATGGCAAATTTCTGCACAGAGGATAGAAATTTTCCTCGGATCACAGCGGGATAGAAATTGCCATAATCAAAAGAACCCATCACAGCAGCATTAACATTATAATCTAGTATGCCTGTTCTGTAATGGAGATGCCATCTCATCAATGTTTATTGTGCTGTAAGTTTCCAAGAGGAATTTTTTTCCTGTTGTGCCTTGCTTGTCTGGGCATTTTACATGTAGCTGCACATGACACAGACAATCTTTGGCACGTAAATTTCCTTTGTTTGCAAACTTGTAGTTGCACTGCAAGTCATTTTATGTTCTATTTACCCAAGAGGATTAGCTGATTTTGGTGCTTTGCAAGAGGAGACTTTTCTTTTCAATGCAGCTATTGAGCCACATTTATCTCACACCAAAAAGCCCAGCTATGGTAAACCTGTGATCATGTTTACATTCATCTCTCGTTGCCAAAGTACCCTTATGCCAGCACTTACTCTTCTATTACAGCTCCACCGCCAGAATGAAATTGTGCAGAGCATTCTGGATGCACGGAAATTGACTTGAAAAGTTGAAATTGTTCAGTTTCTCCATACTGCATAAAAAGATCATTGCATTGCCAGTACAACCACTGAACTCGATATATATAGTTTGTCCGAACCTCTGCTGCCCCAGGCCTCCAACGCCATTTTGGTACCGGGAAAACCTGACCCTTACACCCTGCATTTCTCTGCACTCGTAAGTGTTTGTTACAGAAGCGGCATTATGCCATTTCATCGTGCATTTCGCTCACATATCAGCAGCAGGGAAAGCATGAGAACAAGCCATCCTTCCCTGCTTCCGGCTCCACAGCTGCCTCCGTTTTGTTGCTTGCCTCTCGCTTCAGCTTGTACCGGAGTCGGCGCTGCTATGGCCGCATATGTTGGTGCTGCTGCCTCCAAAACTTTAGAATGTAACACTCGCGCTACCACAGCTCCTTGTTTCCCACAACAATATCTGACTGAAATGAAATTAAAAAAAAGGTGAATTTAGACAATTTATAATGGTTTATACCCTCCGCGATGCTTCTCTCTATTGACAAACAACATTATTATACTCCATCCGTTCTAATTTACAGGGCATTTAACTTTTCTGACGCTAAGTTTGACTTGTCTTATTCAAAAATTTTCATAAATACAATTTATTTTATTGTGTTATAATTGTATGCTAATTAAAGCACAATGAAAATAAATGTAATTACAATTTTTTTAAATGAGACAAGTTGGTCAAACTTGGTATTAAAAAATCAAACAACCTATAAATTGGAACGGAGTGAATACAAAACAAATCAAGAATGGTGGTTATCCAACGAGGGCGTACTACATGGCCACCCATGGCAAAACATTAAGGCCTTATTCAGTTGCACTTGCACATATATCGAAGCGGATTGCATAGTCCTGCCAATTCTTTTCAATAACCCTCGAATCAAACAAGCCCTAAAGTAACCATCTCGCCATATACATCCACAAATAAAAATGGTCATCTTGCTGTTTGCGCGGCAAAGCCGCGCGAGGTTTCTAGTTGCTACTAGATCAGATCCGGCCCAATAATAAGCGAAATACATGATCGATCGGAAGATCCACGCTAGGCAACGAAAATCTTGGCCCAATAAAAAAATGTCGAACAATTAACGTTGACCAAAAAACAAAACTCACAAATATGTTGTACAAAGGATACTAGGCACATTCATACGTCAAATCGGAAGAGTTTAATACCAAATCGCTCAAAAAATACAGAATGAATCTATTAATAATAGTCAACATGCTCATCAAATCAGCAAGAAAAGGAGAGGACGGGAAAGCAACAACAAAAGGCACTACGAGTTGTGCCAGACGGCCGATGAAAATTTGACCGCATGGTGGCGGCGAGGCAGAAGGAGAGAGGGAGGCCGGAAGGTCGCGGGGCACCGGCGGATCCAGCCGCCGTAGACGGTAGCGGCGGCGAGAGCCATGGAGAAGGCCCGACCGGAGCGGGAGGGAGCGCCTGGTTGGAGGCGGCAGGCCCGCGGGGTGCCGGCAAATCCGGCCGCCACGAGGACGGCGTGCTGGTGGCCTGGCGGCGGCGAGCCTTGGAGAAGGCCGGACCGGAGCGGAGGGAGCGGCGGCGGCAAGGCGAAGTTGGGAGGAGAGAGGAAGCCGGCAGGCCGGGCACCCTGGGAGGCGAGGTGGGAGGAGAGAGGAAGGCGGCAGGCCGGCAGGTCGTGGGGCACCGGCGGATCCAGCCGCGCAAGGACGGTAGCGGCGGCGAGAGCCTCGGAGAAGGCCCGACCGGAGCGGGGGTGCTGGCAAAACCGGCCGCCATGAGGACGGCGTGGTGGAGGTGGCTTGGCGGTGGCGAGCCATGGAGAAGGAGGGAGCGGCGGCGGCGAGCCTTGGAGAAGGAGGAACGGCGGCGGCGAGGCGAGGTGGTAGGAGAGAGGAAGGCGGAGAAGGCCGGACCGGATCGGGAGGGAGCAGCGGCGGCGAGGTGGGAGGAGAGAGGAAGGCGGCAGTCTGTTTGGGCACCGGCGGCACTGCCGAGTGGTGACTGGTTGGGAATTTTTTTAGGGTTTGTTTATATGTCAAGTCGATCGAGAGGAAGTGGATTGTTGGGCCGGAAACTGTTTGGGCCGAACCGATTTAGTTGAAGCTCTTTTTAAGGGACAATGATAGGTTTGGATATATTTATCATATGTATTTCCATGTGTTATTCAGTATTAACTATGAATCGAATGCTGCCTGAAATTTGGTCATGTTTATTAGAGTTTGCGTGCGGAGAAATTTCTTTTCTCATAGGATAGAAAATAGAGTTAAATTTTCTGAAAAGGGTTATATTTGGAAACTAGAAAAAAATCAAGAAAAGAAGAAAACTATAAAAGATCTCCACTATATCATGTGAGGAAAAAAATATACAGTGGCGAGTTTTTCTAATATCATTTCCTATCTATTAATTCATTCATTCTCTTTCCCTTCCCTCCTTCCTTAATTGCCCAGCCATTCATCTCTTTGTTTTCCATCGACTCATTTTGCTCTTCACGCAATCCACATATGCCTGTCAAATATATACTTTTCTCTTCATGCAATCCATGGATGCTTCACGGTTCACGGTGTGCGTGTTATAAGTACATATTACCAAGAAAAAGTCATGCTCGTAGCTCTCTTTCTCAGGGCTCATGCTCATTGACTCTCTTCCTTAATGTGACGGCTGCCTCACCCGCCGGCTCGCTCGAGCCATCGATGAGAAGAGAGAAGCGGTGGGCGGAGTGAGAAAGGGCGCAAGGGTTTCGGGGCCGTTTGTTGTTGTGTTGATTACACGGCTCATATCAAAGCGGTGATTGACGGGCCGGCGGGCGTTGCTTTTGCAACCTAGGTCCAGGCTACGGCCTGAGCGCGCGGGGGACGCGGCCATGGGCCATTTTGGGCCGGTTCCGGCCGCAGAACAGGCATCCCTGTTTTTTCAGAATATATCTTTTTAATTTATATTTAGTTTTTAACCTAAGAATAAGATAATGAATTCAGATTAGGTTCCCGCTGACACAAAATAATTGTGAACCAAATTCAATATTCATATAGATTTAAAAATTACCTATGATATCCTTTCTATGGCCACGTGCGGGACACACATACATTTTTCCTAGTTTTTAGATAAGTACCAATAGTACTTTTGATTTAAAAAATAATTAAAAAATAAAAGAAAATTAAAATAAAATCAATGGTACTTACCCCACCTGTTTTTGGTACTGGGCCCACCTACTAGTAGTACTTACCTTCATACAATTGGTACTTCTTGGTTGGTACTTCTCTATTTTTAGCCACACGATCTTTTTGAATGGATGGTCCATATTAATCTCAACCATTGTAAAAGTTGTTTCTCTATATATAATAGGCAAAACACTTTTGCAAGTTACAAATAATGGCATGCACCCTGAGTTACAACCTGGTCCTTTTAAATTTCTTCAGGTTACGGAAAAATCATCTAGTGTCCATGCTAAGGATCCCGAGGAAGCGCTATGTGGAGTTGACGACGTGACAAAACTTGCCTTTCTGCATGAACCTGGGGTTCTTCAGAATTTGAAATCCAGATATCAGATGAATGAATTTTATGTAAGTTATATGTATATTGGGCGAACTTTATAGCTGTAGCCTACAGTATATTTCCATTTATTTTCCATGCATTGGTGCTCTTCTTGCCTGATCTGCCCATAAATTACTTTATCTGGCACGAGACGTGTTTCTAACTTGTTCATTACCAAAATCAGACATACACTGGAAATAATATCTTGATTGCTGTAAATCCTTTCCAAAGCCTGCCGCATCTGTACACCGATGAGATGATGAAGCAATATAAAGGAGCTGGTTTTGGTGAATTATTAAGTCCTCATCCGTTTGCCATTGCGTATGCTGCATATAGGTAGGTTCACTACTATATACTGACATATCTTGCTAGTTATATTGGGTGGTTAAATTATGCTTAGTTATATGGTTAAAAGAAAATCTGTCAGCATCTCTGGTGTTCTAGCTTGGAGGGGAGCACTACAGCAAACTGAGACACTTTCGTCGGTCACTTTAACTTCCGTCGGCTTTTAGGTTTGCCGACGGAAGTTAATTAAATTCCGTCTACCTCTAGAAGCCGATGGAAGTTAAGTTCGTGGGGGTTCAATGAGGGGAGAATATATATATTCTTGTGCTTTACTGTGCTGCAGATCATTATTTCCGAATAATGACGTCGAAAAGCAAAGTCAGCCTCAGTCAGTTATTATTAGTGGACAAAGCGGCGCTGGTAAAACGGAAACCACCAAACGGATCATGCACTATCTTGCTTACATGGGTAGTAGGAATGCTGCCTCGCAAGGGCCACTTGTAGATGAACAAGTACTTCAGGTGATAATTACTTATTAGACGCCTAGTTCGGAAAAGCTAGTACCCCCTTCACCACTGTGTTAATAATTATTCGACTTATAAATAACATATTGTGTGTTCCTATAACAGTCCTATCCCATCCTTGAAGCATTTGGAAAGGCAAAAACTGTCAGAAACAATAATTCAAGGTAGGAGTCATTTCTCTACACGATAATCTTGGTTAATACTGTGGGTGGCCATTTTTTTCACTCGACTGGCTTTTTTGTCGCTGCTATTACTGCAGTCGTTTCAGTAAATTTGTTGAGATGCAGTTTGATCACAAAGGGATAATGTCGGGAGCTGCCATAAAAACATATCTCCCTGAAATATCTCGTGTCTGTCAAATATCTGATCGAGAGAGAAATTACCATTGTTTCTACATGCTATGTGCTGCTCCACCTGAGGTACCGCACATTGCCTGTCCATGCATTTTTTTTGATCCATAGCACATATTTACATTGACTGAATACCCTGTAATCACATTTTGGCTAATGCCTTTCTTTTGTCAAATAGTTTGACAAAGAGAAGAAGAAAAATGAATTTATGGGTATCGGATCTTTTTTACCAGACCCATCTGATTGATATCTTCTAACCATTAGTACCTCTTATTTAAACCATTAATTTTTCGTTGATGGATGAGAGCCAATGGACCAGTCTCATTGCGCTTCTGGTGTGATGAGTGATTGTCAACGAGCTCAAACCCTCCGATGGACTGGAGGTCCTCCGATAGACTGGAGGTAGATGATGAAGACCTCAATGGACTGAGGCAAAAGCCCTCCAATGGACCGGAGGCAATGCTCGGCGTCGGTCGGCCATGGGAGCTCGGTACACGGAGGGACGGATCGGCAACGGTGGTGTAAGCCCTCCGATGGACCGCGAGGCAACTCCGATGGACTGGAGAAGCCGGGTGTCACCGTGGTGCTCCAATCCGAGTGAATGGCGCAAAGGCGTGCGAGGGAGGTTTTGGCGGCTTCGGCTCAAAACTGCCACTCAAGCTACCCAAGGCTTGGTGAGTTGGGCCACGACTCGCCAAGATAGAGAAGATGGGTCAAGTCCGGCCCAGATGGAGACTTCCTAAAGTTTCCCGGTTTCTGACATCAAAACCGGGGGTGCAAAGATGGATTGGACTACTGGCCACGTGGAGGACATCCGAAGATTGCGTGGAAGCTAAGAAGATCAAGTCTTTATCGTGGTCGTCCGTCCCCGATATTTCGGGTTCTTTTCTGTTTTACCCCCTCCGGGCGTTTCTAGTGTTAGGGGTCTATGTGTAAAAATGCCAAAACTGAACCGGTGTATAAATAGTCTAAGAGCTGGTCATTAGAGGTAGTCTTGGCAGCTAGGTTTTCATTTCCTTAGGGTAATTTTCGTCCTCAAGCTTTGAGCTCCAAGTTTAGGAGGGTTAGGGTGAGATCTAGCCTCCAAATCAAGAAGAAAGGTAAGGGTGGTTGCTTGGGACGAAATCCTTCGTTGTAATCTGACCTAAGACCTCTTTCGAGGCTCATAATCGAAATGGTTTCGTGCAGCAACTTTGTGTGCTTCCTCTCCCTTTGTTCTCTTTGGTTTTTGGCTTCAATCCTTGGCCTTTTGGGTCTTTGTTTTGACCAAGGTTGAATCCTTTGCTTTTCTTGTGTCTTGGACTTGTAAGGACATAGAAATTATGTCTTAGAACATCTCAATCCCAAAGGATTGCCATGAGCAAGGTGTTCTTGAGCTTTTTCCTTTCTTGACCAAATATTCACCTGTTCACGAGATCTAAAATTCCCGCTAATACCGTGATCTTTTTCCATAGATTTTTTGGAAATAGTTTTGGAATGGGGTTAGGATAGCCTGTGCCAATTTTTGTGATGTTTGGAGAAGGTTTGGTTAAGTTTAGGATCGTTTTTGTGTGAGGTTTCCTGCTGTCCAGTTTTTCTGCTTGTTCTGTCCGTCTTCAAACCTCGTTTGGTTTAGGGGTCAAACCTTCGAATTTTGGGCTGAAATTTTGTGAAGCTCTTTATCAGTGAATCATAAAGCTCCTATAAAAATTTCAGATCATTTGGAGGTGTTTTGACCTGGTTTTGGTATTTTTCTTTTGGGGTTAGTGTGTCAGTTTTTAACCACCGGACAGTCCGGTGGCTCTATGAATTTTATTCCTTGTCCAATTGAGCTAAAAATTTGTGGAGTTGTTCCTTGGCCTTTTATTAACCTTCAGTAAAAATTTCATAATTTTTGGAGTTGGTTTGATGGGGTTTTGATTCGAATCGTTTTGGAGTGTCAAGCTGTAAGCACCGGACAGTCCCGTGGTTAACCACCGGACAGTCCGGTGGTCACAACTTGCTTCAATTGGCTTGAAATTTTTTGGAGTTGTTCCCTATTGCCATGCGAAGGTGTGGTAATTTTGGGGATGTTTTGGAGCTTCTCTTGAGGGGTTTTGAGATTTTTCTTTACAGGTCTGTCTGTCTGAAATCTGCAGTTACCCGGAGTTGGTTCCTTGTGCGCTCTTTTTCTTAGCCATTTGAGCGTGTGCTTCCGCTTGGTACTTGGTATGTATCTGTTCAGTGAACGGTACCAAGCATGTGTTGTGAGCTAGATACGTATCCTCTCGGTGGATGGTGTCTAGTTTCGTTGTGGGGGTTTGAGTTTGAGTTTTCAAGTGCTCCTATTCACCCCCCTTTAGTCGCACGTCTCGGTCCTACAAGTGGTATCAGCGTCGGTTAGGTTTTCCATATCTTAACCGGTGAAGAAACCGTAGCGACTATGACTTACTCTAGGAAAATTCCCGTCCTTGGCTCAGATGGCTATCCCTACTGAAAGGGTAGGATGGAGGCGTTTCTTGTAAGCAAGAGTCAGGACATATGGGATGCTACTCAGGGTACGAGTTTTGTGGTGCTTCCAGTCGCTGAGCGTACTACGCAGGATATCGTGGCTCAGCATGAGGCGAATGCCAAGGCTGTTAACTTTCTCTTCTCCGGGCTTGGTCCCATGGATTATGAGAGAGTGAGTCACCTTAAGACTGCGCGTGAGATATGGTCACTGCTTAGTGCACACCATGAGGGTACTGCGACGATTAAGGCTAGGCTTGTGGAGACTTACCGGCGCGAATATGAGAATTTCGTCCAGAAGCCGGGAGAGTCAGTAGACGACTTGTTTGGTCGCTTTCAGTCGGTCATCAATAAGTTACGTGTCAACTCTGTCCCCCCATATACCGATCATCAGCAGGCTGTCAAGTTGCTGTATGCTTTGGACAGAAAAATATGGTAGATCAAAGTGAACTCAATCATTGAGTCGGCAGGGTATGATACGATTGGAGTAGAGGCGCTCTATAGTAACCTCAAGGCCATCGAGGTAGATTACAAGATGAGGGATTGCCTCGCTTGTACAGGTTCTAAGAGTCTGGCCTTGGCTACCCCCTCTAGTGAGTCTGTCACTAACCCCATGTTACACAATTTCTCATTTTCTGCTTTGATGTCTGTTACAGAGGAGCAGCTAGCGATGCTTGGGGATGATGAGTTGTGTCTGGTGTCTAGTCGCTTTCAGCGCGCCTATGACAACCGGATGAGCAAGAAGAGGGGACACGGCCCAAGTTCTTCGAGTGCGGAGAGGTCGGCCACTTCATCGCCGAGTGCCCCAACAAGAACGACTACTACAAGAAGGGCAAGAGCTACTCCCGCGACTCCGACAAGTACCACCCCGGCAAGACAAGCTTTGACAAGCAAGCACGGCTCCGGCAAGCGCCTCTTCGGCAAGAAGAATTTCCGGAAGGTTTTCAAGAGCTACCAGAAGGACAACCGGAAGCGGGACAAGGCCTTCTTCGCCGAGATCGGGTTCTGCAGCAGCGGATCTTCTTCCTCTTCGTCCTCGTTGAGCTCAAGCGATGAGGAGATCACGTACAGGAAGGACAAGAGGAACGATCAAGGCGGTCCAGCTGGCTTGTGCTTCGTCTCCACCAAGTCCAGGCGCAAGAATAAGGACAAGAGGAGCTCAGTTTGCTCCATGGCGCTTGAGGACAAAGAGAACAAGGATGACGGGTGCAACTCTTCTTCTGATGATGAGGTAACTCCTGAGCAAGCTGAAATCCTTGAGATGCTAGAGCAGAACAGCCGGGAGCTTAAGGCCCAGGATAAGATGCTGGAGAAGGCAGCTAAGAAGCTGCGAAGTTGAAGGCCTAGGATGAGAGGTTGAGGAGTGTGAGACCCCAACCCAGTGAGATTGAGTGCCCTACCTGTGAGTCTTTCATGACGAAGCTTGGTGACCAGAGAGATAGGTATGCCAAGCGGGTAGAGGAGATAGATGAGCTGAAGGCTAAGCTAGGCAAACTCCAGTCCAAACTGGATGAGTCTACTTTGAGTGGAGAGCTTGAGTGTGAGTCTTGCCCCTGTCTAGCTAGAGAGCTAGCTGTTCTGAAGGAGAAGTTTGAGGGGCAGATCATGGAGTTTGAGGAGCTTAGGGCTAGACCTACGCTTTTGGGTGCGTGTATGGTCTGTCCTACCTTGAGAGGTGAGTTAGAGCAGTTGAGAGCTGAATTTGAGGTGCTTTCAGCACCTACTGACACTTGTGAGAACTGCCTAACTCTTAGGATGCAGCTGGTGGATAGAGACGCCACCATTAGAAAGTTGGAGAAAGCTGCTGTGGTTCCCTCCCTAGACTGTGACACTTGTGCTATCCAGACTGTAGTTCTGGAGGATCTAAAGGAGGAGGTGTTGTCTTTGCAGAATGACAACAACAGGTTGAGAGAGGTGCTCAGTTGGGTATATGCGAGGCAACCCCAACTAGAGATGATCATAGAGAGCACCAAGAGAGCTGAGGGTGAGACGAGTGGTGTTGGGTTTGGAGAGTGCAGCACTTCGGGTGAGAAGAGTGCCCCAATTAAGGTCAAGACTGCACCTACCTAGCTAGAAAAGACTGTTGATGGGGTTTACCATGAGCCACCCAAGGCTGCCCAAGAGAAGCAGTACTGGACACCCAAGCCTTCCAAGGCTAAGCTGGACAAGATTGTTGAGGAAGAGCTTAAGCCCAAGGGCAAGAAGCCAGTCCAGCAGTCTGAGCCACCCAAGGCCACACCACCTAAGCCCAAGTCCTAGCCTAACCCAGTTCCTAGGAGGCCTGTCTACCACTGTGAGTTTTGCCAGCGGAATAGCCACCTAGAGGAGTTTTGCTTCAGGAGAAAGCGGGTTGAGAGGCAGGAGAGAGCTTGGGGGAACCAGGATCAGTTCTACCAGGGTGGTAGGCAAGATCCTCCCCACCGCGGTGAGATGAGAGACTGCTTTGCCGGTGGTGGGAGAGGAGGCGGCTTTCAGGCTCGTGCTCCTGGTGGTGAGAGACACTTTGCCGATCGAGCTCCAGGTCGTCTTCAGTGTGGCTGTGGACCTCGTGACCGAGGGTTTGTGAGAGAGCTTGAGAGGCCACGCTTTGGAGGTCGTGGTTACCCTGATCGTCGTGATGATTTCTTTGATTGTGCTTACCCCACTTTTGAGCAGATGGCTCGGCACTGGTACAACAGTTTTGGTACTAACCCCAGTGCCGGACTGTTTGCTCACCATCGCTTTACTTGACTTTGCAGGATTGAGGCATGGAGGACGTGTGGATCATGGACTCCGGTTGCTCTAGGCACATGACAGGGCACCGCAAGTGGTTCTCCAGCCTCAACCCCGTGAGCACCAAGGAGTACATCACATTCGGGGACAATGGTCAAGGTAAAGTGATGGGTGTTGGTTCTGTTTCACTCTCTGCTAAGCTTTCCCTGAGAGAAGTTGCTTTTGTTCGGAATCTGGGGTTCAATTTGGTCTCTGTTTCGCAACTTCGCGATGAAGGATTTGAGGTTCGTTTTAAGAAGGGTGCGTGCTGCGTTCTTGATGCTGAGGAGACCCTTGTTTGCTCTTTGCTGCCTTTTGGTCAGGTTTTTAGGGTCGACCTCACATCTGTTTCTGGCCCTGCGCACTGTTTGTTTGCTAGTCCTTCTGCTGATATTTGGAAGTGGCATAGGAGGCTTGGTCACATGAGCTTTGATCTTCTAGTCAGATGGAGTTCAATGGGCCTAATCCGAGGATTGCCCAAGTTGAGAGCTGAGAAGGACTTAGTATGCCACCCCTGTCGTCATGGCAAGATGGTTGCCGTCTCTCACATTCCTGTGTCTCAGGTTATGACCTCCTATCCAGGTGAGCTACTCCATATGGATACAATAGGTCCCGCTCGGGTAGCGTCGGTCAGTGGGAAGTGGTACGTGCTTGTTGTTGTGGACGACTTTTCGCGGTTTTCGTGGGTATTTTTCATGGAGTTTAAGGATGAGGCGTTTGGTTTTGTTTGGGATCTGGTACTGAGGTTGAGAAACGAGAGTCATAAGGCCATGAGGGCTATCCGCAGTGACAATAGCGGAGAATTCAGAAACTCTCGGTTCGAAAACTTCAGTCGTGACCTCTTGAGCACCAGTTTTCTTCTCCATATACCCTACCCCAGAACGGTGTTGTGGAACGCAAGAACCGCACACTCGTTGAGATGGCACGGACGATGCTCGATGAGCACAGGACTCCGAGGCGCTTTTGGGCTGAGGCAGTGAATACGGCCTGTTACATTGCGAACCGGATCTTCTTGCGAGCTTTTCTTGGGAAGACCTCGTTTGAACTTCGGTTTGGTAGGCAGCCCAGCGTCAAGTATTTGCGAGCGTTTGGCTGCAAGTGCTTTGTGCTGAAGAAGGCGGGGCATTTAGACAAGTTTGAGTCTCGTTGTTTGGATGGGATTTTTCTGGGGTATGCTTCTAGTTCTAGGGCTTTTCGTGTGTGGATTTTAGTGGCCAAGACTTGTGAGGTTTCTTTTGTTGAAACTATACCCTGCACAACCCCTGCCTTTGAGCTTTCAGATGATGATGAAGAATGCACCCCCATCTTTGAGGATGAGGAAGGTGCGGTTAATGATGGTGATGCAGGAGCCACTACACCAGCTGCAGCTCCTGCCCCCTCTGCTACGAGCTCAGATGATGAAGGAGGACCCTTGCCCACGGCTTCCTCCTCACTCCCCCGACAGCAAGCTCATGCAGAGGCTGCACCCGCTGAGGACGCAGGGGAGGTGACCTCCGAGATTGTTCCATCTCGGCAGGGCCAGCGTGATCACCCTCCACACAGGATGATTGGAGACATTCACCAGCGTGTCACACGCACTTCGGTTAACTCTCTAGCCTTTTTCTCCCACTCTGCATATGTTGCCTCTTTTGAGCCCCAGGATGTGTCAAATGCATTATCTGATTCTAACTGGGTGAACGCCATGCATGAGGAGTTAGAGAACTTTGAGAGAAACCATGTCTGGGGTTTAGTTGAACCTCCACCAAACTATCGCCCTATAGGTACCAAGTGGGTTTTCAAGAACAAACAGGGTGAGGATGGAATGGTTGTGAGGAACAAAGCGAGATTGGTAGCTCAGGGTTTCTGTCAGAAGGAGGGGATAGATTATGAGGAGACCTTTGCCCCTGTAGCTCGTTTGGAAGCCATTAGGATTTTGCTTGCCTTTGCGGCCTCTAAAGGTTTCAAACTGCAGCAAATGGATGTCAAGTCTGCTTTCCTAAACGGGTTTATAGAGGAGGAGGTATATGTGAGACAACCTCCTGGTTTTGAGAATGCTAGATTTCTAGACCGGGTGTATAAATTGAGAAAATCCCTTTATGGTCTGAAGCAAACTCCTAGAGCTTGGTATGCTAGGTTAAAGAGTTTCCTGCTCAAGTCTGGGTTTGTGATGGGTTCCGTAGACAAGACTTTGTTTTTGTTGAGTCGTGGCGGTGACACCCTGATAGTTCAGATATATGTTGATGACATAATCTTTGGTGGTTCATCTCACGTTTTGATGTCTAGTTTTGCTGAACAGATGAGCAGAGAATTTGAGATGAGTCTTATGGGTGAGCTCCAGTTCTTCCTCGGGCTGCAGATCAAGCAAGGCCTTGAGGGTACCTTCGTCCATCAAGCCAAGTACATAAGGGACATACTCAAGAAGTTTAACTTGGGTGACTCTAAACCCATGACAACTCCTATGAGTACAAACACGGCGCTTGATGCTGATGAAGATGGGGAGGCGGTGGACCAGAAGAAATTTCGAGGGATGATCGGCTCACTTCTGTACCTGACGGCGACTAGGCCGGACATTCAGTTCGCGGTCTGCCTTTGTGCGCGTTACCAGGCTTCTCCTAGGACTTCTCACCGTCAAGCGGTGAAGCGCATTTTCAGATATCTGAAATTCACTCCTGAGCTTGATCTTTGGTATTCCTCGGGTTCTTCTCTTTCTCTTAGAGGGTTCTCAGATGCTGACCATGCTGGCTGCTGGATTGATTGCAAGTCAACCTCTGGCACATACCAACTCTTAAGAACCTCTCTTGTCTCTTGGTCCTCCCGCAAGCAAGCTAGTGTAGTTCTTTCCACCACTAAAGCAGAATATATTGCTGCTGCTAGTTGCTGCTCCCAGCTTTTATGGATAAAAGCCACCCTTAGTGATTTTGGCCTTAGATTTGGTAGAATCCCTCTCCTAGTTGACTCTACTTCTGCTATTTCTGTAGCTAAGAATCCCATTTTGCACTGTAAAACCAAACACATAGACGTGAGGTTTCACTTTCTGAGAGATCACTATGAGAATGGAGACATAGAGTTGATCCATGTAGTATCAGCAAACCAGTTGGCCGATATCTTTACCAAGCCCCTAGAGTTTGACGCTTTTACGCGTCTGAGAGGTGAGCTTGGAGTGTGCTATTCCTTTTAGTCAGGGATAGTATGCTATTCCTTCTTCTGTAATTTACTTTTTGCTTTTATCATGCTTTTATTTCTCTTTGTTTCTTTTGCATATTGTATCATATCATGCATTGCACTGTATCATATGCATTTTCACTAGCATTAGAGCTCTTTTGGAATGATGAGTTAGTACTTGCTTGTGCTAGTCTGTACAGATGCATGCTTGATCATGGTTGGCTAAGCTCTCTTGAGTCTATTGAATACTAACTGTGAGCTAAGTCATTTTATTTTTTGTAAATCAAAAACCATGATCACCACTTGATTTGGCTACCTAGCATGTGTAGGAGTGTTGAATGCTATGCTATCTTTTCATACCTGGATATGCTAGTTGTATGTCTTTGCTATGATAATGCCTAAGCTTTTATGACACCTTGCGTAAATTGAAATCTGAATTCAAATGCTTACAAGTGGTGTCTTATGTGCTATAATGAGAAAGATACAGGTGGGTTTGCTTGTCATACTGATCTAGTTTGAGACTGCTTGTCATTGCACCTTGACATGAACTTGGACTAGGCTGTGTATGATCAAAACCTTGTGTTAAGCTTCTGATGGTCCTTTGAGCCTAGGCTTGGCATTGGTTGGTAAGAAGTGGCAAAAGACAAGTAAATAACCCCTGGCACAAAAAGAACTTGCTTATGGATACAAATGTTTAAATTTGAAATTTGCAAGTCTCTAAAATACTTATGCCTAGTTGTATATGCTTTGGTTGAGAGTATCACACCTTGTATGCATTGCTAGCATCTTGCTGTTCATGCCTATCTTGCTAGGTGCTATTCATGTTGGTGATGCTTTCTTTTCATTAACCCTGAAAAACAAGCTTACTCTTGATATGTGTAAGATAGATTCATTTGAGCTTGTTGTATGCTTCCTTGCCCTCACTTGCTCTGTATGCTAGAACCTGTGATTACTAGCTTTCCATCCCTTCTGAGCTCTTTCAGTTGCACTCCTTGCATTTCATGGCATATTTTGAGGGGGAGTTATCTAGTTCAGGGGGAGTTGAGTTCAAGGAACCCTTGATGTGTCCATTGTCAACAAGGGGGAGAAATTTGGGGAGAGATTAGTGTACTTCTCCAAGGTGAAGAAATTTAAAAATATGGACAAGGGGGAGAACTCAGGAGAGATTTTGTTGAGGGAGAGCTTTGCATTCATATTGCATTTGTGAGGATGCATTTCAGGGGAGTTTGAGCTTTTAGCATGCTCTTTGCATCGGTGCGTTGAGCCTTTTGCCTCTGCCTTGAGGAGCCGATGCTTTGCTTTCTTTTGTTGTCTCATTGTGCCCTGTTTCTTTGCTTGTATTTGGTTCTTGGGCATTTTGAGCAACTTTCTTCTTTCTTTCTTTTTCGGTTTTAAGCTTTTCTCTTATCTTTGTTCTATTTCAGGTTACAGTTTGAAGGTGTTGATAATGCACTCATCAAGGGGGAGATTGAGAGCCAATGGACCGGCCTCATTGCTCTTTTGGTGTGATGAGTGATTGTCAACGAGCTCAAGCCCTCCGATAGACTGGAGGCCCTCCGATGGACTGAAGGTAGATGATGAAGACCACAATGGACTGAGGCAAAAGCCCTCCAATGGACCGGAGGCAATGCTCAGCGTCGATCGGCCATGGGAGCTCGGTACACGGAGGGGCGGATCGGCAACGGTGGTGTAAGCCCTCCGATGGACCGCGAGGCAACTCCGATGGACTAGAGAAGCCGGGGGTCACCGTGGTGTTCCAATCCGAGTGCATGGCGCGAAGGCGTGTGAGGGAGGCTTTGGCGGCTTCGGCTCAAAACCGCCACCCAAGCTACACAAGGCTTGGTGAGTTGGGCCACGACTCGCCAAGATAGAGAAGATGGGCTAAGTCCGGCGCAGACGGAGACTTCCTAAAGTTTTCCGGTTTCTGACTTCAAAACCGGGGGTGCAAAGGCGGATTGGACTACTGGCCACGTGGAGGACATCCGAAGATTGCGTGGAAGCTAAGAAGATCAAGTCTTCATCGTGGTCGTCCGTCCTCGATATTTCGGGTTTTTTCTGATTTAGCCCCTCCGGGCGTTTCTAGTGTTAGGGGTCTATGTGTAAAAATGCCAAAACTGAACCGGTGTATAAATAGCCTAAGAGCTGGTCATTAGAGGTAGTCTTGGCAGCTAGGTTTTCATTTCCTTAGGGTAATTTTCGTCCTCAAGCTTGGAGCTCCAAGTTTAGGAGGGTTAGGGTGAGATCTAGCCTCCAAATCAAGAGGGAAGGTGAGGGTGGTTGCTTGGGACGAAATCCTTCGTTGTAATCTGACCTAAGACCTCTTTTGAGGCTCATAATCGAAGTGGTTTCGTGCAGCAACTTTGTGTGCTTTCTCTCCCTTTGTTCTCTTTGGTTTTTGGCTTCAATCCTTGGCCTTTTGGGTGTTTGTTTTGGCCGAGGTTGAATCCTTTGCTCTCCTTATGTCTTGGACTTGCAAGGACGTGGAGATTATGTCTTAGAACGTCTCAATCCCAAAAGATTGCCATGAGCAAGTTTTTCTTGAGCTTTTTCCTTTCTTGCCCAAATATTCACCTGTTCACGAGATCTGAAATTCCCGCTAATCCCGTGATCTTTTTCCATAAGTCTTTTGGGAATAGTTTTGGAATGGGGCTAGGATAGCCTGTGCCAATTTTCGTGATGTTTGGAGAAGGTTTGGTTAAGTTTCGAATTGATTTTGTGTGAGGTTTCCTGCTGTCCATTTTTTCTGCTGGTTCTGTCTGTCTTCAAGCCTCATTTGGTTTAGGGGTCAAACCTTCGAATTTTGGGCTGAAATTTTGTGGAGCTCTTTATCAGTGAATCATAAAGCTTTCATAAAAATTTCAGATCATTTGGAGGTGTTTTGATCTGATTTTAGTATTTTTCTTTTGGGGTTAGTCTGTCAGTTTATAACCATCGGACCAAACAGTCCGGTGGCTCTAGGAATTTTATTCCTTGTCCAATTGAGCTCCAGTAAAAATTTTATAATTTTTGGAGTTGGTTTGATAGGGTTTTGATTCGAATTTTTTGGAAGTGTTAAGCTGTAAGCACCGGACAGTCCGGTGGTCACAACTTGCTCCAATTGGCCTGAAATTTTCTGGAGTTGTTCCCTATTGCCTTATGAAGGTGTGGTAATTTTGGGGGATTTTTTGGAGCTTCTCTTGAGGGTTTTGAGATTTTTCTTTGCAGCCCTGTCTGTCTGAAATCTGCAGTTCCCCGGAGTTGGTTCCTTTTGCGCTCCTTTTCTTAGCCATTTGAGCGTGTGCTTCCGCTTAGTGCTTGGTATGTATCTGTTCAGTGGACGGTACCAAGCATGTGTTGTGAGCTAGATACGTATCCTCTCAGTGGACGGTGTCTAGTTTCGTTGTGGACGTTGTTTCCGTTTTGCACTGTAGTGGAGGTTTGAGTTTGAGTTTTCAAGTGCTCCTATTCACCCCCCTCTAGTCGCATGTCTCGGTCCTACAATGGACAGGACAGCCTCCCTTTTTCCTCTAATCATAGTAAATCTTGTATCGAAACAATAGCATAATATAACTATTTTGGCTATATTATTTAAATTATAGTGTAAGTTTTATGATGATCCCATCAGCAAGAAGATTGTAGTTAAATGAAACCCTCTGTATCTGTATATCAAGTGCGTGAGAAGTACAAAGTGGAAGACGGCCCCGAAAATTTCACTACCTTAATCAGTCCACATGCGTTGAGATTGAATGCCGGAATGAAGCTGAAGAGTACATTCGAACTAGAAAGGCTCTGGATATTATCGGAATTAGTTATAAAGAGAAGGTATATATGCATTTGATTAATGATTGCTTTGTAGCTTTTTCCAGCCTTTAAAATTAGTGGGAGATTGGGCTTGACCACATGTTTGTGTTTTACGGAGTATTTAGGAAGCAATCTTCCGTGTTGTTGCTGCTATTCTCCACTTGGAGAATGTGGAGTTTGCAGAAGGAGATGCTGAAGGTTCATCAAAACTCAAAGATAAAAATTCTGAGTTTCATTTGAGCACAGCTGCTGAGCTCTTCGAGTATGTTTTGTCCCTTTCTTTTTAGAAGTTCTCGCACTGCCACGCTGGCTGAGTAATAGTAATATTATTGCTAGCTGGCTGACTAGAGGTCCAAATTTGGTATCATAGGTGTGACGAGAAAATTTTAAATGATTTGTTGTGTCAACACATTATGGTTGTTTCCGATGAGAACATAGCAACATGCTGCAATCCTAAAGTTGCCAAGAGAAAAAGAGATACACTCGCTAAGACCGTGTACTCACGGTTGTTTGACTGGTGAGTCTGTTTCAACATTTTGCCTTGTCTGTCTGCTATTCTTGTTCAAAAGGAGCTTCATCATGGCTATTTAATCTTTCATATGTTTATTTTGACACTGATATATGGCAAGTGACGTTTGATCTCAGGCTTGTGGATAAGATCAACAAGTCCATTGGCAGCAAAGGTCAAAACTCAAAGAGCACAATAGGAGTGCTGCATACCTATAAGTTTGAAAACTTGAAGACAAACAGGTAGTATCTGTCTTAAAATGTTTGACGCTGCCTAGTGAAAATTTGACCTTGAGAGCGACAAACAAAAAAGGATGGAAGAGTACTTTGTTGGCATATATGCTTTGATGATTGATTGTATGCTGGTTGTTTTATTGTCTGGGGGCTGGCTAGCTAGCTAGCTGGATAGCGTTGGAGATGGGCATAATTATTTTCTTAGTAAACTGCAGCTAATCTGCCCATATTTTTTGTAGCAATCAGTGTCCTGTCTTTGTTAAAATTATGAGTCTGCTTTGACAGTAGGGTTATTCGTATCTCTCAAGTTCTAAAGAACTCATTGGCGGACGCAGAGATAGGATATGAGCTCTCCCTCTCTTCTTCTCCCTTCTTCCACTCTTTTTCTTCCTTCTTTCTAAAAAAATCTAGGAGGGGCTTAGGAGGGGGAGGGGGCTCCATGGCGTGTCGGGCGGTGTGTTTGTGTGTGTGTGGGGGGGAGGGGGGGCTTGACCCCCATCATTAGATCTACCTGTGGAAGAACTGACTTAACACGGTAATGGAATGTCACAAAGGCTCCTAGTTTTCTTCCAATTCTGCCTGGACCTTTTCTTTTTTTTTTACACTACATGATGTGTGTTGATTTCTTCTTTGGGTAAAACCTTTTGGATAGTGTAGGAATGTGACTTGGCGAAACTTTTTCACAACAAGAGGCGCATGTGGAATGCAGTGTACTCCTTTTCTTTAATGATTGAGTGAACTTACTGTTTCATTTATCCACAGATTGCAGTGGTACTACTGGCTTAAATTTTTAGCAATTCGATCTTCTGGTACATATACATTTCTGTGGTAGTTATAACATGATTATGAGTTAGAATTGAAGTAGGTTGTGGAGGCTTGATTTCAATATCTATGTTTTTTTGCCCTAATAAGTTTAAACCTCAGCATATTGACTAATAAGGTCCTTACGTTTTAAATGTGGTGAATAAGATGTTTAATACTCCCTCCATTTCAAATTATAATTCGTTTGACTTTTTTGACTTCAAGTTTGACCACTCGTCTTATTCAAAAAATTTATGCAAACATAGTCAAATTTAAGTTATTATTGTAGTCCTTTTATTAATAAAGCAAACCACAACAAAAGATATGATATTTTGCACAATTTTTTGAATAAGACGAGTGGTCAAACTTGAGGTCAAAAAAGTCAAACGAATTATAATTTGGAACGGAGGGAGTATCTTTTATTTTCACTCTCTTTTGCCAATATTTTGACTCAATTCTCTTTCTACTTCTTTACTTGAGCCTTGTTTACAATTCTCAGAATGTCACGCGTATTTTCCCCCTTTACAGCTTTGAACAGTTTTGTACCAACCTGAAATATGAAAGGCTGCAACAGCACTTCATTGAGGCAAGTTTATAGGGCATTTTTATCTGGTGCAACTATTTATAGTTTCATTTTTTTTAAAGAATATAAGGGAGATCCCTAGTCTTTTGTTAGAAACAAAAGATATGAAGTACACCGTTTTCACCTGACACCGAGCTAAGACAAAACGCAAGCTTACAAAACAACCACAACTACTTAGGGGGTGTTTGGTTCACCCCTCATTTTTCATTATCTCATTCTAGAATCTCATTTTTAACCAAACAAACTTCATATTTATCTCACAAACACATTATCCAATGCGTCTTGGATTCTACGTAGTATCTAGATTCTTAAAATTTTATGGGTTCCAAACACCCCCTTAAGACGCCTAAACTTTTCTAATGCTAATCACCCCATCTCAGCACCTGGTCCCCAAAGAAGCAACACAAGGACAACCTATAGAAAACTGACAAGAGAACTCTCTTCCGAAGCAACTTTTCCTAATCCCCACCCCATCAGGTAAGGCACTCCATTGTTCACAGCCCTACTTCAGCAGGATCACCATCGAGCTGCACGGCTCTACTTTTGAGCTTTTCGGCGACGTCTTCTAGGGTCTCCTTCGATCTCCACTAGGCACAGAAGCAGTCAGTTTTGCACCATGTTCCCGGTCCTTAGCAGCATCTGTTGCATACTTTTTTTTCTTTTGAAACGAACCAGGCAAGAGAGTTGCCGATTATATTAAAAAGAAGAAAAACCCAGACTGGGTAGTACAGCACAAACACACAACCTCCACCGACGCAAAAGCACCACATTACACAGTGGGTGGTTGGATTGGGTCATCAACACATGCCGCACCCCACATGACATAGGCGAGAACGAGCAAAGCTTCACTGCGGCTACCGAAGGAGGACCCAGCTTGAAGACGGAGTCCGTCAAGAGTTGTCGTTGCCAAGCTAGTCAAAATAACCAGCAGCTCCGATTTCTCAAGAAGAACCAATGTTAGAGACTCCAAGAAGCTGACACCTACGACCGAGACCACCGCCACCACTAGAGCACGAAGTCGTCATCGTTGCCTAGCCTGACTGCCCCACATCAAGCAGCTTCGACTCTGAACATGAGCCCTAGAAGTGACAGTAGAAACGGACTCAGGCAGATGCACCAAGGAGACTCCCCCGACAAAGCCCACCATGTGTCATCGTTGCCGAGCTCATCACAAGAGACACGTAGCTCCGACTTCCCATGGTGAGCAACAGGTACAGCCAAAGCCACCAAATGCCACCACACACGCTCCGACAAGAACCCTAGGCGCCACCCAAGACGGATAGACCTGTTGTGCGTCATCGTTGCCAAGCTAGCCACAAAGGGGCCAGCAGCTCCAACTCCGCATGACAGGACCACCAAAGCCACCAAACACCACTGCGAACACCCAAGCTTGTAGGAGCACTCCAAGGAAAAAGAACAACACATCATCGTTGCCCAGCTCCGCCCCCACCCAAAGGCAAGCAGCTTCGACTTTGCGTCCGAACTTCGACCCAACATGGCAGAAACGCACTGAGGCGCTGGCAGCGGCGACGGCGGCAACCCAAACTTGCTGACAGAGTGACAGAACGGCCCACTTGGAAAGGATCCCACCAGGACGAAGCGGAAGCACCCAGACGACGCCTTCAGGAAGGAGAACGACGCACTGTGCCGCCGTTGCTGGCCTAGCGAAACCCAGGCAGAGTTTCCTCTGGAAGATCCGCAAGGTGAGGTGGAGGTGCCATCGACGACGCTTCCAAGGAAGGCCGTGGCACCCATGGGTGTCACCGTCATTGGCTCCAGCAGAACTGGCCAAGGCGTTAGCGCAACACCACCAACCTCACCGAAGCCCATGGAAGGAGCTTCCCCGCGAGCACCGCGCAACGAGCATGGCGACTGTAGCCACACCAGCAAGAAGTGCCCTCCACCCACCGAAGACCCTCAGCAGAGGCAGGCCGAGGCTGCCGCTGCAACCCGACCTGGAGCGACGACCAAGCCGCCGCCGCCGCCAGATCCCAGCAGCGCTAGCCGAAGAGACCCCCAACTGCCGGCCAGCCCACCGACGCGCCGCTTGCACAGCCACCGCACGCCGGCCAAACCCCAGCCAAGCCGCCGCGACTAGATTGCCAAGGACTGCCGTGTTGCCCGGAACTGCACACGCCCAGATCTACAGCTCGTCCGCTGCCGGCCGCAGCTCGTCCGCCGCCGGCCGCCGGAAGACCATGGCTGCCGTGCCCCTCTCCCCGCTCAGATCCGGGCACGACGAGTAGGAAAAGGCCCCGCCGCCGCCTTCCTAGGGGCTCGCGCTGCCTCCGGCGCCTCCCCTCTGGCGACAGCGAGGTGGGGGACTAGGGATGAGGGAGGTGCGGCGGCTAGGGTTTGGAGTCACCACCCAGTCGCCTGAGTGGGAGGGGCGAGGTGGGGCCTGTTTACTGAGCTCTTGTTCTATTGCATACTTCACCACACACCATTCTGAAAACAGCTCATTTCTTAATTTTCAAATAACCCAAAGGCCAGCAGAACACAGAATGTTCTGAACCATATATTTCTTATTACTAAGCCAAAGGTTCCCAATAGAAATAAAATGCTCACACACTGATATGCCTAAAAACTCCGAAATAGTTTAATATTTCATTTCTCTGTGGTTTTTTTATCGAAAGAGATTTTAACTTTATATTTCTGCTTCCTGCAGCATGTCTTTAAAAAGACGACTGAAGATGAAGAGTACAAAAAAGAAGGAATCGACTTCAGTCATATGCACAACAATAACCACCAGGATGTTATTGAGCTCATGGAGAATGTAGTTTTGTTTGCATGCTATCATGTTTTGGATAGTTATTTTCTTTTTAATATTTATATTCTAATTTTCATGGAAGCAAAGTAGCACTGATTTTATGAAATAGTGATGATCAATTTCCATACTGCATCACGTCACGTCATTAAAAAACATATAGAATCCCACAGATTCTTCTACATCAAATCAAAACAGGTATTTCCATGTCCAATGGGGATGGTTTGACCCAACTGCACACACCATTATTAAATGCTCAAATGAAAGAGCATATGCTATTGAATATACCCAAAAAGGGTAGCATATATATGCTTAGCAATAAAATGTTGTTCCTTAGATCTAGTTCTATAGAAACATTTGCGCTAATTATCTAATGTGGTCATGTTATTTTGTTATATTATTTTGTTTATCTTAAGCACTCAGTTCTTAATTTGCAGAAACCTGCTGGCGGAATTATTGCTCTTCTAGATGAAACTTGGTATGGATTGTGATGATATACCTCTTTATACATATAGTTGCTATTTTGCAATTGTACGGGGCTCCAGTATGTCAAATAACTTACCTCTATACGCTTGCTATTATGTTACAAGTTTGACCGGATGGACTCATGAGAGATTTGCTGAGAAATTATACCAAGTTTTCAAAAATAACAAACACTTTTCTAAGCCAAAATTTGCTAAGTCAGAATTTACAACATGCCATTACGCAGAAGATGTAAGTATGCACTGCTTTTACATTTATCAAGCATAGAACCAACCCAGCCTGATGTGAACTTTTGTTTTTGTATAGGTTATATATCAAACAAAGTTATTTCTAGACAAGAATATAGATTTTGATATTCATGAATACCAGGCTCTCTCGAGTGCTTCAAAATGTGAATTTGTTTCTGGACTTTCCCCCCACCTTGCAATTCCTCAAAATCTTCGAAGTTTTCATTCGTTGGTTCTAGGGTCAAGGTGAATATAATCTTCCTCTTAGCGCTTCAATGTGATTTTAGTTGAGATCAAATATTAATATTTTTAATACTTATGATATAAATACAAGAACAATTGCAATTTCTTATGGAAACTCTGAGAGCAACTGAGCCACACTACATCTGTTGTATAAAGCCCAATGATTTGTTGGAGTCTGGAATCTTTGAGAACAAGAAAGTTCTTCAGCAACTCAGATGCGCAGTAATATTTTATATTTGCATTTTATCTTGTCTTCCAACTTTCAATACTGACATCGTTGGGTACTATTATTTGGCTTACTCAGGGAGTTATGGAGGCAACTAGGATAATTAGCAGTGCTAGATATCCAACCAGAAGCACATTCGATGAGTTGATAGACCGTTTTGGTTTTCTTGCACCTGATGTTTTGGGAGGAAGGTAATAATGATCAATAAACAAGCCCATATTTTCTGCATTCTTAACTTTTTATTGTTAATCTAGATATTGATGATGAGACCATTGTTGTTGTAGTTCTAATAAGAGGGATGCAATAACGAGGTTGTTAGAGAAGGTAGGATTGCAAGATTATCAGGTAATGTATGTTACTGGAAATCTGAATTATACATCTGTGAATTGTATAGGATTTAGCACTGCCGATATGTGGCTTTTGACACTATGTAGTTACAAAGGTAAATTGTCAAACTCTTTTGCAGTGTGTGAGAACTTCAGAAGTACTAAAGTTTAGGACTGGAAAGTGATATAGTTGCCATAATTTATTAGAAGAGAGGAATAATCACAGTTACAAGAAAGGTAAAAACAACTGAAAAGCACCAACCGTACCCAAACCCCCGCCACTGCTGCATGTACAGTAGGGGTTGGCTACTATAACCAAATTCTTCACAACAGGAAAGCTTAGCCAAGGGACATAACTCCAAGAGGCAAGAAGAACTCTGAGAGAAATCTCTTTAAACACTCTAAACATCTTCGTTGACCCTCAGCATGGCCGAACAGTGCTGCTGAGTCGCTTCTTTGGCCAAAGCGAAACCAGCAACCTCAACTGGCTGTTTTGAAATAAGTTCGAAAATCCTCAAGTTTCTCTTTCATTCCAAATGTTCCACAAGTAAACAAACTATCATCCCATCAATTTATCAGCACTGTGATTATCAAACTATGTCTAGAATTCAACCATGGACATTTATTTGTTTATGATCCATTGGATCTTTCCTATGTAAAGCCTTCTATTTGAATGTTGAGTTGATAGTGGTACGACATCATTCAAAGTCTCACAACAGTGGACCTTTGTGTGGTCGATACCTAGCACAACTACATCACCTTCCATTTTAAAGTTACATGTTTGCACGGTTCTAGCAAAATAGATGTTATCACCGAAGAACCTTTAGATATGATAACATATATGCTAGGACCGTACTCTCCCACATAGACTTTTTTTTCCCAAACAAGTTGGTGTAGGCTAGAAAGGTAACTCAACAACACCACCGAAACAAAATTGCTAGTAAGTACCAGGAATACTTTTAGAGTACTCTATTGGGTATTTTACCTAACCATTGATCTAGAAATTTCCTTTGAGAAAATAAAAATAATTAATATTTATACTGATCCCACCACTTTTTGGTGCTGGTCCCATAAGTTTGTTATTTTCAGCACAACATTTCTTATTTTGTTAGGCATTTTGTTTTTACCAATGTATGGCTCACATTGATCCTGGCCGTTGTAAAACTCGACAAAAAAATATATAATTAAAATATAGATGTAATTAGATATTCCCTTGAGACTAGATGAAGGATGGTTCGATATGTGAACTAAGTTCTATGTATTTTGTATTTTCAAATATGACCATCTAGATTGGCAAGACCAAAGTGTTCCTCCGTGCTGGTCAGAAGGCTGAACTTGATGCTCGTAGAAATAAAGTGTTACATTTAGCTAGCTTGATTCAGAGGAAAGTCCGTTCATTTTCTGCACGTAAAGAGCTGAACTTCAGAAGACAAACAAGAGCTGCAATTATTATCCAGGTAATATATATGACAAATAAAGAAGCCATTTCATGTTCAGTAATGGACTTCTGGGATGAAGTAACTATTATGATAACTTTACACTAGTATATTTAGAATATAGCAGGAGTTAATTAGTGGCTATGTGGAAACACAATGTGGCTATTCTGAAACACAATGTTAACTTGGCTGGTTAAATTTCTGATCAGCAATTCTAAGTTCGTTCTTATGTTTAATGGCCGGATATCTTTATAAAATTTTACCAGTAGAAAACACATACTTATATGGGCCTACTTATATTGTCCTATGTTTAATGTCCGCTACACATTTTAAACTTTATATAATCAGGTTAAGCCACAATATATCTTGCAAACATGGTACATATCTTTATAACACCTGACAAATGTATCACCATGGATCATTCATAGATGAAATAATGCATTTTTATAGATGAGTGTCCTCAGTATCTCTTATTAAAGTATAGATGTCCAAGTAAACCCGGCCAACCGAGGGGCTGTGGCACGGCACGGTTTAGCCCGACATGAGCCCGGCATGGCATGGTGGCCATCGTGCCTGTGCCTGCCCGGCTGGCAGCCATGCCATGCTTGGGCTGTAGGTGTTGCACCATGGGCTTGGCCCTGCATGGTCCGTTTGGCTACTTGTAATTTGCGTCAAGAATTCATATATTAATAAAGACTAAACCTACATAACACAAAGTCACAAACACAAACTTGGCTAGTTGGCTACCTGGAGTGCATGGTGCATATATAGGAGGCTGGAGGCCAAAGGCCTTAGGTCAAACCCCACTTGAACCATGTTGTCCCTCTATCCATGCCTAAACGGGCCTGTGCTGGGTCATGCTGTGGTCCATTTGGACATTTATTTATCAAAGTCAAATGTTCCTTATCGTTGTTCTAGTCATATTTCTGTTTCAGAGTCTCTTCCATCAATTCTTGGCAAGGTTACATTAATTTTATAAAAACAAAGAATGCTGCAATTATTACAGTGTGCCTGGAGAGGAAAGGTTGCTAGAAAGGTTCATCGTCTCAAAATGGTAAGTTCACGCAGACCGGATGGCAGGCAACCATGTTCTAGGCTATTTCTGTGGCATATATATACATATACTCATGTGAATTGAGCTTTTTTTTCCTTATATGTATTATTGTTTATTATCAGGCTGCCCAAGAAACTCGTGCCTTGCAAGATGTCAAAAAAGCACTTGAAAAGCAAGTTGATGAGCTTTCATGGTGGCTACAGTTGGAGAAGCGCATGAGAGTGAGTTTATATATAGTGAATTTCGCAATACTACAATGTGATTGTGATCCAAAGCATTTTCATCACTGATCACACCATGTGGTTTTGTGTGCTTTAGTTTCTCTTTTCTTGTTCAAATTAGAATACAAGAATGGTTACTTCAGTTTCTTCTCGATAATCTTAGCTACAAAGTACGTGGGTCGTGCCATTTTGTACAATTGTTGCAGAATTTCTCAGATAATAATAGAACTTGTTTTCTGAACGAACCGCATGAGGATGTGCCAATAATAGAACTTGTTTTCATTATTAGGAAGTTGTCTTATTACTCTTTTTACTATAGAAATTTGTAGATTTTATAGAATCATTTTGAGTACGTATATGTAGTGCACTCTTGTATTATGTAGGTCGATCTTGAAGAAGCTAAATCACAAGAAAATGCAAAGTTGCGAGCTGCATTGTAGGAGGTACAGCAACAGTACAAAGAAACGAATGAAATGCTAGTACAGGAGAGAGAAGCAGCCAAGAAGACTGAAGGGATATATCTAGTTAATACAGGGTTAATGAATAAGCTTAGAGATGAAAATGACAAACTGAAGGTGAGACCGAACATATGTTTTCTTTTCTAGGATAAAACCATGAACTTGTGCATTTCTGTTCTGTTTGTTTTTTCCATACCTGCATCTAGCTATGTTTATGACTCTTGCCTGCCATACTATAGATTTTTGTCAGTTCTCTTGAAAGGAAGATTGTTGATACTGAGAAGAAATACAAAGAAACAAGCAAAACAAATGAGGAGAAGCTAATGGATGCTGATAAAAGAAATGATGACTTGAACATGGAAATGCTAAGGTTTTTCTACTTCGTTATTAGCCACCTCACAATAGCTTTGATAGATAATGCTGCATTTACTATATTTTAGGTTGCACTTGTTTCGCACACATTCAATCTGAACATATTTCTTTTATTTTTCTGCTCAGGCTTCAAAAGAAAATATTGACCATGGAATCTGAGGAGAAAATGCGAAGAAAAGGGCTGTTAAGCACACCCGTTAAGAGCATACGTCAGCATTTTTTAATTCCAATTGCTCCAAAGGTACAAATAATGAAACACCCAGGAAATTTGTTTCGTACTATTTTCTTTTACCCAATTCTTCTTGTTTCATTGTTATGAAGATTTCTAAGAATGTCTACCATGCAGTTGAAGAACAAACCTGCCGTCTCATAGACTTAGATAATTTTATTAGGCTGAGCAATACTCTCTCCGTCCTAAAATTATCCACTAGATTCATTCATTTTACATGTATATGGTTTGTATATATATCCAGATTCATCAATATACATGTGAACATAGACATAAAAAAGATACGCTAGAACCCCTTACAGTTTAGGACAGAGGGAGTGTTTTCGATTCAAGAGAAAAATGATGCATGTGAGAAACAAGCCCTAAGAGGTACAGGTTTCGGTGATTAATGACAACTTAATGTCGTTTACTAATGAGTTCATGCTTTGAAGGTTTTATATTAGTATTTGAGCTCATTGGTTGATTAAAAGAGATCCCCAATTTCAAATTCTAATGGACGGCTTGTGGTTTAATCGAGCTAGCGAGAAGATCGGGTGTTTCCCTAGCTCTAAGTGCCAAAAAGTGAAGAAGAGCACTTAGTTTTCATTTTGCTAGCTTTAGTCGAGCCGTACTATCAAGAGGGGTTGAGGTGAGTAGGTTGAGTCACTCCATTTCGAGAATTCTCTAACTTTCGAGTGCATCTATGTCCTAAAGCTCAAGCACCTTAAAACATGCCAAAATACACTCACCTTTGTCAAATAAGTCAAGAGAAAGCCCTCCGAAAACTTTACAAAACTCCGTTTGAAAACAGCGCTGAAAACCAAATCTTTATGTACCACCGGACTGTCCGGTGGCTCACCACCGGACTGTCCGGTGGCTCAAAAACATAGCGCTGAGTTTATGTCGATTGGCTCGCTTTAATCGCCACCGGACTGTCCGGTGGCTCACCACCGGACTGTCCGGTGCAATCACCGGATGATATAAACAGAGGGCCGTATTTTCTTCGTCCCAAGGGAAATGGACCACCGGACTGTCCGGTGGATCACCACCGGACTGTCCGGTACACCACCGGACGATATGAACTGAGGGGTAGCCAAGTGGGCTGAGCTCAACCCTCCACTCGACTGTCCGGTGGGTGACCACCGGACTGTCCGGTGCCTCTAAGGCCCTTGGCGCGAAACGGGTTTTTGAATTTTATATACCACCGGACTGTCCGGTGGGTACGCAGAAAAACGGTTGGAGCTCCCCAACGGCTACTTTTGGAGCTCCACCCTATTTAAAGGCTTCCCCTTCCCTCATTTACTACCTTTGCAACCCAGGAACACACACATACACTCAAAGGTCACCTACACCACCAATTCCACACTTAATCTTGAGCTTTGGGCAAGAGACAAGGGAAGAGAACTCCTTGATTGGAGTCGAATCAAGTGAAGCCAAAGCTTGTTACTCTTGGTGATTGCGATCACCTAGAAGGCTGCGGTCGTGCGTTCCGCGAGCTCCCGGTGCTTGTGGGAGAAGCGGAGCAAGCCCTTTGCGAAGGGAGTGTAACCGGCTCAAGCTCGCCGGTCTGGAGCGGAGACGAGCTTCATCAAGAAGAGAGCACTTGGTCCGCGGATCAAGGGGTTGCTTGACCTTTGCGAAGCTCACTTTGCCAACCTCATTCCTTGCGAGGTTTGAGGCTGGGATCCTTACGAGGAGCCCGCGAGAGCAAAGCCTTACAAGGGGCGCCAAACGAGGAGTAGGGGATTGAGACCCTATGTCTCCCCGAACCTCGGGAAAAAATCCTTGTGTCTCTCTTTACATTTCCGCATTTACTTTCCGCACTTTACTTTCCTAGAATTGCATGCTTGGCTCTAGGTTGCAAACCTTTTGTGCGTGTAGTTCGTTAGGATCACTTGTTTAGGCACTAGGGTGAATTGGTACTTGTGCGATAGGTTTTAATTTTGAGTTTCGAAATTAGAAGTCCAATTCACCCCCCTTTTGGACATCTTGATCCTTTCAATTGGTATCAGAGCCGAGTGCTCATTGGTTGAGGCTTGACCGCCTTGAGCAAGATGTCTAGTGGGGAAGGCCCTCCGCCCGTGTTCAATGGCGACGACTTCCCATATTGGAAGGTCCGTACGGAGTCGTATATGGAAGCCATTGATCCACTACTCTATACCGCGGCCGTCACCGGCTTTCCCGCCATGGTCGATAAGGACAAGCCCACAACGTCGGAGCAAAATTACGAGAAGTGGAATGCCAAGGCTCGTAATGTTCTCTTTCGTGGCTTGTGCAAAGAGTTTTCAATCGCGTGAGAACCATCAAGGACGCGCACAAGCTATGGGAAGAGATTTGTGCGCTCCATGAGAGAACCTTGAGCGAGAGAGAGCAACGCCATAGCACTCTTAGCAAGAAGCTAAGTGATTTTCGTATGCTTCCTCATGAAAATGCTAATCAAATGTACTCTCGATTGAATGTGCTTGTAGAGAAGATCAATGGTCTTGGTTTGACTCAAATCAAGGAAGATGATGTGGCAAGGAAGATATTGGACCTTCTTCCGGTCGACAAATATGGCCACATTGTCACGGTTCTTCACCAAACCGATCTCTCTAAGGCTACTCCGTCCGGTGTGCTTGGGAAGATCAACGCTCATGAGATGTATATGCACATCACACCGGATGCGGAGCCTCCAAGCAAAAAAAAGGACATTGTCCTCAAGGCAAGCTCGTCAAAAGAAAAGAAATCCACCTCCAAGAAAATCATTGTGGTGGACACTCAAGAACAAGATGAGCAAGAAGAAGAGGATAGCGATGATGAGGTGGCCCGGCTTGTGCACAAAGTCACTTGTGCCTTGGGTCGTCTTGACAAGAAGGGCATCAAGTACTCTTCAAGCAAGAAGAAGTTCTTTCCATCTAAGAAGAAGCTTGAAGAAACGGAGTGCTACAAGTGTGGCAAACTTGGCCATTTCTCATATCAATGCCGAGTTGCCACCAAGAAGAAGCAAGAAAAGATGAAGTACAAGAATGACTCAAGTGATGAGTCAAGTGATGATGAGAAGAAGAACAAGAAGAGGGCTCCCAAGAAATTCAATAAGAAATTCTTCAAGAAGAAGGGCAAGGCTTACATTGGGGAGTGGATGACCGATGAGGATACATCAAGCAATTCCTCCGATGCAAGTGATGATGAAGATGAAGTGATTGCCGGTCTTGCTATTGTGACTACCTCTACACTGACACCGACTTCATCTACTCCATTATCCACTCCACACCTATGTCTCATGGCTAAAGGTGACAAGATAATGACCTTTGACGATTCCTCCGATGACGATGATGATATGCCTTCCTATGATGAACTTGTGAGTCTAGTTGAGGATCAAAACAAGGCATTGAGCAAGTTAAGTGCCAAGCTTGAGAAGATCAAAGTTGAGAAGAAGACACTCTTGAGCAACTGCAATGAGCTAGAGATGAGCAATGATAGTGGCAAAGTTTATGAGATGCAAAAGAAGATCAATTGCCTTGAAGAGGCAAATGAGAAGCTTTCATCAACAAAAAGGCAATTGGTCAAAGAGAGAGATGCACTTGATGATGGCTACAAGATGATCAAGAAGTCTCACATTGAGCAAACACAAGAAATCAAAGAGCTCAATGAGACTCTAGATGAAGTGAATAAGTGCTATAGGGAGTTGGCAACCACTCATGAAGATCTTTGTGAAAGAAATCGCATTTTGCAACTCCATAGCATTGAGCTTGATGAAGCAAGAAAAGGGTTAGAGGTAAAACTTCAAGAGATCAACTCTCTTCGCAAGATTGATGAATCTCCCAATGACATCAACTCTTGTGAGAAGACATGTGTGCCCAAGAGTGAGCATGAGAAGCTAGTGATTGAACTTGAGAAGCTCAAGATTGAATTGAGAAAATCCCCCAATGTTCTCAAGGGAGACAAGCCATGTGAAAAGTGCAAGAACAAGAGCTCAAGTAATAAAGAAGCTAATGTTCTTATCAAGCTCAAGGATGAGAATGAAGATCTCAAGCTTAAGGTTAAGAGCATGAAGTCCGGATATGGCACATTGCTTAAGGGAAATGAAAAATACAATGAGATGCTTACATTCCACGCCATCAACTATGAGAGAAATGGGCTTGGTTACCCACCGTTCAAGGATACTTGCAAGCCGGCACCATCCATCAAGTTAGAAAAGCCAAAATGGTGCACCGAGTGCTTGACCGAGGGTCACTTCATGTTTGAGTGCAATGCTCCTCCCAAGAAGCCCATTGACAAGCAATTGAGAGCATTTGCATTTGATGCTCATTATGTGCTTCAAAGGAACTCAAAAGGACAAGTGAAGGCAAGGTTTCTGGGAAAGAAGGATGAGACTAGGCCAAAGAAGTTTTGGGTGCCTAAAGCTATCATTCCAAAGATTCCTAACCCCAATGCTAGATGGACTCCTAAGCCTAAGCCAAAAGCACCTACACTTCGGTGGGTGCCCAAGTCTCAAGCTTGATTTGCTTGTGTGTAGGTGAACTACAAGACCGGAGGATCACATTGGGTGATGGATAGTGGATGCACACAACATATGACCGGTGATTCCCGGATGTTCACCTCACTTAGTGGAGATGTGGAGAATTATGACAAGATCACATTTGGTGACAACTCCAAGGGCAAAGTTGAAGGTTTGGGCAAGATTGAGATATCAAGTGAATACTCCATCAATAATGTGTTGCTAGTTGACTCCTTGAATTTCAATCTCTTGTCCATGGGTCAATTGTGCGATTTGGGTTTCCAATGCCTATTCAAGCCAAATGAAGTGATAGTGAGCAAGATCGATGGTGGTGAAGAAGTCTTCAAGGGTTTTTGATACAACAATCTATACCTTGTCAACTTCAACTCTAAGAATGCCAATTTGCAAGCATGTTTGTTCTCCAAGAACTCAATGGGTTGGTTGTGGCATAGAAGGCTAGCTCATGTGGGAATGAATACTCTCAAGAAGGTCATGAAGAAAGATCTTGTCCGTGGTTTGAAAGATATCACATTTGAGAAGGACAAGTTATGTAGTGCATGTCAAGCGGGCAAGCAAGTTGCAAACACTCATCCTAGCAAGACTTTCATGTCCACCTCAAGGCCACTAGAGCTACTTCACATGGATCTCATTGGTCCAACCAAATATACAAGTATTGGTAGCAACAATTATGGTTTTGTGATCGTGGATGACTTCTCAAGGTACACATGGGTTTACTTTCTTGAGGACAAGACCGAGGTGGTACATGTCTTTAGCAAGTTTCCCAAGAGAGCTCAAAATGAATTCAACACTTCAATTGTAAAGATTAGAAGTGACAATGGAAGAGAGTTTGACAACACCAACATTGAAGAGTATTGTGATGAAGTTGGAATCAAACATGAGTTCTCCGCTATATACACTCCTCAACAAAATGGTGTAGTGGAGAGAAAGAATAGGACACTCATCACTCTTGCAAGATCAATGCTTGATGAATATGGCACAAGTGAGAAGTTTTGGGCCGAAGCAATCAACATCGCTTGCTATGCATCCAACCGATTGTATCCTCACCACCTCCTTGACACGATTCCATATGAATTGCTCAATGGGAGAAAACCCAATATCTCATATTTTCGGGTGTTCGGGTGCAAATGTTATATCTACAAGAAGCGTCAACACTTGGGTAAGTTCCAAAGGCATTGTGATATTGGTTTCTTACTTGGTTACTCATCAAAGTCCAAAGCATACCGCGTATTCAACAATGCCACTGGCATGGTTGAAGAGACGTATGATGTGGAATTTGATGAATCTAATGGTTCCCAAGGAGCACATGTTGATGTTGTGGATATAGATGAGGAACCACTTGTAGAAGTAATGAAAAATATGCCAATCAGTGATATCAAGCCTAAAGAGGATGAAGATGAAGTACAAACTATTGATCAACCATCCTCTTCCATGGCACCTCAAGATGGTAGTGAATAATACAAGATGCTTCCAAATGAAGATGTTCATGTACCTCAAGAGCAAATCGATGAGCAAGCTCAAGATGTTGGTACACCGGTTCAAGCACCTCAAGTGGCACCTCAAAGAAGAAGTCAACTCACAAGTGGACACCCCAAAGAACTCATCATTGGTAGTCCAACAAGAGGAGTGACAACAAGATCTCGCAATACCGCCGCATTTATTCAAGCCTACTCCTTTGTCTCTAGTATTGAACCATCAACAATTGACCAAGCTTTGAGTGATCCGGATTGGGTAAATACCATGCATGAAGAGCTTAACAATTTCACAAAAAATGAAGTTTGGACACTTGAAGCTAGACCAAAGGGTGCTAGAGTGATTGGAACTAAGTGGGTCTTTAGGAACAAGCAAGATGATGAAGGCAACATTGTGAGAAACAAGGCAAGGCTTGTGGCAAAAGGATACTCTCAAGTTGAAGGAATTGATTTTGGAGAGACTTTTGCACCGGTTGCAATATTAGAGGCTATTCGGTTCCTTCTAGCTTATGCATCCCATCATGACATGAAGCTATATCAAATGGATGTGAAGAGTGCATTTCTTAATGGATACATCAATGAGCTAGTATATGTTGAGCAACCACCCGGTTTTGAAGACCCAAACCATCCCAATCATGTATATAGGTTGTCCAAAGCTCTCTATGGATTAAAGCAAGCACCGCGAGCTTGGTATGAGAGGCTTAGGGACTTCCTCATTGAAAAAGGTTTTACAATTGGCCGAGTTGACACCACTCTATTCATCAGAAAGACGGACAATGATCTCTTTGTTTGCCAAGTGTATGTTGATGATATCATTTTTGGCTCGACAAATGAAGAGTATTGCACGGAGTTTAGCAAGATGATGGCAAAGGAATTTGAAATGTCGATGATCGGGGAGCTCACTTTCTTCCTTGGGTTTCAAATCAAGCAACTAAGAGAAGGGACTTTCATCTATCAAGAAAAGTATACAAGAGACCTACTCAAGAGAGTCAAGATGGATGATTGCAAGCCGATTGAAACTCCAATGGCAACTAACATAAAGCTCGATCCCGACGAGAGTGGTATCAAGGTGGACCAAACTCTCTACCGGTCCATGATAGGTTCGCTTCTCTACTTGTGTGCTTCTAGGCCGGATATCATGTTTAATGTGTGCTTGTGTGCCCGGTTTCAAGCCGATCCCAAGGAGTCTCACCTCACTGCGGTGAAGAGAATCCTAAGGTATCTCAAGCACACCCCTAGCATAGGTTTGTGGTACCCCAAGGGCGCTAGTTTTGAACTCTTGGGCTACACAGATTCGGACTTTGCCGGATGCCGTGTTGAGCGTAAGAGTACCTCCGGGGGTTGCTACTTGCTAGGGCGCTCGCTCGTTTCGTGGTCTTCTAAGAAGCAAAACTGCGTATCCTTGTCCACCGCGGAAGCGGAATATATAGCGGCCGGGTCCTCTTGTGCCCAACTTCTATATATGAAGCAAACGCTCAAGGATTACGGAGTGGAGCTTACTAGGATCCCTCTCCTTTGTGACAACGAGAGCGCGGTTAAGCTTACCAACAACCCGGTCCAACACTCTCGAACCAAGCACATAGATATTCGCCATCACTTCATAAGGGACCACGTTGCAAAGGGAGACATCCTCTTGCGAAATATGGGCACTAAGGAGCAATTGGCGGACATCTTCACCAAGCCACTAGATGAGAGTAACTTTTGTAGGCTACGTGGTGAGCTAAATGTGTTAGATGCTAGAACGATCATGTAAGTTGCCTTGCCATATAATTTGCATCATTTAGGAGTAAGTTACTTGCCTAACCGCTGCAAGATAGAGAGGAGCAAGGGTCTAGCATGAGTTGGTGGAACTTGGTTTCGCTCATGGCTTGTTGAAAGGCTCCTCTTGAAGAAGCTTGCGGGGGGAGTAAATATGGCAAGTGTAGATTTAAAATTCCGCGTGCATTGCATTCCTTGTCATATAGATGTCCACGCATGTTTCCATTCCTATCCATGCTTGTTGTAGCTTGCACGTGCATTGCATACGTTAGTGTCACAAAGGAGCACTTTTAATGATATCGAGACTTGTTTCATGTACAAGCATCTCAAGTCATGAAAAGAGAATAGAGCAAAGGTCTAGCATTGTTCTTCATGCTTATTGGGTCAAATCCCTCCGGGACAGGAGTTAATCATCTCTAGTTCTCCTACGGATAGACCCCACACATTTATTGGTTCTTATTTGCCAATTTTCTTGGACTTGGATTTTATGCTTGAAAAACCAAAACTAAATATAGCATGAGAGAATGCACCTATCTTAGAGGACTTGAGGGGTAAGGGTTTCACCTTGAATTGTCCATGCTTGTATTTATTTGAATCTTCAAAAAGTTGGACAAGAAAAGGGTTTATTCCGCGCAAATCAGAGTCTGTGCACAACCATCGGACTGTCCGGTGCCTCACCACCGGACTGTCCGGTGGGTGCATCTCTCCTTCCTCCCACAAGTCTCTCAGCGTATATCGTCCGACGGTACCACCGGACAGTCCGATGGCTAAGCATCGGACCGTCCGGTGGCTGTACCGTCTCCTCCTCAAGACAGCTTCCTCTCGGCCTATTTCGTCCGATGGCTCCGTCGGACAGTCCGGTGGCTCACCACCGGACCGTCCGGTGGATGGTTCTTCGACGGTTTCCAAGGATCCGAGTCTCGGTTTATTTCGTCCGGTGGGTAACCACCGGACTGTCCAGTGCTGTCATGCCGGGCCCAGTAAACTCCTTATACACGTTTAATCCGCGGGGCCCACCCCTCTCCTTCTCACATCGCTCGACCCCGTCGCCCACGCCCTGCGTGCCCTAGCCCGCTGCCGCCGTTCCGCCGCTGCCGCTCCTCCTCCACCATCGCCGCGCCATCCCGCCGCCGCCGCACCGCGCCGCGCACTGCCTCTACGTCGTCGGCCACCGCCAACCCGCACCTCCACCGGCTGCGCCACCTCCTCCACGCCGTGCCACCGCCGCCGGCTTTGCCCTGCGCCGCCCTGCACCGACGACACGCCGCCATCCCACACCGGCTCCCTAGCTGCGCCCCAAACTGCGCCACCACCGAGCCCTTTCTCCCGTCACCTCCTCCTCGTCCTCGATCTTCTCCTCCCCCAATCTCGGTGAGCAATCTTTCTTTTCTTGATCTTATGCTATCCTTGCTCACTAAGTTTCACGTTAAGGATTCCTCTCCTAGGGATTCATGGCATGTGGTTGAAAATTGAGTAGATTTAATGTCAATGTACTAATGGATTAGAGTAATTTAGCCATAATGTGAGATGGTCACGCATTTTGGTGAAAATTACCTTAAGTTTGACGCTTGACATGCATGCCACGAGTCCGAAAATCCATTTCTTGCTCTAGGTCTCGCCTTATCAAGTTTATTCCACGTACCTAATTCTTCTCGTCTATCTACTCCTTGAATGTGTCTTACAGATGGGTCGTGAGAAGGGAGATAAGGGCAAGGACAAGGCTCCTGATCCTCCTCGGAAAAAGAGGAAGACTCTCGAGGAGAGGGAGCGTGAGGCAGCCGAGCGTGCCGCAGCCGCGTTTGATGCGATGGAGAGTCGCCGCGCAGGAGGGATACAGATTGGAGAGCAGAGGCAGAACCCTCCTCACAGCGGCCGACCGCCTCCGCCGACTCCTCACAGCGCTCGCACCAAGCGAGCCACCCCTCCTAGCCAGCCCCAGGAGCGCCAGCGACGTGGGACGGTCTCCCCCGCTGAGATCATCGCACAGCAGAAGGCCCAAGAGGCCCGGGCCAAGAAGGCTGCACTCAGAGCACAGCGAGACAGCCAGGGCCAGAGGCAGGACGAGCCCAGTGAGCAGGGTGAGCAATCACCACCCTCGTCAGCCTAGGATGGGTTTGTCCTTTCTTCAGTTCCGGCACCCCCCTCGCTACTAGGCACTGCCCAGCTCTCTGATTACAGATCTTACGAGGGCCAGAAGCTGAAGAAGCTTCGGTACTATCTCTCAGACAGTCAGTGGCAGCCAGAGGAGCGGGATGAGAGAGTGGATCCCCGCTTCCAGATGTTGGGTCAGGCGTCTATCTATGAGAGCTCCAGGGCAGCAGGGATGGGCTTGTTTCCACACGTGGTGCTACCCCTGCCCAGGATGGGTAATGTGATCTAGCATAACCTTTACCAGTACTTCGATCACATTCCCGGCCACCCTAACCTGCTAGAGCACATACACAGATACGTAGAGGACTGGGTTCGTGTGTTCTATGCCACACTGTACGTTGGCCCTGAGTGAGAGTACATTCAGTTCATGTTCCAGGGCCTACCAGTGAGACTGTATAGTCAGAATGTGGCGATACTTCTTGGTCTTGAGCTTTCAGAGCGCCGCCTGCACATAGACGTCTATGGTGACTCAGAGCCCCCTCGTGGCTCGAAGAATGAGCGGATCGCATTGACAGACGACGAGGTGCGTGACTTGTTCAGGGAGGGTGCCCAGGAGCGTATTCCGTCTCAGTTGACACCTCTGGCCGGTATCGTACATAGGGCCATGCGCCGTACTCTGCTGCCCCGGCTTGGATACAGAGAGGGGATCACCACACTACAGCAGCACTTACTCAAAGCTCTGATGCAGAGGATACGTTTTTGTGTGGTGGATCTCCTGATAGCAGAGATGGAGGATGTGATCACCGATGGGATGGGTGCTCACCGCAGTTTTCCTTATGCCCACTACATTTCCCATATGTTGAGTCGGATTGATCATGACCCGGATGTGCCTCCACTTCCCCAGATGAGGCTGTTTCGACAGATTCGGACGAGCTTCCCCACTCACAAGGCACGCACACCGTTCGCTCCTAGAGTGCCAGTTCGCGGGCCTGTACCACTAGAGGGACCCCCGCCTGTGTCTTCCCCCCAGCCTTCAGAGACAGAGACCGCCGCACCAGCGACAGGGGGAGCGACCGTTGCAGACACAGACAGTGGGGACGACAGCTCAGACGATAAGCGCGCACCGCCCCTCCCACTCCTCCCTCATGATCATGAGGCAGGTGGCTCGCGCGCTCCACCACCACCCCCACCACCACCGTCAGTTACAGCTGCCCAGGTTGCGACACCTACGGACATCGCATCTATGTTCCAGATGATGATCCAGCAGCAGCAGGCAGACGAGAGCCTGGTAGAGCGCCTTGCAGAGCAGCAGCGACGCAGCGACGAGCGTTTTGCACTCCTTCTGCAGCAGCAACAGCTGATGCAGAAAAGGAGTGACGAGCGCTTCCTCTAGGTCCAGCAGCAGTCGGCCGAGCAGCAGGTGCGGATCCTCTCCATAGTTTACTCACTGGTCGCAGGGCTCCGGACAGATACTCAGCAGCAGATTGCCTCCCTGCGCCAGTAGTTCCAGCTTGCTCCGCCGCCTACAACCACCCTACCGCTCACTACCTCGGACACCGGCCTCCAGAGCCCGTTCGCCTCGCTGGCCACTCTGAGCACTTCCCCGATCTTCTTCTCTTACTCAGAGTTGCTAGCGAGTCAGCCGAGGATGGAGTTGACGCAGCTTCCGGCACGTACGCTTCAGTTCGACTCTTCTCCGCCGACGCTGCCGGATCTGCCTCTCACCATAGCGCCAGACAGTCAGCTCCAGACCTCAGGGCAGCACCCAGTCAGCAGTGCTCCTCAGGTTTCTCCGGTGCCAGAGGCGTCCGAGCCGTCACCTGTAGAGGCAATCCAGAGTTCCACTCTCCAGCCCAGTCGGCCGAGCCTAGCTTCCACACTGCTTCCACTATGTGCTCGACGACTGGTGCCACTGCTCCGGCACGACGACGACGCCGACACTCACCGTCTCTGTCCCGCTCGAGGCTCCAGGCTCAATTCCACTCTCTGACATCGAGCATGCAGTCGATGACGCAGCGGCAGACAGCGACACCGACTCCCCGTCGCGCTTCATCCTGTCCTCTCAGAAGGACGGCTCCCGGCTTCCCGATCCTCTAGCATCGTAGGCCTCCCTTCTTGGTGCTTGACGCCAATGGGGGAGAGTTAGTTGTAGTGGGAGCTTAGGGGGAGAGTCATTAGAGCTAGAGAGTGTCTAGCAGTCAGGGGGAGCTTTTGAGAGAGATCTTTCGATGTATGATGGATTTTATTTTGGATGTTGACCCATGTCGTGACATTTGGTTTTTAAGCATGATGTATGTTCTCATGACTATGGTTCTTTGATTGTGGCTGTGACGCTATGTGTTTATATTCATGTTTTACTTTGAGCTTTGTGTTTACTTCTTTATTTTTCTAGCTCTACTCGTTTTGTTGTCATCAATCACCAAAAAGGGGAAGATTGTGAGAAACAAGCCCTAAGAGGTAGAGGTTTCGGTGATTAATGACAACTTAATGTCGTTTACTAATGAGTTCATGCTTTGAAGGTTTTTATATTAGTATTTGAGCTCATTGGTTGATTAAAAGAGATCCTCAATTTCAAATTCTAATGGACGGCTTGTGGTTTAATCGAGCTAGCAAGAAGATCGGGTGTTTCCCTAGCTCTAAGTGCCAAAAGGTGAAGAAGAGTACTTAGTTTTCATTTTGCTAGCTTTAGTCGAGCCGTACTATCAAGAGGGGTTAAGGTGAGTAGCTTAAGTCACTCCATTTCGAGAATTCTCTAACTTTCGAGTGCATATATGTCCTAAAGCTCAAGCACCTTAAAACATGACAAAACACACTCACCTTTGTCAAATAAGTCAAGAGAAAGCCCTCCGAAAACTTTACAAAACTCCGTTTGAAAACAGCGCTGAAAATCAAATCTTTATGTACCACCGGACTGTCCGGTGGCTCAAAAACATAGCGCTGAGTTTATGTCGATCGGCTCGCTTTAATAGCCACCGGACGATATAAACTGAGGGCTGTATTTTCTTCGTCCCAAGGGAAATGGACCACCGGACTGTCCGGTGGCTCACACCCGACTGTCCGGTACACCATCGGACGATATAAACTGAGGGGTAGCCAAGTGGGCTGAGCTCAACCCTCCACCGGACTGTCCGGTGGGTGACCACCGGACTGTCCGGTGCCTCTAAGGCCCTTGGCGCGAAACGGGTTTTTGATTTTTATATACCATCGGACTGTCCGGTGGCTCACCACTGGACTGTCCGGTGGGTACGCAGAAAAACGGTTGGAGCTCCCCCAACGGCTACTTTTGGAGGGCCACCCTATTTAAAGGCTCCCCCTCCCCTCATTTACTACCTTTGCAACCCAAGAACACACACATACACTCAAAGGTCACCTACACCACTAATTCCACACTTAATCTTGAGCTTTGAGCAAGAGACTTGAAGGGAAGAGAACTCCTTGATTGGAGTTGAATCAAGTGAAGCCAAAGCTTGTTACTCTTGGTGATTGCGATCACCTTGACGGCTGCGGTCGTGCGTTCCGCGAGCTCCCGGTGCTTGTGGGAGAAGCGGAGCAAGCCCTTTGCGAAGAGAGTGTAACCGGCTCAAGCTCGCCGGTCCGGAGCGGAGATGAACTTCATCAAGAAGAGAGCACTTGGTCGCGGATCAAGGGGTTGCTTGACCTTTGTAAAGGTCACTTTGCCAACCTCATTCCTTGCGAGGTTTGAAACCGGGATCCTTACGAGGAGCCCGTGAGAGCAAAGCCTTGCGAGGGACGCCAAACGAGGAGTAGGGGGTTGAGACCGTGTGTCTTTTCGAATCTCGGGAAAAAATCCTTGTGTCTCTCTTTACATTTCCGCATTTACTTTCCGCACTTTATTTTCCTAGAATTGCATGCTTGGCTCTAGGTTGCAAACTTTTTGTGCGTGTAGTTCATCAGGACCACTTGTTTAGGCACTAGGGTGAATTGGGACTTGTGCGATAGATTTTAATTTTGAGTTTCGAAATTAGAAGTCCAATTCACTTCCTCTTGGACATCTTGATCCTTTCAATGCACGTAGGTTCATTCACGGTAAATTAGTTGGTGTTTAGAAAGAGAACTGTTTCAAGGTTCACAAGGAATATACTATAGCCGCTTCACGAGCTAGAAAATATCTCAGATTCAAGTACAAACGTTCCATATTGTTAGGAAAGAATTATTCTATATCCATACACTTGTCATTAATTTTCACATTCTAAGACGAGAGACGACGACAGGTTTCTCCAGTCCACCATTTAATCAGAGTGAGGTTCCTCTCGAGCTTAGTCCATGGCGCTTCCTAGCTAGGTCCTCCACTGCAGCTGTTCGGCTATTGCCTATTGCGCACGTCACCGAGAAGCCGGCCGGCGAGGAACAACTTTCCTCTATGGCAAGCCAAGAAAGGCCATTGCCTCTGCTGACAAGCCAATCCACAGAGAAGATCCCCTGTCATGAGTATGCCATATGGATCGCTTAGTTAGTACATAAGTGATTTTTAACGACAGCCCATTTACATGTTAGAAGTGGTTCAAAAAGCAATCCACGTGATTGGGCCCAAAGAATTTAACAGCCCCTATAAATAGATCTTCACGGGACGGTTGGTGTTACGAACCACTCCTAATTAATGATGACTACAATTTTTAAGAGTGGTCCATAACATGAACTACCCCTGAAAATATCTATCTTCAGAGGTGGTTGAAGCCTTAGACTGCCCTAAAGACTGTGTTTATTTTCAAGGGCCCTGAAAATAGCACAGACCATATTATAAAAGCCCTTCATCTTCCTTGGGTCACGGTAAACCAAGAAGGACATTGGAAGCCTCCAATGGCATCCAAAAAATGAAAATAAGGAGGGAAGGTTTTGATCTTTTTCCTATGGAGATCCAAGGCTTTTAAGATTAGTCTATTCTTCCTATATGTTAATTCAAAACTTCACTAGGTAGGCCAGTAATTATATCTACTTTGTCCTTTTCATTTAGTGCTAATTAATTTTGGTCTTTTAGTGTCATTTTTAGCTAGATTTTTGCCGAGGCTTGCTAATTTTGTAGTTGGGTAGGTATGCTTAAGCTTTTGGTGGCAATTTCATATTTTTGGATAGCTTTATTTTATTCATCCATGTAATGGAGATTTCCCCTTTCTAGTTGTAAATCTAGATGTAAATCTAGAAATTTTCTTCTTATAGTTGTAGATCTAGATCTAGGGTCAAGCAAGAGTTGCTTTTTAATTTAATCTAGACCTTACTTTGGTTCTTTAGTGGCATATTTAGCTAGACTTAAAGCATGTGCTCAAGCAAGAGTTGCTTATTAATTTCAGACCTTTGGAAGATTTGTTCTGATCTGCGGCACTGTCATCGGATTTGGATACATTACATGGGTGAAACCTATTTTTTAATGTAAGCCCTAAGACTTATTCAATTCTTTGTTAATGTTGTTCAAAAACTTTTTACTATATTTTCTTGTGACACAATATACTTATTGTTTCTTATTATTTGCAGTGGCTAGAGAAAAATAGAACACCAAGCATGGATGTACAAAATGAAGCGCACAGAGAGATCTTTTCACAATGAACTAGATAAATTAGGGCATGTTTTATTTGTACGATGAACTGATAATTACAGCATGTTTTATTTGTATGATAAATTAATATTGTAAGATATCAATGTATACCCTTAATATAATTTGATTAAGTTTTTATTGCATGATAATTAAGGAATATTTTATTTATATGATACATTGATATTGTATGAGCTACCAATCTATACTCTAAATATAAATTGATTGAATTTTTTATTGTATGATGCTAGAAATCCCTATACTTTCAATGTAGATGTCCGAAATCCCTAAAGCAACTAGGTATATGACCGAGATAGATCTTATAAATATTGACGCATACTTTAGCCGTTTTATTCTTCATGAGATCATCCACGTGAGAGGAGGTTCTTTGATCCAGAATCAGACCTAGCCACGAATGACACATATAGTTTCCTCAGGGAGTGGGGCAACCATGGATATTAGGAACATTGACTAATGATTCGAATAGTGACTAAATATTGATGTAAAGTTATCGGATGTGTACATATATGCAAGTAATGTTTATTTATTATTATTGTATGCTTCTTTGTATTCAGCTATTATGAAATTTATATGTGATATCATGAAAATATAACAATAACCATAGCATTTGAATATGGCAGGAAACACTGCAATGTTTAAAATTTGGCATAAGATAAAAGAACCTTTCAAATCACTATAGGGATGGCATATATCATCAGCCGTCCCTAAAAACATTTTTAGGGGCTGCTGATCCTATGAGTTGCCCCTAGAAATCTATTATCAGGGGCCGCTTGTCTTACAAGCTACCATTTTCAGGGACCTTATGGCAGGGGTGGTTGAGACTCGCCTCCCTCATAGTTAGTACCGTACTAGTGCTAATTGCTAGCTCAAGATCAATGAGTCCTTAACTTCCTGACCTCCATCTCTAGTGAAATACTCATTCATATGGCGACGCCGCCAACGGCTTCCTAGATGGAGCTATTGTATCCATCATCAACATGAGTCCACCACAAGCATAGCTAGAGCGTAGCGCAGCAACCTTGAAGTTCCCAAATCGGCCGCCAACAATGATATTTGAATCATCACTAAAACTACCCGATAAGCGGGTAGGTCATTGTCAGTGATCACCCGAAAGCTTTAAGGTGGGTGCCTACATGCACATATTTCAAGGAAAGGAATATGGCTTCCTATGCAGCTGCAGCGATAATATCAATATAATGAACAATGTCACGTCACCGCTCCATCCCTAGACTCGAGTCACCATTATTCTGGTCTCACACCACCAAAGCGAAAACCACACACAAAGTCCACATTTCACCACCATAATCTCCATAGCAGCACCTCTCACACTAACTCTCAATCTACAACAAGGACAACTCCCTCCTGTCCTCGTCTCAACGGCCTCAATGTCATACCTATCACACACTCAAGGGAGACAAGAAAATACCCAATGCTAGTTAAAAGAAGGGCTACATAGGGTTGTGCATGACCGCGGATGCAAACTTACTTGATCTGTGGTCATCCAGAGGCACGAGTCTATCGGGGCACGAGTGGAACTCTCCGACCTTGCCCCCTAATGCAATCACCTCACGCCTATTGAACTCTCCAACCTCGCCCCCTAATGCTATCACCTCACACCTATAGGCTTGGTTCTAGGGATGAAACAGATCGGATACGGATAGATATATACGGATACAAATACAGATAATTATTTTTCTCTCGGATCTGATTCGGATATGGATAATCCGAATATTGCTATACATCTCATCGGCTTACTAATATCTAACTTTGAGTCATCGGATACATATATGGATCAGATATTGTCGTATATTAGCCATTCGGTTTGGATACCAGGCGTCCCATTTGGTCTCTAGAGCTCTTCGGACGGACGGATAGTCGAGAAATATCCGTCCCAGTTTCAGCCCTACTTGGTTCCAATCACGCTAATCATGACATTGAGCTAACCTGCACACTCAGCGTGTGGTGAGCACATTTACATATTCCCATGAAGCTATTCCTCTAACTCGGTCCTTAGTTGATAGAAGCAATCCTCCACCCCACTCATGCAGTTGCCACTCTCAATAGTGGGCCACGAACCGTACCCATGACAGGTACATCAATCCACCAAACATCTCACAATCCACTCAATGTGCCCACTACAGGCACCAAATGGGGAGTACCCAAATCCCTCTCCCCCGGCTAGCCATGCCATAGACAAGGCTAAGTATGCTTGCTCCTGCCGGCAACCCATCTCACGATAAGAATATAATAGGGAGTCCATCTCATCCATATCCCACAAACCTCACACATACGGTCCATCACACACACCCTCTCAGGCACAGCAAGTATATAATATTTTGTGTAAATCATGTGGGAATAAGTGGGTTGTGGAGAAATAGAAAAGGTTAAACAATCTAAGGAGGGCCAGATAAATCATCAAATTCATGTTAGCGGAAGATGAATCCTAGCCTATGCCAGCTGCTGTCACACCTGGTTTTAAGAACAAAACCGAATGCCAACTATATGTATGCCTAGGAACATAATTCATACATATAGCGACTTCATTAGTGAATAATAGAAACAGTACTACGAAAACGAGCATTAGCAACATAAGAGACACAAAGGTCTTACAACAACACAGCGGAAGACTAAGTCGTAGCTGGACTCCAACTCCACAGGAAAGGTTTGACTTGAGGGCACGCATGCCTGTAGCTTCTAGCGGTCTTCTGGATTATCAGCACCAGCTCTATCTTCTAAGTAGTCTGAGCAGCGGTTTTAATGGATGCAACATAGTTGTTTTGGAAATAGGAAGGGTGAGCACATGTCGTACTCAGCAAATAACAAGTAAACAATACATATGAAGGCTTTATGGTGGACTAGCTGAAGCGGTAGCATTTTAGTTGGTCAAGTTTTATTAACTTAGAGATGTTCGTAGAACCGGCCCATAGTTGTAACCATTATGTCATATGAGTCACCGTTGTCCATCATCATCATTCATAACCATCAGTCCAGATTCCAATCATTGAGGGTCCAGGCCGCTAATAACCGCGAGCACGGCTGATGCACCAGTTTATTTACCTTCTCGAGAAGTTGTACACTTCACCCACAAGTCGTGATTTCCTTGCTGCCCGAGGATCATGACTCCTCATTTATTCACTCCCGATGAATCGTCAGGGTTTCACAACGAGGCCTTTACAAAGAGTCCTTCTATGTGTATTAACAAGGGCGACATATCCTAGAAGCAATCCACCATTCCCCCTTCTACTCTTGCACTAGAAAACCCACCCAATTAAATCAGACCATAATAACAAACCATCACCACCCATGCTCCCTAGCAAGAGAGAAATGTCATAGAGGCATTCTTCCGTACCAGCCACCACAAACTAATGTCCACATAGAGCTTCCTAATTAATTAGCTAAGGACGTCCCACTCCATCCTCATGGTTGCATTGTTTTCCTGGACGATCGCTCAGCGAGCATGTCCTTATGGTGAGGCACTTGAACATTGACCAAAAAAATCCAAGCCCCCATTGGTCCAAGTTGCTAAAAAACCAACTTTTATCATCATTGCATAAACCATTAATCAAGGTTGAATCATCATCACCATCTCGAACATGGTTGTGTTTAAGTTGAGCGGCTAGCAAAGTTCTACATCATCCCACCAAGGTTTCATTTCATAGGTAAAGTAACTGGGTAGTCATCCTTAATAGGAGTGATCAAATTTAATGCAATTCAATAAATGAATTTAGGTTCATGGGACGGTTTAAATGTTACTTGCCTCTATCCCAAAATAGTTGCTGCTCAGAAGTCTTTGACTTGTAGTCTTGTAGTATTGGGAAACTTGGTTTTTGATCTGCTCTTGGTCACTTAAGCTCAGATGTCGATCTTCCAACTCTTGTGCTGCTCACGTCCTATGCGCGACAAGCATACAACACGAACAAACAACACACAGACAAACATACATAAGACATCACACAAATCAAAGGAAGGGTTTTTATAGAAACACATGCTAAAGGGAGAGAGCTTAGCGTTATTAGCTACACATGTTTTTATTTATAAACGCTTCATATAAATTATGCCAATTAAGCATTTGATAGTAAAGTCGAGGTATAAGGTGTGTCAGTGTTATAAAGAAAGTTATTAATTAAAACACATTTAGGTAGGCCTTAATCATATTAACATGTGTCTATGAAAAGGTCGAAGATTAAACCTTGAGTTGATTTTATTTAGAAAGTTAATTAGTTAGGCATCACAAAATTTAACATTGATCACATTAGTAAAACATTTTCAGAGGTAAAACATTGTTGCTAACGCGTAGGCGATCTCGTTACGAAACTAACGCAACTTGAACGGGCTAACACGGAGTTAAAACGGTTTAGATAGGATTAGAACATGTTTGTAGGGGGGCATATTTGCAAGGTTTATAGAAGTTTTAGTGGCTTTAGTGAAAAAGGATAGGGGCCTCGGGGTTAAAGATTTGAGAACAGGGGTGTTAAAGTGCTAAATAAAAGCACTGATTGGGACTTCGTAGCACGTGCTTAGATCTCCATGCATGCCAGACAAACGCGCGCGCACCGACGTGCGTATGTAACGACATATAGGTACGTCCTTGCGGCCGGGCCGGCGTAACAAACAAACCAACCAACCAACTGATCCATCGAGCGATCGATTGTTCAGATCCATTGGTTCGTTGGACTTGCATGCTTAACAGCAAACTGATCGATCGGTCGATCGATCGAGCACCAAGTCAAAAACTCAGAATCGCATGCACCAGCATGCATTGCATGGATCGTTGCCCCTCCAAATATTTTTTTTCCACCTTCTGCTGAAACGTCAGAATCCCCTGAATCATGCATTCTTCAAAAGGATGGCAGACGGGCAGTTACAGCTTAGTAGATGTGCGCGCCATGCGGCGAGCATACACCTTTCATGACCACTAATAATGCGTCTGTGCGCCCACCGCCCAGAGGGCTAAGTCATCGCATACAGAAGAAATTATACGTCGAGCTGAGTACAGAAGTTCGACTCTCTAACACGCCACAGTATGTAGTATTGCCAGTAACACCGTAGATAGGCCACATGCATGTCCAAATACAAACTGTCAGAGTTTGTAAATTATTCTGCCGATAGATCAGCCGACATTTCTTTCCAGAGAGCATTGTAGCTTTGATAGGTGAGAGGTCTTGGCTTGAACTAGTGTCAAAAGTGGCCAGTATCTCTTTAGGTGAAGGTAATGACAGGTTTAATTGGGATTTGAACAAAAAAGGCTGCTATTCAGTAAACTCGCTCTATAATGTCCTAATTCAGGAAAGATCCCTACCGAAGAACTCCTGTTTGTGGAAGCTGAAATTACCTCTCAAAATTAATATTTTTCTTTGGTATCTTAAAAATAGGGTGATCCTCACAAAAGATAACTTAGGGAGGAGAAAATGGAAGGGAGACATGAATGCTGCTTTTGTAGCGAAAATGAATCAATTCAACGTCTGTTTTTCGATTGCCATGTGGCAACACAGATTTGGAGTGTCATCCATACGGCTTTTCATATTGCTCCTCCAAAGGACATAACTAGCATTTTTGGGTCCTGGCTTAAAACCTTTTCTAAAGTGTCTAAGGCTCAGATCCTTTTTGGTGTGGCAGCTATTTGTTGGGCCATTTGGCTTTGGAGAAATGATGTGGTCTTTAGTAGAAGATTTTTTAACTCATTTGCACAGGTTATTTACAGGGGGACATACTGGATCCGATGTTGGTCCCCGTTGTGTAAAGAGGAGAGGGGAAGTCTGAAGATCGGATGCAGCCACATAGAAGGCGTCGTTCTGGACCTGTTCTTCAAATTTGGATGGAGGATGAGATACAGAATAGAAGCATGAGGTGTTTGCTGCCATCCGTTTCCAGCTAAATCATTGATGCTGGGCTTATTTGGCTTAAGTTATGTCGCCCATCGCAGCCTTGTTTTGTCAACAGGCTTAGTGTCTTTTGTTTGTTTCCTAAACATTTATGTTGTCTAGCCTAAGTGCTGTGGTTGATTGGTGAACTGTAAGCCTAAATGCTATGTACGATACCTTGCTGCATTCACTCACTTGTGATTGATGAGGCAGGATTTATTCCATTATCTAAAAAATAACCCCAACGTAATAAACCATTATACGTCATGAGTGGCTTATTTTGATAAGCCTCTATTGAACAAAACATCCCCTAACGAGTAACCTTCAACATACATTAGAAAGAACGTCTTTCGCAGCTTAAGTTGATTCCACTCTGACAACCAAAATCAAACCACCACAAAGATCTTACATGGCCAGGAGGGTGTAAAAGGATCTCATGACATCAAGATTGTTGAGTATGTTGAGGGTTGAGAGCCACGCACAACACTAGACAATATCTCAGCAACAAGGGTCTTCAAACATAGAAATCTTCTACCACAACACCTTCACGAAGGGTACGACGCGGATTGTCGTTGCTGTTCATCTAGAAGGATGAGGTTTTCACCTTGTAGAATGAAGCAGAGGCGCTGAGATCTAGTCGACGCCTCCATGGAGGGTGCGACACGGACTGCCGCTGCCATTCATCTAGAAGGTCGAGGTTTTCACCTTGTAGAATGAAGCAGATGCGCTGAGATCGAGTCGACGCCTCCATGGAGGGGACGACGCCCTAGGGCGACGCTATCGACGTGCTGAATAATATCCAGTGTGGCTTTCGCCATTGATCCCAGCCTGGCAAAACTTGCCATGTGCTCTGAACCAATGCTAGGAGTTGGTCATCACTAGCGAGATGTTAGGAACACCACTACAACCCCTACATCCGAGGAGACGACGATCCTCGGGGCCTCACCCACGCAGAAGAGGATCCACAAGGCCTCTCCCACGCAAAGGAGGTGGGGAGAAAGAGGCGCGTTGCCACCGCCAATCGGAGAGATGCTGAGGGAGGGGCTCACAGACTTGCCCGCCGCCGCTGTTGCACAAAGAGAAGTGCCGAGGGAGGGGGCACCATCACCGGTCGCCACACGGGAGGAGGTCACGACGAGACCTCGTGACAGTGCCAAGACCACCGTCGGCCGTCATGCCAATAACCTGTCTAGAAACACTAGCAGAGCTGGCCATGCGTTTGCCGCTCTCATCCCCTCGTGTGTAGCGGGCAGATTGATGTAGCCATCCAAACCCGCGGGACACCAGCAGGCGCACGACAACGGCCATGGTCGGGTAAGTGAGGGGGCTAGCACTGAGGCAGGGAGGCAAGGGATCCAGCGACCACCGTCGGCCAGCAGCTCTCAAAACCCTCCGACAATGAGTTCCCACCACAGCTGAGGTGCAGCAAGGGGACGATGACGCCCCGGCCGCCGTGTCACAGAATCCTGCCGAGATCCGGTAATGGGCGACTAAACAAAGAGGAAGGGCCCACCACCGCCGTCCTGGCCGTGCCGGCCTCCGGTGGCACCCTCAGCCCTCCGGCAACGACGAGGGGGAGGGGAAGGGACAATGACCGGATAGGAGGGGGGGGGGGGCGCTAGGGTTTGGGGGCACCACCCGAGTCGCCCCAGCGGGTGGTGACGCAGGGCCCAGAGCGGAGCGAGGCCTGACCAGATTGAATTGATGATTATATTTAACAATCTTCGAAGGGCGGACCTACCTAGGATTTTTGAGGTCAACGGGTGGTGACTATTTCACCATGAGCTTTTAATAGTTATCACGATTTCTAGTAAAAAAAACAAATAGAAAAATACTATATTTAATGTAGGAGTATCATATTCATAAATAATCATATAGGTAAATGGAACTAAAAAATATGGAGAGCCGGGGAGAGAACGCCATCAGGCCAATAGTATATCAGTGGAGCAATATCGACTGGTCAGCCATGCATGCCAAAATGGCAAAGGAAAGACAGAGTGCACGGGATTATCAGGTATGGTCCAGCACCACCAGGATATATTATATTGTATAGACAACATTTTAACTAGTCAATTGCCGTCCTTGACCGGCAAATAAAGGCCTTCACTTGTGCACTAGGTCCATGCCCGTGCGTTACCACGGGAGCCACATTTGATACATATACAAATTCAACAACTCCATATAGTTTTGTTCTCAGTTGACTTTAAGCTTAATGATTTTTAAAAATAATCTAATAGATAGTCTTATAAAAGACAAAGTAACATATTTTTGGAAGCATCGTATTCTTCAACGAAATTTCATATGAAACCAAGATATCCCACTTCAATAGAATATGATGCTTATTATCCCTATCTATCTAACCACTAATCGCTCATCAGCGTGAGTTGAACTGTTATTTCTTAAACTGGGAGACTATTAATAGATGACACAATCATATAGAAATGTTTATAGTTCGCAGCAGAGTTGGCCAGCTGCTGGCCCGCTGCATGCAAGAGACTGTTGATGGTCTTGAGCTTCACCTTGGTGTGAAGCTATGCTTCCTACGCCAGGCTACCATAGGGACAGAATGCACATATCCAAAGCATGTTATTTCTTGTGTTGAAACGTATCCATCGTACCAGACCTATAAGCATCTGACATTATAGCGACAATAAAACATACTAACTGAAACTACTAATTTTAACAAAAGAGAAGGGCCAGACACCACAATGATACTAAAAGCAATAGTTTGTAACCTCCGGCTGTGTATAGTCTCTTTTATAAAATAGATGCAATTCAAATATGAATACATAATTTACTTAGATGTTGTACTTCTCTGAGTAATTATAACTTGGTATTCTAAGTTTAACAAGCATAAACTCGATGGACTAACACGATCAACTAATTTGAGCTAAAAAAGAGTGCAATTTTTTTAGAAGGTTTCTATATTTATAAGTGAACACTTGATTTCAGTTATAGCTACATATTCTAGAACTATCCCTGGAAGCAAGACAAGGAGAAAAAGAAGAATATTATGGCATGGTTATGAACTAAATTTGGAGTAACCCGAGATCAAACCAGGCCTTATTTATCTACAGAAAGGGTGTCTTAGTAACTGAGCGGACAGTGGGTTAAAACACAGAAAACCCATTATCAGGATTTCATGCTGTCACAGCTAAAAGTATAAACCAAACAAATGATTACCTGAAGATCCTTGAATTTTTTTTCTCTTGGATAATGCTTTCTGCTGCTAAAATGTTTTAGAACACCTATAGATCTAGTCACATTGCTTGGCAATCAAGAGCCTTGTCTGTGCAGAAACAGCCGATAGATTTAACAAAACTAATAGTTGAAGATCTTAACTGCCATGCCTTAGTGAGACATTCCATGCTTAAGGTGTCCTCTGACTAAGCGAATAATGACCTACACAAAAAATAGAAAATAAGTGTCCTTGTTCGACATGACAAAACAACCCAACCTTTCTGTACCTTATCTTAGTGATGTTCGTCTTCTTCATTTTTAAGCTTGTGCATTGCAATAACATTAATGATCAACCTTTTTTAGTCTATTAAACTCAGCTTATTCTTTAGTCTTTAGTTTGACCTATTACCACTTGACACCATTTCCAACGTTGAATATAGCAAATCGACCAAGGTTGCAATTTCTAGGCCATTCGTTATAACTTCTGACATTGCATGAGAACTAATTGCAAGAAAATATAAAATGACATGTGAATAAATAGATATTGCTTTGCTGCTGACATATGTGCATACCTTAACGTCTGCCCATCAGCCCACCGGCCATGGTGCCTGACAAGCTGAAGCAATACCAATATGCCAAGAACATGTTGAACGGAAAGATGGTAGAAGCTCTTTATACATAAAGAGATTGTACAATAATTCAACATTTATATGAAATTTGCATGTTAGGAGACTAACCGTGTGTTTGCTTCCACCATCTCAATCTTGTTCCAGAACAAGAGTATCAAACTTTTGGTACTAAATAATAGTCCTGTCAGAACAGTAAATTATGCATTATTTATTTTGTTTGGTTCCAAATTATTCAAATCAATTAAAAGATCCCTTCAAGAATCAATTTAGGGAAGGCTTTTACATTTTTTTGTCGTTACCCACAATATTGTACTAATGTTGTACTGTCCTTGATGGACACTGTTAACAGAAACATGTCTCAATTGGGGTTCTTTAATCACACTTACGTGATACAAGTTGTCCAATAGTTTCTAAGTTTGCTACATTTAGTAGTCTTTCCATAGATTGGTACCAACTAATAAATAATGCTAATACATTTGCATCTACACAAATTTCAACGGCCAATGACTCACCACAACGCAGATCCTAAGTAACAATGTTTCTGATCTTGAACTTTTGGAAGCCCATGCAGGGCAAAGCAGCCAGCCCACCAGGCTACCTTTTTTCTTTGGGTTGATCGCATACTCAATGTAAATGGACTCTAATTGCTGAGGTCTCCCCGTCCGTAACCTCCTGCTTTAAAACTTGTGTGCCTGTACAGTGTACTACCTGCACTGCATTTGATAAAATTCATTACAAAGGCCAGGCAGGATAAAACCTGCCGTGGTTATGCTAAAAAAAATATTTGTAGATATATCAATATTGAGATCAATATGATATCAATATATCATATTGATACCTGAAAATTCGTAGACAAGGACTCCCATCGTGTAAGAAATAGAATAGAAAAAAGTCACCAGCAAATCGATGAGCACAATAAAGATCAACTAAACGAATGCTCTGATAGTCCGATTCTACAGCCCATGCCTCCAAGCTGCAGACCAGGCAAAAACAGAGTGCCACAGTGGAATACCATCGAACATGTGGGATGCATTTTGTACCAAAACGAGCAGAACTTGATTATCCAAAATGACCGCATGCAATTGGTAGGCATACTGTCTGCTTCCCATGGGAAAAATACCAAATCCAAAGCGCACCTGAAATGTCGACCGATGATGAACTTCTCTACCTCTGAGGCGGCAGGCTCCTGCATCTCCATTCTCTGGACCCGAACTCCATGCCCCACAAGAAGCCAGGGGAAGGCAATGACGAGCTCATGCACCTCCAGATGTGCCGATGGTGGAGCCGTGGAGGGGGGGACCAAATCTGCCACAGCCATGTACCGAGGTGATGAGAGAGGACCAGATCTGGAGGAGGGCTATGAACCGGTGATGCAGGTGGTAAAAATGGAAACAGAATGGTCTCTCGCGTGTAAGGGAGGGGGTGGGGTGCATGCGAGGAGAGGGGCGGGGATCGCAGGTGGCGCGGTGATGGCGGCCGCGGCGTGCGCTGGGGCCATGATTGCGGACGCGCGAGCGGGGATTGCGCAGAAGCGGGGCGGGGTGGTGGGCGTGGCCCACGCGCGGTGGAAGGGGAGGAGACAACAGGCGAGGGCGCGAGGGCGCGAGGCCACCAGAGGTGGTGCACGCCGCCCTTAGCTTCTTAATAGGTAGCAGTGATTAGCTTAGATTTGTACTACCAAATGTTAAATAAAAAAACTGAGGTTGTAGTACATGCATGCTATATGTACATCCTTATAGCTCAAGGATTCCGCCTCCATCCGCGGCCTCAGGTTTTACCGCACGACGTGTGGATAACTGCCCCTGTGCGATCTTAGCGTGTGTCCGGTCAACAAAACCGGTCACGCTGGCAGCTCTTCCTCAACCCGCCACCCCATCCTCCTCCCCGCCCTCCTCTCCTGCCTCCCCACCGGCGCTTCCTCTCCCGCGCCGTCGGCCCTTCCAAGCCCACGCCACCGGCCCTACCGATGCCCCTCCGCGGCTGACCCTGCGGGCGCCCCTCCTCCTCCAGCCTGCACCACCGCGCTGTGCGTGTCCCTGCAGCTCGACTTGACCCCATCAGTACCCCTCCTCCTCCTCCTCCTCCTCCTCCTCCTCCTCCCACGCCGGCCTGCTGTGTGCGGCATAGCCGCCCGACCCGATCCCGCGTCTTCCTTCTCCCAGGTCAGATGCTGCGCACGGCCCAGGCACCGAACCCGCCGGCGCCCCTCATCCTCCTCCCGCGTCGGCGCCGTCGCCGACCCCGCGTCCTCCTCCCGCGTCGGCGACGTCGCCGACCCCCGCGTCCTCCTCCCGCGTTGGCGCCGCTCCCGACCGTCGCTGCCACCCCCTCGAGCTTCCTCTGCGGCGCCATGGCGCGCCTCCCCCACCTCCGCCTCCGTGCGCAGCGCCGCCGACCCCGCGTCGGTGCCGCGCCCTCCCCGCGTGCGCCGCTGGGACCGCCGCCGCCTACCTCTCGGGCTTCCTCCACAGCTGTATGGCGCGCCTCCCCCACCTCCGCCTCCGGCCGCCACCTCCCCCGCGGGGTCCCAGACCGCACAAAATCACGCGTCCATGGCGTCGTACCCGGCCCCCACACTGCCCGCCACAAACACGCAGCCGCGGGCCGCCTCCTGGCGCACTACTGGCGCGGCGCGAACAGGAAGAGCGGGGCGGCCTTGTGGAACACCACGGGGCGTGGCAGCGCTGGGCCCAGCGACGGCGTGGAGATGGCCACGAGCACTAGCCGCCTGCCGCCGCCATGGTCTGCTTTGGGCCTTTTTTGTCATTGATCCACAATGGTTCTTTGCTCTGTCGTGCCCTACCCGCTCGCCGCCCCCGCTTCCGTTCTCTGCAGCCACGCCACGCCGTCGTTCACCTTGCAGTGCCATGGTAGGAGCAGCGTCGCCTAGCAGACTCAGGTCGGCTCATCCACTTCCTCTCACTGCTCCCTCCAGCTCATCGCTCCTACTCGACTCCATCTGCCGGTGTGGTGGTGTCCCACACAACTAACGTCGTCCTCCACTGTCCTCGGTACTTTCTGGTGTACTATTTATTCTCCTTCTTGCCACAGTTTCAATCAGTTCAGGATTGTTGATACGTGATTATGTTCTTTGCTCCAACATTAAGGTCTGAGAGCTACCCACAATGTCAGATATACAATGGCTTCAGTTCGCCTCTACTGCTGAGCTCTAGGTGAGGCCTGTATATGTTCAAAAACACTCCGCTTGCTATGATTATTTTGTCTGCATAGATGAGATGGCGATCTATTTGGTTAGTTTTCCACTAACATTAGTTCAATTCATATATTAACAATCTATATTCGTAGCTGTGCTAATTTGGTGCCCAAGACAGTTTAAGCCCTCATTCAGTTCCCCTTGGGTTCAGATTTCTAATATGTTGTACGGTGACCTTGAATTGGCTCAAGTAAATACAAGATCTCCCTTTGTTGATTGTACTAATTACTTGATGATAAATGATGTTGTGCATATGTTTCCAACTTGATCCCACCTTGGGAGTTGGCACTTTTACAGATGCTTGCCTCACCTCAAGTACAATATATCTATAATGTTCACTCTGCTTACGGATCAATGTAACATTATAATATTGTTATTTGATTGCAGTAACACAATATTTGTTCCCTTGCACAAGCTGTTATCTAAAACAGTGATTCTCAAGCAGTGATCTAAAACGAAACGAGGTAGCTGGCACAATGAGGCAATGGATAGCGTTGGTGCGACCTAATTTCATTGATATGGAAGTCAACCACTTCAAGGGTGTTGTTAGATGGTGAGTTGGGACAGCCAGTGAAGCACAGAAGGGGATTGAGGCAAGGGGATCCGCTATCACCAATGCTATTTATTTTGGCTATGGACCCAATTCAGCGTCATCTCGATAATGCCATAGGTCAAGGTCTGCTCACACCAATTGGGGGGGAGCCAATCAGACTGCGCACAAGCCTCTATGCGAATGATGCAGCTCTCTTTGTGAGGCCAACTACATCTGATCTGAACAATTTGCAATTGATTCTCAACCATTTTGGTGAAGGTACAGGGCTCAAGACTAACATACACAAGTCTGAAATTTATAAGATCAGATGTGAACACATTGATCTGGATGTGAATTTTGATCATTTTAATGCAAAAATCTGCTCCATTCCAGCAAATACTTGGGCCTGCCGCTGCATTTAAAGCGCACTAGAAGAGCTGATGAACAGATGCTGATTGACAAGATATGTGCTAGACTTTCAGGGTGGAAAGGATGCCTCCTCACTAAATCTGGAAGACTACAGTTGGTGCAATCTGTTCTTTCCTCAATACCAACTTACTTCATGTCAGTTTTTTCACTATCCAATTGGGCAATTAAGAGGATTGACAAAATTCGTCGAAGCTTTCTGTGGAAAGGTTCTGATAAAACGAAAGGTGGCCGTTGTTTGGTCAATTGGCGTCGGGTGTGCAGACCAAAAAAACTAAGTGGGCTGTCTATTTGGAGCTCTGCGTTTAAGATGGCTTTCGTACAAGTGTAAAGATGCAAGTAAACCTTGGTCTGGTTTCCATATAAAAACAAACAACATGGAAATGGAACTCTTCAGAACATGCACAAATGTGGTTCTAGGGAATGGACAAAAGGCCATCAATGGAAAATCGCCAAAAGAATTGGCTCCGTGCTTCAAATTAGCCTGGAGGAAGAACTGGACGGTGGCTAAAGCGTTGGCTGATAATAGGTGGATGAGAGGTTTGAGGGATGTCCTCAGACCTGGAACTAAGACAGTTTGTACAGCTTTGGTCAGCCCTACAACAGGTTCAACTTACTGAAGCAACAAATGACATTCTTTGGTGTTTTACCCTAGATGCAAGTTATTCAGTCAAGTCTGCATATGACGTTCAAATGATCGGCTCGCTGCAAGCAAGACCACCCCTGGGACCTCATATGGAGACAAAAGCTGAACCAAAGTGCAAATTCTTCACCTGGCTGCTGCTACAGAACAAGAGACTCACTGTAGATAAAATCATTAGAAGAGGCGGACAGAGTAATCCTCAATGTCGTCTATGTCGAAGTAACACCGAGTCTCCACTACACATCATGGCATCATGTAACTTTTCCAGAGATGTATGGTCACTCATATGGCAGCATTATCAACTGACTGCCATTCCACTTTCAAATCCATATCAAAATCTCAAGAATTGGTGTCAATTGTTGACGTGTTCAGCAAGGGGAACAATATTTGGAAAGAGCCTGGAATATTTGGAAAGAGTGATGCCGAAGAGATTTCACTAGCTTAGCTCAAACATCTGTGCAAACCGCATCAAACGTGTTTTCTGATGTTAGGTCCTTCTGCCAGGCGATTCAAGGAAGTGAGTAATTAGCCAAACTTTGTATAGGCTCTCTGCAGTTGTTTCTTTTTCTTTTACCTTCATGTTGGAGGGCTTCCTGCTATTTCTGGTTTTCTTTTCGTCTCTGTAATTGTAGTACTTTGTTCTTCACCCCTACTTAATGAATCGGCAGGGCACCTGCCTCTATTTGTTCAAAAACAATGAGGTAATGCATATTCATAAACAATTTCATTTAGAAATAATAATAGTATAGCATTCCTGCCTTGGCACTCTTACCCTGCTATAGCATAGCCCGCTATATGGTGATTACCATGACTAAACAAGGATACGCTACAGCTGTAGCTCAGTGCTTCTCTAAAACAATAATAGGTTGGTCAACTGGTTGCTGTTTTTATTCCAATGTCCACTCCTCCCAAATTGAATACATCATCATAACTAATATCTCTACTAGCAGATATATCATATATGACCAGGTAGGACATCCTCACATCTATAACGCTTCAATAATCCATCTAATGTGGTTACCTTGCAGTGACGAAAATGTCTACAGTGCTACCTGATTGGTGATGATGCAGGCATGCAGCTTGCCCACTGAACCATAGTGGTAGCTTTGCAGAATTATGTTTTGTATATGGTATATGCCCCAAGATGCTATATGGTTACCAACCTAAACTTGGCCACTTCAAACTCTTGTATAACTTGATGGGTCATGTCCAGACATGTCCATCCTTTGTCGCTGTTTGTTCCTCCTGATTTAGGTGCTATCCTACATTATCAGCATTGTGATTGCAACCTTCCGTTTTTCCTGCTGCGGCATCCGACACCTCTGAAGCCCATCAGGCAAGATACTGCCACGCCCATGTTATTGCCAAAGCAAAAGCAAATGGCCATCTAATCACCCACTCCATCCGTTCCTATTCTAAATCTAAACGGAGACAAACCACGTAATAACAAAAATAAACATCCTTGCACACCCAACAACCATGACGGGCGCGGCGTTAGCGCGCCTACATCCCTAGTAGCTTTTGTTGTCCATGATATGGAGGAGACAGAGCACACTTCCACTATCACATCGGTTGAGCAATGTAATGTGTAAGGTAAAAATAAACGGTCGCCGTTGATTAGTCATGTATGGCAAAAGACGCCAGGGGCAGTAGAGGGGTAGGTACTAGGTAGAATACCGCTGCAATATGCAATGGCGTGGAGACCGGGGTTCAAAATCTCAGTTGTCCAGTCCTCCACTCTGCCGCCGAAGTGGTCAACCAACTTAGCTGATGTCAATTTTTCCATTATTAGTCGTGACAAGCACTACTGGAGAATGAGCAATCCGTCCTCTAGATCCGTCCTAGTGTGAAATAGAACCGGAACAATCAGTCTCGGTTTGAAATGTGGTACCGCCTAAAGAGGTTTTAGTTCTGGTTGGTAACACCAATCGGGACTAAAACCTTCCAAGCACTTACAATAAAAGAAAAGCATCCTCTATGCAGTAAGATTTGGCTGTAAGTTGTAGTGGTTGGATGGTTCTTGCGCGATGCTGTTGATCTTGGGTTCAAACCCTAATGAAGACATATTTTTCAGCTTATTTACGAACTATCAGTCTCGGTTTCTACAACCGGAAAACTGGGACTAAAGGCGAGATACTCCCACTTCCTTTTTTACAAACTATCGGTCTCGGTGGAATCCGGGACCGAAAGGGGGTTCCTAACTAGGACTAATGGTGTGTTCTCCAACGGGGACTAAGGGCACTTCCTTTTTTACGAACTATCAGTCTCGGTGGAATCCGGGACCGAAAAGGGGTTCCTACCTAGGACTAATGGTGTGTTCTCCAACGGGGACTAAGGGGGTTCCCTTTAAATAACCGAACTGTTTAAATTTGGTCTTTTCACTAATTTTAAAGATGGTTTTCTGTTTTTTAAAATATCATAAATCTGGTTGAAGCTATAAATTAACATCCATAACAAATTCATTTTGACTAAGAAAAATATGAAGCTAAAGAAAAAAAATCTTTCTAAATTGAAACTATCTGGCGCTCTGTTTAGGATTAGTTAGATTATTTGTATGTATTGCAAATGATTGCGTAACAAAGAATAATAGCAGGATAAACTAAGTTTCAAATAACTCAAAATAAATCATCAATAAATATATTATGTTTTATAAAAATTTTGGTACTATTTCCATATTTTTCTAGATTAGACTAGCTTTTCTAATATTCTTAAAAATAGAAAACCACCTTTGAAATCAGCAAAAGAGCCAAGTTCAAATAGCCTGGTTAGTTGGGGGGGGGGGGGGGTGTTGATTAGAATTTTTAGTTCTAGGTCGAAAAGCAGACAACCATGAAAAATTGGAAGTTAAAAATTAGACAAAATTTATGGTTAGTTGTACATATATTGGGTTTACCCATGACCTTTTATTATATATACATATATTTCCCTTGAGATTATATACAGTGGGCTGGACTTATGTGTCTCCGTCCTAAAATATAAAATATACTTTGCTGTTTTTTTTAGGATTCCAATACACCCATTCATTATTCAACAAATATAGTTTGTATATATGTTTAGATTGATTAGTATTCATCCGAACGTGAACCGATTGAAGGAGGACTAGAAAGAACCATATTTGAGAATTGAGACAGAGGGAGTAAAGGTATATTATAAATACAAGGAAAAATTTAGGTGTGGCGCAGCTCGCCAAGACACTGATGACGTCCCCTTCAACAGGCAGCTCTTCGGTTAAACTAAGTACTATATGTAACTGTAACACGAGTTGGCTTCGGAAATTAAAAGAAGATGATGATGACGAGCTCGCTAGCTGCATGCGTATATGTAGCAGAGAGAGATATAGGGGTAGAATACACAGTGGGAAGCGGAACTGTCAACCGCGCGTGCCGTGCAGTGCGTACGTCGTCTACTACGCCGCCGCCCGGCCGCCTTTTATAAGACGCTGAAAGAAGCTAGGTGAGCGGAGACGGACGGGCATGCCAACGTCGATCGGTAGCTAGCTTAACGACGTCGATCGAGTCACACATCGTCGTCGTCGTCATGGCCGCCGCCGCCGCCGCCGCTTCTGGTGCAGTAAGCAGCAGCACTCTGCTGTGGGTCATCCTACTCGTAGCCGTCGGATCCGGCGGAGGGTCGCCGTACCTGCCGCACGCCACCGCCGCGCCGTCGACGAACGCAGCAGCAGCCCGTGATGTTACGTTACGCGTCGACCGTCGCCAGGTGCGTGCGTGCAGCAGCAGTACGTGTGTTATCTTCAATTCCTTCCAGGCTATGGCATGCGCACATGTGCAGGTAGTCGTGGACAACGGGTTCGTGCAGGTGACCCTGTCGAAACCGGAGGGCCACATCACCGGCGTCCGCTACAACGGCGAGCGCAACAACCTCCTTCAATGCGCCTCCGGCCAGGGCAACTCGGCAGGGTTAGTACTGTATATATACAACATATATTTGAAGAGAAAAGCTAAACAACAACCAAGTGTTTTGGATCCCTCCTAACATTTGAATTTTGGACCACTAGGTCTTAAGATGGAGGGCCAGAATTTCATCAATCCTTTTACGGTGTAGGGGGAGGGATGGAAAATCCTGGCCCTTCATTTCTAGATCCATGGTCCAAAATTCAGGTATTGGTAGGGGTTCAAAACACTCGGTTGTTGTATAGACACTCATTGCCAGGCTAGCTTGCTTTTGATGAGTCCCCGTGAAATCGGCTGCATGCGGGTACTGGTATGTGGTGTGGAACTATCCTGGCTCCGATCATCCAAGAGGAATGATCGACGTGTGAGTAGTGCTACTGCACGCTGAATACTATAGTTACTGTCTCCATTCTTTATTTTATTTACTCTGACCCCATTCATACATGACACATCACCTCCTTGGTGTGGTGTGCAGTGGATCATCAATGCGTTTAGTCAGTTTGGATCAGTAACCAAAACTACACCACGTAATTGATCTGATGATGATCTGTCAGTTAACTGGCGCCCGGCCGTACGTTAGGGTCCTCGCTGCGATCTAGTACATTACCATGCCCTATCTCTCGTCGTTAATTAGTCAAAGAATTTTGCGCTGCAAATCAAAAGCTCTTGACCGGCCCGGACACAACCTACGTGCTCCTATACCTAGAAACGACTTTCGTCGTCCAAGTCCCATTGGATTCAGGTATGGAAGCACCCTCAGCAGCAGCCAGAGAATACCTTACCAGCTGACAACAAATCACTTTGGACTGAGCACCCGACAGTAACTAAAAAAAATATACACAGCAAAATACCTCAATCAACATCTATATAATGATAAAACAACAGTATTTTTTTTAAAAAGACGAGCTACTAAAATTTTGTAAAAAACAAATGAACCACGTCAAATAAATAAAAAAGAACGGAGCTAGGGAGTATATTGGAATATAAAAAAATCATCCACCAACAATTCCCAAAATTCAAATGACAGCTATCTAATGAAAATATATACTACATCTGTTCTCGAATGTTTGTCGCCGGCTAGTTCATTTTTAAACTAGAATACGTCAAACATAAAAAAACGGAGGAACCACCAATGTTTTATATACATGCATTCTAATAGTATCCGAGGCTTTAATTTCATGTTGAAGATTGAAAATAATTGTGATGTTTAGAAACTGTTTATATAATTCGCATTGTATGACTAGCTGCATTTGTACAGGTTGGACGCTACAGAGTTGAGGATCATAAACTCAAGCAAGGAGCAAGTGGAGCTTTCTTTGAGGAGTACATATAATCCATCACGCAAAGACAGTGTCCGGCTAAACGTAGACAAGAGGTACATGCATGCATGCTACATGGGGCATAAATATCCGATATATATATCTTCGTTGTTGTTGGCGTTGATAAGAATTTACTATTGGAGAAAGGGGTTTCAGTCCCGGTTGGGAAACCCCTTTTAGTCCCGGTTTTCCAATCGGGACTGAGCCACCGAGACTAATGCAGCAGTAGCGTTAGTCCCGGTTTGTGGAATTGGGACTAAAACCATCTAAAAATGCTAAAATTAGTCCTGGTTTGTGGAACTGGGACTAAAGCTATCTAAAAATATTTATGTATTGGTTGGGGATCGAACCCAAGACCTGTAGCCTCAGGTTATCTCCACCTACCAAAACACCACACAGTCACATCTGACTAGAGAGGATAAGATATTATTTTATTTTGACTCTCTATGATACATTAGTCCAGGATGGTGAGGCATTAGTCCCGGAGCCACCAACCGGAACTAAAAGGAACGTGTCTCCCGGACCAACCTTTTTACCAACCGGGACTAATATAAACATTAGTCCCGGTCCTATTTTCAACCGGGACTACCGAAGGGGACGGATGACCATATTTCCAGTAGTGTGCGCAGCAGGTCTTTATATGTTGAAGAATACAACAATTAAATTCAGAAACTAACCACGTACCGTTAATTAGTTGCTAATTAACTTGTTTCTGCGTGCATTCAAGCAGGCTTGTGATGCTGAAAGGCAGCTCAGGGTTCTACTGCTACGCCATCTTCGAGCAGACCAGCAGCTGGCCTGCTCTCAACGTCTCCGAGGCCCGGCTCGCCTTCAAGCTCAACGCCGACAAGTCAGCTACCTATAATAGCTACTGCCTACTGCCTGTTTTCATTAGTTCTTCTGACAATGATCACATAAACTTTTCCTCGAAAAATGATCACATAAACTAATGATATATATCACTCTGTCGTTCCTACGCAGAGGTTCTGCGCTCAGGCCTTCACTCCGGCACACCCTCGCCCCCTGCTGCCATGGCATCTAACCAAGGCCCTAACCAAACAGCTGGCCGTGGTCGCCCTCCTGCTTTTGCCTCTAGCCAGGGACATTTAGCGGCGGCCGGCGGTGTTAAGGGATTTCAGAGCAATGATGTCCGTCGGCAGATCCCAAGTGGAGGGCGAGGCAACACTCATCAATGGTATGATGGGCACGGTGCTGGACATACGGGAGATACTTTTGGGCAGTGGAAAAATAGACAGTGGCAAAAATCTGATTTTGGGGGCAACCAGTTTGGTGGCTCGAATTGGCATGGTTATGGTGCACAACACCCTGGTGATGGACGTGTCCAAGAGTACTATCAGTTTGCTGCAGGGAGCAGTAATGGTGGGGGTGCTTTTGAAGAAAAGCCACGTGAATTTCATCCTGGCTACGGTGGCGGTGACCGAGGTAAGAAATACAGACCGGTACGTCGCAACAACACGCAGAACAGCAGACCGGTGCCAACTCCAAACCAGGCTGCTCCAAGGGATGGTGTGCAATCAGAGACGGCTAAACCTGTTGAGGTGATGCATCGTGTGGACAAGCAATCTGAATTGTCCCATGGGACAACAGAAAATAAGAAAACCAAGCCGCAGTGTCATCAATGTGGAAGACGTGGGCATGCCACTACAGATTGTCAAATTCCTTTGTTTTGCGAAATTTGTGAAAGCAAGGCACATGTTTCTTTCAGGTGCCCTCTTTTGAAAGGAGCAAAACCAAGTGCACAGGCTGTTGGCTATGGCGCTCCAGGGCTGGGATTTTATTATATCCCAGTTTCTGATAGGGATTATCAGTGCCCTAAAGGTACGACAGCTTGGGGACTTGTAACTATCAAAGGGGGAGAGCTATCATTAGAACAAGTTAAGGGTGAGTTAGAGAGACTTGTACCTGTCCCTTGGCAATGGGAGATTAAGGAACACGGTGAAAATTCATTTCTTGCCGCCTTTCCCAATGCCATGGAACTTGCAATAATGGAGGAGTTTGGTGAAGCAAAGGTCAAGAACCGTCCTGGTTTGTTTATTGAGTGCGCATCCTGGGGAACAGGTGATGAGGTGAAATTTAAGTTGCCAGAGGTGTGGGTTCAAGTCGGTGGAATACCAGAACGGCTTAGAAATAATTTTCTTGTTCTATGGGCTGTTGGAACTTTGATTGGAGCTACTCAACAAGTTGACATGGTGTATTCACGATCAAATGATCTGGCAAGAATTAAAGTGGCAGTGTTGGACCCTACAAAAATTCCAGAAAGCCTAGAGGTAGTGTTCGGGAAATACCTTCATGGTATCTTCTTCATTGTAGAAGAAGCAGAAAGTTCTGGGATGAATAAGGGGAATGGCACTGAAAAAGATTCTATGGACGAGGATGATGATCTTCTAGGGGATGAAGAGGAAGAATTAAGGAAAAAGCAAAGCGACAAACGTAAAGGGGAGGATCCTCACACTAGCGATGGAGCTAAATTTGGAGGAACTTCTCAACATTCAGAACATGCTAATTCTCTGAACACAAGGCTTTCTGCTGCTGACCTGAACATGGCTGTGCCTTGTGTGTGGCTTGGCAGAGCTAACTGGACAAGCTGTTGTTGGAACAGGGGTGGGCACCCGACAAGATACATGTATGCCAGTTTTCCAAATGGCTGAAATGTGTAATATGAAGCTTGGAATTTAGGTGCAGCAGGACACTCCTGGACTTGGTGTCTTAGAGTTGCAGCAGGGAGCAGCCAGTGAGGAGAATGTGTTAGCTAAGGGAGATTCTGGATTGGGACAGATTTTAACTCCTTCCAAGAGAGGCTCATCACATACTCCAGTTCGATGGAGCAAGCGTCGTGAGGCCACAGTAGATGAAGATTCGCCAGAAAGAGCAGAGCATCTGGTCGCCATTAAGAATCTTGAGTCTCCTCCTAAGAGTAAGTGTTATGAGAATTCAATTTTAACTGTTCCAGATGCTGTTTTTATTTCCAATAGCAGAAATATTGGGATTTCTTTGGGTTCTAATCAAGTTCAATCCTTTAATTCTGTGTCAAATATTAAATGTGGGGAATTGGATAGGTTAGACTAGGGTTTTTTGAACCTTAGTCAAGAAACAGATCTAGGTGAAAATTCTGATTTTGAAGCAGATAATGAGGTAGAACTCATCACAGTTAGCCACCTTTGCAGTGGTGTTTTGGATGAGAGTTTAGTAGAGGATGTGGATCACCTTGGTGGTGAATGGCGTTCTGTACCCAAAAAAAATAATTCTTCCAAGAAGAAGAAGGAGGTAAGTATCCCGAGAGTTAAAAGACGCGTTTCCAAATGATTGGCATATTCTGGAATAGCAGAGGTCTTCGCGACTTGGCTAAATTAAAATTCCTTAACGATGTATCTTGTGATGAACATTTGGATTTTATTGGTGTTTTAGAGACACGTAGAAATGATTTTACTGCTCTGGATTTGAGCCACTTTTGTGGTGGCAAAGACTTTTTTTTGGCACTGGACTTCTCCTCGAGGCCAGTCTGGCGGTATTCTATTAGGTGTTAACCTCCAAGTGTATGCTATAGGAGCAGTAGCTGTGGGAGATTTTCACATCAAGATCCAACTAAAAAACAAAGAGGATGGTTTTGAGTGGGTACTTATTGCTACTTATGGGGCAGCACAGGAGGATTTGAAAGAAGCTTATCTCACTGAGCTAGTACAATTTTGTAGCTCAGAGGTAAAACCTTTATTGATAGGGGGAGATTTCAATATTATTAGAAATTCATCAGAGAAGAATAATGATAGGTATAATGATAAGTGGCCTTTTCTTTTTAATGCTTGCATTGAGAGCCTAGATCTGAGAGAATTGGCTTTGTCTGGACGTCAATTCACATGGGCAAACTCGTTAGAATCTCCAACTTTTGAGAGATTAGATAGAGTTCTAGTTAGCACTGACTGGGAACTTAAATTCCCTCTTGCATCAGTTCATGCTTTAACTAGAGATATATCTGACCACACACCCCTACTTTTAGACTCTGGAACTCATGCTATTCGAGGCAGCCAACACCCCTTTCAATTTGAACTATCATGGTTGTTAAATGAAGGGTTTGTCGAAAAAGTTTTAGAAGTATGGAACAATGAGACGAGGGGCACCAATTCTTTGCAAAGATGGCAATTTAAAATATGACGTACCAGGCACTATTTGAGAGGGTGGGCACAAAATTTAAGAGGAAAAACAAAAAAGGAGAAACTTGCTATTAGATCTATGATTGACTCCCTTGATACTAAAGCTGAGCACACTGTGCTCTCCCAAGTTGAGCAAGATACCCTCTCTTGCTTAAGAAACCGAATCGCTCATTTGCTGAGGGAGGAAGAAATAGCTTGGTTTCAACGATCAAAGACTAAAAACCTTTTGGAAAGTGACAATAACACTAAGTATTTTCAGCTAATCGCTAGCGGTAAGCATAGGAAAAGTCGTATTTTTCAGCTAGAAGGAAACAACAGGATCATAAAAGATGAAGCTGAGTTAAGAGACCATATCACCTCTTATTACCAAAATTTGTTTGGTCCTTCGGAGGAAAATAACTTTTCGATGGTGGAACCTCAAGTAGATGATATTCCACAGGTCTCTAATCCGGAGAATCTCATCCTGACATCTCCTTTTACGGAGGAGGAATTAAAGGAAGCTATTTTTCAGATGGAATATAACAAAGCACCGGGTCCAGATAGTTTCCCAGCTGAATTCTATCAAATTTTTTGGATGCCATGAAGGGTGATTTGATGGCTTTATTCCATGACTTTCATTCGGGAAATTTACCTCTGTTCAGCCTCAATTTTGGGATTATTACCTTGCTCCCGAAATGCCAAGAGGCGGTTAAAATTGAGCGGTATAGGCCAATCTGCCTTCTAAATGTGAGTTTTAAGATTTTCACAAAAGTTGCAGCAAATAGAATAAATAAGGTTGCAGAAAAGGTTATACGACCTTCCCAAATTGCTTTCTTACCAGGTAGATTCATTTTAGAGGGTGCAACGGTTCTCCATGAGACATTGCATGAAATGCATAGGAAAAAATTGAGTGGGGTCATTTTTAAGGTGGACTTTGAGAAGGCGTATGATAATGTAAAGTGGTCTTTTCTACAACAAACCCTTAGAATGAAAAGATTCTCACCTTTGTGGTGCCAATAGGTCCAACATTTTATCTCTGGGGGTAATGTGGCAGTGAAAGTAAATAGTGAAATTGGTCGCTACTTTTAGACAAAGAAGGGTCTAAGACAAGGTGACCCTCTTTTTCCTATTCTTTTTAATCTTATGGTGGATATGTTGGCCATTTTCATCGTTAGAGCAAAAGCAGATGGGCAGCTCCAAGGACTCATTCCTGATCTGATAGACGATGGTTTTTTAATCCTAGAGTATGCAGATGATACGATACTTTTTTTCCAAGACGATCTAGTGCAAGCAAAAAATTTAAAGATTTTGTTTTGCATCTTTGAACAGATTTCAGGGTTAAAAATTAACTTCCATAAAAGTGAGCTTTATTGTTTTGGAAAAGCAAATGATCGTGTAGACCAATATTCACAAATTTTGGGTTGTGGTGTTGGTAAATATCCTTTTAAGTACTTGAGTATACCAATGAAATTTAGTAAATTAAATAACAAGGATTGGAGAACGGTCGAGGAACGTTTCCAAAAAGAAACTGAGTAGCTGGAAGGGAAAACTTCTATCATATGGTGGAAGATTAGTGTTGATAAATTCTGTTTTGAGCAGTTTGGCTATGTATATGATGTCTTTTTTTGAGATACCAAAAGGCATTTATAAGAAATTAGATTTTTTTAGATCCGGCTTCTTTTGGCAAGGTGACAATGATAGGAAAAAATATAGACTAACCAAATGGGGTCTTCTGTGTCTTCCAAAGGATCAAGGGGGCTTAATCCTAAATTTAGAAGCACAGAACACATGTTTGCTCAGTAAGTGGTTATATAAGTTAATTAATGAAGATGGAATATGGCAACAACTTTTTAGAAAGAAGTATTTAAAAAATAAGACTATTGGTGAGGTTTTTTGAAAACCGAAAAACTCGCATTTTTGGTCTGGGTTAATGAAAGTAAAAGACCAGTTTATGGATCTTTCTACTTTTCAAGTTCACAATGGCTTACAAACAAGATTTTGGGAGGGCAAGTGGTTAGGGAACTTTACTCTCAAAGAACAGTATCCATATTTATTCAATATTGCCAGAAAAAAACATAGTTCAGTTGCTCATGTCCTTAGCACAAATCCTCTTAATATTTATTTTAGAAGGGCTTTGGTGGGCGATAAACTTATTAAGTGGAATGATTAGGTGGCGAGGGTTGCTTTTGTCCAATTAGATGGACACCATGATAAAGCTATTTGAAGCCTTACTAAACATGGATATTTCACTGTTAAGTCTTTATATAATTTCGCAGTGAACCATACCTCCCAGTAAAAAATTATAGAAGTTGAAGTTGCCTTTAAAAATTAAGATATTTGTTTGGTTTTTAATGAAAGGTGTAATTTTGACAAAAGACAATCTTAAGAAACGCAGTTGGAATGGAGACGATGGCTGTTGTTTTTGTAGCAAGAAGGAAACAATCTAACATTTATTTTTCGACTGTCATATAGCACGTTTTGCGTGGAGAATTTTTCAAGTTGCTTTTGGTTTAAAGCCTCCTTCTAATGTTACCTGTCTTGTTGGTACTTGGTTTGAACAAGTAGACCCAAATATGCGCCCTTTACTTTGTGTAGGTGCAAGTGCAATTGTATGATCCATCTGGCTATGCAGAAATGATTGTGTTTTTGATAGGAAGAGATTAAATTCTTATTTGCAGGTTATTTTTAGGGGTACATACTGGATAAGGTTCTGGAGTCAACTTCAAAAGGAGGATGGCAGGAATCATTTGAAGTGGGCATGCCAACTTGTTAGAGACGGTGGCTTTCGAGGTGTTCACAAAGAATGGTTGGCTGTCATCTAGAAGGCTTTGTGCTTAAGAATGCCTTTTTATTATGAGTGCTCTTTTTTCTTTTTAAGATGCTACTTCAGACTTGTTGCTGTTTTGGTTAAGTGCATAACTTATGCAGAGACCGGAATAAAAATTCCTTTTTCTAAAAGTTCTTCCATAACGTTCTCTAATTGTCATATGTGGCTGTTGTTCTTTTTTTTTACAATCTCCGGCACAGCCGCTCAGTCGCTCTGTAGGGGCGACACGGGCGGAACACCGCCGCCGCCCCGCAGCCCCCTCTCCGCCACCCTCCGCCACCTCGCCGCCGCCCGAGCTTGCGGCCGGGAAGCCCGCGCCGGGGCAAGGAAGGCGGCGGCGGGGCTCTACTCTCCTCCTCGCGACCCTCTCTTCCCCACTCCGTGCCGCTGCAGCCGGTGCTCACCCTCCCCCCGATTGGCGCCGCCGGAGGCTGAATCCGCCTCTCTGAGGCCAGATCCGGTGGGCCTAAGGGTGGATCCGGCATCCCCCTGGCTGCTGCCGGCCGGCAGTGCTGCCAGGGGCCCGAAGGTGGCTCCGGTGTGCTCTTGGCTGGTCCTCATCGGGGCTGCTGCCGGGCGCGGTAGCTCTCCGCCGCGTCGGCTTGGCCTCTTCGTCTCCACCCCGTTGGGCTGCGCTGCCAACGCCGGCCACCTTTTGCCGGCTCTGGGTCCCCGAGTGGAGCACGACTGGGGCCCCTCCTCGTCGCCGGCAGCCAAGATCCCGGCTTCCTAGGCCCTTGGTCTACTCGTTGCCGAGCTCGGGACGTCCGGGCCTCGCCTCCACGCCACCGGGGCTGCGCCGCCAACACCGGACGCCATCGCCGGCTCTGGCTCCCTGAGTGGAGCGCGACCCGGGACTCCCCCTCGTCACCGGGTGAACGGGGCCAAACCGCCACCACGGCTCCCCATGGCCGTTCAGGCACCCTGGGCCGCTGCCGCAGCAAGGCCAAACTCCATGAGATGGGTTGATCCGCCACCACCTGCGTTCGCCGCCGGCCATGGCACCCCTTGGAACTCAGGTACCCTCGGCCTCCTTGCTGTTTTGGTTGCCAGGGCTATGCTGTCCCCCGGCCGTATTGCCAGCGAAAGCCGTGCAATGGGTTCGACACCCTGGACGCCAATGCGTTCCGCAGCGCGGGTTCGATGCCTTAGGGATCGTGGCATGACACCGGCGAAAGCTGTGCAATGGCGACGCCCACGGGCGCCGCGAACCCTACTTGAGGCATTGTGACTGTGCCCCCACACCCCTTTAGGCGATTCAATGCCCCACGGTCCTTGCCCCTACGCTGCGATTCAGGGCGAAAGCCTCTGCGACGACGTCGACGTCCGCGGGCGCCGAGAACCTCCTTGGAGGCGTCGTTTCATGACTCCATCCTCCTCGCCGTGGTGAAGACCATTATCCTTCGACTTCTGCTTTCAGACTATGCTCCCCCTTGGCGCCTCTACTCCGTCGGCGCTCCCCTTGTTGACAGTAACGCGTAAATCATATGCCAGATGGTGTCTGGATGAACCGTCGGGTGTTACTCTTAGCTAGAAGGGGGATCGTCGTGTTTGGGATGCTTTGGCCAGCGCACCTCCTGCCACCCTTAGTCCCCACTCGCGTTTGCGTGGCAGATGGCCACAAGGCAACGGAGTGGTGTAGCCATGATGGGTGGCCTAGATGTGCAATGGTTTGAGATGTACCGGCGAGTATGTTGTTCTTGTAGGTGCATTAGTCGGTGATCGACAGTTGACGTTGGTCCTCTGCGTCGCGTTGTTTCTGTGGTCTAGCCACAATTCGTCCTTGTGCTGGGGCGCGGTGTTTGTTTATCTGTGGTTTTGCCACCGATCACTCTTGAGCTTGGGTGTGTACCTAGTTTAGCTGGGTGATGTCGTGGTTTTAGCCCTGTTTTTCCGAATTAACCGTGCATTGTAGGGTTTTGCCTCATTCCCTGAAAATGAGGTTGTTGATGTGTGGCCTCGCCATACATATATCAATACAATTCAGGTGGGGATGCTCTCCCCCCCGGTGACCGTCAAAAAAAAATTGTCATTTGTCGTCTGAGTTAGGTTCAACTACATGGCGATCTCCGATGACATCCAGAGGTACATGCCGAGTGCGGCGGACAGGGACGCCCCCGTGCTACTCCGCTCGCCTACAAGGAGGCGTCCTGCTCGTCAACCCCGTTGAGCCGCAGTTCAAGGGCGAGGTGGACGACAAGTACCAGTACTCGCTGGACAAGAAGGACAACGCCGTCCACGGATGGATTAGCGCCGCCGCTGCCGCTGGCGGCAGCAGCTCCACCGGCTTCTGGGTCATCACCCCCAGCAACGAGTTCAAGAGCGGCGGCCTCACCAAGCGGGAGCTCACCTCCCATGTCGGCCCCACCTGCCTCACCGTACATACGCAATGTCGCAATCAACATACTTCTTCTATGTATATATGGTCAAATGGATCGTGCCCAACGGGCCGGCATGGGGCAAGGCCCGATTAGTAGTGCCTGGGCCGGCACGGCCCGAAGAGCGTGCCGTGCTTGGGCCGAGGCCAAGGGACGCACACGATTTTTTTTTAATTTTACTATATTTATATACACATATATTTACGTATTATTGTATCATAATCACAAATGAACAAGAGCTCAATTGGCTAGTGGAGGTGGGCAAACGCTCCTTTGCCCCAGGTCAGGGGTTCGAATCCCCACGGACGCACATTTTGCCTTCGGCACAACACGTTAGTGAGCCGTGCCTAGCGGGCCTGTGCCGGGCCGGGCCGTGCCGCCCGTTTGGCCACCTATACTCCTATGCCCTAGCTAGCTAGTAATCCACTACTGATCGACCTGCAACGACTGCAACTACGATCATGTCAGATGTTTCTCGGCACGCACTGCATCGGCGACGACATCGTGCTCAACGTCGGCGACGGCGAGTACTGGAAGAAGGTCATGGGCCCGGTGTTCGTCTACATCAACTCTGTTGGGAATAGTCTCACATGATGAGTTGTGGGTGGGCAAGCATGGTTTATATGATTGAGGGCACAACCCTCTAATGGGCTAGTTTTTTGGGGGGGAGAGTTGGCCCAACAGACCTAAGACCCACTGCTGTGCGTTCGGGCGCGTGTGTCGTGGCCCGACGGCCTAGGATGTGTGTGAGCGTGGGTGCGCCGTGTGTGCGAGCGACCCAGGGTGTGCTGGGTGTCGGCGGCCCCGGCTCCAACATTTGGTATCAGGGCTCAGGTCGGCCCAGTGCATTCTCACTGTGTGTGAGGGGGAGATTGTTGGGAATAGTCTCACATGGTGAGTTGTGGGTGGACAAGCATGGTTTATATGGTTGAGGGCACAACCTCCTAATAGGGTAGTTTTTTGGAAGGAAAGTTGGCCTAACAGACCTAAGACCCGCTGCTGTGCGTTCGGGCGCGTGTGTCGCGGCCCGACGGCCTGGAATGTGTGTGAGCGTGGGTGCACCGTGTGTGCGAGCGACCCAGGGTATACCGTGTGTCGGCGGTCCCGGCTCCAACAAACTCCAGCCCCACCCGGCGAAGAGGCGGTGGAGGAGCTGGAACCATCCGCGCGCTCTGGACCGACACCAAGGCGCAGGCGCGAGCCGAGGCCGCCAAGTGGCCGTACGCCTTCCCGGGGTCGCCGGACTTCGCCAAGGCCCACGAGAGGGGCACCGTCACCGGCCGGCTCCTGGTCAGAGACAGCTGGTTCGGGAACGGCAGCCGCGACGGCGCCGTGCCCGCCGGGACGACGGCGTACGTCGGGCTCGCCCCGCCCGGCAGCCCGGCTCCTGGGAGACCGAGTGCAAGGGGTACCAGTTCTGGACGACAACGGCGGCGGCTTCTCCTTCTCCTTCGCCATCAGCAACGTCCGGGCGGGCGTGTACAGCCTTAACGCGTGGGTGCCGGGCGTTCTGGGCGACTACGTGCACGCGTCGCCCGTGACCGTGACCCCGGGCGGCGCCGTCGACCTCAGCGACCTGGTGTTCGAGCCCCCGAGGTCGGGCCCGACCCTGTGGGAGATCGGCGTCCCGGACCGCTCCGCCGCGGAGTTCTTCGTTCCCGACGCCGACCCCAGGTACGCCAGCGAGCTCTTCCTGGAGAAGGAGAGGTACAGGCAGTACGGCCTCTGGGAGCGGTACGCGGAGCTGTACCCCGAGGGGGACCCGTGTTCACGGTCGGCCGGAGCGACCCTTCCAAGGACTGGTTCTTCGCGCACGTCACCAGGAAGGCCGTCGCCGGCCGCGGCCAGGGCAGCGCGCCGACCACGCGGATGATCAAGTTCAGCCTGGACTCCGTCGTGGCCAACGGCACCTACACGCTGCGTGTCGCTCTCGCCGCCGCGCAGATGGCCAGGCTGGAGGTGCGCGTGAACGGCGGCGGCAGCGGCGGGGTGTTCACGACGCCGGTGTTCGGCGGCGGCAACGCGATAGCGTGGCACGGCATCCACGGCGTGCGGCGGAGCTTCGAGTTCAAGATCGCGGGGAGCATGGTGTGGGAGGGCGAGAACACCGTCGGCATGACGCAGACGAGGGCTTCCAACGAGTTCCTGGGGGTCATGTACGACTACGTCCGGCTGGAAGGCCCCCCTGCGGCATGAATAGTCGTCCTGTTCCGCTCTGGAGTCTGGAGACACCGACGAGGCACCAGACTCACGTGGAGAGGAAGAGGATATATATACAATTAAATTATACAGTATGTACATAGAAATATTTATGCTGCTGTTTTTTTTTTTTGAATACGCAGGACAGCTGCGTATATTTGTGTTAAGGAGAAGAACTTGACAAGTACAAGACGCAGGCTACGGGTAGCCCGCAAAACGCGTACGGGATTATTCATGCACTAAACAACCACGGCCCTCCGCCCGACACACGCAAGCCTGGCGCTCAAGCGACGGGCACAGCTCCCCCGCCTTGTCCAAAGAAGGATGACGGCGGGAAGAGCTCGGCGATCGCCTCCCTGTGGCTGGCAAAGAGATCGCTAGAGTAGAGGCTGTCATAGTCCTTGGCCGCCGCAGTCGGCGGAGGCACGCCCAGATTCGCAAGACCCAGGCGCTCCATCACAAGAATCTCTCCACGCTTGGCCACCGGCACACCCGCCAGCCTGTGTAGGCAGCAAGTCTCCTGCTCCTAAGGGGAGGCTCCCTAACCACAGTGGCAGGCACGTCCAACAACCCGGAGATGGGAACCTGTACCTTGGCAAAAAACTCTCGAACGTGCTCGTTGGGGGCGGTACCGTCAACCAGCACGGTCGTGGCCTGGTCGCTGGCCTCGGGTGCTGCCGGTAGGTCAGGAGCGTCCACACCAGAGGGCTGGTCCCCCAGGGGGGGTGGGAAGAACGGAACTCGACAGAGCTCGGGAGGGTGAAGGAAAGTCTCCCAGAACCGCCAACTCCTCAACAACGCAGCTGCCTAGGGTGGCGGGGCAACCGCGATCGGGGGGATCAACTGCAGCACTGAGAGCCGACTCGAGCTTCATCGGATCCCAATCCACACCCTCTACTCGTGCGTCTGGGAGGGAGACAGAACACGGGAGGCAATCCAGTGGGCAAGGCAATGGGGGTGCCTGATTGAGAGTCAGCAAGACGCTCGGAGCCGGCGGCCCCGAAGGTTGAGGCCAAACCCGGCGATCCCCCCACCGCGGGGCAACAGGAGGCCGCAGGCGAGTCTAGCTAGAGGTTTGTGGCAACCGCGCAGAGTCCTCAGCGCGAGCTCGAGCAGCCCGCTGAAGCGACCGTCTGGCAGCGGCATCCCCAGGAGTCGCACACCACGGCCGCTTGCAGTCCCTTGCCACATGCATGAGACCACGGCAGCACAGGCAGCGGGTAGGCCCCCGGCAGTCGGCACGGCGGTGCCCACCCGCGAGGTAGTTGAAACAGCGGTCGAGCGTGCCTAGCGGGACACTGTGACCAACTCCGGGGGTAGTAGCAGCCCGCGAGCCAGGCTGCAAACTTCTCCCGGACCGGCACTTCAACGTAGCATGGCGAGAGACATGGCACCAACCGTCGGCATCAGGGGGAGAGACGGAGCGGCGAGGCCCCAACCTCTGGTGGACAGGGACCCTCACCGGCTGAGGTGGGCACGGTGCGCCACCCGTCTTGGTGCCCGGCAGTGGGGGAAGCTGCGGGAGAGGGGCCGAGGTGGCGGAGGACCCTGCTGCAGCAGTGCCATACGGCCTCGGCGCCTTCTCCGCCGATGTCCTCCAACTCCAGCCCTCCATAGCGGAGACGACCTCCGAAGGGAGGCCACAGAGTCGGCTGAGCAAGGAGGCCCGAGTAGCACCTCCACATATGAAGGGAGGGGTGAGTCCTCACCGGACGCGTCCCCATCCGCCCACCGAAGGTGCTTGGAGCGGCCAGTGGAGGGAAAGAACGGCGGTGTGGCTGGGGAGAGAGGGGAGCCGCAGCGAGAAGGGACCACGGCCGGATCCAAGGAGGGGGCGCCAACGAGCTCCGCGCTGGTGGCAGCAGGACCGGGCTGTGGGGAGGAAGTAGGGGCGGGGGACGCAGCTGCCGCGCCGTAGGACGAATCGGCGCAGGGCAGCGGTGGATCTGGCCCTGAGGTCCCTATAGGGCAGCCTCCCGCGCCGGCAGGCAGGCGGAGCGACCCCAACGTGCTCTGTGCCAGCGGCCACAGGACCCGGCCACGAAGCTGAAGCAGGGGCGGGGGACACCACGGTGGAGCAGCAGGGCGAAGCACCAGCGCTGGGCGGCGGCGGATCTGGTGCCGAAGCATGAGCGGGGCGGCCGCCCGCGGCAGGCGCGAGCGAGGGGGGCGCCCCCGGGATGAGAGCAGCAACGGGGAGCGTCCCCGGGAACGGAGATGCAGGGGAGCGGGCGCGCTGCTGGCATGGTTCGGGTGCGGGAGCCATCATCCTCATAGGAATGCTGCTGTTTTGGAAAATTTTGCAGGAATGGATGCACAGTGACAGGCCTCCCGCTTCTACTACGGTTTCCTACTGGGGCTTCCCACTTCTACTTATATAAATAAGGGTTATTTGCATCTATACCATTAGAAATATCCAACTTAATAAGTACCACTACAATTCATCTATTCATAAACATGCCATTACCATTGGCTCTATAGCTCATCCATGCCACTTTATACGCCCTGACAGCTATTAGGGCCCACATGCAGCTAATGTATTTTCGTATTGCCCAAAGTACCCCATGTAGTCCTCTCTGTATATCTCACTGACGCATGGGTCCACTAGTCATCTTCTTCCCCGTTTCTTCTCCATCCCAATCCACAGCTGTAGCCGGCTCCACCACGGCCAGGGCCACGTCGACGCATCCGACCACGCACCGCCACGCCCGCCCCTCCCCGCCTCCGGTTGTGCGTCGTCACGTTCTACCCTCCACGCCTCTGGTGGCGCGCCGTGGTGCGCCCTCCCCTCCCTGCCTCTGACCGTGCGCCACTGTGCGACCTTCCCCCTTCTCCAGCCATGCGCAGCTGCGGCGTGCTCATCCCTACCTCCGACCGTGCACCGCCATCTCCAAGCTCGGCTGCAGAATTAGACTCCAAGCCCGGTGGCACCATCTCTAAGCTCGATGGCGTCATGGCAATGGGATCTAGCCACCATGTCTGGCATCGGCTAGGAACGGATTGTGGAGCCGCGCCACCGTGCTACGCCACTCAACAGTGAGGGGCTTCACCACCGGAGCGGGAGGAGTTAGACACGAGGGAAGGCGTCGAGGTCATCCCCTTCCATCCATGGCCGCCGGTGAAGAGAGGCGGCAAAGCAGCAGATCGGGGCGGGGAGGGGTGGTGCAGCAACACGGTGGAGGCAGGGAGAAGCAGCAAGGCTGCTAGAAGTAGGGAGCCATGGATGCTCGCCGGACCTTGAGCGTCCATGGATGGTGCTGACAAGGAGAGAAAGAAGAAGAAGGCAGGGACATTTTGGTCCATACAAAATTGTTGCACCAGTAAGGTGTCCTGCACGTGGGCCCAATGATATATTATGTGTACAAAATGGCATGTGCCACGTAGAGGACGAATTTTATTTGCATGACTCCAAATAGATGAATAGTAATGGTAGATATCCAAACTTGGATATTTGTAATGGCACCAATCCACTTAACCCTATAAATAAAGCAAACAAGGGACATAGCCCAACCATATAAAATAGGTTTTAGAGACTGCCAAAAACCCATTTAACCGAACAAGCCCTAAAAGCGTGTAACATTTTGGCTGCAATTAAATGGGCAGTGCCACTACCCGTCTCTAGAAATGTTATTTTTAGAGACTGTTTTCTCAGATCGGCCCGGCCCGTAGAAATAAATTCAAAACTATCTTGTCACCAAATTTGAGCTCCTTGCTTTGCTCCAGCCAAGTCGCATGCTCGAGCAATTGCATGTTATCAGTGACTTGAAGAAGCAGAGGGAGCTTGTGCTGAACAAAGCGAGGGAATGAATAAAGTGTGCTCTCAAGCTCAGCTCGGTTGGAAATTTTGTAAGAGTTCACTGATACTCTAGGACATCTCATGGCTAAGGAAAAGAACCTGTTGCGAGATGAAATCTTCTTGGCCACCTCGTTGGTCTCGGGTTCATCGTTGGTCTCTGGTTTTTTTTATTTCAATTTTCAACTCACCCTCGACCATCTTAGGGTAAGGGTCTGTTTAGAACGCAGGAATTTTACAGAAATTGTACAGAAATTTCACAGAAATCAGTTTAATTTCACAGAAAAAAAGCAGAAATAGAAAGAAAATTCCGCGTTCCAAACGGGACCTAAGTCATTACAAGGAACAGTAATCTTAGACTTCCCATCGGTCTGCTGGTTCCCCAGCAGCAATGGCTGCTTCTCTTTCCTTCCTCCATCTAGGGATCTTGGCCTTGTACTACCAATTAACCTGGGCTGATGGTATGGTGGCGTTTGTTTCACAAGTTTGGTATTATGTTTACGAGCTTTTATACAAGATTGAAAAATATTCACGACACTTTTGAGTTTTTGTAAGTACCAGTGGTACTTTTAAGTTTTTTTATAAGTACTGGTGGTACTTCCGATCCAATTTTTCTGTAATTAAATAAATGGTACTTGGAAGCTCGCATTGATATATCCCAACCATTTTAAAAATTGTCTATGTTTACTAATTGCTATGGATACAACAATAAAGGTCTTTTATCTTGTAAACTCGTCCCACAACGTTTGTGTGTGCGCCCAAAGTTCTCAAATGTAGCCGGTCTAAGATATCTTTCCCACTAAACTTTAGCCCCATTAGCACATTCAGGCTACTACTAGCAAAGGTCCATCTCAGAGTCTATCCACTGTTTCCTATCTCACCTCACTCTGTGCTACAGTGTGAAACGGTGCGCAAATAGTGTTACACCACCATATGCACCCCGTGTTGCTGGATTCAGCCTCATAGAATAATTAATACGGAGTAGGAGTAAATAAATGGCTATTCAAAACTGTTAAACACCGATTTGGGCACCTGTGGATATGGCGGGTAATCTGGTGTAGGCCACCGGACAGTCCGGAGCTAGTGGACATTCCGGCGGCCCACGTCGGACTATTCGGTATTATGAAGTCTGACCAGGAAACTGCAGATTGTGCGGGATTCTCGCAGATTTCGACTTGTATTAAGGTCCAGACCTCCCTCCCTATAAATATAAAGGGCCACGGCCGATTGAGGGTAATCAACTCCAATTGAACCAATCAATTTACCTTATTTTGCAATTCTAAACCCTAATCCCCAATTTCTCTAGCTTCCCAAGTCCTTGCTTCCAGATTTCCCAGGTCCCTTCTCTAATTCCCAGTCCCTTGCTCCATTGCCCTAATCTCCTACTGCAAGAGCTCGATCCTCCTACTGCAAGAGCTCGATCCTAGGTCGGCTAGTGATGGGGGAGAATATAAAACCCCTCAGAGGAAAGAAGCCCAAGAAAGGACTGCACGGGCCCAAATCGAAGGCCCACGGCCTTACCCAACACGCAGCAGTCAGGGCGAGTGAGCCGATCCGACCCTTATCCCGTACGCTCGTACGGGACGGAGGCGGCCGACCTTCTCACGGGGCAACCGACCCTCAGACCAACGCTCGGGCGAGGCGGAAAGTCTCAACCTATGCCACGTCCAACGTTGGGACCCGCCGGCGTGCGGCCCACGACCAGGCAGCAAAAAGTCCACTCATGGGCCCGGACAATGGGACGGCACATTGTCCTCCTGCGCCCATGCGTGCTACGACGGGACGGCGCCACGCTGCCACCGCCTGCCAAGCGCGTGCCTGCGCGCGTGCTCATTGCGACAGGATGTGCCATCAACCACCTGACGCCGCACGTCTGAAACACCTCGCCACGACAGGGCTAGGGGGCTGACGCCGGGAGGTGGTTGACCCTATAAAGGGAGACACCTGGCAAGGCTTGGCGAGGCCGACAAAACCAAACAAGCACAAAAGACAGGACCACCGAGCCCTGCCTCGTACGGTCTCACGAGGCAGAAAGCAACTGACCGACCTTCGCCCTCCCCCCCCGTTGGGACACAACGGTGCACGAGGCACCGTTATGGACAGACGGAATGACTCGGCAGCAACGCTCCGTAGCCGGATAATCCGCCACCTAACATCACGCCCGTCTGACGCCAAGAGCTAAAGAAAGGAGGGCAGGACGGACGGGATGGAACACCTTCCCCATACGGCTCTCTGACTCCGTGAGAATAGAAGCATTCGCAGGTACACCGAACCCCCGGCATGGCTCAGCTACAGGACCCCGGACAGACGACCTCACCGCGCGTGACAAGGGCGTGCCGGGAACTCACGGGCTTCTGGCAGGACTCTTGTAACAAGGGGGACCCACGTGTCAGGGTCCCTCCCTCCTCTCTATATCCTTTCTTCTTCTTCTCCCCTGGAACTGTAAGCACCCCCTTGAACCATAAAAGGAGGGGAAGCACTCACGAGTGGAGGATAGCAGGAACACCAGAAAGAGCACAGAGGCCAAGTAACAGGGAGACCCTCTCCGCTGCGCTTGCACCCACTGTAACACCTCTACACACCTCGTAATACAAGAAACACACTCCACTGGACGTAGGGATTCATCCCGAACCAGTATAAACCTTCGAGTCTACCGGCTCACCATTCGGAGCGAGTCCGTGCTGACATCCCCCACCGAACAACAAATCTACTGCTTGTGTCACCCCGGTTCCTGGAACCACGATAGTTGGCGCGCCAGGTAGGGGGCCTTCAGCGCGCCTAAGCGACATCATCGCTCTGATGGCATCATCATCCACCTCCGTCGGCAACGAGGTCCTCCCACCAGGGAGCTGCATCACCTTCGGCACCTTTACCTTCGTTGCCACCGCCGCCGGCGAGCTCCGCCTCATCGACCCTACACCATCCATCGACGTCCTCACTCAGGGATGGACGATCTCCAAATCGCGGACGCTCCGCGCGATACGACGATGGGAGAAGCTACGCGCCCGACGTCCGCCAACCTCAACATGGAGGCGCTCGCCGACTGCGCTAACGCGCTCCTCCGCTCAACCTCCATTTGTGAGGACCGCGATCAAGTGCTCTATGCACTCGCGAACGTGGTAACCCAGCTACATGGGAACCCACCGCTGCCGTCCATGGCAGCGCTCCAAGGCACTGCCTCGGACTCGCCCCTTGCAGCGAGGACGGAAGGACCCATACGCCCCGCACCTGCCGGAACCAAGGCAGATAAGAGAAGGCTGAAGCGACGCACCGCTGTGCTCAAGCGCCGCCCCGACGCGCGCATCGCAGTCCACGGGGACGGGACGCATCGTCAATCAACACTCGTGGCCATGGCGGGCCACTACCCGACGTCCGTCCATGACCTCAAGATGTTTCCAGCAGCGGGTCCATCTCCAGCTCGGACGAAAACCACCCAGCCGCGATTGGAAGGGCATGCCTTGTGGCAACCCCTCCCATAGGTGGAGATGCTGGAGGTCAAAAGACCCCCAGCCAAGAGGTGGAGTACCAGCGTGAACGATAGGCGCGCACCCTCGCGCACGAAAACGAGCTCCGCCAGAAGGAGAAGGAGATCGACGACCTCGAACATAGGCTCAAGGAGCTCCACAATGAGGTGGGGCGGCGCCAGCATAAGGGCGAAGGGCCCCGCGGGTGCCACGTCTACAACTAGCTCCTTCAAGGGAGCGATGGGACGCCATATTTCCCGCGCCCCGACCAAAATATCGCCGCCGCCGCCATGATGCTCCAGGCAATCCCGGAGCCCAGCGAGCCTGCCGCCAAGGCCATGCTCCAAAACCTTCACAGCCTCGTGCAAAGGGCAGCAGTGCAGCAGGCCGAGTTGGCAAATCAGCCATCAGGGATACGGCTGCACGTACCACGCGGACGGCGACCACACAGGGTAATGGGGCACGAGCTTCCGCGAGACCCGTCAAGGATCGCCTGGGCGACAAGCGTGACGCCCGCGACACCCTCAATGCCCGCCGAAGGGAACAGGACAACATCGCACACTCGCGCACCCCGGACGCAAGACGCGAGTATGGATCCGGTCCAACTGGACCAGGACCACGTGCTTTCGGGAGCGCAATCCGCGAAGCGCAGTTCCCCTCACGAGTGCGCGCACCCACCAACCTCACCAGGTACGACGGGTCCACGAACCCGGCTGTATGGCTCGAGGATTATCGACTCGCCTGCCGACTAGTAGGGATCAGGGATGATTCTCTGATCATCCAGTATCTCCCCATCCACCTCGGGGACGCACCTTGAGCATGACTCGAGCACTTGCCCGAGGACACCATCCACGACTAGGAAGGCCTTAAGAAGGTCTTTGTAGGGAACTTCCAGGGGACGTACAAGCGTCCCGGGAGCTCCTGGGACCTCAAGAGTTGCACCCAGAAGTCCGGAGAAAGTCTCCGGGACTACATCCGAAGATTGTCTCAGAAGAGGAACGAGCTTTCGGACATCACTGACACTGACGTCGTTAGTGCCTTCACTTACGGCACTACGAACGAGGCGCTCGTCCACGAGCTCGGTCGTGGGCGCCCCAAGACAACGGCTGATCTCCTCGACATCGCCACCAAGTTTGCCGATGGCGAGGATGCGGTTGGCGCCATCTTCCGCAAAGGAAGAACCTCCCGTGATGACGGGGAGGGAACAAGCGACGCCAAAAAAGATCGGCGCGAGCGCCGCGGCAAGCGCCAGAGGGACGAAAGGCATCAGAGGGACGAGCGCGCACACCACGGTAGAAATGAAGTCGCCGCAGCTGACCGACCTCCCAAGCCACCGGCCAAGTCCAGCAACGAGCACTTCCAAAAGCTCATGGACGGGCCGTGCCAGAACCATGGGTTCCCGGTGCGTCACAATCTCCGGGAATGCGAACTCCTCATGCGCTTCGTCGGCAACCCTTCGCAGAAGAAGGCAAAGACGGAGGAGGCCGCCCAGATGGTGGAGAAAAAGGACGACACCGAGCCATTCCCCGAGACAACAGGGTGCCTCATGATCTTCGGGGGGCCGGAGTCCTACGGTGACAAGCGCAAGCTCAAGCTCGCGAACCGCGAGGTAAATGCCGTAAATCCCGCCGTCCCTGAATACCTCCGATGGTCGGAAGAGCCGATCACCTTCGATCGACGTGACCATCCGAACAAAGTCCCGCACCCCGGGACCTACCCGCTAGTCGTGGAAACGATCATCGGCCCCAAGCGCCTCACAAGGGTACTCATGGACGGCGCAAGCGGCCTCAACATCATGTATGTTGAGATGCTCGACGCAATGGGAATCCCAGGACAAGCCTGTGGCCCAGTCACACCCCATTCCACGGTATCATCCCAGGCTAGCAGGTCTACCCCCTTGGGCAGATCACGCTGCCCGTCACATTCGGCGACCCTTCAAACTTCCGCACGGAGCGGTTGCAGTTCGAGGTGGTCGACTTCGCGGGGTCATACCACACGATTTTGGGACGGCCATGTTACGCCAAGTTCATGGCCATCCCAAATTACACATATCTCAAGCTAAAGATGCCCGGTCCGCACGGGGTCATCACTGTAGGATCTTCCTTCAAAGAAGCCAACAAGTGTGAGCGGGCCAACTGCGAGCTTGCCGCGTCCCTTGTGGCATCCAAGGAGATGGCCGACCTCAAAAAGGTCACGTCAACGGGTGCCCATGAGGCAACCAAAGAAACACCCCCAGATGTCCCCAAGACTTCCAAAGCTGGGGGAGGCACCTTCAAGCCCTCTGAGGACACGAAGGAGGTACCGCTCGACCCTGCCGACCCTTCCAAGAAGGTCAGGATCGGGGCCGCGCTTTCCCAGAAATAGGAAAGCGCGCTCGTCGACTTCCTCCGAGCCAACCGGGACGCCTTCGCTTGGAAGCTTGCCGACATGCTAGGAATCCACCGGGAGGTCGCCGAGCACTCCCTAAACGTCCGACCGACCGCAAGACCGGTCGCCCAACGCCTTCGCCGATTCGATGAGGAGAAGCGTAAGGCTATAGGGGAGGAGATCACTAAGCTTTTAGCCGCAGGATTCATAAAAGAAGTGCAACACCCAAAGTGGGTTGCCAATCCTGTAATGGTTAAAAAGAAGAATGGGAAGTGGAGGATGTGTGTCGACTACACGAGCCTGAACAAGGCATGTCCAAAGGACCCTTTCCCTCTACCTCGCATTGACCAAGTGGTCGACTCCACCGCAGGTTGTGAGTTGCTATCCTTTTTGGAAGCATACTCCGGCTACCACCAAATCGCGATGAAAGAAAGCGACTAGCTCGCCACTTCTTTCATCACTCCCTTCGGTTCCTTCTGTTTCGTATCCATGCCATTCGGCTTAAAGAATGCAGGAGCAATGTACCAGCGATGCATGCTCCTGTGTTTCGTCGATCCGGTAGGACGGAATGTGGAGGTCTACGTCGACGATATAGTCGTAAAGACCAAGGAATCCGAAGGCCTCATAGCCGACCTTGAGGAAACCTTCGCGAACCTCCGCAGGTTCCGGATTAAGCTCAACCCCAAAAAATGCGTTTTTGGGGTCCCCAAGGGCAAACTCCTGGGCTTCATGGTCTTCGAAAGAGGAATCGAGGCTAACCAGGAAAAAATCGACGCCATTCAGAGAATGGGCCCCATTCGAAACCTGAAGGGAGTCCAACGGCTGGTAGGATGCGTCGCCTCGCTCAGCCGCTTTATATCCAGGCTCGGCGAGCGAGGGATGCCGCTCTACAAGCTGCTAAGAAAGGGAGACCGCTTCTCCTGGACCCCAGAGGCCCAAACAGCCCTGGACAAAATCAAGGCTTTTCTCACGACTCCTCCGGTGTTGGTAGCACACGACCTAACAGAGACGCTGCTCTTATATGTCGCCGCCACCACACAAGTGGTCAGTGCGGCCTTGGTCGTAGAGCGAGCAGAAGAGGGCTGAGCGCTCAAAGTACAGAGGCCCGTCTACTTCGTCAGCGAGGTTTTAACTGAGTCCAAGGCTCAGTACCCGCAAGTACAGAAGCTCCTCTATGCGGTACTCATCGCCAAGAGGAAGCTTATCCGTTACTTCGACCGCCACCCGGTGACGGTCGTCTCCACTGCTCCTTTAGGTGAAATCGTTCGTAACCGCGACGCGACAGGACGCATCGCGAAATGGGCACTCGAGCTCAACGGGCTTGGCATTACCTACCTGCCAAGAACTGCGATCAAATCGCAGGCCCTGGCAGATTTCGTCGCCGAATGGACCGAAGCACAAGAACCGCCGCCAGTCGAGGATCCGGAGTACTGGATCATGTACTTCGACGGGTCCTATCTCAAGACTAGCAGTGGGGCAGGCATTGTCCTCATTTCTCCACAGGGACATAGGCTGCGGTACACCATACGCCTCCACTTCCCGTCCACCAACAACGTGGCGGAATACGAGGCCCTGGTAAACGGGCTCCGTATAGCAGCAGAGGTAGGGGCAAGGCACCTCCTCATGCGAGAAGACTCAAAGCTCGTGGTCAATCAGGTCATGAAGGCGGCCGAGCCTTGCGACCCCAGGATGTGTGCCTACTATAAAGAGGTACGCAAACTAGAAGAAAAATTCAAAGGCTTCGAGCTCGAGCACAACTATCGACGCTTCAACGAGGAAGCCGACCGACTCTCAACCATAGCGTCCAGTCGGGAACCCGTTCCAGACGGAGTCTTCGCCTCCGACCTATACAAACCCTCTGTCATGACCGAACGGTTGGACGAGGAACCAACGGCAACTGCACCCGACCCTGCCACGCAGGCTCGGGGGCTGATAGCTTTGGTCGGGGGTCCTGACTGGCGTCTCCCCATCATAAACCGGCTCTCCGACGGCGACCTACCCAAGGACGCGACTGAGGCCAGATGCGTGGCCCGCAGAGTAAAGTCCTTCGTTATTATTAACGGAGAGCTCTACAAAAAGAGCGCCTCCGGGATCAAACAGAGGTGCATCCCCACCGACGAGGGGAAGCAGATCCTGGCCGAAATCCATGGAGGCGCCTGCAGGCACCACGCGGCCCCAAGGGCAGTAGTAGGAAAGGCCTTCCGACAAGGTTTCTACTGGCCGTCAGCCATGGCTGACGCCGAGCAGGTCGTGTGAACCTGCGAAGGATGCCAATTTTTCGCCAGGCAGATTCACATGCCTGCGCAAGCACTCCAAACCATCCCCATCACGTGGCCCTTTGCGGTCTGGGGCTTGGATATGGTTGGGCCCCTTAAAAAAGCGCCCGGGGGCTTCACCCACTTATTCGTCGCTGTCGACAAGTTCACCAAGTGGATAGAAGCCAAACCCATCGCGCTGCTTACAGCGGCGAACGCTGCCTCCTTCTTCCGTGACATCATTTATAGGTTTGGAGTACCAAACTCCATTATAACCGACAACGGAGTCCAATTCAAGGGTCATGACTTCCTCCAGTTCTGCGACCAATTCAACATCAAGGTCGAATGGGCCGCCGTGGCGCACCCACGGACCAATGGCCAAGTCAAACGAGCCAATGGCATGATCTTACAAGGGCTCAAGCCCAGAATCTTCGACAGATTGAAAAAATTCGGCGGAAAATGGGTGGCCAAGCTACCCGCCGTCCTCTGGAGCTTGCGCACAACCCCATCTAGAGCCACTGGATGCACCCCCTTCTTCTTGGCATACGGCGCTGAAGCCGTACTCCCCACGGAGCTCGAATATGGATCCCCTAGGGTCCGAGCGTACGACAGCGAACGACAAACGACGGACGCCGAACTCGCCAATGACCTCCTAGACGAGGCAAGAGAGGCAATAGTCGTCACGTTGGCCAAATACCAACAAGACCTGCAACGCTACCACGACCGCCAGGTCCGCAGCAGGTCCCTCAACGTTGGCGATCTAGTACTAAGAAGGGTCATGGACACCAGAGGCAAGCACAAATTCACTCCGCCGTGGGAAGGACCTTACATCATCGCCAAGGTCCTATGGCCAGGCTCATACAAACTCAAAGACTCCGACGGTAACATCTTCACCAACGCATGGAACATTGAAAACCTGAGGAGATTTTATCCTTAAACTACTGTTCGCTCCCCCACATGACTAAGTTGGTCGAACCAACCTATCGGTCGCCTTGCCCAACTCAGGGGCTGGGAATGAGCCAGGCAGACATACTGCCCGATCCAAAAAATCAATTCGCGGGAGTCCAGGCGCTGCCCCGGAGCCTCCACAAGTCACAAAAATTGATGAAAATCAAAACCACACGGGAGTTATTTATTTTTCTGTTCAAAAAACTCTAATTACATCAATATTTGGATCAAAGGGATCTCTGGGCCCCGCCCCCTGGGGCCAGAGTTGGAAAAGGTCACACGCATCTTGCGCCGGCGAAGATGGCCCCCCGGGCATTGGCTCTTGTTGGAGTAAGGTTCTTGGTGCCTCTGCGGCGGGGGAGGCCACGAACCCCCCACTCAAGAACCTTCCCACTCAACAAGAGCCATCACCTCTTCCTTGTGGGTGTTTTCGCCGTGCAGTAAGCGTCAAAGAAGGCGGGAACCCTCCTCGGCGCTCCACCACATAGGGCTTGCCGCCACCAATGAGCATCCTCTTTTGGGAGCTCAACATGGGGGTCAGGCACCCAATGACGCACCTGAACCAAGGAGAGGGTGGCCAAAAAGCCACCAAGAGCATGCTGGGCGGAGGGCCAGACTTTGATAGTCGCCCCCCTCACCTCCATCACGCCGGCGACTTCTCAGCTCCAGCTCCCGCCGACGGCAGGACGCGTGACCCACCAGGCGGTGGCAGGGCAAAACCCCCGCACCACCATCCGGCGCCGGATCCTCATGGACAACCTCACCTAGGCAACCACCAAAGCCTCTCCCGAGAGGACCCGAGGTGGAACGCCCGCCCGCGTAGGGGGCGCACAGGTACGACGTCACCGAAGGGCGTTCTAGGTACAGGTGGCGTATACGAAGCCACTCGTATCCAAAATCCGGCGCGCATACGAAGACACTCATAGCCAAAGACGCAGGAACCATAGAGAAGACCATGCTATCCTAAGGTCAGCTTTCCCCGCCCGGGACAAAAACCTTGAACCCAGGCAACCCTGCTCGCTACAAAGGAAGGAAAGTCGCTCTCCCATGGAACAAGCAAACCCCATGGTTCATAGAGACTCAAGGGGCTCTGGCTGTCTGGCTCTAAATGCCTTCCTTGGGAGGAATCCCCCCTATTTATAGCCGCGGCTAAAGAGACAGCGGGCGAGCGCCCCGGCCGACCTCACAAGTTCCCTGTAGAGGGCCCAACAGACACCACCGGGGTTTGCCGTATCTCTGCCTCGCTCTGGAGACGCGACGGCCCTGCCAAGGGGCGCAGGGGCATCCGATGCCCTGACCCGCTGCAGACGACGCGACTACTCGAAACAAAAAATACGCAAAGATACCATGCGCTGCGTCCGGCGCTGCCACAGCCACAACGCGCCTCGGGCCAATAAAAAGAGCGGTACCAAAGACGCACTCGTATAACCGGGCAAAACAGGGGAGATGAGATGGGCCCCCAGGATTGCCACGCCGGATAGCCCCCGAGATAGGTCAGCATGAGGCGCGCAAGGGCCATGGCAAGAGCAACGCGGACAGAGGCGACCCCTTCACCCACACGCGGGATATTAAAAGATAAGGAAACTCTACCCCTAGCTGTATAATTCGATCTTTACTCACGTACTAGTAAAACAAAGTGACCGAATAAAGTCACCTTGCTTTACTCGAGGGCTGGGAACGTACTACCCGTACACGTTTTCCCTTGCTCTCACATAAAAAAAAAAAGAGGAGGGCCAGCCTAGCTGCCCGACCTCCCCCTCTACTCAGTACCTTTTTCTTTACCCCCGTCGCCCGACTTTTCCTCTAAAAATTCCCCGAGCCTAGATCAGCCCCTAAAGGCCTACCTACGCCTCAAAGGTCCCAGCGACCGCGGCTATGGCAGCCTAAGGCAAGGCACACGATCGCAACGGCAAAACCACGTGCGAATTTTTAGAAACAAAGGGCAAAGGCACGGGATTAAAATAAAAGCCCGTCGGTCACTAGTGACAACAAAAGTTAATTACAAACATATTGTTCAAATTCCTGACGGAAATTAGTCAGCCAATGGGTTTCGTGGGTTTCGCAAGAGGGCCTGCGGATCGACGTGGCTCGAGACCATCAGGGCGTGAGGGCGGACTTCATCTTCAATCCTCTCCACCTCCTCGTCGGCGACCCCAGCGGCAAACCCCTCCGCGATCGGCGCGAGCACTGGACGGAGCTTCCTAAAGTGGGAAACCGCCTGCGAAAAGGACAGGCTGCTCCCAAAGAAGGCAGCCTGCCGCACGACGCGCTCGACGTGCTCCCGAAGCCCCGCCACCCACTCCAGCAGCGGCGCGAGCGACGGTGGCGAAAGCCAGGCGCACGCCGAGCCAACTGCGTCCCGAAGGCTCTGGAGCTCCCCTCGCAGCTCTGAAAAGAAAGAGCACAACAAAATCATGAACGGCCCTCAGGCAAAATCAAGAAACCGCCTCAAAACACCGCTCACCGGCAATGACGGAGGCCTGGGCAGAGAGCTCCGTGTGGGACCGCTCGAGCGAGCCCGTCACCTCAAGCAGGGCCTGCTCCGCCTCAACGGCCCGCCGCGTCGCGACTGTGAGCTCCCGGCGCAACGCCAGGGTATCGTTCACGGCGGCGATGCGCTCCGCTCGAAGCTGCTCCGTCTCTCGACGGAGGCCCCCCGCCTCGGCGCGCAGCGAGGCCGCTTCAGCCGAAACACTGTCGAGACGCATGGTCAACATGCTCGCCTGCCGGACGGCAGCGGCCCTCGCCTCCTGCAGCGCGAGCCATCCGTGCGCGCCTGCGCCACTTCAGCCTAGGCGGCGCCGAGCGAAGAGATGCGCTCGGTAGCCCGCGCCAACAGAGCCTACAACAAAAAGGTTTCACGGATCGAAAAGATCCAAAGAGACACCGATACAAAGGAGGACGAAAGGAGGTCACGTACCGCCCCATGACGAAGCACGCGCTGCGAGATCGCTTCCTTAGCACGGCTCGCCGCTGCCAGCGCCGTCCGGAGGGAGTCCAAAACCATCCCCATGTCGACGGCCGCACTGGTGGACGCCTCCTGTACGATCCCCCAATCCATCGCCTCCTACTCCGTGGAGAGGGGCGGAGACTCCTCCCGTATAGCTGGAAGCAACCGGGGAGGGATGAACAGACGGATGGCACCCGATGGAGGAGGGCCAAGAGGGGGTGACGGCAGCGGAATCATCGCGCCACCCGAGTCCGCGGCACCCTCGCGAGCAGGCTTCAACCGCTCCGGCGCCGCCTCCCCCACCGGATCCGCCGCGGCGACCCTCGGGCCCGCCGGCGACACAACAGGGGGTCGGAGGGTCGACGCCCCCGGCGAGGAAGGCGCCACCGCGGATGACGCCGCCGCAGATGACGTCCCCTGGCACGCAGCCCGTGTGGCCTCCGAGAGTGACTTATGCGGGATGAACCGACTGCACCAAAAGCATTCAGCCATGCAAAACAAGAACGGAGGGAACCACGACCACGACAGAAAGGCGGGAGGATCGCTCACCGAGAAGACCGCGGCGTGGGAAAGAGATGCCTCCAACCTCAAGACGCCGTCCCAGGCGGCACGTTCGCACTTGCTGGTAGGGAGACGGACGGCGCGTCGACCCTCAAGGGCGGCTCTGGCGCATGAGAAGTAACGGGGGCCACGCTTGCCCCCACCGGCAGCGATGACTCCGACCCAGGAGGTGACCCCTGGACGGTCACTGCTACCAAAGCGCCCGAAGAAGAGCCGGCAGCGAGTCGGCCGACGCCCCTGATGGCAACACAGGCGCCCCCGAGCCTCCGGACGCTTGCACCGGCATGGTCCCTGGCGTTGCCACGGACGTCGACGTCAAGACCGCGACAGGGACGCCGGACCCTTCCGGCTCCGGCGAGGACGGCACTTCCACGACCAGCTCCACCCGTGCCTGAACCACCGTAGCTGGAACAGGAACGCACTGAGACTCCCCCGCCGACCCTTGAGACCCCCTCAACGGGGGCACGGCACCCGCCGCCGGCGGAGTCATGATCAGCATCGCCTCAGGGAGGACGCCTGAGCCTAAACTTTCCCCAATCTCGCCAGCAAGCGGCACGGCCTCGAGCGTATCATCCGAAGACCACTCCTCGTCGGATGATGCGGTAGAAGGAGTTGGCGAGCGACCCTCCTCCCGGGCGCGCTGATCGCGCTCCGTCTTCTTTCTATCGCGGGCAAGCTGATGGCGTTTCTTGCGCTCATCTGCCAAGTGCGCCTCCGCCTCCCTCTTTCGCTTCCGGTCCGCCTTCACGGCGGCATCCTCAGGAAGAGGGGCGGGGCATGGCTTCATAGAACCAATGCCCTAAAACCACACAAGGCGCGGCATTAGTAAGCCTAGAAGCACCCATCACACGACCAGTAAAAGGAACTTACCAAGTTCTCTTTGATCGAATGGTTAAGGGCCAGAGGACCGCCAAAGAGGTTCGCCGTCGAGGTCCCCTCGGTGATGGCGATCACACGGAGCCGGATCTCTGCAGGAGTAAGCTCCTTGCCAGAGATTCGGTCCGGATCAGCCACGCCGGTATACTCCCACATGGGGAAACGACAGCACCGAAGCGGTTGGAGAGCCCTCCGAATGAAGGTCGAAACCAGCACCACGCCGGTCAAGCCACGGCGACGGAGGAGCCCTGTCTTCTCCAAGAGGAACCCCACCTGGTTGGCACTCCTCTTCTCACGACCCCAGTCCCATTGGTCCCGCCTCGAGGGGGCGGCACCAGTAAAGGCGGGGGCCCTCCCGATGTATCCGGGCGGGGGCATGACCCCGTCCGCCAGGGGAGGGTCGCCTAGGTTCTGAACATAGAACCATTCCCCCGAGTACCCATGGATGGAAGACGGGAAGGGGATCTGAAGGTAGTCTTGCCGACGGCCGTTGCGCAGCTGGATGGTCACGCCGCCGACAAGGGACTGCCCGCCTTGCCCCTGCGAGAGCTGGGGGCGAAACAGGTAGCACCACAACTTGAATTGCGGCGCTATCCTGAGGAAGGCCTCGCAGCGTGATAAAACACGCCATGTGAAGCACGGCGTTGGGATTCAAGTGCTGAATCTCCAAGCCGTAAAAGAAGAGGAGCCCCCGCACGAATGGGTGCAAGGGGAGACCAAATCCGCGCTCATAGAAGGGCACGAGAACGACGATCTCGTTCCCCCGAGGATCAGGCAGGCTATCGAGCTCTGGCAGCCGCGATCCCGACACCGTCCCGGGGGGGAGGAAGCCTTTCTTCTCCAAGAGCGCTAGGCGCGTCCTGGGGGTCGTGCACCGAGGGAAGGAAGCCATCAGCGGCGGCAAAGAAGCGCGCAGGAACTAACGAGGAACGCGAGGAAGGAGAAGGCAAAGCTGAGGAAAACAGCATAGGCGAAAAAGAGGCAAGTAAACAGTCTAATTCTCTCCTCTTCCCTCATAAATCCGCGCAGAGGATAACGAGGAAACAAGGGACAAACGGACGTGGAGGGCCGTCGACGGGCCCACCACTACGCATTTACCACCACGACCCCCGGCGTCTCCTCGAAAACGAGGCCACGATCGTGCCCCGACTTCTCTCGAACGGCGCGAGAAGGCAGAGAGATGGGACGGCCCGCCTTCCTCAAAAGGTACGACCCCTAAGCTACCCCGCATGCATTAACTGAGATGGCAGGGAGCGGGCGCTGACGGAACGACACGCGGACGGGTCCTTTACACCAGAGCGATCCTGGGTAAGCATAAACCTGACTCCAAACCAATGCATGATCCAACTTAAATCAGCGCATAGAGCAAGGGACGGTCGGCAGGCAAGCTCCAAAGAGAGCTACATGCCAAGTGAGCCGGCATAAGGCCATTTGCCCCGACCGTGTCCGAGACCATACCTCAAACTCTCTTGTGGTAACCCAGCTGATGGGGTGGCCACGTGGCCCCCCTTTGGACAGACTCCTGACCAAAGGGCCGGAACAAGATCGAGTAAGGAAAAGTTCTTTCAATGAGATGCCCCCAGCAGGTCGAGCCCCTCAATGGGATAACTCGCCATGACCGTTCTAAACCGGAAGAACCGTCGGATCTCACTCGGACTACCCGCTATTAGCTCGATGGCCGCCGCACCCACGCCAACCTGGCTGGTGATGGTCGGCCCAACCTTCAAAAGGTCAAACGGATAGGCCTTCCAGAGGGGGTCGCGCCAAGAATACCATTCGAAACTGGGTGCTCAGGAAACTCTCCTGAAAACCTGACGATGGGCTTAAAAGGCAAACCCTGTACAATGCCCATAACGGCTTCACACACACGAGTCCCTGACAACCCCCGAGCGATTCCTCACAAAATCAGTCGGGGGCTACATCCCACGGATGCGCTTGCATGCCTCCCCCTAGAGTGAGCCTCTGACCAACCACAAAAGGGTTGGTCGAAGGCTCGGGGCCTACTGACGGGGGAGAATATAAAACCCCTCAGAGGAAAGAAGCCCAAGAAAGGCCTGCACGGGCCCAAATCGAAGGCCCATGGCCTTACCCAACATGCAGCAGCCGGGGCGAGTGAGCCGATCCGACCCTCTTCCCGTACGCTCGTACGGGACGGAGGCGGCCGACCTACTCACGGGGCAACCGACCCTCAGACCAACGCTCGGGCGAGGCGGAAAGTCCCGACGTATGCCACATCCAATGTTGGGACCCGCCGGCGTGCGGCCCATGACCAGGCAGCGAAAAGTCCACTCATGGGCCCGGACAACGGGACAGCACACTGTCCTCCTGCGCCCACGCCTACTACGACGGGACGGCGCCACGCTGCCACCGCCTGCCAAGCGCGTGCCTGCGCACGTGCTCATTGCGACAGGATGTGCCATCAACCACCTGACGCCGCACGTCTGAAACACCCCGCCACGACAGGGCTAGGGGGCTGACGCCGGGCGGTGGTTGACCCTATAAAGGGAGACACCTGGCAAGGCTTGGCGAGGCCGGCAATGAGAGCCAATGGACCGGCCTCATTGCTCTCCTGGTGTGATGAGTGATTGTCAACAGCACAAGCCCTCTGATGGACTGGAGGCCATCCGATGGACTGGAGGTAGATGATGAAGACCTCGATGGACTGAGGCAAAAGCCTCCAATGGACCGGAGGCAATGATCGGCGTCGGTCAGCCATGGAAGCTCGGTACACGGAGGGGCGGATCGGCAACGGTGGTGTAAGCCCTCCGATGGACCACGAGGCAACTCCGATGGACTGGAGAAGCCGGGTGCCACCGTGGTGCTCCAACCCGAGTGCAAGGCGCGAAGGCGTGCGAGGGAGGCTTTGGTGGCTTCGGCTCAAAACCGCCACCCAAGCTACCCAAGGCTTGGTGAGTTGGGCCACGACTCGCCAAGATAGAGAAGATGGGCCAAGTTCGACCCAGACCGAGATTTCCTAAAGTTTCCCGGTTTCTGACTTCAAAACCGGGGGGTGCAAAGGCGGATTGGACTACTGGCCACATGGAGGACATCTGAAGATTGCGTGGAAGCTAAGAAGATCAAGTCTTCATCGTGGTCGTCCGTCCCCGATATTTCGGGTTCTTTTCTGTTTTAGCCCCTCCGAGCATTTCTAGTGTTAGGGATCTATGCGTAAAAATACCAAAACTGAACCGGTGTATAAATAGCCTAAGAGCTGGTCATTAAAGGAAGTCTTGGCAGCTAGGTTTTTATTTGCTTTGTGTAATTTTCGTCCTCAAGCTTTGAGCTCCAAGTTTAGGAGGGTTAGGGTGAGATCTAGCCTCCAAATCAAGAGGGAAGGTGAGGGTGGTTGCTTGGGACGAAATCCTTCGTTGTAATCTGACCTAAGACCTCTTTTGAGGCTCATAATCGAAGTGGTTTCGTGCAGCAACTTTGTGTGCTTCTCCTCCCTTTGTTCTCTTTGGTTTTTGGCTTCAATCCTTGGCCTTTTGGGTGTTTGTTTTGGGCAAGGTTGAATCCTGTGTTTTCCTTATGTTTTGGACTTGCAAGGACGTGAAGATTATGTCTTAGAACATCTCAATCCCAAAGGATTGCCACGAGCAAGTTGTTCTTGAGCTTTTCCCTTTCTTGCCCAAATATTCACCTCTTCACGAGATCTGAAATTCCCGCTAATCCCGTGATCTTTTTCCATAGATCTTTTGGGAATAGTTTTGGAATGGGGCTAGGATAGCCTGTGCCTATTTTCGTGATGTTTGGAGAAGGTTTGGTCAAGTTTCGGATTGCTTTTGTGTGAAGTTTCCTGCTGTCTAGTTTTCCTGCTGGTTCTGTCCTCTTTCAAGTCTTGTTTGGTTTAGGGGTCAAACCTTCGAATTTTGGGCTGAACTTTTGTGGAGGTCTTTATCAGTGAATCATAAAGCTTCCATAAAAAATTCAGATCATTTGGAGGTGTTTTGACCTGGTTTTGGTATTTTTCTTTTTGGGTTAGTCTGTCAGTTTTTAACCACCGGACGGTCCGGTGGCTCTAGGAATTTTTTCCTTGTCCAATTGAGCTGAAAATTTGTGGAGTTGTTCCTTGGCCCGTTATTAACTTCCAGTAAAAATTTCATAATTTTTGGAGTTGGTTTGATAGGGTTTTGATTCGAATCTTTTTGGAGTGTCAGGCTATAAGCACCGGACAGTCCGGTGGTTAACCACCGGACAGTCCGGTGGTCACAACTTGCTCCAATTGGCCTGAAATTTTCTGGAGTTGTTCCCTATTGCCTTGAAGGTGTGGTAATTTTGGGAGATTTTTTGGAGCTTTTCTTGAGGGGTTTTGAGATTTTTCTTTGCAGCCCTGTAATCTGCAGTTCTCCGGAGTTGGTTCCTTTTGCACTCTTTTTCTTAGCCGTTTGAGCGTGTGCTTCCGCTTGGTGCTTGGTACGTATCTGTTCAGTGGACGGTACCAAGTATGTGTGTGAGCTAGATACGTATCCTCTCAGTGGACGGTGTCTAGTTTCGTTGTGGGCATTGTTTCTGTTTTGCACTGCGGTGGGAGTTTGAGTTTGAGTTTTCAAGTGCTACTATTCACCCCCTCTAGTCGCACGTCTCGGTCCTACAGGCAAAACCAAACAAGCGCAAAAGACAGGACCACCGAGCCCCGCCTCGTACGGTCTTACGAGGCAGAAAGCAACCGACCGACCTTCGCCCCCTCCCCGTTGGGACACAACGGTGCACGAGGCACCGTTACGGACAGACGGAATGACTCGGCAGCAACGCTCCGTAGTCGGATAATCCGCCACCTAACATCACGCCCGTCTGACGCCAAGAGCTAAAGAAAGGAGGCCAGGACGGACGGGACGGAACACCCTCCCCATACGGCTCTCTGACTCCGTGAGAATAGAAGCATTCGCAGGTACACCGAACCCCCGGCACGGCTCAGCTATAGGACCCCGGACAGACGACCTCACCGCGCGTGACAAGGGCGTGCCGGGAACGCACGGGCTTCTGGCAGGACTCTTGTAACAAGGGGGACCCCACGTGTCAGGGTCCCTCCCTCCTCTCTATATCCTTTCTTCTTCTTCTCCCTTGGAACTGTAAGCATCCCCCTTGAACTATAAAAGGACGGGAAGCACTCACGAGTGGAGGATAGCAGGAACACCAGAAAGAGCACAGAGGCCAAGTAACAGGGAGACCCTCTCTGCTGCGCTTGCGCCCACTGTAACACCTCCACACACCTCGTAATACAAGAAACACACTCCACTGGACGTAGGGATTCATCCCGAACCAGTATAAACCTTTGAGTCTACCGGCTCACCATTCGGAGCGAGTCTGTGCTGACATCCCCCACCGAACAACAAATCTACTGCTTGTGTCACCCCGGTTCCCGGAACCACGACAGCTAGTTACCCATCTAGTGCCCTTCTTCCTCTCGGAGGGAGGGTCTAGATCAAACCCTAAGTGATTGGCTCCGAAAAGGCTCCAACACACCTTTTTGGTGACTCCGCTGGGGACAAAGAAGAAGAAGGCCACCATGGTTGACATCACAAACCCAACCGAAGTAACCAAGGACAATATCATCAAGCCGACCGCCGAGGAGGTGCCAGCCGAAGCACTGGTGCAATTCCGGAAGCGGCTAGATGAGTGGAACCAGAAGATGATGGACGAGTTCCTGGGCACCTTCTACAAGGATCGCCATCACAAGGTTGTCCGGCACGCCGAGTTCAAACCCGACTCCATGCTTCCTGCGCCGTCCACGGTAAGTAATCCTAAACCTCTTACGATTGCCGACGTTGAAGAGTGCGTGTCTCGTAGGGAGTCAGGTTTATTTGCCGACGTTGAAGAGTGCGTGTCTCGTAGGGAGTCAGGTTTATTTGAATGCCTCGAAGCGATTGAAAAGCGATTAGATTAGAAAATCAATCATGTGCGCGATAAATCTATTACTCCCATCTTCCCATCGCATGACATGGCCGACAAAATGGCCAAACATGATGCATCGGGTGAGAGTGGGTCGTTATAGATCCAACCCCTGTATGGGATGTTGATGGATTCGTATCCGGGGCAGCCGAAGCCACCGCCCTCGATTCTAGGGCAAGCCCTTGCGGTCTGTAGATCGCCGGACAATCCGGTGGCACGCACCGGAAAGTCCCACGGGAACAGCACCTCTGGCAAGGCTCTAGACAATCCGGTGATCCTCACCGGAAAGTCCGATAGAGGCGGCACGTCCGGCAAAATACCGGACAATCCGGCGATGTCTACCGGACTGTCCGGTGTGTCGGACTGTCCGCCAGCGCACGACGGACAGTTCGCGACGAATAGTGCGCCACCTGTTTTCTCTTCACCCCATGTCACGGTGCCTCAACCTACGGCAAACTATGGCCGAAGTATTAATCTGGGTACTGCACACATGGAGTACTTCGAAGAACCGGAGGAAAACCTAGGGTTTGTGCCTCCCGCCGCTACCGCGGCATATGGTTCCGAAGTTCCTCCAATCGGTACCGGCGTGCCTAAGAGGCCGATTCCAAATCCCGCGTTCGAGACGTTCTGGTCGGACAGGCCGCGTGGGAATCCATCGGCCACGAGAACCTTCCCTGAAGCCGATGTCATGCCATCGGTGGCATATAGCAAACTAAGGGAAGAAATAGCGGAAACCCTACGTACCAAGTTGGGGATCAGCTTGTCGAGTCCTGCGTCGTCATATCAGAAACCCTATAGTAGCCGATTTGACATACCCAACTACCCCGCTAGGTACAGGTTGCCGGATTTTGTAAAATTTTCCGACGATGATAACAAGAGTACCAGGGAGCACGTAAATCAATTCGTAGCTCATCTAGGCGAGATAGGCGATAAAGAAGCGTTTAGGTTACGTTTATTTTCGCTTTCGTTAACTGGTACTACGTTTGCTTGGTATGCGTCGTTGCCGCCTGACTCTATTAACTCATGGGCTGAGATGGAACAAAAGTTCCATGAGCACTTCTTTACTGGCGACTACAAGCTTGGGCTAGCTGACCTGGCATCGGTTCGACAAGGGCGCGATGAATCGGTAACCAATTACCTCAAGAGATTTAGGGATCCTCGGAACCGGTGCTTCCAGCTCAGCGTGTCTGAGAAGGAGCTGGCAGGTTTGGCCTTTAAGGGTTTGAGGCCTTATCTAAAGGAAAAGCTAGAGGGAGTCTAGTTCCTCTCTTTGGCTCAGGTGCATCAGCGTGCTTTGGCTTGCGAAAGCCAAAGTAAAGAAAATTAAAAGATTGTGGCGGAACCGTCCGAAATAGAGCCTATTCATATGCCTCTGCCACCTTTGGCTCACAAGGCACATGAAAAGGACCTAAATCCGGTAGTCCGTCGAGTCGCCCCAAAGGACGCTCGATGTCACCATCACCCGAGGAACCAAAATCAAACACATGGAACCCACGAGGGAGCCACAACAATTACAACCCATATCATTTCATACAACATAAGCTTTGAGTTACAAATCAGAGTTATACAAAATAGCAGAAGCTTTCAAATACATAAATCAAATACATCTCATAGCAGAATATTTATATACATATGCTTAACACAAAAAATGAGCAAGCACCGAGGAATGAACAACGAGCCCACCGTGTCATCCTCGATCACGCAGCAAAGACCTGGCAAAGGCGGAGAGACAAAAACAAAAGAAACAAAACCCTGAGTACTTGGATTACTCAGGGGACATATGCAACCTGTTAGGAATAAACGCGCCATTGGCGCATGTGTGCGCGGGTGTGCGTGAGTGCCATGAGCGCAGTGTGTGTGTGCGTCGTGCGCGCGATGGCAGCGCCATTGGAGCAGAGCAAGCAGCGAGCAGCGGCCGCGCAGCGAGGACGCGCAGGTGCTCCAGGGAGGCGAGGCGAAGCCGGTGCGCGCGGACTGGACACGAGAAGACAAGCCAGTGCACGGGATCGCGTCGAGCTCGGTCAGCGGCATCGCGGCCATGGCGGGGCGGCTGACGCGGAGGACGTTGCACGGGATCTGTTGGGACCGTTGGAGGAGAGCACGTGGAGGAGGGAGTGGTGGCGCAGCTGGAGCAGCAGGGAATCGCGGAAGACGAGGCCACGACCATTTGGAACGCGACTGAGTCGCGCGGGCGCGGTGGCCGGTGGACGCGGATCATGGCGAGCTGGGTGCGTGCGTGTGGGGCTATAAGAGCCCGTGTATTCCCCACCATTGTTGGTGCCCCGAAGCTAATCGAAAGCCGAGATACAAGGCCAAGCTCTTGGCCGCGGCGTTTGTCCGAATAGAGGGACTCTACTGTTCAACCTCGCGACGGCATCTGAGCCGGCGAGTCTGAGCGTGCGCGAGCGTGTGCAAGAACTAGAGAGGGAGCTGCGTGAGCTAGGGGCCCAACACAACCTAGGGCATAGAAATGCCCGACCTAGACTCATCAAGGAGCATGAAAGCTTTTTGTGGACTTGGCTTGCAACCTTAAGCATTTACTAAATGTTGATCCTTACTTTCTCACAAGTTAACTATACATTTGCAGCCAACAAATTTCCTTAATGGTGATTACTATCCATGTGATAACAAGACAAGCATTAATATAATAAAACTTGCATGAAAGTAAAGCATAATTAGCATCATCATCATCATCCAAACAAACATAGCATCTGCTCCCTCCAATTGGAATTATCTATCGTTTAAGACAGCATCCCAAATACTCCCTGAGTCATTTGAGCTATAGAAAACGACAAATGATTTCACCCGGAGATAGTACATTTTAAAAACAAGTTATTCGACGATGCTAGAGCTAGATAAGAGCAACGCGTACACCTGGTACACTCAGCGATTGCAATCGATTTTCTCTCCTGGGAGGTAAACCCAAACACCTGGGAATATGCACGGTCTCGCCGGCCTCCTGCATATCCCCTCCCTTTCCTCAAGTAGCACCAAGAAGGGCCAGGATCGGACGCCCACCCTAGCCCTGCTCGCGATACCGGCGAATCCTCTCCCAACCTGGGGTCAACCAGGATAATCGGCATTACCGGAGCCCAATTCAGGACGGCAGGTGGTTGGTACAAAGTCAATATGCCCCATCCAAGGTCTAACAGCGGATCAGTCCTTAATTACCAGGCGGGGCCATCATATCACATACTCATCTGTTCATTGTCCCTGACAATGATAAAGCCCATCCCCGCCCGGTCCAACAAGATAATTAAAGCTCATATTAATTGTTAACTTTATTCCAAAAATGAGCCTGTATCTCGCGAGTGAATTATTTCGCTCGACTTCTACTGGAAACTAAGCATACTAAGCGGTTCGATGTAAATACAATAATAAACATAGTGATCAAGGACATGGTAAAGAAAAAGGATTTCTATGCATGTGGATAATCAAAGCAACTCCTACACTTAACAACATTACATAAAAAGCAATACATAAGAACATTACATCATGTGATTAAAACACTAAATAGGATTAAATGCACGTCATTGTCGGCACCGAGAAGGCACCTACCTCAAGTGAAGAACCGGGGAAAACCAAGAAACCGATAATAGCTAGTCAGAGAATATATACCTTAATCTTCGGGCTTCACCACCAAAAGAAAAACCAAGATCTCCAGATCAGCTCCACAATATCAAGAATCAGCGGACCTATATGCGATATGTATGTATGCATGAGATGGTATGCAATAGGCATTCACAACAAACCAACAAAGCAAAGCATATGGTTCTCATATTTACCTTCATTAGTGCAAAACAAGGGCCACAAGCATTTCAATTCCCAGCTATGAACCACCAGGCCCAGGTGAAGCCTAAAACATATTAAAACAGTAGTATAAACTTAGGGAAAAACTTTTAGAATTTAACTATAAACATATGTTTAGCTATATAATCATTTACTAGTGATTTAGAGCTTGTTATTTTCGTTCTGAAACTTTAGGTTAACTAAATGACATGAAAATTTATAGAGACACTCATGAGCACATCACAAAGCTACCAGAATTTTACTAGAACTAATTTCATAACAGAGAATGCTCAAATCATGCTTGTTATTTTTGCTACAGGTTCATATTTGCATAACTGGAGCTCAAACTTTTATTAGAGTGTATGTAACTCATGTTTATCCTACTGGAATTTTTATGGAATTTTCTAAGCAATACAACATGCATTTTTCATTCCTTTCATTTACTAGGTCCCATTTATTCAATATTATTAACTATTTGTTAGTGATAGTACAAAATAGTGGCAAATTGACTTGCAAAAAGTTTATAAGCTCTTATTTACAGTAACATGGCCATAATTAAATTGGTGGAACATTTGGAGCATGATAAAAGACACTTTTTCATTTAATTGTTTATATAACCTAAAGAATGAAAATGGTGATTTGCCTATCCAACATTAAGTACCTATCATGAAACTTTTTATATATGCTATGCTAACTACAATGAGACTACAATTAAAGGTTGACATTTTTCTGAGCAATATTTCTATATATAACATTTTTTAGTGTTAAAATGAGCATATAATAGCAAGGAGATGAAAAACCTATTATAACAGAAAGTGCTAGTGATGTTTTCCACATATATGAAGAAGCACAGCATAATGGTCACACCATTCAAAGATCAAAATTTTTCGACATCATTCACCATATTTTTTCCTATTTTTCTTAGTTTTGCATGCATGCACAATAATAGGGGCAAATTAGTCCTTTCACATGAGCTAACTTTCACCATTGCATAGATCTGGTCACCAGCTTTCCAGAACATTAAATTTTATATTTTTCTGACATTCCTACGATTTGTTGCTTAATTTCAAAGTTTACATAAAATAAAGATATTCCAAAACCCTATTTCACAGATCTAAGGACCTACTTGCTATTTTCAACAAATCCATGGGCCACTTTGCAGGAAGCACAAGACTCAGTAAATAGTAAATAAAACCGCGTGCGAGGAAATGAATAACCCCAGGGGTTCTTTGCAAAAGGGGCGTCTCCCACCTCCCATCGCCTTCAACCTCGCGACGGGGGAGCGGGGAGGCGCACCCGGCGTGGGCCCACCACCCGTCCGGCGATGTGGAGGCCGGAGGAGAAAAATTGAGGTGCTCGGGGTGATCTCAGACCGCGGGGATGCCGGTGGTAGGGTCCCCGTGGCCTGGCATCTACCCAGGAGGGGTCCCCCACGGGAGGCCGGTGGTGGTGGCGCGGCCGCTCGGTGACGGCGAGCCTAGGCTCGTTGGCGAGGGGCAATTTCGAGCTCAATCGGCGGCGGGACTCACTACGGAGCTACTGCACTAGCTAGAGGATGGAAATGGGAGCTGCGTGTAACACCCCAAATTTTAACCCAGAGAGTTTTTCTCTAAATCCCCTCTAATTCAAAATCGGATTTGGAAAACTTTGTTTGTTTGAGTATATGTTATGAGCTCAACAAAATTTCCGAAACTGTCTCTTCAAATATTCCGCAAATCTCCAGCAGTTTCTCCATCGAAATCCCTCTCAAATTCCTCCTCCAAATATTCAAATTCAAATCCAAAACAAAATCAGAAAAAGGCAAAATCTTTTTCCCTTTCCTTGGGCCGAACCCCACCTCTCCTCCTCCCCTCCTCCTTTCCCTCGGCCCGCGCCGGCCTGCTCCCTTTCCCCTCCCCTGCCAGCCCAGCCGGCCTACCTCTGCCTCCCTCCCCGGCCCCAGCCACCGAGCCGGCCCAGCGCCCCCCTCTCCCTCTGCCAGTGGGCCTCGCTCGCTCGTCGTCCTCCTCCCCCTCACCTCACGCCGCATCGCGCCGCGCCGCGCGCGTCGTTGCCGTACCGCCTCCGTCGCGCCACCCCGGCCCCGCTGCAGCTCGATGTCATTTCACCGCTACCGCGAATCCCGCGCGCCAGTATCGTCGTCCTCCCGCCCCTTCTCCACGCCTGGACGCCGCGCGCTGCGCCACCCCCGTTTCCCACGGTGCGCCCGTTGTCCGCCCGGCGACCGCGCGTCGTTGCCGTGCTGCCTGCGCTCCGCCTGGCCCACTGCGGCTCCACCTCTACAGTGCTGCTGATCCAGTTCGCCGCCAGCTCACACCCGGCCGCCACCATCTTCCCATCTTTCCCTGGCTGCCGCGCCTATAAAAGGAGTCCGGCGTGCTTTGCCACCCCTCCTCGGGTCAACGCACACACACCCGAGCGCACTCGCGCGCACGCTCTCGCGCACGCGCACACGCGCGGAAGCACATACACACCCTGCCCTTTTCCCCTCGCCGGCGCTCTCGCGATAGGAGAACTCACCGGGAAGAGCATCGCCGCGGCCAGCCCTCGCCGCCGCCCCACAATTCCACCCCTCCGACCTCTCCCTCTCCAAATTGAGGTGATCCCGAGCTTCACCACCATCACACGCACCTTCCCCACCACCTCCCACGGCCGGAGCTGCCCTAGAACGCTGGAGCACCGCCGCGCCCCAACCGCCCACCTCGCTGGCCCCTCTGGTCACACGTCGCCAGCGCAGCACGCTGCACCTCCCACCTCCACGCCACCACTACCCACTTTGCCACCTCACCCTCTCCCTCGTCGGCTTGACCTCGTCGCCGGAACCGGCTCTGGCGACGAGAACCGTCGGCGAGGCCCCGTGAACTGGCCTCAAACCGGCTCGGCTCAATCCCCCCGAACCGCCGTCCGCCTCGACGCTGTTTTTCCCCTCCTCAGTCGCTGACTTGCGGGCCCCACGCAGACGGCGTTGGCCGCGCCGTCGGCGCTCGGGCCGGGCTGCGCCACCCCGCGCCCGTGGGCCGCCAGCTGGGCCGCGCCTCGCGCCGCGCGTGGGCCAAAAGGTGAAGCGGGCCGAGCCAGGCCGGAAGAGAACTGGGCTGCGCGTGGTGAATTAGGCCCGCGGTTCATTTTTTCTTTTCTTTTCAATTTATGATTTTCTTTTCTAAAGAATTTCATATCTCGATCATTTGGACTCCGATTTAGGCGATTCTTGCGCCTAAATTCTCCATAAATCTAGCTCTACGCATCCATGTACATCGCTTGACTCTCACACACTTCGTTGTTGTGTCTACAGAAATCCTTCTCGCCGACATGCAACCCCCACACTCTCGGCGCCATCGCCCCCGCCATGGCCGTCCGTACCCGCAGCAGTGGCACACCTCTCCTAACCCTTACCAAGTCCAGCGGTGCGATCGGCCCTCGGCTCAGCACCCTGCGACGCAGCGCCAAACCATGGAGCCACTTAGCCTATGGATTCCGGAACCGTTGGTACAACCTTCTTATCCTTCTCCCAACACCATCAACCCTTGTTGAGCTCATAATATGCCTTGTTTGTTTGTTCTCTGTTGTTGCGCTTAGGTTATACCGGAGATTCTGGTCGGAACGCCTTTCATGGCAAGGATGTTCGAAACACTCGAAGAAAGCAACCGGCGCATGCACCAGATTCTCGACGAGCACGCTAGGTGGGTGGAACGCCATCACGCCCGTCAATAGGAGTTAGAATGCCAACGTATCCGAAGGATGATGAACCCTCGCCCTCGGCCGTCGACGTCCCGATAGACCCCAACGAAGTGAACGGCAAGTCCACTAGAATCTCACTTGATGCATAAATTATCCAGTTTTTGATAAATAACCCATTGCCTTGATTAATGATAAAACCTGCATGTTTTGCTTGCTAAGGAAAACCTGGTAGGATAGCCACCCGAACCTTTTAGACGTAGCGCGCACAGGTGGATCGCTCACTCAATACTATGCATATTAATCTTGTTGTGGAACTTGGGTTGAAAATGGGTTGGTGTGCGTTTGCGAAAACATGGGGAAAGACCCCGGCAGTCGATCTCGGTCGACTACGCCACGTGGTTGAAGGGTGGAGAGCCCGGGTACCATTCTCACGGTTACACTGGGGCCCGGCCTCGTGGAGAGGACCGAGCGGTGTTTGAGGAAGCTCTGCTCTTCTAAGGACCGATTTGGAAGTCTCATCTTGCCTAACTCTTTATAGTGCAACCATTCGATGTTGTATGCGGCGACACTTGGCCGGAACCCGCAAAGAATAACCAACCGATACCCGTAGGCTGGGAGCACCAAGAGACTGGGAATGGTGGAAGCCATGTGTTTGCTGGCACTAAAGCGGCATCGCGTGTCTGCTGGCACTGATGCGACAGGGTCCCACGTTTCTTTTGGTTGAGGTCGGGAAAATACTTGCGGGGGTAGAGCCTTGAGCGGGAAGGGACCTCACTGATCATGAGTGCCTGGACCAAACTTGTGGATAAAGTATGCACCTCTGGCCAGAGTATAAACCTATCCGGATAGTCCGTTGTCCACTGGTATGGACGTTGAGTTACGGCTTGGTTTCTACCGGTAGTGATTTATAAAATTGGGGTTTGGTTGGGTGAAAATGATGTTTTTGGAAGCTACGGGCGTGGCCCGGGAGCAGTGGAGAAAAATGTTGACCTGCGAGCCATGAGCCACGATGGACCGGCAAGTCCAGTGGCACCCCTTTTGGAAAAAGTGTTTTCTGGAAAATAAAACTGAGAATTAATGAGCCTTGCATATTTTTCTGGCAAAACTATCCTGAGCTCCAAATATATCTTGCATATAGTAATAGCTTTGACTCCAAATTCTTTATGGAGGAAGGTGGGCTTGCGGAGTACATTTTTCGTGCTCACCCCCCCTCCTTTTTGTTGTTGTTTTTCAGAGAAGACGAAGTCGCCTTTTAAGGGGGCTTGTACGTGTAAGGGTTGCGGCCTATCCCAACGGTGTGAAGTGGGAAGGCTTGGGTCTACCGTTTATGTTCCGCTGCTTTATGTTTCGAGCTGCGCCCCATTTGGTCTGTCCCGTTAGGGCGGATCTGTACTACTCTGATGTAAGAATGTGATTATCATAACCCTGGGAATGATAATAAAGCACATTTTAGTCCCGCTTACGGGCTGGGGCGCTTCACTGCGGCGGCGGGAATGCGAGCTCGTCGTGCGCCACCAATGGTGACGGCGGCGGCGGCTTCTGTGCTAGAGGGAGCAGGGAGCGCAGAGCGGAGCGAGAATGGGTGGGTGGAGCGAGGCGTGAGCGAGAGTGGAGGGAGTGAGAGTGAGGAGGGGAGTGGGAGCGCGCCCGGCCCGGTTAAGGGCCGGCTGGTGGCCGATGGCAGGCGACCGCCGCGTGGGCAACTGGGGATAGGGAAGGAGGAGAGGCAGTGGGGCCCAGTGGGGCCCATGCCCAAGGTTCTTTGAACCTGGATGCCAGGCGTGGGGCGGGAGTGGTGTTGTGCCACTGACAAGTGGGACCCGCTGCTCTGCCGGCAGCCCTGTCCTCCTCTCCGCTCCACCCCTCCCTCAATACGGCAGCCCGCCGGATCCTGCTTACTCTCCGGCGGCCACGGAAACACACAGGTCCTTCCATGCAGCCTGGTGTTCTTCTCTTTTATTGATTTTCAAAACCCCCAACCTCGTCTCTGCATCCAATCCGATCGTGTGGTCTTTCTTCGTCGGGGATGTTGATGGGCATCCAATCCCATCGTGTGGTCTTGCTTCGTCGGGGATGTTGATGGACTATGAGCAGACAAATCCTTACTTGTATGCACGAGGTGGGATTATGATCTGGTATTTGTTGACTTGTATATTGGATTTCTTTTTGATTGGAAGTTTATTTTGTATCGTGATTCAATTTTCGTTTGATTTGATTTGTTATGTGTGTTGGGCTTGCGGCATTTGTATGTGTATGGATTCGATTTTCCTTTTCGTGTTGGACTCGGACTTGCTTGTGGCCTCGACGGGTAGAATGTGAACGACGTGATCAAAGCTTTTTTGAGTTTCTTGAACAGACCGTACTATCTTCATTTATCTATTATTAGTACGTATCGTCCCCTTTTTTAGTATATTTTCTAAGCTATGTTTGATTAGACTGAACTAAAAGTTTGCTGCTGAAATTAATTCTTATGCCATGGATAAAAAAGAACAATGTGATGGATAGCTGTGGGGAGCCACCATATCTCTCGTTCTTTCTAGAATCACCGCGACTTCTCCCCCGCCCGGTCTCTTCCCGATCCCCATCTCTGCCTGACCAGCCCGACACACACACACAACAAGCCCCCCCGCCGCTACTCGTCAGCCTCAGACCCTGGCAACTCTGCACAACCCCCCCCCCCCCCGCCACACACACACAACATGGCGCCCTCATCCCTCAGCCACCGGGCTAGGAGCACTGCTCTGCCGGCAGCCCTGTCCTCCTCTCCGCCAGCATCGATGGCCTTGTGCTCCTCCCCTCCCTCAATCCATCAGCCCGCCGGATCCTGCTTACTCTCCGGCGGCCACGGCAACACACAGGTCCTTCCACGCAGCCTGGTGTTCTTCTCTTTTATTGATTTTCAAAACCCCCAACCTCGTCTCTGCATCCAATCCGATCGTTTGGTCTTGCTTCGTCGGGGATGTTGATGGGCATCCAATCCCATCATGTGGTTTTGCTTCGTCGGGGATGTTGATGGACTATGAGCAGACAAATCCTTACTTGTATGCGCGAGGTGGGATTATGATGTGGTATTTGTTGACTTGTATATTGGATTTCTTTTTGGATTGGAAGTTTATTTTGTATCGTGATTCAATTTTCGTTTGATTTGATTTGTTATGCGTGTTGGGCTTGCGGCATCTGTATCTTTATGCATTCGATTTTCCTTTGCGTGTTGGACTTGTACTTGCTTGCGGCCTCGACGGGTAGAACGTGAATGACGTGATCAAAGCTTTTTTGAGTTTCTTGAACGGACCGTACTATCTTCATTTATCTATTAGTACATATTGTCCCCTTTATTAGTATATTTTCTAAGCTATGTTTGATTAGACTGTACTAAAATTTTGCTGCTGAAATTAATTCTTACGCCATGGATAAAAAAGAACAATGTGATTGATAGCTGTGGGGAAGCACCATATCTCTCGTTCTTTCTATAGTCATCACGACCTCTCCCCCGCCCGGTCTCCTCCCGATCCCCATCTCCGCCTGACCAGCCCGACACACACACACAACAAGCTCCCCCGCCGCTACTCGTCCGCCTCGGACCCTGGCTCCTCCGCACAACCCCCCCCCCTACACACACAACCTGGCACCCTCATCCCTCCGCCACCGGGCCAGGAGCGCTGCTCTGCTGGCAGCCTTGTCCTCCTCTCCGCCGGCATCGCCGGCCTTGTGCTCCTCCCCCTCCCTCAATCCGGCAGCCCGCCGGATCCTGCTTACTCTCCGGTGGCCACGGCAACACACAGGTCCTTCCACGCAGCCTGGTGTTCTTCTCTCTTATTGATTTTCAAAACCCCCAACCTCGTCTCTGCATCCAATCCGATCGTGTGGTCTTGCTTTGTCGGGGATGTTGATGGGCATCCAATCCCATCGTGTGGTTTTGCTTTGTCGGGGATGTCGATGGACTATGAGCAGACAAATCCTTACTTGTATGCGCGAGGTAGGATTATGATGTGGTATTTGTTGACTTGTATATTGGATTTCTTTTTGGATTGGAAGTTTATTTTGTATCGTGATGCAATTTTCGTTTGATTTGATTTATTATGCGTGTTGGGCTTGCGGCATCTGTATCTGTATGGATTCGATTTTCCTTTGCGTGTTGGACTTGGACTTGCTTCCGGCCTCGACGGGTAGAACGTGAACGACGTGATCAAAGGTTCGGACACACAGGAGAGGGCCAGATGTACCGGACTACTGGAGAACCCGACCAAGCGATGGATACGGAGATTACCGAGACGGAGACGGACCGCGTCGGGCAAGCGGTGCGACGGACAAAAAATTACTGGTAGAAAAACAAGCCCACCGCTTTTTATTATTAGGTATAGATATAGATCTGAAGAATACAAAGTACAGACACCCTCTGATGGAGATACAAGCCATAAATGGCGACCAAACGGACTAAAAGTCAAACTCCTGGGTAATCTGTGGGCATCCTCATTCAAGCTACAGCCTTCATGGACGAAGTGCATCTCCTGGAAGCTCCTAGCACTTGATTTGATCTCCTTCACTATGTGGCCTACTTGCCCATGCCTTCTCCGTTGATTCAGGTGATGACATTTCTGCAATATGAGGCCATCTTGACTTGCCTCACCGCCAGGTCACTTGCTAGGGCCAACCCCTCTCTGCATGCTATGGCTTCAAGGGTCTCAGCGTCCATCATGCCCGGGACTACAATTGGTGACGCCCCCAGTAATCTCACCGCCACGGCAGCACCTAGGGCTCGACCCTTGCACACTGCTGTGTCAACATTAATCTTGGTAACACCCTCTGGCGGTGGTATCCCCTAGCCCGTGTGATCGTCGGAGCTTTCACGACCTGTTGCTGGGCTGGGGAAGCGGCATCCAGATCCAACATGTATCGATCGATCAGTGAAACAGTGTGTCGACAACAGGTTCTGAAAAGAATCTTCATGTGTCACTTTCCGACATGCATACTAGATAGCCTAGACGAATGTCCACCACTACTTGTAGTGCCTCCTCCGATCCCTCTTGACTGATAAGCAGACTTCCGGTAGCCATAGCTTGGCATAATGCATGTTCCGGTACGTCGCGTAGGTGCTGCACCAGCTCTTGCCGCTCCAATGCCCACACGCTCCAAGCCACGTTAAGCAGGGGCGTGTTCCCAGGAATCCACCCTGCTGCAGAAAGGGCAAAGGTCCTGTTGTGCCATCTTCCTCCGTTTGAGTACATCAGTGTAGGTAGAGAACTAGAGATAGATGCGCCATAGCGTCGTCCCTGGGTGGCGACTCGGGGGGCGACCCGCCCGCCTGGCCCCGTCACGCCAGTTGGAGCCCGTCGGCCGCTGTCGTCGCCGGCCCTAGCGGCGGCGGCGGCGGCCCCTCTCCCTCCCTCTTCCTCCTTCCTCCTCTCCCCCTTCCTTCCTTTCCGTCCTTGCCCCCCTGGTCGAGCTCGAGATCCACTTCCTCCCCCTCCTCCTCCCTCTCCCCCTTCCTCGGTGGCCTCTTGGCGTTGGGCTGGCCGGCGGTGGTTGTCCGAGGGCGACGGCGGCTCTCCTCCGCCGCCAGATCTAGGGTTTCTGCCGCCCTGGGCGTGGCGGCGGAGGCTCCTCGGCGACCGGCTCCTCCGGTGACGACGGCCGGGGCCTCCCCTTCCTTGGTGGCGCGATGGCCTCCCTGGCGGCGGCCTGGGCTTCTCCATCTGGCGGCGGCCGAGGTGGTCTTCCGGTGGCGGCGGCCAGGGCTTCCCCTTCCCTGGTGGCGCGGCGTCCTCCTTGGCGGCGGCCAGAGCTTCTTCCTCTGCGGCGCGGCGGCCGGGGCCCTAGCAGCGGTGGCCGCCGGGGGTGGCAGTGGTCGGCCCAGATCTGGCCTCCCTTCTCCTTGACCGGCCTGGGCGGCGGCAGCCGGCCTCGGTTTTGGAGTTGACCGGCTTGAGGGTGGGGTGGCGGCACCCCTCCTCTCCTCTCCTTCCCGGTTCTAGGCGGCCGGACGGCCGCCAGCGGTCGGCCGATTTGGGTCCCCCCTTCTCCTTCTCCGGCCTGGCCGGGCCCCCGGCGGCCCTCTTCCTTCCCTGGTGTCGCGACGGCCGGTGCTTGGCAGCCTCTCCGATTCTCCTTTTCTCTGGTGGCCTTTCTCCCTCCCTCTCTAGTAGTTCCGTGCTTGGCCTGGCAGCGGCTTTCTCTCCTTTCTCCCTCCATCCGGTCCCTGCCTGCGTCGGGGTTCGTTGGAGGCGTCCTTGCACCGGGGTGGCGGCGCTCGGATCTAGTGGTTGGGTCTGCGGCGGCACTATGGCCGGCTGTGGTGTGGCAGCAGGCCCATTTTTTAGGGTGGGGCGGTGGCGGCGTTGCCCCCCTCCCCCCCTCTCTCTCTCGGCGACGGTGCTGCCCTAATATTTGGCCTTGGCCCGCGGGGCCTCGGCGGCGGTCGATTGATGTTTTGGTGGGCCTGCGGCTGGCCCTCCCCTTTCCTCGACCGGTTAAGGCCCGGAGGCACCGTCGTCCTACCCCTTCTCTCTTCTTCGGCATAGTTGATGCTTTGCCCGTTGGTCTAGGCTTGCGGGGCCTTGTCGGCGGTCGGCTTCTCTCTTCCCTCTCCTTTCACCGCTTTCCACTCCTCTTGGATGCTTCCTTCTTCCCTCATGGCGGGCGTTGGCCTAGGTCGGGCCCGCGGTGCCGCCGGCGGCCGGGCCCTCCTGGTGTTCTCGAGGTCGTCTTCGTGCCCCTTGCCTTGTGCCAAGCTTGGTCGCCTCTTCGGTCTTGTGGATTTCGGGCTCGTTACCTTCTTCGGTCGTGTGGTCTTCGGGCTTGCTACCTCCTTCGGTCGCCTGGATGGTTGGCTCCTTCTATAGTGATCTTGGCCGTTCTTGGTTTGTGGTTTTGCTTGGTGGATGGGTGTGGTCGGCGAGCGAAAGCTCCGCTTGGCATGTGCTAAGCCGGCATTGGCTGCGCGGTGTGTAGTCTCCCTCTTGAGGGCTTTGTTAGGGCTTCCCACCCCTCGCTCCTCGGGTGAAAACCCGGTTCCTTCAGAATCCTCCGTTGGTTGGTCGTCGGCGGCGCTGCGGGCGTCGTTCTCCCTCTTGAGGGCGTCGTGTTATTGGAGCTCCCTTCGCTTTCCCTTGTCCAGTCGGCTTCGATCTGCTGTAGTTAGAGTTTGGTTGTCCAGCTTCGTCTCTCGTTAGCTTCCTGTTGTACCCGGTTCCTCTCTTCTTCCTCTTCTGCTTTTCTTGTGGTCGTGTGTTGCTTCTAGTGTGATGTCTTCTGCTGTAATCCTCTGCTGTAATCCTTTCTTCTACTTAATGAAACACGTGCACCGCACATTCTCAAAAAAAAAAAAAATAGATGCGCCATACGCCACAACAAAAATTTTTTATCTTTGATGAAACTTTGATCTTGCAGATACCTGTAGGCAACTAGCAGTAAGCCCACCAGGACATATTCAGTAGGCCATTGTTACTGCTGGGATGGGGGCGAAAATCTGCGGCACGCACACAATGACGGGACACAAGGCGGGAGTTGAGGTGCGTTCCACCAGGTTGGGCCACCTCCCCAGTGCCACTCCCACGGGCTCCTCCGTCCTTACTCACTACTCAGCTCCCCTGGTGGGCCTGATCGGTGAGGCTGCCTGCTAATCAGCTTTTCCCTCCCTAATTAATTATGCTGCACGGCTACAACGTCCTCGTTAGTCGTTAGCTAGCTAGCAACCCCGGCCGAGAGCCAGTCACCCTGGGCAGGCCTGGGGAGGGGCCGGGAACATGTCATGATGCGTATAATCAAGTGCATCTTTTCGCATGCATGCGGCCGGGGTCTCGAGCAATCAAATAATCATGCATGGCCGGATCAGATCAGATCAGATCAGATCAGCCGATGGACTGACTGCGAGCAGTGATGGTGATCTATCAGACGGGCCTTGCGCCTGGGCGGGCAAGGCAATGGAGGTGTACGTGGTGGCTTTTCCCTCCGACATGAATATGATCCCTAGCTTTGCGAGCCCTCTCCGGTCGTCGTCATCACATCACGCCCGCCCGCGCGCCTCCCTCTCTCTCTTTCTCTCTCTGGGACCGCCGCCGTGGCCATGCATGGCGCCCCCAAGCGGCTCGCTCGCTCGCTTGCCCACACCCAGAGGCCAGAGCTAGCCAACACACCACGGCGCACGGCCGGTCGCCAACCGTGCAGTGGTCCGTGGTGGGTCTTGGACTCTTGGTGCTGTACGTATAGTACGTTCCTTCGTTTTCGTTCCGACTTGCATTGCCGCGAGCCCTCCCCTGACCTGACTTAATTTGGAGCTACTACAGATCGAGAAATTAGACGAAGCAACAAAACAAGGCAGACCGGTGCGCTGCTTGCGTGGTTTGCATTGCATGCAAGCTCTTGTCAGACAGACTGTCACACAGGCAGGCACAGGACCAGGACATGAAGGCGAAGCAGCGTTTTGACCCTGCGCTGGCCCACCTGACGACAACATATCACACACAGACACAGTACCTGCGCCGCGGATGGACGGACGGACGTGGTGATCGCTGATCGGTGCATGGGACCAGCCGATCGACCAGAGCCCGTCGTTCAACGGTAGCTGTAGCTGTTGGGAATTCCAACCACCTGACGACACCGTGCAACGCCACGCGCACCGTATATATGCCTCCCTCCACTCCAGCGTTTCTGTGACAGGCCGGACACAAGGTCAACAGACCGTTGCTCGTACTAGCTAGCTAGCCACCAGAAAATCGATTGCCGATTGGAGGCCGTCACAGGTCCTGAGAAAAGGTGCGTGGAAAACCGTCGTTAGCTGGCTGGCTGGTACAGTAAAAATGTAGTGTACTCCAAAAAGTAGTGACATACTTACTTGCTACGGCGAAGCTGCCGGGCCGGGTGGCGTCCATCGGCAATGCCGTGCGGTGTGGGTATCTGGGTTGTGGCCTACCCAGCCGGCCGGCCGGCCTCGTCTGCATGCCTGCCGAATTCCCCTGTTGTGTGTGTGTGTGTGTTCCGGACATGGGCCTTGCCCGATCGAGTTGACCGCGCCTGCCAGCCTGCCTGCCTCCACGAACCCCTTGCGTGCCCGCCCGCATTCTCGTACATGAATCTGTATCAATGTGGAGTACTCCACCACAGGATGTGACGGGTTGTCTTCTTCATTTGGACCTCTCCATATTTGTTTGCTTCCTAAATCCAGTCCTAGGGCATGGTAGATGGTACCATGCATGGGTCGCTTTCTAAATTTTATACACTCCTCCTTCCATCTCAAATTATAAGTTGTTTTATCTTTATTTTAGCAAGTATCAACGGCTCGTCTAATTTTAATAATTTATGTAAATCTAGAAAGATTTAAGTTACAACGAAAGTTATGATATGCTAAGCTGTCTCACACGGGAAATAAATTAAAAAAATATTGATTTCTTTAAATAAGATAAGCCAATCAAATTTGAAAAAAAATCAAACTATTTTATAGGACGGATGGGTACGACGAGCTGGGTGCAGGAACATATGGAGGAGTAGCACTCCATATGTAGCACGGGGTCACTGGGCGCCGCGCGCGCCCGCGACGCGCACGCGTCCCTGCCGTGGGGCCCACGCGGTGGCAGTGAGTGGAGGACACGGCGTGCGTTGGGAGCGCGCGCTCAGTAAGAATTGGGTATGTAGCAGTAAGATGTACCACGGGATGTGATAGAGATTGGCTTCTTCGTTTGGATTGCCTGCGGATCTAGTCTACTCCGTAGGCACACAAGACCATGTTTGCATGCATGGGTTACTTTCCCATTTTAATCAACAGCAAGTAGGGCCAGACAAAAAACTCAAAGCTCGATAACTCGCTCGACTCGGCCCGTTAGTGGCTCGACTCGGCTCGGCTCGTTTCCTTAATCAATATAGAAATAGCGAGCCGAGCTAGCATTTTAGCTCGTTTCCTTAATGAGCCAGCTCCAAACGAGCCAAACACTCATAGCATGAAATAAATATGTAAAATGGTACTGATAAATATGACTTACAATTACATTACATATTATATTTTTTATTGCCGCTTTGCTTGTTGCCATAAATATATATTATTATCTTATAGTAATATAATTATGGCTGCTACATACATAAAGTTGCATCTTAGAATTTTTTTGTTTGATCCAATGTTGAGAATAGAACTATGACATGAATGTGATGTATTTAGATAGTAACACTAGCATTTTTGTTGTTATATATCTAATATGTTTTGTTCTTCTGGCTCACGAGTATAACGAGCTGGCTCGAGCTACTAACGAGCTGAGCCGAGCCGAGCTAGACTTCTAGCTCGTTAGTATAATGAGCCGAGCCGAGCCAGCTCATTATACTAACGAGCTATAACGAGCCGAGCCATAACGAGCTCGAGCTGGCTCGATATCCACCCCTAACAGCAAGACCTAGTCTCAGATAATTATAAAATCATTATCTCAAAAGATTTGTGCTACGTCTTTTAATCATTTAGTTCCGACAGTCTTGCAACAAAACCAAGACAAACCTAACTCCTCCATTCGTATCTCATGACCGGGTGGTTTGGGCCTTGCATCAATCAACTAACATGGTGGCGATCGTGTTTTCCCAAACTCTAGCGAGGCTAGGGTTCTGAGTTTGAAGATAACAGTAGTAATGGAAGAGGGTAGTTGGGCAGAGTACAGGGCACCAGAGCAACGATCGTCTCGTCAAATGGCAACCGAAAAGAGAAGCAATAAGCTTGTCGCGGACGTGACGAATGGGATCACACTGAAGCACCCTCTCTCCCCACTAGAGCCTCTCTAGCATGGAGTTCCTTCGAAACCCTACACTGTGATATGGTGGTGGCTCATCGAGGAGGAGGAGGAGGAGTAAGAGTGGTGGAGGCGCGCGGGGGCAAGGGAAGTCTCAAGGAATAGGAAAAGGGGACAACCAGGGAACCTGGCAAGAAAGAAGGGAAGAAGGGCATCTGTTTAGACTTTATGGAAGTGGACGGCAAACATTTCCTAACACTAGCACGCCAGCCCGTGCTCTCGCACGGTTTTGAGTCTTATAATATATATATGTTAAATATTAGTAGGTAAACTGATAAAAACATAAATTGATGATTTATAGACAATATAGACATACTTTTGTTGATCTTTTTTAAGTAATAGAATTTAATAATTTGAATATAGATTTAAGAAAATATTTTTATTTTTTAATAATATAGGCCAGTATTTACATGAAAACTTAAAGATTAAATATATAATAATAATAATGTCAATTTAGTATGAATTTATATCTTGTATTAAATTATATCTCGTGATGTCAAGTGTGTAATTTAGATGAATAATTTATGGGAACGTCACGTACCTTTGAAAATAAAAAAGCTATTAAATCCTAAAATAATTCGCTCCTATCAGGAGTCGAACCTAGGACTTGTTGGATGGCAACTGTCATTGAAAATAAAAAGTTATTAAATTTTAAAATAATTTGCTCCTATCAGGAGTCGAACCTAGGGCCTATTGGATGGCAACTGTTAGGAGTTATTTTAGGATACACATCCAATGGATATTATTAATGCTGATTATTATAAACCACTAAATGGATGGCCGGATGTTTTGCTTTTTTGTGGGAATTTTTAGGATTTATTTTTTTCTAGAGCATCTGGCTAGGATTGATCTTAAGGCCTCGAAAGGAGTCTCTAATTAATAATAGTAAGATATGCTAAGACGGTGTTTGGTTGTTTACGGATTTTCAGTATCTGCATGCAAGACAAAATCCATATTATACCATGAAACAATGTGTTGTGTTTGGAACTAAGGGCGCGTTTGGAGCGGCTTCGGCCAGCTCCGGCTCCTCCCGGACAACGACCTGCAGCGTCCGACAGGAGGACAAGCCGCTCCGGCTCCTGCTCGCCTGTCAAATGCGCTCTCACAGCGAATGGCTCCGGCGCTGGAGCTGCGTGAACATAGCTTCGACGAGGAGCGGGAGCACTTGCAAAAGTACGACAGCAGCCGGAGCCGGAGCGGCCAGGAGCGCTCCCAAAGAGGCCCTAAAGATTCTGTGTTGGATATTGTGCCAAGAGTTTGTGTACTTCCATCTTTACCATACTCTCCACCCACACGTAAAGTAGCACAACATTCTTTACGGTGGTATTTTTGTCATTTACAGTCAAAAGTCCCATCAAATATCTCACATTAGCAGCCTGCGTAGGGATAGCGGGATACTGGTTGGATGTTTCAAAATGATCAGGTCTATTATCTGGACCGTTTGGCTTCCAATCTGATTATTTTTCACATCCTCAAGAACCAAACAGGCCCTAAAACACCCCCTTGCTCTTTATGTTAGAACCAATTGCCCATCGACACGCATACATGCTTTAACCACTGCAGCTTAAACGGTTCAAATGTCTTAAATGAAATAGCAGTGCTCCTGCTTTTAAGTTTCAAAAAAAAAAAGTTCAAATGTAAAACGATCCGCACTCGGAGTCCCTGAACCATCATATATATCCGATTGGCGAGCGTGGACATGAAGCGGTGTCCACTGCACCATCAGTTCTTAGGCTATTTCCATCAAGGAGGGCCAAATTTGGTTGGGGGGGGGGAGGGGGGTAGAGAATAGGGATGGACCCCCATTTAGACCCCCTTGATGGAAACAATCTTACGTGACTTAAAAGTCAGACCAGATCACCAGATGTTGTCCATCGACGAATGAACGGCTGCATGCCTCTGATCAGATCGCATAGCGGCACGGCCGATCGAGATGGCGTCACTGCATGGTCCCACGTACGTGGCCTAGCCCACAGTTTTTTTGAACAGTAATTGGCAGGTGTTCTGCCTTTTCATTATAGAGGAAAAAAGAAGTTTAACATCCGTGCATACAAAGAGAAAGAAGAAAAAAGGCCAGTCTCACTCCCCACACCAGATCCTATGACCAGCCTTCTAGCTACTTACAGAGTTACATTGATGCACCATATTATAAAAAACAACTTCCTGAATAATAATAGAAAGAAGCAGGTCAGGTTGGAGTGATTTGTTTTGGAACACCCTCCGGCATCTTTCCCAGATGTTCCATGCCGTGTAGATGCCTAGACCACAGTAACATGGCACCTTGAGTCCTGAGAATCATTGCCCGTGTGGTTGCGGCGGCAGGGTTACTTAGTAGGAGTACTTAAGATGAAATCATCACGCTTGATGCTCTTATATCTATCTAAACACTTTTAGTTTGCAGGTGGTACGGTCGATCAGCTACCTAACTGGGGCTGCAGGCCTGCAGCCATGGTATAGTAGGTCAGGCATGGAGGACAGCGAGAGGAGAGGAAGAGGACGATCGCAATGGAAGACAGCGTCGCGCGCATAGTGACGATCGTCCCATCGAGCGGCACGCGGTGACCGGGCAGACGGACGGACGGATATGATCGATAGGCAGCGTCGTCGTCGACACGTCGGGCTTCACGTGCGGCGGCCGGCGTGCGGCCGTGCGGGTGGACCATCGCCGCGGATCGTCGGACGTACGCGCGCGCTCGCTCGATTTGACGTGCCCGCTGGACGGCTGGAGGTGATGTGATGAGAGGAGGCACTGCCCGCACCGCACCTAAACTGCATGATAGCCTCCCATGCATGTGCTGTCTTGCTTCTCATTAGTTGCGTCGCGTCAGGGTAATCAATGGTGATGGAATGTTATCGACGCTCTGCTCGTCGTCACTGCCAACTCGATCCATCTTTAATTTTCTTTCTCCTTTTTTAATAATCACATAATTTTATGACGAAGCAACGGGCACCGAATCTTCTCGTGGCTGGGCCGATAGACATGCATGGATCGATCGGATGGAGCCAGGGTTATTACTTACTTAGTACTGTTAGGCTATCTCCAGCAAGGGATGCAAAGAGGGAGAGGGGAGGGGGGTGGGGATTTGGCACCGCAGCGCAGAGTGAAGGTGGGGTAAAAAATAGGGATGCACCTCTTTTTATACCCCCTTGCTCAAGATAGCCTTACGGTGTCAAACAAAATGCCCAGGTGGAGGTGGACGTGGCATGCCTTCTTGACAACAGATTTATGCGTACACATCGGTGCATGCTTTTGGCTAAAATATCAGCAAAGATATACAGTACATAATACACACGGCCTGGGATTTTGTTTTCGTTATAAGTAGGAGTATATATACATGTGGCTGTGGGACTAGTTACGTTTAACATGTCGTCACGTACAGTATATCACGGTTCCTTTAATTTAGGCATGCATCAGCAAAGATAATGACATGACGCGGCCGACAAAACGGCAAACAACGATTCATCGGCTGAAGTTGGGTTTTGTCATGTTGTAATTTAGAGCCGATTATGGAACTTCTCGAGTCAGCGCGATGCTGTTGAGCCGATTTTGTATTGCTGGAACATAAAGGGGAATCGGCAAAAGGAAAAGGAGAAGAAACAGAGATTTAGAGAGGCAAATTTCATTATTTTACATAGCAAAATATATTTACATCCCTAAGCCGACACCACGGCTGTTCACCTCCAAAATTTAGAGACTTTTTTCCAGAGAGCCGATGCAACGGCTAACACTAAAACCTAAGCTAATCCTACTGCTACTACGATAGGATGCTCTAAGCATCGCTATCGTTAGCCGACTCCTCATCGGCTTCTTCCTCATCTCCGGCGGCTTCGTCGCCGGTGCCCTCGTCTCCAGAGGAGCTGAGGTCAGATGGGCCCTCCCCGTACTGTGCGAGAAGGTCCGCATCTTCGTCTGGCTCCTCCGGCGCGGCATCGTCATCCGACTCCGATGGCTCGATGTCGCCATCTTCATCGTCGTCGTCTTCGTCGTCGTTGTCCTCTTCGTCGTCATCATCGACGGGCGGCGCCTCCATCTGCCTCCTCTTGGCAGGGCGCTCCGGTGTTGGCGAGCGTCGCGGCAGATGAGGGTTCCACGGAGGAGACGCTATCGCATCCTCCAGGTCTTTGGCGCAGCCGAGGTTCACCTATGTCCCGGACGGAGGGTCCGGGATGTCCGGGCCGAAGAACTTCAACCAGGCCATGGTGGCCTGGTCCGGTGACTCCTTCTCGCCGTCCGCCGGTGCAGCCGGAGGGGCGTTATCGGCTCCTGCCGCTGGCAAAGGAGCTGAGTCCGGCAGTGCAGGAGGGCAAGGCGACGGTGGGGCCGGCACATTGGCGGCTGTAGGAGCCGCCGGGCCCGCGACGGAGGCGACGGAGGGCGAGGCTAGTGGGGTAGGCGCTCGTGACCCCATCACAGAGGGGGAGGAAGGTGGCGATGGTGGGTTGTTGCTGCCGATGGAAGACATGGCTAGAAAGGGTTTTTTCGGCTCTTTTCTGGTTTAAGGAAGAAGAAGAGCCGATGCCGATTGGGGGGAACATGGGAGCCCTGCCTTTTATTAAGCGTGAGGCGATGGGAGCGAAGGGACACTGTACGGGAAACCGCAGGGTCGCGCGGGTCATCATGGCAGTTGCCATGAAAGACTGTGTTGCAGTGCAGGATGATGGGACGTGCATGGCCAGGTTTCACACTCATCTGGTTTTGAAATAAATAAATCTTTATTTGCCAAAACCAGGGGGCATGTGTTGACAACGGAATTTGGCCGCCCTGTTAATGGACCAAAATCGGCTTTGGGCTATAGAGAAGCTGTCTAAGGAAGCGACGACGGATGGTAAAGCAGACCATTGGGCCTTGTATCGTAGATTAAAGATTAGTTAAAAGAGTCCAGTTTAAGTCGGATAGGGTTTGTAGCTTAATTATAGAAGGGCAGGCTTACCGCCTGAGTCTCCGGACTATAAATATGTACCCTTATCATCGAAATAAAGTTGACGACATACGTTCATCAAGCAGCGGTTGTCTCTACATCCCCTCGGCGCATCGCCACCTCTAGCGACTAGAGTTTCAGGTAATTGTCATGTTGCCTTAACGATTTATTTCGTTATAGGCATTACGACGTTAGTCGCCTGGCAAGTCGTGTACTGAAGCGTTTTTTATGGCACGGTTTGCTAGTTACCATGATGAATCTCGCGATAAGCTTAGCTTAGCGCGAGATCCATTAGTTATCCCGATGAATCTCATGTCAAGCCTAACTTGGCATGAGATCCATCACGTGTATGAGCCGATATGCTTGCACGTCAGCTCATGTACAACTTGTTGTTATGCTAATATCTTCTATGATGCATGCTATCACGCTGCTAGTTTGTTATTAGATTAGCATATCGCAAGGCTTGAGGCATAGATTAGATCTGTTCTTATAGCTTTATCTACAGATCATGTGTTATTAGGAAGATCCGATGTATACCCTGTCATGCTCTTATCTCTTATCAAAGATGCATCTGCTTTTATAGCTTTCCTATATGATCTTTGATGTAATAGTAGATTTAAGGCATGTTTGACGTTCATCTGGATGTTTTAGCCGACTGGAACAGATCTAGTCGTGTTTCTTCTTCCCTTTATTTGAGCACTTCATATATTATATCTGGATAATATGCTATTGGTAAGACAACAGGGCCTTGCCGACGCAGAAGATCCGACCCAGGATGAGCCGATCCAAGCGATCTGGCTAGTATTTAACGTTTAATCTGTTTTGTCTACTTTACAGAGGAAACAGGAACCAACCAACGCTATCACCACCACCACAACCTCCCTGGCTAGGTTATAAGCCAGGTGGCACGCCCGACTAACATTGAGCCAAAGACGATCGGCTGATCCGTTCCGCTGATCGTGGGCCGCAGCAAGGGGGAGCGATCCCTACGATCCACATACACCTCCCGGCCGTATTGTGTGAAACTCTTCAGGGTGCTACCCATCAGTTTCCTAGTGCCACAGAGCACCAAGCCCCAAAAGTAACGGATCCACCAAGATTGCTTCAAGGGTCACCAAAGCTCACAAAGAACAAGAGAGAGAGAGGAGATGGAGTTCTTGAATATTCTCTTGAATACTATCAAGCTCACTCAAAGATTGGAGTGGATTGGAGGTAAAGTGAGTGAGAGGAAGGTTGAAGAAGGAAGAGCTCTTTCAAACTTTGTCTTAGGTTGAATGGAGTGCCAAGAGCTTGAAGATGAAGGGGTATGAGGGGTATATATATCACCCTCTCCCGAACTAGCCGTTATAGGCGAAACCAGTGAATACAGGTTGAACCGGGCGGCAGGTTCAACCGGGATTGGCTGAGAAATACAACCCGAAAGCCCATTCCGGTTAAAGTTGCTGATAGAGGTTCAACTAGGATGGTCAACCGGGATTGGCTGAGAAGCAACCCGAGAGCCCAAAACGGTTAAAGTGAGGTGAACCGGTTGAACCGGGATTGCAAATTGAAACAGAGAGCTCATTCCGGTTGAAGTGAGGTTGGGCCGGTTGAACCTTAGGCTCAACCGGGGTTCACTGAGAATGCATATTTGAAAGAGTTTGACTTTGTGGATTGGATCTTTGTGAAAGACTTGACCTTTGTGAGCTTGATGACGCTAGGAGCATTGCAAGTTGGACCCCACGTGATTGTACGGCGGTTCCTATACTCAAGAAATAAATTAGCAAATCTATTTGAGCTTTGAACTTGAGCGCGAACCACTTCAATTAGCCTTCAAATAAATGAGGGGCCTCTTCTCTTTCTTGCAATGACACCTTAGCACTTGTTTGCTTGATGTAGAGTTGAAACCCACTTTCACTTGCTTGATGTAACATTGAGTAGCACTCATTTTCAATATCACTATAATCATTCTCAAATAAGCTCATTAGTGCTTTTACTCCTTTGTAGCTGAGATATGCAATAAAGATTCTTCATGATCAGCCACTTGTCATTTCTGAAGAATTCAGTTAAAGTAGTGACGTCCAAATGGAAGAAATAGCTTTTATGTTACCTTCCATAATATTACAACCAAGAATCTCAAAGTGCATCAAGAATAGAGAACCAGTGATAACCAGCACTTGAGGTAATGTATTCCATTTAGAAAACCATTTTCACCATGACATACACAGAATAACCAATTTGAGAGTGTCTAAGTCATAGTGAACAAATGCAACAATGATAAGGCCAATGTGATGATCCATTAGCATATCCAACAATGGATTGATCCTTGGCCAAATATCCTTCCTTAAGGATAGATATCCAATATTGGTCCATTAGTGTCAACATGAGAATAGTATACAATGAAAGCACTTGATTCTCAACACATGAGAATATCTATGCTTGATCATTAGAGATATACATGAGAATTCATTCTTTCATATTTGATTATAATTAATCAACCTGTGAATATCTGTCAAGGCACTTCACAAAGAAGTTAGTCCTTTAATCATGTTGTCACTCAATGCACCAAAACTACTAAGGAGCCTTGCTGCACTTACAATCTCCCCTTTTTTGTTGATTGATGACAACCCCGATTAAAGCTTACAAGGGCTAAATAAATTCAAGAATATGAATTCTCAGATATTTGGTATGCTCTCCTTAAATATGTGCTTGAGTTACAGAAACTTGAAGTTGAGCCACACATGCCCAGAAACACATAATTTGTGCTAGGAGAGCTCCCCCTATATCTCAGCATTCCAAACACAAAGAACAAGAAAAACACAAAGTGAACCAAAGGGTGTTTGGTTGTGTAGCCATTGGCTTACATCGGCTAGTCTAGTAGGCGTTGCCGTACGGTCTGGTGCACCAGACAGTCCGACACCCTACACCGAATAGTCCAGTGATGCCAATCTACACCACCCAAACAAAACCACAAAGATCACACAGATCACACACAGAGGCACAAAGCCACTAGCACTAGATTACACTTAGAACCATGGTCAACACATGAACAAGAGCATGTTCTTCTTCTTCCATGTTCTTTCTCTTATTCTTTCCAGTTCTTCTCTTCCTGCCCCATGTCAAGCTATGAGCTATAAGCTTTAATGTTTCTCTCCCCCTTTGTCATCGAGCACCAAAAAGCATAGGTGGGGAGAAAAACACCATCTGATCCTCACTAAGAAGACGAATGGGGCCAAAAAGGACAACTTGCAGTGGAGATGCCATCCTGCTGCTTAGACTGAAGTTGGCTACCACTTGCATCTGCCATCTTTATAGCCCTTTGAGAGAAGAAATGAAGAGAAGCTTGATGGAGAGGCTGGTGTAATCATAACCTCCAGTGAAGTAGTGGCCAAACTCCACCAAGGACTCCACAAATCCATGGAGGAAAGTGGAAATCGCCTTCTTAGTCGCCAAAAGAGATAGTACAACGGTGGACAGAAGGTGGAGGAAGATAGGTGTGTATGCACACAGTCAATACCCCTTTGGACCACGGTTGGTAGTAAGAAAACGCGGATACTGGACAGTCGGTACCCCCTGCTGGATAGTCCGGTGGGATAAAGGTGGAAAGACTGAGGATTGAGCCATATCCATTGTTCCACTAATTTCTTTATGTAACACAATCCTCAGAGAAGATATAGAGCCTTTGAAAAGAAGATTTGTGCTAAAGTTTTTGGTCAAAAGATCATTTAGTTGAAGTAGATGAGTCTATGGAGATAAATTTCTTTTGCAACACAAAAAGATTTTGAAAGAAGGGCACGAGAGGGTATCTCAATGCATGTGGTTAGACGCAATCAAGCATAGGGAACAATAACCATAGACAGAGAGAGGATGATCACAAAGATCGAACAACAAATGTTTTGAAAAACCCCTCTTTTTTTACTAAACAAGAAAATAGTGAGATATCAAGTCATGCTTGAGATAAAACAGCATGTTTGACTCATATTCTCCTCTTCAAGGCATAAAAGGTACTCTAGAGCAAGAATATCAATCAAACATCTATTTTCAAGAAAGTCTCATGAGACAAACTCATGACAAGACAAGATATGCCACTAGCTTAGCCTTAGCAACCAACCCACAAAGAGAATTGATTAGATTGAAAGTCTTGTCACAATGCTATTGGCATATTTGGCTCATACCTCCTATCATAATTGAAACACCAAGCTCTCAAGATACACTCAAAAGCTTTTTAAGTTCCAGAGGTATCAACCAAATATCCATACTGAGTTTGAGACTCTCAACTAACCAACAACCACACAGCAACTACAAGGCCTTGAAGCACTTACAATGCATATGGACACATACCTTGGCCTAGACTTACCATACTTACAAGAATATAGCAATTTCTTTATATTGGTCGATGCCTCAGTTCAACCAGTATGGACTTCCTTAACCAATCTTGCTCTCTACTAGCATATTGGTTCAACCAATTTTATCCTTGTTCAACCAATATTGAAAACTGTTGGCTTATTGGTTCAACCAATGTCACCATGGTTCAACCATTATTCATTGAAGGTCTACAAACTTGCTCAACATGAAGGGTTAGAACCACAGTGCCTTAGGCATAACTCTTACTCCCCCTAAATGCATGCTTATGGTCTTTGAGTAACCATTTGGCATGCTCAAGTTTTGCTATTAACTTGGGAGGTTAGAGATTAAGCCTAGGATAAGAGAGATAATCAAAGAATGATACAATGACTCAACAAAAATACTCACTGTCACAAAGACTTGATGGATTTCACATTTTAGTTTGTCCAAAATGGGGCAATCTTCAGCAAATAGAACTTGAAGTGGCAAGATGGTCCTTCACTGGATAATCCGTTGACAACCACCGGATAGTCCGATGATTAGCATTTCAGCTGACATTATCTTGATAGATTTTATCCAATTTATTCATCTTTTTGTGGGTCTAAGATCTTGTGTTCTTGCACATGTTTAGCACATGCTCCACAAAGGAGCCATCAAGGTATCACAGAAACACAAGTAAAGATGGGAGTGGAATTTGAACTTGAATATCTTGGATATACTAAAAAACACTAAGAATTGACATATCCAAGCTTTCAAGGATCTGGTTAAACACATGCTACCAAAGATGCTATTGAGGATGATGATATTATGATGATATAAACCTTGGCTTGTGATGGGTAGGATTTATCTTGAGACAAAAATATATTTGAAGTTTTGCTTCTCAAGACTGCCAAGACCCTCAATGCATCCGGTAGGTACCTGTAGATATTCAAGCATGTTTTAGTACCCAAACTTTGTTGGGTCCATTAAGGTTAGTCAAATAGGTCTTGGGTACCCAAATAGCCTTGGCAGAAACCTTAGGTGCACAAAACACCTTAGCCTCACCATTACTACCCTTGGAAACACAAGTCATTTTAGCTTTCTTATTGACAAGGTTGGAATGAGTGAAATTACCATGTGGGCAATCCTTACCAAGATGCCCTTTCTCTCGGCAATTATAGCAAATTCTTTGTCTAAAGCCCTTAGGATGACCATTTGATTTGCTTGAGTGTACTTTCTTGTCTCCAACCTTGTTGTGTGACTGTCCTGAGCTTGTTGTGTGACTGTCCTGAGCTCTTTGCCTTGATTTGAGAAACTTGTGCAGCCACTAGCTTCAATGGACAAGCCGATGCCCTGACATCGGATACTCCAAAATCACTGGAGGGTCCGGTGCTAGGTTTCAGATAAGCCAGTGCACCAGTGTTGCTCACAAGTCTGGACTTGAGTGTTGGGCAAGCTTCAACATTATGTCCCTTCTCCTTGCACCAGTGACACTTTCTCTTATTCATGCTCTTTTGCCTTTTGGTTTGGCCTTGCTCTTTTGCCTTGATGCTTACATCATCGTGAGACACGGATCTTGTTGGATTGGAGAGTTGTGCATGGTTTGAACCTTTCTCAAGCTTGTTCACCATGTTATCACGATTATCTTGAGCAGGTTGCACACAACTCTTATCTTTGAACACAAACAAGTCCCTTTTTAGCTTTTCAATCTCTTTCTTGAGCTCTTCATTTTCTCTTGCAATGGAATCATCACAAGATTCTACAGTAACATTCTCAACACAAGAGTTACTTGCTTTAAGGCGGCAAGGGTTAGCACATGCAAAGATAGGTTCAATTGAAAAGTAAGAATTATTTTGCACAAGAGGTTCATAGAATTTTGACGATGTGACAAATACCTCATGTGCTACCTCAAGCATGCCTAGCTGATCAATGAGTTGCATACTTTCATCTAGAAGCTCATCCTTTTCTTGTTGAAGACTTAGGCACTTCTCATTGATCTTCTTTATCCACTCTTTTCTCTCTTCATTTTGCTTCTCAAGCTTCTCAATGTATGAAGAGACAATTGCAAACTTGTCAACATCATTGAATAGCTTGTCACACTTCAAATTCAGATTTGTAATAGCTATCTCAAGCTCATCCTTTTCTTCTTGAGCCTCCTTTAGCTCATCCAATTTCTTCACCAAGTAGTCTTCTTGATTCTCAAGGGTTTGCTTTTGCTTGGCAATGATTTGCATAAACATGATCATCTTAATTTGATCCTTTTTGCTAAGGTGATCAAATTCTAGATCCTCATCGGTGATTTCATCTTCTTCTTCGTCATCACTCTCACTCATCTCATCCTCACTTTCCTGATCCTTCTTCTCCTTCTTGGCCATGCGACATAGCTTTGAGCATGAGATGGTGGAGCTAAATGTTGATGAACATGATTCATCATTTGGCCTAAATCGTCGCTCTTCTTCTACTTCCCTAGCCTCCATGCTTACTTCCAAGCTATCACAGAGACAACTTGGTTCATCTTCACTGTCCGACACACTCTCTTGATGTGTGGCTTGTTCTTGATCATGGCATGCAAATTTGTTCTCAAGGATAACCCACATTTCATGGGCATCCTCAAGGTTCTTGTGTTCCTTGCGTAACCATGTAGTAGTGTCTAGACTCAAAGTTCTCAAAATGTAGTTAGCAACTCGAGCATTGAGTTGTAAGCATATTGTCTCCTCATGAGATAAGTTACCCCATTCATATCTAGAAGGCAATATGCTTACATCAACAATTCGCTCAGCAAATGGACCATTGGTCCTAAGAATATGAAATATATGAGCTGACCACAAAGGATAGTTAGAGCCATCAAGTATGAGTGTCTCACAAGAGACCTCACTAGGAGTCGACACCTTTTATCACGGTGGTGAAGCTTTTTGGTGAGTCCTGTGGCGGAACCGCCCAAATTAACCTGGTCTCAATACTTTAGTTAGACAAAAGAACCAATCCCAAGTTAATCCCGGTGGTTGGTCAGGTTTCTCAAGGGTTCCTGACGACACCGTTACTTCCAGGAATCAAATATACACGGATTGACCCGCGAACGAACCATTGGATTACTCTTGGTCAAACAAAATAACATATGAAACCAACATCGAGCCCATTGATGTTGTCTCACATCAAACAGCTTCAAGAATGGAACTTCATCATGTGGTCTCTTTATTTCTTCAACTTTAAGAGGTGGGAATCACTATGAGGAGATCATCTTAGGCATCTTCTTCAAGCAATGGGGATAAGCTCGAGAGTCTATCTGAAAGAAAAACATAAACAACAAACCCTGAGTACTAGGTACTCCACAAGACTTACCCGACCACTGGGTCTAAACCTGACTTTCTATCCTATGGCCGATTTAGTTAGGCCAACTCATACTGTGGCAGGCCTAGTGGTAGATCCTTAGCTCTTAAGATTTTTCTTCTTTTTAGTTGTTACCTACCCAGCTAAGTTGTGCCTAGTCAGTGGGAAGACAATAGCTCCAAATTATTATGAAGGTTCAATACAACATTTGGACAACGATGTAGAAACCGACCTGGTAAACAAGAGTAAGGAACGAGACTCATACCAAGATCAGTCTTTGGGACTTTAGTAAGAAGACTAACAAAGTTATGCAATACTAGTATTACTTCAAACTTTCGGGACATTTCGATATCCACAACCCTATAAAAATCAGATAACCTAACAAGCTGAAGTTCAACTACCAAGAAGTCTGTACAATGGAATGGAAGTTTAAGGACACTAGAACGATTCAAATTAGTTAGGGATTACCATAATTCTACAAGGAGTAGAGCAGTACTATTGTACCAGGGAGTGTATCAAGGCAAAGGATGTGCCAATTTGACAAGGATAATTTGCTTAATAAAAGGTGACAACCGACATATTTGAGTAAAATGAACATCACACATATAGAACATTCAGAATGTGCAAGGAGAGGATCAGATTCAAGGCAAATGGTAAATATCGATAAGGATCCTTTCAGTTTCTAGGCCAGAAAGGGTGGAAGAATTTCAAAATTTCCAAGATAGAAGAAAGTACGGGGGTTTGATGTGGAAGGAACCATGAGAAGCAGAGAAGGGATATTACAACATATGATGAACATGTCGGGTCGGATGCATAGGGCAGGATACCATCTAATGATATTTGTTCCCTGATACAAGTTAATGATGTACATGACCTATGAAAGTCAGATATGCTCAATGATCTAGACAACACAAATAAGCTTGAATAATGCAGACTTTTTAGTAAATCGATGCAGACATGTATATGGTTGATGAATAACCACACCAAACATAGTACTAGTGCATCAGGCTTATGCAAGATGATCATTCAAAATGGATGTGACCAAAGTGTATGCTTGAGTACCTATGACATGATGCATAGTGCAAGTAGATGGTGCACATGACCCATGATAGCACACAATCAATGATCATGAAATGGTGCATATGACTGATGAATGGTATGCATACACATTGAACATGATGCATGTATGAAATGTACACACCGAGATGTGTGTAATAATGCTCATATCATTATGGCAATTCATGATGCCCCCACCTGAAATGAATGCATGATGGGCACACATCATAATGAATCATGCAAAATGCTCACCGAATGCTATACACTCCACAATACCATATTCATGATACACATACAAGGCGCAAGGTCCACATTCCTCCTCGAACCAGACAAGGATCACATCTTACCTCATATCCAGTAAATTAGAATAAAACGAAAGGGTATGAACAGAGTTAGAGAAAGGAAAACAATTCAATTGTTTGCATACATCTCAAGTAGATTACTACTGAAAGTGGGGCCACATCCTCAAGTACCTAGATACCAGCTAACATCCTATGGCACATCTGTGTGGCTGCAGTCCACACGTGTCCATAGGTGCCTTGCGGCACCTTAGGTGGTTAGGCAAAGCCCCCACTGTGCAAGCAACTCAAATTAAAACTTCTCGGTTGGCTTGGAGAGAAGTTAGAAAATAGCCGCACGCTAAACCAAACAAGCACGCCCCAATTCCTAGCCTTGGTTTATAAACACTACAATTTACCCCCTTAAGCATACAACATTTGACAGACCAAGGAAAGCACTAGTAATGATGCACATGTCTTCGCAATGCAAAAATAATTCAGATTAATTAACAATGCAACACATGTACACCATGATGTAAGTGCTTAGATCAAGGAATGATGCAATGAAAACAATGGATGCTATGCAACTGATGGGTACTACACTAGACACTCATATGAGGCAAACTTGCAGTTAACAGAACCATCCCTTGATTTTTGCTTAGGTTAAGCAAACATAGGGAATAGAGTTGTAGCTTAAGAAATTGAATGAGTGTGATGATTTGATGATACAAGAATTGTGTCAACGAGGACACATAACTTGAGATAGCTAGGGAATGCCCTGGGTCCTTAAAGATTGAAACGGTTGTCTCCAACCTTAGAGAACTTAAAGGATGATGGAAAGAACAGTAGATTGAACAAAGATAGAAAGACCTGAGAGCAAGAGATCGAGATAAGTTCATCTGTGGTTCAACCATGGAGGGAAACTGTGACTACATCTTGAAAAGCTGCACCTTCCCCCTTAAAATGGTACTTCCAAACTCCATTTGACTTGCAATCCTTGCTTTTATTTAGAATCCGAAGGCATTAAACATGGCACCTCCATTCTCAGTGCCGAAATAAAATAATTTTGAACGTATAGAAGGAAAGATCGGCACACCACGTGAATGCAAGAATGATGCATGATCGTCCAATACGTCCTCACCAATCCTTATTGCTTATAACTAACGAAAACTTCGGTGGCTTATTACGTTCTCTCGCCTATAAATACTAGTCGATTTCTACACGCTTAACCTACGGACACGTGGTTAGGGTACCTGCAGAAAAATGCAACAATATGAAATTCCATACATTACCACACTACACCTAAGAGTGGCATCCATGCGATTATATGCTACGCTGCATGGACAACGCAGTGGCACCGCCTGCTTTTCAGTACCCGAACGACTTACCTCCGGTACTGGGGAATGCCGGGGTAAAACATGACTACCAAAGAACCAATCGAATCATGTGCAGCATTAAGGATCAAACCAATATGTGCAGCAGTAATTGCATAAAGCAATTGCCCACCTGAAGGAAGAGATGACCGCAAAGCTCCAAATAACCCGACCATCTCCCCTTAAGAAGCAAATCGTCCAACATATGCTTCACGGTTAGAGTATATGGTTGAGCACCACCCGGCTCAGAGGGATTCAACAATGCATGACGAGATTTAGTTAGATTATTGATTAAGTTAGAAGCCACCTGTATCTAACATCCTTAATATAGGGCTTTAACATATAATTTTTTTAACAAGTCAAGTAGTTGAAAATAGGTTTTGAAAAAAAAATAGTGCTTGAAGTAACCCAATCCAGTGCATATTCGGCTCTGATACCAGCTGTGGTGGAACCGCCCAAATTAACCTGGTATCGGTACTTTAGTTAGACTAAAGAACCAATCCCAAGTTAATCCCGGTGGTTGGTCAGGTTTCTCAAGGGTTCCTGACGACGCCGTTACTTTCAGGAATCAAATATACACGGATTGACCCGCGAACGAGCCATTGGATTACTTCAACACAGGCAGTTACACAAATAAACTTTAATTATTACAAACCAATTTTGAAGGAGAATAGATATAAACTGGAGTGATCTCCACAAAAGTATGAAACAGAGTTTAAAACTTACGGCAAAGATGTGTACCATTAAGTGGGACTCTCTTGGTCAAACAAAATAACATATGAAACCAACATCGAGCCCACCCATGTTGTCTCACATCAAACAGCTTCAAGAATGGAACTTCATCATGTGGTCTCTTTATTTCTTCAACTTTAAGAGGTGGGAATCACTATGAGGAGATCATCTTAGGCATCTTCTTCAAGCAACGGGGATAAGCTCGAGAGTCTATCTGAAAGAAAAACATAAACAACAAACCCTGAGTACTAGGTACTCCGCAAGACTTACCCGACCACTGGATCTAAACCCGACTTTCTATCCTATGGCCGATTTGGTTAGGCCAACTCATACTGCAGCAGGCCTAGTGGTTGATCCTTAGCTCTTAAGATTTTTCTTCTTTTTAGTTGTTACCTACCCAGCTAAGTTGTGCCTAGTCTATTTCCAAAAAAGAGCAAACACTTTGTAGAAACATGCTTTATCAAGAACGTTAATTTTCTTAACTACGATGCTGGTCGCGATCAGGCTGCTTACACCTGGTAAGTTCAGCGATTCGAATCGATTTGTACACTCCCGGGAGGGAACCCAAACACGCGCCAAATGCGTGTACGTCGACACCGCATATGGCATCCTCGCATCCCAACTACCACCTAGCCTGAACCGCCCGCGCCGACCCCGGGTATCCCACGATAACCGACGTACTACCTCCAGCCAGTGGGAGAGCGACGGTTCCAACCCCAGGTATAAAGGGATGAGAGATTACCGGAGCCCAATTCAGGACGGCACATGAATGGTACGCGTTCAAAGCCACAACCAGGCCAAGCATCGGACGGCCTTATGCGACATAGGCGGGGTCAAGATCCACATCCATGTTCATTCATTAAGGTTCTTAGTTATCCATACTGAAAACATAACTGCCCCCGCCACTGTCTCCAATTTCATATCTCATAACTTTACATATCCAGATTCCCATTTTTAAAGTAAAATCGGCCTAACATTTTCTTTTGGCTAAGCATACTAACTACTGCGTATAGGATTGATCATGCTGGATTCAGGGGTTAAGCATGCACAACTAGGGTTTCAATCAACTCCTAACTCTGATGCACAAACATAACGCATTCATTAGGACTCAAAAGACAAGATAGGAGATGCACTGGGGCTTGCCTGGTACTCAGGGGATATCAATAGTCAGAAATAATTAGAACTTGAGGCTTCATGTAAAATATCCTTCCAAGAATACCAAGACTTCAGGATAATAAACTTAAAAGCTGCTTCTCGTAGGATGTCTCAGCTTCAATGGACTTCATGATAATACATTCCCGGACTTCTTCTGGCGAACATCTCGCTTTATAACTAGCGTGCCTATGTATGCATGGAATGAGTAATGCATTATAATGCAAGAATGCAAAAATAAACATAAACGGGTGCAAGAATAAGAGTATAAGAGAGATATTTACTGGAGATGGAAGGATGCATAAATAACAGGTACAATGCACACAAGTATGAGGATGATCAACCTGTTATAAAAAGAACTACAAAAGTTCCTAAAAGAAAATGTGGGAGCACCGGAATAATTATCCAAACCTCACTGGAAGCTTAAATAATTTTCTAGGTTTCAAACTAATTTTTCTAGCTTTTCTAATAATTTTTCAAAGCCCTAAATTATTAGGAATTAATAAGAATTTCTAAATGAAAATACTTTTCCTTTTATAATTTAATTTATTATAGTTAAACTAAAAGATTAAAACTAATTAACATAATTAGATTAAATAACTTTTTTTAATTAAAACATACTCTTTTAGAAATCATTTCCAAATTAGAGTAGTTTGAAATTAAAATAGATTTAAAGTAATGGTCATAATAATAAAAATTAAGACTTGCATAATACATAAACCTTATAGAAATTAAATCTAATTCAAAGTAAATTCGTAATGGAAAAGATTAAATTCAGAAATTAAAAAGAAGCCCAATGCCCAAAAGAGCCTCTACGCAAAAGTTCAATTTCCCCCCTTGAACTATACAGCTGGTCTGGTTTTCCCCCTCCCAATTCCAGCTCAGCCCAACCAACAGGCCAGGCCGGCCCATCCCCTCCCACTCCCTCCTTTCTCGGCCCACTGGCTCGGCCTGCTCGGCCTTTGGCCAAGGCGTGGCCCGGCCGCGGCTTGTGCGCGGGGCGCGCCTGACGTGCGCGCGACATGCACGCGGACGTGGTGCACGCCCGTGACGGCGGCGCCGGCGACCACCCGCCACGGCGGTGCGCCCCGGCCTTCGCCGGCGGCGACCAAAGCGCACGGCGGCGCTTTCTCTCTCTCTTCCCTCCTTCCTCTTTCCCTCTCTTCCCCTCTCTTCCCCTTCTCTGCTCGCAGCGGCCGCGGCGGCCATGCCGCACGCACGGCTAGAGCGCGGCGGCGAGTGGCTCGCATGGCGGTGCTAGGCCGGTCCGGAGCCAGGGGACCCCTGCGCGAGGTGCGCAAGGTCGTCCCGCAGTTCATGCGTGTGATAGGGAGTCGTGGAGGGGCTCGTGCGCGTGGGAAAGGTAGGCGACACGGCGGCCATGCCGTCGGCGCCATGGGCGGGCACCGAGCTTGATTCGAGCTCGGGCCGGTCCAATCTTCGACGAGGACGAGGGCAGTGGGAATCGGGGTTTCTCACCCTTCTACAGCAAGAAGCGGCCGCGGAGACGGCGGACGGCGGCGAGGCGCGTCGGCGGACGATGGCGCGCGGCGCGGGAGCTGTGGGGCTGCGGAACGGGGATGACGATATGGGGAAGGGGCTGCGGGCGGAGCGGTGGAGCTCCGGCGGCGGTCGGCTAGGGCGGGGAGGCGGCGAGGGCGCGGTACGGCGGCGGGGTTGGAGCGGGGCGGCGCGGCTAGTGAGGGGCTCGCCCCCCTTGTTCCCTGCCTGGAGGAGGAAGAAGACCGGGATGGGCCCCACCTGGCAGGCACCGCCTAAGCGGGCTGCCTCGGTGGCGGGCAGGCGCGTGGCTCGGCCTCCGCCCCCCCCCATTTCTTTTTTTAACCTTGTCTACACTTTTGAAATTTTAACTCCCTATACTGCATAATTTCACCTAGGTCCAAATATCAAAGTGAAAGGGTATAACTTAAACTACCACTTTGCAATTTTGACCTTGGACAAAAACCAAATTTTTGAAAGAATTTGAGTTTAAATTGGATTTGAGTATAATTAAATATTAAGCTTCCAAAATTTTAAATTATGCACACGATGACTTGATTAAAATGCACTTAAAGCATGGTTAAGATACGGAGTATCACAAGTCCTGCCTCTAATACCAATTGAAAGGACCGAGACGTCGCCTAGAGGGGAGAGGGGTGAATAGGCGATCTAAAACTTAAAGACGAAAATCAAACAAATCAGTACAAAACCGGTTGAACCTGCCCTAGGCCGGTTCAACCTATACATGATACAAAAAACTGAATTGATCTACAAATTTAGCCAAACAAACTTGGATCCACGAGTTGGAGAGTGTTCCTTGATGTTCAACCTTGTAGATCTGTAAGGGGCTTGCCTTGAGTCCTGCACAAACGAGAGATCCACACAAAACTCTCCAAAACAAGGTGAGAGAGCCAAGAACAACAAGAACACAAAGAACGCAAGCAAGCACATGAGACAAGGATTTATCCCGAGGTTCGGGCACACGGCACACCACCAAGGTGTCTGTACGTCCTCGTTGTTGAGGAACCCACCAAGGGTTTGGACTCGCAACCCTATCCTCTTCTTCCCAATCACCAAGACCGGCAGAGAGTACTTACTATGCGTTGCTCAAAAGAGCGGGTAATACAAACTTCCCGGAGCAATCCACACGAGATAGATGCTTCAACGAGTGACGCCTAGCCATCTAGGAGCACCAAGCCCCAAGAGTAATGAATCCACCAAGATTGCTTCAAGGGTCACCAAAGCTCACAAAGAACAAGAGAGAGAGGAGATGGAGTTCTTGAATACTCTCTTGAATCCTCTCAAGCTCGCTCAAAGATTGGAGTGGATTGGAGCTCAAGTGAGTGAGAGGGAGGTTGAAGAAGGAAGAGCTCTTTCAAACTTTGTCTCAGGTTGAATGGAGTGCCAAGGGCTTGAAGATGAAGGGGTATGAGGGGTATGTATATCACCCCCTCCCGAACTAGCCGTTACAGGCGAAACCAATGAATACAGGTTGAACCGGGGTAGGCAGGTTCAACCGGGTTTGGCTGAGAAATACAACCCGAAAGCCCATTCCGGTTAAAGTTGCTGATAGAGGTTCAACCGGGATGGTCAACCGGGATTGGCTGATAAGCAACTCGAGAGCCCAAACCGGTTAAAGTGAGGTGAACCGGTTGAACCGGGATGGTCAACCGGGATTGCAAATTGAAACAGAGAGCTCATTCCGGTTGAAGTGAGGTTGGGCCGGTTGAACCTTAGGCTCAACCGGTGTTCACTGAGAATGCATATTTGAAAGAGTTTGACTTTGTGGATTGGATCTTTGTGAAAGACTTGACCTTTGTGAGCTGGATGACGCTAGGAGCACTGCAAGTCGGACCCCCCTTGATAGTACGGCGGTTCCTATACTGAAGAAATAAATTAGCAAATCTATTTGAGCTTTGAACTTGAGCGCGAACCACTTCAATTAGTCTTCAAATAAATGAGGGGCCTCTTTTCTTTCTTGCAATGACACCTTAGCACTTGTTTGCTTGATGTAGAGTTGAAACCCACTTTCACTTGCTTGATGTAACATTGAGTAGCACTCATTTTCAATATCACTATAATCATTCTCAAATAAGCTCATTAGTGCTTTTACTCCTTTGTAGCTGAGATATGCAATAAAGATTCTTCATGATCAGCCACTTGTCATTTCTGAAGAAATCAGTTAAAGTAGTGACGTCCAAATGAAAGAAATAGCTTTTATGTCACCTTCCATAATATTACAACCAAGAATCTCAAAGTGCATCAAGAATAGAGAACCAGTGATAACCAGCACCTGAGGTAATGTATTCCATTTAGATAACCATTTTCACCTGACATACATAGAATATCCAATTTTGAGAGTGTCTAAGTCATAGTGAACAAATGCAACAATGATAAGGCCAATGTGATGATCCATGAGCATATCCAGCAATGGATTGATCCTTGGCCAAATATCCTTCCTTAAGGATAGATATCCAATATAGGTCTATTAGTGTCAACATGAGAATAGTATACAATGAAAGCACTTGATTCTCAACACCAGAGAATATCTATGCTTGATCATTAGAGATATACTTGAGAATTCATTCTTTCATATTTGATCATAATTAATCAACGTGTGAATATCTGTCAAGGCACTTCACAAAGAAGTTAATCCTTTAATGATGTTGTCACTCAATGCGCCAAAACTACTAAGGAGTCTTGCTGCACTTACACTTATGATTTAGTCTTGTTTTGCTAACAAATAACCCTGTTTTTTAGAATGCTCATTGTTTTTGTGCAATATTGATTTTTGTAGGAAAATAAAGAATATTTGAGAATATTTGAGAATTTCTCGAAGAAAGGATATATGCTATAAGTCCAGGGAGGTGAGATGATTAATAAAAGAAGAACAATTAAAGCCCAGGCCCATTATGGAGAAGGTTACGATGGCTAAAGATTGCTTAAGTACGAAGAATATGAAGATAAAGAAGGTTTATCAAGAGTCCAATCCAAGCTCCAATTAAATCTCGAGATATTCTCGGATTTCAGACAGCAGCAACTTGTGGGCCCAATTCGGAGATTTTAACGACGTCAAATGAAGAATGTTTGAATACCAAAGTTGTAGATCGCTTCGAGGTCAACAATTTCGAGTCCAAGTTTGCATTATTTAGACTTCGGACGAGGAAGTTATGGTCAAAATACTAAAGGATGCAGAATATGGAAAGCTGATTTCGGGAAGGACTAGGACATGGACTTCTTCTCTAAGCAAGGAAGCTTCATGGACGCCCAAGAACCTTCAAAACTCTTGTATATACATAGAAATAGGTCTATTAGGACTCTTATAACCGACCTATTAGATTCCATGTATAGGGGACTCTCCGGAGTATAAATATATGGCCACCCTAGGAAGAGAGGCATCCAATTCATTGTAAACCAGCGCTCCAAAGTTAGGGTTTAGGGTCCATCTTCGCAAGCTCGTCGAGAAGGAGATCTCGGCGAAAGGAGGCGGCGAGAGGAGGCAGGACCAGAGGCGGTCGGCCGACCAACCCCTCCCCCCCAAGGTCGGCCGACCCTAGCTGTTCCCAGGGAGACTCGAGTTCATCTTTCGACATGTTCTTCGTCGAGTCTGTCTCGACAACTATGCGCTTCAAGTTCATGATGTATCTCGAGTAACTCTCTATTCTTCTTATTTTACTAAGATAAACCTTGAGTTCGATCAATGAAATAGTCTCTTTGCTATTAGTTCTTTGTTTATACATGATCTATGATCCATGTCTTTGCAATGCTTCATTTCTACATGTGACCAGGCCAAGGTTGTTTAAACCACATGTCTTTTAGTAGATCTTTTTACTTTAATTAGTTGACTGAATCTACTTATGCTTAGAGATGGTTTAGGTTTGCTAGTTCGTCGATTACCTGGTTACTAGTGACAGTAGAGCCCGGGGAAAGGTTCGAGCAAGTCTATGACATTCATGACCATGTTTATTCTATGTTTCACGTTAGATCCATGCTTAGGGTAGTTCATAGTCTATAAGAAGTTTTTCTCATATCTCTTGCTAATTCCTTAGCCGTATTAGCTTCTTTATCGATCTTGCTTTTGATCCTATCAAGCTCTTGTTCTGGATCCAGTTTATGCTTTAGTTAGTTTCATATCTAGTTTATAATTAGAATATCATTTATCATCCTTTAGTATAGTTTAGATATAGATTAGTCAGTAATTAGACTCTCTTTTATCCTTTAGTTTATTAGATCTATTAGAGTTAGTTAGTAATGGATTAATCCTTGAGTTTGGTTTTCTACGAATTGACAAAACCCTAGATTAATCCTTTAGTTTGGTTTTCTTCTTTTCATCTTTCTTTTTTGGTTTTACGCTTTTTCTTCTTGTCTTTGTTCTATTTCAGGTTACAAGTTGATGGTGCTAATGGACTGGCTTCATTGCTCTCTTGGTGTGATGAGTGATTGTCAATGTGCTCAAGCCCTCCGATGGACAGGAGGCCCTCCGATGGACTGGAGGTAGAAGAAGGAGAAAGACCTCGATGGATTGAGGCAAAAGTCCTCCAATGGACCGGAGGCACAAGACTCGGCGTCGGTCGGTCATGGAAGCTCGGTACACGAAAGGGCGGTTCGGCAACGGTGGTGTAAGCCCTCCGATGGACTATGAGGCGACTCCGATGGACTGGAGAAGCCGGGTGCCACCGTGGTGCTCCAACCCGAGTGCATGGCGCGAAGGCGTGCGAGGGAGGCTTTGGCGGCTTCGGCTCAAAACCGCCACCCAAGTTCAAATGACTTGGTGGGTTGGGCTCTGACTCGCCAAGATAGAAGATTGGGCCAAGACCCGGCCCAAGAAGCCCGCAGAATAAAGTTTTCCGGTTTCTGACTTCAAAACCCAGGGAAGCTTCCGGACTACTGGCTACGTGGCGTACATCCAAGCGAGGCGTGGAGAAAAAGAAGATCAAAGCGTCATCGTAGTCGTCCGATTGTATCATTTTCATTTCAGCCCCTTCTTGGCTTTCTAGAGTAGGGGTCTTAGTGTTAAATGGTGTCATTAGGCCTGGGCTATATATACCTAAGTGGCTGGTCATTTAGGTGTCTATTCTACCATTAGAAAACCCTAGGCTTAGTTTCCATATAGCCAAGTGCTTAAGAGAGAAAGAAGAGCTTTAGACTAGGATTTGAGTCCCCTAGCTAGTGCTTTTCACATCAAGAGGAAGGATGAAGGGTGGTAGGCTGTAGGAACCTTTGTATGAACTCAATTTTGTGATTAGTCCAGCAATATTTCTCTGAAATTGGAGTTCTTGACTGCAGCCCTTTTTTCCCTCCCCTCTCTAGTTTGGTTCTTGGATGGAACTCAAAGGCTTTTGGTGTTTTGCTTTGCCCACGAGTTAATCCTATTCTTTTGGCTCTTCTGGACTTGCTAGGACGTGGAGATTATGACCTAGTTCATCTCAATCCCTTTGGATTGCCACGAGCAAGTCGTTCTTGAGTTTTTCCCTTTTCTTGCCCAAAGCTTGCCTCTTCAAGTTCTAGGGTTCTACCGGACTATCCGGTGCAACCACCGGACTATCCGATCCTCTACCGGACAGTCCGACAGCGTGCACTGGATTATCCGGCTCTGGCCCTACTCCCAGCCTGTTTCGGACTATCCGGTGCAGCACATCGGACTATCCGGTTCCTACCGGACAGTGTGCTAAGGTGCACCGGACTATCCGACATAGGTCTGGCTGTTGGCTTTCGTTGAAGTTTTTGTCGTTTGGGTTTTGCTTTGTCCTTGCCCGAGTGATTCTCACCACTGGCCCATACTCATCGCTCTCTGTTCATCTGTGAGACGCATTTAGGTGCGGGGTGGCTACATTGGATCCTCATTTGCGAGAGACGTTGTTTCTCTTGACTTGCGATCTTGCGGTTGTTGAGTCTTGTGCTTCCGCTTGCTTGGTGTGTACCCATTCAGTGGGCGACACCAAGTGCTTGCTAGGCACGTTTCCTTTCTGTGGACGGTGTCTATTGGTTGTGGTGTGTAGTGTGTCAGTCTGAACCAGGCGGTTGTGAGTTTGAGTTTTTGGTGCTCCTATTCACCCCCCTGTAGTCGCACGTCTCGTTCCTACAAGTGGTATCAGAGCCAGTTAGGTTTTCATACCGTAACCGGTGAAGAAACCTTAGCAACTATGACTTACTCTGGGAAGATTCCCATCCTTGGCTCCGATGGCTATCCCTACTGAAAGGGTAGGATGGAGGCGTTCCTTGTTAGCCAGAGTCAGGACATATGAGATGCTACTCAGAGTACGACTTTTGTGGTGCATCCAGTTGCTGAGCATACTACGCATGAGATCGTGGCTCAGCATGAGGCGAATGCCAAGGCTGTTAACTTTCTCTTTTCCGGGCTTGGTCCCTAGAGAGTGAGTCACCTCAAGACGGCACGTGAGATATGGTCCCTGCTTAGTGCACACCATGAGGGTACCGCGACCATTAAGGCTAGGCTTGTGGAGACTTACCGGCGCGAATATGAGAATTTCGTCCAAAAGCCGGGAGAGTCAGTAGACGACTTGTTTGGTCATTTTCAGTTGATCATTAACAAGTTGCGTGTCAACTCCGCCCCCACTGAGCTCCCATACACCGATCATCAGCAGGCTATCAAATTGTTGTATGCTTTGGATAGAAAAGTATGGGAGATCAAGGTGAACGATCATTAAGTCAGACTGATGAGCTTTGATGTCTGATACATAGGAGCAGTTGGCGATGCTTGGGGATGATGAGCTTTGTCTGGTGTCTAGTCGCTTTCAGCGCGCCTATGAGAACCGGATGAGCAAGAAGAGGGGTGAGAGGCCCAAGTGCTTTGAGTGCGGAGAGGTCGGCTACTTCATCGCCGAGTGCCCCAACAAGTACGACTACTACAATAAGGACAAGAGCTACTCCCGCGACTCCGACAAGTACCACTCCGGCAAGCCAAGCTTTGACAAGCACCGCTCCAGCAAGCGCACCTTCGGCAAGAAGAACATCCGAAAGGCTTTCAAGAGCTACCAGAAGGACAACCGGAAGCAGGACAAGGCGTTCTTCACCGAGATCGGGTTCTGCAGCAGCGGATCTTCTTTCTCTTCGTCCTCGTCGAGCTCAAGTGATGAGAAGATCACGTATAAGAAGGACAAGAGGAACGATCAAGGAGGTCCAGCTGGCTTGTGCTTTGTCTCCACCAAGTCCAAGCGCTGGCACAAGTTCAAGAGGAGCTCGGTTTGCTCCATGGCGCTTGAGGACAAGGAGAACAAGGATGATGGCAGCAACTCTTCTTCTAATGATGAGGCAACTCCTGAGCAAGCCGAAATCCTTGAGATGCTAGAGCAGAATAGTCAAGAGCTGAAAGCCTAGGATAAGATGCTGGAGAAGGCAGCTAAGAAGCTGCAGAAGCTGAAAGCTAAGCTTGCTGAGGCTTTAGAGGAGAATGAGAGGTTGAGGAGCGCGAGACCCCAACCTAGTGAGTTTGAGTGCCCTACCTACGAGTCTTTCATGACGGAGCTTGGCGACCAGAGAGACAGGTATGCCAAGCGAGTAGAGGAGATAGATGGGCTGAGAGCCGAGTTAGGCAAACTCTAGTCCAAGCTGGATGAGCCTACCTTGAGTGGAGAGCTTGAGTGTGAGTCTTGCCCCTGTTTAGCTAGTGAGCTAGCTGTGCTGAAGGAGAGGTTTGAGGGGCAGCTCAAGGAGATTGAGGAGCTTAGGGCTAGGCCTGCGCTTTTGGGTGCGTGTATGGTATGTCCTACTTTGAGAGGCGAATTGGAGCAGTTGAGAGCTGACTTTGAGGTGCTTTCAGCACCTACTGACACTTGTGAGAACTACCTGACCCTTAGGATGCAATTGGTGGATAGGGATGCCTCCATTAAGAAGTTGGAGAAAGGTACTCCTGTGATACCTTCTCTGGACTGTGACACTTATGCTGCCCAGACTGTAGTTCTAGAGGATCTGAAGGAGGAGGTGTTGTCTTTACAAGATGACAACAATAGGTTGAGAGAGGTGCTCAGTTGATTTTGGGCAAGGAGGCCCCAACTAGAGATGATCATAGAGGGCACCAAGAGAGTTGAGAGTGACTTGGGTGGTATTGGGTTTGGAGAGTGCAGCACCTCGGGTGAGAAGAGTGCCCCAATTAAGATCAAGACTGCACCTACCCAGCCTGATGAGACTGTTGATGGGGTTTACCATGAGCCACCCAGGGCTGCCCCAACTAAGAAGAAGCAGTTCTGGACACCCAAGCCTCCTCAGGCTGAGCTGAGCAAGATTGTTGAGAAAGTGTTCAAGCCTAAGGACAAGAAGCCAGCCCAGCAGCCTGCACCACCCAAGGCAACACCACCTAAGCCTAAGTCCCAGCCTAACCCAGTTCCTAGGAGGCCTATCTACCACTGTGAGTTCTGCCAGTGGAATGGCCACCTAGAGGAGTTTTATTTTAGGAGGAAGCAGGTTGAGAGGCAGGAGAGATCTTGGGGAAACCAGGATCAGTTCTACCAGGGTGGTAGGCAAGATTCTCCCCACCGTGGTGAGATGAGAGACCGCTTTGCTGATGGTGAGCGTGGAGGCGGCTTTCAAGCCCATGCTCCTGTGCGTGAGAGACGCTTTACCGGCCGAGCTCCTAGTCGTTTTCAGCGCGGCTATGGACCTCGTGACCGAAGCTTTGAGAGAGCTTTCGAGGGTTCACGCTTTGGAGGTCGTGGTTACCCTGATCGTCGTGATGATTTCGTTGATTGTGCTTACCCCACTTTTGAGCAGATGGCTCGGCACTGGTACAGCAGTTTTGGTACTAACACCAGTGCTGGACCGTTTACTCACCGTCGCTTTACTTGACTTTGTGGATCATGGATTCCGGTTGCTCTAGGCACATGACAGGGCATCGCAAGTGGTTCTCCAGCCTCAACCCCGTGAGCACCAAGGAGTACATCACATTCGGGGACAATGGTCAAGGTAAAGTGTTGGGTGTTAGTTCTGTTTCACTCTCTGCTAAGCTTTCCCTGAGAGAAGTTGCTTTTGTTCAGAATCTGGGGTTCTATTTGGTTTCTGTTTCGCAACTTCTCGATGAAGGGTTTGTGGTTCGTTTTAAGAAGGGCGTGTGCCGCGTTCTTGATGCTGAGGAGACCCTTATTTGCTCTTTGCTGCCTTTTGGTCAGGTCTTTAGGGTCGATCTCACATCTGTTTCTGGCCCTGCATGTTGTTTGGTGGCTAGTCCCTCTGCTGATATATGGAAGTGGCATAGGAGACTTGGTCACTTGAGCTTTGATCTGCTAGTCAGGTTGAGTTCAATGGGCCTAATCCGAGAATTGCCCAAATTGAAAGCTGAGAAGGACTTAGTGTGCCACCCCTGTCGTCATGGCAAGATGGTTGCTACTTCTCACACTCTTGTGTCTCAGGTTATGACCTCCTATCTGGGTGAGGTACTTCATATGGATACAGTAGGTCCCGCTCAGGTAGCGTCGGTCAGTGGGAAGTGGTATGTGCTTGTCGTTGTGGATGACTTTTCTCGCTTTTCGTGGGTATTTTTCATGGAGTTTAACGGTGAGGCATTTGGTTTTGTTCGGGATCCGGTACTGAGGTTGAGAAACGAGAGTGATAAGGCCACGAGGGCTATCCGCAGTGACAATGGCGGTGAATTCAGAAACTCTCAGTTCGAAAACTTCTGTAGTGACCTAGGTCTTGAACACCAGTTTTCTTCTCCATATACCCCTCCTCAGAACGGTGTTGTGGAACGCAAGAACCGCACACTCGTTTAGATGGCACGGACGATGCACGATGAGCACAAGACTCCGAGGCGCTTTTGGGCTGAGGCAGTGAATACGGCCTGTTACATTGTGAACCGGATCTTCTTGCGAGCTTTCCTTGGGAAGACCTCGTATGAACTTCGGTTTTGTAGGCAGCCCAGCGTCAGGCTGCAGGTGCTTTAGAAGGCGGTCATATGGACAAGTTTAAGTCTTGTTGTTTGGATGTAATTTTTCTGGGGTATGCTTCTAGTTCTAGGGCTTTTCGTGTGTGAATTTTGGAGGCCAAGCAAGTTGTTGAGACTTGTGAGGTTTATTTTGGTGAGACTATGCCCTGCACAACCCTTGTTTTTGAGCTTTCAGGTGATAATGAAGAAGGCACCCCTATCTTTGAAGATGAGGAAGGTGCAGATGATGTTGGTGATGCAGGGGCCACTGCACCGGCTGCAGCTCCTGCCCCCTCTGCTACGAGCTCTGATGATGAAGGAGGACCTTTGCCTACGGCCTCCTCCTCACTCCCCCGACAGCAAGCTCAACCAGAGGCTGGCCCTGCTGAGGACGCATGGGAGGTGACCTCTGAGATTATTCCTTCTCGGCAGGTCCAGCGGGATCACCCTCCACACAAGATGATTAGAGACCTTCACCAGCGTGTTGCACATTCTTCGGTTAACTCTCTAGCCTTTTTCTCCCACTCTGCATTTGTTTCTTCTTTTGAGCCCCGAGATATGTCACATGCATTATCTGATCCTAACTAGGTGAACGCCATGCATGAGGAGTTGGAGAACTTTGAAAGAAACCATGTCTGGGATTTAGTTGAGCCTCCACCAAACTGTCGCCCTATAGGTACCAAGTGGGTTTTCAAGAACAAACAGGGTGAGAATGGGATGGTTGCGAGGAACAAAGTGAAATTGGTAGCTCAGGGTTTCTGTCAGAAAGAGGGGATAGATTATGAGGAGACCTTTGACCCTGTAGCTCGTTTGGAAGCCATTAGGATTCTACTTGCTTTTGCTGCCTCCAAAGGCCTCAAACTGCAGTAGATAGATGTCAAGTCAGCCTTCCTAAATGGGTTCATAGAGGAGGAGGTTTATGTGAGACAACCTCCTGGCTTTGAGAGTGCCAAGTTTCTAGACCGGGTGTTTAAATTGAGGAAAGCCTTGTATGGTCTGAAGCAAGCTCCTAGAGCTTGGTATGCTAGGTTGAAGAATTTCCTGCTCAAGTCTGGGTTTGTAATGGGTTCAGTAGACAAGACCTTGTTTTTGTTGAGTCGTGGCAGTGACACCCTGATAGTTCAGATATATGTTGATGACATAATCTTAGGTGGTTCATCTCACGCTTTGGTGTCTAGTTTTGCTGAACAGATGAGCAGGGAATTTGAGATGAGTCTCATGGGTGAGCTTCAGTTCTTCCTCGGGTTGCGGATCAAGCAAGGCCCTGAGGGTACCTTCGTCCATCAAGCCAAGTACACAAGAGACATCCTCAATAAGTTTCACATGGGTGATTCAAAACCCATGACAACTCCAATGAGTACAAACACGGCGCTTGATGCTGATGAAGATGGGGAGACGGTGGACCAGAAAGAATTTTGAGGAATTATCGTCTCACTTCTGTACCTGACGGCGACCAGACCGGACATTCAGTTCGCGGTTTGCCTTTGTGCGCGTTACCAGGCGTCTCACAGGATTTCTCACCGTCAAGCGGTGAAGCGCATTTTGAGGTATCTAAAGTTCACTCCTGAGCTTGGTCTTTTGTACTCCTCGGGTTCTTCTCTTTCTCTTAGAGGGTTCTGTTGGCGTCCCTTAGCCTTTACAGGTTTTACTCCACAAGTGCACGGAGACAGCTGTAGCCTTTCACTCAGAGTATTCCGAGTATCGTAAATTTCCACAGGGAAGCGGTAGGCTCAAGAGTGTAATTGAATAAACTCAAATCGAATGAACTGTAAACTTGGATAAATTATGCCAACTAGTAGTTGAACAGGAGTAAACGTGATAAAGATAGGTGTATGGTGGAGGAGGATATCTATCTAAGCTATCTGTAGAAAGATATAGTTGCCTGGGAGGACAACGAGTGAGATAAAGTCACCAAACTCTATTCTAATCAGCTGCAAAGATTATCCGTGTCTAACTAAGCTATTCAAGTAAACGAGCCAGGGTCTTACATCGAGTGAAATTCCAGAGTCTCGAGGGTACCAGGGGGTAGATAGTAGGTCCCAAAAGAGAGTCTGGCTAACAACTACGGGCCTCCCGAACGACGGGCCTGGACTACACAGGCACACCACACGCTGTCACCGAGTAGGGCTACCAAGCAAAGCTGCGTGGAGAGGATGGCAAGCTATAAACGTGTTCAAGAGAAGCTTGAACAACGATAGATCTTCCTGGACCAGAGGAGTGGATCTAGCCAGAGCCTAGCGTCTAAGTCTAGGGTTGAGTTATAGCACCCGCAAGAATAATAAGACTTGAATAACTAAGTGAAACACAATCTAAGCCTAGCAAGTATGCAAAATAAAGGTACACCACACTTGCCAGAGATAGAAATAAAGTAAAATATAACTGAATTATATTGAAGATAATCTGAATCCAAAAGATACAAGAGTTTTACCACAGACTCGAAGATAACTCCGGAGACTCCGAGGCAAAGCTCGACTCAGACTCAACTCTAACTCCCAGGACTATCCTAACTACTAAGAAAAGAGTGACGCACTCTAAGATAGAACTCTCAACTCAACTCCACACCTTGCAAATGAGCTCCGGGGTCTATTTATAGCCTAGAAAGTGAGGGGGTTTTTATATGTGTACTAGGTCGGTGGAGGGACCAAGCCGGTGGCCGGCCGACCTAGGTGGGTGGTCAGACGGCCACCCCCCATGGCCGGCGGCCATGGAATCCACCGCCTTAGTTGATCCAACGGCTGATCTTGCTTCCCCACGTCGGTTGGCAGTTAGGACGGTTGGTTGCACGTGAAAAATGCGTCAAGGGGTGGTCGGCCGGCAATGGCACGTGGCTGGCCGACCATGGTCGGGCGGCCACGTGTCTGCCTCCGATTTGTTGCATGTTGCTTCCTTCGGATCCTTTACATCATCAATCCTCGTTCCAACACTTTGTGACCCACGGATACATTGGATGCTCTCTTGTATGGTTGGATCTTCACCATTTTGTGTTTCTTTGACATCGGATCGATGACATGGCACATGAAGTGGTCAAGGGGCCATTCCACGTGGTCGTGGACCCAATTTCACCCTAGAGGGTGGTCAGGCGGCCACCGACCATGGTCGGCCAGCCATGGTGTATGGTCAGGCGGCCATGGCCCAGTCACCAATGTTGCCCATCTTTGATATTTGGTGCATTTCCAACCTTTTTGAGTGATTTTTGGTACCTGCATCCAAATATTCATGTACATCTTGTGAAACTCATTAGTAGCAAGGGTTAGTCCATAAATTTCACTTGTTTAGCTTCATTTAGTGGATAATTGACAGTTGAAATCGTGAGATAACGACCGTAACACCCCCCAAGCTTAGACCTTTGCTCGTCCTTGAGCAAAGCTAAGACTGAAAGTGGATCAGGAGTTGCGGCAATATCGAAAGCGAAGGAAAATTCTTATATGCAACTCAACACTCAAACTTTTGCCTCAAGTAGTGAAATAATCAAAGCTCACCTTGCGTCATACCTGTGGTGCATCTTTTTGCTTACCTTGCCTTGGGCGGTTGAGAGACAGAACAACTTGTTTGCAGGATTGATTCTAACTCATTCTTTTTGGATGTCCTTCTCAGTTGTTTTCATGATTTTCAAAACAAACATAAGCTTCCCCTTGGTACTCTCGATTGCTCAGAAGTGTTTCCTCACCAAAGGCCATGATTTTGGCCAACATTTTCCTACACTAAGGCTTATGTGGGGCTTTAGGTGAGGGAGAATGTAGCACACTTAGAATGTTTATTTTGCTAAGCCAAAGATTGGACCAAAGAGTGTACTTTATCATTTCTTCTGTTTGATCACTGGAGTATTGAGTGGTGGAACAAAGTGTCTCCTTCTCTAAATTTTCATCCCTCGTAGCCTTTTATAGATTTGGAGTGGATATGGAGCTTTTATTTATTTTTGCCATGTTTGAACTTGCATGCTTTTCATTTTGCCGTGCATTTGCACACATTTTATTTTCTTTGCCATGCTTTTGCATGCATTTTTCTTTTGGGCTCCATACCCTTACTCCTTGAGATTTGAAGGCTAGGGGATTATGAGAAGTATTTGGAGACTTTTGGTGGATGCAAAGTCCGGAATGGATCACTTGCATTTATTTATTTTGTACTCCAGCTCTCAACGGAAGATGATATTTCTACTCGATGAGACTTAAAATTTGAGAAAGCTCAAAGCATATCTAAGTAGCTCTTTGTAGCTGGTTTAGAACATTTGAAGTATATATGGCTCTGGTAGGACTTTTTAACCATGGAGAGCTTTATTTTGTTATTTTCGAAGATAAAAACCTGAGACATTCATCTACTAAGAACATGAAAGAATCATCCCACATTTAAGTCATGTCATGATCTCACAACAACTTAGGCTTGTTATCACAAAAAGCATCCACAAGGTAAAACTTTTGGTTTACTAATCTTTATTCACCAACATAGGACTAATCTAAGCATAAGTTGTCATGCAAGAATTAAACCATTCACTTGATAGAGCAACTATTCATCATTTCCAAAACGAAGCTAGCAAGTGAATTAAGCATGTGAGTTATTTATTAGGATACACACATTTTTTTCAGTAAAATATAATTGAAATAAAAGATACAACGGGCACTTTTCTCATGGTAAGGCAGATAGAACTAAACATGTTCGAGAAAATGGTACAGCTGTGAACAAGGCGACAATGGAACACACATACCTTAGCTGTTGGGTTCTCCCCCCAAGTTTCAATGAAGCTTACTCGGGAAAGAACCCTTTCCAGTTGTAGTACATCAGGTTCTGCTCGTGCATGCGATTGACAGTTGCTCTCGTCTCCAGGATCAAGTTGTGGTCAACTCCTTGTTGCTGCTGAATGTCGGCGATGCTGTCCATCATCCCCAAGGTGTGATGCTCTTGGAAATCTAACGCCCCAAAAAGGGCGGTGAAGTTCCCATCGAGTTCGCCACCGGTGTATCAAGTAGAATGGGACGGACCTGCACCATGACCATAAGAGTATTCACCTCCGCTATGATGTGACGGTATCAGGTCGACAGAGGGCACAATGGAGTTCCACGAGCTGTGCTAGGAACCCTGTGGGTTGTCTTCCCAAGCAGGTGTGCTTGGGTGAGCCAATGCAGGTGCGGCTCCTGGCTGTTGTGCATCCTCGTTGGCCTTGCGGATTTGCTCCTCTTCTCGGCGTCGTTGGGCGCGAGCCATGACTCTAGAGACACTGTTTCTTCTTTGTTCTAGCTCGGGATCCAGCTGCATGGTTAGTGTTCTCATAGAGTATAATTTGAGCTGCGGTGCTGGGAGAGGCAGCTCAAAGTCGCAGCCTCTAAACTACTTTCCGTTTGTGTCCTTCCTCAAAAAGTGTGCATGGATGAAGTGTGACTCTTTGACTACTCGTGTAGGGTCATTTGGCACGAAGGAAACGGTAGCATTTGCTAGCATTCCCAACCCATTGGCGATCCTTGTCACGAATGACGTGATCGAGATGATATGACCACTCTGAACTAGTCCTTACCAGTGGCGAACCATGCTAAGTGTAGGAGCAAATTTTATTTTCTTGCACATGGCATAGAGACATCTAACATCCTCTACTGTGACACAACGGGTATCATCCCGTGGGAAAACAACCATGGTGAGCTAGCGGGCTAAAAACCGTAAAGTGGGGTGCCTAATGTGAGCGATGCTCTTTTTCCTGGGAGCATCTGGTCCTACCAATTCTTTCCAAAACTCTGCTGAATTAAACCCTGCTAAATCCTCACTCAAAGTGCAATGAGGCGAGAAATCAAGCAAGTTGCTAAATTGGCGCAGAGTAAGCTCATAATCAGTATTGAAAAGGCAGAACCAGATGTATGTACCATCCCTTCGGGTGTCGGTGCGGAGTGTCATGAGGAATTCTTTGGTAAGGAGGATGATTCCTCCCTCTGGGATTTCTGCAAAGTCACTCCACCCAATGGCCTAGAACACCTCGTTGAACTCTTCCCGCATGCCGGTGTCGACGAGGAGGTCGAAGCATTTGGTCAAGGCATAAGTCTTTTAGTTTAAAGACCTTAATGCCTTGGCCTCATCTTGACTACGCGGCACAAGCTGCGACTCGAGGATGAGTATCGGCCGGTGGGTGGACGACGTCTGGAATTCTTCAGGCTCCTCTGTGCTGATGGACATCCTCTCGGAGGCAGCATGCCGGCTTGCTGAGCCAGAGCCACTCTCTGAGGATGACCAGCGGATGTGTTGTCCTGCCTTGCTAACGGCCTTCTTTGCCTTCTTCAATGCATTCTTCATCCTGCAAGGCACACAACCAATACATGATATCCGAAGGATATACGACAATAAAAATTAGCGTTAATGGGTTAGTCGTCTAAAAACAGCGTCCTTGTGGGGCAGAGCCTCCACAAAACATTCTCGTCCTGCTTCACAAAAGAGAGAGAGGTACGCCGGAATTTTATTTGGCTAACCAAATTTTATTCGGACATTATTTTAACTAAGCTAGAGAGCTTAATTAAGCACTAAATGAGAGATTAGAGAGGGAGAAGAGAGTGCAACTGCGTTGCTGCTTGGTGCACTGAGCTAGGAAGCAGGGGATACTATTTATAGGCGAGGGGGTGAGCTGGAGTGGCCGGGTGGCCTTTGAAGGTGGTCGGGCGGCCAGTGCTGTGGCCGGCCGGCCAGGGAACAGGTCCGGGCAGCCATCAATGCTCGTGCGGCAGGAAAGGCAGAGGTGAGGAAGCTAGTGCGCGCCGAAAGCAGGAGGGAGAGTGGGCGGGCGGCCATTAGGTCCGGTCGGCCGGCCATAGCAGGGTACCAGGGCGCGTGCATTTTCAGAGAGGAGAGAAAGGTGAAGCTAAAGGAGTTAGTGCGTGCCGAAAGAAAGAAAGTGGAGGGCCGGGCGGCCACCTTCCAAGGCCGGGCGGCCAGCATGGTGCTCAAGCACCTGGTTCTCGAGTGAGTGGGAGGAGCAGATGTGCATGCATGCACCGAAAGTGTAGGAGCCATGGTCAAAAGGTGGCTCCAATTTGAGATAGTGGGAAGTGTTTCGCAAAAGAGAAGAGAGAGGAAGGTGATTAGCAAAAGGGAAAGAAGGAGGTGATTAGCAAAAGGGAAAGGAAAAGAGAGTGAGGCAGAGGGGTGTGAAGTGTGGCCGGGCAGCCACTTGGCCTGGGCGGCCACTAAAAATTTTTTTTTCCGAAAATGCACGGTTTAAGAAATTAAACAAATGCAAAATAAAACTAAATGCAAAAATTTAAACATGCAGTGAGTTGTAAAAATTAAACTTTGGCAGGAAGGTAAATATGCCGTCGGAGGGTAGTGCACCAATTTACCTTTTGGCGAAGGAAGCCTATGTCTTGCCCTTCGGAGTTTCATAGAAACTATAGCTGGAGGCTGCCTTCCACTGTGTTCTATTTCTTCTACGCCGCCTTGATGTCAATTTATCCTCGGCGTCGACCTTGTTCTCGGGTGCTGGTTCAGTTGGCCACTTTGGCGTAGTCAATTTGCTTTCAGCACCGTGTCTTTTCTCAGGAGTTTTGTCTCCTGGTGCAGTCCTGGGCCTGTCGCACCTCGTCTCTTGGCTTCTCGATCTTCTATTTTGCATTGCCCTCTCATACTCCATTTGTTGAATTTCAGTATCAATTTTCAATTTCTTCAGCATAAATGCCACTAGACTGTCTTCTTTGAAATTTGATGGATTGGTCCCGGTCTTGGCCTGGGGTTCATCTTTCTTGGCCTGGCACTTGAAAGTCTTCACCTTGTTGCATTGTTCCACTTTTGGTTTGATGGCAAATGTTTCCTTCTTTCCGTTAATGTTCAGGTGAACCTTTCCTGCTCCAACATCGATTGTTGCATCGGCGGTGCTCAAAAATGGTCGCCCAAGGATGAGTGGGGTTTTTGAGTCAATCTCCATATCAAGCACCACGAAGTCCACTAGGATGAGAAAATTCTGGATTCTCACCGGGACGTTCTCAGCGACTCCTTCAGGGTATCGAACGGACTGATCCGCAAGCTATAAACACATAGCTGTGGGAGCAAGTGCGTCATGATTCAGCTTGTCGAAGATGACCTTCGGCATTACGCTAATACTGGCTCCAAGGTCGCACAATGCTTGATCAAAGTGCTGGGTACCAATCGAGCATGAGATGGTAGGGCTTCCAAGGTCCTTTTTCTTGAGTATAGCTGCGCTACACTCTTTCGTTAAGTGCACAATTTCCGTTGACGGTAGGGGTTTCTTATTGTTGAGGATATCTTTCAGGTACTTTGCATATGTCTGTACCTGCATAGTATCTAGTAAGGGTATGTTGACATATAATATTTTAATGACCTCAACGAACTTACTATATTGTTCGTCAGCGGCAGCTTTCTTGTTTCTTGGAGGAAATGGTAGCACCGTTGTATCATAGAACTCATGAGGTAGATGTTTCGATGCTGACTTTTCCTCCTTGCCAGGTGCATCTTCATCTGCAACCTTTTCTTCGGGCTCGGCAGTCTTCTCCTGCGCTTTACCTGCACGACTAGGAGAAGGGGGTCCTGTGTGGACTTTCCACCCCTAGTGGTTACTGCATTTATGTGCTCCTTGGGAGGAGCTTCAGGTTGCCCAGGCAGCTTACCCGAATTTGCGTTAGGTAAAGCAGCAGCCAACTGAGCTATTTGAGTTTCTGGCATTTTGTTGAAGCTAAGTTGGTTTTTCATAGCACTATTCAAAGTTTCCATTTGTAAAGATATAGACTCAAACATCCTATCGTTAGCATGGAACTTTTTACTAATGCTATCATTCACAACTTTCTGATCAAAGTTATAATTACTTTTAGCAAATTGCTGCGAATTGGAAGAGTTACCTTGTCCAGAGAAAGGGAGATTTGGTCGTGAATTCCATCCTGGCTGAGGACGATTCCCGTTGAAGCCATTGGTACTGTTACTGATGAAGTTCGCATCTTCGGGTTGCGTCTCAGGGCAGCTGTTCCCTGAGTGTCCTGTGTTCCCACAGACTTCGCAAGTCATGTGAGCATCGAGGGCTTGCACCGGAGCGGCTTTTGGAGTGTCACTTAGCTTCTTTAATAGCAAATCCATCTTTGCGGCGAGCATGTCAGTGCTCTCGATCTGATGGACGCCTCGAAAATAGGTACTTGACCTCTCTTCTCTCCATCCTTGATTGGTGGCCATCTTCTCAATGAGATTTTTGGCCGTCGAGATACTCAAGGAGAGGAAGGATCCTCCAGTGGCTGCATCTAAGTGTTCTTGAGCTGAACGGTTGAGCCCATGAAAGAATCTCTGAATGATCAACCACTCTTGCACTCCGTGGTGGGGGCAGGCTACAATGTATTCTTGCAGTCGTTCCGAAGCTTCAGCCACGGTTTCATCTGCGAGCTGTTGGAAGCTCGAGATCTTGTTCCTCAATGCGTTGGTTTTCTCTAGTGGGAAATACTTCGCCAAGAATGCATCGGAACATGCGCTCCAAGTTGTGAGTGTTGCTCGGTTGAGGTAGAACCACTGTTTTGCTTTCCCAACAAGAGAGAAGGGAAAGAGACGAAGCTTGATGGCATCCGGTGATGCTCCTTTCATGTTGAATGTATTGCAGATCTCCAAGAATTGCTGCAGATGATTATTGGCATCTTCCATAGCCAGTCCGCAGAAAGGGATAGCTTGAACCATGTGAATCACCCCCGGTTTGAGCTCGAAATTCTCTCCCACTTGAACATCAGGTCCCTTGGGGATATTGCTGCTCGAGGGGATGGAGAACTCACGGATAGTCTTTTCGGCCATGGTGGTGAAACGTAGAGTACTGGTTGAAGTACTTGGTTCTAGCTCCCTGGGTACAGGTCTCTGTCCGTGAATAGTCTTGCGACGGACTTTCCGGAGCAGTGACTCTGGGTTGTCATGGAAATTTACCGGCAGGTCGAAACTGGTCATACACCTCTCTGTTGCAACCACAACAAAATAACAGAGCAAAGTGAGCCTGTTAACAACTAGCGGTAAAACCTATCAAGTATACAGGTTCGAAATGAGATATCAATTATCTCTTGGCCAATTGCTTCCCCGGCAACGGCGCTAGAAAAGCTTGTTGGCGTCTCTTAGCCTTTACAGGTTTTACTCCGCAAGCGCATGGAGACCGCGGTAGCCTTTCACTTAGAGTATTCCGAGTATCATAAATTTCCATAGGGAAGCGGTATGCACAAGAATGTAATTGAATAAACTCAAATCGAATGAACTGTAAACTTGGATAAATTATACCAACTAGTAGTTGAACAGGGGTAAACGTGATTAAGATATGTGTATGGTGGAGGAGGATATCTATCTAAGCTATCTGTAGAAAGGTATAGTTGCCTGGGAGGACAACGAGTAAGATAAAGTCACCAAACTCTATTCTAATCGGCTGCAAAGATTATCCGTGTCTAACTAAGCTATTCAAGTAAACGAGCCAGGGTCTTGCATCGAGCGAAATTCCAGAGTCTCGAGGGTACCAGGGGGTAGATAGTAGGTCCCGAAAGAGAGTCTGGCTAACACCTACGGGCCTCCCGAACGACGGGCCTGGACTACACAGGCACACCACACGCTGTCACCGAGTGGGGCTACCAAGCAAAGCTGCGTGGAGAGGATGGCAAGCTATAAGCGTGTTTAAGCGAAGCTTGAACAACGATAGATCTTCCTGGATCAGAGGAGTGGATCTAGCCAGAGCCTAGCGTCTAAGTCTATGGTTGAGTTACAGTACCCGCAAGAATAACAAGACTTGAATAACTAAGTGCAACACAATCTAAGCCTAGCAAGTATTCAAAATAAAGGTACACCACACTTGCAGGAGATAGAAATAAAGTAAAATATAACTGAATTATATTGAAGATAATCTGAATCCAAAAGATACAAGAGTTTTACCACAGACTCGAAGATAACTCCGGAGACTCCGAGGCAAAGCTCGACTCAACTCTAACTCCCAGGACTATCCTAACTACTAAGAAAAGAGTGAAGCACTCTAAGATAGAACTCTCAACTCAACTCCACACCTTGCAAATGAGCTCCTGGGGTCTATTTATAGCCTAAAAAGTGAGGGGGGGTATTTATATGTGCACTAGGTCGGTGGAGAGACCAAGTCGGTGGCCGGCCGACCTAGGAGGGTGGTCGAGCGGCCACCCCCCATGGTCGGGCGGCCATGGGATCCACTGCCTTAGTTGATCCAATGGCTGATCTTGCTCCCCCACATCGGTTGGCAGTTAGGACGGTTGGTTGCATGTGAAAAATGTGTCGAGGGGTGGTCGGCCGGGAATGGCACGTGGTCGGGCGGCCACGTGTCGGCTTCCGATTTGTTGCATGTTGCTTCCCTCGGATCCTTTACATCACCAATCCTCGTCCCAACACTTTGTGACCCTCGGATACATTGGATGCTCTCTTGTATGGTTGGATCTTCACCATTTTGTGTTTCTTTGACACCGGATCGATGACATGGCACAAGAAGTGGTCAAGGGACCATTCCACGTGGTCGTGGACCCAATTCCACCCTGGAGGGTGGTCGGGCGGCCACCGGCCATGGTCGGCCGGCCATGGTGTATGGTCGGGCGGCCATGGCCCAGTCACCAATATTGCCCATCTTTGATATTTGGTGCATTTCCAACCTTTTTGAGTGATTTTTGGTACCTGCATCCAAATATTCATGTACATCTTGTGAAACTCATTAGTAGCAAGGGTTAGTCCATAAATTTCACTTGTTTAGCTTCATTTGGTGGATAATTGACAGTTGAAATCGTGAGATAACGACCGTCAACACCCCCCAAGCTTAGACCTCGAGCAAAGCTAAGACTGAAAGTGGATCAGGAGTTGCTGCAATATCGAAAGCGAAGGAAAATTCTTATATGCAACTCAACACTCAAACTTTTGCCCCAAGTAGTGAGATAACGACCGTCAATAGGTTCTCAGATGCTGACCATGCTGGCTACCGGATTGATCGCAAGTCAATCTCTGACACATGCCAACTATTAGGAACCTCTCTTGTCTCTTGGTCCTCTCGCAAGCAAGCTAGCGTATCCCTGTCTACCGCAGAAGCAGAGTATATAGCTACTGGTAGCTGATGCTCCCAACTACTTTGGATGAAAGCCACCCTAAGTGATTTTGGCCTATGTTTTGGGAGGATCCCTCTTCTAGTGGACTCTACTTCTGCTATCTCTGTAGCTAAGAACCCCGTTTTTTGAGAATGCTTTTTGTTTTTGTTCAATATTGATTTTTGCAGGAAAATAAGGAATATTTGAGAATATTTGAGAATTTCTCGAAGAAAGGATTTATGCTACAAGTCCAGGGAGGTGAGATGATTAATAAAAGAAGAACAATTAAAGCCCAAAATTAAGCCCAAGCCCATTATGGAGAAGGTTTCGGTGGCTAAAGATTGCTTGTATGAAGAATATGAAGATAAAGAAGGTTTATCAAGAGTCCAATCCAAGCTCCAATTAAATCTCGAGATATTCTCGGATTTGAGGACAACAGCACCTTGTGGGCCCAATTCGGAGACCATAACGACGTCAAATAAGAAAGTTTGAATATCAAAGTTGTAGATCTCTTCGAGCTCAACAATTTAGAGTCCGAGTTTGCATTATTTGGACTTCGGATGAGGAAGTTATGGTCGAAATACTAAAGGCTGCAGAATATGGAAAGCTGATTTCGGTAAAGACTAGGATAAGGACTTCTTCTCCAAGCAAGGAAGCTTCATGGATGCCCAAGAACCTTCAAGACTCTTGTATATACATAGAAATAGGTCTATTAGGACTCTTATAACTGACCTATTAGATTCCATGTATAGGGGACTCTTCGGAATATAAATATATGGCCACCCTAGGAAGAGAGGCATCCAATTCTTTGTAAACCAGCGCTCCAAAGTTAGGGTTTAGGGTCCATCTTCGCAAGACTCGTCGAGAAAGAGATCTCGGCGAAAGGAGGTGGCGAGAGGAGGCAGGACCAGAGGGGGTCGGCCGACCAACCCCCCCCCCAGGGTCGGCCGACTTCAGCTGTTCCCAGGGAGACTCGAGTTCATCTTTCGACATATTCTTCGTCGAGTCCGTCTCGACAACCATGCGCTTCAAGTTCATGATGTATCTCGAGTAACACTCTGTTCTTCTTATTTTACTATGATAAACCTTGACTTCGATCAATGAAATAGTCTCTTTGCTATTAGTTCTTTGTTTATACATGATCTATGATCCATGTCTTTGCAATGCTTCATCTCTACATGTGACCAGGCCTGGGTTGTTTAAACCACATGTCTTTCAGTAGATTTTTTACTTTAATTAGTTGACTGAATCTGCTCATGCTTAGAGATAGTTTAGGTTTGCTAGTTCGTCGATTACCTGGTTACTAGTGACAGTAGAGCCCGGAGAAAGGTTCGAGCAAGTCTATAACATTCATAACCATGTTTATTTTATGTTTCACGTTAGATCCATGCTCAGGGTAGTTCATAGTTTATAAGAAGTTTGTCTCATATCTCTTGCTAATTCCTTAGCCATATTAGCTTCTTTATTGATCTTGCTTTTGATCCTATCAAGCTCTTGTTTTTTATCCAGTTTATGGTTTAGTTAGTTTCATATCTAGTTTATAATTAGAATATCTTTTATCATCCTTTAGTTTAGTTTAGATATAGATTAGTCAGTAATTAGACTCTCTTTTATCCTTTAGTTTATTAGATCTATTAGAGTTAGTTAGTAATTGATTAATCCTTGATTAATAGTAGTTTAAACCTAGTTTTCCACGGATTGACAAAACCCTTGATTAATCCTTTAGTTTGGTTTTCTTCTTTACTTCTTTCTTTTTCGGTTTTACGCTTTTTCTTCTTGTCTTTGTTCTATTTTAGGTTACAGGTTGATGGTGTTGACAATGCACTCATCAAGGGGGAGATTGAGAGCCAATGGACCGGCTTCATTGCTTTCTTGGTGTGATGAGTGATTGTCAACGAGCTCAAACCCTCCGATGGACAGGAGGCCCTCCGATGGACTAGAGGTAGAAGAAGGAGAAAGACCTCGATGGACTGAGGCAAAAGTCCTCCAATGGACCGGAGGCACAAGACTCGGCGTCGGTCGGTCATGGAAGCTTGGTACACAAAGGGGCGGTTCGGCAACGGTGGTGTAAGCCCTCCGATGGACTGCGAGGCGACTCCGATGGACTGGAGAAGCCGGGTGCCATCGTGGTGCTCCAGCCCGAGTGAATGGCGCGAAGGCGTGCGAGGGAGGCTTTGGCGGCTTCGGCTCAAAACCGCCACCCAAGTTCAAATGACTTGGTGGGTTGGGTTCCGACTCGCCAAGATAGAAGATTGGGGCAAGACCCGGCCCAGGAAGCCCGCAGAATAAAGTTTTCCGGTTTCTGACTTCAAAACCCGGGGAAGCTTCCAGACTACTAGCTACGTGGCGTACATCCAAGCGAGGCGTGGAGAAGAAAAAGATCAAAGCGTCAACGTAGTCGTCCGATTGTATCATTTTCATTTCAGCCCCTTCCGGTCTTTCTAGAGTAGGGGTCCTAGTGTTAAATGGTGACGTTAGTCCTGGGCTATGTATACCTAAGTGGCTGGTCATTTAGGTGTCTCTTCTACCATTATAAAACCCTAGGCTTAGTTTCCATATAGCCAAGTGTTTAAGAGATAAAGAAGAGCTTTAGGCTAGGATTTGAGTCCCCTAGAAAATGCTTTTCACAACAAGAGGAAGGATGAAGGGTGGTAGGCTGTAGGAACCTTTGTATGAACTCAGTTTCGTGATTAATCCTGCAATATTCCTCTGAAATTGGAGTTCTTGAGTGCAGCCCTTTTTTTCCTCCTCTCTCTAGTTTGGTTCTTGGATGAAACTCAAAGGCTTTTGGTGATTTGCTTTGCCCGCGAGTTAATCCTGTTCTTTTGGCTTTTCTGGACTTGCTAGGACGTGGAGATTATGACCTACTTCATCTCAATCGCTTTGGATTGCCTCGAGCAAGTCGTTTTTGAGTTTTTCCCATTTCTTATCCAAAGCTTGCCTCTTCACGAGATCTCAATCGCTTTAGGGTGCTAAGAGAATTCCACGAAAAATGTGGTGGCTTTAGGCCCGTTCGCTGTTCGCCTGCTGATCGGCATAACATTGCTAGAATGCTTATCCGGGAAATGGGACCGGTGAAACCCTACTTGTGCCATCCGAAGAACAGAAACACGTTCCTACCCACTGGTTGAGAGGAAGGTGGCCCGGGGGAGCTTGGTGCTCATGACGGGGAGACCGAGATGTCGGCAGGCTCGTCATGAGGGCACAACCCGGGAGTCAGGCGGGAGTGAATCGAACTTGGGATGGGACAAGTGGAGAAGGGGGACTATATGTGGGAAAGCCGTCGTGTTAGTAAGCATATGGTCCCCTGGCATTTTCTAGTTATTCCTCGGAATATAAAAATCGATTCGAATCGCTGATGCTCACCAGGTGTGAGAATGCCAATATCACTGACGGGCAACGTAGAACTGTTTGAGGCAAGATGTATTATGGAATTGATGATTTGATACGACACAATGGTTATACATGCTTTACTTCATGCAAATTACTCGCTCTATATTACCAGTGAGATTCTGGATAAGGACTAGCGGCTGTCAAATCCCGCTATAGCATGACATTAAAACATAGTGGTTAATCATGATTAAAGGATAGCGACTGTCAAATCCCGCTATCCTATGGCAACATTTTACAGTTTAAAACCAATGGCTAAGGACCTACTCGCTAGTAAGCTGAGCTTTGCGTCAGCCGTAAACCCTGTCCATTAAGTCCTACTGAGTAATTAGTACTCAGGGTTTGCCCCCACTTTTGGCTCACAGGTACTGGCGGCATTTGGATAGCTGCTCGGAGAAGGGTAGCACCGGTGGGCTCGGTGCTTCTCGCCTCGTTCATCTGTATGAAGACTTCTTAAGTATTTGGTTTCTGCTGCGAGATGTTTTGAAAACGCTTCCGCATTATATATATTTTGGACATGTATTTGACTATATACATTCTCGGTTTGTAACTAAGTCTATCTGTTCTATATTTCAACTGCTTGTGATGATGTAACTGTTGTGGCTCCATCGCGAGTCGGATGTGTGTGATGTCGGTTCCTCTGGGATTTGGTGCAAATCGAGAGCCGAGGGCTTCTCGACGGACGACCGGGTTTAGTACGGTCTAAGTACACTGTAAGCTAATGGTGACAGGTGTACTTAGCCCGTATTAAATCGGCGGTTCCACCACAGCTGGTATCAGAGCCGATCATACACAGACAACAGTTATATCATCCAGTTTTGGTTTACAAAACTATTTTCGAAAGCCCGTGTCAAGTAATTAAAAAATGAGAGTAGACGATATGCCCATAGTAAGGATGTTAGTGTTACCTAGGTAACATCACTGACATTCTGACCTAGATAGAACTCATATGCATATTCGGCGCTTTGAGAAGCAACTTTTCAGCCATAGCTGTCCCCAGTACTGGTGGAAGCTATTGGGTTTTGCGGACAGTTGAAATCTCTGCATTCATGCTGTATAAGTAAAAGCTCTTTGAGGGTGGTGGGTATGTTTGAGGCTTTCATACCCACCACACTTACATTCGGTTTTGGGATCCATCTTTTTCTCCACGATCCCCATTACTGGTGGAAAGTCAGGCTTTGAGAAAAAGGTGCAGCGGCCCACCAACGTTGTCCACGCAGCGGTCACGCGTGGATGCCACACTATGTGGTAATGTATGAGCATGCATTCTTCTGCAGGTACACTAACCACGTGCGAAAATTAAGAACGACTAGAGAACGACTAGTTGCACTAGAGAGAGACGTGCATATATGTCACCGAAATATCGCTAGTTGTATACATAGGAAGTGTGATGTGAGACGGATAGAACGAGCATACATCATTCCATCTCATCTCATGTGCCTTACTTGTATTTGCTTGAAAGCAACTAGACTCCTTACTGCATCTATAAGTATACTTGTTGGGTAGTACCATTTTGCATATAAATCCTGTCTGCGGCTTTAAGACGCATTTCAAACTGCGAATAGAATCAACAGAAACTTATTATAAGGACCTAAGAGTACACAAAATTTCTGACAACTTGGGTATAGACTACTTGCTCTGGAAGTGAATACGAGCGAGGTACCAATTTAGGACGTGTCTCGTATCCATTTAAAACAAGCATTATATATGAAAGATGTAGTGGGGAAAATTTCAACGAACAAACTTATCTATAATGAGCCTTCGGCAAATTACTCTGGGCATTAACTTACAACCATTTTAAGTCCAAGCTAAAATCGAGATAACAAGTACGAAGTTTAGAAGATGAAGTTCGAGACCTAACTTAATTGGCATATGAATACAAATTGCCATATGACCACATTTGGCCTTTGAAACTATTGAATTGACGGGAGCCTTATTCTTCCTGCTACAGATGTCGCAGCCCTCGACGCAGCCCTTTGACTTATGCCCTAATTACCAAGAGTCCACAAAAGCTAAAACAACGATACCTCGAGAACAAAAGAAGAGAAAAGCGGAAGAATCTTCCACCGAAGCAGCCTCAGTTCAACATCTGCGACCTGGGATGGTTCTGTTAAAAGGATTTGTCAAGCCTGAAGATCAAATCGGGATGGTTAGTATGTGTCGACAACTGGGTAAGGGCCCAGGGGGATTTTACAGGCCAAGCCTCAAGAATGGTGCCAAGCTGAACCTATGGATGATGTCACTGGGAAAGAACTGGGATCCAACCGCACGCTCATATGGACCCACGCGTCCATTCGATGGAGCACAAGCCCCGACAATACCAGATGCTTTCAAGATGATTGCTCAAACTGCGAACTCCACTGCAAGCGAGTCTCCTCAAATTAACCTGGACATATGCATCGTCAACTACTACACCAACTCCGGAAAGCTCGGGCTTCACCAAGACAAGGACGAGTCAGAGAGTAGCCTTACCAAAGGTTTACCTTTCATATCCATCTCCATAGGAGACACCGCCGAGTTCATGTTTGGCGACACGAGAGACAAGGACCAAGCGACCAAGATCAACCTCGAATCTGGTGACGTTCTCATACTCGGTGGAGAATCAAGACTGTTATTTCATGGCGTTTCCCACGTGAAGACCAACACTGCACCAAGTTGGTTGAAAGAAGAAACGGGCATTCGTCCTGGGCGTATCAATCTTACGTTTAGGCAGTACTAGCTAGATACTAGTTGGTGTGCTAATAGTCATCGCAAAACTTTTGTAATGAGAGGGGGTTGACTCTCATAACTCTCGAGTTTCCCATGTATCCAACTCTTTGTAGTCGGCATGTGTCCCACCCTCATGATTAATGTAACCCTATTTTCAATGGAGCATTCGGAACTCTTGTAGTTCTCACGTTTCATGCTTTTGTCATTCAGGCACTTCAGTCCTTGTAAATCCAGGACACTTTTGTTGTGGTTACCTCGTTTCTGATCCAAATAAATCTGATGAATTATAACTCCGAAAACATTGTGCGATGGCGTGTAAAACTCCTTGTTCATGTCTTTCTATAACCCTGTGTTATTCGCATATCCCCTGAGGTTGGATGGAAGTACCGCTCTTGACGAGGTGTTTACCCGAGCAGTCTATGGTGCCGCAACGGAACCTAGGGTCCTGTGTGCACGGCCGTCACTCGGTTCCACTAGGGGCGCGCTGGTATCAAGACATGCAAAGGCATGACACCTCTTCAATTGTCGAACATTCCTATCCATCTTCTAACGCCTTGTGGACCTCAATACATCTCATTCGTGGAGGTAATTTACTCTAATTCCACTGCCACCTTGTATCATTTCATTGCTTTGTTTCACCTTGCCCTTCTTGGTCTGTGGGGAAAGATCCACCTAAATCCCACTATCGTTCACACCTTTCCCTTGCCTTGTTGAACCATGTCTTCTCGATCCGTGAGACGAGTCAAATTTATGGCCCCACTCGTCCACATCTTTTCGTTGACTTTGTTTATCCTTGCTGGTCATGCTTCACGGGGATGAGCAATTCCATTCTCCACGATACCTTCACAACCATTGTTCCAAATCTCGGATTTCTCTGCGCTTACCCTGATTTTCGTTAAACATCTTGTTGGTGTGGAAATGCTTGATCTCATTCCCACTGTCTTACTACGTCATTCCATTTCTTCTTCCAACTTGCCCCTCTCTGAATGGTGGAGACAGCCAAACTCTGTTTCCACTGCTTTCTCCTACGTTCCTTTCTGGAATATATTGAACCTTATCTTCTGAAGGTAAACTTCAGCACCATCCGCCGCGCTACGCTTTTGTTCTCAGCTAGTGCTTTTGTCATATCATCCTTTTCAAGAAGTTGCTTCGTTCTTCTTTGAAAATCATCCTCAGTTAAGCTTACTAACACTGACTATTGTTTCGTTAGTAAGCGCACTTCATATGCCTATACTTCTCTTGGTCAGTCTTAATCAATTCTATGAAATCATACAAACCATCACCTTGTCTAGGTGAATATGTCCTATTCTTTTTCCACGGCATCCTTCCCGAAACAATGAGTAGAATGTGATATGTATCACCACGTCTTACTCTTTGAGGAATGTTCGGATTCAATACCTTATATGTGTACACAGTCCCTATCGAATGAAATGAATGTGTCTCTCAAAAGCACATCCATTGATAACCCGTTGAATCCCAAGAGCCTTCGTGGTTCGATCTTCCGATTGTGTACATCTTGCTTCTGATTGTTCTGAGACCTATATATTCATCACGTTTCTAAATCTTGGGGTCAAAGTCAGGGAGTAACCCTGTTCCATTATTCGAGTAAATCACTGTCGTTTTCACGTTTGCCACACCGTCCTTGCGGTTTGTTCATTCGCTCTCATAAAAACCACGACTTGCTGAGCACCAGGGAAAGACCACCTTAGACGTATTCAAAAGCTTTGTAACTACCTTGTGATAAAAAGGCACTAACCATTCACGAGCCAGTTAACAAAGCAAATGGATGAAAGATTAAGTGTTGCCATGTATGACAGAAGCCCACGAACAACGATGCCAAAACAATTTGCATTTCGCAGTGAGCCGTAGAACCCTGTTTCCTCCTAATCTCGGGACGAGATTTCTTTAAGGGGGGTGGGTTGTGATGCCCCTGGCATCTCAAGAGCCTTAACATACAGTTAGACATAAACTAATGAGGAATTAGGACTTGATCATGCTTAGGAAGTAATGAGAACTAGATGGAGAAATCACTAAAGTCAAAATTTTCTATCCAACGTACAAACCCACACAATATTTCATTTGGTAAGTCAGTTCCCAAAGTGGATTCTGAAATTACTTTGGAATTCACTATACAACTTCAAATTCTCCCCTTCTAGGAAATGAAATTGAACTTATCACCTTTCAAATGCATCTATTGTGGAAGTGATTGCACTTCATTTGATACTCCAAGAGTTAGAAACAAGAAAGTCTCTACTCAAAGTGAAATTTCTGTTTTAATAAACCTTGGAACATAATTGTGTCTATAATTCAAAATTTGTTGGGTTTCAGACCAAAGTCAGATTACCAAACTTGTAGATAAATTACTGACGGACAACTTTGGTAACTAGAGTTTGATCATACATTGATTTTTAAATGGAGTTTAGAGTCATTTTCTACCAACACAGAAAACCAGTTCAAATCAGCCCTATTTAGAAATCTCCAATTTTCTCTAGACTGCAGCCACTTTCATGCAAAACTCCAATTGGAAAAGTTGTAGGATTTGAAAGTTTAAACAACTCACTCAAAAGGCATTTTGGTAGAAAAGGCTTGGAAATAGGACTTTATATTTTTCAAAGCAATATAGGTTTTCTGTCCATAACTAGGGCTGCTAGCAAATTTGAATTTAAATCATATTTGCACTTGGAATTTGGTGTTGAACCTTTTGACAAACTTGTAGATCTCTCTGAGTAGAACATTTCTTCCAATTGGACTTTTTCCAAATTCGTCCTAGAGATGAGCCAAAATCGCGAAATACAGAGGCCTAGAAAACACATTTTTCCTTTTCCCGGATTCTGAGTCACTGACAGGCGGGGCCCGCGATCCGCGTCGCGTCCACGGCGCGAACCGGGCGCGGCTGCGTGGCGCGCCGGTGTACAGGAAGTACGGCGAGGCCACGGCCGGCGCCCCGGGCGCGTCAAGAGGAGGAGGAGTCACCCCGCGCCCTAACCATACCCCTCTCGCCCGTCCCCGTGCCTCTCTATCTTGTTTCCCCGCTCTCGCCGCGCCGCGTCGCCATTGCCGGCCCGAGCCGAAGCTCGAGCTCGCGCCGCCGTCTCCCGGCCACCGCTCGCCCCGAGACCACCACCACCGCAACCGCCACTCCACCGCGCTCCTTCCCCGCCTAGTCTCGTCGCCGTTGAGCCCTCCACCGCGGAGATCGACGCCGCCGCGACGTCCCCGCCGCGCCGACGCCACTCCGGTTCAAGCTCGGTTCACCACCGTGCATGGCCATCTCCGACCGCCTCGCGCCTCCAGATCCCCACCGCCAGCTCCGCCTCGGCGTCGCACACCCAACGCGCTAGATACCGCCGCCACCATCGCCTCCTCCACCTCTCCCCGCGCGCGCCGCTCGCGTTCACCCGCGCCACCCACGGGCTCGTCGTGGAGCCCCACCCTAGGGCCATTCCCGTACCCCCACTCCGCCGTCGCCGGATTCCCCTTGTCCTCGCGCTGCTCAAGGGCCCTACCATGGCCTCCCCCATCGCCTAGGCCGCCGGAATCGCGCCGCCGCCGCCGCACCCGTGCACGCCACCACCGCCCCGGTTCACCACCCCGCGCCGCTCGTACGAACTTCCCCGCGCAACTAGACCTAGGGGAGACGAAACCCCGTGGTAGGGAACACCTCCGGCGGCCGCCTCGGCTCCAAGACGCCGCCCCTATGCGCCGGCGCAAGCGCCGGAACGTCGAGCCGCGCGCCGGTCACGCCCACGGCGAGAGGTAGAAGAAGGAGGTTATTTTGTGATCTAGCCCCTGCTTTTTCACGCATTTAAGTTTCAGTCCGGGCGCTGTGCAGTGAGTCTCGCGGATCTAGCAGTCTAGCCCCTGGAGGTTATGGTTAATTACGTATAGGTCCCGGATCTAGGGTTAATATGTATTATTTCGGTTTTGAACTTTGAAAAATCATATAAAATCACAGAAAAATCCAAAATGGACAAACTAAGTTGCATTAGACTCCTCTTGAATAGATCTATCGAATGGGTATGATGTGGATATGTGAAATGTCTCTTTTGCCCTTGGTTTGTTGCATGCATGATTAATTAGGATAAATGACAAAAGTGGACTAAATGAACTCCAAAGGCCATGAAACTTGGATAGTAGCCTTCTTGTGGCGTTGTAGCACCATGTGAATTTTTGTAGCCCTAGCACTTGCGGTTTAATTACCCTTTTGCCATTATACATGTGTATGTGTATTTATTTAACCTAGGAAGGGGAGGCTACAAAGAATATGCTCAAATTGACTCTCTAGCATTTTTCATATACTTTAGGTAGTATGAGTGTCTCACCGGTAAAATATGAGCCTCTGCATGTTAAGTGTTAATGGTGATTTGAAAATGACAAATCTTGACTTGGGGAACTAGATAAATGGAAAAGATGGCTTTAGGGTGCTAAGAGAATTCCACGAAAAATGTGGTAGCTTGTGCATGATATCTAGTTCCCAAAAAGTATATTTGTGCATGTCTCTCATGATAATGGAGCTGTGTAACTACGAGAACTCAAGTGCATATTTTAATTCACAAATGCGCATGTGTGAGGATGATTAGGGTCTATACGATGGTTTAGGCCTTAGAATCAATACATGTTCATATGTCCTTTTATATGTGATAGTTGTAGTGCATCTCGGGAATGGTTCTTATAGATTCCTAGTAATAATCTGAGTCCCTTTCGTGTGGAGCAAGTTTTACGTAAGGAATACTTAAGTAAATTGCCTACATAATAATTCCCATGAATATATCTCTTACGCATATCATGCACGCTTTTGCATTCGTTACGCTTATGTTGCACTATGTCATGCATATAGATTCCGCGAACGAAGGACCAACGTAGAAGCAGTCGCAAACCCAGTAGCCGGAAGACGAGCCCGTGCACCCGGTGCCAGAAGACGGCGTGTCGCTGATAAAACCGTCCCTGTTTCAAGGGGTTGCCTGGGGCAAAGCCCCACGACCCGGCAAACTAACTTAGTTTAGTTTGTTGGTTTCTTAAGAACAGTCAAAGGTAGGCAGGACCATGCAAATCCTAGCAAACAAATTATTTTGAGTTACGCATATGCATTAGGATTGATTGAAACCAATTGCATTAGACTTCCCGGCCGCCCTGGCCCTAGCACCTATACTTAGGGTTCGTAGGACGGGTGCCTAGAATGGTTAGGCGCGAGTAGACACGAGTGAGCAATGTCACTCGTCTCGTAGGATTTACTTTCGAATGATGAATCTTCATTACTATGAATTTATTATTGCTATGTTATGCTTTCAATTGAGACCGAGCGGAGATATGGGATTACTATGTTGAAAAATGATGTGATGGTATGGTGGACTCCGCCCAAGTCGCATAAGGCCCGTTCGCTGTTCGCCTGCTGATCGGCATAACATTGCTAGAATGCTTATCCGGGAAATGGGACCGGTGAAACCTTACTTGTGCCATCCGAAGAACAGAAACACGTTCCTACCCACTGGTTGAGAGGAAGGTGGCCCGGGGGAGCTTGGTGCTCATGACGGGGAGACCGAGATGTCGGCAGGCTCGTCATGGGGGCACAACCCGGGAGTCAGGCGGGAGTGAATCGAACTTGGGATGGGACAAGTGGAGAAGGGGGACTATATGTGGGAAAGCCGTCGTGTTAGTAAGCATATGGGCCCCTGGCATTTTCTAGTTATTTCCGGGAATATAAAAATCGATTCGAATCGCTGATGCTCACCAGGTGTGAGAATGCCAATATCACTGACGGGCAACGTAGAACTGTTTGAGGCAAGATGTGTTATGGAATTGATGATTTGATACGACACAATGGTTATACATGCTTTACTTCATGCAAATTACTCGCTCTATATTACCAGTGAGATTCTGGATAAGGACTAGCGGCTGTCAAATCCCGCTATAGCATGACATTAAAACATAGTGGTTAATCATGATTAAAGGATAGCGACTGTCAAATCCCGCTATCCTATGGCAACATTTTATAGTTTAAAACCAATGGCTAAGGACCTACTCGCTAGTAAGCTAAGCTTTGCGTCAGCCGTAAACCCTGTCCATTAAGTCCTACTGAGTAATTAGTACTCAGGGTTTGCCCCCACTTTTGGCTCACAGGTACTGGCGGCATTTGGATAGCTGCTCGGAGAAGGGTAGCACCGGTGGGCTCGGTGCTTCTCGCCTCGTTCATCTGTATGAAGACTTCTTAAGTATTTGGTTTCCGCTGCGAGATGTTTTGAAAACGCTTCCGCATTATATATATTTTGGACATGTATTTGACTATATACATTCTCGGTTTGTAACTAAGTCTATCTGTTCTATATTTCAACTGCTTGTGATGATGTAACTGTTGTGGCTCCATCGCGAGTCGGATGTGTGTGATGTCGGTTCCTCTGGGATTTGGTGCAAATCGAGAGCCGAGGGCTTCTCGACGGACGACCGGGTTTAGTACGGTCTAAGTACACTGTAAGCTAATGGTGACAGGTGTACTTAGCCCGTATTAAATCGGCGGTTCCGCCACATGTAGCCTGTGTAATTTTTTGTGAAGATTGGACCTGGTTTGGTCAAGTTTTAGGTTTGGAAACTCAAGTTTCAGGGTTCTACCGGACTATCCGGTGCAACCACCAGACTATCCGGTCCTCTACCGGACAGTCCGACAGCATGCACCGGATTATCTGGCTCTGGCCCTCGTCCCAGCCTGTTGCGGACTATCCGGTGCAGCACACCGGACTCTCCGGTTCCTACCGGACAGTCCGGTAAGGTGAACCGGACTATCTGGCGTAGGTCTGGTTGTTGGCTTTCGTTGGAGTTTTTGCCGTTTGGGTTTTGATTCCTCCTTACCCGAGTGATTCTCACCACTGGCCCATACTCATCGCTCTCTGTTCATCAGTGAGGCGCATTTAGGTGTGGAGTGGCTACGTGGGATCCTCATTTGCGAGGGATGTTGTTTCGCTTGACTTGCGATCTTGTGGTCGTTGAGTCTTGTGTTTCCGCTTGATTGGTGTGTACCCGTTCAGTGGGCGACACCAAGTGCATGCTAGACACGTTTCCTTTCTGTGGACGGTGTCTAGTGGTTGTGGTGTGTAGTGTGTCAGTCTGCACCAAGGGTTGTGAGTTTGAGTTTTTGGTGCTCCTATTCACCCCCCTCTGGTCGCACGTCTTGGTTCTACAAAGTCACATTATCAAGCTTTTATCCAGGTAGAGGGACCTAATTTTAATTTTAACAAATAAATTTGGAGGATCAAGGCATCACTAAAAATTAAAATCTTTCTTTGGTATCTACGTAAAGGCGTACTACTCACGGAAGACAATTTAACTAAGCAAAATTGGCAGGAAAACAAGTCTGGTGTATTCTGTCACAAAAACGAGACAACAAGACACCTGTTCTTTGAGTGCTGCTTTGCTAGAGCAGTTTGGTCTTTTATACGGTATGCGTCTAACCTTAACAAACCTAATAATGCCTCTCATATGTTTGGTTTGTGGTTGCATGGTCTTCCTAATATATGGCAGCATATCGCCCTTCTCGGAGCAGCAGCCTTGTGTTGGTCTTTATGGCTACTAGTACACATGTATGTGCAGCACACATGTATGAACTGGAGAAAAAATAAAATCACATTGCATGATCATATCGTCTTGGAATAATACTTTGTTTTAACTGTACGCTCAACGTGACTTCAAACGTCTGATGAAATAACAATTCAATGATCGTAACTCCACGCTCAACGTGACTTCAGACAGCTAATGAAATAACAATTCATTGATCGCATCTATATTGTGTCAGGTGCTGGGTTCGTTTTCAAAAGCCAATAAATGCTATCTCTTTCGAGTAACAGAGTACTTGAGATATCATCAGGCATCCTCTCTACACAATCGTTCTATTTGGAGGTTGGCGTTTCCGTGAAAAAAACACTTCCTCATGGTCGATGGATCCTACAAGTTAATTGCATGTAACAGTGTGGCAAGTGAATATAGGTTGATCAAGAATATCAGATGAAGAAACAATTAATAGTGCATTGTATGGCGCATACCATGGTTTTTGGAGCATCTACTCTGGATATCCGTTGACCATTCTACCACCACATGAAAAAGAGTAGAAAATCCGCTATAATCCTTAAACAACAAAATGTTAATACATCCAAACAGGCAAACATGTTTGAGAATAGAGTATTTTACCGATCACCCAATAATGATAGATCATGAACAATCGTACGACGCCAGTCATTTTTTAGAATAAGAAAAAATAAAGTTTGCACTTAACCACACTTATTACAAACTAAGCGAACAGCAATAAACTCTTAAAGAGTTAAGAAATTAGGAACAAATTTTTTTAAAAGACGACCATCCATGCTTGGCGAAAATCTCCATGACCATAGTTTCTAGCGCTCGACACGCCCACTTCAAGATCATCTTGTTCTTCTCTTTCTGTAGTAAACTCCAAAAACGAGTCCAATAGGAAGCTCTGAAAATGACCTGTAGATAAGAGAATAATCTTTTTTTATTAAAAACAATGTCATTCATGCAAACCCAAATAGACCATGAAATTGTATTCGCACCCACACAAACTTGGGAGCGCAAATGTTGGCCTACTTGGCTAAACCAAGTCCCAAAAAGAGCAGCCACATTTTTTAGAGAATGTAAACCAAATGCCATCGTAAAAACTCTTTAAACAAATCTTGCTACATGACAATCAAAAAAAGATGTTGGATAGTTTCCTTGTTGTCACAAAAACAACACCGGTCATCCCCCTTCCATCTTCTTTTGAACAGATTATCTTTAGTCAAGATTACCTCTTTAAGTACAAACCAATTAAAAATCTTGATTTTAAGAGGCAGTCTCAATTTCCATAAAGATTTATTTAGAGGTAAAGCCATTTGGTTAATAAGAAATTTATACATGGATTGTACAAAGAAGAAACCATGTTTGGAGAGCGTCCAATGAATCGAATCATTATAAATGTCTAATTGCACGAACGTAACTTTTGCAACTAAATCATTCCAATTAAGCAAATTGTCCCCCACAGGAGCTCTCCTAAAAGAAATATTAAGAGGTGTGGCACAAACAACATTTGCAACCGAATTATGTTTCTTTCTAGCAATATTATACAAAGAAGGAAGCTGGTCTTTGAGGGCAAACTTCCCAAGCCATCTATCCTCCCAAAACCTACATTGAGTTCCACTATGTACGTCGAAGGTCGCAATGCTAAGAAAACAATTTTTGACCTTCATAAGGCCTGACCAAAATTGTGAATCACCTGGTTTCCATTGTACATCACCAATGGTTTTATCTTTTATATACTTCTTCCTAAGAAGTTGTTGCCACATTCCATCCTCATTTAATAACTTGAAAAGCCACTTACTAAGTGAACACTTATTTTGTATTTCTAAATTCAAGATTCCTAAGCCCCTTTGATCTTTGGGTAAACAAAGTATATCCCACTTGGAGAGCCTATATTTTTTCTTATGGTTGTCCCCTTGCCAAAAAAAGGTAGATCTATAAAAATCTAGTTTCTTAAGAGTGCCCTTTGGTACCTCAAAGAAGGACATCGTAAACATCGCTAAGCTACTCAAAACAGAATTAATTAAAACAAGGCATCTACCATATGAAAGGAGCTTTCCTTTCTGGCTACTCAACTTTTTCTGGAAACGGTCTTCAATCACTTTCCAATCTTTGTTTAGAAGCCTCTTGTGGTTCATTGGTATTCCTAGATATCGAAACGGGAAGCAACCCATGCTACACCCAAAGATCTGAGAATACTGTTCAAAATGAGATTTTGCTTCACCATAGCAGAACAACTCGCTCTTGTGAAAATTTATCTTTAAACCTGAAAGTTTCTCAAAGGCACATAGAATTATCTTCAAATTTTTGGCTTGCTCCAAGTTGTGTTCCAAGAAAAGGATTGTGTCATCAGCATATTGGAGAATACAAAGGCCATCCTCCACTAAATGAGGTATCAATCCTTGAATCTGGCCATTTTCTTTAGCCCTGTTTATGAATACAGCTAACATATCCGCTACAAGATTAAAGAGAATGGGTGACAAAGGATCCCCTTGGTGAAGCCCTTTTTTAGTTTGGAAATACCTTCCTATATTATTGTTTACTTTCACCGCAACACTTCCGCCGGATACAAATTGTTGGATCCAATTGCACCACAAAGGTGAGAATCCTTTCATCCGTAATGTTTGTTGCAAGAAAGGCCACTTTACTTTGTCGTAGGCTTTCTCAAAGTCTATCTTAAAAATAACGCCATTAAGTTTCTTCTGGTGTAGTTCATGAATGGTCTCATGCAAAATAGTCACCCCTTCTAAAATATATCTTCCAGGAAGAAAAGCAGTCTGGGTCGGTTGAATTACTTTTTGGGCCACTTTATTTATTCTACTTGTCAAACTTTTGTGAAAATTTTAAAGCTCACATTTAGCAGAAAAATAGGTCTAAATTGTTGAACTTTGATCGCCTCTTGGCATTTAGGAAGAAGAGTTATAATACCAAAATTTAGAGAGAACAAGGAAAGATTCCCTTTGGAGAAGTCATGAAACATAGCCATCAAACCAGCCTTTATGGTCTCCCAAAAGACCTGATAAAACTCAACTGGAAAACCATCAGGACCAGGTGCCTTACTGTGTTCCAAACTGAAAATTGCCTCTTTAACCTCTTGTTCAGAAAAATCTGCTGTTAAAATAGAATTCTCTAACTCGGAAACCTGTTGAATATCATCCACTCTTCTTTCTATCATAGAGGAGCTATTTTTCTCTAGGGCTCCAAACAGACCCCGGTAATAAGAGGTGATGTGTTCTCTTAACTCAGATTCTTCCTTTATAATCTTATCGTCGCTTTCCAACTGAAAGATCTGTGTTTTCCTATGCTTTCCATTAGCCACTAGATGGAAGTATTTCGTGTTGTTATCACCTTCTAACAGGTGCTTACACTTTGAACGTTGAAACTAGGCTATCTCTTCTTCTCTTAACAAATGTGAAATTCTATCTCTCAAACAACAAAGCAAATCTTGCTCGCTCGGAGATAAAACCGAAGTCTCTCCCTTTTTGTCAAGAAAATCAATTTTATTTTTTAGTTCCTCTTTTTCTTTCTTATTCTGACCTTTGATATGTTTAGCCCACCCCCACAAATATTGTCTTGTCCGACGTATCTTGTTTTGCCAATTTTGTAAAGAATTAGAACCTCTCTTTTCACTCCCCCACACCTCTGCTACTTGAGCAAAGAACCCATCTCTAATCAACCAACACAGTTCAAATGAAACTGAGATGGGCTGACTTTATTAGTGTGTATTCCGAAGTCCAAAAGGATTGGAGTATGGTCTGAGATATCTCTAGTGAGAGCCTGCACAGTTGCTAAAGGGAATTTCAACTCCCATTCTGTGCTAACCAAAACTCTGTCTAACTTTTCAAAAGTTGGCAAGTCCAAAGAGTTTGCCCAAGTAAACTTGCGGCCTGAGAGGTCTAATTCTCTCAAGTCTAGACTATCAATGCAAGCATTAAAGAGAAAAGGCCATTTATCATTATACATGCTATTGTTCTTTTCAAGGGGGCTTCTGATAATATTAAAATCTCCACCTATTAGAGTGGTTTTTTCACAAGAGTTACATAATTGGACTATCTCAGTAAGGAAAGCTTCTTTTAAATCATCTTGTGCGGCTCCATAAGCCGCGATGAGGGCCCACTCGAAACCATCGGCCTTGTTCCTAATGTTGAATTTAATGTGAAAATCTCCTAAAGAAATAGCTCCAACATAAAAAACAAGTAAATTTATTCCCAACAAGATTCCACCAGATTGACCTCGAGGTGATGTCCAATGCCAAAAAAACTCTTGACCCCCAAAAAAAGATCAAGATCAGCATCGGTAAAATCATCTCTACAGGTTTCTAAAATAGCCACAAAGTCTAAATGATAAGCAGAAGAGGTATCAAAAAGAAAATTGTATTTAGCTAAGTCTCGAAGACCTCTGCTGTTCCAAAATAAACCTTTCATTTTGATAACTTTTTATTTATATTGGCTACTTTACATCTTTTTTTTTCCTGGATGATCCTTTTTTCTTGGACATAGTTTGCCATTCACTACCTAAGTGTTCAGCATCCAAGTCCTCTTGATCCTCCAAAATGCCACTACATAAGTGAGCTACAGTAATATTTTCTAACTCTAAATCATCATCGTCCGATAAAGCTTCCTCCTCTGTGGGAGAGATCTTACTAGATAACTGAGAGTCTAACCTATCTAGTTCCTCATGTTTAATTGAAGAAATAGAATTGAAAACCTCATTCTCTTTAGAACCCATCAAAATACCAATGCTAGTAATATTAGAAGCAAAAATTGAATCAGGAATTGAAGCAATCGTGTTACTTGAGAATTTACCATTATTTGCTGGGACTTCCAAGTTCTTAATAGCCACCAATCGCTCTACTCTCTCCAATGAGTGTTCATCAGCAGTGGCTTCCCTCCTCTTACTCCGACGAACAGGAGTGCATGGTGATTTGCTCTTGGATTGAATGACAGTAAGTGAAGAGTTTTCAATGATAGTATCGTCATTGAATACCCAATTAGCAGTTTCATCAATCTGTTGTGCAACCGCCTTGTCCATAACTTTGTCTGCCATAAGTACCAAGTCTTCTTCAGATGGCCTGCTAGCAGAAATAGGAAGAACCCCAACCTGCTGCAAATTTGTCCCAGTTGCATCTTGCTGCCCATAAAAAATGCTTGACTCTGTAGCATGCTGTTCATGGTGCGCACTAGGCCGTTGCCCAGGAGCATGCAGCCCAACACCACCTTGCATGTGCAACCCACCTCCCTCATGTGTCCCTATTTCTCCCAAGTTGGACTGAACCCCACCTGATTGGAGAGGAACCTGATGCAGCTCTTCTTGAATAGGAGCTTGTTTGCCTGCTACTGAATTTGAAGCATTCAAATTACTTTGTTCCTTCTATGAATTGTCACTGGTGGGTGTTTTTTTATTTTTCCTCAATTCTTTCTCCTCATCCCCCAACAGATCATCCTCGTCATCCTCATCCATAGGATCATTGCCAGAATCAGGTTTAGAGTTTGTGGCAGTAACTTTAGCATCCCCTTCTTCAATAATGAAATAAATAGCATGCAAGTACTTTCCAAAAGCTACCTGAATTGTCTCTGTGATGCTTTTGGGGTCAAGGACAATGACCCTAATTCTAGCCAAATCACCTGCTCTAGTGAACACCATATCCACCATTTGTGTAGCTCCAATTAAAGTTCCCACTGCCCAAAGAACAAGGTAATTCTTTCTTAGTTGTTTAGGTATGCCACCAATTTGTACCCAGACTTCAGGTAATTCACACGTCGGATAGTAATTAGTAATTCTATAACATGATCGAAAAATCTATAGACTTTCTGTAATTTATCATTCTAGTATCAACAATATCGTAATGGCACAACGTGATCACAAGTCTTTGGTGTATCTAGAATAATAGCAACAATTCTCTTCTCCATGTCGAAAGAATAAAGACTAAATTCCTCATTGTGTTGAAACGTGCCTAGAACCTGCCATGCAAATCCAATATCTATAAAGTGACTTAAATAAAAAGACAAATTCACAAAGTATATGTTAATTCTCAAGAATATTAGGATCAGCTACGAAACCCTACCAGCTTGCAAACTATCACTGCAATTCCAGTCATAGGGTTGGGAGCAAAATTCTTCTTTGTCTGGTTATCTTCGAGTCTTTTGACATGATTGTTGAACAATTTTTGGTAATTGCATTGGAGCTAGAAAACAGTACATTTAAATAACAAACTTAATTACTAAAATAGTAAAGAAATATACGGAGGTATTTTAAAACATATGCATAGTTGTAGATCTGCAAGGTAGCATGATAGTTCGGGCCCACCTCAATTCAAGGGTATTCAACTGAATACCCATTATTTTTGCCAAAAAAATCATATATATATACATGTATATATTGTGTATACATTGTAAAATAGCAAATGATACAAAACAGTCAATCTTTCCGCCCAATTCAGCCCAAAACATTCCCACGAGCCTTACCTCTCCGTCAACAGCGCGGCCCAGTGGCCAAAGTCACGGCCCAAAAAGAAGGCAAGAAGCCCATCAGGCGCCGGTCGACTGGTGACTGCGGCTTCCTCTGTTCCTCATTGAGAGAACTGCGACTGCCAGCCGCCGAACCCCATCCCCGATACGTGGTTTTTTTTTTAAATTGGCCCTTTTTGCCACTTTTTTTACAAATGGACCCCTGGGCAAACCTTGTCCAAAAATGGACCCCGAGGTCGGCGCTTGATAATACAGCGCCGAGATAACGCACTTCGGCGTTTAGGGGATGCGTGCCAAGGTAGTCCACGTCAGCTTGCATGGTGAAAGCGGGGTCACCACCTTGGCGCTCGGTCAGTTAGCGCCGAGGTGCTTTACCTCGGCGCTCTACGAGCTAGCGCCGAGGTCTGACGCCATATATCCCGCCGGCCCTGCCTTCTTCCTCCTCCAGCCATTACCTCACTCCACCCCACTTACATTTCTTCTCTACACTTCCATTTCGCCCAAATCCTAGGTGCATTCTCTCACCCACTGGACGCCGGATCGAGGCCGCCCTACCTCCCCCAAGGTATCCCTCCCTCTCCTCTCTTTGCCCACCCGTGTATTTTCGATCACATTGTCTTCGATTTGTTGTAACCCTAGGTATTGTGAAAACCTAGAAATCGACATTATTTTTTCGGATTGACGTTAGGATTTGTGACTCATTGCTCTTTCAGGTTGTTTAGTCGGACAGATTTGCTATTATGTATCGTTTTTAGGAATCATGGTGGTTCAATACCGTTTACTATGTATATAGTTAATTTTAACCAATTTTGAGTAACTTCACGCCAGGTTGCAATGGGGTACAGCCGTATGGCTATTCCTGCGGGTCTCGTGCCACCCATGTGCTTTTGTGGTGATCCTTGTAAGTTGGAGATGTCCGACGAAGAGGAGACTTTTAGGCGGTGGTACTGGATGTGTGCTAACTGGGCCTTTGATCCACCGGAGAAGGCGTTGATGAAAGGAAGAATTGTAAGTAATTGATTGTATTCTCACTTTTTGTGTTTTGATTGCAAGTTGTGCTTAATGTTAAACGTTTGCCGATGGTCATAGGAGCCTCCGCCACTATGTGATTTCGAGGAGTGGATTGACAAAGAGGTAAAGGAGAAGGAAAGGGAGTGGTTTAATGAGTTGAGGGATTGGAATGCCAAGATAAATGCGGGCATTGCCGCAAGGAAGAAGGAGGAGGAGCAAAGGAACGAGCACATCGCTGAAGAGAAGCGTAGGGCTGCGGCTAAGCGCAAGGCAGAGAGGGAGGTGAAGCTTGCCAGGGCAAGGAGGGCGAAGGCAGCTCTGGAGGAGAATCCGGATGCGCTGAGGAAGGGGAAATGGCCACGTTGCACTCAGTAGGACCTATCTCTATGCTTTAATTGTTGATGTATGTTAACACCACGTGAATGTTGGACTGTTTGTTGTTTAGCAATTTGCCGAATTGTTAATGTTTGACGCATTCAGGGTATTGTTGAACAATTTGTGTGATTCAATCATGGGAACGGTATTTTGGACTCTTAACCCCATCTGTTATGCTTGGTGAAATTTTGTATGAGAAATATTGAGAGGCTCTGTAATACGGGAACGTTCACTTCGTTTTTTTCTTTTTATTTAAACCTGCGCAGCTCGACGCTAAAATATGCAGCGCTGAGATAGACAAACTCGGTGCTCTATCCTATAGCGCTGAGGCAGCTCCGCGCAGACGATACCTTCTGAGGCATATAGTAGCCTCGCGCCGAGGTGCACGACCTCGGCGCTTAAGGAGCGCGCGGCTAAGATATGCCTCAGAAGGTTCCGTGGCACGGCCGATACCTCGGCGCTCGCCGAGGTATCGGCCGGCCCCGGAACCTTCTGCGGCATATCTTAGCCGCGCGCCGAGGTGCACCACCTCAGCGCTAAAGGATTAAGCGCCGAGGTCGTGCATCTCGGCGCGAGGATAAGATATGACTCAGAAGGTTCCGTGGCCCGGCCGATACCTCGGCGCTCTATGTATTCGCGCCGAGGTATCGGCCGGGCCCTGGAACCTTCTGAGGCATATCTTAGCCGCGCGCCGAGGTGCACCACCTCAGCGCTAAAGGATTAAGCGCCGAGGTCGTGCACCTCGGCGTGAGGCTAGCATATGCCTCAGAAGGTTCTTGGTCCCGGCCGACACCTCGGGGCTAATAGGCATAGCGCCGAGGTTGAATATCTCGGCGCTTGGTCTATTAGCGCCGAGATCTGCAGCTTTAAAAAAAGAAAATTGAAACTGGAACGGATACTTCGACACATAGAAACAACAACTGAAACACCAAATTTGCACAGATTTCATAGTTTAACACATCCATAGTTTAACACGTCCATACATGCACAGAGTTCAACACATACAAAGTCAGTCCATAGTTTAACACCGAAATACCTGCACAGAGTTCTAACACATCCAAGTCCACATAGTTTAACAGCTCCATACATCCAAAATAAAAGACACGGTACTCGAACAAGAGGTCCAATTCGAAATGAAACAAGGCGTAACTAAAGTCCACATCTGCGACATCCACTCAACCATCGACACGGCCTCTCCCGCGACCACGGCGGGCTCTCCCACCACGCGGCAACGCGTCACTGCCAGGAGTGAAGGATGCCTTGGTCCGTTTCCCCTTGTTGGGACGTTGCGCCTGCGTAGGTGGCTGCGACGACCCAGGAGCATCCTGCAGCTGTGACATGTCGATCTCCTCGTACGTGGGGTCCTGCCTCTCGGCGCGGTCGCCGCCGCTGGAAGGTGCATCATCGCTCGCCGCGCCTTCATCTTCGCCCGCATCCTCATCGCTGGATGTGTCACGGTGTGCACCTGTGGACGACCCGGCTGCGGTGTGTCTGGTCGAGGAAGCTTTGGCGGCACCTCCGCTGCGTGCTGTGCAGCGAGATGACGAAGCCCGCGCCGAGAGGACAACGTCCTGCGACCGGCACCCCATTCGTCCGGCAACCTTCTTGAGGCGGTGCATAGCACGCTGAAACAAACAACAATTGAGTCATAGGCAGCCCAATACATGTCATCATAGGAGGATGAAATTTGAAATCATGTTACAGTGATGAAGTTGCGCAGCCTCTGTGCCTCGTCCGGGCTCCCCTCTGGCACCATTAGTGCTTGCCCATGCTCAATCACCGTCCTCATAATCTCATTACCCTGTGGCGCAGAAGTTCAATGGCGAGTTGACAACCGAAAAAACCTTTGGTTGGTATGTAAAAGAAAGAGCACTCACCGCACGTGCAAACACCGGTGCTACCTCAACTTGGCGGCCTTCACGCGTGGCCTGGTCGTACTGGTTTTCCCCTTCATCTGAGCTTGCTATGTCCAGGTAGTCTTCCTCTGTCCAAGCTGGCTTCAGGTGTAAACGACTGCGTGCTCCCAACCAGGCGAGGCACTGTGGGTACCTAGACTCGCGGTAGCAGGCGTGAACGGGCACACCAAGCTGCTCAAGTCTCTCCCACTCGGCCACGTAATCGCGGTGGTGATGCTGGAAGTTGGTGATCTTCTTTTGCTTGACACGGTCGAAGTTGTGGAGGTCCCATACCGTGGAGAACGCCGGCACTGGGCAAGTTTGGTCTCGTCCGAACTGGCGGCAGACTCTGTCGGCAAGGTGGTACTCCACTGCATAGAAGCAAATGAGTGGGCACCGTGTGAACCAGACATCCGCGTCCTGCCGGCACAACACACTGAGGGGCAAGGCCTCCACAGCTTCGCGGTGGTAGGGCCTCCAGTTAACCTACGCAGAACGATTCACTTAGCTTCAAAGCAAAATACTAAGTTGCATAAAAGAAATATTGAACTCTTTCATACCTGCTGAGGCGTCAATATGTCCAACTCATTTGTAGCCTCCACGTACGCGTGCCTGCGCAGCGAGTAGGTCGAACTCGCCCTGTCGTACAGGTAAGCAACAGTGGGGGCCATCTCTGGATCTCCCTCTGGCTGCCACGGGGGAGGCGGAGGCAAGCGGTGAGGCCGACCAACTGGGAACCTCTCCCACATCCATATCTGCGAATCGACCAAACCATAAGTTTAAATTCATGCAATGAACGGATTTTTGTGCAAGTAATGGACATAAATACCGAAATTACTAAGCATCTGTAAGAGAGTGAGGCACCCAGAGATGGTCGACCCAGGTTTCACCCGGCGACAGGCCTCGCACAACTGCCTGTACAGGAAGGCAAGAACGCCGGAGCCCCAGCTGTACGTGCCGGCGTCGTCCCAGTCAAGGAGGCAAGGGAGGTACATCCAAGAGGCGGTGTCTCCAGTGCCGTCGGGGAAAAGCATCGATCCGAACATGTTCAGGACCCATGCCCTGGAGTGGAAGTTGATTGTGGCCTCGTCCGCATCTTCTGGACACTGACCAAACTCCTGGCGGATCCACCGCAGTGGCACTCCGCTGGTCCGCCTCTTCTTTCCATCCTGCTCCGCAGGAAGGTGTCGGCCGAGGAAGGCCTCGACACGGCCAACCCACCCACCGGGTGGAGCGTCACCGGTCACCGGGGCCCCTCGGATGGGGAGGCCTAGAATCATGGCGACGTCCTCCAAGGTGACTGTCATCTCACCCAGGGGGAGATGGAACGTGTGGGTCTCTGGCCGCCATCGGTCCACGAGCGCGGTGATAGCGGGTGGGTTCAACGGTGGCAGGCCGCGGTGGTAAATCATCGATACCGTCAGCAGCTTCGCTCGGCGTAGCAAGGGTGTGTAGCGGTGGTCGTAGTGCATCACAAGACGAGCCTCGTGGGTCATAGGCCTCAGGACACCGAGGTTCTACAAAATAACCAAGGGAACCACAATGTTAGATGGATTAGTATGCATAAGGCAAGGCAATGGATTTGGATGGATAGATCTTACCTGGCCTTCCTCGATCTTTCTCGCTCGGTGGTTGACATCGTACCGCTCATCCAGAAGAGGGTATCGCTCCATCCTGCATTATGAGACAAAAGAATGCTTAGAACACTTTGTCAAAAGATACAAGGAATCAATGTGCATGAAGAACGAATGAAAAGTAAGCGTTTAAAAAAAATGCATTACTTGAGTACGTTGAGACAAAGGGCATTTTCTTTTGTTATGATTCTCCTTGTGGCATACAAAGCAACGATTCTGTTGTGTACCCTCTACGAAATGAGACCCAACGACACTACGCTTCGATTTCCCTTTCACGGCCCTGTCCATGTCCATTGCAAAGCGCTTTCTTCTCCTAGGACCCTTACTTGTGTGCAGCAATCCTTGGTCGGCTACATATGTTGGCCCTTCATATTCTGGCCATTCGTCTTCATCTCTAAAAGTCTCGAACCGAGGTGTCCATGTGTTAATCAAATACCTTAGTGCAAACTCTTTTGCGGTCCTTGGAGGTACCAATGGATCTACTCTACGCACCCTGCAAGCCGTGTGCATATGGGAGCACGCAATGTGCAACAGTGTGGGTTTCTCACATGTGCATGTGTTCCTAGTAATGACCACCTTGTGCTTCCTGGCGAGCCGATCTTCTCCACCTGTGTTTGTTCCACCGGCCTCCAAAACCTCATATGTGCCGGAGGCCTTATCAAAGCATGTAGCGGTCTGACGCTTCGATTTTTTCTTTGAGTACCCAATCATTTCGTCTACACGCTTAGGCCATTCATTCTGTTTGTTGTAAAGAGCTGTCGCAAGGACGAAGCGTTGGACGAACCATTGGTTGCACCTATAGAACGTGAAGGCGAGAATGGCTGTCACCGGAAGGGACCTGCAACCCCTAAGCAAACTGTTCATTATCTCAGCAAAATTACTGGTCATGAAGCCCCAACGAACACCTCCTACATATGCAAGGGACCATTTCTCCTTAGACGACATTAGGCCCTCCAAAAATGACCTACCTACGTCATTGGTGCGTAACATAAGGTCCTTCAACTTCCGATGGAAATCTCTCTTCTCTCGTTGCCGACACACCTCCTCAAATAACTCAAAGTTCTCCTTTATGCCGTCATGCCGGATCAAGTTCTGTGCAAGGTGCCTCGTGCACCACCGATGGTGCACGCGTCCATGGCCATCTATATGCTCTTCCATTGCATTAAGGATGCCGGCATGTCGATCTGATATTATGCACACATCATGGCCACGCCCCACAACCAAACGTCGTACAAGGCTCAAGAACCAAGACCAGCTGTTCGTGTCCTCCTTGCTTACCAAGGCAAATGCCAATGGAACCAACATGTTCTCACCATCAATCCCAATGGCAACAAGCATGGTTCCATTGTACTTGCCGGTCAAGAATGTGCCATCGATTGCCAACACCGGCCTACAATGCTTAAAAGCTTCAATGCACTGGCCAAAGGTCCAGAAAGCCCTACCGAAAACCTGTCTTCCATCCCTTGTTTCACCTTCTTTAGGCAAGTACTCAAAATGCATGCCGGGATTTTTGGCTTTGATGGCATTCATCATTCTAGGGAGTCGCTCGTACGCCTCCTCCCAATCACCATAAAACATTGCTAAAGCTAGTTGCTTTGCCCTCCATGCTTTCCCATATTTGACACGGTACTCAAAGTGGAGGAAAATTGACTCAATGAGCGCTGAAACCGTGATGGTTGGCATGTGTTTGATGACGTTGCAAAACGTCTTCGCAATGAACCTAGAATTCAGCTGTAAGTGGGTTTCCTCCACCTCTGCGGTAGCACACGTGTGTGGTTGCTGAACTGATGTTATCCTCCACTTTCCAACCTTGTCCTTCCTTGCACAAACTTTCCACCCACAATCTTCCTTGCATGTAACAGTGTACCGCCGGTCCTTGTAGGAATTCATGACTCTAAAAGGACGGTTGTGGACTATTGAATACTCTTGCAACCAAGTTTTAAGTTCCACCATATTCGCAAAGACCATGCCCTTCTCAATGAGTTCACCTTTGCTCGGATCACGTGGCAATTCAATCCTCCCATTAGCTACTGCTCGGTGCCCTTGGCTCACATCAAAATAATCCGGAACAAGAGGATCACGGAATGTCACCACTTCCTTCAGAATTTGCATCTCCCTATCACTTAGCCTTGCCACCGGACGGTCGTCATCGGAATCGGATGCCCTAACATCGTCATATGTATCATCATCTCCTTCCACCTGGACATCCACCCGATTTGATGCCATAGGCACTCCCATCTCTACATCATCACCACCCACTCCACAATTGCCATGGTCATCCCCATAGCCATGATTTGCATCCCGGCCTTCATAGTCACAGTTGCTTGGCACAAGCGCCTCTACATGGCCATGCACTATACCACGGTCCGCGGACCCACCATATTCCCCTAAGTCATTGTCTTGTGTGGCTACAATGTCTTGTTGAGATAGATCAACCTTTTGTTGGGGTACTACATATTCACTAGTTGGATCGTTCGTCATCTCTAAACCAATTGTAGGACCTTCCTTAGGTGAAAATTCTCTCCTAACAATCAGATCAAGTGACCGAACTTCAGATGACATGACAATTAGCTTATATGCAACCCAATCACTTTCGCTCTTGATTGGAGCCAACCTCTCGACCCGGGGGCCATTAGCCGACCCGACATCGATCACTCCATCTACTTTCAAAACCAAAGCCTCTTCCGAACAATCCAGATATAATTTTACCCGGTCAACCACTTCAGAAAAACTAGGTGATTCACCAAACATAAACACATCCTCTCTCATTGGTTCCATTTCCACATTATCACCCATTGTCCTCATCATATTACCACCATGTCTGACTCGAACTAACTTATCCATCTACCAAAAATTTAAATCAACCTTGTCACAACAATACCAAACAAACAATAATCAAAGATAAATGGGCCTCTATCCTACAAACAAAGCTACATACATCAATCTAATATACCTATTGTCAGTGGAAAAAAATTAAATAAGTATATATACACACATTATCTAATAGTGAAAAATTATAAAAAATTAGTCCATGATGGTGGAAATAACATCAAATCGGCACATCTAACCGGCTAAACTATCTACTATACAACACAGATTCAATCCCTAACGTCAATCCAAACAAAAAATTTCGATTTCTAGTTTACCCTAATACCTAGGGTTCCAACGTCTACAAGGCAATGCAAGGAAAAATAATCAGGTAGAGAGGAAGAGGAGAGGGAGGGGTACCTTGGGGGAGGGAGGGTGCCCTCGATCTGGCGTCCTGGCGGCCGGATTCAGGCCCTAGCCTTCGGGCGACCTCGGGAGGGACAGAGAAAGGGAGCGGCGGGTGGGAGAGCGTCTGCAGGAGGAAGAAAGAAGAAGGGGACGGCGGGTTTTAGGGTCCCAGCGCTCGGCGCGCCACGGCCCCGCGCCGACCTAGGACAAGTCGGCGCTAACGGATGAAGCGCCGAGGTGACACCACGGCCCAAGGCCCACCTCGGCGAAGCCCTAGTCACTACCTCGGCGCTGGATTCGGAAGCGCCGAGGGTACGGTACTCGGCGCTCTTTGACCCAGCGCCGAGTTATCGTCCCACCAGCCGCGCGGCCGGCTGACGTGGCCTACCTCGGCGCGCGGTAATATAGCGCCGACATGCCCGACCTCGGCGCTATCGTACGAAGCGCCGACCTCGGGGTCCATTTTTGGACAAGATTTGCCCAGGGGTCCATTTGTAAAAAAAAGTCGCAAAAAAGACCAAATTAAAAAAAAAAACACTCCCCGATACCCCGCATCACAGTTTCCCAACCCTAAATGGCCTAACCCTTGGAGGTCAGAAGATCGTCGGAAGGGCCGAAGGGGGGAGGCGGCGCCACCGCGGGGGACCTGCTGGCCGGCCAGAGTTGGGGACTTGGGGCGTAGCCGCAGCGCCGGGGGCGGCGGCGTCGACGCGCCGTGCTCGTGCCGCCATGTGTGATCTACGTAGGGGCGGCGCAGGAGCCAGCGACGGAGCGGCCACCGGCCAGCCGCCAGCCGCAGCCTAGCCCGCCGAATCCGACCGCCGCGGTGACTGGCTGCCCTGTAGCCTGTGCCCTCTCTATTGAACCTGAAGTCTGAAGAAAAGATGCGAGGCAGGCAAGCTCGAGTGGGCCTCTCCGATCTCCATTTCTGCAGTCTAATTGAGCTTAATACCAATACGATTGTGTCACATTTCTCTGAATTAGTTATTACTAGTGTAGAACTTGAGTTGGTTGATTTAATTTTGCAGGTTTGAAACATGAAGAGAATTCTTATTGAATGCTTGTTTGGTCACTTTCGTTCGAAGGGAATTCTTCTTGCAATCGAAGAATGAAGACATTATCATTCATTTTCAAAGCACGAAGGATCGGAAAGTTATCTTGTAATTAAGCTTTCTTCTCATGTTGCTATTTAATGTCATCTAAGAATTTGAGATGTTGTCACTTGTCAATTTATTATACTCTCTCTGTCCCAAAAAACAAGTCATTCTGAGTTTGTACTGAGTCAAATTTTTTAAAGCTTGACCAAATTTATACGAAAAAATATAAATGACCAAATGAGTATCGTTAGATTCTTTATCACATATATTCTCATTAGATGTCAATTTGGTTCTGTAAATAAATGACGATGCATCTGCATGCGGCCGGTGGCACAGGTCGTGCGGGGACGCGAAGCAAGCGGCCATGCGGCATGCGTGGCTTTTTTGTATTTTGGTCCTTTTTGTAATTTTTTTCTATAGATAGATCTCTAGCGAAACCTATTTCAAAAATGGACCTGAACCTCGGCGTACTGGCACAAAACGCCGAGGTATAACATGTTGGCGCTATACCGGTTAACGCTGAGGTTGCCACGCCAGCGCTGATATGGGCACAGCTCCAGACCTCGGCGCTGAGTGCATTAACGCCGAGCTAGAACACCTCGGTGTGGGAGCAATGTACCCCGAGCTCAAAAGCACATGCAAGTTGATTCGTGTGCACAAGACAAGGAAGCTAGTAACTATGCATTGGTACATTCATTCATGATTTTGTAAAAATCTAGAAAAAATAATATGCATCTGTTTTTCATGAGATAAACATAATTAGATTCATAATATTATACTCTATGTGATAAAAAATATATGGACTCAAAAAATATTTAGTACAATGCCTAAAAATACTAATTGTGTATATGTTGTTTACTTTATATTTAATTCATCTTAAATCCAACAATCAAGAAACCAACTCTCCTAGTGTGTTCTATCTTTGTCTATCCTGTGTATTAAATGGTTTTGTGCAAATATATTTTTATTAGTACATTTACGACTTAGTGTTCTAATATTATTTAATAAAATACATAGCTAATTTTGCATGAGCTGCTAATACAACGAATCCTATTGTGTTAGCTTGATGTCACTCTGTACTACATTCTTACAGATATGTGCAATCCAAATTCTATTTTTCCTTTTTTTCATGATATGACTTCAGATGAACTAGACTAATCTTTTTTTTTTAAATTAATCAACTTGTTCTTTAAACCAACGTTTGCACTTCTAAGAGATAATATAACGTGTGTTCATTTTTAAAAGTAGCATATAAGCATGAATTAAATGGAATTAATGAAATAACCATTGCTGTTTTTATGAAAAATGGAATGATCGGTATCCATATAAACTGTTCATTTCTACTAGGCTATAACTTTGGAATTGTAGCACACGATTGCATCAAGCTAACACAACTAGGATCACAATGTTAAGAGCTCATATGAAATTATTATGTATTTGGTAATATTGATTAGATTTAAGCAAATGTGTCAAATTGTGTACAAGTAAAAAATAGTCCCACGTCAAACAATGATTGCACAAGATAATCCATGTAATGGTATAGCTGACAAAGTGATTTTCATGTTTTTTCTTATTTAATATGAATCAATTATGACTAAATAATGCATACAACTTTTTTATTTTTTTAGAAGTAACCTTGTGTATGCGTATTTTTTAATTGATAGTTAAATCATATTAAATCCAATAATTATGAAACCAATTCTCATATGTATACTTCGCCTTTATCTATCTTGTGTGGGGCTATTATTTATCATTACAGTTCATGCCATTTTTCCTAAAAACATTCAATATTACGAAATGCATAGTAAATTCGTGAACCAAGTGTGTTAGCTGTTAAGAAAGGAATACCCATAATAAGCCTGGCACAATGGGCCTCTACGTGATAAAAATATATGTATTCATAAAATGTTTGTCGAAATTTCTAAGACTGATAAATATGGTATGAGCATAAGATGGACATTTTCAAAACTATATTATGAATTATGATGGCACACGAGATCAAGCTGGCGCACTTCAAGCTGGTCACTTCCGGCCGGTCAGTTGCCGCAACCTACCAGAGCGGCGGCCACGTGCATGACGGCACGATCATCATTGGCTGCTCATGCATGCATGTGCATGGAAGCCTATGAGACTTGTTTTTTTCGTGCATGTTTTTTTATAGTGATTAGGTACATAATCTCATTAAACAGCGCGCACAAGAATTATTTCTATGAATTTTTACCAATCTTTTGGGACCATATATCTTTAGCATGTAGTAGAGGATAACATTATGAATTTAAACTAGTGCATGATTCTATGTGAGATGAGGTTGACCAAGAAATCAAAGTTGGTTTCATGATTATTGGATTTAATATGAATCAATTGCGAATTAAATAATTATGTACTATTCCTAGTGCGAAACAATGTGAATTAGCAAAACATTGGCTAACAATATAGACCAATGCAACGCAGATTTTGACAGATTTCATGATTATTGCATTTTACATGAATTAGCTATGGATTAAACAATGCCCACACAAAAACTATTTCTATAAATTTAACAAACATTTTATGAGTGCATATGTAATTTTCTTGTTGCGTGGAGAATAACACCATAGATCTAATAAAATTTACGTTATATGAATCACATATATATTTATATATATTATGAGTTTATAAAAATGAATGCTCGTGCATATACAAAAGTATGCAATGTTAGTTAGCTTCTTGTACATAGCTAGCTCGGCGTAGTGACATAGCCCTTTTTGCACGCCGCGCGATGCACATGAAGGCGTTTTTTAAAGATTCATGAAAATGTGTTTTAAAGGTTAAATATCATTAGAAAATAAATCCTAAATTGTAGCAGTAAATAATAGCCCAAAAAAACATCTACTACACGAGATAGGCAATTCATGATTATTGGATTTGACATATATTAACTATAAATTAAACAATACACACAATTAGCTTTTTCTATAAAATTTAACAAATATTTTATAAACCCATATATTTTTGTCTTGTAGAGAATAATGTTATGAATCCATTGGAACTTATCTCATTCAAATCGGATATATATATATATTTTTTTCTATAATTCTCACAAGATTGTGAATGTATGAGCATGAATGAACAACTAGCGTGTACTGTTAGCCCTTGCTTGGCGCTGGAACAACACACGCCAAGATATAAGAGCTCGGTGTCTCCGAGCTATTTTTTTATTTTTTTAGAAAATTTGGTACTTAGCTCGGCGTGAATTTATACAACGCCGAGGTAGCTAACCTCGGCGCTAATTGGCGAAGCGTCGAGGTCTGAGTCCATTTTTAGAATAAATTTCACGAAGGACCTACATGTAAAAAAAATTTGCAAAAAGGGCTATATTGTCAAAAAAACCACTGCGGCATGCGGGGGGTTCAGATTCACTGACTTCTCAATAGTGTCCGGGGGAACAGTGATCTGAGTCTAGGCGAATAGTGCGCGGTGACTTAACTTACTGTAGCGACTACTGTTCACGAATTCGCTATCTGATGGAGGACTGTTTTGCACTATGGCGCATACTGTAGCAGTAAATCTGGTCCGTCCCTTTCAGATCAGATGGTTCACAGACATCCGAAAGCCATGGGTATAGTGTTGTATGACTTTCCTTCAGGAAGTCAGGGAATCCCGGGCGGCGGGGGACATCATGCTGCCATGCACGTACATACGGCCGTCCGTATAAGCAAGGCCCATGCGTACGCGGGTCTGGCCGCGCGCACTGGCCGGACGCGTAGTCGACGCGGGAAGGAAACTTCTAGAAAACATGCCAAGGTCGGTGATCCCGCGTGAAGAGGCCCACAGCCCAGCGTCCGGCGTCATACGTCGGCCCGGCGGATGGAGCAGGACGTGCTTATCACCTCTATCGGATAGGATCGCCGGCGATAATCAAGGGCGTTCATCCCGGTGATTACGGAACCAACTCGGCGCCTCCACACCGAGCTACCACGCGCTATATAAGCAAAGCCCACCCCACGGCTCACCGGGGGCTGAAACTCTCGAGACTTGGACTCCAGGATTTATCGGCTGCCCCATGGGCGCCGCCATCACGTGAAGGGTGGAGCCCCGGGGTGATCCTCCATGGCGGCGCCTCGATGGCCACAAGTGCGCCGACCGCCATCACGCTTCACGCAGGCACGCGGCCCCGACCCCGACCTGACCAACAGCAGCTCCTTCGGATCCCGGCCGGCAACTCCATCGACGGAGGAGCGGCCGCCGCCCTAGCTCTCCGGACGCCGGACGCGCACACAACAGCGACATGCCGATCATTCCATCGGCGACGCGGAGAGGGCCTGCGCACACGCCGTCCAGCCGCCAGCGCCGACCACGGCATCTATCTCCATCAGCGGAGGGCTCCTGCGGCATCGTCAGCTCGGCCGCGCCCGACCACGGAGCCGCGCCAAGCCCTCGCCGTTCTCAACTCCGGTCTCCGCGGGCGACAAGTTGAGCCCGACGACGGCAAGCTGCGCCTGCACACGCTGCTCGTGCGCTCACCGACGGCGCGCAGCATCTGACCGGATACCGGATCCGGCACCGCCAACACCTCAGCCCACGCGTCGCACAGGCTCCGGCGCCCTTCCGCTACTGATCTCCATCTACGGCCACCTGCGCCTCCTTGCGGCCGAGCCCGCCGGCGTCATCTGCGCGAGTCGATACCGCCGGCCACCCACACCTTCTGCACCGGCCGCCGGCCGCCAGGCGTCTACGCCCGCTCCGTCCGCACCAGTAGCCAGGGGCCGGACGTCTACGACGACGGAGCAGTCCGCCGCCACGACGTCCAGCGAAGTCTCGATGGGCGAGCACTATCATTAATCTTGTTTCTCTGGTTCTCATCATGCGCATCCATGCGTGGAGACGCAAAGGATGTGACGGCTGCACACCGGCTGCGACGGAAGGGCTGCGCCGGAGACGTGGTCGCTGATCGGCCAGTCCCGATGCCGGCGGCGCCGCGACGAGCGCGCCGTATACCTACTCTGTATGCGCGGCTGTACGGCACGGCGAGTCCGAGCTGTGCATGCATGGGCCTGTAGCCCTGTACGCATGACCACCAGACGGCAGACGCACACATGCAAAGGCTACGGAAGTACATGCAAGGCCATGCAATCTTTCGTACTGAGTGCCTGTACAGAATCAACAAGGACCATGCCACGTTGATGGCCCTCAACTACTCCACTGTGTGACATGTATGATCCAGCCCAGCTACACCAACCCAGCTACACCAACCTGCATGTTGATCTACTACCTCTGCTACGACAACCTTCACGCGTCGTTCGACACCGACGAGGCGGACGATGCGGGGCTACACCAACTCATGGACACCGATGAGGCCATGGATGACGCCGACACACCCACATCTACACCAACACCAACACCACCGCAAGCAAAGAGAAGTGAAGCGAAGACTGAAGATGACGACCACAACAGCTTAATCGGAGGTGCCTCAGCAAACTAAATTTGCGAGGGTAATTTACCGGGAGCTTTCCGAGGCCCCGAGGACCAATAGAACACATCACCTAAGTCAGATCTGTCCAACGGCAGGCTACAGAGTGCACTCATATAACGGAAACATGTATTTGTATTTCCATAATATGAATAAAATATTGTTCCTGTTTGTCTTTGTTTGTTTTTTCTACTTCAGTAGACTGGCACGCCCGCGCATTTTTATTTTATCTAGGCAGAGAGATCCTTCGTAATTTTTCTCTCCAAACACTTTGGTATGTTCAACAATTTCTAGTTATGACCAATTATGTGTTGAATGAGTTATGACGAAGTTGGCTTGTTGTGTATGCTCAATTATGTTTTGTATCTCTAAATATTGTAAAACAAGTGATATGTTATACTATAGTCAATAAATATGCCAAAAGGCAAGGCTTTAGGCCATAAAATAATCTCTAGGAAAATTTCGAATACCCAGTATCCAAATCCTGGGCCCGCCCCCCTGCTGAGTAACATAACTTCTTTGCTCAAGCATATACGCACGCCAAAATTGGAAAATTCAATTCCCATATGTTTATCTAACCAAAGCACATCTTGGAGGGCAGCTATTGTTACACTGTATGGTAAGGATTATAGTTCATTACCCATTCTTTCATGGAAATGCATGTCGCTCGTTAGAAGGCAACACCAGCAAAGAAGTAGACATGTGTAGCAATCAAAATAAAATCAAACAAATACAATATACGTACCCTATGAGATCCGGATCGGTGACCCTCAAGATATAGCTATAGATATCACCACCAACTTTAATATAGTTCACACATGTAGGCTGAAGCTTAGAGTTGGCAAATAATTTGATGGGTATGTGCTATGGGGTTCGGTTTGTCTATAATCACACAATCATCTGGAAAATTCTTTGCTCGAGCATATGCAAACCCCAAAATTGGAAAATTCAATTCCCATATGTTTATCTAATCGAAGCACATCTTGGAGCACAGCTAGTGTTACACTATATAGTAAGGATTAGAGTTCATTAGTCATTGCCCATTCTTTCATGGAAATGCATGTCGCTTGTTAGAAGGTAACACCGGCAAAGAAGTAGACATGTGTAGCAATCAAAATAAAATTAAACAATTACAGTATACATTCCCTATAAGATCCAGGTCAGTGACCCTCAAGATATAGCTATAAATATCACCATCGGTTTTAATATAGTTCACACATGAAGGATGAAGCTTAGAGTCGGCAAATAATTTGATGGGTATGTGCTATGGGGTTTGGTTTGTCTATAATCGCACAATCATCTGGATCCACTAAGTCTTCGACCGTTAGAATTCTTTACTGATCAAATGATAGCCATGTCTGCTTCATCACAAATGTAATTTGTATAATAAAAGCATATATTAAATAATGATAGCCATGTCTGGTTTATCACAATAATAATACCAATTGTTGTAACCTGGCCTTTTGTGCTAAACCACCTATAATTAGATACATTGCATAAATATTAAAATATAAACATGAATAGTTATTAATTGACAGATATTCTGTATATTACATAAAATGATCATGTGTTCCTATATGTCTGTCCCCAAAAGGAGGGGGCAGTATATCCAAAACCTAAGCAACATCTACTTGACATGATTAGTGTGTTACCTTGTAGTGTTTATGCGTGCGTGCATCTTCATTGACCTAATCACCTTTTCATGCTTTGTATCAGCTCATATTGAGAATATCACTCCTTCACTCGCTCTTCTTGTTGAACTATACGGTGTATCTTAACGACACCATTCAAACTATAATAACAAACCATTGATAAATATTGATGTGGCCTACTTTTTATGTAGTGTGTGTATATCATAGTTTTTATGCAATAATTTTTATACTAACCTATACTTGACATCATAGGAAGTGCATCATATCCATATAATTTTCAAACCTAGTCATAGAAGGCCTAACATACAATTTTTTTTATGTAGCCAACCATCGCGACCAACATCATCACCTGACTAATTGTTATGACAATAATATGATTTTTGTAATGTCTAATTATTCTAGAATATTAAGAAAACAATTAAAATGATGACACGCGAACCAGACATGCTCTTGGATCGGTTCAACGTCGATCTGGTCATCTTGTTCTCAGAGGAGCCACCAAAGAATAAATCATCGGGTTGAGGTGCAATTTGATTCTCCTTCGTTGGTAGCATTAGACTCGATTATATATATATTAGCTAACTCTTATCTTAGCATGTTTCTCTTCTTTCTTTTTTATCTGGTAGGTTTAAATGTCTCCCTAGCTTTTTGCCTCCTACGCTCTCAAAAGACCATCAGCATGCCTTATACACAATAAAAAATTTGAATAATTCAGGCTAAGTTTGGTACAAGTAACAACGGTGCTTAACCAATTAAAGTGTTATCGTAGACCACTAGAATATGATAGAAAACCATTAGACATTGTTTGTTGCCTCTCTCTACGGGCTCGACTGGCGTGCAATCGCCCTTCCCGTGCAAGCCTGCAAGCAGCGTCCGTGGAGCGCTCGATTTCCATCCAACGGTGTCTTCTCTTTATGCATTCAGGCCCCCCACGTCTACACACCAGTTCCATTACATTTTTGCAAAAACTCCCTTTGACGAAATGAGAAAGAACAAAACAATACAGAATGCATCTCAAAACAAAAAAAAAAAAAAAAAAAAAAAAAAAAAAAAACAATACAGAATGGTTCTTCCGTCCTCCGCTCGTCGACTGCGAAGAGCACCGCAGCCGGCCGTCATCCGTCCGCCGCCTCCTCCGCTCAGCTCCACGGCCACCATGTCCCAGCCTGCTGCTAGTGCCCCCAGGAGGTCTTCCATGGAGGCACCCCAGTTCCCTCTTCTTCCCCGCGTCCCAGATCTGCCGCACCAACAATGGAAGTCCATCACCGCTTCTTCAGGGCTCACTTGCTGCAGTCTGCGGCCCTCCATTGGGATTTGGGCGTGCCGCCTTCATATGCCAGTCTGCTGACCTTCAGGTCCGCCGTGCATCCACCTGCCGTACTGAAACAACAACAACCCTGAATGGTGGAGCACCAGCATCCCTGCAGCATGCAATAAATTGCCTTTTGCTCTGTTGTTCTGGACAGTGGTTCTATTTCTGAAGAGAGCTTGGTGCATGTCAGCTTTCAAGAATGAAATTGCTTGTGGATTCTTGTGTATGATCGATGCAGCCATGTGCTTGTTGAGTGTAAAATTTGTATGGAGTAGTACCTTCATTTGTTTGAGAGCACACAATGGCCATGTGTATTAAGAAGAAATTTGTCTGAATTATCAGTGTAAACTGAAGTCCTTGTGACTATAATAAAATTCAGTTGATTTATTTTACCAAATTGTATTGTGAACACTGTATGGTGGACTGGTGGTATCGAACCCAAGTGCATGAATTAAAAAATGAAAGCAATGTACAACCATGTATCAGGACAAGATAATGGAAAAGTTAACATCTCTTTTGAGCTACTGTTTCAACAGAGTTTTTTTTTTAAAAATACATCTAAGATGATAGCTGTTTGAAAACATTGCAGCGTCTCCTTCAGCTTTCTGTAATTGGACCTGATTCTTTCTTTGGACAATTGCGTCTATCATGCCCAACATCTTTGCATTCCGTGCATTTGCGTGGACCTGAATCTTTCTTCCTTTTATTCTTGTCTGCATGTCCCAATATTCTCTTGCACTTCCCCTTTGCATGAATATTATTAGGTGGATGGACATGTACATCATCTGGAATGGTACAACCAATAAAAATTTCTTGTTCTTCTTGTCTTGTGCGAGAGGTAGGATGAAACAACAATGATAAAGATTCCAATTTTTGTATTAACATATCCATGTCTTCTTCTGATGTCTTCGCCATTTGAAATATGTCTTCAAATTTATTGTGTGCGCTTGACATCTTCCCTCTCATAGATGCATTCATAGAGCTATTGCTCTTCTCCAACAATAAGTTTCCTTCGCTATCATATGCATTGTCTCTGTAAATTAGAAAAAAAACTATTAGATATGAAATAAATAAATAAATTTAGAACTATATATGCACATATATGAGTTTACCGTTTACAATTCTTAATCCATCTTTTCGTGATGTACTGAATTGGTAGTTCATTTAGCCTTGCACCTCTGAACATTCGTATGATATGACGGCATGGAATTCCAATGGACTCAAAAAGCATGCACGAGCACTTATATGTGTGGTCAGCGCTGAAGCAAATTACCTCTCTAACTCTTGTATAATTATCGGTCATGGTAACAATTTTTTTGTCCCCTAGCTCAAGTGTTCTCTGGACATCACAATGCTCCCTTGCAGCCAGCACCTCTTCTTGAAATTTTTTAAAAACCTCATGTGTGAAAACAAAACTACCATGTTTCTCTATTTCCCATGTAGTCAATAGAGTAGGGTTTGTATGCAGGGTTGTGTTATCATGAATCAATTCTTCTTGTCACTGGCATTGCAAAGCTGTGTCAAATCGTAGCCAAAACTCTACAAATGCAAGCTTTCGGCCTATAAAACGGTTGAAAAAAGAATTTGCACTCTCTGATCTTGATGTTGTTCGAAGAATACCTCCAAGCCAGATCTCTTTGAAGTATGCTGGGATCCATGAAGCACGGATGTGATACCTTCTCTGCAACCATTCATTGTTCTCCAAATGATACCTTGATATTATAGCATGCCATCTCATCAGTAGCAGGAAAATGTTGTGATTGATCTAGTTCCTGTATTCTATCAAAATGACATGACAATTAAACTGAGAAACATTCATGAGTTTAAACAAAATAATCAAAAGCTAACTTCTCTCCATGTTTCTCACCTGTCTGTAGTGTTGACAGATGAACAAGACACATCCATGGCAACCTCAACATCTGAGATTATTGCTCCAACGTCTGGTGGAGTGTCGCGACAGTCGTCACCAACAACAGTGCAGGAGTTTTCCTTCTGAAGGCAGGCATGGGCTTCATTGTTCTTATTGATGGAGTGTGCCGCATCCTTCAGAACGTCGGCATCGTTTTGGACGCAGCAGCCGGCATGGTCGCCATCATTTCGAACACAGCAGTCGGCCTTGGGCATCAGCATCGGCGTTGCAAACAGCGGCACGGGCAACGTTCTCCCGTTGGCGGCGCATGCAAAACGAATGATCACGAAAGAAACGAGCACACGGGATCTTCGGCACAATTAGCGCTGGCGTGCGTGACTTCCTGGTGGCATCTTTGCATGCCGTAAGATTGCACAGGGGGGTTTTGGCAAGTGTTTCAAACAAATGCTGAGAAAGGTGGGAGGGTTTTTCTGAAAAAAATGATGCATTCGTTGGATGGAAATCGAGCGCTCCACGGACGCTGCTTGCAGGCTTGCACGGGAAGGCCGATTGCACGCCAGTCGAGTCCTCTTTCTACACACCTTCACCGATTCACTATTATTTGTATTGGTAACATCTCATAGTGCTTTGCTTATAGGTTCCATTCCATTGTGCGACCAATGTCTTATCCGTCTTCTAAAGAACAACATTAGTGAAATTGGAATGGCACGCCAAGGATACACAAATTGAATTGTAAAATATAATTAAGGTAGGTAGATAACACATACTTCCTCCATCCCATAATATAAGGCATATAAACTTTGACACGATGTTTAAAGCAGAACTTTAATCATTCAAGTTTTTTAAAATATGCCATCAACAAATACAAATTTATCATCATCGTCTTAAGGTACTTTTGAAAATAAATCTAAATATATAACATGCATACACTAAATGTATATATTGTCTGACTAAATTATCAATCAAAGATTAATTTAAAAGGTTGACTTTTCTGAGCATATGCCCTATTTTATGGGATGGAGTATTGTTTATGGATTGTCATGTATTGATCAACACCAAAGAACTAAATTGTAGTCAAAGGATGAATATGTATCAAATAATATTAAACTTGAAATTGACATACTCGGAAAGCTTTTGGTTTAATTACAGGAGACTTGGTCTTAGCCCCTTATTTAACTACCATAAGTATCAAGTAATTTTACTGTTTAATTACACAATGAAAGTTTCTGTTCATGAACCTTTTGGTTTAAGAAAAATTGTATGACGCACCACTGCATATCTTTGTTTCCTGTTGCAAATGACGGGAGCCTTGCTCTTGACCCTCTGTTTGGACTCCGGCCTCAGCCTGGTGATGTTGCTCCTCTTTTGGTCTGAGCCGTTAAAGAGAGTGATGGCTCCAAAGCATGCGGCTGAGTTCTTTTTTTTATTATTCTGGTTGTCGACCTTTGATCTCTCAATGTTCCTGGGGAAAAAACAAAATTTCATGCTTGTATAAACCTCTAGGGCACGATAAACGCCTCACCTACGCAACGTTCCTTTCTACAAGGCATCAATGTGCTGTGGTACATCGGCAACCGACTGGTATACACGAACCTGTTCCACGCGATGGTGGATGCCGTCTGCGCGGCGCTAGGAGGGCCAAGGCGCCGGGTGCAGTGTCGTCGTGTCCGAGACTGGATGGCCGTCCGTTGATGGGTTCACGGCAACCATGGCAACACGCAGAGATGGTTACGTCAGGCCTGCCTCTCCAGGAGGTCGTTGGCGCCCAGGTGAGGGAAGCAAATCGATGACAGCTCGCAACGAATGGCCAGCAGGTAAGGGGTCCGACGTAGGCAACAGAACAAGGCGCGTCAGGATGAGGGGACGGTGGAGGGCGCTGACCTGCTGGTTCGAGGAAGGATACGCAGGAAAGGGAGAAGCCCGAGGCAACGGGCTTCGGCTGGCAGAACAAAAGTCGTCGTTCAGCCAGAGGCAGGATGCTTCTGCTCTCGTACGATGACTACGTGAGGGATGCTGCGTCCTTCAGCCAATGGTAAGTGGACTAAGGAAAGATTTAACAATTAACAAAAGACGTCAATCAAGCATGGCTCAAGAAGGAAATAATTTTGTGGTGATGGATACAAATAGAGGTAAGAAACTAAAAAGGTAGAGGGTGAAAATATTTTACTTCTATCGTTTTTGACTCCTTTCTAACTCTCTTGGTCCTTTCCAACCTGTGCGGTGGAGCCAACGTGAGGGATACATGGACTCAACTGTGGGTAAAAAATATTTAAGAGAAACTCATTCTTTTATAGTGTAGATGTAGATGTAGAAATGATCCAGTGTATAAAAAGAAAAGTAGTTGTTCTCCTCTGTAGGTTATTTTTGTAGCAGTCCACAGAGTGCGTACATGGTCCATTCTTCAATGATCGGACACACAGGCTCTCGCTTTGGAGGCATCGCGTTTGTTAGCACGAGTGGCTTCGGATATTTTTTTTCCAGCGCTCATGGGTGGCAGTCTTGTTTGCACCGGGTTTTGACCAAGACTACTAGGCCCAAAATGTCAGAGGAAGCCCATAGTGAAGGAATTCGCTTGGCCGGGCCTATATCATAAGTTTAGCCAAATATGATGATAGTTGTGTGTCTAGGGCCCAAGTCAAGATGAAGTCACAAGCCTAATGCCCTAATCTACGTCGAAGACCAATTTATTCGTGAGGCTGGTTCGGACTGCTGGAGGAGGCCCATTTTGGGCGTTCTACATATGGATCGAAAGCTAAGAGATAATCTTTCCAATGCTGCCGGAATCACGTCCAAATTCACTCGGAGTAGATGGGAATTACCGAAACAATAGGACGACCAGAATCTGACAGGATTTATACGGCATGTTTCAGCTAATATTTGGAAGCTTCACGAGGATCTGACCGATACAAGAGAGAGTCCAGATCACGTTACATAGTAATAGAGTCCTAGATTTATTGAGTTGTACTCCCTCCATCCACAAAAGAATGAAATGCTGACTTTGTCCTAAGTAAAACGATCGTAAGTTTGACCAAGTTTATGCAAAAATGTATCAATATTTATGATATCAAATATGTATGGTATGAAAATATATTCCAACAAGAATCTAATGATACTAATCTGGTAGTATAAAATTTAATATATTTTGATATAAATTTGGTCAAAGTTGCGATGTGACTTAGGACGGGCCAGAATTTTATTCTTTTGTGGACGGAGGGAGTAATATATTAGTTTAGGAAAAAGTTTAAGTCTGTCTTTAGGAAAGGTTTACCTTGAGGATCAAGTCTGTGGCTATAAATATGTAACCCCTTTGTTTGTAATAAAATAGCTACGATATCATTATCAGGCAACAATGTCTCGCTTATCAACTCTCGACGCATCGCCACCCTGGCTCCTAGGTTTATTCTCTCTATGTAAGTGTCATGCTGGCCTAGCGACTTCATCCAGGTCGGCTAGAGCAGCGAAGCGTTTACTGGATCAATGGCAAACTTAGTACTGAAGCGTTTTTGATGGCAAGGTTTGCTATATCAGTGAGTCTCGTACTAAGCTTTACAGATTACGAGATTCGCTAGTTACCCCGATGAATCTTGATGCTTGGCGCGAGATCCATTAGTTACCCCGCATAATATCAATCTACCTTAACATTTTCTCTGGTAGATTGCGCTAGGGTTGTTTGGTGTCTTGCGGTTATCCCTATATGTTATCGATCTATTATTTTATTTTGTGCTTCATGTTATAGATAAGTAATATGCAGCTAAGCATACATAACTTGTTCCATTGCTACATTTCACGACACGGCACCGTAACGTGTGCACGCGGTAGCTCAAGAGATCTACGTATACTTGGCATCCTGCTTTACATGTTCTAGATTGCATCTTCTTGCCTAGGTGAACCCTCTTGGGGGTTCCGATCTATGCTGCACGTATGGTTAGATTTATCTGGTTATGCGCGTAGCGGATGTCTGAGAGCCAATGGACCAGCCTCATTGCTCTCCTGGTGTGATGAGTGATTGTCAACGAGTTCGAGCTCTCCGATGGACTGGAGGCCCTCCGATGTACTGGAGGTGGATGATTAAGACCTCGATGGACTGAGGCAAAAGCCCTCCAATGGACTGGAGGCAATGCTCGGCGTCGGTCGGCCATGGAAGCTCGGTACATGGAGGGCCGGTTCTGCAACGGTGGTGTAAGTCCTCCGATGGACCGTGAGGCGACTCCGATGGACTGGAGAAGCCGGGTGCCACCGTGGTGCTCCAACCCGAGTGCATGGCGCGAAGGCGTGCGAGGGAGGCTTTGGCGGCTTCGGCTCAAAACCGCCACCCAAGTTCAGATGACTTGGTGAGTTGGGCTCCGACTCGCCAAGATAGAAGATTGGGCTAAGACCCGGTCTAGGAAGCCTGCAGAATAAAGTTTCCCGGTTTCTGATTTCAAAACCGGGGGAAGCTTCCGGACTACTGGCTACGTGGCGCACATCCAAGAAGAAGATCAACCCGTCATCGTAGTCGTCCGATTGTATCTTTTTGGTTTGGCCCCCTCCGGGCATTTTTAGAATAGGGGTATTAATGTAATTGTGTCGTTTAGGGCCTAGGGTATAAATAGACTTAAGAGGCTCCATTGGAGCTCATCATGGCAGCCACTATACCCTAGTTTCCCTAACCCTAGCAGCCAAGGTCCAAAGAGAGAAAAGAGAGGAGATTAGCTCGGAGATGAGTGCCTAGTTTAGTCAAATCTTGTCATTAGTGGGAGGATGATGGGAGGTAGGCTCTAGAGATTTTGTGTAACATAAATTTCATGATTAATCCAAGTTTCCTTCCTTGTGAATCCCATGGAGTGAGCAGCAATTTTCGTCCTTCCCTTTTCCCTCCCCGTTCTAGTTCGTTTTTGGTTCCAATCCTTGGATTTTGGTGTGTTTCGGTTTGTCCAAGGTTGGGATCTTTCTTTTGCTGGTATTTTGCCTTGGTATGATGTGGTGAATCTCACTAGCCAAGTGTTAGAATCATTGAACCACGAGCAAGGGCCGTTCTTCCCATTTCTCGGTTTTTCGGAGTCAACTCACCTACCTCACGAGATTTGCAATTTCCGTGTATCCCTTGATCTTTTGGAGCTGATCTTTTGGAATTTGCTAGGAAAGGTCCTTAGGATTATCCATGCAAATTTTCGTGAAGTTTCGTTGAGATTTGACCCCGTTTCGATCGATTTTTCGATGGGGTGTCGGGCTGTTTTTCTGCGCAGTTTTTCGGAGAACTGAGAGGACAAATCAATTGTCCTTAGATTTGTCCGAAGTAGGGACTTCGGATTGTCTGATCCCCTTCCCTCGGATTGTCCGGTCTATAGTGTTTTAGGGCTGTTTTTTCCCCCCTTCTTTAGGTTTGTCCGGTCAGGTCTTTTGGTGGAGAGAGGACTGTCCGGTCTAGCCTTTTCGGGGCTGTTTTTGCGTGTTTCTTGCTCCGCTTGCTTTGGGGTTTGTTTTTCTTGGTTTTTTTGGTTTTTTTGAAGTGTTGTTGTTTGCTTCAAACTTGTTTTGTGTCAACCACTGCATGCCTATACTCTTCACTCACTGATCTTAAGTGAGGCACGTTTCGGTGTGTTGAGTGGCTAGTGTGCGACACTTGCAAGCTTTGTAGCTTGCCTTGTTTTGTTTATGCCTTGTTGTTTTCGCTTGTTTTGTTGCGTGCTTTAGTGGTTTTCCGTTTAGGGTTTCTCAATGTGTCATAGGGTTGGTAGCTTGTCTATGCTACGCAACTCTGCACATTAGAGAGGTGTAGTTTTAAGTGTTGTGTGTGTTCATCTAGGTCTAGTGTGTTTGTTCGTTTAGGTGTACTTTGGTTGCTCGTCTTACGTCCGTTTCTTTGGGCGTTAATTCGAGTGCTTCCGCTTTCCACCCGATACGTATCTATTCAGTGGACGGTATCGAGTATGCTTGTGTTTTCGTGAGAGCGCACTTTGGGGGGTTTGAGTTTGAGTTTTTTCAAGTGTTCCTATTCACCCCCCTCTAGTCGCACGTCTCGGTCCTACAATGTCAACTTAGGGGAGTCGCATCTTCTAGATTATGCTTTAAGTAGGGTTTTTATCGTTACCTCCTTGTTTATGCTTTGACGACGAACTAACATATCAAGACGCAAGGAGGCGATCAGCTCTTATGAGCCAATCACGGAGATGCCTTAAGCCGATCCTCAGGATCCGGCTAGTATTTTACACATGTTCCTTATTTGTGTATCTGCAGGGCGATTCTCCGATCATGCACACGCACGCAACCCTCTCTGGTTGGAAGGTCAAACCGGGTGGCACGCCCCGAACCCTCTCGGATCCGCTTGGAGGGTCGACCGCAGTGGCAGCGTACTTCCCGAATCCCATATGTGTCGCTTGTCCGAACCCGAGCGGATTTAGGCGACAATAGGTCTAGTCTTAGGATTGCGTGTCACTAGAGTGAGGTTGTGGTCCTATTTCTTGAGGCTTAGTATTTCTTGTTAAACAGAAGTCGGAAGTTGCACCTTAGGACTTTCATTGTAAGGTTTTTAATTTAATAATATCTTTTTCTAAAAAAGCAAATAAAGAACTTGGGGGAGTGAGCAGGAGCATCATATGGACACGCAGAGTGCTCCACGTCGCCCACTCGCCCTGTCCCATCGCTCTTCTATTCCAGTGAGGCCATCTCCAACGGTACTCCTCATCCCACTTCCTCAAATCCCCCTCCACTCTGTGCGTCATGTCAGCTACAGTTTCAAATAGTGCAAAATAGTGCCAAACAATGCAAAACAGTGTTTTGAGTAATCCATTTGAGGCATGACATTAGAGATAGCCTGAGCACGGTGTGACCAGCTGCGGTGGGAGTCAGGCCTGCTCTTTCCCCTGCACCGCCAGCTCTCGTCATGCAGGGAAAAGGGAGAACATGCATGGAGGCGTGCACATGTAGCCTTGGAGTGATCCAACATGCGTGGCTAGCCCCGGGGCTCCCAACCGTTGTATGTAGCATGCAGATTGTTGCCCCTTGGGCAGCTCGGGGCTGGCAACGATGATATACCTATTCCATATTATCCAGTACAACACGCTACAAGATGACATTGTAAAGAAAATGGGCCCCAAGCCTTGTGCTTAGTCCCCATATGTGATTTTGGTGGTTGAACTGACAACACGTGCCATGGGACTAATATTGGTGTGCAAGTGTTTTTGTATAAAGTCTCCCTTGTGCTTTTAATGCTTTCCTTTTCGGTGTTTGATTCTAAAGGGAGAGAAATTGTGGACCCAAGCAAGTAAGGAGTTGAACATAAACCGGGAAGGAAAGATTAAAGAGGACCAAAAGGGGGTTGCCGTATGATCAAGAACAATGGGGAAGAAATGAAGATCAAGATCAAGGCAATGGTCCAACAATAAGAGGGAAGTGGCATCGGAGTAAGGGAAGCCTTATGTCCATTGACCACAAGAGGGGACAAGATCATGGCAAGGGCAAGACATGAGCAAATTCTTCCAATCTTTGGTGGAATAAAATATAAATTGGTATTATTGCATATTTCAATTAGCATCTTTGATCTTGCCTTTGCTTTGCATCCTAGCAAGTAGTTTGGTTGTGTTCTTTAATTTGTATCTTTTGTTGCTTGCTTGGTCGTGTTGTCATCAATAACCAAAAAGGGGGAGATTGTAAGGAAAATAGGCCCCAAGCCTTGTGCTTAGTCTCCATATGTGATTTTGGTGGTTGATCTGACAACACGTGCCATGGGACTAATATTGGTGTGCAAGTGTTTTTGTATAAAGTCTCAGGGTGTAATTGGTGGACTTGGGGTTCAAACATCTCAAAGGAGGATCTAAAAGACACAAGAAAAGACCCAAACCGCCATCAAGTTGAAAGCGAAGGTCCTGACTCGGCGGTCAGCGGGCCGATTTTTAGGCTCAAAAACAGAAGAAAATGCATGCACCGGACAGTCCGGTGCCTACAAGGAGCCAAGACAAACGCTGAAAAACCGGTGCAAAATTACATGCACCGGACAGTCCGGTGGTTCACCACCGGACGATATAAGCTGAGAAGAAAAGGGGCGAAGTCCGGCGCAAAACCTACCGCCGGACAGTCCGGTGGGGTCCGGTGGTGCCACCGGACGATATAGACCGAGAGCATTCCAAGACAAAGACACGGAGCTACAACGCACCGGATAGTCTGGTGGCTTACCGTCGGACAGTCCGGTGGTGCCACCGGACAGTCCGGTGGCTCCAACGGCTATATTGTCAGAGCAACGGTCGACTCGAAGAAGGGGCAATTTACACGCTGGTACACAGAAAAGCTGAAAAAGCCCCCAACGACTGGTTTTGGAGGTGAGGCCTATATATACCCCCTTGGCCGGCCTCCCCATGGTGGTTGGAGTATCCTAAGCTAGCACAAGTGTTGATACACATCCTCCATACCCATTTGAAGTGTAGCAACACCTTTTGAGAGTCCAACCACCACAAGAGCAAAACTAGACACATCCGGCATAGCTAGTGCTTAGTGTATCCTTACTTAGGCCACCTTTTCTATTCTCCATGCCTGCGTGCACGTTTACCTTTGTGTGTGTGCGGTTGTAAGTCTTATGAGACTCTCCGGAGTGTGGAGTGGCCGTCACCACCTTGTGAGAGGGAGGAAGGCCCTCGGCGTTTTGGCCAAAGCTTCCCTAGTGGAGACGACAGGGTAGCTCCGCGAGAAGGACTCAGAAGACTCCAGCGACCTATCCATCCTCTACCCTTGCGTGGGCAAGGCCGTGGTACGGGAGGACCACGCGAGAGATAGGTTCGGGTGGGTGTGTACCGAAGATATCCGGAGACCCGACCGTGGTGGCTTGACTTTCGTGGAAGTCACTTTGCCAACCTCCACCCTTGCAAAGGGCGAGGCCGTATGTGATGCCCCAGGCATCTCAGAAGCCGTACACACAATTATACGTAAACTAATGATGAATTAAAACTAAATCATGCTTAAGAGACTAATGAGGGATTGGTAGATAAACCACTAAGTCAGAATTTCTCAAATCTGAAATTTGAGCCCATCCCCAAGTTGATTCTGAAATTACTTTTGAATTCACTATACAACTTCAAAATCTTCCTTTCTATGAAGTGGAATTAAACTTATCACCTTTCATATGCACCTATTGTGGAAGTGATTGGCCTTCATTTGATACTTCAAAAGTTGAAAACAAGAAAAGCTTTACTTAGAGTAAATCTGTTGTTTTACCAAAATCCTAAACAAGATTGGGGTTGTATTTCAAAATATGTTGTGATTTAGAGGAGGATCATATTAACAAAGTTGTAGGTAATGATCTAGGAAACAACTTTGTCAATATGAGTCAGGTCATAATATGAATTCAAATTGGTCTTTTCAACCAAATTTTGTCAGCCCAGAAACACACCCCTACTCTGTCCAGTCTGGCAATTTGAGAATTTCTTACCAGTAGAGCCATTTTCATGACCTGCCCTAATGAGATGAAATATAGTTTAGAAAGTACCCAACAAATTTGTCAAAAGGAGCAAGTGGAGTTGAGGCCTATAACTAGGGTATTTTCCCCTCCCAAGCAGAGGACCTACCCTATCCCTACCTATGGCTGCTGCATAAATTCAAACAAATTTCATATTTGCCGGCCGAATTTGAATATGAGCCAATTTACAAACTTGTAGAGCTTTGAGAGTACAACAATTCCTCCAATTACCATTTTCCCAAATTCGGTCTCCACATTGGTCAAAACGGCGGTTTACAGCAGTGGGGAAAACACATTTTCTCTTTTCTTCTCCCGGGGTCAGTGACAGGTGGGCCCTTCGATCCAAGGGAGTGTCCGGCGCCTTGCACGGCCGACGCCACGCGGCCGCCGGTCTCCGACGCCGCCGTCCTTGCCGCGCTGCCCGGCCTGCCCATGCCGCGCCGAGGCCGCGACCTCCTTCGCCCGCCCTTGTTCACTTCCTCAGCTCCCAAGACCGAGCACCCCTCCCTCTCTCTCGCTCTCGGTCCGTGTCCACCATGGGTGACCCGAGCTCAAGCTCGAGCTCGCGCCGCCGCCGTCCGACCCCCGCTCGCCCCGAGGCCACCACCGCCGCACTCCCCACTCCGCCGCGCACCTAACGCCCTAGACCTCGTCGCCTCTCCCCCACCCGGCACCGAGATCCACCTCCGCTCGACGTCAAGCCCGCGCCGCCGTCGCTCCGGTTCACCGCCGGTTCACCCCATCGCGTACCACCCTCCACCGCCTCCCGGTGCTCCAGACCCCACCGCCAGCTCCGCCTCGGTCTCGCGCACCCAACGCGCTAGGTACCGCCGCCGCCATTGCCTCCTCCACCTCTCCCCGCGCGCGCCGCTCGCGTGCACCCGTGCCGCCCACGGGCTCGCCGTGGAGAGCCCTCTCTGGGCCAACCCCTCGCCTCCAGACCACCGCCTCCGAGCCCACCTCGTCCGCGCGGAGCTCGAGCGCCCCTCGGCTCCGCCATTAGTCGCCTCACCGACGGGATCCGGCCCACGCCGCCACGCACCGCCGCGCCGTGGCCGCTCCGGTTCACCTTCGGTTCACGCGCGTTCCCCGTCGACCCCAACCTCCTCGCGCAACTAGGGCTTGAGGAAAACGAAGCCCCTCGACCGTGCCACCGTCCCGCGCCGCCTCGGCTCCAAGTCCGGCTTCCCCGCCGCCGGCGCAGCCCCACCGTTCCTCCCCCGCGCGCCGTCTCCCTCTGCCTGCCCGAGGAAGAAGAAGAAAAGGTAAGTTTGCGATTTAGCCCCTGCGGTTTTGTGTAATTGTGTTTAAGTCCATGCGCTGTGCAGAGAGTCTGACGAATCTTACGGTCTAGCCCCTAAAGTCTACGGATAATTGCGTATAAGTCCTTGGTCTATATGTTTTTCTATTTATTTCATTAATAAGGCGGCTGAAACTTTGAAAAATCATATAAAATCACAGAAAAATCCAAAATGGACAAACTAAGTTGCATTAGACTCCTCTTGAATAGATCTATCGAATGGGTATGATGTGGATGAGTGAAATGACCATTTTACCCTCGGTTTTGTGCATGTATGTAAAAGGAAAATAAATAGAAAAAGTGATCTAGATGAACTTCTAAAATGGTAAAACTTGGTCAGTATGCTTTGTAGCACATGAGAACACTATGACAAACTTTGTGGCCATAGTGCTTGCTGTTATGTGAGGTTTTGCCATTATATTTGCGTAATGTGCCTTTTTATTAACTAAAAAGTGAACACCATGCAAAACCTGCTAGAATGAGTCATCTGGTATTTTTCCTATGCACTAGATAACTATTAAGAGTCACTGGTAAAATATGAGATTGTGCATGTCAAGTTTGAGTGGTGTTTTCAAATGGACAAAGTGCCACTAGCTAGGAAAGAAAATAGGAAGAAGTGGGGTTAAATGGCTAGGAAAATTTCAGGGGAACTTTGGTAGCTTGTACATGATACATAGGACTCAGAAAGTATATATGTGCATGTTTAAACCACTGTTTTGTATTAGGTAAACTCTTTTGCTAATTACACTCTAAGAGTAAGCTAGTTTAGTTAATATGATTAGTTGAGCTAGCTTTAGGTGATGGTTTATACGATTTCTTAAAAGATGGCATGCAGGATTTCCTAGGAGAGTATGAATGCCTTCCTCGGGAGGTAGACCTTAAATAAGAAGGCTTGTTTACTTTGACATGAAGTATCCACCATGGGTTATTTTCCTACTGCACTCTATCCTGCATTGCATCCTTACACTCATTTACATATCTGGCATGCATATAGACCACGGGATCGAGGAGCCGACGCAGGATCTACCGTTGATCGAGAAGCCAGACGACAAGTGGAACCCGAAGCAAGAAGACGACGTGTCGCTGAGTTGGCCGTCCCTGTAACAAGGGGTTGCCTGGGGCACAGCCTCACAACCCGGCAAACTAACAGTAGTTTAGTTTGTTCAAGTTGTCAACAACAAAGGTAGGCCCCTTAGGCATTTCCACCTATCTAGGGAGTCTCACCACCCTATTCTTGTTTGTGCATTACGTTTAGGGATTTTATGAAACCCCACATGCATAAATCCTTGATGCCCAAAGTAGAAAGGATAAAACGAAGTCTATGCTTAGCCCTGCTTAGACGGTAGAAGACGAGTGAAGGTATTCACTCGCGAGATGATAGGGCCTACAAATGTTTTTACAAAACCTTGGAATCGAAAGTAAATCTGTTATGACTTGATGATAAGTTGAGACCGGGCGGAGATATGGTTTGATATGATGAGATTGTGATAATGTGTTGGTGGACTCCGCCCGAGTCGATTAAGGCCCGTCCGCTGTTCGCCTGCTGATTGGCATAACATTGCTAGAGTGCTTATCCGGTATATGGGGCCGGTGAAACCTTACTTGTGCCATCCGGAGAACAGAAACACGTTCCTACCCACTGGTTGAGAGGAAGGTGGTCCGGGGGAGCTTGGTACTCGTGACGGGGAGACCGGGATGCCGGCAGGCTCGTCATGGGGGCACAACCCGGAGGTCAGGCGGGAGTGAATCGAACTTGGGATGGGACAAGTGGAGGCGGGGGACCATATGTGGGAAAGCCGTCGTGTGAGTAAGCATATGGGCCTCTGGCATTTTTAGTTATTCCCGGGAATTAAAAATCGATTCGAATCGCTGATGCTCACCAGGTGTGAGAATGCCAAATATCACTGCCGGGCAACGTAGTAACAACTGAAATACTTTATGCTTATATTCATGTTTTATATACAACATGCTTGGATAAGTATGATCCGTCCGACTATTCATAGTGCTGCCCATCCACTGAGAGGAGGTTGATGGATTTGGGAGATGCTTCGAGGTCGAGGGAGAGATGACCCGACGTATAGGGGCATCGCTCCTGAGACGGCTACTCCCAAGAGTTCGATGGGGACTCTATGAATCTTGGGACGGGACATGCGTTCATGTTTTATTTTCTCTGCAAGTTTTCCCCCTATGATATTGTTGATAATCATAACTAAGGGATAGCAGCTGTCAAATCCTGCTATCTTATGATAACATGTTTTAAATAAACCATCAATGGCTAAGGACCCACTTCTAGTAAGCTTATGCGGGTTAGAAGTCAGTCCACCAAAAAGCCTTGCATGATCTCAAATGTGTCGGGCTGAAACCGCCCACGGGTAAGTCCTACGAGTTCCCCACGAACTCACCGTTTGTTGTTGATATTTTTCTTTTAGGTGCATATCGGATTACGACCAAGGATGACTCCGGTGGGCTCGAGGTCATACTTGATGTCTACTTTCCGCTGCACGTTACATCTCTGTAACGATATGTATTCCGCTGCGAGGTTTATTTTGAAGTTCTATTTCACTACCTTGTACTCCTTTTGAGCAAAAATATTTGTACTCAATCAAATTATATCTGTATGAAATGGTGGGTGGTTGTAATTGTTGCGGCTCTTCCGAGAGCTTAACGTGTGTGATGTCGGCATCCCTGGGAGATGGTTTCATCGAGTGCCCTTCTGGGTAGCTCGACGGACTACCGAGTTTAGTTCGGTCTAAGTGCACTGTGGGCCAGTGGTGGCAGGTGTACTTAGCCCGTATTAAATCGGCGGTTCCGCCACAGCTGGTATCAGAGCCGATCATGCACGAGCAACAATTATAACAACTTCGTTTTGATTTCAAAAGCCTATTTTCCAAATCTTTTCAGAGTATTTGCGAAAATGAGAGATATCGCGTATATGCCCATTATAAGGATGTTAGGAGATATCAGGTGACATCACTAACATTCTGACCTAGATAGAATTCATATGCATTTTGGGCGCTTTGAGAAGCAACTATTCGGCCATAGCTATCCCCAGTACTGGTGGAAGCTATTGGGTTTTGCGGACAGTTGTAATCTCTGCATTCATGCTGTATAAGTAAAAGCTCTTTAAGGGTGGTGGGCGTGTTTGAGGCTTTCATACCCACCACACTTACATTCGGTTTTTGGGATCCACCTTTTTCTCGACAATCCCCAGTACTGGTGGAAAGTCAGGCTTTGAGGAAAAGGTGCAGCGGCCCACCAACGTTGTCCACGCAGCGGTCACGCGTGGATGCCACACTATGTGGTAATGTATGAGCATGCATTCTTCTGCAGGTACACTAACCACGTGCGAAAATTAAGAACGACTAGAGAACGACTAGTTGCACTAGAGAGAGACGTGCATATATGTCACCGAATATCGCTAGTTGTATACTTAGAAAGTGTGATGTGAGACCGGATAGGACGGGCATACATCATTCCATCTCATCTCTTATGCCTTACTTGTTTTGCTTGAAAATAACTAGATTTCTTACTGCATCTATAAGTAAAATTGTTGGGTAGTAGCATTTTACATATGAATCCTGTCTGCGGTTTTAAGATGCATTTCAAACTACGAATAAAATCAACAGAAACTTATTATAAGAACCTAGTAGTACAAGAAATTTCTAAACGACTTATGTATAGATTACTTGCTCTGAAAGTAAATACGAGCGAGGTACCAGTTTAGGGCGTGTCCTATGTCCATTTTAAAACAAGTATTATATATAAAAGTTGTAGTGCAAAAATTTCAACCAACAAATTAATCTATAACGACCCTTCGGCAAAAATACCCTGGACATTAACTTACAACCATTTTAAGTCCAAGCTTACATCTAGGTAGCAAGTACGAAATTTAGAAGATGAAGTTCGGGACGTAACTTAATTGGCACATGAATACAAGTTGCCTTATGACCACATTTGGCCTTCGAAACTATCAAATTGACGGGAGCCTTATTCTTCCTGCTACAGATGTCGCAACCCTCGACACCGCCTTTCGACTTATGTCCTGGCCACCATGAATCCATGACAGCTAAAACCATAATACCTAAAGGCAGCATGAAGAGAAAAGCGGGAGAGCCCTCCACCGATGCAGCTTCGGTTCAACACCTGCGACCTGGGATGGTTCTGTTAAAAGGATTTGTCAAGCCTGAAGATCAAATCGGGATGGTTAGTATGTGTCGACAACTGGGTAAGGGCCCAGGGGGATTTTACAGGCCAAACCTCAAGAATGGTGCCAAGCTGAACTTATGGATGATGTCCCTAGGAAAGAACTGGGATCCGACGTTACGCTCATATGGACCCACGCGTCCATTCGATGGAGCACAAGCCCCGACAATACCAGATGCTTTCAAGATGATTGCTCAGACTGCGAATTCCATTGCAAGCGAATTTCCTCTGATTAACCCGGACGTATGCATCGTCAACTACTACACCAACTCCGGAAAGCTCGGGCTTCACCAAGACAAGGACGAGTCAGAGAGTAGCCTTACCAAAGGTTTACCTTTCATATCCATCTCCATAGGAGACACCGCCGAGTTTTTGTTCGGCGACACGAGAGACAAGGACCAAGCGACCAAGATCAACCTCGAATCTGGTGACGTTCTCATACTCGGTGGAGAGTCAAGACTGTTATTTCATGGCGTTTCCCACGTGAAGACCGGCACTGCACCAAGTTGGTTGAAAGAAGAAACGGGCATTCGTCCTGGACGTATCAATCTTACGTTTAGGCAGTATTAGCTAGATACTAGTTGGTGTGCTAGCAGTCATCGCAAACTGTTGTAATAAGAGGAGGTTGACTTTCATAACTCTCGAGTTCCCATGTACCCAGCTCCTTGCAGTCGGCATATGTCCCACCCTCATGACTAATGTAACTCTATTTTCAATGGAGCATTCTAAACTCTTGTAGTTCTCACGTTTCACGCTTTTGTCATTCAGGCACTTCAGTCCCTGTAATCCATGACACTTTTGTTGTGGTTACCTCGTTCCTGATTGAAATAAGTCTGATGAGTTATACCTCCGAAAACATTATGCTATGGCGTGTAAAACTCCTTGTTTATGTCTTTCTATAACCTTGTGTTATTAGCATATCCTCGGAGATTGGATGGAAATACCGCTCTTGACGAGGTGTTTACCCGAGCAGTCTATGGTGCCGCGACGGAACCTAGGGTCCTGTGTGCACGCCCGTCACACGGTTCCACTAGGGGCGCGCAGGTATCAAGACATGCAAAGGCATGACACCGCTGCATTTGTGGAACATTCCTATCCAACTCCTAACCCCTTGTGGACCTCTATACATCTCATTCGTGGAGATAATTTACTCTAATTCCACTGCCACCTTGTATCATTTCATTGCTTTGTTTCACCTTGCCCTTCGTGGTCTGTGGGGGAAAGATCCACCCTAACCCCACTATCGTTCACACCTTTCTCTTGCCTTGTTGAACCATGTTCTTCTCGATCCGTGAGACGAGCCAAATCTATGGCTCCACCCGTCCACATCTGTTCATTGACTTTGTTTATCCTTGCTGGTCATGCTTCACGGGGATGAGCAATTCTATTCTACACGATACCTTCACAACCATTGGTCCAAATCTCGGATTTTTTTGCGCTCACCCTGATCTTCGTTAAACATCTTGTATGTGTGGAAATGCTTGATCTCATTCCCACTGTCTTACTACGTCATTCCATTTCTTTTTCCAACTTGCCCTCTCTAAATTGTGGAGACAGTCAAACTCTGTTTCCGCTGCTTCCTATTACATTCCTTTCTAGAATATATTGAACCTTATCTTCTGAAGGTGAGCTTCGGCACATCCGCCGCGCTAAGCTTTTTGCTCTCGGCCAGTGCTTTGATCATATCGTCCTTTGCAAGAAGTTGCTTCGTTCTTCTTTGAAAATCATCTTCAGTTAAACTTACTAACACTGGCTATTGTTTCGTTAGTAAGCGCACATCATATGCCTATACTTCTCTTGGTCAGTCTTGATCAATGCTATGAAATCATACAAACCATCGCCTTGTCTAGGTGAATATGTCCTATTCTCTTTCCGCGGCATCTTTCCCGAAACAATGAGTAGAATGTGCTATGTATCCCCACATCTTACTCTTTGATGAATGTTCGGGTTTAATATCTTATATGTGTACACAGTCCCTATCGAATGAAGTGAATGTGTCTCTCAAAAGCACATCCAATGATTACCCATTGAATCCCAAGAGTCATCGTGGTTCGGCCTTCCGATTGTGTACACTTTGCTTCCGATTTTTCTAATCACACGTTTCTAAATCTTTGTGTCAAAGTCAGGGAGTAACCCTGTCCCATTATTTGAGTAAATCACTGTCGTTTTCGCGTCGGCCACACCGTCTTTGTGGTTTGTCCATTCGCTCTCATATAAACAACGACTTGCCGGGCACCTGGGAAAGACCACCTTAGAAGTATTCAAAGCTTGTAACTAACTTGTGTTAAGGAGGCACTAACCATTCGCGAGCCAGCTAACAAAGCAAGTTGGTGAAGGATTAAGGTCACCATGTGTGACAGAAGCACACAAATCACGACGCCGAAACCATTTACCCTTCGCGGTAAGCCGTAGAACCCCGCTTCCTCCAAATCTCGGGACGAGATTTCTTTAAGGGGGGTGGGTTGTGATGCCCCAGGCATCTCAGAAGCCGTACACACAATTATACGTAAACTAATGATGAATTAAAACTAAATCATGCTTAAGAGACTAATGAGGGATTGGTAGATAAACCACTAAGTCAGAATTTCTCAAATCTGAAATTTGAGCCCATCCCCAAGTTGATTCTGAAATTACTTTTGAATTCACTATACAACTTCAAAATCTTCCTTTCTATGAAGTGGAATTAAACTTATCACCTTTCATATGCACCTATTGTGGAAGTGATTGGCCTTCATTTGATACTTCAAAAGTTGAAAACAAGAAAAGCTTTACTTAGAGTAAATCTGTTGTTTTACCAAAATCCTAAACAAGATTGGGGTTGTATTTCAAAATATGTTGTGATTTAGAGGAGGATCATATTAACAAAGTTGTAGGTAATGATCTAGGAAACAACTTTGTCAATATGAGTCAGGTCATAATATGAATTCAAATTGGACTTTTCAACCAAATTTTGTCAGCCCAGAAACACACCCCTACTCTGTCCAGTCTGGCAATTTGAGAATTTCTTACCCGTAGACCATTTTCATGACCTGCCCTAATGAGATGAAATATAGTTTAGAAAGTACCCAACAAATTTGTCAAAAGGAGCAAGTGGAGTTGAGGCCTATAACTAGGGTATTTTCCCCTCCCAAGCAGAGGACCTACCCTATCCCTACCTATGGCTGCTGCATAAATTCAAACAAATTTCATATTTGCCGGCCGAATTTGAATATGAGCCAATTGACAAACTTGTAGAGCTTTGAGAGTACAACAATTCCTCCAATTACCATTTTCCCAAATTCGGTCTCCACATTGGTCAAAACGGCGGTTTACAGCAGTGGGGAAAACACATTTTCTCTTTTCTTCTCCCGGGGTCAGTGACAGGTGGGCCCTTCGATCCAAGGGAGTGTCCGGCGCCTTGCACGGCCGACGCCACGCGGCCGCCGGTCTCCGACGCCGCCGTCCTTGCCGCGCTGCCCGGCCTGCCCATGCCGCGCCGAGGCCGCGACCTCCTTCGCCCGCCCTTGTTCACTTCCTCAGCTCCCAAGACCGAGCACCCCTCCCTCTCTCTCGCTCTCGGTCCGTGTCCACCATGGGTGACCCGAGCTCAAGCTCGAGCTCGCGCCGCCGCCGTCCGACCCCCGCTCGCCCCGAGGCCACCACCGCCGCACTCCCCACTCCGCCGCGCACCTAACGCCCTAGACCTCGTCGCCTCTCCCCCACCCGGCACCGAGATCCACCTCCGCTCGACGTCAAGCCCGCGCCGCCGTCGCTCCGGTTCACCGCCGGTTCACCCCATCGCGTACCACCCTCCACCGCCTCCCGGTGCTCCAGACCCCACCGCCAGCTCCGCCTCGGTCTCGCGCACCCAACGCGCTAGATACCGCCGCCGCCATTGCCTCCTCCACCTCTCCCCGCGCGCGCCGCTCGCGTGCACCCGTGCCGCCCACGGGCTCGCCGTGGAGAGCCCTCTCTGGGCCAACCCCTCGCCTCCAGACCACCGCCTCCGAGCCCACCTCGTCCGCGCGGAGCTCGAGCGCCCCTCGGCTCCGCCATTAGTCGCCTCACCGACGGGATCCGGCCCACGCCGCCACGCACCGCCGCGCCGTGGCCGCTCCGGTTCACCTTCGGTTCACGCGCGTTCCCCGTCGACCCCAACCTCCTCGCGCAACTAGGGCTTGAGGAAAACGAAGCCCCTCGACCGTGCCACCGTCCCGCGCCGCCTCGGCTCCAAGTCCGGCTTCCCCGCCGCCGGCGCAGCCCCACCGTTCCTCCCCCGCGCGCCGTCTCCCTCTGCCTGCCCGAGGAAGAAGAAGAAAAGGTAAGTTTGCGATTTAGCCCCTGCGGTTTTGTGTAATTGTGTTTAAGTCCATGCGCTGTGCAGAGAGTCTGACGAATCTTACGGTCTAGCCCCTAAAGTCTATGGATAATTGCGTATAAGTCCTTGGTCTATATGTTTTTCTATTTATTTCATTAATAAGGCGGCTGAAACTTTGAAAAATCATATAAAATCACAGAAAAATCCAAAATGGACAAACTAAGTTGCATTAGACTCCTCTTGAATAGATCTATCGAATGGGTATGATGTGGATGAGTGAAATGACCATTTTACCCTCGGTTTTGTGCATGTATGTAAAAGGAAAATAAATAGAAAAAGTGATCTAGATGAACTTCTAAAATGGTAAAACTTGGTCAGTATGCTTTGTAGCACATGAGAACACTATGACAAACTTTGTGGCCATAGTGCTTGCTGTTATGTGAGGTTTTGCCATTATATTTGCGTAATGTGCCTTTTTATTAACTAAAAAGTGAACACCATGCAAAACCTGCTAGAATGAGTCATCTGGTATTTTTCCTATGCACTAGATAACTATTAAGAGTCACTGGTAAAATATGAGATTGTGCATGTCAAGTTTGAGTGGTGTTTTGAAATGGACAAAGTGCCACTAGCTAGGAAAGAAAATAGGAAGAAGTGGGGTTAAATGGCTAGGAAAATTTCAGGGGAACTTTGGTAGCTTGTACATGATACATAGGACTCAGAAAGTATATATGTGCATGTTTAAACCACTGTTTTGTATTAGGTAAACTCTTTTGCTAATTACACTCTAAGAGTAAGCTAGTTTAGTTAATATGATTAGTTGAGCTAGCTTTAGGTGATGGTTTATACGATTTCTTAAAAGATGGCATGCAGGATTTCCTAAGAGAGTATGAATGCCTTCCTCGGGAGGTAGACCTTAAATAAGAAGGCTTGTTTACTTTGACATGAAGTATCCACCATGGGTTATTTTCCTACTGCACTCTATCCTGCATTGCATCCTTACACTCATTTACATATCTGGCATGCATATAGACCACGGGATCGAGGAGCCGACGCAGGATCTACCGTTGATCGAGAAGCCAGACGACAAGTGGAACCCGAAGCAAGAAGACGACGTGTCGCTGAGTTGGCCGTCCCTGTAACAAGGGGTTGCCTGGGGCACAGCCTCACAACCCGGCAAACTAACAGTAGTTTAGTTTGTTCAAGTTGTCAACAACAAAGGTAGGCCCCTTAGGCATTTCCACCTATCTAGGGAGTCTCACCACCCTATTCTTGTTTGTGCATTACGTTTAGGGATTTTATGAAACCCCACATGCATAAATCCTTGATGCCCAAAGTAGAAAGGATAAAACGAAGTCTATGCTTAGCCCTGCTTAGACGGTAGAAGACGAGTGAAGGTATTCACTCGCGAGATGATAGGGCCTACAAATGTTTTTACAAAACCTTGGAATCGAAAGTAAATCTGTTATGACTTGATGATAAGTTGAGACCGGGCGGAGATATGGTTTGATATGATGAGATTGTGATAATGTGTTGGTGGACTCCGCCCGAGTCGATTAAGGCCCGTCCGCTATTCGCCTGCTGATTGGCATAACATTGCTAGAGTGCTTATCCGGTATATGGGGCCGGTGAAACCTTACTTGTGCCATCCGGAGAACAGAAACACGTTCCTACCCACTGGTTGAGAGGAAGGTGGTCCGGGGGAGCTTGGTACTCGTGACGGGGAGACCGGGATGCCGGCAGGCTCGTCATGGGGGCACAACCCGGAGGTCAGGCGGGAGTGAATCGAACTTGGGATGGGACAAGTGGAGGCGGGGGACCATATGTGGGAAAGCCGTCGTGTGAGTAAGCATATGGGCCTCTGGCATTTTTAGTTATTCCCGGGAATTAAAAATCGATTCGAATCGCTGATGCTCACCAGGTGTGAGAATGCCAAATATCACTGCCGGGCAACGTAGTAACAACTGAAATACTTTATGCTTATATTCATGTTTTATATACAACATGCTTGGATAAGTATGATCCGTCCGACTATTCATAGTGCTGCCCATCCACTGAGAGGAGGTTGATGGATTTGGGAGATGCTTCGAGGTCGAGGGAGAGATGACCCGACGTATAGGGGCATCGCTCCTGAGACGGCTACTCCCAAGAGTTCGATGGGGACTCTATGAATCTTGGGACGGGACATGCGTTCATGTTTTATTTTCTCTGCAAGTTTTCCCCCTATGATATTGTTGATAATCATAACTAAGGGATAGCAGCTGTCAAATCCTGCTATCTTATGATAACATGTTTTAAATAAACCATCAATGGCTAAGGACCCACTTCTAGTAAGCTTATGCGGGTTAGAAGTCAGTCCACCAAAAAGCCTTGCATGATCTCAAATGTGTCGGGCTGAAACCGCCCACGGGTAAGTCCTACGAGTTCCCCACGAACTCACCGTTTGTTGTTGATATTTTTCTTTTAGGTGCATATCGGATTACGACCAAGGATGACTCCGGTGGGCTCGAGGTCATACTTGATGTCTACTTTCCGCTGCACGTTACGTCTCTGTAACGATATGTATTCCGCTGCGAGGTTTATTTTGAAGTTCTATTTCACTACCTTGTACTCCTTTTGAGCAAAAATATTTGTACTCAATCAAATTATGTCTGTATGAAATGGTGGGTGGTTGTAATTGTTGCGGCTTTTCCGAGAGCTTAACGTGTGTGATGTCGGCATCCCTGGGAGATGGTTTCATCGAGTGCCCTTCTGGGTAGCTCGACGGACTACCGAGTTTAGTTCGGTCTAAGTGCACTGTGGGCCAGTGGTGGCAGGTGTACTTAGCCCGTATTAAATCGGCAGTTCCGCCACACCGTATTCCTTTGAAGACTACGCGAGTGCAAAGCCCTTAGTGGAGCACCAACGAGGACATAGGGGGTAGAGACCGCGAGTCTCCCTGAACCTCGAGAAAAACATCGTCGTGTCCTCACCGTGTGCTACCATCATCGTCATCGGGAGTTTGCATTCTCTATCCCATCTCTTTAGCTTCCGCATTTACATTCTTGCAATTGTGTGCTTACTTTCCTAGACTAGCTTGATAGGTTAGTTTCTAGGTGAAACTAGGTTGCAAGACTTGGCTACGGCAGAAGTACCAACACTTAGCAAAACCTTAGTGCACATAGCCAGTTTAACTTGTATAGGTTTTGCTTAGTAGTTATAGTTTTTAGTGAGCCTTATTTTTAGAAATCCTAATTCACCCCCCTCTTAGGCGTCGGTCCTACCTTCAGACATGACAATACCTTTTGATTTTGGTGGCAGAAAAGGCTATGTACAAGTTAGTGCATGGTTACAGACTACTACAGGAAACAGGATTCTCTTTGCTTGCACTATGCTCGGATGGGACAGAAGCAGCACGCCTCTTCCAACTTCACCTACTCTGTACCTTCACCAGCGCCACACGTACTCAGTATTATTTCTAGGCATGTACCATGCCTAATAAATTATTTAGATGCACGAACATGTAACGTGGCTGCCCTCTTGTGTTATAAAAGAGAGCAGTCCACCGCGCACCAGGGGGAAATTCACACTCCCATAACCGAACACAAAACTCAGGACGTAGCCCGTGAGCTCACCCTGAGCGCCCACCCCGAGAGCCCACCTCTTTGGTCGCTCGGCTTGTAACCCTTTTCTCTACTCCATAAGCAATACACCAAAGAGGGCGTAGAGTGTTACACCCTCAGGGTGGTCCGAACCTCTTTAAATCCTGAAGGTTAGATCGATGCTTAAGAGGGGGGATGAATTAGGATTTCTAAAAACTAAGGCTTACTAAAAACTACAACTACTAAGCTAAGTGTTGCTACTTCTACCGTGGTCAACTCTTGCAACCTAGTTCGACCTAGAAACTAACTTATCAAACTAGTCTAGAAATGTAAGCACACAATTGCAAGAATGTAAATGCGGAAACTAAAAGATAGGTAAAGAATGCAAACTCTCGATGACGATGTCGGCGAAGACACATGGTGAAGACAAGCAGATTTTTTTCCTAGGTTCGTGGAGACCAACGTGCCGTCTCACCCCTTACTCCTCGTTAGGTGCCCTCGTAGTCTTTGCTCTCGCGTAATCCTCAAAGGAGCGCAAGGATAGAGGATGGCAAAGTGACTTCCGTGGAAGTCAAGCAACTCCGGTCGGGTCTCCGAATATCCTCGGTACACATCCACACAAGCCCTTCTCTCGCGTAGTCTTGGACTACGACCTCGCCCACGCAAGGGTAGAGGATTGTCAGGGCTATTGGGGGTCTTCCAGGTCCTTCTCGCAGAGCTCCCCCGCCGTCTTCATTGTGGGAAGCTTTTGGCCAAACCGCCGAGGGTCTTCCTCCCTCTCACAAGATGGTGGCGGCCACTCCACACTCCGAAGTGTCTCGCAAGACTTATAGCCGCACTTCATACACCAAGGTCGTGCACGCAGGCACGGGGATAGACAACAAGGCCTAAGCAAAGATGCAACTAAACTCTAACTTGTCGGGATATGTCTAGTTTTGCTCTAGTGGTGGTTGGGCTCACAAACGTGTGTATGAGGCTCTTTGGATGGATCAAGATGGTGTCTCAACACTTGTGTTAGCTCAGGATACTCCAACCACACTGTGGAGGCCGGCTAAGGGGATATATATAGGCTAAACCTCAAAACTAGCCGTTGGGAGCTTCCTCCTACTGTGGTGTGTGTTAACGGCTTCTTGGCTGAGTCGATAGTTGGGGCCTTGGAGTCGACCGTTGGAACCACCAGACACCACTGGACTGTCCGGTGCGTGTAAAAGCTTCGGTCTTCAACTTTGTACGCCCTTAGTTTATATCGTCTGACGGTGTCACCGGACTGTCCGGTGCCTTCAACTCTGGGCTTTGGTCGCTTCTTCTTCTCAGACTATATCGTTCGGTGGAGTACCACCGGACTCTCCGGTGCATAAATTTACACCATGTCTTTGGCCTTTGTCTCGGCTCCTTGGATTTCTCTCCGGACCTCTTGATGAGGCTTCTCCGGACCTTCCAGTAGCCCAAAAAATCGGTAGCGGCCAAGTCAGGACCCTCGCTTGCAACTTGATGGTGGCTTGGGTCTTCTCAGGTGTCTTTTATGTCCTCTTTTGAGGCATTTGTACTCAAGTCCACCTTTTGTATCTTAGGACTTAACCAAAAACACTTGTACACAAATATCATTCCCATGGCACGTGTTATTATTTCAACCACCAAAATCACATATGGGAAGTAAGCACAAGGCTTAGGGCACATTTTCCTTACAAATCCCTTGAGTTTTGTGAGCTCCATCGATTTCCAGCAATAGTGTCCACGTCCCTATGCAAACTTTCTACTCTTGGGGTACCTATATGGTGTCTCGGTGTCACGAACGTCGACATTGGCGCGCCAAGTAGGAGCGGGGCACACTGATTGCTGATTTCGATGGTGGCTCGCTAGCCGACACCTTATGGGGCCGTCCATTCGGACGGCGACTCTAACGACGGCGACATGGCGCCGCAAACGCGGGTACCCTAACTATAGGGAGCCCGGCAGCATGCTGCTCCGCGTGCTGGGCGAGCGGGTCAGCCACAGGGAGAAGGGGCGGCTAGGTTCGCCCTAGATCATATAGACCTGCGGGTGCACTGTCGTCAGCGCAACCCTTAATTTTCAAAGGGTCAAACAGGTTTGCATGTCCCAGCTGTACATTTACACGTCGCATGCTTACTCTCATCCAGTCATCCACATCATTTCATGTATGCATGTGTTTGTATATATTTTCATCAGTTCATTCATTCAACTTGTTGTGAGCCGTTCTGCTCTAACCATACTCTTTTAATTGCCGTTAAAATATTTAAGTATATTGATTTTAACTGCTAATAAGTTATTAGCTCGAAATTATCCTAGCTTGATACGTCTAGACGCCTGGTCACTGCTGCCATCCCGTGCCGTCGCCATCTCAAGTCTTAGCAGAGACAGTGACTCGGCTTTTGATACCAGATGGATGCCAAACTTCACAACATATCTTCTGCAATCTCACATGAAAATGGATACAATAAAATTTGCATCCAGCAGGTCCTGGGTTAACCACTGCAACTCCTACATTCTGACCAGTCTTCTCGCAGATGAAACAAGAGGTCCTTTCTTCAAATATTCTGGATAACCAATTTTTAATATCAGGGAACATGACCCTGTCCATTGCATTGCATCGCATCAGGACAAAAGCTGAATAGCTTAGTTAAAGTTTGGCTTCTGTGAGTGAGGGTCTAACTGAGATATCAATATCACCATATGGTTCTTCTTGTTGGACATCAATGCAGTTATAGCTCTTCAGAACCTACCGAAAACAAATTTATATAAAATTCACATTAGCAAAAGGGAAGTACCTGTTGCTGAACAAAGTAAATATACTGACACCAGCATCAGATTTAATACTCCCTCCGGTTTTAAATATAAGTCGCGGTTGACTTTTTTTTAAAACTTTGACCAGTCGTCTTATTCAAAAAAAATTACAAATTATCATTTATTTTGTTGTGATTTGGTTTATTACCAAGGTTAGTTTAAGCATGATTTGTAATTTTATATATTTGAAATTTTTTTTTTGAATAAGACGAATGGTCAAAGTTTTGAAAAAAATCAACCGCGACTTATATTTAAAACCGGAGGGAGTATTACCATTGTCTCGAAGAACAACCGTGCAGCTTGCTTCCTAAGTTTCCCTTCCAAAATTCTACTCAAACTAAATTTTCCAGGCTGCTCTTCAGATGGGGTTGAAGGTGCGTGGTCTTTAAAGAACAATGCAACAGCCCTACAATGCCATAAGAAAAAAAGACAAAAAGTCACAACATGCACTTGAATAAAAACAGTACAACCAGCTCAAATATATCTCATTACCGTGTCCTAGCAGACATGCTTCCTAATCCGGTGGTTCCAGTTCCTGCATTAGATATGCAACCAGGTGTACTTATGAGCCCTTGAGCCTCTGGTTGATCATCATAATCATCGTCGACTAGAAACATGAACACCATATGATCGGTGTTCGGAGTATTTTGTCCAGGTAATGAATAGTTCCTGACAGATGGTGTCATTTCACTAATACCAGTTCCTCCAAACCCAGAATGTGGAGTTTGACTGACATTTATGAAAGGAGAATCATCTTCTCTTATTGGAGATGGCATATGTACTGGGGAGAATCGAGGGAACTCAGGCAACATATCTTCATCTCGTGCTGAGCCCGCACCTCCTGGTGACGTAGGGGTCGGCTGAGGTTCAGGCTGTGTATCTGCATTTCCTTGAGATTTTTGGGTCACCTCACCTACAGGCAGTGCATTCTCATTTCCATGAGATGTTGGGTTGAGCTGTCTTTCAGGCAGAGCATCCTGACTACCAACATTTGCTTCATCAGCCATGGGTTTGCTAGAGGGAGACTCAGCATCAGGGTCGCCCACACGGGAAAAGTTTCTCTCACAAGTTACAAGTAGGTTAGTGCACATCCCTGAAAATGAATGAATTTGGGTGTGCCGTGTTTTTTTTTTCATGGAGTAAAGAAAGCGTAAACCTCAAAAATCAAAGAGCATACTAGCTTACCCTGAACCAAGGGCTCAAGAAAGAAGCTACTACCCTTACTGCCAGTCCTTCTAAATTTCCACTTATCCAGGGCTGTTTGAGGTAACTTTTTCCTCTTGCAGACCAACTTATTTAGTCCATCGCCATTAGTTAGTTTCTTCATATATCTGTGGAAATGAAAATCAAACTTGTAAGTTTCTTTCTTCCTTAATGAAAAGATACGCAGCTCTCCTGTATCGTTCGAGAAAAAAAAGAAATGAAAATCAAACTCTGTCACAGTTAACTGAAGAGTACAAGAAGAAATCATACAATTTATAATATGCAGCATTTGCGATGTTAAAGTATGCGGATATGGGCCTTACATCTACCCATAGCACTAGAGGGACCACAGTCATAAGAAACGGGGTCGATGGTAGCGACCCTCAACCAGAGAAAGTCGCCCCCGACCCAGGTATACAGGATCATTTTTGTCCCCGTCTTGTAAACACCTCTCAAAAGTAGTGTACCACATTCCTTGATCCCATCAATCCGGGAACTTTGTGACCATGAGAGGGACTCTTTTTCAACAAATGAAAACAAGAGGCATAGAATCATCACAGTAAGCCGTTTATATAGTAAGCCAATGTGGGAAGCAATATAATGAAAACAATAAAAAACTTCCACTCTCGTAAAAACACGTTCTTTTTTCCTACAACCATGGATATGGCAATGTGGCACCACAACTCCAGCACTTGCTCCATAATACACATCAAATCTAGAGTTTGTATGCAAAAATCAAGAACCTGGAGACACTAACTTTTGCCTAAAAGGAAAACAGCTCAATACATTCATGGAAAGAAAATTTGAGCACCAGCATTTCACATATTTCTTAGGAGTTAAGCATGAAAGAAAATTTGAACATAGCATTTCAGTAGACGTTTTGAACCAACATATTTATCTAAGAATATCCACATTGAAAATAACTATACATGCAATTTCTTTCTCCTCAAACTTATACATAATAAAATGATTAAATCATTTTCAATTTACTCCACACTTGTTATGAAGATAGCCGAGCAGAGCCAACATTTTGAGGGAGACTAGACTATATGAAATTTTTTCTTCATTGTTTGATCTTATACAATCCCATCCTTAAATAGATGAGACTTGACAGTTAAGAAACTAATTTATAGAATTAAGAAAGTAACCAACAACTCAATTTGATCTAATCTAATTCTTTATTCTTATCTCGTTGTAAGGGATAGATGGGCTGGTTGGCCCTCCAGCCACCCATAACAATATCTTAATACTAAAGTAATCATACATGAGTCTTGTCGTTTCAAATGAGGTTCAGAAAGTAACACTTACTCACTGGAGTGCCTTATTGTATAGTCAAATATCATCTCTCTCTTTCTCTTGTTATATTGTGCTTGAGGCAGAGGTGGAGATGGTTCAAGCCGCAATTCAGGTAATTGGTTGTCTAAAATCAGAAAAGATTAGGAAAGCTGGATTATAGGACGTTTTATCATTGAGATAACTCTTGATCTTCTAGCATACCATGCATCTCATGCTAGTGAAACACAGCAGCTTCAATATTATAATAAAACACAAGAGAGGTGAATACAGGCAGACAAAAACTTCATCAAATGCATAATGCGTCAGCAAACAAATACCGACCAGAATTTACAGGCCCGACATCATCAATAAGATCATTAGGAGTTCGTATGGGTATGGATCTCCCAGCTAATTGTTCACCAGCTGAAGAAGTTTCGTCCACTGCTAGAGGGGTGATAATCTTATTCTGCACAAATGGTGGAGAATTCTGCTCCACCGCCATGGGGTCATCATTTCCAAGAATAGAATCTGTGAAGTGGTCTGGCCCTTCCTGTGGAGCTTCACGCATTTTTTCTGGCAGATCTTGTCCTCCATCAGATGGATTTTCAATGTCAGGATTTTCTGGCAAATTGCCTGGAGGAAGGCCTAGAGGAATCTTGCCACTAAGAGTGTTAGTAGATCCAAAGCCATCATCAGACCAACCAAATGTCCTGGACATGATTGCAAAGGATACATGAATGCACTAGAAAGAAAGAGAGAAAATATTCAATAAACATACTCTGCCTCGAGCGGTTCAGGTCCAATGTATGGCAATAGACCAGGAGCTAGTGGCTCTACTCTATCATCCTGCAACATTGCACACTATTATTGATTTGAGAAGTAAAAAGTAATGTGAAAAACAAGCTAGGGCAATAATGAGTACTTCATCAAGATCTATCATCACATATTCCACTTCTTCTGCAATGCCAGGTGAGATAGAGATAGTTATACACAGGAATTACAGCATCCATGAGCACTATATTCAACTTCCCTTACCAGCCAAAGTAATTTGATCAAGAGTCGTCTGATGATTATCGGGGGTACTGTAGCAAGTTACAGAAAACAAGAGTATTACATGATGAGGTTGTATGCCATAAAAATAATGATAAAAGAATTAAAAATGCTTACTTTATCTGAGAAATTACATCGTCTAGGTTTAAGTCGTCAAGATTTAATGTAGGTGGCAATGTGATGGAATCAAATGGTGCAGGTTCCACCTCGACTGGAAGATTTACTTCCACAGAAGTAAAGGAAGTTCGAATTGTAGCTACCATTTTATTGCAATCATGAAACAGGTAGTTCACCTTCCATGAATAAATACGAACTAGACCTAGGAGAAGATGCCCTGATAATCTTAAAGCAATTGGAACCTCAGGGAACATTATACTCTCTGAAAACAAAAAATCAATTATTAGATGTCAAGGAAAGAATTTACAAAGTGAAACAGGAAAATAACCACAAAAAATCAATCCAACTATCTTGAAGGTGGAATAGTAGCGTAACCATGATTCCATGAAAGGTAAATAGCTGACATTGTTTCAATGCATAACAATAGGTAACATTAAGCAAGCCATTGCCAATCAGCTCATGCTGGATAGATGGAAATAGAAACAAAAAGATGGCTTCGTAAAAGGTAAGCGCGAGTTAAGTTAAAAGCATTACTAAGGTCATAGAATCTGGTGAATTGTTTTGTAGTGATGACAATTAGTTCTATGAAAAGTATGACCCATGTAAAATCACGATTATGCCCTTATATAATCAAACTAACTACTTTTCAACCACATCTGGAGATAGAAGTTGTAGCATCAACTATCACACAAGTGAAGTGAAACCAGTTGCTAAATTAAAAGTGGCCACCAGGAACCATTTGTCAGTCATCTTCTATTCTTCACCACACAGGCACACAACACGTCAATTGATGTCTTGCCAGATTGCAAGGATGTTATGATTGATTTTTGAGTGAACCGAGGGAGAAAAGGATACTTCAGAAGAAGCAAAATGAACATGATGATTTCATCATTAATCTCAAATGTAAATGCTTCAGTTCAAAAATATCTCACCAACACGATGGTTTCACCCATTAATCTCAAATGTAAATGCATCAGTTCAAAAGATTATGTCATGGGCGAAAAATAGCCACTAAAAATTAGTTGTATCCAACCAGCTAATGGGTGCTAATAGATTGCACACCTATTAGCAACCTCATTTTTTTTAATAATTATTAGCAACCTCATTAGCTAGGGCTGTTTGGATAGAAAGCAGCTAATTTTTAGCAACTAAGAATTAGTTGGATGTATCCAAACACCCCTAAGTCCTGATAACATTTTGTTATTTCCTCAAAAAATACTTATCAAATAGCATTTTTACGCTTTTTCTGCAGCAATCCTATGACAAGACCAATTTTTTTACGCAAATCTCCATCCAGTAACTGAACTTTGGCAACGAATCCTAACAGTGAGAAAAGAGTCGAACAAGTGTCATCCAACCAGATAATCTTATTTTTATCTTGAGCAAAATCCAGTTACAAGAACAAATCGTCGAACAAAACAACAACTGGCACCCTAACGGGATAAAATGATTTACACATGAGTTCTCTCCAAAGATTCAATCAATGCATTTTTCTCCCTCAAATACTGATTAGGAATAAAATGATTCAGGTGCACCATATGCCTCTAAGCTCATCTAGATCCATACATTCTAAGAGTGATATCTGTATACTTTTCAAATGGTTTATTCTGCATGTGAATTCAAGATCCATAATTGGACCTTGAGTGAATTAAGAATGAACTCCTTGAAAAAAAGACCCACATGATCATGGGAACCGTTTAGGAACCCACAGTGCCCTTGACTCGAACAAAATCTAAGCCCAATATAGAATGTACTACCTCCGTACATTTTATTTGACGTTTCCGACATGGGATTTAAACTAACTTTAGGCCAAAAATCTTGTCCGAAACGACAAACAAAAGAAACCGGAGGTAGTATATCTCATGAAATTGCCCCACAAACCCAAGACTTTCCTGGACATGTCGCAGGCATACCTCATTTGCCCAACATACACGAAGTGTACCAACTGAAAGAACACCAAAAAAGTAAAGTTTTTCTCGCAGCAGACGGCATATAAAACGATCAAAGATAGAGTGATGGACCTGCGTAGGAGGGGATGTCGATGCCATCGATCTGCGGCTTCTTGATCTTGCGCTCGAGGTGGGCGGCGATCCACACCGTGCCCAGCGGCCTCTTCCGCGCCAGGATCGTGTGCGAGTAGAACATCTTTGCCGGTCCCCAGCGGCGACAGAGTTTAGGTGGGGTTTCTTGCTGCCGCGGCGGACGCGCACGCGGGACACGAAGGCGGCGGCAAACGGGAGACCGACGAGGCGACGAGACGGGGCCAGGACCAGAAAGGGGAGTTTGTAGAAGGGCGAGGGTGGCGGAGGGCTGCTTCTTTTGGCGGGCGGTTTCCGGGCGTCGCGCGGCGGGGCGAGAGTAGAAGGGTCTTTGACAGGCGGGCCCGGGCGAGGTTCCTTGCCATAGAAGGACGAAGTTTGTTCTGCGGGCTCGTGGCTCCTTGCGAGGGAAGGAGGAAGCCAGGAAGGGTTCGATTGCGTAGACCAGTTTATGGTACTGTCTTTCGGTTTATAATTCGATTTCGGATTGAAATAAATATTTATATCATCGAAACGTTTTGATTATTTTCTATCTACACTATAAAAGAGCGAGTTTTCTAAAAATTTTTACCTAAATTTTTACCTAGAAAAACATACGTATACCCTCACGCTGGCCCTACTGCGCAGTTTAGAAAAGATTAGAAAGGGGTGAAAAGGTCCGAAATGCATAGATGCAAAATGTTTCATCCAATTTCTTTTTTTATTTCTCACCTCATCCAATGTCTGCTTGATTATCTTACAACACGTGCATGTTGCACGTACATCTACGCCAGCGTCGCTTAAACTCATCACCGCGATTGTCCCGAGCGCACATACACGCACTGGGGTGCTGTTTGGTTCGATGCACGGAGTGGAAACCGTGATGAGATCTATCGACGGCGCTATGCATTCCAGATTAACCATTAACACTTTTTGTTTGGTTTGCATTGTACCGGTTTCCATTCCCATAATATTTTTGACAAAGCAAGCAACATCTTTGACCACTCCATCGAGAATGAGCAGAGCTTGTCGCGCTCGTGCACGAAGACCGGCATCGGCGTGCCCGCCGGCGTGGCCATCGCCGGCCACGTTGAGCACCATCATCAGATTTTATTGTGGGGAGAGGGAGAGGCCATCAGTTCTTATCGTGGGTGAAGAAGAGACGGAGGGAGAGGGACAGGAGAGAGGACCGCACAAGGAGAAGGCAGCAGCGGCGTATTGCACGGCGGCGGCGGTGCAGGTCGTCGCTCTTGCGCGGAGTCGCACAGAGCCGCGGAGTCCCGGAGTCGCGCCGCGCTGTCGTGTGGTGTACTGGTGTTCCTCTGGGGTCATCTTGGCGCTCCTCCCAGAGGCGGCGCGGTGGGCGCATCCCCTGCCGGGTAGGGCGCAGTTGGCGGCGGCTAGGGCGGATCAAAGAGGCGGGGCATGGAGACGGTCGCGCGGCGCCTCTGCGGGGAAGGGCTGCGGGGATCGACTACGGCATGAGGGAGCGGTAACGATATGGGCTGGAGCCGACTCCCACCGCAATCGATTACAGGCCGTCCGAAATAAACAGCATCAACGGTGTCGGATCGCAGTGGGAATGGTTATGGGCCCAAATATGCCGAACCAAACAGCTCCTGGGTTGTCTCCCATATCGCGAGCCTTGACCTGAGATACGAGAATCGCGAGGATTTTTCTTCCCCACCGCCGCCGGCGCTTGAGCGAGCGCCTGCCCGTCTCCACGTTCAGCGACCCTGCTCATCCGCTTGCCCGTCTTCTGCGGCCCCATCTGAGCACCCACCCAGTCCTCCACCAGCTGCATGTCGTCCAGCTTAGACCGCCATGTCGCAGCGCCCGCCTCCTTCGGCGACGCACAAGCGCCGGCGACAAGAGGGTGTTGACGAGACATCCTTAGAACAGAAGCAGAGGAGGCCGAGGGAGCGGAGGCCGGTGGCGGGGGTCAGAGACGAGCATGAACTCGTTGCTGGAGTTGTAGACGGTGAAGATGGGCGTGCCTACGAGCACGCGTGACCTCGTCCGGTCATGGGATTGGGAGGCGACGACGCAGCGGAAGGGGAGGGGACACCGGGATAGGGTCGGGTGACTCGGGTCGGACATGGCCGTAGCGGCGAGGGGTGGGGCTTCAGTAGTGGCATGACATGTGAGGTGCCGTGTGATGGAGATGTGCCCCGCGCGGTAATTTCCTAGACCAACTCCGTTCCAGAGCCGATGCTGAGTCCGATCGGGACTCAACCTTGCAGGTTTGACTCGGACGCCTGCGTATGGTACGCACAGTTGGACCTCTATTGGGACTCTCTATATTTTTTCCTTTTCCTAGTTCTTCTTCCTAGCGCAGGATAACCCCAAGGGGTTGTGGGTTTTTTTCTACCCATAGGGGCTTTCCCTTCACCGCCCCCATGGGGGTGGTCCATAGGGATACTTGATCCACAAGCAATACAATCCTAATGCCCCTTTACGCGACTAAAGCCCATTAGTGGAGACTATATATATGCATGAGAGGGCACAGCTTCGGTAGTCCTAAGCGGTGCTTACGTGAGCCGCCGCAGAAAAGGTTTCTATGGAACCCTAGCCGTGCCCTAGTCCCATATCTCAAGATCCGTTGCCAAGTTCATGGAGCTAGCATGCCAGCACTCAGTGTCGCCTTCCCGCACGTGTGGATACCATAGAGGCGTTGCTGCGATTGCTACGCTAATCAGCCGACTGGTTCCTGACTCATTGCGAGGGCGGCCAAGTGATTCCTGATCGAGATCGGCTGGGTGACTCGGCATCGGCTCTTCTCAGCATCGACTTGGCGCGCACTTGACTCGACACCCGGTCGCGTTAACTCGGCGCCCGGCTGCTTCGACCCGTCTTCCGCTGCACGAGGCGTCTAGTGGTAACGATCTATGATCCCTTGCTTGTACGAGTTCCTATGTTTACGTTGTTAGCATTTTGGGGATAGAGTATCCCTAGAATGTGCACACACACGGAGGAAACGGTACAGAAGACAGCTGCCCCTGGAACAGCAGTACTAGGGGTGCATGCATGATGACAACAGTAAAGAGTGGATAAGGACAAGTAAATGCACATGGCAACAAAAGTCAAAGCACCCATCATGACAAATAGTAGAGGGCATGGTGGGAGGCGTGCCCACCATGCACCTGCTGCATGCACCCTCCCACTTGCACTCCCATTTGCATGTACACACCACCTTTATTTGACAAGACCTTTCTTTTTGACTTGGGAGGCAAAGAAATAATGTGCATGCACTCCTTGCATGCATGGGCAGTCTAGGGGCCTCTACTCCTTACATGCAACCCCGGTGTTCTCCAGGGTCGTTCTTGCATGCATGTTGTTGCCCTTTAGGCAGCTTCAGGGTTACTTACAGTGCTCCGGGGATGGCAATATATGCAAGAGTCTCTGGGCTGCAATAATGACAATACCTACTCCAATATTTAGTACAGCATGGGAACAAAAGCAACATGGCTACAAGATGACAAAACTTCACTTTTTGACTATTGAGGCAATGAAGCAACACGCTGCATGCACCTCCACCAACTCTGCATGCAGCCTTCACCTACTACGTACTATAGGCCATACCTCATGAATTATTGGTGCACACAGACTTGTAATGTGGCCTGCCCTCTTGTGCTATAAAAGGGAGCATGCCACTCCGCACTAGATGGACCATTCATACACAACTCTTCTCATCTACTGATGAGGAACACCACACTCTTTCTTCCATATCCAGGAGCACAAGTCTTGCACCTGGCCTGTAATCTTTATTACCACATACTGAAGAACACCCAAAGAGGACGTAGGGTGTTACACCACATCGGTGGCCTGAACCTCTCTAAATCTCTCGAATCAAACGAGCTCCATCGAGCATGGTAGAAGCGTCCACGACCCTACACTTCTCTATTTTTTGGGTACTCTGGGTACCCTGATGTTGGCTTGATTTTCCACCAACATTGGCGCGCCAGGTAGGGGCAGAGCGTGCTGACTGCTGGCCCCGATGGCGGCTCGCTAGCAGCCTCATGATGGGGGCTCTCATTCTGATAGCGCCTCCAACAACGGCGACGTGGTGCCGCGTCGCGAGAGTCGATGACCCGGGAAAGGCGTTCCCAGTACCTCTACTTCATCCTTACCTAGGAAAGGTGTTCCCGGGACATCCAAGTTCATTTGCACCTCGCTCCTAGAAACACTGGGGCGCCGCGTGCCGTGCCGGGCTAAGCTCCGGGCGCATGGGTTGTGCCCGCACCATCTCCGTCATGATGAGGCGCCGCGTGCTATGCTGGGCTGAGCCCTGGGTGCATCGGCCACCTCCGCGCCACGCCACATCTGACTTAAACCTGGTAATTGTCGTGGTTCCGGGAACCGGGGTGACACAAGCAGTAGATTTGTTGTTCGGTGGGGGATGTCAGCATGGACTCGCTCCGAATGGTGAGCCGGTAGACTCAAAGGTTTATACTGGTTCGGGATGGATCCCTACGTCCAGTGGAGTATGTTTCTTATATTATGAGGTATGTGGAGATGTTACAGTGGGCGCAAGCGCAGCGGAGGGGGGTCTCCCTATTACTTGGCCTCTGTGCTCTTTGTGGTGTTCCTTGCTATCCTGCCCTTACTTGTGAGCGCTTCCCCTCCTTTTATAGTTCAAGGGGGGAGCTTACAGTTCCAGGGAAAAGAAGAAGAGATACAAAGGGGAGGGGGGACCCTGACACGTGGGTCCCCTTGCTATAAGAGTCCTGTCAGAAGCCCGTGCATTCCTAGCACGCCTTTGTCACGCGCGATGAGGTCGTCTGTCTGGATCCTGTAGCTGAGCTGCGCTGGGGGTTCGATGTACCTGCGAATGCTTCTATTCTCACGGAGTCAGAGAGCCGCATGGGGAGGGTGTTCCGTCCCGTCCGTCCTGGCCTCCTTTCTTTAGCTCTTGGCGTCAGACGGGCATGGTGTTAGGTGGCGGATTATCCGGCTACAGAGCGTTGCTGCCGAGTCGTTCCGTCTGTCCGTAACGGTGCACCGTGTATCATCATGCCCTGCCGAGGGGTGAAGGTCGGTCGGTTGCCTCCCGCCTCGTAAGTCTGTACAAGGCGGGGCTCGGTGGTCTTGTCTCTTGCGCTTGTTCGGTTTTGCCGGCCTCGCCACACCCTGCTAGGTATCTCGTTTCATAGGGTCGACCTATATCCGGCGTCACCCCCCTAGCCCCGTCGTGGCGGGGTGTTCCAGGCGAGCGGCGTCAAGTGGTTGATGGCACATCTTGTCGCAAAGAGTACGTGTGCAGGCACGCGCCTGGCAGGCGGTGGCAGCGAGACACCGTTCCGTCGTAGCAGGCGTGGGCACAGGAGGGCAGCGTGTCGTCCCATCATCCGGACCCATGAGTGGACTTTCCGCTGCCTGGTCGTGGGCCGCATGCCGGTGGGTCCCAACGTCGGGCGCGGCATCGGTCGGGATTCACCGCCTCGCCCGAGCCTTGATCTGAGGATCGGCCGCCTCGTGGGAAGGTCGGCCGCCTCCGTCCCGTACGAGCGTACGGGGCAAGGGTCGGATCGGCTCATTCCCCCGGTCGCTGTGCATTGGGTAAGGCCGTGGGCCTTCGATCTGGGCCTGTGCAGGCCTTTCTTGGGTTTCTTTCCTCTGGGGGTTTTGTATTCTCCCCCGTCAGTGGCCCCCGAGCCTTCGATCAATCCTTTGTGGTTGGTCGGAGGCTTACTCTAGGGGGAGGCACGCAAACGCATCCGTGGGATGTAGCCCCCGAGCCTTCGATCAATCCTTTTGTGGTTGGTCGGAGGCTCACTCTTGGGGGAGGCGCGCAAGCGCATCCGCGGGATGTAGCCCCCGAGCCTTCGATCAATCCTTTTGTGGTTGGTCAGAGGCTCACTCTTGGGGGAGGCGCGCAAGCGCATCCGTGGGATGTAGCCCCCCAGCCCCTGAGTAATTTCGTGAGGAATCGCTCGGGGGTTGTCAGGGACTCATGTGTGTGAAGCCGTTATGGGTATTGCACAGGTTTTGCCTTTTAATCCCATCGTCAGGTTTTTAGGAGAGTTTTCTGAGCACCCGGTTTCGAACGGGATTCTTGGCGCGACCCCCTCCGGAAGGCCTGTCCGTTTGACCTTTTGAAGGTTGGGTCGACCATCACCAGCCAAGTTGGCGTGGGTGCGGCGGCCGTCGAGCTAATAGCGGGTAGTCCGAGTGAGATCCGACGGTTCTTTCAGTTTAGAACGGTCATGGCGAGTTATCGCGTTGAGGGGCTCGACCCGCTGGGGGCATCTCATTGAAAGAACCTTTCCTTACTCGATCTTGTTCTGGCCCTTTGGTCAGGAGTCTGTCCAAAGGAGGGGCCACGTGGCCACCCCATCAGTTGGGTTACCGTAAGAGAGTTTGAGGTATGGTCTCGGATACGGTCGGGGCAAATGGCCTTATGCCGGCTCACTTGGCATGTAGCTCGCTTGGGAGCTTGCCTGCCGGCCGTCCCTCACTCTATGCGCTGGATCATGCATTGGTTTGGAGTCAGGTTTATGCTTACCCAGGATCGCTCTGGCGTAAAGGACCCATCCGCGTGTCGTTTCGTCGACGCCGGCTCCCTGCCATCTCATTTAATGCAAGCGGGGTAGCTTAGGGGTCGTGCCTTTTGAGGGAGGCGGGCCGTCCCGTCTCTTTGTCTTCTCGCACCGTTCGAGAGAAGCCGGGGCGCGATCGTGGCCCCATTTTCGAGGAGACACCGGGGGTCGTGGTAGTAAATGCGTAGTGGTGGGCCCGTCGACGGCCCTCCACGTCTGCTTGTCCCTCGTTTCCTCGTTATCCTCTTCGCGGGTTTATAAGGGAAGAGGAGAGAATTAGATCGTTTACTTGCCTCTTTTTCGCCTCTGCTGTTTGCCTTCTCATTCCTCGCGTTCCTCGTTGGTTCCTGCGCACTTCTTCGCCGCCGCCGATGGCTTCCTTCCCCCGGTGCACGACTCCTAGGACGCGCCTGGCGCTCTTGGAGAAGAAAGGCTTTCTCCCCCCCGGACGGTGTCGGGATCGCGGCTGCCTGAGCTCAGTAGCCTGCCTGATCCTCGGGGGAACGAGATCGTCGTTCTCGCGCCCTTCTACGAGCGCGGGTTTGGTCTCCCCCTGCATCCGTTCGTGCGGGGGCTCCTCTACTTTTAAGGCTTGGAGATTCAGCACTTGAATCCCAATGCCATGCTTCACATGGCGTGCTTCATCACGCTGTGTGAGGCCTTCCTCGGGATAGCGCCGCACTTCAAGTTGTGGTGCTACCTGTTTCGTCCCCAGCTCTCGCAGGGGCAAGGCGGGCAGTCCCTTGTCGGCGGCGTGACCATCCAGCTGCGCAACGGCCGTCGGCAAGACTACCTTCAGATCCCCTTCCCGTCTTCCATCCATGTGTACTCGGGGGAATGGTTCTATGTTCGGAACCTAGGCGACCCTCCCCTGGCGGACGGGGTCATGCCCCCGCTCGGATACATCGGGAGGGCCCCCGCCTTTACCGGTGCCGCCCCCTCGAGGCGGGTCCAATGGGACTGGGGTCGTGAGAAGAAGAGCGCCAACCAGGTGGGGTTCCTCTTAGAGAAGATAGGGCTCCTCCGTCGCCGCGGCTTGACCGGCGTGGTGCTGGTTTCGACCTTCATTCGGAGGGTCATCCAACCGCTTTGGTTCCGTCGTTTTCCCATGTGGGAGTATACCGGCGCGGCTGATCCAGACCGAATCTCTGGCGAGGAGCTTACTCCTGCAGAGATCCGGCTCCGTGTGATCGCCATCACCGAGGGGACCTCGATGGCAAACTTCTTTGGCGGTCCTCTTGCCCTTAACCATTCGATCAAAGAGGACTTGGTGAGTCTCTTTTACCGGGTTGTGTGATGGGTGTTCTAGGCTTACTAATGCCGCGCCTCGTGTGGTTTCAGGGCATTGGTTCTATGAAGCCGTCCCCCGCCTCTCTTCCTGAGGATGCCGCCGTGAAGGCAGACCGGAAGCGAAAGAGGGAGGCGGAGGCGTACTTGGCGGACGAGCGCGAGAAATGCCATCAGCTCGTCCGCGATAAAAAGAAGAGGGAGCGTGATCAGTGTGCCCGGGAGGAGGGTCGCTCGCCAACTCCTTCTACCGCATCATCCGACGAGGAGTGGTCCTCGGATGATACGCTTGAAGCCGTGCCGCTCGCTAGCGAGATTGGGGAGAGTTCTGGCTCGGGCGTCCTCCCTGAGGCGATGTTGATCATGACTCCGCCGGCGACGGGCGCGGTGCCCCCGTTGAGAGGGTCTCAAGGGTCAGCGGGGGAGTCTCAGCGCGTTCCTATTCCGGCTACGGTGGTTTAGGCACGGGTGGAGCCGGTCGTGGAAGTGCCGTCCTCGCCGGAGCCGGAATGGTCCGGCGTCCCTGTCGCGGTCTTGACATCGGCGTCCGTGGCATCGCCAGGAACCGTGCCGGTGGAGGCGTCCGAAGGCTCGGGGGCGCCTGTGTTGCCATCAGGGGCGTCAGCCGAGCTCGCTGCCGGCTCTTCTTCGGGCGCCTTGGTAACAGCGACCGTCCAGGGGTGGCCTCCTGGGTCGGAGCCGCCGCTGCCAGTGGGGGGCGAGCGTGGCCCCCGTTGCTTCTCATGCGCCAGGGCCGCCCTTGAGGGTCGACGCGCCGTCTGTCCCCTCGCCAGCAAGTGCGAACGTGCCGCCGGGGACGGCGTCTCGAGGTTGGAGGCGTCTTTTTCCCACGCCGCGGTCTTCTCGGTGAGCGATCCTCCCGCCTCTCTGTCGTGGTCGTGGTTTCCTCCGTTCTTGTTTTACATGGTTGAATGCTTTTGGTGTAGTCATTTTATCCCGTATAAGTCGCTCTCGGAGGCCGCACGGGCTGCTTGCCAGGGAGCGTCATCTGCGGCGTCATTGTCCGCGGTGGCTCCTTCCTCGCCGGGGGCGTCGATCCTCCGACCCCTTGTTGCATCGCCGGCGGACCCGAGGGTCGCCGCGGCGGATCCGGTGGGGGAGGCGGCGCCGGAGCGGCTGGAGCCTGCTCGCGAGGGTGCCACGGACTCAGGCGGCGCGATGATTCCGCTGCCGTCACCCCCTCCTGGGCCTCCTCCATCGGGTGCCGTCCATCTGTTTACCCCTCCCCGGTTGCTTCCAGCCGTCCAGGAGGGGTCTCCGTCTCTCTCCGTGGAGCAGGAGGCGATGGATTGGGGGATCGTGCAGGAGGCGTCCACCAGCGCGGCCGTCGACGTGGGGACGGTTTTGGAATCCCTTCGGACGGCGCTGGCAGCGGCGAGCCATGCTGAGGAAGCGATCTCGCAGCGCGTGCTTCGTCATGGGGCGGTACGTGATCTCCTTTCGTCCTCCTTGGTATCGGTGTCTCTTTGGATCTTTTCGATCCGTGGAACCTTTTTTGTTGTAGGCTCTGTTGGCGCGGGCTACCGAGCGCATCCCTTCGCTCGGCGCCGCCCAGGCTGAAGCGGCACAGGCGCGCACGAATGCCTCGCGCTCGCAGGAGGCGAGGGCCGCTGGCGTCCGGCAGGCGAGCACGTTGCCCATGCGTCTTGACAATGTTTCGACTGAAGCGTCCTCGCTGCGCGCCGAGGCGGGGAGCCTCCGTCGAGAGACAGAGCAGCTTCGAGCGGAGCGCACCACCGCCGTGAACGATACCCTGGCATTGCGCCGGGAGCTCACGGCCGCGACGCGGTGGGCCACTGAGGCGGAGCAGGCCCTGCTTGAGGTGACGGGCTCACTCGAGCGGTCCCGCACGGAGCTCTCTGCCTAGGCCTCCGTCATTGCCGGTGAGCGGTGTTTTGAGGCGGTTTTTTGATTTCGCTTGAGGGCCGTTCGTGATTTTGTTGTGCTCTTTCTTTTCAGAGCTGCGAGGGGAGCTCCAGAGCCTTCGGGAGGCGGTTGGCTCGGCGTGCGCCTGGCTTTCGCCGCCGTCGCCCGCGCCGCTGCTGGAGCGGGTGGCGGGGCTTCGGGAGCACGTCGAGCGCGTCGTGTGGCAGGCTGCCTTCTTTGGGAGTAGCCTGTCCTTTGCGCAGGCGGTTTCCCACTTTAGGGAGCTCCGTCCAGTGCTCACGCCGATCGCGGAGGGGTTCGCTGCTGGGGTCGCCGACGAGGAGGTGGAGAGGATTGAAGACGAAGTCCGCCCCCACGCCCTGATGGTCTCAAGCCACGTCGATCCACCGGCCCTCCTTTTGATATCCCGCGTGTGGGTGAAGGGATTGCCTCTGTCCGCGTCGCTCTTGATGTGGCCCTTGCGCGCCTCATGCTGACCTATCTTGGGGGCCATCCGGCGTGGCAATCCTGGGGGCCCATCTCATCTCCCCTGTTTTGCCCGGTTATACCAGTGCGTCTCTGGTACCGCTCTTTTTATTGGCCCGAGGCGCATTGTGGCCATGGCAGCGCCGGACGCAGCGCATGGTATCTTTGCGTATTTTTTGTTTCGAGTAGTCGCGTCGTCTGCAACGGGTTAGGGCATCGGATGCCTCTGCGCCCCTTGGCAGGGCCATTGTGTCTCCAGAGCGAGGCAGAAGTGCGCCCCTTGGCAGGGCCGTCGCGTCTCCAGAGCGAGGCAGAGGTACGACGAGCCCCGGTAGCGTCTGTTGGACCCTCTACAGGGAACTTGTGAGGCTGGCCGGGGCGCTCGCCCGCTGTCCGCCGTGACTATAAATAGGGGGGGGATTCCTCCCAAGGAAGGTAACTAGAGCTAGACGGCCAAAGCCTCTTGAGTCCCTACAAACCATGGGGTTTGCTTGTTCCATGGGAGAGCGACTTTCCTTCCTTTGTAGCGAGCAGGGTTGCCTGGGTTCAAGGTTTTTGTCCCAGGCGGGGAAAGCTGACCTTAGGATAGCATGGTCTTCCCCATGATTCCTGCGTCTTTGGCTATGAGTGTCTTCGTATGCGCACCGGGTTTTGTCTACGAGTGGCTTCGTATACGCCACCTGTACCCAGAACACCCTCCGGTGACCTCGTACCTGTGCGCCTCCTGCGCGGGTGGGCGTTCCACCTCGGGTCCTCTCGGGAGAGGCTTTGGTGGTTGCCTAGGTGAGGTTGTCCATGAGGATCCGGCGCCGGACGGTGGTGCGGGGGTTTTGCCCTGCCACCGCCTGGTGGGTCATGCGTCCTGCCGTCGGCGGGAGCCGGAGCTGAGAAGTCGCCGGCGTGATGGTGGTGAGGGGGGCGACTATCAAAGTCTAGCCCTTCGCTCAGCACGCTCTCGGTGGCTTTCCGGCCACCCTCTCCTTGGTTCAGGTGCGTCGTTGGGTGCCTGACCCCCACGTTGAGCTCCCAAAAGAGGATGCTCGTTGGTGGCGGTAGGACCTATGCGGTGGAGCGCCGAGGAGGGTTCCTGCCTTCTTTAACGCTTACCGCACGGGGAGAACACCCACAAGGAAGGGGTGATGGCTCTTGTTGAGTGGGAATGTTCTTGAGTGGGGAGATTCGTGACCTTTCCAGCCGCAGAGGCATCAAGAACCTGACTCCAACAAGAGCCAACGTCCGGGGGCCATCTTCGCCGGCGCAAGATGCGCGCGACCCTTTTCCAACTCTGGCCCCAGGGGCCGGGGCCCAGAGTTCCCTTTGATCCAAATATTGATGTAATGAAAGTTTTCGAATCAGAAGAATAAATAGCTCCCGTGCTTGTCTTGTGATTTTGATTTCCATCAATTTTTGCGACTTGTGGAGGCTCCGGGGCAGCGCCTGGACTTCCGCGAATTGACCTTTTGGGTCGGGCAGTATGTCTGCCTGGTTCACTCCCAGCCCTCGAGTTGGGCAAGGCGACCGATAGGTTGTCTTGGCCAACTTAGTCATGTGGGGGAGCGAATAGTAATCTAAGGATAAAATCTCCTCAGGTTTTCAATGTTCCATGCGTTGGTGAAGATGTTACCGTCGGAGTCTTTGAGTTTGTAGGAGCCTGGCTGTAGGACCTTGGCGATGATGTAAGGTCCCTCCCATGGCGGGGTGAGTTTGTGCTTGCCTCTGGTGTCCATGACCCTTCTTAATACTAGATCACCAACGTTGAGGGACCTGCTGCGGACCTGACGGTCGTGGTAGCGTCGCAGGTCTTGTTGGTATTTGGCCGACGTGACGACTATTGTCTCTCTTGCCTCATCTAGGAGGTCGTTGGCGAGTTCGGCGTCCGTCGTTTGTCGCTCGCTGTCGTACGCTCGGACCCTAGGGGATCCATATTCGAGCTCCGTGGGGAGTACGGCTTCAGCGCCGTATGCCAAGAAGAAGGGGGTGCATCCAGTGGCTCTAGATGGGGTTGTGCGCAAGCTCCAGAGGACGGCGGGAAGCTCGGCCACCCATTTTTCGCCGAACTTTTTCAATCTGTCGAAGATTCTGGGCTTGAGCCCTTGTAAGATCATGCCGTTGGCTCGCTCAACTTGGCCATTGGTCCGTGGGTGCGCCACGGCGGCCCATTCGACCTTAATGTTGAACTGGTTGCAGAACTGGAGGAAGTCATGACCCTTGAATTGGACTCCGTTGTCGGTTATGATGGAGTTTGGCACTCCGAACCTGTAAACGATGTCGCGGAAAAAGGAAGCAGCGTTCGCCGCCGTGAGCAGCGCGATGGGTCTGGCTTCTATCCACTTGGTGAATTTGTCGATAGCGACGAACAAGTGGGTGAAGCCCTGGGCACTTTTTTGAGGGGTCCAACCATATCCAGGCCCCAGATCGCAAAGGGCCACGTGATGGGGATAGTTTGGAGTGCCTGCGCAGGCATGTGAATCTGCTTGGCAAAAAATTGGCATCCTTCGCAGGTCCGCACGACCTGCTCGGCGTCAGCCATGGCTGTCGGCCAGTAGAAACCTTGCCGAAAAGCCTTTCCTACCAGTGCCCTTGGGGCCGCGTGGTGCCCGCAGATGCCTCCATGGATCTCGGCCAGGATCTGCTTCCCCTCATCAGTGGGGATGCACCTCTGTTTGATCCCAGAGGCGCTCTTTTTGTAGAGCTCTCCATTAACAATAACGAAGGACTTTGCTCTGCGGGCCACGCGTCTGGCCTCGGTCGTGTTCTCGGGTAGGATGCCGTCGGAGAGTCGGTTCATGATGGGGAGACGCCAGTTTGGACCCTCGACCACCTCGAACTGCAACCGCTCAGTGCGGAAGTTCGAAGGGTCGCCGAATGTGACGGGCAGCGTGATCTCCCCGAGGGGGTAGGCCTGCTAGCCTGGGATGATGCCGTGGAACGGGGCGTGACTGGGCCGCAGGCTTGCCCTAGGGATTCCCATCGCGTCGAGCGTCTCAACATACATGATGTTGAGGCCGCTTCCGCTGTCCATGAGTACCCTTGTGAGGCGCTTGGGGCCGATGATCGGCTCCACGACGAGCGGGTAGGTCCCGGGGTGCGGAACTTTGTTTGGATGGTCACGTCGATCGAAGGTGATCGGCTCTTCCGACCATCGGAGGTATTTAGGGACGGCGGGATTTACGGCATTTACCTCGTGGTTCGCGAGCTTGAGCTTGCGCTTGTCGCCGTAGGACTCCGACCCCCCGAAGATCATGAGGCATCCCGTCGTCTCGGGGAATGCCTCGGCGTCGTCCTTTTTCTCCGCCATCTGGGCGGCCTCCTCCGTCTTTGCCTTCTTCTGCGAATGGTTGCCGACGAAGCGCTTGAGGAGTTCACATTCCCGGAGCTTGTGACGCACCGAGAACCCATGGTTCTGGCACGGCCCGTCCATGAGCTTTTGGAAGTGCTCGTTGCTGGACTTGGCCGGAGGCTTGGGAGGTCGGTCGGCTGCGGTGACTTCATTTCTCCCGTGGTGTGGGCGCTCGTCCCTCTGATGCCTTTCGTCCCTCTGGCGCTTGCCGCGGCGCTCGAGCCGGTCTTTTTTGGCGCCGCTTGTTCCCTCCCCGTCATCAAGGGAGGTTCTTCCCTTGCGAAAGATGGCGCCGACCGCGTCCTCTCCATCGGCAAACTTGGTGGCGATGTCGAGGAGATCGGCCGTTGTCTTGGGGCGCCCACGACCGAGCTCGTGGAAGAGCGCCTCGTTCGTAGTGCCGTAAGTGAAGGCACTGACGACGTCGGCGTCAGTGATGTCCGGGAGCTCGTTTCTCTTCTGAGAGAATCTCCAGATGTAGTCCTGGAGACTTTCTTCGGACTTCTGGGTGCAGCTCTTGAGGTCCCAGGAGCTCCCGGGGCGCTTGTATGTCCCCTGGAAGTTTCGTACAAAGACCTTCTTGAGGCCTTCCCAGTCGTGGATGGTGTCCTCGGGCAAATGCTCGAGCCATGCTCGAGGCGCGTCCCCGAGGTGGATGGGGAGATACTGGATGATCAGAGAATCATCCCTGATCCCTGCTAGTCGGCAGGCGAGTCGATAATCCTCGAGCCATACAGCTGGGTTCATGGACCCGTCGTACCTGGTGAGGTTGGTGGGTGCACGCACTCGTGAGGGGAACTGCGCCTCGCGGATCGTGTTCCCGAAAGCACGTGGCCCTGGTCCAGTTGGACCGGATCCATACTCGCGTCTTGCGTCCGGGGTGCGCGAGTGTGCGATGTTGTCCCGCTCCCTTTGGCGGGCATTGAGGGTGTCGCGGGCGTCACGCTTGTCGCCCAGGTGATCCTTGACGGGTCTCGAGGACGCCCGTGCCCCATTACCCTGTGTGGTCGCCGTCCGCGTGGTGCGTGCATCCATATGCGCCGTTGGCTGATTTGCCAACTCGGCCTGTTGCACCGCTGCCCTTTGCACGAGGCTGCGAAGGTTTTGGAGCGTGGCCTTGGCGGCAGGCTCGCTGGGCTCCGGGATTGCCTGGAGCATCATGGCGGCGGCGGCGATATTTTGATCGGGACGCAGGAAATATGGCGTCCCGTCGCTCCCTTGAAGGAGCTGGTTGTAGACGTGGCACCCGCGGGGCCCTTCGCCCTTATGTTGGCGCCGCCCCACCTCATTGTGGAGCTCCTCGAGCCTATGTTCGAGGTCGTCGATCTCCTTCTCCTTCTGGCGGAGCTCGTTTTCGCGCGCGAGTGTGCGCGCCTGTCGTTCACGTTGGTACTCCACCTCTTGGCTGGGGGTCTTTTGACCTCCAGCATCTCCGCCTACGGGAGGGGTTGCCACGAGGCATGTCCTTCCGATCGCGGCGGGGTGGTTTTCGTTCGAGCTGGAGACGGACCCACTGCTGGAAACATCTTCCAGGAGGTCATGGACGGACGTCGAGTAGTGGCCCGCTATGGCCACGAGAGTTGATTGACGAGGCGTCCCGTCCTCGTGGATTGCGATGTGCGCCTTGGAACGGCGCTTGAGCGCAGCGGTGTGTCGCTTCAGCCTCCGCTTATCTGCCTTGGTTCCGGCAGGTGCGGGGCGTATGGGTCCTTCCGTCCTCGCTGCAAGGGGCGAGTCCGGGGCAGTGCCTTGGAGCGCCGCCATGGACGGCAGCGGTGGGTTCCCATGCAGCTGGGTTACCACGTTCGCGAGTGCATAGAGCACTTGATCGCGATCCTCACAAGTGGAGGTCGAGCGGAGGAGCGCGTTGGCGCAGTCGACGAACACCTCCATGTTGAGGTCAGCGGGCGTCGAGTGCACAGCTTCTCCCATCGTCGTGTCGCGCGGAGCGTCCACGATTCGGAGATCATCCATGCCCTGAGTGAGGGCGTCGATAGATGGAGTAGGGTCGATGAGGCGGAGCTCGCTGGCGGCGGTGGCAACGAAGGTGAAGGTGCCGAAGGTGATGCGGCACCCTGGTGCGAGGACCTTGTTGCCGACGGAGGTGGATGATGATGCCATCGGAGCGATGATGTCACTTAGGCGCGCTGAAGATCCCCTACCTGGCGTGCCAACTGTCGTGGTTCCGGGAACCGGGGTGACACAAGCAGTAGATTTGTTGTTCGGTGGGCGATGTCAGCACGGACTTGCTCCGAATGGTGAGCCGGTAGACTCGAAGGTTTATACTGGTTCGGGATGGATCCCTACGTCCAGTGGAGTGTGTTTCTTGTATTATGAGGTATGTGGAGATGTTACAGTGGGCGCAAGCGCAGCGGAGGGGGTCTCCCTGTTACTTGGCCTCTGTGCTCTTTGTGGTGTTCCTTGCTATCCTGCCCTTACTTGTGAGCGCTTCCCCTCCTTTTACATTTCAAGGGGGGAGCTTACAGTTCCAGGGAAAAGAAGAAGAGATACAAAGGGGAGGGGGGACCCTGACACGTGTGTCCCCTTGCTATAAGAGTTCTGTCAGAAGCCCGTGCGTTCCTAGCACGCCTTTGTCACGCGCAATGAGGTCGTCTGTCCGGGATCCTGTAGCTGAGCTGCGCCGGGGGTTCGGTGTACCTGCGGATGCTTCTATTCTCACGGAGTCAGAGAGCCGCATGGGAAGGGTGTTCCGTCCCGTCTGTCCTGGCCTCCTTTCTTTAGCTCTTGGCGTCAGACGGGCGTGGTGTTAGGTGGCGGATTATCCGGCTACGGAGCGTTGCTGCCGAGTCGTTCCGTCTGTCCGTAACGGTGCACCGTGTATGATCGTGCCCTGCCGAGGGGTGAAGGTCGGTCGGTTGCCTCCCGCCTCGTAAATCTGTACGAGGCAGGGCTCGGTGGTCTTGTCTCTTGCGCTTGTTCGGTTTTGCCAGCCTCGCCACACCCTGCTAGGTATCTCGTTTCATAGGGTCGACCTATATCCGGCATCACCCCCCTAGCCCCATCGTGGCAGGGTGTTCCAGGCGAGCGGTGTCAAGTGGGTGATGGCACATCTTGTCACAAAGAGTACGCGTGTAGGCACGCGCCTGGCAGGCAGTGGTAGCGAGACGCCGTTCCGTCGTAGCAGGCATGGGCGCAGGAGGGCAGCGTGTCGTCCCATCATCTGGACCCATGAGTGGACTTTCCGCTGCCTGGTCGTGGGCCGCATGCCGGTGGGTCCCTACGTCGGGCGCGGCATCGGTCGGGATTCACCGCCTCGCCCGAGCCTTGATCTGAGGATCGGCCGCCTCGTGGGAAGGTCGGCCGCCTCCGTCCCGTACGAGCGTACGGGGCGAGGGTCGGATCGGCTCATTCCCCCGTCGCTGTGTGTTGGGTAAGGCCGTGGGCCTTCGATCTGGGCCTGTGCAGGCCTTTCTTGGGCTTCTTTCCTCTGGGGGTTTTGTATTCTCCCCCGTCAGTAATGGTCTCAGATCTGGACCAAATCCGGACCAAGCCAGTGTACTGTAGCAGAAATATTTCAATCCAAACCAACCACACCATAACCTCACTTAGACTAAACCAAGCCAAGCCACAAATAAAATGAAGCAAAGCTGTACCAACCGTCACCGATTCCACGGTTTAGAACCGGTTGCAGCCATAGCACCACCGCGCCCCTCCCGCAGGGCTGCCACCGCCAAGGGTTTCATGGCCGTGCTGCGCCACCGGCTGAGCTCCAGCGCCGCGGTGACGGCGTGCGCCAGCTTCGCGTCCAACTCCAGGGATGAGTCTAGCCCCAGCGAGCCCTCCTCGTCGCGACGCTGCGGCGCCAGCGCAGATAGTTCGTCTGCCGGTGGTGATCGGGCCCGGGGAGCCGACGGTGATGCAGGAGCGGCGCGACCCGGCCTGTCGCCGAAGCCGGAGCACCCGGGTGACCCGGGCCGGACTCCGGAGGTGGAGCCGAGGTGGAGCGGCAGCGCAGGCGACCTAGGCCAGATGTGGAGACAGGGCGAAGCTGCCGGACTTGTGGCGCGCGCGGCGCTGGGCACGTAGGCCGAGACAGGACGGCCGGCGGCGGCGGCCTCTCGTTCTCCATCGGCGCGCGGTGGCTCCATCGCATCCAAGGACTTGCGGAGGGGAATCGAAGGAAGAAAGAACCGGAGGACTTGGTGGACCAAAACCGCCTGGGACTATTCTGCATTTCCTCCGAACCAAACCATCCTACTCACTTTGTTGGCCCATTTGCGACCAAACCAGATTGGGCCAAGAGCAAAACCAAACCGTTAAAACCAGATTTAGCCCAAACCACTAACAGGTTTAACCCGACTATGCTGCGAGGACAACTCTGCTTGTGCACGCTGCGGGCTGCGCCCGGGCTGTGCCCGCCCCGCTCCTACGCGCTAGGACATCGCGCTAGGTGAGCTTCGGCCCCGCTGCACTGGTCCCAGCAGAGTGGGGCTACGCATCCTCGGCCTCATCAGATGTCGCATGGCCGGTGGGGTCCCAGCTGCTGCTCTTCCCCGCCAGTCGCCGTGCAACGCTTCGCCAAGCACCGGCCGCGCCACGAGGCCGTTCCGCCCGCACGCGTCGCTGGCCAAGCACTAGGAGAAACAAAACACACAACAACAAAAAAACAACTCCAACGATTCATATGATCTCCCTAAGCATACGCCTAATGACAAAAAATGATTATCTTAGAGTAATCACAGTGACAGTTATCTCCTTTTTTGCATGGGGCCCTCTTTGTCAAATCCAAGCGCCACGAGGGTTCTTCCCGCGCTCACGGGGGTTATCTCCGACTTAATCCTGGGCATGTGGAGGTCCTCTTCGTCAAACCCCCGCACCACGGGGGTTCTTCCCGCGCGCACAAGGGTTACCTCCGACATCTCCCACACGCGTGGAGGTTCACTTTAGCAAACCCCCGCGCCACAGGGGCTCTTCCCGCGCGCACGGGGGTTATCTCCGACTTCTCCTGAGCACGTGAAGGTCCTCTTCATCAAACCTCCACACCACGGGGGTTCTTCTCATGCGCACGGGGGTTATCTTTGACATCTCACAGGCGCGCGAAGGTTGTCTTCAGCCAGGCCCCGCGCCACGGGGTTCTTTCTGCGTGCACGGGGGTTATCTCCGACTTCTCCCGGGAGCGTGAAGGTCCTCTTCGTCAAACCCCCGCACCACAGGGGTTCTTCCCGCACGCACAAGGGTTATCTCCGACATCTCCCGCGCACCTGGAGGTTCACTTTAGCAAACCCCCGCACCACAGGGGTTCTTCCCGCGCGCACGGGGGTTATCTCTGACATCTCCCGGGCGCGTGAAGGTCGTCTTTGGCCAACCCCCGCTCCACGGGGGTTCTTCCCGCACGCTCGGGGGTTATCTCCGACATCTCCCGGGCGTGAGACGGTCGTCTTCAGCCAACCCCCGCGCGCACGGGGGTTGTCTCCGACATCTCCCAGGCGCGTGGAGGTTCACTTCGGCAAACCCCCGCGCCACGGGGGTTCTTCCCAAGCGCATGGGGGTTATCTCCGACATCTCCCTGGCGCGTGCAGGTCGTCTTCGGCCAACCCCCGTGCCACGGGGGTTCTTCCCACGCGCATATCTCCGACTTCTCCCGGGCACGTGAAGGTCCTCTTCGTCAAACCCCCGCACAACGGGGGTTCTTCCCGCGCGCACGGGAGTTATCTCCAACATCTCCCGGGCACGTGAAGGTCGTCTTCGGCCAACCCCCACGCCACGGGGGTTCTTCCCGTGTGCACGGGGGTTATCTCCGACATCTCCCGGGCGCGTGAAGGTCCACTTCGGCAAACCCCCGCGCCACAGGGGTTCTTCCCGCACGCACGGGGTTATCTCTGACGTCTCCCGGGCACGTGAAAGTCCTCTTCGGCCAACCCCCGTGCCACGGGGTTCTTCCCGCACGCACGGGGGTTATCTCCAAAATCTCCCGGGTGCGTGAAGGTCGTCTTCGGCCAACCCCCGCGCCACGGGGGTTCTTCCCATGCACTCGGGGATTATCTCTGACATCTCCCAGGTGCGAGACGGTCGTCTTCGGCCAACCCCCACGCGCACGGGGGTTATCTCTGACATCTCCTGGGCGCGTGGAGGTTCACTTCCGCAAACCCCCGCACCATGGGGGGTTCTTCCCATGTGCACGGGGGTTATCTCCGACATCTCCCTAGCGCGTGCAGGTCGTCTTCGGCCAACCCCCGTGCCACAGAGGTTCTTCCCGCACGCATATCTTCGACTTCTCCCGGGCACATGGAGGTCCTCTTCGTCAAACCCACGCGCGCACGGGGGTTATCTCCGACATCTCCTGGGCACGTGAAGATCGTCTTCGGCCAACCCCCGTGCCACGGGGGTTCTTCTAGCGTGCACAGTGGTTATCTCCGACATCTCCCGGGCGCGTGAAGGTCCACTTCAGCAAACCCCCACGCCACAGGGGTTCTTCCCGCACGCACGGGGTTATCTCCAACATCTCCCGGGCGCATGAAAGTCCTCTTCAGGCAACCCCCGTGCCACGGGGGTTCTTCCCGCGCGCACGGGGGTTATCTCCAAAATCTCCCGGGTGCGTGAAGGTCGTCTTCGGCCAACCCCCGCGCCACGGGGGTTCTTCCCGTATGCACGGGGGTTATCTCCGACATCTCCCGGGCGTATGGAGGTTCACTTCGCCAAACCCCAGCGCCACGGGGGTTCTTCCCGCGCGCATGGGGGTTATCTCCGACATTTCCCAGGCGCGTGAAGGCCTTCTTCGCCAAACCAACGCGCCACAGGGTTTCTTCCCGTGCGCACGGGCCCACCCCCGCAGAGCGGGAGCGCTTCGCCCGCCACGCGGGTTAAGCCGCGGCCGCGCTAAACGCCATGGCTCGCGCTGCCCAACTCCAACCGCATCCGAGTGAGCCCTGGTTGCGCCGACTAACTCCACCACTAGCTATCTTCTCCGGGCCAAGCGCAGGCAGAACCTCGGTGCCCTGCTCCGGCTTCTACCAAGCCGGTAGCCGGCCTTCTCCACCGCATGCGACGAACCCCGGCCGAGCCCGTCACGCTCCTCTGTGCCGGGCCATGCCCTGGCCACATCGGGCCTGGCCCCGGTCTTCTCTGCGTCGTCTCCGTCAAGCTGCGGGTAGCCGCCGTACGCCGCGCTGGGCCAAGCCCCGGGCGCACTGGCCGCCTTCACGCCGCTGTGAGGGCCAACTCCACCTTTACGCGCCTTCACCGGGTGGGCTGCCTGCCTCGGCCACGGGGGCTGGAGCCGCGTGCTGCAGCGCCGGCATCCCTAGGCGTGTTGTGCCAGCCCCTGCCGCGAAGGCCGCCCTCTGTACGGACTGGACTCTGGCTTCGCTTACATCTGAGCCGAACACCAGTACGTACCTCTATTCTCGAAAAAAAAGAGAAAGATAAAGAAAAGAAAAATAAAAGAAGAAGAAGAAGAAGAAAAAGAAGAAGAAGAAGAAGAAAAAAAAAGGGAAAAGAAGAGAAAAGAAAAAAAAGAAAAAAAACCCTTGTGTGCGGTGCAGAACGATTTGGCCCCACTCGCCGGCAATGTTTTTCGCCCGCAGTGGACCCAGGGGCCAAATCTGTTAATGCTTGGAGGACGGGGTATCCCCAGAGCCTGCACGCATATGGGTAAAATAGTATCTCCTATGGCATCATAGCACCGGCTGCAGAAAAATATTGCTGTAGCAAAAGTAGCTGAGGACAAGAAAAGGCAACAGGTTTTGCATGTCCCAGTTGTACATTTGCATGTCGCATACACACTCTCATCCAATCATCCACATCGTTTCATGCATGCATTCATGTATAATTTCATCAATCCCACGCGACGGCATGTAAGAGGTGATGTGCTCCGCGCCCATCTAGCATCGATCTATCCCACGCGACGGCGTGGAAAAGGTGCTGTGCTCCGCACCCACCTATTTTCCCGTGCCGTCGCACGGAAGAGGTGCTGTGCTCCGCGCCCACCTACCATTGATCTATCCCACGCGACGGCGTGGAAGATGTGCTGTGCTCCACGCCCACCTACCATCGATCTATCCCACGCGACGGGGTGGAAGAGGTGTTGTGCTCCGTGCCCACCTATTTTCCCGTGCCGTCACACGGAAGAGGTGCTGTGCTCCGCGCCTACCTACCATCGATCTATCCCACGCGACGGCGTGAAAGAGGTGCTGTGCTCTGCGCCCACCTATTTTCCCATGCCGGTGCACGGAAGAGGTGTTGTGCTCCGCGTCCACCTACCATCGATCTATCCCACGCGACGTTGTGAAAGAGATGCTGTGCTCCGCGCCCACCTACCATCCCACATGACGGCGTGGAAGACAGCATGGCCCCACGATGGGTGCCCTCCTTTTATCCCGCACCATCGCAGATGACAGCGCCCTACTCTGTACCCGACATACAACGTTTCTTCCAGGTGGTCTGGAGATTTCTGTTGTCAAACCATTACCGGCTACAAGGCTACATGCACATGACCATCCGCGCACCGTTCTGCGTTATATCCAGGTTTATTTATATCATTAAACATTTATTTTACAATACTCTCTCATACAGTTCAGTAAACAATCAGTATAGTTTGACAGCATGTCTAGTTTATTTCCCCGCGTGTAATCTCAAGCCTAGCCTCTGCTGGCACCTGAACAGTCTAGATGGAAAATATTGTAAAAGGGCTCACTTGAGTACGGTGCAAGCGAGGCTTTGACATAATTACTAATATCTGCATGTCGGAGTTTATGGTTTAGGAACAGATTAAATGCAGCCCGCTGGGGCCCCGGAATATTTTCTGGGTCCTTGGCGCTGCGTCCAGTGACGGAAAGCGCGGCCTCCGTCATCTTGCAGCCCGCTGGGGCCCCGGAATATTTTCTGGGTCTTTGGCGCTGCGTCCAGCGACGCAGCGCGCGGCCTCCATCACCTTGCAGCCCGCTGGGGCCCAGAATATTTTCTAGGTCCTTGGCGCTGCGTCCAGCGACGCAGCGCACGGCCTCCATCACCTTGCAGCCCGCTGGGGGCCCGGAATATTTTCTAGGTCCTTAACGCTGCGTCCAACGATGGTGCATGCAGTCTCCGTCACCTTGCAGCCCGCTGGGGGCCCCGGAATATTGTCCGGGTCCTTGGCGCTGCGTCTAGCGACTGAGCGCGCGGCCTCCGTCACCTTGCAGCCCGCTGGGGCCCCGGAATATCTTTTGGGTCCTTGGCGCTGCGTCCAGCGACGGAACGCACGGCCTCCGTCACCTTGCAGCCCGCCGGGGGCCCCGGAATATTTTTCGAGTCCTTGGCGCTGCGTCATGCGACGGAGCGTGCGGCCTCCGTCACCTTGCAGCCCGCTGGGGCCCGAAATATTTTTTGGGTCCTTAGCGCTGCGTCCAGCGACGGAGCGCGCGGCCTCCGTCACCTTGCAGCCCGCTAGGGGCCTGGAATATTTTCCGGGTCCTCGGTGCTGCGTCCAGCGACGGAGCGCGCGGCCTCCGTCACCTTGCAGCCCGCTGGGGGGCCCAGAATATTTTACGGGTCCTTGGTGGAAGCGCGCGGCCTCCGTCACCTTGCAGCCCGCCGGGGGCCCCGGAATATTTTCCGGGTCCTTGGCGCTGCGTCTAGCGACGAAGCGCGTGGCCTCCGTCACCTTGCAGCTCGCTGGGGGCCCCTGAATATTTTCCGGGTCTTTGACGCCGTGGTCTGTGGCGGAGTGCGTGACCTTCGTCACCTTGCTCCCCCCCCCCCGGAAAACGGGACATCATTACGAGTCTGCAACAACCCTCCTCCGGAACCTCGACTCGGGTCAACCGTAAGGAATGTTGTTTATCCATCGAAATCCAATGAAATCAGTCTCATTTATTTACGCATTTATTACATTAACTTTGCCGGATTTTGTCTGTAAATACCTGAAGCTGCACTAGTCTAAAACCCGAGGGAGAGCCCGTGTCTTAGGCAAGGGCTGAAGTTAGGAGCCAGCGCCGGGAAGCCTAGCTGAGTTGCCTCGATATCCCGGTACGAAGCAGCACCGTGAGTGCAACTAAATCGTGGCATCAACAATGGGTCGCTGTGTCTCGGTCTGGTCAGTCTTCCCCCGTTTATCGCTTCTCGGCTATGGTTTTTTCTTCCGTACCTGAACCTTCTGGCTTTGGTCGTTCGAGCCAAGTTCGGAATACATCCCAGGGGCTTTAGATGGATGTAGAAAATCCCGTACGGAAGGCAAATCTCATATGAAGAGTTACTACTTCTCATAGACACGGCAGAATAAATAATAACTCCGTGCGATATGATCTCCCTGTTCATTCACCCAAAGTGACAACGATAAATATTATCTTTGTATATTACTACTCTCACAATAATCTCTTTGTTCGCGTGCAACCTTTACAACAACTTTACACGACTCCGAGGCCGCCTCCACGCCGTCCCCCACATGCTGGAGCGCCGCGTGCTGCGTCGGGCTAAGTACCGAGCGCACCGGCCGACACGTACCAAGTCGGGCTGTGCCCTGGTGCATCGGACGTCATCGCGCCGTCAACGTCGTGCTGGGGCGTCACATGAGCCTAGGGCGCACCGGCCACCTCTGCGCCAAGCTGCATCCGGCCAACTCTGCGTCGGCCTCCTCCTCCGCGCGCGCGCCAAGCTCCGGTCACGCCGCGGGGACTCCTCAACCCGTGTGCGTGCCGAGCCACGGCCACACCATCGGGACTCCTCCGCGCGCGCGCCGCGGGGACTCCTCAACCCGCGCGCGTGCGGAGCCTCGGCCGGCCTGGGTTTCTGGCCCACTGCCCCTCTCCTTGCCTTATCGTCTCAATTGTGTTTATTTCTTTATTGTTTTGAATATGAAGAGCTACTGCATACAACATTTATGCACAACTCGTGGAAATAATTAGAGATAAGTGAAATCTTGGTAAAGTGTACTCTAAATCATGAAATGTTGGTGGTCGAAAATGGGTTTTATCAACCACCAACACCCCCCGCGCACACTTAAACTTTTGCTCGTTCTCGAGCAAAGATGAGAGTTAAGCATAAGTGTAAAAGGGCATAACATCACAACCACCATAGCAGACACAAGGTTATTCCCGACTATTTCATCTTGCCTAGGATTTCAATGGTGTCTACACTTAAGTTTTGGAATGTTGAAACATGGAACAAGAATATATCAGAATTAACTTCAAGTTCCCACACCACATGAGCAGAGAGGTTTTCAAAGTTTTCAAAACAGGACAAGATGCCCTTGTGAGAGTCTTGCATTCCTCACATTCTATACTACTAAGACTTTTGTGGAGTTTTTGGTAGTTGGGAAGGATGAGGCTATTCTATCATGCTTATATTGTCGAATCAAATCAAGTGCCAAGAAAAGGAATCACAATCAAGTGAGATTTGGCCAAGTGCAAGTGTATTGTGAAGAGATGTCTCTTTTGGGTACTTGGTTTGAATCCCATGTTTGAGTAGAGAGCATGGAGTCCTTTTCTTTTTCTTATTTTTTTCTTCTCTCATTTTTTTTGAACATGCATGCTTCTCTTTCTTCCAAACATAACATTGAATGGAATCATGAACATTTTTGAGAGCCAATGGACCGGCCTCAGTGTTCTCCTAGTGTGATGACTGATTGTCAACGAGCTCAAGCCCTCCGATGGACTGGAGGCCCTCCGATGGACTGGAGGTAGAGGAAGACGAAGATCTCGATGGACTGAGGCAAAAGCCCTCCAATGGACCGGAGGCAATGCTCGGCGTCGATCGGTCATGGAAGCTCGGACGTGGTGCATCTCACTAGCCAAGTCTTAAGCAGCAATCTCGTCCCTCCCTCTTTGCCCCTTTTCTAGTTTCGTTTTTGGTCCCGTTTCCTGGATTTTGGCTCGTTTTGTGTTGTCCAAGGATGAGACCTTTCTTTTGCCGGTATTTTGCCTTGCTAGGACGTGGTGCATCTCACTAGCCAAGTGCTAGAATCATCCAACTACGAGCAAGGGCCGTTCTTGACGTCTCTAGGTTTTTCGGGTTCAACTCACCAACCTCACGAGATCTGAAATTCCCGTGCAACCCTTGATCTTTTCAGGTGGATCTTTTGGGGTTTGCTAGGGAAGGTACCTAGGATCATCTATGCAAATTTTCGTGAAGTTTCATTGAGATTTGACCCGGTTTTGGTTCGGTTTTTGGAGTGCTTGCGTGCAGTTTTTCAGTTGTTCGGAGTCAACTCACCTACCTCATGAGATTTGCAATTCCCGTGCATCCCTTGATCTTTTGGAGCTGATCTTTTGGGATTTGCTAGGGAAGGTCCTTAGGATTGTCCATGCAAATTTTCGTGAAGTTTCGTTGAGATTTGACCCTGTTTCGATCATTTTTCGTAGAGGTGTCGGGCTGTTTTCTGCGCGCAGTTTTTCGGAGAACTGACAGTACTAATCGTTTGTCCTTAGGTTTGTCCGAACCCTATACTTCGGATTGTCCGATCCCCTTCCCTCAGATTGTCCGGTCTATAGGTTTTTAGGGCTGTTTTAGCCCCTTTCTTTGGGTTTGTCCGGTCAGTTCTTTTGGTTGAGACAGTATTGTCCGGTCTAGTGTATTTAGGGCTGTTTTTGCGTGTTTCTTGCTCCGCTTGCTTTGGGGTTTGTTTTTCTTGGTTTCTTTGGTTTTTTGGAGTGTTGTGGTTTGCTTCAAGCTTGTTTTGTGTCAACCACTGCATGCCCATACTCTTCACTCACTGTGCTTAAGTGAGGCATGCTTCGGTGTGTTGAGTGGCTAGTGTGTGACGCTTGCAAGCTTTGTAGCTTGTCTTGTTTTGTTTGTCCCTTGTCGTTCTTGCTTGCTTTGATACTGCATTGGTGTTTTCAGTTTAGGGTTTCTCAATGTGTCCTAGGGTTAGTAGCTTGTCTATGCTACGTAACTCTGCACATTAGAGAGGTGTAGTTTTAGGTGTTGTGTGTGTTTGTCTGGGTGTAGTGTGTTTGCTTGTTTAGGTGTAGTTTGGTTGCTCATTTTACGTCCTTTTCTTTGGGCGTTATTTCGAGTGCTTCCGCTTTCCACCCGATACGTATCTGTTCAGTGGAAGGTATCGGGTGTGCGTGTGTTTTCGTGAGAGCGCACTTTGGGGGTTTGAGTTTGAGTTTTTCAAGTGCTCCTATTCACCCCCCTCTAGTCGCACGTCTCGGTCCTACAAGTGGTATCAGAGCCGGTTAGGTTTCCTATACCTTAACCGGTGACGAAACCGTAGCGACGATGACTTACTCCGGGAAAATTCCCGTCCTTGGCTCCGATGGCTATCCCTACTGGAAAGGTAGGATGGAGGCGTTCCTTGTTAGCCAGAGTCAGGACATATGGGATGCTACTCAGAGTACGACTTTTGTGGTGCTTCCAGTTGCTGAGCGTACTACGCAGGACATCGTGGCTCAGCATGAGGCGAATGCCAAGGCTGTTAACTTTCTCTTCTCCGGGCTTGGTCCCATGGATTATGAGAGAGTGAGTCACCTTAAGACTGCGCGTGAGATATGGTCACTGCTTAGTGCACACCATGAGGGTACTGCGACAATTAAGGCTAGACTTGTGGAGACTTACCGGCGCGAATATGAGAATTTCGTCCAGAAGCCGGGAGAGTCAGTAGACAACTTGTTTGGTCGCTTTCAGTCGATCATCAACAAGTTGCGTGTCAACTCTGCCCCCGCTGCCCTCCCATATACCGATCATCAGTAGGCTGTCAAGTTGCTGTATGCTTTGGATAGAAAAATATGGGAGATCAAGGTGAACTCAATCATTGAGTCGGCAGGGTATGATACGATTGGAGTAGAGGCGCTCTATAGTAAGCTCAAGGCCACCGAGGTAGATTACAAGATGAGGGATTCCCTCGCTTGTACAGGTTCTAAGAGTCTGGCTTTGGCTACCCCCTCTAGTGAGTCTGTCACTAATCCCATATTACACAACTTCTCGTTTTCTGCTTTGATGTCTGTTACAGAGGAGCAGCTAGCGACGCTTGGGGATGATGAGTTGTGTCTGGTGTCTAGTCGCTTTCAGCGCGCCTATGACAACCGGATGAGCAAGAAGAGGGGAGAGCGGCCCAAGTGCTTCGAGTGCGGAGAGGTCGGCCACTTCATCGCCGAGTGCCCCAACAAGAACGACTACTACAGGAAGGGCAAGAGCTACTCCCGCGACTCCGACAAGTACCACCCCGGCAAGGCAGGCTTTGACAAGCACCGCTCCAGCAAGCACGGCTCCGGCAAGCGTCCCTTCGGGAAGAAGAACTTCCGAAAGGCTTTCAAGGGCTACCAGAAGGACAACCGAAAGCGGGACAAGGCCTTCTTCGCCGAGATCGGGTTCTGCAGCAGCGGATCTTCTTCCTCTTCGTCCTCGTCGAGCTCAAGCGATGAGGAGATCACGTACAGGAAGGACAAAAGGAACGATCAAGGCGGTCCAGCTGGCTTGTGCTTCGTCTCCACCAAGTCCAGGCGCAAGAACAAGGACAAGAGGAGCTCGGTTTGCTCCATGGCGCTTGAGGACAAGGAGAACAAGGATGACGGCAGCAACTCTTCTTCCGATGATGAGGTAACTCCTGAGCAAGCCGAAATCCTTGAGATGCTAGAGCAGAACAGTCGGGAACTTAAGGCCCAGGATAAGATGCTGGAGAAGGCAGCTAAGAAGCTGCAGAAGTTGAAAGCCCAACTTGCTGAGGCTTTAGAGGAGAATGAGAGGTTGAGGAGTGTGAGACCCCAACCCAGTGAGATTGAGTGCCCTATCTGCGAGTCTTTCATGATGGAGCTTAGTGACCAGAGAGATAGGTATGCCAAGCGGGTAGAGGAGATAGATGAGCTGAAGGCTGAGCTGGGCAAACTCCAGTCCAAACTGGATAAGCCTACTTTGAGTGGAGAGCTTGAGTGTGAGTCTTGCCCCTGTCTTGATAGAGAGCTAGCTGTTCTGATGGAGAAGTTTGAGGGGCAGATCATGGAGCTTGAGGAGCTTAGGGCTAGACCTACGCTTTTGGGTGCGTGTATGGTCTGTCCTACTTTGAGAGGTGAGTTAGAGCAGTTGAGAGCTGACTTTGAGGTGCTTTCGGCACCTACTGATACTTGTGAGAACTGCCTAACCCTTAGGATGCAGCTGGTGGATAGGGATGCCACCATTAGGAAGTTGGAGAAAGCTGTTGTGGTTCCCTCCCTAGACTGTGATACCTGTGCTGCCTAGACTGTGATTCTGGAGGATCTGAGTGAGGAGATGTTGTCTTTGCAAAATGACAACAACAGGTTGAGAGAGGTGCTCAGTTGGGTATATGCGAGGCAACCTCAACTAGAGATGATCATAGAGAGCACCAAGAGAGCTGAGGGTGAGACAAGTGGTGTTGGGTTTGGAGAGTGCAGCATTTCGGGTGAGAAGAGTGCCCTAATTAAGGTTAAGACTGCACCTATCCAGCCAGGAGAGACTGTTGATGGGGTTTACCATGAGCCACCCAAGGCTGCCCCAAAGAAGCAGTACTGGACACCCAAGCCTTCTAAGGCTAAGCTGGACAAGATTGTTGAGGAAGAGCTTAAGCCCAAGGGCAAGAAGCCAGTCCAGCAGCCTGAGCCACCCAAGGCCACACCACTTAAGCCCAAGTCCCAGCCTAACCCAGTTCCTAGGAGGCTTGTCTACCACTGTGAGTTTTGCCAGCGGAATGGCCACCTAGAGGAGTTTTGCTTCAGGAGGAAGCGGGTTGAGAGGCAGGAGAGAGCTTGGGGGAACCAGGATCAGTTCTACCAGGGTGGTAGGCAAGATCCTCCCCACCGCGGTGAGATGAGAGACTGCTTTGCCGGTGGTGAGAGAGGAAGCGGCTTTCAGGCTCGCTCTCCTGGTGGTGAGAGACGCTTTACCGGCCGAGCTCCTAGTCGTTTTCAGCGCGGCTATGGACCTCATGACCGAGGCTTTGAGAGAGCTTTCGAGGGTTCACGCTTTGGAGGTCGTGGTTACCCTGATCGTCGTGATGATTTCTTTGATTGTGCTTATCCCATTTTTGAGCAGATGGCTCGGCACTGGTACAGCAGTTTTGGGACTAACCCCAGTGTCGGACCGTTTGTTCACCGTCGCTTTACTTGACTTTGCAGGATCGAGGCATGGAAGACGTGTGGATCATGGACTCCGGTTGCTCTAGGCACATGACAGGGCACCGCAAGTGGTTCTCCAGCCTCAACCCCGTAAGCACCAAGGAGTACATCACATTCGGGGACAATGGTCAAGGTAAAGTGATGGGTGTTGGTTCTGTTTCGCTCTCTGCTAAGCTTTCCCTGAGAGAAGTTGCTTTTGTTCGGAATCTGGGGTTCAATTTGGTCTCTGTTTCGCAACTTCTCGATGAAGGATTTGAGGTTCGGTTTAAGAAGGGTGCGTGCTGCATTCTTGATGCTGAGGAGACCCTTGTTTGCTCTTTGCTGCCTTTTGGTCAGGGTTTTAGGGTCGACTTCACATCTGTTTCTGTCCCTGCTCGCTGTTTGGTTGCTAGTCCTTCTGCTGATATTTGGAAGTGGCATAGGAGGCTTGGTCACTTGAGCTTTGATCTGCTAGTCAGATTGAGTTCAATGGGCCTAATCCGAGGATTGCCCAAGTTGAGAGCTGAGAAGGACTTAGTATGCCACCCTTGTCATCATGGCAAGATGGTTGCCGCTTCTCACATTCCTGTTGTGGCGGAACCGCCGATTTAATACGGGCTAAGTACACCTGCCACCATTAGCTTACAATGTACTTAGACCGTACTAAACCCGGTCGTCCGTCGAGAAGCCCTCGGCTCTCGATTTGCACCAAATCCCAGAGGAACCGACATCACACACATTCGACTCACGATGGAGCCACAACAGTTACATCATCGCAGGCATTTGAAGAGATAGTAATAAGACTTTAGTTTACAAACCAGGTTCTGAATAAAATAAGTCCAACGTAGGTCCATAATGAAATAGAGTTCGAAATAGTCTCTCGCAGCGGAAGTTTAAGATCACAGTTCGTGATAAACAAAAGACTTGCAGTAGGGGGTGACATCATGCCCACTGATGCCGCCCCATTGCCATGGCATGACTCCTGTCACTCCTGATGATAACAGGCTCCACCGCCAACACATGCGCAGAAAAGGAACTCCATACCTGAAATCCAAATGTTGGGGGCAAACCCTGAGTACTAATTACTCAGAGGACTTAATGGCAAGGCTTACGGCTGACGCAACGCTTGCTTACTATCATTGGATCCTTAGCCTTTGATTTTTATCTCAAAAATTTATTTACGGATAGTGGGATTTAACAGCCACTATCCTTGTGAAAGAAAGAGATAATCCTTGCAAGTACATAGCTGTCATCATTATGAAATATCAGAGTCTCAAATAATAATCAACCACTTGATATCCAAATCCATGGAAATCATATTGCAGAATATTAAGGTTATTACTACGTTGCCCGTGTGCGGCATTTGGCATTCTCACACCTGGCGAGTATCAGCGATTCGAATCGATTTCTAATTCCCGGGAATAACTAAAAATGCCAGGAGCCCATATGCTTACTCACACGACGGCTTTCCCACATATAGTCCCCCTCCTCCACCTGTCCCATCCCAAGTTCGATTCACTCCCACCTGACTCCCGGGTTGTGCCCCCATGACGAGCCTGCCGACATCTCGGTCTCCCCGTCATGAGCACCAAGCTCCCCCGGGCCACCTTCCTCTCAACCAGTGGGTAGGAACGTGTTTCTGTTCTCCGGATGGCACAAGTAAGGTTTCACCGGCCCCATTAACCGGGTAAGCACTTTAGCAATGGTATGCCAACCAGCAGGCGAACAGCGGACGGGCCTTAAACGACTCGGGCGGAGCCATTACACCGCAACAACACACACCTCGAAAAGTAAAGCTTAATCTCCGCCCGGTCTCCTTTTAATCATCAACAGTAAAGCCATCACGGCAGTTTCCAGTGTATCATTTTCTTTTCAAAGTCAACCTACGTGACGAGTGACCATTCACTCGTGTCTACCCGGCCCTATCTTTTCTATGCAACTCGTCCTACGGACCTATGATTGGTGCTAGGGCCAGGGCGGCCAAGGAATCTAATGCAGTAAGGTATCAATCAACTCCTAATGCATATGCGTAACCAAAAACATATTTTTGCTGGGAGAATGTAGGGCCGGCCTACCTTCCTCGCTAGGGTTAGCTTCCTCGGGGGCGAAGTCAGGTGCGGCCTGCGGGTGTTCTTCTTGTTGCAGCTCGGGTTCCGGGTCTTCTGGCTCCTCGATCACCGGAATTTCCTGCTCCTCGGGTGCGGGGTCTATATGCATGCCAAGTGTATGAAATGAGCGTACCGATTGCACGGAGACAATGCAAACGTCACAAAGCGTGATAAAGACTAACTTCTTTTCATCCAACATATCATGCACTTGCCCCTACTATAAAAAGAACCCCTTTACTTCCATTTTCTTTCCCTAGCTAGCAACTTTTGTCATTTTCAAAACAAGGACTAAACCTTATATGCACACTTTCAGATTTCACCAGGGAGCTAACTATGCTATACAGAACTTAGGAAAAAAAATATACATGATTCATTTCATGCACTTTTTATGTAGCAACATTTTCCAAGTCACATTTAAATGGTAAAAAGCAAAACACATATAACTTGACAAAAGCTAGGGTGCTACACATAGTACTCAGGACCTAACTACCCTGTTATAGCCACTGTCAAAGCCTTGGGTTCATTAGAGTTCATTAGATATTCTTTTTCCTATTTAAAACATAGAACATGCATGTGCAAAAATTGTGAACAAAAGTTGACATGCACAGATCCACATCATACCCATTGCATAGATCATTTTACTGTGGTTCCAGAACAACAAGATTTTCCTTTTTAGGATTTTTATTCGATTTTATATGATTTTTCAAAGTTTAAACCGAAAAAAAGGAAAAAGAAAAAGAAAAACTCAGATCCGAGGACCTCTGCGTAATTAACCATAGCTTCCAGGGGCTAGCTTGCAAGATCTGCAAGACTCAGCCCCCGTGCGGAAGGACCGGGGTGTAAAATCGAAGAAACCGAGGGGCCGGATCTAAAATTTCCCGGCCCCCTTCTTCTTCCCCGCGACGGCCGAGGCCGCGCGGCGCGGCGCGCGCGCGCCGGCGAGCTGGGGCTCGCCGGAGCCGCGACGCGGGGTGGCGGGGGTGCGCGGGGGCTAGGGCTTCACCTTGGGGGTATCCTCGTCGGCGGAGGAGGCGTGGAGCGGCGGAGAACGGCGGCGCACCGAGCGTGAACGGCGGCGCCGACTTGAAGCTCCCGGCGCGACGCGACGTCGAGCCGGGCTCGATCTCCTCGGGGGAGAGGAGTCCGACGACGAGAGCTAGCGGGGGAGGGGCGGCGCGGAGCGGCGGTTGCGGTGGTGTGGTTGGTTGGGCTCGGGGAGGCCGGGAGGCGGCGGCGCGGCTCGGTCCCGAGCTCGGCCGGCTCCAATGGCGGCGGGCGGAAAACGGCTCGGGGCGGCGCGGGGAGGGAGCGGGAGGTAGGGTTTCGGGGCGCGGAGTTCTCCCCTTTTAGAGTCCCGGGCGTCGGGCAGCGCGGGCAGGCCGGACGGGCGCGGGCGGAGGCCGGACGGCGCGGCGGTGCCCGTCGGCCGCGTGGGCGCCGTCGTACCGGGGAGGACGACGCGCCGCGCGGCGCGGACCGCGTCCGTGGACCGCGACTCGCTGACGGGTGGGGCCGGGGTGCGGAACGGAGAGAACGGCGCAGTGGACCGAGTCTACGGGGCGCGGCCGACTCGGCGCGGGCCGGCCCAATTTGGGCGCCGCGGGCGGGAACCCGACAGCGGGGCCCACCTGTCATAGAGAGGGGAAAAGGGAAATTCCGAAAAATGGAAAAATCCCCTTTGACTGCTGAGACATCTCTTTTCTAATTGCGTTTTTGAGCATCTTAGAGGCCGATTTAGATGAAACTCAAATTACAAGAAGTGTTCACAATTTTGTAAACTACAACTTTGTTATAAACTTTGACCCCCAGTTCTATGGTCAAAATTGGCCTAAATTTGAATTTAAGTTGCAGCCTCAGGTTTGACCAGCAGGATGCTTCCTCTTAGAAATTCTAAAAATCCTTTTTCCAGCCATTTGCACCTTATGGGCCTTTTGGAAAAGTTGTGTAGAATTTTATGGTCTACATTTGGTTCAATGGGAGTATCTCATGAAAGTGGCTGTAGGTTTGCTCAAACTTGGGTTTTCAAAACCAGCCTGGTTTGGGTTGGTTGTTTGGGCTGACAGAAAAAGGTTCAAAACCCAATTTTGAAATTATCTTTTGCCCAAACTCACATTGACAAAGTTGTTCATTAGATCCTTATCTCCAACTTGGGTAATATGAGTTTCCCCCACAACCCAACAGAATTCAAACTACAAGCCTGGCATTGTCCATGCTTACAAAAAAAAAAAAAAAGAAACAAAAACCCACCTTATGACCAAACCCCACCCTCCATGATTATGCCATGATGCTTATGATGCATGATAGTGTACAATTTACTTAATTTGGGTATTTGAGATGCTGGAGCATCACAACCCACCCCCCTTAAGGAAATCTTGTCCCGAGATTTTGATGTGTTGTGGTGGAGAGTTTATAGAGATGAGAAAGTGCAGTGCGACGGGTATTTAAAGGTTTTAAGCAAGTCGAAACATACTCGTTCGAGGCGGACGGAAGGAAACCCGGATACTTGGTTCGCAGGTACTCCTCTGTCTCCCACGTGGCCTCCTCTTCGGTGTGCTCACTCCATTGCACTTTATACATGGTGACCGTGCTACGTCGAGTCGATCGTTGCTTTCGGTCCAGGACTTTCACCGGTCTGGCCTCATAAGTGAGGTCCGGTTCAATCTGAACTTGGGATGTGTCGATCTCTTCCTCTGGCACTCGCAGGCACTTCTTGAGTTGTGACACGTGAAAGATATCATGGACTGCCGCGAGGTGTGGTGGTAGCTCTAACCGGTAGGCCACGGGTCCACATTTCTCGGAGATCTTGAAAGGCCCAACGTACCGCGGTGCTAGCTTCCCTTTTACCCCAAACCGGTGCACACCTTTCATCGGCGATACCCGAAGATACACGTGATCACCCTCTTCAAACACTAGCGGTCTCCTCCTTTTATCTGAGTAACTTTTTTGCCTTGACTGTGCCCTTTTTAGGTTCTCCTGTATAAACCTCACTTGCTCTTCGGCTTGTGTTACCAAATCGGGCCCGAAGGTGACTCGCTCTCCAGGTTCTGACCAGTTCAGAGGTGTTCTGCACCTCCTCCCATACAGAGCCTCGAAAGGAGCCATCTCTAAGCTCTTTTGGTAGCTGTTGTTATATGCAAACTCTGCTAGGGGCAAACACTCATCCCACTTGGTGGAATAGGTTAAGACACAGGCCCGAAGCATGTCTTCTAGGATCTGATTTACTCTTTCTACTTGCCCACTAGTCTGAGGGTGGTACGCTGAGCTGCGGATCAACTTTGTGCCTAGAGACTTCTGTAGTTGCTCCCAGAAACGAGACACAAAGACTGAGCCTCGATCCGAGGTAATGGTCCGAGGGACACCATGTAAGGATACAATCTTTGCTATATACAACTCGGCATACGTGTTGGCACGGTAGACTGTCTTTACAGGGAGAAAATGGGCCGATTTCGTGAACCGGTCGATAATCACCCATATAGAATCATAACCCTTCTGAGTGCGAGGCAAACCCACCACGAAATCCATGTGTATATCTTCCCACTTCCAAGCCGGGATGTTCAAGGGTTGAAGCATACCGCCTGGCTTTAGGTGATCTGCTTTTACTCTCTTGCACACGTGACATTCTGACACATATTTGGCGATTTCCCGCTTCATGCGGGTCCACCAAAACCTTTGTTTTAAGTCCTGGTACATTTTATTGCTACCTGGATGCATGGCCAGCACGGAATTGTGAGCTTCTTCTAATATTTTCTTCCTCAACTCCATATCTTTAGGGACTACTAAGCGGTTTTTGAACCATAGGACCCCTTGGTTATCTAAGGTGAAGCAATCCCTCTTCGCCTCAGCAATACCCTCACGTATGTGAGCCATGCCCGGGTCGTGTTTTTGTGCTTCAACGATCAGATCTCTTAGTGTTGGCTCAATGCTGATGTTATATAGTTCGACTAAGAATTCAACAGGCATCTCAATCTCATCCATCTCCCAACAAATCACTCTTGCCGTGGGCCGAGCTTCAATCACATTGCAATGAGCCCGACGGCTTAGTGCATCCGCCACTACATTCGCTTTCCCCGGGTGGTAATGAATCTCTAGGTCATAATCTTTTATCAACTCTAACCACCGTCTTTGCCTCATGTTTAACTCGGGCTGTGTGAAGATGTATTTGAGGCTCTTGTGGTCAGTGTATATGTGACAGGTGTTGCCCAGCAGATAGTGTCTCCATATCTTCAGGGCATGCACGACTGCTGCAAGTTCCAGATCGTGAGTCGGGTAGTTGGCTTCATGTTTTCTTAGTTGGCGGGAGGCGTACGCAATTACTCTCCCTTCTTGCATTAGGACACAACCGAGGCCCTGACCGGAGGCGTCACAATACACATCGAAAGGCTTGGTGACGTCCGGTTGGGCTAGTACTGGTGCAGTTGTTAACAGTTTCTTCAATTCTTGGAACCCCTCCTCGCACTTCGGACCCCATGTGAAACTTGCATTTTTCTTTGTTAGGGAGGTCATTGGCTTAGCAATTTTGGAGAAGTCCTTGATGAAGCGGCGGTAGTAGCCCGCTAAACCAAGGAAACTCCTGATCTCGGTTACGGTTTCAGGCTGCTTCCAATTCAGGACATCTTTCACTTTGCTAGGATCAACTGCTACCCCCTTCTCTGATAAGACATGCCCCAGAAAACCTACTTCCTTAAGCCAGAACGCACACTTGCTGAACTTGGCATAGAGCTTATGTTCTCTTAGCCGAGTGAGTACTATCCTCAAATGTTCTTCGTGTTCTTTTTCATTTTTGGAGTAGATTAATATATCATCAATGAATACCACGACGAACTTGTCGAGCTCGTTCATGAACACCGAGTTCATCATGTACATGAAGAAGGCTGGTGCGTTGGTTAACCCAAAGGACATGACCAGATATTCATACAAGCCATATCTGGTCGAGAAAGCAGTTTTTGGTATGTCTTCTTCTCTGATTTTTATCTGGTAATAGCCCGATCTTAAGTCAATTTTTGAGAAGACTTTGGCCCCAGCTAACTGATCGAATAGGATGTCAATGTGTGGAATTGGATATTTATTCTTGACTGTGACTGCATTTAGCGGCCTGTAGTCCACACAGAGCCTCTTACCCCCCTGATCCTTCTTCTCTACAAAGAGGGCTGGACAACCCCACGGTGACGAACTAGGTCGGATGAAACCCTTGTCTAACTGCTCTTGGAGTTGTATTTTTAACTCTTTCAATTCATCTGGTGCCATTCTATATGGCCTCTTGGAGACAGGGGCTGTACCAGGGATAAGATCAATGCGGAACTCTACGTCCCTATCCGGAGGTAGACCCGGCAGTTCTTCCGGAAATACGTCCGGGAAGTCACACACTACCGGAATCTCTTTGATTTCATCGAGTTCAGTTGCATTTACTGTGGCCACCATGTGTTTCATGTCTGGCATGTGTACCCATATAACCTTGCCGCTGACCCTAGACCTTAACTGTATGGTCCTATTGCCAATATCTAGGACGGCGTTGTTTTCAGTCATCCAATTCATTCCCAAGATAATATCAATCCCTTGGTGTGGCAGCACCACGGGGTTGATGATGAATGTCTCGGCTCCTATTTCCAGCTTTAAGTGCCTGACCCCTAGACTGGTATCAATCGGAGACCCTGGGGCAGTGATGTGGTAGTTTTCCCTCAACTTGTGCAATGTTATGTCATGCTTCTGTGCGTATGCTTTGCTAATAAAGGTATGCGTAGCCCCCGAATCAAATAGCACGACGGTCGAACGACCGTTGATCATGAACGTACCAGCGAGCACCGGCACACCGGCGGGAATCTGCTCCAGGTGGATGTAGTGCACCCGACCCGTCTTCTGTGCCGGCCCCTTCTGCTTGCCCTGCTGGGTGCCGCCTGCTGGATTCGGGCCTTGAAATTTGCGGGGTGCCCTGCAATCCCGACTGAAGTGCCCCACCTTGCCACAGTTAAAGCAAGGGTTTCCAGGCCCCGGGAGAGCGAGGACACGTGTCGCGGGGGCCGGAGCTTGTGTGCCGGCGGTGAGCCTCTGCTGCTGCTGTGGCTGCTGCTGCTGTGGCGCCCGGTGAACCCAGCCCGGCTGATTGGGCCGGACCGTGAAACGGGGCTGCTGATAGTACTGCTGTGAGGGCCTATAGGCTGACTTTTGCTTCTGGGAGGATCCAGCAGCAGATGTGTTGGCTTGGCGCTCGCGCCTCTGATCTTCATTAGCGACCCGCAGGCGATTCTCCATATCAAGCGCGGTGTCCACCAAGTCGGTGAAGCTCTGGTAGCGACGCCCCAAGTGTGTCTGGAGAGTGGGGTCAAAGCCGCTCAGAAGCCTAGCGGCACGAGAGGGGTCATCTCGCACATCCTCCGGTGCATACTGCGACAGGTGAATAAACGCCTGTACGTACTGCATCACCGTCTTGTTTCCTTGCTTGAGCTCTCGAAATTCTCGCTTCTTCTGTTCTACCAGGCTATCCGGGATATAGTGGGCCCGGAAAGCCTGAGAGAACTCCTCCCAGGTGGGCTCATGCCCAGCCCGTTGCATCCCCAGGAACGCGGCATGCCATGCACCCGCTGGTCCCTGGAGCAACTGTCCGGCGAACCTTGCCTTCTGCTGCTCGGTCAACTCCGGGAGGAGCGTGAACTTGGATCGGATGGTGCGGAGCCAGTCATCAGCATCCAGCGGTTCGGGGCACTTGGTGAAGATGGGAGGGCGCAAGTCCTCGAAGTCCCGGTATGAGATACCACGATTTCTAGGCTCCCGCTGCCCATTTCCACGGCCTTGGCGCTCTTCCGCTAGTAGTCGGATCAGCTCACCCTGTTGCACAATCAGGGTGGCCAACTCCGGCGGAGGTGGGGCGCCGTTCGCTTGCTGCTCCGAACCCGAGTGTTGCCCATTGCGAGTGTTCACCATCTGCAAGGAGGATGCCAACGTGGTTTATATGAGATTTTCGTGCATAGTAGGTATAGGCTCAGAAATCATGACATGCACCTATCTTGTGTGCAATGCAAACAGGTAGTGCAGAAAACCAAATTCTGGATTTAATCAAACGATCCTAATTAAGGCTCAAGGTCTAGCCATTACAGCATAGGATGGTGGTTACATCGACCAACCATCGAGTCACACATCAAGTGGCGTCCAATATTACATAAATGGGGTACCCGTATGAGCTCTCACCTCACAAATGTTTAGGTACAACCATAAGTAAGCACGGAGCGTGGTGAAACAAAAATATCGCTATCAACGTGCTAGCTACGCGCCACATACTACCACTCTTACTAAGACATCCTCTAAGCCTCCGAGTGACCGGTAGTCGCGGCGTCCTCGTCCTGCTCCATCTCCTGAGGCTCGGAGGATTCCCCGTCCTGGGATCCCTCGTACTGCGCGAGGCGCTGCTGGAGCACCGACACCTGCGCCTCCAACTCCTCACGGCGAGCCTGAGCGTCCCTGTGCCTGGCGGCGAAGAACTGGCTGCGGTCCTTCTCCTGAATGTACAGCCCGTACACCTCGCGGGCGTAGTCCATGCACGCGATCTGGGGGCGCGAGGCACCTCGTGCCCGAAGGTCGTCGCGACGGTCCTGCCACGGGTCGTCGTCCTGTCCGAGGGTAGGGAGGAAACGCAGCACCGTGTCACCCGCCTCCTCCTCAGAGCTCAGTACTGCAAGGGTTGTCATGAGAGCACCCTTGCGAGCGTCCACCCCACTGACTCCGCGGGAAACGATCGTGCGGAAACTACCGTTTGCCGTGGTGAGGACCACCTTGGCCTCACAGACTCCCGGCTCGTGGATCAGCTGCGTGGAGATGAACGGGCAGGGGCGACGTCCCAACTCACGCATGGCCCTGCACAGGATCAGGGACATGGGACAGTCCTCCCGGCAACGCTCATGGACCCATCCACCCTCGGCAACCGGCGGGGTGTGGGTCATAGGGGGCAAAGGGCGCCCTCCGGTGGCCTTGCGCGCGGTCTGCCTCGTCCTCACCATCTGTTTTGCATAAAAAGGAGATGTCTTAGTTTTATAAGGGAGTGGATTTTTAAAAAAAAAATCATGATCAAGACGGATCGGAGGGAACGTGTAGAGTGGTGTCTTAAAGTTTTGAGTTCATGCAACACTCATATTTTTAGCAGCAACCCCATTTGACAGAAAAGAAAAACATGATGCATGATTCGTCCCGATCGATCTCACATTGCACACCTATTTAGTATTAGTAGCGATAATTCGGTGACATATATGCACGGCTCTCTTTAATGCAACTAGGCGTTCACTATCGTTCTTAATATCGCACGTAGTCAGTGTACCTGCAGAAAAATGCATGCTTTCAACATTACCACTCTAAACCTAGAAGTGGCATCCACGCAATTTGCGCCGCGTGGACAACGCATCTGTACGGTCCTCTGCTAGACCGGGCTGGCACCCACGCAAGCAAATTGAATTCTTGCTGCGTCACAACAGAAGAGTGGTCACAAACACCGCAAAGGTGACCACCCCCCTTAAAAATTTCTATCCTACCAGCATGAATGCAGAGTTCACAACTAATCGCAAAACTTCCAATAGCTTCCACCAGTACTGGGGAGGGCTAATGGCCGAAAAGTTGTTTCTCAAAGCACCGAATATGCATATGAGTTCTATCTAGGTCAAATGTTAGTGATGTCACCTGGATAACACTAACATCCTTAATATGGGCATATCGTATACTCTCATTTTCGAATTACTTGAAAAGGGCTTTCAAAAATAGTTTTGTAAACTAAACTTGATGATATAACTGTTGTCTGTGTATGATCGGCTCTGATACCAGCTGTGGCGGAACCGCCGATTTAATACGGGCTAAGTACACCTGCCACCATTAGCTTACAATGTACTTAGACCGTACTAAACCCGGTCGTCCGTCGAGAAGCCCTCGGCTCTCAATTTGCACCAAATCCCAGAGGAACCGACATCACACACATTCGACTCACGATGGAGCCACAACAGTTACATCATCGCAGGCATTTGAAGAGATAGTAATAAGACTTTAGTTTACAAACCAGGTTCTGAATAAAATAAGTCCAACGTAGGTCCATAATGAAATAGAGTTCGAAATAGTCTCTCGCAGCGGAAGTTTAAGATCACAGTTCGTGATAAACAAAAGACTTGCAGTAGGGGGTGACATCATGCCCACTGATGCCGCCCCATTGCCATGGCATGACTCCTGTCACTCCTGATGATAACAGGCTCCACCGCCAACACATGCGCAGAAAAGGAACTCCATACCTGAAATCCAAATGTTGGGGGCAAACCCTGAGTACTAATTACTCAGAGGACTTAATGGCAAGGCTTACGGCTGACGCAACGCTTGCTTACTATCATTGGATCCTTAGCCTTTGATTTTTATCTCAAAAATTTATTTACGGATAGTGGGATTTAACAGCCACTATCCTTGTGAAAGAAAGAGATAATCCTTGCAAGTACATAGCTGTCATCATTATGAAATATCAGAGTCTCAAATAATAATCAACCACTTGATATCCAAATCCATGGAAATCATATTGCAGAATATTAAGGTTATTACTACGTTGCCCGTGTGCGGCATTTGGCATTCTCACACCTGGTGAGTCTCAGCGATTCGAATCGATTTCTAATTCCCGGGAATAACTAAAAATGCCAGGAGCCCATATGCTTACTCACACGACGGCTTTCCCACATATAGTCCCCCTCCTCCACCTGTCCCATCCCAAGTTCGATTCACTCCCACCTGACTCCCGGGTTGTGCCCCCATGACGAGCCTGCCGACATCTCGGTCTCCCCGTCATGAGCACCAAGCTCCCCCGGGCCACCTTCCTCTCAACCAGTGGGTAGGAACGTGTTTCTGTTCTCCGGATGGCACAAGTAAGGTTTCACCGGCCCCATTAACCGGGTAAGCACTTTAGCAATGGTATGCCAACCAGCAGGCGAACAGCGGACGGGCCTTAAACGACTCGGGCGGAGCCATTACACCGCAACAACACACACCTCGAAAAGTAAAGCTTAATCTCCGCCCGGTCTCCTTTTAATCATCAACAGTAAAGCCATCACGGCAGTTTCCAGTGTATCATTTTCTTTTCAAAGTCAACCTACGTGACGAGTGACCATTCACTCGTGTCTACCCGGCCCTATCTTTTCTATGCAACTCGTCCTACGGACCTATGATTGGTGCTAGGGCCAGGGCGGCCAAGGAATCTAATGCAGTAAGGTATCAATCAACTCCTAATGCATATGCGTAACCAAAAACATATTTTTGCTGGGAGAATGTAGGGCCGGCCTACCTTCCTCGCTAGGGTTAGCTTCCTCGGGGGCGAAGTCAGGTGCGGCCTGCGGGTGTTCTTCTTGTTGCAGCTCGGGTTCCGGGTCTTCTGGCTCCTCGATCACCGGAATTTCCTGCTCCTCGGGTGCGGGGTCTATATGCATGCCAAGTGTATGAAATGAGCGTACCGATTGCACGGAGACAATGCAAACGTCACAAAGCGTGATAAAGACTAACTTCTTTTCATCCAACATATCATGCACTTGCCCCTACTATAAAAAGAACCCCTTTACTTCCATTTTCTTTCCCTAGCTAGCAACTTTTGTCATTTTCAAAACAAGGACTAAACCTTATATGCACACTTTCAGATTTCACCAGGGAGCTAACTATGCTATACAGAACTTAGGAAAAAAAATATACATGATTCATTTCATGCACTTTTTATGTAGCAACATTTTCCAAGTCACATTTAAATGGTAAAAAGCAAAACACATATAACTTGACAAAAGCTAGGGTGCTACACATAGTACTCAGGACCTAACTACCCTGTTATAGCCACTGTCAAAGCCTTGGGTTCATTAGAGTTCATTAGATATTCTTTTTCCTATTTAAAACATAGAACATGCATGTGCAAAAATTGTGAACAAAAGTTGACATGCACAGATCCACATCATACCCATTGCATAGATCATTTTACTGTGGTTCCAGAACAACAAGATTTTCCTTTTTAGGATTTTTATTCGATTTTATATGATTTTTCAAAGTTTAAACCGAAAAAAAGGAAAAAGAAAAAGAAAAACTCAGATCCGAGGACCTCTGCGTAATTAACCATAGCTTCCAGGGGCTAGCTTGCAAGATCTGCAAGACTCAGCCCCCGTGCGGAAGGACCGGGGTGTAAAATCGAAGAAACCGAGGGGCCGGATCTAAAATTTCCCGGCCCCCTTCTTCTTCCCCGCGACGGCCGAGGCCGCGCGGCGCGGCGCGCGCGCGCCGGCGAGCTGGGGCTCGCCGGAGCCGCGACGCGGGGTGGCGGGGGTGCGCGGGGGCTAGGGCTTCACCTTGGGGGTATCCTCGTCGGCGGAGGAGGCGTGGAGCGGCGGAGAACGGCGGCGCACCGAGCGTGAACGGCGGCGCCGACTTGAAGCTCCCGGCGCGACGCGACGTCGAGCCGGGCTCGATCTCCTCGGGGGAGAGGAGTCCGACGACGAGAGCTAGCGGGGGAGGGGCGGCGCGGAGCGGCGGTTGCGGTGGTGTGGTTGGTTGGGCTCGGGGAGGCCGGGAGGCGGCGGCGCGGCTCGGTCCCGAGCTCGGCCGGCTCCAATGGCGGCGGGCGGAAAACGGCTCGGGGCGGCGCGGGGAGGGAGCGGGAGGTAGGGTTTCGGGGCGCGGAGTTCTCCCCTTTTAGAGTCCCGGGCGTCGGGCAACGCGGGCAGGCCGGACGGGCGCGGGCGGAGGCCGGACGGCGCGGCGGTGCCCGTCGGCCGCGTGGGCGCCGTCGTACCGGGGAGGACGACGCGCCGCGCGGCGCGGACCGCGTCCGTGGACCGCGACTCGCTGACGGGTGGGACCGGGGTGCGGAACGGAGAGAACGGCGCAGTGGACCGAGTCTACGGGGCGCGGCCGACTCGGCGCGGGCCGGCCCAATTTGGGCGCCGCGGGCGGGAACCCGACAGCGGGGCCCACCTGTCATAGAGAGGGGAAAAGGGAAATTCCGAAAAATGGAAAAATCCCCTTTGACTGCTGAGACATCTCTTTTCTAATTGCGTTTTTGAGCATCTTAGAGGCCGATTTAGATGAAACTCAAATTACAAGAAGTGTTCACAATTTTGTAAACTACAACTTTGTTATAAACTTTGACCCCCAGTTCTATGGTCAAAATTGGCCTAAATTTGAATTTAAGTTGCAGCCTCAGGTTTGACCAGCAGGATGCTTCCTCTTAGAAATTCTAAAAATCCTTTTTCCAGCCATTTGCACCTTATGGGCCTTTTGGAAAAGTTGTGTAGAATTTTATGGTCTACATTTGGTTCAATGGGAGTATCTCATGAAAGTGGCTGTAGGTTTGCTCAAACTTGGGTTTTCAAAACCAGCCTGGTTTGGGTTGGTTGTTTGGGCTGACAGAAAAAGGTTCAAAACCCAATTTTGAAATTATCTTTTGCCCAAACTCACATTGACAAAGTTGTTCATTAGATCCTTATCTCCAACTTGGGTAATATGAGTTTCCCCCACAACCCAACAGAATTCAAACTACAAGCCTGGCATTGTCCATGCTTACAAAAAAAAAAAAAAGAAACAAAAACCCACCTTATGACCAAACCCCACCCTCCATGATTATGCCATGATGCTTATGATGCATGATAGTGTACAATTTACTTAATTTGGGTATTTGAGATGCTGGAGCATCACACCTGTGTCTCAGGTTATGACCTCCTATCCGGGTGAGCTACTCCATATGGATACAGTAGGTCCCGCTCGGGTAGCGTCGGTCAGTGGGAAGTGGTACGTGCATGTTGTTGTGGACGACTTTTCGCGGTTCTCGTGGGTATTTTTCATGGAGTCTAAGCATGAGGCGTTTGGTTTTGTTCGGGATCTGGTACTGAGGTTGAGAAACGAGAGTCATAAGGCCATGAGGGCTATCCGCAGTGACAATGGCGGAGAATTCAGAAACTCTCGGTTCGAAAACTTCTGTCGTGACCTAGATCTTGAGCACCAGTTTTCTTCTCCATATACCCCACCGCAGAACAGTGTTGTGGAACGCAAGAACCGCACACTTGTTGAGATGGCTCGGACGATGCTCGATGAGCATAGGACTCCGAGGCGCTTTTGGGCTGAGGCAGTGAATACGGCCTGTTACATTGCAAACCGGATTTTCTTGCGAGCTTTCCTTGGGAAGACCTCGTATGAACTTCGATTTGGTAGGCAGCCCAGCATCAAGCATTTGCGAGCGTTTGGCTGCAGGTGCTTTTTGCTGAAGAAGGCGGGGCATTTGGACAAGTTTGAATCTCGTTGTTTGGATATGATTTTTCTAGGGTATGCTTCTAGTTCTAGGGCTTTTCGTGTGTGGATTTTAGAGGCCAAGTAAGTTGTTGAGACTTGTGAGGTTTCTTTTGATGAAACTATGCCCTGCACAACCCTTGCCTTTGAGCTTTCAGGTGATGATGAAGAAGGCACCCCCATCTTTGAGGATGAGGAAGGTGCAGTTAATGATGGTGATGCAGGAGCCACTGCACCGGCTGCAGCTCCTGCCCCCTCTGCTACGAGCTCAGATGATGAAGGAGGACCCTTGCCCATGTCTTTCTCCTCACTCCCTCGACAGCAAGCTCAAGCAGAGGCTGGACCCGCTGAGGACGCAGGGGAGGTGACCTCCGAGATTGTACCATCTCGGCAGGTCCAGCGGGATCACCCTCCACACAGGATGATTGGAGATATTCACCAGCGTGTCACACGCTCTTCGGTTAACTCTCTAGCCTTTTTCTCCCACTCTGCATATGTTGCTTCTTTTGAGCCCCGGGATATGTCACATGCATTATCTGATCCTAACTGGGTGAACGCCATGCATGAGGAGTTGGGGAACTTTGAGAGAAACCATGTCTGGGATTTAGTTGAACCTCCACCAAACTGTCGCCCTATAAGTACCAAGTGGGTTTTCAAGAACAAACAGGGTGAGGATGGAATGGTTGTGAGGAACAAAGCGAGATTGGTAGCCCTGGGTTTCTGTCAGAAGGAGGGGATAGATTATGAGGAAACCTTTGCCCCTGTAGCTCGTTTGGAAGCCATCGTTTGGAAGCCATTAGGATTTTGCTTGCCTTTGCGGCCTCTAAAGGCTTCAAACTGCAGCAAATGGATGTCAAGTCTGCTTTCCTGAACGGGTTTATAGAGGAGGAGGTATATGTGAGACAACCTCCTGGCTTTGAGAGTGCTAGATTTTCAGACCGGATGTATAAGTTGAGAAAAGCCCTTTATGGTCTGAAGCAAGCTCCTAGAGCTTGGTATGCTAGGTTGAAGAGTTTCCTGCTCAAGTGTGGGTTTGTGATGCGTTCGGTAGACAAGACCTTGTTTCTGTTGAGTCGTGGAGGTGACACCCTGATAGTTCAGATATATGTTGATGACATAATCTTTGGTGGTTCATCTCACGCTTTGGTGTCTAGTTTTGCTGAACAGATGAGCAGGGAATTTGAGATGAGTCTTATGGGTGAGCTCCAGTTCTTCCTCGGGCTACAGATCAAGCAAGGCCCTGAAGGAACATTCGTCCATCAAGCCAAATATACAAGGGACATACTCAAGAAGTTTGAGATGGGTGACTCTAAGCCCATGACGACTCCTATGAGTACAAACACGGCGCTTGATGCTGATGAAGATGGGGAAGCGGTGGACCAGAAGGAATTTCGAGGGATGATCGGCTCACTTCTGTACCTGACGGCGACCAGGCCGGACATTCAGTTCGCGGTCTGCCTCTGTGCGCGCTACCAGGCTTCTCCTAGGACTTCTCACCGTCAAGCGGTGAAGCGCATTTTCAGTTATCTGAAATTCACTCCTGAGCTTGGACTTTGGTATTCCTCGGGTTCTTCTCTTTGTCTTAGAGGGTTCTCAGATGCTGACCATGCTGGCTGCCGGATTGATCGCAAGTCAACCTCCGACACATGCCAACTCTTAGGAACCTTTCTTGTCTCTTGGTCCTCCTGCAAGCAAGCTAGTGTATCCTTGTCTACCACAGAAGCAGAGTATATAGCTGCTGCTAGCTGCTGCTCCTAGCTTTTATGGATGAAAGCCAACCTTAGTGATTTCGGCCTTAGGTTTGGAAAAATCCCTCTTCTAGTGGACTCTACTTCTGCTATTTCTGTAGCTAAGAACCCCGTCTTGCACTCAAGAACCAAACACATAGACGTGAGGTTTCACTTTCTGAGAGATCACTATGAGAAGGGGGACATAGACTTAGTCCACGTAGCATCTGAAAACCAGTTGGCCAATATCTTTACTAAGTCCCTAGAGTTTGGCGCTTTTGTGCGCTTGAGAGGTGAGCTTGGAGTGTGCTATCCTTTTAGTAAGGAATAGCTTCCATAGTCTAGAATTTGCTTTTATCTTGCTTTTATTTCTCTTTGTCTCTTTTGCATATTGTATCATATCATGCATCGCATTGTATCATTTGCATTTTCACTTCACTAGCACTAGAGCTCTTTTGGAATGCAGAATTAGTACTTGCTTGTGCTAGATGGTACAGTGCTTGCTTGATCATGGTTGGCTAAGCTCTCTTGAGTCTATTGAATACTAATTGTGAGCTAAGTCATTTTATTCTTTGTAAATCAAAAACCATGATCACCACTTGATTTGGCTACCTAGTATGTGTAGGAATGTTGAATGCTATGCTATCTTTTCATATCTGGATATGCTAGTTGTATGACTTTGCTATGATTATGCCTAAGCTTTTATGACACATTGCTTAAATTGAAATCTGAATCAAAATGCTTACAAGTGGTGTTTTATGTGCTGAATTGAGAAAGATCCAGGTGGGTTTGCTTGTCACACTGATCTAGTTCGAGACAGCTTGCCTTTGCACTTTGGCATGAACTTGGACTAGGCTGTGTATGACCAAAACCTTATCTTAAGCTTCTGATGGTTATATAACCTAGGCTTGGCATTGGTTGGTAAGAAGTGGCAAAAGACAAGTAAATAACCCCTAGCACATAAAGAACTTGCTTATGAATACAAATGTATAAATCTAAAATTTGCAAGTCTCTAAAATGCTTATGGCTGGTTATATATGCTTTGGTTGAGAGTAGCACACCTTGTATGCATTGCTAGCATCTTGCTGTTCATGCCTATCTTGCTTGGTGCTATTCATGTCGGTGATGCTTTCTTTTCGATTACCCTGAAAAACAAGCTTACTCTTGATATGTGTAAGATAGATTCATTTGAGCTTGTTGTATGCTTCCTTGCCCTCACTTGCTTTGTATGCTAGAACTTGTGATTACTAGCTTTCCATCCCTTCTGAGCTCTTTCAGTTACACTCCTTGCATTTCATAGCATATTTTGAGGGGAAGTTGTCTAGTTCAGGGGGAGTTGAGTTCAAGGAACCCTTGATGTGTCCATTGTCAACAAGGGGGGAGAAATTTGGGGAGAGATTAGTGTACTTCTCCAAGGGGAAGAAATTTAAAAATATGGACAAGGGGGAGAACTCAGGAGAGATTTAATTAAGGGAGAGCTTTGCATTCATATTGCATTTGTGAGGATGCATTTCAGGGGGAGTTTGAGCTTTTAGCATGCTCTTTGCATCGGTGCGTTGAGCCTTTTGCCTATGTCTTGAGGAGCCGATGCTTTGCTTCTTTTTGCTTCAAGTTGCCTTGTGTTTTGCCTTTGTTGGGTTTTGGGCAGCTTGAGCATTTCTTTTATTTTCTTTCTTTTTCGGTTTTACGCTTTTCTCTTGTTTTTGATCCATTTCAGGTTACAGGTTGAAGGTGTTGACAATGCACTCATCAAGGGGGAGATTGAGAGCCAATGGACCGGCCTCATTGTTCTCCTGGTGTGATGAGTGATTGTTAACGAGCTCAAGCCCTCCGATGGACTGGAGGCCCTCCGATGGACTGGAGGTAGAGGAAGACGAAGACCTCGATGGACTGAGGCAAAAGCCCTCCAATGGACCGGAGGCAATACTCGGCGTCGATCGGTCATGGAAGCTCGGTACACGGAGGGGCGGTTCGGCAACGGTGGTGTAAGCCCTCCGATGGACCGCGAGGCAACTCCGATGGACTGGAGGAGCCGGGTGCCACCGTGGTGCTCCAACCCGAGTGCATGGCGCGAAGGCGTGCGAGGGAGGCTTTGGCGGCTTCGGCTCAAAACCGCCACCCAAGTTCAGATGACTTGGTGGGTTGGGCTCCGACTCACCAAGATTGAATATTGGGCCAAGACTCGGCCCAAGAAGCCCGCAAAATAAAGTTTCCCGGTTTCTGACTTCAAAACCGAGGGAAGTTTCCGGACTACTGGCTACGTGGCGCACATCCAAGCGAGGCGGAGAAACCGAAGATGATCAAGACATCATCGTAGTCGTCCGATTGTATCTTTTCGGTTTGGCCCCCTCCGGGCATTTTTAGAGTAGGGGTCTTAATGTAATTGTGTCGTTTAGGGCCTAGGGTATAAATAGACTTGAGGGGCTCCCTTGGAGCTCATCTTGGCAGCCACAAACCCTAGGATTTCCTAACCCTAGCAGCCAAGGTCCAAAGAGAAGAAATAGAGAGGATTAGCTAGGAGATGAGTGCCTAGTTTAGTCTAATCTTGTCATTAGTGGGAGAATGAAGGGAGGTAGGCTCTAGGGAACTCTTATAAGCTGAATTTCGTGGTTAATTCAAGGTTCTTTGTTGTGAAATTCCAAGTCTTAAGCAGCAATCTCGTCCCTCCCTCTTTGCCCCTTTTCTAGTTTCTGGTCCCGTTTCTTGGATTTTGGCTCGTTTTGTGTTGTCCAAGGATGAGACCTTTCTTTTGCCGGTATTTTGCCTTGCTAGGACGTGGTGCATCTCACTAGCCAAGTGCTAGAATCATCCAACCACGAGCAAGGGCCGTTCTTGACGTTTCTAGGTTTTTCGGGTTCAACTCACCAACCTCACGAGATCTGAAATTCCCGTGCAACCCTTGATCTTTTCAGGTGGATCTTTTGGGGTTTGCTAGGGAAGGTACTTAGGATCATCCATGCAAATTTTCGTGAAGTTTCGTTGAGATTTGACCTGGTTTTGGTTCAGTTTTTGGAGTGCTTGCGTGCAGTTTTTCAGTTGTTCGGAGTCAACTCACCTACCTCACGAGATTTGCAATTCCCGTGCATCCCTTGATCTTTTGGAGCTGATCTTTTGGGATTTGCTAGGGAAGGTCCTTAGGATTGTCCATGCAAATTTTCGTGAAGTTTCGTTGAGATTTGACCCCGTTTCGATCGTTTTTTGTAGAGGTGTCGGGCTGTTTTCTGCGCGCAGTTTTTCGGAGAACTGACAGTACTAATCGTTTGTCCTTAGGTTTGTCCGAACCCTATACTTCGGATTGTCCGATCCCCTTCCCTCGGATTGTCCGGTCTATAGGTTTTTAGGGCTGTTTCAGCCCCTTTCTTTGGGTTTGTCCGGTCAGTTCTTTTGGTTGAGACAGTATTGTCCGGTCGAGTGTATTTAGGGCTGTTTTTGCGTGTTTCTTGCTCTGCTTGCTTTGGGGTTTGTTTTTCTTGGTTTCTTTGGTTTTTTGGAGTGTTGTGGTTTGCTTCAAGCTTGTTTTGTGTCAACCACTGCATGCCCATACTCTTCGCTCACTGTTCTTAAGTGAGGCACGTTTCGATGTGTTGAGTGGCTAGTGTGCGACGCTTGCAAGCTTTGTAGCTTGTCTTGTTTTGTTTGTGCCTTGTCGTTCTTGCTTGCTTTGATGCTGCATTAGTGTTTTCAATTTAGGGTTTCTAAATGTGTCCTAGGGTTAGTAGCTTGTCTATGCTACGTACTCTGCACATTAGAGAGGTGTAGTTTTAGGTGTTGTGTGTTTGTCTGGGTGTAGTGTGTTTGCTCGTTTAGGTGTAGTTTGGTTGCTCATTTTACGTCCTTTTCTTTGGGCGTTATTTCAAGTGCTTCCGCTTTCCACCCGATACGTATCTGTTCAGTGGAAGGTATCGGGTGTGCGTGTGTTTTCGTGAGAGCGCCGTCTCGGTCCTACAATTTTGATACATACCCTTTTGTGAGACTTTATTTCATGGAACGTGCGTGTGAAGGCTAAAATCTCAATTGATTTGATCTCTCTTAGTGGCCCAAGACTTGATAAGACTAAAAGCAATCAAGGACACATGAAAGTACAAGTTCTCTTTTCATATGTGGCATTGGTGACATTGGATATGAACTTGAGATCATTCAAGATGGAACCCTCTTTTTATTTTGCAAATAAAACTCTTAACTCATGTGGGAGGTTCCCTCAGTTTTCTCTAATTATCTCATCTCTCATGAATCAACAAACTAAACAGCAAGTGGTTCCGTATTCATGATGGTATCCAAAGGTAAGATTATTCTTGCATAAGAAATAAAATGGTGCAAGCACAAGTGAGATGTGACATTATGATCATGTAGAGAAAAATTTACCAAGGTTTCATGTAAAACAAACGCAAAGTTTGAGAGGTGTAGAAAATAAAATGCGCAAACCTGACCTCCAAATGCGGGTTTGAGATGGGAGTGGGCCGGCCAGCCCAGAGCCAGGGTCGGCCGACCCTATCACCAGGTCGGGCGGCCACTCCACCTTGTGATTTGACATGTGCGCTTGTTCATTTCTAACGAGAGAGCCTTGGGAAGACGTGACAACACGATGTAACGTGTTTTTGTGTAATTCACATGGTTGGCCGACCTGGACCAAGGTCGGGCGACCTGTTGTTGCCGTTTACCCTGATTTTTTTTCCGAGTAGCGTGTTTCTACCCTGTTCATCACGTTTTGCTTCTATTTTCTACAGGGTTAGTGGCAAGGAGTCGAATGGCCTTGGCCATTCCACCCAAAACTTTATTGGAAAGGGAAACTATCCTACCTTTATTGAATCAAATAAAATTGTAGGCGCTTATTACAAAGGGAAATCAAAACAAAGTTCAAACCTAAAACTAAAAATGCCTAGGATAATTAGAAGCATGGGCATCTATGGCTGTGGTGGGTCATACAGCTCTGGATGCTCTATTGCTTCTGCAAGGTGGCGAACCTTGGCGAACAGTCCCATCCTAAGGACATCAAATTTGTCGTTAATGTCCATCCGCCAAAGTTCATCCTCAGCACAGTGCTCCTCTAGATTCTGCAACTTAGCTTGGAGCGCTATGTTTTCCTCCCTAAGAGAGGCCACCGTGTCTTCATCATCGGATGAATCTTCGAACTTCCCTGACGGCCCTCTGATGGGAGGTGAGACAGCCACCCTCTTCACCGTCCTCCTTGGCGGCGTTGAGTCGATGGACTCATCTATGGAGTTGTCCGGGATCGCCACCCTAGGCACAAACACCTTGGCATACCCAGCCGTGGGAGTTTTCATCCAACGGAGGGTATGGGTGGAAGGGCTAGGAAGGACCTATTCCCTAGATGGGCCACCAACCTCCTCCTGGAAAAGGCTCTTGATGCTCTCCACAGGGGCGATGGCCCCCATGGTAGGACGCGGAGATGGGAGCGCCACCTTCTTCGCAATGGCCCTCGTGGGGGACAGACCGCGAGGGGGCCTGTCCACGCTATGAGAACGACAAGGGGAGCTCAGGTGACTGTCACGGGAGGTTGGCCGGCCACGCAGCGAGGCACCCCTGGTCGGGCGACCTGCCTCCGGGGTCGGGCGACCTGCCTCTGGGGTCGGGCGACCCTGATCCGTGGTCGGCCGACCCTTGTGACCTAGTTTCGTCGGCCAGGGTGACCTCCTAACGAGTCTCTCGGGGCTCTCCTCCCTTGAGATGGATGACATGGGGCGTGGTGAGTCCTCGGACGCTGGGGTGTAGGTGGCGGTGGTGTCCGAGGTGAGGGAGATGATGGCCTTGCCATTGTTGCTTGGAGAAAGTGGTGCCATGGCTGAATTCTAGATGAGATGGGATGAGAGTGTGATGTGTGGCGAAGAAGATGACCCTTCTTCACCTTAAGACGTCAGAATCCCGATCTCATCCACTCAATAGAACTGAGGAAGAAGGGAAAAAGGCTCTAAAATCCAAAACTTGAATTTTGGCAGTCGGGCGGCCTAGTTCGAGGTCGGGCGACCTGAGCCTTGGGTCGGGCGATCCTGATTCCTGGGTCGGCCGACCCAGCCTTGCACCTGGTGGCCGAGTCGTTGCACCTGGGGGTCGGGCGACCTGACCCAGTGGTCGGCCGGCCACGCCAACCCAGGCTGGACGTGCCAAGAGTTGGGTTTATCCCCTTTTGGTGATCTTAAACCCAAAAACGTGTGTTGGACATTGGTTCTGTTGAGATTTTTTTAGCAAAAGGTGAGATTAGAGTAGTTTTAAGGGAGACAAAGAAAGTAGTGTACATGGCTTCTTTTAAGGTCTGAGCTCGACCATGGATGTGTGATCAAACTACCTCATGCAGCTCGAATACATCCATTTCTTCGAGCTGAGGCATTTCGGGCTCAAAAAAATATTTTAAGGCGTTGCCCATTCGCCTTAAAAATATTTCCACCATTGTCTTAAAGGGTGATGGCACCATGATCGGCGGCTTCAAGGACCGTGAATGGCCCTTCCCACTTACTTCTGAGCTTACCATGACCAAACAAATGAATACGGGAATTAAAGAGTAGTACCTTGTCTCCCGGTTTGAATGTTTTGATCTTGATTTGTTTATCATGCCATCGTTTGGTGCACTCCTTATATAGCTTGGCACTGTGGTATGCCTTTTCCCTCCATTCCTCCAGCTCGACCAATTGCATTTGCCTTCTTACGCCTGCCGACTGGAGATCCATGTTCCACTTCTTCACCGCCCAGTGAGATTTGAATTCGAGTTCCACTGGACGATGACAAGTCTTGCTGTACACCAATTGATATGGTGTCATACCAATGGGAGTTTCGTATGCAGTGCGGTATGCCCAGAGAGCATCAGGTAGCTTGGATACCCCATTCTTTTCCCATAGCATTGACCGTCTTTTGCAATATGTTCTATCGAGGACTTGCGGTGCTTCACAAGCTGGAATGCAGCGACGTAGGAGTCCGTCTACGCAGAGTTTGTATAGGTAGGGGCCATCCTAGAGATAGAATCGGCTGTCGTGGGCCAATTTCCTCTTGTCTGCTCCTTCAGAGACATAGCCGGCAACGATGGAATTCACTAGATTAGCATACCAAGGTTGGGCTGTTGTCACCTTTAGGAGCTGATCATCTCTCATATAGTCATCGATCGGCAAAGGCGATGTTTCTTTAAATTTCATTCGTGAGAGATGATCTGCAACTGAATTCTCTACTCCCTTTTTATCTCTGATTTCAATACCAAATTCTTGGAGTAATAGCACCCACCGGATCAATCATGGTTTTGCATCTTTCTTGGTTAGGAGGTATTTGAGAGCTGCATGATTTGTGTAGATGATGACTTTCGATCCCACCAAGTATGATCTGAACTTGTCAATTGTAAAGACCACTGCTAATAGTTCTTTCTCGGTGGTTGAGTAATTCAATTGTGGGCCAGTGAGCATTTTGCTTGCATAAGAGATAGCATGATGCTTTTTATCCTTGCTCTGACCCAATACTGCTCCAACAGCGAAGTCGCTTGCATCACACATGATTTCAAAAGGTAAATTCCAGTCAGGTGGCTGAATGATTGGGGCTTAGACCAATGCCTTTTGAGCGTGTAAAAGGCCTCGAGACATTCTTCGTCGAACACAAAGGGAGCATCCTTAGCCAACAAGTTGGTCAGAGGCCGGGCTATATGGGAGAAATTTTTGATAAATCTCCTATAAAACCCTGCATGGCCTAAGAAGCTTCGGATGGCCTTTATGTTGGTGGGTGGAGGTAGTTGTTCAATGACCTCGATCTTTGCACGATCTACCTCTATGCATCTTTCGGAGATTCTGTGTCCTAGAACGATTCCTTCACTGACCATGAAGTGGCATTTTTCCCAGTTTAGGACAAGATCAACTTCTTGGCATATTTTGAGAACTTTTTCAAAGTTCTCCAAACATCTGTCAAAGATCTTGCCATATACTGAGAAGTCATCCATAAATACTTCCATGACATCTTCGATGAAATAAGAGAATATTGCCATCATACACCGCTGGAATGATGCTGGAGCATTGCACAACCCAAACGACATGTGCCTGTAAGCGAAAGTTCCGTAAGGGCATGTGAAAGTGAATCGGAATCTGGTAGTATCTATTGATGCACGTTATGTACTAAAAATATGCTCTATTTTGATATGATTTTATATCTTTTCGAGAGTCAATCTTATCATTTAATCTTGTTTTGCTAACAAATAACCCCTTTTCGAGAATGCTCTTTGTTTTTGTGCAATATTAATTTTTGCATGAAAATAGGGTGTAATTGTGATATTTTGAGAATTTCTCGAATCAACGATTTATGCTACGAGTACAGGGAGATGGAATGATTAATAAAAGACAGACAATTGAAGCCCAAAAGAAGGCCCAAGCCCATTATGGAGAAGGTTCCGGTGGCTAAAGATTGCTTGAGTATGAAGAATATGAAGATAAGGAAGGTTTAATTAAATCTCATGATATTCTTGGATTCCAGGACATCAGCACTTTGTGGGCCCAATTCGGAGACCTTAACTACGTCAAATGAAGAAAGTTTGAGTACCAAAGTTGTAGATCTCTTCGAGGTCTACAATTTAGAGTCCAAGGTTGCCTTATTTGGACTTCGGATGATGGAGTTATGGTCAAAATAATAAAAGCTGCACAATATGGAAAGCTGATTTCGGGAAGGACTAGGACAAGGACTTCTTCTCCAAGCAAGAAAGCTTCATGGACGCCCAAGAACCTTTAAAACTCTTGTATATGCATAGAAATAGGTCTATTAGGACTGTTATAACCGACCTATTAGATTCCATATATAGGGGACTCTCCAGAGTATAAATATATGGCCACCCTAGAGGGAGAGGCATCCAATTCATTGTAAACCAGCGCTCCAAAGTTAGGGTTTAGGGTCCATCTTCGCAAGACTCGCCGAGAAGGACATCTCGGCTAAAGAAGGAGGCGAGAGGAGGCAGGACTAGAGGGGGTCGGCCGACTCACCCACCGAGGGTCGGCCGACCCCAGCTATTCCCGTGGAGATACGAGTTCATCTTTCGACATGTTCTTCGTCGAGTCCGTCTCGACAACTATGCGCTTCAAGTTCATGATCTTTTTACTTTAATTAGTTGATTGAATCTGCTCATGCTTAGAGATGGTTTAGGTTTGCTAGTTCGTCGATTACCTGGTTATTAGTGACAGTAGAGCCCGGGGAAAGGTTCGAGCAAGTCTATGACATTCATGATCATGTTTATTCTATGTTTCACGTTAGATCCATACTTAGGGAAGTTCGTAGTTTATAAGAAGTTTGTCTCATATCCCTTGCTAATCCCTTAGCCGTATTAGCTTCTTTTATCGGTCTTGCTTTGATCCTATTAAGCTCTTATTCTTGATCCAGTATATGCTATAGTTTAGTTCTATATCCAGTTTATGCTTTAATTAGTTTCTTATCTAGTTTATAATTAGAATATCGTTTATCATCCTTTAGTCTAGTTTAGATATAGATTAGTCAATAATTAGACTCTCTTTTATCCTTTAGTTTATTAGATCTATTAGAGCTAGTTAGTAATTGATTAATCCTTGATTAATAGTAGTTTAAACCTAGTTTTTCACGGATTGACAAAACCCTTGATACTTATCTCGAGGAAAGGCTACATCTATACTGTGTGATTGCAGTATAAGGTTTGGAGTGCTTAAGTGCCATCAACAAGCTTTTTTGGCGCCGTTGCCGGGGAAGACTATCGTTTAAGTTATTATTAATCTTGTATTATCCTTTTACTACTAGTTTTGATAGTTAGTTTGTGTTTGCTAATTGTGTGCTAATCTAGTTCTAATCGTGTGCTAGTCTAGTTTTAATTGTGTGCTAATAGTTTTCTAATTGCGTTCTAATTAGTTAGTGTGTTCTAATTCTCTAGTTTGGGTTTAGTCTTTGTGTTCTAATTGTCTAGTGTTTACTAATCTTAGTTTCTAATTGTTAGTGTGCTTTAATTACATTCTTATTCTCTAATTGTGTTCTTGTGTTCATCGGTCGTTTTTGTGTTCGTTCATAGTTTAGACTAACCCAGCAACTTTGCTGTCATTAGATTTTTGCTTGTGTTAGATATGACGACATTACTAGAACGTTGGATGAGCGCAACGTTGAGGGAGTCAACGATTCAAGAGCCGAAGCCACAAGAATCAAATGTGAAGCCAACAGCCAAATCCTACGAACTGAACCCAGAGATCATCATACTTGCCGCTAAACTTTCTTTCAATGGAGCTGATTCAGAAAATCCATATAAGCACTTGGAGAAGCTTAGTGAGATCTGCCACACATTCCAACACGACGGAGTTCCAGTTGAGTGGGTTAAGTGGAACCTCTTTCCATTCACACTCGTCGATAAAGCTCAGAGATGGTACCAACTTGCACTTGCTTCAAGAGAGGATCAAGGAGACTAAGGATTGCTAGTGGAGAAATTCGTCACCACCATAGTCAGGATACACATGTTGCGGAAGAAAGTGTGGAACTTTAAGCAAGAAGAGAGTGAAGACATCGACGAAGCTCGAGAAAGACTCAACGATCTGCTTAGTCAAGGACCAAATCTTGAAGTGACGTCTACTGAGTTACTAAGTATATTCTACTATGGGATAACTTCAGAAGCTTCCAGATATGTCGACATGTGTGCCGGAGGATCACTTATGGACAAGACAGTCAGTGAAGTTAGAGAAATCTTATCCAATATCTTTTTGACCTCCAAAGAGAAGAGAGAAAGGAGAGAAAGAGAAGCCAAAGGAGCAGAGGTGGCGCCTACACCAGAAGACCAACTTCCAGTGTCATTTGGATTTGATGACAGAGAATATGAGAGATTACACTGGATAGATGTTGATTTTGAAGAACCACTCAAAATTGAAGGATCTCTCCCATAAGACCAAAGTACAGGGGAAATGCTGCCGAAATGGTTCAAGCCAAATCAGGAGAAGATGCTCAAGACCACTCCACAAAAGAGAAGTGTCAGCATCTTTGAGGAAGAAGAAGACCAGCTACTTGCCTTCAAGTCAACTGAAGCTAGCTCAAGCTTAGTGGAAGGGAAGATTTCAGAATTACCATCAACATACAATGAAGAATCACTTCCATCAAACAAGCTAGTGGATGAATGTACAAGGGAAATGCTGCAGAATTTTCAAGTCAATGAGCAAAGCTATCCTCACTTAGCGACAGCTGATGCAATTGAAGAAGGTGAAGTTGAGTGGAAGAGAAGGTATCAATCAGATTGGAGTCACTCAACTTGTAGTAGCTCACTCAAGGAAGACTCCAGATACTCAGCTACTTCATCATTTGTCAACACTGTATGTGCTGCTCAAGATCTCACTTCAGTGAATCAGTATGTGACGAAGCTCGAAGATGAAGAGACTGATTCAACATCAACCATGCTCAAGACTGAAGATTTAGAAGGACAACTCAGTGATAAAATTGAAAATCTTCAAATTAAGGTGAATTTATTTCAAGATATTGAGATTGAAATTCCATTTCAGAAGCCGAGGGATGAGCTCTTTGAAAATTCAAACCCAAAGTACACAAATCTTTCTCAAAATTCTATTTGTTTTAAAATTTTTCAATTAGAATAAGATGATTCTTGAAGTTAAGCCTTGTTATGATAATAATCATGTTTATAGACTAGATTTTCTTGGAAATAAAAATGAGGCTATTAGTTTTAACTTTGATAATTTTATGCCTAATAAACCTGAGTTAGAGAAAAAGATTAATGCTAAATATATGATTCATGCTCTAGTTAATCACAATTTGCTTTATTTTGTAATTTGATCATAATTGTGGTTATGGATGCTTATGTTTATCACAAGTTTTGTAAATCCCGATCCTGTTAATATTCTTAAACTTGTGATAATAATTAGTCTAGCTCTAGACTATAAATTAAGCACTTTTCGGGAGGTAACCCGTTTTTAGTTAGTTTATGTTTTTGTTTTAGTTTTTTTAGAAAGGTTAAACACCTTCCTTTGATTACTAATTTGTGGCCAATTACCTAGAAAGATTTTGTTTAAATTGCATTCATCAAGTTCTATTTAGATTGCATTTTGCATATATCACCCTGTTGCATTTAGATTAAAGTTGCATGTTTGCATTTTAATTGACTTGGTTGTTTATTTAACTTCATGATATGCGCTTTCATGTTTATGTTAAATGCTTAATCAGTGTTTTTCCTTAGCAATTTTGTGTAAGCATGGTGCTTAGACTAGATTGTTGATCATCGTGATGAAGTTCATTAAACCTTGCTAGTTATCCATGTTTATATTTGGTTGATTAATTTATAAGCTTTGCAATGCGCTTTGTTTTTCTTGTTCTGTTATGAGTTTATGACCTTGATAAAATATGGTGTTTCAATCTTGGTTAGTTAAATCTTTATGGCTATAGAGAGACTTAGCAATCTTGTTGTAGACGTCGTGTTTATAACTTGATTCAATCATTGTCATCGTTTATATGCTTATCTCATGCATACATTTACATTTGCACATTTATACACTCATATAGGTTTTATTAATCCTTGTTTTAACTAGAGTAATTAAGCCACAAGTTAGGAATCATTGGATGTGTTAGATGAAGGTAGATTTTATCTACTTCCCGATTATCACCCCAGGAGTATATTTGTGCGCTCAAATTGTTTTGTAGGGATGGAGTGTGTTCATGAGGATTGGAGGAACCTTTTGTGATGAAGATGAAGGAGAACATTGAGGAAAGTGTTTCAAGAACCAACACATATGCCACCATGGTGCCCACAGATTGAAGGATTGAGAATTGTCAACATCTCTGAAACTCAAATCTGGAACCTGAAGAAGTCGTCAAGTTTCTGGTCGACTCCACAAGATAAAAGCAGAATATTTTCTTATATTTCAAAGCCCCATCAAGTTAGCTTTCCAACGGATCAAACAGAGCTTCATTTGGAATTTTCTACAAAGATTTATGGCCAAAACATTGGACGTGATTCGAGCTGTAAACAGTTCTGACAGCACGAAGTCTCTGGAGTAAAGATGGCATAATTCCTTCTTTCGGAATCGAATTTTAGTGCACGGGTACTCGTTGTAAATGTAATTTTAAGGGCTATCCAATAGATCTATTATTGGAGGCATGTTTTGTTTGAGATCAAGGAGATATTTCATGAAGAATAGGAGGTCAGCTACAATGATGATGACTAGAGGAGGAAGATGATGGCAATAACAAGGAAGAAAGGATGGGCAATGCTTACATAGAACACTCATGAGCCAATTCAGAGGATTATAGTTATTTCAAAGGACGCCATGAGTTAGACATTCAAGAAGGTGGTGCAACATTTGAAGGTGCCATAAGTTACAAGAACACTTTCTAAATATGGAGAAGCCACAAATGGTAAGTTTGAAGATTGGTGGATGATGAACAAGTGAAGTGTGTACACTAGCAAGCAACCAATAAGAAGCCTAGAAGGCCATCTAATTTTCATCCTTCCATGATAAGAGAGATTCAGCTACACTTCATCAAACGGACGGTAACATTTTCTTAAATCTCCTATCTGTATTCATATTTTACCTACTATTATGCTTTCGTTTATCTATTTGAAGATTATATCTTATGCTTTGAGTGAATAACAATGGGGATATTGTATTGTTTAAGTGTGGGGAGGTTAATCATCAAATGTGTTTTTGCCTTGTTTATAAAATAAAAATTTATTAAGTCTAAATGTGTTTGAAATAAAATTTCTCAATAAATTTAAGTTTGTTCTTTATAATTACTTTGAATATTGATCTCGTTCAGATTCATAACATGTTTATTGTGGTGCTTCAAAGATTGATTAGTAGTGCATAACCTACGATTTGATTAGAGAGATAATGTTTTATAGCTTTGCTTAGGTTCTTTAAGAAAAGATTTAGAGGATGATTTATTTATTTATTTAAAAAAACTCTTGTGATCAAGTGTTCCATCCCTTTGTCAAGAAAGGAAATAATTCCTATTAAGCTTAGTTGAAAACACAGTTTATAAGCTAGTTATCTCAAATGAGCTTGGTTAAGGTTGATTCCTTTAGAAGATTTGATCTCTTTGAAAAAATTTGGTTATCTATTTTTATCTCTTGATTGCTAGCCTCCACATATATATTTAGTACAAGTTGTTCTACACTAGAGCACTAGAATCGCTGAATTTCATATCCTTTAAAACCCTTTGATTTTTCGACACTCATTACCCAAATAGTGAAGTTTTTGCTCTTTTGCTAATCATGAGAAAAAGTTCTATAGTTATGTTGATCCAGCAAAAGGGAGAAGTAAAAAATAGAGGTCGAAAAAAGAGAAGAGAGAGACAGAGGGGACGATAAAAAAAAAAAGAGGATGGCGCCCAGTAAAAAAAGAGAGGGAGAAAAAAAGGTCCAAGTGGTCAAATTAAATAGAAAAAAGAGATAAGTAGAATTAGGAAAAAGAGAAAGGAAAAAAAAGAGAGAAAAAGGTAGAATTAGGAAAATTTTAGAAAAGAGAAAGAGGCTCAGTGTTTATCAGTGTAATGAGCAAAATCTTTCACTTTTCCAACCATGTGCAAATTCCGAGAATTGTCCCATTTCATTTATTCAATATTGCACATGTCCAACATCTGTATCTTCTTTTTCCTTCTCTCTATTTGTGCATATTTATTTTCTTATTTCCAATGACCAAATTAATTCAAGGTGATTAGATAATCTTTAGGGAGATATGTTACCTAAACAATAAGTTGATTTAACTTAGCTGGCCTTTACCGACCTCCTCTTAAACTCTTGTGAGATGTGAGATAGTTACTTTTTATATATAGGATAGCCATATAATATAAATGCCTACATGTGAGCTTGACAAAGAAGGACCGATGTAATGTCTTGATCTATGGAGATTATTTTTTATACAAAAAAAATTCCTTCATTTTGAAAGGAAATCTTGGTTTTGGTATGATTCGTTTCATTTTAAAAATTTCTATGGGGATCTCTATGCATGAAAGTTGATTAAAATGCCCATGTTGAGGTTGAATTGAATTTTGAACTTGATTAGTTCGAGAAGTGATTGTTTAGAACTAGCTTAGATTTAGTTGAGTTATTTGTTTAAATCTAGTAGAGTTATTATTTTAGGTTTAGTTGAGTTTTGCATCGATCTCTTTGCTCGAGGACCAGTAAGATCTAAGTGTGGGGATATCGTTGACGCACGTTATGTACTAAAAATATGCTATATTTTCATATGATTTTATATCTTTTTGAGAGTCAATCTTATCATTTAATCTTTGTTTTGCTAACAAATAACCCCGTTTTCGAGAATGTTCTTTGTTTTTTTGCAATATTAATTTTTGCAGGAAAATAGGGTATAATTGTGATATTTTAAAGATTTCTCGAATCAAAGATTTATGCTACTAGTCCAGAGAGATGGAATGATTAATAAAAGAAGGACAATTGAAGTCCAAAAGAAGGCCCAAGCCCAAGAGAAGATTCCGGTGGCTAAAGATTGCTTGAGTACGAAGAATACGAAGATAAGGAAGGTTTATCAATTGTCCAATCCAACCTCCAATTAAATCTCGAGATATTCTCGGATTTCAGGACAGCAGCACCTTGTGGGCCCAATTCGGAGTCCTTAATGATGTCAAATGAAGAAAGTTTGAATACCAAAGTTGTATATCGCTTCGAGGTCTACAATTTAGAGTCTGAGTTTGCCTTATTTCGACTTCGCATGATGGAGTTATTGTCGAAATACTAAAAGCTACACAATATGGAAAGCTGATTTCGGGAAGGACTAGGTCAAGGACTTCTTCTCCAAGCAAGGAAACTTCATGGACGCCCAAGAACTTTCAAGACTCTTGTATATACATAGAAATAGGTCTATTAGGACTCTTATAACCGACCTATTAGATTCCATGTATAGGGGACTCTCCGAAGTATAAATATATGGCCACCCTAGAGGGAGAGGCATCCAATTCATTGTAAACTAGCGCTCCAAAATTAGGGTTTAGGGTCCATCTTCGCAAGACTTGCCGAGAAGGAGATCTCGGTTAAAGGAGGAGGCTGGACTAGAGGGGGTCGGCCGACTCACCCCCCTAGGGTCGGCCGACCCCAGCTATTCCCGGGGAGATTCGAGTTCATCTTTCGACATGTTCTTCATCGAATCCATCTCGACAACTATGCGCTTCAAGTTCATGATGTATCTCGAATAATTCTCTGTTCTTCTTATTTTGCTATGATAAACCTTGAGTTCAATCAATGAAATGGTCTATTTACTGTGAGTTCTTTGTTTATACATGATTTATGATCCATATCTTTGCAATACTTCATCTCTACACGTGACCCGGCCGGGGTTGATTTATCAACATGTCTTGTAGTAGATCTTTTTACTTTAATTAGTTGATTGAATCTGCTCATGCTTAGAGATGGTTTAGGTTTGCTAGTTCGTCGATTACCTGGTTACCAGTGACAGTAGAGCCCGGGGAAAGGTTCGAGCAAGTCTATGACCTTCATGATCATGTTTATTCTATGTTTCACGTTAGATCCATACTCAGGGAAGTTCGTAGTTTATAAGAAGTTTGTCTCATATCTCTTGCTAATCCCTTAGCTGTATTAGCTTCTTTTATCGGTCTTGCTTTGATCCTATTAAGCTCTTGTTCTTGATCCAGTATATGCCTTGATCCAGTATATGCTATAATCTAGTTCTATATCCAGTTTATGCTTTAGTTAGTTTCTTATCTAGTTTATAATTACAATATCGTTTATCATCCTTTAGTCTAGTTTAGATATAGATTAGTCAGTAATTAGACTCTCTTTTATCTTTTAGTTTATTAGATCTATTAGAGTTAGTTAGTAATTGATTAATCCTTGATTAATAGTAGTTTAAACCTAGTTTTCCACGGATTGACAAAACCCTTGATACTCATATTGGGGAAAGGCTACACCGATACTATGCGCTTGCAGTATAAGGTTTGGCGTGGTTAAGTGCCGTCAATAGTATCCTGAGTAGCCGTCGAGGCAGAAAAAGAAGAAGTGTTTTGCTAGTCTTTCCAACATTTCATCAATGAAAGGAAGAGGAAATTGATCTTTCCTGGTGGCGGCATTAAGCTTTCTGTAGTCAATGCACATCCGCCATCCTGTGACAGTTCTTTGTGCTATAAGCTCATTGTTCTAATTTTTGACAACCATCATCCCTCCTTTTTGAGCCACAACTTGTATTGGACTGACCCATTCGCTATCACTGACGGGGTATATGATTCCCGCGTGAAGTAGTTTTAGTATTCCTTCTTAACTACCTCTCTCATCGCATTGTTAAGTCGACGCTGTGGCTCCCTAGTTGGCTTGTGATCAGCCTCCATAGGGATACGATGAGTGCATAGGTTGGGATTGATTCCTTTTTGGTCTTGAAGAGAGTATCCAAGCACAGATCTATACTTCTCCAGAACTAAAAGTAATCGCCGGCTCTCACTCTCCGTCAGCTTGTCGCTGATGATCACCAGTGTATCCTCATTCCCGTGGAGGAAGGCGTACTTCAGGCCAGGCGGTAGTTGCTTTAGTTCTATCTTCGGAGCTTCACACCGTAAGGATTCACCAAGTTCTTTGAACTTCCATGGCTCCTCTACCGTACTGAAGTCGCTAACAGCCTCTTTCTCTAGGCTATTTTGACCTATTTCCTCAAGTGAAAGGCTCATCACTTCTTCCATAGGGTCAATCTCTGGCTTTGCTTCAGTCTTGGCATTGCGTGACCTATCGATATTGACAATGATTTCTTCATTGCCAAGCTGAAGCTGCAATCTCCCTCTGTATATATCTGAGATGGTGAGGGCGGCGATTGGGATCCCAACCACGATTAATGGTGGAGACCCCTCGGTGTCGGTATTTGATACCGGCAATGCACCACGGGGTGTGTTACGTAGTGCTTTTGGTGTGGCGAAATCGGTGTAGCTCGATGGTTCACGTAGAGATGCGACAAAACACAAGGGTTTATACAGGTTCGGGCCACGAGATGCGTAATACCCTACGTTCTGTTTGGGGCTGATTGTATTGATTTGAGCTCTCGAGGTTACAATGAAAGCTAGGGCATCTGGTGGTTGGTATGCTATGAGATGATCGATCGTCTACGTAAGTCGGTTTCCATCTATGAGTCCTACCCGGCTTGGAATCCTACACAGAATCTAAGATTATACGCTTCCTTCCTTGAGTCCTGCTGCTTCTGGAATACAGAGTCCGAACCAACTCTTTTACACCTTCCTAAATTACAGTGCCTTGACTAGATCTTCAAGCTCATCATCTGTTCTCGGGCCCATGAGACCAGTCGGCACCCTGCATAGGGGCCTGTTGTCTCCATTGGACCCTCCAACAGCCCATGTACTGAATCAATGCCGTGAGGGCCCAGGGGATATCTATCCCCCACAAGCCCTCGAGGCTCGAGTTAATTTAGAGATTAATTGACTCGAGACTCCAGAAAGAATAACATACTGCTCATGAGTTTCTCATCCAAGTCAACACTGTTTTTCATGGTGCACCGCTAGGTGCACCCCATGGGGTAGCCCCCGAGCTTCAAGTTGACTTGAGTATCAATCAGCTTGAAGATGTAAACCCTTCAATTAGACTTCTCAGAATGCATTCCTCAGGACCGAGTCAATCTGAGAAATAACAGATCCTTTTATCCGAGTTACCATCTGTCCCCAGCTTTTTGAGTCATAGAAAGCCAGAATTCACTCTTCCTGCTTTTTCGGATTTAGGATAAAGAATAATTTTCCCACAAATCTCGCACCCCATGGGATTAACCCAAAGGGAACGAGCAGAGGGTACCGAGGAGTTAAACGAAAAAGCCCCAAAAAACAGGAATCTTTTGAACACGCAGTAGCCATTATTCGCCCAAGCGATGACTGACGCATGGAAGAAGTCGAAACGACGCAGCCTATTGAATCGTGTTCACAGCGATCGAAGCAGGGTGGCCGTACGATAAGAGCAGAGCCATCGCCCGGCCGTCCATTATGCCTCCACTGAGTACTCAGTTCTTCAAGAAAACCCCAAGAACTCTCCACCCCCTCGCTCTCAGCCATGGCTGGAGGAAAGGGCAAGAAGCTTGCGCGCTCAGTTCTTCAAGAAAACCCCAAGAACTCTCCACCCCCTCGCTCTCAGCCATGGCTGGAGGAAAGGGCAAGAAGCTTGCGCGCTCACCACCACCGTCGGAGTACGAGGACTCCGACGACGTGTGGTTCGGCGGCGCGTACGATGAGGAGTCCTCGGAGGACTTCTCCTCCAGCGAGGAGCAGAAAGCCCCCGAGGATGCGCCGCCGCGGGAGGACGAATCGGAGCCCAACACCGATGACTCCCAAGGCTATAACCGCACGGAGCGCGCCAAGGTCCGTGGCCTCCGCCGCGCCGCTTTCCAGGATTCCTCCGAGGAGGAGGAGGACAGCGAGGAGGAGGACTCCGACGACGACGACGCCGCCCCCAGTGGCCATGATGGCCCGGGCGGCCACGACGGTGATGACGGCGGCCACGACGACGGAGATGAAGCCGACGCTCCGGCCTCCAAGCGCCGCCGTGTCACCGGACCCCCGGCCGGGCCCTCTACCGGCATGTAGTCCACCACCACCACCACCACCGTAGTAGTAGTAGTAATAGTTAGGAGTAGATTAGGATAATCCGCCATCATTATATGTAATCCACCGTTATGAACTATGTTTTATATAATGAAATCCATCATATTATCCTTCGTTCTTGAGTTCTTCTGTGTGTTCTTATCTTGAAAATCTTGCATCTGAGTCAAAATGCATCTTTTGAGTTCTTTGAAGTAAAGACGAAATCATACGACAAAAAAATATCACACTTCGCTTATGCCCAGAGTTCGAGCAAGACTCAACTCACTGGGCCAAATTAGAGACCTCATTCTCCGAGTGATAGAAAACATGAACTTATGCTATGAATACCGAATAAACAACTATTCTTTTTAAGAGATCATCCCGACTGAAATCGACGACTTAAATTCTGAAAGATCCGACTGAACCATTAACGTCATAAGATCCGAGTTAATGTTAGCGATAGCCGCAATTTTCGTCAGTTCTCGAGGACTGTTACTGACGGCGTCAGGGTTATTTGAGATCTATACCCTGAACCGATTTCATTCACCTGAGAACCGTGCTACCATTCTTTCCCACTGAGCCCGCCGCCACCATTGTTTGAACTTAGAGCACTACTGCATCCTTCACTTCTCGAATCCTCAACCCAACAGAGACATCCACATCCATGGCTCCCAAGAAGAAAACCTTGAGTGAACGCGGAAACACCAGTGAGGGCGTGCCACACAATGAGAAGTGGCAGTTGCCTTCGCCATACCTAGTGTACCGCCCCTCCACTGTCACCGAGCCCATGCTACAATCATTAGTAGCTATGGGCGTCCTGCCACCGAAGGAGGTGGCAAACTGGAGGGTGCGCGAGAAGAAAGATGATACTGCTCCAACCGAGGACACCTTCGAGGCAATGGTGTTCATGCCGCTCTTCATCCGCGGGTTAGTCTCCCTGTCGTGCGAGGCCTACTGTAGTTCTATGCAATCAACTTGGCCCATCTAAACCCCAATTCCGTCCTCCAACTTTCAATTTTTGTCCACCTTTGTGAGGCGTTTCTTGGAATTGTCCCTCACTTTTGCTTATGGAAGTACTTATATCACTGCAAAGCCGGTCTGAGGGATGGAGTGTTACAAGTTACTGGAGGGGCCAGCTTTGAGCTGCGAAAGAATCGTAAAGCTGTTTACTTGGATATCCCCCTTCCAGATAAAACAGAGGATGGCACTCCGAGTGGTTCTATATAGAAAACCATGGAAACTCTCTCCCCCTAAGGGGGTCTAGGAGGCAACCTAACAGTAAGCTGGCAAGCTGGGAAGAAGGGCCAACTGTTGAGGAACAAACTGAGGTCAATGTGCTGATAGAAGTAGCCATTCTGAAAGAAAATGGCCTTACTGCCCATGCTGTGGTCATAGATTTTGTTTATCGCTGCATTCAGCCACTGAAGGATAGGATTTACCCTGCCTATTTGTATGTCGGAGCTAGTGATCCAACTAGAGAGACAACCCGAGGTATGACTGAAGATGATGTCAAATCCCGAGTGGAGTTGATACTCAGAGGTGAAGCTCACAATGAGGGTACTCCTAAACCATATTCTGTGTGGAATCCAACTCCAAATGTAAGTGACCTTACTCTGATTTCTGTAAGTAACCTTACTTGCGTTCAGCTCCTGACACGTAGAGTTAATGCAAAGCAATATATCCAAGTTCCTGTCAGACCCAACATCTTCTGGCACTGACAGTCTATCAAAACGATAATCTGAATTATCCGCCGAGGAGATGGAGGCTGTTGTTGCTGCTGCTCATGGTGCAGGAAACAACGAAGGGCATACCTTTATTGTGATACAACGTGCAGCCCAGACCGCTCAAGAAACAAATATGAGCGACGTCACCAAGGCAGCCCCCGAGCTTACAACTGCTCCAAGTGGCGTGAAGACGCGAGCTGCAGCTGGCCAGGGGCGTACCAAGGCAAGAGCCACTCGCACCATGGTAACACAAAAACAGAGGACAAGCAAGAGGACAATCAAGTATGTGACAAGCTCTCCTGAGTCAACGGACAAAGCTAGCAAGAAATCCAGATATTCCTCCCACACTGTAGCTAAAACTGATGACTCATCAGTTGGGGTAAACTGGACTAGCTTGGTTGATGAGGACGATAAAGAAGAAGAGCAAGCTCAACTGTGTCATCGTGAGAGGCGATCCAAGAAACATCATGATGACACCACAGTGACCCCTTCTGCATCCACTCTGCCACCTAATGAAGATGAGATTGATCTGATGTCAGAAGATTTAGACCTAGATCATATTATGAGAGATGCTTGTAAACTTCCCTTCACTTTATGTACTGATGAGGACATAGACCCACTGTCAGCATGCTCTAAGGGGCAACCGTCTGAGAAGTCAAGCCCCCGAGCCTCAACAGAGCTGGCACCGAAGGACTCGGAGCCTGAAAACCGCGCAGACACAATGCCGACAGATATTCCTGAGGTCGAGACTGATGCTCATATGGATGAGGCCACTGAAACTGTGAATGAGGCACAAATACTGTCTGACAACTGGCAGGAGGCACTGATCGGAGCAGCTCCAGAAGAACTACGGCATATGTCTGTGACCGAGCCATTACCTGAAGCCAACATCACCCAGGAGCAACCAACTGAGATTGATGCAAGAGATACTCCCTAGCCAACATCTGAAGCCCATGAATTGGCTGAAGAACCAAAGCATACTGATCATGTCGAGGGAGGACAATCTGACATCGTGGCCACAACTGAGCCAGATAACGCCCAACCCCCCTAGTTGAAATAGATGATAACAGTCGCCGACTTGTACCAGCATCCCCAAGTTCAAGGCTACTGACAGCTTTCGAGGTATGCCATCCTTTCAACCTATTATATCCTGCATTGCCCTTGCTGTCACCTAAACAACTCGAATTACTGTCTGCAGGCTATGCTGAAGACGCTACAAGGTGGAGTTCAACAGGCCAGCATGATCCATGAGAAGATTGCTGCACTATCCAGCCTTGAGGTTACCACTTTGAGGCAGCAACTAGCAAATTCTGAGGCTATGCGCAAAGCTGAGACGGCAGGTATGTATTTGACCTTTCCTTACACTTTAACTAATATCTGAGTTCCCAAGCTGAACCGTGTGCTCGTTGGCAGCTGCTGCCGCTGAAATTGCCTGCCTAAAGCAAGCGGCTGTAACTCGAGAGACAGAGCACCGTAACGCCATTGCTGATAGAGACCAAGCCCGAGATACAACAGCTGACCTTTGCAGGCAGCTGGACATTGAGAAGAAAAACCATGAGGTAACCTGTCAAGAATCTCAACTAGCATATTCTCTGCTCACAGAAGCGTATGAACTATATCATTCTACAGGAGATGATGCAACAAAGAACTGATGAGTACCAGCAGCTACTAGAATCTCGAGATGGCTTTGAGAAGTCATTCTGTGAGACTGCTAGTTCCTTGGAGGCTTTGAGGAATAGCCACTCCTTAACACGCCAAGCTCTTAAGGACAAAGAGACTGAGTTGGCTGAATCCCAGAGTGCCCATGATAAAATGAAGAAGGTGCTAGCCTCTACGAGGTCTGCACTCAAAGAATCCCGAGATGAGGCTGCTCATCAGGCTCAAGTGTTCGAGGCTTTCAAAAGGAACTACGAGACCAGCAAGAAGAACTGCAACAAACTGAAGGACGCCTTTGAGAAGACAAAGGAAGCTGCATTGGCTGCAAACACCGCTCTGATCAAGATTTTGGACATCTGTGCGCTAGAGAAAGCTGCACCTCGTCTTTTGGGTGATCGAATAGCAACTTTTATGGATGGCATGAAGTCTAAGATTTCTGAGCGAGTAAAAACTGTTCTTACTTGCGTTCTTATGGTCATCAAGAATTCATGACCTGAGATCGACTTGACAAGTTTACCAGTGCGAATAGTAAATGAGAACCAGAATGCTGAGCATGAAGATGAAGCCTGCATGATTGCTGAACTCCTTGTAGGTGACAATGAGTAAACGATGATTCCCCATGTAATGCAATGAACTGAATGCTCTGTGTACATATTTGGCTCTTTAAGTCGTCACTTTAACCATTGTTCTGCAAAACAGAGTTAGTTTATGAATGAATCAAATAGTCTATGCGTACCTAAGAGTCGTATTTGCGTAGAGAAAAGAGATAATGTTAAGTCGGCAACGCGACTTTAGTTAAAACTTATGGTATAGCAGTAATTACGAAAGTAAGATTTAAGGATAATGAGCACGAGTACTGTAAGAAAGAGTAATATGGTGAAGCAAAGACATGCAGTATCAAGCTGTAGGTCGCCAAACCTAAGCCCATTGTCTTTGTTCGACTAGGGCCTTGAACGCTCCCCGATTGTGAGGTCCTGCAAAGGCATGTAGCATCGTGTTGTCGGTCGACTGACCTGGGCCGATTGCCTTTGTTTTGTTGGGGCCTTGAGTGCTCCCCTGATACGAGTACGAACGAGAGCATGTAACACCGTGCTGTCGGTCAACTGACCTAGGCCGATTGCTCTCGTGGTGGGGCCGGAGTTATCCCTATCAAGAGTAAGAGTGGGCATGTAGCACCGTACTGTCGGTCGACTGACCTAGGTCGATTGCCCATATACAGCGAGTGAGTAACACGAGTGAAAACAGAAAAAAGAACATAGAATGCTTTATCTCAAGAGTACTTTTATTCATAGAGTATGAAGAGTACAATGAAGGCAGAGTACAGAAAACGACATTGATTGCTAATTCTAGAAATCACAGAAAAGCATTACGCGTAGAACCTGCGCAGATGCTCAATGTTCCAAGAGTTCCTGACTAGTGTCCCGTTCATTTGAGACAGACGATATGATCCTGGACGGGTGACTTCTGTGACGATGTATGGACCTTCCCAAGGAGGAGATAACTTATGCTGTCCCGCAGTCTTGAGCACCCTGCGTAGCACTAATTCCCCTATTGAAAAGGAATGAGGCCTCGTGTATCGATCATGGTAATGACGTAGAGTCTGCTGATAACAAGCCTACTAAATAACAGAGTTCAGGCGCTCCTCTTCGAATAAGTCAATCTCCTCGATGCGTGTTGCCTCGGCTTCGGCAATATCCATGAAGGCCAGTCGTGGGGCTCCAAACTGTAGGTCGGCAGGCAAAACTGCCTCCGATCCATATACCATGAAGAAGGGCATGTTCCCTGCAAGGGCTTTACTGGGTTGCGTTTGGAGGCTTCAAACCACATATGGAAGCTCACGAATCCACTTGCCCGCTAACCTCTCATTCTTGTCAAAGATTTTCTTCTTGAGTGCGTCCAGAATCATGCCGTTAGCTCGCTCGACTTGCCCGTTGGCTCTGGGATGAGCCACCGATACATACTTAATCCTAATGGATCTTTGCTCATAGAAATCGAAGAATTCTGAGCCCATAAAGTTAGACCCCAAATCTGTGATAATGGAATTCATGATCCCAAAGCGAAAGATGATATCTTGAATGAACTCAACAGCTTTGGTAGATGTCAATGAGGCAATGGGCTTGTACTCAATCCATTTGGTGAACTTGTCGATGGCGACCAACACATGAGTATATCCACCTTGAGCTTTCTTGAAAGGCCCAATCATATCCAGCCCCAGCAGCCAAAGGCCACGAGACTGGTATATTCTGCAACTACTGTGCTGGAAGATGATGCTGCTTGGTGAGGAATTGACAAGCCTCGCAGTGTTGCACTAACTTGGCAGCATCCTTCTCTGCCATAGGCCAATAGAAGCCGGCCCTGAACGACTTCCCAACCAATGTGCGTGAGGCAGCATGAATTCCGCAGACTCCAGCGTGTATCTCCATGAGCAAGCTCTACCCTGATGAGGTATCTAGGCATTTTAACAAAACCCCTGAGGCACTGCGCTTGTATAACTCGTTGTTGATCAGAGCATAGCTAGAAGACCATCTTGCTATTCGCTCGGCCTCTACTTTATCATCTGGAGTTTCTTCATTCAGGATATACCTGATGATAGGGGCCCTCTAGTCAGTCGGCATATCCAGAGTTAAGATGTGCCGGTCGGGAGGTGTGTTCAGCTCATCTAGCTGAATGGAGGGATGATGAAGCTCTTGGACGAAGATACCAGGACGTACTTTGGCTCATGATGAGCCTAGCTTGGACAAAATATCAGCATCCACGTTGCGATCCTGATCCACATGAATATACTCGAGACCTTGAAATCTGCCTTCTAGTTTGCGAACTGCCTCGCAGTATTTGTCCATACTTTCTATAGAGTGATCCCACTCCTTGTTGACCTGATTGATGACCACTAAAGAATTTCCATAGGCCATTAACCACTGAATCCCAAGTGATATGGCTATGCGAAGACTGTGAAGAAGAGCCTCATACTCAGCTGCATTGTTGGAAACCGGGAAGAGAATCTGTAGCACATACTTGAGTTTTTCCCCTGCCGGTGAGGTGAAGACAACTCCAACGCCGGCTCCTTCCAGTTTCAACGAGCCATCGAAGTACATCTTCCAGACCTCCATGATTTCTGGCTTCTCAGGGACCTCGTGTTCGGTCCACTCGAAGACAAAGTCAACTAGTGCCTGGGTCTTGATGGCGGTACGGGGACGAAACTCGATGTTGTTAGCCCCCAGCTCACAGGCCCACTTGGCAATACGCCCGGTGGCCTTCCAATTATGCAAGACTTCTCCGATTGGGAACTCAATGGCGACTATGATCTTATGCTCCTCAAAATAATGACGTAGCTTACGCACGGTAATGAGAACTGCGTATAATAACTTCTTAACTTGAGGGTACCTGATTTTGGAGGGGCTGAGGACTTCGCTGATGAAGTAGACCGGATGTTGCTTGGGTACTGTGTGCTGTCCGTCCGGCCGCTCGACTACCAATGCAGTGCTGATCACATGAGTCGTACAAGAGATGTAGAGAAGCAAATCTTTAGTCGGTGAGTCGGCAGTGGCACGATTGGGAAACTTGAGTACGGGAGGCGAGGTTAGGAATTTTTTTAGAGCGTCCAAAGGTTCCTGAGCCTCTGTGGTCCACTGAAACTGATCTACCTTCTTAAGGAGTTTGTAGAAGGGCATTCCACGTTCACCAAGTCGCGAGATGAATCGACTCAAGGCTGCCATGCACCCGGTCAACCTTTGAGCGTCTTTCTGTGATCTGGGAGGATGCATGCGTAGAATAGCCTTGATCTTTTTGGGGTTGGCTTCGATTCCTCTATTGCTGATGACAAAGCCGAGTAACTGACCTGCAAGGACGCCGAAGACGCACTTGGTGGGATTGAGCTTCCACCGGAATTCCCTCAGGCTTTCGAACACCTGTTGTAAGCCGTCGATGAAATCCTCCGCGTTTTTGGTCTTGATCACGATGTCATCAACGTAGGCTTCGACATGGAGGTATAGCAGTATGCGCCGAAAGGCGTGATAAACGCTGTTTTCTCTTGATCCTCGATTGCTAGGCTGATCTAGTGGTAGCCTGAGTAACAATCGAGAAAAGAGAGTAAGGCGCAGCCGGCCGTAGAGTCAATGACCTGGTCAATACGAGGTAACCCGAATGGGTCCTTAGGGCAGTGCTTTTTGAGATTGGTATAATCAACACACATCCGCCAGTCCTTTTTATTCTTTTTGAGAACGAGTACAGGATTTGCAAGCCACTCAGGATGCATCAGCTCTCTAATGAAACCGGCAGCCTTCAGCCGGGTTAACTCAACCCTAATTACCTCTCGCTTTTCAGGAGTAAATTGCCGCAGCCTCTGTTTGATGGGTTTCGCGTTGGGGAACACCTTGAGTTGGTGCTCGGCTAGCTCCCTCGGGACCCAGGCATATTCGCAGGCTTCCATGCAAACATGTCGCGATTGGCCCTTAGGAACTGGACGACAGCGTCTTCCTATTTAGGAGGAAGAAGAGCATTGATGGCAGTCATCTTGGTCGCATCCGAGGGGTCGAGACTTATCTCCTTTGTTGGGACGGCTGGCTGAATTGCCGTGCTTGAGGCCGCTTCTTGAGTCGGGATCTGGAGGTTCTCCTGTGACATGTTGGCTTCGTCCGCCTTGAGCTTCTTCTGTGCTGCCACTTGATTTTGCTCAAGGGCCATCTCCATGGCCTCTTGCACACACTCTGAGGCTCCCTTGAAGTCAACGTGTATGGAGAGAACACCACCTGGAGCTGGCATCTTGAGGACGAGGTATGGGTAATGCGGGATAGCCATGAACTTAACTAGCCCAGGACACCCGATAATGGCATTGTAGACGCAGTTCAAGGTCGGAACTTCGAAACGCAGTGTCTCGATGCGGAAGTTTTCTGCGGTGCCAAAGGCAACGGGCAGATAGATGTGCCCGAGTGGATATTCACCCGCACCCGGCACAATTCCGAAGAACGGGGTATCTGACTTCTTGAGTTCGCTGAGTGCGATCCCCATATCTTTCAGAGATCTAGGGAACACCACGTTGATGCTTGCCCTGCCGTCGATCAGCACCTTCTTGAGTCGGGTATCCTCGACTATGGGAGTTACCAGCAACGGGCCTGGCTCATCAAAGTTGAGCCACTGATCCACCCGACTGAAGGAAATCGGCTCGTGGGACCAAACGTATGGCTGCGGTGGCTCTGAGGTGGCCGCGTTGATCCACCGGTCCTCCAGCTTCTGCTGGCGCTTGCTCACATATGCTCTATGCCCCCCAGGATGAAGTTGACTTCCCTGTTGACGTTTGGGAAGCGTTGATTATTGCCTCCGTTTGGTCATTGCGGAGGCTGGTTCTACGGTGGGGGCGGTGGCGGAGTAGGCTGCGGTGTCGGTAACTGGCCGTGCATTAGCATGGCTTTGAAGTTGCGGCAGTTCTGGAGAGTATGGCGCATATCCTTGTGTGTAGGGCACGGCTCGTCGAGGAGTTGATCAAGGATCCGGACTGGAGCAGGAGGCGGGCCATGTGGACGTACTGGAGCTGGAGCCACGACCCGGACCTCCTCTCGAGGCCTCTTGTCCCAGCGACGATCTTGCCGCGAGGGTTCTTCATGCCTCTCCTGCTTGCCCTTTCCCCGATCATCCTGTCGAGGGCGGACAAGGTCACGAGTGCGTTCGTCAGCTGTAATGTAGCGGTTCGCTTCTTGGAAAAGGCGCTCCGAGGTAGTGGGCGCTCTTTCCAGTATATGCTTGACGAAGACCTGGTCGTTTGAGCCCTGGAGGAAGTAGTCAATCACCGTATCCTCAGATACGTCGGGGATACGATTCCTGAGAGCCTGGAACTGCTTGAGGTACGATCGCAGGCTATCTGAATCCTCACGCCTGATGGTTTTAAGGTCCCATCGCTGTGCCGGCTTGTCGGAGAGTGACTGGAAGTTGGTGATAAACAGGCGTCGGAAGTCGCCCCAGTCTTCAATGCAGCCCCGCCTGATGTGGCGAAGCCATTGAAGCGCATCCTGCCCCAATTTGATCGGGTTGTAGGCCGTCATGAGATCTTCTAAGGCATTGGCCGCCCGAGCCGCGGTAGTGTACACGGCCAGCCAATTCCATGGATCCATCTTCGTTTCAAATTTCTCAATGTTTGAGATCTTGAAATTGGGCGGCCATTCAACGTCTTGAATCCTCCTACCATAGGCTGCTATGGCTGCTTCAGTGATGCCAGCCGGATTGCCGCGGTCCTCATCTGGCCGACATGGCGGGGACTGAGGGCGAGGGTCACGCTCAGACCTCACTCGGGGAGCGGAGCTGTTCACGGAGACAGCTCCCGAGTGACCCCTAGCAGCTGGAGGACGCTGAGGGGGGCCATAATCCCGGTCGTAGTTTGCCCGCTGATCTATCTCAGTCTGGTGTCACTGAGCGCGAGACTGCTTGATGCTATGACGCGCGTCGCGGTTGCCATTGATTACCTGTCATGCATCAGTTGCCTCCTGATGCTTGGGCACAAGGTGGTCCGCTGCTCGAGCAAGAACGGTTTTGATGGCCTCCCCATCCTCGTTGTTGGGGAGGAGCTCGCAAAGCTTGACTAGCGCCCCGCCGGCTTGACTCGGAGTCTCCATGACCCCTTCGAACTCCTTCAGAAGATTGCGCCCAGGAAGTGCGGCCACCCGTTGTCGCCTGGCTCGAGCGGTTTGCCAATCGCGACGCCGCTGCTGTGCCTGGTTCCTGCGCCAATGGCTCTGAACTTCTTGATCGTCCTCGCTATCCCGGGTTACCTCGTCTACTGAGACCAGCATGGGATCTTTGTTGCCCAGGATGTGATGACGCCGGATGTTACGAATACAGTTCGCCCTCTCCCTCCTATGGCGATCTTGAGAGGTTTCAGCGAGGATAGGTTCCTCGTCGTCTGAGACCACCTCATCGATCTCGTTTGGTGCACCGCTGATCATGAGGAGCTCAGGAAAATAGAGGCTAGAGCATGGAAGCGAACCCTAAGAACTGTCGGTGATCGTGATTTCCATCCCCACGCTGGTGTTCGAAGTTGGGGCCGTGGTCATCATAGTGGTCGCACCATGATCAGAAGCCATATGAGTCTCGATGTTGCAGATCATATGATGATGGCCTGCTTCATGATCCTCCCGAGTGACCGTCGAGTGATGGCCAGCGAACTGTTCTCCCTGTCGGGGTAGAATCGATGACGAGCCATAAGTGACGGCCAATAGGTGGTGTGTCGGTCCTGCTGCAGATGCAATTGTCCAGAAGAGGCACGGACTGACTTGAGTCGGGCGCCCCCCGCGCACCCTCGTCGATATTGAGGGGAGCCGAGGCACGGGAGAGAAGCCCCTGGTGCGTGGCGGCGGAGTTGTGGAGACCGAACGGGATGGAGGGAATGAAGGGCTCCACCCGGGTCTTTTTGCGACCTTGGACAGGCGAGGCTGGCCAGGTTCGCTTCGGTGCGGGCGGTGGTGGCGGGACCCACAGTAGACGTGGGACCTAGGAGCGAGTATCAACAGGAACTCGCCTCGGGCTCCGCGGAGCGCTGCCTGAGGCGTGGGCCCACCGTGGATCTCGAGAGGGGTTTCCAGAGGGACCTGCTCTCGCCCCTGACTAGTCCGAGTCCAGACTTGAGTCGGGGAAGTTGAGAGCACCGTACGTCGGGTTGGCACCGAGGTGGTGGTCCTTGCTGAGGCCGCTTGAGTCAACGTGGTCGATGTAGATCCGGTCCTGAAGGAGACCCTCCGGTTGATTCGCGCTCCCGAGTCATAACGACCACGAAGAGCACGATCCGACTTAGCACGACGCGGAAGCGGATTCTGGCGAGGGGCCGATGCCTCGCGCTGACTTGTTGAGGCTTGACGCTGAGTCGGAGAAGGCTGACGAGGCGCTGGTCCCTGGTGATGATCTGTCGGTGCAGATCACCCATTGGGACTTGGAGTGGTCAATGGTCGCATGACGATGCGCGGTTGCATCGGTGCGCTGCGGAGCTGATGAAGGTCGCCGCTCCGATCGGCGATGAAGGTGATCGATCCGAATTGGATCATGTCACCCGGAGTGAAACCGTTGACGAGGTGGTCGGCCATGGAGCTAGCTGGTGTCAATTTCGCCACCCCCTACCTGGCGCGCCAACTGTCGGTGTTTGATACTGGCAATGCACCACGGGGTGTGTTACGTAGTGCTTTTGGGGTGGCGAAATCAGCGTAGCTCGATGGTTCGCGTAGAGATGCGACAAAACACAAGGGTTTATACTGGTTCGGCCGTGAGATGCCTAATACCCTACATCCTGCGTGGGGCTGATTGTATTGATTTGACCTCTCGAGGTTACAATGAAAACTAGGGCGTCTGGTGGCTGGTATGAGATGAGATGATCGATCGTCTATGTAGGGGGTCCCTCACCTGCCTTATATAGTCCGGCAAGGCTTGGGTTACAAGTCGGTTTCCATCTATGAGTCCTACCCGGCTTGGAATCCTACATAGAATCTAAGATTATACGCTTCCTTCCCTGAGTCCTCCTGCTTCTGGAATACAAAGTCTGAACCAACTCTTTTACACCTTCCTGAATTACAGTGCCTTGACTAGATCTTCAAGCTCGTCATCTGTTTTCGGGCCCACGAGACCAGTCGGCACCCTGCATGGGGGCCTGCTGTCTCCATTAGGCCCTCCAATGGCATATGTACTGAATCCGCGCCATGAGGGCCCAGGGGATATCTATCCCCCACACTCGGGGATGTCGAAGACGTGGAAGTCTAAGAACACATGAGTATCCTGCAAGGTTGTTTGAATTACCCTCAAAACACCTTCGCATCTCAAATAGCTACCCTTTGTCCATTGCAGACGCATGGCAGATCTTGATAGCGGCTGTGTCAGGTAGTGCTCATCCATTACATGTTTTGGGACTATATTGATTCCTACCCTTGGGTCATATGTAATATCTTGCGGTTGAAGCCTTGATATTTGGCTTGGGATGACGCTGGGATTTGGATAGAATTTGACTGCCTTCGTGTCTAGACGTCTCTCCTCTAGCCAATCCCGATTGGTTGCTGCTGAAAGCCAGAGTAGGTCCTCCTTCATATGATGTTTGTGATCTAGCAGTATGTATGTTGGTCTGGAGGTCCTGATGAAGCGTTGGTCTTGTTTTGGTAACCGAGAGGCGTCACCAAAATCCATGAAGATTTCGTCCTCAAAAGAGAACGGAGGTGCCGACAGAGGAACCGTCAAGGCTAAACTGACCCTCTCAGTTTGCCTAGAAGATGGTTGTGGGATTTCCTCAATTCAAAGGGGTACTGGTGGAGATAGGGTATATGGTGTTTGTCTCTCTTCGGTTTTGAGTGTCTTGGGTGGCTTCTGTGGAGGTGGTTCTTCTAATATCCCGAGGTCAGAAGCTTTCTCGAGGATTTTGTCGAGAATTTTTCTTCCCTCAGATGGTGTCAAGTGGTAGAATGACCCTCCTAAGGCTAGGTCGAGACAGAGATCTGCTCCGGGTGTGAGACCCCGAACGAAATGCTGTAGCAACAATGCCTCTGAAATACCCAAATCTAGCCCTGATGAGGCCAGACGGTTGAAGCGTTCCCAAACTGCCCCCAAAGATTCTCTTTCGCGCTGCCAGAAGTTGAGTACTTCGCAGTGGAGATCGATAGCCTTATTTGGCAGAAAGAAACGGAGACAGAAACCAGTTTTTAAGTCCTCCCAACTCCCTTCTACTTTACCAACTGTCTGCTTGTACCAGATTTTTGCCTCCCCCGTTAGCAAAAACGGAAAAAGCAACCATCTAATTGTGTCACCAGACATTCCTGAGATGACCAAACAGCTGCATAACTGCTCAAACTCCTGGAGGTGTGTGTAGGGACATTCTGATTTGTGCCCTCCGAATGATTTATCCAGAACCATGGCTATCAAGTCGGGACGTAGCTGATAGCCTTCTATGGTGACAGGTGCGGATGATGGTGGAGGCTCCAAATAATCGCCCTTTGGAGCGGCGAGTTGAAAGATAGGCATGGAATTCATATGGTAGATGGTGTGTGGTATTTGGTGGGGATATATGTGGTGGTTGTGTATGGTGTGAGTATGGACGATCCTAGGTTCTAGTTGAATTAGCTACCGTTCCCCGACTACGGTGCCAGAAAAGCTTGTTGGCATTTCTTAGCCTACTGATATAGATCCACAAGCGCACGGAAACACGTTGTAGCTTTTCACTTGAGAGTATTCTGAGGAATCGAAATCCACGAGGAACGAGGAGTAACTCAATGTAGAGCAGATAGAACCGAACAGTAAAGCTAGCAAGGTAGAGGTAAAGGACAGAATATAGCAGGTTCACTACTTTAAATAAAACATCTTAACCTTACTTAACAAACTAGTGTTCTACTCAACAGGTTACTTGGACACTACGCCTATAGAACCACTTCTGGGCACCAGAGTGCTGATAACCCAGATGAGAAAGGCGGGCACTACAGAACTCAGCTATGCGTCGATGACCACTTATCCGGACAACGGAGTGGAGTACACAGGGTACACGCTCACTGTCACCAAGTGGACCTACCACCAAAGCTGCGTGGGACAAGAGCAAGACACCCTCCAAGGCAAACTCTAGTCTGGACACCATGTCTACACAACCGAGTTTACGACTACACAGGTTCGAAGCCTGAGAGCAAGCACAACCATATAGCTAAAATACACAGAGCACACTTAGCACCCGTTAACTACTGAGCAAAGCACTGAGTATGTAAATAAAGTAAGTATGAAATTAATAAAGAAGGGGAGCAAGGAACTTTACTGTATCTTGGAAATAGAGTAATAATTCCTCTGAGAATAAGAGCTCGGGAACAGAAGACCAAAGATAATTCCGACTCCTTCACTCTACAACTCACTACTCTTGATACAACTTGGTTTTCTCTACAATGCCAAGGGTGGCTTCACTACAATGCTCACACTCAACTACACAACCACACTTGTGTTCTATTGATCCACCACACCTTGCAAATGACCTCCCGAGGGGTATTTATAGCTTGGATGGCTGAGGGGGGTATTTGTAGGTGTGTAAGTCAGTTGTTGGGTTAAGTTGGTGGTCGGCCGACCCTAAGGGCAGGTCGGCCGACCTCCCTGGAGGTCGGGCGACCATCCGATGCACCGCCTTTTGTGATCCTGACGCTGAGATGCTTTCCAAACGTTGGTTGGCGGTTGTGGCGGTTGGAACACGTGAAGAATGCTTCCAAGGGGAGGTCAGCCGACCTTAGGGGAGGTCGGGCGACCACGTGTTAGCTCCTGATTGGTTGCATGGCCCTTCCCCTCGATTGATGACATCCTTGATCCACGGTTCAGTGATCTTTCGACGCTTGGATGCCTCGGACATTTGATCCAATGGTTGTAGTTGACATGTTTTGTGTTTCTTTGCATGCAGGTCCAGGATTGGTGACATGGCAGGGTCGGGCGACCTAGCCTCCTGGGACTGGGGCTGCCTGATGGGCTACCTGGGTCAGGTGACCTGGTTCCTGGGTCAGGCGACCTGGTTCCTGGGTTGGCCGACCTGTGGTGGTAGTCGACCGACTAGGATGTGGTCGGTCGGCCTAGGTTTCTGGCCCACTGCCCCTCTCCTTGCCTTATTGTCTACATTGTGTTTATTTTTCCATTATTTTGAATATGAAGAGCTCATGCATACAACATTTATGCACAACTTGTGGAACTAGTTAGAGATAAGTGAAATCTTGGTAAAGTGTACTCTAAATCATGAAATGTTGGTGGTCGAAAATGGGTTTTATCGACTGCCAACAATGGCCCGAACCTCTTTAAATCTCTCGAGTCAAACGAGCTCCATCGAGCATGGCAGAAGCATCCACGACCCTACACTTCTCTATTTTTTGGGTACTTTGGGTACCCTGATGTTAGCTTGATGTTCCGCCAACATACGCGGTAGTAGAAAACGTTTTCATGCTATGGTAGCCCACCCCGTAACCCTACAGTGGTATCAGAGCCAATCGTACGTAGCTTTTTTGGTCTAGATCGATGTAATAGATTGGATCTATTACCGTAGTAGATTGGATCTACTGCGGCTCCATGATAACAGATTGGATCTGTTATAGGCTCTATACATCAATTTATTGGATGAATAGATGGTAACAGATTGGATCTGTTACAAGCTATTCGCACTGTTTCATTACATGAACCGATGCAAAGTACATGGATGAAACTTGCACTCGGTTTGATTGGATCAACCCGATGAGTTTTCATAGATTAGATCTATGGTCCAAATTTTTTGTTATCACATGCCTATTCTTTCTTGCACTAGATGTGTTAGAATAGTTTCCCTTAGAAAAATTCAAGAAGTTCTTGATGCCCTTCCGATCGCTACACCTATAAGGATTTCGATCATTATTCGGTGGGTCTGCCAAAGCAAGGTGCCGTCAATTTTCTTAATCAAATAGGGTGGATGTCGGACATCCGCAAGTACGGGATTGGTTTGCTTGACGAGGCTATAAATAGGATTTGGGCCTTGGGCATGATGTTGGATGTTAAGACATGGGATGTCGCCCAACAAACGAGAGTCACATAGGATGTGATTGACAATGGTTATCTACCAGTTTCGCTAAGTTTCTAGCAGTGATGCCAAAACTTACAAGAGGCTTAGATAAACGTGGATCTCGTCCACTATGTGTCGTGAAAGGGAATACGATTGCAAACATATAGTGGGAGTATCTTTTGTTAAATTGTTTAATAAAAGATCTACATAAAACATTGTGCTAAATCTTTGCATATTTACTTCCTGCTATAGTTGATCATGGCCGGTATGATAGGGATGGGGGTTCCCGATCTTCCGTCAGGTGGAGATAACGATCAATTTGGTGGAGGCACGACACAAACGATCCGGCTTACAATCAACAAGATTCGAACCCTACAATCGCAGCACCACGTCTCTTCTGGTTATCAACCGTGCACACACGATTGACCTCACCATGAAGGCTTATCCCTGCCTGCGAATCGAAGAACACAAGCAAGAACACGGTAGATGTAAACTCGAATTGCAAATCGAAAGGATTACGCACACGAAGTTGGGGTTTCACAAACCGGAGTATTCTCAAACGACGAAATTATTCAATCGACAGAATAATCTAAGCAAAACCCCTGATCTAATCTAATGACAGCGGCTGTGTATATATAAGAGAAAGAGAGCTAGGAGGTGGCCAAGGGGGTGGCCGAGCAACCCTAGGGCGTACAAGGCCAGCAGGCCCAAAGACCGGTGTCGCAGCACCCTGGCAGATTCTGTCCATCACCTTGCAATGTGATTTTCCATCGCCTCTAAAGTCCAAAAGATGTGAAACCAGTTGGAAAGGTTATCGCATTAGCTTTCCAACGGTATGTAGAACACCCAAAATGGATCCCGTATGTGGCCTAGGTGTCCGTTTTCGTGAGGCCTGCTCCAGCAGTCCGAACCGGACTCGCGAATAAATCGGACTTCAATGTGGATTGGGCTTATGGTTCCATCTTTTGTTGGGCCTTGGTCATATCTTTGGCGGGTATGTCCTCATCATTCTCCCTTTCTTGCTTGAGTTGTCCCCGACTCAAAGTCGTTGATGCTTGTGGAAGTAGTTGTTCTAGTTTTTGACATGATACAACGTTGCTCCCTTTCTTGAAATTGAACTTGTTGTGACAAAACAAAGAAAGAAGAACAAGCGGAACTCGGTGTGATAGGATTAGTCTTAAAACAGCCCTCTAATTCATCAAATTGTTGCATGACAAAAAGAGATTTTAGTTTTGAACAGATATAAACACGATGAACCATATATTCTCCTTTACTATCATATTTGCTTATGACATGATAGGTATATTTAGATAACCATGGCAAATCAGAGTGCACAAAAAGCTTCTCATTCAAATTATTTAGATTGCAAAGAATATCAAATTCAATAAAACCCAAAGTATTCAATGAAGCTAACAATTTCAGCTCATCTTGCAAACTAGTAATTGGGAGAAAAGGTTTACTTTCAGCACAAACAATAGGTTCTAGAGCCATAGTATCATGATTATTCACAACTTGTGACATGGAAATAACAGCAACATCATCACACAACTCTTCTTTATCACACGAGGTAGCAGCAAAATCATCTTCAATTATGGTTAATCAAAAGGATTACGCACATGAAGTTGGGGTTTCACAAACCGGAGTATTCTCAAACGGTGAAACTGTTCAATCGACAGAATAATCTAAGCAAAACCCCTATCTAATCTAATGATGGCGGCTGTGTATATAGAAGAGAGAGATAGGGGACGGCCAAGGGGGTGGCCGAGCAACCCTAGGGCGTACAAGGCCAGTGGGCCCAAAGACCGGTGTCGCAGCACAATGGCAGGTTCTGTCCATCAAATTGCGACATGATTTTCCATCGTCTTCGAAGTCCAAATGACATGAAACCAGTTGGGTTGGAAAGTTTATCGCATTAGCTTTCCAACAGTATGTAGAACGCCTAAAATGGAGCCCGTATGTGGCCTGTGCGTCCGTTTTGGTGAGACCTACTCTAGCAGTCCGAACCGGACTCGCGAATAAATCGGACTTCAATGTGGATTGGGCTTGTGGTTCCATCTTTTGTTGGGCCTTGGTCATATCTTTGGTGGGCATGTCCTCATCACTGTAATCCTGCTCAAAGTTCTAGCTTTAATTTGCGATCTATTCTTGATAAAGAGAAGTTGTCTGCAACCAACTTTACTAATTGGTATCGAAACTTGAAAATTGTTCTCAAGCAAGAGAAAAAGGAATATGTTCTTGAGCAGCCCTATCCTGAGGAACCTGAGAATGGTGCTAGTGCTGCTGACCACAGGGCTTATGCGAAGCACTGCAATGACTCTCTTGATGTTAGTTGTCTCATGCTTGCTACTATGTCCCCTGAGCTTTAGAAGCAATATAAGGACTCGGAGACCTACAATATGATTGAAGGGCTCCATAGCATGCTTGAGAACCAGGCAAGGGTCGAGAGGTATGACACCAGGCCTTGTTTGGTAGTAAGCTTGTTGAGGGGTGTCCTGTCAGCCCTCAAGTGATCAAGATGATTTGTCACATTGAGGCCCTCGACAGACTTGGTTTTGAGCTTGATCTAGAGCTTGCGACGGATGTGATCCTCCAATCTCTGCCTCCTAGCTTTGAGCCGTTCGTCATGAACTATCATATGAATGGATTGGATAAGACCTTAACCAGGTTGCATGGGATGCTGAAAACTACTGAGGATAGCATCAAGAAAACCTCAAATCATGTGATGATGGTCGAAAGGGATAGCAAGAAGAGGAAGGGCAAGGGCAAAGGTAAGGCTGAGGATAGGATCCAAAAGCCAAGAACTGATGCTAAACCTAAGGCTGGTTCCTCTCCCTCGGACAAGTGTTTCCATTGTGGGGACAGTGGACATTGGTCGAGGAACTGCCAGAAGTACCTGGAAAAGAAGAAGAAAAAGAAGGGAAGTGAGATTTCCGCTTCATGTTTCAATGTTATTGAAATTAATCTTGCAACTTATTCTAGTGAATCATGGATATTTGATACTGGGTCGATGATTCATACCTGCAAATCGTTGCAGGGACTAAAACAGACTAGAAGTTTTGTGAGAGGCGAGTTGGATGTGCGAGTCGGCATTGGAGCAAAGGTTGTTGTATTGGCTGTCGGCACATATCACTTGTCGCTTCCCTGAGGATTAGTTTTGGAATTAAATAATTATTATTTTATTCCTGCGTTGAGCAAAAACATTATCTCCTCTTCATGTTTGGAGGAGGATGGTGGTTATGAGATAATAATATATGAAGAACAAGTGTTATTCTATTTATTTGAATAACATGTTGTATGCACATTGTCCATTAGTGAATGGATTGTATGTTCTTAATCTTGAGGATGAGCCAATTCTTAACATTAATGCTAAACAACTCAAGCTTAGTGGATTGAATCCTGCTTATGTCTGGCATTGTCGCCTTGGCCATATCAACATGAAACGTGTGGAGAAGCTCCATAAAGATGGACTCCTCGACTCATTTGATTTTGAATCATTTGAGACATGTGAATCTTGTTTACTTGGCAAGATGACAAAAGCACCATTCACTAGTCAAGGTGAGAGGGCGTCCGAGTTATTGGCCCTTGTACATAGTGATGTATGCGGTCCAATGAGCTCCGTAGCCAGAGGTTTCAGTATTTCATTACTTTTACTGATGACTTTAGTTGGTATGGATATATCTACTTAATGCGACATAAGTCGAGTCGTTTGAAAGGTTCAAACAGTATCAGAATGAAGTACAGAATCACTCGGGCAAGATGATAAAATTCCTACGATTGGATCGTGGTGGAGAATATCTGAGCCAAGAGTTCAATGACCATCTGAAGAGTTGTGGAATTGTTCCACAGCTGACTCCACCTGGAACACCACAGTGGAATGGGGTATCTGAGAGGAGGAACCGAACCTTGTTGGACATGGTGAGGTCTATGATGAGTCAAACTGATCTTCCGTTGTCTTTTTGGGTTATGCTTTAGAAACTGCTGCGTTTACACTGAACCGAGTTCCATCGAAGTCTGTGGAGAAGACACCATATGAGATATGGACTGGGAAGAGTCCCAAGTTGTTATTCCTTAAGATTTGGGGTTCAAGGCTTATGTCAAACGTTTGACATTTGACAAGCTTCATCCTAAGTCAGACAAATGCTACTTTGTGGGCTATCCTAGGGAAACCAAAGGATATCAGTTCTATAGCCAGGAGGAAGCAAAAGTGTTTGTTGCCCGGAATGGTGTCTTTCTAGAGAAAGAGTTTTTCTTAAAAGATGAAACCAGTCAGAACCAGGTGCAACTCGAAGAGGTTTGAGAAACATTGGAGAATGGTTCTGATCCGACTGATTTCCAACATGATGAGTCAATTGTTGAGCACTCTGTTGAAACACCATTAGCCCCGCGTAGGTCATAGAGGGCACACCGTGCACCCGACCGCTACATGTTCCTCACCATGGGGTCGGCACGATGTATTGTTGTTGTACAATGATGAGCCTAAGACTTACAAAGAAGCTATGATGGGACCCGACTTTGAGAAATGGCTGGAGGCCATGCTGTCCGAGTTAAAGTCCATGGCTGACAATCAAGTTTGGAACTTGGTGGAGCCACTTGATGAGGTGCGACCTATCGAGTGTAAGTGGGTCTTTAAGAAAAAGATAGACGCTGATGGAAATGTTCACATCTATAAGGCACGGCTTTTGGCAAAAGGGTTTCGTCAGATTCAAGCTATTGATTATGATAAAAATTTTCGCCTGTAGCTATGCCAAAGTCTATCCGGATCCTCCTATCAATTGCCGCATATCATGACTATGAGGTGTGGCAAGTGGATGTCAAAACGGCTTTCCTTAATGGAAACCTAAGTGAGGATGTGTATATGACACAGCTGAAGGTTTTGTCAATCCACAGAATGCTGGGAAGGTATGCAAGCTTTGGAAGTCCATTTATGGACTCAAGCAAGCATCTCAGATTTAGAACCTACATTTTGATGAAGTGGTCAAAGGGTTTGGTTTCATCAAGAACGTAGAAGAACCTTGTTGTCGGAGCGTGAGCTCCGGCCGGGTGGCGGAACGCACCCGCCCGATCCTAAGTACTATGAGTAGTTAGGGGGAGCGATCGCTGATAGCCACGTAGCCAAGGCACGAGGGTGACACAAGGGTTTAGAGTGGTTCGGGCCGCCGGAGCGTAATACCCTACGTCCACAGGAGGTGAGGTCTTGCATTGGTTTGAGTGAGAAGGAGAAGAAGATCGTGAGACTTCTTCTCTGGATGCTCTTAGGGTGTGTGTTTCAGCCTATCCTCTACGCCTCGCATGCCTCCCCTTTTATAGACCAAGGGGTGCATGTACATGGTGACCGGGGCCCGACAGGTGGTCCCGGCCTGTTATCTCTACCCGGCAGAGTTCCCTTATGCTGTCTTGACTTCTTGGGTTATTTCTGGCAGAGGTTAGGGCCTTCGGCAGCGCCTCTGTCGGTGTGTCCTATGCTCCGTTGCCGTGATGTCCTCTCATCCCTGCACCTTGTACCTGTATCCGTCGCAGCAGTATGGCGCCGTTCGGGAAGTGCTCCGCCGGTCTGGTGTGTCCGGAAATGTCGCCACGCCGCCCCTACTTGCACTGTTCGGTCCAATCCGCCGTAGTACCTGGCGGTATGGCTCCAGGGGCAGGAGTGGCGGGCGGCGCGTCATTACAGGCGGGTTACTGCGGCGTGCCACAGTGACCCTACCGCAATAGCCTGGGCGTGGCCGTCATGCGTGGCGTAGCCCACACCGCGTACGGTGTACTTGTTTATGCGGTTTAATCCCCGGTATCCGGCGGAAAGTTGACCGCTACGCCTTGTCTCGGCCGCCGTTCCTCGGTAACGCGCGTCTCACAGTATGGTCACTGTCTCCTGTCGGCGGCGGTACCGGAGCCCGTCAGCGGATGTTAGGCCACGCCCGCCTGTCCGCAATGAATGCGGTAGGTGGGTGTGGCCCGCCGCCGGGGACCCCGCCGCGTGCCTGGGGGACACATGGCAGCCCCGGACCAGGCTGTTGCGGTGGCGAGGACCCTCTGCACCCCGCAGCTCCCTCGCTGGGCGGGGGACACGTGGTCGCTCCGGACCTCCCTGAGCTGGGCCGGCTCGGCTCCCTTCCTAGGGTCGTGACGCGTCCCTAACTTAAGACCGGACCTTGTGGAAACAGGTCTGGCCTTCCGTATGGACCTGGGGTGCAGTCCGGCCCACAAGTGGTGGGTCAGAACTGCGAGTGCCTTTGGGCTCTTTCCTTATTGTGACACGTGGCAATACTGGCTGCTTCCTCTGGTTGACGGGGAGGCCAGGTGCGTTTTTCCCCAAGGGGGGATTAAACGCTTCTTTGTCAGGCTGCGTGGAGCCTTGTTATGTGCTGTACTTAGATTTTGACCTGTATAAGCGGGTACCCGGTTTGCTGGGTACCGACAGTGGCCCCTGGGCCTATCTTAGGTGAGCTTGGGAACCTAAGGTGGGTCCACCAGCGCTTATCGCTTGCTCCCTCGGGGCTTCGTGTGGCCTTTGGCTCCGGCCCCTTCGATCCGCACTGGATCACCTGGGCGCCTGACGGGCCCCGCACGATCTGGTCGTACCAGGTCGTGGGAATTTCCCCGAGTTCCGAGGAGGCAGGCCTGCGCCGGTCAGACGAAGCGACGGGCCGCCTGCCCACCTCTCCGCAGTTAAGGCGGGGGCAGCGGATCGCACGCTTGCCGCGCGAAAGCCGAGTGACGGTTCGCATTCTTTCTCACCTGGTTTCTTACCCGCCTGTCGCGGTTTGCGGCCCCTGGGGCCCCTTGTCAGGGGCTGGACGGGTTGCGGGTGCATCCGTGCGTGCGTGCTTAAAGTATGAAGCGCGCCGATGGCTCCATTAAATAGGGCTTTTGACCGGATGCCTGGTACGCTTTCTCAGGCTTCGTCTCCGCTCCCTTAGCAACCGCAGCCGCGCCTCTCCTTCTTCACCGTAGAGCTCTTTGCCCTCGCCGGCGCCGCACATCCTCATCGCCTTTCGCTACTCCGATCCATGGCGATGGGTCTCGGTGATCCTGCCAACTGGCAGTCTGAGGAGGACCTCGACATCGTGCGTCGCCTCCTTGGCTGGACGGACGCGACACGACACGATGGCGTCCGCGCGGGCTCCCTCCCCTTCCGCAATCTGCGGCCCGGGGAGTTTGCGCTCTTCATCTCCTACCTCTACTGCGGTCTGGGGGTGCCGATCTCGTCCTTCTTCCTGCTGCTGCTGGAGGGATACGGGCTGCAGCTCCAGCACCTCACTCCCCACTCCATCCTCCAGGCGGCGATCTTCGTCCACCTCTGCGAGATGTTCGTAGGGGTGCCGCCCTGCGTGGCGCTCTTTCGCCACTTCTTCTTGCTGAAGGGTTCCGGTAGGAGCACGAGCGACATCGGCGGCTTCTACTTCGTGCTGAGGGGGTCCGGGAGGTCGTCAACCTACCTTCCCCCTTTTTCCAGCGCCAAGTGGGAGAACTGGCGCAACGACTGGGTGATTGCGAGGGTGGACCCGAACGACCGGCTGAAGCTCCCTGAGGGCGGTCCAACCTCGCCCCGCCCGGAATGGGGTGCCCCTGCGGACCTGCCAGGCGACTTCTCCACCGTGCTAGTGAGGATCACCGAGCTCGTTAATGACGGGCTCACCTCGATGCATGTCCTCGCGGACTTCCTCACGCGGAGACTCGCCCTCTTGCAGCAGCGACCGAGGCGGGCGTGGAGCTACACCGGCCCCAACGACTGTAGCCGGATTGCGCGAGGCGAGGTTAACAACCTGGCGCCTGGGGAGCTAGAATCTTTGATGTGCCACGTCGTGGGCGAGGCGTTCGTCCCCGAGCAGCTGAGTTTGCCCGCTGCCGTTACACCGCTCTGCAACGACCAGGCCCTGCGGACGGCGGTGCTCCGGGACATGCCTACACTTGACGACGCCGAGCTCGCGGTGCGGCAGCTCGGGGGCGACCCCAACCGGGGAATCAGTATTGGCGATGCTCCGATCGGGGGCGCCCGCGCTGGGGGCTCCACCCCTGCTGGCAAGGGGAAGGAACCCACGCCGACGGCTGGCGGCGAGGAGAGGTGGCGTAGGCTGGTCCGCGGCGGCGGGACCTCCGTTTCAGAGCCCGAGCCTAAACGCCAGCGGACCACGGAGGAGGGAAGCTCATCCGGGCAGTGGGGGCGCCCTTCACCTCCGTCGCGTCCGGACCAGCAGCACCAGCAGCGCCAGCAGCAACAGCAGCAGCAGCATGCGCCGCTACCGCCAAGGCCGAACCAACAGCACCAGCGGCAGCATGTACCGCCGCCACTCAAGTCGGACCAGCAGCAGCATCGGCAACAAGCGCCGCCACCGCCAAAGCTGGACCCTCAGCAGCAGCGGCAGCATGTTCCGCCGCCACCCAAGTCAGACCAGCAGCAGCATCGGCAGCAAGCGCCGCCACCGCCAAAGCTGGACCCTCAGCAGCAGCGGCAGCATGTTCCGCTGCCACCCAAGTCAGACCAGCAGCAGCATCGGCAGCAAGCGCCGCCACCGCCAAAGCAGGACCCTCAGCAGCGGCAACAAGTACCGCCACCGCCGAAGCCGGACCATCATCAGCGACGGGCTCCTGGCCTCCGAGGTCGCTGGACGGCGCAGACACCGAGGTAAGCTATTTTGGGTTGGCTCAAGCTTTTTTGCCGAGTCGCTGCTAGCTCCTCGAATTCTCCCAAGCCTCATTTCCTGCCTTGTTCAGGACATCTCGCCCGGTCAGCTCCTCCGCGGCTGCTCCTCCCGCCGGTGCTGCTCCACCCAGTGGGTCCGGCGGTCGGGCGGACATGACAGAGGCAGTCGCTCTAGGTGGTCCGACGCCGGGGGCCGCCACGGAGAGGACCGCACCGGTCGGTTCGACGCCTGAAGTTGCGACGGGGTCCGAGGCCCCTCGTCCAACCGAGGGCGGCTTGGAAGAGGTCCAGGGGCGGTCGCACCCGCTCCTTTCAGGGGTGCCGACTCTGCCCCGCGTGCTGCGCCGAGGACTCCAGGCCCTAGAGGACGTCAAGGGGGCGTTCGAGCTGGAATGGGCGCAGCTGCAGCAGGAGCGCGAGCGCTTGGCTGGCTGGCAGACCCGCTTGGGGGAACAGATCCGTGCTATGTCTTCTCGGTACTCCCAGGTCCGCGCGGAACTCACCGCCGCCCGCAAGGACCTCGGCGCCGACCGTGAGGCCTATGAGAAGGACCTACAGCTGTTCGTCACCCGAGAGCGTGCGGTTGCTCTCCGGGAGAAGACGGTCGCTGTGGACGAGGCGAAGCTGAGGCTCGATCGGGCCGAGCTGGAGTCCAAGATGCAGGGGATGGAGCGGCGCAGGAAGGAGATGCTGGAGGTGTCCGAGCGGCAGCTCGCCGTCAATAAAAGTCTTGACGAGAAGGAGGCGGCACTTGACCAACGCGAGGCGGAGGTCAAAGCCCTCGAAGAGACCCTTTCTCAGCGCGAGGCTGCTGCCAAGTCCCTCGAGGACTCTACTTCCCAGCGCGAGGCGGCAGCCAGGGCCCTCAAGACGGAGGCCTCCCGCCTATCCGGTACCCTCAAGGTCCGAGAGGACTGGGTGAAGTCCCGGGAGGCAGAGCTCGACGAGCAGGCGAAGCAGCTCCGGGCAGGGCAAGCTGCTTTGGAGCAGCTGAAACTGGAGGCCGCCCAGCAGGCTCTGGCGGAGAGTCAAGCACAGCTGCGCGCCGACCTCCGACATTTCGCCGACTGGGCTGGGGAGGCGAACACCGCTCTGGTGCCGCTCGGATTGAGTCCGATCCAGGTGCCGGAGCCGCCGTCAACTATGGCGGACGCTCTCCCCGTCCTCCGCTCTGCTATGGAACGGCTCCGGTGCTTGGATTCCGCGCTCGCAGAGCGCCTTGAAGCTGAGGGTCGCGATCTGCTTCGTGCCGTGGCGGAGCACCTGCTGGTCTGCTTCCGGAGCCATGACCCCGCCATCTCCCTGGATCCGGTTGTCGTAGGTCCGGTGGAAGAAACGGAGGCCGCCGCCCGGGCAAGCGTGCAGGAAGTAGTTGAGATCGTCGCCGCTCGGTTTCAGCGGGCCCCTGCGGATGAGGAGCTGGATGCACCGGAGGCGGGAGTTCCCCCAGCGCCATAGAGGCTTCATTTTGCTTTCTTTTTATTTCTTTTTTTTTGAATGGACAACTCAACAACTCAACTTATGAAATGAGGACTCAACTTATGAAATGAGGGAGGATGGGTGTTGTGACTTATCTGTGTGTTGTACCCTCCCTCTTTCCTGTTGCACGCTGGTACGGGGTGTTGCACGACCCGGGGGTGTTGCCCGACCCCTGGCCCCCTGGTAGGTAGGCTCTAGTTATGAGGCTGGCTACCAGCAAGTCGGACCTGCATGCAACTCATGGTAGATGTTAGTAGCAAACCCGCGGGACCCTATTCTGAGCTGACTTATCTCGACTGGCTGTGGTCCGGCGTTCCAGGGTGCACGGTCCGTGACCAAGATACCTAGATGGGGATAGTAGGGTGCACTGGCTTAGGGTGCAGGACCAGGCTAAGGCACTGTACTGCCCCGGACTATCCCTGTTTTAGGTATCTTAGACATGGACTGGTTCCTGACGCAACAGGCCTCTTTCAGCGAAACACATCTTTCTCAGGTGCCTTAGGGCTTTACGGGACTGGACCTTGTTAGTTAGGATCTGGAGACCTTGCTAATGGCGAGGGTGTGGTCCGGCGTGCTGCACGCTCTGCTCCTGGTACTGGGGAACTTGCGGCGAAGTGGGGAGTGTACAGTGCTTAGGGTACGGGACCAGGCTAAACAGCTGACGACTCCGGGCCACCAAGGCGAGTTCCTTTCCTCGGGAGCTGGCCCCTAGCACGGCGGACCACACTCGAACAATTAGACAAGTTCTCCCTCACCTGCACCCAAGCCAGATTCTCCCGTTTCAAGCTTTAGGTGATAATGATATTGATAGGGAGATAAGGAGATAATTGAAATCATCACAAAGGCAGCAACAGGGGCAATTTCCTTTATTTATAAGGTGAAATCATGTGATGTCAGCTAGAGGCCGGGATTACAAGGGCGGACCTCCACCGCTCTGGTCCACATGGCGGTATTACCTACCTTATAAAGAAAGAAAAAAAAGCCCTGCTTCTGCCTACGGATAAAACTTACGGAGGTGTTCGATGTTCCATGGGTTCGGCAGTGGAACGCCCTCCTCCGTGGCAAGACGGACGCAACCGGGGCGACTTACTTCCGTCACCTTAAAGGGTCCTTCCCAGCTAGGGGAGAGTTTGTTGAGCCCTTCTCGGTTTAGGATGCGTCTCAGGACCAGGTCCCCAGGTTGGAGGACCCTTCCCCGCACGGTCCGTTCATGGTAGCGCTTGAGCGCCTGGTTGTATCGCGCGTTCCGGATTGCCGCTTGCCACCGTCGCTCCTCGACGAAGTCGATGTCGTCGTGCCTGTCCTGTTCCTGCAAAGATTCATCAAAAGCTTGGATCCGTAGGGAGCCCAAGAGGATCTCTGGCGGGAGGCATGCTTCGGCCCCGTACACCAGGAAGAACGGGGTTTCCCCGGTCGCTCGGCTAGGTGTGGTCCGGTTTCCCCACAACACAGGGAAGCTCGTCGATCCACTTGGCACCGTGCTTCTTTAAGCAGTCGTAGGTGCGGGTCTTGAGCCCCCTGAGGATTTCCGCATTAGCCCTTTCTACTTGTCCATTGCTCCTGGGATGTGCTACCGACGCGAAGCATAGCTGTATGCCAACACCGTCGCAGTAATCCTGGAAGACTCGGCTCCTGAACTGGGTCCCGTTGTCCGTTGTGATACGGTTAGGGACGCCGAACCGGCATACAATGGACTTGAGGAAAGCTGTTGCGGTTCCTTGGGTGATTTTCACCACTGGGGTTACCTCCGGCCATTTTGTGAATTTGTCAATGGCAACATAGAGGTATCGGTACCCACCGACGGCCCTAGGGAACGGTCCCAGGATGTCTACCCCCCATACCGCGAAGGGCCAGGAGGGTGGAATCATCTGCAGCGGTTGAGCTGGTATGTGTATCTGCTTTGCGTGGAACTGGCACGCTTTACAGGACCTTACCAGCTCGGCTGCATCCTGGAGAGCTATCGGCCAGTAAAATCCGTGCCGGAAGGCTTTACCGACCAGCATACGGGACTCCGAATGATTCCCGCACTCGCCCCCATGGATTAAATCACGGCCTTCTTCCCGGGTTATGCATCGCATGAGGATGCCGTTGGCGCCACGCCGGTAGAGATCCCCTTCTACCAGTGTGTAGCGTTTAGCCAACCGCACTATGCGCTCAGCAGACACATGTTCATCGGGAGGATTTTGTCCTTTAGGTAGTCCCGGATCTCGGAGATCCATGCATCGGGACTACCCTGAGCCAGTGGATGTGTCCCTGATGACGTGCCGGGGTCATCAGTCCACACGATCCTTGATGGCCCCCAGAGGTGGAGGACCATCGGGACTGCTAGCTTCGAGGTGCTAGTTCCGCCCCCTTCACCTAGTTCGGCTGGCTGGGCGGTTGGTCTCAGTAGCTGTCTTTCGAAGACGCCATCGGGTACTGGGCCCCGAGTTTATGCTCTCGCGGAGAGGTCATCTGCTACTGAGTTGAGGTCTCTTGGAACGTGCTGCAGCTCCAGGACCTCAAAGTCTTTCTCGAGCTCCCTCACTCGCATGAGGTACGCCGCAAGTTGGGGGTTGTTGCAGCAGCACTCCCCCCGGACCTGTCTGATCACCAGCTGGGAATCTCCCTTGACTAGGAGCTGCTTGATTCCCAGCGATTGGGCGGCCATTAGCCCGAAGATCAAGGCTTTGTACTCTGCCATGTTGTTGGTGGCCTTGAACTCGAAGCGTACAATGTACTTTACTTGATCTCTGTCTGGGTTCACGAGTACCACACCTGCTCCGGATCCCCTCTCGCAGGCAGACCCATCGAAAAAGAGCGTCCAGTGTGCCTCGGTAAAAACCCGGACAGGCCGGCCTGGCAGGGAAGGACTCACCTCAGACTGCGGGCCCCCTGGCTCAGCGGCAGTGGGTGTCCATTCCGCGATGAAGTCTGCCAGGACCTGGCTCTTGGTAGCGCTGCGGGGCTGGAAGTCGAGTTGGAATTCTGCCAGCTCCGCAGCCCATTTGGCGATACTCCCGGTGGCGTTAGAGTTGTGCAGGATCGCTCTTAGCGGATAAGAGGTCACTACGACAACCTTGTGCGCGTGAAAGTAATGGCGCAACTTCCTGGAAGCTACCAGTAACGCATAAGCGAATTTGTGAGTTTCCAGGTACCTGGCCTTTGCCCCGTGGAGGACCTCGCTGACGTAATACACCGGCCTCTGGGTGGTCCGAACCCTTGCGGAGGATCCCGGACTACCCGCCTTTGTTAGGTCAGCCTCCTGGGCAACCCGCCCCTCTGCCTCTGGTAGCCCACTACCTTGGCAGGGCAGGGCGTCGGCCGGACCTCCTGTTTCGGAGCCGGTCGTCATTTCTGCGGTGGACGGACCACCGCCTTCCACTCGGGGGGTCCCGGTCCTTCCCTTGTGGGGGTGCTCTGGTCTTTCAGCGACCAGGACCATGCTGACTACCTCGGATGTTGCCGCGAGGTAGAGATACAGAGTCTCACCAGGCTCTGGTGCCACCAATATGGGCAGTGTGGTGAGATGCTGCTTCAGCTCCTTGAAGGCTTGCTCAGCCTTTTCGGTCCATATAAATGGTTCGGACTTCCTCAATAGCTTGAAGAAGGGCAGGGCTCTCTCAGCTAGCCTTGAGATAAAGCGGCTAAGGGCTGCCAAGGACCCGGTGAGCTTTTGCAGGTCCTTGATGCAGGCAGGTGGCCGCATAGCCTCGATCGCCCTGATCTTGGTTGGGTTTGCCTCAATACCCCGGTGTGACACCAGGAAACCCAACAGCTTACCAGCTGAGACGCCAAAGACGCATTTCTCGGGGTTCAACTTCGTGCGCGTTGTGCGCAGGGATAAGGGTCCGGAGGACATGCCTTATTGAGGCTGGTGTAGTCGATACACATCCGAAGCTTCCCGTTCGCCTTAGGGACAACTACCGGGTTGGCTAGCCACTCGGGGTGATGGACCTCTTCGATGAAGCCCGCGTCTAGCAGCTTCCGGACCTCCTGACAGATGAAGTCCTGACGCTCCACGGACTGCCTTCGTGGCTTTTGCCGCACCGGCTTGGCGTCCGGATTGATCTTCAGACGGTGCTCAATTACCTCCCTAGGGATCCCGGGCATTTGTGACGGTTCCCAGGCGAACACATCAACATTTGCTCGGAGGAAGGCAACGAGCGCGTCTTCCTATTTTTCCCCCAGATTCCCCGCGATGCGGGTGGTCCGGGAGGCTTCCGCCCCGATCTGGACGATCTTGACTGGCACGTCTTCTGGGCCAGCCGGGCGCACCTTGGGCATCTTTGGGTCCTTCGCAGGAGCCTTAACCCCAGAGGCTGAGGGGTCGGCCCCCTCGAGGCCCGCTGCGTCAGCAGCGAGGGCGTGGAGCTTCTCCACGGCGGTGACCGCGGCGAGGCGGTCTCCCGGCACGGTGAGGACACCAGCCGGGGAGGGCATCTTCACGACCAAGTACCCGTAATGGGCTATGGCCATGAAGCGGTAGAGCGCCAGTCTGCCAATAATGGCGCTGAACGGCAGGTTTACATCCGCAACGTCGAACTGGACGCTCTCCGTGCGGAAGTTTTCCGGTGTCCCAAAGGTGACCGGGAGGTCGATCTTCCCCTTCGGGTGGACCGACAGTGGGCCCACTCTGGAGAATGGGCGCGACGGAGCCAGGCGTGACTCCAGAATCTGCAGCTGCTTGAAAGCTGCGTAGCTGATGATGTTGAGGGTGGCCCCACCGTCGATCAACACGTGGTAGAGCCGGATATTGGCGACCACCGGCGACGTGATGATCGGTAGGAGGCCTGCCACGGCCATGTTCTCCGGGCAGTCGGAGGGCCCGAAGGAAATGGTGGTGTTTCTCCACTTGAGGTGTGAGGCTACCTTGGGGACACCAGGCCTGACCGAGAGGACCCCTCGGCGCAGGGCCTTCACGTCTCGCCGGGAGGAAACCTCCCAGCTCCCGCCGTACATGACGTACAGCTTCTTGCGACGCTCGTTGTCGCTGGAGTCGGAGTCAGAGCTGGCCAGAGCGTAGATGCTCTTGAGCTCCCGCTCTGGGGGCTGATAGCCCATCTCCTTGCCCCCAGTGGTGGCCCCGCCGTCGCTGGCTGCCTTTCCCTTGCCAGGCCGCTGGCGCGGGGGCGAGTCGTCCTTGGGCAGGCGTTCCCGCCGCTCGCTGAGGCGCCCTGCACGAGTTTCTGTATCTCGCGACAGTCGGCGGCGCTATGGCCGCTGTTGGGATGAACAGGGCACGAGCCGCCGCTGTTCCGCACCTGCTGCCTCGGGCGCTTGCCGCCGGCGTCACGGCCGCCAGGAGCAGCCGCGGCCACGGGGGCCCCTCGCACAGCCGACAAGGACATCTGCGGGCGTCAGTCCTTCTTATTCTTCTTGCCACCCTCTCGGGCGGCATCGGCCGAGCCTCCTGCTTGGGCAGCCGCGTTTTGCTGAGGGGAGTGCCATGCACGGCCCTCAGCGGCCTTGGCGCATTTGTCTGCCAGCGCGTACAGCGTGGCGACATCCTGCACCTAGCGGGTTGCTAGCTTTTCCAGCATCTTCTCATCACGGACGCCCTGTCGGAAGGCGGTGATGATGGACGCATCGGAGATGCGGGGAATGGTACCCCGCACCTTGGCGAAGCATGCGATGAATGCCCAGAGTGGCTCTCCGGGCTGCTGCCGCACAGCATGGAGGTGGGCCTCCACGCCGTACTGCTGGCATGCACTGGCGAAGTTCGCGATGAACTGCGTGCATAGCTCCTCCCATGATTGGATTGACCCTGGGGTGAGGTTCATAAGCCAAGTCCGGGTTGGCCCAGACAAGGTGACATGAAAGTATGACGCCATGACAGCGTCATTGCCACCGGCCGCTGAGATGGCGGTGACGTACACCTGCAGGAATTCCGACGGGTTAGTGGTCCCGTCGTACTTCTCCGGCAAGTGTGGTCGGAACTTCGGTGGCCAACGTGTGGAGCGAAGGCCGTCTGCCAACGCAGCACAGCCGACTCCAGCCGGTATGACCCCTGGCGGTGTCTGTGCCTCGGCCAAGGCCTGCGCACACCCCGGGGGCCTAGGCGCCGCAGCAGCGAACACTGCGTCAAGGCTCTTGCCCTTGATGGCGTTCCGCTGCAACCGTGGTTGCTCCACAGTTGTATGGGTGCCTGCTCGCCGGCGGTTGAGCTCAGCGCGCAGGTCTTTCGTCGGCGCGCTCCTCACCGTGGGGGAGCGCGCGGACGCTGCTGCGTCGAGCGGCGCGTGACGTTCCGACCTTCCATCATTGCTGGGAGGAAGTCGAGACCCAGCCCTTGATGAGCTGGAGGCGGCCTCAGCTAAGTGGATCAGGCGATCCACGTCACTGCGCCATTGCGCGAGAGCGCTGGGAGAGGCTGTTGGCCCCGGAGGGTGATTGAGCAGCTCTCTGGCCGCGGCGAGTGGTCCGCGGATGGAAGCGCGGTTCGCCGCGGCACCGTTTGCCGTTACGGCGCTAGCCATCGCAACATTTGCTGCCACTGCGCCCATCGCAGGGTGGCGAGGTGCTCGCGGCGTCCGCGCCGTGCCGCCAGAACCGTGGTGGGAGGCATGTGACCCTGACGAAGCCACCTCCTCTGCCGCGGCTGCGTCATCATGGATGTCGCTGATGCGAACCATCACACCTCGTGGATGTGGCTATCTGACGCACCCCCTACCTGGCGCGCCAAATGTCGGAGCGTGAGCTCCGGCCGGGTGGCGGAACGCACCCGCCCGATCCTAAGTACTATGAGTAGTTAGGGGGAGTGATCGCTGATAGCCACGTAGCCAAGGCACGATGGTGACACACGGGCCGCCGGAGCGTAATACCCTACGTCCACTGGAGGTGAGGTCTTGTATTGGTTTGAGTGAGAAGGAGAAGAAGATCGTGAGACTTCTTCTCTGGATGCTCTTAGGGTGTGTGTTTCAGCCTATCCTCTACGTCTCGCATGCCTCCCCTTTTATAGACCAAGGGGTGCATGTACATGGTGACCGGGGCCCGACAGGTGGTCCCGGCCTGTTATCTCTACCCGGCAGAGTTCCCTTATGCTGTCTTGACTTCTTGGGTTATTTCCGGCAGAGGTCAGGGCCTTCGGCAGCGCCTCTGTCGGTGTGTCCTATGCTCCGTTGCCGTGATGTCCTCTCATCCCTGCACCTTGTACCTGTATCCGCCGCAGCAGTATGGCGCCGTTCGGGAAGTGCTCCGCCGGTCTGGTGTGTCCGGAAATGTCGCCACGCCGCCCCTGCTTGCACTGTTCGGTCCAATCCGCCGTAGTACCTGGCGGTATGGCTCCAGGGGCAGGAGTGGCGGGCGGCGCGTCATTACAGGCGGGTTACTGCGGCGTGCCACAGTGACCCTACCGCAATAGCCTGGGCGTGGCCGTCGTGCGTGGCGTAGCCCACACCGCGTACGGTGTACTTGTTTATGCGGTTTCATCCCCGGTATCCGGCGGAAAGTTGACCGCTACGCCTTGTTTCAGCCGCCGTTCCTCGGTAACGCGCGTCTCACAGTATGGTCACTGTCGCCTGTCAGCGGCGGTACCGGAGCCCGTCAGCGGATGTTAGGCCACGCCCGCCTGTCCGCAATGAATGCGGTAGGTGGGTGTGGCCCGCCGCCGGGGACCCCGCCGCGTGCCCGGGGGACACATGGCAGCCCCGGACCAGGCTGTTGCGGGGGCGAGGACCCTCCGCAGCCCGCAGCTCCCTCGCTGGGCGGGGGACATGTGGTCACTCCGGACCTCCCCGAGCTGGGCCGGCTCGGCTCCCTTCCTGGGGTCGTGACGCGTCCCTAACTTAAGACCGGACCTTGTGGAAACAGGTCTGGCCTTCCATATGGACCTGGGGTGCAGTCCGGCCCACAAGTGGTGGGTCAGAACTGCGAGTGCCTTTGGGCTCTTTCCTTATTGTGACACGTGGCAATACTGGCTGCTTCCTCTGGTTGACGGGGAGGCCAGGTGCGTTTTTTCCCAAGGGGGATTAAACGCTTCTTTGTCAGGCTGCGTGGAGCCTTGTTATGTGCTGTACTTAGCTTTTGACCTGTATAAGCGGGTACCCGGTTTGCTGGGTACCGACACTTGTGTATACAAGAAGGTCAGTGTTAGCGCACTCATCTTTCTGGTCTTATATGTAGATGTCATATTGTTGATAGGAAACGACATTCCTATGTTGGAAGCTGTGAAGGACTCGTTGAGAAAGAGTTTCTCGATGAAGGACTTGGGAGAAGCAGCTTACATTTTGGGCATAAAGATCTATAGAGATAGGTCTAAGTGCTTAATTGGATTAAGCCAAAGTACATATATTGACAAGGTGTTGAAACGATTCAACATGCATGATTCCAAGAGAAGTTTCTTGCCCATGTCACCTGGCACGATCTTGAGCAAGACTGAGATCCCATATGCCTCTGCAATTGGATCCATCATGTATGCCATGATATGCACTCGCCTAGATGTCTCCTTTGCTCTAAGTGTAACGAGTAGATACCAATCATGTCCACGTGAAGGTCACTGGATTGCTGTAAAGAATATCCTTAAGTACTTGAGAAGAACTAAGGATGCGTTCCTAGTGTTTGGAGGTGAGAAAGAGCTCGTTGTAAAGGGTTACACCGATGCTGGTTTCCAAATAGACAAAGACAACAGTAGATCGCAAGCCGTATTTGTATTCTGCCTCAGTGGTGGAGCGGTTCGTTGGAAGAGTTCCAAGCAAGATGCCGTAGCCGACTCTGCAACAGAAGCCGAGTATATTGCAACTTCGGAAGCTGCAAAGGAGGCAGTTTGGATCAGAAAGTTTGTTTCTGAGTTGGGTGTTGTTCCGAGTACTTTGAGCCCATTGGACCTTTACTGTGATAATATCGGTGCCATTGCTCAAGCTAAGGAACCTAGGTCACACCAAACATCCAAACATATACTCTAGCGATATTACCTGATCAAAGAGATTATTGATAGAGGTGATGTGAAGATATGTAAAGTGCACACGGAACTAAATGTAGCTGATCCGTTAACGAAGCCTCTACCACAATCCAAATTTGAGGCACACATGAAAGCAATGGGTATTGGATACCTGAGTTGACTCTAGTGTACGTGGGATGATAATTTATTATGTTTTATTTCGAATAAATGTTATTCATTGTTGTTCCTTGAGCATGCTGCTGTAAACAATGGATCAACGAGTGCATGACTCGTCCGTGAAACTCGTTTAAATGCGATGTTCTAAATGGTCCCTAGCCTATAATCTTTATTTGGCACAATAATGATTCAAGGGCTAGCACATGGATTGATTGATGATCATGTTTCGCAGATCATGGATATTGGATATCAAATCAATGATGTGGACAGATGTTATGGCCGGTAGTAGAAAAAAATTTTCATGCTATGATAGCCTACCCCGTAACCCTACACCGTGGCCCAAGATGGTCAGTGACTCGCGGCGTTGATGAGGAGCTCGGGCGCGGTGCGTACCTGAATCCATAGGTAATAATCAAGATTGTGAAACACATGTTATCTATTTATCTAGACATCAGATTTTGACATCAGATTTTTCACGGTGTAGCATGGAAGGTAATACTACTCGTCAGATAATCGAGACTCAAATAACCAAATCCAAACTGGGCCTATATATGCTTAGGATGTGTCTAGAAGGACATAAATGGATCAGAGGATGGAATAAATACTATATACTTATGAGAAATATCACATTTAGAGGTAATAATGGTTTTGGTGATGAATAACAACCTTAATTGTGTACATGACATGAGTAACATGTTACTAATGAATTCATGATATGATGGGCACATTTATTATGAATGTGCTCATTGGTTGACCAAAGGAGATCCCTCAACTTTATTTTCATGAAAAAGACACTATTGCGGATAACCTAAACATGGACTTGACGTATGGAAGGAAGAGCTAAGAGAAATCGCAGTAGAAGATGTAACCAATTCTATTATGAGTAGAACTCTATGTAACCCTGTCCCACGGATATATAAGGGCGGGCAAGGCCCTCCAAAGAGGACCAATGATCGAGTAAACGAACAATCAGAGGCTAAACTTGTAAACGCTAGAGTCACGAACATGGAGGAATGTTCTCCGCTCATGACCTAGTTTCGTGCAACAATATACACAAACCACTATACAGGACGTAGGGTATTACACGTTTTAGCAGCCTAATCTTGTTCTCTGTGTTCTATATACCACCTGACACCTGTTGACGACCGCCTCGTATGATAAACCTGGCCGGTGGCGTACCCCCGGTCAGACGGCCGGTACATAACACCGATAGTTGATGTGCCAGATAGGGGCTGGGCGTCTGACAATAGAGGAAAGTTCGATGGCATTCATGTTCGAGATAAATTTGCCTTCGTTCCGAAATAACAAAGGTGCAAGGATATGTGGAAACGCCGTGTGCCCTATGGCCGAAGCTTTGCGTGTTAATATAGGGCAACAAATGCCGCTGCCTTGGCTCGAAAGAGAATTATCTCATGATCTGTTACAACATCTTTATCCTATACAATCAGCTATCTATGGTAACAAACAACCATGAGATATTCTCAAGATCTTTACATATATGTTTACCGCCACCCTCCTCAATCACACCTTTCCAAGGTTGAGATTGTACTTGAAGTTTTCCAGCTTCCTTACTGTAAGAGTCTTCATGAAACCCTTTGCAACTTGATCACTTGTAGGAACAAAATCGATCTCCAGTGAGTTCCGAGAGACTCATTCTCTAACAAAGTGATAATCAACCTCAATGTGTTTGGTTCTAGCTTGGAACACCAGATTTGAAGATAGATACTTGGTGCCCATATTATCACACCACAATCTAGCTGCAGGAGGACTTGTAATTTGCAATTCTTGTAGTAATGTTTGCACCCACATAATTTCTGCAGTTGCATTTGCTATTGTCTTGTAATCAGCTTTAGTACTGGACCTAGACGCCGTGGCTTGTTTCTTTACGTTCCATGAAACAAGGTTATTCCCTAGGAATATGGCAAAGCCTCCAGTTGACCTCCTGTCATCTAAGCATCCATCTCAATCTCCATCTGAACAACCACTTTCAAAACCAAGCTTAGTACATGACTTGAGATACCGCAATATTCTTTTGACTGCCGCCCAATGAGTAGTGGTAGGAGCGTGTAAAAATTGGCATACCTTATTTACTGGAAAAGCAATATCCGGTCTAGTCAAGGTCAGATACTGAAGAGCACTAACAATACTTCGATACTGTGTTGAATCATTCGGCCCCAAGGGTGATCATGAAGTGACAATTTTTCACTGGTGGATAAGGGAGTGCTAACTGGTTTGCAATCTGTCATGCCAACCTTGTGCAACAAATCTGAAACATATTTTTCTTGTGTCAATATGATGCCATTATATACTTTATTTACATATATCCTGAGAAAGTAATGTAAGTCTCCAAGATCCTTCAAAGTAAAATCCTTCTAAAGATCTTGTAACAATGCCGTGATAGGTTCCTGCTTCGAACTAGCCACAATAATGTCATCCACATATATAAAAATAAATATAGATACACTCCCATTATTATAGAAGAATATTGAGGTATCGGCCTTTGAACTTTCAAAACCAAGATCACAAAGTTTGTTACTTAACCTCGAATACCATGGTCGTGGCGCCTATTTTAGCCCATAAAGAGCTTTGTCAAGTTTGCACACATAATCAGGATGCATTGGATCCTGAAATCCTGGTGGTTGTCGTATGTACACTTCTTCTTCCAAAATTCCATGTAAGAAAGCATTTTGGACATCTAATTGACACAGAGTCCGACCCCTGGAAATAGCAATAGACAGAACAATATGAATAGTAGCTGCTTTAACCACAGGACCCCAGGAAATAGCAATAGAGAGAACAATCTGAATAGTAGCTGCTTTAACCACAGGACTTTTTTTTTCGAACAACGCAGGAGACCTGCGTGTCATTTCATTAAGGAGAATAAAATTACAAAGGGAAGACAAGAATGTCGGCCCCCATTACAACCCGAAAACATTGCGCGCCACAAACACAAGCAAACAACAACCACTAGACACCACCGAAACTATGGTGAACGCCTCGAGGGTGTGAGCTCTGGCATCTCAAGTGCATTTTCATCTCATACATGCAACATTCTTCGTGATGCATCATACAAGGACATGCAGTTGAACCCCATGGTCAAACTTGATTTATGTGCCACTTGCTAAACCCTGTTTTCTGAGTGTATGTCTCTGTGATTGAGCCCATAACTTTGATTCTATTTAGATTTGGGTGAAACTCATATTGACAAATTTGTAGACAATTTGATGATAAACCACTTTGGTAATTGGTGCTTTGACATGCATGAAGGTTTGCATAGAGTTTTGGGGCTTTTTCTGTCAGCATGTGAATTCTGTCCAAACATGACCTGTTTAGTAATTTGAAATTTTCTTGATCTTAAAGCCAAAATCTTGCAATGCTTTTATTGAGAAAGTTGTAGATCATAAAATTCAAAACAGCATTGGTGTAAAACTCTTTGAGTGAAAGTGACCAGAAAATAGACATTTAGAATTTCTAAACTGGAAGGTTGTGTTGGTCAAACATTGGCCAGCAGATTGAATTCAAATTTAAACCATATTTTTGAATATAACCGGGTATGCAAGTTTATAAGACAAATGTAGAGAAATAAATTTAGAACATTTCATACAATTGGGGCAATTTCGAATTCGGCCTCTAACCTGTTCAAAAACGTGAAATACAAATGGAGCTTTCTGCGGTCAAAGCTGAATTTTCCATTTTCGGGATTTTCATTTTTCATTGTCTCTATTACAAGTGGGCCCCACTTGACAGCAGCCTTGGATTCCCGCCCGCGAGATTGGAAAATCCTGCCAGTGGGTCCCACCCTTGCGCGACGCCCGCGCACCCGAAGGTCATTTCCCCACACCGGTCCATCCACGGCCCACGTTTCCACCTCCCCTCTCTGGCTCGTACACGCGGCGAGAGCCGCCTGCCGCCGGTCGACGGCCGAGGCCGCGTCCCTGTCTCCGCTCGGCTTCAAGAGGAAGCGAACGCTCCCTGGCCTCTCACCCGCCTCTCGCCCTCCTCCGCTCTCCACTCGGCCCTCACCGAGCCCCTCACTCCCTCTGCCTTCCACCGCCGCCCGCCATTGCCGCAATCTCGGGCTCGAGCTGCGCCGGCCACTCCGGTCGCTTCCAAGCGTCCACACCACCATGCCGGTGTTCGCCATACTCGACTCCTCCGATTCGCCTAGATCTAGGCCGCCGTGTCCCCTCCACCGTGCCGCATTTCGTCGCCGGAGTCCTCCGTCCGTTCCTTGCACTGGACCTCCGTCGCCGGCCTCCTCTGACCACCCCCGAGCCACCACATCATTGCGCCGGGCTTCGCCAGCCTCCCCGCCACCGCATACCCAAGGTCTAGGCCACCGCCACCCTTCCACCCGGTCGCATTCCACCGCCGGCCTCCGCGCCCCGAGAGCTTCATCGCCGCGCCGTTCTGGCCATCCTCCGTCGAATCAGGTAGTTGGGTGAGCATCCCCGCATTCCACTCCCTCTCCTCGACCCCGCCGGCGAGCCCGCGGGCCCCACGCGACCGGTTCCACGCGCGCCGCCGCCGGTCAACCCCCCCGGCGGGAGGTTCAAGACGACGGCGAATTTGCATTTTGGCCCTCGGCATATCGGTGTTTTACATTTAGATCCGACTCGCTGTGCAATGTGTCTTGAACATCTCACGTTCTAGCCCCTGAAGAATAGGGTTAATTGCGTATGGGTCCCTGGTTATAATGTTTCATTATTATTTTGTTAATAAATAGGCTGTGAACTTTGAAAAATCATAACAATTCAAAGAAAAATCCAAAATGGACAAACCCAGTGGCTATGAACTCCTCTTGAGTAGATCTACAGGATAGGTATGATATGGATGTGTAAAAAGTCTGTTTTGCCCCTGGTTTAGTGCATGCATGTTGAGGGTAAATAAATGGTAAAAATAGACTAAATAAGCTCCAAAAAATATGAAACTTGGACAGTAGCTTTGTTATAGTATCTAGGTACTGTGTGATTTTTGGTAGCCATGGCATGGCTTGGTAAATTACTGTTTTGCCTTTATGCATGTGTTTTGTGTATTAAATTAACTTGGAAAATGAAGGCTAAATAAAATATGCTCAAATGTGACCTCTGGTATTTTTTATGTACTCTATATAGTATGGGTAGCTCACCAATAAAGTATGAGGTTGTGTATGTAGGTTTAGGCTGCTGATTTGAAAATGACAAAATGTCACATGCTTAAATAAATAAAATGAGGAAGTGGTTCTAGGATGCATAGTTAATTCTATAAAAAATCTGGTGTGCTACTACTATGATATGGAGTCCAGAAAGTATTTTCGGAGAATTTATTAACACTGATCATATGTACATCTTAATTTGCATAAGCTAAATATATGGAAAATAGATGTCCTATCAAACTATGGATTTTAGGCTTGCTGATTTTTGTATAAGATGTTAATGCAATGAAATACTTGCTGTAAAAATTTCAAGTCCTGAACTCACTTCTACAAATTATAAAAAATCTGAGAAGCTATGGTGCTGATAACTTGTTGGAATTTTTAATAAAATTAATTATAACTTGTTTGTAGCTGAAATTTTGGCAGTAGCATTACGTAGTATGTTTCTGCATGTGGTAAAAGTTTGAGATCAATTTGAGTAGCCTAACTACATGAACTCATGAGTGCATTTTATTCATAAAGGTGGCATGTCCATTAATCTGTGTGTATACGTTTAACTACAAGTGATAACATGTTTGGTGCATATATATAAAGTTACTTGCTGCACACCATCAAATACATCTTGTGATTCTAAGGGTGTTCAATTGAGGTGTTTTTGAGAGACACCTTTATTCCATTTGATAGGGACTGTGTACACATATAAGACAGTAACTCCTGATAACTTTAAAGATAAAATGTAGTGATGGTTTGTATGATTTCTTAGTGATGGATTGTATGATTTCTTAGGAAAGTTATTAAGTTTTCTTCTAATGGATGTGTTTGAACTAAATACAATTGAGTCTTTTTGTCACAAACTACTGGATCATGCATTTTGCTTTATTTGCACCTTATGCATACAATCGAATTCGTTGCACTCATGATTGCACTATGTCATACATATAACTTGTAGCATATGCATGTATTTGCATTCTTTTGCACTCACTTGCATATTATATCATGCATATAGATTCCGTGGAAAAATGATCAACACAAGAGCTGCTATTGATCGATAGGCTGAACAACGTGTCGCTGAATTCATCCGTCCTTGTTTCAAGAAGTTGCCTGGGCAAAGCCCCACAACCCGACAAACTAACTTAGATTAGTTTGTTGGTTTCATACGAACAATCAAAGGTAGGCAGGACCATGCTTTTCCTAGCTAATATGACTATGATTTGTTGATTACGCATTTGCATTAGGAGTTGTTTGAAACCAATTGCATTTGAATCCCTGGCCGCCCTGGTCCTAGCACCTATACTTAGAGTTCGTAGGACGAGTGCCTAGTTATGCTAGGTACGAGTAGACACGGGTGAATGGAGTCACTCGTCGCGTAGGTGATTTTCAAACTTTACAGAAATCTCACTGAGGTAAGTTATTATATATGCTTCTGATATAAATGGAGACCGGGCGGAGAATTTATGAGTTATTTATTGTTTATGGTATTGTGTATTGGACTCCGCCTGAGTCACATAAGGCCGGTCGTTGTTCCCCTATTGGTCGGCATAACATTGCTAGAGGTGCTTATCCGGGATAATGGACCAGTGAAAGTCTTACTTGTGCCATCCGAAAAACAGAGACTTGGTCCTACCATCGGGCCCAGGGGCGCTGGGTGTTGACTCGTGGAGGGCTGGACCCGGTGCGCCGTGGTAACGCTCCATGGGGGCTAAACCTGGGGAATGGCGGGTTGGAATCCAACTTGGGATGGGACAAGTGGAGATGGGGGCTATATGTGGGAACGCGATGGCTAGTAAGCATATACCCCTGGCATTTTTAGTTATTCCCGGGAATTAACAAATCGATTCGAATCGCTGATGCTCACCAGGTGTGAGAATGCCAATACCACTGACGGGCAAAGTAGTAATCCACTTTAACATGTTGTTTATTTAATCACGCTTTTCAATACAACATGCTTGGATGTGTATGATCCGTCCCACTATTCATAGTGCTGCCTATCCACTGATAGGAGGTCGATGGACTTGGGAGGTGCTTTGAGGTCGAGGGAGGGCTGACCCGACATACCGTGGTATCGCTCCTGAGACGGCTACTCCCAAGGGTTAGGTGGGGGCGCTGTGAATCTTGGGATGGGACATGTGGAAATAGGGGTGTATCTTGGATATTATGCAAGTTACTGATGGGTTCTCATGGTTTACTTTCCTACAAGTATTTACTTTATGATATCAATGACCTTCGTGGTTAATGGATAGCAGCTGTCAAATCCTGCTATCTTATGTCAACATGACCTTGTAAAATCAATGACTAAGGATTCACCTGACTAGTAAGGTATGCTTTGCGTCAGCCGTAAGCCCTGTCCATTAAGTCCTACTAAGTAATTAGTACTCAGGGTTTGCCCCCACTTTTGGATTGCAAGTACTGACGACATCCGGACAACTGTGTTGGAGGTGGTAGTACCGATGGGCTCGGTGCTATTCTCCTTGTTCATCTCTTCATGAAGACTACTTGAGTTTGTTTCCGCTGCGAGATATTTTGAAAACGCTTCCGCTATATATAATTTGAAATCGCTTCCGCTATATTTTGACCATGTATTTGAATTCACATATTTGGTCTATAAACTAAAGTCTATTACTCTCTATTTCAACTGCCTGTGATGATTGTAACTGTTGTAGCTCCTTCGAGAGTCAGATGTGTTTGATGTCGGTTCCTCGGAAAATGGTGTTATCGAGAGCCAGAAGGACTCTCGACGGACTACCGGGTTTAGTCTGGCCTAAGTGCACTGCGAGCCAGAGGTGGCAGGTGTGCTTAGTCTGGATTAAGCAGGGCGGTTCCGCCACAGCTGGTATCAGAGCCGATCATACATAGACAACAGTTATATCATCAAGTTTTAGTTTACAAAACTATTTTCGAAAGCCCCTTTTCAAGTAATTCAAAAATGAGAGTATATGCTATGCCTGTATAAGGATGTTAGTGTTATCCAAGGATGTTAGTGTTATCCAGGTGACATCACTGACATTCTGACCTAGATAGAACTCATATGCATATTCGACGCTTTGGGAAGCAACTTTTCGGCCACAGCTATCCCCAGTACTGGTGGAAGCTAATGGGATTTGCGAACGGTTGTAAACCCTGCATTCATGCTGTATAAGTAAAAGCTCTTTAAGGGTGGTGGGCATGCTTCGGGCTTTCATGCCCACCACACTTACATTTGGTTTTGGGACCCACCTTTTTCTCGACAATCCCCAGTACTGGTGGAAAGTCAGGCTTTGAGGAAAAGGGGCAGCGGCCCACCAACATTGTCCACACAGCGGTCACGCGTGGATGCCACATTAGGTGGTAATGTATGAGCATGCATTTTTCTGCAGGTATACTAACCACGTGCGAAACTAAGAACGACTAGTTGCATTAAAGAGAGAGATGTGCATATATGTCACCGAATTACCGCTAGCTATATATATAATACATAAGATGTGTGATGTGAGACCGAATAGGACGGATCATGTATCTTTTGATTCATTTTGAGGGACAGTATTAAAAGACAAATGAAATAAATCGTGTCTTAAGCAAACATTCTGCACGTTTCGCTACATAATCTGTCCATTGTAAGCAACTAATACAATTCGCTAAGTAGAAGCCTCGCCTATGGAGCTCCCGGAAAAGTGTTTCGTTCGAGAGTTATAACTGAGGACCTTCGGGTTCAAAAGTCTGGACACCCATACCGACGAGACACACGCACAAGTTTTTCGTTAACAAATACGATTGTCCAAGCTTACCAGATGACGGCTAACACTTTATGTGCCATCCAATTATTCTGTTCACTTACATGCCTTCATGTATCCAGCATGTATTTATGGTGCTGCGGTCTTTTATCACCGCATCAATCGCACAAAATTTCTTGGACTAAACTCGACTGGCTTCATTTCTGCAGATGGTCACCCCACCAGAGACATCTGCTCAGGGGGCTGCTCATGGAGCACCATCTCTTTCTGAGTTGGCCACTCAGGTCGCTCAGCAACTCATCAACTTGATAACTCAAGAGCAACAATGGCGCGACCCGCAAGAGATCAGTTACACTGACTTTGCGGCGCTACAACCACCAATCTTCACCACTGCCATAGATCCATTGGATGCTGATGACTGGCTTCGGATCATCAAGTCCAAGTTCAGTCTACTGCCTCGCCTCAGTGAGCAACAGAAGTCTCGCTTTGCAGCACAGTGTCTACATGGTCCCTTGGGGGCCTAGTGTGCTTCATTCCTGGCAATGCAACCAGCCGAGCACCAGGTCACGTGGGATGAGTTCCGTGCGGCTTTTCGGGCTCACTATCTCCCACCTAGCCTCATCGAGCTCAAGCAACGGGAATTTCGTGCACTTCAACAAGGGAACATGTCAGTACTCGAATACGTGCAGGCCTACATCCGCGTGTCGCAGTACTCCCCTGAAGACGTCAACACCGACCCACATAGGGCTGCCCGTCTGTTGGGTGGGTTTGATCCCACTCTGCGGACTCACTTGGGGCGCCGCTACGACAGCTTCACCAAGTTGGTAGATGTCGCCATCGACATGGAGCAACGCCTCCGTCAGGCCCATGAGGACCAGCAGAGGAAAAGACTTGCAAGTACACCTCCATCGAGTCCATCTCAGCGGCCACGGGTTGAGCATCAATCCCCACCGCACATATATTACCTAGAAGAGCCTCTGCGACAAGAACAACACAGTGGGGCACAACAAACCATGTCATTCTGCAGTGCACCACCTCCTCCACCTGTTCCAGTGTCAACCGCCAAACCAAACACCGGCTATACCTGCTTCAAATGTGGGAAGGCTGGACATTTCAGTCGCACCTGTCACTCGCACCGAAAGACTTCAGCATTAGTGCCTACGGGCGAAGGGAAGAGATCAGCCCCAAAGATGGGCCAATTGCATTATAGCCAGCTTGAGCAAGTTCCGGAGGGTGAACCAGTCTTGGCAGGCACATTTCTTGTCAATGACCACCCTACGATTGTTTTGTTTGATTCGGGAGCGATGTCACAACCCAGTTCTCAACCAACGGAACCAGGACAACATATATGCTCCAGGATCAAGTCTAGCATATATTATGACAAAAGTAATAACACAGCACATGTTCAAAGAGTTATTACAACGATAAATAGTATAGTACCACTTTATTACACCAAGACCACCGGTCTTGTCAACTCAAAGATAGCGGAAGCGGGAAACAACACTAGGGAGCCGCCACAGGGACGTCGACTGGTGGACGATGAGCCTAAAACTCGTCGAAGTCTTGAATGTACTCCTCCATGTCTCCGTTGACTGAGCAGCAGTTGGATATGACCCACAACAGGAGAAAGTACAAAGAAAGCAAGTGTGAGTACACCAACATGTACCCAACAAGCATAACACGAACTATGAGGCTCTAAGGTTGGCTGACTCGACTGCATTAGCTTTTAGTTGGTAAAATTTTATTTAAAGCTATTTACTAAGTAATGAGTTGAGAAACCGTTACCCAAAATTATTGCATAAGAAAATTAATCAATATTCAGATACAAGATTTTAACTCCCCAAACCAAAATCAGGTAACCACTAATCATTATGAGGTTCTGGGCCGCTCTTGACCGTGAGCACGGCTGACATGTCAGTTGTACACTCTCGAGAGGTTGCGCATTTTCACCACCAAGCCGTGAGTCTACGCTAGGAGCTCACCACATTCCCTTAGATGAGGTGACTAGCAAACCCACTACGAGCCTTTCCAAAGATCACGATGGTAAGAAGTAACCGCTAAGGTTTCAGGGTCGCATCGGTGGGGCCCGCCTCCAAAGGGAGAAGCACACAGCACACTCAACCATGAGGTAGCGCAGGGACCACAAACACTAACCTCCCCTCTTGCCCCGCAGGTAAGTTACTCCCGACCAAAACAACCTAATTACTGAGCCGCGTCCGTCCCATTCCAGAACTTGGGGTTGCGCTGTTATCCCAGGTGGCCGCTCTATGAACAGGTCCTTACGGAGAGTGGCTGGCAAAGCACAAAGCACATGCACAAGCCCCCTAGCCCTAGTTGCTAAAAAGCAAGTTTTAACAGAGGCAAGACCACTCAAGCACACAGCACAGAGGGTCAGGCTCACAAATATGTTGCATAGACATAAATAATCAATATTTAAAACAGTAAGGACGTGTGTTCGCGCAGCACCTAGCACAAACTACCCAAATGCAACCCGACAGGTACAAATATTGGATAAAAGTAGCTAGGACAACCTTAGGGCAGACAAAAAAAAAAACACATGCAAATGCAATTAATAAAGATGATAGGTGGTGTTCATGTTACACTTGCCTTCCTCGTAGGGGTCTTGCTGCTGCTGCTCAAAAGCTTCAGGGACCTGGTCACCAACTTCCTCGGACGGATCAACGTCTACTTAACGTCCACGGCAAACCCAGCAACACAAGCACACATACATGCAAACCAAACATACATCTATAAGAAAACAGTACACCATTACATGAAAACAGTACTGGAACAATAGCGTAAAATTAATCTACACACTGCTACGGTCGCGTGAGCGCAAGAATCGCTCAAAACGGAGTTAAGACGTGAAAGTTATGCATAAATTAAGGTTCCAGGGGCATAACTGTGATAAAACAGTCAACCCAGGGGCTACTTTCTCAAAACCGAGGGCTTAACTGCGAAAACCTAAAGTCTCCGAGGGTTTTCTAGCAAAAACGCAGAGCTCTGGACGGCGGGTTCGAAAACCCGAAAACTCAGGGGCTAAAAAGGATAAAACAGGACCTAAATCTAATTATTCTACAACTGCGCTGGACCGCGGGTTGATTCCCGAGAAATCCAGGGGCTCTTTAGCAAAAGGCACGGCGCTGACCCGGTTTTGACAGAGTTTGACCGGTCACTGGCGCATGTGGGCGGTTGGATCTGAATCCGACGGCTGAGGGTGAGAGCGGCCGTAGGCAGTGGTGACCATGCCCATGGCGCTCGTGTCGCGCGACGCGGCGCGGCGTGCGGCGGCGGTACGGCTCGGGGACGGCGCTAGGCACGGCTAGGGTTAACCCAGAAGGTCTAGGGTGCGGCGGAGAGCTCACCTAGGGGTCGGAGACGGCGGGAGCGGGTCGGTGGTGGCCGGACGGGGTGCGGCGGCGACGGTCGGGGCACGGCGTGCACGGGCGGCGTCGAGTGGACGTTCGGTCTTCGCGGAATGGCGGGACGACGCGGCTCCGGGCTCCGAAAGTGGTCGGCACAGCTCCGGTGAGTTCCTGCGAAGGGAGAGGAGGTAGAATTAGGGCCGGGGTTGGTGCGGCGACGTCGAATTTGGGCGAGGGAGAGTTCACCGATGCGGGCTCCAATGGCGGACTGTGAGCTCGTGTGGGCACGGGAGCGCAATTGCTTCGGAGTGTGAAGAAAAGGGTGCGCGAGGGGTCTCGGGGCGGGATTTTATGGAGGTTTGGAGGCCGAGCGCATGGGGGGGCACGAGCGGGCGCTCCGGTGTGGTCTCGGCGTCATGTGCGCCCGGATGGAAAGAAGGGAGGGAGCAAGGAAACCGAGCGAAAATTGTGGGATTTAGAGCGGGGCGCGTTTAAGGAAGGGAGCGTGGGCTCGGATTCGGGGGGAGGAAGCTTCGTCGGGGTCTCTCGGCCGAGCGGGAGCGAGCGGGATGAGGAGGAGGCAGGCGCGCCATCAACGGCGAAAGGAAAGAAGAGGAGCTGACGGGCGGGGCCCACTGGTCAGCGAGAGAGGGCGTGGGAGTGGGGCGCGGGGTCGGACTGGGCCGGCTCGGCGCTGGGGTTGGGCTCGGCCCAGGTGGGAGGAGGGGCGCGCGCGAGGGTGGGCTGGCTGCTGGGCCATTCGGCCCGGCTGGCCGGCCTGCTCTTTCTTTTTTTTTTTTTCTTTTTAAATTCAAAACATTTTCAAAGATTTATTTGAAGGGGTAAATTAGCTCTAAAAATTCCCAATAAATTGGGAATAAATCCTTAACACATTCAAGCAATAAAATATGCACCAGCATGTATGCACAACCATGTTTGCTCTATAGTTGATTTTATTTAACTAAGGCAAAATAAATCATTATAATGCAAACTAAACATAGAAAATCCTAGGAAAATAAATAAAGCCTGTGTAATTTATATTAAATTTCCTGAAAATAAAATTAGGGTGTTACAAACCTACCCCCCTTAACATGAATCTCGTCCCGAGATTCACATAGGTTGGCTAGCAAAGAGATTAGGGTAAGCTGCTCTCATCTCTTCTTCTCTTTCCCAAGTAGCCTCTGCTTCTGTGTGATGCTTCCACTGCACTCTGCACATTTTGATCCTCTTGTTCCTGGTAACTCTTTCTGCTGTATCAAGAATCTTCACTGGATGCTCTGTGTATGTTAGGTCTTCCTGTACATCTAGGCCCTCTAGGGGTGTCTCTTCTTCCGGTACCCTCAAACACTTCTTCAGCTGAGAGACATGGAATACATCATGTACTCCCGTAAGACTGGGTGGCAACTCCAACTTATAAGCTACCACTCCTTTCTTCTCAAGCACCTTGAATGGTCCAATATACCTGGGAGCTAACTTTCCCTTGATGTTGAATCTGCGAATGCCCCTCATCGGTGACACTTTCAGGTACACAAAGTCATTGACTTCAAATGTCAAGTCTCTACGCCTCTTGTCTGCATAGCTTTTCTGCCTAGACTGGGCAACTCTCAGATTTTCCCGTACAATCTTCACTTGCTCTTCGGCATCTTTGATTATATCAGGTCCAAAGACTTGTTTCTCTCCAGTCTGATTCCAGAACAATGGGGTCCTGCACTTTCTGCCATACAAAGCCTCAAACGGGGACTGCTTCAAGCTGGCTTGGTAGCTATTGTTGTAAGAGAACTCTGCATAGGGTAGCATCTTATCCCAACCAGAGCCATACTGGATAGCACAAGCTCTTAACATATCTTCTAGTACCTGATTGGTCCTCTCTGTCTGACCATCAGTCTGTGGGTGATAAGCTGTACTGAACCAAAGTTTGGTGTCCAACGAATCATGTAACTGCTCCCAGAAACGAGATGTGAACTGCGAACCTCTGTCAGATATTATCCTCTTGGGCACACCATGCAAACAGACTATCCTTGAGATGTACAGTTCTGCCAATTTCGCACCAGGGTATGTGGTCCTCACCGGGATGAAGTGAGCCACCTTAGTCAGATAGTCTACTACTACCCAGATAGAGTCATGTCCTCTCTGAGTCTTCGGCAAGCCTACAATGAAATCCATGCTTATCTGTTCCCATTTCCATTCTGGAATCTTTAACGGCTGCAACAGTCCTGCAGGTCTCTGATGCTCTGCCTTGACTCTCTGACAGGTATCACAAACTGCAACATATTCAGCCACTGATCGCTTCATACCGTACCACCAGAATCTCTCCTTCAGATCATAGTACATCTTGGTACTCCCCGGGTGGATGGAATAAGCAGTGTCATGGGCCTCACTAAGTATTAACTTCCTTATGCTGTCCACTGCTGGCACACAGATTCTGTTCTTGTACCATAAGGTTCCTTGCTCATCTTCATGGAAATGGGGTGCTTTGCCAATCTTAAGTAGTGCACGAATCTCCTGGATCTTGGCATCAGTCGCCTGGTGTTTTCTGATCTCTTGTTCTAATGTCGGTTCAGCTTCAAAGGTTGACATGGTAGTGTGATGCAAGAATCCCAAGCTTAGACTCTCAAATTCCTTGCATAACTCAGGTGGCATTTGAAAAGCAACGGCCATATTCACATAACTCTTTCTGCTCAGAGCATCTGCAACCACATTAGCCTTCCCGGGATGGTAGTGAATCTCCATGTCATAATCCTTGATCAGTTCCAACCACCTTCTCTGTCTCATATTCAGCTCATTCTGGGTGAAGATGTATTTTAGGCTTTTGTGATCGGTGTAGAACTCACATTTAGTCCCAAACAGATAGTGCCTCCAAATCTTCAAAGCATGAACCACAGCTGCCAATTCCAAGTCATGAGTAGGGTAGTTCACCTCATGTTTCCTTAACTGCCGAGAAGCATAGGCGATAACTTTTCCCTCCTGCATCAGAACACAGCCCAAACCTTCTTTCGATGCATCGCAGTACACTGTGAACTTCTTTGCAGGATCAGGCAAAACTAGGATTGGTGCCGTTGTGAGACGCTTCTTCAATTCATCAAACGCCTTCTGTCTTGCCTCGTTCCACTTGAATGTTGCATCCTTCTCAAGTAGTGAGGTCATGGGTTTTGCGACTTTAGAGAAGTTCTCTATGTATCTCCGATAATATCCCGCTAAACCCAAGAACCCACGGATTTCTCTTGGAGTTCGAGGAATTTCCCAATTGACCACCGCACTAACTTTACGGGGATCCACTGCAATTCCTCCCTTGGAAACTATGTGGCCCAGGAAAGGTACTTCGTCAATCCAGAACTCACATTTGCTCAGCTTGGCATACAACCGATGTTCCCTCAATCTTTGCAACACCAACCTCAAGTGTCCTTCATGTTCTGCCTCTGTCTTGGAATAGACCAGGATGTCGTCGATGAAGATAATCACGAATTTGTCCAAGTAATCCATAAACACAGAGTTCATCAACTGCATAAAGTAGGCTGGAGCGTTAGTTAGGCCAAAGGACATCACTGTGTACTCAAACAACCCATACTTGGTAGTGAAGGCTGTCTTGGGAATATCTGAGGGTCGGATCTTCAACTGATGGTAACCAGACCTCAGATCAATCTTGGAGAACACACAAGCACCTTGAAGTTGATCGAATAAATCATCAATCCGGGGAAGAGGGTACTTATTCTTGACAGTCACCTTATTCAAGGCCCGGTAATCCACACACATCCTTTTATCCTTGGTATCCTTCTTCTCTACAAGCAAGACGGGGGAAGCCCAAGGAGAGGTGCTAGGTCGTATAAAACCCTTTTCTAGTAGCTCATCTATATTCTTTTTAACTTCATCATGTTCTACAGGTGGCATTCTATACTGCCTTGAGGCAATTGGTGCCGTACCAGGTAAAAGTTCTATCAGAAACTCAACATGCCGGTCAGGAGGCATACCTGGTAATTCATTAGGGAAAACATCTGGATAGCTCTGCACCACCCTTAAACCATCAGTAGGTTTGGCTTCAAGTTGATGCAGGTAACCAGAAGGACTTGATGCACTAACCCTTACTTCTTGGCCACTCGGGGTTGCTAGATGAACTGTCCGTTGGGCGCAATCAATCTTAACACCCCACTTAACCAAGGTTTCCATACCTAGAATGACATCAATTCCCACTGATTCTATCACCATTAGATTGGCACTGAACTCTACCCCCCTTATTTTAATACTAACTCTGGGGCAGACTATGTTGGTTCTTAACTCCCCTCCTGGTGAGGTGACCGACATAGATCTTTTTAGTGTGCTGGTGTGCAGATTATGTTGATCAACATATGATTTGGTGATAAATGAATGCGTAGCACCAGTATCAAATAACACTGTAGCAGGCTTGGAGTTGACTAAGAACGTACCGATGACAACGTTTGGAGCTTCAGCGGCAGCCTCGGCCGTCACATGGTTCACCTTGCCCTGCCACGGGGCCTTGTTCTGCTGAGCAGGGCGCCCCTGTTGCTGCTGAGGAGCGAGCTTCTGACCCTGCTGGTTGGAGAGTGGCTTCTGGGGGCAGACATTGGCGTAGTGCCCTGGATCTCCACACTTGTAGCAGTTGCGCCCAGGGGGTGGAGTGGCATTCTGATTACCCGCGGAAGGAGTGGGGACTCCCTGACGCGGAGCTTGAGGCGCCGGACGGGACTGCTGATTTGGATACCGCTGTCCTTGAGCTCCCTGTTGAGGGCGTTGCTGGTATCCTTGCTGGGGAGGCTGATAGCGAGGGCGAGTGTTGCTATTGGAAGCCCCCGGAGTCATCTTCCTCTTCCTCTCCTCCATCTCCTTCCTCTTGCGCTCGGTGATGAGAGCTCGGTCCACCAGATGGTTGAAGTTGTTGAAGTTGAGGTTCATCAGGGAGTACTGGAGGTAGTCATTGAGTCCTTCCATGAACAGCTCCTGTTTATCCCCATCTTCTGCTACTTCAGCAGTGGCATAGCGGGCAAGCTGAAGGAATTTGTCACGATATTCAGTGACGGACATGTTCCCCTGCTTGAGTGAGAGGAACTCCTTCTTCTTTAACTTCATCAGGCCGGCAGGCACGTGATGGCTTCTGAACCTCTCACGGAACTGTTCCCAAGTGAAGGCCTCTCTATCTTGCTGCCTGTATGACTCCCACCAGTCTAATGCAGCACCCCTCAACTGCCCTGAGGCATACAGCACTTTCTCCCTGTCATTGCATTGAGCGATCTCCAGCTGTCGCTCAATGGCCCTGACCCAGTCATCCGCTTGCAGTGGATCGGAGGCATGGGAAAAGGTTGGTGGATGACCCTTCATGAAATCCCCACGCTTATCACGTGGCTGAGGGGGTGGAGGAGCAGGGTTGGCTTGAGCTTGCTGCAATGCTTGAACTGCAGTGTTCATTGTGGCTAGCATCTGCATCTGGAGCTGGAAGAACTGATCTCCAGTCAATTGCGGTGGGTTGGGCAGAGGCTGGCCACCGTTCTGGTTGGCACCGTTGGTGTTGTTGTTCCTGGTGGTAACCATCTGTTTGAAGTAGAGAGATTATAAGCGAGAGATAGACAAGAGATGCATGGAAGAAAAGGGTACAGATAAAGTAGAGAGAGCAAAAGAGTAGATGTCCTTAACCCAACGAACTAACTTTATTTTATTAATCATAGCATTAACTAGTTCATGCTGTAGACAAATCCCCACAGCTGGACAGCACACAACCAAAGATCCAACTCAAACATGGTTCAAAATAACAAACAACCAGCCAACACTTTAACTTAAGTTCCACACGACCAACTCAACACGACAACTTAAACAAACGTGCTAACGCGATACATGAGGACGACTAGTCATCCCGAGGGAGTATCCTGGTGGCACCACCTAACTCTCCCGTGCCAGGCCTCCGGCGAGGTGGAGTCTGAGCTGGATCCACCACTGGCACCTGGGGTGGTGGACCTGCCACGCGGTCCAGCTGTGCCTGAAGGTGGAACACCTCACCGTTCCGGTGATGGAGCTCCTCGGACACCCTGACGTAAGCAGTGACCAGGGCTGACACATACCGGACCAGCTTTAACAGCTGCCGGTTGTCCTCACCCCAGATGGGCGCGATCTCGTGCTCAGTATCCCCGGACTGCCGGCGGGGGAAGTAGCGGTACTGAGACTGGCAGAGCGGAGTGTGGTGGTGCTGGCAGAGGACCCCAAGAGCCTGCTGAGCGGCATCCTCTATGGCCATCTCCATGGTCTCGTGCTCCGCGATGCTGTAATGCCGGCGCAGCACGGTGTGTCCCCCATGGTTGGGGTTGGGCTCCAGGATCTGCGCACCGGCGGACCAGAGGGTGGTGTGGTCCGGGCGCGCTCGCTGCCGAACCTGGTAGACGACCTCATGGGTAGTGTAACCCAGGTCGTAGAGGCAGTCGCGGAGTAGCCCCGGGAACTCCAGGTCAGCTCCGTGGTGTGGGTGCGTCAGGTCGACCCAGGCGTCAACCTCCCGCTGGCCACCCTCGTCGGAAGGGACAGCCACACGGTACGGCCACTCGGGTGCGGCAGGCGGTGGCGGTGGGGGTGCCGGTGAAGCTGCAGGTGCCGCTGGAGAAGGCGGTGGTGTCGGCGCACGCGGGGAAGGAGGTGTCGGTGTCGGCAGGCGTGGCGATGGAGCCTCTCCCCGTACATCACCATCGCCGTCTGAGTCGAGGTAGTAAACTACCTCCACTGGATCCTCCTCCTCCTCCTCCTCCTCCTCGGGGTCAGTATCTGCCGGAAGCAGACCATTCCCTTCTAAAGGGTGTGGCGCCTGGTCCATGGGGGCGTACTCGAAGGGTGGTGGTGGCAACGGCTCGGGCAGCTCCGGTGACGGAGGCTCGATCTGCTGCGGTGGACGAGGTTCTGGGGTACGCCGTGGGGTCGGTGGTACAACACGGCGAAGGCGGCCCCCGGTACTCTTGCGGGTGGTCTGCTTGCTGCGTGCCATGACCTATAAGGAGGATGGAGTAGAATGGAGATCAGTTCTATATGATTGAATGAATAAAGCAAAAAAAATAATAATTTAACATAGGGTGAACATATAGTTTGATAGCAAAATAAAATTTTCGTAAATCAGCAAGAGGGCAAAGGGGAAAGAGGTCCTTATTTACGTCTGTTTCTAACTAGGCTTCCGTCCTACAGTCAACACGGCTCTGATACCACTTTGTCACAACCCAGTTCTCAACCAACGGAACCAGGACAACATATATGCTCCAGGATCAAGTCTAGCATATATTATGACAAAAGTAATAACACAGCACATGTTCAAAGAGTTATTACAACGATAAATAGTATAGTACCACTTTATTACACCAAGACCACCGGTCTTGTCAACTCAAAGATAGCGGAAGCGGGAAACAACACTAGGGAGCCGCCACAGGGACGTCGACTGGTGGACGATGAGCCTAAAACTCGTCGAAGTCTTGAATGTACTCCTCCATGTCTCCGTTGACTGAGCAGCAGTTGGATATGACCCACAACAGGAGAAAGTACAAAGAAAGCAAGTGTGAGTACACCAACATGTACCCAACAAGCATAACACGAACTATGAGGCTCTAAGGTTGGCTGACTCGACTGCATTAGCTTTTAGTTGGTAAAATTTTATTTAAAGCTATTTACTAAGTAATGAGTTGAGAAACCGTTACCCAAAATTATTGCATAAGAAAATTAATCAATATTCAGATACAAGATTTTAACTCCCCAAACCAAAATCAGGTAACCACTAATCATTATGAGGTTCTGGGCCGCTCTTGACCGTGAGCACGGCTGACATGTCAGTTGTACACTCTCGAGAGGTTGCGCACTTTCACCACCAAGCCGTGAGTCTACGCTAGGAGCTCACCACATTCCCTTAGATGAGGTGACTAGCAAACCCACTACGAGCCTTTCCAAAGATCACGATGGTAAGAAGTAACCGCTAAGGTTTCAGGGTCGCATCGGTGGGGCCCGCCTCCAAAGGGAGAAGCACACAGCACACTCAACCATGAGGTAGCGCAGGGACCACAAACACTAACCTCCCCTCTTGCCCCGCAGGTAAGTTACTCCCGACCAAAACAACCTAATTACTGAGCCGCGTCCGTCCCATTCCAGAACTTGGGGTTGCGCTGTTATCCCAGGTGGCCGCTCTATGAACAGGTCCTTACGGAGAGTGGCTGGCAAAGCACAAAGCACATGCACAAGCCCCCTAGCCCTAGTTGCTAAAAAGCAAGTTTTAACAGAGGCAAGACCACTCAAGCACACAGCACAGAGGGTCAGGCTCACAAATATGTTGCATAGACATAAATAATCAATATTTAAAACAGTAAGGACGTGTGTTCGCGCAGCACCTAGCACAAACTACCCAAATGCAACCCGACAGGTACAAATATTGGATAAAAGTAGCTAGGACAACCTTAGGGCAAACAAAAAAAAAACACATGCAAATGCAATTAATAAAGATGATAGGTGGTGTTCATGTTACACTTGCCTTCCTCGTAGGGGTCTTGCTGCTGCTGCTCAAAAGCTTCAGGGACCTGGTCACCAACTTCCTCGGACGGATCAACGTCTACTTAACGTCCACGGCAAACCCAGCAACACAAGCACACATACATGCAAACCAAACATACATCTATAAGAAAACAGTACACCATTACATGAAAACAGTACTGGAACAATAGCGTAAAATTAATCTACACACTGCTACGGTCGCGTGAGCGCAAGAATCGCTCAAAACGGAGTTAAGACGTGAAAGTTATGCATAAATTAAGGTTCCAGGGGCATAACTGTGATAAAACAGTCAACCCAGGGGCTACTTTCTCAAAACCGAGGGCTTAACTGCGAAAACCTAAAGTCTCCGAGGGTTTTCTAGCAAAAACGCAGAGCTCTGGACGGCGGGTTCGAAAACCCGAAAACTCAGGGGCTAAAAAGGATAAAACAGGACCTAAATCTAATTATTCTACAACTGCGCTGGACCGCGGGTTGATTCCCGAGAAATCCAGGGGCTCTTTAGCAAAAGGCACGGCGCTGACCCGGTTTTGACAGAGTTTGACCGGTCACTGGCGCATGTGGGCGGTTGGATCTGAATCCGACGGCTGAGGGTGAGAGCGGCCGTAGGCAGTGGTGACCATGCCCATGGCGCTCGTGTCGCGCGACGCGGCGCGGCGTGCGGCGGCGGTACGGCTCGGGGACGGCGCTAGGCACGGCTAGGGTTAACCCAGAAGGTCTAGGGTGCGGCGGAGAGCTCACCTAGGGGTCGGAGACGGCGGGAGCGGGTCGGTGGTGGCCGGACGGGGTGCGGCGGCGACGGTCGGGGCACGGCGTGCACGGGCGGCGTCGAGTGGACGTTCGGTCTTCGCGGAATGGCGGGACGACGCGGCTCCGGGCTCCGAAAGTGGTCGGCACAGCTCCGGTGAGTTCCTGCGAAGGGAGAGGAGGTAGAATTAGGGCCGGGGTTGGTGCGGCGACGTCGAATTTGGGCGAGGGAGAGTTCACCGATGCGGGCTCCAATGGCGGACTGTGAGCTCGTGTGGGCACGGGAGCGCAATTGCTTCGGAGTGTGAAGAAAAGGGTGCGCGAGGGGTCTCGGGGCGGGATTTTATGGAGGTTTGGAGGCCGAGCGCATGGGGGGGCACGAGCGGGCGCTCCGGTGTGGTCTCGGCGTCATGTGCGCCCGGATGGAAAGAAGGGAGGGAGCAAGGAAACCGAGCGAAAATTGTGGGATTTAGAGCGGGGCGCGTTTAAGGAAGGGAGCGTGGGCTCGGATTCGGGGGGAGGAAGCTTCGTCGGGGTCTCTCGGCCGAGCGGGAGCGAGCGGGATGAGGAGGAGGCAGGCGCGCCATCAACGGCGAAAGGAAAGAGGAGGAGCTGACGGGCGGGGCCCACTGGTCAGCGAGAGAGGGCGTGGGAGTGGGGCGCGGGGTCGGACTGGGCCGGCTCGGCGCTGGGGTTGGGCTCGGCCCAGGTGGGAGGAGGGGCGCGCGCGCGAGGGTGGGCTGGCTGCTGGGCCATTCGGCCCGGCTGGCCGGCCTGCTCTTTCTTTTTTTTTTTTTTCTTTTTAAATTCAAAACATTTTCAAAGATTTATTTGAAGGGGTAAATTAGCTCTAAAAATTCCCAATAAATTGGGAATAAATCCTTAACACATTCAAGCAATAAAATATGCACCAGCATGTATGCACAACCATGTTTGCTCTATAGTTGATTTTATTTAACTAAGGCAAAATAAATCATTATAATGCAAACTAAACATAGAAAATCCTAGGAAAATAAATAAAGCCTGTGTAATTTATATTAAATTTCCTGAAAATAAAATTAGGGTGTTACAAGCGACTTTTTCATTCATCAGCAAATCGTATGCACTGAAGCATGGGTATGAGATTATAGAGTTGAAACAGAAATACCACATCACAGCTACAGGATTAGCTATAAATACAAATCACATAGTGAGGGACTTGCGTTTGCACGTGGGAAAAGAAAGTTTGTTCATCAGTCCTCTAGTACTTCCCCAACTAGGGATTGATATTATTCTTGGTATGGAATGGTTGAAACAACACAACGCTATGATAGATGTTGGGAGCAGAACCGTTCAGTTACGCTCAAGCAGTGGGACTGATGTGATTATTCATGTGCCACTTCATAAGCATGTGTCTCACACGGTTAATGTTGCAGAAGCCCACATTGAGGCACAAGCACTTGCAAAGATCCCTGTAGCTTGCGAGTATCCGGATGTGTTTCCAGAAGAACTTCCCGGACTACCGCCAGATAGGGATGTAGAGTTCAGAATAGACCTTGTTCTAGGCACGGCACCGGTCTCCAAGAGGCCGTATAGAATGGCGCCTGATGAACTAAAAGAGCTGAAAACACAACTGCAGGAGCAGTTAGACAAAGGGTTTGTCCGACCTAGCTCATCACCTTGGGGTTGTCCCGCCCTCTTTGTTGAGAAGAAAGACCAATGTGGTAAAAGGTTATACGTTGATTATCGACCATTGAATGCTGTTACTGTCAAGAACAAGTACCCATTGCCACATATTGATTTCTTATTTGATCAGCTTGGGGGAGCCACAGTTTTCTCCAAGATTGACCTTAGGTCCGGGTACCATCAAATCAAGGTCCAAGATGAAGACATACCAAAGACCGCTTTCTCCACACGGTATGGGCTTTATGAGTATCTTGTCATGTCCTTCGGGTTGACCAATGCACCAGCTTTCTTCATGTACCTGATGAACTCGGTGTTCATGAATGAGCTTGACAAATTCGTGGTAGTATTTTTTGATGACATCTTGGTTTATTCCAAGAATGAAAAGGAACACGAAGAGCATTTGCGAATAGTGCTATCTCGCCTTAGAGAACATAAACTCTATGCCAAGTTCAGCAAGTGTGCCTTTTGGCTAAAGGAAGTGGCATTCCTAGGCCATATCTTGTCAGCAAAGGGAGTGGCTGTCGATCCCAGCAAGGTGGAAGATGTGCTGAATTGGAAGCAGCTACAAACCGTGACCGAGATACGGAGTTTTCTTGGCTTAGCGGGATACTACCGCCGCTTCATCAAAGATTTCTCTAAAATTGCAAAGCATATGACGGCGTTGACCCAGAAAAATGCAAAGTTTGCATGGAGCCCAAAATGCGAAGAAGCCTTTGGGACGTTGAAGAAACTCCTAACTTCAGCACCTGTTCTTGCTCAACCAAACATCACCAAGCCGTTTGATGTGTATTGTGACGCCTCTGGTAGTGGCCTCGGTTCTGTTCTGATGCAAGAAGGGAGAGTGATTGCATATGCATCCTGCCAACTGAGGAAACATGAGGTGAATTACCCAACTCATGATCTTGAGCTACTTGCGGTTGTCTATGCACTGAAGAATTGGAGGCATTACTTGCTAGGCAATACATGTCACATCTACACTGACCACAAGAGTCTCAAATACATCTTTACCCAACCTGAATTAAATATGAGGCAAAGATGGTGGTTAGAGTTGATAAAAGACTATGACCTGAGAGTCCACTATCACCCTGGGAAAGCAAATGTGGTAGCGGATGCATTAAGCCGTAAGGCTCATTGCAATTTCATTGAGGCTCGTCCAACAGTGAGAGTGCTATGTTGTGAGATTGGAGAAATAGAAATGCCAACGGTGCTGGAAGCCGAACTTTATAACCTTGTCCTTGAACCAACCATCAAGGATCAAATCATAGCAGCACAAAAGTAAGATAAGGGCATGGCACATATTCGAGATGAGATCAATGACAAGAAGAAGGCCTGTTTCAAACTTGACGAAGATGGAGTCTTGTGGTTTAAAAACCGCTTAGTGGTACCAAAGGATATTGAGCTGAGGAAAAAAAATCCTAGATGAAGCTCACACCTCCATGTTCACCTTGCACCCGGGCAGCAACAAGATGTACCAAGACTTAAAGCAAAAATTTTGTTGGACTCGTATGAAACGAGAAATCGCCAAATATGTATCTGAGTGCGACGTGTGTCAAAGAGTGAAAGCTGACCACCTAAAGCCTGCGGGTATGCTTCATTCCTGTGAAGACAATTTACCATGCCAAGACCTATGCTGAACTTTATATAGCCAAGATTGTCTCTTTGCACGGTGTTCCTCAAACCATCACTTCGGACAGAGACTCACTGTTTGTCTCTCGCTTCTGGGAGCAATTGCAGACTGCTCTTGGAACCAACCTGATTCGTAGTTCAGCATATCAATCACAAACAAGCGACCAAGTTGAAAGAGTGAACCAGATCACTGACCTATTCCACCAAGTGGGATGAGTGTCTTCCCTTAGCGGAGTTCGCTTACAACAACAGCTACCAGAAGAGCTTAGAAATGGCTCCTTTTGAGGCCCTATATGGTAGACGGTGTAGAACGCTACTCAACTGGTCTGAACCAGGTGAGCGTGTCACATTCGCCCCAGACTTGGTAACACAGGCAGAAGAGCAAGTTAAATTCATTCACGACAATCTGAAAAGAGCACAATCTAGACAGAAAAGCTACTCAGATAAGAGGAGAAGACCCTTAGTCTTTGAGAAGGATGATCATGTGTATCTCCGAGTGTCACCCATGAAAGGGTGCATCGGTTCGGAGTAAAAGGCAAGTTAGCACCACGATATGTTGGTCCGTTCAAGATCACAGAGCAATGTGGGCCAGTTGCTTACCGGCTGGAGCTACCACCACATTTAGCTGCGGTTCATGACGTGTTTCATGTCTCGCAACTCAAGAAGAGTTTACGAGTGCCAGAGGAAGTGATTGATACATCTCAAATTCAGATTCAACCAGACCTCACCTATCAAGAGCAACCCATAAAAATCCTTGATCAAAAGCAAAGATCAACACGGAGAAGGACTATTAACTTCTACAAAGTGCAATGGAGTAATCACTCCGAAGAAGAGGCAACTTGGGAGCAAGATGAATTCTTGCGAACAAAATATCCTGGTTTTCTTCCATCCACTTCAAATTAAGTACGTCACAGCAGTTTAAAGTTTCAAATTCATACACAATGCACTTTCTTCTCGTTTAACTTATTCACCCACGTCACATCAAAAATCTCAGGACGAGATTTCTTTAAGGGGGGTGGGTTGTGATGCTCCGGCATCTCAAGTGCATTTTTATCTCACATACATGCAACATTCATCGTGATGCATCATACAAGGACATGCAATTGAACCCCATGGTCAAACTTGATTTATGTGCCACTTGCTAAACCCTGTTTTCTTAGTGTATGTCTCTATGATTGAGCCCATAACTTTGATTCTATTTAGATTTGGGTGAAACTCATATTGACAAATTTGTAGACAATTTGATGATAAACCACTTTGGTAATTGGTGCTTTGACATGCATGAAGGTTTGCATAGAGTTTTTGGGCTTTTTCTGTCAGCATGTGAATTCTGTCCAAACATGACCTGTTTAGTAATTTTAAATTTTCTTGATCTTAAAGCCAAAATCTTGCAATGCTTTTATTAAGAAAGTTGTAGAACATAAAATTCAAAACAACATTGGTGTAAAACTCTTTGAGTGAAAGTGACCAGAAAATAGACATTTAGAATTTCTAAACTGGAAGGTTGTGTTGGTCAAACATTGGCCAGCAGATTGAATTCAAATTTAAACCATATTTTTGAATATAACTGAGTATGCAAGTTTATAAGACAAATGTAGAGAAACAAATTTAGAACATTTCATACAATTGGGGCATTTTCGAATTCGGCCTCTAACCTGTTCAAAAACGTGAAATACAAACGGAGCTTTCTGCGGTCATAGCTGAATTTTCCATTTTCGGGATTTTCATTTTTCATTGTCTCTATGACAAGTGGGCCCCACTTGACAGCGGCCTCGGATTCCCGCCCGCGAGATTGGAAAATCCGACCAGTGGGTCCCACCCTTGCGCGATGCTCGCGCACCCGATCCACACACCCAAAGGTCATTTTGCATAGAGTTTTAGGGATTTTTCTTTCAGGATGTGAATTCTGTCCAAACATGACCTGTTTAGTAATTTTAAATTTTCTTGATCTTAAAGACAAAATCTTGCAATTCTTTTATTGAGAAAGTTGTAGATCATAAAATTTTGAACAACATTGGTATAAAACTCTTTGAGTGAAAGTGACCAGAATATAGACTTTTAGAATTTCTAAACTAGAAGGTTGTGTTGGTCAAACATTGGCCAGCAGATTGAATTCAAATTTAAACCATATTTTTGAATATAACTGGGTATGCAAGTTTATAAGAAAAATGTAGAGGAACAAATTTAGAACATTTTATACAATTGGGGCATTTTCGAATTCGGCCTCTAACCTGTTCAAAAACGTGAAATACAAACGGAGCTTTCTGCGGTCAAAGCTGAATTTTCCATTTTCGGGATTTTCATTTTTCATTGTCTCTATGACAAGTGGGCCCCACTTGACAGCGGCCTCGGATTCCCGCCCGCGAGATTGGAAAATCCGGCCAGTGGGTCCCACCCTTGCGCGATGCTCGCGCACCCGGTCCACACACCCGAAGGTCATTTCCCCACCCCGGTCCCATTGGTTAGTGTCACGCAGTCTATGGACTGAGTCCATCCACGGCCCACCTTTCCACCTCCCCTCTCCGGCTCGTACACGCGGCGAGAGCCGCCTGCCGCTGGCCGACGGCCAAGGCCGCGTCCCTGCCTCCGCTCGGCTTCAAGACGAAGCGAACGCTCCCTGGCCTCTCACCCGCCTCTCGCCCTCCTCCGCTCTCCACTCGGCCCTCACTGAGACCCTCACTCCCTCTGCCTTCCACCGCCGCCCGCCATTGCCGCAATCTCGGGCTCGAGCTACGCCGGCCGCTCCGGTCGCTTCCAAGCCTCCACATCACCGTGCCGGTGTTCCCCATCCTCGACTCCTCCGATTCACCTAAATCTAGGCCGCCATGTCCCCTCCACCGTGCCGCATTTCGTCGCCGGAGTCCTCCGTCCGTTCCTCGCACTGGAGCTCCGTCGCCGGCCTCCTCTGACCACCCCCGAGCCACCATATCAGTGCGCCGGGCTTCGCCAGCCTCCCCGCCACTGCATATCCCAGGTCTAGGCCGCCGCCACCCCTCTACCCGGTCACATTCCACCGCCGGACTCCGTGCCCCGAGAGCTTCGTCGCCACGCTGTTCTGGCAATCCTCCGTCGAATCAGGTAGTTGGGTGAGCATCCCCGCACTCCACTGCCTCTCCTCGACCCCGCCGGCGAGCCTGCGGGCCCCGCGCGGCCGGTTTCCACTCGCATCGCCGCCGGTCAACTCCCCTCCCCGACGGGAGGTTGAAGACGACGGTGAATTTGCGTTTTGGCCCTCGGCGTTTCGGTGTTTTACGTTTAGATCCGAGTCGCTGTGCAATGTGTCTTGAACATCTCACGTTCTAGCCCCTGAAGAATAGGGTTAATTGCGTATGGGTACCTGGTTGTAATGTTTCATTATTATTCTGTTAATAAATAGGCTGTGAACTTTGAAAAATCATAACAATTCAAAGAAAAATCCAAAATGGACAAACTCAGTGGCTATGAACTCCTCTTGAGTAGATCTATAGGATATGTATGATGTGGATGTGTGAAAAGTCTGTTTTGCCCCTGGTTTAGTGCATGCATGTTGAGGGTAAATAAATGGTAAAAATAGACTAAATGAGCTCCAAAAATTATGAAACTTGGACAGTAGCTTTGTTATAGCATCTAGGTACTGTGTAATTTCTGGTAGCCATGGCATGGCTTGGTAAATTACTGTTTTGCCCTTATGCATGTCTTTTGTGTATTAAATTAACTTGGAAAATGAAGGCTACATAAAATATGCTCAAATGTGACCTCTGGTATTTTTCATGTACTCCATATAGTATGGGTAGCTCACTAGTAAAGTATGAGGTCGTGCATGTAGGTTTAGGCTGCTGATTTGAAAATGACAAAATGTCGCATGCTTAAATAAATAAAATGAGGAAGTGGTTCTAGGATGCATAGTTAATTCTATGAAAAATCTGGTGTGCTACTAGTATGATAGGGAGTCCAGAAAGTATTTTTTGAGAATTTATTAACACTGATCATATGTACATCTTAATTTGCATAAGTTAAATATATGAAAAATAGATGTCCTATCAAATTATGGATTTTAGGCTTGGTGATTTTTGTATAAGATGTTCATGCAATGAAATGCTTGCTGTAGAAATTTCAAGTCCAGAACTTACTCCTACAAATTATGAAAAATCTGAGAAGCTATAGGGCTGATAACTTGTTGGAATTTTTAATAAAATTAATTATAACTTGTTTGAAGCAGAAATTTTGGCAGTAACATTACGTAGTATGTTTCTGCAAGAGGTAAAATTTTGAGATCAATTTGAGTGGCCTAACTACATGAATTCATGAGTGCATTTTATTCATAAAGGTGGCTTGTCCATTAATCTGTGTGTGTACGTTTAACTACAAGTGATAACATGTTTGGTGCATATATATAAAGTTACTTACTGCACACCATCAAATACATCTTATGATTCCAAGGGTGATCAATGGAGGTGTTTTTGAGAGACACCTTCATTCCATTTGATAGAGACTGTACACATATAAAACAGTAACTTCTGATAACTTCAAAGATAAAATGTAGTAATGGTTTGTATGATTTCTTAGTGATGGATTGTATGATTTCTTAGGAAAGTTGTTAAGTTTTCTTCTAATGGATGTGTTTGAACTAAATACAATTGAGTCTTTTTGTCACAAACTACTGGATCATGCATTTTGCTTTATTTGCACCTTATGCATACAATCGCATTCGTTGCACTCATGATTGCACTATGTCATACATATAACTTGTAGCATATGCATGTATTTGCATTCTTTTGCACTCACTTGCATATTATATCATGCATATAGATTCCGTGGAAGAAGGATCAACACAAGAGCTGCTATTGATCGATAGGCCGAAGAACGAATTGCACCAAGAGCCAGAAGACGACGTGTCGGTGATTTCATCCGTCCCTGTTTCAATGGGTTGCCTGGGGCAAAGCCCCACAACCCGGCAAACTAACTTAGATTAGTTTGTTGGTTTCATACGAACAATCAAAGGTAGGCAGGACCATGCTTTTCCCAACTAATATGACTACGATTTGGTGATTACGCATCTGCATTAGGAGTTGTTTGAAACCAATTGCATTAGAATCCCTGGCCGCCCTGGCCCTAGCACCTATACTTAGAGTTCGTAGGACGAGTGCCTAGAAATGCTAGGTACGATTAGACATGGGTGAATGGAGTCACTCGTCGCGTAGGTGATTTTCAAACTTTACAGAAATCTCACTGAGGTAAGTTATTATATATGCTTTTGATTTAAATGGAGACCGGACGGAGAATTTATGAGTTATTTATTGTTTATGGTATTGTGCATTGGACTCCGCCCGAGTCGCATAAAGACGGTCGTTGTTCGCCTATTGGTCGGCATAACATTGCTAGAGGTGCTTATCCGGGATAATGGGCCGGTAAAAGTCATACTTGTGCCATCTGAAGAACAGAGACTTGGTCCTACCATCGGGCCCAGGGGCGCTTGGGTGTTAGACTCGTGGAGGGCTGGACCCGGTGCGCCGTGGTAACGCTCCATGGGGGCTAAACCTGGGGAATGGCGGGTTGGAATCGAACTTGGGATGGAACAAGTGGAGATGGGGGCTATATGTGGGAACGCGATGGCTAGTAAGCATATACCCCTAACATTTTTAGTTATTCCCGGAAATTAACAAATCGATTCGAATCGCTGATGCTCACCAGGTGTGAGAATGACAATACTACTGACGGGCAAAGTAGTAATCCACTTTAACATGTTGTTTATTTAATCATGCTTTTCAATACAACATGCTTGGATGTGTATGATCCGTCCCACTATTCATGGTGCTGCCCATCCACTGATAGGAGGTCGATGGACTTGGGAGGTGCTTTGAGGTCGAGGGAGGGCTGACCCGACGTACCGTGGTATCGCTCCTGAGACGGCTACTCCCAAGGGATAAGTAGGGGCGCTGTGAATCTTGGGATGGGACATGTGGAAATAGGGATATATCTTGGATATTATGCAAGTTACTGATGGGTTCTCATGTTTTACTTTTCTGCAAGTATTTACTTTATGATATCAATGACCTTCATGGTTAATGGATAGCAGATGTCAAATCCTGCTATCTTATGTCAACATGACCTTGTAAAATCAATTGCTAAGGATTCACCTGAGTAGTAAGCTATGCTTTGCGTCAGCCGTAAGCCCTGTCCATTAAGTTCTACTGAGTAATTAGTACTCAGGGTTTGCCCCCACTTTTGGATTGCAGGTTCTGACAACATCCGGACAACTGTGTTGGAGGTGGTAGTACCGGTGGGCTCGGTGCTATTTGCCTTGTTCATCTCTTCATGAAGACTACTTGAGTTTGTTTCCGCTGCGAGATGTTTTGAAAACGCTTCCGCTATATATAATTTGAAATCGCTTTCGCTATATTTTGACCATGTATTTGAATTCACATATTTGGTCTATAAACTAAAGTCTATTACTCTCTATTTCAACTGCCGGTGATGATTGTAACTGTTGTGGCTCCTTCGAGAGTCGGATGTGTTTGATGTCAGTTCCTCGGGAAATGGTGTTATCGAGAGCCCGAAGGACTCTCGACGGACTACCGGGTTTAGTCTAGCCTAAGTGCATTGCGAGCCAGAGGTGGCAGGTGTGCTTAGTCTGGATTAAGCAGGGCAGTTCCGCCACAGAGGGGAGCTGCCGCAGTAGGAGATCATGGAGTGCTGATGCTCCGGCCGAGCACCAGGCACTACCCTCCTCCACTGCCAACACTACACTTTGAACACCAGGCGTAGTGCCCTCAAAGACACAGGAGTTCCGGTGTTTCCAGATCTGCCAAGCCACTAGGATAATAAGCGAGTTAAGACCTTTTCTCATATCCTTTTCTTTAACTCTCTTGACACTTTGCCGCCACCAGCAAGAAAACCCCATGCAGCCCGGCCGCAGAGCAATGAAGACCAGCCCAAGTTTGCTGAGAATCCCCGTCCAGACCTCTCGGGCGAAAACACAAGAGATAAGGAGGTGCTGAATGGTCTCATCGGCCTGATCACAAAGAGGGCAAGTGGCTGGATGAGGCAGCCCTCTTTTTGCAAGTCTGTCAGCTGTCCATAGTCTTTTTTTAAAGACCAACCAGCTGAAGAATTTGCATCTCAAAGGTGCCCATGTCTACTAAAAGTATCCTCATAATCTGTCATATCATTGTTTGAAGCCTTTAGCAACTAGACGCGCTTGTATCTATCCAAACTTCCATCTTGTTTCTTCTTAATTTTGTACACCCCTTTGCAATCAATTACATTCCTACCCTGTTTTGGAGGAACTAGGTGCCATGTTTTATTTTTTTTGTAGAGCCATAAATTCTATATCCATAGCATTTTTCCAACTTGTATCATGCAAGGCTTCATCGAGAGTTTGTGGCTCACCAGCAGCAGTAAGAAAACTGTATTTGACAGTATCATCGGTATAATTTTTTGGTTTACGAATACCGCTTTGTAAGCGAGTAGCTGGACGTTGCTGTTGCTGTAGCTGACTCGGTTGGCTGTTCAATTGCAGCTGACTGTTGGGGCGTCGTGCATGGCAGGCTCAGTCTGCTCGCCTGCGCATGGAGATTCAGCCGTCGTGCGCCCAAGAGGAAGCTGCTGTGCGTCTGCTTGAGCTGGCGCGCCTGATACGACAAGGCCACCTGCTGTTGGTGGCAATCCTGGAGACGAGGCACCTGATGATGTCGAGGAAAGTACAACCAGATCACCGTCAATTCCTGTACCAGCGTTTGAGGTGCCATTATCTGCTGTAGAATTGTCCTGAAATGCACAAGAGCTTGTACAAGTGGTATTAGCAGGAATTAGAGAATCATTAGTCATATCATCAGTAGGTTGTAGAACCCCTGCACCAGGATTTAGAAGGCTGGCTAGGAGGAAGGAGAGAAATTTCTTCTTTGAGACGACGACCAGCATTGGGCTGTAGAGTGGAAAAGGGAAAATAGTTTCATCGAATGTGACATCCCTTGAAATATATACACATCCAGTAGAAGGATCAAGATATTTAAACCCTTTGTGGAGTGACTGTATCCAAGAAAGACACATTGTTTGGAACAAGACTCCGGAATCCCTGAGGCAAAAGCTCTGACTCAACTCTAATTCCCAGGACTAACCTAGTGATACAAGACTAAACGATAGTGTGAGCTACTCAACTTCCACACTCTACAAATGAGAGCTAGGGGTATTTATAGTCACCAAGTGAGTGGGGGTACTTATAGGGTCGGTATGGTGGTTAAGGGGACAGGTGGCAGGCCGGGCGGCCTGGTAGGAGGCCGGGCGGCCCCACCTCAGGCCGGGCGGCCTAGCCAGCCCTTGGATCCACCGTCATTCTTCATCCTACAGTCCATCTTGACTCCCCAAGTCGGTTGCATGGCGGTTATGGCGGTTACAAGTGTGTTTTCCCTTCAACCGTTTATCTCACTTGTGTTTCTTCCTTAGCCGCAGGATTGAAGTCTCGCGGATTGCTGACTTCACCAATCCAAGTGCCAAGTGCTTGGATCAATGAGGTGGAGCCTTCCGGTACTTGACACGTTGTATTTGGCATTTGGACTTCACAAGTGTATTGACACATCATTTATGCACATGCAGGTCGAAGATGAGCTGATTTGGCTCCGGAGTCAGGCCGAGCGGCTTGGAGTGGTGCCGGGCGGCCTGGATTGGAGCCGGGCGGCCTGGCCCACTGGCCAGTGATCATGTGACTTAGTCAAATTTGCCTGTTTTCTGCTGATCTTTGTACCTACAATCAAATACTCAACACAACTTGTGAAAATGTGTTAGTAGCATAGGTTTGTCCATACTTTGGCATGTCTTCCTCCATGTTTGTGGTTAGTTGATGGTCATTGGTAGTGCAATAACGACCGTCAACACTTTGTGACTGACATATTCCCCTGTTTCAGAGAGAGGAACTCCTTCTTCTTCATCTTCATTATGCCCGCAGGCACATGGTGACTCCTGAACCTCTGACGGAACTGAGCCCAAGTGAAGCATTCTCTATCCTGCTGCCTGTACAACTCCCACCAGTCTAGAGTAGCACCTCGAAGCTGTCCTGCCGCATACAGGACCCTCTCTTGATCATTGCACTGTGCAATGTCAAGCTGTCGCTCCACTGCACGGAGCCAGTCATCTGCCTGAAGTGGATCAGCAGAATGAGAAAAAGTTGGCGGGTGCCCCTTCATGAAGTCTCCATGCCTGTCCCTCTGCTGTGGCTGTTGGTTGGCTTGAACAGTTTGTATAGCCTGTACCGCATTGTTGAGAGTAGCCATCATCTGCATCTGAAGTTGAAAGGACCGTTCTCCTGTCAGCGGCGGTGGGTTCTGCGGTGGATTGCCATTGGCCTGATTGTGATCTTCCGGTTCATTGCCTCTGTTCCTGGTGTTTACCATCTGTTGGCAGTAGTTGAGACAACATCAGTAAGTAATTGTGGCACATATCCAGGATGATAAACAACGGCGACCGATAAAGTAAAGAGAAAAGAGTAGATGGCTATTTATAACTCCCAACGATCTAATCTTTATTAATTAATTAATTTAATTAATTTAATCTTCATAGTTGTTTATACTGTGGACATATATCACAGTTAGACTATCAATCAAACAAAGAACCAAATCAAACATAGTTCATCATGACAAACATTCCTACACCAAAACAAAGCGTGCTAACGAGACATTATAAGGGTAATCTAATTCCCATATAAAGACACCCTAATGATGACATCTATAGAAACGATAGAAATACTTGAGTTAAGTTCTATACGACAGAAGGAATAAATAAAAATTTTCGAACATAATGTGAGCAATTAATCGGTAAAAATAAAATAAAGACAAAGCATTTAAAAAATCGGCAGGTAAGACAAAGAAAAGTGAAGTCTTTAAACACGACCAGTTCTAACTAGGCTTTTGTTCTACAGTCAACACGGCTCTAATACCAAATTTGTCATGCCTGGTTTCAACGAACAAAACTGTGCAACATATATGCGCCAGGAAACGTCTCGTATATACATGACAAATTACAAAGTACCACAACACATGCCAAAGATAAAAAAAACGTGCATAACATTAAATATATCATTATTACACTATGACACAAGTGTTTAACTCAGAGTATAACGTAGCATAGCGGAAGCATAAAACATAAAGATAACGGGCGCCACAGGGACGTCAACTGGTGAACGAAACGCCTAATACTCGTCGTAGTCTTGCACATAGTCTTCATTACCTCCGTCATCTGAGCAGCGGTTGGATTTTTCCCCCCAACAAGGAATAAATATAAAGAAACAAGCGTGAGTACAGAATACCCAACAAATATAACATAAACCATGAAGCTCTTATGGTTAGCTGACAAACTGCATTAGCTTTTAATTTAAAAACTTTTGTTTATGCCTAATTACCATGAAGTAGTAACAAAACCATTAGACCAAACGATATTACATAAAAATTAAACAAGATTAAACAGATATAACCATTATCAAAACCATAACCAAAACCAAAGAACCTCAGCCAAGGGTCCTTCTAATCACTGGGAAGGGTCTGGGCTGCTCATAACCGTGAGCACGGCTAACATGTAAGTTTTACACTCTCGAGAGGTTGTACATCTTTACCCACAAGTCGTGAGCTACACTAGGAGTTCATCACATTACCGGAGATGAGATGACTAGCAAGCGCACTACGAAGCCTTTACAAAGATCATGTTAGTAAGGTGTAACCGCTAAGGTTTCAGGTTCCGCAACCATGGAGCAAGCCTCAAGGGAAGAAGCACATACATATAACGTAAAGCACACTCAACCCAAGCAGCGTGAGGGCCACAGAAGCTCACCTCCCCTCTTGCCCCGCAGGTAAGTTACTCCCAAACCAAAACAACCTAATTAATCAGCTAAATCTGTCCCATTCCAGCCGTGTGGTAGCACTGTTGTCCCATGTGGTCGCTTTGTGATTCGGTCCTTAGGAAGAGAACTAGCAAAAGCACACGAGCACATTGCTCAAGCTCCCTAAACCATGTTGCTAAAAAGCCATATGAAAATGGACATGAACTGATTAGGGTCAAGCCCAATAATTAATTGCATAAGATTATTAATCAAAATTAAATTAACAAAAGGATATCAGTTTGCGCAGCACCTAGCACAACTTAACCATATGCATCCCAAAAGATAAATATATAGATAAAAGTAGCTAGGTAAACCTTACAGGCATATAAATTAAAATGCACATGCAGTAAGTAAAAGGCTATTAGGTATCGTTTATGTTATACTTGCCTTCCTCAAAATTTATTCCTTGTTGCTGCTCAGAGGCTTCTGGAGGTTGCGCTTCGAACTCGACTAGCGGATCAACGTCTACACACGATACACGGTACTAAACAAGCATCCATATGATCACACATGCAAGCAAACAAATGCAAAAGATAAGAAGCAGTACACCATTACATAAAAACAGAATATGAAATGTACTTAAAATTATTCTACACAATTATACGATCGCGTGGGCGCGAGAATCGCCGAAAACGGTGAGAGCCAATGGACCGGCCTCATTGCTCTCCTGGTGTGATGAGTGATTGTCAACGAGCTCAAGCCCTCCAATGGACTGGAGGTTGATGATGAAGACCTCGATGGACTGAGGCAAAAGCCCTCCAATGGACCGGAGGCAATGCTCGGCGTCGGTCGGCCATGGAAGCTCGGTACACGGAGAGGCAGATCGGCAACGGTGGTGTAAGCCCTCCGATGGACCGCGAGGCAACTCCGATAGACTGGATAAGCCGGGTGCCACCGTGGTGCTCCAACCCAAGTGCATGGCGCGAAGGCGTGCGAGGGAGGCTTTGGCGGCTTCGGCTCAAAACCGCCACCCAAGCTACCCAAGGCTTGGTGAGTTGAGCCACAACTCGCCAAGATAGAGAAGATGGGCCAAGTCCGGCCCAGACGGAGACTTCCTAAAGTTTCTCGGTTTTTGACTTCAAAACCGGGGGTGCAAAGGCGGATTGGACTACTGGCCACGTGGAGGACATCCAAAGATTGCGTGGAAGCTAAAAAGATCAAATCTTCATCGTGGTCGTCCGTCCCCGATATTTTGTGTTCTTTTCTGTTTTAGCCCCTCCGGGCGTTTCTAGTGTTAGGGATCTATGTGTAAAAATGCCAAAACTGAATCAGTGTATAAATAGCCTAAGAGCTGGTCATTAGAGGAAGTCTTGGCAGCTAGGTTTTCATTTGCTTTGTATAATTTTCGTCCTCAAGCTTTGAGCTCCAAGTTTAGGAGGGTTAGGGTGAGATCTAGCCTCCAAATCAAGAGGGAAGGTGAGGGTGGTTGCTTGGGACGAAATCCTTCGTTGTAATCTAACCTAAGACCTCTTTTGAGGCTCATAATCAAAGTGGTTTTGTGCAGTAACTTTGTGTGCTTCTCCTCCCTTTGTTCTCTTTGGTTTTTGGCTTCAATCCTTGGCCTTTTGGCTGTTTGTTTTGGGCAAGGTTGAATCCTTTGTTTTCCTTGTGTTTTGGACTTGCAAGGACGTGGAGATTATGTCTTAGAATATCTCAATCCCAAAGGATTGCCACGAGCAAGTTGTTCTGGAGCTTTTTCCTTTCTTGCCCAAATATTCACCTCTTCACGAGATCTGAAATTCCCGCTAATCCCGTAATCTTTTTCCATAGATCTTTTGGGAATAGTTTTGGAATGGGGCTAGGATAGCCTGTGCCAATTTTCGTGATGTTTGCAGAAGGTTTGGTCAAGTTTTGGATTGCTTTTGTGTGAAGTTTCCTGCTGGTTCTGTCCACTTTCAAGTCTTGTTTGGTTTAGGGGCCAAACCTTTGAATTTTGGGCTGAAATTTTGTGGAGCTCTTTATCAGTGAATCATAAAGCTCTCATAAAAATTTTAGATCATTTGGAGGTGTTTTGACCTGGTATTTGTATTTTTCTCTTCGAGTTAGTCTGTCAGTTTTTAACCACCGGACAGTCCGGTGGTTAACCACCGAACGGTCTGGTGGCTCTAGGACTTTTATTCCTTGTCCAATTGAGCTAAAAATTTGTGGAGTTGTTTCTTGGCCCCTTATTAATTTCTAGTAAAAATTTCATAATTTTTGGAGTTGGTTTGATAGGGTTTTGATTCGAATCTTTTTGGAGTGTCAGGCTGTAACCACCAGACAGTCCGGTGGTTACCACCGGACAGTCCGGTGGTCACAACTTGCTCCAATTAGTCTGAAATTTTTTGGAGTTGTTCCCTATTGCCTTGTGAAGGTGTGGTAATTTTGGGGGAATTTTTGGAGATTTTCTTGAGAGGTTTTGAGATTTTTCTTTGCAGCCCTGTCTGTCTGAAATCTGCAGTTCTCCGGAGTTGGTTCCTTTTGCACTCTTTTTCTAAACCGTTTGAGCGTGTGCTTCCGCTTGGTGCTTGATACGTGTCTGTTCAGTGGACGGTACCAAGCACGTGCTGTGAGCTAGATACGTATCCTCTCAGTAGACGGTGTCTACTTTCGTTGTGAGCGTTGTTTCCGTTTTGCACTGCGGTAGGGGTTTGAGTTTAAGTTTTCAAGTGCTCCTATTCACCCCCCTCTAGTCGCACGTCTCGGTCCTACAAGTGGTATCAGAGCCGGTTAGGTTTTCCATACCTTAACCGGTGAAGAAACCGTATCGACTATGACTTACTCTGGGAAAATTTCCGTCCTTGGCTCCGATGGCTATCCCTACTGGAAGGGTAGGATAGAGGCGTTCCTTATTAGCCAGAGTCAGGACATATGGGATGCTACTCAGAGTACGACTTTTGTGGTGCTTCCAGTCGCTGAGCGTACTACGCAGAATATCGTGGCTCAGCATGAGGCGAATGCCAAGGCTGTTAACTTTCTCTTCTCCGGGCTTGGTCCTATGGATTATGAGAGAGTGAGTCACCTTAAGACTGCGCGTGAGATATAGTCACTGCTTAGTGCACACCATGAGGGTACTGCGACGATTAAGGCTAGGCTTATGGAGACTTACCGGCGCGAATATGAGAATTTCATCCAGAAGCCGGGAGAGTCAGTAGACGACTTGTTTGGTCGCTTTCAGTCGATCATCAACAAGTTGTGTGTCAACTCTGCCCCCGCTGCCCTCCCATATACCGATCATCAGCAGGCTGTCAAGTTGCTGTATGCTTTGGACAGAAAAATATGGGAGATCAAGGTGAACTCAATCATTGAGTCGGCAGGGTATGATACGATTGGAGTAGAGGCGCTCTATAGTAAGCTCAAGGCCACCGAGGTAGATTACAAGATGAGGGATTCCCTCGCTTGTACAGGTTCTAAGAGTCTGGCCTTGGCTACCCCCTCTAGTGAGTCTGTCACTAACCCCATGTTACACAACTTCTCGTTTTCTGTTTTGATGTCTGTTACAGAGGAGCAGCTAGCGACGCTTGGGGACGATGAGTTGTGTCTGATGTCTAGTCGCTTTTAGCGCGCCTATGACAACCGGATGAGCAAGAAGAGGGGAGAGCGGCCCAAGTGCTTCGAGTGCGGAGAGGTCGGCCACTTCATCGCCGAGTGCCCCAACAAGAACGACTACTACAAGAAGGGCAAGAGCTACTCCCGCGACTCCGACAAGTACCACCCCGGCAAGGCAAGCTTTGACAAGCACCGCTCCAGCAAGCACGGCTCCGGCAAGCGCCCCTTCGGCAAGAAGAACTTCCGGAAGGCTTTCAAGAGCTACCAGAAGGACAACCGGAAGCGGGACAAGGCCTTCTTCGCCGAGATTGGGTTCTGCAGCAGCGGATCTTCTTCCTCTTCGTCCTCGTCGAGCTCAAGCGATGAGGAGATCACGTACAGGAAGGACAAGAGGAACGATCAAGGCGGTCCAGCTGGCTTGTGCTTCGCCTCCACCAAGTCCAGGCGCAGGAACAAGGAGAAGAGGAGCTTGGTTTGCTCCATGGCGCTTGAGGACAAGGAGAACAAGGATGACGGCAGCAACTCTTTTTCCGATGATGAGGTAACTCCTAAGCAAGCCGAAATCCTTGAGATGCTAGAGCAGAACAGGCGGGAGCTTAAGGCCCAGTATAAGATGCTGGAGAAGGCAGCTAAGAAGCTGCAGAAGTTGAAAGCCCAACTTGCTGAGGCTTTAGAGGAGAATGAGAGGTTGAGGAGTGTGAGACCCCAACCTAGTGAGATTGAGTGCCCTACCTGCGAGTCTTTCAGGATGGAGCTTGGTGACCAGAGAGATAGGTATGCCAAGCGGGTAGAGGAGATAGATGAGCTAAAGGCTGAGCTAGGCAAACTCCAGTCCAAACTGGATGAGCCTACTTTGAGTGGAGAGCTTGAGTGTGAGTCTTACCACTGTGAGTCTTACTTCCAGCAGCCTAAGCCACCCAAGGCCACACCACCTAAGCCAAGTCCCAGCCTGACCCAGTTCCTAGGAGGTCTGTCTACCACTGTGAGTTTTGCCAGCGGAATGGCCACCTAGAGGAGTTTTGCTTCAGGAGGAAGCGGGTGGAGAGGCAGGAGAGAGCTTGGGGGAACCAGGATCAGTTCTACCAGGGTGGTAGACAAGATCCTCCCCACCGCGGTGAGATGAGAGACCGCTTTGCCGGTGGTGAGAGAGGAGGCGGCTTTCAGGCTCGTGCTCCTGGTGGTGAGAGACGCTTTACCGGCCGAGCTCCTAGTCGTTTTCAGCGCGGTTATGTACCTCATGACCGAGGCTTTGAGAGAGCTTTCGAGGGTTCACACTTTGGAGGTCGTGGTTACCCTGATCGTCGTAATGATTTCTTTGATTGTGCTTACCCCACTTTTGAGCAGATGGCTCGGCACTGGTACAACAGTTTTGGGACTAACCCCAGTGCCAGACCGTTTGCTCACTATCGCTTTACTTGACTTTGCAGGATCGAGGCATGGAGGACGTGTGGATCATGGACTCCGGTTGCTCTAGGCACATGACAGGGCACCGCAAGTGGTTCTCCAGCCTCAACCCCGTAAGCACCAAGGAGTACATCACATTCGGGGACAATGGTCAAGGTAAAGTGATGGGTGTTGGTTCTGTTTCGCTCTCTGCTAGGCTTTCCCTGAGAGAAGTTGGCTTTGTCCAGAATTTGGGGTTCAATTTGGTTTCTGTTTCGCAACTTCTCGATGAAGGATTTGAGGTTCGTTTTAAGAAAGGTGCGTGCTGCGTTCTTGATGCTGAGGAGACCCTTGTTTGCTCTTTGCTGCCTTTTGGTCAGGTTTTTAAGGTCGACCTCACATCTGTTTCTGGCCCTGTGCACTGTTTGGTTGCTAGTCCTTCTGCTGATATATGGAAGTGGCATAGGAGACTTGGTCACTTGAGCTTTGATCTGCTAGTCAGGTTAAGTTCAATGGGCCTAATCTGAGGATTGCCCAAATAGAGAGCTGAGAAGGACTTAGTTTGCCACCCTGTCGTCATGGCAAGATGGTTGCCGCCTCTCACATTCCTGTGTCTCAGGTTATGACCTCCTATCCGGGTGAGCTACTCCATATGGATACAGTAGGTCCCGCTCGGGTAGCGTCGGTCAGTGGGAAGTGGTACGTGCTTGTCGTTGTGGACGATTTTTCACGGTTCTCGTGGGTATTTTTCATGAAGTTTAAGGATGAGGCGTTTGGTTTTGTTCGGGATCTGGTACTGAGGTTTAGAAACGAGAGTCATAAGGCCATGAGGGCTATCCGCAGTGACAATGGCGGAGAATTCAGAAACTCTCGTTTCGAAAACTTCTGTCGTGACCTAGGTCTTGAACACCAGTTTTCTTCACCATATACCCCTCCGCAGAACGGTGTTGTGGAACGCAAGAACCGCACACTTGTTGAGATGGCACGGACGATGCTAGATGAGCATAGGACTCCGAGGTGCTTTTGGGCTGAGGCAGTGAATACGGCCTGTTATATTGCGAACCGAATTTTCTTGCGAGCTTTCCTTGGGAAGACCTCGTATGAACTTCGGTTTGGTAGGCAGCCCAGCGTCAAGCATTTGCGAGCGTTTGGCTGCAGGTGCTTTGTGCTGAAGAAGGCGGGGCATTTGGACAAGTTTGAGTCTCGTTGTTTGGATGGGATTTTTCTGGGGTATGCTTCTAGTTCTAGGGCATTTCGTGTGTGGATTTTAGAGGCCAAGCAAGTTGTTGAGACTTGTGAGGTTCTTTTGATGAAACTATGCCCTGCACAACCCCTGCCTTTGAGCTTTCAGGTGATGATGAAGAAGGCCCCCCTATCTTTGAGGATGAGGAAAGTGCAGTTAATGATTCTGATGCAGGAGCCACTGCACCGGCTGCAGCTCCTGCCCCCTCTGCTACGAGCTCAGATGATGAAGGAGGACCCTTGCCCACGGCTTCCTCCTCACTCCCCCGATAGCAAGCTCATGCAGAGGCTGGACCCGCTGAGGACGCAAGGGAGGTGACCTCTGAGATTGTACCATCTCGGCAGGTCCAGTGGGATCACCCTCCACACAGGATGATTGGAGATATTCACCAGCGTGTCACACGCTCTTCGGTTAACTCTCTAGCATTTTTCTCCCACTCTGCATATGTTGCTTCTTTTGAGCCCCGGGATGTGTCACATGCATCATCTGATCCTAACTGGGTGAACGCCATGCATGAGGAGTTGAAGAACTTTGAGAGAAACCATGTCTGGGATTTAGTTGAACCTCCACCAAACTGTCGCCCTATAGGTACCAAGTGGGTTTTCAAGAACAAACAGGGTGAGGATGGGATGGTTGTGAGGAACAAAGAGAGATTGGTAGCCCAGGGTTTCTGTCAGAAGGAGGGGATAGATTATGAGGAGACCTTTGCCCCTTTAGCTCGTTTGGAAGCCATTAGGATTTTGCTTGCCTTTGCGGCCTCTAAAGGCTTCAAACTGTAGCAAATGGATGTCAAGTCTGCTTTCCTGAACGGGTTCATAGAGGAGGAGGTATGAGACAACCTCCTGGCTTTGAGAGTGCTAGATTTCCAGACCGGGTGTATAATTTGAGGAAAGCCCTTTATGGTCTGAAGCAAGCTCCTAGAGCTTGGTATGCTAAGTTGAAGAGTTTCCTGCTCAAGTCTGGGTTTGTGATGGCTTCAGTAGACAAGACCTAGTTTTTGTTGAGTCGTGGCGGTGACACCCTGATAGTTCAGATATATGTTGATGACATAATCTTTGGTGGTTCATCTCACGCTTTGGTGTCTAGTTTTGCTGAACAGATGAGCAGGGAATTTGAGATGAGTCTGATGGGTGAGTTCCAGTTCTTCCTCGGGCTGCAGATCAAGCAAGGCCTTGAGGGTACCTTCGTCCATCAAGCCAAGTATACAAGGGACATACTCAAGAAGTTTAACATGGGTGACTCTAAACCCATGACAACTCCTATGAGTATAAACACGGCACTTGATGCTGATGAAGATGGGGAGGCGGTGGACCACAAGGAATTTCGAGGGATGATTGGCTCACTTCTGTACCTAACGGCGACCAAGCCGGACATTCAGTGCGCGGTCTGTCTTTGTGCGCACTACCAGGCTTCTCCTAGGACTTCTCACCGTCAAGCAGTGAAGCGCATTTTCAGGTATCTGAAATTCACTCCTGAGCTTGGTCTTTGGTATTCCTCGCACTACAAGAATTACTGTAATACGTGACGTACTAATTTCATCACAGATCGATAGAAAACCGTCACAATGTGGCGTTTGTGACGGTTTCAAATTTCGTCATGTATTGAGCGTCACAGATTAACCTGCGTGACGTTTTGCACGAAATCGTCAAAGACTAACACAATCCATGACGTTTCTTAAGCGTCATAGAGCAACTGGAGGCCCTCTTAATCCAGCCCAAAGCCCAGATTCAATGACGAAAATAAACGTCATAAATTACACTAGTCCCATTTGAGCTCTGCTCACACCCACACACGCACATATATATACACACACAATTTCAAGCACAATTTTCAATAAAACAATAATTTCTCATAATTATTCATACATACGATTCCAATCATACAAATATGCACCTAATGTTTATCCACGATCACTAACTAAAGTAATGATATGTACAGATTCTCTATTTCTTACAATGAATCACAACATGCAAAAGCTCCGGTACATATACAAGAGGAAAGAATTCAGAATTCGCAAGATTATCTTTGCCTTTATCTAGGTGAGGTGATGAAAGAATTCTACTACTGTTGCTTGGTTTTTCCTTGTCACTTTCTGCTTGCTTTCTTTTCGTCAGTCTCCTCTCAATCCTCTGCATCCAGCCACAAAAAGTAATTGTTAACACAACCACAAAAGGTATCTAGATTCCATACCAACAATTCAATTATGTTAAAACAGAAACAAAAATTCAGCCAAAACCTTATCATTGTTGGATTGCACATTGGTAATTGTATGAGATCTCAAGTTTTAGCAGGGCATATCAAGGTAATGGGTAAACAAATTAAAAGGTTATGTGCAAGACAAAGGAAAAATAAAGGAAGCATTTCTGAAGGGTGGCACAACAACAGAGCAGTGGTAAGGTAGGTGCAAATGGAAATGGCAAAGCTTCCACTTCAGTCATCCAAAGTGACAAACTAGATTAATTGACGACACTAAAGTTTTATGCAACTATTCTATACTTGCTACTATCTGTAAAAGATATTCAAGCATCTCGTTTTCTTGCTCTCTTTTTTTTTCATTGAATACATATTATGTCACTCTCCACTGATTAATTGGTATGTGGCTGAAACAGCGTGTTGATGATATTGTTTGACCAGTGGTAAATGGCTGTGTGCATACTCTTTCTGAGGCTACAGCTTGACAAAGTTTTAGTTTACTGGATATGTATTTCAATATGTACCTACATAAAAAAAAAGGTTCCGTAGTCTCTTCCAATATGCAGGCTAGATCTCCATTAAGAATCAAATGTTATCATGTGATAGTAGCTGCCACCTGTATATATTCAAACAAATTTTAGATATGTACTATAGAGGCTGCGATGATGTTCATGTGTGAATATACATACGATGAATGTACAAAATTAGTCCTGGTAACGATGAGCTATGTAATATACATTTGGAAAATTAACCACATTACTAGAAAATGATCATTGACAATGAGAAATTACAAGACGTGCCTTCAGTCGTAGGAAGACTTACCATGGTGACTTTGAGTCACTAGAGGAAGGCCAGCACAGGAGGAGCCGAGCACAGCGTCAAGACTTCAACAGGGTGGGCGCTTGACCTTATATCAGCAACTTAAATCAGCACACCAAATTATCAAAAAAAAAAAAAATCAGCACGCAAGGGAGAGGAGCGACAGGAACAAATCACCATGGTCTTGGGCTCTTGGCTGACGCTGTCGAAGCAGCCGGGACTGCGAGAGGCGGCGTTGGCAGCTAGGTCCGGGAGGCAGAGCTCGAAGGCCGGAGGCAGCGTCGGCCGTTGGATCTCGGGAGGTGGAGGCGCGGTGGCCGTAGTGCAGCGGCGAGGAGGTGAGCAACCGGCGGCCATGGCGGGGGAATCGCGCGGTGTCTGCGACGGCGCCCGGATCCGACACGAGCAGGCGGCGGCCGAGGAAGAGAGGAGGGAGGCGCGGTGGCTGCGGCGCGGCGGAGAGGAGGTGAGCCGTCGGTGGGGCCTTGGTGGGGTGGAGGCGCGGCCACCAGGGATGGAGGACAAGGAATGGGGCGGCGTGGATGGTGGGGCGGCCGGAGGTGTGCTCCGCTCCGCCGTCGTCGGGTGAGAGGAGTGGGAAGGAGGAAGGAAACTAGGGTTAGAGGAAGTTGGGCTGGGTCGGTTTTTTTTATCCGCCCAGGCTCACATGAGCCGTCTGATCGAATCAGACGGTGCGGGGAAGGCCATCGGCGGATGGGCTAACAGGCCAAAAGCGGAGTATGGGCTTGGGGCTGGTTTTCATCCTAAGACAATGTGTTTTATATAAGCCACCATATAAAATTAAATAAAGCATTTTGAATATTTTTGTTCCGATAAACACTAGACCTTTGTTGTTTTAGATATTTCAAATGATTAAATCTACAATTAAATCCTAAAAATAATACATGTGTCTAAAATTAATGCTCATTATTATATTATTTCCGTGGCAATTTTTTATTTGTGCTCATATGGTCTAACTCATGGCATTTATATCCAACGTTTTATATACAACAGATCATGGAATATTTTTATTCGTCATCATAGCATCAATGAGCCAAGGACAAATCTGTGACGTTCCATATTTAGCATATCATGACGTTTTGTAGGGAACGTCACCACTTAACGGGCCGGGTATTCCGGTTGTGCAATCCATGACGAAATATCAATATTTGTCATAGATGTTAGCATATCTGTGACGTTTTTTATATACGTCACCGAGAAACCGTCATGAATTACAAGATTTGTTATAGTGTCGGGTTCTTCTCTTTCTCTTAGAGGGTTCTCAGATGCTGACCATACTGGCTGCCGGATTGATCGCAAGTCAACCTCTGGCACATGCTAATTCTTAGGAACTTCTCTTGTCTCTTGGTCCTCCCACAAGCAAGCTAGTGTAGCTCTTTCCACCACTGAAACAGAATATATTGCTGCTGCTAGTTGCTGCTCCCAGCTTTTATGGATGAAAGCCACCCTTAGTGATTTCGGCCTTAGGTTTGGTAGAATCCCTCTCCTAGTTGACTCTACTTCTGCTATTTCTGTAGCTAAGAACCCCGTTTTGCACTCTAGAACCAAACACATAGACGTGAGGTTTCACTTTCTGAGAGATCACTATGAGAAGGGAGATATAGACTTGATCCATGTAGTATCAGCAAACTAGTTGGCTGATATCTTTACCAAGCCCCTAGAGTTTGACGCTTTTACGCGTCTAAGAGGTGAGCTTGGAGTGTGCTATCCCTTTTAGTCAGGGATAGAGTGCTATTCCTTTTAGTAAGGAATAGCTTCTGTAGTTTAAATTTTGCTTTTATCTTGTTTTTATTTCTCTTTGTCTCTTTTGCATATTGTATCATATCATGCATTGCATTGTATCATATGCATTTTCACTTCACTAGCACTAGAGCTCTTTTGAAATGCAGAGTTAGTACTTGCTTGTGCTAGACGGTACAGTGCTTGCTTGATCATGGTTGGCTAAGCTCTCTTGAGTCTATTGAATACTAATTGTGAGCTAAGTCATTTTATTCTTTGTAAATCAAAAACTATGATCACCACTTGATTTGGCTACCTCGCATGTGTAGGATTGTTGAATGCTATGCTATCTTTTCATACCTGGATATGCTAGTTGTATGCCTTTGCTAAGTTAATGCCTAAGCTTTTCTGACACCTTGCTTAAATTGAAATCTAAATCAAAATGCTTACAAGTGTGTCTTATGTGATGAATTGAGAAAGATCCAGGTGGATTTGCTTGTCACACTGATCTAGTTCGAGACAGCTTGCCTTTGCACTTTGCCAAGAACTTGGACTAGGCTGTGTATGACCAAAACCTTGTCTTAAACTTCTGATGGTTATATAACCTAGGCTTGGCATTGGTTGGTAAGAAGTGGCAGAAGACAAGTAAATAAACCTTGGCACAAAAAGAACTTGCTTATGAATACAAATGTTTAAATCTGAAATTTGTAAGTCTCTAAAATGCTTATGGCTAGTTGTATATGCTTTGGTTGAGAGTAGCACACCTTGTATGCATTGCTAGCATCTTGTTGTTCATGCCTATCTTGCTAGATGCTATTCATGTTGGTGATGCTTTCTTTTCATTAACCCTGAAAAACAAGCTTACTCTTGATATGTGTAAGATAGATTCATTTGAGCTTGTTGTATGCTTCCTTGCCCTCACTTGCTCTGTATGATAGAACTTGTGATTACTAGCTTTTCATCCCCTCTGAGCTCTTTCAGTTGCACTCCTTACATTTCATGGCATATTTTGAGGGGGAGTTATCTAGTTCAGGGGGAGTTGAGTTCAAGGAACCCTTGATGTGTCCATTGTCAACAAGGGGGAGAAATTTGGGGAGAGATTAGTGTACTTCTCCAAGGTGAAGAAATTTAAAAATATGGACAAGGGGGAGAACTCAGGAGAGATTTTGTTGAGGGAGAGCTTTGCATTCATATTGCATTTGTAAGGATGCATTTCAGGAGGAGTTTGAGCTTTTAGCATGCTCTTTGCATCAGCGCGTTGAGCCTTTTGCCTCTGTCTTGAGGAGCCAATGCTTTGCTTTCTTTTGTTGTCTCATTGTGCCCTATTTCTTTGCTTGTATTTGGTTCTTGGGCATTTTGAGCAACTTTCTTCTTTCTTTCTTTCTTTCTTTTTCGGTTTTATGCTTTTCTCTTGTCTTTGTTCTATTTCAGGTTACAGGTTGAAGGTGTTGACAATGCACTCATCAAGGGGGAGATTGAGAGCCAATGGACTGGCCTCATTGCTCTTCTGGTGTGATGAGTGATTGTCAACGAGCTCAAGCCCTCCGATGGACTGGAGGTTGATGATGAAGACCTCGATGGACTGAGGCAAAAGCCCTCCAATGGACCGGAGGCAATGCTCGGCGTCGGTCGGCCATGGAAGCTCGGTACACGGAGAGGCGGATCGGCAACGGTGGTGTAAGCCCTCCGATGGACCGCGAGGCAACTCCGATGGACTGGAGAAGCCAGGTGCCACCGTGGTGCTCTAACCCGAGTGCATGGCGCGAAGGCGTGCGAGGGAGGCTTTGGCGGCTTCGGCTCAAAACCGCCACCCAAGCTACCCAAGGCTTGGTGAGTTGGGCCACAACTCGCCAAGATAGAGAAGATGGGCCAAGTCTGGCCCAAACGGAGACTTCCTAAAGTTTCTCGGTTTCTGACTTCAAAACCGGGGGTGCAAAGGCGGATTGGACTACTGGACACGTGGAGGACATCCAAAGATTGCGTGGAAGCTAAGAAGATCAAATCTTCATCGTGGTCGTCCGTCCCCGATATTTCGGGTTCTTTTCTGTTTTAGCCTCTCCGGGCGTTTCTAGTGTTAGGGATCTATGTGTAAAAATGCCAAAACTGAACCGGTGTATAAATAGCCTAAGAGCTGGTCATTAGAGGAAGTCTTGGCAGCTAGGTTTTCATTTGCTTTGTGTAATTTTCGTCCTCAAGCTTTGAGCTCCATGTTTAGGAGGGTTAGGGTGAGATCTAGCCTCCAAATCAAGAGGGAAGGTGAGGGTGGTTGCTTGGGACGAAATCCTTCGTTGTAATCTGATCTAAGACCTCTTTTGAGGCTCATAATCAAAGTGGTTTCGTGCAGCAACTTTGTGCACTTCTCCTCCCTTTGTTCTCTTTGGTTTTTGGCTTCAATCCTTGGCCTTTTGGGTGTTTGTTTTGGGCAAGGTTGAATCATTTGTTTTCCTTATGTTTTGGACTTGCAAGGGCGTGGAGATTATGTCTTAGAACATCTCAATCCCAAAGGATTGCCACGAGCAAGTTGTTCTTGAGCTTTTCCCTTTCTTGCCCAAATATTCACCTCTTCACGAGATCTGAAATTCCCGCTAATCCCGTCATCTTTTTTCGTAGATCTTTTGAGAATAGTTTTGGAATGGGGCTAGGATAGTCTGTGCCAATTTTCGTGATGTTTGGAGAAGGTTTGGTCAAGTTTCGGATTGCTTTTGTATGAAGTTTCCTGCTGTCCAGTTTTCTTGCTGGTTCTGTCCACTTTCAAGTCTTGTTTGGTTTAGGGGTCAAACCTTCGAATTTTGGGCTGAAATTTTGTGAAGCACTTTATCAGTGAATCATAAAGCTCCCCATAAAAATTTCAGATCATTTGGAGGTGTTTTGACCTGGTTTTTGTATTTTTCTCTTCGGGTTAGTCTGTCAGTTTTTAACCACCGCACGGTCCGGTGGCTCTAGGAATTTTATTCCTTGTCCAATTGAGCTAAAAATTTGTGGAGTTGTTCCTTGGCCCCTTATTAATTTCCAGTAAAAATTTCATAATTTTTGGAGTTGGTTTGATAGGGTTTTGATTCGAATCTTTTTGGAGTGTCAGGCTGTAAGCACCGGACAGTCTGGTGGTTAACCACGGGACAGTCTGGTGGTCACAACTTGCTCCAATTGGCCTGAAATTTTCTGGAGTTGTTCCCTATTGCCTTATGAAGGTGTGGTAATTTTGGGGGAATTTTTGGAGCTTTTCTTGAGGGGTCTTGAGATTTTTCTTTGCAGCCCTGTTTGTCTGAAATCTGCAGTTCTCCGGAGTTGGTTCCTTTTGCACTCTTCTTCTTAACCGTTTGAGCGTGTGCTTCCGCTTGGTGCTTGGTACGTATCTGTTCAGTGGACGGTACCAAGCACGTGTTGTGAGCTCGATACGTATCCTCTCAGTGGACGGTGTCTAGTTTCGTTGTGGGCGTTGTTTCCATTTTGCACTGCGGTAGGGTTTGAGTTTGAGTTTTCAAGTGCTCCTATTCACCCCCTCTAGTCGCACGTTTCGATCCTACAAACGGATTTAAAATGTGAAAGATATGACCTTTTAAAGGTGATAGGACCTAAATTGGAATACATTTTGAAAATTAGGGCTAAAACAATAAAAATAGGGCCCGCTTAAAACTGAGATGGACTGCGAGTAAAATACCGAAAACCCCAGGGCCTCTTTAGCAAAACTGCCGTATTGACCGATGGTTGACCGGTGTCCTGACCGACGCTGACTGGTCTCCGGTGGATTTCGGCCCTCGGATCTTGATCGGACGAACGGGAATGAAAGGGAGAGAGACTCGCCGCTAAAGACTAACTGGGGCGGCGGAGTTCCCTGCCCGCGGCGGTGCATTGCCGGAGAACGGCGCTCCGGGCGCGGGAGAAGGCTAGCGGCGACTAGATCTAGTCCAGAAGGAAGAGGGCGGCACGACGAGCCTTACCAAGGGCTTGGAGGCAGTGGCGGAGCAATTGAGAGGGCCGGCGACGGGCACAGGCGGACAGCGGAGGTGGGCGCGCGTGGAGAGACGTCAGTGGGCGCAACCGGCGTCCAAGAAACAGTGAGGAAGCTCCGTAGGGGTCCTGCGAACGTGGCACAGGGCTCAATTTGGCCCGAGGAAACTTGAACGCGGGGAATCGAGAGCAGCGGCGGAACTCACTGTGAGCTCCGGTGGCAATATTGGAGACAAGCACAGTGCTAGGGCTTTGGCGCGGGTGATTGGTGGCAAAAGGGAGCGGCGGCGGGTCCACGAAAGCCTTTTATAAAGCGGGATTAGGGCAGCGGTGAAGAATTCGACTCGGTTTCAAGGTAGAACGCCACACGAACTCGGGGTCCGGTTCAACCCGGTCTCGGGGTCGTTCGCGTCTGCGTCAGGGATGCGCGGCGAGAGGGGCGAGCTGGCAGGCGGGCTGGGGTGCGAGGACGGCGCGGGTCCATGGCGCAGAGAGGCAGGGAGATGGGGACGGCGGCGTCTGGCGGGCCACGGGCAGAGGGAAAGAGAGAGGAGCGGCGGAAGGAGGGGGATGACAAGTGGGCCTCGCCTGTAAGTGGGGGAGAGGGGGGAAAAGAGAGGCGCACTGGGCCGGCTGGTCTGCTGGGCCGGTGGGCTGGTTCAGGCGGGGGGGGGGGGTCTACCTGGATTGACTGGTCTGGCCGGCCCCCTTTTTTTTTCTCTTTTCAAAACCAAGGCCAAACAAATCTGAAATTCAAACCTTAGTCCATACCAGAAATAAGCAATGCACCAGCATGATTGTACAACAAAAGTTGACCTACGATTAATTTTAATTATTGTAGATAAAATAAATCATTAAATGCATGGCTAAGCATATAAAATCCTAGAAAATTAAATAAACCATAATAAATTTATTATAAAAATACTGGAATTAAAATTAGGGTGTTACACTGCCGCCGATGAACAATATAGTAAGTTTGTTGAGTTCATTAAGAAATTATATGTCAATATATCTCTGCTAGATGCTATGCAGGTACCGACATATGCAAAGTACTTGAAAGATATACTCAACAATAAGAAACCACTGCCATCAGAGGAAATTGTGCATATGACCGAGGAGTATAGCACAGCTATGCTCAACAAACCTCCACAGAAGAAGAAGGACCCTGGTAGTCCTACTATTCCATGCTCAATCGGGAACCAAGTCTTCAATCAAGCCTTATGTGATCTCGGAGCAAGTGTCAGTGTTATGCCTAAAATTGTCTTCGACAAACTCAATCACGCGGCACTCGTGCCCACAAGTATGTGCTTGCAACTTGTGGACCAATCTATCCGACACCCCGCGGGAATCGCCGAGGATGTCCCGGTGAAGATCCGAAACTTCCTCATTCCCGTGGATTTTGTGGTATTGGATATGGAGATTGATGCAAAGACACCGCTCATTCTTGGGCGGCCGTTTCTGAGCACCGTGGAAGCAAGCATAGATGTTGGGGCCGGAGAAGTCCACCTCAACATAAATGGAATGGGGGAGACCTTCTCCTTCAAACCAAAAGTGGAGCAGTGTAGCCAAGTGAAGATCTTCAAGTGCCAAAAGTATGTGCTGAAGCCGCCAATCTACGATGCTTTCGGGAAAGAGATGGACAGTCTCGTAGCATTTATGAAACGGAAGTTAGCCACCGAGGCTGCCATCCGACAATGAGAGGAAGACGAATGGAAGAAGGCGAGAGCCATGAAGGCTAACCGCAAGAACCAGGAAACAGGAGGCAAAGCTCCTGTTAAGAAGGTCGGCACCCATGATTTTACAAGACCCATCAACCGAGGGTGCAATAAAAATCAACATACCCATGGCGGCCCTAGGATAAATACTATGGGGGCATGTTGACAACGAGCGCGCCCAGGACCCATCCACGACAAATTCCAAGTGGCTCGCAAAGGTACCGCTTACCTCCCCGTATGTACGCTCACGCGACATCCCAAAGGACGGTAAATGGTTCGCTCCCGCCAAGAGGTAAACCTGACATTATCTTCCGACGGCATATTTATTTCCCGCTAGTTTAAATTCTCATTCTCCATTGCATATTGAATTTTGGCAATGCATATTTTTTATCTGTCATTGCATTTAGTTTATACCTCCCATTTTCGAAAAAAAAATATTAGGGGCCGGCTGACCACCCCATGCAAAAGGGTAAGCAAGGGGGCTGGTCAAGCCGGCCGACCACAAGGTCAGGCCGGCCGACCAAGCCTGCCTCCCCCACTCTCTCCTCTCTTCTTCTTTTCTTTCTCTTCTCTCCTCTTTCTCTTTTCTTTTCCTTTCTTTCCTTTCTCGTTAGCCTTGACCCATCTTGAAGCAATCCAAAGCAACCACAGGAAGGCACCAGGGGCCGGCCGACCGAGCCCTTGGCCCCCTTCCTCTTTCCTTTCTTTCCTTCCTCTTCCCCTCTTTTCTTTTCACTTTGCCCTTTGTTCACTCCCGAAGCAAGCATAATGGCAGCCCCCCAGACCACGCAATCATACATGCAATGCCACTTCTTTTTCCTTTTTCCTTCTTGCCTCCAACTCAAGCAAAGTAAAGGAAAAAGAGCAGCAAATAATGGTCGCCCGACCGGCTCAAGGGACCGGCCGACCGCACCACCACGCCGGCCGACCGACCTGTCTCACCGGTCGCCCGACCACCCGCACTCTGGCTTCACTTTGCTGCACTCTCACGCCACACTTGAGCAGGCCTCCCGACCGAGTGATGAGGCCGGCCGACCAGTCACCTAGGCCGCCCGACCTCCCCTGCAGGCCGACCAACGCTCCCATGCTTTCTCTTTCTCCCTTTGCACCTTCCTTCCAACACATTCAAAGCATCTACTCAATTGATCGCCTGACACACTCAGGCAAGGGTCGGCCAACCGCGCCAGGAGGCCACCCGACCACCCTCTCCTCACAGCATGCGCACGCAAGCCAGCTAGGGCCGCCCGACTAGCTCCCAAGGCCGGCCGACCAGGGCATTGGGTCGGCCGACCCCTGCAGCTGGCCGCCCGACCCCCTGCTGCTCCCATTTGGCTATAAATATAGCCCTTCATTCCCCTTGCTCAATGCACCACACAAGCTCCCTTCTCTCCCTCTTAAAATCCTGTGTTTAGTAGTTGGTTTAGCTCTTTGCTTAGCTAAGTAATGTCCGAATAAAAATCTAGTTGAGAAAAAATATTCTAGCTACTAGCTCCTCTCTTCGACAAGACCACAAACGAGTTGTGGTGGTGTCACGCCCTGCAAGGACGACTAACCACTAACGTGCATTTTATTTTGTTGTCTCGTAGTTTTTGTGGTCATTTTTTTTTTGTGCAGGATGAAACGCGCATTCAAGAGGGCAAGAAGCGCCATCAGCAAGGCGGGGCAGCACATACGGTTCCCGACGTCCTCCAGCTCGCAGAACTCAAGGACGGTGTCCGATAGAGGCTCGTCAAGTGCTGGACCGGGAGAAGAAGAAGCTTCGTCCTCCGTCACTAGGCCCGTATTGCCGCTGGATTCCCAAATCCAAATGCGCAATCAAGACGAGGCCGACATGCTGAGGCGACTCCACACCAAGCCTATCACCCTCACCTAGTGCTTCGATGAAGTCCTCATGACGAGCACAGGTATGGATGATGAATTCGATGAAATTTTCAGTATGATAGGCTGGGAGAATTTTGCACATGTTAGCGAGGGAGGCATAGTCCTCCTCACAAAGGAGTTTCTTATGACCCTCCAAGTAGTATCACTGGAGTCCGGCACAATGGTTCACTTCAAACTATTTAACTCTGAGCATGAACTGACACTCTGTCAGTTCAGCAATGCTCTCGGGTTCTCACCCCGCTGCTCTATAGCAGCCGAACCCGTAGGCTTCAATGCAACAGAGTTCTAGAAGGAACTAGTCGGGCCGGACTATAAGGGGAAGAAGAGCATCACGAACATTAAGCACCCCACTTTGCGGTTCAGGGCCCGCTGGATTACCATCGTAGTCTTGCCCCGTGATGACACACGTTGCGTGACCATAGAAGACTTAAAAATCCTCTATGCCATGTGGCGCAAGCAAAAATATGCACCTGTCACCGCCACACTCTACCATTGGATGAAGCTAGTTTGGGATGAAAATTCCATATCAATCACGTCATTCGTGACGAGGATTGCATCCGAATTAGGGGTATTAGCTAATGCCCAGGTGGCATTCTTACCCCATGACACACCCAACCTAGTCACCGAGAGCCATTTCATCCGGGCACACTTCCTGTGCAAGAACCCCAGCACGGACACGTATGTCATGATCTATAAGGGGTACAACTTTGAAGTGCCTCTACCAGCACCTTAGTTCAAAATCTACCACGTGGACACACTCTCTATGCCATTAAAGAGCGTCTCAGAGGAAGAGCCTTTAGAGGAGCCCAGGCACAGTGTAGCGGGAGTCATGACCAGGGCACAAAGGAGGGCAGCCCAAGAGCGCTTACAGAAGCAAGCCCAGGATGCGCAGACCGCAAAGATGGGACCTACCTGGTTCAATATCGTGGCTGGCACGTCCTGGCACACCCAGGGACCAGACCCGACGTGGCAGCCCCACGGAGGATCTGGAACACAATGGGGACACGAGCCGAGCGCTGCATTCTCACAGCAGCAAGGAGGAGGAACCTTCTATGGATTTGGGTCAGCACCATACGAGGCAGAACCATCTGCCTCTGCACGCTTTGCAGAAGACCCGTTGAGTGCCATCTTTGAGTCCCTGACCATTCAGGACCAGCGCACAGCTAGGATGGCCCAGCAGCTTAACCAAGTAGATGAGCGCACTCAGGTCATCCAGCAGACCCAGGACGAATAGTACAACCGCCTCCTTAAAATAGAAGCGACGGCTCAACGCACCTTTGATGAGTCCCAGCGATTCTTCCAGTACTATGGGTACTACCCCGAGTAGCTTTGTTGAAGCTTGGGGGGACCCGAATCGACAGCTGGGTATGTATGACAGTCCTTCGATTTCTGCACCACTCATGTATCTTTGCTTTGAGAGTTTATTAGTTTGTTTGCTCAATCTAGTTTGTTTAACTTAGTTTGCTTAATTTTAGTTTGTTTATTTCAGTATATAAAAAAAAGAACTTCCATGCTTTAATGATAAGTTCACATGCTAGTTTCGTTTTGGAAATGATGAATAGTTGCTCTATCAAGTGAATGATTTAATTTTTGCATGTGACTTATGCTTAGCTTAATTTTGAGTTTGTGAATAAAAGAAGTAAACCAAGGTTCTATCTTGTGGATGCCATTTGTGATAACAAGTCTAAGTTGTTGTGAGATGAATGATATAACGTGAATATGGGATAATTCTCTCATGCTCTTAGTAAGATGAACATCTCAGGTTTTTATTTTGAAAATAACAAAAATATAGCCCTCTTTGGTCAAAAATACCTACCAGAGCCAAAAATGCTTCAATTAGTTGAAACTGCTACAAAGAGCTGCTTAGTGATATTTTGAGCTTTGTTAAATTTTGAGTCTCTTTGAGTAGAAATATCATATTCTATTGATAGCTGGAGTACAAAAGCAAAAATGCAAGTGATCCATTCCGGACTTTGCATCCACCAAAATGTCTCCAAATACTTCTCATAATCCCTAGCCTTCAAATCTCAAGGAGTAAGGGTATGGAGCCAAAAAAAGAAAAGCATACAAAAGCATGGCAAAAAGAAAAAAAATGCATGCAAAAACACGGCAAAATGAAAAGCATGCAAGTTCAAGCATGGCAAAAATAAATAAAAGCTCTATATCCACTCTGAATCTACAAAAGGCTACAAGGGATGAATACTAAGAGAAGGATCCAGTGATCAATAGGATAAGTGATAGAGTACACTCTTTGGTCCAATATTTGGCTTAGCAAAATAAATATCCTAAGTGTGCCACATTCTCCCTACCCAAAGCTCCACAAAAGCCTTAGTGTAGGAAAGTGTTGGCCGAATCCTGGCCCTTGGTGAGGATACACTTTTGAGCGCCTGAGAGCACCTTGGGGAAGCCACTTTTGTTTTGAAAAATCTTGAAAAACTCCTGAGAAAGACATCCAAATAGAGCATGTTAGAAGAACTCCTGTACAATGGTCGTTCCATCTCTCAACCGCCCAAGGCAAGGTAAGCAAACAGATGTACCACAGGTAGTACACAAGGTGAGCTTCAATTATTTCACTTCTCAAAATAAAAGTATGAGTATTGAGTCACATATAAGAATTTCTCATCATCTTCGATATTGCAGCAACTCCTGATCCACTCTCAATCTTAGCTTTGCTCGAGGACGAGCAAAAGTTTAAGCTTGGGGGGTGTTGACGGTCGTAATTTCACGATATCTACCGTCAATTACCAACCAAATAGAGTTATGCAAGTGAATAATTATGGACTAACCCCTCTACTAATGAGTTCCACAAGTTTTGTATCAATATTTGGATGCAGGTAACAAAATGCACATAAAATAGATGAAAACATGCCAAGGACCAAATATGAGGCACACTGGCCAAAGTGGCCAGGTCGGCCGACCACACCACCTGGTCAGCCGACCAAGGATCAACCCTGCCTAGTGCAGCCAGGTCGGCCGACCTGGGGGCTGGCCGCCCGACCCACTGACAGGGTTGGCCGACCCCTAGTCAGGTCGCCCGACCTCCCAAATCAGCCACTTGCCACCTCATTGATCCACATCATGAAGAAAACACAAGTGCACTCAAATCCAACCGCAAGACCAAGCATCCAATGTATCCAAAGGTCGAAAATGCACCAAGTCACAGATCCACAACGTCATCAATCCGAGGGAAGAGCAAAGTGGCCAATGCAGGCTTGACACGTGGTCGCCGAGGTCGGCCGACCTACCCTCGGAGGCATGTTACACGTGCAACAACCGTCCTAACCGCCAACCGCCATGGGGAAGCAAGATCAAGCCGTTGGAGTGCAAAGGCGGTGGATCGGGTGGTCGCCCGACCTCAAAGTATGTCGGCCGACCTCCCCCTAGGTCGGCCTCCCACCGACCTAAGCCTCCTACAAATACCCCCCTCTCATATGGGACTATAAATAGGCCTGTCGAGCTCATTTGTAAAGGTGTGGAGAAGTTGAGAGCCATATCCTACCTTAGAGAGAGTCATTTTCCACATCTTAGTAGTTAGGATAGTCCTAGGAGTTAGAGTGAGTCGAGCTTTGCCTCAGAGTTCTCAGAGATGCTTCTGAGTCTGCGGTAACAGCTCTTGTATCTTTTGTACTCAATCTTCAATATAATTCAGTTATATTTTACTTTATTTCTATCTCTTGCAAGTGTGGTGTACCCTTTATTTTGCATACTTGCTAGGCTTAGACTTGTGGTTATCTTAGTTAGTCAAGTCCCGCTATTCTTGCCGGTGCTATAATCCAACCTGTACGCCAGGCTCTGGTTAGGTCCTCTCCTCTGATCAAGGACGATCTATTGTTACACAAGCATCGCTTGAGTACGTTCATAGCGTGCTAGCCTATCCACGCAGATTTGTTTGGTAGCCCCACTCGGTGACAGCGTGTGGTGTGCCTGCGTAGTCTAGGCCCGTTCGTTCGGTAGGCCCGTAGGAGTAGCCGGGTCTCCTTCGGTTGTCTACTATCTACCCCCTGACTCCTCGAGGCGCGGGAATTTCGCTCGACGCAAGACCCTAACTTGCTACTTGAGTTTCTTAGTTAACCACGATATAGTTTTTGCAGCTGAATAGAATAGAGTTTGGGAACTTTATCTCACTCATTGTCCTCCCAGTCAACTATACCTTTCTACGTGTATCTTAGGTAGTTTCATTTACTTCTTTCCACCATACACCTATCCGTTTACCAGACTTACCCCTGTCTAGTGACTAGCTGGTATATTTATTTAAGTATGGTTCATTTGATTTGAGTTTATTCAACCATACTCTCTCGCCTGCCGCTTCCCTGTGGATAAAAATACGATACTCGGAATACTCTGAGTGAAAAGCTATAGCGGTCTCCGTGCGCTTGCGGAGTAAAATCTTATAAGGCTAAGAGACGCCAACAACCATTATCCCCGAATGTGATGTACTCCTTGGTGTTCACGGGGTTGAGGCTGGAGAACCACTTGCGATGCCCTGTCATGTGCCTAGAGCAACCGAAGTCCATGATCCACACGTCCTCCATGCCTTGATCCTGCCAAATCAAATAAAGCGATGGTGAGCAAACGGTCCGGCACTGGGGTTAGTACCAAAATTGCTGTACCAGTGCCAAGCCATCTGCTCAAAAGTGGGGAAAGCACAGTCAAAGAAATCACCACGACTGGTGTAATCACGACCTTCAAAGCGTGGCCTCTCAAAAGCTCTCTCAAAGCCTCGGTCATGAGGTCCATAGCCGCGCTGAAAATGACTAGGAGCTCGACCGACAAAGCGTCTCTCACTACCAGGAGCACGGGCCTGAAAGCCGCCTCCTTTCTCGCCACCAGCAAAGCGGTCTCTCCTCTCACCGCGGTGGGGATGATCTTGCCTACCACCCTAGTAGAACTGATCTTGGTTCCCCCAAGCTCTCTCCTGCCTCTCAACCCGCTTCCTCCTAAAGCAAAACTCCTCTAGGTGGCCATTCCGCTGGCAAAACTCACAGTGGTAGACAGGCCTCCTAGGAATTGGGTTAGGCTGGGACTTGGCTTAGGTGGTGTGGCCTTGGGTGGCTTAGGCTGCTGGACTGGCTTCTTGCCCTTGGGCTTAAGCTCTTCCTCTATTATCCTGTCCAGCTTAGCCTTAGAGGGTTTGGGTGTCCAGTACTGCTTCTTTGGGGCAGCCTTCAGTGGCTCATGGTAAACCCCATCAACAGTCTCTCCTGGCTGCTTAGGTGCAGTCTTGATCTTAATAGGTGGACTCTTCTCACCCGAAGTGCTGCACTCCCCACATGTCACCCTCGGCTCTCTTGGTGCTCTCTATGATCATCTCTAGTTGGGGTTGCCTCGAATATACCCAACTGAGAACCTCTCTCAACTTGTTGTTGTCATTTTGAAAAGACAACACCTCCTCCCTCAGATCCTCCAGAACCATAGTCTAGGCAGCACAAGTGTCACAGTCTAGGGAGGGAAACATAGGAGCAGCTTTCTCCAACTTCCTAATGGTGGCATCCCTATCCACCAGCTGCATCCTAAGGGTTAGGCAGTTCTCACAAGTGTCAGCAGGTGCTGAAAGCACCTCAAAATCAGCTCTCAACTGCTCTAACTCGCCTCTCAACGTAGGACACACCATACACGCACCTAGAAGCGCAGGTCTAGCCCTAAGCTCCTCAAGCTCCATGACCTGCCCCTCAAACTTCCCTTTCAGCACAGCTAGCTCACTAGCTAAACGGGGGCAAGAGTCACACTCGAGCTCTCCACTCATAGTAGGCTCATCCAGTTTGGATTGGAGTTTGCCTGGCTCATCCTTCCCTCTTGTGTGAAGAACACTAGCTAGGGGACTCAAATCCTAGCCCTAATGCTCTCTCTTCTCTCTTAGGCACATGGTTGTATGGAAATGAAGTCTAGGGTTTTCTAATGGTGGGAGAGTCAACTAAATGACCAGCCACTTAGGTATTTATAGCCCTAGGCTTGACGACACAATTAACACTAAGATCCTTACTCTAGAATGCCCGGAAGGGGCTGAAATGTAAAAGATACAATCAGACGACTACGATGATGCTTTGATCTTCTTCTTCTCTATGCCTCGCTCGGATGTACGCCACGTAGCCAGTAGTTCGGAAACTTGCCCCGGTTTTGAAGTCAGAAACTGGAAAACTTTATTTTGCGGGCTTCCTGGGCAGGGTCTTGGCCCAATCTTCTATCTTGGTGAGTCGGAGCCCAACCCACCAAGTCATGTGAACTAGGGTGGCGGTTTTGAGCCGAAGCCGCCAAAGCCTCGCTCGCACGTCTTCGCGCCATGCACTCGGGTTGGAGCACCACGGTGTCACCCGGCTTCTCCAGTCCATCAGAATTGCCTCGCGGTCCATCGGAGGGCTTACACCACCGTTGCCGAACCACCCCTCCGTGTACCGAGCTCCCATGGCCAACCGACGCCGAGCATTGCCTCCGGTCCATTAGAGGAATTTTGCCTCAGTCCATCGAGGTCTTCATCATCTACCTCCAGTCCATCGGAGGGCCTCCAGTCCATCGGAGGGCTTGAGCTCGTTGACAATCACTCATCACACCAGGAGAGCAACGGGATGAAGGATTCCACCTAAGTCCTTTTGCGCCCCTGGTCAGTCGAAGATGGTGCAGTCCGCTTTGGTGCAGGCGACGGTGGTGGGACCCGCAGTGGGTGAGGGACCTAGGAGTAGGTATCGACTGGAACTTGTCGCGGGCTCCGCGGAGGGCTGCCTGAGGTATGGGCCTGCCACGGATCTCGAGAGGGGCTTCCTGACGAACATGCCCTCGGCCCCTGAATAATCTGAGTCCAGACTTGTGTTGGAGAGGTTGAGAGCGCCGTACGGTGAGTTGGCGTTGAGGCAGTGGTTGTAGCTGGGGCTACTTGAGTCGTCACCGTCAATGTAGGTCTAGGCCCGGAGAAGAACCTCCCGTCGGCTCGTACCCCCGAGCCCAAGTAACCCTGGGGAGCACGATCCAACGCAGCATGTCATGGGAGCGGGTTCTGGCGACGGGTCGGCGCCTCGCGCCGATGTGTTGAAGCCTGCCGCTGAGTTGGTGGAGGCTGACGAGGCGCTAGTCCCTGGCGGTGATCTAGCGGTGCCGATCGTCCATCAGGTCCTGGAGTAGTTGGTGGTCGCACGACGAAACGTGGTTGCGCCAGTGCGTTGCGAAGCTGGTGGAGATCTCCGCGCCGATCGACGATGAAGGTGATTTACCCAAAGCGAATCATGTCGTCTGGAGCAAAGTCATTGATGAAGTGGTCGACCATGGAGCTAGTTGATTTCGATCTCGCCACCCCCTACCTGGCGCGCCAACTGTCGATGTTTGATACCAGCAATGCACCACGAGGTGTGACACGTAGTGCTTTTGGGGTGGCAAAATCGGCGTAGCTTGATGGTTCGCGTAGAGATGCGACGAGTCACGAGGGTTTATATAGGTTCGGGCCGCGAGATGCGTAATACCCTACGTCCTGTTTGCTGCGAGTTGTATTGCCTTTGCTCTTGAAGTTACAATGAAAGCTAAGGCGTCTGGTGGCTGGTATGCGATGAGATGCTAGATGATCTACGCAGGGGTCCCTCACCCGCCTTATATAGTCCGGCAAGGCTTGGGTTACAATTCGGTTTCCATCTATGAGTCCTACTCGGTTTGAAATCCTAACAGAGTACATAGAATCTATGTTTATACGCTTCCTTTCTTGAGTCCTGCTACTTCTGGAATCCGGAGTCCAAGCCATCTTCTTCACGTCTTTTCTGAATTACAGCGCTTTGACTTGATCTTCATGCACGTCATCCGTCTCCGGGCCCACGAGATTAGGCGGCGCCCTGTTTGGGAGCCTGCTATCTCCATTGGGCCCTCCGACGGCCAATATGCCAAATCCACGCCGTGAGGGCCTAGGGGATATCTATCCCCCACACAAGTCTCTTTTCTTATCTCACATGAAGCATAGAAAGTACTAGTTCTTCCTAATAATGGATACATCTACACTTTGTAGGACCGAGACGTGCGACTAGAGGGGGGGTGAATAGGAGCAGTTAAAAACTCAAACTCACGAACGCCTGGTGCAAACTGATAGCTACAACACACAACAAACTCTAGACACCGTCCACTGAAAGGAAATGTGTCTAGCAGCATTTGGTGTCGCCCACTGGACGGGTACACACCAAGCGAGCGGAAGCATGAGACTCAACGATCACGAGTCTGCAAGTCAAGCGAAACAACGACTCACGAACTAGCGTCTTGTTCGCCACTCAACGCACCAAAATGCGCCCTGCTGATTCACAGCAGGTTAAGAGTATGGGCAGCAACAAGGAACACTAAAAGCGAGGTCAAAGCAAAAACCGGGCAGCAAAAACCCCAACGAAAAAGCTCACAGTCACCTTACAGGCTACTGCCGGACTGTCCGGTAGCGGCCACCGGACTGTCCGGTGGAACCGGATGGTCCAGTGACTGGACCGGACTGTCCGGTAGCGGCCACCGGACTGTCCGGTGGAACCGGATGGTCCGGTGACTGGACCGGACTATCCGGTAGTAGCGGGGCTGGAAACCCAACGCCGGACTGTCCGGTGGGGTCTAGAACTTGAGCCTCCCAAACCCAAAACTTGATCAAATCTTGTCCAATCTTCACGAAAATTGACACAGGCTATCTGATGCCTATTCCAAAGCTTTTCCAAAAGATCAACTCAAAATGATCACGGGATTAGCGAGAATTTCAGATCACGTGAAGAGGCAAGCTTTGGGAAAGAAAAAAAGGAAAACTCAAATCCGACTTGCTCGTGGCAAACCTGCAGGTTTGTGATTTACTAGGGCATAATCTCCACGTCCTTGCAAGTCCAAAACACCGGCAAAAGAAAGGATTCACCCATGGCCAAAGAAAACACCCAAAAGCCAAGGATTGAACCCAAAAACCAAACTAGAAAGGGGAGGAGGAAAGGGCTGCACACATGAGCTCGAATTTTTGCTGAATATTGCTGGATTAATCATGAAATTGAGTTCATACAAAGTTCCTACAGCCTACCACCCTTCATCCTTCCCTCTTGTGTGAAGAACACTAGCTAGGGGAATCAAATCCTAGCCCTAATGCTCTCACTTCTCTCGTAGGCACATGGCTGTATGGAAATGATGCCTAAGGTTTTCTAATAGGAGAGTCCTAAATGACCAGTGACTTAGGTATTTATAGCCCTAGGCCTGACGACACAATTAACACTAGGACCCTTACTCTAGAATGCCCAGAAGAGGCTGAAATGTAAAAGAAACAATCAGACGACTACGATGACGCTTTGATCTTCTTCTTCTCCACGCCTCGCTTGGATGTACGTCACGTAGCCAGAAGTCCGGAAGCTTCCCCCAGTTTTGAAGTCAGAAACCGGGAAACTTTATTCTGCGGGCTTCCTGTGCCGGGTCTTGGCCCAATCTTCTATCTTGGCGAGTCGGAGCCCAACCCACCAAGTCATGTGAACTTGGGTGGCGGTTTTGAGCCGAAGCCGCCAAAGCCTCCCTCGAACGTCTTCGTGCCATGCACTCGGGTTGGAGCACCACGGTGGCACCCGGCTTCTCCAGTCCATTTGAGTCGCCTCACGGTCCATCGGAGGGCTTACACCACCGTTGCCGAACCGCCCCTCCGTGTACCGAGCTCCTATGGCCGACCGACGCCAAGCATTGCCTCCGGTCCATTGGAGGGCTTTTGCCTCAGTCCATTAAGGTCTTCATCATCTACCTCCAGTCCATCGGAGGGCCTCTAGTCCATCAGAGGTCTTGAGCTCGTTGACAATCACTCATCACACCAGTAGAGCAATGAGGCCGGTCCATTGGCTCTCAATCTCCGCCTTGATGAGTGCATTGTCAACACCCTCAACCTGTAACCTGAAATAGAACAAAGACAAAAGAAAAGCGTAAAACCGAAAAAGAAAGGAAAAAGAAAGAAAAATGCTCAAGCTGCTCAAAACCAAACAAAGGCAAAACACAAGGCAGCTTGAAGCAAAAAGAAAACAAAGCATCAGCTCCTCAAGGCAGAGGCAAAAGGCTCAACGCACCGATGCAAAGAGCATGCTAAAAGCTCAACTCCCCCTAAAATGCATCCCCACAAATGCAATATGAGTGCAAACTAAAACTCCCCCTCAACTAAATCTCTCCTGAGTTCTCCCATTTTGTCCATATTTTTGAATTTCTCCCCCTTGGAGGTACATTAACTTCTCCCCCTTGTTGACAATGGACACATCAAGGGTCCTTGAACTCAACTCCCCCTGAACTAGACAACTCCCCCTCAAAATATGCCATAAAATGCAAGGAGTGTAACTGAAAAAGCTCAGAAGGGATGGAAAGCTAGTAATCACAAGTTCTAGCATACAGAGCAAGTGAGGGCAAGGAAGCATATAACAAGCTCAAATGAATCTATATTACACATATCAAGAGCAAGCTTGTTTTTCAGGGTTATCGAAAAGAAAGCATCACCAACATGAATAGCACCTAGCACGATAGGCATGAACAACAAGATGCTAGCAATGCTTACAAGGTGTGCTACTCTCAACCAAAGCATATACAACTAGCCATAAGCATTAGAGACTTGCAAATTTCAGATTTAAACATTTGTATTCATAAGCAAGTTTTTTGTGCCAGGGGTTATTTACTTGTCTTTTGCCACTTCTTACCAACCAATGCCAAGCCTAGGCTCAAAGAACCATCAGAAGCTTAAGACAAGGTTTTGGTCATACATAGCCTAGTCTAAGTTCATGTCAAAGTGCAATGACAAGCAGCCTCAAATTAGATCAGTGTGACAAGCAAACCCACCTGAATCTTTCTCAATTTAGCACATAAGACACCACTTGTAAGCATTTTGACTCAGATTTCATTTAAGCAAGGTGTCATAAAAGCTTAGGCATCAACATAGCAAAGGCATACAACTAGCATTTTCAGGTATGAAAAGATAGCATAGCATTCAACATTCCTACACATGCTAGGTAGCCAAATCAAGTGGTGATTAGGGTTTTTGATTTGCAAAGAATAAAATGACTTAGCTCACAACTAGTATTCAACAGATTCAAGAGAGCTTAGCCAACCATGATCAGGCAAGCACTGTACAGTCTAGCACAAGCAAGTACTAACTCATCATCCCAAAAGGTTCTAGTGCTAGTGTAGTGAAAATGCAAATGATACAATGCAATGCATGATATGATACAAGATGCAAAAGAGACAAAGAGAAATAAAATCAAAATAAAAGCAAAATCTAAATACAGAAATTATTCCTTACTAAAAGGAATATCACACTATCCCGACTAAAAGGGATAGCACACTCCAAGCTCACCTCTCAGACGCATAAAAGCGTCAAACTCAAGGGGCTTGGTAAAGATATCGGCCAACTGGTTTGCAGATACTACATGGATCAAGTATATGTCCCCCTTCTCATAGTGATCTCTCAGAAAGTAAAACCTCACATCTATGTGATTGGTTTTAGAGTGCAAGATGGGGTTCTTAGCTACAGAAATAGCAGAAGTAGAGTCAACTAGAAGAGGGATTTTTCCAAACTTAAGGCCGAAATCACTAAGAGTGGCTTTCATCCATAAGAGCTGGGAGCAGTAGCAAGCAGCAGCTATGTACTCTGCCTCTGTGGTAGACAGGGATACGCTAGCTTGCTTGCGGGAGGACCAAGAGATAGGAGAGGTTCCTAAGAGTTGGCATGTGCCGGAGGTTGACTTGCGATCATTCCGGCAGCTAGCATGGTCAGCATCTGAGAACCCTCTAAAAGAAAGAGAATAACCCGAGGAATACCAAAGACCAAGCTCAGGACTGAATTTCAGATACCAGAAAATGCGCTTCACTGCTTGACGGTGAGAAGTCCTAGGAGAAGCCTGGTAGCGCGCACAAAGGCAGACCGCGAACTGAATGTGCGGTCTGGTCGCCGTCAGGTACAGAAGTGAGCCGATCATCCCTCGAAATTCCTTCTGGTCTACCGCCTTCCCATCTTCATCAGCATCAAGCGCCATGTTTGTACTCATAGGAGTTGTCATGGGCTTTGAGTCACCCATCTCAAACTTCTTGAGTATGTCCCTTGTATACTTGGCTTGATGGACGAAGGTTCCCTCAAGGCCTTACTTGATCTATAGCTCGAGGAAGAACTGGAGCTCACCCTTGAGACTCATCTCAAATTCCCTGCTCATCTGTTCAGCAAAACTAGACAACAAAGCATGAGATGAACCACCAAATATTATGTCATCAACATATATCTAAACTATCAGGGTGTCACCGCCATGATTCAACAAAAACAAGGTCTTGTCTACTGAACCCATCACAAACCCAGACTTGAGCAATAAACTCTTCAACCTAGCATACCAAGCTCTAGGAGCTTGCTACAGACCATAAAGGGCATTCCTCAACTTATACACCTGGTCTAGAAACCTAGCACTCTCAAAGCCACAAGGTTGTCTCACATATACCTTCTCCTCTATGAACCCATTTAGGAAAGCAGACTTGACATCCATTTGCTATAGTTTGAAGCCTTTAGAGGCCGCAAAGGCAAGCAAAATCCTAATGGCTTCCAAGCGAGCTACAGGGGCAAAGGTCTCCTCATAATCTATCCCCTCCTTCTGACAGAAACCCTGGGCTACCAATCTCGCTTTGTTCCTCACAACCATCCCATCCTTACCCTGTTTGTTCTTGAAAACCCACTTGGTACCTATAGGGTGACAGTTTGGTGGAGGTTCAACTAAATCCCAAACATGGTTTCTTTCAAAATTCTCCAACTCCTCATGCATGGCGTTCACCTATATAGAATCAGATAATACATGTGACACATCCCGGGGCTCAAAAGTAGCAACATATGCAGAGTGAGAGAAAAAGGCTAGAGAGTTAACCGAAGATCGTGTGACACGCTGGTGAATGTCTCCAATCATCCTGTGTGGAGGGTGATCCCGCTGAACCTGCCGAGATGGAACAATCTCGGAAGTTACCTCCCCTGCGTCCTCAGCGGGGCCAGCCTCTGCATGAACTTGCTGTCGGGGGAGTGAGGAGGAAGCCGTAGGCAAGGGTCGTCCATCATCATCAGAGCTCGTAGCAGAGGGAGCAGGTGCTGCAGCCGGTGCAGTAGCTCCTACATCACCATCATCAACCACACCTTCCTCATCTTCAAAGATGGGGGTGCCTTCTTCATCATCACCTGAAACCTCAAAGGCAGGGGTTGTGCAGGGCATAGTTTCATCAAAAGAAACCTCGCAAGTTTCAACAACTTGCTTGGCCTCCAAAATCCACACACGAAAAGCCCTAGAACTAGACGCATACCACAGAAAAATCCCATCCAAACAGCGAGACTCAAACTTGTCCAAATGCCTCGCCTTCTTAAGCACAAAGCACCTGCAGCCAAACGCTCGCAAATGCTTGACGCTGGTCTGCCTACCAAACCGAAGTTCATACGAGGTCTTCCCAAGGAAAGCTCGCAAGAAGATCCGGTTCGCAATGTAATAGGCCGTATTCACTGCCTCAACCCAAAAGCGCCTCAGAGTCCTATGCTCATCGAGCATCGTCCGTGCCATCTCAACGAGTGTGCGGTTCTTGCGTTTCACAACACCGTTCTGCGGTGGGGTATATGGAAAAGAAAACTGGTGCTCAAGACCTAGGTCACGACAGAAGTTTTCGAAATGAGAGTTTCTGAATTCTCCGCCATTGTCACTGCGGATAGCCCTCATGGCCTTATGACTCTCATTTCTCAACCTCAGTACCAGATCCCGAACAAAACCAAACGCTTCATCCTTAAACTCCATGAAAAATACCCACGAGAACCGCGAAAAGTCGTCCACAACGACAAGCACGTACCACTTCCCACTGACCGACGCTACCCGAGCGGGACCTACTGTATCCATATGGAGTAGCTCACCCAGATAGGAGGTCATAACCTGAGGCATAGGAGTGTGAGAAGCGGCAACCATCTTGCCATGACGACAGGAGTGCCAAACGAAGTCCTTCTCAGCTCTCAATTTGGGCAATCCTCGGATTAGGCCCATTGAACTCAACCTGACTAGCAGATCAAAGCTCAAGTGACCAAGCCTCCTATGCCACTTCCAAATATCAGCAGAAAGACTAGCAACCAAACAGCGAACAGGGCCAGAAACAGATGTGAGGTCAACCCTAAAAACCTGACCAAAAGGCAGCAAAGAGCAAACAAGGGTCTCCTCAGCATCAAGAAAGCGGCACACACCCTTCTTAAAACGAACCTCAAATCCTTCATCGAGAAGTTGCGAAACATAGTCCGGTAGCAGAGCCGGACTGTTTGGTAGGGTCTGGAACTTGAGCCTCCCAAACCCTAAACTTGACCAAATCTTGTCCAATCTTCACGAAAATTGACACAGGCTATCTGAGGCCTATTCCAAAGCTTTTCTCAAAAGATCAACTCAAAATGATCACAGGATTAGCGGGAATTTCATATCACGTGAAGAGGCAAGCTTTGGGCAAGAAAAGAGGAAAAACTCAAATCCGACTTGCTCATGGCAAACCTGCAGGTTTGTGATGCACTAGGGCATAATCTCCACGTCCTTGCAAGTCCAAAACACCAGCAAAAGAAAGGATTCACCCATGGCCAAAGAAAACACCCAAAAGCCAAGGATTGAACCCAAAAACCAAATTAGGAAGGGGAGGAGGAAAGGGCTGCACACATGAGTTCGAATTTCTGCTGAATATTGCTGGATTAATCACGAAATTGAGTTCATACAAAGTTCCTACAGCTTACCACCCTTCATCCTTCCCTCTTGTGTGAAGAACACTAGCTAGGGGACTCAAATCCTAGCCCTAATGCTCTCACTTCTCTCTTAGGCACATGGCTGTATGGAAATGAAGCCTAGGGTTTTCTAATGGTAGGAGAGTCCCTAAATGACCAGCCACTTAGGTATTTATAGCCCTAGGCCTGACGACACAATTAACACTAAGACCCTTACTCTAGAATGCCCGGAAGGGGCTGAAATGTAAAAAGATACAATCGGACGACTACGATGACAATTTGATCTTCTTCTTCTTCACGCCTCGCTTGGATGTATGCCACGTAGCCAGTAGTCCGGAAGCTTTCCCCGGTTTTGAAGTCAGAAACCGAAAAACTTTATTCTGCGGGCTTCTTGGGCCGGGTCTTGGCCCAATCTTCTATCTTGGCAAGTCGGAGCCCAACCCACCAAGTCATCTGAACTTGGGTGGCGATTTTGAGCCGAAGCCGCCAAAGCCTCCCTCGCACCTCTTTGCACCATGCACTCGGGTTGGAGCACCATGTGGCACCTGGCTTCTCCAGTCCATCGGAGTCGCCTCACGGTCCATCGGAGGGCTTAAACCACCGTTGCCGAACCGCCCCTCCGTGTACCGAGCTTCCATAGCCGACCGACGCCGAGCATTACCTCCGGTCCATTGGAGGGCTTTTGCCTCACTCCATCGGAGGGCCTCCAGTCCATCGGTGGTCTTGAGCTCGTTGACAATCACTCATCACACCAAGAGAGCAATGAGACCGGTCCATTGGCTCTCACACTTAACCCATTGGTGGAGTTACCTAGGTAATGTCATCCCACAAGTCAATACCATGATAGATCATCCTAACGTTGCATCTACATTACCATGCTAGGGTTCGAAATCCCCAAAACACTATGAATATGAGAGCTCATGATTGCCATGAGCACACCAATGAAGCTCATCCCACCCACAAAATCAGGCTTACCTAGGATGGGGGAAGTGCTAGGAGCAGCCCCCAAGTGATGGAAATTGTAGGGGAGAGAGATCGGGCCACGAGCTCTTTTTAACCTAGAGAGAGAAAACACAATGGAGAGAGGGGATCAGGGTTTCCCACCATGGAATCGCAAGGATAAGCAGGGGGATTGAGGGAGGAGTACCTAGAGGAGAGGGGAGAGGAGCTCCCAAGGTCTCCAATGGCCTCCAAGGTTGAATCTTGAGGGAGGAGCTTGGGGAGGACCTTCTTCTTCCTTGGGCTTGAGAGAGAAGGACTAAATAGAGAGGAGAGGGGTAAGAGAGAAGCCCCTCGGGGTTTTGGGGGGCGACGGGGGTGAGACGCGTGCCCCCCTCGAGCACTTGCATGCGTGCCAGCGAGTTCACGACGTTTCTTTCACGCTAATGAAAACTGGGACCACCGGTTCAACCGGTGAGGCATCGGTTCAACCGGTCGGGCATGGTGAAGGCTCTGGTACACCATCATTTGGACCATCGGGGCACCGGTTCCACCGGTCGGGCGTTCTATAGCCTCTGGTGGCTTATCAGTTCAACCAGTGGGGCACTGGTTCCACCGGTCGGGCGTTCTCCTGAATCAAGATCTAGTTAAGTTGAAAAAATACTTAACAAAACTTTCAAGTAAGCTTTCATATTTTTTAAATGAAAAAATCTTCCCAAAATGCTAATTTTAAACTTTTAGGTAAGCTGTTTAGCCTTCAAACGAACTCCAAAAATTTCAAGTAGGGTAACTAAATTTTTGTTTTGAAAAGTAAAATTTTATCATCTAACTTGTTAACATAGGTCTTATAGAGAAAAACAAAGTTGCTTCACAAGCATAACTTTAAAGATAAGGTTTTTATTCGAATTCACATTCAAATCATGCTCAAAACTTTCATGGATGATAAAGATGATGCACATGTATGCTCCATGTCTTTGACTAACTTGGGTCATTAAAGGTAGAGACCCCACGACTCTGTGACGGTACTGCACTGAATCCAGCCCCATCGTGGACGACGCGGCCTCGGCCACCTTCGCTTTGCGCCGCGAGCAGGTGGACATCCACGGCCGCATGGTGTGGCTGCTGGTGCTGGAATGCGGGGAGCTGGACAGCGTGCTGAGCGGAGGCGAAGGCACGTGCGGAGGAGTGGCCGGAGCCGGCCATGATGGGGTCCTACATGCTGGTGGAGCTGATGGAGCACGCGGACGTGTACGTGATGAACGTGGTCACCGGCCCTAATGGGCGAGCAGGACCAGCTCACGGCATAAAGGAGGAGATCAAGCGGCAGCTCGACGACGCGGCGTGGGGCATTGCAGCTCACCGTGGGGCGTTGCGGGGGAAGGAGTGGGGCTGCGCGCGCAGCGGGGCTCCAGGCGGTGGCGGCGGAGAAGGGACCCCAGGAAGGTGCTGAATAGTGGCAGGAGCGGCCGACCTACTCGAGGAACATGGCGGTGCGCGCGTGCTTGGCAGCCCACTGCTCGGCCATCTTCTCTTCCTTGAGCTACGCATCGCGGCGGAGCTTGGCCACCTTGTCATGGTGCTCCTGCTCGACGTGATCCGCAGCAGCCGCTTGCTCCTGCCACAATAGTCCGTGTCTTGGCCTCGAACTCCTCCCATACCTCGCACCGCCGCGATGAGGGCAGGGTACTGCGGTGCTGCTGCGCGGAGCCTGCCCCCGTGGCGCTGCCCTCCGCACTCGCGCCCGCTAGGAAACACCGCTGCTGGATCTGGCCCCAGGCGGCGATGGCGCGGGGACCACGAGAAGTGGTGGCCCGGTAGGGCGCGGGGACCTAAAGCACGGGGCGGACCTTGGACACGGCAGAGGTGGATCTGGCCGTGGGGAGAGACGGGAGGAGACCCACGGGGAGAGAGAGAGGACACCGATGGGGATAGGGAAGAGGCTTCGGCGGATCTGGAAGTGGGCGACTCAGAGTTGGCGAAGCGGCGGCCGACCCAGAGGTTGGAGAAGCGGCGGCCGACACTAGAGGTGGAGGAGGCGGCGGTGCGTAGACCTCGTTCATTCCCGCTGTTGCTCCACCCGCCATGACACATCGCATCGTCCGTGTGCTGTGGTGACCGGTGATGGTGGGGAAGGCGGCGGCATGCGCTGGAAGTGGAGGCGGCGGCCAGTGGGGTGTTTTGCATGTTTTAGCTCATGCCTGCCTCCGAGCGTTGACCATGACATTACAGCGTGCTCAGACCTCTCTAAGTTATCTCATCAGACCGTTCTGAGTTGTCCCATCAAACGTACTGTTTGAGATGGTCCAAATAGCTCACATTCAACGCACCTACCACGTATACACACCCGATGGGATCGATCGCCACATCACTAGTCGTGCGCGAATCCTAAAGCGCAAACCAATGGTCAGAGATAAGGGTGGGTTGGGAAAACCCTCCGCCGAGAAATATTTACCCCCACCGGTCGTTGTGAGAGCCAATGGATCGGTCTCATTGCTCTCCTGATGTGATGAGTGATTGTCAATGAGCTCAAGACCTCCAATGGACTGGAGGTAGATGATGAAGACCTCGATGGATTGACGCAAAAGCCCTCCAATGGATCGGAGGCAATGCTCGGCGTCGGTCAACCATGGGAGCTCGGTACACGGAGGGGCGGTTCGGCAACGGTGGTGTAAGCCCTCCGATGGACCGTGAGGCAACTCCGATGGACTGGAGAAGCCGGGTGCCACCGTGGTGCTCCAACCCGAGTGCATGGCACGAAGGCATGCGAGGGAGGCTTTGGCGGCTTCGGCTCAAAACTGCCACCCAAGTTTAAATGACTTGGTGGGTTGGGCTCCGACTTGCCAAGATAGAAGATTGGGCCAAGACCCGGCCTAGAAAGCCCGTAGAATAAAGTTTGCCGGTTTCTGACTTCAAAACCGGGCGAAGCTTTCGGACTACTGGCTACGTGGCGTACATCCAAGCGAGGCGTGGAGAAGAAGAAGATCAAAGTGTCATCGTAGTCGTCCGATTGTATCTTTTACATTTCAGCCCCTTCCGGGTCTAGAGTAAGGGTCTTAGTGTTAATTGTGTCGTCAGGCCTAGGGCTATAAATGTCACGCCCAGTTCTCAACCAACGGAACCAGAACAACATATATGTGCCAGGAACGAGTCTCACATATATTATGACAATAGTGACATCATAGAACGTGCAAAAGATAAAATAAAACGTTTACATAGCGTATATCATCACTTTATTACAATAAGACAACATGTCTTTAAACCAGAGTCATAGCGAAAGCGTAAACAAAGATGAAACGAGCCGCCACAGGGACGTCGACTGGTGGACTGGTACGCCTAGAACTCGTTGAAGTCCTGAACATACTCTTCGAAGTCTTTTGGAGCTGAGCAGCGGTTGGGTTCCAGCCAACAGTAGGTTTAAAGTAAAACAAGCGTGAGTATTTCATACTCAACAAGTATAATATGAACCATGAGGCTCTAAGGTTGGCTGACACGTTGCATGAGCTTTTAGTTGGTCAAGTTTCATTAAGCAACTAATTACTACAAGTGAGTTGATGAGCCATTAAACCCAAGATATGCATAAAAGATTAATCAACAACATTAACATAAGAACCAACTTCTAAACCCAACCAAGAACCACTAATCTGCATAAAGGATCTGGGCCGCTCATAACCGTGAGCACGGCTGACATGTCAGTTTTACACTCTCGAGAGGTCGTGCATCTTTACCCACAAGCCATGTGCTACGCTAGGAGTTCATCACATTGCCTGAGATGAGATGACTAGCAAGCACATTACGAAGCCTTTACAAAGATCACGTTGGTAAAAAATAACCGCAAGGAATCAAGCGCCGCAATTGTGGTGTCCGCCTCTCAAAGGGAGAAGCACACAGCACACTCAAGGTAGTGCAGAGACCACAAAAGCTTACTCCCCATCTTGCCCCGCAGGTAAGTTACTTCAAACCAAAATGATCTAATCAATCAGCTAAGACCGTCCCATTCCAGTCTCATGGTAGCACGGTTGTCCCAGGTTGTCGCTTTGCGAACCGGTCCTTACGGAGAGTGGCTACGAGCAAACCACTAAGCACATGCTATGCCCCCTAAACCAAGTTGCTAAAAAGCCATTTTTAAAGAGACATGAACCACCCAAGCACACAGCATAGAGGGTCACGCCCCGAGATAAATTGCATAGATCCATTAACAAGATTATTAACAAAAGTAACATGTGTTCACACAGCATCTAGCAAACTTAACCAACATGCAACCCATAGGTGAATATATCAACAAAAGAGGCTAAGTAAAGTCCTTATTGGCATACCAAAATTTAGACACATGCCTACGTAGTGTTTATAAAGTTATTAGGTTGTCCAGGTTATACTTGCCTTGCTCAAACTGGTCTTGAGGCTGCTGCTCAACACCCTCAAACTGTTGCTCTTCTTCACCAACAAACTGCTCACCGTCTAACCACGTTCACGGCAACATACAAGCATTTCCACGCATACATACATGCAAACAATTATCAATAGGTGAGAAACAATACATCATATCATAAAAACAGAAGATAAAACTATACTAAAAACATTCTACGCATTTCTACGGTCGCGTGAGCGCAAGAATCACTCAAATCGGAGTTAAAACGCGAAAGTTATGAATAAAACGGGCTCCTAGGGGCATAACTGTGATAGAAACAATGAAACCAGGGGCTAGATTTGAAAAACCGAGGACCTATCCGTAAATAACCGTAGCCGCCGAGGGCTTTTGGCCAAAACCACCGAGGCTTGGACCGCGGGTTCAAAAACCGGGAAGCTCTGGGGCTAAACCGAAGAAAACAGGACCTAGATCTAAATACTTTTCAACATGGGTGGACCGCGGGTTGATTCCAGAGAACCGCGGGGACTTTTCTGCGAAAATCCCACGGCTGGCCGGGTCTACTCCGACGCGGCGCTGACGCGGCGTGCACGTGGCATGCCACGTCGGCCTGACGGGTGGGACCACGCTGACTGGGTTAAGTGAAGGCGATGTGGCGCTCTGTGATTCGCTGGCGAAAGGGTACGCTGGGTTCTAATCGTGGCCATTGACGACAGATCGGACGGCCAGGGTGAAAGGGGATGGGGAGGCGTCGACGGTGACGAAAACCCACGGCGGGGTTCGGCCCACGCGGCGGTGGCTCGCCGGCGTGGTGCACGCCAGGGCCTACGGGCTGTCCCGCTGGACTACGTCTAGCTGGAAAGAAAGAGAGAGGAGGTCGAGGCGGAGCTCACCGAGGGGTCAAATCGGGTGGAGGCGCGACGGTGAGGGCTTGCGACGGAGGACGGCGGACGGCTCGGATGGCGTTCGCGGGTAGAGGCTTCGGAGTGGTGTGCTCGCGACTAGAACCCACAGAACGGCTTCCCGAAGCTCCTGCGAACACGTTGGCGGTGGTTAGAGGGCTGAAGACGGCTCGCCGGTGAGGAATTTGGGCGGCGGAGCTGTCACGCCCAGTTCTCAACCAACGGAACCGGGACAACATATATGTGCCAGGAACGTGTCTCACATATATAATGACAATAGTGACATCACAGAACGTGCTTAAACGATAAATAACACGTTTACATAGAGTATAACATCACTTTATTACAATAAGACAACATGTCTTTAAACCAGAGTCATAGCGGAAGCGTAAACGAAGACGAATGAGCCGCCACAGGGACGTCGACTGGTGGACCGGTACGCCTAGAACTCGTTGAAGTCCTGAACATACTCTTCGAAGTCTTCTGGAGCTGAGCAGCGGTTGGGTTCCAGCCAACAGTAGGTTTAAAGTAAAGCAAGCGTGAGTATTTCATACTCAACAAGCACAACATGAACTATGAGGCATCTAGGGTTGGCTGACACTTAGCATGAGCTTTTAGTTGGTCAAGTTTTTATTAAACAACTAGCATCTACAAGAGAGTTGATAACCCTTAAACCCAAGATATAACATGTGAACATTATTTAACAACATGATCATGAGAACCACTTTGAAAACCCAACAGAACCACTAATCTGCATAAAGGATCTGGGCCGCTCATAACCGTGAGCACGGCTGACATGTCAGTTTTACACTCTCGAGAGGTCGTACAACTTTACCCATGAGTCGTGGGCTACGCTAGTAGTCCACCACATTACCTTAGATGAGATGGCTAGCAAGCACACTACGAGGCCTTTACAAAGATCACGTTGGTAAGGTGTAACCGCTAAGGTTTCAGGGTCCGCAGCTGTGGAGCAAGCCTCAAGGGGAGATAAACGCACTCAACCCAAGTAGCGCGAGGGCCACAGAAGCTCACCTCCCCTCTTGCCCCGTCGGTAAGTTACCCCCAAACCAAAGTAACCTAATTAATTAGCCAAGACCGTCCCATTCCAGTCTCATGGTAGCACTGTTATCCCAGGTTGTCGCTTTGCGAACCGGTCCTTAAGGAGAGTGGCCATAAGCAAACCACATGCTTATGCCCCCTAAACCAAGTTGCTAAAAAGCCATTTTTAAAGAAACATGAACCACAGAGGGTCAAGCTCAGGATTTGATTGCATAGATCCATTAAACAAAATTATTAACAAAAGATACATGAGTTCGCGCGGCGACTAGCAAAACTTAACCAACATGCATTCCCATAGGTAAACATTGCGATAAAGAGGCTAGGTACAGTCCTTATGGGCATACCAAAACAGACACGTGCATATGAAGTGATTAAAGGATTATTGGGTTGTGTCCATGTTATACTTGCCTTGCTCAAACTGGTCTTGAGGCTGCTGCTCAACACCCTCAAACTGCTGCTCCTCGTCACCAACAAACTGCTCACCGTCTAACCACGATCACGGCAACGTACAAACATTTCCACGCATACATACATGCAAACAATTGGCCAAGGGTGAGAAACAGTACATCATATCATAAAAACAGAAGGTAAAACTGTACTAAAAACATTCTACGTGTTTCCACGGTCGCGTGAGCGCAAGAATCACTCAAATCGGAGTTAAAACGTGAAAGTTATGCATAAAACGGGCTCCTAGGGGCATAACTGTGATAGAAACATTAAACCAGGGGCTAGATTTGAAAAACCGAGGACCTATACGTAATTAAACATAGTCGCCAAGGGCTCTGGAGCAAAATCTCCATAGCCTGGACCGCGGGTTCAAAACCCGGAAAGCCCAGGGGCCAAACCGAAGAAAACAGGACCTAAACCTAATTATTTTTCAACGTCGGTGGACTGCGGGTTGATTTCCCGAAAGTCCAGGGGCTCTTTAGCAAAACGAACCGCGCTGACCGGTATTGACCGGTCATCGGCGAGTGGGAGCGGTTAGATCTCGATCCAACGGTGACGTTAGATCGGATCAGGGTTCTGTTCTCGTGCGTCGGATCGAGATCCGACGGCGGAGAGAGACCGGGGCCGCGGGCGACGGCGACCGCGCCCATGGCGCTCTCGGCGCGCGGCGGGAACGGCGGCGCGGCGGCGTTCCGGCTCAGGGAGTGTGCTAGGCTCGACTAGAGCTAGCCTAAAAGGACGAGGGTGTTACGGCGAGCTCACCGAGGGCTTGAGGGCGGCGAGAGATGGTCGGTGGCGGTCTAGCGACGAGCGGCGGCGGCGTCGGTTCACGGGTGGCGTTCTCCCGCGTGGAACGTGAGGGTGAAGCGTCTGCGGGACTCCGAGGATGGGCGGCGAAGCTCCGGGATGCTCCTGCGACACGAGAGGGGGAGGAGTCAGGGCCGGAGGGGCTACACCGACGCCGAATTCGGCGACGGAGCGGCTTACCGAGGCGGGGCTCCGGCGGCGATTGCAAGCTCGAGAGGGCACGGGAGGGCAATAGCTCTGGTGGAGAGGCGAAGGGGACGGAGGCGAGCCTCGGGGTGGGTTTTATAGAGCCTCGGGCGAAGGGGATAAGCACGGCCGCGGTGATCCCGCTCGGCGGCTTTGAAAGCTCGCGTCGGCAGTGAAGGAAGGCGAGGGAGAGGGGAACCGGTGCGGGGATGGCGGGGTTTGACTGCGGGCGCTTAAGGAAGGGAGAGAGCGGCCTCGGATTCGGCTTCCCCCGCGGGCGAAGCGCTGGCGTGGCCCGAGCAGAGAAGGAAGGCGCGGTGTCTGCGGCGGGAGGAGGGAGACGGGACTGACGCGTGGGACCGGGCGGTCAGCGGGTGCGGGGGCGCGGGCCGACGGCGCGCTGAGGGCGCGGCCGAATGGGCCGGGAGGCGGCCCAGGCGGGAAGGGGCGGGGCGCCGGGATGGCTGGGCCGGCCCAGGCGGGGAGAGGGGGCGCGGGGCTGGGCTGGCCGGTCGGCCGGGCCGGCCGGTCGGCCTGGCTCCCTTTCTTTCTCTTTTTTTTTCCTTTTTCTTTTTGAATTCCTTTGAATTGGGATAGAAAATGGGTCTAAAATTCAAATAAATTTGAATTTGAATCCTTAATTCACACAACCAAAAGAGGATGCACCAGCATGTATGCACAAGAAAGTTTGGCCTATGGTTTATTTTATACAAGTATTGATTTTAAATAAATCATTTAAAAATGCAACTAAGCACATAAGCCTTAGAAAATTAAATAAATTACTTAGAATTTATTATAAAATGCTGGAATTTAAACTAGGGTGTTACAAACCTACCCCCCTTAACAGGAATCTCGCCCCGAGATTCTCATAGATGGTTAGCAAAGAGACCAGGATAGGTTGCTCTCAACTCCTCCTCTCTTTCCCAAGTTGCCTCATCTTCCGTGTGATGTTTCCACTGCACTCTGCACATTTTGACCCTCCTATTTCGGGTAACCCTTTCAGATGTTTCAAGGATCTTCACCGGATGTTCGGTATATGTCAAATCCTCCTGCACATCCAGACCTTCCAGTGGTGCTTGTTCTTCCGGCACCCTCAAACACTTCTTTAGTTGTGACACATGGAACACATTGTGTATGCCAGATAGGTTTGGTGGCAACTCCAACTTATAAGCCACTTCACCTTTCCTTTCCACTATCTTGAATGGACCAATGTATCTTGGTGCCAGCTTTCCTTTCATATTAAACCTCCGGATACCTCTCATTGGTGACACCTTCAAATACACAAAGTCATCAACCTTAAAGGTCAAATCCCTGCGTCGCACATCTGCATAGCTCTTCTGCCTGGACTGAGCAACTCTCAAATTCTCACGTACCATCTTGATCTGCTGTTCTGCATCCTTGATAAGGTCGGGTCCGAACACCTGCTTCTCTCCTGTTTGATTCCAAAATAGCGGTGTCCTGCACCTTCTGCCATACAGAGCCTCAAATGGTGACTTCTTCAGGCTGGCTTGGTAGCTGTTGTTATAAGAGAACTCGGCATAAGGCAGACTCTTATCCCAACTGGTTCCGTATTGTATAGCACATGCCCTCAACATGTCCTCTAGAATCTGATTTGTTCTTTCCGTCTGACCATCTGTCTGTGGGTGATATGCGGTACTGAACCGAAGCTTGGAATCCAAAGAATCATGCAACTGCTCCCAGAAACGAGAGGTGAACTGTGAACCTCTATCAGATATGATCCGCTTAGGCACACCATGCAAGCAAACGATTCTGGAGATGTACAATTCTGCTAACCTTGCACCCGAATAAGTAGTGTTTACCGGAATAAAATGAGCAACTTTGGTCAACCGATCAACAACTACCCAGATCGAGTTGTAGCCTTTCTGAGTCCTGGGTAACCCCACAATGAAGTCCATACTTATTTCCTCCCATTTCCACTCTGGAATCTTCAAAGGTTGCAACAAACCTGCAGGTCTCTGATGTTCGGCCTTCACGCGCTGACAAGTGTCACACACTGCGACATATTCTGCCACTGCTCTCTTCATTCCATACCACCAGAACCTTTCCTTCAAATCATGATACATCTTTGTACTGCCCGGGTGAATTGAGTAAGCGGTGTCGTGAGCCTCACTGAGTATTAACTTCTTGATACTGTCCATATCTGGCACGCAGATCCGATTCTTGTACCAGACAGTACCTTGTTCATCTTCACGAAAGTGTGGCGCCTTGCCCAACTTGATCTGTTCCCGGATCTCCTGAATTTTCTCGTCCGTTTTCTGATGGTTCCTTATCTCTTGTTCCAGGGTAGGCTCTGCTTCAAAGGTTGCTACTGTGGTGTGATGCACGAATCCCAAATTCAAACTCTCAAATTCCACACACAGCTCGAAGGGCATCTGAAAAGCAACTGCCATATTAACATAACTTTTTCTGCTTAAGGCATCCGCTACCACATTAGCTTTCCCTGGATGGTAATGTATCTCCAGGTCATAATCTTTAATCAACTCTAGCCATCTTCTCTGCCTCATATTCAACTCATTCTGTGTGAAGATATATTTGAGACTCTTGTGGTCGGTGTATATCTCACATTTATTCCCGAACAAATAATGCCTCCAGATCTTCAGAGCGTGCACAACAGCTGCTAACTCCAGATCATGAGTGGGATAATTGACCTCATGCTTTCTTAACTGGCGTGAAGCATAAGCAATCACCTTACCCTCCTGCATCAGCACACAACCCAACCCTTCCTTAGAGGCATCACAATACACGGTGAAACTCTTGGTTAAGTCCGGTAGAGTAAGCACTGGGGCTGTGGTGAGTCTCTTCTTTAGTTCATCAAATGCAGCTTGCCTCTCCTTAGTCCAATGAAATGGAACACCCTTCTCGAGCAAGGATGTCATGGGTTTTGCAATCCTGGAGAAACTCTCGATAAACCTTCTGTAATATCCTGCTAGACCCAAAAATCCACGAACTTCTCTCACAACTTCTGGCACCTTCCAATCCATGACACTGCTGATCTTGCTGGGGTCCACCATGATTCCACCTTTCGAGACTATATGTCCCAAGAAAGGCACTTGATCAAGCCAAAACTCACACTTGCTCAACTTTGCATACAACTTATGGTCTCTCAGCTTCTGCAAAACTAACCTCAAGTGTTCTTCGTGTTCTTCTTCCGTCTTGGAATAGATCAATATATCATCAATGAACACTACAACAAACTTGTCAAGATACTCCATAACCACCTTGTTCATAAGATTCATGAAATAAGCAGGAGCATTTGTCAACCCAAAAGACATCACTGTATATTCATATAACCCAAATCTGGTAATGAAAGCAGTCTTTGGAATATCGGATGGACGAATCTTCAGTTGATGATAGCCTGATCTCAAATCAATTTTTGAGAACACACATGCACCTTGCAACTGATCAAACAAATCATCTATTCGAGGTAAGGGATATTTGTTCTTGATGGTGACATCATTCAAGGCTCTATAATCCACACACATCCTCCGTGTCCCATCCTTTTTGTCAACAAACAGAACTGGAAAAGCCCAAGGTGAAGAACTAGGCCGTATAAACCCTTTTCCTAACAGCTCATCTATATTTTCCTTTATTAACCCTTGTTCTTTGGGTGCCACTCTATATTGCCTCTTTGCTATAGGGGCTGTACCAGGTAAAAGTTCTATTAAGAATTCAATTTCTCGGTCAGGTGGCATACCTGGCAACTCATCTGGAAAGACATCCGGGTACTCGCACACTACTCGAATTCCCTCCGTGGGCTTCGCCTCCATCTGATGCAGACAACCAGAAGGTTCTATGGCACTGACCTCCACTTTCTGACTATCAGGAGCTGTTAAGTGGACGGTTCGCTTGGCACAATCAATTCTGACATCCCACTTAGCAAGCGTTTCCATTCCCAAGATGATATCAATTCCCGCGGAACCAATGATTATCAACTTGGTGCAGAATTCTACCCCCCTTATGTTTATGCTAACCCGAGGGCATATTAAACTTGTGCTCAACGTTCCCCCCGGTGTAGATACTACCATGGGTCTACTTGTAGACCTTATAGGAATATTGTACTGCTCAGCATATGATTTGGTAATAAATGAATGCGTGGCACCGGTATCGAAAAGAACTGTAGCAGGGTGAGAGTTGACCAGGAACGTACCAATCACGACATTAGGAGCTTCAGCTGCAGACTCAGCTGTCACATGATTCACCTTCCCCTGCCACGGCGTCTTGCTCTGTTGATTGGGGCGCCCTTGCTGCGGCTGGGGAGGGTTCTGCCTTTGGCCCGACTGCTGCCCCTGTTGGTTACCTTGCACCCTACGGGGACAAGCGTTAGCATAGTGGCCCGCTCCACCACACTTGTAGCAAGGCCCAACACCTGTAGTCTGGTTCGTGGTGGGAGGAGTGGTCTGCACTTGGCGCTGAGCTGGGTACATAGGGCGAGCTGGCTGACCCTGATAGCGCTGCTGGGACTGGTAGCCTTGCTGTCCTTGAGCCCGCTGCTGCTGTGAGCTCGGACCCTGAGAGAAACGGGGGCGGGTGTTGCTGCTTGATGAGGAGTTGTTGTACTTCCTCTTCCTTTCTTCAATCTCCTGGCGCTTCCTCTCAGTGAAAAGAGCCCTGTCCACCAGTTGATGGAAGCTAGGAAAGGTATGATTCATCAGCTGGTACTGGAGCTCATCATTCAGACCCTCCAAGAAGTATTCTTGTTTCTCCCTGTCCTCTGCCACCTCTGCAGTGGCATACCTGGCCAACTGAAGGAATTTATCCCTATACTCAGTCACAGACATGCTGCCCTGCTTCAGGGAAAGAAATTCCTTCTTCTTCATCTTCATCAACCCTGCGGGCACATGATGGTTGCGGAAGTTCTCCCTGAACTGTGCCCAAGTGAAAGCATCCCTATCTTGGGGTCTGTAAGATTCCCACCAATCCAGGGCTGCACCTCTTAGCTGACCGGAACCATACAAAACCCTCTCCCGGTCATTGCATTGAGCAATGTCCAGCTGGCGTTCCACTGCGCGAAGCCAATCATCAGCTTGCAGTGGCTCTGTGGCATAGGAGAAGGTTGGTGGATGACCCTTCAGGAAATCTCCACGCCTGTCCCGAGGTGGTGGGGGTGGTGGTTGAGCTTGGGCTTGCTGGAGAGCGTGCACCGCGTTGGTCATTGTTGCCATCATTTGCATCTGGAGGTTGTAAAACTGCTCCGGTGTCAGTGGTGGAGGGTTAGGCAGCGGGTTGCCACCCCCCTGGTTACCCTGGCTAGCACTTCCACCAGTAGCGTTGCGCCTTGTGTTGACCATCTGTTTGTAGCAGAGACACCGTAAGCATATAGCCAACAGAAGGGTGCACGAACGATAACTACTAAAGATAAAGTAGTAAGAGCGATAGAGTGGATATAGTGTTTAACCCCACGTACTAACTTATAACATTACTTGTTCATGCTGGGACAAATCCCCACAGCTGGACAGCACACAACCAAAGATCCAAATCAAACATGGTTCAAAATAACAAACAACCAGCCAACACACTTTAACTTAAGTTCCACACGACCGACTCAACGCGACAACTTAAACAACCGTGCTAATGCGATACATGAGGACGACTAGTCATCCCGAGGGAGTATCCTGGTGGCACCACCTAACTCTCCTGTGCCAGGCCTCCGGCGAGGTGGAGTCTGAGCTGGATCCACCACTGGCACCTGGGGCGGTGGACCTGCCACTCGGTCCAGCTGTGCCTGAAGGTGGAACACCTCACCGTTCCGGTGATGGAGCTCCTCGGACACCCTGACGTAGGCAGTGATCAGGGCTGACACATACCGGACCAGCTTCAACAGCTGCCGGTTGTCCTCGCCCCGGATGGACGCGATCGCGTGCTCAGTATCCCCGGACTGCCGGCGGGGAAAGTAGCGGTACTGAGTCTGGCAGAGCAGAGTGTGGTAGTGCTGGCAGAGAACCCCAAGAGCCTGCTGAGCAGCATCCTCCATGGCCATCTCCATGGTCTCGTGCTCCGCGATGCTGTAGTGCCGGCGCAGCACGGTGTGTCCCCCATGGTTGGGGTTGGGCTCCAGGATCTGCGCACCGGCGGACCAGAGGGTGGTGTGGTCCGGGCGCGCTCGCTGCCGGACCTGGTAGACGACCTCATGGGTAGTGTAACCCAGGTCATAGAGGCAGTCGCGGAGTAGCCCCGGGAACTCCAGGTCAGCACCGTGGTGTGGGTGCGTCAGGTCGACCCAAGCGTCAACCTCCCGCTGGCCACCCTCGTCGGAAGGGACAGCCACACGGTACGGCCACTCGGGTGCGGCAGGCGGTGGCGGTGGGGGTGCCGGTGAAGCTGCAGGTGCTGCTGGAGAAGGTGGTGGTGTCGGCGCACGCGGGGAAGGAGGTGTCGGTGTCGGCAGGCGTGGCGATGGAGCCTCTCCCCGTGCATCACCATCGCCGTCTGAGTCGAGGTAGTAAACCACCTCCACTGGATCCTCCTCCTCCTCCTCCTCAGGGTCAGTGTCTGCCGGAAGCAGACCATTCCCCTCAAAGGGGTGTGGCGCCTGGTCCATGGGGGCGTACTCGAAGGGTGGTGGTGGCAGCGGCTCAGGCAGCTCCGGTGACGGGGGCTCGATCTGCTGGGGTGGACGAGGTACTGGGGTACGCCGTGGGGTCGGTGGTGCAACACGGCGAAGGCGGCCCCCAGTACTCTTGCGGGCGGTCTGCTTGCTGCGTGCCATGACCTATAAGGAGGATGGAGTAAGATGGAGATCAGTTCTATATGATTGAATGAATAAAGCAAAAAGTGATAATTTAACATAGGGTGAACATATAGTTAGATAGCAAAATAAAATTTTCATAAAACAGCAAGAGGGCAAAGGGGAAAGAGGTCCTTATTTACGTCTGTTTCTAACTAGGCTTTCGTCCTACAGTCAACACGGCTCTGATACCACTTTGTCACGCCCAGTTCTCAACCAACGGAACCGGGACAACATATATGTGCCAGGAACGTGTCTCACATATATAATGACAATAGTGACATCACAGAACGTGCTTAAACGATAAATAACACGTTTACATAGAGTATAACATCACTTTATTACAATAAGACAACATGTCTTTAAACCAGAGTCATAGCGGAAGCGTAAACGAAGACGAATGAGCCGCCACAGGGACGTCGACTGGTGGACCGGTACGCCTAGAACTCGTTGAAGTCCTGAACATACTCTTCGAAGTCTTCTGGAGCTGAGCAGCGGTTGGGTTCCAGCCAACAGTAGGTTTAAAGTAAAGCAAGCGTGAGTATTTCATACTCAACAAGCACAACATGAACTATGAGGCATCTAGGGTTGGCTGACACTTAGCATGAGCTTTTAGTTGGTCAAGTTTTTATTAAACAACTAGCATCTACAAGAGAGTTGATAACCCTTAAACCCAAGATATAACATGTGAACATTATTTAACAACATGATCATGAGAACCACTTTGAAAACCCAACAGAACCACTAATCTGCATAAAGGATCTGGGCCGCTCATAACCGTGAGCACGGCTGACATGTCAGTTTTACACTCTCGAGAGGTCGTACAACTTTACCCATGAGTCGTGGGCTACGCTAGTAGTCCACCACATTACCTTAGATGAGATGGCTAGCAAGCACACTACGAGGCCTTTACAAAGATCACGTTGGTAAGGTGTAACCGCTAAGGTTTCAGGGTCCGCAGCTGTGGAGCAAGCCTCAAGGGGAGATAAACGCACTCAACCCAAGTAGCGCGAGGGCCACAGAAGCTCACCTCCCCTCTTGCCCCGTCGGTAAGTTACCCCCAAACCAAAGTAACCTAATTAATTAGCCAAGACCGTCCCATTCCAGTCTCATGGTAGCACTGTTATCCCAGGTTGTCGCTTTGCGAACCGGTCCTTAAGGAGAGTGGCCATAAGCAAACCACATGCTTATGCCCCCTAAACCAAGTTGCTAAAAAGCCATTTTTAAAGAAACATGAACCACAGAGGGTCAAGCTCAGGATTTGATTGCATAGATCCATTAAACAAAATTATTAACAAAAGATACATGAGTTCGCGCGGCGACTAGCAAAACTTAACCAACATGCATTCCCATAGGTAAACATTGCGATAAAGAGGCTAGGTACAGTCCTTATGGGCATACCAAAACAAACACGTGCATATGAAGTGATTAAAGGATTATTGGGTTGTGTCCATGTTATACTTGCCTTGCTCAAACTGGTCTTGAGGCTGCTGCTCAACACCCTCAAACTGCTGCTCCTCGTCACCAACAAACTGCTCACCGTCTAACCACGATCACGGCAACGTACAAACATTTCCACGCATACATACATGCAAACAATTGGCCAAGGGTGAGAAACAGTACATCATATCATAAAAACAGAAGGTAAAACTGTACTAAAAACATTCTACGTGTTTCCACGGTCGCGTGAGCGCAAGAATCACTCAAATCGGAGTTAAAACGTGAAAGTTATGCATAAAACGGGCTCCTAGGGGCATAACTGTGATAGAAACATTAAACCAGGGGCTAGATTTGAAAAACCGAGGACCTATACGTAATTAAACATAGTCGCCAAGGGCTCTGGAGCAAAATCTCCATAGCCTGGACCGCGGGTTCAAAACCCGGAAAGCCCAGGGGCCAAACCGAAGAAAACAGGACCTAAACCTAATTATTTTTCAACGTCGGTGGACTGCGGGTTGATTTCCCGAAAGTCCAGGGGCTCTTTAGCAAAACGAACCGCGCTGACCGGTATTGACCGGTCATCGGCGAGTGGGAGCGGTTAGATCTCGATCCAACGGTGACGTTAGATCGGATCAGGGTTCTGTTCTCGTGCGTCGGATCGAGATCCGACGGCGGAGAGAGACCGGGGCCGCGGGCGACGGCGACCGCGCCCATGGCGCTCTCGGCGCGCGGCGGGAACGGCGGCGCGGCGGCGTTCCGGCTCAGGGAGTGTGCTAGGCTCGACTAGAGCTAGCCTAAAAGGACGAGGGTGTTACGGCGAGCTCACCGAGGGCTTGAGGGCGGCGAGAGATGGTCGGTGGCGGTCTAGCGACGAGCGGCGGCGGCGTCGGTTCACGGGTGGCGTTCTCCCGCGTGGAACGTGAGGGTGAAGCGTCTGCGGGACTCCGAGGATGGGCGGCGAAGCTCCGGGATGCTCCTGCGACACGAGAGGGGGAGGAGTCAGGGCCGGAGGGGCTACACCGACGCCGAATTCGGCGACGGAGCGGCTTACCGAGGCGGGGCTCCGGCGGCGATTGCAAGCTCGAGAGGGCACGGGAGGGCAATAGCTCTGGTGGAGAGGCGAAGGGGACGGAGGCGAGCCTCGGGGTGGGTTTTATAGAGCCTCGGGCGAAGGGGATAAGCACGGCCGCGGTGATCCCGCTCGGCGGCTTTGAAAGCTCGCGTCGGCAGTGAAGGAAGGCGAGGGAGAGGGGAACCGGTGCGGGGATGGCGGGGTTTGACTGCGGGCGCTTAAGGAAGGGAGAGAGCGGCCTCGGATTCGGCTTCCCCCGCGGGCGAAGCGCTGGCGTGGCCCGAGCAGAGAAGGAAGGCGCGGTGTCTGCGGCGGGAGGAGGGAGACGGGACTGACGCGTGGGACCGGGCGGTCAGCGGGTGCGGGGGCGCGGGCCGACGGCGCGCTGAGGGCGCGGCCGAATGGGCCGGGAGGCGGCCCAGGCGGGAAGGGGCGGGGCGCCGGGATGGCTGGGCCGGCCCAGGCGGGGAGAGGGGGCGCGGGGCTGGGCGGGCCGGTCGGCCGGGCCGGCCGGTCGGCCTGGCTCCCTTTCTTTCTCTTTTTTTTTCCTTTTTCTTTTTGAATTCCTTTGAATTGGGATAGAAAATGGGTCTAAAATTCAAATAAATTTGAATTTGAATCCTTAATTCACACAACCAAAAGAGGATGCACCAGCATGTATGCACAAGAAAGTTTGGCCTATGGTTTATTTTATACAAGTATTGATTTTAAATAAATCATTTAAAAATGCAACTAAGCACATAAGCCTTAGAAAATTAAATAAATTACTTAGAATTTATTATAAAATGCTGGAATTTAAACTAGGGTGTTACAGGAGCGGCTTACCGAGGCGGGACTCCGGCGGCGGATTGCGGGCGCATCGAGGCACGAGAGTGAAATTGGAGAGGTGGAGTGGTAAAGGGGACGGAGGCAAGCCTAGGGGTGGGTTTTATAGGAGGCTAGGCGGGGCGAAATGACGCAAGCGCTGTGATTCCGCTCGCGGCTTGAAAGCTTGCGCCGGTCAGCGAAGGATGGCGAGGGAGAGGGGAAACTGGCGCTGCGGGTGCGGGATTGAAGGCGGGGGTTTAAGGAAGGGTGCGGGCGAGGATTCGGAGGAAGCTTCCTCTGCCTAGGTGGCCCTTGAGGCCGCGCACAGAAGGAAGGGCGCGCGGGGTTTGCGGCGAGAGGAGGGAGACGGGCCTGACAGGTGGGGTCCGCCTGTCAGTGGGGGATGGGGCGCGGAAGGCGCTGCGGGCCGGCGGCGCGCTGAAGGGAAAGGCACGCGGGCGAGCTGGGCCGGCGTTCCGTCCCATGCGGGAAAGTGAGGCGGGGTGGCTGGCCCGAGCGGGCCTCCGGCCCAGGCGGGAGGGAGCGGGGTGGCCGGGCCGAGCCGGGCCTGGCCGGCCTGGCTGCCCCCCTGCTTTTCTCTCTCTTTTTTTTAATTTCTTTGAATGGAGATAGAAATGGTTCTAAAATCCAAATAAATTTGAATTTGAATCCTTAATTCAATCAAACAAGAAACAATGCATCAGCATGTATGCAAAAGGAAGATAGGCCTATGTTATTTTGTACAAGTATTTATTTTAAATAAAACCTGTTAAATGCAACTAAACACTTGAGCCTTAGAAAATTAAATAAATTGCTTACAAAAATTTGTAAAAAACTGGTATTTAAACTAGTGTGTTACAATAAATACCTAAGTGGCTGGTCATTTAGGTGACTCTCCCACTATTAGAAAACCCTAGGCTTCATTTCCATACTGCCATGTGCCTAAGAGAGAAGAGAGAGCATTAGGGTTAGGATTTGAGTCCCCTAGCTAGTGTTCTTTACACAAGAGAGAAGGATAAAGGGTGGTAGGCTGTAGGAACTTTGTATGAACTCAATTTCATGATTAATCCATCAAGATTCAGCAAAAATTCGAGCTCATGTGTGCAGCCCTCTTCTCCTCCCCTTTCTAGTTTGGTTTTTGGGTTCAACCCTTGGCTTTTGAGGTGTTTGCTTTGGCCATGGGTGAATTCCTTCTTTTGCCGGTATTTTGGACTTGCAAGGACGTGGATATTATGCCCTAGTGCATCACAAACCTGCAGGTTTGCCACGAGCAATTCGAATTTGAGTTTTCCCTTTTTCTTGCCCAAGGCTTGCCTCTTCACGAGATCTAAAATTTCCGCTAATCCCGTGATCATTTTGAGTTGACCTTTTGGGAATAGTTTTGGAATAGTGCTCAGATAGCCTGTGTCAAATTTCGTGAAGATTGGACATGGTTTGGTCAGATTTAGGGTTGGAAAGCTCAAGTTCCAGCCTCCCACCGGACACTCCGGCGCAGGCCACCGGACAGTCTGGCGTTGGGAGTTCCAGCCCGGCTGCTACCGGACCATCCGGTCCAGTCACCGGACCATCTGGTTCTACCGGACAGTCCGGTGAAGGACCCCGGACAGTCCGGCAGATGCCTGTAGGTGGCTGTGTATTTTTCCGTTGAGGTTTTTGATGCCCGGCTTTTTCTTTGACCTCGCTCTTAGTGTTTCTTGTTGCTGCCCATACTCTTAACTTGATGTGATCCAGTGAGACGCATTTCGGTGCGTTGAGTGGCGGACAAGACACTTGTGCGTGAGTCGTTGTTTCGCTTGACTTGTGATCTTATGATCGTTGTGTCTCGTGCTTCCGCTCGCTTGGTGTGTACCCGTTCAGTGGGCGACACCAAGTGCTGCTAGACACGTTTCCTTTCAGTGGATGGTGTCTAGCGCTCATTGTGTGGAGTAGCTGCTAGTTTGCACCAGGGGTTCGTGAGAGTGGTATCAGAGCCAGTTAGGTTTCCCATACCTCAACCTGTGAAGAAACCATAGCGACTATGACTTACTCTGGGAAGATTCCCGTTCTTGGCTCCGATGGCTATCCCTACTGAAAGGGTAGGATGGAGGCGTTCCTTGTTAGCCAGAGTCAGAACATATGGGATGCTACTCAGAGTACGACTTTTGTGGTGCTTCCAGTTGCCGAGCGTACTACGCCTGATATCGTGGCTTAGCATGAGGCAAATGCCAAGGCTGTTAACTTTCTCTTTTCCGAGCTTCGTCCTTTGGATTATGAGAGAGTGAGTCACCTGAAGACGGCACGTGAGATATGGTCACTTTCAGTAGATGACTTGTTTGGTCGCTTTCAGTCGATCATTAACAAGTTGCGTGTCAACTCTGCCCCCGCTGAGCTTCCATACACCGATCATCAGCAGCTATCAAGTTGTTGTATGCTTTGGACAGAAAAGTATGGGAGGTCAAGGTGAACTCAATCATTGAGTCGGCAGGGTATTATACGATAGGAGTAGAGGCGCTCTATAGTAAGCTCAAGGCCATAGAAGTAGAGTACATGTTGAGAGATTCCCTCGCTTGTACAGGTTCTAAGAGTCTAGCCTTGGCTACCCCCTCTAGTGAGTCTGTCACTAACCCCTTGTTATACAACTTCTCGTTTTCTGATTTGATGTCTGTTACAAAGGAGCAGTTGGCGACGCTTGGGGATGATGAGATTTATCTGGTGTCTAGCCACTTTCAGCACACCTAAGACAACCGAATGAGCAAGAAGAGGGGAGAGCGGCCCAAGTGCTTCGAGTGCGGAGAGGTCGGCCACTTCATCGCCGAGTGTCCCAACAAGAACGACTACTACAAGAAGGGCAAGAGCTACTCCCGTGACTCCGACAAGTACCACTCCAGCAAGCCAAGCTTTGACAAGCACCGCTCCAGCAAGCACCGCTTCGGCAAGCATCCCTTCGGCAAGAAGAACTTCCAAAAGGCTTTCAAGAGCTACCAGAAGGACAACCGGAAGCATGACAAGGCCTTCTTCGCCGAAATCGGGTTCTGCAGTAGCGGATCTTCTTCCTCTTCGTCCTCATCAAGCTCAAGTGATGAGGAGATCACGTACAGGAAGGACAAGAGGAACGATCAAGGAGGTCCAGCTGGCTTGTGCTTCATCTCCACCAAGTCCAAGCGCAAGAACAAGGACAAGAGGAGCTCAGTCTGCTCCATGGCGCTTGATGACAAGGAGAACAAGGATGACGGCAGTGACTCTTCTTCCGATGATGAGGTAACTCCTGAGCAAGCCGAAATCCTTGAGATGCTATTGCAGAACAGCCGAGAGTTGAAATCCCAGGATAAGATGCTGGAGAAGGAAGCTAAGAAGCTACAGAAGTTGAAAGCCCAACTTGCTGAGGCTTTAGAGGAGAATGAGAGGTTGAGGAGTGTGAGACCCCAACCCAGTAAGCTTGAGTGCCCTACCTGCGAGTCTTTATGACGGAGCTTGGTAACCAGAGAGATAGGTATGCCAAGCGGGTAGAGGAGATAGATGGACTTAGAGCGGAGCTAGGCAAACTCCAGTCCAAACTGGATGAGCCTACTTCGAGTGGAGAGCTCAAATGTGAGTCTTGCCCCTATTTAGATAGAGAGCTAGCTGTGCTAAAGGAGAAGTTTGAGGGGCAGCTCATGGAGCTTGAGGAGCTTAGGGCTAAACATGCGCTTTTGGGTGCGTGTATGGTCTGTCCTACTTTGAGAGGTGAGTTAGAGCAGTTGAGAGCTGACTTTGAGGTGCTTTCAGCACCTACTGACACTTGTGATAACTGCCCAACCCTTAGGATGCAGCTGGTGGATAGGGATGCCACCATTAGGAAGTTGGAGAAAGCTGCTCCTGTGTTTTCCTCCCTAGACTGTGACACTTGTGCTGTCCAGACTGTGGTTCTGGAGGATGTGAGGGAGAAGGTGTTGTCTTTGCAAAATGACAACAACAGGTTGAGAGAGGTGTTGAGTTGGGTATATGCATGGCAACCCCAATTAGAGATGATCATAGAGAGCACCAAGAGAGCCGAGGGTGACATGAGAGGCAAGAGAGAACTTGGGGGAACCAAGATTAGTTCTACCAGGGTGGTAGGCAAGATCCTCTCCACCGCGGTGAGATGAGAAATCGCTTTGCTGGTGGTGAGAGAGGAGGCGGCTTTCAGGCCCGTGCTCCTAGTGGTGAGAGACGCTTTGTCGGTCGAGCTCCTAGTCGTTTTCAGCGCGGCTATGGACCTCGTGACCGAGGCTTTGGGAGAGCTTTTGAGAGCCCACGCTTTGAGGGTCGTGGTTACTCTAGTCGTGGTGATTTCTTTGACTGTGCTTACCCCACTTTTGAGCAGATGGTTCGGCACTAGTACAGCAGTTTTGGTACTAACACCAGTGCCGGACCGTTTGCTCACCGTCGCTTTACTTGACTTTGCAGGATCGAGGCATGGAGGACGTGTGGATCATGGACTCCGGTTGCTCTAGGCACATGACAGGGCACCGCAAGTGGTTCTCCAACCTCAACCCCGTAAGCACCAAGGAGTACATCACATTCGGGGACAATGGTCAAGGTAAAGTGTTGGGTGTTGGCTCTGTTTCGCTCTCTACTAAGCTTTCCCTGAGAGAAGTTGCTTTTGTCTGGAATCTGGGGATCAATTTGGTCTCTGTTTCGCAACTTCTCGATGAAGGATTTGAGGTTCATTTTAAGAAGGGTGCGTGCTGCGTTCTTGATGCTGAGGAGACCCTTGTTTGCTCTTTGCTGCCTTTTGGTCAGGTGTTTAGGGTCGACCTCACATCTGTTTCTGGCCCTGCTCACTGTTTGGTTGCTAGTCATTCTGCTGATATATGGAAGTGGCATAGGAGGCTTGGTCACTTAAGCTTTGATCTGTTAGTCAGGTTGAGTTCAATGGCCCTAATCCGAGAATTGCCCAAGTTGAGAGCTGAGAAGGACTTAGTATGCCACCCCTGTCGTCATGGCGAGATGGTTGCCGCTTCTCATATTCCTGTGTCTCAGGTTATGACCTCCTATCCGGGTGAGCTACTCCATATGGATACAGTAGGTCCCGCTCGGGTAGCGTCGGTCAGTGGGAAGTGGTACGTGCTTGTCGTTGTGGATGACTTTTCGTGGTTCTCGTGGGTATTTTTCATGGAGTTTAACCATGAGGCGTTTGGTTTTGTTTGGGATCTAGTACTGAGGTTGAGAAACGAGAGTCATAAGGCCATGAGGGCTATTCGCAGTGACAATGGCAGAGAATTCAGAAACTCTCGGTTCAAAAACTTCTGTCGTGACCTAGGTCTTGAGCACCAATTTTCTTCTCCATATACCCCACCGCAGAACGGTGTTGTGGAACGCAAGAACCGCACACTCGTTGAGATGGCACGGACGATACTCGATGAGCATAGGACTCCGAAGCGCTTTTGGGCTGAGGCAGTGAATACGGCCTGTTACATTATGAACTGGATCTTCTTGCGAGCTTTCCTTGGGAAGACCTCGTATGAACTTCAGTTTGGTAGGCAGCCCAGCGTCAAGCACTTGCGTGCGTTTGGCTGTAGGTGTTTTGTGCTTAAAAAGGCAAGGCATTTGGATAAGTTTGAGTCTCATTGTTTGGATGAGATTTTTTTTGGGGTATGCTTATAGTTCTAGGGCTTTTCGTGTGTGGATTTTGGAGGCCAAGCAAGTTGTTGAAACTTGTGAGGTTTCTTTTGATGAAACTGTGCCCTGCACAACCCCTGCCTTTGAGCTTTTAGGTGATGATGACGGAGGCACCCCATCTTTGAGGATGAGGAAGGTACGGATGATGTTTGTGATGCAGGAGTCACGGCACCGGCTGCAGCTCCTGCCACCTTTGCTACGAGCTTTGAAGATGATGGAGGACCCTTGCCTACGGCTTCCTCCTCACTCCCCCAACATCAAGCTCATGCAGAGGCTGGCCCTGCTGAGGACGTAGGGAGGTGACCTCTGAGATTGTTCCATCTCTACAGGTCCAGCGGGATTACCCTCCACACAAGATGATTGGAGACATTCACCAGTGTGTTACACGCTCTTCGGTTAACTCTCTAGACTTTTTCTTCCACTCTGCATATGTTGCTTCTTTTGAGCCCCGGGATGTGTCACATGCATTATCTGATTCTAACTGGGTGAACGCCGGGATTTAGTTGAACCACCACCAAACTGTCGCCCTATAGGTACCAAATGGGTTTTCAAGAACAAACAGGGTGAGAATGGGATGGTTGTGAGGAACAAAGCGAGATTGGTAGCCTAGGGTTTCTGTCAAAAGGAGGGGATAGATTATGAGGAGACCTTTGCCCCTGTAGCTCGTTTGGAAGCAATTAGGATTTTGCTTGCTTTTGCGGCCTCTAAGGGCTTCAAACTGCAGCAAATGGATGCTAAGTCTGCTTTCCTGAACGGGTTCATAGAGGAGGAGGTATATGTGAGACAACTTCCTGGCTTTGAGAGTGCTAGATTTCTAGACCGGGTATATAAGTTGAGGAAAGCCCTTTATGGTCTGAAGCAAGCTCCTAGAGCTTGGTATGTTAGGTAGAAGAGTTTCCTGCTCAAGTCTGGGTTTGTGATAGGTTCAGTAGACAAGACCTTGTTTTTATTGAGTCGTGGCGGTGACACCCTGATAGTTTAGATATATATTGATGACATAATCTTTGGTAGTTCATCTTACGGTTTGGTGTCTAGTTTTGCTGAATAGATGTGCAGGGAATTTGAGATGAGTCTTATGGGTGAGCTCCAGTTCTTCCTCGGGCTGCAGATCAAGCAAGGCTCCAAAGGAACCTTCGTCCATCAAGCCAACTACACAAAGGACATACTCAAGAAGTTTAAGATGGGTGACTCCAAGCCCATGACAACTCCTATGAGCACAAACACGGCGCTTGATGCGGATGAAGATGGGGAGGCGGTGGACCAGAAGGAATTTCGAGGGATGATCAGCTCACTTCTATACCTAACGGCGACCAGACCGGACATTCAGTTCGATGTCTGCCTTTGTGCGCGCTATAACACCCAAATTTTAATTCCAGTAATTTTTACAATAAATTTAACATGCCTTATTTAATTTCCTAGGATTTTATATGCCTAGTGTTGCATTTAATGATTTATTTTATCAAGCAAGTAATTAAAATGAATCATAGTGTCAACATGTGTGTGCATTCATGCTGGTGCATATTTTACCTTGTTGTATGTCTCAAGGTTTGGAATTCAAAATCTTTTGAATTCATAGTTTGTGTCTTTGTCTAAATAGGAAAAAGAGAGAAAATAGAAGAGAGAAATAGAAAAGAGGGAAAAAGGAAAAGATCAGAGCAGCCCAAACCGGCCTGCCAGCTCGGCCCGCTCCCTTTCGGCCCTCCCTCGCGGCCCAGCTCGCGGGCGAGCCGGCCCAGCTACGTCGTCCTTTTCCCGCTCTCTCTCTCTGACCCGTGGGCCCGGGTTGTAAGGGTCGTCTCCTTCCTCACTCTCTCCCTCCGCTCACTGGTCTGTGGACCACTGCACCGAGCTCCGTGCCCGTGGCACGCACGCCAGCCCCGCTCCTCCCCCGACGCGGTGGACTCGAGTCCAAGCCGAAGCGGACTCCAAGTCCGGATAGCCTCGCGCCGCCATGCCTCCCCCGCAAGAAATGGAGTCGGTTCCGCGCCGTCGCCCTAGCCCCGGCCCTATAAAAGGCACCCCGGCCTCCGCCGCTACCACATCATCACCTCAAGCTCTCAGCCCAAGCCCTAGCGCCCTCTCGCCGTCGATTTTCGCCGCCGAAGCCGCAAGGTAAGTGCCACCGTCGTCGCGCAATTCGTCGCCGTTGCTCCCTCTCCGGCGTCCCTAACTCCATCTCCGCACTCGCAGATCCATCCCGGAGCTCCGCTGCCGGTTCCAAACGCTCGGAGCTACCTCCACTTCGCCGTCCCGCGACACCCGACTCCGCAGTCCGCTGCCGCTCGTCGCCGACCCGCTTCCGGCCACTTTCGGACGCCCACGATCCCACGGTGAGATTCGCCGGACCCTGCTTTCTCTCCCTAGCTAGCCCTCGTCCAGAGCCCCGCCCTGGTTTGTGAGAACCGCGCGCACCGGCGATGCTCCACCGCTCCCTTTGGTCACCGCCGGCGAGCCCCCGCCTCAGTTAACCCTGGCTGCCAGATGCAATCTGGACGCGCCAGATTAAAACCCGAGCCGATCTTATCTGAGCCGCCGGATCTAGATTTGACCGCCCAGACGCGCCTGCGACCGGTCAATACCGGTCAGCGCCGGTCAACCATGTTCCTTTTGCTAAAGAGCCCCTGCCTTTCTCAGTAATCAACCCGCAGTCCACCGTAGTTCAAAAGTAATTAGGTTTAGGTCCTTTTCTTTATGTTTTAGCGCCTAACCTTTTAGAAAATAGGACACGCCATCCTAGGGCAGCCGGTTTTGCCAGTGAGCCCTCGGGAAGTTTATAAATTCGCGCTTAGGCCCTCGGTTTCGCAAGTTAAGCCCGTGATCTAAGTTTCTAATCACAGTTATGCCCCCGGAACCTTGTTTTATGCATAACTTTCACGTTTCAGATCCGATTAGGGTGATTCTTGCGCTCATGCTTTCACGTTTTATGTTCTGTTTTTATGTAATGGTGTACTGTTTCCTATAGTTTTGCCTTTGTTTGCATGTATGTATGTACGTAGATGCTTGTATGGTTCTATGTTCTTGAGTAGACGTTGAGCTGTCCGTGGAGTTCGCAGAGCCACTTCCTGATTTCTTTGAGCAGCAGTCGGATAACCCCGTGGAAGGCAAGTATAACTTAAACAACACCTAATAACTGTTATTCACTGCATGTGCATTTAATTTTGTGTATCTTTAAGGTTTACCTAGCTACCTTTTAACCTTTATATCTACCTTTTGGGATGCATTTGGGTTAAGTTATGCTAGGTGCAGCGCGAACTCTTATACCTTTTGTTAATTAACTTTGTTAATGATTCTATGCAATTAATGTCAGCTTGACCCTCTGTGCTGTGTGCTTGAGTGGTTCATGTCTCGTTTAAAATTTGCTTTTTAGCAACATGGTTTAGGGAACCTGAGCAATGTGCTCGTGTGCTTTTGTGGTTCTCTCCGTAAGGACCTGTTCATAGAGCGACAACCTGGGACAACCGCGCTCCCATAAGACTGGGATGGGGCAGTCTTAGCTCAGTAATTAGGTCATTTTGGTTTGGGGTAACTTACCTGCGGGGCAAGAGGGGAAGTAAGCTTCAGTGGTCCCTGCGCTACCTCATGGTTGAGTGTGCTTCACATTACATGTATGTGCTTCTCCCTTTGGAGGTGGGCCCCACCGTTGCGACGCTTGATTCCTTGTGGTTACTCTTTACTAACGTGATCTTTGGAAAGGCTTCGTAGTGCGCTTGCTAGTCATCTCATCTTCGGTAATGTGATGAACACCTAGCGTAGGTCATGACTTGTGGGTAAAGATGTGCAACCTCTCGAGAGTGTAAAACTGACCTGTCAGCCGTGCTCATGGTTATGAGCGGCCCGGATCCTCCTTTTGATTAGTGGTTCTGGTTTGGTTCTGGTTATGGTTATGTTCTTTAATATGGTTACTTTCTTTATGCAATAACTTTGGGCTAACGGTTTCTTCTACTCAACTTTAGTAACTAGGCTGAAATAAAATTTTACTTAACTAAAAGCTCATGCAGTTTGTCAGCTAACCTTAGAGCCTCATAGTTTATGTTATACTTGTTGAGTACCTTGTACTCACGCTTGTTTTATCTTCATTCTTTGTTGGGGGGACAAATCCAACCGCTGCTCAGTTGATGGAGATGCCGAGGAGTTCACGCAGGGCTATGATGAGTTCTAGGCGTTTGTTCACCAGTTGACATCCCTGTGGCGCCCTAGTTATCTTTTATGCTTCCGCAATGTTTTGTTATAACTCTGAGTTTAAGACATGGTCTTTATTATGTAATAATGATGTTAACTTTATCTACACTTTTATTCTTTGACATGTGTTTGTGATGCCATTGTAATTTGTCATACATATGCGAGACTTGATCCTGGAGCATATGTATACTTGCTCGGTTTTGTTCGTTGGAAACCGGGTGTGACAAATTGGTATCAGAGCCGTGTTGACTGTAGGACGAATGCCTAGTTTAGTACTGGACGGATTTAAGGATTTTCACTTCTCTTTGCCTTACTTGCTGTATATTTTGTCTCATTTACTAATCATTTTCTTTTATTCGTTCTATCATAATAGAACTGATCTTGAACCCTTTCTATCATTCCTGTAGACGATGGCTCGCACCAGGTTGACCGCATGGAAGAGCATTGGAGGACAAGGCATGCCCTCTCACTATGTACCCCCAGTGGAGCAGGTGGACAATCAAGAAGAAGAGGAGTTCTACAACACCGACGACGCCAACTCCGGTAGCGAGTCAGGAGGAGAGGACGTCCCCGCGCCAGCAGCTCTAGTTCCAGAGGTGCCGCCTGCACCCCAGCAGCAGGAGGAGGAGCCCCCTGCGCCCCCGCCTGAGGCGCCCAGGTGGCCATACCACGCCGTCCTTCCTCTAGCGGACCAGCTCGTCGGCCCTGACTTCGCACAGGAGGGAGTGGCGACCATTCCCGCCTGGGATGCTACGAAGGTCTACCCCATCGGCAACAGACAGTACCACGAGCTCCTGCAGGACTACCTCTACGCCACCGGACTAACTACGCACGACGTCGCCTATGAAGTCATGCACCTGGAGCACCCGAACTACAACGAGCAGCGGTTGGCCAAGGCACAGGTCAGGCGCCCCAATGCTGTCTACGGAGGGTACATTGTGGAGACCGAGCACGATTCCCCGATGCCCCATGAGACTATAGGAGCTGCCATGGAAGATGCTGCACGTCAGGCCTTGGGAGCAGTCCGTCACAAGTACCACACCGCTCTCAACCAGACTGCGTGGCGCTACTTTCCACGGCGTGAGCAAGGGAAGGCAGACCACGTGATATCTTCAGCAACAGGAGAGGATGATGATCGCTTGAAGATGATGGTTCGACTTGTGGCAGCCCTGAACTCCCAGTACGACATCTTAGTGGATGAGGTTCACCGAACACACAACGAGATTGTTGATCTACGAGCCCGAGCTGCAGGAGTGACAGGAGCAGACCCAGTGGTGCCTTATGTGGAGCGCGCTAAGTCACCTGACCGCAAGAGGACCCGTTATGGAGAGCCGGACAGCGTCACTAGGATCCTTCCTCATGAGGATTAGGTTTACCATTATGAGTCTTCGTTAGTACATTCTTTTTGAGTCAGTTATGTCGAGTTCGTTTGTTGAAACTTTGAGTTAATGTTTAGTGTTTGGGTGTTTGTCATTTTGGTTCATGCTTGAGTTGGTTCTTTGTTTGATTATTACTACAATCAGATGGTGAACACAAGGAGAGGTAATGTCCCAGAGGACAACAACCAAGGCAATGGGCAACCACTGCCCAATCCACCTCAGCTCACTGCAGAACAATTCTACAATCTCCAGATGCAGATGATGAACACCCTCAACACTACTGCTCAAGTTCTGCAACATGTTCATGCCAACCAACCTCAGCAACAGAGGGACAGGCGTGGAGATTTCCTGAAGGGGCATCCACCTACCTTTTCTCATTCAGCAGATCCGCTGCAAGCAGACGACTGGCTCCGGGCAGTGGAGTGGCAACTTGATATTGCTCAGTGTAATGATCAAGAAAGAGTTCTGTATGCTTCAGGGCAGCTTCGAGGAGCCGCTCTAGACTGGTGGGAGTCTTACAGGCCACAGGACAGGGAGTGTTTCACGTGGGCTCAGTTCCATGATAGATTCAGAATCCATCATGTGCCCGCTGGTATAATGAAAATGAAGAAGAAGGAATTTCTTTCTCTGAAGCAGGGGAGTATGACTGTGACGGAGTATCGTGATAAATTCCTGCAACTGGCTCGTTATGCCCCTACAGAGGTTGCTGAAGATAGTGACACGTAGGAACACTTTATGGAAGGACTTAGGGACACTCTTCAATTGCAGTTGATGAATGGCCACTACAACAACTTCAATCACCTAGTGGACCATGCCCTACTCACTGAGCAGAAGAGTCGGGAGATAGAAGACAGGAAGAGGAAGTTTACTCCTACTCCTACCAATGGCAGTAACCGCCCTCGCCAGCCATAGCAGCAGTACTTCCAGCAGCAGTACTTCCAGCAGCAGGGATATCAGCAGCGCCAGCCACAGCAGCAGAATCCGGGCCAGCGCTATCAACAGCAGAACCAGAAGTCTCGCCCTCCACAACAAGCTCCGCGTCAGGGACCACCTAATTCCTCTACCCCAAATCAGACATTGATTCTGCTGGCCCGAAATTGCTACAAATGTGGAGTGTTTGGGCACCTTTCTCCTAATTGCCCTCAGAAGATGCAACCCAACCAGCAGGGTCAGAAGCAGAACTCCAGCCATAGCAGCAGTAGGGGCGCCCTAATCAGCAGAACAAGGTGCCATGGCAGGGCAAGGTGAATGACGTGACGGCCGAGACTGCAGCTGAAGCTCCCAATGTTGTTATCGGTACGTTCCTAGTAAATTCCGAGCCTGCTACAGTACTATTTGATACGGGTGCCACTCATTCTTTTATTACCAAGTCGTTTGTTGAGCAACATAAACTGCCTACCACTACATTAAAAAGGTCTATGTTAGTCAACTCACCAGGAGGGGAGTTGAGAACCAATATAGTTTGCCCCAGGGTTAACATTAAGATAAGGGGGGTAGAGTTCAATGCTAATCTAATGGTCATAAAGTCAGCGGGGATTGACATCATTCTAGGTATGGAGATTCTTAAGTGGGGTGTCAAGATAGATTGTGCCAATCGAACCGTTCATTTGACAGCACCAGATGGTCAGGGGGTAGAGATCAGTGCATCAAGTCCTACCGGATGTTTGCATCAGATGGAAGCTAAGCCTACGGATGGTATTCGGGTGGTGTGTGATTACCGATGTCTTTCCAGATGAGTTGCCAGGTATGCCACCTGACAGAGAAATTGAGTTTATAATAGAACTTTTACCTGGTACAGCACCCATTGCAAAGAGGCCATATAGGATGGCACCCATAGAGCAGGAAGAAGTTAAAAAGAACATAGACGAATTGCTAGCTAAGGGTTATATTAGACCTAGTTCTTCTCCTTGGGCTTTCCCAGTCTTGCTTGTTGAAAAGAAAGATACCAATGAGAAGCGAATGTGTGTGGATTACAGGGCTCTGAATGAAGTTACAATTAAGAACAAGTATCCTCTTCCCCGTATCGATGACTTGTTTGATCAACTCCAAGGTGCTTGTGCCTTCTCTAAGATTGATCTAAGGTCGGGTTACCATCAATTGAAGATCCGTCCCTCGGATATTCCAAAGACGGCATTCACCACTAAATATGGTTTATATGAATACTTGGTAATGTCTTTTGGTTTAACCAACGCTCCTGCCTACTTCATGCATCTGATGAATAGAGTATTCATGGATTACCTAGATAAATTTATAGTGGTTTTTATTGATGATATCTTGATTTACTCCAAGTCAGAGGGGGAACATGAGGTACACTTGAGGTTGGTACTACAGAGGTTGAGGGAGCATAAGTTGTATGCTAAACTGAAAAGTGTGAGTTTTGGATTGACGAAGTGCCTTTCCTTGGTCACATTATCTCCAAAGGAGGAATCGCAGTGGATCCACGCAAGATCAGTGCTATAACCAACTGGGAAGTACCCCAAACACCAAAGGAGGTCCGTGGATTCTTGGGTTTAGCAGGATATTATCGGAGATTCATTGAGAACTTCTTCAAGACAGCGAAGCCCATGACTTCTCTGCTCGAGAAGGACGCATCATTCAAGTGGACAACAGATAGACAAGCCGCCTTTGATGAGTTGAAGAGGAGGTTGACGACCGCGCCTGTATTGACACTACCCGACCAACAGAAGAAGTTCACAGTATATTGCGATAATTCCAGGGATGGTTTAGGATGTGTCCTAATGCAAGAGGGCAAGTGGTTGCTTATGGATCAAGGCAATTGCGCAAGCATGAACTGAACTATCCAACCCATGATCTAGAACTTGCAGCAGTAGTATATGCTTTAAAGATTTGGCGACACTATCTCTTCGGATAGCGTTGTGAGATATACACTGATCACAAGAGTCTCAAGTACATCTTCACACAGAACGAATTGAATATGCGTCAGCGAAGGTGGTTAGAGTTGATCAACGATTACGATCTGGAGATACACTATCATCCTGGCAAGGCTAATGTGGTAGCAGATGCTCTGAGTCGGAAGAGTTATGCCAATATGGCTTTGGGTTTCCAAATGCCACCAGAATTATGTGAGGAATTTGTAAGTTTGAACCTAGGATTCCTAAGCCACACCACAGTGGCAGCATTTGAAGCGGAACCAACCCTAGAAGAAGAGATCAACAAGTATCAGAAAGAGGATGAGAAGCTCCAGGAGATCCGTGAGTCACTTAAGAAAGGAGAAGCACCTGATTTCAAAGAGGATGAGCAAGGTACCTTGTGGTATAAGAATAGAATCTGTGTACCCAACGTTGATAGTATTCAGAAGTTGATATTGAGTGAGGCCCATGATACAGCTTACTCCATTCAACCTGGGAGTACTAAGATGTATTATGACCTCCAGGAAAGGTTTTGGCAGCCTGGAATGAAGAGAGCAGTAGCTGAGTATGTGGCAGTGTGTGAAACTTGTCAAAGGGTGAAAGCAGAACACTAGAGACCAGCAGGGTTGTTGCAGCCATTGAAGGTTCCTGAGTGGAAATGGGAGGAGATCACTATGGATTTTATAGTAGTGTTACCTCGCACACAGAAGGGTTATAACTCAATATGGGTGGTGGTGGATCGTTTAACCAAAGTAGCTCACTTTATACCTATGAACACCACCTACTCAGGTGCAAGATTGGCAGAACTATATATATCTAGAATTGTGTGTCTGCATGGCGTACCCAAGAAAATTATATCCGACAGGGGGGTCACAGTTCACTTCCCGCTTTTGGGAACAATTGCACGACTCATTGGACACAAAGCTCAGGTTCAGTACAGCGTACCATCCACAGACGGACGGGCAGACAGAAAGGACCAATCAAGCACTTGAGGATATGTTGAGAGCATGCGCTATACAGTATGGGACCAGTTGGGATAAGTGCCTACCTTATGCTGAATTCGCATATAACAACAGCTACCAAGCTAGTCTCAAAAAGTCACCATTCGAAGCTCTATATGGAAGGAGGTGTACAACCCCCTTGTTTTGGGATCAGATTGGGGAAAAACAAGTGTTTGGCCCTGGAATTATAGAAGATGCAGAACAGCAGTTGCGGGTGGTACATGAGAACCTAAAGATTGCTCAGTCAAGACAAAAGAGTTATGCTGATAATCGCAGAAGGGAGTTGAACTTCAAAATTGACGACTTTGTGTATCTAAAGGTGTCACCAATGAGGGGAGTTCGTAGATTCAACATGAAAGGGAAGTTAGCCCCCAGATATATTGGACCATTCAAGGTGTTGGAGAAGAAGGGTAAGGTAGCCTATCATCTGGAGTTACCTCCGAGTCTATCAGGAGTGCATGATGTGTTCCACGTATCTCAGTTGAAGAAATGTTTGAGGGTACCAGAAGAGTAAGCCCCCTTGGAATATTTGAATGTACAGGAGGACCAGACTTACACCGAACATCCAGTTAAGATATTGGAGGCATCTGAAAGGATCACTAGAAACAAGCGGATCAAAATGTGTAGGGTGCAGTGGAGTCACCATACGGAAAAGGAGGCAACTTGGGAACGAGAGGATGAAATGAGAGAAGCATACCCTAGTCCCTTTGCTAGCCAACCTATGTGAATCTCGGTGCGAGATTCCTGTTAAGGGGGGTAGGTTTGTAACACCCTAATTTTAATTCCAGTAATTTTTATAATAAATTTAACATGCCTTATTTAATTTCCTAGGATTTTATATGGCTAGTGTTGCATTTAATGATTTATTTTTATCAAGCAAGTAACTAAAATGAATCATAGTATCAACATGTGTGTGCATTCATGCTGGTGCATATTTTACCTTGTTGTATGTCTCAAGGTTTGGAATTCAAAATCTTTTGAATTCATAGTTTGTGTCTTTGTCTAAATAGGAAAAATAGAGAAAATAGAAGAGAGAAATAGAAAAGAGGGAAAAAGGAAAAGATCAGAGTAGCCCAAACCGGCCTGCCAGCTCGGTCCGCTCCCTTTTGGCCCCCCCTCGCGGCCCAGCTCGCGGGCGAGCCGGCCCAGCTACGCCGTCCTTTTCCCGCTCTCTCTCTCACCCGTGGGCCCGGGTTGTAAGGGTCGTCTCCTTCCTCACTCTCTCCCTCCGCTCGCTGGTCTGTGGACCACCGCGCCGAGCTCCGTGGCCCCGCTCCGCGACCCGTGCCCGTGGCACGCACGCCAGCCCCGCTCCTCCCCCGACGCGGAGACGACGCGGTGGACTCGAGTCCAAGCCGAAGCGGACTCCAAGTCCGGATAGCCTCGCGCCGCCATGCCTCCCCCGCAAGAAACGGAGTCAGTTCCGCGCCGTCGCCCTAGCCCCGGCCCTATAAAAGGCACCCCGGCCTCCGCCGCCACCACATCATCACCTCAAGCTCTCAGCCCAAGCCCTAGCGCCCTCTCGCCATCAATTTTCGCCGCCGAAGCCGCAAGGTAAGCGCCGCCGCCGTCGCGCAATTCGTCGCCGTTGCTCCCTCTCCGGTGTCCCTAACTCCATCTCCGCACTCGCAGATCCATCCCGGAGCTCCGCTGCCGGTTCCAAACGCTCGGAGCTACCTCCAATTCGCCGTCCCGCGACACCCGACTCCGCCGTCCGCTGCCGCTCGTCGCCGACCCACTTCCGGCCACTTTTTGCCGCCCACGATCCCACGGTGAGATTCGCCAGACCCTGCTCTCTCTACCTGGCTAGCCCTCATCCCGAGCCGCACCCTCGTTCGCGAGAATCGCGTGCACCGGCGATGCTCCACCGCTCCCTTTGGTCACCGCCGGCGAGCCCCCGCCTCAGTTAACCCTGGCCGCCAGATGCAATCTGGACGCGCCAGATTAAAACCCGAGCCGATCTTATCCGAGCCACCGGATCTAGATCCGACCGCCCAGACGCGCTGGCGACCGGTCAATACCGGTCAGCGCCGGTCAACCGTGTTCCTTTTGCCAAAGAGCCCCTGCCTTTCTCAGTAATCAACCCGCAGTCCACCGTAGTTCAAAAGTTATTAGGTTTAGGTCCTTTTCTTTATGTTTTAGCCCCTGACCTTTTGGAAAATAGGACCCGCCGTCCTAGGGCAGCCAGTTTTGCCAGTGAGCCCTTGGGAAGTTTATAAATTCGCGCTTAGGCCCTCGGTTTCGCGAGTTAAGCCCGTGATCTATGTAATGCCCCTGGAACCTTGTTTTATGCATAACTTTCACGTTTTAGATCCGATTAGGGTGATTCTTGCGCTCATGTGTTCGTAGCAATACGTAGATTAGTTTTATATGAGTTTTATGTTCTGTTTTTCTGTAATGGTGTACTGTTTCTTATAGTTTTGCCTTTGTTTGCATGTATGTATGTACGTGGATGCTTGTATGGTGCTATGTTCGTGAGTAGACGTTGAGCAGTCCGTGGAGTTCGCAGAGCCACTTCCTGATTTCTTTGAGCAGCAGTCGGATAACCCCGAGGAAGGCAAGTATAACTTAAACAACACCAAATAACTGTTATTCACTGCATGTGCATTTAATTTTGTGTATCTTTAAGGTTTACCTAGCTACCTTTTATCCTTTATATCTACCTTTTGGGATGCATTTGGGTTAAGTTATGCTAGGTGCAGCGCGAACTCTTATATCTTTTGTTAATTAATTTTGTTAATGATTCTATGCAATTAATGTGAGCTTGACCCTCTGTGCTGTGTGCTTGAGTGGTTCATGTCTCGTTTAAAATTTGCTTTTTAGCAACATGGTTTAGGGAACCTGAGCAATGTGCTCGTGTGCTTTTGCGGTTCTCTCCGTAAGGACCTGTTCATAGAGCGATAACCTGGGACAACCGCACTACCACAAGACTGGGATGGGGCAATCTTAGCTCAGTAATTAGGTCATTTTGATTTGGGGTAACTTACCTGCGGGGCAAGATAGGGAGTAAGCTTCAGTGGTCCCTGCGCTACCTCATGGTTCAGTGTGCTTTACATTACATGTATGTGCTTCTCCCTTTGGAGGTGGGCCCCACCGTTGCGGCGCTTGATTCCTTGTGGTTACTCTTTACTAACGTGATCTTTGGAAAGGCTTCGTAGTGTGCTTGCTAGTCATCTCATCTCCGGTAATGTGATGAACACCTAGCGTAGCTCATGACTTGTGGGTAAAGATGTGCAACCTCCCGAGAGTGTAAAACTGACCTGTCAGCCGTGCTCACGGTTATGAGCGGCCTGGATCCTCCTTTTGATTAGTGGTTCTGGTTTGGTTCTGGTTATGGTTATGTTCTTTAATATGGTTACTTTCTTTATGCAATAACTTTGGGCTAACGGTTTCTTCTACTCAACTTTAGTAACTAGGCTGAAATAAAATTTTACTTAACTAAAAGCTCATGCAGTTTGTCAGCTAACCTTAGAGCCTCATAGTTTATGTTATACTTGTTGAGTACCTTGTACTCACGCTTGTTTTATCTTCATTCCTTGTTGGGGGGACAAATCCAACCGCTGCTCAGTTGATGGAGATGCCGAGGAGTTCACGCAGGGCTATGATGAGTTCTAGGCGTTTGTTCACCAGTTGACGTCCCTGTGGCGCCCTAGTTATCTTTTACGCTTCCGCAATGTTTTATTATAACTCTGAGTTTAAGACATGGTCTTTATTATGTAATAATGATGTTAACTTTATGTACACTTTTATTCTTTGACATGTGTCTGTGATGCCATTGTAATTTGTCATACATATGTGAGACTTGATCCTGGAGCATATGTATACTTGCTCGGTTTTGTTCGTTGGAAACCGGGTGTGACAGCGCTACCTGGCTTCTTCTAAGACTTCACACCGTCAAGCGGTGAAGCGCATTTTCAAGTATCTGAAATTCACTCCTGAGCTTTGTTGACGGTTGTTTTTGCACTACCAATGACTGTCAACTATCCATGAACATGGAGGAAAATTTGCCAAAGTATGGATAAACCTGTGCTACTAACACATTTCCACAAGTTGTGTTGAATATTTGATTGTAGGTACAAAGATCAGCATAAAACAGGCAAATTTGGCTAAGTCACAGGGTCACTGGCCAGTGGGCCAGGTCTCCCGGCTCCAAACTAGGTCGCTCGGCTCCACTCCAGGCCGCCCGACCTAGCAAAGTGGCCAAATCAGCTCATCTTCGACCTGCATGTGTCTAAGTGACGTGTCAACACACTTGTGAAGTCCAAATGCCGAATGCACCACGTCAAGTACCGGAAGGCTTGCCACATCACCAATCCAGCACTTGGATTGGTGAAGTTAGCAATCCTGGGCACTTCAATCCTGCGGCTAAGGAAGAAACACAAGTGAAGATCAACGGTTGAGGGAAAAGCACACTTCTAACCGCCATAACCGCCATGCAACCGACTTGGGGAGGCAATATGAGCCACAAGATGGAGAAAGGCGGTGGATCCGACGGTTCCCCGGGCCGCCCGGCTTGGGGTGGAGCCGCCCGGTCCCACCTCGACGCCTTCCGGTTGTAACCGCCTCTCTAACCGCCAAACCGACCTTGGGACCTATAAATACCCCCCTAGACTTCACTTGTAGAGTGTGGAAGTTGAGTAGCTCACACTATCGCTTAGTCTTGTATCACTAGGTTAGTCCTGGGAGTTAGAGTTGAGTCTGAGCTTTTGCCTCAGGGATTCCAGAGTCTTCTTCGAGTCTCGGTAAAGCTCTTGTATCTTTCTATCTTTGTACTCGTTACTCCAGTATAATATTTATCATTGTTCTATCTTCTGTTATACTTTACTTTACTTCTTAATGCTTGCCTAGTGTGGTGTACCTTTATTGCACACTAGATCCAAGGCTTAGGTTTGTGTTGTTCTTAAGTTATCTGAATCTTGTTAGACTTGCCGGTGCTATAAGCTTGTCTTAGGCTTTTGATCTAAGATTAAGTTAGTTCTCACTCTCTGATCAAGGAAGAGCTTTAGTGTTCAAGTTCTCACTTGAACACTAGTATAGCATGCCATCTTACCCACGCAGATCTAGTTGGTAGCCTCTCTAGGTGACAGCTTTAGAGGTCACAGTATTCCACCCCGTCGTTCGATAAGCCCGTAGGCGTTAGCCGGGTCTCCTTCGGAGGTCTACTATCTACCCCTTGACCCCTCGAGGCGCCGGAATTTTGCTCGACACAAGATCCTAGCTTGTATCCAGTTATCTTAGTTCAACCGCGAATACTCCTCTGCAGCGGTTAAGTAGTAGAGTTTGGAAATCTCATCTCACTCGTTGTCCTCCCGGGCAACTACCTAAGTGTTAGGCTTCTTTAGTCCCTATTTTACTCTTCCCACCATACACTATCTTTATATCTTACCCCCGTTGTAAGATTAGCTGGTATTTTATCTAAGTTATAGTACTGCTTGAAAGTTCGATATTTCATTCCACCTATTCGCCCTTGCTTCCCAGTGGATTTTTACGATACTCGGAATACTCTGAGTGAAAAAGCTACAGCGAATCTCCGTGCGCTTGCGGAGTAAAATCTGTTACGCTAAGAGACATCAACAAGCTTGGTCTTTGGTACTTCTCGGGTTCTTCTCTTTCTCTTAGAGGGTTCCAGATGCTGACCATGCTGGCTGCCGGATTGATCGCAAGTCAACCTCCGGCACATGCCAACTCTTAGGAACATCTCTTGTCTCTTTGTCCTCCTGCAAGCAAGCTAGCGTATCCCTGTCTACCACAGAAGCAGAGTACATAGCTGCTGCTCCCAGCTCTTATGGATGAAAGCCACTCTTAGTGATTTCGGCCTTAAGTTTAGAAAAATCCCTCTTCTAGTTGACTCTACTTCTGCTATTTCTGTAGCTAAAAACTCCGTCTTGCACTCTAGAACCAAACACATAGACGTGAGGTTTCACTTTCTGAGAGATCACTATGAGAAGGGGGACATAGACCTAATCCATGTAATATATGCAAACCAGTTGGCCGATATCTTTACTAAGCCCCTAGAGTTTGACGCTTTTACGCGTTTGAGAGGTGAGCTTGGAGTGTGCTATCCTTTTTGGTCAGGGATAGTGTGCTAGTTCTTTTAGTAAGGAATAGCCTCTGTAGTTTAGGTTTTGCTCTTATCTTGCTTTTATTTCTCTTTGTTTTTTTTTTTTTGCATATTGTATCATATCATGCATTGCATTGTATCACATGCATTTTCACTTCACTAGTACTAGAGCTTTTTTGGAATGATAAGTGAGTACTTGCTTGTGCTAGATTTTACACATGCATGCTTGATCATGGTTGGCTAAGCTCTCTTGAGTCTATTGAATACTAGTTGTGAGCTAAGTCATTTTATTCATTGCAAAACAAAAACCATGATCACCACTTGACTTGGCTACCTAGCATGTGTAGGTTTGTTGAATACTATGCTATCTTTTCATGCTTGGATATGCTAGTGGTATGCCTTTGCTATGTTGATGCCTAAGCTTTTATGACACCTTGCTTAAATTGAAATCTGAATCAAAATGCTTATAAGTGGTGTCTTATGTGCTGAATTGAGAAATATTCAGGTGGGTTTGCTTGTCACACTGATCTAGTTCGAGACAGTTTGCCTTTGCACTTTGGTATGAACTTGGACTAGGCTGTGTATGACCAAAACCTTGTCTTAAGCTTCTGATGGTTATATAACCTAGGCTTGGCATTGGTTGGTAAGAAGTGGCAAATACAAGTGAATAACCCCTGGCATAAAAAGAACTTGCTTATGAATATATATGTTTAAACCTGAATTTTGCAAGTTTCTAAAATGCTTATGGCTAGTTGTATATGCTTTGGTTGAGAGTAGCACACCTTGTATGCATTGCTAGCATCTTGTTATTCATGCCTACCTTGCTAGGTGCTATTCATGTTGGTGATGCTTTCTTTTTAATAACCCTGACAAATAAGCTTGCTCTTGATATGTGTAAGATAGATTCATTTGAAGCTTGTTATATGCTTCCTTGCCCTCACTTGCTCTGTATGCTAGAACTTGTGATTACTATCTTTCCATTCCTTCTGAGCTCGTACGGTTACACTCCTTGCATTTCATGGCATATTTTGAGGGGGAGTTATATAGTTCAGGGGGAGTTGAGTTAAATGAACCCTTGATGTGTTCATTGTCAACAAAGGGGAGAAATTTGGGGAGAAATTAGTATACCTTTCCAAGGGGAAGAAATTTAAAAATATGGACAAGGGGGAGAACTCAGGAGAGTTTTAGTTGAGGGGGAGCTTTGCACTCATATTGTATTTGTGAGGATGCATTTCAGGAGAATGCATTTCAGGGGGAGTTGAGCTTTTAGCATGCTCTTTGCATCGGTGCGTTGAGCCTTTTGCCTCTGTCTTGAGGAGCCGATGCTTTGTTTTCTTTTGTTGTCTCATTGTGCCCTGTTTCTTTGCTTGTATTTGGTTCTTGGGCATTTTGAGCAACTTTCTTTTTTCTTTCTTTCTTTTTTGGTTTTACGCTTTTCTTTTGTCTTTGTTCTATTTCAAGTTACAGGTTGGAGATGTATTGACAATGCACTCGTCAAGGGGGAGATTGAGAGCCAATGGACCGGCCTCATTGCTCTCTTGGTGTGATGAGTGATTGTCAACGAGCTCAAGGCCTCCGATGGACTGGGGGCCCTCCAATGGACTGGAGGTAGATGATGAAGACCTCGATGGACTGAGGCAAAAGCCCTCCAATGGATCGGAGGCAATGCTCGGCGTCGGTCGGCCATGGGAGCTCGGTACTCGGAGAGGCGGTTCGGCAACGGTGGTGTAAGCCCTCCGATGGACCGCAAGGCGACTCCGATGGACTGGAGAAGCCGGGTGCCACCGTGGTGCTCTAACCCGAGTGCATGGCGTGAAGGCGTGCGAGGGAGGCTTTGGCGGCTTCGGCTCAAAACCGCCACCCAAGTTCAAATGACTTGGTGGGTAGGGCTCCGACTCGCCAAGATAGAAGATTGGGCCAAGACCCGACCCGGGAAGCCCGCAGAATAAAGTTTCCCGGTTTCTGACTTCAAAACCGGGGGAAGCTTCCGGACTACTGGCTACGTGGTGTACATCCAAGCGAGGCGTGGAGAAGAAGAAGATCAAAGCGTCATCGTAGTCGTCCGATTGTATCTTTTACATTTCAGCCCCTTCCGAACATTCTAGAGTAAGGGTCTTAGTGTTAATTGTGTCGTCAGGCCTAGGGCTATAAATATCTAAGTGGCTGGTCATTTAGGTGACTCTCCCACTATTAGAAAATCCTAGGCTTCATTTCCATACAGCCATGTGCCTAAGGGAGAAGAGAGAGCATTAGGGTTAGGATTTGAATCCCCTAGCTAGTGTTCTTCACACAAGAGGGAAGGATCACTGGTGGTAGGCTGTAGAAACTTTGTATGAACTCAATTTCGTGATTAATCTATCAAGATTCAGCAGAAATTCGAGCTCATGTGTGCAGCCCTCTTCTCCTCCCCTTTCTAGTTTGGTTTTTTGGGTTCAACCCTTGGCTTTTGAGGTGTTTGCTTTGGCCATGGGTGAATTCCTTCTTTTGCCGGTGTTTTGGACTTGCAAGGACGTAGAGATTATGCCCTAGTGCATCACAAACCTGCAGGTTTGCCACGAGCAAGTCGAATTTGAGTTTTCCCCTTTTCTTGCCCAAGGCTTGCCTCTTCACGAGATCTGAAATTTCCGCTAATCTCGTGATCGTTTTGAGTTGATCTTTTGGGAATAGCTTTGAAATAGTGCTCAGATAGCCTGTGTCAAATTTCATGAAGATTGGACAAGGTTTGGTCAGATTTAGGGTTGGAAAGCTCAAGTTCCAGCCTCCCACCGTTGTGCGTGAGTCATTGTTTCGCTTGACTTGCGATCTTATGATCGTTGAGTCTCATGCTTCCGCTCGCTTGGTGGGTACCCGTTCAGTGGGTGACACCAAGTGCTGCTAGACATGTTTCCTTTCAGTGGACGATGTCTAGCGCTCGTTGTGTGGAGTAGCTGTTAGTTTGCACCAGGGGTTCGTGAGTTTGAGTTTTTAAATACTCCTATTCACGCCCACCTCTAGTCGCACGTCTCGGTCCTACACATTGGACAGCAACGGTGGCGCAGGCAAGATCAGTTCTCTCACCACCTCCCTACACTGGAGCTCACGCAAGAATTTGAGGAGGCTGGAGGCTTGCCGGAATCTGTGGAGAGGAGATCTTTCGAGCTAGAAGCAAGGGTGGTCCTGTCCTGACTTCGCCACCTTGGGGGACAAAGGCCGGCGAGTTCCTATAGGAGGAGGCCCAGGTGGTGGGGCGTGTGGGCACCCGGGAGGCCGCAGAGGAGGGTGGCGGGCTCCGCAGAGGTGAATCCGGTGGTGCAATGGAGGAGGTAGTGTAAGCTAGTGGCTGCGCGTGGGTGGTGCTGAGGTTGCATGGGTTGGCCAGTGGCAGTTGGGCTAGGATGTAGCCGACGTGGAGGCACTGATGCGGAAAGGGGCTTTAGCGTCAGTTGGTAACCTCCCTATAGCAGCGAAACCATACTGACACTACTAAATCAACACTAAAGACCCAGAGCATCAGCATCGGTGTTTGCAGAACAAAGGCAAGAACCGGTACTAAGAGCACTTTTTTTTGAATTTTGACCCCAGGTCTAAAGAAATTTCACAAATAACCCCTCCACGAAAGTATTCGCATGGAATGACCCCTCCTGCGGCTGGCGCCGCAATATTTGCCACGTAGAAACTGTTCCGAATGTTCTACAGGAGTCCAGCACGTCATTTGATACGTGAAAAGCTTGCAGCGCCACGCCGCAGCAGTTTACTGCAGCGCCACAGACTGTTCGTTTTATAAATTTTGTATCTTTTTTATACGACGTCGGATTGAGATGATCTTTATATAAAAATTGTAGTGCTCGACGAGATCTACAACTTTTTAGTTTCGAGTTTTTTCATTTGATATCGTTTAGATGCTCTAAAAATTCATTTTATGTCATACTGTATTCTGCGTGCTTTTTGTTTTAGAAAAATTATATTTTTGTCGTGTGACGTCAGATGAAGATAATTCTTACATGAAAAATGGTATCTTTCGAAGATATCCACGACTTCGTAGTTTTGAGTTTTTTCGTTCAAAGTCATTTATAAAAGCTAAAAATTGATTCTAACTCCAATTGTATTCTGCGAGAACAACAAATATAATACGACTTTCAAGTGTTTATTTTGAGAACAACATTTGATATGGTGTCTGGACAAGATATATGGCGTATGGATTATTAAATACAATTTAATTCTATACTATCAAGTATTTATTTAATCATTTTCGAACAACATTTGATATGGTGTATGAATATTTAATATCAATTTTATTCTATACTATCAAGTATTTAGTTAATCATTTTCCAACAACATTTGATATGGTGTGTGAGTATTTAATATCAATTGAATTCTAGATTACCAAGTATTTATTTGGATTCTATTATACTAATAAAATAGTAAATCACTCTGCCGCTAGGTCATGCTAGGTGAGAACTCCGCTCGTTGCGGCAGGATTTATAAAAGGTATTATATTCATATGGCTAACAAAAATAATAAAAAGACCTCTCTTGCTTACATATCTCGTCAATTATAAGAACATGGATGCATCCGTCCGTCCATGGGAATCTCAATAAAAAATCACATAGAAACATAGAAAAGTGGAAACTAAAATGATATATCTATTGCCGGACAAAGTACCGCTCTTCATGTTTCTATTTTTTGCTACTTATACATGTAATTTGATGGCTGAAAATCATTCGAGCACCAACTAAAAGAAACGCCGCTGCTCCCATTTTGTTCCGCGCATGATAACAAAATATTGAGTTCTTGTAATCAAATGATATTTAGCTATGTCATTGTAAAATAAACAAGGAGGATTGAAGATAAATGTGATTATAGAGTATGAGATGAGTGACACATGAGGCAATATAAAGACATATTACTACATACAAAAAGACAAATTTTTTTAATGATCAATAAGACCAAAGCATAGAGCAAGACCTAAGTTAATGTCATGGTGAAATATATCGTGTCATTATTTATTTTAGTCTTTTTATAGTAAGAGGTCCTAGAAATGCTTAAGTCATTAATCACAACGAGGGTTCCAATGCTAATGGTTGTATATCTCGTCGGAAATTACAATTTTTATATAATAATCATCTTCATCCGACATTACGGTTAGAGTTAGAATCAATTTTTAGCATTCGTAAATGACTTCAAATGAAAAAAACTCAAAACTGTAGATATGTATATCTCGTCGAGTACTACAATTTTCATATAAAGATCATCTCAATCCGACGTCGTACGAAAAAGATACGAAATTTACAAAATGAATAATCTGCGGCGCCACGCAGACTGGCGCCGCAGTAAGCTTTTTACGTAGCAAATGACATATCGGATCACTGTAGAACACCCGGAATGGTTCCTACGTGGCAAATATTGCGGAGCCACCCTCCGTGGCGCCGTAGTGTGTTGCTGTGGCGCCACGAACGGTGGCACCGCAGGAGGGGTCATTCCATGCAAATACTTTTGTGGAGGGGTTATTCGTGAAATTTCTTTAGCCCGAGGGTCAAAACGCAAAAAAGTGCTATTAAGGTCACCCAGCCAGGCCAGCTACGACGCTCAGGCGAGCCCTCATGTAGCACCGGGTACCCACTCGATACTAAAGTTCCATCACTACACGTGAGCCCGCACTCTTCTTTGCATCGGATTGTATCACTCACCGGTACTAAATATGTGGCGCCCACATGCGTGCGCGGATACTTTTAGTACTGGTGTTGTCCTCACCCGGTACTAAAACCACGTGTCCTCTTACACTCTTTTAGCACCGGTGCCATTGTAACTGCTATTAAAATGATGGCTCCCACATGTCGGCTTGCACTCTTTTTTTAGCGGTATTATGCTTGTTCGGTACTAAAGTGACGACAATATGCTGTTATAATCCCAGCACATATTGCTTAATAATAGCACATGCACACGATAATAATATCATCAATGCATAATAGTAGCACTGTATTTATTACATAATAAGCTGTATATGTATATGTATATATTGTCAATTGTGTTTTTGGACACGTTCAAAAATTCAAATGATATTCATCTGGTGGGTAGTAAAACTCTCTTTTTTCGCTCATAATGGAGTCAAGAATAAATACAATCAATTGTTCTTGCATTGCACGGATTCTCTCAGATGGGAGGACCTTCCCTTTCAAATTCAGTACATGTAGTTTTAAAAATTTATATGAATATACTAAAATATTAGTGAAGAAAAAGTATTTACTAAATGCGTACTTGTTAACGTACATGAATATCTCATACAATTAAAGGCGAGCCTACAAAAGTTTCCATGAACTCGCAGACATAATAACCACAGAGGTTGGTATCCTGTGATTGTTTATAACACTAGGAGAAGAAGAAAGTTATTAAAGATAAGTCCACGTGCATTAAATGAGGTAGTGCAAGTGGAACATACCAGATATTTGTTGTCATTAACTTTTAGCCTTCATGGTAGGTTCGAGATCGTGGAATGCCTAGAAACGATGCACTCTTTCCATACTCTGCGTATGTAATGGTTGATCAGATGGAAGAAATTTAATGGTGAAATTTAATGGTGACTGAGGTAAAGTATGGAATGGCCTAAATTACTTGTGAAGCATTCTGATGATTTATTCATACTCTGCTATTGGCTTTCCCAACGAGTCCATTATCGTGATTTGGCGCTCCTTGACTGTGAGTACAATTAGTATCCAGTGGAACCTGCATATATATGCAACAAAATTAAATTATTAAGTGCAACACTGTAAAAGAAAGGGATATGTAACAGTAAGCACTTGCTTAAAGCGATAAGGTAAAAGAAAGATTTAGAAAGTTGGTCCCTGAGCATTCGTGCCAATTCGTTATAAACATCATCAAAATGTCGATCTGTATTATCCTTGTTCACTGTCTCAGGGTCGATGAAGTCCAAGCGCTTATTCTTACTATTGTTCCGGCACTTTTGCATCTCCATCCTGCATAGATATATATATATATATTAAGGATCGATACATGGATCAACAAGAGTCATATGGAGTTGTAAAAAAAAACTTACAGAAACCACACGCCGAGTACCGTTATGTCCAGAGCGTCTTTGTGGTAAACATCAAATATATTCTCGAAGTCCAACCAAAATCCTGTGATCGTTGTGGCAGTAGTAGTCACCTTTGACATAGGCAGGAAAATTAATCGTGTCTTCGCATGAGACCTTCATGTACCACTCATGGAATTGGCGCATTTTAATCGGTAGGGCTTTGAACTCACGTTGGCTAACTAGAGGCTTTCCAAATACATATTTTTGTTGCGGCACAAATTTTTTATTCTTTTCTAGTAATTTCCCTTCATTGTAGAACTTCTTTGTAATGACTGCCTCCTTCCAAAATGCTTCTTTGTCTACATTGTCTTCTGATGGTATCGTATACTCATGTTGTTGTTCCTCTCCGAGCTGTGGCACTTCTCTTTTCTTTGCCGCTGCTTTCTGTAGCTGACGCTGGTAGTCAGATATCATAGGCTCCTTTGGACGCTCCATGCAACTCTGAATAAAATGCTTCTTGGCCTTTAGATCTATTTTCTGCTGCTTTGGAGACGGTTTTGGCGCAAAATGTGCCTTCACTTCAGCGGCCACGATCTCAGCTATTTCCTCTGCGGTACAATCATAAGGGCGCTTAATTGTGGTTTTAGAGCACGTATTTTTACTTGATTTGGAGGTTTTGTGTGTCTCAGAGCTCCTATGTGTTGAAGGTTTGGCGCAGCTCTTGGATGGAGGGGGGCTCGGGCTCGGAGGGTCATTGGCAGGGCCATTGGGTGATGGACGGCTCCTGTGCTGTGGGGACTCTGTTCGTGACCCACCCCAAGCTGTTGTTGTTGATGCAGCAGGGGTTGTTCCTCCATCACGGTTTTCTGGCACTAATTTAATGTAGTCCTTCTGCCATAGAATCATTCCGTGTACAGTCTCTTTAAGTGTCTTTTCATCGTCGCCTCCTTTGTGTTCGAGCTCCAGGTCCTCATAACTAGGGACTATTTGCTCAGTGCGACAACGGAGTACCCAGGTGGAATATCAGAGCAGTGGTACTTTTGTCCTGGAAACACCGGTAAAGCCTCACCATGCGCTACGAGTGTGCTTAGGTTCCTCATGGGTATATGTAGGTCGCACGGGCAATGGTGCTAGAGGTCATCGATCGGGTAACATTCTTCATTCTCCAACTGTGGTTAAGCCTCGTCCATCGGTCGTTGATCCCGCACCGGTGGCCGTTGAGTCTCCTCCGCCCGACGTTGATCCTACACCGTTTGTTGAGCCTCGTCCTGGTTATCGTTCTGATCAGAGATCAGCTGTGTGGAGGCGATGCTACTCTTTTTGTGGGAGGCATTCGTGTCGCCATGAGGCCCTATCTGTGGTGCAGGGTTAATACCATTTTCTGCCAATATTTGGCGAAAAAAATCCTACATCCTGTCTGAGGCCACCTACGTCTTCCTCTAAGTTACGGATCTTCGCATCTGCCTCGCTCAAGGATCTCCGCTTTCTATATGACCCCCTGTCCTCTGGAAACCAAACCTTCCATGACACATTGCCAATCCCTCTAGTTCTACCAGGGTGCTCTCTATTCTTTAAGGCCCATGGCAGCTCATCATTTTCTCTTTTAGGGACGAATTCTCCCTTGGAGGACTTATCGATGGCCTCAACGAGCCTTTCTGATGCCCGCTTTAATTTGTCATTAAAGATCAGGGTCCCATCACTTAACAAATTTCTCCATATCCATAATACCAACATTTGGAGCATAGGGGCCAATTGGCTGTAGGTAGTTTCACCCCTCGTTGTTTGAGCTCTGCTTACATCTTCTCCCATTTCGGAATAGATCTTCTATAACCACTGGGGCCCATATTATGATTTTATTTTCTTTTCCTTGCAATTTCTGCATTTTGTTCAGAACGTGCGATGGCCGCCTCTGATTCCTTCTTCTTTACAAACAATTTCCAATCCCCTATTAACTTTGGGTGCCTGCCCATGTTTTACATAATTGGCCCACAATTTTGTCTTGAAGGTTTGGAGGAGAACTGCCATCTTGTTTAGTGCCCATTGCTTCACCATCTCTTCAGTTCCATGAGGAAACGTGAACTTGGTCAATAATTCTCTCCATTGTAATTCTTTCTAAGCATCGGGGATTGCTTGAGGGACCATAGATCGTTCATGTTCAGATTCAGATTAAACAGGATCATCTTCGGATTGAGCTTGTTTTTTTTTCTACTTTTTTCCATGCCGGGATGCTTATGGGGACGTTCTCCCTGACTATAATGCCGCAGAAGTTCACAAACTTGGTGGCAGCTTTAACGTGCTCTAAAGGTTGTCCATTGGCTCCCACATGTGTGATTATGTATCTCTCCTTAAAGTTTTCCTTCTTTGTGGGGCTTCGAGGCTTCTTATTTTTCTTAAGTGGGTTGGTGGTGGGCTATCAAGACGAAAGGATAGTGTTACTCAAAATAAGCACGTCATCGATGGGGAGGTGGGCGGATCGCTATTAGAAGTATGTATAATGTCTATACCTGGGTAGTGCACAATTGATTTTCATTGGAGTGATCGGCATTATCCTCCCGATTGGAAGGATAGTTGAAGTAAGAATCAGCCTCCTCGTGCTACCGTGCCCTGTCATCTTCCGTCCCCGCTCTAATAATTGATGCCATAACCACGTCCTCTCGCTCGTTGTGCATCTTATTAGCTAAAATTTCTACAAACAAATGTTTTTAATTGAGATGTTTTCGGAATCTAATTGAATCATGCTTCTATGAAACATGGAATTTGCCCAGAATGTAAACTATAATTGTAATCCTCCATTTGATTGGCTCCAAATGTAAATATAAGTCATTACATTACTAAAGACTAAGGAGAGAATACTCACTAACAGCGCGAGAGACAGCTTTGTTGAGGCGGCGGCGGCAGCAGCGTCGTGGACGGCAGCAGGGAGAGGGGCGGCATCGTCAAGGCCGTGGCGGCGTCGTGGACGGCAGCAGGGACAAGGGCGGTGACGTCGAGGCGGCGGCGGCGTCGTGGACGGCAGTAGGGACAAGGGTGGCGATGACGAGGCGGCGGCAGCGTCGATGACGGCAGCAAGGAGAGGGGCGGCGATGTCAAGGCGGCAGTGGCGTCGATGACGGCAGCAGGAAGAGGGGCAGGGTCGTCAAGGCAGTCGCGGTGGTGCGGTGGCATAATGCCGGTGCTGGTGGAGGACAGCAGGGACGGCTTCGAGGAACTGAAAACTACGAAAGGATGACGGAGGTTAATACGGGTAGGCCTTGAGCGCCGGTCCTTGTAAAACCGCTGGGCTAAAAGGTCTTCGGTACCGGGCCTAGAAAATCCCGTGTACTAAAGGTATCCAAAGGACCTCCAAAAAATTAGCGCAAAGGCATCTATTAATATCGGGCCTAGAATGTTACAGATACTATTTCTTTTTTGTGCCAAGTTTTTCGGCCCATTTGGTTACACCCAATGCCAATACAATTGCTTTTGGTAACTCCCGCCCTCGGCAGTTTGCCTTCTTAATTTACATAAATATTATCCAAAATACAATTCCATATTACTTCAAAACTAATACAAAATAAAATCCCGCCATTACATTACACTTCAACACTAATACAACTTTATTTAATAACCCCTTCATTATGATCGCAACGCATGTATGGAGCCTTTTCATTGTTTAACAGGATGCTTGTGTTAACTTCCACTCTGAAAGGTGGTGCATCATCTAACTGGTTGTAATCCTCTTCGTCCGCAAAGTCCTCCACTCCCATTATTTTCCTTTTCCCTGGAAGAACAATGTGTCGCTTTGGCTCTTTGTCTGATGGAGGAACATTTTTCCTAGTTCTCTTCTGGGGTTTAAGCGACATCCGCGGCGAGGACGAATGGTTCATCCCTGTATGCAGTGTTATTGAGGTCCACGGTTGTCATACCATAATCTGGGTCTATCATAACAAAGGGACCTTGAGAAATGGCCCATAGTCAAGTTCCTAGATCTCCTCTATCTAACCATAATATTTGTCCTTTTTTCTAGTTGTGTCTATGGCATCTATCAGAACCCCACAATTTAGGTTCGTGCTCCTTTGGTCTTAGGATCTTGTGTAAAACATATTTCCATTTATCTCGTATCCTTTGAGTGTAGAAATTGATGAAGATGGTCCCCTAGCCAACCAAGCAAGTTGGTCATCAACCTCCTCGTCATGCATGAGATGTTGTCTCAACCACACACCGAAACTTTCTATGTGATGACGTGTAATCTAGGCCTCAGACTTCCCTGGGTATTCAGTGTGTAGGATCTTTTTGTGCTCCTCCATGTATGGAGCCACCAAGGTTGAGTGATGCAAGACTGTGAAGTGTGCTCTATCAAATAAAACATGATCACGGCAAATCATTACTTTCTTTCCTAGTGTGCCCTTTCCTACTAGTCTCCCCTCATAGCGGGACAATGGAACTCCGATTGGCTTAAGCTCATTGAGAGCCAATGAACCGGCCTCATTGCTCTCCTGGTGTGATGAGTGATTGTCAACAGCTCAAGCCCTCCGATGGACTGGAGGTAGACGATGAAGACCTCGATGGACTGAGGCAAAAGCCCTCCAATGGACCGGAGGCAATGCTCGGCGTCCGTCGGCCATGGGAGCTCGGTACACTGAGGGGCGGTTCAGCAACGGTGGTGTAAGCCCTCCGATGGACCTCGAGGCGACTCCGATGGACTGGAGAAGCCGGGTGCCATCGTGGTGCTCCAATCCGAGTGCATGGCGCGAAGGCGTGCGAGGGAGGCTTTGGCGGCTTCGGCTCAAAACCGCCACCCAAGTTCAAGTGACTTGGTGGGTTGGGCTCCGACTCGCCAAGATAGAAGATTGGGCCAAGACCCGGCCCAGGAAGCCCACAGAATAAAGTTTTCCGGTTTCTGACTTCAAAACCGGGGGAAGCTTCCGGACTACTGGCTACGTGGCGCATATCCAAGTGAGGCGTGGAGAAGAAGAAGATCAAGCCGTCATCGTAGTCGTCCGATTGTATCTTTTCTGTTTGGCCCCCTCCGGGCATTTTTAGAGTAGGGGTCTTAATGTAATTGTGTCGTTTAGGGCCTAGGGTATAAATAGACTTGAGAGGCTCCCTTGGAGCTTATCTTGGCAGCCACAATACCCTAGTTTTCCCTAACCCTAGCAGCCAAGGTCCAAAGAGAGAAAAGAGAGGAGATTAGCTAGGAGATGAGTGCCTAGTTTAGTCCAATCTTGTCATTAGTGGGAGGATGAAGGGAGGTAGGCTCTAGGGAACTCTTGTAATCTAAATTTCGTGATTAATTCAAGGTTCCTTGTTGAGAAATTCCATGTCTTGAACAGCAATCTCGTCCCTCCCTCTTTGTCCCTTTCTAGTTTTGTTTTTTGTCCCGTTTCTTGGATTTTGGCTCGTTTTGTGTTGTCCAAGGATGAGACCTTTCTTTTGCCGGTATTTTGCCTTTCTGGGACGTGGTGCATCTCACTAGCCAAGTGCTAGAATCATCCGACCACGAGCAAGGGCCGTTCTTGACGTTTCTAGGTTTTTCGGGTTCAACTCACCTACCTCATGAGAGCTGCAATTCCCGTGCATCCCTTGATCTTTTGGAGATGATCTTTTGGGATTTGCTAGGGAAGGTCCTTAGGATTGTCCATGCAAATTTTCGTGAAGTTTCGTTGAGATTTGACCCCGTTTCGATCAATTTTTCAAAAGGTTGTCGGGCTGTTTTTTGAATGCAGTTTTCTGATGAGTTAAATAGGACGGTCTGTAGAGACCGGATAGTCCGGTCTGTGTGGCGGAGAAACCAAGGTTCGGCCACCTCGTGTATGTGTCTCAGGTTTATTTGTCTGGTCTTTTGTCCGGTTTGCCAAACCGGACTGTCCGGTCTGTAGTGTTTCTGGGCTGTTTTCTTCCTCTCCTTAACTTAGTACGGTCTAGGCCTTTTGGGGGGTTCGGATAGTACGGTCTGTACTATTTTAGGCTGTTTTCTTGTGTTAGTTCCTCCTCTTCTTCCTTGGTCTTTTCCCCTTGGTTTCTTTGGTCTTTGGAGTGTTGTGGTTTGCTTCAAGCCTGTTTTGTGTCAACCACTGCATGCCCATACTCTTCACTCACTGTTCTTAAGTGAGGCACGCTTCGGTGTGTTGAGTGGCTAGTGTGCGACGTTTGCAAGCTTTGTAGCTTGTCTTGTTTTGCTTGTGCCTTGTTGTTCTTGCTTGCTTTGGTACTGCTTTAGTGTTTTCAGTTTAGGGTTTCTCAATGTGTCTTAGGGTTAGTAGTTTATCTATGCTACGTAACTCTGCATATTAGAGAGGTGTAGTTTTAGGTGTTGTGTTTGTCTGGGTGTAGTGTGTTTGCTCATTTAGGTGTAGTTTGGTTGCTCGTTTTACGTCCTTTTCTTTGGGCGTTAATTCGAGTGCTTCCGCTTTCCTCCCGATACGTATCTGTTCAGTGGACGGTATCGGGAGTGTGTGTGTGTGTTTTCGTGAGAGCGCACTTTGGGGGTTTGAGTTTGAGTTTTTCAAGTGCTCCTATTCACCGCCCCTCTAGTCGCACGTCTCGGTCCTACAAGTGGTATCAGAGCCGGTTAGGTTTCCTATACCTTAACCGGTGACGAAACCATAGCGACGATGACTTACTCCGAGAAAATTCCCGTCCTTGGCTCCGATGGCTATCCCTACTGGAAAGGTAGGATGGAGGCGTTCCTTGTTAGCTAGAGTCAGGACATATGGGATGCTACTCAGAGTACGACTTTTGTGGTGCTTCCAGTTGCTGAGCGTACTTCGCAGGATATCGTGGCTCAGCATGAGGCGAATGCCAAGGCTGTTAACTTTCTCTTCTCCGGGTTTGGTCCCATGGATTATGAGAGAGTGAGTCACCTTAAGACTGCGCGTGAGATATGGTCACTGCTTAGTGCACACCATGAGGGTACTGCGACAATTAAGGCTAGACTTGTGGAGACTTACCGGCGTGAAAATGAGAATTTCGTCCAGAAGCCGGGAGAGTCAGTAGACGACTTGTTTGGTCGCTTTCAGTCGATCATCAACAAGTTGCGTGTCAACTCTGCCCCCGCTGCCCTCCCATATACCGATCATCAGCAGGCTGTCAAGTTGCTATATGCTTTAGATAGAAAAATATGGGAGATCAAGGTGAACTCAATCATTGAGTCGGCAGGGTATGATACGATTGGAGTAGAGACGCTCTATAGTAAGCTCAAGGCCACCGAGGTAGATTACAAGATGAGAGATTCCCTCACTTGTACAAGTTCTAAGAGTCTGGCCTTGGCTACCCCCTCTAGTGAGTCTGTCACTAACCCCATGTTACACAACTTCTCGTTCTCTGCTTTGATGTCTGTTACAGAGGAGCAGCTAGCGACACTTGGGGATGATGACTTGTGTCTGGTGTCTAGTCGCTTTCAGCGCACCTATGACAACCGGATGAGCAAGAAGAGGGGAGAGCGGTCCAAGTGCTTCGAGTACGGAGAGGTCGGCCACTTCATTGCCGAGTGCCCCAACAAGAACGACTACTACAAGAAGGGCAAGAGCTACTCCCGCAACTCCGACAAGTACCACCCCGGCAAGGCAAGCTTTGACAAGCACCGCTCCAGCAAGCACGGCTCCGGCAAGCGCCCCTTCGGCAAGAAGAACTTCCGAAAGGCTTTCAAGAGCTACCAGAAGGACAACCGGAAGCGGGACAAGGCCTTCTTCGTCGAGATCGGGTTCTGCAGCAGCGGATCTTCTTCCTCTTCGTCCTCGTCGAGCTCAAGCGATGAGGAGATCACGTACAGGAAGGACAAGAGGAATGATCAAGGCGGTCCAGCTGGCTTGTGCTTCGTCTCCACCAAGTCCAGGCGCAAGAACAAGGACAAGAGGAGCTCGGTTTGCTCCATGGCGCTTGAGGACAAGGAGAACAAGGATGACGGCAGCAACTCTTCTTCCGATGATGAGGATCGAGGCATGGAGGACGTGTGGATCATGGACTTCGGTTGCTCTAGGCACATGACAGGGCACCGCAAGTGGTTCTCCAGCCTCAACCCCGTAAGCACCAAGGAGTACATCACATTCGGGGACAATGGTCAAGGTAAAGTGATGGGTGTTGGTTCTGTTTCGCTCTCTGCTAAGCTTTCCCTGAGAAAGGTTGCCTTTGTCCGAAATTTGGGGTTCAATCTAGTTTCTGTTTCGCAACTTCTCGATGAAGGATTTGAGGTTCATTTTAAGAAGGGTGCGTGCTGCGTTCTTGATGCTGAGGAGACCCTTGTTTGCTCTTTGCTGCCTTTTGGTCAAGTTTTTAGAGTCGACCTCACATCTGTTTCTGGTCCTGCTCGCTGTTTGGTTGCTAGTCCTTCTGCTGATATTTGGAAGTGGCATAGGAGGCTTGGTCACTTGAGCTTTGATCTGCTAGTCAGATTGAGTTCAATGGGCCTAATCCGAGGATTGCCCAAGTTGAGAGCTGAGAAGGACTTAGTATGCCACCCCTGTCGTCATGGCAAGATGTTTGCCGCTTCTCACATTCCTGTGTCTCAGGTTATGACCTCCTATTCGGGTGAGCTACTCCATATGGATACAGTAGGTCCCACTCGGGTAGCGTCGGTCAGTGGGAAGTGGTACGTGCTTGTTGTTGTGGACGATTTTTCGTGGTTCTCGTGGGTATTTTTCATGGAGTTTAAGGATGAGGCGTTTGGTTTTGTTCGAGATCTGGTACTGAGGTTGAAAAACGAGAGTCATAAGGCCATGAGGGCTATCCACAGTGACAATGGCGGAGAATTCAGAAACTCTCGTTTCGAAAACTTCTGTCGTGACCAAGGTCTTGAACATCAGTTTTCTTCTCCATATACCCCTCCGCAGAACGGTGTTGTGGAACGCAAGAACCGCACACTCGTTGAGATGGCACGGACGATGCTTGATGAGCATAGGACTCCGAGGCGTTTTTGGGCTGAGGCAGTGAATACGGCCTGTTACATTGCGAACTGAATCTTCTTGCGAGCTTTCCTTGGAAAGACCTCGTATGAACTTCGGTTTGGTAGGCAGCCCAGCGTCAAGCATTTGCGAGCGTTTGGCTGCAGGTGCTTTGTGCTGAAGAAGGCGGGGCATTTGGACAAGTTTGAGTCTCGTTGTTTGGATGGGATTTTTCTGGGGTATGCTTCTAATTCTAGGGCTTTTCGTGTGCGGATTTTGGAGGCCAAGCAAGTTGTTGAGACTTGTGAGGTTTTTTTTGATGAAACTATGCCCTACACAACCCCTGCCTTTGAGATTTTCGGTGATGATGAAGAAGGCACCCCCATCTTTGAGGATGAGGAAGGTGTGGTTGATGTTGGTGATGCAGGAGCCACTGCACCGGCTGCAGCTCCTGCCCCCTCTGCTACGAGCTCAGATGATGAAGGAGGACTCTTGCCCACGGCTTCCTCTTCACTCCCCCGACAGCAAGCTCAAGCAGAGGTTGGCCCCGCTGAGGACGTAGGGGAGGTGACTTCCGAGATTTGAGACATTCACCAGCGTGTCACACGCTCTTCGGTTAACTCTCTAGCCTTTTTCTCCCACTCTGCATATGTTGCTTCTTTTGAGCCCCAGGATGTGTCACATGCATTATCTGATCCTAACTGGGTGAACGCCATGCATGAGAAGTTGGAGAACTTTGAGAGAAACCATGTTTGGGATTTAGTTGAACCTCCACCAAACTGTCGCCCTATAGGTACCAAGTGGGTTTTCAAGAACAAACAAGGTGAGGATGGAATGGTTGTGAGGAACAAAGCAAGATTGGTAGCCCAAGGTTTCTGTCAGAAGGAGGGGATAGATTATGAGGAGACCTTTGCCCCTGTAGCTCGTTTGGAAGCCATTAGGATTTTGCTTGCCTTTGCGGCCTCTAAAGGCTTCAAACTGCAGCAAATGGATGTCAAGTCTGCTTTCCTGAATGGGTTCATAGAGGAAGAGGTATATGTGAGACAACCTCCTGGCTTTGAGAGTGCTAGATTTCCAGACCGGGTGTATATGTTGAGGAAAGCCCTTTATGGTCTGAAGCAAGCTCCTAGAGCTTGGTATGCTAGGTTGAAGAGTTTTCTGCTCAAGTCTGGGTTTGTGATGGGTTCAGTAGACAAGACCTTGTTTCTGTTGAGTCGTGGCGGTGACACCCTGATAGTTCAGATATATGTTGATGACATAATCTTTGGTTTTTCATCTCACGCTTTGGTGTCTAGTTTTGCTGAACAGATGAGCAGGGAATTTGAGATGAGTCTTATGGGTGAGCTCCAGTTCTTCCTCAGGCTGTAGATCAAGCAAGGCCCTGAAGGAACCTTCGTCCATCAAGCCAAGTATACAAGAGACATACTCAAGAAGTTTGAGATGGGTGACTCCAAGCCCATGACGATTCCTATGAGTACAAACACGGCACTTGATGCGGATGAAGATGGGGAGGTGGTGGACCAGAAGGAATTTCGAGGGATGATCGGCTCACTTCTATACCTGACGACGACCAGACTGGACATTCAGTTCGCGGTCTGTTTTTGTGCGCGTTACCAGGCGTCACCTAGGACTTCTCATCGTCAAGCGGTGAAGCGCATTTTCAGGTATCTGAAATTCACTCCTGAGCTTGGTCTTTGGTACTCCTCGGGTTCTTCTCTTTCTCTTAGAGGGTTCTCAGATGCTAACCATGCTGGCTGCCGGATTGATCGCAAGTCAACCTCCGACACATGCCAAGTCTTAGGAACCTCTCTTGTCCCTTGGTCCTCCTGCAAGCAAGCTAGTGTATCCTTGTCTACCACAGAAGCAGAGTACATAGCTGCTGCTAGCTGCTGCTCCCAGCTTTTATGGATGAAAGCCACCCTTAGTGATTTCGGCCTTAGGTTTGGAAAAATCCCTCTTCTAGTGGACTCTACTTCTGCTATTTCTGTAGCTAAGAACCCCGTCTTGCACTCAAGAACCAAACACATAGACGTGAGGTTTCACTTTCTGAGAGATCACTATGAGAAGGGGGACATAGACTTAGTGCATGTAGCTTCTGAAAACCAGTTGGCCGATATCTTTACCAAGCCCCTAGAGTTTGGCGCTTTTGTGCGCTTGAGAGGTGAGCTTGGAGTGTGCTATCCCTTTTAGTAAGGGATAGCTTCTGTAGTTTAATTTCTGCTTTTATCTGGTTTTTATTTCTCTTTGCTTCTTTTGCATATTGTATCATATCATGCATCGCATTGTATCTTTTGCATTTTCACTTCACTAGTACTAGAGCTCTTTTAGAATGATAAGTTAGTACTTGTTTGTGCTAGATTGTACAGATGCATGCTTGATCATGGTTGGCTAAGCTCTCTTGAGTCTGTTGAATACTAGTTATGAGCTAAGTCATTTTATTCTTTGCAAATCAAAAACCATGATCATCACTTGATTTGGCTACCTAGCATGTGTAGGATTGTTGAATGCTATGCTATCCTTTCATACCTGGATATGCTAGTTGTATGCCTTTGCCATGTTAAAGCCTAAGCTTTTATGACATCTTGCTTAAATTGAAATCTGAATCAAAATGATTACAAGTGGTGTCTTATGTGTTGAATTCAGAAAGATTCAGGTGGGTTTGCTTGTCACACTGATCTAGTTCGAGACAGCTTGCCTTTGCACTTTGGCATGAACTTGGACTAGGCTGTGTATGACCAAAACCTTGTCTTAAGCTTCTGATGGTTATATAACCTAGGCTTGGCATTGGTTGGTAAAGAAGTGGCAAAAGACAAGTAAATAACCCCTGGCACAAAAAGAACTTGCTTATGAATACAAATGTATAAATCTGAAATCTGCAAGTCTCTAAAATGCTTATGGCTGGTTGTATATGCTTTGGTTGAGAATAGCACACCTTGTATGCATTGCTGGCATCTTGCTGTTTATGCCTATCTTGCTAGGTGCTATTCATGTTGGTGATGCTTTCTATTCTATAACCCTGAAAAATAAGCTTGCTCTTGACATGTGTAGGATAGATTCATTTGAGCTTGTTATATGCTTCCTTGCCCTCACTTGCTCTGTATGCTAGAACTTGTGATTACTAGCTTTCCATTCCTTCTGAGCTCTTTCAGTTACACTCCTTGCATTTCATAGCATATTTTGAGGGGGAGTTGTCTAGTTCAGGGGAAGTTGAGTTCACGGAACCCTTGATGTGTCCATTGTCAACAAGGGGGAGAAATTTGAGGAGAGATTAGTGTACTTCTCCAAGGGGAAGAAATTTAAGAATATGGACAAGAGGGAGAACTCAGGAGAGAATTTGTTGAGGGAGAGCTTTGCACTCATTTTGCATTTGTGAGGATGCATTTCAGGGGGAGTTTGAGCTTTTAGCATGCTGTTTGCATCGGTGCGTTGAGCCTTTTGTCTCTGTTTTGAGGAGCCGATGCTTTGCTTTCTTTTGTTGTCTCATTGTGCCCTGTTTCTTTGCTTGTATTTGGTTCTTGGGCATTTTGAGCAACTTTCTTCTTTCTTTATTTCTTTTTCGGTTTTACGCTTTTCTCTTGTCCTTGTTCTATTTCAGGTTACAGGTTGAAGGTGTTGACAATGCACTCATCAAGGGGGAGATTGAGAGCCAATGGACCGTCCTCATTGCTCTCCTGGTGTGATGAGTGATTGTCAACGGCTCAAGCCCTCTGATGGACTGGAGGTAGACGATGAAGACCTCGATGACTGAGGCAAAAAGCCCTCCAATAGACCGGAGGCAATGCTCGGCGTCCGTCGGCCATGGGAGCTCGGTACACGGAGGGGTGGTTTGGCAACGGTGGTGTAAGCCCTCCGATGGACCGCGAGGCGACTCCGATGGACTGGAGAAGCCGGGTGCCACCGTGGTGCTCCAATCCGAGTGCATGGCGCGAAGGCGTGTGAGGGAGGCTTTGGCGGCTTCGGCTCAAAACCGCCACCCAAGTTCAAGTGACTTGGTGGGTTGGGCTCCGACTCGCCAAGATAGAAGATTGGGCCAAGACCCGGCCCAAGAAGCCCGCAGAATAAAGTTTCCCGGTTTCTGACTTCAAAACCGGGGGAAGCTTCTGAGAGCCAATGGACCGGCCTCATTGCTCTCCTGGTGTGATGAGTGATTGTCAACGAGCTCAAGCCCTCCGATGCACTGGAGGCCCTCCGATGGACTGGAGGTAGAGGAAGACGAAGACCTCGATGGACTGAGGCAAAAGTCCTCCAATGGACCGAAGGCAATGCTCGGCGTCGGTCGGCCATGTAAGCTCGGTAGACAGAGGGGCGGTTCGGCAACGGTGGTGTAAGCCCTCCGATGGACCGCGAGGCAACTCCGATGAACTGGAGAAGCCGGGTGCCACCGTGGTGCTCCAACCCGAGTGCATGGCGCGAAGGCATGCGAGGGAGGCTTTGGCGGCTTCGGCTCAAAACCGCCACCCAAGTTCAGATGACTTGGTGGGTTGGGCTCCGACTCACCAAGATTGAAGATTGGGCCAAGACTCGGCCCAAGAAGCCCGCAAAATAAAGTTTTCCGGTTTCTGACTTCAAAACCGAGGGAAGCTTCCAGACTACTGGCTACGTGGCGCACATCCAAGCGAGGCGGAGAAACCGAAGATGATCAAGACGTCATCGTAGTCGTCCGATTGAATCTTTTCGGTTTGGCCCCCTCCGGGCATTTTTAGACTAGGGGTCTTAGTGTAATTGTGTCGTTTAGGGCCTAGGGTATAAATAGACTTGAGAGGCTCACTTGGAGCTTATCTTGGCAGCCACAAACCCTAGGATTTCCTAACCCTAGCAGCCAGGGTCCAAAGAGAAGAAATAGAGAGGATTAGCTAGGAGATGAGTGCCTAGTTTAGTCTAATCTTGTCTTTAGTGGGATGATGAAGGGAGGTAGGCTCTAGGGAACTTGTGTAATCTGAATTTCGTGATCAATCCAAGGTTCCTTGTTGAGAAATTCTATGTCTTGAGCAGCAATTTCGTCCCTCCTCCTTCCTTCTCCCTTCTAGTTTGGTTTTTAGTCCCGTTTCTTGGATTTTGGCTCGTTTTGTGTTGTCCAAGGATGAGACCTTTCTTTTGCCAGAATTTTGCCTTGCTAAGATGTGGTGCATCTCACTAGCCAAGTGCTAGAATCATCCAACCACGAGCAAAGGCCGTTCTTGATGTTTTTCGGTTCCTAGACTTTCTCACATCACTTCCACGAGATCTGCAATTCCCGTAAATCCCTAGATCATTTTGAGTTGATTTTTGAGGGGTTTACTTTGGAATGGAATCAAGTTCCTCTGTGCAAATTTTCGTGAAGTTTGGTTGAGTTGTGGCTTGGGTTTGGTCGATTTTTTGGTGGATTCGCAGGCTGATTTCTCAGGTTCAGACTCTGGCCAGCAGCTAGACCTGACCGGACAATCCGTCCATTTGTCCGGTTCGTTCAAGCGGACTGTCCAGTCTGTGTGACGGAGAAACCGAGGCTTGGCCACCTCGAGTGTGTGTCTCGGGTTTATTTGTCTGAAGTTTTGTCCGGTCTGCTAAACCGGACTGTCCGGTCCTTTGGTTTTCACCACCCATAGTTCTTTTCACCACCCATAGTTCATTTCTCATTTGCTTTGTCCAGTCAGGCCTTCCGGGTAGAACCGGACTGTCCGGTCCGTTGTTCTCTTCGGCACTTAGCGTGTTGAGTTGCTTTGTCCGAAGCTTTGTCCGGTCAGGCCCTCCGGGTAGAACCGGACTATCCGGTCCCTTGTGCTTCTTCTGCCTTTGCATGTTGAGCTGCTTGGTCCGAAGGTTTGTCCGGTCAAGCTCTAGGAGCTAGACCTGACTGTCCGGTCAGGCTCTAGGATAGTCTAGCTGCACGCGTAGGGATTTTTCTCTGTTTCCAAGTCGTTCTTCCTCGTGTGTGTGTTGTTGGTTTCAATCTTGTTTGTGTCAACCACTGGATGCCCATACTCTTCACTCCCTATTCTTAGTGGGACACGCTTCGGTGTGTTGAGTGGCTAGTGTGAGACATTTGCAAGCTTTATAGCTTGTTCTGGTTTGTTTGTGCCGTGTTGCTTTCGATTGTTTTGTTGTGTGTGTTTGTCTGGGTGTAGTGCGATTGCTATTTTAGGTGTAGTTTGGTTGCTCATCTTACGTCCTTTTCTTTGGGCGTTAATTCGAGTGCTTCCGCTTTCCACCCGATACGTATCTGTTCAGTGGACGGTATCGAGTGTGTGTGTGTGATTTCGTAAGAGTGCATTTTGGGGGTTTGAGTTTGAGTTTTTCAAGTGCTCCTATTCACCCCCCCCTCTAGTCGCACGTCTCGGTCCTACAGCTTCCGGACTACTGGCTACGTGGCTAACATCCAAGCGAGGCGTGGAGAAGAAGAAGATCAAGCCGTCATCGTAGTCGTCCGATTGTATCTTTTCTGTTTGGCCCCCTCCGGGCATTTTTAGAGTAGGGGTCTTAATGTAATTGTGTCGTTTAGGGCTTAGGGTATAAATAGACTTGAGAGGCTCCCTTGGAGCTTATCTTGGCAGCCACAAACCCTAGGATTTCCTAACCCTAGCAGCCAAGGTCCAAAGAGAGAAAAGAGAGGAGATTAGCTAGGAGATGAGTGCCTAGTTTAGTCCAATCTTGTCATTAGTGGGAGGATGAAGGGAGGTAGGCTCTAGGGAACTCTTGTAATCTGAATTTCGTGATTAATTCAAGGTTCCTTGTTGAGAAATTCCATGTCTTGAACAGCAATCTCGTCCCTCCCTCTTTGCCCCTTTTCTAGTTTCGTTTTTTGTCCCGTTTCTTGGATTTTGGCTCGTTTTGTGTTGTCCAAGGATGAGACCTTTCTTTTGCCGGTATTTTGCCTTTCTGGGACGTGGTGCATCTCACTAGCCAAGTGGTAGAATCATCCAACCACGAGCAAGGGCCGTTCTTAACGTTTCTAGGTTTTTCGGGTTCAACTCACCTACCTTACAAGATCTGCAATTCCCGTGCATCCCTTGATCTTTTAGAGCTGATCTTTTGGGATTTGCTAGGGAAGGTCCTTAGGATTGTCCATGCAAATTTTCGTGAAGTTTCGTTGAGATTTGACCCCGTTTCGATCAATTTTTCAAAAGGTTGTCGGGCTGTTTTTTGAATGCAGTTTTCTGCTGAATTAAATAGCACGGTCTGTAGAGACCGGATAGTCCGGTCTGTGTGGCGGAGAAACCGAGGTTCGGCCACCTCGTGTATGTGTCTCAGGTTTATTTGTCTGGTCTTTTGTCCGGTTTGCCAAACCGGACTGTCCGGTCTGTAGTGTTTCTGGGCTGTTTTCTTCCTCTCCTTAACTTAGTACGGTCTAGGCCTTTTGGGGGGTTCGGATAGTACGGTTTGTACTATTTTAGGCTGTTTTCTTGTGTTAGTTCCTCCTCTTCTTCCTTGGTCTTTTCTCCTTGATTTCTTTGGTCTCTGGAGTGTTGTGGTTTCCTTCAAGCTTGTTTTGTGTCAACCACTGCATGCCCATACTCTTCACTCACTGTTCTTAAGTGAGGCACGCTTCGGTGTGTTGAGTGGCTAGTGTGCGACGCTTGCAAGCTTTGTAGCTTGTCTTGTTTTGCTTGTGCCTTGTTGTTCTTGCTTGCTTTGGTACTGCTTTAGTGTTTTCAGTTTAGGGTTTCTCAATGTGTCCTAGGGTTAGTAGTTTATCTATGCTACGTAACTCTGCATATTAGAGAGGTGTAGTTTTAGGTATTGTGTTTGTCTGGGTGTAGTGTGTTTGCTCATTTAGGTGTAGTTTGGTTGCTCGTTTTACGTCCTTTTCTTTGGGCGTTAATTCGAGTGCTTCCGCTTTCCACCCGATACGGATCTATTCAGTGGACGGTATCGGGAGTGTGTGTGTGTGTGCTTTCATGAGAGCGCACTTTGGGGGTTTGAGTTTTTCAAGTGCTCCTATTCACCCCCCCCCCCCCCCGTCTAGTCGCGCGTCTCGGTCCTACACTCATCAATGTAGTCAGTATAGAACTCAATAACCTCCTCTGTCCCATACCCCTTAGTGATGCATCCTTCAGGTCTAGAATGATTGCGGACATACTTCTATAGGACTGCCATGTACCTCTCAAAAGGGAACATGTTGTGTAGGAAAATGGGTCCAAGAATACCGATCTATTTGACAATGTAATCCAAAAGATGTGTTATAATATCAAAAAATGATGAAGGAAAGATGAGCTCTAGGCTGACCAGACATTGCACAACATCATCCTGTAGACTGGTTAGGTTATCTAGGTCAATTACCTTTTGGGATATAGAGTTCAGGAATGCACATACCTTTGTGAATGTTTTTCTAACATACTCTGGTAGAATTCCTCTCAGCACAACCAGAAGCAGTTGTGTCATCAACACGTTGCAGTCATGAGACTTTAAGTGGACAAATTTCTTGTCCTTACATTTGATTATCTGCCTCACATTAGATGAGTATCCAGATGGGACCTTGATAATGTCCAAGCATTCAAACATGCTCTCCTTCTCTCTCTTGCTGAGAGCGTAGCTGGCAGTACGTAAGTAATGCTTGCCTTTCAAAGTCGTCATGTCATCTCGTGCTTCCAATGTATCTTTGTTCTTCCCATTAGACGAGTATCCACACGGGACCTTGATACTATACAAGCATTCAAACATGCTCTCGTTCTCTCTTGCTAAGAGCGTAGCTGGCAGTACCTAAGTAATGATTGCCTTTCAAAGTCGCCATGTCCTCTCGTGCTTCCAATGTATCTTTGTTCTTCCCATATGTCCCGAGAAAGCCTAGCAAGTTGACACATAGATTCTTTATGAGGTGCATCACATCAATTGCATGACAGACATCTATTACTTCCCAATAAGGCAGGACCCAAAATATAGATTTTTTTTCTTCCACATGAGCGCCTTCCCATTGTCATTCGGAACACGTACACTACCAGGTTTTCCAAAGACAACACTTAGACTCTTTACCATTTCGAATACAAGCTTTCCACTACGGTGAATTGGCTTACCATGGTTTTCTTCCTTCCCATTGAAATGTTTGCCTTTTTTTCTTTACTGGGTGTTTTCCACCAAGAAAGCAACGATGGCCTCCCACATACACAACTTTCCAACAATGCTTCAAATGTGTGCTCTCAGTCTCATCTAAGCAATGGACACATGCCCTGATTCCCTTGTTTGATTGTCTAGACAACAGGTTAGCGAGTGCGGTCCAGTCATTAATAGCTACAAACAGCATCGCCCGTAGGCCAAACGCCTCTTCTTTGTGTGCATCCCACATACGTACACCTTCCGTCCATAGCAATAGAAGTTCTTCAACCAATGGTTGTAGGTAGACATCAATGTCGTTACCAGGTTGCTTTGGCCCTTGGATAAGTGCTGGCATCATAATGAACTTCTGTTTCACGTACAACCATGGAGGAAGGTTGTACATACATAGAGTCACGGGCCAGGTGCTATGACTGCTGCTCATTTCAGTGAAAGGATTCATGCCATCCATGCTTAAACCAAACCTTACGTTTCTTGCATCCTCTGCGAACTCTGGGTAGGCTCTATCGATTTTTCTCCATTACGACCCATCAGCAGGGTGCCTCAACATGTCATCTTGCTTACGTTTTTCTTTGTGCCACCGAATCACCTTAGCATGTTTCTTGTTCCTGAACAAACGCCTCAATCATGGTATTATAGGGAAATACCACATCACCATAGTAGGCACTCTCTTCCTTGGAGATTCGCCCTCAACGTCCCCAAGGTCATCACGTTTGATCTTATAATGTGAAGCTGTACACACCGGACAAGATTCTAGATCCTTGTAATCACGACGGTACATGATACAGTTGAGAGCCAATGGACTGGCCTCATTGCTCTCCTGGTGTGATGAGTGATTATCAACGAGATCAAGCCCTCCGATGGACTGGAGGTAGATGTGAAGACCTCGATGTACTGAGGCAAAAGCCCTCCAATGGACAAGAGGCAATCCTCGGCATCGGTCGGCCATGGGAGCTCGGTACACGGAGGGGCGGTTCGGCAACGGTGGTGTAAGCCCTCCGATGGACCGCGAGGCGACTCCAATGGACTGGAGAAGCCAAGTGCCACCGCGGTGCTCCAACCCGAGTGCATGGCGCGAAGACGTGCGAGGGAGGCTTTGGCAGCTTTGGCTCAAAACCGCCACCCAACTTCACATGATTTGGTGGGTTGGGCTCCGACTCGCCAAGATAGAAGATTGGGCCAAGACCCGGCCCAGAAAGGCCGTAGAATAAAGTTTTCCGGTTTCTGACTTCAAAACTGGGGAAAGCTTCCGGACTACTGGCTACGTGGCGTACATTCAAGCGAGGCGTGGAGAAGAAGAAGATCAAAGCGTCATCGTAGTCGTCCGATTGTATCTTTTACATTTCAGCCCCTTCCGGGCATTCTAGAGTAAGGGTCTTAGTGTTAATTGTGTTGTCAGGCCTAGGGCTATAAATACCTAAGTGGCTAGTAATTTAGGTGACTCTCCCACCATTAGAAAACCCTATGCTTCATTTCCATGCAGCCATGTGCCTAAGAGAGAAGAGAGAGCATTAGGGCTAGGATTTGAGTCCCATAGCTAGTGTTCTTCTCTCAAGAGGGAAGGATGAAGGGTGGTAGGCTGTAGGAACCTTGTATGAACTGATTTCCCATCTTCAATACATCAAGATTCCGCAGAATTTCGAGCTCATGTGTGCAGCCCTCTCCTCCTCCCCTTTCTAGTTTGGTTTTTTGGGTTCAATCCTTGGCTTTTGGGTTGTTGCTTTGGCCACGGGTGAATCATTTCTTTTGCCGGTGTTTTGAACTTGCAAGGACATGGAGATTATGCCCTAATGCATCACAAACCTGCAGGTTTGCCACAAGCAAGTCGAATTTGAGTTGATCTTTTGGGAATAGCTTTGGAATAGTGCTGAGATAGCCTGTGTGAAATTTCGTAGAGATTGGACAAGGTTTGGTCAAGTTTAGGGTTTGGGAAGCTCATTTTTCTGCGCCCACCAGGCAGTCTGATTCTGCTACCGGACTATCCGGCGTCACCTGACAGTCCGGCGCAGACCACCGGACAGTCCGGCGTTGGGATCCAGCCTCGGTTCCTACCGGACCATCCGGCCCAGTCATTGGACTCTCCGGTTCCACCGGACAGCCCGGTACTGGTCACCAGATAGTCCGGCAGAAGCGTGTAGGTGGATGTGTGCCTTCTCGTCGTGGTTTTCGCTACCCGGCTTTTGCTTCGACCTCGCTTTTAGTGTTTCTTGTTGCTGCCCATACTCTTAACTTACTGTGACCCAGTAAGACGCATTTCGGTGCATTGAGTAGCGAACAAAACACTTGTGCGTGAGTCATTGTTTCGCTTGACTTGCGGTCTTGTGATCGTTGAGTCTCGTGCTTCCGCTCGCTTGGTGTGTACCCGTTCAGTGGGCGACACCAAGTGCTGCTAGACACGTTTCCTTTCAATGGATGGTGTGTAGCGTTTGTAGTGTGTTGTAGCTGTCAGTCTGCATCGGGGACTTGTGAGTTTGAGTTTTTAAGTGCTCCTATTCACCCCCCTGTAGTCGCACATCTTGGTCCTACAAGTGGTATCAGAGCCGGTTAGGTTTCCTATACCTTAACTGGTGATGAAACCGTAGCGACGATGACATACTCCGAGAAGATTCCCGTTCTTGGCTCCGATGGCTATCCCTACTGGAAAGGTAGGATGGAGGCGTTCCTTGTTAGCCAGAGTCAGGACATATGGGATGCTACTCAGGGTACGACTTTTGTGGTGCTTCCAGTCGCTGAGCGTACTACACAAGATATCGTGGCTCGGCATGAGGCAAATGCCTAGGCTGTTAACTTTCTCTTTTCCAGGCTTGGTCCCATGGATTATGAGAGAGTGAGTCACCTTAAGACTGCGCGTGAGATATGGTCACTGCTTAGTGCACACCATGAGGGTACTGCGACAATTAAGGCTAGGCTTATGGAGCCTTACCGGCGCGAATATAAAAATTTCGTCCAGAAGCCGGGAGAGTCAGTAGACGACTTGTTTGGTCGCTTCCAGTCGATCATCAACAAGTTGCGTGTCAACTCTGCGCCCACTGAGCTCCCATACACCGATCATCAGCAGGCTGTCAAGTTGCTGTATGCTTTGGATAGAAAAGTGTGGGAGATCAAGGTGAACTCAATCATTGAGTCGGCAGGGTATGATACGATAGGAGTAGAGGCGCTCTATAGCAAGCTCAAGGCCAAAGAAGTAGATTACAAGTTGAGGAATTCTCTGGCTTGTACAGGTTCTAAGAGTCTGGCCTTGGCTACCCCCTCTAGTGAGTCTGTCACTAACCCCCTGTTACACAACTTCTCGTTTTCTGCTTTGATGTCTGTTACAGAGGAGCAGTTAGCGACGCTTGGGGATGAGGAGCTATGTCTGGTGTCTAGTCGCTTTCAGCGCGCCTATGACAACTGGATGAGCAAGAAGAGGGGCGAGCGGCCCAAATGCTTCGAGTGCAGAGAGGTCGGCCACTTCATCGCCGAGTGCCCCAACAAGAACGACTACTACAAGAAGGGCAAGAGCTACTCCTGTGACTCCGACAAGTACCACTCCGGCAAGCCTAGCTTTGACAAGCACCACTCCAGCAAGCACAGCTTCGGCAAGCGTCCCTATGGCAAGAAGAACTTCCGGGAGGCTTCCAAGAGCTACCAGAAGGACAACCGGAAGCGGGACAAGGCCTTCTTCGCCTAGATCGGGTTCTGCAGCAGCGGATCTTCTTCCTCTTCATCCTCGTCAAGCTTAAGTGATGAGGAGATCACGTACAGGAAGGACAAGAGGAACGATCAAGGAGGACCAGCTGGCTTGTGCTTCGTCTCCACCAAGTCCAGGTGCAAGAATAAGGACAAGAGGAGCTCGGTTTGCTCCATGGCGCTTGAGGACAAGGAGAACAAGGATAACGGCAGCAACTCTTTTTTCGATGATGAGGTAACTCCTGAGCAAGCCGAAATCCTTGAGATGCTAGAGCAGAACAGTCGTGAGTTGAAAGCCCAGGATAAGATGCTGGAGAAGGCAGCAAAGAAGCTGCAGAAGTTGAAAGCCCAACTTGCTGAGGATTTAGAGGAGAATGAGAGGTTGAGGAGTGTGAGACCCCAACCTAGTGAGTTTGAGTGCCCTACCTGTGAGTCTTTCATGACGGAGCTTGGTGACCAGAGAGATAGGTATGCCAAGCGGGTAGAGGAGATAGATGAGCTGAAGGCTGAGCTAGGCAAACTCTAGTCCAAACTGGATGAGCCTACTTTGAGTGAAGAGCTCGATTGTGAGTCTTGCCCCTGTCTAGCTAGAGAGCTAGCTGTGCTAAAGGAGAAGTTTGAGGGGCAGCTCATGGAGCTTGAGGAGCTTAGGGCTAGACCTACGCTTTTGGGTGCGTGTATGGTCTGTCCTACTTTGAGAGGTGAGTTAGAGCAGTTGAGAGCTGATTTTGAGGTTCTTTCAGCACCTACTGACACTTATGAGAACTGCCTAACACATAGGATGCAACTGGTGGATAGGGATGCCACCATTAGGAAGTTGAAGAAAGCTGCTGTGGTTTCCTCCCTAGACTGAGACACTTGTGCTACCCAGACTGTGGTTCTGGAGGATCTAAGAGAGGAGATGTTGTCTTTGCAAATGACAACAACAGGTTGAGAGAGGTGCTGAGTTGGGTATATGCAAGGCAACCCCAATTAGAGATGATCATAGAGAGCACCAAGAGAGCCGAGGGTGACATGAGAGGCAAGAGAGAACTTGGGGGAACCAAGATTAGTTCTACCAGGGTGGTAGGCAAGATCCTCTCCACCGCGGTGAGATGAGAAATCGCTTTGCTGGTGGTGAGAGAGGAGGCGGCTTTCAGGCCCGTGCTCCTAGTGGTGAGAGACGCTTTGTCGGTCGAGCTCCTAGTCGTTTTCAGCGCGGCTATGGACCTCGTGACCGAGGCTTTGGGAGAGCTTTTGAGAGCCCACGCTTTGAGGGTCGTGGTTACTCCAGTCGTGGTGATTTCTTTGACTATGCTTACCCCACTTTTGAGCAGATCGTTCGGCACTGGTACAGCAGTTTTGGTACTAACACCAGTGCCGAACCGTTTGCTCACCGTCGCTTTACTTGACTTTGCAGGATCGAGGCATGGAGGATGTGTGGATCATGGACTCCGGTTGCTCTAGGCACATGACAGGGCACCGCAAGTGGTTCTCCAACCTCAACCCCGTAAGCACCAAGGAGTACATCACATTCGGGGACAATGGTCAAGGTAAAGTGTTGGGTGTTGGCTCTGTTTCGCTCTCTACTAAGCTTTCCCTGAGAGAAGTTGCTTTTGTCTGGAATCTGGGGATCAATTTGGTCTCTGTTTCGCAACTTCTCGATGAAGGATTTGAGGTTCATTTTAAGAAGGGTGCGTGCTGCGTTCTTGATGCTGAGGAGACCCTTGTTTGCTCTTTGCTGCCTTTTGGTCAGGTGTTTAGGGTCGACCTCACATCTGTTTCTGGCCCTGCTCACTGTTTGGTTGCTAGTCATTCTGCTGATATATGGAAGTGGCATAGGAGGCTTGGTCACTTAAGCTTTGATCTGTTAGTCAGGTTGAGTTCAATGGCTTGAGAGCTGAGAAGGACTTAGTATGCCACCCCTGTCGTCATGGCGAGATGGTTGCCGCTTCTCATATTCCTGTGTCTCAGGTTATGACCTCCTATCCGGGTGAGCTACTCCATATGGATACAGTAGGTCCCGCTCGGGTAGCGTCGATCAGTGGGAAAACATGCGCTTTTGGGTGCGTGTATGGTCTGTCCTACTTTGAGAGGTTAGTTAGAGCAGTTGAGAGCTGACTTTGAGGTGCTTTCGGCACCTACTGATACTTGTGAGAACTGCCTAACCCTTAGGATGCAGCTGGTGGATAGGGATGCCACCATTAGGAAGTTGGAGAAAGCTGTTGTGGTTCCCTCCCTAGACTGTGATACCTGTGCTTTCTAGACTGTGATTCTGGAGGATCTGAGGGAGGAGATGTTGTCTTTGCAAAATGACAACAACAGGTTGAGAGAGGTGCTCAGTTGGGTATATGCTAGGCAACCCCAACTAGAGATGATCATAGAGAGCACCAGAGAGCCGAAGGTGAGACGAGTGGTGTTGGGTTTGGAGAGTGTAGCACTTCGGGTGAGAAGAGTGCCCCAGTTAAGATCAAGATTGCACCTACCCAGCCAGGAGAGACTGTTGATGGGGTTTACCATGAGCCACCCAAAGCTGCCCCAAGGAAGCTGTACTGGACACCCAAGTCTTCCAAGGCTAAGCTGGACAAGATTGTTGAGGAAGAGCTTAAGCCCAAGGGCAAGAAGCAGTCCAGCAGCCTAAGGTACCCAAGGCCACACCACCTAAGCCCAAGTCCCAGCCTAACCCAGTTCCTAGGAGGCCTGTCTACCACAGTGAGTTTTGCCAGCGGAATGACCACCTAGAGGAGTTTTGCTTTAGGAAGAAGTGGGTTGAGAAGCAGGAGAGAGCTTGGGGGAACCAGGATTAGTTCTACCAGGGTGGTAGGCAAGATCCTCCCCACCACAGTGAGAGGAGAGACCGCTTTGCTGGTGGTGAGAGAGAAGGCGGCTTTCAGACCCGTGCTCCTGGTGGTGAGAGACGCTTTGTCGGTCGAGCTCCTAGTCGTTTTTAGCGCGGCTATGGACCTCGTGACCGAGGCTTTGAGAGAGCTTTCGAGGGTTCACGCCTTTGGAGGTCGTGGTTACCCTGATCGTCGTGATGATTTCTTTGATTGTGCTTACCCCACTTTTGAGCAGATGGCTCAGCACTAGTGCAGCAGTTTTGGTACTAACCCTAGTGCCGGACCGTTTGCTCACCATCGCTTTATTTGACTTTGCAGGATTGAGGCATGGAGGACGTGTAGATCATGGACTCCGGTTGCTCTAGGCACATGACAGGGCACCGCAAGTGGTTCTCCAGCCTCAACCCCGTAAGCACCAAGGAGTACATCACATTCGGGGACAATGGTCAAGGTAAAGTGTTGGGTGTTGGTTCTGTTTCGCTCTCTGCTAAGCTTTCCCTGAGAGAAGTTGCTTTTGTCCGGAATCTGGGGTTCAATTTGGTCTCTGTCTCGCAACTTCTCAATAAAGGATTTGAGGTTTGTTTTAAGAAGGGTACGTGCTGCGTTCTTGATGCTGAGGAGACCCTTGTTTGCTCTTTGCTGCCTTTTGGTCAGGTTTTTAGGGTCGACCTCACATCTATTTCTGGCCCTGCTCGTTGTTTGGTTGCTAGTCCTTCTGCTGATATTTGGAAGTGGCACAGGAGGCTTGGTCACTTGAGCTTTGATCTGCTAGTCTGGTTGAGTTCAATGGGCCTAATCCGTGGATTGCCCAAATTGGGAGCTGAGAAGGACTTAGTATGCCACCCCTGTCATCATGGCAAGATGGTTGCCGCTTCACATTCCTGTGTCTCAGGTTATGACCTCCTATCCAGGTGAGCTACTCCATATGGATACAGTAGGTCCCGCTCGGGTAGCGTCGATCAGTGGGAAGTGGTAGGTGCTTGTCGTTGTGGACGATTTTTCGCGCTTCTCGTGGGTATTTTTCATGGAGTTTAAGGATGAGGCGTTTGGTTTTGTTCGGGATCTGGTACTGAGGTTAAGAAACGAAAGTCATAAGGCCATGAGGGCTATCCGCAGTGACAACGGTTGAGAATTCAGAAACTCTCGTTTTGAAAACTTCTGTCGTGACCAAGGTCTTGAGCACCAGTTTTCTTCTCCATATACCCCACCATAGAACGGTGTTGTGGAACGCAAGAACCGCACACTTGTTGAGATGGCATGGACGATGCTCGATGAGCATAGGACTCTGAGGCGCTTTTGGGCTGAGGCAGTGAATACGCCCTGTTACATTGCGAACCGGATCTTCTTGCGAGCTTTCCTTAGGAAGACCTCGTATGAATTTCGGTTTGGTAGGCAGCCCAGCGTCAAGCATTTACGAGCGTTTGGCTGCAGGTGTTTTGTGCTTAAGAAGGCGGGGCATTTGGACAAGTTTGAGCCTCACTGTCTGGACGGGATTTTTCTAGGGTATGCTTCTAGTTCTAGGGCTTTTCGTGTGTAGATTTTGGAGGCCAAGCAAGTTGTTGAGACTTTTGAGGTTTCTTTTGATGAAACTCTGCCCTGCACAACCCCTGCCATTGAGCTTTCAGGTGATGATGAAGAAGGCACCTCCATCTTTGAGGATGAGGAAGGTGCGGTTGATGATGGTGATGCAGGAGCCATTGCACCGGCTACAGCTCTTGCCCCCTCTGCTACGAGCTCTGATGATGATGGAGGACCCTTTCCTATGGCTTCTTTCTCACTCCCCCGACGACAAGCTCATGCAGAGGCTGGATCCGCTGAGGACGTAGGGGAGGTGACCTCCGAGATTGTTCCATCTCGGCAGGTCCAACGGGATCACCCTTCTCACAGGATGATTGGAGACATTCACCAGCGTGTTTCACGCTCATCGGTTGCTTCTCTAGCCTTTTTCTCCCACTCTGCATATGTTGCTTCTTTTGAGTCCCGGGATGTGTCACATGCATTATCTGATCCTAACTGGGTGGACGCCATGCATGAGGAGTTAGAGAATTTTCAGAGAAACCATGTGTGGGATTTAGTGGAGCCTCCACCAAACTGTTGCCCTATGGGTACCAAGTGGGTTTTCAAGAACAAACAAGGTAAGGATGGAATGGTTGTGAGGAACAAAGCGAGATTGGTAGCCCAGGGTTTTTGTCAGAAGGAGGGGATAGATTATGAGGAGACCTTTGTCCCTGTAGCTCGTTTGGAAGCCATTAGGATTTTGCTTGCCTTTGCGGCCTCTAAAGGCTTCAAACTGTAGCAAATGGATGTCAAGTCTGCTTTCCTGAATGGGTTCATAGAGGAGGAGGTATATGTGAGACAACCTTCTGGCTTTGAGAGTGCTAGATTTCCAGACCGGGTGTATAAGTTGAGGAAAGCCCTTTATGGTCTGAAGCAAGCTCCTAGAGCTTGGTATGCTAGGTTGAAGTGTTTCCTGCTCAAGTCTGGGTTTGTGATGGGTTCAGTAGACAAGACCTTGTTTTTGTTGAGTTGTGGCGGTGACACCCTGATAGTTCAGATATATGTTGATGACATAATCTTTGGTGGTTCATCTCATGCTTTGGTGTCTAGTTTTGCTGAACAGATGAGCATGGAATTTGAGATGAGTCTTATTGGTGAGCTCCATTTCTTCCTCAGGCTGCAGATCAAGCAAGGCCGTGAAGGAACCTTCGTCCATCAAGCCAAGTACACAAGGGACGTACTCAAGAAGTTTAACAGGGGTGACTCTAAACCCATAACAACTCCTATGAGTACAAACACGGCGCTTGATGCTGATGAAGATGGGGAGGCAGTGGACCAGAAGGAATTTTGAGGGATGATCGGCTCACTTCTGTACCTGACGGTGACTAGACCGGACATTCAGTTCGTGGTCTGCCTTTGTGCGTGCTACCCGGCTTCTCCTAGGACTTCTCACCATCAAGCGGTGAAGCGCATTTTCAGGTATCTGAAATTCACTCCTGAGCTTGGTCTTTGGTATTCCTCGAGTTCTTCTCTTTCTCTTAGAGGGTTCTCAGATACTGATCATGCTGGTTGCCGGATTGATCGCAAGTCAACTTTCGGCACATGCCAACTCTTAGGAACCTCTCTTGTCTCTTGGTCCTCCGCAAGCAAGCTAGCGTATCCCTGTCTACCACAGAAGCAGAGTACATAGCTGCTGCTAGCTGCTGTTCCCAACTGTTGTGGATGAAAGCCACCCTTAGTGATTTCGGGCTTAAGTATGGAAGGATCTCTCTTCTAGTTGACTCTACTTCTGCCATTTCTGTAGCTAAGAACCCCGTCTTGCACTCTAGAACCAAACACATAGACGTGAGGTTTCACTTTCTGAGAGATCACTATGAGAAGGGAGACATAGACCTAATCCACATAGTATCTGCAAACCAGTTGGCCGATATCTTTACCAAGTCTCTAGAGTTTGACGCTTTTACGCTTTTGAGAGGTGAGCTTGGAGTGTGCTATCCCTTTTAGTCAGGGATAGTGTGCTATTCCTTTCAGTAAGGAATAGTTTTTGTAGTTTAGTTTTGCTTTTATCTTGCTTTTATTTTTCTTTGTTTCTTTTGCATATTGTGTCATATCATGCATTGCACTGTATCATACGCATTTTCACCTCACTAGCACTAGGGATCTTTTGGAATGTTAAGTTAGTACTTGCTTGTGCTAGTTTGTACAGATGCATGCTTGATCATGATTAGCTAAGCTCTCTTGAGTCTGTTGAATACTAGTTGTGAACTAAGTCATTTTATTCTTTGCAAATCAAAAACCATGATCACCACTTGATTTGGCTACCTACATGTGTAGGATTGTTGAATGCTATGCTATCTTTTCATACGTGGATACGCTAGTTGTATGTCTTTGCTAAATTAATGCCTAAGCTTTTATGATACCTTGATTAATCTGAAATCTGAATTAATTGCTTATAAATGGTGTCTTATGTGCTGATTTGAGAAAGATCCAGATGGGTTTGCTTGTCACACTGATCTAGTTCGAGACAGCTTGCCTTTGCACTTTGGCATGAACTTGAACTAGGCTGTGTATGACCAAAATCTTGTCTTAAGCTTCTGATGGTTCTATAACCTAGGCTTGGCATTGGTCGGTAAGAAGTGGCAAAAGACAAGTAAATAACCTCTGGCACAAAAAGAACTTGCTTATGAATACAAATGTCTAAATCTAAAATTTGTAAGTCTCTAAAATGCTTATGGCTAGTTGTCTATGCTTTGGTTGAGAGTAACACACCGTGTATGCATTGCTAGTATCTTGTTGTTCATGCCTATCTTGCTAGGTGCTATTCATGTTGGTGATGCTTTCTTTTAAATAACCCTGAAAAACAAGCTTGCTCTTGATATGTGTAAGATAGATTCATTTGAGCTTGTTATATGCTTTCTTGCCCTCACTTGCTCTGTATTCTAGAACTTGTGATTACTAGCTTTCCATCACTTTTGAGCTCTTTCAGCTACATTCCTTGCATTTCATGGCATATTTTGAGGGGGAGTTGTCTGATTCAGGGGAAGATGAGTTCAAGGAACCCTTGATGTGTCCATTGTCAACAAGGGGGAGAAATTTGGGGAGAGATTAGGGTACCTCTCCAAGGGAGAGAACTCAGGAGAGATTTAGTTGAGGGGGAGCTTTGCACTCACTTTACATTTGTTCACTTTGCATTTGTGAGGATGCATTTCAAGGGGAGTTTGAGCTTTTAGCATGCTCTTTGCATCGGTGCGTTGAGCCTTTTGCCTCTGTCGTGAGGAGCCGATGCTTTGCTTCTTTTTGCTTCAAGCTGCCTTTTATTTTGCCTTTGTTTGGTTTTGGGCAGCTTGAGCATTTCTTTTCTTTTTCCTTTCTTTTTCAGTTTTACGCTTTTCTTTTGTCTTTGTTCTATTTCAGGTTACAGGTTGAAGGTGTTGATAATGCACTCATCAAGGGGGAGATTGAGAGCCAATGGACCAGCCTCATTGCTCTCCTGGTGTGATGAGTGATTGTCAATGAGATCAAGCCCTCAGATGGACTGGAGGCCCTCCGATGGACTGGAGGTAAATGATGAAGACCTCGAAGTACTGAGGCAAAAGCCCTCCAATGGACCGAAGGCAATGCTCGGCGTCGGTCGGCCATGGGAGCTCGGTACATGGAGGGGCGGTTCGGCAACGGTGGTGTAAGCCCTCCGATAGACCGCGAGGCGACTCCGATGGACTAGAGAAGCCAGGTGCCACCGCGGTGCTCCAACCCGAGTGCATGGCGCGAAGACGTGCGAGGGAGGCTTTGGAGGCTTCGGCTCAAAACCGCCACCCAAGTTCACATGACTTGGTGGGTTGGGCTCCGACTCGCCAAGATAGAAGATTGGGCCAAGACCCGGCCCAAGAAGCCCGCAGAATAAAGTTTCCCGGTTTCTGACTTCAAAACCGAGGAAAGCTTCCGGACTACTGGCTACGTGGCGTACATCCAAGCGAGGCGTGGAGAAGAAGAAAATCAAAGCGTCATCGTAGTCGTCTGATTGTATCTTTTACATTTCAGCCCCTTCCGGGCATTCTAGAGTAAGGGTCTTAGTGTTAATTGTGTCGTCAGGCCTAGGGCTATAAATATCTAAGTGGCTAGTCATTTAGGTGACTCTCCCACCATTAGAAAACCCTAGGCTTCATTTCCATACAGCCATGTGCCTAAGAGAGAAGAGAGAGCATTAGGGCTAGGATTTGAGTCCCATAGCTAGTGTTCTTCTCTCAAGAGGGAAGGATGAAGGGTGGTAGGTTGTAGGAACCTTGTATGAACTGATTTCCCATCTTCAATACATCAAGATTCCGCAGAATTTCGAGCTCATGTGTGCAGCCCTCTCCTCCTCCCCTTTCTAGTTTGGTTTTTTGGGTTCAATCCTTGGCATGGGTGAATCCTTTCTTTTGCCAGTGTTTTGGACTTGCAAGGATGTGGAGATTATGCCCTAGGGCATCACAAACCTGCAAGTTTGCCACTAGCAAGTCAAATTTGAGTTTTCCACTTTTCTTGCCCAAAGCTTGCCTCTTCATGCGATCTAAAATTCCCGCTAAACCCGTGATCATTTTGAGTTGATCTTTTGGGAATAGCTTTGGAATAGTGCTTAGATAGCCTGTGTCAAATTTCGTGAAGATTGGACAAGGTTTGGTCAAGTTTAGGGTTTGGGAAGCTCATTTTTCTGCCCCCACCGGACAGTCTTGTTCTGTTACCGGACTATCCAGCGTCACCGGACAGTCCGGCGCAGGCCACCGGACATTCCAGTGTTGAGATCGAGCCTCGGTTCCTACCGGACCATCCGGCCCAGTCATCGGACTCTCCGGTTCCACCGGACAGTCCGGTACTGGTCACCAGACAGTCCGGCAGAAGCCTGTAGGTGGCTATGTGCCTTCTCGTCGTGGTTTTCGCTGCCCGGCTTTTGCTTCGAATTCGCTTTTAGTGTTTCTTGTTGCTGCCCATACTCTTGACTTACTATGACCTAGTAAGACGCATTTCGGTGCGTTGAGTGGCGAACAAGACACTTGTTCGTGAGTCGTTGTTTCGCTTGACTTGCGGTCTTGTGATCGTTGAGTCTCATGCTTCCGCTCGCTTGGTGTGTACCCGTTCAGTGGGCGACACCAAGTGCTGCTTGACACGTTTCCTTTCAGTGGACGGTGTCTAGCGTTTGTAGTGTGTTGTAGCTGTCAATCTGCACTGGGAGTTTGTGAGTTTGAGTTTTTAAGTGCTCCTATTCACCCCCCCTCTAGTCGCACGTCTCGGTCCTACAACAGTCATTTGGATATGCATCTATTTTCTGCACTTTAAATTCCAGAGGGCAAACAACATCTTTTGCTTCATAAGTTGTTGCGGGCAATTTGTTGCCCTCCGGAAGCAACTTCTTTATGAGCATTAACAACTCATTAAATCCTTTTTCGCTGACACCATTTGACGCCCTCCACTGCAACAATTCCCAAGTGCGATGCAATTTCTTATGGCCCTCTTTGCAGTCTGGGTATGACAAAGTTCTGTGGTCCTCCAACATACGCTCCAGCTTCTTCCAATCTCTTTCATTGTCACAATATTCCTTGGCATCATACAACATTTAAGCAAAACCATCGGTGCTGTCTTCATCATCAATATCGCCCATTAATGTATCAGCAAAGGAATTGTACTGCGCGAAGTCAATGTTGTCATCTTCTTCTTCTTCATTCTCTCCCTCTAAAGCCCCTAGTTCTCCATGCTTAGTCCGACACACGTAACCCGACATGAATCTCCTTTGCAACAGATGGTCATGAAGGGCTTTCGATGACGAATATTCCTTCTCATTCTTGAAGTCTATGCATGGACAACTTATAAAATCAAATGAGGTCCTATGTTTCTCGGCCCTCTCAATAAAGACACACAAGCCGCCAAGAAATTCGACCGAGCGCCGATCCATCGATCTACATCATATCCAATATAGACTAGTTTAGATCAACTAAAACTAGTTATAACAACTAATAAAATAGATCTTAAATAGTCTCCAGATTATTTAGATGCCGGCCCCATTAATGGGAAAACAAACGTACTGCACTGCACACAGTACCAGTCACTGACATGTGGGCCTGTCTACGCTGGGACCACAAGTCAGTGACTGGTACTTCACTAAATCCACCTCCAAAATAAACACCACCGCCCCTTCATATCATGCCTGACACCACTCTTTCACCTTTCTCCTGACCGGCCATACAGCTCTTTTGCTCCTTCCATGTCCACCATGTCTGCCCGTTCTGACCAATGGGGTGTTGCAACCAACTCGTCGTAGGTAGGGCTTGCCCTCGTAGGTGAGGAAACGGGGGCTTCCTTTGATCCAGTGTCCAAATTGCAAGATGGAGAGGGAGGTTGAGCTTACGATCAAGACGCGAGAAAAGAAGAACTATGGCCGAGTCTACATCAAGTGCCCGCTGAACATTATAGGGGTAAGTTGATGTGGGTTCTTTGTGATCTTTTCAGTTGAAGAGTTTGTTTGGATTTGAAAGTTATTGTTTTTCTTGCGGGTTGTTTGTTTTGCTATTGTTTAGATGCTAGGACGGTGCCCCTTCTACCGATGGCAAAAGGCATACTTAGCTGAGCTGGTGAAGAAGCAGCTGATTGTGATACATCCTGCCGATCAGGAGGTTGAGGATGATGCACCCACGAACGATGAAGGTGCTGCTATTGTGGGGAGGAACATTTTGGAAGAAAAGTTTGACAAGTTGATTAGAATTGTGCAATTGTTGGTAGTGTTGATTGTAGTAATGTTTGCTGTGGGGGTGATGTATGTGTTCAAGTAATGCCTAGCTAGTATGTATGATCAATGGCAAATTATGTATTCTGTGCTAAACTGAACCTGATTTCTTTCAGTAATGTAAGTTAAAAAGCAGTAAGTAACACAATGATCAGTTAGAGGATAAAGCCGCTAACCTCTTAGCACCCTTGCATGAGGTCTCCAATTCAATTTCAGAAGAAAATTTTGGCAGCACCTCCCCTATAAATGGAGTAATATATGCCTAGAGCTCTCTGTTCTTGGACACAGGTGCTTGGGGAAGCAGAAGGTCGGGGTTAATATACCCTGAGAACTATTAGTACCGGGTGTAAGCAACCACCAGTACCATTAGAGAGTATTTGGCATCGGGTCTGGTAAACACCCGATACCAATGTGAGAAAACTCAATTTTTTTAATTCCTGACAACTGTACTACCGGTGCTCTTAAACAACAGATACCAATGAGAAAACCCCCAACTCTTACTTTGAGCGTTGCACCAAGTCATATAGGTATCGAGTCTGTTAAACACCCGATACCAATGTGTGCAAACCCCATTTTTTTCCTGACAATTGTACCACCGGTGCTCTTAAACACCCGATACCAATACTAATGAGAAAACCTTCAACTCTAAATTAGAACGTTGCACCAAGTAATATAGGTATCGGGTCTGGTAAACACCTGATACCAATGTGTGAAAACCCCATTTTTTAATTACTTTGACCCATTATAATTTGACAAATTCGCATTTTTCTAAATAATTCATTACAGCGACACATTCATAAAATCATCCATATACAAAACAGAAGCAGATTCATAGATAATTAGATATTACATATTACATAATTAGATACTAAGTTGTAAACTAAGCTACTAATTAATTCTCGTCCTCGAATGAGGCAAGCAACGCCTTCGGCCAGTCGTCGGTGCCGTCGCCGCTGCTATCCTCAACAGCTGCTTCCGCTGAGGTTGCTGGAAGAGGAACATGGCACCACGAGACTGCCGGTAGGGAACCCTGCGGTGGCCGCTGCGGTGGAGGAGGTCCCCGGGGCTGAAGCGGCCGCAGCAAGGCACACCGTGTGGCGAGGAGGCGGTGGCGAAGGCAGGGGTTGAGGAGAAGCTCGGCCCCACGCGAGGCCTTCTGGAGCATGCCGAGCCTCCAAGGCCACCGGTCCTCGAGGTGGCGGGGATGCATGACCTTCGCAGCGGCGATGCGCTCCTCTACGGTTTTAGCGGAGACGCGCTACGCTAGGGCTACCATGGCGAGGTCATCCATTGTGGACGGGGGGAACAGAGGAAGCAATATGTGAATGCGAGAGGTAGGAAAGATATATAAGACATGGCCAGGATCTCAATAGCACCGGGTGGAATCAAGACCCGATACTAATGAACCTTATGTATATAAACTAGAAATTGAGACTTTATATATTTCATCTTAAATATTTTACATATCCCTAAACTATTTTACATATAACATATAATTAAGGACGGCGACGGCAGCGCTACAGCCTCCGCCCCGGCGCCGCAGTGTGTCCAAAATCGCGGTGCCGTCCTCGTCGCCGCCGCCGCCATTGGTGCCGCCATCGCCGCCGCCATCAGCACGGTGCCGCGATCGGCGACGCCGTCCTAATCGTCGATGTCGTCGTCATCCTCCTCCTCCTCTTCCTCCTCCTTCTCCTCCTTCTCCTCCTCATCGTCGTCGTCGTAGTCCTCCTCCTCCTCCTCGTCGTCATCCTCTTCCTCCTCTAGCTCCTCTCGATCGGACTCCTCCTCCTCGTACTCAAACCACCGTCGCTTTGGCGGTGGCTGGTTCACCGCGTCGCTGTCCTCCTCGGAGGAGTAGTCAGTGGTGTACTTGCCGTCGCTGGACCAGTGACCCATGGCGGCTGGGAAAAGGTGGAGGAGGAAGAGGATCGAGGATCGCGTGCGCTCTTGTCTCTCTTTTCTTGCTTTGTCTCACTCACTGATCTCTTCTCTTGTTCTTGCTCGAGCAAAATAAAATGCTATGGAGTATAACCTATATTTATCTAGAAAATATACACCGATCGGCCTTCCATCAAATTAAATCATCATCAAGCAACGCGGTATAGATGAAGACTGGCGGGAAGGCGAACAGGCGCGCGTGCTTCCACAAGGGACAATAAAATCGGGTCGCCTCAATACCCGGTGTTAATTATTGCACATTAGTATTGGGTTTTGTTCCCACCGATTCTAAGGATACCACATTAGCATCGGGTTTTGTTCATACCCGATGCTAAATGTTTGAGTCCAAGACTGACCGTTGGCTCTGAATATACTGGGCAGCTATCAGCCATAATTTTGTCTACAAATTAATTTGACCACATTTCACTCTAAACTAAAATTTAATCAAACAAGAAAAATTAATTTTCCCTAATCTTGAAAACTGAAGTGAGGTCCCCAAGCACGCTTATTTATTTACTCCACGGCAGAACTGGCACCTTAATTTTGATTGAAGGATTTTTCAAAGGAGAAAAATGGAGAGGATTCAAAATCCTATGGAAAAGAGTAGTATTCATCACCTTTATGTAAATTTGTAGGATTCATGCAAAGAAAAATATAGAGGAAAGTTTCCTATATGTGAGGTTTATTTTATATTTTTGAAGGAAAAACTACTCAAACCCTCTTTGTTTCATTCCTATTGCGAGATTTCTAGTATTTAATTCCAGATGTAAAATTATCAATGGAACGGCTTCCGGCGTGCGTAGAATTGGCGGGAAGGCGAACGGGCACATGAGCTTCTAGCAGAAGCCTCGGCATCAATTTAGTACCGGGTCGACTAAAGTGACGATGCTAATGTTCAGTACATTAGTATCGGGTTGTTGTACCACCCGGTTCCAATAGAATTAGCACCGGGTGGTGTAACGACCATCTTCTAATGAAAAAAATATAAGAACCGTCTCTTTGGGCGACCCGATACTAAAATGGTATCAGGGCTCCCGACCATGGCACCCAGGGGCTGCCCAGCGTAGCACCCGATGCTAATGCTAGTTTTAATACTGGGTGCAATTTTGGCCACTTCCTTTGTAAAATGGCAGCTCCATCCGAAGGTCTGTTCTCTAGTAGCGAGGACAGGAGGAGCATGTGACAAGGCAGACATGGAGGTGAATAGCGGAGTGAGGGGAGAGCGGGGTCGGTCCTGGTAGGGGTGCAGGTAGTGCGGTCGCAACGGGCCCCCTGAATATGCATGCGTAAGACCAGGTCCTAGTCAGCTGCAAGTCCGTTGAGGCACAAGCTAAAGATCAATCCCAGATTGAGAAAAGAACCGTCTAGACTCCCGTAAAGCACCCAAGCCCTTGACTCCAATGCTAATCAAGCCTCACGCACTCACGCGATTAGCCCTCGGCCGGTGTAAGGAAAATGGCCTCATGTGCCATATTTCCATGGCTATGTTTTGGTGATTTATTGACAACCAACACTTGAACTAATGAACTTGTCTAGATGCACATTCTCAGGTGTTTAGGTTTAAGGTATGAAAAAGAAAAAGAGTCAAAGAAAAGGCCCACCTCACAGGATTGTGAGGACCGGATGGTACGGTCTATGAAGACCGGACTAACCTCCGTACCAAGTTTCCTGAAGGGGTGAAGAACTAGAAGCCTGGCAGTTATCAAGACCGGATGGTACGGTCTATGAAGACTGGACCATGTTTCTCGAGGAGGCGAAGATGTAAAGGCTTTGGAAGATACAAAGACCGGAAGGTACGGTCTAGAAGACCGTCCAAGGAGCGTACCAAATAACCCGAGGGTACCAAACCTTCGGACTGGAGGTAACATAGTACGGTCTCGCAAGACCATCCATGGACCGTCCTAAGAAATTCAAGGCTGGAGACTTTGAAGGACTTGCAGTGCACAACGGACCGGATGGTACGGTCTCTATAAACCGTACTAACCTTCGGACTAAAGTACAGTGACGTGGAATTTCAGTGACCGTTGGGAAAGTGAACGGACCGGATGGTCCGGTCTATGGAAAAACGCCAGACCGGATAGTACGGTCTACACTGCGTCAGCAGCTCGTTGGAGCAACGACTAGTTCATGTTTAGGGGCTATATAAGCCACCCCACCCAGCCATTTCAAGTGTGTTGGAGCCACTGAAGTTGAGAGCAGGTATGAGAGAGTATTCCAAGCATATCCATCACTCCAACCACCATATGAGAGCTTAGTGCACATCCAAGCTAGGTTAGAGCTTAGAGAGAGTGAGCTTGCGAGTTTTTCTTGTGTGTTGCTCCTGCGAGAGCAATTGGAGAAGTCTTGGATGCGGTCAAGCCACTTGTACTCGTTGCTAGACCCTCCTTCCTTGGTGTGGAGCGGCAACGACAACATGTGCGGGGATGAGGAGACCCTACAAACTCCATAGTGAAGAATCCGGTGCCTTGTGACCGGGAGAGACGGTGGCGGTGGCTAAGCCTTAGTGGCTTGGTGACACTTAGCCTTTACTTGCAGTGAGCCATTTGGTGGCGAGCGCAAGACGGTGATCGGGAGAGTCTTGGTACTTGGCTCGGATATTGCCTTTGGTGGCGAGCCCGTGGACGTAGCCCTTAGCGGTGAACCACGTTAAATCTCTGTGTCTCACCGGGAGTTTACATCCCCTTGCCCTTATCTCTTTACTTACCGTATTTACATTTCCGCATGTTTTGCTTGTGTGCCTTTAGCTTTCCTAATTAGTTTGATTAGATTTGGCTCTAGGTTGCAACTCTTTTGGGCAAGTTAGAAAGCGCATAGATAAACCTTAGACTTAACTAGCATGTGTAGGACGCGATAGGTTTATCTTTATGCACTTGATAGTCCTAGGTTTTAGTTGAGCGATTAGCGACCCAATTCACCGCCTCCCCCTCCTAGGTCGGATACCCCGGCACATTCCTTTCAGCCGGCCGTCGTTGCGGAAGACGACGAAAGCCGGAAGCGGCCAAGCACGTGCTCAGTCAGGTTGATCTCCCGTCAGTCCCGTGAAATATTGCAGTGCATGTTCTCTCACCATCGATCGTTGTGTTGGCGTACTCATGTGAGTATATATGTGACGCCGACGCTGCCGGCCCCTTCACAATTCTGGATCAGACGATCAGTTAAAACTTGAATCCCGACTGAATCGCTTCAATCAGCATACCACCTCCAAAGGTACTGGCGTCGTGTCGCTCAATCATTGCTTGATTTTCCATAGAGCATGTGCCATGCATATTCTCTAATATCTGATTATATGTTTTCTATCAGCAATTTCGTAATCACATGTACCTTGCATAATTCAAAATTTGATGTAATATTTTTTATTTTTAACACGTGTGATATCATGTCATTAAGAAAATATCCAAATGAAAAAAGGCAAAGGAGAAAACGGGTGGATGACTTCATAAAAACACATGGTTCGATGTGGCTCCATATAAATTTCTGCAACGGCCCCGAAAATCCTAGGACCGGCCCTGGGGGAGAGGAGTCCAAGGAGCGGGTGCTGGCGAATTGGCGACGGTGGGCTCAGAGAGCAAGAACCATGCCAACGATGGAGATGGAAATAGGAGTTTCCTGTCATGCGCTGTTTGAGGGAGAGAGAAGAGGAGACTAAAGAAGAAAGGGAAAACGACATGACAGGTGGACCCCTATGCCATGTGTTCACTGAGACGACACCAAGGTGGCAGAAACCACCCTCCAAAGTCATCTAAGGGGTATTTTGTCTAGTTTTCCAAATGTAATGTGTTAAGCATCTAGTTTTTGAGTTTAGGGGTTAAGTATACTATATAGTACTTCCTCCGTCCCAGAAAACAAGTCGTTCTGGATTTGTCCTAAGTCAAACTTCATAAAGTTTGACCAAATTTATAAAGAAATATATCGTCATTTACAGAACCAAATTGATACCTAATGAAAATATACGTGACAAGGAATCTAACAATACTCATTTGGTACTATAAACATTTACACTTTTTCGTATAAATTTGGTCAAACTTTAGAATGTTTGACTTAGGACAAACCCAGAACGACTTGTTTTTTGGGACGGAGGGAGTATAGTTTAGGAGGTTACGTAGACTTTTTCCCAATCTGAATCAAATTTGTTTGGTGACAAATCCTATGTCAAAAGCTGGACCCTAGAACTAAAACCCCAACCTAAAAAATTTATCAAAACTAACCAGAATTTGTTTCAGATGACTTAGTACGTCGATCAGCAACTTTGTAAAGACTATATCAATATGTGGGCCCACACCAAAAGTTGGACCCTAGAAGTAAAACCTCGTGTTCACACCTTAAAAATTCATCAGGACTGAAATTTGTTGCACATAACTAAGTATATTGGTCATCAACTTTATGCTGATTATTGTGGATATATAACTAGTGTGGGCCCCATTCAAAATCCGGATCCTATAGCTAAAACTCGTGTTCACACTTAAAATTCATCAAAAATGACCGGGTTTGTTGCAGATGACTTGTATGTCGATCAGCAACTTCATGCAGCTTATTTTGACTGTATCAATATGTGGACCCCATGTCAAAAGTCGAACCCTAGAATTAATAATGTTCACACGTTACAATGTTACTAGAATTGACCGAAATTTGTTGCAAATGACTTATTATGTCGATTAACAACTTTGTGCAGATTATTGTGGCTATATCAATAAGTGGGCCCCACATTAAAATCAAACCATTTTTGTTGAGATAGTTTGTGGTTTGAGAAGGTGGATTGGTCTAATTTAAATGAATCATGCACTCAAACGGTTTGGTTTGGTTTTGAAATATAAAGAATCAGGTTGGTTTAAGGTGAGATATTGCACTTTGATAAAATGGTTTGGTCTAGATTTGGTTCAGTTTTTAGCTCACTGCCACTTCTGCAGGTGGAGGAGAGTAAGAGGTGAGAGGGTGGCAAAGGAGCTTTTGCTGCGGTGGATGAAAGACCTGTCCTTGCGGCAGCGCTTCACCTTTGCGCGGACAGGGATAGCTTACGACTCGCGTGAGAGAAGGGCAACACGATCGCTGAGGTAGCGGGACCGGATGACACCACCAAGGGAGGGGTAACGAGATTATACTCCATTTTTTTATTTGATGTGGTTGCTTTTTTTTTTAAACTTCGATCTTTCGTTTTATTTAAAAAATTCATTATTTTGCATTTATTTTGTTGTGGTTAGGGGTAGGTTGACTACGAATTGTGTTTTCATACATTTGTACACGTTTTTTGAATAAAATAAAGGATTGAATTTTTACAAAAAAAAAATCAGAATGGAGGGAGTAATAGCCGGTATCGCATCGCACCGTGAATGATTACGGAAAACGCGAAACAATGGTATCAAATTGCAGCATGAATTGTTATAGGCCAAACCAAACAGCTCCTAATTAGACAGGCAGTTACAACAGGGCAATGAGCAAAAAGTACTCCAAACATATCTACATGAATTTAATTTATGCAGTAAGCTTAAAAACGACTTGCACCTATATTTTTACTTATGGCTTTGCCAGAGCAGCTTGGTTCACTATAGGCACCCCGATCAAAAGCGATCATCTGTCATAGCAACAAAACTGTGTACAGGCCATGTGAACGTGACATAAATTTTTATGAGGTTGATGCATTTGGAAGGTCTGAAATGACATTGCGTTAAATAATAAAATATGGAAAGTATAACAGGTACTCCTACGTCCACAAAATAATAAAATTCTAACTTTGTCCTAATTAAACAATCCAGAAGTTGATATAAAAATGTAACAAACATTTATGATATCAAATATGTGTAATGAAAATATCTTTCACCACAAATAATCTAATTATACAAATTTGGTAACATAAGTTTTAATATATCTATATACTCCCTCCATATTTTTATATAAGTCGCGGTTGACTTTTTTTTCAAAATTTGATCCTTCTTATTCAAAAAATTTGCATAAAAATATAAAGATATAAAAAAACTAGTCATGTTCAAACTCTCTACAATAATAAACCAAATCACATCGAAAGAAATTATAAATTATAAAATTTTTTGAATAAGATGAGCAATTGAAATTTTGAAAAAAAAATCAACCACAGCTTATATTTAAATACGGAGGGAGTATAAACTTGGTCAAACATAAAATTGTTCGACTTAGCACAAATCTAGAATGTTATTCTTTTGGACGGAGGGAGTATAAATAAAACCAAAGCAGAGATCCACAACCCATTCGCATGAGCATGATGTTGATGCAGGAAAAACACAACACAGAAGGCAAACAGGATACAGCAACACTACAGACGCTTGCCTGGCATCCCGAAAACCACAACTACAGAAGCAGCCTGTTTATCAAAAAAAAAAAAAAAAAAAAAAAACTACACAAGCAGCCTCTAGATGCACAACTAGTTCCCAGAATGCACAACTAGTTCCCAGAACATTATCAGAACGGGACCAAATTTTATGCTTCACAAGTGCAGCCACCTAACCAGATGGGGCCAACCACGGACAGGCAACAGCAGATGTAGGTTCATCGTCCAACATGGAACCTTGGCAGCTATTTCTATTAGAGGTAACATCATGGAACCTTCTCCGTTCTTAGTTCATAAGCTGCAGCCCTCCTGTCTGCAAAAATTCAAAAAAGATGAGCTTTCACAATATTGATTACTACTGTGATAATCAAATCCTAGCTACTGCTACCAGCAGGCTGTTGAGCCATCAAGAAAATCCCTATACAGTGTTGATGGAATTCGAGCCTTCAAGCACCTCAAGACAGATAAACCACACTCCCTAGCGACACAGGCAAGAACTTGCAGAACTACTCACTCTTAGAACCAGTATAAATACTTGCCATGATGGCAATTGCCTAAACCTAGAGACTCCAGAATATAATTGGGATCAAACTAGCCTTGCTCCTGTACACTGTTTAAAGTTTAATGAAAGCCTTCCATATAAAAACACTGAAACTAAAAGGTGCTATTTCAAAGTTTAGGCAAGTCAAGGGCTCAAACTGCGAAGGGTTGCGCTGTATTTCCCTCAGCTAGTTTAAATGCACACAAAGTTGAGCGTTTTCCACCTTCAGGCAGAAATTCTAAATTGTTCCCATAAAATTCATAATGCAATCCAAAATGTTCAACAATCAATGAGGGAAAATGCCAACCTAACGAAACAATTATACAAAAGTGCATCAACCCTCAACCAAAAGGATTCCAAAGTTGTGCTGCGATCATTCTCCTTTACACTGTTATTAGTGAACAACTGAACATCAAAGATTGAATGCATTACACAGCTAGGAGCAGGGCCAGAAAATGTTTCTGAAATCTACAGTGAATGATCTTTGTTTTTTTTTTTTTTTTTGGAATAAGGCCAACGCGGAGTCAGGAAAGAGCATGGATAATAGAATGGTCTTTGAATATGGAAGCCTCAGATATCAGTATTCGCTAATTCACATATTGTAATAGTTTCAGCAACCTTACCGAAGATTTCAGTGAGAACTGTGGATGGTGAAAATTTTCACTCTTCTGACATTGTCTCTCTACCACGTGCTAAGACACCGATCGATTCCCATTCCAAAGCACAAACAACGTCCTGCAGCAATGCATAGCAGTATTAACATATCATAATCTAGTTCTAGATAGAAATAACAAAATCTTTTCAGTTGGCCAGGCGAAGCTAGGAACTTACAGATGGATTTTGAGGATCTATGTCAATGGAGTTGATAGCACAGGCTTCAGCAAGTAATTCAAGGGGTCTCTCATCTGATAACAAAGAAAAATATATTATGAGTAAACAGTAAACACTAACAATTAGAATGGTGCATGTTTCTCACTAACCTTGTTCAACAATTGCAAGGACCCCATCCTCTGAACACATCATCACAGGCAATATTCTAGTAGACGCAGATGAGATGATATCAGATGACTGGGTGTAAGTGTCAAAAAGAACCTCCCAGACCTCACTTTCACACACTGGCTCATACATCCCATTAAGGCCTATACCAGAGAGTGCTATTGGCTGCTGTGGCCACCGCAGATCCCAAGCAAATATGGTCCCTGAAGAGCCTCCCACCTGCAAACATTAATAGGTGATTTATAATGCAGATACAACTCATCTAAAAACACCCATAAAACTCATCTCGGATTTGTACTCAATAGGGGTGGACTAAATTAGATCAGTACGGGTCTGCACACTAGCAATAACATGACACATCTGCTTCTCATTGGCAGCAATACAGTGACATGTATCCACAGTCCATGCTCTCCATTGCCTCAATCACCTTACCAGTGTACTATATTACGCTAGAATCTTATTGGCCTAGTATCCTGCATTTCCCTAGATATAGCTAACTTAATGGGTATCCATAGATTCAAGAGTTTACACAAGATGAAAGCAGCCACTGGTACACTAACAAACTCATCTCATTTTAACTAAACATTTCAATTAATGCAGAGAGTTCATAGGACAAAATAACTCCAAGAATAAAACAAATCAGTTTCAGAAAAGGAGGCAAGTCATAAACATTTCACACTTGAAAATATACAAAGTGAAACTGCTCCAGAAAATAGAAGCTAATGACTTCACAAAGTATGTTGGTCTGTTACGACGATAGGTCGGTAAGGGAAGAACCGGTGGAGCTAGACCACGGTTATGCAGGTAGATGTGATCGTTGGCCTTGGTCCTCAGATCAATGGTAATAGCAGGGAGGGAGACTAGAGTAGAAGGAAGGTAGGGGATAATAGATTGATTAATTGCTTGCCAAATCTCTAGTGCCTTTCGGCTTACATAGGCCTTTCGCCAACCAATTCCAACTAACTCCTAACAAACTCATCTACGGTCAATATTGCTCTGCTCCACTTGTATCTTAACCAAAGAATCTTAACTAAGTTACTTATCTAATCACGCAACTAAACTTCTCCTAGACTCTTGTCTTGCACATCAAGCGGTTCCTTGGGCCACATAACATTCTCTCCCCCCCCCCCCCCCCCCCCCCCCGCCCCCGATAAGAAGTTGTCCCCGAGCTGCCATTGAGGGTAGCGTTGCTGGAAATCGTGGACATCTTCCCATGTAGCTGCCGATGCTGGTTGATCCGCCCAGTGGACTGATACTTGATGTAAATCACAAGCCAGGCACATGTGAACTATGCAGGCTGGAGTCGACAGCACCGCACCAAAATGAAGTGGCTGCGCACGTACTTCTCTTTGCAGTTGAAGCAGTCCCTGGCGGCATTGTTCATCCATCTCTTTAGGGGTGAGGCAACGATTGGCGGCCGGTGCTAATCAACGGCCGTGTGGTGGACAAGCCCCCTGTTTCATATTGTGGCGGTGGTAAAGCCGTTAAGGCCGTTTTGATGTTGGCAATAGGCCGCAATGGTCGTCTCTCGAATTGATTTATCAACAGCTCCTGCCGTTCATAGGCTCGCACAAGGCTCATGGCGACCAAGGACTTTGGATTTTTGGAGCTGGACGTTAATGCTCAGTGATTCTTGGAGACCAACAGTGAAGAGTTGGATTTCTTGCCCTTCGGAGCGATCAAGAAAATGCTCGTTGTACTCTATGGATCCAATGCGGCGACACACTAGCAACTCGCCTAGGGGATTGGCACGTAGGGGTGGTCCGAAGCGAATGCTGAGAAAATAAGCGAATTTGCGCCACGATGGCGTGCCCTCCTCGCGTTGCAGCCTCATATACCACTGCTCTGCGGCACCATCCAAATTAAAGAAGGCTATCCAGATCTTCCTCAAGGATTCGCTGCTAATGGAAGAAGTATTCGCACTTGTTGATGAAGAGCAGCGAATCGGATGTGCCATCAAACTTGGGAAAATCGATCTTGTGGAACCGAGAAGGTCGGTCTTCATGGTTGCCCTAGGCAGGTGGGCGGACACAGTGGCCCTCGAGCTTGTGCGGCACCACCTTTCGGTTGTGCTGCTCTAGGCAATCGATTGCCGCTTACTTGTTGATTTGTTGGTTGTTGCGTGATGGTGGTGAGGGCTTTAGTGATGTCATCGGTATTGGAAGAATCTGACATGGTGGCGGCGGAGGCACATGATGGATCGGTGACTCTAGATACCAAGATGTTATGATGATAGGGCATCAAGAGAAGAGCCGGTGGAGCTAGACCACAGCTACACAAGTAGCGGTGATCGTCGGCCTTGGGCCTCCGATCAATGGTGATAGCATGAAGGGAAACTAGAGTAGAAGAAGGATAATATATTGATTAATTGCTTGCCAAATCTCTTGTGCCTTTCTGCCCAACTACTCCCTCTGTCCCAATTTATAAGTCGTTTAACTTTTTTGGCACCAACTCCGCCTATGTTGTGTCAACGTAGCCGGTCCCAAGCCCGGGTAAAGGAGGAGGGTTATGATAGGCGTGGCGAGCCAACATAAAAACCCAGCTACTCTTATGGAGATGAAACCCCAAGAACAAACCGTTGGGGCGTAACCCTCTTAGCGACGCGCCATATCGGAACCCGGTATGGTGTTAAATGGGCAAGGGCCGGGCCGTCACCCCCTTGGTGACGCGCCATGTCGTGATTTGGACATGGTGTTAAGTGAGCAAGGATCGGGCCGTCGCTTCCTTAGTGGCGCGCTACATTGGAGCCCGGGTGTAGTGATAAATGAGCAAGGGTCTTCACACCTGACTCGGCGGGTGCGAGGGGTAAGAAAGCTAGTCGAGCCAACTAGGATCCGTCTAGGTAGCTAGAATGTAGGGTCCCTCGTAGGTAAGTTAAGAGAGTTAGTTGACATAGCGATTAGGAGACGTGTAAATATCCTATGCGTCCAAGAGACAAAACGGAAGGGTCAGAAAGCGAAGGAGGTAGAGAACACGGGCTTCAAGCTTTGGTACACAGGAACAATTGCAAACAAAAATGGAGTGGGCATCTTGATTGACAAGAGCCTGACAAATGGAGTTGTGGATGTCAAGAGGCAAGGGGATAGGATCATCCTAGTCAAGCTTGTTGTTGGTGGCTTAGTCTTCAACGTAATAAGTGCGTATGCCCCCTAGGTAGGCCATGATGAGACAACGAAGAGGCAGTTTTGGGAAGACCTAGATAGCATGGTTAGAGCGGTACCCACCAGCGAGAAGCTTTTCATAGGAGGAGATCTCAATGGCCATGTAGGGTCGTCAAATGCAGGTTATGAGGTGGCACACGGAGGGTTTGGGTATGGTAGTAGGAATCGGGAGGGTGAAGAAGTCTTAGACTTTGCTATAGCATACAATCTGATAGTAGCCAACACCTTCTTCAGGAAGAGACAATCTCACTTGGTGACCTTCAGTAGCGGCCATCACGCTAGCCAGATTGACTTCGTTCTCACAAGGAAAGAGGATAAGAGGACATGCTTGGATTGTAAGGTAATACCGGGAGAGTGTTGTCTCCCAACACAAGCTCGTGGTGGCTGATTTCCGCTTTCATTTGCGTTCCAGACAGGATAAACAAGACAAAGTCGTGAGAACGAAGTGGTGGAAACTCAAAGGGGAGGCGTCAGAAGACTTTAAGAGAAGGGTTATCACAGAGGGCTCTTCGGAACAAGGGGAAGATGCAAACAATATGTGGGGGAAGATGGCAACTTGCATTAGGAAGGTGGCTGCGGAAGTGCTTGGTGTGACCAAAGGGAGCAAAGGTGCAACTAACGCGTGTTCCATGATAGGAGTTCAGATAACATAGAGAGGTACAAGGTGGCAAAGAAGATTGCAAAGCGAGCAGTGAGTGAGGCAAAGGGTAGAGCTTACGATGACCTTTACCAAAGGCTGAGTACAAAGGAAGGAGAGAAGGACGTCTACAAGATGGCTAGGATTCGTGATAGGAAGACAAGGGACCTCAATCAAGTCAAGTACATTAAGGATGCGAGGGATCAACTCTTGGTGAAGGAGGAGGACATCAAATTGAGGTGGCGTGAGTATTTTTCACAACCTGTTCAATGGTGAGAGTGAGAGCACATCCATTCAGCTGGACGACCCCTTTGAGGATGCCAATAGACACTTTGTGCGTAGGATCCAAGAGATTGAGGTTAGGGAGGCCATAAAAAGGATGAAAGGAGGCAAGGCAGTGGGCCCTGATGCGATCCCAATTGAGGTGTGGAGATGCCTAGGAGATGTAGCCATTGCTTGGCTAACAAAGCTTTTCAACCAGATTTTACAATCGAACAAGATGCCCGAAGAGTGGAGGAGAAGTATTTTAGTACCAATCTTCAAGAACAAGGGAGATATTCAAAGCTGCACTAACTACAGAGGGATTAAGCTGATGAGCCACACGATGAAGCTATGGGAGAGAGTTATAGAGCATCGTTTGAGAAGACTGACATGTATTACCATGAACCAATTTGGGTTCATGCCAGGAAGATCAACCATAGAAGCAATTTTCCTTTTAAGACAAGTTATGGAGCGGTATAGGGAGCAGAAGAAGGACCTACATATAGTTTTCATAGACTTGGAGAAGGCTTATGATAAGATACCAAGGAAGGTTATGTGGTGGGCTTTGGAAAAGCATAAAGTCCCAACAAAATATGTGGCCCTCATTAAGGACATGTACAACAACGTGGTGACCAGTGTGCGAACAACTGACTGTGACACAAGTGACTTCCCAATTAACATAGGACTACATCAAGGATCAGCTTTGAGCCCTTATCTTTTTGCCTTGGTGATGGATGAGGTCACAAGGGATATACAAGGAGATATCCCGTGGTGTATGTTGTTTGCTGATGATGTAGTACTAGTGGATGAAAGCTAGGCAGGAGTAAATAGGAAGCTAGAGTTGTGGCGGCAGACTCTAGAGTCAAAAGGGTTTTAGAATTAGCAGGACTAAAACTGAATATATAAGATGTGACTTCGGTTCTGCTAGACAGGAGGTAGGAGATGTGAGTTTGGAAGGTTAGATAATGCCCAAGGATACTTTTCGATACTTGGGATCAATGCTACAAAGACAAAGAGACGGGGATGTCGATGAGGATGTTAGCCATAGAATTAAAGTGGGATGGATGAAATGGCGTCAAGCATCCGGTGTTCTATGTGACAAAAGGGTACCACAAAAGCTAAAAGGCAAGTTCTATAGGACGGCTGTTAGACCTGCGATGTTGTATAGTACAGAATGTTGGCCCACTAAAAGAAGACATTCAACAATTAAGTGTCGCGGAGATGCGTATACTGCGTTGGATTTGTGGGCATACACAAGGATGGATCGAGTGCGGAACAACGAGATACAGATCGTCTAGGGATAGCTCCAATTGAAGAAAAGCTTGTGCAACACCGACTAAGATGGTTTGGGCATGTGCAACGAAGACCTCCAGAGACACCCGTGCATAGCGGCATCATAAGGCGAAACAAGGATGTGAAGAGAGGTAGGGGCCGACCAATTTTGACCTGGAAGGAGGCAGTTAAGAAAGATCTAAAAGATTGAAATATAACAAGAGAGTTAGCCTTAGATAGAGCTGCTTGGAAAGCAGCTATCCACGCGCCTGAGCCTTGATTAGGTTCTTCCTTGTGCTTCTTTCCAAAATCTTTTAAAACTTTGGTTTTTTTGTTTGAAAACCTTTTAAAAAAAACTTTCCACTTTCTAGCGGTTTGGTTTGGGTTTCAACTCTAGCCTACCCAACTTGCTTGGGATTAAAAGGCTATGTTGTTGTTGTTGTAACTTTTTTGGCACCAAATTTGACCGACTCGTCTTATTCAAAATATTTGCGAAAATGTAGAAAATTTTCAATGCTAAAAATAAATCCCAATGAAAATAGGTGATAATTGTGAGTTTTTTTGAATAAGACGAGCAAGTCAAATTGGTGTCAAAAAAGTCAAACGACCTATAAATTGGGACAGAGGGAGTAACTATTATCAAACCCATCTATCTTATCCAAAGGTTAACTCGTAGGCTGAACTCAGAAAATAAGTCCACTGAAACTGACAAGATGTTATGGATTCTTCTCCATATGTCTAAAACTCTTCGGATTGCTATAAGTCATGCATTGATGTAGGTTCCTCTACTTGAAATCAAGAGTTCAAGACCTATTTGGGATATATACGAATTTCAAAGGAAGTTTGGGGAAAAAGACTGAACGTTGGTTGATTTCTTCGCAAATGAATTCCATGTCAAATGGAGCCATGCTGCAGTATGTATATTAATTTCTGCAACCATCAGATATTCAAACCACTTCATCACTAAGTTATATGACACTTAGATGATTTCTTATCCTAAAGGCTAGACCCTCACAATTATTTAAATGAGCTATAATGCTTAATTGAACTCATTTATTCATTGAAGCAAACATGCATTTGCTATTACATACTCCATCCCAAAATATAGGGCTCATTTTATTTCATTAGGAAACGACTTTGACCAAAAATTACTCTATTGATATATTTTTTTTGCGACACAAGATTTAGGTTATTAGATTCATATTCAAAGTACTTCCTTATGATTATGATTTTGATCACATAAATGATATATACTAGTGATGCAACTATTAGTCAATGTCTTGTCCTGATGAAACAAAATATGCCTTACATTTTGGGATTTAGAATAGATCTTACCACACAGATATGCTTTCTTGATGGATGAATGTCAACAGAATGCACCATGCCAGTAACGATGCCGCGACCCCTGTACTCGCAAGTTCATCCATTGTCAGCATGATAGCATTGTTTGGCAAATAGATACAATGAAACATATGCCAAGAAGAATGTTTTTGAGTCCTCTATTTTCTATTTTATCTCATTTGATAGCAAATATGAAAGTTTATCTAGAGGGCAGTTACAGGAGGCCAGTGCTGGGATAAGATGCCAGCACGAACAGAAAATATACAAAATTGCTTCAATCTTGTCAAATAGATGGTTCAGCCTTAAGTTGAGAGTAAACTATCATATAAGGATTTCACCTGATTGTAAACTTACATTCTGTGGAAGTACCTGTAACCTTCTATTGCATGACACAGATTTTGTTGAATAAGCATGTTTTTGGGACACAGGATTTTGTCTTGTAACCATAATTCACAGATATTATCATGATCTTATAAATGTACTCACATAGAACAATAGCAAGTGAGATTGGAATGAAACCAAACATTTTCTTGGGAGACTACAACTATAGCACAATTACAATAAGCTCCAATGGCAGTTCCATTTGGGTGTGATCGGTGGTGCTTATTCTGGCATTTTCCGCTTCGCTGTGCAGAGAAGCCATTCGGCTGTGCACAGGCAGCTGAACAGCCCAAGGTGCACTAGGTTAGCTACTTAGCTTTATTTTTTTAACAAAAAAGGCACATCTCGGCTCAAGGTCGTGGTTGCCTGTGGAGACTGTGTCTGACAGCTGCTCCTGTAGCTCGATGTGGTTGTTGACAGCTACAGCCAGCAGATCCAATCACACCCTTTATCAGTTCAGGACAAAAGTATTAAGGAACATGCACCAAATCAGCCTGCACAACCCAAAGGACCAAACATTATCTGATTCATGTTTGAGTTATTGCCCTCCGCACATGCCACAATTTTGTAGAAATGCACAATTTAATGAATTCTGCACCAGAGCTTATGCATAGGTACGGAACATTAATTAGAAATGTTGAATGTTGAACTGGGCTTTCCAGGTGCAAGATATGGATGAGGATGATGACCAACAATTTATTTGCTCTTAATATACTTATACCCAATTCTAGTTTGGATATAAAGGACTTGCTAGCTGGAATCCAATTCTACCGAATACGGTGGTGCCAAGCTCCGAACTGGGATAGACAACTTCTAGTTATAGACTTATTGTCCAATAACAAAGAATTGGGTTCTAATTCCAACTCTGAATTCCACGAAAAACCAAACAACAGAATTCTGGAAACCAAATTAGAATTCCAGATTCCAGGCTCTAATATCTACATCAAAACTGGGTGTAACTCAAATGCCTGCAAACCATGGACATCAAAGTAATGTGATGCGCATATCTTGAAAGGTGTTGACACAGAGGTGCAGCCAAATTGTAACAATTCACATACCTCAATACCACAAAAGTAATCTACTAATACCAGAAATCCATCATTAACAGAAACATAAACATGAAGATCCACGCTTTCTTACACTCACCAGATGCCGTTACACTGGGCCACAACGGCATGCCCCTTCCTTCGATCCCACCACTGCACGCCGCATCCGGCGCCCCCCGTGGCGAACTCCGCCGGCGACGCCCACCTGGCGGCTTCGTAACCTGACATTCCCTTCCCATCCCACACCCTCGTCACCACCACCCTCCCGTCCGCTCCTCCGCCTACCACATGTACTCTTCCATCCTCGCCCGCTGTGACCCACTCTTCCCCGCCGCAGTCGAGGCCCCGGACGGGGCCCACGTGAAACCCCGCGCCGCCGGAAATGGCTACCGCGGCGTCGGAGTCAAACGAGGAGGGGAGTAGGTGAAGGGAGCCCGAGGAAGTGGATGCGGCGATCACGGAGGGGGAGCAGCGGAGCGCCGTGGCGCGGGTAGGGAGCGAGAGGGAGACGAGCGGGTTGCCGGGTTCGGTGAGGGCAAGGAGGTGGATTCTGGAGGTGGCCGGGGCCGAAGAGGGGTCGTGGACGGCGGCTGCGAGGAGGCGGCCCGAGTGGGAGGTGGCCGAGGAGGGGAGCCAGCGGACGAAGTCGATGGAGGAGGCGAGCGGGTGGCGGCGAAACGAGGGGGTGTCCGCCATGCCTGGTGTTCGGAGGTTGGAAGGTTTAGGGTTTGAGGACCGTTTTTTGTTGGCTTAACCGGATACACGCCATTAAAAATACCAGCAAAATGCGTTGCAACGAAAAAAATTAAAACATTTTTAGATCAATACATATAAAAATATACCTCACGAATAAATTTCATATCCTAATGTTTCGAATTTTTCCGTTGCCTGTGAGCGAAATTTTTATGTATGCTACTCCTGTCGTCTAAATCAGCCTCACGGATAAATTCCACGTCATATTGTTTCGATGATTCTGTTGACTGAGAGAATTTTAATGTGGTTCCAATTGGGTTGGAAAGGTTATGATTTCGCTTTCCATCAATACATAGAACGTTGAAAACGGAGTCTGTATGTGTTTTAGGTGTCCATTTTCGCATGGACTCCTTCTGCAATCCGAATCTGGTTCTTGAATAAATTTTACGTCACATTGTTTCGACGATTCCCGTCGACTGAGAGCGAATTTTAAATTGGTTATAATTGGATTGGAAATATTATGATTTTAGCTTTCCATTGATATATAGAATGTTGAAAACGGAGTCCGTATTTGATCTGGGTGCCATTTTCGTGTGGATTTCCTTCTGCAGTCCGAATTCGGTTCGTAAAAAATTTCACGTCACATTGTTTTGACAATTTCCGTTGACTGAGAGAAAATTTTAAAGTGGTTTTAATTGAGTTGGAAAGGTTATAATTTTAGCTTTTCATCGATATACAGAATGTTAAAAACGGAGTCCGTATGTGATATGGACGTCCGTTTCCGCGTGGACTCTTTCTGCAGTCCGAATCCTATTATTGACAAGCGGGTCCCACATGGATGGACCGAAAACCTTTATTTGGTCCCACCTGTCACGAGGACCGGGAATCCTTATTTGTTTTAATATTACTAGCAAAATGCACGTGCGTTACAACGAAAAAAAAATCTTTATGCACCTCTAGATCAGTATAAGAATAGCCTCGTAAATTAATTTCATATCCTATTGTTTCAAATTTTCCTTTCTATGTGACCGAAATTTAGGTGGTGCTAGTTTGGTAAAAAATATTATCTTTTGCTTTCCGTTAACATACAGGACATCGAAAATTGAGTCTATATAAGACATGGGTATCCGTTTTCACGTAGACTGATCCTACCGTCTGAATCAGGTTTTCAAATAAATTGTAGGCCATATTGTATTGACGATTTCCGTTAATTGCAAGCGAATTTTAGAGTGATGTCAATCGGATTGGAAAAGTTATTATTTTAGCTTTTCATTGATATATAGAACGTCAAAAACAGAGTCCATATGCGATCTAGGCGTCTGTTTTTTGCGTGGGCTACTTTTACACTCCGGACTCGCGAATAAATTTTACATCATATTATTTTAAAGATTTCCGTTGACTGAGACCGAATTTTAGAGCGGTTTCAGTTGGGTTGGAAAGGTTATTATTTTAGCTTTCCATCGATATACAGAACATCGAAAACGGAATCTGCATGCGACTTTGGTGTCCGTTTTCGCGTGAGCTCCTTCTAAGTCCGAATTTAGTTCATATTGTAGTTATGATTTGGATTACTGGATACATGACGGGAGGGGCTGACCAGCCGGGTCCACCTGTCACGACGGATCGAAAAACCGATGGGCCAAAAAACCTTATTTGCTTTAACATTATTATATATAGATTAGGTATAGAAGAGATTATACAAAGCACGAGTGGACCCACCATGATACATGGGTATTTAGAAAAATACCTAAAATTTTTGAAAAAAATTGAATACATATAATGTACAATACATATGTGTGTAAATAGTAGTAAAATTATTTAGAATTCAAATAGAAAATAAGACATTCTATACTTTATGGGCGTTATCCCTCTCCACACAGGGCCCACGAGTCAATGCCCATCCCAGCCCAATGATGTTACGCATCTTTGCTTAGCATTCCGGCGACCCGGCCAGCCGGGCGCCCATTCCGTCCGAGCATCCGTTCACAACCCTAGAGAAACGACGGTAGTGCCTTCTTCGTCGTCCCGACGTCCTCGCTTCTCGGTGCCTCGGTGGCCGGCGGACTGCGGCTGCGTGGCGACGCAGTGCACTAGCACCGAATAGCCTCAAGCCATCGGTCCAGGCAAAGGCAGGCATCCCGCATCCAGCAGCCACGCTAGCTAAGGTGAGCACCTGCGCGTTGCGCCGCACAACCGGCGGCCGTTGCATTATGCAGGTAAAGCGACGTGGAACACATCGCCTGCCACTCTGGCGTTCACCTGTTAATTATGCAAAATTGCAATTTTATTTGTTGTGTGGCTGAATGTCTATCAAATTGTTAAATTTTGCAATTGGTCGGCATTGATGTGTTGAATATTTGGAACTTTTGAATACCCAAGTTTAAAATCCTAGGCCCGCCACTGCGCAAGGTGCCATTATTATTCAACATATTGCAAAAATACTATTTCGTACCTTTAAAATACCATTGCTATTTCATACCTTTAAAATGCCACTGAGTACGTATCCGAGGACTTCGGGCTGTGCAACATATGCATAGAAGCCTTGTCTACATATTTACAAAAATACCAATATGTTTCTCTCTTACGCCATAGGCCCACATGTCAGCATCGTCGTCTTCCCCAATTACCTCTCCACGTGCCCACAAGCCCCACATGTGAAGCTACTCATGCGCAGTCGGCCGCTGACAGCTCGCGCCACCCAAAGAGCAAGTGCTAACGAACTGGACGGGCCACTGCCGCAGTGGTAGGGGAACAACAATGCGCCACCTGCATGGGCGGCGAACGTGGCATGGACACGGCGGCGGCAAGTGCGGGCTCGGTGAGTGTGGCAGCAGCGTAGGATGCCTGTTGCACTAGGAAACCGACGGGTAGTACCCTTGGTGAGTCAACACAATATGATCCGGGAGGTGTATGTGGACGTAAGAGTCGCTCCTCCTTGCTGTGGCACCCGATCGGCTAATCAGTTACCCGATCGCTGGCGATGGTGCTTGGGCATGTCACCTGGCTGACGACCTAGCCAGGAAAGTTGTGATTGTGGTGGTGGTGGTGGTGTTGGTTAGCTCCTGTTTCCTCTGCAAGGACAAATAAAATAGGGCAAACGTTAAATACTAGCCAGATCGTTCGGATCGGCTCTTCTCGCATCGGATCTTCAACATCGGCATGATCCTGCTATCTTGCCAATGATACATCAAAATAGTGTGTACAAATATGCAATAAAGGAAAAGAGAAACCTATCTAGATCTATTCTAGACAGTCGAGATCTATCCGAGTACCCATTATGTTTTGAGATTAAACTTATGCCGAAGATTTACAAAGAAACAAACATAAAAGAACGGATCTTTGTTGAGATCGGCAAAGATAAAACATGGTAAAGTGAATATCGGATCTTTTCTAACATGAGGTGATCTATAGATATGTCTTCTAAGGCCAGATCAAACCTAGATATGAAGCTTGCATCATGCTAACCTTACAACATTAACCATGCAGCACAAAGACATGCATCACAGAGATTATTAACTTGAAGCAAGTTATGCATGAGCCGATATGCAAGCATGCCAACTCTATGCACGAGATAACTAGTAGATCTTGCCAATAACAACGCTTAGTACAAGAATTACCATCGGTAAAACGCTACGATGCCCTATCAACATCTACTAGAGAGATCAATAGAGCCGCACGACGATATACCTTGAAAACCCTAATTGCTTAGGGGCGGCGATGCGCCAAAGGGATGTGGAGACAACCGCTGCTCGGTGAACGTGTGTCGTCAATTTTATTCAATAGTATGGGTGTAAGGAAAAATGGGCCCTAAGCCTCGTGCTTACTTCCCTAAAATGATTTTGGTGGTTGAATTGACAACACGTGCCATGGGACTAATATATGTGTACAAGTGTTTTTGTCTAAAGTCCTAAGGTGCAAAAGGTGGACTTGGGCATACAAACACCTCAAAGAAGGACTTAAAAGGTATTGGCCAGTCAGCGGCCGATTTTTTTGGGCACCAAGAAGTCCGGAGAAGCCCCATTAAGTGAACCGGCGAGAAGAAGAAGCCCAAAGCTGAATACTCAAGACCCCGTGCAGATTACACTCACCGGACAGTCTGGTGATATCATATAGACAGAAGGTGTTGGAAACGGATGAAAGCTGGCACTTGAACTCACCGGACGGTCCGGTGATTTCGTCCGGTGAGCACCGGACGTTATAGACAGAACCAGCTACAAGATGAAGACCCATGCTCAAACAAGCACCGGACGGTTCGGTGGTAGCACCGGACGGTCCAGTGAAAACGTCCGGTGGTTTCAACGGTCAAAATTCCAGTTCAACAGTCGACTCAACGGCTAGTTGGGAGTGCACACCAGACGGTATCACCGGACGGTCCGGTGATCACGCAGAAATGAGCAGGAAGCTCCCAATGGCTAGTTTTGGAGGTAAGGCCTATTTATACCCCTTTGGCCGGCCTCCACTTAGTGGTTGGAGTATCCTGAGCTAGCTCAAGTGTTGATACACATTCTCCATGCCCATTTGAAGTGTAGCAACACCATTTGAGAGCCCAACCACCACAACAGCAAAACTAGACACATCCGGCATAGCTAATGCTTTGTGCATCCTTGCTTAGGCCACCTTGTCTATTCTCCGTGCCTGTGTGCACGTCCTTGGTATATCAAGTGCAGTTGTAAGTCTTGCGAGACCCTCTGGAGTGTAGAGTGGCCGCCACCATCTTGTGAGAGGGAGGAAGGCCCTCGGGACATTGCCCAAAAGCTTCCCCTAGTGGAGACTGCGGGTAGCTCCGCGAGAAGGAATCGGAAGACCCTAATGGCCGTATCCATCCTCTAACCTTGCGTGGGCGAGGCCGTAGCCCGTGGAGGACTACGCGAGAGATAGGCTCGGGTGGGTGTGTACCGAGGATATCCGGAGACCCGACCGTGGTTGCTTGGCTTCCGAGAAAGTCACTTTGCCATCCTCCACCCTTGCGTGGGCGAGGCCACACTCCTTTGAGGATTGCGCGAGAGCAAAGCCCTTTATGGAGCGCCAACGAGGACGTAGGGGGTAGAGGCACGTTGGCCTCCCCAAACCTCAGGAAAAACATCGTCGTGTCTTCTTCGTGTGCTATCACCATCGTCAACGGGAGTTTGCATTCTTTATCCCATCCTTTAGCTTCCGTATTTACATTCTTGCAATTGTGTGCTTACATTCCTAGACTAGCTTGATAGGTTAGTTTCTAGGTGGAACTAGGTTGCAAGACTTGGCCATGGTAGAAGTAGCAACACTTAGCAAAACCTTAGTGCACATAGCTAGATTTACTTTGCATAGATTTTGCTTAGTAGTTGTAGTTTTTAGTGAGCCATAGTTTTTAGAAATCCTAATTCATCCCCCTCTTAGGCGTCAGTCCTACCTTCAATGGGTACATATTTACAGTCCTGTGGACTTGGGCGGCAAGCTTGCCCTTTCTTTAATTAAACTAAAACCCTAACCGACTCGATCTCTAACTGGACTCTTTTAACTTAAACCATTAAACTACGATACAAGGCCTACTGGCCTACTCAACATGGTGCGCGCCATCGCTCCCTTGGACAGTTTCTCTCAGCTCAAAACCGATTTAGGCCCATTAACTGGGTCGGCCAAATTCCGTGTCAACACATGCCCCATGGTTTTGGCAAATAAATATTTTATTTCAAAACCAAGATAAGAGGGAATCTCTGGCTCACACGTCCCGTCGGAACTGAACCGCCACACGTTCTTCCATGGTAATAATGATCTGCGTGACCCTTCAATATTTCTGTACGGTTCCCTTTCGCCTTCCATCGCCTCATACTTAATAAAAGGCACGCTCCCATGTTTCTCCCCCATCGGCATCTCCTCTCCTTCTTTCTCTAGCCAAGAAAAGAGCCGAGCAAAAACTCTCTTCTTGCCATGTCTTCCATTGAGGGCATGGCAGCCCCTGCATCCCAGTGGCCGCCAATGTGCAGGCTCCGCTACCGCCAATCGACGTTGTGTCGTTGGGCTTCGCTCCTTTGCCAGCGGCGGGAGCTGGCCACGTCCTTCCAGCCGCGCCGGTTGATGACGAGGAAGGATCACCGGACCAGGCCACCAAGGATTGGCTGGCTGTCTTTGGGCCAAACATCCCGGAGCCTCCGTCTAGGGTGTGGGTGAACCTTGGCATAGCCGAGGATCCTGAGGACGTGGTGGCGTCTCCTCCATGGAACCCTCCTCCGCCGCACCGATCACCGTCGCCAGAGCACCCCGCCAAGAAGAGGCGGGTAGAGGCTTCATTGCCCGCTGACGATGACAGTGAGGATGAAGAGGACGACGATGACGAGCCAGAGGAGTCAGACGAAGACGCCGAGCTGGAGGAGCCGGACGAGGACGCGGACCTCCTTGCATAGTACGAGGAGGACCCGTCCAACCTTGGCTCCTCTGGGAGCGAGGACGCCGGCGTCGAAGCCGATGACGACAACGAGGGAGCCGATGAGGAGTCGGCTGACGATAGTGATGCTTAGAGCATCCTATCTTAGTAATAATAGGATTAGTTAGATATTAGCATTAGCCGTTGCATCGGCTTTAGGAAGGAAATCCCCAAATTTTGGAAGTTAACAGTCATGGTGTCGGCTTAGGGGATATACATATTTTGTCATCCTAATATGTAAATTAATGAAATCTCCTTCCTTCCTTTACCAATTCCTCCTACCTCAAAAATTTCACCAGAGCAAACATCGGCTCAGTGGCAGCGCGCTGACTTGTATAGTCCCACGATCGGCTTTCAGTACTGACACAGCAAGCCGATCCATTCTCCTCTCCTCAGCCGATCCTTCATGAAGTGAACTTTAAACAAGTTACTTAGATCGGCATTTAGCTAGCTATCGGCTCATCAACAAATTAATTTAACAGCCGATCTGGCCAAAGGCGCACTTCCTTTGGCCAAAATTTCTGACACCCCACGCGGGCCAGAGCTTTATAAAAGCACACGTGTCAAAGCCGAGGCTCGTCTTCCATCTCTCAATCTGCAAACATACTGCCACCGCAAACTTCCTCCGCGCGATTCGTGAGATGGTGGCAACCAGTAACACAACGGAAGAACAGACTCTCTGCGAGCGCGTCTCTGGATTGAAGGTAAAGAACTTGCCCCTTCCCGAAATCCCACGGTACTTGCACGACAGTTCTCTTTACCTTGAATTTGTTCTTGATTAATCAGGCCGATGAGATGCTGATCATCTGTCAGCCAATTCCAAATCTTTCAATTTAGGGCCCAAATCCTATGAACCCCTGCATGAACTCGCTAGAACTAAAACCAAACGCCTACCTTTTGTTTATACTGACCCAGACCTAGATCGGTGGACAAACCAGCTCTGCGCTTGGCCATCCCCATGGACGGGTGGGTAGAATGGTACAATCGTGTTGAATGAGCCCATAGTTTTTTATGGCAAACAACCCGTATAGCCAATGATTTAACCCTGTCCCTCTCTCCAATGGAGAAAGACAACAATCTTCTTAGATCCATCGGCTATTTCGAGGTTGGATAGCCTGAACTGTTTTTTGTTCGGCTCTGGACCCATGACACCCACTCTGATGGACGTTGTCATGATCCTTAGTTTAGATATGCATTCCACCTGTCCTTCTCCCTTCTTCTTGACTGAATGTCCCCACAAGAAGATAATAGAGAAAAACAGTACGCAAAACTGGAGCCAGTATATCAGTCAACACAATAAGCAAACTGGCCCAGTCACAGAGAAAGAGCATACTGCCTTTCTGAACCTTTGGCTTGACCATTTCCTCTTCAATAGTCCCTCTTTGGCCCCGACGAAGAATTATCTTAACCTGGCCATCGCTTCAGCCAAAGGCCAAATCCTTGCCCTAGGAAAATTCTTCCTAGGCGTACTGTACCGCCATCTCTCCTTGAATACCCAGCGCATCCTGGCTGGACAACATATCAAGACAGGAAGACCTTGGTGGTTTGTTCAACTTTGGTGCCAGCTATACTTTCGCAATGAAATTCCAGACTTTCCAGAGCTTGAATCCCAATCCTTTCCTGACTCTTCTGGCAAGTCTATCCATTGCACCTTGTTTGGCCAGGCCCTGCATCAACTGCCTATAACTCAAACCCATGCGGCAGAAATAGCCAAGTGGTACCGGTGCTTCCACAGCTCCCAAACCACCCCTGTATACGATGCATATGCCGAATCTGAATACTTTCAGAATCCATCCTTCTTCAGGCTAGATACCTTTGGGTTTGATGACGAGACTCGTGCTATATTCGGCATCATGGCCACTCCTTGCCTCTGCCCAGTCAGCATGAGGACTAGCAACAGAATTAACAAGCCAGTGTATGAGTCTTACCAACCTGTTCTAGCTGCTCGCCAGCTCAGCCTCAATCAAACCTCTCCCCGGCTGATTATTCATGAAAAAATTCAGAGCCGGGCCGAGCTAACTGACTCCCTTGTAGCCTCCAAAGCCTACTCCATTTTCTCTGACTTGAAGCTGAATATATCCGACGAAATGGAGTTCGTGCGCACAGCCGATGGCTTCAACCTTTGGTGGGACTACTGGAGGCCTCACCTTTTCCAGCGCATGGTTGCATCGGCTCTCATTGCAATTGACCCAGATCACGAGGCCACACTAGAGGAGGTAAGCTTATGTTCAGCTTGTTTCTCTATTGCTTTCTTAATGCCCTGTTCTAACCGAATTTCCTCTCTATTTAGACACAAGAAGGCCCCACTCCAACTGATGAAACCGGCCAGCCATTCAAATATCTCCAAATGGCCCCGCTGCCCGTGTATCAAGCCAAAGCACCTTCCTTTGACAAAGTCATCTTTGCTGCTCCTGGATGCAAGCGCAAACGAGAGGGAAAAGGACTTCAGCAGCCGAGGCTCAAGAGAACTCCTTCCAAGACTCCAGCTACTGCCTCAGCTCAACCACCCCCCTCTGATTCACCGGTAAACTCTTCTCTATCGCCCCGGCTACTAAACTTTGCATTTAATCACGCACCTCATCCGTCGCGCAGGATAACAGCTCTCACGGCCAGGAGCAAGAAGGCCATGAAGAAGAGGCTTCCCCTGATCAGACATGTGCCTCTCCCTAAGACACCTGTAGTCACACGGACAAAGGCCTCAGCACTGAAGCTTATCTTCCTTAGGTACGCTTCCATCTACATATTTCCACTTTGTCTGAAACTGCTCAACCTAATTGTCTCGTTGTCAGACTTTTGACGTGGCAGCGCTGCTGAATTTTGATCCTTCGTCCATTTGTGAATCTCTAGTAACCAAGAGTCCTCCAACGTCTCCTTCAACCACAGTTGACATGGTTGCCAAGCTTGGGCACATTGCCAAGCAGCTGGAAGCCCCGATCGAGTGGTTGGTCATCGACCGTGATGGGATCCGCACAGCCCTTGAGCCGATCGTTGACATGCTGCCCTCAGGCCTGAAGCAAACGCTCTGGCCTACTGCCCTCCTTGGCTTCCTTCGTGAAGACGTGTTGGCAGTTGCGTCACGCAAGCTTCTCGCAATAACCACCCAGCCCTGAAGGAAGAAATCACCAAGGAGTGTGCTGCAGCAAACCGGTTCAATGCGGCTCTGGTCGACCAAAGGGAGGAGACGCGACTGAAGACGTCTAGGTAGAACTTGACACGAGAAAGACGGAGATCAATGACGAAATCAAGTGCCTTCAGAAGGAATTAACCGAGACCGATGATGCTATCTTGGCTAATGATGCAGATGTGAAGAAGGTCGCTGATGAAAAGTGAGGGCTATCAACATCGCTCAAGACCAGCATAGTACGCATCCGAGAGTTGAACAAAGGGCTAGTCATTGGCTCTGATGAGCCAGATCAGCAAATTCTCAGTTCTGCCGATGAAATATGGCTAAAGGCCCTCACTGTGGTCCGTCAATATCTCGAGAAACTGTCGGCTTCTTCCTCTGCGTAGCTGCTCCATTAATTACCGAACATGTTCCTTTAGACATGCCCCCAAGCGTGCAGCTCGGCAAAGAACATCGGACTTTCTTTCTTGAATGTTTGCACTGAAGGCGATGCCCAACTTGCATCGGCTATAATTAAGGCCGGTGGCGCACATCGGCCCTGAAATCCATTGTTCATTTGTTTTGCTTTATCCATTTTTTCTTCTCAAGGCGATGTTCTCACACATCGGCTCCATCGAAACTAGATGGCAACGCATCAGTCTATTTTTCTCCTCAGGCGATGCTTGGTACATCAGCTCTAGTCAAGACCAGATGGCAAAGCATCGGTCTTTGTGTAAATCACGATCCGACCCACAGGCTAGGGTAATACTTCTTCAAGATTTGTCATTGATGTTCCTACTGAACCGGACTCCTTCTAATGTTTCCATCCTGTAGGAATTCCCTGGAGCGGTCTCTACTATACGATAGGGTCCATGCCAATTAGGCGACCACTTTCCAAATGCCGGGTCTTTTTTGCCAACTGGCAAGACCATCTCCCATACAAGGTCGCCCACCTGGAAATTCTTCGACTTACCTTCTTATTGTGAGCTCTCGCTACTCTAGCTTTATTATCCTTGATCTTTTCAAAAGCCCAAAGCCATAGTTCTATTAAGTCATCTGTGTTGATGTTTATAAGAGATGCATATTCATCGGCTGATAGGTCGTTCTGAAATTGCACCTTCCGTGAGCCGATGTTGATTTCCCATGGCATAACAGCCTCTTGGCTGTACACCAACTGATATGGAGTACATTTAGTAGCTCCATGGCATGACATCCTGTATGCCCATAATGCCTCAGCTAGCCGATCGTGCCATTGCTTAGGATGTTCATCTATTTTTCGCTTGATCAATTTAATGAGACTCCTATTCGACGCCTCAGCTTGTCCATTAGCTTGAGCGTAGTACAGCGAGGACTGTATCATAGTAATACCCATTTCTTTGGCAATTTTTGAATTCTTCAGCCAAAAAGACGGTGCCCTGATCCATAGTAATAGTCTGTGATATACTAAAATGATAAATAATGTGTTCCTTAACAAAGTGTACCACATCCTTGGCCGTGACATTTTTCATCGGCACGACCTCTACCCATTTGGTGAAATAGTCAGTGGCGACCAAAATCCACTTGTACCCCTTGCTGGTCGGAGGATTTACCTATCTAATCATGTCCATACCCCAACCTCTGAACAACCATGGTTTGACAATAGGATTCAATGGCCCGGCCGGGGCCATCTAGACAGCTCCAAATTTCTGACAGTCCTGGCAACCTTTATAATACTTGAAGCAATCCTCTAACATGGTTGGCCAATAATACCCCGACCTTCTAATCATCCACTTCATTTTGTGAGCCGATTGGTGGGTTCCGCACACCCCTTCATGAACATCATGCATAACTCCAAGCGCTTCTGACGGTCCCAGGCACTTTAGCAACAACCCTTCTATAGTCCTGAAGTAGAGTTCGTCGCCAACAAACACGTGTTTCAAAGCACGATGCCTTGTCTTTTTATCTGCCCCCTGAGCCGGATCCCTCAAGTATTTGAGGAGATCGGCTCTCCAATCGACTGTATTTATCTGCATGACGTCGATGCAAACATCATCGTCTTGTTCTGTGTAGCCAGAAGCTATTTGTGCTAATTTATTGGCCTCTATATTGTCTTCTCTTGGTATCCATTTTAACTGAACGTATCTGAATTTTGCCATCAACTCTTGAGAACGTAGGAGGTAGGGATATAACAATTCACTTGCACAGTTGAAATCTTCCGTTGACTGGTTGATGGCAACCTTGGAGTCACCAAAAGCTTCTGCTGCTTCAGTACTAGCTTCTAGTAACAATTCGAGGCCTTTGCATAAAGCTTCATATTTTGTCTGGTTGTTGGTGCACCGCTCGCTAAGGCGAAAAGCAAATTCGTATTGTGCCCCCCGAGGGGAAACAATAAGAAGTCCAATGCCGCAGCCAGCATCACACGTAGACCCATCAAAAAATAAAGCCCAAGACGATATGCCGACGAAACAGTATTGTGGAGCCTATCTCTCAGCGATGAGATCGGCTAATGCTTGACCCTTGACAGCCTTGGCAGGCTTGTATCTGATATCAAATTCTGACAGAGCAAACATCCATTTGCCGAGCCTCCCTTTGAGAATTGGGGCTGACAGCATATGCTTAATAACGTCAACTTTACATACCACCCATGTTTCAGCGTTGAGCAAGTAATGCCGCAATTTGGTGCATGTAAAGTATAAACATAAACATAGACGCTCCATGTCGGAATACCTGGTCTCCGCATCGAGCAGCCGTCGGCTGAGGTAGTAGACAACATACTCCTTCCCATCGGCTTCTTGAATCAGAACGGAGTCGATGGACGTCTCATTAGCCGATAAATAGACAATGAATGAAATGTCGAGACGAGGTGGAGCCATCATTGGTGGTTCTGTCAGATATTACTTCAAATTATCAAATGCCAATTGCTGGTCAGGCCTACATATGAACTCATTGCTCTTTTGCGTCCTGATCAATGGCATAAATGCTTCAAGCTTAGTTGATAGATTAGGGATAAACCTTCTAATATAATTAATCTTGCCAATTAATTCTTGAAATTCCTTCTTGGTCGTCGGGGGTACCATTGTCTCGATGGCATGCTTACTCTTTGAGCCAATCTCTATTCCTCTTTCGTGTATCATAAACCCCAAGAATTGGTCAGCTGTGACTCCAAACGCGCATTTATGAGGGTTCATCCGCATGCCGTGCTTTCAAGTACGTTCGAGGACTTGACAAAGATCGGCTAAATGATTCTCCTGCAAAATCGATTTTACCACTACATCATCAATGTATACCGCCACAAGCCAGCTGATCAAGTCGTGGAAGATGTAATTCATGGCCCGCTGATAAGTAGCAACAGCATTGCGCAAGCCAAAGGTCATAACAACAAACTCAAACAAGCCTTGTGGGCAACGAAAAGCCGTCTTGAAGACGTCTTCTTCGGCCATAAAGATCTGATTATACCCAGCATTACCATCAAGAAAGCTCATCATTTTGTGACCGGCTGCAGCGTCGACAAGCGATTCAGCAATGGGCATTGGACATTCGTCTTTTGGCGTGGCCCTGTTTAAGTCTGTGAAGTCAATGCATATTCTAAGCTTACCATTTTTCTTCCACACAGGGACAATGCTCGATATCTAGGTGGCATATCGGCAAGGACGAATAAACCCAACATGAATCATCTTCTCTATTTCTTCTTTGACCGTATCTATGATCTTCACATCGATTTTCCTGGGATGTTGAGCGAACGGATGAAACCCAAGCTTAGTCGGCAACCAATGTTCGACAATGGATCGATCAAGGCCAGGCATCTCATGATATTCCCAGGCAAAGCAATCAGGGAATTCTCTAAGTAACTCTACCATCTTGGCTTTGAATTCCGGGTCAAGCTTTTTACTAACCCATGTGAGCCTAGGGCGATCGCCTGGACTGATGTCAACTGCCTCAAGCTCATCTAAGGGAGTAAAACCAAAGCCGAGCTTGCCTTCCTCGGCAAATTCTTGTGTAGATCCTGACGATGTTGGGGATGGATGAGGAGGCGCCATCGTAGGTTTCTCCTCATCATCAAGCAATTGACCATCACATGACAAAACATCTTTGCTGGAGGTAACATAAATTAAATTGATGTTTTGAGACCAATCATGCAGATTGGTTAATACAGAAGTTTCACATAAAAGATGGTTACAAATTTTTTGGGGCCGATCGCGCAAATCGGCCACTACGGACTGTGCATCCGTAGACAAGCTACCAACATCTATAAGCTGATGATGATCGGCCGACGCTCTTGGTGATACTAACCCATCATCTAGAAAGGAATGCCGATTGCTAGAATCGGCGTGATTCCGTTTTTTGCCTCGTTGACAAAACTCCAGTCCAACTCCTACCTTCCTGAGAGACATTCCGCTTCATCTACTGTAGATGACTATGCGATGCTGTGGGAATCATCTGCAGGGACCACCTCGATGTTGTCACCATCCCATTGGATCAGACATAGGTGCATTGAGGAAGGCACGCAACAGTTGGCATGAATCCAGTCTCGGCCTAGGAGAGCCGACTAGGGCCCATGATCATCGACCACGAAGAAGGAAGTGTTCAATGTCTTGTGGCCAACAGTCAGCTCAACATTGAGGACCCCTTTCACCTGTGACGAATTTCCCTTGAAATCATTGAGGGTGGCGTTGGTCTTCACAAAATTGTCGGCAGACCTGCCGATCTTGCGGCACAAGGAGTACGTCATAATGTTGACAGTTGCACCTGCGTCGACGAGCATCCCACCAACTGGTTTGCTGTTGATGAAGCCTTTTACATAGAGAGGCTTGAGGTGCTGATATTTTTTGTCGACCGGCTTCTCAAAAATTGCAGCAGCGGGGCCGAGACTGAGTTGTGCCATGGACTCGGCCATCTATTCGCTGCTGGGAGGACGGAAATCTTCTGGGAGGTAGAAAACCATGTGAGTACCTGCCGCTGCCTTCTTGATCACCTCATTGACCTCCTTCTCAATGTCATCCTCATCACTGGACAGGTCATCATTGACCATACGTGACGGCCCCTCCTTTGCTTCATCTTTAGATGGTTCAGTCGATGTTTCAGAAGTGTCGGGTTGCGCCTTCCGCTTCCATATGAGATTGCGATCCAAGCACAAGCTCAGAATCTCCATGACGCCTCCGAGCTTCTTGAGCAGCCGAAGGTACTCTTCTTCGGCTTGTTCCAGACTGCGCATGCGTTGAACCCTGCGTTTCTGTGATCTGGTCAAACCCTCGGGGCACCACCTTGGTAGGTGGCACTCCGAGCGACGCCGATCATTCTCAGGCTCATGCTGCTCCATGGGGGGTGGTAAGCGCCTTGGTGGTGGAGATGCAGGTCGACGCCTTGGTGGTGGAGACGCAGGCCGTTGTGGCGGGGGTGTAGGATCACGTGCACGGCGCGGCGAGGGAGTGTGATGACGGTGTGGTGACGGCGCGCGTCGCAAGCGTTCGAACACAGTCGCTTTACCGTGCTGAGCCCTACGGTTGGAACATTCTGGGTAGTCATCAATGGTTGGAAGCCTATCCATACCTTGGCTCCAGCAAAAGTGGAAGTAGGGGCAGCGCCAATGTTCCTCGCGATTGACGGTGTCGTGGTGCTCCTCGTACCACCAACGGTCCTCCTAGGGCCTCTCTTCATGCCCAGGCGAACGAGGGTACTGGCGGTGATGCTCCTCATGATGACGATGTCGTTCTCAGAAGTATACTTCCTCTTCTTCAATCGACATCGCTCCTCATTGCATCGATGGTGGTGCGCGTACATGCCAATCAACGCTCCCGAGTTAGGGTGGAATCGTCGATTTCTTTCAATTGTTCTGGCCAAAGTGTGTTCTTCAGCCCTAAATTCCAAAGGCAGATCGTCACGTGGATCAGCTTTGGCCTTCCCCTTATCATCCGTGAGCGTATTAACCATGTTAATCGAGAAGGCGGCATTTTGGAGTAGGTGAGGGTACAGCTCTGGAGTAGCACGGCGTAGGACCTTGCCTACAGTAATTGCTTCCCCCAGGCGTGCTCAGAATGTTGACTCGGTGGAGGTGGGCGCCGAGCAGTCCTCCTTGAGCGACGAATTGGTCGAGGAACTACTTGACGTGGCCGTTTCAAGGTTCAATTCCCTTGGAACAGGTATCTGCCCGTGAATGGTCTTGGAACGGACCCTCCTAAGCAGAACCTCTGGGTTATTGTGGAAATTTTCCGGCAGGTCGAAACCGGTCATACACCTCTTTGTTGCAACCACAACATAAACAACAGAGACAAGTGAGCCTGCTAACGACTAGTTGGTATTTTTATTAAAGACACAGGGTTCGAAAAGAGATTATCAACTATATCTCTGCCAATTGCTTCCCCGGCAACGGCACCAGAAAAGCTTGTTGGCGTCTCTTAGCCTTATAAGATTTTACTCCTCAAGTGCACGGAGACCGCTGTAGCTTTTCACTCAGAGTATTCCGAGTATCGTATTTTTATCCATAGGGAAGCGGCAGGCGAGAGAGTATAATTGAATAAACTCAAATCGAATGAACCGTACTTATATAAATATACTAGCTAGTCACTAGACAGGGGTAAGTCTGGTAAACGGATAAATGTATGGTGGAAAGAAGTAAATGAAACTACCTAAGATACACGTAGAAAGGTATAGTTGCCTGGGAGGACAACGAGTGAGATAAAGTTCCCAAACTCTATTCTATTCGGCTGCAAAGACTCTATCGTGGTTAACTAAGAAACTCAAGTAGCAAGTCAGGGTCTTGCGTTGAGCGAAATTCCGGCGCCTCGAGGAGTCAGGGGGTAGATAGTAGACAACCGAAGGAGACCCGGCTAACGCCTACGGGCCTACCAAACGAATGGGCCTGGGCTACACAGGCACACCACACGCTGCCACCGAGTGGGGCTACCAAGCAAATCTGCGTGGATAGGCTGGCACGCTATAAACGTACTCAAGCGAAGCTTGAGTAACAATAGATCGTCCTTGATCAGAGGAGAGGACCTAACTAGAGCCTGGCGTACAGGTTGGATTATAGCACCGGCAAGAATAACGGGACTTGACTAACTAAGATAACCACAAGTCTAAGCCTAGCAAGTATGCAAAATAAAGGGTACACCAAACTTGCAAGAGATAGAAATAAAGTAAAATATAACTGAATTATATTGAAGATTGAGTACAAAAGATATAAGAGCTGTTACCTCAGACTCAGAAGAATCTCCGAGAACTCCGAGGCAAATCTCGACTCACTCTAACTCCCAGGACTATCCTAACTACTAAGATGTGAAAAATGACTCTCTCTAAGGTAGGATATGGCTCTCAACTTCTCGACACCTTTACAAATGAGCTCTACAGGCCTATTTATAGTCCCATATGAGAGGAGGATATTTGTAGGAGGCTTAGGTCGGTGGGAGGCCTAGGTCGGTGGTCGGCCGACCTAGGGGGGAGGTCGGTCGACCTACTCCGAGGTCGGGTGACCACCCGATCCACCGCCTTTGCACTCCAACGGTTTGATCTTGCTTCCCCATGGCGGTTAGGACGGTTGTTGCACGTGTAAAATGCCTCTAAGGGTAGGTCGGTCGACCTTGTAGGAGGTCGGGCGACCACGTGTCAGGCCTGCATTGCCCATTTTGCTTCTCCCTTGGATTGATGACGTTGTGGATCCGTGACTTGGTGCATTTTCGGCCTTTGGATACATTGGATGCTTGGTCTTGCGGTTGGATTTGAGTGCACTTGTATTTTCTTCATGATGTGGATCAATGAGGTGGCAAGTGGCTGATTTTGGAGGTCGGGCGGCCTGACTAGGGGTCGGCCGACCTTGCCAGTGGGTCGGGCGGCCAGCCCTAAGGTCGGCCGACCTGGCTGCACCAGGCAGGCTTGACCCTTGGTCGGCCAACCTGGTGATGTGGTCGGCCGACTTGGCCACTTTGGCCAGTGTGCCTCATATTTGAGCCTTGGCTTGTTTTCATCTATTTTATATGCATTTTGGTACCTGCATCCAAATATTCATACAAAACTTGTCGAACTCATTAGTAGAAGGGTTAGTCCATAATTATTCACTTGCATAACTCCATTTGATTGGTAATTGACGGTAGATATCGTGAAATTACGACCGTCAACACCCCCCCAAGCTTAAACTTTTGCTCGTCCTCGAGCAAAGTTAAGACTGAGAGTGGATCAGGAGTTGCTGCAATATCGAAGATGATGAGAAATTCTTATATGTGACTCAATACTCATGCTTTTGTTTTGAGAAGTGAAATAATTGAAGCTCACCTTGTGTACTACCTGTGGTGCATCTGTTTGCTTACCTTGCCTTTGGCGGTTGAGAGATAGAATGACCATTGTACATGAGTTCTTCTAACCTACTCTATTTGGATGTCTTTCTCAGGAGTTTTTCAAGATTTTTCAAAACAAAAGTAGCTTCCCCAAGGTGCTGTCAGACGCTCAAAAGTGTATCCTCACCAAGGGCCAGGATTCGGCCAACACTTTCTTACACTAAGGTTTTTGTGAAGCTTTGGGTAGGGAGAATGTGGCACACTTAGGATATTTATTTTGCTAAGCCAAAGATTGGACCAAAGAGTGTACTCTATCACTCCTCCTATTGATCACTGGAGTATGAGTGATGGTATTGTATGCCTCCTTCTCTTAGTATTCATCCCTTGTAGCCTTTTGTAGATTCGGAGTGGATATGGAGCTTTTATTTATTTTTACCATGCTTGAACTTGCATGATTTTCATTTTGCCGTGCTTTTGCACGCATTTTTTTCTTTTTGCCATGCTTTTGCATGTTTTTCTTTTTTTGGCTCTATACCCTTACTCCTTGAGATTTGAAGTCTAGGGATTATGAGAAGTATTTGGAGACATTTTGGTGGATGCAAAGTCCGGAATGGATCACTTGCATTTTTGCTTTTGTACTCCAGCTATCAACAGAAGGTGATATTTCTTCTTAAAGAGACTCAAAATTTGACAAAGCTAAAAATATCACTAAGCAGCTCTTTATAGCAGTTTCAACTAATTAAAGCATTTTTGGCTCTGGTAGGTATTTTTGACCAAGGGGAGTTATATTTTGTTATTTTCAAAATAAAAATCTGAAATGTTCATCTTACCAAGAGCATGAGAGAATTATCCCATATTCAAGTCATATCATTTATCTCACAACAATTTAGCCTTGTTATCACAAATGGCATCCACAAGATAGAACCTTAGTTTACTTCTTTTATTCACAAACTCAAAATTAAGTTAAGTATAAGTCACATGCAAGAATTAAATCATTCACTTGATAGAGCAACTATTCATCATTTCCAAATTGAAACTAGCATATGAACTTATCATTAAAGCATAGGAGTTTTTTTTATATACTGAAATAAACAAACTAAAATTAAGCAAACTAAGTTAAACAAACTAGATTGAGCAAACAAACTAATAAACTCTCAAATCAAAGATACATGAGTGGTGCAGAAATTGGGGGACTGTCATACATACCCAGCTGTCGATTTGGTTCCCTCCCAAGCTTCAACGAAGCTACTCGGATTAGTACCCATAGTACTGGAAGAATCGTTGGGACTCATCAAAGGTGCGCTGAGCCGTCGCTTCTATTTTGAGGAGGCGGTTGTACTGTTCGTCCTGGGTCTGCTGGATGACCTGAGTGCGCTCATCTGCTTGGTTAAGCTGCTGGGCCATCCCAGCTGTGCGCTAGTCCTGAATGGTCAGGGATCTAAAGATGGCACTCAACGGGTCTCCTACAAAGCGTGCAGAGGCAGATGGTCCTGCCTCGTATGTGCTGACCCAAATCCATAGAAGGTTCCTCCTCCTTGCTGCTGTGAGAATGCAGCGCTTGGCTCGTGTCCCCATTGTGTTCTAGATCCTCCGTGGGGCTGCCACGTCGGGTCTGGTCCTTGGGTGTGCAGGACGTGCCCGCCGCGGTATGGAACCAGGTAGGTCCCGTCCCAGCGGTCTGCGCATCCTGGGCTTGCTTCTGTAAGTGCTCTTGGGCTGCCCTCCTTTGTGCCCTGGTCATGACTCCTGCTACACTGTGCCTGGGCTCCTCTAAAGGATCTTCCTCTGGGACGCTCTCTAATGGCATAGAGAGTGTGTCCATGTGGTAGATCTTGAACTGAGTCGTTGGTAGAGGCATTTCAAAGTTGTACCCCTTATAGATCATGACATACGTGTCCGTGCTGGGGTTCTTGCGCAGGAAGTGTTCCCGGATGAAATGGCTCTCGATGACTAGGTTGGGTGTGTCAGGGGGTAAGAATGCCACCTAGGCATTAGCTAATACCCCTAATTCGGATGCAATACTCATCACGAATGACGTGATTGATATCGAATTTTCATTCCAAACTAGTTTCATCCAATGGTAGAGCATGGCGGTGACAGGTGCATGTTTCTGCTTACGCCACATGGCATAGAGGATATTTAAGTCCTCTATGGTCACGCAAGGTGTGTCATCGCGGGGCAGGACTACGATGGTAATCTAGCGGGCCATGAACCGCATAGTGGGGTGCTTAATGTTAATGATGCTCTTCTTCCCCTTATAGTCCGGCCCGGCTAGTTCCTTTCAGAACTCTGTTGCATTGAAGCCTACGGGTTCGGCTGCTATAGAGCAGCGGGGTGAGAACCCGAGAGCATTGCTGAACTGACGGAGTGTCAGTTCATGCTCAGAGTTAAAGAGTCTGAAGTGAACCGTTGTGCCGGACTCCAGTGATACTACTCGGAGGGTCATAAGAAACTCCTTTGTGAGGAGGACTATGCCTCCCTCGCTAACATGTGCAAAATTCTCCCAGCCTACCATACCGAAAATTTCATCGAATTCATCATCCATACCTGTGCTCGTCATGAGGACTTCATCGAAGCACTTAGTGAGGGTGATAGGCTTGGTGTGGAGTCGCCTCAGCAAGTCGGCCTCGTCTTGATTGCGCGTTTGGATTTGATCCAGCAGCAATACGGGCCCGGTGACGGAGGACGAAGCTTCTTCTTCTCCCGGCCCAGCACTTGATGAGCCTCTGTCGGACACTGTCCTCGAGTTCTGCGAGCTAGAGGATGTTGGGAACCGTATGTGCTGCCCCGCCTTGCTGATGGCACTTCTCGCCCTCTTGAATGCGTGCTTCATCTTGCACAAAAAATGACCACAAAACTACGAGACAACAAAATAAAATGCACGTTAGCAGTTAGTCGTCCTTGCGGGGCGTGACACCACCACAACTCGTTCGTGGTCTTGCCGAAGAGAGGAGCTAGTAGATAGAATATTTTTGCTCAACTAGATTTTTATTCGGACATTACTTAGCGAAGCAAAGAGCTAAACCAACTACTAAACACAAGATTTTAAGAGGGAGAGAAGGGAGCTTGTGTGGTGCATTGAGCAAGGGGAGTGAAGGGCTATATTTATAGCCAAATGGGAGCAGCAGGGGGTTGGGCGGCCAGCTAAAGGAGGTCGGCCGACCCATGCCCTGGTCGGCTAACCTGTGGCTCAGTCGGGCGACCATCTTTGCGTGATGAAGCAACAAAGGAGAAAGAGATGGTGGCCTTTAGCCTTGGTCGGCCGGCTTTGGTCAGACGTCGGGCGACCAGCTCTGGTGATTAGAGGAGGTGCAAAGTGGAGAGGGCAGAGGGGGGTTGGGCGACCAGCACATGGTCGGTCGACCGGCCTCAAGTGCTGCTCGATGCCTTGCTTCGGAAGAAGGTAAAAAAAAAAGAGAGATAAAGGGAGAAAAGAGAAAGGAGAGGAGGAGGTGAGGGGGCAGGTCGGGCGACCTCAGGCGGCGCTGCCCCTCTCCATTTGTGCCTTGCTTAGGAAGTGAGCAAAGTAGGAAGCAAGAAAGAGATAGAGCAAAGCTAAAGCGAAAAGAAAAGGAGAGAAAGAGAGTGAGAGTGAAAGGGAAAGGAGAGGGGAGGCAGGCTTGGTCGGCCGGCCTGACCTTGTGGTCGGCCGGCTTGACCAGCCTCCCTCTGCTTACCCTTTTGCATGGGGTGGTCGGCCGGCCCTGGTCTAGGGTCGGCCGGCCCCTAATATTCTTTTTTCAAAAATGGGAGGTATAAACTAAATGCAATGACATATAAAAATTATGCATTGCCAAAAATTTAAATATGCAGTGGAAGATGAGAATTTAAACTAGCGGAAAATAAATATGCCGTTGGAAGATAATGCCAGGTTTACCTCTTGGCGGGAGCGAACCATTTACCACCCGTCGGTATGTTGCGTGAGCGTATGTACGGGGAGGTAAGCGGTACCTTTGCGAGCCACTTGGAATTTGTCGTGGATGGGTCTTGGGCACGCTCGTTGTCAACATGCCCCATAGTATTTATCCTAGGGCCTCCATGGGTATGCTGATTTTTATTGCACCCTCGGTTGATGGGTCTTGTAAAATCATGGGTGCCGACCTTCTTAACAGGAGCTTTGCCTCCTATTTCCTGGTTCTTGCGGTTAGCCTTTATGGCTCTCGCCTTCTTCCATTCGTCTTCCTCTCGTTGTCGGATGGCAGCCTCGGTAGCTAACTTCCGTTTCATAAATGCTACGAGACTGTCTATCTCTTTAATTTCCCGGAAGCATCGTAGACTGGCGGCTTCGGCACATACTTTTGGCACTTGAAGATCTTCACTTGGCTACACTGCTCCACTTTTGGTCTGAAGGAGAATGTCTCCCTCATTCCGTTTATGTTGCGGTGGACTTCTCCGGCCCCAACATCTATGCTTGCTTCCGCGGTACTCAGAAACGGCCGCCCAAGAATGAGCAGTGTCTTTGCATCAATCTCCATGTCCAATACCACAAAATCCACGGGGATGAGGAAGTTTCGGATCTTCACCGGGACATCCTCGGCGATTCCCGCGGGGTGTCGGATAGATTGGTCCGCAAGTTGCAGGCACATACTTGTGGGCACGAGTGCCGTGTGATTCAGTTTATCGAAGATAATTTTAGGCATAACGTTGACGCTTGCTCCAAGATCACTTAAGACTTGATTGAAGACTTGGTTCCCAATTGAGCATGGAATGGTAGGACTACCCGGGTCCTTCTTCTTCTATGGAGGTTGGTTGAGTATAACTGCGCTACACTCCTTGGTCATATGCACAATTTCCGCTGATGGCAGTGGTTTCTTATTGTTGAGTATATCTTTCAAGTACTTTGCATATGTCGGTACCTGCATTGCATCTAGCAGAGGTATATTGATATATAATTTCTTAATGACCTCAACAAACTTACTATATTGTTCATCTGCGGCAGCCTTTTTGTTGCGCTGAGGGAATGGCAACACCGCTGAGTCATAAAACTCGTGTGGGAGTTTTCGGTGGTGCCTTCTCCTTCGCGGCACCTGTGCTGGTCTCTGGATTATCATTCTCCTCCATTTCGGTGGTCTTCTCCTGTTCCTTGCCTGTATGGTTAGTGCGTGACGCACCACTAGGATGTGGAGGGTCCTGAGTGGACTTACCACCCCTAGTAGTGATGGCATTGATGTGCTCTTTGGGAGGAGGTTCCGGTTGTCCCGGAAACTTTCCTGCATTAGCATTAGGCAAAGAGGCAGCCAACTGAGCTATTTGTGTTTCTAACATTTTATTGAAACTCAGTTGATTTTTCATAGCACTGTTAAAAGTTTCCATTTGCAAGGAAATAGATTCAAAAAGTCTATCATTTGCATGAAACTTTTTACTAATGCTATCATACACAGCTTTAGGATCAAAAGAATTAGGCTTATTGAACTGCTGTGAATTACCTGAGGAGTTACCTTGTCTGGAGAATGGCAAATATGGGCGCGTGTTCCAGCCTGGTTGGGGACGATTCCCGTTATTGAAGTTGCTAGAATTACCAATGAAGTTGGTGTCTTCCGGTCGCGTTTCAGGGCAGTTGCTCCCTGAATGCCCCGTGTTCCCGCAGACTTCACAAGTCATGCGAGTGTCGAGGGCCTGAATTGGTGCGGTATCAGGATTGTCTTCTAGCTTCTTTAAAAGCAAGTCCATCTTGGTGGCCAGCATGTCCGTGCTGTCGATACGATGGACTCCACGGGATCGTGGGTGTGATCTATCTTCCTTCCATCCCTAATTAGTGGCGATCTTCTCAATCAGATTTTTGGCCGCTCTCACACTTTGGGATAGGAAAAATCCTCCAGCGGCTGCATCCAGGTGCTCTTGAGTAGTACGGTTTAACCCGTAAAAGAAACTCTGAATGATCAGCCATTCTTCCATGCCATGGTGGGGGCAGGCTGCTATGTATTCCTGTAATCTGTCCTAGGCCTCTGTCACCGTTTCATCTGTGAGTTGTTGAAAGCTTGAGATCTTGTTTCTCAACGCGTTGGTCTTTCCCAGAGGGAAGTACTTGGCGAGGAATGCATTTGAGCACGCATCCCAAATTGTCAGTGTTGCGCGGTTGAGGTAGAACCATTGCTTTGCCTTTCCGACAAGTGAAAATGGGAAGAGACGTAACTTAACAGCATCGGCGGATGCACCTTTCATGGTAAATGTGCTGCAGATTTCGAGGAATTGCTGCAGGTGGTTGTTGGCGTCCTCCGTTGCTAAACCGTAGAAGGAAATGGATTGAACCATGTGAATGACTCCCGGCTTGAGTTTGAAGTTCTCCCCTGCGTTGACGGCCGGTCCCGTAGGGACATTGCTACTGGATGGGATGGAGAACTCACGGATGGTCTTCTCGGAAGGTACGGCCATCTCATCGGTGTTCGAGGAACTACTTGATGTGGCCGTTTCAAGGTTCAATTCCCTTGGAACAGGTATCTGCCCGTGAATGGTCTTGGAACGGACCCTCCTAAGCAGAACCTCTGGGTTATTGTGGAAATTTTCCGGCAGGTCGAAACCGGTCATACACCTCTCTGTTGCAACCACAACATAAACAACAGAGACAAGTGAGCCTGCTAACGACTAGTTGGTATTTTTATTAAAGACACGGGGTTCGAAAAGAGATTATCAACTATATCTCTGCCTATTGCTTCCCCGGCAACAGCGCCAGAAAAGCTTGTTGGGGTCTCTTAGCCTTATAAGATTTTACTCCGCAAGTGCACGGAGACCGCTGTAGCTTTTCACTCAGAGTATTCCAAGTATCGTATTTTTATCCACAGGGAAGCGGCATGTGAGAGAGTATAATTGAATAAACTCAAATCGAATGAACCATACTTATATAAATATACCAGCTAGTCACTAGACAGGGGTAAGTCTGGTAAACGAATAAGTGTATGGTGGAAAGAAGTAAATGAAACTACCTAAGATACACGTAGAAAGGTATAGTTGCCTGGGAGGACAACGAGTGAGATAAAGTTCCCAAACTCTATTCTATTCGGCTGCAAATACTCTGTCGTGGTTAACTAAGAAACTCAAGTAGCAAGTCAGGGTCTTGCGTCGAGCGAAATTCCGGCGCCTCGAGGAGTCAGGGGGTAGATAGTAGACAACCGAAGGAGACCCGGTTAACGCCTACGGGCCTACCGAATGAACGGGCCTGGGCTACACATGCACACCACACGCTGTCACCGAGTGGGGCTACCAAGCAAATTTGCGTGGATAGGCTAGCACGCTATAAACGTACTCAAGCGAAACAATAGATCGTCCTTGATCAGAGGAGAGGACCTTACCAGAGCCTAGCGTACAAGTTAGATTATAGCACCGGCAAGAATAACGGGACTTGACTAACTAAGATAACCACAAGTCTATGCCTAGCAAGTATGCAAAATAAAGGGTACATCACACTTGCAAGAGATTGAAATAAAGTAAAATATAACTAAATTATATTGAAGATTGAGTACAAAAGATACAAGAGCTGTTACCGTAGAATTAGAAGAATCTCCGAGAACTCCGAGGCAAAGCTCGACTCACTCTAACTCCCAGGACTATCCTAACTACTAAGATGTGGAAAATGACTCTCTCTAAGGTAGGATATGGCTCTCAACTTCTCCACACCTTTACAAATGAGCTCTACAGGCCTATTTATAGTCCCATATGAGAGGGGGGGTATTTGTAATAGGCTTAGGTCGGTGGGAGGCCTAGGTCGGTGGTCGGCCGACCTAGGGGGTAGGTCGGCCGACCTACTCCGAGGTCGGGCGACCACCCGATCCACCGCTTTTGCACTTCAACTGTTTGATCTTGCTTCCCCATGGCGGTTGGCGGTTAGGACGGTTGTTGCACATGTAAAATGCCTCCAAGGGTAGGTCGTCCGACCTTGTAGGAGGTCGGGCGACCACGTGTCAGGCCTGCATTGGCCATTTTGCTTCTCCCTCGGATTGATGACGTTGTGGATCCGTGACTTAGTGCATTTTTGACCTCTGGATACATTAGATGCTTGGTCTTGCGGTTGGATTTGAGTGCACTTGTGTTTTCTTCATGATGTGGATCAATGAGGTGGCAAGTGGCTGATTTTGGAGGTCGGGTGGCCTGACTAGGGGTCGGCCGACCTTGCTAGTGGGTCGGGCGGCCAGCCCCCAGGTCGGCCAACCTAGCTGCACCAGGCAGGCTTGACCCTTGGTCGACCGACCTAGTGATGTGGTCAGCCGACCTGGCCACTTTGGCCAGTGTGCCTCATATTTGATCCTTGGCTTGTTTTCATCTATTTTATGTGCATTTTTGTACCTGCATCCAAATATTCATACAAAACTTGTGGAACTCATTAGTAGAAGGGTTAGTCCATAATTATTCACTTGCATAACTCCATTTGGTTGGTAATTGACGGTAGATATCGTGAAATTACGACCGTCAACATCGATCTTCATTGGAGCGCGGGCAAAGACTAACCTTTCCTTCTCGATAGCTCTCTGAATCTCAGACCGTAGGATCCTGCAGTCAACTGTATTATGTCCATCTAGCCTGTTGTGCCACATGTAGTATTTGCGACCACACATCTCCTCGGCCGTGGGTATGTGGTGCCCGGCTACTGGTACTAGGTGCTTCTCCTCGAGCAACAAGTCAAAGATGGCCTCAGTTTTGGAGACGTCGAAATCGAAGCTCGGGGTTTGTGGGGGATAGATATCCCTTGGGCCGTCACGGCACGGATTCAGTACATGGGCCGTTGGAGGGCCCAGTAGAGCCAGCCGGCCCTTTTCAGGGTGCCGACTGGTCTCATGGGCCCAAGAACGAAGGACAAGCTTGAAGACCAGGTCAAAGGTGCTATAATTCGGGAAAAACACAGAGGAGTTGGTTCGGACTCTGCGTAACAGGAATAGCGGGACTCAAGGAAGGAAATGTGTAATCGTGGATTCTGTGTATTCTTTAGGTTTCCAAATAGAGTTGGACTCATAGAGAGAACTTGACTTGTAACCCAAGCCCAGCCGGATTATATAAGGCGGGTGAGGGACCCCTACGTAGATCATCAAACATCTCATCGCATACCAGCCACCAAACCTTCAAGCCCTCATTGTAACCTTGAGAATTCAGATCAATACAACTCGCCCCAAGCAGGACGGAGGGTGTTACGCTCATTGCGGCCCGAACCTGTATAAACCCTCGTGTTTTGTTGCATCTCTACGCAAACCATCGAGCTACGCCGATCTCGCCGCCCCAAAAGCATCACGTAACACGTCCCGTGGTGCATTGTCGGCATCAAACCCCGACAGTTGGCACACCAGGTAGAGGCAGGCGAAATCAGCATCAGCTAGCTCCATGGCTAATCGTCTCGTCAACAGCTTCGTTCCAGGCGACATGATTCAGTTCGGATCAATCACCTTCATCGCCGATCGAAGCGGCGACCTCCACCAGCTTCACAGCGCGCCGATGCAACCACCAACCACCTCGGGCCGACCTGCGTCGTCAGATCGTCGCCAGGGACCGACGCCTCATCAGCATCCATCGACTCCGCGCCAAGCTCCAGCACCTCGGCGCGAGGCGCCGGCCCCTCGCCCAAATCCGGCTTTACGTCGCGCTGAGTCGGATCGGGCTCCCCGTGGTCGCCATGACTTAGGAGCGCGAAGCAACCGCAGGGTCTCCTTCAGGGTTGGATCTACGACGACCACGCCAGCCCGAGCGGAGCCTGCGACCACCACCACTCCGACTCCGACTCGTCGCACGGCGCTCTCGACCTCCCCGACTCAAATCTGGACTCGGATTAGTCGGGGGCCGAGATCATGTTCCTTAGGAAACCCCTCACGAGATCAGCAACAGGCCCCCCTCGGGCAGTACCCCACAGGGCCCAGGGAGAGTCCCTGTTGACACACGTTCCTAGGTGCCACATCCGCTACGGGTCCCACTACCTCCACTAGCATTGAAGCGAGCCCGGCCGGCTTCGCCCGCCCGGGTTCGAAAGAAGACTCGGGTGGAGCCTGCCGTTCCCTCCATCCCGTTTGGCCTCCGCAACTCTGCTGCTACGTACCAGGGGCTTCTCTCCCGTGCCTCGGTTCCCCTCAACAACGACGAGGGTGCGCGGGGGGCGCCCAGCTCAAGACAGTCCGTGCCTCTTCCGGACAATCGCATCTACAATGGGCGTGACGTGCCCCCAGCGGGTCGTCGCCCACGACTCGTCCTCGATCCCACGCCGGCGGAAAGATCCGTTCGCCGGAGCATCTCGCCGACTCGCGAGGCTCGCCGTTGCCCGGTGAGCACAGAGAGGGCTCGTGACTCGGGGCGCCCTCATATGATCTACAACATCGACACTCCAACGGTCTCCAAACACGCCACAACTACCGCGATGACCGCGACGTCTACGGTCCCTGCCGCGGACGCTAGCGTGGGGGTAGCGGCCACGACCACCAGCAGGTCCCAGGGATCGTTTTCTGGCTGCACCCTCTGCCTCCCTAAGATCTTTGTAATCAGCGGCGCGGGGAACGAAATCGACGAAGTGGTCTCGGATGATGAGCAACCTGTCCTCGCTGAAACTTCGCAAGATCACCACAGGAGGGAGAGGGCGAATCGCATCCGTAACATCCGACGCCGTCACATCTTGGGGAACAAGGATCCTACACTGCCTGTCTCAATAGACGAGGTAACTCGGGCTAGCGAGGATGAGCAGGAAGTGCAGAGCCACAGGCGCAGGAACTAGATGCGGTAGCAGCGCCGCGATTGGCAGACTGCACAAGCTAGGCGACAGCGCGAGGCAGCAATCCCCGCGCGCAATCTTCTAAAAGAATTGGAGGGAGTCATGGCGACCCCGAGTCAAGCCAGAGGGGCACTGGTCAAGCTCTGCGAACTCATCCCTGACAACGAAGACAGGGTAGCCATCAAGACCGTTCTCGCTCGGGCAGCGGATCACCTCCTGCCCAGACAGCCAGAGGTTGCCGACGCATGACAAGTTATCAACGGCAACCGCGATGCACGCCACAAAATCGAGCAATCTTGTGTGCAAAGACATCAGCTTGAGATGGATCGGCGCGCGAACTACGACCGAGACTACGGCCCCCTCAGCGCGCCCCAGCCGCCAAGTGTCACTCGGGTGCTGTCTCCGTGAACAGTCCCACCCCCCGAGAAAAATCAGAGCGGGATCGTCGACCTCAATATCCGCCTCGTCGCCCAGTGGAGGATCGTGGTAACTCGGCTGGCATCGCAGAAGCAGCTATAGCCGCCTTCGGCCGGAGAATTCAAGAAGTCGAGTGGCCACCCAACTTCAAAATCTCAAACATTGAAAAATTTGAGACAAAGATGGACCCGCGGAATTGGCTGGCCGTGTATACTACCGCGGCCTGGGTGGCCAATGCCTCGGAGGATCTCATGACAGCATATGTCCTCATCAAGCTGGGACAGGACGCGCTTCAATGGCTTCGCCACCTCAAGCGGGGCAGCATCGAGGACTGGGGTGACTTCCATCGCCTGTTCATCACCAATTTCCAGTCCCTCTCCGATAAGCCGGTGCAGCGGTGGGATCTCAAGGCTATCCGCCACAAGGACTCAGAAAGCCTGCGATCGTATCTCAAGCGGTTCCAGGCTCTCAGGAATCGCATCCCCAACATATCTGAGGACACGGTGATCAACGATTTCCTTCAGGGCTCCAACGACCAAGTCTTCGTCAAGCACATACTGGAGAGGGCGCCCACCACCTCGGAGCATCTCTTCTAGGAGGCGGATCGCTACATCACGGCGGACGAATGAGCTCGCGACCTCGTTCGCCCCCGGCAAGACGACCGGGGCAAGGGCAAGCTAGACAAGCATGAAGAACCTCCGCGACAAGATCGGCGCTGGGACAAGAGGCCTCGGGAGGAGGTCCGAGCCATGGCTCCAGCACCGGTACGACCACGTGGCCTACCTCCAGCCCAAGCTCGAACTCTTGATCAACTCCTCGACGAGCCATGCCCAGCACACAAGGATATGCGCCATACTCTCAGGCATTGCCGCGACTTCAGGGCCATGCTGAACCGTGGTCAGTTCCCAACGATGCAAGCTCCTCCGCCACCTCCTCCACCACGGAACCAGCTGCCACAAAGGCCGGCTGGAGGCAGTAATCAGCGCTTCCCCAACGTAAACAAGGAGGTAAACTTCATCCTAGTTGGGCACGGAGCGTACACAAGCAAGCGCCAACAGAAGCTGGAGGATCGGCGGGTCAATGCGGCCACCTCAGAGCCGCTGCAACCATATGATTGGTCCCACAAGCCGGTCTCGTTCAGTTGAGCAGATTAGTGGCTCAACTTTGATGAGCGAGGCAAGTACCCGCTGCTGGTTACCCCCATAGTCGGTGACACCCGACTCAAGAAAGTTCTGGTCGACGGAGGGGCCAGCATCAAAGTGGTGTTCCCTAGGGCTCTGTAAGAGATGGGGATCCCGCTCAGCGATCTCAAGAGATCAGATATCCCGTTCTTCGGGATTGTCCCGAGTGTGGGTGAATACCCGCTCGGACACATCTATCTACCGGTCGCTTTTGGCACGGCAGATAATTTTCGCATTGAGACGTTGAGATTTGAAGTCCCGACCTTTAACTGCGTCTACAATGCCATCATCGGGCGTCCAGGGCTAGCCAAATTCATGGCTGTCCCACATTATCCATACCTCGTCCTCAAGATGCCAGCTCCAGCGGTACTCCCTCCATACGCGCCGATTTCAAGGGAACATCGGAGTGCGTGCAAGAGGCCATGCAAATGGCCCTTGAGCAGAACCACATGGCGGCTCAAAAGAAGCTCAAGGCGGATGAAGTCGGTGTATTGCAGGAAGACCTCCAGATTTCGACTCAAGAGGCGGCCTTAAGCGCGGCAATTCAGCCAGCCGTTCCGACGAAAGAAATAAGTCTCGACCCCTTGGATGCGACCAAGACGACCGCCATCAACGGTCTCCTTTCTCCCAAATAGGAAGACACGCTCGTCCAGTTTCTAAGGGCCAATCGCGACATATTTGCATGGAAGCCAGCGGATATGCCTGGGGTCCCGAGGGAATGGGCCGAGCACCAACTCAAAGTGTTCCCCAACGCCAAGCCCATCAAGCAGAGGCTACGGCGATTTACTTCAAAAAAGCGAGAGGCTATTAGGGCAGAGTTAACCCAGCAGAAGGCTGCCGGTTTCATTAGAGAGGTCATGCATCCCGAGTGGCTTGCAAATCCTGTACTCGTTCTCAAAAAGAATAAAAATGATTGGCGGATGTGTGTTGATTATACCGATCTCAATAAGCACTGCCCTAAGGACCCGTTCGGGTTGCCGCGCATTGACCAGGTTGTTGACTCTACAGCCGGCTGCGCTCTACTCTCCTTCCTTGATTGTTACTCGGGCTATCATCAGATTAGCCTAGCGACTGAAGATCAGGAGAAGACAGCATTCATCATGCCTTTCGGTGCCTACTGCTATATCTCAATGCCTTTCGGCTTGAAAAACGCAGGAGCAACGTACCAAAGGGCGATTCAAGCTTGTCTCGTCGATCGTTGGGGCGAACGTGTTGAGACATACATTGATGACGTTGTAATCAAGACTAAGAACGAAGAGGATTTCATTGACGATCTGCGCAAGGTGTTTGACAGCCTGAGGAAATTCCGGTGGAAGCTCAACCCCACCAAGTGCGTTTTCGGTGTTCCCACAGGTCAGTTACTCGGTTTTGTCGTCAGCAACAGGGGAATCGAAGCCAACCCTGAGAAAATCAAGGCTATTCTGTGCATGCACCCTCCTAGATCGCGGAAAGACGCACAGAGGCTAACTGGGTGCATGGCAGCCTTGAGCCGATTCATATCACGGCTCGGTGAACGTGGTATGCCCTTCTACAAACTACTCAAAAAGGTGGACAGGTTTCAATGGACAACAGAGGCTCAAGAAGCATTGGATGCTCTAAAGAAGTTCCTCACGTCACCTCCTGTGCTCAAGTCTCCTGATCGTGCCACTGCCGACTCACCGGCGGAAGATTTGCTCCTCTACATCTCCTGTACGACTCATGTGGTCAGCACCGCATTGGTGGTAGAGTGACCGGACGGGCACCACACGGTGCCCCGACAACACCTGGTCTACTTCATCAGCGAGGTCCTCAGTCCTTCCAAAATCAGGTATCCTCAAGTACAGAAGTTATTATACGCAGTTCTCATTACCGCACGCAAGCTGCGCCATTACTTTGAGGAACACAAGATTGTAGTCGTCACGGAATTCCCAATCGGGGAGGTCTTGTGTAATCGAGAGGCCACAGGGCGTATCGCCAAGTGGGCTTGCGAGCTGGGGGCTCACGACATCGAATTATGTCCTCGTACTGCAATCAAGACTCAAGCACTAGTTGATTTCGTCTCCGAGTGGACTGAGCATCAAGTGCTTGAGAAACCTAAAATCATGGAGATTTGGAAGATGTAATTCGATGGCTCATTGAAATTGGAAGGAGCTGGAGCCGGTGTCGTCTTCACCTCGCCAGCGGGGGAAAAACTCAAGTATGAATTACAGATTCTTTTCCCGGTTTCTAACAACGCAGCTGAGTATGAAGCCCTTCTCCACGGCCTGCGGATTGCCATATCACTCGGGATCCAGCGTCTAATGGCGTATGGTGAATCCTTGGTGGTCATTAACCAAGTCAACAAGGAGTGGGATCGATCCACAGAAAGTATGGACAAATACTGCGAGGCAGTTCGTAAGATGGAAGGTAGATTTCAGGGCATCGAGTATATTCACGTTGTTTGGGATCGCAATGTGGACGCTGATATTCTGTCCAAGCTGGGTTCGTCACGTGCCAAGGTACCTTCTGGCATCTTTGTCCAAGAGCTTTATCATCCTTCTGTTCAGCTAGACGAACTGAGCACGCCTCCCGACCGGCATATCTTAACTCTAGATACACCTACTGATTGGAGGGCTCCTATCATCAAGTACATCCTGAACGAAGAAATTCCAGAGGACAAAGCAGAAGCTGAGCAAATAGCAAGACGGTCTTCCAGCTATACTCTGATCAATAACGAGTTATACAAGCGAGCCGCCTCAGGAGTTCTGTTAAAATGCCTAAGTACCTCATCAGGGCAGAGTTTGCTGCAAGAAATACACGCTGGAATCTGTGGAATTCATGCCGCCTCACGCACATTAGTCGGGAAGGCATTCAGGGCTGGTTTCTATTGGCCCACGGTGAAGAAGGACGCTGCTGAGTTAGTACAGCATTGTGAAGCTTGTCAGTTCCTCGCCAAGCAACATCACCTTCCAGCACAGCTGTTGCAGAACATACCGGTTTCATGGCCTTTTGCCTGCTGGGGGCTGGATATGATTGGGCCTTTCAAGAGAGCTCAAGGTGGATACACTCATGTGTTGGTTGCCATTGACAAGTTCACCAAATGGATCGAGTTCAAGCCAATCGCTTCTTTAACATCTGCCAAAGCGGTGGAGTTTATTCAAGACATCATCTTCGCTTTGGGGTCATGAATTCCATTATCACAGATTTGGGATCCAACTTCACGGGCTCTGAATTCTTCGATTTCTACGAACAATGGTCCATCCGTGTCAAGTATGTCTCAGTGGCCCACCCCAGAGCTAATGGGCAGGTCGAGCGAGCTAATGGCATGATACTGGATGCACTCAAGAAAAAGATCTTCGACAAAGATAAGAAGCCGGCGGGGAAGTGGATACGCGAACTGCCATACGTGGTATGGAGCCTCCGAACACAACCTAGCAAAGCTCTCGCAGGAAACACACCTTTCTTCATGGTGTATGGATCAGAAGCAGTCTTACCTGCTGACCTAAAGTGTGGAGCTCCACGTTTGGTCTTTAATAGCATTGCTGAGGATGAAGCGACCCAACTTGAGGAGATCGACCTACTCGAGGAAGAGCGTCTTAACTCTGTTATTCAGTCGGCTCGATATCAGCAGACTTTGCGTCGTTACCATGATCGGTACACAAGGCCTCGTTCCTTCTCAATCGGGGACCTGGTGCTACGCAGTGTGCTCAAAACTGCGGGACAGCATAAGTTATCTCCTCCCTAGGAGGGTCCATACATCGTGACAGAAGTTACTCGTCCAGGATCATATCGTCTGTCTCAAATGGATGGAACACCTGTCGGGAACTCCTGGAACATAGAGCATCTGCGCAGATTCTACGCATAGTATGACCTTTTAAGTTAGTAATCAGTGTCGTCATTTGTACTCTGTCCTCATTCGTGTTATATAAATAAACATACTCTTGAGTTAAAAGTATTCAGTGTTTTCTTTCAAAGCTCTTTACTCGTGATATTTACTCATTATATACGGGCAATCGGCCTAGGTTGTATGACCGACAGCATGGTGTTACATGCCCACTCTTACTCTTGATGGGGATATCTCCGGCTCCAACCACGAGAGCAATCGGCCTAGGTCATATGACCGACAGCACGGTGCTACATGCTCTCGTTCGAACTCATAATAGGGAAGCATTCAGGGCCCCAACAAAACAAAGGCAATCGGCCTAGGTCAGTCGACCGACAGCACGGTGCTACATGCCTTTGCAGGACCTCATACTCGGGGAGCATTCAGGGCCCCGCCTAAACAAAGACAGAAGGGCATAGGTCTTGATGACCTATAGCTCATCAGTGCATGTCTTTGCTTCGTCACAATACTCTGTCCTATAGAATTCGTATTTCTTGACTGTCATATGTTGTTTCTCTTTTATTCAGCTCAAACTCAGATCATGATAATATCAATTGTTCTCTTTGCGCAGGAATAATTCCCAGGTACGTATGGCATATTTCGATTTGCTCTTTAAACTAACTTGGTTTTGCAGCATAAATACTCAGCATTGTTCACGCAAGATACAAAAATACATACACACAGTATTCAAATCATTACATTACGTGGCAGATCATTGTTCACTCATTATCATCAACAAGGAGCTCAGCAATCACTCGGGCCTCATCCACATACTCAGCATTCTGATTGTTGTTTACTATCTTCCTTGGTAAACCGACCAAGTCGATCTCAGGTTGTGAATTCTTGATGACCGTAAGGACGCGAGTAAGTACAGTCTTTACTCGCTCAGACACTCTGGACTTCATATCATCCATAAATGTTGCTATGCGGTCACCTAGAGGCCATGGTGCAGCTCTTTCTGGCACACAGACGTCCAGGATCCTGATCAAGGCAGTGTTGGCATTGGAAGCAGCCTCTTTTGCCCTCTCAAAGGCGTCCTTTAGCTTATTGTAGTTCTTCTTGCTGGTCTCATAGTTCTTTTTCAAGACCTCTGACACTTGAGCCTGATGAACAGCATGATCTTGGGACTCTTTAAGGGCAGACCTTGTGGATGCTAGTACCTTCTTCATTCTCTCAAGGGCGCTTTGAGATTCAGCCAGTTCGGTCTCTTTGTCCTTAAGCGCTTGGCGAGTTAAGGAATGACTATTCTTCAAAGACTCCAACGAGCTTGCAGCCTCACAGAATGACTTCTCAAAGCCATCTCGCGATTTCTGTAGCTGTTGGTACTCATCATTTCTTTGGCGCATCTTCTCGTGTGGAATGATACAGTTCATATGCTTCTGTGAGCAAAGAATAGGCTAGTTGAGATTCTTGACGGGTTACCTTATGATTTTTCTTCTCAATATCTAGCTGCCTGCGCAGATCCGCTGCTAAGTCTCTGGCTTGATCTCTATCAGTAATAACATTGCGGTGCTCTGTCTCCCAAGCTATAGCCGTTTGTTTCAGACGAGTAATCTCAGCAGCAGCAGCTGGCAGCAAGTCCATGGTTCAGTTTAAGATCTCAAATATTGGAGTATGCAACAGTTGTCTGCGTACCTGTCGTTTCAGCTTTTCGTGCAGCCTCAGAGTCAGCCAGTTGTTGCCTCAGCGCAGTAACCTCCAGACTGGACAGTGCAGCGATCTTCTCACGAATTAAGTCGGCCTATTGCATACCACCTTGGAAGGACTTTACCATAGCCTGCAGAGAATAGTTCAAGTTGTTCAAGCAACAGTGCAATCAATATAGGTTATGTGCACAATTCACATACCTCGAAAGCTGTGAGCGATCCTGAGCTTGGAGGTGCTGGCACTATTCGGCGACTGCTATCACCTGCCTCAGTCGGTGAAGGTTCAATGCTGCTGGGCTCACTCGGGGCTAGGGAATCTGACTGTCCTTTCTCGACTTGATCAGTATCCTTGGACTCTTCAGCTGCTTTCTCTTGGGCCAAATCATGAGTTTCAGATAAGGGATGAGGAGTATCACCTGTATCGACCTCAGTCAGGCGTTCCTGAGAATCAGTAGTTTCAGGTAGTGGCTCATTTGTGGGATCTTGTTGCTTTTCTTCTGGAGTTGATCCGGTTAAAGCCTGTTGCCAGTTCTCAGATGGCATTGGCACTTCATGTCCAGTCTCAGTGGCTTTACTCGTGTGAGCAACATCATCTTCAGGGATTTCTCTTGATGTTGGGCTTGTAGGGTTTTCAGACTCTGCGATCTTTGTCCTCAGTACTGTTTTTGCTCGGGGGCTTGTGGCCTCAGCCTGTTTTCCCCTGGAGCATGTTGACAGTGATTCTATATCTTCATCAGAGCATATGGTGATAGGAAGCTTGCATGTATCTCTGATAATTTGTTCTAGATCCATATCTTCCGCTGTCAGATCGATTTCATCTTCCTCCGGTGGTAATATGGACTCAGAAGGGGCTGAGGTAGTCTCATCGTGGTGTTTCTTGGATCGCCTTTCACGATGAGAAAGTTGAGCTTCTTTTTCTTCTTCTTCTTCGTCTTCATCAACCAAGCCGCTCCAGTCAACCCCAGCGGTGCTGTCAGCCTTAGCAGTAGGATGGGAAGAGTGTCTGGACCTCTTAGCTTTATCAGATGACTCTAGAGAGCTTGTCAAATCTTTGATCGTCCTCTTGTGAGTCCTCTGTCAGCGTGTCACCACAGTACGAGTTGCTTTAGCCTTGATACGCCCCTGGCCAGTTGTAGCTCGCGTCTTCACACCACTGGGAGCAGCTGTTAGCTCGGGGGCTTTGGTGACGTTGCTCGTACTGAACTCTTGGGTGGCTTGAGCTGTACGAGGTATCACAATGAATGTGTGCTTCTCGTTGTTTCCTGCACCATGAGCAGTAGCAACAACAGCTTCCATTTCTTCGGTGGACAACTCGGATTGTCGCTTTGATAACCCGGCAGCTCCAGTGGTTGTTGGGTCTGACAGAAACTTGGATATGTTGCTTTGCAGTAATTTCAAGAATCAGAACGCGGTTATGCAGTAATTTCAAGAATCAGAACGCGGTTATATGACAGGATGGTTAAAGGAATTATAGTAAGATTACTTACAGTGGGGTTTGGATTCCAGGCAGAGTATGGTTTGGGGGTACCCTCATTGTGAGCTTCACCTCTCAATATCAACTCCACTCAGGCCTTGACATCAGCTTCAGACATAGATCAGACTGTCTCTCTAGTTGGATCACTAGCTCCACATATAGATAGGCAGGGTAAATTTTGTCCTTCAGAGGCTGAATGCATCGGTACACAAAATCTATCACCACAGCATGGGCTATGAGGCCTCTTTCTTTCAAGTTGGCTATTTCTTCCAACATTGTGTTGACTTCGGCCTGCTCCTCAACAGTTGGGCCTTCTTCCCAGCTGGGCAGCTTGCTGTCAGGTTGTCTCCCAGACCTCGAAGGGAGAGAGTTTCCATGATTTTCAATGTAGAACCACTCGGAGTGCCATCCTCTATTGTTATTTGGGAGGGGGATATCGAAATATACCGCTTTATGATTCTTTCGCAGCTCAAAGCTGGCCCCTCCAGTTACTTGTAGCACTCCGTCCCTCAGACCGGCTTTGCAGTGGTAAAGGTACTTCAACAAGCCAAAGTGCGGGACAATACCAAGGAATGCCTCGCAGAGGTGAATGAAGATCGAAAGTTGCAGGATCGAATTGGGATTCAGATGGGTCAGGTTGATGGAATAGAATTGCAGCAGGCCTCGTGCAAATGAACAAATGGGGAGGCCTAACCCGCGGATGAAGAATGGCATAAACACCATGGCTTCGTGAGTATCTTCAGTTGGAGCAGCATCATCTTCTTTGTTGCATACCCTCCAGTTGGCTACTTCCTTGGGAGGAAGGACGCACATATCCACCAAGGATCGTAGCATGGGCTCAGTGACAATGGAGGGGCGGTATGCCAGATATGGTGAGGGTATCTGCCGATTCTCGTTGTGCGGCAGGCCCTCAGTGGTGTTTCCGCGCTCGCTCAAGGTTTTCTTCTTTGGAGCCATGGAAGTGGAACCACATATCCTCCGAGGACTCCTCGGCGTCGTACGCGCCGCTGAAGAAGGTGTCGTCGAAGTCCTCGTACTCCGACGACGGTGGAGAGCGGGCGCGTTTCTTGCCTTTGCCGCTGGCCATCGCTGGAAGCAGGGGAGTGGAGAGTTTTTTTGGGATTTTCTTGGCGAACTGGCACTCAGTGGAGGCGTAATGGATGGATGGGCGATGCCTCTGCTCTTATAGCACGGCTGCCTCGCTTCGATCTCTGTGCCAACGATTCAAGAGGCCGCGGCGTTTCGACTTCCTCCACGCGTCAATCATCGTGTGGGAAGAAAATGGCTGTGGTGTATTCGGAAGTTTCCTGTTTCCTGGGGCCCTTTTGGGGTAACTCCTTGGTCCCTCTGCTCGTTCCCTTTGGGTTAACCCCATGGGGTGCGGGATTTATGAAAAATTATTCTTTTTCCCGAAATCTGAGAAAACAGGAAGCTTGAGTCGGTTTTCTATAACTCGGAGAACTGGGAGTAGACGATAGCTCGGACAAAAGGATTTGCTATTCCTCAAGTTGACTCGGCACTTGAGGAACGCATCCTGTGAAGCTTAATCAGAAAGTTTAGATCTTCAAGCTGATTGATACTCAAGTCAACTTGAAGCTCGGGGGCTACCCCATGGGGTGCACCTGGCGGTGCACCAAGAGAAGCAGTTTGGACTCAGGTAAGGAACTCTAGAGCAGTATGTTATTTATTCTGGAGTCTCGAGTCAATTAATCTCTGAATTAACTCGAGCCTCGGGGGCTTGTGGGGGATAGATATCCCTTGGGCCCTCACGGCACGGATTGAGTACATGGGCCGTTGGAGGGCCCAGTAGAGACATATCCCTTTTCAGGGTGCCGACTGGTCTTATGGGCCCGAGAATGGAGGACAAGCTTGAAGACCAGGTGAAAGGTGCTATAATTCGGGAAAGACACGGAGGAGTTGGTTCGGACTCTACGTAACAGGAATAGCAGGACTCAAGGAAAGAAACGTGTAATCGTGGATTCTGTGTATTCATTAGGTTTCCAAACAGAGTAGGACTCGTAGAGAGAACTTGACTTGTAACCCAAGCCCAACCGGATTATATAAGGCAGGTGAGGGACCCCTACGTAGATCATCGAACATCTCATCGCATACCAGCCACCAAACCTTCAAGCCCTCATTGTAACCTCGAGAACTCAGATCAATACAACTCGCCCCAAGCAGGACGTAGGGTGTTACGCTCATTGCGGCCCGAACCTGTATAAACCCTCGTGTTTTGTTGCATCTCTACGCAAACCATCGAGCTACGCCGATCTCGCCGCCCCAAAAGCATCACGTAACACGTCCCGTGGTGCATTGTCGGCATCAAACCCCAACAGGGTTGGTTCAGGCTGCTTCACCCACTGGCACTGCAATGGCTAGTTTGTCCTGGCCCATTGAACAAGGCAGGCATCAGCATCGTCTAGCGGATTGTCTTCTTCAGCTTGGACGTAGCTGATGTTCCGCCTTTGCTTCTCTTGGAAGGCCTCTGGATGGCGTCGCTTGTAGGAAGATACTTTGGACACTAAGTGGCCGACAGATTCAAAATCACTCGGCCTATATGCTGCCTTGATGGCTTTGTTCAGGCCCTTATATGGTAGTTTCGCCAAGAACCTTTCCACTAGGTGGAGGGAATAGCACCTGTTCCTCAACTCGCGGAACCGCTGGATGTACTTTTGTACTGACTCTCCTGGGTATTGGTACATGCTGGTGAGGTCTGTCATTGTCGCTTCATAAATTCCAGAGAAGAATTGCGCGTGGAACTTCTCCTCCAACTGTTTCCAGGTAGTAATCGATCTAGGGGCCAACGTGGTGTACCACCCAAAGGCTGGCCCAGGCAGTGACAGAGAGAATAGCCGAATCTTCTGAGAGCCAATGGACAGGCCTCATTGCTCTCCTGGTGTGATGAGTGATTGTAAACGAGCAAAGCCCTCTGATGGATTAGAGGCCCTCCGATGGATTGGAGGTAGATGATGAATACCTCGATGGATTGAGACAAAAGCCCTCCAATGGACCGGAGGCAATGCTCGGCGTCCGTCAGCCATGGGAGCTCGGTACACGGAGGGGCGGTTCGGCAACGGTGGTGTAAGCCCTCCGATGGACCGTGAGGCGACTCCGATGGATTGGAGAAGCTAGGTGCCACCGTGGTGCTCCAACCCGAGTGCATGGCGTGAAGGCGTGCGAGGGAGGCTTTGGTGGCTTCGGCTCAAAACCGTCACCCAAACTACCCAAGGCTTGGTGAGTTGGGCTACGACTCGCCAAGATAGAGAAGATGGGCCAAGTCCGGCCCAGACGGAGAGTTTCTAAAGTTTCCCGGTTTCTGACTTCAAAACCGGGGGTGCAAAGGTGGATTGAACTACTGGCCATGTGGAGGACATCCGAAGATTGCGTGGAAGCTAAGAAGATGAAGTCTTCATCGTGCTTGTCTGTCCCCGATATTTCGGATTCTTTTCTGTTTTAGCCCCTCCAGGCGTTTCTAGTGTTAGGGGTCTATGTGTAAAAATGCTAAAACTGAACCGGTATATAAATGGCCTAAGAGCTGGTCATTAGAGGTAGACTTGGCAGCTAGGTTTTCATTTCCTTAGGGAAATTTTCGTCATCAAGCTTTGAGCTCCAAGTTTAGGAGGGTTAGGGTGAGATCTAGCCTCCAAATCAAGAGGGAAGGTGAGGGTGGTTGCTTAGGACGAAATCCTTCATTGTAATCTGACCAAAGACCTCTTTTGAGGCTCATAATCGAAGTGGTTTCGTGCAGCAACTTTGTGTGCTTCTCCTTCTCTTTGTTCTCTTTGGTTTTTGGCTTCAATCCTTGGCTTTTTGGGTGTTTGCTTTGGCCATGGTTGAATCCTTTGTTTTCCTTGTGTTTTGGTCTTTCAAGGACGTGGAGATTATGTCGTAGAACATCTCAATCCCGAAGGATTGCCACGAGCAAGTTGTTCTTAAGCTTTCCCCTTTCTTGCTCAAATATTCACCTCTTCACGAGATCCGAAATTCCCGCTAATCCCGTGATCTTTTTCCATAAATCTTTTGGGAATAGCTTTGGAATGGGGTTAGGATAGCCTGTGCCAATTTTTTTGAAGTTTGGAGAAGATTTGGTCAAGTTTCGGATTGCTTTTGTGTGAGGTTTTCTGCTGTCCAGTTTTCCTACTAGTTCTGTCCGTCTTCAAGCCTTGTGGAGTTTAGGGGTCAAACCTTCGAATTTTGGGCTGAACTTTTGTGGAGCTGCCTTGTGGAGTTTAGGGGTCAAACCTTCGAATTTTGGGCTGAACTTTTGTGGAGCTCTTTATCAGTGAACCATAAAACTCCCATAAAAATTTTAGATCATTTGGAGGTGTTTTGACCTGGTTTTGGTATTTTTCTCTTGAGGGTGGTCTGTTAGTTTTTGACTATCGGACGGTCCGATGGTCAAACCATCGGACGGCCCGATGGTAGTTGGATTTTTATTTCTTGTTCAATTGAGCTAATAATTTGTGGAGTTGTTCCCTGGCCCGTTCTTAACCTTCAGTAAAAATTTCATAATTTTGGAGCTGGTTTGATAGGGTTTTTGATCAACTCTTTTCAGGGTGTTCGTCTGTGACCATCAGACAGTTTGATGCTATAATCATCGGACGGTCCGATGGTCTAAACTTCCTCCGTTTGTTTGGAATTTTTCAGGAGTGGTTCTTAGTTGTCTTGTGAGGGTGTATTAATTTTGGGAGAATTTTTGGAGCTTCTGTTGAGGGGTTTTGAGATTTTTTTTTGCAGTCATGTCTATCTGAAATCTGCAGTTTTCCGGAGTTGGTTCCTTTTGCGTTCTTTTTCTTAACCGTTTGAGCGTGTGCTTCCGCTTGGTGCTTGGTACATATCTGTTCAGTGGACGGTACCAAGCACGTGTTGTGAGCGAGATACGTATCCTCTCAGTGGATGGTGTCTAGCTTCGTTGTGGGTGTTGTTTCCGTTTTGCACTGCGGTGGGGTTTGAGTTTGCGTTTTTAAGTGCTCCTATTCACCCCCCTCTAGTCGCACGTTTTAGTCCTACAAGTGGTATCAGAGCAGGTTAGGTTTCCTCATACCTTAACCGGTGACGAAACCGTAGCGACGATGACTTATTTCGGGAAGATTCCCGTCTTTGGCTCCGATGGCTATCCCTACTGGAAAGGTAGGATGGAGGCGTTCCTTGTTAGCTAGAGTCAGGACATATGGGATGCTACTCAGGGTACGACTTTTGTGGTGCTTCCAGTCGCTGAGCGTACTATGCAGGATATCGTGGCTCGGCATGAGGCGAATGCCAAGGCTTTTAACTTTCTCTTTTCCGGGCTTGGTCCTATGGATTATGAGAGAGTGGGTCACTTTAAGACTGCACGTGAGATATGGTCACTGCTTAGTGCACACCATGAGGGTACCGCAACGATTAAGGCTAGGCTTGTGGAGACTTGCCGGCGCGAATATGAAAATTTCGTCCAGAAGCCGGGAGAGTTAGTAGACGACTTGTTTGGTCACTTTCAGTCGATCATCAACAAGTTGCGTGTCAACTCTGCCCCCGCTGAGCTCCCATACACCGATCATCAGCAGGTTGTCAAGTTGCTGTATGCTTTGGACAGAAAAGTATGGGAGATCAAGGTGAACTCAATCATTGAGTCGGCAGGGTATGATACAATAGGAGTAGAGGCGCTCTATAGCAAGCTCAAGGCCACATATATAGATTACAAGTTGAGGGATTCCCTTGCTTGTATGGGTTCTAAGAGTTTAGCCAAGGCTACCCCCTCTAGTGTGTCTGTTGCTAACCCCCTTATGCACAACTTCTCGCTTTCTGCTTTGATGTCTGTGACAGAGGAGCAGTTGGCGTCGCTTGGGGATGAGGAGCTATGTCTGGTGTCTAGTCACTTTCAGCGCGCCTATGACAACCGGATGAGCAATAAGAGGGGCGAGAGACCCAAGTGCTTTGAGTGCGGAGAGGTCGACCATTTCATCGCCGAGTGCCCCAACAAGAATGACTACTACAAGAAGGGCAAGAGCTACTCCCGTGACTCCGACAAGTACTACTCCGGCAAGCCAAGCTTTGACAAGTATCGCTCCAGCAAGCACGGCTTCGGCAAGCGTCCCTTCGGCAAGAAGAACTTCCAAAAGGCTTTCAAGAGCTACCAGAAGGACAACCGGAAGCGGGACAATGCCTTCTTCACCGAGATCAGGTTCTGTAGCAGCAGATCTTCTTCCTTTTCGTCCTCGTCAAGCTCAAGTGATGAGGAGATCACGTACAGGAAGGACAAAAGGAATGATCAAGGAGGTCCAGTTGGCTTGTGCTTCGTCTCCACCAAGTCCAGGTGCAAGAACAGGGACAAGAGGAGCTCAGTTTGCTCCATGGCGCTTGAGGACAAGGAGAACAAGGATGAAGGTAGCAACTCTTCTTCCGATGATGAGATAACTCCTGAGCAAGCCAAAATCCTTGAGATGCTAGAGCAGAACAGCCGAGAGTTGAAAGCCCAGGATAAGATGCTGGAGAAGGCAGCTAAGAAGCTGCAGAAGTTGAAAGCCCAACTTGCTGAGGCTTTGGAGGAGAATGAGAGGTGGAGGAGTGTGAGACCCCAACCCAGTGAGCTTGAGTGCCCTACCTGCGAGTCTTTCATGACGGAGCTTGGTGACCAGAGGGATAGGTATGCCAAGCAGGTAGAGGAGATAGATGGGCTTAGAGATGAGCTAGGCAAACTCCAGTCCAAGCTGGATGAGCCTAATTTGAGTGGAGAGCTCGAGTGTGAGTCTTGCCCCTATTTAGCTAGAGATCTAGCTGTGCTGAAGGATAAGTTTGAGGGGCAGCTCATGGAGCTTGAGGAGCTTAGGGCTAGACCTGCACTTTTGCGTGCGTGTATGGTCTGTCCTACCTTGAGAGGTGAGTTAGAGCAGTTGAGAGCTGACTTTGAGGTGCTTTCAGCACCTACTGACACGTGTTGCTAGTCCTTCTGCTGATATTTGGAAGTGGCATAGGAGGCTTGGTCACTTGAGCTTTGATCTACTAGTCAGGTTGAGTTCAATGGGCCTAATCCGAGGATTGCCCAAGTTGAGAGCTGAGAAGGACTTAGTATACCACCCCTGTCGTCATGGCAAGATGGTTGCCGCTTCTCACATTCCTGTGTCTCAGGTTATGACCTTCTATCCGGGTGAGCTACTCCATATGGATACAGTAGGTCCCGCTCGGGTAGCGTCGGTCAGTGGGAAGTGGTACGTGCTTGTCGTTGTGGACGACTTTTCATGGTTTTCATGGGTTTTTTTCATGGAATTTAAGGACGAGGCGTTTGGTTTTGTTCGGGATCTGGTACTGAGGTTGAAAAACGAGATTCATAAGGCCATGAGGGCTATCCGCAGTAACAATGGCGGAGAATTCAGAAACTCTCAGTTCGAAAACTTCTGTCGTGACCTAGGTCTTGAGCACCAGTTTTCTTCTCCATATACCCCACTGCAGAATGGTGTTGTGGAACGCAAGAACCGAACACTAGTTGAGATGGCACGGACGATGCTCGATCAGCACAGGACTCCGAGTCATTTTTGGGCTGAGGCAGTGAATACGGCCTATTACATTGCAAACCGAATCTTCTTGCGAGCTTTCTTTGGGAAGACCTCGTATGAACTTTAGTTTGGTAGGCAGCCCAGCGTCAAGCATTTGCGAGCGTTTGGCTGCAGGTGCTTTATGCTGAAGAAGGCGGGGCATTTGGACAAGTTTGAGTCTCGTTGTTTGGATGGGATTTTTCTGGGGTATGCTTCTAGTTCTAGGGCTTTTCGTGTGTGGATTTTGGAGGCCAAGCAAGTTGTTGAGACTTGTGAGGTTTCTTTTGATGAAACTATGCCCTGCACAACCCCTGCCTTTGAGCTTTCAGGTGATGATGAAGAAGACACCCCCATCTTTGAGGATGAGGAAGGTGCAGATGATATTGGTGATGCAGGAGCCACTGCACCGGCTGTAGCTCTTGCCCCCTCTGCTACGAGCTCTGATGATGATGGAGGACCCTTATCTACGGCTTCTTCCTCACTCCCCCGACAGCAAGCTCATGCAGAGGCTGGCCCCGCTGAGGACGCAGGGGAGGTGACTTCTGAGATTGTTCCATCTCGGCAGGTCCAGCGGGATCACCCTCCACACAGGATGATTGGAGACATTCACCAGCGTGTCACACGCTCTTCGGTTAACTCTCTAGCCTTTTTCTCCCACTCTGCATATGTTGCCACTTTTGAACCCTGAGATGTGTCACATGGATTATCTGATCCTAACTGGGTGAACGCCATGTATGAGGAGTTAGAGAACTTTGAGAGAAACCATGTCTGGGATTTAGTTGAACCTCCACCAAACTGTCGCCCTATAGGTACCAAGTGGGTTTTCAAGAACAAACAGGGTGACGATGGGATGGTTGTGAGGAACAAAGCGAGATTGGTAGCCCAGGGTTTCTGTCAGAAGGAGGGGATAGATTATGAGGAGACCTTTGCCCCGTAGCTCGTCTGGAAGCCATTAGGATTTTGCTTGCCTTTGCGGCCTCTAAAGGCTTCAAACTGCAGCAAATGGATGTCAAGTCTGCTTTTCTGAACAGGTTCATAGAAGAGGAGGTATATGTGAGACAACCTCCTGGCTTTGAGAGTGCTAGATTTCCAGACCGGGTGTATAAGTTGAGAAAAGTCCTTTATGGTCTGAAGCAAGCTCCTAGAGCTTGGTATGCTACGTTGAAGAGTTTCCTGCTCAAGTCTGGGTTTGTGATGGGTTCAGTAGACAAGACCTTGTTTTTGTTGAGTCATGGCGGTGACACCCTGATAGTTCAGATATATGTTGATGACATAATCTCTGATGGTTCATCTCACGCTTTGGTGTCTAGTTTTGCTGAACAGATGAGCAGGGAATTTGAGATAAGTGGGTCTTCAAGAACAAACAGGGTGAGAATGGGATGGTTGTAACGAACAAAGCAAGATTGGGCCTAGGGTTTCTGTCAGAAGGAGGGAATAGATTATGAGGAGACCTTTGTCCGTGTAGCTCGTTTGGAAGCCATTAAGATTTTGCTTGACTTTGCGGCCTCTAAAGGCTTCAAACTGTAGCAAATGGATGTCAAGTCTGCTTTCCTAAATTGGTTCATAGAGGAGGATGTATATGTGAGACATCCTCCTGGCTTTGATAGTTTAGATATATGTTGATGACATAATCTTTGGTGGTTCATCTCACGCTTTGGTGTCTAGTTTTGCTGAACAGATGAGCAGGGAATTTGAGATGAGTCTCATGGGTGAGCTCTAGTTCTTCCTCGGGCTGCAGATCAAGCAAGGCCTTGAGGGTACCTTCGTCTATCAAGCCAAGTACACAAGGGATATACTCAAAAAGTTTAACATGGGTGACTCTAAACCCATGACGACTCCTATGAGTACAAACACGGCGCTTGATGCTGATGAAGATGGGGAGGTGGTGGACCAGAAGGAATTTCGAGGGATGATCGGCTCACTTCTGTACCTGACGGCGACCAGGCCGGACATTCAGTTCGCGGTCTGCCTTTGTGCACACTACCAGGCTTCTCCTAGGACTTCTCACCGTCAAGCGGTAAAGCGCATTTTCAGATATCTGAAATTCACTCCTGAGCTTGGTCTTTAGTACTCCTCCGTTTCTTCTCTTTCTCTTAGAGGGTTCTCAGATGCTGACCATGCTGGCTGCCGGATTGATCGCAAGTCAACCTTCGGCACATGCCAACTCTTAGGAATCTCTCTTGTCTCTTGGTCCTCTCGCAAGCAAGCTAGCGTATCCCTGTGATGAGGACATCACTCCTATGGTTATGGAAGGACCAATTACAAGAGCACGTGCAAAACAATTGAATCAACAGGTTAGCTCATTTCTAGGTTCCCGTAATTCTACTTATAAGGATGGTATGCTACCTAATGATATTATTGATTATATTGTACTTAGAAATTTAGGAGAGGACCATGAAGGCCTTAGAGACCAGCACGAACCAGTAGGAGGACCGAAGGGGCGTCCAAGTCAAGATAAAGGCCCAATTCTACTCGGAGACGACTTTCTCGACCTTTAGGACCAGTCTTCGCTAAAATTGTCGCCCAGGCCGCAAATGGACTCCGATTTTGACGATCCACATATTCCTGGAAAGCTAAGAAGATAACCTTTCCAATGCCACTGGTTTGAGGTCATTTGGAGTTTGGAGGCATCGGGAATTCACTTTGAAAGTTAGGAGACAAAATCTGTCCAGGGGCTGTTTATTCCCTATTCGGGCTTTTGGTCCACGTATCGTCTTGGAGTCCATCACAGATGCGTCTAGGCTTCATATGGTCGCCCTAAACTCTATATAAACAGGAGCTGCCACAAGAGTTAGGGTTTGGGTTTTTCTTAGAAGTTTTCTTTCGAGAACAATTCGCCGTTCGTGTATCGGTTTGTGAAACCCCAACTTTGTGAGCACAAGTTAATTCTTGATTGCGTTCCTTCCTCGTTCTTGCTGGTGTTCTTCGGTTGCATTGCAGGAACGATAGCCTTCTTGGCGAGGTCGATTGCGTGCGTCACGCGGTCGATAACCATCGGAGCAGTGGTGTAGTGATTGCAAGGATTCGAACCTCCTGGCTCGGAGCCTTCTTCATCAACGTCGAGTTCTCCAACCCTAAACCGAAATACCTTATGGAAGATCGAGCTTACACCTATCAATTGGTATTAGTTTCCAGGTTGGCCGTTAGGTAATCCCTTGTATCCTTTAGATTAGATTTGTTTTTCATACCTCGAGTCCACAAAAAGCCAAAAAAAAATTTCCGCTGTCCCATAACCATAGTGCCACAATATACGTTTTCAGTTGCTTTGCTGAGTTTTCATCCCCTGTGGTTGAGTTTGTTGCTGGTTAGGGTTTGTTCATCATCGTAGTGCCCCTGTTTCCATCATCATCCATCCGTTTTCCATCATCCACACCACGTTTGTCTTTTCTGCCGCTGTTGAAACCCTAATTTGAGGTATCCTCAGTAAAACGGCTGTAACTTTTCGCTCGGAACTCGGAATAGGGCAAATAAGTACATTTCGGAAATCTGCAGAAAATTTCGCATCTGGTTCTCCCCCGCTTTGCTGGGTTTGGCGACCGTATTTTTGCGAAAATTGGCTCAGAAGATCGGGATTTCGGCCATCGAAGTTTCGGTACGCTTGTGTTTGACGTGCTTGTTCTCGCTGTTTTCCTTCTATAGTCCATATCCTGTTTCCGTTTGTTCTAAAATTTTCTGTGGTCCTTCTCTGCTGTGAACAAAAGTGGAAAAAAAAGTTGCAAAAAAAAAGAGAGTGAAAAAAAAGTGAAAAAAACAGTGTAAAAAAAATATAGAAAAGATTCAGCAAGTTTCGTTTCCTCTTTCACCTCTCCACCTTCCAATTTATCATACTTGGATGCTTTGATTTTGAATAGCTTTTGGCCAGCAACGACTTTCTGCACTGGATCATTATTCAGTTTTGCTAATCTGTTACGATATTGTTTTTACTTAGCCACATATTGAGCCATCCCAAGCTCCACTATATTTCTCTTGAGCAGTATAGGTCGGTCTCTTGCAATCATCCCACTGTTCAGGTGTGTTATTGTCTCTTGACCGTCTTCGCCTCTTCTAGGATCGCCATTGTCTTTTGCTGTGCATGGTAAGAACATTTGCAAGCGCTTGGTATACGCTTGGAGTGTGAGCGATCGCACCTTTCTACTTGTTACGGATAATCTTGTTTCTTTTTCTCTGTCTTGTGTCGCTAATCATGACAGGACTTAATCCCTTCTTTCAAGGCGACGACGATGGCTATGTCTCAAAGGGCGAACTAAAAAGACTTATTGCTGCGCAAAACAAGCTTCTTGGTGATTTCAGGGCGGACGTTACTCCAGCTTTGCACGATATACGACATGTGATGGATGATTTGTCGACGCGACTCGACGCTGTTGAAAACAAGGTTGCTACTTCTACTTCTTCTTCTTCGCCATCCGAGAAGTCCCAGTCCGAGGTTTCCAGTGAGGAAGGGGATGACGAAGCATATAGTAAACAAGATTGGCGATCTGGTAAACAGGGTAAGAAACCGCATCGACCACCTCCACCACCTCCACGTCGCAGCAACAACGGAAACAAAGGTAATAGAGGTGATAATGACAACCAGTTTGCTAGGGTTAAATTTAAAATTCCTCCCTTTGATGATTCATATGATGATGATGCTTACTTAGATTGGGAGATGACGGTTGAACAAAAATTTAACTCTCATATGATTCCTGCTAATCAGCGTGTTCGATATGCTACTAGTGAATTTACTGGTTATGCTATATTTTGGTGGAATAATTTAGTTAAACGTGGTCAAGACCCAGATACATGGTCTAAGCTTAAACGTTCTATGCGTAGTCGTTTTATTCCTCTTTCTTATAAGCGTGATTTGAAAAAGAAATTGCAACGTTTTGATCAAGGCAATCGTTCTGTTCATGAATACTATAATGATTTGCATGTTGCCATGTTGCGTTGTGATATTGATGAGGAAGATGATGATATTATGACATGTTTTTATTTTGGGCTGCGCAAAGATATTTAAAATATTATTGCTTACAAAGACTATAACACCACAGAGCAGTTGTTCCATATTGTTGTTTTGGCTGAACAAGAATTGCAGGACCGTGCGCAATCTTCATGCAATACTTTTGGTGTTTCATCTTCTTCCAGGTTGCAATCGAGCAAGGGACGTGCAGCACCGCCTGACACGAGACGTACTTTACCACCACCAGCGACGCCTTCTACGCCCGAGGTGAGCAAATCTGCTTTTGTGCCAAAAACAGGGAAGACCAACACTATCTCTGCTATAACACCTACCACATCAGAAAACATTGTGTGCCATCGGTGCAAAGGGATGGGACATGTCATGAGGGAGTGTCCTAGCAAGCAAGCCTACATTGCTACAAATAATGGTGGTTACATCAGCACTAGTGAAGCTGAGGAGGATGTACAGGGTTCAGAGGAGTCAGCAGCTTTTGGCGGAGATGATGTGGAAGACTACACTCACAATGGCACCTATGTTGTTCAGCGTGTTTTGAGTGCACAGGTGGAACATGAGGACAAGTTGCAGCGGCATAATCTATTTTAGATTTATTTTATCATCAACAAGTGTCGTGTTCGTACTATCATTGATGGTGGGAGTTGCAATAATTTGGTGAGTGCTGATTTTGTCAAAAAATTTGGTCTTTCGACACGTGCCCACACTCATCCATATCATATTCAATGGCTTAACAACAGCGGTAAGGCCAAGGCAACACATACTGCACGTGTATATTTTTCTATTGGTACCTACCATGACTATGCAGATTGTGATGTTGTTCCTATACAAGCATGTTCTTTTTTGTTGGGTAGACCTTGGGAATTTGATACTGATGCAACACACCATGGTAGAACTAATACATACACTTTTGTGCATAAAGGCAAGAAAATTACTTTGCTTCCTTTGACCCCTGCTGAAATTGTGAAATGTGATAGGGCCATAGCTGAAACTGCAGAACGTGATAAGGCTTTAGCATCTGAAAATCAGCAAGCATCAAAATCTATTGTTTCACTTAAAACTAAACCGTCTACACCACCTACTAGTTCTCCTGCTATTAAGTTAAAGGGTGGTGCTATGCTTGCAACAAAATCTGATCTTGCTGCGTCTGCCTTTGATGATGTTTTCGGATATGCTTTATTGTGCAAGAGGGTTCTATTTTCGCTTGATGATATGCCTCCCTCGTTGCCGCATGCTGTTGCTAACCTTTTGCAGGAGTTTAAGGATGTCTTTCCTGCTGAGATTCCACCCGGCCTACCACCTTTGCGAGGAATTGAGCATCAAATTGATTTGATCCCGGGTGCTACTTTGCCCAACCGTGCTGCATATAGGACCAATCCAGATGAGGCTAAGGAGATACAGAGACAAGTCCAAGAGCTACTGGACCATGGGTACGTACGTGAAAGTTTTAGTCCTTGTGCTGTTCCTATCATTTTGGTTCCTAAAAAAATGGTACGTAGCGTATGTGTGTTGACTGTCGAGCCATTAATAATATAACCATTCGTTATCGTCATCCTATTCCTCGTTTAGATGACATGCTTGATGAATTAAGTGGCTCTGTCATGTTTATCAAAATTGATTTGCGTAGTGGCTACCATCAAATTAGAATGAAACTAGGTGATGAGTGGAAAACTGCTTTCAAAACAAAGTTTGGCTTGTATGAGTGGTTGGTCATGCCTTTTGGGTTAACTAATGCACCTAGTACTTTCATGCGCTTAATGAATGAGGTTCTCCGTTATTTTATTGGGAAATTTGTGGTGGTCTATTTTGATGACATATTAATCTATAACAAATCTTTTGATGAACATTTTGATCACCTGCGTGCTGTTTTTGTTGCGCTACGCGATGTGCGCTTATTTGCTAACCTTGAGAAGTGCACCTTTTGCACCGATCGAGTTGGATTTCTTGGCTATATTGTTACTCCACAGGGCATTGAAGTGGATGAGACAAAGATTGATGCTATTCGGAGCAGGTCGACACCGACTACTATTACACAGGTGCGCAGTTTTTTTGGTCTTGCAGGTTTCTATCGGCGCTTCGTGAAGGATTTTAGCACCATCGCTGCCCCACTTAATGAATTGACGAAGAAAGGTGTGACGTTCCATTGGGGTACAACGCAAGAAAAAGCCTTCAACACATTAAAAGATAAGTTGACACATGAACCTCTACTACAACTTCCGGATTTTGGTAAGACTTTTGAGCTTGAATGTGATGCGAGCGGAATTGGGATTGGAGGTGTGCTTCTACAAGAAGGTAAACCTGTTGCGTACTTTAGTGAAAAATTGGATGGACCTTCGCTGAATTATTCGATTTATGATAAAGAGTTATATGCTTTGGTGCGTGTTTTGGAGACTTGGCAGCATTATCTTTGCCCTAAAGAATTTATTATCCATTCTGATCATGAATCATTGAAACATATTAGAAGTCAAGCTAAGCTAAATAAACGACATGCTAAATGGGTTAAATTTATAAAGTCGTTTCCATATATCATTAAGCACAAGAAAGAGAAAGATAATGTCATTGCGGATGCTTTATCTCGCCGATATACTTTGTTGTCACAACTTGATCATCGCATCTTTGGTTTAGTGACCATAAAAGGGTTGTATGCTGCTGATTTTGATTTTAAGGAGGCTTTTCAAAATTGTAGAAAGGGCCGAACATGGAATAAATATGTGCTGAATGATGGACTTGTTTTTCGGGCTAACAAGTTATGCGTTCCAGATAGTTCCGTTCGTCTTTTGTTTTTACAGGAAGCACATGGAGGCGGATTGATGGGTCATTTTGGTGTAAAGAAAAAAACGGAAGTGTTGACCGCTCATTTCTTTTGGCCTAAATTGAAGCGGGACGTTGAACGGTATATTGCACGTTGCACTACTTGCAATAAAGCTAAGTCTCGCTTAAATCCACATAGTCTTTATTTGCCTCTCCCGGTTGCTAGTGTTCCTTGGGCTGATATTTCTATGGACTTTGTTTTGGGTTTGCCGCGGACTAAGAGGGGGAGAGATAGTATTTTTGTTGTGGTGGATCGTTTTTCAAAGATGGCATATTTTATACCTTGTCATAAAATGGACGATGCTTCTCACATTGCTAATTTGTTTTTCCATGAGATCGTTCGTTTACATGGGTTGCCAACTACTATTGTTTTGGATTGTGATGCAAAATTTTTGAGTCACTTTTGGCGGAGCTTATGGAATAAATTGGGGACAAAGCTTTTATTTTCTACTACATGTCATCCCCAAACTGATGGTCAATCAGAAGTTGTTAATCGAACTTTGTCTACTATGCTGAGGGCTGTTCTTAAAACAAATTTGAAAATGTGGGAGAAGTGTTTGCCTCATATTGAGTTTGCTTCCAACAGATCCGTTCACTCTACCACAAAGCTTAGCCCTTTCCAAGTGGTTTATGGTTTTAATCCTCGTGCTCCTATTGATTTGATATCTTTGTCTTTTGAGGAACCTTTGCATTTGGATGCGTCACAACGTGCTGATTTTATAAAAAGCTTACATGAAACAACTAAGAGTAATATTGAAAACATGAATGAGAAGTACAAACTTTCTGGCAGTAAAGGTAGAAAACAAGTGCTTTTTGAACCGGGTGATTTGGTGTGGTTACACTTGCGCAAAGAACGTTTTAAAGATTTAAGAAAGTCCAAACTTTTGCTTCGAGCTGCTGGTCCTTTTAAGGTGCTTGAAAAGATTAATGATAATGCATACAACTTTGAGTTGCCTGCAGATTTTTGGGGTTAGTCACACCTTTAACATTGCAGATTTGAAACCATACTTGGGAGAAGAGTATGAGTTAGCGTCGAGGACGACTTCGCTTCAAGAGAGGGAGGATGATGAGGACATCACTCCTATGGTTATGCAAGGACCAATTACAAGAGCACGTGCAAAACAATTGAATCAATAGGTGAGCTCATTTCTAGGTGCCCGTAATTCTACTTATAAGGATGGTATGCTATCTAATGATATTATTGATTATATTGTACTTAGGAATTTAGGAGTGGACCATGAAGGCCTTGGAGACCAGCACGGACCAGGAGGAGGACCAAAGGGGCATCCAAGTCAAGATGGAGGTCCAATTCTGCTCGGAGACGACTTTCCCGGGCTTCAGGACCAGTCTTCACTAAAATCGTCGCCCAGGCCGCAAACGGACTCCGATTTCGACGATCCACATATGCCTGGAAAGCTAAGAAGATAACCTTTCCAATGCCGCTAGTTTGAGGTCATTTGGATTTCGGAGTCATCAGCAATTCACTTTGGAAGTTAGCGGACAGAATCTATCCAAGGGCTGTTTATTCCCTATTCGGGCTTTTGGCCCATGTATCGTCTTGGAGTCCATCACGGACGCGTCTAGGTTTCATATGGTCGCCCTAAACTCTATATAAACAGTAGCCACCACACGAGTTAGGGTTTGGGTTTTGCTTAGAAGTTTTCTTTCGAGAACAATTCGCCGTTCGTGTATCGGTTTGTGAAACCCCAACTTTGTGAGCACAAGTTAATTCTTGATTGCGTTCCTTCCTCGTTCTTGCTGGTGTTCTTCGGTTGCGTTGCAGGAACGATAGCCTTCTTGGCGAGGTCAATTGCGCGCGTCACGCAGTCGATAACCATCGGAGCAGGGGTTGATTGCAAGGATTCGAACCTCCTGGCTCGGAGCCTTCTTCATCAACGTCGAGTTCTCCAACCCTAAACCGACATACCTTATGGAAGATCGGGCTTATACCTATCACCCTGTCTACCACAAAAGCAGAGTATATAACTGCTGCTAGCTGCTGCTCCCAGCTCTAATGGATGAAAGCCACCCTTAGTGATTTTGGCCTTAGGTTTGGAAAAATCCCTCTTCTAGTTGACTCGACTTCTGCTATCTCTGTAGCTAAGAACCCCGTCTTACACTCTAGAACCAAACACATAGACATGAGGTTTCACTTTCTGGGAGATCACTATGAGAAGGGAGACATAGACTTAGTCCATGTAGTATCTGCAAACCAGTTGGCCGATATTTTTACCAAGCCCCTAGAGTTTGACGCTTTTACGCGTCTGAGAGGTGAGATTGGAGTGTGCTATCCCTTTTAATCAGGGATAGTATGCTATTCCTTTTAGTAAGGAATAGCTTCTGTAGTTTAGTTTTTGCTTTTGTCTTGCTTTAATTTCTTTTTGTTTCTTTTGCATATTGTATCATATCATGCATTGCACTGTATCATATGCATTTTCACTTCACTAGCACTAGAGCTCTTTTGGAATGATAAGTGAGTACTTGCTTGTGTTAGATTTTACAGATGCATGCTTGATCATGGCTGGCTAAGCTCTCTTGAGTCTATTGAATACTAGTTGTGAGCTAAGTCATTTTATTCTTTGCAAATCAAAAACCATGATCACCACTTGACTTGGCTACCTAGCATGTGTAGGATTGTTGAATGCTATGCTATCTTTTCATGCCTGGATATGCTAGTTGTATGCTTTTGCTATGTTGATGTCTAAGCTTTTATGACACCTTGCTTAAATTGAAATCTAAATCAAAATGCTTACAAGTGGTGTCTTATGTGCTAAATTGAGAAAGATCCAGGTGGATTTACTTGTCACACAGATCTAGTTTGAGATTGCTTATCATTGCACTTTGACATGAACTTGGACTAGGCTGTGTATGACCAAAACCTTGTCTTAAGCTTCTGATGGTTCTTTGAGCCTAGGCTTGGCATTGGTTGGAAAGAAGTGGCAAAAGACAAGTAAATAACCCCTGGCACAAAAAGAACTTGCGTATGAATACAAATGTTTAAATCTGAAATTTGCAAGTCTCTAAAATGCTTATGGCTAGTTGTATATACTTTGTTTGAGAGTAACACACCTTGTATGCATTGCTAGCATCTTGTTGTTCATGCCTGTCTTGCTAGGTGCTATTCATGTTGGTGATGCTTTCTCTTAAAAATTCCTAAAAAACAAGCTTGCTCTTGATATGTGTAAGATGGATTCATTTGAGCTTGTGATATGCTTCCTTGCCCTCACTTGCTCTATATGCTAGAACTTGTGAATACTAGCTTTCCATCCCTTCTGAGTTCTTTCTGGTACACTCTTTGCATTTCATGGCATATTTTGAGGGGAAGTTGTCTAGTTCAGGGGTAGTCCTAGAAACCCTTGATGTGTCCATTGTCAACAACGGGGAGAGATTTTGGAGTATTGGACATAGGGGGAGGACTTCAGGAGAGATTTAGTTGAGAGGGAGCTTTGCACTCATTTTGCATTTGTGAGGATGCATTTCAGGGGGAGTTGAGCTTTTAGCATGCTCTTTGCATCGGTGCGTTGAGCCTTTTGCCTCTGTCTTGAGGAGCCGATGCTTTGTTTTCTTTTGTTGTCTCATTGTGCCCTGTTTCTTTGCTTGTATTTGGTTCTTGGGCATTTTGAGCAACTTTCTTCTTTCTTTATTTCTTTTTCGGTTTTATGCTTTTCTCTTGTCTTTGTTCTATTTCAGGTTACAGGTTGAACGTGTTGACAATGCACTCATCAAGGGAGAGATTGAGAGCCAATGCACTGGCTTCATTGCCCTTCTGGTGTGATGAGTGATTGTCAACGAGCAAAAGCCCTCTGATGGACTGGAGGTAGATAATGAAGACCTCGATGGACTGAGGCAAAAGCCCTCCAATGGACCGGAGGCAATGCTCGGCGTCCGTCAGCCATGGGAGCTCGGTACACGGAGGGGCGGTTCGGCAACGGTGGTGTAAGCCCTCCGATGGACCGTGAGGCTACTCCGATGGACTGGAGAAGCCGGGTGCCACCGTGGTGCTTCGACCCGAGTGCATAGCGTGAAGGCATGCGAGGGAGGCTTTGGTGGCTTCGGCTCAAAACTGCCACCCAAGCTACCCAAGGCTTGGTGAGTTGGGCTACGACTCGCCAAGATAGAGAAGATGGGCCAAGTCCGGCCCAGACGGAGACTTCCTAAAGTTTTCCGGTTTCTGACTTCGAAACTGAGGGTACAAAGGTGGATTGGACTACTGGCCACGTGGAGGACATCCGAAGATTGCGTGGAAGCTAAGAAGATGAAGTCTTCATCGTGGTCGTCCGTCCCCGATATTTCAGGTTCTTTTCTGTTTTAGCCTCTCCGGGTGTTTCTAGTGTTAGGGGTCTATGTGTAAAAATGCCAAAACTGAACCGGTGTATAAATAGCCTAAGAGCTAGTCATTAGAGGTAGACTTGGCAGCTAGGTTTTCATTTTCTTAGGGTAATTTTCGTCCTCAAGCTTTGAGCTCCAAGTTTAGTAGGGTTAGGGTAAGATCTAGCCTCCAAATCAAGATGGAAGATGAGGGTGGTTACTTGGGATGAAATCCTTCGTTGTAATCTGACCTAAGACCTCTTTTGAGGCTCATAATCGAAGTGGTTTCATGCAGCAACTTTATGTGCTTCTCCTCCTCTTTGTTCTCTTTGGTTTTTGGCTTCAATCCTTGGCTTTTTGGGTGTTTGCTTTGGCCAAGGTTGAATCCTTTGTTTTTTTTTGTGTTTTGGATTTGCAAGGACGTGGAGATTATGTCTTAGAACATCTCAATCCCGAAGGATTGCCACGAGCAAATGGTTCTTAAGCTTTTTCCTTTCTTGCCTAAATATTTACCTCTTCACGAGATCTGAAATTCCCGCTAATCCCGTGATCGTTTTCCATAAATCTTTTGGGAATAGCTTTGGAATGGGGCTATGATAGCCTGTGCCAATTTTCGTGAAGTTTGGAGAAGGTTTGGTCAAGTTTCAGATTGCTTTTGTGTGAGGTTTTCTGGTGTCCAGTTTTTCTGCCGGTTCTGTCCGTCTTCAAGCCTTGTTTGGTTTAGGGTCAAACCTTCGAATTTCGGGCAGAAATTTTGTGGATATCTTTATCAGTGAATCATAAATCTCCCATAAAAATTTCAGATCATTTGGAGGTGTTTTGACCTGGTTTTGGTATTTTTTTTAGGGTGGTCTGTCAGTTTTTGACAATCGGACGGTCCGATGGTCAAACCATCGGACGGTCCGATGGTAGTAGGATTTCTATTTCTTGTCCAATTGAGCTGAAAATTTGTGGAGTTGTTCCCTGACCCGTTCTTAACCTTCAGTAAAAATTTTATAATTTTTGGAGCTGGTTTGATAGGGTTTTTGATCAACTCTTTTCAGGGTGTTCGTGTGTGACCATCAGACGGTCCGATGCTCTAATCATCAGACGATCCGATGGTCTAAACTTCCTCCTTTTGGTCTGAATTTTTCAGGAGTGGTTCTTAGTTGTCTTGTGAGGGTGGTAATTTTGGGGGATTTTTTGGAGCTTCTCTTGAGGGGTTTTGTGATTTTTCTTTGCAGCCCTGTCTGTCTGAAATCTGCAGTTTCCCGGAGTTGGTTCCTTTTGCGCTCTTTTTCTTAGCCATTTGAGCGTGTGCTTCCGCTTGGTGCTTGGTATGTATCTGTTCAGTGGACGGTACCAAGCACGTGTTGTGAGCTAGATACGTATCCTCTCAGTAGACGGTGTCTAGCTTCGTTGTGGGTGTTGTTTCCGTTTTGCATTGAGGTGAGGGTTTGAGTTTGAGTTTTCAAGTGCTCCTATTCACCCCCTCTGGTCGCACGTCTCGGTCCTACATCATCATATGTTCAGCTTGGGATGCGGGTCCCAGCTGTGCCAAGTATCGGCTAACATGCTCGACGGTGCTGGCGCCGTCGTTGCCACTGAATTTGGAGAAATCTGGGATCTTGAACTTGGGAGGCGCTTCGAGGTGGTCATATACCTCTAGGTAGGGTTTTGAGTAGGTGACTCCCCGCTTAGGTGTAATCCCGCACTGACTCCTCAAAATTTCAGAAATTTGATCCCGGACCACGTCAGGATCGGCTCCTGCAGCATGCATGGCCTAATCGTGTTGGATCGGCCCAACCCCATACATACGCTGCCACTCGAGCATCTCCTGATTGGGTGTCTTCCTTGCCCCTTGTGAGGGCCGAGCTCCTGATGGATCCTTTTGTTGGCCTCGTCGTTGATTGACAATGACCGCATTAGGGTATGGAGGAGGACGCTCTTCTCCGTCTTCCAACTGACTATCCATCAGGTATGACCAATGGCGGCATGGAATATACTCAGGGTTGCAAGGGAATGCCGTCGTGTGGGGGATGCATAACGAGCTCAGCTACATTATTTCCTTGAACCTCGATGTGGATGGGGGTGAGCGGCCTGGAGTAGAACATAGCTTCCCCAACATGGCCGTTCAGCGTGAGGCCGGTGATGTGGAGGGGTTCACCGGCCAAAGCAACTCAGACAGTCTTGACCACGATGTTGTCCATGCGGTTGATGGTCGCCTCTGACTACTGGATGAGGGCGTGCGCCGTGATCCTCTGAATTTCTTCCCGGAGCGTCTCAGTACGCTCGCGTCAGGGAGTCATGAGGTCAACTTTATCGAGAAGTGTATCAGGGACTCCCTGGATCCTGACGTGGCCATGACGAGATCGCCCATACATGGCGAGCAGCTTCTTCTTCATGTCTTCCTCGATCATGGCGTACTGCTTTTGGTGCGCTTTAGGGAGGTCATCGACTTTGTCGACGGGCGTAACTTCCTCATCGTAGTTGGTATTCTTGTGAGCATCTCCAACCATGAAGATGAGTCGAGATCAGTCTTCCCAACGGGCGAGCCAAAAATGTGTTGCACCAGGAAACCGACGGGTAGTACCCTTGGTGAGTCAACACAATGTGAGCCGGGAGGTGTATGTGGACATAAGGGTCGCTCCTCCTTGCTGCAGCTCCCGATCGGCTAATCAGTTACCCGATCGCTGGCGATGGTGCTTGGGCGTGCCACCTGGCTGATGTTGGCGTTCCTTAGCCTATTAGATATAAATCCACAAGCGCACGGAAAACGCGTTGTAGCCTTCCACCCGAGAGTATTCCAGGGTATCGAATCCACGAGGAATGAGGAGTATAATAATCACACAACGCAATGGCCAAACTAGTGAAGCTAGCAAGTAGAGGATGAAAGATAGGAAAGCATGCTCTCAACAGATATTAAATCACTTTACTATACTAAGCATGCAAAGCAAGATACTTGTCATGTAAACATAGACACCAAAGCTGCAGAGCCACTGCCAGGCACCAGAGTGCTGATAACCCAGCCGAGAAAGACGGGCGCTACAGGTTTCGGCTATATCATCAGCGGTTCTATCCGAACGACGGGATTGGAATACTGAGAACACAAAAGCTGTCACCTAGTGTGTCTACCAACCAGGGCTGCATGGGATAGCTGACCAACCAAGCCAAACTCTAAGTATGAACACCGTCATGCCACTCAGAGAGTTTACTACTTACTGGTAATGAGCCAGAAAAGTAAGCACTACTGTATAGCCAACACTATAAGCATGCACAAGGTTCCCGTGAACAGACAAGAAAATCACTAAGTATGAAAGTAAAGTAAGAATGAAATAACAAAGGTAAGAGATAAGGAACTTAACTCAATCCTAGAACTGAATATCCTTCCTTTGAGAACACAAGTCTGGGAGAGAAGAGAAATCCAACTCCCGCACTCTATACTCACAACTCTCCTTGATACAAGAGGAGTGTCTCTCTCTACAAGCTAAGGGAAAGCTTCACTTCTCCAACACTATACAATTTCACACTTGTTGGTGTCTCTTAGCCTTAAAAGGTTTTACTCCGCAAGCGCACGGAGACCACTGTAGCTTTTCACATAGAGTATTCCGAGTATCGTATTTTTTATCCACAGAGAAGCGGCAGGCGAGAGAGTATAATTGGATAAACTCAAATCGAATGATCCGTACTTAGATAAATATACTAGCTAGTCACTAGATAGGGGTAAGTCTGGTAAACAGACAGGTGTATGGTGGAAAGAAGTAAATTAAACTACCTAAGATACATGTAGAAAGGTATAGTTGCCTGGGAGGACAACGAGTGAGATAAAGTTCCCAAACTATATTCTATTCAGCTGCAAAGACTATGTCGTGGTTAACTAAGAAACTCAAGTAGCAAGTTAGGGTCTCGCGTCGAGCGAAATTCCGGCGCCTCGAGGGGTCAGGGGGTAGATAGTAGACCACCGAAGGAGACCCAGCTAACGCCTACGGGCCTACCGAATGAATGGGGCTGGGATACACAGGCACACCACATGCTGTCACCGAGTGGGGCTACCAAGCAAATCTGCGTGGATAGGCTGGCACGCTATAAACGTACTCAAGCAAAGCTTGAGTAACAATAGATCGTCCTTGATCAGAGGAGAGGACCTAACCAGAGCCTGACGTACAGGTTGGATTATAGCACCGGCAAGAATAACGGGACTTGACTAGCCAAGATAACCACAGCCTAAGCCTAGCAAGTATGCAAAATAAAGGGTGCACCACACTTGCAAGAGATAGAAATAAAGTAAAATATAACTGAATTATATTGAAGATAAGAGTACAAAAGATACAAAAGCTTTTACCGCAGACTCAGAAGAATCTCCGATAACTCCGAGGCAAAGCTCGACTCACCCTAACTCCCAGGACTATCCTAACTACTAAGATATGGAAAAGAACTCTCTAAGGTAGAATATGGCTCTCAACTTCTCCACACCTTTACAAATGAGCTCTACAGGCCTATTTATAGTCCAATATGTGAGGGGGTATTTGTAGGAGGCAAAGGTCGGTGGGAGGCCGAGGTCGGTGGTCGGCCGACCTACCCCGAGGTCGGGCGACCACCCGATCCACTGCCTTGGCACTCCAACGGCTTGATCTTGTGTCCCCATGGTGGTTGGCGGTTAGGACGGTTGTTGCATGTGTAAAATGCCTCTGAGGGTAGGTCGGCCGACCTTGGAGGAGGTCGGGCGACCACGTGTCAGCCTTGCATTGGCCACATTACTCTTCCCTTGGATTGTTGACTTCATGGATCCATGACTTGGTGGATTTCCGGCCTTTGGATACTTTGGATGCTTGATACAATGGTTGTATTGACTTGCATCTGTGTTTCTTTGCATGCAGGAGCGGAAGTGGGCAAAACCGACTCGATGAGGTGGCTGGGCGGCCAGCCTGGTGGTCAGCCGACCTACCAGGTGGTCGGCCGACCTGGCAGTGGGTCGGGCGGCCACTAGCATTTGGCCTGTTTGTTCCTTTTTTCTTCCTTTGCCTTGTGGCATCCATTTTTATATGTAAATGTGTACCTGCAACCAAATATTCATGTACATCTTGTGGAACTCATTAGTTGAAGGGTTAATCCATTTTTATTCACTTGCATTGCTCCATTTGGTTGGTAATTGACGGTAGATATCGTGAGAGTACGACCATCAACAACACTCTCAAGTGTGAGTATACCACTATACTACATCTATCCACACACTCAAATGAGCTCTCAAGGGGGGTATTTATAGCACTAAGGGGTTGAAGAGGTCGGTGGTGGCAGTTGGAGGCGGTTAGGAGTTGGGCGGCTTGGGTGTGGAGCCGGGCGGCCCTACCCTAAGCCGGGCGGCCCGGGCAACCCTCGGATCCACCGCCTCACTTCATCCCATGGCTCATGTTGATCCTCCAATGCGGTTATAGGTCGGTTGGCGGTTATCTTGTGTGTTTTTGCCTCAACAACTGGATTCTCTTTGTGTTTCTTCCTTAGCCATTGGATGGATGTCTCCTGGATTGCTGACTTAGCCAATCCGTGGGCTGGATTGATGAAGTGGAGGCCTTCCGTGGTGTGGTGACATGTTCTCTCGGATTCCAGGCTTGCATTGTGTTTGACACATCATTCCTTGCATGCAGGTCGAAGATGGTGGCGTTTGGAGCTAGAGGCAGGCCGGGCGGCCTGGCCCACAGGTCGGGCGGCCTGGGTCCTTAGCCCTGGTGGCTGGGTTTTCGGCCCTTCTCCTTCCTTGCCCTTGATACACCATATTTCACCCTGTTTTGTATGTTTTTCATCATGATATGTATTCCTGCAAGATCTTTATGCACAACTCGTGGAACCGGTTAATATGTATGAATCTTGCATAAATTCACCCTTGGAACATGAAATGTTGGTGGTTGAAATGGGTTATAACGACCGCCAAGAGCTGACGACCTAGCCAGGAAGGTTGTGATTGTGGTGGTGGTGTTGGTTAGCTCCTGTTTCCCCTGCAAGGACAAATAAAACAGGGCAAACATTAAATACTAGCCAGATCGCTCGGATCGGCTCTTCCCGCATCGGATCTTCAACATCGGCACGACCCTGCTATCTTGCCGATGATACATCCAAATAGTGTGTACAAATATGCAATAAAGGGAAAGAGAAACCTATCTAGATCTATTCTAGACAGTCGAGATCTATCCGAGTACCCATTATGCTTTGAGATTAAACTTATGCCAAAGATTAAACAAAGAAACAAACATAAAAGAACGGATCTTTGTTGAGATCGGCAAAGATAAAACATGGTAAAGAGAACATTGGATCTTTTCTAGCAGGAGGTGATCTGTAGATATGTCTTCTAAGGACAGATCAAACCTAGATATGAAGCTTGCATCATGCTAACCTTACAACATTGACCATGCAGCGCAAAGACATGCAACACAGAGATTATTAACATGAAGCAAGTTGTGCATGAGTTGATATGCAAGCATGCCAACCCGATGCACGAGATAACTAGTAGATCTTGCCAACAACAACACTTAGTACAAGAACTACCATCGGCAAAACGCCGCGATGCCCTATCAACATCTACTAGAGAGATCAATAGAGCAGCATGACGATATACCTTGAAAACCCTAATTGCTTAGGGGCGGCGATGCGCCAAAGGGATGTGGAGATAACCGCTGCTTGGTGAACGTGTGTCGTCAATTTTATTCAATAGTACGAGTACATATTTATAGTCCTGTGGACTTGGGCGGCAAGCCTGCCCTTTCTTTAATTAAGCTAAAACCCTAACCGACTCAATCTCTAAGTGGACTCTTTTAACTTAAACCAACTACGATACAAGGCCTGCTGGCCTACTCGACATGGTGCACGCCACCGCTCCCTTGGACAGCTTCTTTCAGCCCAAAGCCGATTTAGGCCCATTAACTGGGTCGGCCAAATTCCGATGTCAACGATGCCTCACCAAGCGGGTATAAGGAAAATGGGGCCTAAGCCTTGTGCTTAGTTCCCTAATGTGATTTTGGTGGTTGAAGTGACAAACATGTGACATAGGACTAATATTAGCGTGCAAGTATTTTTGGTTTAGGTCTTAGGGTGCAAGTAGAGAACTTGGGAAACAAACACCTCAAAGAAGGTCTAAAAGATCACAAGATAAGATCAAGACTTCCCCAAAGTCAGAAGTGTGTGCACGACACACGGTCCCGCTGACCGGTCAGCTGACCGGAATTTTTCACATACCGGACCGTTCAGTGGTGTACCACCGGACATTCTAGGCCGACGACGAGAAGACGACCACGTCCCAGCATTTACGCGCACTTGACGGTCCGGTGATCCACCGGCATTCTGGACCGAGACTACATCAATTTGAAGACCCAGACGCCAACACGCATTCGATGGTACGGTGGTGTACCACCGGCCGGTCTGGTGGATCCAACGGTTGGATTCTAAGTCCAACGGTTGACTTAACGACTAGTCGATTACACGCACTGGACGGACAGTTCGTTGGTCACGCAGAAAAAGGAAGAAAGCTTCCAACAGCTAGTTTTGAGGTTTGGGCTATAAACAACCCCTTGCTTGGCCTCCAAAATGTGGTTGGTGACTCATGAGCTCATTCTAGTGTGGAGGCACACTCTTGATCCATCCAAAGAGCCACATACACACATTTGAGAGCCCAACCATCACAAGAGCTAAAGAGATACATCCCGGCATAGCTAGAGCTTGCAAAGCATCTTTGCTTAGGCATATTTGTCATACCCGAGCACGCACCGTGCCTGCGAGACCCTCTGGAGTGTGGGGTGGCCGCCACCTTGCTTGTGAGAGGAAGGAAGTCCCTCGGCACGTTGGCCAAAGCATCATTAGTGGATACGGCGGGGCAGCTCCATGAGAAGGCCCGCGGAAGACCCCAACAGCCCCGAAAATCCTCTACCCTTGCGTGGGCGAGGCCATAGTCCAAGACTACGCGAGAGAAGGGCTTGTGTGGGTGTGTACCGGAGATATCCGAAGACCCGACCTGCGAAGGTCACTTTACCATCCCCCACCCTTGCGTGGGCGAAGTCATATTCCTTTGAGGACTATATGCGTGAGCAAAGCCCTACGGTGGGCACGAAACGAGGAGTAGGGGGTAGAGACACGTTGGTCTCCGTGAACCTCGGAAAAAAAATCTCCGTATCACCGGGAGTTTGCATCCTTTACCTATCTTTTAGCTTCCGTATTTACATTCTTACAATTGTGTGCTTACATTCTTAGACTAGCTCGATAGATTAGTTTTTAGGTGGAACTAGGTTGCAATACTTAGCCATGGTAGAGTTAGCAACACTTAGCAAAACTTTTAGTGCACATAGCTAGTTTTATATTGCATAGGTTTTGTTAGTAGTTGTAGTTTTTAGTGAGTCATAGTTTTAGAAATTCTAATTCACCCCCTCTTAGGTGTTGGTCCAACCTTCACGCAGCGCGAACGCAGCAGCGGCACAGGTGGCCCTCGCGAGCGCTGTGCGGCCTCGGCGAGCAAGACGTGCACGGCCTCGGCCAGTGTCATGCGACGCGGCCTCAGTCTTGCGAGCACGGCATGGCCACAGCAAGTGCAGTGCGCACAGAAGAAGAAGGGAGGAGGAAGAAGATGCCGATAGGTGGGCCCGAGATGTAAGTGAGAGACAGAGTGGAATTTTTGAAAATACGGAGACAAAGCTTGTATGCATACGCTGTACGTGGGCCCAAAGCCCTCAGATACATACTAAATGGCATATTTCAAAGTTATGAGAAGTTGTAATGGTCTCCTTGTAATTTGTAATATGTTGAAAAGTAATAGCATATTTCAGAACCACGGTATTTGTAATTGCGTGTATCTAATTAACGCTTTTTGTTTGAGTTCATTCTTTACATGACATCGTCTCTTATTTTAGCTGTAGTACTCACGTGAGAAATTTCAATAATTAACACCGAGTTCGTGCACCTCAATGGAATTGACATCGAATTCACATACCTTCGTATATTTGACCCTCAGAACGTGAAATCTTTCATCCGGAGGGATTCACTCTCTTTTTTCTTCTTTCTACTCTCTAGGTCATGTGAATGGACCATTCTGTCCCTCTTTGGACCATTCGGTCCCTCTCTAAATCATTGACGAATGCCGACCACATCTCCATTGGGTGCACCGTCGCCTATCTTATCCCCACCGTCGGTCACCACTTGGATTCCCGCTGCCGCCAACCATGTTGTTCTCCGTCTCTGGTCGTCGCCTCGATTCATGCAACCATCCTCGTCTCGATCCACACCGCCGCCCACCCGCCTTGGCTTGTGCCGTTGCGCCGCCTACCTTGGTCAATGCCGCCTGCCTTAGCCTACGCCACCACACTTCACCGCTTGCCTGCCTCTATCCGTACCGCGTGCCTATCTCACTGTCTAAATTTGAGACTTATGTATTTGCATAACAGCGTTATGCACTCCTATATATGCATTGATGACTGTAGTATTAAAGTCTACACTACAAAAGAGTGTGTTTTAAAAATTTATTTTTACGTACGATGGTCTAAGTGGAACCTCTCACGTTGGTCCCACTACGCAGGTTGGAAAGAATTGAAAAAAGTTGAAAATGATCTAAAACTAATCTACACTATAAAAAAGCCAATGTTTTCAAAATCTTTTTTTACTAAGATGGTCTATCGTACCCTTCACGTTGGCCTCACTGCGCACATTGGAAAGCATTGGAAAGATGTGGAAATGGTCCAAAACCAATAGAAGAAAAATATTTCTGCCCTTTGGGCTTTTATTTTCTTACCTCATTTTGCACCCATACTCACTCAATACTTGTTTTGAAATTAACGAAGAATAGAAAGACGTCAATCACCATGTCTTCCTTCTTTTAATTCCTTCTTATTACCCGAACGATCATCTTAGAAAATACGTGTGTGTTGCACATACCTTTACGCTAGTAGAAGGAAAATGTTTGCATCCTATAACCTTTTATTTTTTTCACCTTATTTTGTACCTATACCCGTTGGGTATTTTTTTTTTAAATTAGAATTAATAAGAAAGGAAAGATGTCAATCAATCAGGTCTCCTTGTTTCAATTTCTTCTTTCTTTTTTTTTTGTCCCTGCTTCTTATTACCTAGCCGGTCATTCTGTATCATGTGTATGTTGTAGGTACGTCTATGCTAGTAAAGAGTAAAATTTATACCCGATCCTTAAACTTGCACGATTTGTCATGCCGGTCTTTAAATTCACAAAGTGTGTCATGTCAGTCCACAAGCTTGTTGCAGGTCTCATATTTGTCCAAACAGATTATGGTTTCGCCTTTCAGCCTACAACTGACATGTGGCCCTATGTGTCAGCCCATGTATCTCTTCTCTTTTGTCTCTCTTAGGCTGACTCCAATGGGACTCCCTATATGGGTTCCCTAAACACTGTTTTGCACTGTTTGACATAAATGCTGAGAGAGAAGTAGTTGGAAAAGTGTTTAGAGAGTGGGGATAGTGAGTCCCATTGGACTCAGCCTTACCCCTCATCTTGCCCATAGTTTACTCTATATACTGGGAGGATGGGCGCGGCACATGTCCCTTTCCTTTTTGAGACATACAATCCTGCTGTACTGGCGGCCAATCAACGGTCCAGCATGTTGATTTGATAGTACGCAGGGGCTGTGAAGCATGTCTGTTCCCCACGCTCTCTTCCTCTTTCCTTGCTTCCTTCTCCCCCGCTGGCCGTCGCCCGACTCCCTCCTCGTGGCCTGTCGGACGCCCCGCTCGCCATCGCCTCCCCCTCCTCCTCCGTCGGTTACCGCCCTCTCTCCTCCTGCATCGGGACGGGGTGAATCTGCCGCCGCCCCAATCTCCATCTCTGCCGCCAGTCTCCTCCCTGTCCCTCTCCGACGGCCTCCTCTTCTCTGTGCGTGCTGTAGCTCCGTTCCCACAGCCGGCGTCGCTGCAGCACCCGGCCCACCGAGCACCGTCATGCCTCTCCTCTGGCAAGCATGATGGCCCGTTCAGGCTCGGTAGCTTCCTCCTCCTCAGTGAGCTCTTCCTCCGCCTCCCAGTTTGCCGACAGCTGCCGCTAGCTCTCGAACCATGCTCTCAATTTTTTTGGTGCCCATGTGAAGACAAGAGCTATGCTCGTGGACAGATAACGTGGCACAAAAATAATCCAGCCACATTGGCTTATTGTCAGGGCTGCATAGATTAAGCAGCATGAAGATCATTGTGACTGCATCTTATCCAACTGAACAATGATTAGGGCATATCAACTCGACAATTTTTTTTGCCAATGTCTAATGGTTTCCTACAGCGGTGTTCATCGATGCTGGCAGGTGCTCCAAAGTGATTCTCATGGCTGATGAACCCACAGGCTTAGTTTACAGGTTATATGCAAGAAATATCATCATTCTAATTCCCTTTTTTATCTCAGATCAAGGTCTTATGGATCATAGCGTTCAAGTTTTTTGTGTGATTACGTCTAAAAATGTCCCTGCTATGGTACAGTGCTTCTATTATTTTGTCTTATGCTTTTTTATTTAAATGCATAGAAAAGTAAAAAGTTAGTTGTTTGATGAAAAATGAATTTCAGTGCTGCCATTTTACAGGTTATCAAATTAAAGATGTGATTGTGTGCAGATTGCATCATATCTTGGATAAATTCCAATTCTGGCTTTCTCACTGTTTTCTCTCTCTTATGTTTGCCCTTTGCAAAAAAAAACAACAACATTGTTTTGCATTGCTGTATCTTAATTTGATATTATCATATTACTCTAGTTGTCCTGTTTACAAGTAACTCTGTATCCTTTCATATCCTGTTGTTCTTTATCTCTCCCCACTGATCTTTATGTCATTCTATCGTCTGTTAGGGTTGCACCGTCATCTAAAGAAACCACATACACCTCTCCACTAAAATCTAAAGAGGAAACATGTACCAACAACCAAATGCTCTATACTATTCCAATTATTTCAAAAGATCTATCTTCAGTATACCACACTGAGTTTGCTATACTATACCCCTACATTATAGTATATTGCTATCCACATCCCCGCGTCGTATAGGAGTTGGAGGTGCTCAAGGTCCCGAAGACAGTCAAGGGAGTGCCCTGACCGACTCCAGCAGATTGGCGCGTGCTGGACGCAGGGTCCAGCGCCATCGCGCAATTGCAGTTCGCAATGGCGTCAACGGGATACCCAGCCGAGCATAGCGTGGCAGCGCGGCCCATGAGGCAGACCATGGCGAAGGGGTGCGACAGCATGCTATGGGGCGCGTGTCCAGCACTGCACACGGTCTCACAGGGGAGCCTGACGTCAGGTGCCAAGACCACCGCAGCGCAGTGACAGAGCAGGAGCTTCACATGCGTGAACAGCTACGACACGGACTCCGCCTCAGGCTGTTCGTAGTGGCGGACTGGAAGTACCACCCTGTATGCATAGGGTTAACTCAGTGGCTACAATGGTGGACTCTACTGCCCACCCTAAACTTAGGGGAGGAGAGAGGAATGCCATTTCCGGCACTCGTACGGATTTCCTCTATCCCCTCTCTCATCTCCAGCTTGGACAACCGTTGGATGCTCGTGCACGGAGATGGAGGACGAGGCGCGACCATGGCGGGGAGGATGAGAGGCCGGCGCGGAGGCGGGCGGCGCCGTATCTGGCCGGTGGAGGAGGAGAAGCTGGTGCGTGGGGAGGTGCGGGGGCGCCGCGGCCATCCAGTGAGGCACGAAGAGGAGGACGGCGCACGGAGGCGAGCCGTGGCGGGGATCCGGTCACCGACGTCATCGACGCAGCCTCCAAGCTCGGCGGTGGGGCGGATCCGTGCAGGAGGAGAGGAGGCGAGTTCGGCGGTGCATGGGGGAGGCGGGGCTGGCGGCCGCACCAGAGGGAGTGGAGCCAGAGAGAAGAGGGCGGCGGTGGACGCTGTGCCAGCGTGGGAGAGGATGGCTGAGACAGAGGAGTGGCCTGCGGGGAGTGAGTGGATAAAGAGAGAGAGGGGGGAAGGGGAGGAGGGGAATATAAAATAGTAAAAAGTGTGGTAGTTGGTATAGGGTTGAGATATAGGGTAACCATAACTGCGGAGGATTGTGGTATATGGTAGAGAATATTGCTGACCAGAATGAAATATTCTTTTTAGGGTAAAAATTTGGAATTGGATGAGTGCGGATAGCCTCAGTCATCGGGGCTAGGACGGACTTGGACACTCGTTTGTTGGTGGGGACAACCACTAACACGGTGCTAGTTGTCAGGTTCGACAGGGAGAAGTTGGCCTCAGACTAGCACACTCTCTCACGGCGGAACGCCGCCGATGCTATGTCACACCCCGTGGCCGCCGGCGGTGAAGTCCGAGGTGTGAGGATTCGACAAGCTCATCGAGCCACTTCTCCACGAGGAAGATGACGACGATTTGGGGATTTCTTCATTTCTTTTTTCGATGCTGTAAGGAAAATGGCCTCATATGCCATATTTCCATGGTTGTGTTTTAGTGATTTTGGACTAATGAATTTGTCTAGATGCACATTCTCAGGTATTTATGTTCAAGGGATGAAGAAGAAGAAGAGTCAAACAAAAGGCCTGAAGGGCCTCCCCAACAGATGGTAACGGTCTATGAAGACCGGACTATTGACCGGACCAAGTATCCCCGAAGAAGTGAAAATGTGAAGGCTTTGGAAGATACAAAGACCGGAAGGTACGGTCCAGAAGACCGTCCAAGGAGCGTACCAAATAACCCGTGGGTACCAAACCTTCAGACTGGAGGTAACATAGTACAGTCTCACAAGACTATCCATGGACCGTCCTAAGAAACTCAAGGTTGGGGACTTTAAAGGACTTGCAGTGCACAATGGACCGGATGTACGGTCTCTACAAACCGTACTAATCTTCGGACTAAAGTACAGTGACGTGGGATTTCAGTGACCGTTAGAAAAGTGAACGGGCCGGATGGTCCGATATATGAAAAATGCCTGGAGCGGATAGTACGGTCTACACTGCGTCAGCAGCCCATTGGAACAACAGCTAGTTCGTGTTTGGGGGCTATATAAGTCATCCCACCCGGCCATTTCAAGTGTGTTGGAGCCACTGAAATTGAGAGGAAGTGTGAGAGATTATTCCTAGCATATCCATCACTCCAACCACCATATGAGAGCTTAGTGCACATCCAAGCTAGGTTAGAGCTTAGAGAGAGTGAGCTTGCGAGCTCTTCTTGTGTATTGCTCCTGCAAGAGCAATTGGAGAAGCCTTGGCTACGGTGAAGCCATTTGTACTCGTTGCTAGACCCTCCTTCCTTGGTGTGGAGTGGTTGCGACAACTTGTTCGGGGACGAGGAGACCCTACGATGAAGAATCTGTCGCCTTGTGACCGAGAGAGACGGTGGCGGTGGCTAAGCCTTGGTGGCTTGGTGGCACTTAGCCTTTACTTGCAGTGAGCCATTTGGTGGCGAGCGCAAGACGGTGATCAGGAGAGTCTTGGTGCTTGGCTCGGATATTGCCTTTGGTGGTGAGCCCATGGACGTATCCCTTTGTGGTGAACCACGTTAAATCCCCGCGTCTCCTCAGGAGTTTACATCCCCTTGCCCTTATCTCTTTGCTTACCGTATTTATGTTTCCGCATGTTTTGCTTGTTTGCCTTTAGCTTTCCTAGTTAGTTTGATTAGGTTTGGCTCTACGTTGCAAGTCATTTTGGGTAAGTTAGAGAGCGCATAGATAAACCTTATACTTAACTAGCATGTGTAGGACGCAATAGGTTTGTCTTTATGTACAAGATAGCCCTAGGTTTTAGTTGAGCAATTAGCGACCCAATTCACCCCCTCCCCCTTGGGTCGGATACCCCGGCACATTCCTTTCAGATGCCCCTAGCATGTGCTGCCCCTATTGTATATAATGACTCCTCTTTGATGTTGCTTTTGGGTCAATGGGCTCAGCACCAATGGGGCAACTAATATGGACAGTAGCACTAGGCAGGAACGACATTACCGTCCCCTGAAAATTCAGCTTGTCCTCAAGCTGACGTTGTTGTAATTGTGTATGAACATTTTTTTTCACTAAACACTCACTGTCCATGGATCACTTGTAATCACATGTGTAGCTTTGAGATATAATATTAGAAATTGCTGAACCGCACATAGTTGGACCTCAAGATCAATTGAGCTGAGAATACTTGGGCCCCATCGTCTTGCAAAAGAGTATACTGTCATCTGAAACTCAAGTTGTTTCACACTTCCCACCATGATTGAAACCACTAAGCTTGCCCACATATCCTCCAAATATTTCTAGATTAAAGGAATGGTGCATCCAGCATGGTATTTCTTCTAGTGGAAATCTTCTAACAATGATGAATCGCTGCTTCCCACCTTTGTTCTGATCAGGACCTGTTGTCGACACTTTCGTGGGCCGTGCGTATAGGCGCCGGAAGCCCAGAAGTGGCTAGGCTACCACTCTGTAATAGGCTGAGATGTGGGAGAGACTTAAACATTAGATAATTAGGAGTTATGTAATCGAGCCTTAGTCCAATTGGGCCCTAGCGCGTGATAGGGTGCAGCTGCATCACCTATATAAGGTGCGGCTTAGTTTGTATCTAGGTTATCGAAGGAAATAAACTCTCCCATCTCCACGGTGGGGTTTCTCCTTTGGCGCTGGCAAGGAATCATACCTCGGCCGGCGACGGAGGCGAATCACCACCTCGCTATCCCCTGCGTTCCCTTCCTGTCTCTCGCCAACTCCTATTCTCTCCCCTGCATACTCCGACAAGTTAGCGCCGTATCAACTTGTTACCAGAGACCAGCAATCGGGCATCGCCATCCATGGCCGACCCGACCGATCCTCCCCCTGAATCGGACTCAGCCAAGCTCGATCGGCTCCTCGCCTAAGTTGCCACGATCAATTCCTGCCTTGACTCCCATGACCGGCGCCTTGCTCGCACCGAGAAAGCGCGCCTCAACGACCACGTCGATGGCGACGTCTTTTCCTCAGACAAGCCGCCTGAATCGTCCAAACATCGCGGTGGTGGCAGCTCCGGCGGCGGTGGGTTCAGCAGCGGCGACCGCATGGGTGACGACCAGGTTGGCAGCGGTGACCGTGGCAGCGGTTATGGTGGCGGCGGCGACGGTGGAGGCGACTACGACGACCTCTACGGCAACGGCGACTTCGCAATTTCGGCCGTGGCGGTCCCTATTGGGGCAACGGCGGGCGTGGCGGCTACTATGGTGGCGGCGGCAGCAGGGACGACCCTTGGCGTAGCGGCGGTGGATGGGGTGACCCCTGGCGCGGCGGACGTGGCGACCCCTGGCGTGGGGGCGGCGGCGGTGACCCCTGGCGTGGGTGCGGCGGGGGTGGCGGCGACCCCTGGTGCGGGGGCGGCGGCGATCCCTGGCGCAGGGGCTACGGCGACGGGCCATGGCGCGGCCGTGGCCACAACAATGAAGCCCCTCGGCGCCCCAAGCTCTCATTGCCGAAATTCGACGGCGAGTCCGATCCGCTGCCATGGCTCAACACGTGCGACAACTTCTTCCGAGGCCACCACACACTCGAGGAAGAGAAGGTGTGGCTTGCCTCCCTGCACCTGGAAGGAGCGGCGGTGCAATGGTATCAGATGGAGCGGGAGTTCGGGGTTCCATCCTGGCCTCGCTTCGAGGAGCTCGTCAACATGCGTTTCGGACCACCCATCCTCTCCAACTCCCTCGGCGAACTGAAGACACTCGTCCGTACTAGGACGGTCGAGGAATATCAACGCAAATTCTTGGCGTTGCTCTGCCGTTGCGACAACCTCACACCACAATATCAGGTTGATTGTTCACGGCAGGCTTGGGCCAGCCGCTGGCATCCGACGTTGAGTTGCAACGACCCTCCAACCTCTAGATGGCCATGAGCCTCGCCCGTGCTTATGAGCGCCGTCTGCGCGAGGCAGACCCCGCACCGACTGCGACAGCTGCACGGCCGATGGCGCGCGCCAAGGGTACACTTCCGGTGCCACCGCTGGCCGGACCGTCCAACCCTAAAGCCGACGGCGGGTCACGACCCAAATTCCGCTGTCTGTCACCGGAGGAGCTGGCTGAAAAGCGGCGAAAAGGCGAGTGTTTTTTCTGTTCAGAGCAATTTGGGCCAGAACACAAATGCATCAGCAAGGGCATCTTTCTCCTAGCGTTTGATGACGACGCGAGTGAGGAAGACGCCGTTGCTGATCTCGGCATCTCACTGCATGCGCTGACCGGTATTTCTACGGCCAACAGCATGCGTCTGCATGTGCGCGTGAGCAACGCGGACCTCCTGGCCTTGGTGGATTCGGGCTCCACACACACCTTCATCAACACGGCCACCGCGCAGCGCCTCGGCCTTCATGTCCACCCACGGCCGGGGCTGTCGGTCAAGGTGGCCAATGGGGATCGCGTTGCAAGCTTGGGTCTCTGTCCCGACATGTCTCTCCATGTCCAGGGCAAGGCATTCTACATCAACACTTATGCCTTGGCTTTGGATGGGTTCGATATTGTACTCGGCGTGCAGTGGTTGGCATCACTCGGGCCCATTGTTTGGGACTTCGCCGCGCTATCAATGGAGTTTTGGCGCGATGGCCGAGTGGTGCGCTGGAGTGGAGTGGGGAGTTCGGCGCCGGCCGTGCTCTCTATTGGATCGGCCACAGATCTCATGTAGGCCTTACTGTTGGACTGCGATGATGTCTTCGCTGTCCCAACCACACTGCCCCCGGTGCGTCGCCACGATCACCGTATTCATCTCTTGCCTGGGGCGGCGCCGGTGGCAGTCCGGCCGTATCGTTACCCCCAATTGCTGAAGGATGAGATTGAGCGGCAACGCGAGGACATGCTGGCGCAAGGCATCATTCGGCACACATCTTTGCCATTCTCCTCGCCGGTGTTGCTTGTCAGGAAACATGATGGCAGTTGGCGATTCTGCGTTGATTATCGGGCGCTGAATGACAAAACGGTCAAAGATAAATTTCCCATTTCGGTGGTTGATGAGCTGCTGGATGAACTCAAGGGCGCTCGTTTCTTCACCAAGCTCGACCTCCGTAGCAGCTACCACCAAGTTCGGATGCATCCTGATGATGTCGCCAAGACAGCATTCTGTACTCATCATGGACACTTCGAGTTCCTGGTTATGCCCTTCGGCTTAACTAATGCTCCAGCTACCTTCTAGGCGTTGATGAATGATATCCTGCGTCCATATATTCGTCGTTTTGTGTTTGTATTTTTTGATGACATTTTGATTTACAGCTCTTCCTGGGCGGAGCATCTACAACACGTCAAGGCTGTCCTACAGTTGCTGCGCAGTCATTCTCTCTTCCTCAAAAGGTCCAATGCTTCTTCGGCAAGGAGACAGTGGTGTATCTCGGCCACATTATCTCCAGCGATGGCGTTGCCATGGACCCTGACAAGGTGGCAGCGGTGGAGGCGTGGCCGCGGTCCCGCACAATCCGGGCGCTGTGCGGCTTCCTGGGGCTCACCGGTTACTACCGCAAGTTCATCGCCGGATACGGCTCCGTGGCGCATGCCCTGACGGCTTTGCTTAAACGTGAGGCTTTCTCCTGGGCGCCAGAGGCCGAACACGCGTTCGTGGTTCCCAAGCGCGCCCTCATGTCGGCGCCACTCCTTCAGCTGCCAGACTTCAGTGCTCGTTTTGTGGTGGACTGCGATGCTTCAGGCTCGGGGTTCGGGGCTGTTCTTCATCAAGGCGATGGCGCTATCGCCTTCTTCAGCAGGCCGGTTGCTCCACAGCATGCCAAGCTCCCGGCCTATGAGCGCGAGCTTATTGGGCTCGTTAAGGTTATGCGTCACTGGCGTCCGTACTTGTGGGGACAACCGTTTACGGTGCGCACTGATCATTGGAGTCTCAAGTTTCTCCTGGACCAACGCCTCACGACAATTCCGCAACACACTTGGGTTAGTAAACTCTTCGGTTATGATTTCACAGTTGAGTATCGTCCTGGTAAACAAAATGTTGTGGCGGACACCTTGTCCTGCCGAGATGAGGAGTCTGCTCTTGCTGTACATGCCCTTACAAGACCACCATTTGATATTTTTTCGGCATCAATCAGCAAGCAAATGACCTTCGTGCCCAAATTGCTGCTGGCTCAGCACCGCATGGCTGGACGGATGTCGATGGGTTGCTGCTGTTCAAGGGCCGTGCATTTGTTCTGGATGAGTCTGTTTTGTGGCCTCAATTGCTGGATGCTGCACATACTGTTGGCCATGAGGGGGCTGAAAAATCCTTGCATCGTTTTCGAGCCTCTTTTTACAACAGTAGTGCTCACCTTCGGGTTAGAGAGTTTGTCCGTGGCTGCTTGGTCTGTCAACGCAACAAGACTGAACATCTTCATCCAGCTGGTCTATTGCAGCCTCTTCGGGTTCCCTCTGAAGTTTGGAGCGACATTGCTATGGATTTTGTGGAAGGGTTTCCTAAAGTTGGGGGTAAATCAGTAGTTTTGACTGTGGTGGACAGGTTCTCTAAATATGGGCATTTCATTCATCTTGGTCATCCCTATTCGGCCGCATCAGTTGCTCGTGCTTTCTTTGACAGTATTGTGCGTCTCCATGGTCTTCCGTGCTCTATCGTATCTGATTGGGATCCAGTATTTACTAGCAACTTCTGAGCCGAACTGTTACGTCTTTCCGGTGTCAAATTGCTGCTCAGTTCGGCATTTCATCCTCAGAGAGATGGGCAGTCCGAGGTGACCAACCGGACCATTGTTATGTACTTGCGGTGCCTCGCCGGTGACAGGTCCCGTTCTTGGCTGCAGTGGCAGCCATGGGCAGAGTATTGCTATAATACTTCGTACCAGTCGTCCTTACGCACTACCCCTTTCCAAGTGGTTTATGGCCGGGAACCACCAAATTTGTTGCAGTATCAATTGGGGACTGCGAGGGTGGCTGCTGTGGATCGTCAGCTCCAAGATCGTGATCTTTTCCTGGCTGAAATTCGTGAACGTTTGTTTCTGGCCAGGGACACCATGAAGCTGCAATTTGATAAGAAACGGAGGGATCTTTCTTTTCAAGTTGGCGATTGGGTCTGGGTGCGGCTCCACCATCGCACCGCTACTGCTATAAATTCAGCAAGCTTGTCCAAGCTTAGTCCTCGCTTCTATGGACCCTATGAGGTGATAAAGCGCATTGGGGAAGTTGCTTATCGCCTCCGCCTTCAAGTTGGCGCCAAGATACATGATGTCTTCCATGTCGCCCTCCTGAAAGCATTACTGGGACTCCGCCTTCGTCGATGGCACCATTACCTTCCATTTTGCATGGCCGTGTCCTTCCTCAACCGCATGCTATACTATGTGCTCGCTTGAATCGCGGTGTTTGGGAAGTATTGGTACAATGGCTTGGTCGGCCGGCATCGGATGCAACATGGGAGCAGCTGGAGTCCTTCACTTCGACATATCCCGAGGTGCAGCTCGCGGACGAGCTGTTTGTTGGGGAGGGAGGAAGTGTTGTCGATGCCTTCATGGACTGTGCGTATAGGTGCCGGAAGCCCAGAAGTGGCTAGGCTGCCAATCTGTAATAGGCTGAGATGTGGGAGAGACTTAAACATTAGATAATCGGGCCTTAGTCCAATTGGGCCCAGGCGTGTGATAGGGTGCAGCTGCATCACCTATATAAGGTGCAGCTTAGTTTGTATCTTTTTTTAGAAAAGGAAAATTTTATTCCAGCCTCCGCAGGAGGTTTGTATTTAACCAATCTTTATTACAAAATGATAAGAGAGCTCTCAAAGAGCTAAACAGGATAAGCTTGACTGAAGCTAATCCTTCTAAAAGATAACTACCCGTGATTGGCAAAAATCTCCATAGTTAGGGTCTCTAGAGATAGACATGCCCACTTGAGTAGCGGTCTTTTTTCTTTTTTTTTGAAGAGCGCTCCATGACCGTGTCCAGTAAGTTGCTCTAAAGATTACCTGCAAATAAGAATACAATCTCTTTCCATCAAAGATGACTTCATTCCTGCATAGCCAAATAGACCATAAAAGTGCACTTGCTTCTACACAAATTTGGACATGTAAGTGCTGTCTATCTTGCTGGAACAAAGAACTAGATAGCTCATTTATATTCGTGGAAGGCTGCAAACCAAAAGCTAAAAAGACAACTCTCCAGACAAACCCGTCAACATGACAATCAAAAAAATAAGTGTTGAATAGTTTCATTTGTGTCACAAAAACAACATTGACCATCTCCACTCCAATGCCTTTTTAAAAAATTATCCTTTGTTAAAATTACTCCCTTAAACAAGAACCAAACGAATATCTTGATTTTAAAGGGTAATTTTAATCTCCACAAAAACTTGTTTAATGGTAAGGCAGTTTGTTAACTGTGAAACAACCATGCTTAGATAGGTTCCATTTAATACTATCAGGTTGGTCATCTAGTTGCACCAAAGCGATTTTTGAAACTAGCTTTTCCCACTTTTGAAGTCTGTCTCCGGCCAGAGCTCTCCTGAAGGAGACATTAAGTGGCGTGGAGCTAAACACAGCTGCTACCGTGATATGTTTTTTCCTGGTACTACCGTACAAAGATGGGTATTGATTTTTAAGTGGAAGGTGACCGAACCACCTATCCTTCCAAAATCTTATTTGAGAACCATCATGCTTTCTAGATTAAAGCTAGAAAGCTCAAAGAAATGCTCTTTAACCTTCATAAGGACAGACCAGAAGTGTGAATCACCTGGCTTCCATTGAACTTCTCCACTAGATTTACCTCTCAAGTATTTCTTTTTCAGTATGTTCTGCCACGCACCCTATTCATTTATCAATTTGTAAAGCCATTTGCTAAGAAAACAAATATTCTGTATCTCAAGATTTCTAATATCCAAGCCTCTCTGTTCTTTTGGCAAGCAAAGAATTTTCCATCTCTCTTGTATTTAGGTTATCGAAGGAAATAAACTCTCCGTCTCCACGGTGGGGTTTCTCCTTCGGCGCTGGCGAGGAATCATACCTCGGCCGGCGACGGAGGCGAATCATCACCTCACTGTCTCCTGCGTTCCCTTCCTGTCTCTCGCCAACTCCTATTCTCTCCCCTGCATACTCCGACAAGGCAGCGCCTGAGGACCCGTGTGACGACAGTGGTAAAATAGAAACAGAACCTTATGATGTGGGTCCCAGCATTGGTTATAGAAGTCAATGTTGGCAGGACTTGGAAAACCAGCCCCATGTTCTTCTAGCAGCAAGCTACTGTTGACTTGTAAGGACATCGCATTACATAATTTGGCACTATCTATCATACTGATGTCTAGCATCTTTTTTCAAGGCTCTCATCAGCAGCAACCATAGCAAGTTCCAGATAATGCAGCCGAAATGGAGTGAGATGGTGCTGAATTTTTAGCATAAGAGCTGGCTCCATCCAACTGATGACAGTGGTGCACTCATCTAGATCCCCTTGTCTCTCAAGCATACAAGGCAATAGCTTAAGCGTGAGGAGTGTTCGCGCTCGGAGCTCTAGTGCTGCCTCCGCTCGCGGTGACATGTGCAGGGCCGCGCTCACCAGCCTGAGCGCCACCACTGCGTCGTCCCCATCCTCCGTGTCCCCAGCAGAGAGAAGAGATACATAGACTGTCAGCTGTATAATACGGGTGAACCACGGCTGGTTTGACTAAAGTGAAACCCGAAACAAATTTATAAACTGACGTCGCATTTTTTTAAATTTATTAACCAACAAAGTGAGAAATGTGTTTTTTTCTGCCCACTATTTTTTTTTGAAACCTCTGCCCACTAACTTTTGTCCACCCTCATCTAGCAGTCATCGTACTCTGATCTGATTTTTCGAATCCAACACGAACAAGTGTAGACCGTGGTAATACTCAACAGATAAAACGGAAGGGAGTAAAGACTCCGTGCGTGGTGATAAGATTCAGCCCACTTGGGCGGTTGGGCCGCCTGAGTTCTGTTCAGTGGAGAAACTATCCACCGTGCCGTCAGATTTTAACCTTGTTGGGAGGAACCATTATGGGCCAATGTGCGAGGAGACAAAATAAAAGAAAAAAAGGGTTTTAGGAAAAGTTGGATGGTGCGCTCCCCTGTGTACGTGCTTGAACGACGACCGTTTTTGGTGCGACTGCCACCAAAAAAGCATCAGTTTGAGTTTGAGATCGAGACCAGCTTCAGCCACTATTTGCTAGGATGGGCTTACTTAGACTGAGAACGGAGATTCTTTTCTCTGCTATGCTACTTTCCTCTTTCTTTCCTGAGGGCTTTCCTTTCCTGAATATAGAGCCAAACAGTCTTGCTCGGAACTCTATCCCCCTGATTCTTTCCCTTCTCAAAGAAAACGATACCGAGAAGGCAATAGCACTTGAAAAAATGAAAATACCATCTGCGTCACAAAATATTCTATTGATATTCAGGAGAACACAAGCTTCGAAAGCTTACTGCCCAGCCATGCTACTCTGTTTTGGTTGAATTACCTTCTTACACTGCTGATTCCATCTTTATATCGTTCGAGCTAGCCCCATGACTTCTTGGTTGAGCGCAGCTCTTGTTCGATCTTTGAACGAGCGCAGCGAGAAAGTCTGGCGAACCTTGTGCTAAAATCCCTTCTTTTCTTTCTTTCTTGGTTTTGGATCGGTTTGTTTACCACAAAGACGTACAGTACTAGCTGATGGCTGCATTGAGACTCTGGCCGCGATGTTGATGGCTGCTTATTGGTCTGGTGCCTTCTTTAATTGGATAGATGTCAGAGATTGGGGATTGATTGTAAACAGAAGCTAAAAAGGGAACATTCGGAGAGGGCGGCGATGATGCCGGATGCTGAGAGACGGGCAGTAGCGAAGCTGTCCTTCTGGTGCGAGAGAGCAAAGGAAGAGGAATGGTGAGGAGCCGAGCACCGGTGACTGATGGCTCGGTACGTAGCCTTAATTTAATGTAGTTTTTTTGTTCAATCTGGGTAGCTAGAAGGGTTATTTATTTGCTTCTAAGCTATTAGGTTCCGTATAGCTAGGGTTCTTTAACTGATCTAGGCATGGCAGGTTCATGGCAACCTTAGCGATCCCAAGATTATATAGACATAAATGTCACTTTTTAGTTCATTAAACGACGTTTGTTTTTCATTGTGTAAAATTAGTTGGAGTGGCTTAACCAACTTGGTTAGCCTGTATTTCATTATACAGGAACATTACATGAGTTGGAACGTGTACAATCAGAACCAAAATAGAATTCCGTGCTCTAGTTATGGAAAGCCTCTTAGTCGTATGCTACCAGGACATTAATTCTATTCTATTACAGCCACATATTGTAACATCCCCCCTCAATCACAACTTGCACAGGTTGAGATTGTTTCTAAATTCCTGAAACTTCCGAGCTGACTGAACCTTGGTGAAGCCATCACCAACTTGATCATTAGAAGAGATGATGCGGATGTCCAATAATTTTTTTGCAACTCATTCCCGAACAAAATGGTAATCCACCTCAATATGCTTAGTGCAAGCATGAAAGACAGGAATAGCAGATAAGTATGTAGCACCAATATTATCACACCACAAAACAGCAGCTCGCGGTTGAGGCACCCCAAGTTCTTTTAAAAGTGTATGAACCCAAATAAGTTGGGCGGTGGCATTAGCCAAAGCTTTGTATTCGGCCTCTGTACTAGAATGGGAAACTGTAGTCTGTTTCTGAGCACTCCAAAAAATTAAATTAGAACCAAGAAAAACAACAAAGCCACCTGTGGAGCGCCTATCATCAGAACATCCAGCCCAATCTACATCAGAAAAGGCACTCACCAAATTTGAGGAGGACTTGAGAATTTTCAAACCAAACCCAACAGTACCATTGACATATCGAAGAATCATCTTCATGGCTGAATAATGCATTGACGTAGGCTGATGAAGATACTGACACACTTTATTAACGGCAAAGGACAAATCAGGTCGTGTGAGAGTTAAATACTGCAGCCCGCCTACAAGATTCCTGTACCGAGTAGCTGCAGCATCATCCAAAAATTCTCCATCCTTAGCAGAAAGTTTCTCGGATATGGCGAGTGGGATCGGCATGGGTTTACAATTTTGGAGCCCAGCCTGGTCAAGTACTTCATGAGCATATTTAGATTGAGACGAAAATAAGCTGCCATCGGCGCACTGTGATACCTCAATGCGCAACTGACCAAGGTCTTTAAGAGCAAAATCAGTACGGAGATCATGGAGCAAAGCGCTGACGGCCTGATTAGATGAACTCACCAATATGATATCATCAATATAGACTAAAAGATTCATAGTCACATCACCTTGATGAAAGAAGAATAATGATGAGTCTGTTTTAAACATGAAAACCAAGCTGCTGAAGCTTAGTGCTGAGGCGAGCATACCATGCACGAGGGGTCTGCTTAAGACCATAGAGTGTTTTATCAAGCTTGCACACATAATGAGATGTGTTTTTATCTTTGTACCCAGGTGGTCGTCGTATAAAAACATCCTCCTCCAGAACACCATGTAAAAACACATTCTGAACATCAACTTGGCAAATACTCCAATTATTTGTAACAGCCAAAGACAATACAAGTCTTATTGTAGCAGCCTTAACAACCGAACTAAACGTATCTTCATAGTCAAGACCATATTGTTGTTTAAAACCTTTGGCCACTAACCTTGCCTCGTAGCGATCAATGGTACCATTAGCTTTCTGTTTAATTTTATAAACCCACTTGCAATCAACAAGATTTTGCCCATGAGAGGGAGGAACAAGATGCCAGGTTTTGTTGCGCTGAAGAGCATCAAATTCAGCATCCATAGCTGCGCACCATTGAGGGCTCGAAGAGGCTTCAGTGAAAGTAGACGGCTCCTGAAATTCACACGAGAGACCGTAGCGAACAGTGCCATCGGTGAAGATCTTTGGTTTACGAATATTATCTTGTGACCTAGTGCGATGACCTAGGACAAACCGTGGTGGAGACCTGATAGGACCATGAATAGGACGAACAGTACTGGGCCCAGGGGGAAGACGCGAACGCCGCTGATGCACAACTGGCGAAGAACCAGGCACCGATGGAGCATTTACACCCGAGGGCACATCTGAAGCTGTCGTAGACGACCCAGCTTGTGCCGTAGAGTCCGACACCTGCGTCGAGGGTAAAACTGCAGCCGGGTTGTCCAATGGGGCCGTTGATGGAGATACAGATGCATCCGTGAACGCAGATGATACTATATTCTTCATGGATCATGATCTGGACAAAACTTGCAATATGAAGCTTCTTCTATTTGCATTTGAGCAAGCTTCAGGCCTAAAGATCAATTTCCATAAGAGTGAGTTGTTCTGTTTCGGGGATGCCCAGGATAAGGTAGAGATATACACAGAACTCTTTGGGTGCAAAGCTGGAAACTTTCCAATCAAGTACCTTGACATCCCAATCCATTTTAGAAAACTAAGAAACTGCGATTGGGTTAAAGTTGAGGAGCGCTTTGAGAAGAGACTCAGTAGCTGGAAAGGAAAATATCTCTCAATCGGAAGCCTGACTTTGATCAATTCGGTGCTTAGTAGCCTTCCGATGTATATGGTGTCTTTCTTCTCCATACCCAAAGAGTGCTTAAGAAATTGGATTACTTCCGCTCGAGATTTTTTTGGCAGGGGGATGAAAACATGAAGAAATACAGGCTTGCCAAATAGTCCATTCTGTGTCAACCAAAAGACCAAGGTGGCCTTGGTATCCTAGATTTGAACACTAAGAATAGCGCTCTACTTAGCAAATGGCTATATTAACTACTAACCTTTGATGGAATGTGGCAACAATTACTCCGCAACAAATACATAGGCTCAAAACCTCTGGCTTAATTGGAGTGGAAAATTGGTGGCTCCCACTTTTGGTCTTGTCTAATGAAGGTAAAGCTAGATTTTCTACGCTTTGGAACCTTTCTTGTAAAGGACGGATCACAAGTGAGATTCTGGAAAGATACTTGGCTGGATGGAGCCCCGCTGAAAGACCAATATCCTTCCCTGTATAACATTGCAAGGCCCAAATCAATAACAATAGCAGAGGCTATGAGCTCCTCCCCTCCTAGCATATGCTGGCGGAGACAACTTTACGGGACCAACCTTGATATTTGGAATTCTTTGTTGTCACGCCTCGAGGGTTTGGAATTGTCCCAAGAGCAAGATGCTTTCTACTGGAACCTCACCACAAATGGGAATTCTCCATAAAATCGCATTATGCCGCCTTAATACTTAGTAATACACCAAATGTGAACAGAGACCTATGGAAGTTGAAGGCCCCTTGAAAATTAAAATCTTTTTATGGTATTTACGAAAGGGTGTAATCCTCACAAAAGATAATCTGGCGAAACGCAACCGGCAAGGAAGTTTAACTTGCGCTTTCTGCCACAAAGAAGAGACTATTAACCATCTTTTCTTTGAGTGCCGTTTAGCCCGATCAGTCTGGAGCATTTTACAGATGGCCACTGGCGTCAATCCACAGCAAAATGTGGAACATATGTTTGGAGGTTGGGTTCAGGGCTTTAATAAAATGCTGAAACCTGTGTTTCTACTTGGAGGGACAGTCTTGCGCTGAGCTCTTTGGATCTGTAGAAATGACTTAGTTTTTGAGAAAAAACTGTCTTGTTCTCCTTTGCAGGTTATACTTTCGGCGATACATTGGCTTTCGAGTTGGGTTATCCTCCAGCCGGAGGAGGTCCAGCCTTTGGTTGCAGCGGGGTCGCGTCACTTGGTGCGGGTGGCCACGGAGTTTTTTTTTCCGGGCACATGGGTGGCGTTTTAGTCTTCGGATTGATTGTCACTAGATTTGTGTTGGTGTGATATTTTTTTTCTGTAGTTGGCTGTGCCTTAGACAGAAGCCGGAAGTTTATACGAAAACTTTGTATCCTCTTTATGTATTGTGCTTGGTATCTTCATCGGAAAAAAAAAATTGGGTGGCGGAGGAGCTGGGGATAACGTAGCACAGTCAACAGAATCGGTACCTGGTGGATTAGTCTCTATACTACTGACAGCCAAAGACGGAAGAAGACCGGTCCCTGAAGACATGCCATTGCTTTCATCTTGTCCTGAAAAATAAATAGTGCCCAACGGAGGTAGCAGGATATGGGTCTGTTCTGAATTTTCTGAGGGTGCATCTTGACTCAATACAGTACGTTCCGTGACACCTGTACATATACCTGGACTAGAAGAGATGCCAGGCAGTATAGGCTCCGTTGAAACATTAGTCAAATGAGAAGCACTATTATTCATATCCCCATGAGAATTTGTAAGATGTGAAAGTAATAGAATAATCTCAGAACGGAGCCGAGCACCAGCATTTGGACGAAGATTAGCAAAAGTAAAAACGGTCTCATCAAAAACCACATCGCGAGAGATATACAAGCGACCAGTATCAATGTCTAAACATTTGTAGCCTTTATGAAGATTACTGTAACCTAAGAAAGCACATTGCTTTGAGCGAAATTGAAGTTTATGATTATTATAAAGACGGAGATTAATTAGGCCAACAAGCACAACCAACAAGCACAACCAAAAACACGAAGAAAAGAATAATTCGGTTGTTCACCGAATAATTTCATAATAGGTGTAGAGTAGCCTATGACAGGACTCGGAACACGATTGATGAGGTAAGTGGCTGTTAAGAAAGCCTCATCCGAAAATTTTAATGGCATATAAGCTTGAGAAAGAAGAGAGACACCAACTTCGACAATGTGTCGATGCTTACTGTGGGTGTTTGTTCCCAGCAGCCCACCACAGGATAGGTCCTGAGGAGGTTTTGAGATCGAAAGGGGTAGTAAGCAGATCGATAATGGCGTACAGAACGCAGGAACACGGCGGTTAGACAGCTTCGGGCCGCAGTGTTGCGTAATACCCTACGTCCTGTATGTGGATCTGTGGATTGTATTGCGGAAAGTACGAGAGTTTGGAGAGTTTCCCCATTATCTCTAGCTCCCCTTATATAGGCCGAGGAACTAGGGTTATAATAGAGCCGGAGGACTACTCGCCGAGAGGTTTTCTGGGATTACATTCCGAGATCATAGGTGCAACATCCTAACAGATTATATCCGAAACCACCTGAGTGGTTTGCTTAAGCTCCACGCCATCTGATGCCTTGAGCCCAAAGCCAGACCACTCAGCTCACCTATCAGGATGACGTAACTGGTCATCATGGGGTACCCGGGGACATATGACTCCCATAAGCCCTGAGCTTCACGATGATTTCGCAGGAATTACCTTGAAGGTCATCATGGAGTCCATGCTATCAAACGTTCTACAGAGGCCATCGCAAGATGGACTCCGTATGGAGTAGCCCCTAAGTTTCAGGTTGACTTGAGCAGCAATCAACTTGAAACTTTGAAAATACTATTCCATCCTGAAGCTGCCATAAAAAAATTGCAGAAATGCTTTTCCTGACCACTCCCGTAGCCCCCAAGATCCAAGAGGTATGGAAAATGCTTCTTGGAGCTTGTCCAGAGTGGTTAATGACTTCACTGTTCACACCTGATTCTGGATTTGTCTTTCTGAGTGCCTGGAGTCCGAGCCCTAAACTGCCAAGAATACGAAACACCGTGTATGCTTGATAACTGGAACCCGTGTGAACGCGATCTCTGATAGATTCGCTTTTCCGAAGCGTCGCCCCCCGAACAACTGCCACGTGCTCCTCCTGGAATGCGGAACGACGCTCTGGGATGAGTCCATACCGTGTGGAAGCCAAACCGCCGTGGCTGTCATTATAAGAGGGGAATTAGAGTTTCCCAATCGGCCACACCAGCGTTGGCCGCATCTGTCTCCCCTTGTCTTTGCTTCATCTCCCCACTTTAGCCTCTCCAAGCGAGCACCATGGCTGATGGCAGAGGCCAGAAGCGCCAACGCTACAGCGACGAGGAGGACGAGATATGGGGTGGAGGCGGTGACGAGCCTACCCTTGAGGCTAGAAGCAGCAGCAGTGAGCCCGACTCCCTCGAGTGGGGCGTGCCGGACGAGCCTGAGGAGACAGACTCTGAGGGTTACAACACCGAGGAGCGGGCTTTGCGCCGGGGCACCGAACGTGTCGGCCTTGGTGGCTCCGACGACAACAGCGAGGAGAGCACCGAGGAGGGCGAAGAGGAGGACGACGACGAGGGCGATGAAGATGGCGACGGTGCCGGCGCGGGCAGCGCAGGCGGCGAAGGCGAGGACGGCGGCAACGCGGTTGATGGCGGTGTGGCCGTCGACGAGGACGATGGTGGGGAGGCCGACGACGAGGGCGACGATGACGGCGATGGGGTAGATGACACCGACGGCGATGACGAGGGCGACAACACCGACGACGACGATGACAATGATGACGATGGCGGGGACGCGGGTCCCCGGGACCTCAAACGCCGCCGCATCATGGCGCCAGCCCCTGGGCAGTAGGCTGACGACAACACTGGCTCATCGTCGAGTTTAGTAGTGTAGGCTCCATTGTATCCCGAGACATGATGTCTCATTTATCCTTAGTGTAATGACAATCCATGAACTCCCTTCCTGTGAACTTTTTCTTTGTTTGCTAGATATCCTTGCCTTTCTTGTAATTATTGCAATTTTCCCTTTTGTTCGGCATTGTTTGCCTCGCGTTACAACCAAAAGTTGTGATGATCACCTGGACCTGCAATCCGTGTGGGGCATAGTTCTTAGTGAGGGAAACCGAGTAGTCCATAGCACTTGGTTTGGAGAGCTAAGCTTCGATCGTATGTAAGTCGAAAGTAGCGACCCCCGAAGTGCCCTGCTGGGGGAGCGAGTCATGAGACTTGGGTGATGAGGGCAACAGCCCCAGGGCTACTCTGTTAGGAGAGCCGAGTCCCTGTGACTCACGATATGCGGGCAACAGCCCCTAGTGTACTCAGTTAAGAGAGCCGAGTCCCTGTGACTCATGATATGCGGGCGACAGCCCCCAGGGTACTCAGTTAGGAGAGTCGAGTCCCTGTGACTCGCGATATGCGGGAGACAGCCCCCAGGGTACTCAGTTAGGAGAGCTGAGTCCCTGTGACTTGTGATGTGTGGGTGACAGTCCCTAGGGTACTCAGTTAGGAGAGCCGAGTCCCTATGACTCGCGATGTGAGGGCGATAGCCCCTAGGGTACTCAGTTAGGAGAGCCGAGTCCCTGTGGCCACTGTAGCTTTACATGAAAAGGCATGCGGATGATAAGGGCGCTGAGTGGCGGTCGGGCCGAGTTGTGGACTCGGACCATCGATTTCCTGTGCTTGTGCGACTGCTTGTTCTCTGGTGCTATGAGTTGATGCCATTTGAGATGTGCCGATGGGCCGTGTGTTACAAAAGCGGGGCGTCAGTTACCACTCTACTGTACACTCGTCTTCTTCCCCAAATCACCTAGGGTTTCGCCGAACATAGCCATTTCCACCATTGAATCCTTCCGCGCTTCCCAAATTGATGCCCGTGAAATCAAAGGTCCTCAACCGCAGTCTGGGGGACATGGCGCCGAAGCGAGGAACTAGAGCCATCATCCCCAGCAACCAGGAGGCTTCTGGTTCAGGCTTGGCAGGTGAGGCCCTGGATCCAATGGCCGCTTGGACCGCCACCGTCGACGACTTCCATCTCGAGGAATTGCAAGGGATAGGTCCGCTCCCAGTGAAGTCCGCCGGGCTGTGGAAGACGCAAGTGGGGTGCGTGTTCCCTGATGTGCTTCCCCATGCGACTCCAGTCTTCACCTGGTACTTCTACCGTGGGCTCAGCATCCCCATCTACTCTTTTTTGCGCGGTCTGCTTCACTATTATCATTTGGAACTGCCCAATTTGAATCCCAATTCCATTACCCAACTAGCTGTGTTTGTGCATCTCTATGAGGGGTATTTGGGCATCCCGCCCCACTTCAATCTTAGGCGCTAACTGTACTTCTGCAAGCGCCATAGCAAGGAGGGGCAAGCCCTGTATGTAGGTGGAGCGGGATTCCAATTGCCGGACAGTATGAAGCAGCACTACCTGGACCTGCCCCTGCTGACTTCCAACAAATTTTGGGCGGACAAGTGGTTTGTGATGGAAAATTCTGAAGATTCTGTCCCTCCAAATTCTGGATGTGTGCCACCAAGTGCTGAGAGCTGGCAGGAGACTGTACCCGAGGGTGATATGGAAGATGTTCGGGTATTGCTAGAGAGGATTGCTGATCTCAAGAACAGGGGTCTTACTGCTATGGCTGTGGCCATTGATTTTGTGTACCGTAACATCCAACCACTGAAGGACACGGTTCATCCGGCTTCCTTCTATCAGGGGCAAAATGATCCCACCAGGGAGATGAACAGACCCGTGACCCGGGAAGAGATCAAGATTCACATCAGGAGCTTTTTCACCGGGCGCATCACGAACCATGGGTGTTCTCAATCTTTCTTTGTATATGCTCCCCCTGACCAGGTAACGGGCTTTTCTGGATGTCTTCGTGTCCCAACTGCATTTTTTGAATTTGATGACAACAAGTCGATTCTGAATGTGTAGGGTATGCTTCAAATATTTCTCTGAACCTCCGTATCCTGAGGAATTAGCCCTGCATGGGAAGGCTACCCCAGGAACTGAGTACGCTGGCCCGGACCCTGCAGAGGTTGACTTTGGGGAGATGCCCACCGATTTCTACTGTGTCATCGGCGAGGAAGATCAGACCGGCAAAGAGCCTGCTCCGGAAGATGGCACTAGTGCTGATGTGGGGCCAGGGAGGCGCAACACTCGACAAGCAGTCAGGAAGCGAGTTGCATCCACTCTTGGTCAGGGCAGGAAGATAATCAACCCTGCTAGCGAGGAAAATGAATCTTCTGACGGAGAGTCGTTACGCGACTGGAAGCGTCAAGCCATTGGAAAGACTGCTCTGAGGGTGGACAAGCCCGGGGCTCCTAGTGCTGTGCCGCGTAACTGGCTTGGAGCCACTGTCAAGATTGTGAAGAGGAGGATTACTCAAGTCCCTTGCTGATTAAAGATATGCCGATAAGGTGTACTAATTATGTCTTTGTTTAGAGAATCAGTCTGTTTGATTGAGATCAATATTTTGTTTCATGGCAGCGTTGGATAGAGTTGCTTTCAAGAGGTACTCTAGATTTACACTAAGAACACCCAACTGAAGAAACGATTCTCCACCCTGGAGCGGGAGAATAAAGGTGAGTATACTCTGACATTTGTTACTTGAGAACCATGAGAGCCCTACATCTGATTGGTTGGTCTTGCTGCTGTGTCCGGGACTCTGCAGAGCTTACTGACAAGGTTTTTGAGGCTGGCGCGTCGCAGTGGGCTGAAGTTGTAGCTCTCAGAAGGGAGAAGAACGCCACCGAGGTTGAAGCTTTGAAGCTGAAGAGTGAACTGATTTCCCAAAAGGCTGTCAATGAGGTAATTGCCAAAGATCTTGACATATCATATAAGTTGCTTGTTGGGGCCCAATCTTTATTTGAGAGACAAGCATGCTCGTTACAAGAAGATTAAGAAACAAGCCGCAGAGCTGGACCAAGCGAAGGCCAAACTTGAGGAACTGGGCGCTGAGGCCACTCGGCTGACCGAGCAACATTCGTTGGATCTGGCGGAGCTTGGAAGGTAGGTCGTCTTGTACAGTGAACTGGAGCGGCAGTACGAAATGCTGGAGACCAGTGCCCATGTTTTGGTAGATATGCTGGCTCCAGAGGAAGAGTCGCGCCTAGTAGTAGAAAGGTTGGCTGGGGCGCTTGTCAAAGCCGAGGACTTCTTCAGGGAGCTATTCGAGATGTTGTTGTCAACATGGCTGCCACCTTCAAGACTTACTACCCTGAAGCTGAACTGGCTGCCATGGCTACTGGTCCTAACGCTGGGACGTCGCAGGAGAAGTTCGCCGTCTACCAAGAGGCCGCCCAGCCCCTAGGAGAAGCTGCAGCGAGGGCCTTCGAGTTTATTTGCAACCCGGATGCGGGAGAGCAGCCCCCGGCAGTGCGGTAGCCTACCGATGACTGATGTAATAAGACTCATTGATGAAAGCAGTTTTGTAAACCGAATACTTATCTGGAGTACTCAGGATGCCGTTCAGGGCAAGTCACGTGAATTGTGTGCCCACAGTTTGACTGTAGTTGATCATGACGCCGAGAAGGATGGCGCAACAAGACTCTTTGAGCAGCCGCGTTGTGGCTGGTTAGAGTAGTTTAATTGTATTTTTTGTGGCTTGGTTGTCACCGGATGCAAGAGTGTATCGATTAGGCCCTTTCACAGCTTGGTTGTCGCTGGATGGTTTTAGGGCGGCGCTTTTCCTAGCGGGAACTCTTTTGGTAGCGTGGTTGTTTCTGGTTAGAGTGTATTAATGAGCCTTTGCCGTGGCTTGGTTGTCGCCGGGTGGTGTTAAGGCGGAGTTTTGCATTGTTATGTAACAATTTGATTACAAGATGCGAGAAAAATGTGTGCGCGGAATAACATACATGTTATTAATCACGAGGCCACAGAGGCTGTACTCACCTTGGTTATCGCCGGAAAATGAGCGTTCAAGGTGCTTGACCCGCACAAGCTGAGTGCAGAACTCAGATCTAGTTGCTGGTACGACTCAGCCTATGGGTAGAAACGTCATAGGTGCTCTGAATTCCAGGTGTTTGAAAGCTTTCCGCCATCTGGCTCTGCTAGCTTGAATGTTGCTTTGCCCAACACCTCCTTCACGACGTAGGGCCCCTCCCAAGGTGAGCTCATCTTCGACTGTCCTGCAGTGGATGTCTTGCGCTTGAGCACTAGGTCGCCGACATTGTAAGAGCCTAGTTTGACGTTCTTGTCATAGTAGCGCTTCAAGGCCTGCTGGTATTTGACGGCCTTTAGGGTGACGTGGAGGCGTTCTCCCTTGATGAGGTCGATATCCTCTGTCCTTGATTGCTCCACTGCTGGTATGTTCCTGAATGCGACTCTTGGAGCCCTGTGATTCAGGTCAGCCGATAAGACGGCCTCTGATCCGTAGACCGTGAAGAACGGAGAGTTGCTTCCGATTGCTTTTGACGGTTGAGTCCTTAGTCCCCAGATCACATACGGGAGCTCCTTGAGCCACTTGCCCTCATACGATCTGAGCTTGTCGAAGATGGCTGCTTGAGGCCGTGCAGGATCATCCCGTTGGCTTGTTCTACCTGACCATTCGCTCAAGGGTGGTGAACTGAAGCGTACTGGACTAGGGTGCCTTGATTTTTGCAGAAGTCAAAGAACTCCCCAGCTACGAAATTTGTCCCTAGATCTGTAATAATTTCTGACATGACCCCGAATCTGTGGGTGATTTCCTCGATGAACTCAATTGCTTTTGCCGCAGTTAGCTTGTTGATTGGCTTGTACTCCATCCACTTAGTGAATTTGTCGATTGCTACTAGAACATGGTCATAACCTCCCGGAGCCTTCTTGAAAGGGCCGATCATGTCCAATCCCCAACATGCAAATTGGCCAGGAGACTGGAATATTCTGTAATTATGAAGCCGAGAGGTGTTGCTGCTTTGCGAAAAACTAACATCCTTCACAGGTACTGACTATTGCTTTAGCATCTTATTTTGCTGTGGGCCAGTAGAAACCTAACCTGAAAGCCTTGCCCACAAGAGTCTTGGATGCTGCATGGTTGGAGCACGTCCCCGAGTGGATTCCGTTGAGCAGATTAATGACTTCGTCGTAGGATATATAGGACCAAGACGTGCGACTAGAGGGGGGTGAATAGGAGCACTTGAAAAACTCAAACTCAAACCCCTCAATGTGCGCTCACACGAAAACACACGCATACCCGATACCGTCCACTGAACAGATACGTATCGGGTGAAAAGCGGAAGCACTCGAATTAACGCCCAACGAAACGGACGTAAGACGAGCAACCAAACTACACCTAAACGTACAAACACACTACACCTAGACGAACACGCATAACACCTAAAACTACACCTCTCTAATGTGCAGAGTTAAGTAGCATAGACAAGCTACCAACCCTAGGACACATAGAGAAACCCTAAACAAAAAACACTAAAGCACGCAACAAAACAAGCGAAAACAACAAGGCACAAACAAAACAAGACAAGCTACAAAGCTTGCAAATGTCGCACACTAGCCACTCAACACACCGAAGCGTGCCTCACTTAAGATCAGTGAGTGAAGAGTATGTGCATGCAGTGGTTGACACAAAACAAGTTTGAAGCAAACAACACACTCCAAAAACCAAAGAAACCAAAAAAAACAAACCCCAAAGCAAGCAGAGCAAGAAACACGCAAAAACAGCCCCGGAAACACTAGACCAAACAATCCTTTCTCCACCAAAAGAACTAACCGGACAAACCTAAAGAAAGGGAAGAAACAGCCCAAAAACACTATAGACCAGACAATCCGAGGGAAGGAGATCGGACAATCCGAGGTCCCAACTTCGGACAACCCTAAGGACAATTAAATTGTTCTGTCAGTTCTCTGAAAAACTGCGCAGAAAAATAGCCCGACACCCCATCGAAAAATCGATCGAAACGGGGTCAAATCTCAACGAAACTTCATGAACATTTGCATGGACAATCCTAAGGACCTTCCCTAGCAAACCCCAAAAGATCCACTTGATCAAGGGTTGCACGGGAATTGCAAATCTCGTGAGGTAGGTGAGTTGACACCGAAAACTCGAAATCCGACAAGACCGGCCTTTGCTCGTGGTTTGATGATTCTAGCACTTAGCTAGTGAGATTTACCACATCATAGCAAGGCAAAATACCAGCAAAAGAAAGACCCCAACCTTGGACAATCCAAAACACACCAAAATCTAAGGATTGGAACAAAAAACGAACTAGAACGGGAAAGGAGGACGAAATTGAGCTGCTCAAGACATGGATTACACAATGAGGAAACTTGGATTAATCATGAAATTCAGGTTACACAAGGTCCCTAGAGCCTACCTCCCATCATCCTCCCACTAATGATAAGATTTGACTAAACTAGGCACTCATCTCCTAGCTAATCTTCTCTCTTTTCTCTCTTTGGACCTTGGCTGCTAGGGTTAGGGAAAACCTAGGGTTTGTGCTACCAAGATATGCTCCAAGGAAGACTCTCAAGTCTATTTATACCCTAGGCCCTAAACGACACAATTACACTAAGACCCCTACTCTAAAAATGCCCAGAGGGGGCCAAACCAAAAAGATACAATCGGATGACTACAATGATGGCTTGATCTTCTTCTTCTCCACGCCTCGCTTGGATGTACGCCACGTAGCTAGTAGTCCAGAAACTTCCCTCGGTTTTGAAGTCAGAAACCGGAAAACTTTATTTTGCGGACTTCCTGGGCCGGGTCTTGGCCTAATCTTCTATCTTGGCGAGTCAGAGCCCAACCCACCAAGTCATTTGAACTTGGGTGGCGGTTTTGAGCCGAAGCCGCCAAAGCCTCCTCGCATGTCTTCGCGCCATGCACTCGGGTTGGAGCACCACGGTGGCACCCGGCTTCTCCAGTCCATCGGAGTTGCCTCGTGGTCCATCGGAGGACTTACACCACCGTTGCCGAACCGTCCCTCCGTGTTCCGAGCTTCCATGGCGGACCGACGCCGAGTATTGCCTCCGGTCCATTGGAGGGCTTTTGCCTCAGTCCATCGAGGTCTTCATCATTTACCTCCAGTCCATCGGAGGGCCTCCAGTCCATCGGAGGGCTTGACCTCGTTGACAATCACTCATCACACCAGGAGAGCAATGAGACCGGTCCATTGGCTCTCAATCTCCCCCTTGATGTTGTCAACACCTTCAACCTGTAACCTGAAATAGAACAAAGACAAGATAAAAGCGTAAAACCGAAAAAGAAAGAAAGAAAGAAGAAAGTTGCTCAAAATGCCCAAGATCCAAATACAAGCAAAGAAACAGGGCACAATCAGACAACAAAAGAAAACAAAGCATCGGCTTCTCAAGACAGAGGCAAAAGGCTCAACGCACCGATACAAAAAGCATGCTAAAAGCTCAACTTCCCCTGAAATGTTTCCTCACAAATGCAAAATGAATGCAAAGCTCCCCCTCAACTAAATCTCTTCCGAAGTCCTCTCCCTGTGTCCAATACTCCAAAATCTCTCCCCCTTGTTGACAATGGACACATCAAGGGTTCATAGGACTCCCCCAGAACTAAGCAACTCCCCCTCAAAATATGCCATGAAATGCAAGGAGTGTAACTGAAGGAGCTCAGAAGGTATGGAAAGCTAGTAATCACAAGTTCTAGCATACAGAGCAAGTGAGGGCAAAGAAGTATGCAACAAGCTCAAATGAATCTATCTTTACACATATCAAGAGCTAGCATGTTTTTCAGGGTAGTTTAAATGAAAGCATCACTAACATGAATAGCACATAGCAAGGTAGGCATGAACAACAAGATGCTAGCATTACATACAAGGTGTGCTACTCTCAACCAAAGCATATACAACTAGCCATAAGCATTTTAAAGACTTGCAAATTTCAGATTTGAACATTTAAACTCATGAGCAAGTTCTTTTTGTGCTAGGGGTTATTTACTTGTCTATTGCCACTTCTTACCAACCAATGCCAAGCCTAGACTCAAAGAACCATCAGAAACTTAAGACAAGGTTTTGATCATACACAGCCTAGTCCAAGTTCATGTCAAAGTGCAATGACAAACTGTCTCAAACTAGATCAGTGTGACAAGCAAACCCACCTGAATCTTTCTCATTTTAGCATATAAGAGACCACTTATAAGCATTTTGATTCAGATTTCAATTTAAGCAAGGTGTCATAAAAGCTTAGGCATTAACATAGTAAAGGCATACAACTAGCATATCTAGGCATGAAAAGATAGCATAGTATTCAACATTCCTACACATGCTAGGTAGCCAAATCAAGTGGTGATCATGGTTTTGATTTGCAAAGAATAAGATAACTTAGCTCACAACTAGTATTCAACAGACTCAAGCGAGCTTAGCCAACCATGATCAAGCAAGCATCTGTACAATCTAGCACAAGCAAATACTAACTCATCATTCCAAAAGAGCTTTAGTGCTAGTGAAGTGAAAATGCATATTGTTGACAGCACTTAAGCATGCCAAATCCTTATACTGCAAGCGCACAGTATCGCGGTAGCTTTTCCCCAGGATGAGTATCTTGGGTTTATCAATCCGGGATTAATTATGTTTAAAATGCTATTAATCAATTATTAACAATATTACTATCTAATTCTAATAAGCTTAAATAAGAGATAAAGGTTATCTAATTACAACTAATAAAGACTCTAATTCTTCTCTAATCAAGATCTAATCTATATTCTAATCTATTGCATAAAAGGTATAAGCAAAGACTTAAACTCGGGGTATATAGGATTTAAACAGGCAAAAGGATCCACAAGAGATATGAGACAAACTACTAAAGTACTACGAACCACCTTGACTTAGATCTAAACATTAAGCATAGAATAAGCATGAACATGAATGTCAAGAACCTACTCGAACCTTTCCCCGGGCTCCACTGTCACTGGTAACCAGGTAATCGACGAACTAGTAAACCCTAACTATGCCTAACATGAGCAGATTAAATCTACTAAAAGACATGTGAAGTACTTAACAGTGGCCACTGATTTACACAATTAGACAACAAGCATTGCTAAGCATAGATCATGAACAAGCATAAACAAGAAGCAAAGTCTAAAAGACAACTTTATAGATCCATAATCAAGGTTTTATCATAGTACAGAAGAAGTTCGAGGGGTTTACTCAAGATACATCGGAATTCGTGACCCAAAGTCGTCGAGATGAACTAGACGAAGAAGTCGACGAAAGACGAACTCGATCTGCCCTCGAGATGCCAGGGGTCGGCCGAGCCAGACCCCTAGGGGTCGGCCGACCCCCTGGGTCCTGTCTCCTCTTGCTTCCTCCTTTCGCCGAGATGTTCCTCCCGCCGAGTTGAACTCCTTTGGCCCTCGAGCTCTGCCCTAGCCTCTCGGTTACAATGGATTTGTGGCGAGTCTCTCCTCTCATCTCCCTAGATGGAGCCCTCTATTTATATCCCGAAGGAAACCCTATACATGGAAACTAATAGGTCGGTTCTAAGAGTCCTAGAACACCTCATACATCTATTTCCAAGTATAATCAAGCTTCTAGAAGAGTCCCGGTCATCCATATCTTTCCTTGCTTGATGACGAAGTCTTCTCTCTTTAATTCCCGAAATAAACCTTCCCGGTTCTGCAACTTGTAGTAAATCGACCATAACTTTGCCTTCCGAAGTCCAATAAATGCAAACTCGGACTCTAAATTGTAGAGCTCGAAGAGATCTACAACTTTGGTATTCAAACTTTCTTCATTTGACGTCGTTAAGGTCTCCAAATTGGGCCCACAAGTTGCTGCTGTTATTGACTTCGCGAATATTTCAGGAATTGCCTTTCCTATCAACCTTCATCTTCTAGAATACTCTTTTAATTGGGCTTTATCCTTCAATTGGGCTTCATTATCCTTTTGCACTTGGGCTTTGCTCATTGTTGACGCGGCTTAAGTACTAAATTTATGTTATAATTTCATATGATTTTATGCCGTTTAATGAATTAATATTGTGATTTATTATTATTTTACTAACAATTAATCCCGTTTTCGAGAATGCTCTTTGTTTTTGTGCATTATTCATTTTTTGCAGGAAATCAGGTAATAATTGATATATTTGAAGAATTCTCGGAAATAGGATTTATGCTAAGATGAGCAAAGCCCAAGTGCAAAAGGATAATGAAGCCCAATTGAAGGATAAAGCCCAATTAAAGGAGTATTCTAGAAGATGAAGGTTGCTAGGAAAGGCAATTCCTGAAATATTCGCGAAGTCAATAACAGCAGCAACTTGTGGGCCCAATTTGGAGACCTTAACGACGTCAAATGAAGAAAGTTTGAATACCAAAGTTGTAGATCTCTTCGAGCTCTACAATTTAGAGTCCGAGTTTGCATTTATTGGACTTCGGAAGGCAAAGTTATGGTCGATTTACTACAAGTTGCAGAACCGGGAAGGTTTATTTCGGGAATTAAAGAGAGAAGACTTCGTCATCAAGCAAGGAAAGATATGGACGACCGGGACTCTTCTAGAAGCTTGATTATACTTGGAAATAGATGTATGAGGTGTTCTAGGACTCTTAGAACCGACCTATTAGTTTCCATGTATAGGGTTTCCTTCGGGATATAAATAGAGGGCTCCATCTAAGGAGATGAGAGGAGAGACTCGCCACAAATCCATTGTAACCGAGAGGCTAGGGCAGAGCTCGAGGGCCAAAGGAGTTCAACTCGGCGGGAGGAACATCTCGGCGAAAGGAGGAAGCAAGAGGAGACAGGACCCAGGGGGGTCGGCCGACCCCTAGGGGTCTGGCTCGGCCGACCCCTGGCATCCCGAGGGCAGATCGAGTTCGTCTTTCGTCGACTTCTTCGTCTAGTTCATCTCGACGACTTTGGGTCACGAATTCCGATGTATCTTGAGTAAACCCCTCGAACTTCTTCTGTACTATGATAAAACCTTGATTATGGATCTATAAAGTTGTCTTTTAGACTTTGCTTCTTGTTTATGCTTGTTCATGATCTATGCTTAGCAATGCTTGTTGTCTAATTGTGTAAATCAGTGGCCACTGTTAAGTACTTCACATGTCTTTTAGTAGATTTAATCTGCTCATGTTAGGCATAGTTAGGGTTTACTAGTTCGTCGATTACCTGGTTACCAGTGACAGTGGAGCCCGGGGAAAGGTTCGAGTAGGTTCTTGACATTCATGTTCATGCTTATTTTATGCTTAATGTTTAGATCTAAGTCAAGGTGGTTCGTAGTACTTTAGTAGTTTGTCTCATATCTCTTGTGGATCCTTTTGCCTGTTTAAATCCTATATACCCCGAGTTTAAGTCTTTGCTTATACCTTTTATGCAATAGATTAGAATATAGATTAGATCTTGATTAGAGTAGAATTAGAGTCTTTATTAGTTGTAATTAGATAACTTTTATCTCTTATTTAAGCTTATTAGATATATTGGAATTAGATAGTAATATTGTTAATAATTGATTAATAGCATTTTAAACATAATTAATCCCGGATTGATAAACCCAAGATACTCATCCTGGGGAAAAGCTACCGCGATACTGTGCGCTTGCAGTATAAGGATTTGGCATGCTTAAGTGCTGTCAACACTCATCTTAGCATAAATCCTATTTCCGAGAATTCTTCAAATATATCAATTATTACCTGTTTTCCTGCAAAAAATGAATAATGCACAAAAACAAAGAGCATTCTCGAAAACGGGGTTAATTGTTAGTAAAATAATAATAAATCACAATATTAATTCATTAAACGGCATAAAATCATATGAAATTATAACATAAATTTAGTACTTAAGCCGCGTCAACAATATCCCCACACTTAGATCATGCTAGTCCTCTAGCATAGGATCGATAAATCTTAAAATAAACTCTCAACTAAATTTATGTTCATTCTAAACAAATACCCATCAAAAATAATTTTACTTCAGAAATCACTCAAATCATAACATGGGAATATTTATTTAACTTTCATGCATATAGATCCCCACAAGATTTATCGAGATTAAATAAATCATAACTATGCCAAAGTCTCTTTTCAGAATATAAAAGAGGTTTTTCAATATATTTTTTAGAAAAAGCAAAAAAACTCTTCAAATGATCAAGAAATTACTAATCCCTTTTAATCAAGCTCTCAAAAAGACACTCTATATAGGTAGCTATCTTAAAAGATAACACTCTCTCTCTCTCAAAAAGGAAATATATATGGAGCTTGGTAAAGGCCTAGCAAAGTTAAACATTTTATTGCTCAAATAAGTTATCTTTCTAAAGCTCAATCAATCAAATTAAACAACCTTGGTCATCGAGAATAAAGAAAATAATATATATAGACAAAGGAAAAGAAGATATAGATAGTGGACATGTGCATATAGATGATGAAATTGGAATAAATTCCGGAATTTTTGCACATGGTTGGAAAAAGTAAAAGTCTTTGCCCATTAATTTTTAAACAACAATCTGTGAGACTTTCAAAGAAACTAACTTTTAATTTTATATAAATTTTCTTCCCCTTTTCTCCTTTTTCCTAATTCTACCTCTCTTTTCCTTACCCTTTTTTTTTATTTATTTCGGCCACTTGGCCATTATTTTCTCCCTCTATTTTTTTTCCTTCTTTTTTTTTCTTTTTTTTTTCATTTCGACAACTTGGTCTTTCCCCTTTTTTTTTAACTAGAACCTCTTCTCCTTTTTCATCTCAAAAAGTCCCTTTTTATTTCAATTTTAATTAATGAGCAAAAACCTCACTTAAATAGGTAAAGGTAGACAAATGAGATGAAAGGTTTATAAGGTAAAGGAATTGCTTATTATTTTTAAGCAATTGAAATATAATAAGGCTAGCAAACGATGAAAAATATCAATGACCAAGAATTATTTTAAATGATCAAAATTACTAAAGAAATCAAACTTAATCAAACTCACATGAAATAACTTGCTTATAAAGTGGACTTAAAACTAAGCTCTAATAGGTATTTAAAAACTCTCTCTTGATTAAGGGATGTAAAACTTGATCAAATAAAGATAAATTTAAACAAAAGATTTTTATAAACCCCTCTAATTTTTCTTAATTGGAAACTTTGGCAAAGCTATAAAACATCATCTCCCAACAGAACATGGGTTATACATTATTAATTATTTTAGTAATTCCCATATTACTCTAATCATGATAACTTAGGCAAAATTAAATATCAAAGTAATTGCATAGAATAAACTTAAATAAAGTGAGACAAAATTATCACTAAATATTAATACTTTATTAATAATAAGAATATTCATAATAACGCCATCCCAGCAACTCACACCTAATAGAAAATAATAAATGAATAAAAAATAAAAAATAAATGGGCGTTATTATTTCAAACGCTTTATTCTTCTAAAGGGGAAAATACATCCCCACACTTAGCTAATGTTAAGTGTCCTACTCATCTTCGGTGTCCCACTCCCAGCCATCCTCTGGATCATCGAGTGGATCTTCTCCTGGCCTGTAGAAAGCTGGTTCTTCAACCTCTGGCTCATTCCAAACTTCATTTGGTTGATAATACTGAGGATTATACAGCTTGAAGTTGATGTTCTCCAGAGCATTGTTTAGATGTTGCATTTCTCTTAGCATAAAGCTCACTTCTCCTTTCATACGCCTAGAGAAATTCTCAACATCTCTCCTAATTCCGATCATCTCAGTGGAAAGCCTGTCTTCGAGATCATCTATGACGGTGAAGGTGTCACTATTCTTCTGCAAAAGAGCTCTAATGGCCTCCCTACACTTGGCACAGCAACGTTGTCCATCTCCACCTCCCAGATGATAAGTGTTAATACTAGGGACAACATGAACAGAACTTACTTCTTCATGGTCATCATCTGGATAATCACTGTCATTAGAGTTGATGGTCCCTCCCTTGCTGACTGAAGACTCTGCATAATTGATCTTCTTCTTGCCTGCAATCCGCTTAGACCGCTTCATATCTACTGGCTCAATGGATAGCTTGGCTAACCTCTTCGAAACATCACGACGTCTTCCAGCTGCAGCACATACCCTCTCAAGTTCCTCATCATCAGAGAAGACAACCTGAGAAAAATTGTTGCGAGCACCCTTGAAAACGAGGTAGGTCGGCCGATCCTGGGCCTTCTGGTCGGCCGAGCCCCCTTCCTTGTTGCTCTCCTCGCCTCCGTTCTTCTCGGGCTGTTTCTCCATGTCTCTGGAAACTGTTGTGGCTATGATTTGGTTGTGTTTGATTTTGATGTCTTGATGTAAAGGTCTGCCTATGGTTTTATACTCCGGAGAAATGATAGTTTTGGTAGGAAAAGTTTCCAATCCGACTCGAACTCCAATCCAAAACAACTCAGAACACCGCGAGACATCGCATACCAAAAATTGAAATGAATCCGACTCGAAAACCCCCCATGTCGGCCGAGTTGTGCCTCTCTGGTCGGCTGACCTGGGCCCCCCTTCTGGCTGCTGGGCCTCAGGTTTGGTCGGAAGGTTTATTTATTAAATAAAAATATTTATGTACAGAAAAAATTTGAAAAATATTTAAACTACGCAACTAAAATATATACAAATGATAGGTTACTTATGGAAATCTAAGGGTCATATCTATGGTAACCAACTCTAACTTCTTCGAAAATGAAAGTCTCGATATAATTGATGTCAAATTTTTCCTCTTCAACGTAGACCTTCAATCTTTGTCCATTTACCATATACTTGTTCCCTTCAAAATCCATAATGGTAACAGCTCCGGCAGGTGATACGTCATGAACAATATAAGGTCCATCCCATTTACTTTGTAATTTTCCTTTTCCAAATAATTTGAATCTTGAATTATAAAGAAGAACCTTATCACCTGGCTTAAACTCCTTCTTGACGAGCTTCTTGTCAAACCATCTCTTAATCCTCTCCTTATAAATGGTAGCATTATGATAGGCTTGCAAACGAGCTTCATCGAGGGTACTTAATTGAATCCTTCTTTTAACTAAGGCGGCATCTAGGTCTAAATTTAATTCCTTAATTGCCCAATAAGCTTTATGTTCTAGCTCAACTGGTAAATGACAAGTCTTTCCATAAACTAATTGATAGGGTGTCATTCCAATAGGTGCTTTAAATGCAGTCCTATAAGCCCAAAGAGCATCATTAAGCTTCTTTGACCAATTTTTGCCTCCTTTAATTATCATCTTTTTAAGGATTTCTTTTAGTTGTTTATTTGATGTTTCGGCTTGGCCATTAGTCTGTGGGTGATAAGCTGTAGAAACTCTATGTTCAATTCCCATCTTAGCCAGATAATCCGTAAACTCTTTACCAATAAAATGCGATCCTCCATCAGAGATAATTACTCTAGGTACTCCATATCTTGGAAAGATGTTATTCTTGATCATCTCTATGGACTCTTGCGTTGATGCTTTCTTACATGGCAAGGCTTCTACCCACTTTGAGACATAATCCACAGTTACTAAAATATACTCATATCCATGTGAATTCTCAAAGGGTCCCATAAAATCCATTCCCCAAACATCAAATAAATCAATCTGTAGATTGTATGTCAAAGGCATAGAATTTCTAGCTGTTATATTTCCAGTTCTCTGACACTCAGGACAAGAAGCGACAAATTTCCTTGCATCTTCATGCATTCCTGGCCAATAGAATCCACTCGCCCATATCTTAGCCTGGGTTCTGAAATGTCCATAATGCCCCCCATATTCTGCAGCGTGACACTTTCTCAAAATCTCACTTCTCTCATCTGCAGGTACGCATCTTCTGAGGACTCCATCAGATCCAAATCTATATAAGTAGGGTGAATTCCAATAAAATTTCTTGGCTTCGGCAAGGACTTTCCTTTTTGAATTATAGTTGAGATGAGTCAATGGCTCTCCTTTAATGGCTCTAATTACGTCTAACATCCAAGAGTCCTTGTCTATAACTGCATAAAGGGTGTCGTCTCTTAATGCATCTTCAATTAGTGGACCTCCTTTACTATGGCTCATCCTAGACAAGTGATCTGCCACTACGTTCTCAACTCCCTTCTTGTCTCTGATCTCTACATCGAATTCTTGTAGCATAAGGATCCATCTAATTAAACGAGGTTTAGCATCTTTTTTAGTTAAAAGGTATTTGATAGCAGCATGATCAGTGTAGACTATAACCTTTGAATTAACTATGTAGGATCTAAATTTCTCAAAGGCAAAAACTACTGCTAATAACTCCTTTTCAGTGGTTGCATAATTAACTTGGGCCTCGTTAAGAGTCTTGCTGGCATAATAAATGGCATGTACTCTTTCGTCTTTTCTCTGCCCCAGCACAGCTCCTACGGCATAGTCACTGGCATCACACATGATCTCAAAGGGTAAATTCCAATCAGGTGGTTGAATGATAGGTGCCTTAACTAGTAATTCCTTAATTTTTCTAAAGGCTACTTCACACTCATCAGTAAACTCAAATGGAACGTCCTTCTGGAGTAGGTAATTCAGTGGCTTAGCTATTTTAGAAAAATCCTTAATAAATCTCCTATAAAACCCAGCATGTCCGAGAAAGCTTCTAAGAGATCTAATATCTGTAGGTGGTGGCAATCTTTCTACAGTCTCTATCTTGGCTTTATCTACTTCAATTTCTTTCTCAGAAATGATGTGTCCCAACACAAGTCCTCTTCTCACCATGAAATGACACTTCTCCCAATTCAACACTAAGTCTACTTCTCCACATCTCTTCAGAACTTTCTCTAAATTCTTTAGACAGTGGTCAAAACTAGTGCCGTGAACTGAGAAATCGTCCATGAAAACCTCCATGATATCCTCAATGAAGTCTGAGAAAATGGCCATCATACACCGTTGAAATGACGCTGGTGCATTGCATAATCCAAAGGGCATTCTCCTATAGGCAAAGGTTCCATAAAGACAAGTGAAAGTTGTCTTGTGTTGATCGTCTGGATGGATAGGGATTTGAAAGAATCCAGAATAACCATCTAAATAGCAAAAATGGGTATTCTTAGCAAGTCTCTCTAGCATTTCGTCAATAAAGGGTAAAGGGAAGTGATCTTTCTTAGTGGCTTTATTAAGCTTTCGGTAATCTATACACATTCTCCAACCAGTGACAGTCCTTTGTGGAATTAATTCATTATTCTCATTTTTAACTACAGTTAAACCTCCCTTCTTAGGCACACAATGAACTGGGCTAACCCACTCACTAGTTGGTACTGGGTAGATAATTCCGGCGTTTAGTAATTTGATTACTTCCTTCTTCACTACAGATCTCATTTCGTTACTCAGTCTCCTTTGATTGTCTACCACTGGTTTGTGGTCTTCTTCCATTGGAATCCTATGAGTACAAAATGCTGGGCTAATTCCTTTAAGATCTGCTAGAGAATAACCTATCGCCTTCTTATGTTCCCTCAACATTCCTAGCAGTCTTTCCACCTCTTCTGGACTTAGCTGGTCACTAATTATTACAGGATAGGTTTTATCTTTTCCTAAGAATTCATACTTAAGTCCTTCGGGTAGTGGTTTAAGCTCAACATCGGGCGCCTCCTGTGGATTAAGGTCTCCTAATGGCTCTACAGGAATGTCTTTGGTTTCTTCTTGATTAAGGTCAAGTTGTTTAGTGGCAATAGTTGTTTCCTCAGAGAAGAATCCTTCTTCTCCTCCTTCTAATACTAATTTTAATGGCTCTCTAAAGGCATTAATATAATTAATACTCTCTATCTCCTCTATATCGGGAGTGAAATTAATAGGCACTTTAGATGCCGGTAGGAAATCAAAGTCATATTTTAATCCATTAATATTAATATTGATTTTTCCTTTATCATTATTTACTACGGCATTAACCAACTTAAGAAAAGGTCTACCAAGAATTATATTAATATCATTATCGTAGACATTAATTATATAAAAATCAGTTGGTATAATATTATTAGCAAAGTTAACTTCAACATCTTTAATTAAGCCTACAGGTCGAATTATTTCATTATTAGGAAGTTTAATCTTAATACTAGTAGAAACTAAGTGTGGTTTATCACTTAAAGTACAATAAACTTCATAGCTCATAGTACTTACCTGGGCTTCCATAGAGCAGTGAATATTGTTGAAGTCTTCTTTGTTGATGGAGCAAGAAATACCAGTCGAAGATTCTTCTGGCTCCAGGTGGACGATAACCTCCTCAGTTAGTGATGATTCCGGCTTGACACCAATCACCCGCTTCACTTCAGAGACAAAGTCACTGTCCAGCTCCTCTTCTTGGAATAATTTCTGCAGTACCTCCCCTGTACTTAGATCATCTGAGCTTCTCCTTAGTGGTACCTCTGGTGGAAACAGCTCTTTCTCTTCTTCTAAGTCTTCTAGTGGGAGTGGTCCTGCACACATTAGTGTATCTCCAAAATCTACTGGCATCCAGCTCGTCTTGTCGAATTCTGTCAGTGGTTTTGCACTAGCAAGGCTTCCAAAATCTGAACACTCTGTCTTCACTTGTGGTGCAAAACACTCGTACTCCTCTTCCTCAGCTGCATAAGACACTGGAGTCTTTCTGGCAGGTTGTTGCTCCTTGTAGATAGCATATGTAGACGTCACTCCTGCTAGCTTCTGCTCTTCACTCTCCCTCCTATCTCTTTCAGCCTTCGCGGTCAAGCAGCAATCTGACAGAATCTTCATAGCTTCATCTACATTTCGGCTCAGCAGTGATCCTCCAGCACAGATGTTCACTTGCTTGAAGTCTCTAGTGTTTAGACTGAAGTAGAAGGTTGAAATGATTGTCTCCTTGTCAAAGTTAATGGGTGGTCCTTGTGTCCTCAGTTCTTCCAGTCTGTCCCATGCTTCATCAAGGTCTTCACTCTCAAGTTGCTTGAAGTTTATGATTGCTTTCTTCAACAGGTGTACTTTTATTGGAGAAAAGAATCTTTTGGTGAACTTCAATTTGAGAGCGTCCCAATCACCTTCAGCTTCTATTGATGCAGTGTCGTACCACTTTCTGGCTCTGTCTTCCAATGTAAACGGAAAGAGATTCCATAAAACCCATTCTTCTGGAACTCCGTCTTGATGGAATGTGCGACACACTTGCACTAGCCTCTTCAAGTGAGTGTACGGGTTCTCATTGTCTTCACCACTGAACGGATGTTCGGCAGCAATTCGGATGATTCCTGGCTTCAGCTCGTAGGATCCTGATTCCGGCTGCAGATTTGATCTTTGGAACTTCAAATCTTCCGCTCTTGGAGTTAAAAACTCCCCAAGCGTCAATTTTCTGCCCAACATAGTCATACCTGAAATTTAAACAAAAACAAAAACAAAGATCTATGACAGCAAAAATTTGCTGTACTTTAGACCAAATTAAATCCAAACAAAATAACAGAATTTAAAATTTCAGAATTTAAAAATTACTCCTAATTTCGAAAATTGTAAAATAAAATAAATCTAAAACACTAATTAATAACAAAATTAACTAAAAAACAATAAACAAAACTAAATATTAAAACTAGAAGTAGCAAAACTTAATAAAAGATTAATAATAATTTAAACGATAATTATTCCCCGGCAACGGCGCCAGAAAAGCTTGTTGACAGCACTTAAGCATGCCAAATCCTTATACTGCAAGCGCACAGTATCGCGGTAGCTTTTCCCCAGGATGAGTATCTTGGGTTTATCAATCCGGGATTAATTATGTTTAAAATGCTATTAATCAATTATTAACAATATTACTATCTAATTCTAATAAGCTTAAATAAGAGATAAAGGTTATCTAATTACAACTAATAAAGACTCTAATTCTTCTCTAATCAAGATCTAATCTATATTCTAATCTATTGCATAAAAGGTATAAGCAAAGACTTAAACTCGGGGTATATAGGATTTAAACAGGCAAAAGGATCCACAAGAGATATGAGACAAACTACTAAAGTACTACGAACCACCTTGACTTAGATCTAAACATTAAGCATAGAATAAGCATGAACATGAATGTCAAGAACCTACTCGAACCTTTCCCCGGGCTCCACTGTCACTGGTAACCAGGTAATCGACGAACTAGTAAACCCTAACTATGCCTAACATGAGCAGATTAAATCTACTAAAAGACATGTGAAGTACTTAACAGTGGCCACTGATTTACACAATTAGACAACAAGCATTGCTAAGCATAGATCATGAACAAGCATAAACAAGAAGCAAAGTCTAAAAGACAACTTTATAGATCCATAATCAAGGTTTTATCATAGTACAGAAGAAGTTCGAGGGGTTTACTCAAGATACATCGGAATTCGTGACCCAAAGTCGTCGAGATGAACTAGACGAAGAAGTCGACGAAAGACGAACTCGATCTGCCCTCGGGATGCCAGGGGTCGGCCGAGCCAGACCCCTAGGGGTCGGCCGACCCCCCTGGGTCCTGTCTCCTCTTGCTTCCTCCTTTCGCCGAGATGTTCCTCCCGCCGAGTTGAACTCCTTTGGCCCTCGAGCTCTGCCCTAGCCTCTCGGTTACAATGGATTTGTGGCGAGTCTCTCCTCTCATCTCCCTAGATGGAGCCCTCTATTTATATCCCGAAGGAAACCCTATACATGGAAACTAATAGGTCGGTTCTAAGAGTCCTAGAACACCTCATACATCTATTTCCAAGTATAATCAAGCTTCTAGAAGAGTCCCGGTCGTCCATATCTTTCCTTGCTTGATGACGAAGTCTTCTCTCTTTAATTCCCGAAATAAACCTTCCCGGTTCTGCAACTTGTAGTAAATCGACCATAACTTTGCCTTCCGAAGTCCAATAAATGCAAACTCGGACTCTAAATTGTAGAGCTCGAAGAGATCTACAACTTTGGTATTCAAACTTTCTTCATTTGACGTCGTTAAGGTCTCCAAATTGGGCCCACAAGTTGCTGCTGTTATTGACTTCGCGAATATTTCAGGAATTGCCTTTCCTATCAACCTTCATCTTCTAGAATACTCTTTTAATTGGGCTTTATCCTTCAATTGGGCTTCATTATCCTTTTGCACTTGGGCTTTGCTCATCTTAGCATAAATCCTATTTCCGAGAATTCTTCAAATATATCAATTATTACCTGTTTTCCTGCAAAAAATGAATAATGCACAAAAACAAAGAGCATTCTCGAAAACGGGGTTAATTGTTAGTAAAATAATAATAAATCACAATATTAATTCATTAAACGGCATAAAATCATATGAAATTATAACATAAATTTAGTACTTAAGCCGCGTCAACACATATGATACAGTGCAATGCATGATATGTTACAATATGCAATAGAAACAAAGAGAAATAAAAGCAAGATAAAAGCAAAAACTAAACTACTATTCCTTACTAAAAGGAATAGCATACTATCCATGACTAAAAGGGATAACACACTCCAAGCTCACCTCTCAGACGCGTAAAAGCGTCAAACTCTAGAGGCTTGGTAAAGATATCGGCCAACTGGTTTGCAGATACTATATGGACTAAGTCTATGTCTCCCTTCTCATAGTGATCTCTCAGAAAGTGAAACCTCACGTCTATATCTTTGATTCTAGAATGCAAGACACGGTTCTTAGCTACAGAGATAGCAGAAGTCGAGTCAACTAGAAGAGAGATTTTTCCAAACCTAAGACCGAAATCACTAAGGATGGCTTTCATCCATAAAAGATGGGAGCAGCAACTAGCAATAGCAACATATTCTGCTTCAGTAGTGGAAAGAGCTACACTAGCTTGCTTGCGGGAGGACCAAGCAACAAGAGAGGTTCCTAAGAGTTGGCATGTGCCAGAGGTTGACTTGCGATCAATCCGGCAGTCAGCATGGTCAGCATCTGAGAACCCTCTAAGAGAAAGAGAAGAACCTGAGGAGTACCAAAGACCAAGCTCAGGAGTGAATTTCAGATAACTGAAAATGCAATTCACCACTTGAAGGTGAGAAATCCTAGGAGAAGCCTGGTAGCGCGCACACAGGCAGACCGCGAACTGAATGTCCGGTCTGGTCGCCGTCAGGTACAGAAGTGAGCCGATCATCCCTCAAAATTCCTTCTCGTCCACCGCCTCCCCATCTTCATCAGCATCAAGCGCCGTGTTTGTACTCATAGGAGTTGTCATGGGTTTAGAGTCACCCATGTTAAACTTCTTGAGTATGTCCCTTGTGTACTTGGCTTGATGGACAAAGGTACCCTCAAGGGCTTGTTTGATCTGCAGCCCGAGGAAGAACTGAAGCTCACCCATCAGACTCATCTCAAATTCCTTGCTTATTTGTTCAGCAAAACTAGACACCAAAGCGTGAGATGAACCACCAAAGATTATGTCATCAACATATATCTGAACTATCAGGGTGTCACCGCCACGACTCAACAAAAACAAGGTCTTGTCTACTGAACCCATCACAAACCCAGACTTGAGCAGAAAACTCTTCAACCTAGCATACCAAACTTTAGGAGCTTGCTTCAGACCATAAAGGGCTTTCCTCAACTTATAGACCTAGTCTGGAAATCTAGCACTCTCAAAGTCAGGAGGTTGTCTCACATATACCTCCTCCTCTATGAACCCGTTCAGGAAAGCAGACTTGACATCCATTTGCTGCAGTTTGAAGCCTTTAGAGGCCGCAAAGGCAAGCAAAATCCTAATGGCTTCCAGACGAGCTACAGGGACAAAGGTCTCCTCATAATCTATCCCCTCCTTCTGACAGAAACCCTGGGCTACTAATCTTGCTTTGTTCCTCACAACCATCCCGTTCTAACCCTGTTTGTTCTTGAAAACCCACTTGGTACCTATAGGGCGACAGTTTGGTGAAGGCTCCACTAAATCTCAAACATGGTTTCTCTCAAAATTCTCCGACTCCTCATGCATGACGTTCACCAAGTTAGGATCAGATAATGCATGTGACACATCCCAGGGCTCAAAAGAAGCAACATATGCAGAGTGGGAGAAAATGGCTAGAGAAGCAACCATAGAGCGTGTAACACGCTGGTGAATGTCTCCAATCATCCTGTGTGGAGGGTGATCCCGCTGGACCTGCCGAGATGGAACAATCTTGGAAGTCACCTCCCCTGCGTTCTCATTGGAGCCAGCCTCTGCTTGAGCTTGCTGTTGGGGGAGTGAAGAGGAAGCCGTGGGCAAGGGTCCTCCTTCATCATCAGAGCTCGTAGCAGAGGGGGCAGGAGCTGCAGCCGGTGCAGTGGCTCCTGTATCACCAACATCAACCGCACCTTCCTCATCCTCAAAGATGGGGGTGCCTTCTTCATCATCACCTGAAAGCTCAAAGGCAGGGGTTGTGCAGGGCATAGTTTCATCAAAAAAAACTTCACAAGTCTCAACAACTTGCTTGGCTTCCAAAATTCACACACGAAAAGCCCTAGAACTAGAAGCATACCCCAGAAAAATCCCATCCAAACAACGAGACTCAAACTTGTCCAAATGCCCCGCCTTCTTAAGCACAAAGCACCTGCAGCCAAAAGCTCGCAAATGCTTGACGCTGGGCTGCCAACCAAACTGAAGTTCATACGAGGTCTTCCCAAGGAAAGCTCGCAAGAAGATCCAGTTTGCAATGTAACAGGTCGTATTCACTGCCTCAGCCCAAAAACGCCTCGGAGTCCTATGCTCATCGAGCATCGTCTGTGCCATCTCAACGAGTGTGCAGTTCTTGCGCTCTACAACACCATTCTGTGGTGGGGTATATGGAGAAGAAAACTAGTGCTCAAGACCTAGGTTACGACAGAAGTTTTCGAACCGAGAGTTTCTGAATTCTCCGGCATTGTCACTGCGGATAGCCCTCATGGCCTTATGACTCTCATTTCTCAACCTCAATACCAGATCCCGAACAAAACCAAACGCCTCATCCTTAAACTCTATGAAAAATACCCACGAGAACCGCAAAAAGTCGTCCACAATGACAAGCACGTACCACTTCCCACTGACCGACGCTACCCGAACGGAACCTACTGTATCCATATGGAGTAGTTCACCTGGATAGGAGGTCATAACCTGAGACACAGGAGTGTGAGAAGTGGCAACCATCTTGCCATGACGACAAGGGTGGCAAACTAAGTCCTTCTCAGCTTTTAATTTGGGCAATCCTCAGATTAGACCCATTGAACTCAACCTGACTAGCAGATCAAAGCTCAAGTGACCAAGTCTCCTATGCCACTTCCATATATCAGCAGAAGGACTAGCAACCAAACAGTGTGCAGGGCCAGAAATAGATGTGAGGTCGACCCTAAAAACCTGACCAAATGGCCGCAAAGAGCAAACAAGGGTCTCCTCAGAATCAAGAACACGGCACGCACCCTTCTTAAAACGAACCTCAAAACCTTCATCGAGAAGTTGCGAAATAGAGACCAAATTGAACCCCAGATTCCGAACAAAAGCAACTTCTCTCAGGGAAAGCTTAGCAGAGAGGGAAACAGAACCAACGCCCAACACTTTACCTTGACCATTGTCCCCGAATGTGATGTACTCCTTGGTGCTCACGGGGTTGATGCTGGAGAACCACTTGCGGTGCCCTGTCATGTGCCTGGAGCAATCGGAGTCCATGATCCACACATCCTCCATGCCTCGATCCTGCAAAGTCAAGTAAAGCGATGGTGAGCAAACGGTCCGGCACTGGGTTAGTACCAAAACTGCTGTACCAGTGCCGAGCCATCTGCTCAAAAGTGGGGTAAGGAGTAACCACGACCCTCAAAGCGTGGCCTCTCAAGCTCTCTCACAAACCCTCGATCACGGGGTCCATTGCCGCGCTGAAAACGACTAGGAGCTCGACCGACAAAGTGTCTCTCACCACCAGGAGCATGGGCCTGAAAGCCGCCTCCTCTCTCACCACCAGCAAAGCGGTCTCTCATCTCACTGTGGTGGCGAGGATCTTGCCTACCACCCTGGTAGAACTGATCCTGGTTCCCCCAAGCTCTCTCCTGCCTCTCAACCCGCTTCCTCCTGAAGCAAAACTCCTCTAGGTGGCCATTCTGCTGACAAAACTCACAGTGATAGACAGGCCTCCTAGGAACTGGGTTAGGCTGGGACTTAGGCTTAGGTGGTGTGGCCTTGGTGGCTCAGACTGCTGGACTGGCTTCTTGCCCTTGGACTTAAGTTCTTCCTCTATGATCTTGTCCAGCTTAGCCTTGGAAGGCTTGGGTGTCCAGTACTTCTTCTTTGGGGCAGCCTTGGGTGGCTCACGGTAAACCCCATCAACAGTCTCACCTGGCTGGGTAGGTGCAGTCTTAATCTTAATTAGGGCACTCTCCTCACCCGAAGTGCTGCACTCTCCAAACCCAACACCACCCGTCTCACCCTCGGCTCTCTTGGTGCTCTCTATGATCATCTCTAGTTGGGGTTGCCTAGCATATACCCAACTCAGCACCTCTCTCAACCTGCTGTTGTCATTTTGCAAAGACAACACTTTCTCTCTCAGATCCTCCAGAACTACAGTCTGGGCAACATAGGTATCACAAACTAGAGAGGGAAAAACAGGAGCAGCTTTCTCCAACTTCCCAATGGTGGCATCTCTATCCACCAGCTGCATCCTAAGGGTCAGGCAGTTCTCACAAGTGTTAGTAGGTGTTGAAAGCACTTCAAAGTCAACTCTCAACTGCTCTAACTCACCTCTCAAGGTAGGACAGACCATACACGCACCCAAAAGCGCAGGTCTAGCCCTAAGCTCCTCAAGCTCCATGAGCTGCCCCTCAAACTTATCCTTCTGCAGCTTCTTAGCTGCCTTCTCCAGCATCTTATCCTTGGCTCTTAGCTCTCGGCTGTTCTGCTCTAGTATCTCAAGGACTTCGGCTTGCTCAGGAGTTACCTCATCATCGGAAGAAGAGTTGCTGCTGTCATCCTTGTTCTCCTTGTCCTCAAGCGCCATGGAGCAAACCGAGCTCCTCTTGTCCTTGTTCTTGTGCCTAGACTTGGTGGAGACGAAGCACAAGCCAGCTGGACCTACTTGATCATTCCTCTTGTCCTTCCTATACGTGATCTCCTCATCATTTGAGCTCGACGAGGATGAAGAGGAAGAAGATCCGCTACTGCAGAACCCGATCTCGGCGAAGAAGGCCTTGTCCCGCTTCTGGTTGTCCTTCTGGTAGCTCTTGAAAGCCTTCCCGAAGTTCTTCTTGCCGAAGGGACGCTTGCCGAAGCCGTGCTTGCTGGAGCGGTGCTTGTCAAAGCTCGGCTTGCTAGAGTGGTACTTGTCGGAGTCACGGGAGTACCTCTTGCCCTTCTTGTAGTAGTCATTCTTGTTGGGGCACTCGGCGATGAAGTGGCCGACCTCTCCACACTCGAAGCACTTGGGCCTCTCGCCCCTCTTCTTGCTCATCTGGTTGTCATAGGAGCGCTGAAAGTGACTAGACACTAGACATAGCTGTTCATCCCCAAGCGACGCCAACTGCTCCTCTGTCACAGACATCAAAGCAGAAAACGAGAAGTTGTGCATAAGGGGGTTAGGAACAGACTCACTAGAGGGGGTAACCAAGGCCAGACTCTTAGAACCTGTACAAGCAAGGGAATCCCTCAACTTGTAATCTACTTCTGTGGCCTTGAGCTTACTATAGAGCGCCTCTACTCCTATCGTATCATACCCAGTCGACTCAATGATTGAGTTTACCTTGATCTCCCATACTTTTCTGTCCAACGCAAACAGCAACTTGACAGCCTGCTAATGATCGGTGTATGGAAGCTCAGCGGGGGCAGAGTTGACATGCAACTTGCTAATGATCGACTGAAAGCGACCAAACAAATCATCTACTGACTCTCCCAGCTTCTGGACAAAATTCTCATATTCACGCCGGTAAGTCTCCACAAGCTGCACTAAGCAGTGACCATATCTCACGCACCGTCTTAAGGTGACTCACTCTCTCATAATCCACAGGACCAAGCCCGGAAAAGAGAAAGTTAACAGCCTTGGCATTCGCCTCATGCCGAGCCATGATATCCTGCGTAGTACGCTTAGCGATTAGAAGCACCACAAAAGTCGTACTCTGAGTACATCCCATATGTCCTGACTCTGGCTAACAAGGAACGCCTCCATTCTACCCTTCCAGTAGGGATAGCCATCGGAGCCAAGGAAAGAAATCTTCCTAGAGTAAGTCATGGTCGCTACGGTTTCTTCACCGGTTAAGGTATAAGAAACCTAACCGGCTCTGATACCACTTGTAGGACCGAGACGTGCGACTAGAGGGGGGTGAATAGGAGCACTTGAAAAACTCAAACTCAAACCCCCCAATGTGCGCTCTCACGAAAACACACGCACACCCGATACCGTCCACTGAACAGATACGTATCGGGTGGAAAGCAGAAGCACTCGAATTAACGCCCAACGAAATGGACGTAAGACGAGCAACCAAATTACACCTAAACGAACAAACACACTACACCTAGATGAACACGCACAACACCTAAAACTACACCTCTCTAATGTGCAGAGTTACGTAGCATAGACAAAGTACCAACCCTAGGACACATTGAGAAACCCTAAATGAAAAACACTAAAGCACGCAACAAAACAAGCGAAAACAACAAGGCACAAACAAAACAAGACAAGCTACAAAGCTTGCAAGTGTCGCACACTAGCCACTCAACACACCGAAGCGTGCCTCACTTAAGATCAGTGAGTGAAGAGTATGGACATGTAGTGGTTGACACAAAACAAGATTGAAGCAAACAACAATACTCCAAAAAGCAAAGAAACCAAGAAAAACAAACCCCAAAGCAAGTGGAGCAAGAAACACGCAAAAACAGCCCTGGAAACACTAGACTGAACAATCCTTTCTCCACCAAAAGAACTGACCGGACAAACCTAAAGAAAGGGAAGAAAACAACCCAAAAACACTATAGACCAGACAATCCGAGGGAAGGGGATCGGACAATCCGAGGTCCCTACTTCGGACAAACCTAAGGACAATTAAATTGTCCCGTCAGTTCTCCGAAAAACTACGTAGAAAAACAGCCCGACACCCCATCGAAAAATCGATCGAAACGGGGTCAAATCTCAACGAAACTTCATGAACATTTTCATGGACAATCCTAACGACCTTCCCTAGCAAACCCCAAAAGATCCACTTGAAAAGATCAAGGGTTGCACGGGAATTGCAAATCTCGTGAGGTAGGTGAGTTGACAACGAAAACTCAAAATCTGACAAGACCGGCCCTTGCTCGTGGTTTGATGATTCTAGCACTTAGCTAGTGAGATTTACCACATCATAGCAAGGCAAAATACCAGCAAAAGAAAGATCCCAACCTTGGACAAACCGAAACACACCAAAATCCAAGGATTGGAACCAAAAACGAACTTGAACGGGGAGAGGAAAAGGAGGACGAAATTGAGCTGCTCAAGACATGGATTACACAATGAGGAAACTTGGATTAATCACGAAATTCAGGTTACACAAGTTCCCTAGAGCCTACCTCCCATCATCCTCCCACTAATGACAAGATTTGGCTAAACTAGGCACTCATCTCCTAGCTAATCTCCTCTCTTTTCTCTCTTTGGACCTTGGCTGCTAGGGTTAGGAAAAACCTAGGGTTTGTGCTGCCAAGATATGCTCCAAGGGAGCCTCTCAAGTCTATTTATACCCTAGGCCCTAAATGACACAATTACACAAAGACCCCTACTCTAAAAATGCCCGGAGGGGGCCAAACCAAAAAGATACAATCGGACTACTACAATGGCGGCTTGATCTTCTTCTTCTCCACGCCTCGCTTGGATGCGCGCCACGTAGCCAGTAGTCCGAAAACTTCCCTCGGTTTTGAAGTCAGAAATCAGGAAACTTTATTTTGCGGGCTTCCTGGGCCGGGTCTTGGCCCAATCATCTATCTTGGCGAGTCGGAGCCCAACCCGCCAAGTCATTTGAACTTGGGTGGCGGTTTTGAGCCGAAGCCGCCAAAGCCTCCCTCGCACGTCTTCGCGCCATGCACTCGGGTTGGAGCACCACGGTGGCACCCGGCTTCTCCAGTCCATCGGAGGACTTACACCACCATTGCCGAACTGCCCCTCCGTGTACCGAGCTTCCATGGCCGACCGACGCCGAGCATTGCCTTCGGTCCATTGGAGGGCTTTTGCCTCAGTCCATCGAGGTCTTCATCATCCACCTCCAGTCCATCGGAGGGTTTGAGCTCGTTGACAATCACTCATCACACCAGGAGAGCAATGGGGCCGGTCCATTGGCTCTCAGGATATGCACTTCAGTAGGACCCCAGATGAGGCTGCTCGTTTGTACAGTTGGTCCCCGATCACGCTATAGCTTTTGCTTCTTCTGTGTACTCTGTCTCCAGCAAACTTGGGCTCAGGGAGTTTGCCAGATTTGATGCACTCTATTATTTTTGCTCTCTAGTCTGGTTCAGCCACTAGGACCTGACCCTCGGATGCTTTGTGTGGTCCTGGGGCTTCTTCGCCTTCTTCTGCCACGGTTGGGTTGTCGAGCACCTGCACAAATATGCCCGGAGTTACTTCGGCGCGCTTTGAGCCCAGCTTGGAAAGGACGTCTGCTGCGACGTTGTCGTCTCGGACTACATGGTGGAACTCTATGCCTTGGAATTTGCCCTCTAACTTTTTGACCTCTGCAAAGTAGGCTGACATCTTTTCTGTTGAGCAGCTCCAGTCCTTATTTACTTGATTGATCACCACCAGGGAGTCGCCATAGACCAAGAGCCTGCTTATTGACAGGGACTCAGCTATGCGCAATTCATGAATTAACGCCTCGTACTCTGCTGCATTGTTTGATAGCTTGAATTTGAGTTTGAGGACGTATTTGAGCTGTTCGCCCCTGGGTGATATGAAGAGTATGCCTGCTCCTGCTCCTTCCAAATTCAATGATCCATCGAAGTACATGACCCAATGTTCTGGCCTCTCGGGAGTCGCTGGGACCTGCTGCTCTGTCCACTCAATGATGAAGTCGGCCAGGACATGGGATTTTATCGCTTTCCTAAGCTTGAAGTCGATGTCGTAGGCGCCTAATTCGCATGCCCACTTGGCTATTCTGCCTGCTACTTCTTTATTCCGCAGGATATCTCCGATCGGGAAGCTAGTGACGACTACCACTCCGTGCTCCTCAAAGTAATGGCAGAGTTTGCAGTAGGTGATGAGGACAGCGTATAATAGCTTCTGAACTTGAGGATACCATACTTTGGAAGGGCTAAGGACTTTGCTGATGAAGTACACCGAGTGCTGGACTTTGTAGACATGAGTTTCATCTGTTCTCTCCGCGACAACTGCTATACTCGCCACATGAGTAGTGCATGAAAGGTATAGATACAATTCTTCTGCCTGTTACCCGTCTTGCACCTGGAATGGGGCAGTTAGCACCAGGGTGAAGAGAGGAAGTCTTTAGCTCATCTAGTGCTCTCTACGCATCCTCCGTCCACTTGAATGTGTCGAGTTTCTTGAGGAGCTTAAAGAAGGGAAGCCCGCGGTCGCCAAGGCGAGAGATGAATCTGCTGAGTGCCGCCATGCACCCGGTTAGCTTTTGGACCTGCTTCTGGGAAGTCGGAGGTTGCATGCTTGTGATTGCTGATATTTTCTCGGGGTTTGCCTCAATCCCGCGATTGCTGACGATGAATCCCAGTAGCTTGCCTGATAGTATGCCGAAGACGCACTTCTCTGGGTTGAGCTTCCACCTGTAGACTCAGAGGCTGCTGAATGTTTCCTCAATGTCCTTGATGAAATCATCCAGGTCCTTTGTTTTGTTCACCACATCATCTACATAAGCTTCAACATTCCTGCCTCATTGTTTGCTTAGGCGGGCCTAGATGCTCCGCTGGTAGCTAGCCCTGGCGTTCTTGAGTCCGAAGGACATTGTTTTGTAGCAGTAGGCCCCGAACGGGGTGATGAATGACGTTTTCTCTTGGTCTTTGGTAGGGCGATCTGATGGTAGCCTGATTAGCAATCTAAGAAGGAGAGCAAGACGCAGCCTGCAGTAGAGTCTACTACTTGGTCTATCCTAGGGAGCCCAAAGCGATCCTTTGGGCAGTGTTTGTTGAGCTCGGCATAATCAACACACATCCTCCACTCTTTGTTATTCTTTTTCGTTACAAGTACAGGATTTGCGACCCATTCAGGGTGAAAGATTTCCCTAATGAATCCGGCTGCTGTCAGCCGTGCTACCTCTACCTTGATTGCCTCCTTCTCGTGGGAGAAACAGCGTAGTCTCTGCTTGACTGGCTTGGCGTTTGGGTTAATCTTCAATCTGTGCTCGGCCAACTCCCTAGGGACGCCCGGCATATCAGATGGTTGCCAAGCGAACATGTCCCAATTTCGGCGTAGGAGTTGGACGAGCGCATTTTCCTATTTGGGATCGAGGTTGGCCCCAATGGTCGCCGTTTTCTTTGGGTCGCCATTTTCTTTGGGTCGTCGAGGCCCAAGTTGACCTCCTGGGTGGGGACCGCCGACTGCATGGCGTTCCTGCTAGGTTTGACGGCCGGGATTGTCGGCTGCATCTTTGCTATTAGGGCCTTCACTTCCTCCCGAGCTGCTTCGTGCTCGAGGTTTTCTGACGCGGCGAGAGCCGCCTGGTCGCACTCTTGGGAGACCTTGAAGTCACTGTGGATCGATAGGACGCCGCAGGGACCAGGCATTTTCAGCACCAGGTATGAGTGGTAGGGAATCTGTGGCGGAACCGCCCTGCTTAATCCGAGCTAAGTACACCTGCCACCTCTGGCTCGCAGTGCACCTAGACCGAACCAAACCCGGTAGTCCGTCGAGCTACCCAAAAGGGCACTCGATGTAACCATCACCCAGGGATGCCGACATCACACACGTTAAGCTCTCGAAAAAGCCACAACAATTACAACAACCCGTCATTTCATACAAATATAGTTTGATTGATTACAAATACTTTGCTCAAAACAGTGTACAAGAGGCATTGAAATAGACCTTCAAAATAACTCGCAGTGGAAGACATATAATATACAGAAACATCGCAGCGGAAGAATAGAAACGTCAAGGCATGACACCGAGCCCACCGTGGTCATCCCTGCTCACAACTGACATGTACCTAAATAAAAATATCAACAACAAACGATGAGTACGTGGGGTACTCGTAGGACTTACCCGAGGGCGGTATCAGCCCGACACATTTGAGAGTATGCGAGGCTTTTTGTGGATTTGACTTCTAACCCGCAGAAGCTTACTAAAAGTGGATTCTTACTTTCATGTTTCATTCTATGTTAAACTGTAAGCCTCAATTTATCCATATTATTATCATGATCCATACTTCATATATCTCATCATTTCCACATATATATAGCACCATAAAATGACTTTTAGAAATGTAACCATACAAGTACAGGCATGTAATATATAAAGCATGATTAAATAAACAGTATGTTAAGGTTATTACTACGTTGCCTGGCAGTGATATGTGGCATTCTCACACCTGGTGAGCATCAGCAATTCGAATTGATTTCTAATTTCCGGGAATAACTATCATGCCAGGAGACATATGCTTACTAGCCATCGCGTTCCCACATATATCTCCCTTCTCCACTTGTCCCATCCCAAGTTCGATTCATTCCCGCCTGACCCCCAGGTTGTGCCCCCATGACGAGCCTGCCGACATCTCGGTCTCCCGTCATGAGTACAAAGCTCCCCCGGGCCACCTTCCTCTCAACCAGTGGGTAAGAATGTGTCTCTGTTCTCAGGATGGCACAAGTAAGGTTTCACCGGGCCCATTTTCCGGATAAGCACTCTAGCAATGTTATGCCGATCCCAAGCGAACAACGAACGGGCCTTATACGACTCGGGCGGAGCCGAATACAACAACAACGCACACAACAAAGGTAAACTTATGCTCTGCCCGGTCTCATCTTTCCATCATATCATATCATATTACTTTTGAATTTGAGATTTTTGTAAAACATTTTTGAGCCCTATCATCTCGCGAGCGAATATCTTCGCTCGACTTCTACCGTCTAAGCATGACTAAGCATAGACTTCGACCTATCCATCCTACTTAGGATATCAGGTATTTATGCAGGTGGGGTTTCAAACAACTCCTGAACGTAATGCACATTCAAGTAGAGGGTGGTGAGACTCTTTAGGTAGGTGTAGCTGCCTAAAGGGCCTACCTTTGTTGTTGAATACTTGAACAAACTAATCTAAAGTCAGTTTGCCGGGTTGTGAGGCTTTGCCCAGGCAACCCCTTGATCACTTGGACAACTCCTCCTTCCAAACACGACTGATGGGCACTCCAAGTCGTGCTTGGGGCTTAGTCGGTCTTCTGGACCACCGTTGGTTGAAGTAGCTCCACGCACTTACTTCTTTATGATGTATCTGCAATAAGCGTTGCTACATGAATGATATGCATGATGCAATGTATGAGATGCATGAATATCAAGCATATGTGTGAACAATCACTTCATGGATAGAAAGGTGATTGACAACTATTTAACAAGAAGTGACCGTATGCATCTAAGACAATCATTCAGCTATGAAATCAAGCATTCACATGGCAAGATATAATGTATTACATGATCAAGTATTTAGTTGAGTTGCCTCATTTCACACTACATGCAAGCGAAGTACTAGTCAATCATATATTTACACATGCAATGGGTTACTAGTTTAAGACATCACTCTTAGCTCAAGTAATTGTAGTATTTTTCTTGACCTAGAGCAGGCGTACACTCAAACAATCACATAACACATATAAATTTTCATGTATTGAACATCTAGTAACATCACTGTAGTACTGGTGATATAGAAGTACCTTTATGGGCCTAGAGTAATCATGCAATAAGATATTCTTAATGTAGCACATGGAATTAATACATGATTAAGTATCAATATGAATATCCTTTATCACACCCTATGTAAGCAAAGCAAAAAACAAGCATATATTTATACATGTAAGGCATTACTAGTTTGGAACGTCACTCCTAGCATATTGATAGTAGCACTTACGTGCATCCAAAGTAAATATGCAATTAAACCATTCCCTTTGCACTAGTCAAGTTATTGCTCATAAAGAAAGTGTCTTAGTGTCGCCTTTAGTTCAATTGGTACACACATGGTTTACAAAGCATGGTATCAATCTTAGACTCTTATAGTGACTAATCATGGTATGTATGTTATCGTTACCTTAACTAAGAAGGGGCATATTAATTATTTTAGCTAGCACTTAGTTGCCTAGTTATCACATTCATAAACTAATGTACACGGTGACAGCAAATAAAACATTCCACGTCGTGCACACATGAGAGATTACAAATTCATTTGAGTCTATTAGCGTCCCCTTTCTAGTTTTTCCACTATTGAGTCTATTAAATAGCTACTTGTAAATCCCTCATGAGTTAGCAAACCAAAACACATGAATGAAGCACAAAAGCATAATTACACAGTAACATAGCTACAGGAGTTTTTGTGACATTTTCGTATTGCATTAAACAACACTTTTCTATTTTGTTGATTACAGTAGCAAATCATTTCTTATTTTCAAAACACATCACAAACGACAAGGAAAACACATGGGACTTTATTTCTAGACTGCACTGGACCAAATGAGTGCACTATAATTTCTGTGTACTTTTCTAGACAAATTTTATGTAGCATGCACTTTCATATTCTAAAAATACACTAAATGGCCACATAGGGGTAAAACAGTAATTAAACAGTGTAAGCTAGGGTTGCAAAAATTACAGTAGAGCCTAAATATCATGTAAAAACTTCTGTCCAAGTTTCACCATTTTTGAAGTTCATTTGCATTACTTTTGGCATTTATCTTAGTTTAACATGCATGCAACAAAACAGGGGCAAAATGGTCATTTTACATATCCACATCATACCCACTCTATAGACCTATTTAAGAGGAGTCTACTGCAACTGAGTTTGCCTTTTTAGGATTTTTCTTTGATTTGTTATGATTTTCTGAAGTTCCCAGCCGAAATAAATACATTTAAATAGAAAAACATTAGACCGGGGACTAGAACGTGATTTACCATAGCTCTCAGGGGCTAGCAAGCAAATAGTCCTAGACTCAGTAAATAGTATATGCTAATCCCACAAAGCCTAGGGCTAGATCTGCAAAACTGCAAGGCTCGGGTTAAAATGTGAATCGCCAATAGATCTAGGGTTCGACCTGCAAGTTTTGCAAGACACCATGAATAGTCAAATAATATACAGAAACTGGAGGGGCTTAAATGCAAGACGTGGCCTTCTGTCTTCTACCTCCGAACGGGGAGCTTGGCCGGCGCACAGGGAGGAAGGGCGGCGCTCCACCGGCGGCTGGGAGGCCCTACTTGGAGCTGATGGGGTTCGGGGAGGTGTTCCCGTCAATGGGCTACATGCCCCCCTTGATCTCGTCGAGCGAGGTGGAGTTTACAGGTGATGGGGCGGCGGTGAACCAGAGGGTGCACCCGCGGCGAGGTCGCGGCGGTGCGGGTCGATTCCGGCGTGGGGAGTGAAGGAACGGCTCGACTGAGGAGCCCGTGGGATGCGTAGTGAAGTGGCGAAACCGGAGGGGTTGAAGTGGAGGCGCGAGAGGCGCCAGAGGGTAGCCGTCCACGGTGAGGCCGAGCTTGGCATGGTGGCCATGGCGGCGGCTCCATTGGGGGAGGGGCTAGGGCCGATAGCGGTGGCCGAGGAGCAATGGGGATGGTGGAGGAGGGTCGTGCGGGCGTGGTGATGGGGAAGGCGTGAAGGGAGAGGACCGAAGGCGGCCAGGACGCGAGCTTGCGCTCGGAGTTCACCATGGCTCGCCGACGGCGTTCACCCGTGGAAGATGGTGGTGGGGGACGTAATCGACGTCGATTCCTTGAGGACTCCGTGGAGGGGCTTGAGGCGAGCGCGGTTCGCGCAATGGACTGAGGTGGGACAGCCTGGGGCGGCCGGTACGCGAGCTCGCGGCTGAGCTCCAATGGCGGCCGTGGCTGCGCTCTGCGCGGGCAGAAGCAGGGAGAGGCAAAGGGAAGTGGGAGGCGAGTGAGAGAGTGAGCGAGGGAAGATCTAGGTGAAGCCGCGGCCAGGGCAACGCGGGCAGGGGCGCCGCGGCATCGGCCGTACGCCGGTGGCCGCATGGCGCGTGGGCTCTGGGCGCGGCCGGCATCCCGATGAGTGGGGCCCACGTGTCATAGACACAGAAAATCCGAAATTGAAGGGAAAATGGAAAACGCCAGTTTGACTGATAGGGCCCTTGTTTGTATTTCACATTTTTGAACATTCTAAAGGCCGAATTAGATGAAACTTGAAATACAATAAGTGCTCTAAGCTTTGTGACCTACAACTCTCTTATAAACTTTTATACAAGGTTCTGTTGAAGTTTGTGGTTTAAATTTGAGTTTAAGTTGCTGACCCAAGTTTGACCGACTGAACCCATCAGATTAGAAATTCTAAAACTCCCTTTTCTAGCCTTGCTCATAAAAAGAGTTTCATACCAAAGTTGTTCATAATTGCTTGAGATACAAACTTCTCAATAAAAGTATTGCAAGATTTTGGCTGTAGACCAAGGGAATATTGAATTTACAACACAGGTTAGGTTTTGGCAGATTCACAGATACATAAAAAGACCCAAAACACCATCCAAATCACAGTGCATGTCAACACTCCAATTACCAAAGTTGTTCCTAATGGAATTACCTACAAGTTTGGTATATAAATGTTTGCTTAGATCACCACAGATTTTGAATTACAAGACTAACATTATTGAAGGTTTGGTAAAACTACAGCTTCAATTTAAGTAGAGTCTTTCTTATTTCAGACTTTTGAATACTCAAATGAAGTCCAAACATTTCTACTCTAGGTGCATTTGAAAGGTGATAAGTTTAATTTAACTCCATAGAAAGGAAGATTTTGAAGTTGTATAGTGAAATTAAAAGTAATTTTAGATTCAAATTTGGGATGAGCTGAAATTCAGACTTGGGAACTTTTCTAAGTATAAATTGACTTGGGCTGATTTCAAGAGATATTTTGGTTTGATTAGGAGTGAGTAGATGATAGTTTTGAGCCATGCTCAGTGTAACAAAAGTGAAGTTCATGGTATGTACGACAACTTTGATAATGGAGCTGAGCTCAGTTGCTTAAAGAATCTGAAGGTTTTATTAGGGCCCAAATTTTGTTAACGATCACAATTGGCACCTTCCAAAGAATTTCTAGTTTAACTTGGTCTCGACTTTTAAACCTCATAACATATGATTTTAAAGAGGGTCATAATATTAAAGTTGAAGGTAACATCCCGAACTAAGACTTTTGTATTTGGTGTTTTGCATAAAAGCTTGTGGGTGGTGACTTAAACAATCAACCGCGAAGAGTTTTGAACTCTCCTAGAAAAATTTTGACTTAGTAGCTTCTCCACCTAGTCCTTATTACTTTCCAAGCATCATTAAGTCCTAATTCATTATTAGCTTGTTCTAACTGCGTGTTAAGGCTTTTGAGATGCCGGGGACATCACAGAATCGCCATGAACTTGGTGAGCGCCGAGCGCCCGAGGATTGAGTTGTAGGACGAGTCAATGGGGGCCACCTCGAAACGAATGTATTCGCTTCTGCAATTGGTTTTGTCGCCGAAAGTGACGGGCAGCATTATGTGCCCAAGAGGTTGCGTGCCCCGCCCGGGCACTATGCCGTAGAATGGAGTGTCTGACTCTTCGAGGTCATGCACGCTGAGCCCCAGCGCCAGGAGGGTCTTCTCAAAGAGGATGTTGAGGCCGCTGCCCTCGTCGATCAGAATCTTCTGCAGGATGAAAGAGCGCACAATGGGGCTGACGACAAGAGGATAGTGGCCTGGCTCGTCGAAGTCATACTAGTGGTCATCCCTGCTGAAGCTAATGGCCATGTGGGACTCCTGGTAGAAGGTTGGAGTAGTTTTGTTAGCCGTCAGCACTTGTCTGTCGATCAGTTTCTGCCTTCATTTGCTCTCCTTTGAGCCGTGGCCACCGTAGATGACGGCCACCTTCTTCTGCACCACCGGGAAGCCATTGCCCGCTCCCGGGTCCCGATCCTCCGGGTCCTTGTCGTCTGGCTTCTTCCAGTCGTCCTTGTTGTCTTTGCCGTCTCCCTTCTTTGGGGGTGGGAGCGTGCCCCTTCGCAGTAGGAACTGAAGCCCCCTGCGGTTGCGGTACGTGTGCCCCGCCCCGGGGTGAACCGGGAAGGGCTTGTCGAGGATGTCTTCCATCCGTTGCTTGGGGCGCTTGCCGTTGTAACCCGCCTCATTGACGGTGTTGTTGTCCTGACGTTGGTCGTGCTTCCATGGGCGTCTGTCGCCGTTGCGGTGCCAGTCGCGCTGGTCGTTGTTGTCCTGACGCTAGTCACGGCGATCGTCATTGTCGTGGCGGTGATCGCGGTGGTCGTAGTTGTCGCACCTTTGCTCGGTGTGGCCCTTGTTGCGGGTGAGGATGTCCTGAATCTCCTCCCGAGCATCGGCTTATTTGTTGGCGATGTTGAAGAGTGACTCCACGCTATCGGGGAGTTTCCTGGCGAGCTTTTCCAGGAGTCGTTCGTCCTGGAGTCCTTCCTTGAAGGCGGTGATGACGGTCTGGTCAGGAACGTCCGCCACCTGGTTTCGGAGCTCGGAGAAGTGCCGAATGTACTCCTTGAGCATCTCTTGGCGCCCTTGGCGTATGCTGGTAAGGTCCCGCACCGTGGCCGGTTGGTGGTAGGTGCCACAGAAGTTGGCGATGAACTTTTCACAGAACTGCGGCCAGCTGGAGATGGAGCTGGGCGGTAGGTTCTAGAGCCAGCGTAGGGCCTCCGGCCCCAACATGATGGGGATGCAAGCTAGTGCGACGTCGGAATCGCCATGGGCCGCCTTGACTCCAAGGCGGTAAAGACGAGCCCACTCCTCCGGGTTCTCCTAGGGGTGGTATTTGTTGATGTTGATGAGCTTGAACATCGAGGGCCAGGAGACCGCCCTGATCCTATCGAAGAAGGCCTTGATGCTGTTGTATTCGTTGTTGAAGGGGGGGGTCGTCCCAGAGCGGATCGTACCGGCGGTGCTCGGCTAGGGCGTTGCCTTTGCCGAGTCGGTAGTCGTATGTTGATGGATGGATAACTGTGCCGTAGTTTTTGTCCCAATCCATCCGTCGCGTGAGGTCCACGTCCCAGGCCTGTTGTCACCTGGAATTGATCTTGTGGCAGAGGTCCTTTCTGCCCTCGATGATGTGACGGAGGTCGCCACCTGTGCCACCGGCCGGTGGTGGTGGTTCCGGCAAGTTGTTGTCCCTCGGTCCCTCCGCATCGAGCCCCAGCCCCTTGAGGGCCAGCTGCTGTAGTTTTGCCTTCACTGTTGAGGCGGGCAGGTCTGCCACGATGGTGCCCATCGTGGTGATGCATAGTTCCTTGCTGGAAAAGGCCATCGAGGAGGCTGCCTCGTCGAACTCCTCGCCGAGGTATCTAGCCACGCCCGGCACCAGGGTGTAGCGCTGCCCGCCGTCTTCTCCTTGGAGGACAGTGCCGCCCTCAGCCACAGCGGCGGCTAGGTAGGCTTCTTTTGCCTTGCGGCGTCTGTCGCGGTCGTTGTTGTGTCGGATGCGTTCGCCGCGGTGCTCGGTTGTCTCGTCGGTCCTCTAAGGATCCTTGCGTGATGTTCGCGCTGCTTGTCGGCGTTGCGGAGGTGCCGAGCCTAGGCCGCTGCTTGGGTCTCTCCCTGGAAGGAGGGTGAGTCGGGAGGAACTGGTTTCTCTTGTTCCTGGAGTTGGCCATGAACACCTCCCTTGAGGGGTCGTGAGCCGGCCGTGTCGGTGTCGATGCCGGTTGAGGGGGTGTTGATGCCGGTTGAGGATATGTTGCCAAGCCGCTTGACGGTGCGCTGCGCCACCGCGCGGTTCTTCTAGCTAGGGTCGAGTCGATGACGAGGTCCAGCCGAAGCCCCGTCAATGGCATGGGCACATCCTCAGCTTTGACGATGTCGTTGTTGGGATGTGTAGGCATAAATACGGCGTGGGCGTAGGAGGTGGCCGCGTTACGTAGGCCAAACGGGAATGATGGAGCGAGGGGTGTCCGAGACCTGGCTGTTGGTGGAGACGTCCGAGCCTCGTAGCTGGGAGCTGAGCGCCCCCGCCGGGTGACTTTGGTCCAACCGGAAGTAGAAGATACCGGCGCTGCTGTAGTCGGAGCCGGTAGGGCCAATGCTGGAGCCCGGGGTGGGATCGGCGCACATTGAGCCCGAGTTGTTGTGGTCGGGGTCGCCGCGTGACGAGAGGTGGGTCTCGAAGCGATGTGGCGTCGAGTGGACGGATCCGTGGCCGGGGGGCGCCGAGTAGTCAGAGAGAGCGGCACCCGACGGCCCTTGGGGGCCCACGCGGTCAGCAGGAACTATGCGGTGTGTCGAGGGAAAGCTTGAGCAGCCGCCCGGGCCGCCGGACCCTGAGTAGTAGATGGGATCTGCCTCGGTGATTGCTGTTGTAGCGCTGGGGCAGTCGGGGCCGGGTTGTTCCGGCCAGCAGATCGGATCTGCGGTCTGCCCAGCTTTTGGTGGAGGAGAAGTCAGAGCCAGCGCGCGCGGAGTCGCGGGGGCCGGCAAGCCTCCGACAAGGTGGACGTTGCCGTGCTTGTCGACGACGGAGGTTAAGGCGCCGAAAGACAAGATCTCTCCCGGCTGGGACTTGACGGAGGCGTGGAAAGAAATTCCCATCGCGATCTGTGGATCTCGCACACCAACCCCTACCTGGCGTGCTAGCTGTGGGAGTTTGTTCCCAGCAGCCCACCACAGGATAGGTCCTCCGGAGGTTTTGAGATCGGAAGGGGTGGCAAGCAAATCGATAATGATGTACAGAATGCAGGAACACGGCGGTTAGACAGGTTCGGGCCGCAGTGTTGCGTAATACCCTATGTCCTGTATGGGAGTCTGTGGATTGTATTGCTGAAAGTATGAGAGTTCGGAGAGTTTCCCCATTATCCCTAGCTCCCCTTATATAGGCCGAGGAGGTAGGGTTACAATAGATATCCCGAAGGACTACTCGCCGAGAGGTTTACCGAGATTACATTCCGAGATCATATGCGCAACATCCTAACAGTTCTATCCGAAACCGCCCGAGTGGTTTGCTTAAGCTCCATGCCATCTGATGCCTTGAGCCCAAAGCCAAACCACTCGGCCCATCTGTCAGGAATCAGGATAACTGTCACACCCTGGTTTAAAAAGACAAACCAGAGTAAACTATATGTGTGCCAGGATCTAATCTCACACATATAGAGACAATATACAGTGATATAACAGAACATGCTTTATTATATAACGTTAAACAACATATACATAAGACATACACAGAGTAGCGGAAGCATAATTAAAACTCCAAGCCGTCCACAGGGAAGCCAACTGGGGGTCGCTCGCCTAGAACTCCATGATCCTTCATTTGTACTCCTTTAAGCCTTCATCTTCTGAGCAGCGGTTGGGTTCCAGCCAACAGTAGGTTGAAATAAAAGAAACAAGCGTGAGTACTTCAACTCGTACTCCACAAGTATAACATGAACTATGAGGCTCTAAGGTTGGCTGACACATTGCATGAGCTTTTAGTTGGTTAAGTTTTATTAAACAACTAGTTACTACAAGTGGGTAGATAAACCATTAAACCCAAGATATTGCATGTGAACATTAGTCAACAATATTAACATAAGAACCACTTTCAAACCCAACAGAACCACTAATCTGCATAAAGGATCTGGGCCGCTCATAACCGTGAGCACGGATGACATGTCAGTTTTACACTCTCGAGAGGTCGTACATCTTTACCCATGAGTCGTGGGCTACGCTAGTGGTCCACCACATTACCTTAGATGAGATGGCTAGCAAGCACACTACGAGGCCTTTACAAAGATCACGTTGGTAAGGCGTAACCGCTAAGGTTTCAGGATCCGCAACTGTGGAGCAAGCCTCAAGGGGAGATAAACCCACTCAACCCAAGTAGCGCGAGGGCCACAGAAGCTCACTTCCCCTCTTGCCCCGTCGGTAAGTTACTCCCAAACCAATGCAACCTAATTAGTTAGCCAAGACCGTCCCATTCCAGTCTCATGGTAGCACTGTTGTCCCAGGTTGTCGCTTTGCGAACCAGTCCTTACGGAGAGTGGCTATAAGCAAAACACATGCTCATGCCCCCTAAACCAAGTTGCTAAAAAGCCATTTTTAAAGGAACATGAACCACAAAGGGATCAAGCTCAAGATTTGATTGCATAGATCCATTTAACCAAATTATTTACCAAGATACATGAGTTCGCGCAGCAACTAGCAAAACTTAACCAACATGCAACCCATAGGTAAACATATTGATAAAAGAGGCTAGGTACAGTCCTTATTGGCATACAAAAATTAGACACATGCATATGAAGTGATTCAATGATTATTGGGTTGTGTCCATGTTATACTTGCCTTCCTCAAAGTACTCTTGCTGCTGTTCACACACATCGAGCCTCAGCGCAAACAACTGTAACAACAACAAAGGGGAACTAAGAACAATACACCATACAAATAAATGATTTTATAAAGAACATAAAAAGAACACTAGTCGTTACTAATAATATGGGAGCGCAACATCTGGAACAATGTTTAACAAGGATATAAAGGTGGCTAGAAAAGAATAAACTCACGATGAAGGATATGAAGGTAGGAACAAAAAGGATTTTGTGGTGTATGGGAAACATCATGATTAGAGTTTGCGATGAGTTTCATGTTTGTCGAATGGCCGATGAGTGTTAGAAGCAGATCATGGGTTAAGGGACAAAGACTCGCAGCAAGACCTTGGTAATGAGGTTAAACTTCTTAAGTAAAACATGCCATGACCGGGAGTGGGTAGACTCACTGAAACTTTCCAAGGACAACAGACTAGCTAGCGGGACGGTTGTCTGTGGAGATGTCAATGGATTGTTTGTGTTCTGGTCACTATAAGGAAATTTGAGATTGATCTCTTGGGATCATGTTGGACACACATGTGAACATGTTTATGACAAGAGGATAGTTCATGAGGACTGCCGGATCAACAGAAAATGCACCGTTTGCTAACAGGTGTGTGCTGAAATCTGCCGGATAGCCGGATAATAAGAACAAAACCATTGGCAAAATTGGTCCAGACCAGAACCAAATGCTGCACCAATTTGTGGTATTGTGCATTGATATATAAGGAATACTTTGGCCAAAGGGGTCACCCATAACCCTTCTAGATCAATGTAGAATGCGAGCGTAAGGCTGTGCTGCATGGCTGTTTTAATAGCAAATACAACGGGCATGGCAAGAGCTATAACTCTCGCATTGCTGTGCCTATGGACAAACCCTTTTATAAAGACATGTTCTAGAACATGAGGCACGCTCTGGCCAGAGGGTTCATCAAATGGACCACTTGATCACTAGGAAAGCATGTGCCAAAGGGGCAGCAGTGCTGCTGCCAAGACGGCAGCGACAGCGAGCACAACGACGGCCATATCTTTCTCATTGCAGCACAAATGGTGAAACCAAATTACAGGAACGTGTTCGAGGATATAATACACATCTCCATCGAAGGGCTCGCTGATTGGACCTCCGGATCATTGAGAAAACATGCGCCGAAGTGGTAACAGTGCTGCTGTCTGGACTGCAGTGACAGCGAGCACGGCGACGGCTGTAACTCTCACATCAATACACCTATGGACAAACCATTTTATGGGGACATGCTCAGGGGTGCAAGGTATGATCTGATGAAAGGGCATGACCCCTGGACTACCAGGTCAGCGGGGAACGCAGCGCCAAGTAGGGACAGCATGGCTGCCCGCTAGTGCAGCGAGACGTCCCATGGTAAACCTTGCCGGAACTTGATGGACATCCATCTACAGCCTACGAATTGCAGCGGGAAACAAGGAAACATAGAGGAACATATTTGGGGTGTCATCACCTAGGGTTTGTTGGTGGAAGAGGTGACATGGGAGACATCAAGGCGGTGATGCCGCTGCGCGCACGATCCCATAGGGCTGCAGCCTTGCCTCGGCGTCGGGGATCGTCGGGGGTGCTCTTCATGGTCTCCACACCCATGGACAGCAGGGGCAGCAGCAAGGAGGCTACCTCCATGGCATCCTTGAGGGCGTGGATCGAAGAACGCAGCAGGTGATCATCTTCCTTGTGATAAGAGCACTCCGTTTTCATGTTTCGGTGGTGGTGGGGGGAGTGTAGGGATGAGAGAGGGCAGCCATGGGGGAGAGGGGCGGCCATGGCTGCTCCCTCCTTCTGTTTTCTCATGAGGAGGAAGGGGAGGGGCGGCCAGGAGAGGGGAGGGGCGACCAGGAGGGGAGGGGCAGCTAGGGAGAGAAAGATTAGGGTTAGTTTGGGCTGTTTTGGGCCTGTTTAGGGCTGGCCCAAGCTATGGACAGAAGTGGGAAATAAAAGAAAGGATTTCGGGCCTTGATCCAAGGTCAAAATGAGTGGAAACTTTGGGCCTTGACCCATTGATTGAGTCTTGAGTTTGTCATGCACGGGAGAGAAAATGATAAGGGAGAAAATTCGATGGCATCAACTAGAACCGAATTAGGAATTTCTGGGTTCTATGGAATGAGAGATAGAAGAGAACATCATTTGGACATGAGCCTAAGAATGACACTAAGTTTTACCAAATGATGTCAATGGAAAGAAATGATGAAAAGGTAAACATGGAAACAGGATGTCGAAATGTTGATTTCAAAAGAGGCAAAAAGAGTGAGGTCGGGTGATATCATCAAAGGTTTTAAGAATGACTTAGATAAATTGAAAGACGTGACTTAGTGTAGAGGATGGTCAACAAGATTGGTTTATAGTTTTGAATCGGTGAAACTTTAGAGATACAACTCGAGTTGGCAAGGAAGCAAAGGACTAGGATTTTGGAGATATGAATTGAGATGGACTTGAAACCTAGCCGGTTTTGAAATATTTTGAAACCTCATTTTACACACATAAACACTATGCAATTAGGCATGAATGCAACATACAAATGAGTTCTCATTGGAAAAACTTTTCAAAAGCATACGCTTCTTTCAATCCAGCAAAAATTACAAGTTTGAAAATTTTAGAAAATTTAGAAATCCTTCATTTTATTCATTGTTATCTATTCACATCCCAAAATTAGAAATTTTAGGGTGTGACAACCTACCCCCCTTAACAAGAATCTCGTCCCGAGATTCAGCGTTGGCTAGCAAAGAAGATAAGGGAAAAGTACTTTCAACTCTTCTTGCTTCGGGTGGCTTCATTTAACTTTGCACATTTTGATCACCTTGTTTCTTGTAACTCTTCTGCAACTTTATGTATCAGATCTGAGTTGTATGTTCTGCATAGCTAAGGTCACCTTGCACACTGAGCTCATCAAATGATATTTGTTCTTCTGGTACCTTGATGCACTTCTTCAACTAATAGATATGAAACACATTATTCACATCTGACAATCTAGCTGGTGACTGAAGCTGATAAACAACTTCACTTCTACTTGCATGGATCTTGAGTTGTATAAAGTATTTGAGTGATAACTCTTCTTTAACATGGAATTTGCAGAGACCTTTGATAGGTGACACCTTGAAATAGACATAGTTGCCCTTCAAATTATCTGCCTCGACTGAGTTACTCTTGGTTTCTCTTGGATGGTTCGTACTTCTTATTCGTTATCTTTTATAACTCTTGGCCCAATAAAATATTCCTCTCCAAGCTGGTGTTCGAGTGTAATGGTGTTCTGCGCTTTCTACCATATAATGCCTCGATTGATGCTTTACCTTCTTCAAGTTGTTCCTTGATCCCATTGATTTTTTTTACCCTATGACTAACTTTTTATAGTCACATGCTTCAAGATAGGTTCTACCTCCATTGTAACTCCCTTGGTTGAATTCAAGAATCCAAAACTGAATCTTTCGGCTCCACACGTTACTCCAAAGGTATCTGAAACTCAAAGCTATATTGATGTAACTTTACAAATCTCTAAAGCATGAACAACACGTGCTACTCCAGATTATGAGTTCAGTCATTCCCTTCATGTTCCTTCAGATGCAAGAACTATGACTCATATCAAAACACATCTTTGACCTTGTCATGGTGCATCCCCATGCACTGAGATCTCTTGTGGACATCTGGCTAAGATAAAACTAGTGTGGTAGTCAACCTTCTCTTCAACAATTCGGATGTATCTCGGTGATCTGAAGTCCGTAGAAACTTAGCATTTCTCTCGCACAAGGTTATCGGTTGCTCTAAAATCTTTGAGAATCCTCAATGAACCTCCAATAATACCATGCCATATTAAGGAAGCTTCTGATGTCCTTCACATCCTGAGGTGTTTTCGATTCTTCCAACATTTATTCTTGTTTTTCAACCACAGTTCCAACTTATTTCTTATTCTCCTACCATTCAGTGATTCTTGCTGGTAATTGGGATCTACCCCCCTTAACAGAATGATACTTGCAACAATCTTGTGTAGTTTGTCTTCACACTTGAAGAAAGGGGGTGAGATTAGAATGTTGACTTGTCACCATTTGTCTCAAGCATTCTTCTCTAGCGTTCACCATACCAATGAGATAACAGACAGAAGGGACAAGGGAGAGAACAAAGCAAGGACATGGATAGAAGAAGCCCATCTATCTATTGATGCCATTGTAAACCAGAAAGGTCAACAGCACATCAACAATCACTACAAAGAACCAAATCAAACATAAATCACAATAACAAAGCAAACAACATAGGAGCACACTAACATGATTATGTCCTTATGAAACCACACTAGCACTCAAACCTTAACATCGTTTGTCTAGCGATATAAAAGGCTTAGGTGAAACTTATATAACTCAAAGCGCTAAACTAGCGAGTGGGTATACGTTCTTGCAAACTTGAGTGTTGTAGGAGACACTTCATGCCATGGGTTCTTCAACATCACAATTGGCGTCCTTCAGTCGACGATGATATGTTGAGCTCGAACTTCACGAACATCTTCACTTGCCTTGTATATCGTATTGGCCAAAGACTAAAGAATTTAAACAAAGATAAGAGAGGGTGACTATTTTATCAATAGATAGCAGAAGATGAGTTTTGAGCAACAAGAGATAGGCAAAGGTCACATAGTTGAAAGTTTTTCAAAATATAGAGAAAATATAACCTTAGTGACGACAATTGCTACCTAGGCTTGCGTCCTACAGTCAGCACGGCTCTGATACCACTTTGTCACACCCTGGTTTAAAAAGACAAACCAGAGTAAACTATATGTGTGTCAGGATCTAATCTCACACATATAGAGACAATATACAGTGATATAACAGAACATGCTTTATTATATAACGTTAAACAACATATACATAAGACATACACAGAGTAGCGGAAGCATAATTAAAACTCCAAGCCGTCCACAGGGAAGCCAACTGGGGGTCGCTCGCCTAGAACTCCATGATCCTTCATTTGTACTCCTTTAAGCCTTCATCTTCTGAGCAGCGGTTGGGTTCCAGCCAACAGTAGGTTGAAATAAAAGAAACAAGCGTGAGTACTTCAACTCGTACTCCACAAGTATAACATGAACTATGAGGCTCTAAGGTTGGCTGACACGTTGCATGAGCTTTTAGTTGGTTAAGTTTTATTAAACAACTAGTTACTACAAGTGGGTAGATAAACCATTAAACCCAAGATATTGCATGTGAACATTAGTCAACAATATTAACATAAGAACCACTTTCAAACCCAACAGAACCACTAATCTGCATAAAGGATCTGGGCCGCTCATAACCGTGAGCACGGATGACATGTCAGTTTTACACTCTCGAGAGGTCGTACATCTTTACCCATGAGTCGTGGGCTACGCTAGTGGTCCACCACATTACCTTAGATGAGATGGCTAGCAAGCACACTACGAGGCCTTTACAAAGATCACGTTGGTAAGGCGTAACCGCTAAGGTTTCAGGATCCGCAACTGTGGAGCAAGCCTCAAGGGGAGATAAACCCACTCAACCCAAGTAGCGCGAGGGCCACAGAAGCTCACCTCCCCTCTTGCCCCGTCGGTAAGTTACTCCCAAACCAATGCAACCTAATTAGTTAGCCAAGACCGTCCCATTCCAGTCTCATGGTAGCACTGTTGTCCCAGGTTGTCGCTTTGCGAACCAGTCCTTACGGAGAGTGGCTATAAGCAAAACACATGCTCATGCCCCCTAAACCAAGTTGCTAAAAAGCCATTTTTAAAGGAACATGAACCACAAAGGGATCAAGCTCAAGATTTGATTGCATAGATCCATTTAACCAAATTATTTACCAAGATACATGAGTTCGCGCAGCAACTAGCAAAACTTAACCAACATGCAACCCATAGGTAAACATATCGATAAAAGAGGCTAGGTACAGTCCTTATTGGCATACAAAAATTAGACACATGCATATGAAGTGATTCAATGATTATTGGGTTGTGTCCATGTTATACTTGCCTTCCTCAAAGTACTCTTGCTGCTGTTCACACACATCGAGCCTCAGCGCAAACAACTGTAACAACAACAAAGGGGAACTAAGAACAATACACCATACAAATAAATGATTTTATAAAGAACATAAAAAGAACACTAGTCGTTACTAATAATATGGGAGCGCAACATATGGAACAATGTTTAACAAGGATATAAAGGTGGCTAGAAAAGAATAAACTCACGATGAAGGATATGAAGGTAGGAACAAAAAGGATTTTGTGGTGTATGGGAAACATCATGATTAGAGTTTGCGATGAGTTTCATGTTTGTCGAATGGCCGATGAGTGTTAGATGCAGATCATGGGTTAAGGGACAAAGACTCGCAGCAAGACCTTGGTAATGAGGTTAAACTTCTTAAGTAAAACATGCCATGACCGGGAGTGGGTAGACTCACTGAAACTTTCCAAGGACAACAGACTAGCTAGCGGGACGGTTGTCTGTGGAGATGTCAATGGATTGTTTGTGTTCTGGTCACTATAAGGAAATTTGAGATTGATCTCTTGGGATCATGTTGGACACACATGTGAACATGTTTATGACAAGAGGATAGTTCATGAGGACTGCCGGATCAACAGAAAATGCACCGTTTGCTAACAGGTGTGTGCTGAAATCTGCCGGACAGCCGGATAATAAGAACAAAACCATTGGCAAAATTGGTCCAGACCAGAACCAAATGCTGCACCAATTTGTGGTATTGTGCATTGATATATAAGGAATACTTTGGCCAAAGGGGTCACCCATAACCCTTCTAGATCAATGTAGAATGCGAGCGTAAGGCTGTGCTGCATGGCTGTTTTAATAGCAAAGACAACGGGCATGGCAAGAGCTATAACTCTCGCATTGCTGTGCCTATGGACAAACCCTTTTATAAAGACATGTTCTAGAACATGAGGCACGCTCTGGCCAGAGGGTTCATCAAATGGACCACTTGATCACTAGGAAAGCATGTGCCAAAGGGGCAGCAGTGCTGCTGCCAAGACGGCAGCGACAGCGAGCACAACGACGGCCATATCTTTCTCATTGCAGCACAAATGGTGAAACCAAATTACAGGAACGTGTTCGAGGATATAATACACATCTCCGTCGAAGGGCTCGCTGATTGGACCTCCGGATCATTGAGAAAACATGCGCCGAAGTGGTAACAGTGCTGCTGTCTGGACTGCAGTGACAGCGAGCACGGCGACGGCTGTAACTCTCACATCAATACACCTATGGACAAACCATTTTATGGGGACATGCTCAGGGGTGCAAGGTATGATCTGATGAAAGGGCATGACCCCTGGACTACCAGGTCAGCGGGGAACGCAGCGCCAAGTAGGGACAGCATGGCTGCCCGCTAGTGCAGCGAGACGTCCCATGGTAAACCTTGCCGGAACTTGATGGACATCCATCTACAGCCTACGAATTGCAGCGGGAAACAAGGAAACATAGAGGAACATATTTGGGGTGTCATCACCTAGGGTTTGTTGGTGGAAGAGGTGACATGGGAGACATCAAGGCGGTGATGCCGCTGCGCGCACGATCCCATAGGGCTGCAGCCTTGCCTCGGCGTCGGGGATCGTCGGGGGTGCTCTTCATGGTCTCCACACCCATGGACAGCAGGGGCAGCAGCAAGGAGGCTACCTCCATGGCATCCTTGAGGGCGTGGATCGAAGAACGCAGCAGGGGATCATCTTCCTTGTGATAAGAGCACTCCGTTTTCATGTTTCGGTGGTGGGGGGGGAGTGTAGGGATGAGAGAGGGCAGCCATGGGGGAGAGGGGCGGCCATGGCTGCTCCCTCCTTCTGTTTTCTCATGAGGAGGAAGGGGAGGGGCGGCCAGGAGAGGGGAGGGGCGACCAGGAGGGGAGGGGCAGCTAGGGAGAGAAAGATTAGGGTTAGTTTGGGCTGTTTTGGGCCTGTTTAGGGCTGGCCCAAGCTATGGACAGAAGTGGGAAATAAAAGAAAGGATTTCGGGCCTTGATCCAAGGTCAAAATGAGTGGAAACTTTGGGCCTTGACCCATTGATTGAGTCTTGAGTTTGTCATGCACGGGAGAGAAAATGATAAGGGAGAAAATTCGATGGCATCAACTAGAACCGAATTAGGAATTTCTGGGTTCTATGGAATGAGAGATAGAAGAGAACATCATTTGGACATGAGCCTAAGAATGACACTAAGTTTTACCAAATGATGTCAATGGAAAGAAATGATGAAAAGGTAAACATGAAAACAGGATGTCGAAATGTTGATTTCAAAAGAGGCAAAAAGAGTGAGGTCGGGTGATATCATCAAAGGTTTTAAGAATGACTTAGATAAATTGAAAGACGTGACTTAGTGTAGAGGATGGTCAACAAGATTGGTTTATAGTTTTGAATCGGTGAAACTTTAGAGATACAACTCGAGTTGGCAAGGAAGCAAAGGACTAGGATTTTGGAGATATGAATTGAGATGGATTTGAAACCTAGCCGGTTTTGAAATATTTTGAAACCTCATTTTACACACATAAACACTATGCAATTAGGCATGAATGCAACATACAAATGAGTTCTCATTGGAAAAACTTTTCAAAAGCATACGCTTCTTTCAATCCAGCAAAAATTACAAGTTTGAAAATTTTAGAAAATTTAGAAATCCTTCATTTTATTCATTGTTATCTATTCACATCCCAAAATTAGAAATTTTAGGGTGTGACAATAACATAACTGGTCGTCATGGGGTACCTAGGGACATATGACTCCCACACTTACGTTCAGCTGAGCCATTTTGTTGATGGGCATGAGGACAAGATACATGATGATCTATACCAATCTTTTGGAAGAGAGAATGTAACTTTTGGTATACACCACCCCAGTCAGTTTGCACAGTAAGAATTTTCTTATTAAAGTGCCATTCAACATATTGTTGAAAATTAAGAAAGACTTGAAAAACATCAGATCGATTCTTAACCATATATATCCATGTAAACTTACTGAAATCATCAATAAAGCTTACATAGTATTGGAAACCACCAACCGACTGAGGTGCAGGACCCCAAACATCAAAGAAAATTAATTGTAAGGGAGAAGAAGACACACTGCTAGACCTAAGATATGGTAGCTGATGACTCTTTGCTTGTTGACAAGCATTACAAAATGAGGTGCAAGACTCACTACTGACAGACAAGTTATTATCTTTAAGGACACGAGTAACAATGGCAGATGAAGGATGACCCAAACGATGATGCCATCGAGACAAAGTAGGCTTGGTAACATGATGAACTTGAGAGGTTGGCGTCGGCAAGGGATAGAGGCCATCATGACAGCTACCTCGGAGAAGGTGCTTCGTATCCAGGTCCTTAACACAAAAGAAGGTAGGGTGAATAAACTCAAGGAAAACATGATTATTGGTGGCGAATTTGTGAACAGACACAAGTTTTTTCGTAGCTGTAGGTGCATGAAGAATATGATTAACAGAGAAATCACGTTTGGGGGTACGAATAATAGTGTTAGCAATATGACTTATGTCCATACCTTTGCCATTAGCCGCATGAATCTGATCTTGTACAGTATACTGTTGTCGAGTAGTAAGTTTTTCCGATTCACTAGTAATATGATCTGTAGCTCCAGAATCCATGTACCAGTTCGTGTCAACAGCGTAAGATGGAAGCACCATAAGATGGAAGTACAGAGGCTGCTGTCTTCTGTGGTCCTGAACCAGACCTGTTTGATCTGTACCCACTGTTGTGGAGGAACATAATTCTTTTTGAAGCGATCCCAGCAATCATGCACAGTGTGACCTGTTCGTTCACACAATTGGAACATAACCGCATCTGAATTATCAGTACTGCTACGGCCAGGAGGCGTGCCCCTGCCCGAGGATGTTCCACGACCAGGAAAACCAGAACCACGGCCACGCCCTTGAAAAGATCCACGGCCTCTTCCATGAGTAGCCTTATTTGCAGATGAGTAAAACTGACATCCTTCATCACTAATTTGCTGAAGAAGCCGGGCCTCATATGAGAGGAGCTGAGCATACAGCTCACTTAATGTCAGATTATCTTTGACTGACATTGAGGAAACAAATGGATTATAGACAGAATCTAATCCATTGAGAATATTGTAACGGCCTAAGCGCTAATATTGTAAATTTGGTAAGCATGAGCATCATTCCTCATCCATGTGCATTATGTCATCCAATGCTTATGTTAAGAATATCTTGATTTGAATGTTGAGAATGAAACTAGAATGGAAAATGTTAGAGTGAGGACAGTTAACTCATTTTTTAGGATTTCTAACGGCGGATTGTCCGGCCCTAGAGGGCGGACTGTCCGCAGTTCTAACTGGGAAAAGTCCCAGAATCGGCTGGGCACTGTGAGTTTTGAAAAGTCCAACGGCGGACTGTCCGGCCTTTAGGGACGGACTGTCCGCAGTACTAACCGTGGAGTAGCACAGAGTTGAGACTGATTCTGTGTGATTTTAACCCTCCAACGGCGGACTGTCCGGTCCCTTAAGGGCGGACTGTCCGCAGTGTTAATCTGGAAGACCGGCAGTGACTCGGGAAGTTTCTGACCGAAGTTTTATCTATAAGGGCGGACTGTCCGGCCCTATAAGGGCGGACTGTCCGCAGTATAAAAATTTCAGGACTTAGAATTTTCTGCGAGGTGCGTTTTGATGAACTAAAAGTTAACGGGACCATCTCTGACTATGGTGGGAGTTATAACGGCGGACTATCCGCACTTAAAGTGCACTCGCGCTGGCATCAGATTGATGCGCTGTCGCCGGGCATGTGGGGCGTGTGTCCTCCTTTCGCCCCTAAGCCCCGAGGGAGGGGGTTTCTCATCCCCAGCTCCCTTCATTCATCCACTTCCCCCTCTCTCTCGAGCTCAAGAAAGAAGAGAGCTCCCCTCTCAATTTCATCCCTCAATATTCAAGATTGAAGGCCAATGGTGGCCATGGAGCCCATTTCCTTTCATCTCTAGGTGATTCCCCATCCATCCCTTTTCGTTTTCCCCTTGATTCCATGGTGGGAAACCCTAATCCCCCTCTCTCCTATTAATCTCTCTCTAGGTCAAGGTCAAGCTCGAAGCCTGATCTCTCTCCCCTTGGTTTTCCATCACTTGGGGGTTGTTCTAGGAGTTTCATACACCCTAGGTAAGCTTGATTTCGTGGGTGGCATGGGTGGCATTGAGATAAGCTTAATGTTCATGATAGCCATGGTATTCTCATGTGTATGGTGAAGGTAGTAGTTCTAACTCTAGCATGGTGATATGGATGTGAGTTAGGATGATTAGCATGATGTTGGCTTGTGGAGAGATATAACCTAGGTAGCTTCACCTTTTGTATTGATGCAAAATAATTCTTGCATAGATGAACTAGTATATTTATGCTTCATATGAGGTAGTGAAGTGGAGTTACATAATCTTATATTCGTTAAAATGCATTGCTCATACTTCTTGCATAGCATTATTCATACATCATGAGCATGGCATTGTTCTTACTTTTGCATCATATGCATTCGTGTAGAGACCGCACCAGTGAATCAAGTGGAGCTTCAAACCACGCCGGAGCCCATGAGCGACGTCCCTTCTTTTGAGCATCAAGGCAGGCACCCTTTCTTTTACTCAATCTATTTGGATCAAATTGTAATTTAATGTTTGCGCATCACATGTGAAATGAGTAGAGCCCAGTTGGACATATTCCCTAAGTTGAGAACAATTTCTAGATGAATATGCTTGCTAGGCGTCTCGAATTAATTGCTTAGCCATGCTTAGTGTCAGTAGAAGACGAGTTGTGGCAAGGTCACCACGACTCGCGAGATATAGGAGTTGTTCTTTTTATTACAACTTCGTATCGGAATGGTAAAAATGGAGCTGAGATAATGTTAATGTGATTCGGACTTGGTGTAAGATGCTTGCTAAAGTCATATAAGGATTATCGTTGTCGCATTCAGGATTGAGCACCATTCCGTACTCACCACATACTAAATATAATGGTAAGGGAAGCCAAGAAACATAAGTCGCCCGGTTCACCCGATGGATTCTGATGAGATAGTTGAGAATTAGAGTTGACCTAACGTACTTGGGGCTCAGTGCATCTAGCCATTCCCATCCGTTCAGAGTGTGTGGGGCGGGTATGTGAAAAGTCGAGGGCATCAATCAACCCTTATCCTAGGCCAAGGATATGGAGGTTCGGTCTTGTGCCTCGTGTGGGAAAAGGAGTACACCCCGGCCGGGTAAAAATCTATTCGAATAGCACGCTCTCTACCGTCCTTCAACTTAGAGTCTCGTATGCGAGCTATGGAAGATTGGCTCTTGATTCATGATGATATTTACTTTTATGCAAATGTATTGGTGTATGCTTAGAGTAAGAATAGTTGCTATGTCTTTTGCTTACTATAACTTACTCAAATGCTTTTTCTTATGTCAAATTAAAATGAATGAGCCTTGCATGCACCATATAACTGTGGCTTGGGATAAGACCTGCTAGTACGAAATGTACTAACGATAATGCTGTTAAGTTGATTTCAGGTGAGCCAGAGGCCGTGTATGGCTACTTCTATCCCGCCGAGGGCGGTGATGATCAGGAGTGACTCGTTTGATATGGTCGATGAATGTGTGTGGCATGAAACACTTCCATATTTTGTGAACGTTCGTATGTGAGAGCGATGATGAAAACTATTCCGCTGCAAAACTCTAAATCTTTTATGTAATTGAACCTTGGTTTGTAAAACTTGAGAGCCAATGGACCAGCCTCATTGCTCTCCTGGTGTGATGAGTGATTGTCAACGAGCTCAAGCCCTCCGATGGACTGGAGGCCCTCCAATGGACTGGAGGTAGAGGATGACGAAGACCTCGATGGACTGAGGCAAAAGCCCTCCAATGGACCAGAGGCAATGCTCGGCGTCGGTCGGCCATGTAAGCTTGGTACACGGAGGGGCAGTTCGGCAATGGTGGTGTAAGCCCTCCGATGGACCGCGAGGCGACTCCGATGGACTGGAGAAGCCGGGTGCCACCATGGTGCTCCAACCCGAGTGTATGGCGCGAAGGCGTGCGAGGGGGGCTTTGGCGGCTTCGGCTCAAAACCGCCACCCAAGTTCAAATGACTTGGTGGGTTGGGCTTTGACTCGCCAAGATAGAAGATTGGGCCAAGACCCGGCCCAGGAAGCCCGCAGAATAAAGTTTTCCGGTTTCTGACTTCAAAACCGGGGGAAGCTTCCAGACTACTGGCTACGTGGCGCACATCCAAGCGAGGCGTGGAGAAGAAGAAGATCAAGCCGTCATCGTAGTCGTCCGATTGTATCTTTTCGGTTTGGCCCCCTCTGGGCATTTTTAGAGTAGGAGTCTTAATGTAATTGTGTTGTTTAGGGCCTAGGGTATAAATAGACTTGAGAGGCTCCCTTGGAGCTCATCTCGGCAGCCACAAACCCTAGGATTTCCTAACCCTAGCAGCCAAGGTCCAAAGAGAGAAAATAGAGAGGATTAGCTAGGAGATGAGTGCCTAGTTTAGTCTAATCTTGTCATTAGTGGGAGGATGATTGGAGGTAGGCTCTAAGGATCTTGTGTACTCATATTTCGTGATTAATTCAAGGTTCCTTGTTGAGAAATTACATGTCTTGAGCAGCAATTTCGTCCCTCCCTCTTTGCCCCCTTTCTAGTCTCGTTTTTGGTCACGTTTCTTGGATTTTGGCTCGTTTTGTGTTGTCCAAGGATGAGACCTTTCTTTTGCCGGTGTTTTAACTTGCTAGGACGTGGAGCATCTCTCTAGACTTGTGCTAGAACAATCCTTCCACGAGCAAGTTCCAATTTGGGCGATTTTCGGTTTTTCGTTTCTCCTTTCCCCTTCTCACGAGATCTGCAATTCCCGGTCAATCCTTGATCTTTTCACATGGATCTTTTGGGATTGACTTTGGGATTGGTCTAGGATCGTTTATGCAAAATTTCGTGAGATTTGGAGAGGGTTTGGTCGATTTTTGAGTCAGTTTTTGAAGTGTTCGCGAGCAGTTTTTCAGATTTTCAGACTCGGGGTGTTGCATATAGGGACCTGACAGTCAGGTCTTTTGTCCGAAGGTGCAAGACCTGACTGTCCGAAGTGTTACTGGTTTTTCTGCTGCTTGGTTCCCTTCTCAGGTTTCTTTGTCAAGTGTTTTGTCCGAAGTTAGGGGGTCTGACTGTCCGGTTTTCTTCCCTGGAGCTGCAGTTTCCTCCGTCTCTCTCTGTTTGTCCGGTCTTCTTTTTGTTTTGTCCGGTCAGGCCATCAGGTTCAGACCTGATTGTCCGGTCCGTTCTTTTCTTTTCTACTGCGCATGTTTTTCTTCTTCCTTGTTTGTCCGGTCAGGTCTGCTGCCCAAGACCTGACTGTCCGGTCAGGTATTGAGCTGTTAGCTTGTGCGTTTGTTCGTCTGGTTGTCCGGTCTCTCGCTGCTTTCTTTTGCTCGCTTGTGCTCTTTCCTTGCTGCAGTTTTTGCTCTGGTTTTCGGGTTGTTTTGTTGTTCTTTTTCTTGTTTATCCTTGGTGCTTAGTGCTTTAGGTTGTAGTGTGTCCTAGGGTTGGTAGTTTTCTACTACGCAATCTTGCACACTAAGTAGGAGCTTTGTGTGACCTAGTTAGCGTGAGTCGGTTGTTTTGTTTTGTTCTTGGTTGCGTGTCATTCACCGCTAGCCTATACTCATCGCTCACTATTTTTCAGTGAGACGCACTTAGGTGTGGAGTGGCTAAGTGAGTGTCTCGTTGCCAAGGGCGATCCTTTGTGCATGCTCGACTAAGTGTAGTCTGTAGGCTCCGTTAGCTTGCTTGTGCTTCCGCTTTCCATCCGATACATATCTGTTCTGTGGACGGTATCGGGTGCGGTTTGTTTGTGTGTTGAGTGGGGGTTGTGAGTTTGAGTTCTTAGCTGCTCCTATTCACCCCCCCTCTAGTCGCAGTCTTCGGTCCTACAAAACTTAATGAGTTGTTGTGATGATGTATGATGTGCAATGTGGTCATGAAAGATCCTTGTGTTGGGAGTTGTGGAATACCGGGGTTATCTTATTTAATTGAGAGTGTCACTGGATGACATCTCGATTAAATGTAAGTAATCTGGGCGGTCCCTCACAAATATAACCGATGATCTCTTCGTCTTCAAGCTTTTTTCCAGCGGCACCCATCTCATCTGCTAGGCCTTTCATCTTTGCATAATAGGAAGACGCAGATGCATCCCCCTTCTTTTCCCTAGATAGCTGAGAGCGTAGATGAAGGATGATAACTTAGGGATGCAAACATGTCATTGACAGCTTTCCAGACAGCAGATGTAGACTCAAGAGATGCCACTTGCACCAAGATTTCCTTGGTCATTGAAGAGAGGAGATAGCTCAAAACTTGTTGATCTTGCATCAACTATGACTCATAGGCAGGACTCTCCCGAATAAGAGTCTGGGCTGGAGGAACAAAAGAACCATCCAATACACCAAGGAGGCGCGCACCACGCACCGCGGGAAGGACCGGGGCTCGCTACACCAGGTAATTGTCCCGTGTCAGTTTTTTCTGAGATCGGGATTGAAAAAGAAGCCGGCGTCGAAGAACTAGATGCCGCCATGGAGCTGGTTGTCTCGAAAAAGTTGAATCCGCGGAGAACAACAATGCCAATTGCCGAGGCTGTTATTTGAAGAAAAAAATCGCTGACTTGAGGCTATGTGGAGAAGGAGGCTCTTGATACCATGTAAAATTAATTAGAGTGGCTTAACCAACTTGGTTAGCCTAGATTTCATTATATAGGAACATTACATGAGTTGGAACATGTACAATCAAAACCCAATTAGAATTCTGTGCTCCAGTTCTGGAAAGACTCTTAGTTGTATGCTACCAGGACATTCTATTCTATTACAGCCACATATTCTAACACATTGTGTGAATAGTGGCAGATTTTACAAACAATGTTATGAGGGCTCTATTTATTCATCTTCCACAATTAGCTCCATCTGTTATATAAGGACTAGGGAGGAGCCCCACCATTGTCAGCAGCGTGGTAAGGCTCACTCCAATGGTTGCCTCATTTTAAGAAATCTAGTACACTGTTTGACACTATTTTGACACCATGGATAGAGTGTGGTTTGAATTTTAGGAATGTGATGACTATGTTGCCGAAGATAGCTTAAGAGGGTTAGTCTCACACCAGTCCGCTTCCACCGTCCATATGACAAAGAGTTATTTGCCACCACCAATAAGTGGCTTCGCCAAATTGCCATCATTTTCGTTGGCTTCGCAAAATTGCCATTCACGATGTTGGCACCATGGTTTTTCTGCCATTTGGAACATTTTAATCATTTTCGTTTTCCCTTGCAACATCTGGGCATCTCAAATGACTCTTTTGCCCCTTGCCTCCTTTCCCTTATCTGTTGCGAGACGGCTGCCAGACCCGCGGGCGACAGCATCTCTCTCGGCGCCGGCGACTACTGCTGCCTCCCCCGCGGAGGAGTCTCCCAGCCGACGACTCATTGTTGCCTCCCTCGTGGCGGAGTCTCCCCGCTGCGGCAACGAGAGACACCGCTGCTTCCTCCCACGAGGCGAGTGTGTCCCGCTACCGCTATCTCCCCTGCCGCAGTGCCCTGCCTGCCGCTGCCGCAGCGAGACCCCTCCTGCCGGTGAGCCCCCTGCTGCGGCGACTGCGTCCCGCTGCCGCTGCCTCCCGATACCCCTCCCGCCGGCGAGCTCCTTGCTGCGGTGGCTGCGTCCCGCTGGTGCTGCCTCCCGATACCCCTCCCGCCGGCGAGCTCCCTGCCGCTGCCCACTAAAGGCAGCACCCTCCCGACGGCGGCGAGGAAGGAGGATGAGCCACGGGGGTGGCGGCGCCGGGGCAGCAGACCGCCGGCGGGGGAGGCTCCGCCTCGCCTTGCAGGGAGCGTCGGTCCCAAATGGCCGCCTCCGAGGCGCCCGGCCGTGGGGGTCCAAGCTCCGCGACTCCGCAAGCTCCCGGGAGAGGAAGCTGCCGCCCAGTCTGGATGGATGGAGGGCAAGTGTGTCTTTTTGCGCCGTTGTAAATCTGAAAAGGAAATGCATATGTATTAAAATCGGCAGATGGCAGAAAAATCAAGATGCCAATGTTGTGGATGGCAATTTTGCGAAACCAACGGTAGCGATGGCAATTTGGCGAAGCCACTTCTTAGCGGTGGCAAATAACCAATAATCTCGAAGAGGATGGCTAAGTTGATGGCGACTAAGATGCATTGCTACTAAAGGTGTGGCTTGCGCACCTTCTAGAAATCTCATTAAAAGAATATCCACGTCTCTAACTTGTGCCATCATCACCATCGTTATCGGAAGTTCACTCTACCAATCTCTTTCGGTTTCATACTTATCTTTCTAGATTTGCTTGATAAGTTAGGTTTCTAGGTAGAATTAGATTGCAAGATTTAATCTCAGTAGAGTTAAAAAAAAAACATCTTGCTGAATGGACTGAAATATTCTTTTTATTGGAGAAAGGAGTGCAGATATTCTTTTTATTGGAGAAACATTAGAATAACAGGAGTGCAAATAGAATCCTGCTTCAGTCTATCAATAGGCTATCATGCTGTAGTGTAATATTTTTCACTTTAATACTTTGCTGGTGATGTTTTAACATGTTCAGAATCTTAAGTTCGCCTCTAATAACACGGTAACTCTGACAAGCACAATGCAAGTTAGCAGTACTAAATGAGTTTCTAAGTATGAGAAGCGCCCGCCGGTCTGGGCTCCTAGCGTGTCCACGTTAGTAAATTTTTTTTACTCCATTAGATGGTAAATCAAGGGTCACTGTTTCATCCACCCATTTACTAGGTCATATAAATACTGTGAAACCCTAATCCCTCTTTTCTCCCTCTACCGCCTCCTCCATCCGCACCCGCTGCCGCCAGCCCCGGTCCCCTCCCTAGCGCCGAGCGCCTCCCCGCACTCACCCGCTCCACCCCCGCGTGGGCGAGCGCAGTGGCCTGAGCGGCAGTGACCCGGCGGGCGAGCTCTGCGGCCCGAGCGGCGGCGACCCGGCTAGGCGCGGTAGTCGCGGCGGACCGGACCCCCGGTTCACACCTCCCCTCCCCACGCCGGTGCTCTCCCTCGTCCACCTAGCTGAGCGGCGGCGCACGCTCAGCCGGCCATGGCCCGACAGCTAGCGACCTTCCCTGGCACAGCCCCACGCATCGCCGCGCCGTCTCGCCCCCGTCGCCACACCCACGCACGAGAAGCATGGCGCGGCCCTGACGAGCCGCGACAGCAGGCTACGGTACTCCCCCTCGCTTTTCTCTTTCCTCTCCATCTTTCCCTTTTCGGTGACTCCAAGGCTAATCTGAGCCTCTGTGGGCTGATCCGTCCCTTTCTCCACCGGATCTAGGCGGCACGGCTACGGCTCCAAGTGGCGCTGGACGAACCTGCCAGGAGCCGGTAGACCGTCGATAGCCGCAGCACCCCCGGTTCGTGCTGGTGAGTTGTGGATAAAGCTCGCCATGGCACCTAGGCTAGCATCCCTGCCAATTGGTCCTTCCTCCAGTGCCGCCCTGTCATGTTCAGGTATGCTCTGTCTCCTGCCTCTTTCTGTTCCCCCGTGTCCCATCCCAGATAGCTTTCTTGCCTGCCTCGCTGCTGGCGTGGTTTTGAGCGGGTCGGGGCGGTGGGGATCTAGGGAGTCTAGCCTGGGGTTCTTCTTCCTTGGTTCTTGACCTTCTACTTCTTCATCATTGGTTCTTGATCTTCGCACATCTAACTGGCGGTCCTTTGGTTGCAGGAAGAACTTGCCTACATGCTACTGAAAGTCCAAGAAGAAAGACAGAGTGCATCATCAACACAGGGGCTCGTTGAGTGGTCTCTTGCTTCTTGTCTTACTTGCATGATTCATTAATTGATAAGCAATAGTGGCAGGGTTTACTCTATTATAGAGTGATTGTTTTGTTTATTGCTCCTAATCCTGCGGGTGGTGTCTTGGTATGGTCTTATTTGTGCACGGTGTACTGCATTGCTACCCTTGTAGAGTCCAGGGAATGCCTGCCATGGAAAAGATGCGCGTTTCCTATTCCTTCCTGTGAATCGAATTGATCTGCAATGTTGGCTTCGCACCAAGTGCTTGAGAAAATTCCTTACTGGAATGCATGAGTTCCAGACCTTAGCAGATTCAAATTTTGATGTAGATTCCACCAGTTAATCTTATTTGCTATGGTGTCTACGTATGTTTTCATTGTGACAATGTTTCTTTTTAAAAAAATGAGATCAGATGAGATGGTGAACTTTTCCTTCGTACTATGTCTTTATAAAAGAAGTTAGAAGGAAACGAATAACCATTTTAAGCATTGTGTATGGGAGCATCGGCTTTGGAGGAGCTTTCCTACAGCATTTGGAGTATCATGTTTGCCTATTGTCGATTCAACTTATTGATCATGAGCTTAGCCACGTAAGATATTTGGAATGATGTTAATTTCAAAGAAATTTTGTGTTGGATGCTGATGGTTTCTCCTACCGATGCTAGAGACTCTGGCTGACCGTGCCTTTCTAGCCATCTTTGGAAACCCCTTTGATGGTTTGGCTCCTGACTTGGTGAGTGCTGAAGTTTCTTTATAGATATACCAAAAATTCTTTCTATGCTTTGTACTTACACTCTAGATACAGGCACTTCCTTTATTTAACTGTACTTTTATCATAAATAGTGCCTGAGCCTGTTCCTTGATGTAGATGCTTAATGGAGGTAACACTGGAAAAAATTGTGGTTACCATATGTAGGAATCTTGTCAATACATGTATGATCTTACACCTATTTCTAGAGTTAATGGGTTCAAGAAAAGATGTCGTGTGAGTTTCTATTCGACCTGTCCCTATTTCAAGCTTGTCTACTTATTTAGGTTTTATACTAAAGAACCTATCTCACTTTATCTAAGAACTATTCTTATCATTTAAATTACGTTAAATTGCTGATCAAACTGTTTTGTATAAATGTTTACTTGCCATTAGAAGTACAATAATGGAGAACCTTAACCCAAAGAATGTAGCTTTGCAGCAGACCAGGTTTGGCCGATTTTTGGCCTAGATGTAGGCTCTTTTTGTCTGATTGTTGTACCGACTTGATAAGCATTGCATGTATATAGCATACCCTGCTTTAGTAATTAGGAACCATTGCAGGTCTCCTTTTTTTTCTTTAAATAATTTCCCTTCGAAGATGCTTTTTCAAGATAAGTATCAATCTCTTTTTATTTTCACTTGAAATGATGCATGCACAAAATTGATCATTAGGTTATGTTCTTTGTTTCTTATGCAAACACAAAATTCATCCTCCTTACGTTTGCTTTAAACAAAGCATAGCACCAATGATAGGCTGTTACTGTGACATACTGTCTCATAGTTTCAATGAGAAGAAGGGCACATGTCGTGTGAATGCTTTTGCAGCTAGCACAGCTGCGATACCAGTTGATGACTACTTTGGAGTGAAGCGTTGTGGCCCAAAGGGTAAACGATTTCGCACTTACTATGTTACCATGCAAACCTATCTCTATGGCGAGGCACCTAAAGATGAAGACAAGGAGCAGGACCCCAATATTCCCATAATCATTATGATTATCATATGGATGCTAATGCAGGTAGCACAAAGCCCTGTATTTCAATACTATCTGCTGCTTCCCCTGCCATAGCATGATTAACCATTATATATTTATTATACAATGGCAGAGTTAACATGTTTTGAACCTACACTTTTTGATGAAATGGACCCCCAAGAATACAAAAGAGTGACGTGCAGTCTTTACTTAGGTGACTTTGCCTATGACCGTGACACAGGTAACTACCTGACTGTTTCACCTCAACCCTTTATACTCATACAGTGCTAAAGTATGATACATAACGCATAAAATTATTAATCTAGAGGACGAGTTCGGTACAGACAGGAAGATCATTGATGAAAAATCAAGCCAAATCTTTAGATGTATGTTTGTCCAGAGCAAGCGCTCAATACTTACTTCAGAAAGTGCATAGCTAATCCTATCTTTCCACAAATTTTATACATCCTTCACAGATAAGCGTATGTCCTCTCGATTATCTATTATATTAGGATTCAGTTTGATGTGTATACTTTGCATCGCAGCCGAGGACAAAACAATCTGAATTCAGTTTAATATGTGAACTTTCCATGGCAACTGAGGACAAAGCAAAGAAACTAGGTTGCTGCCACCGGTTGATTACGATAGTGACCCTTTCGGTGGCTATGACACAGATAAATCATGCACACACAAACAAATACCCTTTTAATTCAATATTCCTATACAAAATTTGACATGTTTTTTGTTACAGAACTTCGAAGGTTCACAGGGCTGGGAGTCTGATCGAAGCTGGCACCTCTGCTAAAGAACGTTGTTGCTCTCACTCCGGTGCTTCCAGCTGCTTCAACCAAGAAACTACTCCTATCTTGCTCGGTGTCAATGCCTTGCCCAGTTATCTTAATGTGCATTCTACTAGCATTATCGAACTGCCTATGTACGTTGTTGATGTGACCATAACCTATTGTCAATGTAGTTTGATGTATCATGTGTGTAATTCCGCCCAGATGCGATGCTTTCTCGAGCATCTATATACTGGGCGTATTATGCACTGATTGCCTTGTGTGTTGAACTTTGGACATCCTATCGACCTATTTGCTATTTTGAATACCATATGTATGCATTGTTTTGGTAACACGGGGTGCTTTGCGTGCATGGGCATCAATACTTGGTTTTTCATGTGATAATCGTCTATATGTTGCTTCTGACCTTTAGATTGATAGTAATAAACACAATTATAAATCATAAAACAATACCACAAGGTCTTACGCGCGATGCACGCGCATAATCACTAGTAGCAAATAGTCGTAAATGGTTGTGCTACGCAGCGAGCAGCAAGTGACATTCAGTTTCTTACATACAGGAAGAAAAACTTGCATAACATGCGAGCTGCAGACCGTCACGCGTGCCCACAAGATGGCAAGAAGGCTTGCGACTGGACACGGGATGCCACACTAGTCTGCGCCGTTTGAATGCTCAGGCACCCTTTGGTCCGACAAGAAACTATTCCATCTAGGTTGATTATCATAAAAAATTTGGCATTCCCATCATTGTTGTAAAACAAAACATCACGTGCAGAGGTATTATACTATTATGTGCGAAGAAAGTTAATATTGGAGGATCCTCAAGACTTTGTACTGGTTGCTCCAGACTTGTTGAACGCCGCACATCGTTTCTACATCCAAACACTGAACATCATCTAGAGTGGACATCACCGGCTACCTAGCAAACATTGAACATTGAGCATTAACAGTGACAGTATAAAAATAGTGGTCATTATACTGTTCTAACGAAAAATCATCTTGCATCACAAATCGTTAACTTACAGAAAATTCATGAATGAAATGGTATACTCCAAAAATAAATAAGACATCTATAACTTACACAACCATGTATGTACGTTATATGCTTGGATTCACATTTAAAAGCACTTTGATATGATGAACTTTGTATTTGTTGATAACATATTTTTAAAGGAAATAATGGTCAAACTGCGCTTTAAAGACCATGTCAAATCTATAAGAGTATAATGGAGATACATGCTTGCCAAGTTTCATGCAACAAAGTACCAACAGAAAAACACACGAATAGAAAAGCATAAAATCAAATAATGATCAGCAAACATGCAAGTTCAAATTAGTAACACAATGAGGGTCCATTGATATAGATATTCATGCTGGTGGAACATTGGGTTCAATACCAATTCAGGTCAGTATTGGAAATGGTTTGCAACAAAAATCTGTTGCTTAGATATAAATGAATTGCCAACTACCACCCGGAATCCAATTCTACCCAATACGGAGGTGTCAGACTATGAGTTGGGAGAGGCAACTTCTACCAAGGAATAGAGCTGGAACTTGAGCCGTGCTATTGGTGGGCCATCCGAAACACGACATTTTGGCACGACCCAAAGTACGGCACAGCACGATAATTTTCACCATTCACATTAAATTAGGTATCATATATAAGATCTAATGAAATTTATAACGTCCAGACCTTAGGCTAGCACGGCACGATGGCGGCACCATAGGCACGGTATGCCAATCAAACACGGCACGATGTAGCACGAAGTACGAGAGGACCGGACCGGGCCAGCACGGCACGGCTGGCGAGGAATCTCTTCATAGCGAAATCTGTGCCATGCACCCTGAAATCACATCCACGTCTCCTTCTTTTCTCCAACGTCAGATCTTGATCGGACCCTCCAAACGCCGGCTCTGCAGCTAAGCTTCCGGAGTGTCCAAACGCCAGCTCTGCAACAAAGTGCAAGTGGTGTGGATAATTATCCGATCCGATCCGAATCCTAATTATGCGGATATGGAGGAGGAGTTTTTATATTCATGCGGATATGGATAATCCGAATCCGATTTACACGTGGATGCGGAGTAGAATATGGTATCACCAAAATCCGACGGATATGGAGTATCCGATATTTAAATGCGGATCATCCGATGTTTATAAAAGGATAATCCGATTATTTTGACAAGTACATTAGAGTCAACGACGATTGATTCGTGCCAAAAATACCGTCGCTATTATTTTTTTTGTTACTGATATTTAAACTATGATGGAACAGTTATACTTTAGTTTATAACTTGTTGATCATTGTAAAAAAAAGCTACTATCCGATATTTTTAAATCCGCTTCCACTCCGACACCGATCCGATTCCGCACCATTTCCGATATCCGAAAAAATCCGTATCCATATCCGTAACCGAGTAATATCCGCTCCGCTCCGAATCCGACAAAAAAAATAGAATTAGGATATAAAAAAAACATTATCCGCTTCGATCCGATCCGTTTGCATCCCTATCCTCCACCCTACGATTCTTCGATTCGCCCTCGCGCCGCCCACTGTGGCGCTCTGGTTGCCGCCTCCGCCCTCCGCCTGACGCGCTGCACCGCGGCCTGCATGCACCATTGCTCCGTGGCCCTGGCGCTTGGCCGACTCGGACCTGGCCTCGGGGCGCCGCCACCTGCTCCATCCTCCAGCTAGCGACTGCCAGGCTTGAGGTTGAGGAGATGCTACGAGGCATGCAGCATGGAAAATCCACCAGCAGCGTCGGCGACGAGCCTTCTCCCAGCGGCGGTTGTCCAGTGGCAGCCACGGCGGTGACGCAAACGCAAGCCGGACCCGCAGGCAAGCAAAAAGGAAGACGAATACGACCGCACGGTGACCGGCAGGAGGCACCCGCGCAGCGGCTGGTGCTGAGGTGGCATGCAGAACTTTGTTGGGTGTGCGCTTCGCCGCTTCCCCTGCTGCCTGCTGGCTGCTGGCGTAGAGAATGCAGAACAGAAGGCCAAGGCCATCCTAAAAATTCCTCAGTGCCTAGGCCCACGTCACCAAGCAAAACAAGGAAGCGAACAGCTGCACTCCTCTCGCGTACGTTTAGTGCCTACAAATTGCTTGATCAAATGTCTTGCGGTATGGAAAAATTCATTTTTGCTATCTTTTCAAAAAAAATTCATTTTGCTGTCTCTCACATCAAAACATCCTCTGGTATTTCTCTTAGGATTAACACAAATCTGAATCTTTGGAATAGATAGATAATATCTAAACCTCAGCATCTCTGCATGCTAATTAAATTACATATGGTATATCTCTCGGGAAAGCCCAATTTGCATAACCGAGCACATTTTGAAAATTAGTTTTTAACTACAATTCTTAAAAACACATATTATATCATTTTATCAAGGTCTTGTCCAACCCAGCTCAAACAGTTGAACAGTGAGATCCTTCCTTGCTAGATTTTCTAACATGAAAAAATTGGTATAATGGCATTGATCATACTAACAAGCAGCCGAATAAACAATAGTATTGTGATATGTGAACATTCATCTTATCGTATATTAATCACCACTTTTTCAGAAAGATGCATATCAATTACATAATCTAAACAAAGATTTGTCCGCTAATAGTCTCGTTGCAAGGCGCGGCAACACCGCGCTAGTTGGATTCTGAGTCAAACTCTGAATTCCACATAGAACCAAACAACAGAATTCAGGAAACTAGATTCCAATTCCAGATTCTGGACTCCAATATCTACTTCCAAACACGGTGTGAACATTTTCTTGTGATCACTGAGCACGCAAATAACACCTAAGAATTCTGGATTCCAATATCTACTTCCCAATGGGGTGTGAACATTTTCTTGTGATCACTGAGCACCAAAAACACCTAAGAATTTTTAGTTCCAACAAGGCACATTGTCAGGGCAAATTTCGTAAATACATTAATGCTGTATAGTGGTAAATTATCATAAATAAAAATTGCATTCCACTTTCCTCCAAGTGTAAGTGAGAACCTGAGAAGCAACTGAGTTTCAATATACAAGTAATGATAAGAACAGATGAAACCAAATCGATGATTGATTGTGTTTACATATAGGAAGACAAAGATGACAAAAGGGGCCTTACTGTAGTCTCTCCAATGGTTCCAAAGCAGCTGACTGCTTCACCAATTCCCAAATTGTCTCACTTCTTGACGTCAACAAAAACTGCAGACACGTCAACACACCACTACAGAAGTCAGTTAAACAGAACATGGAAAAAATGAAAATAACTAATGAGGTGGAAACACACACAAAATAAGTATGTACATGGGCCAACGCAAAGAAACAAGTCAATTAAACATCAGATAAGTGACAGAAATAATCACCTTTCCATTTTTGACTATGCTGCTTCCATAATGATGGGCACAAATTTCAATGTGTCAATTACAATAGACAATGGTAAAATGAAAATATAAAGCAAATAAATTCAGGGAGGTAATCTCCTCCTTTATTTAGAATAGAGGAAAAAGTATATTAAAACTACATGGCATACTGATAAAATCGAGAAAACAATCATATTATAGACTATATATGACAAGCAGCTCTCTGCATTCGAGGAAAAAATAGAAAAAATATATATTACTAAAGACAAAAGGGATGCAAACAGATAATTTCTCTAGATCTCTTGCAATAATTTCTTTTTTTTTACTTTTTCTTTCATCATCTCTACAGAACATCAGTACACATAAGATACAAAATCTAGCCATCTACTTCCATTTACACAAAAAATTACAGTTCAAGCATTCGCCTCAAAATTGGCTTGACAAAGTTAACAACACCAGGAGGGAAAAACAGCCCCACAGATTATCGAAAAGCCAATACCATGGGCGATGACGCAACCAGAGAAAAAAAAAGACTATTGACCATGCCCTGCGCACAAATCAATGAACAGCTCATTTTCTTTTTTAATCGAGGATGGTACAAACAATATCTCGAGAAGGGTCAGATATCCTAGCAGCCTCAGCAATCCTGAGGGCCATGACGGATTTGTATGTTGCGAGCTCTGCATTTGCCATGAGAGACTGGGCTCTCTTGCGCAGACAAATAGCCGCTTCTACAGCCTGTTTTGCTGCACGTTCAGCTTGCGCAACTCTCTGCAAAGCCGCCTCCTCTTCAGCATTGTCTGTCAACCATAATGCACAAAGAAATGAAAAAAAAAATTATTCCACCTCAGTAGATGTACATTGATGTGATAAATACTAAGTCATCACCACTTCAACAATTCAATGCCCTTACACCTATCATATTTCGGGCACATCAATATTATATTTCTGTGCAAAGTGCATAAAAAGATTGGCCCAAAAAAAATAGAAATGCACATCTTACTGTTATTGGCTCTCAAATGCCAAAAGTAGAAAAAAAAACATTTGTTTACTTTGCAGGAGGGAGTGGGATGGGAAACTCATCAGTTAGCGCAAGAGTTGAAGGTAAAGAGTAAGATTTATCCCTGATTGGATTTCCATATCAGATCCAAACTTATTGCTTATGACATCTAACAGTAGGGATTGCTAAGCAGTTGTAATTACCTTGCAATAAAGCTTCAGGCTTTCCACGGCCAGCTTGGCTTCTCTGTCTCTTGAAAGATCTCTTTCTCTTCATGGCAGACTTGTGTGACAGATGTCCTCGCCTCAAGGGTGCACCCTAAGGACGAGACAATAAATTAATTATATGATATATACAATGAAATCTTGACATAAAAAAGAGAAACAATAGGACATAGAAATAGAAAAATAATTAAGCATGGCAATAGGTAACTGGTACTAACTAGATGATGAGTCGCTAGAGAATAGGAAAGACAAACAGAAAAAAGCAGTGATAAGTTTGTTAATGGGTATAGCAAATCACAAAATTACCTGAAATACCCTTAGCAATGGTGCACCTCTCTTAGACCTCTTATTTGTCCAATATTCATACACAGCATTCACATTGCCATCCTTTCCTAAAGCAGGATATCTGGAAAGAAGCTCACCCAAATCATTTGTTCCTTGGGAATTATTGTAGGCATCCTTTTCAAATATGCTTATTATCATCTCAAAATCTTCATAAGAGATATGCTTAGTTTGAGAGCTTTGATCAGAATCTGCATGATTCAACTGAATGAGCCACCGTTCATCCTCCGAGTCCATGTCATAAATAGAATCCCTCAAGAGAGCTCGTGCAACTTCATCATCCACCATCCTGATATAGTCAGGCACTGGGCGTGAGAATGGATCTGTTAGAATCCCTTCCGCGACATCAGAAACCTCATGCACACCAGGAATTGGGATTGTCTTCCCCTGAGAATTGCGCTCCTGGCCCACAACATGCAACTCTTTGAATAACACCCAGTCCCACTTATCAGTGAACTCGAGCTTCCATGCATCATCAACTGCCCACATGTAGGCTTGAGTATGGCGATTAATGATGCATAACCTCGTATCTGAAGGTTTAAGGGAGTATCTAGTAACACCTTGTATCTTCACAACTATACACCACTTATTGGTATCTGATAGTTCTAGCATAACTTCAGCACCTTCTTCCCTCCAGCATCTATCATCTTGAAGAATTAAAAGGTTTGCTTTGCTGTGAACAGAGTCTATGTTCTGTCTCACCTCAGCCAAGGCCAGCTTTTCATTCATTCTGTCGACAGGGCTTTTCAAACAAGATCTCTTTCTCCTAGTTGATCCCAAGGGAGTTGAAACATCACTTTCGTCCATGTTTTCAAGCAAATCAAGAGAAATTTCTAATGCTGCTTTAGGTTGAACAGGCTCCACGGGAGGTCCTTCCCTACTTGATGGCAGCTTCACTTCTGTTTGGATGGCAGCCATGCTCTGCTTAATCCCAATTCCATTGTCTGGTAATCTTGTGGTAAGGCGCCGTCGATTTCTGGGATGCCTCATTGATCTCCTCTTCCTTTGATGCTTCTTTAATCTCAGACCATGCACTACTAGTCCAGCAACTTGTTCCTGGGCCACAGAGTTCAAAACCATTCCACAAGGTTGATGGCTGCTAATGTGAGCAGTCAGTTTGGCAGTAACAGTGCTCTGAGCACCAGAATCCACATACAAAGGAGAGTGAGGATATATTTCTTCAGATTCCCCAACAAACAGCCAGCTGTGCCGAATCACAGCTGGAAGATACATGGAATCAAGAGCTATAGCATAATGCAAGCTCCAAAAGTATGAAGGAAGTGCCGAGAAAATGACTGACAGCAGTGGTTCAGATTTCTTGGAACCATGAAGCGCACACCAACCACACTGCACCAAAGGCCTATGTAACAATGCAGACTACAAGAAGAAGCACAGATGTTAAACCAATTGTACAAGAAACTAAATCAGGGTAGATGAAGGGTGTAGAAAACTTACAGCCCTCAGCCGCTGGAGCTTGACAAAGTGCACCCCTCGCGATGCAAATGCGGCAGCCACACCAGCAGACAAGAAAAAAGTGGCTAGGTTCCAGACCTTGCCCCGCAGCCGACTGCGGCGCATCCACCGCAGCACAGGTAGAAGAAGGCCAAGGAGCCGGTGAGAGCTCCCAGAGCAAGATGTATCAACAAGGACGACGAGTGTCAGAGCCCTAGAGTGAGCAGCAGCACCGTCTACCAGGGCCGAGAAATGGGCATCGAAGAAGCCAGTTGTTGACGCAAACTCCTGGCTGGAGGAGCATGGAATCGAGGCGGCGAGGTCACACGAAGCCTCTGGCAGCTGCGGCTGCAGGAGACGAACAGGGGCGACCTTCGGTCGCTTGCCCTTGCTTCTGGTGTACACTATCCCAAACCTCCTGTCGCCGTCCTCGTCGTCGGCGAGGACTTCGGTAGCGGAGTGCCTCGGGTGTCGGCGTTTCCTGCTGTAGACGATCCCAAAGGATTTCGTCAGAGGCGGCAATCCCGGCTTGGGCAAATAATCCTCCTTTTCGTGCAGCTGGTCGTGATCTTGGTGGACGTCGACGTGGAAGGCGGCGGCGTCCTTGGCGTCCCAGCGGATCCGGTCGGCGGCGAGGCGCTTGCCGGAGCGGAGGACCCTGGTGGCGGGGTCAACCTGGTCCTGGGGCTGCGGCGGCTTCGGCGCCTTGGGCATGAAGACGCGCGTGGAGCGGCGGGCGCCGGCCGCCGGCATGGGCTCTCCCTCCTCCCCCTCGTTGTCCTCACCTCCGTCGTCTCCTCTCGCCTCCGTCTTCGTCGAGCCCGGGGCCCCTACCGGGGAGGCGGCGGCAGCTGTGGGGATCCGATTACACTCAGATCCCGCTCGGTGCTTGGTGGATTGAGTGGTCCTCGTGAGCGCGGAGGAGAGGATCTGCGGTTCGGAGGCGGACAAAGCGGACAGCGGAGGTGACGTGGTGAGGGACAAGTAGGAGGGGGGACGGGTTGCCGCCGACTCGCCGCGCCGCCCGCGGCCGCCGCAAGGAGAAGGACCAGAAACTTCTGGGTGGACTAGGCTAGGGTTACAGCGGGACGACGGCGACGGCGACGTGCGCGTGCGTTTGTGATGAGATTGGGCCGGTTGTGGGCTGCTTGGGCTTAGATTTGCCCGCGTACGGATCAGGCGACCAAAAAAAAAAAAGCCGGCGCCGATTCGATTCAAGTTTTTTTTTTTTTTTCCGTCTCCACCAGTTCAGTTTTAGCAATATATATATATATATACAAATATACATATATATATATATACAAATATACATATATATATATATCAGACTAGAAAAATGCGTGTGCATTAGCTCAAATATAATGTAGCCATGGTGAGTGATGAGATATTTCTCGCATTGAGCGACGTAATACAACCTTTTCTAATGTGTTAGTTTAATGTGTTTTTTAATTTTGATATACAATGACAACTACAGTATCATAATGTCCATGATAGGCAGTGGCGGACCTAGGTTTTTTTTCATAGGGTATGTCAAATACACAAAATATATTGGGAAAAAAATAGTCATAAAAAATGATGAGGAGAAAAAGAGATGAAAGTAACCTATCTATGCGCCACCAGGACTCGAACCGTGCCCTCTTCGTTGGCAAGAGAGCTCTTCCTAGCTAACGTTTTCATGTGTCATAATTCTTGCCTAAGAGATCTTAGGGTATGCCTCGCCATACCCTGGCTGTCCACTAGGTCCGCCCCTAATGATAGGTCATAGTGGACAGGTAGACACATGCCATAGGGACATAGGAAGACACTCCAAATCTTTTGCAAAGGAAATATTCATCTCTCGTGAGCTGTGACGTTGTCTTATTTCAACGATTCTTATCTACTCATACTGAATTTTTTGAGTTGCGTTAGTTGGGTTCCAAAGTTTATCTTATTAGATTTACTAGCAAAATGCTCGTGCATTAAAAATCCTTAACCACCTCTGGATCAATACATATAAAAATAGTCTCGCAAATAAATTTCATATCATATTGTTTCGAATTTTTCCTTGTATGTGACTGAAATTTAGGTGGTGTCAGTTTGGTAAGAAATATTATTTTTTGCTTTTCCGCAATATATAGAACATCGAAAACGGAGTCCATATACGACATGAGTATCCGTTTTCAAATAATCTGCTCTTGTGGTCTGAATCGGATTTCTGAATAAATTGTAGGCCATATTGTCTTGACGATTTTCGTTAATTGTAAACAAATTTTAGAGTGGTGTCGCGTGGGCGGCTCCTGCACTCCAGGCTCGCCAATAAATTTCACGTCATATTGTTTCAAATATTTTCGTTGACTGAGACCGAATTTTAGAGTTGTTTCAATTTGTTTGGAAAGGTTATTATTTTAGCTTTCCATCGATATATAGAACATTGAAAACGGAGTCCTTACGTGACTTGGGCGTCTGTTTTCGCGTGGGCTCCCTGTGTAGTCCGAATCTAGTTCGTATTACAGATGTGATTTGAATTATCGGATACAGGACAGGGAGAGACTGACCAGCTGGGTCCACATGTCATGACGGACCAGAAAACCGAGAGACCAGAAAACCTTATTTGCTTTAATATTAGGTATAAATACCGATACGTAGAGTGCCAAAAACGGAGACAATATGCAACTCGAACGCTCATTTTCGTATGTCCCATCTCACATCATATAACAAATAGTTCATCTATATTCAACGGTTTGCATAGACTCTTAGTAAATTTTATGATGATGCTAGTTGGGTTCGAAAATGTTATCTCTTTACTTTCTGAGATGTGCAGAATGTCAAAAACGGGAGCCCTTATACGACATGGGCGTCCATTTTCGGTCTCCTGTGCATCATCGTGATGGATTATGCATGTCATGTTGTTTTGATGATTCCTGTTAATTACGAGCAAATTTACGGTGGTGTCAGTTGGGTTGTAAAGATTATCCCTTTTACCTTTTACTGATAGATTGAGCGTTGAAAACATAGTCCATATTTGACATAGGCGTCCATTTTCACGTAGGCTACTCCTGAACTACGAATCGGACTCGAGAATAAATTCCACGCATATTTTTTTTAGGATTTTCGTTGACTGCGAGCAAATTTTAGGGTTGTTTAAGTTGGGTTGGAAAAGTTATCTTTTAGCTTTCTGGTAATATATAAAATGACAAAGACAAAGTTAGACTTGCGAATAAATTACATGTTATATTGTAGGAAACCTTATTTGCTTTAATATTAGGTATAGATACCAATACGTAGAGTGCCAAAAACGGAGACAATATGCAACTCGAACGCTCATTCTCGTATGTCCCATCTCACATCACATACCAAATAGTTCATCTATATTCAACGGTTTGTATAGACTCTTAGTGAATTTTATGATGATGCTATTTGGGTTTGAAAATGTTATCTCTTTACTTTCTGGGGATATATAGAATGTCAGAAACGGGAGCCCTTATACGACATGGGCGTCCATTTTCGGCCTCCTGTGCATCATCATGATATACTATGCATGTCATGTTGTTTTGATGATTCCTGTTAACTGCGAGCAAATTTATGGTGGTGTCAGTTGGGTTGTAAAGATTATCCCTTTTACCTTTTACTGATAGATGGAGTGTTGAAAACATAGTCTATATGTGACATGGGCGTCCATTTTCACGTAGACCGCTCCTGAACTACGAATCGGACTCGCGAATAAATTCCACGCATATTGTTTTAAGGATTCTCGTTGACTGCGAGCAAATTTTAGGGTGGTTTAAGTTGGGTTGAAAAGGTTATCCCTTTAGCTTTCTGGTAATCTACACTATAAAAGAGCGAGTTTTCTAAAAATCTTTTTTACCTACAAAAGCATAGGTATACCCCTGACACTGATCCCACTGCGCATTTTAGAAAAGGTTGAAAAGAGGTGGAAAGGCCCAAAACCCATGGATGCAAAATGTTTCATCCACTTTCTCTCTTTATTTCTCACCTCATTTTATACCCATACCCACCTGTTACTTTCCTTCTCTTGGTTTTAATGAGAAAGGAACGACGCTAATCAATCAGAACTCTTTCCTTTTAATTTTATTTTTCTTTTTTTTCCTTCTATTGTCTGTTTGATTATCTCACAACACGTGCATATTGCACGTACATCTATGCTAATATATAAAATGACGAAGACAAAGTTGGACTTGCGAATAAATTACATGTTATATTGCAGGAAACCTTATTTTCTTTAATATTAGGTATAGATACCGATACGTAGAGTGCCAAAAACGGAGACAATATGCAACTCGAACGCTCATTTTCGTATGTCCCATCTCACATCACATGACAAATAGTTCATCTATATTCAACGGTTTGTATAGACTCTTAGCGAATTTTATGATGATGCTATTTGGGTTCGAAAATGTTATCTCTTTACTTTTTGGGATGTATAGAATGTCAAAAACGGGAGCCCTTATACGATATGGGCGTCCATTTTCGGCCTCCTGTGCATCATCGTGATTATGCACGTCTTGTTGTTTTGATGATTCCTGTTAACTGCGAGCAAATTTATGATGGTGTCAGTTGGGTTGTAAAGATTATCCCTTTTACCTTTTATTGATAGATTGAGTGTTGAAAACACAGTCTATATGTGACATGTGCGTCCATTTTCACGTAGGCTGCTACTGAACTACGAATCGGACTCGCGAATAAATTCTACACATATTGTTTTAAGGATTCTCGTTGACTGCGAGCAAATTTTAGGGTTGTTTAAGCTGGGTTGAAAAGGTTATCCCTTTAGCTTTCTGGTAATATATAAAATGACGAAGACAAAGTTGGACTTGCGAATAAATTACATGTTATATTTTAGGAAACCTTATTTTCTTTAATATTAGATATATATACCGATACGTAGTGCCAAAAACGGAGATAATATGCAACCTGAACGCTCATTTTCGTATGTCCCATCTCACATCACATAACAAATAGTTCATCTATATTCAACGGTTTGTATAGACTCTTAGCGAATTTTATGATGATGCTAGTTGGGTTTGAAAATGTTATCTCTTTACTTTCTGGGGATGTATAGAATGTCAAAAATGGGAGCCCTTATACGAAATGGGCGTCCATTTTCGGCCTCCTGTGCATCATCGTGATAGATTATGCATGTCATGTTGTTTTGATGATTCCTGTTAACTGCGAGCAAATTTATGGTGGTGTTAGTTGGGTTGTAAAGATTATCTCTTTTACTTCTTACTGATAGATTGAGCATTGAAAACATAGTCTATATGGTGACATGGGCGTTCATTTTCACGTAGGCTGCTCCTAAACTATGAATCGGACTCGCAAATAAATTCCACGCATATTGTTTTATGGATTCTCGCTGACTGCGAGCAAATTTTAGGGTTGTTTAAGTTGGGTTGGAAAGGTTATCCTTTAGCTTTCCCGTAATATATAAAGTGACGAAGACAAAGTTAGACTTGCGAATAAATTCCATGTTATATTGTTTCGACGACTCTCATTATTGGATGGAAGCAACTTTTAGGGTGTTGTCAATTGTGTTGGAAAGTTAACTCTTTTTCTTTCCGTTGATATATAGAACATTGAAAACAGAGTGCATATAGAAACCGAGCTTATTTGCGCGGTCTGCTCATATAGTCTGAATCGGGCTCACAAATTAATTCTGCTTCATGTTGTTATGATAATTCCCATTGCCTATGAGCATATTTTAGGATGATCGATGTTGGTGTTAGGTTGGAAAGCTTATCCATTTAGCTTTTTGTCGACACATAGATAGTTGAAAATGGAGTCTATTTGTGACCTGAGTGTCCGTTTTTATGTGGACTGTTTCTTCGAATCAGGTTCAAGAATAAATTTCAGACGAACGAGGTCCCATGTGTAAGATATGTGAGATTGAACCACATAATCACTCCATCTTTTTAATATTATATTAGGTAAATATTTGTCCAAACAACCAGACTTGCATGAGCATTTATTTTTGGCATCCTCCACATTTTTAGTCCATTGGATATGTTCGCGGACGTTTCATAATCTCTCGGGTGCTACTCCCTCCTTCGTATATGGCGCAGTTGACTTTTTTCAGATGAGAAGTTGAAGCCTAACAAAATGTGAAGACCAAAAGGTCCGACCCTCCAAGGTTTGAATGTAGCGGACCATTCCAAGAGAAGACAGATGAAGCGACCAAGAATATATGGACCAGAAGTTATGATCTCACAGACTGTTCTATACTTCGGACAAATCTACACAAACTAAAAAGATTCTAGAAAAGCAGAAGATATAAGGACCATATGGTATGGTCTTACAAACCGTACTAAAGGTCAAACCATTTTGGCCGAAGGTGTGGAATCTGCAACAACGGAGCAGGTACACAGATCAGAAGGTACGGTCTAATAGATCATACTGTACTTTAGACTTATGGAGACCGGTGAAAGAGCATGTCAACGTTCAGAAACTCCCTTGAAATGCACACCAGCTCACAAATAGATTCTCCCCAAATGAATGTGCCCTAAGATGAAAGAGCGTGTAAAAGCTCATAAACTCCCCCTTACACCAATAAATTTCCAAAGCTCATAGAATTTCTCCCCCTTGTTGACAATGGGCACATCAAGGTCCACCAAGGATCACTTCCCCCAAGAAAAATACTCCTCTCAAAATATGCATGCAATGCAGAGGAGTGCTACGGATAAAGCTTCCTAGGCAAATAGAGCGTGTACAAGTTCTAGAGAATATGAGCATAGGAAGGCACTTGTATTTCACTTGCAAATCAGCTCTAAGTAATATTATAATCTCTTGGAACAAAGCCATGCCTTGTTTTGAGGAGTTAGTATGAACTTTGATACTAATATCTTGGAACTCATCACTCATGTGGTAACTTGGGCATGGCGTTGAAGGTTAGGGCGGCTTGGCCGCCAGCGGTAGATGCTGAGCACGGACAATCACTCAGCGTGTATTTCCTAGGTGCTAGTTTTCGGTCCATCTTTAGGTGCCTCGCGTGCTCTGGTGGCGGGTCTACGGCGGCATACTCGGCGGGGATGATATAATTGTACGAGTCCTTAGAGCTGCATGACGACGACATCGAGTCCACGACGAAGGGCGATCTGGTTGCTAGCGAAGAGCACAGAGCGACGGCGTGTAGCGTGGGCCAGTAGCAGTGTTAGTCTAAACGGTAAACGGTAAACAGTCGGTCACCTACTGTTTAGCCATTATTCGGTGCTAAACGGCCGTTTAAACGGGTTTAAACGGTGAAAATGACCAATTAAACGGAAACGGTCGGCCACTGTTTAGCATTTAAACGGACTAAACGACCGTTTAGGCGAACAGTGGCCAGTAGAACAAGTTGGAGAAAGATGGAGCACGTGAGAAGATGGTAGAAAGCAAGTGGGAACAAGTAGTATATATGGTGGGTAATTTTTAGAGAATTTCATGACTAGGTACAAAACAATGTTTTCTAGAGCATCTTTTGGAGAGTAGCAAAAAAATTTTAGATATGGCGGGGTCAAAGATTCAATCTATTGGATCGGAGCCAGAGTTTGTGAAGCTGATTCGGCTTGAAAATTTTAATATGGTTTTTTTCAGCGCATCTGGGTTTTTATTTATGCATCTCATCTGGTATACTTGGAGCATCTGTTCATATACACAACTCACACCACTACACACGCATACCACACACTCACACCACATGTACACTAACAGACCTACAACTACACATAAATTCGAAGACTGTGTCCTTCGAGAAATCACCAGAGTTATCCTCCGTAGGCGACGAGACGCGTCGCAGTCCCTTTGTGGCTCCACGTGTGAGAGGCTGCACCTGCAAAATTTATTGAGGCCTACACAGGCCGGTGAGCGTGAGAGGCTGCACCTGCGAAATTTATTTAGGCCTATACAGGCAGGTGAGACGCGCGGGTCAACCCGAGCGGGCTGCCCGAGCTGCGTCAGAGCTAGCCACCTGAGCTAAGCTCGGTTCTCCATCTAGGTTTTTTAGAAACACTGTATCGTCGTATAGGTATTCGATATCCATATGGGTTCTGCTGTGTCAGATTCATGCTGTGAAACAGACTTTTTAAGAACCTCAACTATACCCACATCTATTCGCCGAGCTTCTTTCTCCCTAGCCAAAAGTTTATTTGCCTCCGAAGCAGTGGCTGTTTGCTTCAGCAGTTCATCCTAAAGTGTTGAGTTATCGTCTTCTAATGCTTTTGCATGACTTCGTTGCAAAACCACTTCGTTCGAGAGCTCTTGAATGGTCTGAGCAAGATCCTTGACTTGCTTCTCAAGGGAATTAATTTTAGCATCTACAGCTGACCCGTGCAAAAGCATTCTCTTTGGAAGATTTTTTGCAAGAATCAAACCCTAAAAATTAATAAAGTAAAGCCGAAGTTATATACATATGTATATACGAAGGTATTATAAATAACGTACAGATGGTAGCAACTTGGCCAGCTAAAATGGCACTGTGTTCATTCAGAACTTTCTCTTTGGCATCCGGAAAGCAAAATGAGTTTTCGAAGACGTCACCAACATGCATATCACCCTCAGATCCTAAACATTGTAAAACTGCCACGGAGTTGCCACCAAAGACGGTGCAATTCTTTTCGCAACCAAGTCGGGCGGCAATGATACGAAGTCTGGTATCCTCTTCTTGAGGCATGTCTTCGGTGCCAATAATCTAGAGAAGGCCAGAATGACCAGTGGCTGGGACATCTCCAAAATATTTTCATAATTATGGCCAGAAGAGCTACCTTCTGAGTGCTTTTCACGAAGATTGGCCAAAACACGAGCTATGTCCTCCTAGGTGCTTCTGTGCTCTAGATCCTTGTTTGATATTTTCATCTCAGAATGTTTATCGTCGGGATCACCGACAACAGTATGCAGGATCGAAGGGGCTTCTGGTGCTATTGCTTTGCCCTCAACGACACCTTCACAGCGAGAGGAAGCCCCAGTTGACTCCTCATCATAGGCCGAAGCATAAGGGGAAGCTATCCGAGGAAAACGTTCAGAATCTGCGGGAGACGGAGATCTTTGAGATAATTTAATGATGTTAGAATCAAGAGGGCTCAATACATGACTGCCTCCGCTTCCTACCATAGAACCTATTATCTTGTTAACCTCAGAGGTGACACCTTGTGACATAGCAGGAGTAGCCGTATGCTCTGTCGTCACATCAGCTGCTTCGGGAATTGTATCAGGAATGGCCTTCGGAGAGGTCGTGTGATGATGAAAGATCTTCGGAGCCTGGGAAACGGTGGCAGTTTTTTTCTTCATGGCAATTTTAATCCTTTTCTTTGTACTTGCTTCAAGCTTCGAAGTGCCAACCCCAACTGTATCGGTTCATTCTGATCTTTGATGATTTCGCAAATGGAAATGGACTTTACGAGGGAGTGTGGAGGGGCTGAGATGCAAAAGGACCGCGAACCGATGATTGAGGGTCGGATGCGCAAGGCAGCCCGCTTGCACGCGTGCATCGTTTGCCTGCTTGCACCCCGGTCGGTGCCATTGGTGATACGTGGGGTCGTGCCGCGTGTAGCCTCTTAGCATGCAGAGCCCTTCCACACGTTCCAAATGATCTTCTTCTAGATCAAAAGTATAAGTTGATGTATCTGCGCATCCGGGCTTTTTGAGAAACGCTGTATCGCCGTTAATTCGGTATCCGCGTCTCGTGTGCCCTGTACCAAATGCCACGTCGGACGGGCAAGGATAGCAATCCTACGTGGCCCAATGGCGCGCGGGCACTGAGATATTGCGCGGCCAATGGCGGGCGGTATTTGGATATCCCCATCCCGCATGGTGCTCTTATTAGCAGCCTCAGATTCGGCTCGGCTCTCAAGTGCCACTTGTTCTCCCTCCTTTTGTCTGCCTCAGGCCAGATCAGGCGATCAGCGCAGCGTGAAGCAGCAGCAGCAGCAATGGCGATGGTGTCGTCGAGTGGGATGAGGAGCTGCAGCGCCGTGGGCGTGCCTCGCAGCCTACGGGCATCGTCGTCCTCGTCCGGCCGCCTGCCGGTCTGCGCTAACGCCACCACATCCGGCCGCGTTACCATGTCCGCCGAGTGGATGCCCGGCCAGCCCCGCCCCGCCCACCTCGATGGCTCCTCTCCCGGGTAAAAAGCTCCCCAAGCTCACCGCGCCGGCCACTGCTAGCTTGCGACTGCCAACTTGCTGAAGCTTTGTTTCCTCACCAGGGACTTCGGCTTCGACCCCCTTGGCCTCGCCACCGTGCCGGAGAACTTCGAGCGGTTCAAGGAGTCCGAGGTCTACCACTGCCGCTGGGCCATGCTCGCTGTGGTACGCTGCTAGCTGCTGGACACTAGCCTAGCCTCTACCTCTATGGCGTTGGCATGGACTTGACCTTTGTAAATTGTTTGGCATGTGCAGCCCGGGATCCTGGTGCCGGAGGCGCTGGGTCTTGGCAACTGGGTGAAGGCGCAGGAGTGGGCGGCCGTCCCCGGCGGTCAGGCGACGTACCTCGGCAACCCGGTGCCATGGGGCTCCCTGCCCACCATCCTGGCGATCGAGTTCGTGGCCATCGCCTTCGCCGAACACCAGCGCACCATGGAGAAGGACCCCGAGAAGAAGAAATACCCCGGCGGTGCCTTTGACCCGCTCGGCTTCTCCAAGGACCCCGTCAAGTTCGAGGAATACAAGCTCAAGGAGATCAAGAACGGTATGTCCCGCTGCAATTCTTCAGCGCCCTTTTCGCTGCATCCTTCATGCAATTGCACCGCGAATACTTAATTAGCTAACCAACCAACCATTGTCTGAACTGAATGTGTGCAGGCCGGCTGGCGATGTTGGCGTTCGTTGGTTTCTGCGTGCAGCAGTCGGCGTACCCTGGCACCGGGCCACTGGAGAACCTGGCCACCCACCTTGCCGACCCATGGCACAACAACATCGGCGACATTATCATCCCCAGAACAATCTACCCTTGAGCTGAGATGATTGCATTTGCGTGGACGAATATGAAATGAAACGAGCTGTGCTGGGAGTGTGGTCGGTGTTTTTGTGTGTGTGATTGGTTGATTACTAGGCACTGCCTGCGTGTGTGCAGGAACTGTACAACGACGACGGCGACTTCCTGGCCGGAAGCCCCATGTGATGTAAAGCTTATTATTAACTTTTGCATCAAATATAAACTGGTTAGTAGCTAGCATCAGCATCTCTTAACTATGAACTAGTATTAATCAATAGCCCTCATATATACAAGTCAGAACTAAGAAACGCAGCATCTGTATGCATATAAGATACGTCAAAAAAAAAAAACAATCAAATATGCGTGCCTTGTTGGCGCAGTCCAAGAAATAGACACGCTCACAACTCACTGGAACACAGCACAGGTGCTCGAGGGCACAGGTGTTCGAGGAGACAGCAATGGCGACGAACGCCCCGGCCGCAACCACGGCCTGTATGTTGGCGACTTTATTTTCTGGACTTGCACTCTCCAAAGGTACGAGGGCTATAAATAGACCAAAGACACACTGAGCCGTTGCCTCCACGTCCTGCCTCAACGCCACCATCCGGATGACTCGCTCAGCTGCAACAGCAAGAGCCGTTATCTCGTCCATGCATGCACGCTGCAGCTCCCTCCGCACCGATCGGCACCACGCACACCACGTACTCCAGTCCTAACCACCTACGCCTCAGCCCCAGCAGCTTCCCTGCATGGTGACCGGATCACGCACGCACAACTCGTGCAGATGCAGCACAGCTGCACACACACGCACCTAATAACCTGAACACACGCAACACACGCACACTAATACTAACATGTCCAGATTATTGCTAACATGCCTTTCGTCAAGTGTATTCCCATTATCTTTGCACAGTTTCCCTCTCTGTCAGGTGTTCTGTCCATCTGCTGTTGCCACTGTTTTGCAGATAGACAAGAGCAAGGGTGTTCTTATCAAGGCCAAAACTAGAACCAGCAAAACCGCAGCTTTTCTGCTAAAGTTTATCCGTCACATGTTACTTTTCAGATATTCACAGTTTCGTTTGATGTTACTTGTTAGGATTAATTTGGTTCTTGAGCCCCTTTATTCTCTATTTAATTCATAAAATTTCAAGTGCCACGGTTAATGTATAGGTTACAAAATTCCTTAGGCTTTCTCCAACCGAGTAGCCATTTTAGGAGACCAATATTGGTTGTTAGGTCACGCAGTAAAGATCTATTCATCGGCGTCTCCAACTGAAGACCTATTTTCAGTTCACAGAGAGGCGAAACTCATTTTTAGGTCACCTCTCTCATCAAACTCAAAATAGGTAGCGCGTTTAGATCATCGGTTGGAGACAATTTTTAGGTTTGGATCTCCAAATCATAACCCATTTATGGGTATAGGTCTTCGGTTGGAGAAAGCCTTAGCAACACAAGACAAACAGAGGAGTTAGTAACCAATATGCGCTGAACTTTGCACAACTTGCAAAGGAAGAAATATTACTGGTAATTGATGTCTTTTGAAAATATTAATACTACAATCGTATTAATTTTGATCATGTACGTTATGTTTTCACATGCAATTTTTTGGATTAAATTACATCATAAATTCCTACTAATTCCAACAATCCAAAACCGGATCTGCGTCGGAATTTCTGTCACAGGCTTAAGCCACAAAATCTTTTTGGTGGCTCAAATTACAAAAAGGTGGCATGCAAAGATGCACTTTAGTTAACGACGATGAACTTGTCACGTGGCACAAGGCAAACCTGAAGGAATGACTTTCGACTCTAATGAAGAAAAAACATTCAAGGTTGCTAATAACTTCTTTCAAGGTGCTGTGATAAGTTCTATTGGTGAGAACATTGTAGACCCATATATGCAATTGTTGTCTGGCAAAGAAATATGGGTTGCACTTGAGGCAAATCTGGAGTTCTTGATGCGGGTTGTGATAAGAAGAAACTTAGGGGTACCTGATTTTGACAGCAGTAGGATCTTAACCAAGGTAACTAGCAACAAACTGCAAGGGTAACTAGGTGCGAAAGCATTAACCTGCAAAGGTTTGGATGCGACCAAACGACGGGTAAGCTAATCGCAAATCACAATTCGAGACTAATCCACACAAAAGGCTCGGAAGCCTAGATTACAAACTAGGGAATCTCAGAAAGATCTCTCACAAATCCATAGAACTCACAAGAACAAAGGTGTAAGACTCAAGTCTGAAGCAGCTCGGCTGCTATATAGTGTATTGAATTATCAAATCATCAAAACGCAGAGATACAATATGTATTTATATTAGGAAGAACCCTCCTAGCTGAGTGTGGACGGACCCTTTGAAGGTGTGAACGGATCCCTTCAAGTTGCTGGAGTTATTGGCCTGGGAACTCCACGAACTTAATGCTTATTGGAAACTCGCGTAGACCTTTCACCTCTAGTGCAGTTTCCACCAAAATGGTGATAACTCTTGATTACGATGTCCGAAAGAGGTGTCGTTTGTTGTGTTAGAAAGAAGACTTAACGAGCTTTCCAGAAATTACTCGTGGACCCTCATAGCCTTCTGGAATAAAGAGATATGATGTCATCTTTAGGCACTTTGAACTGGCACTCTAGACTGGCATGTACTTCTGTCTTGGGCGAGATGTGCTATTCCAGTAGCACGTCCTTTTTCTTCTTCCTCAACTCCAATGCATATGCTTCTACCTTTAGCTATACATGCTATTCCAGTAGCACCCGTTCCTTCTTCTCCTTCTTCAATTCCAATGCACCTAAGTTCAAATCAGAGAAAACAAAGTGAGAAGCACACCTGTTGACGTCTCTTAGCAGATTTTACTCCGCAAGCTAACAGAGATTCGTTGTAGCTTTTTCACTCAGAGTATTCCAAGTATCATAAAAATCCACACGGGAGCGAGGGCGAATAGGCGGAATAATATGTCGAACTTTCAACGATACTGTATAACATAGATAAACTCCCCCTATTCTTACACCGGGGGTAAGATGACCAAGATAGTGTATGGAGGGAAGAGTAAACAGGGACCAAAGCAGTAAACAACTAGGTAGTTGCCTGGGAGGACAATGAGTGAGATTAAGATATCCAAACTCTATTTCTTAACCGCTGCAAAGGAGTATTCGCGGTTGAACTTAGTTAACCAAACACAACTAGGGTTTTGCGTCGAGCGAAAAATTCCAGACTACACTGAGGAGGCCATAGGGTAGATAGGAGACCAACTGAACGGCAATTGGCTAACGCCTATGGGCTTACCGAACGATGGGATTAGAATACTGAGACCTCTAAAGGTGTCACCTAAAGAGGCTACCAACCAAAGCTGACTTAAACTCTAAAGTTCTTCCTTGATCAGAGGGTGGGAACTAACTTAATATTAGATAAGAGCCTAAGACAAGTTTGTAGCACTGTCAAGTCTAGCAAGATTCAGATAACTTAAGAACAACACAAACCTAAGCCTTGGCCTAGTATGTAAACAAGGTAGACCACACTAGGCAAGTGTAAAAAATAAAGTATAACTCAGAAGATAGAGCAACAATGTATGTTATACTGGAGTAGTAAAAGTACAAAAGATAATAAGATACAAGAGCTTTACCAAGACTCGAAGCTAACTCCGGAATCCTTGAGGCAAAGACTCAGACTCAACTCTAACTCCCAGGACTAGCCTAGTGCTACTAAACTAAGCAATGGTGTGTTCCACTCAACTTCCACCCTTTACAAGTGAGCACTCAGAGGTATTTATAGCTACTAAGGGAGTGAGGGGTCTTATAGGGTCGGTATGGCGGTTACCAGGCCGAGCGACCTGGTGGGGAGCCGGGCGACCCCACCCTAGGCCGAGCGGCCTGGAGGACCGTCGGATCCACCGCCTTTGTCCATCATGTGGTCCATCTTCACTCCCCAAGTCGGTTGCATGGCGGTTGTGGTCCATCATGTGGTCCATCATTAGATCCTCACTTGTGTTTCTTCCTTAGCCGTAGGATTGAAGTCCCTTGGATTGCTGACTTTAGCAATCCAAGTGCTGGATCGATGAGGTGGCAAGACTTCCGGTACTTAACGTGTTGGTTTCTCGGCTTGGACCTTGGAATTGTGTTGACACATCTCTTTTGTGCATGCAGGTCGAAGATGGTGTGTTTTGGCACCAAAGTTAGGTCGGGCGGCCTCAGGGGAGGTTGGGCGGCCTGACCCTCTTGGTCAGTCACCTTCTGACTTAGCCAAATTTGGCCTAATTTCAGCTGATCTTGCACCTGCAATCAAATATTCAACACAACTCGTGGAACTATGCTAGTAGCAAGGGTTAAACTCCATTTTGATGTATTTTCCTTCATGTTCATGGATAGCTGTTGGTCGTAGGAAGTGCAGGATGGGTTAGACCTTTGCTCGTCCTCGAGTAAAGCTAAGATGGGTTATGGATCAGGAGTTGTTGCAAATATCAATGCCCAAGAATAGAAGCTATGCATAGCCAATACTCATGCTTTGGTTTCGAACCATAGTGTAAGTATTAATCACCATTTCTTATATCTGTGGTGCATCTTTTTGACATACCATGTCTTGGGCGGTTGAGAGAAAGAACGACTTAGTTGCAGGCTTTAGCTCATGACATCTCTTTTGGGATTTCCATCTCATGTGTTATCAATGATTTTCAAAACAAAAGAAAGTTTCCCCAGAGGTACTCTCGATTTCTCAAAAGTGTATCCTCACCATTAAGGCCCTCACCATTAAGGCCAAGAGTGCGGGCAAAAACTTCCTATTCTAAGGCTTATGTGGAGCTTAGGGTACTAGAAGAACTTAGCTTATTTAGGTTGTTTGTTTTGCAAAGCCAAAGATTGGACCAAAGAAATGTACTACATCAACTAGCCTGGTTCATCATTGGAGCTTATTTGGTGGCTGGCTAGATGGATCTCCTTGTTTCCTTTCCTTCTCCTCCTTTTTGATTGATAGGTATGAGTATGGAGCCTTTTTGTATTTTTTTCTTTTTTCCATGCTTGACTAGGATGCTTTTCTTTTTCATATTTTTGCCATGCTTGACTAGCATGCTCTTATTTTTCTTTTTGATGGCTCCATATTCTCCCACATTGTGATTTGGAAGGAGTAAGGTCAAAGGTATTGATTTGGAGATATATGGATGCATACCCAATGTAAGTGAAAGCATATGTCGTAGGATTGAGATTACCGGCTAGAGGGGGGTGAATAGAAGGTTTTAACTAAGTCAAAGACACTAGGCAAATTTAATTAGAACCACAAGAGAATTAAATCTTCTAGCCTATGTTGAGCTAAGTTGGTTTGCAACCTAGGGCGACAAATATCAATTCAATCTCTAGTAAAGTAAATGCTCAAAGTTAATACAAGAATGTAAAGTGAGCAAAGAAATCACCACACAAGACAACGAATTTTTTTCCCGTGGTGTCGATGACTTGCCGGTCACCCCTAATCCACGTTGAGGTGGATTCAAAGCATCCAACCGCTCCTCCATCAAGACTTTGCTTGATCTTTAAGCCGGGTTGGTAAATGAACCTCTCAAACCTCGATTCCACTAGGGTTGCTTTTCACCACTCCGGTGAGGCAAGCACCAATCCCCTCACAATCACCACCGCAGCTCCTTCACAATCTTCTTTGAAGAGCTCAACGAGGGAACCTCCACCAAGCCATCTAGGAGGTGGCAACCTCCAAGAGTAACAAGCCGATGACGCTTGCTTGATGGACTCCTAATGCCTCAAAGCTCACACAACCAATCCCAAGCACTAGGATGCTCTCAATCTCACTTGAATGCAATCTCAAGCAATATGAATGAGAGAGAGGTGGAAGAAGGCTCAATAATGCTCAATAGGTGTTCCAAATGGCCAAGAGAGGCAACCAAGCACCAGCCACCCACTATATATTTCCCCCCACTCCTCAGCTAGCCGTTATGTACAAAACTCGTGAAATCTGGGAGTTGGCGGACAGTCCGCAGTACAAAGCCCGAACTGTTCGCACTTGAAAACCAACGGCTAGTTTTACATTTAATGCTCGTCAGAGACTCAAATTAGTACGACGGACAGTCCGCAGTACAAGGCCCGAACAGTCCGCCGTTCACTCATTTTCCAACTCAGAGACTGTGTTGCTCTGGGGGTGCCGGGTCAGATGACCGGCGGACAGTCCGCCATTCAAGTGAAAAATCATCGGCAGAAAACTCCAGCTCACTGACCAAGTTCTAGTTAGTACTGCGGACAGTCCGCCTTCCAAGGCCAGATTGTCCGCCGTTGGGGGCTCAAAAACAACTCAGGGAGCAGATCAACTCTGGGTGAAATATTGCTCTGAACTGCGGACTGTCCGCCACCCAAGGCCGGACTGTCCGCCACTCTAAATTTCAGCTCATTCAAAAGCAGCTTTTGAATTAGAGTTTTTTTTTTGCAAATTGAACCGATGTTAGCCCTCATCCAAGTGCATCTACCATATGAGCAATGAGGCACTACAAGACCATCAAATAAAGACAATGACCCCTCTTGATAGTACAGCTATCTAGCCTATTAATCCGGTTAATTCTCTTTTCTAAACACCTCTTGACCGGTCAAAACAAAAACCTATTATATACCTTTGCCTTGAGCTATCCAATCACCAAGGATCAAGAATTATTATCCACAGCTCTCGATGCAACTCATCTTAGTATGGACCAACCTGCATTCTCATTCTCCTCATTGAAATTATTAGTCCACACATGTTGTCATTAATTACCAAAACATCAACTAGGGGCCTAGATGCTTACAATCTCCCCCTTTTTGGTAATTGATGACAACCTGTCTCAAGAAGTTGAATATGAAGATTCAAATATTTCATATACCAAAGGCATAAGAAGGATTTGAGGGTGAGTTTTGAACAACTTATCCATAGGAGTGAAGTCCCAGACTCAAGAATGAAGAAGCCATAGCAAAACTCAAGAATGTAGATATGGCTCCCCCTAAATATGTGCACCATTCAATAGACTTTGATTCATATATGCACATTTGCAAGAATAGAATCCAGCAGAGCTTCCCCTACAAAGTGGTGATCGAGGGACAATAATAGAATAAGATAAATAGAAGAAGAATCCTCCTTTTTTTAGAAACACCTCGATCAACCACACCTGCTAGAACAAGCCACAAAGATATATAGATAGCATACCAGAAGTTTAAGTTCTAAAAAGTTATTACAACCAAGGTTCACAAGCCACACAAGATTACTTAAGATAATACAAGCTAAACTAAAGGTCCATGCAATGCAAGAAAATAAACATGCGAGATGCAAGGTAGTCCATCCATGAGCTCCCCTTTGATCAAAGATTCTATGCTCTAGCTCTTCTTCTTGATCTTGAACTTCTTCCGTTCTCCCCCTTTGGCATCACATTAGCCAAAAAGAGACAATCACTGAGCCTAATCACCATCCTCAGGTGGAGGTGGTGGAGGATAGAATGGCACGTATGGACAAAACACTAGAGGTGGAAGCGGCCTAGGATAGACTGAGTAGAAGTGCCCAAAGAAATCCGTGAAGGAGGCATTGAGAGTGTTGAACCCAGCTTGGAGAACCTGATGTTTCTGCTGCAACTGCTGAACCTGCTCATTAGTGGCCAATGTGTCGAACTGATCATTCAGGGCATTCATGCTTGCAGTCAAAGATATCTGCATGGTGTCCAACCTGTTCATGATGGGCCTATAGTAAGTGGTGTTGATGTGCTGCCCAAGATTCTGTCGCATGGCTATGAAATAGGGATCAAAGTACCCTGGAGGTGGCACCCAAAACTGCTGCTGCTGCTGAGGTGGAGGAAGTGGAGGTGTCATGTTCTGAGCATCCTCATTTGCATGTTCATCTTCATCAGCTGGTGCCTCTTCCTCAACATCAGGGAAAGGAGTGAGCTCCCTCTCAAGAAAAGCCCTCTCATTCCTAAAGGGTCTGAAAAGAGAGTGCACAGTGTCTCGAGGTTGCCTGAACCTTGTCTTTTGGAGAATCAGTGCCATAATGTTGGGAGCGTAGGCAAGGTTCAGTGATTTATCCACCTTAAGGTTACTTACATGATCCATCATAAATGTGATGATGTGATGCTCTGGCATCTCGAGTGCATTTTCATCCCACATACATGCAACACTCATCATGATGCATCATACAATGACATGCATTTAAGCCCTAGTTCAAACTTGGTTGAAATGCAACTTGTTGAAACCTGTTTTCTGCATATATGTCTCTGTGGTTGTGCCCATAACTTTAGTTCTGTAGTGATATAGGTGAAACTCATATTGACAAACTTGTAGACAATTTCATGGTGAACAACTTTGGTAATTGGTGCTTTGACATGCATGAAGGTTTGCATAGAGTTTTGGGACTTTTTCTATCAGTATGTGAAATCTGTCCAAACATGACCTGGAGGGTAAATTCAAATTTTCTTGATCTTAGAGCCAAAACCTTACAATGCTGGTATTGAGAAAGTTGTAGATCATGAAATTTTTAACAACATTGGTATAAAACTCCTTTTGTGAAAGTGATTAGAAAATGGACTTTTAGAATTTCCAAGCTGGAGGGTTTTGTTGGTCAAACCTTGGTCAGCAGATTCAATTCAAATTTACACCAAATTTTTGAATATAACATGGTATACAAGTTTATAATACAAATGTAGAGGAACAAATTTAGAACATTTCATCCAATTGGAGTTTTTCGAAATTCGGTCCCTAAGTTGTTCAAATAAGCAAACTCCAGAAACACCTTCAGTTGGTCAAAACTGGTTTTCCCATTTTTCGGGATTTTTCCCTCTTTCTCACTCACTGACAGCGGGCCCCACACGCCAGAGCAGCGCCCGGTTCCCGCCTGTGCGATTGGCAAATCCGGTCCGGTGGGTCCCACCCTCCACTCGCTGCGTGCACCCGGTTCATGCGCCACCTTCTCTCCATCCTCGCCCGGACCCACCCGTCAGTGACACGGGTCCATAGACCCCACCCACCGAAACGCCACCGCCTCCCTTCCCCGCTCGCTCGCCACCACGCGGCGGCACCCGCCTGCGCCGCGCCGGCCGACGGCCGAGGCCGCACCCCCTGCCTCTCCCCGGTTCCCTTCAAAGCGGAGGCCCCGGCTGCACCTAGACGCATCCGCGTCCCCCTCCGCTCTCACTCTCCCAACTCCCTCCCTCGCTCCCACTCGGCGCACCGAAGCCGCCGCCATTGACGGCGCTCGGGCTCGAGCCGCGCCCGTCGCTCCGGCCGCTTCCAAGCCCCTACCTCACCGCGCCGCTCTTCCCCGGCCTCCACTCCGCCGCATCCCCTAGGTCTAGGCCACCGTCTTCCCTCCACCGCCGCACATTACGCCGCCGGACCGCCATAGCCGCGGAGCTCTGGCTCAAGCCACGCCGGCCGTCCCGCTCGACCCCGCTCCTCCACACCACCACGCCGACCCTCCTCAGCCTCCCCTCCGCCGATTCCCCTAGCTCTAGCCCGACGAGACCCTACCGCCGAGCCCCACCACCACGCCGGACTTCCGCCTCCCCTGCGCTACGTCGCCGGCCTCCTCCGCTCACCGTCCGTCGAATCAAGGTAGGGGGTAAGGTTCCCCACTCCCTCCTCTCTCTCCCCGACCACCGCCGGCGAGCCCGCGGGCCCCGCGCGGCCGGTTCAACGCGCGCCGCCGCCGATCAACTCCCCCACCGGCGGGAGGTTGAAGAAGGAAGAGGGTTTTGCATTTTTACCCTCGGCCTTTTGACATTTCACGAGTAAATCCAACGCCCTGTGTACTGTGCCTTAAGAATCTTACGTTCTAGCCCTGAGGTCTACGGTTAATTGTCTACGAGTCCTTGGATCTAATGTTTTCCATTTATTTTTACATTATTTCGGCTGAAACTTTGAAAAATCATAACAATTAAAATAAAAATCCAAAATGGACAAACTCAGTGGCTATGGACTCCTTGTGAGTAGATCTACAGGATAGGTATGATGTGGATGTATGAAAAGACTGTTTTACCCCTGGTTTAGTGCATGCATGGTGTAGGTAAATAAATGGTAAAAGTGTTCCAAATGAACTCCAAAAATTATGAAACTTGGATAGTAGCTTTGTTATGGCATCCAGGTACTGTGTGATTTTTGGTAGCACTACCATTGACTGTTTAATTACTGTTTTGCCCTTATACATGTGATTTGTGTATTTAATTAACTTGGACAATGAAGTCTACATAAAATATGCTCAAATATGACATTTAGTATTTTTCATGCACTTCACATAGTATGAGTAACTCACTGGTGGAATATGAGGTTGTGCATGCATGTTTAAGCTGCTGTTTTGAAATTGAAAAAATGCTACTAGTCGAAAAAGAAAATAGGAAAAAGTGTAATTAAACTGCTAGAAAAATTATGGGAAAAATCTAGTAGCCTACTAGTGATGTCTTGATACCAGAAAGTAATTTTGTGCACTTTAATACCGCTGTTTTGATTTATACGATTTTCATGGTGAAATAAAATATGGAAATTAGATGTCCTATCAACCTATGGATTTTGTACTTGCTAATTTTTGTACATGATATTCATGTAATGTAATGGTTGCTGTAGAAATTTCAAGTTCAGAACTCATTTCTATAAATTATGAAAAATCCGAGAAACTGTAGGGCTAATAACTTGTTGGAATTTTAATAAATTAATTATAACTTGCTTATAGCTGAAATTTTGGCAGTAGCGCTATGAAGTATGTTTCTGCATGTGGTAAAAATTTGAGATCGATTTGAGTTGTCTGACTACATGAGCTTATGAGTGCGTTTTGTTCATAAAGGTAGCGTGTCCATTAATTTGCATATATATGTTTAACTTCAAGAGACAACTTCATTTCATTTGATGGGGACTGTGTACACATATAAGACACTAACTCCTGATGACTCAAAGGATAAAATGTAGTGATGGTTTGTACGATTTCTTAGTGATGGGCTGTATGATTTTTTAGCAAAGTCGTTAAGTTTTCTTGTTATGGGGTGTGTTTAAACTAAGAGTACCTAAACCCATTCTTCACAAGCTGCTTGATCATGCCTTATATTTCATTGACACCTCATGCATACATCTGCCATTCATTGTACTCATGTTTGCAATGTGCCATGCTTATAACACTGTATCGTAGACATGCATTTGTATTCTCTTGCACTCACTTGCATTTTATCATGCTTATAGACCCCGCGTGCAAGGAACTATCAACACAGGAGAAACCAGTGATCAAGGAACCAGACGACAGGCTATATTCGGAGCCAGAAGACGAAGGGTTGCTGATTAAATCCGTCCCTGCTTCAAGGGGTTGCCTGGGCAAAGCCTCACAACCCGGCAAACTAACTTAGTTTAGTTTGTTGGTTTTCTTAAAAACAATCAAAGGTAGGCAGGACCATGAATTCTCCCAGCTAATACAATCTTGTTGATGATTACGCATATGCATTAGGAGTTGTTTGGAACCAACTGCATTAGACTTCCTGGCCGCCCTAGCCCTAGAACCTACACCTAGAGTTCGTAGGACGAGTGCCTAGTAATGCTAGGTACGAGTAGACACGGGTGAATGGAGTCACTCGTCAAGTAGGTGATTTCAAAAATTTACAAAAATCTCACTGAGGTAAGTTGTATATATGCTTCTGATTTAAATGGAGACCGGGCGGAGATTTTATGAGTTATTCATGGTTTATGGTATTGTGCACTGGACTCCGCCCGAGTCGCATAAGGCCCGTTCGCTGTTCGCCTGCTGATCGGCATAACATTGCTAAGGTGCTTATCCGGGATAATGGACCGGTGAAAGTCTTACTTGTGCCATCCGAAGAACAGAGACTTGGTCCTACCATCGGTCCCAGGGGCGCCTGGGGTGTAGACTCGTGGAGGGCTGGACCCGGTGCGGCCGAGGTAACGCTCCACGGGGGCTAAACCTGGGGAATGGCGGGTTGGAATCGAACTTGGGATGGGACAAGTGGAGATGGGGGTATATGTGGGAACGCGAGGGCTAGTAAGCATATACCCCTGGCATTGTTAGTTGTTCCCGGGAATTAACAAATCGATTCGAATCGCTGATGCTCACCAGGTGTGAGAATGCCAGATATCGCACACGGGCAACGTAGTAATAACTGTAACATGCTGTTTATTAAGTCGCGCCTTTTTATACAACATGTTTGGATGTGTATGATCCGTCTCACTATTCAGGGTGTCGCCCATCCATTGCTAGGAGGTCCATGCACTTGGAAGATGCTTTGAGGTCGAGGGAGGACTGACCCGACGTACCGTGGTATCGCTCCTAAGACGGCTACTCCCAAGGGGTTGGATGGAGGCGCTGTGAATCTTGGGACGGGACATGTATTCCTGTTTTACTTTCCTGCAAGTATTTACTTTATGATATAAATGATCTTTCTGATTTATGGATAGCAGCTGTCAAATCCTGCTATCTTATGTCAACATGACTTTGTTTAAGAATCAACAGCTAAGAATCCACATGCGTAGTAAGCATGCTCTGCGTCAGCCGTAAGCCCAGTCCATTAAGTCCTACTGAGTAATTAGTACTCAGGGTTTGCCCTCACTTTTGGATTACAGATACCGACGACATCCGGGCATCTGTGTTGGAGGTGGTAGTACCGGTGGGCTCGGTACTACACGCCTTGTTCATCTCTTCATGAAGACTGGTTGAGTTTGTTTCCGCTGCGAGAATTTGAAAACGCTTCCGCTTTATATATATACTCTGAATTCGCTTCCGCTATATTTGAACATGTATTTGATTTCATACAATTGAGTTGTAAATTAATTCTATTATTCGCTATTTCAACTGCCTGTGATGATGTAATTGTTGTGGCTCCTTCGAGAGTCGGATGTGTTTGATGTCGGTTCCTCTGGGATTTGGTGTTATCGAGAGCTGTAGTACTCTCGACGGACTACCGGGTTTAGTCTGGCCTAAGTGCACTGCGAGCCAGAGGTGGCAGGTGTGCTTAGTCTAGATTAAGCAGGGCGGTTCCGCCACAGCTGGTATCAGAGCCGATCATACACAGACAATAGTCATATCATCCAATTTTCTTTACAAAACTATTTTCGAAAACCTTTTCAAGTATTTGAAAAATGAGAGTATACGATAAGCCCATACTAAGGATGTTAGTGTTATCCAGGTGACATCGCTGACATTCTGACCCAGATAGAACTCATGTGCATATTCGGCGCTTTGGGTAGCAACTTTTCGGCCATAGCTGTCCCCAGTACTGGTGGAAGCTATTGGGTTTTGCGAACTGTTGTAAACTCTGCATTCATGTTGTATAAGTAAAAGCTTTTTAAGGGTGGTGGACATGTTTGAGGCTTTCATACCCACCCCATTTATATTCGGTTTTGGGATCCACCTTTTTCTCGACAATCCCCAGTACTGGTGGAAAGTCAGGCTTTGAGGAAAAGGTGCATCGGCCCACCAACGTTGTCCACGCAGCGGTCATGCGTGGATGCCACATTAGGTGGTAATGTATGAGCATGCATTCTTCTGCAGGTACACTGACCACGTGCAAAACTAAGAACGACTAGAGAACAGCTAGTTGCATTAAAGAGAGACGTGCATGTATGTCATCGAATTATCGCTAGCTATATATATAATATATAGGATGTGTGATGTGGGACCGAACAGGACGGAACATGCATCATGTATCTTTTGTTATCATTCTGGGGATATTAATAAAAGACAAATGGAATAAATCGTGACTTAAGCCTACCTTCTGCACGTTTCGCTACAGAATCTGTCAATTGTAACCAACTAATACAACTCGCTAAGTAAAAGCCTCCCCTATGGAGTTTCCCGGAAAAGTGCTTCGTTCAAGAGTTATAACGGAAAACCTTCGGGTTCAAAATCTAGACAACCATACCGATGAGACACAGCGCACAAGTTTTCCATTAGCAAACACTTTATGTGCCATCCAGTTTTTCTGTTCACTTACATGCTTTCATGCATCCAGCATGTAATTATGGTGTTATGACCTTTTTATCACCGCATCGGTTGCACAAAAGCTCTTGGACTAAACTCGTCTGGCTTTATTTCTGCAGATGGTCATCCCACCAAAGACATCTGCTCAGGGGGCTGCTCATGGAGCACCATCTCCTTCTGAGTTGGCCACTCAGGTCGCTCAACAACTCATCAACTTGATAGCTCAAGAGCAACAACGGCGCGACCCGCAAGAGATCAGCTACACTGACTTTGCGGCGCTACAACCGCCCATCTTCACCACTGCCCCAGATCCATTGGATGCTGATGACTGGCTTCGGATCATCGAGTCCAAGTTCAGTCTAGTGCCTCACCTCAGTGAGCAACAGAAGGCTCGCTTTGCTGCACAATGTCTACATGGTCCCTCGGGGGCCTGGTATGCTTCATTCCTGACAATGCAACCAGCCGGGCACCAGGTCACATGGGATGAGTTCCATGCGGCTTTTCGGGCTCACTACCTCCCGCCTAGCCTCATCGAGCTCAAGCAACGAGAATTTCGTGCACTTCGACAAGGGGACATGTCGGTACTCGAATATGTGCAAGCTTTCATCCGCCTGTCACAGTACACCCCTAATGACGTCAACACCGACCCACGTAGGGCTACCCGTCTGTTGGATGGATTTGATCCCGCTCTGCTGACTCACTTGGGGCGCAGCTACGACAGCTTCACCGAGTTGGTAGATGTCGCCATCGACATGGAGCAACGCCTCCGTCAAGCCCATGAGGACTAGCAGAGGAAAAGACTTGCCAGTACACCTCCATCGAGTCTATCTCAGCGGCCACGGGTTGAGCATCAATTCCCACCGCACATATACTACCTAGAAGAGCCTCCGCAACAAGAACAATATAGTGGGGCACAACAACCCATGTCATTTTGCAGTGCACCACCTCCTCCACCTGTTCCAGTGTCAACCACCAAACCAAGCACCGGCTATACCTGCTTCAAATGTGGAAAGGCCGGACATTTCAGTCGCACCTGTCACTCGCACCAAACTTCAGGATCAGTGCCTACGGGCAAAGGGAAGAAATCGGCCCCAAAAATGGGCCAACTGCACTATAGCCAGCTTGAGCAAGTTCCGGAGGGTGAACCAGTCTTGGCAGGCACATTTCTTGTCAATGACCACCCTACGGTTGTTTTGTTTGATTTTGGAGCGACTTTTTCATTCATCAGCAAAGCATATGCACTGAAGCACGGGTATGAAATTATAGAGCTGAAACAGAGATACCAGATCACAGCTGCTGGGTCATCTATTAGTACTAATCACATAGTGAGGGACTTGTGTCTGCAAGTAGGAAAAGAAAGTTTGTTCATCAGTCCTATAGTACTTCCACAACTAGGGATTGATGTTATTCTTGGTATGGAATGGTTGAAACAACACAACGCCATGATAGATGTTGGGAGCAGAACCGTTCAGTTACGCTCAAGCAGTGGGACTGGTGTAATTATTCATGTACCACTTCATAAGCATGTGTCTCACACGGTTAATGTGGCAGAAGCTCAAACCGAGGCACAAGCACTTGCAAAGATCCCTGTAGCTTGCGAGTATCTGGATGTGTTTCCAGAAGGACTTCCCGGACTACCGCCAGATAGGGATGTAGAGTTCAGAATAGACCTTGTTCCAGGCACGGCACCTGTCTCCAAGAGGCCGTATAGAATGGCACCAGATGAACTGAAAGAGCTGAAAACACAACTGCAGGAGCAGTTAGACAAAGGGTTTATCCGACCTAGCTCATCACCTTGGGGCTGTCCCGCCCTCTTTGTTGAGAAGAAAGACCAAGGTGGTAAAAGGTTATGCGTCGATTATCGACCACTGAATGCTGTTACAGTCAAGAACAAGTACCCACTGCCACACATCGATATCCTATTCGATCAGCTTGGGGGAGCCACAGTTTTCTCCAAGATTGATCTTAGGTCCGGGTACCATCAAATTAAGGTCAGAGAAGAAGACATACCAAAGACTGCTTTCTCCACGCGTTATGGGCTTTATGAGTATCTTGTCATGTCCTTCGGTTTGACAAATGCATCGGCTTTCTTCATGTACCTGATGAACTCGGTGTTCATGAATGAGCTTGACAAATTTGTAGTAGTATTCATTGATGACATCCTGGTTTATTCCAAGAATGAGAAGGAGCACGAAGAGCATTTGCGAATAGTGCTATCTCGTCTTAGGGAACATAAACTTTATGCCAAGTTCAGCAAGTGTGCGTTTTGGCTAAAGGAAGTGGCATTCCTAGGCCATATCTTGTCAGCGAAGGGAGTGGCTGTCGATCCCAGCAAGGTGGAAGACGTGCTGAATTGGAAGCAGCCACAAACTGTGACAGAGATATGGAGTTTTCTTGGTTTAGCGGGCTACTACCGCCGCTTCATCAAAGATTTTTCAAAAATTGCAAAGCCTATGACAGCGTTGACCCAGAAAAATGCAAAGTTCGCATGGAGCTCAAAATGCGAAGAAGCATTTGGAACGTTGAAGACACTCCTAACTTCAGCACCTGTTCTTGCTCAACCAGACATCACCAAGCCGTTTGACGTGTACTGTGATGCCTCTGGTAGTGGGCTCGGTTGTGCTCTGATGCAAGAAGGGAGAGTGATTGTATATGCATCCTGCCAACTGAGAAAACATGAAGTGAACTACCGAACTCACGATCTCGAGTTACTTGCGGTTGTCTATGCGCTGAAGAAATGGAGACATTACTTGTTAGGCAACACCTGTCACATCTACACTGACCACAAGAGTCTCAAATACATCTTTACCCAACCTGAATTGAATATGAGGCAAAGACGGTGGTTAGAGTTGATAAAAGATTATGACCTAGAGGTTTATTACCACCCCGGTAAGGCTAATGTAGTAGCAGATGCATTGAGTCGTAAGGCTCATTGCAACTTCATTGAAGCTCGTCCGACAGTGAGAGTGCTATGCTGTGAGATTGGGGACATAGAAATGCCGACAGTGCTGGAAGCCGAACTTTATAACCTTGTCCTTGAACCAACCATCAAGGATCAAATCATAGCAGGACAAAAGCAAGATAAGGGCATATCACATATTCGAGATGAGATCGATGACAAAAAGAAGGCTTGTTTCAAGCTTGATGGAGGGGGAGTCTTGTGGTTCAAAAACCGCTTAGTGGTACCAGAGGATATGGAGCCGAGAAAGAAAATCCTAGATAAAGCTCACACCTCCATGTTCACCTTGCACCCGGGTAGCAACAAAATGTATCAAGATCTGAAGCAAAAGTTTTGGTGGACTCGTATGAAACGAGAAATAGCCAAATATGTGTCTGAGTGTGACGTATGCCAAAGAGTAAAAGCTGACCACCTAAAGCCTGCGGGTATGCTTCAGCCTCTAGCAGTTCCCGCCTGGAAGTGGGAGGATATACACATGGACTTCATTGTGGGATTGCCTCGCACACAGAAGGGGTACGATTCCATTTGGGTAATTATTGACCGGTTCACAAAATCTGCATATTTCATCCCTGTCAAGACCACCTATCGGTCGAAACAATATGCTGAGATATATATTTCCTGGATCGTATCCTTGCACGGTGTCCCTCTAACCATCACTTCGGACAGAGGCTCACTATTTGTGTCACGCTTCTGGGAGCAACTACAAATTGCTCTTGGAACCAACTTAATTCACAGTTCGGCATACCATCCTCAAACATGCGGTCAAGTTGAAAGAGTGAATCAGATCCTTGAAGATATGTTGAGGGCATGCGCTTTGACTTATTCCACCAAGTGGGATGAATGTCTCCCCTTGGCGGAGTTCGCCTACAACAACAGCTATCAGAAGAGCTTAGATATGGCACCTTTCGAGGCCCTATACGGCAGACGGTGTAGAACACCACTCAACTGGTCTGAACCAGGTGAGCGTGTCACATTTGGTCCTGATTTGGTAACACAGGCAGAAGAGCAAGTTAGATTCATACACAGTAACTTGAAAAGAGCACAGTCTCGGCAGAAAAGCTACTCAGATAAGAGAAGAAGGCCCTTAGTCTTTGAGAAGGATGATCATGTGTATCTCAAGGTGTCACCTATGAAAGGAGTGCATCGGTTTAGAGTGAAAGGCAGGTTAGCACCACGATATGTTGGTCCGTTCAAGATCACAGAGGAATGTGGGCCAGTTGCTTATCGACTGGAGCTACCACCACATCTAGCGGTGGTTCATGACGTGTTTCATGTCTCGCAACTCAAGAAGTGTTTAAGAGTGCCAGAGGAAGTGATTGATACATCTCAAATTCAGATCCAACCTGACCTCACTTATGAAGAGAAACCCATAAAGATCCTTGACCAAAAGCAGAGATCAACACGAAGAAGAACTATTAACTTCTACAAGGTGCAATGGAGTAATCACTCCGAGGAAGAGGCAACATGGGAACAAGAGAAATTTCTGCAAACCAAATACTCCGGTTTTCTTCCATCCACTTCAAATTGAGTACGTCACTGTAATCTAAAGTTTCAAATTCATACACAATGCACTTTCTTCTCGTTTAACTTATCCACCCACATCACATCAGAATCTCGGGACGAGATTTCTTTAAGGGGGTGGGTTGTGATGCTCCGGCATCTCGAGTGCATTTTCATCCCACATACATGCAACACTCATCCTGATGCATCATACAATGACATGCATTTAAGCCCTAGCTCAAACTTGGTTGAAATGCAACTTGTTGAAACCTGTTTTCTGCATATATGTCTCTGTGGTTGTGCCCATAACTTTAGTTCTGTAGTGATATAGGTGAAACTCATATTGACAAACTTGTAGACAATTTCATGGTGAAAAACTTTGGTAATTGGTGCTTTGACATGCATGAAGGTTTCCATAGAGTTTTGGGACTTTTTCTGTCAGTATGTGAAATCTGTCCAAACTTGACCTGGAGGGTAAATTCAAATTTTCTTGATCTTAGAGCCAAAACTTGCAATGCTGGTATTGAGAAAGCTGTAGATCATGAAATTTTTAACAACATTGGTATAAAACTCCTTTTGTGAAAGTGATTAGAAAATGGACTTTCAGAATTTCCAAGCTGGAGGGTTTTGTTGGTCAAACCATGGTCAGCAGGTTCAATTCAAATTTACACCAAATTTTTGAATATAACATGGTATACAAGTTTATAAGAAAAATGTAGAGGAACAAATTTAGAACATTTCATCCAATTGGAGTTTTTCGAAATTCGGTCCCTAAGTTGTTCAAATAAGCAAACTCCAGAAACACCTTCAGTTGGTCAAAACTGGTTTTCCCATTTTTCGGGATTTTTCCCTCTTTCTCACTCACTGACAGCAGGCCCCACACGCCAGAGCAGCGCCCGGTTCCCGCCTGCGCGATTGGAAAATCCGGTCCGGTGGGTCCCACCCTCCACTCGCTGCGTGCACCCAGTTCATGCGCCACCTTCTCTCCATCCTCGCCCGGACCCACCCGTCAGTGACACGGGTCCATAGACCCCACCCACCGAAACGCCACCGCCTCCCTTCCCCGCTCGCTCGCCACCACGCGGCGGCAGCCGCCTGCGCTGCGCCGGCCGACGGCCGAGGCCGCACCCCCTGCCTCTCCCCGGTTCCCTTCAAAGCGGAGGCCCCGGCTGCACCTAGACGCGTCCGCGTCCCCCTCCGCTCTCACTCTCCCAACTCCCCCCCTCGCTCCCACTCGGCGCACCGAAGCCGCCGCCATTGACGGCGCTCGGGCTCGAGCTGCGCCCGTCACTCCGGCCGCTTCCAAGCCCCTACCTCCCCGCGCCGCTCTTCCCCGGCCTCCACTCCGCCGCATCCCCTAGGTCTAGGCCACCGTCTCCCCTCCACCGCCGCACATTACGCCGCCGGACCGCCATAGCCGCGGAGCTCTGGCTCAAGCCACGCCAGCCGTCCCGCTCGACCCCGCTCCTCCACACCACCACGCCGACCCTCCTCAGCCTTCCCTCCGCCGATTCCCCTAGCTCTAGCCCGACGAGACCCTACCGCCGAGCCCCACCACCACGCCCGACTTCCGCCTCCCCTGCGCTACGTCACCGGCCTCCTCCACTCACCGTCCGTCGAATCAAGGTAGGGGGTAAGGTTCCCCACTCCCTACTCTCTCTCCCCGACCACCGCCGGCGAGCCCGCGGGCCCCGCGCGGCCGGTTCAACGCGCGCCGCCGCCGGTCAACTCCCCCACCGGCGGGAGGTTGAAGAAGGAAGAGGGTTTTGCATTTTTACCCTCGGCCTTTTGACATTTCACGAGTAAATCCAACGCCCTATGTACTGTGCCTTGAGAATCTTACGTTCTAGCCCCTGAGGTCTACGGTTAATTGTGTACAAGTCCCTGGATCTAATGTTTTCCATTTATTTTTATATTATTTCGGCTGAAACTTTGAAAAATCATAACAATTAAAATAAAAATCCAAAATGGACAAACTCAGTGGCTATGGACTTCTTGTGAGTAGATCTACAGGACAGGTATGATGTGGATGTGTGAAAAGACTGTTTTACCCCTGGTTTAGTGCATGCATGGTGTAGGTAAATAAATGGTAAAAGTGTACCAAATGAACTCCAAAAATTATGAAATTTGGACAGTAGCTTTGTTATGGCATCCAGGTACTGTGTGATTTTTGGTAGCACTAGCATTGACTGTTTAATTACTGTTTTGCCCTTATGCATGTGATTTGTGTATTTAATTAACTTGGACAATGAAGGCTACATAAAATATGCTCAAATATGACCTTTAGTATTTTTCATGCACTTCACATAGTATGAGTAACTCACTGGTGGAATATGAGGTTGTGCATGCATGTTTAAGCTGCTGTTTTGAAATTGACAAAATGCTACTAGTTGAAAAAAAAGGAAAAAAGTGTAATTAAACTGCTAGAAAAATTATGGGAAAAATCTAGTAGCCTACTAGTGATGTCATTATACCAGAAAGTAATTTTGTGCACTTTAATACCGCTGTTTTGATTTATATGATTTTCATGGTGATCAATGAACCAGACGACAGGCTATATTCGGAGCCAGAAGACGAAGGGTTGCTGATTAAATCCGTCCCTACTTCAAGGGGTTGCCTGGGGCAAAGCCTCACAACCCGGCAAACTAAGTTAGTTTAGTTTGTTGGTTTTCTTAAAAACAATCAAAGGTAGGCAGGACCATGAATTCTCCTAGCTAATACAATCTTATTGATGATTACGCATATGCATTAGGAGTTGTTTGGAACCAACTGCATTAGACTTCCTGGCCGCCCTGGCCCTAGAACCTACACTTAGAGTTCGTAGGACGAGTGCCTAGTAATGCTAGGTACGAATAGACACGGGTGAGTGGAGTCACTCGTCAAGTAGGTGATTTCAAAAATTTACAGAAATCTCACTGAGGTAAGTAGTATATATGCTTCTGATTTAAATGGAGACCGGACGGAGATTTTATGAGTTATTCATGGTTTATGGTATTGTGCACTGGACTCCGCCCGAGTCGCATAAGGCCCGTTCGCTGTTCGCCTGCTGATCGGCATAACATTGCTAAGGTGCTTATCCGGGATAATGGACCGGTAAAAGTCTTACTTGTGCCATCCGAAGAACAGAGACTTGGTCCTACCATCGGTCCCAGGGGCGCTTGGGGTGTAGACTCGTGGAGGGCTGGACCCGGTGCGGCCGAGGTAACGCTCCACGGGGGCTAAACCTGGGGAATGGCGGGTTGGAATCGAACTTGGGATGGGACAAGTGGAGATGGGGGCTATATGTGGGAACGCGAGGGCTAGTAAGCATATACCCCTGTCATTGTTAGTTGTTCCCGGGAATTAACAAATCGATTCGAATCGCTGATGCTCACCAGGTGTGAGAATGCCAGATATCGCACACGGGCAACGTAGTAATAACTGTAACATGCTGTTTATTAAGTTACGCCTTTTTATACAACATGCTTGGATGTGTATGATCCGTCTCACTATTCAGGGTGTCGCTCATCCACTGCTAGGAGGTCGATGGACTTGGGAGATGCTTTGGGGTCGAGGGAGGGCTGACCCGACGTACCGTGGTATCGCTCCTGAGACGGCTACTCCCAAGGGGTTGGATGGAGGCGCTGTGAATCTTGGGACGGGACATGTATTCCTGTTTTACTTTCCTGCCAGTATTTACTTTATGATATAAATGATCTTTCTGATTTATGGATAGCAGCTGTCAAATCCTGCTATCTTATGTCAACATGACTTTGTTTAAGAATCAACAGCTAAGTATCCACATGAGTAGTAAGCATGCTTTGCGTCAGCCGTAAGCCCAGTCCATTAAGTCCTACTGAGTAATTAGTACTCAGGGTTTGCCCCCACTTTTGGATTATAGGTACCGACGACATCCGGACATCTGTGTTGGAGGTGGTAGTACCGGTGGGCTCGGTACTACACGCCTTGTTCATCTCTTCATGAAGACTGGTTGAGTTTGTTTCCGCTGCGAGAATTTGAAAACGCTTCCGCTTTATATATATACTCTGAATTCGCTTCCGCTATATTTGAACATGTATTTGATTTCATACAATTGAGTTGTAAATTAATTCTATTATTCTCTATTTCAACTGTCTGTGATGATGTAATTGTTGTGGCTCCTTCGAAAGTCGGATGTGTTTGATGTCGGTTCCTCTGGGATTTGGTGTTATCGAGAGCTGTAGTACTCTCGCCGGACTACCGGGTTTAGTCTGGCCTAAGTGCACTGCGAGCTAGAGGTTGTAGGTGTGCTTAGTCTAGATTAAGCAGGGCGGTTCCGCCAATCCATGACTTCACCATTCATCACATGATGGATGATATTCCAAAACCTGTCACGGACCATGCTTCTGTCACCACCCTTGGGCAAAATAGTTACACGGGCAATTTTGTTTATCACAGCAAGATGATGACGTAGCCCAGTGGTTTGACCAACAACTGTATGAATACCCAACCTTGCAGGCTCATAGTACTGTGCAACATCCTCAATGGCATCTTTATGCAGCAAGTCAACCCCATTTGAGATCAACTCATAGTTAAGCTTGTTGGCAATAGGAAATTCTTCAAAAGTAGCATCATACTTTCTTTTGCCAGTCATCCACTCAATGGTCTTCTCCTGTGGCAGTGTTTTACACCCTCAGCCCACCACAGGGTTACCCATGAGATGGTTTAGAGATCGAGGGGGAACGCAAGGAGATCGCGATGGTTACAGAACGAAGAACATGCATCGATTTAGACAGGTTTGGGCCGCTAAATCGCGTAATACCCTACGTCCTGTATGGTGGTGTGTGGATTGTATTGCTTGAGCACGTCGACCCTAGGTCATTGTGACCTAGGGGATGATCCTAGAGATGGATGCCGAATTAGGGTTCCCAACTCCCCTTATATAGGCCGAGGAGCTTGAGGTACAAGTCAAGAGTCCTAGTTGGATTACAATTATCAACCCACACGGTCCTACACTGTGGGCTCTAAAGACAGCCCACTCGGCCCATATGGCAGAGTGGTTTCAAATCATCTACATGAGGTACCCATGGGTACATGATGCCCACAAGCCCCCGAGCTTCATGACGATTTAGCATAAATCATCTTGAAGGTCTTCAGGTCGTCATGCCTCCAAGACAACATATCATTGTATGGATGAACTCCATATGGAGTAGCCCCCAAGCTTCATGTCGACTTGCGTAGCAATTGACTTGAAGGTTTGAACTGCTTCAACTAACATGTTGCCGAAGAAAAATTTCAGTGGCATCCACCTTATAGCCCCGAACCTCTCGCTGTTTAGCATAAACAGGTTGAGGGTCAAGTAGTCGGGTGGTCTTCAAAAATTCCTGAGTCGATGTAGAAGTCAGCGAAGAGGTCGGCTAGTGGAAGTACATCACTACCCGAGTACCGGAGCCCCCAAGTCGACTAAGTAGTCGGCTGGGCGACAAAGAGGCCGGCTAGCGGAAGCACGTCGCTAGCCAGGCGGCGGAGCCCCCAAGTCGACGTAGCAGTCGGCATGGCGACGAAGAGGCCGGCTAGCGGAAGCACGTCGCTAGCCGGGTGGCGGAGCCCCAAAGTCGACGTAGCAGTCGGCGTGGGACGAAGAGGCCGGCTAACGGAAGCACGTCGCTAGCCGGGTGGTAGAGCGCCCAAGCCGACGTAGCAGTCGGTGGGGCGATGAAGAGGCCGGCTAGTGGAAGCATGTCGCTAGCCGGGTGGCGGAGCCCCCAAGCCAACGTAGCAGTCGGCGGGGCGACGAAGAGGCCGGCTACTGGAAGCACGTCGCTAGCCGGGTGGCGGAGCCCCCAAGCCGACGTAGCAGTCGGTGGGGCGACGAAGATGCCGGCTAGTGGAAGCATGTCGCTAGCTAGGTGGCGGAGCCCCCAAGGTGATGTAGCAGTCGGCGGGGTGAGGGAGAGGCCGGTTAGTGGAAGCACGTCTCTAGCCGGGCGGCGGAGCCCCCAAGGCGATGTAGCAGCCGGCGGGGCGATGAAGAGGCCGGCTAGCGGAAGCACATCGCTAGCTAGGCGGCGGAGCCCCCAAGTCGACGTAGTAGTCGGTGGGGCGACGAAGAGACCGTCTAGCGGAAGCACATCGCTAGCCAGGTGGCGGAGCCCCCAAATCAACGTAGTAGTCGGCGGGGCGATGAATAGGGTGGCTAGCGGAAACACTTCGCTAGCCGGGCGGCGAAGAGTCGATGGAGGAACCACTGAGGTGGCCGACTAGTGGAAACGTCATCCACTAGTCAGCAGCACAGCCCTCGAGTCAATGGAGTAGGCGGCGAGGTCGATGCCGAATACCCGACTGCTAGAAATATCATATCACCAGCTGAGTCCATGAAGTACTAGAGGAAGCTACCAGAGTAGTCGCCAATCAATGAAGTAGTCAACCAGTTGTCTTCAGCCAGTAGAATGTAGAAATAATCAGTCAATAGTGCGGCGAAGTAGCTCTGAGAAAGCGTCGAGTGCTTAAGACTCGGAAAACAAATACGTCGAGTGCTTTAGACTCAGATTATTTCATTGTAACTTTGGTTGCAGCAGATGTCTTAAGACATCGAGTACTTCAGACTGTTTTTCCGTAGAAGGTCTTAAGACATCGAGTACTTCAGACTCCTTTTCCGTAGAAGGCTCTTTAAATTATGGATTGAGTGCTTCTGACTTGGCTTGATTCATTGCAACTTCAGTTGCAGCAGATGTCTTAAGACATTGAGTACTTTAGACTCTTGATAGCCGTAGAGCGCTTAGGGAAATTGAACTGAGTGCTTGGAATTCGGGTATTAGTTTGCTCATCACACCCGTTAGGTGTGGCGGAAGTCTTAAGACTCAAGTACTTATGACTCTTGTTACAAGCGGCGCAAACCTGATCGACCGGCTGCATTAGACGCGGCCTAGTGTTCATTACAACTTTAGTTGCAGTGTACGTCTTAGGACGGGAGTACTTCAGACTCTTATCGTAGGCAGTGCCTTGGCTTGATCGTCAAGTGCATTAAACTCGAAAAAGTATTCGCACCGTCGAGTGCTTAGGACTCGGATACGCTCATCGAGTACTTAGGACTCAGAAAATAATGAGTGCTTGTGCCCACTCGGCCTTTATTGTCGAATGCTTAGAACTCAAAAAAGTATTCATGCCATCGAGTGCTTGGGACTCAGATACGCTCATCGAGTACTTAGGACTTGGAAACGTCGAGGGCTTCAGCCTCAGAAAACATCGAGCGCTTAAGGCTCAGAATATAAAAACATCGAGTGCTTCTGACTCAGAATATAAGAACATCGAGCGCTTGAAGCTCGAAATATAGGAACATATACCGCTTGGCTCGGATTATAGGAACATTGAGCGCTTCAGGCTTGAAATATAGAAACATCGAGCGTGTTGGCGTTTCTTAGCCTACTGATCTAGATCCGCAAGCGCACGGAAACACGTTGTAGCTTTTCACCCAAGAGTATTACAGGGTATCGAAATCCACGGGGAACGAGGAATAACTCAACGTAAAACAGGTAGGAATGAATAGTAAAGCCAGCAAGGTAGAGGTAAAGGGCAGAGTAGAGCAGGTTCACTACTTTAAATAAAACAATTTAATTTTACTAAACAAACTAGTATTCTACTCAGTAGGTTTACTTGGACACTAAGCCTATAGGACCACTTCCGGGCACCAGAGTGCTGATAACCCAGACGAGAAAGGCGGGCACTACAGAACTCAGCTATGCGTCGATGACTTCTTATCCAAACGATGAGATGGAGTACATAGGGTACACGCTCGCTGTCACCAAGCGGTCCTACCACCAAAGCTGCGTAGGACAAGACACCTTCCAAGGCAAACTTTAGTCTAGACACCACGTCTACACAACCGAGTTTACTACTACACAGGTTCGAAGCCTGAGAGCAAGCACAACTGTATAGCTAAACTACACAGAGCACACTTGGCACTCATAAACTACTGAGTAAAGCACTGAGTATGTAAATAAAGTAAGTATGAAATAAATAAAGAAGGGAGCAAGGAACTTTATTGTATCCTGGAAATGGAGTAATAATTCCTCTGAGAATAAGAGCTCGGGAATAGAAGACCAAAGAGAATTCCGACTCCTTCACTCTACAACTCACTACTCACTCTTGATACAACTTGGCTCTCTCTACAATGCCAAGGGTGGCTTCACTACTATACTCTACACTCAACTACACAACCACACTAGTGTTATCATGATCCACCACACCTTGCAAATGACCTTCTGGGGGGTATTTATAGCTTAGAAGGACGAGGGGGGTATTTGTAGGTGTGCAATGTCGGTTTGGGTGTAAGTCGGTGGTCGGCCGACCTGGGGGTAGGTCGGCCGGCCACCCAGGAGGTCGGGCGACCCTCCGATGCACCGCATTCCTTGATTCTTCGGTTGTGATGTGCTCCGAATGTCGGTTGGCAGTTGTGGCGGTTGAGGCGGTTGCAAAACGAGGTCGGTGCTATGTCGTCCGACCTTGGGATAAGGTCGGGCGGCCTCCGATTGGCTGCATGTTCCTTCCCTCGGATTGCTGACGGCATCTTGTTCGACGTCCTTTTGGCCCTTGGATGCATTGGATTCTTGATCCACGGTTGCATTTAATCTCTTTTGTGTTTCTTTGCATGCAGGTCGAAATTGGTAACGTGGCAAGGTCGGGCGACCAGGGAGGGAGGTCGGCCGACCGGGCTCCTGGGTCGGCCGACCTGGGCCTGTGGTCGGCCGGCCTGGCCCCTGAGGCTGGTGGGCCTCAGGTCGGCCGACCAGGTCGGGCGACCACACCTAGGTCGGCCGGCCGACTACCATCCCAGTCGGCCTGTGTTTCCTGACCCATTGCTCTCCTTTGCCTCATTGCCTTTGTTTGTCCATTTTCAAGTGGTTTTGAATGTGTAAAACTCCTGCATACAACCTTTATACACAACTCATGGAACTAGTTAAAGATTAGTGAAAACTTGGTAAAGTATACTCTAAAACATGAAATGTTGGTGGTCGAAATGGGTTTTATCGACCTCCAATAGAGCGCTTGGCTCAGAATATAGGAACATCGAGCGCTTCAGGCTCAGAATATAAGAACATCGAGCGCTTGAAGCTCGAAATATAGGAACATCGACTGTTTGGCTCGGAATATAGGAACATCGAGCACTTGAAGCTCGGAATATAGGAACATCGAGCGCTTGGCTTTGGCTCGGAATATAGGAACATCGAGCGCTTCAGGCTCGGAATATAGAAATATCGAGCGCTTGGCTCGGAATATAGGAACATCGAGCGCTTTGTTTGGAATATAGGAACATCGAGCGCTTCAGGCTCGGAATATAGAAACATCGAGCGCTTCAGTCTCGAAAAATACGTCGAGTGCTTAAGACTCGGGATATAAATATGTCGAGCGCTTTTGGCTCGGAATATAAATACGTCGAGCGCTTCTGGTTCGGAATATAAATACGTCGAGTGCTTAAGATTTGGATTATTCATTGCAACTTGGTTAATGGAAGAGATGGGATTAGTAACCCCTCCACCATCCACCAGACAATACCACTCGATCTGGCAGAAACAATTAGCCGCGTTGCAAGTGCATGATGTCTTGGAAGAAATCCTGAGTACTCAACAAAGATCCAAACGATATATAAATATTCTGAGCGATCAAAAAATCCGACGATCCATAAATAATATAAATAATCCAAGTAATCCAATCAATCCAATAACTCAGACAATCCAGAGAGAATACAATAATAGCCAGGAGACATCGAGGGCTTCAGCGTCGAAAAACATTGAATACTTACTTGGGATATGCACTGTAACTTGATGTATTGAAGAACTTCGGGGTAGTCAATCATAGTCCAAGTAGTATATAAATATGCCGGGCGACACAAAAATAATTCGATGATCCATAATATAAAATGATCCAATTGATTCAGTAACTCGGATAGTCCAGAAATAATTCAATAATAACCCGAATGATTCAGAAATAATATGTGCAATTTAAGCAAACCACTTGGATTGTGGGATTCAGTGCAATAAGTTGATGGCTTATAGCCCTTCACCAGTAGAGGAGTTGTTGTCATTCTGACGGAATTTAGAGATGAAAATGATCGATGGCGCCGGTACGCTGCTTCAGCACAGTGTAGTCGTATACTTCGTGCTGGCATAGAAATGTCTACCTGAAATAATATTCAGGGAATAATCCAAGAACTATTGTTTGCAAATAGAATACTCGGATATGAATAATATTCGTGATCCGGACGAAGCGGTTGGATAGACAAAAAATTAATTAGCGTAATTCACATATAAAAATGACTTAGCTGTATGAAATGGTTCAGTAGTGCACAGGCTGTTGGCCCCTGGTTGGACGCAGCTTGTATAGAAAGGAGGATTTAATTTCGCTTGGCGTAGTGCAGACGATCTGAATTTCCTCGCAGACGATCTGAATTTCCTCTTTGGAACAATCTAGTTCATCATGCATGCGTGGCCATGATGGCCGCTTGATCGGCCAGTCAAGAGATCAGCAATAACCTTGGCGATTATTAAAGATGAAATCTGGTAGGCTTTATCTCCCAAACGCTGCTCCGGATTACCCTTTCTCGCAGACGAATAAAACACCCTGCGTGCATAGCGCGCCGGCTTCTTGTCTTGATGTCGCATGCATCTCTCTTAATTAGCGAGGTGCTGCCCAGGTCTACCATGGGAATTCAACAGATCGGAGGGACTTATCAAAAAAAAAAAAGATCGGAGGGATAGTGAACTTGATATATTCTTCATCTATATCAGCAATTGTAGTAGAAAGATAAATGAAATAGCCAGGTGCACGTCCTTCTGGCTAGCACTATTTCCTTTTCTGATTTTGATCTGCCCATGAACGAGGTCTGACTTGTTGATCTTGGACTTGATGTTCTTGCTTCACAGATTAGATTTTGACATCACTCCGGCGGGTTTCGGCTTTGACGTCTTCCGGCGGCGCTCGTGTCATGTGGGCAGCAAACTCTCTGTATTCGGAAACCGGCGACCTGATCGTCTTGACTTCCATGTATAGAACGCATGCCCGGTCATGACGGCTTGATGGATTTTTCGTCACGCCCACCTTGCTCTGCACCACGTCGAGATGCAAGCCAGACGCAACGCGTGCCTGATCGCCGCCGCCGACACAATAACAGATCGCATCGGTTATTCCACCGATTGCCGCCGTCGACCAGAACATACATGCTGATCGATTTCGAACTTGATGTTGACGATGAATTTCCCGTCACGATCTCGTGATCCTGCGAACCAGCCCCTACCTAGCGCCAGCTGATGGTGTTTTACATCCTTAGCCCACCACAGGGTTACCCATGCGATGGTTTAGAGATCGAGGGGGAATGCAAGGAGATCGCGATGATTACAGAAAGAAGAACACGCAGCGATTTAGACAGGTTCGGACCGCTAAATCGCGTAATACCCTACGTATTGTATGGTAGTGTGTGGATTGTATTGCTTGAGCATGTCGACCCTAGGTCATTGTGATCTAGGGGATGATCCTAGAGATGGATGCCGAATTAGGATTCCCAACTCCTCTTATATAGGCCGAAGAGTTTGGGGTACAAGTCAAGAGTTCTAATTGGATTACAATTATCAACCCACGCCGTCCTGCACTGTGGGCTCTAAAGACAGTCCATTCGGTCCATATGGCAGAGTGGTTGCAAATCATCTACATAAGGTACCCGTGGGTACATGACGCCCACATTCTGCATGTTTACCTCAGCAGTGGCATAGAACTGACGAATGACTATTTCATTATAATCAACTCTGTTCTCAAGAAAATCATAAAAGCCATGTTGATTGAATCTTGTAACCAAATCACTCATAACAGATTCTGAGAGCATGTAATTCGAACCAATGGTTTTATGAGTGTGAATGCTCACCTTTCTTATGTGACTCCAAAAAGCGTCAAACTGAACTTAGTATGAAAGTACATAACATTGGTGTCACAAAGCAAACCATATTGATAAGGGTTTCTTTCTCTTGAGTATTGGTCCACTGTCCGGTGCCTCTCAGGATATGCCCAACCTGTGATGTCAATTGCCTCATCCTCAGCCCTAAGATTTTCTGTCTCCATTGATACTTCATCACATTTCTCTGAAAACTGAGCCTGTGAATCAACATCTGGATCATAATCCTCATCAGCATCATCCCTCCTTTGCCTCTTGCATGTACCTCTCTTGAATTTAGCTGCAAGTTTCTTCATGGAGCTCTCAACACCACTGTCACAGATCAGAGAATATGTAATGAATAAGTAACCCATAGCAGTGTACATCAAATAGTGACAAACTGTCACTGACATTATTCCCAACGGCGGATAGTCCGCGGATCAGGGGCAGACAGTCCGCCATTTACTGTTCAAAGCCGACAGTAAACAGTGCAGTTCATCCATACATCGATCCAATGAATCCATCCAATATATGTGGTATTTGCACTCCAAATTAAAACCACAGTATCACTATCATATCCTCAACAATATCTCCTACTCAAATCAAGAAATCCATGGCCGAGAAGTAGATCACACAAACCCTAGCCATGAACATGAACTCAAATCACGAGCAATGAGAGAAGGGTTCAATCCAATACCGATAGGACATGATGGAGGATGTTGATGAGTGTCCGGAGATGTGCGCGGACTGTCCAGAGAAGCCTCTAACAATCCCCCCCTTGAGAGTGACCTTTTCTTCCTTTGGAAGAGGGAAGAACGAGGGAGAAAGGAGCTCGGGCACAAATGAAGGGGCAGGGGAATAGACTTGTTCTTTGGTCCCTTTGTTCTATTGATTCAGACTGAAACTTGAAGCACGGACTGTTCGGGGTCTAGGGGCGGACAATCCGCTGTTGAACACCTGGAGAACCAACAGATGCAGATAGCTTCTGAGTCGATTTTCAATCTCTATTATGGACAGTCCAAGTCCAGGCGCGGACAGTCCGCAGTTCATTTTCTTAGACTCCCCACCAAACCAACTGTTTCTATCCAGTTTTTCAATCCCAACTGCGGACAATCCGCCTATTACCCGTGGACAGTCCACCCTTGCAAGTCTGTATTGCCTGAGAATCTGCCTCAATTTTCAACATTTGAATTTTTGCAAGGGATCATTGCTCACATAACAGAGGTTAGTATGCAAGCACAAGTATACAAAAAGTGCAACAACACAAAAGTTAGGGAAAAAAACGCAAGAAAGAAGATCAAATCGAAAATAGAGAGAAAATGCCCATTTAGATGAACATTTAGATGAACAAGAAGGATACTTGTGAGCCCCTATCAGCTTGACAGTGTGTGAATTCCCATCTTCAAGCCATATTAGAGAAATCAATAACATTTAGTTCATTTCTTAGTTTGCAAAACTTTTATTCATCTAAAAGCTTTGTGAAGATGTCGGCCAATTGATCTTCTGTACCAATTGCACAAATAGAGATATCCCCTTTGCCAACATGATCTCTCAAGAAATGATGTCAAACATCAATATGCTTGGTTTTTGAGTGCTGGACAGGATTTGTGGCCAATTTAACGGTACTTTTATTATCACACATGAGAGGTACCTTGTTGAAATTATCACCATAATCCAACAAGGTTTGTTTCATCCATAACAATTGAGCACAACAACTTCCTGCTGCAATATATTCCGCTTCGGTGGTTGAAAGAAAAACTGAATTTTGTTTCTTTGAAGACCAAGAAACAAGAGACCATCCAAGAAATTGACAACTTCCCGAAGTACTCTTTCTATCAACTTTGCACTCCGCATAATAGGAATCTGAATAACCAATCAATTCAAATTGAGCACCCTTTGGATACTACAGCCCAATATTAGGAGTATGCTTCAAATACCTCAAAATTCTTTTTATGGCCGTCAAATTAGCTTCTTTTGGTGAGGCTTGAAACCGAGCACATAGGCAAACACAAAACATAACATCGGCCTAAATGCGGTGATGTAGAGCAAACTACCAATCATGGACCGATATAACTTTTGATCAACCAATTTACCTTCCTTGTCAAGTTCAAAAAGACCATTTGTCCCCATAGGGGTTTTGCTTGGTTTTGCATCTTCTAAGCCAAACTTCTTCAACATATCCTTCGAATATTTAGATTGACTAACAAAAATTTCATCTTTCAATTGCTTGATTTGAAGACCAAGGAAGAAACATAATTCACCAATCATAGACATTTCAAACTCCTTTGACTTCATCTCACCGAACTCCTCACAAAATTAGGCATTAGTGGAACCAAAGATAATGTCATCTACATAGATTTGACAAATGAAAAGATCATTTCCAATTGACTTAGTGAACAAGGTAGTGTCAACCTTCCCAATCTTGAAACCCTTTGAAACAAGAAAATCCCTAAGCCTCTCATACCAAGCCTGAGGGGCTTGCTTTAGTCCATAAAGAGCCTTGGATAGCTTGTAAACATGATCCAGTTTCTTAGGATCCTCAAAACCGGGAGGTTGCTCAACATACACAAGCTCACTAATCTTGCCATTCAAGAAGCACTTTTCACATCCATTTAAAATAACTTGATATTGTGAGCATAGGCAAATACAAGAAGAATCCGAATGGCTTCCAATCTAGCAACTGGTGAAAAAGTTTCACCAAAATCCAATCCTTCAACTTGTATATACCTTTGTGCTACTAATCTTGCTTTGTTTCTAACCACAATACCTTTTTCATCATGGTTGTTGTGAAATACCCATTTAGTGCCAATGACATTATAATTCTTGGGTCTTTCAACTAACTCCTAAACTTCATTTTGGGTGAAGTTATTCAATTCCTCATGCATGGCATTCATCCACTCCGGATCTTGTAGTGCTTCATCTACACGGTTAGGCTTAATACAAGATGCAAAAGAATAGTGTTCACAAAATAAAGCAATACGAGACCGAGTTTGAACACCCTTACTAATATCACCAATAATTTGATCAACGGGATGATCCTTTGCAACCGTGTGATGAATTCTTGGATGGGTGTGAGAATCATGTGCTGATGTTGAGGAAATATCCAAAGGACTTGGAGGAGAGTGATCTTGAATATTATCAACTTGGGCATCTTGTTGATCTTGGTCATCTTGCACAATTGTAGTTGAAGTAGAGGGACTAACCATAATAGTGTCATGATCTTCAACTTCTTTTGGCTTCACATCACCAATTGCCATGGCCTTCATTGCCTTAATCAACTCTTCACCTCTCACATCATTCAAATTATCACTTTATTCTTGAGAGCCATTCGTTTCATCAAACTCAACATCATATACTTCCTCAACAATGCCATGAGTCTTGTTGTACACTCTATAAGCTTTACTATTTGATGAATACCCAAGAAAAATCCATCGTCACACTTCTTTTCAAACTTGGAGAGACGACTTCCTTTCTTCAAGATATAGCATTTGCATCCAAAAACCCGAAAGTAAGAGATATTTGGCTTTCTCCCAATAAGCTACTCATATAGAGTCTTCTTCAACAATCTATGACAATATAACCTATTTGAAGCATGACGAGCAGTATTAATAGCTTCGGCCCAAAAAGAGTGAGAAACATCTTATTCCGCAAGTATGGACCTTGCCATCTCAATTAGAGTTCTATTCTTCCTCTCAACTAGACCATTTTGTTCCGGTGTATGTTTGGAGGAGAATTCATGCTTGATACCCTTGTCATCACAATACTCATCAACTCATGCATTTTTGAATTTCGTCCCATTGTCACTTCTTACTTTCTTGACATCATTCTCAAATTGATTTTGAGCCAAGATTGCAAAAGACTTGAATGTATAAAAAACACTTGATTTATCATGAAGGAAGAACATCCAAGTGAATCTTGAGAAATCATCCACAATCACAAGACAATAGCTATTACCACCAATGCTTTCATAAGTTGTAGGCCCAAAAAGACCTATGTGCAACAATTCTAATGGCCTACAAGTAGACATTTGGCTCTTGCTATGATGAGTATTTGCCACTTGCTTTCCGGCTTGACAGGCACTATGTTGACGGTTGTAATCTCACGATATCTACCGTCAATTACCAACCAAATGGAGCAATGCAAGTAAATAAAATAGGACTAACCATTCTACTAATGAGCTCCACTAGTTTTGTATGAATATTTGGATGCAGGTACCAAAATATACATAAAACAGCTGAAAACATGTTAAGGATCAAAGATGGGGCTCAATGGTTAAACTGGCCAGGTCGGCCAACCCAGTCCTGGTCGACCGACCTTGGGCCTAGTCGCCCGACCCACCAACAGGGTCAGCCGACCCTGACTCAGGTCGCCCAGCCACCCAACTGAGTCCAAGTGCCACTTCATCGATCCACATCCCAAAGAAACACAAGTGTATTCAAATCCAACTGCAAGACCAAGGATCCGATGTATCCAAGGGCCACAAGACCACCAAGTTGTGGATCCATAATGTCACCAATTCAAGGGAAGAGCCATGCAACAAATCCAAGGCTGACACGTGGGTCGCCCGACCTCCACCAAGGTCGGTCGACCTACCCTCGGAGGCATTTTACACGTGCAACAACCGTTCTAACCGTCAACCACCATGGAGACATAAGATCAAGCCGTTGGAGGGCTAAGGCGGTGGATCAAAGGGTCGCCCGACATCGGACAAGTTCGGCCGACCACCGACTTCGTCCTCCCAGGCAACTATACCTTTCTACGTGTATCTTAGGTAGTTTAATTTACTTCTTTCCACCATACAGCTATCCGTTTACCAGACTTACTCCTGTCTAGTGACTAGCTGATATATTTATTTAAGTACGGATCTTTCGAATTGAGTTTATTCAATTATACTCTCTCGCCTGCCGCTTCCCTGTGGATAAAAATACGATACTCGGAATACTCTGGGTGAAAAGCTACAACGGTCTCCGTGCACTTGCGGAGTAAAATCTTTTAAGGCTAAGAGATATAATTGATAATCTCTTTTCGAACCCCGTATCTTTTATAAAAATACCAACTAGTCTTTAGCAGGCTCACTTTTCTCTGTTGTTTATGTTGTGGTTGCAACAGAGAGGTGTATGACTGGTTTCGACCTGCCGGAAAACTTCCACAATAATCCAAAGTCACTGGACAACTTTCACAATAATCCAGAGTCACTGCTCACGAGGGTCCGTCCCAAGACCATCCACGGGCAGATACCTGTTCCAAGGGAACTGAACCTTGAACCGGCCACGTCAAGTATTTCATCGAACTCCGATGATATGGCCGCAGCTCCTGAGAAGACCATCCGTGAGTTCTCCGTCCTATCCAGCAACAATGTCCCTACGGGACCAGCAGTCAACGCAGTGGAGAACTTCGAACTCAAGCCGGGAGTCATTCACATGGTTCAAGCCATTCCCTTCTGCGGACTAGCAACGGAGGATGCCAATAATCACCTTCAGCAATTCTTAAAAATCTGTAGTACTTTCACCATGAAAGGTGCATCCCCCGACACCATGAAAGACGCTAGAAGGCAATCCTGAGACCGCACCAGTCCAGGCCCTCGACACTCGCATGACTTGTGAGGTGTGTGGGAATACGGGGCATTCAGGGAGCAGCTGCCCTAAAACGCGACCGGAAGACGCCAACTTCATTGGTAATTCAAGCAACTTCAACAACGAGAATCGTCCCCAACCAGGCTGGAATTCGCGACCATATATTCCATTCTCCGAACAAGGTAACTCCTCTAGCAGTTCGTAGCAGTTCAATAAGCCTAGCTCTTTTGATCCAAAAGCTATGTACGATAGCATTAGTAAAAAGTTTCATGCAAATGATAGACTTTTCGAATCTATTTCATTACAAATTGAAACTTTGAACATTGCTATGAAAAATCAATTGAGTTTCAATAAAATTTTAGAAACACAAATAGCTTAGTTGGCTACCTCTTTGCCTAATGCTAATGCGGGAAAGCTTTCGGGGCAACCGGAACCTCCTCCCAAAGAGCACATCAATGCTGTCACCACTAGGGGTGGTAAGTCCACTCAGGACCCTCCACATCCTAGTGGTGCACCATTCACTGACAACACAGGCAAGGAGTAGGAGGAGACCACCGAAACAGAAGAAAAGGATGATCTAGAAACCATCACTGAAGCTGAGAAGGAGAAGGCACCATCGAAAACTCTTCCACATGAGTTTTACGACACAACGGTGTTGCCCTTCCCTCAGCGCAACACCGCCGATGAACAATATAGTAAGTTTGTTGAGGTCATTAAGAAGTTATATGTCAATGTTGGCGGTCGTTATAACTTATTTCGACCACCAATATTTCATGTTCCAAGGGTAAGTTTATGCAAATTTCATACATATTAACTGGTTCCACGAGTTGTGTACAAAAATCTTGCAGGAACACATGTCACAGTGCAAAAACATAGGAAACATGGAGAAAACATGTGAACCAGGAAGAAGGGCTAGATATGGGCTAAGGGCCCAGGCCGCCCGGCTCAGGTCCAGGCCGCCCGGCTTGCCACCAAGCCGCTCGGCCTGTGAAACTCTCCAAATGCCGCCATCTTCCACCCGCATGCAAGAGACAACGTGTCAAATACAACTCCATGGTGGAATCCGAGAGAACCAGTCACTATGCCACGGAAGGCCTTGCCACTTCATCAATCCAGCCCACGGATTGGCTAAGTCAGCAATCCAGGGGAGTTCCATCCAATGGCTAAGGAAGAAACACAAAAGAATCCAATGGTTGAGGCAAAAGCACACAAGAATAACCGCCAACCGACCTATAACCGCATTGGAGGAGCAATATGGACCGTGGGATGAAGTGAGGCGGTGGATCCAAGGGTTAGCCAGGCCGCCCGGCTTGGGTCCAGGTCGCCCGGCTCCACCCCGAGCCACCCGGCTTGGCACCCAAGCCGCCCGGCCTCTAACCGTCTCCAACCGCCACAACCGGCCTTCTCCATCACTTAGCACTATAAATACCCCCTTAGACCTCCCTTGTGAGGTGTGGATTAGTGGACAAATGTAGTGGTAGAGTGTATAGTGTGGAGAAGTGAAGCTTTCCCTTAGCATTGTAGAGAGAGTTCCTCTTGTATCAAGGAGAGTAGTGAGTGCAGAGTTCGGGAGTGGGATTTCTCTTCTCTCCTAGGCTTGTATCATCAAAGGAAGGATATTCAGTTCCAGGATTGTGTAAAGTTCCTTGTCTCTCACCTTTGTTATTACATTCTTACTTTACTTTCATACTTAGTTTTATACTTGTCTGTTTACGGGAACCTTGTGCATGCTTATAGTGTTGGCTATATAGTAGTGCTTGCTTTTCTGGCTCATTACCAGTAAGTAGTAAATTCTCTGAATGTCACGATGGTGTTCATACTTAGAGTTTGCCTTGGTTGGTCGGCTATCCCACGCAGCTCAGGTTGGTAGACACACTAGGTGATAGCTTTTGTGTTCTCAGTATTCCAATCCCGTTTGTTCGGATAGATTCGCTGACGATATAGCCGAAACCTGTAGCGCCCGCCTTTCTCGGCTGGGTTATCAGCACTCTGGTGCCTGGCAGTGGCTCTGCAGCTTTGGTGTCTATGTTTACATGACAAGTATAGTGCTTTGCATGCTTAGTATAGTAAGGTGCTTTAACATCTGTTGAGAATCTGCTTTCCTGTCTTTTGTCCTCTACTTGCTAGCTTCGCTAGTTTGGCCGTTGTGTTGTGTGATTATTATACTCCTCATTCCTCGTGGATTCGATACCTTGGAATACTCTCGGTTGAAAGGCTACAACGCGTTTTCCGTGCGCTTGCGGATTTATATGTAATAGGCTAAGAAACGCCAACAAGCTTTTCTGGCGCCATTCCGGGGAACGGTAGCTATCTTAACACAGAACCAAGGTCATCCTATCTCCTACTATACAACCACTATACCACTATCCCACCATACCACCATACCACCCCATGGATCACACGCCTATCTGCGAGTTATCAGCTCCAAAGGGCGATTTTCTGGAGCCTCCAACATCATCCGCCCCCATCATCACAGATGGCTATCAGCTACGTCCCGGCTTGATAGCCATTGTTCGGGACCAATCCTTCGCAGGATTGGAATCAGAGAGTCCCTACACACACCTCCGAGAGTTCGAGCAGCTTTGTAGCTGTATCTCCATTTCGGGTATGCCTGGAGAAACCCTCCGATGGTTGCTATTTCCGTTCTCATTGACGGGAGCAGCAAAATCGTGGTACAACCGAGCAGTCGGTGCAGTAAAGGGGAGTTGGGAGAGACTCCAAGTCAAATTCTGTCTACACTTCTTCCCACCAAATCGAGTCGTTGACCTCCGATGTGAAGTTCTCAACTTTCGTCAAGGAAGCGATGAGACTTTGGTGGTAGCCTGGTCACGTTACACCGGTCTGGTCGCATTTGGCCCAGATCTGGCGATCCAAGAGTCCATGCTCTTGCAGCACTTTGTCTGAGGCCTTTCACCAGGCGCAAGACTATGTTTGGACTTAGCTTTTGGAGGATCGTTTTCTCACCTATCTGCCCCAGAAGGACGAAGAGTCCTTGATAAAATCCTTGAAAAAGCTTCTAATGGCAGTACAATCGAGAAACCACGCTCACATCCACAAGATCCACCTGAACCCAGCTACCAGGAAGAGAGCCAGAACACCCATACCCCATCTCCACAAACTCTCATGATCACAGATGTCCCTGAACCTAGCACGTCACAGGACACTTAAAGGGTCAGTAAATCCGTGACGAATCCTCCGTCGGTTCCCCCATTCTCATTTGATGACGAGCTACTAACGGGCTTTGGTAAAACATCTCGGTTGCCCAAAGAAAGCCAAAGCTTCAAAAGGACCTCTCAACCAGCATATCTACTCCCAGAACAAACACATCAAATGAGAGAGGACCTTCTCTGGCTTACAGCTATGCTGAATTGGGAATGGCTAGAAGAGAGACGATTCGACACGAAAATGGTTAGGTTCTACCCAGGACCATCTCTCGTCTCTGGCCATGTATCCGACATGTTCCCACAAGATAACCTATATGACCCACGAGTTGGGGTGAACATCATTCCTAAACATGTTGTAGACACCCATTTCCCCACTCTCCCACGATCAAAATCGGACATTCACTTGAAGTGGAACAGGAATGAATCGTTGGAAAATCATGGAGTTATCAGGGTAATACCAGTAACCTTGCGGGACAAGCGGATGTTCTTAGATTTCCACGTCTTCGACATACCCGAGGAACCCATGCCACTCATACTGGTTGGGATCCCTATTGCTTCCCTGATCAAAACTACATCAACTGCAGGGCAGCTACAGCTCCAGTTTGGCAAAGAAGTGTTCGAAGTTGGCATGAGTCGAGCACTGAACACCAAAACGGAGGCTAAGCCCGAGGTTGATCTCCTAGAAGAAGTGATGGGTATTTCACTTGAGGAAGAGGAAGATCAACAAAGCCTAGAGGAAGAGGCTAGCAACTTCAGTGCGGTAGAAGAGCCGAGTTTGAGAAACTGGGTGAATCCTTGCGGCCCGTCCCCTCGAAAATTGAGCTTAAACAGCTACCGCCTGGCCTGAAGTATGCCTTCCTCAACAAGAATCCGGACACACCGGTAATCATCAGCGACAAGCTGACCGAGAATGAGAACCGGCGATTAATTGCAGTCTTGGAGAAGTACAGATCAATGCTTGGGTACTCACTCCAAGATCTGAAGGGAATCAGTCCGAACCTGTGCACTCATCGCATCCCGATGGAGACCGAGCACCGGCCCTCACGGGAACCTCAACGAAGACTCAATCAAGCGATGAGAGAGGTAGTCAAGAAGGAGGTGCTTAAACTCCTACACGCGGGTATCATCTACCCGATGCAAGATAGTGAATGGGTCAGTCCAGTCCAAGTTGTACCAAAGAAGAGAGGAATGACAGTTGTGAAGAACCAGAACAATGAGTTAATTCCTCAGCGCACTGTCATCGGATGGCGTATGTGTATCGACTATAGAAAACTCAATGCAGCCACCTGGAAAGATCACTACCCCCTTCCTTTCATTGATGAAATGCTCGAGAGACTGGCCAATCACTCCTTCTTCTGCTATCTTGATGGCTACTCTGGTTATCACTAGATCCCCATTCACCCGGATGACCAGAGTAAGACCACATTCACCTGTCCCTATGGCACTTTTGCCTATCGGCGAATGTCATTTGGGCTATGCAATGCTCCAGCATCGTTCTAGTGTTGCATGATGGCCATATTCTCTGACTTTATAGAGAACATAATGGAAGTATTCATGGACGATTTCTCAGTCTATGGCAAGACCTTTGATGGATACCTTGAGAACTTAGAAAAGGTTCTCTAGAGATGCAAAGAAGTAGACCTTGTCCTAAACTGGGAGAAATGTCACTTTATGGTCAGAGAAGGGATTGTGCTAGGACACAAGGTTTCAGAGAGAGGTATAGAGGTGGACCGTGCAAAAAATCGAAGTTATTGAGCAACTCCCACCTCCAACAAACCTCAAGGCACTCCGAAGCTTCCTTGGTCATGCTGGGTTTTATAGGAGATTTATCAAAAACTTCTCCTTTATTGTCCGACCATTGTCCAACTTGTTGGCTAAGGATACACCCTTTGTGTTTGACGACGCATGCCTAGAAGCCTTCCATACACTCAAGAAAGCTCTTGTCACAGCACCCATCATCCAACCACCAGACTAGAATGCTCCATTTGAGATCATGTGCGATGCCAGCGACTATGCTGTAGGAGCAGTCCTAGGCCAGAGCAAGGATAGAAAACATCATGCCATATCCTATGCTAGCAAGACACTGACTGGCCAGCAGCTGAACTACTCCACCACCGAGAAAGAGTTATTGGCCGTTGTCTTTGCCATTGACAAATTCAGATCAAACTTGGTAGGAGCCAAGGTCATAATATACACAGACCATGTAGCTCTCAAATACCTCCTCACCAAGAAAGATACAAAGCCACAACTAATACGGTAGGTCTTGCTACCTCAAGAATTTGACATTGAAATCAGGGACAAGAAAGGAGTAGAAAACTCAGTTGCTGATCATCTCTCATGAATGCAATTTGAAGAAACATTATCCTTGTCGATTGATGACTATATGAGAGATGACACACTTCTGAAGGTTACGACATCTCAACCATGGTATGCAGATTTGGTCAACTACATAGTCACGGGATACGTACCTAAAGAAGCTGACAAGAGAAAACTGGTCCATGACAGCCGGTTCTATCTCTGGGATGACCCCTACCTGTACAAGCTCTGCACTGATGGGCTCTTGCGTCGCTACATTCCCGCTTGTGAAGTCCCCCAGATCCTTGACAGATGCCATTCATCTTTCTACGGAGGTCACTATGGAGCCTACCGGACTCATGCAAAGATTTGGCAAAGTGGATTCTACTGGCCAAATATGTACGATGATACCAAATAGTTAGTGGGAAGGTGTTCAAGGTGCCAACGACAAGGAAACATAAATCCAAGGGATGCTATGCCACTCACCACTAACCTCCAACTCGATGTATTCGATGTGTGGAGCATAGACTTCATGGGGCCATTTCGCAAGTGTGGAGACAAAGAGTACATCCTCATCGCAGTGGATTATGTGTCAAAGTGGGTAGAGGCACTGCCGTGTTCCACGACAGATTCAAGACATTCTATCAGAATGTTCTATGACACCATATTTCCTCGATTTGGTACGCCAAGGGTCATTACAGTGATGGAGACCCACACTTCATTGACAAAAGATTCAAGAGGAGGTGCCTCGCAGAACTCGGTGTGGACCACCGTATTGCCACTCCTTACCACCCGCAGACAAGTGGCCAAGCTGAGACATCAAATAAACAGATCAAGAATATCCTGCAGAAGATTATCGAAGCTATGGGAAGAGATTGGGTATCCAAGCTACCCGATGCTCTATGGGCATACCGCACAACATATAAAACTCCCATTGGCATGACACCATATCAGATGGTGTACGGCAAGACTTGTCACCTGCAAGTAGAACTTGAGTTCAAGTCGCATTGGGCGATTAGGAAGTGGAACATGGATCTCCAATCGGCAGGAGTTTGACGTCAGATCCAACTCTCTAAATTGGAGAAATGGAGGGAGAAGGCCTACCACAGTGCCAAGCTGTACAAGGAGCGAACAAAAGATGGCACGACAAGCGTATCAAGATTAAGACATTCAAACCAGGCAATAAGGTATTACTTTTTAATTCTCGCGTTCGTTTGTTTGGTCATGGTAAGCTTAGAAGTAAGTGGGAAGGACCCTTTTTGGTCCTTGATGCCGCCGATCACGGTGCCATCACCCTCCAGGACGAAGACGGGAAGGTCTTTAAAGCAAATGGGCAACGCTTAAAAGTCTTCCTAGAGCCCGAAATGCCTCAGCTTGAAGAAGTGGACGTCTACGAGCTGCAAGGAACGGCGTGATCACACGTCCACGGTCTAGCGACGACCTAAAACGAGCCATGTACACTACCATGCTCCTCACTTTTCTGTCTTATCTCACCTTGTGCTTCCATACCACCAAAAATCTCAACAAAGAGCCGGCACATCATGATGAAAAAGGGTTTCAGTCCACCTAGAAGGGTAAAACCGACTTCTGGTCTGCCAAACCAGAGTCGGCAAGGCAGGTGCAAGCCGCCCGACCCCCTGGTGGAGCCGCCCGGCTCCTGGACAGGCCGCCCGACTTAGTGTCGAGCTGCCCGACCTAGAACGAGGCCGCCTGACCTCAAACTTTGCCGCCCGGCTGCCTCTATTCAAAATTTTTCGAGTTCAACTGATCCCTTAGCTGCCGGACTCTGTTGAGTGGATGAGATCGAGCTTTCACGATTTAAGGACGAGAGTTCTTCCCTTCCACCACTCTCATCACTCCCATCTCATCTCCACCTTGAAAAACCTAAGTCATGGCCTCCAACAACTCCTCTCCCAAGAGCCTAGTCATCACATCAGGCAACACGGCGACCTACTCGCCGCTGTCCAACCAAGAGATCAACCCCGACATGGTGTTAGATGTGGAACCTCTGGCCGCCCGGCTTGGAGAGGGGCCGCCCGACCTCCCCTGCGCGCTCACGCAGTGCGGGAAGACCGGCAAGGGGGCTATCTCCTGCACGCACCATCGCAAAGGTCTTCTGGGGCGATTCACCTTGACCCAACATCGGGAAGATCACCCCCAAGTCAGTGCCAATCCGGAAACTCTTCTCGGAAGATTCCGTGAAAGGCGAGGGCAACGGTGCGCCCAAGAGTCTAGGATCACCCTCCTACACCATCCAGGGAGGACCTACTCCCAATGGAGGGTGGGGGAAGGTGTTGATCCCGAGGCACAAAGAGAACGTCCTTAGGGGGGACGCATCAATTGATGAGTCCATTGACTCTACTCCCCCTAGGAGGATCGTGAAGAAGACCATCAAGCCCTCTCTGATCCGGGCTCCTCCTGGGCATTTTGAAGAATCAGATAAGGAGGAGGGGAAGAAAGAGACCATTGAGCCTCTCAAGGCAAAGATTGCAGCCATGAACAAAAGGTTCATCATGCTTGAAGAACGTTGCGCAAAAGGAGAACTTTGGAAGTGGGAGATCAATGATAAAATAGAAATCCTTAGGAAGGGCTTCTCTTCCAAGTTCCGCCGCCTTCCTAACGCCACTGGGCATCCCGACATCTATGATCCACCTATGCCATAGATGCCCATGACATTAGAATAAATTGTAGTATAGGCGCCCTTTTTGTTTTCTTAGTGCTTAGTTTGTTTTATGTCTTTCTTTGTATGATCTGCGCCTATGTTATTTGTTTTCTTTAATGCTTAGTACAATAAAGTTTCTGTTTACCCTACTTTGAGTTCAAGTGTGGGGGAGGATTGCACTTAGCCTCCCCCATCTCTCGTCACTAACCCTGCAGAAAAGAACGAAGAAACACGATGTATAGGGTTAAATCGCGCTGCACACAAAAATTTGGGACAAACCGAGCCAAACCTAAGCCGCCCGGCTCCACCGCGAGCCGCCTGGCTTGGCACCTAGGCCGCCCGGCACCCACTCAGGTTGTCCGGCCTGTCACGACGGTGAAAAACATACCACACGCAGAAACGGTGTCCCAAAGCACCTCTCCATGCAACATGATCGGTGCAAGGATCGAAAGACCCACATGTTAGGCCGCCCGGCTCCTGACCAGGCCGCCCGGCCTGCCACCAGGCCGCCCGGCTCAGTCTTGGCTGAGTTGGCCCATCTTCATGTCGACCCTGCACAAGGACCAGGTATTATCGCGAAAATTTCAATTTTGGTCCATATATTCCATTCTATACATGAAACTTGGATAAACTTTACTCTACATGATCATATTGATAGCGTATGTCTATGCTCGTACAAATTTTACTCCCTATGTTGAAGTAAATTTGCCCATGGATACCTTCTGTTTAGGGACCCACTTTGATTTAAGTTGTTGATTCATGAGATATAAGTAACATGGATACATGGCAGTGATTCCCCGCTAAGGCAAAGAGCTTTTGTTTTGTTAAAATTTTAAAATGTGATCTACTCCAATGTTCTCAACTCACATGTCCTACCAATGCCACAAATACAATATGTATCAAAGACATCTTGGAATGTTTTGAACTTCATCAAACCTTGTGCCATCAAATGAGTTAGAATCATTCATGACTTTTGGCTATCACGTACACGTTCATACCACAAAGTTCCAATAAGTTGTGCTATGCCAATGTTCCAATCCCCCCGTTATCAATCATGCAAAAAGAGAGGAAAAGAGGCATGGATTTGAATTGACAAAAAAAGAAAAAAAAAGTGAGAAAAAAATGGAGGAAAATACCATGCCCTCTCTCGCATCAAAAAGGGGAATACCAAATCACACTTACCAATAACTTTCCGCCACACTTGCACATAGTCAAAATTCTTGATTTGATTCATACTCTGATTTGACACTTGCTTTGACTTGGTGATACAGACATGATGAGATAGTCTCACTCTCGTTTAGCTCCACCCAAAACTTAGATTAGGAGGAGAGGAAACACAAGGATTCTCATCCTTTGATTGATTGAGAGGTGACCTTGAGAACAAAAGAGTAGACACTATGTCTTTTGACTAGAAAAAAAAAACTCTGTTGCTCTTAGCTGGGAGAAAATTGCTGTGACACCAGAAACTTGTTCTCAATTTCAACATCTCAAAATCTAAGTGTAGCCACGATTGAAATCCTAGGTAAGATGAACCAACTTGGGAGTGACATTTGTACTTGCTTAGGCTACAGTTGTCATATGCCCTCTACACCATGCTTAACTCTTGTTTTGCTCGAGGACGAGCGAAAGTCTAAGTGTGGGGGGCTGTTGGCGGTCGTTATAACCTATTTCAACCACCAATATTTCATGTTCCAAGGGTAAGTTTATGCAAATTTCATACATATTAACTGGTTACACGAGTTGTGCACAAAGATCTTGCAGGAACACATGTCACGGTGCAAAAACATAGGAAACATGGAGAAAACTTGTGAACCAGGAAGAAGGGCTGGATATGGGCTAAGGGCCCAGGCCGCCCGGCTCAGGTCTAGGCCACCAGGCTTGCCACCAAGCCGCCCGGCCTGTGAAACTCTCCAAATGCTGCCATCTTCCACCTGCATGCAAGAGACAACATGTCAAATACAACTTCACGGTGGAATCCGAGAGAACCAGTCACTATGCCACGGAAGGCCTTGCCACTTCATCAATCCAGCCCACGGATTGGCTAAGTCAGCAATCCAGGGGAGTTCCATTCAATGGCTAAGGAAGAAACACAAAAGAATCCAATGGTTGAGGCAAAAGCACACAAGAATAACCGCCAACCGACCTATAACCACCTTGGAGGAGCAATATGGACCGTGAGATGAAGTGAGGTGGTGGATCCAAGGGTTAGCCAGGCCGCCCGGCTTGGGACCAGGTCGCCCGGCTCCAGCCCGAGCCACCTGGCTTGGCACCCAAGCCGCCCGGCCTCTAACCGTCTCCAACCGCCACAACCGGCCTTCTCCATCACTTAGCACTATAAATACCCCCCTTAGACCTCCCTTGTGAGGTGTGGATTAGTGGACAAATGTAGTGGTAGAGTGTATAGTGTGGAGAAGTGAAGCTTTCCCTTAGCATTGTAGAGAGAGTTCCTCTTGTATCAAGGAGAGTAGTGAGTGCAGAGTTCGGGAGTGGGATTTCTCTTCTCTTCCAGGCTTGTATCATCAAAGGAAGGATATTCAGTTCTAGGATTGAGTAAAGTTCCTTGTCTCTCACCTTTGTTATTACATTCTTACTTTACTTTCATACTTAGTTTTATACTTGTCTGTTTACGGGAACCTTGTGCATGCTTATAGTGTTGGCTATATAGTAGTGCTTGCTTTTCTGGCTCATTACCAGTAAGTAGTAAATTCTCTGAGTGGCACGACGGTGTTCATACTTAGAGTTTGCCTTGGTTGGTCGGCTATCCCACGCAGCTCTGGTTGGTAGACACACTAGCCGAAACCTGTAGCGCCCGCCTTTCTCGGCTGGGTTATCAACACTCTGGTGCCTGGCAGTGGCTTTGCAGCTTTGGTGTCTATGTTTACATGACAAGTATAGTGCTTTGCATGCTTAGTATAGTAAGATGCTGTCTTTTGTTCCCTACTTGCTAGCTTCGCTAGTTTGGCCGTTGTGTTGTGTGATTATTATACTCCTCATTCCTCGTGGATTCGATACCCTGGAATACTCTCGGGTGAAAGGCTACAACGCGTTTTCCGTGCGCTTGCGGATTTATATCTAATAGGCTAAGAAACGCCAACAATCAATATACCCCTGCTAGATGCTATGCAGGTACCGACATGCGCCAAATACTTAAAAGATATACTCAACAATGAGAAACCGTTGCCACCAGTGGAAATTGTGCACATGACCGAGGAGTGTAGCACAACTATACTCAACCAGCCTCCACCGAAGAAGAAGGACCCTGCAGTCCTACCATTCCATGCTCAATTGGGAACCAAGTCTTCAATCAAGCCTTATGTGAGCTCGGAGCAAGCGTCAGTGTTATGCCCAAAATTGTCTTCGACAAGCTCAATCACGCTGGACTCGTCCCCACAAATATGTGCTTGCAACTTGCGGACCAGTCCATCCGACACCCCGCAGGAATCGCCGAGGATGTTCCGGTGAAGATCCGAAACTTTCTCATTCCTGTGGACTTTGTGGTATTGGACATGGAAATAGATGCAAAGACACCGCTCATTCTTGGGCGACCGTTTTTGAGCACCGTGGAAGCGAGCATTGATGTCGGAGCTGGAAAAGTCCACCTCAACATCAATGGAATGAGGGAGACATTCTCCTTCAAACCAAAAGTGGAACAGTGTAATCAAGTGAAGTTTTTCAAGTGGCAAAAGTATGTGCCGAAGCCATCAGTTTACGACGCTTCCGGAAAAGAGATGGACAGTCTCGTAGCATTTATGAAACAGAAGTTAGCCACCGAGGCTGCCATCCGATAACGGGAAGAAGACGAATGGAAGAAGGCGAAAGCAATCAAGGCTAGCCGCAACAACCAGGAAACAGGAGGCAAAGCTCCTGTTAAGATGGTCGGCACACATGAGCCTATAAGACCCATCAATCAAGGGTGCAACAAGAATCAACATACCCATGATGCAACTGGGACAAACACTATGGGGCATGTTGAAAACAAGCGCACCTAGGACTCATTCACGACAAACTCCAAGTAGCTCGCAAAAGTACCACTTACCTCCCCGTACATACGTCCGTGCGACATCCCAAAGGGTGGTAAATGGTTCGCTCACGCCAAGAGGTAAAACTGGCATTATCCTTCGACGGGATATTTATTTTCCACTAGTTTTAATTTTTCGTCCTCCATGGCATATTTAAATCTTTGTACCAAATTTAATTTTCTTTGCATTTACTTTATTATCCTCCCTTATTTTTCGAAAAAAAAATTATTGGTTGGCCGACCTCCCTCCACAGGTAAGGCAAGGGGTCATGCGTGTGGCCGGCCGACCACGGTCATGAGGCCGCCCGACCACCCCCTTTTTGTAGGACCGAGACGTGGGACCAGAGGGGGGGAATAGGAGCACTTAAAAACTCAAACTCACGAACCCCCGGTGCAAACTGACAGCTACTACACTCAACAAGCGCTAGACACCGTCCATTGAAAGGAAACGTGTCTAGCAAGCACTTGGTGTCGCCCACTGAATGGGTACACACAAGGCGAGCGGAAGCACGAGACTCAACGATCACAAGATCGCAAGCGAAACAATGACTCACGCACCAGCGTCTTGTTCACCACTCAACGCACCGAAATGCGCCCTACTGGTTCACAGCAGGTTAAGAGTATGGGCAGCAACAAGGAACACTAAAAGTGAGGTCGAAGCAAAAGCCGGACAGCGAAAACCCCAACAAAAAAACTCACAGCCACCTTACAGGCTACTGCCGGACTGTCCGATAGAGGGCACCAGACTGTCCGGTGGACCCGAAAGGTCCGGTGACTGAGCCGGATGGTCCGGTAGCAGCGGGGCTGGACTCCCAACGCCGGACTGTCTGGTCGCCTGCGCTGGACTGTTCGGTGACGCCGGATAGTCCGGTAGCAGAGCCGGACTGTCCGGTGGGGCAGAAACTTGAGCCTCTCAAACCCTAAACTTGACCAAACCTTGTCCAATCTTCACGAAATTTGACACAGGCTATTTAAGCACTATTCCAAAGCTATTCCCAAAAGATAAACTCAAAATGATCAACGGATTAGCAGGAATTTCAGATCGCGAGAAGAGGCAAGCTTTGGGCAAGAAAAGAGGAAAACTCAAATTCGACTTGCTCGTGGCAAACCTGCAGGTTTGTGATGCACTAGGGCATAATCTCCACGTCCTTGCAAGTCCAAAACACTGGCAAAAGAAAGGATTCACCTATGGCCAAAGCAAACACCCAAAAGCCAAGGATTGAACCCAAAAACCAAACTAGAAGGAGGAGGAGGAGAGGGCTGCACACATGAGCTCGAATTCTGCTGAAACTTGATGGATTAATCACGAAATTGAGTTCATACAAAGTTCCTATAGCCTATCACCCTTCATACTTCCCTCTTGTGTGAAGAACACTAGCTAGGAGACTCAAATCCTAGCCCTAATGTTCTCTCTTCTCTCTTTGGCACATGGCTGTGTGGAAATGAAGCCTGGGTTTTCTAATAGTGGAAGAGTCACCTAAATGACCAGTCACTTAGGTATTTATAGCCCTAGGCCTAACGACACATTTAACACTAAGACCCTTACTCTAGAATGCTTGAAAGTGGCTGAAATGAAAAAGATACATTCGGCCGACTACGGCTACGCTTTGATCTTCTTCTTCTCCACGCCTCGCTTAGATGTACGTCACGTAGCCAGTAGTCCAGAAGCTTCCTCCGGTTTTGAAGTCAGAAACCGGAAAACTTTATTCTGCGGGCTTCCTGGGCCGGGTCTTGGCCCAATCTTCTATCTTAGCGAGTCGAAGCCCAACCCACCAAGTCATCTGAACTTGGGTGGCGGTTTTGAGCCGAAGCCACCAAAGCCTCCCTCACACGCCTTCGCGCCATGCGCTCGGGTTGGAGCACCACGGTGGCACCCGGTTTCTCTAGTCCATCGGAGTCGCCTCGAGGTCCATCGGAGGGCTTACACCACCGTTGCCGAACCGCCCCTCCGTGTACCGAGCTCCCATGGCCGACCGACGCCGAGCATTGCCTTCAGTCCATTGGAGGGCTTATGCCTCAGTCCATCGTGGTCTTCATCATCTACCTCCAGTTCATCAGAGGGCCTCCAGTCCATCGGAGGGCATGAGCTCCTTGGCAATCACTCATCACACCAGGAGAGCAATGAGGCCAGTCCATTGGCTCTCAATCTCCCCCTTGATGAGTGCATTGTCAATACCTTCAACCTATAACCTGAAATGTAACAAAGACAAAAGAAAAGCCTAAAACCGAAAAAGAAAGAAAGAAAGAAGAAAGTTGCTCAAAATGCCTAGGAACCAACTACAAGCAAAGAAACAGGGCACAATGAGACAACAAAAGAAAACAAAGCATTGGCTCCTCAAGACAGATGCAAAAGGCTCAACGCACCGATGCAAAGAGCATGCTAAAACCTCAAACTCCCCCTGAAATGCATCCTCACAAATGCAATATGGATGCACTAACCTCAAACTCCCCCTTGTCCATATTTTTAAATTTCTCCCCCTTGGAGGTACACTAATCTCTCCCCCTTGTTGACAATGGACACATCAAGGGTTCCTCGAACTCAACTCCCCCTAGACTAGACAACTCCCCCTGAAAATATGCCATGAAATGCAAGGAGTGTAACTGAAAGAGCTCAGAAAGGATAGAAAGCTAGTAATCACAAGTTCTAGTATACAGAGCAAGTGAGGGCAAGGAAGCATATAACAAGCTCAAATGAATCTATCTTACACATATCAAGAGCAAGCTTGTTTTTCAGGGTTATTGAAAATAAAGCATCACCAACATGAATAGCACCTAGCAAGATAGGCATGAATAGCAAGATGCTAGCAAAACATACAAGGTGTGCTACTCTCAACCAAAGCATATACATCTAGCCATAAGCATTTCAGATACTTGCAAATTTCAGATTTAAACATTTGTATTCATAAGCAAGTTTTTTTGTGCTAGGAGTTATTTACTTGTCTTCTACCACTTCTTACCAACCAATGCCAAGCCTAGGCTCAAGGAACCATAAGAAGCTTAAGACAAGGTTTTGGTCATACATAGCCTAGTCCAAGTTCATGTCAAAGTGCAATGACAAGCAGTCTCAAACTAGATCAGTGTGACAAGCAAACCCACTTGGATCTTTCTCAATTTAGCACATAAGACACCACTTGTAAGCATTTGAATTCAGATTTCAATTTAAGCAAGGTGTCATAAAAGCCTAGGCATTAACTTAGCAAAGGCATACAACTAGCATATCTAGGTATGAAATGATAGCATAGCATTCAACAAACCTACACATGCTAGGTAGCCAAGTCAAGTGGTGATCATGCTTTTTGATTTGCAAAGAATAAAATGACTTAGCTCACAACTAGTATTCAATAGACTCAAGAGAGCTTAGCCAACCATGATCAAGCATGCAACTGTATAATCTAGTACAAGCAAGTACTGACTCATCATTCCAAAAGAGCTCTAGTGCTAGTGTAGTGAAAATGCATATGATACAATGCAATGCATGTTATGATACAATATGCAAAAGAAACAAAGAGAAATAAAAAGCAAGATAAAAGCAAAATCTAAACTACAGAAGCCATTCCTTACTAAAAGGAATAGCACACTATCCCTGACTAAAAGGGATAGCACACTCCAAGCTCACCTCTCAAATGCGTAAAAGCATCAAACTCTAGGGGCTTGGTAAAGATATTGGCCAACTGGTTTGCAGATACTACATAGATTAAGTCTATGTCCCCCTTCTCATAGTGATTTCTCAAAAAGTGAAACCTCACGTCTATGTGTTTGGCTCCAGAGTGCAAGACAGGGTTCTTAGCTACAGAGATAGCAGAAGTAGAGTCAACTAGAAGAGGGATTTTTCAAAACCTAAGGCTGAAATCACTAGGGGTGGCTTTTATCCACAAAAGCTGAGAGCAGCAACTAACAACAGCAACATATTCTGTCTTAGTGGTGGAAAGAGCTACACTAGCTTGCTTGCGGGAGGACCAAGAGACAAGAGAGGTTCATAAGAGTTAGCATGTGCCGGAGGTTGACTTGCGATCAATCCGGCGGCCAGCATGGTCAGCATCTGAGAACCCTCTAAGAGAAAGAGAAGAACTCGAGAAATACCAAAGACCAAGCGCAGGAGTGAATTTCAAATACCTGAAAATGCGCTTCACCGCTTGACGGTGAGAAGCCCTAGGAGAAGCCTGGCAGCGCGCACAGAGGCAGACCGCGAACTGAATGTCCGGCCTGGTCGCCGTTAGGTAAAGAAGTGAGCCGATCATCCCTCGAAATTTCTTCTGGTCCACCGTCTCCCCATCTTCATCAGCATCAAGCGCCGTGTTTGTACTCATAGGAGTTGTTATGGGTTTAGAGTCACCCATGTTAAACTTCTTGAGTATGACCCTTGTGTACTTGGCTTGATGGACGAAGGTACCCTCAAGGCCTTACTTTATCTGCAGCCCGAGGAAGAACTGGAGCTCACCCATGAGACTCATCTCAAATTCCCTGCTTATCTGTTCAGCAAAACTAGACACCAAAGCGTGAGATGAACCACCAAAGATTATGTCATCAACATATATCTGAACTATCAGGGTGTCACCGCCAAGACTCAACAAAAACAAGGTCTTGTCTACTGAATCCATCACAAACCCAGACTTGAGCAGGAAACTCTTCAACCTAGCATACCAAGCTCTAGGAGCTTGCTTCAGACCATAAAGGGTTTTCCTCAACTTATACACCGGGTGTGGAAATTTAGTACTCTCAAAGGCAGGAGGTTGTCTCACATATACCTCCTTCTCTATGAACCCATTTAGGAAAACAGACTTGACATTCATTTGCTGCAGTTTGAAGCCTTTAGAGGCCACAAAGACAAGCAAAATCCTAATGGCTTCCAAACGAGCTACAAGGGCAAAGGTCTCCTCATAATCTATCCCCTCTTTCTGACAGAAACTCTAGGCAACCAATCTCGCTTTGTTCCTCACAACCATCCCATTCTCACCCTGTTTGTTTTTGAAAACCCACTTGGTATCTATAGGGCGACAGTTTGGTGGAGGTTCAACTAAATCCCAGACATGGTTTCTCTCAAAGTTCTCCAACTCCTCATGCATGGCGTTCACCCAGTTAGGATCAGATAATGCATGTGACACATCCCAGGGCTCAAAAGAAGCAACATATGCAGAGTGGAAGAAAAAGGCTAGAGAAGCAACCGACGAGCGTGTGACACGCTGGTGAATGTCTCCAATCATCCTGTGTGGAGGGTGATCCCGCTGGACCTGCCGAGATGGAACAATCTCGGAGGTCACCTCCCTTGTGTCCTCAGCGGGGCCAGCCTCTGCTCGAGCTTGCTGTCGGGGGAGTAAGGAGGAAGCCGTAGGCAAGGATCCTCCATCATCATTAGAGCTCGTATCAGAGGGGACAGGAGCTGCAGCCGGTGCGGTGGCTCCTGCATCACCATCATCAACCGCACCTTCCTCATCCTTAAAGATGGGGGTGCCTTCTTCATCATCACCTGAAAGCTCAAAAACAGGGGTTGTGCAGGGCATAGTTTCATCAAAAGAAACCTCACAAGTCTCAACAACTTGCTTGGCCTCCAAAATCCACACACGAAAAGCCCTAGAACTAGAAGCATACCCCAGAAAAATCCCATCCAAACAACGAGACTCAGACTTGTCCAAATGCCCCGCCTTCTTAAGCACAAAACTTCTGCAGCCAAACACTCGCAAATACTTGACGCTGGGCTGCCTACCAAACCCAAGTTCATACGAGGTCTTCCCAAGGAAAGCTCGCAAGAAGATTCGGTTCGCAATGTAACAGGCCGTATTCACTGCCTCAGCCCAAAAGAGCCTCGGAGTCCTATGCTCATCGAGCATCGTCCGTGCCGTTTCAACGAGTGTGCGGTTCTTGTGTTCCACAACACCGTTCTGCGGTGGGGTATATGGAGAAGAAAACTGGTGCTCAAGACCAAGGTCACGATAGAAGTTTTCGAACCGAGAGTTTCTGAATTCTCCACCATTATCACTGTGGATAGCCCTCATGGCCTTATGACTCTCGTTTCTCAACCTCAATACCAGATCCCAAACAAAACCAAACGCCTCATCCTTAAACTCCATGAAAAATACCCACAAAAACCGCGAAAAGTCGTCCACAACGGCAAGCACGTACCACTTCCCACCGACCGACGCTACCCGAGTGGGACCTACTGTATCCATATGGAGTAGCTCACCCGGATAGGAGGTCATAACCTGAGACACAGGAATGTGAGAAGCGGCAACCATCTTGCCGTGACGACAGAGGTGGCATACTAAATCCTTCTCAACTCTTAATTTGGGCAATCCTCGGATTAGGCCCATTAAACTCAACCTGACTAGCAGATCAAAGCTCAAGTGACTAAGCCTCCTATGCCACTTCCATATATCAGCAGAAGGACTAGCAACCAAACAACGCACAGGGCCAGAAACAGATGTGAGGTCGACCCTAATAACCTGACCAAAAAGCAGCAAAGAGCAAACAAGGGTCTCCTCAGCATCAAGAACGCAACACACACCCTTCTTAAAACGAACCTCAAAACCTTCATAAAAAGTTGCGAAACAGAGACCAAACAGAACCCAGATTCCGAACAAAAGTAACTTCTCTCAGGGAAAGCTTAGCAGAGAGCGAAACAGAGCCAACATCCAACACTTTACCTTGACCACTATCCCCGAATGTGATGTACTCCTTGGTGCTCATGGGGTTGAGGCTGGAGAACCACTTGCGGTGCCTTGTCATGTGCCTAGAGCAACTGGAGTCCATGATCCACACGTCCTCCATGCCTCGATCCTGCAAAATCAAGTAAAGCGACGGTAAGCAAACGGTCCGGCACTGGGGTTAGTACCAAAACTGATGTACCAGTGCTGAGCCATCTGCTCAAAAGTGGGGTAAGCACAATCAAAGAAATCATCATGACGATCAGGGTAACCACGACCTCCAAAGCTTGAACCCTCGAAAGCTCTCCCAAAGCCACGGTCACGAGGTCCATAGTCGTGCTGAAAATGACTAGGAGCTCGACCGACAAAGCGTTTCTCACCACCAGGAGTACGGGCCTGAAAGCCGCCTCCTCTCTCACCACCAGCAACACAGTCTCTCATCTCACCGCGGTGGGGAGGATTTTGCCTACCACCCGGGTAGAACTGATCCTGGTTCCCCCAAGCTCTCTCCTGCCTCTTAACCCGCTTCCTCCTGAAGCAAAACTCCTCTAGGTGGCCATTCCGCTGGCAGAACTCACAGTGGTAGACAGACCTCCTAGGAACAGGGTTAGGCTGGGACTTGGACTTAGATGGTGTGGCCTTGAGTGGCTCAAGCTGCTGAACTGGCTTCTTGCCCTTAGACTTAAGCTCTTCCTCAACAATCTTGTTCAGCTCAGCCTGAGAAGGCTTGGGTGTCCAGTACTGCTTCTTTGGGGCAGCCTTGGGTGGCTCATGGTAAACCCCATCAACAGTCTCACCTGGCTAGGTAGGTGCAGCCTTGATCTTAATTGGGGCACTCTTCTCACTCGATGTGCTACACTCTCCAAACCCACAACCTCTCATGTCACACTCAGCTCTCTTGGTGCTCTCTATGATCATTTCTAGTTGGGGTTGTCTTGCATATACCGAACTCAGCACCTCTCTCAACCTGTTGTTGTCATCTCTCAAAGACAACACCTCCTTCCTCAGATCCTCCAGAACTATAGTCTGGGCAGCACAAGTGTCATAGTCTAGGGAGGGAACCACATGAGCTTTCTCCAACTTCCTTATGGTGGCATCCCAATCCACCAGCTGCATCCTAAGGGTTAGGCAGTTCTCACAAGTGTCAGTAGACGCTGAAAGCACCTCAAAGTCAGCTCTCAACTGCTCTAACTCACCTCTCAAAGTAGGACAGACCATACACGCACCCAAAAGCACAGGTTTAGCCCTAAGCTCCTCAAGCTCCATGAGCTGCCCCTCAAACTTCTCCTTCAGCATAGCTAGCTTTCTAGCTAGACAGGGGCAGGACTCACACTCAAGCTCTCCATTCAAAGTAGGTTCATCCAGCTTGGACTGAAGTTTGCCCATCTCAACCTTCAGCTCATCTATCTCCTCTACCCTCTTGGCATACCTATCTCTCTGGTCACCAAGCTATGTCATGAAAGACTCGCAGGTAGGGCACTCAAGCTCACTGGGTTGGGGTCTCACACTCCTCAACCTCTCATTCTCCTCTAAAGCCTCAGCAAGTTGGGCTTTCAACTTCTGCAGCTTCTTAGTTGCCTTCTCCAGCATCTTATCCTGGGCTTTCAACTCTCGGCTGTTCTGCTCTAGCATCTCAACGATTTCAGCTTGCTCAGGAGTTACCTCATCATCGGAAGAAGAGTTGCTGCCATCATCCTTGTTCTCCTGATCCTCAAGCGCCAAGCTCCTCTTGCCCTTGTTCTTGCGCCAGGACTTGGTGGAGACGAAGCACAAGCCAGTTGGACCTCCTTGATCATTCCTCTTGTCCTTCCTGTACGTGATCTCCTCATCACTCGAGCTCGACGAGGACGAAGAGGAAGAAGATCTGCTGCTGCAGAACCAGATCTCGGCGAAGAAGTCCTTGTCCCGCTTCCGGTTGTCCTTCTGGTAGCTCTTGAAAGCCTTCCGGAAGTTCTTCCTGCCGAAGGGACGCTTGCCAAAGCTGTGCTTGCTGAAGCGGTGCTTGTCAAAGCTCGGCTTGCCAGAGTGGTACTTGTCGGAGTCGCGGGAGTAGCTCTTGCCCTTCTTGTAGTAGTCGTTCTTGTTAGGGCACTTGGCGATGAAGTGGCCGACCTCTCCGCACTCGAAGCACTTAGGCCGCTCACCCTTCTTCTTGCTCATCGGGTTGTCATAGGCGCGCTCAATGTGACTAGACACCAGACATAGCTCCTCATCCCCAAGCGATGCCAACTGCTCCTCTGTCACAGACATCAAAGCAGAAAACAAGAAGTTGTGCATAAGGGGGTTAGCAACAGACTCACTAGAGGGGGTAGCCAAGGCCAGACTCTTAGAACCTGTACAAGCAAGGGAATCCCTCAACTTTTAATCTACTTCTGTGGCCTTGAGCTTACTATAGAGCGCCTCTACTCCTATCGTATCATACCCTGCCGATTCAATGATTGAGTTCACCTTGATCTCCCATACTTTTCTATCCAAAGCATAAAGCAATTTGACTGCCAGCTGATGATCGGTGTATGGGAGTTCAGCGAGGGCAGAGTTGACACGCAACTTGTTGATGATCGACTGAAAGCGACCAAACAAGTCGTCTACTGACTCTCCCGGCTTTTGGACGAAATTTTCATATTCGCGCTGGTAAGTCTCCACAAGCCTAGCCTTAATCATCGCGGTACCCTCATGGTGTGCACTAAGCAGTGACCATATCTCACGCGTCGTCTTAAGGTGACTCACTCTCTCATAATCCATGGGACTAAGCCCGAAAAAGAGAAAGTTAACAGCCTTAGCATTCGCCTCATGCTGAGCCACGATCTCAAGCGTAGTATGCTCCGCAGCTGGAAGTACCACAAAAGTCGTACTCTGAGTAGCATACCATATGTTCTGACTCTGGCTAACAAGGAACGCCTCCATCCTACCCTTCCAGTAGGGATAGCCATCGGAGCCAAGAACCGGAATCTTCCTAACTGGCTCTGATACCACTTGTAGGACCGAGACGTGCAACTAGAGGGGGTGAATAGGAGCACTTAAAAACTCAAAACACACGAACCCTCGGTGCAAACTGACAGCTACTACACTCAACAAGCGCTAGACACCGTCCACTGAAAGGAAACGTGTCTAGCAAGCACTTGGTGTCGCCCACTGAACGGGTACACACCAAGCGAGCGGAAGCACGAGACTCAACGATCATAAGATCGCAAGTCAAGCGAAACAACAACTCACGCACCAGCGTCTTGTTCGCCACTCAACGCACCGAAATGCGCCCTACTGGTTCACAGCAGCTTAAAAGTATGGGCAGCAACAAGGAACACTAAAAGCGAGGTCGAAGCGAAAGCCGGACAGCGAAAACTCCAACGAAAAAACTCACAGCCACCTTACAGGCTACTGTCGTACTGTCCGGTAAAGTGCACCAGACTGTCCGGTGGACCCAAAAGGTCTGGTGACTGAGCCGGATGGTCCGGTAGCAGCCGGGCTGGACTCCCAACGCCGGACTGTCCGGTGGCCAGCGCCGGACTGTCCGGTGACGCCGGAAAGTCCGGTAGCAGAGCCGGACTGTCCGGTGGGGGCAGAAACTTGAGCCTCTCAAACCCTAAACTTGACCAAACCTTGTCCAATCTTCACGAAATTTGACACGGGCTATCTGAGCACTGTTCCAAAGCTATTCCCAAAAGATAAACTCAAAATGATCAAGAGATTAGCAGGAATTTCAGATCGCGTGAAGAGGCAAGCTTGGGGCAAGAAAAAAGGAAAACTCAAATTCAACTTGCTCATGGCAAACCTGCAGGTTTGTGATGCACTAGGGCATAATCTCCACGTCCTTGCAAGTCCACAACACCGGCAAAAGAAAGGATTCACCCATGGCCAAAGCAAACACCCAAAAGCCAAGGATTGAACCCAAAAAACAAACTAGAAGGGGAGGAGGGGAGGGCTGCACACGTGAGCTCGAATTTCTGCTGAAACTTGATGGATTAATCATGAAATTGAGTTCATACAAAGTTCCTACAGCCTACCACCCTTCATCCTTCCCTCTTGTGCGAAGAACACTAGCTAGGGGACTCAAATCCTAGCCCTAATGCTCTCTCTTCTCTCTTTGGCACATGGCTGTATGGAAATGAAGTCTGGGTTTTCTAATAGTGGAAGAGTCACCTAAATGACCAGCCACTTAACTATTTATAGACCTAGGCCTAACGACACATTTAACACTAAGACCCTTACTCTAGAATGCCCGAAAGGGGCTGAAATGAAAAAGATACAATCGGACGACTACGATGACGCTTTGATCTTCTTCATCTCCACGCCTCGCTTAGATGTACGCCACATAGCCAGTAGTCCGGAAGCTTCCCCCGGTTTTGAAGTTAGAAACCGGAAAACTTTATTCTGCGGGCTTCCTGGGCCGGGTCTTGGCCCAATCTTCTATCTTGGCGAGTCGGAGCCTAGCCCACCAAGTCATCTGAACTTGGGTGGCGGTTTTGAGCCGAAGTCGCCAAAGCCTCCCTCACACGCCTTCGCGCCATGCACTCGGGTTGGAGCACCACAGTGGCACCCGGCTTCTCCAGTCCATCGGAGTCGCCTCGCGGTCCATCGAAGGGCTTACACCACCGTTGCCGAACCGCCTCTCTGTGTACCGAGCTGCCATGGCCGACCGACGCCGAGCATTGCCTCTGGTCCATTGGATGGCTTTTGCCTCAGTCCATCGAGGTCTTCATCATCTACCTCCAGTCCATCGGAGGGCCTCCAGTCCGTCGGAGGGCTTGAGCTCCTTGACAATCACTCATCACACCAGGAGAGCAATGAGGCCGATCCATTGGCTCTCACTTTTCCCTCTTGCTCATTTCTCTTTCTTCCTCTCCTCTCTCTTTCTCTCTTTCTCTTTTCTTTTCTTTCTCTTTCTCTTTTGCTCTTTGCTACATTCCTAAGCAAGGCACAAAGTAGAGAGGGGCAACACCTAGGTGGCCGGCCGACCGCGCCCCGTGGTCGCCCGACCGGCCACTCCTTCCCACTTGCCCTCTTTCTCCTCCTCCCTTTCACTTTCATCTTTGGATAAACACACTCAAAGCAGCAGCAAATCGGCCGACCATGGCCACTTTCGGCGCACACAGGCTCGAGTGGTCGCCAGACCAAATGCCTAGGCCGGCCGACCTCATGATGAGGCCGCCTGACCACGGCTGCCGGTTGCCCAACCACCCTCGCTTTCGGTGCACTCTTCCTCTTTCCCTTTGCTGCATCCTTGCGCAAATATGACACCCAGGCCAGCCGACCTAATGATGGTCGCCTGACCTCCTCTTTCAGTGCATGCAAGCTGAGAACTCTCCCACCGTCTCGTTCTTTCACAAATCAGTGCACTTTTCTCACCCCTGCTGCACTCTTTGGCTTCACTAAGAAATCAAGCAGCCACCCAACAGATGCGGTAAGCCGGCCGATTAGACCTCAGGCCGGCTGACCCCATCACTAGGTCGCCCGACCTCCTGCCTCGGTCGCCCGGCCCCCTGCTCGCTCCATTCGCCTATAAAAAGCCCCCTCAACTTCCTTGCTCAGTGCACCATGCAGCAACACTGCCACTGCAAACACCTCTCCCCCTCTCATAATTCCCTTGTTTAGTAGCTAATCTAGCTCTTTTGCTTAGCCAAAATAACGCCCAAATAAAAATTTAGTAAGCAAATAGATTAGCTACTAGCTCCACTCTTTTGACAAGACCGAGAACGAGTTGTGGCGGTGTCATGCCCCACAAGGACGACTAACGACTAACGCTTATATTATTCTGTCATCTCGTAGCGCTTGTGTCTATTTTTGTGCAGGATGAGGCACGCTCTCAAGAGGGCCAGGAGTGCAATCAGTATGGCGGGGCAGCACATCCGGTTCCCAACATCCTCTGGTTCACAGGGCCAAAACTCTCGGACAGTGTCTGACAGAGGCTCCTCAAGTGCTGGACCGGGAGGAGAAGAAGCTACATCATCAAATACCGGGCCCGTATTGCTACTGGATTCCCAAATTCAGACACGCAACCAAGATGAAGCTGACCTGCTGAGGCAACTCCACACAAAGCCTATCAGCCTCACCAAGTGCTTCGATGAAGTGCTCATGACAAGCATAGGTATGGACGATGAATTTGATGAAATTTTCAGTATGGTAGCCTGGGATAACTTTGCAAATATTAGTGAGGGAGGCATAGTGCTCCTTACCAAGGAGTTTCTAATGACCCTCCGATTAGTATCACTGCAGTCCGATATAACTGTTCACTTCACAACTCTTCAACACTAAGCATGAGCTGACACTTCGTCAGTTCAGCAATGCTATCGGGTTCTCACCTTGCTGCTCCATAGCAGCCGAACCCGTAGGCTTTAATGCAACAGGGTTCTGAAAAGAACTAGCCGGTGCGAACAATAAGGGGAAAAAGAGTATCACACACATTAAGCACCCCACCATGCGGTTCATGGCCTGTTGGATTACCATGGTAGTCCTTCCCTATGACCATAGAGGACTTAAAAATCCTTTATGCCATGTGGCGTAAGCAGAAGTATGCACCAGTCATTGCCTTGCTCTATCACTAGATGAAACTAGTTTGGGATGAAAATTCCATAACAATCACATCCTTTGTGATGAGGATTGCATCTGAGTTAGGGGTCTTAGCAAATGCCCAAGTGGCATTCTTACCCCCAGACACACCCAACTTTGTTACAGAGAGCCATTTTATCCGGGGACACTTTCTGCGCAAAAACCCCAGCACAGAAACCTATGTCATGATCTACAAGGGGTACAACTTTGAAGTGCATCTACCAGCACCACAATTCAAAATCTACCATGTGGACACACTCTCTATGCCGATAGAGAGCGTCCTAGTGGAAGGGCCTTTAGAGGAGCCCCGACATAGCGTGGCGAGAGTCATGACTAGGGTACAGAGGAGAGCAGCCCATGAGCGCCTGTAGAAGCAAGCACGGGACGCACAAACTGCTCGGGCGGGACCTACCTGTTTCCATATTGCGGCTGGCACATCCTAGCGAGCCTAGGGAACAGACCCGACATGGCAGCCCCACGAAGGATCTGTAGACATGCCATGGGGACACGAGCCGAACACTGCATTCTCTCAGTAGTAAGGAGGAGGAACCTACTATGGGTATGGATCAGCACCTTACGAGGCAGGACCATCTGCCTCTACACGCTTTGCAAGAGACCCTTTGAGCGCCATCTTTGGGTCCCTGACCATCCAAGACCAGCGCACAGCTAGGATGGCCCAGCAGTTTAATCAAGTCGATGAGCGCACTCAGGTCATCAAGCAGACACACGACGAGCAATATAACAGCCTCCTAGAAATAGAAGCGATGGCTCAGCACACCTTTGATGAGTCCCAGCGATTCTTCCAGTACTACGGGTACTACTCCGAGTAGCTTCGTTGAAGTTTGGGGGGACCCAAATTGACAGCTGGGTACATACGACAGTCCCCCGATTCCTACACCACCCATGTATCATGCCTTAAGAGATTGCCAGCGTGTTTAATTTAGTTGTTTAATTCAGTTTGCTTAATTTAGTTTTCTTCGTTATTTATGCTTTACTTTAAAAAAACTCCCATGCTTTAATGATAATTTCACATACTAGCTTCATTATTCTTGCATGTGACTTATGCTTAGCTTAGTTTTGAGTTGGTGAATAAAAAAATGTAAACCAAGGTTCTATCTTGTGGATGCCAATTGTGATAACAAGCCTAAGTTGTTGTGAGATGAATGATATGACTTGAATATGGAATAATTCTTTCATGCTCTTAGTAAGATGAACATCTCAGGTTTTTATTTTTGAAAACAACAAATTATAGCTCCCCTTGGTCAAAATACCTACCAGAGCCAAAAATGCTTCAAATAGTTGAAACTGCTACAAAGAGCTCCTTAGTGATATTTTGAGCTTTGTCAAATTTTGAGTCTCATCGAGTAGAAATATCACCTTCTGGAGTACAAAAGCAAAAATGCAAGTGATCCATTCCGAACTTTGCATTCACCAAAAAGTCTCCAAATACTTCTCATAATCCCTAGCCTTCAAATCTCAAGCAGTAAGGGTATGTAGCCAAAAAAAAAGCATGCAAAAGCATGGCAAAAGAAAGAAAAATGTGTTTTGTGCATGCAAGGGCTAATAGGTGATTATGCGAAGTATTAAAATAACAAAGTTCCTCAGTGGCTTGAAATGCCTATCCAAAGCCAAATGCTTACATGATGAAACCTGTACATATGTTGCCTATTGTTATATTGTGTTTTGTCAAATTTTGAGTTCTTATGAAGTAGACAATTCCTAAATCTCGCGAACGGTGGTGACCTTACCACACCTCGACTTCTACCGATTCTAAGCAAGTCTAAGCAATTAATTCCAGACACCTAACAAGCATACTCAACTAGAAATTGTTCTAAACCTAAGGGATATGTCGAACAGGTTCTACTCAATACAAATGTCATGCACAAACAATATATAGATATACAACTCAATATGATCCAAAATAGGATGGAAAAGAGGTGCCTGCATGAAATTCGGTGCTCCGTCGAGATCCAATCCCAAGTTAACTTCAATCATTAAGATTGCGACTCTCTGGATAAGCAGTCACTAAATAATTAAACGTATTCAACGAATTAGAATGAATGACATAAATGCACATGTGAAGGCATAAGCATACAAGCATACAAAACTCATAATATGTTTTTCATGCTAGAATGTTATACTAGAAAGGGAGAAAGTTCTACTCAAAATTAACCATGATAAGAATCAACTTATCCATGTTAGGTATCACCACTCCAAGTATGACAATATAAGACATAAAGAAGGCACGCATACCAACAAGAATGATTAAAATAAGAGCACTTGTCTTTATTCTAAAAGATCAACTACACAAATATCTAACTAAATCTACCTTTGAGGTGCAGCTTCGTCTATAAATAAAGCACATGCTCACAAATATATAAAGTTAGGCATCACTAAACTAAATTCTATAGCAAGAAGAAGCAAAACACTATCTTTCACTTAATCAAATCAAGCACCAACTTCCAAAACAAGTGACAAAACTAGAAAACATAAACATCATGGAAAAACATACACAAATAATCAAGTTAGAACACAAAGTTTAGAGTTTAACAGCAACTAGGAAAGCATGAAGTATAACTAATAAAGCACGTATATCTAATTTTAGCTATTTTCTGCATTCGCATGCTATTTTATGAAAAGAAAAGACCTACACTAAACATAGCATGTACAAGATGGAAGCTATCAAATTATGGGTTCTAAAGATTTAAAGCAAAACATTAAAAATGAAAGAAGTCAAGAAAAATTTAACTTTACTTATTTTAACCTCTAAAAAAAAGTTATCAATATCCATATGCACAACCTCATTATTTACGTGTAAAAATTATATGAAGCATGAGAGACACGAAAATAAAATAAAATGATCAAGCTAGTATAACATAAAAAAATAAATAGTAAGAAATCATACAATTAACCATCAATCAATGCATGATATAAAGTGACCTAAACATATAAAAAAATCGTCATTGATACCAGTTCAAGAAACATGGTATATATAAAACAAAGCTATCACAAATTGGTTCTATCAATTTTAAAGCAATGCATGAAAAGCCAGAGGCTCACAAGATTGCACATATCTAATATAAAGAAAGAAAGCAACAAATTGACTTTACTTATGCCAAGCCAGAAGGGTAATTAGACGAAGATACGCAACTCTACTTTCAACCATAGAAGGAATATACGATGCATAAGACATCAAAACAATGTCATGAAAATGATACATATCTATACTATTAAAGAAAATAAGGTTTCCTGATTCATTGGTTTCCCGGTCCGTCGTGACAGATGGACCTGGCTGGTCAGTCCCTCCCATCCTATATCCGATAATCCGAATCACATCTACAATATGAACTAGAGTCGAATTGCAAAAGGTGTCCACGCGAAAACGGACGTCTAAGTCGCATACAGATTCCGTTTTTGTTGTTCTATATATCCATAGAAATATAAAATAATAACCTTCCTAACCCAACTAAAACCACTCTAAAATTTGGTCTTAGTCAACGGAAATCTTTGAAACAATATGATGTGGAATTTATTCGTGAGTCCGGAGTATAGGAGCAGTCCACGCAAAAACGAACATCCAAATCGCAGACGGACTCTGTTTTTGACATTTTATATATCAACGGAAAGCTAAAATAACAATTTTTCTAATCTGATTGATATCACTCTGAAATTCGCTTGCAATTAACGGAAATCGTTAAGACAATATGGCCTACAATTTATTCGGAAACCCAATTCAGACGGCAGGAGCAGCCTACGTGAAAACGGATACCCATGTCGTATATGGACTCCATTTTCGATGATCTATATATTGCCGAAAAGCAAAAAAAAATAATATTTCTTACCAAACTGACACCACCTAAATTTCGGTCACATGTAAGGAAAAATTCGGAACAATACGATATGAAGTTTATTTGCGAGGCTATTCTTATATGTATTAATCTAGAGGTACTTAAGGATTTTTTTTCCTGTTGCAACGCATGGGCATCTTGCTAATGATATACAAATGCATCAGCAAGAGAAAAAATTATTTTCAAGCTACCACATTACCTCAAATGTTCCAACTAGACATAGCTTAATAACACTAATGGCTGCCAGTAGCATAAACGTAAATAAATGAGGAGTTCCTAAGAACGCGATTGTCAACGATTCGGCCAACGAATCGCAATGAGGTTCAATCCCTAAATTTCTATGAGTAGATAATCATCTGATTTAGCAGCTAACTAAAGCAAACATCAAGATTCAGGGCTTAAACAACATCGATGAAGGTAAGCTCCATAGCCACCATGGCCAAACTTTGAACAGCGACAGAACGTAACTAAAGCAAACATCAAGATTCAGGGCTTAAACAACATCGATGAAGGTAAGCTCCATAGCCACCATGGCCAAACTTTGAACAGCGACAAAACGTAAGGAAATCACCATATGAGTCTCACCTAGGGTGGGTAAGATGATTGGAGTAGTGCAAGGTTGAAGGGGATCACCGGTGGAGGAGATCGAGTCCTAGAGATTGGCTGGGGTAGAAGAACGCATGCTGAGACATCTCGAAAGAGAGCAAATCCATGGGGATGAGGAGAGCAAGAGAGGGGGTCTGACCAGGAGGTGTTGCAGGGGGAGAAGGTGGTCTCCTGGTGCTTAGTGGCGGAGAGGGAAGGTGATGAGGACATCACCACACATGATCCAAGCAATCCTTCCATTGATATACAAGGACCAATCACAAAGGCAAGAGCCAGACATTTGAATCTCCAGGTAAGCTCGTTCCTAAGTAAGTCTTTATGTGATTTTGGGAATATGATGCTACCTAATCATATTCTCATGCTTAGGAACTATGGAGAAGTTGGGGAACATGACCGGAAAGGGCAAGGAGGCAAGGAAGACTAGCTAGGACGGCCGGATCAAGATGGAGTGCAAGTCCAAGTCGACTTCGAGTCCACCTCGGTCTCCAGGAACAGCTTGCACCAAAATTGGTGTCCAGGATGCATTCGGACTCCGTTTTCGATGTACTACATACGTATGGAAAGATAATTTCATAAGCTTTCAGATGGAACCAGTTTCACCTCCAAACTCCATCGGAGTCAATAGGAAACGTCGAAACAAGTTAGCGACCAGAAACTGTCTAGGTGCTGCGCCACCGTTTTTGGGCCTTTGGTCCGTGTATCGTGTGAGGGCCCATTAGGGGCGCGTCCAGGGTTCATGTGGCGCCCCTAAACTCTACAGAACCAGTACCCACCGCCAAGTTAGGGTTTCGCGTTTTGCTTAAGTATTTTCTGTCTTTGACCGTCGCCATCGCTATGGTTTGTGAGACCCCACCGTGTGAGCTTAATCATTCATCATGCAAATTCTGTTGCATCTTCCTTTTTCTTGTTTGTGTTCTCGATTCACTTGCAGGGACTAACCTTATTGGCGAGGTCAATTCGTGTACACACGGGTTGATAACCAACCGAGCAGTGGTGTAGGGATTGCAAGGGTCGAACGTGTTGCTTCGGAGCCCTCTTCCCCCCAACATCGAGATCTCCACCAATTGACTTACCCTCACCTCACGGAAGATCGGGAACCCAATTCCCCATCAAAAGGGGCGGTGTTGGTTGCCCTGCTCGGCTCCTCCACCCGAGAAACAGGAGAGGGAGAAAAAAGGTCGGGTGGAGTAGTAGAGGAGCCAAGCAGAGGGGTGCTTGGTGCGCACAGAAACTCCTTCTCAACTTGTCTACCCTCTATAGAGACTTCTTAAGGAAATTGTCTGTCATCTTTTTTTAGATACTACAGAGATTACCGAGAAAGTTGTCTGCTCTGTACAGAAAGGTCGGCCTTTCTCTTGAGCCTAGACTATGGAACATAAACTAAGCTTTTATTTTTCTAAAATGTAAAATGGCTACCTGATCCCAAAAATCATAATAATTTTTAAGTAGATTGTTTGGAACAATAGCAATCCATTTTATGTAATTTGAATATCAAAAACTTCATATTTTTTAAATGAAAAGTCTTCCCAAAATGCTAATTTTAAACTTTCGGTTAAGCTGTTAAGTCCTCAAACGAACTCCAAAAGGTTCAAGTAAGATATCTAAATTTTTGTTTCGAAAAGTATAATTTTATCAAATAATTTGTTAACATAGGTTTTATAGAGTCAAACAAAGTTGCTTCACAAACATACCTTTAAAGAAAAGGTTTTTTTATTCAATTTACATACAACTCATTCTTAGAATTTTAATAGATGGTGAAAATGATGCTCACATGACGGTTTGATTTGCTTGGGCCATTACAGCAGGGCAGCGTCCAGCGCGAGGGAAGAGTGGCCAGGGAGGAGCAGCCGCGACGGTGTGTGGTTGGGTGATGGCGAGCACTAGGGTGCGCAGCTGCAGTGTGGCGAGCGGCGCGGCGGCGCACGGTGCGCTTTAGCAATGATGCGTCTGTATTGTCTGAGTATGCTCGCATGTCCATGGCCGCCGGACTTCTTTGCTCCTCTTGCTCTCCCTCCACTTCCGTTTTCTCCTCTCCCTCTACTCCCCGTCGCGCCGCACGGCCGCAGGCCTTCCTCCACGCGCGTCCGTCCGTCTCCACCGCACATTGGCCTGTGCTTGGAAGAAGAGGAGCGAAAGGTTGAAGATGAAACTATGATTGGACCCCACCTGTCAGCGACTATAGGAAGCAGGGGCATTCATGTCTTTTCCCCTATCTTTGCCACCGTAGACTGCCTCTGTGGCTTGCCAGATCAACGAAAATGGCAAATAATTAGCAATTTTTGTACAGAGATGGTAAATATATAATTATCATTTTAAAGATGGCAATCGAAAAAAAATTGCCGTGGCGAATAATATCCCTCTATGCGGCCCGGTCAAATCCTACATCTCCGCCACTCCTACCACCACGCGCAGCCCTCCATCCCCACCGTTCCTCTTACCACGCGCGGCCGGATCGCGTGGCCTTCCTCCAAACCTCCTCCTCGATCCGCCCCGGCCGCCGTCGCCTCTCGCCGCCCCGTCGCCGCGCCTTCACGCCGCGCAGCCGCTGGCTCGCGGCGCCGGATCCACCCGGCCGCCGCCGTTTCCCGCCTTGCGTCCCTCCCGGCGGACCCGGCCGCCCCTGCGCGCTCTGTGCCTCGCCGTCCCTGAAGACCGCGCTCGCCGCCGTCTACGACGACTCCATCGACCCCCGCTGCGGTACTGCGAGCTCTTACCTCATCTCTTCTCTTGATTTCTTCACCATCCGTGGGTTGCCTGGTCCACCGGCGTTTACTTGGGCGTTTATAGTTGTCCTATAAACGACACGATATACCTCCGTTTCACATTTAGGCGTGATTAATCGTACGATTAATTACGTTTTTTTAACCTTTATTTTATGTCACAAACTAGAAAGTTTGCGTGGCGTTGCCATGCAAAAGCCAAGATGGGCCAGTTTCATGTGTAGGACGTTTCATCTTGTGTTGTCTTAATACATATGTGCATAGATGTAGATCCCTGTGCTTCACATACATTTCAGCACCAGTCAATTTTTGTCAGCAATTAGACCACTGTAGCACATGTACCAGTATATCTATATAGAAACCGTACCTTCGTAGAGATCAATTTAAGAATATTAACATATATCACATCCATGCTGCTCCTCCTTGGCGGTCATTTGAGTAATAACGAGTACTTGGACATCTGTATCAGTCGCAGCACTTTCGATGAAATAGGCAAGCAACATCATGTCAAAGTGGTATTTTTCATTAGTGGTGTTAAGTGAAAATAGTTAAGTTTACTTACAATAGAAATGTGGAGTATGCTCAACAGGTAATAGTTGTGTATGAGGTTGGTGCATTTGACTTTGCTTCCCCTTGGCAGATGCTAGCAAGAATATGCAGTTGCAATATATTCCTCAAGCTTTCTAGGAATAGAAGGAAGTAGTAGATATGTGTACTCTGTGATCAGATGAAAATTGTTGATTAGTATTAGATAATATAAAGATGCTACAGAGTGATTTTATCTGTGTCTTTAAATATAATTTTTGGAACTTCCAGCTAAAGTATAGGTGATTTAGCTTTGAATTTAAGTGAATATAGCTAATGCTACTCGAGGGATAGTGTCCTTGCTTGATGAGTTCAAATGGTTCAGGTGGTGTGAAACCCAGAGCTGGTGATTCAAGATTTTGATGCACATGAACAACATGTCTTGCTATTTCAAGATTACTTTTCATGTCTGCATGATCAAGGATCAATCAAAGAGGTTGAAACGTGACAAAAGTGCTGGTAGCCGGAGTCTTCCTCATATCATACCTTCCCTTAGAAAATATGACATAATCATATCAAAATTACCATGCTGGATTTACGGCAGCTAGAATAGCAGTTCTTGCATTATTAAGAGACGTGGTTATGCCAGCCTTGGAAATTGTAACTTTTTGCTGTCAAACTCTCATCCATAGCAAAACTGCCCATATCTGCTAGCACCTGGAACCCAAGAGATTATAAGTAATACATGCCGGTGATTTAGACCAACAAACAACAACAACAACAACATAATCTTTTAATCCTAAGCAAGTTGGGGTAAGCTAGAGTTGAAACTCAAACCAAACCGCTAGAAAGTGGTAAGTTTTTTTTTAAATAGGTTGCTTTCAGAAAAGAAAACCAAAATTTTAAAAGATTTTAGAAAGAAGCACAAGGAAGAGCCTAATCAAGGCCCAAGCACGTGGATATAGCTGTTTTCCAAACAGCTCTATCTAAGGCTACCTCTCTTGTTATGTTCCAATCTTTAGATCTCTTTTAACTACCTCCTCCCAAGGCAAAATTGGTCGCTCCCTACCTCTCTTCACATCATTGTTCCGCTTTATAATGCCGCTATGCACCGGTGATTTAGACCAAATGAACTGTTTTTGTTATTCTAGTACGATTTGTAATGTTAAATTGCTAAGGAGACAACTCTAAACATGAACGTAATAGATAGTCTACCAGTAAGAAAAGAATGAAATCTCAATAACTGAAAGATTATAAAAGACTGATCTACAGATTTTCGTGAACAGCAATCATTTTGGGACTGGAGCGCAGAGTTCATATGTATATATTTGTGAGAGCACAGACAGCTACACCTATAGTTGAGCAAAGAGAAATGTAATTCAAGATGTCCTTGTAAAGTGGTATTGATCTACCAGTGCGGCACCCTTAGGACAAATGTTCAGATGTAAACAGTTGGAGAGAACAAAGCTTCCATTGAAGATGAAAGTCATTCTGATTCCTAGCAGCATGCGTACCTTCAAACCGTCTGCAAGCTTCTGATGGGGTGTGCCAACAAGTAGTAACAACAGTGCTTTTTTGACATCATGACAAAATATTTCAGGCGCCAAGGACCTTGCCAACTTACTGTAGATATTAGCTTCCTCTGCAAAAGACAAATGTATTGCACAATATGATCTTCAGTTTAATTAGAACTTTTCTTTTTTTTTTTAAATGGGTGACATACATTTCTTCTAAGTAAGTATTTGCAACTAATCTTGCACTCATTGCTCTAAAGTCCATAGTATGTCATAGGGAGAAAAATGCCAGACATCTAAACCCCATATCCAGGTGCAACCTGATCATATAGCATTTGATATTGCAGAGCATTTCTAATGGCACAAAAGCAGGGTGACATTTAGTTGCTGAATTTAGTAAACCAAAAGCAAAATATTAAAGTCACTTCCTTTCATCTTTCAAATCTAAACATAACTGCAACTCATGTTTTCACTCTCTTTCAATCAAAGATATGCGGTTGTCCTGCTGTTTTTAGAAAGGAAAAAAAAAAACTACAACTCAAAAGTAGAGATAACTATGCATGGTTATTAAGGTGTCGCCTAGTCATCTGGGCGGTTTCTGAATCGAGGCGTCGAGGTCGCCACGGCAGTTCGGCGTATGGCGTCGCCTAGGCGTCGATTTCCGCTAAGGCGGGCGCGCCTTGCCTCTGCGCGCGCGGGGGGAAATGGCTAGCGCGGGAAGGGAAAGGGCCCACGGGCGCTGGGCGCGGGAAACGGAGGGGCTCGCGGCGCTGCGAGCGGGAAAGGAAAGCGGCCCGCGGGCGCTCGTGCGGGAGAAAGAGGCGCATACAGCCTGCAGGAGGCCGTGACCCCATCCTAGCGCGCCAATTGACGAGACTCATGCGCCGCGCGTCTGCACGGGGGAAAACGAAGAGGACGGCGCGCGCCGCTGTCAGCGGCAATCTAGCTCCGCCCACCGACAACCCTTCTGCAATCCAGCTCTGCGTCTCCTCTGCGCCTTTGCTCCTCTAAGCCCGCTGACCCGCGCCTCCAAGATCCTTGCTTGCTTCCGCGGAGAGAGGGAGGGAGGAGACCTTCCTGCTCGCCCGCCGATTCCTGGTTCTTCCCTCGGCGGCGCGGCCCGTGGAGCCTCGGCTCTCTGTCCCTATGGGGATGGGGGCAGCACGTCGCACGGGGACGGGGCTGCGGCAGGATTGGGAGCCAGCGCCTGGAGTCACTCGGTGGGCCAAGGCCAAGCTGCCCGCAGGCAGCCTGTGGGTCAAATCGCGAAGGGATTACTTGGCCTTGGCCACGTTGCCAGCCTAGAGTAAGTCTCGTGTTTGTGTTGTTTGTTGGTGATTAGAAGTTTAAGGGATTTTTATATAGGAAAAAGTATAGATAACCCCCTGAACTATTAGGGGTCAGATACTTCACCCCTCAACAAAAAAAAGGTACAGAACACACCATAAACTATCCAAAACCATATAGATAACCCCCTGGGGCGGTTTTGGACGTGGACAGTGGTTTGGGTGAGGTGGAACCCGGTCAGCCTTCCACCATGGCCTGGGCCCGCACGTCAGCCTCTGACACCGTGGCATCTCCTCTTGCGTCTCTCACTCCGCCATGCCCGCGCCGCGCCGCCCATGGCCTCCTCCGCGGGGCCACCGTCGACCTGCCCCCGCTCCCGCCGCGGCGCTCCTTGTCCCCGCCCCCGCCGCGGCGCTCCTCGTCCCCAGTGGAGGCCCGAGCAGGAGCAGGAGTGGCAGCTTGGGATGGCTGGCGGCGGAGAGCGAGAGTGCGAGACGGCCTTGGGAGGCTTGCCGGTGTCGGCGGGCCGGACGAGGACGGGGCGGCGGGAGCGGCGGCGCCCCACGCGCTCTCCACCTCTCGCGTCCCTGGGTCGGCGGCTGCCTGCAACGGCCCCGAGGCCCTCCGTCGTCCACGCCGCTGCGTCTACCTGGGGGGCCGTGGCGCAGGTGTAGAACATGGGGGACATGGCGAAGGCGAAGAAGCCCTGCAGCCGCTCCTGCGCGCCCTTGGACGACTGGTCCAGCCGGAAGAAGACGGTGGTGAGGACCGGCGCGCCGGACTCCTACGCCAGGGCGGCGTTCGAGGAGCACGCCGTGAGGGCCTCCATCGTGAGCTCCGGGAGTCGGCGGCGAGCTGTGGGAGTGAGGCGGCACGCAGGAGGCCGCAAGCCCGTGTGGCTGCCACCGTGGTGTGGCTAGCGCGTGGGCCCGATGCCACGGTGGACATGTGAAGCAAAAACAACAGTCCACGTCAGCAAAACCGGGCGCCACGTCATCAAACCAGGGTCGAAAACCGCCCCAGGGGTTTATCTATATGGTTTTGAATAGTTTAGGGTGTGTTCTATACCTTTTTTTTGTTGAGGGGGTGAAGTATCCGACCCCTGATAGTTCAGGGGGTTATCTATACTTTTTCCTTTTTATATACTATAATTGCTTTGCTTTAACTGCAAATTCCCCTGTTTCATGTTCTATTTTTACTGTTTTGTGCACTTGTACTCTAGTACCACCGTATGTTATGGCATTACATGCTAGGAATTGATAATGTTAAGTTGTATTTGGCTCATACATTTTAGCAAAGTTATATCGTATTAAATATTACGATATTCATATGGCGTCGCCTCGCCGCGTGCTTTATTCGCCTAGGCGGCTGGAAGGGGGTCGCTCGACGCACCTCGCCTTACCGCCTTAATAACCATGTAACTATGTCTATGCTGCAAAGAAACACAAAGGAATCTGTTCGCCGCCCGAGGTTTTTAGTGGCAAATGTGGAATTAGAGTGTTTTTAGCAACGAAAGGAGATTATTTTTCCTATCAAATGATTCTTTCTGAACTAATGAACAACTGATACTTGGTACATGACGATTAACATGCTCTGCTCCAACAGACTTGATTTGTTACTCTTCAGATAAGGTGACTAATATGGTTTTAATCATTCGACGGGATAGACACATGCGACATGCACATTCTATTTCAGAGGTTTTGCCTGTCGGCCCCCCCTCCTTCCTTCCTCCACCATCACCAATATTCGGATGGTTCACCGTCACCGGGACCCTCTCCTATTCCAAGGGTCACCACGCCCCCACCTCGCCGTGCCTTCCTAGCGCTCTCCGCACTGGCCGGCGAATCCTTCCTTCCGTAGCGACTGCGCCTCTTTCCATCTTCCCTCAGCAGGCCCTCAGTTCCTCCTGGACGGCGGACGCCAGCCACCGTCGTGCTGTGGAGATCCGAAAGGGGTTGCATTCTGTGGCCTTGCCTCTTTGGCGGGATAGGATAGGGATGATCCCTCTCGTTCCTCTCGTTTCACGCTGCGGAATTTCCCCCATCTCTGTTATGGTGCAGGAATCCATTATTTTTCTTGTCTCTTTAATCAGCCAGTCGCTTTGTCTGCTGCTTTGCCCTATCGTATTAATGATTTCGTAGATAGATGTCTTCTTTTTTTAAAAAAAGGAGATTACTCTTTTGCTTATAAGAAACCTATAAGGTTTGGGTACATCCAAACAATGGATAGATGTCTTCTTGAAACTTAATCAGAATCCATCAATTCGGGTATTCAATTGGTTAGTTGATTCGATTCGGAATATACGGTGCTTAATTGCTCTCACGATGGTTGCATATTTATGCTGGAGATGAGTTTCTGATTTAGGAATATATATGTTTCAACCTTGGGCACCTAGAAAAGTCTGCAATTCCATTGCAACCAACAGGGACTGCTATAGTACGGCATTAATGCGTTGTTTTCGCTGTGCATTCCACGTTCTGATTTTTCTTTTATCCCTATATACAGAGTCCAAAAGTTGAGGTCAAGGATATAGACAGGCTGTGAACATTTGAATGATTGAATCCTCTAATATGTTTCAGGGTAGTAGTTGTAATAATTTTTTAAGATATAATGTCGGCCTTTAAGGGGAGCCTTGGTGTAGTGGTAAAGCTGTCGCCTTGTGACCTAAATGGAGCCATGGAGGTCACGGGTTGAGTCATGGAAACAACCTCTTGCAGATACCTAGGGAAATTCTGCGTACTATATACCATAAGTGGGTCGACCCCGCGCAAGAGGGAGCATATGCACGGGGCTGCCCTATACTGTTGGGCTTTGGTGGTGTTATGGATAAAGATGTGAGCTTTACTTGTGCTTACTCGCTGCCCATCGTCTGATATACAATGGATTTTTGATCTTCACCTGTACATAGTGATATGGTGCTCCAGATTTGATGATTTATTGCGACATTACATATGTTTTCTGATTGGTTGTGAAATAGATCAAAGAGGCAGCAGAAGAACCATGTGGAGAACATGGAGTGTCTCTTTAGTTTCTTTGCTTAATAAACTAGCTTTCTCCTATGTGGCAACTAAAGCATGCTGCTGATTCCACAAAACTGTATGCTTGCACATGCTTTCGTGTCAGGGCCTAAGGAGGCCGAGGGAGGGCCCTCAGGGTTGGTTAGATAAGGCTAGTTAGAGATAAGATAAGAATTAGTAAATTAGATCCATTTCTTAGGGGTCAAGTAAACCATCTCTATATAAAGAGAGGAGTTGTATCAATTTAGGGTAAGCAAGAATCAAGAGGAAATTCTCCTTATTGCCCGGCCGTGGGCAGAGGCCCCCGGCCGGCGTCCTGTGTCCCCCTTACTGTTCACACGACGGCACTGTTCACGTGAACAGTACCGCGCCCCTGAACCCTGGCCGCCCCTCTCCAAGCCTTCCAATTCCCATCACCAGATCAACAGCCATAACATTTCGGTTCTTCCTTTTGTGATAGACTGATGCCAGGGCTTACTAAAAGTTCATTCTGTTGAGGGTTCTATGTATAGACCCTGCTCCATTTTGATGTAATAGCTAGGAACCTTGGACTGTCATGTGGCACCGCAGGCAATAATGGTTCCAAAAAAGTTGCTTGCCCGTTATGTTTGGATAATCCAACAATGTTGATTATCTGCTGTTAAGATTCTGCTTTCAGTTAACATTGCAAAGATTTTATTTCTGTTTTCTCATGCACTTGAGAAAACATAAAAGGTAGCAAAATCAGGCATCTCAAACATTGACCGTTCTTTAAAATCCCAATTTGCTTCTGCTTGTTTTATTGCATCACCAATTTTGGACTTGTAGTTACCTTATTCATTCATGCACTTTTCTTTATTCTGTCCATCACACTATACATCATTTCCTTCCCCTAAAAAACACACTGAATTACTTTTTGCCATATCTTCTTTTATGTCTATGAGAGTGTTCGTCTACCGAGGCAGCGGTAACGCAACGCCACGGAACAGGGGCAGCTTTACCTATGCGCCATACGATGGGGAAACCGAACGGTCTAGAACTTTCAGTTTATTTTTTAAATGTGTTGCGTTAACTCTGCCGCACACACGAACACTCTCTTATGTTCTATAGCTACTTAGATTAGTTTTCCCTTAAGATCAGTATGATTTGAATTTAAGAATGCATGGTCTAAAATATATGAAGAGAAAAATGTGAATTGTTAAGTATGGACTATGCAATATACACTGAAAATATTGGGATCAATTAGGCAAGATGGTAAAACTGTTGTCTTGTGACCAGGAGGTCATGGGTTTGAATCGTGGAAATAGCCTTTTGCAGAAACGCATGAAAAGGCTGTGTACTATACACCCCAAGTGGGCCTGACTCTTCTCGGACCCGTGCAAGCAGGAGCACAGCTCCCCTTTAATTAAGCAAGATGGTGACATGTTTTCCCTTTCAAGAATGGATAGAGAACTACCCAAACTATAGAAGAAGAGAGTGATTGTTTAGTAAAAATGCAATTGATCATCTACTATGCGGCATTGGGTTGAGATTTGGGTTATCTAGATGCCTGCGTTCGTTATTTCCAAATGTTTACTGTATCTCCATTTTAATGAAGTTGTATATCCAGTTGTGATATTTAGTTTATTCTTTTCTATGTTTAATGTCTGTTGAGTTCCAAATGAGTCACACAAGTCTCACAATCTTATGGACATGTTTTATGGTTGATTTGAGCTTCTGCTGTGTTTTATTCCCATAAGCAATCTTTCATGCTAAATACTTATTTATCTCATTACCCTCTCTTTTTGGACAGGATTCAACTAACCAGTACGGTACCACCATGGTTCTTGATTCGTTATCATCTCCTCACAGGAGGTCCCAAAACACATTCTTCGTGCCATCCGCAAAAAAGCCTCAGACATCTCTCCATGACAGTTGGTCTGCACTGGTTGAGCGACACCGGTTCCTTCTTACAACACTTGTTGTGCTTGCCTTCCTGTGCACCGTCTATCTGTACTTTGCAGTAACTTTGGGGGCATCAAATGCTTGTGCTGGATTGGCAGGGGCAGAGAGGATTGAGTGCCAGGCAAAATCAGTGCTGCGACAAGGAAAGTTGAAATTCCCTTGACTTTGGAGACTCATTGATAATGACCAAATTATTGAGTTCTATATGCTATCATCGCTGGTCTAATTCCTCATACCTTAAATCTGTATATTTTTAGTATTGGGTGGTTTGTATTCATGCTCAGGCAACAAATATGAATATATGATAGTGATAAGAGCTACGTTTCTTGAAACGGTATAATGGTGAGTAGGTAATTGTATTATTCTTTTACCATGGTGCGCTAAAAACATCATGGCGCCAGTAATTCACCATGGAGATCATGATGTTATCTCCCTTGTGGCATGTTGTAACTCGCAATTAATGTGAAACTGTATACCTGTTGATCCGGAAGTAGCCATACAATTTTGTTCTCTGCTCGTTCTTGTTTTGGCTGGTAGCAGTGTAGAACAAAGTCAAAGTGGTTGGCACGTTTAAGTTGACATCTGGTTTCATCATGTGCTTATTCAACCAAAAAGCAAGAGAGTTAGAAGTTACTGGATAATTTAAGCAAACTATAAGAACGGATAGCGATAAGAGAAAAATTACACAGTGGTAAATCTGCTACAATGCGCATATCTATAACGCGAAATTGCACCTGCACCTGGTAAAACTGCTACACTACTTGCTTCGCGATCCTTAGCCATATGTTCGAGCTCGGCACGTAGTCGCTTAGCTCCCACGTCACCACTGTGTCCAAGGGCACCACCTTCGCCGCAGCTGGCTTCGTGGCTGGGCTCTCTAGGACCGCCCTCTCCAACGGGCTCATCGCCATGTGGAAATGCATGGACTCGGAGTTTGACGCGGGGACACCTTGTCCTACCTTGTTGCTTGACGAAAGGGATGGGCCATGCCTCCATGTGGCCCATGGAGGAGGATAGCGGCAAGCTTGGCGGTGTGAAGGAAGAATTTGGAAGTAGAAGACAAGGGTATTATGGTTCAAAATGTCATATCTCAAATAGTTGAAAATTGGAGAGACGTGCCGGTACGATATTGCGCCAAACGCCACAAGAACTTTAGGGTTTGCACTACTGCAAAGCACCCTGCGGTCGACCAGACACGTCGGACAGTCCGGTGGTTGGAGCCGGAGTCCGGCGCAGGGCCAGAGCTCAGGTAAAACCTAGATCAAACCCTCAGGGAGGGACCCTGTTAGGGAACATCGATGCTAGGGCTCGTTCTAGCGTCGGCAGGCCACTTAGAACTCCTCAAGTTGACGTAGAGCCGAAGAGAGGCGAAAAATAGGGTTGGAGAAGAGAATTAGGGTTTGGGAATAGATGTGCATAAAAGTAAAAGCAAAATAGTAGATTGATTCGATTGGTTATGCCTCAATCGGCCTTGCCCCTTTATATTTATAGGGGAGGGTAGTCTTGACCCTTGTACAAGTCAGAACCAACAAGATCTCACACAAAATGCGGGACTGCTCTCGGACTCGACTACACCGGACTGTCTAGTGCAACCCATCGGACTGTCCAGCCTCCTGCACCAGACAATTCGGTGCAGGACATTTGCCCAATTTGGTGCTCAACACATGCCCCCCTGCCTTTTAGTGGAGGCCACAAACTAAAAGCACCAGCAACATCTTCATCTTCGAGAAATAACATAATTTGCATGACATAACCATCCCGAAACAAAATACACAACTCAATGCACTGCATCAGTTTTTCAAGCGTCCTGCCACATGCTAGGATAGTATTTCTTCAAGAAGCAGCCATTTAATGCTTTGGGTAGCCTGTTACCTTGCAAATCTTCCAACATGTAAGCATTGCTAGGAACTACGTGCGTTATGTGATGCCCTCGGCATCTCAAAGACGCTAACACATAGTTAGACAAGCTAATGATGAATATGAATTAATTATGCTAGGAGAGTAATGAGAACTAGGTGAAGAAATCACTGTCAAGAATTTTCCAGTCAAAATACAAAACTTCGCGTTGTTTGGATGAGTAATTAAGAATCTATACACTTTCACGTGAAACATCAAATACAAAACCTTTGGTTCAAGATGTCGCCTTCAACTTTTCTATATTGACCATCTTTAAAATCAGATGTTATGAGGCTCAAAAATCCAAACCCACTCTTTGAAGGGTGGCAATGGTGATCGTGACCAAATTTGAGCCCTAATAAAACTTTCAAATTCATAAAGCACCTGAGCTTAACTTCATTATAAAAGTTGTTGTACATGCTATGAACTACACTTTTGTTACACTAAACATCATTCAAAACTATCATTCACCTATTTTAAATTGCCCCACAATTCACTTGGAATCATCTCATATCGGTCCACACTTGGAAATTTCCCAAGTCTGAGTTTTCAGCTTTTTCCCAAACTTCATTCTGAAATTACTTTTGATTTTACTACAGTACTTCAAAATATTCCTTTCTATGAAATGAAATTAAACTCATCACCTTTCCAATGCACCTTGTGTGGAAGTGATTGAACTTCATTTGATACTTCAAAATTTGAAAACAAGAAGGCCTCTGCATAAAGTAAATCTGCAGCTTCAACCATGTTTGTGCTTATAGTTTAAAATCTATTGTGAGTTGGATGCAACTTTGTATACCAAACCTGTAGACAATTTCACTATGAACAGCTTTGGTAGTTAGTGCTTTGACATGCATTAAGGCTTGCATAGTGTTTTGGGTCCTTTTGTCATTATGTGAATTCTGCCAAAACTAGGCCTGTCAAGAAAATTCAAATTTCTAAAACATGGAGACAAAATATTGCAAAACTTTATATGAGGAAGTTGCAGCTCATGAAATTATGAGCAATCTTGGTATAAAACTCATGTACAAAAATGAACATAAAATTGACTTTTAGAATTTCTAATCTATTGAACTGTGTGGGTCAAACAGGGGTCAGTTGTATTTTATTCAAATTTAAATCATAATTTTTCATAGAACATGGTGTAAAAGTTTATAAGTAAGTCGTAGAGAACAAAATTTAGAACACTTTTTGTAATTTGAGTTTGGCCAAATTAGGCACCTAGGATGTTCAAAAACGTGAGTTTCAAACGGAGCTTTCTGCAGTCAACAGAGGTTTTCCATTTTCCCTTTTTCTTTTCCCCTTTTGTCTCACTGACAGGTGGGCCCCAACTGGCCGGACGCATGCCGCGGCCAGGCCATGGTCTCCACGCGGCCGGTGACGAACGGCCAGTGCCGCGTGCCTCCACCCGAGCGCGCCCTCGGCTTAACCTGGACGCCATCCCGTCCTCCTCTACTCGCTCCCTCATTCTCCCTCTGCTCTCTCCCTGCGCTCACTCTCCACGCACGGAGCGCGCCCACCATGGCAGGGCTCGGTTCGAGCTCGCGCCGCTGTCCCTGTGGACTTCCGTTTGCCCAGCCACCACCGACACCGAGAGCGCACCCCAGCACCCTCTTCATTTCCCCTAAGATATCGGTGTCTAGTTCCTTCTCCACCATCATCTTCCATGGGTGAATGCCATGGGCGGGTTCGAGCTGCGCGCGTTCACCCCGCCTCCATCCGTGGACAGCCTCCGTCGAACCGTCGTCGCGCCTCTAACCTATGCTGCCGGCTTCGCCATCCACCTGCGCAGCTCCCGCGCCCATCCTCGTCGGTTCTTAGCGTTCCAGCCGCCAAATCAATGCCACGCCGTCGACCACCAAGCTCTGGGTTCACGTCGAGTTTACCGCCCTCGATCTCCTCATACACACCACCCCGAGCGACGAGACCTAGGGGAAAGAGTTCCCCAACACTGGGAACACGCTCCTGAACTACCTCGGCTCCAAGTATGGCCTCACCTCCGCCAGCGCAGCCCCGTTTTCCCCTCCCCCGCGCGCAGCCGAAGGAAGAAGAAGAGGAGAGGAAGAAGAAGGTCCTTTTGCAGAAATCCCCCTGATGTTTCCTATATTTGTCGCTCTGTTCCAATCACTATGCAATGAGTCTTGCAGATTTTGCGTGCTAGCCCCTAAAGTATATAGTTAATAGCGTATAGGTCCCTAGATCTATGAGTTTTCCTTTAAATTTACTTTCTAGGCTGAGAACTTTGAAAATTCCTAACAAATCAAATAAAAATGATAAAAATGCAAACTCAGTTGCATTGTGCTCCTATTTAATAGACCAACACAGTGGACAATGTCTTGATTACTGAAATGACTGTTTTACCCCTGATTTTGAGCATGCATCTTAAAACAAGATAAATGATAGAAGTAGGCTAAATGAACACCAAATGATATGAAACATGGACAGTAGTTTTAACATGTTATTTAGGCTCAGTGCGAGTTTTGTCAACCCTAGCACATACTTCCATATTACTGTTTTTACCTCATGTAGGTATTTTGTGCATTTTATGAGTATTTTGTACTCATTTGGTCCAGTGTAGACTAGAAATAAGGTTCCATGTGTTTTTATTTTTTTTTGCTGTTTGCTATGTATATTGAAAATGACAGTTGATATGGTGATTTAAAGAGTAAAATAGAAAAGTGCTATTTAGTGTGTTACAAAAATGCCACCAAAACTCCTGCAGCTATGTTACTCTCTAAGTATGCTTATGTGAGTTATTCATGTATTATGATTACTGTTTCATGAGGGGTTTAGAAGTAGTTGTTTAAATAGGGTCAAGAGGGAAAGAAATGAAAATGGGATGTTAATGCACTCATATGCACCCATGGTTGCTCTCGTAAAACTCCACTTGGTATATTTAATTTTGCTATGTCAAAATAAAACCTTGTAACATGGATGACTCTAAATACTCCGCATGCATGTTTCATCCTCATATGCCTAGGTTGCAAATCTTTAACTATAAAAGTATTGCATAGTTAAAATGTAGATAACAATAACTTAAAATAAATCAATTATATATAACTTGTTCACTTATATGCTGGTTACAATTGGTATAATAAGAGTGACTTGGGACTAGGATTCTATCATGTGCTTCTCTCATGTACTATGTCTGATGTGTTTGACTCGCTAAGGGAGATTGAACATCACCACACTTCATGCATGTATTTTAGTAATCCAAGTAACTATAACTTGTTTCTATTGAATCACAGTTTTACCATGTCGGCAACATGGTCAGTAACTTGCTAGCTGTATATGTGTGATTATGTGCTTGCTCAGTGTCTATGAGAGTACTCCCTATTTAAGTAGTTTATCAATCACCTTTCTATCTGTCCCTGAAATGAAAGTTTATGCATTTTGATCTTCATGCACCTTTCACATTGCATTGATGCATGTCATTCATATAGTGGCGCTCATTGCAGATACGTGATAAAAAAGCAAGCGCATGGAGCTACTTCGACCAACGATGGTCCATAAGACCAACTAAGCCCCAAGCACGACTTGGAGGGCCCATCAGTCGTGTTTGGATGGAGGAGTTGTCTAACTGATCAAGGGGTTGCTTGGGGCAAATCCTCACAACCCGGCAAACTAACATTAGCTTAGTTTATTGTCTTCTTAAAGTAAAGCAAATGTAGACAGAACCATGCTTTTCCTAGCAAATATATTATGATTGATAATTACGCATCTGCATTAGGAGTTGTTTGAAACCAATTGCTTTAGACTCTTTGGCCGCCCTAGCCTTAGCACCTACAATAGAGTAAGTAGGACGAGTATGCCTAGTAATGCTAGGTACGAGTAGACACGAGTGAATGGAATCACTCGTCGCGCAGGTGATTTTTCAAAATCACAGAAATCTTAACTATTATGGAAGTTACTATTATGTTTACGAACTAAGTGGAGACTGTTGACGGTCGTAATCTCACGATATCAACCGTCAATTATCCACCAAATGAAGCTAAACATGTGGAATATTTGGACTAACCCTTACTACTAATGAGTTCCACAAGATGTACATAAAAATTTGGATGCAGGTACCAAAATACACATAAAATGGTTGCAAACATGTCACATATCGAAGATGAGCAGAAATGGCAAAAGTAGGGTGGCCGCCCGACCACCTGCCAGGTCATCAGTGGCCGCCCGGCCATGGGTGGTCCGCTCGGCACCCTTCAACGGGGATTTGGACTCCGGACTACGTGGAACGGTCCCTTGACCACTTCACTTGCCACGTCTTCGGTCCTGTGCGCAAACAAACACAAAAAAGTGAAGATCCAACCATACAAGAAAGCATCCAATATATCCAAGTGTCACAATGTGCCGGGACAAGGATTGGTGATGTCAAGGATCCGAGGGGAACAACATGCAATGAATTGGAGCAAAACACGTGGCCGCCCGACCACATAGGGTGGTTGGCCGACCACCCCTCTGCGGCATTTTTCACGTGCACCAACTGATTCAACTACCAACCGACATGAGGGAGTAAGATCAACCATCGGATGCTCAAGGTCGGTGAATCGGGTGGCCACCCGACCACCCCCTATGGTCGGCCGGCCACCGACCTTGCCGCCCGGCCACCGACTCGACCCCTTTACCGACCTAGTGCACATATAAATACCCACCTCACTTCCTAGGCTATAAATAGGCCCCGAGAGCTCATTTGTAAGGTGTGGAGTTGAGTAGAGAGTTCTATCTTCGAGTGCTTCACTCTTTTTTTAGTAGTTAGGATAGTCCTGGGAGTTAGAGTTGAGTCGAGCTTTGCCTCGGAGTCTCCGGAGTTATCTTCGAGTCTATTGTAAAACTCTTGTATCTTTTGGATTCAGATTATCTTCAATATAATTCAGTTATATGTTACTTTATTTCTATCTCCTGCAAGTGTGGTGTACCTTTATTTTGCATACTTGCTAGGCTTAGATGGTGTTTCACTTAGTTATTCAAGTCTTGTTATTCTTGCGGGTGCTATAACTCAACCCTAGACTTAGACGCTAGGCTCTGGCTAGATCCACACCTCTGATCCAGGAAGATCTATCGTTGTTCAAGCTTCGCTTGAATACATTTATAGCTTGCCATCCTCTCCACGCAGCTTTGCTTGGTAACCCCACTCGGTGACAGCGTGTGGTGTGCCTGTGTAGTCTAGGCCCGTCGTTCGGGAGGCCCGTAGGTGTTAGCCAGACTCTCTTTCGGGACCTACTATCTACCCCCTGGTACCCTCGAGACTCTGGAATTTCGCTCGATGCAAGACCCTGGCTTGTTTATTTGAATAGCTTAGTTAGACACGGATAATCTTTGCAGCCGATTAGAATAGAGTTTGTTGACTTTATCTCACTCGTTGTCCTCCCAGGCAACTATACCTTTCTACAGATAGCTTAGATAGATATCCTCCTCCACCATACACCTATCTTTACCACGTTTACCCCTGTTCAACTACTAGTTGGTATAATTTATCCAAGTTTACAGTTCATTCAATTTGAGTTTATTCAATTACACTCTTGAGCCTACCGCTTTCATGTGGAAATTTACGATACTCGGAATGCTCTGAGTGAAAGGCTCCAGCGGTCTCCGTGCGCTTGCGGAGTAAAAGAAATGATGATGATGATTTTGTGGATGGTTTGGTGGACTCCGCCCGAGTCGTATAAGGCCCGTCCGCTGTTTGCCCGCTAATTGGCATAACATTGCTAGAATGCTTATCCGGGCCGTGGGACCGGTGAAAGTCTTACTTGTGCCATCCAAAGAACAGAGACAGGTTCCTACTGTTGAGCCTGGGGAAGCTTGTACTCAAGAGAGGGCTAACCCGGTACGCCGTGGTAACGCTCCTGTGAGGGCACAACCTGAGAAAAACGGCGGGATTGAATCGAACTTGGGATGGGACAAGTGGAGATGGGAACTATATGTGGGAACGCGATGGCTAGTAAGCATATACCCCTGGTATTTCTAGTTGTTCCCGGGAATTAATAATCGATTCGAATCGCTGATACTCACCAGATGTGAGAATGCCAGATATCGTACACGGGCAACGTAGTAAGTACTTGAATACATTATGCTTATTATTCATGTTTTCAAATACCACATGCTTGTAATATGTTTACATTCCTGCAAGTTATTATGATTATGTTGATACATGCAAATGATGGAACTTGTTACTTTGTGGTTAACTCATCACTGTTTAACAATCAATGGCTAAGGATTCACTTATTAGTAAGCAAGATTTGCATCAGTCGTAAGCCATTCCATTAAGTCCTACCGAGTAATTAGTACTCAGGGTTTGCCCCCACTTTTGGAGTGCAGGCACTGATGACATCTGGACAGCTGTTTGGAGAAGGGCAGTACCCGTGGGCTCGGTGCTGCTCACCTCATTCACGATTGCATGAAGACCACTTTCTCAAGTTTTATGTTTCCGCTGCGAGATATTTGGAACATGCTTCCGTCTTTTGATTTGAACATGTATTTGAGTACCTATATTTGATTTGTAAGCACTTTAACTTATTGTCTACCATTAACTGCATGTGATGATGTAACTGTTGTGGCTCCATCGAGGGTTGGATGTGTGTGATGTTGGTATCCTTGGGCGATGGTTACATCGAGTGCCTTTTGGGGTAGCTCGATGGACGACCGGATTTAATTTGGTCTAAGTGCACTGCGAGCCATGCGGTGGCAGGCGTGCTTAGCTCGAATTAAATCGGCGGTTCCACCACATGTTACCTTGTAAGGACCTTCCCAACTTGGAGACCACTTGACAAATCTTCGATCTTTAGCCTATAGTGGTATCATCGTCTTCCACACCAGGTCTCTAACTTGAAAAGACTTGGTCTTCACCTTTAGTATGCCTTAGTGACCATGAGTTTGTCCTTCTCAATCTCTCTTAGAGCTAGCAACCTCTTGTTAGTGATTTCATCAATGTTGTCCATCATCGAGTCATGATACTCATCAACAGTCAAATCGTTAAGCGTAGCAAACCTATAAGCATTACCACTAGAGAACTGGCTTCAGAAGAGTTGCAGATTGACATATGAATCAGTAAAAACTGCACCCGATATTAATGGCTAGCATCAGCACCGGGTGCAACGTTGGGGAGTCCCGGGTGCCATGGTCGGGAGCCCTAGGACCACTTTAGTATCGGGTCACCCAAAGAGATGTAGCTTATATTTGTGCAAGGTAAGGGGTTCGTTACACCACCCGATACTAATACTATTTGCACTGGGTGGTAAAACAACCCGATACTAATGTACTAAACATTAGCACCGTCTCTTTAATCGACCTGGTACAAGTGATGCCAGGGCTTCCAATGGAAACTCACATACCCATTCGCCTTCTCGCCAAATCTCTACTCTACGCTAGAAGTCGTTCCATTGATGATGATCATATTTGATCTTGGGAATTAAACACTTAGGTTCTCGCAATTAAAAAAGTTTCTACAATTATTTACATCAGGAATTAAACACTAGAGGTTCTTGCAATTAAATAATTTCTATGATTATTTACATCAAAAGAAGCAAGCTTGTTCGCCTACTCTTACAAAATAAAACGAGGGAGGCTCTGTCTACACCCGCCTACGCTTCGCCGGAGGCTCGTCGTCATCACCGCCATCATCGTGGTCGTCGTCATTGTCATCCTCTTCCTCGTCCTCTTCCTCATCACCTGCGGTCTCATTTTCTGTGCTGACCCAAGAGAATAGGCCATCATCACTCATCTGGATTGGCTCCTCGTCTAGGAGGAAGGTGAGGTCCATCTCTGCTTCCTCCTCGCCAACCGCTGCACCGCTAGCTGCAATGTCCTCATTGGAGTCGCTCTATGTAAAATCCCAGAGTCCCTCAGTCCACCAGCTGAGAAGAAAGGGGGGTGGGTTGAAGATAGGAGGCGTGTATGGGGAAGAAGCAGGAGGATCAAAGGATGAAGAAGAGCTACTCGCCATTGGCAAGGAATGATATTTTTTTAGAGTTTTTAGTTCCATTGTTGAGTAAATAAGCGTGCATGGGGATGTCGCTTTAGTTTTCAAGAAGTAGGAACGTGTGGGGGAATGGTTAAATTAAATTTTCTTGTTTGATTCAATTTTAGTTTAGAGTGAAATTAATTTGTGGACAAAATTAGGGCTTCCCTGTATACTCAGGGCCAACGGTCAGTCATGGTCTCTAATCTTTAGTATCAGGTCGATACAAAGATGATAGTAAAGCATCTCCCTTCTTCAATCGTATCACTTGAAAAACATTGAGATGTGTCATTGTTTAGTTTAGCACACCAGATGTGTGTACTCTTTTCTCTACACACTTTTCCCACTGGGTTTTTAGGGTGGAGTTTTTAACGAGGCACATAGGTGGAGGTTGTGAGGGCCACATCTCACAACTTGAGTTGTACTAAAGCTTGACCTTTTTTCTCATTTATGTATTTTGAAGTCTTGTTGTACCAGCCAAAACCTAGTAGATGAGGGGCTACTATTGGGGAAAGATAGCTAGCACCATTCCTTCCCAAGGAAACAAAGGCCCAAGAGGCCCATGTAACATTTGTAATGCATGTTCTATCCCATCTTGCCACTCCATGAGTGCATGCCTCCCGTTGTTACCTACATGTTTTTCTACCCTCCCCTTCTACATGTTTAGGGTTTAGGGGAGGATGGGTAAGAGAAATGGATGATGAACCTTCTTCCCTCTCCCTGACGGAGTTTTTTTCTACATGTTGGTATAGAATTCGAAGAAATCGGGTTCAGTTTAGTAGAGAATACATAACTTGCCATTGATCACACATACTAGCTACTCATTACTCGAACACATACATCACTCCCACAACAAACATTGCTACAATCATCACTACCAACAATTGCACAATCTTAATCAACTTGTCAAACTTTTCATCCAAAATGTTCCTCCCCACAATGGTAGCAGCTTCATCATTCCTAGGTGCATCATCCTCAACCTCTGGAATGGAAGGATGTATCACAATCAGCTGCTTGTCCACCAGCTCAGCTAAGTATGCCTTTTGCCACCGGTAGAAGGGGCGCCGTCCTAGCATCTAAGTATATAACAATAGCAAAACCAAAAAAACAGCATAAAACGATAACTTTCAAATCCGAACAAACTCTACAACTGAAAAGATCACAAAGAACCCACATCAACTTACCCCTATAATGTTCCATGGGAACTTGACGTAGACCCAGCCATAGTTCTGGCTTTCTAATGTCTTCACCTGAAGCTCAATCACCCTCTCCCTCTTGCAATCTGGACACTAGATCAACGGAAGCCCCGTTTCCTCACCTACGAGGACAGGCCCTACCTGCGACGAGTTGGATGTAGTACCCCAGCGCTCCGAACCGGTGGACATGGAAAGGGAAGAAAATAATCTGGCCAGCCAGGGGGAAGTAGAAAAAGTGATGTCAGGCAAGACATGAAGGGGCAGTGGTGTTTATTTTGGATGAGCTGGATTTAGTGCAGCACCTATCACTGACTTGTGGGCCTAGCGTAGGGAAGGCCCACACGTTAGTGACAGGTATTGTATGTGCACTACATTTATTTTCCCATCAATGAGGCTCGCTAATATTTAAATAAGTTTGATGGAAAATGTTTAAATATCATGACATCTAAATAATTTGGAGAATATTTAAGATTTATTTTAGTTGCTCTAAATAGTATAAGTTGATCTAAATAAGTTTGTATTGGAATTGTAATATGATGTAGATCGATGGATTGACAATGGATGTATATGGACCGTCGCTCTGTCGAATTTATTAACGGCTTGCGTGTCTTTATTGAGACGGCCGAGATACACAAGAAGTCGTCAGGTTTTATAAGTTGTCCATGCATAGATGCAAAAATGAGAAGGATTACTCATCAATGGGAGCCCTTCACCAGCATTTGTTGTGAAGGGGATTCAGCTACGTGTATTGGACTAAGCATGAAGAACTAGGGGTTTTAGAGGGAGAGAATGGAGAAGAAGAACATGACAACATTGCCTTCGCGTAATACTCCTCTGCAATGAGTATTTTCTCTCCTTTCAATGTTACTATGTTAGCTAATGACTTATATGTTTACATTTGGAGCTAATTAAATAGAGATTTACAATTATAGTTTACATTCATGGCAAATTTGTATTTTGTAGTGATTATAAGTTATGGATTAGACTCTGAAGATATGTAAATTTACATATAGCTATTAGAGAAAAACGGCTCAATTAATAACCTTTGTATGTAGACATATTAGCTAATAAGATGCGTGACGAGCGAGAGGACGAGTTTAAGGAAGAAACTATTAGAGAGGGGATGGAAGAGTTAAGTGCATAGCAGCACGATGACACTGATTCTTACATAAATTATCCTTCCGATCTAGAGGATAATGCTAATCACTCCAATGAAAATCCATTGGGTAGTCGCCAGGTATAGACATTATACATACTTCTGATAGCCATTCACCTCCCCATCGATGATGTGCATAAGGATTTTGGTTAATACTATCCCTTCTTCTTGATAGCCCACCACCTCCTCACCAAAGAAAAGTAAGAAACATCGAGGCCTCACAAAAAAGGAAAACTTTGAGAAGAGATACAATATATCACGTGTGGGAGATGATGGACAACCTCTAAAGCCTAGTAAAGCACCCACCAAGTTGTGAACTACTGCGGCATTCTAGTCAGAAAGAACCACCCCATAAACATCCTGATTTGGAAGAAAACAGACAAAAAAAAGCTCATGAAGATGCTTCTATTGAATCTGATGAAGGATCTATGGTCCCTCAATTGGTCCCCAAAGCTCAGAAAGAATTACTATAGAGAGAATTGTCGTCCAAGTTCACATTACCTCAAGGAAGTGAAGAGATAGTGAAGAAATGGGCCCTACAGAAGATGGCAATTCTCTTGCAAGCCTTCAAGACAAAACTATGAGCCAACTATGTGAAACATGGTCAGGTACTATACTTTGGAAAATACCCAAAGTTAAGAGGGGATTGGGAATTCTTTGTACAGTATAAGGAATCAGAGGCGGGCAACTCACATTCCGAACAAAATACAAAAAATTTAACAAGGAAAAGAAAGTATAGTCATAACATGGGCCGCGGTGGTTATAGAAAATCTATTCCGAAATGGGAGAAGATGGAATAATGAGGGGTCAACGTACCTACAGCCAATTGGCTCCTATGCTCTAAATGGTGGTATTATGGATATGGGGAAGTTTGTCAAGTGATGGAACCCTACTCTATAATGACAAATGAAGCAGCCAGCAGAAATTCTTGTCGTGGTCATCGATAAGGCCTCTGTTGGCGTCTCTTAGCCTTAAAAGATTTTACTCCGCAAGTGCACGGAGACCGTTGTAGCTTTTCACCCAGAGTATTCCGAGTATCGTATTTTTATCCACAGGGAAGCGGCAGGTGAGAGAGTATAATTGAATAAACTCAATTCGAAAAACCCTTACTTAAATAAATATACTAGCTAGTCACTAGACAGGGGTAAGTCTGGTAAACGGATAGGTGTATGGTGGAAAGAAGTAAATTAAACTACCTAAGATACACGTAGAAATGTATAGTTGTCTGGAAAGACAACGAGTGAGATAAAGTTCCCAAACTCTATTCTATTCGGCTGCAAAGACTATGTCGACTAAGAAACTCAAGCATAAGTCAGGGTCTCGCGTCGAGCGAAATTCCAACGCCTCGAGGGGTCAGGGGGTAGATAGTAGACCGCCGAAGGAGACCCGGCTAACGCTTATGGGCCTACCGAACGAACGGGCCTGGGATACATAGGCATACCACACGCTGTCACCGATTAGGGCTACCAAGCAAATCTGCGTAGATACGCTGGCACGCTATAAACGTACTCTAGCAAAGCTTGAGTAACAATAGATCGTCCTTGATCGGAGGAGAGGACCTAACCAGAGCTTGGCATACAGGTTGGATTATAGTACCGGCAAGAGTAACGGGACTTGACCAACTAAGATAACCACAGCCTAAGCCTAGCAAGTATGCAAAATAAAGGGTACACCACACTTGCAAGAGCTAGAAATAAAGTAAAGCATAAATATATTATACCGAAGATAAGAGTAACAAGATACAAGGACTTTACCGCAGACTCAGAAATATCTCCGAGAACTTCGAGGCAAAGCTCGACTCACTCTAACTCCCAAAACTATCCTACTACTAAGATATGGAAAAGAACACCCTCTAAGGTAGAATATAGCTCTCAACTTCTCCACACCTTTACAAATGAGCTCTACAGGCCTATTTATAGTCCAATAAGTGAGGGGGGTACTTGTAGGTGGCAAAGCTCGGTTGGAAGCTGAAGTCAGTGGTCAACCTTGTCCGAGGTCAGGCGACTCTCCGATCCACCGCCTTAGCCCTCCAACGGCTTGATCTTGTGTCCCCATGGCGGTTGACGGTTAGAACGGTTGTTGCACGTGTAAAATGCCTCCGAGGATAGGTGGGCCGTCCTTGGTGGAGGTCGGGTGACCCACGTGTCAGCCTTGGATTGGCTGCATGGCTCTTCCCTTGGATTGGTGACATCATGGATCCGCAACTTGGTGGTCTTTTGGCCCTTTGATACATTGGATGCTTGGTCTTGCGGTTGGATTTGAATGCACTTGTGTTTCTTTGGGATGTGGATCGATAAAGTGGCACTTGGACTCAGTTGGGTGGCTGGGCGACCTAAGTCAGGGTCGGCCAACCCTGTTGGTGCGTCGGGCGACCAGGCCCAAGGTCGGGCGACCTGGCCTTGGTCGGCCGACCTGGCCAATTTGACCAGTGAGCCTCATCTTTGATCCTTGACATGTTTTTAGCTGTTTTATGTGTATTTTGGTACCTGCATCCAAATATTCTTACAAAACTAGTGGAACTCATTAGTAGAAGGGCTAGTCCTATTTTATTCATTTACATTGATCCATTTGGTTGGTAATTGATGGTAGATATCGTGTGATTATGACCGTCAATACCCTCCAAGGGAGAATTTGTCCATGAAAGAAAAGGCCGACCTGACATGGGCATAGATAATAGAGAGCATCCAGTAGAACAAGAGGGGTCGACTATAAGGTTGGGTTTCCAAAGGACTATGGAGCATATAGAAGGCGAAGAACTTTGAGCAAGGCGGATGCGAAGATCTGTAGCTTAAAGGCAAATGTATATGGCCTTAAAGCGGACTTAGCAAATGTTTAGCAAGTATTGGCAGCACATGGTATTAACCCTGTGCCTACACTGCAGATGGTGCCTCATGGCAACACAAATGTTAGTCCCTGTTGCTAAAAAAGAGTAGTGTCGCCTCCACATATCTCCCTAATCAGAATGATAACCAGGAGGAGGCCCAACAACCGGTGGACGATCAACGACTGGCGGTGGAGGTTGAAGGACAAGAGGTGGAGGTTGAATGACTAGTGGAGGATGTATGATCAGTAGAGGCTCAACGACCAGTGGAGAATGTAAGATCGATGGAGGCTCAACGACTGGTGGAGAATCAAAAACGTTAGTCTGCCGATGACTTCAAGCAAACATTGGCCATGTGAGCTATTGTTGGCGTCTCTTAGCCTTATAAGATTTTACTCCGCAAGCGCACGGAGGCCGCTGTAGCTTTTCACTCAGAGTATTCTGAGTATTGTATTTTTATCCACAAGGAAGCGGCAGACGAGAGAATATAGTTGAATAAACTCAAATCGAATGACCCGTACTTATATAAATATACCACCTAGTCACTAGACAGGGGTAAGTCTGGTAAACGGATAGGTGTATGGTGGAAAGAAGTAAATGAAACTACCTAAGATACACGTAGAAAGGTATAGTTGCTTGGGAGGACAACGAGTGAGATAAAGTTTCCAAACTCTATTCTATTGGCTGCAAATACTCTATCGTGGTTAACTAAGAAACTCAAGTAGCAAGTCAGGGTCTCGCGTCGAGCGAAATTCCGGTGCCTCGAGGAGTCAGGGGGTAGATAGTAGACAACCGAAGGAGACCCGGCTAACGCCTACGGGCCTGGACTACACAGGCACACCACACGCTGTCACCGAGTGGGGCTACCAAGCAAATCTGCGTGGATAGGCTGGCACGCTATAAACGTACTCAAGCGAAGCTTGAGTAACAATAGATCGTTCTTGATCAGAGGAGAGGACCTAACCAAAGCCTGGCGTACAGGTTGGATTATAACACTGGCAAGAATAACGGGACTTGACTAACTAAGATAACCACAAGTCTAAGCCTAGCAAGTATGCAAAATAAAGGGTACACCACACTAGCAAGAGATAGAAATAAAGTAAAATATAACTGAATTATATTGAAGATTGAGTACAAAAGATACAAGAGCTGTTACCGCAGACTCAGAAGAATCTCCGAGAACTCCGAGGCAAAGCTCGACTCACTCTAACTCATAGGACTATCCTAACTACTAAGATGTGGAAAATGACACTCTCTAAGGTAGGATATGGCTGTCAACTTCTCCACACCTTTACAAATGAGCTCTACAGGCCTATTTATAGTCCCATATGAGAGGGGGGTATTTGTAGGAGGCTTAGGTCGGTGGGAGGCCTAGGTCGGTGGTTGGCCGACCTAGGGGGAAGGTCGGCCGACCTACTCCGAGGTCGGGCGACCACCCGATCCACCGCCTTTGTACTCCAACGGCTTGATCTTGCTTCCCCATGGCGGTTGGCGGTTAGGACAGTTGTTGCACGTGTAAAATGCCTCCGAGGGTAGGTCGGCCGACCTTGTAGGAGGTCGGGCGACCACGTGTCAGCCTTGCATTGGCCATTTTGCTCTTCTCTCGGATTGATGACATTGTGGATCCGTGACTTTGTGCATTTTCGGCCTTTGGATACATTGGATGCTTGGTCTTGCGGTTGAATTTGAGTGCACTTGTGTTTTCTTTATGATGTGGATTAATGAGGTGGCAAGTGGTCCACTTGGCAGGTTGGGCGGCCTAACCAGGGGTCGGCCGACCCTGTCACTGGGTCGAGCGGCCAGGCCCCAGGTCGGTCGACTTGGCTGCACTAGGCAGGCTTGACCCTTGGTCAGCCGACCTGGTGATGTGGTCGGCCGACCTGGCCACTTTGGCCAGTGTGCCTCATATTTTATCCTTGGCTTGTTTTCATCTATTTTATGTGCATTTTGGTACCTACATCCAAATATTTATACAAAACTTGTGGACCTCATTAGTAGAAGGGTTAGTCCATAATTATTCACTTGCATAGCTCCATTTGGTTGGCAATTGACGGTAGATATCGTGAGTTTACGACCGTCAACAGCTACATATACCCATAAGGAACCTAACCACACCCGTAGCGCATGGTGTGGCTTTACCTGTGAATCTAGGACAAAAATACCACTGCTCTGATATTCCACCTCGGTACTCCAGTGGAGCAAGTAGTCCCTAGTTATGAGGACTTAGAGCTTGAACACAAAGGAGGCTATGGGAAAAGGACACTTAAAAAGAGTCTGTCCACGGAATGATTCTATGGCAGAAGGCCTACATTAAATTGGTGATGGAAAAAGGCAGCGACTACTGCTGCATCAATAGCACCTAGGGGTGGCTCACGAACAGAGCCCCCACAACGTAGGAGCCCCAACAACAACCCTCCTTCATGTGGGAGCCCTAGCCCTCCACCACCCAAGAGCCTCACCAAACCTACAACACATAGGAGGCCTCCACTACGCAAAAGCTCCAAATCAAATCATAAGAAGATGAGATCCAAATTTGTAATCAAGCTCCCTTATGAGGAAACCCAAGAGAAAACACAAAAGGCCGTGAAATCCTATGTTATTGAGCAGTTGGCGCCAAAACCGCCTGAAAAGCCAAGAAAATAGATCCGAAGGCCAAGCAATGATGAAGCCGTCAATTGAAGAAGGCTGTGGCAAAGAAAAACAGAAAAATGCCACAGCTCGGAGACTAGCAAAAATGGGAGTATACGATGCCACATGTACAAGACGTTGAAGCAGTTGATGAAGATAAACAACAGGCATTTTTAAAGGAAGCAAGCATTACAACGGAGTAGTATCTAGATGAAAAATAAAATGACAAATCGGGCATTTGTGTCACAAAAGAAATATGTTTTTGGAAAACCTTTAGTTATGCCCAAAGAGTTGAAAGCCCTACTAACTAAAATACATATCCATGGCATCCAAATGTGTTACTGCTTTTCCTGCATGTATCAAAAGCGACTACTACGGTGATCACAAGATTTGGTTGGACATTAAGAATATATTCGATGTTTACCGGCAAGACTCTATGCACATAATGCTAATCAGCGTTTGGACTCTATAAGTTTTTTACAACCCCTCCTTATGACTCTTGTTGATCCGTGTATCCTCACTATATATATTATTGGTTCACCCATATCGTCTCATCGATGTATGCAGAATGGAGATGCATACGTGCTGGAGGGATCAAATTACAAATTTGGGCTCTATCGACCCTCAGTCGGTGAACCAGGCCTCTGTACAATGAAGTTTGATGACATTTTTGAATCCTTAATAGGAATGCTCAGGCAGCAACTTTCCAAGTCTTTCTTTCTTTTACCTTATCAAATTAAGTGAGTGCTTACTGTCACATACCCCTTTCTTTTTCTAATTCAGTGTTGCACTTAATAATTTAACATGTCTTGTATATGAAGGTTCCATTGGATACAAATTGTACTCTTAGTCAAAGATGGAGTCGTCACTATAATGGACTCCTTGAGAAAGCCAAGAATAGTGTCCCAGAAATCATAGGAATGCTTCACTGGTAATTTAGGCCATCCCACTTTATCTCGGTCACTATTTAATTTCTTCTATTCGATCAACCATTAATCTTTTCATGTGCAGAGCATGGAAAGAGTACTTCCTTGTGGTGCACCCCTCGTCCTCGAAACTACCACGAAGGCTAAAAGTAGAACCAAACTTTCCGGTATGTTCCACTTTCACTACATCGTTTAACTATTTATGCACATGGACTCTAATAACTTTCCTCTTCTGCTAGTGTTATAAATAACCATAAGGCACCAATCACTGTGGTTACTATGTCTGTGAGGTCATGCACATTTTTTAGGTGAAAGGACAATTGAACGAGACATCCATGTATGTTAACAACACATTTAGTAAATACTTTCTCATTAATAATGTTTACAAGCTTTGTTTTAGTATATTCTTATACATTTTTAAAACTACAGTCAATGAATATGAGAGATAGGGTCCTTCTGTCCGACAAAATCAAGGCAATCGAAGAACAGTTGATGGGATTTATTATTGAACAGATCATGAGCGAAGGCGCAGAGAGTTTTATTGTCCACTAGAAGGATATTAGATATGTATAACAATGGTCCTCGAAACAATATAATTGACATAATATTTTTATACCATGTACATACTATTATTATGTAATAATGCTTTTGTTATCATATGCATATGCGGTGCTATTATTATGTAATGATAATGTATGTATTAATATTATAACGACATATATAAATAATTATAAAAGCGTGATTGTTATCACTACTTTAGTATTAGGCAAGGATACAACACTAGTACTGAAAGGTTATAAGCGAACATGTGAAAACCATCACTTTAGTACCGGGTGAGGATAACACTATTGCTACACTAGGGCCCACTCGAGCGTCCTAGCGGGGATGGCTGGGCAACCCTTAGTACTGGTTCTTGCCTTTGTTCCGCATCAAAAGCGGTTGATGCTCTAGGTCTTTAGTGCCAATTTAGTAGTGTCGGTATGGTTTTCGGTGCCATAGGGGAGTTACCAACCGATGCTAAAGGCTCCTCCCGCTGTAGTGCATCCAAATTTAATTCTACATGTAGCATAGCATTGTGCCCATACACAAGCTCAAAAGGAGAAATTTTAGTAGCACGATGTTTAAATATTTTATGAGCCCATAAAGCATCAGGCAAAACCTCATGGCAACACTTAGGATGGTCGGATATCTTTTTCTTAATAAGATTAATCACAGTTTTATTAGTATATTCAATCTGACCATTAGCTTGAGCATAATAAGGAGAAGAATTAAGCAACTTAATCATATATGATTTGGTAAACTCACCTACCTCTTTAGGTATAAAAGAAGCACCTTGATCAGTAGTTAAAGTTTGAGGGATGCCGAATCTATCAATAATATATTCAGTAAGAAACTCAATTACGTCCTTATACATCACGTTTTTCAAAGCAACAACTTCAGTCCATTTAGTAAAATAATCTATAGCCATCAACATAAACCGGTGCCCCTTAGAAGATGACAGATGAATTTGACCATTAAAATCCAAGCCCCATCCTCTGAATGGCCAAAGTTTGATAATGGGATGCAATTCAACAACACATATGTAAATCTCTAATTTTTTGGCACACTTGACACCCTTTGTAGTACTTGAAGCAATCGGCAATCATACTAAGCCAACAAAATTAAACTGAACGCTCCTTAGAAGCCACTTCATTTTCAGAGTCGATTGATGAGTTCCACAAACACCTTCATCCACCTCAGCCACAGCCAACACAACATCATCAAAACGGTGACACTTGAGCAATATGCCACTAGAAGTTCGGCGATACAACTCATCATCAAGCAAAATATGTTTAAAAACAGCCCACCGAACTTTTCAATCAGTTCTGGTACTAGGATCACGCAAGTAAACAATAAAAGTTATCCTCCAATCATTTACATTGCCCCATCACTTGCCAAATCTCCTAGAACCAAAACCGAGCCAACTTTGATTGTACCGGTCTGATGTTGCACTGGATAGTCCGGTAACCCAGACCAAACAGTCCGGCGTGCGATGTTTCAGCACGGCAACCTCCTCGAGCATCGGCTTTTCAAAAATATGAAACTTCTCTCTATTTATCCGATAGCCTGATGCTCCCTGCACCAAATTATTAGCTCTGGCATTCTCATCTCTAAATATATGACGAATGTTAAACTCATCAAATAATAAATAATATCCCAACATCTTTCGAGATAAAAATTTAAAACTCCATCAAAGCATTGATAATCCCACGAAACCTGCTGGACTATCAGCTGAGAATCACCAAAAGCTTCTACATGTTTTACTTCCATGGAACACAACAATACTAATCGAATAACAAAGCTTCATATTAGTAGAAGGGAATTCTAATCGGCTAAAGAAATCAAAGGTAAAACAAAATAAACCTTTCATTGAGTAAGAGTAACATATGATATATCAGTTCATAAGAATCATCAATCCGATGCTCTACCATAAAATCAGCTACAACTTGGTCTTTTATTGATTTTAAAGATTCATAAACCAAGTCATACTCTATCAAAGCATAAGCCCATTTACCAACCCTTCCACTCATCATGGGATTATGCAACATGTATTTAACATCAATCTGACAAGCTACCACACAAACTAGACAACATGTAATACCTTGTCAGCGTCAATCAATCTCCAACTTAAATATGTGATGACATGCTCCTTATCTTCGGTTTCTTGAGTCAAAACAACACCAATAATTTTGTCTTTAGCGGCAATATATAATCTCAAAGGAGCACCACTCTGAGGAGCCTTAAGTACCGGCACCAAAGACAAATACTCCTTGATTTGCTCAAAAGCTAATTGCTGCTCAGCCACCCAAGTGAAATTAGCATCGTTCTTTAACCGAAGAATAGGAGTGAAAACTTCTAGTTTAACAGCAAAATTAGAAATAAACCTGCGTAGAAAATTTATCTTGCGTTGGAACTTTTGCACATCAAGTTTACATACCGGAGCTACAATTTTCTGAGTAGCCTCAACTCTTTTCAAATCTACCTCTATGACATGCTCATGAATGATAAAACCTAGAAATTTTCCAACTGACACACCAAAGTTACATTTATGCGAGTTCATCTTTAAACCATACTGGCGTATTTTCTGAAAGGCTTTGCGTAAATAGGCTAAATGAGAATCAAATAATTTAACAACTATGTCATCAATACAAACTTCTAGGTTGATTCCTAGCAACTCCTGAAAAATCAAATTCATAGCCCTTTGATAAGTAGCACCAGCATTCTTTGAACCAAAAGTCATAACAATCCACTCAAACAAACCAATAAAGCCAGGACATATTAAGGCCGTTTTGGACATATCTCCAAAAAGATCTGATTATATCTAGCATTATCATCAAGAAAGCTAGTAACCTTATTACCAAATGCACTATTGAACATGTCAGCTATAGACATAGGGTATTCATCTTAGGTGTAGCCTTATTTAAATTGTGAAAATCAATACGCGTGCCCAACAACTTGGAGATGGGAACCTGCACCCTGGCAAACAACTCTTGACTGCACGTTTTGACAATGTCATTGTCAACCATCCTGGCCGAGGCCGGTTCATTGGCCGTGGGTGCTACAAGCGGGTCAGGAGCGTGTACTCAGTGGGCTAGTCACCAAGGGGGTGGGCCAAATGGAACCTAACAATGCTTGCGTGGGTGATGCGAAGTCCCCCAGAGCCATCGATTTCTACGCAGAAATAATCTCGGATGGATCCTGCCTCCGACGCTAGCTGAACCGGCCCAGCGGGATCTACCTCGACAACGCAGCCGTCTGGGGTGGGACAGGGGCAACCGTAGTCATAGGGATCAACCGCCACACTAAGAGCAGATTCAAACTTCATTGGATCCTAGTCCCCATCCTTTGTCCTCGTGTTTGGAAAGAAGACAGAGCACCGGCAGCAGGCTAGCGGGCTAGGCTCGACGGGCAGTGGAGGCGTCTGACTAAGTGCCTGTGGGACGGGCGGTGCTAGTGACTAGGGATGGCAACGGGTCGGGTAATGTTCGGGTAGAGTAATGACCTACCCGCAAGAATACCCGCAACACAATGTCATACCTGTACCCGCCAAGGCGTTCGTGTAAAATTTTGTACCAGTGCCCGTACCCGCCGGGTATCCATCGGTTTCGGGTACCCATCGGATCTATTGACGCACAACAAGTTGCATGTAATTTAGATAGTACGTGCGAGATGAATATAAATTTAACATCTATATTTTTAAAAATAAATTTAGCGACATGTTATAAGCAATGATTACTTGTGAATCAATAAAATAGTCAAGCGATTATTTTGAAAATATTAAACCGATGGATAGACTTAAGTCACATGCTTATGTTTCATTGTTTCAGGTCTGTCATCTCACCAATATGACACATGGGACCGGCCATACACGTGCGACTCCAATTCGGACGACAGAAACAGCCGACGCGAAAACGGACGCTCCGGTCGCATACAGATTCCGTTTTCGACGTTCTACATATCGATGGAAAGCTAAAATGATAATATTTCCAACACAATTGCCATCACCGTAAAATTCCCTTGCAGTCAACGAGAATCATCGAAACAGGATATACACGCGTGACTCCAATTCGGACTTGCAGGAGCAACCACGCGAAAACGGATATAGACTGCGTTTTCGACGTTCTATATGTCAATGGAAAGCTAAAATGATAATCTGAAAATTCAATTGCAGTCAACGGTAATCATCGAAACAATATGACGTGTAATTTATTCACAAACATGATTCGGACGGCAGGCGGAGCCCACACAAATACGGACACTTCGGTCGCATACGGCCTTCGTTTTCGACGTTCTATGTATCGATCGAAAGCTAAAATGATAATTTTTTCCAACCCAACTGACGTCAACGTAAAATTCACTTGCAGTCAACGGTAATCATCGAAACAATATGACGTAAAATTTATTCATGAACCTGATTCAGACTGCAGGCGGAGCCAACACAAAAACGGACACTCGGGTCGCATACGGCCTTCGTTTTCGACGTTCTAATATCAATGGAAAGCTAAAATGATAATTTTCCAACCCAACTGACATTATCGTAAAATTCACTGGCAATCATCGAAACAATATGATGTGGAATTTATTGATGAGCACGATTCAGACTGCAGTCAAAGGCCAAGCGAAAACGAACGCCTGGATCACGAAAGAGTCCAGTTTTTGACGTTCTATATATATCAATGAAAAACTAAAAATGATAACATTTTCAATCCTACTGACATCACCATAATGTTCGCTCGCAGCCAATGGAAATCGTTGAAATAATATGACGTGAAATTGTGAGCCCGCACGCGAAAGAGGGACGCTTAGATCGCATACGTTATCCGTTTTTTTCGTTCGATCTATGTATGGCTAGAAAGCTAAAAAGTATTGTTTCTAAGTCAACTGATAGCACTTACAACTAGATCATAATCAACGAAAAAAGGTCAAACGAAACTCATTTTTATATGTATTTGATCTCAATGTTTTAAGAATTTTTTTTCTTCCGATGAAGCGCACGGGCATTTTTAGTATAACTTTCAAATAACATGTCTTACGAAACCGGCGGATATTCATACCCACCGATCTGATTGCCATCCGAGGTCGGATCCGGTGAGCCTCCCACCTCGGCGCAACTGGAGACAGCAAGGGAGCCTGGGTCACGGAGACGGGCGGGCGGGCGGCATTGGAGTCTCCGGTCGGTGGGGTCAGAAGAACCTGCGCGGCTGCTGGCAACCGAACGAGCCCTCAGCGTGACCCCTGCAGTTGTTGACGTTTCAGATTTACTGCTATCGGGCAGCACCTAGAGTGTCTAATTTTTCTCTATAGCCAGAATGCGATGATGCACGGATATGGCTCACATGGTTTTGGCAAGGTGGTAGTTGAGCTATTTGAAGAGATGAAGGGTACTGGCGGTTAGCCCAACGAGATGCTGGTTTGGTTGACAAAGGGCGGAATATTTTGCTAGCATGAAGCAGGCCTATGGTCTTGAGCTTGGAATTAGGTGTGGATGTCGAGCCATTAAGATAACAAGAAAAACATCAGCTCGGCTGTACAGCTCGTGAGCTAAAAAGAAAATATGATCGGAGGTTCTATTAAACTGTAGTATATATATGTCAAACTGCTTATCCCTCTATTGGAGAGGATGGATGACTTGTTTATCCCTCTATTGGAGAGAACGATGACTTTAAGCCACAAGCCTCCATATCATTCTGAGCATAACTGCATACAGTTATTGCTGGTTGCTGCAGAACTATTTTGGAGAAGCAATGGATGACCATGGCGGTCATCTTTTCTTTAGTGATTTACTCTGATCCTTTGGACGGATACTGGTGTCTTCTACTTGCCAACCGTAGCGATGAACTCCACTGCCACTTTTAATGCATTGATAGTTGCCAGGTTTGACAGGCTTGTTGATGACCATGATGGTTCCCCTCCAGCCAAATCAGATACTCCTCGGAATACAATCACAGGTATGCCAGGAGATGTTGTTGTCTGTTGAATTAGTAAGGGAGTTCTTTTAGTTGTAGTGCTATCATAAATCACAGGTACAGCAAATATTGGCAGCCGTATAAATGTAGATTACGCAACAACTGATCTATTAAAAACTCACCATTACCACTGCTGCGCTCTCCTCATCTACTGTTGACACCCCATATTCTCTGAAAAGAAACTTCCTGTATTCTGCGTTGTCAAGAAAAATGTCAGCTGATGACCCTCTAAGCCCACTGACAATTTTTGGAGTTGCTGGTAAGCAGAAAGTGTCATAGCATCGCTCAAGTTTGACCTGCAGTAATTTCGTAATTAGTAGACTGTGACTAGCCGTGCGCAAACACGTATTTATATGTGCTATTGATATGTTGTGTATCACTTACCTTAAGTTGTTCTGCAATTCTGAACCATACTGAATCTACAGGTAGCCAAAAAACTTCTTGCATTGGCTTACCCACGGAGTATAGTTCCTCGTTTCTGAATGTCAGGGACCCAAGCAAGTTGTCTCCTCTGTTTGGGATGTTATATTCTCCAAATCTTAGTTCTGCTGACGATGACTCTTCCGGTGATTTGAACTTCTGCGATAATTAAAATGCCAGAGATCATATGCTACGGGGGTGAGTTTGCTTAATTGTGTATAAACTATTTCGATGCTGTATCTATGTTCTGTTCGTAGTATAGAACTCATGTTGCCTGCCTGCAACTGGTGGGATTTAATTTTAATTTGGTTAATGTAGCACAACACAAAAATCTTCATGGGCATTTTGAATTAGCAGCGCACACTTTTGTATTGAGAGCTGATTAGGTTAAATAACCTTCCATGTCCAGGCACCTGTGTGAGCAACAAGCTTTGGGACACTGACGTCACCAAATGACACGGAATCATTAGAGCTCCCTGCTGTGCCGTAATGAACTATTCCAGATACACTGAACATATTGATGAGAGTCTGCACAGTGACGGCTGCGTTCAACTAGAAAGCCAAAGAGATTGTGGTAAGACAAGAGATAAGCATAGCATGTTGGAAAATAAAAATACAGAAGTACAGAAGGTAAGTGCGCAAACAGGCTAATTTGAGTACCCTGCGTTGCCCTGTCAGGACATATATAACGTTGGCACCTCGGACGCTGCCGATGTGAAACCGTCGTCCTGAAGCATCCTAGAAGGTCAGATTGTTTTTGTTTTACAAAAAAGGCAGTAGTAGGTTATACTTTAGGCACTCAATGGCTAAGTGGAACTTTAATTTCCATACATGGTCTTCGTTTTAGTGGAAACGAAGCTATTTTGCATTACTAAACACTGTTACATTTACACAGCTTCAGCCTTGGGGTGGGTAGGTTATTTCATTCTGAATATTGATTGCCTACCGTTTCAAATTCACAGGTGTCTGCTAGGTGCAGGTGCTGCTCCAGATAGAAAGAAGATGACAGACAGAAGTAAACGTGTGGATATGATTGAGAAACGGTGGCGGTGATTCTATACCGTAGAGGTCAAGGAAGGGGAAGACACGCCAGGGTGTGAAGTAACCGGATGCCTGCAGCACCGTAGCCTCGTCGACATAGGACATGACGAGGCCCAGGGACGGGCCTCGCTGGTTTATCCTGTCCAGCTGCCAGCGCACGCCATCCATTGCCGGCAAGGCCACGGCCGAACCCGCAGCGAGAAGCAGCGAGAGGAGCATCATGGCCTGCGGCGGGATCGCTCGGCAGCTCCACGCCATGGCCTGCTGTGCTAACAGTGTGCGCATGCATATGTCGACGGAGGAAGCGAGCAAGCAGGTTCTTATCAAAGCAGTTGTAAGGTTTGGGGATTATACGGTCTATTTTTTTTATGATGTCACTCAATGTGCATTATGAGACCAAGGATTAAGGACCTATTTATAGACTTTATTTTCAGAGGTAAAATATTTCACCTGCTTCAGAAAAACCGTATAACTCCTGAATCATGTCACCAACCACGATCAGACATGCAGTTATATGAGTCTAAAATATAATAGTCCAAAGCACACATGTGTTTCATGTATATACATGTCCAAAACGGACGAACCGGCCCGGGACCCGGCATGGCGCAGCACGGCCCGAGCACGTCACGGTCCGGCTGGCGGCGTGCCCGGCACGGCACAGCTATGCCGTCCTTGGGCCGCGAGGCCGGCACGCGGTGTAGGCACGGGCACGGCCCGGTAAAGGACCCGGCCCAGCATCGGTCCGTCTAACCCAATGGCCCACCAATCTTCGGTATAAAACTCAAAGAAAACCCTACCTTTCTGCACTTCTCCCCAATCCCCACACCAGCCGCCGCCGTCGCCTGTTTTCCACTCGCCCGAGTCCCCGACTCCGCTCGCATCGCGCCTCCGCCCGAATCCTCGACTCCGCCCAACTCTGGCGTCTCTCCTCTCCCCACACTAGCCGCCGCCACTGCCGCCTGCTTTCCTTCTCGGTTCCCACTCTGGTCTCCGTCTCCTGTCCCTCCCTGCCGCTCTTCCGGGAAGAGCTCGTCAACGAATTGGCGATGGCGACGGCACGCTCGACTCCTCGACTACGGCGGCGGCGGGCGTGCTCGAGTCCGCGCGGCGCGCTCGACTCCGCGACGGTGGCAGCGGCGGGCGTGCTCGAGTCCGCGACGGCGATGGCACGCTTAAGTCGACATCACGGCGGCGACGACAACGGCAAAGGCGGTGCGTTTGAGTCAACGGCGGCGACGACGGCATGGGCACGGCCCGGCCCGCGTAACCGTAGTCGTGCCATGCTTAGGCAGCGCCGGCGGCCCGTGTGCCGGCACGGCATGCCGTGCCTGGGCACGGTGGCGTCGTGCCGTGCCGAGCCTACACGGCACGCCCATTTAGACATGTATAGTCATGTACCATGATTAGATTGAATATCTGATATTTAGTTTCAATCTAACTATGTTTGTTTGCAAAACAAACCCACTTGTTCCGTTTTGGTGTGCCCGAGTTTAACGTATACGTACGTAATAAATATTCCAGTAAAGTCAATCTCATTTAATCCTCTACTATATTTCAGCACAAACGTCCTCAACGTCTTGAGTACAAATTTTTATAGTAAAATTCCTCGAATACAAATTTCTCGAGTGAAATTCCACATCAATAATTCCCTATCACATATAATTCCACATTTAGTTGAATAACCAATAACACAATATAAATAATGTTAAAGCCACACATAAAATTCTAACATCTCCCACTTGACTGAAAAATCTCAATTAATAATACAAAGCCCCATGTCTTTTAACATGCTTAGAAAATGATTCGTGACCAATTAGCTTAGTCAATGGATCTGCAACCATATTAGCATTAGGCAAATAAATCAAATGAATAGCCTTAAATCTGTTTATAACGTCACGAATATAATGATACCTTTTCTCAATATGTTTATGTTTACGATGAAATTTAAAATCTTTGGAGACATTGATCGCCGCCATGTTATCACCAAAAATATGACAGGTAATGATGCACTTTTCACGATCTTTAGTGATGCAAGAAATTTCTTTAGCCATACGTCTTCCCTTGCCGCTTCAGATGCAGCAATGTACTCAGCTTCCATAACTAAAAGAGCAACTGAACTTTGCTTCCTGCTACACCAAAAAATAACACATCTTGCCAAAGTAAATATATAACCAGACGTAGATTTTCGATCATCCGAATCCCCTTGCCAATCAGCATCAGTATAACCCTGCATCTGAAGATTATGACAGTTAAAACATAATGAATAATTCAATGTTCCTTTAACATAGCGCAATACATTTTAATTTGTTTCCGGTGCTCTTTTCTAGAATTCTTTTGATATTACTCAGAATTCTTCCAATGGCATGGCTAAGAGCAGGTTGCGTAAATAACATGGCATCATAAGGCAACCCAAAGCTGAAGAATAAGGAATACCCTTCCTTTTTTGTTTTCCCTCAGTAGTGTTTGGACACAATTCTTTACTAAGTTTAGTTCCCGTTATCAAAGGTACATCAACCAGTTTGCAGTTTTTCATAGAAAATCGTTTTAAAACACTTCGAAGATATGACCTTTGGCATAAACCAAAAGGCGTCTCTTCCGATCTCTGTGTATTTCCACCCCAAAACATACGAGGCTCCTCCCATATCTTTCGTATCAAATTTAGAGGACAGCCAAGCTTTAACTTCTGTCAATGTTGCTTTATCATTAGAAGCAATAAGAATATTATCAACATATAAAGAAAGCAACACAAAATTTCTACCAATAATTTTAGTGTTTATGCAATGATCACCTTCCGTCATTGAAAACCCATATGATGTGATAGAATTATCAAAAAGAATATACCATTGACGTGAAGCTTGTTTAAGACCATAAATTGATCTATTTAATTTGCAAACCATATTTTCTTTTTTTTTTTCTCCAAATCTTTCCGGCTATAACATATATATTTTCTCCTCCAAATGACCATTAAGAAAAGCAGTTTTAACATCTATTTGGTGGAGTTCAGGATCATAATAAGCCATTAATGCACTTATAATACGTTTTATAGAAGTAAACTTTGCAATCAGAGAAAAAGTTTCCATAAAATCAATACCTTCCATTTGTGTGAACCCCTTGGCAACAAGTCTAGCTTTGTATTTTTTTCACTTGACCTGATGCATTAAATTTTGTTTTAAAAATCCACTTACATCCTATGAGCTTGCGGTTGTTTGGTAAAGATAAGTTTTCAAACTTTATTCTTCCTCATTGAGTTTAATTCTTGTTGCATTGCTTCCACCCATAATCTTGACTGAGGACAATTAATTGTCTCTTTGTAAGTCTTTGGATCTTCCCTTAAATCAGAAACTTTAAAGTGTAGTTCCCCTAAAAATACATAATACTCCCTTCATCCCATAAAATAAGGAGCCACGTTTTCAGGAAAGTCAACGTTTTAAATCTTTTAACTAATAATTCAGTCCAAAATATATATATTTAACGTATGCATGTTATATTTTTAGATTTATATTCAAAAGTACATTCAGATGAGAGTAATTTTGTATTTCTTGATGACATATTTTAAAAGATATGAATGATTAAAGTTTTGCTTTAAAGACCGTGCTAAAAAGTTATATGTCTTATATTATGGGACAGAGGGAGTAATCATCAAGATATGATGGTGCCTAAGTATTCCTTCCACTTCTACTAACCATATTAGCAAAAGTTAGATTTGTGTTTACTTCTGGGATTATATTTTTCTCATTAAAAGAGTTAGCACCAGATGTATCCATCTGTGATTCATCTGGGGTTGTCAATAATTCCACCCTCCCATTTAGCATGGCGAGGAGTGTTTTCATCCAAAAATACAGTATCCCTACTTTCCACTAGTTTATCATTTTGAGAATCATAAAATCGACACCCCTTTGATTCCGTAAAATGGCCAATAAAAATTCCCGGTGTACTTTTAGGTTGTAACTTAGTACGATTTTGGCTTGGCACACTAATATGAGCATTACAACCGTAAACAACTAAATGACGAAGTGAGGATTTCCTTCCAGTCCATAACTTATATGGTGTGACTGATATAGCCTTAGACGACGAGTGATTCAATAAATAGACAGCAGTACGTAAAACCAAAACTGTCCTTGTCACCTTGTGCCTGCAATTCCACAAGGACAGCTCTGTTGATGAACTAGTCCTAGGATATTTCTCTTTTTTGTTTTCCTCTATTAAATTATGATATGGGATTTCCAAAATAACACGATTTCACTATTAAACAGTGAACACTGGCTGCGGAGGTTAGTCTTCTGGGACCTCATCAGCATTATCAGGATATATAAATGCTGTTAGTAATAAACAAACATTCTCAGCAGCATTATATATCCAAACATTGCATGAAAATTATTGATAGCATGTAATAATATCTATGGAGATTATATATTCCAATCATTGCATAATTTGGACTGGTCCAAACATGTCCACAGCGCCGAGGCTGCTAACGTCTCCCTCGTATCTGATGTGGCATGTGGCCACTGCCCACTACTGCTATCTGCTAGCAGCGTGGCCATACTGCAACCACATCAGCCTCTACTGCATCCTCCACCCAGCACCAGCAGCCACCCATCGTGCAGAGGTAAGCAATTGATGAACATGGAACATAATAACAATGAGCTACCTTGATCAAGTTTCTATATACTTGTATAGCAAAAGAAAGGGGCGTTAATTCATATGCTACTATTACAAATTAGGGATTACAACAAAACATCCATATTAATCCTCATGACACGTTAGGGTCGGTTAGGGAAAAACAAATCATAAAAATTTCCAAAAAAGCAGAAATATCACGCTAGGAACAAACAAGCAGAATGAAACTTTGTAGCGAACACTGGACTGTCCAGTCGGCGGTCATCAGATAGAATTTGCCGAAGCTCTACATGAGCTAAAACCCTTCACTGGACGGTTTGGTGTAGAGCACTGGAAGGTCCGGTGACTGCATCAGACTGAGCCAAGTTACCAACACCAGACACATCAGACCAAGCCAAGCTACCAACACTGGACACTCTTAACACATAACTTATGCAAATTTAAACACATGCCCATGATGTAAGGAAAATAGACACTAAACCTTGTCCTCAATGTGATTTTGGTGGTTGAATGACAACAATGATCGTTTGAGACTAATGCGTTTGCTAGTGTAATCTTTAAATCTTATGTATAAACAGATAGATTTGGGGAACAAACACCTCAGGTAAGTGATCAAAAGCACAAGAAAAGATCGGTGACCAAAAGCACAAGAAAAGATTTTGAAGATCAACGAGAAAACCTAAGACATCATGTGAAGCAAGCTGCATCAACCTCATAGAAATTGTGAGGATCGCATAGTCCTAAGCCCTGACGATTACAAGGATAGGACATACTATGTCTGATCAATGGATGAAACCTGAAGGTCAACGTCCAGTCAGTTGAACTGACCAGATGGTCCACTCCACCTCAAAATGTCTGAACTAGATAGCTGCAGAAGAAGATCAATTCAACCTGAAGATGAATTGACCAGACTGTCCGAAGCATGGTTAAATACAAGGACCATACAATCATAAGACAAAATTTCAAAGAAGGTTGAGAAGTGAAGCCCAAGTCAAATGGATTAACTGGTATGTCCGATGTGCCCATCGGATAGTCATCAGACAATATTTCCTGAGGGGACTGAAGAAGTTGAAGGTAAGGTCAGATGAACTAACCGGACAATCTTAAGTCCCTCCTTCGATAGTACAAATGTACAATGGACCAAACTGTCCAAGTATGACACATTGCTGAGGACTGAACTATCTGGGTAGTATTAATTTTATCAGCCTCGGTCCAAATGATAGTTGGCTACCGATCAGCGTTGCCATGGCCGCTGCGATTCTTGGGTCCGCACTTGCCGCCTCACTACTGACCTTCATACCGGAGGAAAAGAGGAAAACCGATGGCGCCCTCACGCCATAGAAGTGGGACAAGCCCATCCACTCGTTTTGGGCAGACAGCGCTATCCCGAATCTAAGCCGAATATTCTCTTCGGAGATGGATCCATCCCAAGTAGTTTCTGAGCCAAACATTTCTAGATTCGGGACCATCCCATCCCTGAACCAAACACATACTGGCAGGTTGAAGTACCTCATGCTTGGCGTTGCCCTTACCATGGTATCTGGTATCTCCCCAGGACAATCTGATCTCCAAGGTCAGGCTATAGTGATGTTGCTGCAGAGGTCGACCTTGGTAAGCGTTGGGCACAAAGGCACTGAGTGTGACATGTAGGCCAACGCTGGGAAGGCTGAGTTCGGTGTCACACATGATGCAGCGCCAGGAGCACATTGGCTCGCCAGGAAAACATGGGAAGAGGGGATGGTGGCTCATGGGTGTCATTGACTGGTGACAAGGTTGGTTCCCACAGAAGTGAACCTGAACCTGCTCTTGCTGGAATGCAAGGGATGTGGATGTGCAGAGTACCAAAAGAACCAGGCCTTGCAGGAAACGTGCAGGTAATCCATAGAGCCATTGCTAGGTTCCGATGTGCTTGTCCACATAAGCAAAAGTTGGGTCACGGGGCACCAAGACACCAGCCTGCATCCATCGTGCCATACATACATTGAATCCAATGGCAAATCCTAGCGGAGTAAGGTACGAGAGAGCCTTTTATTCCTATGGTCACAACAGACTTGACATCTCGACCTGAAAATTACAAGTGTAACAAGCCGAATCACCCTGTGTATGCAGGTCTAGGCTGCCAAGAACGCATCTCATATTCTCATGTACATGAAAACTTATATGACCTTAATCTCCTTGAGCCACGCTGTGTGGAGCGGGCAAGGATCTGCCTTTCCTGCTGCGAGTGCCTTCTCAGTAAGGGAGTAAAACCAACCATTCCTCCACTTGAACTGCTCCATTCAAATGCGTATATGTTAATTTAACAGGGCATATAATATGTTGCAGGCTTGAATTCTCAATGGATAGTCAGTGATAGGACTTGCCTCTTTTACAGCAGTAGGGAAGTGTGCCACAGCTCTGGAGTAAGCACAAAGGCGCTCCTCTATGCCTTCGTCAAATGTAAGCCCTCTCTCTACAGCCGCTGCAGATGCTAATTCAGCTATTAGGCTCCCAACCTACCAAAACAAAAGTGCAACTCAGTCTCTTAAAAAAAACTTTTCTGCCAGTGCTAATCGAAAGACAGCCAATCACTTCACTGTTGTAATACATTCATTACAAAACAAACCTCAGATCGGTAATCTTTTTCCACCACACCAACAGTAACCCCTGGATGCCGAGCACCAACAAGCATGAAAGCTGAAATCCATATCAACTTCTCTAGCATCTGCTTCTGAAAGGCTTCCTTTTCAAGCACCTGATGGGGAAGGTTGCAGAAGAATTACTATAAATGGGCATACTTAAAAACTTGAAAATGCACAAGGTAGTGAGTGCAAGGACAGTTCCATGAGAGAGCATGGAGAAGGAATTTAAAAGATCAAATCACAGCAACATGCTACTAATATTTTGCCTCTCCGCCCAAGTTAAGTTTGGTTCTCAACCTGACCCCTGGTTGGATTGCTGACTTCATTGATTTTTATCAACTCCACCTTTGTTTATTATGAGTAAATGCACATTTTTCATGATTTGAGTAGTTTATAAATTACACCTCACACCTTCTGTCTAGTATGGTGTGCACAAAAAAGAGGTGCCTGGAAATGCCATATTTACATGATTCAAGGTTCCAAAAACTGTTGTAACTGGTACTTACAAGCAAAAAAAAAAAAAATTATTCTCTTCCCTATTCCTACTCACACTTTAATTTAAAGAGAAGAGTAGAAACTGAGAACAAAACTAAAATAAAATGCCACAATCAGACATATTTCAATGCCTTCTCTGAGAAAATCATTCGGCTTGCTTCATTGCACAACTGTGAACAAGATGAAAAAACAACACATGGACAAGATAGTAACATGTTTAGTTCTAAGTTTTCTCTTATGCACTTAAATATAAGGATGTAGTAAACATTTTTTTTTTTTTTTGCGAAAGTTGCAATGCATGACTTAACATATGACACCATATTTTTGGCATCACGTTCGTATATGCTGTTTACTTGTTTAGTTTAGGTCAAAGATTTCAACATCAAGAACCCCTTCTCAAGGTATCTATTTTTTTTTATTAACAAAATCTATGCTGTTTGCAAGATGCTAGATCAGTTTTGGTGTCAAAGATCTAGCAACCATGGCAAATGCGTAACTGACAGTTTCGACGAATATAATGTAGAATTCCAAACTCAAATGCTGGTAACCCCACCTTGCAGGTAAGCCCCCCATTTTTCAGGCGAGCAGCCACTGCTGAAGCCCAGCTGCCAAACGCAGCAGTCAGCCCCTCTGGGTTGGTGTCAGTAATACCATCCACCGGTGGCTCTCCGAGTTTCGATACAGCAAAGTAGGCCAAGACCTGGTTTGCATCCACTAGCCCCTTGCTCTCGAACCAGGGATCCAGCATTCCGTTCTGGAAGAACACCAAATCTGCTCCAATATCAGCTCAGAAAGTTCTGTGGCGCAAACACAGGCGCAGAGCCAGAGACGATCCAGGGGCAGCTGGGGCACGTACCGTGCCAGCGCGACTTGGGGGTGGCCTCGAGGACGGCGTCCAGGTCGTCGTTGCGCGTGCAAACCAGTATCGGGCCCGGCGCATCGTCGGGTACCTTGTCCCCGCGGCCGACGAGCACATCGCCTCCCGGCGGGCCCATGGACAGCAGCGCCTGGCCCACGCGGCCGCCGCCCACCACAACGGCCGGCTGCACCGCCGTCTCCGCCATCGCCGAAGAAATCGTAGCGAGCCTGCGAGCCGCCGCGGACCGAGAGGACGGGGACCGCAGGGGGCGGCGGAGCGGAGGCGACGGCAGCTTGGTGACGGAGACGGCGGCTTTGAAGGCCATGTCGACGGGAGTGTGATGGGATCATGGGGGGTGAGGAGGGAAGTGACGGCGTTTGGTTTTGGGATGTGGGTGCCGTTAGTGTAGTTGAACGGGAGCCACCCGATTCGGGTTGGGCTTATCTGGAAGGTTTGTGGTCGACACCGTGCTGGGCCTAAAGGCTGGGAAGGGATTCCGCAGATGTTTACTTTTGGGCCAGAGTAAATTTACTGGCTAAGGTTTTTTTTCCTCTTGAGAATTGCCGGTCACTCTCGACCAGGCTTCGGCTCCTCCTAAAATAGCACTAGCTCAAACTTCTCCGGTGAAACATCTTTTCCGATGGAGCTGAAGTCTTTTCTAAAAAAATGTTTGCCAAAACGGTTTTTTAATGGCAATAAAGTAATTTAGAGGCACCGATATATGGGGGACAAGAGAAGCCACTTTTTTTTTTCTCCATAAATTGTTCTTCTATTGTTAAGGGGCTTCTTTTGTAAAGCTGTTTATTTTTTACCCCGTTGGCAGAGTTTCACGAGAAGTTAGTAGAGAAGCCCATAAAGAAGCTCTGCCAAGCAGAGTCTTAAAAGCTACTAGTGGCCATGCACGTGCGGGGTACACATATCTAAAATTTTATTAATATATCTTTGTGAAACTTTCAACTTCATGATTTTGCCTCTGATTTTTTGAAAACAAAGCAAGAGTGTCGGAGCATGAGCTCCGGCCGGGTGGCGGAATGCACCCGCCCGATCCTAAGTACTACGAGTAGTTAGGGGGAGCGATCGTTGATAGCCACGTAGCAAAAGCACGATGGAGGCACAAGGGTTTAGAGTGGTTCGGGCCGCCGGAGCGTAATACCCTACGTCCACTGGAGGTGTGTTCTTGTATTGGCTTGAGTGTGAAGGAAGAGAAGAAGATCGTGTGACTCCTTCTCTGGATGCGCCCCGAGCGTGTGAGCGTGTATTTCAGCCTATACTCTACGTCTCGCATGCCTCCCCTTTTATAGCCCAAGGGGTGCATGTACATGGTGTCCCGGGCCCGACAGGTGGTCCCCGCCTGCTATCTCTACTCGGCAGAGTTCCCTTATGCTGACTTGGCTTCTTGGGTTATTTCCGGCGGAGGTCAGGGCCTTCGGCTACGCCTCCATCGGTATGTCTCTTGCTCCGTTGCCGTGATAACCTCTGATCCCTGCGCCTTGTACCTGCATCCGCCGCAGCAGTATGGTGCCGTCCGGGAAGTGCTCCGCCGGCCTGGTGTAGTCTGGAAATGTCGCCACGCCGCCCCTGCTTGCGCTGCTCGGTCCAATCCGCCGTAGTACCCGGCGGTATGGCTCCAGGGGCAGGAGTGGCAGGCGGTGTGCCGGCGCGACATTACAGGTAGGTCACTGCGGCGTGCCACAGTGACCCTACCGTAATAGGCTGGGCGTGGCTGTCGTGTGCGCGTGGCGTAGCCCACGCCACGTACGGTGTACTTGTTTATGCGGTTTAATCCCCGATATCCGGCGGGAAGTTGACCGCTATGCCTCGTCATGGCCGCCGCTCCTCGGTAACGCGCGTCTCACAGTATGGTCACTGTCGCCTGTCAGCGGCGGTACCGGAGCCCGTCAGCGGATGTTAGGGCATGCCCGCCTGCCCGCAATGAATGCGGTAGGTGGGTGTGGCCCGCAGCCGGAGGCCCCGCCGCGAGCCCGGGGGACACGTGGCGGCCCCGGACCAGGCTGTTGCGGGGGCGGGCACCCTCCGTAGTCCGCAGCTTCCTCGTTGGGTGGATGGCACGTGGCCGCTCCGGACCTCCCAGAGCTGGGCCGGCTCGGCTCCCTTCCTGGGGTCGTAACGCGTCCCAACTTAAGACCGGACCTCGTGGGAACAGGTCTGGTCTTCCATATGGACCCGGGGTGCAGTTCGGCCCACAAGCGGTGGGCCAGAACTGCGAATGGCTTTGGGCTCTTTCCTTACTGAGACACGTGGCGATACTGGCCGCTCCCTCTGGTTGGCAGGGGGGCCAGGTCCGTTGGTCCGCAAGAAGGGAAAAAACCCTTCTTTGTCAGGCCGCGTGGAGCTTTGTTAAGGGCAGTACTTAGCCTTTGTCCTGTATAAGCGGGTACCCGGTTTGCTGGGTACCGACATTTGCCCCTGGGCCCACCTTAGGTTAGCTTGGGAACCTAAGGTGGGTCCACCAGCACTTATCGCCTGCACCATCGGGGGCTTCGTGTGGCCTTTGGCCCCGGCCCTCTCGACCCGCACCGGATCACATGGGCGCCTGACGGGCCCCGCACGATCTATTCGTGCCAGGTCGGGGGAATTTTCCCGAGTTTCGAGGAGGCAAGCCTACGCCGGTCAGACGAAGCGACGGGCCGCCTGCCCACCTCTCCGCAGTTAAGGCGGGGGCAGCGGATCGCACGCTTGGCCGCGCGAAAGCCGAGTGACGGTTCGCGTTCTTTCTCACCCGGGTTTTTACCCACCTGTCGCGGTTAGCGGCCCCTGGGGCCCCTTGTCAGGGGCTGGACGGGTTGCGGGTGCGTCCGTGCGTGCGTGTTTAAAGTACGTAGCGCACCGGTGGCTCCGTTAAATAGGGTTTTTGACCGGATGCCTGGTACGCTTTCTCAGGCTTCGTCTCCGCTCCCTTAGCAACCGCAACCGCGCCTCACCTTCTTCGCCGCAGAGCTCTTGCCCTCGCCGGTGCCGCGCATCCTCATCGTCTTTCGCTACTCCAATCCATGGCGATGGGTCTCGATGATCCCGCCAACTGGCAGTCTGTGGAGGACCTCGACATCGTGCGTCGCCTCCTTGGCTGGACGGACTCGACGCGTCGCGACGGCGTTGCGCGGGCTCCCTCCCCCTCCGCAATCTGTGGCCTGGGGAGTTTGCGCTCTTCGTCTCCTACCTCTACTGTGGCCTGGGGGTGCCGATCTCGTCCTTCTTCCTGCTGCTGCTGGAGGGATACGGGCTGCAGCTCTAGCACCTCACTCCCCACTTCATCCTCCAGGCGGCAATCTTCGTCCACCTCTGCGAGATGTTCGTGGGGTTGCCGCCCTGCGTGGCGCTCTTTCGCCACTTCTTCTCGCTGAAAGGTTCTGGTAGGAGCGCGAGCGACATCGGCGGCTTCTACTTCGTGCTGAGAGAGTCCGGGAGGTCGTCGACCTACCTTCCCCCTTTTTCCAGCGCCAAGTGGGAGAACTGGCGCAATGACTGGGTGATTGCGAGGGCGGACCCAAACGACCGGCTGAAGCTCCCGGAGGGCGGTCCAACCTCGCCCCGCCCGGAATGGGGTGCCCCTGCGGACCTGCCGGGCGACTTCTCCTCCGTGCTAGTGAGGATCACCGAGCTCGTTAATGACGGGCTCACCTCGATGCACGTCCTCGCGGACTTCCTCACGCGGAGACTCGCCCCCTTGCAGCAGCGACCGAGGCGGGCGTGGAGCTACACCGGCCCCAACGACTGTAGCCGGATTGCGCGGGGCGAGGTCAACAACCTGACGCCCGGGGAGCTAGAATCCTTGATGTGCCGCGTCGTGGGTGAGGCATTCGTCCCCGAGCAGCTGACTTTGCCCGCCGCCGTCATGCCGCTCTGCAGCGACCAGGCCCTGCGGACGGCGGTGCTCCGGGACATGCCGACACTTGACGACGCCGGGCTCGCGGCGCGGCAGCTCGGGGGCGACCCCAACCGGGGGATCAACATTGGCGACGCTCCGATCGGGAGCGTCCGCACTAGGGGTTCCACCCCTGTTGGTAGGGGGAAGGAACCCGCGGCAACGGCCGGCGGTGAGGAAAGGCGGCGTAGGCTGTCCCGCGGCGACGGGACCTCCGTTTCGGAACCCGAGCCAAAGCGCCAGCGGTCCTCGGAGGGGGGAAGCTCATCCGGGCAGTGGGGGCGTCCTTCACCTCCGCCGCGCCCGGATCAGCAGCACCAGCCGCGCCAGCAGCATCAGCAGCGGCAGGCGCCGCCACCGCCAAAGCCGGTCCATCAGCAGCAGCGGCAGCCTGCGCCGCCGCCATCCAAGCCGGACCAGCAACAGCATTGGCAGCAAGTGCCACCACCGCCAAGGCCGGACCAACAGCAGCAGCGGCAGCAAGTGCCGCCGCCACCCAAGACGGACCGGCAGCAACATCGGCAGCAGGCGCCGCTGCCACCCAAGCCGGACCAACAGCAGCGACGGGCTCCTGGCCTCCGAGGTCGCTGGACGGCGCAGACACCGAGGTAAGCTGTTTTGGGTTGGTCCAAGCATTTTTGCAGTGTCGCTGTTAGTTCCTCGGATTTTCCCAGTCCTCATTTCCTGCCTTGTTTAGGACCTCTCGCCCGGTCGGCTTCTCCGTGGCTGCTCCTTCTGCCGGCACAGTCCCTCCCAGCAGGTCCGGCAGTCGGGCGGACACGACAGAGGTGGTCGCTCCAGGTGGCCCAATGCCGGGAGCCGCGACGGAGAAGACCGCACCGGGCGGGTTGACGCCAGGAGTTACGACGGGGTCTGGGGCCCCTCGTCCAACCGAGGGCGGCTTGGAAGAGGTCCAGGGTCGGCCGCACCTGCAATTGCCAGGGGCGCCGGCTCTCCCCCGCGTGCTGCGCCGAGGACTCCAGGCCCTGGAGGACGTTAAGGAGGCGTTCCAGCTGGAATGGGCGCAGCTGCAGCAGGAGCGTGAGCGCCTGGCTGGCTGGCAAGCCCACCTGGGGGAACAGATCCGCGCCACGTCCTCTCGATACTCCCAGGTCCGCGCGGAACTCGCCGCCGCCCGCAGGGACCTCGTCACCGACCGCGAGGCTTATGAGAAGGACCTACAGCTGTTCGTCGCCCGAGAGCGTGCGGTTGCACTCCGGGAGAAGACGGTCGCTGTGGACGAGGCGAAGCTGAGGCTCGATCGAGCCGAGCTGGAGTCCGAGGTGCAGGGGATGGAGCGGCGCAGGAAGGAGATGCTGGAGGTGTCCGAGCGGCAGCTCGCCGTCAATAAAAAACTTGACGAGAAGGAGGCGGCGCTTGACCAACGCGAGGCGGCGGTCAAGGCCCTCGAAGAGACCCTCTCTCAGCGCGAAGCTGCTGCCAAGGCCCTTGAGGACTCCGCTTCTCTGCGCGAGGCGGCGGACAGGGCCCTCAAGACGGAGGCCACCCGCCTGTCCGGTACCCTCAAGGTTCGAGAAGACTGGGTGAAGTCCCGGGAGGCGGAGCTTGACGAGCAGGCGAAGCAGCTCTGAGTAGAGCAAGCTGCTTTGGAGCAGCTGAAACTGGAGGCCGCCCAGCAGGCACTGGCGGAGAGTCAGGCGCAGCTGCGCGCCGACCTTCGTCATTTCGCCGACTGGGCTGGGGAGGCGAACACCGCTCTGGTGCCGCTCGGGTTGAGCCCCATCCAGGTGCCGGAGCCACCGTCGACCATGGCGGATGCTCTCCCCGTCCTTCAGTCTGCTATGGAGCGGCTTCGGCGCTTGGATTCCACGCTTGCGGAGCGCCTTGAAGCCGAGGGTCGCGATCTGCTTCGTGCCGTGGCGGAGCACTTGCTGGTCTGCTTCCGGAGCCACGACCCCGCCATCTCCCTGGATCCGGTTGTGGTTGGTCCGGTGGAAGGAACGGAGGTCGCCGCCTGGGAAAGCCTGCGGGAAGTGGTTGAGATCGTGGCCGCTCGGTTTCAGCGGGCCCCTGCGGACGAGGAGCCGGATGCACCGGAGGCGGGAGTTCCCCCAGCGCCATAGAGGCTTCACCTGCCCCCTTTTTATTTCTTTTTCTTATGTAAGAAGTCATATCTGGAATAAAAATAGAGAGCGTGACTTATCTATTTCACTTCTCTTATTTTTTTTGTTGCATGCTGAGCCTTAACGGCTGTGTGGGCTATTGCCGGGCCCCACGGTCTGGCGATTCAGACCGTGGGAATCCCTCGCCTTTTGAGGCGGCTGGCTCGTGCTGACTGGTGACACGATACCGCGCTGACGCCGCGCCGGCCGGTTCCTTTCCTTCTTATTAAATGCGGTCGCAGCGGTTCGCTCGCCTGCACGCGGTTGTACTGTCGGTGGGGCGCCCGAGGGACGCGGCGAGTCACGCGCGTGCTCTCTGTAGGGTCTTCCCCATCCCTCTATGTCCAGTCTTGTCTCTGTTGGCGGGCAGGGCATCGGATGCTCTCCTGCTCTATCGCAGGGATAGGTCACCTCACTCTCGGGCGGCGCAGCCCCTACAAAGGCGCGCGCTCTCAGTCTGACCCGGGCACGTCAGGAGGGAATAGTGCGCCCGTGAGCCGCGCTTCTTACCACGCCTTGGGCTTGGCAGCCGCAGTGTCTTGGGCTATCCCTATAAATAGGGGCATGCCACCCGTTCTTAACACAACTTCTCCAGCTGCATAGTCAAGCAAGGTAGGGTAGAACATGGGACTCCCTCCCTCTCCAGGAGGGGCATGGCCCCTTCCATGCAGCAAGGCATGGGAAGTTTTCCCAAGAGTGTTTCCTCAGGTTGGGAAAGATACTCTTAGGATAGCCTGGGAGTGTTCCCATGGAACCCATCTTCTTTGGCTATGAGTTTCTTCATATGTGTGCCGATTTTTGGCTATGAGTGTCTTCATAGGGGACACCTGTAGCCAAGCTCCCTCCCAACGACCGCGCACCTGCGTCTCTATCGAGGGGGATCCGGCACTGGCAGTGGGACGGGGCACTCCTGAACCACTGCCAAGCACTCCACAGCGCGCGCATGGCGGCAGCGTGGCTGGTGGTGGTGTGGCCATGGCAGGAGCTCAGCAGCTTCGACGCCGCCTCCCCATCGCTGGTGCCGACGCTCCTCGGCTTGCGCGTCCCGCGGACCCCGAGCTGCCTGTCGTGCTCGGGCGCGTTGGTTCTGCGCGGTTGCCACCGAGCGATTGAGCTCTCGTGCTGCCTGTGGATCTTATGCCCTTGCCTTTGGCAAGAACAGAGCCCCCTTCAATCCGGCTTCAAGTGTATCTTTTTTCTTTTCTTCTTTTTTTTTGAATGGACAACTCAACTTATGAAATGAGGGTATGAAATAAGGGAGGATGGGCGTCGTGACTTATCTGTATGTTGTACCTTCCCTCTTTCCTGTTGCACGCTGGTATGGTTCTGCCTGACCCCTGGCCCCCTGGTAGGTAGGCTCTAGTTTTGAGGCTGGCTACCACCAAGTCGGACCTGCATGCAACTCATGGTAGATGTTAGTAGTAAACCCGCGGGACCCTATTCTGAGCTGACTTTTCTCGACTGACTGTGGTCCGGCGTTCCTGGGTGAATGGTCCGTGACCAAGATACCCGGATGGGGGTAGTAGGGTGCACAGGCTTAGGGTGCAGGACCAGGCTAAGGCACTGTACAGCCCCGGACTATCCCTGTTTCAGGTATCTTAGACATGGACCGGCTCCTGACGCTACAGGCCTCTTTCAGCGAAACACATCTTTCTCAGGTGCCTTAGGGCTTTACGGGACTGGACCTTGTTAGTCAGGATCTGGAGAGCTTGCTAATGGCGAGGGTGTGGTTTGGCGTGCTGCACGCTCTGGCGAAGTGGGGAGTGTACAGTGCTTAGGGTACGGGACCAGGCTAAGCAGCTGACGACTCCGGGCCACCAAGGCAAGTTCCTTTTCTCGGGAGTTGGCCCCCAGCACGGCGGACCACACCCGAGCGACTAGACAAGGTATTCCTCACCTGCTCCCAAGTCAGATTTTCCCGTTTCAAGCTTTAGGCGATAATAGGGTACCGGACGGGGGTTAATGATAACGATATTGATAGGGAGATAAGGAGGTGATTGAAATCATCGCAAAGGCAGCAACAGGGGCAATTTTCTTTATTTATAAGGTGAAATCATGTGATGTCAGCCAGAGGCCGGGATTACAAGGGCGGACCTCCACCGCTCTGGACCACATGGCGGTATTATCTACTTTATAAAGAAAGAAAAAAGCCCTGCTTCTGCCTATGGATAAAACTTACGGAGGTGTTCGATGTTCCATGGGTTCGGCAGCGGAACGCCCTCCTCCGTAGCAAGACGGACGCAACCGGGGCGACTTACTTCCGTCACCTTGAAGGGCCCCTCTCAGCTAGGGGAGAGCTTGTTGAGCCCTTCTCGGTTTAGGATGCGTCTCAGGACCAGGTCCCCAGGTTGGAGGACCCTTCCCCGCACGGTCCGTTCATGATAGCGCTTGAGCGCCTGGCTGTACGGCGCGTTCCGGATTGCCGCTTGCCACCGTCGCTCCTCGACGAGGTCGATGTCATCGCGCCTGTCCTGTTCCTGCAAAGATTCATCAAAAGCTTGGACCCGTAGGGAGCCCAAGAGAATCTCTGGCGGGAGGCATGCTTCGGCCCCGTACACCAGGAAAAACGGGGTTTCCCCGGTCGCTCGGCTGGGTGTGGTCCGGTTTCCCCACAACACACAGGGAAGCTCATCGATCCACTTGGCACCGTGCTTTTTTAAGCAGTCGTAGGTGCGAGTCTTGAGCCCCCTGAGGATTTCCGCATTAGCCCTTTCTACTTGTCCATTGCTCCTAGGATGTGGTACCAATGCGAAGCATAGCTGTATGCCAACACTGTCACAGTAATCCTGGAAGGCTCGGCTCCTGAACTGGGTCCCGTTGTCCGTTATGATACGGTTAGGGACGCCGAACCGGCATACAATGGACTTGAGGAAAGCTGTTGCGGTTCCTTGGGTGATTTTCACCACTGGGGTTACCTCTGGCCATTTTGTAAATTTGTCAATGGCAACATAGAGGTATCGGTACCCACCACGGCCCTAGGAAATGGTCCCAGGATGTCTACCCCCTATACCGCGAAGGGCCAGGAGGGCGAAATCATCTGCAGCGGTTGAGCTGGTGTGTGTATCTGCTTTGCGTGGTACTGGCACGCTTTACAGGACCTTACCAGCTCGGCTGCATCCTGGAGAGCTGTTGGCCAGTAAAATCCGTGCCGAAAGGCTTTACCGACCAGCGTACGGGACCCCGAATGATTCCCGCACTCGCCCCCATGGATTTCCGTGAGTAAATCACGGCCCTCTTCCCGGGTTATGCATCGCATGAGGATGCCGTTGGCGCCACGCCGGTAGAGATCCCCTTCTACCAGTGTGTAGCGTTTAGCCAACCGCACTATGCGCTCAGCAGACACATGTTCATCGGGAAGGATCTTGTCCCTTCAGGTAGTCCCGGATCTCGGAGATCCATGCATCGGGACTGCCCTGAGCCAGTGGATGTGTCCCTGATGACGTGCCGGGGTCATCAGTCCACACGATCCTTGATGGCCCCCAGAGGTGGAGGACCATCGGGACTTCTAGCTTCGAGGTGCTAGTTCCGCCCCCTTCACCCAGTTCGGCTGGCTGGGCGGTTGGTCTCAGTAGCTGTCTTTCGAAGACGCCATCGGGTACTGGGCCCCGAGTTGACGCTCTCGCGGAGAGGTCATCTGCTACTGAGTTGAGGTCTCTTGGAATGTGCTGCAGCTCCAGGACCTCTAAGTCTTTCTTGAGTTTCCTCACTCGTATGAGGTACGCTGCGAGCTGGGGGTTGTTGCAGCAGCACTCCCCTCGGACCTGTTTGATCACCAGCTGGGAATCTCCCTTGACTAGGAGCTGCTTGATTCCCAGTGATTGGGCGGCCATTAGCCCGAAGATCAAGGCTTCGTATTCTGCCATGTTGTTGGTGGCTTTGAACTCGAAGCGTACTATGTACTTTACTTGATCTCCGTCTAGGTCCACGAGTACCACACCTGCTCTGGATCCCCTCTCGCGGGCGGACCCATCGAAAAAGAGCGTCCAGTGTGGCTCGGTGAAAACCCAGACAGGCCTGCCTGGCTGTGAAGGACCCGCCCCAGACTGCGGGCCTCCCGACTCAGCGGCAGTGGGTGTCCATTCCGCGATGAAGTCTGCCAGGACCTGGCTCTTGGTAGCGCTGCGGGGCTGGAAGTCGAGCTGGAATTCCGCCAGCTCCGCAGCCCATTTGGCGATACTCCCGGTGGCGTTAGAGTTGTGCAGGGTCGCTCTTAGCGGGTAAGAGGTCACCACGACAATCTTATGCGCCTGGAAGTAATGGCGCAACTTCCTGGAAGCTACCAGTAACGCATAAGCGAACTTGTGAGTTTCCAGGTACCTGGCCTTTGCCCCGTGGAGGACCTCGCTGACGTAATATACTGGCCTCTGGGTGGTTCGGACCCTTGCGGAGGATCCCGGGCCACCCGCCTTTGTTAAGTCAGCCTCCTGGGCAGCCTGCCCCTCTGCCTCTGGCAGCTCACTACCTTGGCTAGGTAGGGTGTCGGCCGGACCTCCGGTTTCGGAGCCGGTCGTTGTTTCTGCGGTGGACGGACCACCGCCTTCCACTCGGGGGGTCCCGGTCCCTCCCTCGTGGGGGTGCTCTGGTCTCTCAGCGACCAGGACCATGCGGACTACCTCGGATGTTGCTGCGAGGTAGAGATACAGAGTCTCACCAGGCTCTGGCGCCACCAATATGGGCAGTGTGGTAAGATGCTGCTTCAGTTCCTGGAAGGCTTGTTCAGCCTCTTCGGTCCATATAAATGGTCCGGACTTCCTCAAAAGCTTGAAGAAGGGCAGGGCTCTCTCAGCTAGCCTTGAGATAAAGCGGCTGAGGGCTGCCAAGGACCCGGTGAGCTTCTGCAGGTCCTTGATGCAGGCAGGTGGCCGCATAGCCTCGATCGCCCTGATCTTGGTTGGGTTTGCCTCAATGCCCCGGTGCGATACCAGGAAACCCAACAGCTTACCAGCCGAGACGCCAAAGACGCATTTCTCGGGGTTCAGCTTCGTGCGCGTTGTGCGCAGCCTGTCGAAAACGAGGGTCAGGTCCTCCAGCAAGGTTGACCCTTCCCTGGTCTTGACTACGATGTCATCGACGTAAACCTCGACTATATTTCTGATTAGGTCACGGAACGTAAAGTTCATGCCACGCAGAAATGTGGGTAAAGCGTTCCTCAGACCATAAGGCATTACAACGTAACAGTACAGACCATCTACCGTTACAAAGGCTGTATGCCTCTTATCCTCTTCGTTCATCCGGATCTGATGGAACCCGGAATACGCATCCAAAAAAGACAAAAGCTCACACCCGGAGGTGGAATCTACTATCTGATCTATGCGCGGAAGGGGATAAGGGTCCGGAGGACACGCCTTATTGAGGCTAGTGTAGTCGATACACATCCGAAGCTTCCCGTTTGCCTTAGGGGCAACTACCGGGTTGGCTAGCCACTCGGGTGATGGACCTCTTCGATGAAGCCCGCGTCTAGAAACTTCTGGACCTCCTGACGGATGAAGTCCTGACGCTCCACGGACTGCCTTCGTGGCTTTTGCCGCACCGGCTTGGCAACCGGGTTGATCTTCAGACGGTGCTCAATCACCTCCCTTGGGATCCCGGGCATTTGTGACGGTTCCCAGGCAAACACGTCAACATTTGCTCGGAGGAAGGCAACGAGCGCGTCTTCCTATTTTTCCCCTAGATTCCCCACGATGCAGGTGGTCCGGGAGGCCTCCGCCCCGATCTGGACGATCTTGACTGGCACGTCTTCTGGGCCAGCCGGGCGCACCTTGTGCATCTTTGGGTCCTTCGCAGGAGCCTTTAGGTGGGATCGCTTACTCAATTATACCTATCATAAACTTGAGGATTGAAGTGGGTTCATATTCATAGAACCAGGAGTTTTGGAAAAAAAGTTAGTGGGGTAAGCTTTTGAAATAAAATGGGGAAGAACCCCGGCAACCGACCTCGTCGGAATCCGGCTACGTGCCGAACTAGCCATTCAAGAGCAGGGTATGAACAGTAACTTAGCAACCCGCGGTTACCCTAAGTCTCGGGAGTCGTGGAGATGACCGGGTAGGTGGATGCTCGTAGAGTCGAGCAGTGGAAGGCTGGAATGGTTCTACCTGCACTCTGTAAGGACCGCGTTGATTTTCATCTTGCCTAACTCTCTTAGTACAACCACTCGCTCTGTATGAGGCACTGACTAGACCCGAGCCAGAGTGGATAGCCTAGTAGCTTCCGTGCTGGTGCATAAGGGCAAGGGAAGGGGTGGTGTGCCGAGGGGATGTCAGGGGACACCAAGGTGCGGCTCGGAGGTCCGAACCTCTAAAGTACTGTTAGGCGATGAAACAAAGGCAACAGTTTGGTTTGGAATTCTGACACTTATTTAGCGGTAACTGTCGCTAAGTCCAACTTGTGGGAATTAGTACAATCTCTGATCAGAGTAAAACCTATTCGAATAGTCCGAGTCCACTGGTATGGATGAGTTACGGCTTGGTTTTTCAATTAGCACTTTTCATAAACTAAAACTAAGGGAAAAGATTTGGTTTTGGTTGTGGAATAGTTTTTGGAAGGAAGTTAAGCTACGGGGGTAGAACCCTGTAACGGTGTGGAAAGTGTGATGGCTGGAAAGTCATTGGCCATGCGGATCGGCAAGTCCAGTGGCACCTCTTTTTAGAAAAACCCTATTTCTGAATGACTAAAACTTGTTAGACTATCTCGAACCCTGCATACAAAGTGTTTTTATGCAAAACCTCCCTAAGCTCCAGATATATCCTGCATGTAGATGTAGCTATACCCCCACTCCTTACGGAGGAAGGTGGGCTTGCGGAGTACGATTGTACTCACCCTTGCTTTGTTGATGTTTTTCCAGTGGAAGCAATGAGTGCACCATATACGACAGCGATTAAGGGCTACGACCTACTTCCCAACCGTGACGTGGGAAAGCTTGGGCCTACGTGTTATATTCCGCTGCTTAGTCTTCAAGGGTTGCACCCCTTTATTGTCCGACCCGTTAGGACGGATCTGTATCACTCTGATGTATGAATGTGATTACCAAACCCTGGGATGGTAATAAAGCACATTTTAGTCCCATTATGGAAACTGGGGCCCTTCAGACAACGAGACAGGGACTGCGATACAGTCTTCTATCTCTGCCAGCATACAAAAACTATCCGTGCTAAGGGTCAAAAGGATCTCAACAGAGCTATGACTTGCGTCGAGCGAAATTCCAGCGCCCTCGAGGGGTTAGGGGGTAGATAGTTGACCACTGAAAGAGAACCTGGCTATCACCTACGGGCCTCCTGAACGAATGAGCCTAGACTACACAAGCACACCACACGCTCTCACCGAGTGGGGCTACAAAGCAAATCTACGTAGAGAGGATGGAACGCTACAACGATCAATCAATTCTAGTTTAGCACAACTCAGGCCTCGTAATGGTGGACTAAAAGGAAAATGCAACTACACCACTCGAGTTACTAACAGGGATGAAGATAAGTGCATAAAGTAGAAACATAAAGTACCTGCACATGTCAATAATAGGAAAGTAATGCTCAAGATAAGCAAATGAAATACATTACCAAATACTTTCGATTGACTTAGATACAACAGACCTTCTCTAACTCCTAACAAACACTATTTTTAGAGTCGAGGCACCACCCGAGGGGTGCCTCCTAGAGAGGGAGAGAGAGCTACATGATGAAAGGTACAAGTGAGAGTGAGGGGGGTGCCTATCTATTTATAGGTGAAGGAGAGGGGAATATTCCTAGTGCCTACATGCAAGATTCTTCCCCCATTTGCTCCCTGTGCGCCACCTGGCCTGGGAACCGACATAGGAAGGTCGGTGACAACTTTCCCCACATGCAGGTGCCAAGAACTGGTTATTAAGACGGTGAACCGGACGTTGGAGGTCAAAACCGGCGGACCAGGCTCCTAGGCGATGGAACCGGCGGGCGAGGGCTCAGCGCGCGCCACGTGTTCCCTCTGTGTCCGAACCGCGCCCGCGTCCCTTCTCAAGGCGCTACATGGCACTAAGCCATTGGCTCTAGGCCGGCCAAGCCGCGGCTCCCACACCCAGCACGCGGACGAGCGCGCGCCACCCTCTGGCCGCCCCATGTCGATCTCTGATTGGCGTGGGCGGTTGGAGGCAGATGGCGATCCGTGGTGCTACCTCCCCTGCCAATGGGAGCTTGCTATGTGGCGCCGCCTGGGCATTTCCTGCTCGCAGATGGTACGGAGGGGAGTGCTGATGTTAGCGATGACGTTAGCATTCCCCTATATTTTTGTATTTTTGATATCTTTTGCGTATGAGCTCCAAAAAATGCAAATAATATGTCTGTTGGAATCATCTCGACGAGCTCTACGTAATAGTGCAGGTCTTGAGGGCATTGGATATACTTTTCAGTAGTGGAATTTGTGGTTCATTCTCAAGCCCCTTTGTACGTGATTTCTCTCTTGCTCCAAATAATCTTCTTTTGTATGGAATGTGAGCTTCTCCCTATGATACATCGAAAACCAACAAAACTCGTGGAATTCATCAGTGGTCAATTGGGGATCAGCGCCCACTACGAGAGAGGCCACATGTCATTCCCTTGTAATGAAGTACCCCCTCCTTTCTTTCCCTCTCTTTGTAATCGCTCGGAGGTGCCCCCCTCCAGATATATAAGGAGGAGGTGGCCACCATGAGAGGGACGATGACATTTTTCATTCAGCATAGCACATGCGCATGAAAGCTCAAGGCTTCCATTCTGTAACACCAAGAACAAGCAATACAAGCTCGACACACCATAGTGGGCGTAGGAATTCATCCCAAACCACTCTAAATCCTTGCGTCTCTCTTACAAACATCGCATCCGTGATCCTAATCCTGACAGGATGCATGAGATGTCGAATGACCTTGGTAGGCAATTTGATGTTGGTCCTGAAGCTGAGAAGAGAACCCAACCGAAAGAGGTGAAAGAATTCTATAGGCTGCTTGTCGCAGCTGATGAGATACTGCATGAATCGACTAAAGTTACCGTGTTGGAGACGGTGACACGTCTTATGTCTATGAAGGCCAAGTTCAACTTTTCAAATGAATGCTACAACTTCATAGTCAAACTGATAGATGATATTCTTCCGTCGAAGCATAAGATGCCAAAGGACATGTACCAGTCAAAAAAAATGTTGAAAGATCTCGGAATGAACTATCAGAAGATCGACATGTGTGAAAATAACTGCATGTTGTTCAGGAAGAATGGTGATGAAAAGTTGAGTCATTGCAAACACTGTGGTAAGTCGAGATATGTCGAAGTGTTAAACGAGGAGAAAAAATCGGTGACTACAAAAGTTCCGGTTAAACAACTTCGTCGCATGCCCATGACTGAAAGGTTCAAACGGCTGTATTTGTCTAAAGAGACAGCACATCCTGTGAGGTGGTCGAAGGAGGGAGAACGCAAGCATGATGACCATATAATGATACACCCGTCAGATGGCGAGACGTGGCATGGCTTGGACCGCTTCGATCTAGAATTTGCAAGTGACCCTACGAGTATTCGTTTTGGGTTGTCGACGGACAGTTTCACTCCTTTTAGTATCGGTGCTGCTCTATACTTGTGTTGGCCTGTTTTCATCGTGCCATATAATCTGCCTCCCCATTTGTGCATGAAAGAGGAGTTTGTATTTTTTGCCATGGTTATTCCAGATCCTGAACATTTAGAGAAGAATATCAATGTCTTTATGAAACCGTTAATTGAAGAACTGCAAGAGTTATGGATAGGGGTGGAGGCATATGATGTTGTTGCTAACGAAAAATTTACGTTACGTGCCGCATATCTATTTTCATTCCATGATTTGCCGGCATATGGAATTTGGTCTGGCTGGTGTGTCCATGGCCGCATGCGTTGTCCCATATATATGGCAGACACTGATACGTTCATTCTAAAACACGGTGGCAAAGTATAGCCTAATGCAAATAACTCATGTAGTGAGCCACGTTACACTGAATTGGCAATAACAGTTGCTACGATGGCTTTTAAGAGCCAAGTCACCGTTGAGCTTAGAGCAATATGAATGTTTGGTAAATGTATGATATAATATAATTTCCATTGTGACATTTTCTCTCTAGACGAGTCATTTTATGGATCATCCACCCGTTCACAAGAACACTCTTACATAGCTTATTTCACATTTACATGCATCATTGTTGGAAAAGCAGAGCTTTTTTTGTTGCTTATGCAAGTCAGATGGGCAAAAGGACCTCAAATGAGGCACGCAAGGATATTGCTTCTTAAGTAATTATGCTAGTACAACATCACCATTGTCTACACCTTGCAAGTGGTGCTGCCGTTGCCGCAATCTTGCTTCGAAGTCCTCCAAGTACTCTTTACTGTTGATCTCTGTCAACCTGTGATCACACAAGAGGTTAACAGATATCGTAAATGTAATACAGGATTAATGGTGAGTCTTTATTCAATTATTCGGCATAGATGCTGCTGAAAACATATGCGTGCACACATATCCCATTACCTGCTGATTGTACGATCCTTGGCAAATCCAAGCTCGTTGTCCACACATAGGTCAGGGTCGTCACTTTTCTGTGAGCGTGAAGATCTTGGTGAAAACTTCTGTGCCTCACCAACCGTCACAATATTCTCAAACAGTTCTGTTGGTCCAGCCTCAGCTGTGCATAGCAACCTTGCTTTGTTCTCATACATAACCTGAAAAAACATTAGTTATTTGGAGATAAGAACACTTAGCTGCAGTATGCAAATTCAGATTGAGCAAGGATTCATGTCCATAGTTTACATTCAAGTATAGTTTCTAACGATGAACATGAATGCATGCATTAGTTTCAGGTATCGACGTTCAAAGTAAAAGCAATGAAAGGTTGCCTACACAAATTAAGGCTGAGATAAACTTATCGATAATAATGAACTGGAAAGAAAGAAGGATCATACATCAACCAGTGTGACAAACCGGTAAGCTGCTGTTCTGTTACTAGACCCGAACTTTGGAACACCATCAATTGCCAGGGTGTGAAATTTCTCTGCACAGCAACGATAGGGTCTCCTCAATTAAGGTTTCATCAAGTAACAAAATTTCAGAAACTAAATAGTACAAATTGCATCACACAAATATACTACTTACTAAAGAGTCCAAAGTAATCTGCTGCACCAATAGGTCTATCACAAAGGTCTTCAAATGGAAAATATGCACAACCATTCACCCCAAGTGGAACCTTCAAAACCAAATAATTAAGTAATAGGAAAAATGTGTTCTATTGGGCTGCTTTGAGTACTTGTCAAAACCTGTAATGTCCGTCCCATAACTACTTCAACAGTCTGTGGCCTGGGTTCCTCATCTCCAATTAAAGTTTGGAGCTTTTGTTTAAGAAGAGTAGTGTAATGTTTCCCAACAAAATAGAATCCATGCTCAGCCTGCTCATGCATAAGATAGTGGATATTAGACAAGGAAGAGTGGAGAAAACAAACACTACTAGCTTGTGTTGGCAACATACAGAACCCAACTGACGATAGTCCACTGCAGAGCCAATGGGGTGTACAATGCACCTTTCCTGCAATGGTGCACATAAGTAAATACCAGCTATTAAACTTCAATTGACAGCGCTGAGAAATCAGCAGGTATGAACAACTCGTACTTTCAAGGTGTCAATGAAAGGCAAGAAAAGGTCTCGTTGCAGGCCACCTTCATAAAGCTTGTCTGGAGCGCGGTTAGAAGTTGAAATGAGAACCTAACCACAAGATGTGCAAATATATTCATATTAAGCTGAGGTATAATGGAACCTAGCAGCATAAGAAAGTGGAAGAAAATAGTAGCCACATACTACGCCTTTGCTGAACAAATGTCTAAATAGCCGGTTCAGAATCATGGCGTCAGCAACATCAGTTACCTGTGCATTATAGCTGGTGTTACAAATGTAAACATTAGCATATTGATGCAACTCCGAAAAGACGCATACCATGAACTCATCGAGACACAATATGATGGCCTCATCTGAAATCTCAGCAGCTATGACTTCAAGCGGATCTGATACACCTTTATGCATCTGCGCACAGACTAATGTCATGACAATCTTTATCATATCCTACCGAAACTACCAATTGGGGAATTAAGAAGGCAGTTGTGCATCATATAAATGAATTACCTGAAGACGACTATGTACGTTCAACATGAAATCATGAAAGTGAATACGTTTTTTTCTCCAATTAGATGGTCTGCCAATACACAATATCATCAGCTATGTAAAGCAAACAATGTATGTAAGCATCAATTATCTTTCACTATTACCAGAAAGCCACAAGGTTTGGATACAAACTCTGTTGTTTCCAGGTCATTTGGCATAAAGTATCTAGGTGAATGTATAAAATGACAAGGAGGAAATTGTCTAGCTAGCTTTCCCATCGACAAGAGAAATATGACAGGATTTCTGTCGGTCACAGGCAGGCACTGCAGGTTCCTGCCAATTGGAGCCCAATAATAAAGTTGACTCAATGACTGGTCAATATAAAGTCCTATGCATTTTTTAAAGGTTAGAGACCTGTAAAAGCAACGGACAAACTTTTGACTATTTGTTTATATTTCATCTAAGCCTTTTCTATGCTGGCAGTCCATAAATTGACATAGCCCCTTGACCAAAATATTTCAGTGATGTGTTCTACAAAATGTGCTGGGATATAATCAAGGAAGATTTATGAGCTAGGCAATCAATTCCATAATCAGCCAGCCTAAAAGATTTCCATCAACATTTCAGCAGTACTTCAGTGAAGAAAACGTAAAATCACATCAAATGCTTTTGCCAATTTCTTAGCCCAATTTTTCTCTTACGATTCTGAAAAGGCCTTTAGCCTGGGTACAGAAAACTATTCCTAGTTTAGTCTAAGGAAAATGATCTAGCTTCATTAAACCAGAACAATTCATATTAGAAAAAATATATATAACGAAATTTGAAAAGAAGCGTAGCACATTCTATAACGAGCAAAGATCTTTTAATGAGAGAGTTAGCCTTGGATAGAGCTACTTGGAAAGCAGCTATCCACGTGACTGAGCCTTGATTTAGGCTCTTCCTTGTGTTTCTTTCCAAAATCTTTTAAAACCTTTGTTTTCTTGTTAAAAGCAAACTATTCAAAAATCTTTAAAAGAAAAAAAAAAACTTTCCCCCTTTCTAGTGGTTCGGTTTGGGTTTCAACTCTAGCCTATCCCAACTTGCTTGAGATTAAAAGGCTATGTTGTTGTTGTTGTTGGTGGTGGTGGTGGTGCCTATGCAACTCCAAGCGAATGCTTTTTTATTTCAAATTTATTTCTTCTATATGGTTTCTGCTACCTATAACACAACAACTCAAGGCAGTTTAGATTTGAGAAAACACACTTTGGAACATATCTGTATGAACAAAATCATTTGCTATTAAACAATTATCTAACATGTTTCTCCTTCGCAGACAAATGTCAGATAAACATTGCGGATTTCAAATATCAGTTAGTCTTGGCTCTGACGCTAGTGGTGGCTGGAAATTCTGCTGGTTCCCTAGTGGCCCAAGTGCAAAATCTCCAGTTTGTTGCAGTGTTTGTAGTCACACTTCCTGATTTGTTTGTTCAACGTTAGTGATTTGCCGGTTGCAAGGAGTTAAATTTCTGTATGTTTTGATGGTAGTTGTGGACTTGTGGTCCGTTGGGAAGCAATGCATGGACCCTGTGTTTGTGATTGTTTCTCAGTTCAGGGCCTGGTGGATCTGTAGAACTCAGTTGGTTGTAATTTCTTTACGTGGAAATGAAATTCTGACTAGCCCAATGGCGGAAAATATATCAGGTAGCTGTTGTATATCTGTGTATTACTGGTAAAACAGCAACTTCCCATAGCACTAACTTCATAAAGCTCTCAACGGACAGAAATATCAAAATATGCCAAGTTCTAAGAAGTACAGGTCAAATATTAGTTCTAATAGACCTTCAATGTAATGCAAAGTATTAGAGCAATCTATTTAAATTAAATCCTTAAAAAAAGCCATTTTTCCAGCTGCTAGCCAGCTACTTCCATCTTTTTGATTCACATGCCTTGGACTTTAAAATTTGAGATAGTAGCGTATTTGTGGATTTGTAATGTATTTGCTGATTCATAATTGCAAATCTCTCCTTTTTCTTGAAAACACAGGAGAAATTGGGTGATTGTCTTTCTCATTATTTGCTTTATGCAGTAGAATAATGAATAGATGCTAGCAATTAAGCAAGCAGCTGGGGAAATTTGGAAAGTAATTATTATACAGAGCAATGGTTTTTCTTTGTCGATCATCTATATAGGATGGATTACGTGGACTTTATTCTTGTCTAGTCTCTACTGAAGTTGATATTTGTAGTGTTTCCTCATTGCTTCCAACTCCTCTAGAAACATATGACTGGTGCCGATTTTATTTGTAAATAATTTTATTTGGGTGTACAAGGTTTAAGTATAATTTGTTTTGCAACATTAGGTTAATTATACTGTTATTAGAACATGGAAACCTCATTATGCTCTATCAATGGAAAACAAGCAGTTCTGGGTGTTAGGAGGAGGAAGTGGCAGCTCAGTTATTCCAAAGGGCCCAAAGGGCAAATGTACACATCTGAATTTACAGAAAGACCCCTAGGCTATATGGAAACTACACAACATGTGTAACACAAGTATATACACTAACCCCCCCCCCCTCCCCCCCCCCCCCCCCGGGTAAGCAAATCTGCAAGCTGGAGCTCCGAAGGCACATATTGGAGAGAAACCACCTTATCTTGTACTGCAGACCGAATGTAGAAGCAGTCTATGCCAATGTGTTTGGTGAGTTGATGCTTCACCGGATCCTGAGCAATACTAATGGCACCAGTACTATCGCAGTGTACAGGTGTAGAAGAAGATAGAGCAACCCCAAAGTCAGACAACAACCATCGAAGCCAAGTCACCTCAGCAGTCACACCGGCCAAAGCACGCAACTCAGCCTCAGCACTGGAACGAGAAACAACAGTCTGGTTCTTGATTTTCCAGGAGATCAAGGAATACCCAAGGAAGACACACAAGGCAGAGATGGACTTGAAATCCGAAGGATCGGTTGAGAGCCAATGGACCGGCCTCATTGCTCTCCTGGTGTGATGAGTGATTGTCAACGGTACAAATCCTCCGATGGACTAGAGGCCCTCCGATGAACTGGAGGTAGAAGGAGAAAGACCTCGATGGACTGAGGCAAAAGTCCTCCAATGGACCGGAGGCACAAGAGCTCGACGTCAGTCGGCTATGGAAGCTCGGTACACGGAGGGGCCCATACATCATAGTGAACAAGATCAAAAGGTCGAGTAGACACAGTTTGACTACTAGGATATGGAAGCTGTAGCTGCTTGCCAAGCTTAAAGCCCATACACGGGAGGGAGGTATCACTAGAAACCTTCCCATGAGCACCACTACTGACTAGAGATGAAAGACGAGACCCACACGTGACCTAGGTGACAGTGCCACTGAGCGAAGCTAACTGAGGTGGTGGCTGCAAAAGCTATCACGTCAGCAATGGTAGAAGACCGGCATCGAGTGGAAGCTGAAGGAAGGAGAAGCCAGTCGAGCTCCCAAAGACGAGGAGGCTCACGGAGCCGGCGGCTAGTACCAACCAGGGTCCCCGTACGACGATCTTGAACGGAGCAAGAGTCAGACTCAAGAATAATACGGCAATCATGATCAGTAATCTGACCAGCTGATAACAACTGCAAATTAAGATCAGGAACATGAGAGACAGAAGGAACATAAAACTGGGAAGTGTGAAGTGTGCCATGACTAAGAACAGGATGTGAAGTACCATATTAGTTTTTTCAAAAAAAAAAATTCAAAAAAGTACCATGTTAGGAGAAGGAAGTGGCAGATCAGTTATTCCAAAGGGCCCAAAGGGCAAATGTACACATCTGACTTTACAGAGAGACCCCTAGGCTATATGGAAACTACACAACATGTGTGGCACAAGTATATACACTAACAGTGGGTACAGATTTCTTGCCTTCGTATGCAAAACTACACATAGGAGCAAATGCCAAAAATTGATGATAATCTGATCAGGAGGCTACAGTTTAATTCCTCATTTGCAGTTTAGTACACTACCATTGTGGTTGGTGTACAGAATTATAGATTGTGGTGAAGGCATTGGGGCGGAGGTTGTGCATTGCCGCTGATTCGTCCTGTTGGAGTTGCCTTTCCCAATGTCTGTTTTCCTCTTCTCCTTCATAGAAAAGGTGCACAAGTCAGGATGATTAACCATTACCAATTTTTAACATCTTTTCTTGTTTCTTTTCCTGATGACAGAATCGTTTCTTTATGGGATATTTGATTACCTACGGAATGGACCTAGATTAAAACATGTGAGCAATGTAAGCCGTTGGATTTGGATTGTGATGGTAGTGACTGTTATCTCCTCGGAACAAAGAGACAATGTGTACCTTCAGATGTATGAGCCTATGGATGTATGAGGATAACTTTCAAATTTGCCTTTGGTTTGAACAAGGTAACAACATGATGTCGCTGATGGTTTCTGAATATTCCTCGCTGAATTTTGCTGACTGAATTTGCTTTCCAGATTACACTTATGTATAGTGGTAGAACCTATGCTTTATAGGATGTAGTTACGGAGAACTGGGGGACATGGTCTGTATCCCTGGTGGCCTCCAGGCGCCGTGGCTACTGGTACTCGCATGAATAGCTAACGATCCGGTAAGTCCAACATTGATTCCTTCGGACGTGTCAATTGGACAAATATGCCCATAGTGACTCGGATGAATATCTCGGCTCCGAAAACCTGCAGTTCTCCCCATCAATCCTCCAGGACCCAAACAACTCACTTTTCGCCCATGAGACGTGGCAGGAGAAAGCAGCAGTAACAACAATTGCCTAAGGTTGCCCATGCTTTCTTCTCTATGACAGTAGTATCAGAGGTTGGTGGTGGAGCACATACTTTATTTTGGGAGGACAGGTGGTTTGGGCAAAGAATTTCAGACCTTGCTCCCAATATCTTTGCCTTGGTGTCTAAGCGCCGACCCGAGCTAATATAAGAACAGTTAGGGAAGCTCTAAGTGTTGAGTTACAGGTTTACAAGGAGCTTTGACGGTTGCTGTTATTGTTGAATTCCTAGAGCTTTGGGATCTTCTATCAGGTATTTTGTTGCAGCCAAGAGTGGAAGATTCTCGTATTTGGAAGCTCTGCCACCCGTCAGTACTCAGCCAGGTCAGCTTATTTAGGTTTCTTCCAAGGGGCAGTTTCTTTTGGGCCTTTGGAGTGCATCTGGAAGACTCGAGCACCAGGCAATGCCGTTTTTCATGTGTTTAGTGGCCCCACAACAGGTGCTGCATTGCTGACCGTCTGGCAAGAAGAGGTTTGCCACATCCCCCGAAATATCCGCTTTGCAATCAAGAGGAAACCACCCAACACTTGCTGCTCTCCTGTGTATTTACTAGGCAGTTTTGGTTCAATTTCCTTCATTCTGAGGGCTGCAGCGTCTAGCACCGCAGATGGAGGATTTATGCTTTGATGACTGGTGGTCTAGAACTTCTAATTCGGAGGTTGACGTTGAATCTCATAGGGGGCTGAACTCACTCATCATTCCAGGGGCTTGGTCTATTTGGAGCCATCGAAATCGATGTGTCTCGCCCAACTTCTTGCTAAGGAGGAAATGCAGCTTGGGTGCATGGCTGGGGCCCGTGGCGTGGCATCTCCTTCCTGGTGGCTTTGGCACCTAGAGGGACTTAGGTGTTCTTGTGGTCGATGTAGGTATTATTTTGCCCTCTTAGGCATGTGATTCTCAGGTGTGGTGTGTCTATATATACTAATACGCAGCTCTCCTGTATAATACAACTGCCTTCTTATGTTGTTATTGATAGAAATAGTGTGGATACTTGGGTATACTTGGGTATACAGTGTAACAGTGTAAGGGCATTTTGCTATTTTACTTTGATATCAACAGCTCTTTATGTACCCTGTTTCCCAGAAAATGAAATTAATATATTATTATCTTTACAGTGGGCAGCTTGTTATCAAGAAAATAAAATTAGCATACACTAGCTCCATGGTTTTGCTATTTGTTATTTATTTTTAATTCATGAAATGCACTGTAACCAAATCTGTGTTTATGCCTTTGTGGAGTATTTTGCTACAGTGGGTATCAGATTGCGGAAAGTTTGAGAATCTGCACACCTCTTATACATTTTTATTGCCCTAAGCAGCACACAGGCTTTTAACTAGTAACCTCAAAAGAATCGAGAAGAAAATTACTGATACTTGGGATTTGAATAGTCGTCATAAAGTTATGATCTGAAATCACATAGATGGACTGATGTGATGGAAGAGCAATAAATATATCATAGACTAAGAGAATTGATATGACTAATAAATATTACGCAATTTAAGCAATATTTATTCAATGATATGACTCAACATCATAATCATGAAGTGTTGCGAAGGAAATCTACTACTAGAATTGATGTACTTACAGTTGCTCATAGAACAGGTCCATTAGCATAGTCTTCCCTGTACCAACACCACCATACAGGTACAGCCCCTTCACTGGAGCATAGGTGGAAGGCTGAGCAATGAGGCGCGACCATAGCCATCGACTTCGACTCCTATCAATATCAAAGAGTAAGGTTAAGGCAATGCGCTATATGCAAAATATGTCATCTCAGTGCCTTCAACCTGCTCTTACCGTCCTGATTTCTCAGATGATTTGTATCTATCCAGCTGGCAGTCTTCCTCATTCTCGACCAACTCCTCATAGAGCCTTTGCAACTGTTGAATCGTGTCAAGCTGTATGCACCAGAAAAAATGTGGTAAAAGTTTTACTACAGCAATAAAGGAATTTATCCAAGAAATGAACCTTTGGCCAAGGACCAGAACAACACCTGAAATCTATCACCATCCACAAGCTCTCCTGATGCTATTCTCCTCTCATATTCTCCCATCGGGCCACCTCTTCCAATCTCTAGCAAAGTTTATAAGAATGTAAAGTACCCAAATACAAAATGAAAAGCTCCATGCATAAAACCAATGAGAAATGGCACCTCCGATCGAATCAGCCGCTACAGTGGAGATCATGGACCTCATTAACTCCACACTTGGACTTGCAAATCTCCTAATTTCACCATTACGTAATAGCGTGGTCCGTGAACAGGATGCTGAACTGCACATGACCAAAGCATTCTGCTGCCTGATCAATCTGGTTGCTGATGAGTTCCTCCGTGCATGGTGCTGAGTGATATGGCGGAGCTGCCGGAGGGACCGAACTACAGATTTCATCTTCCACTATGTAATTAATTTCCCACTTTCTAGGCAGACACCACGAGGAAGTTAAGGAGCCTACAAATGCAGCGGATGAAGCACCCGTTAAAAAATAATCATACAGGGACATCTCCCAAGAGCAGTAGAATATTACCGACCATGTGAGAATACAAGCCTCAAAGATGTGGCGCAAACATTGGAACCTCAAAAGCAAGCAAAACAAGATAAGCAAACGGGGATGTGACCTGGACGCAAAGAAGATAAATAAACGGGGATGGGGGATGTGGCCTGGAATCTGCCAACATAAAAGGTAATTAGGAAAATGACATGGAAAGGGTGCTCAGTTGTGGATGAAATGAAGCTGCTATTCCATTAGCTGAAATTAATAGTAAACCCAAGGGATACCTAAAAAAGGAGCACTTAAAGTTTCTCGAGGAAACCTTAGGAATTCGTATCAAATTGACCAGAATAGATGGACCCTAGGAGCTCCATCGATCGGCTACAAGTTTCACGGCCAGATGAAATGCCTACTGATATTTTAATCCCCTAATACCAAAACAGGATGTGGGTAAATTCTTGCATGACGAGGTCAAGGTAAGCAACTCCAGGATTATGGGAGCGTTGTTGAGTGGGTGTCTCAAAAATTGGAACTTGCTCTGGATCGAGGAAACGAAACCGATTCAGCGCCCAGTACCGGCACGTAACAAGAAAGATAGCAAAAGGGGAAATTCGGGACAGTTCGAGCTCCAAATCTTGCGGAATTAGAGAGGAAATCAGGAACGATCCCAAAAGAAACATCAATCGTCAAGGCGTCCCTCAATCTGGGTATTGAAGAAAAGAGCAGCCGCCCCATCTCACCTGAGCTAGAACTTCGGCACAAGAACGGCGGCTGGGCTGCGCCCGAGACCGAAGGCCGGGATTGCCGCTCGAAGGCAAGCAGGAGAAGACCTGGCGACGCAACGGCTACTGGACGTGGCGATTAGCAGCTGCGTCCAACGGTGCCGTCCGCCGGCGATCAGGCACTCCGTTAGACAGGGATCAGCGGAAGAAGATGCGGAGGGACAGCGACGGCACCTGGAGCCAACTTTGTAGTACGTACTAAAACACCTTCAGCGTCCCAATCTAATCTAAATAATCTAGAAGGAACAATCGAATCAGACAATCAGTGTTGTCCTAACTCGGAGTTTTATTCGGAGTTGTATTCTACATACCTCATATCCAACATGTAGTTCCCCAAATAGAGAAATCAAGAACGCAATTGAGTCGGACATGAACTAAATAACAAAACACGAGAGGGGGATTGATTTCTATCCAAATCCAAACAGATCACATGTTCTACCACCAAAACCTAAGAAAAAATCATGAACCCGATCGCCGGAGAAGCAGAGCGATGCAGCGCCTCGACCCCTCGCGCTGCGAGTAGTCTGTGGTGGCCGGCATGGCGTTTTGCCGCCCTCCTGTGCTCCAATGTGCAGCTGTCTATGGTCGCGCGTCCCTGACCTCCGTTTACGGCCAACAGGATCGCAGGCGCAGCCGTCACCCGGCGGGGAGGCAGGCCGCACGCAGCTGGAGGCCGGCGGGGAGGCAAGGTGCAGCTGACACAATTCGTAAACAGGAACAACAAGGTCCTAGAGCTGGTCAAAGCCCATCGAGTTGGGCTTGGGGATGACGGATAAGGCAGCTGTGTCACCGGTGAGCTGTCCAACCCCGTGTCTCTCTATGTCAAAACAGTGTTCTGGGTTTTCAGTGTTTTGAGTTTATTTTTGGGTCACCCGGTGACAGCAGCCTAAGATTGCAGTGATTTGCAAGAAAGTCCTTTCTTTCTGTGTAAATTACACAATGATTTTTGTTGGTTATTATATTATAATTATTGTATGTGTCGCACCTTCATCATGCAATGGTCTGCGTAGTCTTCATGCTATATGACCTACTTCAGAATGAGAACAACCTTGGCTAGATATTTGTATTTATCTAGAAAAATGGTTAAAGGGCGACGAAATTTCCATGCCATGCGGTATGAATGAATTGCAAATTGCTATATCTATCTAATCTAATCTAATCCAGAAAGCGGTAGTGCTTCCATAGTCTTTCGTCGCTAAATATGCCTATAGATGTGCCAATGAATACTCCACGAAGTGGATACAAAATTTACTCCCGCCTCTTCTTTTAGATTTCGACTTAGATTCATTTATATTTTCATAAATGTGTTATGTACGTAAGTCTAGATTTATCAACATATATCTACAACATAAACATGAATAGATAAAAAGAGAGCTAAAAGAGACTATAATCTACAACATAGATAGTATAAGAATATGAGTAATTAATCCTATTAAATGAATACTAATTTTATTCGGACCTGAGAGCTTGATTATATTTGGAAATTTATCATTAAATTCTCTAACATATATCATCGATTTATAATAAGATTGAAGATTAAACGATACAAATTCTGTTAGAACATGATTTCTTAATTCACACAACGTCAAATATAAGCTTAGATTTTTTTTATCACATTTAGAAATGTATATATGCATATTCTAATATGATGATGCATAGCTCTTTTTTCATTGCAAGTACGGGCATTTTGCTAGTCTAATCTAAATAATCTAGAAGGAACAATCGAATCCTAATAAAGAAGCCCAAGCCCGTGCAATGAACCGAGTCAGGCAGCAGCATCAGAATATACGCACCGCAACCAAGCAGGAGAAGAAAAGATGAATCGAACTCGAAGCCGGCCAAGCAACCGAAACCGCACTGGCCGCCGCTGCTTCTCTCCCTGGTCCTACGCCGTCAGTTGACAGCGACGAGTGTCCTAGGCACGCGGGGTTGTATTCCTGCGACGTCACGAAAGAGAAGAGACCCTATCCATCCCGGGAAGGCTCGAATGCGCACGCAGGGCGTGGACCGCCGAGCGGCTGCCTCCAGCTCCGGTCCCTAGCTCTGGCGCCCGACCAGGGGATGGGAACGAGCGGGAGCGGGATTGGGATGTGCAGTGTGAGCTGAAATTAATTAACAGTCCCATGTTTGGTCATAGTTGGAGGTTGTCCCGAATGTGCCAACGCAACCTGCTTTGTTTTACGTCATGGTCTCTCTCTCCTACGATGGCAGGATCATGAACGCCCTGGCCTGAGTGAGAGGATCTTCTGTGCGGGGGCCTGAGTGGCGAGCCAAAAAAGATGAGGAAGGCTAGAAGGAGGATTTGGCAGCTCCGGTTGCACCAGAAAACCGACGAGTAGTTTTCTAGAGAGCTTCACACAATAGGGTCGGGAGGTATATGTGGACCGTAAGATTGCTCCTCCTTGCTGCGACCCACAATCAGCAGAACAGATCAGCCGATTGTTTTTAGCTCGGTGTTGGTCGGGCGTGCCACCTGGCTTATGACCTAACCAGGGAGGTTGTGGTGGTGGTGATGACGTTGGTTGGCTCCTATTTCCCCTGTATAAGCAGACAAAACAGATTAAACGTTAAAATACTAGCCGGATCGCTCGGATCGGCTCTTCCTGGATCGGATCTTCTCCATCGGCAAAGCTCTACTGTCTTACCAATAGTATATCCACATATAATATATAAAAGTGCTTAAATAAAAGAAGAAGAAACACGACTGGATCTAGTCCGGTCGGCTAGAAACATCCAGATGAGCGTCAAACATGTCTTAAGCCTACTGTTGTACCAAAGATTCTAAAGAAATAACATGAAAAGCAGATGCATCTTTGATAAAACAATAAAAAGCAGAACAGGGTGTACATCGGATCTCCTTAGTGACATAGGATCTGCAGATAAAGCTATAAAAACAGATCTAATCTATGCTTCAAGTCTGCAATATGCTAATCTAATCACAAACCAGCAGCGTGAAAGCATGCATCACAGGAGATATTAGCATACCAACAAGTTGTGCACGAGCCGACGTGGCTCATACACATGACGGATCTCATGCCAAGCTAGGCTTAACGCGAAATTCATCGGGATAACTAATGGATCTCACGCTAAGGAAAGCTCATCGCGAGATTCATTGTGGTAACTAGCAAATCGTGCCATAAAAAACGTTGCAGTACACGATTTGCCAGGCGACTAACGTCGTAATGCCTATAACGAACTAAATCGTTAAGGCAGCATGACGATTACCTAAAACTCTTAGTTGCTGGAGATGGCGATGCGCCGAGGGGATGTGGAGACAGCCGCTGCTCGATGAACGTATGCCGTCCACTTTATTTCGATAGTAAAGGTACATATTTATAGTCCGTAGACTAGGGCAACAGGCTTGCCCCTTCCGTAATTAAGCTACAAACCCTAACTAACTAAAACTGGACTCTTTAATCTACGATATAAGGCTCAATGGCCTGCTTTACCATCCGCCGTCGCTCCCTTGGACAGCTTCCTTTTAGCCTAGAGCCGATCTTTGGCCCATTAATAGGGGCGGCCAAATTCCGTTGTCAACAGCTCCATATTGCTCGCAGCTGCTAGCCGGCCACCGTGGACGGGGAGAGAGGCAGGGAGCAGCGGAGCTGAGTATGAGCAGGGGCCAACCATGGAGGAACCGACAGGGAGCCGCCGATGGACAAGTTGGAGTCGGGTCAGTCGGAGATGGGGATTGGGGAGTCGGTGCGGCGAGCGCGGGCATGAAGTCGAGGGGGTGACGGCGGCTGGCGGGTAGGGGGGGCGAGGGTATGGGGAGGAGATGTGGATTTTCACTTTTTGATGCTGGGTCGTTGGGAGATAAATGAGCCTAATTCCGCCCCCGCCGATACGTGTTTCACTTTCGGAAGGGTATGGACACACAGATACTGTATTTTTCTCAAATAATACTGTTACATAGATACGCTTAGCTATTTTTTAAAATAAATAATTAATTCTGCATGTTAACTGAACATATGAAAAATAACGCAATGTCTGGTTGCTGAGCGCTCGTTAGGTTGGAATCTAGCTATCGATTTGACAGCTCGTGGGGGTTCCGAGCGACCTACTGCGTGCCGTATATGGTGGGGCCGCGCTCGTGTCCACTGCTCTCGGCGAAGGGTGAGACGCAATATTAGCTGGCCGTACCTTTTTTTCTTTTTTTTCATGATAATTTTTTTTTCTCTTTTCTCTCGATAATTTTAATGAAAACATAATTCATACAAAATTATGCTGACATAATTTTATTCATGGATTTTTATTCACGTATTTACAAAAAATTATGTTGAGATAATTTTATTCACGGAAAATTATGCTGACATTATTTTATTCACAGAAAATTATGCTGACATTATTTTATGATATAATTTTATTCACGAAAAATTATGCTGAGATAATTTTATTTATAGAAAATTCTGCTGACGTAATTTTATTCATAGAAAATTATGCTGAGATATGGCATAATTTTATCCACGGAAAATTATGCTGACATAATTATGACATAACTTGAGTTTGATTTTTATAGAACAAAACTTACGATCATCTATATTAGTCACATATTTTTTAGTACTAATATAACCAATTAAGTATGTGAAAGAAAAAAGAATATGGAAATGAGAGGGCCGAAACATGCACGGATTTCCTTGTTGACCTTTCCAAGATTGAGCATCGAAAAAAGAGAAAGAAAAAAAAAATAAATCGGTGGGTCCCGAAGGCATATGGGTGCCAAACGGTGGCGTTGGAGCAGGTGGGCTGGCCTGGGACGCCCGCACGTGTGGGGTGGGCTGGGGCTAGGGGGACGTCGCTCGCTGGATTCAGGCCCGGTGAGCGCTCGCCATTTCTCTTCCGAAAAATAGTCAAACCATTCAATCCATTCAGCCTAAGCTATTTTTTCAAGATTCTCCAGTTCTCCATTATCTAAAGCACATCTTCCTTACACCAAAACCAAAATCCAAACAAGAACGAATGTATATGCAGTACTGTTGTGAGAAGGGAGGTAAATACCAATATGTAGGATTGTTTGCCCTTGAACTAGGGATAAAAGTGGGACATATGTATCAGATGGATAATCCGTCCAAACCGCTAATATTCGATCCGTATATAGGAGTATATCCGAAGACTAAAAGTTAGATATTATTATGCATATGGGATATATATCAATGTTCGATGCATTTTGACAGAGTATTCGAATCGAGATGAGAAAGAAATAATTATATTTGTCTGTATCCGTGTATACGTGTATATCTGCCCGTAACTGATTCGGTTCTATCCCTACCTTGAGCCTTGTTGATGGTCATTGCAGATCTCACTCTAACAGGGAACTGTTTACTCTGAAAAGTGACTCTGAAAAGTACTTTGTACATATCTGGTATTCTTATATATATATATACCCTAGTATTGCTAAATGTTATCATATCCACCCAATAGACTCACGAAAAAAATTGTGGAAGACCGATGCACCGACACTTAGGAAGAGTGAGTTTTCTAAGAAACTATTATAAAAAGCTCGTTATTAATAGTTCATCAAAAGAAAACTGTGTTCGAGTGCAGGACATGAATGCAACATAGACCTAGACACCTTTTTTATAGATTAACATTGGATGCAACATTGTGGAGAAGTATGTAGGTCTGAATGTTACCTTCGGACGATTTCAAAAATTCCTTACCTGCGCGTAACCTCCGGTCCCTCTGTCTCAGAAAACTAGTCATTTTGGATTTGTTCTAAGTCAAACTTTTTAAGTTTGACCAAATTTATACGAAAAAATGTAAATGTTTATAGTAACAAATGAGTATTGTTAGATTCCCTGTCACATATATTTTCATTAGGTATCAATTTGGTTCTGTAAATAACGATATATTTCTTTATAAATTTGGTCAAACTTTACGAAGTTTGACTTAGGACAAACCTAGAACGACTTGTTTTCTGGGATGGAGGGAGTATGTATCCTGCTGGAATCCCTCGCTCCCCTGCAGATGCACACATCACACATATTTTATAAGCCGTGAAAACACTGCATCCCATGCAACTATGCAAACGGTAAGCGCCTGTTTGATATCAAAATATTTTTACAGTTTTGCTAAAAAACATAGTATTGGTCAATACTGTAGTACTTCTAGTCCAAAGCTGTTTGGTTAGCCACCCAAAACACAGTATTAAATACTGTAGTATTGCCAAAACTGTAGTATTTTTGGAGTTTTGGATAATGTGGGTTGGACCTAAGTTTTGCTCAATTTTCTCTCATGCGCTTCTTCCCGGCCCTCCCCACGCGCTATTTCCCTGACCCTTTGTCGAGTTCTGCTGTCTCCTCGGCTCCTCATCCCGCGAGATGCCGCCGCTTCCGCCGCCCATCTCCTCCTCGACGACCTGCATCCTCCACGTCGTGGCGCCACGGCTCTCCTTCTCCTGGCGGGGTGCTTCCTCCCTGGGGCTCATTCGCTGCCGCGGGCTTCTCTCCGGCGTGGCGCCGCCTCCCGCGCGCCCTCCTCCTCCCCGGCGCGCCGCCGCCGCCCGCGCGGCCTCCTCTTTCCCGGCGCCCTCCTCCCCGGCGCGGTGCCTCCTCCCGCACCCCTCCGCAAACCGCTCCTCGCCCTGACTCCGTCTCCACGCGCGCCGCCACTCTCTACGCCTCTGGCCTCCTGCACATGGAGATGAGCCAAGAGCAGAGAGAGGGGAAGGGATGACATCAATACTTTGCTAACAAACAATCCACGGTATTGGGAAATACCGGTGGTAAACTAAAACCATGGTATGTATGTCACATACAATTGAAAATCATAGTATCCTAATACTACAGTATCAGAAAAGTTTGGTACCAAGCAGGGCCTAAGCGTGGGCCATCTGATTGCCCGTACAACTATGCAAAGGGTCGTCTGATTGCCATCCAAGCGGGCTGCAGACTAGGGTGGGAAAGTTTTGTGTTTAGCGCCCCGCCAACCCATCAAACCCAAGCCTTCTCGCAAATCCCACCTGCTTTGCATCCGTACCCTCACCCTCGACGACTTCCAGCCTCCTAGGCTGTGATTCCTCGCCGCCGTGAAAGGTTTCGGTGTCCGCCCTCGTCCACATGGCCAAACCCTAGGCAACACCTATGCAACTATGCTAGTATTCAGGAGAGGGCAGCCTGGCGCGCCGCGGACCACGAGCAGGAGCAGGCGAGCAGCTTTGCCTCCCTGGCCGCCTGGCGGGTCATGCAGAGCACCGACGCTATGCCCCTAGCTGGACTGCATGTCTGCGCGCACTAGCCTCCGCCAATGTGAAGGAGAAAGTAGGCGATATGCTGGTTCCCCATCGTTGCCCACCGCCGCCGTCGCTGGCGCTGCCACCGCCCCTGCCCCTGCGTCCGTCGCAGCTCCCCCACCATCCTCGACGCCCTCCCTGCTCCCTCTCCTTCCTTGTCCCAACCATCCACCCATCCTCTACGCCATGGCTCCCTTGTCGTCACTCCTCCTCCGCCGTATCCGTTCCTTGTGTCGCCCTGCCCTCGATTGTCCGCACCGGAGCGCAGATCGAGGGACCAGTATGGCGCAGAGTCGGCTCCTGCTCCGGATTCGGCTGGAGTGCGTGCGCACTGGGCCTCACCTCCCGGCGTCCCATCTGGTGGGCTTGGTCTGCTCTTGGTGCTGGGCGCGGGCTTCCTCCACCAGCATCTAGTCGCTGCAACTTTTGCTTACGCACCTGTACCCCTGTGCCTTGGACTAGAAGTCCATGCTCACAAGCTGTTCGTTGGAAGGCCTGTAAGACTTTTTTCAGGTACGTATCTGTACTCTTGCAGATGTGAACTACGCTGAAGATAAGACCCGATGGGCAGTGGCGCTAGCCCTCAAGGCGCCACGGGCGCCATGAGTCTATTGGCTTGGAACTGCAGAGGTAGTGGCAGGAACCTCTGCAGCCCTACTATGTTGCATCTTGCCCATCTAATCTCTTCAACCAAAGCTCAGGTAATTTTCATTTCTGAAACTAGAAAATAGTCTATACATAAGCCTTCTCTTGTAAATAAACTTGGTGTCGATGATGCTTTTGTGATGCCTTCGGTTGGCTTTTCCAGAGGCCTTTGGCTTCTTTGGAAAGGAGACTTCAGTATTTCAGTAGATTCAGCTTCTCTTAACCTCATCCTAGCCACTGCTACATACAAACCCTATGGTATGTCTTTCAATCTAATTTGTATGTATGGTGATCCCAACCATTCTAGGACTAATGAAATTTGGCAAACTGTTCTAAATTTTATTGCAAAAACTCCCCATATGTCAGTCCTGTGTATGGGGGACATGAACAACATCATGAATGTTAGGGAGAAATTAGGTCCTAACCCCGCAAATTGTGCTAGAATTTCTAATTTCTGTGCATGGATTAAAGAATGTGGCCTGTTTGACTTAGGATATGATGGTCCCACTTACACGTGGACGAATAAGCGTTTCTCTTCTTACCCAACTTTTGAACGCTTAGACAGATGTTTAGCAAATTCAGAATGGGCTGCTACTTTCCCAAATACTGTTGTGCATCATTTACCTGTGCTTTACAGTGACCACTGCCCCATTTTAATTACTATGGATTCTCCAAGGCAGAAGGTCAGAAAACCTTTTCGCTTTGAAAATTGGTGGTTGCAGGAATCAGATTTTCAACAAGTAGCCAAAGCTAGCTGGAATAGGTCTAGAAACACAGATTTCAACATGAAAACTACCTATCTTGCTACAGACTTGAAAAAATGGAGAAGGAAGAAACCTAACGTCTCTGAACAGCTAACAACCATAGAAAATCAGCTCTCTAATTTGCAGGCACAGACCCCAACCCTACACAATCATAGGAGTCAGTCTCTTCTCATCCAACAACACCACTCCATCATGCAAAAGAATGAAGAATACCATCGGCAGAGGGTCAAGAAAAGTTGAGTAACTATGGGTGATAGAAACACTACCTTTTTCCAAAAGTGTATTCTTAAAAGAGCTAGGAAAAATAAAATTTCCTTCATTATAACTCAAGATGGGAACTCTTTAACCACAAATGATCAAATTGCTCAATGCTTTAAATCTTATTTCACTAATCTCTTCACTTCACAGCTCAGTGTTTCCCCACATCATGTCCAGGCCTTACAGCAATTACAGGAAACAATGCAACTAAGTGATGCCTTCACAGATTCGATACCAACAACAAAGAAATATGGAGTATCGTCAAGGATATGAGATCAGATGCTGCCCTAGGACCAGATGGGTTCAATGCAGCCTTTTATAAGGCTGCGTGGCCATGGATAGCTCAAGATGTGGTACAGATCATCAACAACTTTTACAGTACAACGGTGCTGCCACAGGGCCTCAACAAAACCTACATTGCTCTAATCCCAAAAGGTATGGATGCTAAAACTCCTCAACATTATAGACCCATTTCTCTCTGCAATGTTATATATAAAATCATTTCGTCCAGTCTTGCTAAAAGAATAAAAAATCATCTCCCCTCTTACATCTATGCTTCTCAAGCCGCTTTCATTCCAAGAAGACATATAACTTCTAACATAATTCTGGCCCAAGAAATTACTCATTCTTTTAGTCTGAAAAATTGGAATCAACAGACTTTCATGTTGAAAATTGATCTAGCTAAGGCTTTTGATAGAATTGAATGGAGGTTCATCTTAAAAGCTCTCCATAGGAGGGGTTTCTTTGCCCATTTTTGCAGAATTGTTCAAGAATGCCTCTCTACCTCCACTTTCTCAGTGATTATAAATGGTCAACCTTATTATGATTTTACAGCTCAAAGAGGTATAAGACAAGGGTGCCCTCTATCCCCCTATCTCTTTGTCCTAGCAATAAATGAACTCTCTTTGTCCCTGCAGGAAGCCATGTCTCATGGTCAACTTACTGGTATCACATTAGGGCACAATTGCCCACCCATTCATTTTCTTATGTTTGTAGACGACCTTATTGTATGTGGACAGACCACTATGGAAGAAGCCAACACTATCAAGCACATCATTGATTCCTTCTGCATCGCCTCAGGACAGATTCCCAATTGGGCAAAATCATCCGTCATGTTCAGCAAGCAGGTAACCCCTCAGCAGAAAAACATGGTAATGGCTCTATTCCCAGTCCCTCTAATTAACAATGACACAATACATCTAGGCCACCCCCTTCTTCTTACTTACAGAAACAGAACTCACTACAAGAAACATGATAAAGTTCGTGGGCCTTTTTAAATTCGTCGGCCTAAGAAAGGCCCACAAACTTAATCCCTTTAAGTTCGTCGGTTCCTCATATACCGATGAACTTAACTGGGTCCCGGGTTAAGTTCGTCGGCCTACATGTGGCCGACGAAATTAACTCCCGCGCCCTGATAAGTTCGTCGGCCAGAATAAAACCGATGAACTTATAGTAAGTTCATGGGGGCCGACGAACTTATTCCGATAAATTCGTGGAGTTAAAAACGACGGATAAGTTCGTCGGTTAAGTTCGTGGGTTTTGGCCTAAATTCGTGGGTTTTTGGCCCACGAACTTTAACTGGTTTCCTGTAGTGACTGCAGCTTATAGTTTTATTCTAAACAAGTTTAGAAGCAAGCTCACTAGCCTAAAAGCTGATACTCTCAGTCATGCAGGAAGACTAGTGTACATTAACTCAGTTCTAGCTTCAATTACAATCTATTACATGACTAATATTCTTTTCCCCAAAGAATTTTTGGAAAAGATTACCTCCATAATCAGGAACTTCTGGTGGAAAGGAAATCAACAGGAAGGAGTGATGAAACCCATATGTTTTAGAGCGTGGGAAGATATTTATCAACCAAAGCATCTTGGAGGACTAGGCATAAAGAACATCAGCACTGTCAACAAAAGTCTAGTGACTCACTCAGCATGGATGGTGGCTGCTCAAAAAGACTCTTTCCTCTCAAATGTACTAAAAGCCAAATACCATCCCCACACCTCTTTTTGGAAAGATCCTTCTACAAGCTCTAGTCAGTTTTTTGGTCCTCAATCCAAGCTGTGAAATCTTACATTAATGCTAATTGCACTTATCAACTCCATGAAGGATATGTTAATATTTGGTCTGAACCTTGGTGTCCCATCTGGGATAGCATTCACTCCCATCTTAACCTTCCCATTGCTGTCACCCCTTTGCCTAATCAAGTTAAAGATCTTTGGAATCCAGCCAATCATTCCTGGAACAATGAGCTTGTAAATCAAATCTTTGACGCTCAGGCAGCCCAGGTAATCATTAATACGCCGGTTGTGAACCATACAACCAATGACATCCTTATTTGGAAACCAGCAAAAAATGGGCAGTGCTCCACCAAGGAAGCATATAAGATTATATACTCCCCTCCCCCTTCTACTATTAACTTGCAAGGGCCAACAGGAATCTCCACTCAAACTCTGGCTCTGCTGAATAGAGCATGGAAAGACAAATCCCTCCAATCGAAGCTGAAAGCATTTCTCTGGAGACTACTAAGGTATGCTCTAGCAACTGCAGAAAGGGTTTCCAAATATTCTCAACATAAAGATGATAAGTGCAAAATTTGTAATCAAACTGAGGATGACACTCACTTGTTTTTCTCATGTGCCCTTCCGAGAGCCACTTGGTTTACTACAGATGTACCCCAACATACAAGAAGCAGTTTGCCTCCTTGCAGGACAAAGTGACACAAGTGACCATCTTCAGAGAACTGTTTCCACTCTTTGGTACATCTGGAAAGCAAGAAATGACAAGAGGTTTAATAATAAATACTGGACTGCTCAACATATCCATATGCATATTAGGGCAGATTTAACCAGCCATGACATTTTCTCAAATATTCACCAGAAATTAAATGCAAGGGCCAACAACAATACTCTGCCTATCCCAACTGAAGCTATTCATGTCACTGATACTCACTGTGTTGCTCTAGTAGATGCTTCTTTTCTTTCTTAGCAGGTCAACATAGGAGAATGCGTCTCCGGACTTGGCTTATACCTCAAAGCAAGATTGAATGGTGCAGACATCAGGGTCAAGGTGCAAGCTCAAACCACACAGGCGGCAGATCCTATACAGGTGGAGGCGCAAGCCATTCTCTGTAACGCCCCAAAAATCACTGATCAAAAATCACCAGCTAAATCATGCGGTTTTCAAAAAACAATTTCAAAAATTGTATCATCATCCCATTCACCGCTCAACCCTATGTCCTTTTCCAGTTTTGCCCTCCCATCTTCTTTTCCCTTCCACAAATTCCAAATTCAAATCCTAGAACCAAAATCAGGAAAAAGAGGAAAACCCCTCCTTCTCAGCTTGGGCCGCCATCGGCCCAACTTCTTCTCCCCTCTTCCTTTCCCGCGGCCTAAGCCGGCCTGCCTCTCGCTCCTTTCCCCTAGGCCGAAGCCACCCGCAGCAGCCGCACCCCACTCTCTCTCTGCGAGCCAGGGCCCGCGCGCCAGTACCGTCTCCTTCTCCTGCGCCAGCCCCACTCGCCAGCTCTTCTTCCTTCCCTCCCTCGTTGGCAGGACGGCGAGCCACTGCGCCGCCGACGCCGCGCCATTCCTTCTCCGTCGCGGCCAGTGGGCAGGCCCAGAAGGCCCACGGCGCAACGACGGGGCGAGCAGGCCAAGCCAGGCCGAAAAAGGGAACGGGCTGGGCGTGATGTTTCGGCCCGCAAAGCCTTTTTCCTTTTTCCATTCGATTTATGGGTTTCTTTTCTTAGGAAATTCATATCTCAGCCATACGAACTCGGAATCCGGCGATTCCTCCACCAAAATTCTTCTAAAACTATCCTCTATCTAACCATACCTTTTGCATAGCCTTTTGAGCATGTTTTATTGTCATTTTATGTGTGTTTTGTTTGTTTGTGTACGCGTTGACACCATCCCGAAAGAAACCCGCGAACCTGACGTGACCGCGCCGGACCAGGAGCCTGAGGAACCGAACTTTGACCTCCGCTGTAACGAGAACGTCGACGACGGCAAGTCCACTGAAATCCCTTGACGCATAAACTTCCTAGTTTTTACAAAAAACCACCCTTGCCCTGATAAACATAAAAACTTGCATTGTTTTTGCTAGCTAAGGTCAAACATGGTAGGATAGCCACTGAATCAATCTTAGACTTAGCGCGCGTAGGAGGGATCGCTCACTTCCTAATATATGCAATAATCTTGTTGGAACTTGAGTTGGAATCTGGTTAGTGGGTGCGTTTTCGAAAACATGGGGAAAGACCCCGGCCGCCGAATTCGGTCGACTATGCCATGTGTTAAAGGGTGGAATGTCTCGGTACCATTATCACGGCTTACCTAGGGTCCGGCATCATGGAGAGGATTGGACGGTGTATGAAGAAGTTTCTGCCCTGAAGGACCAAGTTGGAAGTCCCATCTTGCCTAACTCTTTATAGTGCAACCACTCGATGTTGTGTACGGCAACACTTGGCTAGAACCCGCAGGGAATAACCAGCCGATACCCGTAGGCTAGGAGCACCGGAGGACTGGGAATGGTGGAAGCCGTGTGTCTGCTGGCAATGAAGCGGCGTCGCGTGTCTGCTGGCACTGAAGCGACAGGGATCTCATGTCTCTCTCTTGGTTGAGGTGGGGAAAATACTTGCGGGGGTAGAGCCTTGAGTGGGAAGGGCCTCATGGCAGTGAGCGTCCAGACCAAACTTGTGGGTAAAGTGTGCACCTCTGGCCAGAGTATAAATCTATCCGGATAGTCCGATGTCCACTGGTATGGACGAGTTACGGCTTGGTTTCTGCCACTAGTGATTTACAAAATTTGAGTGTGGGCTTGGTTGGGTGAAAATGGTGTTTTGGGAGCTACGGGCTTGGCCCGAGAGTGTTGGAGAAAAATGTTGGCCTACGAGCCATGAGCCACGTTGGACCGGCAAGTCCAGTGGCACCCCCCTTTTGGAAAAAGTGTTTTCTGGAAAATAAAACTGAGAATCAATGAGCCTTGTATATTTTCTGGCAAAACTATCCTGAGCTCCAGATATATCTTGCATGTACTAATAGCTTTGACCCCAAATTTCCATATGAAGGAAGGTGGGCTTGCGGAGTACGGTTGTGTACTCACCCTTGCTATATCTATGTTTTTCAGACGACGAAGAAACCCTGATTGAAGCTCTCTTCAGTTAGGTCAAGGTCCTATCCCCAACTAGCCTGTGGCTTTGGGCAATAAAGACGCTTCCGCTGTATCTCGTTTTACCTCTTTGTTGTAATCTGGTTTGTAAACGCTAAGTCAGACTCTGTACTACTTGAATAAATGTGTTGCTAGCCTTCTGAGACTAGCGTTTGTATCACATTTGAGTTTCCATGAAAGTGGGGGCGCTTTAGGTGGTATCAGAGCTGTAGGTTGGCTATAGGACGTGACCCTAAGACTGTAGGAGCGTTTCGAGTCCAAAACTATATTACAAAATTGTTCTTATACACAACCCTCTATTTACTCTGTTTCTTTCCTCTTCCAGATGTCAACCGGGCGGCTCATGTTTGACCAGGAGATGGGTGACTTTGTTGAGCTGTTGCAGGACTGTACCCGCGTTCTCGGCATTGTCAAGGAACCCTACTACAAGACAGTGGTGTATCACGAGCCCGACACTCTTGGATGCCTGATAACTACCTACATCGGACCCAGCATACACCATTCAGGCTTTTGCACCACCACCTTGGGCCATGACCCAAACCTCACCAAACAAACTGCAGCACGCAACGCCCTTTGCCGCTTATGCCATATCTATGAGAAGGAGATAGAGCACACCGCTTTTCGCTTCTTTCCCACAGAAAATCGCAGCACCCCCGTGTGGCAGCGCCGCTTAGACACTCTGACAAAAGGAAAAACCTTCAAGAACCAACCCACCCTCGCCGCCTTAGCCAGCTATATCCACCTCCTGGACACCCATTTCCAGAAAGTAGACAACACCCTCTTTGTAACCACCCGCCATAAGCTATCTCATGCAGCCACAATCAAGAAGATGGCAAGGGAGATTACCTCACTGAAAGGGGAAAACGCTTCCCTAAAATGCAAGCTTGCAGCCCTCGAGGATCGTGAGCGTGCCGCATGGGAGTCAGTGAGAAGCACTCATGCCAAGTATGCTCAGAAGCAGGAACGCGCCGCCAAAAGGGCCCGAAAAGAAGAGGAGGAATAGAAGAAGAACAAGAAGTGTTGTGGGTGCCAGACCATCGAGCAAGTTGAGAGGATCGACTGGAGCAGCTTTCCACCAGTCACCGATGAGGAGCTCTTCTCGAGCGAGTTTCCAGGGACTTTGAATACCTTGGATGAGCTGTTAGCTACCTTAGAGTAGATTCACCATGATGCACGGCTTGTAAGCCTGTTGTATCCGCTAGAACGTTTGTCTGAATAAAATGTGTGTTTTCATGAAGGTCCCATGCTTGATTGATAATAAACAAAGAACACATAATATAAGGGTTCTCCCTAAAGGACCATCTCATCTCTTACAGATGGCTTCCCACAACTCCGCCAGCAACCTACCGGTACCTCCAGAGGGACAGGGCGAGAGCAGCCACGGTACCGGAGGCCACTCAGGGGCACCCTCACCACCCAGAGCCCCAACACCACTTCCCTCACCACCCAGGGCCCCAACCCCGCTTCCCTCACCACCTAGGGCCCCAACACCGCTTCCCCCACCACCCCCCGCTGAACCCCTACTTGGAGTTGGCCCAGACTCTGGCCCGCTGCCTGGAAGGTGCAAGGCCACACCAAGGAGGCCCCGCAAGCAAGATGGGAGAGTTCATGCGGTTGAAGCCACCCTCATTCGTGGGATCCCACGATCCCCTTGAGGCCGAGGACTGGATCCGCACCACAGAGCGGAAGCTAGAAATCGTCAACTGTGATGGAGCCACCAAGGTTGCCCTGGCCACTCATCAACTGACCGGGTCAGCACTATCTTGGTGGGAAGAAGCCTTCTACACAGCCAAGAAAGGTGTGGTCACTTGGAAAGAGTTTGAAGAAGCTTTCCACCAACACCATGTCCCAAAAGCCGTCAAGGACAAGAAGGCAGAGGAATTCAGAAACCTGACTCAAGGGAACATGTCCATGTAAGAGTATATCCAGAAGTTCACTGAACTGTCCCGCTATGCCCCATCTGAGGTCGACTCAGATGACAAGAAGTGTGAGAACTTCATTCAGGGATTGACCCCTGAAATCAAGACCATGACCTACACCTGTGACTACAGCAACTTCTCAATGCTGCTCAACCGTGTTATCAAGTTGGAGGAAGGCAAGAAGGAAGAAAAGAGCCACCTCAAACGAAAGTTCATGGAGATCAAGAACCAGCGGCAGGACCGCCAGTTCCGACAAAGGGGCTTTGGTGGACAGGCATCTCAGGGCCCATATGGTAGTCCACCTCGGAACACTATGACAACCCCAACGCGCTTTGGCCCGGCACAAAGCAATGCCCAGACACAGCAGACCCCTGCCCGTGACAATGGCCGGGCATGCTACACATGTGGTGACCACAGCCACTTCATGAACAACTGCCCTCTCCGTGGTAAACCTGCTGCATCCACGTTCTCCAACTCAGTTAATGGGCCCAAGCAGCCCACCACTATCGGGAACCGTCCGGTCGCCAGTACACAGTCAGTCAGGCAGCCGCAGCAGTCGGCCAACAAAGCGCGCGTCAACCACATCGACGCATAGGATGCACAGCAGGCGCCAGGCGTGGTACTTGGTGAGTTCCTAGTAAACTCAGTTCCAGCTACAGTCCTATTTGATTCTGGTGCATCCCATTCCTTCATATCAGCATCTTTTGCGAAAGAGAATAAAATCTTCGCCGCACCTCTAAAGAACCCACTCCTAACCCGTACACTGGGGGCGGACATCACATGCTATGTGGGATGTGATGGGGTTTTAATTATTCTAAGTGGGGTAGCGTTTATGGCAAACCTGGTGATACTCAAATCCCAGGGAATAGATGTTATCCTAGGGATGGATTGGTTAAGCCAGCATGGGGGCGTCATAAGATGCTTAGACAATACAGTGCACCTCACCAGCCCAGATGGTACCCAAGTGTCTTGCCATGCAAAGGGAGCTACCCGAGACACTATGAATTTCCATATAGGGGCCAAGGCTTTGGAAGAAATACCAGTAGTCTGTGAATACCCAGATGTCTTCCTAGAAGAATTGTCTGGAATGCCGCCAGACAGAGATGTTGACTTCATTATTGACCTACTCCCGGAAACTGCACCCATCGCCAAAAGACCATACCAGATGGCCCTGGCAGAATTAGCGGAGCTAAAAGAACAACTCCGAGAATTACAGCAGAAAGGTTTCATCAGGCCCAGCTCATCACCATGGGGAGCCCCGATATTGTTTGTGACCAAGAAGGACGGTAGCATGAGGATGTGCATAGATTACCGGTCCATGAATAAGGTTACCATCAAGAATAAGTATCCCCTTCCCCGGATCGATGACCTTTTTGACCAACTCAGTGGTGCCAAGTACTTCTCTAAAATAGACTTAAGGTCAGGTTATTATCACCAGCTCAAAATTAGAGAAGAAGACATACAGAAGACCGCTTTTGTCACCCGTTATGGCCAGTATGAGTTTACTGTGATGCCGTTTGGATTGACCAATGCCCCCGCCTACTTCATGAATCTCATGAATAAGGTATTCATGGACGGACTAGACAAGTACGTCGTTGTCTTCAGAGACGACATACTTATTTATTCTAAAGATGCAGTGGAACATGAACGTATTGGAAAAATTAAGGAGCCAACAGCTATATGCCAAGTACAGCAAGTGTGAATTTTGGTTGGAAAAAGTGGCATTTTTGGGACACATCGTCACAGCTAAGGGAGTGGCAGTAGACCTTGAGAAAGTAAGAGCAGTGTCTGAATGGCAGCAACCCACCAATGTCATGGAGATCAGGAGTTTCCTGGGATTGGCGGGATATTATCGCCGATTCATAGAAGGGTTTGCCAAAATTGCTGGACCCCTGTTCGCACTGCAGAAGAAGGGAGCAAAGTTTGAATGGACAACAGCTTGTGAGAAGAGCTTTCAAGAATTGAAGGCCAAGCTGACCATAGCCCCAGTGCTGGTACAGCCAGACATATTTAGGGACTATGTCATGTATTGTGACGCGTCCCGACAAGGTTTGGGCTGTGTGCACATGCAGGATGGCAAAGTGATCGCATACGCCTCCTGGAAATTAAAGGACCACAAACAAAATTACCCCACCCATGACCTGGAGTTAGCGGCAGTGGTGCACGCACTAAAAATATGGAGGCACTACCTACTGGGCAACAAATGTCAGATATTCACGGACCACAAGAGCCTCAAATACATATCCACTCAGGCAGACCTGAATATGAGGCAGCGCAGATGGTTGGAGCTCATCAAAGATTATGACCTGGAAATCCATTATCATCCAGGCAAGGCTAATGTAGTAGCTGATGCCCTAAGCAGAAAGGTGTATAAAAAGGAGCTTATCCCAAACAACAAGCATCTTCGAGAAAAGCTGGCCCAGATTAACGTGCATATTGTACATGAGTTTCAAGAAGAGACCCTGGTGGTCCAACCCATGCTGACAGATCAGATCAAGCAGGACCAAAAGAAAGATGAAGAAATTCAGAAGGCCATACAGCAGATTCAGAAGGAACCCACTACGGAGCTCAAGATAGATGCAGAGGGAATCCTCAGGTTTAAAGGAAGACTCTGTGTTCCAAAGACCAGAAAACCCCGGGAAACTATACTAGAAAGAGGCCCACAATTCAGCCTACTCCATACACCCGGGATCCACTAAGATGTACCTAGACCTAAAGCAAGGGTACTGGTGGAAAGGAATGAAGGCAGACGTGGCCAAGCATGTGGCACAATGTGACACCTGTCGGCGAGTCAAGGCCGAACACCAGAAGCCAGCAGGACCGCTACAACCCCTACCCATCCCAGTTTGGAAGTAGGACGAGGTAGGAATGGATTTTGTGACAGGCCTACCCAAGACCCCGAAGGGAAATGACTCGATATGGGTCATCGTGGACCGTCTCACCAAGACCGCCCATTTCTTGCCGGTCCGAACCAACTATAATGGAGCCAGATTGGCCAAAATATATATTGAGAACATAGTCAAGTTACATGGAATTTCGAGCAAGATTGTGTCAGATAGAGGCACCCAGTTCACCTCCCGATTCTGGAAGAGCCTACATAAAGCTATGGGCACCAACTTGGATTTCAGTTCGGCCTATCATCCGCAGACAGATGGCCAAACCGAGAGGATAAATCAGATCATGGAAGATATGTTACGAGCTTGTGTGCTCACGTACGGCAAGGATTGGGAGTCCAGCTTACCCTACGCTGAATTCTCTTACAACAATGGACACCAGGCCAGTCTCGGCATGGCCCCATTTGAGGCCCTATATGGAAGGAAATGCAGGACTCCTCTGATGTGGTCTGAGGCTAGGGAGCGTACATTACTCGGTCCCGCACACATCAAGGAAGTGGAAGAAAAGGTTGCAGAAATCCGAGCAAGGCTCAAGGAGGCCCAGTCTCGCCAAAAGAGTTATGCAGATAACAGAAGACGAGAACTCAGTTTCCAGGCTGTAGATTCGGTGTACCTCAAGGTGTCACCAATCAGGGGCACTCGTAGATTCCAGATCAAAGGGAAGCTCGCGCCCCGCTATATCGGTCCCTACCCGATAGTGCGACGAGTTGGAAAAGTGGCCCACAAGCTACAGTTGCCAGAATCAGTGTCAGATATCCATGATGTGTTCCATGTGTCGCAGCTCAGAAAATGCCTAAGAATACCAGAACAGCATATAGTGCAAGAAACAGTGGAATTGCAACCAGACTTGAAATATCAAGAAGTGCCTGTTAAAATACTGGACACTATCAGCAGGAAAACTCGGAATTCCATTGTCCGGATTTGAATAGTTCTCTGGAGCCGTCACGACGAAGAAGAAGCAACGTGGGAAAGAGAAGATGCTCTAAGGAAAGAGTAACCCTCTTCAAAGCCCCACCGAATCTCGAGGACGAGATTTATTCTAAGTGGGGTAGGTTTGTAACGCCCCAAAAATCACTAATAAAAAATCACCAGCTAAATCACGCGGTTTTCAAAAAACAATTTCAAATATTGTATCATCATCTCGTCCACCTCTCAACCCTATGTCCTTTTCCAGTTTTGCCCTCCCATTTTCTTTTCCCTTCCACAAATTCCAAATTCAAATCCTAGAACCAAAATTAGGAAAAAGAGGAAAGCCTCTCCTTCTCAGCTTGGGCCGCCTTCGGCCCAACTTCTTCTCTCCTCTTCCTTTCCCGCGGCCCAAGCCGGCCCGCCTCTCGCTCCTTTCCCCTGGGCCGAAACCACCTGCAGCAGCCGCACCCTCTCTCTCTGCCAGCCAGGGCCCGCGCGCCAGTACCGTCTCCTTCCTCCCGCGCCAGCCCCACTCGCCAGCTCTCCTTCCTTCCCTCCCTCGTCGGCAGGACGGCGAGCCGCCGCGCCGCCGACGCCGCGCCGTTCCCTCTCCGTCGCGGCCAGTGGGCCGACCCAGAAGGCCCACGGCGCAACGACGGGGCGAGCAGGCCAAGCCAGGCCGAAAAAGGGAACGGGCTGCGCGTGATGTTTCGGCCCGCAAAGCCTTTTTCCTTTTTCCATTCGATTTATGGGTTTCTTTTCTTAGGAAATTCATATCTCGGCCATACGAAATCGGAATCCGGCGATTCTTCCACCAAAATTCTTCTAAAACTATCCTCTATCTAACCATACCTTTTGCATAGCCTTTTGAGCATGTTTTATTATCATTATATGTGTGTTTTGTTTGTTTGTGTACGCGTAGACACCATCCCAAAGGAAACCCGCGAACCTGACGTGACCGCGCCGGACCAGGAGCCCGAGGAACCGAACTTTGACCTCCGCTGTAACGGGAACGTCGACGACGGCAAGTCCACTGAAATCCCTTGACGCATAAACTTCCTAGTTTTTACCAAAAACCACCCTTGCCCTGATAAACATAAAAACTTGCATTGTTTTTGCTAGCTAAGGTCAAACATGGTAGGATAGCCACCGAACCAATCTTAGACTTAGCGCGCGTAGGAGGGATCGCTCACTTCCTAATATATGCAAAAATCTTGTTGGAACTTGAGTTGGAATCTGGTTGGTGGGTGCGTTTTCGAAAACATGGGGAAAGACCCCGGCCGCCGACTTCGGTCGACTGTGCCATGTATTAAAGGGTGGAATGTCTCGGTACCATTATCACGACTTACCTAGGGTCCGGCATCATGGAGAGGATTGGACGGTGTATGAGAAAGTTTCTACCTTGAAGGACCGAGTTGGAAGTCTCATCTTGCCTAACTCTTTATAGTGCAACCACTCGATGTTATATACGGCAACACTTGGCCGGAATCCGGAGGGAATAACCAGCCGATACCCGTAGGCTGGGAGCACCGGAGGACTGGGAATGGTGGAAGCCGTGTGTCTGCTGGCACTAAAGCGGCGTCGCGTGTCTGCTGGCACTGAAGCGACAGGGATCCCATGTCTCTCTCTTGGTTGAGGTGGGGAAAATACTTGCGGGGGTAGAGCCTTGAGCTGGAAGGGCCTCATGGCAGTGAGTGTCCAGACCAAACTTGTGGGTAAAGTGTGCACCTCTGGCCAGAGTATAAATCTATCCGGATAGTCCGATGTTCACTGGTATGGACGAGTTACGGCTTGATTTCTACCACTAGTGATTTACAAAATTTGAGTGTGGGCTTGGTTGGGTGAAAATGGTGTTTTGGGAGCTACAGGCTTGGCCCGGGAGCGTTGGAGAAAAATGTTGGCCTACGAGCCATGAGCCATGTTGGACCGGCAAGTCCAGTGGCACCCCCCTTTTGGAAAAAGTGTTTTCTGGAAAATAAAATTGAGAATCAATGAGCCTTGCATATTTTCTGGCAAAACTATCCTGAGCTCCAGATATATCTTGCATGTACTAATAGCTTTGACCCCATATTTCCATATGGAGGAAGGTGGGCTTGCGGAGTACGGTTGTGTACTCACCCTTGCTATATCTATGTTTTTCAGACGACGAAGAAACCCTGATTGAAGCTCTCTTCAGTTAGGTCAAGGCCCTATCCCCAACTAGCCTGTGGCTTTGGGCAATAAAGACGCTTCTGCTGTATCTTGTTTTACCTCTTTGTTGTAATCTGGTTTGTAAACGCTAAGTCAGACTCTGTACTACTTGAATAAATGTGTTGCTAGCCTTCTGGGACTAGCGTTTGTATCACATTTGAGTTCCTATAAAAGTGGGGGCGCTTCATTCTCCTAGCCCTCCAGGTCACCTCTCTGCTGCAGATCCAAACAGCTACCGTCTACTCCGATAATCAAGACCTAGTTGTCGTGCTTAACACATGCAACCTAGTCCACAGTGCACCAACTTGGCAACTAAGGCCTCTGCTAGCGGTCATCACTGCAAATCCAAAATTCAGAAGCTGCCGTTACAAAAAGATAAGCAGGTTGCACAATACTACAGCGCACAACCAAGCTAAAAGAGCCAGACAATCTCTCCTTTCTCAGCCTACTGTTACATGTTCAAATGTTTTGCATGAGAATTGTCCAATTGTTGCAGCTTTTCAGTCCCCTGATCTGTATAACGGGGGACAAATTGTAATTCAGCTCGTCAACTGTTGTTAATTTAATAAAGCTGACGTCCTTATCAAAAAAAAAAAAAAAAAGCGGGCTGCAGACTAGGGTAGGAAAGTTTTGCGTTTAGCGCCCGCCAACCCATCAAACCCAAGCCATTCTTGCAAATCCCACCTGCTTTGCATCCGTGCCCCCACCCTCGACGACTCCCAACCTCCTAGGCTGTGATTCCTCGCCGCCGTGAAAGGTTTCGATGTCCGCCCTCGTCCACATGGCCAAACCCTGGGCAACACCTATGCAACTATGCTGGTATTCAGGAGAGGGCAGCCTGGCGTGCCGCGGACCACGAGCAGGAGCAGGAGAGCAGCTTTGCCTTCCTGGCTGCCTGGCGGGTCGTGCAGAGCACCGACGCTGCGCCCCTAGCTGGACTGCGTGTCTGCGCGCACCAGCCACCAGGTCCGCATAGCACCGGGACCGCCGGACAAGGACATGGGGCGCCACCTCGTTGGACTGCGCATCGTCAATTGTAGTGCGTCCACGCCCTGTTCCTGCGATGTCAAGAAAGAGGAGACCCTCCTGACTCCCGGGGATAACTTTCCGACCGGAAAGTACCGAAGACCGGTAAAAAAAAAAATCCCGTTTTGGACTATAAAAGTCAAGTTAAAAATGAAATTTCGCTACACTGAACGAAAAAGTGAACCCTACTCCCGAGAAGGTGAGAATGCACATGTAGGACGTGGACTGCCGATCAGCGCCCTCCAGCGCCCGACCAGCGCACATGTAGGCCAAACCCTCCAGCTCCGGGCGTCCGGCCAGCGCCCGACCAGGGTTTTATTTTTCGAACGAAATCTGCAAAATTCTAGGTTTTTTTCATTTTCGATAGTATATGTGGTTCGGTTTTCCGGTATTTTTGGTTTGTAATTCAAAATTTCAAAATAAGGTCAAGTGGCCTTTTCTTCAACAAACACTCCGAATGAAGAGGTTTTGCAATCAGTGGTGTAGGTGGGTAGAACAATTGTAACTGGAGGTAGTGTGGGCATAAGATTAATGATGACATTGGACACTACTTTCAAACAAAAAAAGTCTTCGGCAGGGCGATCCTTTATCACCCATATTATTCAATATAGTGGCTGATATGTTTTCATTTTGATTAAGAGGGCCAAAAATGATGGCCAGATTAGAGGGTCGTTGTCTATTTTGCGATACGCAGATGATACAATCCTTTTTATGGATCATGACTTGAAGCAGGCTAAGAATATGAAATTACTGCTCTGTGTTTTTGAACAATTATTGGGTTTAAAAATTAACTTCCATAAAAGCGAGATTTTTTGCTATGGAGAGGCAAAGATTATGAGCAACAATACACTGACTTATTTGGCTGCGATACAGGGTCATACCCTTTTCGATACTTAGGCACCCGATGCACCATCGTAAAATCCGTAATGCGGATTGGAGTGTAATTGAGGAAGATTTAAGCGTAAACATTTGTTTTATGGGGTAAATGGTTATTTAAACTTCTTAATGAAGACGGAACCTGGCAAACTTTACTTATAAATAAATATCTAAGTTCAAAATGTCTCTCACAGGTTCAAATTAAGCCTAGTGACTCACATTTTTGGAAAGGCATTTTAAGAGTCTGGGAAGATTTTCTGGGGTGTGTGGAACTTTTAATATAAGAATGGCTCACAAACTAGGCTCTGGGAGGATACTTGGGTGGGATCTATACCACTCAAAATGCAATTTTCTGGCTTATACAGTATTGTCAATTACCCACACGCTTCCGTGGCAAATGTTATGAATCATCGGCCACTAAATATTTCTTTTCTACGAGCTTTAGTTGGGGACAAACAAACTGCTTGGAATAATCTAGTAGCTAAAGTATGTAATATTCAACTTTCTAATGAGAGAGATATTTTTACCTGGGACTTACAAACATGGTGTTTTTTCTGTTCGATCTATGTACCAATATTTGATGAATCAGGATACACCGTTCTCTAATAAATTTATTTGAAAGTTGAAACTCCCTCTAAAGATAAGGATTTTCTTATGGTATGTTCAATAAGGGGTAATTTTAATCAAAGATAACTTAGCTAAAAGAAATTAGTCTGAAAATCAAAGGTGTTGTTTCTGTTATTGTAATGAAACAATTAAACACCTCTTTTTTGATTGCCACCATGCTAAGTCGATCTAGAGGGTTGTTCATATAGCTACTGAGTTAACCCCACCTAAATCATTTATGCACATGATCGGGGGCTGGTTAATAGGCACAAAGAAGGAGAAAAGAAATTTAATCTTTGTGGGGGTTGCTGCTCTTATTTAGGCTATTTGGTATACGCGTAACGAAATTATTTTTGAGAAAAAAACGCTACATTTTTTTTATGCAGGCTACTTTTAGAGGAGCTTATTGGCTGCGTATTTGGACCCTATTGCAGCGTGATGACATAAGGGTGACCATTCGTTTGGCGAGCAAGGCGTTGGAGATTATCGCCTTAGACATATTTGCTAAAAGTGCATGGAGAAGCAATAATAGACTTTGCTTATGATAAATTTGTTCTTTGTGTTTTATTACTCCTTATCATATCAGCAGTTTAGCTGAAACTTATGTATGAACTTGCTGTGTGCGGATGCAGAGGCCAGATATTGTTCCTTTTTCTTAAAAAAAATCATAATAATTTATTTCTAGAATTTTCAGATTTTCCGATTGGATTTCGATGCTTTCCGACTGAAAAATATTTTTTTGTCATGTAAAAATAGAAAATTCAGCACTATTTATTATTTTACATATATAACATTGGAATGGACATAACACACATGTAAATATAATTTGAACACAAATTATTCGTACAAGTTTCGTAAACTATAGATATTCTGTATGAATCACACAACAAATTTATATAGATATATAAGACCAAACTTTAAAAAGTCCATACAAACTCTTAATAATCGAAATCCAAGTTCATGCATGACCATATTAATAGAAGTACTTGTTGAATGGAATGAGATGTCTCCTTTCTTTCTCCTTGCACTTTTATACGATTTTCATTACTTATCAAAGTGCTACGTGATATACATAGACATTGTTTATTAGATTGAACATTGGGTTTTCATGTGGACTATGCAATTAATGTACTATAAATTTCTATTATGGTCAATGGATTGTAGCTACGTATTTGTGTTATTGTGATAAATTTAGTTTTCATGCATTTTATTTGTGAGTTCATGTGACAATATATGTTTGTATACATTTGTTATAAATAATTTGTACATGATATATTTAATATGCATCATACATTGCAATATACAAAAAAAATACGAACAACGTTTTCTAGTCGAGAAATGGCATTCTCCGACGAAAACTTCAGAATTCCGTCCAAAAAATCTAGAATTTCGTTCTTGAATTTGAATTCTCCTTTCGTTCAGAAATTTTAAAATTTCTCTCGGAATTCCGATGGTATAGGAAAATAGCTTTTCGTCAGAAAGGTAAACCCTACGCTCGACCGAAGGGATGGGAACGAGCGGGATCGGGATGTGTGAGCTGGAATTAATTAAGAGTCCTGTGTTTGGTCATAGTTGGAGCTTGTCCCGAATGTGCCAACGCAGCATGCTTTCTTTTATGTCATGCTCTCTCTTCTACGATGACGGGATCGTGCATGCCCTCACTTGAGTGGGAGGATCTTCTGTGCAGGGGTCGCTTCAGGCAAGATGCTGCCTGCGCGCAAGGCCATCGGTGGTGGAGGCAGCGTGGTCCGGTGCGTCATTTCACCGTCCATATTTCAAACTTTTCTCTGTGTGCAGTGTGTGGTACTTTGGGCACCCTTTTGGAAGCCACTGGTTAGGATGGATAACTTGTTGATTCAATGGCGGGCAAAAGCAAAGATGATGGAGTTGGCATTGTGGACAGCCAATTGCTTGCAGATCACAGAAGCCACCTTCATTCTCAGATTTTGGTTGAAAGCCTCGCTCCACCAACAGCAACAACCACATAATCCACAATAACCCATATAAAAAAAGCATTGCTCAACATAAGGACTATGCTTTCAATAAAATTAGCAAACAAAAGAACAGTGTGCCACACAATTTGGCTAAAAGGGTAAGACAAACAGTGCCTTCAGGTTGTTTTTCTCTTAGCATAATCACCTAGGCACCTATAAGGCCATTACAAGGTTACAGAACTTCGAGCCAAGAGCTGAAGAACCGGTGCAAAATTCCATGCACCGGACCACCGGACGATATAGGCTGAGAAGTAAGGGGCGAAGTCTAGCGCAAAATCTACTGCCGGACAGTCCGGTGGTGCCATCGGACGATATAGACCGAGCGCTATACTAGTCAAAGACCCAGCTCCAAAAGCCTCCAGACAGTCCGACAGTCCGGTGGCTCCAACAGTCACTTTGTCAGAGGTAACGGTCGAGTCGAGGCGAAGCAAATAACACGCACCAGACAGTCCGGTGGTATATGGGTACGCAGAAAAGTGAAAAGATGCCTCTAACGGCTACTTTTGGAGGTGAAGCCTATATATACCCCTTTGGCCGGCCTCCGCTTTGTGGTGGGAGTATCCTGAACTAGCACAAGTGTTGATACACATTCTCCATGCCCATTTGAAGTGTAGCAACACTATTTGAGAGCCCAACCACCACAAGAGCAAAACTAGACACATCCGACATAGCTAGTGCTCAGTGCATCTTTGCTTAGGTCACTTTGTCTATTCTCCGTGCTTGTGTGCACAACCTTGGTGTATCAAGTGCGGCTGTAAGTCTTGCGAGACCCTCCGGAGTGTGGAGTGGCCGCCACCATCTTGTGACTTGGTGTATCAAGTGCGGCTGTAAGTCTTGCGAGACCCTCCGGAGTGTGGAGTGGCCGCCACCATCTTGTGAGAGGGAGAAATGCCCTCGGCGGTTTGACCAAAAGCTTCCTTTAGTGGAGACGGCTGGGTAGTTCCGCGAGAAGTACTCGGAAGACCCCAACGGCCGTATCCATCCTCTACCATTGCGTGGGCGAGACCGTAGCCCGTGGAGGACTACGCGAGAGATAGCCTCGGGTGGGTGTGTACCGAGGATATCCGGAGACCCGACCATGGTTGCTTGACTTCTGCCGAAGTCACTTTGTCATCCTCCACCCTTGCAAAGGGCGAGGCCATATTCTTTTAAGGACTACACGAGAGCAAAACGCTTAATGGAGCACCAACGATGAGTAAGAGGGTAGAGACCGTGAGTCTCCCCGAACCTCGGAAAAAAATCTCCTTATCTTCACCATGTACTACCATCATCGTCATCGGGAGTTTGCATTCTCTATCCCATCTCTTTAGATTTCACATTTACATTTTTACAATTGTATGTTTACTTTCCTAGACTAGCTTGATAGGTTAGTTTTTAGGTAAAACTAGGTTGCAAGACTTGGCCACGGTAGTAGTAGCAACACTTAACAAAACCATAGTGTACATAATTAGATTTATTTGCATAAGTTTTGTTTAGTAGTTGTATTTACAGTGAGCATTAGTTTTTAGAAATCCTAATTCATCCCACCTCTTAGACGTCGGTCCAACCTTCACCATCTTCTATATTCAAACTACTGTGTAGCTACAGTGCTATTTTTGTATTATAGACGACCGCATTATTTTTGTATTATAGACGACCGCATATTCGAGGCGAGCTTGCACAAAAATTCTAGAAATGTGAGATTGACGATGGATCCAAGCTCAGAATCTGAAATAGACCATTCCATACTGGAATATGGGAACAGATCGTATAATCCAATCTTCTATATTCAAACTGACAATCGTTGACAATCGTATACGATGTCCTAGGAAGCAAATAAGAAAAAAGTCACCAATCGTCGACATGATAGTTGCATAAGGCACGCCGGAGAAAAAAAAAGAAACAATTCATTCAATTAAACAATAATATAATGACAAAAAGGAAAAATACACACCGTGAGAGTCGACCTATAGAGAAACAGTACGAACAGACCGCAGGCTAAGAGAAGGTAAAATGCTGACCGATTGAAGAAGAAACACGTACAACGTACAGTACAAGAATTTGGTCCATCAAAATTTAATGAAAAAAATCCTTATCCACCACTGAAAAAAAGTCCATGTGCCTTCATGCCGCTAGAAAGTTTCGTGTTCCATATTCATCTTTTATTTAAATATTTCCCTTATCCGCCACCGTTGTTACTTTCACCTTGAGTTGTTGTTAACATAGACGATTTTACCTCAGCGTTAGTTGGGATGGATGCCCACCTAGGAGGCCCCCGTGGCTGCCTGCCCACCCGCTAGGGAGGCCCTACCCCTGTTCTCGATGTTCACGACCTCGCTCCTGTCGTCCCTGCCCCCACGCACATGGCCTCCCTCAACGCCGCCATAGGCGAGCGAGTCCCTCTCTGTCCTGCGCCCATGCGCTCACGAGGGCTCCTCCGTTCCCCACCCGCTGGCCCTAGATTCGCGCCTTAGGCCAATCCTGCCCAGTGGCGGCCAGCGGCCTCCCACGCCCTCCATCGTAGTGCCTCGAGCCAATCTCGCTCTAGTACACGTTGCGGCTCTAGGCGGGCGGCTCACGTGCGGCATGGCTCCGGCGGCCGGATTCAATTTTAAGCTAGGGTGAAATTATCCAAGTTACGGTGAAATTATCCAAGTTAAGAACAACGTAAGGTGAAACTAGCATAGCATAGATGCACGTGCAACATGTACGTGTTATGAGATAATTAAACAGACAATAGGAAGAAAAAAAGGAAAATAAAATTAAAAAGAAAGAGTTCTGATTGATTAGCGTCGTTCTTTTCTCATTGATACCAAGAGAAGAAAAGTAACAGGTGAGTATGGATATAAAATGAGGTGAAAAATAAAGAGAGAAAGTGGATGGAACATTCTATGGGTTTTTGGTCTTTCCACCTCTTTCTAACCTTTTCCAAACTGCGCAGCGAGTCAGCGTGAGAGGTATACCTATATTTTTTAGGTAAAAAGGATTTTTAGAAAACTCGTTCGCAGTGGATGGTGGATAGGGAAAGAAATTTTGAGTGGACGGTGGATAAAGAACCCAAAACTTTTGAGCGACATAAAAAGGCACACAGATTTCTTCCGATAAGAATTTTCTCAAATTTAATTAGGCCCAACAAACAATCCAAAAGAAAAGAAAAGTAGTCTACCCTCTGTGTATTTTTGGCCCACGAAAATGTAGCCCACCAAAGATAGCCCAGCGCCGACGCACGCTCGCCTCGCCCCTCGGGACTCGGCTTCCTCTTCTCGTGTTTCTTGGCGGCGCGGCGCCCTCACGGCCTCGCCTCCCCTCCTGCGGTCCTGCCTCTTCCTCTGGTTCTCCCAAATACTGCAGCAAGCTAGCAACCACCAACCAAGCAATGGAGCAACCGTAAATCCCCATTGGCTATCACAGCATCACAGCAGCCCAATCCGTGCTCGTGCTACAGCTCTTTCCCATCCCTACGCGAGCCTTCTGTGGGCTGTGGCGGCCGCCGGTAATTCCTCAACTCAGCGCCCAGGTCCCAACAGCGCAAGCCAACAGACACGCAGCTGCTGCTCCTTCCTCCGTGGACAGTTGGACTCCTTTAGGTATGTTGTGTGCGTGCCAATTTCAATTAATTTCATTGGTTTGTGATTTGTTCTAGATTAATTTCTGAATTGATTTCAATTGCGTATTATAGCGGGGAGGGTGCTGCTAGGATGACGATGGACAGGCTTCTTATTCAGCGTCCCCTTTGTCCAGTTTCTGGATCCGCCGCTGTCTGCCGTGGATGGACCACTTCGCACATCGCGCCTCTCCTTGGCCGGCCACGTAAGTGGGTGCATCAATCCTCCTCCCGGCTGGCCATGCAGGCGCAAGCAGGGTCCTGCAGGCCAGCGGCTTGGTGCTTTCATCTCGTCCAGCCGTGCTCCAGAAGTGAAGGTCTGGGCGGAGAAGTGTGAGTTATTTCTTGCTGTGCTGAACTGCATGGTGCCCAAACATGCATATTGTAGTCCTGCATCCTACCGTAGTTTTTGTTATTGTAGTGCAAGATATCCAAGGGGAAAACGTCTGTATAACCCCCTGATGTATTGATGGTCATTTACATCACCATGAACTACAAAACCGGATATTTTACTTTACACCTCAAGGCCTTGTTCGGTTGCAAGAGTATTGGAAGGGATTCAATGCCTTCCTAGTCAAATTTGAATAGAAAGGGATTTAATCCACTCCAATCCCTAAAGTATTGAAAACCGGACAAATAACCTCATGAATGGTTTTGCTGCGCGCTGCGCGGTTTTGATGACGTGGCATTGGGGCTGACATGTTAACTAGGAAGGTTTGTCTAGACAACCCTTTAAAATAATTTTATGTTCAAACCACACCTCCAACTATTTCGTTTGGTCTGAGCCACCCCTTAATAAAATTTGTTTTTTTTGTTGCACTATAAACATGTTGAATTTTAAGTTCAAAATTTGTGAGGTGATAAAGGAGTAAAAGGACATCATAATGTGATTTTTATCACAATTTATAGGTTAGGTTTTAATAATCAATTAACATTATTAATATGAAATTGTATAAAAAGTATTGATGAAAAATCATAGTATATTTTTCTAATACAAAATTAACCATACTTATATACAATTGCTCTAAAAGTAATGATGTATTTGGTATCTCGACACATACAAAAAAGGACCATTCTAACGATTTGCTCTAACAAGATGTCTGGTACAGTCAATTTTTCAAAGTACCTATGTAGTCTCCTGTAAATATGTAAATGTCAACTTGATTTATGTTTGTTATAGTTGGAGATTACAAACTGTCAAACTTTTAACAATGTACAATCTGATGTTCTATTCAGGATCAGCTGCTTTCCAATAACAATGCACAGAGATGTCTCGAAGAATTTGCTCACACCAACTGCTGGTAGTCTTACTCTTACCTCTTCTTGGCTTCTTGCATGGCCACTGTTTTGACTTTGCCATCATTTAGAAAATGTAAATGTTAGATATTGATACTACTGTTTGTTGAGCAGTCATTTAGTTGAATATTTGTTGTTAAAAGGACTGCTTCCTGCTTTGGTTTGAAAGTCAACATGTTAGATGCAGTTGGCGGAAAGTGGATTAGGGTTTAAGCTAGGGGTTACAAGCTTGCAAGGGAAGATTAACCAAACTGTGTATAACAACCATTCTGAAAAAGCAACATCTAGAATTTCCTGTCCAGATTCATGTAGGCATTCACATTTTTCACCTCTTGCACTGCAGTCAAACTTATCTGAAACAAACCTGCTGGACATGTCATGATAAATACTATTTCATCATGATTTAACTTCAACTTGCTTGGAAGTTGTCTCTAGTTGAAATGGTTAGGTGGCTTTGATGGCACTCCTTAGATCCTGGGTTAGACTCCCTGTGGAGCGAATTTCAGGCAGTGGTTAAAAAAGAATATTCCCTCGTCTGGCCCATGCTAAAGCTAGGTCTAAGGACCGGCCCCAATTGTTTCGTCTCACACAGGTTACGGTGCCACTATGTAAGGGTGGAGCGGGGGGCTGTCTTACCCCCCCGCAGGTTGAGTTTTGTTCGGTTAGGCTTTTCCATGTTTTTATAGTGTACATGATCAACTGTTCTGTTTTGTATAAGTAATGCATCCCAGGTTCTTTTTCATATAATTTTTGGCTATTGATGTTACTACCCAGCAGCTATTAATTTAGCATTCTTTATATAACTTTTTGCCTTTTGGTGTCTTTGTGTAGTCCTGACTTTCTATGCATCTATGCTATGTTATTTTTACTCAGCCGTTTCAGTTGAGCAAGCTGAACCTACTGCTGACCTTCCAAAAGGTGACATGTGGTCGGTGCATAAATTTGGTGGGACATGCATGGGGACCTCTCAGAGAATTCAGAATGTTGCTGACATAGTTCTTCGCGATCCTTCTGATAGGAAACTGGTTGTTGTATCTGCAATGTCTAAAGTCACAGACATGATGTACAATCTTGTAAACAAGGCTCAATCGAGGGATGATTCTTACATCACTGCACTCGATGAAGTTTTTGAAAAGCATATGGGAACAGCAAAGGACTTGCTTGCCGGAGAAGACCTTGCAAGATTCCTATCTCAATTGCACACAGATATAAGTAATCTGAAAGCAATGCTTCGTGCCATATATATAGGTTCAAGCTATTAAATCAATTTCCTTCATGTTTTATGCAATTATTTATATGCTGTGCTTTGCAAGTAAAAAGTTGTTTCTGTAATATTTGTTTCACTTAGAGAAGCATTATGTGAATAAAGTGAGTATGGTTAAGCTCTGATTACCTATTACTAGTTGACTACTCTTGGTTTCTGTTAAGGATCATATTGGTAGTAGCTTGGTTTCTGTTAAGGATCATATTGGTAGTAGCTTGGCTGAGATATGGTGCATTTCTTTTCTTTCTGTTTTGCAGCTGGGCATGCTACAGAGTCTTTCTCCGATTTTGTTGTTGGTTATGGAGAGTTATGGTCTGCTCAAATGTTGTCATATGCAATAAAGAAGGTATGCACTTAAATATTGGTAAAAGGGCCTGGTGAAACTACATGTCTCTTTATTATTATTCTTACACAGATCGTTGCCTATATAACATTCCAAAACTAGCAGATGTATCACAATAACTGTCAACTGGATGGTTGGACCATCATTTAGTTGAAGATTTGAAGGACCAATTAAATCACATTCATAGTGTTAAAGAGTACAATTGGCAGGATTAGATGTCGTGTATATTTAGGAGTCTTAGGAGAGTCTTATGTATCTAGGACTGCCATATGTATCCGGGGAGGTGCCTTACCCCCCCAAGTCTTGTACTCCTGTATATTCGCCCCAAGGGCTCTATGCAATACATCAATCTATTATACGCAATCCTTACTTCCTACATGGTATCACGAGACTAGGATTCCAATCCTAGACCTAGCTTCTGCCGCCGCCATCGCCGCGAGCCCCCGGGGAGATCGATCTCCGGGGACAGCGCCCTCGTAGTTAGGATGCGTGGCTGGTCCCTCTGACCGCCGTGTTCGTCGTCGTCCTCGAGTCAGCGGCAGATCCATCTGATCCCGCCGCCCGTCGTCGCCGTCACGTCGTCGTCAAGCATAGCAGCAACAGATTGGGCGATCACCAGTGGATCCGCGCGCTTGGGGTTCATCTGCACGCTGCCGTGGTGGCGGCTGTGGACTACGGTGCGGATCGGGCTGCTCTGCATGACGCTGTGGTGGCGCTTGCGAGCGCCGGCCTGCCCGTGCCCCTCCTCCGCGTCGGTCGCGGCTCCCGATGCGGCTCCTTGCTCGCGTCTGGCGGCCGTCGCTCGTCGTGCTGTCCGCCTCCGCGTGGGGCCGCGCTGCTCCGCGCCAGGTCGCCGCCTCCTCTGGACCTTCGCTGCCCCTCCTCGCCCCTGGACCTGCGCCGCCCCTCACCGCCCCTCCACAGCGGCCTTCACCCGTTGTGGTACGAGCCTCCTCCATCTCCGGTTGGACAAGCTGCTCCGGTGCTCCAGCTTCGCTCTGCGGGTGACTCGTCTGCGGCTGCGGCCTCAGTCCGCAGACGCGGTGGCTGTGGATCGTCGGGCCATGAGCTGCTGCTTCGTCAACCGGTCGGTGGCCGCCGCGGGCGCGCGTGCGACCTGCTCCTCTCCCTGAGTCCCTCCACGTTCTCCACAGAGGAAAGGAGCATGGGGGATGAGCTGCATCTGCCCTGTTCTCTTGTTCTCTACAGAGGACACGCGAGGATGGGTGTTGCTCTCTCCTCTATTCCTTGCGGACTGCAATGGAGGAAAAGGAGCCTAGTGACTGCACGTGGTCCGGTCAGTCCTCTAGTTGACTATCTCTCTTTCCACGGTTGTGCTGCTGCCACGACAGATGGAAATAGGGAGAGATTAATGCTATGAGTACCCGGCCGCGCTGCACATGATTTGTTACTGCTGCTGCTGTATTTTTTTCTCGATCTGTGGTCGGGTTTTGCGTCCCCATCGCCTACCGCCCGTCGACTCGCGCGTTATCGGCATCGGCTTCGACAACACTGGCTTCCTCATCTTCTTTGACCATGCAGCTGGTGTGGCCTGCAGTGTAACCGGAACGCTTGCTTGTGCCGCGCCCCTTCGTCGGCTCGTCGTCCTATGTCGGTTCGTCGTAGCCACCACCGATCGGGAGGCTCCACCTTCGACATCGCCTTCGCTATCGTCGTCTCCACCTCGCGCGCCGTCGGCCTGATCAACCGATCGCGGGCGAACCACCCTTCCGAGACATGTGTCTTCTATCGCGCGATGCTTCGCCAAGCAAGAGGGCTGCCGCTGTGTCGCCTCCTCGGGCAGCAGCGTCGCCGCCTATTGTTGTCGTCGCCGTTGCATCTACACGCTGTCGACTCTATCGGTGCACGTCTCTCGCGCATGGTCTTCTTCGGCTGTTCATGTTCTTCGCCAACTTCAAGCACCGCCTTCGCGCTACAATGGCGCCATCGAGGACCTTCTTGAGCGTCGTGGCCGTCTCGCCGCTGCAACTCTAGGAACCTCGATGCGTCGCCACGACTACCTCTTCACCTTCGTCCAGCACAACCTCGTCGCTAGCGTCGCCGTCTCTTCCTCGCCTTCTTCGTCCACTCCGACAACCGCGGGCTGCATCGACACCTTCTTCCTCGCCGTTCTTCTGCGCACCGTGACCGTCGTTGAGGCCTTCTCTGCTAGTCCCTTCAGATGTTGACACATGGTTGGGGCGCTCTACCTAGTACGTCCGGTATTGGCAACACCGGCACGTGCCTTCGTCCACGACGCGTTTCTAGGCCTGGCAAACTTGGAGCACGCCTCGTCCACGACGGTTTGACAGCATCGTCCTCGGCATCGACTTCTCCTTCTACGACTGCCTCGACTGTGTCGCCGTCTTTGTCTATGGCGTCTTTCTCCTGCGCCACCATCCACCTCGGCGCCCTTTGGTGCAATGCGGGCCTTCCCGCGTTCTGCGCCGCGCCCGTGACATGTGCGGCGTTCTCTTCGCGTTCTGCGTGCACCCGCGACATGTGCGGCGTTCTCTTCTTCGGCAACCTCGACAGCTACATCGACCACAGCTACCTTACGCACGGCACCTCGACAATGGCTCCGCGCCCTCGCACTTGGCTACCTCGACATTATCAGCACAAAGGGCTAGTGTCTGCATGAGCTCCTTTTGGGTTTCTTCTCCAGTCTTGCCTTTGCACCGCAACATAGATACGACTGCGGGGGGATGTCAGCTCTTCGGCTGATTCTCCAGTCTAACCGTCTGCGATGCTCCAGCTACGACTACGGGGGGATGTTAGAGAGTACAATTGGCAGGATTAGATGTCGTATATATTTAGGAGTCTTAGGAGAGTCTTATGTATCTAGGACTGCCATATGTATCCGGGAAGGTGCCTTGCCCCCCAAGTCTTGTACTCCTATATATTCGCCCCAAGTGCTCTATGCAATACATCAATCTATTATACGCAATCCTTACTTCCTACACATAGCTTAAATTTAATAATATACGCACCTGTCCTCTTGAGATACTAACGATCCATATCCTTTTCTAGGCATTATTCCACTTGAAACTTTTGAGATATAAAATACATAGGTCACTGCCTCATAGGAGCTTATATAGGGCATTATTGTTAAAAACATGTGTTTTTTTTGGGTCCACTTAAACATTGAGTTATGACCAATCAACTAACTATATTTTCTAAAGTTCAGGCGCTTTTGGATTTTCTATGAAGCTCTGCCACTAGCTTAAATAGAGCCTGATAACTGCATCATCGCAGAATATGTACTTTTATATGCTTACCAATTTTTTTGTGATTTGTAGTACTAAATTCATGCAAATCCATTTATGCTCATCTGACAACATTGGACTCTAAAGAAGGAATGTATTGAACAGTTTCTTCATGGCTACCTCTTTCCTGGTCCAAAAAGACAAATGGCATGGTTGTAGAACTGTATAAATGTCATATTTGAAAAATAACTTCACCTCTACAGTGTAGTAGTGTGTTTGTATCTATATAATATGGAAGTATTTACTTCTATATCAATAACTTATGCGGAAATATCTTACCATTTGCAGTCTGGAACACCTTGCAGTTGGATGGATACAAGAGAAGTTCTAGTTGTAAATCCATCAGGATCAAACCAGGTTGATCCTGACTATTTAGAATCTCAAAAACGACTTGAAAAATGGTTTGCTCGATGTCCAGCTGAGACAATAATTGCTACTGGGTTCATTGCGAGTACACCTGACAACATACCGACAACCTTAAAAAGAGACGGAAGTGATTTCTCTGCAGCCATCATTGGTTCCATTGTTAAGGCTCGTCAGGTGACCATCTGGACTGATGTTGACGGGGTATTTAGTGCAGATCCCAGAAAAGGTAATGTTATCTTCAGTCGTTTCTTTAATTTGAAAATATTTATTGACTTTTAGATTGCATTTCATGCCAAATGTTGACATAGGTGATATGTATACATGAAATACTCAATACATTCCATTTTCTATGCTGACGGCTAGAATTTTTCTGATAGTCGTGATAACAAGTCTGTATGTTCAGGAGTTTATCAGATTACACAGATGATTTGACAGCTTGAATTTATTTGTAAAAGAGCAGGTTTCTTCGAAAGCACAGGTTCTTTGTCATGTGTCATAAAAACTATACATTTAAGAGCATTGCAATAAACTGTACATGTGATGGAGGAGGTAGTTTAGTAGATGAAGGATGGTGAAGGTTGTAATCGTGTGAAGTCGTTGGGCGAGGACCTGGACCACGAGGTCGGGGTTTGGGAGGAGCCAGCGGTGGCTTCTGAAAGTAGGAGGGGAAATAATAGATCTATTGCTTAATTTTCATAAGCGATACAAAGTTCCATTATATAGGAACGACTCAAGACTATTAATCTTATCCAAAACCTAACAAACTCCTAACTCCTGTTCCATAATAAGGACTCTAACCAATCTAACTAACCCATCCAACTGCATCTACCGCAAGTCCTGATGACAGGTCTGAACCGACCAACTTCTGACAATAAGCCCTGCAGTCAGCCTTGCTGAGTTCCATCCGTTTGCTGAATCTTGTTAGATATATCTGTATATCTCTGTATTTCCTATGTATTGTAGGGGGTTATGTGTATATATCCCTTCATGTACTGGTGTATATATATCAGCCTAATGGCCTCATAATGAATACAAGTGCTATTCATAACAAATCTGATGCCTATGGCGTCTTTCATACTTCTTCCCATACAAGACAGTACATTTAAGACCACATATTATAAGAAAAAGTACTGGTTTTATTTTCTTTTTGTGACATCCAACCTCAGCTGAACGCAACATACTGAAATATATTGTCATGTGGACATGTGGACCACTGTGATCTGCATCATTGGAGGTGACAATAAGTTCTAGTTTTTTTACCATTTATTTCTCATACATATGCCAAAAGACGCGTAGTTTTTGAAATAAATTCTTTCAGTAGCCTGTGATTACAACCCACTAAAATGGAAGTGCTTTATTTATGTACCAATGAAACATTTGGCCCAATTGGGAGTTCTTGATTTGACAAGAATAAGCATAGTATGTGGGACTTTACTGAAATTTTGTTTACCTGCTTAATGGGCCTACTGAGTCATAAAGATGTCCATATTGTAATCTGTATTTAATTGACTAACAAACTTTAGACTTAATATATGCGTTTGTTTAACCTTATTATTGTTGTATTACGACCATCTTGAGTATCTATCTGACGATAGTATCTGATAATGCAGTTAGTGAAGCTGTGATCTTAAGCACATTGTCATATCAGGAGGCCTGGGAAATGGTAATTTCTACTTTTGGGCATCTTCCACTGATATACTTATGGTAAATGTTGTAAGGAGTCATTGTATCTGAAGGAAATCACATGGTGTAGCTAGGCTTCTCAATAACAATGCTTCATCAGTTGAAAGTCTGCCATGGAGCTAGGTTTTTTTTAGCACTCAATACTCTGGCCTTGCCATTGAGAGCTGTTTGTGCTCAAAACCACGGCTACTGTTATGTGTAATGCCATTAGATCTATGCTGGCCTCAGATCTCTCTTAACTAACCTGGATATTTTTTCTTTTCTTATGCAGTCATATTTTGGAGCAAATGTCTTGCATCCGCGTACCATTATACCTGTTATGAAATATAATATCCCTATTGTTATAAGGAACATATTCAATACTTCTTCCCCTGGAACTATGATTTGTCAGCAACCTGCGAATGAAAATGGTGATTTGGATGCTTGTGTCAAAGCTTTTGCAACTATAGATAAACTGGCCCTTGTTAATGTTGAAGGGTAAGTCTGATAAATATACTAGAGCAACTAACTGTACACTCTGTGATGCTCTGTACTAACTTTCAGAACAAACTTTTGTACATCTTTGCTACTGCCTAGAGACATTAACTTTTTGATACTTAAGGAACACGAATTTCAATTTTTATGCTATTAAGGGAAGATCTTTAAAGGTTAGCACTTAAGTGGTTTAGCACAAGGATCACAAAGCACATCCAGATGCTCTAAATTTATTATTTGGGCATGCATGTATATTTCCTTTTTTTTTAGCAGAGCACGTATATTTCCTTCATGCTACCATGATCCTTTGTCCAGAACTGGAATGGCTGGTGTACCTGGCACAGCAAGTGCCATATTTGGTGCTGTGAAGGATGTTGGAGCAAATGTTGTCATGATATCACAGGTATATATCATGTTGTCATTTCTATCTGCCAATGTTGAATCTTCTTCCTGACCATATTATATCTCTGCAGGCAAGTAGTGAACACTCTGTATGCTTTGCTGTTCCAGAAAAGGAAGTTGCATCGGTGTCTGCAGCCTTGCATGTTAGATTCCGTGAAGCATTGGCAGCAGGGAGGCTATCTAAGGTATATTGATGTGATGTCATGATTTTTTGGTGGGGGTTGTTGCATTTTTTATTTATCTAAGGTTAATGTAATGAACAAATAATGTTTGTGCTTCCTTGTTGTTACTGATCTATGGTGGTAGGAGGGAGACTAGAACAACAGGGGTAGAAGATAGATTGATCTATTAATTCTCTGATAATCCTAAAGAGTGCTTACATAGGCCTGCAGCCAGTATCTTCCTGAAAAAGCTTAAGCTATCAAAATATCTTGAACCAACAAAATATCTTTGATTAACTAAATATCCCAATGCTAACGCTAATCCTTTCTCTAGCCACTAGGGTTGGCAGCCTTCCTGGCCCTTCTGCTATATGTGCGTCCCCACATACCATAATTCTCGATCATAACTCATGTGAAAAAGGCATATTAATTACAAGCATGAATGTTTGGAAACATGCAAAGACATGTTTGTGGCAGTTAACTGTTTATATTTTGTTCAACAGCTTAGCTTGATGGTATCAACTGTGGAATATATTTATTATGAGCTTTGCTGTAGAGTCTTCATGGAAACTATCATTTTATAAAGAATTAAACCTGGCTAGAAGTAACATTTTTGAGAAAGCATGAAAGCTATAAACTGGAATAAAGGCTCAGAAAGTTCTAATATGGAACCGTTCTAAAAGAGGCCAGTCTGGTCGGAGTCTTCTAGACAGAAGTTGTGCTCCTTTTTCTATTTGGTTCATTGCTGTAACTTATTTAGGGTTCAATAGTGTTTCAGTATGTGAAACTGTGAATTGAATCTTGATTTAGTTAGTTACTATTTCTCAGGTTGAAGTCATTCACAATTGTAGTATCCTTGCTGCTGTTGGCCTGAGGATGGCAAGTACACCTGGAGTCAGTGCAACCCTTTTTGATGCACTTGCTAAGGTATCCACATCCTAATTTTGGTACCTTTCAGGTATTTCTCATGTTACTAGGTGCTAATATACCCTAAAATGATGGATCCAGGCCAATATAAATGTAAGGGCAATAGCTCAAGGTTGCAGTGAGTACAACATTACTGTGGTATTGAAGGAAGAAGACTGTGTTCGGGCTCTGAGAGCTGCCCACGCAAGGTTCTTCCTTTCCAAAACTACACTGGCTGTTGGAATTATAGGACCTGGGTTGATTGGTCGCACACTCCTTAACCAGCTGAAGGATCAGGTATATAAAAACCGAATAAAGCCTTGTGTTTGCATATTGCATTAAGAAAGTGTGTTATTATCAAATGTGAAAACATGGAACTGTAGTATTACCATCTTGATATTAGGTCAATATTAAGAGTTATGCCAATTGAAGAGAAAAAAATATTTATACTTATGCCAATCATCCGTTCCTATATTGTTTGCTCTATAGTCTTTTTTATGTCTAGAATCTGGAGCAGCTAGTAATCACATACCCACTAGTGAAACTACTGACTATTAAAGGCATTGTCATCTTCCTCCATTGCTTATTCTTGGCCACTTTTAATGCTCATCCCCACCGTGCGCCATTGAATAATGTCACTGATGGTGCCACCTCAAGATCTTGGGTCGGAAATGGTATGACATGGATGCACTCTGCATATCATACGGGATATAGTCTCTGATTTCTTTCACTAGAACAAGCTGTGTAACCTATAGCCACAATCACATGGTATTGCTGTCAGAGGTGATACCCCTACAACTTGTGCATTGTATCTACTGTTTAATATACTTTACAGTGGATCACTGAATTCCACTTTTTCATTAGTTCACTAAGATTTGCAGCAGATCATAGAGAAGTTCCATTAAATCATTACTTTACCTATTTGTGGACAAGCACTGTATGATGTGCTGTCTTGTCGATTGGGGATTAATATTATACTTACTCCGGTCATTAATATATGGCATTTTGTATTTCAATATTAATGGGAGAAGGTAGTAGTACTGTAATGGGCAATAGGCTAGGCCCTATGGGCGTGGCGATATGGGCTGTCAGGATTAGGATTAATTAGGGATAAGATTAGATATGTTCATGACAACTACATAATTCATCTAAACTATTCTGCAGGCTGCTGTCCTCAAGGAAAATATGAACATTGATCTGCGTGTCATGGGAATAACGGGTTCAAAGACAATGCTCTTGAGTGATATGTAAGTAAATTGTACTATTTTTCTTCTCAAAATCCTTCTTTTGCAGCTCTGTTTTTATCTGAACTGAGTAGATTTTTGGTGATTATTCTTTTCTACTAAGAATTCATCAACAACAATATAGTGAGAGAGGCAGTGTGCATGAACATTTCTGTTGTTAAGTTTGTTCTCTTGCCGATTCTTGTTTGATGTCAGAAACACACACAACTGCTATGTTCGATTGCCTTAACTGGTAACCATTCCCTTTGCTATTATTTTGTTAATGATGCTGATTTATGATGTTTCTTGTGTATGTTCTTTCTGTAGAGGCATAGATTTGACCCAGTGGAAACAGAAGCTACAAAGTGAAGCAGAACCTGCCAATCTTGACAAGTTTGTTCACCATTTGTCTGGGAATCACTTCTTCCCTAACCGAGTTTTGGTGGATTGCACAGCAGACACAAGTGTTGCATCTCACTATTATGATTGGCTAAAGAAAGGAATCCATGTTATAACTCCAAATAAGAAAGCGAATTCAGGGCCACTTGATAGGGTAATGATTGTATTAGCTCTCTGTTTATGTATTTGTTTGACTGTAGGTTTGTTTGGTCATTAAATAGTTATGGACTCTCAGGACATTAAAAAGATTGAACCAATTAGACAGTCATCAGCAGTGGCAGAGCTAAATGAAAAGATAAGTGAAGGCCAATCTATGTCCAATGAACAACAAAAATAATCTGCATAGTGATTGCAACTGTTAGCAAAGCAAGGTCCAAAGAGTTTATTGTCAAAAGTAGGAGCACTGACTAAGCTATGGTCCTGTGCAAAAAGCATGACACTGGGTAACCAATTTGATAAAAGAACACTTAAAAATTACTCACGTTGGCCTCCATGACACTTACCCAATTACACTTTACCTGAATTTGATAATAATTAATCTAAAGTGTTAGAACTTTACCTGTTTGTTTCTTTATTGACTAGCCATTGTATTTCTATGGGCATTCAGTATCAAAAACTTAGGACTCTTCAACGTGCATCATATACTCATTACTTCTACGAGGCAACTGTTGGTGCTGGCCTCCCTATCATTAGCACTCTGCGGGGTCTCCTAGAGACAGGTGACAAGATATTGCGTATTGAAGGGATTTTCAGGTCAGTATGGCTTCAAATTATGATATACCAGATCCTTAGTTAAGTATGAGCACAGAGAAGTAATACAACAATATAGCTTCCATCTAACAGACTCACAGGGATTTTCCCTGATTACATATTTTATTTACTGTTCAGTTCCTGTCGAACCTATACTGCTGTGCATACTGCAAATTTGTGTGTAATTATCTAGTATTACATTATGTTATTGCCATTTATAACATGTTATGTTTAACTGCAGTGGAACATTGAGTTATATTTTTAACAACTTCGAAGGAGCAAGAACCTTTAGTGATGTTGTTGCGGAAGCAAAAGAAGCTGGATACACTGAGCCAGATCCAAGAGATGATCTATCTGGCACTGATGTTGCCAGAAAGGTACTCGTTATTTTCTTATAAATTTGTAAATGTAAATATTAAATGTAAATCTGTACCTGTTACATGTTCCCATAGATCTGCTTAATCTGGCTAACATAATAATTTACAAGTCTTGGGATGGAGGAAAGGAGTGAACAATGTTTTTTTTTTTCTGATTTATACTTTGTTCTGGTATATATACTTTATAAAACCTTCATCTAGGCTACACATTTGTCCCACATAGTTATGCTTGTTATCTGCAAGCCAATGGGCAGAGGAGAAGCTACGTTTATGCTTCTGGGTCAGCAGACACCGACGGTATCGTGCTGTCCTCTTGTACCTGGCGTTTTTTTTGGCCATCATAGACCCCGGTAAAAATGTATGCGACCCCAGCAGCCTGGCAGCCTCACAGTCCAGCATCCCATCCACCCGTTCAAGTCCATGGCACATGCAGCAGTTGCAAACAGGAAGGCTGCAATTGTAAGCCGTAAGCCCGTCCCAGTGGCCCAACCGACACTGGGTGCTAGAGATTCGAAGTCCCCGACACGTATGCAGCAGCCTAGACCCTACATTTCTGTTTTCCACCCCAATAATTCTTTTGACACTTTCAAATTGAGAGTTTAATAGTGTTGGATAAGTGATACCCTGATGATTTCATTTCGACATAGATGAAGAATCTTGGTTGTGAGCTTAATATTTACATTTCATAGAACAATGATTTCTAGCAAAAATTATAATCATTTATCTGTTACTCCACTTCCACAAGATGGAGACCATAACTGTAGTCTGTAGAGGGTTTATAGAAGTTACTATATTCTGACATCTAATTTGCTCATTGTGTTGTTGGTTATTATTTTATTGCTTGTTGATGTTATGTATGGTAATATAATTTTACAACCTACTCCATCCCAAAAATATAAGGTATACATGTATTTTAATAGGGATGAAATTGGGACATATATTTCTCAACTATTTGTCCATCCCAAGGGGTTCAAAGACTAAATGGACTCCTGATATCTGAATCCGAACATTTATATCTGATCCGTATCCAGATCTCGGATAAGAAATTGAACATTAGTATGACTAGGTGTATTATCCCTATATTTTAAGCCAAACTTCATGGTCTATGACCAATAATTAGTCTCTCAATTTGAAAACCATTCATCACGCATGAGTTTTGAAAGTCATGGGGGGACCTTGAGCCGACATCCTAAGGCATAGAGAGGGGGGTGGGGGCTAAAGTTTTTGCTAACTGTTGCTAAACCTAATTTCACCTAGAAAACTAATCTATCAAGCTAGTCTATGGATGTAAATACACAATTGCAAGAATAAGCTAAAGAGATGGGCAGAGTGATGCAAACTCCCGATGACAGATGACGACAATGGCACAAGTTGGAGACATGGAGATTTTTCCCAAGGTGTCGAGAAGACATGCAAGCCTTCCCCCTAGTCCTTGTTTAGAGCCCCTCGCAAGGCCTTCTCTCGCTTAGTCTTTGCAAGGAAGGACCAAGGTTGGCAAGGTGACCCGCGCAAGGGTTAAGCTTCCCCGGTTCACTCCCACTCTCAAGTGGGATCTTCCGTAGGCCTCTCATGGACGCTCACCACCGTCTCCATTAAGGTGAGCTTTGGCCAAAATGTTGAGGGCCTCGCAAGACTACAAGCTCCGCACTTACGAGTCTTCGTGCGTGCAAGCATGGATGCTAAGAGATTCACAAATCTCACTACAATACTTGATCACAACCAAGAGCTATGCGCTAAGCAAAAGCTCGCAAAAACTAGCTATGCGAAAGTGTGCACTATAGGCTTTCTTCATGACTTGGGCTCTCAAAATGTGTATTAACACTAGAATGAGCTCAGGAGCCACCAACCATACAAAACTAGCCATCGGGAGAAAGCTGAAGCTTGCAGACTTGTTCCTACTGGACAATCCGATGTACACACTGGACCGTCTGGTGCGTACACCCGAACTAGTCGTTGGAGTCGATCGTTGGATCTTCACTTGACCGTTGTGATCAACGGACCCCAGTGTGTGCAATTGCCTGAGGTCTTGGATTGTTTCATGTCTAGGCCTATAACGTCCGGTGCGATCACTGGACCGTCTTGTGCGTGCAACACTGGACCGTCCCGTGTGTGCAATCTTGAGTCCAACACCGGATCACTCCTTTTCTTCTGCCGCTTCCGTCAGACTGTTCGGTGTCACGGTGTGTACACTGGACTATCCGGTGTGTGTATTTCGCACTAGGTCTGAGTCTTTAGTTGGCGGCGTTTCCTTCTCACCTGATCGTCCGATGTGCCGGTGTTGGATTGTTGCATGTCTAGGCCTATAACGTCCGGTGCGATCACTGGACCGTCTTGTGCGTGCAACACTGGACCGTCCCGTGCGTGCAATCTTGAGTCCAACACCGGATCACTCCTTTTCTTCTGCCACTTCTCGGTGTCACGGTGTGTACACCGGACTATCCGGTGTGTGTATTTCGCACCAGGTCTGAGTCTTCAGTTGGCGGCGTTTCTTTCTCACCGGATCGTCCGATGTGCATCACCACTGCGTAAAAAATTCCTGCCTGCTGACCGGTCAAACGGGACTGCCGTGTTGGTCACCGTGGCTTTGATCGTTGATGTATTGGGTCTTCTTCTGTGCTCTTTAAGCCCTCCTTTGAGTTGTTTGTGCCCCAATTCCATCACTTGCATCTCTGAATAAACAAATATACTTGCACACACATTAGTCTCAAATGGTCCATGTTGTCACTTCAACCACAAATCATATTAGGCATACTAAGCACGAGGTTTAGGGACCATCTTCCTTACAAGTTTCATTCGATTCATTTTTGTAAATACTTATAATGATCACAAATATATAAGAGGAATTGTTTGCCGATATTACAAAGTTTGACTTATGTGCGACTTGCCGACTTATTATTTTTGGCTGTTGAGAGTATAAGTTAGTACATGAGTTTATACTTGTGATCTCAGCGACAAATTATCTTGGCTTCACCACTGTCAATTTCTTACTTGAGTTTATGAATGATATCATCATTTTCATTTAACTCAATGTCTCACTTCAGTTTTACGAAACTGTTGCTTTATCATTTTCTCTTGAAGCTAATGTCACTTCTCTACATATACCACATGGTTTTTTTATTAGGTTTTGCAATGTTAAGGGCTTAACCTTTCCATGTTTCAATTAATAAAACATAATAAAAAAATAAGTGTTAAGAAATAGTTTCTTTGTTAAATTGCTACTCCCTTCGTATTTTTATATAAGTCGCGGTTGACTTTTTTTCAAAACTTTGATCTTTCGTCTTATTCAAAAAATTTGCGTAAACATATAAGGAAACTAGTTATGTTCAAACTCTCTAGAATGATAAACCAAATCACATCAAAAGAAATTATAAATTATAAATTTTGAATAAGACGAGCGATAGAAATTTTGAAAAATAGTCAACCGCGACTTATATTTAAATACGGAGGGAGTATTATTTATTGTGATTAGTCATATTTTGGAGTAGGTTATAATCCTTGCAAGGGAATCTGGTTTGAGGCTTGAGCTTTCTGATATTCCTGTAAGGAGTCTGGTGCCAGAGGAATTGAGAGTAAGTTTGGGTCCATCTTGATACATTACAGCTAGTCTTGTATCAATGTCTTTTTCTAACGAGATTGTTTTGATGCAGTCATGTACATCAGCCGATGAATACATGCAAAAACTTCCATCTTTTGATCAGGACTGGGCAAGAGAGCGGTTTGATGCTGAAGGTGCAGGAGAAGTGAGTATTCTCTCATTTTTTTTCGTGAAAATATTAAGAGGAGGATCTAGGAAAACATGTATATATTTTGGTTCCCTCTTGCACATGGGTCATCACAGACCAATCAGGGTAGCTGCCTATTAACGGTTCATGTAGCACAGAAGGTTTGTATAGGATTTTTTTGGGGTTAAATTTGCAATGCGAACATGCAAGGTGAAGGAGTTTTACATATATGATCACTGGAGTATTTCAGCAAAAATTATTACTGCCTTTATCATTTACTCTGGTTCCATGCTTGTATTAAGGTTTTGCGGTACGTTGGAGTGGTGGACGTGGTCAATAAGAAGGGGCAGGTAGAGTTGCGGCGATACAAAAGGGACCACCCATTTGCTCAGCTATCTGGGTCCGACAACATCATAGCATTCACTACCTCGCGTTACAAGGAGCAACCGCTGATCGTGCGAGGCCCAGGCGCAGGTGCAGAAGTGACTGCTGGAGGTGTGTTCAGCGATATACTACGGCTGGCATCCTACCTTGGTGCTCCGTCATAGGTTCTGAAGGTTGATGGATGCCTTAGCCCCATGTGACGTGCCTTGGCATTGCTGTTCTGATTTTTGGTAGCGTTTGGCATAACAGAGTGAGAACAAAAAGTGTGTGTACCTAGAGCACTAGGTGTATTTACATGTTATATTGTGGGTAAAAATGATTCTAATGAAAGTAATCCACCGTTGTGAAAAATGTATTGTCATGAATTCTTTATCACAATTTGAGTGCCAACAGCATCATTCTTTACCGCAATGACCACTGTCTTCTAGACATGACTCACGAGGGTAGAAAGGTAGCAGCATCCCAGGACAAATACCAATAATGAGGCATATACCGAGTCTAGTTGGAGACACTACAGGATGCAGCCCTTGTCCATCACGCTGATGTTGGTGCTCACCTCCTTCGCTGCCACTTCCAGGTTGACTGCAGGGTTGCTTGTGATGCCAGAGAATCCGAAATTTTCAGACGTAGTAGCAGCGCTAAGAAATGGAAAAAAATCAGAGAAGATACGTTTCTGCTTTTTTTTTTGTTTCTCAAATTAACGTGCAAGCTGACCGCAGCCCACCCCGCCTGCATCCAAGGTGCTGTTTGGTTCAGCTCCCCGAGCAGTAACGGGAATGTAACGAGCTCCCGACGCTAGCAGTTACACTGGAACCAAAAGCGAACTTTGTTTGGATGAGACTCGGAGCCAAAACAAGCGGAGCGGAATTGGACGACGGAGGGATGCGAGCGGTAACCAAGTTGCACTAGTCAGTATCTGCTCCTGCCGTGAATGGTTGCGGAGCAGCGAAGACAAACACAAAGTAACGACAATGGATAGCTCTGTAAATTGATTACGAACCATAAGTAGCTAACCAAACAGAACAGCATGCGATTCCATCCAGGCTTCAGCATAGGAAGAACTCTATAGAGCTAAAGCCAGGTGAAACAACCGGATTTGCTGATTTAAATTCCGCACATGTCCACGTTACAGTAACCAAATTACAAATGTGTACGCCGCTCTATTTGCACAGGCCATCTTCTTATTTATATGCAATCACGTGTTGACACAAATACCACTAATTAAACATCAATCATGTCGCCAGCCATCTCATTCGGTGGGTAGCACTAGAAGCAAACAGCACACGATCTGGAAACGTTGAATAAACATAAATACGATTAGGTGTAAATGCTTATTATAATCAATAATCGGGTGCCGCCCTAATCTGTGCTCACAGGGCGGCATTGTTTTCAGCCCCATAGGTTCCACCGGGGCCTTCACTTAGAGTCTGAGCGGTAGGATAGCCGGTCGTCATTTCCATCTCCGTCGGGCCGAGCCCGAGATCATCCTCGACCTCCTGTGGCAGCTGCTGTGGGTGTTGTTCCACCACTTGCTCTGTAAGTCGCCGGAGCTCATGCGCCACCTGCTCCATGGGCGGCCTTGTTGTGCTCGGAACAGCAAGGCAACGGTTCCCTAACTCCGAGACATGCTGGATCACCACCATTCTGCTTTCTTCTACAACTATGTCCTTGTCCAGCAGCTCATGAAGGGTCCCCTGCCTGATAGCCTCCTGAAACATCCATGCCAGGTTCTTCTCTTCTTTGGAGCTGGACTGTGGCTTCTTACGGGTTAAAAGCTCAACGAGGACGACCCCGAAGCTGTAAACATCGCTCTTGTCGGTGAGCCGGAAGTCGTGCAGAAACTCCGGGTCCAGGTAAGCCAGAGTGCCCTTGGGAACCACCTGAACGTTGTCCCTGATGGTTGAGCAGCCAAAATCGGAGACCTTGGCGATGAAGCCGTCAGCGAGGAGGATATTTTCCGGCTTCACGTCGCCATGGAGCACCGGATGCACAGGATGCGTGTGCAGGTGTGCAAGCGCTTCCGCGGACTCCGCTGCAATCCTCAGCCGGGTCGAGAGCGACACGCGGCGCCGTGGCCTCCTGCCGTGGAGCATCTGGTTCAGGTTGCTATTCTGTGCGTACTCGTACACGAGCATGGGAGCTTCGAACTCCAGGCAGCAACCGACAAGCTTGATGATGTTGGGATGGCTGAGATGGCAGACTATCACCAGCTCTTGAATGAACTCTTTCTTCCTGCTCTCGTCGATCGCCTTGCATCGCTTCAACGCAACAGTGGTGTCACTACCGCCGACGCGGAGGGTCGCCTTGTAGACTGTCCCGTGTGCTCCTTCCCCGATGATCTTCGTTTTGTGGAAGTTGCGTGTAGCAATCAAGATGTCTCGTTTGCTGTAGACGGCGAAGTTGTCGTTGCCCTCTACCTTCAACATCTGCTTCAGCAGCTGTCCTCCGTTGTGCTGAAAAAGAGCTTGCCTCTTCATGCTCCGCTTGTGGAGGAGCACTTTTATTGCAAGAAAAGCAATCACGGCAACCGAAACGCCGGCCGAAATCCCTGGAATGATTTGTGCTTTTGTTTGTCAAGTGTTCTACTACACAGTTGTTATTTTGAATATATCATGCATATGCATGTAAATTGGTTACCCTATCTAAACCAACAAAGCACTATATATATCTGTCCTAAAATATTACTAGGATTCTTCTGAACCAAACTATGGCACTGTTTGACAATGATCATATATAGAGAAAAAACATTCACATCTACGATACCAAATATGTAAACATCAAAGTATATTTTTATGATTGGTCTGGTGAATTAATGTTATAAATTTGACATCACAAATCCTGAGAAATTTTTATTTAAATTTGGTCAAATATTCTAGTTTGACGACGCAGAATAAATCTAAAAAAGCTACAGTTTGGATAGAGGGAGTAGTACTCCACCAGTAACTATTTGTTATCTGATGCCATATAATTCAGTGTGTAAAACTCCGAAATAGATTGTCTAGAGGAATATATGTTACATTACTATCTTTAGATTTGTGTAAGTTTTGTCAAATAAATACAGTATAATATGATTGATCATAAGTGTAACATCCAAAAATTTGTAATGTTTTTCTAAAACTAAAAATCACTACTTAAAAATTTCGTTTCCATTTATGTTTGTTGCACTGCATATAACCTAGAAAATAGGATAAATAACTAAAATAAATAACGAACCCTAAATAAAATTTGATAAATAACTTTATTTATGTTACACCTTGTGCTTACTTTTCATGAATCATAATTGGATTTTACTTGGACCTTTGTTTGAGTGCAAGTTAATTTCAAACCAAATCAATCAAACCCTCAAATCAGCTCAAAACAAATGGAAAAGAAATTTAGAAAAGTGAATAAATAGAAAAGGCCTTTCAGCCCAACCGTCCAAGCCGGCCCAACCCAGCCGCCCCTCGCCCTTTCGCACTCGGGCTGCCGCGCAGCCCAGTGGGCCTAGCCGGAGGTGAGCCTAGCGAGGCTGCCAAGTGGGACCTGCCTATAAGTTTCCCCTTTCCCTTTCCTCCACCTCTCCCTGCTCTTCTCCAACCGAGCTGATCCACTGTGCATGTGCGATTGCCGCCTTGCTGCCTTGCGCGCCAAGGAGAAGAGGAGGGGGAATAGGATAGGGCTGCGAGCTGGCTCCGCTCACCTGCCCGCGGTCGGTGGACACCGGTTCACGCATCTCGCGTGACCATGCCGAGAGCCGGAGCACGTGCGAGAGAGAGGGGAGGGAGGGAGCGAGCCGCGCTAGACCCAATCTACCTCCGGCCAGGCAATTTCCGCCTTTCCCATGCCGCAGCCCTAGCTGTCGGTACAAATACCCCTTGCACACCCCTGTTGGAACCCTAGCTGAACCTAGGACTTGCCCCTTTCTACCCACACTGTCGCCCTAAGGGACAAAGTGAGGAAGAGAGCAGAGGAAATGGAGGCCGGAAGAGGAACCGAAGGCCGGAAGAGAGCCGTCGACGCCGACCAAGCTGAAGAAGATAGTGCCGTTCATGCCAGGAGAGGAGGAACGCCATCCCGAGAGGAGTAGTGCTGCACCGCGCAAGGACGCCACCGAGCTATGGCGTGAACCCAACCGACCACCTCGACCTCGTGTGCAGATCCTCGACGACGAAGCCGACGAGTTGCCGCCGTACCTCGTCGCCAAGCCACCGGGCGCTGCCGTTCCTTGCGTCCTCTACCTTGATGCGAGTTTGACTCCTCATCATCGAGCCAAGCACGGTGAGCCACCGCAAGCCCCTTGACCAACCCTATCGCCGCGGACTGGACTCCTTCGGGGTTCTCTCTATTCCGCGCGCACCGGCACCATGATGTCCTGGAGCCGGCTTTCGTGCCGCGTCTCATGTCATCGGCCGATATTATAGCCGTCGCGCATGCGTTCTGCTCGGCGTCGCGTTGTTCGGTGTCGTAGGGAGACTGGTCGTGAACCGAGCCGCCTATGCCCGTCGCAGTCCGCGTGCCGCTTGCGCGTGTCGCGGGCAGGCTGTTGTCTTCGCGGCCTGGTTCCGTCCCGTCACCACGCGCGTTCCTGCCAGTAACTTTCGCCTCCGCAGCTAGGCACGCTTGCGACCATGCAAATTGCTCGCGCAAGTGAGAGCTAGTTGCCGCGACCGAGTCGTTCTTGTCACCACGTGTGAGCGTTCGCGCCGTGAGTACACCGCCAACGCTATCACATCCGGTTGAACCAAGAAAGCGGCCACCACCGTAGAATCTCCCTGCCAATCGCTATCGTGACCAAATCCTCTCGCCGCCGAGCCAAACCATGGAAAGCCCTGCCTCGGTGTCATGGCCGGACTCGTTCCGTTCCCGCGCTTTTCCGTTTGTGCCGCCGGGCGCCTCGTCCTAGATAGCGTCACGTCCCTAGCCACTGGTCGAGCGGCCACCACCTTGGAGAGCCGGCCTTCGAGCCGTGTGTGCGCAGGAGGAGGGAGTGTCGCTCTGGCGCGTTGTCGCTGCCGCGGCGAGTGATGCCGGTGAGGAGAGCCTTGGATGAGCGGGGTGGAAGCAGGGAGGGATGATCGGGCTCCAGCTGGGCTGTATCTTTGGCCCGAGCGAACGCGTAGTAGGCCGAGTGAGGGAGAAGGAAGGAGCAGGCCACGGGCCAGCGCAGGTTGAGCGCCTGTGGGTTGTGCTGCGTGGGAGAGCGAGAGGGGGGTGAGGAGAGTGGGCTGCCCCCGAAGCCACGGGTTGTGCCTTGAGGGCAGCGCCCAAGGAGGAAACCGAGCAAGCTAGATTCGACCCAATGACCAGACCTGCCCCCATTTTGGCCTTAGGAATATTAAACCCTGATTTAAACTTAGGAAATTCATAGTAAATCTATACTAAATCAGAAAGTTATGAAATCAATTCCTAAAATCATCTAAAATCAAACTCTACAGCTTAGAAGCACTCTCATTGCTTGATGTTGCCTCTTATCGCATTTATTTGGATCATTGTGCTAGTCCTTATATGATTTATTTATAATCTAGGCACGGAGGCCTGAAGACTCGGAGGACCTCAACTATGTCAGAGCTCTAGAGCGACCAGCTCTACCCGAGGTCACCATTTAAACATTTCCCTGCTTCTTCACCTATAGACACACAAATATGCTGTTGCTACTGCTGCTTTAATTATGTTCATGCCTGCTATAATAACCTAAATTAGGGAGGCTACTTCCTTTTAGCCACATTACCTTGGTTGCTATACTACCACTGTCATACTACTACAACTAAATAAATTGAACATGATGTGAGATTGGGTGATATGATGGTGGGATGTGATTACTCTTACCGTATGTGAAGTGGGTGGTTTTGAGAGCGAGATGGTGTGTGAGATGGGATCAGCGAGAGTCGGCAACCGACTTGTATGGGAGAGACTAGAACTCTCTTCAGAGTGGAGAGAAAGGTGTTTGGTGGTGAGCGGCCCACCACAGTAGGGTGGTAACCGACCTTTGGAAGGCCTGCTCTTGCCAGTTAAGGAGCGAGTAGGGGTGATAGCACCTTGGCATGAACGTGCATACCATATGCTGAATGGGAAACTGCCCGAGACGTGACCTCCCGTGAAGGGCTCCAGGACTGTAGGTGTAAGGCGATAGTGTTAGTGGCGATGATAGTTGCGTGGTAATCTCTCCTCCCCGTTAAACTCGACTTGTGGGGCCCCAGATTATCGAGCTCACAATTCTGAGAGTGCGGTGGATAGTATATTCGCACAGTTTCTAGCTCAGGAAAGCAGGATGGTGCCGGGAAGGGGGGACTCACCGATCGGTGTTGTGGGTACTGACCTCATTTCACTTCGTATGGGTACTGATGTACAAACTTCTGCAGAGTGTAAATCTATGCATATAGTCGGCATCCACGGTCAAGGATGGACCAAGGGAGAAAACTCACCTAATCTAGCAAGGAATTTCTTCTCTTCTCCCTTGAGTGCTTGGAACCCGGCTGCGGCCGATGAGGCTTGGACGGGTGGGAGCTGTCCTTGCCGCAGATGTAGTATGATGAGTGTGGATATTATGGAAGAGGTGTTTGGTGGTGAGGTGTGTATGTGTTGGCATGAGTGATGAGCACGGGAACCGATCGTGTGACCGACTTCCCGATTGGAACAATGGTATGATAAACTAGATAATATTATTTATATACTTGGTTGCATAGGAAGCCTAGAGCCTTCCACTTGAGCTAGTGTAAGGAAAATGGCCTCATGTGCCGTATTTCCATGGTCGTATTTTGGTGATTGATTGACAACCAACGCTTGGACTAATGAACTTGTCTAGATGCACATTCTCAGGTGTTTAGGTCCAAGGGATGAAGAAGAAGAGAAGCCAGAGGAAAGGCCCGAAGGGCCACCCCAACGGGCGTTCTACAGGGGACCGGAAGGTACGGTATGTGAAGACCGGACTATTGACTGGACCAAGTTTCCCCAGGGGGCAGTGAAGTGGAAGTCTAGTGAGTTACAAGGACCAGATGGTACGGTCTCAAGGATCGGAGAAGACCAGACCATTTTACTCAAAAGAGCAGTGGAAGCGACCTGGAATATACTGACTGGATAGTACGGTCTAGAAGACCGTCCATGGAGCATAAAAGTAACCCGAGGGTACCAAACCTTCGGACTGGAGGATACATAGTACGGTCTCACAAGACCTTCCATGGACCATCCTAAGAAACTCAAGGTTGGGACTATAAAGGACTTGCAGTGCACAATAGACCAGATGGTACGGTCTCTGTAAACCGTACTAACCTGAGGACTATTTAACGGCTAGTTTAACGGTTACTGTAACAGCTAGTTGGGAAAAGTACACAGACTAGATGGTCCAGTCTATGGAAAAAGGGCAGACCGGATAGTACGGTCTACCCTGCGTCAGCAGCCTGTTGGAACAACGGCTAGTTCGTGTTTGGGGGCTATATAAGCCACCCCACCCGGCCATTTCAAGGGAGTTGGAGCCACTGAAGTTGAGAGAAAGTGTAGAGGTGTATTCCAAGCATATCCATCACTCCAACCACCATATGAGAGCTTAGTGCATCATCCAAGCTAGATAGAGCTTAGAAAGAGTGAGCTTGGGAGCTCTTCTTGAGAGTAGCTCCTGCGTGAGCTATTGGAGAAGCCTTGGCTGCGGTCAAACCACTTGTACTAGTTGCTAGACCCTTCTTCCTTGGTGTAGAGCGGCGGCGACAACTTGTGCGGGGATGAGGAGACCCTACAAACTCTGTAGTGAAGAATTCGGTGCCTTGTGATTGGGAGAGATGGTGGCGGTGGCCAAGCTTTGGGGGCTTGGTGAAACACTTAGCCTTTGCTTGCCAGGAGCCACTTGGTGGTGAGCGCAAGACGGTGAACCGGAAGAGTCTTGTGCCCGTCTCAGATTTTGCCTTCGGTGGCGAGCCCGTGGACGTAGCCCTTAGTTGTGAACCACATTAAATCCTCGTGTCTTCTCGAGAGTTTGCATTCCTTGCCCTTACCCTTTTACTTACCGCATTTACATTTCTGCATGTTCTAGCTTGTGTGCTTTTAGCTTTCCTAGTTAGCTTGATTAGGTTTGGCTCTAGATTGCTAGTCTTTTGGGTAAGTTAGAGGGTGCATAGATAAACCGTAGACTTAACTAGCATGTATAGGACGCGATAGGTTTATTTTATGCACTAGATAGCCCTAGGTTTTAGAAGAGCGATTAGCGACCCAATTCACCCCCTCCCCCTCTTGGGTCGGATACCCCGTCACTTTCCTTATAGTTAGCCCTTTAGATTTACTATTTATGCTGCTGCTTAGGGGTGTGTCTCTGGGTGGCCTGCGTACTAGCACACAAGTTTTGGAGATAAGACGGACGATGATCATTCCCATGAAGGATGGTACGACTAAAGATCACGATGCTACGTTCAAGGACGCCAATGGAGATGGACCCGAAGACCTACTTTCTGCTGCTTGATTACGATTTTTGCTTGATTCAGACCTTTTGGACTTGTACCGGCTTAGGCCGATAATGCATAAATGTAATGTTATTTGAAGCTATGGATGTGATACCGATTGAAACATATGAATTGCGATAGCTTATGTGTATCCTGGGACTATCGCAGAATCCAGGTCCTTTCAATAAGCATATATAATGTTATAAGGTTCTAAAATTGAGATATCACAAGTACATTTTGAGATTTAAAATAATTAAAGGAAGCAAAACACATCATATAGGAAGTATTACACAACAAAATTAAAATGCCTACCAATGGCCAGCCGTGCTCCAAGGGGAAGAGATAGAAATGGCTCTCTGTGGCATGGTTCAATCCATGCATCTCCTTGGGTTCCAATAGGACAGACACAATCATATGTGCCTAATTTGTTATTGCAGTCTCCGTAGCAAGGATACGTACGCCTATCCTTGCACTCATCAATGTCTAAGATCATCAAATATAATGCTGTCAGCATTGTTACTGGTAAAATAATTAAAATTATTGAGATACGATTAGAGCAAACACAGCAGTGGTCGTGTTCAAATTAGGGCAAAATAATATTCATTATTAAGTGATAGGTTTAATATGACAAACTTAGTTACAAAGATTTGACAAGGCTAATCTTTATATGAGATGTGTGTATGGAAACCAAAGGACAATTAATAAAAGTATGGAATTTGTTACCCATATGCACACACATTTATCTTTACTTCAATTATCTTTCTGCATTTATGAGATCTTTACCTCCCTAGATTTGCTGATAGGCTAGTTTGATAGGTTGGCAATAGGATGAAAACCTTGCTTGTGTAAGTAAGAGATAATTTTGTCTTCGCACAATATTCCATCATAGGTTTTCTATGAGTAAGGAAAATGGCCTCTTGTGCCACATTTCCATATATGTGTTTTGGTGATTAAATGAACAACAACACTTGGTGTGACAAGCGACATATGAAGTATGTTAGGGTGAGTCGGTGGACTAACTGACGTGCTTTGCAAAGACACTTGTGATGTGCATGTATACAGATGTCACTGACTCACTGTTGTCATCGGCGATGGCATGTTCTAATAAACCATGCGGTGGCATTTTGGACAATCAGAGGCTTGGGCGCTTTGTGGCGGTGAAGAATAATCGATGCTAGGGCGTACAAGATGCTGGGTGAGGCTATGAATGTCCAATCCAACAGTCCAAGAAGTGGAAGGGCACGTGTGGTGAGGTGATGGAGACGTGGTCGTGTTAGGGCTCCTGGACAGTGAAGGTGTCGGAGCTAGTAACAGAGTGACATGTGTCGCAACAGGAAGGTTTGTTGATTTGCTACTCCAAAATCAACCAGGTGGGATCAAAAGATGATGAGACTACATGGGCCTAATCTTGAAGGATTCAAGTGGCATGGGTTTTGACATAGGGTAGCATCGAGATGATTTTGTGGCTTTTCTCAAAACCACCACCCAACTTAGGGTGTGTAGCCCCCCTCTGAAACAGTAGTCATGTTTTCCGGTTTCCATTTCAAAACCATGGGCACAAACTACTAGCCATGGCATCATCTCTGAGGTTATGTGCATACAAAGTGGAACTTCAGTGGCTTTAAGTTCATCTGATCAAGTTACATCTATATTTTTTCTGCCCCTTAAGGGCATTTTAGTTAAGTGTAGTGATCTTAGTGTAAAGAGTCATGTATTAGGGTTAGACTATAAATAGAGGACGAAAATCATTACGGGGTTGTCTCTCCCATTTCGAAACCATAGTCTTATCCAAAAACTACATCCAAGTGCAAAATTGAGAGGAAAGTCCTAGATCCAAGAGAGATGAGTGCTTGTCTACTTGAGGGTATAGTTTTCCAATTTTAAGAGGGTTGGCGATGGGTGGTACAATTTAGAACCATTTGTACTTGTACGACTAATTTTCATAGGTATGCCTTGTGATTGAGAGTAAAAATCCTTCCATATAGGATAAATAATGATGGTATATAGTGCCTTGTGATCCCCTGATCTTTTCACTAGATCCTTTTGGAAATACCCTCCATATAGGCTAAACAATGATATTTTATAGTTTCTTCTCATTTGAACTTGGTTTGACTTGATTTGGATCAAGATTAGGCATTCCACGAATGAAACAAGGTCTCTAGGTAGTTTGTTTGCACACCGAACCGTCCAGTTAGTACCATCAGATCTTTTGTTGTAAGGAAAATGGGCCCTAAGCCTCATGCTTAGTTCCCTAATATGATTTTGGTGGTTGAAGTGACAACATGTACCATTTGAGACTAATGTGTGTGCAAGTATTTTTGTTTAAGTCCCAAGGTGCAAGAGATGGACTTGGGGTACAAACACCTTAGAGGACGGCTTAAAAGTCACAGGAGAAGACTCATGTATGCACACTTTTAGGGGGGATCTTAGCCTATGTTATGCGAGTCTCATGTATTGTGATCTATTCGTCTTCCATATTCTAAGGATCATAGTATGTGGGAGTCTCCCTTGTGCTTTTAATGCTTTCCTTTTTGGTGTTTGATTCCAAAGGGGGAGAAATTGTAAACCTAAGCAAGCATTCAAGGAGTTGAACATGAACCTAGAATGAAGATCGAAGAGGACCAAAAGGGGGTTGCCAAGTGATTAAGAACAATGGGGGGAAATGAAGATCAAAGATCAAGCGCAATGGTCCAAGAAAGAAAGGGAAGTGGCATTGGAGCGAGAGGAGCCTTATATCCATTGACGACAAGGGGGGGGGGATAAGATCATGGCAAGGGCAAAACATGAGCAAATTCTTCCAATTTTTTCGGAATAAAACTTCATGTGGTATAATTGCATATTTCAATTAGCATCCTTTGATCTTGCCTTTGCATTGCATCCTAGCAAGTAGTATGTTCTTTTCTTTCATTTGGTATTATTTATTGCTTGCTTGGTCGTGTTGCCATCAATCACCAAAAAAGGGAAGATTGTAAGGAAATGGGACCTAAGACTTGTGTTTAGTTCCCTAATGTGATTTTGGTGGTTAAGTGACAACATGTACCATTTGGGACTCATGTGTGTGCAAGTATTTTTGTTTAAGTCCCACATGCAAGGGATGGACTTGCGGTACAAACATCTCAAAAGAGAAATTAAATGTCACAACAGAAGAACCAAGACATTAATGGTCACAAGCGTGATGCACAACATGGTTGTCCTGCAAGCCGTTCAGTGGGCCAGAATTTTGAACGCACTGGACGGTCAGGTGAGTAGAATAAGCCTCAAGTTGAAGACTAAAGACCCGGTGCGTGAGCACTGGATGGCCTGATGGTCATACCACTGGATGATCTAGGTAGTGGAAGGAGTGGCCACGTTAGTGCTTCAACGCACCGGACGGTCTGATGGTCGCATCGGACGGTCTGGTGGTCACACCGGTGGTCCGTTGAAACCACCAGACATTCTGGATAGAAGACTATGCAAACTCAAGACCGTGAGCGTTATCACGCATCAGGCGGTCTAGTGCTCACAACGGTCAAATGAAGATTCTAGCGGTTGACTCTACGGCTTATTGGGTTGTACGCACCGGACGATCCGGTGTGTGCGCACCAGACGGTCTGGTGGTGCAGTCTACGTAGTGCAACTCACACCCACCGGCTAGTTTTGAGGTTTGGGATATAAATATCCCCTTGCCTGGCCTCTACAACATGGTTGGTGACTCCTGAGGTTATTATGGTGTTAAGACACATTTTCTAGAGCCCAATGCATCACAAGACCAAATAGACACATCTCAGCATAGTTAGTGCATCCGAGCAAACTTGCTTAGGAATCGTTAGTGTATAGCTCTTGGTCGCGACCAAGTGTCGTAGTTAGTTTTGCGAAACTCTTAGGTAATTTGTGCTTGCATGCACGAAGACTTGTAATGGGGGACTTGTAAGTCTTGCGAGAGTCTCCGAGCTGTGGAGTGGCCACCACCATGCTTGCGAGAGGGAGAGAGGCCATCGACGTTTTGGCAAAAAGCTCACCTAGTGGAGATGGTGGAGAGCGTCCATGACAAGGCCCGCGGAAGACCCCAACGACCTTGTGAGGGCAAGGCCGTAGTCCTTGCATGGACTACGTGAGAGCAAGGGCTTGCGTGGGTGTGTACCAGGGATATTTGGAGTTACCTGACTGAGTTGCTTGACCTTTGCGAAGGTCACTTACCCAACCTCCTTCCTTGGGAGGATTGAGGCTGTAGTTCTTGTGTAGCCTACATGAGAGCAAAACCTTACGAGGGGCGCCAACCAAGGAGTAGGGGGAAGCTTGCAAGCCTTCCCGATACCACGGTAAAAAATCTTCGTGTCTCCAACGTGTGCCATCATCACCATCGTCACCGGGAGTTTGCTTATCTCTACCCATCCTTTTAGCTTCCGCATTTACATTCTTGCAATTGTTTGCTTACCTTCCTAAACTAGCTTGATAGGTTGGTTTTCTAGGTGGAACTAGACTTGGTCACAGTATATTTAGCAACATTAGCAAAACCTTAGTGCACATATCTTGTTTAGCATATGTTTTGTTAAGTTGGTTGAAGGTCTTATTTTATAGAATCCTAATTCACCCCCACGTCAGCTCACAATCCTCGCGACTTTCACGTGTAATGCATGTAACTAGCCTAGAGGTCTTTCTATCTTTTCTTAGTCTACTATATCCTGAGCTCATCATCAGATCATCTGGTGCATTCCATAACTCTCAATTTTTCACTTCTAGTGTTTTAGTGTTTTGAATCACACAATCTGGTGTTTATGACTAGACTGACCGGTGAAGTGCCGGACCATCCGTTGATGTGCATGTTAGACTATTCGGTGTATGTGTCCCAATGGACTTTTCTGGCAGTTCTTCCTTTTGTCTGGAGCGTGGACCAGACCATCCGATGTCCGGATCGTCCGATGCTGCTCTTGGACCATCTAGGACTGACTGTTCGCACTGGTTTGCTCATTTTGCATCCTTTTTTTTCCTTGAGTGTTCGATGAGTTCTTCTACTAAGATTTTCCTATAGCTGGGTCCTAACGAGAGTAGCGTGTTTTCTTCTTACTCATAGCTAGAAGAGAGATTTTCTTGGGGTTGAATTTTTAATACCTCCCTTTAGTCTCCTTTCCAGTCCTTCACTAACAAACTTGTTTAGATGAACATTCTTATGTCTTTAGGTCTAAGAAAAGAAAGGCACAAAGGGCCCAAGGCAAGGTCCAAAGGGCCACCTCAACGGTCGGACTAACCGTTGGACTATATATCTCGAAGGGCTAGGAGATGGAACCCCGTCGTAATACAAGGGCCAAAAAGATCCGACCCTCCAAAATGATAAGGAGCAGACCTTTTGGAGTAGAGGAAACTAAAGCAATCCATGATACAAGGACCAGAAGGTCTATCCCTTGAAGAAAGGATCAAGGTCGGACAATTTTGAAAGGAGATGTGAAGTTTGCAATAGTGGAGAATTACACGAACAATTTTGGTAGAAGTTGAGAAGTTTGCTGTAGATTTATGAGGACCAGAAGGTCCGACCCTTATGGCTGGACTAACCTTCAGACCATACTTCACAAAAGGGCTATGAAATAGGAACCTAACGAAATATGAGAACCAGATAGACTAATGTATGCCAAAAGTGTTGGTAAGACCATCTGATCCATACACTTTCTAGCAACCTTTTTGCTAATGGCTAGTTGGAGTTTGGGGGCTATATAAGCCACTACACTGATCATTTAGAGTGAGTTGGAGCTGTTGAAGATCACGACAAGTGTAGATGTGTATTCCAAGCATATCATTCACTCCAATCACCATATGTGAGCTTAATTAGTTCATAACCCAAGCTAGTTAGAGCTTTGAGAGCCTAGTGAGATCATCTTTAATTTGGTCTAGATCCTATGAGAGCTATTGGCAAGCCTTGGCTATGGCCAAGTATTCTTTGTACTCGTCATTGGGATCCTCTGACTTGGTATGGAGCAGCGGCGACACTTTGTGCGTGGATGAGTAGCGACTCCTACTTGGTGTAGAAACTATAGGTGAATAGTAGTTAATGATCAGAGTCGAGAGCGGCCAGGAGATCATGGTGGTGCCACATAGCCTGTAAGGTGTGTGCCTACAAAGAGGCGATCTTCTAGGCCAAGCTAAGCTAGTGACATCTAGACCCCATCAAAAAGTTCTACGGGTGTTTACTGCTTTGCCCACCCTAGATATCTAGAGATTTTCTAAGGTGGATGTATGTGGGACCCATTGAAGTTTCTAGAGATGGGCCGGACACATGCAGCGATGTGCCCTCGCTCTAGAAATCGATTTCTAGGGATGATATGTTTAGTGGGTCGTCCTATGTCTAAGACATGGACAATGTCTGCACTTCAGCATTATTTTTATAATGACGACAATGAAAAAATTTGATAATTTTGAAGATATTTGGTTCCCATGTCTATGATTTCATTAGAGCATGATGGGATCTTTCCATTTATTAATACATTTCAACTATTTATCTGCTTCTCTAGCGGTGACTTGAGGATGAGTCGAGAGGCTCACAAGGAATATCAATATATGGTGCAGGAGCATCCTGTTGGATATATATAATGTCGTAATAATTAAGCAGGCTCTATACATACATACATACATACATATAATAAAGGATGGTATATGGGAGCATAATAAGCAGGTTCACCTTTGCAGCCGTAAGGATCTTTCAGGTAAGGGTTGCCCTCGTAACCTTTGGTGCAGTTGCAGAAGTAGCCGAGTCCGCTTGGTGCGTTGATGCACTCGCTGTTGCTGCTGACGCACGCGTATCCAGGCTTCGTACGCGCGACCGTACATGGCACATTTCCGGCGACCCAGTCAAGAACCACGGGCACCCGCCCGTGGTTGGACTTGTTGAAATCGTTGGTGGTGAGGTAGCTCGGCAGAAAGCTGAAGTTGGACCTTTCCATGAGCACGGCGTAGCTGCAGGGTTTGGTCCTGTTGAACAACTCCGACGCGTTTATGCGGTCGTCGAAGGAGACATCGTAATAACGTAGGTCCAGCGGGATGTCCGTCTGGCAGCAGCCAATCCCAGTGCAGGAGCCGTTGGCGAGGTGCGTCACGTTCAGACCATCGCCGCACATGGCCACGCACCCGGTCTGGAACTCGTCCGCGTCGTCGTCGCCACCATGGGCGCCGCTTATGTATGCCAGGGTCCGGCACCCGACGACGGTGAACTTGTTGCTGGCGCCGTTGAAGCTGAACATCTTCTGCAGCGTAAAGCCCCACCTGTCCTCTTTCATGTCAGTAGTGTTGTCGGCGTTGTAGCATGAGTAAGAGATGGGGTTCCACACCCGCATCTGGCCTTGATGCAGGTTGATGTCGATGACCTCGACACCATAGTGAAACAGCTTGTGGACGCCGTTCCCGGTGTCGTTGCAGTCGAGGTGGAAGTCCGGCGACACTGAGCAGTTCTCAGCAGGTCCGACGCCAAACGGATATGGGATATCGTCCACGCCACCGCACGACCTGTGACACTCGCCGCTTCTGCCACCACCGCTAGGTGGCAGCGGAGGACCAACGTCGCCGGTGCCGGCGGTGGCGGGGATAGGGATCCCTGCAGCTGCCAGTGCCGCCGTGCATAGCCCGAGCACAGAAGCTACTGCTACGTGCGACGGCATCAGCGGCGTGGACAAGCTTTCTGTTGTGCAACTGTGCAAGCAGCCAAGCCTGTGATAGACTAGACTGATGGACGCAGTTTGGTGTTAATTAAGACTTATTTATTTATATTAGAAATATAAGAAGGTCAGGCAATAATTCAGGCCACATCCGATTGCGTGTGGCTTCTTAGCTATTCATTTCACATGAGAACTAGAACGAGAACGAGATCGATGCCCGGCCGGGTATAATGCATGAGCGGGGCGTCATTGTGGTTTGTCTTCGGCTTCGTTGTCTCAACTCATATCATTAAGCTAAGCATCACTGCATCAGCGCCGCCCCGGCCCACGCTAGCTACTGGTACCAGTCTATCAAATATAATCCATATATATTCCGCCAACCTTGCGTGCAGCATCAGTAGTAGAATCTGTTCTGTTCTTCGGAGTATATCTTTGTTCCCTTGCTATATACTACATCAATTAGTTAATAATATGACGACGGCCTCTCAAAGGCTCAAGATCAGTGAAGAGCGACAAGGGGAATTAAGTACGTACCTCTTTCGTCTCGATCACGTGTTCCTTTATTTATTCGTTTTTCATGTGGCCAAGGATGTGTGAGGAGCACTGCCTCTCTACCAAAAGAATACAGATTTAGACTCCCTCCGTCCCAGACTAGCCCTCTTTTCATTTTCATTTGTCCATATTTATATAAATGTCGATAAATATAAACACGCTGTTGCCACCGGATCTTGACCAGGACTAGTTAGGCCAAAATATTAGAAGAAGGCTACGTTAAGAATCCACATAGCGAAGCTTATATCATAAGTTTGGCCAAATATGATGATAAGGGTGTGCCTAAGGCCCAATCCAAGATGAAGTCACATTAATCCATGTTGAAGCCTAGTTTATTCGCGAGACTGGCTCAGACCACAGAAATAGACCACACGGAAACGAACGCGTGTGCGTACGCCACATACGGACTCTATTTTTGACGTTCTACCTATGGATGGAAAGTTATGGAGATAAACTTTCCAACGCAACCAGGACCACGTTCAAATATGCTCGGAGTCGACAGAAATTGCATAAACAATATGACGACCAGAATCTGCCACGATTATACGACATGTTTCGGCTGATCTTTGGAAGCTTCGTGAAGATCTAAACCAGTTGAAGGAAGGGTCCAGATCATGTTATCTAGTCTTAGAGTCTTTATCGAGTTGTAATCTATTAGATTAGGAAAGAGTTTGAGTCTAGGGAAGGGTTTGGCTTGAGGGAAGTCATCTGGACTATAAATATGTAACCAGGTGTATTGTGTAACCTATCATCCACATAATCAACACAACTCTCAGCTCATCGCCACCTCTTCTTAGGGTTATTCTCTCCCAATAAGCACCATGCTGTCCTAGCAGAGTCATCCGAGTCAGCTAGGGCAGCGAAGTGCTTACGGATCCATGGCGAACCATGTATACATGAAACTTAGATAAAAATCTGCTCTACATAATCATATTGTCAACTTGTGTCTATGCTTGTACAAACTTTACTCCCTATGTTGAAGTAAAATTGCCCATGGATACCTCTTGATTAGGGACACACTTTGATTTAAGATATTGATCCTCAATACATAGCAGTAATCTCCCGCTAAGGCAAAGAGTTTTGTTTTGCTAAAATTTTTTAAATGTGTTCTACTCTAATGTTCTCAAGTCACATGACCTACCAGTACCACAAATATATTCTTATGTATCGCAGACATCTTTGAATGTTTTGAACCTTGTAAAGCCTTGTGCCATCCAATGAGTTAGAATCTTTCATGACTTTATGGCTATCACGTGCACGTTCATTCCACAAAGTTCCAATAAGTTATGCCATGCAAACATTCCAATTACCCCTCGTCAATCATGCAAAAAGAGAGAAAAGGAGGCATGGAATTGAAAAAAAGAAAAAGAGAAAGAGAAAAAATGAAAATACAAAGTGAGAAAGAAGGAAAGGAAAAAGGAATATCGTGCCCTCTCTCTCATCAAATAGGGGAATGCCAAAGCACACTTACCAAGAATTTTCCGCCACACTTGCACATTGCCAAAACTCTTGACTTGACACTTGATTTGACTTGGTGATATAAACATGAAAAGATGGTCTCTCACTCTTTTTAGCTCCACCAAAAACTTAGATTAGGAGGAGAGGAAATACAAAAGAATCTCATCTTTTGAGTGACTGAGAGGTGATCTTGAGAACAAAGGAATAGAGCATCATACTTTTTGAAAAGTGAAACTGCTGTGATACCTAGACTTGTGCTTAGCCTCAACATCCTAAAATAAAAGTGTAGCCACCATTGAAATCCTGGGTAAGATGAACCAACTTGGGAGTGACTTTTGTGCTTGCTAAGACTAAAGTTGGCACATGCCCTCTGCACCATGCTTAACTCTCGTTGCTCGAGGACGAACAAAGATCTAAGTATGGGGGGGGGGGGAGGGGTGGCGGCGGTCGTTATAACCCATTTCGACCACCAACATTTCATGTCTCAAGGGTGATTTTTATGCAAGGTTCATACATATTAACCGGTTTCATGAGTTGTGTACAAAGACCTTTTAGGAACACATGTCACGATGCAAAAACGTACAAAACACGGTGAAACATGGAGTATCAAGAAGAGAGTAATGGAGAGGGGGCTGGACCCAAGCCACCCGGCTTGAGCCAGGTAGCCCGGCTTGGAGTCCAAGCCGCCCAACCTCCAACCCTCTCCAGACCCAAAGACTAACACCAGGGGCGAAGTCCCCAAGTCGCCCGACCTATGGGCCAGGCCGCCCGGCTCTAGTTTGGCTCCAAATGCCACCATCTTCCACCTGCATGCAACAGAAGACGTGTCAAGTGCAAATCTACATTGGAAACTGAGAGAAGAAACACAAATACATTGGAAGGCCTCCACCTCACCGATCCAGCCCATGGATTGGTTAAGTTAGCGATCTAGGGGAGTGTCATCCAATGGCTAAGGAAGAACCATAAAGAAAATCCAATGGTTGAGGCAAAACACACAAGAATAACCGCCAACCGACCTATAACTGCCTTGGAGGATCAATATGGACCATGGGATAAAGTGAGGCAGTGAATCCAAGGATCACCGACCTATAACTGCCTTGGAGGATCAATATGGACCATGGGATGAAGTGAGGCAGTGAATCCAAGGATCACCCAGGCCGCCCGGCTCCCCCTCAGGTCGCCCGGCCTGGACCACCACTTGTAACCGCCTCATCGACCTTGGGACACTATAAATACCCACCTGGCAACTCACTTGTGAGGTGTGTGTATAGTAGTGGTAGAGTAGCAATTAGTGTGAAGTGTATAGTGTTGGAGAAGTGAAGCTTTCCCTTAGCTTGTAGAGAGAGTGCCTCTTGTATCAAGAAGAGTAGTGAGGAGAAGAGTGAGGGAGTGGGAATTCTCTTCTCTCCCACACTTGTATTCTCACAGGAAGGATATTCGATTCTAGGATTGAGTAAAGTTCCTTGTCCTCTACTCTTGTTATTTCATACTTACTTTACTTTCATACTTAGTCTTATACTTGTCTGTTTACGGGAACCTTGTGCATGCTTATAGTGTTGACTATGTAGTAGTGCTTGCTTTTCTGGCTCATTACCGGTTAGTAGTAGACTCTCTGAGTGGCACGACGGTGTTCATACTTAAAGTTTACCTTGGTTGGTCAGCTATCCCACACAGCTCTGGTTGGTAGGCACACTAGGTGATAGCTTTTGTGTTCTCAGTGTTCAATCCTGTTCATTCTGATAGACTTGCTGATGATATAGCCGAATCCTATAGCGCCTACCTTGCTCGGATGGGTATTTAGCACTCTGGTGCCTAGCAGTGGCTCTGCAGCTTTGGTGTCTATGTTAACATGACAAGTGTAGTGCTTTGCATGATTAGTATAGTAAGGTGCTTTAACATCTGTTGAGAACCTATTTCTCTATCTTTTACCCTCAACATTGCTAGCTTCGCTAGTTCGGTAGGTTGTGTTGTGTGTTTTTATACTCCTCGTTCCTCATGGATTCGATACCCTGAAATACTCTCAGGTGAAAGGCTACAACGCGTTTTCTGTGCGCTTGCGGATTAATATCTAATAGGCTAAGGAAAGCCAACAACCGTTAGCAAGGCGGGGCAGCCATCTCCTCCAAAGGGTCCACCCCGAGAAACAGTCACCATGCTTCCGAGATGATGTCCCTCAGCACGAAGGAACCCGAGGAATTTCCAACGTCATCCATACTAAGGCCGATACTACTTCTCGATTTGCAAATCATACCTCGCGATTGAGATGAGGGAAAGGCACTAGGACTTCTTCAAAAGAAATCCTATGCCATAACTGTTGGTGGTCGTTATTGCAAGGTTTCGACCACCAACTGTCGGTAAATAAATGGGGTATAGATAAAGTTCCATGCATTATTTAGCTAACACTGACGAATTCCATGAGTTTTGGTGGTTTTCGATGTATCATGGTTCGCAAGGAGCTGGCAGCTTCCGCATCTCTCAAGGCGTCTGCCGCTGGCGTTCCCGATGTCACCGCCGCTGGCAACATGGTCTTCTTTGAGCCTGAAGAGGCTAAAGACCTAGTCTACCTTCAGGCAGCCATATTTGAGTCACTCAGGCTGTACCCACCTGGGCCTTTCGAGCGCAAGGTGGTGCTGGCCAACGATGTGCTACCAAGCGGTCACCAGCTGCATGCTGGCGAAACCATCCTCATCTCGATCTACTCCATGGGTAGAATGGAAGCACTTTGGGGCAAGGATTGCCATGAGTACAGGCCTGAGAGGTGGCTCTCTGACGACGGTGCTAAGCTGCGGTACGTCGCGCCTCACAAATTCATGGCGTTTAACTCAGGGCCGAGGATGTGCCTTGGCAAGGACATAGCGATCGCGCAGATGAAGGCCGTCGTTGCTGCGGTGGCGTGGAACTTTGATATGAAGGTGTTAGAAGGGCAGAGCATTAGCCCAAAGCTGTCGTCTATTCTGCAAATGAAGAGTGGGCTCATGGTAACGGTCAACATGAGAGAGAAATATGGCGCTTAATCATGAACGGTGCAGTGCAACTGCAACAGTACCCCGAAGATCCAGAGATATTGTGAACAAAATGGGTAAAATACGAAAATGTAACAAATTTAATTATAGAACCATATATAGCAGTATAGCACATGTATTTCCGAGATGTAATGAAGTCGGGAGTCAAGATGGAGTGGTACTTTAATTTGGGCTTTTGTCCCCAGCCTTAGGACACCGGGCAGCGCTCCCGAACTCATCTTGTGGGGCTCGCCACTCATGTGCTATATTTTTCTGCCGCCGAAAATAGTGATCCTCCTTCCATCGTGTCTCTTCTAGCTATGATCACCTTTTGCCTACTAGTACTACCATATGCCCTGATCCATGGGCCTCACCATCTCCTCTGTCAAACTCTAATCTTTTACGGATACTCTAAATTTTCATTTTAGAATGCGACAGAGAAAACTCAACAAAATAAATAATTTTAATATTACTAATTGGTGGCTCCTTTTGAAGCCTCCACGTTAATTCTCATAAGACGTGCTAGAAAAAAAAGATAAAATGCTAATTTTTTTTCAATAATCAGAAACATCCGATCATCAATTGACATATTGAAATATTAATAGCCATTAGATCTCTTTTCTAAGTAATTATCTACCTTTGCCATTACGAAAGGTTTTGAATTCAATTTTCAATGAGAGCAAATTTCTTATTTTCTTGGCAGATTTTTTCCTATTTTTAAATTTACTCTCTAATTCCAAACCCCAGCCGTTTGTCTACCCAGGATACAGCATAACTCTTCAGTCATCCACGGATTCACCTCAATCTCAGTGTCTGTCATTCTGTGGCTAGAACGTGCCCCGCCCAGTTGATCAGATTTTTTCCTTTGTTTTTTTGGTAAAGACTACTTTACAGCCGACCGTATTTTCGTTCCATCGCACGCACAACAACCGCATCCTCTGGACAGAGTGCTCTTTTCTTCCTCCCTACCCATCTTATCCTCTCCCTGTGCATGCCTCCGGTCCTCCACCGAGCACCGGTCGCCAGCCACCACGGCACCCATGCTCCCCTCGCACCGTCCGGTCCCCGCGGCGCCCGTGCTCCCCTCGCGCCGGTCTCTGGCCACCGCGGAACTCGCCTTCCCCGAGCCGGCCGCTAGCTCGCCTCCCCATGCGCCGGCCGCCAGCCCCGCGCGGCACCTCGCCCCGGCCGCCGTTGGGCCGCCAGCCCCGCTCGGCACCTCGCCCCGGCTGCCTCCCCCTGAACTGGCCGCCGTCCGCCGCGGCGCCCGCCTCACCACGCGCTAGCCGCCGGCTGCCGCGCTTCCCCCACGCCCGCCGTCGTCTCCTCGGACCGCGTCGCCAGGGGAGGCCCGAATCTGGCTAGAGGACCCAATGACGGCGGCCATGGCGTGGCTGGCAGGGAGGAGGAGGCAGTTGTGGCTGAGCGGGGGCGGGGTGGAGGCGGCCGGCCGCCGCGGGAAGCAGGCAGCAGCGGTGCCTCCTCCATGGGCGTCCGACCTTCCTTCTTCTCGTGCAGCCACGGTGGGAGGAGAGGCCGGTCGCGGAGAAGAGGGCGATGGCCGGCAGCGGTGCAACTTGGATGAGCTGGCGGTGCCGGCCGGAGACGCGGGTCTGGTTGGTGGCGGGCGGGTGGAGCAGCACGTGGCGGAGGAATGAAGGGCGGAGCAGCAGGAGGCGGGACCAGGAGCTGCCTCCCCCGCTCGCCGTCCTATGCCATGAGGCAATTTTGCAGTTTTTGTTACGCAAAATGATGCTTTTTCATTAGGCAAATGCTTTGTTTTCATTAAGCAAATATGACATCTGCATTTTTGCCTAATGATATTGGTTCTTTTGTCTAAACACACTAGTAATTTTGTATATTGAATAGCTCTATTATGCCTATTGATTTTTGTATTATTGCCTTTTTCATGAAGTCTGGTTATGCATTTTTTGGCCTTTTTTGCGGGAGGTCAACATTGTTCTGGAATGCAGCGATCTGTGGGTGTGTCCTTTACTGTATTGATTTTTTGCCTTTGGACTGACGGGGACCACTATATTTGTTTCCCAAACTAGAAAGTCTGTACTGACTAGATCCTGATATTATTAAATATGGGTGTGCGTGCTGTGGAGCCAATTTACGGCCGGCCGTAAATTAGCCGACTCTCTTGCTGTCTTGCACTAGCTTGCTTTATTTTTTGAATTTTCCAAGTGGCATCACATATATACATGCCTGGATTAAGAAACATGTAATGGCGACTTGTTAGGACAGTGAATGCGAGGGGAATGGAACTAATGCTGTAAAAACTAAGCTCTGCGTATGTAATTTGTGTTTTCTATTTACCAATTTATCATACTAAATGATTTCATAACTTTTTCATAAAGATGCAAAAAATCTTTTCTATGAAACAGATATTTTATGCATAGTCTTACTATTGCTAATTAGAGACTCTTTACCAAATCGAGTTATTTTCAGCCCTTATTGAAAGATTGGGAACCAGATTGTTACGTCACTTCACTTCCGGTTTGTTACAATGTAATCATGCATCCTCCCAGAAACCAACTCAATCGAAAAAACCGATTCATACTGTCAATTACTTATCAATTTTAGGTAAAGGCGTATGTACACTATGTTGACTTGACATGCACGTACCGTACATCCGCGTGCATTGCAACCATATATAGTTATATTATATTGTAGCTTTTTTCATAAAAACAAGCGCGGCACACAACATAGTGGTAAGTACTGTTGATATGCATTTTTCCACATACATTTGCGGGTGCTACTTGCACGTATCATATCAGAGTTATATATAGAGCATGCTTACTATAAGAAAAAAGATAAACCCTATAAATTCTTATAAAAATGATAAACATCTGGCACAAATAATAATAGCCATTAGATCTATTATATTTTCAAAAAAATTACACACCATGCAATTAAAAGATGAAATAAAATAACCCCTAAATTTATATAAAAATTACGCCATGTTATCATAAAAAATAAAATAAAATAACCCTTAAATTTATAAAAAAATTACCCACCATGCCATTATAAAATAAAAAATTAATATAACTCTCTATATTTGCATAAAAATTACCCATCATACCATTATAAAATATGAGTTAAATAATCTTCTAAATTTGCATATAAATTACTCACCATGTCATTAGGTGATCCGGGGGAGCTTTGTACTCATGGAGGGAAGACCGAGATGTCGGCAGGCTCGCCATGGGGGCACAACCCGGGGTCAGGAGGGAGTGAATCGAACTTGGGATGGGACAAGTGGAGGAGAGGGGCTATATGTGATGAACACGATGGCTAGTAAGCATATACCCTCTGGCACGGTTATTCCCGGAAATTAAAAATCGATTCGAATCGCTGATGTCCACTAGGTGTCGGAACGCCAGTATCACTGCCGAGCAATGTAGTAACTTCTTGAATATATTATGCTTATTATTCATGTTTTCAAATACTACATGTTTGTTTTATATGTTACATTCCTGCAAGTTATTATAATTATGTTGATACATGCAATTTACTTTATGGTTAACTCATCACTATTTAACAATCAATTGCTAAGGATCCACTTATTAGTAAGCAAGCTTTGCGTCAGTCATAAGCCATTCTATTAATTCCTACTGACTAATTAGTACTTAGTGTTTGCCTCCATTTTTGGAGCGCAAATACCATTGATATCTGGACAATTGCTTGGAGGAGGGTAGTACCGGTGGGCTCGGTGCTGCTCGTCTTGTTCATCATTACATAAAGACTACTGCTCAAGTATTTTGTTTCTGCCACGAGATGTTTTAAAAATCGCTTCCGCTTTTTGATTTGAACATGTATTTGAGTACCTATATTTAATTTGTAAGCACTTTAACTTATTTTCTACTATTAACTGCCTATGATGATGTAACTGTTGTGGCTCCATCGAGGGCTGGATGTGTGTGATGTCGGTATCCTTGGGCGATGGTTACATCGAGTGCCCTTTGGGGTAGCTCGACGGACGACCGGGTTTAATTTGGTCTAAGTGCACTGCGAGCCATGCGGTGGCAGGTGTGCTTATCTCAGATTAAATCGGCGGTTCCGCCACAGAAAATAAAAAATCAATTCGAATCGCTGATGCCCACCAGGTGTGGGAATGCCAGTATCAGTGCCGGGCAACGAAGTAACTACTTGAATACATTATGCTTATCATTCATATTTTCAAATACCACGTGCTTGTGTTATATGTTTACATTCCTGCAAGATATTATGGTTACGTTGATACATACCAACGATGGAACTTGTTACTTTATGGTTAACTCATCACTGTTTAACAATCAATGGCTAAGGATCCACTTATTAGAAAGCAAGATTTGCGTCAGCCGTAAGCCATTCCATTAAGTCCTACTGAGTAATTAGTACTCAGGGTTTGCCCCCACTTTTGGAGCGCAGGTACTGATGACATCTGGATAGCTGTTTGGAGGAGGGTAGAACCAGTGGGCTCGGTGCTACTTGCCTTGTGTTCATCTCTGCATGAAGACTACTTAAGTACTTTGTTCCCGCTGCGAGATGTTTTCGAAATCACTTCTGCTATATTTTGAACATGTATTTGACTACATATATTTGGTTTGTAAACTAAGTTCATTTACTCTCTATTTCAACTGCCGGTGATGATGTAACTGTTGTGGCTCCATCAAAGTCGGATGCGTATGATGTCGGTTCCTCTGGGTTTTGGTGTTATCGAGAGCCGAACGACTCTCGACGGACGACCGGGTTTAATTTGGCCTAAGTGCACTGTGAGCCAGAAGTGGCAGGTGTGCTTAGCCCAGATTAAATTGGCGGTTCTGCCACATCTAGTCTTGAAAGAGCAGATGTATTGAAACATTGCCTTAAGAAAAAAAAATGTTCTTTACCGAGCAACACGCCCGGGGGGCATGACTAGAGGAATGTGTTCAACAATCAAAAATACAACGTATGTTATATGGAAAGTTGCGACCACTTACAAGAACCAACTCAACTAAAAACACGCTTATTTCAAGCAGAAGCTCTACATAGACGAAGAGGCTGATAGTTTTTGAAGGTGTTGTTGGACCGCGGTGAGAGCCTTCAGCCGCACTGCATCAGCGGAGTTGAGGACTTGGCGATCCGACTCCTCAGAACCGATGACCAGTCCTCTATTCAGCTCACGGATGCGTGCCACGCTGGTTTCAAGTGATGTCATTAGTTCCCGCTTTTCATCGACAACTTTCTTCACGTCTGTGTCATTGGCCAGAATTGTTGCATCAACCTCGGTCAACTCTTGCTGAAGGCGCCTGATTTCTTCATTGATCTCCTTCCTCCTCGTGTCAAATTTCTGCTTGGTTGTCATTAAGCGTGTCTCTACCCTTTGGTCATCCAGAGCCGCCTTGAACTGGTTTGCTGCAAAGCATTCTTTGGCAATTTCTTCCTTCAGGGCTGGTTGGTTATTGCGGGAGGCGATGCGTGATGCGGCTGCCAACACGTCTTCACGAAGGAAACCGAGATGAGCTGTAGGCCGGAGCACTTGCTTCAGGCTTGAGGGCAGTGCGTCGGCTATCGGCTCGAGGGCTGTGCGAATCCCATCACAGTCGATGACCACCGCTCGATTGGGTATTCCAGCTGTTTGGCGATGTCCCCAAGTTTGACAATCATGTCGGCTGAAGTTGAAGGCAACATGGGGGGACTCTCGATTGCCAAGGATTCATCGATGGACGAAGGGTCAAAATTCAATAGTGCTGCCACAACAAAAGTCTAACAGCAAGGCAAGTCAAGTTGAATGGTTTCAGGCGTGGGAGAAATCATGCAAGGGAAAGCATACCTGAGGAGGATCGACTTCTGTGCTGTGCCCTTCGTGCACATGGCCGGATGTCTCTCTGGGAGCGGCACGAGTTTGGTCATGAGAGACCTCTTCGCCATCGGCTTCCTGCTCTTGGCTATGAGAGCTGTTGTCCTATATGGTGAATAAGATGCATAATTAACACATGGTTCAGCAGCAAAGAAAGGGTCAAGTGACACAAGGAAATATATCGGTGAATTAGAGGGAGTGGTTGAGCTGAGGCGACAGCTGGGGTCTTGGTAGGAGTCTTCTTGGGCCTTGGCTGCCGGAATCATTTCCCCTCTCATTTGCGTTTATGTCCAGGAGTAGCAAAGATGATCTTGTCAAGGCAAGGTGTTTTGGCTTGATATACAAGCAGTGGAGCCATTTACAAATATTTAAATGGCTGGCCTGCCTCACCAGTTGGAATGGGGCCTTCCTGCAACTGTATGGAGAAGTTCGGTTAAGACAAAGCAGTGAAGTGAAAGGAGGAGAAATCGAACGCAAATTTACCTCTTCTGGTGTAGCTTGGTGCTTTGGGTCGATCGCAGTAAGAGCCGATGCAATTGCGCGCTGGAAGAGGTGGGGCCTCCAGTAGTCCCACCAAAGGTTGAAGCCATCGGTAGTGCGCACAAACTCCATTTCATCGGATATGTTCAGTTTTAGGTCAGAAAAAATGGAGTAGGCTTTGGAGGCTACAAGGGAGTCAGTCAACTCGGCTCGGCTCTGAATTTTCTCATGAATAATCAGGCGAGGAGAGGTCTGATTGAGGCTGAGCTGGCGAGCAGCTAGAACAGGTTGTTAAGACTCGTACCCTGGCTTGTTAATTCTGTTGCTAGTACTCATGCTGACTAGAAGGAGACATGGAGTGACCATAATGCCGAATATAGCATGAGTTTCGTCATCAAACCCAAAGGTATCTAGCCTAAAGAAGGATGGGTTCTCAAAATGTTCAGATTCGGCATATGCATCATATATAGGGGTGGTCTGAGAACTATAGAAGCACTGGTACCACTTAGCTGTTTCAGCCGCATCAGTCTAGGTTATGGGCACCTGATATAGGGCCTGGCCAAAAGAGTGCAACGGATAGATTTGCCAGAAGAGTTAGGAAAGGATTGGGATTCAATCTTTGGAAAATTTGGAATTTCATTGCGAAAGTATAGCTGGCACCAAAGTTGAACAAACCACCAAGGTCTTCCTGTCTTGATATGTTGTCTAGCCAGAATGTGCTGGGTATTCAGGGAGAGATGGCGGTACAGTATGCCTAGGAAAAGTTTTCCTAGAGCAAGGGTTTAGCCTTTGGCTAGAGCAGTGGCCAGGTTGAGATAATTCTTCGTCGGGGCCAAAGAGGGACCATTGAAGAGGAAATGGCCGAGCCAAAGTTTCAGAAAAGCGATGTGCTCTTTTTCTGTGACTAAGCCAGTTTGTTTGTTGTGTTGGCTAATATACTGGCTCCAGTTTCGTGTGCTGCTTTTCTCTACTATCTTCTTGTGAAGGCATTCAGTCAAGAAGAAGGGAGAAGGATAGGAGGAATGCACATCTAGACCAAGGATCATGACAACATCCATCAGGTAGGTGTCATGGGTCCAGAGCCGAACAAAAAACAGTTCAGGCTATTCGACTAGAAATAGCTGATGGATCTAAGAATGTTGTCATCTTTCTCTATGGGAGAAAGGGACAGAGTCAAGGCATGGGCTATACGGGTCAATTGTCATGAAGAACCATGTGCCCGTTCAACATGTTTGTACCATTCAACTCACCTATCCATAGGGAATGGCCAGGCGCAGTGCTGGTCTGTCCACAGATCTAGGTCTGGGTCAGTGTGAACAAAGGGCAAGCGTTTGGTCTCGGTTCTGGCAAGTTCATGAGGGGGTTTGTAAGATTTGGGCCCCAAACTAAAGGTTTTGGAATTGACCAGCATTGGGATCAGCATCTCATCGGCCTAGTTATTGAAAGAAAACAAAATCGAGGTAAAGAGAACAACCATGCGAAGAAATACGGCGAAATACTAGAAGGACTAGATACTAGGTTCTTTACCTTTAATCCAAAGACATGCTCGCAAAGGGTCTGTTCTTCCATCGTGCTGCTGGATGCCGCCATCTAGCGAACTGCTTGTGTGAGTCACGGTGGCAAGGTGTTTTTGGAGTCAAAAGATGGGGAATGAGTTTCAGGTTCGACACGCGTGATTTTATAGGCAATGACCCACGCGGGGTTTGGAAATTTTGGCCAAAAGGGGGCGCGCCTTTGGCCGGTCTGCTGTTGCATTTTTTGGTGAGCCGATGTCTGGCTAATGCCGATTTAGCTGACTTGCTAAATGAGTAGACTTCAGACTGGATCGGCTGATGGAAGCAAGATGGATCGGCTTGTCCTGACAATGCTGGGAGTCAATTTTGGAGTATATGAGCTAGTGCGTTTCCACTGAGCCGATGATTGTTGCGATAAAATTCTCAAGACAAAGAAAAATCGGCAAGAGAAGAAAGGAGAAACTTCATTAATTTACATGTTTTCCATTGAGTGGCAAAAGATAAAGGATTCCCCAAGAGCCGACTATGGCTGCTAACCTCCAAAATTTGGGGATTTTTGCCTAAGCGCCGATGCAACGGCTGGATCTAAGAGCTAGCTAACTAATCTAATTACTACACGATGCTTTAAGTATCGCTGTCGTCAGCCGACTCCTCGTCGTCGGCTTCCTCGTCGTTGTCGTCAGCATCATCGTTGGCTTCTTCACTATCAAATGCCTCAAGATCCGACGGTTCCTCCTCTAGCTGTGCAAGGAGGTCGTCGTCCTCCTCCGGCTCGCCTTCGTCGTCGTCGTCGTCATTGCCGCCGCAGCCGTCGTCGTCCTCAGCCTCCTCCATCTCCTCGTCCTCCCCCCTCATCCCTGGAGAAGAGGTCGTCGTCGCTGGAGGAAACGAGGGGGACGAAGTAGAAGTCAGCGTCGAGCTTCTCGCCGTCATCAGCATGTCCTCCGGGCTGCTGGACCCAGAGGACCTAGAGCCCCACGGCATTGCGTCGTGGTAGAACTCCGAGAGTTCCAGCGGGACGATCGGCGCCGGTGGCGCCATCTGATCGTCATGGACGAGCATCGCCAGAGGCGGAGTGCTCGCCCTACTAAAGCTGCTGCCAGAGCTGCTGCTGGAGCCACTCTCAGAGTCATCATCAGAGCGGGAGCAGCGGCTAGAGGCGGTGGTGGGGGCTGCATGGGAGCAGCGACTGGAGGCGGAGGTGGAGGCTGTGCCGCCATGCCCTCGATAAAGGCAAGGACGAAGGAGGTCCCTGGCGAAAGGGATAGGGGGCTCATTACAGAAGACGTCGAGGACGGCACTTGAAGATTGTTGCTGCCAACAGAAGACATGGCGGAGAAAAAGTGGGTTTTCTTGGCTTTCTTGGGTTTCTTGGCCAGAGGAAGAAGATGGCTGCCGATTCGTGGGGAGAAGCAGGGGAGCCCTACCCCCTATTAAGAAGGAATCGATAGAAAATGGAAGGCATGCTCCAATGCCTTCTTGGCAAAGAACTTCCCTCTAGGGAAGACAAGCTCACCGAGGAACCGAATCTCGAGCTTCAAGCAGCTCGCTGATGAGTCTGTGGCGGAGGCATGGGAGAGACTACAAGAATACATCGCTGCGTGCCCCCACCATGGTATGGAACAGTGGTTGATTATCCAGAATTTCTTCCACGGACTACACCGGTCCACGCAAGAACACCTCTATGCAGCCGCTGGAGGATCATTCTTGTCCTTGAGCATTGCTGCTGCCCGCTCTCTCATCGAGAAGATGGCAAGCAACCAAGGATGGAGAGAGAAGAGGGCGAATAATAAGCCCCGTGGAGTCCACCATATTGACGGCTCCGACATGCTTGCCGCCAAAATGGACCTCCTGCTAAATAAGCTGGAGGGCGCTCCTGAAGCTGTGCCGGTCCAGGCACTGGATTCTCGCATGACTTGTGAGCATTGTGGGAATACCAGCCACACGGGGAACAGCTGCCCTGAAAAGGGATCGAAGGACGTTAATTTCATCAACAACAATGGCTTCAGCAACGGGCCTCGTCCTCAACCAGGTTGGAATTCACGCCCTAACTTACCTTTCGCTGGTCAAGGTATGTCTTCTAGCAGTTCTCAGCAGTTTACTAAAAATTCTTTCGATCAAAAAGCTGTGAACGATAGCATTAGTAAAAAGTTCCATGCGAATGATAGAGTTCTTAAAACTTTGTCAAATCAAATGGAAACTTTGAATAGTGCCATGAAGAACCAGCTGAGCTTTAATAAAATGTTAGAAACTCAGATAGCTCAGCTTGCCGCCGCTCTACCTAGTCCTACTTCGGGAAAGCTTCCGGGACAGCCCGAGCCACCCCCGAAGGAACATATAAATGCTGTAACCATTAGGGGTGGAAGGTCTACACAAGACCCCCACATCCTAGAGCTACAGAAAAAGAACAGGGAAAGCGGACCGCACCAGAGGAGGAAGATGAGGTGGATCATGAACCACCACCGGTGAAGGAAGTACCAAAGTCAGCTCCACACGAGTTCTATGACAGCATAGTGCTCCCTTTTCCTCAAATGCAGAAGAAGGCCTCGGTCGACGATCAGTTCGGCAAATTTGTTGAGGTAATCAAGAAATTATATGTCAATATCCCATTGCTAGATGCGATGCAGGTACCTACGTATGCTAAGTACCTGAAGGACATCCTCAACAACAAAAAGCCGCTCTCATCGACCGAAGTTGTGCACCTCACGGAGGAGTGTAGCGCTGCTATACTCAACCAGCCGCCTGAAAAGAAGAAGGATCCTAGGAACCCCTCCATATCATGCTCAATGTGATGCTCCAGTATCTCAAGTGCATTCCAATTGCATCATTGACATATGTGCATCATTTTATGAACATTTTATATTGAGTGCATAAGTAGACCAAGTCATTTGAATCAATTAAATTCAGTTTTTCCTGAGTAGGCCTCCAAACTTGTCGTTATAACTTTGAATATTTTGTGAATTTGAAGAAACTTGATACACCAAACTTGTACAAAATTTCATGCTTGACAACTTTGGTATTTTATGTGTTAACATGCATAGTGGTTGGGATATGGTTTAGGGTCATTTTATGTCAATTTATGAAATCTGTCCAAACTTGACCTGGAGGGTAAATTCAAATTTTCTTGATATTAAATCCAAAACCTGGAAATACTTGTATTGAGAAAGTTGTAGATCTTGAAATTCTGAACAACATTGGTATAAAACTCCTTTTGTGAAAGTGTCTAGAAAATAGATTTTTAGAATTTCCAAACCGGTGGGTTCTGTTGGTCAAACCTTGGTCAGCAGCTTAAATTCAAATTTAAACCATATTTTTGAGTATAACATAGTATATAAGTTTATAAAGAAAATGTAGAGAAACAAATTTAGAACATTTCATCCAATTGGGGTATTTTCATATTCGGCCTCTAACCGGTTCAAAAACGTGATCTTCAAACAAGTGTTTCTGCAGTCAAACTCCATTTTTCTATTTTCGGGATTTTCCCTCCTTCCTTGTGTCACTGACGCGCGGGTCCCACGCGCCAGAGCCGCACCGGATCCCGCCCACGGGATTGGAAACCCGGCCGGTGGGTCCCACCATCTCTGCTCGTCCGAAGGCTTGGTCCATGGACCGGTCACTCAATTCCTCACCCCGGTCCCACCTGTCACTGACTACCGATCTACGGACACGGTCCATCCACCGCGTGCCCTTCTTCTCCCCCTCTCCCTCGCGTGGACGCGGCGGGCGTGCTCTGCGCCGCGCCACGCCATGGCCGGCCGAGGCCTGCGCCCCGCACCTGGATGGCTTCCCGGCCAAAGCCACACTGCCGCTCCTTCGGCCTTAAGCCAAAGCAGAGAGCTCCCCTCACTCACTGCCCCGCTCTCTCCCTGTTTCCTCTGCCCAGAGCCACGCCGGAGCGCCGACCCGCCATTACCGAGCGCGGAGCTCGAGCTCGCGCCGGCCGCTCCACTGCTCCCCGCGCCTCCAGACCACTGCCAGTGCACTCGCCACCGCCTCCCGCGTCCAACGCGCTAGACCTCGTCGCCTCCCCCCGCCTCTTCCTCCTCAAGCGCAGAGCGCACCGCCATTTCCACCGCCGCGGTGAGCTCACCCCCCGGCTGCCTTGAGCCGCCTCTCACACCGCCGAAGCGCGCCTCGCGCTCACCTCGTCGTCCTCCACCTTTCCCCCAAACCCTCGTTCACCGCCGGTGCCTCTAGCACCCTTCCCTGCGCGCACACCCACACGGCCACCATTGCCGCCGGACCCTCGCCGTGGGAGGCCACCTCCCGACCCTCCCCACGCCTCTAGGCCACCGCCACCGCCTTCGCCTCGTCCCCGCGCACCTACCGCGCTAACCCTCGTCGCCGTTGCTCTCTTTCTTCGCCGGATCCGCGCCCGCGCCGCCGTCGGTGCACGCAACCGTGGTCACCAGTTCACCGCCGCCGCACGCCTTTCCTCTTCACCGCCGACGACGAGATCTAGCCCACGGTGTCCGCTGTAGCGCCGGCCACCTCCTCAACCCGACTCGGCTCCAAGGCGCCGCCTCCACGCGCCGGCGACGCCGCGAGAACGCCGGCCGCCGCGCGGCTTCTTCCCCTACCGAGGTTGAAGAAGGGGGCCAGCGGTTTTGTAAGTTGGCCCCTGTAGTTTCAGGTTTTTCCTTTACCGTCCATGCACAGTACATTGAGTCATGCGAATCTTATGAGTTAGACCTTCAGTTATAGGGTTAATTCTGTAAGTCCCTGGATCTAATGTTTTAAGATTTATTTCTCTATATTTCGGTTTTAAACTTTGAAAAATTATAACAATTCAAATAAAAATCTAAAATGGACAAACTAAGTGGCTATGAACTTAGTGTGAATAGGTCTACAGGATGAGTATGATGTGGATGTGTGAAAAATCTGTTTTGCCCCTGGTCTAGTGCATGCATGGTGTAGGTAAATAAATGGTAAAAGTGGACCAAATGAACTCCTAAAATTATGAAACTTGGACAGTAGCTTTGTTATAATATTTAGGCACTGTGTGAATTTTTGTGGTAGTAGCACTTGCTGTTCAATAACTGATCTACCCCTAGGCCTAAGTTTTGGCAATAGAAATGCATGGGAAGTATTTGTCTTATGAAACTTGCTCCAAATGTAATACTAGATTTTTAGGACACACCTTATGCTGCATATAGCTCGCTGGTAAAGTTTGAAGCATTGCATGTTAAGTTTGAGTGCTGATTTAAAAATAACAAAGTGTCACATGTTTAACTAAATAAAAAGGAAAAGTGGTCTTAGGATGCATAATTAATTCCATGAAAAATTTGGTAGCTTGCTAATGATGCATAGGTTCCAAAAAGTATCATTGTGAAGCCTGTAAGTACTGTCTTGATGTGCGTTTAAAATAGATCTAGATAATTATATGGAAAATAGGTGTCATATCAAACTATGGATTTTGTACTTGCTGATTTTTGTATATGATGTTCATGCAATGAAATGCTTGCTGTAGAAATTTCAAATTCAGAACCCACCCCTACAAATTATGAAAAATCTGAGAAGCTATGGGGCTGATAACTTGTTGGAATTTTAATAAATTAATTATAACTTGTTTGTAGCTGAAATTTTGGCAGTAGCACTATGAAGTATGTGTCTGCATGTGGTAAAAATTTGAGATCAATTTGAGTTGTCCAACTACCTGAACTCATGAGTGTATTATATCCATAAAGGTGTTTTCAAGAGACAACTTCATTTCATTTGATAGGGACTGTGTACACATATAAGACAGTGACTCCTGATAACTTCAAAGATAAAATGTGGTGATGGTTTGTCTGATTTCTTAGTGAGGGTTGTATGATTTCTCAGCAAAGTCGTTAAGTTTTCTTATTATGGGATGTATTTAACTAAGAGTACCCGAACCCATTCTTCACAAACTGCTTGATCATTGACACCTCATACATACATTTGCAATTCGTTGTACTCATATTTGCACTGTGTCATGCATATAACACTGTATCATATACATGCATTTGCATTCTCTTGCACTCACTTGCATTTTATCATGCATATAGACCCCGCGTGCAAGGAGCAATCAACGCAGGAGAAACCAGTGATCGAGGAACCGGACAACAGGCTATATCCGGAGCAAGAAGACGAAGGATCGCTGATTAAATCCGTCCCTGCTTCAAGGGGTTGCCTAGGGCAAAGCCTCACAACCCGGCAAACTAACTTAGTTTGGTTTGTTAGTTTTGTTAAGAACAATCAAAGGTAGGCAGGACCATACTATACCCAGCAAACATCTTATGTATTAATGATTAGACATATGCATCAGGAGTTGTTTGGAACCAACTGCATTAGACATCCTGGCTGCCTTGGCCCTAGAACCTATATTTTGAATTCGTAGGACGAGTGCCTAGATATGCTAGGTACGAGTAGATACGAGTGAGCACTATCACTCATCGCTTAGGTGATATTTCAAAAATCTCAGAAATCTTACTAAGATGCAATTTATGATTATTATTGCTGATGTTAAATAGAGACCGGACGGAGCGTAAGTTTACTTTTAGGGTGTGTGTTGTTGTTATCCGGCTCCGCCCGAGTCGCATAAGGCCCGTCCGCTATTTGTCTGCTGATTGGCATAACATTGCTAGAGTGTTTATCCAGGACATGGGCCTGGTGAAAGTCTTACTTGTACCATCCGAAGAACAGAGACAGACTCCTACTGTGACACATTGGGGAGCTTGTAGTCGAGGGAGGGCTGACCCGACATGACCGTGGTATCGTTCCTAAAGTGGCACAACCTGGGAACAACGGAAGGATTGAATCGAACTTGGGATGGGACAAGTGGAGATGCGAGAAGCATATGTGGGAACGCCGGGGGTTAGTAAGCATATGCCTTCCAGGTACTTCTAGTTATTCCTGGGAATATAAAAAATCGATTTGAATCGCTGATGCTCACCAGGTATAAGAGTGCCAAATATCACTGTCGGGCAACGTAGTAACAAGTTAAATATCTTATGCTTATAATCATGTTTTTCAATACAACATGCTCGGATGGGTATGATACACTATTATGCAAGTTACTGATGATATTCATGCTTTACTTTCATCCAAGAATTTATATTATGATGTAAAGGATCTTCATGGTTAAGGGATAGCAGCTGTCAAATCCTGCTATCTTATGTCAACATGACCTTGTATAAAAACCAATGGCTAAGGAACCACATGATTAGTAAGCAAGCTTTGCGTCAGCCGTAAGCCCCGTCCATTAAGGTTTGCCCCCACTTTTGGATTACAGGTACGGATGACATCGGGACAACTGTGTTGAAGGTGGTAGTACCGGTGGGTTCGGTGCTACATGCCTCGTTCGTCTCTACGTGAAGACTGCTTAAGTATCATGATTCCGCTGCGAGATGTTTTGAAACGCTTCCGCTATATATATAATTTTGCAAACGCTTCCGCTATATTTGAACATGTATTTGATTTCATATATTTGGTTTGTAAATTAAGTCTATTACTCTCTATTTCAACTGCCTGTGATGATGTAATTGTTGTGGCTCTTTCGAGAGTCGGATGTGTTTGGTATCGATTCCTCTAGGAATGGTGTTATCGAGAGCCCGAAAGACTCTTGACGGACTACCGGGCTTAGTCTGGCCTAAGTGCACTGCGAGCCAGAGGTGGCAGGTGTGCTTAGTCTGGATTAAGCAGGGTGATTCCACCGCAGCTGGTATCAGAGCCGATCATACACAGACAACATTTATATCATCAAATTTTGGTTTACAAAACTATTTTCGAAAACCCATCTTCAAGTAATTCAAAAATGAGAGTATACGCTATGCCCGTATAAGGATGTTAGTATTATCCAGGTGACATCACTGACATTCTGATCTAGATAGAACTCATATGCATATTCGGCGCTTTGGGAAGCAACGTTTCGGCCATAGGTGCCCCCAGTACTGGTGGAAGCAAATGGGATTTGCGAATGGTTGTACGCCCTGCATTCATGCTGTATAAGTAAAAGCTCTTTAAGGGTGGTGGGCATGCTTCGGGCTTTCATGCCCACCACACTTATATTTGGTTTTGGGATCCATCTTTTTCTCGACAATTTCCAGTACCGGTGGAAAGTCTGGCTTTGAGGAAAAGGTGCAGCGGCCCACCAACGTTGTCCACGCAGCGGTCACGCGTGGATGCCACACTAGGTGGTAATGTATGAGCATGTATTCTTCTGCAGTACACTAATCACGTACGAAACTAAGAACGACTAGAGCACGACTAGTTGCATTAAGGAGAGACGTGCATATGTGTCACCGAAATATCGCTAGCTATATATAAAATACATAGGATGTGTGATGTGAGACCAAATAGGACGAATCATGCATCATGTATCTTTTGCTATCATTTTGGGGATATTACTAAAAGACAAATGGAATAAATCGTGACTTAACTATACCTTCTACACGTTTCACTAATGGAAACATTGGGTTCTAGGAACCTGATTCACCTTGCTAAATTAAAAGCAGGCCTAAGTGCACTGCGAGCCAGAGGGGGCAGGTGTGCTTCGTCTGAATTAAGCAGGGCGGTTCCACCACACTCAATCGGGACCCAGTACTTTGATTAAGCTCTCTGTGATCTGGGAGCAAGCGTCAGCGTCATGCCCAAGGTAGTCTTTGATAAACTTACGCATGCTACACTTGCCCCTACTGCTATGTGCCTGCAGCTAGCGGATCAATCGATTTGCTACCCCGTCGGGATCGCCGAAGACGTCCCGGTGGAAATCCGAAACTTCGTCATCCCGGTGGATTTCGTGGTGCTAGACATGGAGGTAGACACGAAGACGCCGCTCATCCTTGGGCGACCATTCCTAAGCACCGCTGAGGCCAACATTGATGTTGGAGCTGGAGAAGTCCACCTCAACATCAATGGCCGACAGAAGACGTTCGCCTTCAAACCAAAGGTCGAACATTGCCGACAGGTAAAAATTTTCAAATTTAAGTGTCAGGCATCCCGGGAAACACCAAGAGAGAAGATCGAGCTTTCGCCAAGCAAGCCGAAATTGGACTCTCTCCTCGTAGCCATGAAAAAGCTCCTATACGATGGAGAAGCCCGCAAGCTCAAAGCCGATCCCAGAGCGGAGTCACTGAGACGTGCCTCACTGGCCCAGCCGCCGACGAAGGACTCAGGAGGCAAAACTCCTGAGACAAAGGTCACTGCCAAGGCAACGAACACATCCCAAGAATGGCGGAAGAAAGAGGAGACACCAAAGCCAAAGCCAGAAAAGAAGATTAAAACTCAGAAACAAAAGGCTGCGGCAACCAAGAAGGTTTGGCGAGCAAAAGTGGCAGCACAGACGGTCGCTAAGTCTCCGTCGAGCGCTGGCACCGAACCAAAGGTATGAATTGCCCTCGCCAGGAGATAAACTGGCCTTATCCTCCACTGCATATTTAATTTTCCGCGTTATAATTTTCCTATCTTCCATGCACTTGCTTTGATTTTCACCACTGCATGTTTAAATTTCATCAAATTTTTGCTTAAGTTTGCTTTTAGCTGGCTCTAATTTTGAAAAAAAAAATTTTGGAGCCGCCTGACCCCACCAGGGGCTGGCCGGCCCCCCTTCTGCTCCCTTCGCGCGCACGAGGCAAGTGGCCAAGCCACTGGAGGCCGCCTGGCCTCCCACCGACGCCGCCCGGCTGCCCTGCGCCGCCCGCGTCCCATCCACCAGCAGGCCTAGGGGCCTTAGGGCCCTGCTCCTCCCACCGAAGCCGCCCGGCCCCCAGCTGGCGTCGCCCGCCCTAGTGCCCAAGCCGCCCGGCTCCCTGCTGCCTGCCTGCCTCCTCTCGCGCAGCTATAAATACAAGTGCATGCATGCACTTCTCCCTCGCACCGCTCAGCAGCGCGAGCAACTCCCTTCTCCCTCCTTAATCACTCTCTTAAGCTTAGTTAGGCACTTAGTTTTAATTCCGACACTTTGAAATTTTGCCCAATAAAATAAGTGCTACACCCTCGGTTTTTGGACGTTTGTGGAGGCTCTGCCCCGCAAGGACGACTAACCGTCAACGCTAATATTTGTGTCTGCTTTGTCCCTTGTGTAGTATATTGTCTATTTTTACAGGATGTCTTCTTTCTTCAGGAAATCGAAGAAGGCCCTGAGCAACACAGGGAAAGGACTGCATCTGAAGTTTCCGTCTTCGTCGGACGAGCGCTCTCGCTCTCGTTCACAAAGCGGAAGCTCTAGGACCCCAGCAGCATCCGACAGGACTCCCGCAATGTCTGACAGCATGTCTATCAGCGGTACACGCAGCCGCCAGGACCAGGAGCAAGATGAAGGAGTTTCTTCTCAGCAACTACCGCAGCGCCGACTGATGAACCTGCAGGATATCAACATCCAAGGCAATCAGGAAGCCCAGGTGTTACAAGCTCTTACCACCAAGACCTTTAGGAGGACCAAGTGCTTCGATGCCTTCTTCCTCGTCGAGATAGGTATGTTAGACCTGTTCATTAAAGCATTTGATTATGTAGGTTGATCGGATTTCGCTAACATTATAGAGGAAGGATCCGTTCTTCTCACACAAGAGTTTCTGATGACTCTCCGCGTGGATAAGCGTACAACAGGTACGTTTATAAATTTCTGCATGTTCAATACTGAATTCTTTGTCTACCCGCGGCAGTTTGCCGACCTCCTGGGTTTCCACTCCAACTGTTCGTTGAGTGACCCAGCCAGGTACGACATGAAATCTTTTTGGGTGGAAATATGTGGAGAGTATGGAAAGGGAAAACACAGGACCACCAAAATTCACAATCCTACTCTGAGACTCTTAGCTCGCTGGGTCTCGCTCATCGTCTTTCCAAGAGGTGAGGTTCGTTGTGCAACCAACGAAGACCTCATGTGCCTCTATGCCATGGTCAAAAAGAAGCGCTATGCTCCAGTCCTCGACATTGTCCACCACTGGATGGGCATGAGAGCGACCAACACCCCTATAAGCATCACTTCCTTTGTCACTAGGATAGCAGCCAACATGGGCCTCCTAGAGAATGCCCAACTTGACTGCCTTCCCGACGACACATCACACTATGTGGGGGAGCAGCACTTTGTCCAGGCACATTTTATGAGGCGAGACGCCGCAACTGGGAGACTGGTCATGACATGGTTCGGGCATAGCCTTGAGCTACCGCTTCCAGCACCGCAGTTCGACATGTACACCATCAGGAGCCTAACCATGCAGCTAGATGTGGAGGCACCACGTCAAAGCATCGGCGGCGTCATGACCAGAGCCCAGCGACGGCGAGCGGAGGAGTCACACCACCGAGCCCGAGGAAAGGATAGTAAGGAACCCGTCCATGTCTCCACACCAACTCAGTTGTCCTGGTACTTCTCCAGTACCGGTGGCGAGAGTTCCTACTAGCCTTCCCATAGTACACAATACTACGGAGGCGGTAGTGCGTCACGTGCGCTCAGCCGAGACTTAGGTCACTCTGCTTCAGCCCGGTACCACCCAGATTATATGGCCGACATCAACTCCATAATGGGGGGATGAACTTAGGCCAGTACGATCAGAGGCTGTATCAGCAGGTAGGTGACATCTACCAACGCACGGAAGCAATGGACCAACGGCTCCAAACCAACACGGAGATGCTCCTGAACCTAAACGAGCAAGTTGGAGCCAGCTTCCTCAATGCTCAGAACTTCTACAACTACTACTACCAAAACTCCTAGTTTCATTGAAGCTTGGGGGGATGGTAGACCGTTATGAGCATACTTCCTCGTGCCTATGTCTCCTCAGAGTAAGGTGTCCCCGTCTTTTGTCCTTGTCTCCTTCTATGTGCACCAGCAGTACACCTGTCCAAGCAGCAGCATCACCCGTCCTACCAGTACCAGCAGTACCCCATCCGACCGAGCAGCAGCATCACCGTCCTACCGAGGTAAGTACTTTCAATAGTGTTTTTATTTATTTTTCTTTTTATTGCTCTATCTAAAAAAAAGTGTCAATAAAAACAACTCCCAACTTTGATGCATATATCCTTCATATGGAAATGATGAATAGTTGCTCTATTATGTTCATGCTTAGTTGTTTATGCACGTTCTACACTTAGCTTAATTTCGAGCTTGTGTGTATAAGTTGAAAACTTGATCTTGTACTTAGTGGATGCTATTTGCATAACCTTGTCTAAGTTGTTGTAAGAAATGATATGGCTAAGCACTAGGTTTTCTCCACATGTCTCTAGTAAGATAAACATCTCAGGTTTATTCTTTTGAAAAATGAAATGAAGTTCCCCCATAGGTTTTGAACACCTACCAGAGCCAAATACACTGAAATATCTGAGCCTAGCTTGTTTAAGCTACTTAAAGTTGTTTTTAGCTTTGTCAAATTTTGAGTCTCTTAGAATGGAATCATCTCTATCTTGTGAATTGTTGGAGTAAAAAAAAATCCACCACCACAAATGCATTTACCTATCCTGGGTATGCATCCATATATCTCCAAAATAATACCCTTAGCCTTACTCCTTCCAATAAAAAAAAGGTAGAGTATGGAGCCAACAAAAATATGAGAAAAAAAAGCATGCTAGTCAAGCATGGTAAAAATATGAGAAAAAGAAAAGCATGCTAGTCAAGCATGGCAAAAAGAGAGAAAAATACAAAAAGGCTCCATATTCATACCTATCAATCAAAAAGGAGAAGGAAAGAAAACAAGGAGATTCATCCATCCACCCACCAAATAAAGCTCCAACAATGAACAAGGCTAGATGATGTAGTACATTTCTTTGGTCCAATCTTTGGCTTTGCAAAACAAATAACTTAAGTAAGCTAAGTTCTTCCCTGAGCTCCACATAAGCCTTAGTATAGGAAGCTCTTAGCCATGCTCTTGGCTTCAAATGGTGAGGATACATTTTGAGCGATCAAGAGTACCTTTGGGAAAACACCTGAGATGTGAATCCCAAAAGACATGTTTGGAGCAGAACCTGCAGCTAAGTCGTTCTTCCTCTCAACCGCCCAAGACATGGTAAGACAAAAAGATGCACCACAGGTATGAGTGAGAGCGATCATTACATACACTATGGTTCGAGGTAAGAGCATGGGTGTCGTCTGTGCATAACTCCTATTTATGAGCATTGATATTGCAGCAACTCCTGATCCATAACCCATCTTGGCTTTACTCGAGGACGAGCAAAGGTCTAAGCTTTGGGGGGTGTTGACAGTCATTATTGCACTACCAATGACCGTCAACTAACCACAAACATGGAGGAAAACATGCTAAAGTATGGATAAACCTGTGCTACTAACACATTTCCATAAGTTGTGTTGAGTATTTGATTGTAGGTACAAAGATCAGCAGAAAACAGGCAAATTTGGCTAAGTCACAGGGTCACTGGCCAGTGGGCCAGGCCGCCCGGCTCCAAGCCAGGTCGCCCGGCTCCACCCCAGGCTGCCCGACCTAGCAAAATGGCCAAATCAGCTCATCTTCGACCTGCATGTGCCTAAGTAACGTGTCAACACACTTGTGAAGTCCAAATGCCGAATGCACCACGTCAAGGACTGGAAGGCTTGCCACATCACCGATCCAGGACTTGGATTGGGGAAGTCAGCGATCCTCGGCACTTCAATCCTGCGGCTAAGGAAGAAACACAAGTGAAGATCAACGGTTGACAAGGAAACACATGCATAACCGCCATAACTACCATGCAACCGCCATGGGGAGTGAATATCAGCCACAAGATGGAGAAAGGAGGTGGATTCGACGGTTCCCCGGGCCGCCCGGCTTGGGGTGGAGCCGCCTAGCCCCACCTCAGGCCGCACGGCCCCACCTCGGCGCCTTCCGGTTGTAACCGCCTCTCCAACTGCCTCACCGACCTTAGAAGCTATAAATACCCCCCTAGGCTTCACTTGTAGAGTGTGAAAGTTGAGTAGCTCACACTATCGTTTAGTCTTGTATCACTAGGTTAGTCCTGGGAGTTAGAGTTGAGTCTGAGCTTTTGCCTCAGGGATTCCGGAGTCTTCTTCGAGTCTCGATAAAGCTCTTGTATCTTTCTATCTTTTGTACTCGTTACTCCAGTATAATATTTATCATTGCTCTATCTTTTGTTATACTTTACTTTACTTCTTAACGCTTGCCTAGTGTGGTGTACCTTTATTGCACACTAGATCCAAGGTTTAGGTTTGTGTTGTTCTTAAGTTATCTGAATCTTGTTAGACTTGCCGGTGCTATAAGCTTGTCTTAGGCTTTCGATCTAAGATTAAGTTAGTTCTCACCCTCTGATCAAGGAAGAACTTTAGTGTTCAAGTTCTCACTTGAACACTAGTATAGTGTGCCATCTTACCCACGCAGATCTGGTCGGTAGCCTCTCTAGGTGACAGCTCTAGAGGTCTCAGTAATCCACCCCGTCGTTCGGTAAGCCCGTAGGCGTTAGCCGGGTCTCCTTCGGAGGTCTACTATCTACCCCTTGACCCCTTGAGGCGCCGGAATTTCGCTCGACGCAAGATCCTAGCTTGTATCCAATTATCTTAGTTCAACCGCGAATACTCCTCTGCAGCGGTTAAGTCGTAGAGTTTGGAAATCTAATCTCACTCGTTGTCCTCCCAGGCAACTACCTAAGTGTTAGGCTTCTTTAGTCCCTGTTTTACTCTTCCCACCATACACTATCTTTATATCTTACCCCCGTTGTAAGTTTAGCTGGTATTTTATCGAAGTTATAGTACTGCTTGAAAGTTCGACATTTCATTCCACCTATTCGGCCTTGCTTCCCTGTGGATTTTTACGATACTCAGAATATTCTGAGTGAAAAAACTACGGCGAATCTCTGTGCGCTTGCGGAGTAAAATCTGTTACGCTAAGAGACGTCAACAAGGTTAATTTTGATCTAGGGGGTTTGATCGTTAATCTTGGTTTAATCTTACTGTTGACACCAAGATTTGGATGATCTGGTTTAATGGTGGATCGGCTGAGAGCAGAGAGGAGCTGCCCAAGGGAGAGGTGGCGAGTTTTGTGTCTTTGGGCCGTGAGGCCCTGTATCATAGAAAATTCGTGTTTAGGTAAAAGAGTCCATTTAGGGACAGAGTCGGTTAGGGTTTGGAGTCTAATTAGGAAAGGGTAGACTTGCTACCCAAGTCTATGGACTATAAATATGTACCTGTGCTATTGAATAAAATTTGACGACACACGTTCACCAAGCAGCGGTTGTCTCCACATCCCTTTGGCGCATCGCCGCCCCTAAGCAATTAGGGTTTTCAAGGTACATCATCATGCTGCTCTATTGATCTCTCTAGTAGATGTTGATAGGGCATCGCGACGTTTTGCTGATGGTAGTTCTTGTACTAAGCGTTGTTGTTGGCAAGATCTACTAGCTACCTCGTGCATCGAGTTAACATGCTTGCATATCGGCTCATGCACAACTTGCTTTATGTTAATGATTTCTGTGATGCATTGTTGTTGGCAAGATCTACTAGCTACCTCGTGCATCGAGTTAACATGCTTGCATATCGGCTCATGCACAACTTGCTTTATGTTAATGATTTCTGTGATGCATGTTACTGCGCTGCATGATTAATATTGCAAGATTAGTATGATGCAAGCTTCATATCTAAGATTGATCTGTCCTTAGAAGATATATCTACAGATCGCCTCCTTGCCATGGTCTATCTTTGCCGATCTCAACAAAGATTTGTTCTTTTATGTTATTTCTTTGTTTAATCTTTGGCATAAGTTTAATCTCAAAGCATGATGAGTATTTGGATGGATCTTAACTGTCTAGAATAGATTCAGATAGGTTTCTCTTTCCCTTTATTGCATATTTGTAAGCTTTATTTGGATATACCATCGACTAGATAGCAGGGTCATGCCGATGTTGAAGATCCGACACAGGGAGAGCCGATCCAAGCGATCTGGCTAGTATTTAATGTTTGCCCTGTTTTGTCTGTCCTTTCAGGGAAAGCAGGAGCTAACCACCATCACCACCATCACCACAACCTTCCTGGCTAGGTCGTCAGCCAGGTGGCATGCCCAACCACCATCGCCAGCGATCGGCTAGCTGATTAGTCGATCGGGAGCCGCAGCAAGGAGGAGCGACCCCTACGTCCACATACACCTCCCGGCTCTCATTGTGTTGACTCACTAAGGATACTACCCGTTGGTTTTCTAGTGCAACACTTACTATGGAGTGCATGCTTGATTGTGCTTTTATCTACCTTGCACTACTAGTTATCTCGTTGCTTTAATCTCATTGATGTGCCTAATCATGCTTTTCTTATATCCAATTAGAGCTAGATTAGACTTTGGTTAATGCCCTTTTGATTAGTTGTTCTAGTTATGTTCTAATTGCTTATTGACTAATTCTGACATAGATTAGAGATAGAATTAGGGATAGATTAGATATCGCCTAATGCTCCTATTTACCTTATACTCTTGATAGTTCTTTCTCTATTAGTTTTTTCCAAGGATTGATAAACCCATGATACTCATCTTGGGGAAAAGCTATACCAATACTATCGCTTGCAGTATAAGGTTTGACATGCTTAAGTGTCATCAACAACCCATAGGAAATGAGGAACGATACGATGATCATGTTTATTATTCTAACTATTGTACCACTCGCTCCTACCATGACTGCTAGGAAGTCGATCATCCCAATAGATATCCCGAGCTGCGTTGGTACCCTAACAGCCTCAACAGAACCTACAAGAAAAAAGTGCAGTGACTCTGTTCACAAGCAAGGTGAGGAAGAGCAGCAAAACTTGCGGCCTCCAAGTAGAAGAGAATGCCAGGGAGACCATGAAACCTCAACTCCACTGCACGTGGACACTAAAGCAATATCGCAAAGGGAAGATAGCAACCAACATCAACAAGCTGTTCATTTTTCATGGAGAGCATTGAAGCAAGCAATACATAGAAGCAACATTTGCCCACTTGGAGCTTGGGCCACAACCAGTGTTTCTTGAGAAACCCAAGGATCAGAAGCATCGTCATCTCAGGCCACTATACGTCAAGGGTCACATTGATGGAGCCCCAATCAGTCTCCCTCCCTCTAGCTTTGGATATTTGATGAAGTTCATTGCTTTTGGGGGCGTTGCTAGTTGCCATGAGCGGGATCATGTTTAAAGTATATTAAATGTCAGATTAAATCATAGTAAAAATAAATGATAATTATAAATTTTTTTGAATAAGACGAATGAATCTTTGATCGACCGTTTACAAAGGTCCGATCGAATATGCCCATAGCTGTTAATTTAAGAATGAACACGATGACTCACATACACGGAGTATCAATGAAGGTCGGATATTATCAAAAAATGAAGGGCAAAAAATAATCAATGGTGAAAGAGATAGTGTTATGGGCTCACATGTGTGACCATATTGTATGCACAAAACATCCAGCATGGTGAAAGAGTATATGCATGCATCTAGGATATTGGACAGGGACAAACGTTGGTGCACATATAGAGAATTGAATCAAGGATTTATGAATGGAAGACGAAGTCCAGTATTATACTTCATTCAGGTACGATTACGTTTTATAGCGGCAAATCGACTCTCGGCTCTCATGGTGCCACGTCAGTATATCTGCATGTGTAACAACTGTTACACTCTTAGGCCACCCGTTGACTAATTTTTTCTAGAATGCTTACATGAAAAATATTTCGCAAGGCCCCTCTGTCCTCCAGCTTTTCATTTGTCTCAAATATCTGTATCTATTCCATGTTACCAAAAGAAAAGAATAACCCCATTGATCACATGCTAATGCACTTCGCTGTGCTTATAGTAACAACATTAAAAATTTAGACACTGATGAGATAGATGTATTCATAGTGTATCTAAATGACAAATAATTTAATGACTATTATTCATGTAATTAAAAGGAAATTACTTCCGAGTGTGTATCCAACCAAACACGAAAGGGTAAAACGTTAGCCTCCTACTAGCCTCAAAGCGGGCCCCAGCTTGAGAACTGCCTACCAGAGGCGGTTCACGGCACTGACTGCCGTTGCTAATATAAGAGACGGTCCGTACCATGAGGCGTCTCTGGTATTGCCACTTACAAGAGGTGGTTCATGCCCTGGACTCCTACTAAGTTTGAATTAGCGGGAGCGGTATGTGCTATGAGCCGCCTCTGTTAAGTCTCACTAGATGTGGTCCATGTTTCGAACCACACCCTAGTATTTTAGTACAATAAATATACGAGACTAGGAGATCCCCTCATCCAACCTGCAGCCACCGCCCCTTCCTCTTCCCTCCCCCGGTGCCCTTGCCCCTCTGGCCTGCCGCACCATCGCCAACGTTGCCCCCCTCTCCCACACCCTCGCTGATGCTGCGCCGCCCTGGCCGCTCCTCCGATGCCACGGTGGCTGTGCCCTCGCCTACCCCTCTAGTGGCAGACCCAGCTGCTCCTTCGATGCTGCGGCCATCGCACCCCGCCCCAGCTCGCGCCTTCGATGCCTTGGTCGGCCCAATCCTTTCCTTTGACACCACGGTTGCCGCCGCCCGGCCCGCCCCTCCGACATCGTGTGCCATCCGCTTCTCCGATGCCACAGCCCCGCCTCCTCCGTTGCTGCAGCCCCACCCCCCTCAGCCGACGTCGCAGCCCCTCCGCCACACTTGTGGCTCCGTTCCGCCGCTATTGCCACAAGGTAGTAGGCGCCTCGGCCCTGCCACCACACCTGACACCCAACACAGCTGGATTTCTTTGAACAGTGATGAACTCTATGTTACTAGATTTGCTTTGAATCAATGATGGATTTGGTTGGAACGTGATGGATGGATGTTGATTTTGATGTATGTGATGAAATCTTTTGTATGTATTTATTCCTCTTATGAAATCTGTCAATGAACTCATTGTGTATACATATAAATCTACGTAAATTCAGAAAATGAAATATATAAAAAATATTTTGGTTCCCTAGGCGGTAATAGGAACAAATTTAAAATGGGTAGAAAGCAGTAGCAAATCTTAAAAAATAATTCAGAGGTGGTGCATTATATGAAGCACTCCTGCTAATTTCCTAGTAGGAGCGGTTCATATTATGCATTGTCTTGGCATTTGATTAGTAGGAATGGTTCATAATATGGACCACTTCTGATACGCAATACCAAGAGTGGTTAGAAAACTGCTCCTACTACTAGGAGATAGTAGGATCATTACGGTAGAAGCCCTGGAACATCCTCTGATGGCACTTTGTGGACCGCTCCTGCTAACTCCTTCTGTCCTAGTGTAGCCTTGAATAATCTTTTCTTTTGACTCAATTAGTATGCGGTTTTAATTTGTTTCGTCTCTGGACAAGTTTTTTTACTAGCACTTCCTTTATTGGTATATACTTTTTAAAACAAAACTGATGCCATTAGATCATATAATGTCATATTAACAGTACTCGCTATGTTCCAAATTGCAAGGGTTCTAAACTTCTTTTTATTTATCCATATTCATATAGATGTTGATAAATTTAGACAAATATCGAATACACATACATAGAGGAATGAGTAAATCTAGTAGTTGAGGTCTAAAACCTTTTATAATTTGGAATAGAGGAAATATAATTCTTTGGTCAAAGTATTATCTCGAAGAAATAAAATACGCCTACTACTAATTTAGGTCGGCATATAAACAATTGTATGTGAAGAAGCAGCCCATGCAAGAATTTATTAGCCAGATGTCGACAGCTGCTTCCCTGAACCCGAGAAACAAAGCTTGTCTATAAATTCAGACGCCCATATCGACTAGCCCATAGAGAATTAGAGGTATAGGGGTGATAATGGAATCAATGGCATTCTCATCCTTGCCAGAACTACTCATCTCCACACTTGTAGTTGTATCGTTATACTTGTACATCAAGTTCTGGAGATTGAGGAACCCGTTGTATCCCATAGACTGGCCGGTTGTGGGTGTTCTCCCTTCCCTCGTCACCAGGCTCCACGACCTCCATGACCAACTCACAGTCGTGCTTGCGGCCTCCGGGTGCAACTTCAAGGCACAAGGGCCACTAGCAAGTGGCATGCGGTTCTTTGTCACCTCTGATCCGGCAAATGTCCGGCACATCTTCACCACCAACCATGCAAACTACCCCAAGGGAGAGGAGTTTGCCGAGATCTTTGACATCGTCAGCGGCAGCATCTTCACCGTCGACGGCGAGGCCTGCCGTTGGCAGCGAGCCATATTCCAGAGCCTCCTGAGCAATCCACGGCTGCTTGGCTCCATGGCCAGCTGCTGCCGTGACAAGGTGGTGAACGGTCTCCTCCCGTTCTTGGCCCGGATGGAGAGCACCAGGACCCCATTCGACATGCAGGATCTGGTCACAAGGTTGGTGTTCGACCTTACTGCCACGCCGATCTTCGGCGTGGACCCAGGTTGTTTGTCCACCAACATGCCGTCTATGCATGTTGCGGCGGCCATGGACACGATCATGGAGGTCGGCTTGTTCCGTCACACCATGCCGGCTTCTCTCTGGAAGGTGATGAGGCAGCTAAACATCGGTCCGGAGAGGAAGCTGGCCGTGGCACACAAACAGCTGCACGTGTTCGTGAAGGAGATGACTGAAAAGTGGAAAGCCAGGCACGCCGACGACCACGATGCGGCGGCGGCGGCGGCGGCGGCCATGGACATTCTTTCTGCTGATCCGGTGTACAACGACGACTTGCTACTAAATAAGATACTCATCAACTACATGATTGCCGGGCGGGACACGGTTGGCACAACGCTACCGTGGGTATTCTTCAACCTCGCCAAGAACCCCCGCGTCATCTCCATGATTCGCAAGGAGCTGGCAGCTTCTGCATCTCTCAAGGCGTCTGCCGCTGGCGTTTCCGATGTCACCGCCGCTGGCAACATGGTCTTCTTTGAGCCTGAAGAGACTAAAGACCTAGTTTACCTTCAGGCAGCCATATTTGAGTCACTCAGGCTGTACCCACCTGGGCCTTTTGAGCGCAAGGTGGTGCTGGCCGACGATGTGCTACCAAGTGGTCACCAATTGCAAGCCGGCGAAACCATCCTCATCTCGATTTACTCCATGGGTAGAATGGAAGCACTTTGGGGAAAGGATTGCCACGAGTACAGGCCTGAGAGGTGGCTCTCTGACGACGGTGCTAAGCTGCGGTACATCGCGCCTCACAAATTCATGGCGTTTAACTCAGGGCCGAGGATGTGCCTTGGCAAGGACATAGCGATCGCGCAGATGAAGACCATCGTTGCCGCGGTGGTGTGGAACTTTGATATGAAGGTTTTGGAGGGGCAGAGCATTAGCCCAAAGCTGTCGTGTATTCTGCAAATGAAGAGTGGGCTCATGGTAACGGTCAACATGAGAGAGAAATATGGCGCTTAATCATGAAGAGATAGGCTTGCAAATGCAACTGCAAAGTCAAGCAGCATGTGCCTGCGGCCCTGCATAATGGGGTTTCAAAACTCAGTAGTACCCGGAAGATCCAGAGATATTGTGAACAAAATGGGTAAAATACGAAAATGTAACAAATTAAATAATGCAACCATATATAGCACTATAGCACATGTATTTCCGAGATGTAATGAAGTCGGGAGGCAAGATGGAGTGGTACTTTAATTTGGGCTTTTGTCCCCAGCCTTAGGACACCGCGCAGCGCTCCCAAACTCATCTTGTGGGGCTCGCCACTCATGTGCTATATCTTTCTGCTGCCGAATCCGTGGATCCTCCTCCATCGTTTCTCTTCTAGGATCACTTCCATAGGTTACTAGTACTACCATATGCCCTGATCCTTGGGTCTCACCATCTCCTCTGTCACACACTAATTTTTTACAGATACTGTTAAAATTTTCATTTTAGAATGCGATAGAGAAAAATCAATAAAATAAATAATTTTATAAATTTTCTAATATGTTAGTTGATTTTGTTAAAGAAATGGTATAAAATTCCTTACAATTTCTAAATTTGAATTAAATTGTTTGTTCCATGCTTACCATGATGGACAATTCAATCGTTGTGTTGGATAAATGCCAAAAGTTTGATCCCCCAACGATAGAACACTAATGCTCTTTTTAGGCCTAATTCTAACACAAGAAACCAGTATAGCGAAACATAGCCATAATAGCATTCCAAGATCTCAAATCATCGAGCAAGATAAGATGCAGTCTGCGGTTACAAAAGCCTTACATTCAGAGTTGCTGCTTCTAAACAAAACATCAGAACCAAAAAAAAAAAAATGCTCAGTGACCGGGGGGCAATCAAGTTTATCACATCATGCATGCAAACCTACCCACATGTGACCATGTGTGATATCAGATCAGGTTTATGAAAAATTTTATCCCTACTGCCATGGAGTTAGCATAGCTAACATTGTCGAGTTTGGTTTTGACTGAATTGCCAGTTTGGAAAGACTATGTAACCATCGCTTATACAAAAGTACAACAAAAGTGAAGGACTTGACCATCTAACAAACAGCACAAGTTTCTCACAAAGGAAAACTGAGAGGGGAGGACCATCCCTAAGATTGAGAGTAGCACCAAAGCGAATGGCTATAATTGCACAGTATGAATACTTGGTGGGAGGGCGTCCAATAAGGTGGAATAGGATTATTTATTCTACATCCAAGCAAGTTACTCAGAAAATTTGCGTTGATACAGAATTATTGACACCTCTTGTCCCTCCTCACTCCAGTGAAGATCGTCACAGGATAGCAATGACAACCCCTTGGTTGGTAACAACAGTAGGTTGATGAAACTGTGTGGATCATCGATAGGATCATCACATGAAGCTTCTAAGCTTGGTCGTTGCCAGAAGGTGGACACGATGCCAGCATGTGTTCAGAATCCCTCTCAGATTCCAAATCGACTCCACACTCTCAGGTTGCACATTTGCGCTGGAATCAACCTGCAGGATTTGTGAAAGATGAAACCAATGACAAGATTCAGCACACTTATCATGACAAATTCAGAGGCCTTAAGTCATAAAAAATTAAGTCAGAAATATCAGTGATGTGAATCTGGTACTAACTGGAAAGGGATAAAGCATACCGCTTTTGCAACAATCTCAGTGTCGCCTTTGACATCAACAATGGCCTTGAAGAGAACCCACGCCCACTTATCACTGGTTATGTCACCTGCCACATACGGGATACCCTCCTTTTGGAACCGTTCTGCACCAAACCAACTCTTGCCACCATCTATTGATATGTCAACCCTCTCAATGCCCCTGCCACCTCCCGACAAGGCATATCCAGCAACAGTGACCTGAAGAACAAGGTGACGATGACGTCTAGAACACAAATGAAAAACGAACTCATAAAATAAGCAAAGGTTGAGTTAAGAATTCCATGTAACCTGTCCAGGTTTGATGGCACTTGTGTCTTCCAAAGAACATATTGCAGACTGAAATATCAGAGTGAATTTAGAAAATTAGTACACAACTTACAGGTTTATAACAAATATATGCCACACTATGTAGTGAAGATAATTGTTGCAGAGATGAAGACCGGACCATAATTTTTGAAATGGTGTAAAAATTTAAATGAATCTTTACAGGGGTTCAGTATGTATGAACGTTAATGTGTTACTTGCTCAATATGTCAACAGCAGTTCCTAAAACTTGTTTATTAGATAGGAAACATGCTGCATGCCAAGTTAGTTCAATCTGACGTGTACCGAAACAATATTTACGACTAACAATATGAACACGGTTTTTATCCCTTTTTCAGTAGATCCAGATATTAGTGCTTACAACCCATGGATATCTATGAACCCTCACCTCGTATATGATACCGAATACTTGTAGGATAGCAGTACTGCTTTGATAATTGTCCAACAAGTATTGAAAAATTTCATGATTTTCAAATAAATAAAATAATTATGATACTTTGAAAATACATCTCCGGTTATTATGCAACACCTTTGAATTCTAACCCTTCAGTATACTCATAAGCCCACACAGGTGCAGCTAGTCGAGCTATCAGTATTATAGTTATTAATATGAAATGAATAATGAGCCAATCAAATAGCCATATAACCTTTCAAGAAATGTTGATTTCTATTTGTTAAATATATACACACGCGTGTATCCTAGCATCAACAGTTTAGGAAAAATGGCATGCCACGGTATCACCATATTGAGTATCTGTATTGATGTCGAAGTATATGGGTAACATGTATTAGTGCTAGCAGCTGATTGCCATAACTGATAAGACAAGATTGTTAAGAATTATTAAAACACCTGAACTGGGTAGTCCATTTGGGGCTTCCTGGTTGACCACACAATATTATCCCAATCAACTGATGGAGGGAACATTTTATAATCTTTTTGCATGAAGAAACCCTGAATCACGAACAGATAAGTTAGACTCATCTCATATCCAAACTGAAAATTGAAACAACACATAACAATGAAGTTAGCATACTGAACCTGAGACTCTTCCTCAATTATGTCAATTCTATCTAACCATTTGACAGAACGGGCACCAATGCAACCTGGAACAATGCCACGGAGAGGGTATCCATGATCACGCTTGAGTACCTTTGGAACAGAACATATTTGGGATATGATTCAGATATATATGCACATGTAAATGGAATAGTCAGAGGATTGTCAGATATCCAAATCAATGTAGGCAAACATGATTCGCATAGTGAAATAATGTAAATGAAAGTAGGTTACCTCGCCATTCATTTCATAAGCAAGCAGTACATCTGCTGCAGGATTTGTTGCTTGGCCCAAGGGAATTGATGCTTTGTATGGGCCACCTTTTTCCTCCTGACGGAGTCATGAAGATAGTTTTATACACAATATAATATGGTGCCAGGCTCTGTTGAGCAAGTAGATTCAGAAAACTCACTGGACACTGATCAACGCTAATGAACTCAGCATGCTTTCCACCAGAGGGAGTGATTTCAGTATGATACGGCACACCAACGAGCTGAAGGACATCTGATAATTTAGCTCCTCCCCATGTTGCTGAAATCAAGCACATGCCGAGTACGCAACAGGAATAGTAATAGAAAGCCAAGGCAACGTCATGAACACATTAATTAATGGATGGAAGTTTGATTCTTGTCACTGCTGACTGACTGACTGACTGAACGATGAGCGTACTTACCATTCCCAAGAGCGCAAACATCCCAGCCAACGCCCCTCACTTTCCTGCTCTTGCTCATCTCCGTCCTCCTGTTCCCTGCACACTGAACTACCCCAGATTACATCACATCGATTCGGCTCCAAGGATCCACACCAGAGATCACTGAAACATCGAGAGCAGCACCTGTAAAGTGGCAGTAACATTGTACTTTGGCAGCTTCCTGCAAACGATCAAACCAAGGCAAAGCAAGCATACAAACAGAAGGCCTTAGCCCTCCTCCGAGTTGGCATATCATCGAACAGAAGGAAGGTATGCTGAAACAACGTTGAATGATGAACGATCGATCGAATGATTCCCGCGCCACATACACACCTGATGTCATCGAGAGAGAGACGCCTGGGCCCGTCTGCGAGGCCGCCGATGGTCAAGAAGTAGCTGCAAATCACCCACGCGGCAGTAAGGCAAGCAGCCAGCAGCCCAGCAGTCGAGCAAGCGCTACCGCGTCAAGAACGGCGCCATCGATCGCCCATCCGGAGAAGTAGAAAGGACAGCAAGAGCGGAGCACCTGTCGATGTCGTCGAGGATGGGGATGGGGCCGTGGTTGCGCTTGAAGAAGAGGTCCACGGGGGTGATGTACGACGCCACCAAGTCCCGCCGCACCGGCTCCGCGTTGAAGGGCTCCTGCACAACGTACGATCGGAGCTTGAGGAATCAAGAAGCTCCGGAAGGAAAAGACGCTGAAACCGTGGGGGTTCGTTCCATCGTGATCGATGGTGTGGCATGGGAGCGCGACGCGCCAGAGACCTTGGCGTTGATGCGGAGAGAGGGGTGCCGAGGGGGCTCGCGGGAGTAATCGGAGGGCCCCCGCAGCGCGCCTTGCGCCATCCTTGTTTTCTTTTCTTTGGCAAGTCCACAAGGGTGCGTGCGCAATGTGCTGCGCCGCCGGCTGCCGGGAGAGGGGGTTGGCGGCTCTTTTTAGGAGCTGCGAAATGGAGCGGTTTAGATGTTGCCTAGGCGGCGGCTAACGGTTTTCAAAGCAAAGCTGGATTCTGGATTCTCTGGAAGGGAGAGGATTATATATTAAACTTTGAGAACAGGACCTCGCCCGATTACTACAGAAAGAGCCCTGGAAACCGAGAAAATACAGCACAAACACTGAAACACAGCCGGGTTCTTCGTTTCGTCCGAGATGCTCCGCTACCTGACCTGACACCACAGATGACCGGATCACCAGTTCACCACCAGACGCCAGAGCCGGAGATCAATCCCAGGGCCAGTTCCAGCCGAGGGTGGCCAAACGGGCGGCACGGCACGGCCCGGCCCGATTAGGGCACGCCGTGCCGTGCCGTGCCGTGCCGTCCGGCACTGCGGGCCTCGGCCGCGGCCCAAGCACGGTACGCTGGCCTGCTATCCGTGCCGGGTCGGCCCGCCGGCACGATGGTGCAGCGAGAGGAGAAGAAGAAAATATGAGAAAATCGCAAAATTGAGGTGTGAAGGGGGTTCGAACCCCTTACCTCCTGGGTGGAGGCGCTAAACGCACTGCACTAGCCACTCCAATTGTTTTCTTTTTGTGTTTGTATTGAAATAATATATTATGATATATATATACTGGTACATAAAAAATAAAAAAAGATATAATCGTGCCGTGCCGGGCCGGCACGGCGTGCCTTGGCCTCGGCCCAGGCACGGCATGGGTACGGACCGGGCCGGCACGGGCACGATTAGGGCCGTGCCGTGCCGTGCCTAGGCACTGTGGGCCGTGCCGTGCCTCGGGCCGGCCCACTAGGCACGGCCCATTTGGCCATCTATGGTTCCAGCGAGCAATACCTAGACATTGGAGAAACCGCAAAATGCAGCATGCTGTGCTTGTTGGATGAGGAAGCGTAGACGATCCGGACGGCCACGTGTGTGCAGAAAAGACGAGGTCCCACCAAGCATGCTATTTTTGTTTTTGCACGGAAACACAGCGGTAGAGAAAATAAAAATAATAATTACGGACGTACCGATGTACTAAATATACACATAAATAAATAAAGATATATAGGTAAAGAAAATATGAACTCCCTCCATTTCTTTTAATTTGACGCTTCTATGAAAAAATAAACTATCCAACGACAACTATTAGAAAATCAAGAAAGTATTTAATTGATTTTTTGGTCAATAGATTGTCTATTGTACGTCATAGCCTCCAAGAGTGAGAGCCATCCGATTTATGCGACGTAGAATTCTTGGTCGCCAAGGCTTCTTGGTTCCCGATGCTCTGTAAGAACTCCCATTTACTTAGTACTTCACGGAACATATTTCATTAAGTTGTGCGTGGACGGCGGTGGCAGTTTTGTTTCTCTTCTTCCATGCTGCTCTTAGATAGGCGTTGACGTGATGCCTTAGTTGCTATGTAGTGCCATTGGAAAGTGGAAACGCATGCGCCACCACGGCCAGTGACGGCGTCAACCTTCAGTGCTTGGTGCATTGCCTTGTGTGGATGGTGGCATGCATCTAGCATCCATGGCAAGGTTGCAAAAAGCGCTTGGTAGAATCTAGGCGTGACCCTCCGCCTAGTGCCTAGGCATTTTATAGGCGGTCTCCTAGGCGAGGAGGAGGATTGGGGGAGGCTGGATAGAGGAGCAAAGAATGAGGGTTTGAGAGGGAACAGAGGAGGGAGGAGGGTTGGAGGAAGGAGAAGACAGTAACACCAAACTGGTATAACATTTACTAGCCCATACAACCCATCTCAACACACAGCCCACAAGTTGCCCTACACTGGCTTCTCTCCTCGCCGCCAGCCTCCTCATGTGTAGGCCACCAATGCCACCAGATGCCTCTTCTCCGCGCAGGCTGCCACCGCCGCTCGCCCCTCGTCCACGGCTTTGCCAGTCGCCCCTCTCCTCCGCGCACACCACCTCCAAGTAGGCCGCCAATCGCCCCTGTCCCCCTCCTTCTCCTCCACCACCATTCGCCCTTCTCTGCATGGCTCCGCCTTGGTCTCTCTCTTTCTCCGTAGCCGCCTGAACCTCCTCCGCAAACTTGGCCCCAGCTACCCCACAAGGTGAGGTGGCAGCCCTCCATCCAGCTCGGAAGCATGCCTAGGCAACCACGAGAATTCTGCGTTGTTGAACACTGCTCCATAGCGAGGAGATAGGTATACAAGGGTACGCATTACCCCGACGCTCCTACTCTCGACTGTGCCCAACTTGTAAGAGCTCCAACGTCCTCATGCGCAGATGAGGTTCGTGTCCCGTGGAGTCGACAGCGATGCAAGCATGGAGGCCGTCGAGCGCAGAGGAAAGCTCGTCCTCCGATAAGCCTCACTGATGCAGGCGTTGGCTATGAAGACCTCGGCAAATTGGCGGCACGTTGAGCTATGCCTCATTGCTGATCTACTTTGTTCACGTGTGCTACCAATTCCATCCATGCATGCACAAAACTGAGCGAAAAGAGAGATGTTAATCACCATTTCCAGCCATGGTCATTAGATACCACTCATGGAAGAGATATGAGAGCAGCAGGGGGGCATGTTTGGAACAAGGGAAAATTTTCCTATTCCTATATTTTTCTTATGAAATTGAACTAATTCCTGTGAAATTCTTGCACGATGTGAAATTCCTGCATTCCAAATGGGCCCTAAGGGTGGAGGAGAGTTCATCGCTAGGGTTCATCATTGTGTGTGACTCTTATGAACATCATACCAAACTCTGATTGTCACCCTCGTCTTGTCATGCCGTTTTGTTCCACAAGTGGCATCAGTTTTTTTGGTATGTTGTTCATTTGAGATCATTTTATATGTCACCTAGTATGCTTTATGTTAGTTTAGCTTTGCATGTTAGGTTACGTTCTTGTTTGTGATAGCCATTTTTCATATTAGCTTATGTGACACTCTATCTCAACAGATTTGACTATCCTAAAAGTGAAGTACAACGGCAAGAACAAACAATTTGGGGTTGCTCGTAGAACCAAGGATTTGGCACAAGAATACCACAATCCAACCACATACTTGTAGTCCAAACGCTTATCAAAAGAAGGTTCCATCCTTGGCCAAAAATGAAACACACCAAAAGCCAAGGAAAGAGACCAAGATCCAAACTAGAAAGAGCGAGAAAGGCACACATACACAGGCAACAGCACAAAAAACCATCTATTGAATTGCCCAAAGCCAAAGGGTCTCAAGTTGACAAGATTATAAGATGATTTTGTTTCCAAGCTAACCACCCTCTCCTACCCTCTTACAATGGAGTCTAGATTACTCTAGTGCTCTCTAATCTTAAAGTACTTTGCTTGGAGCAAGAAAACCTACGCTTAGAGACCTAAGCAACCCTAATTTCTACACAAGGAGAAGCTTGTGACAACAGCTATTTCCTTGTTTATATTATATGACCCTCTACTAGGATGTTTTGCAAATAACCCCCTAAGATACAAACTCTTAACTTTAAAATGCCCTTGATGCCATGTAACTTGGATGGACAAACACGATGGAGTCCATGACTGTTGGCGGTTCTTAGCCTACCGGATTTTACTCCGCAAGCGCATGGAGACCGCTGTAACCTTTCACCTGGAGTATTCCAAGGTATCATATTTATCCATAGGGAAGCATTGAGATAGAGATATCAAACTATCATTCATCCAGCTTGGCAAGAAAACAGGTAAAGCTAGGAGGACAACGAGACAGGGACGGCTATACGGTCTTCTATCTCTTCTAGCATACAAGAGCTATCCGTGCTAAGGGTCGAAAGGATCTCAATAGAGTTATGACTTGCGTCGAGCGAAATTCCGACGCCTCGAGGGGTCAAGGGGTAGATAGTAGACCACCGAAGAAGACCCGGTTAACGCCTATGGGCCTACCGAACGAACGGGCCTGAGATACACAAGCACACCACACACTGTCACCGAGTGGGGCTATCAAGCAAATCTGCGTGGATAGGGTGGCACGCTACAAACCTGTTCAAGCGAAGCTTGAACAATAATAGTTCATCCTTGGCCAAAGGAGAGGAACTAACTAGAGCCTAGCGTATAGGTTGGATTGTAACACTAGCAAGCATAACAACGATCAATCTATTCTAGTTTAGCACAACTCAGGCCTCAACTTGGTATGCCCAAAAGGAAAAAGGTGCTTAACAGCTGCATACATACCAAGCGAGTAACTAACTAGAGCAGAAAGATAAGTGCATAGAGTAGAAACATGAAATACTTGCACTTGTCAATAAAAGGAAAGTAGGGCTCAAGATAAGCAAATGAAATACATTACCGAGTACTTTCGACTGACTTCGATACAGCAGACCTTGTCTAACTCCTAAACTAAAAACTGCTTTCAGAATGGAAGCCCCTCCCGTGAGGAGCCTCCTAGAGGGAGAAAGAGAGTTCACATGGTGTGAAATGGTACATTTTGGAGTGGGGGGAGTGCCCCTCTATTTATAGGACGAAGAAGGTCGGTGGGGGGCAGCAAGTCGTTTGATCGGGCGGCCACGTGGGTGGTCGGCCGACCATCACGGAGGTCGGCTGACCAAGCCATGGTCGGCCCACCATCCTCCAAGGTCGGCCGACCATCCGATGCACCGCCTCACTTCTCCAATGCCTAGGATGCCTTCTGTAAGTCGGTTTCCATTGATACACGTGTTGAACATGTCCGGGCATCCAACGTGGTGACCCTGCAGGCCAAGTAATGGACCGGGCGGCCATTTGAGGTGGTCGACTGGCCAAGCCTAGGGTCGGCCGACAAAGCCCAAGGTCGGCTGCCCTAGGCCAAGGTCGGCCGACCATCATTTTAGCCTTTCAGCAGTTCCTCGGCCCGTGTGGTGGCCTTCCGACGTTGGATTCGACTTGGGCTTGTTCCACCTTGTGTATGATGACTTCCTTGGATAAATAAGATGAAGTATGAGGCATTTTGGGAGAGTAGGTGGTCGGCCGGCTATGCCTTTGGTCGCCCGACCAAGGTCATGGTCGCCCGACCATCTCTCACAGCCCATGTTGTCAACCTTGCGACAGCCATAACTTTAGCGTCCCGACTCCAAATTGAGTGAACCAAAACTCCATTTTGATTGTTTCGACGAGCGCTTTGCTACGGCTTGGTCCATGAGGGCATTTGAGCTACTTTATAATGATGTTATTTCCCATTCATTCTCAAGCCCTTTTATGTGATGATTCTCTTTTGCTCCAAATGATGTTCTTTTGTATGGAATGTGAGCTTCTCCCTGTGATACATCGAAAACCACCAAAACTTATAGAATTCGTTAGTGTTAGGTAAATAATGCATAGAACTTTATGTATACCCCATTTATTTACCAAGGGATTAACGGTCGAAATAGGAAAATAACGACCGTCAACAATGACCTTCTTCGCCTTGAAGCAATCTCCCGATGTCCTCAACGTGTCCAGTAGTCCTTCCTTTGGCTAGGTCCAGTTTTGGTGAATCAGCAACCAGCCCCTAGTTTTGATGCTCCAAACAAGAAATTATCTTAAGCCTTTGTTTTGGCGATGGAACCGAGAAACAATCTTAGGCCCCGGTTTTGGCGATGGAACCGAGAAACAATCTTAGGCCCCGGGTAGGTGGGGGTTTTGAAACCCACCAAGCTGTCCCCTCGACTCCAAGTCCATCTGAAGCTAGGCATAGATCCAAGTACCCCCTAGGCCACCTATGAGTCCATTGACATGGTTTTGTAACGCTTAACCACCACCTCTCAATGCACATGAGAGGACTTTCCTCCAAATAACTCTTAGTTCGTTGACGAGCACTCATCACATATAGGACTAACTAACTAGACTCAGTGCATCGAGTCCCTCACAGTGAGCATAAAGGGCTACAAAAACCTAACCTCTAGATCTCGTCTGCCCAATCCAAATTACAGGGAGGTGTTTAGGATTATAAGGCATATGGTGCTGGAATGGATTGGCAATTGGTATTTCCATTTTGATACCTTGAGCATGAGAGAATGCTATTTCCATTTTGATGTTTCAAAATATTGTAATATGAGAGCCGTGTACAGTAGCCTAGTTAGAAACAGTCTTATGTAAAGATTTCACTTCTTTTGTCTCAGTTGCTGTTTTACAAGATTTCATTTCCACCATTTTACCACATATATATACATGCATCACCATGTTAATTTTTTTGCTTTGTTCATTCCTTGATATAGAACTGCTCTAAAACTGATTCTATCCTTCTTGTAGATGCCTTGCATGAAGAGTACCACCCGCAAGAGTACCGGTGGGTGCAGTCATTTTGCACCACTTGTTGGGTAACATAAGGCTCAGGTCTAGCCTAAGCAGCAGATTGAGCCGTAGCAGCTTCAGTCCATGCTTGAGTAGCATGTGGAGCTCTAGGAGCCCCAGTAGCCTAAGGAGCAATCGCCACAGCAGGCACCTTCGTATCCACAAGAGAAGCCCGAGGAGGTCATGGAGGTATCCCTACCCCTTCATGAGGAGTAAGAGGTGGTGGTGGAGGAGGATGACACCGACTCTGACGAGTCCTTTGAGGTGGACTATGGGGAGGTTCCTAAGGGGGACGACGCCAAAGGGCATAGGAGCCTTTGGGTAGAGCCCATAGCCACACCTAGTGGTGGGTGAGGGTGACACCGCTAGAAATGTCCCTGTTGACGCGGACGGCGCCGCTGAGGACATGTCACTATTGGTGTGTACTAATGAGGTGCACCTTCACGATGGTCTGCATCTGAGCTTTCCTAGGATGTTGCATCAGGCTATCTAGGTGTTGAACCACACCAACGTGGAGATCAGCTACAGGGTCATGTAGAGCTCACACCCTCTCTACCCCGACAAGTTAAATGCAGTCCCACGTCTTGTGGTTGATAAGCCGACGCATGGAGATTCTACGATGGCTAGGAAGCACTACTTTGTGGCACCTCATGCAACCATCGACATGGCCATCAATAATGCTGCACGTCTGGCATTTGGAGGAGATGATCACCGTCCTATTTTCAGTCAATCTGCATACTGCTTACCTTCCACGCCGCAAGAGTAGCAAAGTGGGCCACCAGATAGCTTCACTAGAGAATGAGAACAACCTTCAACTCGTCTCGCTGGTGAACTATATGACAACTTTGAGTACAGAGCACGATGCCTTCCTAGACGAGCACCATTGTCTATAGAAGAAGTGTGTGCCCCTGCAGGAGCTTGCAGGAGAGGCGAGGTGCCACACATGAAGCCATCGCAGCCTCCTCTGCGCAAGAGGGTGTGCTACGGAGAGATCATTGCCGCACTAGGGTGCTCTACTATGATGACTAGTTAGCCCTGCTGTTTTACCGGTTCTGATTGTTGAGTCGTTTGAGTTAATTTCCCTTCGTGTGTCGAACTTGTTTAATTTTGAGTGCTTAGATATTTGCTACTAGCAATTGGCCCGTGTGTTGCTACGGGTGTCTTATATTTGACAGTGTGTGGATAACCATTCATTCAGTAGTGAAAGAGCATACAATAGGCACTAATAACTCTAAATAAAAGAAATGAAGTTCTGTCAACAAATTGAAGGCATATCTACGAGTATCGTCAAGGATGTTTGAACCGTACATCAATATCTATAGACCCTATGCTGCGAGTGCTAGAGAATATTTTGGTCAACCACCGGCACTATGCCTTGTCCGGTTTTTAGAAGGATGTTTGGCAATGGCTTTTATAAAAATTCTATGATTAGTTAGCAAACTATATAGAAAACATGTTAGCTAAACTTCTCATAAAAAAGTAATGAAGTTAGAAAGCCATTAGATTGTCCCACAATTTAGTTTAGAACAAAACAATAGAAATCTCAACGCTAGTGGCTTAGTGCTTACACCATTCTTTTGCCTACTTTTTCTTCCTTTGTATTTTCGACTTGTGTCCTCAAGATCAATAATTTTCCTAAAGTCTTTGTTATCCTACTTTATGACTAAACGTCATTCATAAAATAGCTGTATGCAAGTGATTTTGGTTAAGTCTCACAACGGTGTGTGGTCACCTTTATTTTCCTCCAGCTCCATCTATGATAAAACATGTAAATTATTTATAGTATACATACATATGGAGCAAATATCTTTACCCTATACTACCCCTCTACTAACTACTACCCCTCTATTTTTTTAATTTTTCCACCCACAGCACCAGTCCACTAGTCCACCCACTCGGTCCACACCCTCCTCCTAGCCCTCTCCCACTCGGTCGCATGCCGCACCCCGCCTCTCTAGCCACGGCGAGCGGATCCGCCTCCGGGCCCTATGGCCACCTCCCCGCCGGCCCCCGCGGCCAACTACTCCCTCCCTCTGTCCGCCAGCCGCGTGCCACCCGCGCCGCACGGGCTGCCTCCTCTCTGCTGGGCGCCGGCCATAGCGCCTCCCCAGGCCGGGTCCGCCATGGCCGCCACCGGCCCCGTCTCCTCCGGCCATATCCACCTCCATGGAGCTTCGGCACGCCGTCTCCAAGCTGTACGCCACCATGGAGCTCCGTCGTCCCGCCTCCGCTCCCTTCCCACGGCGCTCCCCGCCGGCCCCACGGCGCTCCTCGCTGGCCCCGCCTCCCAGTAGATCTAGGCGCCGTCGGCCTCCTCCCGTGCTCCGACGTAGATCCGGGCGGCTCTTCTCCACCCGAGCTGCCGGCTCTCCTCGGGCGCCATGAACCCCCACCTCCCTCGATCTGGCCTCCATGTCGCGCCTCCGTCTCCGAGCTCCGCGCCTGCACTCGCCCACTCACTCCCGGCCTCCACCAGTCCTCCACCAACAGCCGCTGTCACCCGCCCGCCGGCCGCTGCAGCACCGTACTTGGCACGCCCGCAGCCTCCTCCTCCTCCTCTAGGAGCCGCCTCGCCGGTCCTCCCGGCTCTGCTGCTCCGTGCCTCCATCTCTGAGCTCCGTCGCCTTCGACGGCCTTCGAGATCCATGCCTTTGTCTCCGAACTCCACCGCCTCCGTCCTCCAAGATCTGACGCCTACGGTCTGCGAGCTCCCGCCTCCTGTGCTCTGGGATCGGGAGGCGGGTGTCGACGGGGCGCATGCGGTGGGCCCAGGCGGGGGAGAGGCGGTGGGGAGAGACTGTGTGCGAGGGCGCGGTGCGTCGGTGCGGTGGTGGTCCGTCGACGGACCACGCCGGATGGGAACCTTACGAACTTTTATAAGGGGTATAGATCATGAACAACTTTTTATTTGCTTCTTTGGTTGTGTGAGAAATCTAGCTATGGAGATTGCCTACAGCACCAACAAGTCTGATATTTATGAAAGTTTGAAATAAAGTAGATCATTGGGTTAAATCTATCTACTGTATTGTTTCATCTACTTTATAGTTACCTCCGCATATCAACATGAATCCTTGTATCAAAGATGTTCTCATAATATCTCTGTTGCAATCATATGGTTAACACTAGGAGAAGTGGCGCTGGTGGTGTTAACTATCTAATTGCAACAAAGATATTATGAAAGATGCTTGATACTAGGATTCATGTTGATATACAAAGGTAACAATAAAGTAGAAAAAACAATAGAGTAGATACCTTTAACCCAGGGATCTACCTTTATTTTAAACTTTCATAAACATTAGACTTATTAATGCTGTAGACAGTCCCCAAAGCTAGATTTCTTACACAACCAAAGAAGCAAATCAATCATTGTTCACAATAGCAAACATCTAAGCACATCAAATTAAACAAGTTCGACACATGAAGGGAAATTAACTCAAACGACTCAGTGACTAGAAACTAGTAAAGTAGTAGGGCTGACTAGTCGTCATGGTAGAGCACCCTACTGCGGCCACTGATCTCACCATAGCGCACCCTCTTGCATGGAAGAGACTATGTTTTCTCCATGTGTGGCACCTCCGTCTCTCCTACCAACTGAGTCTGCAGGGACATGCACCTCTTCTACAAGCGACGGTGCTCATCCAACAAGGCGTCATGCTTTGTGTTCAAAGCCGTTATATAGTGCACCAGCGAGACACACTAAAGGTTGTTCTCATTCTTTTCATTCTATAGTGAAGCTATGGTGGTCCACCTCACCACTCTTGCGGCGAGGAAGGTAGCGACATGCAGATTAACTGAAAACAAGATGGTGAGCATCACAGAAGACTCCAATGGCCTGACGAGCGTCATTGATGGTCACGTCGATAGTCGCGTGAGGTGCCACCAAATAGTGCTTCCTGGCCACGGTAGCACCTTTGTGCGTCGCGTTATCAATCACATGATGCTTGACTACAATGAACCTGTTGAGGGTAGGGAGGGTGCGAGCTCTGTAGCTCTCTACGTTGGTGCTATTCAACTCTTGATAGCCTAGTGCAGCATCCTGGGAAAGTTCAGGTGCAGGCCGTCATAAAGGTGCACCTCATCGGTCCACACAAATGGTGGCGCGTACTCAGCGGCATCATCAACATCAATGGGGGTGTCCCTAGTGGCATCGCCCTCACCTACCACTAGGTGTGGCTGTGGGACTCCACCCAAACGCTCCTAGTGCCCTTGGGCGTCGTCCCACTGGGGAACCTTCCTAGAGTCCACCTCAAAGGAGTGAAGGACTCGTTGTTAGAGTCGATGTCATCCTCCACCGCCGCCACCACCTTAGGATCCTCTTGAGCGGGCGGGGGTACCTCCACCACCTTCTTGGGCTCCTCCTAGTTAGACGAGTTGCCTGCTCCTCTGGCTGCGGGGGCTTCACCTGCTACTCTAGCGGGACCTCAAGTAGCTGGGGCACCACCTATTGACCTGGCTAGACCTCGAGCTTAGACTGCACAACAAGTGGTGCAAAACACCTGCGCCCATCGGTAATCTTTCAGGCGGTCCTCTTCGGGCAAGGCATGTACAAGAAGAATAGAATAAGTCTAAGAGCAGTTCTATATGAAAGAATAAAAAAACAAAAAAATTAACATTGCGATGACATGTGTATATATATATATATGTGGTAAAATGGAGATTTTTTTTTGTAAAACAACAACTGAGGCAAAAGAAGTGAAATACTTAAATATGTCCATTTCTAACTAGGCTACCATCTTACAATCAACACGGCTCTAATACCACTTTTGTTACACTCAGTTTTCAACCAACGAAACAAGACGATACATATATGTGCCAGGAACAAATGTCTCACATATATAACAACAATAATGATATCACAGATCGTGCATAAAGAGTAAAAGCGTTTACATGATGTTTAACATCATTATTACAGATCGTGCATAAAGAGTAAAAGCGTTTACAGATCATGCACAATGAGTCTTTATAACCGAGTCATATAGCGGAAGCAAAGAGCCGCCACAAAGACGTCAACTGAAAGACTAGCACACCTAGAACTTATAAAAATCCTAGAAATGAAGAAATAAAGGTTGGGTATCCACCCAACAAAAGAAATAAAGAAGCAAGCCTGAGTACTTAACTGTACTCAACAAACATAACATGAACCATGATGCACTAAGGTTAGCTGACACAGCTGTTTTGCTTTAATCAGTCAAGTTTTATTTACAACTCTTTACTAAAGTGAGTAACAAGCCTTTAACCCCCAAAGATATTGCATAAAGTATTAATCAAAATTATTGACATTAAAACCATCTTCCAAAATGAACCAAGATCCACTAATCAACAAAAGGGTCCTAGGCACACTCATGACCATGAGCACAGCTAATATATCAGTTTTACACTCTCAAGAGGTGACCCCAGAAGTCGTGAGCTACTCTAGGTGTTCATCACAATGCCTTTGGTGAGATAATTGCCAAGCACACTATGAGGTCTTTGCAAAGATCACTCTAGTATGTTGTAACCACTGCACTTTCGAATCTCAATAGTTAGAGCCCTACTCCAAGGGGTGAAGCAGACAGCACACACAACACAAGGCAGTCCAAGACCCACATGCACATCTCCCCTCTTGCCATTTCGGTAAGCTACAAACACGCTAGAACAACCTAATTAATTAGCCAAGACCGCTCCATCCTAGTCTTGTGGTTGTAGATGGTCACTTCAAGAACATGTCCTAATCTTAATAGAGAGTGTCTATGAGCAAAACCACTAGGCATATCGCTCATGCCACCTAATCCATGTTGCTTAAAATCCATATTTTAAACGAGGCATGAACCACTCAAGCACACATCATAGAGGGTCAAGCTCAATAGTTATATTGCATATAACCAATTTATTAACAAAAGGCACATGACTTAGCGTCGCACCTAACAAAACGTAACCAACATGCATTTCCATAGGTAAATTATCGAGTAAAGAGTAGCTATCATATAGTCCTTATAGGCATACAAGATTAGCACATGAATTTGTATGATTAAAGGGTTATTAGGTATTTAGGTGTAGTCCATCTTATATTTGCCTCCCACAAAAGGGCCTCACTGTTGCTGTTCAAAATCTTCAAAAAGTGATTCCTCAAATCCCATGAACGGCTCAACGTCTAGACACGTTCACAGCAACATACAAGCATTTACATACACACATACCTGCCAGCAAGTAAACAAAGGATAAGAAACAGTACACCATTTCATAAAAGCAGAAAGATAAAACTGTATTAAAAACATTCTACATATTGCCATGAGCACAAGAGCGCAAGAATCACTCAAATCGGAGCTAAAATGTGAAAGTTATACCTAAAACAAGCTGTGTAACTATGAAGTAAAAACTAAGCCAGGGGTTAGATTCACAATACCAAAGGCCGAAATGTAATTAAATCTAACCGCCTAGAGTTTTAGAGCTAAAAACCATGAACCTAGACTGCGGGTTTAAATCTAGGAAATATCAGGTGTTAAACCGATAACAATAGGGCTATACCATATTACTAACCTCCATTCACATATACTAAGCAACTTTGACCAAGGCACGCTTACCAAGGTGTGCCACTTTTAAAAAATAAAATGACCAAAATGCCCTTGTAAAGGTACTTTATCTGTTTTTAGAATGTTCTCTTGAAAGTTTTTGTAAGGGCAAAATAGGAAAATATATTTCGGGAAGCGTGAAGTGTCAAATATTTGTGAACAATAAAAGTGGTCAAAATTGACAAGTATTTGTGGATGGAGATCAGTACTTATCAAAGGCGGTAGACTACAGGTTAATTCTGGAGAAACATGATGATTTACTGCAAACATCCCGCGACTGACTCAGTCAGTGTGACGTGGGGCGCACATGCCCGCCACATGACCTGGCACGTTGCGCGTTTTGATTGGCCACCAAAGGGGAATGCATAGAGTCTAATTGCGGCCCACCATATTAGATCTGAAGATTGAGACTCACTGGGTTCGGGAAGGCCGGTGGTGACCAAAAGCCATGGTGGCGCTCATCCATCCGCGGCGGCACTTCAACGGAGCGAGGCGTTCCCGACACTGAGGCGGAGCCTGCATTACCCGAGCTAGGCCAGAAGAAAGAGGGAATGGAGGCAGTCCTCACCGAGGGCTCGAGGAGGATGGGGAAGGTGAGATAGAGCTTGGCGACGGGTGGAGGCGGACGGGGTACGACGGTGCTCGCTAACGGGAAGACGGTGACGCGCGCCCGTGTCCGGGACCGGGGGATAACATCTGCGACACACCTGCGAATGATATGGTGGTGTTTAGAGGGCCGGAGGGGCTTCGTCGACGAGGAATTGAGGCAGCAGAGCAGCTTACCAAGGGCGGCTCGGCGGCGGATTGCGAGTGCAGCAGATCTCGAGGGTGAAATTGAAGTGGTGCGTGAGGTAAAGGAAATGAATGCGGTCCTCGGGGTGAGCCTTATAGGAAATGAGGGAGGCCGAGAGCAACGGGGCGTGAAGAGAGGCCGTCGACTTGAAGGCTCGCGTCGGCGCGAGGGGAGAGAGAAGGGGAAACTGCCGCGAGGAGGCGGGGGTTGATGGTCGGGCATTTAAGGCAGGGTATCGTGGGTGGGGCTGGGGTTTCCACCTCGGGTTGCTAACATAGCTGGGTGGAACATGGAAAGTGGGGCGGGATCTCCTACGAGAGGTGGGCGACGGGAATGACAGGTGGGCCCCATAGGTCAGAGAGAGGTGTGGGCGACGGACAGGCTTGGCCCAGGCTGGATGGAGGGGCGGGGTGGATTTGGCGCGGTCTGCGTGGGGCCGGTCGGCTAGCCTAGGCTGCTCTGACCTTTTCTTTTTTTGTTTTCTTTTTGAAATCCCATTTTGAATAGTAATTCAAATAAATTTGAATTTGAATCCTTGATTAATAAAAATAAATAAACAATTCACCAGCATGGTTGCACAATAAATTGGGACTATGGTTATTTTATTCGTCTTTTGTTTTATTAAATCATGATAAGCGCAAAACTAAACACATGGGCCTTAGAAAATTAAACAGTTACTTGGAATTTATTATGAAAATTATGAAATTAAAACTAAGGTGTTAAACTCATCATTGTTGGTATAAGAACCAAACTTCCGAACCATAACCAAAGTCCACTAATCACAAAGGTGTCTGGGTCACTCATGACCGTGGGCACTGTTGATATACCTGTTTTACACTCTCAAAAGATTGTACACTTTACCCACATGTTGTGATTCCCGTATGCCAAATGTGGCCAAACCCCTTATATTCACTTCCATTTGTGAATCGACAGGGTTTCACTACGAGGCCTTTACAAAGACTCTCATAAATAACATGCTACAAGATTTGTGGTTAGGGAGTGCACCCTTTCCCAAAGGTGTGAGTGCCCCATAAAGAACACACCACCCCTAAGTGGCCGCGTAACACAAGTACATATTGTAAGGAAAATGGGCCCTAAGCCTTGTGCTTAGTTCCATATGTGATTTTAGTGGTTGAAGTGACAACACATGATATGGGACTAATATTTGTATACAAGTGTTTTTGGTTAGGTCCCAGGATGCAAAAATTGGACTTGGGGTACAAATACCTCAAAGGAGGACCTAAAAGACAATAGAGAAGACCCAAACCGCCATCAAGTTGCAAGCAAGCCGATTTTTTGGGTCACTGGAAGGTCAAAAAGAGCCCCATCGAGGGGTCCAACAAGAAGAACAAGGAGCCAAGATAAAGGCTGAAGACCCGGTGCAAATTCATGCATCGGACAGTCCGGTGGTTCCCCACCGGACAGTCCGATGGTCCTCCACTAGACGATATAGGCTGAGAAGAAGCAACCAAGTCCTAGAGCTGAAGGCACTAGACAGCCGGTGGGTCACCGTCGGACAGTCTGGTGGCACCGTTAAACGATATAAACTAAGGGCACACAAAGTTGAAGACTGAAGCTTTTACACGCATTGCACAGTCCGTCCGGTGGTTCCAACGGTCGACTCCGAAGCCCCAATGGCCGACTCAGCCAAGAAGCCGTTAACACGCACTAGACAGTCCGGTGGTACACCACCAAGGGTGGGTACGCAGAAAAGTGGGAAGATACTCCCAATGGCTAGTTTGGAGGTGTGGGTTATAAATATCCCCATGGCCAGCCTCCACAATGTGGTTGGAGACTCCTGAGCTAACACAAGTGTTGGGGCACCACCTTGATCCATCCAAAGAACCAAATACACACATTTGAGAGCCCAACCACTACAAGAGCTTATAGACACATCCCGGCATAGCGAGAGCTTGCATAGCATCATGGCTCAGGCCTATTTGTCTTCCCCATGCCTGCATGCGCGACCTTGGCGTATCAAGTGTGGTTGTAAGTCTTGCGAGACCTTTTGGAGTGTAGAGTGGCCGCCACCATCTTATGAGAGGCAGGAAGGCCCTCGGCGGTTTGGCCACGGCAGAGAAGCTCCACGAGAAGGACTGAGGGACTCAAGTGTACCGAGTCTAGTCTTTCCTCCTGGCTGTGATGAGAGCTTGTCAACACTGAAGACTTGCTGATGGACGAGCGAGCACCTCCTAAGTGTGACATGGAGGAGAAGCCCTCTTGAGTGGACTGAGAGGCGGTGCCAAAGTGGACTTGGCGTGACAAAAGCCCTACCGAGTGGACTGGCAGGTGGCTTGGGTGGAGGCCCAAGTTAGGCTCAGCCCACAAGTGTGATCGTGGGTGCAGGACGGTGTGATGAGCCGTAAATTCATCGCCTTTGGAGGCCCAATAATCGTTTCCCGGTTTGAGCGTCAAAATCGGGGCCCAAGATCATTTCCTAGTTCCACCGTCAAAACCAGAGACTGGTTGTCGGTATCCCAAAACCGGTAGTTATCCAAAGGGATGAGCTACTAACCACGTGAAGGACATCAGGAGATTACTTCGAGCTGAAGAAGATCAAGGACTCCATCGTGGCCGTTCATCTAAGTTTCCAGCGTCTTTTCCGGCCTCTACAGGCATTTTAGTGTATTTGAGTCTGTATCCCAGGGGCTGTTTGCAAAACAGCATAGATTGAGTCATGTAGTATAAATAAGGAGTTGGCTACCTTAGGCTAACTCTCTTGGCTGGTTAGAAGGTGCTTAGGGCCTAAAAACCCTAAGTTTTTGTTCTCCCAAGCAAGAGCAAACAAGTTTAGTGAGTTTAGAGAGATCTAGGCTCCACCAAAGAGGGTAGGAAGTAGGGTGGCAGCTTGGAGAACGAGATTCATCTTGTAATCTGGATCCAAGACCTCTTTGAGGCTATCAATAGATGGATTTCGTGCAACCCCTTGTGTGCTCTTCTTTGTCCCTCTCTTGATTGGCTTTTGATCTTCGTTTTCTTGCCTTTTGATGTGTTTGGCTTTGGGCAAGAGCAAGATCTTTCTATTGCTGGTGTTTTGGACTGCTAGGATGTGGTTTTGATTGTGGTTTTGTTGCCCAATCTTTGGATCCATGAGCAGCCCCTCCTGTTTCATTCTTGGCAAGTGGACTTCACTTCGAGGTCAAGTCAAATCCGTGGAGAAAAACTTAAGCCTAGGGCTTGATCTATTGGGAAGAGCTTCTCTATGGACTAAACAAAGTCCTTGCAAAGTTTGGTGAAGTTTAGAGTCCATTTGATCAAGTTTTGGATCGATTTTGAGTATTCTCGGGCTATTTTCTTTACTCAGGCTACCCTGTTCAATACCACCAAACTGTCCGGTGGTGAGGCACTAGACTGTCCGGTGGCCTAGGGTTTAGCCCGGGCGGAGTTTACGAGGCTCGGCCTCCCAGGGCTTTTAGCAGCCACCGGACTGTCTGGCGGTGTCTGCTTGAGGGTCAAGCCCTTGGCCTATATTGTCTGGTGGGTGTATCGGACTATCCGGCACTTAGGCTCCGGTGCCTTGGCGTCGGACTGTCCGGTGGCTCCTGCTCCCGACGGTTCTAGGCTCGTTTTGCATCGTGTTCTCTCTGCGTTTGAGCGAGTGCTGTGTAGTGCTTCCGTAGTGCTTTCCTCATCGTGTCCTAGGGTCAGTAGCACTTGTTGCTATGTGATCTTGCACATTTGAGAAGAGAGGATTTTTGGATGCTAGGTTTTAGGTGTCGACCTATTCGCTCCCCCTCTAGGTCGCTCTTTCAGTCCTCAATTGGTATCAGAGCCAAGTTATAGCAAGTTGAAGGCTTCGAAGGTTGACGCTCAGGCGCAGTCCAGAATGAGCGGACGAACTTCTAAGTCTCTAGCTCTTATGTCGGGCCCTAGTAGTGGCAGTGTTGCTCACGCTATCCTTTCTGTTGGCTATGCTTTGTCTTTGGTTTCAGCTAAGGAGGAGGAACTGGAGGCTCTTGATGATGATTAGCTGTGCTTACTCTCCAACAAGTTCCAGCGCCTCTACTCCAACGGGATGAGCCGTAGAAGAGGTGACAAGCTCCAGTGCTACGAATGTGGGAAGATGGACCACTTCATCGCCGACTACCTCCAAAGGAGGGCTCAGGAGAAGTACTCCACTGGCAAGAGTGACCACAAGTACAAGGGCGAGTGCATCTCCGATAAGAAGAAGGGCAAGTACAAGGGTGCCAAGAAGAAGCGTCCGTACTTCAGCAAGAAGGAGTTTGTGAAGCAGTACCAAAAGCATGCCCAAGAGCGGGAACGTGCTTTCCTCGCTAGCTTGAGTGACTGCGACGACAAATCCAGTGACTCCGGCTTCGACAGCGACGATGATGGTGAGAAAAAGATTGTTGGGCACGTTAGACTTTGCTTCTTTGGTGACGAGATCGGCTACTGTACCATGGCAATCAAGGGTGATCAAGCCAGCTCCACCGACTCTGGCATCTGCAACAGTTCCTCCACTGAGCCCAAGGTGAGCGATGATGAGAATGAGGAAGATGCTATATTTGTTGCTTTGAAAAACCAGGATCGTTTGCTTAGAGTAGCGGCTAAGGATCTTAGAGCTGCAAATGCTAAGGTTGCTACTCTAGAGCGTGAGCTTGAGACTTTGAATTAAAACTTGATTGTGCTTTGAATGATCTGTCTGTTGCTAAGGAAGCTTGTGCCAATGAGATAGAGTGCACTGATTGTCAGGTTCTAGCTATTGAAATTGATAATCTCCGTGCTAAGCATGGTAGTAATGTGGATTTGTTTCATTCTACTACTACAACGCTAGAGGAGTTGAAGGCTAGGCCGACTTTGCTTGCCATGTGTGATGCTTGCCCTACACATAGAAAGGAGTTGGAAGAAACTAGGGCTGCTTTGAGGAAGTCTGAGAAGACTGCTAGCCCTACTAGTGTTGCTTGTTCTAAGTGTAAGGATCTTGGAGATTTTCTTGATGTGTTAGCCATTGAGAAGGTTCAGTTGGAGGATGAGAACACCTATGTTAGAACCATTCTTAGTTGGATCTCTGCTAGGGAACCACAGCTTGGCATGATTGTTTCCTCTTTCAAGTTGAGTGACAAGTTGGGGGTTAGCTACCACTACACCCAGGTTGATTTTGATTAGTTGTATAGGAAGATTGGTTGAGTGGGGTACATGTGAGTGAGAAGTTTCTTGTGACCCACAACAAGCCCAGTTTCCAGCCCAACAATCCTAAGGATGGTGTGTGGACTGACAAGCCTAGGGAGCCACCTAAGAAACAGGTGTGGACTCCTAAGCCCAACTTTGTGAGGAACCCACTTGACACTCTACCTGTAAGAGACACACCTCCTGAGAGTTCCAAGCAAGGGGCTAAGAGGAATGCTCCTCCTAAACCCACTCCAGAGCCAAAAATCCTGCCCAAGAACCAAAACCAACCTAAGGGTGCTCCACCCAAGAGGTACTTGTGTGACTACTGCCATATGGAGGGTCACTTGGTGGAGTTTTGCTACCGCAGGTTGAGGGCTGAGAGGCATGAGGTTGAGATGAGGAATGAGGACAGGTACTACCAGGGTGGTAGACCAACTATTGAGACTCGGCATGAGGATAGGCGAGACTGCTGGCCACATCGTGTAGGTGGAGGTAGAGGAGACCACTCTCCTCGTGGTGCTCCAAGTGGTGGTAGAGGTTTTGACGGCAGGGCACCGGGTCGTGAGCAGTACAACTATGGTTCACCTGACCGAGGTTTTGAGAGACCACGTTTTGATATACGTGATGATGGGCAGACACAGTTTCCGAGGGGTTGGGGACAAGGGATGTTTGACTGTGACTTTGCTAACCCTTCTTTTGAGCAGATGGCTCGGCATTGGTTTGCTTCTTTTCAGAATAACCCCACTGTCCGACCATATGCTCACCCCATGAACCGCTATTGATGCAGGACAGAGGCCTAGAGATCATATGGCTAATGGATTCTGGTAGTTCGTGCCACATAACTGGTAATCACAGATGGTTCTCCAGTCTCACCCCAGTGAGTTCCAGCGAGATATCATTTTTGGGGACAAAGGCATAGGTAAGGTAAAGGGTGTTGGTGTTGTTTCAGTTTCTGAGAATTTTATCCTGAGGGATGTTGCTTTGGTTGGTAACCTTGGTTACAACCTTCTATCTGTTTCGCAACTTCTCGAGGAAGGATATGAGGTGCGCTTTAAGAAGGGCTTTTCTCGTGTTTTGGATGCTCAAGAGTCTTTGGTTTGTCTTGTTGTTCCTTTTGGGAAGGTTTTTCATGTTGACTTTTTGAGCTCCTCCGGTCCTTCTTGTTGTTTGATGGTCGGTCCCTCCTCTGATTTGTGGAAGTGGCATAGGAGGCTAGGTCACTTGAGCTTTGATTTGCTTGCAAAGCTTAGCTCACTTGATCTAATCCGAGGATTGCCCAAGTTGAAGAGTGAGCATGATCTTGTGTGCCATCCTTGTCGTCATGGGAAGATGGTTGTGCTTCTCATACACCTGTTAATCAGGTGATGACAGTTCATCCTAGGGAGTTGCTCCACATGGATACTGGGGACCTTCTCGGGTGTGGTCTGTTGGTGGGAAGTGGTACGTTCTTGTGATCATGGACGACTTTTCTCGTTGGTCTTGGGTGCATTTTATGGAGAGTATGGATGAGGCTTTTAAGTTTGTTCATGACTTGGTTTTAAGGTTGAGAAACAAATCAAGACATGCCATGAGAGCTTTATGCAGTGACAATGGCTCGGAATTCAAGAATGATCGTTTCAAAGCCTTTTGCCATAGCCAAGGTTTTGAACACCAGTTTTCGTCTCCATATGTTCCCCAGCAGACCGGGGTGGTTGAGCGCAAGAATCGGACCCTTGTTGAAATGGCCAGAACGATGCTCGATGAGCATAGGACTCCTAGGAAGTTTTGGGCCGAGGCAATCAACACCGTGTGCTACGTGTCAAATCGTATTTTCCTACGAGCTGTCCTTAACAATACATCGTATGAGCTACGATTTGGGCGGCAGCCCAAGTGAGGCACCTGCGGGTGTTCGGCTGTAGGTGCTTTGTGCTCAAGCAAGGGAACTTGGAAAAGTTCGAACCTCGCAGTTCTGACAAAGTTTTTTTTGGTTATGCCACGCACTCGCGTGCATAACGCGTTTGGCTCTTGGACTCCGGTAGGATTGTAGAGACTTGTGAATTTACTTTTGATAAAACTATGCCTTGCACAACCCTTGGCTTTGAGCTTGCAGGTGATGATGAGATAGGTACTACCATCTTTGAGGATATGATGAGGAAGATGTTGGTGTTTCTAGTGATACTGCGCCGGCAGCAGCTCCAGAACCTGCTACTTCACTTTCAGAGGACGATAAGGGAGCTCTAGTACATTCTCCTTCGACCACATAGGAGCAACCTCCACTCGATCCAACTGTACATGCAGCAGGGCCTGCTGAGGATGTAGGGGAGGTGACCATCGAGCCACAGCCGTCTCGGATGGTCCAGTGGGATCACCCTTCAACGAACATCATTGGTGGCCTGAATGAGCGAGTTACAAGATCCAGGTCTACTTCTCTTGCTCACTTTGGACATTCTGCATTTGTTGCTTCTTTTGAGCCCCATGATGTTGGACATGCTTTATCTGATACAAACTGGGTCAATGCCATGCATGAGGAGTTAGAAAATTTTGAGAGGAACCAAGTTTGGATTTTAGTTGAGCCTCCACCACATTGCAATCCTATAGGAATCAAATGGGTTTTCAAAACCAAACAGGGAGAGGATGGAGTTGTGGTGAGAAACAAGGCAAGACTCGTTGCTCAAGGTTTTTGCCAAAAAGAGGGGATAGACTATGAAGAGACCTTTGCCCCTGTAGCCAGATTAGAAGCCATTCATATTCTTTTAGCCTTTTGTAAGGAATTTGCTGGGGTATCCGACCCAAGAGGGGGAGGGGTGAATTGGGTCGCTAATCGCTCTACTAAAACCTAGGGCTATCTAGTGCATAAAGATAAACCTATCGCGTCCTACACATGCTAGTTATGTCTAAGGTTTATCTATGCGCTCTCTAACTTACCCAAAAGACTTGCAACCTAGAGCCAAACCTAACCAAACTAACTAGGAAAGCTAAAGGCACACAAGCAAGAACATGCGGAAATATAAATGCGGTAAGTAAAGAGGTAAGGGCAAGGGGATGCAAACTCCCGAGGAGACACGGAGATTTAACGTGGTTCACCACAAAGGGCTACGTCCATGGGCTCGCTACCGAAGGCGAAATCCGAGCCGGGCACCAAGACTCTTCCGGTCACGTCTTGCGCTCGCCACACCAAGGCTCAAGGCAAGCAAAGGCTAAGTGCCACCAAGCCACCAAGGCTTAGCCACCGCCACCGTCTCTCCCGGTCACAAGGCGCCGGATGCTTCACTACGGAGTTTGTAGGATCTCCTCGTCTCTGTACAAAGTGTCACTGCTGCTCCACACCAACAAGGAGGGTCTAGCAATGAATACAATGTGGCTTGACCGCAGCCAAGGCTTCTCTCTAGCTCACGCAGGAACTACACTCAAGAGGAGCTCGCAAACTCACTCTCTCTAAGCTGTAGCTGGCTTGGATGATGCACTAAGCTCTCATATGATGGTTGGAGTGATGGATATGCTTGGAAACCTCCTCTACACTTGCTCTGATCTTCAGTATCTCCAACTTGTCTCAAATGACTGGGTGGGGTGGCTTATATAGCCCCCAAACTCAAACTAGCCGTTGCTCCAACGGTCTGCCGACGCAGTGTAGACCGTACTATCCACTTTGATCATTTTGGCTAGACCGGACCGTCCGGTCCATTCACTTTTCCAACGGTCACTAAAACTCCACATCACTATACTACCAAGACCATACCATTCGGTCCATTTTATCCTAATTTCCTTCCAAGTGCACGCCCTCGAGTTACTTAGGACGGTCCATGGACGGTCTTCCCAGACCGTACTATTTTACTGCCTGTCTGAGGGTTTGGTGCTCATGGGTTTCTTAGGACGGTCTTCATACGGTCTTCCCAAACCGTACTATCTTACTTCCAAGTCCGAGGGTTTGACCCCTTCGGGTTAAATGGTACGCTCCTTGGACGCTCCACTAGACCGTACCTTCCGGTCTGTGTATCTTCCACGGGCTTCACATCTTCACTTCTTCGGGGATACTTGGTCCAGTCCATAGTCCGGTCTTTGGGCCTTTTCTTTGACTCTTCTTCTTCTTCATCCCTTGAACCTAAACACCTGAGAATATTCATCTAGACAAGTTCATTAGTTCAAGTGTTGGTTGTCAATCAATCACCAAAACACAACCATGGAAATATGGCATATGAGGCCATTTTCCTTACACCTTTGTAGCTTCAAAAGGGTTCAAGCTTATTCAGATGGATGTGAAGAGTGCTTTCCTAAATGGGTTTATAGAGGAAGAGGTCTATGTGAGGCAACCCCCAGGCTTTGAGCATTCCAAATTCCCTAACTGAGTGTTTAAGTTGCAGGAGGCTTTATATGGCCTGAAGCAAGCTCCTCGGGCTTGGTATGAGAGACTTAGGAAATTTCTAGTTGACTAGGATTTCTAGATGTGAAGTGTGGACAAGACTCTTTTTCTACTTAGGCATGGCAAAGATCTTTTGATTGTTCAGATTTACGTGGATGATATTTTTTTTGGTGGCTCTTCTCATGCTTTATTTACCAAGTTTTTTGAGCAGATGAGCAGGGAGTTCGAGATGAGCATGATGGGAGAACTTCAGTTCTTCCTTGGGTTCCAGATCAGGCAGACCCCACAGGGTACTTTCGTCCACCAGAGCAAGTACACGAGGGACCTACTCCAGAAGTTCGAGATGGCAGATGCTTCACCTCAGATGACTCCGATGAGTATGTTGACTGCTTTGGACGCTGATGAAGATGGCAAGGAGGTTGATCAGAAGGTGTACCGAGGGATGATCGGGTCGATGATGTACTTGACTGCTATGAGGCCGGATATACAGTTCGCTGTAGGTCTGTGCGTTCGTTTTTAGGCATCTCCGAATGAGTCACACCGCACCACTGTCAAGCGGATCCTGAGGTACATCAAGTTCACCCCAGAGTTTGGTCTTTGGTACTCTAAGGATTCTTCTCTTTCTCTCCTTGGCTTTTCAGATTCTGATCACGCTGGGTGCCGGATAGACTGCAAGTCTACTGGTACTTGTCAGTTTTTGGGTACCTCTTTAGTCTCCTGGTCTTCTTGTAAGCAGTCTAGTGTAGCCACATCCACTTGTGAGGCAGAGTACATTGCCACTGCTAGCTGCTGCTCCCAGATGCTTTGGATGCTAGCTACTTTGAGAGACTATGGCCTTACCCTTGAGCCGATCGTTGACACACTACCCTTGGGCCTAAAGCAAGCGCTCCGACCTACAGCTTACCTTGGCTTTCTTCATGAGGACGTGTTGGCAGCTGCATCATGCATAACTTCTCACAATAACCAACCAGTTCTGAAGGAAGAAATCACCAAGGGGTGTGCCGCAACAAACTAGTTCAAGGCGGCTCTAGATGACCAAAGGGAGGAGACGCGACTGAAGACGTCTAGGCAGAAGCTTGTCGCGAGAAAGTCAGAGATCAATGACGAAATCAAGCGCCTTCAGAAGGGATTGGCCAAAGTCGATGATGCTATGTTAGCCAATGATGCAGATTTTAAGAAGGTTGCCGAAGAAAAGCGAGAGTTATCAACATCGCTCAAAACCAGCATAGCACGCATGCGAGAGTTGAACAAGGGGCTGATCGTTGGCTCTGACGAACCAGATCGGCAGATTCTCAGTTCTGCCGATGAAGTACGGCTAAAGGCCCTCACTGCAGTTCGTCAATATCTAGAGAAACTGTCAGCTTCTTCCTCTGCGCAGGTGCCTCTCTAATTACTGAACATGTTCCTTTAGTCGTGCCCCCCGAGCGTGCAGCTCGGCAAAAACAACGAACTTCTCTTTCTTATTGTTTTGTACTAAAGGCGATGCCTAACTTGCATCGGCTATATTTAAGGCCGGTGATGCACATCGGCCCTAAAACCCATTATTCATTTTTTTTTTGTTTTTTCATTCATCATTTTTTTTCTTTAGGCGATGTTTTTACGCATCGGCTCCACCGAGACCATATGGCAACGCAGCATGGCAAAGCATCTATCTTTGTGTAAATAATGATCCGATCCACAGGCTAGGGTAATACTTTTTCAAGTACTTGCCATTGATGTTCTTGCTGAACCAGACTCCTTCCAATGTCTCCATCCTGTAGGAATTTCCTGGAGCGGTCTCTACTATAAGATAGGGTCCATGCCAATTAGGTGACCACTTTCCAAATGCTGGGTCTTTTGTGCCAATTGGCAAGACCAACTCCCATACAAGGTCGTCCACCTGGAAGTTCTTCGGCTTTACTTTCTTATTGTGAGTTCTCGCTACTCTAGCTTTATTATTCTTGATCTTTTCAAAAGCCCAAAACCGAAGTTCTGTCAAATCGTCCGTGTTGATGTTTGTTGACAGCACTTAAGCATGGCAAACCTTATACTGCAAGCGACAGTATCGTATGTAGCTTTTCCCCAGGATGAGTATCGTGGGTTTTGTCAATCCAAGGAATGAACTAGTATACTCTAATTAACAAGAGTTTAAACTAAACTAAAGGTAAAAAGATAGTCTAATCTATGTCTAAACCAATCCTTAATCTAAACCAATCCTAAGCCAAATCTAATAGAAACTATACTATATAAACATAAAATAAACAATTAGAACATAATTAGAGAACTAATTAAAGGGTATTAAGTAGCTCTCTAATCAAGCTCTAATTGGATCCAAAGCATATGCGATATATGGGTGCCACTTCAAGGATAGAGTAGCGAGATATCTAGCAACTCAAGGTAAACAAGTATGTTCAAGCATATTCATCATAGCATGATTAAATCAAGATCAATCAATCTAATCCCCTAGATCAAGTTTAACCTTTCCCCGGGCTCTACTGTCACTAGTAACTAGGTAATCAACGAGAAACTCTCAACAGGCATACATAATTAGAGAAGGCACTTCTAATTACTTCACATAGTCTAATAACATAATTAGAGCAACTAGAACTTCTAAGCACCATGATCACAAGAACTAAAAACACAACCATATCGTTAGTAAACTAGATCAGAGATCAAGATCGCTAGATAAACATAACCTTCAAAGACATGGTCTAATTAACAAGCATCTAGATCTAAAGCTAATTAGAACTAGAACAAGCGTAATTAGAACAAAAATATGATAATTAGACAAGAACAATACTTCATTAATAAACTGTATCAAGATTACAACCATGATCATACCTTCCCTCGTTGATAAAATTAGACCTCTGGAGCTAGGTAATTAGAGCACCGTGCAAGGCCTCTAATCACCTCCAGGAACTAGAAGAACTCTAATCCTAGACTAGAAACTCGACCCTCTACTCTCTTCTAGTTGTGGTCCCTCTTGTCGCCATCTTCACGCCTTGATAATGAATTGGATGCTTTGCCCCAAGGCCTAGGCTCGCTATTTATACCCTAAGATGACATGGGTAAAAAGGCAAGTCCAACCGCCTTAAGGAGTCCCGGGGTCGGCCGACCAGGAGGGTCTGGGTCGGCCGAACACTCTCCCTGCGTTGGTTAGTTTCCATCTTCCGTGGGGTAGTTCTTTGATGCTTAAGTAATGTTTGTGCGAGGGTTTTGTGGACTCTTGGGCTTCTGGAATCATCTTTGGGCCGAGGTTGACGAAATCTTCTAGCCTTTGATATATTTGATGATTTTATTGAATAATTATCTTCAATTCTTAATAGCTTTTGACACCTTCATGAAACTTCTGATTAGAAAGCTTTGATTAACACAGAGGGGGTTATGAATCAACCAAGCCTTCCTCGTTCATCTTCTTCAATGAATGTCGTCTCAGAGGTCTTTTCTCACTTGACGTAGATTGTTGTGAATTTCGCGAAAAATTTGTCAAAAACCTGTAAAAATCACGTATAGTATATTTCCAAGACAATGTTGCAAAATCCACAATAATCAGTGATAAATGTTAGTAAAAGATAGAGTTGACGCTGAAAAACAATGAAAAACTATGTAAAATGATATAAAATGATACAAAAACTCTCAAATTTTTTCATGTTTTTGATTAAAGATAAATAGATATTAATGTAAGCATACCCCACAACATATATATATAAAGAAATCAAAATCATCAATAACAAATCTCCTTGTTTTTCAAAGAAAATTTTAAAAAGGATCAAGTATCAAAGATTAAAATATATAAGACCCAAGAATTACTCTTATCTTTCCAGGCTCTCAATATATGTGTGTAAAATAAACTTAAACTATAAGAATATATAAGTGTAGGCCAATCTGGAGCTTGGTAAGAACCCTAATCAAAATTTAAACTCAATATATTAGCAAACTAAGAAAAGAATCTGCTGGTATTACTAAGACTTCTCAAAAGGTCATGGAAATCATAATGATTAAAGGATAAGAAGTAATATATATAGAAAAGTGGATATATGGAAATAATTTAGTGATCCCAAGGCACAAATGAAGTCCTTGTTATCGGATTGCATATGGTTGGAAAATCTTCTGGCGTATTTCTAATAAGATAAGCCATATACCATGAGTAGATCACAGGAAAATCAACGAGGAGCAACATATTTTTTATTACTATTTTTTTACATAACTAATTCTACTTTGACCACTTGGTCTTCTTTTTTTATATATATGTGGGGCGTCCACACATTTTCTTTTTTACTTTTGCCTTCTCAAAGATTCCTAAAAACAACGGCGTTAGATCCCCACTCTTAGATTATACTCATCCTTGAGTATTTTAAACAATGATAACAAGAGAAAACATTATCTAAAAATTCTTTCATACTCCAGAAAATTAATGGGTTGTGGCAAAGGAAGATATATGAGATGATTTGGTTTAAGGATGGATACCCAGCGAAGTTTACAATCTCTCTAATGTAGAGAGTTACAATGCATGGATAAAAAGGCTAGCAAATGAAAATATAAACAAATTTGAATGACCAGCTTTGAAGTCTCAAACCCTAGATTCAAATCTTAATCCAACTCAATCAAGAATAAAATTTGATCAAACTACAGTTTTTAAGAATAAAGCTCTAATAGGTAGGGCCATTATAAAATAATCATAAGAAACTTGATCATAAAGTTGATAGCTCAAAATAAAATTTAAGGAGATTCATTATGACAAAAATGAAATCAAAACACGAATAAAATGTGGGTCTTTATGAAATATCATATTTACTATATAAATGCCAATCACAATTCAATTAAATTGCATTAATGAGAGCACAAACTTAGCTTAATTAATGACATCAGATTACAAGAAAACAAACATTTTATTTTATTCAAACATAGGGAAATACATGATCATGAACTCTGACTGAAATAAAATAAAAGCACTCATAATTATACATAAGAAAATAGAAATAAAAGATAAAAAGATAAAATACATGATGAAAATTAAAGAAAGTAAAATAAAATAAATAAATAAATAAACTGAAAATACAAATGCAAACCAACGGCCTTCACTGTTGACGCCTCTGATGCCATAGCCTCAGATTGTGCAGTTGCTCTTCTATGGTTTGAGTGTTCTGCTCAAACTGGTTGGTGTTTGCTCTAATCTGATCAATAATCTGATAGTTCTCTGCAGTCATGGTTTCTATGCCATATAATGCTTGCTGAGGCACGTTCTGAGTTGCAATAAATCCAGGAGCATGATATCTAGCACTCCTTGGAACAAAAGCTGGAGGCGGGGGAAATTGTGTCAAGAGACTGAACACCGGGGTAGTAGTAGGATCAAATGAACTAATCGGCCTTGGATTAAACACAGGCATTTGAGATAATCATCCTGCTCTAAATTCTTCGGCCATGAAATGCTGACTTGGCTGTGCAGGTGGTGTCTCCCAGGTGCCCCATCCAGATGATGGCGGTTGTTGGCTTGATTCCCCTTCTTCAGTCATGAATTTTTCCAGCCAATCAGTTCTCCCTTGGGCAAATAAAGCAAGTCTAAGACTGGGAATTCTGAATTTGGTTTTGCTAACAAAGAAACCAGTATTCTTGTTTCCATAAATATACTTTGCTTTTTCAAGGAATTCTCATCAATTCTAGCTGGTAACTTTGTGAAACTTGGATTAAACACTAAATTGGGGTTCAAGGTAGAAGCAATAATAGTGAGATAGTGCCAAAATCCAAGTAATCCAGTGTTTCTATTCCTTTGGACAATCCAATGGTTGATCATAGAATAAATTGGATTAATCCCCATAGGCTGACAAAGTGCAATATAAAGCTATTTTAATTCAGCAGTCTGCACCTTAGTATCATCTAGCCTTTCTATGACTCTGACATTCATGAACCTATGGATGATTCTGATTATGCGATTGATTATTTTCATTCTCTCCTTGGAAGAATTTTCAGCAATTTGTAACCAAAAACTCTCTAGGACGTCTTCGTTAACTTCAATAGTATCAGGTGTAATCTCCCAAAATCCTAATAAAGAACCAATCATACCAAAGGATATTTCCACCCAGTCCTCTTTTAATCTAAATCTTAAAGTGTGGTTTAAATCAGAGGAACTGACTATATCCATGGTAGTCATAATCTCTAGTGCTATATCCCTTTGATATGTAGCACTAAGATGAATGAAATTACTCCAGCCCAAATGTTTGAAAGCCTTCTCTATGCTTGGAGCAAAATCTAGACGGCCCAGGAAATCGAAGTCTAGATCAAAATTGGAGGTAATGCGATTCTGGCAACTGTTATACCTCTGTTCTTTAATAGTTGTGCGGAGTGAAAATCCTTCTGGCGTGAACTTCCACTGATCTTCATCAACATTCATCGGTTGAGGGGCTTGTTCTTGAGCTCGGGTAGAAGAATGGGTCCTTCTCCTTGACGGCTCTATCACTTCATCAATGTTGACGGCAAAACAGGAAGAACACCCATGTAGGCCTTGATCGCGACGAAAACTTCGATCGGAGTCGGAGCTCCCCATCTCAGAGACGGAGTGTCTCCTTGATGTAGGCCTTGATGAACCCTCCTCCTCTTGGAAAGAGCTTCCCTTGGATGAGGTACTCTTGAAAGCCTTCTTGAAGAACTTCTTCACCTTCCTCTCAATTTTTCTTCTCTCAAAACTACTACTTTACTTCTTCTCCTGGGTGTTTCTGGACTGCTGGTAGTGGTTCTAGTGATGAAACGTAGCAGCATCAACTTCTAATTTATAGGAAAAGAGGTGGCTCAAAGGGGAAGTAGATCTGGTGAAGGGCAGCCTCAGGTCGGCCGATTTATGGCTCAATTTCTAATTTATGGCTCCAAATTTCTGACAGTCACTTGAAGCAAATCTCTAACATGGTTGGCCAATAATACCCCGACCTTCTAATCAGCCACTTCATTTTATGGGCCGATTGATGGGTTCCGCATACCCCTTCATGAACATCGTGCATAACTCCAAGCGCTTCTGACGGTCCTAGACACTTTAGCAACAGCCCTTCTATAGTCCAGAAGTAGAGTTCGTCGCCAACAAGCACATGTTTCATAGCACGATGCCTTGTCTTCTTATCTGCCCCCCGAGCTGGATCCCTCAAGTAATTGAGGAGATCGGCTCTCCAATTGACTATAGTTATCTGCACGACGTCGACACAAACATCACCGTCTTATTTTGTGTAGCCATAAGCTATTTGTGCTAATTTATTGGCCTCTACATTGTCTTCTCTTGGTATCCGTTTTAATTGGACGTATCTGAATTTTGCCATCAACTCTTGACAGCGTAGGAGGTAGGGATATAATAAATCGCTTGCAAAGTTGAAATCCTCCGTTGACTGGTTAATGGCAACCCTAGAGTCGCCGAAGGCTTCTACTGCTTTGGCGCCAGCTTCTAGCAACAATTCAAGGCCTTTGCACAAAGCTTTATACTCTGTCTGGTTGTTGGTGCGCCACTCGCTAAGCCGCAAAGCAAATTCATAGTATGCCCCCCGAGGGGAAACAATAAGAAGTCCAATGCCGCAGCCAGCATCACACGTAGACCCATCAAAAAGTAAAGCGCAAGACGATATGCCGACGAAACAGTATTGTGGAGCCGATCGTTCAGTGATGAGATCGACTAATGCTTGGCCCTTGAGGATTGGGGCTGACATCAATTTGCCGAGCCTCCCTTTGAGGATTGGGGCTGACATCATATGCTTAATAATGTCAGCTTTACACACCACCCATGTTTCAGCGTTGAGAAAATAATGCCGTAATTTGGTGCATGTAAAGTATAAACATAAGCATAAGCGCTCCATCTCGGAATACCTGGTCTCCGCGTCGAGCAGCCGTCAGCTAACGTAGTAGACAACACGCTCCTTCCCATCGACTTGCTGAATCAGGACGGAGCTGATGGACGTCTCATCAGCCGATAAATAGACGATAAATGGAATGTCGAGACGAGGTGGAGCCATCATTGGAGGTGTTGCCAGATATTTCTTCAAATTATCAAATACCAATAGTTGGTCAGGCCCCCATATGAATTCATTGCTCTTTTGCATCCTGATCAGTGGCATAAATGCTTCAAGCTTGGCCGATAGAATATGGATAAACCTCCTAATATAATTAATCTTGCCAATTAACTCTTGAAGTTCCTTCTTGGTCGTTGGGGGTACTGTCGGTGTTTGATACCGGCAATGCACCACGTGGTGTGTTACGTAGTGCTTTTGGGGTGGCGAAATCGGCGTAGCTCGATGGCTCGCGTAGAGATGTGATGAGACACGAGGGTTTATACAGGTTCAGGCCGGAAGATGCGTAATACCCTACATCCTGTTTGCTGCGAGTTGTATTGCCTTTGCTCTCGAGATTACAATGAAAGCTAGGGCGCCTGGCGGCTGGTATGCTATGAGATGATAGATGTTCTGCGTAGGGGTCCCTCACCCGCCTTATATAGTCCGGCAAGGCTTGGGTTACAAGTCGGTTTCCATCCATGAGTCCTACTCGGTTGGAATCTTAACAGAGTACATAGAATCTACGTTTATACGCTTCCTTTCTTGAGTCCTGCTGCTTCTGGAATCCAGAGTCCAAGCCATCTTCTTTATGTCATCCGTCTCCGGGCCCACGAGATCAGGGGGCACCCTGTTTGGGAGCCTGCTATCTCCATTGGGCCCTCCGATGGCCCATATTCTGAATCCATGCCATGGGGGCCCAGGGGATATCTATCCCCCACAAGCCCCCAAGGCTTGAGTGAATTGAGGAATTAATTGACTCGAGACTCTAAAATAGAGTAACATATTGTTCATGAATTCCACACCTGAGTTAACAACATACTTTTTCTCATGGTGCACTGCCAGGTGCACCCCATGGGGTAGCCCCCGAGCTTCAAGATGACTTGAGCATCAATCAGCTTGAAGATCCAAGAAACCAGAGAGAGAATATACTTTTAAACCCTTCAGTCGGATTTATCAGATGCATCCTCCAAGCTCTGAGTTAATTTGAGAAATAACGGGTCCATGCATCCAAGTTGCTATTTCTCACCCAGCTTTCCGAGTCATAGAAAGCCGACCCAAACTTCCTGCTTTTCAGATTTTAGGAAAAAGAATAATTTTCCCACAAATCCCGCACCCCATGAGCACCCTGCGTAGCACCAATTCCCCTATTGAAAAGGAACAAGGCCTCGTGTATCTGTCATGATAGCGGTGTAGAGCCTGTTGGTAGTGGGCTGACTGAATAACAGAGTTCAGGTGCTCCTTCTCGAGTAAGTCGATCTCTTCGATGCGTGTTGCCTCGGCTTCAGCAATATCCTTGAAGACCAGTCGTGGGGCTCCAAACTGTAAGTCGACAGGTAATACTGCCTCCGACCCATAGACCATGAAGAAGGGCGTGTTGCCCGCAAGTGCTTTGCTGGGTTGCGTTCGAAGGCTCTTGACCACGTATGGGAGCTCACGTATCCACTTGCCAGCTAGCTTCTCGTTCTTGTCAAAGATCTTCTTCTTGAGTGCATCCAGAATCATGCCATTAGCTCGCTCAACCTGCCCATTGGCTCTAGGGTGAGCCACCGAGACATACTTAATTTTAATGGACCTTTGCTCGCAGAAATCAAAGAATTCTGAACCCGTAAAATTGGACCCTAGATCAGTGATAATAGAGTTCATTATCCCGAAGCGAAAGATGATGTTTTGAATGAACTCAACGGCTTTGGCAGATGTCAATGAGGCAATGGGTTTATACTCGATCCATTTGGTGAACTTATCAATAGCAACCAACACATGAGTATATCCACCCTGAGCTTTCTTGAAAGGGCCAATCATATCCAGCCCCCAGCATGCAAAAGGCCATGACACCGGTATATTCTGCAATTGCTGTGCTGGAAGATGGTGCTGCTTGGCGAGGTATATTCACTGTCGGCCAATAGAATCCGGCCCTGAACGCTTTCCCAACCAAAGTTCATGAGACGGCATGAATTCCACAGACTCTAGTATGTATCTCTTTCAACAAACTCTGCCCTGATGAGGTATCTAGGCATTTTAACAAAACTCCCAAGGTGCCATGCTTATATAACTCGTTGTTGATCAGAGTATAGCTGGACGATCGCCTTGCTAGTCGCTCGGCTTCTGCTTTATCATCTGGAGTTTCTTTATTTAAGATGTACCTGATGATAGGGGCCCTCCAATTATTCATCATATCACCCAAAGTTAGGATGTGTCGGTCGGGAGGTATATTCAGCTCATCTAGTTAAATAGAGGGATGATGAAGCTCTTGAACAAAGATACCAGGAGGCACTTTGGCTCATGATGAGCCCAGTGTAGACAGAATATCAGCGTCCACGTTGCGGTCCCGATCCACATGAATGTATTCCAGACCTTGGAATCTGCCTTCTAGTTTGCGAATCTGCTTCAGAGTATTTGTCCATATTTTCTATAGAGCGGTCCCACTCCTTGTTGACCTAATTAATGACCACCAAAGAGTCTCTGTAGGCCATCAAGCGCTGAATTACGAGTGATATGGCTATGCGCAGACCATGAAGTAAAGTCTCGTACTCAGCTGCATTATTGGAGACCGGGAAGAGGATCTGTAGCACGTATTTGAGTTTTTTCCTTGCTGGTGAGGTGAAAACAACACCAGGGCCTGCCCCTTCCAGTTTTAACGAGCCACCAAAATACATCTTCCAAACTTCCATAACCTCTGGCTTTTTAGGGACTTGATGCTCAGTCCACTCGGAGACAAAATCAACCAGCGCCTGGGTCATGAGGACGAAACTCGATGTCGTGAGCCCCCAGCTCACAGGCCCACTTGGCAATACGCCTTGTGGCCTCTCGATTGCGCAAGACTTCTCCAATTGGAAACTCAGTAACCACTACGATCTTATGCTCTTTAAAATAATGACGCAGTTTACGTGAGGTAATGAGAACTGCATATAATAACTTTTGAACTTGAGATACTTGATTTTGGAGGGGCTGAGGACCTCGCTGATGAAGTAGACCGGGTGTTGCCTGGGTACTGTGTGTTGTCCGTCTGGCCGCTCGACCTCCAATGTGGTACTGATCACATGAGTCGTACAGGAGATGTGGAGGAGCAGATCTTCAGCTGGTGAGTTGGTAGTAGCACGATTGGGAGATTTGAGTACAGGAGGCGTAGTCAAGAACTTTTTCAGAGCCTCCAACGCTTCCTGAGCCTCTGTGGTCCACTGAAACCAGTCTACCTTCTTTAGAAGTTTGTAGAAGGGCATGTCACGTTCACCGAGTCGCGAGATGAACCGACTCAAGGCCGTCATGCACCCAGTCAACCTTTGAGCGTCCTTTTGCGATCTGGAAGGGTGCATGTGGAGTATGGCCTTGACTTTTTTGGGGTTAGCTTCGATTCCCCTGTTGCTAACGACAAAGCCGAGTAACTGGCCTGCAGAGACCCCCAAAACACACTTAGTGGGATTAAGCTTCCACCGGAATTTTCTCAGACTGTCGAACACCTGTTGAAGGTCATCGATGAAATCCTCCACGTTCTTGGTCTTGATTACGACGTCGTTGACGTAAGCCTCGACGGGCTTGCCCCAGTGGTCAGCGAGGCAAGTCTGGATCGCTCTTTGATACGTAGCACTAGCGTTTTTTAACCCGAAAGACATAGAGGTATAACAGTACGCACCAAAAGGCGTGATGAACGCGGTTTTCTCCTGGTCCTCGACTGCTAAGCTAATCTGGTGATAGCCCGTGTAACAATCGAGGAAAGAGAGTAGCGCACAACCGGCCGTAGAGTCAACAAGTCGGGCTACCAAGCAAATCTGCGTGGAGAGGATGGCAAGTTATAAACGTGTTCAAATGAAGCTTGAACAACGATAGATCTTCCTAGACCAGAGGAGAGGATCAAGCCAGAGCCTAGTGTCTAAGTCTAGGGTTGAGGTATAACACCCGCAAGAATAACAAGACTTGAATAACTAAATGAAACACAATCTAAGCCTAGCAAGTATGCAAAATAAAGGTACACCACACTTGCAAGAGATAGAAATAAAGTAAAATATAACTGAATTATATTGAAGATAATCTAAATCCAAAAGATATACCACAGACTCGAAGATAACTCCGGAGACTCCGAGGCAAAGCTCGACTCAACTCTAACTCCCAGGACGATCCTAACTACTAATAAAAGTGTGAAGCACTCTAAGATAGAACTCTCTACTCAACTCCACACTTTACAAATGAGCTCTCGGGGCCTATTTATAGCCTAGGAAGTGAGGGGGGTATTTATATGTGCACTAGGTCGGTAAAGGGGCCGAGGCGGTTGCCGGGCGGCCAAAGTCGGTGGCCGGCCGACCATAGGGGGTGGTCGGGCGGCCACCTGATTCACCGACCTTGAGCATCCGACGGTTGATCTCACTTCCTCATGTCGGTTGGCAGTTGAATCAGTTGGTGCACGTGAAAAATGCCGCCGAGGGGTGGTCGGCCGACCACCCTAAGTGGTTGGGCGGCCACGTTTTTTGCTCCAATTCGTTGCATATTGTTCCCCTCGGATCCTTGACATCACCAATCCTTGTCCTGGCACATTGTGACCCTTGGATATATTGGATGCTCTGTTGTATGGTTGGATCTTCAAATTTTTGTGTTTATTTGCACACCGGATCGAAGACGTGGCAAGTGAAGTGGTCAAGGGACCATTCCACATGGTTAGGGGTCCAAAACCCCATTGGAGAGTGGCCGGGCGGCCACCACACATGGTCGGGCGGCCACTGGTGTGCTAGCAGGTGGTCGGGCGGCCACCCCACCTTAGCATTTCTGCTCATCTTCGATATGTGATATGTTTGCTACCATTTTCTATGTATTTTGGTACCTGCATCCAAATATTCATGTACATCTTGTGGAACTCATTAGTAGCAAGGGTTAGTCCATATATTTCACTTGTTTTGCTTCATTTGGTGGATAATTGACAGTTGATATCGTGAGATTATGACCGTCAACACCCCCCCAAGCTTAGACTTTTGCTCGTCCTCGAGCAAAGCTAAGACTGAAAGTGGATCAGGAGTTCCTACAATATCGAAAGCGAAGGAAAATTCTTAAATGCAACTCAACGCTCAAAATTTTGCCCCAAGTAGTGAAATAATCAAAGCTCACCTTGCATCATACCTGTGGTGTATCTCTTTGCTTACCTTGCCTTGGGCAGTTGAGAGACAGAACGACTTTATTGTAGGATTGATTCTAACTCATTCTTTTCGGATGTCCTTCTCAGGTGTTTTTAGGATTTTCAAAACAAACATAAGCTTCCCCTTGGTACTCTCGATCGCTCAGAAGTGTTTCCTCACCAAAGGCCATGATTTTGGCCAACATTTTTCTACACTAAGGCTTTTGTGGAGCTTTATGTGGGGGAGAATATGGCACACTTAGAATGTTTATTTTGCTAAGCTAAAGATTGGACCAAAGAGTGTACTCTATCATTTCTTCTGTTTGATCACTGGAGTATGAGTGGTGGAATAAAGTGTCTTTTTCTCTAAATTTTCATCCCTCGTAGCCTTTTATAGATTTGGAGTGGATATGGAGCTTTTATTTATTTTTGCCATGCTTGAACTTGCATGCTTTTTATTTTGCCATGCATTTGCACGCATTTTTTTTCTTTTTGCCATGCTTTTGCATGCATTTTTCTTTTGGGCTCCATACCCTTACTCCTTGAGATTTGAAGGTTAGGGGATTATGAGAAGTATTTGGAGACTTTTGGTAGATGCAAATTCCGGAATGGATCACTTGCATTTATTTCTTTTGTACTCCAGTTCTCAACAGAAGATGATATTTCTACTCGATAAGACTCAAAATTTGACAAAGCTCAAAACATATCTAAGCAGCTCTTTGTAGCTGGTTTAGAACATTTGAAGCATATATGGCTCTGGTAGGACTTATTAACCATGGGGAGCTTTATTTTGTTATTTTCAAAGATAAAAACTTAAGACATTCATCCTACTAGGAACATGAAAGAATCATCCCACATTTAAGTCATATCATGATCTCACAACAACTTAGGCTTGTTATCACAAATGGCATCCACAAGGTAAAACTTTTGGTTTACTTATCTTTATTCACCAATATAGGACTAAGCTAAGCATAAGTTGTCATGCAAGAATTACACCATTCACTTGATAGAGCAACTATTCATCATTTCCAAAATGAAGCTAGCAAGTGAATTTAGCAATTAAGCATGGGAGTTATTTATTAGGATACACACTTTTTTTATATAACTAAATTAAAAGATACAACGGGCACTTCTCTCATGGTAAGGCAGATAGAACTAGACATGTTCAAGGAAAAGGTACAGGGGTGAACAAGGCGACGATGGAACACACATACCTTAGCTTTTGGATTCTCCCCCCAAGCTTCAATGAAGCTCACTCAGGAAAAAACTTTCCAGGATCAAGTTGTGGTCGACTCCTTGTTGCTGCTGAATGTCGGTGAGGCTGTCCATCATCCCCAAGGTGCGATGCTCTTGGAGATCTAACGCCCCGAAGAGGGCGGTGAAGTTCCCATCGAGTTTGCCACCGGTGTAACGGGCGGAATGGGACGGACCTGCACCATGACCATAAGAGTACTCACCTCCATTATGATGTGACGGTGTCGGGTTGATGGAGGGCACAATGGAGTTCCATGAGTTGTGCCAGGAACCCTGTGGGATGGCTTCCCAAGCAGGTGTGCTTGGATGATCCCATGCAGGTGTGGCTCCTAGCTGTTGTACATCCTCGTTAGCCTTGCGGATTTGCTCCTCTGCTCGGCGTCGTTGGGCGCGAGTCATGACTCCAGAGACACTGTTTCTTCCTAGTTCTGGCTCAGGCTCCAGCTGCATGGTTAGTGTTCTCACAGAGTATAATTTAAACTACGGAGCTGGGAGTGGCAGCTCAAAGTCGCAGCCTCTAAACGTCATGATGTATTTCCCATTTATGTCCTTCCTCAAAAAGTGTGCATGGATGAAGTGTGACTCTTTGACTACTCGTGTAGGGTTATTTGGCATGAAGGAAACGGTAGCATTTGCTAGCATTCCCAACCCGTTGGCGATCCTTGTCACGAATGACGTGATTGAGATGATATGACCACTCTGAGCTAGTTCTTGCCAGCGGCGAACCATGCTAAGTGTAGGAGCAAATTTTATTTTCTTCCACATGGCATAGAGACATCTATTCCTCTATTGTGACACAGCGGGTATCATCCCGCAGGAAAACAACCATGGTGAGCCAGCAGGCTAAAAACTGCAAAGTGGGGTGCCTAATGTGAGTGATGCTCTTTTTCCTGGGAGCATCTGGTCCAACTAATTCTTTCCAAAACTCTGCTAAACTAAACCCTGCTAAATCCTCACTCAAAGTGCATTGCGGCGAGAAATCAAGCAAGTTGCTAAACTGGCACAGAGTAAGCTCATAATTAGTATTGAAAAGGCGGAACCAGATGTACGTACCATCCCTTCAGGTGTCGGTGCGGAGCGTCATGAGGAATTCTTTGGTGAGGAGCATGATTCCTCCCTCTGGGATTTTTGCAAAGTCGCTCCACCCAATGGCCTCAAATACCTCGTTAAACTCCTCCCGCATGCTGGTGTCGACGAGGAGGTCCTCGTCGAAGCATTTGGTCAGGGCATAAGTCTTTTGATTTAAAAGTCTTAATGCCTTGGCCTCCTCTTGAGTACGTGGCACAAGCTGTGAGTCAAGGATGAGTATGGGCCGGTGAGTGGACAACGTTTGGAATTCTTCAGGCTCCTCCGTGGTGATGGACATCCTCTCGGAGGCAGCATGCCGGCTTGCCGAGCCGGAGCCACCCTCCGAGGATAACCAGTGGATATGTTGTCCTGCCTTGCTAACGGCCTTCTTCGCCTTCTTAAATGCATTCTTCATCCTGCAAGGCACACAACAATACACGATACCTGAAGGATAGACGATAATAAAAATTAGCGTTAGCGGGTTAGTCATCTTAAAGAAACAGCGTCCTTGTGGGGGCAAAGCCTCCACAAAACATTCTCATCCTGCTTCACAAAAGAGAGAGAGTTACCGGAATTTTATTTGGCTAACCAAATTTTATTCGGGCATTATTTTAACTAATCTAGAGAGCTTAATTAAGCACTAGGTGAGAGATAAGAGAGGGAGAAGGGTGTTGCTGCATGGTGCACTGAGCTAGGAAGCAGAGGGCAGTATTTATAGGCGAGGGGGAGCATGCAGTGTGCCGGGCGGCCATGCATGGTGGCCGGGCGGCCACCTTCCGTGATCGGCCGGCCATGCACGGGTGCCGGGTAGCTCATGCAGTAGAGGAAAAGGAAGTGACAGGAGATGTGGCGCATGTACTCACAGAAAGGAGAGAAGAGAGGGGGCCGGGCGGCCACAGGCCTAGGCTGGCCGGCCATGGCAGTGTACCAGGGCGCGTGCATTGCAGAAAGGAGTGAAGAGGGGGCTAATGGAGTTAGTGCGCGCCGAAAGAGAGAAAGTGGAGGGACCGGGCGGCCACCTTCCAAGGCCGGCCGGCCAGCGTGGTGCTCATGCACCTGGCTCTCGAGTGAGTGGGAGGAGCAGGTGTGCACGAAAGCGTAGGAATCATGGTCAAAAGCTGCCTCCAATTTGAGATAGTGGGGAGTGTTTAGCAAAAGAGAAGAGAGAGGAAGGTGATTAGCAAAAAGGGAAAGAAGGAGGCGATTAGCAAAAGGGGAAGGAAGAGAGAGTGAGGCAGAGGGCTATGATGTGTGGTTGGGCAGCCACTTGGCCTGGTCGGCCGGCCAGTGGTGGTAGCCGGCCGGCCACCCCCCTTTTTTTTCGAAAGAAAGCAAGGTTTAAGAAATTAAACTAATGCAATATAAAATTAAATGCGAAAATTTAAACATGCAGTGAGTTGTAAAAATTAAACTTTGGCAGAAAAATTAAATATGCCATCGGAGGGTAGTGCCAATTTACCTATTGGCAAGGGGAGCCCATGTTTTGCCTCTTGGGATTTGGTCACCACCAAAACTGGGGGCTGCCTTTCAGTGCGGCTTCTTTCCTCTGCGCCGGCTCGGAGTAGTTAGCTCGTTGTCGGTGCCGACCCTGTTCTCAGGAGCTTTGCCTCCTGGTGCGGAACTGGGCTTGCCATGACTTGTCTCTTCTTTTCTCGATCTTTTGCTTTGCATAGCTCTCTCATATTCTTTTTGTTGGAATTCAGCCTCGAATTTGAGCTTCTTCTTCATGAATGTAACAAGGCTGTCTTCCGTTGGGTTCTGATCATTGGTCTCATCCTTGACCTTGGGTGCATTTTGTGAAGCTTGGCACTTGAAAGTGTGCACCTTGTTGCAATGCTCAACTTTTGGCTTGAAGGCAAAAGTCTCCTTCTTGCCATTGATATTTAGGTGGACTTTTCCTGCTCTGACATCAATGTTCACTTTAGTAGTGCTTAAAAACGGTTGCCCAAGAATGAGCGGGGTCTTTGAATCAATCTCCATGTTGAGTACCATGAAGTCCACCGGGATGAGAAAATTCCGGATTCTCATCGGGACATTCTCAACGACTCCTTCGGGGTATCGAACGGACTGATCTGCAAGCTGAAGGCACATAGCCGTGGGGACGAGTGCCTCATGATTTACCTTGTCGAACATAACCTTCGGCATGACACTGATACTGGCTCCAAGATCGCACAATGCTTGGTCAAAATGTTGAGTTCCAATTGAACATGAGATGGTGGGACTGCCAGGGTCCTTCTTTTTGAGTATAGCTGCGCTACACTCCTCTATTAAATGCACAATTTCCGTTGACGGTAGGGGTTTCTTGTTGTTGAGGATGTCTTTCAAGTACTTTGCGTATGTCAGTACCTACATAACATCTAGCAGGGGTATGTTGACATAAAGCTTCTTAATGACCTCAACGAACTTACTGTATTGTTCGTCAGCGGCAGCCTTCTTGTTTTTTGGAGAAAATGGTAGCACCGTAGTGTCATAAAACTCATGGGGTAGATGTTTTGATGATGACATTTCCTCCTTGCCAGGAGTGTCTTCCTCTGCAACCTTGTCTTTGGGCTCGGCTGTCTTCTCTTGCTCTTTACCTGCACGACTAGGAGATGGGGGGGTCCTGTGTGGAATTTCCACCCCTAGTGGTTACTGCATTTATGTGCTCCTTGAGAGGAGCTTCAGGTTGCCCAGGCAGCTTACCCGGATTTGCGTTAGGTAAAGCAGCAGCCAACTGAGCTATTTGAGTTTCAAGCATTTTGTTGAAGCTAAGTTGGTTTTTCATAGCACTATTCAAAGTTTCCATTTGTAAAGATATAGAATCAAACATCCTATCATTAGCATGGAACTTTTTACTAATGCTATCATTCACAGCTTCTGATCAAAAGTTGAATTACTTTTAGGGAATTGCTGTGAATTGGAAGAGTTACCTTGTCCAAAGAAAGGGAGATGTGGTCGTGAATTCCATCATGGAAGAGGACGATTCCCATTGTTGAAGCTATTGGTACTATTACCGATGAAGTTCGCATCTTCGGGTCGCATCTCGGGGCAGCTGTTCCCCGAGTGCCCCATATTTCCACAGACTTCACAAGTTATGTGAGCATCGATGCCTTGCACTGGAGCGGCTTCTGGAGTTTCGTTCAGCTTCTTTAATAGCAAATCCATCTTTGCGGCGAGCATGTCAGTGCTCTCGATCTGATGGACGCCTCGGGAACGGGTGCTAGAGCTCTCTTCTCTCCATCCTTGATTGGTGGCCATCTTCTCAATGTGGTTTTTGGCCACCAAGATGCTCAAGGAGAGGAAAGATCCTCCAGCAGCTGCATCCAAGTATTCTTGAGCTGAGCGGTGAAGCCTATGAAAGAAGTTCTGAATGATCAGCCACTCTTGCATCCCGTGGTCTAGCACGCTGCAATGTACTCTTGCAAATGTTCCCAAGCTTCTGCCACGGTTTCATCAGTGACCTATTGGAAGCTCGAGATCTTGTTCCTCAACGCGTTAGTTTTCCCTAGCGGGAAATACTTCGCCAAAAAAGCATCGGAACATGCGTTCCAAGTTGTGAGTGTTGCTCTGTTGAGGTATATTTGGCTTTCCAAATAAGAGAGAATGGGAAGAGACGAAGTTAGACGGCATCCGGTGACGCTCCTTTTATATTGAACATGCTGCAGATCTCCAGGAACTACTGCAGATGATTGTTGGCGTCTTCCGTAGCCAGTCCGCAGAAAGGGATAGCTTGAACCATATGAATCACCCCGGTTTGAGCTCAAAATCCTCTCCCACTTGAACATCACTCCCTTAGGGATATTGTTGCTCGAGGGGATGGAGAACTCACGGATAGTCTTTTCGGCCATGGTGGTGAAACGTAGAGTACTGGTTGAAGTACTTGGTTCTAGCTCCCTGGGTACCGGTCTCTGTCCGTGAATAGTCTTGCGACGGACTTTTCGGAGCAATGACTCTGGGTTGTCGTGGAAATTTACCGGCAGGTCGAAACCGGTCATACACCTCTCTGTTGCAACCACAACAAAACAACAGATCAAAGTGAGCCTGTTAACGACTAGCGGTAAAACCTATAGTATACAGGTTTGAAATGAGATATTAATTATCTCTTGGCCAATTGCTTCCCCGGCAACGGCGCCAGAAAAGCTTGTTGGCGTCTCTTAGCCTTTACAGGTTTTACTCCGCAAGCGCACGGAGACCGTTGTAGCCTTTCACTCAGAGTATTCAGAGTATCATAAATTTCCACAGGGAAGCGGTAGGCTCAAGAGTGTAATTGAATAAACTCAAATCGAATGAACTGTAAACTTGGATAAATTATACCGACTAGTAGTTGAACAAGGGTAAACGTGATAAAGATAGGTGTATGGTGGAGGAGGATATCTATCTAAGCTATCTGTAGAAAGGTATAGTTGCCTGGGAGGACAACGAGTGAGATAAAGTCACCAAACTCTATTCTAATCGGCTACAAAGATTATCTGTGTCTAACCAAGCTATTCAAATAAACAAGCCAGGGTCTTGCATCGAGCGAAATTCCAAAGTCTCGAGGGTACCAGGGGTAGATAGTAGGTCCCGAAAGAGAGTCTGGCTAACACCTACGGGCCTCCTGAACGACGGGCTTGGACTACACAGGCATACCACACGCTGTCACCGAGTGGGGCTACCAAGCAAAGCTGTGTGGAGAGGATGGCAAGCAATAAACGTGTTCAAGCGAAGCTTGAACAATGATAGATCTTCCTGGATCAGAGGAGAGGATCTAGCCAGAGCCTAGCATCTAAGTCTAGGGTTGAGTTATAGCACCCGCAAGAATAACAAGACTTGAATAACTAACTGAAACACAATATAAGCCTACCAAGTATGCAAAATAAAGGTACACCACACTTGCAGGAGATAAAAATAAAGTAAATTATAACTGAATTATATTGAAGATAATCTGAATCCAAAAGATACAAGAGTTTTACCACAGACTCGAAGATAACTCCGGAGACTCCGAGGCAAAGCTCGACTCAACTCTAACTCCCAGGACTATCCTAACTACTAAGAAAAGAGTGAAGCACTCTAAGATAGAACTCTCTACTCAACTCCACACTTTACAAATGAGCTCTCGGGGACTATTTATAGCCTAGGAAGCGAGGGGGTATTTATATGTGCACTAGGTCGGTAAAAGGGCCGAGGCGGTTGCCGGGCGGCCAAAGTCGGTGGCCGGCCGACCATAGGGGGTGGTCGGGTGGCCACCCGATTCACCGACCTTGAACATCCGACCGTTGATCTCACTCCCCCATGTCGGTTGGTAGTTGAATCAGTTGGTGCACGTGAAATATGCCGACGAGGGGTGGTCGGCCGACCACCCTAAGTGGTCGGGCGGCCACGTGTTTTGCTCCAATTCGTTGCATGTTGTTCCCCTCGGATCCTTGACATCACTAATCCTTGTCCTGGCACATTGTGACCCTTGGATATATTGGATACTCTCTTGTATGGTTGGATCTTCACCTTTTTGTGTTTGTTTGCACACCGGATCGAAGACATGGCAAGTGAAGTGGTCAAGGGACCATTCCACGTGGTCAGGGGTCCAAAATCCCGTTGAAGAGTGGCCGGGCGGCCACCACACATGGTCGGGCGGCCACTGGTGTGCTGGCAGGTGGTCGGGCGGCCACCCCACCTTGGCCATTTCTGTTCATCTTCGATATGTGACATGTTTGCAACCATTTTGTATGTATTTTGGTACCTACATCCAAATATTCATGTACATCTTGTGGAACTCATTAGTAGCAAGGGTTAGTCAATATATTTCACTTATTTTGCTTCATTTGGTGGATAATTGACGGTTGATATCGTGAGATTATGACAGTCATCAACGAGCGCATTCGTCCGCTGTGATGTAGCGATTTGCCTCTTGGAAAAAGCGCTCCGAGGTAGTGGGCACTCTTTCCAGTATGTGCTTGACGAAAACTTGATCGCTCGACCCCTAGAGGAAGTCATCGATCAACGTATCCTCAGAGACATTGAGGATGCGTTAAGGCCTGGAACCGCTTGAGGTATCAGGCTCTCTAAGTCCTTACGCCTGATGGTTTTGAGGTCCCATCGCTGCACCGGCTTGTCGGTCAGTGACTGGAAATTTGCAACGAACAGGCGGCAGAAGTCGCCCCAGTCTTCAATGCAACCCAGCCTGAGGTGGCGAAGCCATTGAAGTGCTTCCTATCCCAACTTGATCGGGATGTAAGCCGTCATGAGGTCTTCCGATGCATTGGCCGCTCGGGCCGCGGTAGTGTACACGACTAGCCAATTCCGCAGGTCCATCTTTGTTTCGAATTTTTTAACGTTCGAGATTTTGAAGTTGGGCGGCCAGTCGACGTCTTGGATCCTCCGACCAAAGGCCGCCATGGCTGCTTCAGAGCTACCAGCTGGATTGCCGCGGTTCTCATCCGGACGACGCTGCGGGGACTGAGGGCAGAGGTCATCCCTAACCTTGACTCGGGACATAGGGCTATTGATAGAAGCAGTTCCCGAGTGACCCCTGGCAGCTGGAGCGCGTTGAGGAGGTCCGTAGTCCCGGTCGTAATTTGCTCTCTGCTCCAACTTGAGCTGGTGTCGCTGAGCACGAGATTGCTCGATGTTGAGACGCGCATTGTTGGTGGTCGTTTTTGCAAGGTTTCGACCACCAACTGTCGGTAAATAAATGGGGTATAGATAAAGTTCCATGCATTATTTAGCTAACACTGACGAATTCCATGAGTTTTGGTAGTTTTCGATGTATCACAGGGAGAAGCTCAAATTCCATGCAAAAGAACATCATTTGGAGCATGAGATAGAAGGGGTTGAGATAAGATTTGCAAATTCCACATTAGAAAAGTATCTCAAAAGCCCTCAAGGACTACACCATTGCATAGAGCTAATCAAGACATTCCAATGGACATATTATTTGCCTCATTTGGAGCTCCGGTGGAAAAGATATGGAAAATACAAAAATATAGGGACTGCTAACATCAACGCTGACGTCAGCAGCCCCCCACAGTACAGCGCAATGGCCAGGGCGTGGCCCACTAGCACCAGGCATGGGGAGCAGCCCACTAAGGCAGGGAGCAACCCACATGGTGCCGCCAAGCCCACCTAGCAGCCCAAGAACGGTTTGGGGGGATTAATCCCACCTTGGAAACCTATGGAAGACCTCCCCTCACCTCAAGTTATATATAGAGAGGAACCCCCTCACTCTCATTTGTACCTTTCACCATGTAACTCTCTCTCCCTCTTTAGGAGGTGCCCCACGGGAGGTGCTTCCATTCTGAAAGTAGTGTTTAGTTAGGAGTTATAGAAGTGTCTGCTGTATCGGAGTCGGCTCGGAATCTTCGGTAATGTACTCTATTTTGATATCTTAAGCATTACTTTCCTTTTGACAAGTGTGAGTACTTTACTTTCCTACGTTATGCACTTATCTTCTCGTCTAGTTAGTTACTCGCTTGGTATGTATGCAGCTGTTAAGCACCTTTTTCCTTTTGGGCATACCAAGTTTGAGGCCTGAGTTGTGCTAAGTTAGATTTGATTGATCGTTGTTATGCTTGCTGGTGCTACAATTCAACCCTAGACTTAGACGCTAGGCTCTAGTTAGCTCCTCTCCTCTTGCAAAGGATGAGCTATTGTTGTTCAAGCTTCGCTTGAACATGTTTGTAACGTGCCATCCACTCCACGTAGCTTTGCTTGGTAGCCCCACTCGGTGACAGCGTGTGGTGCGCCTGTGTAGCGCAGGCCCATCTTTCGGGAGGCCCATAGGTGTTAGCCAGACTCTCTTTCGGGACCTACTATCCAACCCCTGGTACCCTCGAGACTCTGGAATTTCGCTCGACGCAAGTTATAGCACTGTTGAGATCCTTTCGACCCTTAGCACGGATAGCTCTTGTATGCTAGCAGAGATAGAAGATCGTACTGCAGTCTCTGTCTCGTTGTCCTCCTATCTTTACCTGTTTTCTGGCCAATGGTGTTTGGCCTTTATCCCATGGTGTTTGGTGTCAACCTTTCCTATCGGTTGACGGAAAAGAGTAGTAACAGTTAGATGAATGATAGTTTGATATCTCTGTCTCAATGCTTCCCAGTGGAAATAAATATGATACCTTGGAATACTCCCGGGTGAAAAGCTACAGCGGACTCCGTGCGCTTGCGGAGTAAAATCTGGTAGGCTAAGAGCCCGCCAACACGCGTCACGATTGTCGTTGATGACCTGCCGCGCATCTGCTGCCCTAGGTTGCCTGGGCACGAGGTGATCCGCTACTCGAGTGAGGACATTCTTGATGGCCTCTCCATCTTCGTTGTTGGGGAGGAGCTCACAGAGCTTGACCAATGCCCCTCCAGCTTGACTCGGAGTTTCAATGATCGCTTCGAACTCCTTTAGAAGATTATGCCTGGGAAGCGGGGCTGCCCGCCGTCGCCTAGCTTCGCCAGCTTGCCAGTCACGGCACTGCTACTGGACTTTGTTCCTGCGGCGATGGCTCTGAACTTCTTGCTCGTTCTCGCTATCCTGCGTCACCTCGTCTATCGAGATGGGCAGCGTGGGGTCTCTATTGCCCAGGATGTGACGACGCCAGATGTTACGGAGGCGGTTTGCCCTCTCCCTCCTGTGGCGATCCTACGAGGTCTCAACGAGGACGGGTTGCTCATCTTCTAAGACTGCGTCCTCGATCTCGTTTCCTGGACCATTGAGCATGAGGATCTCAGGAAAGTAGAGAGTCGAGCTTGGAAGCGAACTCTCAGGACCGTCAGTAAGCATAGACTCTACCTCCATGCTGGAGGCTAAAGTTGTGGCCGTCGTAGTGGCCGCACCATGGTCAGAGGCCGTAGGAGTCTCGATATTGTAGATTACATGGTGATGCCCCTCATCGCGATCCTCCCGAGTGACCGCTGAGTGATGAGAGGCCTCGCCAGTCTGCAAGCTGCGCCAGCGAACGGTTCTCCCCGCCGGGGTAGAGTTGACGACGAGCCCCATGCGAAGGCCGATCAATGGCACATCAGGCTCATTGTAGACGTCATCGTCCGGAAGAGGCACGGACTGAGTTAGGTCGGGCGTCCCTTACGCACCCTCGTCGTTGTTGAGGGGAGCCGAGGCACGAGAGAGTAGCCCCTGGTATGTGGTAGTAGAGTTGCGGAGACCGAATGAGATGAAGGACACCACCAGAGTCCTTTTGCGACCTTGGTCAGCCGAAGCTAGCCGGGTTCGCTTTGGTGCAGGCGGCGGTAGTGGGACCCACAGTGGTCGAGGGACCCAAGAGCGGGTATCGACAGGAACTTGTCGCGGGCTCCGCGGAGGGCTGCCTGAGGTGTGGGCCTACCGCGGATCTCGAGGGGGCTTACTGACACACATTCCCCTGACCCCCGACTAATCTGAGTCCAGACTTGAGTCGGAGAGGTCGAGAGTGCCATGCGGCGAGTTGGCGCTGAAGCAGTGGTCATTGTTGGAGCCGCTTGAGTCAGCGCTGTCGATGTAGATCCAGGCCTGAAGAAGGTCCTCCCGTTGGCTCGTACTCCCGAGCTATAAAGACTCTGCGGGCACGATCCGACGGAGCATGCTGTGGAGGCGGGTTCTGGCGACGGGTCGGTGCCTCACGACGACGTGTTGAAGCTTGACGCTGAGTCGGTGGAGGCTGACGAAGCGCTGGTCGCTGGCAGCGATCTGGCGGTGCAGATCGTCCATCAGGTCCTGGAGTAGTCGGTGGTCGCACGAAGAAACGTGGTTGCACCGGTGCATTGCGAAGCTGGTGGAGGTCTCCGCGCCGATCGGCGATGAAGGTGATCGACCCAAACCGGATCATGTCGCCCGGAGCGAAGCCGTTGATGAAGTGGTCGGCCATGGAGCTAGCTGATGTCGATCTCGCCGCCCTCTACCTGGCGCGCCAACTGTCGGTGTTTGATACCGGCAATGCACCACGGGGTGTGTTACATAGTGCTTTCGGGGTGGCGAAATCGGCATAGCTCGACGGTTCGCGTAGAGATGCGACGAGACACGATGGTTTATACAAGTTCAGGCCGCAAGATGCGTAATACCCTACGTCCTGTTTGCTGCGAGTTGTATTGCCTTTGCTCTCGTGATTACAATGAAAGCTAGGGCGTCTGGCGGTTAGTATGCGATGAGATGATAGATGTTCTACGTAGGGGTCCCTCGCCCGCCTTATATAGTCCGGCAAGGCTTGGGTTACAAGTCGGTTTCCATTTTTGAGTCCTACTCGGTTTGGAATCTTAACAGAGTACATAGAATCTACGTTTATATGCTTGCTTTCTTGAGTCCTGCTGCTTCTGGAATCTGGAGTCCAAGCCATCTTCTTTACATCATCCAACGCCGTGAATCCACGCCCTCCGATGGTCCATATGCTGAATCCACGCCGTGAGGGCCAAGGGGATATCTATCCCCCATAGGTACCATTGTCTTGATGACATGCTTACTCTTCGAGCCAATTTCTATTCCCCTTTCGTGTATCATAAACCCCAAGAATTGGCCAGCTGTGGCACCGAACGCACATTTATCCGGGTTCATACGCATGCCGTGCTTTTGAGTACGCTCCAGGACTTGACGAAGATCGGCTAAATGATTCTCCTGCAAAACCGATTTTACTACTACATCCTCAATGTATACCTCCACAAGCCGGCAGATCAAGTCATGGAAGATGTAATTCATGGCCCGCTGATAAGTAGCTCCAGCATTGCGTAAGCCGAAGGTCATAACAACAAACTCAAACAAGCCTTGTGGGCAACTAAAAGCTATTTTGTAGACATCCTCTTCGGTCGTAAAGATCTGATTATACCCGGCATTACCATCAATAAAGCTCATCATCTTGTGGCCGGCCGCAGCGTCAACGAGCGATTCAGTAATGGGCATGGGATACTCGTCTTTTGGCGTGGCCCTGTTTAAGTCTCTGAAGTCAATGCATACTCTGAGCTTCCCATTTTTTTCCACACAGAGACAATGCTCGATATCCAGGTGGCATATCGACAAGGACAAATAAACCCAGCACGAATCATCTCCTCTATCTCTTCTTTGACTGTATCCATGATCTTTGCATCTGTCACACCTTGGTTTTAAAAATACAAACCAGAGCAAATCTATATGTGTGCCAGGATCTAATCTCACACATATAGAGAAAATAAACAATGATATCACAGGACATGCTTTATTATATAACGTTAAACAACATTTACATAAAACATACACAGAGTAGCGGAAGCGTAACTAAATCTTCGAGCCATCCACAGGGAAAACCAACTGGGGGTCACACGCATAGAACTGCATGAACCTTCACTTGTACTCCTTCAGGCCTTCGATTCTGAGCAGCGGTTGGAATTTTCCCTCCAACAAAGAATAAATATAAAGAAGCAAGCGTTAGTACATCTCGCACTCAACAAATATAACATAAACCATGAGGCTCTAAGATTGGCTGACAGACTGCAAGATCTTTTAATTGATCAAGTTTTATTAACACCTAATTACTATGAAATAGTAGCAGCGCCATTAGCCCAAAAGATATTACATAAGAATTAATCAACATTATTAAAAAAATATATAACCATCACCATATCCATAACCAAACCAAACCAAAGAACCTCAGCCAAGGGTCCTACTAATCACTGGGAAGGGTCTGGGCTGCTCATAACCGTGAGCACGGCTGATATATCAGTTTTACACTCTCGAGAGGTGGCGCATCTTTACCCACAAGTTGTGAGCTACGCTAGGAGTTCATCACATTACCGGAGATGAGATGACTAGCAAGCACACTACGAAGCCTTTACAAAGGTCACATTGGTAAGGTGTAACCGCTAAGGTTTCAGAGTCCGCAACCTTGGAGCAAGCCTCAAGGGGAGAAGCACATACATATAACGTAAAGCACACTCAACCCAAGTAGCCTGAGGGCCACAGAAGCTCACCTCCCCTCTTGCCCCGTAGGTAAGTTACTCCCAAACCAAAGCAACCTAATTAATCAGCTAAGATCGTCCCATTCCAATCTTATGGTAGCACTGTTGTCCCAGGTGGTCGCTTTGTGATTCGGTCCTTACGGAGAGAACTAGCAAAAGTGCACGAGCACATTGCTCAAGCTCCCTAAACTATGTTGCTAAAAAGCCAGTTTTACAAGAGACATGAACCACACAAGCACACAGCACAGAGGGTCAAGCTTACATCAACTGCATAGAACCATTAGTCAATATTAATTAACATAAAGGTATGTGTTCACGCAGCACCTAACACAACTTAACCATATGCATCCCAGAAGATAGATATATAAGGATAAAAGTAGCTAGGTAAAACCTTACACGCATACAAATTTAAATACACATGCAGTAAGTAAAAAGGTTATTAGGTGGTGTTGTTTATGTTATATTTGCCTTCTTTAAAAAAATCACTGCTCAGAGTCTTCTGGATCTTGATCTTGAGTTGCACTTGAGATTGCACGAACAAAATCATCGTCTACGCGTTCATCGGAGCACCACACATGCATACAAGGTCACACATGCAAGCAAACAAATACAAACTATAGGAAATAGTACACCATATCATTAAAATAGAAGATAAAAGGTTTATAAAATTGTTCTACGCATCACTATGAACTCGTGAGCACAAGAATCGTCGAAAACGGATTTAAAACGCGAAAGTTATGAGCTTTTGAATGTCATAGGACCTAATTGAAGATAGTTTTCGAAATCTAGGGTTTAAAAAGATAAAACAAGGCCTGATATGCACTTGGATGGACTGCGGGTTAATTCTGAAAAAGGACAGGGACGCTTACGCAAAAAGGCGCGGCAGCGACGATGTGGCGCTATCTGATTGGTTGGTTCGGGTGGCACACAGCTGGCTGTTGACGGTCGTTATTTTACCATTTCGACAGTCAATCTCTCGGTAAATAAATGGGGTATACGTAAAGTTCCATGCATTATTTACCTAACGCTGATGAATTCCACAAGTTTTGGTGGTTTTCGATGTATCACAGGGAGAAGCTCACATTCCGTGCACAAGAACATCATATGGAGCAAGAGAGAATCATCACATAAAAGGGCTTGAGAATGAATGGAAAATATCATCATTATGAAGTGTCTCAAATGCCCTCATGGACCAAGCCATTGTAAAGGGCTCGTCGAAACAATCAAAATAGAGTTTTGGTTCACTCAATTTGGAGTCCGGACGCAAAAGTTATGGCCATCGCAAGGTTTACAACATGGGTTGTGAGAGATGGTCGGGTGACCAAAGGCATGGCTGGCCGACCACCTACTCTCCCAAAATACCTCATACTTCATCTTATTCATCCAAGGAAGTCACCAAGAGCCCAAATACACAAGGTGGAACAAGCTCAAGTCGAATCCAACGTCGGAAGGCCACCACACAGGCTGAGGAACTGTTGAAAGGCTGAAATGATGGTCGGCCGACCTTGGGCTAGGCCGGCCAACTTTGGGCTTGGTCAGCTGACCCTAGGCTTGGCCGGCCGACCACCTCAATTGGTCGCCCAGCCCATTACTTGGCCTGCACGATTACCACGTTGGATGCCCGGACATGTTCAACACGTGTATCAATGGAAACCGACTTCTAGAAGGCATCCTAGGCGTTGGAGAAGTGAGGTGGTGCATCAGACGGTCGGGCGACCTTAGGGGAAGGTCGGCCGACCATGGGCTTGGTCGGCCGACCCCCGTGATGGTCGGCCGACCACCCACGTGGCCGCACGACCAACCGACTTGCTGCCCCCACCGACCTTCTTTGTCCTATAATAGAGGGCACTCCCCCCACTCCAAAAAGGTACCATTTTCACACCATGTGAACTCTCTTTCTCCCTCTAGGAGGCTCCCCACGGGAGGGGCTTCCATTCTGAAAGCAGTGTTTAGTTTAGGAGTTAGAGAAGGTCCTTTGTATCAGAGTCAGTCGAAAGTACTCGGTAATGTATTTCATTTTCTTATCTTGAGCACTACTTTCCTTTTATTGACAAGTGCAAGTACTTCATGTTTCTACTTTATGCACTTATCTTTCTGCTCTAGTTAGTTATTCGCTTGGTATGTATGCAGCTGTTAAGCACCTTTTTCCTTTTGGGCATACCAAGTTGAGGCCTGAGTTGTACTAAACTTGAATAGATTGATCGTTGTTATGCTTGCCGGTGTTACAATCCAACCTATACGCTAGGCTCTGGTTAGTTCCTCTCCTTTGGCCAAGGATGAACTATTGTTATTCAAGCTTCGCTTGAACACGTTTGTAGCGTGCCATCCTACCCACGCAGATTTGCTTGGTAGCCCCACTCGGTGACAGCGTGTGGTGTGCCTGTGCATCCCAGGCCCATTCATTCGGTAGGCCCGTAGGCATTAGCCAAGTCTCCTTTGGTGGTCTACTATCTACCCCCTGACCCCTCGAGGAGCCGAAATTTCGCTCGATGCAAGTCATAACTCTGTTGAGATCCTTTCGACCCTTAGCACGTATAGCTCTTGTATGCTAGCAGAGATAGAAGACCGTATAGCAGTCCCTGTCTTGTTGTCCTCCTAGCTTATCTATTTTCTTGCCAACGGTGTTTGGCTTGTATCCCATGGTGTTTGGTATCAACCTTTCCTAGCTATCGGTTGACTTGAAAGAGTAGTAACAACTGGATAAATGATAGTTTGATATCTCTATCACAATGCTTCCCCGTGGATAAATACGATACCTTGGAATACTCCCGACTGAAAGGGTACAACAGTCTTCGTGCGCTTGCGGAGTAAAATCCAGTAGGCTAATAACCGCCAACACTGGCTACGAGGTGCGGTTGCAGAAGATCCCCGCGGATTTGGTGCGGCTGGGTGTGGATCTGGTGCGTCGGCTGGAACACGGGACGGTGAGGGAGCGGCCACTGGTGCGGCGGCACGTGGCGGCGGGAGACAGGGGGCGTGCAGTCGGTCGGCGCTCGTCTCTACGTGGGAGGCAGGAGATCAGGGCGGCCGTACTAGAATGGGACCCAGGCGGGACCAGTCAGGGGTGGAGGGAGCAGGGAAGCAGGGCGCTGCCCCCTCGATCAACATGGGAGACAGGGAGCGGACGGGCGGCCGGCTGACAGGACACACGGAATGAGACGACGGAGAAAGGAGAGAGAAAAACTGCTCACCGGGGTTTGGTTTCTTCATCGGACTCGAAGAAATAAACGTAGATCCAGGAGAAACCGGTGATGTCCTCATGAAACGGAGACCACCCCGACAAAGAGCTTGACGAGAGGAACGCGGTGATGTCCTCGGTTTCCACCAGAGATGAGGAGGAAAACGCCATCGAATGTTCGCCGGAGTTGGGCCAACTTTGAAACTTGTTTTTCAGATCTAGGGAGCTAGGGTTTCGGGATTGAAAAATGGAGACCGATTCAAGAAAGAGGACGATGAGAGGATTCCGATGAATATATATATGCATGGGTTTGGGCCGAGTTGGATTTGGGCTAATTTTCGAAATATTGAATTTCGGGCATTAAAATAATTCCAGAATATCTAGAGTTAATGTCTATGCCCCGAAAAATACTTCGATGGCTCCAAAAATTCCGAAAAAATTCCCAGATATGTTTTGGCATCCAATGAACTCAAATCAAATAGTTAGAGCTCATGAAAAGCTTGGCAAGAGCCTTCAATAAATAGAATTTGCTCTCGAAAAAAGGGAAACGCTTCCAGATAAATCCAGAAAATTTCTAGTAACGACTTGACGATGAACAAAGATATTTAGAAGGGTTTTCACTTTTCACACTCAAAACCTACCAGCCTAGCATGGGGTGATGAGATGGTCAGTAGGATTGATGGCGAGGGGGAAAGAGAAGCCTGACACGCTAAGAGGAAGACCATACGACAGGGCGAGGGTAGAACGAGGAAAGATGGTTAGGCCGAAAGAGAGGAGAGACAAAGGAGAAGGGATGCAGGCCAAGCCCAAGAGGGGAAGAAGATTGGGTCAAAAGCACTGGTGAAGATAGGAGGAGGATTTTCGGCCTTTTTTTATTTTGAAAACTTTTCAAACTCGTTTATTTTTAAGATTTAAACACGCTATGAATTCAAATAAAATTTGAACTCGAATCCTTAGGCAACCACTCAACATAAAACTAATGCAACGGCATGAATGCAACAACATGTTATCCTAAGTTTTTTTTATTTGTTTTAAAATTTATTTGACAAAATCTTTTAAATGCTCATTCTACACAAGAAGAGGCCTTAATAAATTGAGAAAAACATTATAGTTGTTTTAAAATTCTGAAAATGAAAATTAGGGTGTTACAGCATCGATCTTCCTAGGATGTTGAGCGAACGGACGAAACCCAGGCTTGGTCGGCAACCAATGTTCGACAATGGATCGGTCAAGGCCAGGCATCTCATGATACTCCCAGGCAAAGCAATCGGGGAATTCTCTAAGCAATTCTACCAACTTGGCTTTGAATCCTAGGTCGAGCTTCTTACTAACCCATGTAAGCCTAGGGCGATCGCCTGGACCGATGTCGACTGCTTTAAGCTCATCTGTGGGAGTAAAACCAAAGCCAAGCTTGCCTTCCTCGGCAAATTCTTGAGTAGATACCGACGATGTCGGGGATGGATGAGGAGACACCACCTCAGGTTTCCCCTCATCATCAAGCAATTGACCACCGCATGACAAAACATCTTTGTTAGGTGTAACATAAACTAAATTGATGTTTTGAGACCACTCATGCAGATTGGTCAATACGGAAGTTTCACACAAAATATGGTTACAAATTTTTTGGGGCCGATCGCGCAGATCGGCCACTACGGACCGTGCATCTGTAGACAGGCTGCTAACACCTATAAGCCGATGATGATCGGTCGACGCTTCTGGTGATACTATCCCATCATCTAGAAAGAAATGCCGATTGCCAAAATCGGTGTAATTCCGTTTTTTCTGCCTCGTCGACAAAACTCCAGTCCAACTCGTGCCTTCTTGAGAGACACTCCACTTCATCTGATGTAGACGACTACACAATGCTGCGGGAATCATTTGCAAGGACCACCTCGATGTTGTCACCGTCCCATTGGATCAGACATTGATGCATTGAGGAAGGCACACAACAGTTGGTATGAATCCAGTCTCGGCCAAGGAGAGTCGAGTAAGGCCCATGATCATCGACCATGAAGAAGGAAGGGTTCAATGTCCTATGGCCAACAGTCAGGTCAATGTTGAGGACTCCTTTCACATGTGACGAATTTCCCTTGAAATCATTGAGGGTAACGTTGGTCTTCACAAGATCATCGACAGACCTGCCGATCTTGCGGCACAAGGAGTATGACATAATGTTGACAGTTACACCCGCGTCGACGAGCATCCTGCCAACCGGTTTGCCGTTGATGAAGCCTTTTACATAGAGAGGCTTGAGGTGCCGATATATTTTGTCGACTGGCTTCTCAAAAATTGCAGCAGCGGGGCCGACACTAAGTTGTGCCATGGACTTGGCCATCTGCTCGCTACTGGGAGGACAGAAATCTTCTGGGAGATAGAAAACCATGTTAGTACTTGCCGTTGTCTTCTTGATCACCTTGCTGACCTCCTCCTCCAAGTCATCCTCCTCATCAGACAGGTCATCACTGGCCATACGTGACGATCGCTCTTTTGCTTCCTCTTTAGATGGTTCAGTCGACGTTGGTTTCATTGATGTTTCAGCCGCGTCGACTGTGGCTTGCGCTTCGAAACGAAATTGCGTTCCATCCGTAGACTTGGGATCTCCATGGCGCCGCCAACCTTCTTGAGCAGCCGAAGATAATCTTCTTCGGCATGTTCCAGACTGTGTAGACGTTGAACTCTGCGCTTCTTGGATTCTTGGATTTGGTCAGGCCCTCGGGGCACCACCTTGGTAGGTGGCACTCCGCGCGACGCCGATCTTCCTCGGGCTCATGCCGCTCGATAGGGGGCGGCGAGCGCCTTGGCGGTGGAGATGCAGGTTGATGGCTCGGCATTGGAGATGTAGGTCGCCGTGGCGGGGGAATAGGATCACGTGCACGGCGCGGCGAGGGCGCGCGATGACAGCGAGGCGACGGCGCGTGTCGCAAGCGTTCGAACACGGTCGCCTTACCATGCTAAGCCCTACGGTTGGAACATTCTAGGCAGTCATCAATGGTTAGAAGCCTGTCCATACCTTGGCTCCAGCAGAAGTGGAAGTAGGGCAGCGCCAATGTTCTTCGCAATTGACAGTGTCGCGATGTTGCTCGTACCGCCGACGGTCCTCCTAGTGCCTCTCCTCATGCCTTGGCGAACGAGGGTACTAGCGATGATGTTCCTCGTGATAACGCCGCCGCTCGCGGTGATAGTCTTCCTCCTCGTCGATGCGATGACGCTCCTCGTTGCGCTGATGATGACGTGCGTACCTGCCGATCAATGCCCCTGAGTTAGGGCGAAATCGACGATTTCTTTCAATAGCTCTGGCTGAAGTGTGTTCTTTGGCCCTGAACTCTAGAGGAAGGTTGTCACGCGGGTCGGCTTTGGCCTTCCCTCTTGTGTCCGCGGGCGTATCGACCATGTTGATTGAGAAGGAGGCATTTTGAAGCAAATGAGGGTATAACTCTTGATTAGCATGGCGTAGGACCCTGCCTGAAGTGATTGCTTATCCCAGGCATGCTCGGAACGTTGGATCGGCAAAGGGAGGCTCCAAGTAGTCCTCCACGAGCAGCGACTTGGTCGTGTAGACCGTGTTGATTGGGAAAGGCGTTGTATCTATCTTCATTGGAGCGCGGGCAAAGACCAGCCTTCCCTGCTCGATAGCTCTCTGAATCTCGGACCGCAGGATCCTGCAGTCAACTGTATTGTGCCCATCGAGCTTGTTATGTCATTTGCAGTACTTGCGGCCACGTACCTCTTCGACCGTGGGCGTCTGATGCCCCGGCTATTGGCACCAAGTGTTTTTCTTTGAGCAGTAAGTCAACAATGGTTTCCGTCTTAAAGATGTCGAAGTCGAAACCCAGAGTAGGTTCGGGCTGTTTCACCCACTAGCACTGCAACGGCTGGCTTGTTCTTGCCCACTGGACAAGGCACGCATCGGCATCATCCAGCGGATCGTCTTCTTCTGTCTATGGAACCGAGTCTACGGAGGACGGAAATGGTTTTCCGAAATAGTGGGCGAACGGCGGTTTCGGTTTGCCTGAGCGGGAACCCGACGGCTGGGGCCCACACGTCATAGACAGAGGGAAAAAGGAAAAATACAAAAATGGAAGAAGGGTGTTTGACTGCAGAGACTTTTGTTTGCATTTCGCATTTTTGAGGTATTTAAAGGCCGAATTTGAAAATATCCCAATTGTATGAAATGTTGTACACTTTGAGTTCTACAACTTTGTCAAAAGGCTTAAGGCCATGTTCTATTAACAATATGGTTTAAATTTGAGTTTAAACTGCTGGCCCCTGTTTGACCAACAGAGCCTATTAGTTTAGAGACTCTAAAAGTCCATTTTGTGTCCACTTTCATACAAAGAGTTTTATATCAATATTGTTCAGGATTTTATTATCCACATTTTTGTCAATATAACCATTTCAAGATTATGGCTGTAAGACCAATGAAATTTGAATTTACTAAGTACGTCAGATTTGGGCAGATTTCACAGATTTACAAGAAAGCACCCAAAACACCATCCAAACTACTGTGCTTGTTAATACTCCATTTACCAAAGTTGTTCAACACCTCTTTTCCTACAAATTTGGTAATATAAGTTTCACCTAGATCACCACAGATTTCAAACTACAAGCACAATTGTATTCAGGGGTTTAGTCGAAAAGCGGGTTTACCTTGTGTGGAGCCTTTCTTGTTTTCAATTTTTGAAGTATCAAATGAAATCTAAACACTTCCACTCTAGATTCATTTGAAAGGTGGCAAGCTTAATTTCATTTGATAGTAAGGAAGATTTTTAAGTTATATAGTGGAATCAAAATTAATTTCAGTATGAAGTTTGGTGACCAGCTGAAAATCTAGATTTTTTGTATTAGGATAGAAAAATTTTGATTTAGTGGTTTCTCCACCTAATCCTTGTTACTCTCAAAGCGTGATTAAACCCTAATTCATCATTAGCTTGTGTCTAACTGTGTGTCAAGGCGCTTGAGATGCCAGGGGCATCACAGAACTGGCTCCTGCAGCATGCATGTCCTAATCATTTTGGATCGGCCCAGACCCGTATGTGTGTTGCTAGTCAAGCATCTTTTGGTCTGCAGTTTTTCCTGCCCCCTGTGGGGGTCGAACTTTCAGCGGGTCCTGTTGTGGGCCTCGTCGCGGATTGACAAGGACCGGATTGGGGTACGGGGCAGGACGCGATTCCCCTTCTTGCAACTGTCGATACCTCAACTAACAGAAATATCCATCAGTTATGACCAATGGTGGAGTAGAATATGCCCGGGGCTGCAAGGGAATGCCTTCGCGTGGAGGATGCATGACGAACTTTGCGACGTTGTCACCTTGAACCTCGATGTGGATGGGGGTGAGCGGTCTGGAGTAGAACATAGCCTCTCCAACATGGCCGTTCAATTCGGGGCCGGTGATGTGAAGGGGTTCACCGGCCAAAGCAGCTCGGACAGTCTTGACCACGATGTTATCCATGCGGTTGATGGTCGCCTCTGAATGCCGGATGAGGGCGTGCGCCGTGATCCTCTGGATTTCTTCACGGAGCGCCTCAGTACGCTCACGTGAGGGAGTCATGAGGTCGACTTTATCAAGAAGCGTGTCGGGGACTCCTTGGACCTTGATGTGGCCATGACGAGATCGCTCATACATGGCGAGCAGCTTCTTCTTTAGATCATCCACGATCGTGGCGTACTGCTTTTGGTGCGCTTTAGGGAGGTCTTCAACCTTGTCAATGGGCGTGACTTCCTCATCCTTGCCGAAATTCTTGCGAGCATCCCTAGCCATGATGATGAGTTGTGATCTCCGCGTGTTCCACTGGGCGTGCCAAAAATATGTTGCACCAGGAAACAAACGGGTAGTACCCTTGGTGAGTCAACAAATTGCGAGCCGGGAGGTGTATGTGGACGTAAGAGTCGTTCCTCCTTGCTGCGGCTTACGATCCGCTAAGCAGTTAGCCGATCGTCTGACAATGGTGGTCGGGCGTGCCACCTGGCAGACGACCTAGCTAGGAAGGTTGTGATGATGATGGTGATGGTGGTTAGCTCCTGTTTCCCCTGCAAAGACAGATAAAACAAGGCAAACATTAAATACTAGCGGATCGCTTGGATCGGCTCTTCCCGCATCGGATCTTCAACATTGGCATGACCCTGCTGTCTTACCGATGATACATGCAACTAATATGTACGAATATGTAACAAAAGAAGAAAGAAACCTATCTAGATCTATTCTAGACAGTCGAGATCTATCTGAGTACTCATTATGCTTTGAGAATAAACTTATGCCAAAGATCAAACAAAGAAACAAGTATAAAAGAATAGATCATTGTTAAGATCGGCAAAGAAAAACATGGCATAGAGAATATCAGATCTATTCTAGCAGAAAACGATCTGTAGATATATCTCCTAAGGACAGATCAAACCTAGATATGAAGCTTGTATCATGCTAAACTCACAATATATACCATGCAGCGTAAAGACATGCATCATAACGTTTATTAAAATGAAGCAAGTTGTGCATGAGTCGATATGCAAGCATGTTAACTCAATGCACGACGTAACTAGTAAATCTTACCATAAAAAACGCTTCAGTACAAAAACTACCATCGGCAAAACGACGCAATGCCCTATCAACATGTACTTAGAGAGATTGATAGAGCAGCATGACGATATACCTTGAAAAACCCTAATTGCTTAGGGGCGACAATGCGCCAAAGGGATGTGGAGACAACCGGTGTTTAATGAACGTGTGTTGTCAAATTTTATTCAATGGTACGGGTACATATTTATAGTCCTGAGGACGGCAAGCCTGCCCTTCCTTTAATTAAGCAAAAAACCCTAACCGACTCGATCTATAATTGGACTCTTTTTACTCAAACTATTATACTACGATACAAGGCCTGTTGGCCTACTTGACGTGGTGCGCGTCATCGCTTCCTTGGACAACTTCTCTTAGCCCAGAACCGATTCAGGCCCATTAACTAGGTCGGTCAAATTCCGATGCCAACAATTACCCACGTTTTTTGTGCGAATGGATAAAAACATTAGCTTCCTCTCGCTGGAACACTGAGTTTATGTTGAGACATGATGTTGTTTTTCTATGTTTAGATTAGGTTTGGTGTGCAGCTTCTAGCGAAGTCCATGAACACAATTACGTGGCTGAGGAAATGTTTCGTTACCAAAAAAATGGTTTCATACTGATAATAACATGTCATTCATGCCAGGTTCATAAATTCTCCATTTCTTTTGTTACGTCTGTGTGCATTTTGACATATATTTTCTGTGTGGGCTATTTTACAATCAATAGTGCCATTTAAATCTCAAATGTAGAGGTCTGCTAGAGGATTTTCTTGAAAATATTAAAAAAAGAATTGTTGGAAGTTATAATATTCACTGTGAACCAGCATACAAAATAATTAAGATTTAATAGTGTGTGATGTTAGAATAAAGGCATGTTCCAATTAGTACTACAAACTTCATAGTCGTCGCTTACATACCTTACATTCATTCGCATGGATGGCCGCCGACGAAAGCATGAATGCATGTGTGCCACTTTGTCCATTGCTGAATGGACAGCCCCTGGACCGGCGGGAGCGGAAGAAAATTCCAACTCTAAACAGCACAAACTTTTTTGGTGCCTAGCTAACAACAAAGGCGGCCAAAATAGTCCTTTGTCTTTTTATTGAGTACTTCCTCCGGTTTAGAAATAACTGACGTTTTAGACCAAATCTAGCATACTAAGGATGGGCAGGTAGAGGGTGAGTTTCCTATTATGCCCAAAATAATTATCGTTGTATTCTGTTCACAATCATTAATTGCTTGTAGCTTGCATATTTATTTTTGCTGTGTTGGAAACATGCACATTAACTAGGGGTAAGCACGTCAAGTTTTTTAAGACACTGTGCACAACGCTTCAACGTCAAGTATTTCTATACCAGAGGGACTAGTGAGTACTAAGGAGAGTTTTTGTTTAATTTTTTGGTTAGCGGACGAGTAGTTGACAAAACCTGATTATTCTTGGTTCATCGGATTCAGGATTAATACCAGTAGAAAAAGAAAACATATGCCGATCGATGAACCATTGATGTCTTGAGCATTTTATGTGACTGACGGTAAAGATCCGGCCATGTTTTCCACCCCTACAAAATGACTTTTCCATGGAAAAATTTTTGAACCGAAAATGGTAGGTGCTCTGCCTTTGTATTAATAAGTAGGGAGCAAGAAAAGGTATAAATTAGAGGTTACAAAAGAAAGAATGAAAAATATCCTATGTGAGCATAGGAGTAGAATTAAAAGGCTATCTGGATTACAGGCGTAGAACTAAACGCCATTAATGAAAAACAAATTGATATCCTGCTGTATATGAGTACAAAACTGATTCACCGGTAAGCTCTGCTGTTGGAAGGTTGTTATGCAACGTTCTTTCTAAATATTTCAGACCGTGTAGATCGCTATTCGGATTCTAGGAGTGATGGAGTCTCGGTCTGTAACAGGGGTGAATGTGTCAAAGTTGCATGGAAAATAAATAAGCACGTACAGACGTACTCCAGCATCTAGCCGGCAGGCACAAAGTTCATCGAATCGTCGTCGGCAAGCACGCACGTTGGACCACGTCAGCTGGTAGCTAGCTAGCGGCATGTGAAGAGAAGACACGGTAATGAGACGGTAGTGTGGGCGGGCGTCGAGACGTGTACACCTCGGCACAATGTCACTGTGTGGCACATGCATATGATGCGTGGCTGGCTGTATCGTGCGCGTTTTGTCCATTCGCGATCGCTGTTGAGTGTTGAGTTGTTGACCAGCTCACCTACTCACACCCCCACCAACAACCAGGTCGATCGGGCACATCTGCACATGCCATGCGCCCAAGCCTTGCCATGCTGCACATGAATCTGTAGAAGCTTCACCAGCTGGCGGCCGCCGAGAACAGGCCCCTCATTATATTATGTTAGTTGTCGAGATCCATGAGAATAATTTGTTACCACTGATCAGCTTCTGATATATAGTACTTGCATTTTGCTCAGTGAACAATGGTGACTGCAAAATTATGATTAATTATCAGAAGTTACAGACAGAGCTACTAGTACTGCTGTGTGCCCCGACTTCTGAGAGAGGGCTCTCTGTCGCAGCGATCAGATTTACACGAGAATAATGGCAAGAATAATCCAATCCAAGAAAAAAAAATAATGAAATCCAGATGGACAATTAATGGATGCCTACACTGTGTGGACTGCACGATGATGATGGATGGAGCTAGATCGATCAAAACGGAAGAACGGAGAGGCTCTCAGCAAGTCAGCATGCATCAGCATTTCAGCTAGCTGCGGCTGCACTCACCGGGGAACCCCTTGGGGAATCGCCACCCGTCGTCGCAGTAGTTGTACTGCAGGCAGTTGCGCTTGGCCCAGGCGACGGTGAGGCGGTCGGTGTCGTCGGGCACGCGGTTCATCCAGCGGCCGTCGCTGCCGGCGGGGCATTCGGTGCGGCCGTGGCCGACGACGGCGCAGGCGTCGGCGGTGTAGCCCCGGTAGGAGACGACGAAGGGCGCGCTGGCCCAGTCGATCTTGATCTGCCCCTTGAGCGTGGCCCAGTAGCTGCCGTCCCAGAGCGTGGCGTGCACGGCCATGGGCCAGGCGTCCGGGTAGGGCAGGTCGGCGTAGCGCGGGAAGACGCGCAGCGTGACGCCGTCCACCTGGAAGATGATGTTGTTGCGGTTCCAGATGATGGTGTAGCGGTGGAAGTCGGCGGACGGGTCGAACCAGAGGTCGAACTGGTGCTCCTTCTTGCCGTCGCCGCTCGCCCACACGTTGGTGTTGAGCACCGTCGGCGCGCCGCTGCTGTTGCCCATGAACTCCATGTCGATCTCGTCGTGGTCGTCGCCCTCGCCCGACGTCAGCTGCATGCAATGTAAATGTGTAATTGGCATCATATATCTCAAGATCTGGCTGATATACGTACTATATTAGTATCTAGGTAGATTAATTGCTCACGTAGAAGGAGGTGACAGTGCCAGCGGAGTTGCCAGGGATGAGCTTCATCTCGACGCTGAACTCGCCGAAGAGGTACTTCTGCGTGGAGTTGAAGCCTGCGCCAGACCGCCGGTCGAGGATTAGCGATGCCACTTTCTGACCCGAGGCATGGTCGTGGTCGATGCGGACGTCGCCGTCCGTGGTGAACTCGTCGAGCCAGAAGTCCGCGGCGGCTGACGACTTCCCGAGCAGCGAGACGAGGACGATGACGATGACGGCGAGCCACGAGGCGTGCAGAGCGAGAGAAGGCCGCCGGCGATGCGCCATACTAGTGGGCGATGCCAGCCACGTTTCTGCTCTGCTCTGCTCGATCGGTTGTGGAGTGGAGCTAGCTAGTGCGGCTGCAGCCAAGCACCACGGAGGGGGTGCGCCGTGCGCGGCATAATTTGTAGTGTCAGTGTGTGTCCGTCCTCTGCCCTAGTGCTCTGCTCTGATCCCCCACTCCTCCATCGGCCCGCCGCACAAGTGGCGCGTTTCGACAAGTGCGGCGCATTTACCTGCTTTCTCTTGTCGGGTTGGCGCCAAGACTCGCTATATGCTGTCGGTGGTGGAGTGGAGGGTAGTACTACTACTGTATGCCTGGTTTGATGGGACGGACACTGACGCTGGTTGGTGCTCTGCTCCTTCTAGACATGAGCCCTGCTACATCATCAGGGCCGCGTGCAGTGTGCTGCAGTTTGCACGATTGCGGAAGAGGGCGAGCAGGACGCAGGGGGTGGCGAAGGGCGAAGGCAACGTGTCGGCTGTCGGCATTTACTGGTTCTACTAAGGGTGTATTTGGATTGTGGCCAATTTTGATTATGGTAAATATAGTTCACCAATGAATTATAATGAGTAAAATACACGGCAGTCTTTGAATTTGGCAACGTGCGTCACTTAAATCTCCAAACTTAAAAATCAACATTTCGGATTTCTAAACTTGGCTAGTGTGTTATCTATATCCCAAAACCGTTTTTTAAAACCGCTTTTCATTCTCCGGTGCTCATGTGACACGCTGACATACCATCTGGGTCTTTAAACTGGGCTAGGGGCGTCATCTGGGTCCCTAAACTTGGCAGGATTGCCATTTAGATCCCAAAACATTTCATTTTACATGGTCAAAATAATCTTTTCGGCCGGAAAACACCGAAATCATTGCGAGACATTTTTATAATTTTTTTTCATTTGGGGACAAAAAAATCAAAATTCAAGACTGAATAGCCTTTTCGTACCGGATTGAAAACAAAGAAACACTGAAACCAGCGATATTTCGTTCGAAAAGTTTAACCATGCCGGTCGGTATTCCTCTCGTCTCCATTCTTTGCCGTCATCGGGAGGAATGCTGACAGCGGGAGGAGTACCGGCCATTCTTGGGCTGGCATTCTCATGTTGTTGTCCCTTTCACCGCCATCCTTCACTACTAGCACTCCTGCTGACGACAGCGAGAGAAGTATCGATGGAGAGCGATTTGAGACTTAGATGGTACTCCTAGCTAAGTTTAGGGTCCAGATAACACCTCTATCTAAATTTAAGGACCTAGATAGTATGTCAGCGTGCCACGTCAGCACTGAACAACGAAAAGCGATTTTAGAAAGCGGTTTTGGGACACACGTTGCTAAATTTGATGACCGCCCGTGTATTTTACTCAATTAGAATGGCTATGGCAAAATTTTTGGCCACGAATTTGGCAACAATCTAAACAGACTCATTAACCATGCATTGGTAGAAGCATTGGGAACAATGTACCGTCTTGCTCGAGTCTTTTCTTTCCCCTTGTTTTTTCCTTCCCAAATTTATGGTCGGGCATTTGATAGAAACAATTATGACCGGGCACACTCTGTTCCGATGGGCTTGGTAGCGATTAAGGGTGTAAATGGTAGGGATATTATTGGTTCATTTTTGAGTCCGCATTCGTTTATAAGCGTTAAGATTGAGAGCCAATGGACCGGCTTCATTGCTCTCCTGGTGTGATGAGTGATTGTCAACGAGCTCAAGTCCTCCGATAGACTGGAGATAGATGATAAAGACCTCGATGGACTGAGGCAAAAGCCCTCCAATGGACCGGAGGCAATACTCGGTGTCGGTCGGCCATGGAAGCTCGGTACACGGAGGGGCGATTCGGCAACGGTGGTGTAAGCCCTCCGATGGACCGCGAGGCGACTCCGATGGACTGGAGAAGCCGGGTGCCACCGTGGTGCTCCAACCCGAGTGCATGGCGCGAAGACGTGCGAGGGAGGCTTTGGCGGCTTCGGCTCAAAACCGCCACCCAAGTTCAAATGACTTGGTGGGTTGGGCTCCGACTCGCCAAGATAGAAGATTGGGCCAAGACCCGGCCCAGAAAGCCCGCAGAATAAAGTTTTTCGGTTTCTGACTTCAAAACCGAGGAAGCTTCTAGACTACTGGCTACGTGGCTTACATCCAAGCGAGGCGTGGAGAAGAAAAAGATCAAAGCGTCATCATAGTCGTCCGATTATATCTTTTATATTTCAGCCCCTTCCGGGCAATCTAGAGTAAGGGTCTTAGTATTAATTATGTCATCAGGCCTAGGGCTATAAATACCTAAGTGTCTGGTCCTTTAGGTGACTCTTCCACCGTTAGAAAAACATAGGCTTCATTTCCATACAGCCATGTGCCAAATAGAGAAAGAAGAGCATTAGGGCTAGGATTTGAGTCCTCTAGCTAGTGTTCTTCACATCAAGAGGGTAGGATGAAGGGTGGTAGGCTGTAGAAACTTTGTATGAACTCAATTTCGTGATTAATCCATCAATATTCCTCAGAAATTCGAGCTCATGTGTGCAGCCCTCTCCTCCTCCCCCTTCTAGTTTGGTTTTTGGGTTTAACCCTTCTAGTTTGCAAGGACGTGGAGATTATGCCCTAGTGCATCACAAACCTTCAGTTTTGCCATGAGCAAGTCGAGCTTGAGTTTTGCCCTTCCTTGCCCAAGGCTTACCTCTTCACGCGATCTGAAATTCCCGCTAATCCCATGATCATTTTGAGTTGGTCTTTTGGGAATAGCTTTGGAATAGTACTTGGATAGCCTGTGTCAAATTTCGCGAAGATTGGAGAAGGTTTGGTCAGATTTAGGGTTTGAGAGTGTCACACCCGGTTTCCCATGAACAAAACCGTGCACAATACATATGCTCCAGGATCAAGTCTAGCATATGTTTGACAAATTACAAAGGTATCACAGAAACATGCCAAAGATAAAAGCGTATATAACGTTAACATCATTATTACATAATAAAGACCATGTCTTAAACTCAGAGTTATAACAAAACATTGCGGAAGCATAAAAGATAACTAGAGCGCCACAGGGACGTCAACTGGTGAACGAACGCCTAGAACTCATCATAGCCCTGTGTGTACTCCTCGGCATCTCCATCAACTGAGCAGCGGTTGGATTTGTCCCCCCAACAAGGATAAAGATAAAACAAGCGTGAGTACGAGGTACTCAAGAAGTATAACATAAACTATGAGGCTCTAAGGTTAGCTGACAAACTGCATGAGCTTTTAATTAAGTAAATTTTTATTTCAGCCTAGTTACTAAAGTTGAGTAGAAGGAACCATTAGCCCAAAGTTATTGCATAAGGAAAATTAAAAGTATTAAACAGATGTGATCATTATAACCAAAACCATAACCATAACCATAACCACTAATCAAAAGGAGGATCCGGGCCGCTCATAACCGTGAGCACGGCTGATATGTTAGTTTTACACTCTCGAGAGGTTGCACATCTTTACCCACAAGTCATGAGCTACGCTAGATGTTCATCACATTACCGGAGATGAGATGACTAGCAAGCACACTACGAAACCTTTCCAAAGTTCACGTTAGTAAAGAGTAACTGCAAGGAATCAAGCGCCACAATGATGGGGCAAGCCTCAGAGGGGAGAAGCACATACATATAACGTAAAGCACACTCAACCCAAAGAGCGCGAGGTCCACAGAAGCTTACTCCCCCTCTTGCCCCGCAGGTAAGTTACCCCAAACCAAAATGACCCAATTACTGAGCTAAGACTGCCCCATTCCAGTCTTGTGGAAACGCGATTGTCCTAGGTTGTCGCTCTATGAACAGGTCCTTACGGAGAGAACCGCCAAAGCACACGAGCACATTGCTCAGGTTCCCTAAACCATGTTGCTAAAAAGCAAGTTTTAACAGATATAAGTTGCATAGAACCATTAATCAAAGTTAATTAGCTAGGGTATAAAAGCTCGCGCTGCATCTAGCCTAACTTAACCAAGTGCATCCCAAAGGTAGATATAAAGGAACATGGTAGCTAGGTAAACCTTAAATGTACACAAAATTAAATGCACATGCAGTAGTTAATAGTTATTGGGTGTTGTTTATATTATACTTGCCTTCCTCGGGGTTATCCTGCTTTTGCTCAAAGAATTCAGGAGGTGGTTCTGCAAACTCCACGGACTGCTCAACGTCTACTCACGAACATAGCACCATACAAGCATCCACGTACATACATACATGCAAACAAGGGCAAAAAGATAAGAAACAGTACACCATTACATAAAAAAATAGAACAAAAAACTCATATAAAACTAATCTACATATTGCTACGAACACATGAGCTCAAGAATCACACTAATCGGATCTAAAACGTGAAAGTTATGCATAAAACAAGGTTCTAGGGGCATAACTATGATTAAAAAATTAGATCAAGGGTTTATTTGACAAAACCGAGGACCTATGAGTAAATTAAATAAAATCCCGAGGGCTTCTGAGCTAAAAACCCGGGACGTGGACGGCGGGTTCTATTTTTCAAAAGATCAGGGGCTAAAACATAAAGAAAAGGACCTAGATAGATCTAATTACTTTTGAACTACGGTGGACTGCGGGATTATTACCAAAAAGTGCAGGGGCTTACATGCAAAAGTGACAGAGCTGACCAGTGCTGACCGGTATTGACCGGTCGCCAGCGCATGTGATGCGTTGGATCTAGATCCGATGGCTGAGATTAGATCTGCTCGGGTTCTAATCTGGCGCGTCCAGATTAGATCTGGCGACTAGGGTTTCCCGGGACTGGGGTCATCGGCGGCGACCATTGGCCGCGGCGGTTGTCACCGGCGCACGCGCTACACCGCAAACGGAGGCGCGGCGCGGGACTGGGTAGCCCAGAGAGAGAGAGCAGGGTCCAGTGAACCTCACCGAGGGTCTGGAGGCGACGGGAGATGACTGGAGACGGTCTGCAGCATACGGGAGCGGGCGGCGGGGTCGGAGCTCGTGGAACGGTGCGACGGGGGTGACTCTGAGCGTCTAAGACTGCGGGTTTGGTGCGCTATGAACCTGCGGACACGGGGGGAGGGTTAGGGAGGCCGGAAAGGCACTGACGACGGCGAAATTTGGCGGGGAAGGCTCACTGTGGCCGCGGCTTCGGCGTCGAATCGGCAGCGGCACGTGCAGCTAGAGCTCGGGCTAAGAGCGTGGAGGCGAAGGTGTGGTGACAGCGGAGGTCGGGGTTGTATTTATAGGGCCAGGGCTAGGGCGTCGGCACGCAACAACCTCCGAAACTTGCGGAGAAGGGCGGCGGCATGGGTCTATCCGAAGTCGGGGCTTATCCTCGTCGCCTCCGCGTCGCGAGCGCGTCTAGGCGAGGGAGAGGGGCCGGCGAGCGGGCCTGGAGCTCGAGCGTGGGGCTGCGGAGCGAGGCCATGAGTAGGGAGAACGGCGGCGTGGAAGGGGACACGGTCCACCGGCAGCGACTGGAGGTAGGGGAAGGCCCTGACGGGTTGGCCCCACCCGTCAGTGGTAGAACGGGCGCAGACCCGCGGGTCAGAGAGAGAAAGAGAGGGCAGGCGGGTGTAGGGAGTTGGGCCGGCTAGCTCTGGCTTGATTGGGCCGCGAGCTGGGCCTGGAGCAGGCCAAAAGAGGGGAGGGGGAAGGAAGAGGCTGGCTTGGCAGGCCGGCTTGGGTTGGTTTTCTTCTCTCTTTTTTTTCTTTTCCCTCTCTTTTCCTATTTAAACAAAGCCAAACTTATGAATTCAAATGATTTTGAATTCCAAACCTTGAGACATACAACAAAGTAAAATATGCACCAGCATGAATGCACACACAGGTTAACACTATGATTCATTTTAACTACTTGCTCGATAAAATAATTCATTAAATGCAACACTAGGCATATAAAATCCTAGGAAATTAAGTAAGGCATGATAAATTTATTATAAAATGCTGGAATTATAATTAGGGCGTTACAAACCTACCCCCCTTAACAGGAATCTCGTCCCGAGATTCACATAGGTTGGCTAGCAAAGAGATCAGGGTATGCTTCTCTCATTTCATCCTCTCGTTCCCAAGTTGCCTTCTTTTCTGTGTGGTGACTCCACTGCACTCTGCACATCTTGATCCGCTTGTTTCTAGTAACCCGTTCAGATGTCTCCAAAATCTTCACTGGATGCTCAGTGTAAGTCAGGTCTTCCTGTACATTCAAACCTTCTAGCGGAGCCTGCTCCTCTGGTACTCTCAAACATTTCTTTAACTGGGAAACATGGAACACATCATGCACCGCTGAGAGATTGAGTGGTAACTCCAGACGATATGCTACCTCACCCTTCTTCTCCAATATTCTGAATGGACCAATATACCTGGGAGCTAACTTCCCTTTCATGTTGAACCTACGGACTCCCCTCATTGGTGACACCTTCAAATACACAAAGTCGTCCACCTGAAAGGTCAACTCTCTTCTGCGATGGTCAGCGTAACTCTTTTGTCTAGACTGAGCAACCTTTAAGTTCTCTCATACAATCCGCAATTGATGCTCTGCATCTTCTATAATTCCAGGGCCAAACACTTGCTTTTCCCCAATTTGATCCCAGAACAAGGGGGTCCTGCATATCCTGCCATATAGAGCCTTAAACGGTGACTTCATGAGACTAGCCTGGTAGCTATTATTATAAGAGAATTCCGCATAAGGTAAGCACTTGTCCCAACTAGTACCATATTGTATAGCACATGCTCTCAACATATCCTCGAGCACCTGATTAGTCCTTTCGGTCTGCCCGTCTGTCTGTGGGTGGTATGATGTGCTGAACCTAAGCTTGGTGTCCAAGGAATCGTGTAACTGCTCCCAAAAGCGAGAAGTGAACTATGATCCTTTGTCAGATATGATCCTCTTGGGTACTCCATGTAGACATACAATCCTGGATATGTATAATTCTGCCAATCTTGCACCTGAGTAAGTAGTGTTCACCGGTATGAAGTGAGTGACCTTAGTCAGGCGATCCACTACTACCCATATTGAGTTATGCCCCTTCTGAGTGCGGGGTAACCCCACAATGAAGTCCATAGTGATATCCTCCCATTTCCACTCAAGAACTTTCAATGGCTGCAATAACCCAGCTGGTCTTTTGTGTTCTGCTTTCACTCGCTGACAAGTATCACAGACTGCCACATACTCAGCTACCGACCTCTTCATTCCTGGCCACCTGAATCTCTCCTTGAGGTCATAATATATCTTAGTACTCCTAGGATGAATGGAGTAAGCTGTATCATGAGCCTCGCTCAATATCAACTTCCGAATACTATCAACGTTGGGTACACAGATCCGATTCTTATACCACAAGGTACCTCGATCATCCTCCTTGAAATTAGGTGCCTCACCCTTCTTGAATGACTCCCGGATCTCTTGAAGCTTTTCATCTTCTTTCTGATGCTTATTTATCCCTTGTTCTAATGTCGGTTCTGCTTCAAATGTTGCCACTGTGGTATGGTACAGGAATCCTAGGCTCAAACTCTCGAACTCCTCACATAGTTCCAGTGGCATCTAAAAACCCAAAGCCATGTTGGCATAACTCTTCCGACTCAGAGCATCTGCGACTACATTAGCCTTGCCAGGATGATAGTGTATCTCCATATCATAATCCTTGATCAACTCTAACCATCTTCGCTGTCGCATGTTCAACTCATTCTGTGTGAAGATGTACTTGAGACTCTTGTGATCAGTGTATATCTCACAACGCTGTCCAAACAAATAGTGTCTCTAGATCTTCAAAGCATACACCACTGCTGCCAGCTCTAGGTCGTGTGTCGGATAATTCACTTCATGTTTGCGCAATTGTCATGAACCATAAGCAACCACTTTACCCTCTTGCATTAGGACACACCCCATCCCTGGAAGCATCACAATACACTGTGAACTTCTTCTGCTAGAAAGGTAGTGTCAACACAGGTGCGGTCATCAACCTCTTCTTCAATTCATCAAAGGCAGCTTGTCTTTCTGCTGTCCACTTGAATTTTGTGTCCTTCTCGAGTAGAGAAGTCATGGGCTTCGCTGTCTTGGAGAAGTTCTCAATGAATCTCTGATAATATCCTGCTAAACCCAAGAATCTGCGGACCTTCTTTGGTGTTTGCGGTATCTCCCAATCTGTTATAGCACTGACCTTGCGTGGATCCAGTGCGATTCCACCTTTGGAGATAATGTGACCAAGGAAGGGCACTTCATCAATCCAAAACTCACACTTCTTCAGCTTGGCGTACAACTTATGTTCCCTCAATCTTTGTAGCACTAATCTCAAGTGTACTTCATGTTCCTCTGCTGACTTGGAGTATATCAGGATATCGTCAATAAAAACCACTATAAACTTATCCAGATAATCCATAAATACTCTGTTCATCAGATGCATGAAGTAGGCAGTGGCGTTGGTCAAACCAAAAGACATCACCGTATACTCATATAAGCCATATTTAGTGGTGAAAGCAGTCTTTGGAATGTTTGAGGGGCGGATCTTCAATTGATGATAACTCGACCTCAGATCAATCTTAGAGAAGACACAAGCACCTTGGAGTTGATCAAACAAGTCATCAATGCGGGGAAGAGGATACTTGTTCTTAATTGTAACTTCATTCAGAGCTCAGTAATCCACACACATTCGCTTCTCATTGGTATCTTTCTTTTCAACAAGCAAGACTGGGAAAGCCCAAGGAGAAGAACTAGGTCTAATATAACCCTTGGCTAGCAATTCATCTATGTTCTTTTTAACTTCTTCCTGCTCTATGGGTGCCATCCTATATGGCCTCTTTGCAATGGGTGCTGTACCAGGTAAAAGTTCTATTATAAACTCAATTTCTCTGTCAGGTGGCATATCTGGCAACTCGTCTGGAAAAACATCTGGATAATCGCACACCACCCGAATACCATCCGTAGGCTTGGCTTCCATTTGATGCAAGCATCCGGTAGGACTTGATGCACTGATCTCTAATTTTCGACCATCTGGTGGTGTCAAGTGAACTGTTCGACTAGCACAATCTATCTTGACTCCCCACTTGTTAAGAGTTTCCATACCCAATATGACGTCAATACCCACTGAGTCTATGACTATCAACCCAGTGCGGAACTCTACCCCCCTTATGTTAATACTAACTTTAGAACAGATCGAACTGGTATTTATTTCCCCCTGGTGATGACACTATCATGGGTCTTTTTATAGAGCTTATGCTTATGTTATGCTACTCAGCAAATGACTTCGCGATAAAAGAATGTGTAGCACCCGTATCAAATAATGCTGTAGCAGGCTTGGAATTGACTAGGAACGTACCGAGGATGACATTGGGAGCTTCAGCTGCCGCCTCGGCCGTCACGTGATTCACCTTGCCCTGCCATGGCGCTTTGTTCTGCTGGTTAGGGCGCCCTTGTTGCTGCTGTTGCTAGGGGTTCTGCTTCTGACCCTGCTGGTTGGGTTGCACCTTCTGAGGGCAATTATTGGCAAAATGCCCATACTCTCCACACTTGTAATAGTTGCGAATCACCGGAACTGTTGCTTGATTAGGTGCGGGGAATTGGATGGCCCCTGGCGCTAAGCTGGGTAAGAAGGGTGGGAATGCTGGTTCTGAACCTGATAGCGCTGGCCCTGATTCTGCTGCTATGGCTGGCGCTGTTGGTACCCCTGCTGCTGTGAGTACTGATGCTGTGGTGGGCAGGGACGAGTGTTGCTACTAGTGGGGGTAGGAGTAAACTTCCTCTTCATATCCTCTATCTCCCGACTGTTCTGCTCGGTGAGTAGGGCACGGTCCACTAGGTGATTGAAGTTGTTGTAGTGACCATTCATCAATTGCAAGTGGAGAGTGTCCCTGAGTCCCTCCATAAAGTGTTCCTGCTTGTCACCATCTTCAGCAATCTCTGTAGGAGCATAGCGAGCCAGTTGAAGAAACTTGTCATGGTACTCTGTTACAGTCATACTTCCCTGCTTTAGTGAGAGGACCTCCTTCTTCTTCATTTTCATTATCCCGCAGGAACGTGATGGCTCCTGAATCTTTCATAGAACTAAGCCTAAGTGCAACGCTCTCTGGCCTGTGGTCTGTAAGATTCCCGCCAGTCTAAAGCAGCACCTTTGAGCTGACCTGCTGCATACAGGACCCTCTCTTGATTAGTGTACTGAGCAATATCAAGCTGTCGCTCCACTACCCGGAGCCAGTCGTCTACCTGTAGAGGATCAGCTGAGTGAGAAAAGGTAGGAGGATGCCCCTTCAGAAAATCACCACGCCTGTCCCTCTGCTGCTGAGGTTGGTTGGCATGAACATGTTGCAGAGCTTGTGCAGTATTGTTGAGGGTGTTCATCATCTGCATTTGGAGATTGTAGAATTGTTCTGCAGTGAGCTGAGGTGGATTGGGCAGTGGTTGCCCATTGCCTTGGTTGTTGTCCTCTGGGGTGTTACCTCTCCTTGTGTTCACCATCTGATTATAGTAATTGAGAGATCATAAGTAACAGTTGTTGCTCAAGTCCATGATGATAAACATAAGTGACAGATAAAGTAGAGAGAAAGCAATAGAGTAGATGGCTATAAAAACCCCACACGATCTAACTCTTTATTTTATAACTTAACTTGTTCTTTCTGTGGACAATCCCCACAGTTGGACTAATAATCAAGAAAAGAACCAACTCAAACATGCTTCATAAGAACAACCATTAAAGCACCAAATATTAACTCAAAGTTTCACACACTGAATCAACACCACTACCAAAGACGTGCTAACGGACTATCCTAAGGCAAACCTAGTCCTCATGAGGAAGGATCCTAGTGACGCTATCGGCTCTCCATAGCGGGTCCTCTTGCGGTTTGGTGACTCAGCTCGCTCCACAAAAGGCACTATTGGATCTGGACCTGCTATTCCTACAGCTCAAGCGCGTAGATCGACAACCTCCTCATGTGCTCGATAAAGCTCGTCAACCACTATGTCATACTGGGAGTTCGCTGCTGCCAAGAGCTGGACCGTCTTCTTCAAGCGCTCATCATCCTCCCCGGCTGCTGAAGAGATCACCTGTGCCGCCTGACCCGATGGGTGACGAGGGACGTAGCGCTAGGCAGTCTGACTGAGAGCGGCGTGGTACTTATGGCGAATGGCTCCTAAAGCCAAGCATGCAACGTCCTCCAAAGCAGCTCCGAGTGTCTCATGAGGTGAGGGCGCCTCATGCTCACTCTCCACAGTGTATCCTCCGTAGACGGCATTAGGGCATCGGATCTGAGCCTTGGCTAACCACTGCTCGTTGTAGTCCGGGTGCTCCATGTGCATGACTTCATAGACGACGTCGTGTGTAGTCAGTCCTGCGGCGTAGAGGCAGTCCTATAGCAGCTCGTGGTACTGTCCAACTCCGTTGGGGTAGACCTTGGTCGCAGTCCAGGCGGGGACGGCCTGCACACCTTCTGCAACAACGTCGGGGCCGACGAACTCGTCTGCGCCGGGAAGAAGCGCGTAGTGTGGCCACCTAGGCGCCACTGGCTGGGGTGCAGGTGGCACCTCCTCCTCCTCCTGCTGGGGTGCAGGCGGTACCTCCTCCTCGGACTCGTAGTCAGTGTCATAAAACTCCTCCTCCTCAGCCTCCACTCTAGGCTCTTGGGGTATGTAGTGAGGGGGCATGCCATGACCACCGATGCTCTTCCGTGCGGTCAACATGGTGCGAGCCATAGTCTACAGAAATGACAGAAAGGGTTTGAGATTAGTTCTATGATGACAGAAGGAATAAATGTAAAATAACTTAAAATAATGTGAGTAATAAGTAATGCAAATTTTAACAGCAAGTAAGGCAAAGAGAAGTGAAATCCTTAAATTCGACTAGTGCTAACTAGGCTTTCGTCTTACAGTCGACACGGCTCTGATACCAATTTGTCACACCCGGTTTCCCATGAACAAAACCGTGCACAATACATATGCTCCAGGATCAAGTCTAGCATATGTTTGACAAATTACAAAGGTATCACGGACACATGCCAAAGATAAAAGCGTATATAACGTTAACATCATTATTACATAATAAAGACCATGTTTTAAACTCAAAGTTATAACAAAACATTGCGGAAGCGTAAAAGATAACTAGAGCGCCATAGGGACGTCAACCGGTGAACGAACGCCTAGAACTCATCATAGCCCTGTGTGTACTCCTCGGCATCTCCATCAACTGAGCAGCGGTTGGATTTGTCCCCCCAACAAGGATAAAGATAAAACAAGCGTGAGTACGAGGTACTCAACAAGTATAACATAAACTATGAGGCTCTAAGGTTAGCTGACAAACTGCATGAGCTTTTAATTAAGTACAGTTTTATTTCAGCCTAGTTACTAAAGTTGAGTAGAAGGAACCATTAACCCAAAGTTATTGCATAAGGAAAATTAACAGTATTAAACAGATGTGATCATTATAACCAAAACCATAACCATAACCATAACCATAACCACTAATCAAAAGGAGGATCCGGGCCGCTCATAACCGTGAGCACGGCTGACATGTCAGTTTTACACTCTCGAGAGGTTGCACATCTTTACCCACAAGTCATGAGCTACGCTAGATGTTCATCACATTACCGGAGATGACTAGCAAGCACACTACGAAGCCTTTCCAAAGATCACGTTAGTAAAGAGTAACCGCAAGGAATCAAGCGCCGCAACGGTGGTGCAAGCCACAGAGGGGAGAAGCACATACATATAACGTAAAGCACACTCAACCCAAAGAGCGCGAGGTCCACAGAAACTTACTCCCCCTCTTGCCCCGTAGGTAAGTTACCCCAAACCAAAATGACCCAATTACTGAGCTAAGACTGCCCCATCCCAGTCTTGTGGTAGCGCGGTTGTCCCAAGTTGTCGCTCTATGAACAAGTCCTTACGGAGAGAACCGCCAAAGCTCACGAGCACATTGCTCAGGTTCCCTAAACCATGTTGCTAAAAAGCAAGTTTTAACAGATATAAGTTGCATAGAACCATTAATCAAAGTTAATTAGCCAGGGTATAAAAGCTCGCGCTGCATCTAGCATAACTTAACCAAGTGCATCCCAAAAGGTAGATATAAAGGAACATGGTAGCTAGGTAAACCTCAAAGGTACACAAAATTAAATGCACATGCAGTAGTTAACAGTTATTAGGTGTTGTTTATATTATACTTGCCTTCCTCGGGGTTATCCTGCTACTGCTCAAAGAATTCAGGAGGTGGTTCTGCAAACTCCACGGACTGCTCAACGTCTACTCACGAACATAGCACCATACAAGCATCCACGTACATACATACATGCAAACAAGGGCAAAAAGATAAGAAACAGTACACCATTACATAAAAAAAACAGAACAAAAAACTCATATAAAACTAATCTATGTACTGCTACGAACACATGAGCGCAAGAATCACCCAAATCGGATCTAAAACGTGAAAGTTATGCATAAAACAAGGTTCCAGGGGCATAACTGTGATTAAAAACTTAGATCTAGGGTTTATTTGACAAAACCGAGGGCCTATGCGTAAATTAAATGAAATCCTGAGGGCTTCTGAGCCAAAAACCTGGGTCGTGGACGGCGGGTTCTATTTTTCAAAAGATCAGGGGCTAAAACATAAAGAAAAGGACCTAGATCTAATTACTTTTGAACTACGGTGGACTGCGGGATTATTACCGGAAAGTGCAGGGGCTTACATGCAAAGGTGACAGAGCTGACCGGTGTTGACCGGTATTGACCGGTCGCCGGCGCGTGTGGTGCGTTGGATCTAGATCCGATGGCTAAGATTAGATCTACTCGGGTGCTAATCTGGCGCGTCCAGATTAGATCTGGCGGCTAGGGTTTCCCGGGACTGGGGTCATCGGCGGCGACCATTGGCCGCGGCGGTGTGTCACCGGCACGTGCGCTACGCCGCAAATGGAGGCGCGATGTGGGACTAGGGTAGCCCAGAGAGAGAGAGCAGGGTCCGGCGAACCTCACCGTGGGTCTAGAGGCGACAGGAGATGACTGGAGACAGTCTGCAGCATACGGGGCGGGCGGCGGGGTCAGAGCTCGTGGAACGGCGCGACGGGGGTGACTCCGAGCGTCCAAGACTGCGGGTTTAGTGTGCTATGAACCTGCGAACACGGGGGGAGGGTTAGAGTGGCCGGAAAGGCACTGACGACGGCGAAATTCGGCGGGGAAGGCTCACCGTGGCGGCGGCTTCGGCATCGAATCGGCGGCCGCACGTGCGGCTAGAGCTCGGGCTAAGAGCGTGGAGGCGAAGGTGTGGCGACGGCGGAGGTCGGGGTTGTATTTATAGGGCCGGGGCTAGGGTGACGGTGCGCAACAACCTCCGAAACTTGCGGAGAAGGGCGGCGGCACGGGTCTATCCGGAGTCGTGGTTTATCCTCGTCGCCTCCGCGTCGTGAGCGCGTCCAGGCGAGGGAGTGGGGCTGGCGAGCGGGCCTGGAGCTCGAGCGTGGGATCACGGAGTGGGGCCATGAGCAGGGAGAGCGGCGGCGTGGAAAGGGACGCGGTCCACCGGCAGCGACCGGAGGTAGGGGAAGGCCCTGACGGGTTGGCCCCACCCGTCAGTGGCAGAACGGGCGCGGACCCGCGGGTCAGAGAGAGAAAGAGAGGGCAGGCGGGTGTAGGGAGTTGGGCCGGCTAGCTCTGGCTTGATTGCGCTGCGAGCTAGGCCTAGAGCAGGCCAAAAGAGGGGAGGGGGAAGGAAGAGGCTGGCCTGGCAGGCTGGCTTGGGCTGGTTTTCTTCTTTTTTTTTCTTTTCCCTCTCTTTTCCTATTTAAACAAAGCCAAACTTATGAATTCAAATGATTTTGAATTCCAAACCTTGAGACATACAACAAAGTAAAATATGCACCAGCATGAATGCACACACAGGTTAACACTATGATTCATTTTAACTACTTGCTCGATAAAATAATTCATTAAATGCAACACTAGGCATATAAAATCCTAGGAAATTAAGTAAGGCATGATAAATTTATTATAAAATGCTGGAATTATAATTAGGGCATTACAGAGAGGCTCAAGTTCCAGCTTCCACCGGATAGTCCGGCGCTGTCACCAGACTTTCCGGCTCCACCGGACAGTCCGCGCAGGCCACCGGACAGTCCGGCGTAGGCCCTTGTCCCAGCCTCTACCGGACTATCCTATAGAGTCTATCGGACAGTCCGATGGCACCGGACTTTTTTACCGGATAGTCCGGTGTCTACCGGACTCTGCTACCGGACTATCCTATAGCCGCTATCGGACAGTCCTATAGATCTGAGCAGCCTGCTTTTCGTTGGATTTTTCACTGTCCGTCTTTTGCTTCGACCTCGCTTTTTGTGTCCCTTGTTGCTTCCCATACTCTTAACTTGCTATGAACCAGTAAGGTGCATTTTGGTGCGTTGAGTGGCGGACAAGACACTAGTGCGTGAGTCGTTGTGTTCGCTTGACTTGCGATCTTGTGATCGTTGAGTCTTGTGCTTCCGCTCGCTTGGTGTGTACCTGTTCAGTGGGCGACACCAAGTGCTGCTAGACACGTTTCCTTTCAGTGGACGGTGTCTAGCGTTTGTTGTATGAAGTGTCTGTCAGTCTGCACCGGGGTTCGTGAGTTTGAGTTTTTAAGTGCTCCTATTCACCCCCCCTCTAGTCGCACGTCTCGGTCCTACAAGTGGTATCAAAGCCGGTTAGGTTTCCTCGTACCTTAACCGGTGACGAAACCGTAGCGACGATTACTTACTCCAGGAAGATTCCCGTCCTTGGCTCTGATGGCTATCCCTACTGGAAGGATAGGATGGAGGCGCGTTCCTTGTTAACCAGAGCCAGGACATATGGGATGCTACTCAGAGTACGACTTTTGTGGTGCTTCTAGTCGCTGAGCGTACCACACCTGATATTGTGGCTCGGCATGAGGCGAATGCCAAGGCTGTTAACTTTCTCTTTTCTGGGTTTGGTCCCATGGATTATGAGAGAGTAAGTCACCTTAAGACTGTGCGTGAGATATCATCACTGCTTAGTGCACACCATGAGGGTACCGCGACGATTAAGGCTAGGCTTGTGGAGACTTATCAGCGCGAATATGAGAATTTCGTCCAGAAGCCGGGTGAGTCAGTAGATGACTTGTTTGGTCGCTTTCAGTCGATCATTAACAAGTTGCATGCCAACTCTAGCCCCGCTGTGCTTCCATACACCGATCATCAGCAGTCTGTCAAGTTGCTGTATGATTTGGACAGAAAATTATGGGAGATCAAGGTGAACTCAATCATTGAGTTGGTAGGGTATGATACGATCGGAGTAGAGGCGCTCTATAGTAAGCTCAAGGCCACCGAAGTAGATTACAAGATGAGGGATTCCCTCGCTTGTACAGGTTCCAAGAGTCTGGCCTTGGCTACCCCCTCTAGTGAGTCTATTGCTAACCCCCTTATGCACAACTTCTCGTTTTCTGCTTTGATGTTTGTTACAGAGGAGCAGTTGGCGATGCTTGGGGATGATGAGCTTTGTCTGGTGTCAAGTCGCATTTAGCTCGCCTATGACAACTGGATGAGCAAGAAGAGGGGCGAGAGGCCCAAGTGCTTCAAGTGCAGAGAGGTCGGCCACTTCATCGCCGAGTGCCCCAACAAGAACGACTACTACAAGAAGGGCAAGAGCTACTCCCGCGACTCCGACAAGCCAAGCTATGACAAGCACCACTCTAGCAAACACATCTTCGGCAAGTGTCCCTTCCAGGAGAAGAACTTTCGGAAGGCTTTCAAGAGCTACCAGAAGGACAACCGGAAGCGGGACAAGGCTTTCTTCGCCGAGATCGAGTTCTGCAGCAGCAGATCTTCTTCCTCATCGAGCTCAAGTGATGAGGAGATCACGTATAGGAAGGACAAGAGGAACGATCAAGGAGGTCCAGCTGGCTTGTGCTTCGTTTCCACCAAGTTCAGGCGTAAGAACAAGGACAAGAGGAGCTCGGTTTGCTCCATGGCGCTTGAGGACAAGGAGAACAAGGATGACGGCAGCAACTCTTCTTCCGATGATGAGGTAACTCCTGAGCAAGCCGAAATCCTTGAGATGCTAGAGCAGAACAGCTGAGAGTGAAAAGCCCAGGACAAGATGCTAGAGGAGTTTTGCTTCAGGAGAAAGCGGGTTGAGAGACAGGAGAGAGCTTGGGGGAACTAGGATCAGTTCTACCAGGATGGTAGGCAAGATCCTCCCCACCGCGGTGAGAGGAGAGACCGCTTTGCTGGTGGTGAGAGAGGAGGCGGCTTTCAGGCCCATGCTCCTGGTGGTGAGAGACGCTTTGTCAGTCGAGTTCTAGTCGTTTTCAGCGCGGCTATGGACCTCATGACCGAGGGTTTGCGAGAGAGCTTGAGAGGCCACGCTTTGAGGGTCGTGGTTACTCTAGTCGTGGTGATTTCTTTGACTGTGCATACCCTACTTTTGAGCAGATGGCTCGGCACTGGTACAACAGTTTTGGTACTAACCCCAGTGCTGGACCGTTTGCTCACCGTCGTTTTACTTTACTTTGCAGGATCGAGGCATAGAGGATGTGTGGATCATGGACTCCGGTTGCTCTAGGCACATGACAGGGTACCGCAAGTGGTTCTCCAGCCTCAACCCCGTGAGCACCAAGGAGTACATCACATTCAGGGACAATGGTCAAGGTAAAGTGTTGCCTGTTGGTTCTGTTTCGCTCTTTGCTAAGCTTTCCCTGAGAGAAGTTGCTTTTGTTCGGAATTTGGGGTTCAATTTGGTTTCTGTTTCGCAACTTCTCGATGAAGGATTTGAGGTTCGTTTTAAGAAGGGTGCGTGCTTCGTTCTTGATGTTGAGGAGATTCTTGTTTGCTCTTTGCTGCCTTTTGGTCAGGTTTTTAGGGTCGACCTCACATCTGTTTCTGGCCCTGTGCGTTGTTTGGTTGCTAGTCCTTCTGCTAATATATGGAAGTGGCATAGGAGACTTGGTCACTTGAGCTTTGATCTGCTAGTCAGGTTGAGTTCAACGGGCCTAATCCGAGGATTGCCCAAATTGAAAGCTGAGAAGGACCTAGTGTGCCACCCCTGTCGTCATGGCAAGATGGTTGCTGCTTCTCACACTCCTGTGTCTTAGGTTATGACCTCCTATCCAGGTGAGCTACTCCATATGGATAAGTAGGTCCTGCTCGGGTAGCGTCGGTCAGCGGGAAGTGGTACGTGATTGTCGTTGTGGACGACTTTTCACGGTTCTCGTGGGTATTTTTCATGGAGTTTAAGGATGAGGCGTTTGGTTTTGTTCGGGATCTGATACTGAGGTTGAGAAACGAGAGTCATAAGGTTCGAAAACTTCTGTCGTGACCTAGGTTTTGAGCACCAGTTTTCTTCTCCATATACCCCACCGTAGAATGGTGTTGTGGAACGCAAGAACCGCACACTCGTTGAGATGGCTGTTGACGGTCGTAATCTCACGATATCTACCGTCAATAACCAACCAAATGGGGCTATGCAAGTGAATAAATAAAGACTAACCCCTCTACTAATGAGTTCCACAAGTTTTGTATGAATATTTGGACGTAGGTACCAAAATGCACATAAAACAGTTGAAAACATGTCAAGGATCAAAAGATGGAAACCACTGGTCAAGGTGGCCAGGTCGGCCGACCCACACCCAGGTCGGCCGACCAGGGCACAGCCTGCCCTGGCTCAGCCAGGTCGGCCGACCAGAGGGCAGGCTTCCCGACCCACTGACAGGGTCGGCCGACCCCTGGCCAGGCCGCCCAACCGTCCAAGTGGGCCACTTGCCACCTCATTGATCCACATCATGAAGAAACACAAATGCACTCAAATCCAACCGCAAGACCAAGCATCCAATGTATCCAAAGGCCGAAAATGCACCAAGTCACGGATCCTCGAAGCAAAGTGGCCAATGCAGGCCTGACACGTGGTCGCTCGACCTCCTACAAGGTCGGCCGACCTACCCTCAGAGGTATTTTCCACGTGCAACAACCGTCCTAACCACCAACCACCATGGGGAAGCAAGATCAAGCCGTTGGAGTGCAAAGGCGGTGGATCGGGTGGTCGCCCGACCTCGGAGTAGGTCGGCCGACCTCCTCCCTAGGTCGGCCGACCACCGACTTCGGCCTCCCACTGACCTAAGCCTCCTACAAATACCCCCTCTCATATGGGACTATAAATAGGCCTGTAGAGCTCATTTGTAAAGGTGTGGAGAAGTTGAGAGCAATATCCTACCTTAGAGAGTATCACTTTCCACATCTTAGTAGTTAGGATAGTCCTGGGAGTTAGAGTGAGTCGAGCTTTGCCTAGGAGTTCTTGGAGATTCTTCTGAGTCTACGGTAACAGCTCTTGTATCTTTTGTACTCAATTTTCAATATAATTCAGTTATATTTTACTTTATTTCTATCTCTTGCAAGTGTGGTGTACCCTTTATTTTGCATACTTGCTAGGCTTAGACTTGTGGTTATCTTAGTTAGTCAAGTCCAGTTATTCTTGCCGGTGTTATAATCCAACCTGTATGCCAAGCTCTGGTTAGGTCCTCTCCTCTGATTAAGGACGATCTATTGATTTGCTTGAGTACGTTTATAGCGTGCCAGCCTATCCACGCAGATTTGCTTGGTAGCCCCACTCGGTGATTGCGTGTGGTGTGCCTATGTAGCCCAGGCCCCTTCGTTCAGTAGGCTCGTAGGCGTTAGCCGGGTCTCCTTCGGTTGTCTACTATCTACCCCCTGACTCCTCGAGGCGCCGGAATTTCGCTCGACGCAAGACCCTGACTTGCTACTTGAGTTTCTTAGTTAACCACGATAGAGTCTTTGCAGCCGAATAGAATAGAGTTTGGGAACTTTATCTCTCTCGCTGTCCTCTCAGACAACTATACCTTTCTACGTGTATCTTAGGTAGTTTTATTTACTTCTTTCCACCATACACCTATCCGTTTACCAGATTTACCCCTGTCTAGTGACTTGCTGGTATATTTATTTAAGTACGGTTCATTCGATTTGAGTATATTCAACTATACTCTCTCGCCTACCGCTTCCCTGTGGATAAAAATACGATACTCGGAATATTCTGAGTGAAAAGCTACAGCGGTCTTCGTGCGCTTGCGAAGTAAAATCTTTTAAGGCTAAGAGACACCAACAAGCTTTTCTCGCGCCGTTGCCGAGAAAGCAATAGGCAGAGATATAGTTGATAATCTCTTTTCGAACCCCGTGTCTTTTATAAAAATACCAACTAGTCGTTAGCAGGCTCACTTGTCTCTGTTGTTTATGTTGTGGTTGCAACAGAGAGGTGTATGACCGGTTTCGACCTGCCGGAAAATTTCCACAATAACCCAGAGGTTCTGCTTAGGAGGGTCCGTTCCAAGACCATTCACGGGCAGATACCTGTTGCAAGGGAATTGAACCTTGAAACGGCCACGTCAATTAGTTCCTCGAACACCGACGACATGGCCGTACCTTCCGAGAAGACCATCCGTGAGTTCTCCATCCCATCCAGTAGCAATGTCCCTATGGGACCGGCCGTCAACGCAGGGGAGAACTTTGAACTCAAGCTGGGAGTCATTCACATGGTTCAAGCCATTCCCTTCTGTGGTTTAGCAATGGAGGACGCCAACAACCACCTGCAGCAATTCCTAGAAATCTGCAGCACATTTACCATGAAAGGTGCATCCGCCGATGCTGCCAAGTTATGCCTCTTCCCATTTTCACTTGTCGGAAAGGCGAAGCAATGGTTCTACCTCAACCGCGCAACACTAACAACGTGGGATGCGTGCTCAAATGCATTCCTCGCCAAGTACTTCTCTCTAGGAAAGACCAACGTGTTGAGGAACAAGATCTCGAGCTTTCAACAGCTCGCATATGAAACGGTGGCGGAGGCCTGGGAAAGATTACAGGAATATATAGCAGTCTGCCCCCACCATAGCATGGAAGAATGGTTGATCATTTAGAGCTTCTTTCACGGGTTAAACCGTACTGCTCAAGAGCACCTGGATGCAGCCGCTGGAGGATCTTTCCTATCCCAAAGTGTGAGAGCGGCCAAAAATCTGATTGAGAAGATCGCCACTAATCAGGGATGGAAGGAAGATAGGTTACACCCACGATCCCGTGGAGTCCATCACATCGACAGCACGGACATGCTGGCCGCCAAGATGGACTTGCTTTTAAAGAAGCTAGAAGACAATCCTGAGACCGCACCAGTCCAGGCCATCGACACTCGCATGACTTGTGAAGTCTGCGGGAACACAGGGCATTCAGGGAGCAGCTGCCCTGAAACGCGACCGGAAGACGCCAACTTCATCGGTCATTCTAGTAACTTCAACAACGGGAATCGTCCCCAACCAGGCTAGAACACACGCCCATATATGCCATTCTTCGGACAAGGTAACTCCTTAGGTAATACACAGCAGTTCAATAAGCCTAGTTCTTTTGATCCTAAAGCTGTGTATGATAGCATTAGTAAAAAGTTTCATGCAAATGATAGACTTTTTGAATCTATTTCTTTGCAAATGGAAACTTTTAACAGTGCTATGAAAAATCAACTGAGTTTCAATAAAATGTTAGAAACACAAATAGCTCAGTTGGCTGCCTCTTTGCCTAATGCTAATACAGGAAAGCTTCCGGGACAACCGAAACCTCCTCCCAAAGAGCATATCAATGCCATCACCACTAGGGGTGGTAAGTCTACTCAGGACCCTCCACATCCTAGTGGTGCGTCACGCACTAACCATACAGGCAAGGAACAGGAGAAGACCACCAAAACGGAGGAGAATGATGATCCAAAGACCAGCACTGGTACCGCGAAGGAGAAGGCACCACCGAAAACTCTCCCACACGAGTTTTATGACTCAACGGTGCTGCCATTCCCTCAACGCAACAAGAAGGCTGCCGCCGATGAACAATATAGTAAGTTTGTTGAGGTCATTAAGAAATTATATGTCAATATACCCCTGGTAGATGCAATGCAGGTATCGACATATGTAAAGTACTTGAAAGATATACTCAACAATAAGAAACCATTGCCATCAGCGGAAATTGTGCACATGACCGAGGAGTGTAGCGCAGCTATACTCAACCAACCTCCACAGAAGAAGAAGGACACTGGTAGTCCTACTATTCCATGCTCAATCGTGAACCAAGTCTTCAATCAAGCCTTATGTGATCTCAGAGCAAGCGTCAGCGTCATGCCTAAAATTGTCTTCGACAAACTCAATCATGCAGCACTCGTGCCCATAAGTATGTGCCTGCAACTTGCAGACCAATCTATCCGACACCCCGCGAGAATCGCCGATGATGTCTCGGTGAAGATCCGGAACTTCCTCATTCCCGTGGACTTTGTGGTATTGGATATGGAGATTGATGCAAAGACACCGCTCATCCTTGGGCGGCCGTTTCTGAGCACCGCGAAAGCAAGCATAGATGTTGGGGCCGGAGAAGTCCACCTCAACATAAACGGAATGAGGGAGACCTTCTCTTTCAGACCAAAAGTGGAGCAGTGTAGCCAAGTGAAGATCTTCAAGTGCCAAAAGTATGTGCCGAAGCCGCCAATCTACGATGCTTCCGGGAAAGAGATGGACAGTCTCGTAGCATTTATGAAACGGAAGTTAGCCACCGAGGCTGCCATCCGACAATGAGAGGAAGACGAATGGAAGAAGGCGAGAGCCATGAAGGCTAACCACAAGAACCAGGAAACAGGATGCAAAGCTCCTATTAAGAAGGTCGGCACCCATGATTTTACAAGACCCATCAACCGAGGGTGCAATAAAAATCAACATACTCATGAAGGACCTAGGATAAATACTATGGGGCATGTTGACAATGAGCGTGCCCAGGACCCATCCACGACAAATTCCAAGTGGCTCGCAAAGGTACCGCTTACCTCCCCGTACGTACGCTCACGCGATATCCCAAAGGACGGTAAATGGTTTGCTCCCGCCAAGAGGTAAACCTGGCATTATCATTCGACGGCATATTTATTTCCCGCTAGTTTTTAAATTCTCATCTTCCACTGCATATTTAATTTTAGCAATGCACTGTTTTTATCCTTCTTTGCATTTAGTTTATAACCCTCATTTTCGAAAAAAATATATATATAGGGTCGGCCGACCCTAGCACAGGGCCGGCCGACCACCACCACTTGCCAAAGGGGCAAGACAGGGGGCACCGGCCAAGGCCGGCCGACCACAGTGGTCAGGCTGCCCGACCAGCCTGCCCTCTCTCTCTCTCTCACTCCTTCTTTCTCCTTTTTCCTTTTTTTCACCCTCCTCTCTTTAGCTTTGCATGCACAAGGGGGCATGGGAGCACCGGCCAAGGCCGGCCGACCAGAAGGTCAGGCCGCCCGACCGTGCCTACCCCCCTCTCCCTTCCTCTTCACTCCATCTCCTTCTCTTCCTCTTTTTCTTTCTCTTAACTCTCACCTTTCCCTTTCTTCTTTACTCTTTGCACCTTACTTCAAACCAAAGCATGCACAAAGGCAGCTAGCCAGGTCGGCCAACCGCAGCAACAGGCCGCCCGACCTCTCCTTCTCTTGCTTTCGGTGTACACAGCTTCCCTGCTCCCGACACACTCGAAATGCCACACTCGAGTGGTCGCCCGACACCCCTAGAGGCCGGCCGACCATGGTGGTGGCCGCCCGACCAGCCTCAACGGTCGCCTGACCGGCCTGCCCCTTTTCTCCCTTTGCTGCATGCTCACGTAAGGTCACCCGACCACGGGAGAAGGCCGGCCGACCAGGGCATGGGTCGGCCGACTCCTTCAACTGGCCGCCCGACCCCCTGCTGCTCCCACTCCTCTATAAATAGCAGCCCTCACCTCCTTCCCCAATGCACCACTCAGCAGCAAGCAACTCCCTTCTCTCCCTCTCTTAATCTCTTTGCTTAGTGGTAGTCTAGCTCTTGCTTAGCCAAAATAATACCCGAATAAAAATCTAGTTGAGCAAAAAAAAAAAATTCTAGCTACTAGCTCCTCTCTTCGCAAAACCACGAACGAGTTGTGGTTGTGTCACGCCCCACAAGGGTGACTAACCGCTAACGCTAATTTTATTTTGTCGTCTCGTAGTTTTTGTGGTCAATTTTTGGGCAGAATGAGCGCGCATTCAAGAGGGCGAGAAGTGCCATCAGCAAGGCGGGGCAGCACATACGGTTGCCGACGTCCTCCAGCTCGCAGAACTCGCGGATGGTGTCCGACAGAGGTTCATTGAGTGTTGGGCCGGGAGTAGAAGAAGCTTCGTCCTCCATCATCGGGCTCGTATTGCTGCTGGATTCTCAAATCCAAACACACAATCAAGACGAGGCCGACTTGCTGAGGTGACTCCACACCAAGCCTATCACCCTCACCAATTGCTTCGATGAAGTCCTTGTGACGAGCACAGGTATGGATGACGAATTCGATGAAATTTTCAGTATGATAGGCTGGGAGAATTTTGCACATGTTAGCGAGGGAGGCTTAGTCCTCCTCACAAAGGAGTTTCTTATGACCCTCCGAGTAGTATCGCTGGAGTCCGCCACAACGGTTCACTTCAGACTCTTTAACTCTGAGCATGAACTGACACTCCGTCAGTTCAGCAATGCTCTCGGGTTCTCACCCCGCTGCTCCATAGCAGCTGAACCCGTAGGCTTCAATGCAACAGAGTTCTGGAAGGAACTAGCCGGGCCGAACTATAAGGGGAAGAAGAGCATCACGAACATTAAGCACCCCACTATGCGGTTCATGGCCCGCTGGATTACCATCGTAGTCCTGCCCCGCGATGACACACGTTGCGTGACCATAGAGGACTTAAAAATCCTCTATGCCATGTGGCGTAAGCAGAAATATGCACCCGTCACTACCATGCTCTACCATTGGATGAAACTAGTTTGGGATGAAAATTCCATATCAATCACGTCATTCGTGACAAGGATTGCATCCGAATTAGGGGTATTAGCTAATGCCCAGGTGCCATTCTTACCCTCTGACACACCCAACCTAGTCACCGAGAGCCATTTCATCCGGGCACACTTCCTGCGCAAGAACCCCAATACGGACACGTATGTCATGATCTATAATGGGTACAACTTTGAAGTGCCTCTACCAGCGCCTCAGTTCAAAATCTACCACGTGGATACGCTCTCTATGCCATTAGAGAGCGTCCCAGAGGAAGAGCCTTTAGAGGAGCCCAGGCACAGTGTAGCGGGAGTCATGACCAGGGCACAAAGGATAGCAGCCCAAGAGCGCTTACAGAAGCAAGCCTAGGATGCGCAGACCGCTGGGACAAGACCTACCTGGTTCCATACCGCAGCAGGCACATCCTGGCACACCCAGGGACCAGACCCGACGTGGCAGCCCCACGGAGGCTCTGGAACACAATGGGGACACGAGCCGAGCGCTGCATTCTCACAGCAGCAAGGAGGAGGACCCTTCTATGGATTTAGGTCAGCACCATACGAGACAGGACCATCTGCCTCTGCACGCTTTGCAGGAGACCCGTTGAGTGCCATCTTTGGGTCTCTGACCATTCAGGACCAGCGCACAGCTGGGATGGCCCAGCAGCTTAACCAAGTAGATGAGCGCACTCAGGTCATCCAGCAGACCTAGGATGAACAGTACAACCGCCTCCTCGAAATAGAAGCGACGGCTCAGCGCACCTTTGATGAGTCCCAGCGATTCTTCTAGTACTATGGGTACTACCCCGAGTAGCTTCATTGAAGCTTGGGGGGATCCCGAATCGACAGCTGGGTATGTATGATAGTCTCCCGATTTCTGCACCACTCATGTATCTTTGCTTTGAGAGTTTGGTAGTCTGTTTAATTTAGTTTGCTTAATTTTAGTTTGTTTATTTCAGTATATAAAAAAAACTCCCATGCTTTAATGATAAGTTCACGTGCTAGCTTCATTTTAGAAATGATGAATAGTTGCTCTATCAAGTGGATGATTTAATTCTTGCATGTGACTTATGCTTAGCTTAGTTTTGAGTTTGTGAATAAAAGAAGTAAACCAAGGTTCTATCTTGTGGATGCCATTTGTGATAACAAGTCTAAGTTGTTGTGAGATGAATGATATGACTTGAATATGGGATAATTCGCTCATGCTCTTAGTAAGATGAACATCTCAGGTTTTTATTTTTGAAAATAACAAAATAGAGCTCCCCTTGGTCAAAAATACCTACCAGAGCCAAAAATGCTTCATTTAGTTGAAACTGGTATAAAGAGCTGCTTAGTGATATTTTGAGCTTTGTCAAAATTTGAGTCTCTTTGAGTAGAAATATCACCTTCTGTTGATAGCTGGAGTACAAAAGCAAAAATGCAAGCGATCCATTCCGGACTTTGCATCCTCCGAAATGTCTCCAAATACTTCTCATAGTCCCTAGCCTTCAAATCTCAAGGAGTAAGAGTATGGAGCCCAAAAATAAAAGCATACAAAAGCATGGCAAAAAGAAAAAAATGCGTGCAAAAGCACGGCAAAATGAAAAGCATGCAAGTTCAAGCATGGCAAAAATAAATAAAAGCTCCATACCCACTCCAAATATACAAAAGGCTACAAGGGATGAATACCAAGAGAAGGAGGCATACAGTACCACCACTCATACTCCAGTGATCAATAGAAGAAGTGATAGAGTACACTCTTTGGTCCAATCTTTGGCTTAGCAAAATAAATATCCTAAGTGTGCCACATTCTTCCTACCCAAAGCTTCATAAAAGCCTTAGTGTAGGAAAGTGTTGGCCGAATCCTGGCCCTTGGTGAGGATACACATTTGAGTGCCTGAGAGCATCTTGGGGAAGCTACTTTTGTTCTAAAAAATCTTGAAAACTCCTGAGAAAGACATCCAAAAAGAGCAGTTTAGAAGAACTCCTGTACAATGGTCGTTCCATCTCTCAACCACCGAAGGCAAGGTAAGCAAACAGATGCACCACAGGTAGCACTACTAGAATCAGGGTCTATTGCAATGCTTCGAAATTGTTACAATATGTGCCAAATACATGTTTATGGGAATAGAGCCAACATATCTGAAAATACATGTTTATTTTTGGTATATATAGAGATATTTTTGGATGGTTAAGTTCTTGATGGTGTTACAGCTTCAAGGATCAAATTTGTGAGGGATGGAGAAGTGATTCGTAGCTGGCCTGGGTGGGTGCACTGGAGTTTGTAGCTGACCTAAAATTATTTTATGTTTAGAACTATTATGTTTTTAGGATGTGGGAGTTTATAGTTTACTGAACCTTTTACAGAGAATTAGAGATGGAACATTCTGAACAAGGAGCGGAGCTGGATGGAGCACACAAAGGATGAAATGACATTGCAGCTGTCGTCACTGCTTTATGCTAGGGATTAGTTTAGGTGTAAGTGCTAAGTAGTCTGCTTCTTCTGCTTGCCGTCACTTAATTTGGACTTAGCTTGGATAGAAGTTTATTTGAACCTTATGTGTTTTGTGATTCTTTTAGATTTAGAATTTAGTGATTTAACTTCCTCCTACCGATGATAGATTACTGTATGTAATTGTGTCTTTTCACTCTGGGACATATGGTTCCAGTTATACATGGACCATGCTCCGTTTTTCCATGGTTTTTTAATATATCATTCTATGTCCTGTTCCTCAATACAATTGTTCTGGGGACTTGTTTCTTATTGGTCGACAAAGCATCACTAAGAAAAAAAGATGATTTTATTACCAAGGTAGCTACATGTTCCGTAGCAAGGCACGGGTACTTTGCTAGTCACACATCAGCTTCCACTGCTGGACATTGCAGGTAACAAAAAATAAAGGGACTTGCAGATAGATCGATTATATAAAAAAATCAAATACTACTACTGATCTACAAGAAAGACTGGAATGACGAATTTGTTGATAGGTGGATGTTGCAGGGGCAGTACCAGAACGATCTGAAGGGCCTGGTATTTGACAACCAGAACAACGAGCTGCCCAAGATCTCTGGGGAGTACATCCTGGAGAAAGTATTCTAGATAGACTTGAACCGGTCCAAGTGGCTGGACCTGGCCATCCTGTTCTGTTTTCAAGGTTCGCTCTGTGTGCCATCTTGCCATTGCCGATGCTAGCGTCCAGAGCCAAGCCGAACAGGGTTGATATGGGCCTATCTATACCATTGTGAGAAAATATTTTCCTACGGCCCATAAAAAAATATCGCATGCCTCCCTCTCGGGTCGACGCCTGCCTGTCTCGCCTCGATGCCTCACTCTCGGATCTTGCACATGCCGCATGGCCTCTGTCATCTCCGTTCCCAATCCACCTATCGCAACAATTTTTCTTATATTATACCACTAAACATATGTCGTTGCGATAATGCCAAATTTTGCTACCAAAATATAAATGGAGGCAATAGTACTTATTTATTGCAACGACTTTTCTTATATTATGCCATTAACCATATGTCGTTGCGATAATGTCAAATTTTGCCACCAAACTATAAATTGAGGCAATACTGCTTACCTACCGCAACGACTTTTCTTATATTATGCCATGAAACATAAATCGTTGCGATAATATCAAATTTTGCCACCAAAATATAAGTGGAGGCAATAGTACCTACCTATAGCAACGAACTATACCAACGCAAATATTCGGTTGCGAGATTGGCCACTTATTGCAACAAAAAACAATTGGAGGCAATAACACCTACCTATTGCAACTATGCTTTTGTGATATTGCAACCACAATACTTTTGTTACGATATCCCTCACATATCGCCACCAATTTAAAATTGGAAGCAATATGCCATTCTAATGCAACGAAATATTAGAGAATCACAGCGAAAATAATTTGGTGGCGTTATTGTCCACATATTACCACCAATTTTGCAAATGGAGGCAATAGCACTCTCCTATTGCACCCAAATTGCATGTGGTTGCAATGTATTTGGTGACATAGGGGCATTTTTTAGTAGTGTAGTACACAAGGAGAGCTTCAATTATTTCACTTCTCAAAACAAAAGCATGAGTATTGAGTCACATATAAGAATTTCTCATCATCTTCATATTGCAGCAACTCCTGATCCACTCTTAGTCTTAGCTTTGCTCGAGGACGAGCAAAAGTTTAAGCTTGGGGGGTGTTGACGGTCGTAATCTCACGATATCTACCGTCAATAACCAACCAAATGGGGCTATGCAAGTGAATAAATATGGACTAACCCCTCTACTAATGAGTTCCACAAGTTTTGTATGAATATTTGGACGCAGGTACCAAAATGCACATAAAACAGTTGAAAACATGTCAAGGATCAAAAGATGGAAACCACTGGTCAAGGTGGCCAGGTCGGCCGACCCACACCCAGGTCGGCCGACCAGGGCACAGCCTGCCCTGGCTCAGCCAGGTCGGCCGATCAGAGGGCAGGCTTCCCGACCCACTGACAGGGTCGGCCGACCACTGGCCAGGCCGCCCAACCGTCCAAGTGGGCCACTTGCCACCTCATTGATCCACATCATGAAGAAACACAAATGCACTCAAATCCAACCGCAAGACCAAGCATCCAATGTATCCAAAGGCCGAAAATGCACCAAGTCACAGATCCTCAACGTCATCAATCAGAGGGAGAAGCAAAGTGGCCAATGCAGGCCTGACACGTGGTCGCCCGACCTCCTACAAGGTCGGCCGACCTACCCTCGGAGGTATTTTCCACGTGCAACAACCGTCCTAACCGCCAACCACCATGGGGAAGCAAGATCAAGCCGTTGGAGTGCAAAGGCGGTGGATCGGGTGGTCGCCCGACCTCGGAGTAGGTCGGCCGACCACCGACTTCGGCTTCCCACCGACCTAAGCCTCCTACAAATACCCCCCTCTCATATGGGACTATAAATAGGCCTGTAGAGCTCATTTGTAAAGGTGTGGAGAAGTTGAGAGCCATATCCTACCTTAGAGATTGTCACTTTCCACATCTTAGTAGTTAGGATAGTCCTGAGAGTTAGAGTGAGTGGAGCTTTGCCTCGGAGTTCTTGGAGATTCTTCTGAGTCTGCGGTAACAGCTCTTGTATCTTTTGTACTCAATCTTCAATATAATTCAGTTATATTTCACTTTATTTCTATCTCTTGCAAGTGTGGTGTACCCTTTATTTTGCATACTTGCTAGGCTTAGATTTGTGGTTATCTTAGTTAGTCAAGTCCCGTTATTCTTGCCGGTGCTATAATCCAACCTATACGCTAGGCTCTGGTTAGGTCCTCTCCTCTGATCAAGAACGATCTATTGTTACTCAAGCTTTGCTTGAGTACGTTTATAGTGTGCCAGCCTATCCACGCAGATTTGCTTGGTAGCCCCACTCGGTGACAGCGTGTGGTGTGCCTGTGTAGCCCAGGCCCTTTCGTTCGGTAGGCCCGTAGGCGTTAGCCCGGTCTCCTTCGGTTGTCTACTATCTACCCCCTGACTCCTCAAGGCGCCGGAATTTCGCTCGACGCAAGACCTTGACTTGCTACTTGAGTTTCTTAGTTAACCACGATAGAGTCTTTGCAGCCAAATAGAATAGAGTTTGGGAACTTTATCTCGCCCGTTGTCCTCCCAGGCAACTATACCTTTCTATGTGTATCTTAGGTAGTTTTATTTACTTCTTTCCACCATACACCTATCCGTTTACTAGACTTACCCCTGTCTAGTGACTAGCTGGTATATTTATTTAAGTACGGTTCATTCGATTTGAGTTTATTCAACTATACTCTCTCGCCTGCCGCTTCCCTGTGGATAAAAATACGATACTCGGAATACTCTGGGTGAAAAGCTACAGCGGTCTCCGTGCGCTTGCGGAGTAGAATCTTTCAAGGCTAAGAGATGCCAACAATGGTACAGACGATGCTCGATGAGCATAGGACTCCGAGGCGCTTTTGGGCTGAGACAATGAATACGGCATGTTACATTGCGAACCGGATCTTCTTGGGACGACCTCGTATGAACTTCAATTTGATAGGCAGCCCAATGTCAAGCATTTGCGAGCGTTTGGCTGCATGTGCTTTGTGCTTAAGAAGGCAGGGCATTTGGACAAGTTTGAGTCTCGTTGTTTGGATGGGATTTTTCTGGGGTACGCTTCTAGTTCTAGGGCTTTTCGTGTGTGGATTTAGAAGGCCAAGCAAGTTGTTGAGACTTGTGAGGTTTCTTTTGATGAAACTATGCCCTGCACAACCCCTGCATTTGAGCTTTCAGGTGATGATGAAGAAGGCACCCCCATCTTTGAGGATGAGGAAGGTGCAGTTGATGATGGTGATGCAAGAGCCACTGCACCGGCTGCAACTCCTGCCCCCTCTACTACGAGCTCTATTGATGATGGAGGACCCTTGCCTACGGCTTCCTCCTTACTCCTCCGACAGCAAGCTCAAGCAGAGGCTGGCCCCACTGAGGACGCAGGGGAGGTGACCTCCGAGATTGTTCCATCTCGGCAGGTCCAGCGGGATCACCCTCCACATAGGATGATTGGAGACATTCACCAGCGTGTCACACGCTCTTCGGTTAACTCTCTAGCCTTTTTCTCCCACTCTGCATATGTTGCTTCTTTTGAGCCCCAGGATGTGTCACATGCATTATCTGATCCTAACTGAGTGAACGCCATGCATGAGGAGTTGGAGAACTTTTAGAGAAACCATGTCTGAGATTTAGTGGAGCCTCCACCAAACTGTCGCCCTATAGGTACCAAGTGGGTTTTCAAAAACGAACAGGGTGAGAATGGGACGGTTGTGAGGAACAAAGCAAGATTGGTAGCCCAGGGTTTCTGTCAGAAGGAGGGGATAGATTATGAGGAGACCTTTGCCCCTGTAGCTCGTTTGGAAGCCATTAGGATTTTGCTTGCCTTTGCGGCCTCTAAAGGCTTCAAACTACAACAAATGGATGTCAAGTCTGCTTTCCTGAACGGGTTCATAGAGGAGGAGGTATATGTGATACAACCTCCTGGCTTTGAGAGTGCTAGATTTCTAGACCGGGTGTATAAGTTGAGGAAAGCCCTTTATGGTCTGAAGCAAGCTCCTAGAGCTTGGTATGCTAGGTTGAAGAGTTTCCTGCTCAAGTCTGGGTTTGTGATGGGTTCAGTTGACAAGACCTTGCTTTTGTTTAGTCGTGGCGGTGACACCCTGATAGTTCAGATATATGTTGATGACATAATCTTTGGTGGTTCATCCCACGCTTTGGTGTCTAGTTTTGCCGAATAGATGAGCAGGAAATTTGAGATGAGTCTCATGGGTGAGCTCCAGTTTTTCCTCGGGCTGCAGATCAAGCAAGGTCTTGAGCGTACCTTCATTCATAAAGCCAAGTACACAAAGGACATACTCAAGAAGTTTGACATGGGTGACCCTAAACCCATGACAACTCCAATGAGTACAAACACAGCGCTTGATGCAAGTGAAAATGGGGAGGCGGTGGACCACAAGGAATTTTGAGGGATGATCGGCTCACTTCTATACCTGACGGCGACCAGACCGGACATTCAGTTCGCGGTCTGTCTTTGTGCGCCCTACCAGGCTTCTCCTAGGACTTCTCACCGTCAAGCGGTGAAGCACATTTTCAGGTATCTGAAATTCACTCCTGAGCTTGGTCTTTTGTACTCCTTGGGTTCTTCTCTTTCTCTTAGAGGGTTCTCAGATGCTGACCATGCTGGCTGCCGGATTGATCGCAAGTCAACCTCCGGCACATGCCAACTCTTAGGAACCTCTCTTGTCTCTTAGTCCTCCCGCAAGCAAGCTAGCGTATCCCTGTCTAGCACAGAAGCAGAGTATATAGCTGCCGCTAGCTACTGTTCCCAGCTTTTATGGATGAAAGCCACCCTTAGTGATTTCGGCCTTAGGTTTGGAAAAATCCCTCTTCTAGTTGACTCTACTTTTGCTATTTCTGTAGCTAAGGACCCCGTCTTGCACTCTAGAACCAAACACATAGATGTGAGGTTTCACTTTCTAAGAGATCACTATGAGAAGGGGGACATAGACCTAGTCCATGTAGTATCTGCAAACCAGTTGGCCGATATCTTTACCAAGCCCCTAGAGTTTGACGCTTTTACGCGTCTGAGAGGTGAGCTTGGAGTGTGCTATCCCTTTTAGTCAGGGATAGTGTGCTATTCCTTTTTAGTAAGGAATAGCTTCTATAGTTTAGATTTTGCTTTTATCTTCCTTTTATTTTTCTTTGTTTCTTTTGCATATTGTCTCATACCATGCATTGCATTATATGCATTTTCACTTCACTAGCACTAGAGCTCTTTTGGAATGATGAGTTAGTACTTGCTTGTGCTAGATTGTGCAGATGCTTGCTTGATCATGGTTGGCTAAGCTCTTTTGAGTCTGTTCAATACTAGTTGTGAGCTAAGTCACTTTATTCCTTGCAAATCAAAAACATGATCACCACATGACTTGGCTACCTAGCATGTGTAGGAATATTGAATGCTATGCTATCTTTTCATGCCTGGATATGCTAGTTGTATGCCTTTGCTGAGTTAATGCCTAAGCTTTTATGACACCTTGCTTAAATTGAAATCTGAATCAAAATGCTTATAAGTGGTGTCTTATGTGCTAATTTAAGAAAGATCCAAGTGGGTTTGCTTGCCACACTGATCTAGTTTGAGACTGCTTGTCATTGCACTTTGGCATGAACTTGGACTAGGCTGTGTATGACTAAAACCTTGTCTTAAGCTTCTAATGGTTCCTTGAGCCTAGCCTTGGCATTGGTTGGTAAGAAGTGGCAAAAGATAAATAAATAACCCCTGGCACAAAAAAAAACTTGCTTATGAATATAAATGTTCAAATCTGAAATTTGCAAGTCTCTAAAATGCTTATGGCTAGTTGTATATGCTTTGGTTGAAAGTAGCACACCTTTTATGCATTGCTAGCATCTTGTTGTTCATGCCTATCTTGTTAGATGCTATTCATGTTGGTGATGCTTTCTTTTAAAAACTCCCTAAAAAACAAGCTTGCTCTTGATATGTGTAAGATAAATTTATTTGAGCTTGTTATATGCTTCCTTGCCTTCACTTGCTCTGTATGCTAGAACTTGTGAATACTAGCTTTCCATCCCTTCTGAGCTTTTTCTGATACACTACTTGCATTTCATGGCATATTTTGAGGGGGAGTTGTCTAGTTCAGGGGAATTCCTATTAACCCTTGATGTGTCCATTGTCAACAAGGGGGAGAAATTTTGGAGTATTGGACACAGGGGGAGGACTTCGGGAGAGATTTAGTTGAGGGGGAGCTTTGCATTCATATTGCATTTGTAAGGATGCATTTCAGTGGGAGTTGAGCTTTTAGCATGCTCTTTGCATCGGTGCGTTGAGCCTTTTGCCTTTGTCTTAAGGAAGCAATGCTTTGTTTTGTTTTGTTGTCTCATTGTGCCCTGTTTCTTTGCTTGTTTTTGGTTCTTGGGCATTTTGAGCAATTTTCTTCTTTCTTTCTTTCTTTCTTTCTTTTTCGGTTTTACGCTTTTTCTTGTCTTTGTTCCATTTCAGGTAACAGGTTGGAGATGTGTTGACAATGCACTCATCAAGGGGGAGATTGAGAGCCAATGGACCTGTTTCATTGCTCTCCTGGTGTGATGAGTGATTGTCAACGAGTTCAAGTTCTTCGATTGACTGGAGGTAGATGATGAAGACCTCGATGGACTGAGGCAAAAGCCCTCCAATGGACCGGAGGCAATGCTCGATGTCGGTCGGCCATGGAAGCTCGGTACACAAAGGGGCAGTTCGGCAATGGTGGTGTAAGCCCTCCGATGGACCGCGAGCCGATTCCGATGAACTGGAGAAGCCAGGTGCCACCGTGGTGCTCCAACCCGAGCGCATGGCGCGAAGACGTGCAAGGGAGGCTTTGGTGACTTCGGCTCAAAACCGCCACCCAAGTTCAAATGACTTGGTGGGTTGGGCTCTGACTCGCCAAGATAGAAGATTGGGCCAAGACCCGGCCCAGGAAACCCGCAGAATAAAGTTTTTTGGTTTCTAACTTCAAAACCGAGGAAGCTTCCGGACTATTGGCTACGTGGCGTACATCCAAGCGAGGCGTGGAGAAGAAGAAGATCAAAGCGTCATCATAGTCGTCCGATTGTATCTTTTACATTTTAGCCCCTTCCGGGCATTCTAGAGCAAGGGTCTTAGTGTTAATTGTGTCGTCAGGCCTAGGGCTATAAATACCTAAGTGGCTGGTCATTTAGGTGACTCTTCCACCATTAGAAAACCATAGGCTTCATTTCCATACAACCATGTGCCAAAGAGAGAAAGGAGAGCATTAGGGCTAGGATTTAAGTCCCCTAGCTAGTGTTCTTCACATCAAGAGGGTAGGATGAAGGGTGGTAGGCTGTAGAAACTTTGTATGAGCTCAATTTCGTGATTAATCCATCAATATTCCTCAAAAATTCGAGCTCATGTGTGCAGCCCTCTCCTCCCCCCTTCTAGTTTGGTTTTTGGGTTCAACCCTTGGCTTTTGGGTGTTTGCTTTGGCCATGGGTGAATCCTTTATTTTACCGGTGTTTTGGACTTTCAAGGACGTGGAGATTATGCCCTAGTGCGCCACGAGCAAGTCGAGCTTGAGTTTTGCCCTTTCTTGCCCGAGGCTTACCTCTTCACGCGATCTGAAATTCCCGCTAATCCTGTGATCATTTTGAGTTGGTCTTTTGAGAATAGCTTTGGAATAGTACTCAAATAGCCTGTGTCAAATTTCGTGAAGATTGGACAAGGTTTGGTCAGATTTAGGGTTTAAGAGGCTCAAGTTCCAGCTTCCACCGGACAGTCCGGCGCTGTTACCGGACTCTCCGGCTCCACCGGACAGTCCAGCGTAGGCCCTTGTCCCAGCCTCTACCGGACTATCCTATAGAGTCTATCGGACAGTCCGATAGCACCGGACTTTGTTACCGGATAGTCCGGTGTCTGCCGGACTCTGCTACCGGACTATCCTACAGCCGCTACTGGACAGTCCTATAGATCTGGGCAGCTTGCTTTTCGTTGGAATTTTCGCTTTTCGGCTTTTGTTTCGACATCGCTTTTTGTGTCCCTTGTTGCTGCCCATACTCTTAACTTGCTGTGAACCATTAAGGTGCATTTTGGTGCGTTGAGTGGCGGATAAGACACTAGTGCGTGAGTCGTTGTTTCGCTTGACTTGCGATCTCGTGATCGTTGAGTCTTGTGCTTCCGCTCGCTTGGTGTTTACCCATTCAGTGGGCGACACCAAGTGCTGCTAGACACGTTTTCTTTCAGTGGACAGTGTCTAGCATTTGTTGTATGAAATGTCTGTCAGTCTGCACCGGGGTTCGTGAGTTTGAGTTTTTAAGTGCTCCTATTCACCTCCCTCTAGTCGCACGTCTCGGTCCTACAAAGATGTCATCTGTATCTGAGTCCAAATATTCAGCATTCAATCTGTATATGCATCGAAGGGCTTAGGCTTAGAGTTGGATAAATACTATGTCAATGTCCATTGTAGTCTTATCCGACACATTTGACAACATCCGTATTATTCGATCCAAATCCTAAAAAATGTGAAAATAAATATGTAAAGACTACATTATATCCGTGCGTCCTTTTGCCCTCTGCATGCACACATTCATCTCCCTCTTTCCCCCGCCCACATTCATTTCTCCCACCCTATACTCTTCCATCTGGCTCTCTCTCTCGTCACCTGCATGCAAGCTCTCCCTCCTTGCCCGTGCACCCACCTTCGTGCCACCGTCGCCGCGCAGGCCTAGAGCTCATAGGCACCACCACCTTGTCCTGCTCATCATCATGGGTGCCTCCCTGACCGAGTCAGGGAAGGAGAGGCGCACTGTGAGCAGGCTTGAGGTAGCAACTGGTGCGCTGCCTCCCCACGAATCTGGCCGCGCCGGGTGCCACTCCGCCGTTTCCGGGACGCCGCCGCTTGCCTCCCCGTTGGATCTAGTAATATTATTGGCTAGTAATACCAATATTATTGGCTGTTAGTGAGTTCTATTTGTTCATTTTTTTGCTTCTTTACGAGCTATCAACATGGTCGAGACAGAGGTCGTACACATGTGTGCACATGCTTTTTTTGCCACAAGCACGCGATAGATCCTATTAGCTCGGGCGTCGTTGCAGATCGCGTGGCCGGTGAGAGCGCGCGGAGCGCGGGCGACGTGGTGACCGTGGCGAGGATGCCGGAAGACTCGCTCTCATCTGTTGAAGCAGTGCTTCGTTCAACACCCCCCCTTCAATCTCGACGGAGGCTTGGCAACGGTGAGATTGTCCCGGAAGTCGAGGAACAGCGATCACGGCAAACCCTTGGTGAAGACGTCACCTAGTTGTCATCCACTGGGCACATGAAGAACGCACAGTTGACCAAGCGCAACTTTCTCCCGAACGAAGTGGATGTCCAGCTCGATGTGCTTCGTGCGTCGGTGGTGTACCGGGTTATGTGACATGTAGACCGCGGAGATGTTGTCACAGAACACCACCGTAGCTTTAGGAATGGCGAAGTGGAGTTCGCCAAGTAGATGACGGAGCTAGGAACACTCAGCGACGGCGTTGGCGATGGCGCGATACTCCGCCTCGGCGCTTGATCGAGACACCGTCGTTTGTCTCTTAGACGACCAAGAAACGAGGAAATCTCCCAGGAAGACACGGAACCCAGAAGCAGACCGCCGTGTGTCTGGGCATCCCGCCCAGTCGGCGTCGGAGTGGGCGGTAATGGACGCCGTCGTGGCGGGGCCGAGCTGGATGCCGAGCTGTAGAGTGCCCTTGACATACCGTAGGATGGGCTTGAGCATCATCTGATGAACGTTGCGGGGAGCATGCATGTGAAGGCATACTTGTTGCACGGCGTAGGCGATGTCGGGGCGCGTGAGAGTCAGGTACTGGAGTGCTCCGGTGAGGCTGCGGTAGTTCGACGGGTCGGGGAGAAGAGTACCATCGGTTGAAGAAGGCTTGGACTTGGTGTTGACCGGTGTGATTGCAACCTTGCAGTTCGCCATTCTAGCGCAATCGAGGAGCTCGAAGGCATACTTTGCCTGGTTGAGGAAGAAGCCGTGTTGATCGCGGTGGACCTCCGTGCCAAGGAAGTACCGTAGAGGCCCCATATCCTTGACGGCAAAGACCCGGCAAAGCTGCGTGATGATGTGCTGTAGAACAGCTAGAGAGGAAGCAGATAGGATCATGTCGTCGACGTATAGTAAGAGATAGAGGCGCCGGCGCTGCTGCTGAGGACGAAGAGCGACGTGTCCGCCTTGGATTGGTCGAAGCCGAGCGCCAGGACATGTTTGGTGAAATGCTCGAACCACACACGGGGTGCTTGGCGAAGTCCATAGAGAGACCGAGAGAAGAGGCAGACGGCGTCAAGCTGCTGCGGATCGGCGAATCCGGTGAGCTGCTGACAGTACACTTGTTTGCTGAGGTTGCCATGGAGGAATGCGTTGGAGACGTCGAGCTGGTGAGTCGGCCATCCGTGCGTGGCGATGAGCGTGAGCATGGTTTGGATCGTTGCAGGCTTGACGATGGGAGAAAACGTCTCACTGAAGTCGATGCCGGGGCGTTGATGGAACCCGCGCACGACCCAACGAGCCTTGTAGCGTTCTAGGGACCCGTTGGAGTTGAATTTGTGCTTCAACACCCACTTACCGGTGATGACGCGTGCGCCGGGTGGCTAGGGGACTAGGGTCCAGGTCTTGTTCTCCTAGAGCGCACGGAACTCGTGCTGCATGGCGGCGAGCCAGTTGCTATCACGAAGAGCTTAACGGATGAGGTTGGCACTGGCGAGATTGAGGCGGCGGCATTGTCGATGGTGGTGGTCATGGCATAATCAGCGTATTTGTGGTGAAGGGAGCAGGTGATGCCACCTTTGGAGCGTGTGGTCACTGGATGGGAACGCGCGGGCGGTGTGGTGGGAGCAGTTGGATGTGTGTGCACGGCGGGCGCGGGCGGTGCGGTGGGAGCAGCTGGATGTGTGTGCACGGCGGGCGCGGGCGGTGCGATTGGCACGGCTTGCACTGCTGGGCCAGCAGGCGCACCCCGGGCAGAACGAGCACGCTTGGGGTGGGGTGGCAGATCGGCGTCCAGGTGAGCGGGTGGCTCGCGTGGGGATGGTGGATGAGTTAGCACATGCAGAGGGGCGGCATTGTTTGGCAGCAGCAGCGAGTGTGGCGGCAGCAAGGGATCCGGTGCGCGGCGTGCAGCTGCTTCCCGGAATGGGAACGAGTGTTCGTCGAAGACGACGTGTTACGACGTGATGACGCCGCCGGAGGTGAGATCGTAGCAGCGATAGCCACGATGGTCCGTCAGGTACCCGATGAACACACAGGTCAAGGAGCGTGCGCTCAGCTTGTGCGCGACGGTGGCGGTGGTGTTGGGGTAGCAGCGGCAGCCGAAGATGCGAAGGTCATCATAGCGCAGTGGGGTGCCCAGTAGTAGCTCGTGCGGCGTAGTGGTACCTGTGGCGCGACAGGGGCGCCGGTTGATGAGGTAGGTCGCCGTGACGAGTGCCTCAGCCCAGAATGCCAACGGAGCTGCACAGTGAAGTAGGAGGGTGCGGACACAATTGTTAATCGTGCGAAGCACACGCTCGGCTTTGCCGTTTTGCTGCGACGTGTATGGGCATGAGAGGCAGAGCTGGGTGCCGTGGTTGGAGACGAAGGATCGTAGGGCATATGTATCAAACTCTTTGCCGTTGTCTGTCTGCACAGCCATAATGGGGAGATGGAATTGAGTATGAACATAGGCGAAGAATGCACGGATGGTGGGTAGAACCTCAGATTTCTGTCGCAAGGGGAAGTCCAAACATAGTGTGTATAATCATCAAGGAAAACGACATAATGTTTGTAACCCGTGTGACTGAAAATGGGTGAGGTCCATACATCCAAGTGTAGTAATTGAAAGGGAAAATAACTAGTGGAATTAGATGCAGAAAATGGCAGCCGAGTATGCTTGCCAAGGCGACAGGCATGGCAAGTGTGATCGGTGGCCTTATTACAAGTGAATTCAAAATGCTGAAGAACTTGAGATAGTACAGGACTGCCTGGATGCCCAAGACATTCATGCCACAGCGTGACGGTCGGTGCAGCGGAAGAGGAGAGGCCGTGGTGCTATGGTGAACGGAGGGGGTAGAGGTCGCCCGAGCTGTTACATCGGAGAATCTCCACCCTGGTTGGTAGATCCTTGATAGAAAAACCATGGGGATCAAATTCAACAGAGACATTGTTATTGCGAGTTAGACAACGAACGGAAAGGAGGTTCTTAACGAGGGGAGGGCAAATAAGAACATTGTTTAGATGGAGAGGAGAAGTTGGGGTAGGAAGAATGGCGGCTGCACGGTGGTGAACGGGTAGGAGAGCGCCATTACCAACCGTGACAGTCGCGGAGTAGGGTTGAACTCGAGGTTCCGAGAGCATACTAGAGGAGGACGACATGTGAGTGGTGGCGCCGGTGTCAAGGTACCACTTGGTGCCTGGTGGGGCGGTGGCGACACCGGCGGACTGGAGCGCGGAGTAGAGCGTGGAGTTGTCCCAGGCACCGCTAGGGTGCGGTGGCACAGGTGGTTGCTGAGCTGCGGTCATGGCCTGCTGTGGGATGAACGGCGGCCGTGGATCGAGGACGTCGGAGCCAGGTGCATGGAACGGCATGGGTCATGCCTGAACCAGACCGGTCCACAGGTTGTAGCCGGCTGCCCACAGTTGAGTGGGTGGCCGGGCGACGCCGCCACCGGAGTTGTTGGTAGGAGGGTTGGAGGTGCGGCCGCGCTTCTTGTTCTTGGACTTGTTCTTCGATCCGCCAGAGCCGGAGGATTTGGTAGATCCAGTAGCAGCGGAATTGGAGTTGGCGGCAGTGGAGTTGGTGGTGGAGGTGTGCCCTGCGGTGAGGGCTTGCGTTGTGTCGGCCTTAGCGTCGTGCGCCTCACCCAACTCCTCGAGCAGCAAGGAGCCGCGCTCTGGAACGTGTGGGGTGGAAACTTGGCGGTGATGACCGGCTTGACGTGGCAGAAGCGGGGGTGGTTGAGGCCGTGCAGAAGATTGAGCACTTGGCTGGGCTCGGAGACGGCGTGGCCGATGTCGCGCAGCTAGTCGGCGAGATGCTTGAGCTTGGTGCAGTACTGGGTGACGGACATGTTGCCTTGTTGAAGGCTCCAGAGCTCCGCCTCAAGGTACACGGTGCGCTGCAGCTCATTGTCACGGAAGAGCCCCTCGACATAGCCCCAGAGAGTGAACGCGGAGCGCTTGGGTTTGTGGATGATGTCGAAGACGGACTTGGAGACAGTGGCGTAGATCCAGCTCACAATGCAATGATCGACCATGCGCCATTCGGCGTCACGTTCATTCATCGGCGGCGGCAACTGGACATGACTAGTGAGCCCGAATTTGCCGAGCACCTCATCGAAGAAACAGCGCCAGTGGCCGTAGTTGGCGTCGTCGACGTCCAAGGTGACGGGAACGTGGGTCTTGATGTTGATGGTCTGGAGGACGGAGGCAGGGGTTGGCTGATCGGGCTCGACGATGGTGTCCGCGTCAGACGAGGAAGAGGGGTGGATCGAGACGTCGTCCATGGCGAGGCAACGGAGGCCGAGGATGGTGGGAGTAGAGTTAGGAAAGCTAGTAGGATAAGGAAGGGAATCCGGTCACTAATACCATGAAAGAAGGAGATGACCAACGACAGTTTTGCATTGATCGGGTATACACCATATATACTGTTACACAGGCCAAGGGCCAATGGCCACGACGGCCACACGTACACGAGGCTAACGGCCGGGTCTGTTACAAGCACGCGATAGATCCCTATTAGCGCGGGCGTCGTTGCAGATCGCGTGGCCGGCGAGAGCGCGCAGAGCGCGGGCGACGTGGTGACCGTGGCGAGGAGGCCGGAGGACTCGCTCTCGTCTGTTGAAGCAGTGCTTTGTTCAACACTTGTGGGGCGTAGCCCATTTCATGTGGAGTGACGGCGTGTGTTCTTTATTTGGCACTTTGTGTTACCATTGTAATTGTAGTGTATCGCTACCGTATGTCACCTCTATAATTATAGTCAGGGATGGAGGGCTCGATATGGCTTACTATGGCACAGCCATACTTAAGCCCAAATGCTGCAGCCCATTATGCCTCTTTTAGTTTGCCATATTTTCTTCATTTGTCAGCGCAAAAATCCCACCGTAGCTTTAGTCTATTCAGCTCGGTATCATAGCAGGAAGGCTAGGTGCGACAGGTAACAGCGCATGAGCGCGTGACTCGCGCAGCCCATGGCCCAAGCGCCGCCGCTCGCTCGCTGGCTCGTCCCTCGCTGCCGGTGAAGTTAGGGGGCGGGGTGGGAGGGGGGGTGGTGTCTGTGTCACCGGAGGTAGAGGAGTATCACCACTATGTTTACAGTGTGTGAGTACATAATGACAGTGTAAGGCTGACTCTTCTAATATCTGCTTACATATGTATGTCTCGAAATATGGAAAATTGATTGTAAAAAGATTCATTTTTTAACCGGATGTTTGTTTTTTTTCTTTTCTAAAAGTATGAGTAGTCGCTTTTTATATCTTTGGAAAATATATGTACTCTGAGTGAATTGTTATATCTTGTTTTCTATCTGAATTCATATGTAAGTCTAATATATTTTTCAATATTTATCTTTGAATTTACAACGTTGTATCTGATCACTTTGATTCATCCTAAAGTTCTAATAGCCATGAGACACATAAAAGCCATTAGATTGAAACATGAAAACTTAGAAATTCGTGTCTGTGTGAATTCGATGAAACACCTGTTTCTTCTATAGGGGCAAAACCCAGTGCTTGAAAGCTATAAAACAACTGGTGTTAGGGCCAAACTAAAATCTGTGACCCCATGACATTGCCATGTGTACTTAAGCTCCGGTGATATTGAATCCTTCAACAACAATTGGAGACATTTTTTTCTAGAAACAAACCTAGTTCTATTAGAAAGCTTAATACACACCTTGTTTTTTTATTTGACGCTTCTTACTTAAAAATGAAGTAGTAGCTTGCAATAAATTTTTGAGAATGGATATAGTATTATTAGTGCGACCTGCTTACAATGTAGCATAAGATCGAACAACTCATGTTACTTCTCTGCTACAAGAGTCTCGTAAAAAAATCCTTAAACTTGGCAAGGTGATGTGTGCAAGGATCAGATGCCCAAGAAGGGAGGTGAATTGGGCTAATTTCAAACTCTAAAGGAAAATCCTTAGCCTAACGAAGCTACAAATTAGCCCACTTCACCCTCTACACGAACCTACTCTACACGACAAATCAAGGAACCCTACTCATGCTAGTGGAAAGGAAACTGCAACGGAAGCTAAGACTAACAACACTAATGACCATAGCAAGGGACATACTAGCCAAGAAGAGACTAACCATGATGACTACTAGATGCAATCCATGAAAATAGCAAGAACCAAAAGAGCATCAAGTAGAGGGACAAGGGAGAGAGACAACCGGATTTTTTCCCGTGGTAACGAAGGTTTGGCACCCTCCCCTAGTCCACGTTGTGGCACACCCTAGAGTGTTTTGCCGCCTCCCATGCTTGTGGGCGCTTACTAAGAGTCTCCGTTTGCCATCCTGGCAAGGTGGAGCTCAAGCCTTGTACACCGTTGTTCTTCGGGCTTTCACAATCTCCTTAGCAAGCTCCGAGAACTCACCCCGGTCACCAAGTTCGCCTAGGTGCTGCTAATCATCAAGAGTAACAAGCCGCCGGTCTTCACTTGATCTTGATCCTCACCCAGATGGATGCACACAAGCCTTGACCTTGATCTTGCTCTCAAAGGATGAATATGTAAGTGGTTGTTGCAAAGAGTTGAAGTACAAGGGCTCTCTGAGTGTATGAAGTTACTGGAGTGTCAAAGAGCACAAAATGATGTGAAGAATCCCATATATATAGCCTCTCAAGTTAATAGAGCCGTTGCAAAAAAGAAGAGCTGACGCAGTGCACATCGGATTGTCCGGCCCCTTACTTTTCTCAACATTGGACAATAATCTGGTCCATGTGCTTTGCCAACGATCACTGACAGGCTACGTCATGTACTGTTCAGGTTAGTTTGTCCGAAGATTTGTCCGAGGGTTGGGTCCGGACAATCCAGTCCGTGTAACTCGAAAACTATCCGTTGCTGAGTACTTTGACCAATTGTCCGATGTCAAGGCTTCGGACAGTCCTGTCCGCGTTCCATCTGCAAATTTGTGAATCACCTAGGCTCGGGATACCTTGTCCGCGGGTTTGTCCAATGTTCCATGACAGGACAGTCCGATCCATATATCACCAGTAAATTTGTGAAGTACATAGCCTCAAGATTCTTTGTCCGTGGTTTTGTCCGAGGCTCAGGTCCGGACAATCCGATCCCTTATTCTACAGGATTTTCTCAAGTTTAAAGCTTCTGGATACTTTGTCCTTAGTTTTGTCCGGTTGCACTAGACTTGACTGTCCGGTTTGCTGATTTGATGGCCTTTAAACCGGATAACTTCACCTCAAACCCCTTATTTGTCCGCCCCATTGTTTTGACTCAGAGAGGACAGTCCGGTCCATACTTCATTTTCTGATTTGAGTTTTTCTTCAAGTGTTTGAGGTTTGAACCTTTCTTTTCTTGAACCTTGAGCCCATATAGCTTACACCTTTGATTTTCTTGAAAGTTTTGGCTTGTGTGTGTGCATCCTTAACTTGGCAATTCACTTGATCAAGCTACTAACCGTTGACACCTCTTAATAGTGCGGACACTAGAAAGCTATAAAACCTATCTAAGCAAGGATCCTTCAACACCAAGATCCTTGACTCAAGAAAAGTCCTTAGCCTTCGAGATACGGATAAAAACCAAGTCCGCTTCCATGAAGTGAAACTTTTGAATTAGGAGCCATTCACATAATCCAATGAGCAACCATTTTTGTATTCATTATTAAACCTGCACTCATAAGCTCATTAGTCAACACTTAAGCTTGTCAATCAATCACCGAAACTCATCTTAGGGCCTAGATGCTTACAATCTCCCCTTTTTGGTGATTGATGACAAGTAAAAGACGACAAGAGTAGAGATGGTAAATACATTTAAAAAAACAACATTAACTACTCTAGCCTTAGACAAGGAATTAAGCACACGGAGCTCGAAGGCTCACCCAGAGTGAAATAGACATGATAAAATAGTGCATACTCAAAAGCCAAAGGTCATGTCCATCCACAAGAGTCATAAGATGCAAATATAATACAAACCACTGAACTACTAGCATGTCTCTCCCATAGACCAACAAAGTAGAAGAACTACCCTACCCCTACCATCTCACTCCCAAACTATCTCCCCCTTTGTCATCAAGGACCAAAGAGGGGACCTAATCACTCAGAGGAGGTGGAGGAGAAGAGGCCGGAGGTGGAGGAGGGCGACGCGAGATAAACTGGAAGCGTGTGTCGTTGTCACTAGCGGTGTCTGAATTGTCCATCTCTGCAGCAGCCCTATCCACGACACCCAGCGGTGAGTCGGGTACGACCGCCGTCTCTGAAGCCTCAGGCACGGTGTCTGGCTGTGCAGCAACTGCTTGGGAGCTCGCTGACTGCGTGATCTGATCTATCACTAGCTCAACTGTTTGCTCAAGCTGGTCTCTGCGAGAAGGTCTGGAGGAGGAAACAGCAGCTGTGACCGAGGGGCCCTGTGCCGGTGACTCAAAAGTCAAGGTCGTAGCAGGCAATGGTGAGAGCACCAGCCGCAGGTCCGTCCGTAGCAGAGGTGAAAGTGGGAAAGTCCCTGGAGTGGAGGCACCTGCTAACTGACAGAGGGAGTGAACTCAGGTAGAGCCGGCAGAGTCATCTGTGGTGGAGCTGGCAGAGTCGGCTGTGACTGTGGTAGACCAAGCGCTCCTCGCACCTCAGATCTCAAAGAATCGATCTTGTGCCTGTACTCCTGACGCTGGTCCCTGAGCGACGTGCGGATCTCCTCTAGTACAAGCGTCTGATGTGCCTCTTGTCTATCCGCTCTGTCGCGAGTCTCTCTCTGGAAATCAAGCTAAGCCTGGTGTAAAGACAGGAGCTGCTAGGTCTACTGCTGCTGCACTCGAGTGTGCTCGGCCTGCTGCTGAAGTAAAGCCTGTAGAATTCCCTGCAGAGCATCTGGCTGAGTCACCTAAGCCTGAGAAACCTGTGGGGCCAGAAGTGGTGAAGGTGGTAGTGGCTCTCCTGACCCTCCGGCCTCTGCATCGTGACGAGCTGGTGGGAAGAAGCGAGCCTGCTCCTCCTCATCGTCGTAGTCCGAGTCTGAGGTGCTGGAGGCGTAGTAGTACGAAAGAAAGCCTCCCTCTGCTGCCTCCAGCTCCTCATCCTTTGCCTCTACCTCAGCCCTCTCCTCTGCCGGTATCTGCTCACGGAGGGCTCGGCCTGCCCTGCCACCTCTCCTCTGATCATCCCTCATAGCTGGTCTATAGTCTGGAAAGCGCGTGTCTGTGGCACGATACAGAGTCCTGAAAGTTGCATCATCCTCTCCCAGCTGATATAGCATATGTGTGATTCAGTGAGCATAGGGCATTTGTCGTCTCGTCGACATCCCATCCATAATCACGTCCTCCATCTCCGCCACAACGATATACACAATATCAAAATGTGTGAAGGTGGTCAAGCAGGTAAGCACAGCCTGTTGAAGTGTTGTAAACCCCTCCCGAAAGCCTGCCTTGGGGATTAAAGATCTCCTCAGTATCTGGAGCATAAGCTGAAACTCTGGCCTGAGCCTGTCGAGAGTCCTCAGGGTGTCTGCTAGCATCTCTCCTCGAAACAAGTGCCCGACCTGGTCCAACGGAGGTGCCGTACCTGTGTGACCCCTATAGGGTGGAGATACTCCATCGTAAACGACCGAGTGAAGTGAACGATCACACAGAGGTACACCTAGCAACTCTGCCATCCTTTCCCTAGACCACCTATGCTCCCTCCCGTCGAACATGAACTGAATAAAGTGCCTCTGATCCGCGACGTAGAGGGTAGCGTAGAATACTCTGACCCAATCCTCAACATACTTGTGTGACCTGGTCATGAGCTCCACGAGTCCTGGGTAGTGCTCGAAGTACCTCCTGATGTTGTGCCCACTGACTGAGTTAGCTCGATCAAAATCAATCACTGCCTGAGGCATGAGCCTATGACCTCCCTGCTATGCACTCTCGTACAAGCTGGCCTGAAGCACTGTCTAGAACCGCCTGTCAATCCTGAAATCCCTCGGTCTCGGGTCGAACTCATCCACTATCATGTCGTAACGAAGGGCCTTGATGCCCTTAGTCTTCCTGTTCCTCAAATCGAACAGGCGGATATCCTCACTGGCTGTCACAGTGCGAGGCCCCTGTGTGTGGAGGCTCTCGTGGCTGCTCCTGTGGCTACTCATCCTAACTCAACCATCCTGCTGACGGTATGGCTCCTCCACGAGTGAGAGGACGCCCTCCACGGGAGCGAGGTGTGCTCGGAGGTGTCGCTGTCTGAGGTGGAGCCTGCTGCCTAGTGCGAGTGGATCTACGCTCTCCTCCGATCTGCAGGCTACCCCCTGCCCCCCTCTCTCTGCTCTCTCTGCTGCATCTACCACAGTGCTCTCTCGGCCTCCTTCTGAGCCTGGGTCTTCTTCTTCTTCTTCCTTGGCTCCTCTACAACTTGCTCCTTGCCCTTTCGCTTCTCGTGACCCATCTGTCAAAAAGATAACCATGATAGACAAGAAGAATTTAGATGAGAGTAGTACGAGATAACTAGACACAAGGAAAGACCTAAAGCAAAGCAATTAGAATTTCGATATCCTAGCAAGTCATGTCGATTTTCAATTCTTAGAATTTCAGCTAAAATTGCGTGACCATCTCACAATTGGAACCAAAAATTCTGTGTCCATGCTTAATTGACATGAAAAAAACTTAATTCCATGTTTGACTTTCATGCTAGGGCTATCAAAAACACCTCGACTCCCCCTAAATCCATGTGCATTGGTGAGATAACAGTGAATCTAGTGCCAAGGGTGCTTCAATTTCACGAACTTTGAATCAATTCCACAGATTATTGCCTAGGGTTTCATAAATTTTGGGAAAAGATGAATCAAACCCTAGCACAAGGCAGCAACAGGGGTGCTCACCACCGGAAAGGAAGAGGAAGATGTCGCCGGCGATGAGAGTAGACAGCAGCGACACTCGAGGCGCTGCGGGGGCCGGCGGCAGAGGGACGGCAGCTGTGGCAGCAAGGGTGGCGGCGCTAGGGCGCGGCGGTGCTGGAGGAGCGCGACGGCGCGGCGAGGGGCGTGGCGGCGTGGCTAGATGCACGGCGGCACGCCGAGGGGCGCGGCGGAGCGGCGAGGGGCGCGGCGGCGTGGCTAGTTGCACGGCGGAGCGGCAAGGGACGTGGCGGCGCGTCGAGAGGTGCGGCAGCGTGGCGAGGGGTGCGGCGGAGCGGCCAGGGTGCTCGGGTTTGAGAGCGCGCGCAAATGGAGAAGATGAAGGGATTGGCTGCCGCTTCAAGGATAGGGTCCATATGTCGGAGGAGAAAGGTAGACAGGACAATCCGTCCTGTGAAGACCGGACAAACGAGCGGACAAGGAAACCCGAGACTACGGTAGATGGAGGGGACACGGACCAGACAATCAGTTCTAAGCCAGAAGACTTGAGCGGACAAAACCGGCATTTTGTCCGGTCTCAACATACGATCAGTGCTTGGCCACGGAGACCGTATTGTCCGAACCTAAGGACTGGACAAAAGTCCGTCCTATATTTCCTGAGGCTAGACATTTTCTTTTCCTCCTCATCTCATGCAGACCGGACAATCCGTTTCGCGTGCCAAGGCCTGAGCGGACAAACGTACCAACTTGTCCGGTCTTCATCTGGCTTGCAACTTTAGAGATGCTGAAGTTATTGTCCAATGTCCTTGACCGGACAAATGTCCGTCCGAATTTTCCTGACGATCCTGTTTTTGAATTTTTCTTCATGCTGCTTGGACCGGACAGTCCGTTTTATTTCAGAAAGCCGGAGTGGAATATTCTGTCATGATGTCCGGTCTTGTGTTCGATTTAGTACTTGTCATGTACTGACCATATTATCCGTTCTTGGCACATCGGACATTACTACGTCCTATTTTTCCTGAAATACATATTTTCACCTTGAGGCCGCCTTGTGAGGACAGTATTGTCCGAACTCCATGACCTTCTGGTACTTCTGACAGTCCGGTTTAGGGAAAAATATCAACCAAGCTGAAAAGCTTTCCCACATTGCCTTTCACATACAAGATTCGAATTAACACATTGTTGACGGTCGTTATTTCACCATTTCGACTGTCAATCTCTCGGTGAATAAATGGGGTATATATAAAGTTCTGTGCATTATTTATCTAACACTGATAAATTCCACGAGTTTTGGTGGTTTTCGGTGTATCATAGGGAGATGCTCAAATCACATACAAGAGAACATCAATTGGAGCAAGAGAGAATTAGCACATAAAGGGCACCACCAATACGTAGAGCTCATCAAGACGATTCCAACGCATATATTATTTGCCCAATTTGGAGTCCGAATGCAAAAGTTACAGCTATCGCAAGTTCATCAACGCCTGGCCTGTAGGCTGGCCGCCCGGCCTGGTGGGCTGGGCGCCCAGCCCTGGCTGGCTGCATGGCGAGGGGGCTGGCCGCCCAGGCCACCAATTGGGCCTCTCGGAGGACGAATGGCAGCCCAAGAGGAGGGTTTTGGAGGATAATCCCCCCCGGGATCCTATGGAAGACTCCTCACCTCTTTAGGCTATAAATAGAAGGCACCTCCTCACCTTGTAACTTGTACCATTCACTATGTGATTCTCTTTCTCCCTTTAGGAGGCACCCCTCGGGTGGTGCCTCCACTCTGAAAACAATATTTAGTTAGGAGTTAGAGCAAGCTTCGTGTGTTGGAGTCGGTCGGGAATCCCCGGTAATGTATTTACATTCTTGTTATATTTATTGAATTACTTTTCCGATAATGATTAGTGCTTTACTTTCGTAGTTATTGCACTTCTTCTTGTTTACTTAGTTACATGGTGGTTAGTAGTTTAGGAGTATCGTATCATGGCCTGAGTTGTGCTAGGTTAGAATTGATGGATTCTTAGTTGTGCTTGCCGGTGCTACAATTCAACCCTAGACTTAGGTGCTAGGCTCTGGTTACTTTCTTGCCAAGGATGAACTATTGTTGTTCAAGCTTTGCTTGAACACGTTTGTAGCGTGCCATTCTATCCACGCAGATTTGCTTGGTAGCCCCACTCGGTGACAGTGTGTGGTGCGCCTGTGTAGTCCAGGCCCGTTCATTCGGTAGGCCCGTAGGTGATAGCCAGACTTTCTTTCGGGACCTACTATCTACCCCCTGGTACCCGCGAGACTCTGGAATTTCGCTCGACGCAAGTATCGCCTCTGTTGAAATCCTTTCGACCTTAGCACGGATAGCCCTTGTATGCTAGTAAAGAATGAAGACCGAAACCTTAGTCTTGACTCGTTGTCGTCCTAGCTAAACCTGTTTTCATGCCAACGGTGTTTGGCTTGTATCTCATGGTGTTTGGTGTTTGTCTTTTGTTTATCTTCCATATATCTCCACCTATCATTTGGAATGAATTAGATAGATAAAGGTCGATGATCGATGAATCATTGTTCTTTCTCAATGCTTTCCTGTGGATAAAAACGATACCTTGGAATACTCCTAGGTGAAAACTACAGCGGTCTCTGTTCGCTTGCGGAGTAAACTTTGTTAGGCTAAGAACCGCCAATAAGCTTTCTGGCGCCGTTGCCGGGGAAGCGCGAGTCAGAATAGTGTTTTATCTTTCATTTAGTTTTATCTTTTCTTGTTCTTTCCATACAAAAAAAAGGAGAAAAAAAACCATGCTCCAATTTTGCTCTATCCATTGCGTAAATCTTGTGATTTGCCTTAGTGTACAGTGAGAACATAGCATGGGCCATTTGTGTGCCCAGAGACCAACTTCCAAATTAAGTGTGGTGCTTAGGTTGGGTTGGCCTCTTTTTATCGTCGAGGCAAAAATAAAAGGGGTGCTTCCGATAAATGAGCTTTGTGTAACTTTGGTGGTGAGGATTCGTTCGCTAGTACAGAAACCGCGATTCTCGAACAGTTCGATCCCGCAAAGTCCTTTGGAGACACAAAATCCCGGTAATGAATTGTCATTTTTGACCCGTTTTTTTAGACCGAGGATTTGAGTAAAACTTTGGAGATGGAAAAGTCATGGTTTTACAACACATTTTTGTGCTATGTTTTTTATTGAAATCCTCATTAAGCACTCTGTGAACAACTTGCCTTGGATGATATGTGGCATATGTATTATTCCCATGTATATGTTGTCCACTAACCTGTTGTAGGAGGCATTCACCCCCACATTTACGAGAAAAGAGGCCTTGGGCCCTTCTCGCACTTTGCTTCCCTTGGGAAAATGATAGCATCATGACGCTGTAGTGCTGGCAACACTACCAACTGAAAGCCTCCACCAAGGAGCCCTGATTACCCATCGGGAGGATTGCGTACCCGATGGAAGGAGAATATAGATCCCAAATTCGTCCGGCGATGCAAGCTTCAATGTCATGCTAAGGTAACATTCAATGTCACAATATACTATGCTATCCCTATGTCTTCAATTGCAGTGTGGACCTGACCCACTCACCCTCAAAGTGAGTGTGGTCCACATACCCACGGGAGGATTGCGTACCAGTGGAGTTGTGGTGTAGATCCCAAATTTGGCTGGCATAGACACCTCTGATCGCAGACAGAGTTATGTCTTAAGCACCACAAAGGCAAAAGTGGAAAATCACCCATGGGCAGGGAGAGAACGTCTACATCATGATATCTCTACGTCATGATATGACAGTCAATGGCTGTGTGGGACATGTCATGACTAACAAGTATCGTGCCCAAGGAGAAGCAAAGCAAGCAACACACACAGTAGCAAGCTAGAGACCGCAATCCGTTGCAGCGTCCAAGCTTGGGGGAGCAGACACCAGGCTACACCAAGGAATTTGGTTTGGTAATTGCATGAGTCAAAGTGGATATTCCAAACTCCTCCTCTTGTGAAGCAGCCTAATTGCCACCCACCAAGCACATTGGCAACCAAGTTTTTCATCAGAACTTGGGTGTATCCGCTACATGGAATCCATCATGGGATTTGAACACACCTGTCTCCAAAAGGATTGGTGGTGGTTTCAACGTCACTGGAGTTGCTCCAGACTACATCCGCCTCCGAGTGTGTAGCATCATCTACCGAGGAAGACCAAAGCTTTGAGGACCAAGGTCTCAAGCTGTCAAACGCTTGATTGACACACCAGTAAAGGAGTCTCTTCGAAGATGCATCCGTCATGGGAGCTTCCTTCCACAGTCTCAATGATGACATCTGGTCAAGGATGGAAGTAGAGCACCGTGACAACCTCCCACCGAAGTTCATCAAATCAATAGCACTCACAATCTTAAATCCAAGATGGACCTCTCGACACGTACAGAATTCCGGATCAATTCCCCTTCAACTATGTAGAAGACAAAATGTGAAGAAAGAGAATAGAGTCTACCATGCAGAATTCTGCACGTCGGCATCCTGAGGCCCTCGACATTCTTCCTGGTGAGAGGAGGAGATCTTGAGGAGGCACACCGGAGTGATGGAGAAGCCTAGTACATTGGGAAGGAATACCCTATGGAAGATGGCCGAGTATGAGCGGAAAGGAAGGCAAGTCAAGCATGGTCGACAACGCGTTCTCACTCGCAAAGGTGCTTCATCTCATCGCAGCCAGGTGATCTTAAGCTTTAAGTTTGCATTCATTTGCAAGAACTAAGCTTGGGGAACGCTATCTAGGTGAGTACCCTGAATGCTTTGTACTGAATTGATATCTTAAATCCTAAAAGGTGCCATGACTCCAAAAAGATTTGCTTTATCCACCAAATAAAAAAAACACCTATAAAAATTTGCATAATCTGAAAACAACAAAAAGATTTCTTTTTTTAGATAAATAAACTAACTCCTATAATGCCAAAACTTTGTATACCCTACTTAAAGGAAATGATGAATAGTTGCTCTGTAAATTTCTTGTAATTATTTCGTATACAACTTGACACTCTCCTAAAAGTTGAACTTATTGGCATTTGTCGTGATCATATCTTTCATCTTTAACCTTGTGGGAGCAAGTGCTTTCAAACCAAGTATATGTTGTTGTGAGATGTGATATAATCATAGTATGAGTTTAACCCATCTTGATCCTAGTGAGGTGAATTCTTGGAGTTTTTCTTTTTGAAAACTAAAATGAGAAAGTTCCTCAATGGTTTGAAATACCTATCCAGAGCCAAATGCTTTACATGACAAAACCTCTGCATATGCTTCCTATTGTTGTATTGAGTTTTGTCAAATTTTGAGTTCTTATGAGGTAGTGGCACTTCAAATCCCGATCAAAATCCCTCACATCCACATCCACATCCATTTGCTAGCCTTTCTTCGTTTGGTCATGCTTAAATCTACACTGGATTCAAGCATCCTCTTACACCAGATATTTCTCCATCATATCCATCATCCACTTACCTGTCCACAAATATGGTCTTACAAATAAATACTCCAGTCATATTCCAGCAATATCCCCAAAGTTCTCATACAAAAAGGAGACATGGAGCTATCAAAAAAAGGAGAGAGAAAAAAGTGACAAAAAAAGAGAAAAGAAAATGACAGCTCCATGTACTCAAATGCTTCAAAGTTTCAAGAAGGGATTCATCAAATAAGGAGTTTTCATTCATAGACCATATCCACCTACAAAACCAATCCATTCTCCTTTGATCGGGATGAGAGGTATCACCAACTTCGCTAGGACCAATCTTTGACTTAACAAAATACATGACATAGGTAAGCTAACTTTATCCCTACCTTGAGCTCCACATAAGCCTTTTAGTTGATAGGGGAAAGTTTGGCCAATGGCCTGGTGAGGAATATAAAACCACTTGAGTGATCGGGGGTACCATTTGAGGAACTTAGTGCTTTCTTTTCAAAATTTTCAAAACCCTCCGAGCATGAAACTTGAAAGGAGATAGAGTTCAGTGACACTCAACTGAGATTGTTCCATCTCTCAACCGCCGAAGACAAGGTAAGAAATACCAGAAGCCCCACATGTATGGATAAAAAGATCGGGGTACACTTATGCCAGTTTGTTCGAACATAAAGGTAGAATGTTGGGTTGTGCACTTAATACTTGAAGGACATTGACATTGATGCAACTCCTGATCCGCTGAGCCTAAGTCTTAGCTTTGCTCGAGGACGAGCAAAAGATCAAGCTTGGGGGGGTGTGAACGGTCGTTATTTCACCATTTCGACCGTCAATCTCTCGGTGAATAAATGGGGTATATATAAAGTTCTGTGCATTATTTACCTAACACTGATGAATTCCACGAGTTTTGGAGGTTTTCGGTGTATCACAGGGAGATTCTCAAATCACATACAAGAGAACATCAATTGGAGCAAGAGAGAATTTGCACATAAAGGGCTGGAGAAAGATCAGAAAATACACAACTAAAAAGTATCTCAAATGCCCGCAAGGACTCTGCCACTGCATAGAGCTTGTCAAGAAGATTCCAACGCATATATTATTTGCCCAATTTGGAGTCCGAATGCAAAAGTTACAGCTGTCGCAAGTTCATCAACGCCCGGCCTAGTGGGCGGGCGCCCAGCCATGGGGGCTGGCTGCACGGCGAGGGGGCAGGCCACCTAGGCCACCAATTGGGCCTCCTGAGGACGAATGGCAGCCCAAGAGGAGGGTTTTGGAGGATAATCCCACCCCAGGATCCTATGGAAGACTCCTCACCTCTTAAAGCTATAAATAGAAGGCACCTCCTCACCTTGTAACTTGTACCATTCACTATGTGATTCTCTTTCTCCCTTTAGGAGGCACCCTCGGGTGGTGCCTCCACTCTAAAACAATGTTTAGTTAGGAGTTAGAGCAAGCTTCGTGTGTTGGAGTCGGTTGGAAATCCCCGATAATGTATTTATATTCTTGATATATTTATTGCATTACTTTCCCGATAACGATTAGTGCTTTACTTTCGTAGTTATTGCACTTCTTCTTGTTTACTTAGTAACATGGTGTGGTTAGTAGTTTAGGAGTATCGCATCGTGGCTTGAGTTGTGCTAAGTTAGAATTGATGGATTCTTAGTTGTGCTTGCCGGTGCTACAATTCAACCCTAGACTTAGGCGCTAGGCTCTGGTTAGTTCCTCTCCTTTGGCCAAGGATGAACTAATGTTGTTCAAGCTTTGCTTGAACACGTTTGTAGCATGCCATCCTATCCACGCAGATTTGCTTGGTAGCCCCACTCGGTGACAGCGTGTGGTGTGCCTATGTAGTCCAGGCCCGTTAGTTCGGTAGGCCCGTAGGTGATAGCCAGATTCTCTTTCGGGACCTACTATCTACCCCCTAGTACCCTCGAGACTCTAGAATTTCGCTCGACGCAAGTATCTCCTCTGTTGAAATCCTTTCGACCTTAGCACGGATACTCTTGTATGCTAGTAAAGAATGAAGACCGAAACCTTAGTCTTGACTCGTTGTCCTCCTAGCTAAACCGGTTTTCATGCCAACGGTGTTTGGCTTGTATCTCATGGTGTTTGGTGTTTGTCTTTTGTTTATCTTCCATATATCTCCACCTATCATTTGGAATGAATTAGATAGATAAAGGTAGATGATCGATGAGTCATTGTTCTTTCTCAATGCTTCTCTGTGGATAAAAACGATACCTTGGAATACTCCCTGGTGAAAGCTACAGCGATCTCCGTTCGCTTGCGGAGTAAACTTTGTTAGGCTAAGAACCGCCAACACACATGTGTTAGGCATGTAGGAACGAAACCCTCACCCCTCAAAATAGTTTGCACCAAACTTGTGCATATAATTTTTATTTTCAAAATGGCAAATGGAGATTCAAAAAGAACCAAAGAAAATGTATGAGTCTTTTCCAAAGAGCTCAATAGAGATGAATGCTCTAGTCCTTCGGGAACATGACTCAATAAGTGTTAAGCACTCATAAAATATTCCTTTGCCCACTCTTATGAGTTGAAAGAATTGCATTAAGGCAATATTTCTTTCTCATTTAGTGGCTCCTTTGTGACACTACAGCATGCAATGCCAAACAAGCTACTATGCAATACAAGAATTTGTCAAGTGATGCCAAACAAGCTACTATACACTCTTATGCGTGCACAACTATATGACAAGAAAAATGCATTGCAAGAAATTGAGTCTAACTTGTCAAGTTTGAACCTCCCGCAAGCTTCCTCAGGGTGAGCCCAACTACAAGCCTTGAGCTAAACCAACTACCACCGGCTCAAGCTAGACCCCGCTCACCCTATCTTGAAGGAGTTAGACAAGCACTTACTCATGGCAAAATGCATGCAATGCAAGTTTATATGGCATGGCAACTTACATGAAGTTGGACTAGTCCAACACGTTAACCTCACTTCGCAACCTACAAAAGGTCTCCTCTCCTAAGGGCTTAGTGAAGATATCCGCCAATTGCTCCTCGGATCTCACTCCGGTTATGGTGATATCACCTTTGGCCTCATGATCACGCAAGAAGTGATGGCGAATATCAATGTGCTTAGTGCGAGAGTGTTGGACGGGGTTTTTCGCTATTTTAGCGGCACTCTCATTGTCACAAAGGAGAGGCACAGAGCCACAAACAACACCAAAGTCCAAAAGGGATTGCTTCATATATAGAATTTGGGCACAACATGCACCGGCCGCTATATATTCTGCCTCCGCAGTGGACAAAGCCACACGATTTTGCTTCTTACTCAACCACGAAACTAGGGATCGCCCAAGCAAATGGCACCCCCCGGAGGTACTCTTGCGATCGACACGGTATCCGGCGAAGTCCGAATCCGAGTATCCCAAGAGTTCTAACTTTGCGCCCTCGGGGTACCATAGGCCTATATTTGGGGTGTGCTTGAGATACCGAAGTATCCTCTTCATGGCCGTAAGGTGGGATTCCTTAGGAGCCGCTTGGAAGCGAGCGCACAAGCACACACTAAACATTATATCCGGCCTAGATGCGGTGAGATAGAGTAGCGAACCGATCATGGAGCGGTAGGTGGATTGATCAACAGGCTTCCCGTCCATGTCGGCGTCGAGATGTTCATTCATAGACGTTGGAGTGCTAATCGGCTTGCAATCACCCATCTTGAACTTCTTGAGTAGATCTCTACAATATTTTTCTTGATGGATGAATATTCCTCCCTTCACTTGCTTGATTTGAAAACCAAGGAAGAAATTTAGCTCGCCGATCATGGACATCTCGAACTCCCTAGACATCATATCACCAAACTCATGGCTTAGTTTCTCGTTAGTGCAACCAAAGATAATATCATCAACATAGATTTGACAAATGAAGAGATCCCCGTTGACGTCATTGGTGAACAATGTCATGTCGACTTTGCCGATCTTGAATCCTTGCATGATGAGGAAGTCCCTTAGCCGTTCATACCATGCCTGTGGAGCTTGTTTGAGTCCATACAAGGCCTTGTGCAACCTATACACATGGTTAGGCTTCCTCGGATCTTCAAATCCGGGCGGTTGGTCAACATAAACAAGTTCATTAATGTAGCCATTGAGAAAGACGCTCTTCACATCCATTTGATAAAGTTTTATCTTATGATGTGAAGAGTAAGCAAGAAGGATACGGATGGCTTCAAGTCTTGCAACCGGGGCGAATGTTTCGCCAAAGTCCAAACCTTCCACTTGTGCAAATCCCTTTGCCACAAGCCTTGCCTTGTTGCGCACCACCACACCATGTTCATCTTGTTTGTTGCGGAAGACCCACTTGGTGCCAATGATGTTCTTGTCCTTTGGACGCTCTTTAAGCACCCACACTTCATTGCGAGCAAAGTTGTTCAACTCCTCTTGCATGGCTATGATCCAATCGAGGTCCGCAAGAGCTTCCTCTGCACAAGTAGGCTCCACACAAGAAACAAATGAGTAATGTTCACAAAATAAGACAAGGTTACGAGAACGAGTTCTTACTCCCCTTGAAGGACTCCCAATCACTTGGTCGATTGGGTGATCCTTGGAGATGCGTCCATGTCTCACTAGTGGCCTTCTTGGTGCCATGGGTGGTGATGACTCATCATTTGATGCTTGTGGCACTCCTTGATCTCGATTGTTTGGCACTTCATCAAGTCCACCTTGTTCTATCTCTCTTTCTTCATTCTCATCCACATGAGGTGACATGGAGGTGCTTGGTCTTGATGGAGAATTTCCTCCCCCTTGATCATTATCTTCATGCACCTCCTCCGGCTTTAAGAGTCATGTTCTTCATAGCATCGCGTAGGGGTTGCTCATCTACATCATCATGAGAGAACATCTCCTCTTGGGAGCCATTAGTCTCATCAAACTCTACGTCACACATTTCTTTAATCATTCCGGTGGTTTGATTGAATACACGGTATGCCTTCGAGTTTGATGCATAACCCATAAAGAAACCAACATCGCAACGTTTTTTGAATTTACCGTGCCTTTTCTTTTTGTAGATGAAGCACTTGCAACCGAAGACTCGGAAGTAGGAGATGTTGGGTTTCCTCCCAATGAGAAGCTCATAAGGTGTCTTGCCAAGTAACCGATGGAGATAGACACGATTTGAAGCATGGCATACCGTGTTGATTGCTTTCGCCCAAAAATCTTCCGACGTGCCATAGTCATCCAACATGGCTCTTGCAAGAGTGATCAACGTCTTGTTCTTTCTCTCAACAACTCCATTTTGTTGAGGTGTATAGGTGGCGGAGAATTCGTGCTTGATGCCTTCTTCATCACACCACTCATCTACCTTGTAATTTTTGAATTCGGAGCCATTGTCACTCCGGACCTTCACAATGTTGAGCCCAAACTCACGTTGAGCCCGCTTGGCGAAGATCTTGAACTTGTCTGGAGTCTCACTCTTATCACCTAGAAACAAGGTCCAAGTATACCATGTAAAATCATCAACAATGACTAGGCAATAGAGATTACCACCAATGCTCTCATAAGTAGTGGGACCGAATAGGTCCATGTGAACAAGTTGTAGTGGCTTGGAGGTTGAGACACAAGTCTTCATTGGATGGTGACTTGTGAATTGCTTGCCGACTTGACATGCGCTACAAAGCTTGTCCTTCTCAAACGTGACGTCCTTCACGCCAGTCACCACTCTTTTCTTGACAACCTTCTTGAGTTAGCTCATTCCAATGTGTGCAATGCGCCGGTGCCAAAGCCAACCCAAGGAAGACTTGGAGAAGAGGCATGTTGTTGATGAAGTCTTCATCTCACTAAAATCAACAAGGTAGAGGTGCCTATGCCGAAACCCTTGAAAGACCATGGACTTATCCTTTTCACTTTTCACTACAACACAATTCTTGTCAAATTCACACGTTAGACCAAGATCGCACAATTGTGCGATTGAGAGAAGATTAAAACTCAAGGACTTGACAAAGAGAACGTTAGAGATTGATAGATCAATTGAGATAGCAATTTTATCCAACCCAATGACTTTGCCCTTTGAATTATCACCAAAGGTGACTTGCTCTTTGTCGCCGGGGTCTTCTAGTGAGGTGAACATACCATCATTGCCGGGCATATGTTGCGTGCAACCACTATCAATTACCCAATGCTTTCCACCGGCTTTATAGTTCACCTATACATAGAGAAGTCATTTTTGAGTTTTGGGTACCCACGCAAGCTTTGGTCCTTGCACGTGAGTGACTAAGACTTTAGGAACCCAAAGTTGCTTGGGAAGCTTCCCCTTCTTGCTCTTTATGTCTTTGCCAATAAACTTTGCCTTCACCTTGCCATTAACCTTGCTCAACAAGTAGATGTTATTATCATACATAGATTTGTAGTTAGAAGGTAATTTAGGAGGAGGGCGATTGGGGATGGGACACTCCCTAGTGTGGTGACCGGTGATCATGCAATAATTGCAATAGGAACCCACTCCTTTGACGAAGCTATCCTTGACCTCCGGTGAAGGAGTGTCATCCACTTTTGGTGGCTCGGGGTAGGATCCAAGCCCTCTTCCTTCATAATTTCAGAGATTATGGAACAATATTTCTTGATGAATATATTATCCTCTATTGAGCTTAGCAAGCCCACTTTTCAATCCTTCAATTTGAGCCTCCAATTCTTTCACGGTTTCTCCTTCACACTTAGGCAAATCATTAGTAGCAAGGGGATCGAGAGCAAGGTCCTCACAAGAGGTAGAGACATTGACTTTGACCACATGGGAGGTGGTAGAGTGCTCAAGACTTGAGTCAATGATCTCATAGGCAATTTCAAGCTCTTGATACTTGTGAGTCAACTCTCTATGCTCTTGCGCAAGCCTCTTGTACTTCTTCTCATTTATCTTGCTAATGTCATCATTTTTGGAGTGGACCTTGACAAGGTCTTCATGTTTAGCAAGTAATGAGTTATGAGAAGCCTCGAGATCAATGTGCAACTTCTTTAGAGTTGAGTTTCCCTCCTCAATTTGCTTGATACATGCTTTGGTCTTAACTTGCTCTTTAAGCAAGGCATTATGTTTTTCAAGCAAATCATGGTGGCTCTCCTCTAGTTTAGCAAGAGTGCTCTCAAGATGCTTTACATTGCCCTTTTCCCTCTTAATCACGGAAACGTACTCATCGATCAAAGAAGCAAGTTCATCGGGAGAAAGCTCATCATCACTATCATCTACTTCTATTTCCCGTACCTTGGAGCCCTTGGCCACATGGGTGGCGGAGGAAGTATTGGCCCCTTGGTGGAGATAGCAAGCCCGGCAAAGTCATCATCATCACTTGAGCCTTCACTTGTTTCTTCATCGGTCACCCATTCATTTGTTTCACACATGAAGCTACTTTGGGACCTTTCTTCTTCTTTGGAAAGAGCTTTGCCTTAGAATCATTCTTCTTCTTGTAGAAGGGCTCGCGCTTGGGCTTCTCTTCCTCTTCATCATCAGACTCATCTTTCTTTATCTTGCCCTTGCGCTTGTCCAGCTTGGGGCACTCATAAGAGATGTGGCCATTTTCACCACAATTGTAGCACTTCTTCTTGTCATCTCTCCTTGGCCGGAATGCCTTCCTCTTGGAGTCAAAGTTGAACCCCTTCTTGTTGATATTTGCATGAAGGCGGTTGAACTTCTTCATCATAAGAGCTAGTTCGGCATCATCCTCATCACCACTTGAGCATCATCTTGCTCTTCTTGCTCTTCTTCGCTTGAGGAGCTTGGAGGTGGAGGCATCACTTTCTTAGGAGTGTGGGGTTTCTTGGTCTTGGCCTTGAGTGCCACGGTCTTGCTTGGGGAAGACTCTTCCGTGATGCCAAGAACCCCCATATCATGAGCTCGAATTTGGCTCACCACCTCACTCACTTCAAGTGTGTCAAGATTCTCCTTTTGAAGCATGGTGTTGATGATGTTGTACTTGGGCTTGATGAGGATGCGGAGGATCTTTCGGTTGATGGTGCCCTTGTCAAGTTTATAAACATCAAGAGCATTAATGTCCTCAATGATGACATTCAAGTGAGAATACATGGAATTGCAATTTTCATAAGAATGCATCTTGAAGTCATCATATTTAGCCTTAAGCACATGATATTTTTGCTCTCTAACTTTAGTGGTGCCCTCATGAATTTCAACAAGTTCGGCCCAAATATCACAAGCATTGAGTTTGCTCGAGACCCTAGCAAACACCTCTTGGCTAATGCTTTCAAAGATAGCATTTCGGGCCCTAGCATTCCACTTGATTTGGTCATTGGTGTGAGGCGCAACGAAACCATGCTCGGTAGCTTCCCATACTTCGGGGGCAATAGACTCAAGGTATGCTTGCATGCGAGCTTTCCAATAGCTTAAGTTGTTGCCCTCAAAGTAGGGGACCGAGCCACCCATCTTAGACATCTTGCTCTAAGCGGTGAAGCTTAGTGATCCAATGAGCAATGAGGCTCCGATACCACTTGTAAAGATCGGATGCCCAAGAGGGGGGTGAATTGGGCTAATTTCAAACTCTAAACGAAAATCCTTAGCCTAAAGAAGCTACAAATTAGCCCACTTCACCCTCTACACGAACCTACTCTACACGACAAAGCAAGGAAGCCTACTCATGCTAGTGGAAAGGAAACCGTAACGGAAGCTAAGACTAGCAACACTAATGACCATAGCAAGAGACATACTAGCCAAGAAGATACTAATCATGATGACTACTAGATGCAATCCATGAAAATAGTAAGAACCAAAAGAGCATCAAGTAGAGGGACAAGGGAGAGAGACAACCAGATTTTTTCCCATGGTATCGGAGGTTTCGCACCCTCCCCTAGTCCACGTTGCGGCACACCCTAGAGTGTTTTGCCGCCTCCCATGCTTGTGCGTGTTGGCGTCTCTTAGCCTTATAAGATTTTACTCCGCAAGCGCACGAATACCGCTGTAGCTTTTCACTCAGAGTATTCCGAGTATCATATTTTTATCCACAGGGAAGCGGCAGGCGAGAGAGTATGGTTGAATAAACTCAAATCGAATGAACCGTACATAAATAAATATACCAGCTAGTCACTAGACAGGGGTAAGTCTGGTAAACGGATAGGTGTATGGTGGAAAGAAGTAAATGAACTACCTAAGATACACGTAGAAAGGTATAGTTGCCTGGGACGACAACGAGTGAGATAAAGTTCCCAAACTCTATTCTATTCGGCTGCAAAGACTCTATTGTGGTTAACTAAGAAACTCAAGTAGCAAGTCAGGGTCTTGCGTCGAGTGAAATTCTGGCGCCTCGAGGAGTCAGAGGGTAGATAGTAGACAACCGAAGGAGACCCAGCTAACGCCTACGGGCCTACCGAACGAACAGGCCTGGACTACACAGGCACACCACACGCTGTCACCGAGTGGGGGCTACCAAGCAAATCTGCGTGGATAGGCTGGCACGCTATAAACGTACTCAAGGGAAGCTTGAGTAACAATAGATCGTCCTTGATCAGAGGAGAGGACCTAACTAGAGCCTGGTGTACAGGTTGGATTATAGCACTGGCAAGAATAATGGGACTTGACTAACTAAGATAACCACAAGTCTAAGCCTAGCAAGTGTGCAAAATAAAGGGTACACCACACTTGCAAGAGATAGAAGTAAAGTAAAATATAACTGACTTATATTGAAGATTGAGTACAAAAGATACAAGAGCTGTTACCGCAGACTCAGAAGAATCTTCGAGAACTCCGAGGCAAAGCTCGACTCACTCTAACTCCCAGGACTATCCTAACTACTAAGATGTGGAAATGACACTCTCTAAGGTAGAATATGGCTCTCAACTTCTCCATACCTTTACAAATGAGCTCTACAGGCCTATTTATAGTCCCATATGAGAGAGGATTATTTGTAGGAGGCTTAGGTCGGTGAGAGGCCTAGGTCGGTGGTCGGCCGACCTAGGGGGAGGTCGGGCGACCTACTCCGAGGTCGGGCAACCACCCGATCCACCGCCTTTGCACTCCAACGGCTTGATCTTGCTTCCCTATGGCGGTTGGCGGTTAGGACTGTTGTTGCACATGTAACATGCCTCCGAGGGTAGGTCGGCCGACCTTGTAGGAGGTCGGGCGACCACGTGTCAGCCTTGCATTGGCCATTTTGCTCTTCCCTCGGATTGATGACGTTGTGGATCCGTGACTTGGTGCATTTTCGGCCTTTGGATACATTGGATGCTTGGTCTTGCGATTAGATTTGAGTGCACTTGTGTTTTCTTCATGATGTGGATCAATGAGGTGGCAATTGGCTGACTTGGGAGGTCGGGCGGCCTGACCAGGGGTCGGCCGACCCTGTCACTGGGTCAAGCAGCCAGCCCCCAGGTCGGCCGACCTGGCTGCACAAGGCAGGCTTGACCCTTGGTCGGCCGACCAGGTGGTGTGGTCGGCCGACCTGGCCACTTTGGCCAGTGTGCCTCGTCCTTGGCATGTTTTCATCTATTTTATGTGCATTTTGGTACCTGCATGCAAATATTGATACAAAACTTGTGGAACTCATTAGTAGAAGGGTTAGTCCATAATCATTCACTTGCATAACTCCATTTGGTTGGTAATTGACGGTAGATATCGTGAGATTACGACCGTCAACACCCCCTCCCCAAGCTTAAACTTTTGCTCGTCCTCGAGCAAAGCTAAGACTGAAAGTGGGTCAGGAGTTGCTGCAGTATCGAAGATGATGAATAATTCTTATATGTGACTCAATACTCATGCTTTTGTTTTGAGAAGTGAAATAATTGAAGCTCACCTTGTGTACTACCTGTGGTGCATCTGTTTACTTACCTTGCCTTGGGTGGTTGAGATATGGAACGACCATTGTACAGGAGTTCTTCTAACCTGCTCTTTTTGGATGTCTTTCTCAGGAATTTTTCAAGATTTTTCAAAACAAAAGTAGCTTCCCCAAGGTGGTCTCAGGCGCTCAAATGTGTTTCCTCACCAAGGGCCAGGATTCGGCCAACACTTTCCTACACTAAGGCCTTTGTGGAGCTTTGGGTAGGGCGAATGTGGCACACTTAGGATATTTATTTTGCTAAGCCAAAGATTGGACCAAAGAGTGTACTCTATCACTTCTTCTATTGATCACTGGAGTATGAGTGGTGGTATTGTATGCCTCCTTCTCCTGGTATTTATCCCTTGTAGCTTTTTGCATGTTTGGAGTGGATATGGAGCTTTTATTTATTTTTCCCATGCTTGAACTTGCATGCTTTTCATTTTGCCGTGCTTTTGCACGCATTTTTCTTTTTTCCATGCTTTTGTATGCTTTTCTTTTTGGCTCCATACCCTTACTCCTTGAGATTTGAAGGCTAGGGACTATGACAAGTATTTGGAGACATTTTGGTGGATGCAAAGTCCGGAATGGATCACTTGCATTTTTGCTTTTGTACTCCAGCTATCAACAGAAGGTGATATTTCTACTCAAAGAGACTCAAAATTTGACAAAGCTCAAAATATCACTAAGCAGCTCTTTGTAGCAGTTTCAACTAATTGAAGCATTTTTGGCTCTGGTAGGTATTTTTTGACCAAGGGGAGCTATATTTTGTTATTTTCAAAGTAAAAACCTGAGATGTTCATCTTAATAAGAGCATGAAAGAATTATCCCATATTCAAGCCATATCATTCATCTAACAACAATTTAGACTTGCTATCACAAATGGCATCCACAAGATAGAACCTTGGTTTACTTGTTTTATTCACAAACTCAAAATTAAGCTAAGCATAAGTCACATGCAAGAATTAACTCATTCACTTGATAGAGCAACTATTCATCATTTCCAAAATGAAACTAGCATATGAACTTATCATTAAAGCATGGGAGTTCTTTTTTTTATATACTAAAATAAACAAACTAAAATTAAGCAAACTAAATTAAACAAACTAGATTGAGCAAACAAACTAATAAACTCTCAAAGCAAAGATACATTAGTGGTGCAGAAATCGAGGGACTGTCATACATACCCAGCTGTCGATTCGGGTTCCCCCCAAGCTTCAACGAAGCTACTCGGGGTAGTACCCGAAGTACTGGAAGAATCGCTGGGACTCATCAAAGGTGCGCTGAGCCGTCGCTTCTATTTCGAGGAGGCGGTTGTACTGTTCGTCCTAGGTCTGCTGGATGACCTGAGTGCGCTCATGTACTTGGTTAAGCTGCTGGGCCATCCCAGCTGTGCGCTGGTCCTGAATGGTCAGGGACCCAAAGATGGCACTCAATGGATCTCCAGCAAAGCGTGCAGAGGCAGATGGTGCTGCCTCGTATGGTGCTGATCCAAATCCATAGAAGGTTCCTCCTCCTTGCTGCTGTGAGAATGCAGCGCTCGGCTCGTGTCCCCATTGTGTTCCAGATCCTCCGTGGGGCTGCCACGTCGGGTCTGGTCCCTGGGTGTGCTAGGACGCGCCCGCCGCGGTATGGAACCATGTAGGCCTCGTCCCAGCGGTCTACGCATCCTGGGCTTGCTTCTGTAAGTGCTCTTGGGCTGCCCTCCTTTGTGCCTTGGTCATAACTCCCGCTACACTATGCCTGGGCTCCTCTAAAGGCTCTTCCTCTGGGACGCTCTCTAATGGCATAGAGAGTATGTCCACGTGGCAGATTTTGAACTGAGGCGCAGGTAGAGGCACTTCAAAGTTGTACCCCTTATAGATCATAACATACGTGTTCGTGCTGGGGTTCTTGCGCAGGAAGTGTGTCCGGATGAAATGGCTCTCGGTGACTAGGTTGGGTGTGTTAGGGGGTAAGAATGCCACCTGGGCATTAGCTAATACCCCTAATTCGGATGCAATCCTCGTCACGAATGACGTGATTGATATGGAATTTTCATCCCAAACTAGCTTCATCCAGTGGTAGAGCATGGCGGTGACAGGTGCATATTTTTGCTTACGCCACATGGCATAGAGGATTTTTAAGTCCTCTATGGTCACGCAACGTGTGTCATCGCGGGGCAAGACTACGATGGTAATCCAGCGGGCCATGAACCGCATGGTGGGGTGCTTAATGTTAATGATGCTCTTCTTCCCCTTATAGTCCGGCCCGGCTAGTTCCTTCCAGAACTCTGTTGCATTGAAGCCTACGGGTTCGGCTGCTAAAGAGTAGCGGGGTGAGAACCCGAGAGCATTGCTGAACTGACGGAGTGTTAGTTCATGCTCAGAGTTAAAGAGTCTGAAGTGAACCGTTGTGCTGGACTCCAGTGATACTACTCGGAGGGTCATAAGAAACTCCTTTGTGAGGAGGACTATGCCTCCCTCGCTAACATGTGCAAAATTCTCCCAGCCTACCATACTGAAAATTTCATCAAATTCTTCATCCATATCTGTGCTCGTCATGAGGACTTCATCGAAGCACTTGGTGAGGGTGATAGGCTTGGTGTGGAGTCACCTTACTAAGTCGGCCTCGTCTTGATTGCGCGTTTGGATTTGAGAATCCAGCAGCAATACGGGCCCGGTGACGGAGGATGAAGCTTCTTCTCCACCCGACCCAGCACTTGACGAGCCTCTGTCGGACACCGTTCGCGAGTTTTGTGAGCTGGAGGATGTTGGGAACCGTATGTGCTGCCCTACCTTGCTGATGGCGCTTCTTGCCTTCTTGAATGTGCGCTTCATCCTGCACAAAAAAGTGACCACAAAAACTACGAGACGACAAAATGGAATGCGCATTAGCGGTTAGTCGTTCTTGCGGGGCGTGACACCACTACAACTCGTTCGTGGTCTTGCCGAAGAGAGAAGCTAGTAGCTAGAATATTTTTGCTCAGCTAGATTTTTATTCGGGTATTATTTTGGCTAAGCAAGAGCTAAACTAACTACTACACAAGGGAATTTTGAGAGGGAGAGAAGGGAGTTGTGTTGTGCATTGAACAAGGGAGTGAAGGGGGCTATTTATAGCAGAATGGAGGAAGCAAGGGGTCGGGCGGCCAAGTAGCTGGGTCGGCCGGCCTCTTGAGCTGGTCGGGCGACCTTGCGTGGTGGAGCAGCAAAGGAAAAGGTTGAGCGACCGAGTGTGGCATGGTCGGACGGCATCAAGCTGCCACATTTGAGCTGGTTTGCTTTGGGAGTGAGCAAAGGGCATGAGAGAGGTGAGGGCTGGTCGGGCGACCATGGTGCACAGGTCGGCTGGCCCCCTGGTGATGGCCATGTGAGCTTGTGTCGGTTAGAAGCAAAGGGTAAGTCAAAGGGAGAAAAGAAGAGAGTGGCTGGAAGAGAGGAAGCTGGGAGCTTGGTCGGGCGGCCAAGAGACCAGTCGGGCGACCAATGCCTAGGGTCGGCCGGCCTGGCTCCCTGCCCCTTGTGCTTTGCTTCGAGAATGGTCAAAGTTGAAAGCAAAAAGGAGAGAAGGAGGAGGTAAGGGACAGGTCGGGCGACTACGGGTTGTGGCCAACCGGCCATCGGCGACGCCCCTCTCCTCTTGTGCTTTGCTTGGGAAGTGAGAAAAGAGAAAGAGAAAGCAAAGGAAAAGAGAGAAAGGAGGAAAGAAAAAGAGAGGAGAAAAGAGAAAGAAGAGGAGGAAGGGGGGCAGGCTGGTCGGCCGGCCAGGATGCTGTGGTCGGCCTGACCCAGCCCCCCTCTTACGTTGTGCAGGAGGTGGTCGGCCGGCCCCTGTGTTGGGGTCAGCCGACCCTATATATTTTTTTTCGAGAATGAGGAGTATAAACTAAATGCAGTAAAAGATTAAAATTATGCATTGCTAAAATTTAAATATGCAATGGAGAATGAGAATTTAAACTAGCGGGAAATAAACATGCCGTCGGAAGATAATGCCAGGTTTACCTCTTGGCGGGAGCGAACCATTTACCATCTTTCGGGATGTCGCGTGAGCATACGTACGGGGAGGTAAGCGGTACCTTTGCGAGCCACTTGGAATTTGTCGTGGATGGGTCCTGGGCACGCTCGTCATCAACATGCCCCATAGTATTTATCCTAGGGCCTCCATGGGTATGTTGATTTTTATTGCACCCTCGGTTGATGGGTCTTGTAAAATCATGGGTGCCGACCTTCTTAACAGGAGCTTTGCCTCCTGTTTCCTGGTTCTTGCGGTTAGCCTTCATGGCTCTCGCCTTCTTCCATTCGTCTTCCTCTCGTTGTCGGATGGCAGCCTCGGTGGCTAACTTCCGTTTCATAAATGCTACGAGACTGTCCATCTCTTTCCCGGAAGCATCGTAGACTGGCGGCTTCGGCACATACTTTTGGCACTTAAAGATTTTCACTTGGCTACACTGTTCCACCTTTGGTTTGAAGGAGAATGTCTCCCTCATCCCATTTATGTTGAGGTGGACTTCTCCGGCCCCAACATCTATGCTTGCTTCCGCAGTGCTCAGAAACGGCCACCCAAGAATGAGCAGTGTCTTTGCATCAATCTCCATATCCAATACCACAAAATCCACGGGAATGAGGAAGTTTTGGATCTTCACCGGGACATCCTCGGTGATTCCCGCGGGGTGTCGGATAGATTGGTCCGCAAGTTGCAGGCACATACTTGTGGGCACGAGTGCCGCGTGATTGAGTTTGTCAAAGACAATTTTAGGCATAACACTGACGCTTGCTCCGAGATCACATAAGGCTTGATTGAAGACTTAGTTCCCGATTGAGCATGGAATAGTAGGACTACCAGGGTCCTTCTTCTTCTGTGGAGGTTGGTTGAGTATAGCTGCGCTACACTCCTCGGTCATATGCACAATTTCCGTTGATGGCAGTGGTTTCTTATTGTTGAGTATATCTTTCAAGTTCTTTGCATATGTCGGTACCTGCATAGCATGTAGCAGAGGTATATTGACATATAATTTCTTAATGACCTCAACAAACTTACTATATTGTTCATCGGCGGCAGCCTTCTTGTTCCGCTGAGGGAATGGCAACACCGTTGAGTCATAAAACTCTTGTTGGAGAGTTTTCGGTGGCGCCTTCTCCTTCGCGGCACCAGTACTGGTTTCTGGATCATCATTCTGCTCCGTTTCGGTGGTCTTCTCCTGTTCCTTGCCTGTATGGTTAGTGCGTGACGCACCATTAGGATGTGGAGGGTCCTGAGTGGACTTACCACCCCTAGTGGTGACGGCATTGATGTGCTCTTTGGGAGGAGGTTCTGGTTGTCCCGGAAGCTTTTCCGCATTAGCATTAGGCAAAGAGGCAGCCAACTGAGCTATTTGTGTTTCTAACATTTTATTGAAACTCAGTTGATTTTTCATAGCACTGTTAAAAGTTTCCATTTGCAAAGAAATAGATTCAAAAAGTCTATCATTTGCATGAAACTTTTTACTAATGCTATCGTACATAGCTTTAGGATCAAAAGAACTAGGCTTATTGAACTGCTGTGGATTACCTGAGGAGTTACCTTGTCCGGAGAATGGCATATATGGGCGCGTGTTCCAGCCTGGTTGGGGACGATTCCCATTGTTGAAGTTGCTAGAATTACTAATGAAGTTGGCGTCTTCCGGTCGCGTTTCAGGGCAGCTGCTCCCTGAATGCCCCATGTTCCCGCAGACTTCACAAGTCATGCGAGTGTCAAGGGCCTGGACTGGTACGGTCTCAGGATTGTCTTCTAGCTTTTTTAAAAGCAAGTCCATCTTGGCGGCCAGCATGTCCGTGCTGCCGATGTGATGGACTCCACGGGATCGTGGGTGTGACCTATCCCTGATTAGTGGCAATCTTCTCAATCAGATTTTTTGCCGCTCTCACACTTTGGGATAGGAAAGATCCTCCAACGGCTGCATCCAGGTGCTCTTGAGCAGTACGGTTTAACCTGTGAAAGAAACTCTGAATGATCAGCCATTCTTCCATGCCATGGTGGGGGCAGGCTGCTATATATTCCTGTAATCTTCCCCAAGCCTCCGCCACCGTTTCATCTGCGAGCTGTTGAAAGCTCGAAATCTTGTTTCTCAACGCGTTGGTCTTTCCCAGAGGGAAATACTTGGCGAGGAATGCGTTTGAGCATGCATCCCACGTTGTAAGTGTTGCGCGGTTGAGGTAGAACCATTGCTTCGCCTTTCCGACAAGTGAAAATGGGAAGAGGCATAACTTGACGGCATCGGCAGACGCACCTTTCATGGTAAATGTGCTGCAGATTTCCAGGAATTGCTGCAGGTTGTTGTTGGCATTCTCCGTTGCTAAACCGCAGAAGGGAATGTCTTGAACCATGCGAATGACTCCCGGCTTGAGTTCGAAGTTCTCCCCTACGTTGACGGCCGGTCCCGTAGGGACATTGCTACTAGATGGGATGGAGAACTCACGGATGGTCTTCTCGGAAGGTACGGCCATGTCGTCGGTGTTCGAGGAACTACTTGACGTGGCCGTTTCAAGGTTCAATTCCCTTGAAACAGGTATCTGCCCGTGAATGGTCTTGGAACGGACCCTCCTAAGTAGAACCTCTGGGTTATTGTGGAAATTTTCCGGCAGGTCGAAACCAGTCATACACCTTTCTGTTGCAACCACAACATAAACAACAGAGACAAGTGAGCCTGCTAACGACTAGTTGGTATTTTTATTAAAGACACGGGGTTCGAAAAGAGATTATCAACTATATCTCTGTCTATTGCTTCCCCGGTAACGGCGCCAGAAAAGCTTGTTGGCGTCTCTTAGCCTTATAAGATTTTACTTCGCAAGCGCATAGAGACCGCTGTAGCTTTTCACTCAGATTATTCCGAGTATCGTATTTTTATCCACAGGGAAGCGGCAGGTGAGAGAGTATGGTTGAATAAACTCAAATCGAATGAACTGTACTTAAATAAATATACCAGCTAGTCACTAGACAGGGGTAAGTCTGGTAAACGGATAGGTGTATGGCGGAAAGAAGTAAATGAAACTACCTAAGATACACGTAGAAAGGTATAGTTGCCTAGGAGGACAACGAGTGAGATAAAGTTCCCAAACTCTATTCTATTCGGCTGCAAAGACTCTATCTTGGTTAACTAAGAAACTCAAGTAGCAAGTCAGGGTCTTGCGTCGAGCGAAATTCCGGCGCCTCGAGGAGTCAGGAGGTAGATAGTAGACAACCGAAGGAGACCCGGCTAACGCCTACGGGCCTACCGAACAAACGGGCCTGGACTACACAAGCACACCACACGCTGTCACCGAGTGGGGCTACCAAGCAAATCTGCGTTGATAGGCTGGCACGCTATAAACGTACTCAAGCGAAGCTTGAGTAACAATAGATCGTCCTTAATCAAAGGAGAGGACCTAACCAGAGCCTGGCGTACAGGTTGGATTATAGCACCGGCAAGAATAACGGGACTTGACTAGCTAAGATAACCACAAGTCTAAGCCTAGCAAGTGTGCAAAATAAAGGGTACACCACACTTGCAAGAGATAGAAGTAAAGTAAATTATAACTGACTTATATTGAAGATTGAGTACAAAAGATACAAGAGCTATTACCGCAGACTTAGAAGAATCTCCGAGAACTCCGAGGCAAAGCTCGACTCACTCTAACTCCTAGGACTATCCTAACTACTAAGATGTGGAAATGACACTCTCTAAGGTAGAATATGGCTCTTAACTTCTCCACACCTTTACAAATGAGCTCTGCAGGCCTATTTATAGTCCCATATGAGAGGGGGGTATTTGTAGGAGGCTTAGGTCGGTGGGAGGCCTACTCCGAGGTCGGGCGACCACCCGATCCACCGCCTTTGCACTCCAACGGCTTGATCTTGCTTTCCCATGGCGGTTGGCGGTTAGGACGGTTGTTGCACGTGTAACATGCCTCCGAGGGTAGGTCGGCCGACCTTGTAGGAGGTCGGGCGACCACGTGTCAGCCTTGCATTGGCCATTTTGCTCTTCCCTCGGATTGATGACGTTGTGGATCCGTGACTTGGTGCATTTTCGGCCTTTGGATACATTGGGGTGCTTGGTCTTGCGGTTAGATTTGAGTGCACTTGTGTTTTCTTCATGATGTGGATCAATGAGGTGGCAATTGGCCGACTTGGGAGGTAGGGTGGCCTGACCAGGGGTCAGCCGACCCTATCACTGGGTCGGGCGGCCTGCAGCCAGGTCGGCCGACCTGGCTGCACCAGGCAAGCTTGACCCTTGGTCGGCCGACCAAGTGGTGTGGTCGGCCGACCTTGCCACTTTGACCAGTGTGCCTCATATTTGGTCCTTGGCATGTTTTCATCTATTTTATGTGCATTTTGGTACCTGCATCCAAATATTGATACAAAACTTATGGAACTCATTAGTAGAAGGGTTAGTCCATAATTATTCACTTGCGTAACTCCATTTGCTTGGTAATTGACGGTAAATATCGTGAGATTACGACCGTCAACAGTGGGCGCTCACTAAGAGTCTCCGTTTGCCATCCCAGCAAGGTGGAGCTCAAGCCTTGTACACCGTTGTTCTTCAAGCTTACACAATCTCCTTGGCAAGCTCCGAGAACGCACCTCGGTCACCAAGTCCACCTAGGTGCTGCCAATTACCAAGAGTAACAAGCCGCCGGTCTTCACTTGATCTTGATCCTCACCAAGATGGATGCACACAAGCCTTGACCTTGATCTTGCTCTCAAAGGATGAATATGTAAGTTGTTGTTGCAAAGAGTTGAAGCACAAGGGCTCTCTGAGTGTATGAAGTTACTGGAGTGTCAAAGAGCACGAAATGATGTGAAGAATCTCATATATATAGCCTCTCAAGTTAATAGAGCCGTTGCAAAAGAGAAGAGCTGACGCAGTGCACATCGGATTGTCTGGCCCCTTACTTTTCTCAACATCGGACAATCCGGTCCATGTTCTTTGCCAATGGTCACTGACAGGCTACGTCATGTACTATTCAGGTTAGTTTGTCCGATGATTTGTCCGAGGGTCGGGTCCGGACAATCCGGTCCATGTAACTCGAAAACTATCTGTTGCTGAGTACTTTGACCAATTGTCCGATGTCAAGGCTTCGGACAGTCCTGTCCGCGTTCCATCTGCAGATTTGTGAATCACCTAGCCTCGGGATACCTTGTCTGCGGGTTTGTCCGATGTTCCATGACCGGACAGTCCGATCCATATATCACCCGTAAATTTGTGAAGTACATAGCCTCGGGATTCTTTGTCCGTGGTTTTGTCCGAGGCTCAGGTCCGGACAATCCGATCCCTTGTTCTATAGGATTTTCTCAAGTTTAAAGCTTCAGGTTACTTTGTCCTTAGTTTTGTCCGGTTGCACTAGACCTGACTGTCCGGTTTGCTGATTTGCATGGCCTTTAAACTGGATAACTTCACCTCAAACCCCTTATTTGTCCGCTCCATTGTTTTGACTCAGAGAGGACAGTCCGGTCCATACTTCATTTTCTGATTTGAGTTTTTCTTCAAGTGTTTGAGATTTGAACCTTGCTTTTCTTGAACCTTGAGCCCATATAGCTTACACCTTTGATTTTCTTGAAAATTTTGGCTTGTGTGTGTGCATCCTTAACTTGGCAATTCACTTGATCAAGCTACTAACCGTTGACCCATCTTAATAGTGCGGACACTAGAAAGCTATAAAACCTATCTAAGCAAGGATCCTTCAACACCAAGATCCTTGACTCAAGAAAAGTCCTTAGCCTTCGAGATATGGATGAAAACCAAATCCGCTTCTATGAAGTGAAACTTTTGAATTAGGGGCCATTCACATAATCCAATGAGCAACCATTTTTATATTCATTATTAAACCTGCACTCATGAGCTCATTAGTCAACACTTAAGCTTGTCAATCAATCACCGAAACTCACCTTAGGGCCTAGATGCTTACAACGTGTCACTTAGATCCTCGAATTTGGCTTTGGGTGTCGTTTAGGTCTAAAACCATTTTTCTAAGTCAATCCAAAGTAGTTTCAGGTTTAATGTACATGTAGGACCCACATGTAAGGTTCTTATTTCCTATTTTCCACATCTATAACTTGTAGGACCCACTTGCAAATCAAAGTATTTTTCATTTTTTAGATAATGGATTGCAGTGAGGAAATAACGGTAGGCAAACAATAGTGGCGGCAAGAAGGGGGAAAGGGGTGAAGAAAAATAAAAAATGTTTTTGCTTACACTTAAGTCCCATACGTTATATATGTGGAAGAAAAGATGATATGGACCTCACATTGGGCCACACGTGTACCTAAACATGAAACCACTTTTAGAGTTTAGGGACAAGATTCTTAGAATTCTAAGTTTGGGACCTAGATGACATATCTTGCCAAATTCAAAGACCCTCCATACATTTAATTTTATAAAAACAATTCAATTTCATTGGAAAAATATAAAACAATAATTTTTTTATCATTCTAAACGGCGTCTCACTAAATCATGCAAATATCTGATTAGTTCCTTGGCCACGGGATAAAACACCTTGCGCTATTGAGGGAGGGATCTATAAAAGCATAGCTATACACAGTGGCGGAGGACACACACAAAGAAGGTATGGCGAAGAAAATAAAACTGAAAAAAAAGATAAAATGGCGCTTGGAAAAAGAAAACAAAAACAAAAGTTAAGAAAAATGAAAAGAAATGAACAAAAAGAGCGCATGCACCAAGAATCGAACACAAGAACTATGACTCACCAACGCTGAGAACTTCCATTGCACCATAGCTATGTTTTAGTTTTTTATGAAATGCACACACTTATATATGGCGAGGTATGGCAGCTGCCACACCTCGCCATATCAGGTCCTCCGCCACTGGCTATACATCAACCAAGTGTTTTAGGGGGACACAATGATGTTAGGGTTTGCGGTTAGGGGGCGGAGTTTTGGGGTAGGAGTAACCTGTGATCAATGAGCTTAGAAGTGGTGGCCGGGAAGGCTAGCACAATGGGCAGGATGGCGATGCGGTGGGGGCACCGCTCGCTACGGTAGTGGAGGAGAGCGGTTGTGTGTTGATGGGACCGGGGACATCGACTCCACCTCGGTTAGCATTGGCAACGAAGGTGGGCGGTAACGGTGGCGGTGGGTACACCGCAAGAGCTGGGGGAGGCGGCGGCATCGGGGGAGCCGGGGCGACTCGAACGGTGCCGGAGATGGGGTGGGTGGTGGTGAGCGAAGAGGCGTGATGCGGCGTCGACTGCGAGGAGCAGGAGGCACGCGAGCACTTGGGCAGTGGCACGCTGAGTTGGAGGAGGCGCACGTCGTGTGGGTAGAGTTAAAGTGGGAGAGCGAATCCTGGCTGTTCATTCTAAAATCCTATGGCCCAAAAATCACAAGTTGGAATGGGCTGCAACACTCAAAAAAGCCCAGTAGGCAGTCTCATCTATAAAAGAAACTAGGTGATTTCTCCGCACATTGCTGCGGGATCTAAGAATGTTTTCAAATAGATGTTGAAGAAAGAAAGGCTATATAAGTCAATTATGCACTCAGCAGAGAACAAATAAAATAATGAAACCATGGTATGGTTCTTCTCCTCGATTGAATATTAAGTGACAAAAATGTTTTTGGTGATTCAACTTGACACATCTATTGCACTTGGAAATATATATGAAACATTAGGTTGCATGAAAAAAATCAGATTAATTGGAAAAAATATATTATGTATTGACATGATAACAACGGAACCGAATAGATAAAATGTTGAACTTGCAATATGTGAATATGTATGAATTGGTACTGCTTAATTGAGTAGAAAAAGCTTGACAGATTTAGCTAAATTGAGTAGCACTAATAAAAAATTGAGAGAAATTTACATCTAGACAACAGAAGATAGAGTCAATCTAATTAAGACTCAGAGGGTAATATTACAGAATTAATTGGGAAAGAAAGCCATGTACCTTTATATAATTGAACGGATGTAAATATGTGAAAGCCCACGCTAAGAGATGACAGATGAAGTGGCCATATGGTTTCTATACCATCATTAAACCATGAGTAGTTGAAGAACACGTGTCAATGGCACCATGCAGAGAGTGGAGAGTCTTTAATGAGAGGTATATATGATGAACTGAGGTGCAGATAGGCAACGAATGCTACATCAAACATTTGTGGCATTTGGTTAGCCTGATAGTAAATGGGGACATTGATTGGTAGTGGTGGTGGTGGTGGCAATTTTACAGCATTAAGGTGGGTTATAGGAAGCCTAGAAGTTGAAGAATAATAGGGGTGAAATAAAAAGTGGTGGAGACATCGAATGGCTAGGATTGTAATGTTTGCATTAGATCTGATGGTTGAAACATATATGGTTCTGTTTGTTTTCTTGCATTACTCTAAAGCTGGATAAAATACTATATAGACTAGCCTAAGCCAGTGTAATGGATACAGTGTAGCGGTGTTCGGTTCCGTTGTTTAAGTTAGCATATATTGTTAAGTTCATGTTTGAATTCTTGCATTATGATAGTGGAGAACAAAAAATAAAAAATTAAGAATCATCACAAGTATAATCTAGTTTTGGTCATAAAAATGTTAGAAATTCAAATATGAAATTAGTTTGGTGATTATATTTTTTAATCAAGAGATATAACAAAAAATGATATGAAATATGTGTTTTGGTTTTTGTGTTTTCAGCAGTGCAACATAAGAGACCACTTTTGCATTGTGTAAGCCTGTTTTAGACCTTATGCAGAAAAACAAACATTGATTAGCTGCATATCTGAAACCTAGATAAACGAGCTTTATAGCATTAAGTGATGATAGTGGCCTCCTCATCTATATAGATATACTAGGTGATTTCTCCGTGTGCCATAATGGAATTTAAGTGATTTAGATATTTTCTTAAAGAAAGAAAGGCTACTGAAATAAATTATCATTCGGTGCCAAAGAAATAGAATAATGGAACTACTGATCTATTCTTGTTTGACCTCTGAAAATAGTTCTAATAAATCCATTTAAATAAATAGTTAAAATAATTTGTGGAGTGGACACAGCTCAAGATGGCAGCTTAGTATTATTTTTGAAGTAAACTCACTAATAGTATGTGAATAGAAGAACCGAAAAGATAGGACTCTAATTACATGCACATTTTTATCTTGTTGCTTGTAGAAATCGTTTTTTACTAGAGAGTGAAACGCAAGTGGTCTTATTCATAAACTCTGACTAGGATTTAGATGACCATGTGGAGATCTAGATGATGACTCATATTTAGTGTTAGATAACAGAAGAGAGAGATCAGTCTGATTAAAACTGATAGACTAATATTATAAAACTGATTGGGAAATAAAGTGCATTTATATTTAGAATTATAAGGCTTCCCATTAGAACATAAGAGAAGTGTAACTCCAATAATGCACGGAGGAACACATGATAGAGGAGTAACTTCTAATAATAGCTGAATGGATTGCAAAATTTAACTAAAGCACGATGATAGAATGTATAGCTCAATACGAGAGCAGTTTTATAGTAATTAATAATTTTAATAGCCTCTATCCATATCAATATATATAATAAGATAAAATTTGTCGATAAACACAAATTTACACACCTCTAGACACACATGGGAAGTCTGCCCACCATCTTCCGGCGGTGAACGGCCACTTTTTCTCTTCCTCGTTCCAGTGGGGCCCACCAGTTTGTGCCCTTCTGGCTCCCACATTGCGGTGCCTTCGGATGCCGTGCCATGGCTACCAGAGCAGAGCTTCTATCGCAGTGGCCATTTTTATTCACCAGATCACTGTGCACAAGTGTTCGGCGCCGCGTTGCAGCCACAACCGCGGCGGCGTCGGCGTCGGCTTCCACACTGCACTACCACATGGCTATCTGCCCATGAGGAGTTCAAACCGCAACCGGCGCCATCCATCTCTGTTCGTCGCTGGCCCCTCCATATCAGACTCTGCAGTTTAGGTGCGTTCCAACTTTTTCTCCGCACACCATCTGTTCGATAAAATGCTTCTTCACACAAGACTCTGCAGTTTATGCGCTACAATTGGGTCTGAGTATCCTAATTCCTAAGCCTCAGTCCCGCGCAGGAAAGCCACAACGTTTAGCAACTCTGGCAGTGGCTTTCTCGTACCAATCAGTTGGGAGGTAATGCAGATCAGTCATCAATGGGGACGAGCTTGTTGTGCATCTCCACTGCCTTTCCCGTAGCTTTGGACACCACAATGTCCTGAATGATGCGCGTCTTCAAGGGAGTTGAAGTTTTCAGTCTCCTCTTGGACTGGGTATCGGTTCCCTTTCCCCACGCTCCACTGTCTTGCTTGGGTTCGGCGTTTGCTTTAGTTTTTTGCAACCCTTTTTTTTTCCATCTAATAAAACTCGCAGTAAAGCTCTTGCTATGCTTTTTAAAAAAAGGTTGTTTTCATTGGCCTTGGTGACATGATTGGATGTTCATATTTTCTCTCTTCCACTCCAGGAGGTGTTTGACTGACCAGTTTGTATGCCAGGAAAACAGGGTATTTTCATTGGCTACCTAATATTTACATTCAACTCTAGGAGGCCGTTTTGTTGTATCCATTAAGTATTTCAGAGATCGTTGAATTACTAGAACTACTAGAGTATGAACATCTTTAGTTTTTCTTTCAGTTAGAACAAACATGGTAATAGTTCAAGCCATGAAACCGATGTAATGTAGTTAGATCTGGAGCAAACAATCTATTATTTATGACAAGCGCTCTTCAACTATAATCAACATAAAAAATTCTGTCTCTGTCATTAAATCAATATTGCCGATTACAAGCTTTCTATAATATAAATTAGGCTTCTATGAGTAGAATCTGTTTGTTGCAAACAGATATGACATAAATGGAGATGCATACACCTTCGGTGAAAACTTTGCTTACTTCCTCTCATTCTTGGAGTAGAATCGTAGGACCACATAGAAGAAAAGTCTATAAAGCACACCCCAGGCAAGGAGAATTGCTATATCTATCCAGATGTTATCAGTTGTAATATCCATTGCAGAGAGCACATCCTTGCCTTTCAGGGGACATGTTGCTGAGGTCAAATTCAGGTTGGGAACTTGTCCCAGAGGTCCAGGTGAAAGCTCATTTGGTGTGCCAACATAGCAACGGTTGCTGTCGAACTCATTCACAAGCAATGCCTCAAATGGATATTTTATCGCGGAGATATAATGGAGCCACCTCCACGCAATAGGGATCTTTGTCCTCTTGAGGAAGAATCCACAGGTGAGGAAGAAGAGTGCTGTTGTTGCAATCACGACAGCATATCCAGTGATGTAGCTTGGAACAAGTGCACTGACCAGCATCACGTATGCATTTGTCGTTATAAGTGATGCAAACAGGATGATCCAGAAATTTACCAGACTGCTTTGTAGATGGAGCATGAACTTTGTGATGACTGCAAAGGTAAACCCCTGAATAGCAAAGAATGGGAGATAGACAATCAGAGAGGATATCACATAGGATGAAGCACGGTAGGCATTGTGGGACCTTTCGCGGATGAAAATGAAGCGCTCCTGGATGAATGTAGGAACAGCATCATTTGAGGAGAAGAAGACAAGGCAGACCGCGAAAATGTAGAAGTTGAGGAGGCGGTTGATAGTTGTGAAGTTGGCGTCGCTGAGACGGTGGAACAGTGTCGAAAGAATGAGTGCCATGACTGTGAGGACAATCTCCCGGGAGAGGAATAGCTCTGGTGTGCGCACTACATTCAGAGCAGTACGCCATGAAAGTACAGCAACCTCCCTGATCCAAGGATTAGCAAACTTGGGACCAACCTCAGGAGCATCTAACGGTTCCATATCAAGCTGGTACTCATGATAGGTTGGTTCCTCTGGCTTGAAAACTGGTTCGTGAGGAGATGGAGGAGGTGGGTGATGAGATGGAGGAGGTGGATGATGAGGCATAGCCATACGACTGCGCTGGTAGCTCGACATTGGAGTCCTAGATGGTGTGCGAGCTGGGGTCCATGTAGGCTTACGGTGTGGCGTCCCGGTCACACCATGGTAAACCCAAACCGAGAAATCCTTGTAGAATTGAGAAGCAAGTCTTGGATGGTAGGTTGAGGTTCCAGTATGCAACGGTGTTTGTGCCTTCCTCTCAAGAGAGTTGTCGAAATCCTCCTCCTCATCATCAATATTGTAGGACTCGAAATTTGAGAAGGGATTAGCATGAGGTGTTGCTGTTGTGACAGAAAACTGGTTGCTTTTGAGCTGAATTTGTCGGAATTGCACTGATTTCTGGTATGGTGTTCTTGGTGTCTTCGGTATTGGTGTTTTGGCAGCTTCATTGGGTTTGCTACCATCCCTCTGGTAGGCTACTAAAGGCTCAAGTCCTAGTGTTGATTCATCATACTCCTTGATGACATCCAGGAGATACTCAATGCTGTTCTCTCCATCAGGTACTGGTCGACCAAATCCAGCAAGGTATGTGGGAAGTGTGACGGGACTTCCCAGATAGATTAACCTTCCTCTGCATGAAGTATAGTAGGTATTTAGAATGACATAATAAATATTAAACAGCTGATGTGTTTTTCTGAACTAAACATAACTGACGTCTTATTGTCCATTCAGAAACGAATAGTTTCTTTAAGATGTTGACTAAGCATCATGCTGCTCAAAATGAAAGACATCTGTCTGCTATCACCTTGCGAGGATGACAATTCTGTCGAGAAGCATCTGGATCCTGAAAGACGGCTGATGGATTGTCATTAGCACAATGCTTCCTTCTTTTGCTATCTCCTTCACTTTCTCCACCACACTGTAAGCACTGGTGGAGTCAAGACCGGAGGTCGGTTCGTCGAGAAAGAGCAGAGATGGTTTATGTATAATGTCAATGCCAATTGACACTCTGCGGCGCTCCCCACCAGAGACGCCCCTTATCCCTTCGTCCCCAATGTATGTGTGAGCTGTTGTCTGATATTTTTGGCATTCAGATAACTTCGTCAAAATTAAGAATAATGTTAGAAAATTACAGGAAAACAAATACAATTATGTGATTGGGCTTTTGTTCAATTTTTGCCAGGTAAAAGGGCACTACGATATCATACAATCATTTGTTAGAATTTTTTTTTTGCCATGCTTTTTTTTTTCTTATTTGCACAACTTCTTAGAAAGCACTGATCCCCACAGCTGTACCCAATAACTGAGATGGTAAAAAAAAACGTTGGTACGAGTACACTAAAAAAGAAATAAGCAATACTTGAAATATGTCGTTTCGTAATTTCTGAACTAGTTATGCCTCACAAAGATATCTTTACGAAATAATCAAGGCTCAGAGCCTCAAAAGCTTGTTTCCCCAAATCAAGGCAGTCATGGTTGGCACTTTTTTTAGATAATAAACAGTGAGAAGCGATACAATTTTATGTTAGTAGTGTTTAGTTTGAGTAGACAACGGAATACTGTACTACTCCTATCTCCGGATAGTTATTTATGACGTTGGGTCAAAAAAAAAAAAATCTAATACTCCCTCCGTTCATAGATATACGACACGGCTGATTTTTTTACTCATTCAAAAAGTTCAATAAATTTTGGTTTATTTTGTTTTCATTTGATTTACCACCAAGTGTAGTTTGAGTATGATTCATATTTCACATTTTGAACAAAGTTTTTGAATAAGAAAGATCAGAGGATTAAAGTTATGGAAAAAGTCAACTGCACCGTACATTTGTGAACGGAGGTAGCACGATACTCTGTCCCACACGTCATACTCCATTCATATATATAACGCGGTTGATTTTTTCGCAATTTTAATCATTCGTCTTATTTACAATATTTTAAAAGTTATGATTTGTTTTATAGTTTAAGTATGAGTTGTATTTTTACATATTTAAATAAAATTTTAAAATAAAACGTATGATCAAATTTATGAAAAATATTAACCGCATCATATATTTGTAACAAAGGTAGTACTAAATAGATGACTATAGCGGGAGTGGGCAATATACTAATCTGGTAGAGAAAATGTACAAAAAAAAAAAAAAAAAGAGATGGGGTAACCTGCAAACCCAGCTGCTCAATGAGCTCCCACACCCGCTTCAGCTTCTCAGCCCTTGAGAGCGACGGAGGCAGCCGGACCTCGGCCGCAAACCTCAGCGTCTCCAGCACTGTGAGCATCGGAAACAGCTGGTCATCTTGCATCACGTAGGAAGAGATCTGCTTCATGTAGCTCGTTGTCACCTGAACAGCAGAGTTCAAGTTCAGTGGATATTCATCAAACATCAATCCCTATTCTGGTTCTGGTTCCAACAAGAAATGCAAGCCTTAATTGCTCTCTTACAGGTCGCCCGTCGATGCTGACGGACCCTTCGAGGCTGCCCTTGGCGATCCTCCCGGCGAGCGCGTCGAGGAACGTCGACTTGCCGGCGCCGCTGGGCCCAAGGATGGCGGTGACCTGGCCACGGAGCGCCTGGCCGGAGATGTCGTTGAGCAGGTACACCTCCTTCTTGACCTTGACGCCGTCCTTCTTCTGCTTCTTGATGACGCTGTAGGACAGCTCCTTGAACTCCAGCCCCTGCCCGGGGAAGTTGACCACCTTCTCTCCCGTGGCCGGCACAGGCCGCACGGGGACGCCGTGGTCGCCACCGCGTTGCTTGTGCTGCTGCTGCTGCCCCCCACGCGCGTCCCCAGCTGCGTCGAGGAGGCTCTCCAGGCTCTTCTTCCGCAGCCCAGGCACCTCCGCCGCCCGCCGAGCATCGCCTGCCGCCCGCTCTGTGGCGTGGGTGGCCTGCTGTCTCTCTGCCCGCTCCATGCGGTGGCCAGCTGGCCTCTCGGCACGCTCGGTGCGGTGACCACCGGCCGCCGCCATCTCTGCCGCCGCTCTGTGGCCTCCGTTGGCCTGCTCCCGGCCGGCCCTCCGAGCACCCGTCGCCTCGTACTGCTGCTGCTGGCGATGCATGGCTGGTGCTTTAGCCCGTACGTGCTGCAGCTGCACCTCTGCTAGTATATTTGTTTTGATTTATTTATACTTGTGATGCATACACCGTCGCACCCTACGTGCTCCTTCGCTTTCCCTGGGAACAAGGAGGTTTCTGAGTCTGCGATGTGGTGGTGCTCGTGGCCGGACAAGGCCAAAAGTGGGGTGGTTTGTCTTGTGCGGCAGCTTTGGAGGTGATGTTTCCGATGGCCTTGGTTTTGCAGGCGGTGCTTTTGGTGCATAGCTCCGAGTCGTCGAAACATAGGCGGATCTGCAAAGGATTTGCGACAATGTGCTTTGGCTACCTGCTTTGTTGGTTTGTGCCAGCAGTGATGGTTACTGCTACAACTTGGGCTTGGTTTTACTACTAGTACATAATTAGAACATTCGTTGGTAGTAACTCTGTAAAGGTGACTGAGATTGTAGTATCGTTTCATTCAGTAGCCTCCATTCCACAGCCGGCGCGGCGACGAGCATGCCCGCACTCAACGACAGGTGGTAGACCTTCTGAGAACAGAGTATGCTCACGCGAAGATGAAACGAACCCGCAGCCTCATGGCACAAACGTTCAAGGCGCCCTCAATCTGCGTGTCGGACTGGAGGGCCACAACACAAGGTATACAAATTGATTCTTGTTAGGATCTTCTCACAGCATGTTGCTCTCCCATGTCTGCTCTTCAGTGCCACACGGGAAGAACACATCCAGGAGATATATAGGATTTTCTCGCAGCTTGGAATAACAAGGGAAGCAGAATATGCAACCAAAGCTTATTCTAAGCATGGCGGAGAGGAACGAGCAGAAAATATGTGAAGATTTCGTGCTTGTCTAGGATATGTCCGTTCTTGTGGCTCACACCCACTGGGTGGTGTATGGGACATTGTTGGCACCAAATCTTCAAATAGGTGCGCCCAGTGGATATAGCCTAGAGCTTCAAGCCAACTTGTATAATAATCGACTTGAAGGTCTTACCCTTAGGGCTGCCAAGGCGTCATTTAAGCTTATGCACACCATTCTAAGATTTCATAATGAGCCTTGATCTGGTTTTGTAAATCGGAACAAAACTTGGGGGTTTGTGGGGGATAGGCCCACTGAGTACATCAATAAAGAGGAAACCAGTCGACTGATAAATGATCGGTCGGCAAGCGAGCCATTATCCAGCCAACAGTGGTGGATCTAGGGGGTGCAGGGTGGGCTCAAGCCCCCCTAAGGGAGAGGAAGAAGAAAGAAAGAGAGAAAAGAGAGGAGAGCCCCCCTAGATGTTGAAGTTGCATCTGCCACTGCCAGCCACGGCGCTCTTGACAAAAGGTGGTGAACAACGGAAAGGCAACCGGTCAGCAAGAAGCTGGGGCAGAATTCTTAGGATAAGATGTTGAATTTGACCCGGAACCAACCAACCCTTGTAGCCCTATCACCCTAACTATATAATGGCTGGCAGGCACTCTATAGAATCATCGAAACACAGACATGTAATGCGCTAGGCTCAAGAATCCCGAGAGACGCTCTTGACTTGTGATCTAGTTTTCACATAGAAATATACGCAAAACGCCATACAGGACATAGGATATCACGCGATTTTGCAGCCCAAACCTATCTAAATCATGTTCCTTGTGCTTTGCACACCATAGATCACCTATCGACGACCCCAGCCCCGAACTGGTGAGTCGCCTTCGGTCGGACTGCTGGTTCATGACACTAACAGCTAGAAACTTGGCATGGACCAGGCTTCCACACCATGCGTTCGATTTATGATGCCTAGGGTCCAATGGACCTGCCTGGAGGGCATCCCAGAGGCGACACTGCCAACCAAACATGTCTTCTAGTTTGGGGATGTAGGATATTCTAGCACCATTCACCTTAGCATGGTTTAACAAATTTGTATATTGAAGCTTACTTGGTGATGTGTCTTTTCTTACAACTCACTAAATTGATATACACATGGACGTAATGGAGAGTCTTAACCAAAATAAGTTTCAGGCTGTCAACAATGTTACACTCTGCCTAAGCAGATTTCATCCCCTATATCAAAATCCTCTCCAACAATGTTCTATGTATCACCTCCTCCAGTGGATGCTAATTCTTCTCAGTCAGATGCTGGTTTTGATCCCTCCACTCAGTCAAGGGAGGAGGATGCTGCTTCTCATTCAAGACCTCGAGTTTCAATGCCAAAGGTGATATCGAGAAGAAAGAAGGCTACCCCCTGGTGGTCAGCTCACTCAGGAGGAGCCCAAGATTCAACAATCCAGATGGCTATCAACTGGTAAAGCTTTTATATGCCCCACAGAAAGCGTCGTATAGTGTATGAGCAGGTCAGCCTGGAGGTTCCTCCTAAGAAGAATGTTGGACCTGTTCCTCCTCCGCTGCCTCTACAGGTTCTGCAGGATTGGGGCGCTAGCTGTGGGATTGATCCTGCGGATCTCTCCCTATATGCCCTCGCCAAGATCGATCATGTGGACAATGCAGACCCTGATGCTTAATCTGTTGCTGTGCCCTGCGTGCACCTTGTCTTTCTTTTTGTTGTTTTGGCTACTTGTCGTTGGAACCTCTGGTCCCTCTCTAGACTGCCCCATCTATCGTGGTTGTTGTTGTCTTTCGTGGTCGATGGTCAGAAACAGTCACTGCCTTCCGTGGTCGATGATCAGACACAGTTTAAGTGCTGCAATTTGGCTTTTTATTTTGTTGGTATTCCGGATCTCTTGTTGAGAAGTGCCTTGTGCTACCTGGTCCCTATCCAGATTAGGGGAGAAGAATGTTCTTCTCCCGACTCTTAAAGCCATCAGTTTTTTCTCATGAATACGAAAAATTGGAATGTCCTTTCGTGGAATATTAGAGGGATCAATAGCCAGCAAAAGTGGGACGCTATCAGGAGAAAAGTGACGGAGAGTGCCTGTGCAATCTTTTGTTTGCAAGGAACACAACGTGAATTTTTTGACACTCGCTACATCAGGAACTTTGCGTCTAGACGGTTTGATAGCTTTGACTTCATTCCTTCCTCGGGGGCCTCTGGAGGGATTCTGGTGGTTTGGAATAGCTTGATCTTTAAAGGTGTCATAGTTGAGAAGAAGTGCTTTGAAGTTGACCCATAATCTTAATACTTGGAAGTTCACCTCTGTGTATGGTCCTTGCATAGAACCGGATAGATTGGCTTTCCTCAACTGGTTTAAGCATATTGAAACAGGAACTGAATAAGACTGGCTACTGGTGGAGGATTTCAACTTTTATCATTCACTGAATAATAGAAACAAATCAGGTTGCAACCTCTTGGATGTTCTGGCTTTCAATGATGCCCTTGGAGAAAATGGCTTGATAGAATGGCCCCTAAAAGGTAGAGGGTATACCTAGAGTAACATGCAGCAAGAGCCTCTACTAGAACAACTAGATTGGTTTTTTACTTCAGCACACTGGACTCTCTCGTACCCAAATTCTATGGTACTTCCCCTAGCCAGACCTATATCTGACCATGCACCTTACCAGATTATCATCAGTACTCACATCCCCAAAGCGTTAGTCTTTCACTTTGAGAACTTCTAGATTGATCACCCGGGTTCTTTGAGGTAGTGGCTACTTCTTGGAACACTCCAGCTCAAAATTCAACCACAGTCATCTCAACCAAATTCAAAAAGTTCAGATATGCCCTGAAAAAGTGGAGTAGAGGTCTCTCCAAGATAGATGCCCTTATCAAACAATGTGAGAAGGTTATTTTGTATCTTGATGCTTTGGAGGAATGCCGGTTCCTTACATCAATGGAATGGAATCTGAGAAGGATTGTCAATAAGCAAAATCTGAAACTGCTACATCACAAAAGCACCTATTGGAAGCAGAGATACATAGTTAACAGAGTAAAGTTTGGTGATGAATGCACAAAATTCTTCCATGCCATGGCAACGGTTTCCTTCAGAAGAAATTGTATTGCCCAGCTAAAGAATAATGAGGGTTATTTGGTCAGCAACCACGAAAGCAAAGCAACAATTATCTGGGAGGTTTTCAAAGAGAGAATGGGGATTACAGAATGTCCAGTCATGAACTATAACCTGGCAGACCTCATTCAAGAGATTCCACATTTGAGCCCCTCATTGAGCCCTTCTTAACCCTGGAGATAGATTTGATCATCAAAAATCTCCCTCTGGACAAGGCCCTAGCATGGTTTCAATGGGAGGTTCCTAAAGAAATGTTGGTCGATAGTAAAGGCAAATTTTTATAGGCTGTGTGACGATTTCTACAATGAAAATGTGGATTTGACTTGTCTTAATAGCTCCTTTATAACCTTGGTGCCAAAGATTGAAGCCCAGAATGCACCAATGATTTTAGACCAATTTCACTCATCAATTGTTCTACGAAGATTATCACAAAAATACTGGCAAACCAACTTAAGTCAGTAATCTTGGATTTCATTCATTTAAGATGTATGGCTTTATTCAAGGTAGAAGTATCCAAGACTATTTAGCTTGGAGTTTTGAGTATATTCATCAATGTCACCAATCCAAGAGGGAAATTATCATCCTCAAGCTTGATTTTTCCAAGACCTTTGACACGGTTGAACATGGTGCCATTACTCACATGCTCCAAGCTCTAGGGTTCCCCAGAAAATGGATAAGATGGGTGGAAACTATATTGTCATCAGGCTCTTCCTCGGTGCTTCTAAATGGTGTCCCTGGCAAGCAGTTTCACTGCAAATGAGGGGTTAGGCAGGGAGAGGCAGGGAGACCCTCTCTCACCTTTGTTTTTTGTCATAGCAGCTGAGCTTCTCCAATATATTGTGAATAGAGCATTGCAGCTTGGTCTCTTCACCATGCCCATACTATGTGACAATGGTTCCTTTCCACTTGTGCAATATGCAGATGACACGCTTCTGGTAATGAAGGCTGATGCTAAGCAACTTTTCTGCCTCAAGGCACTCTTGAACTCTTTTGCTTCTTCTACTAGGTAGAGGGTGAACTTTGCCAAGTCCTCCATGCTCCTTGTAAATGTTGATCAAGACAAGATGGTATTACTGGCTAATACTTTTGGCTGTCAGTTGGGTTCTTTGCCTTTCACTTATTTAGGCTTACCTTTGAGCACTACTAAGCCAAGAATCTCGGATTTTACTCCTCTCATGGACCGGGTGGAGCGCAAACTTTTAGCCTATTCTGTGTTTCTATCTTACTCAGGAAGGTTGGAAATGATCAATTCAGTTATCAGCTCTACAGTCATCTATGCTGTTGACAACGGAATTTGGCCGCCCCTGTTAATGGGCCAAGATCGGCTTTGGGCTAGAAAGAAGTCGTCCAAGGAAGCGACGCCGGAATGATAGAACAGGCCATTGGGCCTTGTATCGTAGATTAAAGAATCCAGTTTTAGTTAGTTAGGGTTTGTAGCTTATTTACGGAAGGGCAGGTTTGTTGCCCTAGTCTACGGATTATAAATATGTATCCTTACTATCGAAATAAAGTTGACGACATACGTTCATCGAGCAGAGACTGTCTCCACATCCCCTCGGCGCATCGCCACCTCTAGCGACTAGAGTTTCAGGTAATCGTCATGCTGCCTTAACGACTTAGTTCGTTACAGGCATTACAACGTTAGTCGCCTAGCAAATCATGTACTGAAGCGTTTTTGATGGCACTGTTTGCCAGTTACCGTGATGAATCTCGCGATAAGCTTGGTATGAGATCCATCACATGTATGAGCCGATATGCTTGCACGTCGGCTCATATACAACTTGTTGTCATGCTAGTATCTGTTGTGGTGCATGCTTTTGTGCTGTCGGTTTGTTATCAGTTTAACATGTCATAAGGTTTAGAGTTTAGATTAGATCTGTTCTCATAGTTTTATCTACAGATCACATGTTAGTAGAAAGATCCAATGTATACCCTGTCTTGCCTTTTATCGCTTTATCAAAGATGCATCTGTTTTCATATCGTTCCTACAGAATCTTTGGTACATCAGTAGCTGTAAGGCATGTTTGACGTTCATCTGGATGTTTTAGCCGACTAGAATAGATCTAGTCATGCTTACTTATCTTTTATTCAAGTACTTCTATATATTGTATCTGGATATATTGTTGGTAAGATAGCAGGGTTCTGCCGACGAAGAAGATCCGATCCGGGATGAGCCGATCTGAGTGATCCGGCTAGTATTTAACGTTTAATCTGTTTTGTCTGCTTATACAGGGGAAACAGGAGTCAACCAACGCCAACTCCATCACCATAACCTCCCTGACTAGGTTATAAGCCAGGTGGCACGCCCAAGCAACACCGAGCCAAGAACGATCGGCTGATCCGTGCAGCTGATCATGGGTCGCAGCAAGGAGGAGCGGTCCTAACGATCCACATACACCCCCCGGCCCTATTGTGTGAAGCTCTCCAGGGAACTACCCATCGGTTTATTGGTGCAACATATTTTTGGCACGTCCGATGGGACAAATCTCGATTCATCTACATGGCTGGCGGCAAGGGCAATCGCGGCGCCGGCAACGATGAAGGCGAAGAAGAACTCGCCCCCATCGAGAGACTTGAGGACCTGCCTGAGATGCACCTAAAGCGTTACGCCGAAATCATCGAGGAACTCAAGGCCAAAGTACTCGCCATGTATCAGAAGTCTCGCCATGGCGGCATTGTGTTACATGAATGCCCTTCGTCACTTCTTGACGAAGTCGATCTCTTGACCCCCTCGCAGCGGCGTACTGAACTGCTCCGCGAGGAGATAAACAGGATTACCATGCATGCTTTGATCAGACAGTCTGAGGCGGTCATAAACCGCATGGATAATATCGTGGTCAAGACGGTCAGAGCAGCGTCGGCCGGTGAACCTCTTCACATCACCGGCCCCAAGTTGAACGGTGTTGACGCGGCTTAAGTACAAAAATTATGCATCATTTTATGTGGTTTTTCATTGATTTTATGCGTCAACTATATCTTTTACTAACATTTATCACCAATAATTGTGGATTTTGCAATATTGTCTTGGAAATATGCTACATGTGATTTTTACAGGTTTTAGGGCAATTTTTCGCGGATTTTACCATGATCAATTTCGAGTGAGAAAAGACTACTAGATGACAAGCATTGAAGGTGTAGAACAAAGAGGAGAATTGATGAACTCATGTGGCTCGTGGGTTGATCAAGACTTAAAATCAGAAGATTCAATGTATTGTTAAAGGCCCAACAGGACGGTGAAGAAATTCAATTAATTGAAGTGCCAAATATGTCAAAGGCTAGATGAATTCGTCAAAGCTCGGCCCATTACGAAGATTCTAGAAGGTTTAGAGTGCTAAACGCCCTCGACAAGTGTTGCTTGGACATTAAGCAACCACCACGCGAAAGATGGAAGGAAAAAGACGCCAGAAGAGTCCGGGTCGGCCGACTCGGAGTCCTCTGGTCGGCCGACCTCAGGCTTTCCTACGTCGGTTCGAGTTTTCCTTTTTACCACGTCTTCTCTAGGGTATAAATAGCGACCGTAGGCCCCGAAATCGGGCATCCAATTCATTATCAAGGCGTGGAGGCGACGACAAGAGGGACAACAACTAGATAAGAGTAGAGGGTCGAGTTTCTAGTCTAGGATTAGAGTTCTTCTAGTTCCTAGAGGTGATTAGAACCCTTGCACGGTGCTCTAATTATCTAGCTCCAGAGGTCTAATTGTATCATCAAGAGGTATGGCCATGGTTGTAAGTATGATACAATTTATTAATGAAGCATTGTTCTTGTCTAATTATCACATTCTTGTTCTAATTATGCTTGTTCTAGCTCTAATTAGCTTTAGATCTAGATGCTCGTTGATTAGATCATGTCTTTAAAAGGTTATGTTCATCTAGCGTTCTTGATCGTTGATCTAGCTTACTAATAATATAGTTGTATATCTAGTTCTTGTAATCATGGTAATTAGAGGTTCTAGTTGTGCTAACTATGTTATTAGACCATATAAAGTAATTAGAGGTGCATTCTCTAATTATGTGCCTGTTGAAAGTTTCTCGTCGATTACCTGGTTACCAGTGACAGTAGAGCCTGGAGAAAGGTTAAGCCGATCTAGGGGGTTAGGTTGATTGATCTTGATTTAATTATACTACGATGAATATGCTTGAACATGCTTATCTACCTTGAGCTGCTAGTTATCTCGCTACTTTAATCTTGTTGTGACGTCCTTTATCATGCTTGTTTTGGATTCATTTAGAGCTTGATTAGAATCTAGTCAATACCCTTCGATTAGATTTCTAATTCTGTTCTAAATGCCTATCTTATATATATATATTAGTATAGTTTAGCTGTAGATTAGATATAGTTTAGGCTAGTTTAGAGATAGATTAGATTACCTTTTTACCCTTTAGTTTACCATAAACTCTTGTTAATTAGTTCTCAATTAGTTCGTTTTCTGAATTGACAAACCCAAGATACTCATCCTGGGAAAAAGCTACCCCGATACTGTGAGCCTACAGTATAAGGATTTGGCGTGCTTAAGTGCCGTCAACAAGCTTTTCTGGCGCCGTTGCCGGGGAACTAATTAGTTGAGTGTTAATTAACTTGAGTTTATATATATATATATATTTAATTTTGTCTTTTACTATTAGTTTTAATAGTTAGTTTGTGTTTGCTAATTGTATGCTAATCTAGTTCTAATTGTGTGCTAATAGTTTTTCTAATTGCTTTCTAATTAGTTAGTGTGTTATAATTTTCTAGTTTGTGTTTAGTCTTCGTGTTTTAATTTTATTCTCTAATTGTTTAGTGTGCTCTAGTTATATTTTTATTCTCTAATTGTGTTCTTGTGTTCGTCGTTTGTTCTTATGTTTATTCATAGTTTAGACTTTACTGTCATTAGATTTTTGATTTTGTGTTTTTATTAATTTAGCCTTTTATCTATTATTTTATGGCTTTTATTTTATTTTAGTTTATTCTACTATATTTACTTTCTTACGTTTAATTCTATAATTAATTTGTTTGTTTAGAATAAGTCTAACTCTTTTATTTAAGTTTAATCTTTTATAAACTCTATTAGAATATAGATTCTCCAATATATATATTGCTTTAACTAACATTACAGGAAAAATGGACCTTGGTCCAATAAAAAAAATCTTTTCCAACCTAGCTCTTTAATGGTAGGTGCTAACGCTATTAGTGGCTTATGATCTGTTATTGAGTTTTTCTACAGCTATTGCGAAGGAATAACTATGGTGTTAAAGGTAAGTCTGCTGTGTCAATTAAGTTTTTTAAAACTAATATTTTTGGAGCTTGTTTGTTCTAAGCTACAGATAATGGAGGCAAAGATGATTAGCCGAGAAGGTTCCGAAGGCTAAGGATTGCTTGAGTATAAGGAAGGCGAAGATACAGAAGGTTTATCTCAAAACCAATCCAAGTTCCAATCAAATCTCGAGCTACTCTCGGAATTCAGGACAGCAACACCTTGTGTAGCCAATTCGAAAACCTTAACGATGTCAAATGAAGAAAATGAGGAAGTTATGATCGAAATACTAAAGAGCCAGAGTAAGGAAAGCTGAATTTCGGGAAAGACAAAGCATTCCTTTCCAACACTGTGCATGCAATCACGGCGTTCCAAGGAGAAGATGAAGCCACTATGGAGTCAAAATTTAAACTTCACTTCTTCAATACTAAGGTAATTCTTGTTTTAATCGTAAATATAATTAAAGTTTACCTATGTTTGATTAGAGATGTTTTATAATGATCATTAAAGTGTTGTTTGGTTGATTGTTATCCCCCTATCATTTCTTGTGTTTTGTTTTTAGCTTTTAGTGAAACTTTTGTTTCCTTAGTCCATACCTTGAGAATTGATTAATAAAGTTTGTCTTTAGACTAGTTTCTTTGATCCATGACTTTGCAATGCTTCATCTTTACACGTGACCCTCCACATGTCTTTTAGTAGATATTTTTACTTTAATTACTTGATTGAATCTACTCATGCTTAGATATGGTTAGGTTTTGCTACTTCATCAATTCTTAGGTATTAGTTTGGGGTTAGTTATAAAGAAAAAATTTTGACAAGCCAAGATTTATGCAAAAGTAGAAGGGGACCGACCACTAATGCTCCCCTAGTGGTTCGGTCCAGGTTTATTTTATATGAAAATTGTTTTTAAAATTTTAAACATGAACATGTGCATGTTTATCATGACTTATTATTTGTGCACAATACTGTCTTTGAAAATTTGAAATTGCAAAACTTTTGGTCTCTCTGCAAAAAGAACCCTTGTTAGAATTTTATCTAAGCCTACTTTTATTTCTTTCAAAATTATGTCTCTAATTTGGCTAAAATAATTAGGAACCCATTGACTTGTTTATCTCTTGTTTGATTTTATGAATCATGTTCATCTATGAATTATATATGCCTTAGTATTTTGCTATGTGATTTCAATTTGAATTATAGTTGTTTTTGATTCATTAATCAAATGTTTGTTTAAACCCCAATCAACCATGTGACTCTATTTTTATTTCTAATCATTGCCATAATGCTATTATATTATATATATATACGTGTGCACTATGAGCTAACCATGCAGAGAAATTCACACTTAATTTGAAACAATGAGACCAATTGGTGAAATAGTTCAAGACAAATTCATGATGATTGATGCAAGGATTTGATAAGATTTGAAGACATCAGAATTTGCAAAAGTTTGGTTGAGTTTCAAATTGAAGAGTGAGTGGACTGAATGAAGGAGGAATTAAAGACAAGAATCAAGCCCATGAAGCTTCAAGATCAACAATGGTGGACCCAGACAATTGCCACCAAGATCCAAGTCCAAAGGTTGAAGATTGTCGACATCGGGAAAGCTGAGAACAGAAGGCTAAAATTTCATCAACGTGGACCTCGACCTCAGAGGCAAAGACAGAATGTTTACTTATATTTGGAAAGCCCATGAAGTCCTCTTTCCAACGCAACAATAATCACTCAATTTGGAGATTTTTACAAGGAGCAATGTGCAAATCATTGAAGGCTGCGCGAGCTGAGTTGAAATCTGGACAGAACGCGGTGCTTGAGTAAAACGGCATAACTCTTTCATACGGAATCGGATTTTAATGCATAAGTACTCGTTGGAAAGATAATTTCAGAGACTATCCAATGGATCTATTATTTGAGGCATGTTCTGTTCGTGACCAATGAGAAATACCACGAAGAAGGAGGTGGCAGCAATAATGGTGATGTCTACTTGAGGAAGATGATGACAACAATGATGAAGAAGAGGATTGTGCACACAAGTGACGCTATGATCAAGACACGATGAAGCTGCACAATCAAGTTATCAAGCTATATCGACACTTCGGATTCTTACTCCAAGGACCATGGTTTCACTTCAACGAAGGTAAGTAAGAAGTCTAGCTTTATGACTTTAAATTAAGTGATTTTCTAGAGGTAACCCGTTTAATTATTCGTTTTTAGTGTCTTAGAGTCTTTTAATAGAGAAATGGAAAGCATAGCACCACCCTTTAATCTTTAGCTTGTGGCTAGTTAACTTAATCTAGATAATCATCATCACATTACTTCATATTACGTTTTTCACCTTGCATTTGCATTTATCCATTATATTTGCTTTTTCTTTTAAGATTAATTAGGCCACAAGTTAAAAAGTCATTGAAAATATTTTTAGATTATGGTAAATTGTTTCTACTCTTGACCGTTACCTCGAGAGTAGTACGTGCATTTAAATTGTTTTGCAGGAATTATTTAATGATAAATAAATTGAAGGAATATCCGGTAACATATTTCTAACACCTTCTCTTCTTTTTTTTAAATTCTGCAAGTATTTACCAATATCTATCAATTTGGTGTTCCCTTTATGTTTCTCTTGTTTTTAGTGTATTAGTTTAGATTTATTATGTGATTAATCCTATAACCATGGTCTATGCTTATTTAATTAATGACAACAATGCTTTCAAGAAAATGATGAAAGTTGCCGCTTTATCATGCTTTGGTTTTGATTAGTTAAATTAGCGGGCTCTTATAATACATATTTAATTGAACTAGCCAGCAAATTTGTGATTGATTATGACTGTTCATAAAGACCCATATGATTTAATTTTTGCAAGGTTTAATATTTATCATGATCATCTTCTTTTTTATTTTTACTGCTTATAAATTTCAAAATCAACTTTATGAGATTATCTTGCGATAGCCATTCCTACCAGAGCCATATATTTTAAATCCTTAGATTTATCAAATTTGTTTTTCAAATGAGTTGGATTAAGACTGTGATCTAGGGTATGAGACTTAGAAGTTGGTCATTCATTTTTGCGTATCTTTTCTTTGCTAGCATTTCTATCCATGCATTGTGTCTCTTTACATTGGAGAGAGTACAAACTTCACTAGATATCTATCCTTAAGCCAAGATTATTTTTTTGTGTATCTTTCTTGACCACAACTTACTATTTTCTAGAATATTTAAGAGATTAAATACTATTCTTTTTATCGGACAGCTCTATCCTCTAAGTTAAATTGTTTTAGATATATACTCAAGGACGAGGGTGAGTATTATTCAAGAATGGGGATGGAGAGCTGCCATATATAGTGTTTTAGAGAGAAAGATTTTTGAGGGGACAAAAGAAAAAAAAAAAAAGGGACCAAGTGGTCGCCATACATATAAAAAATCAAAAAAAAAGAAAAAAAAGAAAAGAAAAGAGTCGCCCCTCGATAATCTCCTAAATATTTATTTTTTAAAGTGTTTTATATAGTTTTCTTTAGCAATAGTAAGGGATATCCTGTTTATATATACTCTAGAAAATATTCCAACCATGTGCAATCCGATAGCAAGGACTTCATTTGTGCCTTGAGATCATCCACTGACACTTGCACATGTCCACTTTTCTAAATGTGTGTGTTCCATCCTTTCCCTCTCAACATTATTTTTATTCCATGACTTTTTTGACAAGTCTCAGTAAAACCAGCAGATTTTTTTTTGGTTTGACAATATTTTGAAAACAAATTTTGATTAGGATTCATACCAAGCTCTAGATAAGCTTCCACCTTATATATATATGTTTATTGAATACCATTTAGATATTGAGAGACTGGAGAGTTGAGTGTGTTTTTGGCTTTGCAAGAATTTTTCTCTTAATGTTTGATTATCTTTTTCAAAAACATATTGCTAAAATAAGGAGATGAGTCATTGATAAATTGAATTCTTGCTAATTCTTTTGTTGTGGGATGAGCTTAGTTGAATATCTTTTTTTTCATAATTTGCTGGTTCAAACTTAAAATTTTGAAGAGAGCTTGTTAGTTTGATTAATTAAGATTAGGGTATAAAAAAGTTAATGAAAGGCAATGTTGATTCTTCACTTACTCGAGGACGAGCAAGGTTTAGGAGTGGGGATGTTGTTGACGCGGCTTAAGTACGAAAATTATGTATCATTTTATGTGGTTTTTTCATTGATTTTATGCGTCAACTATATCTTTTACTAATATTTATCACCAAAAATTGTGGATTTTGCAATATTGTCTTGGAAATATGCTACGTGTGATTTTTACAGGTTTTAGGGTAATTTTTCGCGGATTTCACCATGATCAACTTCGAGTGAGAAAAGACTACTAGATGACAAGCATTGAAGGTGTAGAACAAAGAGGAGAATTGATGAACTCATGTGGCTCGTGGGTTGATCAAGACTTAAAATCAGAAGATTCAATGTATTGTTAAAGGCCCAACAAGACGGTGAAGAAATTCAATTAATTGAAGTGCCAAATATGTCAAAGCCTAGATGAATTCGTCAAAGCTCGACCCATTACGAAGATTCCAGAAGGTTTAGAGTCCTAAACGCCCCCCGACAAGTGTTGCTTGGACATTAAGCAGCCACCACGCGAAAGATGGAAGGAAAAATACGCCAGAAGAGTACGGGTCGGCCGACCCGGAGTCCTCTGGTCGGCCGACCTCAGGTTTTCCTACATCGGTTCGAGTTTTACTTTTTACCACGTCTTCTATAGGGTATAAATAGCGACCGTAGGCCCCGAAATCGGACATCCAATTCATTATCAAGGCGTGGAGGCGACGACAAGAGGGACAACAACTAGATGAGAGTAGAGGGTCGAGTTTCTAGTCTAGGATTAGAGTTCTTCTAGTTCCTAGAGGTGATTAGAGCCCTTGCACGGTGCTCTAATTATCTAGCTCCAGAGGTCTAATTGTATCATCAAGAGGTATGGCCATGGTTGTAAGTTTGATACAATTTATTAATGAAGCATTGTTCTTGTCTAATTATCACGTTCTTGTTCTAATTATGCTTGTTCTAGCTCTAATTAGCTTTAGATCTAGATGCTTGTTGATTAGATCATGTCTTTAAAAGGTTATGTTCATTTAGCGTTCTTGATCGTTGATCTAGCTTACTAATAATATAGTTGTATATCTAGTTCTTGTGATCATGGTGATTAGAGGTTTTAGTTGTGCTAACTATGTTATTAGACCATATAAAGTAATTAGAGGTGCATTCTCTAATTATGTGCCTGTTGAAAGTTTCTCGTCGATTACCTGGTTACCAGTGACAGTAGAGCCCGGGGAAAGGTTAAGCCGATCTAGGGGGTTAGGTTGATTGATCTTAATTTAATTATGCTACGATGAATATGCTTGAACATGCTTGTCTACCTTGAGCTGCTAGCTATCTCGCTACTTTAATCTTGTTGTGACGCCCTTTATCATGCTTGTTTTGGATCCATTTAGAGCTTGATTAGAATCTAGTTAATACCCTTCGATTAGATTTCTAATTCTGTTCTAAATGCCTATCTTATATATATATTAGTATAGTTTAGCTGTAGATTAGATATAGTTTAGGCTAGTTTAGAGATAGATTAGATTACCTTTTTACCCTTTAGTTTACCATAAACTCTTGTTAATTAGTTCTCAATTAGTTCGTTTCCTGGATTGACAAACCCAAGATACTCATCCTGGGAAAAACTACCGCGATACTGTGCGTTTGCAGTATAAGGATTTGGCGTGCTTAAGTGCCGTCAACAAACGGCTACGTGGGGGAAGCCATGTTTTACTCCAGGCTGCTCACACCCATCCACATTGAGGTGCAGGGGGATAAGTCGCAGAGTTCATCATGCATTCTCCACGTGATTGGCTTCCTCTACAGACCAAGGTTTACTCAACTCCACCCTTGGTCATACCCGACGGCTTTGTATGCCAGCTGAGGTACCGACAGTTGGAGGAAGGAGAGGCACCCCCTTCTCCGTATCCTAACCCAGCCCTCATCAATTCATCGCGAGGACCGAAGCAAAACCCTCCTCCGGAAGCTAAGCCTACGCATGGACTCGCTCCACATGGAGCAGCAAAAGCGCCAGACCAGGAGCTAGCTGAATGGCAAAACGCCTATGGGACCGGGCCGATCCATAATGATCAGGCCATGTTTGCTGCAGGGACGGGCCTTGATATGTCTCGGAAAGATCTTTCCGAGATTTTGAAGTACCAATACGGTATTACACATCTACCGGGGCCATCACCTATGCAAAGCCTTACCTAGAGGTATACGACCATCTCGAGGCTCCTCCCAAGTTCAAGATCCTAGATTTTACCAAGTTCAGTGGCAGCGACGGTGCCAGTACCATAGAGCACATCAGCCGATACCTCGCGCAGCTGGGGATCGCATTAAGGGCCGAGCATATGAAAATTCGGCTGTTCTCTCTATCGTTGACTGGGCCAGCCTTCGGTTGGTACACCATGTTGGCCCCTGGGTCCATCACCACTTGGAAATAGTTAGAGGAAAGTTTCTATGCTCAGTTCTTCTCGGGATCTGATGAAGCTACGTTCACAGACTTGAACAGCATCCACCAGCTCCCGGGAGAGATGGTGCACAAGTACATCCAACGGTTCCGCGAGCTAAGAAACCATTGCTACTCCCTCCACCTCGACGAGAAGATTCTGGCCCAGATAGCATACAATGGGTTAAATAAGGCCGTCAAGGCGGTATACGGGCCGATCGATTTCAATTCTATCGGCCATCTAGTATCAAAGGTTGCTGCTTATGAGCGGAGCCACCCAGAAGTTCTGCAGGAGAGGCAAAGATGGAGCATCGGCTATATCCAAGCCGATGAAGATGACGCCCTAGATGATGCTGATGCTTACCTTGTTCAGTGGGCAAGGGCTAACAAGCCTCTACAGTGCCAATGGGTGAAACAGCCTGAGCCGATCCCGGGCTACGACTTCGATGTCTCAAAGACCGAAGCCATCTTTGATATGCTCGTCAAAGAAAAGCTGTTAGTACCGTTGCCTAGGCATTAAGTCCATACGGCTGAAGAAATGCGTGGCCGCAAATACTGCAAATGGCACAATAAGTTAGACGGGCACAACACCGGTGACTGCAGGATCCTGCGGTCTGAAATTCAAAAGGCCATAAAGCAGGGCAGGTTGGTGTTTGCTCGCGCTCCAATGAAAATAGACACGATGCCTTTCTCGGTCAATGCCGTCTACGCTGCAAATCCATTGCCCGACGAGTGCTACTCGAAGTTCGTATCCGAGTTGATGAGTCGAGCGCACTTGGGCAGAGCTATTTCTTCAGGCCGGATCCTTCATCGGGGCAATCAACATCAGTTCTCGCATCTCCTTCGAGGTCCTGCCGCGTCAATCAACATGGTTCACGCATCTAAGGACGAGAAAGGTAAAGCTAAGGCAGATCTTCTCGACGATGTTCCTCACGAGTTTAGGGCCGAAGAGCATACTTCAGTCCAAACGGTGCAGAGGAATCGATGATGTCACCCCAACTCAGGGATGCTGATGGACATGTACGCACGCCAACATCAACGGAACGAGGAGCGACGTCATGCTGAAGAAGATGGGGCCTATCATCGTGAGCGTCGCCGTCATCTTGAAGATCGACGCCGTGAAGAACAGCGCCGCGAGGATCAGCGCTGTGAAGAGCAGAGGCCACACCAGTCACGCCGCGACGCCATGAACCACGACGAGCATTGGCGCTGCCCCTACTTCCACTTTTGCTGGACACAAGGTATGGAGAGGCTACCCACCATTGATGATTGTCCGGAGTGTTCCGACCGTAGGAGTTACCGTGGCAAGACGTCCATGTTCGAACGTCTAGAGCGCACGTCATCACCACGACGACGTCGCACGACCTCGCCATGCCACCATCGTGATCCTACTCCTTCACCACGGTGGCCCTCGTCTCCACCGCCAAAGCGACGCTCTGTGTCCCCGCCACCGGCGCGCTCAACTCCTCCAGCAAAGTAGGACGACCCGGAAGACTCCTAGCGTCGTTTAGAATGCCACCTGGCGAGATGGTGCCCCGAGGGCTTGACCAAGACGCAGAAGCGCAGGGTTCAGTGCTTGCGCTACCTAGAGTTAGCCGAAGAAGAATATCTTCGGCAGCTCAAGAAGATTGGAGGCATCATTGATATTCCAAGCTTACAGTCCAGATGAAATTTTGTTTGGAAACGGAAGCCCCAATCTAACGCAGCAGAAACATCAATGAAGCCGGCACCAGCCGAGCTGGCCAAGCCAGACGCACAGGAAGGCTCATCGCACATGGTCGGTCATGATTCCACCAGCGGCGATGATGACATGGAAGACGAGGTCAACGAGGTGATCAAGAAGGCCACAACAGGTATAAATATGGTCTTTTATCTGCCTGAAGATTTTCGTCCTCCCAGCAGTGAACAGATGGCCGAGTCAATGGTGCAGCTTAGCCTCGGCCCCGCTGCTGCAATTTTTGAAAAGCCGATCAGCAAGAAGTATCGGCATCTAAAACCTCTCTACGTGAAGGGTTTCATCAACGGCAAGCCAGTTGGAGGGATGCTCGTCGACGCGGGTGCAACCGTTAATATCATGCCGTATTCCTTGTGCCGCAAGATTGGAAGGTCTGCCAACGACCTTGTGAAGACCAACGTCACCCTCAACGACTTCAAGGGCACTTCATCCCAAGTCAAAGGGGTCCTTAATGTCGAGCTAACCATTGGCCACAAGACACTCAACACCTCTTTCTTCGTGGTCGACGACCATGGTCCTTATTCGGCTCTCCTTGGCCGAGACTGGATTCATGCCAACTGTTATGTGCCCTCCTCAATGCATCAATGTTTGATCCAATGGGACGGGGACAACATTGAAGTTGTACCTGCGGACGATTCTCGCAGCATTGCACAATCGTCCACGTCAGATGAAGCAGAGTGCTTCTCGGATTGACAAGAGCTGAACTGGAGTTTCGTAGAAGAGGCAAAAAACGTGATAACGCCGATTCTGGCAATCGGCACCCAACTATAAATGGTGGGCCACTTCAACCAATGGCATCGGCCAATTCTCATCGGCTGATAAATCCCGATAGCGTGTCTACGGCCTCACAGGCCGTAGTGGCCGATCTGCGTGATCGGCCCCAAAAATTTATAATCATATTTTTGGATGTAAAATAGGATTGGCCAGTCTAGGTGATCGGCCACAGAACATCAATGTAATTCATACTTCATCTAATAAAGATGTTTTGACATGCGATGACCAATTGCCTGATGACGAACCGAAATTGCACCCCCCATCCAACCCCGGCATCATCAAGCTCTACCCAGGAATTTGCCGAGGAAGCTAAACTCGACTTTGGATTTACCCCCTCTGACGAGCTTGAGGCAGTTGACATCGGCCCAGGCGATCGCCCTAGGCTAACATGGGTAAGTAAGAAGCCTGACCCAGAATTCAAGACTGAATTGATAAAACTGCATAGGGAGTTTCCCAATTGTTTTGCCAGGGAGTACCACGAGATGCCTCGGCTAGATCGGTCTATCGTCGAACATCGGTTGCCAACAAAACCTGGGTTTCGTCCATTTGCACAACACCCTAGGAAGATCGATGCGAAGATCGTAGATACAGTCAAATAAGAAATAGAAAAATGATTCGTGCTGGTTTTATTTGTCCCTGCCGATACACCACCTGGATATTGAGCATTGTTCCTGTGTGGAAGAAAAATGGGAAGCTCAGGATATATATTGATTACAGAGATTTGAACAAAGCTACCCCAAAAGATGAATATCCCATGCCTATCGCCGAATCGCTCGTCGATGCTGCAGCTGGCCACAAGATGATGAGTTTCCTTGATGGTAATACCGGATATAACCAGATATTCATGGCCGAAGAAGACATCTACAAGACAGCTTTTCATTGCCCTCAAGGTTTATTCGAGTTCATGGTTATAACTTTTGGTTTGCGTAATGCTGGGGCTACTTACCAGCGGGCTATGAGTTATATTTTCCACGACTTGATCGGCTGCTTGTAGAGGTTTATATCGACGACGTGGTGGTGAAATCGGTTTTGCAAGAAAAATCATTTAGCCGATCTTTGCCAAGTTCTTGAGCGTACTCGAAAGCACGGAATGAGGATGAACCCAGATAAGTGCGCGTTTGGTGTCACGGCTGGCCAATTTCTCAGTTTCATGATCCATGAGAGGGGAATCAAAATTGGCTCAAAAAGGAAAGATACTATCGAAACAATGATGCCACCAAAGACAAAAAAGAACTTCAGAAGCTTATTGGCAAGATTAATTACATCAGGAGGTTCATCCCTAACCTGTCTGCCAAAATTGAAGCATTCATGCCGTTGATCAGGACGCAAAAGAGTGAAGAATTTATATGGGGACCTGATCAGCAGCTAGCGTTTGATAATCTGAAGAAGTATCTCACAACACCACCTATGATGGCACCGCCTTGTCTCAATGTCCCGTTTATTGTTTATCTGTCAACGGACGAGACATCCATCGACTCGGTGTTGATCCAAGAAGTCGATGGAAAGGAGCGAGTTGTCTACTACCTGAGCCGACGATTACTCGATGCTGAGACCAGGTATTCTGAGATGGAGCGTTTATACTTATGTTACATGCACTAAATTGCACCATTACTTGCTTAATGCTGAAACTTGGGTAGTATGTAAAGCCGATGTTATTAAGCATATGCAGTCAGCCCCTATTGTTAAAGGGAGGCTTGGCAAATGGATGTTTGCTCTCTCCTAGTTTGATATCAGGTACAAACCGGTTAGGGCTGTAAAAGGCCAAGCGTTAGCCGATCTCATTACTGAGCGATCGGCTCCGCATCAAAATTTCATCGGCATATCGTCCTAGGCTTTGTTCTTTGATGGTTCTGCGTGCGACGCTGGCTGCGGTGTCGGGTTTCTCATTATTTCCCCTCAGGGGGCACAATATGAGTTTGCCTTTCTCCTCAGCGAGCGACGCACTAACAATCAAACGGAGTACGAAGCTTTGTGTAAGGGCCTCGAGTTGTTGCTTGAGGTAGGAGCTGAAGTAGTGGAAGCTTTCGGCGATTCTAAAGTTGCCATCAATCAGTCGACAGAAGATTTTAATTGTGCTAGCGATCTATTGTATCCCTATCTTCTATGTTGTCAAGAATTGATGGCAAAATTCAGATTTGTTCGATTAACATGGATACCAAGGGAGGACAATCTTGAAGCCAACAAGCTTGCGCAAATAGCTTCTGGATATGCCGAACAAGATGATAGCGTTTGTGTTGACGTCATGCCAGTTGATGCAAATGATTGGAGAGCCGATCTCCTCAACTACTTGAGGGATTCGGCTCGGGGGGCAGATAAGAAAACAAGGCATCATGCTCTGAAACATGTGCTTATTGGTGATGAGCTGTACTTCAGGACCTTGGAAGGGTTATTGTTAAAATGTTTGGGGCCATCAAAAGCGCTAAAGGTTATGCACGATGTCCACGAAAGAGTATGTGGTACCCACCAATCGGCTCATAAAATGAAGTGGCTGATTAGAAGATCAGGGTATTATTGGCCAACCATGTTAGAAGATTGCTTCAAATACTACAAAGGTTGCCAAGAGTGTCAGAGGTTCGGAGCCGTTCAGATGGCACTAGCTGGACCGTTGAATCCCATTGTCAAACCATGGCCGTTCAGAGGCTGGGGTATGGATATGATTGGCCAAGTTAACCCTCCGGCCAACAAGGGACACAAATGGATTCTAGTTGCCACTGATTATTTTACAAAGTAGGTAGAGGCCGTGCCAATGAAAAACGTCACGGCCAAGGACGTGGTGAATTTTGTCAAGGAACATATTATTTACAGGTTTGGCATTCCACAAACTATCACCACGGATCAAGGGACTACCTTTTTGGCTGAAGAATTCAAAAAAATTGCCAAAGAGATGGGTATCACATTGCTGCAGTCGTCCCCTTACTACGCTCAGGCCAATGGTCAGGCTGAAGCATCGAACAAGAGCCTCATCAAGTTGATCAAAAGAAAGATAGACGAATACCCTAAGCAATGGCACGATCGGCTCGCGGAGGCGTTATGGGCGTACATGATGTCGTGTCACGGGGCGGCTAAATGCACTCCGTACCAGCTGGTGTACGGCCAAGAGGCCGTTATGCTGTGGGAGGTTAACATCAGCTCTCGCAGGGTTCAATTTCAGAATGACCTGTCAGCCGATGATTATACATCTCTCATGACCGTCAATACATGACCTAACAGAGCTTCGGCTGTGGGCTTTCGAAAAAATTAGAGATAACAAAGCAAGGGTAGCGAGAGCCTACAACAAGAAAGTGAAGCCGAAGAATTTCAAAATAGACGATCTTGTCTGGGAGCTAGTCTTGCCAGTTGGAACGAAAGATCCAGCATTTGGAAAGTGGTCACCTAACTGGCATGGGCCCTATCGCATAGTGGAGACGGCTCCAGGTAATTCGTATAGGATGGAAACATTAGAAGGGGTTCGGTTCGTCAGAAATGTCAACGGCAAATATTTGAAAAGATATTATCCTAGCATGTGGATCGGATCCTAACTTAAGCAAGAACTGATGCGGAAACCACTAGATGGAAATGGCCGATGCCTTGCTATCACCTCTAAGGAAAATTTGACCGATGCGTTGCCATATGGTCATAACAAGAGCCGATGTACCAGAACATCGCCTCTAGAAGAAAAATAAGAGTAACAATAATGATATAAAAATATCGGTAGCATGGTCGGCATGTTTCGTTAGCCACGAATAATAGCCGATGCTAGGCATCACCTTTAGTACAAAAATATAGGAAAAACATAATGTTCTTAACCGAGCTATACGCTCAGGGGGCACAACTGACAATGTTCGAGTGATTCGATGAGTCACGTGGAGGAAGATGCTGGTAGGCTCTGAAGATATTGGCAGATTGCAGTCAAAGCTTTCATTCTAACCTTGTCGGCGGAGTCGATGACTTGACGATCTGATTCATCAGAGCCGATGATCAGGCTTTTGTTTAACTCACGGATGCGTGCAATACTGCCTTTTAGTGACATGGACAGCTTTTGCTTGTTATTTGTGAGAGTCTTCATGCTTGCATCATTGGCTTGGATGGCTGGGTCAATCTAAGATAGCTCTTCCTCAAGACGCTTGATTTCATCAGTTATCTGTGACCTCCTCGCATCAAGTGCCTGTAGGACCGAGACGTGCGACTAGAGGGGTGGTGAATAGGAGCACTTGAAAACTCAAACTCAAACCCCCACCGCAGTGCAAAACGGAAACAACGCCCACAACGAAACTAGACACCGTCTACTGAGAGGATACGTATCTAGCTCACAACACGTGCTTGGTACCGTCCACTGAACAGATACGTACCAAGCACCAAGCGGAAGCACACGATCAAACGGCTAAGAAAAAGAGTGCAAAAGGAACCAACTCTGGAGAACTGCAGATTTCAGACAGACAGGGCTGCAAAGAAAAATCTCAAAACCCCTCAAGAAAAGCTCCAAAAATTCCCCCAAAATTATCACACCTTCACAAGGCAATAGGGAACAACTCCAAAAAATTTCAGGCCAATTGGAGCAAGTTGTGACCACCGGACTGTCCGGTGGTTAACCACCGGACTGTCCGGTGCTTACAGACTGACACTCCAAAAAGATTCGAATCAAAATCCTATCAAACCAACTCCAAAAATTATGAAATTTTTAATGGAAGTTAATAAGGGACCAAGGAATAACTCCACAAATTTTCAGCTCAATTGGACAAGGAATAAAAGTCCTAGAGCCACCGGACCATCAGGTGATTAACCATCGGACCGTCCGGTGGTTAAAAACTAACAGATTAACCCGAAAAGAAAAATACCAAAACCAGGTCAAAACACCTCCAAATGATCTGAAATTTTTATGGGAGCTTTATGATTCACTGATAAAGAGCTCCACAAAATTTCAGCCCACAATTCGAAGGTTTGACCCCTAAACCAAACAAGACTTGAAAGTGGACAGAACTAGCAGGAAAACTGGACAGCAGGAAACTTCACACAAAAGCAATCCGAAACTTGACCAAACCTTCTCCAAACATCACGAAAATTGGCACAAGCTATCCTAGCTCCATTCCAAAACTATTTCCAAAAGATCTATGCAAAAAGATTACGGGATTAGTGGGAATTTCAGATCTCGTGAAGAGGTGAATATTTGGGCAAGAAAGGGAAAAGCTCAAGATCAACTTGCTCGTGGCAATCCTTTGGGATTGAGATGTTCTAAGACATAATCTCCACGTCTTTGCAAGTCCAAAACACAAGGAAAACAAAGGATTCAACCTTGCCCAAAACAAACACCCAAAAGGCCAAGGATTGAAGCCAAAAACCAAAGAGAGCAAAGGGAGGAGAAGCACACAAAGTTGCTGCACGAAACCACTTCGATTATGAGCCTCAAAAGAGGTCTTAGGTCAGATTACAACGAAGGATTTCGTTCCAAGAAACCACCCTCACCTTCCCTCTTGATTTGGAGGCTAGATCTCACCCTAACCCTCCTAAACTTGGAGCTCAAAGCTTGAGGACGAAAATTACACAAAGCAAATGAAAACCTAGCTACAAGACTTCCTCTAATGACCAGCTCTTAGGCTATTTATACACCGGTTCAGTTTTGGCATTTTTACACATAGACCCCTAACACTAGAAACGCCCGGAGGGGCTAAAACAGAAAAGAACCCAAAATATCGGGGACGGACGACCACGATGAAGACTTGATCTTCTTAGCTTCCACGCAATCTTCGGATGTCCTCCACATAGCCAGTAGTCCAATCCGCCGTTGCACCCCCGGTTTTGAAGTCAGAAACCGAAAAACTTTAGGAGGTCTCCGTCTGGGCCGGACTTGGCCCATCTTCTCTATCTTGGCGAGTTGTGGCCCAACTCACCAAGCCTTGAATAGCTTGGGTGGCGGTTTTGAGCCGAAGCCGCCAAAGCCTCCCTCGCACGCCTTCGCGCTATGCACTCGGGTTGGAGCACCACGGTGGCACCCGGCTTCTCCAGTCCATCGGAGTTGCCTCGCGGTCCATCGGAGGGCTTACACCACCGTTGCCGATCCGCCCCTCCGTGTATCGAGCTTCCATGGCCGACCGACGCCAAGCATTGCCTCCGGTCCATTGGAGGGCTTTTGCCTCAGTCCATCGAGGTCTTCATCATCAACCTCCAGTCCATCGGAGGGCTTTAGCTCGTTGACAATCACTCATCGCACCAGGAGAGCAATGAGGCCGGTCCATTGGCTCTCAATCTCCTCCTTGATGAGTGCATTGTCAACACCTTCAACCTGTAACCTGAAATAGAACAAAGACAAGAGAAAAGCATAAAACCGAAAAAGAAAGAAAGAAAAAAGAAAGTTGCTCAAAATGCCTAAGAACCAAATACAAGCAAAGAAACAGGGCACAATGAGACAACAAAAGAAAGCAAAGCATCGGCTCCTCAAGACAGAGGCAAAAGGCTCAACGCACCGATGCAAAGAGCATGCTAAAAGCTCAAACTCCCCCTGAAATGCATCCTCACAAATGCAATGTGAGTGCAAAGCTCTCCCTCAACTAAATCTCTCCTGAGTTCTCCCCGTTGTCCATATTTTTAAATTTCTTCCCCTTGGAGAAATACACTAATCTCTCCCCAAATTTCTCCCCCTTGTTGACAATGGACACATCAAGGGTTCCGTGAACTCAACTCCCCCTCAAAATATGCTATGAAATGCAAGGAGTGTACCTGAAAGAGCTCAGAAGAAATGGAAAGCTAGTAATCACAAGTTCTAGAATACAGAGCCAGTGAGGGCAAGGAAGCATACAACAAGCTCAAATGAATCTATCTTACACATATCAAGAGTAAGCTTGTTTTTCAGGGTTAATGAAAAGAAAGCATCACCAACATGAATAGCACCTAGCAAGATAGGCATGAACAACAAAATGCTAGCAATGCATACAAGGTGTGCTACTCTCAACCAAAGCATATACAACTAGCCATAAGCATTTTAGAGACTTGCAAATTTCAGATTTAGACATTTGTAGTCAAAAGCAAGTTCTTTTTGTGCCAGGGGTTATTTACTTGTCTTTTGTCACTTCTTACCAACCAATGCCAAGCCTAGGTTATATAACCATCAGAAGCTTAAGACAAGGTTTTGGTCATACACAGCCTAGTCCAAGTTCATGCCAAAGTGCAAAGGCAAGCTGTCTCGAACTAGATCCGTGTGACAAGCAAACCCACCTGGATCTTTCTCAATTCATTACATAAGACACACTTGTAAGTATTTTGATTCAGATTTCAATTTAAGCAAGGTGTCAGAAAAGCTTTGGCATTATCATAGCAAAGGCATACAACTAGCATATCCAGGTATGAAAAGATAGCATACTATTCAACACTCCTACACATGCTAAGTAGCCAAATCAAGTGGTGATCATGGTTTTTAATTTACAAAGAATAAAATGACTTAGCTCACAGTTAGTATTCAACAGACTCAAGAGAGCTTAGCCAACCATGATCAAGCATGCATCTGTACAGACTAGCACAAGCAAGTACTAACTCATCATTCCAAAAGAGCTCTAGTACTAGTGAAAATGCATATGATACAGTGCAATGCATGATATGATACAATATGCAAAAGAAACAAAGAGAAATAAAAGCATGATAAAAGCAAAAACTAAATTACAGAAGCTATTCCTTACTAAAAAGAATAGCATACTATCCCTGACTAAAAGGGATAGCACACTCCAAGCTCACCTCTCAGACGCGTAAAAGCGTCAAACTCTAAGGGCTTGGTAAAGATATCGGCCAACTGTTTTGCAGATACTACATGGATCAACTCTATGTCTCTCTTCTCATAGTGATCTCTCAGAAAGTGAAACCTCACATCTATGTGTTTGGTTCTAGAGTGCAAAACGGGGTTCTTAGCTACAGAAATAGCAGAAGTAGAGTCAACTAGAAGAGGGATTCTACCAAACCTAAGGCTGAAATCACTAAGGGTGGCTTTCGTCCATAAAAGCTGGGAGCAGCAACTAGCAGCAGCAACATATTCTGCTTTAGTGGTGGAAAGAGCTACACTATCTTGCTTGCGGGAGGACCAAGAGACAAGAGAGGTTCCTAAGAGTTGGCATGTGCCGGAGGTTGACTTGCGATCAATCCGGCAGCCAGCATGGTCAGCATCTGAGAACCCTCTAAGAGAAAGAGAAGAACCCGAGGAATACCAAAGACCAAGCTCAGGAGTGAATTTCAGATACCTGAAAATGCGCTTCACCGCTTGAAGGTGAGAAGTCCTAGGAGAAGCCTTTTAGCGCGCACAAAGACAGACCGCGAACTGAATGTCCGGCCTGGTCGCCGTCAGGTACAGAAGTGAGCCGATCATCCCTCGAAATTCCTTCTGGTCCACCGCCTCCCCATCTTCATCAGCATCAAGCGCCCTGTTTGTACTTATAGGAGTTGTCATGGGTTTAGAGTCACCCATGTTAAACTTCTTGAGTATGTCCCTTGTGTACTTGGCTTGATGGACGAAGGTAACCTTAAGGCCTTGCTTGATCTGCAGCCCGAGGAAGAACTGGAGCTCACCCATAAGACTCATCTCAAATTCCCTGCTCATCTGTTTAGCTAAACTAGACACCAAAGCGTGAGACGAACCACCAAAGATTATGTCATCAACATATATCTGAACTATCAGGGTGTCACCGCCACGACTCAACAAAAACAAGGTCTTGTCTACTGAACCCATCACAAACCCAGACTTGAGCAGGAAACTCTTCAATCTAGCATACCAAGCTCTAGGAGCTTGCTTCAGACCATAAAGGCCTTTCCTCAACTTATACACCCGGTCTGAAAATCTAGCACTCTCAAAACCAGGAGGTTGTCTCACATATACCTCCTCCTCTATGAACCCGTTCAGGAAAGTAGACCTGACATCCATTTGCTGCAGTTTGACGCCTTTAGAGGTCGCAAAGGCAAGCAAAATCCTAATGGCTTCCAAACGAGCTACAGGGGCAAAGGTCTCCTCATAATCTATCCCCTCCTTCTGACAGAAACCCTGGGCTACCAATCTCGCTTTGTTCCTCACAACCATCCCATCCTCACCCTATTTGTTCTTGAAAACCCACTTGGTACCTATAGCGCGACAATTTGGTGGAGGTTCAACTAAATCCCAGACATGGTTTCTCTCAAAGTTCTCCAACTCCTCATGCATGGAGTTCACCCAGTTAGGATCAGATGATGCATGTGACACATCCCGGGGCTCAAAAGAAGCAACATATGCAGAGTGGGAGAAAAAGGCTAGAGAGTTAACCGAAGAGCATGTGACACGCTGGTGAATATCTCCAATCATCCTGTGTGGAGGGTGATTCCGCTGGACCTGCCGAGATGGTACAATCTCGGAGGTCACCTCCCCTGCGTCCTCAGCGGGTCCAGCCTCTGCATGAGCTTGCTGTCGGGGCAGTGAGGAGGAAGCCGTGGGCAAGGGTCCTGCTTCATCATCTGAGCTCGTAGCAGAGGGGGCAGGAGCTGCAGCCGGTGCAGTGGCTCCTGCATCACCATCATTAACTGCACCTTCCTCATCCTCAAAGATGGGGGTGCCTTCTTCATCATCACCTGAAAGCTCAAAGGCAGGGGTTGTGCAGGGCATAGTTTCATCAAAAGAAACCTCACAAGTCTCAACAACTTGCTTGGCCTCTAAAATCCATACACGAAAAGCCCTAGAACTAGAAGCATACCCTAGAAAAATCCCATCCAAACAATGAGACTCAAACTTGTCCAAATGCCCCGCCTTCTTCAGCACAAAGCACCTGCAGCCAAACGCTCGCAAATGCTTGACGCTGGGCTGCCTACCAAACCGAAGTTCATACGAGGTCTTCCCAAGGAAAGCTCGCAAGAAAATCCGGTTCGCAATGTAACAGGCCGTATTCACTGTCTCAGCCCAAAAGCATCTCAGAGTCCTATGCTCATCGAGCATCGTCCGTGCCATCTCAATAAGTGTGCGGTTCTTGCGTTCCACAACACCGTTCCGCGGAGGGGTATATGGAGAAGAAAACTGGTGTTCAAGACCTAGGTCACGACAGAAGTTTTCGAAACGAGAGTTTCTGAATTCTCCGCCATTGTCACTGCGGATAGCCCTCATGGCCTTATGACTCTCGTTTCTCAACCTCAGTACCAGATCCCGAACAAAACCAAATGCCTCATCCTTAAACTCTATGAAAAATACCCACGAGAACCGCGAAAAATCGTCCACAACGACAAGCATGTACCACTTTCCACAGACCGACGCTACCCGAGCGGGACCTACTGTATCCATATGGAGTAGCTCACCCGGATAGGAGGTCATAACCTGAGACACAGGAATGTGAGAGGCGGCAACCATCTTGCCATGACGACAGGAGTGGCAAACTAAGTCCTTCTCAGATCTCAATTTGGGCAATCCTCGGATTAGGCCCATTGAACTTAACCTAACTAGCAGATCAAAGCTCAAGTGACCAAGTCTCCTATGCCACTTCCATATATCAGCAGAAGGACTAGCAACAAAACAGCGCGTAGGGCCAGAAACAGATGTGAGGTCGACCCTAAAAACCTGACCAAAAGGCAGCAAAGAGCAAACAAGGGTCTCCTCAGCATCAAAAACGCAGCACGCACCTTTCTTAAAACGAACCTCAAATCCTTTATCGAGAAGTTGCGAAACAGAAACCAAATTGAACCCCAAATTTCGGACAAAGGCAACTTCTCTCAGGGAAAGCTTAGCAGAGAGCAAAACAGAACCAACACCTATCACTTTACCTTGACCATTGTCCCCGAATGTCATGTACTCCTTGGTGCTTACGGGGTTGAGGCTGGAGAACCACTTGCGGTGCCCTGTCATGTGCCTAGAGCAACCGGAGTCCATGATCCACACATCCTCCATGCCTTGATCCTGCAAAGTCAAGTAAAGCGACGGTGAGCAAACGGTCCGGCACTGGGGTTAGTCCTAAAACTGCTGTACCAGTGCCGAGCCATCTGCTCAAAAGTGGGGTAAGCACAATCAAAGAAATCATCACGATGATCAGGGTAACCACGACTTCCAAAGCGTGAACCCTCGAAAGCTCTCTCAAAGCCTCGGTCACGAGGTCCATAGCCGCGCTGAAAACGACTAGGAGCTCGGCTGGTAAAGCGTCTCTCACCACCAGGAGCACGAGCCTGAAAGCCGCCTCCTCTCTCACCACTGGCAAAGCGGTCTCTCATCTCACCGCGGTGGGGAGGATCTTGCCTACCACCCTGGTAGAACTGATCCTAGTTCCCCCAAGCTCTCTCCTGCCTCTCAACCCGCTTTTTCCTGAAGCAAAACTCCTCTAGGTGGCCATTCCGCTGGCAAAACTCACAGTGGTAGACAGGCCTCCTAGGAACTAGATTAGGCTGGGACTTGGGCTTAGGTGGTGTGGCCTTTGGTGGCTCAGGCTGCTAGACTGGCTTCTTGCCCTTGGGCTTAAGCTCTTCCTCAACAATCTTGTCCAGCTTAGCCTTAGAAGGCTTGGGTGTCTAGTACTGCTTCTTTGGGGCAACCTTGGGTGGCTCATGGTAAACCCCATCAACAGTCTCTCCTGGCTGGGTAGGTGCAGTCTTGACCTTAATTGGGGCACTCTTCTCACCCAAAGTGCTGCACTCTCCAAACCCAACACCACTCGTCTCACCCTCAGCTCTCTTGGTGCTCTCTATGATCATCTCTAGTTGGGGTTGCCTCGCATATACCCAACTAAGCACCTCTCTCAACCTGTTGTTGTCATTCTGCAAAGACAACACCTCCACCCATAGATCCTCTAGAACTACAGTCTGGATAGCACAAGTGTCACCGTCTAGGGAGGAAACCACAACAGCTTTCTCCAACTTCCTAATAGTGGCATCCCTATCCATCAGCTGCATCCTAAGGGTTAGGCAATTCTCACAAGTGTCAGTAGGTGCTGAAAGCACCTCAAAGTCAGCTCTCAACTGCTCTAACTCACTTCTCAAGGTAGGACAGACCATACACGCACCCAAAAGCGTAGGTCTAGCCCTAAGCTCCTTAAGCTCCATGAGCTGCCCCTCAAACTTCTCCTTCAGAATAGCTAGCTCTCTAGCTAGACATGGGCAAGACTCACACTCAAGCTCTCCACTCAAAGTAGGCTCATCCAGTTTGGACTGGAGTTTGCCTAGCTCAGCCATCAGCTCATCTATCTCCTCTACCCGCTTGGCATACCTATCTCTCTGGTCACCAAGCTCCGTCATGAAAGACTCGTAGGTAGGGCACTCAATCTCACTGGGTTGGGTTCTCACACTCCTCAACCTCTCATTCTCCTCTAAAGCCTTAGCAAGTTGGGCTTTCAACTTCTGCAGCTTCTTGGCTGCCTTCTCCAGCATCTTATCCTGGGCCTTAAGTTCTCGGCTGTTCTACTCTAGCATCTCAAGGATTTCGGCTTGCTTAGGAGTTATCTCATCATCGAAAGTAGAGTTGCTGCCGTCATCCTTGTCCTCCTTGTCCTCAAGCGCCATGGAGCAAACCAAGCTCCTCTTCTCCTTGTTCCTGCGCCTAGACTTGGTGGAGACGAAGCACAAGCCAGCTGGACCTCCTTGATCGTTCCTCTTGTCCTTCCTGTACGTGATCTCCTCATTGCTTGAGCTCGATGAGGACGAAGAGGAAGAAGATCCGCTGGTGTAGAACCCGATGTCGGTGAAGAAGGCCTTGTCCCGCTTTCGGTTGTCCTTCTGGTAGCTCTTGAAAGCCTTCCGGAAGTTCTTCTTGCCGAAGGGACGCTTGCCGGAGCCGTGCTTGCTGGAGCGGTGCTTGTCAAAGCCTGCCTTGCCGGAGTGGTACTTGTCGGAGTCGCGGGAGTAGCTTTTGCCCTTCTTGTAGTAGTCGTTCTTGTTGGGGCACTCGGCGATAAAGTGGCCGACCTCTCCGCACTCGAAGCACTTGGGCCGCTCTCCTCTCTTCTTGCTCATCCGGTTGTCGTAGGCGCGCTGAAAGCGACTAGACACCAGACACAACTCATCATGGCCAAGCGTCGCAAGCTGCTCCTCTGTAACAGACATCAAAGCAGAAAACGAGAAGTTGTGTAACATGGGGTTAGTGACAGACTCACTAGAAGGGGTAGCCAAGGCCAGACTCTTAGAACTTGTACAAGCGAGGGAATCCCTCATCTTGTAATCTACCTCGGTGGCCTTGAGCTTACTATAGAGCGCCTCTACTCCAATCGTATCATACCCTGCCGACTCAATGATTGAATTCACCTTGATCTCCCATATTTTTCTGTCCAAAGCATTCAACAACTTGACAGCCTGCTGATGATCGGTCTATGGGAGGGCAGCGGGGGCAGAGTTGACACGCAACTTGTTGATGATCGACTGAAAGCGACTAAACAAGTCGTCTACTGACTCTCCCCGCTTCTGGACGAAATTCTAATATTCGCGCCGGTAAGTCTCCACAAGCCTAGCCTTAATCGTCGCAGTACCCTCATGGTGTGCACTAAGCGGTGACCATATCTCACGCGCAGTCTTAAGGTGACTCACTCTCTCATAATCCATGGGACCAAGCCCGGAGAAGAGAAAGTTAACAGCTTTGGCATTAGCCTCATGCTGAGCCACGATATCCTGCGTAGTACGCTCAGCAACTGGAAGCACCACAAAAGTCGTACTCTGAGTAGCATCCCATATGTCCTGACTCTGGCTAACAAGGAACGCCTCCATCCTACCCTTCCAGTAGGGATAGCCATCAGAGTCAAGGACGGGAATTTTCCCAGAGTAAGTCATAGTCGCTACGGTTTCTTCACCGGTTAAGGTATGGAAAACCTAACCGGCTCTGATACCACTTGTAGGACCGAGACGTGCGACTAGAGGGGGGTGAATAGGAGCACTTAAAAACTCAAACTCAAACTCCCACCGCAGTGCAAAACGGAAACAACGCCCACAACGAAACTAGACACCGTCCACTGAGAGGATACGTATCTAACTCACAACACGTGCTTGGTACCATCCACTGAACAGATACGTACCAAGCACCAAGCGGAAGCACACGCTCAAACGGCTAAGAAAAAGAGTGCAAAAGGAACCAACTCTGGAGAACTGCAAATTTCAGACTGACAGGGCTGCAAAGAAAAATCTCAAAACCCCTCAATAAAAGCTCCAAAAATTCTCCCAAATTATCACACCTTCACAAGGCAATAGGGAACAACTCCAGAAAATTTCAGGTCAATTGGAGCAAGTTGTGACCACCGGACTGTCCGGTGGTTAACCACCGGACTATCCGGTGCTTACAGCCTAACACTCCAAAAAGATTCGAATCAAAACCCTTTCAAACCAACTCCAAAAATTATAAAATTTTTAATGGAAGTTAATAATGAGCCAAGGAACAACTCTACAAATTTTCAGCTCAATTGGACAAGGAATAAAATTCCTAGAGCCACCGGACCATCCCGTGGTTAACCACTGGACTGTCCTGTGGTTAAAAACTGACAGACTAACCCGAAAAGAAAAATACCAAAACCAGGTCAAAACACCTCCAAATGATCTAAAATTTTTATACGAACTTTATGATTCACTGATAAAGAGCTCCACAAAATTTCAGCCCACAATTCCAAGGTTTGACACCTAAACCAAACAAGACTTGAAAGTGGACAGAACCAGCAGGAAAACTGGACAGCAGGAAACTTCACACAAAAGCAATCCGAAACTTGACCAAACCTTCTCCAAACATCGCGAAAATTGGCACAGACTATCCTAGCCCCATTCCAAAACTATTCCCAAATGATCTATGCAAAAATATTACAGGATTAGCGGGAATTTCAGATCTCGTGAAGAGGTGAATATTTGGGTAAGAAAGGGAAAAGCTCAAGAACAACTTGCTCGTGGCAATCCTTTGGGATTGAGATATTCTAAGACATAATCTCCACGTCCTTGCAAGTCCAAAACACAAGGAAAACAAAGGATTCAACCTTGCCCAAAACAAACACCCAAAAGCCCAAGGATTAAAGCCAAAAACCAAAAAGAGCAAAGGGAGGAGAAGCACACAAAGTTGCTGCACGAAACCACTTCGATTATGAGCCTCAAAAGAGGTCTTGGGTCAGATTACAACGAAGGATTTCGTCCCAAGAAACCACCCTCACCTTCCCTCTTGATTTGGAGGCTAGATCTCACCCTAACCCTCCTAAACTTGGAGCTCAAAGCTTGAGGACGAAAATTACACAAAGCAAATGAAAACCTAGCTACCAAGACTTCCTCTAATGACCAGCTCTTAGGCTATTTATTCACCGGTTCAGTTTTGGCATTTTTACACATAGACCCCTAACACTAGAAACGCTCGGAGGGGCTAAAACAGAAAAGAACCCAAAATATCGGGGACGGACGACCACGATGAAGACTTGATCTTCTTAGCTTCCACGCAATCTTCGGATGTCCTCCACATAGCCAGTAGTCCAATCCCCCTTTGCACTCCCGGTTTTGAAGTCAGAAACCTAGAAACTTTAGGAGGTCTCCGTCTGGGCCGGACTTAGCCCATCTTCTCTATCTTGGCGAGTCATGGCCCAACTCGCCAAGCCTTGAATAGCTTGGGTGGCGGTTTTGAGCCGAAGCCGCCAAAGCCTACCTCGCACGCCTTCGCGCCATGCACTCGGGTTGGAGCACCATGGTGGCACCCGGCTTCTCCAGTCCATCGGAGTTGCCTCGCGGTCCATCGGAGGGCTTACACCACCGTTGCCGATCCGCCCCTCCGTGTACCGAGCTTCCATGGTCGACCGACGCCGAGCATTGCCTCCGGTCCATTGGAGGGCTTTTGCCTGAGTCCATCGAGGTCTTCATCATCAACCTCCAGTCCATCGGAGGGCTTTAGCTCGTTGACAATCACTCATCACACCAGGAGAGCAATGAGGCCGGTCCATTGGCTCTCAATCTCCCCCTTGATGAGTGCATTATCGACACCTTCAACCTGTAACCTGAAATAGAACAAAGACAAGAGAAAAGCGTAACACCGAAAAAGAAAGAAAGAAAGAAGAAAGTTGCTCAAAATGCCCAAGAACCAAATACAAGCAAAGAAACAGGGCACAATGAGACAACAAAAGAAAGCAAAGCATCGGCTCCTCAAGACAGAGGCAAAAGGCTCAACGCACCGATGCAAAGAGCATGCTAAAAGCTCAAACTCCCCCTGAAATACATCCTCACAAATGCAATGTGAGTGCAAAGCTCTCCCTCAACTAAATCTCTCCTGAGTTCTCCCTCTTGTCCATATTTTTAAATTTCTTCCTCTTGGAGAAATACACTAATCTCTCCCCAAATTTTTCCCCCTTGTTGACAATGGACACATCAAGGGTTCCGTGAACTCAACCCCCCCTCAAAATATGCTATGAAATGCAAGGAGTGTACCTGAAAGAGCTCAGAAGGAATGGAAAGCTAGTAATCACAAGTTCTAGCATACAGAGCAAGTGAGGGCAAGGAAGCATACAACAAGCTCAAATGAATCTATCTTACACATATCAAGAGTAAGCTTGCTTTTCAGGGTTAAAGAAAAAAAACATCACCAACATGAATAGCACCTAGCAAGATAGGCATGAACAACAAAATGCTAGCAATGCATACAAGGTGTGCTACTCTCAACCAAAGCATATACAACTAGCCATAAGCATTTTAGAGACTTGCAAATTTCAGATTTAGACATTTGTAGTCAAAAGCAAGTTCTTTTGGTGCCAAGGGTTATTTACTTGTCTTTTGTCACTTCTTACCAACCAATGCCAAGCCTAGGTTATATAACCATCAGAAGCTTAAGACAAGGTTTTGGTCATACACAGCCTAGTCCAAATTCATGCCAAAGTGCAAAGGCACGCTGTCTCGAACTAGATCAGTGTAACAAGCAAACCCACCTGGATCTTTCTCAATTCATTATATAAGACACACTTGTAAGTATTTTGATTCAGATTTCAATTTAAGCAAGGTGTCAGAAAAGCTTTGGCATTATCATAGCAAAGGCATACAACTAGCATATCCAGATATGAAAAGATAGCATACCATTCAACACTCCTACACATGCTAGGTAGCCAAATCAAGTGGTGATCATGGTTTTTGATTTACAAATAATAAAATGACTTAGCTCATAGTTAGTATTCAACAGACTCAAGAGAGCTTAGCCAACCATGATCAAGCATGCATCTGTACAGACTAGCACAAGCAAGTACTAACTCATCATTCCAAAAGAGCTCTAGTACTAGTGAAAATGCATATGATACAGTGCAATGCATGATATGATACAATATGCAAAAGAAACAAAGAGAAATAAAAGCATGATAAAAGCAAAAACTAAATTACAGAAGCTATTCCTTACTAAAAGGAATAGCATACTATCCCTGACTAAAAGGGATAGCACACTCCAAGCTCACCTCTCAGACGCGTAAAAGTGTCAAACTCTAGGGGTTTGGTAAAGATATCGGCCAACTGGTTTGCTGATAGTACATGGATCAACTCTATGTCTCCCTTCTCATAGTGATCTCTCAGAAAGTGAAAGCTCACGTCTATGTGTTTGTTTCTAGAGTGCAAAGCGGGGTTCTTAGCTACAGAAATAGCAGAAGTAGAGTGAACTAGAAGAGGGATTCTACCAAACCTAAGGCCGAAATCACTAAGGGTGGCTTTCATCCATAAAAGTTGGGAGCAGCAACTAGCAGCAGCAACATATTCTGCTTCAGTGGTGGAAAGAGCTACACTAGCTTGCTTGCGGGAGGACCAAGAGACAAGAGAGGTTTCTAAGAGTTGGCATGTGCCGGAGGTTGACTTGCGATCAATCCGGCAGCCAGCATGGTCAGCATCTGAGAACCCTCTAAGAGAAAGAGAAGAACCCGAGGAATACCAAAGACCAAGCTCAGGAGTGAATTTCAGATACCTGAAAATGCGCTTCACCACTTGAAGGTGAGAAGTCCTAGGAGAAGCCTGGTAGCGCGCACAAAGACAGACCGCGAACTGAATGTCCGGCCTGGTCGCCGTCAGGTACAGAAGTGAGCCGATCATCCCTCGAAATTCCTTCTGGTCCACCGCCTCCCCATCTTCATCAGCATCAAGCGCCGTGTTTGTACTTATAGGAGTTGTCATGGGTTTAGAGTCACCCATGTTAAACTTGTTGAGTATGTTCCTTGTGTACTTGGCTTGATGGATGAAGGTACCCTCAAGGCCTTGCTTGATCTGCAGCCCGAGGAAGAACTGGAGCTCACCCATAAGACTCATCTCAAATTCCCTGCTCATCTGTTTAGCTAAACTAGACACCAAAGCGTGAGATGAACCACCAAAGATTATGTCATCAACATATATCTGAACTATCAGGGTGTCACCGCCATGACTCAACAAAAACAAGATCTTGTCTACTGAACCCATCAAAAACCCAGACTTGAGCAGGAAACTCTTCAACCTAGCATACCAAGCTCTAGGAGCTTGCTTCAGACCATAAAGGGCTTTCCTCAACTTATACACCCGGTCTGGAAATCTAGCACTCTCAAAACCAGGATGTTGTCTCACATATACCTCCTCCTCAATGAACCCGTTCAGGAAAGCAGACTTGACATTCATTTGCTGCAGTTTGAAGCCTTTAGAGGCCGCAAAGGCAAGCAAAATCCTAATGGCTTCCAAACGAGCTACAGGGGCAAAGGTCTCCTCATAATCTATCCCCTCCTTCTGATAGAAACCCTGGGCTACCAATCTCGCTTTGTTCCTCACAACCATCCCATCCTCACCCTGTTTGTTCTTGAAAACCCACTTGGTACCTATAGGGCGACAGTTTGGTGGAGGTTCAACTAAATCCCAGACATGGTTTCTCTCAAAGTTCTCCAACTCCTCATGCATGGCGTTCACCCAGTTAGGATCAGATGATGCATGTGACACATCCCGGGACTCAAAAGAAGCAACATATGCAGAGTGGGAGAAAAAGGCTAGAGAGTTAACCGAAGAGCGTGTGACACGCTGGTGAATATCTTCAATCATCCTGTGTGGAGGGTGATTCCGCTGGACCTGCCGAGATGGTACAATCTCGGAGGTCACCTCCCCCGCGTCCTCAGCGGGTCCAGCCTCTGCATGAGCTTGCTGTCAGGGGAGCGAGGAGGAAGCTGTGGGCAAGGGTCCTCCTTCATCATCTGAGCTCGTAGCAGAGGGGGCAGGAGCTGTAGCCAGTGCAGTGGCTCCTGCATCACCATCATTAACTGCACCTTCCTCATCCTCAAAGATGGGGGTACCTTCTTCATCATCACCTGAAAGCTCAAAGGCAGGGGTTGTGCAGGGCATAGTTTCATCAAAAGAAACCTCACAAGTCTCAACAACTTGCTTGGCCTCTAAAATCCATACACGAAAAGCCCTAGAACTAGAAGCATACCCCAGAAAAATCCCATCCAAACAATGAGACTCAAACTTGTCCAAATGCCCCGCCTTCTTCAGCACAAAGCACTTGCAGCCAAACGCTCGCAAATGCTTGACGCTGGGCTGCCTACCAAACCGAAGTTCATACGAGGTCTTCCCAAGGAAAGCTCGCAAGAAAATCGGGTTCGCAATGTAACAGGCCATATTCACTGCCTCAGCCCAAAAGCGCCTCGGAGTCCTATGCTCATCGAGCATCGTCCGTAGAAATGTTTGTACCATTAGCACCTAGCAAGATAGGCATGAATAGCTCCACAAAATTTCAGCCCACAATTCGAAGGTTTGAGTTTCTTCATTAGTACTAAAGACATCTAGTCTGAAAAAGGATGGGTTCTCAAATTGTTTAGATTCGGCATATGAATTGTATATAGGAGTGGTTTGTGTGCTGTAGAAATGTTTGTACCATTTGGCTGTTTCAGCTGCATCGGTCTGGGTTATAGGCAATTGGTGCAAAGCTTGGCCAAATGAGGTGCAACGGATGGATTTGCCTGTGAGGTCTGGAAAAGATTGGGACTCGAGTGATGGAAAATCTAGGATTTCATTACGAATGTACGGTTGACTCTAGAGCTGAACAAACCACCAAGGACCGCTTGTCTTGATGCGTTGTCCAGCCAATATGCGCTGGGTGTTCAAAGAGAGATGACGGTACAGTATGCCTAGAAAGAGTTTGCCTAAGGCAATGGACCGACCTTGAGCCAGCGCGGTGGCCAAGTTGAGGTAATTCTTGGTCGGGGCTAAAGAAGAACCATTGAATAGGAAATGGTCAAGCCACAAGTTTAGGAAAGCGATGTGCTCTCTCTCTGAAACTGAACCAGACTGCTTGTTGTGTTGAGCGATATATTGGCTCCAGTTTCGGGTACTGCTCTTTTCTACCATTTTCTTATAAGGACATTCAGATAGGTGGAATGGAGAGGGGCATGTAGACTGCACATCTAGCCCTAAGATCATGACAACGTCCATGAGGGTGGGTGTCATGGGACCAGAGCCGAATAGGAAGCAGTTCAGGCTGTCCGACCAGAAATAGCTGATGGATCTAAGCAGATTGTCGTCCTTCTCCAGGGGACAAAGAGATAGCGTCAGAGCATCGGTTATGCGCATAAATTGCCAAGTGGAACTATATGCGCGCTCAACACACTTGTACCAATCAGCCCACCCGTCCATGGGGAATGGCCCGGCGCGGAGTTGGTTAGCCCACAGATCTAGGTCTGGATCGACATGGACAAAAGGCAGGCATTTGGTCTCTGTTCTAACAAGGTCATATGGGGGCTCATAGGATTTGGGTCCTAAATTGTAGGAATTGGAATTGGCCGAGGTTGGGATCAGTATATCATCGGCCTGGATGATTGAAGAACGAGTGCAAGGTAAAGATAACAGCTTTGTGAGAAGCATAATTGCAGAGGTAGTCAAAGCCTTTACCTTCAATCCAAATATGCCCCCGCAAAGAGTCTACTCTTCTGTTGTGCTGCTTGACGCCGCCATTTTCGCAAGTCGCTTGGAGCTGGAGATGGTGGAAAAGTGTTTGTCGGCGGAAAAAGGGGAAGAAGATGAGTTCTGGTTTGGTATATATGCCTTTATGAGGCACTGACTAATGCGGGATTTGGAAATTTCGGTTGGAGGAAGCATGTCCTCTGAGTTGTCGGCTTGTCAAGTTGTGTTTGACTAAAGTCAACGAGTCAGAGCCGATTCAACGATTGACCAGTGAGCCGATTGTCTACTAGGAATCGGCTATAAAACATATTGGCTTGTCATGATAAGTTAAAGCTGATTGAGGGATTTTTCGAGTCAGCGCGATGCTGCTGAGCCGATTGTAGTATGAGGGAGAATCGGCAAGAAAATAAAAAAAAGGGACAGAAGTTCAGAAAGGGGATTTCATTAATTTACATAGCAAAATACATCCTTGAGCCGATACTACGGCTGTTAATCCCAAAACCTAAGGATTATCTTACAGAAGAGCCGATTTAGTGGCTAAACTACTCAGGAACTAGGCTAATCCTAACTGCTACTAAGACAAGATGATCTAAGCATCACTGTCATCAGCCGATTCCTCATCGGCTTCTTCGCCCGCGCTGTCGTCGTCCTCGTCGTCGGCGTCCTCGCTCTCGGTTGGAGCAAGGTTAGACGAGCCCTCCTCGTATTGAGCCTCGAGATCTTTGTCCTCGTCTGGCTCCTCCGGCTCGACTTCGTCGGAGTCCTCCGGCTCGTCGGAGTCCTTCTCCTTGTCGCTGGCATCCTCGTCTTCTTCATCGCCCTCTGCCTTGTTGTTGGAGGGCGGTGTCCCTAGGCGCCTTCTCTTCGCGGGACGCTTGGGCGAATTATGGTCCGGGCGAGGGACCCATGAAGGGGAGGCGATGGCGTCCTCCGGGTCCTCGGAGCAGCGGAGTTTGATCGCTCCGTGCGGAGGGGACGGAATGTCCGGCCCCCCACCTCTTCAGCCAAGCCTTGGTAGCTAGGCTTGGGGACCGCTCCTCGTCGTCCGATGGAGCGGCTAGGGGAGCTTTGTCGGCTCCCATGATTGGCAGCGGAGCAAAGCCCGGCGGCACGTCCAGGCAGGGCGGCAATGGTGCCGGTGCATCGGATGCTACGCCTAGAGCAGAGGCGACGGTGGGGGAGGAAGGAGGAGTAAGAGCCCGTGGCCCAGTCATAGAGGAGAAGGAATGTGGCGATGGTGGGTGGTTGCTACCAGAGGAAGACATGGCTGAAAATGGGGGGTTTTCTTGGCTTTGTTGGCTCAAGGAAAGGGGAAGACTGGATGCCGATTTGAGAGGAACAGGGGGATGCCCTGCCTTTTATTAAACGTGAGGCGATGGAAGGCGAAGGGGCGCCGTACGGGAAGCCAAGGGGTCACGCAAGCCATCATGGTGGTTGCCATGGAAGACCGTGTGGCGGTTTAGATCGATGGGACGTACATGGTCAGGTTTCCCACTTCTCTAGTTTTGAAATAAATAAATCTTTATTTGCCAAAACCAAGGGGGCATGTGTTGACAACGGAATTTGGCCGCCCCTGTTAATGGGCCAAGATCGGCTTTGGGCTGGAAAGAAGTCATCCAAGGGAGCGACGGCGGAATGATAGAACAGGCCATTGGGCCTTGTATCATAGATTAAAGAGTCCAGTTTTAGTTACTTAGGGTTTGTAGCTTAATTACAGAAGGGCAGGTTTGTTGCCCTAGTCTACGGACTATAAATATGTATCCTTACTATCGAAATAAAGTTGACGACATACATTTATTGAGCAGCGGCTGTCTCCACATCCCCTCGGCGCATCGCCACCTCTAGCGACTAGAGTTTCAGGTAATCGTCATGATGCCTTAACGACTTAGTTCGTTACAGGCATTACGACGTTAGTCGCCTGGCAAATCATGTACTAAAACGTTTTTGATGGCACGGTTTGCCAGTTACTGTGATGAATCTCGCGATAAGCTTTGCTTAGCGCGAGATCCATTAGTTACCCTGATGAATCTCATGTCAAGCCTAGCTTGGTATGAGATCCATCACGTGTATGAGCCGATATGCTTACACATCGGCTCATATACAACTTGTTGTCATGCTAGTATCTGTTGTGGTGCATGCTTTTGTGCTGTCGGTTTGTTATCAGTTTAGCATGTCACAAGGTTTAGAGCTTAGATTAGATTTGTTCTCATAGTTTTATCTACAGATCACATGTTAGTAGAAAGATCCGATGTATACCCTGTCTTGCCTTTTATCGCTTTATCAAAGATGCATCTGTTTTCATATCATTCCTATAAAATCTTTGGTACATCAGTAGCTGTAAGGGATGTTTGACGTTCATCTGGATGTTTTAGCTGACTAGAATAGATCTAGTCGTGCTTACTTATCTTTTATTTAAGTACTTCTATATGTTGTATCTGGATATATTGTTGGTAAGATGGCAGGGTTCTGCCGACGAAGAAGATCCGATCCGGGATGAGCCGATCCGAGTGATCCGGCTAGTATTTAACGTTTAATCTGTTTTGTCTGCTTATACAGGGGAAACAGGAGTCAACCAACGCCAACACCATCACGATAACCTCCCTAGCTAGGTTATAAGCCAGGTGGCATGCCCAAGCAACACCGAGCCAAGAACGATCGGCTGATCCGTCAGCGGATCGTGGGTCGCAGCATGGAGGAGCGGTCCCAATGATCCACATACACCTCCCGGCCCTATTGTGTGAAGCTCTCTAGGGAACTACCCGTCGGTTTCCTGGTACAACATATGCCATGTCTACTTTCGAGTTACATGCGGGTGTCATAGAACAGATTGATAGAGTCAGGAAGCAATGCCTTTGGCGAGGCAATAGTACTAAGACCAAGGGTGGTAATCTGGTGGCCTGGCCTACTGTTCTAAAACCCAAGGACAAAGGTGGTCTTGGCATCACAGACTTAACTATACAAAATGAAGGGTTGCTACTGAAACAGCTGCATAAGTATTACTTTAGAAAGGATGTCCCCTGGCTGCAACTAGTCTGCGGAAAGTACTACCAAGGGAAGGTGCCACATGGTAGTAGAGTTGTGGGCTCCTTTTGGTGGAGAGACATTTTAAAGCTTTTTCTAGATTATACAACACTAGCGGCATGCAAGGTAGGAGATGTGATGAGGACATCACTCCTATGGTTATGCAAGGACCAATTACAAAAGTACGTACAAAACAATTGAATCAACAGGTGAGCTCGTTTCTAGGTGCCCGTAATTCTACTTATAAGGATGGTATGCTACCTAATGATATTATTGATTATATTGTACTTAAGAATTTAGGAGAGGACCATGAAGGCCTTGGAGACTGGCACGGGCTAGGAGGAGGACCAAAGGGGCGTCCAAGTCAAGATGGAGGCCCAATTCTACTCGGAGACGACTTTCTCGGCCTTCAGGACCAGTCTTCACTAAAATCGTCGCCCAGGCCGCAAACGGACTCCAATTTTGACGATCCACATATGCCTGGAAAGCTAAGAAGATAACCTTTCCAATGCCTCTAGTTTGAGGTCATTTGGAGTTCGGAGTCATCAGGAATTTACTTTGGAAGTTTGCGGACAGAATCTGTCCAGGGGCTGTTTTTTCCCTATTCGGGCTTTTGGCCCATGTATCGTCTTAGAGTCCATCACGGACGCGTCTAGGCTTCATATGGTCGCCCTAAACTCTATATAAACAGTAGCCGCCGCACGAGTTAGGGTTTGGGTTTTGCTTAGAAGTTTTCTTTCGAGAACAATTCGCCGTTCGTGTATCGGTTTGTGAAACCTCAACTTTATCAGCACAAGTTAATTCTTGATTGTGTTTCTTTTTCGTTCTTGCTGGTGTTCTTCGGTTGCATTGCAGGAATGATAGCCTTCTTGGCGAGGTCGATTGCGCGCGTCACGCGGTCGATAACCATCGGAGCAGTGGTGTAGTGATTGCAAGGATTCGAACCTCCTGGCTCGGAGCCTTCTTCATCAACGTCGAGTTCTCCACCCCTAAACCGACATACCTTACGGAAGAACGGGCTTACACCTATCAATTGGTATCAGTTTCGAGATTGCCCGTTAGGTAATCCCTTGTATCCTTTAGATTAGATTTGTTTTTCATACCTAGAGTCCTCAAAAAGCCAAAAAAAAATTCCGCTGTCCCATAACCATAGTGCCGCAATATTCGTTTTCAGTTGCTTTGCTGAGGTTTCATCCCCTGTGGTTGAGTTTGTTGCTGGTTAGGGTTTGTTCATCATCGTAGTGCCCCCGTTTCCATCATCATCCATCCATTTTCCATCATCCACACCACGTTCGTCTTTTCTGCCGCTGTTAAAACCCTAATTTGAGGTATCCTCAGTAAAACGGCCGTAACTTTTCGTTCGGAACTCGGAATAGGGCAAATAAGTACATTTCGGAAATCTGCAGAAAATTTTGCATCTGGTTCTCCCTCGCTTTGCTGGGTTCGGCGACCGCATTTTTGCGAAAATCGGCTCAGAAAATCGGGATTTCGGCCATCGAAGTTTCGGCACGCTTGTGTTTGACGCGGTTGTTCTCGCTGTTTTCCTTCTATAGTCCATATCCTGTTTCCGTTTGTTCTAAAATTTTCTGTGGTCCTTCTCTGCTGTGAACAAATGTGAAAAAAAAAGTTGCAAAAAATAAAAAGAGAGTGAAAAAAAAAGTGAAAAAAAAACAGTGTAAAAAAATATAGAAAAGATTAAGTAAGTTTCGTTTCCTCTTTTACCTCTCCACCTTCCAATTTGTCATACTTGGGTGCTTTGATTTTGAATAGCTTTTGGCCAGCAACGACCTCCTGCATTGGATCATTATTCAGTTTTGCTAATCTGTTACGATATTGTTTTTGCTTAGCCACATATTGAGCCATCCCAAGCTCCACTATATTTCTCTTGAGCAGTAAAGGTCGGTCTCTTGCAATCATCCCACTGTTCAGGTGTGTTATTGTCTCTTGACCGTCTTCGCCTCTGCTAGGATCGCCATTGTCTTTTGCTGTGCACGGTAAGAACATTTGCAAGCGCTTGGTATACCCTTGGAGTGTGAGTGATCCCACCTTTCTACTTGTTACGGATAATCTTGTTTCTTTTTCTCTGTCTTGTGTCACTAACCATGGCAGGACTTGATCCCTTCTTTCAAGGCGACGACGATGGCTATGTCTCAAAGGGCGAACTAAAAAGACTTATTGCTGCGCAAAACAAGCTTCTTAGTGATTTCAGGGCGGACGTTACTCCAGCTTTGCACGATATACGACATGTGATGGATGATTTGTCGACGCGACTCGACGCTGTTGAAAACAAGGTTGCTACTTCTACTTCTTCTTCTTCATCATCCGAGAAGTCCCAGTCTGAGGTTTTCAGTGAGGAAGGGGATGACGAAGCATATAGTAAACAAGATTGGCGTTCTGGTAAACAGGGTAAAAAACCACATCGACCACCTCCACCACCTCCACGTCGCGGCAACAACGGAAACAAAGGTAATAGAGGTGATAATGATAACCAGTTTGCTAGGGTTAAGTTTAAAATTCCTCCCTTTGATGGTTCATATGATGCTGATGCTTACTTAGATTGGGAGATGATGGTTGAACAAAAATTTAACTCTCATATGATTCCTGCTAATCAGCGTGTTCGATAAGCTACTAGTGAATTTATTGGTTATGCTATACTTTGGTGGAATGATTTAGTTAAACGTGGTCAGGACCCAGATACATGGTCTAAGCTTAAACGTTCTATGCGTAGTCGTTTTATTCCTCTTTCTTATAAGCGTGATTTGAAAAAGAAATTGCAACATTTTGATCAAGGCAATCGTTCTGTTCATGAATACTATAATGATTTGCATGTTGCCATGTTGCGTTGTGATATTGATGAGAAAGATGATGATACTATGACACATTTTTATTCTGGGCTACGCAAAGATATTCAAAATATTGTTGCTTACAAAGACTATAACACTACAGACCAGTTGTTCCATATTGCTGTTTTGGCTGAACAAGAATTGCAGGACCGTGCGCAATCTTCGCGCAATACTTTTGGTGTTTTATCTTCTTTCAGGTTGCAATCGAGCAAGGGACATGTAGCACCGCCTGACACGAGACGTACTTTACCACCACCAGCGACGTCTTCTACGCCCGAGGTGAGCAAATCTGCTTTTGTGCCAAAAACAGGGAAGACCGACACTATCTCTGCTACAACACCTACCACATCAGCAAACATTGTGTGTCATCGGTGCAAAGGGATGGGACATGTCATGAGGGAGTGTCCTAGCAAGCGAGCCTACATTGCTACAGATAATGGTGGTTACATCAGCATTAGTGAAGCTGAGGAGGATGTATAGGCTTCAGAGGAGGGGTCAGCAGCTTTTGGCGGAGATGATGCGGAAGACTGCACTCACAATGGCACCTATGTTGTTCAGCGTATTTTGAGTGCACAGGTGGAACATGAGGACAAGTTGCAGCGGCATAATCTATTTCAGATTTATTTTATCATCAACAAGTGCCGTGTTCGTACTATCATTAATGGTGGGAGTTGCAATAATTTGGTGAGTGCTGATTTTGTCAAAAAATTTAGTCTTTCGACACGTGCCCACACTCATCCATATCATATTCAATGGCTTAACAACAGCGGTAAGGCCAAGGTAACACATACTGCACGTGTACATTTTTCTATTGGTACCTACCATGACTATGCAGATTGTGATGTTGTTCCTATGCAAGGATGTTCTCTTTTGTTGGGTAGACCTTGGGAATTTGATACTGATGCAACACACCATGGTAGAACTAATACATACACTTTTGTGCATAAAGGCAAAAAAATTACTTTGCTTCCTTTGACCCCTGCTGAAATTGTGAAATGTGATACGGCCATAGCTGAAACTGCAGAACGTGATAAGGCTTTAGCTTCTGAAAATCAGCAAGCATCAAAATCTATTGTTGCACTTAAAACTGAACTGTCTACACCACCTACTAGTTCTCCTGCTATTAAGTTAAAGGGTGGTGCTATGCTTGCAACAAAATCTGATCTTGCTGCGTCTGTCTTTGATGATGTTTTCGGATATGCTTTATTGTGCAAGAGGGTTCTATTTTCGCTTGATGATATGCCTCCCTCGTTGTCGCCTGCTGTTGCTAACCTTTTGCAGGAGTTTAAGTATGTCTTTCCTACTGAGATTCCACCCGGCCTACCACCCTTGCGAGGAATTGAGCATCAAATTGGTTTGATCCCGGGTATTACTTTGCCCAACCGTGCTGCATATAGGACCAACCTAGAGGAGGCTAAGGAGATACAGAGACAAGTCCAAGAGCTACTGGACCATGGGTACGTACGTGAAAGTCTTAGTCCTTGTGCTGTTTCTGTCATTTTGGTTCCTAAGAAAAATGGTACGTGGCGTATGTGTGTTGACTGTCGAGCCATTAATAATATAACCATTCGTTATCGTCATCCTATTCCTCGTTTAGATGACATGCTTGATGAATTAAGTGGCTCTGTCATATTTACCAAAATTGATTTGCGTAGTGGCTACTATCAAATTAGAATGAAACTAGGTGATGAGTGGAAAACTGCTTTCAAAACAAAGTTTGGCTTGTATTAGTGGTTGATCATGCCTTTTGGGTTAACTAATACACCTAGTACTTTCATGCGCTTAATGAATGAGGTTCTCCGTTCTTTTATTGGGAAATTTGTGGTGGTTTATTTTGATGACATATTAATCTATAGCAAATCTTTTGATGAACATCTTGATCACCTACGTGCTGTTTTTGTTGCGCTACGCGATGCGCGCTTATTTGCTAACCTTGAGAAGTGCACCTTTTGCACCGATCGAGTTGGATTTCTTAGCTACATTGTTACTCCACAGGGCATTGAAGTGGATGAGACAAAGATTGATGCTATTCGGAGCTGGCCGACACCGACTACTATTACACAGGTGCGCAGTTTTCTTGGTCTTGCAGGTTTCTATCGGCGCTTCGTGAAGGATTTTAGCACATCGCTGCCCCACTTAATGAATTGACGAAGAAAGGTGTGACATTGGGGTACAACGCAAGAAAAAGCCTTTAACACATTGAAAGATAAGTTGACACATGCACCTCTACTGTAACTTTCAGATTTTGGTAAGACTTTTGAGCTTGAATGTGATGCGAGCGGAATTGGGATTGGAGGTGTGCTTCTATAAGAAGGTAAACCTGTTGCGTACTTTAGTGAAAAATTGAATGTATCTTCGCTGAATTATTCGACTTATGATAAAGAGTTATATGCTTTGGTGTGTTTTGGAGACTTGGCAGCATTATCTTTAGCCTAAAGAATTTGTTATCCATTTTGATTATGAATCATTGAAACATATTAGAAGTCAAGCTAAGCTAAATAAACGACATGCTAAATGGTTTGAATTTATAGAGTAGTTCCATATATCATTAAGCACAAGAAAGGGAAAGACAATGTCATTGCGGATGCTTTATCTCGCCGATATACTTTGTTGTCACAACTTGATCATCGCATCTTTGGTTTAGAGACCATAAAAGGGTTGTATGCTGCTGATTTTGATTTTAAGGAGGCTTTTCAAAATTGTAGAGAGGGCCGCACATGGAATAAATATGTGCTGAATGGTGGACTTCTTTTTCGGGCTAACAAGTTATGCGTTTTAGATAGTTCTATTCGTCTTTTGTTTTTATAGGAAGCACATGGAGGCAGATTGATGGGTCATTTTGGTGTAAAGAAAACAACGGAAGTGCTGACCGCTAATTTCTTTTGGCCTAAATTGAAGCGGGACGTTGAACGGTATGTTGCACGTTGCACTACTTGCAATAAAGCTAAGTCTCGCCTAAATCCACATGATCTTTATTTGCCTCTCCCGGTTGCTAGTGTTTCTTGGGCTGATATTTCTATGGACTTTGTTTTGGGTTTGCCGCGGACTAAGAGGGGGAGAGATAGTATTTTTGTTGTGGTGGATCGTTTTTCAAAGATGGCACATTTTATACCTTATCATAGAACGGACGATGCTTCTCACATTGCTAATTTGTTTTTCCATGAGATCGTTCGTTTACATGGGTTGCCAACTACTATTGTTTCGGATCGTGATGCAAAATTTTTGAGTCACTTTTGGCGGAGCTTATGGAATAAATTGGGGACAAAGCTTTTATTTTCTACTACATGTCATCCCCAAACTGATGGTCAAACTGAAGTTGTTAATCGAACTTTGTCTACTATGCTGAGGGCTGTTCTTAAAACAAATTTGAAAATATGGGAGGAGTGTTTGCCTCATATTGAGTTTGCTTACAACAGATCCGTTCACTCTACCACAAAGCTTAGCCCTTTCCAAGTGGTTTATGGTTTTAATCCTCATGCTCCTATTGATTTGATATCTTTGTTTTTTGAGAATCCTTTGCATTTGGATGCGTCACAACGTGCTGATTTTATAAAAAGCTTACATGAAACAAGTAAGAGTAATATTGAAAACATGAATGAGAAGTACAAACTTGCTGACAGTAAATGTAGAAAACAAGTGCTTTTTGAACCGGGTGATTTGGTGAGGTTACACTTGCGCAAAGAACGTTTTCTAGATTTGAGTAAGTCCAAACTTATGCCTCGAGCTGCTGGTCCTTTTAAGGTGCTTGAAAAGATTAATGATAATGCATACAAGCTTGAGTTGCCTGCAGATTTTGGGGTTAGTCCCACCTTTAACATTGCAGATTTGAAACCATACTTGGGAGAAGAGTATGAGTTAGCGTCGAGGACGACTTCGCTTCAAGAGGGGGAGGATGATGAGGACATCACTCCTATGGTTATGCAAGGACCAATTACAAGAGCACGTGCAAAACAATTGAGTCAACAGGTGAGCTCGTTTCTATGTGCCCGTAATTCTACTTATAAGGATGGTATGTTACCTAATGATATTATTGATTATATTGTACTTAGGAATTTAGGAGAGGACCATGAAGTCCTTGGAGACCGACACGGACTAAGAGGAGGACCAAAGGGTGTCCAAGTCAAGATGGAGGCCCAATTCTACTCGGAGATGACTTTCTCGGCCTTCAGGACCAGTCTTCACTAAAATCATCGCCCAGGCCGCAAACGGACTCCGATTTCGACGATCCACATATGCCTGTAAAGATAAGAAGATAACCTTTCCAATGCCGCTGGTTTGAGGTCATTTGGAGTTCGGAGTCATCAGAAATTCACTTTGGAAGTTAGCGGACAGAATCTGTCCAGGGGCTGTTTTTTCCCTATTCGGGCTTTTGGCCCATGTATCGTCTTGGAGTCCTTCACGGACGCGTCTAGGCTTCATGTGGTCGCCCTAAACTCTATATAAACAGTAGCCGCCGCATGAGTTAGGGTTTGGGTTTTACTTAGAAGTTTTCTTTCGAGAACAATTCGCCGTTCGTGTATCGGTTTGTAAAACCCCAACTTTGTGAGCACAAGTTAATTCTTGATTGCGTTCCTTCCTCGTTTTTGCTGGTGTTCTTCGGTTGCATTGCAGGAACGATAGCCTTCTTGGCGAGGTCGATTGTGCACGTCACGCGGTCAATAACCATCAGAGTAGTGGTGTAGTGATTGCAAGGATTCGAACCTCCTGGCTCGGAGCCTTCTTCATCAACGTCGAGTTCTCCATCCCTAAACCGACATACCTTACGGAAGATCGGGCTTACACCTATCAAGATGGTGCTTCTACCCTTTTCTGGACAGATCATTGGCTGGATGACCCAATCCAAACTATGTTCCCAACCTTAGCTGCATCTGCCTTGAACCTTGCAAGCTTGGTCAAGGAAGTGAATGAGGCTCCAGATTTAGCAAGCAACCTTTCTTTGCCTCTATCAGCACAGGCTTTTGATCAATTTCAACAACTGCAGCACATGTTGTTAGAGGAGTTTCCTCTAGATGATCAAGTGCAGGACACCTGGGCTCTTAATTCTAGAAATGATGCTCTGTCAGTTGCTTCCTACTACAAGATCAAGCATGACAACCTGCAGGCTTCAGCAATTTTCAGAAAGCTATGGAAAAGCAGATGTACTGCAAGAACCAAATTTTTCTTCTGGCTGATTTTGATTGACAGACTAAACACAAGAAGCATGTTGTTCTGCAAGAACCTCTTACAGCAACATGAAATCCTATGTCTAATGTGCAATAGCCAAAATGAGGAAACCATTGACCATCTCTTCTTTAGCTGTGAGTTTGCTAGGCAATGCTGGTCAAAACTCAACATCAACTGGACCCATTCTCAGGACATACAGGAACGGATACAACTCACGCAACAAGCTTCAACACTGCCTTTCTCTCTAGAGATCAGTGTGACTGCTATGTGGGTTCTTTGGAAGCTGAGGAACAGGAAAGTGTTTGATAATGAATCTGCCTTCCTGCATCTTTGGGTCTTGAGATTCAAAGAAGAAATGTCCTTGCAAAGTCTTGGACTCAAGGACTCTCTCAGGCAACTAGTTGTTATATGGCTACAAGCGTTGTAATTCGGTTTAGTTTGCTGCCGCTGCATTGGCTACCTTTTTGTTCTCCTTTCAGCTATAGTAGGCTCTTAGAGCTTCTCGTTTTCAGTTTGTGGTGGATGTAATTTTCCCATTGTGAGTTTTCTAAACTTCTCTCTTAATAAAATGCCTTTTTGACTGTGGGGACCTCCCCCATAGTCTTTTTTGGTCAAAAAAATGTTCTATGTATCACCTTCTCCATGTCCCCACACAATACATTATATATCTATTAGCCATCACATATAAAATTAAAAAAAATCTCGATCTCTCTCTCCCTCCACCTCCCCCATGTCTCTCTCCCCCCTCCTCCCATAGTGCCGCCTTCTTGAAAGGACCATGTCAAGGTATCCAACACAAGAGGGAGAGGAGGTGAAATGGGTTGCTAATTCGCTTTTTTAAAACCTAGGGCTATCTAGTGCATGACATAAACCTATCACATCCTACATATGCTAGTTAAGTCTAAGGTTTATCTATGCACTCTCTAACTTACCAAAAGGACTTGCAATCTAGAGCCAAATCTGATCAAACTAACCAGGAAAGGTAAAGGTATGCAAGAAAGTAAACGCGGAAATGTAAATATAGTAACTAAAGAGTAAGGGCAGGGGGTGGAAACTTCAGAGGTGACATGGAGATTTAATGTAGTTCACCACTAAGGACTACATCCACAGGCTCACCACAAAAAAAAAATCTGAGCTAGGCACTAAGACTCTTTCGATCACTGTCTTGCGCTTGCCATCATGGCACCTGGCAAGCAAAGGCTAAGTGACACCAAGCTACCAAGGTTTGGCCATTGCCACCATCTCTCTTTGTCACAAGGCACTAAATGATCACTACGGAGTTTGAAGGGTCTCCTTGTTCCCGCATAAGGTGTCGTTGCCACTCCACACCAAAAAGGCGAGGTCTAGCAACGATTATAATGTGGTTTGACCGCAGCCAAAGTTTCCCAATAGCTCACGCAAGAGCTACACTCAAGAAGAGCTCGCCGCTCACTCTCTCAAAGCACCAATCTAGCTTGAATTAAACATTAAGCACTATTATGGTGGTTGGAGTGAATTATAAGATTGTAATACTCATCTACACTTGTTGTGGTCTTCAGTAGCTCAAATACCCTTCAAGTGGCTACGTGGGGTGACTTATATAGCCCCCAAACACAAACTAGCCATTAGCCAAAAGACTGCCAGAAAGTGCATAGACCGCATTGTACAGTCCATACATTTGGAATACATCGGACCCTATGTTGCATTGCACTTGCCAACTAGACGTTGAACTAGCCGTTACTCCAAAGGTCTGAAATATAGGATGGTCTCACAAACCGTACCATCCGGTCATTGATCTTCATCCGCTGCTCAATCTTCGCACATTTGGCCAAAATTGTCCAATGTTTAGTATGTTGTCACAAACTGTACCATCCAATGTGTTGTATTCCTCCACAGCTCAATCTTCATACCTTTGGCAAAAGTGGTCCATCCCGTAGTATGGTCTTCTGTATCGTACCTTCCGGTCCATATATTCATGGTTGCTTCAACTGTCTTCTGCTGGAATGGTCCACTCCACTCATTTTTGAGAGACCATACAATCTGATCCTCATATTGTGCCAGACTTCCAATTCTTCAACCCCTTTGGGAATTATAGTCTGACTAGTGGGGATCGGATCATCCGGTCCTTACAAACCAGTGGGGAACCCCTCTGTTAGGGTGGCCCTTCTAGCCTCGCCTTCCCTTTAACCTAAACACATGAGAATATGCATCTAGACAAATTTATTAGTCAAGGTGTTGATTGTAAATCAATCACCAAAACCCAACGGTGGAATTGTGGCATAAAAGGCCATTTTCTTTACACTTATGCACCGCCCTGCACCCCCCCGCCCCCTCCCCCCCCCCCCCCGCGCCACCATCCACCATCTAGCCACCATGCAGGCCGCTACAGCAACAACATCCGCGCCTCTCCACCGTGGGCACGACGCCGACGCTCGACGCCCCTTCTCTTTCCCTGCTGGTCGACTTCATCATCGGCTTCCTCCGCCATGCACTGGAGCTACCCAAGGCCACCATTGCCCGATGCCCCTCTGCCTCTGACTCCACCCCTCCTCCGACTCCGGCCGGATCTGCCGCCGCTTGGTCTCCTCCCCTTCTTCAACTCTGGCTGGATTCATCTTCCTCACTGCTAACATGCCTCCATTGGCCCTCCTTTGCCTCGTCCGCCTCACAAGCTCTGTCGTTCAGGCATGGGGCCCACGGCAGTGGAGGATGCAGGTACAATCCCCACGCATGGGTGATGCACTGGCTCTCCCCAAAATTGGAAGATCATTGGAGGCTACTATTGGATTGCTTAGAGGATGTTGTCTCCCTCTAAAATTGGGTGGAGAACCCTTCAAGATTGAAGACAATCTCAGCTTATGGTGAACTAGAAAGTTGGGCTGCTCGCCAGCAGTGGCAAGCCAAGATTAATTCATGAGTATTTAGTTCAATATCTTTTATTTTTGTCAAGGATTTTTATATATTTTATAAAACGAAAATGACATGATATTTCCGCATTCTAGAATTTAGGCTATCAGCAGAGTTTTGTTTTACTTTGAAATATCTGATAGCCTCTTAAAATCATTGGCATGTTCCTGCTCACCAGGAAAAACAGATTGTTGTATCCAGTATGGTCAGCGCATGCGGATGGGCTTCAGCATCAAGGAGAGTCTCCTAAGATTGTTGTTCATCAAACAAAAATAGTGGAAAGTGAAACAAATGTGGTAAAAACAGGTCGTCATCCATATGAAACAATCCATTTCTAATTAAAATCGGTACGGAGCAACATTACATTAACCAAATTACAGATATTTATGCCGACCTATTGGAACATGCCATCTTATTTATATGTAATCAAGTGTTGAAACAAATAGTAGCAGGTAGTACCACACACAGCAATCCTTTGGCCATCATAGCAGATTATTAATTATCTTTACACCTCCATCATCGCAGTATGCATCGCAGATACGCACTTCGGTACGGTTACACAGCAGAACGTTAGGCTGTTCATTCGTGCTGTTGGAATGCATATAGTAATAATCTGGTGCCCTCCTTTCTGTGCTCACCTCCTGGCGTCATTGTTTTCGGTGCCATAGGTTCCGCCGGGGACTTCACTCAGAGTCTGAGCTGTAGGATAGCCAGTCGTCATTTCCATCTCCGTCGGGCCGAGCCCGAGATCAGCCTCCACCTGTGGCAACAGATGTGAGTTTTCCATAACTTGGTCACTAAGTTGCCGGAGCTCCTGCGCCACCTGCTCCATGGCCGGCCTTGCTGTGCTCGGAAGAGCTAGGCAACGGCTCCCTAACTCCGCGACTTGCTGGATCACCACCATGCTGCTTTCTTCAAGCACTATGTCCTTGTCCAGCAGCTCATGGAGGCTGCCTTGCCTCATAGACTCCTGAAACATCCATGCCAGGTTCTTCTCTGCTTTGGAGCTGGACCGTGGCTTCTTACGGGTTAAAAGCTCAACGAGGATGACCCCGAAGCTGTAAACATCGCTCTTGTCGGTGACCTGGAAGTCGTGCAGAAACTCTGGGTCCAGATAAGCCAAAGTTCCCTTGGGCACCACCTGAACGTTGTCCTTGATCGTTGAACAGCCAAAGTCAGACACCTTGGCGATCCAGCCGTCGGCGAGGAGGATATTTTCCGGCTTCACGTCGCCATGGAGCACCGGATGCACAGGATGCATGTGAAGGTGTGCGAGCGCTTCCGCGGACTCCGCTGCAATCCTCAGCCGGGTCGCGAGCAACACGCCGCGGCGAGGCCTCCCGTGAAGCAGATGATTCAGGTTGCTATACTGCGCGAACTCGTACACGAGCATGGGAGCCTCAAACTCCAGGCAGCAGCTGACAAGCTTGATGATGTTGGGATGGCTGAGATGGCAGACGATCACCAGCTCTTGTACGAACTCCTTCTTTCTGCACTCGTCGGTCCCCTTGCATCGCTTCACCGCGACAGCAGTGGCTCTACCGCCGACGCGGAGGGTCGCCTTGTAGACCATCCCATGCGCTCCTTCCCCGATGATCTTTGTTTTGTGGAAGTTACGTGTTGCAATCAAAATGTCTCCTCTGCTGTAGACTGTGAAGTTATCATTGCCCTCAACCTTCAACATATGCTGTAGCAGCTGCCCTCCGTTATGCTGAAAATGAGCATGCCTCTTTATGCTCCGCTTGTGGAAGAGCACTTTTATCGCTAGAAAAGCAACCATGGCTGCCAAAACGCCGGCTGAAATCACTGAAGAGATGGTTTTGTGAAATTATGAAGTAAAAGAACCATAGATAATGTTTATATGCACTCAGGTGTCACCTCTCCATGTATGATGCAGCTGCTTAAAGGAAATGTGGTTCTTTATTTTCCTTTTTTGATATAATCGAAGAAATTAATGTCCGACACAAGAAGAAATTAATGATATTAGTTTTCACCCTATATAGATATACCCATAGTTGCTAATGTAGACAGTGGTGTGATTCACCAAATCCCCGTGGTGAGTTGTGACACAGCTGTGACGCACGTCAACCTACAGCTTACAGGACCAGGGGCGAATCTAGAGCAAACTAGAGGAGAGTGCACTTGCCTTGTGGGTGCATAGACATAAACTGTGGAGGATGCAAATATGGTGGAAATCTGATCCATGTAGCTAGTTTTCCATTTTTTTCGTGGGTGCATGTGCATCCATGAACTTCTAAGTAGCTTTGCCCCTGTACAGGACTACTTCGCCTCACCTTCGACAACATCTAAGACTCACGTTCGGCAATTGCAGAGGACCCCGCAGCCACCACTAATCTCTGGCCACTGTTGGAGGACTGATGATGTGACTCTGCTTTACAAATTTCAGGTTACCTTGGTCGCAAGGGAGCCGAAGGCCACTGTCTCCGGACTCCGGAGGCCATTTTCTGAGATCGTTCCCATGGGAGAGCGACCATAAGCAGAACGACGCGAAGAGAGAGAGGCCAATGGATGGAGGATCTCGACGAGGAGTCCTGAGGGAAGGAGGCATCTTCGGAGCGAAGAGGACCAGAAGCCAGAGGGCAGAGGCGAGACGCTCAGCGAAGTAGACCGACGAAGGTGGACCCCAAGATGACCTTCACAGGGGTCTTATGGGCCCGTGCTCCATGGCCAAATGACCTTTATGCCCCAGAATATTCATAGAATGTAATAGCCTAATAGGCGAAAAGGTCTTAATATATTTTTAGTTTTAGTCGGTTAATCACCCTATAAATACCCCAAGGGCTCTCTCTGTAACGAATGAGACATCCTTAAATATACTGCTACACTACCCTATCTCTTATATTGTTGACATCCATCAAAGTGTTTATTGAGTCCTTATGTGCACTTCGCCAATAGTCACCTCTCCTCCGCCTTCTCTACCACCCACCGGCTTTCCTCCTGGCTCCGGCGGCTCCTGCCACCTCAGATTCGTCGCCCATTGACTGCCTCCACCACCAGCCAGAGACCTCCTCCGACCCCTCCTCTAGGTTAGGTGAACACAAGCCCCACTTGGTAACTTCGGCCCTAAACCCTAACGCTACGCGTTTAGTGGGCCGTGTGGGCCGCGCGGGGTTGCACGCTCGGGTGGAGGGAGAGGGTTGTGCAGTAAAGTTTCTGTTATTTTACATCTTTCGGTTCATTTGGGTTGGCCGTCGGGAGCTAAATGATGGGGGTTAAAAAGTTTTTGGGCCACACCCTCGTGGACAAGGTAACTCTGGTCCTAATTCTGCCCCTGCAGGTAGGAAGAGACAATATCTGTCTTTAGGGTTGGTAGAGTTCAATACATAGGGTTGGCAGAGTTTCATATCATTTGTGTATACCAAAATGCAATTTATACGCACTAGTCCATCAACCCGTGCGATATAGATTTAATCCGTAATAATATTAGAGTTGATTGTTTTAATTTATCTTTTGTAATGTCATTGTGCGTAATGTATATGCAAATTTAGAAATTATTTTAATTTATATTTTATGATGGCATATTGGATAATTTATATGCAGATTTAAGGCTTATTTCAATTCATCTTTTATAATGGAACGTTGAGTAATTTATATGCAAATTTAAAGGGATATTTTAATTCGTATTTCATAATAACAGGATGTGTAATTTTATGCAAATTCAAGAGGTTATTTAATTCATATTTTATAATGGCATGATGGACTTTTTTATACAAATTTAGGGAGATTATTTTATTTCATCTTTCATAATGTCATGGTGGGTAATTTTTTAGAAACTATAATAAATCTAATTATTGTTATTATTAAAGCTATACGATGGATGACCGAATGTTTCTGTGATTTTTATGATAATTTTTAGGATTTATCTTTTCTTTTAGAAAATAGATCTATTATTTGAGCTACATGATCGATGATGGGATGTTAATTACATAGAAAAAATATCTAGTGGCTATTAAGATTTCAATATGCAATCGATAATAGATTGTTTTCGATTATTGTGAGAATTTTTATGATTTTATTTTTTACGTAGCACATCTTATGAGCATTAATAACGAAGATCCAGAAGCAGTTTTTAATTAGCACAAAATATCTGTTTCATAGAAAAATTTCTAGCATCTTTATGACAAAAAGTCATTTAGTAGTGTAAATTTGTAAATGGAAAAAACTGAAAAAAAGAGTAAATTTGAAAATGGAAAAACTCTGAAAAAAAGGGAAGAAATTTGCTTTCGTTGAGAGTTGAACGCAAAACCTTTCATAATGTAGAGGTGGATAATTATTTAAAAAATAAATTGAAAATAGAAAAATCATTAAAAAAAGAAGAAATTTGTTTTCGTTGAGAGTTAAACTCAAAACCTTTGGTAATGACAAAGGTGGGTAATTACTTCGAAAACAGATCTAATGGCTATTAATATTCCACTATGCCAATTGATGGTTGGATGTTTCTGATTTTTGTTGGAATTTTTAGGATTTACCTTTTTTCTAGCGCGCTTCGCAATTCACGTTTTTTTTATAATCTCTAATTAGCAATAGTAAGATAGTAAATTGGAACATATTTGTTTCCTAAGTAAATTCCAAACTATATGTGCGTGCCAAGATTTTTGACACATAGTTTTGTCATTTCAAATAGATTACATTTATGGAGGCGACTAAATGGAGACCCCTCTCTATTGAGTGGGACCTTTACCGTAAAAGGAAATGTTTCTTTCTCAAAGCATTTTACTCTTCTAAAAAATCCATATATAGTTTTATAACTGAGCGTCCATATCAAACCCAATCAGACCCTCTTGTTTGTTTCAACAAGACCTTCAAACAAGATCCAACGTGATTATATTTTAATGACTCAAATAAATATAGGGAAAGTTACTTTTTAGGAAACAAAAGCTTTTTTTTGGTAAACAAATATTTTTACATATCAATTGTAACATTTTAGAAAGAAAGGTTTTTTTATATGTCCAATGTTACTTTTTATGCATTGAATGTTCCGTTTTGCAAACTATATTTTTTTTTGAAAATTTATTTTCCACAAACTCAATGTTTACTTTCAACATTAACTTTTTTGAGTATCATATTATGACAAAGAAGTAATCTCTCGATACAAAGTGACTTAAAGAAGTAACACAAAATAGATAGATTATTTTGATGATTAAACACGTGAAAGTGAAAATTTTAAATGATAGGTAAATTTTGTTTGAAAATGTAACATTTGATTGGAAAAAATAAATATAGAAAAGAATATTCATTATATAATGAGTAATATTTTTACTAAAAAATAACTTCACTATTAAAAAATGCCACTTTATCATATAACAGAAAAAGTATCATTATCATAGAAAAATAAGTTGTCAATACGGATTGGTTTAAAAAAGTGACATTATGTTTGTAAAAAGTAACATTCGATTGGTAGATGCATAAAGTTTTATTTTTATAAAAATAAATTTTATTTTATAAAATTAACTTTTATAATATTTGTTTGAATCAATAAACGTAGTCAAGTGAGGTCCTATTTCGAAGTGAGATATCAATAAAACAAACAATATGTCATGATCGGTGTTTTACTTGGTTGCTCTACTATAGAAGTACGAATTTATTACTAGTTGAATGTGACTTTTTCTATCACAGAAAAGAATATTTTTTTCACAGCAAAGTTATTTTTGTGTCATAAAATTACTTATTTATGACATTGATGTCGTATCAAAGTTAATGTATATAAATTAACTTCTCTCGTTGTGGTAAATAAATAGGATCATATGTTTGTATTTTAGAAAAAAAATCGAGGAGTCTTCCTTTAAAGCTAAATGGAGACCTCTCCATTAAATTTGTTGGGTACATTTAATGGTTATAAAATAACTACTCCCTCTGGTGTTTACATGATCTCTCGTACCAAGGACCAATTAAATATAATTGTTCTTTCCTATAATACCTCTAATAAATAGGACGTGGTTCCGTACCAAAACATAAAAGATGGTGGCCCAGGTGGTCATGGCACAACTCTCAAGGCTGTTAGAGCCAGTATTTGAGTTGTGCCATTTTTTGTTGACCAGTGCGTGCAAGTAGGAGAATGTGTGTGGGCTATTTACTTTGCATGGGAAATATAAGTATACTAACCAGATCAGGAGTATACGAGTCCAAAATAAACTTCAAATGCTTCAACATCAAGTATTTGCATTCAAAGTGAGAAACCCTTAAACATGAAGTATTTAAAGACCGGAAGGAGTAACTGTCGTGGTTTTTTTTTTACCACGGCAATAGATTTATTGTAGGCTACTGGGACTTCAAAAGCCTCAGAGGCTCAAGGATGCAAGGCATGCAAGATGAACGTAGGGATTTAGAGTGGTTCGAGATGAAGACTATGGTGAAATGTTTTTGTATTGCTCGTTCTTGGTGTTACATAACGGGTGCTGAGGGCTCCTCGTAGCAAGCGTCCCTCCTTGTCTCGGTGCCTGACTCCCCTTTAAATAGCCGAGGGGAACAAGCTTACATGAGAGAAAGGGAGTAAAGAAAAATAAAAGAGTAACCCACGACAGTACGATAAAACCGGTACGCCAAACACTACTGCTTATTTAACGCTATATAATCCGTTGTGTAAAAACTTTAAAAGTGCCATTACAAGTATTATATTTTTTTTGAAGAACCAAGGTTGTCTAGATGTAGTAGTACATTATTAGTATTATATTTTAAAAATTCCTCAGTAAAATATAATTTGTTACAAGCATATATACTGATACAAAGCTTAAGTCACAATTACAAGTTAAATAAGAGAGCATTAGTAATGAAAAAAAAGGCTCATGATAAGTAGTATAAAAAAGGATTAAAATACCTACCAATAGGCAGTATTGATCCATGGGGAAGAGGCAATAACTTTCTTTTGCATTCTTCAATCCAAGCATTTCCATGCCTTCCCACAGGACAAAAACAATCATATGTGCCGGGTTTGTTTTCGCAGGTTCCGTAGCAAGTATATGTACGCTTGTCCTTGCACTCGTCAATATCTATAAGATTACCAAAAGTGTTGTCAAAGCACTGTGTTACTTGTAAACCCCTTTTATCTGGGATATAATCACAGCTAACAAATTATGGTCATGTTCCTCATAGGGCCTATGCTTTATATTAATGGAAAAGCATCCATGTTAGTTTTGATGTTCACGGAAAATGATTTCCTTTTCTAGTTTGCGCTTGCATAGGATATCCAAGTCGATGTGTCCATACTCATTTGTTATCATGGTGCAACTTATCAATAGTGTACTTCATAAAGTAGCCATGTTACTTGTTATTCCTGATTGCAATGGTGTACAATTTGTACTTGCTAGTGGTCCATGTTCTAAGTTGAAGTTCTAACTTTAGTTATCATTGGAATAATTTAATATAGGAGTTAAATAGTATGGATTTTCTCCTTGTGAATTCAACTTCATGGCACATGTATTTGTTTAAACTACTAGAGAATGTGTCATTGATCCTTCCACATATATAGAGGCCAAACCTACATCCGGTACTGATGCAATGATGCTTGTGGATAGATGTGGGTCCATCTCATGAGTATTGGTTGCTATTACCAACGGATACTAATATACTAACATTAGGACAAATTCTTGTAAAAGAATTAGTTTCTGTTGGTGTTAATAACAACGGGTACTAATTTTTGTATATTAGTATTGGTCGGGTAACTCCAACTAGTACTAATTTTGCTAGGATATTTAGATCCTTCTTTCTCTCCAAGCTAGCGTGAAGAAGAGAGAGTTCTCAATGCTTTGTATGGGTATAGGGGAGGTGTTGCCCAATTTTATTCAACATTTGGAGATTTCAGTCATCAATAGTTTTTGTAGGGCTAACAACTTCATGCTCTCACCTTTTATTGTTAGGATTGTATGTTTTATGGGTTATAAGTAGAGAAACCGTGGTTTGTGTCACTACTACAAAACTGCACTGTAGGAGCGCCCCCCTATTCACATTAGGAGCGGCTCCAATAATGAGTTGTATCTATTGTTCTCAGAGCAGGCCCCATGAGAAGAGCCACTCCAGCTGATTACTCAGTAGAGGTGGTGGAAGTCATGAACTGCTCCTGCTATTTTTAGGAGCAATTCATACCATACACCGCTCCTACTGGTGCTAGTTAGTAGGAGCGGTGCATGGAATAAAACACTTCTAAAAATAGTAGGAGCGGTTCATACCATACACCGCTCCTACTGGTATGGATTCATACCATACACCGCTCCTACTAGTAGTACTGGTTCATGCCATAGGAACGGTTTATGGCATGAACCGCTCCTACAAAACTCCCCTCAAAAATTTTCGCTCTTGGCGCAAAAATCAAAATATCCCCTCTCCTCTTTAAAATACTCCCTTCGTCCCTTATCCTCGCACCCTCGACTCTATCACTCGACTCTCTGTCTCTTCTCTCTCTCTCGACGGCGTGCAAGCGGCGGCGACCGGCATGATGACCCCATGGTAGCGGTGGCGTCCCCGTCCTCCTCCTCCATGCCGGCATCCCCTGTGTGGGCGTCCACCTCACGCGCGCATCCTTGCCTCGGCAGGAGGTGCGCCGCCAACCCCGACCTCCTCCTCGTGCTGCCCAAGCAGCTCACGCGCCCATCACCTCCTCCCCTGGTCTCCAGTGGGTGCACGGATCCAGAGAGATGGGGCCTCCTACTCCAAGAGGCAATTCCGTCGCCGCGTCTTCGCTGACCCCTTCTCCAAGCTCGGCCGCCTGTTCGCTGCGCCGTCGACACCAAATCCTCATACCCACCCTCTCTGCGCTCTGCTTGGTGTTCCTCCTGCTGCAGCTCGATGTGGAGCCGCTCTCCTTGGATGATGCGTGCAGGCTCCTCTTCAAGGTCGTCCGGTGGAGGCTGGTTGAGCAGGAGCAGCGCCTCGAAAGCGCAACGGCCCAGCACGTGGCATGCGGTTGCTTTTCTTTGTTTTCTTAATCCACAGCAGGAGCGGCTCACGTTAAGAACTGCTATAATGAATCTTAGTAGGAGCGGTTCACGTTTTGAGCTGATCCTACTAAGCCATTTATAGGAGCGGTCTGCAAACCACTCCTAAAGTGGTTGATCTGCAAGAGCCCACAAATATCAATGCTTCCCAAAACCGATCCTATAAAGGCCTCATTCACCGCTCCTGGAGTGAGTTAACGTGTGTGTGGCAATGGAGATGGTTTGTGTTGCACTAGAGTGAACATATATTTTATTTATACAATGATCCATTTGAGCTCTAAATGTTTGGTAGATTGCATGTATTATGCGAGGGGACCAAGATGTCCAAGACGTGGGGGTTGAATTGGATTTCTAATTTCAAAACATAAAATTAAAAACCTATCAATCAAGTCCTAGTTCACCCTAGTGTCTAAAAGTTTGACTAGAGAGCTACTCAAAACAAAAAAAATACTTGCAACCTTTGCAACCTAAAGCAAGAAAGTAATTAAAGGAATGTAAATTGTGTAAAGGTAAATTGCATGAAAGTGCAAGAGGCAAAGGAGACAAGGCTATTTTGTCCTAAGGTATTGAGGAGTTGTGACTCACTCGTTCTCATTGGAGAACCTATGTAAAGGCTTCGATTCCACTTGATCCGTGCAAGAGTCAAGTGCTCTCTTTGTGGATGTCCTTCTCTACTCTAGAGTGGTGGAATCCGAACCACACACAATTGCCCAATCCAGGACCTTTTCTTGCTTCTTTCGCAATCTCCCGAAAGCTTGTCAAGAGGAATGACTCACAAGCTGTCTATATGATCGCCGAGTTACAAGCCTTGGTCTTCACTTAACCTCACGTAAGAGGCCAACTATGTCTCAAGTTTGTTGACCCAAAGCTTAAAGAATTTGTGTGGATTTGTGCTCAAGTGACATTTGGAAGTGTATGTGGTATTCCTAGAGCTAAAGGTAGCAAATTAGGGCTAAGGGGATAGAGACTTTAAATAGGGCATGCTAAAAAAATAGCGATTCAAAAATGGTTCAAATTAAGACCGAGAAGTACACCAAACAATTTAGTGTATACAATTTCAAATCCTCCCTGAGATAATGGCCATGTATGGCACTATCCATTAGAACTAGACGGTTCAGTGCATGCCACTGGATGGTACTGTGAGCACATTTTGAAAAACTTGGTCATGTACAAAGTACAAACACTCGGTGTATAACTTTTAGTGTTGCAGCGGACAGTCCAGTGCCTCACCAGCCATAGTGGCCAGCTTTGACAAAGGTTCTATCTACTTCGTCTGGTGTGAACACCAGACAGTTCAGTGCTAACAAAAGTTTAGCACTTGGACTTAGCACCTATCATCTGGTTTGAACACACCGGATGGCCCAATGCATGCACATCGGATGGTCCGTTGTGCATAATAAGTTTTGTTTTCGCTGTATTCATTCCAATCAAAATTATCTCTATTTGAATGTTTTTCTATGGAGTTTCTATGTGTATTAGGATCGATTTTAGCATGTTTTAAGTTGGGTGTGGTTCAGGACCAAGAATGGCTTGAAATAAAGTAAGGCTCGAGCATAGAGTCTTTCAAGCTACTCACTGCACCTGCCTTGGTATTTCGGCTGCATAGAAACTAGAAAAATAATCTCTATGTGTTGTTCTTTTAGCTTTGCGACACTTAGAGCTATCCATCCAGTTTTCTCGCTAGATCAACCAATCAAAGCTGGCACTTATGGAATCAAAGTTGAGGGGCTCCAATCAACATCCTATAAGCACATTCATTATAAATTAAAGCTTCATTTCATGAACTGATTAGGAACACATTAACGTTATAATTAATCACCGAAACCATACCTCTATTTTGTGGTGATTAATGACAACACAAGAGTAGAGCGTATAAATGGACTAAAATTAAATGCAATGCTCAAGGTAGACAATATGAAAAACATGACTAACATAAACATAGAGTGATCATCCAAAGATAGGAGACATAGACATGGTGAATGCGAGTCAAGCACCACATCAAATGCCATGTCTATGCATCAACATCCAAATATCCAGATGGTCCCTTGGATATACACAAATGGCTATCTCTCGGCTCCCTTGGATCTACTCTTAAACGCCCGCTAGAGCTCTCCCCCATTGGCATAACATATAAAATGGAAGGCTCTACGCATAGGTGGGAGGCTGACGCGGTGTCATGATGTATCAATCGATGCCATCATCATCTCTAGAGTCAGTTGTAGCCACATCATCTTGACATGACATGCCATCATCGAAGCGCGCACCTAGGGACATAAAAGGAGCAGTGGTCGTAGGAAGAGAAGAGGTAGCTGGCAGAAACAAGTCGATCATTTAGCAAGTTGTAGACGCTAAGTGAGAAGTCAGCTCGGACGACATCTCAATTACTGTGGCTATAACTGTAGCTTAGGCAATCTGACAGGACATAAGAATGGAAGTGTCTATTACTAAGGTCAATTGTGGGGGCACGATCGTTAGGTTAAACTCTAGGAGTGGTGGGCCCAAAGATGTATGTAGCCCAGGCACCATTTGTTGAGGTGTGTCAAAGTGAATGGTGACCGACGTGTATTGAGCTGCCTTAGGCTTCCTAGCCGACCCATCAAGGCTGAGTAAGAAACTTTGACGGTGGTGCACTCAGGGCAGATAGAGGAGCTTAGGCTGTGGAGAGAAATTTCTCAGTGAGGAAACCCTATTGTGTTTGCTGGCGCTATAGGTGGGAGGTGTAGCTCCTGTTGCAGGACAGTAATTAAACTTCCTCTGAGTGTCAGTCCAGAGGTCAGACACAAGCTAAGGGTGTGAACCAACTCAAGCAAATGTGCTTGATGCTCCTCAAACCTGAGTGCCTCCTGCTGCTACAACTGGAAAAATCGTTGGTCTCTCCATGCAATATCCATAGGCTAGGTGACCTGAGCAGCTATCATTGTGGACCTGCATCGTGGGTATGCACCTATAGCAAGCTAAGGTAGGATGAGATGGGTCTCATCATTATCGTCGTCATCATCGTCATCTAGAGTACAGAGTACCAGCTCAAAGTAGGTGCCCGTGCCTATCTGGGCATCAATGGTGGTTGGCTCTTTCGGCTCTATACGAGGTACCTCTTGTAGTATAGGCCCTCCCTCGGCCATTTGACAAGGTGACAATTGGTGCACTCTGTAGGTGTGAAAGAGACTGTGCAATTGGTTGAAAAGCTGTGACTGGGTAAGGAGCCTCTACATCATGGTCAGTCCAATGCAATAAGAGATAGTGTCTATACAGAAAGCTCTAATGGATCCCCATTCCTTCGATGATCACGTCCTCCATCTCAGCAATAAGGATATCAACAATGCAGAACTACTAATGTTGGAGAAGGGTGATGAGGAAGTTGTAAAGAAAATGGCCTCGCGTGCCATATTTTCATAGTTGTGTTTTGGTGATTGATTGAAAACCAAAACTTGGACTAATGAACTTGTCTAGATGCACATTCTTAGGTGCTTAGGTTCAAGGAATGAAGAATAACAAAAGCCGATGGAAAGGCCTGAAGGGCCGCCCCAACGGGGTTCTGCTAGGGTGAAGAAGTTGAAGCCTAGAAATTTGTCAAGACCAAACAGTCCAAAGTCAAGAAGAATCAATAGACCAGACAATATCAGCAATGAAGTAGTGAAAGTGGCCAAGAACAACGGACCGGACAGTACGGTTAATTTAGAAGACTGGACAAAGGTTCAAACAAAGATGGCCGAGGGTATGAAGATTGAAGCCAATGGAGATTTCAACAGACTTGATGGTCTGGTTTATGGGACTGATAAACCATCGGACAAAGAAACTCGAAGCTATGCAATTTGGAGCAGTCGAGTAAAATAATGGACCGGACAGTCCGATCTATGAGACCGGACAAACCTTCAGACAATACAATGACTAGTTGGCAGGTACAATGGACCGGACAGTCCGAAGTATGCTAAAGTGAACATGCTGAACTATCCAGTCTATACACTTTCTGGCAGCCTTTTGGCCAATGGCTAGTTTGTGTTTGGGGGCAATATAAGCCACCCACCCGGCCATTTTGATGTTGTTGGAGAGAGTTGGAGCCCCTAAAATTCAGAGCAAGTGTAAAGGACGAATCCAAGTATATCTACCACTCCAACCACCATATGAGAGCTTAGTGCATCATCCAAGCTAGGATAGAGCTTAGAGAGAGTGAGCTTGTGAGATCTTCTTGAGTGTAGCTCCTGCGTGAGTTATTGGAGAAGCCTTGGCTACTGTCAAGCCACTTGTACTCGTTGCTAGACCCTCCTTCTTGGTGTGGAGCGGCAGCGACAACTTGTGTGGGGATGAGGAGACCTTTCAAACTCCATATTGAAGAATCTGGCGCCTTGAGAGAGACGATTGCGGTGTTGGTGGCACTTAGCCTTTGCTTGCCATGAGGCATTCGTTGGCAAGCGCAAGACGGTGATCAGAAGAGTCTTGGTGCTTGGCTCGGATATTACCTATGGTGGCGAGCTCGTGGACGTAGCCTTTAGTGGTGAACCACGTTAAATCCTCGTGTCTTCTCGGGACTTTGCACCCCCTTGCCCTTACCTCTTTACTTACTGTATTTACATTTCTGCATTTACATTCTTGTGTGCCTTTAGCTTTCCTATTTTGTTTGATTAGGTTTGGCTCTAGGTTGCAAGTCTTTTGGGTAAGTTAGAGAGCACATAGATAAACCTTAGACTTAACTAGCATGTGTAGGACACGATAGGTTTATCTTACGCATTAGAAAGCCCTATGTTTTAGAAGAGCGATTAGCGACCCAATTCACTCCCTTCCCCTCTTGGGTCGGATATCCGAGCATGGACCTTACAAAGGTACTACTTAAAAGTAGTACTAACTTCTTTGTTTTTCTCTCTAGGGTGCAAGCTAATCCTGAGGATTATGTGAAGAACTCGTGCAACTAGGGTGAGCGCCCTAGGTGTCATTGTGACAAATCGCTCTATGAAGCAGACGACGACCTCCTCGCGTGTGTGTTGTCCCTCCAACCTGAGGGCATCGGGTGGCTCTGTTGTAGCATGCACATCTATGTGTAAGCAGTGCACATGTGCTAGCAGGCCAAGGAGCATCGCCACATAGGATATCTTAAGAATTTCACAAAATTTTTGAAGAAGACGAGTTGGACAAACTTAGTGTCAAAAAAGTCAAATGACCTATAATTTGGAATGGTGGGAGTACCATTTATACTCACCCTTGTTATTTTAAAAAACAACTACATTATATCCGTTAAACATGTTGCTCAGATTGCTTAGAGTATGATATAGTTAGGGTGCTGATGATCATAAGACTACTAGCTAGGAGGTGAAGGCAAGTGTGCCTCCAACTAAGATGGAGTTCCAGTACAAGAGATAAAAGTCCGCTATGCTTTGTATCTAATTATATCACTGTGTAATATCTCTATATGTAAGATTTTGATCTTGTGCACACATAATGAGCATTTGGTGTTGTTCTTAGACTCGAGTATGACAATTTTTATATAGTTTCAGTAGTCAGTTTCAAAGCCGTTGGATATGATTTTGATGGTTACATATATTGCAGGTGTAAGTGTGTTGTAGAAACACTCAATTTTGGTTTCGGCTGAAGTTCGTATGTTTCGGTTGACAAAAACAACTGGTCGTTGAATGTCATCAAAACGAATTAAAACTCAATATAGAGGGATTATATTAGAGATGAAACATTGAATGAGAGTCAGTCTCACCTTTGCAGCCGTGAGGATCTTTTAGGTAAGGGTTGCCCTCGTAGCCTTTTGTGCAGTTGCAGAGGTAGCCGAGTCCGCTGGCTGCGTCAACGCAGTCGCTGTTGCTGCTGAGGCACGCGTATCCTGGCTTTGTACGTGCGACTCCACATGTGACGTTTTCGATGACCCAGTCAAGCACCACCGGGAGCTCGCCATTGTTGGAACTATTGAATTCCTTGGGAGTCAGGTAGGTTGTCGAAAAATTGAAGCTGGACGACTCCACGAGAACCGCATAGCTGCAGGGGTAGGTGCCGCTGAACTCCGACGTGTTTATGCGGTGGTCGAATGAGACATGGTAGTCACGTAGGTCCGGCCGGATGGTCGTCTGGCAGCAGCCCATCCCGGTGCAGGAGCCGTTGGTGAGGTGCTTCAGCTTGTCACGGCCGCACGTGGCCATGCACCCGGTCATGTACGAGTCCGCGTCGTCGCCGTCATTGTTGTCGCCACTTATGTATGCCTGGGTCCGGCAACCGATGGCCGTGAACTTGTTGCTAGAGCCGGAGAAACTGAACGGCTCCGACAGCTCAAACCACCAGCTGTCCTCTTCCATCATGGCAGTAGCGTTGTGGATGTTGTAGCATGAATAAGAGATGTGGTTCAACACCCGCATCTGGCCTTGAGGCAGGTTGATGTCGAGGACCTTGAGAGTCCCGTAGAACAGCGTGGGCAAGCCGTTCCCGGTGTCGTTGCAGTTGAGCCTGAACCCCGATGACATTGAGCAATTGTCCTCGTCAGGCGCCCCTATGCCAAACGGGTATGGCATCTCCACGCCACCGCACAACCTTTGGCACTCGCTTCCGCGGCTGCCGCGCGGCGGCGGAGGACCGACTACGGCGGCGCTGGCGGAGGCAGGGATCCATGGCATTGGCGCTGCGAGTAGTGATGCACAGCTGGCGCAGAGCAACAGCACAGCTGCAGGCAGTGGCATGATGGAATTTTTGTCGTGCGGTGCAAAGGAAGAAGCCCGTGTGATACACGGTACTGTACTGGACAGGGCTCCCTTCATTTGCTAGCTGTTACTAGTATATATAAAAAATGAGCCTTGAGAAATTAATAAAGCTAGGGCACATGTTATAGTTCATGGCTATATATATGGATGGGCGATCGGTTAGTGATCTGTGATCCCACGACGTCCAGGACACCGTCATCAGGTCGCTTTCTGTTGTAGCCTTCTCAGACTAAAGTTTTATTTAGATGGAACTTATTCGTCTCTCTAGAAACTCACTTTTCATAATTACTCCATTATTTTACGCTGTGTATATAAAAATATGGTCATGCTGCGATGTCATTTAATGAAAATAAGGCATGAAATAGCCTTCCTCGTAGCATCAGGCATCAGCGATGCCCCGCGCCTGCTGGTGCGGTCCCTTATCGAATAGCCCATATTTCAACTTTTTTTTTACGCCTCTCATCTGGGTACAACTGTAGTATCTGCTGATGCCCATATTCTACCTGAATGAGATCCTTCTCATGCCGGGTGATCCAACCACACCACGGCCAACTGCACAGGCATAGGATCGGATCAGCTTCCATTCCAACAAGCATGAGTGCAACTTTATAGTTGAATCTGTTCTGTTCTACTCCTGCTGTCATACTCCCTTTAATTTCTCGTAAATTTAAGCCTTGTCATCAACTCATTAATATAAACAGCCTAGGGAATGGTTCATGCCTGCGTCACTGAGCGACAGAGGCAATTAAGTACTCCATTCGTGTAAGATGTTACTTTATTTATTCGTTTTGCAACAGGGCAGTACGGAGAGAGAATAAAGAATCTACTGACTTATTGCACGCTCCGTCCATCTTTGATAATGATATTAGCAAATAGCTACACCATCCATCTTTAATAATCATACTAACAAATGGGCCGTGTGTTGCTACGTGAGTTTCTATATTTGGCTATTCTTTGACATATCATACTGCTAGGACAAAGACCACACCCTTCACTCTTCATGTGAATATAGTCTATAAGGCGTATGTAGCTACAATTTTCCAACTGTAAACCCCTCGATACTCCTTAAATTATCCGCACACTTATTACTCAATATTTTTACTCTAAAAATAATTTTCTGCCTATTCCTTAAGTTGTTCTCTCCATATCTGTTTAATAAGATCTTTTTTCTTAATACCAATTTCTTCCAGACTCCTATTATTTTAATGTTTCCTACATCCAACTACCAAATATCTTATTCATCTACCTCCAACTAACATCTTTCATTTTTTTCATCTCTTATAAAAAATAAAATTACAAATGAGAATCATATGCTTCTATTCTAAATAAAAAAATAAAAAAAATCCCCACCACTCACACTCTCGATCTCTTCGGATACTTTCCCCAACGCCGCCACCTCCTAGTCCCTCCCTCCTGCAATACGCTGCCACGGCCTCCTCGTCTCTCCCTTGTGTCGCCGGCGCAGTTCTCCTCTGCCGCCTACTCCTCGTCTAGGCATGGTAGTCGGACCCATGGGCATGGATACCCATGGGTCTAGGCAGGTAGGGTATGGGTCCAACATCTTACCCCTGGTAAACCGTCGATACCCGAAATTACACATGAACCTAAGTATTTTTATGTGCATAGCCCATATACACGAGAGGCCCATCAATTTGGCCCATCCAAAAACCTAGAACACCCCTAGGCTGGCCACCCAACCCCACTCTTTCCCTACCCTGATTGTCATCTGTCCCTCTGCTCTCCCTCTACCTCTCTTTCGTCAGTCCCCTGGCGTCCCCGGTCCTCGGCGCGCCCCATCGCCCGCGCGGGCTTTTATCCCATAGAAGCGGTCGCCGAGCGCCCCCGCAGCAGCCGCCAAGCGCCCTGTCATTGTCTCCTGCCTAGGGATGGCAATGGGGTGGGTTCGGGGCGGGTCCCCGTGGGTTTTTGACCTGGCTAGGGTGGGGGCGAGTCTAGTTTCGCCCCCGTGGATCTGCGGGTTTGGGGACCCAAAACGGGGCGGGGGTGGGGCGGATTTTACTCTTCACCCGTGGGGAATCTGTGGGGACCCGAAATGCAAAAAGGCCAAAAGTAATTGTATAGGAAATAAAGCCCAAGCACACCTTGCACTACATCCAGCCCAATCCGCCCGTATCCCTTGCCCATCCTATACCTAAAACCCCATTGCGGCGTGATAGCAGCACTCATCCCTGAGGGAGACCCCGACCTCAACTCATCGAGATTTTGGTGGTGCGCCTCGCCCGCGCGGCCTCCCTAGGGGTGCTGGCGGAGCCCCTCCCCCGCGCAGCCTACCTGGCTAGCAGCAGCGCTAGAGGAGCCCATCCCCCGTATGACCTTCCCGGCTAGCAGCAACTCTGGTGGAGCCTCTCCCCCACGGCAAACCCCCCGGAATGCAACGGCGCCGGCAGAGCCCCTCCCTGCGCGATCTCCCTGGCTTGCAGCGGCACCGGTGGACCCCTTCCCTGCGTGGGCTCCCCTGGACCCCTACTAGTAGCTGAGTGGCGGGTCCCCATCGGGTTACGGGTCACCCGCCGGGTTTGGGGGCGGGGGCAAGTTTTACACTGAGGCAGAGTTCAGGTTCATGGCGAGTTTACAGTTTGGGTTTCAGGGGCGGGTCCGTGGATGCTCCGCCTGCCCCGTTGCCATCCATACCCCTCCTGCACGGCCAAGCCTATCCGGAGAGACAGCTCGACACCCCTGCCCTCCTAGAATGCGGTCCCGCCTGCGCCGCCAAGCTCCCAGGTGCCTCCGCCCCCTGTAGGTTCGCCCTGCATAGTCGCTTTGGCGCCCAGCCGCCGACGGCCACATGAACCACCGCCCTTCTTCAATCGTCTGGCCTCTCCTCTCCTGTCCGCCAAGGCCGTAATAGCCGGTTCCACTGCCGGTAGAGGCGAAGGGGCTAGATCTGACGTGGTGCCCTCTATCACCAGGTTTCTCCTTCCCTTCCATCTCACAGATCCGCACAACAACAGCTGTGCTATCGGTGGTCGGGCCGACGATGGCCACGGGTCAACTAGAAAAGGGGGCTGTTGGCGTCTCTTAGCCTAAACAGATTTTTACTCCACAAGCGTACAGAGACTGCTGCAGCCTTTCACCCAGAGTATTCCAAGTATCGTATTTATCCACAGGGAAGCGGTAGGCGAGAGAATGTAATTGAATGAACTCATACCAACTAGTATCTAGACTGGGGCAAGTCTGATAAGCAAAAGTGTATGGTGAAGAAATAAATAAACTACCTAAGATACACGTAGAAAGGTATAGTTGGTTGGGAGAACAACGAGTGAGATAAAGTTCCCTAATAAAGTTCCCTAACTCTATTGTATTCGGCTGCAAAGACTGTCATGGTTAACTAAAAAAACTCAAGTAAACAAGTCAAGGTCTCGCGTCAAGCAAAATTCTGGCGCCCTCGAGGGGTCAGGGCGTAGATAGTTGAACAACGAAAGAGAACCCGGCTATCACCTACGGGACTCCTGAACGAGCGGGCCTAGACTACAGATGCACACCACACGCTGTTACCGAGTGGGGCCACCAAGCAAATCTGCGTGGAGAGGACGGCACACCTTTACAACTGAGCTCTCAGGGCCTATTTATAGCTTATACAAGTGAGGGGGGCATTTGTCGAGTGGCAAGGTCGGTGTGGGAGGTGAGGCGGTAGCCGGTCAACCATGTCGGTGTAGGACCGAGACGTGCGACTAGGGGGGGTGAATAGAAGCACTTAAAAACTCAAACTCACAACCCCCCGGTGCAAACTGACACACTTCACACAACAAATGCAAGACACCGTCCACTGAAAGGAAATGTGTCTAGCAAGCACTTGGTGTCGCCCACTGAACAGGTACACACCAAGTGAGCGGAAGCACTAGACTCAACGACCACAAGATCGCAAGTCTAGCGAAACAACGCCTCTTGCAAATGAGGATCCCACGTAGCCACTCCGCACCTAAATGCATCTCACTGATGAACAGAGAGCTATGAGTATGGGCTAGTAGTGAGAAACACTCGGGCAAGGATAAAGCAAAACCTGAATGGCAAAAACTCCAACAAAAATCGACAGCCCACACACGCCGGATAGTCCGGTGTACTTCATCGGACAGTCCGGTGACCTGCACCAGATTGTCCGACACGACCTGGGATGAGGGCCTGAGCCGGATAGTCCGATGCATGTCGTCGGACTGTCCGGTATTCCTCAGCTATAGTAACTGGTCACTTGTCCCTATGACGACGGTAGCACCCTGGAACTTGAGTTCCCAAACCTAAAACCTAACCAAACCTTGTCCAATCTTCACAAAAATTGACACAGGCTATTTGAGCACTATTCCAAAGCTATTCCCAAAAGATCCATGAAAAAATATCAAGGGATTAGCGAGAATTTCAGATCTCGTGAAGAGGCAAGCTTTGGGCAAGAGAAGGGGAAAACTCAAGAACGACTTGCTCATGGCAATCCAAGGGGATTAAGATGAACTAGGTCATAATCTCCATGTCCTAGCAAGTCCAAAAGAGCCAAAAGAACAGGATTAACTCGCAGGCAAAGCAAATCACCAAAAGCCTTTGAGTTTCATCCAAGAACCAAACTAGAGAGGGGAGGGAAAAGAGGGCTGCACTCAAGAACTCCAATTTCAGAGGAATATTACTGGATTAATCATGAAATTGAGTTCATACAAAGGTTCGTACAGCCTACCACCCTTCATCCTCCCTCTTGATGTGAAGAACCCTAGATAGGGGACTCAAAACCTAGCCTAAAGCTCTTCTTTCCCTCTTTAGCACTTGGCTGTATGGAAACTAAGCCTAGGGTTTTCTAATGGTGGAAGAGTCACCTAGATGACTAGCCACAAGGCTATTTATACCCCAGGCCTAACGACACCATTTAACACTAAGACCCTTACCCTAGAAGCCCGGAAGGGGCTGAAATGAAAATGATACAATCGGACGACTACGATGACGCTTTGATCTTCTTCCTCTCCACGCCTCGCTTGGATGTACGCCACGTAGCTAGTAGTACAGAAGGTTCCCCCGGTTTTGAAGTCAAAAATAGGGAAATTTTATTCTACGGGTTTCCTAGTCCGGGTCTTGGCCCAATCTTCCATCTTGGTGAGTCGGAGCCCAACCCACCAAGTAATTTGAACTTGGGTGGCGGTTTTGAGCCGAAGCCACCAAAGCCTTACTCGCACGCCTTCGCGCCATGCGGTCGAGTTGGAGCACCACGGTGGCACCCGGCTTCTCCAGTCCATCGGAGTCGCCTCACAGTCCATCGGAGGGCTTACACCATCGTTGCCGAACCGCCCCTTCGTGTAGCGAGCTTACATGGCCGACCGACACCGAGCATTGCTTCCAGTCCATTGGAGGGCTTTTGCCTCATTCCATCGAGATCTTCATCATCTACCTCCAGTCCATCGGAGGGCGTCTAGTCCATTGGAGGACTTGTATCATTGGACAATCACTCATCACACCAGGAGAGCAATGAAGCCGGTCCATTGGCTCTCAATCTCCCCCTTGATGAGTGCATTGTCAAAACCTTCAACCTGTAACCTGAAATATAACAAAGACAAGAGAAAAGCGTAAAACCGAAAAAGAAAGAAAGAAAGAAGAAAGTTGCTCAAAATGCCCAAGAACCAAATACAAGCAAAGAAACAGGGCACAATGAGACAACAAAGGAAAAACAAAGCATTGGTTCCTCAAGACAGAGGCAAAAAGCTCAACACACCGATGCAAAGAGCATGCTAAAAGCTCACCTCCCCCCTGAAATGCATCCTCACAAATGCAAAATGATGCAAAGCTCCCCCTTAACTAAATCTCTCCCGAGTCCTCCCCCTTTGTCCATACTTCTCAATTCTCCCAAATTTCTCCCCCTTGTTGACAATGGACACATCAAGGGTTCATAAGACTCGACTCCCCTTGAATTAGACAACTCCCCCTCAAAATATGCCATGAAACGCAAGGAGTGTACCAGAAAGAGCTCAGAAGGGATGGAAAGCTAGTATTCATAAGTTCTAGCATACAGAGAAAGTGAGGGCAAGAAAGCATGCAACAAGCTCAAATGAATCTATCTTATACAGATTAGGAGCAAGCATGTTTTTCAGGGTTGTTTAAAAAGAAAGCATCACCAACATGAGTAGCACCTAGCAAGATAGGCATGAACAACAAGATGCTAGCAATGCATACAAGTGTGCTACTCTCAACCAAAGCATACACAACAAGCCATAAACATTTTAGAGACTTGCATATTTCAAATTTAAGCACTTGTATTTCATTAGCAAGTTTCATATTGTGCCAGGGGTTATTCACTTGTCTTGCCACTTTTTACAAACCAATGCCAAGCCTAGGTTCAAGGAACCATCAAAAGCTTAAGACAAGGTTTTGGTCATACACAGCTTAGTCCACGTTCATGCCAGAGTGCAAAGGCAACCAGTCTCGAACTAGGTCAGTGTGACAAGCAAACCCACCTGGGTCTTTTTATTTTTGCACAAGACACCACTTGTAAATATTTAATTCAGATTTCAAATTAAGCAAGGTGTCATAAAAGCTTAGGCATTAACTTAGCAAAGGCATACAACTAGCATATCCATGTATGAAAAGATAGCATAGCATTCAACACTCCTACACATGCAAGGTAACCAAGTCAAGTCGTGATCATGTTTTTGAATTTACAGGAAAGCAAAAGATTTAGCTCACAATTAGTATTCAACAGACTCAAGAGAGCTTAGCCAACCATGATCAAGCAAGCATCTATATAATCTAGGATAAGCAAGTAGTAACTCATCATTCCAAAAGAGCTCTAGTGCTAGTGAAGTTAATGCATATGATACAATGCAATGCATGATATGATAGATAATGCAAAAGAAGCAAAGAAGAAACAAAAGCAAATAAATAGCAAATCCTAAACTACTAAAGCTATCCCTGACTAAAAGGGATAACACACTCCAAGTTCACCTCTCAAGCGCACAAAAGCGCTAAACTCTAGGGGCTTGGTGAAGATATCGGCTAGCTGGTTTTGGGTTACTACATGGACTAGGTCAATATCACCCTTCTCATAGTGATCTCTCAGAAAGTGAAACCTCACATCTATGTGTTTGGTTCTAGAGTGCAAGACGGGGTTCTTAGCTACAGAGATAGCAGAAGTAGAGTCCACTAGAAGAGGGATCCTCCCAAACCTAAGGCCAAAATCACTGAAGGTAGCTTTCATCCATAAGAGCTGGAAGCAGCAGCTAGCAGCCGTTATATACCCTGCTTCTGTAGTAGACAGGGATACGCTAGCTTGCTTGCAAGAGGATCAAGAGACAAGAGAGGTTCCTAAGAGTTGGCACGTGCCGGAGCTTGACTTGAAATCAATCCGGCAGCCAGCATGGTCAGCATCTGAGAACCCTCTAAGAAAAAGAGAAGAACCCGAGGAGTACCAAAGACCAAGCTCAGGAGTGAACTTTAGATACCTAAAAATGCGCTTCACCGCTTGACGGTGAGATGTTCTAGGAGAAGCCTGATAACGCGCACAAAGGCAGACCGCGAACTGAATGTCCGGTCTGGTCGCAGTTAGGTACAAAAGTGACCCGATCATCCCTCGAAATTCCTTCTAGTCCATTGCCTCCCTATCTTCATCCGCATCAAACGTCGTGTTTGTACTCATAGGAGTTGTCATGTGTTTAGAGTCGCCCATGTCAAACTTCTTGAGTATGTCCTTCGTGTACTTGGCTTGATGGACGAAGGTTCCTTCGAGACCTTGCATGATTTGCAGCCCTAGGAAGAACTGAAGCTCACCCATGAGACTCATCTCAAATTTCTTGCTTATCTGTTCAGCAAAACTAGACACCAAAGTGTGAGATAAACCACCAAAGATTATGTCATCAACATATATCTGAACTATCAGGGTGTCACCGCCACGACTCAACAAAAACAAGGTCTTGTCTACTGAACCCATCACAAACCCAGACTTGAGCAGGAAACTCTTTAATCTAGCATACCAAGCTCTTGAAGCTTGCTTCAGACCATACAGAGTTTTCCTCAACTTATACACGCGGTCTGGAAACTTGGTACTCTCAAAGCTAGGAGGTTGTCTCACATATACCTCGTCCTCTGTGTAACCATTTAGGAAAGCTGATTTGACATCCATCTACTGCAGTTTGAAGCCTTCAGAGGCCGCAAAGGCAAGCAAAATTCTAATGGCTTCCAAACGGGCTACAGGAGCAAAGGTTTCTTCATAGTCTATCCCCTCCTTCTAATAGAAACCCTGGGCTACAAATTTCGCTTTGTTCCTCACAACCATCCCATTCTCACCCTGTTTGTTCTTAAAAACCCACTTGGTTCCTATAGGGCGGCAGTTTGGTGGAGGTTCAACTAAATCCCAGACATGGTTTCTGTCAAAATTCTCCAACTCCTCATGCATGGCGTTCACCAGTTAGGATTAGATAATACATGTGACACATCCCGGGGCTCAAAAGAAGCAACAAATGCAGAGTGAGAGAAAAAGGCTAGAGAGTTAACCGAAGAGCGTGTAACACGCTGGTGAAGATCTCCTATGATCCTGTGTGGAGGGTGATCCCGCTGGACCTGCCGAGATAGAACAATCTCAGAAGTCACCTCCCCTGCGTCCTCAGCGGGGCCAGCCTCTGCTTGAGCGTGCTGTCGGGGGAGTGAGAAGGAGGCCGTAGGCAAAGGTCCTCCTTCATCATCAGAGCTCGTAGCAGAGGGGCAGGAGTTGCAGCCGGTGCAGTGGCTCCTGCATCGCCAACATCATCTGCACATTCCTCATCTTCAAAGATGGGGGTGCCTTCTTCATCATCACCTAAAAGCTCAAAAGCAGGGGTTATGCAGGGCATAGTCTCATCAAAAGAAACCTCACAAGTCTCAACAACTTGCTTGGCCTCCAAAGTCTACACACGAAAAGCTCTAGAACTAGAAGCATACCCCAGAAAAATCCCATCGAAACAACGAGACTCAAACTTGTCCAAATTCCCCGCCTTCTTAAGCACAAAGCACTTGCAGCCAAACGCTCGCAAATGCTTGACGCTGGGCTGCCTACCAAACCGAAGTTCATACGAGGTCTTCCCAAGGAAAGCTCGCAAGAAGATCCGGTTCACAATGTAGCAGGCCGTATTCACTGCCTCAGCCCAAAAGTGCCTCAAAGTCCTGTGTTCATCGTGCATCGTCCGTGCCATCTCAACGAGTGTGCAGTTATTGCGTTCCACAACACCGCTCTACGGTGGGGTATATGGAGAAGAAAACTAGTGCTCAAGGCCTAGGTCACGACAGAAGTTTTCGAACCAAGAGTTTTTGAATTCTCTGCCATTGTCACTGCGGTAGCCCTCATGGCCTTATGGCTCTCGTTTCTTAACCTCAGTACCAGATTCCGAACAAAACCAAACGCCTCATCCTTAAACTCCATGAACAATACCCACGAGAACCGCGAAAAATCGTTCACAAAGACAATCATGTACCACTTCCCACTGACCGACGCTACCCGAGCGGGACCTACTGTATCCATATGGAGTAGCTCACCCGGATAGGAGGTCATAACCTGAGACACAGGAGCGTGAGAAGCAGCAACCATCTTGCCATGACGACAGGGGTGGCACACTAAGTCCTTGTCAGCTTTCAATTAGGGCAATCCTCGGATTAGGCCCATTGAACTCAATCTGACTAGCAGATCAAAGCTCAAGTGACCAAGTCTCCTATGCCACTTCCATATATCAGCTGAGGAACTAGCAACCAAACCATGCGCTGGGCCAGAAACAGATGTGAAATCAACCCTAAAAACCTAACCAAAAGGCAGCAAACAGCAAACAAGGGTCTCCTCAGCATCAAGAACGCGACACGCACCCTTCTTAAAACGAACCTCAAATTCTACATCGAGAAGTTGCAAAATAGATACCAAATTAGCAGAGAGCGAAACAGAGCCAACACCCAACACTTTACCTTGACCATTGTCCCCGAATGTGATGTACTCCTCGGTGCTTACGGGGTTGAGGCTGGAGAACCACTTGCGGTGCCCTGTCATGTGCCTAGAGCAACCGGAATCCATGATCCACACGTCCTCCATGCCTCGATCCTGCAAGTAAAGCGACGGTGAGCAAACGGTCTGGCACTGGGGTTAGTACCAAAATTGTTGTACCAGTGTCGAGCCATCTGCTCGAAAGTGGGGTAAGCACAGTCAAAGAAATCACCATGACTGGAGTAACCACAACCTTCAAAGAGTGGCCTCTCAAGCTCTCTCACAAACCCTCGATCATGAGATCCATAGCCGCGTTGAAAACGACTAGGAGCTCGACCGACAAAGCGTCTCTCACCACCCGGAGTATGGGCTTGAAAGCTGCCTCCTCTCTCACCACCAGCAAAGCGGTCTCTCATCTCACCGCGGTGGGCAGGATTTTGCCTACCACCCTGGTAGAACTGATCCTGGTTCCCCCAAGCTCTCTCCTGCCTCTCAACCCGCTTCCTCCTGAAGCAAAACTCCTCTAGTGGCCATTCCGCTGGCAGAACTCACAGTGGTAGACATGCCTCCTAGGAACTGGGTTAGGTGGTGTAGCCTTGGGTGGTGCAGGCTACGGGCTGGCTTCTTATCTTTAGGCTTGTGCACTTCCTCAACAATCTTACTCAGCTCAGCCTGTGGAGGCTTGGGTGTCCAGAACTACTTCTTCTTAGTTGGGGCAGCCCGGGGTAGCTCATGGTAAACCCCATCAACAGTCTCACTAGGATGGGTAGGTGCAGTCTTGATCTTAATTGAAGCACTCTTCTCACCCGAGGTGCTGCACTCTCCAAACCCAAGACCACCCAAGTCACTCTCAATTCTCTTGGTGCCCTGTATGATCATCTCTAGTTAGGGCCTCCTTGCCCAAAACCAACTGAGCACCTCTCTCAACCTATTGTTGTCATCTTGTAAAGACAACACATTCTCGCTTAGATCCTCCAGAACTACAGTCTGGGCAGCACAAATGTCACAGTCTAGGGAGGGTATAACAGGAGTATCTTTCTCCAACTTCTTAATGGTGGCATCCCTATCCATCAACTGCATCCTAAGGGTTAGACAGTTCTCACAAGTGTCAGTAGGTACTAAAGCATCTCAAAGTCAGCTCTCAACTGCTCTAACTCACCTCTCATAGTAGGACAAACCATACACGCATCCAAAAGCGCAGGCCTAGCCCTAAGCTCCTCAAGCTCCTTGAGCTGCTCCTCAGACTTCCCTTTCAGGACAGCAAACTTACTAGCTAAACGGGGGCAAGGCTCACACTCAAGCTCTCTACTCAAAGTAGGCTCATCGAGCTTGGACTGGAGTTTGTGTGATGCTCCGGCATCTCAAGTGCTTAATCATCCATCATACATGCAACATTCATCATAATACATCATGCAATGACATGCACTTGAACCCTAATTCAAACTTGGTTGAAATGCCACTTGTTAAAAACCTGTTTTCTGCATATATGTCTCTGTGTTTGAGCCCATAACTTTGATTCTATTTAGATTTGGGTGAAACTTATATTGACAAACTTGTAGACAATTTTCTTGTGAACAACTTTGGTAATTGGTGCTTTGACATGCATGAAGCTTTGCATAGAGTTTTGGGGCTTTTTCTGTCAGCATGTGAAATCTGTCCAAACCTGACCAGTTTAGTAATTTTAAATTTTCTTGATCTTAAATCCAAAATCTTGCAATGCTGGTATTTAGAAAGTTGTAGATCATGAAATTTTGAACAACATTGGTATCAAACACCTTTTGTGAAAGTGTCTATAAAATATACTTTTAGAATTTCCAAACTGGAAGGTTCGGTTGGTCAAACCTTAGTCAGCAACTTAAATTCAAATTTACACCAGATTTTTGAGTATAACATGGTATACAAGTTTATAAAGGAAATGTAGAGGAACAAATTTAGAACATTTCATCCAATTTGGGTATTCTCAAATTCGGCCTTTAACTCATTCAAAAAAGCGAAATACAAACATTGGTTCCTGCAGTCAAAATTGATTTTTCCATTTTTCGGATTTCTCTTTTTTTTCATTGTCTCTATGACAAGTGGGCCCCACCTGGCCGATCCGCGTCGGACTCCCGCCCGCGGAGTTGGAAATCCGACCGCCGTGGGCCCCACCCACACTCGTCTCCATAGGCCCGGTCCATTGAATCTCTCTCTCCCTTTCTCACCCCGGGCCCACCTGTCAGCCGCCCTGGTCCACTGGACCGCGTCCACCCTTTCTCTACCGGCCTCCTTCCCCTCTCCCTCGCGTGCACGCGGCAGGCGCGTTCTGCCCGCGCCGCGCGTGGCCAACGCCGGCCGACGGCCGAGGCCGCGCCCCCTGCCCCCGCCCGGCTTCAAGAGGAAGCCGAGCCCAGTCTCCCTGCGCCTCACTCGCTCTCTCCCTCTCACTCGTTCCCTCCTGCTCCCTCTGTTTTCTCCGCTCGCGAGATGCCAGAGCGCCGCCCGCCATTGACGCACACTCGGTGCGCGAGCTGCGCCGGCCGCTCCGCCCATCCCCGTGCCCCCACGGCACCTTGCCACTCTTCCCCGGCCTCCACTCCGCCGCATCCCCAGGTCTAGGCCACCTTCTCCCCTCCATCGCCACGCATTTTGCCGCCGAACCCGCCATAGCCGCGAAGCTTCGGGCCGACCCCGCGCCCGTTGTTCCGCCCACCCGCGCCACTCTACACCACCACGCCGAGGTGCACCTCCCTCCTCTCCACCGTTTCCCCTCGGTCTAGGCCGGCGAGACCCCACCGCCGCGCCGCACTACCTCGCCGGACTCCCACCTCCTCTGCTCACCGTCGCGGGCCGCCTCCAACGCCCCTCCGCCAAATCCAGGTAAGGGGTAAGGTTTCCCCGCTCCTCCTCTCCCTTCCCGACCACCGCCGGCGAGCCCGCGGGCCCCGCGCGGCCGGTTCAACGCGCCGCCGCCGCCGGTCAACTCCCCACCGCGGGAGGTTGAAGAAGGAAAAGGGTTTTGCATTTTAACCCTCGGAGTTTCGGTGTTTTACGTTTAGGTCTGAGTCGCTGTGTAATGAGTCTCGCAAATCTTACGGTCTAGCCCCTAGAAACTACGGTTAATTACATATAAGTCCTTGGTCTAATGTATTTTTCATTTATTTCATTAATAAATCGGCTGAAACTTTGAAAAATCATAACAATTCAAAGAAAAATCCAAAATGGACAAACTCAGTGGCTATGGACTCCTCTTCAGTAGATCTACAGGATAGGTATGATGTGGATGTGTGAAAAGTCTATTTTGCCCCTTGTTTAATGCATGCATGGTGTAGGTTAATAAATAGTAAAAATGGACCAAATGAACTCTAAAAATTATGAAACTTGGAAAGTAGCCTTGTTATGGTATTTAGGTACTGTGTGAAATTTTGTGGCAGTAGCACTTGTTGTTAAATGACTGATCTACCCCTAGGCCTACGTTTTTGTAATAGAAATGTATGGGAAGTACTTGTCTTATAAAAATCGCTCCAAATATTATACTAGATTTTTAGGACACTCATTATGCTGCATATAGCTTGCTGGTAAGGTTTGAAGCCTGCATGTTAAGTTTGAGTTGTGATTTGAAAATGAAAAAGTGTCACATGTTTAATTAAATAATAGGAAAAAGTGTATTTAAACTGCTAGGAAAATTTTGGAAAAAATCTAGTAGCCTACTAGTGATGTTTTGATTCCAGAAAGTGATTTTGTGCACCTTATTACTGCTATTTTGACTTATATGATTTTCATGATGAAATAAAATATGGAAAAGTTGAAGTCCTATTAACTTTGGATTTTGGGCTTGATAATTTTTGTATATGATTTTCATGCCATGAAATACTTGTTGTAGGAATTTCAAATCCAGAACTCACTCCTATAAATTATGAAAAATCCGAGAAGCTATAGAGCTGATAACTTGCTGGAATTTTAATAAATTAATTATAAATTGGTTGTAGCTGAAATTTTGACAGTAGCTCTATGAAGTATGTGTCTGCATGTGGTAAAAATTTGAGATCAATTGAGTTGTCCAACTACCTGAACTCATGAGTGCTTTATATTCATAAAGGTGTTTTCATGAAACTACTTCTTTTCATTTGATAGGGACTGCGTACACATATAAGATAGTAACTCCTGATAACTTCAAAGATAACAATATAGTGATGGTTGTACGATTTCTTAATGATGGGTTGTATGATTTCTTAGCAAAGTCGTTAAGTTTTCTTGTTATAGGGTGTGTTTAAACTAAGAATACCCGAACCCATTCTTCACAAGCTGTTTGATCATGCATTATATTTCATTGACACCTCATGCATACATTCGCAATTCGTTGCACTCATGATTGCACTATGTCATGAATATAACCTGTATCATATGCATGTATTTGCATTCTCTTGCACTCACTGGCATTTTATCATGCATATAGACCCCACGTGCAAGGAGCTACCAACACAGGAGAAACCAGTGATCAAGAAAATGGACGACAGGCTATATCCGGAGCAAGAAGACGGAGGGTCGCTGATTAAATCCGTCCCTGCTTCAAGGGGTTGCCTGGGGCAAAGCCTCACAACCCAGCAAACTAACTTAGTTTAGTTTGTTGGTTTTCATAAGAATACTCAAAGGTAGGCCGGACCATACTATATCCAGCAAACATCTTATGTCTTGATGATTAGGCATATGCATCAGGAGTTGTTTGGAACCAACTGCATTATACATCTCGGCCGCCCTGGCCCTAGCACCTATACATAGAGTTCATAAGGCGAGTGCCTAGTAATGCTAGGTACGAGTAGACACGGGTGAATGGAGTCACTCGTCGCGTAGTTGATTTCAAAAATTTACAGAAATCTCACTGAGGTAAGTTGTTATATATGCTTCTGATTTAAATGGAGACCCGGCGGAGATTTTATGAGTTATACATGGTTTATGGTATTATGCACTGGACTCCGCCCGAGTCGCATAAGGCCCGTTCGCTGTTCGCCTGCTGATCGGCATAACATTGCTAAGGTGCTTATCCGGGATAATGGACCGGTGAAAGTCTTACTTGTACCATCCGAAGAACAGAGACTTGGTCCTACCATCGGTCCCAGGGGCGCTTGGGGTGTAGACTCGTAGAGGGCTGGACCCAGTGCGGCCGAGGTAACGCTCCACGGGGGCTAAACCTGGGGAACGGCGGGTTGGAATCGAACTTGGGATGGGACAAGTGGAGATGGGGGCTATATGTGGGAACGCGAGGGCTAGTAAGCATATACCCCTGGCATTGTTAGTTGTTCCCGGGAATTAACAAATCGATTTGAATCGCTAATGCTCACCAAGTGTGAGAATGCCAGATATCGCACACGGGCAACGTAGTAATAATTGGAACATACTGTTTATTAAGTCACGCTTTTCAATACAACATGCTTGGATGTGTATGATCCGTCTCACTATTCAGGGTGTCGCCCATCCACTGCTAGGAGGTCGATGGACTTGGGGGATGCTTTGAGGTCGAGGGAGGGCTGACCCGACGTACCGTGGTATCGCTCCTGAGACGGCTACTCCCAAGGGGTTGGATGGAGGCGCTGTGAATCTTGGGACGGGACATGTGTTCTTTTCTTTACGTTCATGCAAATGTTTACTTTATGATATAACTGATTCTCATGATTAATGGATAGCAGCTGTCAAAATCCTGCTATCTGATATCAACATGACCTTATTTAAGAATCAACAGCTAAGGATCCACATGATCAGTAAGCATGCTTTGCGTCAGCCGTAAGCCCCGTCCATTAAGTCCTACTGAGTAATTAGTACTCAGGGTTTGCCCCCACTTTTGGCTTACAGGTACCGATGATTTTTTGGACAACTGTGCTGGAGGTGGTAGTACCGGTGGGCTCGGTGCTATTCGCCTTGTTCATCTATTCATGAAGACTACTTAAGTATATGGTTTCCGCTGCGAGATTTTGAAAATGCTTCCGCTATATCTTTATACTCTGAATTCGCTTCCGCTATATTTGAACATGTATTTGATTTTATACAATTGAGTTGTAAATTAATTCTATTATTCTCTATTTCAACTGCCTGTGATGATGTAATTGTTGTGGCTCCTTCGAGAGTCGGATGTGTTTGATGTTGGTTCCTCTGGGATTTGGTGTTATCAAGAGCTGTAGTACTCTCGACGGACTACCGGGTTTAGTCTGGCCTAAGTGCACTGCGAGCCAGAGGTGACAGGTGTGCTTAGTCTAGATTAAGCAGGGCGGTTCCGCCACAGTTTGCCTAACTCAACTTTTAGCCCATCTATCTCCTCTACCTGCTTGGCATACCTATCTCTCTGGTCACCAAGCTCCGTCATGAAAGACTCGCAGGTAGGGCACTCAAACTCACTGTGTTGGGGTCTCAAATTCCTCAACCTCTCATTCCCCTCTAAAGCCTCAGCAAGTTGGGCTTTCAACTTCTGCAGCTTCTTAGCTGCCTTCTCCAGCATCTTATCCTGGGCTTTTAGCTCTCGGCTGTTCTGCTCTACCATTTCAAGGATTTCGGCTTGCTTAGGAGTTACCTCATCATCGGAAGAAGAGTTGCTGCTGTCTTCCTTGTTCTCCTTGTCCTCAAGTGCCATGGAGCAAACCGAGCTCCTCTTGAACTTGTGCTTGCGCTTGGACTTGGTGGATACAAAGCACAAGCAACTTGGACCTCCTTGATCGTTCCTTTTGTCCTTCTTGTATGTGATCTCCTCATCACTTGAGCTCGACAAGGATGAAGAGGAAGAAGATTTTCTGTTGCAGAACCCGATCTCGGCGAAAAACGCCTTGTCCCGCTTCTGGTTGTCCTTTTGGTAGCTCTTAAAAGCCTTCTGAAAGTTCTTCTTGCCGAAAGGACGCTTGCCGAAACTGTGCTTGCCGGAGCGGTGCTTGTCAAAGCTTGGCTTGCTGGAGTGGTACTTGTCGGAGTCATGGAAGTAGCTCTTGCCCTTCTTGTAGTAGTCGTTCTTGTTGGGGCACTCGGCGACGAAGTGGCCGACCTCTTCGCACTCGAAGCACTTGGGCCTCTCGTCCCTCTTCTTGCTCATCCGGTTGTCATAGGCGCGCTGAAAGCGACTAGACACTAGACAAAGCTCATTATCCCCAAGCATCGCCAACTGGTCCTCTGTAACAGACATCAAAGCATAAAATGAGAAGTTGTGAAGTAGGGGTTAGTAGCAGACTCACTAGAGGGAATAGCCAAGGCCAGACTCTTGGAACCTGTACAAGCGAGGGAATCCCTCATCTTGTAATCTGTATCTGTGGCCTTGAGCTTACTATAGAGCGCCTCTACCCCTATCGTATCATACCCTGCTGACTCAATGATTGAGTTTACCTTGATCTCCCATACTTTTCTATTCAAAGCATACAGCAATTCGACAGCCTGCTGATGATTGGTGTATGGGAGCTTAGCGGGGGCAGAGTTGACATGTAACTTGTTAATGATCGACTGAAAGCGACCAAACAAGTCGTCTACTGACTCTCTCGGCTTCTGGACGGAATTCTCATATTCGCGCCGGTAAGTCTCCACAAGCCTAGCCTTAATGGTCGCGGTACCCTCATGGTGTGCACTAAGCAGGGACCATATCTCACGCGCCGTTTTGAGGTGACTCACTCTCTCATAATCCATGGGACCAAGCCCGGAAAAGAGAAAGTTAACAGCCTTGGCATACACTAGCCTCATGCTTAGCCACGATCTCAGGCGTAGTACGCTCAGCAACTGGACGCACCACAAAAGTCATACTCTGAGTAGCATCCCATATGTCCTGACTCTGGCTAACAAGGAACGCCTCCATCATACCCTTCCAGTAGGGATAGCCATCGGAACAAGGACAGGAATCTTCCCAGAGTAAGTCATAGTCGCTACGGTTTCTTCACCAGTTAAGGTATGGAAAACCTAAATGGTTCTGATACCACTTGTAGGATCGAGACATGCGACTAGGGGGGTTGAATAGGAGCACTTAAAAACTCAAACTCACAACCCCCTAGTGCAAACTGACACACTTCACACAACAAATGCTAGACACCGTCCACTGAAAGGAAACGTGTCTAGCAAGCACTTAGTGTCGCCCACTGGACGGGTACACACCAAGCGAGCGGAAGCACTAGACTCAACGACAACGAGATCGCAAGTCTAGCGAAACAACGCTTTTTGCAAATGAGGATCCCACGTAGCCACTCTGCACCTAAATGCGTCTCACTGATGAATAGAGAGCGATGAGTATGGGCAGTGATGAGAAACACTTGGGCAAGGTTGAAGCAAAACCTGAACGACAAAAACTCCAACAAAAACCGATAGCCCAGACACACGCCGGATAGTCCGGTGTACATCACCGGACAGTCCCGTAGAGACCAGATAGTCTGGTGACCTGCACCGGATTGTCCGACAGGAGCTGGGACGAGGGCCTGAGCCGGATAGTCCGGTGCACGCCGTCGGACTGTCCGGTAAGATACCGGATAGTCTGGTGGTTGCACCGGATAGTCTGGTAGCACCTTGGAACTTGAGTTCCCAAACCTAAAACCTGACCAAACCTTGTTCAATCTTCACAAAAATTGACACAGGCTATCTGAGCACTATTCCAAAGCTATTCCCAAAAGATCCATGGAAAAAGATCAAGGGATTAGCGGAAATTTTAGATCTCGTGAAGAGGCAAGCTTTGGGCAAGAGAAGGAGAAAACTCAAGAACGACTTGCTCGTGGCAATCCAAGGGGAGTGAGATGAACTAGGTCATAATCTCCATGTCCTAGCAAGTCCAAAAGAGCCAAAAGAACAGGATTAACTCGCGGGCACAACACCCAACAGGGTCTCCAGTCCATCCGAGGACTTGTCCCGTTGACAATCACTCATCACACCAGGAAAGCAATAAAGCATGTCCATTGGCTCTTAGTCGGTGGCTATATGATACACCGCCTTTGGCCCTCCAACCGTTGATGTCAGTTTGTAGCTTCCCAGTCGATTTGCATGAAAGACGGTTAAGTCACATGGTTGGGCGACCACATGATTTACCGACTTAGTGCATCCGATGGCTGAGAATACCTCCTCTAGTTGGTTGGCGGTTGAAATGGTTGATGCACATGTAGAATGTGGAAATTGAGTGGTCGGGCGGCCATGCACCATGGCCAGGTGGCCAAGTGTCAGCTCCTGATTTGCTGCATGACACTTGGATTTGTGACATCACCAATCCATGGTTTGATAGTCTTTTGGCCCTTGGATTCCTTGGATGCTTGGTACCGCGGTTGGATTAACATTGCCTTATGTTTCTTTGCATGCAGGAGTGAATGGAGACGAACTGACTCAAAGGGGCGGTTGGCCAGCCATGCCACATGGCCGGGCGACCTACCAGGTGGTCGGGCAACCACCATGGTGGCTTCCAGGTGGCTGACTGACCATGGGACATGGTCGGTGGCCATATAGTTTTTTCTATTTCAGCCCATCTTCACTTCTTGGCCTTGTTTTGTCCATTTTTCGTGTAATTTTATACCTGCAACCAAATATTCATCTACATCTTGTGGAGCGTATTAGTAGAAAGGTTAGTCCAGTTTTATACACTTGCTTTGCTTCATTTAGTGGATAATTGACGGTGGATATCGTGAGATTACGACCGTCAACACCCCCCAAGCTTAAACTTTTGCTTGTCCTCGAGCAAAGCTAAGACTGGAAGTGGATCAGGAGTTGCAGCAATATCGAAGGTAACAGAAAATTCTTATATACAACTCAACACTGAAGCTTTCGCCCCAAGTGGTAAAATATTTGAAGCTTACCTTAGATAATACCTGTGGTGCATCTTTTTGTTTACCTTGCCTTGGGTGGTTGAGAGATCGAATGACTTAATTGCAAGAATAACTCTAACCCATTCTTTTCAGATGTCTTTCTCAGGTATATTTAGGATTTTTCAAAACAAGAGAAAGCTTTCCCCCAAGGTGCTCTCAGTCACTCAGAAGTGTTTCCTCACCCGGGAGCCATGATTTTGGCCAACATTTTCCTACTCTAAGGCCTTTGTGGAGCTTTAGGTGGGGGAAATGTGGCTCACTTAGAATGTCTATTTTGCTAAGTCAAAGATTGGACCAAAGAGTGTGCTTTATCGCATCTTCTATTTGACCACAGGAGTATGTGTGGTGGAACAAGGTGTCTCCTTCTCTTGATTTTATTCCCTTGTAGCCTTTTATAAATTTGGAGGGGACATGGAGCTTTTATTTCTTTTTGTCATGCTTGAACTTGCATTCTTTTCATTTTGCTGTGCTTTTGCATGCATTTTTCTTTGTTTTTGCTTTGCTTTTGCACGCATTTTTATTTGCTCCATATCCTTCCTCCTTGAGATTTGAAGGCTTTGGGGAAACATGAGAAGTATTTGGAGACTTTTTTGTGGATGCAAAGTCTGGAATGGATCACTTGCATTTTTTATACTCCAGCTATCAAAACGAAGCTGATATTTCTACTCAAAGCGACTCAAAATTTGACAAAGCTCAAAACATTTCTAAGTAGCTCCTTGTAGCTGGCTTCACATATTTGAAGTATTTTTGGCTATAGTAGGAATTTATAACCTAAGGGGAGCTTGATTTTGTTATTTTTCAAAATAAAATCCTGAGATTTCCATCCTACTAGGATCAAGAAAAAATCATCTTGCTTTCCAGTCGTATTATCATCTCCCAACAATTTAGGCTTGTTATCACAAATGGCATCCACAAGGTAAAACTTTGGTAACTTCATTTTATTCACCAGCATAGGACTAGGCTAAGCATAAGTTGTCATGCAAGAATTAAACCATTCACTTGATAGAACAACTATTCATCATTTCCAAAATGAAGCTAGCAAGTGAGTTTATCATTAAAGCGCGGAAGTTTTTTTTAAAGTAAAGTAAATTAAACTAAAAAAGCTGAAAATTAAAGTACTAATATTAAGATACAAAGGGCTCTACTCTTATGATGGGCAGAACAGATGTCTGGTGGAGCATGGTAGACTTTATAGAAAAACATAGAGATATATAGGTAAGCGGTATGGCATGTGTTCCTCTATTTATTATCAGGGTCCCCTCCCCCCCCCACAAGGTTCAATGAAGCTTAGTCGGGATAAAAACCCCTCCAGTTGTAGTACATGAGGTTCTGCTCTTGCATGCTTTCGACAGTCACTCTTGACTTTAGGAGCATGCTGTGGTCAACTCCTTGTGTCTTCTGTATCTGGGTGAGGCTATCCATTATCCTCAAGGTGCAGTGCTCTTGGAGGTCCAATGCCCCAAAGAGGGCGTTGGTGTTCTCCGTGAGTCCATCACCTGTGTAACGGGCCGAATGGGACGGACCTGCATTCTGACCATAAGACGGCTCACCTAGGCTGTAGTGATCGGACTGTGTCGGATGCACTGACAGTACAATGGAGTTCCACCAACTGTGCCATGACTCCCCTTGGCTTCCCCAAGCAGGTGTATCTCCCTGGTTATCCCAGGAAGGTCCAACGCTGGGGTGAGCCCTGGAGGGTCCTACACCTGGATGAGCCCATGCTGGCTCGGCACCTGGCTCCTGTTCGTCTTCATATGTCTTGCGGATTTGCTCTTCAGCTCGACATTGTTGGGCACAAGTTATGACTCTGGAGATACTGTTCCTTGCTGGCTTTGGTGCGGGCTCTGCGTCTAGCTGCATGGTTAGTTTCCTCACAGAGTATAACTTGAACTGCAGTACCGGAAGGAGCAGTTCAAACTCATAGCCCTTAAATGTCATGATAAAATTTCCCTGTGTGTCCTTCTTCAAGAAGTGTGCATGGACAAAGTGAGACTCTTCGATTATGCATGAAGGATCGTTAGGCATGAATGATACGGAAGCATTTGCTAACACTCCCAGACCATTTGCAATCCTCGTCACGAATGACGTGATCGAAATGGTATTGCCATCGTGAACTAGCCCTTGCTAGTGATAAATCATGTTGAGGACAGGGGCAAACTTTTGTTTCTTCCACATAGCATAGAGGCACTTAATATCATCTAATGTGACACAACAGTGTCATCCCGCAGGAAAACAACCAAGGTAAGCCACCGAGCTAAAAACTACATGGTAGGGTGTTTGATATTTGTGATACTCTTTTTTACTGAAGAGTCAGCCCCAGTTAACTCTTTCCAAAATTCCACTGAATTTAAGCCCATTGGATTTTTGGCCACAGAGCATTGTGGCGAGATATCCAGCAAGTTACTAAACTGCTGCAGAGTAAGCTCATAATCAGTATTGACAAGTCGTAACTAGACAAATGTACCTTCCTGCCGGCTGCCAGTGCGAAGTGTCATGAGGAATTCTTTAGTGAGTAGCTCGATTCCACCTTATGGGATTTCTGCAAAGTTCTCCCAGTCGACGTCTCTGAATACTTCATCGAACTCGCCCCTCATACTGGTGTTGGTATGGAGACCCTCATTGAAGATTTTGGTTACTGTTGGCGGCTCTTAGCCTACCGGATTTTACTCCGCAAGCGCTCGGAGTCCGCTGTAGCTTTTCACCCAAGAGTATTCCAAGGTATCGTATTTATTTCCACAGGGAAGCATTGAGATAGAGATATCAAACTACCAAGCTTGTGGTGTGATGAAACAACTTTTTGTTGAGAGCATATCTTCGTCCGTGTATGACGAACTTCCGCTTTCATTTCACTTTGTTTCCAGTGGAAGGTGTTGTCCAATCATGGTATAAAGAGACACCCAGCATGTCAGGAAATTGTTTTATGTTGGCTTTTTCATCCTTCTTCATGATCTCCAAAAACCATCCTTCTACCTTTCCCTGTATGTTAGGAGTCGACATGCGCAATTGTCTACTTAACAAGTACTCAACTAATGGGCAGGGTAGCTAGACAGCACTACTAGTAGATCCTATGGCCGTAGAATCTTAGCATGCCATCACTAACAGACTTATAATTTAAAGCAACCTCTACAAAGAGAATGCTAGAAATGGCTGTTAGAGGGGTTTACCTTCATCGAGCATGAAGCTAAAATTTTCATCTCAACTGAGAACGTACTACCTCAGAGGTCCATCGGGCTTGGGCATCGCGGAGAATATGATTCACGAAGAACCTTTTTCTCTTTCTCTTTCCATGGTTTGGTTGACTGGAATGTTGGAGTAGCGGGCATAATCACTCGATCGTAGACGTGGTAATGTAGGTTATTTCTCATTGCCACCGATTGCTTGTCAAATGCCAGACAATTTTCTCCCCCAAGCTTGGTTTCTGCATTGAATGCTGACTCCAAACTTGCTCTCTATCATGTTTTTCTTGGGCTGGTACTTGTCGTGCATGACATGTGCCACCAGTCGTTGTCTGCCTTTGTGCCACACAACCATCGACTGCACGTCATGACGTCGACATTCCTCACCTTGCTTGGTACACATTATGTTTGCCTTTGTGGTGCTTAAGACGGAGCTGCCCCACAATGGGAAATGTCTATGCCGGCCGCTTTTGGGTTCTACACCACAACTCCATCGGGTACGCAGATTTCCCATGGGGCAGTAGACCAGTGGTCTACTAACTTGCAACTTCAAGCACTTGATGATAGCATAATGTGATACGCCTTCGAGTTCTATCCTGATATGGTGTGTTCTTGTAGTGCGGAAGTTATCCAAGATCTCTCCATTGCTCACTACGACCATGTATTTTGGTATGCATATCACAATGCTTTCATTTCCCAAGAAAGAGGCTAGACAACCCACAAGAGGTCTGAGCACGAGAGTGCCGGCTGTAGGGCCTTTTTTCTCGATCATGTGGGGATTGAATGCCTCCTGCAACAGGTTAGTGTACAACATATACAAAGGTCTAAGAATATATAACAGTATTAACCACCGGGCTCGTTGTTCACTAAGTGCTAAAAAATTTCAATCAACACATAGCACAAACCATGTTGCTAAACCATGACTTCCATCTCCCAACTTTTACTCAATCCAGTCTTAAAAAAAACGGGTTCAAATTTGAACGCCTGGATTTGTGTCTCCATTGAACTTGAGCGAACCGGCTAGTTCAAGAATTATGGCTCATGAACTAGGATCGGAGCATCACTATCAAAGTCTACACATAGCTCATTCACCCCGACATATCGTTTGATGAAAAGAGGCTAAAACAACCTAAGCACCACGCTTAATTTATAAATTAGCCTCTGGGCACGCACAAGGCCCATGCTTTGTTTGATAAACCATGTTGCACTGTAGACTTCATGTAGCATGAAAAACATGATCAAGATTTACTCAATGGATAGAGCAAAGTGAAGAGATGGTTTTCTATTTTTCTATTTTTTTGGATTTTTCAGATAAAAAGAAAGAGCAATAACAAAAGGTTGAATAACAGAATGATATTCTAACTCGGCGCTTCCCCGGCAACGACGCCAGAAAAGCTTGTTGGCGGCTCTTAGCCTACCGGATTTTACTCCGCAAGCGCACGGAGTCTGCTGTAGCTTTTCACCCGAGAGTATTCCAAGGTATCGTATTTATTTCCACAGGGAAGCATTGAGATAGAGATATCAAACTATCATTCACCCAACTGTTGCTGCTCTTTCCCGTCAACCGATAGTTAGGAAAGGTTGACACCAAACACCATGGAATAAAAGCCTAACACCGTTGGCCAGAAAACAGGTAAAGATAGGAGGACAACGAGACAGGGACTGCGGTACAGTCTTCTATCTCTGCTAGCATACAAGAACTATCCGTGCAAAGGGTCGAAAGGATCTCAAAAGGGTTATCACTTGCGTCGAGCGAAATTCTAGAGTCTCGAGGGTACTAGGGGATAGATAGTAGGTCCCGAAAGAGAGTCTGGCTAACACCTACGGGCCTCCCGAACGACGGGCCCGGACTACACAGGCACACCACACACTGTCACCGAGTGGGGCTACCAAGCAAAGCTGCGTGGAGAGGATGATACGCTACAAAGCTTGAACAACAATAGCTCATCCTTTGCAAGAGGAGAGGAGCTAACCAGAGCCTAGCGTCTAAGTCTAGGGTTGAATTGTAGCACCGGCAAGCATAACAACGATCAATCAAATCTAACTTAGCACAACTCAGGCCTCAAACTTGGTATGCCCAAAAAGAAAAAGGTGCTTAACAGCTGTATACATACCAAGCGAGTAATTAACTAGAGCTGAAGATAAGTGCATAAAGTAGGAAAGTAAAGTACTCGCACTTATCAAAAGGAAAGTAATGCTTAAGATATCAAAACCGAGTACATTATCGAAGATTCCTACCGACTCCGATACAGTAGACACTTCTCTAACTCCTAACTAAACACTGCTTTCAGAATGGAAGCACCTCCCATGGACCACCTCCTAAAGAGGGAGAGAGAGTTTCATGGTGAAAGGTACAAGTAAGAGTGAGGGGGTGCCTCTCTATTTATAGCTTGAGGTGAGTGGAGGTCTTCCATGGGTTCCCAAGGTGGGATTAATCCCCTCAAACCGTTCTTGGGCTTCTAGGTGGGCTTGGCTGCGCCATGTGGGCTGCTCCCTGCCTTAGTGGGCTGCTCCCCATGCCTGGTACTGGTGGGCCACGCCCTGACCATTGCGCTATACGGTGGGGGGCTGCTGACGTCAGCGATGACGTCAGCAGTCCCTATATTTTTGTATTTTCCATATCTTTTCCATCGGAGCTCCAAATGAGGCAAATAATATGTCCGGTGGAATCGTCTCGACGAGCTCTACGCAATGGTGTAGTCCTTGAGGGATTTTGAGATACTTTTCAGATGTGAAATTTGCAAATCTTATCTCAACCCCTTCTATGCATGATTTCTCTCATGCTCCAAATGATGTTCTTTTGCATGGAATTTGAGTTTCTCCCTGTGATACATCGAAAACCACCAAAACTCATGGAATTCGTCAGTGTTAGCTAAATAATGCATGGAACTTTATCTATACCCCATTTATTTACCGACAGTTGGTGGTCGAAACCTTGCAATAACGACCACCAACAGTTATGGCATAGGATTTCTTTTGAAGAAGTCCTAGTGCCTTTCCCTCATCTCAATCGCGAGGTATGATTTGCAAATCGAGAAGTAGTATCGGCCTTAGTATGGATGACGTTGGAAATTCCTCGGGTTCCTTCGTGCTGAGGGACATCATCTCGGAAGCATGGTGACTGTTTCTCGGGGTGGACCCTTTGGAGGAGATGGCTGCCCCGCCTTGCTAACGGTTGTTGGCTTTCCTTAGCCTATTAGATATTAATCCGCAAGCGCACAGAAAACGCGTTGTAGCCTTTCACCTGAGAGTATTTCAGGGTATCGAATCCATGAGGAACGAGGAGTATAAAAACACACAACACAACCTACCGAACTAGCGAAGCTAGCAATGTTGAGGGTAAAAGATAGAGAAATAGGTTCTCAACAGATGTTAAAGCACCTTACTATACTAATCATGCAAAGCACTACACTTGTCATGTTAACATAGACACCAAAGCTGCAGAGCCACTGCTAGGCACCAGAGTGCTAAATACCCATCCGAGCAAGGTAGGCGCTATAGGATTCGGCTATATCATCAGCAAGTCTATCAGAATGAACAGGATTGAACACTGAGAACACAAAAGCTATCACCTAGTGTGCCTACCAACCAGAGCTGTGTGGGATAGCTGACCAACCAAGGTAAACTTTAAGTATGAACACCGTCGTGCCACTCAGAGAGTCTACTACTAACCGGTAATGAGCCAGAAAAGCAAGCACTACTACATAGTCAACACTATAAGCATGCACAAGGTTCCCGTAAACAGACAAGTATAAGACTAAGTATGAAAGTAAAGTAAGTATGAAATAACAAGAGTAGAGGACAAGGAACTTTACTCAATCCTAGAATCGAATATCCTTCCTGTGAGAATACATGAAAAAGGCAATAATACAAAAATCAATAGGCATAATAGAGCTATTCAATATACAAAATTACTAGTGTGTTTAGACAAAAGAACCAATATCATTAGGCAAAAATGCAGATGTCATATTTGCGTAATGAAAACAAAGCATTTGCCTAATGAAAAAGCATCATTTTGCGTAACAAAAACTGCAAAATTGCCTCATGGCATAGGACGGCGAGCGGGGGAGGCAGCTCCTGGTCCCGCCTCCTGCTGCTCCGCCCTTCATTCCTCCGCCACGTGCTGCTCCACCCGCCCGCCACCAACCAGACCCGCGTCTCCGGCCGGCACCGCCAGCTCATCCAAGTTGCACCGCTGCCGGCCATCGCCCTCTTCTCCGCGACCGGCCTCTCCTCCCACCGTGGCTGCACGAGAAGAAGGAAGGTCGGACGCCCATGGAGGAGGCACCGCTGCTGCCTGCTTCCCGCGGCGGCCGGCCGCCTCCACCCCGCCCCCGCTCAGCCACAACTGCCTCCTCCTCCCTGCCAGCCACGCCATGGCCGCCGTCATTGGGTCCTCTAGCCAGATTCGGGCCTCCCCTGGCGACGCGGTCCGAGGAGACGACGGCGGGCGTGGGGGAAGCGCGGCAGCCGGCGGCTAGCGCGTGGTGAGGCGGGCGCCGCGGCGGACGGCGGCCAGTTCAGGGGGAGGCAGCCGGGGCGAGGTGCCGAGCGGGGCTGGCGGCCCGACGGCGGCCGGGGCGAGGTGCCGCGCGGGGCTGGCGGCCGGCGCATGGGGAGGCGAGCTAGCGGCCGGCTCGGGGAAGGCGAGTTCCGCGGTGGCCAGAGATCGGCGCGAGGGGAGCACGGGCGCCGCGGGGACCGGACGGTGCGAGGGGAGCATGGGTGCCTTGGTGGCCGGCGACCGGTGCTCGGTGGAGGACCGGAGGCATGCACAGGGAGAGGATAAGATGGGTAGGGAGGAAGAAAAGAGCACTCTGTCCAGAGGATGCGGTTGTTGTGCGTGCGATGGAACGAAAATACGGTCGGCTGTAAAGTAGTCTTTACCAAAAAACAAAGGAAAAAATCTGATCAACTGGGCGGGGCACGTTCTAGCCACAGAATGACAGACACTGAGATTGAGGTGAATCCGTGGATGACTGAAGAGTTATGCTGTATCCTGGGTAGACAAACGGCTGGGGTTTGGAATTAGAGAGTAAATTTAAAAATAGGAAAAAATCTGCCAAGAAAATAAGAAATTTGCTCTCATTGAAAATTGAATTCAAAACCTTTCGTAATGGCAAAAGTAGATAATTACTTAGAAAAGAGATCTAATGGCTATTAATATTTCAATATGTCAATTGATGATCGGATGTTTCTGATTATTGAAAAAAAATTAGCATTTTATCTTTTTTTTCTAGCACGTCTTATGAGAATTAACGTGGAGGCTTCAAAAGGAGCCACCAATTAGTAATATTAAAATTATTTATTTTGTTGAGTTTTCTCTGTCGCATTCTAAAATGAAAATTTAGAGTATCCGTAAAAGATTAGAGTTTGACAGAGGAGATGGTGAGGCCCATGGATCAGGGCATATGGTAGTACTAGTAGGCAAAAGGTGATCATAGCTAGAAGAGACACGATGGAAGGAGGATCACTATTTTCGGCGGCAGAAAAATATAGCACATGAGTGGCGAGCCCCACAAGATGAGTTCGGGAGCGCTGCCCGGTGTCCTAAGGCTGGGGACAAAAGCCCAAATTAAAGTACCACTCCATCTTGACTCCCGACTTCATTACATCTCGGAAATACATGTGCTATACTGCTATATATGGTTCTATAATTAAATTTGTTACATTTTCGTATTTTACCCATTTTGTTCACAATATCTCTGGATCTTCGGGGTACTGTTGCAGTTGCACTGCACCGTTCATGATTAAGCGCCATATTTCTCTCTCATGTTGACCGTTACCATGAGCCCACTCTTCATTTGCAGAATAGACGACAGCTTTGGGCTAATGCTCTGCCCTTCTAACACCTTCATATCAAAGTTCCACGCCACCGCAGCAACGACGGCCTTCATCTGCGCGATCGCTATGTCCTTGCCAAGGCACATCCTCGGCCCTGAGTTAAACGCCATGAATTTGTGAGGCGCGACGTACCGCAGCTTAGCACCGTCGTCAGAGAGCCACCTCTCAGGCCTGTACTCATGGCAATCCTTGCCCCAAAGTGCTTCCATTCTACCCATGGAGTAGATCGAGATGAGGATGGTTTCGCCAGCATGCAGCTGGTGACCGCTTGGTAGCACATCGTTGGCCAGCACCACCTTGCGCTCGAAAGGCCCAGGTGGGTACAGCCTGAGTGACTCAAATATGGCTGCCTGAAGGTAGACTAGGTCTTTAGCCTCTTCAGGCTCAAAGAAGACCATGTTGCCAGCGGCGGTGACATCGGGAACGCCAGCGGCAGACGCCTTGAGAGATGCGGAAGCTGCCAGCTCCTTGCGAATCATGGAGATGACGCGGGGGTTCTTGGCGAGGTTGAAGAATACCCACGATAGCGCTGTGCCAACCGTGTCCCGCCCGGCAATCATGTAGTTGATGAGTATCTTATTTAGTAGCAAGTCGTCGTTGTACACCGGATCAGCAGAAAGAATGTCCATGGCCGCCGCCGCCGCCGCATCGTGGTCGTCGGCGTGCCTGGCTTTCCACTTCTCAGTCATCTCCTTCACGAACACGTGCAGCTGTTTGTGTGCCACGGCCAGCTTCCTCTCCGGACCGATGTTTAGCTGCCTCATCACCTTCCAGAGAGAAGCCGGCACGGTGTGACGGAACAAGCCGACCTCCATGATCGTGTCCATGGCCGCCGCAACATGCATAGACGGCATGTTGGTGGACAAACAACCTGGGTCCACGCCGAAGATCGGCGTGGCAGTAAGGTCGCACACCAACCTTGTGACCAGTTCCTGCATGTCGAATGGGGTCCTGGTGCTCGCCATTTGGGCCAAGAACGGGAGGAGGCCGTTTACCACCTTGTCACGGCAGCAGCTGGCCATGGAGCCAAGCAGCCGTGGATTGCTCAGGAGGCTCTGGAACATGGCTCGCTGCCAACGGCAGGCCTCGCCGTCAACGGTGAAGATGCTGCCGCTGACGATGTCAAAGATCTCGGCAAGCTCCTCTCCCTTGGGGTAGTTTGTATGGTTGGTGGTGAAGATGTGCCGGACATTTGCCGGATCAGAGGTGACAAAGAACCGCTTGCCGCTTGCTACTGGGCCATGTGCCTTGAAGTTGCACCCGGAGGCCGCAAGCACGACTGTGAGTTGGTCGTGGAAGTCGTGGAGCTAGGTAACGAGGGAAGGGAGAACACCCACAATCGGCCAGTCTATGGGGTATAACGGGTTCCTCAATCTCCAGAACTTGATGTACAAGTATAACGATACAACTACAAGTGTGGAGATGAGTAGTTCTGGCAAGGAGGACAATGCCATTGCTTGCAGCTGTGTCACCTGTATCTCTAATTCTCTATGAGCTAGTCGATATGAGTAGGGGTTTTGGGCGTCTGAATTTATAGAGAAGCTATTTGTATTCTCGGGGTCAGGGAAGCAGCTGTCAACATCTGCGTAATAAAATCTTGTATGGGCTGGTTCTTCACATACAATTGTTTCTGGCGATTGACGACCTAAATTAGTAGGTGCATTTTATTTCTTTAAGATAATAGTATTACTTTGACCAATAATAGTATTTCTTTAATATTACATTTATACGATCTAATGGCATCAGTTTCGTTTTACAAAAAGTACATACCAATAAAGAAAGTGCTAGTAAAAAAACTTGTCCGGAGACGAAACAAATTAAAACCGCATTCTAATTAAGTCAATGGAAAAGATCATTCAAAGGCTATATATGTCTAATGTTTTACCGTTTGGTGGTTGGATGGATACACACCAAGAAATTTTTCCTTTCAATTAGATGAATAATAGTCCTCAAATTATCAGTCATTTTGATCCCAAAACTTTGAAGACATGTATAAAATCAGTTTCTAAATTTTTAGTTGTTACTGTAAGGACAGCGGAGTGCATTACCATGTGACCATTGGGGTATTCTTTTCTTTTGGTTACAGGAATAGATACAGATATTTTATAAACAGATTTACTATTCGTCAGTTGATTGATTTATTTGTTTGGCGTCAATCGACGCGCGCCCTGCGTGTTCACGTGTCCCACGCACCAGCGCTCCGCTCGGTGGTGTTAAGACTGTTCGTGTGTGTCGACCATCGGCTCCCTCGGCTCCTTTTGTTCCAGCGGCTCACGATCGGCTCCATTCAACGGCGCGCTGTATGTTCACTCGGCTATTTTCTATTCCCGCGGCTCACGATCAGCTCGATATTTGGTCGGCGGCTGTGGGTCCCCTTTTGTGTCTCTTCGATTCCTCACGGGATGGCAACAGAGAGTCCTCACGGGGGATCCCATTTTCTCTGTTGTCCCGTTGGGTGAGGCAGGGGGACGGAGCCACGGAGGTAGCGAGACGACGAAGATAAGAAAGGAGGGGGGAGCCTTTTCCAGTTGGATTCAAGGAAGCGCACGGTGGGATTACGGATAATAGGTACCCTTTGTACTCAGCTTCATCAGTTTTGTAGCATTTCTCTGGATTTGCGAGAAAAATGGAGCCCAGTAGCCTTCTGTTATTGCGCTAGGGTTTTGTGTGTCATTTCTGTGATTTATTCACTCCTCGGACCATGGATCTAGGGTTTTTTTATTGTTTTGGAGGAGCGTGCTGTGTTGTATAGTTGGGAGCAGCACGTCTTTTGATTGGCGAGAAATGGAGCCATGTAGCCTGTTCTTCCTCTAAGGATTTCGTACGTTGTTTCTGTGATTTATTCACTCCTCGGACCATGGATCCAGAGTTGTTCTTATTATTTTGGGAGGAGTTTGGCGTGTGTATGGTTGGGGTCGGTGGGTTATAGAACTTTTTGATTTTTGCGATGTTTTAGTGTCTGAGTCCATTTTTTATTTTTATGAGCATCTCTTTTTTTTATTATTATGCAGCATTGCACACTGCATTCATGGTAAAATCTTTTTTTTTATCAGCGTGCTTGGATTCTGTACACTTTTTTGATTTACGTGGGGGTTACTAGAGCTATGATTGTTTTTTTCTACCAATCTATACAACCTAAAATCGGAAATTCGTTTTTTTCCATTGGTTATTGGATCCGTTTTCGTCTCTTTTCAGATCGAATGTTGCAGCCTTCCAACTTTTGCTGTTTTTTTTTGGTGTCCGGCTGCTGCTGGTGGTGGTGGTGGTGGAGGTCTTTTCTCTTTCGGCTGCACAAGAGCAACTGCAAATACTTTATTAAATATAAGCGAAACTGAATAAAGTTTACTATAAGTAAAGAGTCATTATACTATATGTATTTTACTTTAAGTATTCTTAATATATTTTAACTGTTGTACTCTAAGTATTCTACTATAAGAGAGCAATTGCATATAATTGTTTTGTAACGGCCTCTTTTTAATTGTGAGATTTTTCAGTCCTCTTGCATAGTATGGTTTTACTGTCCTTGTGAGGTAAATCCTTATGAGTTATGTGTTAACTTAACAGAGTATATTCGAACGGGTCATCTGAATATTTTCAGCTCCTGAAACTAGTCGGTCCTCGTGTCATTATTTATTTGTTGTCCAATCAGATGGTTTGATTTTGTGTCTTATATAACTTCATACATGATAAAATTTTGAGTTTCAATAATTTTCTATGTGGTGTGGTTCAATTCGATTCAACCATCTCTATGTACTTTGAAAGGTCATATATATCTGTATCTGTTTGTAGTATTAGGTCTGTTTAGGTGTGTGTATGTTAGAGTAGGCTAGCTTTTACGAGGCTGTTGGTGTCTAGCTATTAGATCGACTATGGTTTTTTTTGTAATATGGCTTTGGATGTGGTTTATGTATATTTGTTTTAGGTCTGTTTGCGAGTGTTTAGGTATGTGTCTGTTATGGTTGTTATGAATAGCACTTGTATTTATTATAAGGCACTAAGGCCGATATATATACACCAGTATATGAAAGGAAATATACACATAACTCCTAGAATACAGAAGAAATACAAGTATAATGCAAGTATATCTAACACCCCCCTCAAATTCAAGGTGGATCTAACACACTGAGTTTGAAGAGATAAAACCGATGCTGATCTCTGGTCTATGCCTTCGTCAAGAAATCAGCCAACTGTAACTCCGAAGGCACATAGCGAAGAGTAACAACACCGTCCTGAACCTGTGCACGAGTGTAATATGCATCAACACCAATATGCTTAGTAAGCTCATGTTTCACCGAATCACGAGCAATACTAATAGCACCAGTACTGTCAGTCAAAAGAGGAGTCGGTATAGACACAGAAACACCAAAATCTGCAAGCAACCACGGTAACCAAGTCACCTCTGCCATCACAAGAGCCATAGCACGCAACTCAGCCTCTGTACTCGAACGAGAAACTGCTGTCTGCTTCTTAGTCTTCCAAGCAATAAGGGAACCACCAAGAAAAACACAATAAGCAAAAAGAGATCGACGATCAGAGGAATCACTAGCCCAAGTAGCATCACTGTAAGCCTAAAGCTGTAAAGAGCTAGAGCGTGGAAAGAACAAACGACGGGACATAGTCCCACGAAGATAACGTAAGACACGAAGAATGTGACTATAGTGGAGCTGAGTGGGAGCAGAAACAAACTGACTCAGAATATGCACAGAATAAGAAATGTCAGGACGAGTAGCACCAAGATAAACAAGACTACCTACAATGTGACGATAACGAGTAGGATCATCAAAAAGCTCACCATCAGTGGCAGAGAGGTGAAGATTGAGCTCCATGGGAGTCTCCTCAGTCTTGTGATCAGTAATAGAAGCACGATCAAGAAGACCCTGAATATAGTTTTTCTGAGACAGATAAAATCCCTCATGTGTAGAGGAAACCTCACTCCCAAGAAAATAACGAAGAGGGCCAAGATCAGACATAAAAAACTGCTCACTCAGATGTGCCTTGACAAAAGCAATGAACTGAGGATCATCTCCAGTGATAATCATATCATCAACATAGAGGAGAAGAAGAGTACGACCACGAGATGATGTATGTACAAACAAAGCAGGATCATGAGCACTGGCAGAAAAACCAGCAGCTGTGATCACAGACGCAAAGCGCTGAAACCAAACGCGAGGAGCCTACTTAAGACCATAAAGAGAGCGACGAAGACGACAAACCATACCCTCAGGAACAGAATACCCAAGCGGTGGCTGCATATAAACCTCCTCATGCAACTCACCATTAAGAAAGGCATTCTTTACATCAAGCTGAGAGATGGACCACTCACGAACAGAGGCCACAGCAAGAAGAGCACGAACAGTGGTCATATGAGCAACAGGAGCAAAGGTCTCATCATAATCACGACCATGTTCCTGCTGGAAACCACGGGCAACAAGACGAGCCTTATAGCGCTCAAGAGATCCATCAGAACGAGTCTTAACCTTATATACCCACTTACATGTTATAGGACGAACATGAGAGGGAGTCAGAACAAGATCCCACGTGCCTGTACACTCAAGTGCAGCTATCTCCTCAGCCATCGCAAGCTGCCATTCTGGATGAAGAATAACATCACGATAGGAAAGCGGTTCAGAAAGAACAGTACCAGCAAAGCCTTGCCAAGTAACACGTCCAAAACCATACCGATCAACAGGCTGACGAGATCGATGACCACGGCCAAGAAAATGCTCAGGAGAAGCAGCAGGCAATGGCTCACCAAAAGAAGACTCAGAAGAGCTAGAAGATGGCTCAGGAGGAGTCGAAGCACTACGGCGTGTGTAAACCTGAGTCACAAGAGGCTTTGCAGTATAGTCAGGAATCAAAAAAGAAGACTCCGAAGAAGACTCTACAGGTGGCACTACAGAAGGAGGCACAACTTCTGAAGAAGGTACAGTAGGAGAGGGTACCAGGCGAGAAGAAATATGTGCAATAGCAGTATCTGGAATAATGAGAAAAGAGAGAGGATCAACTAAAGATGCTAAAGAAGCATCCGAGGAAGGACGAGGATAGAAAGGACGAGACTCATCAAAGGCAACGTCTCGAGAAATCCTCATGCGTCGACCAACCGGATCCCAACAACGATATCCCTTATGCTCAGCACTATATCCTAGAAAGACACACTCAACGGACTGTGCGGTCAACTTGGTGCGTTCACGAGGTGCGAGAAGCACATAGCAAACACAACCAAAAAGTCGAAGATCAGAATAATCAGGCGTCTTACCACAAAGACGCTCAAGTGGAATATCCCCATGAAGAGCAGAAGAAAGCTGAATATTAATCAAATATGTGGCAGTAGAAACAGCCTCGGCCCAAAAATGAGGGGGAACAGAAGAAGCAAGCATAAGAGCACGAGCCGTCTCAAGGAGATGACGATGCTTGCGTTCAGCAACACCGTTCTGAGCATGAGCGCCAGGGCAAGAAAACTGAGCAAGAGTACCTTGCGCAGAAAGAACCTGACGGAGAGTAGCAGAAAGATACTCACCTGCAGAGTCAGCACGAAACACACGAATAGAAGTGTCGAAATGAGTGCGAACCATAGCAGAGAAATTCTTATAGATGGATAAAGCCTCACTACGATTTTTCATAAAGTAAATCCATGTGTGGCGAGAAAAATCATCTATAAAAATTATATAATATCTGTGACCCCTTTTTGAAACGAAGGGAGCAGGACCCCATACATCTGAGTGGACAAGATCAAAAGGACGCTCAGACACTGACTCACTGGAATGGTAGGGAAGCTGAATCTGCTTTCCCAGACGACAACCCTGACACTGAGCTAATGACTCACGACCTGAAACCGAACCTAAGAGACCACGACGAATCAAAGTAGACAAACGGGAGCCACACAGATGACCCAACTGATGATGCCACTGATCAAAAGACAAAGTGGACGAGGCAGCCAAAGCGGAGCCGTCAAAACTGGCAGACGCAGCGGAAGGAAGACGAAGCCAGTCCAGCTCCCAAAGGCGCTGAGAGTCACGACGACGAGGGCTAGTACCAACCAGGTGACCCGTGTTATGATCCTGAACATAGCAAAAGTCAGAATCAAGGATAACACGACAACCATGATCAGTAAGCTGACCAGCGGACATAAGCTGCATGGTTAGATTAGGAACATAGGAGACATTAGGAACATGAAAAGAAGTAGATAAGAGAGTGCCCTCCCCAGCCACAGGAAGAGAGGACCCATCAGCAGTATGAACAGTGAGAAAACGAGATGGAAAATGAATAGAAGAAAGAAAAGTGCGATCAGGGGTCATATGAAAAGAGGCACCGGAATCGAGAATCCATGTATTAATACCTGGTGGTCCCTGAGTGGAAGACTGAGAAGCACAGCAGAACCTGGTGAGCCAGCTGGTAGAGTCGCAACACTAGCAGTTCCAGACGGGGAAGAGGCAGCAAGACGACGAAGAAGCATCAGCATCTCCTGAGTAACTGGATCTGTAGAACTCCTCTGAGACACTCCAGCACTAGCACTACCAGAAGGCTGTGAAACCGGACGAGTCTGAGAGCGCTGCGCCTTCTTCTTCCTGTAACAGAATACCTTGACATGGCCATCTTTCCCACAATAATCACAATGAAGACCACCACCACCTCCACGTGCAGAAGGAGAGGGCACAGGCGCTGACGAGGGCGAAGATAGTGGAGGGACAGCCGGCCGTGAGGACGCAGAACGAGCAGCCAATGCAGACAACTGGGTGTAGAGCTCATCAATAGTAAGGTCACCATGACATAGCAACTGCTCCTGACGAATGGCAGCAAAATAAGCAGAGTGACCAGTGGGCTCATAGCGATCACGAAAAAAAGACCACATCTGATGAGACCGATCAAAATCAATAATCTCTGCAGCAAACTGATGCTCCATACTAGCAGTAAGAATAGACCCAGCACGAGCATCCTCATCCAACCAACACCTGTAAGCACTGAACTGAGACTCATAGGATTTTAGAAGATCAGCAAACTCATCAAGGAGCTCCTTCTTAGCTTCATCAATAGCCTTCTCTGGAATCATAGGGTGCGTCGGAGCCGTAGGACAAGGCGGACATGGAAGCTCGCCAGTAAAAAACTCCCAGAGACGCAGACCATGCATGCGAGGAACCTAGACACAATAGTTGGTCCCATCAAAGAGCAGCGGACAACGAAGTACGGGAACACCACCGTTGGAAGGAGACGAAGACGCCATCTCAGAAAAGCAGCAGCAAGGCAACAGGAACAAGCAGGTTTTTTTTTTTTTTTTGGCTCGGGCGGTCAAGACGGACTCGAAACCGGGTCAGACAGAGACACAGCCGAGACCCAGCTCGGGCTCAAGACCGAGCGACGGCCGATGGGAGACGACAGCAGGCGAGCCGGCGACGAAAGAGGCCACCAGCGGCAGAGCGGGCGGACACCGGGCGCTCCCTCGGGCCGACGGGGCACCGGCGAAGTAGAGCCGAGGCGGCTCCGGCGGGACGCCGCGACGAGGCCGCAGGCAGAGCCGACGGAGCGCCGGCGGAGTAGAGGCAGCAATGCCGTGACGAGGCCGCAGGCAGGCGACCGAGGTAGGCGGCGGCGGACGACGGGGCGGACGGCGGCGGCGGACGACGGGGCGGACAGCGCCGGCTGCTGCAGATCCTGGACGACATGGAGCCGATGGCAAGAGATCGTGCCTCCACGACACTCAATTTTCGCTCTGATACTATGTTATGAATAGCACTTGTATTCATTATGAGGCATTAAGGCCAATATATATACACTAGTACATGAAGGAAAATATACACATAACCCCCTAGAATACAGAAGAAATACAAGTATAATACAAGTATATCTAACAATGGTATGCTGGCTTTTAATGAGGCTGTGGGTGTTTAGCTATTTGACCAACTATGGCTATTTATTGTAATATGGCTCCGGGTATCCTTTTCTTATTTGTATGTCTATTTTCTAAGGGTTTCAGATAGACTGTGTTTTGGGGAGGTTCGGGGAAGGGAGGGAGTGATATACGTGGTTTTAGGTTTGTTTGTGAGTTTTACTAGAGTTTTGGCTGTGACTTTGGCTGCAAGGAGGTACTAATATATCTTGTTGTTAGAGTTTTGGCTGTTGCTCTATCATGTTTAAATTCATATGCACTCATGTAACTGTACTGTGAGTGTGAATATAATTTAGGTTGTGGTTGTCTAGCTATTTGACTGATTGTAACTTTGTGTGAGTCTGTTGTCTTCCTCATTCAACAGTACACGCATTGTTGTGTTAGTTTGTTGTAGATCTGTCTATCTGTTTCTGTCTGTCCACCGTTAAGTATCCGTTTGTTATTGTGTCTCACTAGAATCTATGTTGTGGTTGTGTTGTGGCTATCTTTTTGTTTGTTGTATGACTGTCTATTGATTGTATGTGTGTGGCTGCTCGTCAGTTTACAGATGTGAGCTTCATTGACTTTTTGCTTTCATTCTGTTTCAGGGCATCTAATTTTTTTGGAAGAAGAAACTCATGGGATTGACATCGCTAAACATTTCCTCTCCAATTTCAGTCCCAACGAAAGGCATAGCTGTGAGTGCATGTGTTTTTAAGTTCATTCTTTCCTCCGTTCAGAATGCTTGTTGTTATTGCTTTATTTTCACTAGTCTTACGATGCATATAATATTTCTCTATTTAGTTTAGCTCTCACTGATTGGGACTGGCTAGAAGGCTGTTTGGCTGTATGTTTGAAAAATTCATGTGTGCGTGTTTATTGTTTTGGGGTGTGAATAGCTCTGTCTTGTTAAAATTTTTTACTCACTCTTGTAACTGTATTGTATGTGTTCAGTTTATTTTGTTTGTCTGTGAGTGTGTTTTGACTGGAGTTTAGGCTGTGGCTGAATTTATTCTAAATTTTGCTCCTACAGATTGTATACACATGTATGTATATATATGTTTCTGTGTCCACTGTTTAGTATCTATTTATTATTGCGTCTCACTAGAATTTATACTGTGACTGTCCTTTTGTTTGTTGTAGGTTTGTCTATCTGTTTCTGTCTGTCCACCGTTATGTATCTGTTTGTTATTGTGTCTCACTAGAATTTATATCGGCTCTTTTTTTGTTTGTTATAGGTCTGTTTGTTAAGTGTATGTATGTGGTGTTCTTTCAATGTGTGTTATATGAGTTGTTCATGCACAACTTGTTGCTGTTGGAGTTCAGGTTTTTTGACTCTGTTGTTTCATGCACAACATATGCCTGTGTTGTATGAATACTGATTCCTGTTACATAAGGTTTTGTTTTTTTATATCTTGCTGCTACAATCTGTCTGTTTTTGAACTTCTGATTAGTATTGATTTTGGTATTCTCTATTTCTATGTTCAACAAATCCACAACGTATGCTCATGTGCAGGTGTAGGGATAAAATAGATCATATAAAGCTTCTGTTCGGCATGCAACATGCATACAAAGATGGACCATGAAAGACAAGTGCTCATTGTCCAGTTGTGGGACTCGAGCCAGCTCAATACAGTATTTTAAAGGACTCGAGCTCACATGGCTCAGCCGGCTCACAGAGCTCAAGGGATTGGTGGAAACGCGAGCTGGCAATGGTAGAAAGTGACAGGCCTAGGAGTACATTTTTTATGTTCTATATATCGACTGACGCAACAACAGTCCGTCAGTCAACAACAACAACACTGATCTAGTCCGCATGATGTAAATCCAACAGCATTGGAAAGGTAACCAATACAAAAACGAAATATCAATCGATTGATAAATAGACAGATTGTTAGGAGCGGTTGGGGGACTATTTTTAGAAGCGGCTGGATAGGTGAACCGTCTTTGCATGCACGCATGCCGGACTATTTTCAGAAGCGGCCGCATAGGTGAACCGTCTTTGCATGCACGGACGCCCGCCTAACTTTTGTATTTACGTTAAATTGATTTTTTGAACCGGCCAGTAAAGTGCATCGTTTCTAAGAATCAATTTCTAAAAATGGATCATTTTTAGGGGACGATTGGTAAAACGCACCGTCTCTAAAAATCGATTTTTAGAGTAGTTGGCAAAGTGTATCGCCCCTGAAAATTATTTTTAGAAATGGTCAGTACTATTAGCCCAACACTGATTTCTAGAATCAGCTTAAATTTCCAACTGCTTCTAAAAGTAAACGAGAGCTTAAAAATCAATTCTGCAGTGAATCACTTCTTAAGCGCGGAAGTCGCCCTTCCGTGCGCCCGCGCCCGCCGTGTGGGTCTGCACGCTCCACGTCCGTGCCTGCGGTAGCGTGTCTCGTTTGGGCCTTTTGTCTTTGTCGCCTCACCCAGCCAGCATCGCCCAATTTGTCTCCTCCCTCGCTCGTCAGCGCCGCCAGCATCGCTTTCCCACAGCTTGCGTGCATGTCTCCTCGATCGCTCCTACACGCCGATCTGCATACTCCGCAAAGGGTCCACCGTACCACGATCCTCCCTTCGATCCCACCCTCCCTCCCACAGAGCTATCTCTATCTGCGACCGATCGCCGCCATCTGGATTCCGGAATCAGCGACGTGAGCTCCGCAATGCAATGCGCCCCCGCCAGCCACCCACTCGCCCAGCTGCCACGGCGACGCCCGCGCCACCGTGATGGGTTTGAAAAAGATTGAGGTACCTTGATGGGTTTGAAAAAGATCCTTGCTTGCTGCTAGGCAGTACCAATTACTGTTATGTTTTTGATCAACCGTTGAGATTTGACATAGATCGCCCATCGCCCACCCACCCACCCTCCTCGATCACATCTGACGTTGAACTACATCAACACCTGTGCCACTATTGCACATGTCATACTCATTGGTTGAAACATGATATTTGCATCCACCTTAAGAGCTGCGCTTAATTTACCGTAAGCAATTTATCTGGTGTGGTTACTATAAATTTGGATGTCCAATCTTTTGCACGATGTTACTGTTTCATTCGGGAGTCGATAATACAATGTGTATGCTACCTGAATTGCTTTTGAAGTACATAGACCCTATAAATTAAAAATTTTGTCACAATGTGTATGCTACCTATATTGCTTGTAGACTCTTTGGCACCACGAGGTCGTGAGTTCAATCCCTCGTTGGGATGAATTAAAATAAAAATACACCTGTTCCTGTGGACTTTTTTTTTAATTAAAATTCTTCAGTAAAAACTATACATATTTGTCTATAGTATCTTTGGTTGTCTTTAGGGGTTTCTATTTACTTCTCTTTTTAAGGATTAAAAATATTTTATGCCCGTTCAATTAAATTTCAAGGCAGCACTTCTATCTGAATTGTATCATATATGGTTTCCAATCATGTAAGTATGCCCGAGGAAAATGTTTATCTGCAATTGAGAGGTGCAGAAGATCGATTATTTGAACTGCATGGCACAGGAATTTGGATAGATAGGATGTTAATTATCTCAAGCGCTTGAGTTTCAAGTATCGGAGACATTTATATTGGGGAGGTTATTATTTTTACCACGCCGTGGCAACGCACGGACATAGACCTCAACAGTTAAGGGATGACTAAATTAGTGTAAGTGTGTAACAATTGTTACACATGCAGATATACTGACGCAGCACCATGAAGGCTGAGAGTCAATTTGCCGCTATAAAACGTAATCGTACCTGCATGAATTATAATAAATTAATATATATGGTTTTGGCTTTAATATTAATTGGATTAGATGAAGTCTCCGCGCTTTGTGGTGGAAAATTGTAGGATCGCGATGCATATGCTAGAAGAAAGCCTTGCATATGCATGATGTCATAGAAAATCTATGGAAGGTATAAATAGATGTCTTAGTATTAGATTGGATATGGTATAGAACTTAGTGAACTTTTATGATAATGTTGTTTTATGCATGTCAAAAAAAATAGACAGCGAGAGATAACTATTTTTTTTTTAAAAGAAAGCTATTTATATAGGTACAAAAGATTACTCGACTTCGTCTTCCATTCTCGTAAATCCTTGATTCAACCGTTTGTCGATGTCCAATATCCTGTATGCATGCACTATATCTCTTTCACCATGCTGGATGTTTGTGCATGCAATATGGTCAACACTGGGTGGGCATTCGGTTCTTCGGTTCGGTCCGGTCCCTCGGTTATTTAAGAACTTCAGTTATTTGAAAACAAGAACCGAAATAGCATCTACAAGGAACTAGAACCGACCCTTTTGGTTCTCGGTTCCTTTGGTTCGGTAACCGAACTAACCGAACCACCACAGCAGCAGATGGCGCCGGGCGTCGGCTCGAGCCTATGAGGGCAGCTCCAAGTCCGCGATGGCCTTACGGTGGTGCCGGACTGCAGGGAGGCCAAGCGCCGCCGCCGTTGGGGAGGGAGTGGGTGAGGGAGGGGCCGACGCCAAGCTTCGCCGCCACGAGGGAGGGGGCCGACACCGAGCTTCGCCGCCACGGGGGAGGGGGCCGAGCGGAGCGCCGCCGCGCGGGGGAGGGGGCCCAGCCGAGCGCCGCCACCGCCGCAGGGGAGGGGGCCGAACCGAGCGCCGCCGCCGAGGAGGAAGGGGCTGAGCCGAGCGCCGCCGCCACCGCAAGGGAGGGGGAGGGGGCCGAGCCCGCCGCGGGGGAGAGGGAGCGGTTGAGCTTCGCCGCGCCGCCGGCGCAGAGGAGGGGCCGAGCGCCGTCTACATGGGGGAGGGAGAGCAGCCGAGAGTCGCCGGCCCGCCGTCGCGGGGGAGGGGATGTAGAAGAGGGTAGGGCGCGGGGCCCTCGGGAGAGAAGGGCTGGGTGTGCCACCGGCGGCTAGAGGAGAGGAACGAGGAATTGAAGAGATAGTAGGGTTATATAGTTAGGGTTTGAGATGTTTATGAGGCCAGGCTGCAATTTTCTTAATGGGTCTTTTCTGTTCAGTTCTTTTTCGGTCAATTCGGTTATTTAGGGTCTCACTACAAGAAAAGACTATTTTTTCATGGGCCAAAAATCCACAAAATTAGCCAAAAACCCACGAAATTAGCATATATTCGTCGGCATGCTGATGAATTTTTTCGCCGAAACAAAATCGGACGAATTTATGTAAGTAAAATCGTCGGCCCCGACGAAAAAAGTCTATTTTCGTCGGCTTTTGCTCTAGCCGACGAAATTACATGGCCACGGCAAGTAATTTCGTCGTCCACGTGGCCGACAAAATTATACTGCCACGTGGCACTTATTTTCGTCGGCCATGTCATCTATTTTCATCGGCCTAGATGGCCCATAAAAATACATCAATTTTTGTTAAAAAATAGTAATATACTTAGAAAAATCCAATAAATCACAGAAAATTCAAAAAATATTGCATACAAATTTATACAATATAGTTCAGTCTCATAACGCCCTCCAAATAAACATCACATATATATAATAAGGGCACGATCCATGGTCTACTGTACTAACAATAATTGGGTTTAGACTACACGGAATTGTCTATATCTACACTCAACACCCGAAGTATACTACCTAAACAGTCAAACTGATGTTAAACCCGTCCCATGCAAATCACACTCTAGGCATACCCGGATGGCATCGTCAGGTGAATTTCTTCTTGAATCATGGTGTTTGAATGTCCCTCCTGTTAAGAAAAGTACATAGTGCAAAATAGGAAAAGCATGATATAATTGTTCTGAAAGTCGAGATGTTTCTAGTATGATGCCTATCAAAAAAATCACTTAGAAAATAATGAGCCCTAGACATTCCTACATAATGTAACTAGCTAAATTATGATATACTCAGAATACTCTGGTGCAAGTGTATCACAATAAAATTTTGTCTTGAGAACGGAGATGTGTCTGCTTGTCTATGAATGTATAGAACATAGGAATTTCATAACCATAATAATACTAGATAAACTACAGATTGAGGAAACCTGTCAAACAGTTCAGATATAAACATAAATAAGTTTCAAAGCATACAGGGTATAGGCTTTGGAGTTCACGCATCATCCTTGCTTCGTCAGGATGGAAAGATGAGAAGAAGACTGGTCTGTTCTTGGCATACTGAAAAACAACCTGCCAAAATGATTTGACACCATTATTGATATCATACTGAAATGAATGTGAATAGAGTAATAGACTGGAGCAAATCAATTGACATTGCATTAAGTTCTATATGAAGTAGGGACAGAGGCCATACTTGCAATGTAGCTTGAAGAGCACACTCAAGGTCTTCCCTGTGATACGTAGTGTTGTCATCAAACTTGTGATTAGGGTCAGGAGTGCAGCAGATAAGAATAAGGCTCGTTAGGAATTAAACTTTAAGCATAACTAATGAATGCACAGCAAATCTAAGTTTCTTCCAAGGAAAATACGCATCACAAGTCCCAATGCAATGAAAAAATACGCATCACAAGTCTCCACAAGAGCTTTACAACACCTAAAGTGTTCTATATTAGAATTTAGAAAACAAACAGAGTCTATCACCAATATTCAAGACTAAAATGTAACAAGAACAGTGAACCAAAAAGTTACCTAAGCTAATGGCGCAACAGAGTTCACCCTGATCCCGTCCTTTGCCCACTCGCACGCCAGGTTCTTGGCCAGCTGGTTCATGGCGCCTAGACAGAGCATTCGAGGGACCAAAGACAACAAGATTCAATTTTGCATCGGGCAAATCAATGTTCAGCAAATTATTAAGTACCTGTGTACTCTGCAGTAATGCGCACCTATCTCAGGAGCATTACCCATCACAACATTTTGTGCACCCTGAATTAAAGAATTAGATCAGGACATGTTAAATTGATAGCAAAGAAACACCGACTGAACAAAATCATTCAGATAATCTATCGCGGAAAAGATTTTTGCAGTTGTAAGTAAAAGAAAAGATTTGTTTCAGTGCATTGCAAAATATGATTCACCGTCCTCTACTTTTGTAGAATTGCAACTATGAATTAATTGCATCAAGTTTGGTGATTTGGCGTGATCATTTTCTCCTCAAAACAACGGCAGAACATATACTTTCATAACAGGGCATGGTCTTCTAGACTATGGCATCACCAACTCCAGACTAAGTATTTGGCAAGGTTGCAAGTCTTTACAAAGAACTGGAAAGAATTTGGCTGTTCAATAAACAGAGCACTAGTACACAAGTTAATACAGACCTCTGAACTAAATAAAAAAGAGTAGTTAGGTTGTGAATTAATACTGCATTAGACTTGTTAATTGAATGCACAAGTTAATACAGACCACACACATTGTGATGTTAATGCAGGAAACTTAATTGAATGCAAGCTTCAGAAGCATATAAGAACCTGTCAACTATCCTCTGGGTGAGCCGATGCTGAGCTTCCTGGATTTATCAAGTCCTCCTTAGTGTTGTTTGTAGAACTCAACACCCAAATTGGCATGCAAATGGAGCAGCGTGTGTGGCGGTGGCCGCGGCTGCGTGTCTATGCTATAGGGTTGTGCGCGGGCAGCGCATGGGCTAGGCTGAGTGGGCCTTGCTGAGGGTTTCAATTTCGTCGGCCGGACGGCAAGACCGACGAAAATGGAGGAGCAATTTCGTCGACACACTTCCGGCCCACGAAAATACTTGTTTTCGTCAGCAATTTTGTCGAGGCCGACAAATATATGTTTTTTTTCGTCGGTCGCTGGAGCCGACGAATTTATACCTCCTAATTACATGGGCTGACCGACCCACGAAATTAGTTTGGCCCACGAAAAAATACTATTTTCTTGTAGCGTCTAGAATCGAAATTCCGGTTATTTCGGTTCTTTCAATACTGAACCGAACTAGATATCGGTTCTTTCGGTTCCGGTTCTTTCGGTTTCGGTTCGGTTCTTCGGTTTCGGTTAATTATGCCCAACCTGAGTCACACATATGAGCCCATAACGTTTTTACATATTGAAGATGAAAATAACATATACAGTTGGCAGGTAAGAGAGGGCCATTGATTGTTTTACGACCTTCGTTTTTCTATAATTTTTTGATAATATCCGACCTTCATTGATACACAGTATGAGTCGTGTTCATCCTTAAATTAGCTGCTATATATGGGCATATGTGATCATGCAAGGACCTTGTAAACGGTCGATCAAACATAATACTCATATATCTTATAGGTTTGACAGTTTTATATCACGTTTGACCCATTCATCTTAACTAAAAAGTTTAATAATTATCATTTATTTCTTCTATGATTTAGCCTACCATGTAATATACTTTAAGCATGATTTGAGTTTTCACATATTTTCACAGTTTTTTAAATAAGATGAGTCAAATTTGATGTTGAAAAAAAATTAAAGACCTATGATTTGAAATAGGGACTTAACTAAAAAGTTTAATAATTATCATTTATTTTAACTATGATTTAGCCTTCCATGTAATATACTTTAAGCATGATTTGAGTTTTCACATATTTTCACAGTTTTTTAAATAAGATGGGAGTCAAATTTGATTTTGAAAAAAATTAAAGACCTATGATTTGAAATAGGGACTAAAATATAGTAAAGTCTTATTGCTTTGAAGCGTGGCCTTCAACATAGTGGCGGAGGACACCAAAAAATTTAGATTGGATATGGTATAGAACTTAAGTTTTGTGATCATGTGGTTTTATGCATGTCAAAAGAAATAGACAGTGAGATATAACTTTTTTTTTATAAAAGAAAGCTACTTAGATACAAAAGATTACCCAACTTCGTCTTCCATTCTCGTAAATCCTTGACTCAACCGTTTGTCATGTCCAATATCCTAGATGCATGCACTATATCTCACCATGCTGGATGTTTGTGCATGCAATATGGTCACACATATGAGCCCCATAACGTTTCTACTGATTGAAGATGAAAATAACATATACAGTTGGCAGGTAAGAGAGGGCCATTGATTGTTTTCCAACCTTCGTTTTTCTATAATTTTTTTGATAATATCCGACCTTCATTGATACACCGTATGAGTCGTGTTCTTCCTTAAATTAGCTGCTACGGGCATATGTGATCATGCAAGGACCTTGTAAACGGTCGATCAAACATAATACTCATATCTTATAGGTTGTTTGACATATCACGTTTGACCCATTCGTCTTATTTAAAAAGTTTAATAATTATCATTTATTTGTACTATGATTTAGCCTACCATGTAATATACTTTAAGCACGATTTGAGTTTTCATATATTTTCACAGATTTTTATGAGAGTCAAAGTTGATGTGGAAAAAAATTAAACGGCCTATGATTTGAAATAAGGACTAAAAAATAAGGTCTTATTGCTTTGAAGCGTGGCCTTCAACTGTTCCACACAACCGTGTTGTTCTGTGGGTCCACATAGTAGTACAATAGGCATTTTCAAGGGCAATTTGAGGATCATTTTTCAAGAGCATGCCCCTTAACCGCCCCTGCCAATTCATTGCAAAAAATAGGTATTTTTAGGTGCGGACATCAAACCAGCTTTGAAAATCGATTATCAAGTGGCGGTTTGTTACATACTTTAGTGTGGCGGAACCGCCCTGCTTAATCCAGACTAAGCCCACCTACCACCTCTGTCTCGCAGTGCACTTAGGCCAGACTAAACCCGGTAGTACGTCGAGAGTCCTTCGGGCTCTCGATAACACCATTTCCCGAGGAACCGACATCAAACACATCCGACTCTCAAAGGAGCCACAACAATTATATCATCACAGACAGTTGAAATAGGAAATAATAGACTTAATTTACAAACCAAATGTGTGAAACCAAATACATGTTCAAATATAGCGGAAGCGAATTCAGAGTACATGTATATATAGCGGAAGCGTTTTAAAATCTCGCAGCGGAAACAATATACTTAAATAGTCTTCATGAAGAGATAAACAAGCCAAGTAGCACCGAGCCCACCGGTACTACCACCTCCAACACAGCTATCCAGATGTCGCCAGTACCTGTAATCCAAAAGTGGGGGCAAACGCTGAGTACTAATTACTCTGTAGGACTTAATGGACGGGGCTTACGGCTAACGCAAAGCATGTTTCCTAATCATGTGGATCCTTAGCTATTGAGTTTTAAACAAGGTCTTGTTGATGTACGATAGCATGATTTGACAGCTGCTATCCATTAGCCATGAAAGTCGTTTATATCATAAAGTAAATACTTGTATGAAAGTAAAACATGAGAACCCATCAGTAAGTTGCATAACATCCAAGATATACCTCTATTCTACGCAGGTCCCATCCCAAGATTCATAGCGCCCCATCTAACCCCTGGGAGTAGCCGTCTCAGGAGCGATACCACGGTACGTCGGGTCAACCCTCCCTTGACTCCAAAGCACCTCCTAAGTCCATCGACCTCCTATCAGTGGATGGGCAGCACCATGAATAGTGGGACAGATCATACACATCCAAGCATGTTGTATTGAAAAGCGTGATTAGATAAACAACATGTTAAAGTTATTACTACGTTGTCCGTGTGCGATATCTGGCATTCTCACACCTGGTGAGCATCATCGATTCGAATCGATTTGTTAATTCCCGAGAACAACTAAAAATACCAGAGGTATATGCTTACTAGCCATCGCGTTCTCACATATAGCCCCCATCTCTACTTGTCCCATTCCAAGTTCGATTCCAACCCGCCATTCCCCAGGTTTAGCCCCCATGGAGCGTTACCTCGGTGCACCGGGTCCAGCCCTCCACGAGTCAACACCCAAGCGCCCCTGGGCCCGATGGTAGGACCAAGTCTCTGTTCTTCGGATGGCACAAGTAAGACTTTTACCGGTCCATTATCCCGGATAAGCACCTCTAGCAATATTATGCCGATCAGCAGGCGAACAGCGAACGGGCCTTGTGCGACTCGGGCGGAGTCCACCATGCCTTGCCACATCATTTTTTCACAATATTCCCATAACTCCGCCCGGTCTCTATATAACATTAGCAATAATAATCATAAATTTTATCATAGTAAGATTTTTGGGATTTGTAAAATCACCTACGCGACGAGTGACAGTGCTTACTCGTGTCTACTCGTACCTAGCATTTCTAGGCATACTCGTTCTACGAACTCTATTCATAGGATCTAGGGCTAGGGCGGTCAGGATGTCTAATGCAGTTGGTTTCAAACAACTCCTGATGCATATGCCTAATCATTAAGACATAAGATGTTTGCTGGGTATAGCATGGTCCTGCCTACCTTTGATTTGCTTTAAGAGAACCAACAAAATATGCTAATGTTAGTTTGCCGGGTTATAGTTTGCCGGGTTGTGAGGCTTTGCCCCAAACAACCCCTTGATCCCTTGGACAACTCCTCCGTCCAAACACGACTGATGGGCCCTCCAAGTCATGAATGGGTCTTACTTGGTCTTTTGGACCACCGTTGCTTGATGTAGCTCCACGTTCTTTGCTTCTTGATCACGTATCTGCAGTAAGCGTCACTATATGAATGATATGCATGATGCATTGCATGAAATGACAAGCACACATGTGAATATATCTTTTATGGGCGGACCGAAAGAGGATTGCTACACTATTTTAACAAGAAGTGCTTATATGCCTATGGGACAAGCATATAATGATGCAATCAACATCCGAAATGCAACATAGAATTTTATTAAGTGATCAAGTATTAAGTTAAGTTGTCCTTTTTTCATAACACAAACAAGCAAACCATCACGCAGTCATACATCTATACATGCATGGACTGCTAGCAACATCACTCTTAAGAACATCGGGTAAGCATATAACCATACCATCTCACTTATGCAAGCTAATAATCATATTGGCAACATGCTAACACGGTGATCCGATAAAACAAACAATAGCTATTAGGATTATTGTGGTACATGCATGAAGTGGGGTGATGTTTAATCCCTCCGAGCAAGTCAAACATATCAGACAAAGTACATGAGAGGAACACACGATAAGATTTAAATTACAAGTCACTGTTATCATACCAAATGTATACAAGCATTAGGTAAATAGGTTACATATAATTTGACCTATATTAAGTTATTGCTATCTACATTTCAATGATGCAATATTTTCATGGTTATGGATTTGCAACCTAGTCATATGAGAATGGAACATGCATGTGGAGTACGTAGAGTCATCAATCTTACAAGATTTTTATTTTGACATAGCAAAATTAGATATACTAAGTGGAGTTTACAAGAGCAATCATGAGTGTATATGCGTGCATAACATTCCCTTTTTATTTCCTTCACTTTTGATTCTATTTAAATGACCACTTATAAACCCTTCATGAAACAACAACCACAATACACGAATAATTTACATAAGCATACTTACAGGGTAACATAGCTACATGAATGTTGGTGGAATTCTTAGAGCATGGTAAATAGCACTTTTCTATTTTATTGATTAAATCAGCATAACACTTGTCATTTTCTTACCACATAGCAATCAGCAAGCAAAACACATGAAACTTTATTTATAGACTGCACTGGACCAAATAAGTGTAGCATAATTTCCATGAATTTTTCCCTGCATTCTAAAGCCACCTTTTTCCATTTATTTAGATAAGCAAGCCATATCTTGTTAATTTCAAATCACCATTCAAACTTTACATGCACAACTTCATATTTCACCAGTGGGCTACTCATACTACCCAAAGTATATGAAAAATGCCAGAGAGTCATTTTGAGCATATTCTATGTAGCCTCCAATTTCTAAGTTAAATAAATGCACATAACACATGTATAAAAGGGTAATTAAACAGCAAGTGCTAGAGCTACAAAAATTCACATAGTGCTATAGTGTCACAAGAAAATTACTGTCCAAGTTTCATAATTTTCGGAGTTCATTTAGTCCACTTTTGACATTTGTCCTGATTAATCATGCAGGCAACAAACTGAGGGCAAAACAGATATTTCACACTTCCACATCACCTCCCTTCAACAGATCTATTCAAGAGGAGTCTAATGCAACTGAGTTTGTCTTTTTAGGATTTCTCTTTGATTTGTTATGATTTTCCAAACTCACAGCCGATTTAAACACATTTAAATAGAAAGAAACATTAGACTAGGGGCTAGATCGTGAATAACCATAACTTCCAGGGGCCTGTACATAAGATTTGAGTGACTCAGTGAATAGTAAATAAATCAGAGCGCGTAAAAACAGAATAAGGCAGGGGGTTTTGGGGAAAACTCCCCTTCTTTGTTCTTCCTCCGGCCAGGGGGGAGGCGGCGTGGCAGCCCGCGTTCCTGGCGCGGTACGGGCGGCGATGCAGCGGATCTTGGAGCCGAGGAGGTTGCCGGAGGTGACCCCGGTGATGGGCTACTACCTCGGGTAGATCTAGTCGCCGGCGGTGTAGAGGACAAGCGAGAACGGCGGCGGTGAACTCGCGAGCCATGGCGCGGCGGTGCGCGGCGATGCGGACTCGATCCGGCGACAGGAGCGGAGGGGACGGCGAGACCCAGTGCCCGGGCTGCGCGAGAACGAGGGGAACCTGAAGGAGGTAGAGTGGAGGCGTGGGGGTGGCCCGAAGGGGGTCCTCCACGGGGAGTCCGAGATCACCATGGCGGCCGTGGCAGCGGCGGTCGTGGGGAGGGCTCCAGGAGTGGAGAAGAAGGGCAAGACCTTGGGGAACCGGTGGAGGATGGTGGCCCGCGCGTGGTGCTCATGCGGGTTGGGGAAGAGGAGGACAGGGGATGGACTGGAAAGGCAGCGGCGCGCGAGAGCTTCAAGTTCGAGCGGCCATGGCGGTCGGGGTTGGAGAGCAGAGAGGGAGGGGGCTCTCGGGTGGAGACGTAGGCGAGTGGGGGAGGGACGCGAGCGTGAACGAGGCCGCGTTCTCATCTAGATGAAGAGGCCGAGGGACGCGGGCACAGGCGCGGACGGGCAGGGGCGCGGCCTCGGCCGGCCACGGCGCGGCGCGCGCAGGAGGTGAACACCGCGTGGGTGCATCGGAGCGGGGAAGGGAGGAGGCGAACGCGGTATGGACATGGTCTATGGGCCAAGAGTGGCTGACAAGTGGGTCCGGGTGGAGGGTGAGGGAAGGAGTCCATGGGCTAGGTGCGGGGAAGAGTTGGGAGGCGGGGCCCACAGCGGGATGTCGACATCCGGCGCTGGCGGGAATCCGACATGTGGGGCCCGCGCGTCATAGACCCAAGGGAAATAGGACAATCCCAGAAATGGAAAAATCAGCTTTGACAGGTTGTAGGCAGGTTTGAATTCCTTAGATTTGAACTAGTTAGAGACCGACTTTGAAAATTCCCCAATTGGATGAAATGTTATAAATTTGTTTCTCTACATTTTTCTTATAAACTTGCATAACATGTTATACTCAAAAATATGGTTTAAATTTGAATTTAAACTGCTGACCCCTGTTTGACCAACAGAACACATCAATTTAGAAATTCTAAAAGTCCCTCTTATGTTCACATTCACTCAAGGAGTTTTATACCAATGTTGTTTAGAATTTCATGACCTACAACTTACTCATTTGGAGTTTTGCATGATTATGGCTATAGACCAATTTAAATTTGAAATTACTAAACAAATCAAGTTTGGACAGAAATCACATGCTGACAGAAAAGGTCCCAAAACACTATCCAAATCACTGTGCATGTCAACACTCCAATGACCAAAGTTGTTCCTAATATAATTTTCTACAAGTTTGGTATATAAAGTTTGGCTTGGATCACCACAGATTTTGAATTATAAGCACAAACATTGTCGAGGGTTTGGTAAAACTGCAGCTTTAGTTTGAGTCTTTCTTGTTTCAAACTTTTGAATACTCAAATGAAGTCTAAACACCTCCACTCTAGGTGCATTTAAAAGGTGATAAGTTTAATTTCACTTCATAGAAAGGAATATTTTGAAGTTGTATGGTGAAAACAAAAGTAATTTCAGATTCAAATTTCGAGTGAACTGAAATTCAGACTTGGGAATTTTTCTAAGTGGACTAACTTGGGGCTGATTTCATGAGGTACTTGTGGTCAAAATTTAAAATAGTTAGAGGCAGTTTTAAACATGCTCAGGGTAACAAAAGTGAAGTTCATGGTATGTATGACAACTTTGACAATGGAGCTAAGCTCAGTTGCTTAATGAATCTAAAAGTTTTATTAGGGCCCAAATTTGTTCACGATCACAATTGTCACCTTCCAAGGAATTTTGGGTTTGGTTTGGTCTCGACTTTTAAACCTCATAACCTATGATTTTAAAGATGGTCGTCATATCAAAGTTTGAAGATAGCATCCTGAATTAAGACTTTTGTATTTGGTGTTTTGTATAAAACCTTGTGGGTGGTGACTTAAACAACCAAACCACGTAGGGTTTCGTATTCTCCTAGAAAAATTTTGGCTTAGTGATTTCTCCATCTAGTCTTCGTTACTCTCTCTAAACGTCATCAAGTCTCAATTCATTATTAACTTGTCTCAAGCTGCGTGTTAAGGCTCTTGAGATGCCGGGGGCATCACATTTAGGTACCCCTAAAAATCTATCTTCAGTCGGTTACAAATAGTATTTTTAAAGACGGATTAAGTTATGAGCCGCCCTGAAAATGATTTTATCGAATAAAAATTATTTCCGCCACTAGCTGCTGCTGTGCGTGTACTGCCACGAGCTATGCTACAGTTCTTCCCCACTGCGCATGGGCTCCTCGTCGCGAATCAGCCTCTGTGCCACTACTAGCCATTTGTGCCTAACTGCTTCAATGGCTGTCGGCCATCTCTTTGCCGATGAAGCTCATGATGCTGCTCGCTACAGCCTGCTGATGCTTGCCACCATGCCACACTGTGCCCCACCACTGAGAGCCAATGGACCCACCCATTGCTCCTGAAGATGAGTGATTGTCAATAGAGTCAATCCCTCCGATAGACCAAAGGCCCTCCAATGGACTCGAGGTAGAAAACGAAGACCCAGATGGACTCGGGGAAAAGACCTCCAATGGACATGAGGCAAGATAGCTGGATGGACTCAGGGAACTTATGGATGTCAATTCAGTCCTCCTAAACGGTTACATAGAGAAAATTGGTTATGTGAAACAACCTCTCAACTTTGAGAGTGCCAAGTTTCTAGACCAATAGGAGCCAATGGACCAGTTTCATTGCTCTCATGGTGTGATGAGTGATTGTCAATAAGCTCAAGCTCTCCGATGGACTGAAGGTAGATGATGAAGACCTCGATGGACTGAGGCAAAAGCCCTCCGAAGGACTGAAGGCAAGTCTTGGCGTCGGTCATCCATGGGAGCTCGGTACACGGAGGGGCTGCTCAGCAACGGTGGTGTAAGACCTCCGATGGACTGCGAGGCAACTCTGATGGATTGGAGAAACTGAGTGCCATTGTGGTGCTCAAACCCGAGTGCATGGCGCGAAGGCGTGCGAGAGAGGCTTTGGCAGCTTTGTCTCAAAACTGCCACCCAAGCTACCAAGACTTGGCGAGTGGGTCAAAACTCGTCAAGATAGAAGATTGGGCCAAGACCCGGTCCAAAAAGCCTGCAAAATAAAGTTTTTTGGCTTCTGACTTCAAAACGGGGGAAGCTTCTAGACTATTGGCTACGTGGCACACATCCAAGCAAGGTGTGGAGAAGAAGAAGATCAAGACGTCATCATAGTCGTCCGATTGTATCTTCTCTATTTTAGCCCTTTCCAGGCATTCTAGAGTAGAGATCTTATTGTGGAAATAGCTTTGGAATGGAGCTAGGATAGCTTGTGCCAATTTTTGTGAAGTTTGGAGAATATTTGGACAAGTTTTGGGTTTGGGAGCCCAAGAACCGAGGCAGCTTTAGGCTGTATCAGATATTTCGATTCAACCAACTGGCCAATCCGGTTCAACCGGACTATCCGGCAGGTCCCAGCGGACTATTCGATTCAACCAGTCGGACTATCCAGTTCAACTAGCCGGACTATCCGGTTCAACCGGACTTTTTGACTGCTTATTTTGCCTTTCATTTGTGTTGTTTGGTGTTCTAGCTTCCGTGCCTTTGCTCCAACCTTGCTATTGGTGTTCCTCACCACTGGCCCATACCCTTTGCTTGCTATTTATCAGTGAGATGCATTTAGGTGTAGAGTGGGTAAGTGAGGCCCTTGTTGCATGAGTTGTTGCTCTTCTTGCCTTGTGATCATTCTCTTGATCGTCGAGACAAGTTTCATCCGATGTGTTTGACTAGGTACATATCCAATCAGTGGATGGTACCTAGTGCTTTGTCTTTGCGTTAGTTTGCGACATGAGGTTGTTTATGTGAAATAATCTCCTGTTTTTGAGAGTGCCAAGTTTCTAGACCAGGTTTATATGTTGAAAAAATTCCTTTATGGTTTGAAGCAAGCTCCTAGAGCACGGTATGCTAGGTTGATCACTTTCTTGCTCAAGTCTAAGTTTATGATGGGTTCAGTAGATAAGACATGTTCTTGTTGAGTCATGGCGGTGATACCCTTGGAACTTGCACAAACTACAAACGTGAATCAGTAGCTCCCATTCAATTGGTGTGGACCGGCTCAACTGGTCGTGACCGGTTGAACCGATGCTCACCTGTGCAACTAGTGGGCAGTGGATAAATACGAATTGATCTCTAAATCTATGCTAATAAATTTGATACTGCAAGTTTTTAGAGCTTCCTTGAGGCTAGTTCTTACAGATCTGAGGGAGACTAGCCTTGAATCCTGCACAAATAAGAGATCCTCACAAATCTAGCCAACACACAAGAACAACTAAAACACAATGTTGACGGTTGTAATCTCACGATATCTACAGTCAATTACCAACCAAATGGAGCTATGCAAGTGAATAAATATGGACTAGCCCCTCTACTAATGAGTTCTACAAGTTTTGTATGAATATTTGGATGCAGGTACCAAAATGCACATAAAATAGTTGAAAACATGCCAAGAATCAAATATGGAGTCCACTGGCCAAGGTGGCCAGGTCGGCCGACCCACACCCAGGTCGGCCGACCAGGGCCCAGGCCTGGCCCTGGTCGGCCGACCCTGTCAGTGGGCCTGGTCGCCCGACCCACTGACAGGGTCGGCCGACCCCTGGCCAGGCCGCCCAACCTTCCAAGTGGGCCACTTGCCACTTCATTGATCCACATCACGAAGAAACACAAGTGCACTCAATTCCAAGCGCAAGACCAAGCATCCAATGTATCCAAAGGCCGAAAATGCACCAATTCACGAATCCACAACGTCAACAATCAGAGGGAAGAGCAAAATGGCCAATGCAGTGCTGACACGTGGTCGCCCGACCTCCCACAAGGTCGGCCGACCTACCCTCGGAAGCATTTTCCACGTGCAACAACTGTCCTAACTACCAACCGCCATGGGGATGCAAGATCCAGCCGTTGGAGTGCAAAGGCGGTGGATCGGGTGGTCGCCCGACCTCGGGCTAGGTCGGCCGACCTCCCGCCTAGGTCTGCCGACCACCGACTTCAGCCTCCCACCGACCTAAGCCTCCTACAAGTACCCCCCTCCCATATGGGACTATAAATAGGCCTGTAGAGCTCACTTGTAAAGGTGTGGAGAAGTTGAGAGCCATATTCTACCTTAGAGAGTGTCATTTTCCACATATTAGTAGTTAGGATAGTCAGGAGTTAGAGTGAGTCGAGCTTTGCCTCGGAGTTCTCGGAGATTCTTCTGAGTCTGCGGTAAAAGCTCTTGTATCTTTTGTACTCATATCTTCAATATAATTCAGTTATATTTTACTCTACTTCTATCTCTTGCAAGTGTGGTGTACCCTTTATTTTGCACACTTGCTAGGCTTAGACTTGTGGCTATCTTAGTTAGTCAAGTCCCGTTATTCTTGCCGGTGCTATAATCCAACCTGTACACCAGGCTCTAGTTAGGTCCTCTCCTCTGATCAAGGACGATCTATTGTTACTCCAGCTTTGCTTGAGTACGTTTATAGCGTGCCAGCCTATCCACGCAGATTTGCTTGGTAGCCCCACTCGGTGACAGCATGTGGTGTGCCTGTGTAGTCTAGGCCCGTTCGTTCGGTAGGCCCGTAGGTGTTAGCCGGGTCTCCTTCGGTGGTCTACTATCTACCCCCTGACCCCTCGAGGTGCCGGAATTTCGTTCGACGCGAGACCCTGACTTCCTACTTGAGTTTCTTAGTTAACCACGACATAGTCTTTGTCTAGGACCGAGACTTGCGACTAGAGGGGGGGTGAATAGGAGCACTTGAAAACTCAAACTCACAACCCCCGAGGTGCACTCACGCGAGAACCACGCACAACCGATACCGTCCGCTGAACAGATACATATCGGAAGGCAAGCGAAGGCACTTAAAACAACGTCCACAGAAAAAGACGCAAGCCGATCCAAGACATGCTACACAATCGTGCAGGGTTGCATAGCATGGACAAGCTATCAACCCTAGGACATGAAACCGGTTCCTAAACAAAAACACAACACTAGTCTAGTGTGCAAGGTTGCATAGTATGGAGAAACTATCAACCCTAGGACACTTGAGAACCTAATTCTGAGAACAAAAAAAGCAAGAGAGAACCACACACCCAAAACACAACACAAAAAGGAAAAACGACTCAGAACAAGAACCAAAGACCGGACAAAAATAACCCTAAGACCTAGCAGCAAAACGGACAAGAGGAAACCCCCTAAGCGCGCAGCCAGAACACCCCAAGGCCTGACCGGATAGTCACGTCTAGCTCTCAGAGCTTGACCGAGCAAACCTCACTGAAAAGAAGAAAACCAAGGAGCAGACCAGACAGTCAGCTTGGCCAGACCGGACAAATGACCTGCCAAAGAAACCAGAGAAGAGCACAAGCTCCATGTTTCAGCGCAAGCAGACCGGACAGTCAGGTTTATATAGACCGGACCAATGACCTGACTGTCTTGTCTATGTTTCGCGCAAGACCAAAACAGCAGCAGAAAAAACAGTCCACTAGCCACCGAAAAAGTGATCAAAACAGGTTCAAACCTTCACCAAAAAATACAAAAATTTGTACAGAAAATCAAGAACACATCCCAAAGCAAATCCCAAAAGATCTACTCGAAAAGATCAAGAATTAACCGGGAATTGTAGATCTCGTGAGAAGGGGAAAGAAAGAACAAAAAACTGAAATTGCCCAAATTCGAACTTGCTCGTGGATGAATTGTTCTAGCATGAGTCTAGTGATATGCTCCACGTCCTAGCAAGTCCAAATCACAGCAAAAGAAAGGTCTCATCCTTGGACAACACAAAATGAGCCAAAATCCAAGAAACGGGACCAAAAACCAAACTAGAAGGTGGAAAAGAGGGAGGGACGAAAAATGCTGCTCACTCCATGGGATTCACAAGGAAGGAAACTTGGATTAATCATGAAATTCAGGTTACACAAGTTCCCTAGAGCCTACCTCCCTTCATCCTCCCACTAATGACAAGATTAGACTAAACTAGGCACTCATCCCCTAGCTAATCCTCTCTATTTATTCTCTTTGGTCCTTGGCTGCTAGGACTAGGAAATCCTAGGGTTTGTGGCTGCCAAGATGAGCTCCAAGGGAGCCTCTCAAGTCTATTTATACCCTAGGCCCTAAACGACACAATTACACTAAGACCCCTACTCTAAAAATGCCCGGAGGGGGGCCAAACCGAAAAGATACAATCAGACGACTACGATGACGGCTTGATCTTCTTCTTCTCCACGCCTCGCTTGTATGTGCGCCACGTAGCCAGTAGTCCGGAACCTTCCCCCGGTTTTGAAGTCAAAAACCGGAAAACTTTATTTTGTGGGCTTCCTGGGCCAGGTCTTGGCCCAATCTTCTATCTTGGCGAGTCGGAGCCAAACCCACCAAATCAATTGAACTTGGGTGGCGGTTTTGAGTGGAAGCCGCCAAAGCCTTCCTCGCACACCTTCGCGCCATGCACTCGGGTTGGAGCACCACGGTGGCACCCGGCTTCTCCAGCCCATCGGAGTTGTCTCGCGGTCCATCGGAGGACTTACACCACCGTTGCCAAACCGTCCCTCCGTGTACGGAGCTTCCATGGCCGACCGACGCCGAGCATTGCCTCCGGTCCATTGGAGGGCTTTTGCCTCAGTCCATCGAGGTCGTCATCATCTACCTCCAGTCCATCGGAAGGCCTCCAGTCCATAGGAGGGCTTGAGCTCGTTGACAATCACTCATCACACCAGGAGAGCAATGAGGCTGGTCCATTGGCTCTCACTTTGCAGCCGAATAGAATAGAGTTTGAAAACTTTATCTCACTCATTGTCCTCCCAGGCAACTATACCTTTCTACGTGTATCTTAGGTAGTTTCATTTACTTCTTTCCACCATACACCTATCCGTTTACCAGACTTACCCCTGTCTAGTGACTAGCTGGTATATTTATATAAGTACGGTTCATTCGATTTGAGTTCATGCAATTATACTCTCTCGCATGCCGCTTCCCTGTGGATAAAAATATGATACTGGGAATACTCTGGGTGAAAAGCTACAGCGGTCTCCATGCGCTTGCGGAGTAAAATCTTTTAAGGCTAAGAGACTCCGACAAGCTTTTCTGGCGCCGTTGCCGGGGAAGCAATAGACAGAGATATAGTTGATAATCTCTTTTCGAACCCTATGTCTTTTATAAAAATACTAACTAGTCTTTAGCAGGCTCACTTGTCTCTGTTGTTTATGTTGTGGTTGCAACAGAGAGGTCTATGACCGGTTTCGACATGCCGGAAAATTTCCACAATAACCCAGAGGCTCTGCTTAGGAGGGTCCATCCCAAGACCGTTCACGAGCAGAGACCTGTTCCAAGGGAATTAAACCCTGAAAAGGCCACGTCAAGCAGTTCCTCGAACACAGACTCGTCAAGTAGTTCTTCGAACACCGACGACATGGCCGCAGCTCCTGAGAAGACCATCCATGAGTTCTTCATCCCATCCAGCAGCATTGTCCCTACGGGACCAGCCGTCAACGCAGGGGAGAACTTCGACCTCAAGCCAGGAGTCATTCATATGGTTCAAGCCATTCCCTTTTGCGGATTAGCAACGGAGGATGCCAACAACCACCTGCAGCAATTCCTGGAAATCTGCAGTACATTGACCATGAAAGGTGCGTCCGCCGATGCTGTCAAGTTACGCCTCTTCCCATTTTCACTTGTTGGAAAGGTGAAGCAATGGTTCTACCTCAACCGCGCAACACTAACGACCTGGGATGCGTGCTCAAACGCATTCCTCGCCAAGTACTTCCCTCTAGGAAAGACCAACGCGTTGAGGAACAAGATCTCGAGCTTTCAACAGCTCGCAGATGAAACGGTGGTGGAGGCTTGGGAAAGATTACAGGAATATATAGCAGCCTGTCCCCACCATGGCATGGAAGAATGGCTGATCATTCAGAGTTTCTTTCACGGGTTAAACCGTACTGCCCAAGAGCCACTGGAGGATCTTTCCTATCCCAAAGTGTGAGAGCGGCCAAAAATCTGATTGAGAAGATCGCCACTAATCAGGGATGGAAGAAAGAAAGGTCACACACACGATCCCGTGGAGTCGATCACATCGACAGCACAGATATGCTGGCTGCCCATATGGACTTGCTTTTAAAGAAGCTAGAAGACAATCCTGAGACCGCACCAGTCCAGGCCCTCGACATTTGCATGACTTGTGAAGTCTGCGGGAATACGGGGCATTCAAGGAGCAGCTTCCCTGAAACGCGATCGGAACACACCAACTTCATCGGTAATTCTAGCAACTTCAACAACGGGAATCGTCCCTAACCAGGCTGGAATTTGCGCCCATATATGACATTCTCTAGACAAGGTAACTCCTCTGGTAATTCACAGCAGTTCAATAAGTCTAGTTCTTTTGATCCTAAAGCTGTGTATGATAGCATTAGTAAAAAGTTTCATGCAAATGATAGACTTTTCGTGTTTATTTCGTTACAAATGGAAACTTTTAACAGTGCTATGAAAAATCAACTGAGTTTCAATAAAATGTTAGAAACACAAATAGCTCAGTTGGCTGCCTCTTTGCCTAATGCTAATGCGGGAAAGCTTCCGAGACAACCGGAACCTCCTCCCAAAGAGCACATCAATGCGTCACCACTAGGGGTGGTAAGTCCACTCAGGACCCTCCAGATCCTAGTGGTGCGTCACGCACTAACCATACAGGCAAGGAACAGGAGAAGACCACCGAAATGGAGGAGAATGATGATCTAGAGACCAGCACTGGTGCTGCGAAGGAGAAGGCACCACCAAAAACACTTCCACACGAGTTTTATGACACAACGGTGTTGCCCTTCCCTCAGTGCAACAAGAAGGCTGCCGCCGATGAACAATACAGTAAGTTTGTTGAGGTCATTAAGAAATTATATGTCAATATACCCCTGCTAGATGCTATGCAGGTACCGACATATGCAAAGTACTTGAAAGATATACTCAACAATAAGAAACCACTGCCATCAGCGGAAATTGTGCACATGACCGAGGAGTGTAGCGCAGCTATACTCAACCAACCTCCACAGAAGAAGAAGGACCCCGGTAGTCCTACCATTCCATGCTCAATCGGGAACCAAATCTTCAATCAAGCCTTATGTGATCTCGGAGCAAGCGTCAGTGTTATGCCTAAAATTGTCTTCGACAAAGTAAATCACGCGGCACTCGTGCCCACAAGCATGTGCCAGCTGAGGGACTCAAGTGTACCGAGTCTGGTCTTTCGTCCTGGCTGTGATGAGCGCTTGTCAACACCGAAGACTTGCTGAAGGATGAGCGAGCACCTCCTAAGTGTGACTGGAGGAGAAGCCCTCTCGAGTGGACTGAGAGGCGGTGCCAGAGTGGATTTGGCATGACAAAAGCCCTGCCGAGTGGACTGGCAGGTGGCTTGGGTGGAGGCCCAAGTTAGGCCCGGCCCACAAGTGCGTCCGTGGGTGCGGGGCAGTGTCGTGAGCCGTAAAATCACTCAAGTGGAGGCCCAACAATCATTTCCTGGTTCCACCGTCAAAACCAAGGGCTGGTTGCCGGTATCCCAAAACCGGTAGTTATCCAAAGGGATGAGCTACTGACCACGTGGAGGACATCGGGAGATTATTTCGAGCCGAAGAAGATCAAAGACTCCATCATGGCCGTTCATCTGAGTTTCCTGCATCTTTTCTGCCCTCTACAGGCATTTTAGTGTAATTGCGTCTGTATCTTAGGGAATGAGTCTTGTAGTATAAATAAGGGAGATGGTTGTCTAATCTCCCTCTCTTGGTTGGTTGAGTTGTGCTTAGGGCTTAGAAAACCCTAGGTTTTAGGTCTCCAAGCAAGAGCACCAAGGTCTAGTGAGGTTTGAGTGATCTAGCCTCCACAAAAAGTGAGTAGGATGAGGGTGGCTGCTTGGTTTGAGTCATCTTGTAATTTGGATCTAAGACCTCTTTGAGGCTATCAATTGATGGATTTCGTGCTGCACCTTGTGTGTTCTTCCTTCCCTCTCTCTTGATTGGTTTTTGATCTTCGTTTTCTTGCCTTTTGGTGTGTTTGGCTTTGGGCAAGAGCAAGATCGTTCTATTGCCGATGTTTTGGACTGCTAGGACGTGGTTTTGATTGTAGTTATGTTACCCAATCTTTGAATCCACGAGCAGCCCCTCCTCTTTCGTTCTTGGCAAGTGGACTTCACTTCGGGTCAAGTCAAATCCGTGGAGAAAAACATAAGCCTAGGGCTTGATCTATTGGGAAGAGCATCTCCATGGCTTAGACAAAGTCCTTGCAATTTTTGGTGAAGTTTGGAGTCCATTTGACCAAGATTTGAATCGATTTTGAGGATTCTCGGACTGTTTTTCTCTCCTCGGGCTGCCCTGTTTCATGCCACCGGACTGTCCGGTGGGTAGGCACCGGATTGTCTGATGGCCTAGGGTTTAGCCTGGGCAGAGATTATGAGGCTCGGCCTCTCAGGCTTTTACCAGCCACCGGACTGTCCGGCGGTGGTGTTTGAGGGTCAAGCCCTCAGCCTATTTCGTCCGGTGGGTGGCACCGGACTGTCCGGTGGGTTGGACACGAGGGTCAAACCCTTAGTCTATTCCGTCCAGTGGGTGGCACCGGACTATCCGACGCTTAGGCACCGGACTGTCCGGTGCTACCGTCAGACTGACCGGTGCGTTAGCATCGGACTGTCCGGTGGCTCCTGCTTCCGGCAGTTCTAGGCTCGTTTTGCGTCGTTTCCTCTCGGCATTTGAGCGAGTGCTGTGTAGTGCTTCCGTAGTGCTTTCCTCACGTGTCTTAGGGTTGGTAGCTTGTCCTAGCTACGTGATCCTACACATGTGAGAAGAGAGGGTTTTGGGGGTCATAGGTTTTTAGGTGTCGACCTATTCACCCCCCTATAGGTCACTCTTTCGGTCCTCAATTGGTATCAGAGCCAAGTTAGGGTCTTCTATACCTTAACCGGTTCTAGATTCATCAAGGACGACAATGGATCAGTCCGTTGGCAAGATTCCTGGGTTTGATGGCTCCGATTACTCATATTGGAAGATCCGCATGTCAGCATTCCTCCAGAGCCAACAGTCTTCCGTCTGGGATATTTGTCAGCGTGCTGATTTTGAGGTGCTTGAGGAGCGTGTTACTCAGCTGCAGTAGTGGGAACACGAAGCAAACAACAAGGCTAGGAATTTCCTCTTGACAGCCCTGAGCCACTCTGAGTTCAATAGAGTGAGTCATCTTAGGACGGTTCATGAGATCTAGACTACCCTTGCAGACTTCCATGAGGGGACAAGTCAGGTCAAGGCCAGACTGTACGAGACGTACAAGCGAGAGTATGAGAATTTCTCCCAGCAACCTGGTGAGAGCATTGACGACTTGTTCAGTCGGTTTCAATCGATTGCCAACAAGATTCGTGCTAATGCAAGAAATGGGGCTTTGCCGTATGACGACCATGAGCAGGCTTGCAAGCTACTCTTTGCCTTGGATCGTAGTATTTGGCAAATGAATAAGGAGTCTATAGTCGAGTCAAGTGGCTATGAGACTCTCACCACAGACGAGTTGTATAACAAGTTGAAGGCTTCGGAGGTTGACGCTCAGGCGCAGTCCAGAATGAGCGAACCAACTCCAAAGTCCATAGCTCTTATGTCTGGCCCTAGTAGTGGTGGTGGTGCTAACGATAACCCTTCTATTGGCTATGCCTTATCCTTGATTGCAGCTAAGGAGGAGGAACTGGATGCTCTTGATGATGATCAGCTGTGTTTACTCTCCAACAAGTTCCAGCGCCTCTACTCCAACAGGATGAGCCGCAGAAGAGGTGACAAGCTCCAGTGCTATGAGTGTGGGAAGACGGACCACTTCATCGCTGACTGCCCCCAGAGGAGAGCTCAGGAGAAGTACTCCGCCGGCAAGGATCACAAGTACAAGGGTGAGTATACCTCCGATAAGAAGAAGGGCAAGTACAAGGGCGACAAGAAGAAGTGGTTGTACTTCAGCAAGAGGGAGTTTGTGAAGCAGTACCAGAAGCACGCACAAGAGCGTGACCGTGCTTTCCTCACCAGCTTGAGTGACTGCGACGACACTTCCAGCGAATCTGGCTCTGACAGCGACGATGATGGTGAGAAGAAGATCGTCAGGCATGCTAGACTCTGCTTCTTCGGTGACGAGATCGGCTACTGTACCATGGCGATCAAGGGTGATCAAGTCGGCTCCACCGATTCTGATTTCTGCAACAAGTCCAACTCCGGGCCTCAGGTGAGCGATGATGATGATGAGGCAATGTTTACTACCTTGAAAAACCAGGATCGCTTGCTTAGAGTTGTTGCTAAGGACCTTAGGCTTGCTAATGCTAAGGTTGCTACTTTAGAGGCTGAGCTTGAGACTTTGAAGTCTAAAATTGATTGTGCCTTGAATGATCTGTCTATTGCTAAGGAAGCTTGTGCTGTAGCCAATGAGATAGAGTGCACTGATTGTCAGGTTCTAGCCATTGAAATTGCTAATCTCCGTTCTAAGCATGCTAGTAATGTAGATTTACTTCATTCTACTACTGCAGCGTTAGAGGAGTTGAAGGCTAGGCCGACTTTGCTTGCCAAGTGTGATGTTTGCCCTACACTTAGAAAGGAGTTGAAAGAAACTAGGACTGCTTTGAGGAAGTTTGAAAAGACTGCTAGCCCTACTAGTGTTGCTTGCTCTAAGTGTAAGGATCTTGGAGACCTGCTCGATGCTTTAGCCATTGAGAAGGTTCAGTTGGAGGATGAGAACACCTATGTTAGAACCATTCTTAGTTGGATTTCTGCTAGGGAACACCCAGGTTGATTTTGATCAGTTATATGGAAAGATTGGTGACTTGAGTGGGATCCCTTTGAGTGAGAAGTTCCCTTTGACCCACAACAAGCCCAACTTTCAGTCTGACAATCCTAAGGAGGGTGTGTGGACTGACAAGCCTAGGAAGCCACCTAAAAAATAGGTGTGGACTCCTAAGCCTAACTTTGTGAGGAACCCACTTGACACTTTGCCCAAGAGGAACCTACCTGAGATACCTCCTGAGAGCTCCAAGCAAGGTGCTAAGAGGAATGTTCCTCCTAAGCCCACTCCAGAGCCAAAGAGCCAGCCCAAGAACCAAAACCAACCAAAGGGTGCTTCACCCAAGAGGTACGTGTGTGACTACTGCCATAGGGAGGGTCACCTGGTGGAGTTTTGCTACTGCAGGTTGAGGGCTGAGAGGCGTGAGGTTGAGATGAGGAATGAGGACAGGTTGTTGAGGCTCGGCGTGAGGATAGGCGAGACCGCTTGCCACGTCGTGTAGGTGGAGGTAGAGGAGACCACTTTCCTCGTGGTGCTCTAGGTGGTGGTGGGCGTATTGTCGGTAGGTCACCAGGTCGTGAGCAGTATGGCTACGGTTCACCTGACCGAGGCTTTGAGAGCTACGATAGACCACGTTTTGATAGACGTGGTGATAGGCAGTTTCAGGATGATAGGCAGTTTCAGGCTTCGTGGGATTGGGGTCAAGGGATGTTTGATTGTGATTTTGCTAACCCCTTTTTTTGAGTAGATGGCTCGGCACTGGTTTGCTTCTTTTCAGACTAACCCCAGTGTCCGACCATATGCTCACCCCATGAACCATTTTTGATGCAGGACGGAGGCCTAGAGAACATATGGCTAATGGATTCCGGTTGTTCGTGCCACATGACCGGTAATCACAAATGGTTCTCCAGTCTCACCCCAGTGAGCTCCAGCGAGCACATCATTTTCGGGGATAAAGGTACAGGTAAGGTAAAGGGTGTTGGTGCTGTTCTAGTTTCTGAGAGTTTTATATCAGAGGGATGTTGCTTTGGTTGGTAACCTTGGTTACAACCTTCTGTCCATTTCGCAACTTCTCGAGGAAGGATATGAGGTGCGCTTTAAGAAGGGCTTTTCTCGTGTTTTGGATGCTCAAGGGTCTCTGGTGTGTCCTGTTGTTCCTTTTGGGAAGGTTTTTCGTGTTGACTTCTTGAGCTCCTCTGGTCCTTTTCGGTGTTTGGTGGCCGGTCCTTCCTCTGATTTATTGAAGTGGCATAGGAAGCTTGGTCATTTGAGCTTTGATTTGCTTGCAAAGCTTAGCTCACTTGATCTAATCCGAGGATTGCCCAAATTGAAGGGTGAGCATGATCTTGTATGCCATCCTTGTCGCCACAGGAAGATGGTTGCCGCTTCTCACACACCTGTTAATCAGGTGATGACAGCTCGCCCTAGGGAGTTGCTCCACATGGATACTATGGGACCTTCTCGGGTGCGTTCAGTTGGTAGGAAGTGGTACGTTCTTGTGATCATGGACGACTTTTCTCGTTGGTCTTGGGTGCATTTTATGGAGAGTAAGGATGAGGCTTTTGAGTTTGTTCATGACATGGTTTTGAGGTTAAGAAACGAGTCTGGTCATGCCATGAGAGCGTTACGCAGTGACAATGGCTCAGAATTCAAGAATGATCGTTTCAAAACCTTTTATCATGGCTAAGGTCTTGAACACCAGTTTTCATCTCCATATGTTCCCCAGCAGAACGGGGTGGTTGAGCGCAAAAATCGGACCCTAGTTGAAATGGCCAGGACGATGCTCGATGAGCATAGGACTCCTAGGAAGTTTTGGGCCGAGGCAATCAACACCGCGTGCTACGTGTCAAATCGTATCTTCCTATGAGCTGTCCTTTACAAGACATCGTATGAGCTACGATTTGGGCGGTAGCCCAAAGTGAGCCACCTGCGGGTGTTCGGCTGCAGGTGTTTTGTGCTCAAGCAGGGGAATTTGGACAAGTTCGAACCTCGTAGTTCTGATGGAGTTTTACTTGGCTATGCCACGCACTCATGTGCATACCGTGTTTGGCTTTTGGACTCCGGTAGGATTGTTGAGACTTGTGAAGTTACTTTTGATGAAACTATGCCTTGCATAACTCTTGGCTTTGAGCTTGCATGTTGACGATGAGCGCGCCCAGGACTCATCTGCGACAAATTCCAAGTGGCTTGCAAAGGTACCGCTTACCTCCCCGTGCATACGCTCACACAACATCCCGAAGGGTGGTAAATGGTTCGCTCCCGCTAAGAGATAAACCTGGCATTACCATTTGACGGCATATTTATTTTCTGGTAGTTTTAATTTTCCGTTCTCCACGGCATATTTAAATTTTTGCAATGCATAATTTTAACTTTTGTTTGCAATTAGTTTATACCCTCATTTTCAAAAAAAAAATTAGGGGCCGGCCGCCGGCCGACCACCACCTGCAAAGGTAGGGCAGTGGGAGGCACCTAGATCGCCGGCCGACCACGCCAGGAGGCCGCCCGACCACCTCTTGGCACTCTCCCCTTTCCTCTCTTTTACCCTTCCTCTTTCTCTTTTCTCCTCTTTCTCTTTCTCCTCTTTCTTTTTTTTGCTTTCTCTTTAGTTTGCTCCCTCTCCAAGCACTACACAAAGAAGCAGACCAGGGGGGCGGCCGACCGAGCCCCCTTGGCTGGCCGACCGTGCCTGCCCTCTCCCCCTTCTCTTCTTTTTCCCTTCTCCTCTCTCTCCTTCTCTCTTTCTCTTTTCCTTTTCTTTTGCTTCATTCTTAAGCAAGGTAAAGAGGTGAGGGGCAGCGTTGAGTGGTCGCCTAGCCAAATGCTCAGGTCGGCCGACCTCATGAAGAAGCCACCCGACCAAGGCTGCTGGTCGCCCGACCTCCCCTTCGGTGCACAAACTCGCTCTCTCTCTCTTCTCATTTGCTGCACTTTCACGCGAATATTCAACCGGTCGCCCGACATCTGACCAAAGCCGGCCGACCAAGACTAAAAGCTCTCATCTCCTTTTTTGCCGCTTCACCACGCAAGGGTGGTCGCCCAACCGAGGCACAAGGCCGGCCGACCAGCTCCATTGGTCGGCTGACCCCCCTCCTTGGTTGCTTCTTCCCTCTACAAATACAGCCCTTGAGCTCCCTTCTCCATTGCACCAAGCAGCAGCAAACACCTTCCTTTCTCCCTCTCTTAATCTCTTTGTTTAGTAGCTAATTCAGCTCGTTGCTTAGCCAAAGTAATGTCCGAATAAAAATCTAGTTGAGCAAAAATAAATTAGCTACTAGCCCCTCTCTTTTGGCAAGACCACGAATGAGTTGTGGTGGTGTCACTCCCCGCAAGGACGACTAACGACTAACGCTAACTTTATTTTGTTGTCTCGTAGTTTTTGTGGTCAATTTTTGTGCAGGATGTAGTGCGCATTCAAGAGGGCAAGAACTGCCATCAGCAAGACGGGACAACACATATGGTTCCCGACGTCCTCCAACTCACAGAACTCACGGACGGTGTCCGACAGAGGCTCATCAAGTGCTGGGTCGGGAGGAGAAGAAGCTTCATCCTCCGTCACCGGGCCCGTACTGCTGCTGGATTCTCAAATCCAAACGCGCAATCAAGACGAGGCCGACCTGCTGAGGCTACTCCACACCAAGCCTATCACCCTCACCAAGTGCTTCGATGAGGTACTCATGACAAGCACAGGTATGGATGATGAATTCGATGAAATTTTCAGTATGGTAGGCTAGGAGAATTTTGCAAATGTTAGCGAGGGAGGCATAGTCCTCCTCACAAAGGAGTTTCTTATGACCCTCCGAGTAGTATCACTAGAGTCCGGCATGACGGTTCATTTCAGACTCTTTAACTCTGAGCATGAGCCTCACTTCATCAGTTCAGCAATGCTCTCGGGTTCTCACCCCACTGCTCCATAGCAGCCAAACCCATAGGCTTCAATGCAACAGAGTTCTGGAAGGAACTAGCTGGGCCGGACTATAAGGGGAAGAAAAGCATCACAAACATTAAGCACCCCACCATGCGGTTCATGGCCTGCTGGATTACCATCGTAGTCCTGCCCCGCGATGACACACGTTGCCTGACCATAGAGGACTTAAAAATCCTCTATGCCATGTGGCGTAAGTAGAAATATGCACTTGTCACCGCCATGCTCTATCACTGGATGAAACTAGTTTGGGATGAAAATTCCATATCAATCACGTCATTCGTGGCGAGGATTGCATCCGAGCTAGGGGTCTTAGCTAATGCCCAGGTGGCATTCTTACCCCCTGACACACCCAACCTAGTCACCGAGAGCCATTTCATCCGGGCACACTTTCTGCGCAAGAACCCCAGCACAGACACATATGTCATGATCTATAAGGGACACAACTTTGAAGTGCCTCTACCAGCACCTCAGTTCAAAATCTACCACGTGGACACACTCTCTATGCCATTAGAGAGTGTCCTAGAGGAAGAGCCTTTAGAGGAGCCCAGACATAGTGTAGCGGGAGTCATGACCAGGGCACAGAGGAGGGCAGCCCGAGAGCGCTTACAAAAGCAGGCACAGGACGCGCAAAACGCCGGGACGGGACCTACCTAGTTCCATACCGCGACTGGTACGTCCTGGCACACCCAAGGAACAGACCCGATGTGGCAGCCCCACAGAGGATCTGGAACCACACCATGGGGACACGAGCCGAGCGCTGCATTTTCTCAGCAGTAAGGAGGAGGAACCTTCTATGGGTATGGGTCAGCACCATACGAGGCAGGACCATCTGCCTCTGCATGCTTTGCAGGAGATCCGTTGAATGCCATCTTTGGGTGCGTGACCATTCGGGACCAGCGCACAGCTGGGATGGCCCAGCAGCTTAACCAAGTAGATGAGCGCACTCAGGTCATCCAGCAGACCTAGGATGAATAGTACAAATACCCCGAGTAGCTTCATTGAAGCTTGGGGGGGGGACCCGAATCGACAGCTGGGTATGTATGACAGTCCCTCGATTTCTGCACCCCTCATGTATCTTTGTTGTGAGAGTTTATTAGTTTGTTTTCTCAATCTAGTTTGTTTTATTTAGTTTGCTTAATTTAGTTTATTTATTTTAATATATAAAAAAACTCCCATGCTTTAATGATAAGTTCACATGCTAGCTTCATTTTGGAAATGATGAATAGTTGCTCTATCAAGTGAATGATTTAATTCTTGCATATGACTTATGCTTAGCTTAGTTTTAAGTTTGTGAATAAAAGAAGTAAACCAATGTTCTATCTTATGGATGCCATTTGTGATAACAAGCCTAAGTTATTGTGAGCTGAATGATATGACTTGAATATGGGATAATTCTCTCATACTCTTAGTAAGATGAACATCTCAGGTTTTTATTTTGAAAATAGCAAAATATAGCTCCCCTTGGTCAAAAATACCTACCAGAGCCAAAAATGCTTCAATTAGTTGAAACTGCTACAAAAAGCTGCTTAGTGCTATTTTGAGCTTTGTCAAATTTTGAGTCTCTTTGAGTTGAAATATCACCTTCTGTTGATAGCTGGAGTACAAAAGCAAAAATGCAAGTGATTCATTCCGGACTTTGCATCCACCAAAAATGTCTCCAAATACTTCTCATGATCCCTAGCCTTCAAATCTCAAGGAGCAAGGGTATGGAGCAAAAAAAAAGCATGCAAAAGCATGGCAAGAAGAGAAAAATGCGTGCAAAAGCATAGCAAAATGAAAAGCATGCAAATTCAAGCATGGCAAAAATAAATAAAAGCTCCATATCCACTCCAAACATACAAAAGGCTACAAAGGATGAATACCAAGAAAAGGAGGCATACAGTACCACCACTCATACTCCAGTGATCAATTAGAAGAAGTGATAGAGTACACTCTTTGGTCCAATCTTTGGCTTAGCAAAATAAATATCCTAAGTGTGCCACTTTCTCGCTACCGAAAGCTCCACATAGGCCTTAGTGTAGGAAAGTGTTGGCCGAATCTTGGCCCTTGGTGAGGAAACACATTTGAGTGTCTGAGAGCACCTTGGGGAAGCTACTTTTGTTTTGAAATATCTTGAAAACTCTTGAGAAAGACATCCAAAAAGAGCAAGTTAGAAGAACTCCTCTACAATGGTCGTTCCATCTCTCAACCGCCCAAGGCAAGGTAAACAAAAAGATGCACCGCAGGTAGTACACAAGGTAAGCTTCAATTATTTCACTTCTCAAAACAAAAGCATGAGTATTGAGTCATTTATAAGAATTTATCATCATCTTCGATATTGCAGTAGCTCCTGACCCACTCTCAGTCTTAGCTTTGCTCGAGGACGAGCAAAAGTTTAAGCTTGGGGGGTGTTGACGGTCGTAATCTCACGATATCTACCGTCAATTACCAACCAAATGGAGCTATGCAAGTGAATAAATATGGACTAACCCCTCTACTAATGAGTTCCAAAAGTTTTGTATGAATATTTGGATGCAGGTATCAAAATGCACATAAAATAGTTGAAAACATGCCAAGGATCAAAGATGGAGTCCATTGGCTAAGGTGGCCAGCCGACCAGGGCCAGGTCGGCCGACCTACAGCTTGGTCGCCCGACCCACTGACAGGGTCAGCCGACCCTTGGCCAGGCCGCGTGTGGGGGATAGATATCCCCCAGGCCCTCACGGCGCAGACTCAGTACATGGGCCGTTGGAGGGCCCAGTAGAGACAGCAGGCCCTTCTCAGGGTGCCGACTGGTCTCATGGGCCTGAGAACGGATGGCGAGCTTGAAGACCAAGTCAAAGGCGCTATAATTCGGGAAAGATGCAAGGGAGTTGGTTCGGACTCTGTAATACGGGAGGGGCGGGACTCAAGGAAGGAAACATGTAATCGTGAGTTCCGTATACTCTTTAGGCTTCCAAACAGAGTAGGACTTGTAGATAGAACTTGACTTGTAACCAAAGCCTGGCCGGATTATATAAGGCGGGTGAGGGACCCCTACGGAGATCATCTATCATCTCATCGCACACCAGCCACCAAACCTCGAGACCCTCGTTGTAACCTCGAGAACTCAAATCAATACAACTCACCCCAAATAGGACGTAGGGTGTTACGCTTATTACGGCCCGAACCTGTATAAACCCTCGTGTTTTATTGCATCTCTACGCAAACCATCGAGCTACGCCGATCTCGCCACCCCAAAAGCATCACATGATACACCCCGTGGTGCATTGCCGGTATCAAACACCGACAGTTGGCGCGCCAGGTAGGGGGAGGCGAAATCAGCATCAGCTAGCTCCATGGCCAATCGTCTCGTCAACGGCTTCACTCCAGGCGACATGATCTAGTTCGAATCAATCTCCTTCATCGCCGATCGAAGCGGTGACCTCCACCAGCTTCGCAGTACGCCGATGCGACCACGCATCGTCGCGGAACCATCGACCACTCCAGAACGGCCTGCACCATCGGATCGTCGCCAGGGACCAGCACCTCGTCAGCGTCCACCAACTCTGCGCCAAGCTCCAGCACCTCAGCACGAGGCGCCGATCCCTCGCCAAAATCCGGCTCCGCGTCGTGCTGAGTCAGATCGGGCTCTTCAAGGTCACCGTGACTCGGGAGCGCGAACCAACCGCAAGGTCTCCTTCAGGGTTGGATCTACATCGACCACGCCAGCCCGAGCGAAACCTGCGACCACCACTGCTCCGACCCCGACTCGTCGCACGGCGCTCTCAACCTCCTCGACACAAATCTGGACTCGGATCAGTCGGGGGTCGAGACCAGGTTCCTCAAGGAACCCCTCATGAGGTCCGCAGCGGACCCGCGCCTCAGGCAGCACTCCACAGATCCCGGGGCGAGTCCCTGTTGATACTCGTTCCTAGGTCCCACGTCTGCTACGGGTCCCACCACCTCCACCAGCATTGAAACGAGCCCGGCCGGCGTCGCCCGCCCAGGGTCAAAAGAAGACTTGGGTGGAGCCTACCGTTCCCTCCATCCCGTTCGGTCTCTGCAACTCTGCTGCCACGTACCAGGGGCTTCTCTCCCGTGCCTCGGCTCCCCTCAACAACGACGAGGGTGCGCGGGGGGCGCCCAGCTCAAGACAGTTCGTGCCTCTTCCGGACGATCACATCTACAGTAGGCTCAACGCGCCGCCGGCGGGCCGTCACCCACGACTCGTCATCGATCCCACGCTGGCGGGAAGATCCGTTCGCCAGAGCACCTCACCGACTGGCGAGGCTCGCCGCCGCCTAGTGAACATTGCGAGGGCTCGTAACTCGGGGCGCCCTCATATGATCTATAACATCGATACTCCTACGGTCTCTGAACACGTTGCTACTACCGCAACGACCACGGCGTCCACGGTCCCCGCCTTTGACGCCAGCTTGGGGGTGGCAGCCACGACCACCAGCAGGCCCCAGGGATCATTTTCTAGCTGTACTCTCTTCTTCCCTGAGGTCTTCGTGATTAGCGGTGCGGGGAAAGAAATCGACGAAGTTGTCTCGGATGATGAGCAACCCGTCCTCGCCGAAACCTCCCAAGATCGTCACAGGAGGGAGAGGGCGAACCGCATCCGTAATATCCGGTGCCACCACGTCCTGGGGAACAAGGATCCTACGCTGCCTGTCTCGATGGACGAGGTAACTCGGGTGAGCGAGAATGAGCAGGAAGTACAGAGCCACCGACATAGGAACCAGACGCGGCAGCGGCACCACGATTGGCAGACTGCTGAAGCCAGGCGACAGCGGAGGGCAGCGCTCCCCGCACGCAATCTTCTCAAGGAGTTCGAGGGAGTCATGAAGACTCCGAGTCAAGAAGGAGGGCATTGGTCAAGCTCTGCGAGCTCATCCCTAACAACGAAGATGGGGTGGCCATCAACACCGTTCTCGCTCGGGCAGCAGACCACCTCGTGCCCAGGCAGCCGGAGGTTGCCGACGCATGACAGGTCATCAACGGCAACCGCGACGCACGTCACAGCATTGAGCAATCTCGTGCTCAGAGGCACCAGCTCGAGATAGACCGGCGCGTGAACTACAACCGAGACTACGGCCCCCCGCAGCATGCTCCAGCTGCCAGGTGTCACTCGAGGACTGTCTCCGTGAACAGCTCCGCCCCCCGAGTCAGATCTGAGAGGGATCATCAACCTTAGTCCCCGCCTCGTGGAGGACGCGGCAGCCCGGCTGGCACCGCAGAAGCTGCTATAGCAGCCTTCGGCCGGAGAATTCAAGATGTCGAGTGGCCACACAACTTCAAAATCTCAAACTTCGAAAAATTTGAGACGAAGATGGATCCGCGGAACTGGCTGGCCGTGTACACTACCGCGGCCCAAGCGGCCAATGCCTCGGAAGATCTCATGACGGCCTATGTCCCGATCAAGTTAGGGCAGGACGCACTTCAATGGCTTCGCCACCTCAGGCATGGCAGCATTGAGGACTGGGGCAACTTCCGACGCCTATTCATCGCCAACTTCCAGTCACTCTCCGATAAGCCGGCGCAGCGATGGGATCTCAAAACCATCAGGCGCAAGGATTCGGAGAGCCTGCGATCGTACCTCAAGCGGTTCCAGGCTCTCAGAAACCTCATCCCCGACGTATCTGAGGATACGGTGATCGACGACTTCCTCCAAGGCTCCAACGACCTGGTCTTCGCCAAGCACATACTGGAGAGGGCGCCCACCACCTCAAAGTGTCTCTTCTAGGAAGCGGACCTCTACATCACGGCGGACGAACGAGCGCGCGATCTCGTTCGCCCCTGGCAAGACGACCGAGGCAAGGGCAAGCAGGAGAGGCATGAAGAACCCCCGTGGCAAGATCGACACTGGGACAAGAGGCCTCGGGAGGAGGCCCGTGCCATGGCTCCAGCTCCAGTACGACCACGCGGCCCACCTCTAGCCCAGGCTCGAACCCTTGGTCAACTCATCGACGAGCCATGTCCGGCGCATAAGTATATGCGCCATACTCTCAGACATTGCCGCGACTTCAGAGCCGTGCTAATCCGCGGCCAGTTTCCGACGGTGCAAGCTCCTCCACCGCCTCCTCCACCACGGAACCAGCCGCCGCAGAGGCCGGCTGGAGGCAGTAATCAATGCTTCCCCAATGTCAACAAGGAAGTCAACTTCATCCTAGGAGGGCACGGAGCGTACCCGAGCAAGCGCCAGCAGAAGCTGAAGGATCGGTGGATCAACGCGGCCACCTCAGAGCCACCGCAGCCATACGATTGGTCCCACGAGCCGGTCTCGTTTAGTCGGGCGGACCAGTGGCTCAACTTCAATGAGCCGGGTAAGTACCCGCTGCTGGTAACCCCCATAGTCGGCGACACCCGACTCAAGAAGGTTCTGATCGACGGAGGGGCCAGCATCAACGTGGTGTTCCCCAGGGCTCTGCAAGAGATGGGGATCTCGCTCAGCGATCTCAAGAGATCGGATACCCCATTCTTCGTGATTGTCCCGGGCGTAGGCGAATACCCGCTCGGACACATCTATCTGCCGGTCGCTTTTGGCACGGCAAAGAACTTTCGCATCGAGACCCTGAGATTTGAAGTCCCGACCTTCAACTGCGTCTACAATGCCATCATCGGGCCTCCAGGGCTAGCCAAGTTCATGGCTATCCCACATTATCCATACCTCGTTCTCAAGATGCCAGCCCCGGGTGGTACTCTCTCTCCATACGCGCCGACTTCAAGGGAGCCTCGGAGTGTGTACAAGAGGCCATGCAAATGGCCCTTGAGCAGAATCAGCTTCACAGGCTCTGAATTCTTTGATTTCTGCAAACAAAGGTCCATCCGTGTCAAGTATGTCTCGGTGGCTCACCCCAGAGCTAATGGGCAGGTTGAGCGGGCCAATGGCATGATACTGGATGCACTCAAGAAGAAGATCTTTGATAAGAATAAGAAGCTGGCTGGGAAGTGGATACGCGAATTACCGTATGTGGTTTGGAGCCTTCAAACACAACCTAGCAAAGGTTTCGCAGGGAACACGCCCTTCTTCATGGTATATGGATCAGAAGCAGTCTTACCCACTGACCTCAAGTTTGGAGCCCCATGTTTGGTTTTCAATAGCATTGCTGAGGCTGAAGCAACCCGACTCGAGGAGATCGACCTACTCGAGGAGGAGCGTCTTAACTCTGTTATTCAGTCAGCTCAATATCAGCAGACTTTACGTCGTTATCATGATCGATATACGAGGCCTCGTTCCTTCTCAATAGGGGACCTAGTGCTGCGCAGGGTGCTCAAAACTGCGGGACAGCATAAGTTATCTCCTCCTTGGGAAGGCTCTTACATTGTGACAGAAGTTACTCGTCCAGGATCATATCGTCTGTCTCAAATGGATGGGACACTAGTCGGGAACTCCTAGAATATAGAGCATCTGCGCAGATTCTACGCATAGTCCTTTTTTCTTTCTCTATGATTTTTAGAGTTAGCGGTCAGTATCATCTTTTGTACTCTGTCCTTATTCATGTTCTATAAATAAACGTACTCTTGAGATAAAGTATTCAGTGTTCTCTCTCTGACTTTTTACTCGTGATGTTCACTTGTCGTATACGGGCAATCGACCTAGGTCAGTCGACCGACAGTAGGGTGCTACATGCCCACTCTTACTCTTGACGGGGATATCTCCGGCCCCAACCACGAGAGCAATCGGCCTTGGTCAGATGACCGACAGCACGGTGTTACATGCTCTTGTTCGAACTCATAACAGGGGAGCACTCAAGGCCCCAACAAAGCACTCTTTGCAAATTGACCCCTCCCTCAAAGAAATTTCACAAATGAACCCTTCCTGAAACTAATTGCGCAAATTGACCCCTTCCGCAGCGCCATCGGAGGTGGCGCCAGCGCCACCTGTAGTGGCGCCGCGGCGATGCCACGCTGTCCGCCTGCGCCGGCCGAGCGACATTGTGGGGCCCAGCTGCGGCACCACATGAGATGGCGCCGCAGAACCACGGCGCCACCCCGCGTGGCGCCGCAGCGTCGACACATAAATGGGCCGCGGCCCATCCCGGGGCGCCTGCCCCATTCGGCTTCGTCCTCCGCTGCTGCGCCCGATCCGCCGCCACCGGCCGCCCCGGCACTGCCCCTCCAACTCCGGAGCCACCGGCCGCCCCAGCTGCATCCCCAGCCGTTCCCCGTTGTCATGGGCTCATCCTTCAAAGGTATCCTCCTCCTTCATTAGATTTATAGTTACGGTTCGAAAATTCTTGAACGAATTAGAGGCAACGTTTCTTTGTATCATAAAAAGCATGATGGATTTTGAAGATTATGAGTTGGTGTTAGGGTTTCTCATTGGATTTATATTTACGGTTTAATTTTATCATGGTGGCATGGTGGTACATATTGTTAAATGTTTTCCATTTGGTAATGTAGCCATTCCAGCTCCGGGGCCTGGTGTAATTAGGGCTCATTTGTTTCCTTGGGGATCGTATCCTCGGGACAAGGATGCTCTGGTGCTTGAATCCCCACTCCCTGTGCCATACTGTGATTGTGGATTTCCCGCAGAGGTTAAGCAATCTCGGGATGAAGATACGGAGGGGAGAGCCTTCTACACTTGCCACGTGAATCCGGCCCGGGGTGATGGATGGCGTATGGAACCTTGCCAATTTTTCAAGTGGATTGATGGGCCTGAAAAATGCGACCTTCAGATAAGGTAGTTCTCATGGCGAAGTGAGGAAACATGCCCTCTTGAGACCTTCAGACGTTGGGTGCCTCCTCCCCCCAACCCACCTGAAATGACAGAAGAAGAGAAGGCGAAGGCACGGGAAAGGCGTATCATGAATCCTCCCCTTTGCCACTGTGGAGTGCGGTCGAGACTCATACGCCCGAACCCAGGGGTACAATTTACTCCTTTCTTCCGCTGCCCTCTCCGTGACTCGGTGAGTGACCCTATAGTGTTGCAGTTGATTTATTTTATATGACCGTGGCATGCACTAAAGATACATTGTACTTGCAGGACGGTGGCCAAATTTGTGATTTCTCGGAATACGTGTACGGCCCTAAGTCCCACTGGCCAACGGATGCTAAAATTGAGGATTACAACTCAGGAAGGAAGCTGTGGCCTTGCTGGTCTTCCCCTCCATTTGTTTGCAAGTGGTATATTGGCTCGTAAGGGCGTTGTTTCTTCAGAGCTTGGGAAAGGGTGGTATTGTGGCAACTCCTATGGTGACTTTTGGGTAAGTTTGATTAATTCATACGATTTTTGGAGAAGTATTTGTGTGATTAATGTCAATTGTTTGTGCAGGAGGGAAGGGGATGTGATTGGGAGTACTTCTTAGGCCAAGAAAAGTGGTTTGAGGAGATGACTCATCATAGGGCTGAGCCAGGAAGATCGAGGATCATTGAGAATCGAAAGAACATGATTAGAACAAAGTATGGCGTCCTTGTCCCTAGACGCCAAGACTATATCAAGCTTGACTTTGATATGCGCAGGGACTTAGGTCCACCTACTGGTTTATTTTACACAAATTCCCGGCGGTTGGATTATTGGAGAAGGCATCGGTCCAAGTATGCACCTGGGGTTCCCCCTGGACAAGAGGAGAAAGAGGAGACGGAGGCTTGGGAGTTGATGACCGAAAAGGAACGACAGGAGCACAGAAGGCGATATGTGGCTGGCGTTGATGTATATGCCACGTATCCTGAAGGTTCATGGCCGGCACTCCTTCAGAGCGAGGTCCGTAAGAGGAGAGCGAGTGCGCGTGGGAACGAAGTCATTGATCTAGACGGCGAGTGACGATCTTAATTATGTTTTTTATCGGACTTAAGACTTTAAGCAGGACGTTTGTATTTTTGAACACACTTGGATTAGTAACGTATTAGTAATCTATGTGTAATCCAATGACAAACATGTCATGTTAATAATTAGGCAAAAATTAACCAAACATGTCATGTCATGGAAAAGGGGAACAGACCTTCTGTGGCGTCGCAGCCTCTCCCCCCTCCCAAACTTTCTGGGACCGGGGGCTTTTTCGGTCCGCCGCTCGTTCCTGCGGCGCCATCCACGGTGGCGCTGCAGCTCGGCCCTGCGGCGCCATGCACGGTGGCGCCGCAGCCTTCCCCCCTCCCCTCCCCCCAAAAGCTTTTGGGACCGAGGGCCTTGTGGCGCCGCACCTCGCTACGGTGGCCCCATCCACGATGGCGCCGTGGGGCTTGCGGCACCAGTGCCAATGGCGCCGCAGGGCCGACCTGCGGCGCCACTACACCCCCCGTCCCAGAAACTTTAGGGGAGGCGGGAGGCTGCGGCGCCACCGTTCATGTCCCGCTGGTCCGAGCTGCGGCGCCACTACACCCCCGATCCCAGAAACTTTAGGGGGGGCTGCGGCGCCACCGTTCATGGCGCCACAGGGCCGAGCTGCGGCGCCACAACAACCCCGGTCCCAAAAAGTTTGGGAAGGGGGAGAGGCTGCGGCGCCATAGCGGACGGCGCCGCAGGACTGAATGTTTTTTTTATCAACCGAAGGTCTCTCGTACGGATAGATGGATTGTTTTGCTTCATGCGTTTGTTTTGCTTGAAACCGATAGATGGATTGTTTTGCTTAAAGTCCACCATTTTACATGTAGCAAAATACATTAGTCAACCATCCTAAATCCACGTCTGGTCTCTCCAGCTTGTGCAAAATACATGAAGTCCACAGAATAACAATTGGATACATTAAGTGCCACGACATGAGAACTGAAACCACAGGATTAGCAAACTGGGCCAGCAGGAGTGTAGGGTTGTTGTGGACGTCTTGTTCTACCGGGGTTGGTGGGTAGGCGGTTTTGGCTACCCACCTCCGCACGGTCACGATACCGCCGACACTTCTGACGTGGAGGACTAGGCATCCTTGCTGTCCCGCTAGGACCCTGCAACATGAAGTAGTTACAAAAAAATGGCACAAACACATCGATGCATTATGTGTGAAAACACAATTGAAATCGTACCGCGACATCAGGCTGAGACTGGGTGTAGGGCAGTGGGGCATCCTCAAGCTGGCTAGTGTTGATGAAGTCAGGGTCATCATCCCCGTCTTCGTTGTCGGCCTCCTCCTCGTCCTCGAAATCTAGCTCCCTTGGCAGTGTGACCACCCGGACACCTGCGCTCCTTGTAGACCTTTCGGACGTCCTTCTAGCCATAGACGAAGAGGCACCACCCCTAGACGAAGAGGCACCTGCATGCAGAGGAGGGCTGGCAGCAGCGTTGTAGCACCCGATCTTTTTGGAAAGACACCGACACGTCTTGATAACTGTTTGGGACAATGCTTTGAGGGCGCCACTGGGACGTGATCCTCCTCAAGCAAGGGCGGCACCGGCCTCATTGGACAGCCAAGCTATCTGCTCGCCCTGGCATCAGATGTTTGTACGATTTTAATCGCAGACACGATAAGCCATTTGGATTGATGTAAAAGCATGTAACAGTTTACGTACCACGTATCCTTGAAGTGGTGCTCTCTCGGGCTGCACTCCATGGCGAGTTCTCCGATCGTACTCGTCCTCTTCGTCCTCAGAGTCGGCCTCAGCAATCGGAATGCGGTTCATGTTCGGCTTCAGCTTGAGTCGTGCCATCCCGTGCAGCCAACGCAGGTAGGTGTCGAATTGCTCATCCCTGTGCACTGCACCGTTGTCAGGCACTTCCCGCGTCCGATTGTTCCACGCTTGGACGTGTTCCACATGGGTGATGCTCCAATCATACTCGGTGAACCGACCATGCCGGTTGATCCTGCACGGGAGAACCATATTTGGTTAAAAGTGTGGTACTAAATGATTGTTTAGTAAAGTGTTTATCAGTCTGCAGAACCATACTTGTGTAGTGCTCGGTTGGTAGAGATAGTGTGCGGCGGTGTGGGCTGCTTGCGTCCAAACTGCCGAAGAACCCGACAAGGGAGGTGTACCTCATCCACCAGGAAGTAGATAAGCGGAGTGACCGACCTCCAACTCTCGTAGTCCCGCGAACACATAGGGCTCAACTCAGCTGGATCCAACTCATCTCGGTCATAGGGTGTCCACTCCACCTGCACCAAAAAGAACAAGTAAGGTTGTGGCGATTGCGTTACATCTGCATTGATAAAGAACTTTTTCGTACTGACTATACGAACCTGCTGGTAGGTGACACAGTCTAGCTCGGTGGTGTAGTCGAGGTACCTCCTATCTGGCTTGCCGGTCACTGTTGCCACGTTCCTCCAAAACCAAAGTACAGTGGGCAAGCTGTCGGTGGCCGTCCAATGCTAAAGATAAAAAGGATTTCGATTACTCCTGATCTTACAAGGGTTAACCACAGTGAGGAGGCCAATGGATGATTATTTTACCTCGACTACTCGACGTACAGGTCTGTCAATCGGCAGTCGCTCCCATGTCCACACCTGTAGCAGGTAAGCGCAACCACCAAGGCTCGACCCTGCTTCCTTCCGCTGGCACGCGTCGCAGAGTTGTCGGTACATGTGTGCAAGGGTGGCCGATGCCCAGCTGTACGCCCCGATGTTCTCCTAGGGCTGTGATAGTATTGGGAGAACTAGCGATGTCACTGTGTTCCCAGACCCGTCGGGGAGCAGGAAACAGGCTACCAGATACCAAAGCCAAGCCCTTGCATGGCGCTCGACTGTGACCTGATCTGCAGCAGGTGGGCAAATCTGGAAGTTCTCCTTCAGCCAACCAGTGGTCACCGACATCCTCCTGCAATATAAAGCATACCATTGACGTTAGTGACATGAGTTAACCAAATTGCCCCAAATTTAAAGAAGCCAAAAATCCTTACGTGCTACGGTCCCCTGGCTGACGCTCCGGTGGTGCCCTCCCCAACATATGTTGAACCCTCCCCATCCAGGTGTCGGGGTTGACAAGCCCTATCACCGGCAGTCCCTCGATAGGGAGACCTAAGATCATAGCCGTGTCCTGGAGGGTGATGGTCATCTCCCTACAAGGCAAGTGGAAAGTGTGTGTCTCTGGCCTCCATCGGTCCACCATGGTTGTCAAGAGACAAGGGTCCAAGGGTGGGAGACCGGCGTTGACTACCCTTGCCAAGTCTAAGAGTCCGGCATGCTGCAGGTACGGGGCATACCTCTCGTCCCACCTGAGCGCTACTTTGTGAGTGCGCATCCGAAGAGGAACGAGTGCCTGAAACAACAATTCATTATTTATCCAGACATCGACAATTTATATGTACGCATTACATAGATGACACCAGGATCGTTTACCTCGCCATCCTCAATCACACGCCCACGGTGCTTGCTCTCGTAGTCCGGCTCAAGGAGGGGGTACGCCATCCTAAAAAATTAATTGTTAGTTGGGAATGCAAAAAATAATCTGAAGAGTTATGCAACATAACACGAATGAATGCAAATGCAAACGAATATGAACGAAAATAGAAGAAAAAAAATTGATACAACATTATCCCACCTTAATAATCCTCCAATGTGGTTTCCTATGCACCGGCCCAGAACTATCGACGTCTGTGTTTCTTGTGTGACCTCGAGTTGTGACCAATCTGGTGGCAAGTTGAGCACCGCACCTTGCCAGGGAGCTCATTAAAATCTCCCGTGCCATACTTATCCTTGCCATACCCATTGCATTTGTCCATGTCACCTCTTAGTCTTTTCTTTTTCCTGCGCCCTTTCTTCACCCTCAACAAATCAGGGTCGGGGCAGTAATCATGCCCATCGAATGGTGGCCACTGGCTAGGATCTAGGTAGGGCTGAAACATGGGTTCCCATATCTTAAGTGTGTTCTCCTTTGCATAGTACGGGCTCATGTACTTGCTACTTTTGTGGTTCAAGCCACGGTCTTGGCAAGCTGTAATCAAGTGAGAACATGGACCATGGTACAGTTGTGGGAAATTGCATTGGCATGTACCCTCCTCTAACTGCACTTTGTAGTTCCTACCCCCGAACCGTTCTCCTCCTGGACCGCTCCCGTGAGCCGTTTTGACACAGTACACATTCCGCTCAGGTCCGTAAGCATCACCAACCTGCATAACCGATAACTTCTCTTCATTCAGGAGATGGGCAGCCATTGGTGCTCCAAAAACAGCACCAGTAACGAATGCCTCGTGTGCCTTGCCCCAACGGTTCATGAAGTACGAGTTACACTTTGCAAACGAGTACATGGTGATCCTAGCAACAGGCAGAGCTCGTATACCCTTGAACACATTGTTTAGGGACTCCGCACCGTTGGTCGTCTTGATGCCGTAACGGGCACCTCCCTCATTGAAAGCTAAAGCCCAGTGTTTCTTTTTCTCCATTTGTTTCTTCATCCACTTTTTCCCCTTTTTTGTAAGCATCTTATCCAGTTCGTCGTACAACTTGTCAAAGTCCCTAGGGTCCTGAGCACCGCACAGCACCTTAAGCTTGCCTACGACTTCATCGTCTTTCTGGTGTCTCCACAAGTTCGTTGCGAAGTGCCTCACGCACCATCGATGCTCCAGAGGTGGGTACCCACGGTACGATTGTTTGCATGCCTTAAGTATGCCCGCGTGCCGATCTGAAATCACACAAATCTTCCTATCCTTTCCAATCACCTCCGTCCTAACAAGGTGCATGAACCATTGCCGGCTCTCGTTGTTCTCCGCTTCCACCACGCCAAAGGCCATTGGAACTAGCTGGTCTTCTAGATCAACGGCAGTTGCCATCATAAGCACACCCTTGTACTTTTCTGTTAAGAATGTCCCATCCACGAGCAGTACGGGGCGACAATATTGGAACGCCGCAACACACTGACCGAAGCACCAGAACACACGTTGCAAAACATGTGCAATCTTGCCACTCTTATCGGCTCTCGTTCGTCCTCCTGTGTAAGTATACCACTTTGTGTCAAGATTGTAATGTTGTATGGCGTGCAGAACCCTAGGAAGCAAATTGTATGACTCCTTCCAATCCCCATACACCATTTCCATCACGTATTGCTTGGCACACCAAGCCTTTGAGTAACTGACACGGTACCCCGTCAATGAAAACATGGTCTCATGTAGATTCCTCATTGTGACCTTCGGGTCAGCAGCCACAATACCGGCGATACGACGGGCAATGTATTTGGCCGTGTTCTGTCCATGCACTCATAGTGTCTTCGATGACCCACATGTGTGTGGTTGTTTGACGCTAGTAATCTTCCACCCACCATTCCGTTTGTCACGATGGAAATATACTAACCAGGGACACCCTTGCTTGCAAACAACGGTATACCTCAACCCAGCATTTGAATGCTTCACCTTGTACGACCGGTGATGGCGAACTGCGTAATCTTGCAAAAAGTACTGCACCTTCTCTAGAGTCTCAAACCACAACCCCTCGTGAATGATCCAGTCGCGTGCATTGCCTTCACGGATGGTCCCAAGGCCGGTGTCACATTTTGCCAAGTCTGCGCGGCTCAAGTCCTCATGGAAGTGCACTTCTGGGATTTCAACGTTATGTTTCTGCAGCTTCCTACGATCTTCCTTCGGAACTTGAGCCCAAGATGCTTGTTGGGAATGCACCAACATTAGCATCCGACGATCACCACTTCCACTTGCACCTTCTACGCGGGTGTCATCATCTTCGCTATGGTGGCCATGCAACACCTCCACCGCACCACGTGTATCGTTACCTCCACCCTCCTCTTCCTCATAGTAATGACCGCCTCCACTTCCACCCTCCTCTTCCTCATAGTAATGACCACCTCCACCCTCCTCTACCTCATCATCTTCGCTATGGTGGTCATACAACACATCCACCGCACCATGTCTACCGCGACCTCCACCGTCTTCTTCGTCATAGTAATTACCACTTCCACCTCCGCATTCTTCTTCATCATCATCTTCACTTGCTTCATCAACATCATCTTCGTCATTATCATCCCCACATATCTCGTTATCATCAACATCATCCCCGCTTCCCTCATCATCAGCATCAGATCCCAAAGATATGTCACCATCCTCCTCTTCCATTTGACCCAATGACCTAGTATCAAATCGGTCGCTGGCCACGGCAAGATCAAAGTTGTCGTGCACTGATAAATGCTTGAAAGATTGAGCATCATGACTGTCCTCAACAACCAACTGCCGCTTAACATCACAACCGCCTTTATCAAGTCTAAGCAGACCCTCTACAGCTTCCTTCTTCACTCTAACAAAATCTGACATGGTTTTCAACTCAGCAACAACCTTTAAGCATCTGACATTGCTCTCCTTCACGATATTCTTGTATGTAATCCAATCGGACTCGGACGAAATTGGAATCAAGACATAGTGAGCCCTTGCCTGCCCACTGTCAAACCGACCTCGAAACTTTATCTCTTCCGGACCAACTTCACAACCCAACAATTTTCGGGTTCGAGCTCTCAATGCTACATAGGTTGGGGGGCTATCAAACATTTCAACGTCCTCTGTCATATTGTCAAATTCTCCATTATCTCTAACATTTCCACCATGAAACACACGAACTAAACAATCCATCTACAAAATCCTAAAAAATTGTAAGCATTTGAACCGTTCGAGTCCACATTTTGATTTATATCATTATGTACTCTACTATAATCTAAATCTCATCTATTAGACCTATAATTTTTTTGCCTCTACAATCTTTCTTCCATGCCTAACCATACTCTACTCTAAATTTCATCTGCTACCCTCAAAATTTATTGAAGACCAATTACCTTCCCAAACGTGAGGTGGAGGCCGACCACGGAGGCACCGGAAAGGCGACGAGTCCTCTGGAGGGCGGCCGCCGGCCGCGCGAGCGACGACGGGGGAGAGGAAGGAGGAGGCGGCGGCAGTGGGGGACGTCGGCGAAGGACGCGGCGGCGGCCGTCGGCGGGGGGCGGCGCCGGGCGTCGGCGGGGGCGGTGGCGGGCCTCGGGCGCAGCAGCGGGATGAAGCCAAATGGCTAGGGCAGCCGAACCTGGATGGGCCATGGCCCATTTAGGTGTCGACGCTGCGGCGCCACACGGGGTGGCGCCGCGGCTCTGCGGCGCCGTCGCATGTGGCGCCGCAGCCGGGACCCACAGCGTCGCCCGGCCGGCGCAGGCGGACAGCGTGGCACCGCCGCGGTGCCACTGCATGTGGCGCCGCCACCTCCTATGGCGCCGCGGAAGGGGTCAATTTGCACAATTATTTTCGGGAAGGGTTCATTTGTGAAATTTCTTTGAGGGAGGGGTCAATTTGCAAAAAAAGTGCCGAACAAAACAAAGGCAATCGGCCTAGGTCAGATGACCGACAGCACGGTGCTACATGCCTTTGCAGGACCTCATAATTGGGGAGCATTAAAGGCCCCGACTGAACAAAGACATAAGGGCCTAGGTTTTGACGACCTACAGCTCGTTACTGCATGTCTTTGCTTCATCACCATACTCTATCTTCCAGCATTCGTGTTTTTTACTATTACATGTTGTTTTTCTTATATTCAGTTCAAACTCAGATTGTGATAATGTCGCTTGTCTTCTCTACACAAGAATAACTCTTAGGTACGTATGGAATACTTTAATTTGTTTTCTAAATTAACTTGGTTTTGCAGAATAAAGAGTCAAGATCAACGACACAAGATGTAAAATACATACACATAGCATTCAGTTCATTACGTTACATGGGGATCATTGTTTACTCATTGTCACCAACAAGGAGCTCAGCAATCACTCGGGCCTCATCTTCATGCTCAACACTTTGATTCTCGTTTACTATTTTTCCTAGTAAACCTGCTAAGTCAGTCTCAGGTTGTGAACTCTTGATGACCATAAGGACGCGAGTAAGTACGGTTTTTACTCGCTCAGACACCTTGGACTTCATATCATCCATGAAGGTTGTTATTCGATCGCCCAGAGGCCGAGGTGCAGCTTTTTCTGGCACACAGATGTCCAGGATCTTGATCAAGGCAGTATTGGCATTCAAGGCAGCCTCCTTTGCCTTCTCAAAGGCGTCTTTCAGCTTGTTGCAGTTTCTCTTGCTAGTCTCATAGTTTTTTTTCAAAACCTCTGATATTTGAGCCTGATGAATAGCATGGTTTTGGGATTCTTTAAGTGCAGACCTTGTGGAGGCTATAGTACCTTCTTCATTTTCTCATGGGCGCTTTGACATTCAGCCAGTTCAGATTCTTTGTCCTTAAGCGCTTGGCGTGTTAAGGAATGGCTATTCTTCAAAGACTCCAAGGAGCTGGCAGCCTCACGGAATGACTTCTCAAAGCCATCTCGCGATTTCTGTAGCTGTTGATACTCATCATTTCGTTGGCGCATCTTTTCATGTGGAATGATACAGTTCATATGCTTCTGTGAGCAAAGAATAGGCTAGCTGGGATTCTTGATGGGTTACCTTATGGTTTTTCTTCTCAATATCCAGTTGTCTGCGCAGGTCTGCTACTAGGTCTCTGGCTTGATCTCTGTCAGCAATAGCATTGCGGTGCCCTGTCTCTTGAGCCATAGCCGTTTGTTTCAAGCGAGCAATCTCAGCAGCAGCAGCTGGCAGCAAGTCCACAGTTCAGTTTGAGATCTTAGATACTGGAATATGGAACAGTTGCATGCATACCTGTTGTTTCAGCTTTTCGTGCAGCCTCAGAGTCAGCCAGTTGTTGCCTCAGAGCAGTAACCTCCAAGCTGGATAGTGCGGCAATCTTCTCATGGATCAAGTTGGCCTGCTGCACCCCACCTTGGAGTGTCTTTAGCATAGCCTGCAGAGAACAATTCGAGTTATTCAAGCAACAGTAAGGTCCACACAGGTTATGTGCACAATTAGCATACCTCAAAAGCTGTCAGCAGCCCTGAGCTTGGGGTGCTGGTACTATTTGGTGGCTGTTATCACCTGCCTCAGTTGGAGGGGGTTGGGTGCTACCTGGCTCAGTTGTGGCTAGAGAGTATGTTTGTCCCTTTTCAACTTGATCAGCATCCTCTGGTTCTTCAGTTTCTTTCTCTTGGGCCGACTCATGAGCTTCAGACGGGGGATGAGGAGTACCGCCTGCATCGACCTCAGTTAGGCATTCCTGAGAACTAGTAGTTTCAGGCAATGGCTCGGTTGCAGGTTCTTGTTGTTTCTCTTCTGGAGTTGCCCCAGTTAATGCTTGTTGCCAGTTCTCAGATGGCATTGGTACCTCATGCACAGTTTCGGTGGCTTTACTTGTATGAGCTGTCTCATCCTCAGGAATATCTACTGATGTTGGGCTTGCAGGGTTTTTAGATTCTAAACTCTTTGATCCTAGCTCTGTTTTCGCTCGGGGGCTTGTGGTCCTAGTTTGTTTTCCCCTGGAGCATGTTGACAGTGACTCTATATCTTCGTCAAAGCATATGGTGAAGGGGAGTTTGCATGTATCTCTGATAATTTGTTCTAGATCCATACCTTCTGCTGTCAGATCAATTTCATCTTCCTCAGGTGGCAGTATGGATGCAGAAGGGGTTGATATAGTGTCATCATGATGTTTCTTGGATCGCCTCTCACGGTGAGACAACTGAGCTTGTTCTTCTTTTTCTCCCTCGTCCTCATCAACCAAGCTACTCCAGTCAACTCCAGTTACAGTTTTGTCAGTTTTGGCTGCGGTATGGGAGGAATATCTGGATTTCTTAGCTTTGTCCACTAACTCTGGAGAGCTTGTTAGATCTTTGATCGCCCTCTTGTGTGTCCTTTGTCTACATGTCACCACAGTGCGAGTTGCTTTTGCCTTGACGTGCCCCTGACCAGTTGCAGCTCGTGTCTTCACACCACTTGGAGCAGCTGTTAGCTCGGGGGCTGTTTTGGCGATGTTGCTCACATTGAGCTCTTGAGCGGTCTGGGCTGTACGTGGTATCACAATGAACGTATGCTCTTCATTGTTTCTTGCACCATGGGCAGCAGCAACAACAGCTTCCATCTTTTCAGTGGATAACTCGGATTGTCGCTTTGATAGCCCGACAGCTCCTGAGGTTGAAGGGTCTGACAGAAACTTGGATATTGCTCTGCAGTAATATCATGAGTCAGAATGTGATTATGTGCAAGGATACTTAAGGAAATCACACTAAGGTTACTTACAGTGGGAGTTGGATTCCAGGCAGAGTATGGTTTGGGAGTACCCTCGTTGTGAGCTTCACCTCTCAGTATCAACTCCACTCGGGCTTTGACGTCATAGTCATGGATCGAGCTATTTCTCTAGTTGGATCACTAGCTCCGACATATAGATAAGCAGGGTAGATCCTATCCTTCAGAAGCTGAATGCAGCGATACATAAAATCTATCACCACGGCATGGGCAGTGAGGCCTCTTTCCTTTAGAGTGGCTATTTCTTCCAACAGTGTGTCGACCTCGGCCTGCTCCTCAACAGTTGGGCCTTCTTCCCAGCTGGGCAGTTTGCTGTCAAGTTGTCTCCTAGACCTCGAGGGGAGAGAGTTTCCATGATTTTCAATGTAAAACCACTCGGAGTGCCATCCTCTGTTGCTATCTGGGAGGGGGATATCCAAATAAACGGCTTTGCGATTCTTCCGCAGCTCAAAGCTGTCCCCTCTAGTCACTTGTAGCACTCCGTCTCTCAGACCGGCTTTGCAGTGGTAAAGATATTTCCACAAGCCAAAGTGCGGGACAATTTCGAGAAATGCCTCGCAGAGGTGGATGAAAATTGAAAGTTGAAGAATTGAATTGGGATTCAGATGGGTCAGATTGATGGCATAGAACTGCAAAAGGCCTCGCGCGAATGAACAAATGGGGAGACCTAACCCGCGGATGAAGAACGCCATGAACACCATTGCCTCGTAAGTATCCTCAGTTGGAGCAACGTCATCCTTTTTCTCGCACACCCTCCAGTTTGCCACTTCCTTCGGAGGCAGGATGGCCATATCCACCAAAGATTGTAGCATGGGCTTGGTGACAATGGAGGGGCGGTACGCCAGGTATGGTGAAGGTATCTGCCGGCTCTCATTGTGTGGCAGGCCCTTAGTGCTGTTTCTGCGCTCGCTCAAGGCTTTCTTCTTGGGAGCCATGGAGGTGGATGTCTATGTTTGGATGGGGAATCGAGAAGAAGCGGATGCAGTGGAACTTCGATTTTCAAAATAGCAATGGCGGCGGTCTCAGTGGGGAAGAATGGCAATTCAGCGGATATCGTTAAGAATAACTTGGATCTCTTGGCGGTAACATTTGAGTCGGATGGCACTGGAATTAAGTCGTCTATTTCAGTCGGGATAATTTCTTAAGCATAGTTATTCAGTCGGTATTCATAAAGTACAGGTTCATGTTCCCTATTACTCGAAGAATGAGTTATCCAATCGGACTTACCAGTTTAAGTCTTGCCTGAACTCTGGGCATAAGCGAAGTGTGGTCTCTTTTGCTGTATGACGCTCTTGGTCTTAGTTCAAAGAACTCAAAAGGGGCATTTGACTCGGATGCAAGATTTTTAAGATACGAGCATACAGAAGAACTCATGAATAAAGGATAATATATGGATTTCATTATATAATATATATAGTTCATCAAGGTGGATTACATATAAGAGGGGAGATTATCCTAATCTACTACTAACTACCACTACTAATATGGTGGTGGTGGCCTACACGCCGGTGGATGGCCCGGCTGGGGGCCCGGTGACGCGGCAGCGCTTGGAGGCCGGAGCGTCGGCCTCATCTCCGCCGTCGTGGCCACTGTCGTCGCCGTCAGGGCTGCCTCGCCGCCGTCGTGGCTGCCCGGGCCATCATGGCCGCCGGGGCTGTCGTCGCCCTCGTCGTCATCGTCATCGGAGTCCTTCTCCTCGCTGTCATCCTCCTCCTCCTCGTTGGAGTCCTCGAACGCGGTGCGACGGAGGCTCCGGAGCATGGCGCGCCCCTTGGCGCTGTAGCCTTGGGAGTCGTCGGTGTTGGGCTCCAACTCGTACTCCTGCGGCGATGCCTCCTTGGGGGTTTTCTCCTCCTCGCTGGAGAAGTCCTCTGAGGGCTCATCGTACATGCTGCCGAACAACGCATTGTCGGAGTCCTCGTACTCCGATGGCGGTGGCGAGCGCGCGCGCTTCTTGCCCTTCCCTCCGGCCATGGCTGAAAGTGAGGGAGTGGGGAGTTTCTTGGGGTTTTCTTGAAGAACTGGTACTCAGTGGAGGCGTAATGGATGGATGAGCGATGGTTTTGCTCTTATAGCACGGCCGCTTCGTTTCGATCTCTGTGCAAACGAGACAATAGGCCGCGTCGTTTCGACTTCCTCTACGCGTCAATTATCGTGTGGGAGGGTAATGGCTGTTGCGTGTTCGGAAGTTTCCTGTTTCCTGGGGCCTGTTTGGGTAACTCCTCGGTCCCTCTGCTCGTTCCCTTTGGGTTTACCCCATTGGGTGCGGGATTTGGGGAAAATTATTCTTTTTCCTAAAATCTGAAAAAGCAGGAAGCTTGAGTCGGTTTTCTATAACTCGGAAAACTGGGAGTAGATGATAACTCAGATAAGAGGATTTGTTATTCCTCAAGTTGACTCGGTGCTTGAGGATTCCGTCCTGTGAAGCCTGATCAGAAAGTTTAGATCTTCAAGCTGATTGATACTCAAGTCAACTTGAAGCACGGGGGCTACCCCACCACGAGAAACAGTGTGAAAATGGCCAATGCAGGGCTGACACGTGGTCGCCCGACCTTCTACAAGGTCAGCCGACCTACCCTTGGAAGCATTTTCCACGTGCAACAACTGTCCTAACCGCCAACCACCATGGGGACGCAAGATCAACCCATTGGAGTGCAAAGGCGGTGGACCGGGTGGTCGCCCGACCTTGATCTAGGTCGGCCGACCTCCCCCTAGGTCGGCCTTCCACCGACTTTGGCCTCCCACCGACCTAAGCCTCCTACAAGTACCCCCCCTCCCAACTATAAATAGGCCTGTAGAGCTCACTTGTAAAGGTGTGGAGAAGTTGAGAGCCATATTCTACCTTAGAGAGTGTCATTTTCCACATATTAGTAGTTAGGATAGTCCTGGGAGTTAGAGTGAGTCGAGCTTTACCTCGAAGTTCTCAGAGATTCTTCTGAGTCTGCGGTAAAAGCTATTGTATCTTTTGTACTCATATCTTCAATATAATTCAGTTATATTTTACTCTACTTCTATCTCTTGCAAGTGTAGTGTACCCTTTATTTTGCACACTTGCTAGGCTTAGACTTGTGGCTATCTTAGTTAGTCAAGTCCCGTTACTCTTGCCGGTGCTATAATCCAACTTGTACGCCAGGCTCTGGTTAGGTCCTCTCCTCTAATCAAGGACGATCTATTGTTAATCAAGCTTTGCTTGAGTACGTTTATAGCGTGCCAGCCTATCCACGCAGATTTGCTTGGTAGCCGCACTCGGCGACAGCGTGTGGTGTGCCTATGTAGTCCAGGCCCGTTCATTCGGTAGGCCCGTAGGCGTTAGCCGGGTCTCCTTCAGTGGTCTACTATCTACCCCCTGACCCCTCGAGGCATCGGAATTTCGCTTGACGCGAGACCCTGACTTGCTACTTGAGTTTATTAGTTAATCATGACATAGTCTTTGCAGCCGAATAGAATAGAGTTTGGGAACTTTATCTCACTCGTTGTCCTCCCAGGCAACTAGACCTTTCTACGTGTATCTTAGATAGTTTCATTTACTTCTTTCCACCATACACCTATCCGTTTACCAGACTTACCCCTGTCTAGTGACTAGCTGGTAAATTTATATAAGTATGGTTCATTCGATTTGAGTTCATTCAATTTTACTCTCTCGCCTGCCGCTTCCCTGTGGATAAAAATACGATACTTGGAATACTCTGGGTGAAAAGCTACAGCGGTCTCCGTGCGCTTGCGGAGTAAAATCTTTTAAGGCTAAGAGACGCCAACACACAAGCAAGCACGCAAGACAAAGATTTAGATCCGAGGTTTAGGCACACAACAATGCATCCCAATACGTCCCCGTTGTTGAGAAACCCACAAAGGGTTGGGCCTTTTTAATCCCTCTCCTTTTTCCCCAATCACCAAGACCAGAAGACATGCACTTACTATGAGAGCTCAATCGAGCGGGCAATACAAACTTCCCGGAGCGCACCACACAAGTCCACCAAGATTGCTTCAAGGGTCACCAAAGCTCACAAAGAGCAAGAGAGGGGATGAAGAACAAGGCTTGAATGTTCCCTCAATATCTCACCAGCTCAGACTCACACAAAGAGGTTCGAATCTTGCTCAAGAGAGTGGAGAGTGAGAGAGAGGAGTGAATGCAACAAGAGCTTTTGTCTTAGGTTTGGTGGAGCACCAAGAGAGGGAGAGAGAGTGGAGGTAGAGAATGGGTATAAATGCTCCCACCGTCCTGCTAGTCGTTAAAGTGCAGTCATGACTCCCAGCGATTGAACTGGTGGCCTATCACTTGAACTAGTGGGAACTGCTGGTTTCAACAAATGGGCACATACTCGACAATTTCTTCAGACCGGTTGAAACTAGATGGCCAATTGAACCTGTGGGTTCATCCGATTGGCTCTGAGAAGATAAAATAAAGATTTGAAAGGCTAGGCTTTGAATTTTGTGGAGAAATATGAACCTTGTGAGCTCGAGACACTAGAAGCACTGCTTGTTGGACCCTCCTTGATAGTATGGCGGTTCCTATACTCAAGATGAAAATTAGTAAATCTATTTTGAGCTTCAACCTTGAGTGAACCAATCCACCAAAAAACTTGAATTGAATGAGCGGTCTCTTCTCTTGCCTATTATAGTCCTTTAGCACTTGCTTGCTTGATATGAAGTTGTATAACACTTGCACTTGTTCAATATGAATTTTTGTAGCCTTTTCACTTGCTTGATCACTATGTTCATTCTCATATAACCTCATTAGATACTTTTAATTCCTTGTCAACATTCACTAAAACCCTCTAGGAGTTGATTGCACTTACAGTCTCCCTATTTTGGTGATTGTTGACAAACAATTAAAAGTATCGCATAAAGATATAAATTGCAAGCTTTTGAGTAAGAGTATATATGTGCCCCCTCCCCTAAATTTGTGCATGTAACAAGTTTCAACAATTTGGCCTCAGATGCCAAAGCTTGCACAAATAAAGGGAAGTGACAAAGTCACACCATATACTTTTACTTGAGGGGTGCACATGCAAGTGTTATAAAAATATCCATGCTGCATATAACAAGTTATACAATTCAAGAAAAAAGAAAATAACAATACATCACAAAACAATAACCAACAACCAATGCGATTAAATAAACTAGTTCACAACTCATAAGTTACCAACTACAAAGTGCCAACTACTAGATTATTACAAGTTCAAATTAGGTTCTGCCACACATAGTGATGGAGATGTGCCCGTGTGGCAATTTCTAGGTATGACTCCGAGTCGGATCGGCTCTAGCATAATGTAAGCATCTAGGCCTCAAAATGAGTATCGGTCATTGAATGACAAGGTTAATTGTGGTCTAATTGTGGTCATTGGATATCGCAATGGCCCCTAAGTTTCAAGGTTAATTTTCATGAAAGTGAACTTGGTTTTCATCCATATCTGGAAGGCTAAGGACTCTTTTAGAGCCAAGGATCTGGGAGTTGATAGATCCTTACTTAGTTAGGGCTTATAGCTTTCTAGTGTCTGCAATATTAAGAGGGGTCAACGGTTGGTAGCTTAATCGCGAAAATTGCCAAGTCTTGGATGCACACACAAGGCAAATCAACCAAGAACAGCAAAGGTACAAGCTACACCGGCTCAAAAGTCCAGGAAAATTGAAGTTCAAATTAAAATATTTGGAAAACTGAAAAGCATAATATGAAGTACAGACCAAATAGTCCACTTTGAGAAAAAAAGAAGGGAGCAGACAAATGGACAAGTTGATGAAGTTATCGGTGTATAGGCCATGCAAATCAACAGACCGGATTGTCCGCTCTAGTGTAAGCAAACAAAGCTTCGGTCAAAGGAATAGGTGGACCTGACAATACCTTCTATCAGACCAGACAACGGAAGGACAAAGTAACCCAAGGATTGATTTTCACCTAAGTCCAAGTGCAGTACGGACTGAATTGTCCAAAGTGGCTAGACTGGACAAACCAAAGGACAAAAGAACTCGTACAGTAATGGCTAGTTCCTCAAAGTTCAAGCATCTACATGGACCGGACTATCCAAACATTGTGGATTGGACAATACCGTGGAGGCGCGGACAAAGGTACAATGACATATTAAGTCACTGACCATTGGAAAATTACATGGATCGAATTGTCCGATGTTGGAAAAAGTAAGGGTCTGAACAATCCGAAGTATGTTGCGTTAGCAACCCTCTTTGTGCAATGGCTCTATCAGAGTGGGGGGCTATATATATATGTGTGTGTGTATGTTCCTTCACTACATTTTGTGCTCTTTGACACTCCAGCAACCAGCAACTCCATACACTCAGAGAGCCATTTGTACTTCACCCTTTACTACTCGTACACTTGTTTCCACCTTCAGATTAAGAGAGAGGTCTAGAGGCTTATGTGCATCCACTTGGTGAGGATCAAAATCAAGTGAAGGCTGAAGACTTGTTACTCTTGGTGATTGGTAGGACCTAGGCAAACTTGGTGACTGGGGTGCATTCTTGGAGCTTGCCATGGAGACTTTGGAAGCCCGAAAAATAATGGTGTACAAGGCTTGAGCTGCACCTTGTCGAGATGGCGAACGGAGACTCTTTGTTAGCACCCACAAGCATGGGAGGCGGCAAAACACCTTGCGTGTGCCACAACATGGACTAGGGGATGGTTCTTGCTGCTCTTATGGTTCTTGCTATTTTCATTGTTTGCATCTTTCTCACTCCCAATTCTTAACCAACGAAACCAGAACAACATATATGTGCCAAGAACAAGTCTCACATATATTATGACAAAAGTGACGTCACAAAACGTGTATAAAGAGTTAAAACCATTACACAATGTATATCATCACATTATTACATCAAGACAACATGTATTTGTATCAGAATCTTATAAGCGGAAGCGTAAACGAAAGCAAAATGAGCCACCACAGGGATGTCGACTGGTGAGCTGGTACGACTAGCACTCATCATAGCACTGAATATACTTCTCAAAGCCTTCTTCAATTAGTGTTAGCCTAAACATTAAATAGTCTATGTACTACTACGACCACGTGAGCGCAAGAATCACTCAAATCAGAGCTAAAACCTGAAAGTTATGCATACAACAAACTCCTAGGGACAAAACTATGATAAATAAACTAAACTAGGGCCTAACTTTGCAAAACCGAGGGCCTATTCGTAAATAAATCTAACTACCGAGGGTTTTAGAGCAAAAACCCGAGAGCCTGGACTGCGGGTTAAAATCCTAGAAAGCTCAAGGACTAAACAGATAAAAAAAAGCACCTTTTCCTAATTATTTTTCAACAGAGACGGACTGCGGGTTGATTACATGGAAATGCGAGGGCTTTTCTGCAAAAGTCCCACGGTGGACTTGGTCAGCGCGACGTGCGGTGACATGGCCAGTGACGTGGTGTGCCACGTTGGCCTGACGATTGGGGATTATATGAGGGCGACGAGTCGCGCTATGATTGGCCCGTGAAGGAGTATCTCATGATATAATCTTGACCGTGCAAACAAGATCGAAGGGCCAAGATCTGAAGGGGGCAGAAGGCAGCGGCGACGACTACTAGGTGCAGCGGTGACCGATGCCCACGGTGGTGGCTCACCGGAGCCGCACGCTCTGGCCGCTAGAAGGCATCCCGCTCGACTAGACTCGATCCGGGGGAAGGAGGAGGCTAGGGCGAAGCTCACCAGGGGCTCGGTGAGGACGGGGAAGCGGTGGAAGGAGCTCGACGATGGACGGTGGACAGATACGGATGGTGTTCACTGATAGGGGCAACGAGGCTCGGATTTCCATCCAAAGCCTACGGAAGGCACCCACAAAGGTCTTGTGAAGAAAATTATGGGGATTAGATGCTGGAGGGGCTTCCCCGACGACGAAGTCAGGCTATGGACCGACATACCCCGGCGACCTTCGGCTATGGACTACAAGCTCTGGGGTGGATGAGAAGTTGATTGGACTGGTTTTGTGGTAAAAGGGCTCGAGGCAAAGCTTGGGGTCAGGTTTTATGGGGGATTGGGTGAGCCGAAATGACACATGCACGAAGAAGGCGGTCGCCTACTTGAACGCTCGTCATGGGGTAGTGAAGGAAGGCGAGGGAGAAGGGGAAACTGGCATGACACTCGGGATTGATGGAAGGTTTAAGGAAGGGGGCGTGGGGCATGGATTCGAGGGAGTTTCCATCTCCCGGTTTGCCGATGTGGCCGAGTAATGAAGGAAGGGGAGTGTGGGATTCGCGGTGAGAGGAGGAAGAAGGGTATGATGGGCGGGCCCCGCCGTCAAAAAGAGGTAGGGTGCGTGGCCTACTTGGCAGTGGCTTGCACAAGAAAGGAGGGGGCTGGCGGTTTGGCTGCCGCTTGGGCTGGCTCACGGCTATTGACGTCTCTTAGCGTAACAGATTTTACTTCGCAAGCCAAAGGAGATTCGCTGTAGCTTTTTCACTCAGAGTATTCCGAATATCGTAAAATCCACAAGCAAGCAAGGGCGAATAGGTGGAATGATATGTCAAACTTTCAACAGTACTATATAACATAGATAAATTCTAGCTATTCTTACAACGGGAGTAAGAGATACAAGATAGTGTATGGTGGGAAGAGTAAATAGGGACCAATGAGAGCCAATGGACCGGCCTCATTGCTCTCCTGGTGTGACGAGTGATTGTCAATGATACAAGTCCTTCGATGGAGTAGAGGTAGAACAAGGAGAAAGACCTCGATGGACTGTTGGCGGTCGATAAAACCCATTTCGACCACCAACATTTCATGTTTTAGAGTATACTTTACCAAGTTTTCATTAATCTCTAACTAGTTCCACGAGTTGTGCATAAAGGTTGTATGCAGGAGCTTTACATAGTCAAAACCACATGAAAATGAATAAGACAAAGGCAATGAAGCAAAGGAGAGCTATGGGCCTCATTTTGCATGTGCCTCAACTGACATTCGGAGCAAATCACAGCCGAAGGATTAAGGAAGGCGGTGCATCAGGAGGCCGCCCGACCCCCCGGGCTGGTCAGCCGACCTACCCCCTAGGTCGGCCGACCACCGACCTTGCCCAAACCGACCTTGCACACCTATAAATACCCCCTTCGTCCATTCAGGCTATAAATACCTCCTTGGAGGTCATTTGCAAGGTGTGGTGGATCAAGATAACACTGGTGTGGTTGCGTAGTTGAGTGTAGAGTATAGTAGTGAAGCCACCCTTGGCATTGTAGAGAGAGCCAAGTTGTATCAAGAGTGAGTAGTGAGTTGTAGAGTGAAGGAGTCGGAATTCTCTTTGGTCTTCTTTCCAGAGCTCTTATTCTCAGAGGAATTATTACTCTATTTCCAGGATACAGTAAAGTTCCTTGCTCCCTTCTTTATTTATTTCATAGTTACCTTATTTACATACTCAGTGCTTTGCTCAGTAGTTTACGGGTGCCAAGTGTGCTTTGTGTAGTTTAGCTATACAGTTGTGCTTGCTCTCAGGCTTCGAACCTATGTAGTAGTAAACTCGGTTGTGTAGATGTGGTGTCTAGACTAGAGTTTGCCTTGGAAGGTGTCTTGTCCCACGCAGCTTTGGTGGTAGGTCCGCTTGGTGACATCGAGCGTGTACCCTGTGTACTCCACCCCATCGTCCGGATAAGTAGTCATCGACGCATAGCTGAGTTCTGTAGTGCCCGCCTTTCTCATCTGGGTTATCAGCACTTTGGTGTCCGGAAGTGGTTCTATAGGCTTAGTGTCCAAGTAAACCTGCTGAGTAAAACACTATTTTGTTTAGTAAAGTTAAGTGTCTTATTTAAAGTAGTGAACCTGCTCTGCTCTGTCTTTTGTCTCTACAATTGCTGACTTTACTATTCGTTCCTAGCTGTTTTACGTTGAGTTACTCCTCGTTCCTCGTGGATTTCGATACCCTGGAATACTCTTGGGTGAAAAGCTACAACGTGTTTCCGTGCGCTTACGGATCTATATCAGTAGGCTAAGAAACGCCAACAAACTTTTCTGGCGCCGTTGCCAGGGAACGGTAGCTAATTCAACTAGAACCTTAGGATCGTCCATACTCACACCATACACAACCACCACATATATCCCCACCAAATACCACATACCATCTATCATATGGATTCCACGCCTATCTTTCAACTCGCTGCTCCAAAGGGCGATTATTTGGGGCCTCCACCATCATCCGCACCCATCACTGTTGGCGTCTCTTAGCCTTATAAGATTTTACTCCGCAAGCGCACGGAGACCGCTGTAGCTTTTCACTCAGAGTATTCCGAGTATCGTATTTTTATCCATAGGGAAGCGGCAGGTGAGAGAGTATGGTTGAATAAACTCAAATCGAATGAACCATACTTAAATAAATATACCAGCTAGTCACTAGACAGGGGTAAGTCTGGTAAACGGATAGGTGTATGGTGGAAAGAAGTAAATGAAACTACCTAAGATACACGTAGAAAGGTATAGTTGCCTAGGAGGACAACGAGTGAGATAAAGTTCCCAAACTCTACTCTATTCGGCTGCAAAGACTATATCGTGGTTAACTAAGAAACTCAAGTAGCAAGTCAGGGTCTCACGTCGAGCGAAATTCTGGTGCCTCGAGAAGTCAGGGGGTAGATAGTAGACAACCGAAGGAGACCCGGCTAACGCCTACGGGCCTACCGAACGAACGGGCCTGGACTACATAGGCACACCACACGCTGTCACCGAGTGGGGTTACCAAGCAAATCTGCGTAGATAGGCTGGTACGCTATAAACGTACTCAAGCGAAGCTTGAGAAACAATAGATCGTCCTTGATCAGAGGAGAGGACCTAACCAGAGCCTGGCGTACAGGTTGGATTATAGCACCGGCAAGAATAACGGGACTTGACTAACTAAGATAACCACAAGTCTAAGCCTAGCAAGTATGCAAAATAAAGGGTACACCACACTTGCAAGAGATAGAAATAAAGTAAAATATAACTGAATTATATTGAAGATTGAGTATAAAAGATACAAGAGCTGTTACCACAGACTCAGAAGAATCTCCAAGAACTCCGAGGCAAAGCTCGACTCACTCTAACTCCCAGGACTATCCTAACTACTAAGATATGGAAAATGACACTCTCTAAGGTACGATATGGCTCTCAACTTCTCCACACCTTTACAAATGAGCTCTACAGGCCTATTTATAGTCCTATATGAGAGGGGGGGTATTTGTAGGAGGCTTAGGTCGGTAGGAGGCCGAAGGGGAGGTCGGCCGACCTAGCCCGAGGTCGGGCGACCACCCGATCCACCGCCTTTGCACTCCAACGGCTTGATCTTGCTTCCCCATGGCGGTTGACGGTTAGGAGGGTTGTTGCACGTGGAAAATGCCTCCGAGGGTAGGTCGGTCGACCTTGTAGGAGGTCGGGCGACCACGTGTCAGCCCTGCATTGGCCACTTTGCTTCTCCCACGGATTGATGACATTATGGATCCGTGACTTGGTGCATTTTCGGCCTTTAGATACATTGGATGCTTGGTCTTGCGGTTGGATTTGAGTGCACTTGTGTTTTCTTCATGATGTGGATCAATGAGGTGGCAAGTGGTCCACTTGGCAGGTTGGGAGGACTGACCAGGGGTGGCCGACCCTGTCACTGGGTCGGGCGGCCAGCCCTTAGGTCGGCCGACCTAGCTGCACCAGGTAGGCCTGACCCTTGGTCGGCTGACCAGGTGGTGTGGTCGGCCGACCTAGCCACTTTGGCCAGTGTGCCACATATTCGATCCTTGGCATGTTTTCATCTATTTTATGTGCATTTTGGTACCTGCATCCAAATATTCATACAAAACTTGTGGAACTCATCAGTAGAAGGGTTAGTCCATATTTATTCACTTGTATAGCTCCATTTGGTTGGTAATTAACGGTAGATATCGTGAGATTACGACCGTCAACAATCACCGTAGAAGGCTATCAGCAATGTCCTGGCTTGATAGCCATGGTTCAGGACAAATCATTCGGAGGATACGAATCAGAATGTCCCTACGCACACCTCTGGGAGTTCGAGCAGTTATGTAACTGCTTGGTCATCCCGGGAATGTCTAGCGACACACTTCGATGGTTGCTCTTCCCATTTTCGCTCACGGGGGAGGCAAAAATCTGGTGCAAGCAGACAGTTGGTAAAGTAGAAGGGAGTTGGGAGGACTTGAAAAACAGTTTTTGTCTCCGTTTCTTTCTGCCAAACAAGGTTATCGACCTCCGCTGCAAAGTATTCAACTTCCGTCAGCGCGAGAGAGAATCCTTAGGGGCAGCTTGGGAACGCTCCAATCGTCTGGCCTTCTCGGGGCCGAACTTGGATATTTTCGAGGCATGGTTGCTACAACATTTCGTTCGGGGCCTTACACTTGGAGCAGATCTTTGTCTCGACCTAGCCTCTGGAGGGTCGTTCTACCACCTAACACCATCCGAGGGGAGAAGAGTTCTCGATAAAATCCACGAGAAAGCTTCTGACCTCGGTACATTTGAAGAACCACCTCCATAGAAGCCACCCAAGACACTTGAACCTGAAGAGAGACAAGTATCATATACCCCATCTCCACCATTACCCCTCCAAATCGAGGAAATCCTAGAACCATCGTCTAGGCAAACTGAGAGGGTCAGTTTAGCCTTGACGGTTCCTCTGTCGGCACCTCCGTTCTCTTTTGAGGATGAACTCTTCATGGATTTTGGTGACGCCTCTCGGTTACCAAAACAAGACCGACGCTTCACTAGGACCTTCAAACCAACATACGTACTACCAGATCATAAAATGCATATGAAGGAGGACCTCCTCTGGCTTTCAGCAGCAATCAATCGGGATTGGCTAGAAGAGAGACGACTGGACACAAACACGGTCAAATTTTATCCAAACCCCAGCGTCATCCTAGGCCAGTTATCAAGGCTTCAACCACAAGATATTACATATGACCCGAGGGTAGGAATCAATATAATCCCTAAGCACGTAATGGACGAGTACTACCCGATACAACCGCTATCAAGATCTGCCATGTGTCTACAATGGACAAAGGGCAGCTATTTGAGATGCGAGGGTGTTCTGAGGGTATTTCAAACAACCTTGCGGGATACGCAGGTGTACTTAGACTTTCACGTCTTTGACATCCTCGAGGGGTCTCCACCATTGATCGTGGTTGGGATCCCAATCGCAGCCCTCACCAACTCAGATATATACAGATGGAGATTGCAGCTTCAGCTCAGCAATGAAGAAATCAATGTTAATATCGATAGGTCGCTCAATACCTAGACTGAAGCAAAGCCAAAGATTGAACCTATGGAAGAAGTGATGAGCCTTGCACTTAGGAAATGGGTCAAGATAGCCTAGAGGAAGAGATTGTTAGCGACTTCAGTACGGTAGAGGAGTCATGGAAGTTTGAAGAACTTGGTGAATCCTTACGGCCCGAAGCTCCGAAGATAGAACTAAAGCAACTACCGCCTGGCCTGAAGTACGCCTTCCTCAACGGGAATGAGGACACACCGGTGATCATCAGCAACAAGCTGACAGAGAGTGAGAGCCGGCGATTACTTTCTATTCTAGAGAAGTATAGATCTGTGCTTGGATACTCTCTTCGAGACCTAAAAGGAATCAGTCCCAACCTATGCACTCATCGTATCCCAATGGAGGACGAGCACAAGCCAACTAGGGAACCGCAGCGTCGACTTAACAATGCGATGAGAGAGGTGGTCAAGAAGGAAGTTCTAAAACTACTTCACGCGGGAATCATATACCCCGTGAGTGACAGCGAATGGGTCAGTCCAGTACAGGTTGTACCGAAGAAAGGAGGGATGACGGTTGTTAAGAATCATAATAATGAGCTCATACCACAGAGAAATATCACAGGTTGGCGGATGTGCATTGACTACCGAAAGCTTAACGCCGCCACCAGGAAAGATCACTTTCCTCTTCCTTTCATTGATGAAATGTTGGAGAGACTGGCAAAACACTCCTTCTGCTACCTCGACGGCTACTCTGGATACCACCAGATTCCGATTCACCTGGAGGACCAGAGTAAGACGACTTTCACATGCCCATACGGAACCTTCGCTTATAGGCGAATGTCGTTCAGGCTGTGCAATGCTCCAGCATCATTCCAGCGATGTATGATGGCAATATTCTCTGAATTCATCGAAGAGATCATGGAATTATTTTTGGATGATTTCTCAGAGTATGGCAAGAGCTTCGACGGATGTTTAGAGGACCTTGAAAAAGTTCTCAAAAGATGCGTCCTAAACTGGGAGAAATGCCACTTCATGGTTAGAGAAGGAATCGTTCTGGGACACAGAATTTTGGAAAAAGGCATAGAGGTAGATCGTGCAAAGATCGAGGTCATTGAACAACTACCTCCACCCACCAACATAAAGGCCATCCGAAGCTTCCTAGGCCATGCAGGGTTTTATAGGAGATTTATCAAAAATTTCTCCCATATAGCCCGGCCTCTGACCAACTTGCTAGCTAAGGATGTTCCCTTTGTGTTTGATGAAGAATGTCTCGAGGCCTTTCACACACTTAAGAAGGCTCTGGTCTCAGCCCCAATCATTCGCCACCTGACTGGAACTTACCTTTTGAAATCATGTGTGATGCAAGCGACTTCGCTGTTGGAGCAGTATTGGGTCAGAGCAAGGATAATAAGCATCATGCATCTCTTATGCAAGCAAAACGCTCACTAGCCCACAACTGAATTACTCAACCACCGAGAAAGAACTACTGGCAGTGGTATTTGCAATTGACAAATTCAGATCATACTTGGTAGGATCGAAAGTCATCATCTACACAGATCATGCAGCTCTCAAATACCTCATGACCAAGAAAGATGCAAAACCACGACTGATCCGGTGGGTGCTACTACTTCAAGAATTTGATATCGAGATCCGAGACAAAAAGGGAGTAGAGAATTCAGTTGCAGATCATATCTCACGAATGAAGTTTGAAGAAACATCGCCCTTGCCGATCGATGACTATATGAGAGATGATCAGCTTCTAAAAGTGACAACAGCCCAACCTTGGTATGCCAATCTGGTGAATTACATCGTTGCTGGCTATGTCCCTAAATGAGCAGACAAGAGGAAATTGGCCCACGACAGTCGATTCTATCTCTAGGATGACCCCTACCTATACAAACTCTGCGCAGACGGACTCCTACGTTGCTGCATTCCAGCTTGTGAAGCACCGCAAGTCCTCGACAGATGCCATGCATCCTCCTATGGAGGTCACTATGGGGCTTATCGGACTCATTCAAAAATCTGGCAAAGTGGGTTCTACTGGCCCACTATGTATGAGGATGCAAAAGAGTTCGTGCGACAGTGTCCAAGGTGCCAGCGCCAAGGGAATATAAATCCAAGAGATGCTATGCCACTCACCAGCAATCTCCAGCTTGATATATTCAACGTGTGGGGCATAGATTTCATGGGACCTTTTCTCAAGAATGGAGACAAGGAGTACATTCTGGTCGCAGTGGATTATGTATCAAAATGGGTAGAGGCAATGCCGTGTCCTGCAGCGGACTCAAGACACTCCATCAAGATGTTCTGGGAAACAATCTTTCCTCGTTTTGGAGTACCGCGGGTCATCATCAGCGATGGGGGCAGCCACCTCATTGACAAGCGCTTCAGGTAGTGTCTCGCTGAACTTGGTGTGGACCACCGTGTTGCTACCCCTTACCATCCGCAGACAAGTGGGCAAGCCGAGACGTCAAACAAAAAATCAAGAACATATTGCAAAAGACAGTCAAGGCTATGGGAAAAGAATGGGTATCCAAGCTACCTGATGCTCTCTGGGCATACCCTACTGCATATGAGACTCCCATTGGCATGACACCATACCAATTGGTGTACGGCAAGACTTGTCATCTTCCAGTGGAACTTGAATTCAAATCTCACTGGGCTGTCAAGAGGTGGAACATGGATCTCCAGTCGGTAGGTGTGAGAAGGCAAATGCAATTGGTCGAGCTAGAGGAATGGAGGGAGAAGGCATACCACAGTGCCAAGCTATACAAGGAGCGCACCAAAAGATGGCACGATAAGCGGATCAAGATCAAATCATTCAAAGCGGGAGATAAGGTACTACTCTTTAACTCTCGCATTCGTTTATTTGGTCATGGCAAGCTTAGGAGTAAGTGGGAAGGACCCTTCAAGGTCCTTGAAGCCGCCAATCACAGCGCCATCACCCTCCAGGACGATGACGGAAATGTTTTCAAGGTGAGTGGGCAACGCCTTAAAATATTTCTTGAGCCCGAAATGCCTCAGCTCGAAGAAGTGGACGTCTTCGAGCTGCACGAGGTAGTTTGATCACACATCCATGGTCGAGCTCAGACCTAAAAAGAAGCCATGTACACTACTTGCTTTCTCTCCCTTAAAACTCCTCTAATCTCACCTTTTGCTGCAAAATATCAATAGAACCAATGTCCAACACATGTGTATGGGTAAAGGCCACCTAAAGGGGGTAATCCCAACTTTTGGCACGTCCAGCCAAGGGTTGGCGTGGCCGGCCGACGACAGGGTCTGGTCGCCCGACCCCCCGGATGCAACAGCCAGGCCACCAGGCACGAGGTCGGGTCGGCCGACCTAGGGCATGGGTCGCCCGACCTCAGTGCCAGGTCGCCCGACTTGGGTCAGGTCGCCCGACCTCCGAACCAGGTCGCCCGACTACAAAAATTTGATTTACAAGTTTTAGAGCGCTTTCTCCAGCTCTTCCAGTTCTGTTGAGTGGATGAGATCGGGATTCCAACGTTTTAAGGTGAAAGAAGGCCGTCTTCTTCCTCCCACATCTCATTCCATCTAGAGCTCAGCCATGGCACCACCTTCTCCATGCAACAATGGCAAGGCCATCATCTCCATCCTCGGACACCACCGCCACTTACACCTCGGCGTCCGAGGGCTCACCACAACCTCTCCAGTCCATCTCGAAGGAGGAGAGCCCGGAGAGACTCGTACGGAGGTCACCCTGGCCGATGGGACTTGGTCCCCAGGGTCGGCCGACCTCTGGTTAGGTCGCCCGACCCTTGATGCAGGTCGGCCGACCATGGGTGACAGCCCCCGTGGCTGGCCAGCCACCCATGCAGGTCGCCCCCGACGCTCCCACAGTGTGGACAGGCCCCCTTGCGGTCTGTCCCGCACCAAGGCCATTGCCAAGAAGGTGGCGCGCCCATCACCACATCCTACCACGGGGGCCATCGCCCTTGTGAAGTGCATCAAGAGCCTCTTTCAGGAAGAGTCCGCTGGACCATCTAGGGAACCGGTCTTCCCTAGTCACTCCACCCATACTCTCCGTGGGATGAAAACTCCCACGGGCGGGTATGCCAAGGTGTTTGTGCCAAGGGTAGCCATACCGGATTCATCCATAGATGAGTCCATTGACTCCACTCCACTGCGTAGGACGGTGAATAGGGTGGCTGTACCTCCTCCCATCCGAGGGCCGCCTAGAAAGTTCGAAGACTCATCCGGTGATGAAGACACGGTGGCCTCTCTTAGGGAGGAAAACATAGCGCTCCGGGCCAAATTGCAGAATTTAGAGGATCGCTGTGCTAAAGGCGAGCTTTGGCGGATGGAGATTAATGATAAAATAGATGTCCTTAGGAAGGGACTGTCCGCCAAGGTCCGCCGCCTTGCGGAAGCAATGGGGCATCCAGAACTCTATGACCCACCATAGCCATAGATGCCCTTTCTTCTAGTTATCTTAGGCGCATTAGTTTTAGATTGAATAAATTTTTGTTTGTTTAAATTTCCCTTTTTGTAACATGCGCCTCCATTTTTATATGATTCAATAAAGGTAGAATAGTTTCTTTTTGCTCCAATAAAATTTGGGTGGAATGGCCAAAGCTATTCAACCTCCTATCACTAATCCTGTAGAAACCACGCAAAAAAACACCTTATGCAGGAACAACAACGCTACTCAGAAAAATTCAGGGGAAAAATGGAGACAATGCAGGTCGGCCGACCCACTGCTCAGGCCGCCCGACCTACTGGTCAGGCCGCCCGATCTACTGACCTGGTCGCCTGACCTTGGTCAAGGTTGGCCAACCACGCGACTTGCACAAAAATACGTATACCGCGTTGTCACGTCTCCCTAAGGCTCCCTCAACCGAAATGAACAAGCACACGGGTCAAACCATGAAGAGGGGTGGCCGCCCGACCTAGCCCCTGGTTGCCCGACCTGGTGACAGGGTCGGCCGACCCTGGCTCTGTGCTGGCCGGCCCACTCCTATATCAAACCCGCATTTGGAGGTCAGGTTTGCACATTTTATTATTTGTACCTCTCAAATTTTGCGTTTGTTTTACTTGAAACCTTGGTAAATGATGCTCCACATGATCATGATATCACATCTCACTTGTGCTTCACCATGTTATTCCTTATGCTAGAGTAATCTTGTCTTTGGATACTTTTATGAATAGGGAACCACTTATGTTTAGTTTGTTGTGTCATGAGAGATGAGATAATTGGATATAACTAAAGGAACCTCCCACATGAGTTAAGAGTTTTATTTGCAAAATAAAAAGAGGGTTCCTTCTTGGATGATCTTAAGTTCCAATCCCATCTCACCAGTGCCACATATAAAAAAGAGATTTTTGTACATTCATGCTTCCTTGATTGCTTTGAGTACTATCAAGTTTTGTGCCATTAAAGAGTTCGAATCAATTGAAAATTTTGGCCTTCACATGCACGTTCCATAAAATAAAGTCTCTCAAAAAGGTGTGCATCAAAATATCAATGATCCCATCCAAGTTATGTTTGAAAGAAAGAGAGGCATGAAAGTCGAAAAAAAAGAGAGAAGAGAAAAATGTGAAGAAAAAATTATGAGAAAAAAAAAGAGACTCCATGCCCTCTGCTCAAACATGGGATTCAAAACAAGCACTTACAAGAGACAAGTTCCATACACTACACTTGCACTTGGCCAAATCTCACTTGATTATGAATTCTTTCTTGACACTTGATTTGATTCGACAACATAAGCATGACAGGAGAGCATCATTCATCCAACTACCAAAAGCTCCAAAAAAGCCTCAGTAGTATAGAATGTGAGGAATGCAAAACTCTTACAAGGGCACCTTGTCCTATGAGTGACTGAGAGCTGAACTTGAGATCAGAAAAGTTAACATGCCCTGTCTTGAAAATCTTGAAAACCTCTCTACTCATGTGGTGTAGGAACCTGAAGTTGACTCTGATATATTCTTGTTCCATGTCTCAACAGTCCAAAACCTAATTGTAGACACCATTAAAATCCTAGGCAAGAGGAAATAGTCAGGAGTAACCTTGTGATTGCTATGGTGGTTGTTGATATTATGCCCTTTCCACTTACGCTTAACTCTTTTCTTTGTCCGAGGACGAGCAAAGGTTTAAGTGTGGGGGGTGTTGGCGGTCGATAAAACCCATTTCGACCACCAAATTTCATGTTTTAGAGTATACATTACCAAGTTTTCATTAATCTCTAACTAGTTCCACGAGTTGTGCATAAAGGTTGTATGCAGGAGCTTTACATAGTCAAAACCACATGAAAATGAACAAGACAAAGGCAATGAAGCAAAGGAGAGCTATGGGCCAGAAAACCAGGCCGGCCGACCACCATCACAAGTTAGCCGACCTAGGTGTGGTCGGCCGACCTGAAGCCCACCAGCTCCAGGGGCCAGGCCGGCCGACCACAGGCCCAGGTTGGCCGACCTCCCCCTGGTCGCCTGACCTTGCCACGTTGCCAAACTCGACATGCATGCAAAGAAACACAAAACATGTTAAATGCAACCGTCGGATCAAGAATCTAATGCATCCAAGGGCCAAAAGAACTTCACACAAAGGATCAATGATGTCAGCAATCCGAGGGAGAAAACATACAGCCAATCAGAGGTTGCCCAACCTTATCTCAAGGTCGGCCGACCTAGTACCGACCTCGTTTTGCACGTGACTCAACCGCCACAACCGCCAACCGACATTCGGAGCAAATCACAGCCGATGGATTAAGGAAGGCGGTGCATCGGGTGGCCGCTCGACCCCCCGGGCTGGTCGGCCGACCTACCCCAGGGTCGGCCGACCTACCCCCCAGGTCGGCCGACCACCGACCTTGCCCAAACCGACCTTGCACACCTACAAATACCCCCTCGTCCATTCAGGCTATAAATACCCCCTGGAGGTCATTTGCAAGGTGTGGTGGATCAAGATAACACTAGTGTGGTTGTGTAGTTGAGTGTAGAGTACAGTAGTGAAGCCACCCTTGGCATTGTAGAGAGAGCCAAGTTGTATCAAGAGTGAGTAGTGAGTTGTAGAGTGAAGGAGTCGGAATTCTCTTTGGTCTTCTATTCCAAAGCTCTTATTCTCAGAGGAATTATTACTCTATTTCCAAGATACAGTAAAGTTCCTTGCTCCCTCCTTTATTTATTTCAGACTTACCTTATTTACATACTCAGTGCTTTGCTCAGTAGTTTACGGGCGCCAAGTGTGCTTTGTGTAGTTTAGCTATACAGTTGTGCTTGCTCTCAGGCTTCGAACCTATGTAGTAGTAAACTCAGTTGTGTAGACGTGGTGTCTAGACTAGAGTTTGCCTTGGAAGGTGTCTTGTCCCACGCAGCTTTGGTGGTAGGTCCGCTTGGTGACAGCGAGCGTGTACCCTGTGTACTCTACCCCGTCGTCCTGATAAGTAGTCATCGATGCATAGCTGAGTTCTGTAGTGCCCGCCTTTCTCGTTTGGGTTATCAGCACTCAGGTGCCCGGAAATGGTTCTATAGGCTTAGTGTCCAAGTAAACCTGCTGAGTAGAACACTAGGTTGTTTAGTAAAGTTAAGTTGTCTTATTTAAAGTAGTGAACCTGCTCTACTCTGTCTTTTGTCTCTACAATTGCTGGCTTTACTGTTCGTTCCTAGCTGTTTTACGTTGAGTTACTCCTCATTCCTCATGGATTTCGATACCTTGGAATACTCTTGGGTGAAAAGCTACAACATGTTTCCGTGCGCTTGCGGATCTATATCAGTAGGCTAAGAAACGCCAACATGGACTGAGGCAAAAGTCCTCCAATGGATCGGAGGCACAAGAGCTCGACGTCGGCCGGCCATGGGAGTTCGGTACACGGAGGGGCGGTTCGGCAATGGTGATGTAAGTCCTCCAATGGACTGCGAGGCGACTCCGTTGGACTGGAGAAGCCGGGTGCCACCGTGGTGCTCCACCCGAGTGCTTGGCACGAAGGCGTGCGAGGGATGCTTTGGCGGTTTCGGCTCAAAACCGCCACCCAAGCTATCAAGCCTTAGTGAGTTGGGCCACAACATGCCAAGATAGAAGAGAAGAGGCCAATCTGGCCCGAATGGAGACTTCCTAAAGTTTCTCAGTTTCTATCTTCAAAACCAGGGGCGGATCGCAGATTGGACTACTGGCCATGTGGAGAACAACCAAGGATTGTGTGGAACTTACAAAGATCAAGACTTCATTGTGGTCGTCCGTCCCGAAATATCTTGTATCTCTTCGGTTTAGCCCCTCCGAGCGTTTCTAGTGTTAGAGGTCTATGTGTAAAAATGACAAAACTGAACCGGTGTATAAATAGCCTAAGAGCTGGTCATTAGGACTCCTCTTGGCTGCTAGGTTTTCATTTGCTTAGTGTAATTTTCGTCCTCAAGTCTTGAGCACAAAGTTTAGGAGGGTTAGGGTGAGATTTATCCTCCAAATCAAGAGGGAAGGAGAGGGTAGTTACTTGTGATGAATTCCTTGGTGTAATCTGATCTTGAGACCCATTTTGGGCCATTAAATCCAAGTGATTTCGTGCAGCAACTTGTGTGCTTGTTCTTCCCCTTTTTCCCTTTGATTCTTGGACTCAATTCTTAGCTTTTTGGGTGTTTGCTTTAGCCTAGGTTGAATCCCTTCTTTTGCTAGTGTTTTGGACATGCAAGAACGTGGAGATTATTTCATAGAACATCTCAATCCTGAAGGATTGCCAGGAGCAAGTTGTTCTTGAGTTTTCCCTTTTTCTTGCCCAAAGGTTCCCTCTTCACGAGATCTGAAATTCCCGCTAATCCCTTAACCTTTTTCCATAGATCTTTCGAGAATAGCTTTGGAATGGAGCTAGGTTAGTGTGTACAAAATTTCATGAAGGTTAATGAAGGTTTGGTCAAGTTTTGGCTTTGGAAGCTCAAGTTTCGGGTGGCTGTTTTTGTATGAGCTATATTGTCTGGTGGGTACCTATTTGGTCCGGTGGTTCATGCAGCTGTCAAACGTGCTCCAAATGACCTAAAATTTTTTGGAGCTCTTGTCCTGTGAATCGTAAATCTGTCAAAAAAGTTTCACAATTTTTAGAGTTTTGACCTGGTTTTGGTATTTGTTTTCTCTTGGGTTGATCTGCCAGTTTTCAACCACCAAACAGTCCGGTGGGTTTGCACCGGACGGTCCAGTGGATCTACGATTTTTGTTTCTTGTTCAATTGAGCTGAAATTTTGTAGACTTCTTCCCTGGCCCCTTCGCAACCTATAGTATAAATTTCATAATTTTTGGAGTTGATTTGAAGGGGTTTCGATCAAAGTTCTTCAGAGTGTCACGCTGTGAGCATCGGACAGTCCGGTGCTTAACCACCGGACACTCCGATGGTCACAAGTTCCTCCAATTGATCTGAATTTTTTTGGAGCTGTTCCTTATTGTCTTGTGAGGGTGTGGTAATTTTTTAGGATAGCTTGGAGCTTTGCTTGTAGGGTTTTGAGATTTTTCTTTGCAGCCCTGTCTGTTTGAAATCTGCCGTTTCCCGAAGTTAGCTCTTTTTGCATTCTTTGTCTTAGGTGTTTGAGTGTGTGCTTCCATTTTGTGCTTGGTATTTATGTGTTCAGTGGACGGTACTAAGCACGTATTGTGAGCTAGATACGTATCCCCTCAGTGGACGGTGTCTAGCTTTGTTGTGGGTGTTGTTTTAGTTTGCAGTGTGGGTGATTGAGTTTGAGTTTTCAAGTGCTCATATTCACCCCCCTCTAGTCGCACGTCTCTGTCATACAGGTGGTATCAGAGCTGGTTAAGTTTCCTCATACCTTAACCGGTGATGAAACCGTAGCGACGATGACATACTCCGGGATGATTCCGGTCATTGGCTCCGATGGCTATCCCTACTGGAAAAGTAGGATGGAGGCGTTCCTCGTGAGCTAGAGCCAGGATATATGGGATGCTACCCAGAGTACGACTTTTATGGTGCGTCCAGTTGTTGAGCATACTACGCTTGAGATCGTGGCTCAGCATGAGGCGAATGGCAAAGCTGTTTACTTTCTCTTTTCCGAGCTTGGTCCCATGGATTATGAGAGAGTAAGTTACCTCAAAACGACGCATAAGACATGGTCCCTGCTTAGTGCACACCATGAGGGTACCGCCAAATTAAGGCCAGGCTTGTTGAGACCTACTGACGCAAATATAAAAATTTTGTCCAGAAACCGGGAGAGTCTGTGGATGACTTGTATGGTCGGTTTCAATCGATCATCAACAAGTTGCATGTCAACTCCACCCCCACTGAGCTCCCATACACCGATCAGCAGCAGGCTGTGAAATTGTTGTATGCTTTGGACAGAAAAGTATGGGAGATAAAGGTGAACTCGATCATTGAAGTCGGCGGGTTATGACACAATTGGAGTGGAGGCTCTCTATAGCAAACTCAAGGCCACAGAAGTGGATTACAAGATGAGAAATTCCCTTGCTTGTACTGGTTCCAAGAGCCTGACCTCGGTTACTCCCTCCCGTGAGGTCCCTTCTATCCCCCTAATGCACAACTTCTCGTTTTCTGTTTTGATGTCTATGACAGACGAACAGTTGCGTCACTTAGGGATGACGAGCTTTGCTTGGTATCCAGTCGCTTTCAGCATGCCTATGACAACCAGATGAGCAAGAAGAGGGGCAAAAGACTCAAGTGCTTCGAGTGCGGAGAGGTCGGCCACTTCATCTCCGAATGCTCTAACAAGAACAATGACTACTATAAGAAGGGCAAGAGCTACTCCCGTGACTCCAACAAGTACCATTTCGGCAAGCCCAGCTACGACAAGCATCACTCCAGCAAGCTCAGCTCCGGTAAGCGCCACTTCGGTAAGAAGAACTTTTGGAGGCTTTCAAGAGCTACCAGAAGGACAACCAGAAGCGGGACAAGGCGTTCTTCGCCGAGATCGGGTTCTGCAGCAGCGGATCTTCTTCCTCTTCATCCTCGTCATGCTCAAGTGATGAGGGGATCACGTACAAAAAGGACAAGAGAAACAATCAAGGAGGTCCAGCTACTTGTGCTTCATCCCCACCAAGTCCAAATGCAAGAACAAGAACAAGAGGAGCTCAGTTTGCTCCATGGCGCTTGAGGACAAGGAGAACAAGGATGATGGCTGTAACTTTTTCTCTGATGATAAGGTAACCCCTAAGCAAGATGAAATCCTTGAGATATTAGAGCAGAATAGTCGAGAGCTGAAAGCCCAGGATAAGATGTTGGAGAAGACAGCCAAGAAGCTGCAAAAGTTGAAGGCTGAGCTTGCTGAGGCTTTAGAGAAGAATGGGAGGTTGAGGAGTACATGACCCCAACCTAGTGAGGTTGAATGCCCTACCTGCGAGTCTTTCATGACGGAGCTTGGTGACTAGAGAGACAGGTATGCTAAGCGGGTAGAGGAGATAGATGGGCTGAGAGCCGAGTTAGGCAAACCCCAGTCTTAGTTGGATGAGCCTACTTTGAGTGGAGAGTTTAAGTGTGATTCTTGCCCCTGATTAGCTAGTGAGCTAGTGTTGACAACACTTAAGCATGGCAAACCTTATACTGCAAGCGACAGTATCGTATGTAGCTTTTCCTCAAGATGAGTATCGTGGGTTTTGTCAATCCCAGAAACGAACTAGTATACTCTAATTAACAAGAGTTTAAGCAAAATTAAAGGTAAAAAGATACCCTAATCTACATCTAAACAAATCCTTAATCTAAACCAGTCCTTAGCCTAATCTAATAGAAACTATACTATATAAACATAAGATAAACAATTAGATCATAACTAGAGCACTAATTAAAGGATATTAACTAGCTCTCTAATCAAGGTCTAATTGGATCCAAAGCACATGCAATATAAGGTTGCCACTTCAAAAATAGAGTAGCAAGATATCTAGTAGCTCAAGGTAAACAAGCTTGTTCAAGCATATCTATCATAGGATGATTAAATCGAGATCAACCAATCTAATCCCATAGATTGAGTTTAACCTTTCTCCGGGCTCTACTGTCACTAGTAACCAGGTAATCGACGAGAAACTCTCAACAGGCATACATAATTAGAGAACGCGCTTCTAATTACTTCACATAGTCTAATAACATAATTAGAGCAACTAGAACTTCTAATCACCATGATCACAAGAACTAGAAACACAACCATATATTAGTAAACTAGATTAGAGATCAAGATCGCTACATAAACATAACTTTCAAAGATATGATCTAATTAACAAGCATCTAGATCTAAATCTAATTAGAACAAGAACAAGCATAATTAGAGCAAGAACATGATATTTAGACAAGAACAGTACTTCATTAATAAACTGTATCAAGATTACATCCATGATCATACCTTCCCTCATTGATACAATTGAACCTCTAGAGCTAGGTAATTAGAACGCCGTGCAAGGCTTCTAATCACCTCCAGGAACCAGAAGAACTTCTAATCCTAGATTAGATTCTCAACCCTCTACTCTCTTCTAGTTGTGGTCCCTCTTGTTGCCGTCTTCTCGCTTTGATAATGAACTGGATGCTTTATCCCGAGGCCTAGGCTCGCCATTTATACCCTGGAGATGACGTAGTAGAAAAGGAATCTCGAACCGATGTACGGGTAGGTGGGGTCGGCGACCAAGGAGGGTATGGGTCGGCCGACCCGAACTCTCCTGGCATCCAATTCTTTCCATCTTTCGCAGGGTAGTTCCTTGATGATTAAGTAATGTTCGTGCAGGGTCTTCACAGACTTTTGGGCTTCTAGAATCTTCTTCATGGGCCGAGTTTGACGAAATCTTCTAGTCTTTGATAAATTTTGATAATTATATTAAATAATTGTTTTCAATTCCCAATAGCTCTTGACACCTTTTTGAAGCTTCTAGTTAGGAGCCATGATTGACACAGAGGGGTGAATCAATCAAGCCTTCCTTGATCATCATCTTCAATGAATGTTGTTTTTAGAGGCCCTTTCTTACTCAACGCAGAACCTTGTGAATTTCGTGAAAAATAGGCCTAAAACCTGTAAAAATCACATACAGCATATTTCGAAGACAATGTTGCAAAATCCACAATAATTGATGATAAATGTTAGTAAAAGACATAGTTGACGCTTAAAATCAATCAAAAACTATGTAAAATGATGTAAAATATTCGTACATAAGCCGCGTCAACAACATCCCCACTCTTAAACCTTGCTCGTCCTCGAATAAGTCAAATTTTATAAATATGTTAACTCGTAACCTAACATCAAATAATCAAACTTAATTTAAACTCTCAAATTTCTCATATTTTCGACTATCAAATCATACAGATAGATAGATATTCATGTAAGCATATCTCACAACATATGTATATAAAGAAATCAAATTCATCAATAACAAATCTCCTTGTTTCAAAATAAGATTTCAACAACGATCAAGTATCAAAGATTAAAATATTTAAGACCCAAGAATTACTCTCATCTTTCCAGACTCTCAATATATGTATGAAAAATAACCCTGTACTATAATAATATATAAATGTTGGCTTATCTGGAGCTTGCTAAGAATCCTAATCAAAAATTTAAACTCAATATATTATCAAACTAAGAAAAGAATCTGGTGGAATTACCGAGACTTCTCAAAAAGGTCATGGAAATAATAATGATTAAAGAAAAAGAAGAAATATATAGAAAAGTGGATATATGCAAATAAACTGTTGATCTAAAGACACAAATGAAGTCCTTACTATCGGATTGCATATGATTGGAAAATCTTCTAGAGTATTTCTAATAAGTTAACATCGTTAATAAAAGAAATCAACGAGGAGCAAAATATTTATATATATTTTTTTAAGACAACTAATTCTACTTTGACCACTTGGTCTCTTCTTTTTCTTTATTGGGGCGTCCACATCCCTCTTTTTTTTTACTTTGCCTCCTCAAAGATTCTAAAAATGTAGTGCAATATCCCCACTCTTAGATAATACTCATCATTAAGTATTTTTTTTATAATAATAATAGGGGAAAACACTTATTCAAAAAGAATTCCTTCATACTTCAGAAAATTAATAGGTTGTAACAAGGGAAGATATATGAGATGATATTTTTGGTTTAAGGATGGATATCCAGCGAAGTTTGCAATCTCTCCAATGTAGAGAGTTACAATGCATGCATAAAAAAGGCTAGCAAATGAAAAGATAAACCAATCTGAATGATCAGCTTTAAAGTCTCAAACCCTAGATTCAAATCTTAATCCAACTTAACTTAGAATTAAATTTGATCAAACTATGGTTTCAAAAATAAGCTCTAATAGGTAGGTCTTTATAAAATAATCATAAGAAACTTGATCATAAAGTTGTTAGCTTAAAAATAAAAAAAATTAAGAGATTCATTATGACAAAAATGAAATCAAAACATGAATAACACGTGGGTCTTTATGAAATATCATATCTACTATATAAATGTTAATCATAGTTCAATTAAATTGCATTAATGAGAGCATAAATTTAGTTCAATTAATGATATCATATTACAAAAAACAAATATTTTATTTTATTCTAACAAAGGAAAATACATGATCATGAACTTTCAAAATAAAATAAAAGCACTCATAATTATACATAGAAAATAAAAAGAAAAAGATAAAAAGATAAAAAACTAAAATACTGATAGAAATAAAACAAAATAAATAATAAAAAAACTGAAAAAATAAAAGCAAACCAATAGCCTTCACTGTTGATGCCTCTGGTGCCATAGCCTTAGATTATGCAGTTGCTCTTCTATAGTCTGTGTGTTCTACTCGAACTGGTTAGTGTTTGTTCTAATTTGATCAATGATCTGATAGTTCTCTGCAGTCATGTTTTCTATGCTATAGAATGTTTGCTGAGGCATATTCTGAGCTGAAACAAATCCATGCGCATAAAATCTGGCACTCCTTGAAACAAAAGCTTGAGGCGGGGGAAATTGTGCCGAGGGGTTGAACACTGGGTAGTAGTAGGATCAAAAGAGCTAATTGGCCTTGGCTTAAATACAGGCATAGAAGATGATGATCCTGCTCTAAATTCTTCACCTGTAAAATGCTGATTTGGCTGTGCAGATGGTGTCTCCCAGGCGCCCCATCCAGACGATGGTGGTTGTTGGCTTGATTCCCCTTCCTCAGTCACAAATTTTTCCAACCAATCAGTTTTCCCTTGTGCAAATAAAGCAAGTCTAGGACTAGAGATCCTAAATTTGGTCTTACTAACAAAGAAATCCGAATTTTTGTTTCCAAAAATATACTTCCCTTTCCTCAGGGAATTTTCATCAATATTAGTCGGTAACTTTGTTTGACTTGGATTGAACACTAAATTTGGGTTCAATGTTGAAGCAATGATAGTGAGATAATATCCAAATCTAAGCAATCCAGTATTTCTATTTATTTGAATAATCTAATGATTTACCATGGAATAGATTGGATTAATTCTCATAGGCTGACAAAGTGCAATATAAATTCTGCATTTTGCACCTTTGTATCATCTAGCATCTCTAAGACTCTGACAGTCATGAACCTATAAATGATTCTGATTATGGGATTGATTATTCTCATTCTTTCTTTGGAAGAATTCTCAGCAATTTGTAACCAAAAACTTTCTAAGACATCTTGGTTAACTTCAATAGTTTCAGGCGTATTCTCCCAAAATACCAACAAAGAACCAATCATACCAAAAGATATTTCCACCCAGTCCTCTTTTAATCTAAATCTCAGGGTATGGCTCGAATCAGAGGAACTGACTATATCCATGGTGGTCATAATCTCTAGTGCTATATCCTTTTGATATGTAGCACTAATGTGAATAAAATTGCTCCAGCCTAAATGTTTGAAAGCTTTCTCTATGCTTGGAGCAAAATCTAGACGGCCCAAGAAATCAAAGTCTTGATCAAAATTGGAGGTTATGCAGTTCTAGCAGCTGTTATACCTCTGTTATTCAAGATTTGTCCGGAGTGAGAATCCTTCTGGTGTGAACTTCCACTGGTCTTCATCAATATTCATGGGTTGAGGGGGTTTCTCTTGAGCTTGGGTAGAAGAACGAGTCCTCCTTCTTGACGGCTCCAAAACTTCATCAACGTTGACGGCAAAACGGGAAGAACACCCATGTAGGCCTTGATCACGACGAAGGCTTCGATCGGAGTCAGAACTCCCCATCTCGGAGACGAAGTATCTCCTTGGTGTAGGCCTTGACGAATCTTCCTCCTCTTGGGAAGAGTTTCCTCTAGATGAGGTACTCTTGAAAGTCTTCTTGAAGAACTTCTTCATCTTTCTCTCAATTTTTCCTCTCAAAACTACTACTCTTGTCCTCCTCCTAGGTGTTTCTGGTCTGCTGGTGGTTGTGTTGGTGATGAAACACAGTAGCATTGGCTTCTAATTTATAGGCAGATAGGTGGCTCAAAGGGGAGGGTGATCTTGTGAAGGGCTGCCTGGGGTCAGCCGACCCGAGGGGTGTCTGGTCGGCCGAGCCAAGTGCCTTCTGGCCCTGCTCGCGTCCAATCTTCACCTGTAAGCTACCTCTAGAATTCCTGACGAAAGTGGATGGCTTCCACAGCAAGATTGTCGACATGCATGCAGGTTTTGACAGAAAAACAATCAAAGGTTTAAACCTTATCTCCTTGGATGCTAGCCATTTGATTCTTTCCTACCAAACTTTCAATTATTGCCTATGTCCTAATGTTTGCTGGCTATATTATATCAGAAGAGGATCCTATGTTGCCTAAATTAACCTTTTTTTATTAGGAAGTTGATTATCTTTACTAATTCTATGTCCTTAATTTGCTATTATGCAATATATTTATTAATATGCCTACTATAGTAGGTTTTAAACACTCAATGTTTATATCACTCAACATAAATTTTAATTCTTAAGATAGTTTTTATTTGCTATTCCTAAAACCTATGTTTTATTTTGCATAAAAGCAAATGTTTGGTTATTCAACCAAATTAATTTCAGAATAAAGATAAGCAACTCAATTCATGAATTGAATTGAATATACTCATCTTATTTCTTTAGCATGGCTTGGGTATACGCCTAGTTTTTTAATAAATTAGAGAGAAGATTTTGAGATCATATAATAGTTCAGAGATTAAAACCTAAAAAAATTGTCTTTCATTTTATTTTATAAACCGCTTCGAAAATCGAATCGAATTCAAAAACCGGCAAAGGCTTCGTAAAAATTTTCAAAATTTTAGATAGCTACGTAAGTGAGAGTAGCCATCTACTATAAAGATTCAAAAATAAAATTTTAACAAAACAAAATCCTTCATTAATTTTGACCATGGTTCATTTGAACACTTAGAATTTTTTTAAACTAAAAACTATTTCTAAGAAAAGCTAAAAACTAATACTAAATAAAACTTTCTAAAAATACCTAGGTTGCCTCCCATGAGCGCTTGAGATAAGTCCTTCAGCCCGACTCTTTCTCCTCTGGGCGCCCACCAATGTCCCGCATGGACATTGCAAATGAGTCTCCGTCTTCAAGCTTCGTCCCCTTCAATGGCTTGTCACACCTCGAATCTTGGACGGAACTTAATGAGCTTGATTCTCCATTGATGTTAAACTTGATCATCCGTTCTCCCACATTGATGTTGGCTTGAGCTGTTCTGAGAAAAGGTCTTCCAAGTATCAATGGTGATCTTGTGCTTTCTCCCATCTCCAGAATAATGAAGTCAACCGGTACAAGATTCACTCCAATCTTGACTGGCACGTTCTCAGCTACTCCTTCTGGATATCTGACTGAGTGATCTGCTAGCTCTAGACACATTGATGTAGGCTCTCGCTTTGATAGCTTTAGCTTGTCAAACACTGACTTAGGCATGACACTTACACTTGCTCCGAGATCACAAAGAGCCTTGTCAATGTTGAGTGCACCAATAGAACACGGGATAGTGGGACATCCTGGATCTGTCTTCTTCTGTAAAGGAGTATCCATGATAGCTGCGCTACACTCAGTCGTCAACTTCACACACTCAGATGACATCTTCCTCTTGTTAGCTAAAATATCTTTGAAGTACTTGGCATAAGTGGGAACTTGAAGTGCATCTAGTAGTGGCATATGAATATAAAGCTGCTTGATCACTTCAAGAAACTTACTGAAATACTCATCTGTCTTGTTCACTCGAACCCTGCTCTTCTCTGGTAGTATCCTTGTGTCTTCCACTGTCACTTTAGGTTCGTCTTCACTCTGTGCTTCGGCTTCCACTGAACTGGCAAGTCTTGAAGGCACTTATGGGTCTCTTGTCTCTCTTCTAGATCTGGTAGTGACTGCTTTAAGAGATTCTTTAGGCAGTGGTTGTCCAGGCAACTTTTCTTCGTTTTTGTTCTGGAGATGTTCTGCAAGTTGAGAGAGTTGATTTTCCAAAATCTTCATCATCCCCATCAGCTATTGATTTGAACTTCCCACAGTGGTGATCTTGCCATCAATGTTCTCCAGCACCTTGTCCATAGCCTTGAACTTGGAGTGTGTATCCTTGTTGATCTTTGCTTGCTCTTCCATGAAATTTTTAAGCTGAATCCGTAGAGGAATGGCATTCTGAATAGCTGATCCGACAGTGAACTGTTATCGATTCTGTCTATAGTTGGATGGAGGAATTCAACTTTCCTTCCTTGCATAGTCCAAAGCCTTAGCTTCCTCTGGACAACTTTCCTTTGAATGTCCATATTCTCCACACTCTTCACAAGTCATCCTGGCTTCTGTGGACTTCACTTCCTCTGTTCTGCCACTTTCCATCTTCTCAATCCTTCTTAGGAGTGAGTCAATCTTTCCACCTAGAATTTCCACCTTCTCCACTTCCAGCACACTCTTCACTACTCCAGTAGATGGAGTAGGCGCGACCCTGTCTGCTACTGTCCCCCAAGTTCCATTCTCCGCGATCTTCTTGAACAAAGCTTCGGTCTCTGTAGGAGTGAGACTGAAAATTGATCCTCCAGACGATGCATCGATCTGAGCTCTACACACTACATTGAGTCCACCATAGAACTTCTGGATTAAGTCCCACTTCTGAAAGTTGTGATGAGGGCAGGCTGACACATAGTCATTGAATCTCTTGTAGGCTTCATCGAATGTCTTTGTGGGATACTGCACAAATGCTGAGATCTTGTTGCGTAGAGCTTGAGTCTTCCCAGGTGAAAAGTACTTGGCGATGAAAGCTTGTAGTAACTGCGGCTAGTTGTTGATGGTAGTCTCCGGGACTGTTGACAGCCACTGGTGAGCTTTTCCAATCAGTGAGAATGGGAACAACATTGCTCTGATTTGCTCGTTGGTGACTCCATCGATGTTGAAGGTGTTGCAGATCTGCAAGAACGTTTTCAAGTGTTGATTTGGATCTTCCTTCCCACTGAACGGTTGATTTTGCACCATGCTGATCACTGAGCTTCTGATCTCGAATGATCTTTGAGGTGGAGCGAGGTCTCTGATCTTCAAATCTGCTGAAGTCAGCACACATAGCTCCACGAGCCTCCTCTCTTGAATGTTGTTGTCTCTCATCTCCGGCAGAGTTTCGTCTTGTTTCCGAGAAAATTGGGCAGAGCTTCGGGACTTTCTTAGTAATTTCTCTGGATCATCCACATAATTAGTTGGTTTGTTGGACAGCGGTCCATCCATCCCTACTAATGTTAGTGGCAGAGAATATATATATACAAAGACTAAAGTCTAGAAAATTTACACTAAAAAGCAATATTATAACTATACATGATAATTATTATACAAAATAAAATAAATAAAGGAAATATTTATGAAAAAGAAAAACATATATACATATATGGCGCAAGAATAAAAGAAAAGGAAAAGAAAAATCTAAAATATACAAAAACCAAAATTATATACAAAAGGTAAAGAAAAACTAAATACATACAAACTCAAGTTAATTAGAGGGTGACTAATTAGTTCCCCGGCAATGGCGCCAGAAAAGCTTGTTGACAGCACTTAAGCATGGCAAACCTTATACTGCAAGCGATAGTATCGTATGTAGCTTTTCTCCAAGATGAGTATCGTGGGTTTTGTCAATCCAAGGAACGAACTAGTATACTCTAATTAACAAGAGTTTAAGCTAAATTAAAGGTAAAAAGATAGACTAATCTACATCTAAACCAATCCTTAATCTAAACCAGTCCTTAACCTAATCTAATAAAAACTATACTATATAAACATAAGATAAACAATTAAAACATAATTAGAGCACTAATTAAAGGGTATTAACTAGCTCTCTAATCAAGGTCTAATTGGATCCAAAGCACATGCGATATAAGGTTGCCACTTCAAAAATTGAGTAGCAAGATATCTAGTAGCTCAAGGTAAACAAGCATATCTATCATAGCATGATTAAATCGAGATCAACCAATCTAATCCCCTAGATCGAGTTAACCTTTCCCCGGGCTCTACTGTCACTGGTAACCAGGTAATCGACGAGAAACTCTCAACAGGCATACATAATTAGAGAACGCGCTTCTATTTACTTCGCATAGTCTAATAACATAATTAAAGCAACTAGAATTTCTAATCACCGTGATCACAAGAACTAGAAACACAACCATATCATTAGTAAACTAGATTAGAGATCAAGATCGCTAGATAAACATAACCTTCAAAGATATGATCTGATTAACAAGCATCTAGATCTAAATCTAATTAGAACTAGAACAAGCATAATTAGAACAAGAACATGATATTTAGACAAGAACAATACTTCATTAATAAACTGTATCAAGATTACGTCCATGATCATACCTTCCCTTATTGATACAATTGAACCTCTAGAGCTAGGTAATTAGAACGCCGTGCAAGACTTCTAATCACCTCCAGGAACTAGAAGAACTTCTAATCCTAGATTAGATTCTTGACCCTCTACTCTCTTCTAGTTGTGGTCCCTCTTGTCGCCGTCTTCTCGCCTTGATAATAAATTGGATGCTTTACCCCGAGGCCTAGGCTCGCTATTTATACCATGGAGATGACGTACTAGAAAAAGAATCTCGAACCGATGTACGGGTAGGTTGGGGTCCGCCGACCAAGGGGGGTCTGGGTCGGCCGACCCGGACTCTCCTGGCGTCCAATTCTTTCCATCTTTCGCGGGGTAGTTACTTGATGATTAAGTAATGTTCGTGCGGGGTCTTCACGGACTTTTGGGCTTCTAGAATCTTCTTCATAGGCCGAGTTTGACGAAATCTTCTAGTCTTTGATAATTTTTGATAATTATATTAAATAATTGTTTTCAATTCCCAATAGCTCTTGACACCTTCTTGAAGCTTCTAATTAGGAACCATGATTGACACAGAGGGGTGAATCAATCAAGCCTTCCTTGATCATCATCTTCAATGAATATTGTTGTTAGAGGTCCTTTCTTACTTGACGTAGATCCTTATGAATTTTGTGAAAAATAGACCTGAAACCTGTAAAAATCACATACAACATATTTTCAAGACAATGTTGCAAAATCCACAATAATTGGTGATAAATGTTAGTAAAAAAGATATAGTTGACGCTTAAAATCAATGAAAAAATATGTAAAATGATACAAAATATTCGTACATAAGCCGCATCAACAATTAGCTGTGCTGAAGGGGAAGTGTGAAGATCAAGCCTAAATCAGCCCTAGGTGCCGTAAAGTCGAAAGAAGGGCACCTAGGTTCTCTTTTGCTAGTTTTAGATGGGTCGTACTATCAACAGGGGTGGAGGTGAGTAACTTGACGCAGTTTGCCTCGAGAATTTCCTTTCTCTCAAGTGCATCTTTGTCCTAAAGCTCAAGCACACTAAAACATACTCACCTTTGTCGATTAAGTCTAGAGAAAAACCCTCGAGAGATCGTTCAAAACTTCGTTTGAAAACTGCACTAAAAATCAAGTTTTTATGTACCACCGGACTGCCGGACTGTCCGGTAGCGCAAAATCAAGCGCTATAGGTTGTATAGTCCGGCAGTGCTTTTATGCCCACCGGACAATATAAACTGAGGGCTTTCTTCCCTTTCGTCCCCAAGCAAAATAGCCCACCGGATCGTTCGGTGGTACCACCGGACGTTATAAACCGAGGGGTAGTTCTCGGGCTTGTGCTGTTCTGTGCCACCGGACTGTCCAGTGACAACGCACCGGACTGTCAGGTGGGTACGCAGAAAACGGGTTGGAGCTCCAAACGGCTAGTTTTTGAGCTCCACCCTATTTAAAGGCTTCTCCTCCCCTCATTTGCTACCTTTGCAACTCAAGAACACTTCCATACACTCAAAGGTCACCACCACAACACAAATCCTTAACTTCTTGAACTTTGGGCTAGAGACTTGAGAGGAAAGAACTTCTTGAGGGAAGTTGATTCAAGTGAAGCCAAAGCTTGTTACTCTTGGTGATTGCGATCACCTAGACAGCTGCGGTCGTGCTTTCCGCGAGTTCTTCGGAGATTGTGGGAGAAGCGGAAGAAGGTCCTTGCGAGGGCTCTTGTAAAGCGGTTTAGAGCTCGCCATTCCGGAGTGGAGAAGAGCATCCCGAAGAGAGCACTTGGTCCGCGGATCAAGAGGGTAGCTTGACCTTTGCGAAGGTCACTTTGCCAACCCCACTCCTTGCGAGGTTTGGGGCCAGGGATCCTGGCGAGGAACCCGCGAGAGCGAAGCCTTGCGAGGGGCACCAAACCAGGAGTAAGGGGTAGAGACCGTGTGTCTCCCCGAACCTCGGGAAAAAGATCGTCGAGTCATCTCTTCTCATTTAATTTCCGCGTTACTTTCCGCATTTACTTTGTGCCTTTACTTTCCTAGATTTGCATGTTTGGCTATAGGTTGCAAAACTTTTATTACGTGTAGAATTCTAGGAACACTCATTATTCAATGTGAGCTAAATTTTAGCCATTGAGGCTGTCCACAGCGAGGAACTGCATTCGCAGATGCTGTTGCCTTTGCAGTCAAGATAAGGTGCAGCGGCGTACTGTACGCCAGACTGTATCCTCGAGTCGGCTCCTTCCTACCCTAAATGTGGAGTGCTTGCAGTTTCCACCCTATCCACTCTCTCCCCTCCACGTCGGCGATTGCTCGCGCCAGGCCAAGAGTGGGGACGGAAGCTGGGGCCATTCGTCGCACCATGGCCTGGAGCTGGCGGAGCGAGGCAGGAGAGAAGACGGCAAGGCGACGGACCGGTGATGGTGACACGGCGGCGGCGTCCAGCTACCTTCCTGGCGTCGCTCCACGGCAGGGCCGGTGGATCCACATTTATGCCTTCTCCTCACTAGATCCATGCGCTGGATGCGAGAGAGGGGGAAGGCGGGAAGGATGATGCGGCAGCAGGGAGGACGCTGGGCCGACGAGGATCGCCGCGAGGAGGAAGCAGTGGCGCGGCCGGCCAGGAGACGGGGCGACGGAGCTCCAGGGCGGCGGACGGCTTGGAGGAGGCGGCGTGTGAGTAGAAAATGGGAGGGAAGAGGAAGCCCATGGGGAGGAGGGCGGCACGGATGAGCCTCCACCGTGCCGGATCCGTGCGTCGATGGGCACTGCCTCGCCGGATATGTGCACCAGCGGGCACGGCGAAGGAACGAGATGGCGCAGCAGGCATGGGAGGCGAAGCGTGCGGCACGAGCAGCAGCTGCGAGGGAGGAGAAGGGGAAAGGAGGTGGGTGGTGGGACCCACAGTGGGTGGGTTTAGTATATTGATAAAAAATGTGGTAGTTAGTATAGAGTTGATATACAGTCAACGTGAGCGCAAAGGATTGTACGATAGGGTAGATAATATTGCTGATTAAAACAAAATATTTCTTTTAGAGTTGAGATATAGAGTTGGACGAGTGCAGATAGCCTGAATCAAAACACAGTCTAAGACTAGGGTCACCAGGGGGTGGAAATAAGTGTGAAAAACACTGTTTGCCACTGTACATAAAGTGAAAAAACAATGATTGCGCACTGTAGACGGTAGGGATGCATCCTCTGGTGACCTTAGGCTAAGTCCAGCAAGTAAGGTAAAATGTCGGGTATAGTACAAAACGACACTGCAGCGGCACTTTTTACAGAGAAAGGGGTAGGTGGAATAGTGGATGAATGGGGTATTTGTCTTAGCTGCTGGCGTCGGTCTTAAAGAAACTAGGTGATTTTCCCGCGCGTTGCTGCGTAACTTAAAGAGTAATTTCAATAATTTTTGAAAAAGGAATAGTATTGATTCAAATGTTCATTTGGCAGAGAAAATAAAACAATGGAATTGCCATGTGTCTATCAGTACTCAGCCTCTAACAATATTTCCAATAAACCTATGCAACTAAAACTACTACAAATATCTGTGGAGTGGATATTTTATTATAGCATGAGCAACATATCTCTAGTGACGACAACTTATTACCTTTGGGTGCGCTTCCTAACCTAACAATTCGTGAATCAAAGTACTGCACAGAGAACTCCATTTACCTGTCTTTTTATCTCCTGCTGTCCTGCATAGGGGGATATTACATAATATTTGAGTGAGAAAGGCAAGTGTCTTCATATAATTCGAAGTCTCACATTTAGAAAGTGTAGCGACATTAATACATGAATGAACGTAAGATGTAGGAAATAACTTCATCTCGCTACTGAATGAATTGCAACGCTTTGAAGGGTTCACCTATGTATATATGTGTGAGAGAAAAAATATATAGTTGTACAGTAAACCGATGAGGAGAGTGACTTGAATATATATTTGAAAATCCTTATTATTAGGTAATTTAGGCTAATAGAAAAGTAAATAATATGTGGAAAGTAGGATTCACCTTAATCGGCACGTTTTGGGGGCTGCGGGAATTTTTAAAATGATACCTTTCTACATTAGTGGACTCAAAGATAACGTGGACTTTGAAAGTAGAAATATACTAATGTATATTGTATGATAACATTTTTTTAACGCATAATACTTGATAACTTATTCATCTTAGTTGAGAGAGATTGACTTTTAAATGATTGATTATCTGTGACACATTATTTTTGAACATACTATTTTTTAAACACATTATACTTGATAACTTATTCATCATGAGAGAGATTGAATTTTAAATGATTGATCATTTGTGTGTTTATGTTGCGAGAATTCATTGACGGAGTGATCGTAAGGACAAATAGTTGCATGCATGGATGTTATTAGTCACAGAAAATCGACGAAAGACATTAATTGAGTGTCCTAGTGGATGATAATATGATTTTTTAGTAAATGATAATGTGAATAGATTGCATCTTAAAGATACGTTATTAATGGCCTCCGTCTGGAATGATATACAGGATACGGAGGAACAGAAGCATTGATAGCAGGAAAGAGGCCAGCGAGCAAAGTGTCGAAAACTGCGAAGAAAAAGAAAAGATACCCGGCCGCACCCGCAGAAGCGGGAGTGACGATATCTCAGTGGCCGACGAAGCGGGCCCCGCGCACTCACCACGCTCGCTTCGCATTCGCACTCCCAGAGTGAACAGTCAGTGAAGGGGGGAGAGAGAGTGCTCAGAGCTCTTCTCCGACTCGGAGCGCCGCCGCCGGAGCAGCCGGAGCTCAAGACTTATGGGCGGGTTCGGGACCTCGCGACCGGCCTCCCTCGCCCTCTGTGCCTTCCTCTCCTTCCTCAGCCTCTTCGCCTTCCTGCTCGCCGTCGGCGCCGAACGCCGCCGCAGCACCGTACGCCCCCCCCCCCCTCCTCCTCCCGAATCCCCTCTTCATTCCGTCCGCGCCCACGCCACGCGCGTCGCTGAGATCTATCTTCGTGCTTGCTTGCTGGATGCAGGGAAAGGTGGTGCCGGACGAGTACGACGAGCGGTCCTACTGCCTCTATGACACCGACGCCTCCACCGTCTACGGCGTCTCCGCCTTCTTTGTGCTCCTACTCCAGCAGGCCATCGTCACCGCCGCCACCCGGTGCCTCTGCTGCGGCCCCGTGCTCTCCTCCCGCGGCTGCGCCGTCGCAGCATTCGTCCTCACCTGGTGTGTGCGTTGAACCCTAGGCCCGCGCCTAAACCCCGACTTCTTTCCTTCTTTCATTGATGTGAATGTGGCATCATGGGTCTGATGATGCGCACCGCGGGTGGTACTGGTACATCGATTGGTAGATTTTGGTCTAATTTGGGTACATTTGGTTCTGGGTAGGCAGTATGCGAACACGCTTACCTATTTTGAGCGCCACAGCCCACAAATATGAATCTGTTTGTGCAGTAGCCGGCCATGGTTGCCTTTTGGAAACGTGATTTGGAGGTGGATAAGTTGTTTTGTACTGTATGTTTTTTTAGTAACTGTTCTTACATCCTCACTAGCTGCAAAAACTGTTAATCCTTTTTGTAAATATTCAACCAATATATGCTTCTATTGCTAGATCCTTGCCTTCTAGCGGAAAACTCTAAAATGCACCACTTATTTTCATTGTGCTCAAAGGACAGTCGTATACTTATGCATGGGTTGGCGACAATGTGTGGTTTCGTTTACCAGTTTGGGCTCTTCCATTTGGGCAAGATGAGTTGAACGGTTCTCTGTATGGCCAACCTCAACAAATGTAGGGAAAATTTGACATAACTCACTTGATAATTCTCTAGTGTAGATTTAGTTCCAGAATCTGAGTTCAAAATGCCAAATCTAGAATTTGCCATTAACAACATTATATTATGTGAATTGGTTATATGGATAAGTCGCACTTTGTTGGAGTGCTGGTTGAGTTATATGAACTAGGGTCCTACAGCTCAATATGTGGAGAAAATTCCCTATCTACCATCGAAAACACTCAGTGTGCCTTATCTGCCATTGAAATTTTTTCCCTTATCTTCCATCCACCTCATCTTTCGTTCCCTATCTACCACAGTCGTCCAGTTCCGTCCACTTCCATGACAACATGTGCAATTCCCACCGTACCGGCGCCCGCTCTCTCCAATTCCCCATCGACAGACCGCGGGCGGGCTCCCAGGCGGCGACGCCGACGCTTCCAGGTGGCGAAGGCAGCCGAGACGCGCTCCAAGTTAGGCGATGTGCACCTGAGCTCCAAGGCGGCGGCGACGATGGCTAGGGCTTCAAGCGGTGACGGCGGCCAGGGCCCAGGAGTTAGCGGCGCCAGGTCCTAGGCGGACGAGGCCCCTGGAGGCCGGCGATGGCGCTCCTCGGATGGTGACACGGGTATCGGAGGGCGGTAGCGGCGGCGCTTGGCCTAGCCAAGCAGGCGCGCATGGTGGCGACGGAGGCCCGTGGCCGCGGCGCAGGCAGTGACGACGTGGTCCACGCCTCCTACGGACACCTCCTCGTCCAGCACGCCACCTCCTTCGTCCAAGACCTCCTCCTCGCCGGCGCTTGTGGCGCTACTTTCATCGGAATGCCGCCCATAGGCTGCGTGCCTTTTAAGCACACCATGTCCGGGGGACTCCAGCGTGACTGCTCCCCGGGACACAACGAGGTCGCCGTCGCCTACAACTTTGGCGTGGTCAGCGAGCTGGACGCACTCCGGAACAAAGTACCTGGGCACCAGGATCGTCTTCATGGATATCTACGGCTTCCGCTACGACATGATAATGCACCCGAGCAGCTATAGCTTCATGCAGGCAACCAAGGGATGCTGCGGCACCGGACTCCTCGTGGTCTTCGTGCTCTGCAACGCCATCACCTCCGACGTCTGCGTTGACCTCTTCTGGGACAGGCGGAGCCCCACCCAGAGGACGCGTTCGCGGCGGAGCCCTGCCCAGACACCGTCGTCTGCCTGTGGGCGCGAGCGCCGTTGCCGGGGAGCGTGGGCACGGCCGCCTGGGAGCCCGCCCACGGTCTATGGATGGGGAACTGGGGAGCGCGGGCGCCGTCACGATAGTGGACAGAACTGAACGACAGTGGTAGATAGGGAACTAAAGATGAAGTGGATGGCAGATAGGGAAAAAAAATTTCGATGGAAGATAAGGCACACTGAGTTCTTCGATGGCAGGTAGGGAATTTTCTCCACTATGTGCTGGTGCCCAAATGCTGAATTTTTCACAATCTAATTCAGATTGTGAAAAAAATGAGTCCCGTCACTGGCTCAAACACTGTAAAGTGAATTTTTCTGAGGCGGCATGTCCCATTGTAATGATCATTGGTTATTGTATCTGAACATGTCTCAGTTTAGCAGTGGGTTGCATATTATCTCCATCAGTGTTTCAAAAAGCGCTAGGTAGGCAGACAGGCTTCACCTAGTTTCTGGGTGTGCTAGGTGTTTGTACTTTGTTTAAGGTTACAGTAATGCCATGCTAAATAAAAATCAAAATAAAGAAATGAAACTATACCGTAGTTTATCTTTCTCCATCTCTAATTTGTCCTATTTTCACACATATATCAAGCTGAAAACATCTCTGTGTAGAAAAAGCATAGACAAAATGCGTAAGTGCTAAGCGGTGCAGCTCCGCCTAGTGCCTAGGAAGAGCTGGGCACCGCTTTTTTAAATGGAGATGACTGTTTTCCAAGATAGTGCATAACCCATACTTTTGATACGTATATATGATGGCGTCTGCTGGTTTCATGTCAATCACTGCCTTTGGGCTTTATATTAAGAACATAATAGGCCTCAACCGAGATAATCAGATAACAGATGGTCTATGCGTTCATGTACACCCTCAACCAACTGAGATACAGATGATTCTTCTTTCCATTTGAGTAACACCGATTGTTAAACACATGCTGTGGTTCAACAGTTTGTAACAGATAGGAATGCTTAATCTACATATCAAATATGTTTTGCATAGTTTCATTTGTAAAGCTGAAATTTCATTTCGCTGATCAATATTAGCAGCGATTTTTTTCTCCAGAATCATAAACAAATCTGGTAGTCCATTAATATGTGTAAGGTGAAGCTATGAAGTGCTGATCTTCGTAATAGTTGTTTCTCAATGTGGAAAATATGAATTGCCAATGTTTGCAGTAATGTCAGAAATGCCCCTCGAGGAATCCCAGAACTCACTGGAGAGCATGAACAAAGAAGGCCTTCTCAATGACTTGGATCTTTTCTATTTTCCTCTATATATAGCCAAGTGTATGCTACAGTAATGGCTGAGATAGCCTCCTAGTTTATGCAGGCATATAACTTCTATAAGTGCTATGATTTGCTTCTTATTCTCTTAACTCTCAGCTGAAATCTAGCATTCTAGCTAGCACTAACAGCTATGAACCTAGACAATAGCCTGAATCTGGACACATAAGATGATTGCTAACCTTTCCCATGAGTGGGTACAGTGGTAGACGGCCGGTTACAGATTAATGACTGTTTGTTATGTGGCGCATACTTTTTTTGTGCAATCAAGAACCACCACAGAATATTTTAATATTTCAATAAAATCATTTTTTTAAAAGGAAAGATTGTAGTTGTAGAAAACCCCTAGCTGCTTGACTAGGCAGTGAATCTGAGATTATGGAAAAACTCAAAAAGTTTCACGAAGCCAAAGAGAGTCCACAGAATTTCCTCCATATAGATCAACTCATCTTGGTGGCCTCTCTCCTGACACCAGCAATCTGTGGTTTGGTTAAGGTCAAGTTTTGAAATCCCATGTGCATGAAGCATGAGTTAAAATTTCTGTAGCCAAAGTGCCAACCAAACCTGTTTTCTGCTGTGTGATCATAAAACAAGTTTTTTTTTTTCTGAAATATGCTCACAAAAATCAATTGTCGTTCTTTCTCCCAAAATCATATATTCAGATTTCTGGACTAGGACAGTTGTATCCAGATGTGGGGTTTGCATGGTTCACATTATGTGTTTGTGATTCAGCTACACTTGATTACAGAAGTTACATCCATGATCCATTAATGGGTGGCCTTCTTTCACTCTTTGGTATGTGAAGTTGTGTACCTGTAACATGATTTGTAAACCTGACTATTCTGGTTTGCTAAAATCATACACCGAATGTTTTGGGAAAAATGGTCTTATATGATTCCTTTTAATAGTATGATAGCTGTAAAGATATCACTTTTGCAATAGACAACATTTAATTCCAAATTTGGTTGGACAACATTTAGTAGAAATTAATCAGTGGATATGCATCCAAAAAGATGATATCCCCTGGCCAGCAAATAATGTCCCACAAAAAATGTTTGGCACAATATATGCCTGCTGCCTCCAGAACCCGCTTCGAAATTGTAAAGTTAATTGTTCGGAAGATTGAGCTGGGTCAATAAACTTTAGGTTATGAGGTCCAATGTAGTTGATAACTTCCATCAATTAGATGGTTTCACACATTGGCATTTTAGATTTTGTAGATGGATCAGATGTAACATGTGTGATGCTGGCTCATTGGTTGTTGTGTTGAGTTTCAGCTCTAGCCTACCTCAACTTGCTTGGGAAACCAATTTATCAAGTTTTTCATGCCATGTTGGTGCTGGGTTTTATGTGATATGAAAGTGCCATTTGGAAATGACTTTATGGTTATCATTGTTACATTTTCTTTCTTGTTCGCAGGATAACATTTCTCATCGCAGAAGCTTGCCTTATAGGAGGATCAGTGAGGAACGCAAAGCACACCAAGTATTTAGGCTACTACATGAAGCATGACTTGGTTTCCTGCACTGCCCTTCGCAAGGGAGTCTTTGCAGCCGCTGCTGCAATGATGATCATCAACCTCGTGGCATCCCTTGTGTACTACTGGAGTTACTCGAAAGCAGCAACAGGTGGGTTCATGAAGCACCAAAATGAGGTTGGTGTGGGCATGACGGATTACGGCCTTGACAAGGGTGTTTCTGGTCCCTGAGTGAGTTGGCATCTTGCTGCTGTGGTTGTACCAACAGTCAATATCTTTCAAGTGTCGCTGTCCTGTGCCTGAAGCTCCGTTGTTTCTCTACACTGACGGACGCCAGAGTTGTCCGCTAATATGTGCAAGTCAGTGGTAATGTTATTGTAAGATGCAAGAGTTTCATATGGAGAAAAATGTTGCATCCTTCACCCTTGTGTTGCTGTTGTGCAGTTGCTTGTGCACCCAGGTCCAGAGCCCTCTGTTATTTTTATTTAACTCTTATTAGTTTAAAAATGAACTAACCAGCAATGAATATTCAATAACGAAGGTAGTACATGACAGACGCGAGCGAGCTACATTGGGTCATACTAGTAGCAGTAGATAGAAACCTGTCAGTTTAGTTTGGATGTGGATTGGATAGGAGCAGTAGATTGAAACCTGTCAGTTTAGTTTGGAAGTGGATTGTATAGGGATTGAGATAGAGATCGTGATAAAATTGAAGTGTGTGATAGGGATATATGCTCATGTGAATTCTCTATCTCTTGAATCCAAACAAAGGGTAAGGTCTCATCACTCAATTTCCTGTCTCACCCTATTTTCCTATGTCCAAACAACATTAAAGTCCTTTGTTGCCACAGCGTTATGTGCATGGTACTGTACTAATTTCCATTAAACCTACCACTTAAATTGCATCTATTAGACGCGCAAGGACCAATTGAATTGGATCACTGTGCTTCACCGAAAGTCACGTTACTTCATGTCACTCCCCATAAAGGAGTGATCGTACTAGTATACAATTACATCAAAGGAACACTCACCACCAACACAACACAATTTTCGGGAAACGAAAACAGCCGTGTTGAGCTGGATTCTGAGAATAGTTGATGCTGTGTGAATGCGGAATATTTGATGGCATTGAAGTGTTTTGGAATTTAGATTTTTTTTTTCAGGGATGGCGTTATAATTTGGCTCGAAGGGTTACTGCTGCCTCCGATAAGACCCAAATTTCCAAATTATTTCCATTTTATATAAGAGTTAAATACACCAAAGGCCCCTAACTTGTCTGGTGATGTCACTTAGATCCATCACCTTTGAAAGTGCAATTTTAGGTACATGAACTTTTCAAAGTGTGCCATATAAGGTCCATATTGCATCTAATAGTGACAAAGAATTACATATCAAATTATGTAAATATTCATATTTTATAAAATCATCTTTGTTAGCTTTGCATTGATGAAATCTACATGGTGGAACTAACCTTGACCACTTTGCCCCTATTTAAATCATAAAACAAATTGAAATGCTAAAAATTATTTGTATTTATTTGAACTCCAAATCAGGAAGCATTATTCATGAAACTTTTGCACATCCATATACTGACTAAAATACATGAAACATGATTTTTGTGACATTTATTGCGTAGTATAACAAACCATACATTCCTATTTAAAAGAGCATAATGCATACAAATATCTTTTCTTCAAGAAAAAAGCAACTACTAACCATGATAAATTTATATATGTGCATATAGATCATAACATGCATAGTGGCATTTTTGCAAGGTTTTTAGATGCACAAAACAATATATATGAGTAAAATTGACTAAAAAATTATTTAGTAGAAATAGGGGCAAAATTATCATTGTACATATCAAGTCTGTTCCACTACGTACATTTCATCGAGATAAAGCTAACAAACTTTATTTTATGATTTTTGGACATGTACATGATTTGATATGTATTTTTTTTCTTAGTATTAGGTGCAACATGGACCTACATAACACGCTTTAAAAAGTTTGTGTACCTAAAAATACACATACAAAGATGATGGACCTAAGTGACACCCTAAAACAAGTTAAGGGACCTCTGGTGTATTTATCTCTTTATATAACGTAGAGGCAGAGAAAAGAGCAGTGCTGCCTGCAAAAGTACAGAGCAAACCGCCACATCTTCTACCTCCTACTATCCAGGTTCACTATCCATTTTTCGTTTCTTTATTTTTCATTTTCTTTTGTCCTTTTTCCATGCATTGTTCAATGCTATCCATTCATTTTTGGTCATTTTAGTGTTTTTATTTATTAAGTCTTTGTGTTTTTCTTTTCAACTTGTGTTTTCTTCTTGTTTTTCTTTCCTTTGTATATTTTTTATTATCTAAGTTCGGAATACTCTACTTACGCAACTAGAATATTTTATTCTGAAGTTGAAATAATATTTTCTTGTGAATATAGAACATTGGGTTCTACCTTCTTAAGAAAATATAAGAAAAAAAATCATGGAACAAGAGAAACAAATACAACTGCCAAGCTATTCCCGCTCCCGTAACGCGCAGAATAACGGAGTCTCGGTACGATAGAAACATTTAGGTTCTACCATCTTCGTTTATAACGTGGTTGGCTTTTTTTAAATACTCAAACCAGTTGGGTCGCTACCCTGTAGGAATCACCGAAGAAATTACAGTGAAAATATAGAATTTCCTAGTACTCATGGACTTAGTGGTGTTAGATATGGATCTCAATGTGAAAACAGCGCTCATTCTAGGACGTCCATTCTTGGGCACCGTCAATGCAAATGTTGATGTTTGGAGCTAGAGTAATCCACCTCAAAATCAATGGCAAGGAGGAAAATTTCGCTTTCAAAGCAAACATAGAACAATGAAACAAGATGAAAACCTTCTGTTGCCTTGCTCCTGAAAATAATGGTAGCCAAAAGAACTTGGTTCACATTGTGCATCTACTTTTCCATAGTTTCCCAAAAACCTGTGATGCTTCAATCCCACTGTGCTTAGCATTGTAGTAAGATGACACAAGAACTGATGTGCCCCTCCTGGTAGCGACCAAACATCATGTTCTTCTTCATCATAGTTGTTGTCAAGTAGAATCTCACGTAAAGACACTAGCTCTTCATGAGCCTGTTCTGACAGTAGGAGACCATTATACACATGCTTGAAGCGCTGGGTTTCCCAAAGAAGTGAATTGTCTGGATGCAGCGAATTCTATCCTCGGGCTCTTCCTCAGTGCTACTGAATGGGGTTCCTAGTAAACATTTATTTGCAAGTGAGGTGTTCGCCAAGGAGATCCCCTGTCCCCCTTGCTTTTCGTCATTGCTGCTGAGCTCCTCCAGTATATTTTGAACAGAGTGCTTTACTTAGGCCTCTTTTCCCTTCCTATCCCGAGTGACAGAGGCTCTTTTCCAATTGTACAGTTTGCAGAAGACACGCTTCTAGTTCTGCAGGCAGATGCTAGGCAACTCTTTTGCCTAAAGGCTCTTCTAAACTCTTTTGCTTCGTCTACTTGTCTGAGGGTCAATTTTGCCAAGTCCTCTATTATTCCAATAAATGTGTCTCAAGACAAGATGAAGCATTTGTCAAACACTTTTGGATGTCAAATAGGTTCACTGCCTTTCACCTATCTGGGCTTACCCCTGGGCACTACCAAGCCAAGAATCTCAAACTTCACGCCGATCATGGACCGGGTGGAACGTAAACTCTCGGCTTGTTCTGTCTTCCTTTGCTACTTGGGAAGATTAGAGATAATTAATTCAGTGATCAGCCCGACAGTCATCTATGCCATGTCAACCTTCAAGCTGCATGTAGGAGTCATCAAAAATATTAACAGAGTCAGAAAATAATGTTTATATAGAGGTAATAACTCCAAGACCAAGGGAGGCAATCTGGTGGCTTGGCCAACGGTCTTGAAGCCTAAAGAAAAAGGGGATCTTGGTATCACGGACTTGACCATACAAAATGCAGGTCTACTGCTCAAACAGCTACACAAATTCTATTCTAGAAAGGGCATTCCACTCTTTTCTGGACAAACCACTGGCTACCTGCTCCAATTCAGAACTTGCTCCCAAGTCTGACATGCTTCGGTTTATAACATGCAAGCTCAATTAAAGCAAGCATCTTCTCCCTGCCTCTTTCAACCCAGGTTTATGAAGAATACCAACAACTACAGTCTATGTTAGAGAACATTCCTTTGGATGACCAAGAACTTGATGTTTGGACACTCAAATCAGAAGCAGAGTCCCTTTCAGTTGCATCTTTTTACAAGCATAAAATGACAACTTGCAGGCCTTCCAAAAGATATAGAAGAGGAAATGTACCCTAAGAACCAAATTCTTTTTTTGGTTGCTTTTGGTTGACAGACTGAACACAAGAAGTATGTTGTTTCGAAGACACCCCTTGCAGCAACATGAAACCTGCTGCCCTATGTGTAACAGTCAGAGCGAAGAAACTATCGACCATCTTTTCTTCAATTGTGAGTACGCTAAACAGTGCTAGACAAAACTGTTAGTCTGTATCACGGATCTAGTGCCCGAAACCCATAACCACTAGGGTGTTCTTGAGTGATGTTCATCGGTGGATCAGTGGATCTTGTGATCCAGAGAGGGAGAGTGGGAAGAGAGGCGAGTACCTTGGATCTTAGTGTGCTTGACCGGTGCCGTGAGGGCAACGAGGTTTCCATGGCAGCAGTCGAGAGGTAGGACGAGGGGGCGGCGCGATGGCGGCTTTGGCCTTCCCGTCAGCACCGCACCTAGGTGATCGTGTCGGAGACTAGGAAGCCGCCAATGTTGGTTCGCGTGCTCCTTTTGGTCTATCTTTTATAGTGGTGCGGGGTGAAAGGGGGCCACAACCAGAGGGGGAATTGGGCCTCCGATCAAGGCCTGGTTCTAGATCCGGGCCTGGTCGGGACGTCTCCCTTCCAAGCCCGAGATCAATCCAACAAAAACTTCATATTAGTTGGGCTGACTCACAGGACACACAAGATCGCAATCAGCGTACTCTACAAAATTCTGCACTTCCTTTCTTCCTTGAGATCAGCATCATAGCTATGTGGGAATTATGGAAGATCAGAAACAGGAATGTGTTCGACAATGAAACTCCATCGGTGCATCTTTGGATCTTGAGATTCAAAGAGGAAGTGTCCTTTCAATGTCTTAGACTCAAGGAATCAGTCAGACCTCTAGCTATTTCATGGCTGCAATCTTTGTAATGTCGCATTGATTGTTGCGTTGGTTTGCCTTCTGCTCTCCCTTTTGTTGTAGTAGGCTCCTAGAGCTGCTCTTCTTCAGCTTCTGGTGGTGTTTGTAAGTTGTCTAGACTTTTTTGCCTAATAAAATACCTTTTTACTGTGAGGACCTTCCCTAGTCTTTTTAGTTAAAAGAAACCCCTACATAATTATAGTTTGTTTTTACTTATTGTGGTAGTTTGTTTTTACTTATTGTGGGGGATAGATATCCCCTGGGCCCTCACGGCGCGGATTTAGTACATGGGCCATTGGAGGGCCCAATGAAGATAGCAGGCCCTTTATAGGGTGCCGGCTAATCTCGTGGGCCCGAGAACGGATGACGAGCTTGAAGACTAAGTCAAAGGCGCCATAATTCAGGAAAGACGTAAAGGAGTTGGTTCGGACTCTGCGTTTAGAAGCGGCGGGACTCAAGGAAGGAAACATGTAATCGTAGATTCTGTGTACTCTTTTTAGGCTTCCAAACAGAGTAGGACTCATAGATGGAAACCGACTTGTAAATCAAGCCTTGCCGGACTATACAAGGCGGGTGAGGGACCCCTACATAGACAATCAATCATCTCATCGCGTACCAGCTACCAAATATCTTAGCCCTCATTGTAACCTCGAGAACTTAGATCAATACAACTCACAGCAAACAGGACGTAGGGTGTTACGCATATCGCGGCCCAAACCTGTATAAACCCTTGTGTTTTGTCGCATCTCTACGCGAACCATCGAGCTACGCCGATCTCGCCACCCCAAAAAGCACCGCGTAACACACCTCGTGGTGCATTGCCGGTATCAAACACCGACAGTTGGCACGCCAGGTAGGGGCAGGCGAAATCGACATCAGCTAGCTCCATGGCCGATCACCTCGTCAACGGCTTCACTCCAGGAGACATGATCCAGTTTGGATTGATCGCCTTCATCGCCGATCGGAGCGGCGACCTTCATCAGCTTCGCAGCGCACCGGTGCAACCGCGCATCGTCGTACGACCATCGACCACTCCAAGGCGATCTGTACAGTCGGATCGTCGCCAGGGGCCGGCACCTCATCAGCCTCCTCCGACTCCGTGCCAAGCCTCAACACGTCAGCGCGAGGCGCCGACCCCTCACCAGAATCCGCTTCCGCGTCGTGCTGAGTCAGATCGTGCTCCTCTGTCCATCATGACTCAGGAGCGTGAACCAACCGGAGGGTCTCTTTCAGGGCTGAATCCACATCGACCACGCCGACTCGAGCAGCACCTGCGATGACCACCACTTCGGCCCTGACTCGTCGCACGACGCTCTCAATTTCCCCGACTCAAGTCTGGACTCAGATTAGTCGGGGACCAAGAGCAGGTTCCTCGAGAAACCCCTCTCGAGATCTGCGGCGGGCCCACGCCTCACGCAGCGCTCCACAGAGCCCGAGTCGAGTCCCTATTGATACTCGTTCTTGGGTCCCACGTCCACTACGGGTCCCACCACCTCCGCCCGCACCGAAGCGAGCCCGGCCAGCCTCGCCTGTCCAGGGCCGAAAAAAGACTCGGGTGGAGCCCGACGTTCCATACATCCCGTTCGGTCTCCGCAACTCCGCCACCACGTACCAGGGGCTTCTCTCTCATGCCTCGGCTCCCCTCAACAACGACGAGGGTGCGCGGGGGATGCCCGACTCAAGACAGTCCGTGCCTCTTCCGGACGATTGCATCTACAGCGGGCCCGACGCGCCGCCGATGGGCCGTCGCCTACGGCTCGTCATCGATTCTACCCCGGCGGGAAGATCCATTCGCTGGAGCACCTCATCGACCGACGAGGCTTGTCACCATCCGGTGGTCGCTGGGAGAGCTCGCGATGCAGGGTATCCCCATATGATCTACAGCATCGATACTCCTACGGTCTTTGAACACGGTGCGACCACCACAACGACCACGGTCCTAGCTTCGAACACCAGCGTGGGAGGGGGGCAACCACGACCACCAGCAGATCTGAGGGTTCGCTTCCAAGCTCTACCCTTTGTTTCCCTGAGCTCCTCGTGATCAGCGGTGCACCAAACGAGATCGATGAAGTGGTCTCGGACGACGAGCAACCTATCCCCGCCGAAACCTCGCAAGACCGCCACAGGAGGAAGAGGGGGAACCGCATTCGTAACATCCGGCGTCGTCACATTCTGGGCAACAAAGACCCCACGCTGCCCGTCTCAATAGACGAGGTAACCCGGGATAGCGAGGACGAGCAAGAAGTGCAGAGCCACCGGCGCAGGAATCAGACGCGGCAGCGGCGTTGCAATTGGCAAGATGGTCAAGCCAGACGACAGAGGGTGGCCGCGCTCCCCGAACACAATCTTCTGAGTTCGAAGGGGTGATGGAGACCCCGAGTCAAGCAGGCAGGGCGCTAGTCAGACTCTGCGCGCTTCTCCCCAATCGTGCCCAGGCTTCAAGAGGCCGCTGATGCATGACAGGTCATCAACGGCAATCGCGATGAACGTCATAGCATCGAGCAGTCTCGTTCTCAGCGGCACCAGCTTGAGATGGACCGGCGGGCAAACTACGACCGAGACTATGGCCCCCCTCAGCGTGCTCCAGCTGCTAGGGGTCACTCGGGAGCTGTCTCCGTGAACAGCTCCGCTCCCTGAGTCAGATCTGAGCGGGACCATCACCCTCAGTCCCCGCCGCGCCGGCCAGATGAGGACCGCAGTAACCCTGCTGGCATCGCTGAAGCTGCCATAGCGGCCTTCGTATGGAGGATTCAAGACGTCGAGTGGCCGCCCAATTTTAAAATCTCAAACATTGAAAAGTTTGAGACGAAGATGGATCCGCGGAACTGGCTGGCCGTGTATACTACCGCGGCCCGGGCGGCCAATGCTTCAGAAGATCTCATGATGGCCTACATCCCAATCAAGTTGGGGCAGGATGTGCTTCAATGGCTTCGCCACCTCAGGCGGGGCAGCATTGAGGACTGGGGCGACTTCCGTCGCCTGTTCATCGCCAACTTCCAATCACTCTCCGACAAATCGGCGTAACGATGGGACATCAAAACCATCAGGCGCAAAGATTCAGAAAGCCTGCAGTCGTACCTCAAGCGGTTCCAGGCTCTCAGGAATCATATCCCTGACGTATCTGAGGATACGGTGATTGACGACTTCCTCCAAGGCTCCAACGACTAGGTCTTCATCAAGCACATACTGAAAAGGGCACCCACTACCTCGGAGCGTCTCTTCCAAGAAGCGGACCGCTACATTACGATGGATGAACGAGCTCGCAACCTTGTCCGTCCCCGGTAGGACGATCGGGGCAAAGGCAAGCAGGAGAGACACGAAGAACCCTTATGACAAGATCGCCGCTGGGAGAAGAGGCCTTGGGAAGAGATCCGAGTCGTGGCTCCAGCTCCGGTATGACCACGTGGCCCGCCTCCTACCCCAGCTGGACCCTCGATCAACTCCTCGACGAGCCGTGCCCTGCACACAAGGATATGCGCCATACTCTCCGAAATTGTCACAATTTCAAAGCCATGCTAACACGTGGCCAGTTCCCGGTGCCGCAGCCTACTCCACCGCCTCCTCCACCGCGGAACCAGCCTCCGCAATGACCAACCGGAGGCAATAATCAACGCTTTTCCGACGTCAACAAGGAGGTCAACTTCATCCTAGGGGGGCATGGAGCATATGCGAGCAAGAACCAGCAAAAGCTAGAGGATCGGCGGGTCAACGCGGCCACCTCAGAGCCGCCGCAACCATACGATTGGTCCCACTAGCCAATCTCCTTCAGTCGGGCGGATCAGTGGCTCAACTTCGACGAGCCAGGCAAGTACCCGCTGCTGGTAACTCCCATAGTCGGGGATACCCGACTCAAGAAGGTGCTAATCGACGGCGGGGCAAGCATCAATGTGGTGTTCCCTAGAGCTTTGCAAGACATAGGGATCCTGCTCAGCGAACTCAAGAAGTCGGATACCCCGTTCTTTGGAATCGTACTGGGCACGGGTGAATATCCGCTAGGGCACATCTATCTGCCGGTCACCTTTGGCACGGCAGAAAACTTCCGCATCGAGACACTATGCTTTGAAGTTCCAACCTTCAACTGCGTCTACAACGCCATCATCTGGCGTCTTGGGCTAGCCAAGTTCATGGCTATCCCGCACTACCCATACCTCATCCTCAAGATGCCAGCTCTAGGCGGTGCTCTTTCAATACGTGCTGACTTCAGGGGAGCCTCGGAGTGTGTGCAAGAGGCCATGCAGATGGCCCTCGAGCAGAATCATATGGCAGCACAGAAGAAGCTCAAGGCGGACGAAACCAGCATGTCGCAGGAAGACCTCCAGATCCCGACTCAAGAAGCGGCCTCAGGCGCGACAATTCAACCAGCCGTCCCGATGAAGGAGATAGGTCTTGACTCCTCGGACGCGACCAAGACGACTGCCATCAACGCTCTTCTTCCTCCTAAATAGGAAGACGTGCTCATCCAGTTCCTAAGGGCCAATCGTGACATGTTTGCATGGAAGCCTGCGGATATGCCTGGGGTCCCGAGGGAATTGGCCGAGCATCAACTCAAGGTGTTCCCCAATGCCAAACCCATCAAGTAAAGGCTGCGGTGATTTACTCCAAAAAAGCGAGAGGCCATTAGGGCAGAGTTAACCCAGCTGAAGGCTGCCGGTTTTATTAGAGAGGTCATGCATCCCGAGTGGCTTGCAAATCCTATACTCGTTCTCAAAAAGAATAAAAGGGATTGGCGGATGTGTGTTGATTATACCGATCTCAATGAGCACTGCCCTAAGGACCCGTTCGGGTTGCCTCGTATCGACCAGGTCATTGACTCTACGGCCGGCTGCACCTTACTCTCTTTTCTCGATTGTTACTCAGGCTATCACCAGATCAGCCTAGCAATTGAGGATCAGGAGAAAACAACGTTCATCACGCCTTTTGGCGCTTACTGCTACACCTCCGTGTCTTTCGGGTTGAAGAACGCTGGAGCGACGTACCAAAGGGCTATTCAAACTTGCCTCACCGACCACTGGGGCAAATGTGTCGAGGCCTACGTTGATGATGTCGTGATCAAGACCAAGAACGAAGAGGACTTCATCGATGATCTACGCCAGGTGTTCGACAGCTTGAGGAAATTCCGGTGGAAGCTCAACCCACCAAGTGCGTCTTCGGTGTCCCTGCAGGTTAGTTACTCGGTTTTGTCATCAGCAATAGAGGAATCGAAGCCAACCCTGAGAAGATCAATGCTATTCTACGCATGCACCCTCCTAGATCACAGAAAGACGCTCAAAGGTTGACTGGGTGCATGGTAGCCTTGAGTCGATTCATCTCGCGACTCGGCAAACGTGGCATGCCCTTCTACAAACTTCTCAAGAAGGTCGACAGGTTTTAGTGGACCGCAGAGGCTCAGGAAGCATTGGACGCTCTGAAAAAGTTCCTAACATCGCCTCCCATACTCAAGTCTCCTAATCGTGCCACTGCTGACTCACCGGCCGAAGATCTGCTCCTCTACATCTCTTGTACGACTCATGTGATCAGCACTGTATTGGTGGTCGAACAATCGGACGGACAGCACATAGTACCCAGGCAACATCCGATCTACTTCATCAGCAAGGTCCTCAGCCCCTCCAAAATCAGGTATCCTCAAGTTCAGAAGTTATTATACACAGTTCTCATTACCGCACGTAAACTGCGTCATTACTGTGAGGAGCATAAAATCATAGTGGTCACTGAGTTTCCAATCAGAGAAGTCTTACGCAATCAAGAGGCCATAGGGCGTATCGCCAAGTGGGCCTGTGAACTGGGGGCTCACGACATTGAGTTCCATCCTCGTACTGCCATCAAAACCCAGGCACTAGTTGATTTTGTCTCCTAGTGGACTGAACATCAAGTGCCAGAGAAGCCAGAAATCATGGAAGTTTGGAAGATGTATTTTGATGGCTCGTTGAAGTTGGAAGGAGCTGGCGCTGATGTTGTCTTCACCTCACCAGCAGGAGAAAAACTCAAGTATGTGCTGCAGATTCTCTTCCCGGTCTCTAACAATGCAGCTGAGTACGAGGCTCTTCTTCACGGTCTTTGCATAGCCATATCGCTCGGGATTCAGCGGTTAATGGCCTATGGAGATTCCTTGGTGGTCATCAATCAGGTCAACAAGGAGTGGGATCGCTCCCCAGAAAGTATGGACAAATACTGCGAGGCAGTTCGCAAACTAGAAGGCAGGTTTCAAGGCCTTGAGTACATTCATGTGGATCGGGATCGCAACATGGATGCTGATATTCTGTCCAAACTGGGCTCATCACGGGTCAAAGTACCTCCTGGCATCTTCGTCCAAGAGCTTCATCATCCCTCCGTTCAGCTGGATGAGCTAAACATACCTCCCGATCGGCACATCTTAACTCTGGATATGCCGACTGACTGGAGGGCCCCCATCATCAGGTATATCCTGAACGAAGAAACTCCAGATGATAAAGCGGAGGCCGAGCGAGTAGCAAGGCGGTCTTCCAGCTATGCTCTAATCAACAATGAGTTATACAAGCGCGCTGCCTCAGGAGTTTTGTTAAAATGCCTAGATACCTCATCAGGGCAGAGCTTGCTCAAGGAAATACATGCTGGAGTCTGTGGGAATCACGCTGCCTCGCGCACATTGGTCGGGAAGGCGTTCAGGGCCAGCTTCTTTTGGCCTACGGCGTAGAAGGATGTTGCCGAGTTAGTGCAACACTGCGAGGCTTGCCAGTTCCTTGCCAAGCAGCATCATCTTCTAGCACAGCAGTTGCAGAATATACCGGTTTCGTGGCCCTTTGCCTGCTGGGGGCTGGATATGATTGGGCCTTTCAAGAAAGCTTAAGGTGGATATACTCATGTGTTGGTTGCCATCGACAAGTTCACCAAGTGGATTGAGTTCAAACCCATTGCCTCATTAACATCTGCCAAAGCAGTGGGATTTATTCAAGACATCATCTTTCGCTTTGGAATCATGAATTCTATTATCACATATTTGGGGTCTAACTTCACGGGCTCGGATTTCTTCGATTTCTATGAGCAAAGTTCCATCCGCATCAAGTATGTCTCGGTGGCCCCCTAGAGCCAATGGACAGGTTGAACGGGCCAATGGCATGATTCTGGATGCACTCAAGAAAAAGATCTTTGACAAGAACGAGAAGCTGGCTAGCAAGTGGATACGTGAATTGCCATACGTGGTCTGGAGTCTTCGAACACAACCCAGTAAAGCCCTCGCGGGGAACACACCCTTCTTCATGGTATATGGATCTGAGGCAGTCTTGCCCGCCGACCTGTAGTTTGGAGCTCCACGTCTTTTCTTCAAGGACATTGCTGAAGCTGAAGCAACACGCATCGAGGAGATCGACTTACTCGAGGAGGAGCATCTCAACTCTGTTATTCAGTCGGCTCGTTATCAGCGGACTCTACGTCGTTACCATGATCGATACACGAGGCCTCGTTCCTTCTCAATAGGGGACCTGGTATTACGCAGGGTGCTCAAGACTGCGGTACAGCATAAGTTATCTCCCCCTTGGGAAGGTCCATACATCGTCACAGAAGTTACTCGTCTAAGATCATATTGTTTATCTCAAATGGATGGGACACCAGTTGGGAACTCCTGGAACATAGAGCATTTACGCAGGTTCTATGCGTAGTGTTTTTTCTGTGACTTCTACAATTAGCAGTCGGTGTCGTTTTTTGGATTCTGTCTTCATTGTACTCTTCATACTCAATGAATAAAAGCACTCTTGAGATAAAGCATTCTGTGTTCCTTTCCCTGTTTTTAACTCGCGTTACTCACTCGTTGTATACGGGCAATCGACCTAGGTTAGTCGATCGAAAGTACGGTGCTACATGCCCACTCTTACTCTTGACGGGGATAACTCCGGCCCCACCATGAGAGCAATCGGCCTAGGTTAGCTGACCGACAGCACGGTGCTACATGCTCTCATTCTTACTCATATTCGGGGAGCACTCAAGGCCCTAACAAAACAAAGGCAATCGGCCTAGGTTAGTCGACCGACAGCACGGTGTTACATGCCTTTGCAGGACCTCAAAACCGGGGAGCATTCAAGGCCCTAGCCGAACAAAGACAGTGGGCTTAGGTTTGACGACTTACAGCTCAATATTGCATGTCTTTGCTTCATCATGTTGCTCTTTCTTACGGTACTCGTACTCATTACCATCATATCTTACTTTCTTATTTTCTGCTATATCATAAGTTTCAATTCAGGTCGCGTTGCCGACTTAACATTGCCTTTTTTCTCTACATAGACACGACTTCCAGGTATGCATAGAATATTTTGATTCATTCATAAACTAACTCGGTTTTGCAAAACAACAGTTAAAGTGTCGACATCAAGAGCCAAATATGTACATACAACATTCAGTTCATCGTATTACACGGGGAGTCACTGTTTACTCATTGTCGCCTACAAGGAGTTCAGCAATTGAGCGGGCTTCATCTTCATGCTCAACACTCTGGTTCTCATTTACTATCTTCGCTGGTAAACTCGCCAAGTCGATCTCAGGTTGTGAGCTCTTGATGACCATAAGAATGCGAGTAAGAACGGTTTTTACTCGCTCAGAAATCTTGAAATTCATGTCATCCATGACAGTTGATATTCGATCACCCAGAGGGCGAGGTGCAGCTTTCTCTGGCGCACAGATATCCAGGATCTCGATCAAAGTAGTATTGGCAGCCAAGGCAGCTTCTTTTGCCTTCTCAAAGGCGTCCTTCAGTTTGCTGCAGTTCTTCTTGCTGGTCTCATAGTTCTTTTTGAATACCTCTGACACCTGAGCCTGATGAGCAGCCTTGTCTCGGGATTCTTTGAGTGCAGATCTCATAGAGGCTAGCACCTTCTTCATTTTATCATGGGTGTTCTGGGATTCAGCAAGCTCAGTCTCTTTGTCCTTAAGCGCTTGGCTTGTTAAGGAGTGGCTATTCCTCAAAGACTCCAAGGAACTGGTAGTCTCACGGAATGACTTCTCAAAGCCATCTTGAGATTCTTGTAGCTGCTGGTACTCATCATTTCTTTGGCGCATCTTCTCCTGTGGAATGATACAGTTCATACGCTTCTGTGAGCAAAGAATATGCTAGTTGAGATTCTTGATGAGTTACCTCATGGTTTTTCATCTCAATATCTAGCTGCCTGCGAAGGTCTGCTGCTGTGTCTCTAGCTTGGTCTCTATTAGCAATGACGTTACCGTGTTCTGTCTCTCGAGTCATTGCCACTTGCTTCAGGTGAGCAATTTCAGCAGTAGCAGCTGGTAGCAAGTACACGGTTCAGCTTGAGATCTCAGATATTAGTGTATGGAAAGGTTGAATACATACCTGTTGCCTCAGAATCAGCTAGTTGCTGCCTTAGAGTTGTAACCTCAAGGCTGGATATGGCTGCAATCTTCTCATGGATCATGCTGGCCTGTTGAGCTCCACCTTGTAGTGTCTTTAGCATAGCCTGCAGGGAGTAATTCGAGTTGTTTAGGCGACAACAAAGACAATACAACATGTGTAAAGTTGGGAAGGTGGAATACCTCAAAAGCTATAAGTAGCCCTGAGCTGGGGGATGCCGGCACTAGTTTGTGACTGTTATCATCTGTCTCGACTGGAGGGGGTTGGGCGCTGCCTGATTCAGTTATGGCCAAAGTGTCAGATTGTCCTCCTTTGACTTGATCAGTATGCTTTGGTTCTTCAGTCTCTTTCTCTTGAGCCGATTCATGGGCTTGAGATAAGGGCTAGGGAGTATCTCCTGCATCAATCTCAGTTGGATGCTCTTGGGAGATGACGGCTTTAGGTAATGGCTCGGTCACAGGCATTTGCTGCAGCTCTTCTGGAGCTGCTCAGGTTAGTGCCTGTTGCTAGTTGTCAGATGGCATTTGTGCCTCATGCACAGATTCAGTGGCTTCATTTATATGAGCATCAGTCTCAACCTCAGGAATATCTACCGGCATTGTGTCTGCATGGTTTTTAGGCTCTAAGTCCTTTGGTGTCAGCTCTGTTGAGGCTCGGGGGCTTGGTTTCTCAGACTGTTGCCCCTTGGAGCATGCTGATAGAGGGTCTATATCTTCATCAGAACACAAAGTGAAGGGGAGTTTGCAAGTGTCTCTGATAATTCGATCTAGGTCCAAATCTTCTACCATCAGATCAATTTCATTCTCATCAGGTGACAGAGTGGATGAAGAAGGGGCTACTGTAGTGTCATCGTGATGTTTCTTGGATCGCCTCTCGCGATGACACAGTTGAGCGTGCTCTTCTTCCTCATCGTCTTCGTCAACCAAGCTTGTCCAGTTTACCCCAGCTAATGTGTCATCAGTTTTAGCTACAATATGGGAGGAATACCTGAATTTCTTGCTAGCTTTGTCGGTTGACTCGGGAGAGCTTGTCAAATCCTTGATTGCCCTCTTGTTTGTCCTCTGTCTCCATGTCATCATGGTACGAGTGTCCTTCGCCTTGGTACGCCCCTGGCCAACCGCAGCTCGCATCTTCACACCACTTGGAGCAGCTGTAAGCTCGGGGGCTGCCTTGGTGATGTCGCTCATATTGATCTCTTGAGCAGTTTGGGCTGCACGTGGTATCACAATGAAGGTATGCTCTTCATTGTTTCCTTCACCATGAGCAGCAGCAACAACAGCCTCCATCTCCTCAGTGGATAACTCGGATTGCCGTTTTGATAGCCTGTCTGTACCGAAAGATGTGGGATCTGATAGGAACTTGGATATGTTGCTCTGCATTAACTCTACAAGTCAGGAGCTGATTGCAAGTAAGGTGACTTACAGAAATCATAGTAAGAACACTTACATTAGGAGTTGGATTCCATGCAGAATATGGTTTAGGAGTACACTCGTTGTGAGCTTCACCTCTGAGTATCAACTCCACTCAGACTTTGACATCATCTTCAGTCATGGATCAGGTTGTCTCTCTAGTTGGATCACTAGCTCTGACATACAGATAGGCAGGGTAAATCCTATCCTTCAGTGGCTGAATGTAGCGATACATGAAATCTATCACCACAGCATGGGCAGCAAGGCCATTTTCCTTCAGATTAGCTATTTCTTCTAATAGGGCGTTGACCTCAGCTTGTTCCTCCACAGTTGGCCCTTCTTCCTAGCTTGCTAGCTTACTGTCAGGTTGTCTCCCAGATCTCGAGGGGAGAGAGTTTCCATGATTTTCTATATAGAACCACTCAGAGTGCCATCCTCTGTTGTTGTTTGGAAGGGGGATATCCAAATAAACAACTGTGCGATTCTTCCACAGTTCAAAGCTGGCCCCTCCAGTAACCTGTAATACTCCATCTCTCAGGCCAGCTTTGTAGTGATATAGGTACTTCCATAAGCCAAAGTGAGGGACAATTCCAAGAAATGCCTCGCAGAGATGGACGAAAATTGAAAGTTGAAGAATTGAATTGGGGTTCAGATGAGTTAGATTGATTGCATAGAATTGCAATAGGCCTCGTACGAATGAGCAAACAGGGAGACCTAACCCGCGGATGAAGAATGGCATGAACACCATTGCCTCATAGGTGTCCTCCGTTGGAGCAGCGTTACCCTTCTTTTCGCATACCCTCCAGTTTGCCACTTCCTTCGGTGGCACGACGCCCATATCTACTAATGATTGTAGCATGGGCTCGGTGACAGTGGAGGGGCGGTACGCTAAGTATGGTGAAGGTAGCTGCCGGTTCTCGTTGTGCGGCAGGCCTTCACTGGTGTTTCCGCGCTCGCTCAAGGTTTTCTTCTTGGGAGCCATGGATGTGGATGTCTCTGTTGGGTTGGAGATTCGAGAAGTGACGGCTGCAGTAGCGCTCTGAGTTCAAACAATGGTGGCAACGGTCTCAGCGAGGAACAATGGCAGCATAGCTCTCAGATGGATGAAATTGGTTCAGGGTATAGATCTCAAACAACCCTGACGCCGTCAGTAACAGTCCTCGTGGACTGACGGAATTTGCGGTTACCGTTAGCAGTGACTCGGATATCATGACATACAAAGGTTTAGTCGGATCTTTCTGAGGTTAAGTTGTCGATTTCAGTCGGGATGAGTTCTAGTCGGTACTCATAAGTGCAAAGTGCATTACTCGGAGATTGGGGTTTCTAATTCGACCAAGCGAGTTGAGTTTTGCCTGAACTCTAGGCATAAGTGTAGTGCGATTTCTTTTGTTGTAGGATGATTTCATCTTTACTTCAAAGAATTTCAAGGTGCATTTGACTCGAATGCAAGATTTTCAAGATACATACACACGGAAGAACTCAATAGCAAGGGATAATACGATGGATTTCATTATATAATATATAGTTCATCAAGGTGGATTACATATATGGGGGGAGATTATCCCAATCTACTACTAACTACTACTACTACTACTATGGTGGTGGTGGCGGTGGTGGCCTACACGCCGGTGGAGGGCTCGGCCGAGGGCCCAGTGCCGCGGCTGCGCTTGGAGGCCGGAGCCTCGGCCTCATCTCCGCCGTCGTCGCCGCCGTCATGGCCACCCGGGCCATCTTGGTCGCCGGGGGCATCGTCGTCGTTGTCGGAGTCCTCCTCCTTGCTGTCCTCCTCCTCGTCGTCGGAGGACTCCTGGAGGGCGGCGCGGCGGAGGCCGCGGAGCTTGGCGCGCTCCTTGCGGTTGTAGCCCAGGGAGTCGTCGGTGTTTGGCTCCGAGTCGTCCTCCCGTGGCGGTGCGTCCTCAGGGGCTTCCTCCTCCTCGTTGGAGGAGAAATTCTCCGAGGACTCCTCGTCATAGGCGCCGCCAAAGTACGCATCATCGGAGTCCTCATACTCCGACGACGGTGCCGAGCGCGCACGCTTCGCCTTTCTCTCTGGCCATGGCTGAGTGTGAGGGGATGGGAAGTTCTTGGGGTTTTTCTTGAAGAACTGGTGCTCAGTGGAGGCGTAATGGATGGCTGGGCGATGGCTCTGCTCTTATAGTACGGCCACCCCGCTTCGATCTCTGTGAGCATGATTCAATTGGCTGCATCGTTTCGGCTTCCTTCACGCGTCAGTCATCGCATGGGCGAATAATGGCTGTTGCGTGTTTGAAAGATTCCTGTTTTCTTGGAGTTTTTTCGGGTAACTCCTCAATACCTTCCGCTCGTCCCCTTTGGGTTAACCCCATGGGGTGCGGGATTTGTGGAAAAATTATTCTTTCTCCTAAAATCCGAAAAAACAGGAAGTTTGAGTCGGTTTTCTATGACTCAGAAAACTAGGTACAGGTGGTAACTCGTATAAAAGGATTCGTTGTTCCTCAAGTTAACTCGGCACTTGAGGAAGGCATTTTGTAAAATCTAATCAAAGGGCTTAGATCTTCAGGCTGATTGATACTCAAGTCAACTTGAAGCTCGGGGGCTACCCCCTAGCGGTGCACCAAAAGAAACAGTATGGATTCAGGTGAGGAACTCATGAGTAGTATGTTATTCTTTTTGAGTCTCGAGTCAATTAATCTATAAATTAACTCGAGCCTCGGGGGCTTGTGGAGGATAGATATCCCCTGGGCTCTCACGGCGCGGATTTAGTACATGGGCCGTTCGAGGGCCCAATGGAGATAGCAGGCCCTTTACAGGGTGCCGGCTAATCTCGTGGGCCCGAGAACGGATGACGAGCTTGAAGACCAAGTCAAAGGCGCCATAATTCAAGAAAGACGTAAAGGAGTTGGTTCAGACTCTGTGTTTAGAAGCGGCGGGACTCAAGGAAGGAAACATGTAATTGTATATTCTGTGTACTCTTTTTAGGCTTCCAAACAGAGTAGGACTCATAGATGGAAACCGACTTGTAACCGAAGCCTTGCCGGACTATATAAGGCGGGTGAGGGACCCCTACGTAGACAATCAATCATCTCATCACGTACCAGCTACCGAACATCTTAGCCCTCATTGTAACCTCAAGAACTCAGATCAATACAACTCGCAACAAACAGGACGTAGGGTGTTACGCATATCGCGGCCCGAACCTAAATAAACCCTTGTGTTTTGTCGCATCTCTACGCAAACCATCGAGCTGCGCCGATCTCGTCACCCAAAAAGCACCGCGTAACACACCCCGTGGTGCATTGCCGGTATCAAACACCGACACTTATCCTCCTATTTTTCTTATGCATACAAAAAATTGGTTTTTGTTGACTGGTGGCCCCACCACCTTGGTCGTCTAGCCATTGAGGAAGTGGCAGCAATAGGGCATGGCTGCTTGGCCCCTTGTTGGTCACCCACCCGACCCCGTTAAGGCCGCCTAGCCCCATTTAGTGGCCACCCGTACCCCTCGACATCTTGGAGTGCTCAACACCGTATGTGTCCAATCACCACCAATCTTCGACGCAACACTGCTACCATGGCCGAACGCTCCTCCCCATGGCTTCTCTCGGCTATAAATAGCCTCTAGCCTCTTGTATGTCTTGCTTCAGTGCACCAGCTCCTATTAACATCTTGAGCTCATCTTCCCCCTCAAAACCTTGGTTAGAAGCTAGCTAATTCCGTCATTAGTTTGCAGGCTAATCCACCTGAGGGAGAGACTTTAGTTTATACGATCTTCTATACTCTCTTAGTTCAGTGTTGTTCGCAAGAACGCTTGGTGGAGGCAGTTGCTTGCCCTGCAAAGACATTAATGACTAACCCCTAACGCTGTATTTGACTATATATAGTTATTTACCTTTGGGTACTTTGTAATCTAACTAGCATCATGTTCACTCTATCTTGCAGTTGTTCTTCGGTAACGGCTTGGGGAATCTCTCTATTGGGGTCTTTTGCTCCTACATACAAGTAAGCTAGGAAAGCTCGGTCTTTTAGTGGCTGAATGCTACGAACACAAAGTCAATAACTACAGCTTGAGCAGTCAAGCCATGTAGCTTCAAGTCTTCAATTTCGTTCAGTAACTCGTTTACTTCAGCAAGCTCCTCTGAAGTTCGTGCTTCTTCCCATCTTGGTAGTTTGTGGTTTGGCTTGTGGCATGTGCATTTAGGCAAGCTATCGCCAGGTTTCTCCATGATAAAACACTCAGAGTGCCACCCTCGGTTGCTATACTTCAACGGAATTTCCAAATATACAACCCTGCGGCCTCGCCTTAATTCCAAGCTGGTGCCTCCGACTAATTGTACTCCATCTCTGGTTTTAGGCTTGCAGTGATAAAGGTGTTTCCACAAACCAAAGTGAGGGTTGATTCCAAGAAAAGCCTCACAAAAATGCACAAAGATGGCGATTTGAAGAATTGAATTGGGGTTCAGATTTGACAAATCAATGGCATAGAAGTCAAGTAATTGATGGAAAAATGGGGAAATTGGCAACCCTAACCCGCAGATGAAAAAAGGAGCAAAAACGACATACTCATGAGTATCTTCTGAAGGCCAGCTTTCTGCGCAGCAATTTTTCTAGTTCCCCACTTCTTGAGGCGGGAGGACGCCTATCTCAACAAGATTCTTGAGTCAAATGCATAAACTGTCGATGGACGAAAGGCAAGGGCAGGATCTAGGGTTTGGTAGTTAAGATCATGTGGGAGACCTTTGGTAGTATTGCCGCGCTCGCTATGGGTCCTCTTCTTGGGTGCCATCACGAAATTGAATGGGAGTTTGCGGGTGACGTTGGAGATGGTTAATCTTGCTGGGTTCAAACTCGGGAGTAATGGCGGCGGAGTAAATGAGGAGCTCAGAAACACAGGCCTTAACTAAAAAGAACCGTTTGGGAGTGGGGATTCTTATATCAACCCTCACGCTGTTACTAGCCCAACTTGACAGGAATTGACTCAGAGGATTTCTCAGTTCTGATTAATTTTTGTGAGATCTTCATGTTGAATATGTATCTTGGGCACCAGTATGGGATTTTCAGTCAGAAATATGTTTCAAACAGAGGTGGCTTCTTCTTTTTAAGTCAGTTATCAATAAAGTTATTCAGGATTTTGAGAATTACACACATCTTAGTCGATCAGGCAAGTCATCAACATTCAGGGAAGCATGGGTAATCTATGGAAAACAGTGCTCAATGGATTCATGATTGTGACAGGGGAAAGTCCATGGATAATTCATATAATGGTGGATTACATATAGATGGATACATAGTCTTACTCTATTACATGGATTCCTACTACTACAACTTAAATCTAAGCAGTGGTGCGGCGGCGCATCAGCAGGCGAGAGTTGACGGCCTCGTCGCCATCACAGTTGCCGTTGGCGTCGTTGGCGTTGTCATCTCCGCCATCGTCATCGTCGCTGTCATCGTCGTTGTCGTCATCATCGTTGTCGATGTTTTTATCTTCCTCCTCGGCGTCGTTTGGACCGCCAAGGCTGGGGTGATCGAGGCCCCACATTATGGCTTTCTCCTTACGGTTGTACTGGTAGGAGTCGAAGTCTTCCTCCTCGCTGTCGATGGGGCCTTCTACTTCTTCTTGCCCGTCATCGTCGTCGTCGCTGGCGCAAGGATGGAGGGAGTCTTTTTCATCGTCCTACTCGCCAGCGAAGTATGTGTCCTCCTCTTCGGAGTACTCGTACTTCTTTGGCTTGGAGGGGCCAGCACCCTTCTTACCCTTGCTGCCGGCCATGGCTTGGATGAAAAATGGGAGATTTTTTGGATTGGATGCAGAGAGTTTTGAGCGAATGCGCAGCGTGAATAATGGAATACACGGGCTATGGTTATATAGATTGGAAGCGTGTCTTTCAAACTTCTATTGCCTGCCAAAGGAGGCGCTCCATATTCTGGCAGTCGCGCATTGGAAATCGAGACGCGTGATGGTTTGGAAGAGTACATCTGATGGCAGCGGTAGTTTCTATACGTGACATGGTGTGACGTTTTGTATTCTAGGCGGTTTATCAATTAACACCCATTGGGTTTTCTTTTTCAAAAATTGTGGAGCCACACCCATTGGGATTTTCTTTTTCTTTGATGCCGCGAACACCCATTGGGCTCACCCATTGGGTGAGAAAGTTTTACAAAGATCATAGCAAGATTGAGTCGGAGGATGTGAGTTGAATGTCAATAACTCAAGAGAGGTAAAAGGAGTTGGCTTAACACGGAGACATGTAAATTGGGATCTTCGAGCTGATTGTTACTCAAGTCAACTCAAAGCTCGGGGGTTACACCCATTGGGTGCACCGAGTCGGTGCAACCAATAGATAAAAAAAGGAATCGGTGATAGATTTGTTCTGGATTTTGGATCTTCGAACTGATTATTATTCAAGTCGACTCGAAGCTTGGGGGATACACCCATTGGGTGATCCTGGATGGTGCAACCAATGCAGAGAAGCAATTGTTGATTCGGAGTGATTTTAATTCAGAGCTATGAATTTCATGGGAGTCTCGAGTTAATTGTCTTCAAAATTAGCTCGAGTCTCGAGGGCTTGCGGGGGATAAATATCCCCTGGCTCCTCATGTCGTGGATTCAAGTCATGGGCCATTAGAGGGTTCAAGATGATTGGATGTCTGAGTTACTGGGCCGACCGAATAATTCGAGCCCAATTATGAAGTTTTCAAGTCGTGGAGATCAAGACAAGGAAGTTGTAATCAAGGAAGGCTTCATGAAGTGCACTGCTCGGATAGAACTTTCGGGCATCGACGAACTCAGAGAAGGAAATACTATAGATTGAGGATTTTCATGTGACGTGTTGTAATCTAAACTGACTAGGAGTTGTAGAAGGAAACATACTTGTAACCCAAACCACGACGGGCTATATAAGGCGGGTAAGGGATCCGTACGAGGCAGATCATCACATCTAGACACACGCCCTCGCGCCCTCGCATATCGAAGCCCTAGAGCTCATCGTAACCTCGAGTACTCATAATCAATATAATCAGCAGCAAACAAGACGTAGGGTATTATGCATCTCGCGGCTCTAACCTGTATAAACTCATGTTCTCTGAGTTCTTTGTCGCGTTACACGTGAACCATCGAGCTATGGTGGGACTCACCTGCCTCAAAAGTATCACGTGAGGCATCCCGTGGTGCACTGCCGAACTAAAACCCCGACATTCCCCTCCCATACTCTCCGCAGATTTCCGTCCAAAAAGTTTTCATGCTATACCCCGTGGGCTCCTCTGCGAAAGAGCGGTTTGGGTGCAAGCCTAGGAGATCGCTAAACCTCCTCAGGGTAACAAAATAATCAGTATTGAACAGATGAAAATGGATGGTGGTTGTACCTGAGGTGCATCTCTCCATGCAAAGAGTCATCAGGAATTCCATCCATCCCGCATAATCGAATGCCTGCGTAAATGAATCCAGGATACCTATGGCAATGAGGAGTGTTGGGGTTCAACTTCGTAGATAACGCAATTAGTAGCTCTGAAGTTAGAGAGAGAGAGGTACCTTTGAATTAGAGAGAGAATGGATTTCGAAGTCACCCAACATGTATATTTTACGGTCTGTGAGGGAGAGGGAAGAAGGTCCGTCATTCATTCATCCTCCCATTTCACATACATCTCCTCCCCTTTTATAGGAAACAAGGGGAGGTATTCACTTAGAGTGGCTATTGTAGGACCGAGACGTGCGACTAGAGGGGGGTGAATAGGAGCACTTGAAAACTCAAACTCAAACCCCCACCGCAGTGCAAAACGGAAACAGCGCCCACAACGAAACTAGATACCATCCACTGAGAGGATACGTATCTAGCTCACAACACGTGCTTGGTACCGTCCACTGAACAGATACGTACCAAGCACCAAGCGGAAGCACACGTTCAAACGGCTAAGAAAAGAGCGCAAAAAGAACCAACTCCGGAGAACTGCAGATTTTCAGATTGGCAGGGCTGCAAAGATAAATCTCAAAACCCCTTAAGAGAAGCTCCAAAAAATCCCCCAAAATTACCACATCTTCACAAGGCAATAGGGAACAACTCCAGAAAATTTCAGGCCAATTGGAGCAAGTTCTGAGCACCGGACTGTCTAACCCGAAAAGAAAAATACCAAAACCAGGTCAAAACACCTCCAAATGATCTGAAATTTTTATGGAAGCTTTATGATTCACTGATAAAGAGCTACACAAAATTTCAGCCCAAAATTTAAAGGTTTGACTCCTAAACAAAACAAGACTTGAAAGTGGACAGAACCAACAAGAAAACTGGACAGCAGGAAACCTCACGCAAAAGCAATCCGAAACTTGACCAAACCTTCTCCAAACATCACGAAAATTGGCACAGGCTATCCTAGCCCCATTCCAAAGCTATTCCCAAAAGATCTATGGAAAAAGATCACACGATTAGCGGGAAGTTTAGATCTCGTGAAGAGGTGAATATTTGGGCAAGAAGGGAAAACTCGAGAACAACTTGCTCGTGGCAATCCTTTGGGATTGAGATGTTCTAAGACATAATCTCCACGTCCTTGCAAGTACAAAGCATAAGGAAAACAAAGGATTCAACTTTAGCCAAAACAAACATCGAAAAGGCTAAGGATTGAAGCCAAAAACCAAAGAGAGCAAAGGGAGGAGAAGTACACAAAGTTGCTGCACGAAACCACTTCGATTACGAGCCTCAAAAGAGGTCTTAGGTCAGATTACAACGAAGGATTTCATCCCAAGCAACCACCCTCACCTTCCCTCTTGATTTGGAGGCTAGATCTCACCCCAACCCTCCTAAACTTGGAGCTCAAAGCTTGAGGACAAAAATTACCCTAAGAAAATGAAAACCTAGCTGCCAAGACTTCTTCTAATAACCAGCTCTTAGGCTATTTATACACCGATTCAGTTTTGGCATTTTTACACATAGACCCATAACACTAGAAACGCCCGGAAGGGCTAAAACAGAAAAGAACCCGAAATATCGGGGACGGACGACCACGATGAAGACTTGATTTTCTTAGCTTCCACGCAATCTTCAGATGTCCTCCACGTGGCCAGTAGTCCAATCCGCCTTTGCACCCCTGGTTTTCAAGTCAGAAACCGGGAAACTTTAGAAAATCTCCGTTTGGGCCGGACTTGGCCCATCTTCTCTATCTTGGCGAGTCGTGGCCCAACTCACCAAGCCTTGGGTAGCTTGGGTGGCGGTTTTGAGCCGAAGCCGCCAAAGCCTCCCTCGCACGCCTTCGCGTCATGCACTCGGGTTGGAGCACCACGGTGGCACCCGGCTTCTCCAGTTCATCGGAGTTGCCTCGCGGTCCATCGGAGGGCTTACACCACCGTTGCCGATCCGCCCCTCCGTGTACCGAGCTTCCATGGCCGGCCGACGCCGAGCATTGCCTCCGGTCCATTAGAGGGCTTTTGCCTCAGTCCATTGAGGTCTTCATCATCTACCTCCAGTCCATCGGAGGGCTTGAGCTCGTTGACAATAACTTATCACACCAGAAGAGCAATAAGGCTAGTCCATTGGCTCTCAATCTCCCCGTTGATGAGTGCATTGTCAACACCTTCAACTTGTAACCTGAAATAGAACCAAGACAAGAGAAAAGTGTAAAACCGAAAAAGAAAGAAAGAAAGAAGAAAGTTGCTCAAAATGCCCAAGAACCAAATACAAGCAAAGAAACAGGGCACAATGAGACAACAAAAGAAAGCAAAGCATCGGCTCCTCAAGAGAGAGGCAAAAGGCTCAACGCACCGATGCAAAGAGCATGCTAAAAGCTCAACTTCCCTGAAATGCATCCTCACAAATACAAAATGAGTGCAAAGCTCCCCCTCAACTAAATCTCTCCTGAGATCTCCCCCTTGTCCATATTTTTAAATTTCTTTCCCTTAGAGAAATACACTAATCTCTCCCCAAATTTCTCCCCCTTGTTGACAATGGACACATCAAGGGTTCTTTGAACTCAACTCCCCCTGAACTAGATAACTCCCCCTCAAAATATGCCATGAAATGCAAGGAGTGCAACTGAAAGAGCTCAGAGGGGATGAAAAAGCTAGTAATCACAAGTTCTAGCATACAGAGCAAGTGAGGGCAAGGAAGCATACAATAAGCTCAAATGAATCTATCTTACATATATCAAGAGTAAGCTTGTTTTTCAGGGTTAATGAAAAGAAAGCATCACCAACATGAATAGCACCTAGCAAGATAGGCATGAACAACAAAATGCTAGCAATGCATACAAGGTGTGCTACTCTCAACCAAAGCATATACAACTAGCCATAAGCATTTTAGAGACTTGCAAATTTCAGATTTAGACATTTGTATTCATAGGCAAGTTCTTTTTGTGCCAGGGGTTATTTACTTGTCTTTTGCCACTTCTTACCAACCAATGCCAAGCCTAGGTTATATAACCATCAGAAGCTTAAGACAAGGTTTTGGTCATACACAGTCTAGTCCAAGTTCATGCCAAGGTGCAAAGGCAAGCTGTCTCGAACTAGATCAGTCAGACAAGCAAACCCACCTGGATCTTTCTCAATTCAGCACATAAGACACCACTTGTAAGCATTTTGATTCAGATTTCAATTTAAGCAAGGTGTCATAAAAGCTTAGGCATTAACATGGCAAAGGCATACAACTAGCATATCTAGGTATGAAAAGATAGCATAGCATTCAACAATCCTACACATGCGAGATAGCCAAATCAAGTGGTGATCATGGTTTTTGATTTACAAAGAATAAAATGACTTAGCTCACAATTAGTATTCAATAGACTCAAGAGAGCTTAGCCAACCACGATCAAGCAAGCACTGTACCATCTAGCACAAGCAAGTACTAACTCTGCATTCCAAAAGAGCTCTAGTGCTAGTGAAGTGAAAATGCATATGATACAATGCAATGCATGATATGATACAATATGCAAAAGAGACAAAAAGAAATAAAAGCAAGATAAAAGCAAAATTTAAACTACAGAAGCTATTCCTTACTAAAAGGAATAGCACTCTATCCCTGACTAAAAGGGATAGCACACTCCAAGCTCACCTCTTAGACGCGTAAAAGCGTCAAACTCTAGGGACTTGGTAAAGATATCGGCCAACTGGTTTGCTGATACTACATGGATCAGGTCTATATCTCCCTTCTTATAGTGATCTCTCAGAAAGTGAAACCTCACGTCTATGTGTTTGGTTCTAGAGTGCAAAACGGGGTTCTTAGCTACAGAAATAGCAGAAGTAGAGTCAACTAGGAGAGGGATTCTACCAAACCTAAGGCCGAAATAACTAAGGGTGGCTTTCATCCATAAAAGCTGGGAGCAGCAACTAGCAGCAGCAACATATTCTGCTTCAGTGGTGGAAAGAGTTATACTAGCTTGCTTGCGGGAGGACCAAGAGACAAGAGAGGTTCCTAAGAGTTAGCATGTGCCGGAGGTTGACTTGTGATCAATCCGGCAGCCAGCATGATCAGCATCTGAGAACCCTCTAAGAGAAAGAGAAGAACCCGACGAATACCAAAGACCAAGCTCAGGAGTGAATTTCAGATACCTGAAAATGCGCTTCACCGCTTGAAGGTGAGAAGTTCTAGGAGAAGCCTGGTAGCGCGCACAAAGACAGACCGCGAACTGAATGTCCGACCTGGTCGCCGTCAGGTACAGAAGTGAGCCGATCATCCCTCGAAATTCCTTCTGGTCCACCGCCTCCCCATCTTCATTAGCATCAAGCGCCGTGTTTGTACTCATAGGAGTTGTCACGGGTTTAGAGTCACCCATGTTAAACTTCTTGAGTATGTCCCTTGTGTACTTGGCTTGATGGACGAAGGTACCCTCAAGGCCTTGCTGGATCTGCAGCCCGAGGAAGAACTGGAGCTCACCCATAAGACTCATCTCAAATTCCCTGCTCATCTGTTCAGCAAAACTAGACACCAAAGCGTGAGATGAACCACCAAAGATTATGTCATCAACATATATTTGAACTATCAGGGTGTCACCGCCACGACTCAACAAAAATAAGGTCTTGTCTACTGAACCCATCACAAACCCAGACTTGAGCAGGAAACTCTTCAACCTAGCATACCAATCTCTAGGAGCTTGCTTCAGACCATAAAGGGCTTTCCTCAACTTATACACCCGGTCTGGAAATCTAGCACTCTCAAAGCCAGGAGGTTGTCTCACATATACCTCCTCCTCTATGAACCCGTTCAAAAAAGCAGACTTGACATCCATTTGATGCAGTTTGAAGCCTTTAGAGGCCGCAAAGGCAAGCAAAATCCTAATGGCTTCTAAACGAGCTACAGGGGCAAAGGTCTCCTCATAATCTATCCCCTCCTTCTGACAGAAACCCTGGGCTACCAATCTCGTTTTGTTCCTCACAACCAATCCATCCTCACCCTGTTTGTTCTTGAAAACCCACTTGGTACCTATAGGGCGACAGTTTGGTGGAGGTTCAACTAAATCCCAGACATGGTTTCTCTCAAAGTTTTCCAACTCCTCATGCATGGCGTTCACCCAGTTAGGATCACATAATGCATGTGACACATCCCGGGGCTCAAAAGAAGCAACATATGCAGAGTGGGAGAAAAAGGCTAGAGAGTTAACCGAAGAGCGTGTGACACGCTGGTGAATGTCTCCAATCATCCTGTGTGGAGGGTGATCCCGCTGGACCTGCCGAGATGGTACAATCTCGGAGGTCACCTCCCCTGCGTCCTCAGCGGGTCCAGCCTCTGCATAAGCTTGCTGTCGGGGGAGTGAGGAGGAAGCCGTGGACAAGGGTCCTCCTTCATCATCTGAGCTCGTAGCAGAGGGGGCAGGAGCTGCAGCCGGTGCAGTGGCTCCTGCATCACCATCATTAACTGCACCTTCCTCATCCTCAAAGATGGGGGTGCCTTCTTCATCATCACCTGAAAGCTCAAAGGCAGGGGTTGTGCAGGGCATAGTTTCATCAAAAGAAACCTCACAAGTCTCAACAACTTGCTTGGCCTCTAAAATCCACACACGAAAAGCCCTAGAACTAGAAGCATACCCCAGAAAAATCCCATCCAAACAACGAGACTCAAACTTGTCCAAATGCCCCGCCTTCTTCAGCACAAAGCACCTGCAGCCAAACGCCCGCAAATGCTTGACGCTGGGCTGCCTACCAAACCGAAGTTCATACGAGGTCTTCCCAAGGAAAGCTCGCAAGAAAATCCGGTTCGCAATGTAACAGGCCGTATTCATTGCCTCAGCCCTAAAGCGCCTCGGAGTCCTATGCTCATCAAGCATCGTCCGTGCCATCTCAACAAGTGTGCGGTTCTTGCGTTCCACAACACCGTTCTGTGGAGGGGTATATGGAGAAGAAAACTGGTGTTCAAGACCTAGGTCACGACAGAAGTTTTCGAAACGAGAGTTTCTGAATTCTCCGCCATTGTCATTGCGGATAGCCCTCATGGCCTTATGACTCTCGTTTCTCAACCTCAGTACCAGATCCGGAACAAAACCAAACGCCTCATCCTTAAACTCCATGAAAAATACCTAGAGAACCGCAAAAAATCGTCCACAACGACAAGCACGTACCACTTCCCACTGATCGACGCTACCCGAGCCGGACCTACTGTATCCATATGGAGTAGCTCACCCGGATAGGAGGTCATAACCTGAGACACAGGAATGTGAGAGGCGGCAACCATTTTGTCATGACGACAGGGGTGGCAAACTAAGTCCTTCTCAGCTCTCAATTTGGGCAATCCTCGGATTAGGTCCATTGAACTTAACCTGACTAGCAGATCAAAGCTCAAGTGACCAAGTCTCCTATGCCACTTCCATATATCAGCAGAAGGACTAGCAACCAAATAGCGCAGGGCCAAAAACAGATGTGAGGTCGACCCTAAAAACCTGACCAAAAGGTAGCAAAGAGCAAACAAGGGTCTCCTCAGCATCAAGAACGCAGCACGCACCTTTCTTAAAACGAACCTCAAATCCTTCATCGAGAAGTTGCCAAACAGAAACCAAATTGAACCCCAAATTCCGGCAAAGGCAACTTCTCTTAGGGAAAGCTTAGCAGAGAGCGAAACAGAACCAACACCCATCACTTTACCTTGACCATTGTCCCCGAATGTGATGTACTCCTTGGTGCTTATGGGGTTGAGGCTGGAGAACCACTTGCGGTGCCCTGTCATGTGCCTAGAGCAACCAGAGTCCATGATCCACACGTCCTCCATGCCTCGATCCTGCAAAGTCAAGTAAAGCGACGGTGAGCAAATGGTCCGGCACTGGGGATAGTCCTAAAACTGTTGTACCAGTGCCGAGCCATCTGCTCAAAAGTGGGGTAAACACAATCAAAGAAATCATCACGACGATCAGAGTAACCACGTCCTCCAAAGCGTGAACTCTCGAAAGCTCTCTCAAAGCCTCGGTCACGAGGTCCATAGCCACGCAGAAAACGACTAGGAGCTCGGCTGGTAAAGCGTCTCTCACCACCAGGAGCACGAGCCTGAAAGCCGCCTCCTCTCTCACCACCGGCAAAGCGGTCTCTCATCTCACCGCGGTGGGGAGGATCTTGCCTACCACCCTGGTAGAACTGATCCTAGTTCCCCCAAGATCTCTCCTGCCTCTCAACCCGCTTCCTCCTGAAGCAAAACTCCTCTAGGTGGCCATTCCGCTGGCAAAACTCACAATGGTAGACATGCCTCCTAGGAACTGGGTTAGGCTGGGATTTGGGCTTAGGTGGTGAGGCCTTGGGTGGCTCAGGATGCTGGACTGGCTTCTTGCCCTTGGGCTTAAGTTCTTCCTCAACAATCTTGTCCAGCTTAGCCTTAGAAGGCTTGGGTGTCCAGTACTGCTTCTTTGGGGCAGCCTTGGGTGGCTCATGGTAAACCCCATCAACAGTCTTTCCTGGCTGCGTAGGTGTAGTCTTGACCTAAATTGGGGCACTTTTCTCACCCGAAGTACTGCACTCTCCAAACCCAACACCACTCGTCTCACCCTTAGCTCTCTTGGTGCTCTCTATGATCATCTCTAGTTGGGGTTGCCTCGCATATACCCAATTGAGCACCTCTCTCAACCTGTTGTTGTCATTCTGCAAAGACAACACCTCCTCCCTTAGATCCTCCAGAACTACAGTCTGGATAGCACAAGTGTCACCGTCTAGGGAGGGAACCACAACAGCTTTCTCCAACTTCCTAATGATGGCATCCCTATCCATCAGCTGCATCCTAAGGGTTAGGCAGTTCTCACAAGTGTTAGTAGGTGCTGAAAGCACCTCAAAGTCAGCTCTCAACTGCTCTAACTCACTTCTCAAGGTAGGACAAACCATACACGCACCCAAAAGCGTAGGTCTAGCCCTAAGGTCCTCAAGCTCCATGAGTTGCCCCTCAAACTTCTCCTTTAGAATAGCTAGCTTTCTAGCTAGACAGGGGCAAGACTCACACTCAAGCTTTCCACTCAAAGTAGGCTCATCCAGTTTGGACTGGAGTTTGCCTAACTCAGCCTTCAGCTCATCTATCTCCTCTACCCGCTTGGCATACCTATCTCTCTGGTCACCAAGCTCCGTCATGAAAGACTCCCAGGTAGGGCACTCAATCTCACTGGGTTGGGGTCTCACACTCCTCAACCTCTCATTCTCCTCTAAAGCCTCAGCAAGTTGGGCTTTCAACTTCTGCAGCTTCTTAGGTGCCTTCTCCAGCATCTTATCCTAGGCCTTAAGCTCCTGGCTGTTCTGCTCTAGCATCTCAAGGATTTCGGCTTGCTCAGGAGTTACCTCATCATCGAAAGAAGAGTTGCTGCCATCATCCTTGTTCTCCTTGTCCTTAAGCGCCATGGAGCAAACCGAGCTCCTCTTGTCCTTGTTCTTGCATCTGGACTTGGTGGAGACGAAGCACAAACCAGCTGGACCTCCTTGATCGTTCCTCTTGTCCTTCCTGTACATGATCTCCTCATCGCTTGAGCTTGACAAGGACGAAGAGGAAGAAGATCCGCTGCTGCAGAACCCGATCTCGGCGAAGAAGGCCTTGTCCCGCTTTCGGTTGTCCTTCTGGTAGCCCTTGAAAGCCTTCCGGAAATTCTTCTTGCCGAAGGGACGCTTGCCGGAGCCGTGCTTGCTGGAGCGGTGCTTGTCAAAGCCTGCCTTGCCGGGGTGGTACTTGTCGGAGTCGCGGGAGTAGCTCTTGCCCTTATTGTAGTAGTCGTTCTTGTTGGGGCACTCGGCGATGAAGTGGCCGACCTCTCCGCACTCGAAGCACTTGGGCCGCTCTCCCCTCTTTTTGCTCATCCGGTTGTCATAGGCGTGCTGAAAGCGACTGGACACCAGACACAACTCATCATCCCCAAGCGTCGCTAGCTGCTCCTCTGTAACAGACATCAAAGCAGAAAACGAGAAGTTGTGTAACATGGGGTTAGTGACAGACTCACTAGAGGAGATAGCCAAGGCCAGACTCTTGGAACCTGTACAAGCTAGGGAATCCCTCATCTTGTAATCTACCTCGGTGGCCTTGAGCTTACTATAGAGCGCCTCTACTCCAATCGTATCATATCATGCCGACTCAATGATTGAGTTCACCTTGATCTCCCATATTTTTCTGTCCAAAGCATACAGCAACTTGACAGTCTGCTGATGATCGGTATTTGGGAGGGCAGCGGGGGCAGAGTTGACACGCAACTTGTTGATGATCAACTGAAAGCGACCAAACAAGTCGTCTACTGACTCTCCCGGCTTCTGGACGAAATTCTCATATTCGCGCCGGTAAGTCTCACCCTCATGGTGTGCACTAAGTAGTGACCATATCTCACGCGCAATCTTAAGGTGACTCACTCTCTCATAATCCATAGGACCAAGCCCGGAGAAGAGAAAGTTAACAGCCTTGGCATTCGCCTCATGCTGAGCCACGATATCCTGCATAGTACGCTCAGCGACTAGAAGCACCACAAAATTCGTACTCTGAGTAGCATCCCATATGTCCTGACTCTGGCTAACAAGGAACGCCTCCATCCTACCCTTCCACTAGGGATAGCCATCGGAGCCAAGGACGGGAATTTTCCCAGAGTAAGTCATAGTCGCTACGGTTTCTTCACCGGTTAAGATATGGGAAACCTAACCGGCTCTGATACCACTTGTAGGACCGAGACGTGCGACTAGAGGGGGGTGAATAGGAGCACTTGAAAACTCAAACCCCCACCGCAGTGCAAAACGGAAACAACGCCCACAACGAAACTAGATACCGCCCACTGAGAGGATACGTATCTAGCTCACAACACGTGCTTGGTACTGTCCACTGAACAGATACGTACCAAGCACCAAGCGGAAGCACACGTTCAGACGGCTAAGAAAAGAGCGCAAAAGGAACCAACTCTGGAGAACTGCAGATTTTTAGACTGACAGGGCTGCAAAGATAAATCTCAAAACCCCTTAAGAGAAGCTACAAAAAACCCCCAAAATTACCACACCTTCACAAGGCAATAGAGAACAACTCCAGAAAATTTTAGGCCAACTGGAGCAAGTTTTGACCACCGGACTGTCCGGTGGTTAACCACCGGAGTGTCAGGTGGTTAAAAAATGACAGACTAACCCGAAAAGAAAAATACCAAAACTAGGTCAAAACACCTCCAAATGATCTGAAATTTTTATAGGAGCTTTATGATTCACTGATAAAGAGCTCCACAAAATTTTAGCCCAAAATTTGAAGGTTTGGCCCCTAAACTAAACAAGACTTGAAAGTGGACAGAACCAGCAAGAAAACTGGAAAGTAGGAAACCTCACGCAAAAGCAATCCGAAACTTGACCAAACCTTCTCCAAACATCACGAAAATTGGCATAGGCTATCCTAACCCCATTCCAAAGCTATTCCCAAAAGATCTATGGAAAAAGATCACAGAATTAGCGGCAAATTCAGATCTCATGAAGAGGTGAATATTTGGGCAAGAAGGGAAAAACTCAAGAACAACTTGCTCGTGGCAATCCTTTGGGATTGAGATGTTCTAAGACATAATCTCCACGTCCTTGCAAGTCCAAAGCATAAGGAAAACAAAGGAATGAACCTTAGCCAAAACAAACATCCAAAAGGCCAAGGATTGAAGCCAAAAACCAAAGAGAACAAGGGAGGAGAAGCACACAAAGTTGCTGCACGAAACCACTTCGATTATGAGCCTCAAAAGAGGTCTTAGGTTAGATTACAACGAAGGATTTCGTCCTAAGCAACCACCCTCACTTTCCCTCTTGATTTGGAGGCTAGATCTCACCTTAACCCTCCTAAACTTGGAGCTCAAAGCTTGAGGACGAAAATTACCCTAAGAAAATGAAAACCTAGCTGCCAAGACTTCTTCTAATGACCAGCTCTTAGGCTATTTATACACCGGTTCAGTTTTGGCATTTTTACACATAGACCCCTAACACTAGAAACGCCCGGAAGGGCTAAAACAGAAAAGAACCCAAAATATCGGGGACGGACGACCACGATGAAGACTTGATCTTCTTAGCTTCCACGCAATCTTCAGATGTCCTCCACGTGGCTAGTAGTCCAATCCGCCTTTGCAACCGGGAAACTTTAGGAAATCTCCGTCTGGGCCGGACTTGGCCCATCTTCTCTATCTTGGCGAGTCGTGGCCTAACTCACCAAGCCTTGGGTAGCTTGGGTGGCGGTTTTGAGCCGAAGCCGCCAAAGCCTCCCTCGCACGCCTTCGCGCCATGCACTCGGGTTAGAGCACCACGGTGGCACCCGTCTTCTCCAGTCCATCGGAGTTGCCTCGCGGTCCATCGGAGGGCTTACACCACCGTTGCCGATCCGCCCCTCCGTGTACCGAGCTTCCATGGCCGACCGACGCCGAGCATTGCCTTCGGTCCATTGGAGGGCTTTTGCCTCAGTCCATCGAGGTCTTCATCATCTACCTCCAGTCCATCGGAGAGCCTCTAGTCCATCGGAGGGCTTGAGCTCGTTGACAATCACTCATCACACCAGGAAAGCAATGAGGCCAGTCCATTGGCTCTCAGCAATGTGGGACTAAACATGTTGTACAAGTGCTACATGGGCCTCTTGGGCCTTTTTTCCCTAAGGGAGGAAAGGCACCCTTTTTCCTTTCCCCCAACAGTAGCCCCCTTATCTACTAGGTTTTGGCGGTACAACAGGACCTAGTAGATGCTCGAATATGGAAAAAGGCCAAGCTTTTCTACAACTCGAGTTGTGAGATGTGGCTCTCACAACCTCCACCTGTGTGCCTCGTTGAAAACTCCACCCCAAAAACCCAGTGGGAAAAAAGGGTGTGGAGAAAAGAGTACACACATTTGGTGGGCTAAACCAGCAACTCCATACTTCGGGTGACTCTGATCTTCATGCCCGAACTCATTCTTGATCACCACCGAAGTAGATGATGTAGATGTAGATGTCCATATCTTCGCATTGTCGATGTGGTCGACGAAGATGTAGTAGAGGTCGATGAAGCGTCTTCCTTCACTTTCGGTCTTCGAATAAGACCGAAGAGTCAGCACCCCAGTGCTCCCCCAGCCCTCTTGGCCAGAGAACATGAGTGAAGCGGTTGAGGTTGCTCGAGATAGATGACATTGTGGTCGCTTGAAGTTTCTCCGAAGTTGTACTGAACCTGTTGACGGAGCACTTGGCTTGAAGGTGATGAAGGTTCAACTTCTAAGCTGATGTTGTTGATGGAGCACTTGAATTGGATGAAGGTTCAGCCCCTAAGCGGAAGTTGTTGGCGGTAGAGATTTCTCTCTCCTTTTGTATCGAGCATTGATTAGCCGCTAACCTGCATAGAACTGTGCTGCAAGGTTTTTGCATGATATCGAAGTAAATTAACATAACCTTCTTCAGGTATTTGTTAGCAATAGAAAAGCTCTGATTCGAAATGCATTTGCGTATATAAAGGATTTCACATGGTTTAATCTATGAAGCTTGATGAACGTAATGTAAAAGGAAATACTTACAGTCTTTTGATAATACTTACAGTCTTTTGTAAAAGGAACCTGCATTGTTAGCAGACGAAGTATTTTGATAATACTTACAATAGATGTCCCTTTCTTTATTTGGTCGATGTAATCTGCGAAGATGTAGACGAGGTGGACGCCTCCAACTTCATAAAGTTGAAGTAATTGACGTAGATGCAATCGAGGTGGTCAACAAAAGCATTCTTCGCTTATGGCCTTTGGACAAGAACGAGGAATTAGCCCCCCGGTGCTCCCCTAGCCCCTCTTGGCCAGAGAGCATAAGTGAATACGTCAATGCTTGCTACAACCGCTTGAGACCACATCGGCGAAGTTGATTAGTATGGAACCCCTGATCCGAAGTTGAGGAAGACGGAACCACTAGGCCGAAGCTGTTGGTTAACTGCCAATCCTGAAAGCATTTGTCTTGTCCAGCCCCTTAGGGTGTGAGAAGATACAATATGTATTTTAACATATATTTGTATGCATAGGAAGGGTTCTCATATGGAAACTTAAACGTATTGTGGAATGAAATACTTATAGTGATAAGAACCTTCATTGTTAGCGGTCAATATATTTTGAAAGAAATAGCAACGCATATGAATAGATGCTATGATTCTATAATGGTGAACTGAGTGCAAGTAAGATTCAAAGCTTATTTCGAATAACTTAGAAAGTTTCGGCTTTCAACTATGGTATTTACGTAAACTCATACTTCTCCCTTGAGCTCTGGCCATGGCCATTTATTCATTACACGATGATGCATGCTTAAATATGACTAGATGAACAAATATGTACCAACAAGGTAAATAATTTATATAGACTAAATTATAAGACTTTGGTATAAGAAACAGTGGATAGAGAAAGGGAATACTTACAACATTGATGACTTGCAAGGTTAGCGAATGTAATATATATAATAACGAGTCCGCAGTCCTTTCCATGCCCGCATTCACAGGCATGACCAACTCAAAGAGCGGCGACGATGAGAGAGTATGCCCTAGGGGATGACATGACATTCGCTTATGATCTTCCACTGGATAGCCTCTCGATGCATCGTCCCCAGAGAGTTAAGGTCATTGTTAGAAGGTGGGAAATGGCAAGTGAACTAAACCCCAAGAAGGTCAAGTTAGAGCAAGGAACAGTGAAAAGGAGATTGTCTAGACCAAATGAAGGTGCCGTCTTCTCCTTCCTATACAGACCGCTTGTTAAGAGGGGCAGGGGAGGTCACGCTGAAGGACTAGATTGGGCCATCCGATGCCATCGAGAAGGGGCATGTACTGCTCTATGGCCTCACTGCCAAAGGTGAGCTTTCCCATAATTTACTTGCTTGCAATTGTATTTTATTGTCAGGTAATGTCTTGTCCATACGTTTATGTATTGGATAGAGCTGTGTTGCTGAAGTGTTCGCTGTAGAAGCATGTTGAATTGTTTCCACAATAAGAGACGAGTCTTCGTTGTATTATATCTAAAATAAATGTTTGCAATAGATGTAGTTAGCCTTGCGCTCTTGATAGCCATGGAGTCCGAGCTTACTGTGCCATAGTACATTCTCACCTACTACTCCGAGCTGTCCTGGTGCACGCCGTAGAGAGGTGCCCCAGGTGGCGGTAGCTCCATGTCTGACACAAGAGGAGTTCCAGGTTCTACGGGTGCAAAAAAGGGGTTTGTGTGCTGTATTTATGCTTTCTTCACATTGTGAATTTTCTTAGGACGATCGAGGATACATTGATTGGTACAATCTAAGAGACAGTGCCATGAGCCTATGCTTCATCACAGAGCAATGTGTTAAATAGTAGGTCCCCAAGTAGAACAGCACATAGTGCAGCTCCACGCGTATTTTGGTTATCAAAACAAGATATGTGGAAGGTTCACCTTGTGTTCTGGCTACGGCAGGGCTATTGAAAGTAAAAATCAATTGACTTTACATCAACTGGTGCGCCTTCTGGCAAACTGATTGCGCCTGTGCTGCAAGGGCTCAATCCTGCCCTTATTATGACATGGACACTTCAACCTCCTAAAGTAGCAACTATATTGATGAATCAACACCCTGAAGTTGCAATAGAAATGTTGACTACATAATGAAGCATCTTACTCTTTTTTTATGCATTCAGGTCCTTGAGAAAGTTCCTCCATTGGTACTCTGAATTTTAGTTGGTGTACTCTGATACCTTTAGCTAAGAAGATGACCACCGGCAGGTATGTTCCCATAAGGCTTTCCTATTTGTTTTCCAGACAATAGTACCTCTCAATTGGATACTTTTTAGATTAAATCAGAATAGTTTTTCAGATAATCTTGATAATACCTATATTGTAAATCGACTCTCTACTACATTAGTGTGATTCATATGGAGAATTTTTTTCCTAAAAATACTATGTATCTGAGGGGTTGATATGTTGTTGGTATGGATACTCTTTCCTAATAGCGTACATAGTACCTATCTCTATAAGCTGGGATAGTTACTTGATCCTACAATTGGATAACATATACTCCCTCCGATTTTTTTGTTTGATGTCAAACAAGTCAAAATGACTTGCTGGGCATTATACACTAAAAAACAGAGGTAGTGATATTTAGTCCCTTGATGCAGTAAAGTTTGTCCTGATGAAATTAATTTTTTCTTTGTTTATGAACATCGCAATATTTTTTAGTCTTATATGATTTCATTGCAGAACAAAGTAAGCTGCGGGGTACACGAGGGATTGCATCAAGCACAAGCAACTGATTCTAATTGGAAGTTACGGAATTGCAATGAGCCAAAAATAAGATAAGTATTAGGCTGCATGAGGATTGAACTGCACACTCTTCTTCCCCCCTTGTTGGTACTGATCGATCCAAAGAAATTAGAAAAAAAAACCTCCCTAAAAGAGCTGCATTAGTTATCCTAATTTCATGGTTAGTAGTAGTTGTATTTCTTAAATTTCCATGTTATTTTCTTAAACTAACTACAGTAATTACCATTCTATGTGTCCACCAGCCATGAGTGGTGACAAACAAGGACCAACAACAGTCAATGTGCATCAGCAGCAACACCTCTCTTACTTTCAGTTATAACCATTTTTCACTGGCTTTTCTGGGTTAACTGAATTACTTGGTGGTCCGTGCTTGTGACTTTACCAATGAGTCTTTGGTGATCTGTATCCTATCACATCCATACTTAAAAGAAACCAGGAGTGAGGGAACTTAGGAGCACAAGAACAGTAGAGTTACTTCATTTAATAGTTTTCATGTTTCTGTTTTGCACAGTTCGAGACAATCACTCACCATTTGGATTTCAAAGAACAGCGTTATTACATAGGGCATGCAAGGTAATTACCTCTTCTGTCAAGACATCTTTCGGCAATCAATTTCTTGTTTAGTTGAATGTAATTAATATGGCACATCAAGTAGAAAAAAAACAAGACACATATCCTATGTAGTGCTTCACAATATTTGAGGAATTTGAGCTAACTGTAATCCACTATCTAGAACAGTTGAGCTGTAGGAGAGGAAGCAACAATAAGCTAAGAGTGCATTAGTTGCTAGGAAAAATTAATTAAATATCAAATACACAGCTATGATCTTGCAAGAGAAGATCAGGATTGGTTGTATCTAGGACTTCCCATAGTTACACAACAGTATGGAAGTTAACTCATATAACACTCCTAATTCTGTTCGCAACAAAGCCTGATGAACATATTATTTTTAAATAATGAAAAGAGTTTTGTATGTTCCTACCAACCACCAAACATGAGTGATCCTTACAGAATAGGAGCATCATTCACCACTGTACCCGCACTATAATATACTCCACATCAATAATTTTTATTAAATGAGCATGGTGTCAAATTTTTAGTTTCATTGCTTTTGTATGTAAAAGCTAAAGAAATTTGTATGTATGATTATAATGTATTGCCATACACAAATTTGCATGTGCAAAAGCATAGATGGTTACTTATTATATGAAGTTTCTTTATGTCACGGCAGGGCAAGAAGCTTTGCCCGGCTTTTTTTTTTGCATTTTGCTAACAAGGATTTTTTTTGTCGACTTGATGATGAGGAATCTACCTTTTTTCCCTATTGAGTTTATTCTTGATGGCCTGACTGAATATATTCACACGTGTATACATTAGTGTTTTTCAGCTCCAACAATCACACTCACCTGTAACTAGAATATAAATGCTTACTTATGCTCTTAAATACATCACCCGTTCACGGGCATACAACTAGTATTATATATAATTAGGCAGAGAGTAGAGAGATGTTTTTGTTTGTTGTGTGTATCTATATCGCTAGCTGTCCCTAGAATTGTACTCCGTATCAAACATGACTTTCTGAAAAAGCAGACGTATTCTCTTCATATACATACATACGTATGTATGTATATGTATATATAGAGGACACAACTAAACAGCGCATATGCGCATCTCTCATTGACGGTGCGCACATGCATGCAGTGACGGGTGCTCACCTCACGGTCCAAAAAAAATCGCAACTGCTACAGTAGTTGCGACTGCTACAGTGCTAGTTACGACTGCTACAGTGTCCCCGGGGGTCGCACCTGCTGCAGTAAAAATCGCAGCTGCTACAGTAGTTGCTCTTGCTGCATTGCCAGTTGCGACTGCTACAGTACCCCCGGGTCGAATTGCTACAGCAGTTGCGACTGCTACAGTGCCGGTCGCGACTGCTACAGTACCCCAGGGTCGCAAATGCTACAGTGGTTACGGCTGCTACAGTGCTAGTTTCGCCTGCTACAGTACCCCATTGTCGCACCAGCTGCAGTAAAACGCAACCGCTACAGTAGTTTCGACTGCCACAGTGCCCAGGGCCGCAGCTGCTACGCTACAGAACCCCCCAGGGTCGCGACTGCTACAGTGCTCGTTGCTACATTAAACCCTGGTTGCGACTGCTGCATCTGAAAATTTGCAACGGGTGCATGTGCGCACGATGCGTGAGTTGTGCGCACATGCACACAATAGAATTCCTGTATATATATATATATATACATATACATATGCGTATCTTCCACTATCAGTGCGCACATGCATGCATGCAGCAACTTGTAAAAAAATCGCAACAGGTTGCAACGTGTAGACTAGAACAATGCAAAAAGTCGCAACGGTTGCGACTTTCACAATGCAAAAAATCGCAACGGTTGCAACCTATAAAGCAACCATACATGCATGCAGCACTTGCAAAGTCGCAACAGTTGAAAAAGTCGCAACGGTTGGAACCTTCACAATCCAAAATGTCGCAGTGGTTGGAACTTTCACAATACAAAAGTAGCACTGCTACAGTGTCTCGCTACAGTCCCGCGCTACACTGCCTGGGTCCAAAAAATCGCAACCGCCTGTGTTAGCACTACAGTACCTACCTCCAAAAATCGCAAACACCGTGCATGCTGCTTCTGCCATGCTGACAAGCCATGCATGTCGCAACAACAAAAAGACAGTTGCGAGAGGAAAACATGTTGTCGTGGATGCAACACACATACACAATCGCATAGTGAGTAGTAACTGAGAGCCAATGGACCGGTCTCATTTCTCTCCTGGTGTGATGAGTGATTGTCAACGAGATCAAACCCTCCGATGGACTGGAAGCCCTCCGATGGACTAGAGGTAGATGATGAAGACCTCGATGGACTGAGGCAAAAACCCTCCAATGGACCGGAGGCAATGCTCGGTGTCGGTCGGCCATGGGAGCTCGGTACACGGAGGAGCGGTTCGGCAACGGTGATGTAAGCCCTCCGATAGACCGCGAGGCAACTCCGATGGATTGGAGAAGCCAGGTGCCACCGTGGTGCTCCAACCCGACTGCATGGAGCGAAGGGTGCGAGGGAGGCTTTGGCGGTTTTGGCTCAAAACCGCCACCCAAGCTATTCAAGGCTTGGTGAATTGGGCCACGACTCGCCAAGATAGAAAAGATGGGCCAAGTCCGGCCCAGATGGAGACTTCCTAAAGTTTCTCGGTTTCTGACTTCAAAACCGGGAGTGCAAAGGCAGATTGGACTACTGGCCACGTGGAGGACATCCGAAGATTGCGTGGAAGCTAAGACGATCAAGTCTTCATCATGGTCGTCCGTCCCCGATATTTCGGGTTCTTTTCTGTTTTAGCCCTTCCGGACGTTTCTAGTGTTATGGGTCTATGTGTAAAAATGCCAAAACTGAACCGGTGTATAAATAGCCTAAGAGCTGGTTATTAGAGAGGGTCTTGGCAGCTAGGTTTTCATTTGCTTTACGTAATTTTCTTTCTCAAACTTTGAGCTCCAAGTTTAGGAAGGTTAGGGTGAGATCTAGCCTCCAAATCAAGAGGGAAGGTGAGGGTGGTTGCTTGGGACGAAATCCTTCGTTGTAATCTAATCTAAGACCTTTTTTGAGGCTCATAATCGAAGTGGTTTCGTGCAGCAACTTTGTGTGCTTCTCCTCCCCTTATTTTCTTTGGTTTTTGGCTTCAATCCTTAGCTTTTTGGGTGTTTGTTTCGGCCAAAGTTGAATCCTTTGTTTTCTTTGTGTCTTGGACTTGCAAGGACGTGAAGATTATGTCTTAGAACATCTCAATCCCGAAGGATTGTCACGAGCAAGTTGTTCTTGAGCTTTCCCCTTTTTTGCCCAAATATTCACCTCTTCACGAGATCTGAAATTCCCGCTAATCCCTTGATCTTTTTCAATAGATCTTCTGGAAATAGCTTTGGAATGGAGCTATGTTAGTGTGTGCGAAATTTTGTGAAGATCGGTAAAGGTTTGGTCAAGTTTTGGTTTCGGAAGTTCAAGTTTCGTATGGCTGTTTTTCTGTCTGTCTATAACGTCCGGTGGCTATCTATTTCGTCCGGTGGTTGGTTCTGTGATCAAACCTACTCCAAATGATCTGAAATTTTGTGGAGCTCTTATCCTGTGAATCATAACTCTCCCAAAAAAATTTTAGATTTTTTGGAGATGTTTTGACCTGGTTTTGGTATTTTTCTTTTGGGGTTGGTCTGTCAGTTTTTTAACCACCGGACAGTCCGGTGGCTCTGCACCGGACGGTCCGGTGGCTCTAGGATTTTTATTTCTTGTCCAATTGATCTGAAAATTTTTGGAGTTGTTCCTTGGTCCCTTCTTAACCTTTAGTAAAAATTTCATAATTTTTGGAGTTGGTTTGATTGGGTTTTGATCCGAATATCTTTGGAGTTTCAAGCTGTATGCACCGTATAGTCCGGTGGTCACAATTTGCTCCAATTGGTCTGAAATTTTCTGGAGCTATTTCCTATTGCATTGTGAAGGTGTGGTAATTTTTTGGGGTGGTTTGGGGTTTTGCTTCTAGGGTTTTGAGATTTTTGTTCGCAGCCCTGTCTGTCTGAAATTTGCAGTTTCCCGGAGTTGGTTCCTTTTGCGCTCTTTTTTTAGCCGTTTGAGCGTGTGTTTCCGCTTGGTGCTTAGTACGTATATGTTCAGTGGACAGTACCAAGCACGTGTTGTGAGCTAGATACGTATCCTCTTAGTGGACGGTGTCTAGGTTCGTTGTGGGTGTTATTTCCGTTTTGTACTGCGGTGGGAGGTTTGAGTTTGAGTTTTCAAGTGCTCCTATTCACCCCCCTCTAGTCGCACGTCTCGGTCCTACAAGTGGTATCAGAGTCGGTTAGGTTTCTCATACCTTAACCGGTGAAGAAACCGTACCGACTATGACTTACCCTGAGAAGATTCCTGTCCTTGGCTCCGATGGCTATCCCTACTGGAAGGATAGAATGGAGGCGTTCCTTGTTAGCCAGAGTCAGAACATATGGGATGCTACTCAGAGTACGACTTTTGTGGTGCTTCCAGTCGCTGAGCGTACTACGCTGGATATCGTGGCTTAGCATGAGGCGAAAGCCAAGGCTGTTAACTTTCTCTTCTCTGGGCTTAGTCCCATGGATTATGAGAGAGTGAATCACCTTACGACTGCGCGTGAGATACGGTCACTGTTAGTGCACACCATGAGGGTACTGCGACGATTAAGGCTAGGCTTGCGGAGACTTACCGGCGCGAATATGAAAATTTCGTTCAAAAGCTGGGAGAGTCAGTAAACGACTTATTTGGTCGCTTTCAGTCGATTATCAACAAGTTGCGTGTCAACTCTGCGTCCCATATACCGATCATCAGCAGGCTGTCAAGTTGTTGTATGCTTTGGACAGAAAAATATGGGAGATCAAGGTGAACTCAATCATTGAGTCGGCAGGGTATGATACGATTGGAGTAGAGGCGCTCTATCGTAAGCTCAAGGCCACCGAGATAGATTACAAGATGAGGGATTCCCTCGCTTGTACAGGTTCTAAGAGTCTGGCCTTGGCTACCCCCTCTAGTGAGTCTGTCACTAACACCATGTTACACAACTTCTCGTTTTCTGCTTTGATGTCTGTTACAGAGGAGTAGCTAGCGACACTTGGGGATGATAAGTTGTGTCTGGTGTCTAGTCGCTTTCAGCGCGCCTATGACAACCGGATGAGCAAGAAGAGGGGAGAGCGGTCCAAGTTCTTCGAGTGTAGAGAGGTCGGCCACTTCATCGCCGAGTGCCCCAACAAGAACGACTACTACAAGAAGGGCAAGAGCTACTCTCGCGACTCCGACAAGTACCACCCCGGCAGGGCAAGCTTTGACAAGCACCGCTCCAACAAGCACGGCTCCGGCAAGCGTCCCTTCAGCAAGAAGAACTTTCGGAAGGCTTTCAAGAGCTACCAGAAGGACAACCGGAAGCGGTACAAGACCTTCTTCGCCGAGATCGGGTTCTGTAGCAGCGGATCTTCTTCCTCTTCGTCCTTGTCGAGCTCAAGCGATGAGGAGATCACGTACAGGAAGGACAAGAGGAACGATTAAGGAGGTCCAGCTGGCTTGTGCTTCATCTCCACCAAGTCCAGGCGCAGGAACAAGGAGAAGAGAAGCTTGGTTTGCTCCATGGCGCTTGAGGACAAGGATAACGGCAGCAACTCTTCTTCAGATGATGAGGTAACTCCTCAACTCATCTATCTTATCTTGAAAGCTCAGGATAAGATGCTGGAGAAGTCAGCTAAGAAGCTGCAGAAGTTGAAAGCCCAACTTGCTGAGGCTTTAGAGGAGAATGAGAGGTTGAGGAGTGTGAGACCCCAACCTAGTGAGATTGAGTGCCCTACCTGCGAGTCTTTCATGACGGAGCTTGGTGACCAGAGAGATAGGTATGCCAAGCGGGTAGAGGAGATAGATGAGCTGAAGGTTGAGCTTGGCAAACTCCAGTCTAAACTGGATGAGCCTACTTTGAGTGGAGAGCTCGAGTGTGAGTCTTGCCCCTGTCTAACTAGAGAGCTAGCTGTTCTGAAGGAGAAGTTTGAGGGGCAGCTCATGGAGCTTGAGGAGCTTAGGGCTAGACCTACGCTTTTGGGTGCGTGTATGGTCTGTCCTACTTTGAGAGGTGAGTTAGAGCAGTTAAGAGCTAACTTTGAGGTGCTTTTAGCATCTACTGACACTTGTGAGAACTGCCTAATCCTTAGGATGTAGCTGGTGGATAGGGATGCCACCATTAGAAAGTTGGAGAAAGCTGCAATGGTTCCCTCCCTAGACTGTGACACTTGTGCTACCCAGACTGTAGTTCTGGAGGATCTGAGAGAGGAGGTATTGTCTTTGAAAGAAAACAACAATAGGTTGAGAGAGGTGCTCAGTTGGGTATATGCGAGGCAACCCCAACTAGAGATGATCATAGAGAGCACCAAGAGAGACGAGGGTGAGACGAGTGGTGTCGGGTTTGGAGAATGCAGCACTCCGGGTGAGAAGAGTGCCCTAGTTAAGGTCAAGACTGCACCTACCCAGCCATGAGAGACTGTTGATGGGGTTTACCACGAGCCACCCAAGGCTGCCCCAAAGAAGCAGTACTGGACACCCAAGCCTTGCAAGGCTAAGCTGGACAAGATTGTTGAGGAAGAGCTTAAGCCCAAGGGTAAGAAGCCAGTCCAGCAGTCTGAGCCACCCAAGGCCACACCACCTAAACCCAAGTCCCAGACTAACCCAGTTCCTAGGAGGCCTGTCTACCACTGTGAGTTTTGCCAGCAGAATGGCCACCTAGAGGAGTTTTGCTTCAAGAGGAAGTGGGTTGAAAGGCAGGAGAGAGCTTGGGGGAACCAGGATCAGTTCTACCAGGGTGGTAGGCAAGATCCTCCCCACCGCAGTGAGAGGAGAGACCGCTTTGCTGGTGGTGAGAGAGGAGGCGGCTTTCAGGCCCGTGCTCCTGATGGGGAGAGACGTCTTGTTGGTCGAGTTCCTAGTCGTTTTCAGCACGGCTATGGACCTCGTGACCGAAGCTTTGAGAGAGCTTTCGAGGGTTCACGCTTTGGAGGTCGTGATTACCCTGATCGTCGTGATGATTTTTTTGATTGTGCTTACCCCACTTTTGAGCAGATGGCTCGGTACTAGTACAGCAGTTTTGGTACTAACCCTAGTGCCGGACCGTTTGCTCACCGTCGCTTTACTTGACTTTGCAGGATCGAGGCATGGAGGACGTGTGGATCATGGACTCTGGTTTCTCTAGGCACATGACAGGGCACCGCAAGTGGTTCTCCAGCCTTAACCCCGTGAGCACCAAGGAGTACATCACATTCTGGGACAATGGTCAAGGTAAAGTGTTGGGTGTTGGTTCTGTTTCGCTCTCTGCTAAGCTTTCCTTGAGAGAAGTTGCTTTTGTCTGGAATCTGGGGTTCAATTTGGTCTCTGTTTCGCAACTTCTCAATGAAGGTTTTGAGGTTCGTTTTAAGAAGGGTGCGTGTCGCGTTCTTGATACTGAGGATACCCTTGTTTGCTCTTTGCTGCCTATTGGTCAGGTTTTTAGGGTTGACCTCACATCTGTTTCTGACCCTGCTCGCTGTTTGGTTGCTAGTCCTTCTACTGATATTTGGAAGTGGCATAGGAGGCTTGGTCACTTGAGCTTTGATCTGCTAGTCAGGTTGAGTTCAATGGGCCTAATCCGAGGATTGCCCAAGTTGAGAGCTGAGAAGGACTTACTATGCCACCCCTGTCGTCATGGCAAGATGGTTGCCACTTCTCACATTCCTGTGTCTCAGGTTATGACCTCCTATCCGGGTGAGGTACTCCATATGGATACAGTAGGTCCCGCTCGGATAGCGTCGGTTAGTGGGAAGTGGTACGTGCTTGTTGTTGTGGATGACTTTTCGCGGTTCTCGTGAGTACTTTTCATGGAGCTTAAGGATGAGACGTTTGGTTTTGTTCGGGATCTGGTACTGAGGTTGAAAAACGAGAGTCATAAGGCCATGAGGGCTATTCGCAGTGACAATGGCGGAGAATTCAGAAACTCTCATTTCGAAAACTTCTGTCGTGATCTAGGTTTTGAGAACCAGTTTTCTTCTCCATATACCCCACCACAGAACAGTGTTGTGGAACGCAAGAACCGCACACTTGTTGAGATGGCACGGACGATGCTCGATGAGCATAGGACTCCGAGGCATTTTTAGGCTAAGGCAGTGAATACAGCCTGTTACATTGCGAACCAGATCTTCTTGCGAGCTTTTCTTGGGAAGATCTCATATGAACTTCGGTTTGGTAGGCAGCCCAGCGTCAAGCATTTGCGAGCGTTTGGCTGCAGGTGCTTTGTACTTAAGAAGGCGGGACATTTGGATAAGTTTGAGTCTCGTTGTTTGGATGGGATTTTTCTGTAGTATGCTTCTAGTTCTAGGGCTTTTCGTGTGTGGATTTTAGAGGCCAAGCAAGTTGTGGAGACTTGTGAGGTTTCTTTTGATGAAACTATGCCCTGCACAACCCCTGCCTTTGAGCTTTCAAGTGATGATGAAGAAGGCACTCCCATCTTTGAGGATAAGGAAGGTGCGATTGATGTTGGTGATGCAGGAGCCACTGCACCGGCTGCAGCTCCTGTCCCCTCTGCTACGAGCTCCGATGATGATGGAGGACCCTTGCCTACAGCTTCCTCCTCACTCCCCCGACGACAAGCTCATGCAGAGGCTGGACCAGCTGAGGACGCCGGGGAGGTGACTTCCGAGATTGTTCTATCTCGGAAGGTCCAGCGGGATCACCCTCCACACAGGATGATTGGAGACATTCACCAGCGTGTTACACGCTCCTCGATTGCTTCTCTAGCCTTTTTCTCCCACTCTGCATATGTTGCTTCTTTTGAGCCCGGGATGTGTCACATGCATTATCTGATCCTAACTAGGTGAACGCCATGCATGAGGAGTTGGAGAACTTTGAGAGAAACCATTTTTGGGATTTAGTTGAACCTCCACCAAACTGTCGCCCTATAGGTACCAAGTGGGTTTTCAAGAACAAACAGGGTGAGGATGGGATGGTTGTGAGGAACAAAACGAGATTGGTAGCCCAGGGTTTCTGTCAGAAGGAGGGGATAGATTATGAGGAGACCTTTGCCCCCGTAGCTCGTCTGGAAGCCATTAGGATTTTGCTTGCCTTTGCGGCCTCTAAAGGTTTCAACCTGCAGCAAATGGATGTTAAGTCTGCTTTTCTGAACGGGTTCATAGAAGAGGAGGTATATGTGAGACAACCTCCTGGCTTTGAGAGTGCTAGATTTCCAGACCGGGTGTATAAGTTGAGGAAAGCCCTTTATGGTCTGAAGCAAGCTCCTAGAGCTTGGTATGCTAGGTTGAAGAGTTTCCTGCTCAAGTCTGGGTTTGTGATGGGTTCAGTAGACAAGACCTTATTTTTGTTGAGTCATGGCGGTGACACCCTGATAGTTCAGATATATGTTGATGACATAATCTTTGATGGTTCATCTCACGCTTTGGTGTCTAGTTTTGCTGAACAGATGAGCAGGGAATTTGAGATAAGTATTATGGGTGAGCTCCAATTCTTTCTTGGGCTGCAGATCGAGCAAGGCCTTGAGGGTACCTTCGTCCATCAAGCCAAGTACACAAGGGACATACTCAAGAAGTTTAACACGAGTGACTCTAAACCCATGACAACTCTTATGAGTACAAACACGTCGCTTGATGCGGATGAAGATGGGGAGGCAGTGGATCAGAAAGAATTTCGAGGGATGATCGGCTCACTTCTATACCTGACGGCGACCAGACCGGACATTTAGTTCGCGGTCTGCCTTTGTGCGCGCTACCAGGCTTCTCCTAGGACTTCTCACCGTCAAGCGGTGAAGCGCATTTTCAGGTATCTGAAATTCACTCCTGAGCTTGGTCTTTGGTATTCCTCGGGTTATTCTCTTTCTCTTAGAGGGTTCTCAGATGCTGACCATGCTGGCTGCCGGATTGATCGCAAGTCGACCTCCGGCACATGCCAACTCTTAGGAACCTCTCTTGTCTCTTGGTCCTCCCGCAAGCAAGCTAGTGTAGCCCTTTCCACCACTGAAACAGAATATGTTGCTGCTGCTAGTTGCTGCTCCCAGCTTTTATGGATGAAAGCCATCCTTAGTGATTTCGGCCTTAGGTTTGGTAGAATCCCTCTCCTAGTTGACTCTACTTCTGTTATTTCTGTAGCTAAGAACCCCGTTTTGCACTCTAGAACCAAACACATAGACGTGAGGTTTCATTTTCTGAGAGATCACTATGAGAAGGGAGATATAGACCTGATCCATGTAGTATCAGCAAATCAGTTGGCCGATATTTTTACCAAGTCCCTAGAGTTTGACGCTTTTACGCGTCTAAGAGGTGAGCTTGGAGTATGCTATCCCTTTTAGTCAGGGATAGAGTGCTATTCCTTTTAATAAGGAATAGTTTCTGTAGTTTAAATTTTGCTTTTATCTTGCTTTTATTTCTTTTTGTCTCTTTTGCATATTGTATCATATCATGCATTGCATTGTATCATATGCATTTTCACTTCACTAGCACTAGAGCTCTTTTGGAATGCAGAGTTAGTACTTGCTTGTGCTAGATGGTACAGTGCTTGCTTGATCATGGTTGGCTAAGCTCTCTTGAGTCTATTGAATACTAATTGTGAGTTAAGTCATTTTATTCTTTGTAAATCAAAAACCATGATCACCACTTGATTTGGCTATCTCGCATGTGTAGGATTGTTGAATGCTATGCTATCTTTTCATACCTGGATATGCTAGTTGTATGCCTTTGCCATGTTAATGCCTAAGCTTTTATGACACCTTGTTTAAATTGAAATCTGAATCAAAATGCTTATAAGTGGTGTCTTATGTGCTGAATTGAGAAAGATCCAGGTGGGTTTGCTTGTCTGACTGATCTAGTTCGAGACAGCTTGCCTTTGCACCTTGGCATGAACTTGGATTAGACTGCGTATGACCAAAACCTTGTCTTAAGTTTTTGATGGTTATATTACCTAGGCTTGGCATTGGTTGGTAAGAAGTGGCAAGACAAGTAAATAACCCCTGGCACAAAAAGAACTTGCCTATGAATACAAATATCTAAATCTGAAATTTGCAAGACTCTAAAATGCTTATGGCTAGTTGTATATGCTTTGGTTGAGAGTATCACACCTTGTATGCATTGCTAGCATTTTGTTGTTCATGCCTATCTTGCTAGGTGCTATTCATGTTGGTGATGCTTTCTTTTCATTATCCCTGAAAAACAAACTTACTCTTGATATGTGTAAGATAGATTCATTTGAGCTTGTTGTATGCTTCCTTGCCCTCACTTGCTCTGTATGCTAGAACTTGTGATTACTAGCTTTTTCATCCCCTATGAACTCTTTCAGTTTCACTCCATGCATTTCATGGCATATTTTGAGGGGGAGTTATCTAGTTCAGGGGGAGTTGAGTTCAAGGAACCCTTGATGTGTCCATTGTCAACAAGGGGAATTTGAGGAGAGATTAATGTATTTCTCTAAGGGGAAGAAATTTAAAAATATGGACAAGGGGGAGATCTCAGGAGAGATTTAGTTGAGGGGGAGCTTTGCACTCATTTTGTATTTGTGAGGATGCATTTCAGGGGAGTTGAGCTTTTAGCATGCTCTTTGCATCGGTGCGTTGAGCCTTTTGCCTCTCTCTTGAGGAGCCGATGCTTTGCTTTCTTTTGTTGTCTCATTGTGCCCTGTTTCTTTGCTTGTATTTGGTTCTTGGGCATTTTGAGCAACTTTCATCTTTCTTTCTTTTTCGGTTTTACACTTTTCTCTTGTCTTTGTTCTATTTCAGGTTACAGGTTGAAGGTGTTGACAATGCACTCATCAAGGGGGCGATTGAGAGCCAATGGACTGACCTCATTGCTCTCCTGGTGTGATGAGTGATTGTCAACGAGCTCAAGCCCTCCGATGGACTGGAGGCCCTCCGATGGACTGAAGGTTGATGATGAAGACCTCGATGGACTGAGGCAAAAGCCCTCCAATGGACCGGAGGCAATGCTTGGCGTCGGTCGGCCATGGAAGCTCGGTACACGGAGGGGCGGATCGGCAACGGTGGTGTAAGCCCTCCGTTGGACCGCGAGGCAACTCCGATGGACTGGAGAAGCCGGGTGCCACCGTGGTGCTCCAACTCGAGTGCATGGCGCGAAGGCGTGCGAGGGAGGCTTTGGTGGCTTCGGCTCAAAACCGCCACCCAAGCTACCCAAGGCTTGGTGAGTTGGGCCACGACTCGCCAAGATAGAGAAGATGGGCCAAGTCCGGCCCAGACGGAGATTTCCTAAAGTTTCCCGGTTTCTGACTTGAAAACCAGGGGTGCAAAGGCGGATTGGACTACTGGCCACGTGGAGGACATCTGAAGATTGCGTGGAAGCTAAGAAGATCAAGTCTTCATCGTGGTCGTCCGTCCCCGATATTTCGGGTTCTTTTCTGTTTTAGCCCTTCCGGGCGTTTCTAGTGTTAGGGGTCTATGTGTAAAAATGCTAAAACTGAACCGGTGTATAAATAGCCTAAGAGCTGGTCATTAGAAGAAGTCTTGGCAGCTAGGCTTTCATTTCCTTAGGGTAATTTTCATCCTCAAGCTTTGAGCTCCAAGTTTAGGAGGGTTAGGGTGAGATCTAGCCTCCAAATCAAGAGGGAAGGTGAGGGTGGTTGCTTGGGACGAAATCCTTCGTTGTAATCTGACCTAAGACTTCTTTTGAGGCTCATAATCGAAGTGGTTTCGTGCAGCAACTTTGTGTGCTTCTCCTCCCTTTGTTCTCTTTGGTTTTTGGCTTCAATCCTTGGCCTTTTGGATATTTGTTTTGGCTAAGGTTGAATCCTTTGTTTTCCTTATGCTTTGGACTTGCAATGACGTGGAGATTATGTCTTAGAACATCTCAATCCCAAAGGATTGCCACGAGCAAGTTGTTCTTGAGTTTTTCCCTTCTTGCCCAAAAATTCACCTCTTCACGAGATCTGAACTTCCCGCTAATCCTGTGATCTTTTTCCATAGATCTTTGGGGAATAGCTTTGGAATGGGGCTAGGATAGCCTGTGCCAATTTTCGTGATGTTTGGAGAAGGTTTGGTCAAGTTTCGGATTGCTTTTGCATGAGGTTTCCTGCTGTCCAGTTTTCTTGCTGGTTCTGTCCACTTTCAAGTCTTGTTTGGTTTAGGGGACAAACCGTCAAATTTTGGGCTGAAAGTTTGTGGAGCTCTTTATCAGTGAATCATAAAGCTCCCATAAAAATTTCAGATCATTTGGAGGTGTTTTGACCTGGTTTTGGTATTTTTCTTTTTGGGTTAGTCTGTCAATTTTTAACCACCGGACAGTCCGGTGGTCAAAACTTGCTCCAATTGGCTTGAAATTTTCTGGAGTTGTTCCCTATTGCCTTGTGAAGGTGTGGTAATTTTGGGGGATTTTTTGGAGCTTCTCTTAAGGGGTATTGAGATTTATCATTGCAGCCCTGTCAGTCTGAAAATTTGCAGTTCTGCGGAGTTGGTTCCTTTTGCGCTCTTTTCTTAGCCGTCTGAACGTGTGCTTCCGCTTGGTGCTTGGTACGTATCTGTTCAGTGGACGGTACCAAGCACGTGTTGTGAGCTAGATACATATCTTCTCAGTAGATGGTATCTAGTTTCGTTGTGGGCGTTGTTTCCGTTTTGCACTGCGGTGGGGGTTTGAGTTTGAGTTTTCAAGTGCTCCTATTCACCCCCCCTCTAGTCGCACGTCTCGGTCCTACAATAGCCACTCTAAGTGAATACCTCCCCTTGTTTCCTATAAAAGTGGAGGAGATGTATGTGAAATAGGAGGATGAATGAATGATGGACCTTCTTCCCCCTCCCTCACAGACTGTAAAATATACATGTTGTGTGACTTCAAAATCCATTCTCTCTCTAATTCAAAGGTACCTCTCTCTCTCTAACTTCAGAGCTAGTAATTGCGTTATCTACGAAGTTGAACCCCAAAACTCCTCATCGCCATAGGTATGCTGGATTCGTTTACGCTGGCATTCGATTATGCGGGGTGGATGGAATTCCTGATGACTCTTCGCATGGAGAGATGCACCTCAGGTACAACCACCATCCATTTTCATCTGTTCGATACTGATTATTCTGTTACCCTGAGGAGGTTTAGCGATCTCCTAGGCTTGCACCCAAACCGCTCTTTAGCAGAGGAGCCCACGGGGTATAGCATGAAAACTTTTTGGACGGAAATCTGCGGAGAGTATGCGAGGGGAATGTCGGGGTTTTAGTCCGGCAGTGCACCACGGGATGCCTCACGTGATACTTTTGAGGCAGGCGAGTCCCACCATAGCTCGATGGTTCGCGTGTAACGCGACAAAGAACTCAGAGAACATGAGTTTATACAGGTTAGGGCCGCGAGATGCATAACACCCTACGTCTTGTTGGCTGCTGATTATATTGATTATGAGTACTCGAGGTTACAATGAGCGCTAGGGCTTCGGTATGCGAGGGCGCGAGGGCGTGTGTCTAGATGTGATGATCTGCCTCGTACGGATCCCTTACCCGCCTTATATAGCCCAGCGTGGTTTGGGTTACAAGTCTGTTTCCTTCTACAACTCCTAGTCAGTTTAGATTACAACACGTCACATGAAAATCCTCAATCTATATTATTTCCTTCTCTGAGTTCGTCGATGCCCGAAAGTTCTATCCGAGCAGTGCACTTCATGAAGCCTTCCTTGATTACAACTTTCTTGTCTTGATCTCCACGACTTGACAACTTCATAATTGGGCTCGAATTATTCGGTCGGCCCAGTAACTCGGACAACCCTCTAATGGCCCATGACTTGAATCCACGACATGAGGAGCCAGGGGATATTTATCCCCTGCAAGCCCTCGAGACTCGAGCTAATTTTGAAGACAATTAACTCGAGACTCCCATGAAATTCATAGCTCTGAATTAAAATCACTCCGAATCAACAATTGCTTCTCTGCATTGGTTGCACCATCCAGGATCACCCAATGGGTGTATCCCCCAAGCTTCGAGTCGACTTGAATAATAATCAGTTCGAAGATCCAAAATCCAGAACAAATCTATCACCGATTCCTTTTTTTATCTATTGGTTGCACCGACTCGGTGCACCCAATGGGTGTAACCCCCGAGCTTTGAGTTGACTTGAGTAACAATCAGCTCGAATATCCCAATTTACATGTCTCCGTGTTAAGCCGACTCCTTTTACCTCTCTTGAGTTATTGACATTCAACTCACATCCTCCGACTCAATCTTGCTATGATCTTTGTAAAACTTTCTCACCCAATGGGTGAGCCCAATGGGTGTTCGCGGCATCAAAGAAAAAGAAAATCCCAATGGGTGTGGCTCCACAATTTTTGAAAAAGAAAACCCAATGGGTGTTAATTGATAAACCGCCTAGAATACGAAACGTCACACCATGTCACGTATAGAAACTACCGCTGCCATCAGATGTACTCTTCCAAACCATCACGCGTCTCGATTTCCAATGCGCGACTGCCAGAATATGGAGCGCCTCCTTTGGCAGGCAATAGAAGTTTGAAAGACACGCTTCCAATCTATATAACCATAGCCCGTGTATTCCATTATTCACGCTGCGCATTCACTCAATACTCTCTGCATCCAATCCAAAAAATCTCCCATTTTTCATCCAAGCCATGGCCGGCAGCAAGGGTAAGAAGAGTGCTGGCCCCTCCAAGCCAAAGAAGTACGAGTACTCCGAAGAGGAGGACACATACTTCGCCGGCGAGTAGGACGATGAAAAAGACTCCCTCCATCCTCGCGCCAGCGTTGACGACAATGACGGGCAAGAAGAAGTAGAAGGCCCCATCGACAGCGAGGAGGAAGACTTTGACTCCTACCAGTACAACCGTAAGGAGAAAGCCATAATGTGGGGCCTCGATCACCCCAGCCTTGGCGGTCCAAACGACACCGAGGAGGAAGATAAAAACATCGACAACGATGATGACGACAACGACGATGACAGCGACGATGACGATGGCGGAGATGACGACGCCAACGATGCCAACGGCAACTGTGATGGCGACGAGGCCGTAAACTCTCGCCTGCTGATGCGCCGCCGCACCACTGCTTAGATTTAAGTTGTAGAAGTAGGAATCCATGTAATAGAGTAAGACTATGTATCCATCTATATGTAATCCACCATTATATGAATTATCCAGGGACTTTCCCCTGTCACAATCATGAATCCATTGAGCACTGTTTTCCGTAGATTACCCATGCTTTGCTACTGAGGTTGAAAAACGAGAGTCATAAGGCCATGAGGGCTATTCGCAGTGACAATGGCGGAGAATTTAGAAACTCTCATTTCGAAAACTTCTGTCGTGACCTAGGTTTTGAGAACCAGTTTTCTTCTCCATATACCCCACCACAGAACAGTGTTGTGGAACGCAAGAACCGCACACTTGTTGAGATGGCACGGACGATGCTCGATGAGCATAGGACTCCGAGGCATTTTTAGGCTAAGGCAGTGAATACGGCCTGTTACATTGCGAACCAGATCTTCTTGCGAGGTTTTCTTGGGAAGACCTCGTATGAACTTCGGTTTGGTAGGCAGCCCAGCGTTAAGCATTTGCGAGCGTTTGGCTGCAGGTGCTTTGTGCTAAAGAAGGCGGGACATTTGGATAAGTTTGAGTCTCGTTGTTTGGATGGGATTTTTCTGTAGTATGCTTCTAGTTCTAGGGCTTTTCGTGTGTGGATTTTAGAGGCCAAGCAAGTTGTTGAGACTTGTGAGGTTTCTTTTGATGGAACTATGCCCTGCACAACCCCTGCCTTTGAGCTTTCAAGTGATGATAAAGAAGGCACTCCCATCTTTGAGGATAAGGAAGGTGCGATTGATGTTGGTGATGCAGGAGCCACTGCACCGGCTGCAGCTCCTGTCCCCTCTGCTACGAGCTCTGATGATGATGGAGGACCCTTGCCTACAGCTTACTCCTCACTCCCCCGACGACAAGCTCATGCAGAGGCTGGATCCGCTGAGGACGCAAGGGAGGTGACTTCCGAGATTGTTCCATCTCGGCAGGTCCAGCGGGATCACCCTCCACACAGGATGATTGGAGACATTCACCAGCGTGTTACACGCTCCTCGATTGCTTCTCTAGCCTTTTTCTCCCACTCTGCATATGTTGCTTCTTTTGAGCCCCGGGATGTGTCACATGCATTATCTGATCCTAACTGGGTGAACGCCATGCATGAGGAGTTGGAGAACTTTGAGAGAAACCATGTCTGGGATTTAGGTGAACCTTCACCAAACTGTCGCCCTATAGGTACTAAGTGGGTTTTCAAGAACAAACAGGGTGAGGATGGGATGGTTGTGAGGAACAAAGCGAGATTGGTAGCCTAGGGTTTCTGTCAGAAGAAGGGGATAGATTATGAGGAGACCTTTGCCCCCGTAGCTCATCTGGAAGCCATTAGGATTTTGCTTGCTTTTGCGGTCTCTAAAGACTTCAACCTGCAGCAAATGGATGTCAAGTCTGCTTTTCTGAACGGGTTCATAGAAGAGGAAGTATATGTGAGACAACCTCCAGGCTTTAAGAGTGCTAGATTTCCAGACCGAGTGTATAAGTTGAGGAAAGCCCTTTATGGTCTGAAGCAAGCTCCTAGAGTTTGGTATGCTAGGTTGAAGAGTTTCCTGCTTAAGTCTGGGTTTGTGATGGGTTCAGTAGAAAAGACCTTGTTTTTGTTGAGTCATGGCGGTGACACCCTGATAGTTCAGATATATGTTGATGACATAATCTTTGATGGTTCATCTCACGCTTTGGTGTCTAGTTTTGCTGAACAGATGAGCAGGGAATTTGAGATAAGTATTATGGGTGAGCTCTAGTTCTTCCTCGGGCTGCAGATCGAGCAAGGCCTTGAGGGTACCTTCGTCCATCAAGCCAAGTACACAAGGGACATACTCAAGAAGCTTAACATGAGTGACTCTAAACCCATGACAATCCTATGAGTACAAACACGGCGCTTGATGCGGATGAAGATGGGGAGGCAGTGGATCAGAAAGAATTTCGAGGGATGATCGGCTCACTTCTATACCTGACGGTGACCAGACCGGACATTCAGTTCGCGGTCTGCCTTTGTGCGCGCTACCAGGCTTCTTCTGGGACTTCTCACCGTCAAGCAGTGAAGCGCATTTTTAGGTATTTGAAATTCACTCCTGAGCTTGGTCTTTGGTATTCCTCGGGTTCTTCTCTTTCTCTTAGAGGGTTCTCAGATGCTGACCATGCTGGCTGCCGGATTGATCGCAAGTCAACCTCCGGCACATGCCAACTTTTAGGAACCTCTTTTGTCTCTTGGTCCTTTCGCAAGCAAGCTAGCGTATCCCTGTCTACCACAGAAGCAGAGTACATAGCTGCTGCTAGCTGTTGCTCCCAGATCTTGTGGATGAAAGCCACCCTTAGTGATTTTGGCCTTAGGTTTGGAAAAATCCCTCTTCTAGTTGACTCTACTTCTGCTATTTCTGTAGCCAAGAACCCAGTCTTGCACTCTAGAACCAAACACATAGACGTGAGGTTTCACTTTTTAAGAGATCACTATGAGAAGGGGCCATAGACTTGATCCATGTAGTATCTGCAAACCAGTTGGCCGATATCTTTACCAAGCCCATAGAATTTGACGCTGTTACGCGCTTGAGAGGTGAGCTTGGAGTGTGCTATCCCTTTTAGTCATGGATAGTATGCTATTTCTTTTAGTAAGAAATGGCTTCTGTAGTTTAGTTTTTGCTTTTATCTTGCTTTTATTTCTCTTTGTTTCTTTTGCATCTTGTATCATATCATGCATTGCATTGTATCATATGCATTTTCACTTCACTAGCACTAGAGCTCCTTTAGAATGATGAGTTAGTACTTGCTTGTGCTAGTTTGTACAGATGCATGCTTGATCATGGTTGGCTATGCTCTTTTGAGTCTGTCGAATACTAGTCGTGAGCTAAGTCATTTTATTCTTTGCAAATCAAAAACCATGATCACCATTTGATTTGACTACCTAGCATGTGTAGAAGTGTTGAATGTTATGCTATCTTTTCATGCCTGGATATGCTAGTTGTATGCCCTTGCTATGTTGATGCCTAAGCTTTTATGACACCTTGCTTGAATTGAAATTTGAGTTAAATTCCTTACAAGTGGTGTTTTATGTGCTAAGTTGAGAATGATCCAGGTGGGGTTGCTTGTCACACTGATCTAGTTTGATACTGCTTGTCATTGCACTTTGACATGAACTTGAACTAGGCAGTGTATGACCAAAACCTTGTCTTAAGTTTCTGATGGTTCTTTGAGCCTAGACTTGGCATTGGTTGGTAAGAAGTGGCAAAAGACAAGTAAATAACCCTTGGCACAAAAAAAACTTGCTTATGAATATAAATGTTTAAATCCGAAATTTGCAAGTCTCTAAAATGCTTATGGCTAGTTGTATATACTTTAGTTGAGAGTAGCACACCTTGTATGCATTGCTAGTATCTTGTTGTTCATGCCTATCTTGCTAGGTGTTATTCATGTTGGTGATGTTTTCTCTAAAAAACTACCCTGAAAAACAAGCTTACTCTTGATATGTGTAAGATAGATTCATTTGAGCTTGTTATATGCTTCCTTGCCCTCACTTGCATTGTATGCTAGAACTTGTGAATACTAGCTTTCCATCCCTTTTGAGCTCTTTAAGTTACACTCCTTGCACATCATGGCATATTTTGAGGGGGAGTTGCTTAGTTCAGGGGGAGTCTTAGGAACTCTTGATGTGTCCATTGTCAACAAGGGGGAGAGATTTTGGAGTATTGGATATAGGGGGAGGACTTCGGGAGAGATTTAGTTGAGGTGGAGCTTTGCACTCATATTGCATTTGTGAGGATGCATTTCAGGGGGAGTTTGAGCTTTTAGCATGCTCTTTGCATCAGTGCGTTGAGCCTTTTGTCTCTGTCTTGAGGAGCCGATGCTTTGTTTTCTTTTTGCTTCAAGCTGCCTTGTTTTTTGCCTTTGCTTGGTTTTGGGCAGGTTGAGCATTTCTTTTGTTTTTTCGGTTTTATGCTTTTCTCTTGTCTTTGTTCTATTTCAGATTACAGGTTGAAGGTGTTGACAATGCACTCATCAAGGGGGAGATTGAGAGCCAATGGACCGGCCTCATTTCTCTCCTGGTGTGATGAGTGATTGTCAACGAGATCAAGCCCTTCGATGGACTGAAGGCCCTCCGATGGACTAGAGGTAGATGATGAAGACCTCGATGGACTGAGGCAAAAGCCCTCCAATGGACCGGAGGCAATGCTCGGCATCGGTCTCCCATGGGAGCTCGGTACATGGAGGGGCGGTTCGGCAACGGTGGTGTAAGCCCTCCGATGGACCGCGAGGCGACTCCGATGGACTGGAAAAGCTAGGTGCCACCGTGGTGCTCCAACCCGAGTGCATGGCGTGAAGGCGTGCGAGGGAGGCTTTGGCGGCTTCGGCTCAAAACCGCCATCCAAGCTATTCAAGGCTTGGTGAGTTGGGCCACGATTCGCCTAGACAGAGAAGATGGGCTAAGTCCGGCCCAGACGGAGACTTTCTAAAGTTTCCTGGTTTCTGACTTCAAAACCGGGGGTGCAAAGGCGAATTGGACTACTGGCCACGTGGAGGACATCCGAAGATTGCGTGGAAGCTAAGAAGATCAAGTCTTCATCGTGGTCGTCCGTCCCCGATATTTTGGGTTTTTTCTGTTTCAGTCCTTCCGGGCGTTTCTAGTGTTAAGGGTCTGTGTAAAAATGCTAAAACTAAACCGCTATATAAATAGCCTAAGAACTGGTCATTAGAGAGGGTCTTGGCAGTTAGGTTTTCATTTGCTTTGTGTAGTTTTCGTCCTCAAACTTTGAGCTCCAAGTTTAGAAGGGTTAGGGTGAGATCTAGCCTCCAAATCAAGAGAGAAGGTGAGGGTGGTTGCTTCGGACGAAATTCTTTGTTGTAATCTGACCTAAGACCTCTTTTGAGGCTCATAATCGAAGTGGTTTCGTGCAGCAACTTTGTGTGCCTCTTCTCCCCTTGTTCTTTTTAGTTTTTAGTTTCAATTCTTGGCTTTTAGGGTGTTTGTTTTGGCCAACGTTGAATCCTTTGTTTTCCTTGTATTTTGGACTTACAAGGATGTGGAGATTATGTTTTAGAATATCTCAATCCCGAAGGATTGCTACGAGCAAGTTGTTCTTAAGCTTTCCCCTTTCTTGCCCAAATATTCACCTCTTCACAAGATCTGAAATTTCTGCTAATCCCTTGATCTTTTTCAATAGATCTTTTGGGAATAGTTTTGGAATTGAGCTACGTTAGTGTGTGCAAATTTTCGTGAAGATTGGTGAAGGTTTGGTCAAATTTTGGCTTCGGAAGTTTAAGTTTCGTGTGGCTGTTTTTCTGTCTGTCTATAACGTCTGGCAGCTGTCTATTTCATCCGGTGGTTGGTTCTGTGATCAACCCTACTCCAAATTACTTGAAATTTTATGGAGCTCTTATCCTGTGAATCATAAAGCTCCCATAAAAATTTCAGATTTGTTGGAGGTGCTTTGACCTGGTTTTGGTATTTTTCTTTTGGGGTTGGTCCGTCAGTTTTTTAACCACCAGACAGTCCGCACCGGACTGTCCGGTGGCTCTAAGATTTTTATTCCTTATACAATTGAGCTGAAACTTTGTGGAATTGTTACTTGGTCCCTTCTTAACCTTCAATAAAACGTTCATAATTTTTGGAGTTGGTTTGGTTGGGTTTTGATTTGAATCTTTTGGAGTGTCAAGCTGTAAGCACCGGATAGTCCGGTGGTTAAGCACCGGACAGTCCGGTGGTTACAACTTGCTCCAATTGACCTAAAATTTTTTGGAGCTGTTCTCTGTTGCCTTTTGAAGGTGTGGTAATTTTTTGAGGTGGTTTGGAGCTTTGCTTTTAGGGTTTTGAGATTTTTCTTGGCAGCTCTGTGTATCTAAAATCTGCAGTTTCCCGGAGTTGGATCCTTTTGCGCTCTTTTTCTTAGCCGTTTGAGCGTGTGTTTCCGCTTAGTGCTTGGTACGTATCTGTTCAGTGGACGGTACCAAACACGTGTTGTGAGCTAGATATGTATCCTCTCAGTGGACGGTGTCTAGGTTCGTTGTGGTTGTTATTTCCATTTTGTACTGCGGTGGGGGTTTGAGTTTAAATTTTCAAGTGTCACACGTCTCGGTCCTACAGTAACCGGTTGCGATTTTTTTTCACGCACATGCACAGCACAGATAGTAACTCTGGTTGCGACAATACGCAAAGAGTGTGTAGGAAGTGGGATGAAAAAAGTAATAACTGGTTGCTATTTTTTCTACACACATGCATAGTCTTGAGTAGTAACTGGTTGCGATAATATGCAAAGAGCAGGGAGTGAGCGGGATGGGAAAAATAGTAATTGGTTGGGACTTTTTGTGTACAGCAACAGGTACAGGTCGCAACAATGCCAGTTACAGTATACGATACTCAGAAAAAAAACTCGCAACCGTTACAGAGAAAATCGCAACGCACATCTTCTTCCCCACGTGCCCGTCTTCTTCCTCGGTAAAGCTCCGACCAATGGAGCTCGCCGGAACCAACCTTCCCGGCCTCCGTTCGTGAATCCAAGAATACCGGTGCGAAGAGCAGGCCGAGGGGAATCTGTTCTGGGGATTCTGGGCAAGAGGAGGTGAGCGGAGCAGGGGCGCCCGGGCGACCATTGCTGCGTCCGGGAGCGCCGTGGAGAACTCTGCTCAGGCAAGCGAAATAGATTTTGTGGGTGGGCGAGGGTAGACGTGGGTGGTGTGGTGCTCACAGCCGAAGGAATTGGAGTAGGATGGCTCGAGGATGAAGAACACAGAGGTGACCTTGCGTTCTGTTCTTGGACAAGAATAGCGAAATTGATAGGAAGTAGGAAGCTCGGCACACGGCTCCGACGCCCTCCGCGTATGTTGCCGGTGGTGCGCCCCCGCCCCGACCCTGCCCACCGCCCATCCTGCCTTGCCCGCCGGCAGCGCCGCGCCGCCCGGCCAAGCCGCCCCACCGACCGCCGCCCCGCCGGTCCGATCTGCCTCCCTGGTGCCTCCTTTATGGCCGGAGGATGCAGATCCACCCCCTGGCAACCCTGATCCGGAAGCCCCTGCCCCTAAACGCACCTCCCCGGTGAGCAGCCGAAGGAGTGGGACAAAGGAAGAAGACGACAGTTGCGTTGCGATTTTTTTCTTTGAAAAGTAGTAAGTAGGAACACCTGTTGCGATTTTTTTCCTTTGCAACCTATAGACTAGACAGATGACAATGCAAAAAATCACAACTGGTTGCAACCTGAAGACTAGGCACAATGCAAAAAATCGCAACGGTTAGCAAAAAAAATAGCAACAAGAGCAGCTCGCAACAGCTACAAAATAGCAACAGCAAAAAAAATAGCAACAAGAGTAGCTATAAAATAGTAACAGCATCAGGAAAAACAGTGTGCACATGCAAGTTGAAAAAAATCATAATGGTTACTGCTAGAAAAGTAGCAAATAGAAAAGTAGTAACCAGCACTTCACAGTAGCAAGTAGCAAGAGCACACCAGTTACTACTAGAAAAATAGGAATAACACCAACAACAAAAGTAGCAACACACAAAGTAGTAACTGGCCGCGACTTTTTTTACACACATGCACAGTCACAAGTAGTAACTGGTTGCATTTTTCTTACACACATGCACAGTCATAAGTAGTAACTGGTTGCGACAATACGCAAAGAGCAGATGGGAAGTGGGATGGAAAAAAGGAGCTGTTTGGTTCGGCATGTTTGGGCCCGTAACCGTTCCCACTGCGATCCAATAGCGTTGCGTGCTGTTTGGTTCGGACGGCCCGTAATTGACTACGGTGGGAGTCGGCTCCGGCCCATTGAAACTCATTACCGCTCCCCTCAAGCCGTAGTCCATCTCCGCAGGCCCTAGCCCTTCGCCGCTTCCACGCAGAGGCGCAGACACGCACTTCCCAGGAGCCACCGCGCGACCGTCCCCATGCCCTGCCTCTCCGACCCGGCCTTGTCGCCGCTGCCTGCGCCTCGCCCGGCCGCGCGATACGCTGCCGCCGCCACTCCTTCTGGTGCGGTCCTCTCCCTCTCCCTCTCCCTCCGTCTCTCCATCTCCATCTCCATCTCCCTCTCCCTCGCCCACGATATGATCTGATGGTGCTCGACGCGGCCGGCGATGGCCAGGCGGTGGGCACGCCGATGCCGGTCATCGTGTGCGAGCGCGACGAGCTCTGCTCGTTCTCGATGGAGTGGTCCTGCTTGCTTTGTCAAAGGTATTGCGGGAGTGGAAACCAGTGTAATACAAACCAAACAAAAGGTGTTAATGGTTATTCTGGATTGCATAGCGTCGTCAATGGATCCCATCACGGTTTCCACTCCCTTCATCAAACCAAACAGCACCAAAGTAGTAACTGGTTGCGACTTAATTTTTTTTGCCGCGTACAAAAGTCAACAGTGACAGTATAACAGGGGTTGTAACAGCTGCATGTGCGTACCATGCACAGCCCATGCGCACCTGCACACACCAGAATTCCTGTATATCACTATAAAAAAACGAGTTGTTAGACCGGGGTCACCATACATGGCATATGGGGGTGCAAAATACTGTTTGCGCACTGTACACAGAGTGGAAAAGTACGGATGCAGTACGGATACACTTTTTTTTTGCCCCTCCTGGTGACCCCGGTCTTAAAAAAATATTTTTTACCCAAATCTTTCCTACCCAAAATTATAGTCACCGTTGGATTGCTTTTTATTCTTTAATCTAACGGTCTATTATGGTGAACTTTGGGCCCACAAATCTCTCGTAAACTTAACGAACTCCATGAGTTTCTCGGTCTTTCCATTGCACAGCGCAACAGCCTGAGAAATTGTTACGGAGATTAACAAACTATTACGCGTTTCTGCTTTTGTTGTTAAATTTTTTGTACCAAAATTTCTACCCTCCTGGCTCCATATATGGCCATATCGATGGGTGTGGGCTTGTTTTGTGTTGTGACCGCTTAACATGGGCGCTCTCTCTTTCACTCCGTGTATATTGTACGGCAGCACGCACAGGTAGTCCCGGGCTCGCTTCCCCTTGCTGGAGAGCCTCACCATGAAGAGGGTACAAGTCGTCGCCGCAGCCGTCGCTGACGAGTGCTGTACTGCCGGGGGCATGACGATCCGGTGGCGCATCATGTATGCCATGGCGTGGACAGCGTGGACAAGTGGCTTGGAGAGCGAGGGTTGACAAGGGATCAACCGATCCATGTGAGTACCTTACTAGCTAGCTCATGTTGATATGATTGTCTCCGAGCATCGTTCTTATAGCCCCTGCTGCAACTGCAAAAGCTTGTCATTAATTTTTTGCATTGTCGTTATACTGCGCACATTTGTTTTCTATAGGATCGGAGTAGATAGTTGGCATGGGAGGTATTTAAGGGTAATTTGGTCTGAAATATTGAACAGCCCGTCACCTCCTAGTTCGATACTTTGTTTGGCTTGGGTATAAAATAGTCCGATCAATCACCGTCGTACTCCTATTTCATTATACTAATAGGGTGGAGGCCTAGCTGGTGGTGCCGGCATTTCTCCCCGCCTCTTGTTCGCCGAGAGAAGAGAGAGCGGAGAGAAGAGAGTGGCGGCGGGTCAAAGTTCGGGCGGTGGCCGAGTGAATATGAGAGGGGCGCTAGGATGAGGCGGGCCAAGCCTTTTGGCCCAAAAGATTTGGAACAGTGAGTAATTTAACTGAGTCTAAGTGCAAAGCTTTTCTTTTCTTCCATTTACTCTTGTGGCTTAATTACTGTTTTGAGCATTTTTATTACCATATTTGCTTACTAAGTGAAACTTTTAAACATGTGTCGGACACACGTGCATGGCTACATATAGAAGCAGCAGCTGCAGCCAAGCAGAAACGATCACCCGCTTGGTCAGCCATGACTCATCATAGTACCATGGTTCCACAAAAGGCTGATACAGAACGAAGAATCGATAAGTTGTAGTCTGCTAATATAATCATTTGTCAACAAGAGAACATGTACACTACAGTACAAGTACTATATACAGCTCATGTAGTACAGGGAGAGGATCTGAGGAATAAAGAGCCATGTGAGTAATAAAGAGAATTTTGACTGCGCCTATAATTTCATGACTCATGACAGCGAATCAGTCATGGCAAGCTTGGAGGGGAAATAGATAGTTTGGTCACTTTCAGCTCCCCGCAGTCGCTGATATATACGGTCTTAAGTGGGCGATCCCACATAGTCCGAGCAGTTTGAGCTCTTTCATCGCCAATCCACTTCGCAAAGTCGTTGAAAAAGCGGATCCTCTCAGCTGGTTTGTAGGTAGGTATGGTTGCGATGCTGGCAATAACATCCATTCCTGGATAACAAATGGCACAAACATCACAACACAAGCGAGTGAATCGAAAACATTTCAGAAGGAGGAAAATTCACAAATATTGCAGACTCAAGAATGCAAATAAGGATACTGCGATTCTATATACTGTGGCATAATATTTTGTGTAACCTAGCAACAAGATAAAAGACACAGCATCTCAGACTGTTTCTTCAGTACAACTAGAGTTACAACATCCTAAGGCATGCAAGACTTATTTTGTGTCTTGGTACTTGGTAGCATCAATTCCTTCAGGATTTATATATGCCACAAAAGGTTTACTTTTTACCATATTTTTCAGTACTTGATCAAGATGCACAAATAAATTAAACCAAATCTATTAGCGAGGTAAAAACCATTTAATAATAAATAAAATAACACATCCCATCCAGCTTTTCTTACGTAGATGACCTTACTATGCATGCATTATCTTCGTATAATATAGCTGCCACTTGAAAAGAAGCACAGGCATCAAAAACAGCCTTTAAGGCCATTCCCAGTAGGGATTTCATTTGGGTTTGATTTGCATTAAATGCTATGACATATCAGCACCTTGGATGACATGGCAAAATAGTTATGAGGAGAGAGATAGAGAAAGTTTCATGAGAGGGAAGAGTTTCATCTAGGAAAGAAAGTTTCATTGAGATGAAACTCACGATGCACTGTTACCTAGAGAAAAGATGACGTGGCACTCTTGGAAACTGCACAATGAAACTCCTCACTAGGAGTGGCCTAAACATGCATCTATATCAATGTTTCCCAACCACATATCAGCCGAATAAGGAAACAATTACGAAGAATGCATGGTCCCAATGTCTTCAACTAGTAAATCACGAGAACTATATGATTAACCACACAAGTTGACTTATAGTTTGTTCTACTTTGTGTCATTTGCACATTCCATATGAAGCCAGCGAATGCACAGCAATGTCTACATTTACATATCCGTATTATCAGTTTTGTTCATGCATAGAATACGTTTATGGCCACATAAATAATAAATTACTTATCATCAAGAACAAGGATTTCTTGACGAAAGTAAACACTTGTAATGATAATTCGAAGAAGCGTAGAGCTCACTTCGATGCTTACCAATTATCCAGTAACTTCTGAAAGTGGTCAGTCACTCACCAAAAACACTCTTTTAAATTGAATTATTGTAATGATTTTGTTCTTTGGATTCTTGTTGCATGGATTTTTGAATCAAATCTTGATTCTGAACTAAATGAATCATCGATATGGCTAGATTGGTGGATAGTGTAGCAAGGATGGTAGGCGTGCTCGCCCTCGAAGAGGCTCTGAACAACCGAACTAGATGGAATTTATTTCTTGATTAACCTTTGTTGCTCCTGCCACATCTCTTAAGTAGAGATGGCCCGAATTTACTAATATCTCTCCTGCTAACAAACTCTCATAACAACTCATCTCACGAAAGAATACAATAGATATTACAAAAATGAAAAATAACTATGCCTTAACAACTAGCTGCCGCTGCTTCTTGTGTGCTTAAGATTTGCCCATAGAAGTGTCCACAACACTTACTCCCTCCTTTCGAAACAGCTCATCCTTGAGTTGGAAGTGCGGACAGAGAGCTGTGAATTCCTCCAACGGCTCCCAAGTAGAATCACACGCATCTGATTCACGCCCCACCCATTGCACCAACAGCTCCCAATTGCCACTGTTGAGACGGGTCCTCTTTACAGCAGCTGGTTCCAGGCCCACGCAGTCATGCACAATGGGTGGTAGTGGTAGGGGCACAACCTCCGTGGGGGGGGGGGGGGGGGTGCGGGGATCACCATGGAACTTCTTGAGAAACACCACATGAAAACACTACGAATCCATGCCCTGGGACGGAGCTGCTGACGATAAGCCACCTGGCCAATGCGTTCCACCACGAAATGGGCCATAGTGCCGCGCCGCCAATTTGGCCGAGGTCCTGGATGTGAGGACGCTATCCTCTGCTTGAAGATAAAGCAACACCCAGTCCCCAGTGTCAAACTCCAGGAGCGCTGTCTTGTCCAGCAGCTGTTGATCCAGTGCAGCCACACGAGCCGCACCAGTCAGCAGCTCAGGTTGCTCATGGGCGCCACTTTGAAAGGTGTCATCTGTAGGGCGGTCTGGTAGGAAGAATTATAACAAAATCAACCATTGTAGCCAGCTTTTGAGTCTGTCGCCTGCCAGGCTGCGTAGGTAAACTCCCATAATTCAATTTGTTGGGGGACTCACACTGTACTCAACCCTCCATGTTTTTTCTTTTGAATACACAGGCATCAAGTGTCTCCATTGGCTCGCGTCATCGAGGTGGACCTTCGGAACGAATATACCTTCGGTTAAAAGCCGGAGAGAAGACCCCTTGGGAAGAACAGACCACTGGAAGGGACCTTCGACGCGGAGGGAATTGCAGAGGAGATGAAGGATTCGAACGCCGTCCGCTCGAAGATGTCCCTTCTAGTTCCAAAGGACGTCTTTGCCCCCGCAATACTTGGGGTGATGTGGTGGTTTAACTAGGTCAATTTATACTTTCACCCTGGGGCGGTTGGGATACCTATAAATACCCCCCGGGGTTCCCATGTAACAGAGGACGATCACCTTATAATGCCACTGTAACACCCACCCTTTCATATACTGTTGTACGCCGAGCTGAAATGAAGCTTGACGCCGTCCAAGTTGAACAATTATGTCCACAAGGTGCTGGTGAAGACAGGTCCCTGTCAGTGACAATGGAGCATGGCAACCCGTGCAGGTGCACCACATGGTCGAAGAAGGCTGGGCCACAGACACGATACGTAGAGATAGCCAAAGGCGATAAAGTGTGCATACTTGGAGAAGTGATCCACCACCATGAGCACCACTGATTTGCCACTGACCTTGGGAAAACCTTCAACAAAGTCCATGGCGATGTTGCTCCAAATCTTGATGGGCGCATCAAGGGGTTGCATGACTGACCATCCCCGGATGAAATTGGTTCATCGGTGGGTGAGACATGTTGCATGGGATGTGTAGAAAGAGGACCGTAGCCGCAGCAAAGTCTTCTAGGTGCCCTCGTGCCCTGCACCATGGGTGTGTTGTAAGATAGGGGGCCAGAGCCGCAACGTGTCTAGCATGAACACCCGACCACGGTGCATGACAAACCCATCAGCCAGCGTCCAGGATGCGCCTGCTATGCCCTGCTCGATCTCCCGTCGTTTGGCAAGTATTTCTAGCAGTGGTCGCTTCCTGAAGTCATCGAAGAGATGGAACTTTGGCCGTGATATGGACATGGATGTCACTGCTTCTGTGTCCTCATCATGCCGGGGCAGATCGTCTGCCACTGCGTTCTGCTTGCTTGGGTGGTACAGGATGACAAAAGTGTACCTGAACAACTGCTGACCTATGTGTGTTAAGGGATTGTGGACAACTGCTGGTTGAGGAGATACTTCAGGCTGCAGTGATCAGTCCCAATTGTGAAGGCACGCATCGAGTAGTACGTATGCCTCTAGTGTCGTACTTCGTGCACGAGGCCGGCAATCTCGCATTCATAGGCAGCAAGTTTCGCATGCTGGGGCGCGACAGAATAGCTGAAGAATGCGATCGGCCCCCTTGGTGGAGGACAGTGTTGAAGCCTCAAAGTCGGGTAGCTGGAGTACAGGGATTTGTTGAGGGTCATCTTGAGCTCGAGGAAGGCGTCGATGGCGGCCCGGAATTGAAGATTGAAGATGCCGACGATAATGTCGACGGCGATCACCACCTCCCGTTCAACGAGGCCACTGCCCTCACCAACCAGCACACCTAGGCCGTCGCCATCCAAAACATCCAGACCCTCATCTCGATTGTTCTGCACCTCGCCTCCCACAACTATCTTCGGTGGCGCGAACACTCTCTTCATCTTGGGAAAGTACTCCCTTGACTACCACATCCTTGCTGATCCTCCCACGGCCATCTCCACGGACCGCATGGAATGCGTCATCCATTCTTGGATCTATGGCACCATTGCCCAGGACCTGGTCGACACCATCTTGGAGCGTGGCACGACGGCACGACGCTCCTGTCTCCCTGTCGAGTTCTAGATCATGGGCAACCGCGAGACCAGGCCCTCTTTCTCAACGCCGAATTCCCAACTTCGAGCAAGACGACCTCTTCGTCACCTCTATTACCGACTACTGCCACAAGCTCAAGGGCATGGCAACGAGCCCGCGCTGATCTTCTTCTGGATGAGCTCACTATGTCCAAGCGCTCCACCGCCGCACCGCCGTCCACCTTCGTCGCCTCGGCCGCGCCTCCTCCAGGCTCCACAGCACACCTCTCCCTTTGACCCAGCCTCCAGCGGTCCCCCCAAGACCAACGGCAACTCCAAGGGCCGCTGCGGCAAACATGGCAAAGGGGGCAGCGACAGTGGTCAGCCTGGGACCAGCGGTAGTGGCAGCGGGGGCGCCTCAGGCGGAGGCATTTCCAACTCCGAGGGCAGGCAGGGTGGCGCTGGCTAGCCTTGGCCCTCCCTCTAGAACCCATGGAGTGGCTCCATCCAGATGTGGCCCGTGCCCCGAACGCCTTTGGCCCGCATCCCGCGCCCCGCCCAGCCCCAACAGGGCTTGGTCACTGGGGCCAACTACTGGGCTCCGACGACACCTCCATCCCCGGCACCATCCTACTATGGCAGGGCTCTTCGCTTCTAGACCAGCAGAGCCTCGCCAACTCCTTCGCCACCCTCACTCCTGCAACCACAACAACGACAGGAATGGTTGGTTCAAGGGCCACCTCCCACATGACATCCGACCCCGGCACTCTCTCTTTGACCACTCCCTCTTCTTTTCGATACATAGTTGTCAGCAATGGCTTTCTTCTTCTGGCCATTGCTGCCGGTGTCGCCCACCTACCGGGTCCCTTTCATCTTAACGATGTCCTTGTTGCACCTCATCCGATTAAGAATCTTATTTCCATTAGTCGTTTAACTGCTGATAATTCTTGTTCCATCGAGTTTGACCCTTTTGTGTTCCATCGAGTTTGACCCTTTTAGTTTCTCTGTGAAGAATGTTCGGTCTCGAAACGTGATCGCCAGGTGCAATAGCTCTGGACCCTTGTACCCCCTGTGTCTACCTAAGTCGGTCCCTCCACCATGGGCTCTCCATGCTGTTGCTGCTACTGCCTCCGACACCCTGTGGCATCGTCGTCTTGGTTATCCCGGTGATGACATGTTGTTTTGCCCCGCGTCGCATGTATCGTTAGCATTCTCTTCTAGTTTATGCCATGCTTGTCAGTTAGGTCATCATGTTCGTTCCCGTTCCTGTGTCGTCCTTGCGTGCGCCTCAGAATTTTCAGTTAATACATTGTGACTTGTGAACATCGCCTATTGTCAATGTCTTTGGCTACAAATATTATCTGATTATTCACGAGTTCGATAACTCTGTAGCCCTCACGTTCTTCCTCACCCGCAGTGTCCATCTTCACATGTCGTCTTTACACCTCAGCTCAAAACGAGAAGGCTGAGTGCAGCATTCGCACTGTTAATAATGCTATCCCCTCCCTCCTGTTTCAAGTAGCCCTACCCCCTCCTATTGGGTTGAGGCCCTTCGTACCACCACTCATATCCGCAATCTGTTGCCCACCGCCACCCTACACTTCCTCACGCCGCATTAGGCACTATTCGGCACGCCACCCACCTATGACCACTTGCGTGTTTTTGGATGTTGCTGCTATCCTAACTCGTCTGCCACCGCTGTCTGCCACCACCAGTCACAAGTTAGCCCCACGTTCCACTCGCTGTCTTTCTAGGATACTCCGCTCATCACAAGGGCCATCGTTGTCTTAATCTTGCCTCGAACCGGGTTATCATCTCTCAGCACGTTGTTTTCGACGAGACATCCTTTCCCTTTGTTGAGCGGCAATCCTCCCCCCGTGAGACCAACTTTGAGTTTTTGGATGATACTACTAATACCGCTCCGGTCCCCATAGGTCCGTCACGTTTTTCTTCTACGGGATCGTCAGCTCCTCCCGCTCTACCAGGGGCGAGTGCGCCTCCACTACTCCATGGTCCCTAGTGCTGCGCCGCTCGGTTTCGGACTACCCGGTGTGCTTTTTCAGACGCCCCCTAGTCATGCTGCCCCGTGGTGCTATGAAACTTAGATTTAGTTTCCTTGATGGGCCGGCAGGCTGTTGGGCTGTTGTTGCCGGGGTCAGGTATACAATTTACAGGGTCATGGCTGCTAACAAGCAAATATTATGAGGATGCTCATTCCAAAAATAAGTAAGGCAAAGTGAATCATAGCAAACATCAAGAAACAGTGACATAATCATGAACAACCAAAATACTTCGGCCTCATATAAATAGCAAATATATTGCAACTATCTCTATGCATAGTAATTCGGTTGCACCCCTACATAATATAAAGACAAATATGAATTAAAATAAGGCCATGAGGGGTAAGTGAACGTACCTTGGGATGAACGGTATGGCATACTCATGTGGCATAGCTAGAAAATTTGGATGATGCAATCATGTGGCAGAGCTACGATGATGGTGTTTCCATATTGTACCAGTCCATGGCGCCGACCCTTGCTGTCGTGGCGCCAGTGACCACCACGCCCCACTCCTTCCCCATCTACGATGGCATGGAGGACCCCCTTGGGTGGCTCAACCAATGCGAGCACTTCTTCTATGGCTAGCGCACCCTTGAATCGGACAAAGTTTGGTTCACTTCGTTCCACTTCACTGAAGCTGCGCAGCAATGGTTCTACTTATCGGAACGCGACGAGCCAAGGGTCCACCTGCCCTCGCGGCAAGCACCGCCACCACCTCCTCCTTCGCAGCCACCAACGCACCCGTCTCCGAGGACGCCTTCATGGCGTTCCAGCAACAAGCCTAGGGGTTCCAGCGTCAGATCACGCAGTAGCTGGCGGCCACACTCGCCTTGACGCGTTGGAATAGGAGGCAGCCGAGCAGCAGAGGACGACGCCTGTAGGCTGCAGCACTTGGCCTCCTAGCGCGTCGGTGGATGAAGCAGCCGCAGATACAAGCGGCACAGTCACCGACGACGAGGCCCCCGCTTCCACAGCAGGAGCCGCAAGAGGCTACGTCGGTGGATGAAGCAGCCGCAGACACAAGCGGCACAGTCACCGACGACGAGGCCCCCGCTTCCACAGCAGGAGCCGCAAGAGGCTACGGCGTAGCCAACGCTGACGAGGAAGAGCTCGGTTCCTGCCACGCAACCCCGAAGGTGGCGAAAGCGTTATTGCCAGCGGAGTCAACGGACATGCGGGCGGCGGACTCGGAGCCCTTGGCAAAGGCCTTGTCCTCAATGGCGGCGGCGACACGTCTGGCCAGCTGGGGATCTCTGCGGTGGTGGTCTGCCATGACCTCAGGCGCCACGAGCCATACCGTCCAATACTGGGCTATGTCCTTGTGACCCAGGCGTACAACTAGGCTTCCTGCTAAAGACCGGATGCTACAATCTAGTTTTCTTTTTTAAGTAACAAATAAATAAAGAATGAGCCGAGGTGTAAAAGGTTCATTTTTCTCTAGGTATTAGGTTTAGGTGAAGTTGAGCCAGTCTTTTGGCACTGCAGCTCGAGGACGAGCTGCTTGTCCAAGAGGAGTGTAGTAAGGAGCCCTAAGGAGGGGGCTGCGGCAGGCAGCAGCCCCAGGCCCTCATGGGTAGTTGGACAAGGCTAGTTAGAGCTAAGATTAGAATTAGAGATAAGATTAGATCTATTGCTTAGGGGTCAAGTAATCCTCTCTATATAAAGAGAGGTATTGTATCAATTGAAGGCAAGCAAGAATTAAGAGGAAACCCTCCTCCTTGCCCAACCGTGGGCGGAGGACCCCAGCCGGCGTTCATGTGCCCCAAACCCATCTACTGTTCACGCGTGGGTACTGTTCACATGAGCAGTTTCCTCACCCAGAAACCCTAGCCGTCCCTCTCCAATCCCTAGCCAATCCATCCAATCCCCTCACGAGATCAACAACCACAACACGCCGCCCCTAGGGAGATCGATCTCCGCCGGGGGCAGCGCCCTCATAGGATGCAACATGGGTCCATTTGATCGGCCGTGCACATCATCGCGTCATCAAGCACAATAGACCAAGACTCACCGGTTGTTGTGTGTGGCTGTGGCCTCTGCCACCGACCAGGTCACGGGCTCTGCTGCAGCCTGGCCACGCCCACCCCTCTCCGCATCCGCAAGCCATCATGGAGAAGGCACACCCAATCTTCCCCTCCCTACGCTGTCGTGGTAACGGTTATAGGAGCGCTCTGTCTTGAGGGGCCGGGCTGGGCCTCGTGGTGGCGGTGTCCTATCACTGTGGAGCCACGTGGCATCGTCGCCCCTTCGCAGCATGGCATTGTCGCCCCTTTGCATTGCTTCGCGTCGTGGAGGCGGTTAGCCCGCTGTAAGAAAAAATAGCCTCATGTGCCATATTTTCATGGTTGTGTTTTAGTGATTGATAGACAACCAACACTTGGACTAATGAACTTGTCTAGATGCACATTCATAGGTATTTAGGTCTAAAGAATGAAGAAGAAGAAAAGCAAAAGGATAGGCCCGAAGGGCTGCCCCAACGGGGGTTCCGCTCAGTGAAGAAGTGATTATGAAGACCGGATGGTACGGTTCAGTGATGACCGAACTATTGACCGGACCAAGTATCCTCGAGGAAGTGAAGAAGTGAAGGTTTTGAAAAATACACAGACCGGAAGGTACGGTCTAGAAGACCGTCCAAGGAGCGTACCAAATAACCTGTGGGTACCAAACCAAACCCTCGGACAGAGAGTAAGATAGGAAATCAGGATTCAATGGACCGAATGGTACGGTCTCTATAAAGCGTACCATGTACAGGCTAGAGTACAGTGACGTGGGATTTCAGTGACCGTTGGAAAAGTACACAGACTGGATAGTCCGGTCTATGGAAAATGGGAAGACTGGATAGTATGGTCTTCACTGCGTTAGCAGCCCATTGGAGCAACGACTAGTTTGAGTTTGGGGTTTGGGGCTATATAAGCCACCCCACCTGGTCATTTGATTGTTGTTGGAGTCACTGAAGTTGAGAGCAAGTGTAGAGGTGTATTCCAAACATATCCATCACTCCAACCACTATATGAGAGCTTAGAAAGAGTGAGCTTGCGAGCTCTTCTTGTGTATTGCTCCTGCGAGAGCAATTGGAGAAGCCTTAGCTATAGTCAAGCCACTTGTACTCGTTGCTAGACCCTCCTTCCTTGGTGTAGAGCGGCGGCAACAACTTGTGTGGGGACGAGGAGACCCTACAAACTCCGTAGTGAAGAATCCGACGCCTTGTGACCGAGAGAGACGGTGGCGGTGGCTAAGTCTTAGTGGCTTGGTGGCACTTAGCCTTTGTTTGCCGTGAGCCTTGTGTGGCGAGCGCAAGACGGTGATCGGAAAAGTCTTGATGCTTGGCTCGGATGTTGCCTTTGGTGGCGAGCCCGTGGACGTAGCCCTTTGTGGTGAACCAAGTTAAATCTCCGCGTCTCCCCGGGAGTTTGCATCCCCTTCCCTTACCTCTTTACTTACCGCGTTTACGTTTCCGCATGATCATGCTTGTGTGCCTTTAGCTTTCCTAGTTAGTTTGATTAGGTTTGGCTCTAGGTTGCAAGCCTTTTGGGTAAGTTAGAGAGCGCATAGATAAACCTTAGACTTAACTATTATGTGTAGGACGCGATAGGTTTATCTTTATGCACTAAATAGCCCTAGGATTTAGAAGAGCGATTAGCGACCCAATTCACCCCTCCCCCTCTTGGGTCGGATACCCTGACACATTCCTTACACCCGCACGACGAGATCAGTGGCCGTTCTTTGCAGAGGATGAGTTATTATATGAAAAGTGGGTGGCAGCTAGGGGTACCCCCGTGATGTGCCAGATCAGTTGTTGCTGTGTCTTTTTTTTCTAATCTACGATCAGTTTGCATCCTTATCGCCCAGCGGGCGTCGGCTCTTGCATCATTAGCATCGTCTTCGACAACACTGGTTCCTCCCTAGGACGCCCGGGTGCTGCCTCTGCATCACGCCTCTCCACCCATCAACTTACACCAGTTCATCGTCGTCATCACCGATCAGGAGGCTCTACCTCAATCACCATTATCGTCTTCGCCTCGCATGCCGTCGGTCTGATTAACCGATCTCACGACACCACCTTCCCGTGATGTCCGTCGTCTACCACGAACTGTTGCACCAGATTGCCGCTGCATCGCCTCCTTGGGCAGCAGCATGGCCTATCGTGGACTCGGCGGCTACATTGACCCCTCGGGCCGCGTTGTTGTCGCCCGTCGTCGTCACTGCCGTTGCATCGACTCCTTAGGCAGCTAAACCGCCGCCTGTCGTCGACCCCCGCTGTTGCTTCTACATCATTGTCGACTCCGTCGCTGCGCGCCTCACGTGCACGGTTTGCGAGCTGTTCGACATCTGCGAGATGCGCCGGCACACCCATCGTTCTGCGCTGCACATGCATGCTGCGTCGACACACCCCGTTGCCGGTCTACACCTCATTCGTCATCGAGTTCTTCGCCGACTTTAAGTACCGCCATCGCACTCCACTAGTGTCGTCGAGGCTCTTCTTCCTATGCGTCGTGGCTCTCTCATAGCCACAACTCCAGAAACCTTGATCCATCGCCACGCCTACCTCTTCGCCTTCATCCAGCACAACCCCGTCTCCAGCGTCGTCTCCTCGTCCTTGACTACTTCGTCTGCTCTGCTCTGACAACCGTGAGATGTGACGGCACCCCCACTGTGCTGCACCACAACCACGTGGAAGCTTTCTCTGTTGGTCCCTTCAGGCGCTGACACATTTGGTTGGGCCATATCCAGGCCTGGCAAACCCGGAGCATGCCTCATCCACGGCGGCATCGTCCTCGGCGTCGGCCTTTCTCCTCATCAACTACCTTGACTGTGTCTCCGTATTCGTCTATGGCGCCCCGCTTCTGCGCCACCATCATCCTAGCGCCTTTTGGCGCACTGCGGGCCTTCCCGCGTGCTGTGCCCGCGCCCGCGGCTTTTGTGGCTTGTCTTCTTCGTCGTCCTTGATAGCTTTATTGATCACAACTACCCTACGCACGGCACCTTGAGAACGGCTCTGCGTCCTCATACATGGCTACCTCGTCTTCGGCACAAAGGGCTATCGTCTGCATGAGCTCCTTCTGGGTTTCTTCTATAGTCATTGCCTGTGCACCGCGACACAGTTATGACTGCGGGTGGATGTCAGCTTTAGCTTGTTCTTCAATCTAACTGTCTGCGATGCGCCCGCTACGACTACGGGGGGATGTTAAGTGTACAATTGGCAGTATTAGATGTCGTGTATCTTTAGGAGTCTTATGATTCTTATGTATCTAGGACTACCACATGCATCCGGAGAGGTAGTCTCGCCCCCCAAGTCTTGTACTTCTATATATTTGCCCAGAAGGCTCCATGAAATACAGCCAATCCATTATGGCCCAGTTTGGTACAGCTCATCAAGGAAGCGCTTCCCTAACAAGCTGTACAAATAAGCAAATAAGTGAATAGCACGGTCAAAATAAGCTGGTTTGGGCTAGTTTCTGCTTTTTAGTACAAATGGGTGCAGTAGAAAAAAGCACGGCAGGAGAAGGTGAAAAAAGTGTTGTGTCTTACTGCTAGTTCCGGCTTATTTGGGCCTTAAGATAGAAAAAAGCTCTACCAAACGAGGCCACGTAATCTCTCCTTACTATAACTTAGCTTTGGACAGCAGCACATCTTTCTTAGCCTTTGACACATTAAACTCCCTTGGTTCAGATTTAATGCTTGGAATATTGCTTAACTAATTGCTCTATTGTTTTGGCACTATTAGCCAAAGTATCTAATACTTCATTCGGCTTTGTAACAGATGAATTCAGATATGAACTTTTGTCTTTTCTACCATCCTTCTTCGCTACGTAAACTTGCTTGACCACTCTTTTCTTATTTTGAGCTTCGGACCGATTCTTAGGAATAAAACAGTCTTTACTATATGGTTGTCTCTCAAAATCAAAATTCTTAGGAGGAGTTGAATACTCTATGTTCTGTGGTCTAAAATATGAAGAAAAATATGTGTTTGGATCATACCAGACCCATGATGGATAAGGATGAAAGCCAATAGAAGCTAAATCATATTGCATTGGCATTGGCGACCCAAAAGGAAGATGCGTTGCTGCAGCATGAAAACCTTCCCCTTGCCAATCCGAATTTCTAGCTATGTGCTTCGGAGGTGATCTTGATGGCATGGCATTGCTTGATCGACCAACACCGTTTGCCTTGCTTTGCCTCTAATATGTAGCCTGAAGTTGCTCAAAAGTAACCTTAAGCCTCTTACCCTTCTGCTTATCATGACCTGCACCTCCAAAACATTTTGATTTGGTCATATCTAGTCTAATTGCCCCCCAACTAGACAGTGCAGCATGGGTCTCCGGATAGTCCGGTGTTGCACGTGTCGTGCCGGAGAGCCCGGTCTCTGCACCCAGACAGTGCAACAGTGAAGAAGCACTCGTCTGACCCCAGGGCTTATGTCTTCTATGGAACTTTAGTGGCGTCATTAAAATTTGTAGAATCAATATGCACATCATGAACACTACCTCCACCTCCACTTGGGCGACTCGAATCACCTTCTTCATCAGCCGTCTTTTGATCTTTAGATAAACCGGCTAAAACAAGCCGATTTGGTAGACCACAGCCATCACAACCAATTGGACCCAACTAGTGATTTTCTTTGAGTTGCGGCAAATCTCAACCGCCCTTTGTTTATAGTCGATTGTATTAGCTGGCGAAACATATTGCAATCACTAGTGCTATGTTAAAATAAATTATGCAACTTGCAATATGTGTTTACTTCTAAGCTCTGAGGTGATAGCGTGACTTAGTGATCAGATCCTAATAAGAATGTGCTCCAACAAGGCATCAAAGATATGATCACTTAAAATTAGATTAAAAGTACACTTAATTTCCTTGAGCCGATTCTTTTGCAGAGACGGCTTTAGAGCTAGGCAAACGAATGGTTCAAATTGTTCATCAACCCATTCTGCCATACATTTGCTTGTGGCACTTTGGCACGATGCTTTAGAATTGCTAAGGGTAGTACCATCAGCCTTCTCAGAGTATTTTAGCGTTGGTCTTGCTCTTTTTAGATTTAGAAGAATTAACACAAGCAAACCATGAAGATAAAAACTTTGGCAATAAAGATGGATCAAACTTAACTGCCAATATATTACTGTTATCGGCCTTTCTAATTCAAATAGAGCATCGGCTGATACCTTTTGAAAATATTCTATTGACAACAAGTAAATTACTGATCTCACTCGTCTCTTAGAATTATGCAAAATAAGATTACTAACAGATTTATCAATCGAAGGTATACAATTAGGTAATGCACTTGTAAACTTTATCGTGCTAAACATGTTGGAGAGGCATGGAAGCTTCACTCGAGTTATGCCCTGCCCTTCCTGATGACAAAGGTGACACTCCAAAACCTTCTCCTTTCCTTTCGAATCTCTTGCTCCATCAACCGAACTTTGTTCAGCTATAGCATGTTCTTTGTGATGGTCCTTTATCATTTTTAACAAGGATCAGACTAGATAAAGTGATAGCCCCTTAGCTTTAGAAAAAATCAAACCGAGCTGTATTTCTACTGCTAGACTTGTTTCTTTTGGTAAGACTATTTCAGAATAAGAATTAATTTGTCCACCTTTATTGACTGAACTACCACTCACATCCGAATTATCTTTCTTATTAGTATAAAATTGAAAATTGAGCATGAAACATTTGCTCTAACAGGACAATGTAGTAACCTCATCATGAGATAATGATTCATACCATCGAGGAGCAGCTCGAACTAATGAATAAGGAAACAAGCAATATTTCATAATCTCTATAGTTCCTCCCAATTTTTCTACATATCGATTGACATGCTCCCATATGCCTGCACCATCTTCTCCACTGAACTTAGCAAATTGAGGATCGTAAATCAAATCAAAATGCTTGTGAAAATCAGCCAAGATTGCATCCATATCAAGCTCAAGCAGAGGAGGCAAGTTAGGCAAAGGCAAACATGCGCTTGCTGAACTTTCATTGATTCGGCTAGAGTTAGAACTAAATTAGGAAGCCGAATCATGAGTATTAGAAGCTGCGTCGGGCGCTAAATTTTGACTAATTCGGCTAGAGTTAGTAGCAACATAAGAAGCCGGATCGTGACCTTCATTGATTCGGCTAGCACTATAAGAAGCATAGGAAGCCGAACCATGACTATTAGGACCCGCATATGGTGTTGAGTTTTCTGGCATTATGAGAAACATAAGCCGGATCACGACTATTAGAACTTGAATATGGTGTTGAAATTTCATTAATTCGGCTAGAGTTAGCACTAGCGTAAGAAACCAAATTATGAATATAAGAACCATATTGTGCAGTATATGGCACTTGGAAATAATTGGCCGGAGCACTAACATTAGCATGGCCAATTTTCTCATACATCGACATGTCCTATGGTGGACTCGCATGCTGTGAATTCGCTGCCGATGAGTAAGAGGATGAAACATCCCATTGCATATTATGCGTAGTTCTATCATGTGATGCTTCATATCGAACGGTCAAACTCACTTTGTTAGTTTGGCCTTGATAATTATACATCGGCACTCGATCTTGTTCTATCAATGTGTTAGGGTGCACATGTTGGATGTTGCTAGTAGAATTAAACCTCAATGTATACATATCAAGTTGCATTGGCCTTTGCATGTAACTTTCGGAATTATAATGTGCATAGTGAGAAGCATTATCTGAATAATGACTAGCATATGCAATATGGCTACTATCACGTGTAGCAACATCAACACGCGAAGTCATGGTGTTTGCAAAATAAATATTAGAATTACTGAACTCATTTGCAAATTGTACCTCAGGATTGTCGCAGTAGTATTTTGATTCAACGTCTTGGTAGTTCCCCATTAGTAATTATGATTACACCTTTGTAGCGAACCTGCTGCGATAATAGATGGCCTGTGTTGGGCCATACTAGCAACAAGACAAAAGCGATCGGCTTAGGTAGCTAGATGCAGTTGTAGGCGAAGTAACAGATTGGGGCAAGTAAGCAATTGGTTAGGGAAAGGATATTCGGCTGTGAATCTCAGCCAAAGCAATCACACCCCAGCGGAGTTGCCAAAAAGTATGTTGGCGCGGTTTTGGGCCAAATACTAACGAACCCTAGAGCCTTAGCTCGAGGTCAGCCGTGGGCGCCAGACTGTTCGGTGGCTATTGTCGGACCGTGGTGCGCCGGATTGTCCGGTGCATACTGTCCGGTATGGGCAGCGAGCTCAGTAAAGCCTAGCGGCACCCAGGAGGATAACTATCACACTTAGTGATGAAGGGCGAGGTCTACAAGCAAACCATCAAACGATAACTATCGTGCTTACGTGACGACTAACGACTAGTTTACGAGCAAACTAGCAAAGAAACCACCGAAGACCTCACCCGGAAGGGACCCCGTTTGGGCATAGGCATCGCCGGTGTACCCTAGGTCGCCGGGGAGCCTAGGGCGCCATCCTTGGTCATAGAAATCAGAAGATGAACAGCATGGAAGAGAGTTGGAGGCGAAATTAGGGTTTAGAGAGGAAAATGTAAATGCATAGTAGATTGGTACAATTGGATTATGAATCAATCAGCTGTGCCCCTTCATATTTATAGGGGGAGGTCTAGACCCTTGTACAAATCAAGATCCACCAAGATCACGCACAAACAGCGAGATCCTACTCGGAGTCGACTACACCGGATTATCCGGTCCCATCTACCGGACTACCCAGCCAACAGTCCGGTGGGCCAGACAACCCTAGCCTGCCACTTTTGGTGCTCAATACAGCCCTAGGTTTGTTGTAGTAGTATCGTAGTGCACTTTCTTGTTCACATGGGAGCTTGCTGATGGAGCCACAGACGCATATGAAGTGCTTCTAGGCTGCAAATTTTCCAAGAAGAGCACATCTGAACAAAGTGTGCAAGGACTTGCAACAACAGTGGCTGAAGATGACATGGGTTCAGAAAATGAAGAAGATCCACATGATGATGCAGATGTAACCCTGAGGATAGTCCTAATGAATATGATTCCAACACTGGGGCAGAAGATGAGGAGGCTGCTAACAGTCTCGACAAATCAGATGACTTTGAGTGATCAATTGATCATCTTTGAGAGCATATAAGCTCATGCTTTTGTGTCTTGTCTGATGTGCACTTATGATAGGATGTGCACGTAGTGTTTAATATGCACTCTGTTGTGCTATGAACTCTGTTGTTCTTAAGATGTGCACTTAGTATTTAATATGCACCCCCTTGTGTTATGAACTCAGTTGTGATTTGTGTCATGACTTCTATTACGCACTCTATTGTGCACTATTTTTAATATGTTGTGGTTGTGGAGTTGACCACTAGTATTTATGTTGATTTGATGTGTGTTTGCTGCAATTTAACTCCCACCAATGTATTATTTTTTTGTGTTTTATATTGTGCTATGTTGTTGTCATTTAGTTTGTCATGTTCATGTAGCTTTATGCATTGAAGAGGCATCAGATTTTAGACAAGGTACTATAGCTAAACCATATTTTATTTTGGCAAAAAAAATATTTTATTGATAACAAGTTACACCTTCATGTTTGCAAGAGAGATGGATACTACAAAGGACAACAACAATTGCAAAAGGGAGTGGTGAGTATATTTCAATACTGGAGAAAAAAAGGTTTGCATTCACTAACTCTTCAACTTTTTGTGGCACTATAAAGTGTGAAGGTGTGTATATCCCCGTGTAGCCTATCTTCATAAGGGCGCCTTGCCACATGCCTAACTCGCCTAGGCGTCCGGGAGGTGGAGGAACGCCACACATTGCCTTAGCGCTTTAGGGCACAATATGGTTTTGTGAGACCACAAATCAGTTGAAGTTTTATTTTGGCAAAAAAAATATTTTATTGATAACAAGTTACACCTTCATGTTTGCAAGAGAGATGGATACTACAAAGGACAACAACAATTGCAAAAGGGAGTGGTGAGTATATTTCAATACTGGAGAAAAAAAGGTTTGCATTCACTAACTCTTCAACTTTTTGTGGCACTATAAAGTGTGAAGGTGTGTATATCCCCGTGTAGCCTATCTTCATAAGGGCGCCTTGCCACATGCCTAACTCGCCTAGGCGTCCGGGAGGTGGAGGAACGCCACACATTGCCTTAGCGCTTTAGGGCACAATATGGTTTTGTGAGACCACAAATCAGTTGAAGGATCGAAGGATCGGCCATGCAACTCCTCTGACAATGGCCATCACCCGTATACAAATTGTCCGCATTTGAACCACGATTCGAGGTTCGGCATGACCTGTTGTCCACCAGACGTGGCGGGAAAGGTTGCTGGAGTTGATACACAACCACATCGCAATAGGAGGGAGGTCACCATCTTGGGACTTGCCTTGTCGAAATTCGCCGAAGCAGGGCCGCTGTCACTCCAGAGTTCGGATTTGGACCTTCTAGCTGGATGACTGGGAGGGGATGGTGATGTGGATTGGGGAGGGCTGGCAACCATACAGATGTGACACACAAAAGACCAGTGGCTTGGGGAAGCCAAGGCATCGAGAGGGTGCAACGGAGCTAAGGACCATCATGAAACTCCTCTGAATTTCGAGAGTCATATATATTTTAATCACACTGTGTCAAAGTTTAGAAAGTCTATAATACAAAAGAAATAACAAAGGACATTAGTATAATTCCAATTCATGAAAAATGAACTACCCTCCATGTTGTTTATGTTTTCATCTATTTGGACCACAAAAGTAACCAAAGTTTGGGAATGACACAAATGTTTTCTGTCTTACCAACACCTTCAATCATTTCTTAGTCATTTATGAATTTGCTCAACATAGTACAGTATTTGGAAAATACTAAAGAGAAGAATATTAAAATTTCTATATGACTAAAAATCAAAATAATGTAATGTGGAAACAATGTTCTGAAAAGGATGTAACTCACCTTCCAATACAGTTCCAAAGACAATGTTCTGGCCATCAAGTTCCGGGCAGGGTCTTGGTCCTGTAGTAACCAAGAATTCAACATTGTGATAATTGGGGCTGAGCTTGATTTCATCATCATCATCATTCTGTCCAAGGCACAAGGAAAGTGTACCAGGCCTCGCATGCCTTAATTTGAATGCTTTAGGGTTGATAGTATCAGAATTCCGAATGAGGCCTGAGGGAGGCTGAACCTCACCCTTCTCATGTCGAGAACCTTGTCGGCCAGCAGCAAAAAACTGTCCCGGAAACAGCTTATGGACAAGAGTGCCCCTATATGCAGCTGCAGTACACATAGCTTTGAAATTGGCAGTAGTAATGGGGAGAAGCCGACCATAGAGACCAAAGACAACACGGCCAAGAGGCTCAGAATCAGGGCATGAGGAAAGCACAGCTCCTAAAGTTCTATCTGAGCGAAAGTAGCTTGGACAGACACTGAAATCCATGAAGATGCGATCTGTGATCGTGGTGTCAGGTGTTGAGGTGGATGGTGTGTTTGTGCCATCTACTGCAAGGGAGGAGCAAGTGTGGAGGAGAAGAGAAGAGGCAGGTAGGGAGAAGAGACACCGTCTAGGAATTTTAGGTGACTGGATGCACTTAAGGGTATTGTCATGATTTGTTCTTGAGGCATGAAAAGAAGCATGGTGGCCGTTGGGGTGGTGGTGGAGGCTCAGGCAGGAAGGGTAAACTGTGGGGGATGAAGCTGTGATGTTTGATGAAGTCAAAGCCATACCGATGAAAGGTGAACACTTCAGTTTCTGTCCTTCCAACAAAATTATGGTAGACAATCTGGTTGGAGTTGTGCTAATATTTTCCCTGCAAACAAAAGGTGAACACTTAAGTCTCTGTTCTTCCACCAAAATTATGATAGACAATCTGGTTGAAGTTGTAGGAAGGACAGTTCAGCAAATTAACTATCCTATGGCCTCTAGTGGCTATAATATTCTTTAGGTCAAGTATATTGGTGTCGTCTAATAGGTGGTCTCATGCATTGACATTAATGTTATGACTTAGCAAATAACCTGTATAATGGGTCGTCTTCTAAGTTGTGTCATAGTAACTCTATATTTCCTTAATTTGTGCATAGGGAAAGGAAAACTATGAGTTGCATGGCAACAACCACCCTTACAATGGTGGCAGAGTTGTCTCACAATCCAAAGATTTAGCTGAGTCTTTTGTTTGACAAAACAGCTACCTCTTTCTCTCTCCTCATTTTCTCCTCCACATCACCAAAAGTCATATGTGGTAGCAATGTACTTGATCTTAAGACACTTGATTTGCAAATTGCCACCATGCCTTTGCACCTAGGAACATTTACATTTAAGAATCCTTTATCATCTCTAATTCACTAACATGACACCGAGCCATTCTCCGAACTAGATCCCTCATCATCAACCTCGACCTCGCCCATGTACATCGTTGATCCCAATGCGCGAGTCCTCCTAGCGGCCAGCGATGATAAGGAGCCCCCTAGAGGGCTAGTACGTCAACATTTGTTCCTCCAATCACATGACCGGCCAGACAAGCCCCCTGGAGGGGCGGAACAAGCCGCGCGCGGTGACCGGAGCCCAGACAGCTGAAGCAGCGGGTACTGCGAGGGCAAGCTGCCGCCCAATGATTGTCGGAGAAGCAGTTGAAGTACTTGCCACGCAAATCCACTGGGACAAGGCGGCGAGGCCGTGGCGGAGGACGAAGACGACTGCGCCGGCTTCTGCGGCTCTCGAACACTTGCCACCAGGACTCGTCCTTGCCGTCGGAAACCGGGGGAACCGCGGGGCGAGACCCCGTTCACCATGGGGCTCGGGGGAGCGGAACTGTAGAGGGACGCTGCCGATGAGAGCAGCACGTCCCGATAGGAAGGGCAGGTAGGGAGCCCGACGATGGCCGCTCGGTCAGGAATGGAGTCGCTCCATCGTTGAGCCATCGACCTTCCAGATGGAGTAGGAGAGCAGACAGGTACTGGCGCCTCCAGTGGAGAAGCGGTCACACGCAGGGGGCATGCGGCCTTTGGGGTGGCCGCCGGCGTGAGGCTGTGGGGAGGTGAGGAGGCGCCACGAGGTGGGGCGGGTAGGGGAGGCGGAAGGTCCATCTCTTGGTTGCCTCAGACCTCGGAAATGAGGTATCAAGGACCTGGCACTCCATTAACCAAAACTTGTGTGGTGGAGGTAGAAAGCAACAAGCAGATTAGGTCGCACCATCGTATGCCAAAACCCAGGTGCTGCATGACCTCAATTAGGAAGGGCCAAGAAACTGTATTGAAAGCCTTTGAAATGTCCAGCTTCAAGAGGATGTGAGGTTCTTTGCTTTTGTGTAGCATCCTGGCCAGCTGATGCACATGTAGGAAACTATCATGAATGTTCCTACCTCGCACAAAAGTGCTCTGGTTATTGGACACCAACTTGGGCAGCAAGGGTGCCAAGCGATTGGCCATTATTTTAGTGACTAACTTGGCAAAAACTTTGAATGAGACTAATTGGCCGATAATCTTTCACCAAGGGTGCATCAGCCTTCTTGGGCAGCAGGGTTATAAAGGCTGAATTCAGCAGACGAAATTTGAAGACATGGCCTCTGTGAATTGCAATCAAAGCTGAGAGGATATCGCTGCAAATAATTCCCCAACAAGCCTTATAAAACCTTCCAGTGAAGCCACCCAGCCTGGGAGCCTTGTCCAAAGGTAGATCTCTAACTGTTGCCCACACTTCCCCTTCTGTAAAGGGGGCATCCAGGGACGAGAGGTCCTGCTGCTGAAAATGGAATGCTGAAAGAACGAATGTGAAATCCCTTTCCTCTGCTGTCCCCAGAAGATCGGTAAAGAATTCAGCCACTGCCTCCTGCTTATCCTCCGGAGAAACAACTATACCATCTCCCACTTGTAGCTTGGAGATAAAATTCTTCTTTTTCCTATACCGTGCATGCTGATGGAAAAAAGATGTGTTTGCATCCCCATCACTCAGGTACAGCACCCTAGAGCGCAATCGCGCAATGGTGCGTTCCAATGATGCCAAACCAAGACAATGCAGTTTCAGCTTCCTCTGCAGCCAGTCCTCCCCTTGAGATAAAGCACATGAGTTCGTGGCAATTTCCAGACGGTGGAGAACCTCCTTATCCAAGGCAAGATGCATCTTGATATTACCAACCTTGCGATGGTTCCAGTTCTGCAAGCCTCTACTGAGCCGCTGAACTTTCAAGAACACACGCTCTACCGGGCAGGGAGTAGAAACTGGCGTCCCAATTCTGTTTTCCTGCATCGAGGAACCTGGGCAACTTTGGCCAGAAGCTTTCAAAGTGAAACCGTCGTTTATCCCTGCAACAAACCTTCAGCCCCAAGATCAAGGGGCAACAGTCCGACATTCCAGCGGTAGTACTCTGCAGCACAGCGTCCGGGAAAATATCCTCCCACTCCACCGAACAAAAGGCACGATCCAAACGAACTAGATTTGGGTTATCTCGCTCATTGGACCAGGTGAATTTCTGGCCTAAGAGCTGGATTTCTTTGACCTCAACATCATCCAGAAAACGTAGAAAACGATCAATCATTGCCCGATTCAGATGGGCATTATTTTTACCACATGCTTGATATATCATATTGTAATCTCCCGCAACAATCCAAGGACCAGGGCACAGGGCTCTGACATCTCGGAGCTCCCGCAGGAGAACCAACTTATGATTATCCTCTTGAGGCCCGTACACACCAGTGAACCACTAATTTCGGCCCTCTTCTTCAATGAACTAGACTGATACAGAGCAGGTGTCTACCTGTGAGGACAGTGCATGAACAACAGCTGATAGGATTGCAGATCCTACCAGGGATGGGACGTAGGCGATAGGGGTGGACTGGAGGACGAGGACGGGAGGAACCCGGCCGGCGCTGGCACCGTGGTCGAGGAGCGAACAGAGAAGAAGGCGGTTAGTGTCTCCCTGCTCCCTGAGGGAAGCAGGCAATAATAGATTGCTTCTCCTTAATCCCCAATAGAGTCTGTTACAAGCATTTATAATCTCCTCGCTAATGGACCGAACTAAGATTGCTAATGGACCAAACTACGATAACTTGGGCCTGGCCTGCCTACTCCCTAAAGACTCCTCCTAGCCACCGATGGGCCTGCGCCTCTGATACTAGACGCCGGTCATAACAACCGCACTCTTCCAGGCGATTATAAGGCCACCACGAGTACCATTGGCCGGCAGACTTACAAACTTGTCAAATTACCGAAAAACTGTACAGAGAAAAAAAAAAAGATTCACAGTAGACACTTTAGTTTCCTGGAGGCAGACCACATCAGCACCTGATGATAAGATTACATTCCTCACAGAATCCCTCCAGTCCTTCAAGTTGAGCCCGTGCGCATTCCAAATTAAGATAGTGGATGGATTCATTAAAACATAAGGAAGAACGACCCAAGGAGAGAGCTGAAAACATAGATCAAACAAGGAGATCCCGTACCTCCTGCCCATCATCAACCATCCATCCAAAAATTGCTGCAAGAGCAATAAGATGTGTATCTGTCATTGGATTACAAAACAATTTACTGTATTCGTCTTGAGCAGAGATATCAATTTTCTCGTTCTCCACTGTGAAACCAAGGCTTCGCATAACCTTTTTTCTGAGCATCAGAAATTACTGGGCCAGAGGAGCAAGGGCCAGCCCCAGAAACCCTTCGACTACGACAAGGAAGGGAGCCGGATGGCAGGGCCTTGGTTCTTCTCTTCTGAATGCATGGCTGGGGAAGCAGCTTGTCAACCGGCCTGGTGACCTTATTAGCCAAGTCAATTCTTGCTGTATTGGAAGGGGTATTTGCCTTGGGGCTTGGTGCGCTCGAAGGTACCCATCTTCTTCTCCGGGGATAAACTACCAGTCACCAATCATCACCACGGGAAGCATTCGCGGATGGAGGAGCAGCAGCAGAAACCCCTGCTTCCAGGCTAGGAAGCGTACCGGTTTGTGTGGGCGTGATAGGAGACTCAGGCAGGAGAGGCCCGGTAATCCCCAGCATCAAACCATTCGCATGAGGCGGGTCCAGATGGGCCTCCGCCACCAAAGGCCCACTTGCGATCTCCTCCACAAGTGGTGAAATACCAAGTCTTCACAAACCAGTACGTCGACTCTTCAAACGAGAAGCTTGCTTTGGAGACTTTGAACTTGACAATATATGAGATGTGTCAAATAAAACCAAATGGATGATGAATAAACCACTGCTGCAAGACAGCAAGCAATGGATCTTGATGATGATGAAGACGACCATTGGTCATGACGTGTAGCAAGACGGCTACAAAAGGGGCCAAGAGGGCAAGATCGCATCAAGGACGATGACAAGATTAACTAAATCAACGTGACTCAGCTAACCATAATATGAAGGATAATTGGTTGTTTGACAATGAATTTGTGGACTGCATAGCTTGGACGAATGGGAGGCAACAATTGGACTTGGACGGACACTTAGGCAGTGGAATTTACGAAAGAGGCCTCAACACACTGACAGCAGCAAAACAAAGATTATAGGTGAACGGCAGCAGCAATCAAGACGAAAGTGGAAGTGACGGCACAGCACCTCATGCACAAGCAGCAAAACGGGCCATACTCTGCTCGCACAAAACAAATGCAGCAGCACAGAACTCTAGCAGGGGTGCAGCAGCACAGCTGCAGACCATCTTGTAGCAGCCCCAGGAGCAGAACAGAGGTGGCCTCTGGTCACGATGTGAAGCAGAGGTGGATGGAGACATGCAGAGTTGAGGGAGTCAGATGCAGACGGGATCCTCACCCATGGATGGGAGGAGACGGGCGGATGGGAGGAACCATGACGAAGGACGACAGACGAATGAGGCCGCCGAGGCAACAAGGCCGCGGCAGGCGGCAACGGCGTCGCAGCGCCAGACAGGCGCAGCCGACGGGCGCCGCGGACCCGCGACGGTAGGTGGCGGACAGGTGGCGACGAGGACGGGCGGCGCCGGACAGGCACGGCCGAGGGGCGCCCCGGACCGGCGACGGTTGGCGGCGACGGACGGGCCGCGGGGACCTGCAACAGACGGCGCCAGACAGGCGTGGACGATGAATCCCTGAGCATACTCATCTAACCATGTCCTATATGCTGCATACTGAGAGTCAAAGGCGGCCATACCATCATCATAATCTGCAAGCAATTTCTCCTTATCTTCACCAGTTGCCTTATATGGGATCACAGGCTGCATAAGTTCAGTAGGACAAGGCGAGCAAGGAAGCTCGCTAGTGAGAAACTCCCAAAGACGAAGTCCGCGCATATGCCATCACATACGAGAAACCAAGTCACGATAGTTTGTGCCATCAAAAAGCACTGGGCAACGAACAACAGAAAACCACAAGTCGAAGTCCAAGATAGGGATGACACAATCCTACAAGTTTAGGGATAGGTATGTGCACTTTGGGAGTTTAAGGACTGAAATGACACAATTTACAAGTTTAGAGACCTTGGATATGCACTTTGGGAGATTAGGGACCGGGATGACACAACTCTAAAATGATTATAACAAATATAGTCAGTAGCTACCCATTGGATATTGGTTGGTGTGCTTTAGTATCATTTGTATTGATGCTTTCCAATTATATCTTTTTCTATAGTAACGATTTTTTTCAGTTTTGGTTGCTGCACTCTTTTTTTCCAAACCACATTCTAAAGGATTAGAGGATATTGCTGGTTTCCAAATAACTTAATCACGAGCAAACCCTGATTTTCCACATACAAACTTATGTTCCATCACCTCTATTGTCCATTGTCCAAAGCGCTCAAATTAGAGACATTATTTTTTACAGTGGCTTGCATGAGGTAACTTAACATTGTCTAATCAATGGGTATTAATAAAAGAGAGAACAACACATACATCATTTAAGAACACATAAGAAACTGATAACTTTCAGAATTTAATTCGAACTTCGGATAGAAAAAGTTATGCTTAAATGCAAAGCAAAGAGTTCTACTCAAAAGTGAGATGCAAACCTTTTACCCTCACTCAATTCCATGATAACTTAAAAAAGATTTCATCAGGAAATGTGTTGTGTATATAGAAGAGGCTGATAAGTCTATAAAAAATAAATTAATAATTTAAAATTCAGGCATCTTTTTTCAAGTCCATAACTGATTTTCTATCAGATAAATATTAAGGAGTAATGTGGTTTCAGAAATGCCTAAAGTGAAGTTGCACAATTTGATCATGTGAAATAAGCATTTGTGGCAAAGGGATATCTATGAAATGGATATAATAGCATAACTGCTTTTATTTGTATTTTGCAATTCAGCCAAAGAGCACACCTATTATCACTGTGCTCTCTGGCAGAGTTGTACATTAACTGCATCATATATAGCATATGTTTTCTCACTAGAAAAAACATTTTTATGTAATAGGAAAAAACTCAGTAAGTTCCGGAAGCCTATGGCAAGAAATCATAATGTTTAAGGCTTCTTGAAATCCATGTGTTGCCATTATCACAATCTAACGTGCAAACACTCCTAAGTTGAGCAAAATCAACTTTCCTCCTGAACCAACACATTAAGAAAAACTTGAGGATCAGGGCAATATTTCATTTACAGTCTACTTCAACATTCACATGAAAAAATGTTTTCAGCACCGAATCTCCCATGTATCAGCATACTATTTCAAAAAGAACACGTTGTTTCCAACAATCTACTTCCAATGCATTTGCCTGAGCCCATGACACCACATACCAGAGAATGTTTCCATAACAAATTCCTAAAATTCAAGCTACTGCCTACTGTACCTCTACAAAGCACTCGATTGGCAAGGAACAAAAAAATTCGTTTTGTTTTACAGCATCCGAATAAAGAAAGGATACTGATTGAAGAAGGAATTTCACATGGGTAGTGACCAATGGTAAAATTTTCGAAAATACAATGAACCCCACACTTCAGTTAAGCGCAACGGGCTAGTTTGGTTGGGACCCTGGCCAAAATTGCCTCGGCAGATCTATTGCCTGGATGTTGACTGGACTTCGTTTGGTTAGTGGCCTGGTTGTTTTGCCTGTGGAGGTTGCCGGGCACCAGGCGTAGAAAATCGGTCGCCTGGGCTCCTGGCAGAGTTGCCTGGAAATAATCACCCTATAATAGTGAGAGCAAATCCAGGCAATGTAACGAACCAAATGCTGCCTGGTAGTTCTGTACGCTCAGGCTGACATCCAGGACCTCAATCAAACAATGGAACAAAATTTACCTCTGCCTGCCAGGCATTTTTGCAACCCGTGACAGGCAGCTCACAGGCAGATGAATCCTCCAGGCAACTACTCCAGGGTGGCAACCAAACTAGCCCAACAAGTGTGCCAGCTATGCATGCTAGACCAAATCGAACTTCACCAGGGACGAATAGATTATTAGCAGGGCGGTGCTACGCAGCACAGCACAGCAGAAAGAAGCCACAACCAAGTGAATCTGACAGGATTGGGGGGGGGGGGGGGGGGGGAGGGGCGGGCGAGGATTATTCTTACCGGCACGACAGCGGAAGGAATCAGTCCTAGCCCTGGAGGAACCTCCACGCCCGCTGGATCGTCGGGGTAACCGGTGCAGGGCGGAGAGTGGGATGAAAGAAGCGGAACGCAGAAGCAAAATACTTGCCCAACGACTACGATGTTTATCTACACCTGCTCGGCTGCATTCACGGCCCGCTGCTGCGGCTGCCAGCCCCTCACATGCATACAGTACAAGTACTTCGTAGCCAACGGCAGCGGTTCTTCGAAGAAACAGTCACGGCCAGCGGTAGCCATTACTGTTTGGATTGATGCCATTACAAATATTCAAGTTTGGATATATATCATTATTATTCATCTATTTAGATTTATACCATTACAATTTTTCGTATATCTGAGATATGCCATTTTATATGTATTAGATGCTTTTAGACCTACCTGCAGACTAGTGTATTTTGTATGGACAAAAATGCCCATGGTTCTTCTCTCCTCGAGTCTATGACTCGTGGGCCCAATGTATCATTCCTTTCTCCCGTCGGCCACTGCAGGTTGTGGCAGGAGGAGGGGAGGGGCAAGTGGCGCAGTGCTGCCTCCCCATGCGCTCGACGGCCTTGTGGCGCCGCCTCCCCATGCGCTCGTCGGCTTTGCTGTGTCGCCTTCCGCGCGCAGGTCTTGCTGCCCTGCCTCCCCGCGCGCTGGTGTAAAGAAAATGGCTTCATATGCCATATTTTTATGGTTGTGTTTTGGTGATTGATTGATAATCAACATTTGGACTAATGAACTCGTCTAGATGCACATTTTTAGGTGTTTAGGTCCAAGGGATGAAGAAAAAGAGTAGCTAGAAGAAAGGCCCGAAGGGCCGCCCCAACGGGGGTTCCACTAAACCTTACAGGATTGTGAGGACCGAAAGGTACGGTCTGTGAAGACCGGACTATCGACCGGACCAAGTTTCCCTATGGAGCACTGAATTGAAAGTCTAGCGAGTTACAAGGACCGGATGGTACAGTCGCAAGGATCTGAGAGGACCGGATGGTACAGTCGCATTTTACAGTGGACGCGACCAGGAATATACTGATCGTATGATATGGTCTAAAAGACCGTCCTTGGAGCGTACCAAGTAACCTGAGGTTACCAAACCTTCGGACGGGAGGTTACATAATACGATCTCAAAAGACCGTCCTAAGAAACTCAAGGCTGGGGACTTTGAAGAACTTTCAGTGCACAATGGACCGGATGGTACGGTCTCTATAAACCGTACTAACCTTCGGACTATTTAACGGCTAGTTCAACGGCTACTGCAACGGCTAGTTGGAAAAGTACAAGGACCGGATGGTCCGGTCTATGGAAAAATGGCAGACCGGATAGTACGGTCTACACTACGTCAGTAGCCCGTTGGAGTGACGGCTAATTTGTGTTTGGAGGCTATATATGCCACCCCACCCAGCCATTTCGAGGGTGTTGGAGCCACTGAAGTTGAGAGCAAGTGTAGAGGTGTATTTTAAGCATATCCATCACTCCGACCACCATATGAGAGCTTACTGCATCATCCAAACTAGTTAGAGCTTAGAGAGAGTGAGCTTGCGAGCTCTTCTTGAGAGTAGCTCCTGCGTGAGCTAGGGAGAATCCTTGGTTGTGGTCAAGCCATATTATACTCATTGCTAGACCCTCCTTCATCGATGTGGAGCGACGATGACACCTTGTGCGAGGACGAAGAGACCCTTCAAACTCGATAGTGCAATCCAGTGCCTTGTGACCGGGAGAGGCGGTGGCGGTGGCCAAGCTTCGGTGGCTTGGTGGCACTTGGACTTTGCTTGCCGGGAGCCACTTGGTGGCGAGCGCAAGACGGTGACCGGAAGAGTCTTTGTGCCCGGCTCAGATTTTTCCTTTAGTGGCGAGCCCGTGGACGTAGCCCTTAGTGATGAACCATGTTAAATCCTCGTGTCTTCTCAAGAGTTTGCATCCCCTTACCCTTAGCTCTTTACTTAACGCATTGTGTGCCTTTAGCTTTCCTAGTTAGTTCGATTAGGTTTGGCTCTAGGTTGCAAGTCTTTTGGGTAAGTTAGAGGGTGCATAGATAAACAGTAGACTTAACTAGCATGTGTAGAACGTGATAGGTTTATTCTATGTACTAGAAAGCCCTAGGATTTAGAAGAGCGATTAGCGACCCAATTCACCCCCTCCCCCTCTTGGGTCGTACCCCATCACATTCCTTACAACTAGCCTTGCTGCGCTGCCTCCCCACTCGCTCACGCACGCCAGCCTTGTTGCATCGTCTCCCCGTGCAGGCGTCGTACGCCACATTGCCGCCTTCCCGTGTGCGCGTCGGCCACCCATGCTCGCGGCGGCACAGATGTGGCAGGAGGGAGGGACGTCGGGGCGCCTACGCGAGCATAGTAGTGTTGCTGATGCCACTAGCATAGTGGTAGGTACTAGGTATACTTGGTGACAGTGGGTGGGTACCTAGTGTAGTCCTACCCATCGTCCGGGAACATTGTAGGCGATGAGTGAGCTTCCCTTTGGTGATGCCTCCATTCCCTTGTCAATTCAAAACCTTTGTATTAGCCCAAAGCAAGAGCCAAGCTTGATCCTAGAGTAACCTTTTGAAGAGATCTAGGCCCTATTTAGTGTTTTGATAATTGTGACAACGTTGTGTGGACTAATGTTTCAACTGAGTATATTGAAGGGGATTGAGTCCATGGATATTTGAGCTTGGTCGATATGTATTGAAGCGTGGTGATTGCTTCATGCAGGGATAGCTCAAGGCAAAGGTATAAAGATAGGTTTTGAGTTTTGCCGGTCAAATGGTGCTTAGAGGATGGAAATTGACCGGGTTAAGTAAGCTAGATAGCTGTACTATCAAGAGGGTCAATTGTCTTTACTTGATGGTTCTCTAGTGCCTCATTGATCTTATAGTTGATGACATTGCATGAGGGCTAAAAATGCTTTGGTTTGCGAAAGAAAAACTCTATTCAAAAGCTTGTTTGAAAGAGGGCTGAAACTTGGTACTGCGGACTGTCCGAAGAGCTAACAATTTCATGGTCAGAAACTGGTGGTTTCTATCATGGATGAGAATGTCCACGGTGGACTGTTCGGCCTGGGTGGCAGACTGTCCATGGTTGAGAGATAAAATTCCACTAGTTTGCAGTGTTCCCTGTCGAGGTTTTATGGTTGAACGGTGGACTATCTGGCCTTGAAGGGCGGACTATCCGCAATGCATTTCTGGCAGGGATTTGGCAGCCGCGGTTAAGGTTTTTATTTTTGAACTACGGACTGTCTTCGCTTGTTGAGAGGTCAAGCCCCATTTGTGTGTTGAGTGTCAAGTGATATGTGCCTTGACCTCACTTGTGTGTGATGAGAGCATTGTCGGGATGGTAGTGGGGTTTTGCTGTTTAGCCGCTTTTAGTGTGTGCTTAATTTGCTTCAGCTATTCAGTGTGTCTGAGTCGGTGTTGTGTTTGTGGTGGTGTGTGTCTGTATCACGGTTCCAGCTTGTGTCTCTTGGCCTACGTGTGCAGGTACATGGACGGGCGGTGGTCGACGACTGAGTAAGCTCTCCGATGGACTGTGAGGCTACTCCAATGGACTGGAGATGTCGTGCGGGGCCGTGGTGATCCAACCCTGGCACATGGAGTGCGAGAGCACGAGCCAAAGCTCTCCGATGGACTGGAGACCCTCTGATGAACTGGAGGTTGTTGACGTCTCTTAGCATAACAGATTTTACTCCGCAAGCGCACGGAGATTCGCTGTAGCTTTTTCACTCAGAGTATTCCGAGTATCGTAAAAATCCATAGGGAAGCAAGGGCGAATAGGTGGAATGAAATGTCGAACTTTCAAGCAGTACTATAACTTAGATAAAATACCAGCTAATCTTACAACGGGGTTAAGATATCAATATAGTGTATGGTGGGAAGAGTAAAACAGGGACTAAAGAAGCCTAACACTTAGTAGTTGCCTGGGAGGACAACAAGTAAGATTAGATTTCCAAACTCTACTACTTAACAGCTGCAGAGGAGTATTCGCGGTTGAACTAAGTTAACTGAAAACAAGCTAGGATCTTACGTCGAGCGAAATTCCGGCGCCTCGAGGGGTCAAGGGGTAGATAGTAGACCTCCGAAGGAGACCCCGCTAACGCCTACGGGCTTACCGAACGACGGGGTGGAATACTGAGACCTCTAGAGCTGTCATTAGAGAGGCTACCAACCAGATCTGCATGGGTAAGATGGCACGCTATACTAGTGTTCAAGTAAGAACTTGAACACTAAAGCTTTTCCTTGATCAGAGGGTGAGAACTAACTTAATCTTAGATCAAAAGCCTAAGACAAGCTAATAGCACTGGCAAGTCTAACAGGATTCAGATAACTTAAGAACAACACAAACCTGAGCCTTGGATCTAGTGTGCAATAAAGGTACACCACACTAGGCAAGCATTAAGAATGAAGTAAAGTATAACAAAAGATAGAACAATGATATATATTATACTGGAGTAACAATAGTACAAAGATAGAAAGATACAAGAGCTTTACCAAGACTCAAAGAAGACTCCGGAATCCCTAAGGCACAAGCTCAGACTCAACTCTAACTCCTAGGACTAACCTAGTGATACAAGACTAAACGATAGTATGAGCTACTCAACTTCCGCACTTCCAAGTGAGTGGGGGTACTTATAGGGTCGGTATGACGGTTAAGGGGACAAGTGGCAGGTCGGGCGGCCTGGTAGGGAGCCGGGCGGCCCCACCCCAGGTCAGGCGGCCTGGCCAACCGTTGGATCCACCGTCATTCTTCATCTTGTGGTCCATCTTGACTTCCCAAGTCGGTTGCATGGTGGTTGAGGCGGTTATCCTGTGTTTTCTCCCGAACCATTGGATCTCACTTGTATTTCTTCCTTAGCTACAGGATTGAAGTGCCGAGGATTGCTGATTTCACCAATCCAAGTGTTGGATCGATGATGTGGCAAGCCTTCCGGGACTTGATGTGGTGGTTTCGGCATTTGGACTTCATAGCTGTGTTGACACGTCACTTAGGCACATGCAGGTCGAAGATGAAGTGAATTTGCCACATTGTCAGGCCGGGCGGCTTGGGGTGGAGCCGGGCGGCCTGGCCCACTTGCTATTCACCTCCTGACTAAGCCATATTTTGCCTGTTTTCAGCTGATCTTTCTCCTGCAATCTAATATTCAACACAACTTGTGGAACTATGTTAGTAGCAAGGGTTAATCCATACTTTGGCATATTTTCCTCCATGTTTGTGGTTAGTTGATGGTCATTGGTGGTGCAATAATGACCATCAACATCCCCTAAGCTTAGACCTTTGCTCGTCCTCGAGTAAAGCCAAGATGGGTTATGGATCAAGAGTTGCTGCAATATCGATGCTCATAAATAGGAGTTATGCATAGACGACACCCATGCTTTTACCTCAAACCATAGTGTATGCAATGATCACTCTTACTCATACATGTAGTGTATCTTTTTGTCTTACCATGTCTTGGGCGGTTGAAAGGAAGAACGACTTAGCTGCAGGTTCTGCTCCAAACATGTCTTTTGGGATTTTCATCTCAGGTGTTTTTAAAGATTTTTTCAAAAAGAAAACAAGTTTCCCCAGAGGTACTCTTAATCGCTCAAAGTGTATCCTCACCATTTGAAGCCAAGAGCATGGCTAAGAACTTCCTATACTAAGATTTATGTGGAGCTCAAAGTCATGGAAGAACTTAGCTTACTTAAATTGTTTGTTTTGCAAAGCCAAAGATTAGACCAAAGAAATGTACTATATCATCTAGCCTTGTTCATTTGTTAGAGCTTTATTTGGTGGATGGATGGATGAATCTCCTTGTTTCCTTTTCTTCTCCTTTTTGATTGATAGGTATGAATATGGAGCCTTTTTGTATTTTTCTCTCTATTTGCCATGCTTGATTAGCATGTTTGTCTGTTTCTCATATTTTTGCCATGCTTGACTAGTATGTTTTTTTTATATTTTTGTTGGCTCCATACTCTACCTCTTTTTGATTGGAAGAAGTAAGGCTAAGGGTATTATTTTGGAGACATATGGATGCATACCTGGTATAGGTAAATGCATTTGTGGTGGTGGATTTTTTGCTCCAACAATTCACAAGATAGAGATGGTTCCATTCTAAGAGATTCAAAATTTGACAAAGCTCAAAACAATTATAAGTAGCTTAAACAAGCTAGGCTTAGATATTTCAGTGTATTTGGCTCTGGTAGGTGGTCAAAACCGATGGGAGAACTTCATTTTATTTTTCAAAAGAATAAACCTACGATGTTTATCTTAGTAGGGACATGTGGAGAAAACCTAGTGCTTAGGCATATCATTTCTCACAACAACTTAGACAAGGTTATGCAAATGACATCCACTAAGTACAAGATCAAGTTTTTAACTTATACACACAAGCTCAAAATTAAGCTAAGTGTAGAACGTGCATAAACAACTAAGCATGAACATAATAGAGCAACTATTCATCATTTTCATATGAAAGACATATGCATCAAAGTTGGGACACTACTACAAAAGTCCGCTACGGGAACACCACCCAAATAGAACTAGGAACGGCTCCAATTTAGAGCCGTTCCTGCTGTGCCCAAGGTGAGTCCCACATGGTGCACCGCTCCTACTGCAACAATAGCAGAAGCGGTGCACCTTACCAACCGCTCCACCGCTCCAGGAGAGATCATTCAGCAGGAGCGGGTCACCTTACCACCCGCTCCTGCCGTGCTTCCTACAGCAGGAGCGGTGGACCTTACCACCCGCTCCTGCTAAAGCAACAGCAGGAGCGGTTGGTAAGGTCCACCGTTCTTGCTGTTTCCCCACCCATATATAGTCTTCTTCTTCCTCGGGTTACAGTATGCCTGTGGAGGAGCTTCATTGTTGAAAGCTAATGGCGGCCAAAATTTGAAAAATAGGAGGGGAAGCTTTTTTCCTCTATTTCTTGGAAGTTAGAAGCTCCATAAGGTAATCCCTCCTCAATCTATGCATCTAATTTGAGTATCTTCAAATCATTAGGTGCTAAAATAGCTAGGATTTAATGTCATTATCTCTCCTCTCATCATCAATGAGCATTTAATACTTTAGGGACCACATAATCTAGGTGGTAATGCACTATTTTAGGGTTTTCTCAACTTGGGATTAGCAATTGGGGTTACTCTAGGTGTTGTATGGTCTTTATTAGTGGATCTCTTCTCTTTTAGATCTAGATCTAGATGTAGTGTGAAACCCTAGGTAAAGGATGGTATATTATTTAATTTTATAATGTAAATGTTCATATATTCATGATAATACCTCATTAATTTCCGCCATAAATATATTTTAGGTCGTAGAATATTCAATATTCAGGATAATATACCACATCATTTTCTGTCATAAATGATAATGTACAATATACCATCAACCAGATCCTCATTATTTATACTCTGTACATTCTTGTTATCTGGTTTTTATATATTCTAGATGGCACGTGTTTAGATGTACAACTGGCCAAGGATAGAGCGTCCTTACCGTGATGAAGTGGATAAATTTGTTGAAGCTGCGAAAAAGGATACAATAACGAAGCATGTTAAAGGCATATGTTGTCCTTGCAAAAACTGTAAAAACATGACGGGTCACGACATGGCAGGCATATGACATCAATGGCCAGACATTCTATACAGCTGCAAAGGATAAGAAAAACGTGTGCAGAAATAATGGAGTCCGGATTGACGCCATCGATGACGAAACGGGCAGCAAGGTCACATATTTTGGCTTCATAGAAGACATAAGGGAGTTGGACTACAGATCAAACATACAAATTCCTGTCTTTCGATACCAATGGGTGAAACACCCACAAGGTGTACAGGTTGACAACTATGGACTCACAATAGTTGATCTTGCCAAGGTTGGTTACAAAAATAACCCTTGGGTGCTGGCCAAACGCGTTGGACAAGTTCTATATATCATCGACCCACGTCTTAAGAATCAGAAACACATAGTTGTCGCCGGCAAACAGAGTATTATCGGAGTTGATGGTGTCGATGATGTCGAGACCTTCAATGACTATGACAACATGGAGTTTTTTACAGACCTATCGACCAAGATCAAGAAAGTATATCCTCACCTTATTCTGCTGAGCTCTATTCTCCTCCGCAATTCTCTTCTCGTTCGCATGAGGAAAATTCAGAGAACTAGTTATTTTCCTCTTGTGCCCATACAATTGGTTCCGCTTTGCTCCGCATCATCTGGAATCTCGCGCGATGCGTCTCGAGATAAAGATACTTTACCATTAAAATCATCTTTTTCCCGTTGCTATTTCTTTTCGCACGCCTCGCTTCATACGGAGTACCTGATATCATCTACCACTCTTTCCAATCTTGCAAAGGAAATGAAGCCTTGGGTACGCACAGATGGAGAGCCAAAAACTGTAAACGCTTAATGTTCGATTGTATATGTCATGACCGCTAATTAATGAATGCCATTTTATGACTTCGTATATGCGTTTAAATTAATGAGTGCCTTTGTACATACCATTTCAATTTAGAAACTTAAACATGCATGTATTTCAATTAATAGAATAAAAAATAAATTTAGAAACTTAAACATACATGTATTTCAATTAATAGAATAAAAGAATAAATTTGGAAACTTAAACATGCATGTATTTCAATTAATAGAATAAAATAATAAATTTAGAAACTTAAACATGCATGTATTTCAATTAATAGAATAAAAGAATAAATTCACAAATAAAGGAAAAAAAGGACTCAAAAGAAAAAATTAAAAAAATCAGAGCGGTGGTGCCCCAGTGGGCCGGGGCGGCCCACTAGGGCACCGCTCCCACCCTCTCCACCGCTCCCTCACCCGTCCTCACTCCTATTGTAGAGTCCACCGCTCCTGCTCTTTTTACAGGAGGCCTGCTCTTTTTACAGGAGGTCCACCGCTCCTGCTGTTTTTACAGTATGAGCGATGGATACCGTCCACCGCTCCTACTGTTGGACGGGATCCACCGCTCCTGCTGTTGTTTCCACGTATAAGTGGCGTGGCGGGAGCCGAAATTTTTCCAAGTCCCGGCGGCCATTCTTCTTCTTCGCGCTGTCAGGCTGCCCAAATTTTCGGTTCCTTCCGCCGCCGCCGGTCTGCCTCCTCCACCGAGCCGCGCCCTCCGCCGCGTCGCGCCACTGCCGGTCTCCTCCTCCGCGGCGTCGCGCCGCCGATACGCCTCAACGCCGGGCCGCATCGCCGCCTCGCCCACGCAGAGCCGTGCCGCCGGCTCCTCATCGCCGAGCCGCGCCGCCGCCGCTCGCCTCCTCCGCCGCGTCGGTCCGCCTCCACGCCGCTCGCCTCCTCCGCCGCCGCCTCCTCCACGCCGGTCCGCCTCCTCCGCCGCCGCCTCCTCCACTCTGGTCCGCCTCCTCCGCCACGCTAGTCAGTATATTTTAGTGTAATTAGTTAGTTTTTTTGCCAATAGTTAGTTTTTTAGTTAGTACAAGTTATTTAGTTAGTTAGTTAGTATATTAGTTAGTAGTTAGTATATTAGTCAGTATATTTTAGTGTAATTAGTTTAGTGTAATTAGTTAGTTTTTTTTGCCAATAGATAGTTTTAGTTATTTAGTTAGTTAGTATGTAAGTAGTTTTAGTTAGTGAGTAGATAGTTTATTTTAGTTAGTAGTTTTAGTTAGTTTTTTTTTGACAATAGTGACTACTTAGTAGTTTTTTTTGCCAATAGTGTAGTTAGTGAGTAGATAGTTTATTTTAGTTAGTAGTTTTAGTTAGTTTTTTCTTGGCAATAGTGACTACTTAGTAGTGTTTTTGCCAATAGTGTAGTTAGTGAGTAGATAGTTAGTAGTTTCATGTATATTCATTATATTTTTATGTATATTTTTTTCATGTATATTCGATTTTCATGTATACTCATTTTTCATGTATACTCAATTTTCATGTATATTTGATTTTCATGTATTTTCATGTATACTCATTTTTCATGTATACTCAATTTTTATGTATACTCAATTTTCATGTATTTCCACCTTTTATGTATATTAATGTGTCATGTACACTCATTTTTCATGTATTTTCATCTTTTATGTATATTCATGTGTCATGTATACTCATTTTTTATGTATATTCAGTTGTCATGTATACTCATACTCATTTTTCATGTATATTCATTTCTCATGTATATGATCTTTATTTATCATGGATATACTCATTGTTAGATTACTTCGTGTTCTAGAAAAAAATAGTTAGGTCACCATGGTGAGTCCTAGAGGACAATGCATTTCTCGAAGAAATTCTTCTCGATGAGAACGCACTCAATTCCGACTTGGCAGATGACAATGTCGAGTTGTAAGACCCAGATGCCGCGGACTTACTTGCCATCAAACGCGATCGAGAAGTCGCGAAGGATCCTAACTACGTGCCCTCTCTCGAGGTGTGAGTCTAAACGCGATCGTTTAGTTGTAAGGATATAAATTCATCGTTTCGTTAAAACTCTCGTACGAAGCAGGAACAACAAATGGTCGAAGCTGACACTCGGCCCGAACAACAAATGGCCGAAGCTGACCCTTAGGAAACCGGAACAAGCAAGAGGAAACATGGAGGGAAGCGAGCCAAGAACAAATTAATAGAAACAATTTACACTGTGAGGGAGATTGGCGTTGCTGGAGAACCACCGGAGCCTATTGTGGTGAGAGCAAAGTTCCGCAATGCCGTAGGTGTGGTAACGAGGACATGGATGGAGATAATGTGGACTGATTGGCGGGAGGTTCCAAAATCAAGGAAGGATTTCTTATGGGCAGAGCTGAAGAAATGGTTCCAGTTCCCACATGGTACCGAGGAGAAGGCAAAGGCGTATGCTCTTAAGCAGATGGGGGTATTCTTATCGTAAATGGAAAACAGACCTTACTAACAAGTATTTGAAGAACGACCTTACTCCATTTGAGGTGTACGGTAAGATCACCCAAGCCCAGTGGGATGAGTTCAAGAGGCAAAGGACAACTAAGCAAGCCATAAAGCTTAACAAAGCGAACTCAGCGCTCGCAAAGAGAGACGTGCACAAGCCACATCTTGGGCCTACTGGGTACGCTGGCAAAACTGTGAAATGGCAGAGAAAAAGGGAAGATTTGATAGCTAAAGGGCTACCTGACCCGTACGAAGGGTTAAATGAACGGACGTTCCAATGGGTCAAGGGCCGAGAGGTCAAGGTGCCTGAGGGAGAAAGAGATTTTGCTAAACCTCAGACCAAAGAGGTGGTGGAACGAATCAAGTTTTGGGCAGAGCAAGAGAAAGAGAGCAAATTTGTTAGTGATCGGGAGCAAGATGCCTTGACCCAAGGATTAGGCACGCAAGAGCATGGAGGCAAAGTGCGAGGGCTCTCGTCCAAGATGAACTGGAAGGAGGGGTTCACTACGGACAGGCACAAATATAAAAAACATGATCGCTTCAAGCAAGAGATGAAAGAAACTGCAAAGGAGGTATTTATGGAAGAGTTCAAAAGTTTCTTGACGGCTGAGGGTAAACTTTCTGCACCGGGCAACATCCCACTACTCCCAAGTTTTCCAGTTGACAGCATAAGTCTCCAACTCCTTGCGAGCTGCACATCCCACTTGGAATACATGGAAGGACAGAGGAGGTAGCAAAGGCAATAGCGATTCCTGGCAGCGGTCTTTTCCATGGCACTCCAATCCCGTCGGAATATGTAAGGGTCGAGGTCTTTAGCGTTGAAGCTAAACACGCAGAAGAAATGATAGACATCCCCACGCCAGAAGGGATCCACTTTCTCAGCCAGACTGTGGAATAGTTCATCTTGTGGAATAAGAAATACATTCTCAACCTGACACTACAAGAACAACTACAGGAACCCAAACAACTAGCAATCGAACATGCAGATCCAGTTTGTCTCGAACATGTTGTTGAGAAGCCGGCTACACCTCCCGATGCCGCTGAGAAGCCGGCTACACCTCCCGATGCCGTTGAGAAGCCGGATACACCTCCAGATGCCAAGGAGCCAGCAGCAGCTAAAGATGCTCCACCTCCAGCGGTGCCAACATTGGTACGTACATATGAAAAAGATGCGACACCGGAGGTGGACATGTGGTTGAAAAAAAAACAAGCAGGAAATGATAACGAGGTGACAACTAAATTAGTTCTGGTTCCCGATCTAAAAGACTACAAATCTTTCATTGGACTTGTGGGGGATAGATATCCCCTGGGCCCTCACGGCGAGGATTCAGTACATGGGCCGTTGGAGGGCCCAGTAGAGACAGCAGGCCCTTTTTTAGGGTGCCGACTGGTCTCATGGGCCCGAGAATAGATGGCGAGCTTGAAGACCAAGTCAAAGGCGTTATAATTCAGGAAAGACGCAGGGAGTTGGTTCGGACTCTAATTACGGGAGCAGCAGGACTCAAGGAAGAAAACATGTAATCGTGGATTCTGTATACTCTTTAGGCTTCCAAACATAGTAGGACTCATAGATAGAAATTGACTTGTAACCCAAGCCTGGCCGGATTATATAAGGCGGGTGAGGGACCCCTACGTAGATCATCTATCATCTCATCGCTCACCAGCCACCAAACCTCCAGACCCTCGTTGTAACCTCGAGAACTCAGATCAATACAACTCGCCCCAAACAGGACGTAGGGTGTTACGCTTATTGCGGCCCAAACCTGTATAAACTCTTGTGTTTTGTTGCATCTCTACGCAAACCATCGAGCTACGCCGATCTCGCCACCCCAAAAGCATCACGAGACACACCCCGTGGTGCATTGCCGGTATCAAACACCGACAGTTGGCGCGCCAGGTAGGAGAGGCGAAATCAGCATCAGCTAGCTCCATGGCCAATCATTTCATCAACGGCTTAACCCCAGGCGACATGATCTAGTTCGGATCAATCACCTTCATCGCTGATCGGAGCGGCGACCTCCACCAGCTTCGCAGCACATCGGTGCGACCACGCATCGTCGTGGAGCCGTCGACCACTCCAGAGCGGCCTGCACCATCGGATTGTTGCTAGGGACCAGCGCCTCGTCAGCATCCACCAACTCCGCGCCAAGCTCCAGCACATCGGCGCAAGGCGCCGGCCCCTCGCCAAAATCCGGCTCCACGTCGTGCTGAGTCAGATCGGGCTCCCCGTGGTCACCATGACTCGGGAGCGCGAGCCAACCGCGGGGTCTCCTTCAGGGCTGGATCTACATCAACCACGCCAGCCCGAGCGGAACCTGTGACGACCACCGCTTCGACCCCGACCCGTCGCACGGCGCTCTTGACCTCCCCGACTCAAATCTGGACTCGGATTAGTCGGGGGCCAAGACCAGGTTCCGAACCCCTCACGAGATCCGCGGCGGGCCCACGCCTCAGGCAGCACTCCACAAGGCTCGGGGCGAGTCCCTGTTGATACTCGTTCCTGGGTCCCACGTCCGCTACGGGTCCCACCACCTCCGCCAGCATTGAAGCGGGCCCGGCCGGCCTCGCCGGCCTAGGGCCGAAAGAAGACTCGGGTGGAGCCTGCCGTTCCCTCCATCCCGTTCGGTCTCTGCAACTCTGCTGCCACATACCAGGGGCTTCTCTCCCGTGCCTCGGCTCCCCTCAACAACGACGAGGGTGCGCGGGGGGCGCCCGACTCAAGACAGTCCGTGTCTCTTCCAGACGATCGCATCTACAGTGGGCTCGACGAGCCGCCGTCAGGTCGTCACCCACGACTCGTCATCAATCTTATGCCGGCGGGAAGATCCGTTCGCCGGAGCACCTCGCCGACTAGCGAGGCTCGCCGTCGCCCGGTGAACAATGAGAGGGCTCGTGACTCAGGGCGCCCTCATATGATCTACGACATCGATACTCCTGCGGTCTCCGAACACGTTGCAACTACCGCAACGACCACGGTGTCCACGGTCCCTGCCTCGGACGCCAGTGTGGGGGTGGCGGCCACGACCACCGGCAGGTCCCAGGGATTGTTTTTCGGCTGCACTCTCTGCTTCCCCGAGGTCTTCGTGATCAGCGGTGCGGCGAATGAGATCAACAAAGTGGTCTCGGACGATGAGCAACCCATCCTCGCCGAAACCTTGCAAGATCGCCACAGGAGAGACAGGGCGAACCGCATCCGTAACATCCGGCGCTGCCACATCCTGGGGAACAAAGTGGTCTCGGACGATGAGCAACCCATCCTCGCCGAAACCTTGCAAGATCGCCACAGGAGAGAGAGGGCGAACCGCATCCGTAACATCCGGCGCTGCCACATCCTGGGGAACAAGGATCCTACGCTTCCTGTCTCGATAGACGAGATAACTTAGACGAGCGAGAATGAGCAGGAAGTACAGAGCCACCGACGCAGGAACCAGACGCGGGTAGCGGCGTCGCGATTGGGAAACTGCTCAAGCCAAGCGACAGCGAGTGGCAGCGCTCCCCGCACGCAATCTTCTGAAGGAGTTCGAGGGAGTCATGGAGACTCCGAGTCAAGCAGGAGGGGCGTTGGTCAAGCTCTGCGAGCTTATCCCTAACAACGAAGATGGGGTGGCCGTCAAGACCGTTCTCGCTCGGGCAGCAGACCACCTCGTGCCCAGGCAGCAAGAGGTTGCTGACGCACGACAGGTCATCAACGGCAACCGCGACGCACGTCACAGCATTGAGCAATCTCGTGCTCTGAGGCACCAACTCGAGATAGACTGGCGCGTGAACCACGACCGAGACTACGGCCCCCCGCAGCGCGCTCCAGCCGCCAGGTGTCACTCGGGGGCTGTCTCCGTGAACAGCTTCGCCCCCCGAGTCAGATCTGAGCGGGATTGTCGACCTCAGTCCCTGCCTCGCCGCCCCGTGGAGGACTGCGGCAACCCAGCTGGTACCGCAGAAGCTGCTATAGTAGCCTTCAGTTGGAGAATTCAAGATGTTGCGTGGCCACCCAACTTTAAAATCTCAAACATTGAAAAATTTGAGACAAAGATGGATCCGCGGAACTGGCTGGCCGTGTACACTACCGCGGCCCGAGCGGCCAATGCCTCGAAAGATATCATGACGGCCTATGTCCCAGTGAAGTTGGGGTAGGACGCGCTTCAATGGCTTCGCCACCTCAGGCATGGCAGCATCGAGGATTGGGGCGACTTCCGACGCCTGTTCATCGCCAACTTCCAGTTACTCTCCGACAAGCTGGCGCAACGGTGGGACCTCAAAACCATCAGGCGCACGGATTTGGAGAGCCTGCGATCGTACCTCAAGTGGTTCCAGGCTCTCAGAAACCGCATCCCCGATGTATCTGAGGATACGGTGATTTATGACTTCCTCCAAGGCTCCAACGACCAGGTCTTCATCAAGCACATACTAGAAATGGCGCCCACCACCTCGGAGCATCTCTTCCAGGAAGCGGACCGCTACATCACGGCTCTGCAAGAGATGGGGATCTCGCTCAGCGAACTCAAGAGATCGGATACCCCGTTCTTCGGGATTGTCCCAGTCGTAGGCGAATACCCGCTCGGACACATCTATCTGCCGGTCGCTTTTGGCACGGCAGAGAACTTTCGCATCGAGACGTTGAGATTTGAAGTCCCGACATTCAACTGCGTCTACAACGCCATCATCGGGCGTCCAGGGCTAGCCAAGTTCATGGCTATCCCACATTACCTATAACTAGTTCTCAAGATGCCAGCCCCAAGTGGTACTCTCTCCATACGCGCCGACTTCAAGGGAGCCTCGGAGTGCGTACAAGAAGCCATGCAAATGGCCCTTGAACAGAATCATATGGCGGCACAGAAGAAATTCAAGGCGGACGAAGCCGGCATGTCGCGGGAAGACCTCCAGATTCCGACTCAAGAGGCGGCCTCTAGCGCAGCAATTCAACCAGCCGTCCCGACGAAAGAGATAAGTCTCGACCCCTCGGACGCGACAAAGACGACCGCCATCAACGCTCTTCTTTCTCCCAAATAGGAAGACGTGCTCGTCCAGTTCCTGAGGGCCAACCGCGACATGTTTGTATGGAAGCCAGCTGACATGCCTGGGGTCCCGAGGGAATTGGCCGAGCACCAACTCAAAGTGTTCCCCAATGCCAAACCCATCAAGCAGAGGCTGCGGCGATTCACTCCAGAAAAGCGAGAGGCCATTAGGGCAGAGTTAACCCGACTAAAGGTTGACGGTTTTATTAGAGAGGTCATGCATCCCGAGTGGCTTGCAAATCCTGTACTCGTTCTCAAGAAGAATAAAAAGGACTAGCGAATGTGTGTTGATTATACTGATCTCAATAAGCACTGCCCTAAGGACCCGTTTGGGTTGCCTCGATTGTTACTCAGGCTATCATCAGATTAGCCTAGCAGCCGAAGATCAGGAGAAAACAGCGTTCATCACGCCTTTTGGTGCCTATTGCTATACTTCAATGTCTTTCGGGTTGAAGAACGCGGGAGCAACGTACCAAAGGGCGATTCAAACTTGCCTCGCTGATCACTGGGGCGAGCGCGTCGGGGCTTACGTTGATGATGCTGTAATCAAGACCAAGAACGAAGAGGATTTCATCGACGATCTGCGCCGGGTGTTTGACAGCCTGAGGAAATTCCAGTGGAAGCTCAACCCGACCAAGTGCGTCTTCGGCGTCCCCGCAGGTCAGTTGCTCGGTTTTGTCGTCAGCAACAGAGGAATCGAAGCCAACCCCGAGAAGATCAGGGCTATTCTGCGCATGCACCCTCCCAAATCGCAAAAAGACGCTCAGAGGCTGACTGGATGCATGGCAGCCTTGAGCCGATCCATATCACAGCTCGGGGAACGTGGCATGCCCTTCTACAAGCTCCTCAAAAAGGTCGATAGGTTTCAGTGGACTGCAGAGGCTCAGGAAGCGTTGGACGCTTTGAAAAAGTTCCTCACGTCACCTCCCGTACTCAAGTCTCCTAATCGTGCCACTGCCGACTCACCGGCGGAAGATCTGCTCCTCTACATCTCCTGTAGGACTCACGTGATCAGTACCGCATTGGTGGTCGAGCGACTGGATGGAAAGCACACGGTACCCAGGCAACATCCGGTCTACTTCATCAGCGAGGTCCTCAGTCCCTCCGAAATCAGGTATCCTCAAGTATAGAAGTTACTATACGCAGTTCTTATTACCGCACGCAAACTGCGCCATTACTTTGAGGAACATAAAATCATAGTGGTTACGGAGTTCCCAATCGGAGAGGTCTTGTGTAATCGAGAGGCCACAGGGCGTAACGCCAAGTGGGCTTGCGAACTGGGGGCTCACGACATTGAATTCCGTCCTCGTACTGCAATCAAGACTCAAGCACTAGCCGATTTCGTCTCTGAGTGGACTGAGCATCAAGTGCCTGAGAAGCCAGAAGTCATGGAAGTTTGGAAGATGTAATTCGACGGCTCGCTAAAGTTGGAAGGAGCTGGCGCTGGTGTCGTCTTCACCTCGCCAGCAGGGAAAAAACTCAAGTATGTATTGCAGATTCTCTTCCCGGTTTCCAACAACGCAGCTGAATACGAAGCCCTCCTCCATGGCCTGCGCATCGCCATATCACTCGGGATCCAGCGTCTAATGGCCTCCGGAGATTCCTTAGTGGTCATTAATCAAGTCAACAAGGAGTTGGATCGTTCCACAGAAAGTATGGACAAATACTGTGAGGCAGTCCGCAAGCTGGAAGGCAGATTTCAGGGCCTCGAGTACATTCATGTGGATCAGGATCGCAATGTGGACGCTGACATTCTATCCAAGCTGGGCTCATCACGTGCCAAGGTACCCTCTGGCATCTTTGTCCAAGAGCTTCATCATCCTTCCGTTCAGCTAGACGAGTTGAGCATATCTCCCGACCGGCATATCTTAACTCTGGATGCACCAACTGATTGGAGGGCCCCCATCATCAAGTACATCTTGAACGAAGAAATTCCAGAGGATAAAGCAGAGGCCGAGCGAATAGCGAGACGGTCTTCCAGTTATACTCTGATTAATAACGAGTTATACAAGCGAGCTGCCTCAGGAGTTTTGCTGAAATGCCTAAGTACCTCATCAGGGCAGGGTTTGCTAAAAGATATACACGCTGGAATCTGTGGAATTTATGCCGCCTCGCGCACATTGGTCGGGAAGGCATTCAGGGCTGGTTTCTATTGGCCCACAACGAAGAAAGACGCTGCCGAGCTAGTGCAGCACTGTGAAGCTTGTCAGTTCCTCGCCAAGCAGCATCACCTTCCAGCACAGCAGTTGCAGAATATACCGGTCTCATGGCCTTTTGCCTGTTGGGGTCTGGCCTTTCAAGAAATCTCAAGGTGGATACACTCATGTGCTGGTTGCCATCGACAAGTTCACCAAATGGATCGAGTTCAGGCCCATTGCTTCTTTAACGTTTGCCAAAGCGGTGGAGTTCATTCAAGACATCATCTTTCGCTTTGGGATCATGAATTCTATTATCACAGATCTAGGGTCCAACTTCACAGGCTCTGAATTCTTCGATTTCTATGAACAAAGGTCCATCCGTGTCAAGTATGTCTCGGTGGCTCACCCCAAAGCTAATGGGCAGGTCGAGCGGGCCAATGGCATGATACTGGATGCATTCAGGAAAAAGATCTTTGATAAGGATAAGAAGCTGGCTGGGAAGTGGATACGCGAATTACCGTATGTGGTCTGGAGACTTCGAACACAACCTAGCAAAGCTCTCGCAGGGAACACGCCCTTCTTCATGGTGTATGGATCAGAAGCAGTCTTACCTGCTGACCTCAAGTTTGGAGCCCCCCGTTTGGTTTTTAATAGCATTGCTGAGGCTGAAGCAACCCGACTCGAGGAGATCAACCTACTCGAGAAGGAGTGTCTTAACTCTGTTATTCAGTCGGCTCGATATCAGCAGACTTTACGTCGTTATCATGATCGATATACGAGGCCTCGTTCCTTCTCAATTGGGGACCTGGTGCTGCGCAGGGTGCTCAAAACTGCGGGACAACATAAGTTATCTCCTCCTTGGGAAGGCCCATACATCGTGATAGAATTTACTCGTCCAGGATCATATCATCTGTCTCAAATGGATGGGACACCAGTCGGGAACTCCTGGAATATAGAGCATCTGCACAGATTCTATGCATAGTGTTTTTCTTTCTCTATGATTTTTAGAGTTAGCGGTCAGTATCATCTTTTGTACTCTGTCCTTATTCATGTTCTATAAATAAATGTACTCTTGAGATAAAGTATTCAGTGTTCTCTTTCTAACTTTTTACTCGTGATATTCACTCGTCGTATACGGGCAATCGATCTAGGTCAGTCGACCGACAGTACGGTGCTATATGCCCACTCTTACTCTTGACGGGGATATCTCTGGCCCCAACCACGAGAGCAATCGGCCTAGGTCAGATGACTGACAGCACGGTTTTACATGCTCTCGTTCGAACTCATAACAGGGGAGCACTCAAGGCCCCAACAAAACAAAGGCAATCGGCCTAGGTCAGATGACCGACAGCACGGTGCTACATGCCTTTGCAGGACCTCATAATTGGGGAGCATTCAAGGCCCCGACTGAACAAAGACAGAAGGGCCTAGGTTTTGACGACCTACAGCTCGTTACTGCATGTCTTTGCTGCATCACCATACTCTATCTTACAGTATTCGTGTTTTTTACTGTTATATGTTGTTTTTCTTATATTCAGTTCAAACTCAGATTGTGATAATGTCGCTTGTTTTCTCTGCACAGGAATAACTCTCAGGTACGTATGGAATACTTTGATTTGTTTTCTAAATTAACTTGGTTTTTCAGAATAAATAATCAAGATCGTTGACACAAGATGTAAAATACATACACACAGCATTCAGTTCATTACGTTACATGGGGATCATTGTTTACTCATTGTCACCTACAAGGAGTTCAGCAATCACTCGGGCTTCATCTTCATGCTCAACACCCCGGTTCTCATTTACTATCTTTCTTGGTAAACCTGCCAAGTCAATCTCAGGTTGTGAACTCTTGATGACCATAAGGGCGCGAGTAAGTACGGTTTTTTAGTCGCTCAGACACCTTGGACTTCATATCATCCATGAAAGTTGTTATTCGATCACCAGAGGACGAGGTGCAGCTTTTTCGAGCACACAGATGTCTAGGATCTTGATCAAGGCAGTATTGGCATTTAAGGCAACCTCCTTTGCCTTCTCAAAGGCGTCTTTCAGCTTGTTGCAATTCCTCTTGCTAGTCTCATAGTTCTTTTTCAAGACCTCTGATACTTGAGCCTGATGAACAGCATGGTCTTGGGATTCTTTAAGTGCAGACCTTGTGGAGGCTAGTACCTTCTTCATTTTCTCATGGGTGCTTTGAGATTCAGCCAGTTCAGTTTCTTTGTCCTTAAGCGCTTGGCGTGCTAAGGAGTGGCTATTCTTCAAAGACTCCAAGGAGCTGGCGGTCTCACGGAACGACTTCTCAAAGCCATCTCGCGATCTTTGTAGCTGTTGATACTCATCATTTCTTTGGCGCATCTTCTCCTGTGGAATGATATAGTTCATATGCTTCTGTGAGCAAAGAATAGGCTAGTTGGGATTCTTGACAGGTTACCTCATGATTTTTCTTCTCAATATCCAGCTGTCTGCGCAGGTTCGCTGCTAGGTCTTTGGCTTGATCTTTGTCAGCGATAACATTGCGGTGCTCTGTGTCTCGAGTCATAGCCGTTTGTTTCAGGCGAGCAATCTCAGCAGTAGCAGCTGGCAGCAAGTCCTCAGTTTAGTTTGAGATCTCAGATATTGGAGTATGGAACAGTTGCATGCATACCTATTGTTTTAGCTTTTCGTGCAGCCTCAGAGTCAGCCAGTTGTTGTCTCAGAGTAGTAACCTCTAGATTGGATAGTGCGGCAATCTTCTCATGGATCAAGTTGGCCTACTGCACCCCACCTTGGAGCGTCTTTAGCATAGCCTGCAGAGAGCAATTCGAGTTGTTCAAGCAACAGTAAGGTCAAAACAGGTTATGTGCACAATTAGCATACCTCGAAAGCTGTCAGCAGCCCTGAGCTTGGGGGTGCTGGTACTATTTGGTGACTGTTATCACCTGCCTCAGTTGGAGGGGGTTGGGTGCTGCCTGGCTCAGTTGTGGCTAGGGAGTCTGATTGTCCTTTTTCGACTTGATCAGTATCCTTTGGTTCTTCAGTTTCTTTCTCTTGGGCCGACTCATGAGCTTCAGACGGGGGATGAGGAGTATCGCCTGTATCGATCTCGGTTAGACATTCCAGAGAGCTGGCAGCTTCAGGCAATGGCTCAGTTGCAGACTCTTGTTGTTTCTCTTCTGAAGCTGCCCCGGTTAATGCCTGTTGCCAGTTCTCAGATGGCATTGGTACCTCATGCATAGTTTCAGTGGCTTTACTCGTATGAGCAGTCTCATCCTCAGGAATATCTACTGATGTTGAGTTTGCGGGGTTTTTAGACTCTAAACTCTTTGATCCTAGCGATGTTTTCGGTCGGGGGCTTATGGTCTCAGTTTGTTTTCCCGTGGAGCATGTTGACAGTGACTCTATATCTTCATCAGAGCATATGGTGAAGGGGAGTTTGCACGTATCTCTGATAATTCGGTTTAGATCCATATCTTCTGCTATCAGATCAATTTCATCCACCTCAGACGGCAGTATGGATGCAGAAGGGGCTGATATAGTGTCATCATGATGTTTCTTGGATCGCCTCTCACGATGAGACAGTTGAGCTTGCTCTTCTTCTTTTCCTTCGTCCTCATCAACCAAGCTACTCCAGTCAACCCCAATTACGGTAATGTCAGTTTTAGCTGCGGTATGGGAGGAATATCTGGATTTCTTAGCTTTGTCTGCTGACTCTGGAGAGCTTGTCAGATCTTTGATTGTCCTCTTGTGTGTCCTCTACCTACGTGTCACCACAGTGCGCGTTGCTTTTGCCTTGATGCGCCCCTGACCAGTTGCAGCTCGTGTCTTTACACCACTTGGAGCAGCTGTTAGCTCGGGGGCTTTGGCGATGTTGCTCACACCGAGCTCTTGGGTGGTCTGGGCTGTACGTGGTATCACAATGAATGTATGCTCTTCATTGTTTCCTGCACCATGGGCAGGAGCAACAACAGCTTCCATCTCTTCAGTGGATAACTCAGATTGTCGTTTGGATAGCCCGATAGCTCCTGAGTTGTAGGGTCTAACAGAAACTTGGATATATTGCTCTACAGTAATCTCATGAATTAGAATGTGATTATGGGCAAGGATACTTAAAGAAATCACAGTAAGGTTACTTACAGTGGGAGTTGGATTCCAGGCAGAGTATGGTTTGGGAGTACCCTCGTTGTGAGCTTCACCTCTAAGTATCAACTCTACTTAGGCCTTGACATCGTCTTCAGTCATGGATCGGGTTGTTTCTCTAGTTGGTGAAGGTAGGACCGACGCCTAAGAGGGGGGGGGGTGAATTAGGATTTATAAAAACAAGGCTCACTAAAAACTACAACTACTAAGCAAAACCTATGCAAGTAAATCTAGCTATGTGCACTAAGGTTTTGCTAAGTGTTGCTACTTCTACCGTGGCCAAGTCTTGCAACCTAGTTCCACCTAGAAACTAACTTATCAAGCTAGTCTAGGAAAGTAAGCACACAATTGCAAGAATGTAAATGCGGAAGCTAAAGAGATGGGATAGAGAATGCAAACTCCTAATGGCGATGATGGTAGCACACGGTGAGGACACGGCGATGTTTTTCCCGAGGTTCGGGGAGACTCGCGGTCTCTACGCCCTACGTCCTCGTTGGTGCTCCACTAAGGGCTTTGCACTCGCATAGTCCTCAAAGGAATACGGCCTCGCCCTTTGCAAGGGTGGAGGTTGGCAAAGTGACTTCCGCGGAACTTAAGCCACCACGGTCGGGTCTCCGGATATCCTCAGTGCACACCCACCCGAACCTATCTCTCGCGTGGTCCTCCTGTACCACGGCCTCGCCCGCGCAAGGGTAGAGGATGGATAGGTCACTGGGGTCTTCCGAGTCCTTCTCGCGGAGCTACCCCGTCGTCTCCACTAAGGGAAGCTTTGGTCAAAACGCCGAGGGCCTTCCTCCCTCTCACAAGGTGGTGGCGGCCACTCCACACTCCGGAGGGTCTCGCAAGACTTACAGCCGCACTTGACATAAGGTCGTGCACGCAGGCACGGATACTAGACAAAATAGGCCTAAGCGAAGATGCTAACAAGCTCTTGCTATGCCGGGATGTGTCTATTTGCTCATATGGTGGTTGGGCACTCAAATGTGGTTGCTACACTTCAAATGGGCATGGAAATGTGTCTCAACACTTGTGCTAGGCTCAGGATACTCCAACCACAATGGGGAGGCCGGCCAAGGGGGTATATATAGGCCTCACCTCCAAAACTAGCCGTTGGGGGCTTTTTCAGCTTTTCTACGTACCCACCCTGTCCGACGGTGATCCACCGGACTGTCTGGTGCGTGTAATTTTCATCCTCTTCGAGTCGACCGTTGCTCTGACAATATAGCCGTTGGAGCCACCGGACTGTTCGGTGGCACCACCGGACTGTCCGACGGTGATCCACCGGACTGTCCGGTGCGTTGTAGCGCCGGGTCTTCGACTTGGAATGCTCTCGGTCTATATCATCCGGTGGCACCACCGGACTGTCCGGTGGTGAGCCACCGGACTGTCCGGCGGTAGGTTTTGCGCCGGACTTCGCCCCTTTTCTTCTCAGCCTATATCATCCGGTGGTGAGCCACCGGACTGTCCGGTGCATGGAAATTTGCACCGATTCTTCAGCTTTTGGCTTGGCTCCTTGTAGGCACCGGACTGTCCGGTCCATGCATTTTCTTCTGTTCTTGAGCCAAAAAATCGAGTCAGGACCTTCGCTTACACCTTGATGGCGACTTGGGTCTTTTCTTGTGTCTTTTAGATCCTCCTTTGAGGTGTTTGTACCCCAAGTCCACCAATTACACCCTGGGACTTTAGACAAAAACACTTGCACAAAATATTAGTCCCATGGCACGTGTTGTTAGTTCAACTACCAAAATCACATATGGGGACTAAGCACAAGGCTTAGGGTCCATTTTCCTTACAGTTGGATCACTAGCTCCGACATATAGATAGGCGGTGTAGATCCTATCCTTCAGAGGCTGAATGCAGCGATACACAAAATCTATCACCACGGCATGGGAAGTGAGGCCTCTTTCCTTCAGATTGGCTATTTCTTCCAGCAGTGTGTCAACCTCGGCCTGCTCCTCAACAGTTGGGCCTTTTTCCCAGCTGGGCAGCTTGCTGTCAGGTTGTCTCCCAGATCTCGAGGGGAGAGAGTTTCCATGATTTTCAATATAAAACCACTCGGAGTGCCATCCTCTGTTGTTATCTAGGAGGGGGATATCCAAATAAACAGCTTTGCGATTCTTCCGCAGCTCAAAGCTAGCCCCTCCAGTCATTTGTAGCACTCCGTCCCTCAGACCGGCTTTGCAGTAGTAAAGATATTTCCATATGCCAAAGTGCGGGACAATTCCGAGAAACACCTCGCAGAGGTGGAAGAAAATTGAAAGTTGAAGAATTGAATTGGGATTCAGATAGGTCAAATTGATGGCATAGAACTGCAACAGGCCTCGTGCGAATGAGCTAATGGGGAGACCTAACCCGCGGATGAAGAACGACATGAACACCATTGCCTCATAAGTATCCTCAGTTGGAGCAGCGTCATCCTTTTTCTCGCACACCCTCCAGTTTGCCACTTCCTTCGGAGGCAGGATGCCCATATCCACCAAAGATTGTAGCATGGGCTCGGTGACAATGGAGGGGCGGTACGCCAGGTATGGTGAAGGTATCTACCGGTTCTCGTTGTGCGGCAGGCCCTCAGTGGTGTTTCCGCGCTCGCTCAAGGTTTTCTTCTTGGGAGCCATGGAGGTGGATGTGTCTGTTTGGATGGGGATTCAAGAAGAAGTGGATGTAGTGGAACTTTGATTTTCAAACAACAATGGCGGCGGTCTCAGTGGGAAAGAATGGCAGTTCAGGTCTTGGATAAGAGAACTTTTGGTTTAGGGTATAGATCTCAAAATAACCCTGACGCCGTTAGTAACAGTTCACGTGACCGACGGAACTGGCGGATATCGTTAAGATTAACTCGTATCCCTTGACGGTAACATTTGAGTCGGATTGCACTGGAATTAAGTCGTCTATTTCAGTCGAGATGAGTTCTTAAGCATAGTTATTCAGTCGGTGTTCACAAGTACAGGTTCATGTTCTCTATTACTCGGAGAATGAGTTATCCAATCAGACCTAGCAGTTTAAGTCTTGCCTGAACTCTAGGCATAAGCGAAGTGTGGTTTCTTTTGTTGTATGACGCTCTTAGTCTTAGTTCAAAGAACTCAAAAGGTGCATTTGACTCGGATGCAAGATTTTTAAGATACGAACACAGAAGAACTCAGGAATGAAGGATAATAGATGGATTTCATTATATAAGAACATAGTTCATCAAGGTGGATTACATATAAGGGGAGAGATTATCCTAATCTACTACTAACTACTACTACTACTATGGTGGTGGTGGTGGTGGTGGCCTACACGCCGGTGGAGGGCCCGGCCGGGGGCCCAGTGACGCGGCGGCGCTTGGAAGCTGGAGCGTCGGCTTCATCACCGCCGTCGTGGCCGCCGTCGTCGCTCCCGTGGCCGCCGTCGCCGCCATCGTGGCCGCCCGGGCCATCTTGGCCATCGGGGGCATCGTCGTCGTCGGAGTCCTCCTCGCTGTCCTTCTCCTCGTCGTCGTCCGACTCCTGGAAGGCGGCGCGGCGGAGGCTGCGGAGCTTGGCGATCTCCTTGTGGCTGTAGCCCTGGGAGTCGTCAGTGTTGGGCTCTGAGTCGTCTTCCCGGGGCGGGGTATCCCCGAGGGCTTCCTTTTCCTCGCTGGAGGTGAAGTCCAGCAAGGACTCCTCGTCGTCGTAAGCGCCGCCGAAGAATGCGTCGTCGGAGTCATCATACTCCGACGACGGTGGCGAGCGCGCGCGCTTCTTCCCCTTGCCTCTGGCCATGGCTGAGAGCGAGAGGGTGGAGAGTTCTTGGGGCTTTCTTGAAAAGCTGGTACTCAATGGAGGCATAATGGATGGACGGGCAATGGCTTTGCTCTTATAGTACGGCCGCCTCGCTTCGATCTCTGTGAAAACGATTCAATAGGCTATGTCGTTTTGACTTCCTCCACGCGTCAATTATCGCGTGGGAGGGTAGTGGCTGTTGCGTGTTTGGAAGTTTCTTGTTTCCTGGGGCCCTTTTGGGGTAACTCCTCGGTCCCTCTGCTCGTTCCCTTTGGGTTAACCCCATGAGGTGCGGGATTTGTGGGAAAATTATTGTTTTTCCTAAAATATGAGAAAGCATGAAGCTTGAGTCGGTTTTCTATAACTTAGAAAACTGGGAGTAGATGGTAACTCGGATAAGAGGATTTGCTATTCCTCAAGTTGACTCGGCGCTTGAGGATTGCATCCTATGAAGCCTGATCAGAAAGTTTAGATCTTCAAGCTGATTGATACTCAAGTCAACTTGAAGCTCGGGGGCTACCCCGTGGGGTGCACCTGCCGGTGCACCATGAGAATTAGTATGTTGTTAACTCAAGCGCGGAACTCATGAACAGTATGATACTCTTGTTGGAGTCTCGAGTCAATTAATCTCTAAATTAACTCGAGCCTCGGGGGCTTGTGGGGGATAGATATCCCCTGGGCCCTCACGGCGGGGATTCAGTACATGGGCCATTGGAGGGCCCAATAGAGACAGCAGGCCCTTTTTTAGGGTGCCGACTGGTCTCATGGGACCGAGAAAAGATGGCGAGCTTGAAGACCAAGTCAAAGGCGTTATAATTCAGGAAAGGCGCAAGGGAGTTGGTTCGGACTCTGATTACGGGAGCAGCAGGACTCAAGGAAGGAAACATGTAATCGTGGATTCCGTATACCCTTTAGGCTTCCAAACAGAGTAGGACTCGTAGATAGAAATTGACTTGTAACCCAAGCCTGGCCGGATTATATAAGGCGGGTGAGGGACCCTTACGTAGATCATCTATCATCTCATCGCTCACCAGCCACCAAACCTCCAGACCCTCATTGTAACCTCGAGAACTCAGATCAATACAACTCGCCCCAAACAGGACATAGGGTGTTACGCTTATTGCGGCCCAAACCTGTATAAACCCTTGTGTTTTGTTGCATCTCTATGCAAACCATCGAGCTACGCCGATCTCGTCACCCCAAAAGCATCACGAGACACACCCCATGGTGCATTGCCGGTATCAAACACCGACAGGACTTGACAAAATTGCCGATTTGCCGGATTGCCCCCTGAAGTACGAATGTGGCAAACCCTTTCTGCCGGATTGGGCTCTTAATAGTGAATACATGCCAGGGGAGATGAAAAGATTTCACAATTGGTACCTGAGGGCAAGTAGACTTAAGGTTTCATTAGTAATGGCCTCCATTCCCAGTCGATGTTTCAACACACTAACCAGGAGTACAATCGTTGACTTTTCAGAGTTTCATAACATGTTCCGCCTAGGACAGGTGGACATCACTGCGATGACCCTTTGGTGCATGTAAGTCTCTCTGCCAATCCCATTAAGTGTGCATAATTAACGTAATATACTCTCGTATTTAACATCCATTCACTCTGTATAATATATCTTTCAGGATGCAGTGGCAAATGGCTAAAAGCATGGGTGATAAAAGAGTCGGGTTCTTGGACCCTTCGCTAATTAACCAGGAAATAAAAATTGAGAAAGAGGCAATCTGGTAAAAGTTTCACAAACAAGCGCAGAGGACCGTTGCCGTACATATTGTCACTGCCCTGACGTTTTTCTATGAAGAAAACCAAACCAAATACTTGCTCCATACAACTTTGAGTATGTCAAAAACCTATGCATTGATACGAAGTGAAAATTAAACACACACGATTATCTCTATATAACTTCATGCGCTTTGCTATTTGCAGCGGACACTGGATCTGTCTATACATCATGCCTAAAGAAAGCAAAGTATTGGTTTTGGACTCATTGGATGTCGACCCCAAGAGATATAAGCCCATTATGAATATACTACGAGTGTAAGATATATACCTACCATATTGGGTTCTCATATATATATATATCTTTGTGTCGTTTCGTCTTACTAATATGAGTTTCTATATAATAGAACCTTCAAAATGGCGAAGGAAAAGTATGGACTAACATTTCATCCAAAGCGCTAGGACAACATCATTTACAAAGCCTACTTCCCGGGATACTCTATAGTGCCTAATTCCAAACATAAGTTCAAATATTGTATTATAAGTCTAAAACTAATTAAACTGTTGTGAAAAAAATAGTGCCACAAGCAACCAAGGGGCAGTGGATACTGTGGATACTATGTATTTGAGTTTCTTAAGGTCAATGGGAGGTACAGAACAAATCCTAAAGATGTAAGTGCTTAAAAACACATCTCCCATTATCTCCTTTCATTGTATGTATTGCATGTGTGCATATAATGAAGAACACATTGGCACAAACACTCATATCATCTTTTTTTTTTGTTCAGGCCCCCCCTATCCCTTTGAAAGATCGGCCTCTCAACGAGTTAGATCTCATGAACAGCGTTGCCGACCTATGTCGTTTCACGATGCACGAGGTTTTCAATCGGCGAGGGGAATTCTTCGATCATGATGATTTTTTAGCAAAAATGAAAAATATCTTCCATTGATCGAGTGGGAGTATCACCATGTGTAATTAAGTTGTTGTGTACGATGTATGTGTATACTACCTATGCTGTTTCTTTTGTAACTTGGCAGAACGCACGACAAGATTCACAAACTTGAATGCATATGTAAATGTGCCTCGATAATTAATGTATATGTATATAGCGAGAAAGAATTAATATTCGACAAATATAGCGGGAAAGAACAGGGGGCTTTTTTTTCAAATATGGCGGAAAAGAAATAGGGCTTTCAAAATATAGGACGGGAAAGAATCAGGAGCTTTCAAAAATATGCAGGAGCGGCTCATATTACAGCCGCTCCTGCTAGTGTCATCAGTAGGAGCGGCTGAAACAAAGAGCCGCTCCTGTAGTGGCCACAGCAGGAGCGGTGCAATCACGGCCCGCTCCTGATGTGGCTAACAGCAGGAGCGGTGCAATCGTCGACCGCTCCTACTGTGACCACAGCAGGAGCGGTGCAATCACGGCCCGCTCCTGCTGTGACCACTGCAGAAGCGGTTCAGGCCCGCTCCTACTGCATGTTCCACTACAGAAACCTACGAGCGGGAACACTTGCCAAAATCGTTCCTATAGGAGTGTCTAGAGCCATTCCTTTTGCAACTTATTGTAGTAGTGGGAGTTGCTTTTATTAACACTTTTTTTAGATAAAGGAATAAAAAGGAAATATAAAAACATTATTAAAAGTACTTACCTTGGTAGGACGGTGATGCTGCTGCTCGGTCGGACGGGGTACTACTAGTACTGGTAGGACAGGTGATGCTGCTGCTTGGTCGGACAGGGGTACTGCTGCTGCTTATGGAAGGAGACAGGGACAAGAGACGGGGACACCTAACTCTGAGGGGACACAGGCGCGAGGAGGTATGCTCATAATGGTCTACCATCCCCCCAAGCTTCAATGAAGCTAGGGGTTTTGGTAATAGTAGTTGTAGAAGTTCTGAGCATTGAGGAAGCCAACTCTAACTTGCTCGTTTATGTTCTGGAGTATTTCTGTGTTGGTTTGGAGCCATTGACCCATCTCTTCCGTGCGTTGGTAGATGTCACCTACCTGCTGATACAGCCTCTGATCGTACTGGCCCAAATTCATCCCCCCCATTGCGGAGTTGATGTCGGCCATGCCAGGTGTTTGGTACCGGGCTGAAGCAGAGTGACCTAGGTCTCTACTGAGTGCACGTGATGCACTACCGCCTCCGTAGTATTGTGTACTATGGGAAGGCTGGTAGGAACTCTCGCCACCAGTACTGGAGAAGTACCAGGATGGCTCAGATGGTATGGAAGCATGGATGGGTTCCTCAGAATCCTCTCTTCGGGCTCTGTGGTGTGACTCTTCCGCTCACCGTCGCTGGGCTCTGGTCATGACGCCGCAATGCTTTGGCGTGGTGCCTCCACATCTAGCTGCATGGTTAGGCTTCTAACGGTGTACATGTCGAACTGCAGTGCTGGAAGCGGCAGCTCAAGACTGTGCCCGAACCATGTCATGATCATTCTCCCAGTTGCGGCGTCTCGCCTCATAAAATGTGCCTGGACAAAGTGCTGCTCCCCCACATAGTATGATGTGTCGTCGAGAAGGTAGTCAAGTTGGGCATTCTCTAGGAGGCCCAAGTTGGCTGCTATCCTGGTGACAAAGGATGATGCTTATAGGGGTGTTGGTCGCTCTCATGCCCATCCAGTGATGGAAAATGTTGAGGACCAGAGCATAGCGCTTCTTTTTGGCCATGGCATAGAGGCACTTGAGGTCTTCGTTGGGTGCACAACGAACCTCGCCTCTTGGAAAGACGATGAGCGAGACCCAGCGAGCTAAGAGTCTTAGAGTGGGATTGTAAATTTTGGTGGTGCTGTGTTTCCCCTTCCTGTACTCTCCACATATTTACACCCAAAAAGATTTCATGTCATACCCGGCCGGGTCACTCAACGAACAGTTAGAGTGGAAGCCCAGGAGGTTGGCAAACTGCCATGAGTAGACAGAAAATTCAGTATTGAACAGGTGGAAATTTATAAACGTACCTGTTGTATGCTTATCCATGCGGAGAGTCATTAGGAACTTTTGTGTGAGAAGGACGGATCCTTTCTCTGTAATGTTAGCGAAATCCGACCAACCTACATAATCAAAGGCTTTAATGAATGGGTCCAACATACCTATCTCGACGAGGAAGAAGGCGTCGAAGCACTTGGTCCTCCCAAAGGTCTTGGTGGTAAGAGCTTGTAACACCTGGGCTTTCTGATCGCCTTGGATGTTGATATCCTGCAGGTTCATCAGTCGGCGCTGCGGTTGTTGCTGAGAAGAAACTCCTTCATCTTGCTCCTGGTCCTGGCGGCTGTGTGTACCGCTGCCAGACATCCTGTCGAACACTGCGGGAGTCCTGTCGGATGTTGCTGGGGTCCTGGAGCTTCCGCTTTGTGAACGAGAGCGAGAGCACTCGTCCAACGAAGACGGGAACATCAGGTGCAGTCCTTTCCCTGTGTTGCTTAGGGCCTTCTTCGCTTTCCCGAAGAAAGACGACATCCTGCAAAAATAGACAATATGCTACACAAGGGACAAAGCAGACACAAATATTAGCATTAGTGGTTAGTGTGATGCCCCTGGCATCTCAAAAGCCTTAACACACAGTTAGATGAAGGCTAACGACGGATTAAGGCTTAATCATGCTTAGTGATTAACAGGAAACACGTGGAGGAGCCACTAAATCAAAATTTTCTACACAAGATACAAGACCACACATTTCGTGGTTGAATAAGTCAACACTCACATACTTTTGAATTATACTCCAAATGCCAAACCTCGGATAAGAAAAGTGGCCCTAGACCTTTCTGTTGGACAGTGTTCAAAAATCTAAAGACAGGAGGTTTAAAAGATCCAATCCAAAGTTTCTTGGTAAGTGCCAGTTGTGATCATGAGCAAACTTGAGCCCTAATAAAGCTTTCAAATTTATTAAGTACCCGAGCTCAACTCCGTTGACAAACTTGTTGCACATGCTATGGACTATCCTTTTGCTACACTGAGCATGGATCAAAACTATCGTCATGCATGAGGGGTGAGTTCTAATAGCACGCTATCTACTGTTTTCCATGCCACACTTGATTGAAAGATGGACTCGTTTGCTGTGTAAAACACTTAAGGTTATTATAGGGCCTTAATCCATTTGATAAACAAAAGATGTGATGTCATTATAAATGTTCCCCTATGTGTGCATAAAATAGTCTTGTCATGTTAAATAACTCATTCCAAACAAGACACCGAATAATGTTTTGGCTTTGCATCATCATTGTGTGGTTTCATCCCCTTAGTACCCAACATGATTCCTCTACGATAAATGACTTACTAGCTAGCCATGTGATTGGATAAGCTTGTTATCAGTTCATAAATGTATTACTGTTACTCATGTTAGGAGAATGGTGTAGTAATTCACTACATGTGTAGTCATATACTTGTGTGATGTTTTGCTTACACATAAAATGATAACGAACAATCTAATTTGATATCTTGCTCATGCATTAGTTCGAGTGTTGTATTGCGTGTCTCTAATTATATGGGTTACGTTAGCTTTATGTCCACAAGGATGATCTTGTTTGAATGGTTGCCAATCACCTTTCTGTCTAACCATGCAATGACTGTTTAACGTGTGTGCTTGATATTCGTGCATCTCATCCACTGCATCATGCATGGCATTCATATAGTGACGCTTATTTCAGATACGTGATCGAGAAATGAGCGCGTGGAACTACTTCAACCAATGGCGATCCAAAAGACCAACTAAGACCCATTCACGACCTGGAGGGCCCATCAGTCGTGTTTGGAAGGAGGAGTTGTCCAAGAGATCAAGGGGTTGCCTGGGGCAAAGCCTCACAACCCGGCAAACTAACAGTAGCTTAGTTTGTTGGTTCTATTGAAGTGAATCAAAGGTAGGCAGGACCATACTATACCCAGCAAACATCTTATGTCTTGATGATTAGGCATATGCATCAGGAGTTGTTTGGAACCAACTGCATTAGACATCCTGGCCGCCCTGGCCCTAGCACCTATACATAGAATTCATAGGACGAGTGCCTAGAATTGCTAGGTACGAGTAGAAACGAGTGAATGGAGTCACTCGTCACGTAGGTAATTTTACAAACCTCAGAAATCTTACTATGATACAATTTGTGATTATTATTGCTGATGTTAAATAGAGACCGGGCGGAGTTATGGGTATATTATAAGAAAAATGATGATGTGGCAAGGTATGGTGGACTCCGCCCGAGTCGCATAAGGCCCGTTCGCTGTTCGCCTGCTGATCGGCATACCATTGCTAGAGTGCTTATCCGGGTCGTGGGACCGGTGAAAGTCTTACCGGCCCCGTCCTACTATTCATGGTGCTGCCCATCCACTAATAGGGGGCCGATGGACTTGGGAGGTGCTTGGAGGTCGATGGTGGGCTGACCCGACGTACCGTGGTATCGCTCCTAAGACGGCTACTCCCAAGGGTTAGGTGGGGGCGCTGTGAATCTTGGGACGGGACAGGTGGAGATGAGGGATATATGTGTGGAACGCGATGGCTAGTAAGCATATATCACTTGGCATTTTTAGTTATTCCCGGGAATTAACAAATCGATTCAAATCGCTGATGCTCACCAGGTGTGAGAATGCCAGATATCGCACACGGGCAACGTAGTAATAACTGTAACATGCTGTTTACCAAGTCACGCCTTTTTATACAACATGCTTGGATGTGTATGATCCGTCACACTATTCAGGGTGTTGCCCATCCACTGCTAGGAGGTCGATGGACTTGGGAGATGCTTAGAGGTCGAGGGAGGGCTGACCCGACGTACCGTGGTATCGCTCCTGAGACGGCTACTCCCAAGGGGTGGGATGGAGGCGCTGTGAATCTTGGGACGGGACATGTATTCATGTTTTACTTTCTGCAAGTATTTACTTTATGATATAAATGATCTTCATGATTAATGAATAGCAGTTGTCAAATCTTGCTATCTTATGTCAACATGATTTGGTTTAAGAATCAACAGCTAAGGATCCACATGATTAGTAAGCATGCTTTGCGTCAGCCGTAAGCCCCATCCATTAAGTCCTACTGAGTAATTAGTACTCAGGGTTTGCCCCCACTTTTGGATTACAGGTGCTGTCGACATCCGGACATCTGCGTTGGAGGTGGTAGTACCGGTGGGCTCGGTTCTACACGCCTTGTTCATCTCTTCATGAAGGCTACTTAAGTATATTATTTCCGCTGCGAGATTTTGAAAACGCTTCCGCTTTATATATATACTCTGAATTCGCTTCCGCTATATTTGAACATGTATTTGATTTCATACATTTGGGGTGTAAATTAATTCTATTATTCTCTATTTCAACTGCCTGTGATGATGTAATTGTTGTGGCTCCTTCGAGAGTCGGATGTGTTTGATGTCGGTTCCTCTGGGATTTGGTGTTATCGAGAGCTGTAGTACTCTCGACGGACTACCGGGTTTAATCTGGCCTAGGTGCACTGCGAGCCAGAGGTGGCAGGTGTGCTTAGTGTGGATTAAGCAGGGCGGTTCCGCCACAGCTGGTATCAGAGCCGATCAAACACAGACAACAGTTATATCATCGGGTTTTGGTTTCCAAAACTATTTTCAAAAACCCATCTTCAAGTAATTCAAAAATGAGAGTATACGCTATGCCCGTATAAGGATGTTAGTGTTATATAGGTGACATCATTGACATTCTGACCTAGATAGAACTCATATGCATATTCGGCGCTTTGGGAAGCAACTTTTCGGCCATAGCTGTCCCCAGTACTGGTGGAAGCTATCGGGATTTGCGAATGGTTGTAAGCCCTGCATTCCATGCTGTATAAGTAAAAGCTCTTTAAGGGTGGTGGGTATGCTTGAGGCTTTCATACCCATCACACTTACATTCGGATTTGGGATCCATCTTTTCCTCGACAATCCCCAGTACTGGTGGAAAGTCAAGCTTTGAGGAAAAGGTGCATCGGCCCACCAACGTTGTCCACGCAGCGGTCACGCGTGGATGCCACATTAGGTGGTAATGTATGAGCATGCATTCTTCTGCAGGTACACTAACCACGTGCGAAATTAAGAACGACTAGACAACGGCTAGTTGCATTATGGAGAGACGTGCATATATGTCACCGAAATATCGCTAGCTATATATAAAATACATAGGATGAGGGAAGTGAGACCGGATAGGACGAATCATGCATCATTCATCTCATCTCATGTGCATTGCTATGTGTGGGATTGAAAATGACTAGATACATATGTTATCGTACGCATGGTTGTTAGTAATAACAAGTTAACATGAGAATTGCGTGCATGATGCTATTGTGGGTACGTGAGTAGAAATCTGAGACGAACTAGCTGAAACGTTGTATAAGGTGCTTATAAAACGTGAAATTGTGACCCTTGCCGAAGTCGTACCTTCTGCATTAGTACAACAGCATTAACTGGAAACTTTCTACAACAAAGCTGAAGAGGACAATGAAACAAATAATTGTTCCTCTTAGGTTTGGTTCAAAGGTGTTTGTAAAGGTAGCCAACAGTCACTTTAAGTCAGAACTCCACATCGGGACCATTACGCTAAAAATCTGGTAACTTGAAGTTTGTGACTTTTGAATAGAGAATTGACCAAAAAGGGATTTGGTAAAAACTCCGAATACGAATGCTCGAGGTCCCCTTCCAAAGGCTAACCGCAATCTGTTCCCATTAGAAAGGAGTCGATAAAGAGTTGTGTCACACGTTGTGGTAGGGTCGTTTCCATCACATTTTTCTCGAGCAAGAAAATACGATCGCACTATGACCGTACCAAGCTTTTTAGATACTTGAATTAACACATGCCTTATTCTTCCTGCTACAGATGTCGCAGCCCTTCGACTTATGCCCTAACTACCAAGAGTCCACGAAAGCTAAAATGACACTACCTTGAGATCCTAAGAAGAGAAAAACGGGAGAGTCTTCCACTGAGGCAGCCTCAGTTCAACATCTACGACCCGGGATGGTTCTATTAAAAGGATTTGTCAAGCCTGAAGATCAGATCGAGATGGTTCGTATGTGTCGACAACTGGGTAAGGGCCCAGGAGGATTTTATAGGCCGAGCCTCAAGAATGGTGCCAAGCTGAATTTGTGGATGATGTCTCTGGGAAAGAACTGGGATCCGACGGCACGCTCCTATGGACCCACACGTCCATTCGATGGAGCACAAGCCCCAACAATACCAGACGCTTTCAAGATGATTGCTCAAACTGCGAACTCCACTGCAGGTGAGTTTCCTCAGATTAACCCGGACATATGCATCGTCAACTACTACACCAACTCCGGGAAGCTCGGACTTCACCAAGACAGGGACGAGTCAGAGAGTAGCCTTAGCAAAGGTTTACCTTTCATATCCATCTCCATAGGAGACACCGCCGAGTTCTTGTTCGGCGACACGAGAGACAAAGACCAAGCGACCAAGATCAACCTCGAATCTGGTGACGTTCTCATACTCGGTGGAGAATCAAGACTATTGTTTCATGGCATTTCCCATGTGAAGACCAACACTGCACCAAGTTGGTTGAAAGAAGAAACGGGCATTCGTCCTGGACGCATCAATCTTACGTTTAGGCAGTACTAGCTAGATACTAGTTGGTGCGCTAGCAGTCATCGCAAACCTTTGTAATAAGAGGAGGTTGACTCTCATAACTCTAGAGTTCCCATGTATTCAGCCCCTTGCAGTCGGCATGTGTCCAACCCTCATGTTTAATGTATCTCTGTTTTCAATGGAGCATTTCAAACTCTTGTAGATCTCACGCTTCATGTTCTGGTCATTCAGGCACTTAAATTTTTGTTATCCATGACACTTTAGTTATGATTACCCTGTTTTCCGATTCAAATAAATCCGATAAATTATACCTTTGAAAACATTGTGCTATGGCATGTAAGACTTCTTGTTCATGTCTTTCTATAACCTTGTGTATTCGCATATCCCCTGAGGTTGGATGGAAATACCGCTCTTGACGGGGTGTTTACTCGAGCAGTCTACGGTGCCGCGACGGAACCTAGGGTCCCGTGTGTACGGCCGTCACTCGGTTCCACTAGGGGCGCGCTGGTATCAAGACATGCAAAGGCACAACACCGCTACAATTGTGAAACATTCCTACCCAACTTCTAACGCCTTGTTGACCTCTATCCCTCTAATTCGTGGAAATAATTTACTCTATTTCCACTGCCGCCTAATATCGTTTCTTTGCTTTGTTTCACCTTGCCTTTCTTGATCTGTGGGAAAAATCCGTCTCAATCCCCGTATCGTTCACACCTTTGCCTCGCCTTGTTGAGTCATGTTCTTCTCGATCAGCGGAGACGGATCGACTCTATGGTTCCACTCGTCCACATCTTTTCGTTGACTTTGTTTATCCTTGCTAGTCGTGCTTCATGGGGATGATCAATTCTAATCTCCATGGTATGATTACAACCATTGGTCCTAGTCTCGGACTCCTCCATGCTTACCTTGATCAGCTTTAACGACCGTATCTGTGGGAATGCTTGGTTCCATTTCCACTGTTTTGCTACATCATTCCATGGCCTTCTTCCAATTTGCCTCGCTTGATTTGTGGGAAGCAATCAACTCTGTTTCCACCACTCTATCTTATGATTTCTTCCTTCGTACAAATTGAATCTTATCTCCTAAAGAAGAACTTCAGCATCATCCACTGCACTAAGCTTTTGTTCTCAGCTAGTGCTTTCATCGCATTGTCCTTTTCAAGAGTTGCTTCATTTTTCTTTTGAAGTTATCCTCAAAGTTGGGCTCACTAACCTTGGTGATCTATTAGTAAGCATAAGCCCTCTGCCTGTACTTTTCTTGGCCAATCTTGATCAATTATATGAAATCAAACAAACCATCACCTTATCTAGGTGAATATGTCCTATCCTCTTTCCACGGCATCTTTCTCGAAACAATGAGTAGAATGTGCTATGTATCACCACATCTTACTCTTTAAAGAATGTACGGATTTAATATCTTATATGTGTACACAGTCCCTATCAATTGAAATGAATGTGTCTCTCAAAAGCACATCCATTGATAACCCTTTGAATCCCAAGAGCCTTCGTGGTTCGGTCCTCCGATTGTGTACCCCTTGCTTCTAATTGTTCTAAGACCTATATATTCATCACGTTTATAAATCTTGGTGTCAAAGTCAGGGAGTAACCCTGTTCCATTTTTCGAGTAAAAGCATTGCCGTGTTCACATTGGCCACACCGTCTGGGCGGTTTGTTCATTCGCTCTCATATAAACCACGACTTGCCGAGCCCCTGGGAAGGACCACCTTGGAAGTATTCAAAAGCTTTGTAACTAACTTGTGTTAAAGAGGCACTAACCATTCACGAGCCAGTTAACAAAGCAAATTGATGAAGGAGTAAGTGTTACCATGTGTGACAGAAGCACACAAACAACGATGCCAAGACCATTTGCATTGCGCAGTAAGCCGTAGAACCCCGCTTCCTCTAAAATCTCGGGACGAGATTCCTTTAAGGGGGGTGGGTTGTGATGCCCCTGACATCTCAAAAGCCTTAACACACGGTTAGATGAAGGCTAACGACGGATTAAGGCTTAATCATGCTTAGTGATTAACAGGAAACACGTGGAGGAGCCACTAAATCAAAATTTTCTACACAAGATACAAGACCACACATTTCGTGGTTGAATAAGTCAACACTCACATACTTTTGAATTATACTCCAAATGCCAAACCTCGGATAAGAAAAGTGGCCCTAGACCTTTCCATTGGACAGTGTTCAAAAATCTAAAGACAGGAGGTTTAAAAGATCCAATCCAAAGTTTCTTGATAAGTGCCAGTTGTGATCATGAGCAAACTTGAGCCCTAATAAAGCTTTCAAATTTATTAAGTACCCGAGCTCAACTCCGTTGACAAACTTGTTGCACATGCTATGGACTATCCTTTTGCTACACTGAGCATGGATCAAAACTATCGTCATGCATGAGGGGTGAGTTCTAATAGCACGCTATCTACTGTTTTCCATGCCACACTTGATTGAAAGATGGACTCGTTTGCTGTGTAAAACACTTAAGGTTATTATAGGGCCTTAATCCATTTGATAAACAAAAGATGTGATGTCATTATAAATGTTCCCCTATGTGTGCATAAAATAGTCTTGTCATGTTAAATAACTCATTCCAAACAAGACACCGAATAATGTTTTGGCTTTGCATCATCATTGTGTGGTTTCATCCCCTTAGTACCCAACATGATTCCTCTACGATAAATGACTTACTAGCTAGCCATGTGATTGGATAAGCTTGTTATCAGTTCATAAATGTATTACTGTTACTCATGTTAGGAGAATGGTGTAGTAATTCACTACATGTGTAGTCATATACTTGTGTGATGTTTTGCTTACACATAAAATGATAACGAACAATCTAATTTGATATCTTGCTCATGCATTAGTTCGAGTGTTGTATTGCGTGTCTCTAATTATATGGGTTACGTTAGCTTTATGTCCACAAGGATGATCTTGTTTGAATGGTTGCCAATCACCTTTCTGTCTAACCATGCAATGACTGTTTAACGTGTGTGCTTGATATTCGTGCATCTCATCCACTGCATCATGCATGGCATTCATATAGTGACGCTTATTTCAGATACGTGATCGAGAAATGAGCGCGTGGAACTACTTCAACCAATGGCGATCCAAAAGACCAACTAAGACCCATTCACGACCTGGAGGGCCCATCAGTCGTGTTTGGAAGGAGGAGTTGTCCAAGAGATCAAGGGGTTGCCTGGGGCAAAGCCTCACAACCCGGCAAACTAACAGTAGCTTAGTTTGTTGGTTCTATTGAAGTGAATCAAAGGTAGGCAGGACCATACTATACCCAGCAAACATCTTATGTCTTGATGATTAGGCATATGCATCAGGAGTTGTTTGGAACCAACTGCATTAGACATCCTGGCCGCCCTGGCCCTAGCACCTATACATAGAATTCATAGGACGAGTGCCTAGAATTGCTAGGTACGAGTAGAAACGAGTGAATGGAGTCACTCGTCACGTAGGTAATTTTACAAACCTCAGAAATCTTACTATGATACAATTTGTGATTATTATTGCTGATGTTAAATAGAGATCGGGCGGAGTTATGGGAATATTATAAGAAAAATGATGATGTGGCAAGGTATGGTGGACTCCGCCCGAGTCGCATAAGGCCCGTTCGCTGTTCGCCTGCTGATCGGCATACCATTGCTAGAGTGCTTATCCGGGTCGTGGGACCGGTGAAAGTCTTACCGGCCCCGTCCTACTATTCATGGTGCTGCCCATCCACTGATAGGGGGCCGATGGACTTGGGAGGTGCTTGGAGGTCGATGGAGGGCTGACCCGACGTACCGTGGTATCGCTCCTAAGACGGCTACTCCCAAGGGTTAGGTGGGGGCGCTATGAATCTTGGGACGGGACAGGTGGAGATGAGGGATATATGTGTGGAACGCGATGGCTAGTAAGCATATATCACTTGGCATTTTTAGTTATTCCCGGGAATTAACAAATCGATTCAAATCGCTGATGCTCACCAGGTGTGAGAATGCCAGATATCGCACACGGGCAACGTAGTAATAACTGTAACATGCTGTTTACCAAGTCACGCCTTTTTATACAACATGCTTGGATGTGTATGATCCGTCACACTATTCAGGGTGTCGCCCATCCACTGCTAGGAGGTCGATGGACTTGGGAGATGCTTAGAGGTCGAGGGAGGGCTGACCCGACGTACCGTGGTATCGCTCCTGAGACGGCTACTCCCAAGGGGTGGGATGGAGGCGCTGTGAATCTTGGGACGGGACATGTATTCATGTTTTACTTTCTGCAAGTATTTACTTTATGATATAAATGATCTTCATGATTAATGAATAGCAGTTGTCAAATCTTGCTATCTTATGTCAACATGATTTGGTTTAAGAATCAACAGCTAAGGATCCACATGATTAGTAAGCATGCTTTGCGTCAGCCGTAAGCCCCATCCATTAAGTCCTACTGAGTAATTAGTACTCAGGGTTTGCCCCCACTTTTGGATTACAGGTGCTGTCGACATCCGGACATCTGCGTTGGAGGTGGTAGTACCGGTGGGCTCGGTTCTACACGCCTTGTTCATCTCTTCATGAAGGCTACTTAAGTATATTATTTCCGCTGCGAGATTTTGAAAACGCTTCCGCTTTATATATATACTCTGAATTCGCTTCCGCTATATTTGAACATGTATTTGATTTCATACATTTGGGGTGTAAATTAATTCTATTATTCTCTATTTCAACTGCCTGTGATGATGTAATTGTTGTGGCTCCTTCGAGATGATGTAATTGTTGTGGCTCCTTCGAGAGTCGGATGTGTTTGATGTCGGTTCCTCTGGGATTTGGTGTTATCGAGAGCTGTAGTACTCTCGACGGACTACCGGGTTTAATCTGGCCTAGGTGCACTGCGAGCCAGAGGTGGCAGGTGTGCTTAGTCTGGATTAAGCAGGGCGGTTCCGCCACAGCTAGTTGTCCAGAAGTCAGTCGTCCAAGAGTTAGTCACCCTTGCGGGGCAGAGCCTCCACAAAACGTCCAAAAACCGAGGTTGTAGCACTTATTTTATTGGACAAAATTTCAACTAAGTGCTGGAATTAAACTAAGTACTTAACTAAGCTTAAGAAAGTGATTAAGGAAGGAGAACGGAGTGCTCACGTTGCTGAGCGGTGCGAGGGAGAAGTGCATGCATGCACTCATATTTATAGGCACGAGAGGGAGAAGAGGGGCAGCAGAGGCAGGCCGAGCGGCTTGGGGCCAGGCCGGGAGGCGCCAGCAGGGGGCCGGGCAGCCAGAGACGGCGCCGAGCGGCTTCGGTGGGAGGAGCAGGAGCCTAAGGCTCCTAGGCCTGCTGGTGGATGGGACTTGAACGGCGAAGGGGGGCCGAGCAACGTCGGTGGGAGGCCGGGCGGCCTCTGGTGGCTTGGCCACTTGCCTCGTGTGCATGCGCAGAAGAGGAACAGAGGAGCAAGGTGACCAGGGGGCTGGGTGGCGCTAGTAGGGGCCGGGCGGCCTGCTCCCAGTGCCCTCGGCACTTAGCTCCATGGAGCAGAGAGAGAGAGGGGCCGGCCGGCCCAGGTGGGGCCGGGCGGCTCCAAAATTCTTTTTTTCGCAAATTTAGAACTAACTAAATGCAAACTTAAGCAAAAATTTGATGAATTTTAAACATGCAATGGTGAAATTCAAAGTAAGTGCATGAAAGACAGGAAAATTATAACGCGAAAAATTAAATATGCAGTGGAGGATAAGGTCAGTTTACCTCCTGGCGAGGGCAAGTCATACCTTGGGTTCGGTGTTAGCGCTTGACGGAGACTTAGCAGCCGTCTGTGCTGCAACTTTTGCTCGCCAAACCTTCTTGGCTGCCACAACCTTTTGTTTCTGAGTTTTAGTCTTCTTCTCTGGCTGGGCTTTTGGCGTTTCCTCTTTCTTCCGCCATTCTTGAGATGTGTTCGTTGCCTTGGCGGTGACCTTTGTCTCAGGAGCTTTGCCTCCTGAGTCCTTTGTCGGCGGCTGGGCCAGTGAGGCACGTCTCAGTGACTCGGCTCAGCGATTGGCTTTGAGCTTGCGGGCTTCTCCATCGTACAGGAGCTTTTCCATGGCTACGAGGAGAGAGTCCATTTTTGGCTTGCTTGGCAAAAGCTCGATCTTCTCTCTTGGTGTCTCCCAGGGTGCCTGACACTTAAATTTGAAAGTTTTTACCTGTCGGCACTATTCGACCTTTGGTTTGAAGGCGAACGTTTCCCGTCTGCCATTGATGTTGAGATGGACTTCTCCAGCTCCAACATCAATGTTGGCCTCAGCGGTGCTTAGGAATGGTCGCCCAAGGATGAGCGGCGTCTTCGTGTCTACCTCCATGTCTAGCACCACGAAATCCACCGGGATGACAAAGTTTCGGATTTTCACCGGGACGTCTTCGGTGATCCCGATGGGGTAGCGCATTGATTGATCCGCTAGCTGTAGGCACATAGCAGTAGGGGCAAGTGTAGCATGCATAAGTTTATTAAAGACTACCTTTGGCATGACGCTTGCTCCCAGATCACAGAGAGCTTGATCAAAGTTCTGGGTTCCAATTGAGCATGATATGGAGGGGTTCCCAGGATCCTTCTTCTTTTCAGGCGCCTGGTTGAGTATAGCAGCGCTACACTCCTCCCTCAGGTGCACAACTTCGGTCGATGGCAGCAGCTTTTTGTTGTTGAGGATGTCCTTCGGTACTTAGCATACGTAGGCACCTGCATCGCATCTAGGAATGGGATATTGACATATAACTTTTTGATTACCTCAACAAATTTGCCGAACTGATCATCGACCGAGGCCTTTTTCTGCCTTTGAGGAAAAGGGAGCACTGTGCTGTCATAAAACTCATGCGAAGCTGACTTTGGTGCTTCCTTCACTAGTGGTGGTTCACAATCCACCTCATTTTCCTCCTCTGGTGCAGCCTGCTTTCCCTGTTCTTTTTCCTGCAGCTCTAGGATGTGGGGGGGTCTTGTGTAGACCTTCCACCCCTAGTGGTTACAGCATTTATATGTTCCTTCGGGGATGGCTCGGGCGGCAGCAAGCTGAGCTATTTGGGTTTCTAACATTTTATTAAAGCTCAGCTGGTTCTTCATGTCACTATTCAAAGTTTTCAATTGATTTGACAGAGATTCAAGAACTCTATCATTCGCATGAAACTTCTTACTAATGCTATCATTCACAGCTTTTTGATCGAAAGAATTTTTATTAAACTGCTGAGAACTGCCAGAAGACATACCTTGACCAGCGAAAGGTAAGTTGGGTTGTGAGTTCCAACCTGGTTGAGGACGAGGACCGTTGCTAAAGCCATTGTTGTTGATGAAGTTGACATCCTCCGATCTATTTTCGGGGCAGCTGTTCCCTGTGTGGCCGGTGTTCCCGCCATGCTCACAAGTCATGTGAGAATCCAGTGCCTGGACCGGCACAGCTTCAGGAGCGCCCTCCAGCTTCTTTAGCAGGAGGTCCATTTTGGTGGTAAGCATGTCGGAGCCGTCAATATGGTGGACTCCATGGGGCTTATTGTTCGCCCTCTCCTATCTCCATCCTTGGTTGCTTGCCATCTTCTCGATGAGAGTGCGGGCAGCGGCAACGCTCAAGGACAAGAATGATCCTCTAGCGGCTGCATCGAGGTGTTCTTGCGCGGACCGGTGTAGCCCGTGGAAGAAATTCTGGATTATCAACCACTGCTCCATACCATGGTGGGGGCAGGCGGCGATGTACTTTTGTAGTCTCTCCCATGCCTCCGCCACGGACTCATTAGTGAGCTGTTTAAAGCTCGAGATTCAGTTCCTCAGTGAGCTTGTCTTCCCCAGTGGGAAGTACTTTGCAAGGAAGGCATTGGAGCATGCCTCCCAAGTGGATGACACCTGTTTCGCCTTCCCTATCAGCGAAAATGGGAAGAGGCGAAGCCGAATAGCATCGGTGGTTGCACCCTTGATGGTGAAAGTGCTGCATATCTCCAGAAATTGCTGGAGATGGCTGTTTGCATCCTTCGACGCCAATCCGCAGAATGGGCTAGCTTGGACCATGTGGATGACACCTGGCTTGAGCTCAAATCCATCTCCAACAGTCACACTTGGCCCCTAAGGATGTTGTTGCTGGATGGGACAGAGAACTCGCGAATGGTCTTCTCGGCCATGTGTGTCATCTCGGATGTGCTTGATGATCCAAACTCCAGTGTAGCTGGCATAGGCCTCTGCCCGTGGATCGTCTTCTGACGAACTCTCCTTTTGATCAGCGATTCTGGATTGTTGTGAAACTTTGCCAGTAGGTCAAAACCGGTTATACACCTCTCTGTCACCCAATAATAAAGTAGACAGAGCCAAATAAGCCCGCTAAGAAATAGCGGTATGTTATCAAGTTATAAGTACCTAGGTTTGAACAAATCAAAATTCTATTGCCAATTGCTTTCCCGGCAACGGCGCCAGAAAAAGCTTGTTGACGTCTCTTACTTCGCAAGCGCACGGAGATTCGCTGTAGCTTTTTCACTCAGAGTATTCCGAGTATCGTAAAAATCCACAGGGAAGCAAGGGCGAATAGGTGGAATGAAATGTCGAACTTTCAAGCAGTACTATAACTTAGATAAAATACCAGCTAATCTTACAACGGGGGTAAGATATCTAGATAGTGTATGGTGGGAAGAGTAAAACAGGGACTAAAGAAGCCTAACACTTAGGTAGTTGCCTGGGAGGACAATGAGTGAGATTAGATTTCCAAACTCTACTACTTAACAGCTACAGAGGAGTATTCGCGGTTGAACTAAGTTAACTGAAAACAAGCTAGGATCTTGCATCGAGCGAAATTCCGGCGCCTCGAGGGGTCAAGGGGTAGATAGTAGACCTCCGAAGGAGACCCCGCTAACGCCTACGGGCTTACTGAACGACGGGGTGGAATACTGAGACCTCTAGAGCTGTCACCTAGAGAGGCTACCAACCAGATCTGCGTGGGTAAGATGGCACGCTATACTAGTGAGGTCTTCCTTGATCAGAGGGTGAGAACTAACTTAATCTTAGATCAAAATCCTAAGACAAGCTTATAGCACCGACAAGTCTAACAGGATTCAGATAACTTAAGAACAACACAAACCTAAGCCTTGGATCTAGTGTGCAATAAAGGTACACCACACTAGGTAAGTGTTAAGAAGTAAAGTATAATAAAAGATAGAACAATGATATATATTATACTGGAGTAACAAGAGTACAAAGATAGAAAGATACAAGAGCTTTACCAAGACTCGAAGAAGACTTCGGAATCCCTGAGGCAAAAGCTCAGACTCAACTCTAACTCCTAGGACTAACCTAGTGATATAAGACTAAACGATAGTATGAGCTACTCAACTTCCACACTTCACAAATGAGAGCTCGGGGGTATTTATAGCCACCAAGTGAGTGGGGGTACTTATAGGGTCAGTATGGCGGTTAAGGGGACAGGTGGTAGGTTGGGCGGCCTGGTAGGGAGCCGGGCGGCCCCACCCCAGGTCGGGCGGCCTGGCCAACCGTTGGATCCACTGCCATTCTTCATCTTGTGGTCCGTCTTGACTCCCCAAGTCGGTTGCATGATGGTTAAGGCGGTTATCTTGTGTTTTCTCCCGAACCATTGGATCTCACTTGTGTTTCTTCCTTAGCCGCAAGATTGAAGTGCCGAGGATTGCTGACTTCACCAATCCAAGTGTTGGATCGATGATGTGATAAGCCTTCCAGAACTTGACGTGGTGGTTTCGGCATTTGGACTTCACAGCTGTGTTGACACATCACTTAGGCACATGCAGGTCGAAGATGAAGTGAATTGGCCACATTGTCACGCTGGGCGGCTTGGGGTGGAGCCGGACGGCTTGGCCTACTTGCCAATCACCTCCTGACTAAGCCATATTTTGCCTGTTTTCAGCTGATCTTTCCCCTACAATCTAATATTCAACACAACTTATGGAACTATGTTAGTAGCAAGGGTTAATCCATACTTTGGCATATTTTTCTCCATGTTTTTGGTTAGTTGATGGTCATTGGTGGTGCAATAATGACCGTCAACAGAGGTCAAGGATGAGAATGTCCCAGATGGACTAGGGCAAAAGCCCTCCGATGGACTGTGAGGCAACCCTGATGGACTGGGGAAGCTGGGTGTGACCGTGGTGCTCTAATCCGCGAGTGCTTGGTGCGAAGGCGTGCGAGAGAGGCTTTGGCGGCTTTGGCTCAAAACCGCCACCCAAATCAACCAGAGGGTTTGGTGGTTTTCCTCAAAACTATCATCTATCACCGGTTTTGCGGTTTTCCCAAAACCGCAGCTGGGCGGTGTGCTCCCTCATGCACACAACTGGTGGACCTCAAGTTAGCGGACATGTGGCACCATCGCGATGCTTGCGTTGATCCGAAGCAAAGTCATCAAGACGGGGTGGCCGTTCGATGCTAGGAAGGCTAAGTTGGACGGTTGTGCCCTTTGGGTGCTTTGGGTGTGTGTGCTTCATGTAAGGGCACTTTGGTCAAAAGCCAAAGGCCTATATAAGTAGATATGGGCTGTTGTAGGCAGCCACCTCTGTTGCCCCTTTGGTGAGGTCCTCTCTTTTGTGTCTTGTGAGAGTTAGGCTGGTGTTTGGGAGAGGAGAGTGGCCCTTGTGCTTGGGATTTTTGTCATCCATGTTTTGGTTGTGTTGAGTGGCTGGTAACCGGATCTACAAGTAAGAAAAGTTTCATCCCAATCTTGTTCTCTCTTGTGTTCTTGTTCCCCTCCCCATTTCCTTTGGTTTTGGGGCAAAATTCATGGCTTTTGGTGCTGTTCTGTTTGCCATGGTCTAGCCCCTTTATTTAGCAGTGTATTAGGGCAGCAAGGATGTGGTGAATCTATAGGCCAAGTGCCAAATCCATTGGATCCACGAGAGCCCCTTCCTCATTCGTTCATGCCTAGTGAGCTTCACTTTGGGGAGAGTAAGATCCATGGAGAAATCTTGAGGCTTTGGCCTTGATCTTTTGGGAAAATCTTTTCCATTGGTTAAACTAGGTTCCTACAAAGTTTGGTGAAGTTTGGAGTTCATTTTGGCAAGTTTTGGATCGTTCTTGTGTGAGGTTTTCTGCTGTCCAGCTTTCTTGCAGTTTCTGTCCTGTTTCAAGCCCTGGTTGGTTCAGTGGTCAAGACTTCAACTTTTGGCCTGAAATTTTGTGGAGCTCTTAGCCTGTGAATCCTAAAGCTCCCATAAAAATTTTAGAATTTGGGAGGTGCTTTTACCTGGTTGTGGTATTTTTCTTTTGGGTTAGGTCTGGCTGTTTTCGACCAAACCATCGGACAGTCCGATGCTTGTTGGATTTTTGTTTCTTGTCCAATTGAGCTAAAAGTTTGTGAAGTTGTTCCTTGGCCCCTTCTAAACCTTCAGTAAACATTTCATAATTTTTGGAGTTGGTTTGATAGGGTTTTCGATGAAATCTTTTGAGAGTGTCAGTCTGTTTGCATCAGACGGTTCGATGCTCTAACCATCGGACGGTCCGATGGTCTAATCTTGTTCCTTTTGCTCTGATTTTTTTAGGAGTTGTTCTTTGATGTCTTGTGAGGGTGTAGTGATTTTTGGGGATTTTTTTGGAGCTTTTCTTGAAGGGTTTTGACAATTTTCTTTGCAGCCATGCCTAGCTAAAATCTGTTGTTTCTCGGAGTTGGCCATTTTGCGCTCTTTGTCTTAGGCGTTTGAGCGTGCGCTTCCGCTTTGTATTTGGTACGTATCTGTTTAGTGGACGGTACCAAGCACGCGTTGTGAGTTAGATATGTATCCTCTTAGTGGATGGTGTCTAGTTTTTGTTGTGGGTGTTGTTACAGTTTGCACTGCGAGGGTTTGAGTTTGAGTTTCATGTGCTCCTATTCACCCCCCTCTAGTCGCACGTCTCGGTTGTACACTTGTGAGGCAGACTGTCCGCAGTTCATTTTCAACATGCTGCCAAGTGCAGAGTCATTGTGGTTTGAATTGGTTGAATGGCGGATTGTTCGAGCTTTGTAAGGCGGACATTCCGTAGTTGTTTTTCAGTGACTCTGACAAACATTTATTGCGAATATAGCCATTGGATTTTAAGTGTGGACTGTCCGAGTTTTGTATTGCGGACTGTCCGCAAACTGTCACGAGTTTCAATCATAATGGCTAGTTTGGGAAACGGGGTCTATATATCTTTACTCTCTCTCTCACCCAATTTGATTTGGGGTTGAAATCTAGTGAGATTGAGAGGATCCTAGTGCATTGCATCTAGTATTTGATCTTTGGGGGCACTAGGGAGATCACCAAGCAAGGTCTTTGGCTTATTACTCTTGGAGGTTACCGCCTCCTAGACGGCTTGGTGGAGGCTGACGTTGAGCTTTCATAGGGAGATTGTGGAGGAGCCTCGGTGGAGGTTATGAGAGGCTTCATTGCCTCACCGGAGCAGTGAAAAGCAACTCTAGTGGATATCGAGGTTTGGAGAGATTCATTTGTCCGAGCTATCTCGTATGCCAAGTGGATTCTTAGTTGGCCAAGTGGATTCTTCGTTGGAAGTGGTAGGATTTCATTGAATCCACCTCAACGTGGATTAGGGGTGACCGGCAAGTCACCGATACCACGGGATAAATCTTGTGCCTTGTGTGTGAGCCTTCTTTTAGTCATTTACTTTCAAGCATTTCTTTGTGCTTTACTTTACTAGAGCTTGATTTGTTGCTTGTCGCCCTAGGATGCAAACCCACATAGGTCAACATAGGCTAGAAGGTTTAATTATCTTGTGGTTCTAACTAAATTTGTCTAGTGTCTTTGATTCGAGTTGTTACCATCTATTCACCCCCTTTAGCCGGTAATCTCGATCCTACAAGTGGTACCAGAGCGGGTTACTCCTTAATTTGTGGGTTTAATCATCCTAGAGTTTTGTTATGGCTAGTAGAAGTGGAAACAATTTTCATGTGGGAAAACCGCCTCGTTTTGATGGGAGTAATTATGATTATTAGAAAACGAGAATGACGGTTCATCTTAGAGCTATGTGTGGAAGAATTTGGAAAATTGTGAATGATGGTTATGTTGTTCTTAAGAATGATGCACTCACTCCCACCGATGAAGAAATATTTTTGTCAATGATCAAGCTATGAATGTGTTGTATGATGCTTTAGATGTGGTTGAGGTTAACCGCATCAAGAATCTCAAAACTGCACATGATATTTGGACCAAGCTCATGGAAATTCTTGAGGGCACTACCATGGTCAAGAGTGCTAAACTCTATGTATACAAAGGCAAGTTTGATAAATTTGTGATGATGAAAGAAGAAAGTATGTCTGAAATGTTCAACCGGTTAAATGAAATTGAGAATGAGCTCAAAGATCTTGGCTTTGATGTGCCAGATGAGGTCTTTTCTCACAAGTTTCTTAGATCACTTCCAAGTCAATATGATACGATTGTTACTTTGCTTGTGAGATCCGACTTTGAAGACCACCTCTCCAACCGAAGTGTTGGGGGAAGTACTCACTCATGACATATTCAAGAGGTCACCAGAAGAAGCTCATGGTGAAGTAGTTTATGAAAAGAAAAAGTGTATTGCATTCAAGGCATAAGCATCCAAGAAAGTGGTAAAAGATTAGAATGAAGATGAAAGCAATGAAAGTGATGATGAAGAAATGGCTCTATTTGTTAAAAGATTCAACAAGTTTTGAAAAAGAGGAAGAGTTTCTCAAGAAAGAACCGTTCATCAAGCGAGAACTCTCATTTGGTGAGATAGAGTGCTACAAGTGTGGTGAACCGGGGCACATTGCTATATATTGTCCAAGCAAGAACAAGAAGGATAATGATGATGAGAAGAAGAAGAAGAAGTACTTCAATAAGAAAAAGAACAATGGGCAAGCCTGTCTTGTTGAGTGGATTTTGATGCAAGCTCGGACTCCGATGATGATGGCAGGCCTAGCAAGAGTGTGGCCAGTATTGCTATAAAAGAAGCACCTTCACTCTTTTTCACTCTTCATTGTCTCGTAGCAAGAAATGAAACTATTGATGATAGTGATGAAGATGAGAATAATGAGGAGAACACCTATGATGATCTTGTCCGCATGCTTAAAGAGGCCGATAATTATATGCACGAAGAAAAAGTGAAGTACAAGGCTTTGAAGAAGCAAAACAAAGATCTTGAAGAAGCACATGACAAGCTTGAGGAAGCCAATACTCAACTTGTTCATGAACTCACTAAGCCAAAGAGAAAATGATTGAAACACATGGTATGGAGAGTTCACAAGATGCACCTAGCTCCTCAACATCTCTTTTTAGCATCAGCAATGAAGCTTCCGCAAGCAATGGACCCTCTACTAGTGTCTCTACTAGTGATGGTTTTTCATGTGACGCTACTCTTATTATTGAGAATGAAATATTGAAGAAGAAAGTTGACGAAGTGACACGTGACTTGGAAAGAGCATATGGTGGTAAGACATGCTTGGATATGATCTTGTGCACTAGAAAATGCTCCATCAACAATGAAGGTCTTGGGTATGAACCCAATAAAGGAAAGTTGGCTTTTGTCCCACAAAAGACTACTTTTGTAAAGGAGAATGGCAAGACATGTCACAAGTGTCATAAAGTTGGTCATGTGAAGAAGAATTGCCCTAGCAAGAAGATTGTATCCTTTGTCAAGCTTGATCCTTGCTATGCTCTTACTAAGACTTCTAATGGTGTTTGTGCAAAACTTGTTAGTGCACCTATATTTGGTACTAGAAAGAAGGCCATTTGGGTGCCCAAGGCTTTGGTTCCTAACATTCAAGGACCCAAATAAGTTTGGGTATCTAAAAGATCTTGATTGTCTTTTGTAGGTGGAACTCGTAACCAAAGGGGCAACATTTGGTTATAATTGTTTAAGTGCACTCCGTATACTATTTTTAGCAATAAAATATAATTCTATGGATCATGATGACTTCACCGGATACCATGTTGTTCCCTTTTGGTGAATGTGGAAAAAGAAGCAACTTTATTTGATGATAATGGAAACTATTGCATATTCTTTTGATATCTTGTTGAATATCTCTATCTCATGAATATCACATCAAGGGAAGCAATTGTTATCATGGGTGGCTTATTGCGTGAATATATGAGATGTTCATATGGAATATACATCTTGTCCCCATTGGATTTTGTTGCGATGAGTTGATTTTTTTGTATTCTCATGACATCTCTATTTGTGGAAGCGTTTGGAATTTTTGGATCTACTATCATAAATGATTTATCTTATATTGAAGGCATCTAGGTCGGGTGTTTTGGATTGTGCATGGATTGGCCATGTATATATCATCCTATGATGAATGGATCAAATTATATTGGCTATTTACTTAGAATTCAAGAAAATGTAGCTTATGGATATTCGGAATCATCTCCTGAAGGATCATTGGATAAATCTTGGATTTCTATGTTGAGAAGTTAATTGAAATGAGTGCAATCTCAAATGTTGTGTGGAACTGGACACTAGTGCAATGTATCATGTATCCTTCAAAATAGCACTCTCTTCTAGTATTTATTTTGTCTTTTTTGAGATATTTAAGTTTGTGCCTAAGTTTGTTCTTGGTTTGGACTAACCCTTTTTTTGTGCACTTGTGTTGTTGCATTCATGCACTAGGCCATCTATTTGAGTTCAAACATGAGCAAAGATATTCTCTCAACTGTGACAAAGGTATTGGAAGCTCCATGAAAACATTTGCGTCCAAATTCAAGAGGGGTGGAAGCAAGAGACAAAGAAGAGATGATGTAGATGATGATTATAATCCTGATCTTGACTCAGAAGCTCAATCCTCAGATGAAGGTGGTGATGTTTCAATGGAGGTGGAAAATCTTGGGATAGAGGACAAGGCCATATATGTGACAGGGTGGGCTTACCATGAGAAGCATTGGACAACTAATCAGTACTTCACTTACAGAAATCCATATCAATATAGCAAGGCTCGTGACACCAACATCCTAAACTTCCACACTAAGGTACAATTTGAAGCCTTTTGGTTATATGCTTAAGGAACCTGCCTTGTCAGATGTTGTTGGAATGTTCACTAGGATTGGGCTATATGATTTCTGTTGGCGCTCTTAGCCTAACAGATTTTACTCCGCAAGCGCACGGAGACCATTGTAGCTTTTCACCCGGGAGTATTCCAAGGTATCGTATTTATCCATAGGGAAGCATTGAGATAGATATATCAAACTATCATTCATCCAGTTGTTACTACTCTTTCACGTCAACCGATAGCTAGGAAAGGTTGACACCGAACACCATGGGATACAAGCCAAGTACCGTTGGCAAGAAAAGAGGTAAAGCTAGGAGGACAACGAGACATGGACTGCTATATGGTCTTCTATCTCTACTAGCATACACGAGCTATCCATGCTAGGGGTCGAAAGGATCTCAACAAAGTCATGACTTGCGTCGAGGGAAATTCCGGTGCCTCGAGGGGTCAGGGGGTAGATAGTAGACCACCAAAGAAGACCCGGCTAACGCCTACGGGCCTACCAAACGAACGGGCTTGGGATACACAGGCACACCACACGCTGTCACCAAGTGAGGCTACCAAACAAATCTGCCTGGATAGGCTGGCACGCTACAAACGTATTCAAACGGAGCTTGAACAACAATAGTTCATCCTTAGCTAAAGGAGGGGAACTAACCAGAGCCTAGCGTATAGGTTGGATTGTAGCACCGGCAAGCACAACAACGATCAATCAATTCTAGTTTAGCACAACTCAGGCCTCGAACTAGGCATGCCCAAAAGGAAAAATGTGCTAAAAAGCCGCATACATACCAAGCAAGTAACTAACTAGAGCAAAAGATAAGTGCATAAAGTAGGAAAGTAAAGTACTTGCACTAGTCAATAATAGGAAAGTAATGCTCTAGATAAGCAAATGAAATACATTACCGAGTACTTCCGACTGACTCCGATGCAGCAGACCTTCTCTAACTCCTAACAAACACTGTTTTCAGAATGGAAGACCCTCCCTTGGGGAGCCTCCTAGAGGGAGAAAGAGAGTTCACATGGTGTGAAATGGTACATTTTTGGAGTGGGGAGTGCCCCTCTACTTAAAGCCAGCACAAGGTCGGTGGGGGAGCAAAAACGGTTGGTCGGGCGGCCACGTGGGTGGTCGGCCGGCCATTACGGAGGTCGGCCAACCAAGCCCATGGTCGGCCGACCATCCCCAAAGGTCGGCCGACCGTCCGATGTACCGCCTCACTTCTCCAACGCCTAGGATGCCTTCTGGAAGTCGGTTTTCCGTTGATACACGTATTGAACATGTCCGGGCATCCAACATGGTGACCGTGCAGGCCAAGTAATGGGCCGAGCGGCCATTTGAGGTGGTCGGCTGGCCAAGCCTAGGGTCGGCCGACTAGGCCCAAGGTCGGCCGTCCAGCATTTCAGCCTTTCAACCGTTCCTTGGCCCATGTGGTGGCCTTCCGACGTTGAATTCGACTTGGGCTTGTTCCACCTTGTGTTTTTGGGCTCTTGGTGACTTCCTTGGATGAATAAGATGAAGTATGAGGCATTTTGGGAGAGTAGGTGGTCGGCCAGCCATGCCTTTGGTCGCCCGACCAAGGTCATCTCTCACAGCCCATGTTGTCCACCTTGCGACGGCCATAACTTTAGCGTCCAGACTAGAAATTAAGTGAACCAAAACTCCATTTTGATTGTTTTGACGAGATCTTTGCAATGGCTTGGTCCATGAGGGCATTTGATGTGATGCTCCGGCATCTCAAGTGCATAATCATTTATCATACATGCAACATTCATCATAAAGCATCATACATTAGCATGCACTTGAACCCTAATTCAAACTTGGTTGAACTGCCACCTGTTAAAACCTGTTTTCTGTATATATGTCTCTGTGATTGAGCCCATAACTTTGACTCTATTTAGATTTGGGTGAAACTCATATTTACAAACTTGTAGACAATTTCATGGTGAACAACTTTTGTAATTGGTGCTTTGACATGCATGAAGGTTTGCATGGAGATTTGGGACTTTTTCTGTCAATTTATGAAATCTGTCCAAACTTGACCTGGAGGGTTAATTCAAATTTTCTTGATATTAAAGCCAGAACCTAGCAATGCTTGTATTGAGAAAGTTGTAGATCTTGAAATTTTGAATAACATTGGTATAAAACTCCTTTTGTGAAACTGTCTAGAAAATAGACTTTTAGAATTTCTAAACTGGAAGGTTCTGTTGGTCAAACCTTGGTCTGCAGATTAGATTCAAATTTAAACCATATTTTTGAGTACAACATGGTATGCAAGTTTATAAGGGAAATGTAGAGGAACAAATTTAGAACATTTCATACAATTGGGGTATTATCAAATTCGACCTTTAACTCGTTCGAAAACTTGAAATGCAAACAAGTATTCCTGCAGTCAACAGGGGTTTTATCAATTTCAGGATTTTTCCCTTTTTCTCTCTCTATGACAAGCGGGCCCCACTGGCAGACCATCCCCGGTTCCCGCTTGCGCAATTGGAAACCCCACTGGCAGACCATCCCCGGTTCCCGCTTGCGCAATTGGAAAGTCCGGTCCGGTGGGCCCCACCACTTTCGCGTCTCCGCGCACCCGGTCCACTGCGCCGTCCCCTCTCCATCCTCGCCCGGACCCACCTGTCAGTGACACTGGGTCTATGGGCCTCGTCCACCCACGCGCCGCCATCCTCCTTCCCCTACTCGTCGCGCCCACGCGGCGGCTGCGCTCTGCCACGCCGCGCCGACGCCGGCCGCGCCCCCGCGCCCGCACCTAGATGGCTTCCCAGCTAGGGCCTCCTTCTCCTTCGGCCTTAAGCCAGAGCAGAGAGCTCCCCTCCACTTACTGCCTTGCTCTCTCCCGGTTTCCTCTCCCCTCCGCATCGAACGCCGCCGGCCGCCATTGCCGACACGGCAAGCTCTCACGCCGGCCTCCTCGAGCCGCCTCCCACCCCGCGGGCACGCGCTTCGCGCTCGCCTCACCATCCTCCACCAACCCTGCACGGCCTCGCCGCTCGCCCTCGCCTCTATCACCCTTCCCCGCGAGCGCACCCCCCACGGCCGCCATTGCCACCAGCCCCTCGCCATGGACACCCTCCTCCTGCCCTCCCCTCGCCTCCATGATACCGCCATTGGGACCGTCGCGCCGCCGCGCAGCTTACCGCCCGACGGCGACCCCTACCGTGCTCTACCCCGCCGGAATTGGGCCGCGCCGCCACACTCCGCCGTGCCATGGCCTCGCCAGTTCACCGCCGCTGCACGCCCTTCCTCTTCACCGTCGGTGACGAGGTCTAGCCCACGGTGTCCGCCGTAGCGCCGGCCACCGCGCGAGGAATTTCCCCGGCCGAAGGTAGAAGAAATCCCCTTCATTTACTGCTTATCGCGTCACTGTGTACTGTGTCTTGAATAAGTTGTGAAAACACCCCTGGAGCTATTAGAGTTTTGTACTTTAACCCGAGCCCTGGTATTTTGCAGATCTAACCTCGGGTTTTAGGAGATTCTCATGCACTGTGCACTGAGTCAGGATAATCTTTTGTTCTAGCCCCTGAGGTATACGGTTAATTACGTTCAAGCCCTCAGTCTGAGTTTTTCCATTTAATTCATTTATATTAGGCTGTGGACTTTGAAAAATCATAATAATTCAAAAAAAAAATCCAAAATGGACAAACTCAGTGGCTATGCACTCCTCTTGAGTAGATCTACATAATAGGTAAGATATGGATGTGTGAAAAGTCTGTTTTGCCCCTGGTTTAGTGCATGCATGTTGAGGGTAAATAAATGGTAAAAATAGGCTAAATGAGCTCCAAAAATTATAAACTTGGACAGTAACTTCGTTATGGCATCTAGGCACTGTGTGATTTTTGGTAGCCCTAGCATTGGCTGTTTAATTACCGTTTTGCCCTTATGCATGTGTTTTGTGTATTTAATTAACTTGGAAAAAGGAAGGCTACATAAAATATTCTCAAATATGACCTCTGGTATTTTTCATGTACTTCATATAGTATGAATAGCTTGCTGGTAAAGTTTGAGGCCTTGCACGTGAAGTTTGAGTGGTGATTTGAAAATGACAAGGTGTCACATGCTTAGCTAAATAAAAAGGAAAAGTGGTCCTAGGATGCATAATTAATTCTATAAAAAATCTGGTGTGCTACTAGTATGATAGAGAGTCCAGAAAGTATTTTTGGGGAATTTATTAACACTGCTTATAAGTGCATCTTAATTTGCATAAGATAAATATATGGAAAATAGATGTCCTATCAAACGATGGATTTTGTGCTTGTTGATTTTTGTATATGATGTTTATGCCATGAAATGCTTGCTGTAGAAATTTCAAGTCCAGAAACCCTTCCGATAAATTATGAAAAATCTGAAAATCTATAAGGCTGATAACTTGTTGGAATTTTAATAAATTAATTATAACTTGTTTATAGCTGAAATTTTGGCAGTAGCATCATGTCGTATGTATCTGCATGTGGTAAAAGTTTGAGATCAATTTGAGTTGTCTAACTACATGGACTCATGAGTGCATTATATTCATAAAGGTGTTTTCAAGAGACACCTTCATTTCATTCGATGGGGACTGTGTACACATATAAGACAGTAACTCATGATAACTTCAAAGGTAAAATATGGTGATGGTTTGTACGATTTCTTAGTGATGGGTTGTATAATTTCTTAGGAAAGTTGTTAAGTTTTCTTCTTATGGGATGCGTTTGAACTAAATACAATTGAGTCTTTTGTCACAAACTACTTGATCATGCATTATGCTTTAATTACCCCTCATGCATACAATTGTATTCGTTGTACTCATGTTTGCACTATGTCATGCACATAACACTATATCATATACATGCATTTGCATTCTCTTGCACTCACTTGCATTTTATCATGCATATAGACTCCGCGTGCAGGGAGCTATCAACACAGGAGAAAGCAGTGATCAAGGAACCGGACGACAGGCTATATCCGGAGCAAGAAGACGAAGGGTCGCTGATTTCATCCGTCCCTGTTTCAAGGGGTTGCCTGGGGCAAAGCCTCACAACCCGTCTCTGTTGGTTTTTATAAGAACAATCAAAGGTAGGCAAGACCATGATTTCTCCCAGCTAATACAATCTTGATTGATGATTACGCATATGCATTAGGAGTTATTTGAAACCAATTGCATTAGACTTCCTGGCCGCCCTGGCCCTAGCACCTATACGTAGAGTTCGTAAGACGAGTGCCTAGAATTGCTAGGTGCGAGTAGACACGAGTGATTGTACTTGTCTCGTAGGTGCGACTTTACGATGTGACAGAAATCTCACTTATGGAAGTTATTATACATGCTTATGTTTTAAATGGAGACCGGGTGGAGATTTTATGAGTTATTTATTGTTTATGGTATTGTGCACTGGACTCCGCCCGAGTCACATAAGGCCGGTCGTTGTTCGCCTATTGGTCGGCATAATATTGCTAGGATGCTTATCCGGGATAATGGACCGGTGAAAGTCTTACTTGTGCCATCCGAAGAACAGAGACAGACTCCTACTGTGACACTTTGGGGAGCTTGTAGTCAAAGGAGGGCTGACCCGACGTACCGTCGTATCGCTCCTAAGGCGGCACAACCTGGAAACAACGGAAGGATTGAATCGAACTTGGGATGGGACAAATGAAGATGGGGGCTATATGTGGGAACGCGAAAGCTAGTAAGCATATACCCCTGGCATTTCTAGTTATTCCCGGGAATATAAAAATCGATTCGAATCGCTGATGCTCACCAGGTGTAAGAATGCCAATACCACTGACGGACAAAATAGTAATCCACTTGAATATGTTGTATTATTAATTCATGATTTTGTATATCAACATGCTTGGATGTGTGTGTTTCCTCCCACTATTCATGGTGCTGCCCATCTACTGGTTGGAGGTCGATGGACTTGGGAGGTGCTTGGAAGTCGAGGAAGGGCTGACCCGACGTACCGTGGTATCGCTCCTGAGACGGCTACTCCCAGGGGTTAGATGGGGCGCTATGAATCTTGGGACGGGACATGTGTTCATGTTTTACTTTCCCGCAAGTATTTACTTTATGATATAAATAATCTTAATGATTAAAGGATACCAGCTATCAAATCCTGCTATCTTATGTCAACATGACTTTGTTTAAGAATCAACAGCTAAGGATCCACATGATTAGTAAGCATGCTTTGGGTCAGCCGTAAGCCCCGTCCGTTAAGTCCTACTGAGTAATTAGTACTCAGGGTTTGTCCCCACTTTTGGATTACAGGTACTGGCGACATCTGGATATCTGTGTTGGACGTGGTAGTACCGGTGGGCTCGGTGCTACTTGCCTTGTTCATCTCTTCATGAAGGCTACTTAAGTATATTGTTTCCGCTGCGAGATCTTGAAAACGCTTCCGCTATATGTACACTCTGAATTCGCTTCCGCTATATTTGAACATGTATTTGGTTTCACACATTTGGTTTGTAAATTAAGTCTATTATTCTCTATTTCAACTGCCTGTGATGATGTAATTGTTGTGGCCCCTTCGAGAGTCGGATGTGTTTGATGTCGGTTCCTCGGGAAATGGTGTTATCGAGAGCCCGAAGGACTCTCAACGGACTACCGGGTTTAGTCTGGCCTAAGTGCACTGCGAGCCAGAGGTGGTAGGTGTGCTTAGTCTGGATTAAGCAGGGCGGTTCAGCCACATTTGAGATACTTCATAATGATGTTATTTCCCATTCACTCTCAAGCCCTTTTATGTGATGATTCTCTCTTGCTTCATATGATGTTCTTTTGCACGGAATATGAGCTTCTCCCTGTGATACATCGAAAACCACCAAAACTCGTGGAATTCATCAGTGTTAGGTAAATAATGCATGGAACTTTATGTATACCCCATTTATTCACCGAGGGATTGACGGTCGAAATAGGAAAATAATGACAATCAACAATTTCCTGTCAAATAGGGTTGATTACAATGAAATGGTCATCAAGCAATTCTATGCCACATATGAAATTGATAAGGTCACTAAAAACATTGAAATGGATGATGGGACAAAGGAAATATGAGGCTACTTTTGAAGATTTTGCTGCTGCTAATGATCTTGATTATGCTCAGATTTCAGCTGGGTGAATATTACAGAAGAAGCTCTATTCACTGACTATGCACAATACTATGAGCCATCTCGATTGCGTCTTCATGTGATACATGGTCAGATCACCGGTCTTCGTCATCATCCAACTGTGATTATTAGCAAAACTGCCCGAGTCACAATATATCCCAAAGCTAGGAATAGAAGCATGGTTTTGGATTACTTCTGGAATAACATTCACCATGTCTTGCAGGGCAATACAATTGATGTGATCACCTTTATGATAGATCAGATAAGGCATGTGAAAGTGGATATGACTGTAAACCTGCCATAGGCCCCCCTACATCATGGCACTGATTCTTCAGAAGACAAGGTTCGGGCAGCCTCAAGACTCTCTGCACTCACTTTTCAGGCCTTTCAGAAATGAAAGGGCATTTCTTGAGCGTAAGGTGACTCCATTTCTTGATAACAAGGAAGATGCTCCTGCAGATGAGGATGATAATGCAAATGAGATTGCTCAAAACATGCCGCCTCCACCACTTCCTACAGCTCAGCAGCAGTAGTTTCGGCATCCACCTCCTGGGTATTTTGACACGTACTTCGCCACTATACAACAGAACCTTGGTCAGCAATTCAATACTCTTTGTAGGCTTGATTTCAGACTTTTGGGCAGGATGTTCGGACTAGTGTATATCAGCCCATCATGACAAGGTTGGACGGTTTGCAGACATCCTTGGGTGCAAGTATGGATGCTCTCAATGATCATTTCAATACCTTGTCCACAGATGAGCAGGTTGAGCAACTCAGTCAGTAGTAGTAGAATCTTTAGGGCCAGTTTAACATCTTGTTGCCAGCTTGAATGACTTTTTGGGTCACTTCTACTCAATTTATCCAAGGCCAATTCCTCCACCACACTTTCGACCATATGTACCATATTATCCTCCACCTCCTCCTAAGGATGGCAATGATGCTCAGCGATTGCTCTTTTTGACAAGTCGATGCCAAAGGGGGAGATGTGATAAGAAGTTGAAGATGATGAGGGAACCGTGATGGAGAAGTAATTAAGAAGCTCAAGCTAGCTCATGGGATATTTGATTTAGGGGAAGCTCATATGCTATGGTTGGATGGGACATTTGCATTGCACTGCATATTTATTTTTCTATGCATGAACTGTTGAGTTTCTGGAAATTGTGTAGTTCGTAACCTCGTTTGTAATAACTTGTTAGAATCTTTCTATATCTTGTGTTCTAACTTGTGTGGTTGATCGAGTCAGTTTTCATTGTTTACTGGATATATCTTATGTTTTTTTATTGGTATTTTGGCCCTCGATCCCCACTTCACAGGGGAGGTTCCACCGGATTCTATCTTTGAAAATGTGCATATATATCAAATTCTATCAAATGATGCACAAATTTAGGGGGAGCCACACTCTACTCATCGAGTTTTTGGATTCATTTATCTATATTATGAGATCGGTCTTCACGCATAGATAAGTGTAGCGAAAATGGCCTCATGCCATGTTTCACAAAGTGTTTTGGTGATTTGATGACAACTCTAAGAGCCAATGGACCGGCCTCATTGCTCTCCTAGTGTGATGGGTGATTGTCAATGGTACAAGTCCTCCGATGGACAAGACGCCCTCCGATGGACTGAGGCACCAATGGACCGGTGGCAAAGCTCGGCGTCGGTCGGCCATGGAAGCTTGGTACACGGAGGGGCGGATTGGCAACGGTGGTGTAAGCCCTTCGATGGACTGCGAGGCAACTCCGATGGACTGGAGAAGCCGGGTGCCACCGTGGTGCTCCAACTCGAGTGTATAGCGCGAAGGCGTGCGAGGGAGGCTTTGGCGGCTTCGGCTCAAAACCGCCACCCAGGCTACCCAAGCCTTGGTGAGTTGGGCCTTGACTCGCTAAGATAGAGAAGATGGGCCAAGTCCGACCCAAACGGAGACTTCCTAAAGTTTCCCGATTTCTGACTTCAAAACTATGGGTGCAATGGTGGATTGGACTTCTGGCCATGTGGAGAACATCCGAAGATTGCGTGGAAGCTAAGAAGATCAAGTCTTCATCGTGGTCGTCCGTCCCCGATATTTCGAGTCCTTTTCTGTTTTAGCCCCTCCGGGTGTTTCTAGTGTTAGGGGTGTATGTGTAAAAATGCCAAAACTGAACTGGTGTATAAATAGCCTAAGAGCTGGTCATTAGGACTTCTCTTGACTGCTATGGTTTGTGTCTTGTGTGTCATTTTTGTCCCTAAGCTAAGAGCTCAAAGTTTAGAAGGGTTATGGTGAGAGCTAGCCTCCAAACCAAGAGGGTAGGTGAGGATGGTTGCTTGGGACAAAATCCTTCATTGTAATCTGATCTAAGACCTCTTTTGAGGCTTCTAATCGAAGTGATTTCGGCTGCAAGTTTTGTGTGCCTTGTTCCTCCCTTTTTCCCTTTCGTTCTTGGACTCAATTCTTGGCTTTTTGGGTTTTGGCTTTGGCCGAGGTTGAATCCTTTCATTTGCTTGTGTTTTGGACTTGCTATGATGTGGTGAATTAGCCAACTGGTAGAATAATTGAACCACGAGTAAGGGCCGTTCTTGTCGGATTTCGGTTTTTCAGTGTCAACTCACCTACCTCACGAGATTTGCAATTCCCACGCAACCCTTGATCTTTTCAAGTGGATATTTTGGGGTTTGCTAGGGAAAGTCCTTAGGATTGTCCGTGCAAATGTTCGTGAAGTTTCGTAGAGATTTGACCCCGTTTCAATCGATTTTGCGATGGGGTGTCGGGCTATTTTCTTTTCGGAGAACTGACAGGACAATTTGATTGTCCTTAGGTTAGTCCAAAGTATAGACTTCGAACTATCCGGTCCTTGTACTTCGGACAGTCCGGTCTATAATGTTTTAGGATTGTTTTAACCCTTTCTTTGGGTTTGTCCGATCAGGCCTTTTTGAAGGGGTTAGGACTGTCCGGTCTAGTATTTCCAGGGCTGTTTTCTCATGTCCTTTGCTCTGCTTCTTCCTTGGTCTTCTATTCTTGTTTGCTTTGGTGTTTGGTTTGTTAGTTTTTGCTTTGTCCACATATTTGAGTGTTTCTCACCTCTGGCCCATACTCTTCGCTTGCTATTTTCTAGCAAGACGCATTTAGGTGTGGAGTGGCTACGTGAGTTCCTCATTGCGTGTTGCTTTGCCCAGTTTGTCCTACACTCTCTAGTTTGTTGTGTCTTGTGTTTTGTTGCGTGCTTTAGTGTTTTTTGGTTTAGGGTTTCTCAATGTGTCCTAGGGTTGGTAGCTAGTCTATGCTACGCAACTATGCACATAGAGAGGTGTAGTTTTAGGTATTGTGTGTGTTCTTCTAGGTGTAGTGTGTTTGTTCGTTTAGGTGTAGTTTGGTCGCTCGTCTTACGTCCATTTCGTTGTGCGTTAATTCGAGTGCTTCTGCTTTCCTCCCAATACATATCGGGTGTGCGTGTGTTTTCGTGAGAGCGCACTTTGGGGGTTTGAGTTTGAGTTTTTCAAGTGCCCCTATTCAGCCCCCTCTAGTAGCACGTCTCGGTCCTACAAGTGGTATCAGAGTCAGTTAGGTTCCATACCTTAACTGGTGAAGAAACCGTAGTGACTATGACTTACTCTAGGAAGATTCCCGTCCTTGGCTCCGATGGCTGTGATGCCCTAGGCATCTCAAGTGCATTACCTTTGCATCATCTCATGAACATTTCATAATTGAGTGCATAAGTAGGCCAAGTCATTTGAATCAATTTCATGCTTGACAACTTTGGTATTTTGAGTGTTTGACATGCATAGTAGTTTGGATGATGTTTTGGGTCCTTTTCTGTCAACATGTGAATCCTGTCCAAACTTGACCTGTTTAGTAAATCCAACTTTACATTGACCTACAGCCATTTTCATGCAAAATCTTAGTTGGAAAAGTTATCGATCTTGAAATTCTAAACAACATTGTTACGAAGCTCTTTTAGTGAATGTGACTAGAAAATAGACTTTTGAAATTTTTAAACTGCAAGGTCTATTGGTCAAACATGAGTCAACCAATTAAATTCGAATTTAAACCATATTTTCATATAGAACCTGATATGAAAGTTTATAAGAAAATTGTAGAGCTCGAAATGTAGAACACTTTTTGTATTTTGAGTTTGGTCAGATTCGGCTCCTAAGATATTTAAAATCTCCAAGTTCCAGAGTGTGTTCAGGCAGTCAAACTGACATTTTTCATTTTCGGAATTTTATTTCCCTTTTGTCTCAATGACAAGTGGGCCCCAACTGTTGGGTCCTCGGATTCCCGCCCGCACTGTTGAAAAACCGGCCGCAGTGGGCCCCACTCCTTCCCTCGCCCGTGCGCTCGGTCCATGGACCCTCCTCTCTCCGCCCTACCTCGGCCCCACCTGTCATGAACACCGGTTCACTGGACTCGGTCCACGCCACGACCGCCTCCTTCCTCTCCCTCTCCCTCTCCCGCACGCCCACGAGGCGAACGCCGCCTGCCGACGGCCAGCCTAGGCCGACGCCTGGCCATAAGGCTAAGCCCGCCTAGCCCCGGCCTCCCTGCGCCTCTCGCTTCCCCTCTCCGCGGCCCCCTCCTGTCTTCTTCCTCCACCGAGGGCCCTCTCACTCTCTCGTTTTTCCCTCTGCTCCACGGGCCGCCATTTCCGAGAGCTCGAGCTCGAATCGCGCCCGCCGTTCCGGCTGTCCCCGCTCCTCCACACCACCGCGCCGGCGCTCCCATCCTCCCCTCCACCGAACCCCACTAGTCTAGGCCGCCGAAAGCTCCCCACCAAGCCACACTCCACCGCCGGACTCCCCGTCCGCGAAGCTCCGTCGCCGGCCCTCCTCCGGCCATCCCCGTCGCTGCAGGTAGCAAGAGTAAGGACCCCACGCCCTCCTCTCTCTCCCTGGCCATCCGAAGAATGCTCTCTTGCCCCGCAGGTCCGGATTCCGGCCGCGCCGCCGCCTGTTCTTCCCCCCATCGAGAGGTAGAAGAAGACCGAGGAAGAAGATGCCCCCTTTTCCAATTTAGCCCTCAACGTTTTGCGATTTCTTGTTATTCACCAAAGCGTTGTACACTGAGTCTTGCGGATCTAGCAATCTAGCCCCTGGAAGTTACGGTAATCACATTTAAGTCCTCGATCTATGGGTTTTTCCATTTATTTCATTTATATTGGGCTGAGAACTTTGAAAATTCATAGTAAATCAAATTAAATTCCTAAAAATGTAAAATCAGTTGCTATGAACTCCTTGTGAGTAGATCTACAGGATAGATATGATGTGGATGTGTGAAAATACTGTTTTGCCCCTGGTTCCTTGCATACATGTTGAGAGTAGATAAATGCCAAAATTGGTCTAAATGAACTCCAAAATTTGTGAAACTTGGACAGTAGCTTTATCATGAGATATAGGACCCGTGTGATATTTTTGCAACCCTAGCATTGGCTGGTTAATTACTGTTTTGCTATTATGCATGTGTTTTATGTATTTATTTAACTTGGAAAATGGAAGCTACATAAAATATGCTCAAAATGACTCTCTGGTATTTTTCATATGCTTCATATGGTATCAGTAGCATAAAATATGAGGCTGTGTATGTTTAGTTTGGTTACTGATTTGAAAATAACAAAATGCTACTAGCTAGTAAAGAAAACAGGAAAAAGTGGTTCTAATTTGGTAGTAAAATTCTATGGAAATTCTGGTAGCTTGCTCGTGATGTCTTAGTTTAAGAAAGTAGTTTTGTAAATTTTATTGCTACTGTTTTGATCTATACGAATATTATGATGAATTTAAAATGTGGAAAATTGATGTCCTATGAAAATATGGATTCTGAGCTTGCTGATTTTTGTGAGTAGTGCTTATACAATATTATGGTTGCTGTAGAAATTTCAGATCCAGAACCCACTCCTATAAATCATGAAAAATCTAAGAAGTTAAAAGGATGTAATATTGTTAGAATTTTCGTAAAATGATAACAAGTCTTTTGTGGCTACAATTTTGGCAGTAGCTCAGTACAGTATTGATCTCCCTGTCATAAATATTTGAGCTTATTTGGGCATATATAACAGTACGATCTTGGCATGAGTACTTTAATTCAATAAATGGATAAACTTGTATAAGGGGCCTAGGTATATTTCATGTAAGTGTGAAATGTTGCTTGCTACACCATATCCCTTGCTGCAAGTTTCTTGTGATGTTATGAATGATGAGTTCAAGTAGATTCGGTGATGGTTTGTACAATTTTTTAATGATGGTTTGTATGATTTCTTAGCAAAGCTCATAAGTTTCTTTATTGTGGGATGAATTTAAAATGAGAATACTTAAGTCTTATGTCACATGCTACTAACCATGCATTATGTTTCACTTGCACCTCATGCATGCATTTGCATTCGTTGCACTCATGGTTGCACTATGTCATGCATAGAGACCCCGCGAACGAAGAACCAACGCAGGAGCAGCCGTTGATCAAGGAGCCGGATGACGAGCCCCTGCACCAGGAGCTAGTGAACCAACAGCAGGAGGACCAGCAGCTGGCACCCGACTTCACACCGGAGGCAGCACCTAACTTTAGCAAGAAAGGTAGGCAGGACCATGCTTTTCCTGCTAATATGATATGAATGATGACTACACATCTGCATTAGGGGTTGTTTGAAACCAACTGCATTAGATTCCCTAGCCGCCCTAGCTCTAGCACCTATACATAGAGTTCGTAGGACGAGTGCCTAGTAATGCTAGGTGCGAGTAGACACGAGTGAATGTAGTCACTCATCACGTAGGTGGCTTTCAAACCAAAAAAATCTTACTATGATGGTGATCTTATTTATGCTTATGATTTAAATGGAGACCGGACGGAGCATAAGTTTACTTTTTGTGGCGTGCGTTGTTGTTATCGGACTCCGTCTGTGTCGCATAAGGCCGTTCGTTATTTGCCTATTGGTCAACATAACATTGCTAGAATGCTTATCCAGGCCATGGGACTGGTGAAAGTCTTACTTGTGCCATCCGAATAACACAGACTTGGTCCTACCATGGAGGCTGGGGGCGCTTGACTCATGGGAGGGCTGACTCGATACGCCGCGGTATCGCTCCATGGGGGCTAAACCTAGGGAATGGCGGGTTGGAATTGAACTTGGGATGGGACAAGTGGAGATGGGGGATATATGTGTAGAATGCGATGGCTAGTAAGCATATATCTCCTGGCATTTTTAGTTATTCCCGGGAATTAAAATCGATTCAAATCGCTGATGCTCACTAGGTGTGAGAATGCCAATGCCACTGACATTCAATGTCGTAACAACATGGACACATTATGCTTATTGTTCATGTTTTTAAATTCCACATGCTTGGATATTGATGTTTTACACTCATGCAAGTTATCATTATTATGGTGTTGTTACTATTATGATGAATGGTGGCAGCTATCAAATCCTGCTATCTTATGTAACCATGACGAGCCAAAAGTAGTAGGTGTGCTTAGTATGGATTAAGTAGGGCGGTTCCGCCACAACTGGTATCAAAAGCCGATCATACACAAACAACAGTCATATCATCAAGTTTTGTTTTGTAAACTATTTTTGAAAACCCCTTTTCTAGTAATTCAAAAATTACAGTATACGATATGGTCATATTAAGGATGTTAGTGTTATCATATGCATATTCGATTGCTTTGGGAAGCAACTTTTCGGCCATAGCTATCCCCAGTACTGGAGGAACGCTGTCGGGATTTGCGAATGGTTGCAAACCCTGCATTCATGCTGGGTAGGAAAAACTCTTTAAGGGTGGTGGGCATACTTTGGATGCTTTCATGCCCACCGCACTTACATTTGGTTTGGGGTCCACCTTTTTCTCGACAAACCCCAGTACTGGTGGAAAGTCAGGCTTTGAGAGAAGGTGCAAAGACCCACTCAACATTGTCCACGCAGTGGTCACGCGTGGATGCCACACTAGGTGGTAATGTATTCGCATGCATTCTTTTGCAGGTACACTAACTACGCGCGAAAATTAAGAACGACTAGTTGCATTAAGGAGAGACGTGCATGTGTCACCGAAATATCGCTAGCTATATATAATGTACATAGGGGTGTGATGTGAGAACGGATAGAACGAATCATGCATCATGATACTCATGCTTCGTTAATTAATATCTTAACTTTGCTTTTCTACCAATTATGTTCTTTAAAAGCCAAAAGAGAAATCGAATAAGAGTGAAGACATCACTCCTCACGTTCCACCCACCAAATTTGAAACTTCACCCTCTCATTAATTTAACATATATGAAGTCACTTCTCCCCATGTGTTAATGCACAGAAATCAAGTGAGGATGAAAGGATGTGAGAAATGATATACCTCTGAAGATGTATTTCGTATTCAGGTGCAATATGAAATGAATGAGAGGGGTCGCCAAATTGAAACTGCACTCCAAGTGTGACTTCAACATGCAGTCTGAAATCCTATACAGTTACAGCAAAAAGTGAGTGTGACGTGAAATCCAGAAGGATCCGGGTTGCACTTTGTATACCAAACTTGCAGTGTGCAAGGTGTAGGACAACTTTGCTATGTAAAGTTCTCCTGAAAATGTTCCATTTGAGAGTATAATCGAGAACATTCGGGCTCTGAAATATGTACAGATTTGACATGTATGGATATGCAGTGAAATTCGGTCCAGTTGTGAACTAAATCAACCAAAACTTTATATAACAAAGTTATAGGACACAAGACAAGGAATAGCTCTTCTGAGGATGTCTTATCATAAAAATGCACGGATTTGGAGCAGTTTTAAATTTAATTAGTGGTTGTCCTAGGTTGGGTTGAAAACCTGAGTACAGCTAGTAAATCGACTTTTGTGCTGTGGTCCTAGTCAGATTTGCAGAAGCAGCCTATAAGAAAGATGTAGGGAACTAATCATTGAACAACTTTTGTATTTGGACTTCCACCCAAATTGATCGTTTTGACAACCATATCGACGAAATTCAGAAGTGCTGTCCTGCAACTAAAACTTCATGCAAGTTTTCCATTTAGCATATGTGATTGTCCGAACCTACAAGATGATGGCTAACACTTTATGTGCAATCAAGTTATTCTATTCACTTACATGCTTTCATGTATTTAGAATATATTTATAGTGCTATGATCTTTTTATCACCGCATCGATTGCACAAAAGTTCTTAGACTAAACTCGATTGGCTTTATTTCTGCAGATGGTCACCCCACCAGAGACATCTGTACAGGGGGCTGCTCATGGAGCACCACCTCTTTCTGAGTTGGCCACTTAAGTCACTCAGCAGCTCATCAACCTGATAGCTCAAGAGTAACAACGGCGCGACCCGCAAGAGATCAGTTATACTGACTTTGCGGCGCTACAACCGCCAATCTTCACCACTGCCACAAATCCCTTGGATGCTGATGATTGGCTTCGGATCATTGAATCCAAGTTTAGTCTACTGCCCAGTCTCAGTGAGCAACAGAAGGCTCGCTTTGTGGCGCAATGTCTACATGGTCCCTTTGGGGTCTGGTGTGCTTCTTTCCTAGCAATGCAACCGGCCGGGCACCAGGTCACGTGGGATGAGTTCCATGCGGTTTTTTGGGCTCACTATCTCCCACCTAGCCTCATCAAGCTCAAGCAATGGGAATTTCGTGCACTTCAACAAGGGAACATGTCGGTACTCGAGTACGTGCAGGTTTTGATCCGCCTGTCCCAGTACTCCCCTGAAGATGTCGACACTGACCCGCGTAGGGTTGCCCGTCTATTGGGTGGGTTCGATCCCACTCTCCTGACTCACTTGGGGTGCCGCTATGATAGCTTCACCAAGTTGGTAGATGCCGCCATCGACATGGAGCACTGCCTCCGCGAGGCCCATGAGGACCAGCGAAGGAAGAGACTTGCAAGCACACCTCTATCAAGTTCACCTCAGCGGCAACGGTTTATGCATCGCCCACCGCCGCACATATATCCCACTGATGTGCCCCAACAACAAGAGCAACACGGTGGGGCACAACAACATCTGTTGTCCTGTCATGCACCACCTCATCCAACTACTTCAGTTCCACCCACCAAACCAGGCACCGGCTATCCCTGCTTCAAATGTGGAAAGGCTGGACATTTCAGTCGCACATGTTGCACACGCCAGAAGACTCCGGGATCAGTGCCTACGGGCGGAGAGAAGAAACCAGCCCAAAGGTGGGCCAATTGCACTATAGTCAGCTTGAGCAAGTTCTAGAGGGTAAACCTGTCTTGGCAGGCACATTCCTTGTTAATGACCACCCTATGGTTGTTTTGTTTGATTCTGGAGCGTCTTTCACTTTCATCAGCAAAGGGTATGCAATGAAGCATGGATATGAAAGTGCTGAGTTAAAACAAAAATACCACATCACAGCTGCAGGATCATCCATAGTTACCAATCACATAGTGAGGGACTTGTGTTTGCAAGTTGGAAAGGAAAGTTTGTTCATCAGTCCTCTAGTACTCCCACAACTAGGGATTGATATTGTTCTTGGGATGGAATGGCTGAAACAACACAATGCCAGGATAGATGTTGGGAGTAGAATAGTTCAGTTGCGCTCAAGCAGTGGGACCGATGCGTTTATTCATGTGCTACTTCAGAAGCACGTGTATCACACAGTCAATGTGGCAGAAGCTTAAGTTGAGGCACAAGCACTTGCAAAGATCCCAGTATCTTGTGATTATCTGGATGTGTTTCCAAAAGAGCTTTCTGGACTCCTACCGGATAGGGATGTTGAGTTTTCCATCGAGCTTGTACCTGGCACAGCGCCTGTCTCCCAAAGGCCATACAGAATGGCACTCAATGAGTTGAAAGAATTGAAAGTGCAGCTGCAAGAACAACTAGATAAAGGGTTCATTCGGCCTAGCTCACCACCTTGGGGTTGTCCGGCTCTCTTTGTTGAGAAGAAAGACCAAGGTGGTAAGAGGTTATGCGTGGACTATCGACCATTGAATGTTGTCACTGTCAAGAACAAGTATCCACTGCACATATTGATATCCTATTTGATCAGCTTGTGGGAGCCACCGTTTTCTCCAAGATTGATCTTAGGTCCGGGTACCATCAAATTAAGATTCGAGAGAAAGACATACCAAAGACCTCTTTCTCAACGCGGTATGGGCTTCATGAGTATCTTGTCATGTCCTTCGGGTTGACCAATGCACCGGCTTTCTTCATGTACATGATGAACTCGGTGTTCATGAATGAGCTTGACAAATTCGTGATAGTATTCATTGATGACATCTTGGTTTATTCCAAGAATGAGAAAGAGCACGAAGAACACTTGCGAATAGTCACTACAAAGAATATGAGTATTTGTGACGAAAATAGTTATGACGGACACAAAGAATGTCACAGAATAGTTGTCATTCTATGACGATTAAGGCATTTTCATCATTAAGTTGAGGTGACGGTTATTTTTTTTTGACAAACACAAATTTTCGTCATAAAAGATCCAATAATCCATGACGATTTTACATTTTCGTCATGGAGTACCTAATCATTTATGACGATTTTATTTATGATGAATTTGCTTGCGTCACAAATTCACAGCGACCCAAAAAATAAATGAATTATAGCTATGTTTTGAGCTCTTGTATTTTTTTAGAAAGGGAAATTTTATTCCGGCCTCTGCAAGAGGTTTGCACACAACCAATTTAAATAGTTTGATAAAAATGCTCTCAAAGAGAGTTAAATAGAAGAAAATAAATCGAAGCTAATCCGCTTAGAAGATGGCCACCCATGATTGAACTTCTTGTATTCATTTTTTGTTGGATACAATAGTGATTAGACCCAATATGATCATATGAATATTGCGTAGACCATTATGTATGATCCGACCCTAATGTTATGTATCATTGTGTTCGCAAAAACCTTCATTTTATCAAAAATATATAATTTGGCTGGGGCCAAAATACATTATTAGAACTTTTAAACTTCATTTTTGCAATTCTAAATAAATTAATGCTTTATTTCTAATAATTCTTGAACTCATTGTAAGAGATATTATTCATAATGATAATTTCTTTATCAAAATAAAAGTGTATATATCAACAACTCTCTTATAATAAACTAATTCTCATGTTGATAGGAAGTTAGGAAATTTGAGAACGACGGAACGGAGTAACAGAACAGTGGGAGTACAATGTTTTTTTCTCCCGCCTTTCAGTCCTTGCATGGCTTCTGAAGATGAAGCCAAAATTTCAGAAGACCGCTTGTTTTTCATCACCCGCCTCAAGTTGCCACTCGCTGGTCCCGCTCCTCCTCTCCAAAAAAATCCCCCATCTCCCATCCCACCACCCAGCGCCGTTGCCTGCCATCCCCGTCCCATCTCCTCCGCCTCTGCCTCCCTCGTGAGCAGCGGCCGCCTCCCCCACCTCCGCCTGCCGCTGCCCTCCACCGCGTCCTCCTGGATCTATCCGCCACCGCAACCCCACCAGCCCACGCCGCCCTCTTCCTCCATCTCGCCTGCCTGGATTTGCCACCGGCCACCAAGGATCCACCACTGGCCTTCCCCCTCCACTGCAGGCGGCCTTGCACCGCATCGTCCAGCCCACTGCCGGACGCGGGCGCTTCCGTCTACAAGCTCCGCCTCGCCGCAGTGGGTACCGTCCTCGGCCGCGCCCACTCTGCCGAGCTAGGATCTGCTCTGCTGCGCCGCCCTTTCCTCCAGAGCCCCCTCCGCTGCACCTGCTCTGCCTCGGACCCGCTGCTGTGTGCACGAGGATATAGATCAGGTGCGTCCGCGTCAACAAGAACATCCTCAATCTTTTCCATGAGGGGCAGCCACTCGAGTTTCAGAAGCTGCTTATGCTGCTGCTTCTGAAGTTCCAGTCGGAGTGGCAGGAGGGGCAGCCGCCGCCCGCCGCGAGCTGCCTTCTCCCGCCGCGGCTTCGCGCGGCGCGTGCCTCTGCCGAGCGCCCGCCCGGGCTGCTGGTCTGCACCTCCATCTGCGCCGCTGCGCGCGGGCGTGCAGGCGCGCAGCCGAGCCACGGGCCGCCAACCGCCAGTGCCACTGCGTGTATGCGCTAGGCCAGGCAGGCAGGCACCGCCGCAGTTCGCCCTTGGCCCCGTGCAGGTGGTGATGATGAGGTATGAGACGATAATCCTTTTGGCTGTTTGTCTTAAATTCAAGTTCAATCCTTGTTCAGAGTTTGATGGAATGTTGGTTGTGAAATATTTTCTTTATTGTGGAGTACAAATTCTTTATTTCACCTAGGACAGTCTATTATTAATTGGTTCTAACGTATCATAGTTGTTCTGTAGGCTTCTGTCGAAGTTGAACCAAAAATAGACACATCAGAGCAGCCAAGTGCTCCTAATGCAGTGGGGGATGGAGGTGTGGTGATTTTACCTGGATATTCTCCTTCCTTCAATTTTGTTGAACTAGAAGACAGATAATAGTTATCCTCAAACAATTGTTTGAGAACTAGAAGACAGATAATAGTTATCCTTACAATTGTTTGAGTCTGTGGGTTTTTCTAGTTTCAGTTAGGTTCATGCTTCTGCATCTCGGCATATAATGTGTAGTTCATCGATTTGTTTAGAGATCAAAGGGTCTAGCTTAAATGAGATAATGTCCATCACACAGGTTTTTGAGTTTTGAATGCTGAAAGCTTGTAGATTTAGAGAAAGTAAACTAGTTTTTTTTACCATACTACATGCACATCTGCTTTTAATTGTCAACTCAATGCATTGGAATTATTTTAACTTTTTTGTTTAGCGTGAGTTCTTCCTGTAGAGAATTATTGTGTTGACAATTAATAGTTAATAGTTATGTCGTCAAATTCTGTTGGTTGTCTGCCCACATTTGAGTGTCCTTTGTTGTGTTTTCCTCATAGATTATTATGTTGCTTATACAGCTTATATTAATTCCAAAAAGTTCATTTGCTTCTTGCTTCTTGTTAGGCTACTGTCGATAAAGAAATTGTAAGAGTGTTGGCTGTACTCTTATGAGGCTGGAATCTCGAAAATGATAACCAAAAGGTAGAAGAACGATGGAGTCATCATGTCTAAACTCACCAATTGATACAGCTATGTATAGTTGCTTGTAGCCATGAAACCGGATCGGATACAGACGGATATCGGGAATCCCGTATTCGATCCCATTTTTTTTTCCGGATACGAATTCGGACAAATTTTTGTCAGATACAGATACGGATGCGGATATCTCGGTTAATGGGTGCGGATTGTTGCGGTTCGGATATATAATGAACCGGATACCAATAGCCTCGAATACGAATATTGGTTTCGGATATAAAGTAAAAACAATATCCACATATATCGTGTATGTTATGATCATTTAAATGTTTGTTGAGTAAAAAATACTACCAAATTGTGCTAAATCGTGTAGTATTTTATGAATTTAATTGCATTTTTCATGATTTACTGAGGAAATAAATTAATAATAAACAAATAGACTCAGAAATTCAAGATATTCAGTGGAGGGGCAACTTATGTCCACATAGCATCCTCAAAAAAGTTTGGACAAAAAATTCTAAAGGGTGTCGGTGTTTCTTTCATATGACTTACACTCGTAATTTAGGTTACACGTGAAGTTACCCTAGTTATTCAAGTTTCAACATGACCCATAGTTCAATTTATTATTTTCATGTGGGGACTTGAGGTTAGCTTTGTATTGTATGTTTATTGGTCTAGGTGAATTATTTACAATTTTCAGACAAAACTGTAATATTTTATGAATTTAATTGTATTTTCATGATTTACGGTGGAAAGAAATTAATAATAAACAAATAGACTCAGAAGTTCAAGATATTTGGTAGAGGGGCAACTTATGTCCACGTAGCATCCTCAAAAAAGTTTGGACAAGAAATTTTAAAGGGTGTCGGTGTTTCTTTCGTATGGCTTACACTCGTAATTTAGGTTACACGTGAAGTCACCCTAGTTATTCAAGTTTCAACATGACCCATAGTTCAATTTATTGTTTCCATGTGGGGGCTTGAGGTTAGCTTTGTATTGTATGTTTATTGGTTTAGGTGAATTATTTACAATTTTCGGACAAGACTGTAATATTTTATGAATTTAATTGTATTTTCATGATTTACTGCGGAAAGAAATTAATAATAAACAAATAGATTCAGAAATTCAAGATATTTGGTAGAGGGGCAACTTATATCCACATAGCATCTTCAAAAAAGTTTGGACAAGAAACTCTAAAGGGTGTCGGTGTTTCTTTCGTATGGCTTACACTCGTAATTTAGGTTACACGTGAAGTCACCCTAGTTATTCAAGTTTCAACATGACCCATAGTTCAATTTATTGTTTCCATGTGGGGGCTTGAGGTTAGCTTTGTATTGTATGTTTATTGGTCTAGGTGAATTATTTACAATTTTCAGACAACACCGTAATATTTTATGAATTTAATTGCATTTTCATGATTTACTGCGGAAAGAAATTAATAATAAACAAATAGATTCAGAAATTCAAAATATTTGGCAGAGGGGCAACTTATGTCCACATAGCATCCTAAAAAAAGTTTGGACAAGATACTCTAAATGGTGTTGGTGTTTCTTTACACGTGAAGTCACCCTAGTTATTCAAGTTTCAACATGACCTATAGTTCAATTTATTATTTCTATGTGGGGGGCTGAGGTTAGCTTTGTATTGTATGTTTATTAGTCTAGGTGAATTATTTGCAATTTTTGGACAATACTGTAATATTTTATGAATTTAATTGCATTTTCATAGTTTATTGTGAAAAGAAATTAATAATACACAAATAGACTCAGAAATTCATGATATTTGGCGAGGGAAAACTTATGTCCATATAGCATCCTCAAAAAAGTTTGGACAAGAAACTCCAAACGGTGTCGGTGTTTCTTTGATATGGCTTACACTCGTAGTTTAGGTTACACGTGAAGTCACCTAATCATCCGTGATTCAACGTTACCCATGGTTCATTTTATCATTTTTATGTGGGGGCTTGAAGTTATATTTATATAGTATGTTTATTGGTCTATGAAAATTATTTGCAATTTTCGGACAACATTAAAATATTTTATTAATTTAATTGCATTTTCATGATTTAAAGCGAAAATAAATTAATAACAAGCAAATAGACTCAGAAATTCATGATATTTGGCGAAGCGGCAAAATATGTCCACGTAGCATCCTCAAAAAAGTTTGGACAAGAAACTCTAAAGGGTGTCGGTGTTTTTTTCATATGGCTTACACTCGTACTTTTGGTTACACGTAAAGTCACCCTAATTATTCAAGTGTCAACGTGAACCATACTTCAATTTATTATTTTCATGTGGAGGCTTGAGGTTAGTTTTGTATTGCATGTTTATTGGTCTAGGTGAATTATTTGCAATTTTCAGACAACACTGTAATATTTTATGAATTTAATTGCATTTTTAGAGTTTATTGCGAAAAGAAATTAATAATACACAAATAGACTCAGAAATTCATGATATTTGGCGGAGAGGAAACTTATGTCCATATAGCATCCTAAAAAATGGTTGTACAAGAACTCCAAAAGGTATCGGTGTTTCTTTCATATGGCTTACACTCGTAGTTTAGGTTACACGTGAAGTCACCCTAATCATCCATGATTCAACATTACCCACGGTTCACTTTATCATTTTCATGTGGGGGCTTGAAGTTATATTTATATAGCATGTTTATTGGTCTATGGAAATTATTTGCAATTTTCGGACAACATTGCAATATTTTATAAATTTAATTGCATTTTCATGATTTAAAGTGGAAATAAATTAATAATACACAAATAGACACAGAAATTCATAATATTTGGCGGAGCGGCAAAATATGTCCACGTAGCATCGTCGACAAAAAACTCTAAAAGGTGTTTGTGTTTCTTTCATATGGCTTCCATTCGTAGTTTAGGTTACACGTGATGTCATCTTAATCATCTAAGTTTCGACCTAACCAATATTTTACTTTATTGTTTCCATACAGTGACTTTAGGTTATTTTATTATAGTATGTTTATTGGTCTTGGCAAGTTATTTGTATTTTTAGACAATGCAGCAATATTTTTTACATTTAATATCGTTTTTATGATTTACTGTAGAAAATAATTAATAATACACAAATAACCTTAGAACATCAAATGAAATTAGTTCTATTGGAAAGATGATATTGTTAGCTTTCCATCGATATATAGAACGTCCAAAACGGAGTTCGTATGCAACTTTGGTGCCCGTTTTCGTGTGGTCCTGTCTACACGGATAATAGCTCGAGTATCCGGATAGATATCCGATCGGATATCCGATATCCGACGGATATCGAGCGTCCCGTATCCGTATCCGATATCCGACACACTATCCGATATCCGTATCCGTTATCCGATTAAGGTATCTGAATTTCCGGATTTGCTATCCGAATGCTGTTTGAACTCTTCGGACAGACGGATAGTCGAGAAATATCCGTCCCACTTTCATCCTTAGTTGCTTGTTTGTTTTCTCTCTATCTTGCTCTCAGGTTATTGTTTGGCATGTTTGCTCTCAGCAACTTCATTTTTTGAATGCAAGGATGCCTCTGACAGGACATAGTCTCACAGAAGCACGCCTCTCCTGCAGTAGGTCTTCTTTCCTCCAAGATGTGAAGGTGAGCACAGGCTACCCTCCCCCTGTATCTTTATGTTCAATATGTATGCGTGCATGCATATGTTCATAGTTTCAACACTACTAAGTTCAATCAGGCTTCAGCTCTAAGGAACCAATGCTTTAATGTGCCTCTTAATTTATAGCATGATTATTACATTAAATTTGATCATTCTCTTTCAATTTTTTCAAGGATCAACCGAGAACTCAACAAGGCAATTATCTATTAGTTTTGTACCTGTGTTGTGTATAGTACCATAGGAGAACAAATAGCCCTAAATTTGAACTTTTGATGCTCCTTGAACATTAGCCATTATCTAAATAGTTGGGTGTCCATGTTATGAAAATGGATGTAATGGCATGTATTATATTATATCAAATATATGATGATTATTTAATATATGCTTGTACAATTTGTGATTTATTCATTTTTCATTGATTATGGATAACTAATCTATGATGTCATAGAGATGTTGATAATGAATTATTCTATTGTAAGAATATCGTTGCGATGGTTTATCTTATTTCGTCATAGATTGGTCATGCTTTATGGTGTTTTTGCCCACATTGCGTGAACGTCATAAAAGGGACATGCTGACAGAAAGAAATTCGTCAAAAATGGTACTCTATGACGATATTAAAATGTCATAGAATAGGTGCCATTTTGTGACGATTTTCTAAACAACGTCACTAACATCATTTTGTGACGGTGGTTCTATGACAATAATTGTGACGCACTGAAAACGTCATTAATTTCCTTCCGTGACGAAAAACCCCACTATCAATGATGATATTTGATAGTCACAAATACTCAAATCTCTAGTGCTATCGGCTTAGAAAACATAAACTCTATGCCAAATTCAGCAATGTGCTTTCTGGTTAAAGAAAGTGGCATTCCTAGGCCATATCGTGTCAGAGAAGGGAGTGGCTGTTGATCCCAGCAAGGTGGAAGATGTGCTGAAATGGAAACAACCACAGACTATAACAGAGATACGGAGTTTTTTTGATTTAGCGGGGTGCTACCGCCGCTTCATAAGGATTTCTCCAAAATTGCAAAGCCCATGACATCAGTGACCTAGAAAAATGCGAAGTTTGTGTGGAGCCTAAAATGCGAAGAGGCATTTCAAACGTTGAAGAAACTCTTAACTTCAGCACCTGTTCTTGCTCAACCGGACATCACCAAACCATTTGACGTGTATTGTGATGCCTCCGGTAATGACCTCGGGTGTGTTCTAATGCAAGAAGGAAGAGTGATTGCCTATGCATCCTGCCAACTAAGAAAACATGAGGTGAATTATTCAACTCATGATCTTGAGCTACTTGCAGTTGTTCATGCACTGAAGAAATGGAGGCATTACTTGTTGGGCAACACCTGCCACATATACACCGATCACAAGAGTCTAAAATACATATTCACTCAACCTGAACTAAATATGAGGCAACTTCATTGGTTAGAATTGATAAAGGACTATGATTTGGATATACACTATCATCCTAGGAAAGCAAAGGTGGTAGCAGACACGTTAAGCCGCAAAACTCATTGTAATTTCATTGAGGTTCGTCCAACAGTGAAAGTGCTATGTTGTGAGATTGGGGAAATAGAAATGCCAACAGTGCTAGAAGCTGAACTTTACAATCTTATCATTGAACTAACTGCAGCACAAAAGAAAGATAAGGGCATGGCACATATTCGAGATGGGATCAATGAAAAGAAGAAGGCTTGTTTCAAGCTCGACGAAGAGGGAGTTTTGTGGTTCAAAAATCGCTTAGTGGTACCAAAGGACATGGAGCTAAGGAAAAAAAATCCTAGATGAAGCTCACACCTCCATGTTCACCATGCACCCGGGCAGCAATAAGATGTACCAAGACATAAAGCAAAAATTTTGGTGGACCCATATGAAACGGGATCGCCAAATATGTGTCCGAGTGTGATGTGTGTCAGAGGGTAAAGGCTGACCACCTAAAGCCTGCGTGTATGCTTCAACCATTAGTAGTTCCGGTCTGGAAATGGGAGGACATACATATGGACTTCGTTGTGGGTTTGCCTTGCACTCTGAAGAGGTATGATTCCATATGGGTGATTATTGACCGATTCGCAAAATCGGCCCACTTCATTCCTGTGAAAACAATTTACCATGCTAAGACCTATGCCGAACTTTATATAGCAAGGATTGTCTCCTTGCACGGTGTTCCTAAAACCCTTACTTCGGACAGAGGCTCACTGTTTGTGTCCCATTTCTGGAAGCATTTGCAAACAGCCCTTGGGACCAATTTGATTAACAGTTCAGCGTACCACCCCCAAACTAGTGGCCAAGTTGAGAGGGTAAACAAACCAAATTTTAGAAGACATGTTGAGAGAATGTGCGTTGACCTATTCCACCAAGTGGGATGAGTGTCTTCCCTTAGCAGAATTTGCTTACAACAACAGCTACCAAAAGAGTTTGGAAATGACACCTTTCGGAGCTCTTTATGGTAGGAGATATAGAACACCACTCAACGGGTCTGAACCCAGTGAATGGGTTACATTCAGTCCAGATTTAGTAATACAAGCCAAAGAACAAGTAAAAAACAAGTAAAACTCATACACAGTCACCTAAAAGAGCATAGTCCAGACAGAAAAGTTAATCTGATAAGAGGAGGAGGCCGTTAGTTTTTCAGAAGGGCGATCATGTGTATCTTTGGGTGTCACCAATGAAAGGAGTCTATCAATTTGGAGTGAAGGGAAAGTTAGCACCGAGGTACATTGGTCCGTTCAGGATCACCGAACAATGTGGATCTGTGGCTTATCGATTGGAGTTGCCACCACACCTTGCTGCGGTTCATGATGTGTTTCATGTCTCGCAACTTAAGAAGTGTTTGAGAGTGCCGGAAGAAGTGGTTGATACATCTCAAATTCAGATTGAACCAGACCTCACATATGAAGAGCAACCCATAAAAATCCTTAACCAAAAGCAAAGATCAACACGAAGAAGAGTTATAAATTTTTACAAGGTACAATGGAGTAATCACTTCAAAGAAGAGGCAACTTGGGAACAAGAAGAATACTTGCAAACAAAAATTCTGGGTTTTCTTCCGTCTACTTCAAATGAGTATGTCATAGCAGTTTTAAATTCAGATCTTATTTAAACCACACACAATGCACTACCTTCTCATTTAACATATCCACCCACATCACGTCAAAAAATCTCGAGACGAGATTTCTTTAAGGGGGATGGGTTGTGATGCCCCAAGCATTTCAAGTGCATTATCTTTGCATCATTGACACCTTTGCATCATCTCATGAACATTTCATAATTGAGTGCATAAGTAGGCCAAGTCATTTGAATCAATTAAATTCAGTTTTTTCTGAATAGGCATCTACATTTGTCGCTATAACTTTAATACTGTAGTGAATAAGATAACACTTTATATACCAAACTTGTAGACAATTTCATGCTTGACAACTTTGGTATTTTGAGTGTTGACATGCATAGTGGGTTGGATGATGTTTTTGGTCCTTTTCTGTCAACATGTCAATCCTGTCCAAACTTGACCTGTTTAGTAAATCCAACTTTACTTTGACCTACAGCCATTTTCATGCAAAACCTTAGTTGGGAAAGTTGTGGATATTGAAATTCTGATCAACATTGTTAAGAAACTCTTTGAGTGAACATGACTAGAAAATAGACTTATGAAATCTTTAAACTGCAAGGGTCTGTTGGTCAAACATGAGTCAACCGATTAAATTCGAATTTAAACCATATTTTCATATAGAACCTGATATGAAAGTTTATAAAAAATTTGTAGAGCTCAAAATGTAGAATTCTTTTTGTAATTTGAGTTTGGTCAGATTCGGTGCCTAAGATGTTCAAAATCTCCAAGTTCCAGAGTGTGTTCAGGAAGTCAAACTGGGATTTTTCATTTTTGGAATTTTATTTCCCTTTCGTCTCAATGACAAGTGGGTCCCACCTGTCGGGTCCTCGGATTCCCGCCCGCGCTGTTGAAAAATCGGCTGCAGTGGGCCCACTCCTTCTCTTACCCATGCGCTCGGTCCATGGACCCTCCTCTCTCCACCCTACCTCAGCCGCACCTGTCATGAACACCGGTTCACTGGACTCGGTCCATGCCGCGACCGCCTCCTTTCTCTCCCTCTCCCGCGCGCCCACGCGGCGAACGCCGCCAGCAGACGGCCGGCCGAGGCCGACGCCTGGTCGTAAGGCCAAGCACGCCGAGCCCCGGCCTGCTTGCGCCTCTCCGCTTCCCTTCTCCGCGGCCCCCTCCTGTCTTCTTCCTCCACCGAGCGCCCTCTCGCTCTCTCGTTTTTCCCTCTGCTCCACGGGCCACCATTTCAGAGAGCTCGAGCTCGAATCGCGCCCGCCGTTCTGGCCGTCCCCGCTCCTCCACACCACCGCGCTGGCGCTCCCCGTCCTCCCCTCCACCGAACCCCACTAGTGTAGGCCGCCGAAAGCTCCCCACCGAGCTACACTCCGCCGCCAGACTCGTCATCCACGAAGCTCCGTCGCCAGCCCTCCTCCGGCCATCCCCGTCGCTGCAGATAGCAGGGGTAAGGACCCCGTGCCCTCCTCTCTCTCCCTGGCCATCCGCAGCAGGCTCCCGCGCCCCGTAGGCCCGGATTCCGGCCACGCCGCCACCGGTTCTCCCCCCCATCGAGAGGTAGAAGAAGACCGAGCAAGAAGACGCCCCCGTTTTCAATTTAGCCCTCAACGTTTTGTGATTTCTTGTTATTCACCAAAGCGCTGTACACTAAGTCTTGCGGATCTAGCAATCTAGCCCCTGGAAGTTATGGTTAATCACGTTTAAGTCCTCGATCTATGGGTTTTTCCTTTTATTTCATTTATATTGGGCTGAGAACTTTGGAAATTCATAGAAATCAAATAAAAATCCTAAAAATGTAAACTCAGTTGCTATGAACTCCTTGTGAGTAGATCTACAGGATAGATATGATGTGGATGTGTGAAAGTACTGGTTTGCCCCTGGTTTCTTGCATGCATATTGAGAGTAGATAAATGCCAAAATTGGTCTAAATAAACTCCACAATTTGTGAAACTTGGACAATAGCTTTGTCATGAGATATATGACCTGTGTGATATTTTTGCAACCCTAGCATTGGCTGGTTAATTACTGTTCTGCCATTATGCATGTGTTTTGTGTATTTATTTAACTTAGAAAATGGAAGCTATATAAAATATGCTCAAAATGACTCTTTGGTATTTTTTATATGCTTCATATGGTATAGGTAACTCATTGGTGAAATATAAGGTTGTGCACATTTAGTTTGATTATTGATTTGAAAATAACAAAATGCTACTTGCTAGAAAAGAAAATAGGAAAAAGTGGTTCTAAATTGCTAGTAAAGTTCTATGGAAAATCCGGTCGCTTGCTGGTGATGTCTTAGTTCTAGAAAGTATTTTTGTAAATTTTATTGCTACTAGTTTGATTTATATGAATATTATGATGAAATTAAAATGTGGAAAATTGATGTCATACGAAAATATGGATTCTGAGCTTGCTGATTTTTGTGAGTGGTGCTTATGCAAAATTATGCTTGTTGTAGAAATTTCAGATCCAGAACCCACTCCTATATATCATGAAAAATCTAAAAATTTAAAAGGCTGTCATATTGCTAGAATTTTAGTGAAATGATTATAAGTCTTTTGTGGCTGAAATTTTGGCAGTAGCTCAGTACAGTATTGATCTCCCTATCATAAATATTTGAGCTCATTTGGGCATAAATAACAGTATGATCTTGGCACGAGTACTTTAATTCAATAAATGGACAAACTTGTATAAGGGGTCTAGGTATATTTCATGTAAGTGTGAAATGTTGCTTGCTACGCCATATCCCTTGCTGCAAGTTTCTTGTGATGTTATGAATGATGAGTTGAAGTAGATTCGGTGATGGTTTGTACGATTCCTTAATGATGGTTTGTACGATTTCTTAGCAAAGCTCGTAAGTTTTCTTACTGTGGGATGAATTTAAAATGAGAATACTTGAATCTTATGTCACATGCTACTAACCATGCATTATGTTTCACTTGCACCTTATGCATGCATTTGCATTCATTGCACTCATGGTTGCACTATGTCATGCATATAGACCCCGCGAACGAAGAACCAACGCAGAAGCAGCTGCTTATCAAGGAGCCGGACGACGAGCCCCTGCACCAGGAGCTAGTGAACCAGCGGCAGAAGGACCAGCAGCTGGTACCCGACTTCACACCAGAGGCAGCACCAAACTTTAGCAAGAAAGGTAGGCAGGACCATGCTTTCCTAGCTAATATGATATGAATGATGACTACGCATCTGCATTAGGAGTTGTTTGAAACCAACTGCATTAGATTCCCTGGCCGCCCTGGCCCTAGCACCTATACATAGAGTTCGTAGGACGAGTGCCTAGTAATGCTAGGTGCGAGTAGACACGAGTGAATGTTGTCACTCGTCACGTAGGTGGCTTTCAAACCAAAAATATCTTACTATGATGGAGATCTTATTTATGCTTATGATTTAAATGGAGACCGGGCAGAGCATAAGTTTACTTTTTGTGGCATGCGTTGTTGTTATCGGACTCCATCCGTGTCACATAAGGCTGTTCGTTGTTCGCCTATTGGTTGACATAACATTGCTAGAATGCTTATCCAAGCCATGGGACTGGTGAAAGTATTACTTGTGCTATCCGAAGAACACAGACTTGGTCCTACCATGGAGTCTGGGGGCGCTTGACTCATGGGAGGGCTGACCCGGTACGCCGTGGTATCGCTCTATGGGGGCTAAACCTGGGGAATGGCGGTTTGGAATCGAACTTTGGATGTGACAAGTGGAGATGGGGAATATATATGTGGAACGTGATGGCTAGTAAGCATATATCTCCTGGCATTTTTAGTTTTTCTCGGAAATTAAAAATCGATTCGAATCGCTGATGCTCACCAGGTGTGAGAATGCCAATGCCACTGACGTTCAATGTCGTAACAACTTGGACACATTATGCTTATTGTTCATGTTTTTAAATTCCACATGCTTGGATATTGATGTTTTACACTCATGCAAATTATTGTTATTATGGTGTTATTACTATTATGATGAAATGTGGCAGTTGTCAAATCTTGCTATCTTATGTAACCATGACCTTATTTAAAATCAATGGCTAAGGATCCACATGATTAGTAAGCAAGCTTTGCATCAGCTGTAAGCCATTTCCATTAAGTCTTACTGAGTAATTAGTACTCAGGGTTTGCCCCCACTTTTGGAGTGCAGGTACTGATGACAACTGGACAGCTGTTTGGAGAAGCGTAGAACCGGTGAGCTCGGTGCTACTCCCCATGCTCATCTCTGCATGAAGACTACTTAAGTATTTTGTTTCCGCTGCAAGATATTTTTGAAATCGCTTCCGTTATATTTTTAACATGTATTTGACTACGTATGTTTGGTTTGTATACGAAGTCTATCTATCTTATATTTGAACTACCTGTGATGATGTAACTGTTGTGGCTCCATTGAGAGTCGGATGTGTTTGATATCGGTTCCTCTAGGAATGGTGTTCTCGAGAGCCCGAAGTACTCTCGATGGACTACCGGGTTTAGTTCAGCCTAAGTGCATTGCGAGCCAAAGGTGGAAGGTGTGCTTAGTCTAGATTAAGCAGGGCAGTTCCACCACAATGGCTATCCCTACTGGAAGGGTAGGATGGAGGCGTTCCTTGTTAGCCAGAGTCAGGACATATGGGATGCTACTCAGAGTATGACTTTTGTGGTGCGTCCAGTTGCTGAGCGTACTATGCCTGAGATAGTGGCTAAGCATGAGGCGAATGCCAAGGCTGTTAACTTTCTCTTTTCCGGGCTTGGTCCCATGGATTATGAGAGAGTGAGTCACCTCAAGATGACGCGTGAGATATGGTCCCTGCTCAGTGCACACCATGAGGGTACCGTGACCATTAAGGCTAGGCTTGTGGAGACTTACCAGCGCGAATTTGAGAATTTCATTCAGAAGCCGGGAGAGTCAGTAGACTACTTGTTTGGTCGCTTTCAGTCGATTATTAACAAGTTGTGTGTCAACTCCGCCCCTGCTGAGCTCCCATACACCGATCATCAGTAGGCTGTCAAATTGCTGTATGCTTTGGATAGAAAAATATGGGAGATTAAGGTAAACTCAATCATTGAGTCAGCAGGGTAGAGGTGCTCTATAGTAAGCTCAAGGCCACAGAAGTGGATTACAAGATGAGGGATTCCCTCGCTTGTACAGGTTCCAAGAGTCTAGCATTGGCTACCCCCTCTAGTGAGTCTGCTACTAACCCCCTGTTACACAACTTCTCATTTTCTGCTTTGATGTCTATTACAGAGGAGAAGTTGGCAATGCTTGGGGATGAAGAGCTTTGTTTGGTGTCTAGTCACTTTCAGCGCACCTATGACCACCGGATGAGCAAGAAGAGGGGCGAGAGGCCCAAGTGCTTCGAGTGCGGAGAGGTCGACCACTTCATCGCGAGTGCCCCAACTAGAACGACTACTACAAGAAGGGCAAGAGCTACTCCTGTGACTCCGATAAGTACCACTCCGGCAAGCCAAGCTTTGACAAGCACCGCTTCGGCAAAAATAGCTCTGGCAAGCGCTCCTTCGGCAAGAAGAACTTCCGGAAGGCTTTCAACAGCTAGCAGAAGGACAACCGGAAGCGAGACAAGGCATTCTTCACTGAGATCGGGTTCTGCAGCAGCGGATCTTCTTCCTCTTTGTCCTCGTCGAGCTTAAGTGATGAGGAGATCACGCACAAGAAGGACAAGAGGAACGATCAAGGAGGTCCAGCTGGCTTGTGCTTCGTCTCCACCATGTCCAGGCATAAGAACAAGAACAAGAGGAGCTTGGTTTGCTCCATGGCGCTTGAGGACAAGGAGAACAAGGATGACGGCAGCAGCTCTTCCTCCGATGATGAGGTAACCCCTGAGCAAGCTGAAATCCTTGAAATGCTAGATCAGAACAGTCGAGAGCTGAAAGCCTAGGATAAGATGTTAGAGATATATGTTGATGACATAATCTTTGGTGGTTCATCTCATGCTTTGGTGTCTAGTTTTGTTGAACAGATGAGCAGGGAGTTTGAGATCAGTCTCATGGGTGAGCTCCAGTTGGGTTGCAGGTCTCGCAAGGCCCTGAGGGTACCTTCGTCCATCAAGCCAAGTACACAAGAGATATCCTCAAGAAGTTTGATATGGGTGACTCAAGACCCATGACAACTCCAATGAGAACAAACACGACGCTTGATGCTGATGAACACGGGGAGGCAGTGGACCAGAAGGAACTTCGAAGAATGATCGGCTCACTTCTGTACCTGACTGCAACCAGACCGGACATTCAGTTCGCGGTTTGCCTTTGTGCGCGTTATCAGGCTTCTCCTAGAACATCTCACCGTCAAGCGGTGAAGCGCATTTTTAGGTATCTAAAGTTCACTCCTGAGCTTGGTCTTTGGTATTCCTCAGGTTCTTCTCTTTCTCTTAGAGGGTTCTCAGATGCTGATCATATTGGCTGCCGGATTGATCGCAAATCAACTTTTGGTACTTGCCAATTCTTAGGGACTTCTCTTGTCTCTTGGTCCTCTCGCAAGCAAGCTAGTGTCTCCTTGTCTACCACTGAAGCAGAATACATAGCTGCTGCTCCCAGCTACTTTGGATGAAAGCCACCCTAAGTGATTTTGGCCTGAGTTTTGGGAGGATCCCTCTTCTAGTGGACTCTACTTCTGCTATCTCTGTAGCTAAGAACCCCGTCTTGCACTCTAGAACCAAACACATAGACGTGAGGTTTCACTTTTTGAGAGATCACTATGAGAAGGGAGATATAGACTTGATCCATGTAGCAACCCAGAACCAGCTAGCCGATATCTTCACCAAGCCCCTAGAGTTTAGTACTTTTATGCGCTTGAGAGGTGAGCTTGGAGTGTGCTATCCTTTTTAGTCATGGATAGCTTTAGTAGTTTAGGATTTGCTCTTTATTTGCTTTTGTTTTTGTTTCTTCTTTGCTTCTTTTGCATTTTGTATCATATCATGCATTGCACTGTATCATATGCATTTTCACTAGTACTAGAGCTTTTTTGGTATGTTGAGTTAGTATTTGCTTGTGCTAGGTTGTACAGATGTTTGCTTGATCATGGTTGGCTAAACTCACTTGAGTCTGTTGAATACTAATTCTACGCTAAGCCCTTTTATTTCTTGAAAATCCAAAAGCATGATCACCACATAACTTGGCTGCCTAGCATGTGTAGGAGTGCTGAATGCTATGCTTTCTTTTCGTACCTGGATATGCTAGTTTTATGCCTTTGCTAATTTAATGCCTAAGCTTTTATGACACCTTGCTTAATTTGAAATCTAAATTAAAGGTTTACAAGTGGTATCTTGTGCTGAAATGAAAAGATCCAGGTGGGTTTGCTTGTCACACTGACTTAGTTCGAGACTGCTTATCTTTGCACTTTAGCATGAACTTGGACTAAGCTATGTATGATCAAAACCTTGTCTTAAGCTTTTGATGGTTCCTTGAACTTAGGCTTGGCATTGGTTGGTAAGAAGTGGCAAGACAAGTGAATAACCCCTGACACAATATGAAACTTGCTAATGAAATACAAGTGGTTAAATCTAAAATATGCAAGTCTCCAAAATGCTTATGGCTTGTTCTGTATGCTTTGGTTGAGAGAAGCACACCATGTATGCATTGCTAGCATCTTGCTGTTCATGCCTATCTTGCTAGGTTCTATTCATGTTAGTGATGTTTCTTTTAAACAACCCTGAAAAATATGCTTGCTCCTAATCTGTGTAAGATAGATTCATTTGAGCTTGTTGCATGCTTCCTTGCCCTCACTTGCTCTGTATGCTAGAACTTGTGAATACTAGCTTTCCATCCCTTCTAAGCTCTTTCTGTTACACTCTCTGCATCTCATGGCATATTTTGAGGGGGACTTGTCTAGTTCAGAGGGAGTCCTATGAACCCTTGATCTATCCATTGTCATCAAGGAGGAGAGGTATCGGACAAAGGGGGAGGACTTGGGAGAGACTTAGTTGAGGGGGAGCTTTGCATTTATTTTGCATTTGTGAGGATGCATTTCAGGGGAAGTTTGAGCTTTTAGCATGCTCTTTGCATCGGTGCGTTGAGCCTTTTGCCTCTGTCTTGAGGAGCCGATGCTTTGCTTTCATTTGTTGCTTCAAGCTGCCTTGTGTTTTGCTTTTATTGGTTTTGGGCAGCTTGAGCAATTATTCTTTTTCTCTTTCTTTTTCAGTTTTAGGCTTTTCTCTTGTCTATGTTCTATTTCAGGTAATAGGTTGAATGTGTTGACAATGCACTCATCAAGGGGGAGATTGAGAGCCAATGGACTGGCCTCATTGCTCTCCTAGTGTGATGAGTGATTGTCAATGGTACAAGTCCTTCGATGGACTGGAGGCCCTCCAATGGACTAGAGGTAGATGATGAAGACCTCGATGGACTGAGGCAAAAGCCCTCCAATGGACCAGAGGCAAAGCTCGGCATCAATCGGCCATAGAAGCTCGGTACATGGAGGGGCGGATTGGCACCGGTGGTGTAAACCCTCCGATGGACAGTGAGGCAACTCCGATGGACTAGAGAAGCCGGGTGCCACCGTGGTGCTCCAACCCGAGTTCATGGTGCGAAGGCGTGCGAGGGAGGCTTTGGTGGGTTCGGCTCAAAACTGTAGGACCGAGACGTGCGACTAGAGGGGGGTGAATAGGAGCACTTGAAAAACTCAAACTCAAACCCCCCAAAGCTTACTCACAAACTTCACCCGATACCGTCCACTGAACAGATACGTATCGGGTAGAAAGCGGAAGCACAAACTACACCTAACCTAGCCAACACACTACACCTAGACAAGCAAGAACAAAGGATTGTTCTCGGCAAACATGATACTCACATAGCCACTCCACACTAGAGTACGTCTCACTAAAAAATAGTGAGCGAAGAGTAAGGGCTAGCGGTGAATGACACGCAACCAAGAACAAAACAAAATGACCAACACACACTAACTAGGTCACACAAAGCTCCTACTTAGTGTGCAAGATTGCGTAGTAGGAAACTACCAACCCTAGGACACACTATAACCTAAAACACTAAGTACCAAGGAAAAACAAGAAGAAGAATGACAAAACAACCCGAAAACCAGAGCAAAAACTGCAGCAAGGAAAGAGCACAAGCGAGCAAAAGAAGGCAGCGAGAGACCGGACAACCAGACAAAAAAGCGCACAAGCCAACAGCTCAACACCTGACCGGACAGTCAGGTTTTGGGCAGCAGACCTGACCGGACAAACAAGGAAGAGGAAAAACACGCGCAGCAAAGAAGAAAAGAACGGACCGGACAATCAGGTCGGCAAGATCGGACAAAAGGACTGCCAAAACTACCTGAGAGAAGAGCTACGCAGCAAAAAAAGAATGCAGACCGGACAGTCAGTTTTGAGGGGTTCGGACAAAAGACCTGACTGTCCTGTCCACACCCCGCAAACGCCCGAAACAGAAACCTAAAAACTGCACGCAGGCACTCAAAAAACCGAACCAAAACCGGGTCAAATCTCAACGAAACTTCACGAAAATTTGCATGGATGATCCTAAGGACCTTCCCTAGCAAACCCCAAAAGGTCCACTTGAAAAGATCAAGGGTTGCACGGGAATTGCAGATCTCGTGAGGTTGGTGAGTTGAACCCGAAAAACCTAGAAACGTCAAGAACGGCCCTTGCTCGTGGTTGGATGATTCTAGCACTTGGCTAATGAGATGCACCATGTCCTAGCAAGGCAAAATACCAGCAAAAGAAAGGTCTCATCCTTGGACAACACAAAACGAGCCAAAATCCAAGAAACGGGACCAAAAACGAAACTAGAAAATGGGCAAAGAGGGAGGGACGAGATTGCTGCTCAAGACTTGGAATTTCACAACAAAGAACCTTGAATTAACCACGAAATTCAGGTTACAAGAGTTCCCTAGAGCCTACCTCCCTTCATCCTCCCACTAATGACAAGATTAGACTAAACTAGGCACTCATCTCCTAGCTAATCCTCTCTATTTCTTCTCTTTGGACCTTGGCTGCTAGGGTTAGAAAATCCTAGGGTTAGTGGCTGCCAAGATCAGCTCCAAGGGAGCCTCTCAAGTCTATTTATAACCCAGGCCCTAAACGACACAATTACACTAAGACCCGTAGTCTAAAAATGCCCGGAGGGGGCCAAACCTAAAAGATACAATCGGACGACTACAATGACGACTTGATCTTCTACTTCTCCACGCCTTGCTTGGATGTGCGCCACGTAGCCAGTAGTCCAGAAGCTTCCCCCGGTTTTGAAGTCAGAAACCGGAAAACTTTATTCTGCGGGCTTCCTAGGTCGGGTCTTGGCCCAATCTTCTATCTTGGCGAGTCGGAGCCCAACCCACCAAGTCACTTGAACTTGGGTGGCGGTTTTGAGCCGAAGCCGCCAAAGCCTCCCTCGCACGCCTTCGCGCCATGCACTCGGATTGGAGCACCACGATGGCACCCGGCTTCTCCAGTCCATCGAAGTTGCCTCGCGGTCCATCGGAGGGCTTACACAGCCATTGCCGAACCGCCCCTCCGTGTACCGAGCTCCCATGGCCGACCGACACCGAGCATTGCCTCCAGTCCATTGGAGAGCTTTTGCCTCAGTCCATCGAGGTCTTCATCGTCTACCTCCAGTCCATCGGAGGGCTTCCAGTCCATCGGAGGGCTTGAGCTCGTTGACAATCACTCATCACACCAGGAGAGCAATGAGGCCGGTCCATTGGCTCTCAAAAACCGCCACCCAAGCTACCCAAGCCTTTGTGAGTTGGGCCACGACTCACCAAGATAGAGAAGATGGGCCGAGTCCGGCTCAGATGGAGACTTCCTAAAGTTTCTCGGTTTTTGACTTCAAAACCGGGGGTGCAAAGGTGGATTGGACTACTGACCACGTGGAGGACATCCAAAGATTGTTTAGAAGCTAAGAAGATAAAGTCTTCATCATGGTCGTCCGTCCCCGATATTTTGGGTCCTTTTCTGTTTTGTTAGGGGTCTATGTGTAAAAATGACAGAACTAAACCGGTGTATAAATAGCCTAAGAGCTGGTTATTAGGACTTCTCTTGGCTGCTATGGTTTGTGTTTTGTGTGTGATTTTCGTCCCTAAGCTAAGAGCTCAAAGTTTAGGAGGGTTAGGGTGAGATCTAGCCTCCAAATCAAGAGGGAAGGTGAGGGTAGTTGCTTGGGACGAAATCCTTCATTGTAATCTTTATCTAAGACCTCTTTTGAGGCTTCTAATCGAAGTGATTTCGGCTGCAAGTTTTGTGTGCCTTGTTCCTCCCCTTTTCCCTTTCGTTCTTGGACTTAATTCTTGGCTTTTCGGGTTTTAGCTTTGGCCGAGGTTGAATCCTTTCATTTGCTTGTGTTTTGAACTTGCTATGATGTGGTGAATCTCACTAGCCAAGTGCTAGAATCATTGAACCACGAGCAAGGGCCGTTCTTGTCGGATTTCGGTTTTTCGGTGTCAACTCACCTACCTCACGCGATTTGTAATTCCTGTGCAACCCATGATCTTTTCAAGTGGAGCTTTGGGGGTTTTCTAGGAAAGGTCCTTAAGATTGTCCATGCAAATTTTCGTGAAGTTTCGTTGAGATTTGACCCCGTTTTGATTGATTTTTTGATGGGGTGTCGGGCTGTATTCTATGTAGTTTTTCGGAGAACTGACAGGACAATTTGATTGTCCTTAGGTTTGTCCGAAATATAGACTTCGGACTGTCCGGTCCTTGTACCTCGAACAGTCCGATCTATAGTGTTTCAGGGCTGTTTTAACCCTTTCTTTGGGTTTGTCCGATCAGGCCTTTTTGGAGGGGTTAGGACTGTCCAATCTAGTGTTTCCAGGGCTGTTTTCTCGTGTCCTTTGCTCCGCTTCTTCCTTGGTCCTCTATTGTTGTTTTCTTTGGTGTTTGGTTTGTTAGTGTTTGCTTTGTCCATGTGTTTGAGTGTTCCTCACCTCTGGCCCATACTCTTCACTTGCTATTTTCTAGCAAGATGCATTTAGGTGTGTAGTGGCTACGTGGGTTCCTCATTGCGTGTTGCTTTGCTCAGTTTGTCCTGCGCTCTCTAGTTTGTTGTGTCTTATGTTTTGTTGTGTGTTTTAGTGTTTTTCCATTTAGGGTTTCTCAATGTGTCCTAGGGTTGGTAGCTAGTCTATGCTACACAACTCTGCATATTAGAGAGGTGTAGTTTTAGGTGTTGTGTGTGTTCATCTAGGTGTAGTATGTTTGTTCGTTTAGGTGTAGTTTGGTTGCTCATCTTACGTCCGTTTCGTTGGTCATTAATTCGAGTGCTTCCGCTTTCCATCCAATACATATCTGTTCAGTGGACGGTATCGGGTGTGCGTGTGTTTTCGTGGGAGCACACTTTGGGGGTTTGAGTTTGAGTTTTTCAAGTGCGCCTATTCACCCCCCTCTCTAGTCGCACGTCTCGGTCCTACAAACTCAAGCCACTAAGACTAAAAAGGTTGCCAAGCATGTGATTATAGGGTTTTAGGTTCCAAGGGTGAAGTATAAAGAGAAGAAACAATACAAATTCTGTACATGTATGACGATCAAGAAAGATGTATTTTTCTATAATATTGTAGAGCTCTTAACAAGCTTTCAAAAAGTCCCATATCATCAAAATTGGAGTTCGGGGTGAAAAGTTATGCCCAAAATACTAAGACCCAGTCTCCTAAAATACACAGTCTGATCCTCACATGATACAGGCTGATGAAAACATCAAATTATGTACAAATATTCATATGCAATCAAATGGACTTTTGTACAACATTTTAGAGCTCCTCACAAGCTTTCCGAAAAGTCCAAGATCATCAAAATCGGAGTTCGGAGCAAAGAGTTATGAGCAAAGAGATCCCTCCATTCAATTCGATAAATTTTCATGAAGGACGGCCATTGATGTGGATTTCTAGCGTGAAGATCAAGCTTAATCAGCCCTAAGGGGCATAAAGTCGAAAGAAGGGCACTTAAAAGTTTATTTGCTAGTTTTAGATGGGCCATACTATCAAGAGGGGTTGAGGTGAGTAGCTTGACGCACTTCACTTCAAAAGTGTTCTTCCTTTCGAGTGCATCTATGTCCTAAAGCTCAAGCACACTTAAACATACTAAAACACACTCACCTCTGTCGTTTTGATCTAAAGAAAAACCCTCGAAAAATCTCTCAAACTTCGTTTCAAAACTGCGCTGAAAAACCAAGTTTTATATACCACCGGACTGTCCGGTGGCAACAAAATTTGAGTGCCAAGTCTTGTCGTTCGGCTTGTGTTTCTCAGCTGTCAGAGAGTCCGACAGCTTGCCGTCGGACAGTCCGACACAACCATCGGACGATATAAACTGAGAGCTTTGTTGTCTAGCGTTCCTGTGCTTTATCACCTAGCGGACGGTATAATACCGTCCGGTGGCGGTATCGGCATTATAGACTGAGGGTAAAATCGTGGGCTTGTGTTAATTCACATCGTCGGACTGTCCGACGACTCCTGTAGCCCATGGTGCGAAAGGGGATTTTCAAAAATATGGGGCATCAGACTGTCCGGTGGCATCCCACCGGACTATCCGGTGGGTACGCAGTAAAAACTGCAAGCTCCCAACAGCTAGTTTATGAGCTGCAGCCTATTTAAAGGCTCCCCCTCCCCTAATTTCATACCTTTGCAACCCAGGAACACTTCCATACACTCAAAGGTCATCATCACCACAAAAATCTATAACTTCTTGAGCTTTAGGCTAGAGACTTGAGAGGAGAGAACTTCTTGAGTGAAGTTGATTCAAGTGAAGCCAAAGCTTATTACTCTTGGTGATTGCGATCACCTAGACGGCTGCGGTCGTCCCTTCCGCGAGCTCTCCAGAGATTGTGGGAGAAGCGGAGGAAGGTCCTTGCTAGGGCAATTGTGCGCGGTTTGGAGCTCGCCGTTTCGGAGTGGAGAAGAGCATCCCGAAAAGAGCACTTGGTCCGCGGATCAAGGGGTTGCTTGACCTTTGCGAAGGTCACTTTGCCAACCCCATTCCCTGCGAGGTTTGGGGCCGGGGTCTGGAGCCCGCGAGAGCAAAGCCTTGCGAGGGGCGCCAAACGAGGAGTAGGGGGTAGAGACCACGTGTCTTCCCGAACCTCGGGAAAAAAATCTTCGTGTCACCTCTTGCTTCCTTTACATTCCGCATTTAATTTCCGCTCTTTACATTGCTAGTATTGCTTGCTTGGCTCTAGGCTGCAAAACTTTGTTAAAGTGTAGAACTCTAGATACACTTTTAGGCACTAGGGTGAATTGGGACTTGTTCGGTAGGATTTAATTTCAAGTTTTGAAATTAGAAGTCCAATTCACCCTCCTCTTGTACATCTTGAAATTAGAGGTTCATTGGTCTGAGTCATCTCATATGCCAAGTGGATTCTTGGTTGGGAGCAGTAGGATTTTATTGAATCCACCTCAACATGGATTAGGGATGACTGGCAAGTCACCGATACCACGGGATAAATCTTGTGCCTTGTGTGTGAACCTTCTCTTACTCATTTACTTTCAAGCATTTCTTTGCACTTTATTTTACTATAGCTTGATTTGTTGCTTGTCACCCTAGAATGAAAACTCACTTACCTCAACATAGGCTAGAAAGTTTAATTCTCTTGTGGTTCTAACTAAATTTGCCTAGTGTCTTTGATTTGAGTTGTTAGCGTCTATTCACCCCCCCTCTAGCCAGTAATCTCGATCCTACACCTTTGTCTAATCGTTTGTTTCTAGTAGAGTAACTAGATTAGAGTTGGACTCCTATCTTGTCTCACTCCCACCCAAATGCCTGTCTAAAGTTTGGACCAACATCTAAGAGGGGGTGAATTAGGGTTTATAAAAACTAAGGCTCACTAAAAATTACAACAACTAAGCAAAATATATGCAAGATAAAACTAGCTATGTGCACTAAGGTTTTACTAAGTGTTGCTAAATCTACTGTGGCCAAGTCTTGCAACCTAGTTCCGCCGTGAAACTAACCTATCAAGCTAGTCTAGGAAAGTAAGCACACAATTGTAAGAAATTAATTACGTAAGCTAAAAGATAGGTAGAGAATGCAAACTCCCGTCGACGATGACGACGATGGCACATGATGGAGACAAAGAGTTTTTTTTCCCAAGGTTCGGGGAGACCCGCAAGTCTCTCACCCCTACTCCTCGTTTGGCGCCCCCCTTAGGGCTTTGCTCTCGCATAGCCCTCAAAGGAATATTTCCTCGCCCACTCAAGGGTGGAGGATGGCAAAGTGACCTCCACAAAAGTCAAGCAACCTCGGTCGGGTCTCCGGATATCCCCGGTACACACCCACACGAGCCCTTCTCTCACGTAGTCTGAGACTACGGCCTCACCCACACAAGGGTATAGAATTGTTCGGGCTGTTGGGATCTTCCAATTCCTTCTCACAGAGTCACCTCACCGTCTCCATTGTGGAAAGCTTTTGGCCAACGTGCCGAGGGCCTTCCTTCCTCTCACAAGTAAGGTGGCGGCCACTCTACACTCCTAAGGGTCTCGCAAGAGTTACAAGCCCCACACTTACGAAGATAAATGTGCACACAACAGGCACGGGTAAGACAAATAGGCCTAAGCAAAGATGCTTTGCAAGCTCTAGCTATGTCGGAATGTGTTTCTTTAGCTCTAGTGATGGTTGGGCTCACAATTTGTGTTCCTACACTTCAAATGGGCTTGAAGAATGTGTCTCAACACTACAATGAGCTCAGGACTCACCAACCATAAGGTGAAGACCGGCCATGGGGGCATTTATAGCCTAACCCTCAAAACTAGCCATTGGGAGAAACTTGATCTGCGTTGTTTGTGACCATCGGACTATCCGATGGTGGCATCATCGGACAGTCCGATGCGTGCTCCTAACTAGCCGTTGGAGTTGACCGTTGAAAGTTTAGATGATCGTGGAGACCATTGGACCGTCTGATGTGTGGAACGTTGTGGTCTTGAGTTTGTTGAATGTTGTGTCCAAGTCGTCCGATGAACCATCAGACCATTTGATGGTTCCACTATTGGACCATCCGATGTGTTGAAACACTAAGACTGTCCGATGGTGGAACCATCAGGCCATTCGATGCATGTAGTTCGCATCGACTCTTGAATCGTCAACCCTGGCCTCCTCCTTCTTTTCTCCGGACAATTTGATAGGGCTTCTCTGGACCTCTTGAGGTACCATCAAATGTCCAGGGACGGTCTATGTAGACCATACTATATGGTCAGTGTTAACTGGCCCTTAGGTTATTTGGTCCGAAGGTTGGGCATCCTCAGGCTATTTGGTACGGTCCATGTACGGTCCATGGATGGTCAGTGTAATTTTCTCTGGCTTCCAAATGCATGTCCTTGAATAACTTGGTGTGTAGAATGGTACGTTTACACTTGACCAAACCTTCCCGTTGTCTAGATTTGCATGAAGTTCATGTCGTCCGATGGTCACACATAGTGCTGATCAAGTTGCTCCCAATGGCTAGTTTTGAGGCTTGGGCTACATATACCGCCTTGCTCAGCCTCCACTCCATGGTTGGTGGCTTCTGAGTTCATACTAGTGTTGAGGCCTCCTTGTCTCCATCATGTGCCTTCGTCGTCATCGTCATAGGGACTTTGCATTCTCTACCTCCTTTTGCTTCCGCATTTACTTTCTTGCAATTGCGTGCTTACATTCCTAGACTAGCTTGATAGGTTAGTTTCTAGGTGGAACTAGGTTGCAAGACTTGGCCATGGTAGACTTAGCAACACTTAACAAAACCTTAGTTCACATTGCTAGATTTATATTGCATAGGTTTTGCTTAGTAGTTCTAGTTTTTATAGAGCCTTAGTTTTAGAAATCCTAATTCACCCTTCTATTAGGCATTAGTCCAACCTTCACCATTCACTACTCGTTATCATTTACCACTGTGGCGGAACCGCCCGTTTAATCTATACTAAGCACACATACCATCATCTGGCTCGCAGTGCACTTAGGCTAGACCAAACTCGGTAGTCCGTCAAGAGTCATTTGGGCTCTCGATAACACCAATATAGAGGAATCGACATCATACACATCAGACTCTCGAAGAAGCCACAACAATTACATTATCACAGGCAGTTGAATAGAGTACTAATATACTTTAGGATTACAAAGTTGGTTCGACTTTAAAGTACAAATCTCAACATAATGTCAAAAGATAGAATGAGTCCTCGAAAGTATCTCGCAGCAGAAATTAAAGTTCATGAACCATGGTAATCAAAAGGCTTGATACATCGAAACAACATCGAGCCCATCGATGTTGCCTCACTGCCACATAAGAGTTTCATCAGCCCTGGTGAGAACAAGCACCCCTGCCTACACAAGCGCATACGACAAACTCCATACATGTAATCCAAAAGTGGGGGCAAACCGTGAGTACTAATTACTCAGTAGGACTTAATAGAATGGTTTACGGCTGACGCGAAGCTTGCTTACTAGTCATGTAAGTCCTTAGCCATTGATTTTAAGCAGTGTCATGGTTATACAAGGTGGCAGGATTTAGCAGCTGCCCTCTTTCATCATGATAAATTTATCTCCTCCATAAATAAGATCATGCATGAAAATAAAACATCAAGATATAATCAAGCATGTGGTATTTGAAAACATGTATATAAGCATAAGGTATTCAAGTAGTTACTATGTTGCACCTGTGCGATATTTGGCACTCTCACACCTGGCGAGCATCAGCGATTCGAATCGATTTTTAATTTCTAGGAATAACTAAAAATACCAAGAGTATATGCTTACTAGCCCTTGGTGTTCTCGCATATAGCCCCCATCTCATCCTGACCCGTCCCAAGATTCAAATCGCCCCCACCTAACCCTCGGGTTGTGCCGTCTTAGGAGCGATACCACGTATGCCGGGTCAGCCCTCCCTCGACTACAAGCGCCCCTGAGTACATCGGCCTCCATCAAGTGGATGGACAACATCCTAAAAACTTCGGACGTCTCAGGAGAAACTTTCACCAGTCCCATGGCCTGGATAAGCAATCTAGCAATGCTATGACAATCAGCAGACGAACAGCGGATAGGCCTTATGCGACTTAGGCGGAGTCCATAGTGCGACATCATGAAAAGTAAATACTGAATAAAATCTCTGCCCGGTCTCCATTTAAATATCGAGCATAATAATAACTTTCACAATGGTGAGATTTCCTATGATTTTTGAAAAATCACCTATGCGACGAGTGACTCCTTTCATTCGTATCTACTCGTACCTAGCATTACTAGGCATACCCGTTCTACGAACTCTACGTATAGGTGCTAGGGCCAGGACGGCCAGGGATTCTAATGCATTCCGGTTTCAAGCAACTCCTAATGCACATGCGTAATTTAAACCATATAATGTTTGCTGGGTGAAGCATGGTCCTGCCTATCTTCTTCTCTAGGGTTAGCTTCTTCAGGTGCGAAGATAGCGGCCTGCGGTGGGTCCTCCTGCTGCTGGCTCTCTTCATTAGCACTTCGTTCGCGGGATCTATATGCATGATATCATATGCAAGTGAGTGCAAAAAATGCAAATGCAGACATAGGGTGCAAAAGAATTATAAATCATGGCGATTAGCATGAGACGCAAGACTTGAGTGTTCCCATTTTATGTCTACCCCACGAGAAGGAAAACTTACAAGATTTACTAAAAAATCATACAAACCATCAATAAAAAATCGTACAAACCATCACCTAAATCTAGTTCAAATTACCATTCATAATTTCACAAGGACTTGCAGTAAATGACATGGTGTAACAAGCAAATATTACTCACTTTTATGAAATGCACTTAGGTTCATTATATAAATTTATCCATTTACTGATTTAAAATACTCATGTCAAGCTCATGCTGTTATGCAGCTCCAATTGAATTCAATTATTTATGACATGACTGCCAAAATCTCTGCCACAAAAGATCTGTAATTATTTTATTAAAATTCCAACAAGTGGACATCCTTTTAATTTCCTAGATTTTTCATAAATTGTAGGAAAAGAATCTGGTTATGAGATAGCACAACTTCATATGAACAGTAAGAACAAAAATGGCAAGCTCAAAATTTATGTTTTCATAGGACATCTATTTTCCATATTTAAATTCATCATAATATTCACATAAAGTAAAACAGTGGCATTAAAATCTGCAAATATACTTTCCGAAATTATGACATCATCAGTACGCCGCTAGATTTTTTCTAGAATTTTTCTAGCAGTTTAGAACCACTTTTTTCTATTATTTAGTTAAGCAAGCCACATTTTATCATTTTCAAATCACCATCTAAACTTTACATGCACGGGTTCATATTTAACCAATGAGCTACATATGTTAAGGAGAGTACGTGAAAAATACCAGAGTCATTTCAAATATATTTTATGTAGTATCTATTTCTAATGTTAGGAAACACACAAATCTCATGCTTAAATGGAAAAACAGTAAGCAAACAGTCAATGTTAGGGCTACCAAATTTCACACAGTGCCAAAATACCATTTGGAGTCCATTTAGCCCTCTTTTGCTAACGATAGGCAAAATACAAGAATAAAGGGCAGTGCTGTCGTCAGCACCGCCCTCCTCCGTACAGGCCGGAGCGGGAGACCGCCGGCAGCCAACACGTGGCGGCACTCCATTGGATAGGCAAGAGGCACATGGATCCCGATCCATGTGGGCGGCTAGGAGCCAGTCACCACGCGACACGCGGCGGCCAGCGCAAGCAGCGCGCACGCCCGCACGCGGGAAGGCCCGGCCAGCCGAAGGCAGCCACGTGGCACATGGCAAGTGGTGGCTGCACTCCAGACACGCATCGCGATCTGCGACCAGCCGGGCGGGACCAATCACGTTGAGCCACGTGGTGGATGGTGGACGGCGCGCGCCCGCGCACGGCCGTTGACCCGGCTCAGCCCGCCCGCTGCAATGGCATCGCGACAAGTGGCAAGTGCGGAGAGGGGCAGGGTGCGGTTCACCCACGACCAGGACAGGTGGCGCACACGGAGCAGGTCGCCGCTGGTCCAGGGCCGGTTCAGCCCAGTTCAACCGCCCGTTTGCCTGGTTCTTGACCCAGAAACACTGTAGAGATCGGTTCTCCACTGCAATGGCCGGTTCACCGCCTTAACGGCCGGTTCTTGGCACCTGCACGTGGGGGAAGTTGCCACTGACCTTCCTAGGTCAGTTGCCAGGCCAGTTGGAATCCAAGGAGCAATTGGAAGAAGGATCTTGCATAGGGTGCCTTGGAATATTCCCCTTTCCTCCACCTATAAATAGAGAGGCAACTCCTCACATCATTCTTGTACCATTCACCATGTGAATTCTCTCTTTCTCCCTCTAGAAGGTGCCCCACGGGAGGTGCTTCCATTTTGAAAGCAGTGTTTAGCTAGGAGTTAGAGAAAGGTCTGCTGTATCGGATTCAATCGAAAGTATTTGATAATATTTTATTTGTTTATTTTGAGCATTACTTTCCTATTATTGGCAAGTGCAAGTTAGTCTACTTTATGCACTTATCGACTTGATGTGTATGTGGCTTTTTAGCATCTTTTCTTTTTGGGCATGCCAAGTTTGAGGCCTGAGTTGTGCTAAACTAGAATTGATTGATCGTTGTTATGCTTGCCGGTGTTACAATCCAACCTATACGCTAAGCTCTGGTTAGTTACTCTCCTCTGGCCAAGGATGAACTATTGCCGGTGTTACGTTTGTAGCGTGCCATCCTACCCATGCAGATTTGCTTCGTAGCCCTACTCGGTGATAGTGTGGGATGCGCCTATGTATCCCAGGCACGTTCATTTAGTAGGCCCATTGGTGATAGCCGAGTTCTCTTTCAGTGGTCTACTATCGACCCCCTGACCCCTCGAGGGTGCCGGAATTTCGCTCGACGCAAGTCATAACTCTGTTGAGATCCTTTCAAAACTTAGCACGGATAGCTCTTATATACTAGCAGAGATAGAAGACCATTCTGCAGTCCCTGTCTCGTTGTCCTCCTAACTTTACCTATTTTCCTGCCAACGGTGCTTGGCTTGTATCCCGTGGTATTTGTTGACGGCAAGCGTACAGTATCGTAGTAGCTTTTCCCCATGATGAGTATCTTGGGTTTTGTCAATCCGTGGATAATTATGTTTAAGCTAAAATTAGTCTAATATTAACTTAATTACTAACTAATTCTAATAGATCTAAACAATCTTAAAGAGAGCAAAGAACTACTTAATTATACTCTAATTATGGTCCCATCTATAACATAAAATGATAGAACAAGTATTAGACTATAAAGCGAGATAGATATGATTTAAGCATAGCGAAAGGATCCACAAAAGATATGAGATAAACAACTTCTAAACTAAGAACTACCTTGAAACAAGAAATAAACATGACGTAAAGATTAAACATGATCATCATGAATGTCAAAGGCTTACTCGAACCATTCTCTAGCTCTACTGTCACTAGCAACCAGGTAATCGACGAACTAGCAAACCCCAATCATCTCTAAGCATGAGTAGATTCAATCAACTAATTAAAACAAAACGATCTACTAAAAGAATATGAAAGTACTTAAACCCGGGTCAGGCAACATGTTGACATTAAGCATTGCAAAGTTATGGATCATAAATCATGCATAAACAAGAAGCTAAGTCTAAAAGACAAACTTTATTGATCAAATATCAAGGTTTATCAGAGTAACATAAGAAGTACGAGAAATTACTCGAGATACATCAAAATATTTGAAGCATAGTCGTCGAGATCAACTCAATGAAGAACCTGTCGAAAGATGAACTCGAGGTTCTTCCGAAAGGCTCTGGGTCGGTCGGCCGACCCCCCTAGCTTCCTGCCTCCTCTTGCTTCCTCCTTTCGCCGAGATCCCCTTCTCGCCGAGTTGAATGACTTTGGACCCCGAACTCTACCCTAGACGCTCGACTTACAATGAATTGTGGATTGATCGTTCGACCCCCACCCCTTAGGAGGCTCTACCTTTATACCCCGGAGGGTGTTCTATACATGAAAGCTAATACGTCGGTTCTAAGAGTTCTAAAACACCTAAAAGACCTATTTCTATGTATATACAAATATCTAGAAGATTCTTGGGCCTCCATACACTCCTTTCCTTGTAGAAGAAGTCCTCATCCTTCCTTCCCGAAATCAAACTCTCCATATTCTGCACCCTATAGTATTTCGACCATAACTTTTTCATGCAAAGTCCAAATAAGGCAAATTCGGACTCTACATTGTAGAGCTCGAAGAGATCTACAACTTTGGTATCAAATTTGCTTCATTTGACGATGTTACGGTCTCTGAATTGGGCCCACAAAGTACTGCTATCATGAATCTCGAGAATATTTTAGGATTTGGCTCTTCAAAGAATCTTTATCTTATAGAACCTCCTTGATATTTGGCTTTAACCTTCAATTGGGCTTCAATTAGCACTTATTCCAGATCCTGCTCTTTATTAGCATAAATCTTTTTTCCGAAAAATCTTCAAAATTATCATAATTTTACCTATTTTCCTAAAAAAATCAATACTGCACAAAAAAAAGGGCATTCTCGAAAACGGGGTTATTTATTTGCAAAATAAGACTAAAACATAAGATTAACTTTTAAAAAGGCATAAAACTATATAAAAATAAAGCATATTTTTAGTCAAAATCTTGAGTCAACAACATTCCCATACTTAGATCTTGCTCGTCCTCGAGCAAAGAATCGATAAAATTCAACTAAATTTAAGCAAATTCTAAATAATCACTTCTCAAAATAAACCATAGAAATCAATCAAATCATAATATGGAATTTTAGAAAACTTTTATGCGTATAGATCCCCACAAAAATTTTCAAAGTCAAACGAATCATAACAATGCCAAAGCTTTCTTTCAGAATCGTAATAGAGGGTTTTCAAAATATGAAAATATTTTTCAAAGATCAAGTAATTACTTTTACTTTTTGTTAAGCTCTCATAAGGCACTCTTTTTTATGTATCAATCCTATAAAAATTACTCTCCTTCTCTCTTCTCTCAGGAATTTTTAGAGGAGTTTGATAAACGTTTAGCAAAGCTACTCATTTTATTGTCTAGTTAAGATATCTCTCTAAAGATCATCCAATCAACTCAAATTAACTTGGTCATCGAAATAAGAGAACTAATATATAGATAAATATAGAGACAGAAAAAAAGATATAGATAGAGATATGCAATATTAAATGAAGTGGAATAAATTTCAGAATTTGCACATAGTTAGAAAAGCAAAAGTTTTTGCTCGTTACACTATAAAACTTTAAATGTTTCTTTTCGACTTTTCCATGATTCACCTAATTCTACATCTCTCTCTCTCCCTTTTTTTCTCTTTCTCCTTTTCCAAAAATTTTCTAATTCTACCTTTTTCTTTCTCCTTTTTCCGTCCTTTTTATCTCTTTTTTTCTTTGACTTGGCGCCATACATTTTTTTTCGGCGCCCCTCTTTTCTCCCCTTATTTTTAAGTCTAAATTTTAGCTAATGAGCAAAAAATTCACTTATATAGGCAAAGGATAAAAAGTAGCGAAAAAGGCTTAAGGATAAAAGAAATTGCTCCATTGATATAAGCAATTAGAATATGATATAAAGATAGCAAAAGATGAAAACATAGATGACCAAAATAATTTAAAAGATTAAATTTTTCTAAAGGGATCAAACTTAACTAAACTCACATAAGATAACTTGCTTATAAACTGGCTTTTTGTAATCTAACCTCTAATAGGAATTTTAATTATCTTTCTTAACAAAGGGATAGAATTCTTGATAAAAAAAAGAGATTTCAAATAAAATAAAACCTACAATCCTTTTTCTTAATAAAAGCTTGGCAAAGCTATAAAACATAATCCTCTAATAAAGATATGGGTTATGCATTACTAATCAATCTCATAAATTCCATATTAATCAAATCATGAAAACTTAAGCAAAATTAATCATCAAAGCAAAAATAAAAAACAGACTTAAATAAAGTGAGACAATTATTCAAACACACTCTTTAATTAATATAACTGACTTACAAAAGACTAAACACTTCATTAAGACTAAACACCTTTTTTCTTTTTTTTTAAACTCTACTAAAAAACTCTCACTAACTAACTAACTAAACCTTATAAAACCTATATAATATTTATCTAAATGCGGGAGATACTATGATAACCTTTCCACACTTAAACTAAGCAAAGCTCCTTATTTTTCCTAATTCTCATCATTATACCATTGTTCATCATCCACTGGATCGTCTAAAGGATCATTACAGTAGGTTGGCTCATAGTAGACTGTTTTTGGGTCTTCTTCTTCCTCCCACGTGCTATCTGGTTGGTAGCTTCCGTCTTGTCTTGTAACATTGTCCCATATGGAGTAGAGAGTTGCACTCTGCTTCATGTTAGTCATCTGTAATTCTTTAACTTGCTTCTTCATATATTCACTAAGCTCAATGATATCCTTATGAGTCTTGTCTATTCTTTTCCAAAATCTATCTTCCAAGTCTTCTATCATCTCAACAATATTATTACTCTTAACCATGTTAGCATAGATAGCTTCTCTGCACACTGCAGTCCACCTCATCTGTTCCCCCAATATGATAAGTGTTAAAACGACGAACAAGAAAGATAGAACTCACTTCCTCAGCTTCTGAGTCCTCTCTATGGCTGCCTCCCATTGATTGATCTTGAGTTGATGGTTCCACCAGGGCTACTTGAAGATTCTTGATAATCAACATTGGGCATCTCTCTAATCCTTCTAGACCTCCTAGTCTTCATCTCCTTTAGTTGAATTGAAAGCTTGGCCATGTTCTTCGTAACCTCAGGCTTTCCGAAGAAACCACGCACCCTCGCCTCTTTCTCATCATCAGAGAAGACAACTTGCGAAAAAGTGCGGCAAAACCCTAGAAAACAGGGGCTGGTCGGCCGACCTAGACCCCCCTGGTCGGCTGATCCTGCCTCCCGCTTCAGCGAAACGCCGTCCCTCTTCTCGAGCTGGCTCTCTATCTCCTTAGAACTTCTCGTGGGTTGGTTTCGATGCAATTGGAGTTGATGTCTCGAACCCATGGTCTGCCCTAGGTTTTATACTTCGGAGATTGACCAGAAACGGAAACACGACAAGGATTCTGAACCGAACTCTACCTTAAATTTGTTTGGAAAGCGTCGGAGACTATGCCATAAAAAATTGAACCTAAACTGACTCGGAAACACTCCAGGTCGGCCAACTTTGACCCTCTTGATCGGCCGATCTAGGCCTTTCCCCAGGCCAAAAGCCTTCAACTTTTGTCAGTAACTTTATTTCCAAATTTATAAAATATATGTATAAATTTTGAAAAATAGGAAAATAAACGCGACTACTTATATACATAAGAATAAAACTAAAATAGAGACTAGGAATTCATGTCATGGTACCGTACCTTCACTTCCTTAAACTCATATGTATCAATATAATTGATTTGGAACTTGTTCCCTTCAATGAATACTTTAAGTCTTTGACCATTTACCCTAAAACGATTCCCTTCTATATCCAAAATTATAACTGCTCCGGTAGGTCATACATCATGTACTATACAAGGTCCATCCCATTTATTTTGTAACTTTCTTTTTCCAAATATTTTGAATCTTGAATTATAAAGAAGAATCTTATCACCTTCCTTTAACTCTTTCCTTTGGATTCTCTTATCAAACCATCTCTTCACCCTTTCCTTATAAATGTTGTCATTATAATAAGCTCGTAGTCTTGCTTCATCAAGGGTACTAAGTTGAATCCTTCTTTTAATCAAAGCAGCATCTAAATCTAAATTTAATTCCTTAATTGCCCAATAAGCCTTGTGTTCCATCTCTACTGGCAAATGACAAGTCTTTAGCTGATAAGGTGTCATCCCAATAGGAGCTTTAAATGCAGTTCTATAAGCCCAAAGAGCATCATTAAGCTTCTTTAACCAATTCTTACCACCTTTGATTACTGTCTTCTTTATAATTTCCTTCAACTGTTTATTTGATGTCTCTGCCTGACCATTTGTTCTCGGATGATAAGTTGTAGCAACTCTATGCTCAATTCCTATTTTTCTAAGATAATTAGTAAATTCTTTTCCAGTGAAATGCGATCCTCCATCTGAGATAATAACTCTAGAAACTCCATATCTTGAAAAAATATTACCCTTAATCATCTCAATGGATTCTGTCATAGATGCTTTTTTACATGGTACAGCTTCTACCCATTTCGAAACATAATCCACATTACTAAAATGTACTCAAATCCATGTGAATTGTCAACTGGTCCCATAAAATCCATTCCCTATACATCAAATATATCAATATATAAATTATATGTGAGGGGCATTGAATTTTTTGCAGTAATATTTCCAGATCTCTGACACTCAAGACAAGAAGCAACAAATTTCCTTGCATCTTCATGTATTTTTGGCCAATAAAATCCACTCCCACATATCTTAGCTTGGGTTCTAAATTGACCATGATGTCCTCCATATTCCACAGAGTGGCATTTTCTTAAGATCTCCTCTCTTTCCTCTACTGGCACACATCTTCTAAGGACATCGTCTGATTCATATCTATATAGGTAGGGAGCACTCCAATAGTATTTCTTTGCTTCAGCTAGAACTCTTCATTTTGAATTATAGTTAAGGTGTGGTAGTGGTTCTCTTTTTATAGCTCTTATTACATCTCTCATCCATGTATCCTTATCTAAGACTGCAAAAAGAGTATCATATCATCTCTTAGTGTATTTTCAATAGGTGGACCATCCTCTCCATGGTTCATCCTTGATAAGTGATCTGCCACTACATTCTCAACTCCCTTCTTGTCTTTGATCTCTACATCAAACTCTTGTAACATTAATATCCTTCTAATGAGTCGAGGCTTAGCATCCTTTTTAGTAAGTAGATATTTGATAGCAGCATGATCAGTGTAAACTATAACCTTCGAATTTACGATATAGGATCTAAATTTTTCAAAGACCAAAACTACTGCTAACAACTCTTTCTTTGTAGTAGCGTAATTTACTTGAGCCTCATTAAGAGTCTTGATGTCATAATAAATATCATGTACTTTCCCATCTTTCCTCTGTCCTAGCACAGCTCCTACTGTATAATCACTTGTAACACACATGATCTCAAAAGGTATATTCCAATCTGGTGCCTGAATGATCGGTGCATTAATAAGTAACTGCTTGATTTTTTCTAAAAGCAACCTCACACTCTTCAGTGAACTCAAATGGAATATCCTTTTGAAGGAGGTAAGTAAGTGGCTAAGCTATTTTTGAAAAGTCCTTAATAAATCTCCTATAAAATTCAGCATGTCTGAGAAAGCTTCTTAGAGATTTCATATCAGTAGGTGGCAGTAACTTCTCTACTGCTTCTATTTTAGCTTTGTCAACTTCAATTCCTTTCTCAGATAGGATATGTTCCAACACAAGTCCTCTTTTAACCATAAAATGACATTTTTTCCAGTTTAACACTAAATCAACCTCTTCACACCTCTTAAGCACCTTTTCAAGATTCGTTAAATAGTGGTCAAAACTTGTGCCATGAACTGAGAAGTCATCCATAAAAATCTCCATAATATCTTCGATAAAATCTGAGAATATTGCCATCATACATCTTTGAAAAGAAGTTGGTGCATTACATAGACCAAATGGCATCCTCCTATAGGCAAAGGTTCTGTATGGACAAGTAAATGTGTTCTTGTGTTGATCATCTGGATGAATAGCGATTTGAAAGAAACCAAAATATCCATCTAAATAGCAAAAATGGTTATTCTTTGCGAGTGTCTCTAGCATCTCATCAATAAAGGGTAGTGGAGTGTCTCTAGCATCTCATCAATAAAGGTAGTGGGAAATGATCCTTCTTTGTAGCTTTGTTGAGCTTTCAGCAATCAATGCACATCCTCCAACCAGTCACTGTCCTTTCTGGGATCAACTCATTTTTCTCATTTTTAACTACGGATAAACCTCCTTTTTTTAGGGACACAATGGACTGGGCTTACCCACTCACTTGTTGGTACTGGGTAGATAATTTCGGCGTTTAAAAGTTTGATAACTTCCTTTTTCACTACAAACCTCATCTCATTACTCAGCCTCCTTTGATTGTCAACCATTGGCTTGTGATATTCCTCCATTGGAATACGGTGAGTACAAAATGCTAGACTAATTCCTTAAAGAATAACCAATTGTCTTTTTCTGCTTCCTCAACACTGTCAGCAGCCTCTTCACTTTCTCTAGACTCAGCTCATCATAATAATTACTGGGTAGGTTTTACCTTCTCCTAAAAACTCATTTAAGTCCATCAGGTAGTGGCTTTAGCTCTACATCTGGCGCCTCATGGTGATTTAGGTCTCCTAGTGGCTCTACTAGAGTGTCTCGGGTTTCCTCAACATTTTGTTCTAGTTCATTAGTGGCAATAGTTGTCTCTTTGGAAAAAAAACCTTCTTCTAACCCTTCTAAGACTAGATTTAGAGGTTCTCTAAAAGCATTTATATAATTGATACTCTCTATCTCCTCTATATCGAGAGTGAGATTAATAGGCACTTTAGATGCCGGTAGAAAGTCAAAATCATATTTTAAATCATTAATATTATGCGTGACTTTTCCTTTTTCATTATTAACCACAACATTAACCAATTTAAGAAAAGGTGTACCAAAGATTAAATTAATATTATCATAGCAGACATTTATCACATAAAAATCAGTTGGTATAATTTTATCAGCAAAGTTAACTTCAACCTTTTTAATTAACCGTAGAGGTTTAATTGTTTCATTGCTAGAAAGCTTAATCTTAAGACTAGTAGAAACTAAACATGGTTTATCATAAAGCTTAGAATAAACTTCATAACTCATTGTACTTACATGGGCTTCCATAGAGCAGTATATGTTGTTGAAGCTTTCCTTGTTGATGGAGCATGAAATTCCAGTTGAAGATTCCTCTAGTGGTAGATGGACGATAACCTCCTCTGTAAATGATGATTCTGGCTTGACTTCGATTACTCGCTTCACTTCAGAGATAAAGTCACTATCTAGCTCTTCTTCCTAGAATAATTTCTGCAGCATCTCCCCTATATCTTGTCTATTAGAATCTTTCCTTAGTGGTATTTCTGGTGGAAACAGCTCTTCTTCCTCCACTAAGTCTTCTAGTAGGAGTGGTCCTGTGTATCTCCAAAATCCACATGCATCGAGCTCATTCTCTCGAATTCTGTCAAAGATTTTGCAATGGCAAGACTTCTATTTTCTACACTCTTGATATCCTCTTGAGGTGCAAAACTTCCAAAATCTTCCTCATCAAACGCATGTGAGACTGGAGTCTTTTTGACAGGTAGCTGGTCTTCAAATATTGCAGGCGTAGGCGCCATGAGCTTCTCATCTGACTCCTTCACACTTCTGACTTTTCTCTCTCTTTCATTTTTAGAAGTCAAGAAAATGTTGGACAAGATTTCTTTGGCTTCACTATTTGACTTGCTCATGAGTGCTCCTCCTGCACATGTATTCACATGCTTAAAAACTTCTGACGTTAGACCAAAATAGAATATCTGAATAGTCATTTCTGACGTCACTCCAAGTAGTGGTCCTTGCAGCAGCAGATCGTTGAGTCTCTCCCAAGCTTCGTCGATGTCTTCATCCTCCTTCTGCTCAAAGCTCCAAACTTCTTTCTTCAACTTGTGTACTCGAAGTAGAGAGAAGAACATGGTGAGGAACTTTTGCTCTAGCATTCCCCAATCTCCTTGAGCTTCGACCGAGGCAACTTGGTACCATCTTTTGGCTTTATCAATAAGGGTGAAGTGAAAAGGTTCCACATAACCCACTCCACTAAGACTCCGTCTTGATGGAAAGTGTGGCACACCTCGTTGAGCTTTTCCAAGTGCTTGTAAGGATTTTTCATCGTCTTCTCCATTGAACAGATTTTCAGCAGCAATCCGGATGATTCCTGGCTTTAGCTCATAGGATTTTGCTTCTGGCTTCTTATTTCATTCTTGAAACTTCAAATCTTCAGCTTTTGGAGTTGAAAACTCTATAAGCGTTAAGTGTTGAAGATCTTCAAGAAATGTAGTCATATCTGACACAAAAAATAGAAACAAAACACAAACAAAAAATCTATGACAGCAAAGTTGCTGGGTTAGTTTGAATTAAAAATGAACACAAGAACGAATGATAACAAAAACTAAATTAGAGAACGTAAGAATGTGACTAAATAACTCTAAGTGACGAGAACTAAACTTTAACACATAAAAAACTAAACATACAATAGATATTTAGCAAACAATTAGAAAACACACTAACTATTAAAACTACTAGTAAAAAGGTTAATAAAATATTTATGTTAACTTAAACAATAACAGTCTCCGGCAACTGGGCCAGAAAGGCTTGTTGACAGCACTTAAGCATGTTAAACATTATACTGCAAGCGTACAGTATCATAGTAGCTTTTCCCCAGGATGAGTATCTTGGGTTTTGTCAGTCCGTGGATAATTATGTTTAATCTATAATTAATCTAATATTAACTTAATTACTAACTAATTCTAATAGATCTAAACAAGCTTAAAGAGAGCAAAGAACTACTCTAATTATACTCTAATTACGGTCTAATCTATAACATAAATGATAGAACAAGTATTAAACTATAAAGCGAGATAGATATGATTTAAGCATAACGAAAGGATCCACAAGAGATATGAGACAAACAACATATAAACCAAGAACCACCTTGAAACAAGATCTAAACATGAGGCAAAGATTAAACATGATCATGAATGTCAAAGGCTTGCTCGAACCATTCTCCAGCTCTACTGTCACTAGCAACCAGGTAATCGACGAACTAGCAAACCCCAACCATCTCTAAGCATGAGTAGATTCAATCAACTAATTAAAGCAAAAAATATCTACTAAAAGAACACGAAAGTACTTCAACCCTAGCCAGGCAACATGTTGACATTAAGCATTGCAAAGCTATGGATCATAAATCATGCATGAACAAGAAGCTAAGTCTAAAAGACAAACTTTATTGATCAAATCTCAAGGTTTCATCAAAGTAGCATTAAAAGTATGAGAAATTACTCGAGATACATCGTAATCTTTGAAGCATAGTCATCGAGATCAACTCGATGAAGAACTTGTCGAAAGATGAACTCGAGGTTCCCCAGAAAGGCCATGGGTCAACCAACCAGACCCCATAGGGGTCGGCCGACCCCTCGGATTCCTGAATCCTCTTGCTTCTTACTTTCACTGAGGTCCCCTTCTCGTCGAGTTGAACGACTTTGGACCCCGAACTCTGCCCCAAACGCTTGACTTACAATGAATTGTGGATTGATTGTTCGACCCCTTCCCCTTGGGAGGCTCTACTTTTATACCCCGGAGGGTGTCCTATACATGGAAGCTAATAGGTCGGTTCTAAGAGTCCTAAAACACCTAAAAGACCTATTTCTATGTATATACAAGTATCTAGAAGATTCTTGGGTGTCCATATACTCCTTTCCTTGTAGAAGAAGTCCTCATCCTTGTCCTTCCCGAAATCAAACTCTCCATATTCTGCACCCTATAGTATTTCGACCATAACTCCTTCATGCGAAGTCCAAATAAGGCAAACTTTTACTCTAAATTGTAGAGCTCGAAGAGGTCTACAACTTTGGTATTCAAACTTTATTCATTTCACGATGTTAAGGCCTATGCATTGGGCCCACAAAGTACTGCTGTCTTGAATTTCGAGAATATTTCAGGATTTGGCTCTTCAAACAATCTTTGATATTGGGCTTTAACCTTCAATTGGGCTTCAAGTAGCTCTTATTCCAGATCCCACTCTTTATTAGCATAAATCCTTTTTTTCGAGAAATCTTCAAAATTATCATAATTTTACCTATTTTCCTGCAAAAAAAATCAATATTGCACAAAAGCAAAGAGCATTCTCGAAAACGGGGTTATTTGTTAGCAAAATAAGACTAAAACATGGGATTAACTCTTAAAAAGGCATAAAACTATATAAAAACAAAGCATATTTTTAGTCAAAATCTTGCGTCAACAGTGTTCAGTGTCAACCTTTCCTAGCAATTGGTTGACGTGAATGAGTAGTAACAGTTGGATGAATGATAGTTTAATATTTCTATTTCAATGCTTCCCTGTAGATAAATGCGATACCTTGGAATACTCTCAGGTGAAAGGCTATAGCGGTCTCCGTGCCTTGTGGAATAAAATCCAGTAGGCTAAGAACTGCCAACACACGTGTTGAAGAAGCCACGCACACTAATGTGCCTAGAGCCCAGAGTCCTGCATGGAATTGCCTTCTACAGCAATGCTTGTTTCCTTTGCATCTCCATCCTAAGGCCTCTCGACATCAGTGGACTCGTCGGTCTCTTCACCGCAACTAAATTAGAAATATGCCTGCAATAGAAGAATAGGTTTGTCTCACAATGAGAGGAGCCTTTGGCTCGGCAGCTTTGAATGCAACATGGCTCCTAGATCATCAACATGATGCATCCCAACATCACATCCCCTCGACCTAGGACTTCCACCCTCACAATCCAATGGACCTTGGACTTCACCAACCAAATATCCTATAATCCATTATTAGTTTTGGACTCTGGCACCATGTATACACAAGTTCAAAATAGTCTAGTCCAAATAGATCCAAGAGAGAAAAGTCCAATTGGACTTTGGATTGTTGAAGTCCAGTCCCATGTTTAGTTGTGAGCATGAGCACAGTGGCAGAGACAGAGATGAAAATAAAGGAAGAGAAGGAGAAGATATAGACTATTTTTGTAGCTTTGGTTAGTTTCCTTAGATATAAACATTGAAGAATTCAAACACACACCAAAATAAATCAAAGTGCTTCAATCTTAAAACAATTCAAAGACCAGTGGACACAAGTTAAGCTTAGTATTGGAAGTCTTAGCATGTAGGTTAGAAGAAGTCGTGAGAAGCTGAGAAAATAACATCATACAATTCAAAGCTTTATACATTCAAACAAGAGCATACAAACAAAAAGTATAGGCACATGAGGAAGATAATAAGAAAAATAGAACAAAGAAGGGAACCTTTGAATGCAGGGGCAAAAATCATGTCTCTCTAACAGCTTGCGGCTTGAGTTACAATAAATATCATGACCATCTATTTAGCGTGTGTGTGTGGGGGGGGATAGATTCCATACGATGTATTGTCTATAAAGAAGCTGTTGGATGACAGATGCAACTAGTCTAACAAATGAAGTACAACTCATGAAGATGTATAGTGCAACTAGTCCATCGTATACAATGAAGAATCGATCAACTGCATATAGGAGTCCTATTTAAAATAGGATATGCAAGGACAAAGATACACAAACTGTGACCTTAGTTTGTAGGGTTTTTCCAATCCACAAAGTAATACAAATCACATCATCCAAGACGTAGGGAACTACACAGTTTGGAAGTCTAAAGCAGTCCAAATCATGTTCCTCATGTTCTGTATATCACCAATCTTTGTTAGAACCATACCTGTCTAAACCTATGGTGTAATGTCTGAACCTTTTTATATCACATTCCTCGTATTTTATATACTATTGATCTTCGCCACAACCATCCCTGTGCAATAAATCCATCCTGTGAAGCATCCTATGGTGTAATGTTGGAACATGGAAATTTTCCCCACATCCTGTATTTCCCCTACAAAATTGAATGTTTTTGTGTAAAAGTCGTCCTTGATTCTGGTGAAATTCCTCGAGTCTTCTTCCAAATCCTCTCTATGAAGCTTTTTGGCACAAGACACTTGGGCCCTTAGTGTTAACCTAGCTCCAATCACTGCTTATAGATCGTATTAATGATGCACCTAGACTTGATTTTCCAGGTGGAAATGAACTGTTTCGATAGTGTTGAGGGCACATATGCTTGGATTTTTGGATTCAGAGAGGTAAATCAAACACTGGACATAGTTGAGGGAGGCTATAAGGATGTTTTCCTTTTAAGTGAAGAAATGCGTTGAACTTCACAAAAGCCGTGTGGAGAGCGGCCCAAGACCGATGGTTTGAAACTCAGGTCAATGGCCCAGCCCACAGCCGACGTGAGCGTGCACGTGCCCTCGTTGCCCAATTCAACATTTTCCCTCCATCTTCCGCCATAACAACCTCCCCTGTTTTTCCCCTGCTTCTCGCTCCATCTCTGCGTCTGCAACCACCACCTCCTCCACCTCGCCCATGGCGCGGCCGCGTTGCAGCAACGCTGTCTTCGCGTCCTTCAACATCTTAACGCTCCTCCTCGGCGCAGCAGTCCTCGCGTGGGGCATCTACGCCGGCGCGCCCCACCACGGGGGAGGCGCCACGGAGTGCCAGCGCTTTCTCCGCACGCCGGCCCTGATCCTCGGCGCGGCGATCATGGTGGTCTCCATGGCCGGCATCGCGGGCGCCTGCTGCCGCGCGTCGCTCGTCCTCTGGATCTACCTCTTCCTCGCGGCGCTGCTCATCCTCGCCGCTATCGTCTTCGCCGTCTTCGCGCTTGCGGTCACCAACGCGGGGGCTGGACAGGCCGTGTCGGGGAGAGGGTTCAAGGAGTACCGGCTCGGGGATTACTCCAGCTGGCTGTGGCGGAGGGTGGAGGACCGCCGGAACTGGGAAAGGATCAGGAGCTGCCTTGAGGAGGCCGGAGTGTGCCGGAGCTTTCAGAGCAACCGGACGTTCGATGAGTTCGTCAACGACAACCTCTCGCCAGTGCAGGTCAGTTGGGTTTGCTGATTCTTGTGGGAGATTATTTCTCTTCTTTTTTAACTAAAGGCATGCTTAAAGGTGATTTCACACATGATACTGAATCTGCGCTGATGATCGATCTATTACAGTATATGTTTTTTATCATAGAGCAACTTCCATAAGCTAAATCTTGTTTCAACTAGACTGTAAAAGATAGATTTAAGATTAAATTCTTGAACAAGTTGCTATGCAGTTCTTTGCTGATTGAAGAAAATTTTGATCGCTACTGTTGTAATTTTGTCGAGATGATGGTGTAGTGTATTGATAATTTGTCCTCCAATGAAAATAATTTTCGGTTGTGTTTGGACAATGTTATCTAATGCATTTGTATCGTAAAGTCAATAAGACCTCTTCACAATGAATCACTCTAAGATACTTTTGGGAAAAGAAAGCTCTCTTGACCCATTCAAGTGATCCAATGGATTGCCCTACTTACTTATTTTAACTATTGAATGTTGTTAGACTAGGCAGAGCCGTAGAGAGCGACCCAGTAGTGTAAAATTTCAGTGCGGTGGCGTCACGGTGAACTATTTTATGATGTAGCAATGATCTAAGTATGTATATAAACTATGTTTGCCTTTTTATGTACTTGACAATGCATGGTTTCTTCTTCAATGTATGCACTACTAAGTATTTATTGTTTTTCTTCTGTACATTTATTTTTTACTGTTATAATATACTACTAGTACTAATAAATTGACTTTCGCATTTTGTTTTTTTCCATTTCCTTCAATACTCTGACTCAGTCATCTTTTCTTTGTTAATGTCCACTTAACTTCAAACTGTTTCGCATCAATAGGTGAACTGAAACATTATTACCTAGTGATGAAAACCCGTGGGGAAAAATTATGGTCCAGATTATGTATACCTACATTATTAGGAGGAAATAAATTTTACATTCATATTATGTTGCCTTGAAGTGTATATGCAAAATGACAAAATTAAATTATTTTTTAGATGTGCACAAATGACAAAATTCGAGATATTACCAGGGGTTAAGAGTAACGAACCAGGTTAGCACCTTTAGTCTTGCATCACTCGATGTGATATTTAGCGACCATCAGGACTTCATCGTAGTCTTCCGTGCGATGGCTAGAGCAGAAGACCAGGCCAAGCTAGCGATCCTTATCATAGGGTATCAACTTGTTAGACCGACGCTAGCAGCTAAGGTATACTCTTCATCCATCCATTATTCCACCTACCCCTCTCTCTATAAACAGTATCGCTACATTGTCGTTTTGTACTATACCCGGCCTTTTACCTCAACCGCTGGAGTTAGCCTTACCAAATGCAAACTTTCAGTTACAAGACAGTGACAGACTCACAGTAGTAGCAATTAATCAAAGGCTGCTACATTCTATATCCACTGATTTGGTCTTAGATGTGCACTTGCAAGAGCATGCATGTACACTCTGCATGTGCTTTTCCATAACACCATTATATCACATTTACAACTTGCGGATTATTACAAAAAAAGTTCAATTGTACACCCTCTGATTGAGCCGCGATCATGCATTTACCAATAAAAAAACGGTAATTGTCTTCCTGCAAAAATCAGATCCACTACTTCATTTTTAGTAATATATCACTAGCAAGAGTTTTCTTTGGGCTTTCAACAATGGGGTCAGCCCTCCTTTAATTTAGTTACAGTAAAATGAAAAAAAAAGTAGAAGGGTTTCAGATTAATGACATTGTGAAATGAATTTGCCCATCTTGTACTTGTAGTCTGGATGCTGCAAGCCCCCAACTGAATGCAACTTCACATACCTGAACGAGACCTACTGGACACCAGGCCCCAGCAACTCGTCCAACCCTGACTGCAGCACCTGGTCGAACAACCAGTCTGAGCTCTGCTACGGCTGCCAGTCTTGCAAGGCCGGCGTGCTTGGTAACCTCAAGAACAGCTGGAAGAAAATCGCCATCATCAATGCCGCATTCATCGTCCTCCTCATCGTTGTCTACTCCATCGGATGCTGCGTGCTCCGGAACAACCGGCGGCACAAGTACACACTCGTTGGGAAGTAGGGAGAGTCTAGGTTCGATCTTCTAAAGAAATGACCTGTGCCATGTTCGTATATGTGTTCTCTTTGTTCCCCACTGTAATTGTTTCTGAAGCTTTGTGCAGGAATGTTGTTGGATGGGCCTTCCATGTAATGGTCAGCCTATGTGCCATGGACCATGGTTCATGGTGGTGTTCCTGTCTATATTTTTCTAGAGTTACAGGTTTTTGTCTATATCACTAAGAATAACATGGAACTATACATTTTGGAGCAGACGTTTTATGCAGGTCAACTTTAGTTCAAATTCCAGATTAGCAGAAATAGAGTGCAGATTATGAAATTTCTTTTTTTTTTACCGAAAAATTATGAAAGAAGAAGTGATCAGTATTACTTAGTATCATATTTGGTATTTAGATTTTGGAATTTCCAGAATTCTGTTACATGGAAACAAGCCTGTTGCATATCCTGCAGGCAAGGTAATAGCTACAAGACTACGATTTATTTATTTATTTATTTATTTATTTATTTATTTGCGTTTGCGGTATGATTCTCACCTGTAACATAGCCAGCGGTTTCCAAGCCAGGTAATAAGCGGAGAAGAATGCGTTCTGGGAACGTTTGCTACCAAAAAACAAGCAGAGCCTAGGTACCTCACTGCTATGATTATATATAAAGTACTCTCTTACTATTTATTGCGTTTGACTTTTTTTTTACTTCAATCACTCATTTTATTCAAAAAATTAAATTTTATAATTTATTTTGTTATGATTTAATTTATCATGGTATAGAGTTTGAGCATGACTAGTTTTATTATATGTTTACATAAATTTTTTGAATAAGACGAAGGATCTAAGTTTTAGAAAAAAAATCAACCGCGACTTATATTTAAATATGGAGGGAGTATCTGCTGTTTGGTTATACTTCCTCCATTCAAATTCTAAGTGGTTTTCGTCTTTATTTTCTCTATCTATGTTTATATAAATGTTGATAAATACATACACATTTACAAATTACGTACATAAGATATTGCATGAGTTTATTCAAACCCTAGAACATCTTATAATATGGCATAGAGAGGTCTTTGAGATTTGCCCAAGCATACTCAAAGGGCATGTACAACTTGCAAAAGTGCTTATGAATCCTAAGGTCTCTAAAAGCAAGACTGCAAGACCACGGAAATGGTTTAGAATCTAGATTAGATCCAATCATCCAACCTTTTCACAAGCCTACGAAGTGCTTATAATAGCATTATTAGCTTTAATTTTCTGCTGATCAAACACGTGAGTATATTGTATCACACCCGTTTCTGAGCTTGAGGGGGAAAAAGACGGTAAGAAACTGATATACCTTCAAAACATAACCTTTCCGATTTTTTAGATATAATGAATCTTTCCAATTCCTTACACCAGTCAATCAACCCGTGCGACGCACGGGTTAGAGTCTTAAATGTATTATGTGTTACAGTACAACATATATAGATCTATTTTTATACTTAGTTTTTTATAATAGCAAATCTTGCTATTTTACATGTATGCTTAATTGATTTAGATAATCTTTGATCGATTGCAAAAGTAGGTGATTTTAATATAATTTTAAAGGGTTATTTTCATTATACTATCAGTCATAATAACTAAGGTGAACAATTTAAATATAAATTTAATTATCCATCAAAATAGCAAATGTGAGCAATTATGTACTCCTATAAATTTAGGGTGTTATTTCATATTTTCTTTTATATTGGCAGAGTGGGTAATTAATATGTAGTTTTAGGGGTAATATTATTTTGATAATGACAAAAGTGGGTGATTACTTAGAAAATAGATCTAATGGCTATGAAGATTTCAACCCGTCTATTTTTTTTCTAGCGCATCTTGCGAGGATCACGTAAAAATTTCAAAAGAAATCTACAAAATATTTGTTTTATGGATAGGTTTCTAGCATCTTTAATGAAAAAAAAAAACAAAAACTGAAGGTAGATTTGAAAATGAGAAAAATCTAAACAAAGAAGAAGATATTTGTTTTCGTTGAGAGTTGAACTCAAGATCTTTCGTAATGGCAGATGTGGGTAATTACTTAAAGAATAGATTTAATAAAAAAAAGAAGAGGATATTTGCTTTCGTTGAGAATTGAACTCTAAGATCTTTTATAATGGCAGAGGTGGGTAATTATTTAGAAAATAGATCTAGTGACTATTAATATTCCAATCTGTCAAATTGATGGTCGGATATTTCTGATTATTATGAGAATTTTTAGGATTTATCTTTTTTTCTAGCGTGCTTTGAAATTAGTGTTTTTTTTATAATCTTCAATTAGTAATAGTAAGATAAGATTTCAAAATATCATCTACGCTATAAAATAGTGAGTTTTAGCAAAAAACTTTTACCTACGATGACCCACAGTACCCTTCACGTTGACCCCACCGTGCACGTTGCAAAGTGTTGGAAAGGGTCTAAAACGGATAAAAAAAATGTTTCCACCCTTTGATTTTTTATTTTCTCACCTTACTTTGTACACGTACACATCATACAGTTTCCTTGGAATTAATGAGAAAAAAAATGTCAATCACCATGTCTCTTTTTTTAAATACTTTTTCTTTTTCTTTCCCTCCTTTTTTTTATTGTCCGGCCAGTCCATGCCATGTGTGTGTTGCACATACGTCTAAGCTAGTATATAATAAATCATAACTAGTCTGGTAACAATAATATTTGTTCGATCCACAGTGGCGTACACTTACAAATCATGTAGTACTCGATGCGTGCTACAATGCACATAAGCACACTGTAAAGTATTAGGATTTCAGTTCAGTATCCAATATAGAATTTCGCAAGATAAATTACGACACTTGTAAACATAAGAACAAAGAATTATATTTTTTTTGAGGAGGGGGTAGTGGTAGTATTTCCTAAAAAAGCTTTCTACACGATAGAAAACATGTTACTACGGCAAGATATATGGAGTATGAGTGGGGACATATATATGCAAGTAAATGTTGGTTGGATTGAATCATTCCTCAGCAATCTTAGTGGGTGTACATACAAGTTGCAATAGTGCTTTTGAACCCTAGCTATAGGTCTCTAGAGTTTAGATGCGAGAAAGCTACAATTGATGCGCACAGTGTGGGTTCAGCCTTTCCATACATGATACCCTGAAAGATGTATTGATAATAATACACTATATTTGCAGTTTGTTTCTTTGCTTAATCATACAATGGTTGCACTGCTAATGTTGAACTGAATATTTTAAAGTCGCACATCTTCTGAACCTGTAGAAGCAGCAATGATAAACTCAATTTTTTTTAAGAACGTATTTTTTATCAGAAAGATTATATAAACTGTTCAGTGCTTAAGTTTATGTTCTTTCTACTTGCTAAGAGTATACTGCAGATCGCTGGGAAGAAGAGGCATTATAGTTACTTCTTTCAACACCTTTTTTTTCGTTCGCCAGTGCTTACAAAACCTAGCAATTGTGCGGAAACGAAAAAAAAATTACAGGCTTACTGGTAACCATCTTGCATCCCTATCAACATGAAACCGAGCCTTAAAAAAGGCGCCTGTTCCATCAAGATTTGAGGGTCCACATACAAACATATTTCTCTCCTACCCAATAAAACAAAGAAATGACATTTTTGGTGGAAAATTCAGTAGTCATTTAACACCGAAACTTCTTTCACCGAAAGGACAATGGTTTGTGTTCATCCTAAACTATTACTCGTAGATGATACACCAAAACCAGGCCCATCTTTGCACTGGCATGTACTTGCACAATAGTTACACTGGTACTAGTGGTACTAGCAGCTAGCTATAGTAAGTTGGCTCCCAGAGACAGCTGATTGGAGCCCTCCAATCCAGACGGCTTCATTTGCGGTCCTTGCTTTTTGTGCATGCATGAGCCTGACGGCAAAGGATTTTTCATTGAATCCTCTCACACTCTCTCCTGATGTCCTGCAGGTCTGCAGCTGCAGCCTCGCAGTTGCTGCTGCCTGCCATGAGAAAAAAAAAGTTATTACGAGCATGTAAGGTTAAAACATTCGTTTTATTCCATTATACTATAGAAAAATGTATGTTTCGAAAAAGACATGCATTTTAATTGTAAAACAAAGGCATACTAACTTTTCCTTTTTTATAAAAGAAAAGTGAATGAGATGGAAGTGGAAGACGAGCAATGCCTTATGAAATGTACCATATAGACATCATCACACTTGTGTAGAAGAAGGGAGATATTTCAGTCACTGACAGGAGGTACACAGTACTAACTATTAGTAATTCTCAGTTAACTTCAACTCTGAAAACACTGAACTCAGTAAAAAACTTTGAAGTACTCAAAACCTAAAGACCAAACAATAACACTAGAAGCAAGAACTAACAAGATTTAGCACACACATAAAAAACAAAACAAGATCACCCACCATTTAGCCACAAAAAAGATCAAAAGATGACCCAAATTAAAGGATCGACACACTTACCTTGAGATAGATGAGAGATGAGCAGCTCCTCAACCCAGCTGGGGACGGCCGGATCCTTTGCAGAGGCATTGCATGAGCTCCACCTGTGTCTTGAGACACGCCACATAGTCCAGCGTCTCGGTGAGCAGGGAGAAGCCGAGGAGCCCCTCCCCTCCCGGCACAAGGCTCCTTAGCACCTGCAGCCTCGCCCTCACCATCCTTCTGGCCGCCGCCATCGCACTGCATCCGCCCGCCGTCAGCGAGCTCCTCCTCTTCCTCCCGGCGCCGCTGCACACCCGGCGCGACCTCCGCACGATCCTCCTGCTCCGCTCACCCTTCCTGCTCCTCGCCGCCGCCGCGGCCATCTCGTAGCTGGCGCCGCCCATGATGCGGCGCATGAGCGCCTCGTTGCGCCGCTCCGCCGCGTGCCTGGCGACGAGGGCGCGCGCCCACGCCGCCGGGCGCGGCGCCGCGCGGGCCCGGGCCGCGGACGCCACGGCCAGCGCCATCGCGACGTCGGAGGAGAGCCGCACGGCGTCCCGGCGCTCGCGGATGCCCATGGACTTGGACGCCTGGCCGGCCACCCGCAGGCTCCGCAGGAGCTGCGCCATGAAGGCCTTCTTGAACTTGCTCGGGGCGTGCATTGGTGCCGTCCCTCGCGAGCAGCAAGCAAGCAATGGCTGGTTCTTGTTTTTATTTGCTTGTTCGATGGGTTCTTGGAAGGATCTATATCTCGGAGAAGAAGAAGAAGGAGAAGAGGTTTGTGCTGTTGTAGGAGCTCCACCAAGAGGGAGGGGTTTATGTGAATATAAAGCAGGGAGGCGAGCTAGGTGATGTGTGTGCCCACGAAAGTTGCATGTGGCCTTGCTGACGAGCTGCTATTCATTGCGCAGCGTCAAGGGTACATTGTTCTTGTTTGAACCGTCCATTAGTTTGGATTTATTAAAAGATAGAGGTCCTGCTGTTTGAGACATAGACATTGTACTATTATTGTATTTCTTTTCTCCATAAAACCCCTCAACAATCAGTAAGTTGGAATAGATAGTTGATACCCCTTATGGTTATTAATATATGACGTTTTTAGTATAATTTTGAACTTAAAAAAAGTCATATGTAAAACAGAGGGTGTACTTAGTAAAATGGTAAAACAAAGATGGTATGTTAATAGATGAATTTATTATGTCGACGAATCAGTTGAAAATTACTTTCACAAGACAAACATGAATATTTTGTTTTTTATAGGCGATAGTGAATAAAAGGTTAGGACATGTTTGGAACAAAAATAATTTCACAAAAAATGTGCACTAACTTTACACAAAACAATTCAATTTTATAAAAAACCAGAGAAACATAGAAATTCTAGTGTTTTAAACAAGCCCTTAAATTCTTAATTAAAACGTTGTAGGATGAAACATGTTACAGATATGAGATAGTAGAAACTAATATATTTTAGAAAATAAAAACTGCAATAAAATTATCAATATAAATCTTCCTTGGAAGGAAAAATATACAATACCTTCTAAAACATATTACTAAAGATATTAATCTTGTGCAGTAACTTTTTTTCTATGATAGTGGCGGAGCCACCAGCCGGCTAACCTAGGCAACTACCCAAGATCGACGATGATGCATGGAGATAATTTTTTTCTCACTTATCATAAGTAGATATTTTCTAACTTAAATGCTCGGTATGATGAGGATTCCCCGGGCACCAAATGATTTGAAGATCTGCAGCTAATCGATGATTCCACCTTTTAGCTCCCTTTAGGGCATGAGATTTTTTCCCTTGAATTTTGCATGTTTAGTGTAAATTAAATTGTTTTTCTATGAGATTTATCTGAAATTTCTGTATTTCAAATGAGGTCTTAAAGAGAAACAACTAATGTCAAATACATCAATGCTTAGGTCACTTGTTTCACTCATGTCCCAACTCCATTGGACGCAGGGGGCATTGCAGTGGTGGATTTTGGGCCCATGGGAAGAGAGAGGAGCATGCCGTCACCTATATCACGTCGAGGAGGTGGATCCCCATTATGACTAACATCTCCAACTCCCCTCATCAACGGCCTCCTCTCAACACGTCTATGGCAAACAACTACCTCATGTTGCATCTCCCATACGCTACGTCCTCTATGTTGACATTGACGGGCTAGTGATTTCAGGGAAAGAATGAGCTTGAGGTGCCACCGATCAGGGACGGAGTTAGAAATTGCAGAAAGAGAATTAGCAACATATTTATAATATAGTGGGCAAACACTAAGACCATGAATAATTTTAGACTAATTTGGAGTAGCAAATACATGTACCCATATGTGTTCATGGAGCACAAGGGGGACCATGTTGGTTCCCCTTGACCCACTATTAGCTCCGTTCCAACCACGCCGAGTGCAAAGCATGGAAGCAAAGCACCAGCTCCACAACACCCTTGCCAAGTGAGGAAGCTGTGGCCAAGTATAGGGAGACAATGAGGCATGCGGTGACTAGTGCTTCTCCATGTCCTTGAAGTGGCATGACACTATGCAACATCTAGTTTTTGGGATGCCGTCAAGCATGTGGGTGGTATCGGTGAACTCAATAATCTAAGAAGTAGGAGAATGGCATGGGCAAGAGCGTGCTAAATTTGGGTAGATTAAAGGACATATCACTAGGATTTGGCCCGGAAAGAGGAGAGAAGAAGGCAGGCGAATGTGACCGTTATGGACAAGAGAGCTATGTGCGAATATGATTTTGTGTGTTAATTTGTAATGGTATTGTTCGGTAAATAGCTCAAAGTGGCAAAGGTGCAAAGTCTATATGGAAGAAAATAAGCTGAAGTATCACTTGGCCTGCCTATGAATTTTATAATGTTGGGGCCTAGAATATATGAGTCCATTCCATACGTGCCACTAGAAAAGATCACAATTCCATACACGTCACTAAAAAGGTAGGTTTTCCCCCATGTATACCATTGGTCAATTTTTATTTGGACACCGATGCCACTCCAATTATTTCCGTCAGTTGACTATTGACGGACGATAACGGACGGGTCACCTCCAGAGCGCGCCGCGCCCACGCATCTTCCCACGCCGCCGCGTCTTCCTCGCGCGCGCCGTGCCCACGCCGCGCTCTGCCGCGAGCGCGTCGCGCTCATCCGCACCGCCGCAGACCGCCGCTTCGCGCTCGCCACCACGCACACTGCATACTTCCGCTCGCTCGCGGCCGTCGGAGACGCGCTCCGGCGCGTCGCGGCGGCCGCGCCCGGCCCTTCCCTCCTGCTGCAGCCAGTGAGCCAACCAGCCATTCACTTTTACCGTCCGTCGTCTGCGTCGTCACCGTAGATCGGCTTTCACCTCCCCCAGCAGCCAATGAACCACCACCAGGAGAGGAGGGTGGCAGGCAGCAGATGATGCAGCATTGTTACTGCGCGGACTGCGGAACGGCAACTGCCATGGGAGTGGAGGCGCTAGCTGCTGCCGTAGCCGACTCTCCGTGCCGACGGCGACGAGGGAGGATCCGAGGAGGCCAGGAGGGAGAGGGACCCCCCACGTCCTCGCCCGTCCTCATGCTCCCGCCGTCCCCTGCCAAGCAGGTCGCCGCCTCCACCGCCACAGCCACTGCATCCAGCAGCTTCCCGCCGTCGCCATCATTGTCCTCCACGTCTCCACGCTCGCGCACTCCCTTTCCGATGACGACGACCTCGACCTTGACGACACGTTCGGCCAAGCCACGCCTCCCCGGCCGCCGGCGCAGGCGCGGCTGCGCGGCGCGGGACGGCTCGCTGTTGCGTGCGCGCGGAGCAGAGGGTGGTGTTAGCGCAGCTGCAGGAGGGCACGGGCCCGCGGGTCAGGGGCGCGGCGGTGTGGGCGCAGCTGCGGGATGGCGCGAGCGCGTGGAGCAGGGGTGCGTCGTCGTCAACTCGTCGTAGTGCTGGGCTGTTTTCCCCTTCTCGAGGGAGAAGAAAGGGGATGGTAGTTTTACAGAAAACCCCCTTCTGTCTTTCATCTTTATACACCCCCGTTGAGACTCATTAACAGTCAACTGACGGAAATGATTTAAGTGGCACCGGTGTCCAGATAAAAATTGACCAATGGTATACATGGAAGAAAATTTTTTTAGTGGCGTATATGGGATTGCGATATTTTCTAGTGGCACGTATGGAATGGACTCAATATATAAGGTACAAAATAAACTAGGGTGTTTGTTTACTGCTTGATTATATAAGTAATAATCTAAACTTGTAATTCTAGTAGTTATTTTCCTAAGTCAATATGTTTTGTATATGGTTGAATAAGTAAAAGAACCGATCAGCATAGAGGGAAAATAGCTATCTTGGATATGTAGAAGGACCCCAACCCAAACGGTCTTATTAACCGTCAAAAGCAGTTATATAACATCCACTGGGATGTGCATGTCTGCAAAATGTTATATTAATTTTAAATTAGCTTAGGGAGTAAGAATTGAAATGAAAGGTCTGTATGAAAGACGGTATGGAAAAAGGAAAAGATGAGACGAAAGAGTACGCTTTCTGGAGGGGACATGTTAGAAGAGGGATGGGCAGAGGCAGACCATGCACATGCCTGCACATGCTGGACCAGCCCCACTTGGACCATAATAACATCCAAATAGTCATCATAAATAAATGCTAAATATTGTTCCCCGGAGAAAAGGAAGATGTGTCCATTCGCCAAAATATGACTCACTAATCAAGTCGTTAATTATCCTGGGTCAAAGTTATGCTGCATTATTCCATCTAAATATATCATTGTCGACTTCCATAATTGGCTACTTGTAATGTCAAGTGTTGCTAGTAAAATAATCATCTTACTATTACTAAAGTTAATAAGAGGTTATTTCCATGTTAATCATGACAACATGTCTTAGAAAATTTTCTAAAAATTCTTACAGTAATCAGAAACATTCGATCATCAATTAGTAACATTAATACCTTAGATCTATTCTATTTTCTAAATGATTTTCCACGTTTACCATCATACAAAAACATAAAGCAACCGCTAACTTCATGGGTTAATTGCCCACTCCATCATTATAGAAGATCATGTATAGAATAATCCTCTAAAATTATCTACGTTTTCTATTGTGATAGGTAATCGTAAATAAACCCTCAATTTAATATATAAACCACCAACATTTGGTATTATGATAGATAATATAAAATAGCACAAAATATACATATAAATTACACACCTTTGTCGTTACTCACAATAAACTAATTAAATCATGCAAATTAACCTACATTAAGGTTACCGACATATACTATTGTGAAACAAATTAAGTAACAAAAAAATATAGATCCGCATATTTCTAAATTACCAATTTTTATTACTATTACTTTTAGCACATACAAATCTAAGACTTTAGCTCATGTGAGAGCTCAGGATCAACCAGTGTATATACTATGAATTACACCTTTGCATCAAAGCAGAAAGATCAATTAGGAAAGAATGATAAGAAAAGACCTGCAAATCACTGTGGTAGCGCATGGAGAGCGGATATATACTTTAAGTTCTTGAATCTTTGGACAAAAAGTATGTGGAATTAAAAATATAGCGAATTGACCGGCCATTAGCAATGCTACCGTACAGGTCTCTCCCTGCTACATACTCCGTACCTTTCTTTTTTTTTTTTTTTTGCATGGTTACCGCTTTAATTACAGCAGTTCCATTACGTAAACAAACATGGTCACCTTTCCAGCTGGTTATGACAAATTCTCCTTGTCACTTCTGGTGATCCAATGTACACTCTCTTTTAGTGAACTGCTAGCACACCATTATATCAAATAATAGAATACTGTTTAGGTGGATATCCAAAAAACGAGACTTATTACTCATATTCTTATTTAGCAATGTACTAGTACATTTTGAATACAGATAGAGAGTTTTTTTCTTATGAAAGTTAGAGAGTTGAATTAGCCTTCGAGAGGAGAGATATATATGCTGCATGTGCATGACTGCATGGTATAATTGTTGCTGTAGCAGCTTTGTTGCATGTGTTTCTCCATTAGCAAGAGAGGTTCTTCTCTTGACTTTGTTGGCTGCGGTCTACTGTAGTACTTGGTGGCCAGGGCATTTGAGTGCAGCGGCCAGCAGTAACATGGAAGCATATGATGGTTTGTGGCTGTGGGGGCGTACGTGCCAGACCCCACAATCCTGTGCCCCCTTTCTTTCTCCCCACACCATCCTCGCCTTCCTCTTGGCGCCAAAACTCGAGAAGGGCACATGGCAGCACATGGATGTTACACTAATTCCATAAATTAAAGCTACATGTGAATTCCATCAGGATTTTTGTCAGCTTTCTCCAGAGAAAAAACGTGAAAGGATATATATTTTGCTCGTTACGCGTATACTTTTTCCCCATGGGTGTATATAACATCTATCTTGTCTGATCTTGCTGAGAGCAAAAACTAAATGTGCAGTTAATTGATTTTGTGGAGACATACTCTTGAAGTTGCAGTGTTCTTTGGCATGGTCATTTTCTACACACGTGAGCGTTTGGCATATTTTTAAATATTACTGCATCAGTTTTAAATTATAGCTCATTTGATTTTTTTTTACACAAAGCTTTTCTTGTTTTATTTAAAAATTTACAGCTATATGTAAAAAATCAAGTCATACGTAAAGTATATGGTAAAATAAATTAGAGTAAAAATAAATAATAATTATGAAAAATTTTCAATAAGACAAATGTATCAAAATTCGTGTCCAAAAGGTCAACATGACCAATAATTTGGAAGGAGGGAGTATAATATATATTGCAGGCCTCTTCTATATGCTGAAATTGTTTTAGGAAACGCCCATAACGACTTATAGAAAATGCATTTTAGGATACATGGTCGAGTTGCTTGCTTTAGCAGCACGCCAAGAATTGTGCGGTTCCTTTGCTGGTGGTCACAATTAAGATGTCATGGAGTACATAACAAGTGAGGGTTTGATGTATTGAATCCTGAGAACTTTTGTGTCATAATTTATTTCTTTGTCTGAAAAATAAAAATTTGTTAAATTAAATTAACATATGTCCATATCAAGGCTAGTAGCTTACGCTTGACTATAGAATCAATCGACCCATTGTACCTACGTATGCCGCCAGTCGCCCTCTGATAAATCTTAATATTACTAATTGAAGGTTCCAAAAGAAGTACTAATTTCAAAACGCACTAGAAAAAAAGATAAATCCTATAAATTCTCACAATAATCAGAAACATCCGACCATCAATTAACAGATTGGAATATTAATAGCCATTAGATCTATTTTCTAAATAATTACCCACCTCTGCCATTATGAAAGGTCTTGAGTTCAACTCTCAACAAAAGCAAATATCCTCATTTTTTTTATTAGATCTATTTTCTAAGTAATTACCCACCTCTGCCATTACGAAAGGTCTTAGTTCAATTCTCAACGAAAGTAAATATCTTCTTCTTTTTTTTTTAGATTTTCACATTTTCAAATTTACCTTTATTTTTTGTCTTTTTTCGTTAAAGATGCTAAAATTTTTTCCATGAAACAGATATTTTGTACTCTTTTTGAAATTTCTTCTTCAATCCTCACAAGATGTGCTAGAAAAAATAAATCATAAAAATTCTCACAATACTAAAAACATCTAATCATCAATTGACATGTTGGAATCTTAATAGCCATTAGATCTGTTTTCTAATTAAATAATCACCCACCTTTGCCATTATCAAAACATTATCAAAACAATATTAAATAACCCCTAAAACTACACATTAATTACCCACTCTGCCTGTATAAAAGAAAATATGAAATAACACCCTAAATTTATACCTAATTGCTCACATTTACTATTTTGATGGATAATACCAAATATCCTTTTTAATTTGTATTTCACTCTTTCACCTTAGTTATTATGACTGATAATATAATGAAAATAACCCCTCAAAATTATATTAAAATCACCTATTTTTTGCAATCTATCAAAGATTATCTAAATTAATTAAGCATACATATAAAGTAGGAAAATATGTTATGATAAAAATCTAAGTATAAAAATAGATCTATATATGCTGTACGGTTACACATAATATATTTATATAAGACTCTATCCCGTGCGAAAGCACGGGTTGATTGACTAGTACCCATAACCAATCTCGCCCTGTTTCCTGTGCACAGATCTAGCTAGTCTTTTTCTTTAAAAATATATAATGCTTTTCCCAAAATCAAGTTATTGGGTGAACAGTATATATATTGTTCCTACATTGCATTGAATTTCTGTGCAGGTACACACAAACTTTCTATTCTGCAAACTCATTTTCGAATATTGCAAGCTAAGATGATAGCAGTACCTCTGTTAGATAGGGATATGCAACCTCTTTCCCTGTGAAATGGTACTGAAATGCTCAGAAATAACATGGGAGGCATGCAAGCGGGTTTTTTTCATGGTCAATATATAGTTCTATTCATGCCTAGTTATCGAACATGATGCATCGTGGGACCAGAGAGAACTCCGATCCATTGTCGATGTTGAGTTTTTTTTTTTTTTTTTATCAATCGATCTAGTTCTTGGCCTCTAACCCATAAACTTAGCACACATAAAATTCTGAAGCTGTCATAGCGCTTAGCGCATTCATCTTTTTTGGTTTATGTACTTGGAGGAGGGGATGCATCTCTTGATGTTAGCATAAACCACGATGGACCTCAGATATTTGTCGGCTCTATGCAATGCACCTACGTCTTTCATAGGAGTTTTAGAACAACATTCTGATTATATTAAAAGATCATCAACAAGGACACTGAATGGAATTCATGTATTGAAGGGAAAAATAATAACTTTTGTCTGGGAATAAGAGAAAAATGCTAAAGTATCATTTTTGCACTTGGTCCTACCAGTAAGATTTCATTTTTCTCCTCTCCCTCCTCTCACATTTCTCTACTTCGTCCCTAACTTTTCATTCCATTAGAATTCAATCCGTCGTGCACAACTTCGCAAGATTACCCCCCCCTCCCCCCCGTTCCTCACCACCACCATGGAGCAGCAAATGACCTACCTCTGCTCCCACCTCCTAAACTTCGGTAACTCCAAGGTATGAGGCCATATGCCACCCAATGAGGTGGTTATTCATGCTCTTCGCCTCTGATCCTCATCATCCCCAGTTCCACATTCCCTCGACCTGTACTTTGTCTCTGTGTTGCACCAGGAAACCGACGGGTAATATCTCGAGTAAGCAACACAATGCAAGCCGAGAGGTGTATGTGGACGTGGGGGTCGCTCCACCTAGATGTGGCTTCCGATCGGGCAGACAGCTAGCCGATCGCTGGCGGTGGTGGCCGATCAATAGCTGTGGTGGTGATGCGGGCGTGCCACCCGGCTTGACCTTGCAGCCGGGGAGGTTTGCGTGCGTGTGTATGATCAGAGGATCGCCCTGCAGATATAGAGACAAGTAAACGGGCGTAAAATCCTACCCGATCGCGTGGATCGGCTCATACGGGCCGATCGTCTCCTTGTTTCCTATCAGGTTAGTTCATCGGCAGAGCGCAAACAAGGAGACAATAGAAGTATGGAAACCCTATCTAGATACATGATATAACATATCTGCGTAACCAAATCGGCTTCTAACCAGGACCTCCAAGAAGTCCATCTAACTAGACAGATGCATATTACAACAAAAAAAAAATAGAGTGCTTGATGTACGCTGATCTATCGGTAGGTCGCGTGCACATACTGCGGTGACATGTCGTAGGTTAACAAGTAATTAGGTAGCGTATAACAACCATGCCATCAAAAACGCTTCAGTACACGATCTGCCAGACGACTAACGCCCTAATGCCCTAACGAAGTAAATCATTAGAGCAGCATGACGATTACCTGAAACTCTAGTCGCTAGAGGTGGCGATGCGCCGAAAGAGAGGTGACAAGACACGTAGCTGCTTGGGGCGTAATGTCTGCGTGGTTTATTATGACCAAAGGGTTACATATTTATAACCTGTAGGCTTAGCCCTCAAGGCAACTCTTTCCTAAAAGACAAACTCGAACTCTTTTCTAAACAAATAAATTACAACTCAATAGTAATTCTAGGACTCTATTATAAGATAACGTACTCTGGACTCTTCCTACCATCGATCCAGATACTCATGAAGCTTCCAAATATCAGCCGAAACATGCCGCATAATTGTAGCAGATTCTGGTCGTCATATTGTTTCGGCTATTCCTATCGACTCCGAACGTATCTTGACGTGATTCCAGTGGCGTTGGAAAGCTTATCTCCTCAGCTTTCCATCCATATGTAGAACGTCTAAAACAGGGCCCGTATGTGGCCTGGGCGCCCGTTTTCGTGCGGCCTACTCCAACAGTCCTAACCAGTCTCGCGAATAAACTAGGCTTCAACATGGATTAGGCCTGTGACTCCATCTCGGTTTGGGTCTTGAATACTTGCTTAACATTATATTTGGCTAAACTTATGATATGAGTCCGACCAAGTAGACTCTGTCAATATGAGCTTCTTCGGATACTTTAGCCTGACTAATTTTGATCAAATTTCGGTGTCAACACTCTGTATACCCCACGACCTCGTTGCTTTGCTTATCACCTACAATGACTTAGCCTAATAAGCTACAAGTGCAGCTTCATCCGCATTACTGTCGCCATCGCCATCTCGCATTACGACCTTGCTCGTTTGTTTCCATTTTCTCTTTCCCAACCAGAAATTGAAATTTTAGTGGAATCGGTGTCTTTCAGCAAGCTGGCAGCTAGAAGTCAGAGTATGGCTTCGAAATGAAGCTTTTTTTTTTTTTGTGTCCGGTAGTAAATCAATATCATATTGCATGTAAAGGAGCAAAATTTCCTATATCCGAATGGTGCTCCTCCGGTCAGAAACAATGGTCATCAAACAATGCTCTATTAACAACGCATAGCAACTAGACATATGGTAGTATTGGGATGAAAAAAAAATCCAAGTGGCACAGGAGGTAGAGCACTGGGCGGTGGGCAGACCCTTGAAACACCGAGAGCAACACATTTGTCAATGGGGGCGCTGGCGAGTACTGTTTGTACCAGACTGGTGAGGCTGTCCCCTGGAAACCACATGCAGCTATAGCTATTCAGGTGCCCGTGGCATGCGGACACATGGATGGGCTCCTCCTGCCCAGGCAAAGCCACGCATCGCTCCTTTCAAGAATTATTAGAGATCTCAAGGGCAGTCCGCCCCTCACACAGACTCGCAGGGTGGGACCCACATGCATGCCTGCCCAAGGGATCAGTCAGTCAAATTGCAGCAGAGTACTGGTGTACCTTTGTTTTTTTTTTTTTTTGGTTTTTTGGGCTATTGGGTGTGGGAATCTAGCTAGCTAGGGTATGTTGCATGCTCCTGCCTTTCGTTAACACTGCACATGACACTACTATGCTTCTCCAAAAGGCTACGGAGTTGCCTTTCCGTTTATATAATTAACCCTTGTTTAGATCCATGTTTTCTACTATTACAGTAGTGTTATTTACCTTTGTTTTTGGTTGTAATGAACAACAAGAATTTATACTATATGACAAATGGCACAATGTTATTTGACCAACACACACACTAACTGAGAGTTATCTGACAGCCCGGTGTGTGGTTATGAGTGTAGGCCGCTCATTGTTATATCAATGAGATAGCTATTGATGAGTGCCTACTGAAATCTCTCAGCCACAAAAATGCAGCACCTCAGATGAATCTCCAGAAAGGGCATGTTATTAACCTCAGATGATTTGCATGCATTGAGATGTGTAAAGGGCAGCTTAATTGGACAGCCCTACTATATAGCTAGATCCTTAATCTCCATGCCCCTACTTTGGGTGCAAATGCAAAAGAGATTGGCTGCTCATGCCTATCGGCTAATCCCCACACCTGTCCACTTGGACTTGGAGCAGTGGAGGATGACTGAATCTGCATCCAAATCCAAGCATGCTTTGCTCTCAGTGAGTTGGCACATGCCTGCTTCTGATATCAAAAAGGTAACCTTGGTGTTATCCAAGGCAGCAATGGCCGGTTTCCTTTTGTTTAGTGTCCCCAAGCTCAGCCTCAGTCTCATGCCTGCTGGCTCCCCTTGAAACATGGAGAGAGGCTTGTCACCTCTGTCTGCTTGCTGTTGTTCTTATCCTGCTGCGGCAGGCTGGGGGCTTAGTGGCAAACAAGCATTGGGTGATAGAAAAACTGTGACACCATGCCCGGACTGTGATGAATCAGCACATGTGTGTCGCATATACAACAAGATCGCACAGCATCCAACTTATTCCCTTGGCATTTGCTTCGCCGAGATGTTGTGTTGAGTGTTGACCAAGTACCATATCACTAGCACGTAAATACAATAATCACCAGTTCTAGAGCATTTCACCACCCTTATGGTACTGACACCACCTCACTAGAAGGCGGGATTGGCACAATTGAGCAAAGAGCACATAAATACATAATCATTATCATAATCAATCGTGTTATGGTTAGAATGACTAATAGAGTCTCCTATGGATTAGTGATAATATAATCAGTAACAGGTTAATCGTCCTGAGCATGTCTGTTTGAGCGCAGTATAATTTGTACTACCTTCATTATCCAATAATAATATTTGTCACATGCTAGTTCGTTTGTGAACTAAGAAGCATCAAATAAAAAAGAACGAGGAGAGTACTCAAAACAATTAGTGGCTAGATTTGCCAGGCTCCAAACCTTTATTGGTTCCGCAATGGGCGATGACTTTAGAAAAATGAGCAATTAAATGTTTTGGACAGGGAAAAAGTAAGAAACCAATTAGATTTTTTTTCTATTTTACCCTTTTTTAATCGAAAAGTTTGAATGACAATTGATCTTATATATATGGCAGAGAAAATAAAGGTTTTGAGGAGTCCTACAATTTTCATATTCTTTCTTCATTTGAACCTATATGAATATTTTAACCTTCAAATATCATTTTTAGCTTCAAGATAAGCAAACTTAAGAATTCCTTACTAATAACATCTATAATATCAATAGATGCACTATCAAAATATACTTCAAGGTGGATTTAGTGGGGCTAATTTGATTTGTAGATGATAGTGACTTTTTTCTAACAACTAAGTTAAACTTAGGGAAATTTGACTTAGAGTAAAAATAAAGTGAACTGCAATTTGAAATAGACTGAGTACAAACATCCCAAAGAATGAAAGAAAGCCCTCTATCATTCGCTAACTCTGATCCGGCGCACCCTTGGCTCAGACATCTCCCTTTTGCAGCATCTCAGCTAAACACAAACACTCACACACAGTCAAATCAGCCTTGGACTAGTGTTTGCATTTGCCAGCACCCTGGCCTTTATGTCACTCCAGTCGCCCTCGCAGCAGCCAGCGCTGCAGTACATTAGGATTGGCGAATGGCGAGCGCCATCAGCTAGCTTCTTTGTTTGTTCCTGCGTGCTCTGGCCGGTAACATATCTGCAGATAGATAACGGCTTTTGCAGGGTGCACGCAGACGACGGCGTATATATATTCCAGTACTGTATGAGCCTGCTGAATGCGACACGACTGGAGCCTGCTTTCTATGAATCCTCCTTCCTGCGATAAAAGAGAGGGAGGGCAATGCTGGAGCCTGCAGAGGGATCCAAGGAACGGCCAAATATAATGATGCTACTACTCGTTCTAGTTTTTTTTTTTTTCGATTGTTTCTCATGTTTACAACGTGTCAGTTATATATACGATCATCATGGTTTTCCGGCATCATGAGGAGAGGTAGGATACATGTAGGACCGTCCTGAAAACGCCGAGAAGTAAAGAGGCAATTGGCAATTGCTGCTGAACCGTGAACCCATCCGAAGAAAAGAACATCAGGTTGTTTGATGGTACGGTCAGGCGATTCTCAGGTGACAGCGATCGACGACATTCGCCGCCGTATAGTACGTGTACATGTTTCCAACGCAACACGGTGCGACCTTCCTGATACTCGTGTGTTTTGTGTCCCTGTGCGCTGAATTCATTCCAAGCTGCACGCTGCGTGTCTACTCTAGACTGTAGAGACGACGCTTGCTCATGCCAAAGCAGAGCACCATTCCCTGACGGACAGACACCAGTCCGTCCACCTCCATCTCTGAAAGCCACAGCCAGCATGCATGTGGGCTCTCATCATTATCATCATCATCGTCCATGTGCCACCACGGCACGGCACGGCTCGGCACCTGAGGTCGTCTCCGATGATGGAAAGGGCCATGGCAATGGCTAGATTCGTTTCTGTAATCTTTTCCTCCTCCTCTCTTGTAAATAATTCTCTTTTGTTTTCAATAAATCTCTCGTAGGAGGAAACCCCTCCAGTTCGTTAAAAAAAACAGAAAGAAAGGACCATGGCATGCGTGTAAACGCAGAGGACGGCCGACCGACCGGCCGGCCGGACGGGACGGGCCGCCCTGGACCCCCTCCGATGACCGATCCCTGCCGCCGGCCGGCCTGCCCTGGACCATGCAAGCATGCATATAGCTGCGTGACGCCGAGCCAGAGCACGACGTGCCATCATTCCGCTCCGAGCCCGAGCCCGTGCCACGCAGCCCACGCCGATCACGACGACGCCGGCCGGCTAGGTAGCAGGGAGCGACCCCACGACCTCGACGGCGTCACCGGCTCGCCGTGGTCGCCGCCGGCCGTCGTACGCGCTCATCATGAGCTACCTATAGCTCGCGTCCGTCCTCTCGATGATCGATCTGTGTGGTCGCATTGCCTGTGCGATTTCATGCCTGGCTTTATTGGTCTGGACTCTGGACCAGCAGCTAGCAGGGTTAATTTTGCCTTGCTACGGGCGTGGACGATCATCATCAGTGACGAGCGGCAAGTCACTAGTCGGTGCACAGGTCATTTGACCTCCGACTCCGATCAGCGCGCGCCACGCAGTACGGTGGTGTGGTCACCGCGCGATCGACGCTGGTCAATCGGATCTTGATGCGCGCGCGCGGTCGTCGTCGTCGTAGCTCTGGCTAGCCGGCCTCTTGCGGAGCTTTTGGTGTACGTGGTTGCCAGGAGTACCAGTAGCAATAGGTACACAACGAACTGCTGCTGTTCGGAAGTAATTGCGAGATGGGGATGTTGCTCTCGCACCAATGTTCCTTCGATCGATTCCAACGCATGGGAATCAGGGCCTCCTATGCTGCCCTCCCTCCCTCCATCCATCCATCCATCTCTGCACTCTGAACCCAAGAACAGCAGCAGCAGTAGTGTAGTTTGCGTACGACGAACATTCATTGCTGATGACAAGCAAGGTTATTTAACCTCTGGTCATAAGGATAAGTCCAACGAGAGTCTCAAAAGATTAACTAAAACACTGTTTTGTATATAAACGAGGCACTGTAGATAGAGAAAGAGATAGTCGGAATAGTGATAGAGAGATAGTTGGAACAGTGACAGCCAGTGTATATAAATGAGGCACTGTAGATAGAGAAAGAGATAGTCGGAATAGTGATAGAGAGATAGTCGGAACAGTGACAGAGAATGAGATTTGGAAACTTTCATTGTACTCAGCTTAAGAAACAAATGAACTTTCCCTGCATTATTCCGTTGCATATTAGTCATGTTATTTAACGTCAGCTCATGGCTAACGCACGCACAGCCGTCCGTTAGTTTGCCCGTACGTACACCTCTTTTTGGAAAGGGATCAATTAGGACGTTTCCATTTTTAGTAAAAAAAATTCACTTCACTGCTTTTTTCTGCACAACGCTGGACAATGCTAGACTCCCGCGAAGAAGGAGCAAAGAAAGAAAAAATACACAAACAAACCAAATAGAAATCATGAACAGACAAATATTGCTGGAATCACTAGGCAATATAATTATATCTAATAGGCAAGATAATGGTGTCCTTAGGCAAATGCACTAGTATCATTAGGCAAAACACAAAAATCGTTTTGCCTAATGAAAAACAGTATTTTGCCAAATGAAAACCAAAGATTTGCCAAGTGAAATCTGCAAATTTGCCCAATGAAAAAGAGCGGGGGACCTCGTTGGTCGACCTAGCGCCGAACAGAGCCACCAGCGACGGTGCCCAGCAGAACGCATGGAGATGGCAAGGCGCGGGAGTGAGAGGGAGGGTGCTCGCCTTCGCGAGCCACCTCCGACCGATGAGCTGGCGGCGCCCAGGACGTCTGACGTCCATGAGTCGGGCGCGGCCCGGATCCGGCTGCCCCCAACGCGCCCGGATCCGGCTGCCCCCAAGGCTGGTGCGGCGGGTGGTTGGCCGCCATGGCCGGCTGTAGGACCGAAATGTACGACCAGAGGGGGTGAATAAGAGCACTTAAAACTCAAACTCACAACCCCTGGTGCAAACTGACACACTTCACACAACAAACGCTAGATACCGTCCACTGAAAGAAAACGTGTCTTGCAGCACTTGGTGTCGCCCACTGAACGGGAACACACCAAACGAGCGGAAGCATAAAACTCAACGATTACGAAATCGCGTCAAGTGAAACAACGACTCACGCACTAGTGTCTTACTCGTCACTCAACGCACAGAAATGCGCCTCACTGGTTCACAGCAAGTTAAGAGTATGGGCAGCAGCAAGGAACACTAAAACCGAGATCGAAGCAAAGAGCCGGATAGCAAAAACTCAAACAAGAAAAGCACACAGCCACCACCCAGATACTGCCGGACAGTCCGGTGGAACACGCCGGACTGTTCGGTAGGGACCGAGGTAGGAACTCCAGCCGGACTATCCAGTGTCCTGCGCCGGACTGTCCGGTAAAAGCTAGAACTTGAGCCTCTCAAACCCTAAATCTGACCAAACCTTGTCCAATCTTCATGAAAATTGACACAGGCTATCTGAGTATCTGAGCACTATTCCAAAGCTATTTTCAAAAGATCCATGGAAAACGATCAAGGGATTAGCGGGAATTTTAAATCTCGTGAAGAGACAAGCTTTGGGCAAAAAAAGGGAAAAACTCAAATTTGACTTGCTCGTGGCAAACCTGCAAGTTTGAGATAAACTAGGTCATAATCTCCACGTCCTTGCAAGTCCAAAACGCCAAAAGAAAAGGATTAACTCGTAGGCAAACACAAATCACCAAAAGCCTTTGAGTTTCGTCCAAAATCCAAACTAGAAGGGGCAAAAGGAAGGGGCTGCACACAAACACTCCAATTTCAGAGGAAAATTGCTGGATTAATCACGAAATTTAGTGCATACAAAGGTTCCTACAACCTACCACCCTTCATCCTCCCTCTTGATGCAAAGAACATTAGCTAGGGGACTCAAATCCTAGTCTAAACCTCTCCTTTCTCTTTTTGGCACTTGGCTGTATGGAAACTAAGCCTAGGGTTTTTTAATGGTGGAAGAGTCACCTAAATGACCAGCCACAAGTCTATTTATACCTCAGGCCTAACGACACAATTTAACACTAAAACCCTTACTCTAGAAAGCCCGGAAGGGGCTGAAATGAAAATGATACAATCGGACGACTATGATGACACTTTGATCTTCTTTTTCTCCACGCCTCGCTTGGATGTACGCCACGTAGCCAGTAGTCCGGAAACTTCCCCTGGTTTTGAAGTCAGGAACCAGAAAACTTTATTCTGCGGGCTTCCTGGGCTGGATCTTGGTCCAATCTTCTATCTTGGCGAGTCGGAGCCCAACCCACCAACTCATTTGAACTTGGGTGGCGGTTTTGAGCCGAAACTGCCAAAGCCTCCCTCGCACGTCTTCGCGCCATGCACTCGGGTTGGAGCACCACGGTGGCACCCGGCTTCTCCAGTCCATCGGAGTCGCCTTGCGGTCCATCGGAGGGCTTACACCACCGTTGCCGAACTGCTCCTCCGTGTACCGAGCTTCCATGGCCGACCGACGCTGAGCATTGCCTGCGGTCCATTGGAGGTCTTTTACCTCAATCCATCGAGGTCTTTATCATCTACCTCCAGTCCATCGGAGGACTTGAGCTCGTTGACAATCACTCATCACACCAGAAGAGCAATGAGATCGGTCCATTGGCTCTCACCGGCAACTCCCGACTACAAGAACCACAGTGGCTCGGATTCGGCCACCAAAGTGCGCGTGAGAAGGAGGCACAGCCGCTAGTGGCAGCGGCGGTGTCCGTCGAACCTATGCCCGAGGAGGAAGGCGAGCTCGACGAGGCAGCGGCGCGGGAGAGGTGGAGTGCGGCGCGCGGCAGCGAACTCCAAGCCGCGGCGGGTCTAGCCATGCCAGAGGTGGTCCGGCCGTCCACCGCGGGCCACCTCTACGACCGAGCGGTGATGAGGTGCGCCATGAGTGGGTGGAGGAGGAGGATCGAGGGGGGGCCGCCGCACGTGCCGCCGGATGCGAGTGACAAGGAGGATCTAGGGGGAGGAGAAGAGGCGCCACCGTGCCACCGGATGCGAGTGTGTGGGAGAAGGGGGCAGGATGCACGAGAGAGTCGGGCGCGAGTGTTAGGGTGGACAAAGGGATAAGGTTGTTGTGTGCGTGCAAATAGACTTGTTTACGGCCGACTGTAAAGAAGTCTTAACCATAGTATAATCAAACAATGTAGTAAATAGTAATTATTCGACGGCCCTGACAACAAAACCCCCTTCTCTCTCTTGATTACGGATGGCAGTAATAATGATGGACGAGAGTAAAGAATCCTTATAATGAATGCAGTAGCAGTAAATAGAACCAGGTGGAAATCCAGTTAAGTCCAGGCAGATGCTTCATCTGTGAAGCACCTAGTAAAGGTAAAAACTGAAGAGACTGTACTTGCAGCTCTGAATAAGTTAGCGGCACCAGGATGTATGACACTGTACCACCCGGCTACGACCAGCAGGGAGGGGGGCGCATGAGAACATGCCTCCATGTGCACCCACCCACTGTGCGCCCATGAACTCGGAGGACGTACGGCGCCTTGTACTGCACCCTAGTTATTCGGCTGCTGGAGGGGAACAGCGTTTCTCGAGAACTTCTGTGCTGCCAGGTTCCATGGTCTTCCACTCCACCGGCCTCTTGCGTTGGTTGCTCTCAGCTACCTGTAGTAAACTAGGAAGACTATCTCCAACCATTGTCTATATCCACTTGTCTATCTACCATTCCTTTACTATTTTAACTATTTTTTTCTCTATTTATAGTAGCGCTACAGTATCAAATAGTGTATAGGCAGTACCATGGACAATTCCCATTGGGATGGTCTAAGTGTCCAACACCTTGCAAATTAGAGGTTGTGTGTGTGTGAGAGATTGTTGTTTGCTGGGTACAGTACTGGGAATAAATTCTGCAGACGAGAGGGAGAAAGGAACCCACAGCGATGGAGTCAGTCTAGTGTAGCTTCCAGATCAGTTGCTAGCTGACCACCCCGGTCCGGTGAGAGCACACCTATCCTCTGCAGAATATCCATAGAACACGGCTTTTCCAGCCCAGATGTTCCGCAAAGCAAGGCAAAGCAGGCAGGTGAGGGCTCTGATGACATGTCAGGTTCCTATGACTTGGCCACCACCATCATCCAAATGAATCGAACAAGCAGTCAAAGACACAATTGAGTGTAGCAAGTACAGATCATAGCTGAATATACCAGCGTTTCTTACTGCACAACCATCGTCTATCTTTCTACTATAGCAGTATATATATGACAGAAACACACAGGAAAACTAACTAATGTCAACCGCAATAACACAAACATACATAGATACATCTCTAGACAGCAGTATATGACAGGGAAGAGCTTCAAACCCTGTCATTGGACAGGCTACAACTGCAATCCTCCAAGCTTCGTTTCTTTCGCTCTCTAGATACATCTGAATCTCTCATCACCATGCATAGATTCATAGCATGTGGTGCTGCACTGCTCTGTTTGGATGATATCTCAACCTTGAATGCCACAATTTATTACTATGATGATGAGAAGAACTGATTTAAACACATGATAGCTCTGGGCTCAAACACACATGCTAGCTCTGGGCTCACCATCTAGTGATAGAGAGAGTACGCTTGGTCTTTATGTTAAGAGAATTACCAAGATGGGAGATGGGACCGAATTATGTGTCATCTCCGAGCACTAAGGCAAGCGTTAAATGGTACTGATAATTACAGTAATGATTACGGTGGGTGGGGTGGGGGGGGGGGGGGGTGGTCCTGCTTCAGTGGATCATGGGCCATTATCAGCTTCAGCCCACACAGCTCGTGACAGTAACAGGGTCAGGATATATAGTATGCATTGTGTTCCAATCCAAACAGCCCGGCTTGGGATGCACACAAGAGTTTACAGTATGCTACTGAATTTACAGTACTCCACCAGATCTAGTGGAACCAATTCCAGGAGAATCACCACAGATAAAAGCAAGGCACTAGGTAGCTTTAACAATTCAGATTGAAGGAATGCTAAAAATAATGGTAGGATGCCTCTTGTTGGGCAATTATCCATCGTCAATTCGTCATAATCCTTCAGATGACAAGTATTGACCAGCATAGTCTTTGGCGGCAGTGTCCCTGCGGGCAGGGGTCATACCCTGCTATGGAAGAGTGGAGGTAAAATACGGATGTGAAGATGAAAGGGAAAGAACGACATCAGCACATTATAATCAAAGCCTGCCGGCTACTGAAGACGGTGGTGTTTATGCCGTTACAATTGAGTTGAATACTTTGTTTGAAGTTTCCTTTCGTCATGTTAAAAATTGTTGCAAGGAATGGAGTCTTCAGTAATCACGGTCTGATTCACCTTTTGAGTGAGATGAAGCTAGAAACTTTTTTCTATTATTAAAAAAAAAGGATCGATAACTTCAAACCCGTCTCAATGATAGAAATGTCACATCCACTGCTAAAAAAAAAAAAAACGGAGCAGCAACTTAATTGCCTGTTCGCATTGGCAAATGTTCTTCCTTACTCCTGACTAATGAACATGCAAGTTGCTATCTCAATGCAGGAGTTCACCCTGTTTAGACAAATGGGACAAAGTAAAGCCTTATCGATTTTCATCAGAATTAAATTTTTAATGCAGGCTACGAACAAACAATTAGTCAGAATAAAGAGCGACGATCAAGACTGAAACAATTTGGAGATTTGGAATTGATGGGTAAAAGTAACAATTACATGAATATGATTACAAATATGTATTTACACATGCAAGATCACAAAGACTCCTTGCTCATATCGAGCCAAAGAAGTAGCCTCCGTGGCCGCCCCAGAAACCTAGCCTTCCATGCAGGTTCTTCTCCTTCGTAAACAAATCCACTCTTCTTGTATAGCTTTTGCCCTGCTATGTTGTTGATGGCGACATGGACATACAGGTCTGTTATGCCTGCCGATGTTGTTGCAAGCACATGGGCTTAACATTAGCATAATGGTATCAGCAAAGCAAGAATGAGGTGTAAGGACAGCATAGTTGCAAACGAAGAGCAACGGCAAGAAAAAAAAGGATAACAACACTAAATAGATCAAATACACTAACCCCATTCAAGAGCTAGTTTCTTGGATTTGTCAACCAATGCATAGCCTAACCCTTTTTTCTGAAGCTCCTTGGCAACACAGACATTGCTTAGATATGCTCTTGTCTGATTGTCTTCATTTACCTATAAGCAATCAATCATGGAACAACATTTTAATTCTTTAGTGAAGCAGTACAGCTAATTGAAGCATCAGACAATTTCTTGCCTAGGCAGCCAACAAGGCTTTCCAATGTTTTATGCAAATAATCATATAAAAATGCAGGAGGCATGACAAATGATTATGACAGAAAAAACTAGGTGTGCATATTGAGTGTTTCTCTGTTACCCAACAACAACCAAGAGATGATGAAAAGAAGTCCAACAAAATCAGTCACAACTATCAAAAAATATTTTTTATCCAACAATATTCTGCAACAGCATTAAAGAAAGAAGCAGCAGCCTTACCCCAGGCCTCTTTCCAGTCAATTCATCTGGTAGCCAAAGACACTGATTAAGGTCCAAAGTACCAACAACTACTCTCTCTTCTCCATCCTCCACAAACTGCATGTACAGCCAATCAACATGACATCAATATTTGGAGTTAAATACCAGACAAGAGCACCCATAAAGTAATCGCATTAGAAAAATGCAGATGACACTTGAAAAATATGTCAAAATTGTAACAAAAAAGATGTGAGAGACTGAGAGGCCAGAAAAATGCATTATGGAGTTTTTTCCTCTAAATGAAGCAAGAAAATGTTTTCATGTTGAGAAATCAAGTTGAGTCGTGTGGGTATTGACTAGTAGACTAGTTGTGACTATTCGAACATAAGTCGATGGTATATTTTCAATTTTCTATAGATTCCAGACTAAAAAATCATGTTGCCACTGCACAAAAATAGAGGGAAGAAGGGGCTTAGAACATTTAGACTGATCTAATGCCAATCTCAGATTCTCAGCCCATTATACAATTAAAGACCTATCCGTCAACTAATCATGGCATCCTGTGCTACATGGGCTGCTATTATTGGCCCATCATTTTGAAATCATACCCCAAACATCCATGGTTTTCTTAATTGCATCCCCAAAACCTATTTTGCGATCTTAATCTCATCTCTGCTCTTGTTTTGTTCAACACCCATGGTTTTAACATGTCACCTCTTGTTATTTTGAACACTGAAAAGAAGCCGAACGACTTTTTTGCTATGACTAGTCGCGACCAGTCTTAACTAGTTGGGCTAATCGATCAGCCAATGCGACTTTAAAACAGACGCAAGTACTGTACCTTTGCAACAAAGTTGGCATGTTAGTTTCTGTCATTCTTTCCTCCAAAAACAAGTGATCATACAAATGAAGTACACACAGGAAACTTATTGCCCAAGAAAAGTCTTTGCATGTTTCTTTCTTCCTTATATAGGCTTCATTGCAGCGGCGAAGCTAGAGCATACTGGAGGGTAGTGCACATGCCTTCTGGGTGCATATATGGTGAAGATCTTATTTTTATCACTAGATTTTCATTTTTCCATGGGTGCAGCAGCACCCACCAGCTACAACGTAGCTCCGCCCCTGCTTCATTGTACGTAGAATATATGTAAATGAATAAAAAAACACTCTGTCTGACAATTTCATAAAATCCAGTTGGGTTAAATGGAAAAGAAAATTGCTGACAACAATGACCAATTGAGGCAATACGATCTATACCTTGCACATTGAACAAAGTTCCTCTGCTGACATTAAGGATGGGGACAGTGGCACAGTCCCGTTTATACAAGAAACTCTTTGGAAGTTGATCATCTTCCCAGAAATTCTATCCTGTAATGCTTCAAACTCCCTGTCTGCAAGAGCCTTTCTGTGATCCTAACAGAACTTAACAATATCGAGTAAAATTGAAATCATTACTGGATCAACAAAACTGAGCAGTAATGTAATCAAGCAAAAGAAGGAAAAAAGAAAAATGCATGGAAAGTGAATAAGGAACTATTAGGAACTAACAAGGCACTTTCATCTGCACAGTAAGGTATTTATAGTCATGGTTCACAGTCTAATAATATGGCATTGTTTTTCAGAAAGGAAAGATTCTCTGCTAACAACCAAAATAGACTTAGAACTTGACTAGAAGAGTGTGATTTCCAGCAAACACACATGCTCAACGGTGCATTTATGTGTTATGTCTTTGTGAAAGAAAAAAATGTGATACACAGAAAGATTGGGATGAATGACTGATCAGTGAACAAAACTAGGTGTGGTTTTACTCGATGCCAATCATCACTGGAGAACCAATTGTCTACTGGATTTTCAAGACCAAATCACACATATGAATTCTTTCAACCAATCGCGACCCCTAACTAGCTAAATCAATCTAATCGTCCGGTTTCTTGTCCTCCCTGACTGAGAAATCCAAACCTTGGGACGCACCAAACACTCCAAAATCATAGAGCAGCCTGGCGATCCTAGCTGACAGCACGAAAACAGAACCAGAAGGGATCAATCACCTCGGCTCCGACGGATTCGACGGCGTACTCGTAGAAGGTGCGGACGCGGAGGCGCACGGCGGCGCGGAGCTCGTCGAGCGTGACGAACTCCCGCAAAGCCACCGCCGCGGAACCATCACGCTCCAGCAGCGCGGCGCCACCGGTGGGAGAGGCCGCGGCGGCGGCGGCGACGCGGCACCGGTGACGAGGCACGGCGAGGCGGTCCCGTGAGCCGCGGACCTGGGCCGCAGGAAGAGGCGTGGGCGGGAGCAGCCGCGACGCCGACGCCATCGGTGGCGGTTGGTTTGGTGCGGGTGCCGAGTAGTTGGGAGTCTGGGACTTGGGGGTGCGGAGGAGTCTCCTCCGCAACTGCCGGCCTGGCTTTTGGCTTATGCGCTGCCAGTGCCAATGCTTTGGTGCGTTCTGCAAGTCCGTTGCGCTGGAGCTGCTTTGTCTGCCAAAATAAGCCACAAATCATTTCCAGCGTCACAAGTTTATACCGTGTGAAGCTAGACCTAAAAAGAACAGCCTAAAGTATCCTCAGTGAGGTTTATGTGAGCGTGAGATGATTTCTCCGAGGTTTATGTGAGCGTGAGATGATTTTTCCTGCAATTGCTTTGTACCTCCTTGTCAATGTGCAAATGTTAGCTCGTGGTGTGTTTTGATGTAGAAAGAGTGTTTGTACAGCACTTGGGGATCACATCTCTCCCTTTGGTTACACAATTGACCTTTTCTATGACTTGTCTCATTCTACGAATGGTGTTACAATCAGCCATTTCTTCGAAAATGAACTATATGTTTTTTTTTTTTATTTCAGCTCAGGTTCTAGCAAAACTAGATCTGATTATGTAAGGAAGATCTAAGCGACACCCATCCAAATCATAGTGCAACTAACTAACTAATGATGGAGCTCACTTTTTTTTTTTTGAAGATGTAAGGATCGGATGCCCAAGAGAGGGTGAATTGGACTAATTTCAACTCTAATCGGCAATCCTTAGCCTAACAAAACTACCAATTAGCCCACTTCATCCTCTAACGAAACTATCCTACTCAATAAGAGAAAACGATCCTACACATACTAGTGAAAAGAAACAACAACGGAAACTACAACTAGCAATACTAATGACCACCAAAAAAGATATACTAGCCAAAAGGAGACTAAGCATGGTGACTACAAGATGCAATCCATGGAAAAAGCAAGAACCACAAGAGCATCAAATAGAACGACAAAGGAAAGAGACAACTGAATTTTTCCCGTAGTATCGGAGGTTTGGCACCCTCCCCTAGTCCACGTTGCGGCACACCCTAGAGTGTTTTGCCGCCTCCCATGCTTGTGGGCGCTCACTAAGAGTCTCCGTTCGCCATCACGGCAAGGTGGAGCTCAAGCCTTGTACACCATTGTTCTTTGGACTTTCACAGTCTCCTTGGCAAGCTCCGAGAACGCACCCCGGTCACCAAGTCCGCCTAAGTGCTGCCAATCACCAAGAGTAACAAGCCGCCGGTCTTCACTTGATCTTGATCCTCACCAAGATGGATGCACACAAGCCTAGACCTTGATCTTGCTCTCAAAGGTGTGAATATGTGAGTGGTTGATGCAAATAGTTGAAGCTGGGCTCTCTGGGTGTATGAAGTTGCTGGAATGTCAAAGAGCACGAAATGGAGTGAAGGATCCCATATATATAGCCCCTCAAGTTGATAGAGCCGTTGCAAAAGAGAAGAGCTGACGCAATGAACTTAGGATAGTCCGGTCCCTTATTTTTCACAACTTCGGACAATCCGGTCCATGTACTTTTCCAACGGTCACTGACAAACTACGTCATATACTTGTGCAGGTAAATTTGTCCGATGTTCTGTCCGAAGACGGGGGTTCGGACAATCCGGTCCTTATATGTGGATGTACTCTGAAAACTAGTCGTTGCTGAGTTTGTCCTTCTATTTGTCTTGTCCGAAGTTGGGGGTTAGGACAATCCGGTCCATTGTTTTGCTAAGTTCTACATTGAAACATAGCCTCAGATTTTTTTTGTCCTTTCATTTGTCCGAGGTATGGACATAGGATAATCCGGTCCATTATTTTGGTGTTCCTTTTCATGTTCAAAGCTTCAGATTTCCGAAGTATGGACATAGGACAATCTGGTCCATTGTTTTGGTGTTCCTTCTCATGTTCAAAGCTTCAGGTTTCTTTGTCCTTCCATTTGTCCAGTTACACTAGACCTGACAGTTCGGTGTAGTGGGTTTGCATGGACCTCAACCATTGATTTGTCCGCTCCCTTGTTTTGATATAGATAGGATAGTCCAGTCCATGAATCTTTTTTTTGATTTTCATCTTTCTTCAAGTATTTTGATGTGAGCTTTGGTTTTCTTAGACCTTGAGTCTATGTAGCTTACACTTTTATTGTTCTTGATTGGTTTGGCTTGTGTGCATCCACAACTTGGCAAATCACTCGATCAAGCTACTAACCTTTGGCCCGTCTTAATAGTGCGGACACTAAAAGCCATAAACCCTATCTAAGCAAGAATCCTCCAACACCATGATTCTTGACTCTAGAAGAGTCCTTAGCCTTTGAGATACGGATGAAAGCCAGGTCCGCTTCCATGAAGTGAAACAATTGGATTTGGGGCCATTCACATAATCCAATGAGCAAGCATTTTTATATTCATTATTAAACATGCACTCATGAGCTCATTAGACAACAATTAAGCTTGTCAATCAATCACCGAAACTCACCTTAGGGCCTAGATGTTTACAGAAGAATAGGGAGGGCTTGCCCCTGCTGGTTATATACACCTTCTTTGTTAGCTTGCTCCTGCTTAGCTAGGTACGGGCAGCACGTTCCATTGTTACCCATCCGGAAACTTTACCTCTCATAAAAAATTATAGAGTAACTTCTTTTTTTCCTGTGGACAAGGTATACCGAGCGTGACCCATCACACATGAACCTCCATCCTCTTTAAACTGCAGCTCCTTTCTAATTCCCAAATCTTTCAGATCAAGCCTAGCTTTAACAGTGTTCTTAGTCTCCCCATTTATATTGAGAATTGTTCCAACCAGGTTCTCACAAATATTTTTCTCAATGTGCATGACATCAAGATTGTGTCTCAATTTTAAATTTTTCCAATATGGTAAATTACATAGACTAACCATCCTGTTCCAAATTCGTGCATGTCCCCTTTCCATTTCAGAATGCTTTCTTTTCCCACTTGCTGGTTGCTTTTGTTGCTTTCCAGGTCTAATATCTTTTACTTTCTCTAATTCAGCCAGCAACTCTTCCATAGTGAATTGACTTGGTGGGTCATTACTTTCATGAAAACCATCAAATTCATTATTTTGCCGCAAACGATGTCCCCTTGGAAGGTAACGGAAGTACCCAAAATACCCAATTTTGCTCCTGATGCCATATGAAATAGGGTGCTTATCACAATGAATACAAGCAAAATAATCTTTCGTGGTACGCCCTTGATGAGAACATGCCCAATACACATATGACTAAGGCCCAAGCTAAGGAGTCACAAACCCAATCTGAGTTAAAGCCCAATTTATTCTCGTCACCGGTTCGGACCGGGGACCAGGCCTTAGTAAAACGGACGCCCAGGCAAAATACGGGCTTCATTTGGGGCGTCCTACGTATCTACGGAAAGCTAAGGAGATAAACTTTCCAACCTAGGTGGTCCCATGCCAAAATACTCTCGGAGTCGATGGGAATCCTCGAAACAAGACGACGATCAGAATCTGTCAGGGTGCTGTTAGACCGGTTTTTGGGCCCGTTGGCCTTGTACGCCCTAGGGTTATTCAGCCACCCCCTTGGCCGCCCCCTACACCTATCTCCGTATATATTCTGTAGCCATCATTAGATTAAATGGGTTTTGTTTAAGAGTATTCTGTCGTGAACAGTTTGCCGTCGTGTATGGTTTGTGAAACCCCACCTCATGCAATATTGAGATTGCATTCTTCGTGTTCTTGCTTATGTTCTCGATTGCACTTGCGCGGATAAGCCTCCTTGGCGAGGTCAATCGCGCATGTCACGTGGTTGATAACCAATGGAGCGATGATATAGTGATTGCAGGGTTCGAATTGTGTTGATTAGAAGCCGGATCGTCAACGTCGAGTCTCCACCAAATCGAATTATCCTCATCTCACGGGAGATTGGGACCCCAATTCCCCATCAAATAGTATCAAAGCTTCAGGTTTTCCGTGAGGTATATTATCGTGTATCCCTTAGTTTAAGTGATTTATATTCCTAAAGTCTACAAAAAGCCATAAAAAATTAGGGTTTGTAGTTTATCTTGTCCTATCACCATGTTTAGCCTCTGCATAATTTGATTTCAGAGTCCGCATCATTGAGTTTGTGTCTTTGTTCATAGTTTGGTTGCTGGTTTAGATCGCGTTCTTGGTTTAGTTTGAGTTTTGCATCTTATCACCGTGTACGTTTCCATCCGGTCACCCCATGTAGATCATTTTTTGTCTCTGTTCAGTTTGGTATTTTGGTGATATCTCTCTCATACGAACTCGGATTTTTGTGTTCTAGTATTCTGGAAAGCTTCAGAAATTGTCTACAACTTTGTCAATTGTGATGTTTCCAGAAAAAGTTTTATCTGAGCCTAATCTGTGTTGGAAGAAAATCTATTTGTGACCCAAAATTTTTTGATCAGTTTGTATTTCAAGGTCAATATCTCCGTCATCCCTTGCCGAAAATAGGCGTTCCATATATTATAAAGAAAGAGAAAAGATAGAGCTGCAACTTTGGTATTCTAAGTTTATGCATTTAAGGCCGTTAAGAGTGTCTAATCAGCTGTGCAACTCACGAGAGTTTTGTGTTTGCGTGGAGTTGTATCTTGTTTTTGCGGCATTTGTGAAAAAGAAAAAAAAAGAAAGAAAAAAAAAGCAAGTGCATAAAAAAAGAACCGCACCAAAAAAAATCAGAAGTGTTTGCATCCTTTGTGGTCTTTGTAATTCGATGTATCTCTTGCTTGCTTAATTCTAGAAACACGTTTAGGCCAGCAACTTTAACAAGTACTTTGGACCTTTATTCAACTTTGCTATCTGATTTTGAATTGTGTTATTCCTTACTACTGATAAAGCCTCATATAACTCCACATATATACAGTTCTTGTCAGTACAGGTTCTACCGTTGCAATTGCTACGCTCACACTCGTTGCAGTATCACGAACAAAGCGCCGGTTGTACCACCTGCTGCATTGGTAAGAACACTTGTAAGAACTTGGTAAACGCTTAGAGTATGAGAGACCCCACGTGCCTACATACTAGATAGGGATTTTTTTTGTATTCTCTGTTTTGTGCTCTCTAACCATGGTAGGAGGTAATTTGCCTAAAGGATTCAATGACTGTGCCACAAAAGATGAGCTGACCGAACTCATTGCTGCACAAATCAAGCTGATTGGTGATTTTAGGGCAGAACTTGCTCCAGTCATGAACATTCTGAGCGCTTCGGTAAATAATTTGGCGACTCGGCTTGAAACTGTAGAGAACAAAGTTGCTGCCTCCAAAGGACACTTCTCAAGACCCGCGATCAGGTAAAAAGAATAAGCGACCAACTCCACATCGTGCCAACAATGGTAAAAAAAGGTGACGATGATAACCAATTTGCTAATGTCAAATTTAAAATTCCTCTCTTTGATGGTACATATGATGCTGATACTTATTTAGATTGGAAGATGACTGATGGGGACTAGGGGGTTCCCGATCTACCGTCAGATGGAGGGTAAGTCGATTTGGCGGCACGAGACAATCACGATCCGGCTCCCGATCGGCATGATTAAGACCCCTGCAATCGCAACACCATGCGTCCTCTGGTTATCAACCGTATGCTGTCCGGTTGACCTCGCCATGAAAGCTAATCCCTGCCAGTGAATCAAGAACACAAGTAAGAACAAGAAAGATGCAACAAAATTTGCTGATAAATGATTAAGTTCACAAGTGGGGTCTCACAAAGAGCCGGAGTAATCTCCAAACGACGGCACTGTTCGATGACAGAAACAACTAAGCAAAACCCAAACCTTAACTTGGGCGGCGGCTAAGGTTTTTATAGACCTTAGGGTCGCTCAAGGACTCCTAGACGCAAACTAAGAAGACTCTCACACGATACATGGCCCAATGGCCCAAGTGGGGCGCGCAACACCGTGGACAGATTTTGTCCGTCAACTTCCAACACGATTGTCCGTCGACTCCGAACTCCAATAGGCCTGAAACTGGTGGCATTGGAAAGCCTATGTTTTTAACTTTCCAGGCATATGTGGATCACCGAAAATGGAGCCCGTTTGTGGTCTGGGTGTCGATTTTAGTGCAGACTGCTCCAGAAGGCCGAGGGGGCCTACTCCGAGATGAATTGGGCCTCCAACTTCACTTGGACGCCCCCCTTGCTTTCCTCCTCACCCTTGCTGGTTCCCATGGCATTCATGTTCGTCTCTTAAGTTCCTAAGTAAAATATAATCAATAGAAACATTAGGCAGCATACTATCCTCACAAGTGTATAAACTAGAACTTAAAAACGAGCTCACCTGTTGATTTAATTGTCGTGCTCGAGCTCTTGTGAGAGGACCATGCATCACAACTGAAGGACTCATAAGCATAGGAGAGATGTCCTCATCATCCTCCCCCTCTTGAAGTGGAGTCATCCTCGACTCAAGTTCGTCTTCTTTTCCCAAGTACGGCTTCAAATCTGCAATGTTAAATGTGGAACTAACCCCAAACTCGGGAGGCAACTCAAGTTTATATGCATTGTCATTTGTTTTTTCAATTATCTTGAAAGGACCATCAGCTCTAGGCATTAACTTAGACTTCCTCAAATCTAGAAAATGATCCTTCTGCAAGTGTAACCACACTAAATCACCCGGTTCAAGGTTAATTTCCTTTCTACCTTTATTACCCGTATCCCTATACCTTTCATTCATCTTTTCAGTATTGTCTTTAGTGGTTTTATGCAGTTTTAGAATAAAATCAGCACGTTTCTTTGCATCATGATGAACTCTCTCACTAGTAGGTAAAGGTAGAAAATCAATAGGAGCACGAGGGTTGAAACCATACACTACCTGGAAAGGACTTACCTTGGTGGTGGAGTGCACCACCCTATTATATGCGAACACAACCTGCAGCAAACACTCTTCCCACATCTTCAAATTTTTCTTCAAAACAGCCCTCAACATGGTAGATAAACTTTGATTTACTACCTCAGTTTGGCCATCAGTTCGGGGATGACAGGTCGTAGAAAATAGCAGCTTCGTACCCAATTTATTCCATAGCGTTCTCCAAAAATGGCTCAAAAATTTGGCATCACGATCTGAAACAATATTAGAAGGCATACCATGCAAGCGAACGATTTCTTGAAAGAATAAGTTAGCAATATTAACGGCATCGTCGCTTTTATGACAAGAAATAAAATGAGCCATCTTAGAAAAGCGATCCACTACCACAAAAATACTATCCCTCCCCCTCTTTGTCCTAGGCAATCCTAAAACAAAGTTCATAGATATATCCTCCCATGGGGTGCTAGAAACAGGAAGAGGCATATATAAACCATGTGAATTCAATCGTGACTTTGCCTTTTGACATGTAGTGCAGCGAGATATAAACCTCAATGTCTCGCCTCATCTTTGGCCAAAAGAAATGTGCAGACAGCACGGCTTCCGTTTTCTTGGCACCAAAATGACCCATCAATCCGTCTCTATGAGCCTCCTGTAACAAAAGAAGACGAAAGGATCCAACTGGAATGCATAGGCAGTTAGCTCTAAACACAAATCCATCATTTATCACATATTTGTCCCATGTTCTACCCTCCTTGCAATGCAATATGATATCCTTAAAATATTCATCATAAGCGTATTGTTCTTTAATTGATTCTAAACCAAATATACGATGATCAAGTTGGAACAACATGGTATATCTCCTAGACAAGGCATCAACAATCACATTATCCTTCCCTTTCTTGTATTTGATAACATAAGAAAAAGATTCAATAAATTCAACCCACTTAGCATATCTACGGTTCAGTTTCACTTGGCTTCTTATATGTTTTAGTGATTCATGGTCAGAATGAATAACAAATTCTTTAGGCCGTAGATAATATTGCCACGTCAACAAAGATTGCACAAAAGCATACAATTCTTTATCATACGTTGAATAATTCAAAATAGGACCACTCAATTTTTCGCTAAAGTTAGCAACAGGTTTATTTTCTTGCATCAAAACACCACCAATGCCTACTCCACTAGCATCACATTCAAGCTCGAAGGTCTTACCAAAATCAGAAAGTTGCAGCAATGGAGCATGAGTAAGTTTATCTTTCAAAAGATTAAATGCATCTTCCTGTGGCTTGCCCCAATGAAACGCTACTCCCTTCTTTGTTAACTCATTTAATGGGGCAGCGATGGTGCTGAAATTTGGCACAAAGCGACGGTAAAATCTAGCAAGTCCATGGAAGCTCCACACTTGTGAGACCGTCGTAGGCGTAGGCTAGCTGCGAATAGCTTGCACCTTGGCTTCATCAACCTCAATTCCCTGCGGCGTCACAACATAACAAAAAAAAGAGACTCGATCGGTGCAAAAGGTGCACTTCTCGATGTTACCAAATAAGCGCGCAGCCCGCAAGGCATAAAAAACAGCACGTAGATGATCCATATGTTCGTGCAAAGACTTGCTGTAAATCCATATATCATCAAAGTAGACCACCACAAATTTTCCAATAAATGCTCGAAAAAGCTCATTCATTAATCGCATGAAAGTACTAGGTGCATTAGTTAACCCAAAAGGCATGACTAACCACTCATATAACCCGAACTTGGTTTTAAAAGCTGTTTTCCATTCATCTCCCAGTTTCATTCTTATTTGATGGTATCCACTACGCAAGTCAACCTTAGAAAAAATTATAGAATCGCTTAACTCATCAAGCATGTAATTCAGCCTAGGAATAGGGTGACGGTACCTTATGGTAATGTTGTTAATGGCTCTACAATCTACGCACATGCGCCAACTGCCATCTTTCTTATAAACCAAAATAACAGGAACAACACAAGGACTAAGGCTCTCACGTACGTACCCACGGTCCAAAAGATCTTGGACTTGTCGCTGAATTTCCTTAGTCTCCTCAGGGTTAGTCCTATAAGCAGCTCGGTTTGGCAAACTCACTCCAGGTATGAAATCAATTTGGTGTTCAATCCCCCGAATAGGTGGCAGCCCTAGAGGTATCTCGACGGGAAAAACATCCGCATACTTCTGCAAAAGGTTAGTGACCGGATGAGGCAAAGTATGGTGCATATCTTCCAAAGAAAATAAGGCATCTTTGCATATGAAAGCATAGCACATAGCAGCAGTATTAATTTCAGCAAGATCATTTTTTGTAGCAAGTAAGACAGGGTTCTTCAATCTAATTTGATTTGCTACATGCTGAATTTCAGATTTATCATCATTGGTTTTCCTATCACTTGCAAGCCTCTCTTTATCAAACTTAATAATTTCAGCAGGTGTCAAAGGTAGAAGTGTAATTTTTTTCCCTTATGCATGAAGGTATATTCATTACTTCTACCGTGGTGAAGTGCATCAGTGTCATATTCCCATGGATGACCCAATAAAAGAGAGCAAGCTTGCATCGGCACCACATCACAATCAGCAAAATCAGCATATGCACCAATGGAAAAATGGACCCGACATGTTTGTGTTACCTTAGCTTTGCTGGAATCAGTTAGCCACTGAATATGGTATGGATGTGGGTGCGGGCGTGTGGTCAAACCAAGCTTCTTGACCAAATCTGTACTCACCAAGTTGTTGCAGCTCCCGGAATCAATGATGACGCATGCTCGTCGGTTGTTGATGATGAATAAAAATTGAAACAAGTTGTGGCGTTGCTGCTGCTCAGCTTTCTCCATCTATGCACTGAGAACACGCTGCACGATGATGGCATGGGCAATAGCAGAATCATCGGCCCCATAGGTGCCCTCATCATCAATGTCGTCGTCGTCATCTGCAATGGCATCTTCATCCTCAATGTCGGAGGCGTTGATGTAGCCTCCGTCATCAATAGAACGTATGCCCGCTTGCTAGGGCATTCTCTCTGGACATGGCCAATCCCTTGGCACTTATGGTAGCGAATCTCCGTCGATGTACGGCCTGTGGAAGCAATGGAGAGGACCTCTTGGTAGGCACAGGCTGCGGCAATATCTTGCTGCCCGTGGCACGTGGGGAGGGTGTTGTTATCGCTGGTCGTGAGGTTGTCAAAGGAGGTGGTGCAGCCGATCGAAAGGTGGAGATAGGTGCTGTCCTCGCTTGTCCTGTCGACGTCCGAGACGTAAAGGAATTGCCGGCGTTGCTCTTGGTCCTGGATTGGCGTCCCTGCAACTCCTTCTCTGCTAACATGGTAAGATGAAACAAACGATTGACAGTAGAAAATTCTTTGTAACAATGTCCTGAATTTCCCGCCGTAGCCCACCATAAAAACGACAAATTTTATCCTTAGTTTCCTCTTTAACCCCACAACGAATCATACCTTTTTGCAATTCAGCATAATATTCCTGAACTGTCATACCTCCCTGTTCTAAGCGTTGTAGTTTCTTACGCAAATCTCGTTTATAAGAGGAAGGAACAAACTGTTCACGCATAGCCTCTTTTAATCTATCCCATGTATCAGGTTGTAAGCGAAGGCTACCTAATTTAGTCCACCAAATAATAGCAAAATCATTGAACTCACTGGTGGCTTGCCTAACCCGATGTTGTTCAGGAACTAGATGGGAATTAAATTTTTGCTCAACGGTAATTTTCCAATCCAAATAAGCCTTGGCATCATAAGCTCCAGAAAAAGGAGGGATGGTGAATTTTACCTTAGCAAAGGGATCATCATTGCTGCTATAGTTACCTCCCTTCTTACCTCCCATACCTTTCTTATTGCGGCGAAGACGGTTACGTAGTCGACGTTGCAACTCAGTCTCATCTTCAAAATCTTCGCCTTCGTCTAAGTCTTCGTCTTCAAAATCTTGGTCCTTGTCGTCTTGGTCCTTGTCATTGTTTTTATCGTTATCATTGACAACACTCTTGGTGGAGGAGTGTTTGTTGGCACTTTCTTTAAGACGGTGTTTTTCAATGGCATCCACCCTTTGCGTAAGGGAAGATACGCTTCGAGCCAAAGTGTCGAGAGACTTGTTGGTCGCCTTATTACCCTCTGTGATCGATCGTTGCATTGATCTTGGCTAGCATGTCTGCCAATTCAGAATGAAGAACACACTCTGAAAGGTTAATGTCGTCGTCCTTGTCGCCCTTCTTGCCACCTGCCATGGTTAGAGTAGAAAAACAACAAGAAAGACAACAAGCACAAGTATTACGAACCCTATGACTACTAGGTAGGTGGGTCTCACGCTCTCAAGCAAACTTACCAAGTTCTTACCCGGTTCTTACCAATACAGCAAAGGACGGTGGAACCGGTGGCTGGTTTGTGACACCGTGAGGGCGTGATGAAGCGATTGCAAGGGCCAACACATGTGCTGATCAGGAGATAAAATCTGTGGAGCTGTAGGAAGGCTGTATGTATGTATTAGTGGCACACAATTCAGTAACAGATAGTAATGCTGAATAAATGTCCAAAAGACTGCCCTAGTTGCTAGTCTAAATGTGTCCTTGTTCTAGTTATGGTATGAAGTAATGGAGAACGTAGGACAAACAAGCAACCAAGGTGTTAGAACAGATATCAGCATAGCACCACGTCAACACACCTTTGCTTGCTGTTTTGCACTCTTTTCCTTTTCTTTTTCACGCTGTTTTTTTGCCCTTTTTTCACTTTTTTTCACTAATTTTTTAACTCACACACACCACGAAGTGTCACGCAAAATTTCAGAACAAACGGACACAAGACGTGGTTTGTGGAACAAAATCTGTGATAGGAAGCACGTTTTACACCGGGGTGCAAAAATTTCAGGGCCCGATATCTCAGTCTTCCTAGCCGATTTTCGCAAAAGTAATTTTGCCAAACCCGATGAGGCGGGGACAACGAGATCTGAAATTTTCTACAGATATCTGAAATGTATATTTTTGCCCTGTTTTGAGTTCTGAGCGAAAAGTTATGGCCGTTTTACTGAAGGACACCGAAATAGGGTTTTCTACGTGTGACACCTCTTCGGAAACAAGGATGTATGTGGCTGGTGGATGAGAGTAGGGAAGGCGGAGGGTGGCGAAATAGGGTTTGGATGAGGGAAACCCTAACACACAGTGGTGACGAGAACCCTAACTCGACTAGGACTCGAACGGCAATTTGGATCAGTGTAGGATATGAGATGCAGCGGAGATGGAACACAACTAAAACAAAAACACTATATAAACCAGCAACACGACTCGACCTTGGACACAAACTCAAAATTACGGACTCCGAAACCGAAATTGTGCAAAGGCTAACGTCGTGGTTGTAGGTATGGTTTTTTTTTTGACTTTTCGTGGACTGTGGGACGAAACGAAACTAATCTATTAAGGATAAATGCAGGCAAACCTGATGGTAAACCTTGCTCTGAATACCACTTGATGGGGACCAGGGGGTTCCCGATCTTCCGTCAGGTGGAGGGTAAGTCGATTTGGCGGTACGAGACACTCATGATCCGGCTCCCGATCGGCACGATCAAGACCCCTACAATCGTAGCACCACGCATCCTCTGGTTATCAACCATGTTGCCCGGTTGACCTTGCCACGAAGGCTAATCCTTGCTAGTGAATCGAGAACACAAGCAAGAGCAAGAAAGATGCAACGCAATTTGCTGATAAATGATTAAGTTCACAAGTGGGGTCTCACAAAGAGCCGGAGCAAAACCCAAACCCTAACTTGGGCAGTGGCTAAGGTTTTTATAGACCTTAAGGTCACCCAAGGACTCCTAGACGCAAACTAAGAAGACTCTCACACGATACATGGCCCAATGGCCCAAGTGGGGGTGCGCAGTACCGTGGACAGATTCTGTCCCCTAACTTCCAACGTGATTTTCCGTCGACTCCGAACTCCAATAGGCCTGAAACCAGTGGCATTGGAAAGCTTATGTTTTTGTCTTTCCAGGCATATATGGATCGCCGAAAACAGAGCCCGTTTGTGCCCTGAGCGACAATTTTGGTGCAGACTACACCTGGAGGCCAAGGGGGCCTACTCCAAGATGAATTGGATCTCCAACTTGACTTGGATGCCCCCTTGCTTTCCTTCTTACCCTTGCTCGTTCCCATGGCCTTCATGTTTTTCTCTTAAGTTCCTAAGTAAAATATAATCAATAGAAACATTAGGTAGCATACTATCCTCACAAGTGTATAAACTAGAACTTAAGAATGAGCTCACCTGTTGATTTAATTGTCGTGCTCGATCTCTTGTGAGAGGACCATGCATCACAACTGAAGGACTCGTAAGCATTGGAGATATGTCCTCATGAATGACTGTGGAACAAAATTTTAATTCTAATATGATTTCTGCCAACCAGCGTGTTCGATATGCTACTAGTGAATTTACTAGCTACACTATGCTTTGATGGAATAGTTTGGTTAAACATCATAAAGATCCTTCTACATGGTCCAAGCTGAAGCGTTCTGTATGTAGTAATTTTGTTCCTCCTACTTATAAGTCTGATTTGAAGAAGAAATTACAACGTTTTGATCAAGACAATAGTTATGTTAATGAATATTCTAATGATTTGCATGTTGCTATGTTGCGTTGTGACAATGATAAGGAGAATAAACATGAGTTGGCTTCTTTTCCATGCATTCCACAATGCACTAATCATGTAAACAAAAGTAATGATATAGGTTCAATGATCACTCAACGTGATGAAAAATTTAATGTGCTAACTTTTGCCACAAATTATGCTAATATAGAGCAATCAATAGTGTCACTTTTTTTTGATTTGCCTTTGTCACAAGATGATTTTATTCATGCTATTACTTGTGATAAAGAAGAGTTGTGTGATGATATTCCTGTTATTTCTATGCCATAACCTGTGAGTAAGCAAGAATTTGTTGTTCCCAAACCAATTATTTGTGCAGAAAATAAATCTTTTCTCCCTATTGCTAGTGTACATGTTGAGCTGAAATTATTGAATTCTTTAAATACTTTGAGTTACATTGAATTCGATATTTTTTGCAATCTAAATTATTTAGAGGAGAAACTTTCTTTAAGTGCTGATTTTCCATTGTGTAAACATACATATCATGTTATTGGAAGATATAATTGTAAAAGAGAATATATGGTGCATTGTGTTTATATCTCATCCAATTTGGACTCTCTTCTTGTGGTGGATGTGATCAGTTAGAGGATTGCACTAACGCTAACCATATCACGTCGAGTTCCTCTTGTGCTTTGTCTATTTTGTCACAACAGGGTAAATTTCAAGAAGGGAGGCAAGGATGGATAATGCCAAGCATGTCAACTGCTTCCGCAAGCATCAACGACTTTGAGTCGAGGACGACTCAAAACCAAGAAGGGAATAATGATGAGAACATACCCAATACACATATGACTAAGGCCCAAACCAAGAACGAGTCACAAACCCAATCCGAGTTAAAGCCCAATTTATTCTCGTCACCGGTTCGGACTGCAGGACCAGACCTTAGTAAAACGGACGCGCAGGCCACATACGGGCTCCATTTGGGGCGTTCTACATATGGATGGAAAGCTAACACTACTGGTAAAGTGGCTTTTAGCGTCGGTTCGTAACCCCCCCTATAGCACTAAAAACCATACCGACACTTCCGAAGCGACACTAAAGACCTAGAGCATCAGCATCGGTTGTTGCGAAACGAAGGCAAGAACCGATACTAAGGCTTGCCTAGCCCAGGCCAGCTACGACGCTCGGTGGGCCCTCACGTAGCACCCGGTACAAAATATATGGCGGCCACATGCGTGCTCCGACACTTTTAGTACTAGAGTTATTTCTCACCCGGTACTAAAATTATGCCTCCACGTGTCCTCTTGCACTCTGTTAGTACCGATGTTATTGTTATCACTATTAAAGTGATGGCGCCCCACGTGTCCACTGGCATTCTTTTAGGTACCGTGTTGTATCCGTGCCCGGTACTAAAGTGATGACAATCACGTTTTGATTAATTATTTATATATGCTATTATACTGGCAGTACATATTGCATAATAATAGCAGATGCATACGATAATAATAGTTTTATTGCATAATAGTAGCACTGTACTTATTACACAAGAAGCTATATTGTACATGATACAAAAATACGTTGTTATTGTTTCTGGACAATGATCATCCAAATGATATTCATCTGGTGGACAGTAAAACTCCTATTTTGCTTACAATGGAGTCAAGAATAAATATCAAATGTTCTTGGACCGCATGGATTCTGTCAAACGGGGGGACCTTCTCTTTTAAATTCAGTACCTATAGTTTTAAAAATGTATATGAATATACTAAAACATTAGTGAAGAGAAAGTATTTACTGAATGTTTACTTGTTAACGTACTTGGATGTCTCGTACAATTGACGGCGAGCCTACAAAAGTTTCCATGAACTCGCAGACATAATAACCACAGTGGTTGGTGCCCTGTTTTGTTTATAACACTAGGAGAAGAAGAAAGATATTAAGACATGCACAAACAGTTAAATGATGTCGTGCAAGTGAAACATACCAGAAAGTTATCACCAACGAGTAGCTTTCGTCGTAGTTTTGAGGTCGGGGGTTGGCCGCAAGGATGCACTGATCCCATACTCTGTGCATGTAATGGTGGTTGATCAGATGGTAGAAAAAATCAATGTTGACTGAGGTAAAGTGGAATGGACTAAATTACTTGTGAAGCTCATATCCTTCATCTTATTCTTTCGGCACCTTTGCGCGCATCTCCATTCTGCATTACATAAACGAGACGACACCGATAATATATATAGTAAGGATCGATACATAGATCAACAAGAGTCATATCGCGTTATGTCCAAAGCATCTTGCCGGTAAACATCAAATATCGGGTCATGGTGGCGGATCCGGACCGGGGTCAGGGAAGAGCCGCAATATCTAGGGCCATGGAGTCGTCGGCGGAGTCGATGACGGCAGCAGGGAGAGGGGCAGCGTCATCGAGGCGGCGGTGTCGATGACGGCAGCAGGGAGAGGGGCAGCGTCGTCGAGGTGGTGGCGGTGTCGATGACGGCAGCAGGGAGAGGGGCAGCGTCGTTGAGGCAGCGGCGGTGTCGATGACGACAGCAGGGAGAGGGGCAGCATCGTCGAGGCGGCCTCGGCGGCGCGTTGGCGGCGTAGGGGGTGAACAGCGACTGCGAGACTGTGACAGGGACGAGGAGCGATGGTGGAGCAATTCCGGTGGCGGAGACTGCTCTGCTACGGGGACTACCATATGGCACTGAACTACGAAACGATGATCTTTATTTACGGGTAGGACTTGAGCGCCGGTCCTTGTGAAACCCCGGTACTAGAAGGTATTTAATACCGGTGATTACAAATCCCTGATACTAAAGATGTGCACAGGAAATCAAAAAAAATGGCGCAAAGGTATCTATTAATATCGGGCCTAGAATGTCACCGATACTATTGTTTTTTCGCGCCAAGTTTTTCGGCTCATTTTCGTTACCACCCGATGCTAATACGATTGATTTTGGTAACTCCCGCCCTCGGCAGTTTGCCTTCTTATAAATTTACATAAATATTATCCAAATTATTATTAGTTAGGATTAAATAATACTTACATCTGTTTGCCGTCTTAATATTAAAATACAAAATAAAATCCCGCCATTACATTAATATTGCGCACTTGAACACTATTAGTACAACTTTATTTATTAATAATCCCTTCATTGATTAACAGGATGCTTGTGTCAACCTCCACTTTGAAAGGTGGTGCATCATCTAACTAGTTGTAATCCTCTTCGTCTGTGAAATCCTCCACTTTCATTATTTTCCTTTTCCCTGGAAGAACAATGTGTCGCTTCGGCTCTTCGTCTAACGGAACATTTTTCCTAGTTCTCTTCTTCTGGGGTTTAGTAGACATGTCCTTCACATAGAAAACTTGAGTGACATCCGCAACGAGGACAAATGTTTCATCCCTGTAGGCAGTGTTATTGAGATCCACGGTTGTCATGCCATAATTTGGGTCTATCATAACACCTCCTGCAGTCAATTTCACCCACTGACACCGAAACTAAGGGACCTTGAGAAATGGCCCATAGTCAAGTTCCCAGAACTCCTCTGTATAACCATAATATTTGTCCATTTGCCCAGTTGTGTCTATGGCATCTATCCGAACCCCACTATTTTGGTTGGTGCTCTTCTGGTCTTGGGGTCTCGTGTAAAACGTATTTCCATTTATCTCGTATCCTTTGAATGTTGTGATTGATGAAGATGGTCCCCTAGCCAACCAAGAAAGATGGTCATCAATCTCCTCGTTCCGCATGAGATGTTGTCTCAACCACACACCGAAACTTTCTATGTGACGACATGTAATCCAGGCCTCAGACTTCCCCGGGTATTGAGAGCGTAGGATTTTTTTGTGGTCCTCCATGTATGGAGCCACTAAGATAGAATGATCCAAGACTGTGAAGTGTGCTCTATCAAATAAAACATTATCACTGCAAAGCATTACTTTCTTTCCTAGTGTGCCCTTTCCTGTTAGTCTCCCCTCATAGCAGGACAAAGGAACTCCAATTGGCTTGAGCTCATCAATGTAGTCAATACAGAACTCAATAACCTCCTCTGTCCCATATCCCTTTGCGATGCATCTTTCAGGTCTAGAACGATTGCGGACATACTTCTTTAGGACTATCATGTACCTCTCAAAAGGGAACATGTTGTGTAGGAAAACGGGTTCAAGAATACCAATCTCTTTGACAATGTGAACCAAGAGATGTGTCATAATATCAAAAAATGATGGAGGAAAGATTAGCTCTAGGCTGACCAGACATTGCACAACATCATTCTGTAGACTTGTTAGGTTATCTGGGTGAATTAACTTCTGGGATATAGCGTTCAGGAAGGCACACAACTTTGTAATTGTTTTTCTAACATTTTCTGGTAGAATTCCTCTCAGCACGACTGGAAGTAGTTGTGTCATCAACATGTGGCAGTCATGAGACTTTATGTTGACAAATTTTTTGTCCTTACATTTGATTATCCGCCGCACATTAGACGAGTATCTAGACGGGACCTTGATACTGTCCAAGCATTCAAATATGCTGTCCTTCTCTCTCATGTTGAGAGTGTAGCTGGCAGTACCTAAGTAATGATGCCCTTATTCGCCTTTCAAAGCCGCCATGTCTTCTTGTGCTTCCAATGTATCTTTGTTTTTCCCATACGTCCCGAGGAAGCCTAGCAGGTTGACACAGAGATTCTTTGTGACGTGCATCATGTCAATTGCATGGCGTACATCTAGTACTTTCCAATAAGGCAGGTCCCAAAATATAGATTTTTTTCTTCCACATGGGTGCCTTCCCATTTTCATTTGGAACAGGTACACTACCAGGTCCCTTTCCAAAGACAACTCTTAGACTCTTTACCATTTCAAATATGACCTTTCCACTACGGCGAATTGGCTTACCACTATGGGTGCTAAGATTCTCCAATTCAATTTCATAAGAAAACTTTGGCAACACCTCCCTTGTAAATGGAAGCCTTGGACAGAGTCTCCAATGCCTTCATGTGGAAGCTAGAAGACTATTGTATATTAGCACCTCCAGTAATGCAAGTTAAGAAGCAGTAAGTACCACAATGATCAGGTAGAGGATAAAGCAGCTAACCTATTAGCACCCTTTAGATGAGACTCCAATTTTCAGAAGAAATTTTTGGCAGCACCTCCCCTATAAATGGACGCCATGGACAGAGCTTGATCTGTTCACGCCTTCATTTAGAAAGCTCGGGGTTAATTACCCTGAGAACTATTAGTACCGGGTATACACAAACACCGGTACCAATAGAGTCTCGTTGGTACCTGTGATTGTAAAACACCGGTACCAATGTGTGAAAACCACAATTTTTTTGCAGACGACCGTAGTACCGGTATTTTTAAAAACCCGATACCAATGACATAGGTACCGATTGAAAACCCCCAATTCTTACTTTGACCATTGCTCCCAGTGCCATAGGTATTGGATGCAACATATAGTCGGTTCTAATTTTACAAATTCACTTAATATTTCATCACCGGGGCAGATTCATAAATTCATCCATGCTTTCAAAACAGAAGTAGATTCATAGATAATTAGAATTACATATAACTAGATTACATATTTAGATACTAAGTTCTTAAACAATACCAAGATACTAGATACTAAGCTCTCTTAATGCTCGGCCTCGGATGAGGCGAGCAACGCCTCCGGCCAGTCATCGTCATGGTCAACGCCACTCATTGATGCCATCGCAGTCGCCGCCATCATTGTCAGCGCCTCCCAGTCATCGTCGTTCAACTGCAATGCCTCCCAATTAATGCCGTCGCCCCCGGCGTCACCTGCGTCCATTGAGGAGGTAGCCGGGGCTGAAGCAGCGGCTTGATGATGCCTCATCTTGGTGACCGCGAGGTGGTGCAGGCGGAAGAAGGTACGGTGCTTTAGCTCCGTGTCACAGCACTGCCGATGGGGAACCCTGGCAGTGGCCGCCGCGGTAGATGAGGTTCCCGACGCTGCGACGCTGCTGCCATTGCGGCGGGCCGTGGCGGCGATGCGGCGGCGGTGAATGCGGGGGTTGAGGAGGATCTCGGCGCTGAGAGAGGCCTTTCAGAGTACGCCAAGTCTCCAATGCCGTCGAACCTCAAGGTGGCGGGGATGCATGACCTTTGTAGCAGCGAGGCGCTCCTCTACAGTTTTAGTAGCCATGCGTTTGTCTAGGGCTGTCATGGCGAGGGCATCCAATGTGGCCAGACGTGGGGAACAGAGTGGGTGGAGATGACAGAGACGGAGAGTCGTTGGAACTAATAGTTAAGGGCGGGCTAATTAGTACTGGGTGTACTCAAGATCCGGTACAATTCGCATATCAGTACCGGGTGATGCAAATACCCGTTACTAATGAGTATTATTTATATAAATTAAAAGGGCTAAAACATTGCATATTCTACATAAATATTTTACAATATGTACAAATTGGACTTTTAAATATGTACTGCACAGATTTCATCATAAATATTTAAATTGCATGCCACATAAATATTTTGTAACAGCAGGCGATCGAACGAACCTGGTCATTTTTATGTAAATAATATCGTAGAACTTTTTTTAGAATAAGCCTTTCAAAAAGGAAGACAAGCTAGCATTCGTCGTTTACATCATCTTTTTAAGCACTAGGCAGTTAACATCCAGAACCTCTCCCTTACTTGGACTAAGACAACAACAGAAAATCAGATCTCCTTAATCTTGAAAACCCCTTCTTCGATTAATTAATGCTTTATAGCAGGATCATACCAATTGCTGTTTTCTTCTTTAGGGCTTCCATCCTCAAGCATAATTCTTAGTTTTTCTTTTCCAGGCATAGCAGTAGAAACTTTTTAATTGAAATTAAAGAACCTCTAATGTTGAATCCTGATGTAAATAATCGTACAAACTTTTTAATTTTCCATGATTAAATATATGATCATCATCAACGGCTTCAAGTAGAGCAGAGAATTGACGGGAAGGCGAATGGGCACGTGAGCTTCCATTGGAAGCCCTAGCACCAGTTTAATACCGGGTCTGATAAAGAGACGGTGCTATTGTTAAGTACATTAGTATCGGATTAGTGTACTACCCGGTGCAAATAATATTAGCACCGGGTGGTGTAACGACCCCCTTCTAATGCAAAAATATAAACACCGTCTCTTTGGGCGACCCGATACGTACTAAAATGCTCCTAGGGCTCGCGACCATGGCGCGCGGGGGCTCCCTAGTATTGCACCCGGTACTGATGCTAGCTTTAGTACTGGGTGCAGTTTTGGCCGATTCTTTTGTAAAATGGCAACTCCATCTGAAGATCTGTTCTCTAGTAGTGTAAGGAGATAAGCTTTCCAACCCAGGTGGTTCCATGCCAAAATACTCTCAGAGTCAATGGGAATCCTCGAAACAAGACGACGATCAGAATCTGCCACGGTGCTGTTGGACCGGTTTTTGGGCCCGCTAGCCTTGTACGCCCTAGGGTTACTTGGCCACCTCCTTGGCCGCCCCCTACACCTATCTCCGTATATTCTGTAGCCATCATTAGATTAGATGGGTTTTGCTTAAGAGTATTCTATTATGAACAGTTCGTCGTCGTGTATGGTTTGTGAAACCCCACCTTATGCAATATTGAGATTGCGTTCTTCGTGTTCTTGCTTGTTCTCGATTGCACTTATGGATAAGCCTTCTTGGCGAGGTCAATCGCGCATGTCACGTGGTTGATTACCAACAGAGCGATGGTGTAGCGATTGCAGGATTCAAATCGTGTTGATTAGAAGCCGGATCGTCAACGTCGAGTCTCCACCAAATCGAATTATCCTCACCTCACGGAAGATCGGGACCCCAATTCCCCTTCAGCCCTAAAAGAGTGCTCAAGGCTAGGTAATCATGTATGCACCACAAAACTGCAGCATGAAGCTAAAACTTTTTTCCGCTAAGAGCATCATGAGTACGCACACGCTTCCACAACTCAAGTGAATCTTCTACAAGAGGCCCCAAAAATAAATCAAAGTCCTTCCCAGGTGATGTAGGACCAGGAATAAGCAAACCATTAAGAAATTTGACTCCTCCATGCATGCCCAAGGTGGAAGGTTGTATGGCACAACAAATACATGCCACATACTGTACTTAGTGTTCTGTTCTGAAAGAGGATTAAACCCATCAGTAGCAAGGCCAAGTCTAATGTTTCTGGCATCTTTTGCAAAATCCGGATATAATCTATCGAAATCTTGCCATGCCTCACCGTCAGCTGGGTGACTCATTTCATTATCAATGATCTTCCGCTTTAACTTGTGCCATTGTGCTGCTTCTTCTACTTCTTTGGTCATAAACATCCTTTGTAGCCTAGGTACCAATGCAAAAGTAACGTAATACTTTTTGTGGAATTTTCTTTCTTTCAGCATCTTTCCATCCTGAGAGACCACAAATCGGACAATTGTCACACTTTGCATATTTTTCTAAAAAGCACACAATTATTGAAACAAAAATGTATCGATTCATACCCAAGACCTAATTCCTTCTTTGCCATGAAGGACAACCTTGAAAATTTGGTACAACCGGGATAAAGGTGAAGCTTTGCCTATTTCATCACTATTTTCAAAAATGACTCATTCTCGCCAGGGTCTAAACCATTGTTTCCATCCTCATCTTCACCATCCCAACTATCTCATTCTTTTGCAGTCTATAGTCTCTTAACATGTCTTCAAAACGATCATTGTCATAGTTTTCATCCTCCACATCTATCCCATGCATCAAACAATCATCAGCATGGTCATGAACCTCATCAGGATTCTCAATGACATCTACATCGAAGTTGTTTCCATGATGAATCCACTGTGTATATGTACTTTCCACACCATTCACCAATAAGTGTTTCTCCACAAGACCTTGATGCCACGACTTCTGATTAAGGCATCTACTGCATGGGCACAAAATTTCATCATCCTCACTGAATTCCCTTTGAATGAAGCTCATAAAATTTTTGACACCACTGATGTATTCATGAAAAAATAGTCTACCATGCACCCAACTTCTATCCATATAATCAATCACAGTAGAAAATACCCAAATTAACAAGTCTATACACACTTAAAAAGCTAGTAGGCCAAAAATAAAATTACAGAGACATACCTTGGCTGCCACCCCGTGTTGAGGTGGGAAAAAGGGGCACCTTGGGCTAGGGAAGGAACACTTAGGTGGATTCGAAGGTGTGGCAATGGCAGACGGCAACGATGCGGTCTGGCAATGGTAGACGGTGGCGCTGCAATGGTGGGTGGCGGCGATGTAGGACGGTGCAGCTGCCCCACATCCGGGCGGAGTCGCCATTGGCGAGGGAGCAGAAGGCCGGCCGCACGGGATGAGGCTCGGGACAAGATTGGATCTCTTGGCCTGCTATTAACCGAACCAAATATATCATAGGATAAAACTATAAAATACACCCATTCGTCATAAGACGATGAATAGCTCTGTGGTAAGCATGTTTGTTTGGTAGGTGATGTTTCAGGTTCGATTCTCTCCTCTTGTGTCTTTTTTGTAGTTTTAAACCTTCCACAAGCAACCTGACAGATGGGTCCATGCTGACTGGATTGATGAGGTGGCTTTGTGCCATCACACATAAGCAAAAAATATTATTTATACACAAATTTAAATACGCATTTTTCACCTTAGGTGAATCAATGACGTTTCACATCCAACATTCTATGAAAATTTATGTAAAACGTCACCGCCTTATGGGCCGCGTATTGGGCTACTACGAATCCATGATGAAAAAACTCGTCATAGATATAAGCATATTCGTGACGTTTTCTATATACGTCACATAGAATCTGTCACAGATTATAAGATTTGTTGTAGTGAAGTTCATGTGATAACTTGCTCCGAAGTTAGAGAGAATAGATTCAAATTTAGAGAGAGAAAGTGCTTCAAATTACTAACATATGCAATTCACAGTTCGTGAGGGAGAAGGAAGAAGGTCCATCAATCTTTCCTCCAACCTCTCCTTTCTCATACTCCACCTCCCCTTTTATAGGCAAGAAAGGGAGGCCTTGCCATTTAGGGTGGCAAGGTGGAACAAAACATGAGTTACAAGTGTTACATGGCCCTTTTTCCCAAGGGAGGAAAGGCACCTTTTGCCCTTCCCCCAACAATAGCCCCTCATCTACTAAGTTTTGGCCGGTACAACAAGACCTAGTAGATGCTCAAATAAGGAAAAAGGACATACTATAGTACAACTCGAGTTGTGAGATGAGGTTCTCACAACCTCCACCTGTGTGTCTCGTTAAAAACTCCACCCCAAAATCCCAGTGGGAAAAAGGGTGTGGAGAAAAGAGTACACACTTCCGATGGGCTAAACTGAACAAAGTATGTCTATGCTTCATCTTGATGATGTCTTTGAGCTCTTCGAAGTTGCTATAGTTGCAATGCCGAAGTTGCTTTAGTTTCCTTCATCTTGGTAGAGTCTTTGAATTCTCCGCTTTTTATGCCCGAACTTGTTCTCGCGCAATGCCGAAGTAGTGGAATACCCCATCTTCAGGTGGTCGATGTAGCCTACGAAGGTGTAGTAGAGGTAGCCAACGAAGCGTCCTTCGCTTATGGTCTTTCGACAAGGTGGAGGAATTAGCCCCCTAGTGCTCCCCTAGCCCCTCTTGGCCAAAGAGCATAAGTGAAGACGTTGATGTTTGCTTGAGGTTGGACACTACAATCGCTTGAGACCCCTTGGGCAAAGTTGATTACGACGGAGCCCCTCGTCCGAAGATGAGGAAAGCGATGCCTCCTAGGCCAAAGTTGTTGGTTATCTGCCAATCCTGAAAGCATTTGTCTTGTCCAGACCCTTAGGGTGTGAGAAGATACATTATGCATTTAAACATATATTTGTATGCGTAAAATGGACTTTGTATGATTTACTCTATGGAGATTAGTAAATGTGGTGTAAAAAGAAATACTTACAGTGGTAGGAAGCTACATTGTTAGCCGAAGGAATATTTTGATAGAAATAGCAATGCATATAAAGACATGCTATGATTTTTATAGTGATGAACTGAATGCATGCATTCGAAGTTTATTTTGAACAATTTGGAAAGTTTTGGCTTTCTTTGTCCCTGCAAAGACATGTAGTACGAAGTTAATTGTGGTATTTATGCAAACTCAAACTTGTCCCCTAGGAACTCTGGCCGTGGCCATTTTTTCACTTCACAATGTTGCAAGAATAGATATGTATCCATAAAGTAAGGAATTCACATAGACGAAGTTATGACTTCACATAGACAAAGTTATAAGACTTTGGTATGGGAAATTGTGTGTAGAGGAAGGAATACTTACAATGTTGAGAAACTGCAAAGTTAGTGAATGCAATATATATATGGTATTGGTTGCTTAAAAACATGCAAAGGAACAACTCATATTAGTGGTCATGTAATAACAGTGAAGGTTTAAACAAGTGTAAAGAAGTAACTATGAAGAGAGAGAATACTCACATCATGATTAGTGAAGAGAAATAATACGATACAATATTAATGTATACGAAGACAAACTATCACTTTTCACAATGATAAACTAAACAATTGCAAGAGCACTGTTATGAAAGAAAAGACAATACTCACATTGGTGATTGGGTTCTTCGCAGCCCCATAGGACCTTAGGGCCATTCAACTATTGACAATATCGATTTGACTGAGCACCTTAGCCCCTAAGGCCGTTTCAGTGTGTTAGACCTCTTTGTAGCTCTTGGTGGTAAGCATCGAAGTTTCCCTGCAGGCCTGCACGGAATCTTCTCAAGTTTTACTATCGATATCCATCCTTTAGGAATGTTTTGACTTGGTCTTGAAAAGAAAATTTTGTGATATCTGAAAGGATGATATTGATCGAAATATGTGACTCGCCAAAGACACGCTTTTTTGCGCGCTCACTGCGGCTAGGCCGACTTTCGTGAGATATTCGCCTTGCAAGGTCTTTTATGAAATTAGCTTCTCCTCATGGGAGAAGGTAAACAAGTAAGAAGCCTTTCCTACAAGATGAAGTTAGCTTTTCCTCATGGGAGAAGGAAGACAAAAAAGAAGCTTTCTCCTGCATAATGAAGTTAGTTTCTCCATATTAGATATTATTAGAACTGTCTAGTTCTCAACCCCTTGTATTCTTGACCTCCTGTATTCTGCATTAGATTAGATGGACTCTTTGTATCTTGCCTTAATGGCTCACCCTTTGTATTCTGCACTATCAGCTATATATATGAAAGCTCACCTCCCCGGTTGGGTGTGGTGATTACCCAACCTCTCTACATGGTATCACAGGTCTGGGTCCCTCTCTAGGCCGTCGTGTGCCCTCCTCCGCTGCCCTCTCCTCTCACCTCCACCAGGCGTCACCTCCGCCACATCTCAGCACTTTCTCCCTGTTTATGTCCACCATAACCACCAATTCCTCTCCAGAAACTGCTGGTTCCAGTGCTTCCTCTACTGCTGATTCCATGGCTAACGTGAGCCCCTACGCCATTATCGTTGTCAAGTCTCATGTCCCCATCACGTTGAACCTTCGTTCCTCCAATTATGCAAAGTGGAGCTCCTTCTTCCAGGCCATGTGCGGCAAGTTCGGTCTCCTACAGCACATTGATGGGACTGCTCCTCCTAATCCCCTCACTGCTGCTTGGACTCAAGCTGACTGCTGCGTCCGCAGTTGGCTATATGGCTCCGTCTTCGAAGCAGTCCTTGACTTCACCATAGCAGACGATCAGACAGCGCGTCAACTATGGGTCGCCATTCAAACTCACTTTCAGGCGAACCAAGCTCCCCGCACCATCTTCCTAAATCATGAGTTTCACTCCATGACACAGGGTGATCTGTTCGTTGAAGAATATGGTCAGAAGATGAAACAAGCTGTCGATGCGCTTCAGCACCACTGCAGACCTCATCGCCGCCACGCCAAACATCACATTCGCCACCACACTTGATCAAGTCGCTCTGATGGTGTTGCGATTAGAAAATGAAGCCAAGGTCGCGGCATCCACTGCTCATGTTGCTCCACACCATCTGGCTGTGGCTCCAATTGCCGCTCTCCATCTATGTCCTCAGGCCAGCAGCAGGGCTTGGGCAGTGGCGGTGGGGGCAGCCAGCAGCAGCAGGACAAGCGCAAGAAGGGCAACGGCAAGCGGACCGGAGGCGGTGGTGGGGGCAGCCAGCGGCAGGGCTGGGGCAGCAGCGGTTAGGGTGGCCAGCAGAGCCTGCCTACACCCTCTCCCACCGGCCCGTGGACCTGCTTCAATCCATGGACCATGCCGCAGCACGGGATGGCCGGCGGCCCCTCGTGTGGGCTGAACTGGCACAGCGGCACGGGCCTCCTTGGACCAAGGCCGCAGGCCAATGCAGTATTTGGTTCCCAAGCACCACTGTCCGCCTTCCCCTCTGGCATGTCATAGCCTGTCCAATCTTGGAATCAGGCAGGCTTGATAGCTGCCCTGCAGGAGATGTCGATCCAAGGCTCCAACCCCTGGATCATGGACACCGGCACGTCGACACATATGCACTCGTCCGAGGGTATACTTCTCTCTCGCTCCCCCGCTACTCATCCTTCTATTATAGTAGGCAATGGTGCACATATCCCTGTCACATCTCGTGGTTCCTCTATACTTGCAACCGATACGTCCAATTTTGTTTTAAACAACATCCTTGTCGTGCCATCCATTGTTCGTAATCTTCTTTCTGTTCGTCAATTCACTAGAGATAACAATTGTTCTATTGAATTTGACGCCTTTGGTTTTTCTGTCAAGGACCTCAGGACACAACGCGTAATTCTTCGCTGCAATAGTACCGGCGACCTCTATACCATACCACCCGTCGCTCATGCCCTAGTTGTAGCTTCATCATCTCTGTAGCACCGTCGCCTTGGTCATCCTGGTCCTGCTGCTATTACTAGCCTCAAGAAGAACAACCTTATCTCATGTAATAATGTAGATCGCTCCCTTTGCCACTCTTGTCAGCTTGGCAAGCATGCGCACCTACCCTTTACTATTTCTACTTCACATACTGTTTCTCCCTTTGAGATTGTCCATTGTGATGTCTGGACCTCTCCTGTGGATAGTATTTCTGGTTGTTCTCATTACTTAGTTCTACTGGATGATTTCACACATTTTTGTTGGACTTTTCCTATTAGGCGTAAGTCTGAGGTGCATCAGCTTATAATTGATTTTATTCGGTACGTTCGCACCCAGTTCAGCCTTCCTATCAAAAACCTTCAGGCCGATAACGGGACTGAATTTGTCAACAACGCCATGCACTCCTCGCTTGCTGCTAATGCCATTGTCCTCCGCCTGTCCTTTCCATACACTTCTCCACAAAATGGCAAGGCCGAACGTGTGCTTCGTACTCTCAATAACTCCGTCCGCACCCTTCTCATCCATGCAGCCATGCCACCATCATACTGGGCTGAGACCCTCGCTGCAGCCACCTACCTTCTAAACCGTCACCCATCCTCCTCCATAGGCAGCAAGATCCCCTACACTCGTCTCTACAAGCCACCTCCCAGTTATGAGCATTTGCGCGTCTTCGGGTGCTTATGTTACCCAAACCTACAGGCCACAGCCAAGCATAAGTTTGCCCCTCGCTCTACTGCCTATGTGTTCTTACGATACCCAACATCCCATAAGGGGTATCGCTGTTTCAATCTCTCTACATGAAAAATTATCATATCTCGTCATGTTGTCTTCGATGAATCCACTTTTCCTTTCGCTAGAGCCTCATGTCCCTTTTGATTTCCTACTTGATGAGGACATGGATATTGTGCCTTGTCTTACTAATCCTGCAGCTCGTGGGACTCCTACACCAGCGAATACTCCGTCCTCCATGGACGTTGAGCGACCGTGGCCTCCTTCTGGAGGGCGTAGTCCTGTACCCCTACCAGAACCGTAGCCTCCTTCTGGTGGGCGTGGTTCTGTACCCCCACCAGGACCTTCGTCCCCTCCCAGTCCGGGCGGGTGTGGCTCTGTGCCCCCGCCAGGACCCAACGACAAGCCTGTTGCGCCTGCTCCGGTTGCAGCTGCACCACCTGGCCGCTTTGGTCAATTTTACAGCCGCCGCCCTGTGTCCGTGCAGCAGTACAGGTAGTCTACTTGGGTGCTTCAGCCCCCTGCGCTCCCTGCACAGCCTCTGGACAGCACACCACCTCCTACTCCTCGCCGAATCACTCGTCTTCAGTCTAGAGCAATTTTGCCTGTCAGCTACAAGAATTTGTCTGCTCATCATGTTGTGGCTTCTCCTATTCCAGCCAATTATCGCAGCGCCCTTGCTGATCCTAGCTGGCAAGCAGCCATGGCAGTTGAGTTTCAGGCTCTCATTGACAATGGCACTTGGCGCCATGTTCCTAGGCCTCCTGGTGCTAATGTGGTAACAGAAAGTGGATCTATAAGCACAAGTTTCATTCAGATGGGTCACTTGCGCGTCACAAGGCTTGATGGGTTGTTTGTGGTTTTTCTCAGCAGCATGGCATTGATTATGATGAGACCTTCAGTTCGGTTGTCAAGCCAGCAACTATCAGGACTGTACTAAGCATTGCTGTCTCTCGCCAATGGCCGATACGTCAGCTTGATGTGAAGAATGCTTTTCTCCATGGGACTCTTGATGAGACAGTCTACTGCCGGCAGCCTCCTGGGTTCATTGATCCTTGTCATGCAGATTATGTCTGTCTCCTGCAGAAGTCACTGTATGGGTTGAAGCAGGCTCCTTGTGCATGGTACCAGCGATTTGCCACTTACATTCGACAGTTGGGCTTCATTCCTTCAGTTTCTGACACATCCTTGTTTGTGTACAAGGACGGCTCTAACACCACTTATCTGCTTCTGTATGTTGATGACATTGTCCTTATTGCCTCGTCGACAGAGTTGCTTCAGTCTCTCCTTGGGCGTCTTCACACAGAATTCGCGATGACTGATCTAGGGGATCATCATCACTTCCTTGGGATTTCTGCACCCGCACCGCTAACGGACTGTTTCTATCTCAACGACAGTATGCTTTGGACCTGCTTCTGCGTGCCGGCATGAGCAAGTGCCACTCTACCTCGACGCCTGTTGATAGCGTCTAAGTTGTCTGCTTCTGATGGTCCTCCAATTGATAATCCTTCAGACTACAGGAGTATTGCAGGTGCCTTGCAGTATCTCACTTTAACTCATTCTGATCTGGCTTATGCTGTTCAGCAAATTTGCTTGTTCATGCACGATCCTCAAGAGCTGCATCTTGCACTCCTCAAGCGCATTCTACGCTATGTGAAGGGTACAATTTCATCTTGTCTTCACATTGGTTCTGGTCCTGTGGACACCCTCACGGCATACTCTGATGCAGACTGGGCTAGTTGTCCTACCACTCGGTGCTCTACCTCTGGCTATTGTGTGTATCTCGGTGACACGCTCGTGTCTTTGTCCTCTAAACTACAGGTGATTGTCTCTCACTCCAGTGCCGAGGCTGAGTACAGGGCAGTTGCACATGTTGTGGCCGAATATTGTTGGCTGCGCCAGCTGCTTCAGGATCTTTACATTCCTATCACCAAGGCTACCATTGTTTACTGTGACAATGTTAGTGCAGTTTACATGACAGCCAATCAAGTCCATCACCGTCGCACGAAATATATTGAGCTTGATATCCACTTCGTTCGTGAGAAGGTGGCTTTGGGACAGGGTTCCATCCTCTCACCAGTTCGCGGACATCATGACCAAAGGGCTCCCAGTACAGTTATTCACTGACTTTCAGTCTAGTCTATGCGTCCGTGGTCCTCCCGCTTCGACTGCGGGCGGGTATTAGATATTATTAGAACTGTTAGTTCTCAACCCCTTGTATTCTTGACCTCCTGTATTCTGTATTAGATTAGATGGACTCTTTGTATCTTGCTTTAATGGCTCACCCTTTGTATTCTTCACTATCAGCTATATATATGAAAGCTCACCTCCCCAGTTTGGTGTGGTGATTGCCCAACCTCTCTACACTCCACATAGGAGAAGGTAAACAAGAAGCTCAATATGAAGAAGCTCAATATGAAGCTTAAACCGAAGCTCAATATGAACCTTAATCCGAAGCTTGACATGAAGCTCTATTCGAAGCTTGATCTGAAACTCATTATGAAACTCAATTCAAAATTTGATATGAAACTCAGTATGAAGCTCAATCCAAAACTTGATCCGACGCTTGATATGAAGCTCAATATGAAGCTCAGTCGGAAACTTGATTCGAAGCTTGATCTGAAGCTCAATCCGAAGCTTGATATGAAGCTCAATCCAAAGCTTGATATAAAGCTCAATCCAAAACTTGATCCGAAGCTTGATATGAAACTCTATATGAAGCTTAGTCAGAAACTTGATCCGAAGCTTGATCTGAAGCTCAATCCAAAGCTTGATATGAAGCTCAGTCCAAGCTTGATATAAAGTCAATCCAAAACTTGGTCGAAAGCTTGATACGAAGCTCAATCCGAAACTTGAAATGAAGTTCAATATGAAAAAGCTCTCTCAACATGAAGAAGCTCTCCCAACATGAAGAAGCTCACTCAGTATGAAGAAGCTCACTCAACATGATGAAGCTCACACAATATGAAGAAGCTCAAATGAGGAAATTCAATCCGAAGCTCAACTCAATCTGAAGCTCCATTATGTAGAAGCTCAACTCAATCCGAGGCTCCATTATGAAGAAGCTCAATATGAAGAAGCTCAATCCAAAGCTCAATATGATGTTGAATCCGAAGGTCAATTTTTTGGAGATGGAATCCAAATTCTTAAGATGATATCCAAAATCCGTAGATGATGTCCAAAATCCGAAAAGTTACTCCGAAGATACTATATGTGAAATTCCAACATGAAGGTGATAACTGAAAATTCCATCCGAAGATAATCCAGAAATTTGCTTCGAAGGCACTATTCGAAGATGCTATATGAAAATCCCATCTGAAAGCGACAGTTGAAAGTTCAATCCAAAGATGATAACTGAGGGTTCAATCCGAAGTTGATAACTAATATCCAAAACCTAAAAATTTTGTCCGAAGATACTATATGAAAGTATGAGAAGTTGTAAGACAATATTCAAAGTTGAGTTCCAAAATCATATAAAAAACCCGGCAAAAGAGTTAATCTCTGAAGATAACACATATTGGTGATATTTGAAAGTCTGATCCAAAGGCAAAATTCAGTAGAAAGATGATATTTGAAGCACAACTACTAAGTTGAGTTATGTAAACTTGTGAAAAACTATGCAAAGAAGTTAGCCTCCGAAGGTAATATATAACCATGTTTGACTTTGAATAATAGAGTGATGGTAAAGATTCAAACGAATAAAGAATCTATACAAGAGATTGTAGCATATGTATATGAAGATGCCTTGTTGACATGAGTTAGAGATTGTAGCATATGTATATGAAGATGCCTTGTTGACATGAGTTAGAATAAACTAGAACCAATGACTTAGCGTTTGGTTAGCAAAAATTATTCAAGAAACCGAACCCAAAAACTTCAGAGGCTGAAAACTCAATCTTCCAGGCTAAATTTCAAAAGCCAGGGACAATGAGGTTCAAAATTTTCTGTAGATTTCTGAAATGTACTTATTTGCCCTGTTTCGAGTCCATATGAGAAAGTTATATCCGTTTTACTGAAAGGGTACAAAAAAGAGCTCACTAGGGGAAATATGTCATGCTATAAAGGATGGTTTGTTCTCAAAACTTACAGAGGTACTTGGGGATACTTATTTGGGCCAAAGGGACGATCTGCTTTGAGCCAAAGCTATTAATTTTGAAGCTCACATGTATCAAAATGCCGAAGCTATGAAATCCGAAGATCCAAGTATTATAGATCCGAAGCTGATAAACCCAAAATCCTTCTTCCTATTCAAGGTTGTGTTTTATATCCGAAGGTAATAAATTCAAAGCTTCTAAAGACTGCACTATTAGAGTATGGAGCCATAAAGCGTTAGTTTTCGATGAACATGACAAGAATGAATGAAGCTAAACTCCGAAGTATATGTTAAACTTTGAATGAAGCATGTAAGACATGACGCAAGCATTTAGATGTAAGATACGAAGTTGTGTATACATGCAAGATCCGAAGCATATGTTAGATGTAAGATACGAAGCACATGTTAGATGCAAGATCTGAAGATACTGAAAATGCAATATTCAATGCTTTGGCGGTTATCCAAAATCCTTCTTCCAATGATATCCGAAGTTGGGTTCCAGCAGTTTGATGACAAAGAGTTGAATTCCAGAAGTTTAATGACAACATACTCCGAAGGTGCAATATAACCCTGAGATGCAATATAACCCCAAAGCAATCTGCAGACTCATTAAACTGCATCCATTCTTTTCCTTTGACCAAAAGCTTATGAGAGAAAAATTTACCTTCATTTTTTAGTAGAGAAATTTCGGCTGTCTTATCATATGCTGAATAGAAATGTATCTTCGAACCTTGACAACTCTCAGTTGAAACTTCAGACCAACTCAAAGTTAACATATTATAGAGACATACCTGCAGCCCCTCTTGTTACTTTGAAGCTCCAACTCTAAACAGAGAAAGACAAGACAAAACCTTCTCACCATGCCCCCCCCAAGCCGAAGCACGGTGGGCGCCAAATGTTGGTATTAAGTCTAGCTTCATACACAACGTAACTTCAAACTGAGAGTAAGGTGTAGCTTCGAAGTTCATGTGATAACTTGCTCCGAAGTTAGAGAGAGAATAGCTTCAAATTTAGAGAGAGAAAGTGCTTTGAATTACCAACATATGCAATTCACAGTTTGTGAGGGAGAGGGAAGAAGGTCCATCAATCTTTCCTCCAACCTCTCCTTTCTCATACTCCACCTCCCCTTTTATAGGCAAGAAGAGGAGGCCTTGCCATTTAGAGTGGCAAGGTGGGACAAAACATGAGTTACAAGTGTTACATGGCCCTTTTTCCCAAGGGAGAAAAGTCACCTTTTGCCCTTCCCCCAGCATCAACGGCAAGCACACATGCTCTGTTGTCTTGTGGGTTAAATTTGGCCATGAAATAGACATCACCATCACTATCCAAGCTGAGTGTAGGGCAAGCGATGTGGAGTGCTCCCAACAATTCTTTAGGTGATGAGGCAGCTTCAGAAGCAACTCAAAATTCATCGTGTTATTGTCAACTAAATTATTACATATCTAAAAGTAGTAGTCCCTTTTCTAGTTATCTTCATTATCCACCAATGAAGAAGCATCCTTGCTCCACATAGAAGCCTTCCAGGCACTGGAGGCGGAGCAGTAGAAACAATCGACGACTTTGATGCGACCTTGGGCAACAACTATGTCCCGAGCCATCATTGGATTGTGACGGAGCTTGTTATTGTTCTTGAGTGTCCGTGGGAATGGGAGGTAGTGTAGAGCTGCACGGTCAAACACATTGCAGACAAGGATACCTCGCCAAAGATCAACAAAGCCCATAAAACCCCCTTCTCCGAGCATAATCACTTTGCTTGAAGAATGACAGAACTGGCTATGTTGATGTGCTCTTGCTTTTAGAGGAACTATTTTGGATCTCCAAATTCTATTGTTTGAGTCATATATGTTTATGTTGATTTCCATGCTAATTCTGAACTAAGGAGTAAGACAATGAAGTACCCATCGTCTTCTAGGATGCTGTCTTTGCGATGGCGTAGAATCCCTATACTAAAGAACAAACAGAAAGGGTCATCTGTCTGAATCAGGTGCAGTGATGGCCACTTATTCCCACCGCCAGCATGGTAAACAAACGTGTCGATGAACTGAGGGTCCAGGCACCCGGTGAGTCCGACGCGTAGGATGACAAGGCCAGCCTCTACGGCTATGATTCTGGGTTATGTGCCTAAGTCACTGAGATAGGAAGTTTCCGGGCACCAGATGTAGAAGTAGGAGATGACAGGCATGAGCATGAAGCAGAAGGTGACCTGGATCTTGCGGTGGTTACTCATCTGGCCAGACGCTGCGATGTAGGCCCGCACGTTGATCATAACACAGCTCCCAGGACTGGGAGCATTGTCAGGGAGCTTGTTGCCATGGATAGGCGGACGCAAGGATGCTTCCTGAAAATTCATCACCATGGATCTCGTACCTTGTCCTCCCTACCCTGTGCATTTATAGGTAGAACAAAGACAGAATTAGAATCGAGAACCAACCAAAGCTAGATATGAGATCGGAATGGATTGCACGACAGAGAAAAGGGAGAGGGTGTTGCACCCAGATACCGGCGGACTGTGCGGTCCTAGGGCAGGCCACACAGGAGCCGGGGATCGCGCTGCTGCTGCACTCGTCTTCCTGTTGTGCGGCTCCGATCGGCTCTCTGGAAAAGCCGATCAATGGTTCTGCGGTAGTGCGGGCGTACCACCTGGCTTGACCTTGCAGCCAGAAAGGTTGTGTGGATACAGCTGTTGGCTTCTGTTCTCCCTGAAAAACGTACACAACAGATCTAAACATTAAATTCCTGCCGATCGCTCAGATCGGCAAACACGAGGGATCGTGTACTTCAGGTGGCAGAATCAACATGATGGTGTATGGAACATCCAACATATAAAATACGTAAAAACCCTATCTAAAAGTATAATGTAATAGATCTGCAGATACAAATTAAGACATAGGGTGCTCAAACTACACTGATCTATCGGCAAGTTACGTGCACACGCTGCAGCGGTATTTCGTGGGTTGTAACAAATGATGAGGTAGCGTAAAATGAGCTACACGAGAACCGATCTATAGCATGGAACATAGATGGAAAAGTAGATCGACAAACGTGCAAAGGTAAAGACGGATCTCGCGCCAAGCAAAGCTTGTCGCGGGCATCGAGATAACTAATGGATTTCATGCCAAGTTAGGCTCGACATGAGATTCATCGGGATAACTAGCAAACTATGCCATAGAAAATGCTTCAGTACATGGTTCACCATATGGCTCACGCCCTAATTCCCTAACGAAGTAAATCATTAGAGCAGCATGACGATTACCTTGAAAAAAAACCTAGTTGCCAGGAGTGACGATGCACCGAGAGAAGTTGGAGAAATGTAGCTGCTTGGAGGGTAATGTCATCAGTTTATTACCTAGAATATGGGTACATATTTGTAGTCTGACAACAAGTCTAACTCTTTCTAAAACTCTCTCTATATATATGAACAATTCTATTTTTAGGTGGGCTAGTCCTAACTTGACTCAAACTAACTAAGATACACTGCCCACTGGCCTTGGCATTGTCTCTTCCTTAGACGACTTCATCTAGCCCATTAGCCGATTGATCTGTTCTTGGGTCGGCTCTTCTTGTGTACTTAGCCAATCCGGCCCATCTAGCATATCGGCTAAATTCTGGTGCTAACACATGCCCCCTAGTTTCGGCAATAATATTTATTCCAAAACTAAAATAAGGGTATGAAAACCGAGAACCACACAGTTCCACAATTACCGTCATGTCTATAGTGCGCCTTCCTCGGAAATCGTTCCAGCATTTTTTCGTCTTCCATGTGAGTACTATTTATCTAATGCATCAGCTACAGTCATTTTCCTCAACTCTCCCCCTTCTTCCATCAGCAAGAAAACCCCCTGCTTCCTCCAACAATCCTAGCTGATAGAATTCATAGGCAGCAGCGCCACTCCACCGCCATCGCCGCTCACCTTGCCTTCACCACCGCCTTTCATTGACGTGCCGCTGGGCTTCGCACCATTAGGGGCAATCCAGGCGCCACAAGCTGAAGTCATCGGCGTTGAAGAAGAGGAGGTACCCCCAACCTTGCTTGCTTGTCACTCTAGGGTGAGGAGCCAATTCCTCCTCGATTGCCATCGTCGCTACCTTCTCCCGAGTACGCGCCGGTGCTGCCGCAGTTCCTGGAGCTTCCCCTCTACCACGACGATGGCAACGCATCCTAGGATTTCAGAATTGACACCGACTCCAAGTCCTCGATCACCATCGGCTACGCGATGTCAAGGCCGTCCTCGACTCTCCCACCTCCAGCGTCGACTGCCTTTGCTTCGACGACTCGTGGAAGAAGCGCAAAGAGCCATCGTCCCCATCCTCGCCAATGGTGTAGCACCCTGTTGATGGTCATTATTGCACCATTTCTACCATCAACTATCCATTTATATGAAGGAAATTATGCCAAAGTGTAGACTAACCCTTGCTACTGACATATCTCCACGAGTTGTGTTGGATATTTGATTGTAGGTGTGAGATCAGCTGAAAATATGATAAATCTAGCTAAGTCAGCAGAACCCTGACCAGTGGGCCAGGCCGCCCGGCTTCACTCCTAGGCCGCCCGGCCTGGGAATGTGCCCAAATGTGCCCATCTTCGACCTGCATGCACAACATTGACGTGTCAACACAATTCCAAGGTGGAATCCTCACAAGCTACATGTAACCAACCGGAAGGCTTGCCATGTCATATCCAGCACTTGGATTGGTGAAGCCAGCGATCCTGGGCATCTCCATCCTGCGGCTAAGGAAGAAACACAAGTGAAGATCAACGGTTGAAGGAGAAACACACTTGTAACCACCACAACCGCCATGCAACCGACCTAGGAGTGAAGATGAGCCACAAGATCAAGTGAGGCAGTGGATCCAACGGCTCTCCAGGCCACCCGGCCTAGTGGGAGGCCGCCCGGCCCCACCTCAGGTCGCCCGGCCTGTAACCGCCATCCTAACCACCTCACTGACCTTGGAAGCTATAAATACCCCCTAGACTTCACTTGTAGAGTGTGGAAGTTGAGTAGATCATACTTTGGTTTAGTCTAGTAGCACTAGGTTAGTCCTAGGAGTTAGAGTTGAGTCTGAGTCTTTGCCTTAGGGATTTTGGAGTTATCTTCGAGTCTTGGTAAAGCTCTTGTATCTTTCTATCTTTGTACTCTTGTTACTCCAGTATAATATACATCATTGCTCTATCTTTTGTTATACTTTACTTTACTTCTTAACACTTTCCTAGGGTGGTGTACCTTTATTGCATACTAGACCAAGGCTTAGGTTTGTGTTGTTCTTAAGTTATCTGAATCTTGCTAGACTTGCCGGTGCTATAAGCTTGTCTTAGACTTTTGATCTAAGATTAAGTTAGTTCTCACCCTTTGATCAAGGAAGAACTTTAGTGTACAAGTTCTCACCTGAACTCTAGTTTAGCGTGCCATCTTACCCACGCAGCTCTGGTTGGTAGCCTCTCTAGGTGACTGCTCTAGAGGTCTCAGTATTCCAATCCCGTTGTTCGGTAAGCCCGTAGGCGTTAGCCGGGTCTTCTTCGGTGGTCTACTATCTACCCCTTGACCCCTCGAGGCGCCGGAATTTCGCTCGATGCAAGATCCTAGTTTGTGTTTGGTTAACTTAGTTCAACCGTGAATACGCCTCTGCAGCGGTTAAGGAATAGAGTTTGGAAATCTAAATCTCACTCGTTGTCCTCTCAGATAGCTACCTAGGTGTTGGCTTCTTTAGTCCCTGTTTTACTCTTCCCACCATACACTACCTTGTTATCTTACCCCCGTTGTAAGAATAGTTGGTGCTTTATCTAAGTTATAGTACTGCTTGAAAGTTAGACATTTCATTCCACCTATTCACCCTTGCTTCCCTGTGGATTTTTATGATACTCGTAATACTCTGAGTGAAAAAGCTACAGCGAATCTCCATACGCTTGCGGAGTAAAATCTTTTACGCTAAGAGACATCAACAAGCTTTTTTTGGCGCTGTTGCCGGGGAAGCAATTGGCAATAGAAGTTTGATTTGTTCGAACCTAAGTACTTATAACTTGATAACATACCGCTATTTCTTAGCGGGCTTATTTGCCTCTATCTACTTTATGGTTGGGTGACAGAGAGGTGTATGACCGGTTTTGACCTACCGGCAAGCTTTCACAACAATCCGGAGTCGCTGCTCAGAAGGAGAGTCCGTCAGAAGACAATCCACGGGCAGAGGCCGGTGCCAGCTACACTGGAGTTTGGATCAACAAGCACATCCCACTCAACACCCATGGGCCATGGCTGAGAAGACAATTCGTGAGTTCTCCGTCCCATCCAGCAACAACATCCCCACTGGGCCAATATGACTGTTGGAGAGGGATTTGAACTCAAGCCAGGTGTCATCCACATGGTCCAAGGTAGTCCATTCTGTGGATTGGCGTCAGAGGATGCGAACAGCCACCTCCAACAGTTCCTGGAGATATGCAGCACTTTTACCATCAAAAGTGCAACCCCTAATGCTGTTCGGCTTCGCCTCTTCCCATTCTCATTGATAAGGAAGGCGAAACAGTGATTCTATCTGAACCGCAACAACTTGACGAGCTGGGAGGCGTGTTCCAATACCTTCCTTGCAAATTACTTCCCCATGGGGAAGACCAGCTTACTGAGGAATTGGATCTCGAGCTTCAAGTAGCTCACTGATGAGTCCGTGGCGGAGGCATGGGAGAGACTCTGAGAATACGTCGCATGATAAATTTACATTTTTATTCATAGCGAAGTCACTATTAATAAAAGAATTATTTTTTAATTTTTACATAATGAATATTACTTTTTTACGTATCAAATGTTTCCTTTTCGAACAAAAGTTACTTTTTGTTTAAAATTTCTATTTTTTACGTATTGAAGCATCACAAAGTCTATTAATAAGTTATTTTTCTTTGTAATCAACATTTTAATAAGTTACTCTCAATTTATGGTTGTTAGCGGCTCTTAGCCTAACAGATTTTACTCCGCAAGCGCACGGAGACCGCTGTAGTTTTTCACCTGGGAGTATTCCAAGGTATCGTATTTATCCACGGGGAAGCATTGAGACAGAGATATCAAACTATCATTCATCCAGCTGTTACTACTCTTTCACATCAACCGATAGCTAGGAAAGGTTGACACCAAACACCATGGGATGCAAGCCAAGCACCGTTGGCAAGAAAACAAGTAAAACTAGGAGTACAACGAGACAGGGACTGCTATACGGTCTTCTATCTCTACCAGTAATCTGCCCGTGCGTTGCAACGGGAGATAACAAAATTTCAAAGCGATATACACATTTACATATAACAATATTCGAAATAGTAATTCTTTTGCATAACCATAAAGCACGTGTTTGAAGGTGCACGTTGAATATGCCAAATTCATTACAAATTTCGAAAACACCTAGCCAAGAAATTAAGTCTCGCAACATTTCATCTCGACGTAGCGTCTAATATATCTTTGTGGATATTTTTTGAAACAGACTGCAATATCATCACCGAATTTGCCAACTACATGCAGTGCAGCCCATATTAAAATAAGAATTAATCCTAAGGGACTGAGAACTGCATGAGCAATGTGGATCACATATTTCACTTGGTTCTTCCATTTTATAAAATGAAGAGCCATTTCTCCAGACTCGAGCGTGGCATATATCACAGCCAATCAACCAAACTATTACGGTCATGATTCCCACTGTTAAAATAGAAGGTGAAGCCATACAACCGATGTGGCAAATCAATAGGCTATTAGACTGGAAGAAACCTCTACAGAATGCTGTAGTTGAAATTGTGCCATTTGTTGTTTGACAACAATACAAGGTAGGTACCATAGCCATACTCTTCGTCCAAATGCATACCCAGAAATGTGTATCCTTGTTTGTGTATCATTGTTTGAGAAAGCATAATAGGAGTAGAGACTTAGATTACTTTCAGGAAGGAATTTTGAAGCATGATTTTCTCCCATGTATGTATATAGGTTTAGTACCTCTTGGAGTGCAACCAACTACCAGATTACACCATTAACTGACGATTGCTGAAATTTTCAGCTAAACATTCCCTGCACCAAGAGTTTTATTAAGATTTGACTTCAACACAAATAAATCCATTAGTATATTTATACGAAATGTATATGATATCACAACTTCGAGCAGAACAGAACCCACTCATTGCTCAAGTAACTCATGACCAAACCAAAACCCCACAATCCAATATTTATTTATCAAAAATCAAAAACAAGGTTCATCACAGATCTCAGAGACTCATTTCTTAAACTAAAAAAATGGCCTTGCCTAATTCCTACAACAAACAGATCACTCTCAACTGCAAGGACTACTGCGAGCAAACATTCATCTATCGCATATTATCATTTACCCCATCAGTAACAGTATAGGCAGGTACATCATAATAATCTAGTAGACAGTAAGAGGATCAACTCCACCACATAAGATCAGCAATCACAGCAGAGTTTCAAAGGATATTAGAAGCATTTGCTGTCATCATTTCACTGCCATGAATGCACATCGATGCTAGATTGACCAGTTTTGAGATGAATTTCGCATGAATTTTAAAAACCACAAAATTCTCAATGAACAAATTCATTTCTTTGTTTCAACTCTAGATCCTAACTGCTAACTCAATTTTGTCAAGTGAAGTGTGGCATCATGTATGAACCAATAATTCACAAGGTCACAGTTATGAATGACACGTCAGATTCCGACAACAATTTTGGTTTGCCTTTAACCACATGTTTTTGTCGAAACATCGATGAACTTGGCCTAGTATCAGTTTACTCAGCACATTTCTGCAGTGTTATCAACAATGGAACATACACGAATAATGAATATAATGATGTCTACCTTATATTCATTATAAGTTAGCTTGTCGAGGAGGCCTTGAGGCACATTTCTACAGTGTTACTCAACTACTTTAACTCCAATTCCACTTGAGGCCTTCACACAGTCACTCGTCAAGTAAGAATGCTTACTCAGTGGCTGTTCATCTTATTCAAGATGACTAACATTGTGCATCACTAAATAAAAACTACAATCTCTAGTACTAACGAAACACAGCACAAGGGGGACCAAAACCATGGACACGTACACTGCCGTCTCGATCCGCCGCCGGAAGAGCAGCTGCTGGTCCTGATCCGCTGCCGCCGGGTACCCCAGGGACTGGATCCGCTGCCTTTGGGGCCTCCGCCGAGCCTCTCCACCGCATCCGGCCGGATCTGCGGCGCTCGCCTCGTCGTCGGCTGCCTCCCTGATGCCGCTCGTCTGCCTCGTCGGATCCACTCGCCTCCTCCACAGACGGGCGCGGATGGGGCTAGGGTCCCGCTCGGATTGGGGGCGGGAGGGTGGCGACGGATCTTGGCTCGAAGGTGCGGCGGCGCGCGCGAGAACCGGCCAGCCGGAGCCCGGAGACCCACCGGCGGAGGTCGGGAAGAGAGAGGGGAGGCCGAGGTCACCCCACAACCTGTGGCGATGGGGAGAGGCAGGAACGGCGGAGCGGTGTGGCGTGGTGGAGTGAAGATGGCGGACGAGGGTAGGGGAAACGGTGGAGTAGGAGGCGGCGCGGCCCGGCGTGGGGGTCTGGAGGAGCGGGGAGGGCGGACCGGCGCCCGAGCTTGAGGGCGGCGTGGCTGTGTCGCGCCCCGTCCGTCGGGGCTCGCGGGCGCCGTGCCGGTGTCGCGTGTACCGAAGTCTCCCTGGGATTGGGTATGGCGGCGGGGTGAGGGGGGAGGTGCGGTCGTGTGGCTTTAACGCTCCCGAGGTCGGTTGGATACTGGAGGCGGTTTGAACCGGGAGGGCGCTCGCTCGGGGGCGGACCATGGCGGACCACGTCCAGCAGAGTGGGGAAACATTGGAGATTTTTGTAGGGGTAGAGACTATAATACAAGAGCTATCCGTGCTAAGGGTCAAAAGGATCTCAACAGAGTTATGACTTGCATCAAGCGAAATTCTGGCGCCTCGAGGGGCCACAGGGTAGATAGTAGACCACCGAAGGAAACCCGGCTAACGCCTATGGGCCTACCGAACGAACGGGCCTAGGATACACAGGCACACCACACGCTGTCATCGAGTGGGGCTACCAAGCAAATCTGCGTGGATAGGCTGGCACGCTACAAACGTGTTCAAGCGGAGCTTGAACAACAATAGTGCATCCTTGGTCAAAGGAGAGGAACTAACCAGAGCCTAGCGTATAGGTTGGATTGTAACACCGGCAAACATAACAACGATCAATCTATTCTAATTTAGCACAACTCAGGCCTCAGAATGGTGCCCAAAAGGAAAATGCAATACACCACTCGAGTTACTAAACAGAGACAAAAGTAAGTGCATAAAGTAGAAACATGAAGTACTTGCACTTTTCAATAAAAGGAAAGTAGTGCTCAAGATAGCGAATAAAATATATTACCGAGTATTTCCGATCGACTCCGATACAGCAGACCTTCTCTAACTCCTAAACTAAACACTGCTTTCAGAATGGAAGCCCCTCCCGTGGGGAGCCTCCTAGAGGGAGAAAGAGAGTTCACATGGTGTGAAATGGTATATTTTGGAGTGGGGGGAGTGCCCCTCTATTTATATGGCGAAGAAGGTCGGTGGGGGCAACAAGTCGGTTGGTCGGGCGGCCACGTGAGTGGTCGGCCGACCAAGCCCATGGTCGGCCAACCATCCCCCAAGGTCGGCCGACCATACGATGCACCGCCTCACTTCTCCAACGCCTATGATGCCTTCTAGAAGTCGATTTCCGTTGATACACGCATTGAACATGTCCGGGCATCCAACGTGGTGACCGTGCAGGCCAAGTAATGGACCCGGCGGCCATTTGAGGTGGTCGGCCAGCCAAGTCTAGGGTCGGCCGACCAAGCCCAAGGTCGGCCGGCCTAGCCCAAGGTCGGCCGACCATCATTTCAGCATTTCAGCAGTTCCTCGGCCCGTGTGGTGGCCTTCCGACGTTGGATTCGATTTGGGCTTGTTCCACTTTGTGTATTTGGGCTCTTGGTGACTTCCTTGGATGAATAAGATGAAGTATGAGGCATTTTGGGAGAGTAGGTGGTCGGCCGGCCATGCCTTTGGTCGCCCGACCAAAGGTCATGGTCGCCCGACCATCTCTCACAGCTCATGTTATCAACCTTGCGACGGCCATAGCTTTAGCGTCCGGACTCTAATTTGAGTGAACCAAAACTCCATTTTGATTGTTTCGACGAGCTCTTTGCAATGGCTTTGTCCATGAGGACATTTGAGATACTTTATTATGATGTTATTTCCCATTCATTCTCAAGCCCTTTTATGTGATGATTCTCTCTTGCTCCAAATGATGTTCTTTTGTATGGAACGTGAGTTTCTCCCTACGATACATCGAAAACCACCAAAACTCATGGAATTCGTCAGTGTTAGGTAAATAATGCATGGAACTTTATGTATACCCCATTTATTCACCGAGGGATTGACGGTCGAAATAGGAAAATAACGACCATCAACAATGGTACTTCTCTGAGTCACTTCATATCGAAAGGTTACTTTTGTAATAATATATTACTCAGAAAACAATGACGTTCAAATTAAACATTAGGTATGTCGTAAGTACATTTTTAAAATTTAAGTTTTGTTCATAAATAACTTTAAATGCATAAAAAGTAACATTATATATATGAAAAGTAACCTTTTTCCTAAATGTTGCGTTTGAAACATAAAAATTAAATATTTTTAGAAAATGTAACGTCTGTTTTTATAAAAATATAACTTTTAATCATATTTATTTGAGTCAGCAAAACATAGTCAAGTGGGTTCTAGTATCGAAGTTATTATTGAAACAAACATGATGGTGCAATCAGATTTTGATATGGATATTCAGTTGTAAAACTACATATATTTTTAAGAATGAAAATGCTTTTAAGAAAAGAATATTTTCCTTTTAAGGTAGGGTCTGCCATATAAGACTAAAGGAGAGGGGTCTCCATTTAGGCTTAGTACAGTAAGGAGGGGGAAAGGAGAGACGAAAATCCACATGTGTCCACATCACCTCCACCCCTCCGCTCCTCCTTCTCCCTGCTCTACCGCCGCATGCTGGTCTCCTCCTCCCCGCGCTAACTCCTCCGCCGGGGTCCTCCTCCTGCACTCTCCTCCTCCCCGCGCCTCCTCCTCCCGCTCTGCCGTCACCGCTCCTCCTCCCTGAGAGCCAATGGACCGGCCTCATTGCTCTCCTGGTGTGATGAGTGATTGTCAACGAGCTCAAGCCCTCCGATAGATTGGAGGCCCTCCGATGGACCGGAGGTAGAGGATGATGAAGACCTCAATGGACTGAGGCAAAAGCCCTCCGATGGACTGTAGGCAAGTCTCGCCGTCGGTCGGCCATGGAAGCTCGGTACACGGAGGGCGGTTCGGCAACGGTGGTGTAAGCCCTCCGATGGACTGTGACGCGACTCCAATGCACTGGAGAAGCCGGGTGCCACCGTGGTGCTCCAACTCGAGTGCATGGCACGAAGGCGTGCGAGGGAGGCTTTGGCGACTTCGGCTCAAAACCGCCACCCAAGTTCAAATGACTTGGTGGGTTGGGCTCCGACTCGCCAAGATAGAAGATTGGGCCAAGACCCGGTCCAGGAAGCCCGCCAAATAAAGTTTCCCGGTTTCTGACTTCAAAACCGGGGGAAGCTTCCGGACTACTAGCTACGTGGCGTACATCCAAGCGAGGCGTGAAGAAGAAGAAGATCAAAGCGTCATCATAGTCGTCCGATTGTATCATTTTCATTTCAGCCCCTTCCGGGCTTTCTAGAGTAAGGATCTTAGTGTTAAATAGTGTCGTTAGGCCTGGGCTATATATACCTTAGTGGCTGGTCATTTATGTGACTCTTCCACCATTAGAAAACCCTAGGCTTAGTTTCCATACAGCCAACTGCTTAAGAGAGAAAGGAGAGCTTTAGGCTAGGATTTGAGTCCCCTAGCTAGTGCTTTTCACATCAAGAGGGAAGATGAAGCGTGGTAGGCTGTAGGAACCTTGTATTAACTGATTTCCCATCTTCTATACATCAAGATTCAACAGCAATTTGAGTCCTTGTGTGTAGCCCCTTCCTCTTCCCCCTTCTAGTTTGGATTTTGGATGAAACTCAAAGGCTTTTGGTGATTTGTGTTTGCCTACGAGTTAATCCTCTTCTTTTGGTGTTTTGGACTTGCTAGGACGTGGAGATTATGACCTAGTTCATCTCAATCCCGTTGGATTGCCACGAGCAAGTCGTTCTTGAGTTTTTCACTTTCTTGCCCAAATATTCACCTCTTCATGAGATCTGAAATTCCCACTAATCTCGTGATCTTTTTCCATAGATCTTTTGGGAATAGCTTTGGAATGGAGCTAAGATAGCCTGTGCCAATTTTCGTGAAATTTAGAGAAGATTTGGTCAAGTTTGAGGTTTGGGAGCTCAAGAACAAGGGCTGTTTCTGACACCACCAGAATATCCAGTAAAAGCTACCGAAACATCCGGCGGGAACTACTGGAACATCCGGTAGCCCCTACCAGAACATCCGGCTGTTCAGCCTTGGGCGTGTCTATCGAAACGTCCGATAGTGCCTACCGAAACATCCGGTGGAGCCTACCGGAACATCCGATAACACCTACTGGATCATCCGGTGTTTCCAGGCAGCCCTGTCTTTCTTTGGTAGTTTTGGTGTTTGGTTCTTTGCTTCGACCTCGCTTTTAGTGTTCCTTGCTGCTGCCCATACTCTTATCTTGCTGTGAACCAGTGAGGCGCATTTCGGCGCGTTGAGTGACGGGCAAGACGATAGTGCGTGAGTCGTTGTTTCGCTTGACTTGCGATTTCTTGATCATTGAGTTTTGTGCTTCTGCTCGCTTGGTGTGTTCCCGTTCAGTGGGTGACACCAAGTGCTTGCTAGACACGTTTCCTTTCAGTGGACGGTGTCTAGCGTTTGTTGTCTGAAGTGTGTCAGTTTGCGCCAGAGGGTTGTGAGTTTAAGTTTTTAAGTGCTCTTATTCACCCCCCTCTAGTCGCACGTCTCGGTCCTACACTCCCCCAGCTCATCTACGCCAGAGGAGGCGCTGCGGGCGGCTCTGAGGCCGGTGAAGAGGGCTGGGGCCAGCAGGAAAAGGCCGGCGAGGAGGCGCGGCCGCCGCCACAGCGCAGATCCGGCTCTGGTAGGCCCAGATCTGGTCCGAGGAGGCGGCCGCAGTGAGGAGGCCGGCAGGCGGCGGCAGAGCGGGGAGGGGAAGGAGGAGCAGCGGCGACGGCAGAGTGGGAGGATGAGACCAGCGGGCAGCAGGGGGAGGAGCGGAAGGAGGAGCGACGGCAGCGGTGGGAGGAGGCCAGGAGGGGGGAGAGGAGCGGAGGGGAGGAGGTGATGTAGCGGGTGACGTGGATTTTGGTCCCTCTTTGCTCCTCCTTGCTGTACTCAGCCTTAGTCACCTCCTTTGAGAATACATTTCAGACCTAGGTGTTTGCTTAGTCTTCACAAAATAGTTTTTCCGTGCCATAGTATTGCCAAAATTGCACTTGTTTTTGGAGTATTGGATACTATAGTCTGGACCAAAGTTTTCAAAACTACAGTATTGTGTAGGGTTTTGATGGAGCTGCACTTAGAGAAGGGGGCTGCCCTTCAATAGTATTAGTGGTTTTTCAAAACTTTGGTCGGTAGACCCTACAATATCTCTAAGTCTTTTCCTTTGCCTTTTTCCATGATACCGCCTACCGCTATACGCACTTTGGTGGCTTATTTCTAGCTTTCCACTATTTTACACATTATAGACCTTTTAGACAATTATAGGGAGAGAGGTACTACATATCCAAAGTCTTTCTGTCCACCTAGGTGGATGGCGATTCCGTCCATCCACCCCTTCTCATCTCTACCTTTCACTACCAATTTGGTCCAATATAGCCCACACATCTTTCCTCCTCCTCCTACTCTATCGGTGCCTTCTTCTCCTTCTTTATTGTGCATCGCCGCCTTCTTAGGATATAGGGTTGGGGGTATGGGGGCTGCCAGTGACAAGGAGGGCCACTGGGCGTGGCCTGTTTGGCAGTCAGGGGCGGATTTAAAGGGGTGTAGGGTGGGCTCAAGCCCCTCTCTACCCTTCCAAATGCCATAGAGGCCCCCATAAGCCCTGCAAGAAAGAAGAAAGGGAAGAAAAAGAGAGAGGAAGAGAAAAATAGAGGAAGAAGAAAAGAGCCTCTATCTCTCTAGGCTGCCTTAGCTACCGGTGGTGGTAGGCCAGATGGCGGTGGGGCTGCTGCCAATCTAGCAGCGGAGAGGGCAGATGGTGGAGGAAGGATTGACGGTGGGTGTGAGCAGTGGCGCGGTTAGGGTGGCGACAGAGAGCGCAAGGTGGCGGGAGCTGCCGGCCTAGGTTGGAGGCGGTGTGCAAAGCGCAGGTGAGCCATGGCGGCCGAGAAAAAAAAGAGAAAAGTGGAAAGATGCGCCTAGTCTAGGTGGACAAGATTCACGTCCACCTGGTAGACACGAAATGACCCAATGTACCGAGCTGATGCATCTCATTGGAGACTTGGGAATATGGCCGTCGGAACATTCGAATTATCCGCATCCGTATATGATAAAATCTCAATATAGATATCTGTATTCATATCTGTTTTAATATGATACTAAAATGGATGTATCCGAATATGTTTTCATTGTTTTTCTCTATCCAATTCTAGATTCGTATTCGAAAACAATATGGAACATTAGGTATCGTCTGTATCCGTAAAGCATAAATTATAAGCCATCTAAATGTTATTTACGGACTAGTAATTATTGTAAAATAAATGATATTAATTTAATTTGTTGTGTATCACTTAAATTATTCAAAAAATAATTATATGATCAAGGATTAATTATATTAATTTTGCTAAGGATGTATCCATACTATTTAAAAGTTATCTCAAAGCTAATGATCGATGATATTAATTTAATATTATTAATCACATAAAACTACGTTTAACAAACTTTAATATACGGATATATTTATTTAATATTAATTATTTTTATGTATTTACTTCTTAAATACTTATTTCATGTTATATTATTTTTTAGCTATCTTGTACTTTAATCTTTACTTGTCTAATAATTTTGTTCCACTGAAACCCCCGTAAAGCACATTAATAATCACTAGCAAAATGCCCGTGCGTTACAACGGGAGAAAAAGATCCTTAAGCACCTCTAGATCATACAAGAATAGCCTCGCAAATAAATTCTATATCATATTGTTTCAAATTTTCTCTTGCATGTGACAGAAATTTAGGTGGTGCTAGTTTGGTAAGAATATTATTTTTTTGCTTTTCCACAATATATAGAACATCGAAAACGGAGTCCGTATACGATATGGATATCCGTTTTCATATAGGCCGCTCCTGCGGTCCTGCCATCTAAATTGGGTTTTCTAATAAATTATAGACCATATTTTCTTGACGATTTTCGTTAATTGCAAGTGAATTTTAAAGTGGTGTCAATTGGGTTGAAAAAGTTGTTAAAACGAAGTAGATATCCGATTTCGAATCTGAATTCCAAGCATCCGTTTTGTATTCTTATTTGAGAACGTACGTAGTTGTATCAAATTTGAATAAAAATATGGTAATCAGTGACATTGCGATCCGAATCAATCCCTATTGCTATTGGAGACCCATGCAATTCTAGATTATCAAAATAGCCATTGACTATCAAATCCTTGACAAGGCTACAGCTGCATCTATCGCATAGCAATGTGCAGCATGGGGCCTGCCACAGCGACGAATGGAGCCTGCTGCAACGACTGGTTCCCTGCGTGGCTTTCTCCATCATGCAGGCAGACATGCCTTTCCTTGTGGGGTTGGATCACCGCTTTGTTCTTCTTGGCTGCAATAATTTGTGCTGCCTGTATAAAAAAGAAGTGGCAGCATTGTGATGGTGCCAATAGAATATGGGGGAAACCAACAAAGAAACAGCTCTCCATGTCCCCATGCACAATACTTGGTTGATGCACAAAACAATGGAGAAACAAAAGGAAGAGAACAAAGGAAAAGGATGTCTATGATTGAAAAATAGCAGGTATTGAAAGGGTTATTTGCTTGCTGAGAACAACTAGCGATGATTTTCTGCAGTGTTGTTCACTGAAAAATAGGGTTACGACCCGCTGGAAAATATTATTTTCTTGTTAAAACTTAATAAGTTGTAACTATCTGCAGTTGTAAAAAAAGAGCCATAGCTGTTGTCAATATTAATTTGACTCAATTTTTCCTCTGCGGTCCTTTTCATATGAAATTACTAAATATTCATCTATTTTTGTATGACATGAAATATTCTAATATGTTAAAAAGGGTACGTTTGTTCTTGTGATTAGACAAAATATTAAAAAAATACACTGAGCAACTTACAGCTATCAAGGAAAATAAAGTCCGTGAGGCTAAAATATCTTATAACATACTTGAATATAGAATAAATAACAATGTAAATGCAAAACGTCACTTTATTTGGAAAAAATATAGTTACGTTTAACAATGTCATGCATTGTGTCATGTCAACTCACATCAATATCTAACGCATTTTTCTTATCAAAAAACAAAATGTAATGTATTTTCTACACCTGTTAAATGTGTACTTAGCAAATAGAAAGTCAACTAACTCCACATGTTAATAAAATGTGATGTGGTTTTGTAGTTTTCTTTATGAAAGATATGTTTTGTAGTTGACCACAGCTAATAACACCTTCTAAGTTATTAATTAATGGGAGCAAAGACTATTGGCAGGACAAGTAAATAAGTTTTGTTAGGAATTATGCTAAAATATACAACACAGCTAGGGCCCAAGAATATGTTTGATTCACATTTTTCATTACATATTTTTATTTATAAACCATTGTGTCCATCTAGAAGTGTGAGATTGCTAAACAAATGGAGCAAGCAAACAATGTACATGTACGTTAGGAAAAGATTTAATGAATACTTTATGGTAATCTATCCATACATGGATAAGAGGTCTAATACTCCCCTTCATCCTAAAATATATGTGATTCAACTTTGCTCTCTGTGTGTTCGAAGAAAAAATATCTGAGTTGGTCCTAAATCAAACAATTCTAGTGTTAGACACATATGAATATAATTCTATTCAAGTACATATTTTGGGCTATTTTTGGATGCTATGGAAGCACTTTTGAAGGAAAAAAATGTATGAGTATCAGTCACATCGCTATTACAAAATCCAACTAGGTAGTTTTGCATATTACTGATCCAAATATTAAAATTGTCGAGTGTACCCATTAAGCTGACTCCGGCGGATCGTCTATCCTATTATCTATATTCAAATTTATTTTGTTTATAGTATAGTTACATTGTCATTTTCATACTATGGACGACCATAGATGTTCTACTGGACTTTGTTCTTATACGAGGACATACAAGATTAGCAGATGAAAATTAAGATTAGGGTACAATTATCCAATTTTCTCACCTGCAGGGGCCCTTTTCCTCCATATGTCAAAGGCGTGCAGTGTTTGGGATGTAGTACGTACCATTTTTGAGCGATAAGCAGGGTTGAACTTTATTTCCTTTGCCTTCAGGTGTTGTACCTCCTTGCCCGTACTCTGATCCGGACAAATGGACATCTATCTGACTATCTGAGGAGTGCGCCACTCTTTCAAAACAGGTGACGTTATACAAAAGCAAAATTCAGCTTGCACATATAAAATGCCATCTCGAGTTTCTCATGATATACTTTTCTCCAGGAAGCCTGTTAATTCCCTGTCTGTACGCTGTCAGAAACAAGAATTAACTGGACCATTAACTATCATTTAAGTATTTATTTATCATATACCTTACGGATAATTCAGATAACTACTAAGGTTTTAAATAGTGGGCTAAGCCGTTTAGCGGTAAATTGATAAAAAAAGTTAAATGGATCAATTTAGTGGGCTATAGCGAACTATTTAGTTTAGCGAAAAACTTTTGAAATAGCTAATAGCGGCTATAGCAGTGGGTGTAGCCGGCTATTTTGATGCTCGGTAACTACTGTCACTGCCAGGTGACTCTGCAGAAAACGAAGGGAGAAGGAAGAAATTGCTGTCAGGGAGGAAGACGGACGCAGGCGGCAGGCCTCCGATTCCGATACCACCAAGGCCAGAGGCCGGAGCAGGGAGCAGTCGCCATTCGCCACGCACCAACCCCCGTCTCGTCTCACTGCCGCGCCCGGCGCCTCTGCGGCTCCGCCCGCCTGCGCCTCCACCGCCACGGCGGCTCCGCGGCTCTCAGGCTCTACAACAAAAGGGTAACTGCGGGGGCAGGCCAGGCGCGGCATCGAGTCCCATGTGTTTGTGCTCATACTCCCATCTCCTCGTGCTCTCCACTGCTGCATGAGCCCCTTGTCCTGTCCCCCGCGCCCCTCTCCCCACCTCGTTCTTCCCATCCCGCGCGGTCTCTCTCTCTCTCCACTAGGCAGCGCCGGTCCACTGACAGCGACAGGTAGAGCGCGCAGAGGAGCCGCCATCTGCGTGTTTCTTCGGTTCGTCCTCCGCTCGCTGCTGCTGCCCTGTCCAGGCAGAGCTGTCGTTTATTTATTCATGAGTTGGCGTCGGCGCCGGCAAGGCGGAGGAGGCGGGGCTTCAGCTTCCCCGGTGCCGGCCGCCGCCTGAAGATCCGTTCGTTATTCTTCTCCGGTCGGCGGCCGAGGTGAGCCGGGTTCTTCCGTTTCTTGATCTTGGTTTGCTTGCGCAGAGCCATTTATTCCACCGAGAGATCTGATCTTTATTTGGCACGAATTTAATGCGAATGCCTTTCTAATTCCGGGTTAAATGCTTTGATCCGGGCTCGGTTTTCTAGATTATACTCGTCAAATGCGCCGTCCTCCCACCCTGAAACGCCCAAAAGGGGATGTTTGTACTGATGCGCTCAGGTTCTTCTTCCTCTTTGCCGTTCTTGCTTTTTCTTCGCCTGTACAAGGTCAATCTGCGAGCTCAATGCCGGTGCTGGTAGTTGCGCCATTCCTCCTTGGGCCGATGGGGCCGCTGCCCTCCGCCCCGAGAGGGACAGGGGAGACAGCGACGCATCTCTGGGCTGGCTGCTGTTTCTTGCACCCCCATTACTGCGTCCCCGCCTTCCTATGACCACATCGCCTCGCCATCTACCACAGAATAGTAGGAAACTAATAATTGCAGTTAAAAAAAGAGGGGCTGCTCAGCTCATTAGATGCCACGGCTTACCATTTCTTGGATCAGTTCGTTTGGGGCAGTCGTTTCCTACTGAAAGGTGGTACTTCTGTTCTTTTCATCTATGTGGACGCAGTGCCAAATTGGTCATCAGTGCCATGTTCCTGGATCGGTTGAGGCTATTTTCTTTGGTCAAATTCCATGTTAACAATGATCAATTCGTGTAGCTGCCCGCAGGAAGTGCCCAACTGTGGTACCATTTATTCTCATTGAAGCCTTGGCTAGCTACTCACACAAAAGGCCGGGTCTATGACGCCATCTGGTCCCTGCTTATGTAGGATTCTTGTGTTTATTGTCAAGGGGACAGGTTGTTCCCTTCCCATATCATTATAAGACGAGCACGCTCCCCATTCTGGTTCCTGCCTCAGTACATCTTGGCTTTAAGAATTCTGTGATTCCGTGCAGTTCAGTAGGGTGCCCCACAATTGATATCCAGTATTTGAAGAGTCTATTCATGAAGTGTTGCTAATATTGTGTGTTTTGATAGGTAGAAGCACCATGGGGCTCTTAGGTATGATGGGGGATTCATTCGGTTGCTCAGCAACAGGTGAGCGACTTGTCTCTGCTGCAAGGGATGGAGACATCCAAGAGGCTAGGGCTCTCTTGGAGCTCAATCCCCGCCTTGCGCAGTACTCAACGTTTGGGATCCGGAACTCGCCCCTCCATTACTCAGCAGCAAAGGGCCACCATGAGGTGAACCATGACTTTTTGTGTACACTTGTTTCCCTTGTCAATCTGCAATAATTCTAGATCCAGTTGCCTTCGTTGTTTCATTTAATCAGTTATCAGTATGTGAATTCTGTTATCAGTATGTGAATTTGTTACTGTTTGACAAATAATCATCTGGTTCCTCTGTGATAGATTGTCTCCCTCCTTATTGAATCCGGTGTTAATATTAACCTTAGAAATTGCAGAGGACAGGTAAATTCTATTCTTTCTCATCTTAGATCTTTGATGATATTCATCCCTGCAGTGAATTTCCATTTTGTATTATATTGGGAAATACAATTAACAAATAAATTATTCCATAAGTAGTTTATGTAACAGTGTGGTTGAAAGCTAATTTCAGGCTTTGTAGTCATGTGCTTTACACATATGTAACTGAAGCTACCTCTTTTTTTGAGAGAATTGGAATAATTAGCTTTATGGAGAGGACAGAAGAACTATAAGTTATATGCCCTTGTTTTTCTTGGTTGAGATATACTGAATGTTAAATAAACGAGGAGCTTGGATGCTGGTTTTTAAGTGTTCAATACGTAAGAATCTGATAGAAATAGTTACTGTGTTGACTATTTGTTAATGGGTATGACTTGATTGTTTACTTACTCTTTACTTTTCTCCTCAGTTGTGTTGCAAGTTCTGTTGTGTGCTCACTCTGTACACTAAACTGTGCAGACTGCTCTGATGCAAGCTTGTCTATATGGTCACTGGAAAGTTGTACAGATTCTAGTTCTTTTCAAAGCTAATGTGAGTTCTTTTTAAACTAACATGAATTTATTCTTGGGTCGAATTGCTCTGAGACATCAATATTTGTAAGTGATCTCTATCTTGAATTTCTAGATTCACAGGAGAGATTGTTTTAGTGGCGCAACGGCTATTCATTTCGCCGCCCTAAAAGGTCATACTCGGTGCATTCGGCTTCTTCTGGCTGATTACGTGCCTAGCTTGTCAGAGTTTTGGACCATTATGCGTGGAAAGTCCACAGATGAAACAAAAAAGGATGCCTTTGATGCCGTGTATGTACAATCCCAACAATCGTCTAAGTTGGTGTCTTTCCTTTTATGTGGTCATCGTCTCATTGCTCATCATTTCTTCTTGTGCTCTCCAGAGCTCTCCGGAGACTAGTTAATGGGAAGTCGGATGGTGGTGTCACACCGCTTCACTTGGCAGCCCTTCATGGGCATGCTGAGAGTGTGCAATTGCTGTTAGATCTTGGAGCTTATGTCTCTGAGGTGACAGTCAATGATGGTTCAACTATTGACCTCATCGGTAAGTATTAAACATAAAAGGCAGATGTTTAAATTGATCCAATTTGTTAAGAACTTGACTATTGGTTCAGTATAAAATTGTAGACAAGTCGATTTCTCCTTTTTTATATGTGATCCTAGATTAATTCAACCTTCATGCAGGTTCAGGGAGCACGCCCCTCCATTATGCAGCATGTGGGGGAAGTGCTGTCTGCTGCCAAGTATGGTGGTTCAGTTTTCTATTTCATGAAAATTTAAGTAATTTGCCAACTCCCATTTACTGATATCTGCTAAACAGCTTCTCATTGCAGCAGGAGCTAACATGGGAGCTGAAAACGCTAACGGGTACACACTCACCAGTCCATCACCAATATTTGTTTTTACACCAAATCAGTTGAGCTTACCACATTAAAAGGTTTTAATTTACAACTACCAGGAACAAGTTATGTTCTTTGTTTATCAGAATTGATGTTATTGATATCTTTACTTAATTGCCTATATAAATTTTACACTGCCATTTTACTATTTATATAGGAAAAAGTATAGATAACCCCCTGAACTATTAGGGGTCAGATACTTCACCCCCTCAACAAAAAAAAGGTATAAAACACACCCTAAACTATCCAAAACCATATAGATAACTCCCTGGGGCGGTTTTGGAGGGCCTAGCGCTGACGTGGACAGTGGTTTGGGCGAGGTGGAACCCGGTCAGCCTTCCACCATGGCCTGGGCCCGCACGTCAGCCTCTGACACCGTGGCATCTCCTCTTGCGTCTCTCACTCCGCCATGCCCGCGCCGCGCCGCCCATGGCCTCCTCCGCGGGGCCACCGTCGACCTGCCCCCGCTCCCGCTGTGTCCCCACCCCCGCTGCGGCGCTCCTCATCCCCAGCGGAGGCCCGAGCAGGAGCAGGAGCGGCAGCTTGGGATGGCTGGCGGCGGAGAGCGAGACGGCCTTGGGAGGCTTGCCGGTGTCGGCGGGCTGGACGAGGACGGGGCGGCGGGAGCGGCGGCGCCCCACGCACCCTCCAGCTCGCGCATCCCGGGCCAGCGGTTGCGCGCCCTCCACCTCGCGCATCCCCAGGCTGGTGGCTGCCCACGGCGGCACCCCGCGCGCTCTCCACCTCTCGCGTCCCTGGGTCGGCGGCTGCTTGCAACGGCCCCGAGGCCCTCCGTCGTCCACGCCGCTGCGTTCGAGGAGCACGCCATATGCTCGTTGTTGAGTCCTGTCTTCCTTAATGAAGCATCTTTCCTTTGTTCCTATACGAACTCTGATGCCATATGCTGGCCATCACTTATACCATGCATCAAACATGTAAAATCTACTTTGTGTTGGGGCATGCTAATGTCAGTGGATTTTCATGTTACTTTTTTGGAATGCTTACGCTTGTCCATTGCTATTTGCTTGAAAGGATGACTCCCTTAATGGTGGCCCGTTCGTGGCACAAAAATAGCGTTGAAGGTATCCTAAGCAAGCAGCCAGAAACTCGAATGCGTATTCTTCCTTCACCATACCTGTGTCTACCATTGATGAGCATTGTCAAAATTGCCCGGTGAGTTATACCAGCCACAATACTTTGGTATTCATATCATCCAGAGTGCATGTGCCACTTTCTGTAAGAACATAACACCCGTCTAAAATTCACTAAACATTTTTGCTCAAGTAGTTGAATCCACATTCCTTTACTTGCTTCAGTGAATGTGAATATCACCAATGCTTTACAGCATTTTACCTATTACCGTTGGGGACTAAAACTTCAGAGTTTTACTGCACCATAGGAGATATTGCATTTCACTGGGTGTAGAATGTTGATAGGATGCCCATTTCAAAATTTGGAGTTCATAAAAAAAAACATAATAAACTGTTATGACATGTGTTCTCTCTTTTGTCCCTAATGTGCAATGAAAAAAAAAAAGCAATTCTACCCTTTGTTGATCTTTTGCAGCGAATGTGGATGGAGGAAAACTTCTGCATCATCCACTTGTCAGGATCCATGCGTCATATGTTTGGAGGTAGAATGCACGGTAGCTGCAGAAGGTACTGGCTAGCTGACTGTCATGATGAATTGTTTAACCCTGCAAGCATCATTGATAAACGCATGTTATCATAGGTTGTGGCCATGAGTTCTGCACCAAATGTGCACTCTATTTGTGCTCCACCACAAGCAGTTCGACATCTATCCGAGGCGTTCCTGGCTCCATATCCTGTCCTTTGTGCCGGCACGCCATTGTCTCTTTCATGAAGCTCACCAGCACCACCCCAATAAAGGAGCTTCCATGGACAAGTACATCACTAGCTCTATGTGCAGCAGGCGCAAGCACAGGTCCTGATCGTGCCAGCTCCTTGCATCGACGGCCTGACATGCGTCGATTGCGCTCCACTTCAGTCCAGCTGGGGTGTTCCTCATTTAGATCCGTTGGCTCCAGGAAACTATCGTCATTAAAGTTGAACTGCACAGGGGCTGAAGAGGCGGTGCCTTGCCTCATCAGCTGTCTCAGGCCAGATGTGCAGCGATCGTCATCGTACAGGGAAAGAATTAGGAGATATTCTGAGTTTTGATAGCATCCCTCTGTCGTTTTGTGCCTCCCTTACTGCGAGTTTTCAGGGTTTGGCAGTTCAAACTTGTGCAGTGTATGTTCATGTTTCTCATTGCTTCTGTTTTCTCGTCGTGTAATGTGCGTGGATGCAGTCCTTGTTGTGGAGATCTGTTTGTGTACACGACTCGTGTTCACCTACTTATATGTAAAGTATATACCATCTCTGTTCTGCAAAAGCCGGTAAGTTAATGGGTCTTTATTGAAAAGAAAATCAACTTTGAGACTTTCAGGGGCAATTTGCCAAGATTGAATCTACCAACTCGATGGCACTGAAAAGTTCAGCTCGTTATCTAGCATTCCCAATAACAAATCATCCATGTTCTGACATTAAAAAAACTATATTATATACGTGGCTCATGTTAGCTACAGGCAGCAAATATGGCACATTTCACTCCCGTTCTATGTCTACGTATAACGAGAATGTGACGCATATGTTCTCTAGATCTGAAAACTTTGGCCTTTCTAGAGCTATATCATCATCTTCCCCACTGACCAGCCCGAAATTGCATAACGAAAAACGTTATATACGTTACCATACCAGAACAAGCCACAAAGAAAGAGCCATAACTTTGAGAAAATTAGACCCCCTTTGGCATGGCTCTTTCTTCTCTTAAAACGGTTCCAGCTCCGAGTCCTTCAATTTTTTGGCTCCTCTAGAGAAGCCGGAGCCATTTTAAAACTTATTTGGCAAAACGCTCTTTCTGTTATTTTTTAAATAGTTAAAAATATGAAATGTCCATACTACCCCTTATCCATTCACCTGCCGCTGGCCTGCTCTTTCTCATCCTCATCCCGTCATCCACCTCTTCCTCTCTCCCTCCCTCTTCTCTTCTCTCCTGGCAGCCGGCGGCCTCATGGCGCATGCGGCGGCGCGGCCCAGCTACGTGGCCCGACGGCGGACCCTCCTCTTTCCCTCTCTTCTCTTCTCTCTCGGCGGCGGGCAACATGACTCCGCGGCCCATGCGCTCCTCCGCTGACGTACTCGCCTCCCAGCGCGGCCCCGGCGCCCCCCTCCCCGCACGGTGTCGTTCCTCTGCTACCTCTCTTCTTTCTCTCCCTGTCTTCTCTCTCTCCCTCTCGTCTCCTCTCCTCTCTCTCTTGCAGTGGCCAGCCCGGCGGCGCGACGACGCTGCTTGGCAGCGCACACGGCACGGTGTGATCCGGCGCTCGGAAGGGGCAAAGAAGGGAAGGGGCGTCGTGGGCGAACGGGAGCCGGTAGAAGCCATGTTTTGGCAGCTCCGGCTCCCTGTACAAGGAAAAGGAAAGGCTCTGGCTCCTTGGATGCTCCGTGGCAGGAGCCATTTTTAGGGAACCCTTTGGCAGGGTTTCGGCAAGAACTGTGCGAGGAGCCGCCCAAGGAGCCCTGCCAAAGGAGGCCTTAACATCACAATACAAAAACAGCATATGCCATGTTTTGGATCAGCTAAAAATTAGCTACTTAAAGTTAGTTAGCATTAGCTACATCCAACTAACTAATGGATGCTAATAGATTACATACCTATTAAGTATTATATTAGGTAGATCTATTTAGATCCAAAATAGGTAATTTTGAATAACTAACAAATAATTACTAGTTGAGTATGTCCAAACTGGCCCTAAACTAAGAATAATTAGCAAGTCTCTAAACCATTTAGAAATTGTAATGGTAAATCAATTTTGCAAAAAAGAAAGAAAAAACAATAACACAAAGTAGCTGATGATGGGCAGTCATATAATGAAGTGATAAATAAGAAAAAGAACATATATTCGTAAACCATTAACTGTTAGACTATTTGCACTCGTGCTACCCTATTTTTCTACCTTAGAAGGAATATCCTGTCCTAGTCATTAGTATCTTGAAATACAGTGTGTAAGGAATATGGCCCCCTAAGCCTTGTGCTTAGTTCCCTAATGTGATTCTGGTAGTTGAAGTAACAACATATGCCATGGGTCTAATATTTTTGTCCAAGTGTTTTTGGTTAAGTCCCAAGATACAAAAGGTGGACTTGGAGAATAAACACCTCAAAGGATGACTTTAAAGACACAAGAAAAGTCCCAAGCCGCCATCAAGTTGCAAGCTGGTGCCCTGACTCGGCGATCCCGCTGACCAGTCAGCGGGCTAGATTTTTGCACGCACCAGACGGTCCGATGGTACCACTAGACGGTCCGGTGGTCATACCACTAAACGATATAGACAGTGGAACAAGATCGATCGGGCCCAAGTGCTATAACGAACCGGACGGTCCGGTGGTCGTGGTACATTGGATGTTCTGGATAGAGGATATATCAAGTTGAAGGCCGAAGCTTCTACACGCACCGGACGGTGCAGTGGTTCCAACTGTCGGATTGCAGTCCAACGGTTGACTTCAACAGCCAGTCAAATGCACGCACCGGACGGTCCGGTGGTGCTACCACCGGACGGGCCGATGGTGACGCAAAAAAGGGGAGAAAACTCCCAACGGCTAGTTTTGAGGCTTCGGCTATAAATACCATCTTGCTCGGCCTCCACATTGTGGTTGGAGTATCCTGAGCTAATACAAGTGTTGAGGCACCCATTTGATCCATCGAAAGAGCCTCATACACACATTTGAGAGTCCAACCACCACAGGAGTTAATAGACACATCCCGGCATAGCGAGAGCTTGCATAGCATCTTGGCTTAGGCCTATTTGTCTAGTATACATGCCTGCATCCACGTCTATCCCTTGTGAGTGTGCGGTTGTAAGTATTGCGAGACCCTCCGGAATGTGGAGTGGCCGCCACCACCTTGTGAGAAGGAGGAAGACCCTTGGCGTTTGGCCAAAAGCTTCCCATAGTGGAGACGCGCGGGGTAGCTCCGCAAGAAGGACTCAGAAGACCCCAACGGCCTTATCTATCCTCTACCCTTGCATGGGCGAGGCCATAGTCCATGGAGGGCTACGCAAGAGATAGGCTTGATCGGGTGGGTGTGAACCGAGGATATTCGGAGACTCGACTGGGGTTGTTTGACTTCCGCCGAAGTCACTTTGCCATCCTCTACCCTTGCAAGGGCGAGGCCGTATTCCTTTGAAGACTATGTGGGAGCAAAGCCCTTTGTGAGAGCCAACGAGGAGTAGGGGGCAGAGACCGCGAGTCTCCCCAAACCTCGGGAAAAAATCTTGGTGTCTCCATCGTGTGCCATCGCCGACATCATCTAGGGAGTTTTCATTCTCTTCCTATCCATTAGCTTCCACATTTACATTCTTGCAATTGTGTGCTTAGTTTCGTAGACTAGCTTGGTAGGTTAATTTATATGTGGAACAAGGTTGCAAGACTTGGCCATGGTAGAATTAGCAACACTTAGCAAAACCGTAGTGCACATAGCTAGATTTATCTTGCTTAGGTTTTGCTTAGTAGTTGTAGTTTTTAGGAGCCTTAGTTCTTAGAAATCCTAATTCACCCACTCCCCCCTCTTAGGCGTCGGTCCAACCTTCAATGAGTATTAGAACCGGTCCGCTCAATCAAGTCCATTTATTGTCATTAGAGCTCACAACTCATATTTGGACTTTTGGCTTCACCACCGGATTGAGTACTAGAGACGTCCTAAGAGTGGGAGGATGAGTACCGGTAGCACTCCTCACTTTGATGGCATGAACTATCCCTATTGGCATGTTAGAATGTCTAGTTATCTAGAGGCCGTAGGTTTGGATGTTTGGAGAGTGACGAAGGAATGAACGAAAACAGACAAAAGCCGATGAAAAAGAAATTGAGCTCAATGCCATTGCTCGCAACATTTTGTTTGAGTGCTGATGTCTTCAATAGAGTACATAGCCTCTCGAGCGCTCATGAGATTTGGCAAATGCTTAAGGACCTCCACGACGGCACAAGTGATGTCAAGGAGCAAAAACTTAGCATGGTTAAAGGTGCTCTAACTTCTTTTACTATGCTTCCTAATGAATTAGATAATGACATGTACTCATGCCTAATTGTTATTGCCAATGAGTTCAATTCAATAGGTGGCACCAAGCTAAGCGACGCTGATATTGCAAGAAAGATCGTCGATGTGCTTCCAAGAGACAAATACATCGCTATTTTCTCCACCAAGACATGAGCAATTTGATGCCCACCAAGGTTCTTGGCAAGGTCGTAGCTTTTGAGAACTATCAAGGGATTGACCAAGACACCTCTTCATCCAAGTCACCTGCACTCACCATTCATGGTGAAAAGAAGATGAAGAAGGGCAAAAGCAAGAAAGAAGCAAGCTCAAGCTCAAGTGAAGAAGAAGAAGAAGATAGTGCTGAAGATGGTCAATCCAAATGCTCCTCCTCCGATGATAAAGAAATTGCAATGTTGATCAAAGGGATCGAGAAGGCAATGAAGAAGCTCAATTCCAAGGGCGTCCCCTTCGCCATTGAGGATATTGAGCACAAACGCCAAAGGAAGAAGGAAAGAAAAGGTGGTTATTTTGGATGTGGTGAGAAAGGGCCTTTCATGGACTCATGTCCTATCATTGCCAAGGAGGAAAAGAAAAAGAGGCACAAGCTCAAGAAGAAGGAAAAAGAAATAAGAGATAGGCACAAGGCGCTTACAAGCATCGGCAAGTGGGTAGATGTGTCAAGCGATGAAGATCATCAAAAGAAGCACTCCCACAAGCCTACTTCACGCAAATCATCCTCTATATCGCACAACTGCCTCATGGCCAAAGGTAAAAATGGAAGCGATGTAAGTGATAACGATGCCTTCTCCCATAATGAGCTTGAACAAGTAGCTAAATTAATTTGTGAAAACAAGAGTCTTAAATCTCAATTGGCTAGCTCATCAACCAATTATGAAGAACTGATGCTTAAGTTTGATATGGTTTTAGACCATAATGATGAGCTAACAATGAAAATCTAGGCTCTTGAACTAAAAGCTACTTCAAGTGATGCATCCACACTCTTTTTTTTTAAAAATCTAAAAAGGATGCTTCTACCTCTTGTTTTGATTTAATTGATAAACCTCACTCATCCCTTTGCAAGCCCTTTGCTAGTTGGTATGAAGAAACTTGCAGAGATGAGGTTGCAATTGAAAATAAGGTCCTTAAGCAAGAGGTGGATCAGCTTATGAAGGATGTGGCAAGGCTACAAGGTCAAAGGGAGCAAGCCCAACATTCTCAAGATAACCGCCCCAACGTGGTCAAGAAGCTTGAGAAGAGTCAAACTGTGGTGTGCTTCCTTTGCAATAAAAAAGGCCACAAGTCCTACATGTGTAGGTCCAAGCAAAAAGAAGAGGCCAAGAAGAGAGAGGGAAAACAAAAGAACTACGTCACTTCCAAGGCACTGTAAAGGCACAAGGGCTAGAGAGGACTTGGAGATTTGGCTAAATTAGATACAAGGTTTCAAGTTACAAAGCCAAGTGAAGAATTTCATCTCATACCCAAGTCCTCCTTGTGTTGGTAACTAGGTTTGCTTTCTTTTGGTATTTCCTTTAGCATCTAGTTGCCTTACTTGCCTAGGATTACGTAAGCATATTTAAATTCAAGTAATGCATGACTCAGCTATCTTACGGTAGATTGCTTGTGTCTCACTATAACCCATGAGCAACCGACATGGTTTCTTAGTTTATGTCCAAATCATAGGGTGAGGTCCTCAATGGACTTGAATGTCTAGTGCATGTCTCCCACAAGTAATTCAAAAGCTTGTATGCACACTTTTAGGGGGAGCCTATCCTATGGTGTGTGTCACTTTGAGACTAACAATGCTTTCAAGTTTATCATGTGTGTAGTCTTACCCATGTCCCTAGAGGTATGCTGAAGTTAAGAAAAATGGGCTTCAATTGGTAACACCTTCCTTGATGTACATTTCAATTATTTAGAGCTACCTCCGTGCATAATATAGTTTAAGCTTCCCCTTGTATTGAATGACTGTATGTGCATTTGGTTCGTCTACCATCTTATGTATGCACACTTTTAGCGGGAGTTTAGCTTATGTTTTGCGAGTCTCTTGTATTGTGATCCATTCGACTTTCATATCTTAAGGATCATAGTATGTGGGACTCTCCCTTGTGCTTTTAATGCTTTCCTTTTTGGTGTTTGATTCCAAAGGGGGATAAATTGTGGACCCAAGCGAGCATGCAAGGAGTTGAACATGAACCGAGAAGTGAAGATCAAAGAGGACCAAAGGGGTTGCCGCATGATCAAGAACAATGGGGGAGAAATGAAGATCAAGATAAGGCAATGGTCCAAAAAAAAGAGGGAAGTGGCATTGGAGTAAGGGGAAACTTATGTCCATTGACCACAAGAGGGTACAAGATCATGGGAAGGGCAAGACATGAGCAAATTCTTCCAATCTTTGGCGAATTAAAATGTAAATTGGTATCATTGCATATTCCAATTAGCATCCTTTGTATTGTTCTTCAATTGGTATCTTTTGTTGCTTGCTTGGTCGTGTTGTCATCAATCATCGAAAAGGGGGAGATTGTAAGGAAAATGGCCCCTAAGCCTTGTGCTAGTTCCCTAATGTGATTTTGGTAGTTAAAGTGACAACATGTGCCATAGGACTAATATTTTGTACAATTCTTTTTGGTTAAGTCCCAGAAATACAAAAGGTGAACTTGGGGAATAAACACCTCAAATGATGACTTAAAAGATACAAGAAAAGTCCCAAGCCACCATTAAGTTACAAGCCGGTGCCCTAACTCGGCAGCCCGCTAGCCCGTCAGCGGGTCGGATTTTTACACGCACCAGACAATCAAGTGGTACAACCAGACGGTCTAGTGGTCATACCATCGGACAATATAGATAGTGGAAGAAGATCGACTGGGTCCAAGTGCTATAACATACCGTATGGTCCGGTGGTACACTGGACGTTCTGGACAGAGGATATATCAAGTTGAAGACTGTAACACCCTAAAATTCTTGAAAAAAAACTTTATAATATATGTGATGTTGCACTCATGCCTCTTGCATAGTGTTTATTGTATGGAAAATGAATTTCAAAATTTGGATTCAAACCGCGTTCGAAAAATGAATTCAAAACTCCATTTGAAAATTGTTTTGGAAAATGTTTGAACAAAAACAAAAAAAGAAAAAAAAAAAGAGAACCATCCCGGGCCTAAACCTCTCTCTTCCTCCTCTTTCGGCCCAACCGGCCTCCCCCTCTCTTCTTTCCCCCCTCTGCCCAACTCTGCGCCGGCCTTCTTCCCCTGCACCAGCCCGCTCCCTCGCCTCAGCCCAGCAGAAACCACCCCGCCCCACCTCTCTCTCTGGACGCTGGCCCCCGCCGCCTCCTATCACCAACGCGCGGGGCCCGCGTGTCAGGCGTTTCCCCAACCTCCTGCCGTCCGCCTCTCTCCCCCGAAGCGCCTGTTGGAAACCAAATTCCCACTCAAAACTCCGTTAATCTTCAATTAAATTCGCACCAAGCCTTCTCCGCTCACTCTCCGCTCAATCCCCCACTCAATTCGAGCAATAACTCCAAGAAACGGCTCCACCGAGCTCAATGGCGGCTGCAACTTCGGCCCCATGCGTACCGGTCGGAGTGCCTCCTCCCGGGCTATAAAAGAGCCTCCCCGACCCTCCTTTGCTCTCATTTGTTACCTCCCACCCCTCCACTCCGCTCGGGTCTCCACCAAACGCCGCCGCTGCAAGCTCCTTCACCCGCCGCCGCTCACCTCCGTCGCCCCGCCTCTGTGGACCTCCTCCGCCGACGAGGATCACTGGGGTGAGCTCGCGTATCCATCCTCGTTCTTTTGAGCTAACTGTCTTCAAGTTTTGCGCACCATAGGCCGGGTTTGAAGCTCTTCAGTGCTTGCGCCACCGTTCGCCAGAGTCTGCCGCCGCGCCGGCCTGCTGCGCAGTCGCGCCGGGCCGAGCCGAGGGCCTCCGCCGCCGCTCGCCGGAGCTCGCTGCGGCGCCGTTCCTCTGCCTGGACAAAGACGGTCGAGCCAGCCGCCCTCCGCCGCCTCTCGCTGGGGCTCGCTGCCCGCGCCGCCTGCTGCTCGGTCAGGCCGAGTCGTGGCCCTGCTGCAAGCCGAGCCGAGCAGCCCTACCCGCGCCGTCCGATCTCAATCCGGTGGCCCAGAGCGCCCCACGTCCTTCCCTCCGCGGTGCACCCGGTCCACCGTGGACTGCAGTCCAAAGGCCGCCGGTCCACCGCGCCGTGGACGCAGACCACCGGCCGCGGGCCCGCTGACGTCGCGCTGGCGTCACCTTTTTCTTTTTCCAGAGAATTCAAATGTTTCAGTTATTTACAGAAATGCCACTGATATTCAAAAGGTCATAACTTTCTTGTTTTAAATCCGTTTTGGGTGAATCTTTCGCCTACGGATTCGTGACAGCGAGCACTTTCTGTTAGACTAGGTTTTAAACAGTTTTGGGCATATATGTTGTACTGTTTCTTACCTTTTTGTGTATGTTTGGTTTGTGTTGCGCAGAAGGTGAAACAGTGAACTTCTAGGACTCGGAAGTTGAGTTCGCCGACTTCACCCATTCCGAAGGCAAGTCCGTTGATCATGTGCAAGCACCGATATTTTGGTTTTGTAGTTAATTTAGATAGTCATGCTTTGCATAAACTGAGCAAACTAGTAGGACTTACTAGTTTGCCTATGGCAAAGGGTAGAAAAACATCCATGCTTAGGCGCTTTTGGGATGGGTTAATAATCAATTAAAGTTTAATTTTACGTTGAGGTCGGAACCTCGTGAATTTTGGACAAGGGGGGAAAGAACCCTGGCAGGATGGAAGGTTTTGGTGGGGGCTTGGTTTGATCGGTGGATGGATGATGGTTATGTGTTCGTTCCTGCCTTGGGTTTAAGGACCGTATTTTAGGAGCTTGTCTTCCTGGCTTAACAGCACAACCATGGGATCTAAATGGGCTATGGGCTTGGTTGAAATTTAATGGTTCCGGTCTCAATTGCACCGTTGTGGTTTGAGTGGCACAAGAGGGGGGCCCCAGGGGTCTGCGGACTTGAGTACGTGGGCTGAATCCTTAGTGGGTGCAAGGTGGGCTGGACGAAGTTATTTGTAGACCTTGTTGTGTGACCCCGGCCAGACATCTCAGGCAATGTATGGCGAAAAGAGAAAACACTACCCGTGGTGAAAGTGTGCAACCTCTCGAGAGTGTAAAACTGATATATCAGCCGTGCTCACGGTCAATAGCGGCCACAGACTCCTTCTAATTAGTTGGTTTGGGGGTTGGTTGGTTGGGAGTTGTTGGTTCCTTGTTCAGATGGATCATCCGACGTTCATTCTCTTAACATAGTTAAATAAAGCTAAGGAATAGGTTCAACATAGGCGCTGCATAGGAAGCTCCACCAAAAAACCTTTCATGCATAGCCCTTTTTCCTCGCTTGCTGAGTGCTCCTGTGCTCACCCCTTGCTTTCTTCCTTCTTCTCTACCGTTGTAATCTTTTAGCAAAAGTTGGTCAAGACGGGGAGTATGTGGATGACGATGGGTTCGATCCGGACGCCCCGTTCTAGGCTGGAGCTAGCGTTCCCCCGGTCGACGTACCCTATGGAGATTATGGGCCGTATGATGAAGCTTATAATAATTAGAGTTGTAATTTTCTTTCAGATCCTCGGGTCATTTTGTAATAAAGTATGACGTTATGACATGGTTGTATGACTCCGCTGATGATGTCACTCATGTGTATGGTTTCGTATCCTGACATACACATGTATTTATATTCTTGGTTTTGTTGACAAAATCGGGTGTGACAAAGACCAAAGCTTCTACACGCACCGGACGGTTTGGAGGTTCCAACGGTTGGATTGCAGTCCAATAGTCGACTTCAACAGCTAGCCAAATGCAAGCACCGGACGGTCCGGTGGTGAGACAGTAAAGGGGAGAAAGCTCTCAATGGCTAGTTTTGAGGCTTGGGCTATAAATACCCTCTTGCCCGCCCTCCAAATTGTGGTTGGAGTATTCTAAGCTAACACAAGTGTTGAGGCACCCATTTGATCCATCCAAAGAGCCTCATACACACATTTGAGAGTACAACCACCACAAGAGCTAATGGACACATCCTGCCATAGCGAGAGCTACCATAGCATCTTGCTTAGGCCTATTTGTCTAGTATTCGTGACTGCGTGCTTGTCTATCCCTTGTGAGTGTGCGGTTGTAAGTCTTGCGAGACCCTCCGGGGTGTGGAGTGGCCACCACCACCTTGTGAGAGGGAGGAAGGCCCTTGGCGTTTTGGCCCAAAGTTTTCCATAGTGTAGACGGCGGGATAGCTCTGCGAGAAGGACTCAGAAGACCCCAATGGCCTTATCCATCGTCTACCCTTGCGTGGGCGAGGCCATAGTCCATGCAGGGCTACGCGAGAGATAGGCTCGGGTGGGTGTGTACCGAGGATATCCGAGACCCGACTGGGGTTGCTTGACTTCTGTGGAAGTCACTTTGCCATCCTCCGCCCTTGCAAGATCGAGACCGTATTCCTTTGACGACTACACGAGAGCAAAGCCCTTTGTGGAGTGCCAACGAGTAGTAGGGGGTAGATATCGCAAGTCTCCCCGAACCTCGCGAAAAAATCTTGGTGTCTCCATCATGTTCCATCGCCGACACCGTCAATGGGAGTTTGCATTCTATTCCTATCCTTTAGTTTCCGCATTTGCATTCTTGCAATTGTGTGCTTACCTTCCTAGACTAGCTTGATAGGTTAGTTTATAGGTGGAACTAGGTTGGAAGACTTGGCCACGGTAAAAATCCTAATTCACCCCCTCTTAGGCGCCGGTTCAACCTTCACAGTGCACAATCCTCTGCGCTCGTGTTAGGCTATATCTCATACCCTATATCAACTACCATCTATTTTATTATTTTTTCCTCCCTCACCTACCCACCCACACACTCTCTCTCCTACTTTTCCTAATCCCACTGGTGTTTGCATGCGCGCGAAGAGCCGTGGTTGGAGCAGATGAGAGAGTGTGTATCAGCGTAGCGTCGAAGATGTACAACGCCACAAATAGGGTGGGAGAGGCCTCATTGGATTTTGCTGTAGCCAATGGGGTGCGCCGGTGCAGCAGGTAGAGTATGGATTCCTACCCTATCCATTGCGTAGGGTAATGTTTACAGCAACAACTGCGGACAGCCTTATGTTCATCTAATTTGTATTTGCCTAACCTACGAAACCAACTAACCCAGGTCGACGAACTAACCAAACCGGGCGAAATAAACCCCCTCCTCAATCCTATTAAAATGGTATTTGATGGTGGTTTTCTATTTTAAAAACAATGAAACATTGTTTAATCCCTATAAATTTATAATTAATTTATTTTAAACAAAAAATATATTAAATTTGTACCAATGTTTTCTTGAAATATAGCCAATTTACTCTATTTTAATATATTCAGATATTAGGGGTTTATTCCTACATCTAAATTTATTACTCCAAATATTATTATAAATTAGCAAATCGTATCCAAGTATCTTTAAACAGAGCACCAACTAGATAGTAGTATTTTAAATTTAATATGAATTATAGTAGATTTCAGATATTACACATTTTTGTTATTTTACAAATAGAAATAATTATGAATATATACTGCTTTCAACATGGCTGGTGGGGGTATTTTGCCTCGTTTGGCAAGTTCAAAGACGGGGTTCGTAGTTAGAGGTTGAAAATATGATAACCATAATCATTTAATTTAGGGTTGTAAAGTAGTTTTTTCTTTACAAAAAACGCCTTGGCTCTGCTGTTGTGGAGAGCACTTGACAACTCGAATTCAAAAGCTCGAAATTGACTCAGAAACTCCACTGAACAGATACGTACCTAGTCAAACAGCGAATGAAAACTTGGCTCGACGACCAAAAGAAAGACCGCAAGGCAAGAGAAGCAACAGATCAATCATAAGTGTCTCACTGGCCACTCCGCACCAAAATGCGTATTACTAATATACAGCAAGCGAAGAGTACGGATAAACAACGAGAGGAACACTAAAGTAAGACCGAAGAAAAACACCCAGCCAAAAACACCAAAGAAAGGCAGAGCAGGCTGGCATTGTCGAATAGTCCAGTTGAACCAGATTGTATGGATGGTTGAAAGACAGTCCGATGAGATCTGTCGGATCGTCCGACTGGTTGAACTGGATAGTCGACTAGTTGAACTAAACGGTCTGATGATACCTACCAAATAGTAGTTCGGTTGAAGTGGATTGTCTGGCCAATTGAACCGGATAGTCCGATACAACTAGAAACTACACCGGTTCTTGAGCTTTCAAACCCAAAAACTTATTCAAATCTTCTCCAAACTTCATGAGATTTGACACGGGCTATTTTAGCTCCATTCCAAAGCTAAGATTTATGGAAAAAGATCCTAGATTAGTGGGAATTTCAAATCTCACGGAGAGGGGAATACGTGGGCAAGAAAGGGGAAATCTCAAGAACGACTTGCTCATGGCAATCTTGTGGGATTGAGATGAATTACGTCATAATATCCACATCCTTGCAAATCCAAAATAGAAAAATAAGAGGATTAACTTGTGAACGAATACAAATCACTAAAAGTCTTTGAATTTCATCCAAAATCCAAATTAGAAGAAGGGAACGAAGTGGGCTGCACACATGCACTTGAATTGAGAACGAATCTTGCTAGATTAATTCCTTAAATCAAGTTCTTACGAAGATTCCTATAGGCTACAGCCTACTACCCATCATCCACCCTCTAAGGTGAAGACCACTGGCTAGGGGACCCAAAACTTAGCCTAAAACTCTCATATCTCTCTTAATCTCTTGCTTGTTTGGAAGTGCTAAGCCTAGGGTTTCAAAGATCCAAGAGATGGCCTAAATGACCAGCCAAGTCATTATTTACGCCCCAAGCTTAACGACGCAAATTAACACAAGACCCTACTCTAGAAATGCCTGGAAGGAGCTGAAATGAAAAGATATAATTGGATGATTACGATGACGATTCGATCTTTTTCTTCTCCACGCCTTCCTTAAATTTTGCACCACATTGCTAGTAGTCCAATATCCACTCGCGGTTTTAAAGTCACAAACCAGAAAACATGAGTCTTCATCTAGGCCGAGCTTGGCCCATTTCTTCTATCTTGGCGAGTCGTAGCCAACTCACCAAGTCATTTGAACTTGGGTAGCGGTTTTGAGCCAAAGCCTCCCTCGCACGCCTTCACGCCATGTACTCATGTTGGAGCACCATGAGCACGGTCGGCTTCTCCAGTCCATCAGAGCTGCCTCACGGTGCGTTGGAGGACTTACACCACCGTCGCTATTCCGTCCCTCCATACACCGAGCTTCCATGGCCGATTGACGCCGAGTCTTGCCTCCGGTCCATTAGAGGACTTTTGCCTCAGTCCATCAAGGTCTTCATCATCCTCTACCTCCAATCCATCGAAGGACAGGCCGGTCCATTGGCTCTCAGAGTAGACATTAGCTGGGTGACTCACCGGCAATTGCCGCGCCGGAACCATTATTCCATTCTCCTCGTGTGGGATTGTGAATGTAATCTCCTGTGCGGTCAAGGACAGGCTGTTGATGGCCTGGTAGAAGAGATCTAGCGACAACGACGAATTCACAGCGCCGAGCCATCGCACTGGACCTGCCACACTGGTTCCGGCACTGTCTCCTCAGAATCGACTTCTGCTGGCGTCCAATCGGCGATGAAATCTACCAGAGCCTGAGACTTGATAGCTGACCTTCGGATGAATTCAACCGAATACTGAGACATTTCGATGGCCCACTTGTCGATTCTACTGGGCGCGTCCTTGCTGGCGAAGATGTCCTTGAGAGGGTAGGTGGTTGGGACCAGAATGCGATGTGCTTGAAAATAGTGCTTGAGCTTTCGCGAAGCCATGATTACTGCATAAGCGAGCTTCTCCAGCTCGGAGTATTTTTGCTTGGTTGGAGAGAGGGCCTCAGAGACGAAGTAGACTGGCAGCTGCTGGCGTTTGTTATCAATTTCGCGCTCTTGCACCAGAACACCGCTCACAGTGGTTTTGGAATCGGCCACGTATAATAGGAGTGTGGCGCCTGGGTCAGGGCCTGTCAGAGTGGTGAGATGCTGCAAGTGGTTCTTGAACTCATCGAAGGCCAGCTGATGCTCACATGACCATCGGAAAGGAGCCGTTGACTTTAGTAGTTGAAAGAATGGGAGGCTTCGGTCAGCTGACCTTGAGATGAATCTGCTCAAAGCTATGATTCTGCTGGTGAGCTTTTGGACGTCCTTGACACAAACCGGAGGTGACATATCTATTATGGCTTTGATTTTCTCCTTTCTTTCTAGGGTTTCTTTGGTGTATTTACAATATTTGGTGGAATGACCTGCGTCCTCGCCATGGAAGACGCAGTAGTACTTGTGATTTTGGGATCTATGCTTAGGTTTGTCCTTGCTTGAAGGTTTTTGAGTGGAGTTGTGGCTATGGTCTGAGGAGATGTTGACGATTTGGCGGTGGTTGGGTTGGTGATAATCGTCGCGTGAGCGACGATTATGGTTTTGATTGTAGCCACGATCATCGCGATTACAGTGGTATTCACGATCATCGCGATCACGGTGGTTGTTGCGCTTGACAGGGGGGTCGGAGGCTCTGGTGGAATGCATTTTTTGAAGGCAAAGTCTTTTGTCGTGGTCTTGATTGCAATACTTTTTCATGACCTCGAACATTTGAGCCACTGAAGTCGGAGGTTTCCGAGAGAAATGTTCAACGCAAGGGCCAATGCCTAGGTTTCTAGATGTAATTAGCTTGGGCTTTGAGTTGCATGAAACGACGGAGGTAGTCGGCAAGGGGCTCTTGCGGAGCTTGCTTGCAGTTGAAGAGGTCACTGATGGTGACACTGGATGGCTGAAAGTTGAGGAAATTTTGGAGGATTTCTTTGCGAAGTTGGGACTAGGAAGTGATGGAGAACGGTGTCAGGGAAGAGAACCAAGTGTGGGCGATACCGTCGGCTGCAATGACGAAGGCCTTGGCAAGGACGGCCTCGTCACCGCCGGCGGAAGCAATTGCTGCTTCGTAGCTCATGAGAAATTTTTTGGGATCAGAGGTGCCATTACTGTCTTATAAGTCGTTGGCTATGGGCGGAGCTGAAGCTCGATGGAGAGCGGTGATTGAGGGTCGAAGGAGGCGATCTGGTTTTTGTTTAGCGATGGTTGGCGAAATTGATGGAGATTGTGGTTTGGAAATTGGTCATGAATATGATTGTGGAAGTTGGAATGTGGGTTTGGGCTGGGCTCAAGGGCTTGATCATCGACGCCTGAGGAGTTGCCTGCGAGACCCTCGGCCGATTCCAACTCCTCAAGCTCCGCGTAGACCAGAGCCATTGATTGCTTGGTTTGCTGAATTTGCTCTTTGATCGCTTCGATACGACTTCTCTTGCGGGCTTTATCCTCCAATTCTTTCTTCTTCCTTCTTGCTGCTTCCAACTGTTCATGCATCTGACGGAGCTCTGCTTCATCTGGATCTTCGTGCTCTGGTACAACTGATTGCACTGGAGCTTTTGCCTTGGAAAACGAAGACAATGCCGCTGCTCTGGCCTGAGCTTCGGCGTCCTTGGCGTTGGCCCCCTGCTGCAGCTGGGTGTTAGGTGGGGTGAGCCCCAACTGCGAGGTCCTCGGTGGAGTGAAACCCGCGGGTGGGGTGCTGCCGGTGAATTCACCGGCAGCTGAAGGGGAAGCTGCATCTTCAGGAAGCTCGACCATGGGACGAGCTTAAATGGTGGGCGCCAACTGTTGGGCTTTAGAAAACCGAATCCCCACAGTACGAAGGACAATGGACTGAACTGGAAAAGATAAAGCTGAAAAGTAAAAGCAGCGACACCTTTTTCAATAAAGTGATTTTTCCTTGGCATTTCAACCGTCTTTTCAGGTACAGGAAACCCCTTTTTATAGGGGAAGGTGAACCGACTTAGAGTACAAAGATAGATTTGCCCTCCATACCTACTACATTCGGGGAATATTCGAGAGCAAATCGGTTACTTCATAGGAGACCTCAACCACTCCCTGCTACTGAGCCTTCGCTCTAAACCTCGGACCTTCGCCTTCATTTTTGAGCCTTCGATTTAGGCATCAGACCTTCGCCTTCATCTCCGAGCCTTCGGTTTAGGCATCGGACCCTCGCCTTCGTCTCCGAGTCTTCGCTTTGGGCTTCGGACCTTCGCCATCCTCTCCGAGTCTTCGCTTTGGGCTCTAGACCTTCGCCATCATCTCTGAGCCTTCGCTTTTAGGCTCCGGACCTTCGCCTCGCGTCTCAGGCCTTCGCCTGGGATCCTGGAAAACCGACTTTGCAGACTTTGTTAAGTAAGCACTTAAATCAATCGAACCGGTGCTTCGCTGGGGCCTCGGGGATGATGGCGAAAGTCCCCAACACATATATTCACTTATAGAAATCCACGCGTGTATATTATACCCCTATGAGTACTTAACACTAATAAAATAGTTCCTTCTGGAATAATTGAGAAAAATATGAGATATCATGCTAAGTTTAGGACTTAACTCAATTAGGTTGATATATATTCACCTTTCAAGTAAAGAACCAACGGCCTTTTCAAAAGAGGGGTATCTTGAATGTTAAATTGAGTCGTTGTTGCAAAGTTCAAATGTTGGTAGGGCGAGAGGCAAAGGCGTCATAGTCATCAACATCGTTGCCTCGTGGATCTAGCCTCCAGTGGTGGATCCTAGCAACGCTTGCAACGCCCTGCGCTGGATCCGATGACGAGGCCACCTTAGGCTCCCTACCGCCAATAGGCGGTGCGCGAGCCGTGGATCCACCGGAATGTCGACCGCCTTAGGTTTTCTCCTATTGGGAGGCAGTGCGGTAGTGACAGATCCACCAGTGAAGAGCGATCTCAGTGAGAAAGGACGTGGTGCGGCGGGCGGTCAGAAGCGGCGCCGGGAAGAGAGGGCAAAGAGGAGGCAACTAGTGGGTGGTGAGGGGCGGCGCGGGTGAAGGAAGGGGAGAGAAGGCAAAATCAGGTCAGGAGGGTGCATATGCGGGGGAGAGGAGGCGAAGTGGTTTGGAGACAAATTAGGAAGCAAGCATGCCTAGGTCATGGATAAATGCAATCTATGATGTTTTTCAGAAAATGGCACCATGACTTTGTTATGAATCACCATAATTCTTGTCGTGACATTTAAGTGCATTTTTGAATAGGACAAATTATTGTAAAAAAATTCAACGTGTTATAATATATTTGTAAACCGAGGTAGTATAAATAAGGGGAAACTCTTGGGATGATCATTGCTATCGATGCAACTGGTAGCAAATGATGAGAGGTTTGTTACAGTGTTTGAAATTAATTGTAGCTATTCATTTGCTCCAATCTAATAGCTACAATTTAGGAGGAATCAATTCAAAGAAACCGAAGTTGTGGACCGAAACTTAAATCTTGTGGACCGAAACTTAGATCTCATAGACCCGGAACCAACGATTTCTCTAATTGTTTCACTAAACTTATGTACCGGAACAAAAAACATGTAGGACCGGAACTAGGTTTCGGAACCAAAAACATGTAGGACCGGAACTGGGTTCCTCTCAAGCACTGTAAAAAATCTCAAATGATGATAGAAAATAAGAGGAAGGTTTCCAGCCTAAAACTGTAGTTATACAATTATATGCCTCGTAATTTTTTGCTTTCCAATATTGAAGACCTTTTGTTAGAAACAAAAACAATAGAAAAATTATCGGCAAATGGGGGGTAACACAGGACAACTGGAACATGATCACAGGAATAAATTTCGACCAAACTCTGCATGATACGAAGAGGATAAAGGAGGAACTAATCCGTATGATCTGAATCTGTACTGCTGAAAATGAACATGGTAATAAGAAACCAACAGCCAATACAGGCAAAACAACAGTGGGACGGGGAACACCAATGTCCAGCTGGCGCACACGCACCATTAGCAATTCATACGATCGATCACAGTACAAAGGAAACAGAAGAACTCACCTGCTAAATCATAATTTCAGACCTTCGATGCTCATCAACAAGGCGAGGAATAAGATGAATTACCGGACGACGCTAGAAAACGTAGGATAGCAGAGATGGTTGTCTCGAAAATGCAAGAGATGAAGCAAATCAGAACCAATGGACCTTGATCGGCGGGGGCGGTCCCAGTCTAATTCAGCCACCGGAGGGCGCCGTCGAGGCCAGCGAGGTGCTCTCCTGCGAAAACCTCGGCTCGGTGGCCGGTGCCCACGTCGGCGGTCTGGCGGGCGGAGATGAGAAGCGCCTGGCCTCGAGGGGCTCTGTCCGCAGACAGATTATTGACGCGGCACAAATCCACGGAGCCGCACGTGTCCTCAGCGCCCGAGCCCTTGCGCGACGGAGCTGGGCGAGACCAGAGACTCGACCCAGCCGCCGGGCCTCGTCGTAGACCTCGTCGATGGAGCGCAGAGCGGCCGCCAGGCTGGCCGCACCGCCGCGGGGCCTGACGATCCCGGGCGCCGCCATGAGGGACTCGGCGACGGCGAGGCCACCTGCCGCGTCCGCCAGCACATGGACGGCACACCCTCAGGCCTCATCGCCCTGCGCCCCGGCGCGTCGCCCACGAGCATATATAGGCGCCTCCGCGAGGTCCTCCATCACGTCGATGAGCGCACGCCGGCGCCGGCGCATCTCTCTGCTGGCGTGTTCTGTTTCTGTTTCTGTTTCTGTTTCTGTTTCTGTTTCTGTAAGGCTTCGCCGCAGTTCGCCGCGCGTCCTTTGGATGAAGCACTACGCCGCAGGCCTGGCGAATTGGCGATGTAGACCCCACGACCGTAACGGAAAATTGACCACGACTCCACGGGAGTGTCGTTGGTGCCCAGGTGAAATTAGAAAATCAGATTCCACTCGAAACGACGTGAAAAACAGATTGACGGGCGCTTGAAACAATGGAGGGCAACCGGAGGTAGATTCTCGTGGTAAAAACGCCGCATTTTTCACCACCCGAGCCGACCCCTCGCCCACACCTGCAAATTTGCTCCCCGGCTACCTGGAAGAGAAAAGGCGGAGCAGGGGAGAGACAGAGAGAGCGCGCGCGTGCTTGGCGCTTGAGGGCAATGGAGCCCAGCTGGAGGGAGCTGCCGAAGACGGTGCCAGGGACCCTCCTGATCGTCGCCGACGACCTCATCGGGCTCGGTGTGTTCCGCGCACCGGTCGCTCGACACGTTCGCGCAGGCGGCGCGCATGCTCCGAGCGGGTGCGACTGCCACCGAGTTGCACAACCTCACCAACCACCTCCGGGACTTGCCCTCCGCGGTCCTCGACGGCGCCATCCGCGAGCTCGCCCGCCTCAGGGACCTCCACCTCAGCACCGGCGACCTCGACGCCGAGGGCGGCGGCCTCGGCCACCACCCGGCTCCGGACACGGACCCGTCGTCGCAGACCAGGATGGCCCACCACAGGGATGCCATCGCTTACGCCAGGGACGCGGAGCGGAAGCTGCGGTCGGCGGCCTACATCGCCCGCGCGTGCGGTTCAACATACCTCGCCGTCGCGGCTCCTCGTCCTGGACCGCCTGGACGTCGAGGGTCCTGCGCCTCACCCAGAACGCCGTTGTCGCCACCGTTTTGGCGCTGCACGCCCTGCGCCGGATGCGCGACGCGGTTGCTGTCGAGTTCCACGACGCCTGCAGGGATCTCAACGGCTAACTGCGTTCGTGCGCGGGCACGGATGGAGGCTCCAACCTCCAAGTCGAAGCACCCACAGCTGTTGCATGCTGCATCGGCCATCTGCATCGATCGGTCGCAGCAGGACAATGTGTGAGTTTTCCCCCTGCGCACAGACTTTGCCAGTTTGTCAAGCTCGTTGTTCTCTTATGCGAGAGGCTATTTTGATCCCGTCGTGTTTGTGGGGAATCACATCCATGTGAAATTGTGAATATTGCTACTCGATATGAACGTGCGGTGGTTCCACATTTGCTCCTAGTGCATTCATCTGTCAAGTTCGTCAGACTTCAGAGTGCAGAGTACTCTCGATCGATCTCAATCATGTATCTGCTCGTTCTCTGAACTTGACTTGCCTATTGACTGATATTGCGCTTGATGGGATCTGCGCGCGCACAATCTGCTACACAGGCAGATGTAATATCTGTGTGTTGATGCTCATTGTTTCGTTTCTCATTCTTCACGTTCAGTTTTCAGTTTATGATGCAGACGGCAGAATGTTTAACCAGTACCAGTAATAACATGCATATAATAGATTATGAGGTTACTGATTATCCGATCAATTTGCCAGAAAGAGGCCTATATGCATTCAAATATTTGATGCACCGATATAATTATGTTCATCAAATAGACTTGTATTCACAACAGCTAACACGGGCATTCATCATTCATTGAGTTTCCTGACATTACGCGGTGCCTTGCTCGGCGTTTGATTGGGCCTACTGATAACAGAACACGGCGCAGTCAGCTACCAGACTATACGATCATGGCGTGACTCCACTGTCTCCCCTCCAGCACTGCCAGTGTTACTGGATCCCGCGACAAGTCCGGAAACTCACCAACAAAACGTGAGAATCCATTCAGGAGAACAGATGTCGGCGGTAGCTGACTCCATTCCCGTTGCCACTTAGCTTAGAAAAGCAACAAGTTAAGCGCTCTGTTCATTTCTGCAATCCAGCATCACTGTAAATCGATACCTCTACTGTCTGATTCTTATGTGTGTACAGTAGACAGATTAAAACAGCTTGACTGTAGTTTAGTATATACTCCGGTACATTTTAGTTCAAAATGGATGGAACATCCTTAGTTACACATTCCAACTCATCCTCGTTCCTTCTATTCCATTGTAAGATGTTTTTGTTTTGTCCTAAATCCGCTAAAATTTACAAGCTTAAATTTGTTTTACTAAATCGATCCATTTAGCATTGCATTGTGGATGTTAATAGTTTCCCCCAACTGACCGTAAACAAAACTACTCCTTCCATCCCAATTTATATGTCGTTTGATTTTTTTGACACTGAATTTGACTTGCTCATCTTTATTAAAAAAAATCATAATTATCATTTGTTTTTATTGTGATTTAGTTTAACGTATAATATATTTAACTATGAATTGAATTTTTCTATATTTTCGCAAATATTTTGAATAAGATGAAATGGTCAAACTTGGTGTCAAAAAAAGTCAAACGGCATGTAAATTGAAACCGACAGAGTACCAATTTTGATTTATTCATCTATTCAAAAAAACATAATTATTAATTTTTTTACCATAATTTAGTATATAATACTACCTCCGATTTTTTTATTTGACGTTCATCAGCTCAAAATTGAACTGGAGAGCATCAAATAAATATAAATGGAGGTAGTATATTTTAAGTATAGTTTGAATTTTTACATATTTTCATAAACTTTTTGAAAAAGATGAGAGTCCATGGTATGAAACTATGGTTGAGCAGGGCATATGAGTTCTTCTGTTTCCACCTGTGATCGATCGTATGAATTGCTGACATATATGCAAATCATTACATAGTGTATATGTAACCCTCCAATCATAAATATATGATGTTTTGAACTTAAAACGCCCTATATTAATGGGAGAAATAGTACAATACAAAGTAAATAGAAACAAATTTAAGCTTGTATATGTAGGCACATTTATTTTACAAACTTAGCAAACATGGAGTATTAGACAAATTTGACTTAGAACAAAGCAAAACACTTACAATGAAACAAAATGATCAAGGATGAGTTGTAATCTACACTATAAAAGAGCGAATTTTCTAAAAATCTTTTTTACCTACAAAAGCATGGGTATACCCCCACACACTGACCCCACTGTGCAGTTTAGAAAAGGTTGGAAATGGATGGAAAAACCCAAAATCCATATGTGCAAAATGTTTCATCCATTTTCTCTCTTTTATTTCTCACCTCGTTTTATACCCATACCCACGTGTTACTTTTCTCCTCTTGATTTTAATGAGAAAGGAACGACGCTAATCAATCAGAACTCTTTTCTTTTAATTCTATTTTCTTTTTTTTCTTCCTATTGTCTGCTTGATTATCTCACAATACATACATGTTGCACGTACATCTATGCTGGTGTGTAATTAAAGATGTTCATCCATTTAGAACTAAAATATACTGTACTGGACCACAATCTGTGTCTACCGTGCAGATGGGATTGGGAATCAGACTGTAGAGTACAAAGATATGTCCATTTACATCGCCGATGCTGGGTTGCAGGAAAGACCGAGTGTTTGTTGCTTTTCTAAAGAACTGACGCCTTGGATTAAGCCACCTTTGCTTGTGACGACAAAAGAAGTGGTAACTATTTGCTCTATCAGTCTCTATACATGGAATGAATGGTGAGTTCCCATTGTAGGAGTTGCGAATACAAGTCTTTATAACCTCAACTTGGCAATAACTTGACAAGAGCAGAATCATCGATCAGATGAACAGTAACCTTGAGATACTAGCATCAACACAGATACTTAGCATTTGGCTGCATAGCAGATTGCCCGCACAGAATCCCCTCAGATGCAATATCAATCAATAGGCAAGAAGTTTAGAGAACGAGCAGATATATGGTTGAAATCGATCAAGATTCAAGAGTACCATAAACTCTGAAGCCTGAATGAAGAACTTCACAGATGAAAGCGCTACGAGCAAATATGCAATCACGTAGGCATCAAGTAGCAGTATTCGTTCACATGGTTGTAATCCCCCGCAAACACGACGGGGTTAGGTCAGATAACCACTCGCGAGAACAACGAGCTTGGCAGAGTCTGTGCAGACGGACAACTCACATAATGTCCTGCAGCGATCGGTCGATGCAGATGCAACAGCTGCGGGGTCCTTCGACTTCCAAACCTCCGTGCCCACGCACGCACGCGGCTAGCGGTTGTTGAGGACCGCGCAGGCGTCTCGGAACTCGAGAGCCACCGCGTCGCGCATCCGGCGCAGGGCGTGCATCGCCAAGGCTGTGGCGTCGACAGCGTTGTGGGAGAGGCGCAGGAGCGCCGACATCCCGGCGGTCCAGGTCGAGGTTGTTGCGGTTGCGGGCGTACCCGGCGCTGAGGTGGAGCGCGCTGAGGCGGGTGAGCTCGAGGATGGTGCCGTCGAGGACCCCGGACTGGGAGGGGACGTGGCCGGGGGCGCCGAACTTGCCGTGGCGGGCGAGGATGCGCAGCTCGGTGGTGGTGGCCATGCCGGCGCGGACCGAGCGCATCACCTGCGCGAACACGGTGAGGATTCGGTGCGCGGAACCCACCAAGCGAGTGAGCCTGCCGGTGGTGCCGACGGCGACGGTCAGGAGGGTTCCTGGCACCGTGTCAGGCAGCGGCAGCTCCTTCCAGTGCTCCATTGCCGCCAAGCACGCGCGCGCTCTTTCTGTCTCTCCGCCTTCCCTTCTTCTCTCTCAGAGCGCGCTCGTGTGGCGGCAGCGTGGGTTTGCGATTGCAAGGACGGGTAGCCGGAGAGCTAGCTAATTTGTAGGCGTGGCCGCGCGGGGGAGGGCCAAGGGGGTCGGCTGGTCAGGAATAATGCAGCAATTACCGCCCGTAGGTTGGTCTCACTGACATGGCGTCCTCCATTGTTTGCACCAAGGACACTTGATGGTAAGTTTTCCGTTACGGCCGTGGGGTCCACATCGCCAGGCCTGCTACTGGCCGTTGTATTTCATTGAACGCCCAACGGACTAACGGTACGGTCGACGCGCGCCGAGGATGTGCCCACGGACGCGGCCGGTGGCCTCACCGTCGTCGCAGTCCCTCGTGGCGGTCTGGCGGCCGGAGGCCGGGATCGTCGGGCTCTGCGGCGGCGCTGCGGCTAACCCGGCGGCCCCTCTGCGCTGCATCCAAGGTCTGGAACCATGATTGAGCAGAGCAGATGAGTTCTCCTGTTTCCACCTGTGATCCATCGTATAAATTGCTGACATACATGCATTTGCAAACCATTACATGGTGTTCCCTCTCCCACTGGTGTTGCCTGTATGCATGGATGTTGGTTTCTTACCATGGTCATTTTCAGCAGTACAGATTCAGATCATATATATACTGATTAGTTCCTCTTTTACCCTCTTTGTCAGGCAGAGTATGTTTGAAATGCACTCGTGTGATCATCTTGCTAATGCCCTATTATGTGGCAAGCAACTCAGATCCCCGTGTCCAGGAGACCTACTCAGAAGCATCCGTCGTGCAATTGCAACATCTGCAATCGTGCCGTCGAGCAGCCTTTCTGCACCGCCCATGGCCACGCCGACCACCCACAGCAGCCCCGCTCCAGCCGTCGCCTGCTCTTCAAGCGGGCCTGCGGCACATTACGGCCGTCACAGCTAACTGGCTGCCGGCCTGGCGCCATTCTACGCGCCATTCTACACATTACGGCCGTTCTCTGAGCCTGCGGCGCCGCCAGTGGCACTCCAGCCGCTTGTGACCACAGCCTGCTCCGGCGTGGTCAGCGCGGCTGTAGCCTGCAGGCCGCCGAATCGGATCAACTAGGGTGACGCCGCAACAACAACAGAACAGAACATCAAACAAACGTCCCTCCATCCAACGAACGAGACGGCATCGGCAGCGCAATGAAATCTAGCACACACAAATCCGAGTGGAATCACAAGACCAAACACGCGGTTGCAGTTTTGCATGCTTTACCCTTTCGATTTGGTCAGAGGAGTTGACCTGTAACACATACATATTCAGATATTCTAGCAGTTTCACACTTTCACTTTCACACTGCAGACAGGATGTTTCTTTAAATGTATCTTCAAAGATCTACATAGCTGCAAGTTACCAGATGCTGCTGCTCCTTGGAAACTTGCAGCTACAAACATTGATTCAAAAAAGACAATTGTTCAGGCAATCAGCTACACTACCTGGTAACTCTAGATATTTTAGTCTAATAAACTTTAGCAATACAGAGGGCGAGTCTAGAATTAAGTAGTAGTAGCCAACAATATTCAGGGTTAACCAAATGAACTAATCTAGCAAGTGCATCCCTATGATCATGAGTTGAAGATTTTAGCAATCAGAGAACGGAGCAATACCCGCAAACCTGAACTAAACTGTTATAGTTTTGTTTACAGTAATTTGGTGAAAACTATATTAACAACTGCAATACAGAACAAATGGATTTAATAAAAACAAGTGTAAGCTTGTAGATACAGGACAAAGGATCAAGGACCAATACAGAACAAATGGATTTAATAAAACATATTAAATATTAGAGAAATTTGGCTCAGGATAAAACTAAAAACACTTTACAATGGAACTGAAGGATCAAGGATGAGTTGGAATGTGTGATTAAGGATGTTCATCCATTTAGAACTAAAATAAATACAGGACAACAGTCAAGCTGTTTTAATCTATCTTCCGTAAACATGGGAATCAGACTGTAGAGATGTGTCGATTTACCGCGCTGCTGGATTCTAGAAAGGAATTAAGTGCTTGTTGCTTTTCTAAGTGACTGACACCTTGGATTAAGCTAATGCAGTATTTGCTTGGGATAAATGTGGCAACTATTTGCTCAACACATGGAACAACTGATGAGTGCCCGTTTAAGCTGTTGTAAACACAAGTCTATAAATCTCAACTTGACAACTTCAGAAGAACAGAAAGATCAAGGCAGCAAATATTTGGATGCATTGCACTCTTTGTGGCATATCGATCAGATGATCAGTAAACCTCGTAATATATGCTTGTTGTTACTGGTAATAAAATACTCTGACATCTGCATCATAAACTAAACACTGAACGTGAAAAAACGACGCAGTGAGCATCAACACAAAACAGATAGATACTAGCATATTTTGCCTGCGTAGCACATTGCGAGCACAGAATCCCATCAGGTGCATTAATATCAATCAATAGGCAAGTCGATCAAGTTCAGAGGACGAGCAGATACATGACTGAAATCCATCAAGAGTAATCTGCACTCTCAAGTCTGACGAAGCAAATGTGCAATAACCGCACGTTGGTATCGAGTACCAGTATTCACAATTTCACATGTTTATAATTCCCCACAAACACGACGGGATCAAAAGAGCCTCTCGCGATAAGAGCACAACGAGCCTGGCAAAGTCTGTGCAGGGGGACAACTACTCACATAATGGCCTGCAGCGATGGGTCGATGCAGATGCAGCAGATGGGTTCGTCTTCGACTTGGAGCCGCCGGTGCCCACCAACGCACGCACGCGGCTAGCTGCTGTCAATCCTGGAGGTGTCCTCGAACTCGAGAGCCACCGCGTTGCGCATCTGGCACAGGGCGTGCAGCGCCATGGCAGTGGTGATGACGGCGTCGCTGGCGAGGCGCAGGATGAGCGACGTCCAGGCGGTCCAGGTCGGGGAGAAGGGAATGCCAGCCTTGGTCATCTCCCGCACGCGGCGGAGCGCCTTCTCGAACGCGCGGGCCATGGAGGCTGCGGTCGACAGCCTCTTCCCCGCGTCCCTGGCGCGGTTGATGGCGTCGAGGCGGTGGTCCGTCCAGGTCTGCACCTCCGACAACGGGTCTGCCCTCATGTGGAGTCCGATGATGCGGAGATACTCGGTGATGGCGCCGTCGAGGACCGCGGAGGGCGCGCTGTCGTCCAGCTCAACACTGTCGGCGACGTCGCGCAGCTCGGCGGGGGTCGTGGCCGCTCGGAGCATGCACGTCGCCTCCGCGAACGAGGTGAGCATCCGGAGCGCGGAACGCACCGAGCCGATGAGCCCGCCGTTGATGTCGCTGGCGACGGTCAAGAGGGTCCCGGTCGCCGTCTCCGTCAGGTCGTTCCAGGCGGGCTCCATTGTCGCCACGCTAAGCACCCGCGCTCGCTCGCTCTGTCTCTCCCCCTTCCTTCCCCTCCTCTCTCTCGGAGCGCGCTCGTGTGGCGGCGTGGATTTGCGGTTGCAAGGAGACTGGACGGCGACGGGGAGTCGGGGAGCAAATTTGCACAGAAAGGTAGAAATCAACCGGTTGTTTGGATGGATTCCCTCACCAGCCTCCCCGCTGCCGCGCGCCCACCCGGGAGCCGCTGTCGCCGTCGCTCCTGCCTAGGGGAGCTGCGCGCGCCGCCACGCCCTGCCTGGGGGAGCCGCCACCGCTGTCGTCATCGCCCTGCCCGGGGGAAGCCGCGCCGCCGCCACGCTGTCTCCCCCACTGTAGCCGGAGGGATTACACTGTAACTCTATGTATTTACACTGTAAACGGGATGGATTTACACTGTAATCGATGGATTTATATTGTAATCGGACGGATTTACACTGTATTTGTATGGATTTACACTATAATCGGCGGGGGGCGAGGAGCACAGGGGCGACGGCGACGAGGTGAGGCGCGCGGGGTCAGGGGAGGCACGTGGGGCCGTCGGTGGAAGGCGGGGGCGACGGCGACGAGGTGGAGGTGGAGGCGCGCGAGGCCGGCGGTGGAAGGCGGGGGTGACGGCGGCGAGGTGGAGGCGCGCGGGGGTCGGGGCGGCGGCGCAGGGGAGAAAACGAATGCGGGGGTCGGGGCGGCGGCAGCGGGGTGAAGGGGGTAGGGTTAGGGGGAGGGCGCGCGAGAGCCGTCCGATCGGCGACGTGGACGAACGTGGACCGTCGGATTTCGGGTGATGGGAAGCTATCCATCACCCGGGTGACGGATAGACAGACTCAATTTGTAGGCGTGGGCGGCGGGGGGGGGGGGGGGGGGGTCAGGCTGGGCTGGTGAGAAATGCGGCGTTTACCGCGAGAATCTACCTCTGGTCAATCTGTTTTCACTTCGTTTCGGCGTGGAATCTGATTTTCACTTGGCCACCAACGATATTGTCGTGGACTCGTGGTGAATTTTCCGTTACGGTCGTGGGGTCCACATCGTTAATTCGCCAGGCTTGCTAGTGCTACAAGCCTACGGGTAGTAATCCAAGCTCAAAGCACGACGGGCGGCGCGGCGAACTTCGCCGAGGCATTCCAGAAACAGAAACAGAACACGCCAAGAGAGAGATGGCCCCCTCGGCGCCGGCCGCTGGGCCGGTGCCCGCGTGCTGCTGATCGACGTGACGGAGGACCTCGCGGAGCCTATGCTCGTGGCCAGGGGCACAGCGCGACGTCGCCAACGTGGGTGTGCTCGACGTCGAGTCACTAATGTTGGATTTTATGAATTTTTCGAAGGAGAATTTAAATTCGAATTCAGATTTTTTTTTGAATTTTTCAGTTTTTTTGATCGAAATTTCGGATTTTTCAGGCAGAATTCCTGATTTTCTGTTGAAAAACAGCATTTTTCGACTAGAAAATGCTCTAAACACATGAAAAATTAAAAAAAAATTGATAGAACATTGTTTGCTAAGGTTAAAATTTGTTTTAGTTTCTGACTCAAATCAAACAATAAAAAATGTTTTACATGCACAATAAATTATTATACATACATAATAAGAGAAATATGGACGTTAAGGATGACCACGGACCATCGATGTAGACAATTTAAAAGGGAGAAAATAAAAATAAAGTGAAAATTAAGAAACATAATAATTAATCACTATAGATGAAAAATATACTGATGTTTATAGCAATATCACGCTTTATTAGTGTACCCCAACCCTAGAGTTTTACGATGGATAGCTTTTTTTGATGGACTAAGAAACACACTAGACATGATTAGCATGGTAGATTGTCTTTCTTTTCCGATTTTTTCCACAAAAGTAACTAAATGACCATTGTCGGTGTTTTGTACCGTCGGCCTACCATAGGATAGACCACACGATGATTTTGAGATCGAGGGGGGTTATCAAGGAGATGGCGAATGGTGTACATCACGTAGAACACAGCGATCTAGATAGGTTTGGGTAGCTAAATCGCTTAACCATATGTCTTGTATGAGAGTATGTGGATTGTATTGAGCGCTTGAGTGTATGGATGAATATGAATCTCGCATCTAGGGCCCCTACCTCCCCTTATATAGGCCGAGGAGCTACAATTACAAGTCGGTTGTGTGAGAGTCCTAACCGGATTATTACAATCTTAAGAATATGGGAACAAATCTATCGGAGATTCATCTCTATTCGACTAGCCCAAGCTTCCTTGCCGTTCATGCCTTCTTGCTTCGTGTCCCACAAGGGAAACCACTCGGCCCAACATCAAGGCGCGTATAAACTGAGTCTATGAGATACCCGTGGATATATGACACCCACGACCACTCTTTTTTATCCCCATTCTAAATGATTTAATCATTCAATCGTCGTGGATAAAGATGGTTTGTATTGATCAACCAACAAGTTTCCGATTTAAAAAATCATATGTTTGAAACATGAGCCAGTAGGTATCAACAAAACATTCATATTGCACGACATAAAAAATATATGTTAGTTACCTAGACAAAGATAGAAAATAAGTAGGTTAAAATCATATAGCAAGTAAAATTCATATTTAGTTAAATTTCAAATTAGCACATGAGAATTCATTATTACTAACGTATAAGTTACGTCATCATGAGTTTAACGCAATTTGAATAAGTAAAAATAGAGCTAAAACGGCCAATATATACACGTTTAAAGATCAAAGGTCTATTCAACTCAGGGGTACAATCGTCATTTCCATTACACTTAACGGCAGCTACCTTTATAATGGATGGAAAATGGTAGATAAGACATGAAATTTTTTAAGTGAATGACAGATAAAACTCCCAAAAATTTTCAGTGACATCTAAGGCATCTAATTTTCTTTGGACGGCGGATAAAAAATTTTCTCAAATTCCATTGGCAACGGATGTACAGGTCGCCGATTCGCCGCGGGATGAATATCTTTTCCGGGTACCGACACAGGACAATTGCAACATGGTGAGCCGGCGCGTCGTCGATGAGCATAGGCTCCGCGCGGTCCTCCATCACGTCGATGAGCAGCACGTACGCGGGCGCCGGCGCAGAGGGGCCGCATCTCTCTCTTGGCGTGTTCTGTTTCTGTCTCTGGAAGGCGTCGGGTCGTGCTCTGGAGTTTGGAGTTGTACTACTTGTAGCACTAGCAAGCCTGGCGAATTGGCGATGTGGACTCCACGACCGTAACGGAAAATTCACCACGAGAGTGAAAAACAGATTGCCGTGCGCTTCAAACAAAGGAGGGCACCACGTCAGCGAGATCAACCGGCGGTAGATTCTCACGGTAAACCCCGCCGCATTTCTCACCAGCCGATCCCCTCGCCCACGCCACGCCTACACATTTGCTCCCCGACTCCGCCGTCCAGTCCCCTTGCAACCGCAAAAATCCACCTGGAAGGGCCGGGGGAGAGACAGAGAGCGCGCGCGAGCCGGTGCTTGGCGACAATGGAGCCCACCTGGAACAAAAATTCATTGTCGCAACGGACGGCGACCGCCCGCGTTATCGCGCGCCGTCCGTCGGCTTCCTTGATCGCCGCTGCGCTCCCCACGTGTCCAGACGTTTATGTCCCCGGTTTTCTCGAGTCGCCTGGGCGATATCTCATGGCGACCGGAGTTTTATCTCGTCCGTCAACCAGCCGTCAATCCTCCGTCGCCGCCTGTTCATTCGTCCCTGGCCTCCTCCCTCCGTTCCTCATCTTCTCCTGCTGGGTGCTCTTCGCCGACGCAGATGTCGTCGCCACCACCATCGCCGCCGAAGCTCCTCCCCATCCATGGCAGCTGCGGACTCCTGCTAGCATCAAGCCCCCAACGTCCTTAGGCTCGTTGGCCTCGCAACTTCCTCCCCGCAGGACGCAGCTCGTCGCCTCAACATCCAAGACCGCCGCCGTCTCCTGCGCCCAGGTGAATTGGTCCTAGATTTCCCGAACCAATGGCTAGAAAGTGTTAAGATCCCAGGTCTTTTGGTAGTTCAATTTCTTGGCACTTAATAACTTCTATCTCTAACCTGTACCGGTCTTAAAGCACGTGTACAGAATAAAGCATAAACTACAATACGAGGTCAACAAACCTACTGCAAGTCTTTGGAAACATCAGCTTCCAAGTCACAGAAGCAAACCAACTGCAAATCTATAGAAAGAAGCTAGAGTTCTAAATCACATGTTTCAACGAACTTCTAGGTTTACTGTGCAATAATGTTTTGTCCATTTTCACAATGTTAGATTATTAAGTGATCCTTTGATATAATATAAAGTATTACAACCACACAATTTTGTTGACAATAAGGAACAAAAAAAACTTTAATAATTTGCATTAAAATGCTTGTTGTACCTAGTGGTTTTATCATTTTAATCTTAATTTAGACTTTCGGGCTACCTCTCATCCTCACAATGTTAGATTATTAAGTGATCCTTTGATATAATATAAAGTATTACAACCACACAATTTGGTTGACAATAAGGAACAAAAAAAATCTTTAATAATTTGCAGCAAAATGCTTGTTGTACCTAGTAGTTTTATCATTTTAATTTTAATTTAGACTTTCGGGCTACCTCTCATCCATACCAAGTTTACAAACTGAATGCTTTACATTGTCTCTGATCTTCAATAAAGTCACAGATATTTGAAGCCTTACTACCTAACATGTAGATACAAGTATAGTGTTGCATAACAAACGTTTCTGGAAGTTGTTAAAGTATGGTGGATGTATTCGGATATCTAAACTGTTTTGTTTCAATGACCGTTTATTCAGTAGCTTGATCCGAGCTCTATCGTATTGCTTCTTCGATGACCTGTGGTAGTTCAATTCAATTACAATTTGCTCAAAAATAACATTGATGATAGTAAACATCTACAAATGTATGTTGAGCAAAGTATTTTTTATTTTTTTCTAGTTCAATTCAATTACAATTTGCTCAAAAATAACATTGATGATAGTAAAAATAACGTTTCTGGGTGTTTCTGGAAGCTTGGTGCTTGTCGAGCGTTGCAAGGTTATAGCATTCCTGACATTAAGGTGAACCTAGATAGAGATCTTTTAGAAACACCCAGTGCACTGATGAGTTTGGGTCATCGTTGAATTGATTGTGGTCTTGGACCATGTTCAGTTCCCTGAACTGAAACCCAGCACCCCCATGCAGCTTGAAGACACCGTCTTCTCAAAAGCGTCAGCTTATACAGTCACCAATGCCTTCTTCATTGTGCAGACCTCCATTGCCCCCGACTTCAGAACTTTGGAATAAGGTGAAAGCCTGGCCGAAAGTGCATTGCTGCCTTTTTTTTTTCTGCTCGGAAGGTGCTCGACATCAGATAGAAACACAGAGACATGCAGTAATCTGCAAGGCAAGTGTGCCCTCTGTAACCAACTCGCTGAAACGGCTGATCATCTGCGCTTTTTCCTTCGACTTGTTTTAGTTGTTGAAATCATAGTACATATTCTTAATTTTTCTTTCTTTTAGAAATCCGTTCTTATTATAGAATGTTGGTGCGTTTTAATTCTTGTGTGGTGGCATTATATAGTCCAAGTTGTTTTTTGTTTTCCACATGTTAATTCTTTCATACGTACATCACCTTCCAGTAATGCGTCATGCGTGCATCACGTTCCAGTATGGTTTTGCTTAGCAGCCACACTGCCACAAGAAGAAAAAGGAATTCAATCTAACTGCTGGTCATCTAGCTAGTCCAAGTCAGGTTCGTCATCGACGTCGTCCACCGGCACCGCCACATCGTCGACGACGTCCATGTCGTCCAAGAGAAAGGCGGCGGCGGCGGCGGCGGCGACAGAACGTACACCACCCGGCGGACGCGCGGCCAGCCAAGCTGGCACATCACGAGCAGTACAACACCGCCTTCACCAACGACGACTGCCGTGAGCAGTCCCAGTCCCAGTACGTGGTGGATCACCTCGCCATGCCGATTGGAGATGGGAATCGCCATGGCGTACTGCAGGTGGAGCCACAAGTCCACAACTGCAACAACACGCCCACTTGGAACCGGAACTAGGCCACGACTTCATCGACACACAGTATGGACAACTGCGGTCCGATGTGCCCCACCTCACCTTCGATGAGTTCATGGGCGGCGACCGGCGAGGAGGAGCAGAATCTGCAGCAGGACAGCGGCGAGCTCATACAGATGCAAGCGGCACCCGTGGTGACCGGCCAAGACACCGTCGGCCAAGACCCGTGGTGACCCGCGGACGGACGGAGGTTGGAGGCGGAAACACACCCATGTTTTCTCGCGAGAAATTGACATTGTTCTCGGTGCCTGGCGCGCGGGGCGCGGTCTCCCTCGCACGAATCTAGACGCCCCCTCGTCTGTCCGATAACAGGTGCGGCCGCAACCTGTTGCGAGATTTTAAGGTTATGCCTGGAAGGACCTGACGTCGACGGCGACCGGAGCCCTCCTGACCGTCGCCAGCGACATCACCGTCTCGCTCATCGGCCCGGTGTGCTCCGCGCACGGGATGCTCAGCTTGCTCGCGGACGTGACGCACATGCTCCGAGCGGCCACGACTCCCTCCGAGTTGCACGACCTCACCCGCCACCTCCGGGGCATGCCCACACCCCTTGCGGTCCTCAACGGCGCCATCCGCGAGCTCGCCCGCCTCCGCGACCTCCACCTCAGGGCCGGCGGGCACGCAGCCCACGACCTCGACGCCGAGGGCGGCGACCACCACCCGGCTCAGGACACGGACCCATTGCCGCAGACCAGCAGGGCGGCCCACCGCAGTGACGCCCTCGCCCACGCCAGGGACGCGGACCGGAGGCTGCGGTCGGCGGCCTCCATCGCCCGCGCGTTCGAGAAGGCGCTCTTCCGCGTGCGGCTGGACATGCCTCGCCGTCACGGCTCACCGTCCTGGATCGCCTGGACGTCGAGGGTCCTGCGCCTCACCCAGAACGCCGCCGTCGCCACTGCCTTGGCGGTGAACGCCCTGCGCCGGATGCGGGACGCGGTGGTTCTCGAGTTGGAGGAAGTCTCCAGGATTGTCAACAGCTAGCCGCGTTCGTGCATGCGTTGGTGGGGGGCACTGCGCGGCTCCAAGTCCAACAACCCATCTGCTGCAATCTGCATCGACCGATCGCTGCAGGCCATTATGTGAGTAGTTATCCCCTGCACAAACTTTGCCAAGCTCGTTGATCTCTTATCGCGAGAGGCTGTTTTGATCCCGCCGTGTTTGTGGGGAATTAGAACCATGTGAAATTGTGAATACTGCTGCTCGATACGAACGTGCGGTTGTTGCACATTTCCTCGTAGTGCATTCGTCTGTCAGGTTCGTCAGACTCGAGAGTGCAGATTATTCATGATCGATTTCAGTCATGTATCTGCTCGTTCTCTGAACTTTACTTGCCTATTGATTGATATTGCACCTGATGGGATTCTGTGCACGCAATCTGCTATGCAGGCAAATTCTAGTGCCTATCTGTGTTGATGCTCGCTGTGTCCTTTCTCATTCTTCACGTTCAGTTTTCAGTTTATAATGCAGACGGCAGAATGTTTTACCAGTAATAACATGGATATAATAACTTACGAGGTTACTGATCATCCGATAAATTTGCCAGAAACAGGGCTATGCATTCAAATATTTTATGCACTGATCATTCTGTTCACCTGAAGTTGTCAAATAGAATCGTATTCACAACAGCTAATTAACACGCGGGCATTCACCATTCATTCCATGTGCTTAGCAAGAGCTTAGAAAAGCAACAAGCGCTGTGTTGCTTTCTGCAATCCAGCATCGCTGTAAATCGACTCCTCTACTGTCTGATTCCTATGTGTGTACGTTAGACAGATTAAAACAGCTTAATTGACTATAGTCCGGTATACTGTATATTTTAGTTCCAAATGGATGAACACCCTTAGGACTGTTTGCGAGCATGGTTTTTTCTACGGTTGCAAACTTCCAATGCAATACTATAGTATTTGATAATACTATGGTATTCTAATGCTAGAGGTGTTTGATTGGTGCTCATGAAACAATATTTCAAATACCATGATCTAGTCAAAATGCAGTATTTTTTTAGAGTTTTGGACACTGCACTCTGCATTGGAGTTTTCTTCATTGAGCGCGTCTCCTGACCCTCATTTTCCCTACCCTCCCACATACTTCCCCCACGTCACTTTTCCCCAGCTCCCGTGCCGCCCTTCTTCCCACCTCCAACCTGCCTTAGCCCCACCTCTCGCTGCTGACTGCGCCACCTGCCAACACGCGCGCCTGTCCTTCTGCTTATGACGTCGCCCCCGCGTTTCCTGCCTCTGTCGCCTGAGCTGCACACGTCGCCCCGTCCTCCGCCATCGCTCGACCAGCACTTGCTTCCCTGTTTCCTAGGACATGGCTTCGTCTCCCACCGCCCGCCTCGCAGCCTGCCCGGGCTCCTGCCGTCAGCCTCGTCTTCCCGTGATGCATGCATCGCCCCAATCCTCAGACGTCACCTCTACCTCCCACGGCGTGGCCCCCATCCTCCCGCACCGCCTCTGCCTACCACAGCGCGTGACCCGTCACCCACCGCCGGCCTCGCCACCCGCCCAGTCTCTATGCTCGCCTAACCTCCCGTCATCGGCCTCGTCCCTCGGCGTCGGCCCGCCTCTTGCGCCCGCCACCAGCCTCTGCTTCTCCTCGATGATGATGGTGGAAGGCTTTCTTTCTATGTCGTGGCACTGGCATTGTATATACTCAATTGAGTTACATATACGGGTTTTATGAACTACAATTTTTACTGCGGTACATGAAAACCGCGGTATTATTATCGCATCCAATAAATACTATGGTATTCTAAAACCAAAGTTTCAGAAAATTTTCATTCCAAACAAGCCATTCTATTTATACATTCCAACTCATCCTTGTTCCTTCTGTTCCAGTGTAAGGTGTTTTTGTTTTTTCCTAAATTTACCGATGCCTACGATCTTAAATTCGTTTTACTAACACCATTAGTTTTCCCCCAAACGACCGTAAACAAAAAGGATCTCTCTCTTGGCATGTCTGTTTTTTTTTTTTCGTCTCTGGAAGGCGTCGCCGCAGTTCGCCACGCCGCGCGTCGTCCTCTTGGAGTACTACATAGCAAGCCAGGCGACCCCACGACCGTAACGGAAATTTCACCACGACTCCGCGAAAATGTGATTGGTGCCCAAGTGAAAATCAGATTCCACGACGAAACCAAGTGAAAAAATAGATTGACGGCTCCTTCAAAGAATGGAGCACACGAGACCAACCGGCAGTAGATTCTGACGGTAAAGCACGCGCACGGTAAACGCTGAATTTCTCACCAGCCAACCCCTCGCCCAAGCCTACAAATTTGCTCCCTGACTCCGCCGTCCCCGTCTCCTCCTTGCAAACGCAAACCCACGCCGCCACACGAGCGCGCTCCGAGAGAGAAGAGGGGAAGGACCGGGGAAGAGACAGAGCGAGCGCGCGCGGGTGCTTGGCGACAATGGGGCCCAGGCCGCCCAGCTGGAAGGACCTGACGTCGACGGCGACCGGAGCCCTCCTGACCGTCGCCAGCGACATCACCGGCGAGCTCATCGGCTCGGTGCACACCGCGCTCGGGATGCTCAGCTTGCTCGCGGACGCGACGCACATGCTCCGAGCGGCCACGACTACCGCCGAGTTGCGCGACCTCGCCGACCACGCCTTGCGGGCGCTGGACGAGAGAGCGCCCTCCTCGGTCCTCGGCGGTGCCATCATAGAGCTCCTCCGCCTCAGCGGGCTCCACACCCGGGCCCACCCGTTCACGCAGGCCTGGGAGGAGCGCCGCCGCCACGCCGTCGACCACACCAGGGACGCGAAGAAGAAGCTGCAGTCCGCGGCGTCCATGGCCCGCAAGTTCGAGATCGCGCTCCGCCGCGTCGACCAGATGACCCTGGCTCCCGTTCCCTTCTCCCCGACCTGGACCGCCTGGACGTCGCTTGTCCCGCGCCTCGCCAACGACGCCGTCGTCACCACCGACTTGGCGCTGCAAGCCCTGCGCCGGATGTTCGACGCGGTGATTCTCGAGTTGAAGGAGGTCTCCAGGACTGTCAACAGATAGCCGCGTGCGTGCGTTGGTGGGCACCGGCGGCTCCAAGTCGAAGACGAACCCATCTGCTGCATCTGCATTGACTGATCGCTGCAGCAGGCCATCATGTGAGTAGTTGTCCCCTGCATGGACTTTGCCAAGCTCGTTGTTCTTTTATCGCGAGAGGCTGTTTTGATCCCGACGTGTTTGTGGGGAATTAGAACCATGTGAAATTGTGAATACTGCTACTCGATAGCTACGTGATTGCACATTTGCTCGTAGTGCATTCGTCTGTCAGGTTCGTCAGACTTGAGAGTGCAGAGTACTCTCGATCGATGTCAGTCATGTATCTGCTCGTTCTCTGAACCAGACTTACCTATTGATTGATAATATTGCACCTAATGGGATTCTGTGCGCGCAATGTGCTATGCAGGCAAAATTCTAGTATCTATCTATTCTGTGTTGATGCTCACTCTGTCATTTCTTCACGTTCAGTTTTCAGTTTGTGATGCAGACGTCAGAATATTTTATTACCAGTAACTACAAGCAGGGTTGAAATTTCGGATTGAAATTTCTGAAATTTCGGTGGGTGCCGAACTTTTTAGCTCCCGAAATTTCATTATTTCCTATTAATATTATGGCAAAAATATTTTAAAAAATTAAATATATTAAAAAAAGGGTCAAATTCTTGAAATTTCGTGTTTTTCGGCAGGGGTCGAAGTTTTTTAAGTTCCGAATTTGTAAACCCTGACTACAAGCATATTTTGAGGTTTACCGATCATCTGATCGATATGCCACAAAGAGTGCAATGCATCCAAATATTTGACGGCTTTATCATTCTGTTCTTTTGAAGTATTCAAGTTGAGATTATATAGACTTGCATTTACAACAGCTAAAACGGGCATTCATCAGTCGTTCTGTGTGTTGAGCAAATAGTTGCCACTTTTATCGCCTGCAAATATTAGCTTAATCCAAGGCGTCAGTCGCTTAGAAAAGCAACACGCACTTAGTTCCTTTCTGGAATCCAGCAGTGCGCTAAATCGACATATATCTAGTTCTCTACAGTCTGATTCCCATGTTTACGGAAGACAGATTAAAACAGCTTGATTGTTGTACTGTTTTTATTTTAGTTCTAAATTAATGGATGGACATCCTTAATCACACATTCCAACTCATCCCTGATCCAACCTAATATGTACTAGGTTTTATCAAATCCATTTGTTCTGTATTGGTCCTTGATCCTTTGTCCTGTATCTACAAGCTTAAACTTGTTTTATTAAATCCATTTGTTCTGTATTGTAGTTGTTAATATTGTTTTACCCAAATTACCGTAAACAAAACTATAACTATTTAGTTCAGGTTTTGTGGGTATTATATCGGTTTGTTCTCTGATTGCCGAAAGCTTCAATTCATGAACATAAGGTGCACTTGCTAGATTAGTTCATTTGGTTAACCCTGAATAGAGTTGGCTGCTACTACTTAATTCTAGACCTACCCTATGTATTGCTAAAGTTTATATTAGACTAAAATGCCTATTGTTACCACTTACCAGGTAGTAACTTTCCAAGGAGCAGAAGCATCTGGTAACTTGCAGCTAGTTCAGTTGGATAAACCCAAACTACAGTCTGTAGACTTTTGAAGATATATCGAATGCAACATCCTGTCCGCAGAGTGAAAGTGAAAGTGTGAAACTATTAGAATATCTGAATATCTATGCGTTAGAGGCAACTCTTCTTGACACCAAATCGAAAGGGTAAAGCAAAACTGTAAACCGCGTGTTTGGTCTTGTGATTCCACGCGGATTTGTGTGCGCTAGGTTTCATTGTGCTGCCGATGCCGTCTCGCTCGTTGAATGAAAGGATGTTTGTTCGATTTCGTTGTGTTGGATATACCGACGTATAGGACATTAGCAAGATGATCGCGCGAGTACATTTCAAACGTACTCTGCCTGACAAAGAGGGTAAAAGAGGCAGGAAGTGATCAGTACATATGCAGCCTGTTCGTTTGCGTGCAGCTGTTACGAACGCAGCCTTGATCTGAATATGTAGTGTTGAAAACGATCATGGTTAAACGATCATGGTAAGAAACCAGCAGCCATGCATATAGTCAACACCAGTGGGAGAGGGAACACCATGTAATCGTTTGCATATATGTCATCAATTCATACGATCGATCACAGGTGGAAACTAACGGAAGAACTCATCTGTTCCGTTCGGTCATAGTTTCTGTCCTTGGATGCTCATCGACAAGATGAGGAATAGGAATTAGGATGAGTTACCGGACAAAACAACGCTAGAAAACGTAAGATGGCCGAGGAAAGTTGTATGGAAACTGCAAGAGACCAAGAAAACCACCCCCTCCGCGCGCGTCCACCGTACCGTTGGGCGTGTTCTGAAATACACTCCAACTACCTGTAGCAAGCCTGGCGATGTGGACCCCACGGCCGTAACGGAAAATTTACCATCAAGTGTGGTCGGTGCAGATTCTAACTGCCGTAGATTCTCGCGGTAAATGCCGCATTTCTCACCAGCCGACCCACTCGCCCAAACGTCTACAAATGTGCTCCCCGTCTGCCCGTGGCCGTCCTTGCAATCGCAAACCCACGCCGCCACACGAGCGCGCTCTGAGCGAGAAGAGCGCGCGCGTGCTTGGCGGCGATGGAGCCCTGGAAGGAGCTGTCGCTGCCGGACACGGTGCCAGGAACCCTCCTGACCGTCGCCGTCGACACCACCGGCAGGCTCACTCGCTTGGTGGGTTCCGCGCACCGGAACCTCACCGCGTTCGCGCAGGTGATGCGCTCGGTCCGCGCCGGCACGGCCACCACCACCGAGCTGCGCATCCTTGCCCGCCACGGTAAGTTCGGCGCGCCCGGCCACATGCCCTCCCAGTCCGGGGTCCTCGACGGCGCCATCAGCGAGCTCGCCCGCCTCAGCGACCTCCACGTCAAGGCCGGGGTATGCGCCCGCAACACCCTCGACCTCCACCACCCGTTGCTGCGGACCTGGATGGGTCACCGCCGCGACGCCTTCGCCCACGCCAGGGACGCCAAGCAGAAGCTGCGGTCCGCGGCCTCCGCCGCCCGCGCGTTCGAGGCCGCACTCCGCCGCCTGCGGGGCACCTGCTGCGCGCGCGGCCGCGGCCGCGGATCCCCGACCTGGACCGCCGGGATGTCGGCGCTCCTGCGCCTCTCCCACAACGCCGTCGTCGCCACCGCCTTGGCGCTGCACGCCCTGCGCCGGATGCGCGATGCGGTTGCTGTCGAGTTCCGAGACGCCTGCGCGGTCCTCAACCGCTAGCCGCGTGCGTGCGTGCCTGCGTGGGCACTGAGGTTCGAAGTCGAAGCACCCTCATAGCTGTTGCATCTGCATCGACCGATCGCTGCAGGACATTATGTGAGTTGTCTTGTCCCCTGCACAGACTCTGCCAAGCTCGTTGTTCTCGCGAGTGGCTATCCGACCTGACCCCGTCGTGTTTGCGGGGGAATAACAACCATGTGAACTTGTGAACGACTACTGCTACTCAGTACCTACGTGATTGCACATTTTCTTGTAGTGCATTCATCTGAGGAGTTCTTCATTCAGGCTTCAGAGTTTAGACTACTCTTGATCGATTTCAATCATATATCTGCTCGTTCTCTGAACTTCTTGCCTATTGATTGATATTGCACCTGACAGGACTCTGCGCGTGCAATCTGCTGTGCAGCCAAATGCTAGTATCTGTGTTGATGCAGTGATGCTCACTGCACCATATCTTCATGTTCGATTTTCAGTTTTTTATGCAGACGGCAGAATATTTTATCAGTAATAACATGCATACAATACAACTCATGATGTTAGTTCATCGATTCTGCTCTTCTGAAGTTATTGTCAAGTTGAGGTTATATAGACTTGTATTCGCAACTGCTAAAATGGGAACTCATCATACATCCCATGTATAGAGCAAATAGTTAGCACTTCTTTTTGTCTTGTCACAAGCAAAGGTTGCTTAACCCAAGGCGTCAGTCGCTTAGAAAAGCAACAGGAACAGCATCCACGATGTAAATGGACACATCTTTGCAATCTACCGTCTGATTCTCAATCCCATCTGTACGGTAGACACAGATTAAAACTGCTTGATTGTGGTCCAGTATAGTATATTTTAGTTCTAAATGGATGAACATCCTTAATTACACATTACAACTCATCCTTGATCCTTCTGTTTCATTGTAAGGTGTTTTGCTTTGTTCTAAATCAAATTTCTCTAATACTCCATGTTTGCTAAGTTTGTAATAAAATTGTGCCTACATATACAAGCTTAAAATTTGTTTCCATATATACTTTGTATTGTACTATTCTCCCATTAATATATGGCATTTTAAGTTCAAAACGTCATATACTTACGATTGGAGGGAGTAGATGTTAACAACTTAATATAATGTTCCCTGCATGGCCGTAAACAAAACAATATTAGTTTAGTTCAGGGTTTGCAGGTATTGGTTTGTTATCTGATTGCTGAAAGCTTCAACTCTTAAACATAACGATGCACTAGCTAGATTAGCTCATTTGGTTAACCCTGAACTTGTTCTCGTCAGAGTTTATCTGACCCCCTCATGTTTGTGGGGAATTACAACCATGTGAAATTGTGAATACTACTGCTCTATTGTAAGGATTTTTTGGTTGTCCTAAGCCAAATTTCTCTAATATGTAGTTATGTACGGAGTACTAAGTATCTGAAAAATTTTTGTGTCAACATCTACAAGTTTAAATAAATCCATTTATTTTGTCTTGTAGATGTTAATTAATGCAGTTTCCCCCAAACTACCGTAAACCAAAATAGTTTAGTTAAGGTTTTGCTGGTTTGTTATCTGCTGATTGCTGAAAGCTTTCAACTCATGAACATAACGATGCTCGTGCTAGATTAGTTCATTTGGTTAACCCTGAATATATTTTGTTACTTCTTAATTCTATACCTGGCATGTGCATTGCTGAAGTTTATTTTAGACTAAAATATCTAGAGTTACCAGGTAGCCGATTGCCAGAATTTTTTTTTTTTAATTAATGGTAGTGCCGCAAGTTTCCTAGGACCACCAGCATCAGGTCAGAGAGAACAGCAGCTAGTTCAATTGGGTGAACACATACTGCAGTCTGTACATCTTTGAAGATATATCGAATGAAACATCCTGTCTGAAGAGTGAAACTACTAGAATATCCATGTGTGTCAGATATAAACCAAGAAGATACACATCCGTCAATCTTATTCCTTGCAGAGTCCGAGCGGGAGGAGAAATTCGTGTTAGAGGTCAACTCCAACTCGTCCGACCAACCCGAAAGAAATTCATGTCGGGAATTCGGGAGTACGCGATGGGCGTTTATAAATCGCAAGGAGCGTCAGGATCGGAAGCCCTCACGCCGCCTGCGTACACCTCTCATCACCTGAGAGTTGCCCTCGCGCGAATCTTGGCACAGCCGTCACCGTCATGGCCGCCGCCGCGGCCCAACCGTCGCCCGGCGCCCTCTCCTTCCTCAAGCACGGCGTCGTGGTTCCAGCGCGCAGATACGGGCTCTTCCTGAGGGCATTGGTGCTGAACGCCGCGCTCTCCACGGCGGTCCTCCTCTTCGAAATCCACGCCGCCGCTGATCGTCTACTACTATGACCTCTCGGCGGGGCTGTTCCTGCTGGACGCCCTGTTCGCTGCCCTCGCCTTCCAGCTCTACTTCTACCTCGGCGTTGTGTGCACGATGGCCGTCGTCGTGTCGGTGGCGGCGGAGCCCGGCGGGCGGCGCGTCGGCCCGGGCGCCGTGGTCCGGGCGTGGCGGCTCATGCGGGGCACGAGCCCGCGGGCGTTGCTCTACGTCGTGGTTACGTTGGCTCTGAACGTTGCTGTGCGCCCGGTGCGTGGTCTCGCCGCGACAAGGCTGCTGCCGCGTGGTATGGGCGACGTCGAGGTGTTCTTGGTGGACGCGAGCCTCAAGTTCGTGCTGGACTTCGCCGTGGAGGTCTTCTGCATGGCTGCAATCTCCGCCTACTACTTCGAGTGCCGGAAGAGCAAGGAAGAAAAGCCACACTACGCGTAAAGTACAATGCGGTCAGCGGCGAAGCCAGGGCACAAAGTCACCCGAGCCGGGATCAATTCCACCGTTCGTTAATTCAATCTACTAGTAGCTAACAATGAAACTGTATAGGATTTGCGTAACCCATAATGTGCTAGCCCGCTAGGCCTTGAAGGCTCTTTTTTCTTCTTTTTTGTGATCGTGACTATCAAATTAGAATTGTGCATTATTTGGCTTGTTTTATTGGTCAATTTCGTTCATTTGCAGTGTTCAATCTTCGCCCTACTTCATCAAATTTAGAGCTTGGTTTGCCACTGGTTGGAGCCGATTTTGGAACTGTCACTCTATGTCTAATAGGGGGTATTTGGTTCTTGGGGATTTTTGGACCAAAAAATACACTTAAACCTAAAGATTGTGTCTACTAAACACAAAATACACAAGAGTTTTTCGGTTAAAAATAAGATATTAGAATGAAGCATGAACCAAACAACAATGTTTTTAAAACGAATGATTAGTCACGATTAATCATCGATCAGGCTCCATTAGTCGAGCCTAGTTGTAGTTTGTATAGTCATCATGTATAATATGCTGGGATTGATACGCTATTTGTAGATTTGTGCTACACAATATATATTATAAAGTGAAAATAAATTCTATTGACGGTCAGCAGTCACTTGTGAGATTTGATCCATGAAGTGCCCATGTTCCATACTCCATATTCCATATTAAGGGGGTTGTTTGGATACATCCAACTAATTTTTAGCTAGCTATTTTTTGCAAAAATTAGCTATAAACTGTCCAAACACCCCTAGCTAATTGGTAGATTGTGTCTTAGCTAAAAATAGCTACAAGCTGCTCGTTAAAAATTAGCTAGCTAAAAATTAGTTGGGTGTATCCAAACACCCCTTAAACCCAGTAATATAAGAAAGGGCAGGCACATCGTAACCTAGGCCTAGCTAGTGGTAGTGGGCCAAAAGTCCAGCCCATGGCCCAACCAGAGGTATGCAAAATAAGCCCAATAAACAGCTTCAACTAGTCATTTTCCGACATGATCGGACAACTAATCGCAACTAGTCAACGATTAGATAGATGACTAGATAACTAAACGGTGTGACCTATTCGAACCCGCTCATCGAAGCTGGGGTTACGATCAGGACGACTAATCATGATTAGTCGAACGACTTGATAACATTGCCAAACAACACTTTAGCTTAACTCTATCCTCAGCTGCTTCCATGCACTGCAATGGCACTCTCTGGAGAAGTCAACCTCATCTAGAGGCCTTTATTTGGTGTAGGTGTTCTACTACAGTGCTACGGTACACAAGTTACCTTCTAAAAAGTAAGACTTGAAACAGATCTAGACCGTTGATTTAAAAAACGTTAAATAATTACTATAGTAGATTAAATGGAGAAAAAGATTAAATAGAAAAAAATGCCGTACCTCTCTCCCACGCCTTGGCAGCTCCGCAATCTCTGCGTTGAGGCTTGAGGGAGATAAACATTTTTTTTAGACATATAGTTAAGAGAAAATAAACATAATTACTACTCTATATTTTTTTCACATATTTTAGTTAAAAAATAAACTGATTTGTGATAATCATTAAAAAATAAATGTACCATATTATTAATCAAGTTTAAAAAATCGTGACTAATGACATTTTTTACGTTCACCAATAGTATTATATCTGCTACGTTGAAAAAAAAAATCGTTCGTGGCACGTATTCATTGAGATCGATAGAGTTGAGAAGTTAAATCTACATGTGCAAGGGCTTACGATAACTGTACAAGGCTGCTGTCCACGTTCTGTACAATAATAGCTATATGTTGAAGGTAATAACAGTCTGTCACGTTCAATACAAATATGTACTAGCCACGTTAGTTACTGATGAATTATTATCGGATGGATCACGTCTTCATCAGAAGAGATGGATCACGGAAGAGACGGATCACGTACCGTAGATTTCGGCCACATTCGTGAGTTACGGTTATTTCTCTATTATTATGAATTTAATAAATATCTTTTTAATTATAGGTATTACTCTTAAGAGGTAATACATTCTTTTAACCCATCAGATCTAACAAAATCGACGGTTCACGGTTGTTTCAGTGTACCGTAACAATTGCCTCTACTACATGATTTCTATTTTTCATTTTCTTTATGGAGTTAGAGGTAACTACCTATCATATCCTCTAGCTCCCACACGTCTTTCTCCCGAGGTATACATTCGCTCCCACATCTGTCCCTCTCCCGAGCTATACGGAGGGGATTGCACTTAGCCCTAATTAGTAGGCATTTCCAAGGGTGGGCGGGTCCCAAACCGCTCTGCCAATGTGCTAAAAATAGGCATTTTGGTGGACAGGCGACAGGCCACTTCTGCAAAACAATTGTCAGAATTGGTTCCTAAACTTCTACCATTCCTAAGAATCTATTTTCAAGGTGCAGTTTATATCATCAACCACCTGAAAATTGATTTCTAGGGGAGGCTGAAGTTACGAGCCCACTCCTAAAAATCGTTTTTCAGGTCACAAGTTGCCCCTAGAAAAAATTGAAAAGTTGTTTTTGGCACCAAATTTCAACAATGTAGTAAACCGCATTTAAATACTATTTTTTGGAAATAAACCAAGCAGATGAGCTGCTGATTATATTGATATATATAGAAAAAAAACCCAGACTAGGCAACAAACGAATAACACACCACTCAAACTCAACGCTCCACTCAACGCAACTGGACGATTGGATTGGGACTTCAACATGGCACAACACTCACCGCCAAAGCAAACACGGACACAACCCAGACAAGATGCGATCTTCCAAAGCGACGCCTTCAACGAATTGACTCTATCCTCAACTGCTTCCAAGCTGCCGCCACTCGACCCAACGGTCAGGGTTTTTACCCCGAAACACGATGCATAAAAGGAATAGAAGTGGATTGACGATGCTTCCAAGAAAGTAAATGGCACCTGGAGGCTTTTGCCATCACCACCAAACCCACTGCACACCAAAAGCTACGAACAAACCCTAAGTCCTGCACTGCAGAAGATGAAGCCCCGCCGTAACATAAAATTGCCAGAGAAACAAGAGGTGCAGGCCGCACTACACCAACAAGGCCACCGCCATGCGAAATCTCTCGCCACAAAGCCACTACAACCTGCCACCCAAACCGACAGAGTTGAAAGTAACCTAGAGGGGGGTGAATAGGCTAACCTGAATTTTTTTTACACAAATAATCCAACTAAAGTTAGTACTAAAAGTTGAACTAGTCCAATGTGGGTCAACCTGCAAAGCTGGTTCAACCGCAGTGGACTGGTTCAACCGATGCGGAAATAAAGAACTGAATTGATCTCTCAAACCGTGCAATCAAAGAAGATTTCGTTTGAATCAAAACCTTCCTTTTGGCCTAAGATTTCAGATCTGAAAGGGGCTCACCACCAAACCTGCACACAAGATAGATCGGGACAAATCTTGCAATGCAAGAGTAAGAACACGAAGAACAACAAGCAAGCACACGGGGACAAGGATTTAATCCGAGGTTCGGTCACACCCAAAGGTGCCCTACTTCTCCGTTGAGGCGCTCACAAAGAGCCAGGTCTCTTTCAACCCTAATCCTCCCCTCACCAACCACAAAGGTATGATGAGGTCACTTACTAAAAGCTCTCACAAGTTAGGGTAATATAAACTTCCTTTGGCACCACCACACAAGAGGGGATGAAGTCCAAGGCGACGCCTAGCCGTCTAGGAACTCAGGTTCTAAGAGTAACAAACCAACAATGGCTGCTCAAGGTGTCACCAAGCTCAAAGCTCAAGAACAAGAGAGGGAGAGAGAGGAGAAGAAGTGCAGCGATTCAGATCTCAAGTTCTTGCAAGATCCACTCGAAAATTTGAGGATATGGAAGCTCAAGAGTGGAGAGGGGTGTGGAGGAGAGAGTGCTCTTTCAAAATATGTCCTGAGGTGTCTGGAGGTGGAAGAAGCACTTGAGAGAGAGGGGTGAAGGGGTATTTATATGGGCCCTCTCGAAATAACCGTTACAGTGCTAGTCTGTACAAAATCGGTTGAACCGGGCGAGATTGGTTCAACCGAAAATGCACTCAGAACCGAAATCGGTTGAAGAGGTCCTCAGCCTGATTGAACCGGGGCATCAACCGAAAAGCATACCAGAACCAAAATCGGTTGAAGGAGTTTGGAGGCTGGTTTAACCGAGGCATCAACCGACATGAGAGTTGAATATGAGTAAGATTTGGAGGTAAATTTGGATGGATTTTTGGACACTTTGAGCTTTAGTATCACCAAGAGCATATCTTTGTTGGTCCCTCTTAATAGTACGGCGTTTCCTAACTCAAGGATAAAACATGAAAAGCTTTTCTCGTGCCTTCAATTGGAGACTCCTTGGTTTTTCAAATTTGAATGGAATGGGGGGGCTTTCTTTTTCTTTACTTGCATAAAGACTTGTCTCTTCTTCTCTCTTATGCACTTATTGAATGATCTTCATTACTTGCAAAGTGCTCATACATATTCATTAGAGCTTTTAACTGTATTGTCATTAATAACCAAAACCTTAAAAAAGTGATTGCACTTACAAGAGTAAACACACCAGATCCAGGGTTATGCGACGCCGCTTCACCGCACTGTGGACTATGGTTTATGAGAAATCAAGGATGATCGTGATGAGTGATTGTCAATATGTGCGTGTCGTCACTTTACTCGTGGTGTGTAGGTATACGGGCATGGCAGTGGTCGGAGGCAAAGAGTGTCAGGTGAGGCCACTAGTGTCCAACCCAGTCCAAGGAGTGGAAGAGCGTGTGTGGTGAGGCGATGACACGTTGGTTGTGGCGTGGCTCCTGGACCGATTAGATAATGAAACAATAAATTATCATGGACTAGTGACCGGAACCACGCAGCCGTTGCAGACACATCAGAATCGGAGTTTATATTAGTACGTCATCATTTGAAGAACATCAGAATAAAGAACACCTTGTGTAGTTTTTTCCCAATAATGTTCTCAATAAATTAAGAAACAAATCTGTACTATACCAGTATATATATAATACTCCTAGTAAATAATATGAAAGATACAGGCCGTAAAGGCATAAACATCGAATATATATAGTTGGTTCTTTCAATGTCACAACTTCCAGATCCAGTGAACTCACAACTGTGGATCAGATAAATATAGAACCGCTAGCATTTACTGTCCCTGGGGCACATAGAAGCCAATCTATATCTATCCTAGAAAAACTAGAGAAACGTGGGATACATGTCTATGATTAACTCAAAAACGGATCTCTGGTTCAAATCATAATAATTAACAGAACTGCCACACCGCCCACCATCAGCTGCATCATGTTTTGAACCGGCATTCCCAGCTAATGCGATGAGTTATCCATGTTTGCTTATTTGAGATAATGGATGGAGTTGTGTTCTACCCTTCTGCACATCCTGCCAATTGCCTTGCATACCTTCCCAGTCAATCATATTTTACTGGTAGAATTGGTATGTCTTGGCTGTCAAAATGATCTGCCGGAGCCCTCCAATCGGAGACAGCACTAACAGCAGCACTCCAATAACAATGCAGATCTGAAGAACATGGGGAACATATATATTAGTAGACAATCAAGCGGGAGCATTCTATTGAACAAGAAACAGAGGGTGTATGTTTCTTCTTCTTGTATTGAAGAAGAAACAGAGGATGTATGTTTCTTAGTTCTTACCCAGTTGATGCACCACGAGAGGCCGAACCTTTTGGGCTTGTAGACTGCGAGCCACATGATGCATGGGAGCTGGAAGAAACAAGAAAGCAAGATATTGTCAAATCTCAGGTTAGAATTCAGGAACTGATCATGTTGATGGTTCAGATACCGCAAAATTCAATATAAAACAGGGGCCAAATTATGGATGAGCTTACGAAATAAGTCGTTGGTGCGAATGCTAATCCGCCAAAGAAACTGAGCAATCCACCAAAGAAGGGGAATGTGATGCCCACGAACATTGTGAACGCTGCACATATATGGTTGCAAAAATCATCAGTACTCTAGTTTGTTACATCGTGAGATGCCCATTAGGTGAGCACACCGGCTTCAGAGTCAGGCAGAGAGTAGATGCATTATTACCAACATAGAGTGTCCGGGCAATGAGGCGGAGCGTGAGGCTCGGCCGGAAGTGCAGCTTCTTCACCAGCAGCGTCTCTAGCATGTCGAACACGGGCATGGCGTAAACCTGCAGTATGCATTGCAGTGGTCAATGAAACAAATTAACCCAGTAGTAGTTCAGACTTCAGTTTTCAGAGATGATATTATCATTCAGAATTTCAGACAAGAACTGCTACTCTGTACCTGGTAACTTCCGATGACATGGACGACGACCATCATGTTGGCGAGAGCGATGAGCCACTTAGGCTTGGAGAGTGTGATGAGGATGTTGTCGTCGACGCCATTGCCGAAGGCCCAGTAGCCGACGAAGGTGACGGGGAAGTAGCAGATGGCGACGATGATGTAGGCGACGAGGGCGCCCTTCCACATGGCCTTCTTGGACGGCTTCTCCGGCGTGGATGGTATGGTGGCCTGGATCTCCAGCACCACGTTGTGTCCCGAGTAGGCGAAGGCGACGTCCCCAAGCCCGCCCAGGAACCCGAACACCTTCCCGGGCGTGGTGGTGGCGCGCAGGGAGTAGTCGACGTCGGCGCCCTTGCCCTTGTCGAGCGAGGCGCCCCAGGCGATGGTGGAGTAGCTGAGCGACATGACGGCGGCGGCGAGGGAGACGGCGGAGATGGAGTTGAAGTTGGGGAGCTGGGAGAGGACGAGGTGGACGGAGCCGAAGATGAGGATGAAGTAGGAGAGCTTGATGTCGCGGCTGCAGCTGCCGCCGTCGCAGACGACGTCGTGGAACTTCTTGAGCGACTGGCCGCCGGTGACCATGTAGATGATGTTGAGGCTGACCTCGACGGCGAGCTGCTGCGGGACGACGATCCAGAGGCCCAGGCGGTCGCCGAACACGTGCTGCCCCAGCTCGTGGTACCGGTCGAACCGCTTCCCCGGCACCATCTCGTGCATCTCCACCATCTGCCACAGCGTGTAGAGCGTGATCACCCACGACAGGATCATCACCGCGATGCCGGGGCCCCTGCGTGGATGGATGGATTGATCGTGCGTGCGTTCGTCATAGATTGGCCAAGACGGACGGACGGGATGGGATCAATCAAAAAGTATGGAACGTACCAGCCGAGCTCGGACATGGCGTAGGGAAGGCCGAGCACGCCGGCGCCGACCATGGCGGTGACATTGTGGAAGGCGGAGTACCACCACTTGGCGTGCCTGTCCGAGTTGATGGGGAGCCATTCCTCCAGCGACTTCTCCCGTGCGCTCCTGCCGCCGCCATCGTCGCCGCCGCCCTGGTGTCAGTTGTTGTTGGATCAATTAATCAAGAGCAAGGGCGATGGTGATCTTTGCAGCACGAGAATGTAAAGGAAAAGATCATGGCAGCACGGGAATGTAAACGAAAAGATCAAGGCAGCACGAGACAGAGAGAGAGAGACAGACGGACCTTTGCAGCAGGAGGAGAATAGGTCTCGGGTGCTTGCGTCCCCATGGCCGGCGGCTGAGGGATGGGATTGCAGAGCCGCCCTTCCTCGGCAATGGAGATAGAGAGAGAGATGGGGCCGGGCCGGGAGGGGCTTACATATAGGCGAGTCAGAGAAAAGGCCGGGACTCAGAAGATCTGTCAGTTGTTTTTCTCTCTAAAAACAAGGAAGAGTCGTTGCATCGATCGGCTGGCCGGCTAATCACGCGGTTGCCGAGGACTCGGGATCCGGGGCACAAATTTTGTGTTTTGACCCTGCCTTAAAGTAATTTAACAAATGATCCTTTTCAGAAAATATTTGCATTTTGATCTTTTTGCGGCGCCGCACACAGTGGTGCCGCAATAAAACACCCACGTAGGAGCCGACCGGGGTGTTCTACAGTGGTCTGACACATCATTTTCTAAGTAAAAAACTTGCGGCGTCACTGTTCATGGCGCCGCAGCACTATGATGCAGCGTCACGCAGACTGGCGCCGCAGGCTTTTCGCCTTTGAAAAATCGTATCTTTTTCATATGACGTCGGATTGAGATGATCTTTATATGAAAATTGTAGCCCTCCACGAGATCTACAACTTTGTAGTTTTGAGTTTTTTCATTTGAAGCCGTTTATATATGCTAAAAATTTATTTAAAATCTAGCTGTGTTCTGCACGTTCTTTGTTTTAGAAAAAATTATATATTTTACATACGACGTCGGATAAGGATGATTCTTACATAAAAATTGTAGCCCTTGATGAGATCTACAAGTTTATTGTCTTGAGTTTTTTCATTCAAAGTCTTTTAGATACACTAAAAATTCGTTCAAAATCTAACTGTATTCTGTGTGTTCTTTGTTTTAAAAAAATTATATGTTTTACGTATAACGTTGTATGAGGATGATTCTTATATGAAAATTGTAACCCTTAATGAGATCTACAAGTTTGTTATCCTAAGTTTTTTCATTTAAAAATCATTTATACGCTTAAATAAGTTATTTAATTTTAATATAAGTAGTGTAATGTATTTTTATACAAAAATCATATATTTTCATATGATGTTAGATGAAGGCGATATTTATATAGAATTATGACACTCGATGAGAACGTTATAAACATTATACTAGGACTTTTTTGTGTGTGTAGTCTGAGAGTTGTGTGGTATCTCGACACTACTAAGATCATTTACAATGCTAATTTCATTTGAAATCATAAGATTTCTATATTTGTAATTAACTTTGAGGCCATTTGAGATAGTATTCAATAGCAACTAGCATTGATACGTAACCCGTCGATATATGACACTTGAATGGTTGATTAGAAGTTTAAAACATAGATATAGATTAACTTTTTTTTTCAAAGATAGGATCGTGACAATATGAGTAGTGATGTCTTATTATTGATAGTAATTACTCTTCAGCGGTAACATAAATGATGAGTGCGATTAGTGGTACGTATATTTGATCGTTTAATTTTTGCTATAGTAAATTATTACTCTACTATGTATGGAAACACCAAAAAGAATTACGTTCATCCAACGTCATACGTAAAACAAACTTGTAGATCTCATCAAGAGCTACAATTTTTATATAAAAATTATCTTCATCCGATGTTATAGGTAAAACATATAATTTTTCATAAAACAAAGAACACGCATAGTACAGTTAGAATTTAAACGATTTTTTAGCGCATATAAACGATCTTAAATGAAAAAACTCAACACAACAAAATTATAGATCTCATAAGAGGTACAATTTCCATATAAAAATCGTCCTCATCAGATGTTATATGTTAAACATATAATTTTTTTAAAACAAAGAACACGTAAGTACAGTTAGATTTGAGCGAATTTTTAGCGCATCTAAACGATCTTAAATGAAAAAACTCAAGACAACAAACTTGTAGATCTCATCAAACGCTACAATTTTCATATGAGAATCATCCTCATCCGACGTTATATGTAAAACATGTAGTTTTTCCTAATACAAAGAACACACAGAATACAGTTAGATTTTGAATGAATTTTTAGCGTATCTAAACGACCTCAAATGAAAATACTCAAGATAACAAACTTGTAGATCTCATCAAGAGCTACAATTTTCATATAAGAATTATCTTCATCCGATGTCATATGTAAAACATATAATTTTTCCAAAAATAAAGAACACGAATACAGTTAGAATTTTAAACGATTTTTTAGCGCATATAAACGGTCTTAAATGAAAAAACTCAAGACAACAAACTTGTAGATCTCATCGAGAGCTAAATTTTCATATAAGAATCGTCCTCATCGGAAGTATATGTTAAACATATATATATTTTTTAAACAAAGAACACGTATAATACAGTTAGATTTTGAACGAATTTTTAACGCATCTAAACGATCTTAAATGAAAAAACTCAAGACAACAAATTTGTAAATCTCATCAAACTCTACAATTTTCATATAAGAATCATCCTCATCCGACGTCGTATGTAAAACATATAATTTTTTCTAAAACAAAGAACGTGCATAATACAGCTAGATTTTGAATGAAATTTTAGCGCATTTAAACGACCTCAAATGAAAAAACTCAAAACTATAAAGTTGTAGATCTCGTCGAGGGCTACAATTTTCATATAAAAATCATCTCAATCCGACATTATATAAAACAGATACGATTTTTCAAAGACGAAAAATTTACGGCGCCAGTCCTCGTGGCGCCGCAGCACCATGAACAGTGGCGCCGCAAGCTTTTGACGTGAAAAATGACGTGTCAGACCTCCGTAGAACACCCCGGTCGGCTCCTACGTGGCAAATATTGCGGCGCCATTGACTATGGCGCCGCAGTGTTTTATTGCGGCGCCACGGTGTGTGGCGCCGCAAAAAAAATTAAAAATAAATAATACTTTTTGAAAGAAGTCATTTATGAAATTATTTTAAGACAAGCATCAAAAACCAAAATTTGTACGGTCCGAGCCGGGGAGTGGGGATCCCTGGGCTGCTCTGATCACGGGCCCCAGGTGATGGAGACTGAGCAGCGGCTCGGTCAGTCAACCAGCTCGTACACTATCGTGTACTAGTATAGTACACAGATCAAACAACCATTTGTATATATAGTATGGGCAATATTTATTATATAGGCTGTGTTTAGATGCAAACTTCTCTCCAAATTTCACTATAAAAAAATTTTTTTTCATCACATCAAAAATGCCGGCACAGAGTACTAAATGTAGACAAAATCAAAAAATAATTATATTATACAGTTTAGATGTACTTTGCGAGACGAATCTTTTGAGCCTAGTTAGGCCATGGTAGGACAATATTTACCACAAACAAACGAAAAATGCTACAGTGTGCTGCAGTGTCCGATGTGATGTTTTTTGCCAAATTTTTACAGATTTTGCCTGATTTTCAACTCCAAACTTTGAATCTAAACACAGCCACGTATGGATTTGCTTTGCATGTCTTCACTGACTGACGACAGCAGGAGAAGAACACCTGTACGGGTTCAGTTCAGTGCGCTGCAGTCGCCGTCATTTGGTCAGAGGCCATCTCGTATATCAACAGTATACGGAGTACGCACGCCGCACTACTGACGAGTGAAGTCAACAAGTCATGTGTGTCCTCTTCACGATCGGAATCATGAATCGCACGCTAATAGTACGTGTACTGTTGTGTTGTAAATAGTCATATCTGCGTGCCTCAGATTCCCTCCCAATTCATCGATGGATCTTGCCTGCATTTGCATGTGGACGCGACGACCCTCGGACCCTGCCAGCCTAGGTTTCGCGTTTTTCTTCCTAGCTGAATGAGACACGTCTCGCAGTCGGCTGGAAATTCAGTAGCGAGCGAGACGGTTTGTTTGACCAGATCGACCACCACAGGTTGCATGCGGCCGACCTGCGGTTGCAGTCGTAGACCAAGACTTCTCCAACCAGACTACGTGCGGTGTTATGGAAACTTACAAAATTTCCAACACTATAATAACAATATAAAATTTGTTCCTAAATGCTATGCGTCGGGCGCGCAGGATCAGCTGCCCGTGCCTGCACACGTCGCCCACCGCCCGATCGGCATCCAACGGTCTGCATCGTTCAGAGCAAAAATATCTATTCCCCATCCCGTCTTCTCGATACATCGGCCTCCTCTCCCCCTCGCAGCCTTGCCCTTTCACCCCGATGCGTTCTCTTCTTTCCTCCGTTTTCCTCCTCAATCCGCGCTCCTCCTCCCTTCACCTCAACGCCGACGAGATAGGCCACCACCTCCTCCTCTTCCTTCTCCTCTTCCTCCTCCATTTGGGGTTCCTCCCCGGCGCTGGATCCGTTTCCCAATGTGGACATCGCCTCCGATGCGGATACGCCACTGCCGGCCTCCTCTGTCACACCCTGGTTTTAAAAACACAAACCAGAGCAAAACTATATGTGTGTCAGGATCTAATCTCACACATATAGAGACAATAAACAGTGATATAACAGAACATACTTTATTATATAACGTTAAACAACATATACATAAGATATACACAGAGTAGCGGAAAGCGTAACTAAATCTTCGAGCCATCCACAGGGAAACCAACTGGGGGTCGCACGCCTAGAACTTCACGAACCTTCATTTGTACTCCTTCAGGCCTTCATCTTTCTGAGCAGCGGTTGGATTTTTCCCCTAAACAAGGAATAAATATAAAGAAGCAAGCGTGAGTACATCTCGCACTCAACAAATATAACATAAACCATGAGGCTTTAAGGTTAGCTGACAGATGCATTAGCTTTTAGTTCGTCAAATTTTATTAACACCTAATTACTATGTAATTACTATGAATTAGTAGCAACGCCATTAGCCCAAACGATATTGCATAAGAAATTAAATAAGATTAAACAGATATAACCATTATCATAACCATAACCAAAAACCAAGGAATCTCAGCCAAGAGTCCTTCTAATCACTGGAAAGGGTCTGGACCGCTCATAACCGTAAGCACGGCTAACATGTTAGTTTTACACTCTCGAGAGGTTGTACATCTTTACCCACAAGTCGTGAGCTACGCTAGGAGTTCATCACATTACTGGAGATGAGATGACTAGCAAGCGCACTACGAAGCCTTTACAAAGATCATGTTGGTAAGGTGTAACAGATAAGGTTTCAGGTTCCGCAACCGTGGAACAAGGCTCAAGGAGAGAAGCACATATATATAACATAAAGCACGCTCAACCCAAGCAGCACGAGGGCCACAGAAGCTCACCGCCCCTCTTGCCCCGCAGGCAAGTTACTCCCAAACCAAAACAACCTAATTAGTCAGTTAAGATCGTCCCATTCCAATCTTATGGTAGCACTGTTGTCCCAGGTGGTCGCTTTGTGATTCGGTCCTTAGGGAGAGAACTAGCAAAAGCACACGAGCACATTGCTCAAGCTTCCTAAACCATGTTGCTAAAAAACCAGTTTTACAAGAGACATGAACCACTCAAGCACAAAGCACATAGGGTCAAGCTCACATTAATTGCATAGAACCATTAGTCAACATTAATTAACATAAAGGTTCACGCAGCACCTAGCACAACTTAACCATATGCAACCTAAAAGATAGATATATAAGGATAAAAGTAGCTAGGAATAGCCTTATGGGTACTCAAAATTAAATGCACATGCAATGATTAAAAGGTTATTAGGTGGTGTTTATGTTATACTTGCCTTCCTTTAAAGAGACGCTGCTCAGAGTCTTCTGGATGTTGATATTGAGTTGCACTTGAGATTGCACGAACAAAAACAGCGTCTACACGTTTATCGGAGCACCACACATGCATACAAGGTCACACATGCAAGTAAACAAATACAAACTATAAGCAACAGTACACCATATTATTAAAACAGAAGATAAAAGGTTTATAAAACTGTTCTACTCATCGCCACGAACACATGAGCGCAAGAATCACTCTAAACGGGTTTAAAACGAAGAAGTTATGCCCAAAACGAGGTTTTAGGGGCACAACTACAAAGAAAAACTAACTACAGGGGCTGGTTTTTGAAAACCGAGGGCCAAAACGTGATATAAACAAAAACCCGAGGGCTACAGAGCCAAAATCCCAGGCTTAGGACTGCGGGTACTATTTTTGGAAAGCTCGGGGTTTAAAACATTAAAAACACTGGGTCGTTTTGTAAATACTTTTGAACAGAGGTGGATCGCGGGTTGATTTCACAAAAGAGCAGGGGCGTTTTGGCAAAATAGCCAAGGCTGACTGGTGCTTGACCGTAGTTGACCCGGTCGCCGGCGCCTGGGGATCGTCGGATCTTGATCTGGCGGATGGGATTGAACGGGGAGGGGATGTGGCTGGCGGCTACCTCTGGCCGCGGCGGAGTCCGCCCGTGCGCTCGGCGGTGCTTCGCCGGAGAGTGCATGCGGCGGCACTGCTGAGCATGGAGCGAGACGGGAGTCGGCCAGGGAGAGAGGGGAGGTCATGGCGAACCTCACACGGGGCTTGAGGTAGATGGAGAGGCAACAGAGGCAGCCGACGACGAGCGGGTGCGGGCAGTGGCGTCTGGCTTCGCGGAACGTCAAGACGGAGGCGATTGTGGGTGCCCAGAGCCCGCGGGATGGGTTCGGGGTGAACCTGCGACGGCGACAGTGGGTCAAAGGGGACCGGAGAAGGCTCAACGACAACGAATTTAGGGGAGGGGCGGCTTACCACGGCGGCCTTCGGCGAGCAATCGCCGGCGGCTCAGAGGGAGACGGGGCTCAAGGATGGCACGGTGAGTTTCCCCACGTCGGTGCGGAGCTCGGGAGCCAACAATTGGCACCGAGGGAACAGCGGATACGGCTGCCGGCAGTGGCAGCTCACCGCGCGGCTCTGGCGGCGGAAATTGATGGCGGCGCGGGCGCTCTAGGGCTTGGGTACTGGACGCATGGCAAAAAAGGAACGAGGGAGGAGCTCGGGGCGCCCTTATTCCGCATCTTGCGGGAGGGAGCGGAAAGGCGGCGGGGATTTGGTCCTATCCGGACTCGGTCCGCGTCGAGGGTGAGGCGGGAGGCTGCCTTACGGGCCTTGGCTGACGGGGGGATAGGGTCGCGGGGCCACGGCCAGGGATGGAGACGGCGCGCAAGGAAGCGGCGCGCTCCACCGGTGAGAACAGGATGAGAGTGAGGAGGGAGATGACAGGGCGGCCCCACCCGTCAGCGGGAGAGAGGGCGCGGGGCCACTGCGCATAGAGAGAGCAGGAGGGGAAGGCGCCAGCTGCGGTTGGGCCGGCCCAGGAGGGGGCGCAGGCTAGGGTTGGGCCAAGAGAGAGAGGGGCTGGGCTGAAATGGGAAAAGAGGATTGAGGGAGGTTTTCCAGACTTTTTCTTTAAAACTTTTGTAAACTCTTTTCTTTTTGAGATTTAAACACACTACAAATTCAAATAAAATTTGAATTTGAAACCTTAGTCAACCACTCAACTTAAAACAATACAACGGCATGAATGCCACAACAAGTTGACCTAAATTCATTTTATTTGCTTCAAACTTTATTTTATAAAATCATTTAAATGCTCAATCTAAACAACAAAATCCTTAATTAAATTGAGAAAAGCATTTTAATTATTTTAAATTCAGAAAAATAAAATTTGGGTGTTACATCCTCCGGTATCCTCCCCATCCGCTTTCCTCATCCCTTGAGCTCGACGCCGACGAGGTAGGCCTCCGGTATCCTCCTCCATCCGCGCTCCTCCACCCTTGAGCTCGATGCCGACGAGGTAGGCCATCTCCTCCTCCTCCTTCCCCCAGCGTGAGCCTCGCCTCCGGTGCGGATGCGCCGCTGCCAGCCTCCTCCGGTACAAACTACTACTCTCTGTGTTCCTCCCGTGCCAGCGATGGGAAGAAGGATCCCCTCTGCGCAGGGCTCGCCGAATCATGGTCCAAAGCATTTTAGTAATATATATTAAGCATTTTAGGTATCCAATGCAAACATTATTCGTGGTTGCAAGCATTTTAGGATCCTCTGCGCGTATTGCTGTTTTTTATGGGTTCATGATCTAGTTTTTTCTGATCTCATATTCGTGTATGTGAATATATTTTTATGTCACACATAAGTAGTTTATGTAAAAACTTTTCAAGCATTTTAGCTTGTGATGACATGCATTTTTTCAGTATGATATAGGCAGTTATATATATACACTTTGCTTTCTTTGTTGCTTTATTTAAGAAACAACAATTAGTTTGTTTCAAGAACATTAATCGGAAGTACCTCTTTTTTCCACTGGAAGTGGGCGACAGGCGTGGGGGGCAGGGTGGGGAAGATGTACAGTGGTTGTCCGAGACACATGGCGGACGGGGGAGGGTGCGCGCGCAGGCGTTTGCACGGTCCAAATTTGTTATGTTTCAAAATGATCACAGTATCACACTGGACATTGGAATCTTCATGTTCATAGCAGCGAGCCAACCACGTTGAACTGTGTCGTGCTAGCATGTTAACCTGGGACTCCATTTTTATTCTTTATTCGATACCTCTTCCTTCTATTTGTTTTTATTTTCTACTGGGATAAAACCTACAATGATCAATCAGTGAAAAGGAGCATAACTTTTCATAGTTGTAGATTGAAGAAAGAGCCAATAACACTGCATTCGTTGATCTAAATTCAGTTTGGATTAGTATAATTAGTTCAAAACTTTCATACAGGAGCTAAACAGGAAAGTACCACGGTAAGAAATCGACAAAGCCATGGGTGAAAAAAAAAAAGAAGACCCTTTATATAATGGCATTCTTGCAAACGGTGAAGTAATTTTAGTTATGTGATGCTACATCCAAAAAATTTAATTCGCTCGTTGCTATTTTTTAAGCTTAAGTCCATTTTACAACCTTGGTGGATGTTTAATTTACAACCCAAAATTGCAAAACCAGACATTAAACACCTCAAACTATCTAAAACAGGACAAAAAACACCCCTAAGTAGTTTCTGAATGGTTTTGGCTGATGTGCATCGTGGGCCCCACATTTCAACACCGAGAAGTGGACCCACCTTCCTTCCTCTCTCTTTCTTCTATCTTCCTTCTATCTCATGTCGTTGTGGCCACCCTCCTACCTTGGTTATCGTTGCCTCGTACTCTTCTCACGCCGACGAATGGGGCCCATGATGTCACGTCACCCTAAACCACAAAAATCCACTCAAGGATGTTCTCTTTGATTTTAGATAGTTCGAAGTGTTCAATGCCCAGTTTTACAGTTCTAATTATAAATTAGACAATCACAGCAAGCACAAGGTCGTTGCCTCCCGTTACCGTTCCTGCCTCCGTGCCAGTGCCGCCACCAGTCATACACCCGCACTGGTCCCACCACCGCCTCCCACAGCCAGTCCCGCTCCCTATGTCGGTCCCGCCATTCTCGCCAGCCTCATGTCCCACCGCCAGTCCCACCCCCGCACCGGCCTTGCCTCCCACCACTGCCCCTGCCGCGTCCGCCTCCCGCGTGACAGTGTGTTGCTTTCGTGTGATACAAAGGCACGGTGGTATATTAAATGAATTTGGAGTCAAGAATATAATAAAAAATCAGACAAGTGGTAGTTTAAAGAAATACTACCGTTTTACTGCAGTACGTGAAAACCATGGTATTTTTGTCACAATCAATATATACTAGTGCATTCTAAAACCATAGTCTCAAAAAACTATGCTACCAAACAAGGCCTAAGAATTCACATCATGATATATTTGAGGAGCTCACCGTTTTGTTCAGGAGCCTATTGAATATCAGCTATCAGGGAGGAAGCATGGGAAGGAGTTCCTCTGCAGTTGGGTCACTACTCGTGGGGACTTCTTATATAACTCGTGGAAGTTGATTAAGCTAATAATCTTTAAAGCCCAATAGGCCCAACTAGCACTTCTAAACATGTAGCCACGTCCGTTAAATTTTTTAGTGACATTTGTCAAAAGAGAAGATGCGGAACACCTTAGTATCAATTCAATCCAATAACAAATCGTATATTCTGGTTTTACATTCACACGGGCTTTAACATTTTGTTAAACTTAACTCAAAAATACACAAAATCTAACTCAACATTTCGGATAACATAGTTCAACATTTCTAAGGTGAAATGTTGAGGCAGTATATCTAAAATATTGTAGTAGTATATCCTGAATGTTGATTTAAAAAATAAAAATAAAAACTGTAGCATATACATTTTAGATTCTATTTTGTTGCATTAATTCAAACACAATAACATGGTGCAAATGGTTTTTATAAATGAAAACAACCAAACGTTTTAGAGAAAAAGTGTCTACAACCTGGAACAATTCACGTATCCAATCACCAAACCAACTGCCCTGGCCACGTGGCCCTATCAGGCCGGCATGCTGTGTTGCAAACTTGCAACCTGCTGGGCCGTTGTTCTCATGTCCGCCCGCTCCCTCATGTGCAGTGCAGCCCTTTCAATCACTTGGATCTTTTGCACGGATCTCATACACCGAAGATATCTAGATTAAATTTCTTTTTTTTTTGAACGATCTAGATTAAATTTCTACCCGAAGGTGTATAGGAAATGCGCTACTCGTGAGCCCTCTCGCACGCGGAACCCGAAGGTGTATAGGAGTCTAACTGCACCTCCAAACTGCAGAGGATTTTTTTTTTCTTTTGAGATGAACTGCAGAGGATCTGAATGGGGAAGCATGTAGCGCCGGTCTACCATGCAGTCCGTTACACAGGACCAAAGGCAGCCCAAATAGTACTCCCTAGGTAGAAATGGGCTGGGTAGGCCGATGGATCAAGCCAATGAAACATGTGGGCCCACTATCCTAGAAGCTCACGTTGAGATGGTCTCAACATTTGGCCAAAAAAATCAACTTGATTCCATTATCACGTTCTTTTTTTCTTATATGTTTTTGCCAAAGTGTCAATTAAATGATATTCCTTAGGTGTCACATCATTTATACTGTCATTTTCGTAGTATATATGAACTAAAAAATATCTTATATTAATGATCGGAGAAAGTAATATGGTTTGGATTCATCATGTTGAGTTGAATATTGAAAGTTACTGGTGGTCACGCACATGTGTCCCACATGTGCTTTAAAAAAATCATTATGAAGTCAAACATATCTTTTATCTCAACGAATTTATCCATGTTTTGTAACAGAGTGAGCAGCTACAGTGGGTAGAGTTTAAGAAACATCACGGGTGCTTTTATGTCACGACTGAGCAGATGCCAGATTTGTTTGTTGTGCACGGAAAAAACGGATTTGTAAGGAGATTCCCAAAGGTTTTCCCATTACGAAACTAAATGAAAAGTATATTTCCCTTCTCTATTTTCTGCTCAGATGATTGCCGCTTGTGTCAATTTCACTCTGGGTACCGTATGTGCATGAATAAGATTGTTTTAGAATTCTATCATGTTGAAAAGCATTTTGTTTTGTCATGTAGCTATCCACACCTATGTTCCTCTATATTTCTACTCCATACTTAATATGTTTATTGACCTAGATAATTTAAATGCAATTTTTCATGCAATCTTTTATCTATTTGTAGCTTATGCTGATAAAAAAACTCTCCGACGCTGCCTATGCTTCAAGGTAGCTAATAGTTAACTTCATCTTTTTCATGTAGAACTTTATATATCATCTTTTATTTCACATGTCCATTGACCAAAGGTAATCTAGTCATAATTTTTAGGCAACCATGTATTATTTTGGGGATTAAATGGTTTTGGTAACTTTCTAGTGAAAAGGAATAATAATACACAAACATCATTTGGAGGTCCAATGGCTCAAGGAAAAGCACATGTTTTAACCGCCAACCGACCTCTAACCGTCTTAGGGAGTCGATATGGAGCATTGGATGCTGGAAGGCAGTGGATCCAAGGGAGGACCAGGCCGCCCGACCTGCCACCTGTCCCCTTTAACCGCCTTACCGACCTACAACCGACCTACACCATGTATAAATACCCCTCTTGCTCGAGTGGGTATAAATAGGTCTCTCGGCCTCACTTGTAAAGTGTGAAAGTTGAGTAGAACATACCATTGCTTAGTTTAGTAGCACTAGGTTAGTCCTAGGAGTTAGAGTTGAGTCTAAGTCTTTGCCTCAGGGATTTCGGAGTTAGTTTTGAGTCTTGGTAAAGCTCTTGTATCTTTCTATCTTTTGTACTCTTACTACTCCAGTATAATATACATTGTTGATCTATCTTTTGAGTTATACTTTACTTTATTTCTTACACTTGCCTAGTGTGGTGTACCTTCTTTGCATACTAGACCAAGGCCTAGGTTTGTGTTGTCCTTAAGTTATCTGAATCTTGCTAGACTTGCTGGTGCTATAAGCTCGTCTTAGGCTTTGATCTAAGATTAAGTTAGTTCTCACCCTCTGATCAAGGAAGAACTTTAGAGTTCAAGTTCTCACTTGAACTCTAGTTTAGCGTGCCATTTTACCCACGCAGCTCTAGTTGGTAGCCTCTCTAGGTGACAACTTTAGAGGTCTCAGTATTCCAATCCCGTCGTTCGGTAAGCCCGTAGGCGTTAGCCAGTTGCCGTTCGGTTGGCCTCCTATCTACAAACTGTAGGTTGTGCCATAGGCTCGAAAGCTGAGACCATTGAAAAATATTACGAAGGATACATGGTAGCAGGCTGCTGCATCCCTAGAGGGAACCAGGTTGGTGGAGGGCTTTGTAATCCATACATGTATGGATTCCACCCAGGAGTAGGCTACTGGTAGGAAGATGTGTTACCAGGGGAATGTGTTGAGTAGTATGACGTGTTGCCTGGGGGATGTGTTGTCTGGAAGGAAAGAGTGTTGCTTTCTGATCCATCTCCCTTGCTCTTGCGTCTCCCATCCATTCTGCCAATCCTAGAGAAGGTAAAATAAAGTAATGAAAACTAGCATTACAAAGCTTGTGAATACTAGTGCAATTTTGATAGTATATCAGAAAGAACATAACATGGAACAGTGAGACACGATCAATAATACTGCAATATAGCCACAGAAATTGAACTTTCACAACATTGAACAATGAGGCACCATTAAAATTAGCTCAGTTGGAAACATAAGTTATAGGACCACATAACATGTCTACAGATTACAAGAAAAACAACATAAGGATGGGTAACTTAGCCATCTACATTTAAATCGGACAACTTATCATGTTTGATGCATAGGACGAAACATATGAGTATATGACCGCCACAACCATTGCCAATAGTACGCCACACACACATAACAAATAGCCTGATCTAGTCGCTATCTAAATCGTTAGAGTTCATTGTGGCATGGTAGACCGGGGGACTAAAATCACGAGGTATCTTCTCATCCGGATCTATTTCAGAATATGAAGGACCCTCATCATGTGCCTCGACTACCTCATTGCATTGTATATCTAGTTAGTCCAGCTCATTTGCAATTTCTTCAATTTCGGCAAGGAGGCCGTTGAGTGGATCACTGGGATCTCTATCGGCATTGAAGCTATCGCTCACGATGGATCTGACGGCAGATGCACTGCTGTCCGTGGCGCGTGCCAAAGCCAATAGAGCTTGGCGCAACTTAGCAATGCCGTTCGCCATGGACTACAAAGAGGAAGCGTATACATTTCAGTCTACAGCACAAAAACAATTGAAATGCGAAAGCTGAACTGTTTGATTTTAGCACTATCACACGACAAATTTTATGCAAACAATTGTAATTTTGTACTGGCTTTACAACATTATCAAAGTAAACACTAAAAGAAATCCACATTCTATCTGCTTCCACCGTACAAACAATCATCCACTATGGACTTGGCCACAAATCACGCAATCAAGGTACTATAACTCAATCCAGTGTGCGAGAACATGGTGGCTATGACCATTGCGCCTAGATCTGCAAAATACTAGTGTAGGAGAAAGCGTAGTACCTTAGTCTTTAAGGAGCTCTCCTCCGATAAGTCCTCGATAGCCTTCGTCAACCACTGCCGCTTGCCGCGAGGTGGCACCTCTGTGCCGCTCTTCCCAGCCCCCTTCCCACTTCCTTCCCTGCTCCGGCGGATAGATCCACCCTCTTCCTGCCATCCGGCACCCTGAGCGGCCGCGCCGAGTCCTCCAGCTTGGCCCCTCCCCCCTCGGCGCCGGCGCACAACTACCGCCACCACACAAGATCACCTCCGCCGCCATAACCCGCCGGCAATCCTCATAGATGCCTGCCGCGACGGTTCCCGTGGACGAGCGTGATACTGAGCTGACGCTGAATGTGGCATGCGGAAGCCCTCTCCGTATTTTGCCGTGACCCATACCTCTCCCCGCTGCAGGCCTGGGTGATGCTAAAGAGGGACTGCATACCATTTGGCCAGTTTGGTTCAAAAAAACCTCACTAGAATTTCAAAGGAACCGGTTCCGGAGGAAAGGAAATGAAGGGCGGCGTTTGGTACGAAGGAACGAGCTGTTTCGTTTAGGAGGAAAGGGAATCGGAGACACACAAAACACAGGAACGAAAAAATCCACTCCGATCGAAGGGAATTGTCGCTGCCTCGCTCAGCGGGGTGCGCAGCCGGCGGGGCGGCGCGCCCGCGGACGGGAAGAGAGTTGATGGCGGCAGCAAGGTTGGCCGGCGTGCGGCGGAGCCGCCGACTGTGGTGGTGTTGCCCAGCGCGGGAGGGAGCTTGGTCGTCAATGTCGCCCAGGATGGAGAGGAGAGCGGGGTCGGCGGCGTCATCCGAAGCGGGGAGGGCTGGCAGCGCCATCCGAAGTGAGGAGGGCCGGCATGCGGCAAAGCCGCCAGCTGTGGTGGCATTGCCCAGCGCGGGAAGGAGCGGGGCCGGCGGTGTCGCCCAGGATGGAGATGGGAGCGGCAGCTTGGGGCATTGGGCCGGCAGCGGCGCTGCGGGCCTTGGCGGCCGAGCGCGCTAGGGGGCGGCTGTGTGGAGAAGTGAGAGCTATGGGAGAGAGAAGAGGAAAGACTGACCTGTGGGTCTTAGGTTATATCCTATGTTATGCATTTCGTGATCAAGACAAACCAAAGTTTTCATTTCTTAGTTTTAGATTCTCGTAGTTTTCTATTTTTTATCGTAAGATATTTCTATAGTTTTCCTCGTCCATTTGAACCTAGTTAACATGCACGCGTGGCACACGCGTATAAAAATTATGTCCAAAATAATCTAAAAAATCTTTATAAAAGAGTAATGTTGTTAATTATTTTAGAAATCAGCTATATAGAATAATTAAGTTTGAAGTAGTTAATTATGAAAGTTTACAATATATATATTTATCTAGGGAGTGATTTTGGGTCTACTCTTTAAGCTCAATTGTTATTGCAAATTCTTACTTTCTCCCTTCTCTTTAATTTGGGAGAAAGAAGTACAAAATGATAGAGGAATAATGTCGCTGATCACTTTCAGTTGGATAGAACATATTTTCCAACATTAGAGGCACTCACACATGCTAGAAAAAGTGGATGTCCACATATAAAAGGATAGTAGCAATTCAATAGCAACAAGGTTTTGACCAAAGTGCTTTAGAATTCATATTTTACATCAAGTGATCGCCGCCTAAAAGTGAAATTTCATCTATATCCATGCATTGCTGTAGGGTAAAAGTAAAACCTAATGACATAGGGAAGATCGTACGATTAAGTTTGAACATCATCAATGACAATATGGCATTGTGCCAATCTTTGGAGAACCCAAATAGCATGTAAGGAGGCTCAATGTTTATTTTTCAAAGAAATGAATTTAAGACTCAGGATGATTATATTTATTAATGAGATGGACAAATGACATGGTTTTTCATAAAAAAAAAAAAGATGACTTTAACATTATATGTATGCTAGGTTTGTTTTTTATCTCCGAAGAAGCCCGTGCCCCTCATGTCAAAACAGCATGCAACTTGCATGAGTCTTTTGTTAAATAGGGAAAAGAGAAGAATACTATTTTTAATAAGAAATAGTTTAAAAAAGTAAATTACCTGTAGCTAGCACATGACAAACTCTAAATAAATCAGTACCGAGATTAGGTAACACATTCAAGATCAAACTGAGGTACATGTATTTAAATTATGATTTGGAACTACTTAATGGCGTATAGGACTATATCTTCAGGTTTTAAACTAAAATATTAAGGAAATCTAGCAAATGTTAATTGAGTAAGCTCATAGGTCCTATTCATTATCGCTAGTGAAAGATTTCTATAGCCACGGGAAATCAATTGAAGTACTGACTCATTGTCTGGCATAGCTTCCGGTTTCTAACTAAAATATTAAAAAGAATCAATGGATACTTAGATCACCACAAAATGACAGAATAGGTGAAAACAAATCACACTGGCAAAGCCTCAAAAGCTCACCAATAGAAATTTATTGCAGGCATGACTATAGTATATGACATTGCAACTTTTTTTAATTGACCTAAGTAGTTGATGTATGTCTGCTTGGTATATTTTTTGAGAATTTTTCATTTATTATGAGAGATTGTAAATTAGAAAGAATAATCAGTTATTTCAACAACAATTAACACGTGAAATGAATCTTCTAAAAATTATTGAAATTTTAAGGCGCCTACTTTTTTTCTAAGAAATTGCACTACACAAAAAAAAAACGCAGATACAAGAATTAATGAGACTAATTTGATGTACCAGTCATTATTGTGTCTGAACATAAGTAATGGGGAAAGGAAATTTATCAAAAGATGAAGGTTTCGGCCACGACCCACTGCATACTTCTTATGATTAGTGCATTACCATACACCTATCTACGAAGGACCAATATATAATAAATAAATCGTAATCCCTTAATTCATGACATTATATAAACATTATAAACAACTTGTATTTTTTATGATTAGTGCATTCCCTTACCTCATGGAATTTCTGAGTGCAATAAGCATCTCCATTGATCTAGTAACCTTCTCATGCTTTGCATCAACTGGAATACTGTTTCCTATCTTTCTCTGGTTTAGGGCCCGTTTGGAACGCAAGAATTTCACAGGAATTACGTAGGAATTTCACAGGAATCAGTTCAATTTCACAGGAAAAACGCAGGAATGGGAAATTTTTCCCGCGTTCCAAACAGGCCCTTACTTGCAGTATATGGTGTGTTTAAAATAGCACCATCCAAAACTGTAACAAGAAATCATTGATAAACATTAGCATTGAGTTCTTTCTATGCAGGGCATGAGCATCGTCAAGAAAGTACGCAGTGCATTTTTACGAGTACCTACACTTGACATCGTAGGAAAGACACCATTTGTGTCATCCCACCTAATTTTTTGACCCGCCCGTAGAAGGCATCACATACATCATACAAATTATTTCTCTGTAACCAATTCTTGCGTCCAACACCATCACCTGCCATCACATACAAATATCGCAGTAGGGTGAAAACTCATGCAGACATGTTTCTGCAAACGATCAAGTAAAAATGATGACAATTGTACCAGCTATGTCGTTCAACAGGTCCAATGTCGACCTAGCCATTTCGTTCTCAGAGATTCAAGGACGGATTAAATCCTCGGCATAAGTCGTCTCCTGGTTAGTTAATTATGAACAATTTTTCATACCTTTTCTCCGATATGGTAGCTAGCTCTTGCCTTAGCCCGTTTTTCTTTTTCTTTTCTTCTAGTAAGTTTCTATATTTTTCCCTTGTCCTTTTCTTTTTACAGTCTATAAGTCAGGATCTCTGCACAAAATTCCAAAGAAATAAACATTATATGTTATGGGTATTTTTTATACAATTAATAGCATTCACAACCACTTTAAAAAGTGTAAATGTAAACCCACCTGGTTCTAACAAAATATCATTAGAATTTGGTTGTTTTCTCTTTTTCATACATTCGCTGATTCATTGCTAATTGTATTGGGGACATATCCAAGTGGTTTGCGATTTTTTTATCAGTAATAGGTCTAGGAGGCATATTCATCGTATAGAAAACATTTGTAGGATTAAATTACATTTGGAATAAGTTGAACTCATCGAGGCAGTATGTACAAATCTGAGAGCCTGGGCAGCAAAGGATATAGTAGGCCGCCAGAGAACCGGACGTCGGGGCGTGTATGCCGCTGGCTGCGTCTACACGTTGGATAGCTAAGCGACGGGGCTGGATCGGCGGAGGGTCAGACGGCAGGTGGTGCAGGTCGCCGGAGACGCCTAGGGCCGGGTGCATGTCGTTGCAGGCAGCCGGAGTAGGCATCGGGGCGTCATCAGCATGCAGCGCAGGAGGCCGGCAGCTGGGGCAACGGGCTGCCGGGCGTCGCGTGCAGGCGCCGGACCGCATAGCGTCGTAGGAGGCGTGGGTCGTGGCGCCGGGCGTCCTGTGGACGGGCGTCGCCGGCAGGCGTACAACTCGGGCGTCGTTGGCGGCTGGAGCGCCGGGCGGCCGGAGTGCCATCCTGCTGAGGTTTGCAGGCGTCCGGTAGGCGTCGGCCATGGCGCAGGCCGTCCTGTAGCCGGGCGTCAGGACGTCGTAGCCTCGTAGGCGATCAGCTGGTGCGTAGCGGCGGCCTGGGTGCCGGGACTGCATCCTCACAGGGGCTGGCGGACGCAGCGATCAGGATCAGCTGGCGAGTAGCCACAGCAGGGGCGCTGGCTGCGTCTCGCATCGGCTGGACACTTTGGAAAGCGCTAATCAAGCTTCTCGTATAGGAGCGTGCTGGCCCCGCTACGCAGATTGAAAAGGGATGAAAAGACTAAAAACTTATTGATGCAAAATGTTTCATACATTTTGTTTTATTTTTCACCTCATTTTATATCTACATCCACGTGTTACTTTCATTCTTTTGCCTGCACCATAAAAAAGTGAGTTTTCTAAAAATCTTTATTACCTAGAAAGGCATAGATATACCCCTCATGCTGTTTTCACTGTACAGTTTGGAAAAGCTTAGAAAGGTATAGAAAAGTCCAAAACCCATACATGCAAAATGTTTTATCCACTTTCTCTCTTTATTTCTCACCTCATTTTATATCCACCCACGTATTACTTTCCTTTTTTTGGTTTTAACGAGAAAGTAACGAGTCAATCAATCAGGTTACCTTCCTTTTAATTCTATTTTCCTTTTTTTTTATTGTCTGCTCGATCATCTCACAACACGTGCGTATTGCACGTACATCTATGCTAGCCTACACTATAAAAGAACGAGTTTTTTAAAAATCCTTTTTACCTACAAAGACACAGGTATATCCCTCACGCTGACCCCACTGCGCAATTTGAAAAAGGTAGAAAAGGGGTGGAAAGGCCCAAAACCCATAGATGCAAACTGTTTCATCCACTTTTTCTTTTTATTTCTCACCTTATTTTATACCCATACCCAAATGACGCTAATCAATTTGGATTCTTTCCTTTTAATTCTATTTTCTTTTTTTCTTTTCTATTGTCTGTTTGATTATCTCACAACACGTGCATGTTGCACGTACATCTACGCTAGTAGAAGAAACGGCAGAAACATTTTCTTTCTATCGTTTTTCACCACTTTCCACCACTTTTCAACCTTTTCCAACCTGCACAGTTGGATCAATGTGAGAGGTACGATGGGACTATTTTAGATAAAAAAGATTTTGAGAGAACTCGCTCTGTGCAGATTCATGTGTTTTAAATGGGCCAAGCGGTCTATAGTGTATAGCCTCACGCGCCCTCGCTGCCATCCGGAGGCGCGGTTCCAGCGCACGCTGAGCAGCCGGTGGATGGTTTCCACGTACCACCTTCGGCGCAAGGGATCTCGCCCGGAACCCTAGGGCCCTCCTATATTTGGAATACAGGAATTGTGCAGGAATTTCACAGGAATCAGTTGAATTTCACAGGAAAAACGCAGGAACAGATAAATTTTCCCGCGTTCCAAACAGGGCCTTAATCCTACCCCTCTCCAATTCCTCCCTCGCACCGCCACAGGGTTCCCCCTCTATTCCTCTCCGAGTTCCCCTCTCTGGTCCAACACAAATCAGAAGTAGATGGAGGTGTGGCTGTGCAGCGCGCCGCAGAGCTCGAGGCGGAGAAGCTGGAGGCGCCGCACGGGACGACGACGCCACCGACCGCCAGCCGACGCCGTTCCTTAGCTGTACCGCGCAAACACACGTTCCGCAGGTACCGCAACGGCGACGCCAAGCCGGAGGATTTTCCGCGACGGTGCTGAGGGAGAGCGGAATGCTGGACGCCGCAACGGCGATGCCGAACCGCGTGTTGGTGCTCTGTACCGCGACGCCGCGTCGACAACGCCGTGAACCCGCGAACCCGGGCTACGTCCCTTCTCCGACGGTCGGCATGGCCACACCTTCACCTTCGCCCCGCGGTGAGCACCCCCCGTTGCAGCCCGTGCCCCGTAGATGTACTGTCCAGAGCGCACCAAGCACGCCTTTGCCTGAGACGCCGGTCATTGGGCTGCTGCCACCATGAACCTCTTATGCTTGCGTTTGAACACCAGCCGTCACAACAGGAAAATGGATAAAGTTCGTCGGTTGAGGCCGACGAACTTATCGCTATTAAGTTCGTCGGTTTACGACCAGCCGACGAACTCCCACAACCAAACCGATGAACTTAGTTAAGTTCGTCAGTTTCCTCCTCAACCGACGAACTTATCCCTGCCTAGATCCGGATCGGGATCGAGTCGCTTCTTCTTTCTCTCCCACACACCCCACGCGCCGCCGCTTGCCTCGCCGTCGCCTGCCTCACCGCCCCACGCCGCGCCGCCGCCTGCCACTCGCCGCGCCGCCCCACTCCGCGCCGCCCCACGCCGCGCCGCCGCCGCCGCCTGCCCCTCGCCGCGCCGCCCCACATCGCGCCGCCGCCACCGCCTGCCTCTCCCCCACTGCGCCGGCCTCTGCCTCTCCCCCACTGCCCACGGCCGACGCCGCCCCGCGCCGCCGCCCCAACACGCCGCGCCGCGCCGCCTGCCCCTCGCCGCGCCGCCCCACGCCGCGCCGCCGGCATCGCCTGCCTCTCCCCCACTACGCCGGCCGGCTGCCTCTCCCCCACAGCCCACGGCCGACGCCACCCCACGCCGCGCCACCGCCTGCCTCTCCCCCACTGCGCCGGCCGGCTGCCTCTCCCCCACTGCCCACGACCGACGCCGCCCCGCGGTCCTGCTCCCCCAGGCGGCCGACGTCGCCGCCCCACACGACTCCGGAGCGGGAGCCCCCGTGTGCGGGCCTGACTGCGGTCTGCGCCGCCTTGGCAGCCGGCTGCCTCGCCCCTCGACGTCACAGTGAAGTGTCCTCGACAGCCCCACGGCCCTGCTCCCCTCGAGCACGAAGGTGATATATATAGTATTGGCTTAAATTCGTCGGTTTCATGCATGTTACCCAATAAATTCGTGGGTTACTTAGGGACTAAGTTCGTGTGTCACTTCGAGAACCGATGAAATTGTTAAACAATTGTTAACTGTACTTTGAACCACTGCTTAGGCCTTGCTAGCTTTGTGGACGTCTATATTGAGGGGCACAAAGGCTCAGATCCAGAGAATCCAGAGGTTTTGTGCGATGAGCAGTCAACCGAGAAGCTTGTAAGTATTAAATATAGTGAATATCGACTGACAACTGCATATACATTAAAGACTAGGGTACTGAAGACTCTGTTTTGCAGGCGAAGTACAAAGAGAATGTAATTCAACGCCATGGACCGGAGTTTGATTGGAGGGCGGCCGCACCTGACATTGAAGCCATATACTACGCTGACGGTGGGTTACCCCATGGCAGGTATGTAAACCTCAAAATTTGAAGATATTTCACTATCTTTTGTCACTAATTGTAGAATCATTGCCGACTAATGTTCATAGGTGGGGGTTGGGTGATAGTGCCTTGGTGTACGATCGTATTCCAAGGCCGCAAAGGACAAGCCAAGGGAGCTCTTCTCGCCGGCCGTCGAGAGCCCAGCAAGAAGCTCAACAGGAGGAAACTCGAAGACTTCAAGAGGAAACTCGTAAACTTCGAGAAGACAATGATTACATGATGACGTATCTTGCGATACGAACTATAACTTATTCATATTTGTAGACAATGCTATACAATTTTACATTTCATTGTGATCTAAGTAATAAATCTTGAACAGACATTGTCTCAGAAGTTTGGCGGAAATGTTTCAGAGTTTCGACCTCCACAACCTTATCCACAGGTAAACTCTGGTTGTATCAATTAGTGCATCTGAACCAACTAATCTATTGATATACATGTTTTGTAGGTGCCACCTAACTACTTCAGCAGTCCTATCACCTAAGGACCACCACTTGGAGATGCTTAGGATTGGTTTGGATCCAATGCTCCAGAGTTTCAACCTACACAACTTTCCCCACAGGAGTGTCTCAACCAACTAATCTATTCCAACTAATGTATTGATATACATGTTTTGCAGATTCCACCTAACTAGTTCAGCACTCCTAGCGGCCAAGGATCACCACCTGGAGATGCTCAGGGTTCTCAGCCTCCTCCTAACCAGATAATACCATCTGGCCAGGTAAATAATTCGCTTAATTTGAGTTACTATGACGTAATCGACCTATTTTGGGTTTTTAAATACATATGCCATATCTATTTGTTTGAGTTGCAGGGATTCGAGTCTCAACAATGGATCTATCGTACCCAAGAACCGCCCTTTAGAGATGCAAGCCAGGTCACTATGTTTTCATTTTTCTCATTACTTAGAAAATAAAACATGCATGTTCAATCTAAGTAATATGTATCATACTGTACAAACAGTCACAGCCGCCTCCTCAGTGGGTGTACCCTGATCAACCGATGATGATGTATCGTGAGCAGCAGCCGATGTTCTACCCCGCTAGCCAGCCGCCCTACTACATGCCATGGCGTTACACAGCTCCACCGATGACACCGTTGGTACGTAAACATATCCAAGTCATTCAATAGGAAACCAACAAATATAGAAAACTCTATATACGTGCCACAGTGAACAGGTTCAAATTATCTTCAACAACATAGTTGAATTTAGGTTAAGTATGCAATTTTCGTAAGATTTAGTTAAGTTTGACTCATGCAGATATAGTTCAAATTTAGGTTAATTCTGCCAGTTAGAACTCAAATTTAGGTTAAATATGCCATTCTCGCCAAATTTGGGTTAAGTTTGACTCATACGCGGATATAGTTTGCTATATGTAAATTTTGCAATTTTAAGCAAACTTGACATACACTTGTAGGGTTCTACTTTCCGAGCGCCGTCACAGAATCCTGATGACGTGGATGCGTTCCTAAACCAGTCCGGCGCTGGCGCCGCAGGAGTAGTGGCCAAAACTCAAACCATCCAAATGAATAAGTCTAGGTTTCTATGTCTCGGACTTTGCGCATGTGAGATAGGTGCTCTGTAATATGGACTTTTCAATATGTATGTCTCGGACTTTGTAACGTGGACTTTGCATGCATGTATGTCTCAGATTTTGTATAATATGGACTTTCGCTGTACTTTGTGATGGATTGCGATATGGTTTGTGATGAAATATAATTGTCTGTGATGGACTGAATTTATTTGAAATATTCTGTAATTTCTGTTGCAGGGCAGGCCATAGGGTAGGGGTAATATAAAAAAAAAGTTAAGCGAACTTAATTTAAGTTCGTCAGTTTCCACGTGGCCGACGAACTTAAGCCGAGGACCGGTTAAGTTCGTCGGCTTGGATGGAAACCGACGAACTCATATAGACAGTATTTGAAGTCTCAAAGCAAAATTTGAAGTTCTCACGCTAGACTCAGTACGTCATTGGTCCTACTATTGTAGTAGTATATCTTTTATTTCCATGAGTCTGTCTTGTGTGTCCACTTTTGTTGATCAAATGACTATTTTTTCTGTTGATTGAAAGAGAACGTGTGAGATTGGAAAGAGATAGATAAAGCACATACATACCAATGGGTCGTGCGTACAATATCCTTTCCAGACTTTGATGATCATGTACTAATAAACTTATAGTGTTTCATTTTTTTAATGTTATCTTGCTTTCCTATTTCTCTATTAGTAGTTGATTAGTACATTTTGATAGGGCTGTCATAGAAACTTCCCTTAAGGTTTATCCCTTGACTCATCAATTTCTTACTATGTAGGAACTACTGCAGCAAAAAATAAAAAAGCTGCTAAGGAGACCCGCTGAAAGACATCGTCTACTTGCACAAGTACCAGAAATTGTTCCAGATACAGAATACATAGAGAAGGAAACTGGACTTGAAGTTGAAGCAATCAGCTCTTCTCAAGAGAACCAAGGTACAATTGAAATTTTGGTTTCTTGAAACACATTTTCCTTCCTTTGCATCTGTTTTACATTCGTAATGGTCCCAATAACTATACATATACATGCTTGATCCAACATGACACTCGAAAAGTATGCACAATTAGTTTAGACAAAATCGATATACATTTTTTTGCCTAGTGCATTATTTTGTTGTGAACTAGCACCATAATTATCCATTACAAATGTATGCACTTTAATTTTCCTTGGCAAAAGGTGGCTACCTATTATTAAATGGAATTCATTCCCAGAAATGTGTCGATCTGGCTATGCTTGCAATTTAAGTGATAATATGAGTTAGATTTGGAGGGTACATCATGATAGATGTTGGACTTCAGCGTGCACACTAGAAGCTGAAAGGTAGTAAAAAATAGGTTTAGTGGGATATAGCTCATTTTTCTCAAGTCAAAACATCATTAGAAACTACAAAGGTAATAACAAATAGCACACTAGGAGTTTGTTATCCATCGAGAAAACAAATATTTCCCTTTTATCGAGCAATGCCTAGAAGCATTTGTGTAATTGCTTTGATCTTCTTTTCCTTCTTTGTTCCTTGATGGAACTCCTGTGCTTGCTCCGTTAACTTTTGTTTCTTAACATATATTTAGTCAGTAGGAGTTCACCCCCTCCTATTTCCTAAAAAAAGATAATAAAACGACTGATCATGACGAAAATGGTGAGATCGGCACCTATATAATTGTTTTAATCTACTAAATTTCTTATTTTATAATAACTGGTAAAAATTCCATGGGAGAAGTATTTTATTTTTATAATCTCCGTTAAAAGTCAGATTGTGCGGTAGCAAAAATTTGTGTTTTCTTAAGGATGAAGGGCACCTGTGCGTTGCACATGAACTGTAGTAACTACATATATGTACACGTCTAATTTTACCTAGGAATTCATAATTAAGTTTGATTTGTTAAGGTTGGACACGAAAAAGAGTACCACCGGATACGAGAGACCTACTCATTGTAATTGGTACCATTGAAAACCACTGGACAGCGGGGGACCTGACCACCACCGGATGGAGGAACCGGAGGGGAGGCCATCCAGACAAGCAAGGAGCGGAGCAGGAGCAGCAGCCGTGAGGCAACCTCACAAATAGCAGCAGAGCAGCAGCCGTGGAAAAAGAGGAACCCAAGCCACGGCCACGCGCACAGACAGAGCAGCAACCGTGGAGGCAAACGGAAGCAATACAGCAGCAGGACGAACGAGCCGCGTGAATAAGCTGCAGCTTCCGGTGGCGTTGTGGCGGCGACCAAACAGTCGGCCGCACGCGCCGTGCGAGGCGACCGGCGACAGACCACCGGGCGGCAGCGGCGATGGCGCTACAAGCGAACGCGCTCTGGACGGCAGCGCGTCGCGCGGGATGAACGGGGGCGTGGCGACAGACCGGCGGCGGTGGGTGGGCCCAGGTAAACCCTAGAACGAGGCTCTTTATACCATGTTGGAACAGTGCTTGTGTTATCCGAAAGAGGCCCAAGGTCAAGTATGAGAACAGGAGTTGGGCATTTACATAAAAGTCATCGTACACTACGATGTATACAACACATATGCACCTAACGGCTGTAATTAATCGATAGAAACACAGAGAATCAACCGTCGATATTTTCCACATCCGGAACTGAGTTCCTCCTGGCAAAAAAAAACATGGACTGCAGATGCAAACTTTGATTAATTAATTAGAATAAGGATAGTGTAGTAATTGTTGCAACTAGTATTTTTTATCACCGTATCGATCCATCCCATCGAGCAATCACGTAACTTCCGTTGCCGGCCATCGCGCAATCATCGTCCCATAGGATTATTCCACCGAGAAATCATTGAAGCGCACTAGTCCTCGCCGGCTGCCAAACGGCAAGCTGTACGTCTAGCGTGCGGCGTTGCCACTTGTAGTAGCAGAGTAGCAGATGTTGGAATCTGTGACGCGGATCTTGTGTCCGAAATCCCAAACCACTAAGGCTCTCGGTGAGAATGTGTAGACCGAGAATGTTCTTGGACGGATCTCGTGATCCGTGGGAGAGAGGGAAACAGGAGATAGAGGAGTATACTTTTGGGATCGGCTTGACCGGTGCCACTTGGGCAACGGGGGTTCCATGGACGGCGAGCGCGATGAGCAGGGGGCGACGGCGAGAACGCTACGGGGTGGCGTTTCCCTTCACTCCCGCGCCGAGGGGATCGGCCCTCACTGTCCGTACGCGAGGGGAGACCAACGAACGTTGGTTCTCATGCCCATCGGTACTCTGTTTATATTGGCGCGGTGTGAAGGGAGGCCACAATCTAAGAGGTAAATAGGCCTTCGATCAAGGCCATATTCTAAATCCGGGGCCGGTCGGGACGTCGCCCTTTCAAGCCCGAGGTCAATTCCAACAGCAGACACAGTCACCGGCGGCCGGGCTAGCTAACTAGTGTTCACCATAAACGCCCTGCATTCTATCCAGTCCCATGCACGCATGCAGAAGTGCTCCATCGTTTGGCCGCCACCGGCTTCTGCTACTTGTATCGTGTGTCCCCCATTCCCGGCAATCAAATGCGCACGACGTCGACAAGCGAGAGCGGCCACTGCAGCTGCCTGCAGCCTGCACGTGTTGGCCGCGCCACGCTCATCCTCACGGTTGCCGGCGCCACGGCGCTGGCCCGCACGCAAGCCCGCCGTCGGCCCTTGATTAGAATTGGGAACACAACCAACCGTTATATATTAAAAATGGATGTAAAAGTAACATATATACCCTTTTTAATTATTTTGTAGTTATAAAATTTAAGTTTCCGTCCACCATTTTTAAGTTACGGTCCACAACTTAAGTTTCTCCCAATACTTCATTTTAATCGTAAGATGTAGATCCGGGTACTGTTGATTCCAAACACCGTAAAATATCACTTGTCTTTAACCTTTGGCAAGACTTGCAGTTAATTGCAACAATACTTCTTTAATTTTTTCTTCTTCTATAGTGTTTTTAGTAAAAAACTTGCTAAAAATATTGAAATACAGCATTCTTCAGGAATAGTCTTACAATAATCTGGAACTACTGTGGTTTGATTGGCATGTGTTTACATTTTCGTTGTCAAGCTATTGATCTCGAATTAGAAAATTAATTACAGCGGCAGCATGTATACATATATTCAAGACATATGATTGAGTAATTTCTGCTAATGAGATATAATGCACTAACAACATATTTTGATTATAAGGAATAAAATTAATCTAATTTGTGCTTGGCATCTTAAGTCTCAACTGAGGACATCTATAGACACCAAGTGTATAGCCCGGCCCATAGTATGCCATTTAAGCACTTTTAACTATTTGGCAAATAGTTGTAGTAAAAAAACAGAGCACACGCGCATGCAAAGCCGTCTCCTTGTATTGACATGACTTCAGATAGACTAACAACATAAAATGTTACATATATATTAATATTAACATTTAGGGGTTGTGTGCTATGAGACTAGGTGTTTTCCTCAACCCCCCCCCCTCCCCCCACACACACATATGAATAATGGATGCTTACAAGTTACATGATCTACGTCAACCTCGCATGCAATCGCACTCCTCTCTTGCACCCCAGCCTTCTTCCTCTTACTACCACCACCGAGCCGCCGGCTCGCGTTGGCACTGGATCCACTGCCATGCTAACTTACTTCGCTGGTCCATCAGCATGGCAACCTCTTCCTTTCCTTAGACTATATGCAGCAGATTGCTTATATGGCTTGTCTATCCACTATTCCAACCAATTTTCTTTATGTGTACAGTAACGCTACAGTATATATGCAGTCCTTTCACACGTTCCACTGCACATAGTCTTAGCCAACCATCGTCATCCATCACGGTGGTTGGCAGCTCTTGCCAGATTGACCTACCGACCCTAGCCTTTACGGCTTCACTAGTCTCTAAATCTCTAAATTTCCAACCTCAAAACCCTAACCTCGACCTAATCCTTAACCTAACTCACCAAAGGATGGCAATTAAAAATCGGTGGGCTTGCCATGGGGCACAACCCGGAGATCAGGCAGGAGTGAATCGAACTTGGGATGGGACAAGTGGAGAAGGGGGGCCTATATGTGATGAACGCGATGGCTACTAAGCATATACCCCCCGGTATGATAGACTGATAGTTATTCCCGAAAATTAAAAATCGATTCGAATCGCTGATGCTCACCAGGTGTGAGAATGCCAGATATCGTACATGGGCAACGTAGTAACCACCTGAATATATTATGCTTATCACTCATGATTTCAAATTCCACATACTTGTATATGGATGCTTATAATTTATTCTTGCAAGTTATTATTATTATTATGATATATGCAAATGATGAAACTTGTTACTTATGTTAATTCTTCAATGTTTAAAATCAATAGCTAAGGATCCACCTGTTAGTAAGCAAGCTTTGCGTCAGCCGTAATCCATTTCCATTAAGTCTTACTGAGTAATTAGTACTCAGGGTTTGGCCCCACTTTTGAGCTGCAGGTATGGAGTCCTTAGCATGCACTTGTGTTGGAGGGTGCATGTTCCACCAGGGTTGAAGGTCATCATGTGTGGCACAGGAACAACATCGGTGGGCTCGATGTTATTTCATCGTTTCAAGACTTTCATCTTATCATGAACTTTGAACTTTAAATTTCGCTGCAAGATACTTTTAAACTTGCTATCATATGGCACTATATTGGAACTTGTATTTTATTTCGAACTGGTTTGTAAATTAAGCCCATTTACTCTCTATTTCAACTGTATGTGATGATGTAACTATTGTGGCTCCATCGAAAGTCTGAAATGTATGATGTCGGTTCCTCTGGGTTTGGTGTTATCGAGAGCCGAAGGACTATCGACGGACTATCAGGTTTAATTTGGTCTAAGTGCACTGCGAGCCAGAGATGGCTGGTGTGCTTAGCCCAGATTAAATTGGCGGTTCCGCCACATATGATGTCTTTCTTCTCCATTCCCAAAGGAGTACTCAAGAAGCTGGATTACTTTTTTTCTAGCAGGGGGACGAAAACAAAAAGAAATATAGGCTTGCTAAATGGACCATTCTATGTCAACCTAAAGATCAGAAGATCTTGGTATCTTAGATTTGAACACTAAGAATATTGCCCTACTTAGTAAATGGCTATATAGATTAATCACCTCTGACAGAATGTGGCAACAAATACTACGCAATAAATATGTAGGCTCAAAACCATTGGCTCAAGTGGAATGGAAAGTAGGAGACTCCCACTTTTAGTCATGCCTAATGAAGGTAAAGCTAGATTTTCTATGCTTTGGAGCCTTCATTGGTAGGGACGGATCACAATTTAGGTTCAGGGAGGATATTTGGTTGGATGGGGCCCCACTGAAAAACCAATATCCATCCCTATATAACATTGCGAGATCTAAATTCATAACGACAGCAGAAGCTACGAGTTCTTACCCTCCTAGCTTATCCCGGCGGAGACATCTCTTTGGAACCATTTTGGACGATTGGAATACTTTGTTAGCACGCATCGAGGGGTTGGATCTGTCCCAAGATCAAGACGCATTCTACTGGAACTTAACCCCAAATGGTAGATTCTCGGTAAGATCGCACTATGCTGCCTTGATGCTTAGAAATTAGGAGCCTTGATGCTTAGAAATATTCCTAATGTGAATAGAAACCTTTGGAAGTTGAAGGCCCTCCTGAAAATTAAAATCTTTTTATGGTATTTGCGAAAGGGCGTAATTCTCGTAAAAGATAATTTGGCTAAACGTAGGTGGCATGGAAGCTTAACTTGTGCTTTCTGCCACAAGGAAGAGAGCATCAACCATCTGTTCTTTGAGTGCCGTTTAGCCCGGTCAGTTTGGAGTGTTTTGCAGATAGCCACTGGCATCAATCAACCATGAAACATGGACCATATGTTTGGGGATTGGCTTCAGGGCTTTAATAAAATATCAAAAACAGTGTTTCTACTTGGAGCGGCGGTTTTATGCCGGGCTCTTTGGATTGATAGAAACGATTTAGTTTTTAAGAAAAAACTCTCTCGTTCTCCTTTGCAGGTTATCCTTTCGGCAACACATTGGCTTTCAAGTTGGGTTATCCTCCAGCGAGAGGAGGTTCAGCCGTTGGTTGCTGCGGGGTTGCGACTCTTGGCGTGGACGGCCACAGCATTTTTTTCCCGGGCATATGGGTGGCGATCTAGTCTCCGGATTGATTGCCGCTATGGTGGTGTTGTGTTTCTTATTTTAGTTGGCTGTGTGTTTTAAGCAGAGGCCGAAAGTCTTTTTGATGTATTATACTTGGTAACCTTTAATATAAGCTTTCTTTATTGAAAAATACTGTGAAGAATATATGAAGCTAATCCGAAATTTCTGGTGGGGAGATGAAGTGGATAAGAGGAAGGTTCATTGGATCGCTTGGGACAAATTAATCCTACCTAAATCCTGGGGAGATTTGGGCTTTAAAGATCTAAAGTTTTTTAACCAAGCTCTTCTTGCCAGGCAAGCGTGGAGATTAGTTCAGTTCCCTGATAGCCTTTGTGCCCAAGTGATCAAGGCAAAACATTATCTGAACGGGGACATAATAGATACTGCTTTCCCAAATGAGGGGTCACCATCCTGGAGGGGAATCCAACGCGGACTTCGACTTTTGAAGGAGGGGTTGATATGGAGGATTGGTGATGGAAGTAAAGTTCGAATTTGGAGAGATAACTGGATCCCAAGAAATTCGTCGGTTTGGGATCCCCGGACGAATTTAAACCCCCCACCCCATTAAATTCGTCGGCCTCAAAGAAACCGACGAACTTAATCTAAGTTCGTCGGGACCGTCGAACTTATTTGTGTAAATTCGTCGAGTTAAGTATATCGGATAAGTTCGTCGGTTGGTTCATGGGTATTGACCTAAATTCGTGGGTTTCTGGCTGACGAATTTTAACTGGATTCTTGTAGTGAATAGGCCCTTTAATATACCTACAACCTTTTGCAACATTGCTATTCCCATGCGAAACTTAAATCAAGAGATTATGTAGAGCATACTTGTTTCCAAAAGAAAATAATAATAATTGTGCAACAACCAATTTTCTAGTGCCGCATGTTCTTGCAAAGTTATGTTCTGTGTAGAACAGCTGTCAAAGCTTTGTGCAGTGGTACTATTTGTTTCTCTCTAATGGCATCAAATTAGTTAGGAAATTCAGTCAGAAGAAATCCAGGATTATGTCACGGTCTATCCACGGGTACAAGTACATTTTCTTTTTTGTCACCCATGCCTAAATAATGAAGGAAAAAACACTAGTCAAAAGGTGTGGAAATAAAATATATGCAAACAATATTCCTCACAGGACAAAATAAGCTAATTGCACTGAGACACTAAACTCAAGTTTACTTGATCAGCCACCAAGACCACTACAAATGATATCTTGCTCCTCCAGAGATCCTTGTGGTCAACTCATCACCTTATCCAAAGAATCAATAAACAATAAGCAGCACTGCCTTACTTAATTTCACCGATCAAGAGACTTGTGAAGGTCTAATGCCTTATTTTGTAAGTTGTTTAGGTGAGTCTACTCCATGGTGTCAGATCAAACAGCCTGCTTCTGCTTGGAGTCACCTGGCAGAGTTGTGATGCTCCATGCCTTGCTACTAACTCAGTGGCAACTTGGCCATGCAATCTTTTTTTATTTTTCCTAAACATGCGTTTCTTAATGGGACGTGGCACTAATTGCCACCTTTCTGTCTGGAGCTCTGGGCTTTTGATACTTTTGTTTAGGGCATGGTTTGCTTACTGATGCTACTTCTTTTAGGACAGCATGCATTTTGGATATATGTCTCACTTATCTTGTGCATGCAAGAGCAACTAACACCACTGAGATGTAAGCAATGCAAGCTACATTATATTCCTAATGGAAGTAAACATGCATCTACTCCAGTGTGTAGCATTAGACATTTTCCTTAGCATCTTGATCTTCAGCTGTCTTCATTTCTTCTGGCTAATCATATAGTTTTGAGCAAGATATATGCAATTGTACAGACCGGTATACTATATACATCGTGGCCATTGCTGCAACAACTTCTCATCCTGCAAGCAGGTCAAAAGTGTACTCGTTGGGATGTAATTTCCCAGACCTGCTTCGCTCTGACCATGGAAGCCTGACAAGATGGTATGCAGAACATGTGTACATGCTTCCAATTAATAAGGCAGCCAGTGCTGGTAGCTCAAACGTTTGAGTATACATACAGTACGTGTACTGTCCTTGAGCATACGGAAGGAGGGATGAAGAATCAGAAGACCAGAAATAATGTGACTCGTGATCTATTCTTCTATTTCTTGCAGCTGAAACTTTCGTGATAAATATTTTCTTACAGTTGCACCAATGATTTCCTGATAATTAACTAGGTTTTTAACAAAATGCAGCTTGCTTTTAATCTTTCTACCGATTCAAGACTCTGAAATCTTGAAAATCAAAATTGGTTTGCCTACATGTTTCCTAAGCAACAATCATGGTTTAGTTCGTTCTATGATTAATAGATCAGATGGATTGTTCTAGGACGGAGCTGCTGTTTCCCCCATTGGTCAATCTGTTCTCTTGCGACAGTGTTGAGTTTACATTTTCACCAAATTGAATTGGATGGACCTCGCCAAGTTGTGGGTAGCCACAATATATTAAGAATCAATCTAAAACCAACCACCCCAAGATGAAAGGTCCCTTCTTTTCGCAAACAAAAAGTGCAAACAGAAACCACGAAAGTTCAATGATTTAGTAAAAGAAACACAAAGGTAAAGATGGATGCTCCAAAACAGCCTACTTGATCCCCATTGCCAATTTTTGTTTACCGTCTTCGTTGACTAAGTTTGGAACGCTGAAATGAAATTTCAATGGATACCTTCGGAACTCATTCTGATGTTACATGGAATTCTTGTTAAATTCCTACATTTTTAACAGTCCCTTAAGCAGGTCTAATGTCACATTCATTCATCCATAACCACGACACAGAATTATTGACATAATAAAAAATATATATACAAATTATGAGCTCACACGCGGCTCTAGGATGAACAAGTCTTGAGAGTCAAAACAGATGACACCATGCATCCAGGATAGTGCTGCATTGTCAGTTACAACTGCCCATGGACTTTTGGCAGGTCAGCCTAGCAAGGGGTCCCCAACGTTGGTTTGGTGATGCATCTCATTTCCGCATGGCCCACCCGAAGTTAGGGATCACAGTACAGCCATAACTGAATGGAAGGACTTGGGACTGGTCATCCTATCCCTGAATGCGTTACCTCTGGTACGCCGCTACACCGCCTGTACGCGGCATATCCTAGAGTACGCTTGCTGTCAAAGTACTGCTACGTGAATTATTGGTGATGTTATTCTCTTGCTAATTCGAGAGGAGCCTTGTTGACGCTGTATGAAGACTTAATTTGCATGAGCGGTACAGTTCGAAATAGCATATTTATTGCATGAGCGGTACAGTTCGAAATAGCATATTTATGCTCTGATTGAGCGTGGTGAGGGTTTTCACCGATGGTTACCGGAAATGGATAGCGTTAGTTGGATTACTGGCCTCTTTATGACGACAAGATTAATTGGGAGTTAGTTGAGTTTCATCTGTAGCCATGCATTTCTCGATTTTTGTTCACAACATTTTTTATTTTCATAAAGGCTTTTTTTTGAAGTGTTGAAAATTTACAGTTTGTTTCAAACAGAAAGAAATCATGTTTGATTCAAACTGGGTTTTAAATTTGTTTCTTTATTTTATTTAGGGCGGGATGGGACATTCAGAGTTCTAGAAGGAATCTACCTGGCTCTTAGCCTCTTACCAAAATCAGCTGGGTAAAATCAGCTGGGTTCATTCAGATTTTGAAATCCATTTTTTTCAAGGACCATAGCTGGATATCCCATAAGAGAATGGAATTTGAATGTTTCATTTGTGCCATAAATAAGTTAGTGTTATTCACCTCTGCTTGAGCCCTGGTTTCATCATATCCAATGATTAAACCCATGTCAATGCCCTCCGTGCTTATCCCATTACAGTGATTCTATGGGATAGATGAAGACAAGAAGTAAAAATGGAGATTCAACTGCATTCTTATCCGTTGACACGTTTCATTGATTCAGTAAAGACGCCATTCTAGCTAGACCCTAAATCCTAAGTAAGTTTTAACTAAGTTCACAGTAGTTGGCTCGGTTTCAACGTACAGGCGGTGTCCTGGCTTCGTCGTCTACACGGCTCACCAATCACTACCCTAGTTCTAGTGTAAGCTGATCTCTATGCATTGGTCATCAAGCTATGGTGATTGCAGAGTACTAACTGCTCATCGTGGCATGTGCATTCCTCGCCTATCCTAAATCCTAGTATAAGAAACAAAAAAAAAACATTCACCTAATATAGGATTAACCGAGATTGAAGTTATACCAGGAAGGAAGAAACCAGCAGCTGGTTACCATATTGATTCTCCTACAGTTTTCTGCCATTTTAAAAAATAAAATAGTCTTGTGATAATTCATTAACTCTAAAGAAACAAATCACTAAAAGGCAGAAATAATTCCATTGGAGACTAATAGTTAATGATATATTATTCTGCTGAAAGTGTGCAGGGAAAAAGTGTTGCGAGACACTAATCCATGTTCCAGAAAGCAGGATGCATGTCACAGAAGTTCAGCAAAACACAGATCACAGCAATACACGCACCTTTCAGCACAAGAACAGAGCAACATAGCAGGGCATAGGGTGGCCAAGGAAACAAAAAGCATTCTCCAAAGTACACCGAAACAAAAGCTCGTGTCAGCATCAAGGTCAAACCATATCCGTACTTTTTTAAGCCCCTCCCGCCAGCCCCTATAAATCCCGGGCACATACCACCCCATGACCAAATAAACCAGCAGCAGCTCATCACGAACACACCTCGTACCCACAGCTTGACGCATCAGACACAGACAGACAGAGAGAGGCTCAGGACTGGTAGAGAGGAGAAAGATGGGGAGAGCGCCCTGCTGCGACAAGGCGACGGTGAAGAAGGGGCCATGGTCGCCGGAGGAGGATGCAATGCTCAAGAACTACATCGAGGAGCATGGCACTGGGGGCAACTGGATTGCGCTGCCACACAAGATAGGTAAGGAATCAGCTAGCTCTTGCTCATCCATCCATGAATTTTAATTTCCAGGCATGTGTTATGGCCGTAGTCTGTTTTCAGTTTGTTCAGCCGCCGTCTTTGTGTATGTGACCGATGCATGGTTCATGGAAATTGCAGGGCTGAAGAGGTGTGGCAAGAGCTGCAGGCTGAGGTGGCTGAACTACCTGAGGCCGAACATAAAGCACGGCGATTTCACCCCAGAAGAGGACAGCATCATCTGCAGCCTCTACATTAGCATAGGGAGCAGGTACATACAGACCCACCCCCATCTCTTTGCAAACTGGACTCACTGATGAACTCCATGCTGAGCTCTAGCTGTATGATGCCTAACCATGAATGTGCTGTAACATGGCCAGGTGGTCCATCATCGCCGCGCAACTGCCGGGGAGGACGGACAACGACGTCAAGAACTACTGGAACACCAAGCTGAAGAAGAGGCTCCTGGGGCGGCGCAAGGACCACCGCCAGAGCGCGGCCGCCGCCACCGTGGCCGAGACGACGTCCGCCGACAACAACATGAACAGCGACAGCGAGCGAGCGCTGAGCGCGTCGGCCATGGAGAGGATCCAGCTCTGCATGCAGCTGCAGGAGCTGCAGCAGCAGAACCCGCTCGCCGCTGCCCACCACAACCACCCCATGATGTGGCCTGCTGGTGGGGTTCAGTCGAGGGCCAGCAACACCCACAGCAACGCCAGCTTCAACAGCAGCAGCAGCAATGTAACAGTGGCCGAGCAAGGGGCGCCGTCCAGCTCGCTGAACGAGCACCTGATGAACACGCAGCTGGAGGGCGCCGCCATGGACGGCCTCGCCTCGCCGTCGAGCGCGGAGAACTCGAACGTGATGATCAGCATGGAGGCCGAGCTTGAAGAGCTGCTCTACGGTGAGGGGAGCCGAGGGAAGGCCGGCGTGATCGACGGCGGCGTGCAGCAGCAAGGGGACGTGGACTGGTGGAGCTATGACGACCAGGGGAAGTCGCCGGCGCCGGGCTGCTGGGACTTCACCCCTGCAGAAACGAACGCGGTGTTCCAGGATTACACTTCGGTTTACGACATATGATGGTTAACTAATTCCAACTGTGAAGAGTAAAGCTGTGAATTAGTAAGTTAGAGAGGTGATGATAGGGATTCGTCTAGAGTTGGCTCTGGATTTGTGACGTCTACATAAAACTGGATCAAGCGTCTTGTAAGAAATTCGTAGTAAGGAGATGTAAGGGATAAAATTAATAAATGTATGTAAAAAGCCAGGTTCTATGAGATGCTGTTAGCTTGGCATCTATGTGATAATGTGAAAGAGCTGATAAGGGACCTATCAGGTTGATAGAAAGGAAGTGAGGTTGGCAGAGCTGTTTAGTCAATCAATTTCATAGCTTTTGAAAGAAAAAAAAAACTGTTTTGTCTTTGAATCATGAAACTCTGCAGACATCATTGAGGACTCACAATGACACTTGTTTACAGCAGTTAATAGGGATTATTCCATTAAAAAAACAGTGGTTCCATCAAAATCAATAAGAAGGGTACCTACTTCTCTTGGCCTGAGAATTGTTGGAGACTTGTTGAGGGTCCTCACACTGGATCCACCCTTGCTGAGTGAGACTATAAAAAACATACATCTCCATCTCCTTACGTACTGCATGTGTTCGTCGTTTATTATTTTTTTGGAAATCAACAGCCTCTAGTGCTCATCACTACCGGTACATTTTCGTACTATAATATCCTAATAATAAAGGAAATATGGAATATAATCACATGAAATTATTTTTGGCAAACTTGTACCGCCATGTTGACGCACTAAATTACAAAATATATTCAGTTCGTGTCCCAATCAAAGTTAGATTGTGCGTATTGTACCCTAGTGCACACACTGTACCAATTATTTGCATGCGTAGGAGGAATACAAGGGGTGCGTTGAAAAACGGCTACCCAGGCCTGAAGTACGTTGAAAAACTGGCAAGACCGTACCGTAGAATAGAACATGGCAGCACGGTCCTCGAGTCAGGAGTAGTCCGCGTGAAGGCATGAATTGTGTGTCGGACGGTTGTGCTGCCTGCATCACCCTGGCAGCATGCTGACCAGGAATCTTCTTGTGCGAGTCATAGCCGTCATGACCCGGCTATGCTACCCCTCAGCCAAAAAGGTAAGTGGTCAGCCCAGATGTCATGTATGGTTCACTTCCATGTGGTAGCACTAGTTTTGTTAGTCGTAAAATCAGTGCTTCATTAGCTACTAGGCAATGTCCACCTCTTGAACATTCCAGATCGTATCCACTTGGAACGATTAACACATTTGGCACCTTTTTATAGGTTGCAACCGATTTTAAACAAAGAGAATAGCAGACATAACTTTAAGTCACTTTTTGTATAATTCAGAATGTTAACATTCAATAAACAGAAGGTTAATCAAAGAGTTAATTATATGTCGAGTAGGAGTATATATGAAACACTTCAGTTACTTTCAGGACAGAAGAAACAGATACTTGGCACAATCAACACAACAGTAAATCCTGAAACAAAAATAAAACAGCCTACGAATAAGGGCGACAAAGAAAAGCTCATAAACTATACACAAATCAGAAAGCATGAGCAACTACTAGGGGAAAAACAGAACAGGTACCAAACTCACAAAGCCAAATCCCATGTATCAAACAAATAGGGTGGAAATGGGAGTATATCTTCGCCGACTCTGGCACAGCCGCTGAGCCACAGACCAGCAGGACAAGCGAGGAAACTGGTCATTCCGAACTCCAAACTAGTACTGTTATGCGAAATTAAGTAACTGCGTGAAGTCAGCAGATGTTGCTGAGGCACTCCGTGATATAGGGGGACACGCTTGCTAAAAAAAATGTAGCAGAGCATCATCACAACTGAATCAGGCAAATATTTTGCGCAAGATAAATCAATGTTCAAGTGAACACACGAGAAGCAAAACTCCGCTTCGAACACCAATTGCACATATTAACATTGGGCATGTGAAACATCGCTGGGCTCCCAGTGGCAAATTTTTCCCTTATTTATTACCTGACAGCACTGGCAAGTTGAATTTTGATGGGAGCCGCTGATTATTAGTACATTTTCTGAACACTAATGCCACACAAGCTCATGCTCTAAGAGAAATGTCAGCGACCAACAAGCAGAAGTTTGAGCAACGCCATCCTTATGTAGAGGCCATTTTTAGCCTGTCTAAAATATGCAGCTCTTGGGTCACTATCAACGTCTACCGTGATCTGCAAAAAAGAATTAATATGGTTTATATTTATTTGTCAGCATTGGACTCCACCAGTTATCAAAGAGAACGCAAGAGTACAATATCTGACAATTTTTAGAACAAAGATTTCAGCAAACATGGAAACTTCAATATTTATTTCATCAGTTTTGGTAAATAGAAATATTATATGGCATTCTTTAGTTAAAGTTGAACTAAAAACGTCATGTGTTAATGATTATCAGTGATGTTAATGATTTTTTGCATTACTCTTTTGTGAAAAACAAACATGCACACTAACTTTTATAATAAAATGAAAAGGTTCCAGTCATCAACTTCTCAAAATTTCAATATGGTTCCAGCCAACTTCCAGATAGGATCATGCCAACTATACTAAGACCATCCCTAATGGGATGTGTAAAAGGAGCGTCTATAGTACAAAAAGACACTGTAGTGCTACTGTAGACAAAGAGAGATAGTTGGAATAGTGGATAAACATCCACTTTACTCCACCGGTTGGGGATAGCCTAAAGATTCATAATCTGATTATCTGACGCCAATTGGAACCAGCTGCAGACCAGTCCTGTGGCTAAGCAGCTCCTGAATTTACAGGAGCCTTTGACAACGGAACAGCATAAACATAAGGAACGGGTGCTTACAAGAAGCAATTTCGTTTGATACAGTACCTACTAACTAGTTAAAACAGATAGTTTGCACTTCCATCCACAGGTTCACTAAGGACCAGCTTGTAGCAGTTTCCCTGTGATGTGATACGCTGGATTTAGTTCTAAAGCTTCGGTGGAAAAGCATTTCTAAAAAATCTAGCATTATTCAGAAAATTATAGCATTAACTACCTATGTCATCTAAAAAAGCATTTCTGATAGTTGATGCTTGCCTATTTTCTCTCACATGGATATCTATATAACTATTTCAGTATTTTTCTTTTGTTTGAAACCCTAACAGAATCCCATTTGCAACATGAACAAACACCAAAAGATCTAAAAGGGATTCCATCAAAGAATATTATCATTATCTAACACAGAACCTATTGATCACACTTAAATGTTACTCCCTCCGTCCCAAAGTATAGTTCCTTTTAGGTTTCGAATAGATCCATTCATTTTTCCATGAATGTGTTTGATATATGCCTAGATCCATCAATGTCCATCCAAAGAACAAGAAGGCTAAAAGGAACTATAATTGGATGGAGGGAGTAGATAACCACTGTCAACGGGGCTCGCGTGTACAAAACAATTTTTCCATGTCAGCACATATCAATGTGTTGACTCACGTTGGACACGGTGCCACATGCATCAGACACTCCACCACCTCCAAGAAAGAAAAGGGAGATGGAAGACGGCAGATGAAGTGACCTCTGGAAGAAGAGCAGGTACTGGAGGGATGACGATGACAGGAGCAAATGATTTTACCTGACCCTAATGCTAGATGATGCCCAATGGGAAGAGATTTCAGGCAGCAAGGGGTCTGCATCATGGAAGGAGAGAACCAAGGAGAAAAGAGAAACAGCAGAAGCTAGGTGGGGCGCCGTGTACTGGAGCGATAAAATGAGGCAAGGACTCAAGGCATAGGGTTAGGGCGAACAATCCCCATTTCCCTCCCTCAATACCCTCCAACTACCCACTATTGGGGATAAAACCCACTTTTTCCCCTCTTCCCGATCCCGTACGCCGTGCTCAATAGCTCATCCAATTCAATGGATCTGGGCTCGAATCCATTGTGCAAAGCTAGGCTAGGCAGTGCTCTTTGCTTGTACTATATTCATGTGTCAACTATGTGCGGCAGTGGAATTGCAGAGACTAGGCTGCGCAGCAGTGGACTGGTAGAGGAGCGATGGCCAGAAGAGCCAGGAGAGTTAAGGGGAGGGGCGAAATAGGCCAATGACAAGTGGGTCCCATATGTCAGGGCCCGTAATGGGGCTTAGATGTTGGTGAACTGCTACACCCCTCCCACAATAATCCAGCCAGTGATATCGGGGTTGGGAGTTGGGACAGCCCCAATACCCCTCTATTGAAGATTTATTAGGGGACTGCTAGATATGCTGTCAGAGGCATTTTGTTTGGGTGAGTGGGGCAGGGAAGTGAAGCCACAATAGTTTGGGCCATTTTTTGTGTTTGTTTTTAAAGCTGTGACCCTGTAAACTGTGAAGCATATGTTATTGATTAGCTACATATAAATCAGTAATTGACTCCACAGATATATTTGTAATGTGGAATTCTAGTTTTTAAATGCATAAATAGTTAAAATTAAAATTTATTAGGTCTCAAAAAAATTAATATTTAATACCCTAATCCTATTTTCTGGAATTTGGCAAGTCGGAACCTGAGTCCTGCACCGGTGTCCCAGTGACACCGGATTGTATTTTGAATGCTAACCCAAATATTAGCATACAGTGTGACATGCTAGCGCAAAACAAAGCCTAATACCAATAGGACAAACCGACAAAGCCAGATGCCATAGTTAATCCTTTGTGCCAACTACAACAAAATACATCTCACAGGGGGCATAAGCTACTATAATAGAAAAACAATTAATATTGTGAAAATTATTGCATTCATGGTGATAATTTCTAACCTCATCGAGCCTTGGAAGGGGATGCATGATCACAGCATGCTTTGGCAGAACACCTAAGACCTTCTTGTCCACTATGTACTTACCACGAGCAGCTTCATAAAGATCAATCCTCTCACTAAATCTTTCCTTTTGAATACGTGTTTGATAAATAACATCACACTTAGACGCCACCTCCAACAAATCTGAACTTTCTTCCCATGCAACGCCTTGGGAGTTTAAGTAGTCCTTGATATCATCCTTTAGACAGAAGGAAAGCGAACACCATTCCATTAACTCCGTACGGCTAAAATAAAAAATAAATGGGAAAAGTCATTAATATTTCTTGACAATAGTACCTTCATTTTAACTACATCCGGAGATACAAAGTATATCTTAATGTTCTGGTATTTAGCAATTAAATAAGCCAGAGAACGAACTGTCCTCCCATTAGCAAGGTCACCAACCAAACCAAGTTTTATTCCATCTAGCGTACCAATTTCTCTCTTTATTGTGTACACATCCAACAAAGCCTGAAGGAAAGAACAAAATTACCAATTAGAAATGATACTGCAAAATTCTCAAACCAAAACTAATCAGTCCAAAACTAATCAGTATGATCTGACTTTACTTATCAACATGATGCAGCAGAAACAGAGATATTCTAGATGAAACTTTGGGCACATGACAACAAACAATTAGCTATAGCCTGTAAATATGTGTAATGAGTTGTGGTAGAAGGAATTGTTGAAGGTACAGAAGTCAGAATATACCATCAGGAAGTTGCCAACAAAATGACGTGCTACTCAACTTAAAAATAAACGGTACTAGTATATGCCAGTACATGATTTGTTCAAAGGATACCTACAAATGGTTTATTCTGCTGTCATTATCATTCTTCCAATGCTGCCATCATTAAAAAAATATTTATGGTGACGCATCAGACAGGTCGAGAAACAGATACAAACAAAGCGAAGATAATGCTACACAAATACCCAGGCTAGGCAGGCCCTTGCAGAAGTATACATCCCCAAGTCCAAGTGCACATCCCAAAGTACCCAAACTCCAAAATAGCCATCAAGCAGTCCATTGTTGCTTGTGCATAACTTTGTAACATCCCAACTGAGTACACCACTATTAAATAAAATGCAGTTTTTAGCTCATGTCCCAACTCAAAAAACAGTGTCTCAGGGGATACCAAGGATGGGGAGTGATAGCATTAATTTTTTTGGTACTGGGTTCCAAATTATAGTTCATTTTAGCTTTATCTTAGCTTTATCCTAAGTCTAAGGCTGATGGCAGCAATGAGTGCAAAATTTTGAGCATTTTGTACAACCCCCACTTCGGTCCCCGCGCGCTCTCACAAATATACATTTGCACCAATTGCTGCCATGTCTTGTCATTGTGCAAAATGCATTTGCACAAGCATTTGCACCAACCGCTACACTCAGCCTAACTTCTCCAACTTCGACAAGTTTTTAGAAATATAAACTAACATCTACAAATCAAACAAATGCACTATCAAAGCAGATTTTATGGTTGATTTAATGGAACTAATCAGTTGTTACTGATGTTGGTGCCTTTTTCTATAAACTTGGTCAAAGTTAGAGAAATTTGACTTAAGGCGAAACTAAAGTGGACTATAATTTCGAACAGGAGTAAGAAAGAGGGGAGGAAACTGAATATTTACCTGGGTTGGATGTTGCCCTGGCCCATCGCCTGCATTAATAACTGGAATGTTCGCGGTATCTGCTGCTCTCCTTGCGGCTCCACTTTCAAAATGCCTCAAAACAATAATATCAGAATAACCTTCAACAGTCCTTATGGTATCTGCAGCATGGATACACATGATAACCTTAAATTCGTCCTCAAGATACAGAAATTGGTAAAAGTGAATCTGAATAGTAACTTAGGAACAAAAGAAAAGGCGACCCACACACCATGATCATTTCTTTTAAATTAAATCCATATCTAATCTCATATTTGACTAATTCAGAATTGAAGTTTAGGGGAGATCCAAATTTGACAATAGTTAACTAACAAGCAGTGGTGCCCAATCGAAAATAAAAAGACAATATGTTCCCAAAAAAAAGGATTGGAAATGCTCGTTTTCTCACCTACTCACTAACTCACGTATCATTTCCCCTTCTTTTTAATTAAATCCATTACTAAACTCCAATTTGACTAATTCCGAATCGAAATACAGTGAGGAATCCAAATTTGACAACGGTCAACTTGCAGCAAGCAGTGACGCCCAATCGAAGATTAAAAAAACAATATGCTGCCAAAAGGTTTGAAATGCTCGTTTCCTCACTACTCGCGTATGCTCAGCCATCACCCGCCACTCTCAACGGCACCAATAGGTACTCGATTTTTTTAGCAGAGACTCCGACCTTTCCGCTCCAGACACTCCCTCGCCAAAACAGAATCACATGAGATTTTACAAGGCAACTGAATCTCACCTTCGAGCGTCTCCCCCTTAGCGGCGGAGGAGAACTCGCGCGCGTTCTCAGTGGTGAGCACCTCCCCGCCGAGCCTCCGCATGGCGGCCTCGAAGGAAAGGCGCGTGCGCGTGGAGGGCTCGTAGAAGAGCGTGGCCATGAGGTAGCCCTGGAGGACGCGGCTGGGGGCGCCGTGGGAGCCCCGCTCGACGGCCTCCATCTCCCGCGCCACCTCGAAGATCTCGTTCAGCGCGTCCCTGTCGAACTGCTGCGCCTCGATCACGTCGCCCAGGCGCGTAGTGACCAACTGCGGATGCGGCGCGGCGGCAGCGCCGCCGCGGAGGTGAACGGTGGAGGGCGGCGTGAAGGAGAGGCTGGGACTGCGTCGGGAGGAGAAAGGGAGGGGGAGGTGGGGCCGCGGGAGGGCGGCGCGTGCGGCGGCGGCCATCGGCGGGGTGAGGCGAGGCGGCGGGAGTTGGGCTTGGGACTTGCAAGGTTTTTTTTAGGGTTGAGGGTTTTACCGTTTTCGGAATAGGAAGGAGCACAGCGGGCGCTCGCTAGATTTTTGCCTTCTTTCTTTGCCATCGGCTCGCTAGATTTTGCCTGCTTTGAAACGCCCAAGGACCAGGCGACGAGGAGCGAGGGAGGATCAAACAACAATAAGGTAGACGATACCGAGCGCAGAATAAGGTAGACGATCCCAAGCGCGTGGCTGTTGAAATTTTATAACGTTAAATATAATATAATTTATAGTTTAAAAATAATAGATAAACATTAATATCGTGAAAAAAAATATTCCCACGCGTTACTGCAGAAATTTAAATGATACCCTCACATATACAACGGAAAATCATTGCATGCATAAAGCTACAGAAAAATAATGGAATGTTAAAAATGAAGGTGTCAGTGGACGGTTACGTGGAAGATGATGTAACTTCACACGTGTTGAGACAAATAAGTAGTGGGGTTCTCCTATTTAGATACAGAAGATTGATCACATACCGGAGGATCCCAGTACGGTGTTACTTTAGCGTACAGTGTAAGGCTATCTATGTTTCGTCCACTGTAAGCAAATTTGCAGATTCTTCCAAACAGATCTGTTTGGATCCGCTTATAAACGGATTTTGGTGGAGAGAAGCGAAAAGCCCACCCAAACGGGTTGCTTTTCCTGTGAGCCCACTTCCCACCGAATCCTCTTGCACGTACAAACTCCGATTCTCTGTATCGCAGCTCCAAGTCGTCATTTCGCCCATCCGCGCGAGAGTCGCACGCTACGGTTCCGCAGCCGCCGCTCTCATCAGGCTCCACGACGCCCTTCCGCCGCCGCTCCTCCGCCGTCGGCCTCCAGTGTCCCTGGCCGTCCACCTCGGCAAGCCCGGGCAGCCGCTGCAACTCATCCGCCTCCTATGACGCCGGGCCGCCACAGCTCCTCCGCCTCGTCCGCCGGAGCGACGCCGACCCGCCACCGCACGTTCGCCTCTGCCTTCTCCCGCGGATCCTCCTCTCGCCATGGCTCCTCCGCGTCCCGGAGACGGCGGACACGGCGAAGACGGCACAGGCAGACATGGATGGCGCCAAACTCGAGCGGTGCGTAGCCCTGCCCGTCGCCGCGCTTGCCGGATTCGCGGTGGCTGCGCTCGCCGGCGGGGAAGAGGGGTCACCTACCCGCCGCCTCTACCGCCGGTGGACTGCCTTCGCCTCTTGACATCGTCGGGAATGCCGGATCTTTGCAGCTGCTTCTTCTATAATCAAGAATGCCAAACGCTTTGTTTTTGGCCCTGTAGATTCTGTGCCAAGCAGATTTGTAGGAAAGCTTGTGTTCCACGTAAGCGAGACCAAGAAAATCAGAAGTAAACAAGGCTTTGAATCATCTTTTTTTACAACGGTGTCTCAATACCACATCCTCCATACTTACACATACATTTTTTTCTTTTTCACCCAACCCGTCTTCTTTCTGTGCCACAGTGCCACTTCACCCAACAGCATCCCAACCGCCGTCCGCCCCCCACCACCTTCGCGTCACCGCCACCCGCACCCGAGCGTCTCCGCCACACCCACCGTCAGGGCCCTACAGCGGTGCATGATGCTGACATGACCCTGCCGCCCAACCCCTCGATCCCCACCCGCAGCCGGTCGGCCGCGCCTTTCTGCCAACGCGGCACACACTCTGCCCCCTGTCGTCTGCATGTGCCCACCTGCTGCTGCCGCCAATCACGTGGTGCCATCGCTGCAGCCTACAGACCGAGCACCTGAGGCGCGCCGCCACTGCCGCTAGAGACCCTTGTGAAGCGCCGCTGCTCGCCACCGGGCGCAATCGCAGTGCTCCCTCCACTATCGCTAGAGGCCCTTACGGGGCGTCGCTGCTTGCCCATGTGGCGCGCCGGTCCCACTTCCCAAAATTAAACTCTATTCTGGATTCCGTGTTTTGGTCACTCTACTAAACACAATCAAAGGACGAGAAATATTTTGGGCTTTGTGGATTCCGTGTTTTGGTCACTCTACAGAACAATCAAAGGACGAGAAATATTTTGGGTTTTGTAGATTTAGCAAAAATACCTTGCTTTGCAGTGGGATATAACCAGATACTACTTACGTTGTACGATGCAGTTGCCTTTTCTCCAATATGCTAAGTCTTTCATAATTTTCAAAAAAGTTACTCAAACATGTACAAATATGAAGCATACTCAATGTTAAATTAAATAACAATAAAAAGTAATAAAGAAATACTAAGTGTTGTAGAGTGGCTGCCACCTTAGAGGGAGAGAGGCCCTCTGCATTTTGGCCAAAGCTCGCCTTAGTGGCAACGGCGGTGAGCGTCCGTGAGAGGCCAGTGGAGCCCCACTTGAGAGTGGGTGTTGGCGTCTCTAAGCCTTAATAGATTTTACTCCGCAAGCGCACGGAGACCATTGTAGCTTTTCACCCAGAGTATTCCGAGTATCGTATTTTTATCCATAGGAAAGCGGCAGGCGAGAGAATGTAATTAATTAAACTCAAATCGAAAGTTCCGTAACTTAAATAAATATACTAGCTAGTATCTAGATAGGGGTAAGTCTGATAAACATAGGTGTATGGTGGAAAAATAAAATAAACTATCTAAGATACATGTAGAAAGGTATAGTTGCCTAGGAGGACAACAAGAGAGATTAACTTCCCAAACTCTATTCTATTTTCCTACAAAGACTATGTTATGGTTAACTAAAAAACTCAAGTAAACAAGCCAAGGTCTTGCGTCGAGTGAAATTTCGGTGCCTCGAGGAGTCAGAGGGTAGACAGTAGACCACCGAAAGAGAACCCGGCAATCACCTACGGGCATACCGAATGAATAGGCCTGGACTACACAGGCACACCACACGCTGTCACCGAGTGGGGCTATCAAGCAAATCTGCGTGGATAGGATAGCACGCTATAAACGTACTCAAGCAAAGCTTGAGCAACAATAGATCGTCCTTGATCAGAGGAGAGAACCCAACCAGAGCCTGGCGTACAAGTTGGATTATAGCACCGGCAAGGATAACAGTACTTAACTAACTAAGATAACCACGCTCCAAGCCTAGCAAGTATGCAAAGAAAGGTACACCACACTTGCAGGAGATAGAAATAAAGTAAAGTATAAATATATTATACTGAAGATGAAGGTAGGACCGACGCCTAAGAGAGGATGAATTAGCATGTCAAAACTAAGGCTCACTAAAAACCATTGTTCGCCTAAACGGTCGTTTAGCCCGTTTAAACACCGTTTAAACGCTAAACAGTGGCTGATTTTTTCTGTTTAATTGGCAATTACGGAATTTGGCCATCCCTGTTAATGGGCCAAGATCGGCTTTGGACTAAAGAGAAGCTATCCAAGAAAGCGGCGGGTGATAAAATAGGCCATTGGGCCTTGTATCGTAGATTAAAGAGTCCAGTTTAAGTTAGTTAGGGTTTGTAGCTTAATTACGGAAGGGCAGGCTTGTTGCCCTAGTCTACGGACTATAAATATGTACCCTTATTATCGAAATAAAGTTGACGACATACGTTCATCGAGCAGCGGCTGTCTCCACATCCCCTCGGCGCATCGCCACCTCTAGCGACTAGAGTTTCAGATAATCGTCATGCTGCCTTAACGATTTAGTTCGTTATAGGCATTACGACGTTAGTCGTCTGGTAAACCATGTACTGAAGCGTTTTTGATAGCACGGTTTGCTAGTTACTATGATGAATCTCGCGATAAGCTTGGCTTAGCGCGAGATCCATTAGTTATCCCGATGAATCTCATGCCAAACCTAGCTTGGCATGAGATCCATCACGTGTATGAGCCGATATGATTACACGTCGGCTCATCCATGACTTGCTATTATGTTAACATCTTTCGAGGTGCACGCTATCACGCTGCCGGTTCGTTATCAGATTAGCATATCGCAAGATTTGGGGCTTAGATTAGATTTGTTCTCACAGTTTTATCTACAGATCATGTGTTATTAGGAAAATCAGATGTATACCCTGTCTTGCCTTTTATCGTTTTATCAAAGATGCATCTATTTTCATATCGTTCCTATAGAATCTTTGATGTTTTTATAGTAGATTCAAGGCATGTTTGACGTTCATCTGGATGTTTTAGCCGACTAGAATAGATCTAGTCGTGTTTCATCTTCCTTTATTTAAGTACTTTTATATATTATATCTAGATATACTATTGGTAAGACAGTAGGGCCTTGCCGACGAAGAAGATCCGATACAAGATGAACCGATCCGAACGATCCGGCTAGTATTTAACGTTTGATCTGTTTTGTCTGCTTATACAGAGAAAACAGGAGGCAACCAACATCATCACCACCACCACAACCTCCCTGGCTAGGTCATAAGCCAAGTGGCACGCCCAACCACCACCAAGCCAGAGACGATCGGCTGATCCGTTCAGCTGATCGTGGGTCGTAGCAAGGAGGAGCAATCCCTACGGTCCACATACACCTTCCGGCCCTATTGTGTGAAGCTCTCTAGGGTGCTATCTGTCGGTTTCCTGGTGCAACGACCGTTTAAACCCGTTTAAACGGTCGTTTAGCACAGAATAATGGTTAAACAGTAGGTGACCGACTGTTTACCGTTTACCGTTTAGGCTAACACTGCTAAAAACTACAACTACGAAGCAAAACCTATGCAAAGTAAATCTAGCTATGTGCACTAAGGTTTTGCTAAGTGTTGCTACTTCTACCGTGGCCAAGTCTTGCAACCTAGTTCCACCTAGAAACTAACCTATTAAGCTATTCTAGGAATGTAAGCACACAATTGCAAGAATGTAAATGCAGAAGCTAAAGAGATGAGAAGAGATATGCAAAATCCCGAAGACGATGAAGGCTATGGCACACAAGGAAGACACGGCGATTTTTTTCCGAGGTTCGGGGAGGCCAACGTGGCCTCTCACTTCCTATGTCCTCGTTAGTTGCCCCCGCAGGCTTTGCTCTCGCGCAATCCTCAAAGGAGTGTGGCCTCGCCCACACAAGGGTAGAGGATCCCAAAGTGACTTCCTTGGAAGTCAAGCAACCCGGTCGGGTCTCCGGATATCCCCGGTACACACCCACACGAGCCCTTCTCTCGCGTAGTCTTGGACTACGGCCTCGTCCACGCAAGGGTAGAGGATTGTTAGGGCTTGTTGGGGTCTTTCGAGTCCTTCTCTCGAAGCTACCCCGCCGTCTCCACTATGGGAAGCTTTGGCCAAAACGCGGAGGGTTTTCCTCCCTCTCACAAGGTAGTGGCGGCCACTCTACACTCCGAAGGGTCTCACAAGACTTACAACCGCACACACACAAGGGTAAATGTGCACACAGGCATGGGTAATAGACAAGGTGGCCTAAGCGAGGATGCACTAAGCACTAGCTATGCCGGATGTGTCTAGTTTTGCTCTTGTGGTGGTTGGGCTCTTAAATGTGTGTATGAAAATCTTGGGATGGATCAAATGGGTGCCTCAACACTTGTGTTAGCTCAGGATACTCCAACCACAAAGTGGTGGCCGGCCAAATGGGTATATATAGGCCTCACCTCCAAAACTAGCCATTAGTGGCAAATTGCCACTTTTCTATGTACCCACCGGACAGTCTAGTGGTACACCACAATGCGTGTAAACTGTTGCCTCTGACAATTCGACTGTTGGGCTCGGAGTCGACTGTTGGAGCCACCAGACTGTCCGGCTGTGAGCCACCGAACTGTCCGGTGCGCTTTAGCGCCGGGTCTTCAACTTGAAGTGATGTTGGTCTATATCGTACGGTGGGACCACCGGGCTGTCCGGCGGTGAACCATCGGACTGTCCGGCGGTGAGTTCAACGCCGGGACTTCAACTCTTCCTTCTCAGCCTATATAGTCTGGTGGAGGGCCACCGGATAGTCCGATGCATGGAATTTTGCACCAATTCTTCAACTCTTGGCTCTGCTCCTTGTAGGCACCGAACTATCCGATGCTGCACCACCGGACTGTGCGGTGCATGCATTTTCTTTTGTCCTTGAGCCAAAAATCGGCCCGCTGAACGGCCCGCTGATCGGCCAGCGGAACCGCCGAGTCAGGACCCTACCTTGCATCTTAATGGTGGCTTGGGACTTCTCTTGTACCTTTAAGTCCTTCTTTGAGGTGTTGTACCCCAAGTCCACCTTTTGCACCCTGTGACTTAGACAAAAACACTTGTACATAAATATTAGTCACATGGCACGTGTTGTCAATTCAACCACTAAAATCACATTAGGGAACTAAGAATAAGGCTTAGGGTCCATTTTCCTTACAGAAGATATGAGTACAAAGATACAAGAACTTTACCATAGACTCAGAGGTATCTCCGAGAACTTTGAGGCAAAGCTCGACTCACTCTAACTCGTAGGACTATCCTAACTACTAAGATGTGGAAAATGACACTTTCTAAGGTAGAATGTAACTGTCAACTTCTCCACACATTTACAAATGAGCTCTCAGGGCCTATTTATAGTCCAGCAAGTGAGGGGGGGTACTTGTAGGTGGCTGAGGTTGGTGAGGGGGCAAAGACGGTGGTCAGTCGACCATGTAGGGGGTCGGCCAACCTAGCCCCATGGTCGGGCGACCGCCCAATCCACCGACTTAGCTATCCAACGGCTTGATACTGCTTCCCCACGTCGGTTGGCAGTTGGAACGGTTGATGCACATGTAAAATGAGCCACTTGGGTGGTCGGTCGACCATGCATGGGGTCGGGCGACCACGTGTCTTACTCTGATTTGCTGCATGGCTCTTCCAACGGATTTGTGACATCACCAATCCATGTTTCGACGGTCTTTTGGCCGTTGGATACATTGGATGCTTGGTTTTGTGGTCGGATTTGATTACCAATGTGTTTCTTTGCCGGTTTGGATCGATGATGTGGCAAATAGCCTTGGCTGGATGGTTGGGCGGCCATGGTGCATGGTCGGCCGACCCTGCCACTGGGTCGCGCGACCCAGTAGGTGGTCAGGTGGCCAGGACCCATGGCCGGCCGACCCAGCCATTTCACCTATAGTGCTCATCTTTGATCCTTGACACATTTTCTGCTGTTTTATGTGCATTTTAGTACCTGCATCCAAATATTCATACAAAATTAGTAGAACTCATTAGTAGTAGGGGTTAGCCCATCTTATTCACATGATTTGCTTCATTTGGTGGATAATTGACGGTAGATATCGTGAGATTACGACCGTCAACAGTGGGTATGTTCCAAGGATATCCAAAGCTACCCGACTGGGAAGCTTGACCCTTGCGCGGGTCACCTTGCGAACCCCTAATCGTTGCGCGGATCAAGGCCTTAGTTCTTATGTTGTGTAGACTAAGTGAGAAAGGCATTGCAAGGGGCTCCAAACGAGGACTACTAGGGGAAAGCCTAGCACACTTTCTTGATACTTTGGAAAAATCTCCATGTCTTCAGCTTGTGCCATTGTCGCCATCGTCATTGGAAGTTTGCATCAATCTAATTGTCTCTTTAGCTTCCATATTTACGTTGTTGCAATTGTATGCTTACATTTATAGACTATCTTGATATGTTAGAACTAAGTTCAACACTTAACCTCAGTAGAGTCCTATTTATACCCTGCAGGAGGTGTCACAAAAAGAAAACCGCAACCCGAAGGTGGGCTAAGCCAACCTAGCCCTCTCCTTGCTCCCTTGTTTCCATCTTTGCATAGGTCGGTTGTTGCTTGATGTCTTGGAAGTAGGGGTGAGCATTAGGTTCTTCAATTTTGTTCGGTCTGGTTCCTCGATTTTTTGAAAACTTCAGTTGTCTAAAAACTGAACTTAATTAATAATTACATTATAAAAAGAAGTGAAGCCGAACTGTTTAGTGTTTAGTTAGTTCGGTTCATTTTCGATTATGACCGAACTAACCGAAATAGATTGTGGCAACAATCAAATGGCACAATTTGTAGCAAATTTCAGCAACACATTATCTGAGGAACATGAGTAATAGTCCATTAGAAATCTCAATCTCGAGGCTTAGACATGATAGTTAATAATTGATAGATATACATTTAGCGTGTGGGGGGCTTTTGTGATATTTCGGTTACTTCGGTTAGTTGACTTCTGAAACTGAAATCTTCTCGGTTATTTCAGTTATCTAAAAGCTAGGACCAAAATTTATATCGGTTCAGTCACTTCAGTTTTGGCCTCGGTTTATTTGGGTTCGGTTCCTCGGTTTTGGTTTGGTTTTGGTCTCAGATATTTGGGATTATAGGGGCCAGATGTGTGCCTTGGGTCTCTAGAACCATTGGCTTAAGTTGACTTATGCCGATCTTTCCTTATTCAAGCATATATCGGTGACTTCCCGAGATCTTTTGGCAAAGTCCTTATACAACATTGTTGATAAGATCAAATAAAGCTTGATACTCGAAGATCTCCTCTAGAAGCCTCCACAAGGATGGCTCGGCCGATCTATGGGGCTAGGGTTGGTTGACCCTCATTGCTTATAGGCTTCATATTTTTCTAGGCTTCTCCCTCTTTATATGGATAATTATGGACTCTCAAGTTAGGCGTTAAATATGCAAATATCGAGTATACCATAAGACCAAACACAATACGGCAAAATCCATGTTTATCTAAGGTATTTCTTAGTGAAAAATAATATTGACACTCATATTCAATGAAGAATACGAGTAAAATGATACAATCATATCCAACAGCTTACTAAGAGGAACAAATCGCAAATTCTTTAGGTGATCACCAAGAGTAACAAATTTTGCCTTTCACTTCACGCAAGAGGCTTCACTCTCTCAAAAATGTGGATGATTTTTGTGCTCAAAGTACCCTTAGCATATGTTGGAAATCTTTAAAATCTAAATAGATACACCCCACTGTCTATTTCTCTTGACATGCATGAAGCCACATATTCCACTAAATTACATGCCATGTCAGAATCTATTAAGACATCCATTTATATCTTGGCAACATATCCAGTTCAATCAAAGTTTTGGTGCAACCTGTGGCGGAACCGCCCTGCTCAATCTAGACTAAGCACACCTGCCACCTCTGGCTCGCAGTGCACTTAGGCCAGACTAAACTCGGTAGTCCGTCGAGAGTCCTTCGGGTTCCCGATAACACCATTCCCAAAGGAACCGACATCAAACACATCCGACCCTCGAAGGAGCCACAACAGTTACATCATCACAAGCAGTTGAAATAGAAAATATTAGACTTAATTTACACACCAAATGTATGAAATCGAATACATGTCCAAAATATAGCGGAAGCGATTGCGAAATATATATATAGCGGAAGCGTTTTCAAAACATCTCGCAGCGGAAACAAACTCAAGTAGTCTTCATTCAGAGCTAACAAGGCGAGTAGCACCGAGCCCACCGGTTCTACCCTCCTTCAAGCGGTTGTCCACAAGTCATCCGTACCTGTAATCCAAAAGTGGGGGCAAACCCTGAGTACTAATTACTCAGTAGGACTTAATGGACAGGGCTTACGGCTGACGCGAAGCTTGCTTACTAATCATGTGGGTCCTTAGCCATTGGTTTTAACAAAACCATATTGATAGGAGATAGCAGAATTTGACAGCTGCTATCCCTTAATCATGAAGATCATTTACATCATAAAGTAAATACTTACATGAAAGTAAAGCATGAATACCCATCAGTATCTTGCACAATAGTATATCATACATATCCAAGCATGTTGTATTGAAAAATATAAATATAAGCATAAAGTATTTAAATTGTTACTACGTTGCCCGTATGCGATATCTGGCATTCTCACATCTGGTGAGCATCAGCGATTCGAATCGATTTTTAATTCTCGGGAATAACTAAAAATGCCAGGGGTATATGCTTACTAGCCATTGTGTTTTCACATATAGTCCTAAGTTCGATTGCAACCCGCCATTCCCTAGGTTTAGCCCCATGGAGCGTTACCACGGCGCACCGGGTCAGCCCTCCCATGAGTCAAGCGCCCCTAGGCCCCATGGTAGGACCAAGTCTCTGTTCTTCGGATGGCACAAGCAAGACTTTCACCAGGCCCATGTCCTGGATAAGCACTCTAGCAATGTTATGCCGATCAGCAGGCAAACAGCGGACGGGCCTTATGCGACTCGGACGGAGCCTATTAACAACAACGCACACCTCGTAAAGTAAACTTATGCTCCGCCTGGTCTCCATTTAATATCAGCAACAATATAATAAAGTTTCATCATAGTAAGATTTTTGAGATTTGTAAAATCACCTACGTGACGAGTGACAGTGCTCACTCGTGTCTACTCGTACCTAGCATTTCTAGACATACTCGTCCTACGAACTCTATTCATAGGAGTTAGGGCCAGAGCGGCCAGGATGTCTAATGCAATTGGTTCCAAACAACTCCTAATGCATATGCCTAATCATTAAGACATAAGATGTTTGCTGGGTATAGTATGGTCCTACCTACCTTTGAGTATTCTTATGAAAACCAACAAACTAATCTAAGTTGGTTTGCCGGGTTGTGGGGCTTTGCCCCAAGCAACCCCTTGAAACAGGGACGGATATAATCAGTGACCCTCCGTCTTCATGTGGAGGAGAAACCAACTCCTGGTGCAGGGGCTCCTCATCTGGCTGTTTGATCAGCGGCTGCTCTTGCGTTTGTTTTTCGTTCGCGGGATCTATATGCATGGTACAATATGCAAGTGAGTGTAAGAGAATGCAAATACACGCATATGGTACGGTTATATGCATGACATAGTGCAACCATGAGTGCAACGAATGCAAATGTATGCGTGAGGTGTAAGTGAAACATAATGCATGTCAAGTAGCTTGTAACGAAATGACTCAAGTATACTTAGTTCAAACACATCCCATAAAAATAAAACTTAACACTTCACTAAGAATCGTACAACCCATTATTTAAGAAATCGTACAAACCATCACTAAAAGCTAGTTCAATTCTTCATGCACAAAATGCGGGGCACACTCTTACGGCCAGAGGCAATGTTGTGCTTCACCACATTCTATCTCTGAAGTTATCATGAATTACTGTCTTATATGTGTACACAGTTCATATCACAAACACCTCCATTGATAACCCTTGGAATCACAAAATGTACTTGATGGTATGCTGCAAATAACTTTATATATGCACAAAAATGTTGTCACTTGCGGTTAAACATATACACACCAAATCCTGGATATGTTACCTTTATAAATAAAATGTACTCATGAGTTCAAGTAGTTAGACAACTCAAATTGATCTAAAACTTTTACCACATGCAGAAACATATTACATAATGCTACTCCTCAAATTTCAGTCACAGAAGGCTTAAAATTATTTTATTAAAATTCTAACAATATGACAGCCTTTTAAATTTCCAGATTTTTCATGATTTATAGGAGTAAGTTCTGGACCTGAAATTTCTACAGCTAGCATAATATTGCATAAGAACCACTCACAAAAATCAGCAAGCTCAGATTCATATTTTTGTAGGACATCTATTTTCTCATATATTTATCTCATGCAAATTAAGAGATAATTACAAACAGTGTTAATAAATTCTCTAAAAAGACTTTCTGGATTCCCTAGCATACTAGTAGCATGAATTATCTTTGCATCTTAAAGTCACTTTTCCCAATTATCAAGTCTAACAAGTATCAATTTATCAATTTCAAAACAGCAGCTAAAACATGCATGTACAATCTCATATTTCACCAGTGAGTTACTTATACTATATGAAGCACATAAAAAATACCAGAGGTCACATTTGAACATAAAAGCCTTCATTTTCCAAGTTAATTAAATACACACAACACATGCATAAAGGCAAAATAGTCATTTACCAACCAATGCTAGGGCTACCAAAAATCACACAGTACGTAGACGCCATAACAAAACTACTGTCCAAGTTTCATAATTTTAGGAGTTCATTTAGTCCACTTTTCCCATTTATTTACCCTTATCATGCATGCAATAAACCAGGGGCAAAAGGTACTTTCACATATCCACATCATACCTAGCCTGTAGATACTCAAGGGGTTCATAGCCACTGAGTTTGTCCATTTTGGATTTTTCTACGATTTTGATGATTTTTCAAAGTTTACAGCCCAAAATAACATAATAACCCTAGATATAGGACGTAGACATAATTATCTATAACTTCTAGGGACTAGAACAGAAGATCTGCAAGACCCATACAACAGCGCTCGGATGAGAACGAAAAACGAACGGAACACAAGGGCCTGGGTGCAATTTCACCTTTTTCCTCCTCTCGACAGGGGAGAGGGAGGCGGCGGCGCTCGCCGGAATCAGCCGCGCGGCCACGGCGGCTCGCCAGAGGCGGCCGAGGAGGGACAGGGGACGGCGGCGGGCCTTACCCCACTACTTGGAGCGACGGAGGAGCATCGAGGAGGGCCGTCGACAATGAGCAGAGGAGGCGGGACTCCGGCGAGGTGGTGCGGCTTGGTGTGGAGGATTCGATGGGCTAGAGCTACGGGAGATGGTAGAGGGGAGGCCGAGGAGCGTCGGCGCGGTGGTGTGGAGGTGCGAGGGTGAGCGGGACGGTGGGCCCGAGCTTGAGCTTCGAGCTCGCGGCTATGGCGGGGTCCGGCGGCGGAATGTGGTGTGGTCGAGAGGTTTCGGTGGCCTAGAGCTAGGTGTGGTGGTGGAACGGAGGCCGGGGAAGAGCGGCATGGTGGCCTGGGGGCGTGGAAACGCCGGAGCGATGGGTGCGAGCTCACCTCTCAGCTTCGGTAATGGCAGCGGCGGCGGTGGAAACAGAGAGAGGCGAGGGAGGCGCTCGGTGGAGGAGAAAAGAGGGAGAGAGTGAGGCAGTGAGTGGCGGGGAGCCCTCCGCTTTTGCTTAAGGGAGAGAGTGAGGCAATGAGTGGCGTCGGCGGCGTGGAGGCGCTGGGTAGAGGAAGGAGGCCGGTGAGGAAAGGGTAGACTAGGTCCATAGACCGTAGAGACCGACAGGTGGGACCGGGGTGGGATGGAGAAAAGGGTGGTCCATGGACCGGGCGCATGGAGACTCGTGAGGGTGGGACCCACTGGACCGGCGCGTTCCAACCGTGTGAGCGGGAATCCGATGGGTCTATCAGGTGGGGCTCGCCTGTCATAGACATATCTGGTGGGATTTTTGAACAGAAATTGAAGAAATAGAAAAAGACCTTAAACACCTGTTTGTATTTCTAGTTTTTTGAACACTCTGGAGGCCGAATTTGAAAATGCCCTAATTGGATAAAATGTTCTAAAATTTGTTTCTCTGCATCTTTCTTATAAACTTTTATACCATGTTATATTCAAAAATATGGTTTAAATTTGAATTCAAACTGCCGACCGAGGTTTGACCAACATAACCCATAAATTTAGAAATTCTAGAAGTCTATTCTATGACCACTTTCACACAAAAAATTTTATACCAATGTTGTTCAAAATTTCAAGATGATCAACTTTCTCAATAAAGCATCGCAAGATTTTGGCTTTAAGATCAAGAAATTTTGAAATTACTAAACAGGCCAAGTTTGGACAGAATTCACATGCTGACTGAAAAAGCCCCAAAACTCTATGCAAACCTTACTGCATATCATAGCACCATTTACCAAAGTTATTCATCATGAAATTGTCTACAAGTTTGGTATATCAAGTTTTTTTAAATTCACAACAGATTCAAAGTTATAGTGACAAAGGTAGAGGCCTATTTAGGAAAAACTGAATTTAATTGTTTCAATTGACTGGGTCTACCCATGCACTCGTTATAAAATGTTCATGAAATGATGCACATATGTCAATGATGCAATTATAATGCACTTAGATGCCTGGGGCATCATACAACCACCGTGCAATCCTACTAAAAAATGTAAAAAATCTGAAAAAATCATAAATGTACATATCAGCTTACCTCATGTATATATAAAAGTTCAAAGTCAAATTCGTCCTGCTCTAGCAGTTACATATAGATGTGATAGGCTAAGATGTACATTCATGTTTTTTCAGAATTTATTGATACTTTGTTTAGTAGGGTTGTACGGTGGTTGCACCAAAACTTTGATTGCACTGGATATGTTGCATTATATCTTCTATTGATTTTCTATAATTTCATGCATACAGTGCTTTTCTGTGGCATATGTATCATTGTCCATCAAATTTCCGCAGCAACGCACGGAGAATTCATCTAGTATAAAGAGTTGGCCACCAAATCAAGAATACAACTTGGGCCGAAACATATAGATGATGCAAAAGCAGCCGGGGAACATAGGGGTTGTTTGGTAGCTACGCCAAAACCCCAGCCCGGCCACGGTTTGGCCGTGGCCCTGTTTGGGCGTCCTAGCCAGGCCCCGCGAGGCCAACTTGAGCCTTGGAGGCAAGCTCCGGTGAGATCACCGATTTGGTGTTCCTCGTGTGGCCGGGCCAATTCCGACCCCGCTGCGTCCCCCGAAGCCCTCCACTCACTCTCCTTCCCTTCCTCTGCCGGTGAGTCGCCCATCGGTCCTCTCTCGCCGGTGAGTCGCCCGCCGCCCCCCTCCTTCCCCTCCGTCGCCGGTGAGTCGCCCGCCGTCCCTCTCCATCCCCATCGCCTCGTCCTTCCTGCTTCACGAGACCAGCGCAACGCTGCGGGGCACGAGATCCCGACGAGCGCAGAGGAGAAGCGGGCTCGGGGTGGTGTTGTTGGTAGCGAGGGCGCTGAGGACACGAGATCCCAGCACCGCCTTCTCCTTCCTTTGTGCCAAAGTGAAGGTCGCCACCCTTCCCTACCTCCGTGCGGCCGCTGGCCATGGCGGAGCGGCGGCTCAAGGTCGAGCAGGCGCGGCGAGACGGGGAGCAGGCGCGGCGGCGGCGAGGACGAGGAGCAGGCGCGACAGGGCGAAGGCGGAGCGGCGGCTCGACCCGGCGGCGCAACAGCATGGGGGCGCGCGCGACGGGGTGACCCAGCCAGTCGGAACGGTGGTGCGACAGGCAGAGCTCCGCCATGGGGCGGGGTCGTCGGAGCAGCGGCGAAGACAGGTCGGATGGAGTTGGCGGCCACCGGTGAAGGAGTTGGCAGTGGCGGAGAGGAGCCCCTGAGCACCACAACCAAACACGGACCATCTCTGGAGATCTCTCTAGCCATATGCAACCAAACATACCCCCTTGACTACCTCAAGCTTGCCTATGTCTAGCCTAGCTCTAATTGGCCAGGGCTCCAGTTAGCTAGCTACCAAACAGACCTATATGGACCAAAATATGAACGCGGTGGCCCACAATTAAAGTTTGGGATTTGGGAATAATCATGATCCGCGACGCAGTTATTTCCGCCCATTCTTCCCTAGGGCCCCGCCTGCCAAACCAAACGAGTCAAAATCAAAAGGCGAAAATGAAAATAACCCGAAACCCACCATCGCCTTTCCCCAGTTCGCCTCTCTTCCACCCAGCAGGAGCAGGTCGCGGAGTCGTCGCCTTGGGTACTCGCGCGCGCCAGCTCACTCGCTCCCCCTTCCCCAGATCTTCCTCCATCCCGCCCCTCAGAACCCCCAGATCTCTCCCGGGTCCCGGCCCCGACCGAGCCCAGGGCTCCGAAACCCCAGCGCCGCCGCGGGTGCCAGGCCGCGCCGCGAGCGTCGCCATGGGCATCGTCTTCACGCGGCTCTTCTCCTCGCTCTTCGGGAACCGTGAGGCCCGCATCCTTGTGCTCGGCCTCGACAATGCCGGCAAGACCACCATACTCTGTAAGTCGCAGCAACCACCGCCGTTTCTACCCCCCGCCCCGGATCTGCGGCCGCGTTCCGCGAGGGTTCCCCCGCGTCTGATCCCGTGTTTGGTCCGTTTACGCAGATCGGCTGCAGATGGGGGAGGTCGTCTCCACAATCCCAAGTGAGTTCCGATTCTGATTTACCAGCTCTCTCCTGTGCATTCCCTCTCGTCTGGGTTCGATGTGATGGCGTGCGCGTCTTTGCTTGCAGCTATTGGGTTCAACGTGGAGACGGTGCAGTACAACAACATCAAGTTCCAAGTCTGGGATCTCGGTGAGTTGCTCGGATCTCGTTCACTGCTCTCTTATGCATTCCGACTGGTAATTGGCTCTTTAGATATCCATGAACAAATACACGTGCAGTTTGAAACCAAAACTAGGAGACCGCTGTGGGGATTGGGAAGTCGAAAATTGACCTGTCTAGTTCTGGTCCTGCAAAAACATAGTTGGAATGGCACCTCTTTATGTGTGCTGGATCATATCTAATTGCCCATGCATTCTCATGTTTCTACGCAAGCTTGATTCCATCAAATAATGTGGCTGTTTTTGTTATCCCCAGCTACAACCATGTTAAAAATCCAGGAACATCTTCCCTAGCATTTTAGTTGAATACCGAGGTTGACACCATCAATAGATCCATGCCTGACTGTGCCTGCTTAAGTGCTTATTTTCTGCCTTCTAGTGCTAGCCAAGTTTTTGGAATGTTGTCTTTAAGTAAGATTGACCTTCTAGATACAACTCTGTAATACAGGTTGTAAGGACCCAGGAGTTTTTATCTAATCTATGGGATCATTGTGTTTCATTGCTTGTTGGGTCTGTTTTCTGGGGAAATAGATTTTTTTTTTTCAAATGTCAAAGTGTATGCTCACAATGATTCAGTGAATTGTGAATTGTTGTTTCTATATGTTGTTATGGCTTCTGTGATTATTCTTGTAGTGCCGCTCTTTGAATTAAAAGTTTTCCATTTGTGTGCCAAGTCATAATACTTTGTTATTGTTAGTTTGGACATGTCTGGTACTAGCATCTACAGTCATAGGGGATACCTAGTCTTATGTTACGACACTTGAATACTTAACACACCACTAGGAACGGAGTGGTAGTCTAAAACAGTCAAAGTATAATAAATACAAAATAAAAGAAAATAAACAAGTAAATTGTAACACAAGAATGACGTCATAATCTGATCAGTGGTTCTTTTGCAAGGCAGCATGGTGCTTTTACAGGTGTACAATTATACCCATACAGTATGTATCATTCTAGTTTCTTCATAGATGGAAAAACAGTGGAACCTAACTATCTTGACTTGATACTTAAAGTAACAAAGCTGAAACATGTATACGATTCTAGTCTTGTAGGAAATTGGGATCCGGTCTCTATCCTTATGAAGTTAGGCCTGTGAATGAAAAGGACATGTGAATGAAAAGGACATTTCTAGGATCACTACTAACATTATCAGTAAAATAATCACTTATCTGTGCTTGAGTTTATGCTTTCTGTTAAGTTTTACGTAAAAATTGCGATGCGTCTTTTTAAGAAAATTGTAGCCAACAACATGCTTCACATAATTTTACTGCCTTCTTGTTACCATTTGTAGAGTGGGGGTACATGAGTATTATTTTATCCCAATTTTTTTTGTTACAAACATACAATAATACTATGTTTGGAAACACTGGCCTGTTTGGGAACAAAGTATTTTCGTAGTTTCAAAGCAATACTATGGTATTTGAGAATACCATGGTATTTGGACCAAAAGGTGTTTGGTAGCTCTTGTATCTAAAACCATGGTTTTGCCAATGCCATAGTATTTTTGGAGTATAGAAAATTTTGGCCTTGTGGGGGAGGAAGTGAGGCCAAAATACCATGTCTCCAAACATGTGTTAGATAGTACCGCTGTAAAAAAAACCATGGCTATGTCATGTCGATAGATTATGGTATTGTAAAACTATGGTTTTAAAAACTTTGTTCCCAAACAGGCCCTCAACTAATTGAGTGCTTGTCCACATCAAGAATGTTTTACCATGTTTCATGCGTCGTATGGTTGATGTATATTTGTTTTAATTCTGGTCCTTTCAATATCAACCTTTAATTATTAACACCCAGTTTGTTCTTGACAGGTGGTCAAACAAGCATCAGGTACCAACTATACATTATCACTATTCAGCCATTCACATTCATTTGTGACACAAAAGTATATTTTCTTTTATTTGTTCTTGGATGCATATCTTTTCATTTTAATTATCTAGTGGTGCAAAAAAGAACTGCCTGATTAGACCGTGCTCATCAATTTCCACAATGACCCATTAGTATTTAAGAGTTGATGTGTTTAATACTAGTACATATTAATTTTTTTCTAAGTTAGAATTGTAAATGTTTTTGATCCTTCTGAAATTATCTTTGACATTCCTGCTTTTGACCTCGAAGCCTGGCCCCATATGATGCCCATGGTGCCTGTCATGGATGTAATGCTTTTAGGTCAATTATTTTCAACCAGGATATGTACTGTTGCACTATTATCCCTATTCCCTAGATCTATGATACATTTGCGGGCCAACATATATGATATATTTGTGCTTGGTGGAGTGGACAGGCAGTGAACTAGTCCAATTGGCGTTGATCCAACCAATCTAGAAAATGTGAATAGTTGAATTCTAGTAACTATAGTATAAGTAATTTACACAAACTGTTCTAATATCAGTGGCGGACCCAGCGGGTATGCCATATATGCCACGGCATACTCTAAGAACACAAAATACTACTTATCCTAGTGGCTGGTGAGTGTTTTTATATACTTCCAGACCCTTTCTCCTGGCATACCCTATATCTAAAACCTGGGTCCGCTACTGTACTGTCTAATATGCGAGCAATATTTGAGATCCTATATGATGGAACCCTCCATGCACATATTGTTGCTTTTGTGACATTGTTCTCAGTAACTGATAATTGTTTCTGTGGTGCACTTTTCCATGCAAAGGAAAAAAAAAAATTCAGGGCAGTGTAACTGTGTAAGTATTGCACTCGTTGTATAAGACTATAAGGTAATGGACTAATGGTCCACTTTATTTTCCACTAGTAAGTATTGAAGATTTGGCATGGATTCTCTTGAAGCTTGAGCCTCTTCCTGGGTTTCTTAAAAAAACGACCTGATAACCAGTTTGGAAAGCGTAAGATTTGTGCCTTTAGTGTAAGAGCACTGGAACAGTCCATTTTCTTTTCTCTTGTTAGTGTTGGAACAGGTGTAAAACTAGACATGAATTCTCTTTTTAGCTTGAATGCTTGATACTCTCCCTGGGTCTCGTAGATGAATTCATGTCGACCAGTTTGGATTTCATTGCCAATCCTGCATCATTTGAACATCAAAATTATGAACCATTACTTTTGGCATGATGCATTAAAGTTATTCTTGATCTGCAACTTTATTGTTCCATTAATATCTTGAGTGTATTTTCAGGCCATACTGGCGGTGCTACTTCCCAAACACACAAGCTATCATATATGTTGTTGACTCAAGTGATACAGATAGGCTTGTAACAGCGAAGGAAGAATTTCATGCCATCCTTGAGGTATGCATGTGGTCTAGTTTATGTCAAGCAGTCTGGGAGACTCAGATACTTTATCCTTATAAGATCAAGATTTAATATTTGTAGCCACTTTCTGAGAAGAAATAAAAATATTATCACACATGGATGTAATGATTGTTGATGCTGATTGCAATACTGTATCATGTGATTCATTTGTCACCTTTTAATGGTTTTGTGTATGTTATGCAATGCATTCTGAAGCGGCGAATAAATTTGCTGACAGCTAGAACATCATTTGGTCATTTTTGTCATTTAGAAACTGACCTGCTTTTGGTAGATGGCGAATATTGAAGACAACTGTTCTGTTATAAAAAAAACAAGAATATTTTGTGCATCTATTGATCACAAAGCAATCCATGCTAGTGGCATTGGCTGTGCCCTGCAGTACTGGTAAGCTGATGCGGGACTTCTTGAAAACAAGGACACATTGGTACAGGGAGTATCTAAGTATAAAAAAAAAACGTAAGAGCTATGTGACATTGTAACTTGGCATTCATCAAATCTGATGTATTCTTGGCTTCACGTTAGTAAATAGTTTTGGTGGGTTGTACAATTTGGGGTGGAGTTAGTTGTAATGGTGTTAAAAGTGGGCTTCAGCTTAATACTGCTAAAGTATCAAGGCATTAAATACTAGTCTGATCCAGGCATGGGAGATTGGTGGAGTATGAGGGGGTAATATGGGTTGTGCTGTTTGAAACAGTATTACTTATTAACATTTCATTTTAGAACCTCTACTTAGTTATGAACACTTTAATTGTTCATTCTAAAGGCCATACTTAATATTTTTGAACTTGAAATGCTAGCTAACGTTTGTGTGCTTTTTAATTGTTACTTATTGAAGAGTTATCACCTTATTTATTTTACAGAAAGGTTGCTATTATGAGTTTCCCTTCAATTTGTTATGTTCGCTGAATCGATGCATGCCTTTTCTTGACAGGAGGATGAGCTAAAAGGTGCAGTTGTCCTTGTATATGCGAATAAACAGGTAAAAAGAAGAATTATAAAATTTCTTGTGTTGTGATGGGGTTGGTAATTTGCATTATTACACAAAATAAATCAGATGTATAGATTTCAGTGCATGTGATCACATGAATGTTGACATTTCCCCCGGCACTTTATAATGCATAAAAAAGTGATATTGGCTATTGTTACTTGTGCTGTACTACTTTCAGTTATAGTTATAAAGTGTAATAGTTTGATTTTTAATATAATTATGCATTTTTTCTACTACATAAACATCCTCTATTTTGAGTTTATAAATTATATCAAGTGTATCTGTAATTTTAAGTGTTGGGCATCTCAATAGTCACTCGATGGAACCATTGGTCCATTCATGTAGCTTGCTGTCTGTCGCTTGTATTTCCAGAAGGCATTCTCTGAGTTACCCTTATGTTTCTTGTAGCCTTGTACTCTGTAGTAGTGTAGTTACGGTCTACTGGCTCTCATTGTACCCCCCTTGCATGTCTGGTATTTTCATGCAGGATCTTCCAGGTGCACTCGATGATGCCGCCATAACGGAGTCATTGGAGCTCCACAAAATTAAGAGCCGCCAATGGGCGATTTTCAAAACATCTGCCATTAAAGGAGAGGGGCTTTTTGAAGGCTTGGACTGGTACGTCGTGTGAAATTTTCCTTTCCTATGTGATGTTTCTGCTTGATTATCTGATAAGGTATGACAGAAAGTGGCTAAATGTCTTTAATAAATCATTTGCATTGACATATAATATAATTCTATCCATGTTATTAAGTAGTGGCTGTCCTGTCCATATCCTTATGATAGGCCTGCAGATCTATCCAATAAGGCTGGTTTGGCAACCCCATTTCCCCAAGGGATTTGGGGGAATGGAGCGGAAAATAGTCTCCATTCCCCCAAATCCCTTGGGGAGATGGGGTTGCCAAACTAGCCCTAATTGTTTTTTTTTTTAAATCATGCTTGTGCATTTACTTCATGATTGGTATACGTTGAGACATCATCAGAGCTCAGAGGAAGTAGCTCATGTATCTGGTTACTATCATTGCAGGCTCAGTAACACACTCAAATCTGGAAGCAGCTAATGTATGGGCCTGAACCATTGCTGGATGTCAAAGAACAGAGCCGGTGCTACCCTTTTCCTCACAGATCAGGGCGACAAACCCCCATTCTCTTTGTTTTAACTCCACAAGCTTCACACCACCGTCAATTATCTGTAAAGTGCTTGCCAAAGTTCTCAGATACAACGTTAGATGTACCCTCATATTGAGATCAAGAATAGGTATGTAGAAAATGATGAGCAAACTTTCAGGGCTCGACATCCGTGTCCTTGCCAGTAAATCCCTTGGAATGCGACATTTTTTTCGTCAGTTATTAAACGCGCAACATCTCTACCTTTGTCTTGGGTATCTTTTGCTACCATATTTTCCTCAATCAATGCAAGAGTTATCATTACAGAAACTGTTAGCACGAACTGCTGCAAGTCTAATTGGACACATGAGATGACTCATTTGTAAAGAGCTTTGTAATGGGAATTGATATGCAACTGAAAGTTGATCATAAACTGTAGTTTCATCAAAAGTACTAGAGGGAGTACTCGATGCGGGGAGTGCGATGCAAACAGTTTTTTTTCTTCTCAAGAATCAGTATTAGTATTCCTTTGATGAAAAATAGGACTACTATTCATGATTGACCCCTACGGTACCAGGAAAAGATTTGCAGGTAGGCCTCGGGCGGCCAGCTCGGTTGATCGCACAAACCAACTCCGCCTGATGAGACAAAGATGCCTGCGAATTGACGTCACCAGGGACGTCACCTGAAAGCAAACGGTTCTTGCGCCAAACGGCAAGCCAGCTTGGAGTTTCTGCACCACCAGGGTACGGCTGCTCAACGTCAACCGTTGTCACGCGCATCAGACGCAAAGGGAAGAGTACTTAACGACTTGGACCCGCGCTTGCTAAAAGGCTAATAACGTGCCTTTCATGGTAATGTCATGCACAGCAGGACACGTGTTGCGCTGACAATTCTTTGCTGATGCAGCGGAAAAAATCCGAGTTAATTAGGTTTTATAAATGTGAGTTACAAACTAAAGCGCGTGGTTGACACATTTGTTTGGAGATATGCGTTGATATCTCGATAGGGCACGGTGAATTTCTCCCATGGCTAGAGACTTTATTCCAAGTTTCTCACTAAAAGTAGCTTCATTCTGAATCCGGCGTCCCTACATAGGATGCCATATAGGGCCTGATCGGCTGCACGATTTTTTGCATGTTTGTCCTAGAACACATATATACCATATGTCATTTTTCATACGTTAAAAGATCATGGTTATTTAATTGATTAAATTGGATGGAACACTACTACGCGTGGAGGTGGCCAAGGGCCACTAGACACCACTAGGAGCGAAACGAAAATAACCGGCTACAGTGTTTAGTGGCACATGTTTGCGGAGGCTAGAAACGCAATAGCCGGCTCCGAGCTATAGCCCGCTTACCCATATAGCGGTTTTCAAAATTACTTAGCATAAATGAATGGAATAGAAGGTAAATGCAAACTCCAGCGCCTGTAAATCCTAATCCATTCCCTTCCTCTAATTGCAGCCGCTTACTTTTGGATAGATAAGGCAGAAAATGCTGGTCAGTAGCCTGCGGCTCGTCACAGAGACAGATTTCAGCGTTGGTCGAAGCAGCAGTCGATGCCGCAGGCAGCAGGTCGCATCTGCCACTGCTGCCGCTGGCAGAGCCGCAACCGTACCAAGTCGCCGCCGCAGCGCCACTACAGCCGCAGCCGGCCAGTCGCCGCCGCAGATTGCCGCCGCTGGAGGGCTGAGAGGAGGGGCGCTGGGGGTTGGCGAGCGGTAAGCAGTGGAGTCGCACGAGATGGGCACCGGGGTAGAGCGGCGACCGAAGGGCTGAAAGGAGCGGCGGCCGGGCGAGGGACGGTGAGCAGCGTATGGCGCAGGGAGGCAGGGCAAAGGCGAGGCCGCGAGGGTGAGGGCAAGCAACGTGCTGATGCGAGCATGGGCGGGCAGGGGCGCGTGGGAGGCGGGGGGCACGCGAGGAGCAATGGCATGGAGATGCGTGTGGGCCGAGAACGGTGCGGCGCGCGGGATCAGGGGGGCCGTGGGGGCGAGCATCTCGGCGGGAGATTCGCAGCGCGTGGAGGCAGGCGGGGGCGGGGAGCCTCGGGTGCATGCGGGGATGCGAGGCCACGGAGTTGGAACCACGACAGAGCGGGGGCAGGCAGAACGCGTGAAGAATTCACTATAGGCTTAATAGGTAGTAGAGAAGTAGCTTCATTCTGAATCCGGCGTCCCTACTTAGGATGCCATATAGGGCCTGATCGGCTGCACGATTTTTTGCATGTTTGTCCTAGAACACATATATACCATCTGTCATTTTTCATACGTTAAAAGATCATGACTATTTAATTGACTAAATTGGATGGAACACTACTACGCGTGGAGGTGGCCAAGGGCCACTAGACACCACTAGGAGCCAAACGAAAATATCTATCGCTGTTAGTGACAGTCGGAAAGAGAAGCTGAACTACTGAAGACGACAAAACCTTGGTTGCGATTAATGCCGAAAGGGGCCGCAGTGATTGCAATTAGGCTGCTGCTCCTGTTTCCTTTTTAATTTTTTTTGATATAAGAAGAAGGTCCTGTTTCTTTGGAGGCCTCATCAAGGGGCGGCAATCTAGGCTGGAAGGTTCTGGAACCGCGCGAGCATCCGATCGGGACGGAGGATAAGACCAACACCCTGCACCAACAACCTCTTCTCTACCTCTCTCTAATGGAGTGCTCCCAAAAAAAGAAACTCTGAGGATAAGGTGAAGAGTGGGACGTGCCGGAAAAGGCAGCCCTTGGTTGCAGCCAGTTTGATTAGCATATAGGAGCACTCATGTGCTTCAAAGTCCAAACAAACAGACAAAAAGTAAGAAAAAGGGGTTACAGAGTTTGGTGAAACCCCAGCCAATCCTTATCTACTCAAGCTGTTGGAAGTAAATTTCAACTACCAACAGTACATTTGGTTTAATTTGTCGCAAATCATACAACCCACTGATGTATCCAAACAAGCTACATTTACCGTCCACTGATAAATAAGTGGCCGTTTAGGTTTCTGAAGTCAGACATTTTAAAATTTGGTTACAAATCTACTCTTCAATTTCACAAATGACAAGTAGGTCTGCGTTGAAAAATACATTCATATCATTGTATTTCTGCAATGTGTCACAATTATATTACATCAAAGATTCGTGGACAAAGTTATGATTGGGAAACATGGTAGTCTAAAACGTAACTTTCTTGGAACAGAGGATTATGGCAATAGTAGAACGTGTGGTACAAGAAATTGATACTAAGTGTTCCCTCACCCCAAAAAATAAAACCAGCTTACCCTTTCCGAAATAACTAAGCAAATCAACTTTCAGAGCTTTCTTAATTAAATCAAATTATCTTAAGTTTGACTCCGCATAAAAAGCATCACCAAAATTCGCACACCAAATGTATGTCATTAGCTTCATTATTAAATATATTTCTATAAATTATTTATTTAGTATGAATACTGTTCCGTATAAAGTTAGCAAGCTCAAAATAGATTGACAGATCTATATTTGACTTATGGAGCAGTAAAAAAAGCGTTCCATATATGTATGGCTGCGTTTTAGGTTTTTCAGGTTAAAACATTGTAGCAATGACTGATATATTGGCATTCCTGGGCGTTCTGACTTCTGGGTGCGTTTGCGGCGGCCCGTGAGTGGGGTATAGAACGTGTGACAGCCTTAGATCAAATCCAACAGATCGTCTGTATAGTTGTTTATAGTAAACGAATGAGATTAGAGCTACATCGTAGATAGAGCGGGATGAACGTACGACGAAACTCAGTGCTGGTATCATTTGCTTCCAAAAGGAATATGCAAGTGCCAATCATCTAGAGCCAGCCAATCCAGCACCTACACGTACACAGCGCTCCAGGGACACCAGTCACTCTCAGCCAACGACCTTTTTTCTTTGCCCCAAACGCGGAAAAGAAAATACTGTATCTAGCCGTGGGCGGCTTGTTTTGTGCAGTAATCAACCTAACAAAAAGAAAAGACGCTAACACCAACAGTAATCCTGACCGTATCCATCGGTCACTGCCGCCACTGCAGCAGAAGAAAGAAAAAAAAAAGGAAACCCCAGTAGTGCGCGTAGCCCACGTCACCGCCGGCTCGCGCCAGCCGGCAGCCCGGTCCTACGTGGCACTAGGCCGGCGCCGCGCAGGCCCCAGCTGGTTTCCACCCGGTTCCGTTCCGTTGCTTCCAGCCGAACGTTCCAGAAGGACACGTGGCCCGGCGCGTGCGCGAGCAGCAGGTCAACGCGTGCGGCTCCGTTGACTTTCAGCTGGCCCTTTCCGGTTCGCCCGACGAGCACGGTTGCGCGATGGGGACGCGCGGGCGCACTAATCCGCCCGCGACCGCCGAGTGCGCCACGGCTTTCACTTTTCTTTAATCTTTTTTTTTTCCTTCTGGGCAATTATTACTCGCACACCATGGCTAATTCCCATTAGGCTCCTGCAGTTTTTTTTTTACACTTTTACGTCACAGTTGAAGCAATCATTCATTTATCCATGCATGCACGGGGTTAAAAAAAGAGTCGGCTAGCCGCTCCGCACCAAAGCCGCGAGTGGCGGCGCGATTGTTTTCTCGGCCAAGGCCTAAACAAGTTTATCCGGGGGACGTGCTTGCTCGCTAATGAAATGGTTCGTGTCTGTTTATAGTTCATTAATTAATAATAAAGAGGATGGCGATTAGGTTAATTGATCTGATGTTAACTGCTACTGATGGCAATTTAAACTCTGAGCCCAGGATGCACTGGTCCATTAATTATTACTGTCTGTGTGTGCTCGATCGCGCGCCTGATAGGTGGGTTGATGCGCTTGATTGCCGTGGTTTGACGGCAAAGATGTAGTAACAGCCAACTGATAACCACCGCACACAGCAGGCTGACATCTGTTACACTACTTCAAGGCTGTTACTCATAGTACTCCATGTCGTATTGCTAATTGTTGTTGCTTCAAAATCAGAGTTGGCCCAAATACCATAAGTAAAACTTCAGACTTGGAGTAACTGATTTAGCGGACAAACATGAATTCTAGTGAGAGATTTGTTATAACTATGTCTTTATTAGTGGAGGATTTCTATTTATCCACCGAATGATTTTCAGTTTTGTATGGCTGTGATCAACAGCTAGTGAAAAAATTATGAAGTCTGGTGCCAGTGCACTAGGGTGGTTGAACGCGGCTTCGCCATTGTTTGGAACGGTTCCTAAAACTTAGTATCGATTCATTATTTCTCATATACTTCATCCGTCCCAATTTATAAGTCACATTTTTTTACACTAAATTTGACTTGCTCGTCTTATTAAAAAATTCACAATTATTATTTATTTTTGTTGTGATTTAGTTTAGTATACAACGTACTTTAACTATGATTTAAAATTTCTACATTTTCACAAATATTTTGAATAGGATGAGTTGGTCAAACTTAATGTCAAAAAAGTACGGTGACCTATAAATTAGTGCGGACGGAGTATAATGCAACGTTTTTAAAGAGTTTTTCACAATAAATCTTGGTGTCCCTGTGATTGATATTTGATCTTCTTAGTGCTGTTATAACAGAGGATATAGCTCTTATTTGCTCGATGGATATCATTAGCAAACACGCTCTCAATAGTCATTTTTCAACGCACAACAATTGGCTGGATGTATGTACCTGAAGATCATACGGGTAATTTGTTGAACTAACAAGAAACAATGAAGATCCTCATGGTCAACTAATTCACATCCTTATCATTGCCATGACGACACAATCTTTTCTCAGCAAGCAAGAGGTTACTAGTAACAATATTTTCTCGCTTGTACGGCAGGACAGAAGAGGCTGAAGAGGTCATCAGATGAATAATGCAAAACCGAGTTCTGCCCACTGCCAACAGGAAGCAAGCAAGCGACGATGAGACGAGCAATCCAAGCCACGCTTCACCTCACCACCACACCACTCGGCAGCACTGTTTTTAATTATGCGCGTTGAATTAATAGGCCCCGGAAAAGGCCGTGGGTCCCACCACAATAACATCCCGGACGATGGCGCACGCCACGTCATCGTCAGGATCAATTTCTGCGATTTCTACAGGCCGGGGGCGGGTCCCACGTCGGCACAGACCAAGTGGACACGACAGCTCCCCTCTACCGTCTGACTAATGCTAATCCCAGAGGACTAAATCTAGACGGCGACCAAATCACTATGTGTACTACTACTGCACTATGCGTAGTCTACACACAATGTAGCATTTGATGCAAACTGACATTTACATATATTTCAAGACGTGAACTGTCCCATATTTCTAACCATTACTCCTTCCATGTCTTGAAAGAGTGTTGTTTTAAAAAAGCTACAAGTCAAACTTTTAAAACTTTGACCACATATAATTTTTATTTATTAGTATTGACTCTTCAAAGTCATATGTAAAGATTTGTCCTAACAAGTATTTTCATATAAAAGTATAAATTTCTTAAGATATTTATTTGTATTCTAATAAAAACATCAGTCAAACTTATATTTTGAAGACCGTGTCGATGTCCAAAACAATACTCTTTTGGGACTATATACATAATGTTGAAGATTCAAAGGTTATTGAAAACTTTCCAATTAAAACCACTGAATCATTGTAGCATTAAATTACATTTATGAGTTATTGATCCATGTCACCAAAGATAGCCCCAAAATGTTAAAGAAAAGAACAAGATATAAAATTAGTATAATTTGTCATCAATTTCATAATAGAATAAAGTGGCTTCTGAGATAATTAGCACAATAGTATGCAGTGAATGATTAAAGTTTTTAAGTGTCCACAGAAAATCTAACAAAAAGATTATTAGTTCTGTGCATTTGACAATATATGATTACATGATCAATGATCCAAATCAACAACGAGTGACTTTGAGGCACAAGAATTTCTGTTTCAACACAAATAAACTTCATGGTAGTTGAGGTTTTGCAATCCTTTTATAATACTTGTCGGGAATTTTAGTCCGGCAGTGCACCACGGGACGTCTCACGTGATGCTTTTAGGGCAGGCAAGTCCGACCATAGCTCGATGGTTCGCATGTAACGCAACAAAGAACACAAAAAACACAGATTTATACAGGTTCGGGCCGCGAGATGCGTAATGCCCTACGTCCTGTTTGCTGCCTTGTATTGATTATGAGTACTTGAAGTTACAATGAGTGCTAGGGCTTCGGTGTACGTGGGCGTGCGTCTAGATGTGATGATCTGCAAGATGTAATGTGCTGTCTGGAGGAGGATCCCTAGCCCGCCTTGTATAGTCTGACGTGGCTTGGGTTACAAGGAGTTCTAGTCCTAATAGGATTGGTTACATCTTCTAATAGGATTTTTCTTAGATCTTCCTTGGACACGTCAAGTCCTTGTCTTATGCACCAAGTCAGTCAGTGTTCTTCTAGATTGGGCCCTCTGTCGGCCCATGTAGAGAATATGCTCCATGAGGACCCAGGGGATATTTATCCGCCACAATGCTGGTATTAACAAATTTTTAATCACCTTTGCCACATGTCATGCCATAGCTAAATTGTTATACATCCTCTTTTGCACCTTATGTTAGAAAATTCAAATGGAGCTAGAGCACGTCTGAAGAATTTATGGATTTTGTGTTTTATTCTTAGACTTACGTTCCAAATGTTAAGTTACTATTAAAGTAATGGATCATGGATGCATCAAATACCTTTTTTTTTCTCACTTCCCTACACAAATTATCCAAACATGTCCTCTATGATATTCAAAGCATACTGCAAATGGTAGTATCTAACGGTTGCCACATTTGTTACATACAAAAAAGTTACTCTAACAGGAGCACACCGGTATGGATTGGATGGTTTGGCAAGGGAACAAGGGTACCTACCATAGTACACCTACCAATTCCCCCTAAATTACACAATCCTCTCCCTCAGCTCAATGTTTTCGCGGCCATTAGAGCTCCACGTGTCCACTTAGGCGATTCACCAACTCCACCTCCCCTAAGCTCCCGCCTTCTCCTCCATGGCTTCATCACTTCATCCCCCCTCCCTATTAATACAGCTCAGCAGCTCACTGCCATTTCCCACTCACACACACAAACACAAGAAGCTCAAAGAAGCCGAGGCAAGCTCAAGCTCAAGAAGGATTTTTTCCTTCCAAAACAAGCTCAAGGAGATGGGAAGCGAAGGCAGCACGAGCCCAGCGGCGGGGGCAGCCGCCTGCGCGGTCTGCGGCGGCGCGGCGTCGCTGTACTGCGCGGCGGACGCGGCGGCGCTCTGCAGCCCCTGCGACGCCGCCGTGCACGCGGCCAACCTGCTGGCATCACGCCATGAGCGCGTGCCTCTTTCCATGGCCGCCGTGGCGGCGGCGTCCGGCGTGTACGACGACCTCTTCGCGCCCGACGACGTCGACGCGGTGTCGTCGTGGCCTGCGGCGCCGGCGCAGGGGCAGGGAAGCCCCCAGAACGGCAGCTCGTCGACCAGCTTCACGACCAGCGACAGCGGCGCCGAGGGCAGGAGCCTGTTCGACCTGCTCTCCGACGTCGACCTCGCGGCCTGTGTCACGGGCGGCGGCGGCGTTGGCGGCTATCTGCCAGACGGCGTGGCGCCCGTCCACAACGGCGCTGCACCGCTGTGGGCGCACCCAGGCTTGGCCCCATGGACGACCGCGTGGTCGCCAGCGGATGCCGCGGCCGTCGTCGTCCCGGGCGCCGCCGCCGTGGTCGCCGCGGCCGCGGAGCGGGAGGCTAGGGTGCAGAGGTACCGCGAGAAGCGCAAGAACCGCAGGTTCCAGAAGACCATCCGCTACGCGTCCCGCAAGGCCTACGCCGAGGCGCGGCCAAGGATCAAGGGCCGCTTCGTCAAGCGCGCCGGCGGCGGCTCGGCCGCCGCCGCCGCGGCATCGGACAACGACTCCTCCGACGCCGCCAAGTTCTGGCTCTCCTTCTCCGACGACACTCGCGACGGGTTCCACGTGGACCCCGCGGCCTACGGGGTCGTGCCAAGCTTCTAGAAAGTTCCAGACACCTCGCTCGCAAAGAAGGCCTGGAAAATTAGGTGGCCCAGGGAGCTTGAAACAAGCTAAGAAATGGGTGCCGTACGTCGTTCTTGTTTGTGACTGTCATCGCATTATTCCTGTCGTCAATATTCGTGGTGAAATTCCGCCATCGCTATTTTTTAAATGATGGCGCGGAATTTCAAAGGGTCAATTGGTGAACTAGGGGATTCATGTGTTGCAACATATATATAGCCTAAGTAGATGTTCACCGTTAGTTGTCATGGATTGATTTTCTATTTTTCTATGCTAAGATGATTAGTAGTTATGTTGTGATTTCTTTATGTCCTTTACTGAGGCAAACGATTGTACTGAAGAAAATCCGCCATCAATATTTTTTTAGATGATCACGCGGATTTTCTATGTGTTGATCAGGGAATAAAGTGGTTAATCTTTGGTAAATACTACTAGCATATATAGAGTTTAAGTGTTTTGAATATCTATTCAAAGTTAATTACTTCGATGCTCATTTTGGTCTTGCGAATAATTGTGGTAGCAATCTGTATGCTACTCCGTATATTTTATTTCTCCAACGATGATGTGTATCTTTTATGGGTCAATTGGTGAAGTAGGGATTAACGTATCATAACTCATAAGATAAATTATCTTATGTCATTATTAGTATTACGGCAACCGCCAATTGTAGATCCTCCATGCTTTTTAAGTCATACTAATTCATCAGATTTTCTTTGATGAGTCGATTGGGGAATAGGGATGATTAATGGTCTCCAAGATATAGCCTGTGTAGCTGTACATTTGCATTAGTTGGATTTGAAAACATACCGTTGCTACTTTTTAGCTAACAATGTCGACTTTCTGTGGTACAAGTCACTACCAAGTTCCAATTAGTGAATTAGGTCACTAATGCAATGTAAGATAGCTCATGGAGCTGTCTGAATGAGCTCGTGTAGTTGTTCACACGTAGTTTTCATCTGTGCTATGATAATAAATCCTATGTGATTTCTTAGGAACATATAATAGCTTGCATGATTCATCGCTCCAAATTTTCTAGTGAGTTTTGGAGTGCAACGTGATCATTGATCCTTTCTTTAGTTGTTTAGCTTACGATGCCAGTCATGGTAGAAGTATGCCTGTTCTGGGTTTGTGGGTTTTTTTCCATATGAGGAATTGGTCTTGGGAATATTCTCCCTCCATCTTTATTCTAGCAAATTATTGTTGTGATGATCTTTGGATGGTGATGCATTGCATAGTATCTTTTTCTAATTTATTTTGTCTTAGGCCCACCTATCAGTGACTGTTTATACATGCAGCCACGAGTGTTCATCAACTCGTATTTCTCCTTCTCCACAGTCCATATCAAACGTGTTACGTTAGTTGGGTGTTGGGCTGCGCAGGCTTAGGCCCAATCATTAGGAATCCTGGGGATAACAAGATAGATTGGACATTGGGCCTGATTGGTTCTTGGCCAAAATGTGCCAAAGCCAATTTTTTGGCACATTTTAAGTTTTTAACTGTGTTGAGTTTATATTAAATTTTGGTCAAACAACATACTCATTAATATAGCTTGTCTGTGTCTTAAATAAACCACATGAATAAAAAAAATACGTTGATAGGTCAAAATTGATGTATATTCAACGGTGTCAAAATGTTTTAGCTTGGCACATTTTAGCCAAGAACCAAGCATGCCCATTGTCCATTGGATCCAGAAGCTATATAAGTACTGCTGATGTTGCATATTTTCCTCTCGTTTTATTTTGCCACAATCTCAATTCCACTGTTGTGCCCATTACGAAATGCAAACTCATCCATACTCTAATTCAACTGATAAAGCCGAAACGGCACTAAATACATCCCCCAAAATCTCCTTCCTATATTACATGATTATAAATACTGATCATCTAAGAAACCAGAAAAGAAAAATGAAAGAGAGCACCAACACCATGAGAAAAAAAGGCATGCTAACAGAAAATACAAAAAAGAAATGTGGAACAATAGGCTTATAATTACAGAGAACAAGATTCAGAAAACAATGTGCAATCATCCATGTCGTTGACCTCATCCTCCGGAATGTTCCACTTCTCCGGTTCATTCAGACAATCATCGTCAGTAGAAAGGAAACGAAGGACCTGAAATATGACATGGAGAGTGACGTTTGACCATCACTGAACTTTCACAATACGTAAATCAGATCAGCTCAGGTAGTAAATTGATGAATGGTACCTCGGCCATTGAGGGCCGCCATATTGCCGGTCGCATAATGCAGCGGGATGCGACAGCGACCATCCTCTTCAGTTGGTCTTTGTCATAGTCATCTCCGAGGTTCGGGTCTGCAAGTTCAGTCACTTGCCCAGCTTCCAGTAGTGGCTTTGCCTGGACAGCAAGTGGAAAGCCATATGCGTGAATTGTTGTTTGGTAACCACAGCCATTGTTTCTGATATTTATGTCATTTATTTTCTGTATTGCTCACCCACTGTAGAAGGCTTTGTTTGGAGCAGTCAATAGGTCTCCTTCCAGTGACAATCTCCAGCAGAAGAACACCGAAAGCAAATATGTCAGTCTTCTCATCGACGATGCCATGCATGAAGTATTCTGGTGCCAAGTACCTGCTCAAAGTGATTTTTGAAAATTGTAGTCAAAATGCAATATACCTGCATTATTATGGTAGTATGATTTCAAAATGACCGTTCTTACCCAAATGTGCCTTCTATGGGTATGACAGAATGATGAGTCCACTGCTTTGGGAGCCACTTTGCCAGACCGAAGTCTGAAATCTGTTACATACGACAGTCATCTTAATCAGGTCACGTGGCTTGGCTTGCAGTAAAGAATAGTCTATGTATTATGTATTGCAATTAGTACTTGAGTGATCATCTCTTTTCTTAGTATACAAGGAAGATAACTATTTGGTCAGAAAATAATTTTACCTGAGGTTCGAAGTCATCGCCAAGAAGTACATTGGATGCCTTGATATCCCGATGGATGATCCGATGCCTGCAAAACATATGCAGATACTGCAAGCCCCTCGCAACACCCACCGCAATCTTGTACCTCAAAGGCCATTCAAGAGTCTTCGCACTCTTCCCTGAAAAATTTAACCTTTATTATCGCAGAATTACTCAAGAGAATTCACCTAAGCTCTGAATGATGTTGTACTACAGACTGAAGTTCAGTACCGTGCAGCGCCGATGCTAGAGTACCGTTTGCACAAAATTCAAATATCAGGTACAACCCATTCTCAACGCAGCATCCAAGAAGGTATGATGTGTTTGGATGACATACATGCCCCTGAATTCCTAGCTCTGCCAGGAACTCTTTCTCCTTCTGCTCAGTAGGCGTGCCTTTTGCCAACCTCTTTACAGCTACATGTTGGCCATCAGATAGAATGCCCTTGTATACTTCTGCATAGCCTCCTCTTCCAGCCATGTTATCTACAAGAAGACCACAAAAGATTATAATCTTGCATTCTGTTCTCGATGATTCATTTCTTATGAGTAAATTCTGGACTTTTTTCACAACAATAATAGCTCAAACTCCAAAAGCTTAACAAATTATTTGAAAATGGTCACCTGGATGGAAATCATTAGTAGCTACGGATATCTCCTGAAAGCTGAAACACCTCCAGGCAGGCTTCTGATCTTCATCATATGTCGAACCATCATCGCTGCCCCTCGCACTATCATCCCCTATTGTCCTTAGGAAAGGAAGCCAGAGCTTCATGTCTGACAACCGCCTCCATAAGCCATTGTGGCCACGCCGGCTCACCTCATGGCTAGATGTGCTGTAGCATTCTTCAGTGACCTGGTGCTCCCCTTCCTCTGGTCCATCAAGGACTGCCCTCGGTGAGCTCTTGTCCTCGGTGACTTCATTAGTAGTTTGGGCCGGTTTTCGTATCGAGTTTGATCTGAGCAGCTTCTGAAGTGGTGGAAACCTTCTGCTCCATGTTGAGCTTGAGGAGATATTGCTCTCTGCTGCTTTCGGTTTCAGAATTAGTACCAACAAACATGTTTTTCCCTGACAAAAAGGAAATACTGACGAAATGATCTTACCATCAAATGACAGAGACTTGAACCGAGTACTACTTTGTGGTAGGCCTTCCCTTCCAACAGCAATAACCGAGCAGTTTTTTGGAGCATTCATGAAACAGTAGTTTGCAATCTCAAAATGGCTCCTGTTATGTAACTGTAACTTCAGTCTTCTAGGCTTAGTCATCTTGAATAAAGGGCGGCTACAACTCATTGCAGTCTAGTAGTTTTGACTTTTTTAAGGAAAAAGGCCATTATACAACTTTGAACTATCACGGTTGTCCGATTTTTAATTTTTAATTACGAAACCGGATAACTAGGATCCCTAAACTAACCAAACTGGACAAAAAAAAAAACCCTTAGCCATATTGAAGGCAGTTTCAGATGGTGGTTTTCTATTTTTTTAAAATCATAAAATTTTATTTAATCTCTAAAAATTACAGTTAATTTATTTTAAATCAGAAAATATAAAACTTGTACCAAATGATATCTACAAATATATCTATGTATTGATGATCTATTTATAGATTTTTACAAGTTACTTGTTGCTATTTTTAATATTTTAACTAGAGTAACAATACAATATGTGTAGGAATAAATTAATTCTAAGTATTTTAAAATGGAGCACCAATAGATATATTATATTTTTTAGAAAAAATAATCGGTACATATTTTATATTTTTTTCTGATTTAAAATAAATTAATTATGAATTTTAGAGATTAAATAAGATTTTATTGTTTGAAAAAATAGAAAACCACCATCCAAAATCATTTTCAACCGAGTCTGTGATTTTTTCATCCAGTTTGGTTAGTTTAAGGGTCACGGTTACCCAGTTTCGTAATTTAAGGTTGAAAATTGGACGATTGTGATAATTCGAGGTTGGAAAATGGGGGTTTTCCTTTTTTAAAAGATATAAAAACTACTTTGCACTCCAGAGTGATTACAAATTTGGCATAGCACACTTCGGAAATTTCAGTTCTGTATTTGAAGTTTTGAACGAAGTTTTAGTTCAGTATTTGAACATGAAAATTGAAGCAGGTTGCTGATTACGTACCTGTGGTATGCATTTCTTGATCTCCCGACGATAAGGATGTTTCCATCAGTCAATGCAGCTTCTTGGGTCAGGGCTTTTCCAACGTTTGAGCTGCAAATCACCTTAGCCTCCAAATTAATCTGAAAAGGGAAAACTCAGTACATTACCCCAAAATGTTTCTTTTCATAATGTAGTTGTGTAACATGATTTCCACTCTCTGAAACTCAGCATATTATCCCATAACACAATTAGTGAAAGAAAGGTACAGGAAGGAACATGGAAAGCAACATAGACAGGTGCAGAGCATGGCACTAATCATGGGCGCATCACCTTTTAGCTCTACTTCACCTAACGGCTGAAAAGATACATTCCAAAACCTGATAAAAGCACCAGCTAACAATTATGCACAAACTTTGCTTCTAAGTTCCCACTGCACTGTGGCCACTGATGGGGAATGACAGGGAATCTCACCGAAATAAATAGAAAACGAAGATTATATGCAGGAAGAAGGCAAAAAGGAAACTGAATTAAGAATTGAAGTCTGACATCACCTGAATTCCTCAACATACAGTCATACAGAAACTAAGAAGTCACCAGAGTCTAATCAAAATAACAAGAATACTGCATTGTATGCTCTGTTTTGGTTGCAATTTCACCTGCTTGGCCTCGCACGCCTCGATGAACTCCCCGAGCATGTAGATGACGAACGCGTTCGCCTTCTGCAGCCTCCTCTTGCGCCCCCTGCCTCCTGCAAGACAGAGATCCCAGCCATGAACACCCGATGGAGCAGCCAGAAGCGCCACCGTCGGAGTTGCTGACGAACTTACTGAGGACGTGCACGGCGACGACGGAGTCGTTAGCCTTGGCGACGGCGCCGATCGCCCACGACAGCAGCTCCGAGCAGCCCCTGGAGTTGTCCGGCACGCCGACGAGTATCCTGGAGCCGGAGAGCATGTGGCAGCCTCCTCCGTCGCCGCACTCCTGAATGGTGTCCATGTTCTAAATCAACAACCTCCTTGCCCTGCTGCCAGCTCAAGCTCTAGTTTGCCGACAACAAGTGGCACACTCGCGATCTTCGCTGTGGCGATGACAAGGACGACGTCGACGGCGACGGTGAGGACAGCGACAGGGATTTGTAGGTGATGGAAGACGGAAGCTTTGCATGCATCGCTGATTGGTATGGCAATGCCCACTGCCCAGTGGAGGGCAGTGAAAAAGGTGGTTTGTTAGTTGGAGGCAGTGATGGCCGTTCCATTAGCTCGCTCGCTGACTGGCCCGTGGGCGGCCACCATGGGAGTGGCCAGTGGAAGGGAGAGCTGCCATGGCTGGACTGCAAAAAAAATGGGGTTGCTTAGGACAGAAGATGCGTGCAGGCACAAAGATTGGGATCGGATCAGCAGAGCACTACTGTGCCAACTGCCAACCTAGGACTGCTGCTGCATGGTTCTGAATTTCTGAGCAGGAGCCGGCCTGATATATGTACTTGAAGCTGGTACCCGATTTGATCTTACATGGTTACAGTAAACAGCATCTCCAAATTTTGGCTCTGATTATTGAGAAAAGGGTTGGTACTTGCTTGTTCATAATTGGGAAATCTAATACACTAGGTAAATGGTGCATTGGTCAGGATGACAAGGACCATTACGAGAAAAAAAGGGGGTGCAGACTACAGAGTGAGTTGCTTCGATTTTCACGGGACCCTTTTTATATGTGGAAGTAGTGCTGGTCGTGGTTGACAATTGCAGTAGTTATATACGTATATAATTTGATAGTTGAGGATAGACTTATCCGACACGTGCCAGGCTTCAATTTGTTGAGCCTTTGACTATTTCCTGGATGTGTTATTCTACAGAAACTTGTTGAATAAATGAATATAAATGCTTGAGAGGTTACACCAACAATAATAACTGCTACGATCACAAAGCACACCCAAATGACCAAATCTGAGTTAATGTACCACCTAATGTCTGTTTAGAACACGCAAAAGCATTGAGCGCAGTTGTACCAAGAGGGGAGAGGAGAACATCCGATAGTGTACAATCCACGTGTCCATTGGAATTTAGTCGTACCAGTTAACCACAGGGAACAAATCATTAAAAGAACCCAAGAGGGGAGAGGGGTCCCTAGGGTGTGTATGATTGTTGGCATGAGGGCTATCTTGCGCTGGTGGGTGTGTATAATCTCATGGGAAGAAGAGTGACCGCCTAAGGCTTTTTCAGCAGAACGTGCAAAACACTGTTAAAAGTGAAGTTTAAAATATGTGTAGTAGCCTAGTAGGATGGATATGCTGCTGATAAGGAGCTGGATGCAAGTAACAGTGGATATACCTAAATCAAGCTTATCGGCTCATGCGTAAGCCAGCCAAACATATCCATTTGGTCATTGCATCCGTATATATTGGGGGTAATTGTATCTGCCTATGCTGCCATCCAAACATTTTTTTTTTCCAGGTCACCACATCGCTTATTCTGCTTCCGGTCGCTTATCTATGACATGCGACAAAGCTGTAGCCTACTGCAGTCAGCATGAGGTTGAACACCCTAGCATAAATATATACCAAAACACTAAGACTACCTAACAATATGTCACATCCTTCCGGAAGCTCTTATATGGATCTCATCTTTTGTAGTAGGCCACACCGAAGGCACCAACTGAAGGTTGGACTTGTTATTTGAGGATCGAATTTGATGCCAAAACCTATAAAATGCTGATGGTGCGGTAATTGTTTCTGCAGATCAAATCTTAGATCCAAGAAGTACGGTTCGATGAATTCTGTAGTAGCTTGAAACAGAGTAGAGTCATTTTACCCCTTTCATCTTTTCATTGAATCTGGATAACCCCTGAACTCCAATACCATGAATCATACAACCCTCAAGTTACAAAACCAGATAAAGAAACCCCCCCAACCCAAGATTCAAGTGGTTTTCACCCTAGGCCCACCGCCACGCATCATCCTCCTCTATGCACCGCCACCCAACCCAAGATTCAAGTGGTTTTGCTCCCATCACTTCAACATGTAGCTATGACCACACATAGCAACATCCTAGAGACTGGATCACTCAACGCTCCAATGCCCTTTGGATGCTAACTTCTATGCACTAACACAATAGCTAACTACTACCTCCGTTAACAAATGTATTTCGTGGCAGACTCTTTTTCCCAAAATTTTGATGATTCATTTTATTCAGAAAATATGTTCAAACACACAAAAGTACAACTCATAAAACTATCATTAGTGACAAAACAAATCACAATAAAATAAATGCTTACTTATGAATTTTTTGAATAAGATGAGAATGATTGAAGTTTTGGAAAAAAATCATCTGCGTCGTACATTTGTGAACATGCATAGCAAGTCAAACATGAGTAGCAAGTCAAAAGCCAGCAAAATAAGTGGCATGGTGCCGAGGTAATGACCCGAGGTGTGCGGTAGGAGTCGCGTGAAGGTATATATCTTGGCTTATTAACTCGATATAACATTGGTAGATAAATAACTCAATAAACCAGAAAATAAGTTGAAATACGCATTCTTTAGGCTGTGTATGGATATGGAATATCATAATCTTAATCTCTAGATTATAAAAGCTATATGAGTTAGGATGTTCAAGCTGATTATAAAGCGTTAGACCTGCAGTAAAAAAAAAAGGTGAGTTGCCAATTGCCATTGGGAATGAGGAAGACATACAGTGAGTTTTTTGAGATGAAGACACATAGTGAGTAGTTGACACAGCGCGATGCTGCAGAGATGCTGGTTGGTACAGGGAATGAAGCTTGTTTAGTGTGGAAGCCAAGGCTCACTTGGGAACCCATCCAGTGAAGAATGGGACGACGAGGGGGGTTCCCATTCGTGCGCTCTCTGCTTGGCGATGACGCCAGGGCCAGCATGAGTGTGGAGTGGCCTAGCTCGGCAGTTAAGCTAGCCAGTGATCATGGCCAATGAGGATCCACCACCATACTGCACGCACTGTTGTGGCAATGGGACATCTGGCTCCCACAACAGGGAGTTACGCCAAATCTTTGCCATGCCGTGGAAGTAATCATCATGCATGGGCTGCCGGCGATCGTGTGCTTGATCATGAGGGCAGGTTTCTTGGCTTGTTTCACACTTGCATGGAGATGGGTGATCATTGCATGACGACATGGTGGGGGTCCAACAACCGCTACATGACAGCTACTTCCCCAGACCTGATGAGAGCGATTAAGGGCCGTTGGAAATTTTTTGTTTGCGGTTTGACCTGATGGGTAAAATATTGAACCTCAAGCCTTTCTTTAGCAAAGTGCAGATCCTCCTAGTAACTTTAAGACATGACTAGAGATGACCCCAGGAAGTGCTTGTGAAGAACCACGAAAGAACAGGGCCAATAAACCAACATTTTCAACATATTCTATATGAGTAATTGATATTTGTTCCGGCAGAGGTGCGTGTTCAAGGTGAAAGTAAGACCATGACGTCCTAAAAGGGTGGTTGAATTAGGAGTCCTAAAAATTAAGGCTCACAATTACAACTTATTAAAACCTATGTAAAATATAACTGCATATGTACTTATATATTGCTAAGTATTGCTACTTATAACCAAAATAGACTTACAACCTAAGATCCAAACTTAGAATCTAACCTATCAAGATAAGTTAGAACGGCAGGCACAAAATTGCAAGAATATAAGTGAGGAATGTATCTAGAGCGGTAGAAATACAAACTCCCGATGTCAATGGCAATTTGATGGCTTTTTAGCGAGGAATCGAAAAGGCGTGCAGGTAGTCCTTAATGGATGACCTCGCCATGGCAGGTAGTCCTACCTCTTGCATTCCCCACATCTTCCTCTGTTCCCCCCGTCCATAATGGATGACCTCGCCATGGCAGCCCTAGCGAAGCGCGTCGCCGCTAAAACCGCAGAGGAGCGCCTCGCCGCTACGAAGCGGCAGTCGAGGCTCGGCGTGCTCCGGAAGGCCTCGCGCGGCGCCGAGCTCCTCCTCAACCCCTGCCTTCGCCGCTGCCTCCTCGCCGCCACGGCGTGCCTTGCTGCGGCCGCTTCAGCCTCGGGGACCTCCTCCACCGCAGCGGCCACCGCCTGGGTTCCCCGCCGGCAGTCTCGCAGTGCCGTGTTCGTCCTCCAGCACCGCGCCTTCTTCCGCCTGCACCAACAGAGCCTCACGGTCACCAAGATGATACGCCGTGAGGCCGGTGCTTCAGCCGCGGCGACCTCCTCAGTAGAAGCAGCCATTGAAGACAGCGGCGGCGACGGCACCGACGACTAGCCAAAGGCGTTGCTCGCCTCATATGAGGACGAGCATTAATTAGTAGCTTAGTTTAGAACTTAGTATCTAATTATGTAATATGTAATATCTAAATATCTATGAACCTTCTTTTGTTTTGAATGTGGATGATTTTACGAATGTGTCGCTGTAATGAATTATGGTCGTAATCTCACGATATCTACCGTCAATTACCAACCTAATGGAGCAATGCAAGTGAATAAAAACAGGACTAACCCTTCTACTAATGAGTTCCACAAGATGTACATGAATATTTGGTTGCAGGTACACATTTACATGTAAAAATGGATGATGACACAAGGCCAAAGAAGGGAAAAGGAATGAACAGGCCAAATGCCAGTGGCCGGCCGACCAAGACCAGGGCCGGCCGACCACCTAGCAGGTCGGCCGACCCACTGCCAGGTCGGCCGACCACCTGGCTGGCCGCCCAGCCACCTCACCGAGCCGGTTTGCCCATTTCCACTCCTACATGCAAAGAAACACATGTGCAAGTCAATCCAACCGCAAGACCAAGCATCTAATGTATCCAAGGGCAAAAACACAACCAAGTCACGGATCCATGATGTCACCAATCCAAGGGAAGAGCAATGTGGCCAATCCAAGGCTGACATGTGGTCGCCCGACCTCCACCAAGGTCGGCTGACCTACCCTCTGAGGCATTTTTCACGTGCAACAACTGTCATAACCGTTAACCGCCATGGGACACAAGATCATGCCATTGGAGGGCAAAGGCGGTGGATCGGAGGGTCGCCCGACCTCGGGCTAGGTCGGCCGACCTCCCTCCTAGGTCGGCCGACCACCGACTTCGGCCTCCCACCGACCTTTGCCACCTGCAAGTACCCCTCTCACATATGGGACTATAAATAGGCCTATAGAGCTCATTTGTAAAAGTGTGGAGAAGTTGAGAGTCATATTCTACCTTAGAGAGTCCTATCCTCACATCTTATTAGTTAGGATAGTTCTGGGAGTTAGAGTGAGTCGAGCTTTGTCTCGTAGTTCTCAGAGATTTTTCTGAGTCTGCGGTAAAAGCTCTTGTATCGTTTTACTCTTATCTTCAATATAATTCAGTTATATTTTACTTTATTTCTATCTCTTGCAAGTGTGGTGTACCCTTTATTTTGCATACTTACTAGGCTTAGGCTGTAGTTATCTTAGTTAGTCAAGTCCTATTATTCTTGCCGGTGCTATAATCCAACCTGTACTCCAGGCTCTAGTTAGGTCATCTCCTCTGATCAAGGACAATCTATTGTTGCTCATGCTTTGCTTGAGTGCGTTTATAGCGTGCCAGCCTATCGACGCAGATTTGCTTGGTAGCCCCACTCAGTGACAGCGTGTGGTGTGCCTGTGTATCCTAGGCCCGTTTGTTCAGTAGGCCCGTAGGCGTTAGCCGGGTCTCCTTCGGTGGTCTACTATCTACCCCCTGATCCCTCGAGGCGCCGGAATTTTGCTCGACGCGTTGAGTTTCTTAGTTAACCACGACATAGTCTTTGCAGCCGAATAGAATAGAGTTTGTGAATTTTATCTCACTCGTTGTCCTCGTAGGCAACTATACCTTTCTACGTGTATCTTAGATAGTTTAATTTACTTCTTTCCACCATACACCTATCCGTTTACCAGACTTACCCCTGTCTAGTGACCAGTTGGTATATTTATTTAAGTACGGATCTTTCGAATTGAGTTTATTCAATTATACTCTCTCGCCTGCCGCTTCCCTATGGATAAAAATATGATACTCGGAATACTCTGGGTGAAAAGCTACAACGGTCTCCGTGCGCTTGCAGAGTAAAATCTTTTAAGGCTAAGAGACGCCAACAAGCTTTTCTGGCGCTGTTGCCGGGGAAGCAATAGGCGGAGATATAGTTGATAATCTCTTTTCGAACCCCGTGTCTTTTATGAAAATACTAACTAGTCTTTAGCAGGCTCATTTGTCTCTGTTGTTTATGTTGTGGTTGCAACAGAGAGGTGTATGACCAGTTTCGACATGCCGCAAAGCTTCCACAATAATCCAGAGTCACTGCTCAGGAGGGTCAGTCCCAAGACCATCCACGGGCAGATACCTGTTCCAAGGGAACTGAACCTTGAACCGGCCACGTCAAGTAGTTCATTGAACACCTACGACATGGCCGTAGCTCCTGAGAAGACCATCCGTGAGTTCTCCATCCCATCCAGCAACAATGTCTCTACAGGACCAGCAGTCAACGCAGGGGAGAACTTCAAATTCAAGCCGAGAGTCATTCACATGGTTCAAGCCATTCCCTTCTGCGGATTAGCAATGGAGGATGCCAACAATCAGCTGCAACAATTTCTGGAAATCTACAGCACATTTACTATGAAAGGAGCATCCGCCGACGCAGTCAAGTTACGCCTCTTCCCATTTTCACTTGTTAGAAAGGCGAAGCAATGGTTCTACCTCAACCGTGCAACACTGACAACATGGGATGCGTGCTCAAACGCATTCCTCACCAAGTACTTCTCTCTGGGAAAGACCAACGCATTGAGGAACAAGATCTCAAGCTTTCAATAGCTCACAGATGAAACGGTGGGGGAGGCTTGGGAAAGATTACATGAATATATAGTGGCCTGCCCCCACCATGGAATGAAAGAATAGCTGATCATTCAGAGTTTCTTTCACGGATTAAACTGTACTACTCAAGAGCACCTGGATGCAGCCGCTAGAGGATCTTTCCTATCCCAAAGTGTGAGAGCGGCCAAAAATCTGATTGAGAAGATCACCACTAACTAGGGATGGAAGGAAGAAAGGTCACACATACGATCCCGTGGAGTCCATCACATTGATAGCACGGACATGCTGGCCGCCAAGATGGACCTGCTCTTAAAGAAGCTGGAAGATAATCCTGAGACCGCACCAGTCTAGGCCCTCGACACTCGCATGACTTGTGAAGTCTGCGGGAACATGGGGCATTCGGGGAGCAGCTACCCTGAAACGTGACCGAAAGACACCAACTTCATTGGAAATTGTAGCAACTTCAACAACGGGAATCGTCCCCAACCAGGTTAGAATTCGCGACCATATATTCCATTCTCCGGACAAGGTAACTCCTCTGGCAATTCACAGCAGTTCAATAAGCCTAGCTCATTTGATCCGAAAGCTGTGTATGATAGCATTAGTAAAAAGTTTCATGCAAATGGACTTTTTGAATCTATTTCATTACAAATGGAAACTTTGAACAGTGCTATGAAAAATCAACTGAGTTTCAATAAAATGTTAGAAACACAAATAGCTCAGTTGGCTGCCTCTTTGCATAATGCTAATGCGGGAAAGATTCTAGGGCAACCGGAACCTCCTCCCAAAGAGCACATTAATGCAAGTCACCACTAGGGGTGGTAAGTCCACTCAGGACCCTCCACATCCTAGTGGTGCACCACGCACCACCGAAACAGAAGAGAAGGATGATCCAAAACCCAGCATTGAAGCCGTGAAGGAGAAGGCACCATCGAAAACTCTTCCACATGAGTTTTACGACACAACAGTGTTGCCCTTCCCTCAGCGCAACAAGAAGGCTGTCGCCGATGAACAATATAGTAAGTTTGTTGAGGTCATTAAGAAGTTATATGTCAATATACCCCTACTAGATGCTATGCAGGTACCGACATATGCAAAGTACTTAAAAGATATACTCAACAATAAGAAGCCATTGCCATCAGTGGAAATTATGCACATGACTGAGAAGTGTAGCGTAGCTATACTCAATCAACTTCCACAGAAGAAGGACCCCGGAAGTTCTACCATTCCATGCTCAATTGGGAATCAAGTCTTCAACCAAGCCTTATGTGATCTCGAAGCAAGCGTCAGTGTTATGCCTAAAATTGTCTTCGACAAACTCAATTATGCGGCACTCGTCCTCACAAGTATGTGCCTGCAACTTGCGGACCAGTCCATCTGACACCCCCCGGGAATCGCCGAGGAAGTCCCGGTGAAGATCTGAAACTTCCTTATTCCCGTGGACTTTGTGGTATTGGACATGGAAATAGATGCCAAGATAACGCTCATTCTTGGGCGGCCATTTCTGAGCACTGCAGAAGCAAGCATCAATGTTGGAGCCGAAGAAGTCCACCTCAACATCAATGGAATGAGGGAGACATTCTCCTTCAAACCAAAAGTGGAACAGTGCAATCAAGTGAAGTTTTTCAAGTGCCAAAAGTATGTGCCGAAATCACCAGTCTATGACGCTTCCGAGAAAGAGATAGATAGTCTCATAGCATTTATGAAACGGAAGTTAGCCACTGAGGTTGCCATCCGACAACGGGAAGAAGACGAATGGAAAAAGGCAAAAGCAATGAAGGCTAGCCGCAAGATCCAAGAAACATGAGACAAAGCTCCTGTTAAGAAGGTCGGCACCCAGGAGCCTATAAGATCCAGCAATCAAGGGTGTAACAGAAGTGAAGCGCCCCCACTTCCATGGGAACTCAAATGTGATACAAATGCTAGTCCCAGGAGGCTAGCATCACATTTATTCAAGTAGTACAGAGTCTGACTTAGCGATTACAAACCAGATTACATAAGTAGAGATAAAACGAGATACAGCGGAAGCGTCTTTATTGCCCAAAGCCACAGGCTAGTTGGGGATAGGACCTTGACCTAACTGAAGAGATCTTCAATCAGGGTTTCTTCGTCGTTTGAAAAACATAGATATAGCAAGGGTGAGTACACAACCGTACTCCGCAAGCCCACCTTCCTCCATCGGAAGGGGTAAAGGCCTATCTCTATATGCAAGGTTTATCTGGAGCTTAGGTCGTTTTGCGGAAAACATTAGCAGATGCAAGGTTAAGTAGTCCACCATTTCTTTTATTTAAGAAAACACTTTTTCCAAAAGGGGGTGCCACTGGACTTGCCAGTCCAACGTGGCTTATGGCTCGCAGGCCAACATTTTTCTCCAATGCTCCCGGGCCAAGCCCGTAGCTTCCAAAACACCATTTTCACCAACCAAACCCCAATTTTATAAATCACTACTGGGAGAAACCGAGCCGTAACTCGTCCATACCAGTGGACATCGGACTATCCAGATAGAATTATACTCTGGCCAGAGGTGCACACTTTACCCACAAGTTTGGTCTGGACGCTCATTGCCATGAGGCCCTTCCCGCTCAAGGCTCTACCCCCGCAAGTATTTTCCCGACCTCAACCAAGAGAGACATGGGATCCCTGTCGCTTCAGTGCCAGCAGACACGCGACGCCGCTTCAGTGCCAGCAGACACACGGCTTCCACCATTCCCAGTCCCCCGGTGCTCCCAGCCTACGGGTATCGGCTGGTTATTCCTTGCGGCTTCCGGCCAAGTGTTGCCGCATACAACATCGAGTGGTTGCACTATAAAGAGTTAGGCAAGATGAGACTTCCAACTCAGTCCTTCAGGGCAGAAACTTCCTCATACACCGTCCAATCCTCTCCACGAGGTCGGACCCTAGGTAAGCCGTGATAACGGTACCCAGGCATTCCACCCTTTAACACATGGCATAGTCGACCGAAGTCGGCGGCCGGGGTCCTTCCCCATGTTTTCGAAAACACACACACCAACCAGATTCCCACCCAAGTTCCAACAAGATTATTGCATATAGTATGAAGTGAGCGATCCCTCCTACGCGCGCTAAGTCTAAGATTGGTTCAGTGGCTATCCTACCATGTTTGACCTTAGCTGGCAAAAGCAATGCAAGTTTTTATGTTTATCAGGGCAAGGGTGGTTTTTGCAAAAACTAGGAAGTTTATGCGTCAAAGGATTTCAGTGGACTTGCCGTCGTCGACGTTCTCGTTACAGCGGAGGTCAAAGTTCGGTTCCTCGGGCTCCTGGTCCGGTGCGGTCACGTCAGGTTCGCGGGTTTCCTCCGGGATGGTGTCTACGCGTACACAAACAAACAAAACACACATAAAATGACAATAAAATATGCTCAAAAGGCTATGCAAAAGGTATGGTTAGATAGAGGATAGTTTTAGAAGAATTTTGGTGGAAGAATCGCCGGATTCCGAGTTCGTATGGCCGAGATATGAATTTCCTAAGAAAAGAAACTCATAAATCGAAATGGAAAAAGGCTTTGCGGGCCAAAACCTCACGCGCGGCCCACTCCCTTTTTCGGCCTGGCTTGGCCTGCTCGCCCCGCCGTCGCGCCGTGGGCCTTCTGGGCCGGCCCACTGGCCGTGACGGCGTGGCGACGGCGCAGCGACGGTGGGGCGTGGACCCCATGCGTCAGCCACACAGAGAGGGGACGGCGGGAGGGGACGGCGTCTCGGCCGGCTCGGCAGGACCGGACGGCGCGCGCGCCCGCGGCTTGCTGGCGGTTCTCCGCCGGTGGCCCGGTTCCGGCGACGAGGGTAGGCCGGTGAGGTAGAGGGTGTCAAGGCGAGTTGGTTGGTGGTGGTGTGGGAGTGGAAGGTGCGGCAGGTGGCTCTGGCGGCGTGTGCCCAGAGCGCCGGCGAAGCATGGCCTCGGTGCGGCGGCGCTCCAAGCTCGCTCCGGTATGGCTCCGATCCGGAAATGAATGGAGGAGGTGCGTGCAAGGGTGGAGGAGCTCGAGCTCACCTCAATTTGGTTAGAGATGGCCAGAGGCGGGGTGAATTTGGAGTGGAGGGAGGTGGTGCCCGGCGGCGTCCTCTCGGTGGGTTATCCCACCGCGAGAGCACCGGCGAGGAGGAGAGTGGATGCATGTGTTTGGGTGTGTGGGGGTGGGAGTGGCGCGAAGGCGGCCGAGGCGGGTGCCCCCTTTTATAGGCAACGGCGAGAGGTGTCTTGCGCGTCGCGTCTCGGCCGGGTGCGCGGCGTGGCATCAGGGACGGGGCAACCGTGGCCGGCACAGGGTGACCGGTGATGGCGTCGGTGCGGCCTGGGGAGGGGAATGAATGCGGCGGCGACTCTAGTGGCCCGCCCGCCGTGCGCGACGGGCTAGGCACTCGTCATGGCATCGCGGCATAGTGGAGCCGTGGCGGCTGGGTTCTCGGAGACGCGACGTGCGGGAGGGTGTGGTGCATGGTGTCAACACCAGCCCGGCTCGGCGTGGGCTGCGCGGCGGCTCGCCGTCCTGCCGGCGAGGGAGGAAAGGAAGGAGAGGAAGGGGAGACCGGCGCGCGGGGCTGGCGCGAGAGGAAGGAGGCGACGCTGGCCCGCGGGCCCCGGCTGGCAGAGAGGGAAAGGGGGGTGCTGCTGTTGGGACGGCCTGGCGACTGGGCCGAGCGAGGGGGAGAAAAGGAAGGCCGTGTGGGCCGAGGAAAAAGAGGAGGGGAGAAGGAGTTGGGCCGAAGGCTGCCCAAGTTGGGAAGGAAAGGTTTTTCTTTTTCTGATTTGTATTTTGGAAGGAAAAAATGGGAGGGGCAAAACCGGAAAAGGACTTAGGGTGGAGCGGTGGGTGGGATGATGATGCAATTTTTGAAATTGTCTTGAAAACCGCGAGACTTAGCTGGTGATTTTTGATTGGTGATTTTTGGGGCGTTACAAGAAGTCAGCATACCTATGGAGAATCTAGGACAAACACTATGGGGCATGTTGAAAACAAGCGCGCCCAGGACCCATCCACGATAAACTCCAAGTGGCTCGCGAAAGTACCACTTACCTCCCCGTACGTACGTCCGTATGACATCCCGAAGGGTGGTAAATGGATCACTCCCACCAAGAGGTAAATTTGGCATTATCATTCGACGGCATATTTAATTCCCGCTAGTTTTGAATGCTAACCATCCACTGCATATTTAAATTTTTGCAATGCACAAGTTTAATTTCTTTGCATTTAGATTTTATCCTCCCTTTATCTTCGGAAAAAAAAATCTCAGGGTCGGACGACCCTGTGCTAGGGCCGCCCGACCACCCTCCATAGGTAGGGCAAGGGGGGGCACTAGAGTGGCCGGCCGACCAGGCCAACAGGCCACCCAACCACCCCCCCTCTCTCTCCCTCTTGCTCCTTTCTTTTTCTCCCTCTCCTCTATCTCTTTCCCCCTCTCTCTTTTCTTTTTCCCTTTTTCTCTTTGCTTTCAATTGAAGCAAGCTCAAGAGGCAGGCGCCCAAGGCCGGCTGACCGACAATGATGGACGTCCAACCTCTCCCTCTCCTCCTGTCTAAAACACTCAGGTGCTTGAGTGGTTGGCGACCACCCGCACCGGTCGCCCGACCAAAGATCCAGGCCGGCCGACTTCATCATTTGGTCGCCTGACTCCCCTGCTTGGTCGCTCGACCGAGTTCCCTCACCTCCTCTCTCTTCTAAAGTAAAGGGGACATGCACTCATAGGTCGCCCGACCGAAACACAGGCCGACCAACCACCACTTTCGCACTTTCGGTGCATTCCCCTCTAATCTCTTTGCTTCACTCTCAGGCAAGGCACCCTTGCTGGTTGCTCGACCGAGACCCTGGCCGGTCGACCAAGGCTTGGGTCAGCCGACCCCCTTGCTTGGTCGCCCGACCTCCTCCTTGCTGCCCTTGGCCTATAAAAGGCCCCCTCACCTTCCTTGCTCAATGCACCAAGCACAAATACAAGCACACTTCTCCCCCTCTCAAAATTCCCTAGCTTAGTAGTTAATCTAGCTCTTTTGCTTAGCCAAAATAATGTCCAAATAAAAATCTAGTTAAGCAAATAAATTAGCTACTAGCTCCTCTCTTTTGGCATGACCAAGAACGAGTTGTGGCGGTGTCATGCCCCACAAGGACGACTAACGACTAACGCTAATATTATTCTGTCGTCTTGTAGCTCTTGTGTCTATTTTTGTGCAGAATGAGGCGCGCTTTCAAGAGGGCCAGAAGTGCGATCAGACGGGTGGGCCAGCACATTCGGTTCCCGACGTCCTCCGGTTCATAGGGCCAAAACTCTCGGACAGTGTCCAACAGAGGTTCATCAAGTGCTGGACCAGGAGGAGAAGAGGCTACATCATCAAACGACGAGCCCGTACTTCTGCTGGATTGCCCAATTCAGACACGCAATCAAGATGAAGCCGACCTGCTAAGGTGACTCCACACCAAGCCTATTAGCCTCACCAAGTGCTTCGATGAGGTACTCATGACAAGCACAAGTATGGATGATGAATTCGATGAAATTTTTAGTATGGTAGGCTGGGATAACTTTGCAAATATTAGTGAGGGAGGCATAGTGTTCCTCACCAAGAAGTTTCTAATGACCCTCTGAGTAGTATCATTGCGGTCCGACACGACTGTTCGCTTCAGACTCTTTAACACTGAGCATGAGCTGACACTTCGTCAGTTCAGCAATGCTCTAGGGTTCTCACCTCGCTGCTCCATAGCGGCTGAACCTGTAGGCTTTAATGCAACAGAGTTCTGGAAAGAACTAGCCGGTCCGGACTATAAAGGGAAGAAGAGCATCACATACATTAAGCATCCCATCATGCGGTTCATGGCCCGTTGGATTACCATGGTAGTCCTTCCCCGTGATGACACACGTTGTGTGACCATAGAGGACTTAAAAATCCTCTATGCCATGTGGCGTAAGCAGAAGTACGCACTAGTCATTGCCTTGCTCTATCACTGGATGAAACTAGTTTGGGATGAAAAGTCCATAACAATCACGTCCTTTGTGATGAGGATTGCATCCGAGCTAGGGGTTTTAGCAAATGCCCAGGTGGCATTCTTACTCCCAGACACACCCAACCTAGTTACAGAGAGCCATTTTATCCAGGGACACTTTCTGCGCAAGAACCCCAGCACAGAGACCTATGTCATGATCTACAAGGGGTAAAACTTTGAAGTGCCTCTACTAGCACCACAGTTCAAAATCTACCACGTGGACACACTCTCTATGCCAATAGAGGGTGTCCCAGTGGAAGAGCCTTTAGAGGAGCCCCGACATAGTGTGGCGGGAGTCATGACTAGGGCACAAGGGAGAGCAGCACAGGAGCGCCTGCAGAAGCAAGCATAGGACGCACAAGCTGCCGGGACGGGTCCTACCTGGTTCCATACCGCTGCTGGCACATCCTGGCAAACCCAGGGAACAGACCCAACGTGGTAGCCCCACGGAGGATCTGTAGACACGCCATGGGGACACGAGCTGAGTGCTGCATTCTCTCAGCAGCAAGGAGGAGGAAGCTACTATGGGTATGGGTCAGCACCTTACGAGGCAGGAGATCCTTTGAGTGCCATCTTTGGGTCCCTGACCATCCAAGACCAGCGCACAACTGGGATGGCCCAGCAGCTTAATCGAGTCGATGAGCGCACTCAGGTCATCCAGCAGACCCAGGACGAGCAATATAACCGCCTCCTAGAAATAGAAGCGACGGCTCAGCACACTTTCGATGAGTCCCAGTGATTCTTCCAGTACTACGGGTACTACCCCGAGTAGCTTCGTTGAAGCTTGGGGGGAAACCCAAATCGACAGTTGGGTATGTATGACAGTCCCCTGATTTCTGCACCACCATGTATCATGCTTTGAGAGTTTGCTAGTATGCTTAACTTAGTTGTTTAATTCAGTTTGCTTTGTTACTATATTGTACTTAAAAAAACTCCCATGCTTTAATGATAACTAGCATAGATGTACGTGCAACATGCACGTGTTGTGAGATGATGAAGGAGGCAATAGGAAAGAGAAAAAGGAAATAGAATTAAAGGAAGGAGACCTGATTGATTGACGTCATTCCTTTCCCATTAAAACCAAGAGAAGGAAAGTAACATGTGGGTCTGGGTATAAAATGAAGTGAGAAATAAAAAGAAAAAGTGGATGAAACATTTTGCATCTATGGGTTTTGGGCCTTTCCACCCCTTTCCAACCTTTTTCAAACTGCGCAGTAGGGCCAACGTGAGGGGTATACCTATGCCTTTCTAGGTAAAAAGGATTTTTAGAAAACTCGCTCTTTTATAGTGTAGATTTCACATGCTAGCTTCATTTTGAAAATGATGAATAGTTGCTCTATCAAGTGAATGATTTAATTCTTGCATATGACTTAAGCTTAGCTTAGTTCTCAGTTTGTGAATAAAAGAAGTAAACCAAGGTTCTATCTTGTGGTTGCCATTTGCAATAACAAGCCTAACTTGTTGTGAGATGAATGATATGACTTGAATATGGGATAATTCTTTCATGCTCTTAGTAAGTTGAACATCTCAGGTTTTTATTTTTGAAAACAACAAATTATAGCTCCCCTTGGTCAAAGTACTTCAGAGCCAAAAATACTTCAATTAGTTGAAATTGCTACAAAGAGCTGCTTGGTGATATTTTGAGTTTTGTCAAATTTTGAGTCTCTTTGAGTAGAAATATCACCTTCTGTTGATAGCTGGAGTACAAAAGCAAAAATGCAAATGATCCATTATGGACTTTGCATCCACCAAAAATGTCTCCAAAACACTTCTCATAATCCCCAAGCCTTCAAATCCAAAGGAGAAAGGGTATGGAGCCAAAAAGAAAAGCATGCAAAAGTATGACACAAGAAAGAAAAATGTGTGCAAAAGCACAGCAAAATGAAAAGCATGCATGTTCAAGCATGGTAAAAATTAATAAAAGCTCCATATCCACTCCAAAAGGCTATGAGGGATGAATACCAAGAGAAGAAGGCATACAATACCACCGCTCATACTCCAGTGATCAATAGAAGAAGTGATAAAGTACACTCTTTGGTCCAATCTTTGGATTGGCAAAATAAATATCCTAAGTGTACCACATTCTCCCTACCTAAAGCTCCACAAAGGCCTTAGTGTAGGAAAGTGTTGGCCAACTCATGGCCCTTGGTGAGGAAACACCTTTGAGCGACTAGAGCACCTTGGGGAAGCTTCATTTGTTTTGAAAATCTTGAAAACACCTGAGAAAGACATCCAAAAAAGAGTAAAGTTAGAAGAACTCCTATACAATGGTCGTTCTATCTCCCAACCGCCCAAGGCAAGGTAAGCAAAAAGATGCACCACAGGTAGTACACAAGGTGGGCTTCAATTATTTCACTACTTGAAACAAAAGCTTGAGTATTGAGTCATGTATAAGGATTTCTCTTCATCTTGGATATTGCAGCAACTCCTGATCCACTTTCAGCCTTAGCTTTGCTCGAGGACGAGCAAAAGTTTAAGCTTGGGGGGGGGGGGTGTTGACGGTCGTAATCTCACGATATCTACCATCAATTACCAACCGAATGGAGCAATGCAAGTGAATAAAAACAAGACTAACCCTTCTACTAATGAGTTCCAGAAGATGTACATGAATATTTGGTTGCAGGTACACATTACATGTAAAAATGGATGACACAAGTCCAAGGAAGGGAAAAGGAATGAACATGCCAAATGCCAGTGGCCGGCCGACCAAGACCAAGGTCGGTCGACCACCTGGCAGGTCGGCCGACCCACTGCCAGGTCGGCCGACCACCTGGCTGGCCGCCCAGCCACCTCACCGAGCCGGTTTGCCCATTTCCACTTCTGCATGCAAAGAAACACATGTGCAAGTCAATCCAACCGCAAGACCAAGCATCCAATGTATCCTAGGGCCAAAAGACTACCAAGTCATGGATCCATGATGTCACCAATCCAAGGGAAGAGCAATGTGGCCAATCCAAGGCTGACACGTGGTCGCCCGACCTACCCTCGGAGGCGTTTTTCACATGCAACAACTGTCATAACCGTCAACCGCCATGGAGACACAAGATCAAGCCATTGGAGGGCAAAGGAGGAAGATCGGAGGGTCGTCCGACCTCGGGCTAGGTCGGCCGACCTCCCCCCTAGGTCGGCCGACCACCGACTTCGGCCTCCCACCGACCTTTGCCACCTGCAAGTACCCCCTCACATATGGGACTATAAATAGGCCTGTAGAGCTCATTTGTAAATGTGTGGAGAAGTTAAGAGTCATATTCTACCTTAGAGAGTCCTATCCTCACATCTTAGTAGTTAGGATAGTCCTAGGAGTTAGAGTGAGTCGAGCTTTGTTTCGGAGTTCTCAGAGATTCTTCTGAGTCTGCGGTAAAAGCTCTTGTATCTTTGTACTCTTATCTTCTTTGTACTCTTATCTTCAATATAATTCAGTTATATCTTACTTTATTTCTATCTCTTGTAAGTGTGGTGTACCCTTTATTTTGCATACTTGCTAGGCTTAGGCTGTGGTTATCTTAGTTAGTAAAGTCCCGTTATTCTTGCCCGTGCTATAATCCAACCTATACGCCAGGCTTTGGTTAGGTCCTCTCCTCTGATCAAGGACGATCTATTGTTGCTCAAGCTTTGCTTGAGTATGTTTATAGCGTGCCAGCCTATCCACGCAGATTTGCTCAACGCGAGACCTTGAATTTCTTAGTTAACCACGACATAGTCTTTGCAGCCGAATAGAATAGAGTTTGGGAATTTTATCTCACTCGTTGTCCTCCCAAGCAACTATACCTTTCTACGTGTATCTTAGGTAGTTTAATTTACTTCTTTCCACCATACACCTATCCGTTTACCAAACTTACCCCTGTCTAGTGACCAGCTGGTATATTGTACGAATCTTTCGAATTGAGTTTATTCAATTATACTCTCTCGCCTGTCGCTTTCCTGTGGATAAAAATACGATACTCGGAATACTCTGGGTAAAAAGCTACAGCGGTCTCCGTGCGCTTGCGGCGTAAAATCTTTTAAGGCTAAGAGACGCCAACAGTAATTAAAAAAATGAGGTCTTCACACATTGGTATCGGGTGTTTACCAGACCCAATACCTATATCACATGGTGCAACGTTCTAATTTAGAGTTTGGTTTTCTCATTGGTATTGGTATCGGGTGTTTAAGAGCACCGGTGGTACAGTTGTCAGGAAGAAATTGTTTTGCACACATTGGTATCGGGTGTTTACCAGACCCGATACCTATATGACTTGGTGCAACGCTCAAAGTAAGAGTTGGGGTTTTTCTCATTGGTATCGGTTGTTTAAGAGCATCGGTGGTACAGTTGTCAGGAATTAAGAAATTGGGTTTTCTCACATTGGTATCGGGTGTTTACCAGACCCGATGCCAAATACTCTCTAATGGTACCGGTGGTTGCTTACACCCGGTACTAATAGTTCTCAAGGTATATTAACCCTGACCTTTTGCTTCCCTGAGCACCTCTGTCCAAGAATAGAGAGCTCTAGGCGTCTATTACTCCATTTATAGGGGAGGTGCTGCCAAAATTTTATTTTGAAATTGAATTGGAGACCTCATCTAAGGGTGCTAAGAGGTTAGTAGCTTTATCCTCTAACTGATCATTGTGTTACTTACTGCTTTTTAACTTGCATTACTGAAAGAAATCGGGTTCAGTTTAGCACAGAATTTCGCTGAGAAAACAGAACTGGCCGAGCAAGCCTCACAAGCCGCCGAGTCCCAAAAGCTTGAAATCATGGCTCTCAGGCAAAAGAAGAACACTGCTGAAGCAGAGGCTTTGAGGCTAAAAGGCGAACTGACCAACCAAAAGACTGCTTACGAGGTAATTGCAAAAGATCTTGACATATCGTATAAGTTACTTACTGGAGCCCAATTTTTATTTGAGAAACAATCAGGCTCGAAGTCTTGAGGTGAGATCAGTGCACGGCAAAGAGATTGAAAAGCTTACTGTAGCGCATGACCAAGAATATAATGAAGCAAAAAAGATTGATGCTGAGGTGACTCGGCTTTCAGAACAGCACGCTAAAGATCTGGTGGATCTTGGAAAGCAAGCGACCAGGTACAACCAGCTGGAGGGGCGATATGAGACCTTGGAGACTGACGTCAGGGTTCTTGTCGATATGCTGGCTCCTGAGAAAGTCCCCCGTCCCATGGTTGTGAGATTGCCTGAAGTACTTGTTGCTGCTGAAGCATTTTTCAGGGAATCCATTCAGGAGGCTACCATTGACATGGCTGATACCTTCAAGACTCATTATCCTGAAGCTGATCTTGCTTTTGTTGCTACCGGTCCAAAAGCTGGAACTACACAAGAAATATTTTTCGGCTACCAGGAGGCTGCTCGACCTGTGGGGGAAACCGCTGCTAGGTCCTTCGAGTTCATTTGCAATGCGGATGAACAAGAACATCCCCCAGTAGAGTAGGCAGATACTGATAGTTGTATAGATGTAACTACTGGAAAAGGCCTTTTGGTTGTCATGAATCTTATCTGGATTCTGATGTACGCCGGATAAACGACGGGTAGAACATGCAGAGTCGTTGCGATGTTGTATGCATATGGCTTGATTGTCGCTAGACATGACGTGAGGTAGTAATATGCTAGTTAAATCTTTGGGCAGCTCGGTCATAGCTGGTTAGAGTATGTAGTTTTGTTCTTTTCGCGGTTTGGTTGTCACCGGGTGCAAGAACCTGTGTAATCGTTTGTTAATCTTTTTGCAGCTTGGGTGTTGGTGGATGCAAGAGTTTATTATTAAGGCCCTTTACGCAGCCTGCTTGTCGCTGGTAAGTTTTAAGGAGGCACTTTTTAGCGTTTGCACAGCTTGGTTGTCGCTGATTAGAACATGAGATGGTGCCTTTGCCACGGCTTGGTTGTCGCCGGATGCTGTTAAGGCGTAAGACTCAACTAGTTGGCTTGGTTGTCGCCATTGTTAGTGAGTTAGATGGAAGATGCTCGGCTTGGTTGTCGCCGGAAATTTCACATTTGTATGTAACTGAATTACATGATGCAAAATCAACTTAAGATAAGGCCAGTGTTTTTCATGATAGGCATGGAGGCCATATTCTGATTGATTGTCACCGGAAAATGAGCGTTCAGGGTGCTCGACCCCTACATACCGAGTGCTGGGACTCGGGGCAGACTGCTTGCTACCATTCGGCCTATGGATAGAAACGTCGTAGATGCTCTGAATTCTAGGTGTTTGGCAGCTCTATGCCTTCTGGCTCACAGAGTTTGAATGTGGCCTTGCCTAGGACCTCCTTCACAAGGTATGGGCCCTCCTAGGTGGAACTCATCTTCGACTGCCATACTGTGGATGTTTTGTTCTTGAGGATGAGGTCGCCAACATTGTAGGAACCAGACTTGGCATTCTTGTCATAATAGCGCTTCAAGGCTTGCTGGTACTTGATGGACTTAAGAGCGACGTGTAGGCACTCCCCTTCGATGAGGTAAATGTCTTCTATTCTTGACTGCTCCGCTGCTGGCATGTTTCTGAATGCCACTCTAGGAGCCCCGTGTTTTAGATTGGCCCGCAAGACAGCTTTCGACCCGTACACCATGAAAAATGGACTGTGGTTGCCGATGGCCTTGGATGGCTGAATCCTCAGCCCCCAGATTACATAGGGCAGTTGCTTGAGCAATTTTCCCTCGTGTGGCTTGAGCAATTTTCCCTCATATGGCTTGAGCTTGTCGAAGATGGCCGGCTTAAGGCTGTGAAGGATCATCCCATTGGCGCGCTCCTCCTGACCATTGGCTCGCGAGTGGTGTATTGATGCGTAGCGAACCAGAGTCCCTTGCTTTTTGCAGAAATCAAAGAAGTCTCATGCTGCAAAATTTGTACCCATATTTGTGATGATTTCTGACGACACCCTGCATGATCTCTTCAATGAACTCAATTACCTTTGCAGCAGTCAACTTGTTGATTGGCTTGTACTCTATCCACTTCGTTAATTTGTCTATTGCCACCAGGACGTGAATGTATCCTCCTAGAGCTTTCTTACAGGGGCCAATCATGTCCAGCCCCAGCATGTGAAAGGCTAGGAAACTGGGATGTTCTGCAACTCTGAAGCTGGGAGGTGTTGTAGTTTTGCGAAGAACTGGCAGCCTTCACAAGTTCGGACGATTGCTTCTGCATCTTAAACCGTCATTGGCCAGTAGAATCCTGACCTGAATGCCTTGTTCATAAGTGTTTAGGATGTCACGTGGTTTGCGCATGAGCCCGAGTAGATCTCATGGAGCAGATTAATGCCTTCTCCGTGAGTGATGCACTTCAATAGTACACCTGATGATGCCACCCGCTTGTAAAGTTGATCGCCAATTAGAGTATAGCTTTTGCTCCTTCGATGTACCCTGTCTCCAGCAAACTTTGGCTCAGGGACAGTGCCAGATTTGATGCATTCGATGATTTCTGCTCTCCTGCTGGGCTCGATGACTAGGACTTGCTCATTAGAGGGTTTGGCTGGTTGAGGCACTACTTCACTTTCTTCGACCACCGTCGGCTTGTCGAGCACCTAAACAACTATGCCAGGTGGTACTTCGGTGCGTTTGGAGCCCAGCTTCGAGAGGACGTCGGTTGGCACGTTGTCGTCTCGAACCATGTGGTGGAATTCTATGCCCTGAAATTTGCCTTCAAGTCAGATGAGTAGCTCCAATCTTTGTTGACTTGATTAATCACCACTAGTGAATGTCCATAAACCAGCAATCTGTTGATGGCTAGTGACTCAGCTATACGCAGGCCGTGAATCAGTGCTTCGTACTCGATTGTGTTGTTGGAGAGTTTGAATTCGAGCTGGAGGACATATTTGAGTTGTTCGCCCTTGGGTGATATGAAGATAACTCCAGCCCCGACTCCTTCTAGATTCAAGGATCCGTCGAAGTACATGACCCAATGCTCTGGCCTCTCGGGATTTGCTGGGACTTGCTGCTCTATCCACTCGACAATGAAGTCAGCCAGGGCTGGGACTTTTTTGCAGTTCTGGGCCTGAAGTCGATGTCGTAGGCACCCAGCTCACATGCCCATTTGGCTATTCTTCCGGCTGCTTCCTTGTTGTGCAGGATGTCTCCAATTGGGAAGGCGGTGACAACTACCACTCGGTGCTCCTCGAAATAATGACGCAACTTGCGGCATGTGATAAGAACAACATATAAAAGCTTCTAAACTTGAGGGTACTGTACTTTGGATTGGCGGAAGACCTCGCTGATGATGTACACCAGGTGCTGGACCTTGTAGACGTGTGATTCGTTCGCCCTCTCGTCGACGAGTGCCATGCTCACCACATGCGTAACGCATGACAAGTACAGGAACAACTCTTCTGCCTGCTGGCCGCCTTGTGCTCAGATTGGGGCAGTCAACATCGGAGGTGAAGAGAGAAAAGCCTTCAACTCATCAAGTGCCTTCTGCGTGTCTTGAGTCCACTTGAAGGTGTCGAGCTTCTTGAGGAGCTCGAAGAAAGGGAGCCCCCGGTCACTGAGATGCTACATGAATTGGCTGAGTGCCGCCATGCACCCAGTTTGCTTATGGAGCTGCTTCTGGGAAGTCGGCGGTTGCATGCTTGTGAATGCGGATATCTTTTCTGGATTTGCTTCAATTCCACGGTTGCTAATGATGAATCCCAGGAGTTTGCCAGATGGTATGCCGAAGACGCACTATTCGGGGTTGAACTTCCATCTGTGGACTCTAAGGCTGCTGAAGGTTTCTTCTATATCCTTGATGAAGTCATCAAGGTCCTTGGTCTTGATTACCACATTGTCTAAGTAGGCCTCGACATTCCTATCCCACTGTTTGGACAGACAAGCTTGGATGCTTCACTGGTAGGTAGCCCCAGTGTTCTTCAGGTCGAATGACATAGTCTTGTAGCAGTAGGCTCCGAATGGTGTGATGAATGACGTCTTCTCTTGATCTTCCAGAGCCAACACGATCTGATGATAACCTGAATAGCAATCTAGAAGGAGAGCAGGGCTCAACCTGTTGTAGAATCTACTACTTGGTCTATCCTAGGTAGCCCAAAGGGAGCCTTTGGATAGTGTTTGTTAAGCTCGATATAATCAATGCACATCCTCCACTCTTTTTTATTCTTTTTCATTACAAGTACAGGATTTGCTACCTACTCAGGGTGGAAGACTTCTCTAATAAAATTGGCTGCTATCAGCTAAGCTACCTCTGCCTTGATCGCCTCCTTCTTCTCATGAGAGAAAAGGCACAGCTTCAGCTTGATGGGCTTGGCACCTGGGTTGATCTTCAACTTGTGCTCGGCCAGCTTCCTAGGGATGCTAGGCATATCTGATGGTTGTCAGGCAAACATGTCCAGTTCTGGCGTAGGAGCTAGACGAGCACGTCTTCATATTTGGGGTCAAGGTTAGCCCCAATGGTTGCGGTCTTCTTGGGATCACTAAGGCCCATGTCGATCTGCTTCGTCGGCACCGCAGACTGCATCGCGTTCCAGCTGGGCTCAGCGGCCAGTATGGATGGCTGGATCTTTGCAGCTAGTGCCTTCACTTCTTCCATAGCTGCTTCATGCTCGAGGTCTTCTAAGGCTGCAATCGCCACCTAGTCGCACACGTTGGAAAGCTTGAAATTGCCCCGAATAGAGAGGAAGCCATGAGGTCCCGGCATCTTGAGCACCAAGTACGAGTGGTGCGGAATCACCATGAACTTGGCAAGTGCCGGCCGCCCAAGGATGGTGTTGTAGGAGGAGTCGATGCGAGCCACCTTGAAGCAGATGTATTCGCTCCTCCAGTTGTCTCTAAGAGGTTGAGTGCCCCGCTTGGGCACAATGTCGTAGAAGGGCGTGTCTGACTCCTGGAGGTCTTGCATGCTGAGCCCTAGCGCGAGGAGTGTTTTCTCAAAGAGGATGTTGAGACCGCTTCCTCCGTCGATCAGCACCTTGTGCAGGAGGGATGAGCGCACATTGGGGCTGACAACGAGAGGGTAATGGCCTAGCTCGTAAAAGTCGCACCAATGTCGTCCTTGCTGAAGCTGATAGATTGCTCGAACTCCTGGTAGAAGGTCGGGGTAGCCGAATGCACCATCAGCACCTGCCTGTTGATCAACTTCTGCTTGCGCTTGCTTTCTTTCGAGCTGTGACCGCCGTAGATGGCGGCCACCTTGTTGTTGACAATGGGGAAGCCGTTGCCTGCTCTTGGGTCCTGGTCCTCCGAGTTCTTGTTGCCTGGTTGCTTCTCTCCGTCCTTGCCATCTTGGTCGTCTCCTTGCTTAGGTGGAAGGGTGCCCCTCCGTAGCAGGAACTGGAGCCCCCTACAGTTGCGATACGTATGCCCTGCCCCAGGGTGGATTGGGCAGGGTTTGTTGAGGATGTCCTCCATTCTCTACCGGGGCCGCTTGCCAGAGTAGCCTGCTTCATTGACGCTGTTGTGGGGCCGTGTTTTCAGGGCCGCCTGTCACCATCGCCGAGCTAGTCGCGCTGGTCGTTGCTGTCCCGACGCTAATCACGGCGGTCGTCGTTGTCACGGTGCCAGTTACGGCAATCGTCGTTGTCCTGCCTCTGCTCGTTGTCTCCCTTATTGCGGGTGAGGATGTCATGGACCTCCTCCCGAGCATCGACATACTTGTTGGCGATGTTGAAGAGGGACTCCACGCTGGTGGAGAGTTTCTTGGCGAGCTTCTCCAGGAGGCGCTCGTCCTAGAGGCCTTCCTTGAAGGCATTGACGACAGTTTGGTTTGGGACGTCCACCACCTGGTTTCAGATCTCGGAGAAGCACCGGATGTACTCCTTTAGCGTCTCTCAGCACCCCTGTCGTATGCGGGTGAGGTTCGGCACTGTTGCTGGCTGGTGGTATGTGCCGCGGAAGTTTGCGATGAACTTCTCGCAGAACAGTGGCCAGTTGGAGATAGAACAGGGTGGCAGGTTCTCGAGCCAGCGGAGAGCTTCAGGCCCTAGCATGATGGGAATGTGGGCCAGCGCGACGTCGGAGTCACCTTGGGCAGCTTTGACTCCCAAGCCGTAGAGTCGAGCCCACTCTTCTGGGTTCTCCTTGGGACGGTACTTGTCGATGTTGAACAGCTTGAAGGTCCATGAGACTGCCCTGATTCTGGTGGAGAAGGCCTTGATTTCATCGTACTCGTTGAGGAAGAGATGGTCGTCGGAAAGGGGGTCATAGTGGCAGTATTCGACCATTGCCTTGCCTAGGCGAGGGCTGTCGCCGCACTGTTGACCGCCGTCATGGTCGGTTCCACCTTGGTGTGGGGGGGAGGCAAGAATATCGTGTATTATTTGTCCCACTCCATCTATCACTTGAGCTCGGTCTCCTAGGCCTGCTGTCGCCTACAGTTAATGCGGTGACGAAGGTCCTTGCGGCTGTCGATGGTCGCCCGGAGGTCGAAGGTGCCGCCCTATGGCGGGTCAGGAGGGTTGTTGTCTTTCGCGCCTTCCTCCGCGAGCTTTAGGCCTTTGCCGCCCTATGCAACTTCTCCTTGGTCGCCGAGGGGGGAAGGTCCGCCGCGATCATGCCCATTGCAGCGATGCAAATCTCCTTGCTGGAGAAGGCGAGGGAGGAGGCCGCCTCGTCGAATACATCCCTGAGGAACCTGACTCCACCAGCAGCTAGGCCGAGACGCCTTCTGCCCTCCATTCCTTGGAGGACTGTAGCCCGTTCCGCCTCAGCAACGGCTTTCACCTTGCGGCGTCTGTTGCGGTCTTGATTGTGTTGGAGGCGTTCGCCGTAGTACCTGGCCGTCTCACCGGTTCTGGAGTCCTCGTCAACAGAAACTGACACGAGGAGCCTTGCGCGGTCGGCCCGATAGTCTCTCTTACACTGTTTGTTGACATTACTGAGACGGCGAGCATCAGCGGCCGCCGAATTCTTCCCCTGGAAGAAGGGTGAGTCAGGAGGGACCAGCTGCTCCTGTTCTTGAAGATTAGCCATGAACACCTCTCGGGAACGGTCATGTGCCGGCTGGGCCGCTGGCTTAGTAGGCCGAGGAAGAGTCGATGAACCGCCCGATCGGGTGCTGCACCATTGAGTGGTTCATACGGTCAGGGTAGAGTCGAGGACGAGCCCCAGCCGGAGCCACGTCAGAGGCATCGGCACGTCCACGGAGTTGAGGATGTCATCGTCGATGAGCGGGGGAAGAGTCTGCACAATGTGGGAGTAGGTGGTGGCAGCGTTGCGCAGACTGTACGGAGCAAGGGGGCCTGACAGAACCCAAGGCTCAGGAGGTGGCGAAGATGGTCGAGCCCGGGGCGCGCGTGCCAAGTGCCCCCGCCGAGCAACCTTGGTCCACTCGGGGGACGATGATGCCGGCGCCGTGGCGGCTAGAGCCAGTGGGGCCCGGCAAACAACAAGCCCAAGTAGAAGGAGTCGGGACCGAAGCGCGCCGAGTGGTCGGAGAAGACTATGCCCGATGGCAGTCGGGGGCCCATGTGCCCGGCGGAGTCCGCCTGGCAGCTAAAGATGGGCCTGAGCAGCCGTCTGGGCCACCAGACCCCGGGTCGTGGACGGAATCTCCCTTGGAGATTGTCGAGGTGGAACCAAGGGGGTCGAGACTGAGTTGCCCCGGGCAGTAGATTGGATCTGCTTTGCCTTTGGCGGAGGGGAAGTCGGAGTCGGGGCGCATGGCGCCATGGGAGCCGTTAGGCCGCCGACGAGATGCACGTTGCCGTGCTTGTCGACAGCAGAAGTGAAGGCACCGAAGTAGAAGATCTACCCCGGTTGAGACTTGATCAAGACGTGGAAAGTGATTCCCATCACAATCTGTGAATCCTGCTCACCAGCCCCTACCCTGGTGCGCCAGCTATCGAAGTTTATCCTAGGAAGCCCATCACATGGATGGTCCTGCAATGGTTTTGAGATCGGTTGGGATGGCGAGGAGATCGTAAATGGTGTACAACACGCAGGAACACGACGATTAGACAGGTTCAGGCCGCTTGATCGCGTAATACACTACATCATGTATGGGGGTTTGTTGATTGTATTGCTAAGTATACGAGGGTTGAGAGAGTTTTCCCTTGGTCCCTAACTCTCCTTATATAGGCCGAGGAGCTAGGGTTGCAATGCGTATCCTTGAGGGATTACTTGCCGAGAGGTTCTTGAGATTATATTCTGTAATTACTGGACCAAATCCTAACAGATTGTATCCAAGGTGATCCGAGTGGTTTACTTGAGCTCTACGCCAACCATCGCCTTAGGCCGGGGGCCAGACCACTCGGCCCACCTGTCAGGGTGAAGTAACCAGTCATCATAGGGCACCCAGGGGCATATGATCACTCCCACACTGATGATATATATTTGAGTGTTACCAGCTTTCTTGCTAACAACTCGGCGTCATCCTTCTTCCGAGGTTATCCATTTAGACTATAAATACCCAGTCAAGACGTCTTAGTTTACCATCAATAAAACTTTCTCGCTCTGTACTTCCCTACGACGCCGGTGCTGTGAGCATGTGACTTCCCTGTGACCAGAAGGTACGTGCACCTTTTTGTTTGGTTGGCTAGCATGTTGTTTTGAGTACAGTCGAAGTTTAATTAGCTTTTGTTATATCTTAAATCTGTAGTGTCCATGCTGCCTCCCTCAAGCAAGCACACTGCTGCTGGATCTTCATGTCAGTATGGGAACGACGATGGAGAGCACCGCAACAGGAAGCGCGCTGCTGATGAAGCGTGCCGATAGAATGATTCATCACGGCGAAGTGCCTCGCAGGGCACAGGTGCTTCCCGTGTTGGGGATATGCAACCGTTGAAGCGTGCTAAGCACCCTGGCGGAGCTCTGAAACTGTTCGTCAAGATTGGCGGCTCCTCAGGCTGGAGCGCCCCATGGTCATCAAGCTCAATGCCTAGGGCCGGCGGATTGCGTCGTGAACCTTGCGCACCCCGTCAAAGCTTTAACTTGGACATGGCATCGCCTATGCATTGTCTCCGAGTCCTCAGCAGGCTGCAAACAACGCCCGACGTGTTCATTCTGCAATCGTGATCAATGATGCTGCGCCACCAAGCGACGCCGTCCCTGATGAGAAGCTAGACTTAGATGCACTGGAGATCAGCAGCGAGTCACATTTGGCAGCATTGGCACAGTTCATAAAAAGGGTTCCACTTTTGAGGAGTCCACTACAGGCAGGGACGAAAAAGATGTTTGTTCCAATCTGCGGCATCTCGACACTGCATACGCCGAGGTGTCAACTGATATTAACATTGTTAAAGGTGGTTGTAGGGAGCTACTAAACCACCACATGAAGGCGGCGTCCATGAGGAAGAAGTACATGTCCTAGGCTGCAGAATTTGAACTCAAGGCTGAATAAGCTCATGTTCGTGAAGTGGAGCTCTAGCACCTGGAGGACAAGGCTGCTGAAGGTGTCATCACTTTCGATAGTGAACTTGAATTACAAGTCAAGAGTGCCGCCGGCCTCAACAAGCGTTGGGAGGAGATATGGGACTACATCAAGCACTTTGGCAAGGAGAAGGAGCATCTTTAGGCCACCTCGCCACCAGAAGTAGTTGCGGTCCTCAAATACCCTGACAAGCCGGCAGGAGAGGCGTCGTCGTCTCAGTAGAGCACGTGATTGGCGCTAGAAGATTGCGGGGCCTTGCAGGATCAGGCCATCATGGACAGTATCTTAAATTTCCACGCGTTAGTGTTGCGTTTAGCTTATTTGGAACAATATCATTTAAGTTTGGTCTCTCATTGCGTAGGGCAATGAGGTGAGATTATCGGAACATTAGTCACGCACGTTGGTGACGTTATTTATTTATGAACAATTCCTTATGGTTGTAATAAGGTTCCATTGCTGCTTGTGATCTCCTTGCTTGTTGCTATCGGCTGGCTACATGTACGTTCTGAGTTGGCGCTTGGGACTTGGAAGTGCCTTTGTGTATATATTTTGTTTGCAATCTGCCTTTTTAGGTTTGGAGAGAGGAGCGCGTCGTTCAAGCTTTTAGACCACAGAGATGCTCCAGGGACGCTGCCGGTCTGGATGGTGACGTGCTTCGAGTCAGGCCATGGTAGCAACTGATTGAGGCTGCAAGATGATGTATGTGCATGATCTGAGTCCATGTATCGACGACGTCTAAAGTACGAGCAGGGTGGCCGGGCTACAACAGATACGCAGTGCCAGTGCTGGCTTCTGGAAAGATAGTATAATGCATGTATGAAGCTAGCTCGGAGTAGCATTGATCATCATGTACACACACATTTTTTATGCATGTATTATTATCCATGTATCATGTATGGCCATTTTGCTGAATAGAAAGAATAAATATTGTTTTGTACTTTCTTTGTTTGCGTCTGAATGCCTCGTCAAGGCTGTTGAGCGATCATTATATGTGTGCAATCTTGTGGTTCCTTCCTCCAGCAAGGACTGATTTAATGAAACCTGGCCGGCTTAAATAAGACCAAGCTATTGAACTTGTCATTATGGTACTGCATAAGCGTAGAAAGGCACTACCGCCCAGAGTGCTTGTTGTAGCAGCGAGGATTGCTTTCTTTCTTTCTTTTTTGAAAGCGTAGAACTTGGGTACTGTCCCTGATTTGGAGATGCGCTTACGAGAGTTAGCACAGAATAGAAGGAAAGAGAAAATTGGATAGCGCCCGATGATCGGCACATAATGATGAGATGTTAAGAGGTATGTGAGGCTTACGTTGGGGCCGTGTAAATTCTACAGCATTAGCCAACGAGAAATATTTTTTGAACACGTTAGAACTCCGTTGAGGCCATATATGGTGATGTGACCGAGCGAGGGTGCGGAGGAAGTGTTTTGCTTGGTCGTGATGGTCGACATACCACATTCTAGCCATGTTTGTTGGCAACATGAGGAACTTGTTTCGCAGTCGCGGGGGCTTTGTCAAGCACCATGTTTGCTAGTCAGTGCTCCACTTGGGCAAGCAAACCCATGAGTCTTCTTGTGGATTTTCCCTTTCTACTGACAGGACACGTGATCTAATTGTCATGACATTGACGGCGTGTTAGTTGGGGTTGACAGCTTATGGGTCCAACTTGACTCTTTTCTCATCAATGGCCCTCTGGAGCCACTCTTTGAAGCTTATACAGTCTTTGATAACATGCCCGACGTACCTATGGTATGGGCAATACATTTCTACGGTTGGGTCTTCATCATCCTCCTTTGAGTCCTCTTCTTCTTCTTCCTATTCTTCTTCACTGTTGTCGCTGTCTTGCTCACCATCATCGCTACTGTTGTTGCTATCACTGTCGTCGCCATCGTCACCATCTTATGGTCACCTGCTGATGAGGCGCCCTCTCCTGCTGCATGTACTTCTCTGCCTCATGTTGTGCTACCTGCTGACAGGCTTTGTTCTAACGCTCAACATGCTCAACAATAGTGTTGGATATTGATCCGAATTCTAGTTAGGTTTTAGGGACGCCTTAGCCCGTTATGGTGTGGCTCAAGTAGGTCACGTGTTCCACCATATAAATACATCTTGTAAACCGTCGGGGAGAGGTGACGCCTCATTGTATTCCCCCACGTTCTGTAAACACTTTCCGATATAGTGGAGTTTTGCCGGCTGGCGCCCGTGGTTTTTTCCCGCAAGGGTTTTCCACGTAAAATTGTGTCTCGTGTTCGATCTTGTTTATTGCATTATTTGCTAACAAGTGGTATCAGAGCTGGTCACGAGATTTACGGGAAAAAAAAAATCTAGGGTTTTGAGTCCCTGTTATCGCCGCCGCCGGCATTTTTTTTTTTCGGGTCTGCACAGAGCGCAGGTCTTGTCCATCATCGACTACGAGTCGGCGTTGATTTCTGATCTGCTACGCCTGTTCCGACGTTCTTGTGCCACGAGAGAGAAGCAAGCTGCTGCTGTTCCGCACGGATCGTGTTCCTGCCTGCCTGCTGCTGTGTGGCGTGGCCAGGCAGAGGAGTTACTGCGTGCGCACGTGAGTCCTGTTTGCTGTTGTGCGGTGCGTGGAAGAAATCTGGTTCCTGTTGGCTGCAGGCTGCTGTCTCGTCCCTGATCGCTGCTGTTGGTCTGTCCGTGCGTGAGAAAGGAAAAAAAATCAGATTGGGTTTGTTTGCTACGCGCACACGGAGACCCTACCAGAAGATCTGTTTTTTTGCTGATTTCTGCTACGTGCACCAGGGAGTTGCACACCAGAATTTATTCTCAGCTATTATTTTGTCTCTGGTTCTTCTGATTATTTTTTATTCTAATGGCATCTATGAAGTATGATATTCCGCTGCTAGATTATGACACCAGATTTTCGCTGTGGCAAGTTAAGATGCGTGCAGTTTTGTCACAAGCTGATTTAGATGATGCACTTGATAAATTCGGCAATAAAGATTCAAAGTCTTGGTCCGATGAGGAGAGAAGAAGAGATCGTAAGGCCTTGTCTCAAATTCATCTTTATTTATCTAATAATATTTTGCAAGAGGTTTTACTGGAGAAAACCGCAGCCGCTTTGTGGCTTAAGCTGGAGTCGATCTGTATGTCAAAGGATCTTACCAGTAAAATGCATTTGAAGATGAAGTTGTTTTTGCACAAGTTGCAAGAGGGTGGTTCTGTGCCAAATCACCTAACGGTCTTTAAGGAGATCGTTTCTGACCTTCAGTCTATGGAGGTAAAATATGAAGATGAGGATCTCGGTCTCATTCTGTTATGTTCTCTGCCTAGTTCTTTTGCAAATTTCAGAGATACCATATTATATAGTCGTGATACTCTTACATTGAATGATGTTTGTGAGGCTTTACAAGCCAAAGAGAAAATGAAACAGATGGTGTCTTCTGATGGTTCTGCTTCCAATGGTGAAACTTTGGCTGCTCGTGGTCGGATAGAGAAAAAGTCCAATAATGGCTCCAGAGGTAAAAGTTCTAATGGACACCATAGCCGTTCAAAATCTAGAGGCAGAGGTAATAAATTTTGCTATTATTGCAAGAAGGATAATCATGTTATTGCCGATTGCTATAAGTTGAAAAATAAAGAAAAGAGAACTGGCACATATCGAGAGAAAACTAAATCCAATGATGATGGTAAAGCTTCTGTTGCTGCTTCTAGTTTAGAAAATTCTGATGGTGATACTCTTGTTGCTTTTGCTGGATGTGCTAATAATGGTGATGAATGGATTCTTGATTCTGGTGCTTCTTTTCACATATGCATTAATAGAGATTGGTTTGTCACTTATGATTCAGTTAAATCTGGTGGTTCTGTTAGAATGGGTGATGATAGACCATGTCAAATTGTTGGAATTGGATCTATTCAAATTAAGATGCATGATGGCATTGTCAGGACATTGACTGATGTTAGGCACATTCCAGATATGACTAAGAATTTAATTTCTTTAAGTACTCTTGATGGGAAAGGGTACAAATACTCCGGTGGAGATGGAGTTCTAAAAGTGTCAAAAGGTTCTCTTATTGTTATGAAGGCTGATTTGAAATCTGCAAATTTATACCGTCTTCGTGGTACTACAATTACAGGTGATGCCGCTGTAATTTCTAATTCATTATCTGATTCTGATGCTACTAATCTTTGGCATATGCGTCTCGAGCATATGAGTGAGCTTGGTTTACAAGTTTTGAGTAAGAGAGGACTTCTTGATGGGCATAGCGTCAGTAAATTGAAATTTTGTGAGCATTGTGTGTTTGGCAAACACAAGAGGGTGAAGTTCAATACCTCAACTCATACGAGTAAAGGTATTCTTGATTATGTGCATTCTGATTTATGGGGACCGTCTCGCAAGCCTTCTCATGGTAGTTCTCGTTATATGTTGACAATCATTGATGATTATTCCAGAAAGGTATGGCCTTATTTCTTGAAATATAAATCAGAAGCATTTTCAGCATTTAAAGAGTGGAAGGTTATGATTGAAAATCAAACTGAGAAGAAGGTTAAAATTCTCCGTACTGATAATGGGATGGAATTCTGTTCTGATCAATTTAAAGCCTATTGCAAGTCTCAAGGCATTGTTAGTCATTACACTATTCCTCATACACCTCAGCAGAATGGTGTAGCTGAGCGTATGAACAGAACTATCATCTCCAGGGCCCGTTGCATGTTGTCTAATGCTGGCTTGAATAAGCGTTTTTGGGCTGAAGCTGCTTCCACTGCTTGCTATCTTATTAATCGTTCACCTTCTATTACTCTTAATAAGAAAACTCCAATTGAGGTATGGTCTGGTTCACCTGCTGATTATTCACAATTGAGAGTTTTTGGTTGTACTGCTTATGCTCACGTTGATAATGGAAAATTAGAGCCTAGAGCTATTAAATGCATCTTTCTTGGTTATCAATCTGGTGTTAAAGGTTATAAATTGTGGAATCTACAAACTCAAATGGTTGTTCTTAGCAGGAATGTTATCTTTAATGAAACTGCTATGTTGTCTGACAACCTGTCTAGTGATGCTCCTATTGAGGGACAACAGAAAGTGTGCAGGTGGAGCATTTTATTGATGTTGATAATACACCAGAAAACGATAATGATGCTGTCCAAGATGCACATATCCCTGATAATTCACCAATTGTTGATGATTCGTCTTCTGTTGAGCATTCTTCTCCAGTTGTGCAGTCTCCACAACATTCTATTGCAGCTGATAGGTCCGTAAGGACACGTAAGCCTACTAGAAGGCTAATTGAAGAATGCAATGTTGCTTATGCTTTAAGTGTTGCAGAAGAGATTGAAGGTAATTCAGAACCTTCTAATTATTATGAGGCTATTACTTCTGCTGATTGCAACAATTGGGTGACCGCTATGCAAGATGAGATGGAGTCGCTTGATAAAAATGGTACTTGGGATTTAGTAAAATTGCCTATTGTTAAAAAGCCTGTCCGTTGTAAATGGATTTTCAAATAGAAGAAAGGTATTTCCCCAAGTGAGCCTGTAAGGTTTAAAGCGAGGTTGGTTGCTAAGGGCTATAGCCAGATTCCAGGTATTGATTTTAATGATATCTTTTTCCCAGTTGTGAAGCATAGTTCTATTCGCATGTTGCTTAGTCTTGTTGCTATGCATGATTATGAACTTGAGCAATTAGATGTTAAAACTGCATTCTTGCATAGGGAGTTAGATGAAACTATTTATATGGACCAACCTGAAGGTTTTGTTGTTCCTGGAAAAGAAAATCTTGTTTGCAAATTAAAGAAATCTCTTTATGGATTGAAGCAATCTCCTATGCAATGTTATAAGAGATTTGACTCATTTATGCTCTCTAATGGTTTTAAGCGGTCTGATTATGATAGCTGTGTTTATTTGAAGACCGTTAATGGTTCAGCTATTTATTTGCTTCTATATGTTGATGATATGTTGATTGCTGCTAAAGAAAAATCAGAAATAGCTAAGTTGAAAGCACAATTAAATAAAGAATTTGAGATGAAGGATTTGGGTGCAGCTAAGAAAATTCTTGGTATGGAAATAATCAGAGATAGAAAATCTGGTTTGTTATACCTCAGTCAGCGAGGTTATATTGAAAAGGTTCTTCGTCGTTTTAATATGCATAATGCAAAACCAGTGAGTACTCCGTTAGCTGCACATTTCAGATTATCTTCAGATTTATGTCCAACGTCAGATGATGATATTGAGTACATGCCTAGAGTTCCATATTCCAGTGCAGTTGGTTCTCTTATGTATGCCATGGTATGTTCTCGTCCTGATTTATCTCATGCATTGAGTGTTGTCAGTAGATACATGGCTAATCCTGATAAGGAGCATTGGAGGGCTGTTCAGTGGATTTTCAGATATCTGCGTGGTACTTCTAGTGCTTGTTTGCAGTTTGGTAAATCTAAAGATGGACTTGTTGGTTATGTTGATTCCGATCATGCTGGAGATTTAGATAAGAGGAGGTCTCTCACAGGTTATGTTTTCACTGTTGGTGGTTGTGCTGTTAGTTGGAAAGCTTGTCTGCAAGCTACTGTTGCTTTGTCTACTACTGAAGCTGAATATATGGCTATTTCTGAAGCTTGTAAAGAAGCTATTTGGTTGAGAGGGTTATACTCTGAACTTTGCGGGGTTAGTTGTTCTTGCGTTACCATACATTGTGATAGTCAAAGTGCTATTTATCTCACAAAAGATCAGATGTTTCATGAAAGAACCAAGCATATTGATGTGAGATATCATTTTATTCGAGGTGTTATTGCTGAAGGTGGCATTAAGGTACGCAAGATAAGCACTCATGATAATCCTGCTGATATGATGACAAAGCATGTTCCTATATCTAAGTTTGAGCTGTGCTCAAGCTTGGTTGGTATTAAAGTTTGAAGTCCAAATGACTTTTGGCGCCGGTGAAAGTTTGTTATTGAAGAAAGATTATTGTTGATTCTTCATTGCTGCAAGATGGAATTCGTCTCAAGGTGGAGTTTGTTGGATATTGATCTGAATTCTAGTTGGGCTTTAGGGACGCCTTAGCCCGTTATGGTGTGGCCCAAGTAGGTCACGTGTTCCACCATATAAATACATCTTGTAAACCGTCGGGGAGAGGTGACGCCTCATTTTATTCCCCCACGTTCTGTAAACACTTTCCGATATAGTGGAGTTTTGCCGGTTGGCGCCCGTGGTTTTTTCCCGCAAGGGTTTTTCACGTAAAATCGTATCTCGTGTTCGATCTTATTTATTGCATTATTTGCTAACAAATAGCGGCCTCAGCAATAGCTCCCTCTAGATCAACAGTTTCATACTCTTGTGGGTCCTCTCCTGCTCTCTAAACTCGTAGGGCAGCCTCAGCGGCTATAGCAGCAGCAGCCAACTCCTCCTATCTCTCTACCTGTTCATCCATAGCATGTTCTAATTCTATGTGTAAGACGGTCGACAAATCCACCGTTGCATCCATCGTAGTGTTGTTCTGGTGCATGGTGGAAGCAACTATGCATGTCGTCTCGCCCTGATTTGGCAAAGGAAATACCTCTCTTTCTTCTTATCAATTAAGTTGTAGTGAAGGCCGTTATACACACAGGAAGTCTAACGTGCCGCATCCTGAATTACCGCTGCCACATCCTTCCTTGGAGCGGACGACAAATGGGTTGACAGCACCCGGCACCTCCCAAATGAGCATCATCCACCCTAACCTGGCAGAGAACCTCCCAATGATCCGAGTACCTTTATGTACTATAGTGGTGTTGAGTGCAATAATACGCCACCCCTGCATTCCATGCACCATAAGCCCTCTCAAGTAACTCCATGACGTCATGGAAGTAGCTCTCGCCTGAGTCCTTATGACATTGATCTTTGTCCAATATTCTTCGGTTGGTCTGACACGATACCCCAATCACCTAAAATATAAGAGTTCCCTCCTAAAAGGTGTCTAACAAATAATAAATAAACCAAGACACACCACTTTGACAAGGGGCAAAGTCTTATCCCACACCCCTCATACGCAATGTTTCAAATAAGCAAGCTATTGAACTCTAGTTTATCTAATTAATTAGTCAAGCCCAGTGCCCGTGTGAGCCTCGCGGTTGCACTGTCTTTTTTGGTGGTCACTCCATCTTCAAATCAAAACCACCTATGCAAATAGTAGGTAAAAAAACATGTTCAAGAACACTCGGCTCTATTCCCAAATATATAATTGCTAAAAGAATTTTCAATTGTAAATATTGCAAAGCTTGATCTTCACAACTCATGAACTGATCTTCAAATAATCCAACACAAGCAAACAAACACATATGCATAAAAACAATAAAACAATCATAGGAAAAGCTTTTATAAATCAGGACTAGAAAAGAGAGCTCGTTGCTATGGTTACACGAGCAAAAGAGACACTGAAAGATCAGCAAAGAAAAGGCTATACGCTACATTTGTTTTAGTTAATAAAATAATATAGATGGATTTTCAGGGAAATAACCAAATTACCATTAATCAAGATTATAATTGAATTGAAAATCACAATTGAAACAAATCATGTTTTATTTATAAAGATTCCATATAAGTTATACCATATAAACAATTAATTGTATAAAGATAAGCATGATGTAAGATATATCCAATCGAGTTTTTGACACATATCATGTTTGAACTAAGTAGTTACATTAAAAAAACATATGACAATCGGCTTAGGTCAATTTGTCATAACTTTATAAAACCGAGGTATTAACCAATGCATATTTAAATTAGAAAGCAGTCACATAATCGTTAATCAATTTAATGTGTATTTAATATAAAACTTAGGTTTTAAACCTAATTAGATTTTAATCGAAAAACTATTGGAACAAGAATTAGTCAAATCAACATTTGTTTAGGAAAATCGAGATTAAAATCTAACTTCATTTTTATTTAAAAATAATGAGAATAACATTAATCCAATTAACATTTATTTATATGTAAAATCAACAACATATAATATGATTAACATGATCGCTAAAGCGTAGGTTTCATCATTACAAATCTAACGCAATGGGAACAACATAAAATGGAGCTAAAAACATATTAGATATACAGTAACACCAAAACCCCAAGAGACTAAAGATCAAACGGTATGAACGTGATTAACCGTATACCGTAGGAGCTGAAAGAGAATATTCAAGGCAAATGCGTCTCCCCCCTCTGCCTCGTTCACCCGCCGCCGGCGCCACCTCCGCCACAAATCCTCCGCCGCCCACACTCCATGCCCACCTCCTCTGGCTGCCCCGACACGAGCTCCCCCTCCCCCCAACTACCACCTCCGCTCCCCAAGCCCATGCCTCGGCTTCGTCGGATTTGGAAACCCCGCCCCCTCCGCCCAGATCTGGAAGGCCGGCGTCCTGCGGCTTCTCCAACGTGCCGGAAACCCCGGAATCGGAGTTACGCCGCACCTTTGCCGAGGTAGTGCTTGCTCCTGCTGCTGCAGCTTTGAAGGCAGGCGCCCAACCAACCGGGATGCGTCTCAAATCCTCCATTGCCGTTCCCCCCAGGAGCAATTACTCCAAACAAGACCGGTCTCGTCCGCGTCAGGCCTACCGCCGCACGCTTACAGCTGCGAGGGAGCCATGCCGAGCGACTGATTCGTAGGCGCCGCGTCCTGCGCCACTGGGGCGTCGCTCTGCTCCATCCGAGCCAGGCTGGAGTGAAGTCAAAAGAAGGTATTGGTGGAGGAGCTCAAGGCACATTGATGCAGTACACCAACCTGAGACTCGTCCTCGCGAGTGGCTTCCAAGCAGGGGATCTCAACTGCATTCAAGGCCACCAAGCAGGGGCTCTCAGCTGCATTCAAGGCCACCATGACCTCGGGAACCACCTTCTCCGGTGCTGCGTGCCTTCCGTTCAAAAACTGCTGGAAGATGCTTCATTTGTCTAGCTCCTGACCACCGCTCCGCCTCCTGCCGGGACCCCATACGCTGCTTCCGCTGTCGCCGCTCAGGCCACCGTGAAAGATCCTGCAGAGTTGCTGCTTCCACCACCGGCAAGGTCCAGGGGGAGCGCCGTTCGCGCGCCTACTACGTCCCCAAGCTTCGACCTCCACCGCCACGCTCCGCCACCTCTGTCATGGCGCTGCTTGGAGACCCTGCAACAAGGCCTGACGAGGACGAGTGCTTCATCCCCTCGTCGTACGCCATCAACGCCAGCCTCCGTGAGTGGGAGGACACTGCGGCAGTGACCTGGGCCATGAGCGCCCCACCGTTGACCGGCCCCAAGGAGGTTGAGGCGGTGCTGCGTGAAGAATTCCGCCTGCGCCAAGGTGAGGTCATTGTCACCAGGCACCACCCAGAAACCTTCCTCATCAAGTTCCTGTATCCCCACCACTGCGCTGATGCTCTCAAGCAAGGCTACGTCAAGAAACATGGCATCGATGTTCGCTTCATCAAATGGCGTAGCCTGAGCTCGGCCCGTGGGCTGATGCTTCTGTTCAGGGTCAAGCTATGCTTGGACGGCATCCCCAACCATGCTTGGGACGCCGACATCGTCGAGCGCATCATTTCGAGGCGCTGCGCCTTGGAGACAATCGAGACCAACCTCCTCAATCCTGAGGAGACCAAAACGGTGGACCTATGGGCTTGGACTGCAAATCCGAGCTCCATCCCGAAGAAGATTTGGGTGACCTTCACCAGCCAAGCCTGGGACGCCAAGCTTTCATCGGTTCTAGTGATGGAGACACCTCCAGAGCACTGGCAGAGTGGAAGCACGCACTGTGTCATCCTGCATCTTGAGGAGATCCATGACTACATGGCCACTTCGGTGGATGTGAATGGTAACTTCTCTCCAAGAAAGAGGCGCCTCCCCCGCTGGCACTTGGGGGTGCCTGATGGAGTGCCTCCGCCCAGCCACGCGTTCGAGAGCTTCCCGCATCACCCGTCCCCGCCTCGACAGCAACATGAGGATAGAGCGCGGGATGGTGACCGGAGGCGTCATCAGGAGAAGGAAGCTCGTGGAGTCCGGGGCCGCTACAACAACGATCACCCAGACTTCGAGCGTGAGCGCCGCTGGAGGCGCCACGACGACGACGACGGGGACGGCGACTACGATCGTCAGGGTCGCCACGGCTATGGCGGCCGTGACGGACGCGACAAGCTCCGCTCTGGGGATACGGTGTACCGCGAGCGAGAACGCTCGCCGAGAAGGAGGCACTGGGGTGGCGACAACCGCCAGGGGCGGCAGCGACTTGGCGACACCGAGCAGGAAGGTGGCGCGCCCCTGTTCGCTCCACGCAACCTGTTGTCCTGGCCCCTGCTGAAAAAAATGATCTCCAAAACCTATGCAAAACCCAAGCCCAAGCGCTGCAAAGTGAATGGCAGCAACTCATACAGCACGTGGTTGAAAATCAAAATGCTTCTGCAACATCGCTGGTGCTGTCTTTTCTGCAGGAGTTCATGAGCAAGACGCTTGCACTAGCGGACCAGCTAGGGTCTACTGAGGCCATGATGCAAGACGGGAATGAAGCCTTGTCCACTCCCACACGACGTGGCTGCGCTGCTCTGCTGGTCCCGGTGACTGCAGCTTTCAACCGCATATTCGACATGCTACCGAAGATGCCAGCAGCTGCAGCAGTGGCAGCGATACACGTGGAAGATGCCTCTATAGAGGCAGTGGAAGCAGCTCTGAAGCAAATGGAGCTTCATGCTGATCTTCCTGGTGATGGGGCACTGCAGGACCACAGCCTTGTCGAGCAGCAGCCTGCTCTGGCTTCACCAACTGCCAGCAGCCAGGGACGCCCCAGGGAGGAAGGAGGAATCGACATTTCGACCCTCTTCTGCAAGCCGTCTCCACCACTGCTCCAGGCCCAAGCTCCGACACAAGCCAAGACGCTGATGCCACCTGCACCTCCCCGTCGGCGCCAGCGACGCACCTTCAACATGTCATCGGTACGTCGCAGCGCCCGCCTTGCTTCAGCTCGTCCCATGACTCAGATGCAGCGTGCGCAAAAAAATCTTTGCCGCAAGCTTGGCCTTTTACAAGATGAGCTTGAGCCGGTCGAAACTGCTCTACAGGAGTTCGTCGCCATGTTTAATGGCCCCCTCCCAGGGGACATCATTGCAGCCCTGACAGAGGTCTTCAACCTCGACAACGACGATGTCAACGCAGTGGACGACGCGCTGCTCAACCTTGTTGGCGAAGGCGTGGAGGACCTTGCCGGCGAGGTCCCCATGGCAGCCTAATCTGCCCCATGCAAGCGCTCCAACATTAGAAGATGCAAGCACTCCTCGCCCCGCTATCAATGCGTCCCTCGGCCAGGCACAAACAAATGGCCTTTATCAGTCATGCATTTTCAGTACTTTTTATTCAGCTAGCTACCGAACTGCTACTTATTTGGTCTGTATCAATTAAAGCCAAACTGCTGGGCTGCTACCTTCGTGCAATGTGGATCGTTTATTTGTGGTTGAGCACTATATCCTGCTTTTGTCTGCCTGAATGTCTGCCTGATTTGTCATACCAGCTGCGAGTGCCTTCGACAAGTCCTGGCTTGGGCATTTTTTGCGTCTCTCACGTTGTGCCTGGATGATAGGCCCTGTCGCTGATTTGTTATGCTGGAATGTGCGTGGATTAAATAACCAAGCCCGCAGAGACACCGTGCACCAAACGATTGCTTCAACCTTCTGTCACTTAGCTTGTCTCCAGGAGACTAAACTCAGAAATGTTAATCAATACACGGCGAGTTACCTAGGTGGCTATTGTCTTCGACAGTATGCGTTCAAACCAGCAAGCGGCATCTTAGGTACACAAGGAGGCATCCTCCTCCTCTGGAGCGAGGACTTCATCGATTGCACGAATATTGTGGTAGGCGAGTTCTATCTAGCCGCCGACGTCCTCGTTCACGAATGCTCAACCAAGTTCCGACTAACTGTAGTCTACAGACCAGTAAAGCGAAATAAAAAATCAAAATTCTTAGAAGAAATTTCAGCAGCAAAGCCTCCACAGGGCACCAGCTGGTTGCTATTGGGAAACTTCAATTTAATATATAAAGCCGAAGACAAAAATAATGCAAAGCTTGATCTTCGCCTCATGCGACAGTTCCGAGATAGGATAAACAGCTGCGGGCTCACAGAAATTCCGCTACAAAATTGCAAATTCACCTGGAGTAATGAGAGAACAAACCCGACATTAGCCAAGCTAGACCGAGTCTTCTGCAACGCAGAGTGGGATACAAGTTTTAGTTCTTATGCACTACACGCCTTGGGCACTTCGCTTTCAGACCACTGTCCGTTGCTCCTCTCTAACCAGAGTGGGCCTAGACGGCCTAAAACCTTCAGATTTGAAAATTTTTAGACCCATCTGCCGGGCTTCAAAGAGATAGTCACTGAGGCGTGGCAAGAGCACACTGATCATTACGAGCCTTTCCACATTCTATACCATAAACTTGGGGAAACGGCCAAAAGATTGCGATTATGGAGTAAGAAATTAATCTCCGATGCAAGACAACAGTTCCTAATGGCGCAACAAGTAATTCTCTGTTTCGACACTGCCCAAGAAAATAGAGTCTTGACCCCAGCTGAGCTAAGTTTAAGAACAAAACTTAAAAAATGCATCATAGGCCTCGCTGTCATTGAAAGAGCGCGTTCAAAGCAAGCATCAAGAGTTAACAACCTTAAGCTGGGGGATGCTAATACAAAATATTTTCACTGGAAAATAAATGCGCGCAGGAGAAAAAATTTCATTCAACGACTACGCAAAAATCAAGGTTGGGCAGTATCGCATGAGGAAAAGGCTCAAACGGTGCAGGAGCACTTCAGCAAAGTGTTGTGTCACCCATCTCCACGACAGCACGACCTTAACTGGGACCTTTTGAACCTACCAATGCACGATCTTAGTACACTTGATGCGCCTTTCACCGAGGAAGAATTAAAAACCGCGCCGGCCGACAAAGCGCCCGGGCCAGATGGTTTCACGGGAGCCTTCTTTACAAAATGCTGGGAGATTATCAAAGCCGATGTCCTTAAGGCGGCCAATGCCTTTCACCTCTTAAGAACTTCAAACCTATCTATCCTAAATTCAGTGAACATCGTCCTGGTCCCAAAAAAGGAAGGAGCAGATTCAGTGGGTGACTATCGTCCGATTAGCTTGATTCACTCCTTTGCCAAAATCATCTCCAAGGTCCTAGCGATGCGTCTCGCCCCCCACGTGGACAACCTTGTCTCCCCAAGCCAGAGTGCTTTCATTAAGAAACGAAAAATCCACGAGAGCTTCCTAGCAGTGCGCAACGCTGTCAGACGCCTACACAGAAATAGAGTCCCAGCCCTCTTCTTCAAGCTTGATATTACAAAAGCTTTCGACTCATTACGATGGGAGTACCTCCTCACACTTTTGAAAAGATTAGGTTTCCCACCAAGGTGGTGCGATTGGATTGCGGTACTGTTATCCACTGCTTCCTCCCGTGTACTTGTAAATGGGGTACCAAGTGCACCAATCAAACACGGAAGAGGCCTACGACAGGGCGACCCTCTGTCGCCACTTCTCTTCGTGCTTTCCATTGATCCCCTACAAAAGCTTCTAGATTTGGCGACAAGCTTGGGCTATTTGGCGAAGCTGCGCGGCAGGGCAGCCACCCTACGTGTTTCCATGTATGCTGACGATGCCACAATCTTTCTGAAACCAACTAAAAGAGACACAACGACGCTGATGAGTCTCTTGGTAAATTTTGGAGACGCCTCAGGACTTGTGACCAATGCCTAGAAATCAACGGTAGTCCCGATACGATGTGAGGGACTAGATTTGGAAGAAATCGCAGTTCCCAGTCAAGTACCTAGGCCTCCCTTTGTCAAACAAGCGTCTGAAGCGAGTAGACTTCCAGGCACCGGTAGACAAGGTGGCGAAGAAGTTGACTGCCTGGAATGGTAGACATATAAACCCAGCAGGCCGGCTAACCCTAGTAAAGTCAGTGCTAACCTCTCAGGCAGTGTATTTCATCTCCTCCCTAAGGGTTCCCAAATCAACACTAAAGGAGATTGATACCAAAAGAAAGCGGTTCCTCTGGGCAGGCTCGGAAGCTTTGACTGGGGCTAAATGTAAAGTTAATTGGCCGCGCTCAACTAGACCAGTAGATCTTGGAGGATTGGGAGTCCTCCATCTCAGAAAGTTTGCAAGGGGGGCTACGCTTAAGATGGCTCTGGCGAGAATGGAACGGAGGGAGGAGCCTAGAGATTGGCTCGGAAAACCCATGCAACAAAAAAGATAGACTTCTATTTGCAGCTGCAACTTCCATATCAATAGGAAACGGAAAGAAAATATCCTTCTGGCATAGTGGTTGGCTCCAAGGGCAGCGGCCGTGTGACTTCGCCCCGAGATTGTACGCGATCTCGAAAAATAAGAAAAGGTCGCTAGAGGGGGCAGTACAAAATAAAAACTGGATAAAAGACATAGACTTTCGGCATAGAAATTTCTCGGCGGGACACTTCCTCGAATACGTCCAGTTGTGGAGAGCGGTACAAAACCTTGAACTGCAACCAAATAACGAAGATGCCATTACTTGAAAATTCACCTCGTCGGGCGAGTATTCGAGCAACTTAGCCTATAGAGCGCATTTCTTCGGCTCAGTACAAACGGACCTCAAGCACTTGATATGGCAAACTTGGGCGCCGCCGAAATGCAAATTTTTCAGCTGGTTGGCAATCCAAAATCGCATCTGGAAGTCTGATAGGCTCCATGCACGTGGCTGGGACAATGCAGGTCAGTGCCCCCTTTGCCGTCGCGTGCCGGAATCGGGCATCCATCTCTTCGCAGAGTGTAGGTTCACCAGACGCATCTGGAAAGAGTTTCATCTTGGACGGCAACTCAGGGACTAGACCCGAGAAACTGGTGGCCAAGCTGCAATTTACACCACTGGTGGACAAGCACGGATGTTGTTCCATCAACCTCAAAAAAGGGTCTTCGTTCGCTCATCATTCTAGTATGCTGGGAGATTTGGTTGGAGAGAAACAACCGCATTTTTAATCGATCAGAGAGCCCAAATGGCGTAGTTCTTCAAAAAATCAAAGTTGAGGCGCATCTCTGGGCTATTGCAGGAGCAAAAGGGCTAGCGACCCTGTGTCGTTTAAACTGAGCCTATGCTTTTGGGAGTTTTCTTCTTTTCCATATGTGTATAGTTGTAAATCTCTTGTAACTCTTCCTACTTCGGAGTTTCCCTTCTTATTAATATTAATATAATAGACAGCTCTCCTGCCGGTTCGTTTCAAAAAAAAAAAGAAAGAGAATATTCACAAGACCAAATGGACATTATTTGCAAATTGGCAGAAGGTTACATCTGCAAAACAGGATGGGTTGGATTAGATCGTAGGAATCCAATCTCTATAGGGGTTGTGTGCACATGAGCCAAGACACATCGATATATGTCAAAACCTCAAATTCCCCATGGATGGCTGTGGCAGACAGGGGCGCACTCAAATCGGCCACCACTGCACGCACCCGCATCGAGGGTGAGGCCGCCTCAGTGCATGTCTGCACTGAACCCTCAGGACGTCGGCGACAGGTGGAGGGCGAGGGACGACCTGGCCCTTTTGCCATTGATCAGTTCATGCAAGGATGGTTTCACAAATGTAAATATGGACTTTTCTGAGGGAGCGTGGAGGGGCTGAGATGCAAAAAGACAACGAACCGTTGATTGAGGATCGGATGCACGAGGCAGGCCGCTTGCACGCGTACATCGTTTGCCTGATTGCACCCCAGTCGGTGCCTTGTTATATAGAGAGAAAAATCACGTAATCCGGCATCTACTACCATTATGGTATTAATTGATTCGCACCTTCCGCATTCACTAATGGGCCTAACCAAGTTATAGGCTATTAGAAAACACACAAACGGACCTTTGATATTAATTAGAATTCCATCATATTTAATTAGAATTCCATCATATTTAAATGGACGTAGCCAATATAAATTCGAAATTTATATTATTTTGGATATAAAATAATTCTAAAAAAGTCTAGAATCCAAATTTGGAGTCCAAAAAATATCCCAAGGGCCTAAAAACTTTTAGGGAAAATCATAAAATTGTTTTTGGGACCTAATGAACCAAACAAAATATTTGGAGCTCATGGAAAGATTTTTAATAGCATCAAATAAATCGATTTTGGTCTAGGAAAAATAGGAAAAGCTTCTTGAAAACTTTAGAAAGTTCCCAAGAAAGGCAACTCAGAGTTTAAACTCATTTAGAAAACTTTTAGAACTCATTTAGAAAACTTTTAGCACTCAAGAACATCATGCAAACCAGCATGAACACACATAATTATTACCTAGCCATATTTATTTGCTTTACAAAATAATTATTTTCTACACTAAATATCTTGACAAACGTATAATTGTTGGACAAAATTTAAGTATTCAAGAAATATATTGTATTAACTGAAGCAAAAAGCGTCACATTTTAAATTGCAAAATTTTGGGTGTGAGTATCTATTAATAATGACCCATATAACGTAAAGGCATTTTTAGGACGTCGGAGCAAAACAGATTTTAATGGAACATGATGAGCACAAATTAGCTAAAACTAGAGTACTGGACAAAGACTTCATGCGATGAGTTACCTGGAGTGAAGTTCATGTAGGGAACAACCATGGTGATGGAGTTGGACAAGCAAGCACGGATGTTAGACCTTGGTCGCCCCTCGCCCAGCCGGCCAGACCTCAGATCAACCGTGAAGAGCTGATCTTCCACTGTCAGGAATATGAAACACCAACACCTTCGGCAGAGTAAACGAACCCATCTCTTGCTCTCATCTTCGACTTCAAACGACCATGCATAGCAAAGCTTGGACTTCTCCACTCTTGCAAATCTCAACAAGGGCGCTGCGCGTCCAACCGAGCACTCATCCGCAGAGAAGTGTGGAGAGGTGGAGCAGAGAGGCTGGCTCGCTCCACTCACCAGCAGCCGACGAGTAGACGCAGGAGAAGATCTTCCCACCTGTCGTGCCCACGAGGACCACGAGGGTCCGGCCTCCGTCGGGAGGCGAAGCAGGACCTCCACGACGAGCTCGTCCATCCATGGCGGCGGGGGCGTCATGCTGATGCGGCAGATCGGATCGGAGCGAGGGCTTGCTTTATCGATCGGGGGGAAGCAAGGATGAGCTAGGTCCGGTCCAAACTCCAAAGGCATGGGCCAACTGCAGCACGGTGCATGTAAGTCTGGGCCGGCACAAGCAGAACCCAACGGGGTATAGGTCTGCAAAAGGAAAAAGTCCATTCTGGGTCCTTCAACTTATTGCGAAATCTAAGTTTTGTCCCTGTGGTGCAAAACCGGGTGAAGCGGGTCCCTGGACTTATACCGGTCACGGGTGGTCCTCGAGTGAAACCACCGGTGGTTTCAGCCCACGTGGACGCCAGGTCACGCCATGTCAGCCTATCTACGTGGCCCGGGCCCACATGTCAGCTTTAGTTAGGGTTATATCTCTCTCCCATTCAGTCTGTCGAGGAGGAGGAACGCAAGGCCGCCGCGGTACCGGCGCTCGCGCCGGCCCCGCCCGCGGGCTTCCCCAGCCTCCATGAGGCTGCTGCGGGCGGCGCCGGCAAGTCCAAGAAGAAGGGCAGGGACACCACGCTCTCGTTCTCCGAGTTCGCTGGGTACGGTCCCTTATTGGCCAGCACATCATCCTGCGGCCTCGCGGCCCCAAATGGGCTCAGCTGGCTGCGAGCCTCCTCAGCAGGTGGCGCAGGGGTGGCCAAGGCGTCACGCTTGGGCGGATCGAGCACGATCTGAGGCCTCTCGCGCTCACCATTGCTCGGCGCGGCACGGGATCATTGGTCGTCGGAGTCGGCAGAGACAGGCAAGTCGCGGAAGCTGCCGCCAGAGCCGAGGCTCGGGTAGCGCGACGGGGCTGGCGGCAGCGGCTTCTTCCCGCGCGACCAGCCGGCGGACGCGGCCATGCAGCCCCCGACCCCCGAGGCCACCACCATACCTGTTCCACGGGCCGAAGTTGGTGGGCAAAGGTGCGAACGACTTCTTGCTCATGGACCGGTCGCGGTCCTCGTCGGCGCGCGAGCGCACGTCGAGATCCGAACCGCGGCGCGCGTCGTCGTCGAACCCAACGCCCCCCGCCGCCGCCGCCGCAATCCCCGGAGCCGTAGGAGCGGAAGCCGCCGCCGAGGCTGCGGGGGCGGTCGAGCTCGTCGGCGGACCGCTCCCTGGGGCCCGTGGGCAGCGCCATCATCTCCGCCGCGGTGAGCCCCCTGGGAGGCTCGGGCGGCGGCACCGTTGCCACCCCCGGGCCGTACCCGGTGAACTCGGAGAGCGAGAGCGTGGTACCCCTGCCCTTCTTCTTGGACTTGCCGGCACCGCTCGCAGCGGCCTCGCGGAGGCTGGGGAAGCCCGTGGGCGGGGCGGACGTGGGCGCCGGGGCCGCGGCAGCCTCGCGCTCCTCCTCCTCTGCGGACTGAATAGGAGAGAGATATAACCCTAACTAGAGCTAACATGTGGGCCCGGGCCACGTAGGCAGGCTGACATGGCGCGGCCTGGCATCCACGTGGGCTCAAACCACTAGTGGTTTCACCCAAGGACCACCCGTGACCAGTATCACAAGTCCAGGGACCCGCCTCACCCGGTTTTGCACTACAGGGACGAAACTCAGATTTCGCAACAAATTGAGTGACCCAGAATGGACTTTTTCCTCTGCAAAATAATTTGTTAAAACTGAAATTTGTGGATCTATGGCCCATGGGTGGTCGTCTTGCATGACCTTTCTTTATGCAAAGTACGTATATATGTATTTGAAGCACATTTAGCTAGCACATGTATGCAAGAAGGCAAATGAAATGCATTTATTTTCTTTTTTTCTTTGTGTTTTATTAGTGATCACCACATTGATTGGTTATATATTAGATAATCAATAAACACTTGTCGTCGATAATCGGTTGTATCTAAACATACCATAAATATTTGTTACACGTATGCTTGTATTTACTGTGTTATCGGTCATCGGTTTGCATATTCAAATAATCCCACCATCTTTACCCTGATTAATAAATATGGCTATATTTTCTCATCCAAGTATATATATTTATTCCATATATAAACTCTTTCTTTAGTGAACAATATTCAAACGATATTTCTCAAATTATAGCTCGAATGGTATAGCGGTGATCATCATATAGAGAACTAAATACAGAATGCATCATATTCATATATCTCCTATGAAATGAAAATAGCTTACATTTTTTTCTAAAACATATAGGTCTCTATTGTAATGTTCATAAAGATCTTCAACAAAAGAACAATTATGCTAGATACATATAATGTACACAATATTTTTTGCTCAAGATAGTGAGAGGATGATCCACAAAATTCAAAGGATCTGAAGAAAACAAAAAACCATTGTAACCATACAAGGTGACAGAAGTTGCAAACCTTTTTCCACTGTTAGATGAGTGAAATCTTCAACTAATTTTTGGAAAAAAAATTAAAGCACCTCCCAGAGAGAGAAATGGTGCCATGAATAGAGCTTTAGCTAGGGGGAGAAAGCATTATATATAAAGGCCGCGGGAGATTAGTACCGGTTGGTGCATATAGCCAATAATAAAGTATATCGGTTGGAGTCATCAACCGATACTAATCTCCCCTAAGGATTTATAGTACCAGTTGGTGGCTCCAACCTGTAATAATTCAGCCATGTTAAGACCTGTTGTATTTACTAATCGTAAATAATAGGTACTCCCTCCGTCCACAAAAGAATGAAATTCTGGTTTTGTCCTAAGTCAAACTTTTATAACTTTTACCAAATTTATATCAAAATATATTAAAAATTATGCTACCAAATTAGTATCATTATATTCGTGTTGAAATGTATTTTCATATCATAAATAATTGATATCATAAATGTTATTATATTTCTATATAAATTTGGTCAAATTTACGATAGTTTGACTTAGGACAAACTCAGGATTTCATTCTTTTGTGGACGGAGGGAGTACTGTCTACCGATTCACACACTCCTGCGGCTCTGGCTATAAAACTGGTAACTTGTTTTAGTATCGGTTCCAACTTCCTTTTAGTATCAGTTCCAACTTCCACCGGGACGTATCGAAGCGACTGAAGCCCTGCTCACCGGTGGTGCTGCTTGCTCACCTTACCATTGCGCTGGTCGCCAGATGCCTGGAGATGCCATGAATCTATTTGTGCTGAGTACGGAAACCTCTCTCTCTCTCTCTCTCTATCTAATTTATTTGCCTTAGTTGTCAGTTCTACATCTATAGATATACTTTATTTATTTGTTTTACGGAGCTACTGCTAGTTATAAAATAGTATAGATAACCTTTTTTATGTTATTTGGTCTACGTACTGTTTCTATCCAAAGATGTATGAAATCATTATGATGAAAAGTTAGTTTATATGAAATTATATAATTTCTGCAGAGAGTAAAGCGAAATGAATTGATAATTCATTATTGAAACAAATAACAGATGCTAGCTGTATACGTAGACATTTATGAAAGGTTTTGAGTGGAGGCCAAGACTAGAAACTTACGTGACCCAGTATTTTGGCACGCCATGCAAGCTCTTTGCATATTTTCTGCAAAAAGTTTCTTTTAATTGCTAATGTTTCCCTTTTTCCCGTTACGTTACCTGAAACGTACATGAAGCTTGCGCTACTAACAAAAACTGCTCCGGAAAATAGTGTATATTACCTATTTTTTTTTCCCGTTGAACTACTACATCATTCTACACACTGAGCCTAACCACGACAGTAGCTCCGGTAAATAGATAAAGAAAAAAATTGACTATATTTGGAGTAAAAGTAGAACAACACTGCAGTAGTCTATACATTGTGCCCACATTAAATTAAATACTCCCCATCACGATTCATGTAATTTTCAGTCGCCTTCACTCTCACAAAATTATTTACAGATCCGGGCAGAACAGAGAGAGATTACTGATAACCAAACAAAATTTGGACAAAGAGCAGTAGGTTTCCCACACACACCGCCCTGAACTTTTCTCTCATCTCCGTTCGCAGCTCACACGTGATCTAACTGTCGATCTCTCTCGGCGTCGGCGACCACACCGCTCTCCCCCTCCCGCGCCTTGCCGTGGTCCTTTTCCTCCGTCTCCCGTGACTCTTCCCCGGCGGTTGTGGCGCCGTTATCGCCGCGCGCTTGGCGGGCAACCGGAGCGGCCAAGAACGTGGGCGTTTTCTCGCCGGCCATGACGACGGCGACGAGGTCGGTGAAGGTCGTCGCCAGAGAAGCCGCGGGCGACTTGGAGCCATCGGCATCATCCGTGGCCCCGGGACCGGAAGGGGAGGCGTCACCGGTGCCGAGGTAGTTGTTGAGCTTCCAGTAGGAGCAGGCGAGGATGAGGAGCGCCAGCGTGATGAGGCCCAGCATGGCAGCCAGCCCGCCGAACAGGTACGGCACAGGCGAGCTCCATGGCGACGCTGGCAGCGCCGCGGCGGCAGCCGGGGGTGGCGCTGCTGGCGATGTGAGCATCGTCGTGGCTCCGGAGCCACTTGCTGCCGGCCTCATGGCTTGAAGCTGATGGGACAGTCAGAGGTTCTTGCGTGTGTCTGTGTCTGGTTGCCGGCAATTCTTTGCGGAGAGAGGGAGTGGTGGAGTGACAGGGGTGGCTTGGAGTAGGGGAAATGACAAAGTGGAAGTCAGGCTGATGTGAGGTATTTATAGAAGGTGTTCATGACTCATGAGTCAAGATTTTTCTCGTGCTCTAGAAAAAAGGGAGATATTTTTGCGGGATTTAAGAATTTCATGTTTGTCTCGCTGAGCACAAGTTACTATCCCAAGAGAAAAATATGTGACGTCCTAGCTATGATATAAATATGGGTGTGGCTCATCATCAGGTAACTGATATACGACTTTACATCAATCACATTTTATAACTATTCAATGTCCATTGAACGGCTCCCTTAGATGACCAATAATTCAATAACAATCAATCACATTTTACACGACCTGATGAAATTCAATCTATCAGTCATATATATATATATATCAAAATTACATAGCACAATACAAAAAATAATAATTTACAGTGCACTAGTAAATAATAATTTTTACATATGCATGTAGTAATTTAACAAAACTGACACATAACCTATGGATTAACAATCCATCAGTTACATCGGCGATGGTCAGAAAATTTAACTGATGGATAAACAAATATCAGGCAACTGAAGAAAAGTATATCTATATTAAATATATGTACTCTCTTCGTTATTTTTTATTTGAGAATGAATTAGCGGGAGATAAATATTCAAGAACGGAGGGAGTATATACTTTGTGCAGTTTGCAATTCCCAAACATTGCCTTAACACTACTCGCGGGCTGACCCAGAGTACAGCGAGGGCCTAGAGTCGTTGGGATGTAAATGGATATCCAAATTATGTGAAGAAATTTACCAATATAATGATGTCTCAGCTGAAAACACGTCACTTTTGCTGTATTATTGAGCTGCATGCACTCACAATTGGCACTAGAAATTGAGGTGAGCAGGTCTACATTAATTCAAATATTGCTTCGCTTTCACTGCTTGACAGTTGACATGGCGTTGGCAATGATAGGCAGCCGAAGGATGATGGGTAGCTGCGACGACAAAGGATGGTTAGGCATTCAACGGTCCCGTGACCGCAGTTAACGATGGCGTGCGTGCATGCACGCGGCCATATCTTTCGCCAAGTCAAGCACACACGTAGGCCGTGCAATCCTTGCTGGATGCTGGCCCTTATTAGCAGCCGGTCGGTCACGTCGCTCGCATAGCATTGTGGTAGATATTAGGCGGCAGTCACGAAGAAAGCGGCCTCTGGGAGTTCCGGTTTGCGGGTGCATAAATGCGTTCAATCTGCGGACCGGTGAGGTCATGCGTGCTAGCTAGCAGAAGCATATGCCTTCATGCGTGTTGTTGGGTACCTGGGTCAGGGACAAGAGCGCTTTCCGGTTGTGAAGGCGAAACCCAGCCGGCCGGGGCTTCAATTCAACCCATGTCCCATGACGATCGATAACCAACAACATGCATGCGTGAACTCTGGTATACCCATTATTATATATGTTGCCAACTGTTCCATGCACAGCACAAGCCACAACCTGAGCTCTATGCATATATAATTTTCAATACTAGTCAAGAACAAGTTCAAATATGTTGACCCTGTGCCGAATTATAGTTTAATATGTCTATGCCCGTGCATTGCTACGGGATGACAAAAATGTACCATCAATTGTGGAAGGCTATGGACGATGATAATGGAGTCAAATAGGAATATCGGAATATGGGATGAGGCCGTGGCTGCGGCGGTAGGTGCTCACTTGCGTAGGGTGGCGAGGACAGCTTGCGACCTTGCAGGGGTATAGTAAGGCGGTAGCGTTGTGCCAGTGATACAGGGTAGTAGCTGTGACAGGGTTGTTGCGAGGCAAGGGGCTGATCCAATCCGTGCCCACAATGAGGATGAATGAGGCCCACTAATTGGCGCACACAAACAAGATAGGACATGGACGAGATGATGCGTGAGGTGTGAGAATGATGCATGATTTAAACGTTTCTTTACAATCGAAATGATTCTTTGATGTTTTTAGCCCAAAAATGAATAAAATATGATCCGGTCCTTTTTAAACATGATCATTAAAATTTCTAAGCAAAATCTAAGAACCCTTCTACCACTCTTACGTGTGAGTCATCCTTGTTGTCTTCAAATCTTCAAAGGAGTAGAGGTGTCGAGGAAGAATACATGGTTGCCAAACCTTGAACTTTTAGCAGACTCATAGAATCAAAGCGGTTAGACCTAGCTCGATATTAGACAATTGATGCGGTGATTTCTGCATGGAAATACTTGTAAAAATTCCAAATAGTGCAATAACATATAATAAATTTCAATACGTTCCGGAAATCTCAACTCTTAATTTATGACACTTATTACAATTATTGATGTAAGTGAAATTACAAACCATTGTGAATTTCCATTATAAATCGGTACGCCGATCAAGAAACTATCGAACTCCATACAACCAAACCCGTACCTTTCGAAAGTAGCAAACTCTCGTGGATTAGGAGGTTCCTTTTTTTTTTCAATGAGACAAGAGGTGGCTACTTTCATAAGAAGAGCTACTTTACTGATCAGAATCCGATCCCCGCCATTGATTCCCGATCTAAGGGCTACAGTGCATCTTAAACTTTCTGGCTGCCCCTCAACCCGCACGCGCATGGTGATCTCAGGACATATACACGTTCATACAAATTCACTTTTGACCTGCCAGATTGTGCTACGGTTCATGGATTTTGATCGGAATAGGCAAAACAAATAGCACAAATAACAACAAGCTCACCTGCAGCCTCGGTTTACGCTGCAATTAAGGTTGGCTTCGTCACGCAGCAATGGTTCCTGGCGATGACAAGAAGCTCACCTTTCCTGGCATGCAGTGCAAGCGCGGCGTCGCCAGCCGGACGGGGCGGGGTCCCATGTGGCCTGCTATATCATGCGTCAGCAGCGCGTGGACGTGTAACTATGACAGGACGCCGTATCGGCGGCAAGGTTGACGAGCACGGCGTTGCCGGACGCCCATACGGGGGCCACGTCGCCCGGCGGAGACCTGGTGGCCTGCTATTTCCGCTGGAGCTGAGGCAGCAACCGCGCGTGTAGCGAGACTGACGGGACATCATGTCAACGGCAAGGGCCAAGAGCGGCGAGCGCACAGGCGAGGAGGCGACGAGCGCGAGCGCGTGGGAGAGGACGGAGGAGCTAGTCAACGGGCGCGTCGGCGAGGAGGCGGCGATCTGTTCCGCACCCACAATTCACGGCCTCGGTGCGATCTGTTCTCCCGATTCTCACGGGAAAGAAGCGTCTAGAGCGGGAGGCATCGCACACGGGGGCAGAACCGCACAAGGCGCAGGCCGCGGGGGCATGCAGTTGCAGCGGGGCGGGGGTGCGATGTCTCCCTTGCGTGCTTAATAGGCAGTAGAGATCCCCAACCTAACTACTAACAAAATAATTGTTTTATTTATGCTATATATAATTTGTTATATAACCATTTAAGTACTTCTTTGAGGAAAAAAGAAAACAAAAAAAAATGAATCGGTTCAGACAGTGGTGCAGCATGTTTTCTTATGGGATATCATGTATTAATTGGATAAGGAGAATGAATAAATAGGAGAGGATTAATTAGAGAAAGAGAATGAATTAGAGCATGTTTAGTAGAGCTATGCTCCTAGATTCTCCAGCTCTAAGAACTTATTCACTTGTGGAGTGATTCCACTGGTAGAAGTGAATCTCTGCATTTATAATGGAGACCATGTTAGAAGTTGTGGAAGCAGGTTCTTTTAGCTCACACTCCCTAGTACAAAATGATGGATAGGTTCACTCCACTCCCACCATGAAGCAGTTTGCTTTGTAATTTTAACATTTGGCTATGTTGGAGTGATTCTCGTTAGGAGTGGAGTTGTGGAGCTCTGCCAAACGAATCCTTAGTCTTGATGGTTAAAAAAAGTTCAAACTTAAGCGATTTTTGCTCATCATCAATTAGTATCGTCGTGTCTTATCAAACTTTATATACAGCATCAACAAAAAAGTATTTTGATCAATCGATGTGTAAATCAGCACATTATCTCAGACTGAACACACTACGTTAGCTAGCTCGTAGACCTCAAGAATTTCTGCATACATCATCACGACTTCTTACCCTATCATCTCCCCGGTCTTCACGTCTTCTTTCGCAAGTAGTTTGGCCACCGCAACAAATATTCATAATGGCATCATGGAAAGGTTATGATGAAATGATTTTCTACCCAACATTGGTAACCATCGCTAGCTACTTAATATGTTAGAACTTATATATATAGGTTTAGGAAAGACTAGTCTAACTATGATAGAAACTAATCTTAGTCTGAGCTGAGTTAAATACATAGGCGGGCCCTGAAGTTTGCAGCGTATAGGTCCCCAAACTTAGAAAACCAAGAATCCGAGTCCCTAAACTTAGCTAGAGTGTCATCTAGGTCCCAAAACTGCTCTCTAAGACCGCTTTTATCTCTCCGGATGCTGACGTGCCACACTGAGATAGGATCTGGGTCCCTTAACTTGGTTAGAGGTGTCATCTATGTCTCTAAACTTGATTGTTTTGTTCATGTAAAACTAAACTGTTTTGGGACCTAGATGACACCCTCCACCAAATTTTAGGGGTCCTAGATAACACCCCTAGCCAAGTTTAAAGACCTAGATTTTATGTCAACGTGCCATGTCAGCACTGAAGAGTAGAAAATGGTTTAGAGAACAGTTTTGAGACCTAGATGACATCCCTTAGTCAAAGTTTAGGGACCCATATTCCTGGTTTTCTAAGTTCAGAGACCTAGATAACACACACCGCCAACTTTAAGTATCGCCCATGCATTTTACTCTAATATAAACTATTAATCTGATGCGAAATATAAACTATTAATCTGATGCGAAAAACTGATCTTAGGGCACTAATCGCTAGGTTTCGATGCCATCGTGGCAGACTTAGATGCAGATGAGAAGTAGAGGTGGTGCATATGCTCATTCTCCAGCAGATCAGGGGCTCGAAGCTCCTGGATGGTAAAGGACTTGGTGTAGACCTGCAGTAGATGGAGAACGTGGAGACGTGCTTCTCATGAGCGCTCAATAGATTGGATAAAATGGGAACTCATAAATAGGACTAGGGTTAATATCAAGATGGTCTCTAGCCCATCTTATATATAGGCTCTTGTGTGTCTGGGGCTAAATTCAATGAGTTTAGGGTTGCCACCGATCATAGCAACTAGATAGATGGATTGGACTGAATTAATTAGAATTAGATTCGGTGGACCTGATCCAATCAAGTTATTGGACCTGAAATTATCCCAACAACTAGATTATCCCAACAATTTACCATGTTTGCCAACAACTGACCATGTTTGCCAGCTCGAGCACCGGCACCAGCTTCACCTAGGAAGCTAGAAAGCTACACCTAGGAAGCGAGAAAGCTACTATGCTACATTGTACTCCTCCCCTATTCAACTGTATTATCTCCGTTCTAGAATATTTGTCACTGGCTAATTCATTTTTATCTAAGAGGTATCAAATTCTTGTCCTTTTTATAAAGCTGGTAAAAATTGGAATAGTTTGACATATGATAAATCTAGAAAACACTGTATTTACGGAATTAAAGATAGAGTGAGTAGCAAAACAACTCCGGTTCCAGCAAGACCAAAGTGGTCTACTTAGCAGAGGAACCATCCCACCATTTAAATTCAAACTCAACAACGTGTACAGTGTTACAATACAGATTCGTTCTTTGGTTTGTCCTTTGCTCTCTTTTTGCTGGACATAGGAAGAGTTAAATTTAGGAGCTTCGCCCACTGCTACAGAAAGAGACATCAGTGATGGTCAATTTATACATGTTGGAATAAATTCTCAGTGATAGTAAAAATATTATAAAATATAGGAAACTAATACCGTGTCTAGAACGAATCGGGAGAAGCTATTTTTTTTCTATCTCAAGGCCCTTAGTTCTATGCAGCACTTCATGATATATTCACCATGTGACTATTTTCTGCCAAAAAATATTATAATCGAATTTTTGTTGTCAGGCTCATGAGCTTGTTGTTAAAACTGTAGATTTCGGATCTATTTAGGACTGCTCTGCTTTAACAATCGAGCTAGCTCTACTAAAGAGTTGAAGCAGGTGGAAATAATGTTTCGCTTGCAAATTAGCTCTAGTTTCTACAAAACATGGTTTTTTTTTTCGTGAATTACATATTCTGGCCTTGATATCGAATAAGCCGCTCCTGGCGGCTGCAGCTGCTTTGGCCTGTGGATGCAGAAACAAGCAACCGAGTACCAGTGGCGGAGCGTGGATCCAAAGCAAGGAGAGCCCGTGGAGGCCAACTCAGGTATGCGCGTCTGATGGGAGCCGCAGCTCAGCCACACCCCGCGGCGTTGCCTGCCCACCTACGTAATCTACTCATAAATCACTACTACTGTCAGGTTGTAGTGTGGTCTCTCAATGGCTACTTTTCATAACAACAAGTCTATAAATAATCAAACACACGTATGAGTGTACATAACAGAGGATCATAGTAGCAACAACAATCATCTTTTGCTTGTATAGCGTGTATGGTGGCATTTTGTAAAGGACTTCAACTTCATTTTTAGTACTACAAATGATTGTTCGATAACATTTCAAATGGATGAATGAACCCGATTGAACTGTTTCTTAGGAGTTTTGGGTTCCGTACCTCTACCAATTGGTCTTGTGATACATTAGGATACCCTTCATGGACTACTATAGTACTTCTTATACTTTTCTGAGGAGTTTTGGGTTCCGTATCTCTACCAATTGGTCTTGTGATACATTAGGATACCCTTCATTGACCACATAGTACTTCTTATACCAGATAGAAATTAAAATTTAGATTTAACTTGTAATATAAGAAAAAATTAATAGACTTTTACCTTATGGAGGATGGGAAAAAATCATCATTTTTTATTGCAATATGTTCTATCTAAAGAGGAGAGTAAGAAGTTAGCCATCAAAGAGGATGGCTTTGTTCAAAGTAACCAACTAGCGGAAGATAAGTGCCTAGTAAGTTTTCAAAATCTTAAAATCACTGGTTGCCTCATCGACATAAGCGCTGCTAAAACATTTTGAATATGTATTCTAGATTTTCCAATAAGTATAATTCAGTCATCTGGTGAGATGCGAATGTGTACCATCAAGTACATCAATACAATCGTTGAAGTGTGGGTAAGCTCTTTTGTCATCTATTATTCTTTTGTGAATATTTGGGAAGTTTGATTGCTTGGCCTAGTAAAATCCTTCTCCATATATAGCGTCATTAGAGAATTGAGGACTTCTTCACCAATAAATCATGGATGCCATGAATGTTTATGTGCTCATATGAAGCTTAAATTACTTTAACAAGGGGTATTTAGCATCTCATTTAACCATCCCATTCCACTCAATATCGACATACTAGGTGGATTCCTGTCAATGTGCATGTTAATGTATGTTTGCACAAGCTGTGCTCCTAACAAATAACATGGATACACCTCTTTGCATAGCATAAGTCAAGAAAAAAAAGTACTACCTCCGGTCATTAATATATGCTATTTTTTAGTTCAAAATTACACTAAAACCTATCACATATTAATGATGGGAGATAATACTTCATACTACTTTAATATTTTTAGGCTCTCTCTAGCAGAGCGTTTATATGACTGCTTATAGTAAAAAATGACATTGTAGCTATACTGTCGATAGAATGAAGTCTGAAATAGCCCTTGCTGCATGCTGGGGATTGGGAGAAATCTTCATCATCAGTACCCCAACCGTTACTACAGAATCTGAGCATTAGTATCGGCTGGACAAAACGGTATTGAATCTTGTAAGACTGAATCCAACAGATCAGGTAAATGGTCATGTATAGTACAAAACGATACTATAGTGACACTGTTCACATATAGAGGGGTAATTGGAATAGTAGATAGAAGGAAAAGATACCCTAACTGCTGGACTCAGTCTAAAAAGGTAAAAATATTCACTTCTTGAGACTTGAACTGAAAGACCTATAGGTTCAAATGCACTCACACGTTACCGTTACACCACACAATCACATTTGAGTGTATAAATGATGCTATTCTCCTATTTGAAGCGCTCAAAAGACTTTAGAATAGTTTGAACCCTAAATCCTAACCCTAAACCAATCCATATACCAATGCCTCCATAGAGGCTATGACCTTTCTAACCCATACTAAATCACTTGCTTCGCCACTTATCGTTGGGACTGAAAGCGATTTCTCCAGTAGCATCAAAGCCATCACCAACACCCACGTTGAGTCATACATTTCGTTCACAACACCTGCACACATAACAGAGCCATTATCGCCATTTTTGTAGAAGGTAATAAGATTTGAATGGAGGCCGTGTCGGTGTTTGATACCGGCAATGCACTACGGGATGTACCACGGGATGCTTTTGTGGGCGTTTGCGTCAACCGTAGCTCGATGGTTCGCTTTGAGGTGTGACGAAGAACACAAAACACGAGGGGGACACGATTTATACAGGTTTGGGCCGCGAGATGCGTAATACCCTACGTCCTGTTTGGGGCTGGTTGTATTGATTTGAGCTCTCGAGGACACAATGATGGCGTATAAGGTTGAGGGAGTCGGAGAGTTGGGGGTTGAGTTTCTATGAGGTTGAGGAGTTGTGTTGTTGAGAGGGATCCCAGAGTCGGAGAGTTGGGGGTTGAGTTTCTATGAGGTTGAGGAGTTGTGTTGTTGAGAGGGATCCCTAGCCCGCCTTATATAGTCCGGCGTGGCTTGGGTTACAAGGAGCTCTAGTCCTACTAGGATTGGTTACATCTCCTATTAGGATTATTCTTAGATCTTCCTTGTACATGTCGAGTCCTTGTCTTGTGTGTCAAGTTGATTGGTTTTCTTCCGGACCGGGCCCTCCGTCGGTCCATGTAGAGAATACGCTCCATGAGGATCCAGGGGATATCAATCCCCCACAAGCCCCCGAGCTTCAAGTTGACTTGAGAAACAATCAGCTTGAAGATCCAAATTCTGCTTCCTGAATGTCTTGCTTTGTAGTCTTCGAAAAATTTTCTCATAGTATCCTCCGTGGAGCCCCCGAGCCTCAAGCTGATTAGCATAATCAGGTTGAGGATCAAGTAGTCGAGTGGCTTTCAGAAATTCCGAGTGAGTCGGTGAGGCACGCAGCCGCGCAGCCCCCGAGTCGACGAAGTAATGAGTCGGCAAGGCGGACAACAGCCCAACCCCCGAGTCGACGAAGCAGGGAGTCGCGAGGTGCGCGGCGGCGCAACTCCCGAGCTGACGAAGTAGCGAGTCGGCAAGGTGCGTGGCGGCGCAACTCCCGAGTCGACGAAGTAGTGAGTCAGCGAGGTGCGCGGCGGCGCAACTCCCGAGTCGACGAAGTAGTGAGTCGGCAAGCCGGACAACAGCACAGCCTCCGAGTTGTCAAAGTAGTGACTCGGCGCAGTACGCAACGGCGCAACCCCCGAGCAGACGAAGTAATGAGTCGGCAAGACGCGCAGCGGCGCAGCCCCCGAGTAGACGAAGCAGTGAGGCGGACAACAACCTAGACTCCCGAGTTGACGAAGTGGTCGGCGAGGCGAGCAACAGCCTAGCCCCCCGAGTCGACGAAGTAGTAAGTCGGCGAGGTGCGCAGCGGCGAAGCTCCCGAGCTGATGAAGTAGTCAACGAGGCGGGCAGCATAGCCTCCCTGAGTCGGCGAGTCGATGGCATAACCTCCCTGAGTCGGTGAGTCGGTGGCGAAGCCTCCCTAAGCCCGCGATTCGGCGAAGCGCACGGGAGCTCTCCCGAGTCAACGAAGTAGTGAGTCGGCGAGGTGCGCGGTGGCGCAACTCCCGAGTCAACGAAGCAGTGAGTCGGCGAGGCCGACAACAACCCAGCCTCCCGCGTCGACGAAGCAGTGAGTCGGCGAGGTGCGCGGCGGCGCAGCCCCCCGCGTCGACGAAGCAGTGAGTAGTATTTTCCATTTGAATTCCGAGTATACCGAAGGCATTGAGCGTCGGTGGGCCAGACTGACTGCCCCATATAAGCAAGCAAGAGCATGCAACACTAGCTCTAGGTCAGGTAACGACCTGAGTAGAGGGTCAGAATGCACCCTGACATGAGTTTTACAAAGACATGTAGCACCGTGCTGTCAGTCATCCGACCTAAGCCGATTGTCTTTGTTTTGTTGGGGCCTTGAGTGCTCCCCGATGTGAGGTCTGCAAAGGCATGTAACACCGTGCCGACGGTCATCCGACCTAGGCCGATTGCCTTTGTTTTGGTGGGCCCCTGAGTGCTCCCCGATATGAGTATGAACGAAAGCATGTAACACCGTGCTGTCAGTTATACAACCTAGGCCGATTGCTTTCGTGGGTGGGGCCGGAGGTATTCCCGTCATGAGTAGGAGTGGGCATGTAACATCGTACTGTCGGTCATACGACATAGGCCGATTGCCCTATACGAAGAGTGCGAAGAGATAGAGGACACCCCGTTACTGAATAAGTGAAGGCATGTAGCGCCGGTTGGCCAAACCGACTACCATGTTGCCACGGTGGTCATATAGAGTTCATGACGTCCGCCGTCATAGATCTTGCCAGAAAACACTAAGACTTGTCAAAGTACGAGATGCGCCAGAAAGGATTTGACTCGGCGAAACACGAGATGCAACAGAGAAGATTCGACTCGACGAAAGACGAGATAGAACAGGAAAGATTCGACTCGGCGAAATAAGAGATGAAAAGAATTGACTCGGTGAAACATGAGATGCAAACAATTCGAGCAAGTACATGAAGTAGAAAATGTTTCAGCTTACCGAGGTGCATAATGCACGGTTTGAATGACCAAAAATAATCTGAATAATATGAAACCCCGAGTAATCTAGAAATAATCCGAGTGATCTGAAATAATATGTCTGGTCCAGGAATAATGGTGATAAAATAATATGAGTAGCCAAGTGATCCTAAAATAATATGAATGATTCGGAAATAATGGTGTTGAAATTAATATGAATGATCCAAAACAATGTAAGTAATCCAGAATTGATCTGAGCAAAGCCAAGTGATCCGGAACGTGTGACCAGAACCAATATGAATAATCCAGAGATGATCCGAGTGATCCAAAGATAATACGGGTGATCCAGCAATAATATAGATAATCCGAGTGATCCATAGAAAATCCAATTGAACCAATAACTCGGATATTCCAGAAGTAATTCAATGATCCAAATAGCCGGATGATTAAGAGATAATTCAATGGATCCATAGCCCGGATGATTAAGAGATAATTGGATAGATCCACAGCCCGGATGATTAAGAGATAATTCAATAGATCCACAGCCCGGATGATTGAGAAATAATATAAGTAATAATAGCAGACCACTTGGATCGGATGTATCACTGGGCGCATTGTAGACGTAGAGTTTACAGTGAGAGAGAAAATATTTTCCTGAAATAAAAATCAAGAAACAAATGCGAGTAGTATTGTTTGCAGAGAAAATATTTGAATATAAACGACATCTAAGTGATCTGACTAAATCAGTCGTATGAACAAAATTAATCTGCATATTTGACCAACAAAAATAACTTAGCTGTATATTGCTGATTGATTTCAGAAAATAGCAAATTCAAGTGGTTTTTGGCACCATAGCCGTGTATGGGAACCAGAGACCGCCTCAACTTGCGACTATCCGCTACAGCGATGAATGTGACATGCTTCTGATGATGCTCGGCAATTGCAGCGCAGAAAATATATTCAACGAAGACACAGACTGTTCCAGAATCATGCACATGATAGTGCCGGCGACTTCGACGATCGTGTAGATGCAAAAGCAGCCTTCGGCTTTTTTGGCGTAGATTGTATACAGGATTAATACCGTTTCCTCCTCCAATGCAGCAGATGGGAAGTCAACTCGGACTCAGCAACGCAGGAATTTATTCCATCCTTGGCTGAACCGCTAGAAACAATCATGGCTTGGAGATCGGAATTGCTGGTGCACTCGATGCATTGAGAACCATCCTGATGACGTATGCACACCAGTAGAATATGCAGCAGAGTAATCTGACTTTGATTTCTGGCTGATGTTTGACTTCACGCGACCACCATCGTGGCACATAGATGGATGCCTGGAGTAGAGAACACCAAGCACGATGCAACAGGTTTTGTGTGGCAGTTGCCGCCACCCTCGTCTGCTCCATCCAGGAGACCCGGCGCTTGACATCAGCACGTTCAGCTGAACGTAAGGTGCCAATAGCAGATCCATCCCAAGTCGCCGCACCTTCTACCGAACTTCGATTCGATTTCAAAACAAGCAACGGCACACCGGGTCGGACTTGATCTTGACATAGATGAGAATAGCCATGGAGCTAGCGATGATGTTGAAGCAGACACCCCTACCTGGCGCGCCAACTGTCAGTGTTTGATACCGGCAATGCACCACGGGATGTACCACGGGATACTTTTGTGGGCGTCTGCGTCAACCGTAGCTCGATGGTTCGCTTTGAGGTGCGATGAAGAACACAAAACACGAGGGAGACACGATTTATACAGGTTCGGGCCACGAGATGCGTAATACCCTACGTCCTGTTTGGGGCTGGTTATATTGATTTGAGCTCTCGAGGATACAATGAGGGCGTATGAGGTTGAGGCAGTCGGAGAGTTGAGGGTTTGAGTTCCTATGGGATTGAGGAGTTGTGTTGTTGAGAGGGATCCCTAGCCTGCCTTATATAGTCCGGCGTGGATTGGATTACAAGGAGTTCTAGTCCTATTAGGATTGGTTATATCTCATACTAGGATTCTTCTTAGATCTTCCTTGTACATGTCGAGTCCTTGTCTTGTGCGTCAAGTCGATTAGACTTCTTCCGGACCGAGCCCTCCGTCGGCCCACGTAGAGAATACGCTCCATGAGGACTCAGGGGATATCTATCCCCCACAGGCCGCGTTCACGCTGGCAACAATAAAACCATAGTTTGTAGCACATGGCCATGGCATAAGCCCCCACACCAATAGTGGTGGCCCTAAACCTGGCAGTCCCAAGGCCCGTTAGCCATGGTCGTCGTGGCGGCGCTTGGATTGTCGTGCCCACGGTCAAGACCGAGGACCTCTCGTCTATCACCTAGGTGTAAAAGGACGAGTCCAACTATGCCTAGGTGAAGAAGAAGCGTCCAAAAGAGCTTGGGGAAGAAGCTTCGTATGGCACTTGGGGAAACCGACTCAAGGCTTTTCTTGTTGCTTCACAAACCGGTATGAGAATGACTCTATATAACCGGTGGCAAACCTGAGTAATTTTCTCTAACTCCTTGAGGACATACGAAAATAGGAGGCACACAAAAAAAAAAAAACCTAGCTAGAGTCCCACAGTTGTTCTGTTTAGTTAAGAAGTCGGAGCTGAGCTAAATTTGTTATAGCTGTTCGGATCCAATTCCCAAACATGCCCTTATATTGAGTCGGTTCCAATCCACCTGATTGTAATCAAATTTAGAAATATTTTTTTTTGTATTTATCAAAATGGGCGGTAAAAAAAGAGATTGCTCTATCTAAAAAGAAGAAAAAAAAAGAGAGAAGGATTCGGAAAACATGTCCAGTCGCCAACCGACGCATCTCCAGGCAGGCGATGCCTGATGCCTCTCGTCACAAACGCACACACTTCAGGGCCCCTTTGGAATATAGAAAAAAACACACAAAAATTTTACAGAAAATAGTTCAAAAATACGAGAAAAACGCAAGACTGAAAAACAAATCCTCCAATCCAAAAGGCCCTCGGAGTCCAGGGGGCTGATTGGATTGAGGCCTTGAGTAGCCAGACCAAACTTTGATCACATTTTGACCGTGTTTGATTTTAAATTAAAATTACACTATACAACATAATTTTCATCTATATGGTTTATTTGGCTATGTCCAAACCATATAAATAAATAGTTTGTTGTTTGACTAAATTTTAATTTATAGTCAAACTAAATTTGACCGTGGCCAAAGTTTAGCCTGGCCACTCAAAGCCTCATCCAATCAGTCACCAGATCCCCAAATCCTCCCCAGTTTGGGCAGTTCCACGCTTCCACGGTTCCACCACCACGGCCCGAACCTTCGAGGCCACAAACCCCAATCCCCAATCTCACCCTTTTCCTCTCGAGCTAGGTTTAGTGATTCCATGGCCGGCGCGGGCATCCACCCGTTCCATCAGCAGTGGCCGCCCGCGGCGGCCGCGCCGCCGCCGCCCGGGGCCGCGGCCTCGGCCGCCGTCCCGCCGCCTCCGCCCGTGCCCGGAGCGCCCGGCACCACCGCCGCCGACGAGGTCCGCACCATCTTCATCACGGGGCTCCCCCTCGACGTCAAGGAGCGGGAGCTCCACAACCTGCTGCGCTGGCTCCCGGGGTTCGAGGCCTCCCAGATCAACTTCAAGGGGGAGCAGCCCATGGGGTTCGCGCTCTTCTCGTCCGCGCACCATGCCGTAGCCGCCAAGACCGCGCTCCAGGTTCGGTCCGGTCCGGTCCGGTTTGGTTCTCAATGGACGGGGAGGTTTGGGGGATGAGATGTGACCCTGGGTGTTTCTCGTCTGCAGGATCTGGTGTTCGATGCGGAGAGCAAGACGGCGCTGCACACCGAGATGGCAAAGAAAAACCTCTTCGTCAAGAGAGGTGCGATTTTGTCCAAACCTCATGCACGAGTTTTCCTTACTGCCCCTCCGCTAGCATATGTCACTATTGGAAGTTTGGATCTCATTGATAGTTCGCTGTAGCATTAGTACAATGTTGTCGGGAGTGGTCTTCAATGGCGAGGGGTGCTTCCCTGTGCTGTGGTTTGACTACTGAGCTTCATGTTGGAGGAGTAAAGTTTGCCATGTGGGTTTTAGCTGCAGCTACAACAACAACACCACCAACCAAGCCTTTCAGTTCCAAGCAAGTTGGCGTAAGCTAGAGTTGAAACTTGAAACCCAAAGAGTCACCAGCGGGAGGAAATAAGTGGGGGACTAAAAGGGGTTCTAGCTGAAGCTCCTTCTAAAAAAATTCGTACAAATACAATCCCTGTCAAACAAAATTAAAGTAATGGTACCCCACATAGATACCTTTAATTGTAAATTTAAGCTTACAGGGCTCATGAAGCTTTGCTGCCAGAAGGTCTGTACATCGTTTCCTAAAGCTGGTGGTTCTTTTGATCAGTGAAAACATATGAGGATGAAGGAGAAAATTTTGGCTCATTTTACTATATGTTAGTGTATTAATTTTTTTTTTTTCGTGTAAAACTTCATGGCATTAGCTAATGCAGGGAAGTTGCCATTTTTATTATGTTCAATCTCACTTTGATGCAACCTTTGTATATAGAGAAACTTGACAACCTTTGCTACTTTCAATTTAATTGGAAATTTGGTCCAGCCATCAATCATATGTTGTAACTTTTAATTTAAGTATGGCTATATTCAACATGGAACAATTTCTAGTTGGAGATTCTTGTTGCTACAGTTTTTTTGGTGGTTTTATTTGATGGGTACTAAACACTCAAGTTCCATCTGAGTTTGCCCCACCCCCAATATAATGAACGATTAGTTCACTGTAATTTGTTGCATGGTTATTATATATTGAATTGAAACATTGTAACCCTTTCTAGGTGTGGGAACTGATGCAAATGCTGTGGACCAAAGTAAACGGCTGCGAACAGGTGGAGACTACACTCACTCTCCTTATGCTCCTCCCCCATTTCATCCAGCCCCACCAACTGTTTCCATGTGGGGAACTCCAGGGTAATTTTTTTTTGTTCTTTTTTCTCCTGCATTTAATCAATCATGCATCAAGGACTTATTATTCTTTTTTTGGATATAATTCAGTTATATCACAGCTCCGCCTCCTTACAACCCCTATGCCGCCTATCCAGTGCCCCCAGTAGCTATGGCTTCACCTTCTCCTGTACCAGGTCCAACTGCCTATGCACCTGTGCAGGTAATTTTAGAGTTATTGTTTCTAAATTGTACATGAAAGATTGCACCTTTCATGGATCATGACTTAAACAATCTTTTACATGAAACCTGATACAACTTAACTTTCATATCCTGTTTTTCATGCGTAGAAAAGTTGAGATCAGGACTTGAGTAACTATATGAAATGGTGACTCAATTCTGTTAGTTTCTGATAAGTGATTTTAGTTTTAGTTTTCCTCAAGTCTTCGTCACTCAATTGTTTCAAGTTATAGGATCACTGTCACTCAGAACTCTTGAGAAAACTTGAGAACAAAGAACTGGATGTTATACTATTGCCTATTGGTATAAATTAGCTTTGAAATGTGTTTCTTTATGTCAAACAGGAGTATTTACTGTTCAGTGTCATTTACAGTCTAGCACATTCATTTTCAAGTAATTCAATTCACTGCCAACATTGTTTTAATGAACTAGCTCTATTGATGAACCTTTCATGCTGATAAGTTTTCTTTATGTGGTTTGCGCCTTTGTGGTATGTTAGTTGAGTCTTGATTTTCACAAAATCTCTTTGCATTTGGATGAAATAAGATCGATTTGTTTATTTGCTGGAATCTTGTATGGCGAATTGAATAGTTTTTGTTACATGTAATGCTATATAGAAAGGCGAACAGTTGGAGTATTATTTAATGTAGTATATTTTAAGTCTATCTTAGAGCATTTCCAAGAGTCATCCAACTTCCTATAGTCAGATTTAATGTTTTAGAAAAAAGAAAAACAGCACCCTGCAGCAGTCCCTTAAAACAACTCCTATATTTAGTGGCATCCTAAATCAGTAAGTCACTCTTTCCTCCTTCAAATCTGTGGTTATCTGAGCTCCCCTCTATACGTTTAGAAATATAGGGGAGCTGCTGTGAGAGAGGAAAAAAAGTTAGGGAGGATATATGCTAATTTAGGGGAACTCTTGGAGTCTTGGAGATGCTCTTAGGCCTACAGTCGAAACTAATTCAATACTGTTCTTGTCCAAGATTTTTGAAGGCTATAATTTCTTATTAAGCATTAAAATTTTCTCTTGCAGAATACAAAAGATAATCCTCCCTGCAATACCCTTTTCATTGGTAATCTTGGTGAAACTGTAGTTGAAGAGGAATTGCGAAGCCTCTTCAGTGTGTAAGAAACATTCTTACAGTGGATTCCATTTTGCCTACTGGGTGTATGGCTGCTGCATATTTTTGATCTGGTTTCTGCAATCATCTATTCTTTTTGACGTTTCTCAATTTCTTGCAGGCAACCTGGATACAAGCAAATGAAAGTGTTACGTCAAGACAGGAACACTGTTTGCTTTATTGAATTTGAGGCAAGTAGTTATAGATTTTCTTAATTGATTGATCAGGTACCTTTGTTTCCTACTCACATGTCTCAACACCTCCCTATTTTTCAGGATGTGAATGCTGCTACAGCTGTACACCATACTCTGCAGGGTGCTGTCATTCCAAGTTCTGGTCGTGGTGGAATGCGAATTCAATATCTTTTATTAATTACATGTTGGATTCTTAAATGGAATCAGACCTAGATCTCAGTTTTTCTTCAATTTAATAATGTGTTTCTACTGTCCACCCCAATTTCAGTTTTTCTTCAATTTAATAATGTGTTTCTACTGTCCACCCCAATTAATATACTTGCCTAGTTCATCCTTTTATTTCTTAGATATGCACTTTCTGCTTACTTGATTCTGATGTGATTTTTATCTTCCTTTTGGCACTCCTTAACGTCTCACACATTTTCAAAGAATCCCTTTGGACGAAGGAAGGATTCAGCTGGTGGCCTTGCGGGCATTCTGAATGGAACTCCTGCAAACTGATTGCTGCGTGAGGGGATGTATCTTGAACTTTAGCATGCCATCATGGATTTCATACTACCACATCTTATTTATGATCTGCATGCTTCTGCTGAATTGCCTCTTTCTCTCACATGTGACACCATCATCATTTGGTGGAGTTTCTGGGACATGATCATCATCTTCATTAGATGGAGTTTCTGAGGCATGATCATCATCTGGTAGACATTGCATTGTCACCATTACTATCGTTGCTGGTGTTGGCTTCTTTATATTATCTTGTTAGCTTGTGAAGGGCATCATAAATGTCTTCTAGGTGTGCATTTGGCATTTGTCATGGACATTACACTTTGTAGTGTTATTATGTAGCTCCCTGTATGCAGTTGCAACATTTCATGTGTTCATGTCATTGTCACAGTAATCTGGAAATGTTGTAATAGTTAAAGTGAATTTTCTGGTTTACTAGCAATTTGGGAACCTGGGATGATTCATAACATCATGGCATGGCATGTTCATGAGGGAAGTATAGTAAAGTTGGTAGACATGGCATGTCATACTTCATTCCATGAATTCTGGAGCTTTGCCTACATCCCACGAAGCATGCTATCATCCATTGCTCATTAACAGCGCTAGTTTGTTCAGTGATATTTTCCGACCACACTTAAGAGGCTAACAATGACTGTAAAATTACAAAATGGCACGAGCCTTTTCGTTTTTTTCCCTGCAGCAGACAGTGAAACTTCGAAGTGTGGCTGATGAGAATTTGTGGAGAATCTGCGGAGGTGAATTCAAGTTTGACCTGTGCATGAATCAGCTGATGGGAAGTTTCATGACCAGACCCTGCATCTTCACTCCAGTCGGTAGTTCTACTGCATCAGCTGATAGTCTGCTGGAGACTTCCTCTTTTTTCCCCCCTAACTGTAAATGTGGAGCCTGAATATGCTGTTTGGTAAAGATAGATTTATGTCTTGCCTGCAACCGCATACTTTTTCCCTATATTACTTTAAAGTGATTGAGAAAAATTGGACAAAATTTCTAGCTGTTCCTCAAAGATACTGTAGTCGTATGTCATTATTGCAGCGTAAACAAAAATGATTTCAAAGCCAGCAAATGTGACCTTTGGCCTTGCTCTGAAGTCTGATGTGACAAAAAGAAGCAAATGACGGCGCTGATCGGTAGCGCTTTTTTGTTTTTTGGCAGGCTGCAGCATTTGCTTTGTTTTTCTCCCGGTGCATTGTGGCTAGGGGTGGGCGTTTGGGTTACCCGATTTAATCGGGTCGGGTAATTTGGGTTTTGTGAAATTCGGGTTTTCAAAAATGTTACCCGATAATTTAGATTCGGGTTCGGGTAATCCGGAATTGCCCGATCTTTTTCCTAGCAATGGAGTATATGTCACTCTGAAATTTGGATCGATAAAAATAGAACTAACTACTATGAAAGTTCACATAGACATACAAGATACATCAAATGCACATCATAATGCTTATACAAGCTCATTTCAATAGATAAATCACATTATGGATTAATGACAAATGATAAGATTGGGTAATTCGGGTAAATTGGGTACCCACACTTATTACCCAAATTATCCAAACTAAATTCAGGTTTCTAGAGTTGTTACCCGAAATAGAGATCGGGTATTTCTAGTTTAGGTATATTGGGTACGGGTAGTTCGGATTTGGGTAATGGGTATCGGATTTTTTGCCCACCCCCTAATTATGGCAAGTATGGTGTATTATGGCAAGCATGGGAAATAAGCTATATTTTATTTTTTAGGACCAGTTTGGTAACCTCACTTGTCATGGGATCAAGAGGAATTAAGAAAGGTAGTATGTAAGGAAAATGAGCTCTAAACTTTGTGCTTAGTTTCCTAATGTCAGTTTGGTGGTTGAAGTGACAACACGTGCCATAGAACTAATATTTATGTACAAGTGTTTTTGTTTAAGTCCCAGGGTGCAAAATGTGGATTTGGAGAACAAATACCTCAAAGGAGGATTCAAAAGACACAAGAGAACTCTCAAGTCGCCATCAAGTTGCAAGTGAGTGCTCTGACTTCGTGGTCCAGCTGACCAGTCAGCGGGCCGATTTTTGAAGCATCAAGAAGTCTGGAGAAACCCCATCGAGAGGTCCGGCGAGAAGAAGAAGCCCGAAGGTGAAGATTCAAAATTCGGTGCGAAATCCACACATTGGACGGTCCGATAGGACCATCTAGGTAGAAGAGAAGGAGAAGACCAAATCCCGGCGCTTCAACGCATCAGACGGTCTGATGGTCCATCAGACGAGTTGGACAAAACGATCAACAAACTCAAGACAGTGGGCGTTACACGCATCGGAAGGTCCGATGGTCTCAACGATCGGCTGAAGCTCCAACGGTCGACTCCAATGGCTAGTTGGGTGCACGCATCGGACGGTCCGATGGTCACAACAGAGCAGTTTAAGTTGTTCTCAACGGCTAGTTTTGAGGCTTGGCCTATATATACCCCCTTGTCTGGCCTCCACAGTGTGGTTGGTGACTCCTGAGCTCATATTAGTGTTGATACATATTTTTCATGCCCATTTGAAATGTAGCAACCACATTTGTGAGCCCAACCACCACAAGAGCTTATAGACACATTCTGGCGCAGCGAGAGCTTGCTTAGCATCTTGGTTTAGGCCTATTTGTCTAGTATTCGTGCCTGCGTGCATGTCAATCCCTTGTGATTGTGCGGTTGTAAGTCTTGCGAGACCCTCCAGAATGTGGAGTGGCCGCCACCACCTTTTGAGAGGGAGGAAGACCCTCGGCGGTTTGGCCAAAAGCTTCCCATAATGAAAATGACGGGGTAGCTCTGCGAGAATGACTCGGAAGACCCTAACGGCCCCGACAATCCTCTATCCTTGCGTGGGCGAGGCCGTAGTCCAAGATTACGCGAAAGAAGGGCATGTGTAGGTGTCTACCGAGTACATCCGGAGACCTGATCGGGTTGCTTGACTTCTGAGGAAGTCACTTTGCCATCCTCTACCTTTGTGTGGGTGAGGCCGTATTCTTTTGAGGACTACGCGTGAGTAAAACCCTTTGTTGAGCACCAACGAGGATTAGAGGTGAGACGGCACGTTGGCCTCCCCGAACCTCAGGAAAAAATCTCCGTGTCATCATCGTGTGCCATCGCCAACATCGTCATTGGGAGTTTGCATTTTCTACCTATCCCTTTAGGTACCGCATTTACATTCTTGCAGTTGTGTGCTTACTTTCCTAGACTAGCTTGATAGATTAGTTTCTAGGTGAAATTAGGTTGTAAAACTTGGCCACAGTAGAATTAACAGCACTCGGCAAAGCTGCAGTGCACATAGATAGTTTTATCAAACATAGGTTTTGCTTAGTAGTTGCAGTTTTTAAAAAGCCTTAGTTTTAGAAATCATAATTCACCCCTTCTTATACGTCGGTCCAACCTTCATAGTAAACTACAATATTTTTTTTCAATCTTCTCCAATTTTTATGGGAAGTAAAGCTTCAAAACTAGCCCTTATGGTGTGTTCTCTCTCTTCGTTTACTAACCCGTATAACTTAGCAGCAGGTAGACCCTTCACATTATATAAGGCATGTATCATCTTCAACAGTAGAAAACTATCATTTCATTCTCAATTGTCCACGCAAGATCAATTAAAACGTAGAGATTCCATATCAACAGGAATGTTCTACTTTTTTTATCATGGCTATATAAAAAATCTTACTACCTCCATACCAGAAAACAAGTCGTTCTGGGTTTGTCCTAAGTCAAAATTCGTAAAGTTTGACCAAATTTATAAAGAAATATCGTCATTTACAGAGCCAAATTGATACCTAATGAAAATATATGTGACAAGAAATCTAACAATACTCATTTGGTACTATAAACATTTACATTTTTTCATATAAATTTGGTCAAACTTTAGAAAGTTTGACGTAGAACAAATCCAGAATGACTTGTTTTCTGGAACAGAGGAAGTATTTAAATAGATTTAGATTAATCTAAACCACAATACAGTAACAAAGTTTTAAGTTTGGGGTTTTGGCATTTATACCCTCACTTTGGAGTCTATTAGTGATTTTGTAGTCATTTTTTTTATTTTTGTAAATTACTCTTATGTTTTCAAAACGAAGATAGAGTCTACCTCTGTTTAGTTATTTTTTAATAATATTAATCCGGTGCCAAAAATCATACCCCATATTCTTTTGTAACGGATTGAGATAATACCTCTATTTGCGCCGCTGCTGGCAGGTCTCCCATGCCGTATCATGCCTAGGCCACGTCGTGCCCAGTTTTTCACCGATGGGGCTCTAGTGGATTGTGGGTGAAAGGATAACGGGCATTCTAATCTATTCCCCCCTATTTTGAAAGGTTTTTATATTTGTTTTTAAATGTTTAGACTTTTAGTCTAGCTGCATCAAATAAGGTTAGAGTCTTCATTTTGAAAATATTAGGATAAAATCACAAAGTTTTAAAAATGAAGATAAAAACACAATTGGAGTTGTCAGTAGGCCGAGGTATAAACACTTCCAACCACCTGAAAGACTCGCCAAGCTGGTAGTGGTATAAGTGTTTCCAAAGACCGAAATGAGGATCAATTCCAAGGAAGGATTCACATAGATGAACAAAGATGGCAATTTAAAGGATGGAATTGGGATTCAGATGGGTGAGATCGATGGAATAGAAATCAAGTAGCTTGTGAAAAAAAAGAGGATAGATTGGTAAGCCTAATCTGTGAACAAAGAAGGGAGCAAACACTACAGATTTGTGCGTGTCTTCTGTAGGAGCACCCTCCCCACTCCAGCTCTTCCACCCGCTCAACTCTTTTGAAGGGAGAACGGCCATATTCACTACTTGGAGGAGATCAGAGTCGGAGACGCTGGATGGACGGAATGCGAGGTATGGCGACGGAATTTGTCGATTCTCATCATGCGGGAGCCCATCGGTGGTGTTCTCACGCTCGCTCGCAGTCTTCTTCTTGGGAGCCATAGTTGGAGGATCGTGATTTTGAACGCGCACAGTACGGAATCTCTAATAGCGGATCTCAGGAAGCGTGGCAGCGGAGTAAATGGGGGCAAGTGGGGAATGAGTACTAAGGCAGAGGGAGCCGTTAGGGTATTAGCCTCCCTATAACCTTGATGGAGCCCAGCGCAACTGCCTCGATCGTATGCTCAGCCCTTGACGGCGTCCAAGACCGTCACTTGAGTCGGGCACTCCAACTGCCTCCCTCCAATGTTTCAGTCGGCACAAAGTTCAATCGTCAATATGCCTTTACCATGCTGATCATTCAAAGGCAACGATAATGGGTTTGCATTCGAAAGCAAGCAACAATACTAGATTGATAAGACGAGTTCAAACAGATCACTTCATCATAGGATCACAAGACGACATTACCATGAAGTTCTATTACATTATAGCCTACAACAACAACTACTACTAAGATAAGGCAGCGGCGGCGCTCCTACTGGCCGGTGGCCGGCGCCGTGATGCAGTGGCATTTCGGCACTTGGACCGCCGGGGTCGTCGTCGTCGCCGTGGCCGCCGTCGTTGTCACCCCTGCCCTGGTCGCTGTCGTCGTTATCATCATCATCCTCGTCCTCATCATTGCTCTCGCCCTTCTCCTCCTCCTCGCTGGACCGCTGAGGCCGGAGTGGTTGAGGCCCCACACCATAGCCTTCTCCTTCCATCGGGTCGTCCTCGTCGACGCCATCCTCCTCTAATGCCTCCTCCGCCTCCTCTCCGGCGTCGGGGAAGACCTCGTCGCCCTCACTGTTGTTGGAGTGCGCCGGCGAGTCCTCCTCCTCGTACTCGCCGGCAAAGAATGGGTTTGCCACAAGGTCATAGGCAAAACCCACATGCTTGACTTCATGCCACTGCATGGTCCATCAGCACGCACGGTTGTTTGGCCTTAGCCAATCTCACTGATCACCGTGTCATCAGTCATCACCGCAACCGTGAGCTGAGCAACATGTGTCTCCTCGGAGGATTGCCTTGAGTTACTCCAAACTAATTAAACTTATACTACAAGGACTTACCATTCACCATGAGCTGATCCAACTCCCTCTATGCATAGCCACGCTCAAGGTCCGACTCCCTCTAGGCATGACCACACTCAAGGACCTCTGTTGTCCTGTTGACCATTCAGTTATAGAGTTGAGTCACTTTTGACTTCTCACTACGAAATCTAAAGATCGAAGCATAGAGATCGTAACGAGTGTAGTTGTGTCCTATAAATGCTTAGTATGTGGTACACGACTCCAAGACACAACTCAAATTAAATGCAAGCCAACAAGTTAGAAACTGAAATTAAATGATAATGGACTTTCAGCAACACTGCATGGTGAGCACTAGATGGTTTGGTGATGAGGCCAGAAAACACCGTATATTTCAGTGATGAAATTAGTACTTTGTAAAACTAGATTTATTTTACTAGATGGTCCAATGGTGCACCACACAAACGACCTATAGAATCTTTCACCACACAAACAACCTGTAGAATCTTTCTCAATGTTGGGAGTCCGAGCATAGCCATACTCTTATATTTTTGGGATCCAAACACAAGCTTAATCGGAGGAACATGCTTAGGACATGTTTGGATTAGAGGAATAGAAAACATATGATTTTAAAAAAAAACGTAGGAAAGGGGTCGGTATGGATGTAGTAGCAAAACAGAGGATGGGGGAAAACACAGCAAAATAGTGAGAAGATGTGTTTGGAACACAGAAATCTATAGCATAGGAAAAAAACAGATGAAACACCATCACGACTTAATGATGTATTAATTTAAGCTATTTATGTTTACATGCCTAGTCATGTAACAACAATATAGTAGTGTAAAGCATCCATGCTTATATTGGACTTCCTGATGGAAAAGAAAACATGAGCTAGCACTGGTTGAAATCGTATACGTGCAACGGCATTCCATAGGAAAAAAACTGATCAATCCTTTGATCCAAATGGCATTCCTCCAAATCTTTCCTTTGTTTCCCTTTTCTGTACTTTTTCCGTGAGAATACCCCACTCCAAACACCCCGCCTCAAAAACTCCTTATTAGGGCGTCCCCAACAATAATAGACAGTACTAGCTATTTAATTGCCACATCATACTGCAGGTCCCACGTGACAGATCTTTTTATCATATATTTTCACCAACATCCATGCTGTGGGGCCCGCTTTCATCAATGGCTGACCAAGCAGGCAGCTCCCTCCCGTTCCCCCTTCGCTCGTTGGCCTCGATTCCTGTGCGAGCCTAGCGATGAGTTCGTCGCCAGCGATTTACTTTTTCCGCTTTCTGTTTTCTCCACCTCAGTATCCGATCCTAGTCACTGTCTAAATAGCTAGTTGAAATCCCTTGTTGGAGATGCCCTTAGAAGCATGTGGCCTGTGGATCATAGATCTTTCAAATTTTCAATTGTCTGGAGAATACAATGTGTGTTTTCAGATACGTACATCACTAACAATCTGAGCAGGTATTCCAAATAATCATATGCACAGCGTAAAATCTGTCCAAAATTGTATATAAAAAAGCTTGCCTGCCTGTGCAAAGCTGACATGACGAGCGGCTCTTGAGCCTCCTCGCTTCCCGGCCTCCCCGCGGGAAAAAAAAAAACCAACCATACGAAACTGACCCCATTCCTCCTGTCCTCTCTCCCTCCCCTCCGTTCCGACCGCCGCGCGGCGCGCTTCCCTTCCTCGCCTCCCACGGCGCATTCTCCCACCAACGCAGGATCGCGGCCGCGGTGGCGATCGCGGTCGCGGTCCTGCTCCGACGTCGCGCTCCACATGTCGTCCGTCTCGTCCTCGGCGCCGTCCCCGACGCCCTCGGAGCGGGACGCGCCGCGCTCGCCCACCCCGCCGGCGCCGCCGCTGGTGGGCGCGCTCATCGAGTCGCTCTCATTCCGCAGCTGCGGGTTCGGCCGCGCCGCCGCGTCCGCGTTCGAGAAGGAGGACCTCAGGGCGCGGGCCGCGCTCCCACGGCGCCTCCGCGCCGCCGTGCACGCCGCGATGCGCGCCAGGGACCCCGCCGCGGGGGCGTTCGCGCTCGACAACGGCGACGGCGACGGCGACGGGCGCAGCGCGTGCAACCCCTGGTTCGACGCCACGGCGCACGAGGACGCGCCTGAGTCGCCGCTCATCGCGTTCGTCAACCCGCGGAGTGGTGGGCGCCTCGGCCCCGTCCTCAAGACCCGCCTCCAGGAGCTCATCGGTGAAGACCAGGTCAAATAACCGCGCGGCTCCTCCTCCTCTCTTTCTCTCTCTCTCTCTCCTCTCCATATTTGTATGTCCGTTCCGTTCGTGTTCCGCATTGCGTGCCGTTGCCAGTGACGTCATGAGATGGTCGGCGTCGCGGGGTACGTGGAGCTGCTATCGCGATGTGGCGAAGCGCGGGCGATCGCGCGGGTCCAAGCGGCGCTGGTCACGTCGGGGCTGCTCCGGCAGAGCGCGGAGCTCCACGACGCGCTCATCCGGGCGCTCTCCCGATCCGCGCGCCCGCACCTCGCGCTCCCGCTCTACGCGCACCTTCTCCGCGCGGGCCTCCTCCCCACCCCACACACCCTCCCCTCCCTCCTCAAGTCGATGGCGCTGTCCCCGGCGGCCCCGGGCGTGGGGGCGCTGGCGCTTGCCGTGCACGCCCACGCCGTCAAGCTCGGCCTGGAGCGGTTCGTCCTCGTGAGCAACGCGCTTATCCGCGTGCATGCGGGCCTCCTCGGCCGGTTGGCCGACGGGCTTCTGCTCCTGCGCACAGCTGCTTCCGTGGACGTCGCCTCGTTCAACACCCTCATCACGGCCTACGCCAGGGCGGGGCGTGTCGCGGACGCCAGGGAGCTGTTCGACGAAATGCCTACGAGGAATGCCGTGTCTTGGAGCGCCATGGTGAACGGGTATGTCCAGGCTGGAGATGGAAGGGAGGCACTGGCCATGTTTTCGCAGATGCAGTCTGAGGGTGTCCGCCCGGACGACACTGTGCTGGTGGGGGTGCTCGCAGCTTGTGCGCAGCATGGGGCGCTAGAGCAGGGGAAGTGGGTGCATGGCTACCTGAGGACCAGTGGCTCTAGGATCACGGTGTTTTTGGGCACTGCTTTGGTTGATATGTATGCCAAGTGTGGTGAGGTGAGACTTGCAATGGAGGTGTTTGAGGGAATGAAGGACAAGAATGTTCTGGCCTGGACTACAATGATAAAAGGCCTGGCAATGCATGGGCGAGGATCAGAGGCATTAGTGCTCTTCTCTCAGATGGAGAGCTCAGGTGTCTGGCCGGATGACATTGCCTTCATTGGCGCGTTGTGTGCTTGCACACATGCAGGGTTGGTTGACAAGGGCCGTGAGCTTTTTGATTCCATGGTTTTTAAGTATGGCATTAAACCAAAGATTGAGCACTTTGGATGCATGGTAGACCTTCTGGCACGAAATGGCATGCTTTGCGAGGCCAAAGAGATGATTCAGAAGATGCCCATGAAGCCTGATGCCTTGATCTGGGGAGCTCTGATGGCTGGTTGTAGATTTTACAAGAATGTGGAGATGGCTGAGGATGTTGTCAAGCATTGGATCTTGTTGGAGCCTGACAAAAGTGGTGCTTATGTGCTTCTAGCTAACATCTATGCTGCGTCAGGTAAGCATGCATCCGCGAGGGAAATTAGGCACCTAATGCGTGAAAAGGGAGTGGAAAAGACACCTGGTTGTAGCACTGTGGAGGTTAAAGGAGTTATTCACCAATTCATTGTTGGAGATCTGTCTCATCCTCGCATAAAAGATATTTTGACAAAATGGCACGAGATTGAAACTAGGATAAGATTGGAGGAGGGTTACATCCCAGACAAGAAGGAAGTTTTGTTTGACATTGAAGAAGAGGAGAAGGAGGGAGCTCTCAGCCGGCATAGTGAGAAGCTGGCAATTGCATTTGCTTTGATTAGTACAAGTGACAACATACGTATTCGAATAGTCAAGAACCTCAGAGTTTGCCACGATTGTCATCATGTCACCAAACTAATATCCAAAGTATATGGAAGAGAAATTATAGTTAGAGATCGAGCACGCTTCCATTTGTTCAAAGATGGTAGTTGTTCTTGTAAGGACTATTGGTAGCAGTTAACTTTTTTTGCTAAAATTGGTACCTGATTCATGGGTAGCAGTTGATCAATAAAAAAGGCTTATATTTCACCTTCGTGAACATATCAGGGATTCATGAGCAAAGGGAATGAAGTTGGTTAAAGGACAAATTCTTTGCTCCAACTCATCTATACCTAAAATTATGCAGCTGTCAGTAATTAATCTGCATTGAAGTAATGCTTATTCTGTTGATAAAACTGAAGATATTGCCTTTTCAATATGTAATTACAAGTAACCCACTAAGATATGTGAACCTTGTCTATTGGTCAAGTGGAAAATGCTACTAATCCTTGGTCACTGTTATTACCTGACTGTGGCACTTTAAGCAAGAGATGAGGTGTCCAAAATGGGTGGGGATCAAATCTTTGTTCAGGGAGATTTAGAAAATGAAGGTAGTGAATTTTCTGGGATACATGATGAAACAAAATGGAACAAGGTAGATTCGCATGTTAGCAAAGAAACTTATTATTTCTGTTTTACAATCAATATGTTATGTTTGTACATATGGGAGGCAAGGCATAAGGAGTGTTGTTAATAAGTCCTAGGGTTTTCTGTGCTCTGGAAGTTAAAATTGTTAGCTCTCACAACTGATACATAATTTTCCTGACGTTTATGCAAAATATGACCATAGCTATCTCAAGTGTGTTGAAGTTGGTTCATTTCATATGAATATCAATTGACTTTATTTCGTACAGCCTTGTATGAAATTATTAACCTTTGAAAGGAACATTATCGAACCCAGATGTTACTTAAATTTGAAAACCACCACTTTAAAGTTCCTATCTTTGTTACAGGAAGTCGCCGAAACACTCCTTTTTATGCATGTGCTTAGAGAATGTAATTTTAATTTCTGGAATTGCTCTGTTCAGTTCAGTTCTGTTCTGTTCATGAAACTTTGATATGGCTTGGGACCAAATGCGTTCTTACTGACAACAGCTTTTCTAAATCCAGGTTTTTGATCTTACTATTGTAAAGCCTTCTGACTTTGTGGAATATGCTCTGGCTTGTTTGGAACAACTCGCTGACTCTGGGGACCATAGTGCGAGGTTTGTTCGCCAGAATCTGCGAGTCATGGTATGTATAGAACTTTGGTGGCTGCGATAGATTCAAATAAAACAGTATTAGTTATGAGTTCCTCCCGGTTGTTTTATGCACTGCAAGGGACTAAGAGCTTCATGAGTTACATTTTCTGACATTAGTGTAACCACAAATATTCTAAATAGTACTCCCTCAATTCTATTCTAAATAGTACTCCCTCCATTCTTTTTTATTTGACGCGGTTGACTTTTTTTCAAAACTTTGATCCTTCGTCTTATTCAAAAAATGTCATTACTTATCATTTTTTTTGTTGCTTAGTTTATTAGGTGTACTTTGAGTATGACTTGAGTTTTCATATGTTTGCATAAACTTTTTGAATAAGATGAAGGATTAAAGTTTTGAAAAAAAGTCAACCATGTCAAATAAAAAAGAATGGAGGGAGTATGAAGTATCTAAACATAACACCATTGACTAAAATTACAATGTTTTATGTTTCATATACCAGAAGAACCCTAGAGTAGTCTAGAACACCTTCTCACATTCTTTTTTTTTTCTCGAACGACACAGGAGAGCTGCGTGTCATTTCATTTAAGTGGGGGAAAAAACAGCGGGAAAGGTCCAGCGACCTATCCCGAGTACAGACAAGCCCATAGGCGGGTTTACACAGATGGAAACAAAAGAACGACCAAAGACCACCAGCACCTAGCTAGCTGGGGTCTGTGACCTATTAAGGAGCTCTAGAAGCCCAGAAGCTCCTGCCGCACACCAAAGAATGCCCTCACTTCCTATCCTATGGAGAAGAAGTTGGACATTAGGCTGCATGCCCTCAAACACACATAAGTTCCTGAATTTCCAAATTTCCCAGGCTACCAAAATACAAAGAGTGTTCAGCCCCTTGTGAAAATTCTTTGGCACCAGTTTGACGGATCGCGCCCACCAGGAGAAGAAACCAGAATCAACCAAAGTGGGGGTAAGTTCACCCAACTGCAAGGACTGCAAAACCATGGCCCAGATCTGCCTAGAGAAGACGCAGCCAATGAGAATGTGTTGAAGGGTAACACTATTGTTTCCTTCATGTCCAATTGAAGGGTTCACAAAATGTATAGCCGTGAGCTTTGTTTAGATAGTCGTTTCCCTTGTGTTACTGTGCAAATGATGTTGATATCGCCAGGAATGGTCCACAGTTAGAGCACCCTTTTTGAGTGTGCTCCAACTCATGTATTTTCTGTTAAGGCTGTAGGCTGGAATGAGATCTCCAATGTTACTGTTAGCCAATGTTCCTTGATATTGAGAACTCTACTTTCAGGATATTTTGACCATGGACTCTTAATTGCTACCTCAGGGATAAAAGGGTCGTAGCTTGTAAATAATTATTAATTTCATCTTTCCTAGGTTGCAGGAGGCGATGGTACAGTAGGTTGGGTGTTGGGATGTTTAGGAGAACTATACATTCAGAACAGGGTGCCTGTTCCTCCGGTTGCAGTCATACCACTTGGAACGGGAAATGATCTCTCCAGGAGTTTTGGTTGGGTAAAAGGATCTCTTTCTTTCACTTGACAATCATATGAAGTTACTACATATTTTTCATCACATAACAGTTATTTTCAGGGTGCTTCATTTTCTTTCTCATGGAAAGCATCTGCTAAACGATCTCTCTACAAGGCTATTATTGGCTCAGTTTCTTGTTTAGACAGGTGACTCTTGTTTAGAGGATAGGAAGTCTCTGAGATCTTCAACATATTATGTTGCAATTTTTTTACCTTTTCTGTATTAACATATCTTCCTTGCACTGATTGTGTTTGTATCTTGATATCACCTGAACAAAGAATATAACTGTCCTTACAATTTACTCCCTTTGTTTCCAAATAGATGTTTCAGACATCAGCAATTCAGTATGATCTTATCTGATAGACTAGTTTGTCCATTATCTTTTCGTAATTATTATATGTTGGTAAAAGTATTAAAAACAGAGTCACATGGAATAACTTTGATGATTAAAATCCTATTTTCAGTTCAATACGAAGACTATACATTATTTGGAAATGAAGAGAGTACCTACATATATAAATAGATATGGCTCCCAGCTCTACTTGTGCAGCTATATGTCTATATCAACTTTGTTATATACCACGGTGCAAACTTCACCAAGTGCAACCATATGTTTAGCTTAGTAGAATTGTGAATGCAGATCATGTTGACCTGTTAGGCTGTCTCCAGCGCCTTCCTCATTCCCAGACCTCAAATTCAAACTCTTCTATGCGAACAGTACCAGAACAATGCCAAACAATGTCAGATTCCTCAAAATCGCTATACTGCTGGAGACAGCTTTAGACAGCTTTAGATTTTTATACCCACATCAGGGCCTAGGGCAGTCCTCTTCATGAGGGCCTGTTGAATATAAATGGGACCAACTTAGGAGGAACTGGTGGTTTTTCACTAAGAAGAAATAGGCATCCAAATTCGAGTTGGAGAGGACTCGAACTTGGGTGGTTAGGTGCATGGCCACTATGGCTCTCTCCAACGGTTGACACAAAATGAGGAATCCTGCACTGTTCTGGCACTGTTTTGCACTGTAGACACAGTGAGAGATGATTGGAATAGTGGATGAGGAATAGGGAATACGGAAGCTACTGGAGATAGCCTAACCAGTTGAGCTAGGCTCACTTCCTGCCCTAGGGTGTTACTTTGGTGGGTCATCATTTGGTGATTAAATCAAAAGACCATCATTGCCATCCTAGAAGTTTTCAAGACCATGTTTAAGCCTTTAGATGTTTTTTAGAGAAAGGTGGCCCATGCTCCCTCTTGCAATTTCTATAGCTTGTTACTTGATGTTGTCCTCGTTGCAAGTATGGAAAATTGCTTTCATTCTTGCACCAACTATATTCAAGTAATTAATCTTTATAATCTGTCTGCTTCTTCAGTAGGCAAGATATATACACCTATTTTTCCCACTTCCAATGCCTCATACTATGTTGCCCTTGTGCAGTTGGCATGTCGTTGTTTCTATGCCTGAAGATGGAGAAGAAGAAAAGGAAGAATTAGACCTCCCTCACTCGCTTAGGCATCTTGGAGAGTGTACATTTTATGATGTAATGTGTCAATGCTTGTAGGTTACCTTGTTGGGTTGTCACTGTCATGCCTTATGGTAGATTAATAGTAATAGAAGTCTCTCTTTCCTACAGGATGGCACTGCTACAGGAGAGTTGACTGAAACAGTTACCTGCTTTGATGGTATTTTCTATAATTACTTCAGCATAGGTAATTTCCTTTTCACCCAATACATTGTTCAAGCACATGTTTGTCAGCAACTCCTTAGCCATTGGATTATTGAGAGCTTTTAAGAATCACGCGGGGGGGGGGGGGGGTGTGGGGAGTTATTGTTATATATAAGTAACATAATCTTCAATCCATTTAATTCCCTTTTTGAATCTTTCTTTTTTTTCTCGAATACACAGGAGAGCTGTGTATCATTATAGTAAGAAGAAACAAGGGGTAAAAAACTTACAAAAGCACACCCAACTGCCCAGCCGGGATTACAAAGCAACACACACCTAAAGGATGAGAACCACCACAACCACAAAAGCACCGCCCAGAATCAAACCGCTTCAGGTGCTAGGCCCCTAGCCCCGGCTAATCTCCACTGGTGCAGTTCCTTGGTAGCAAGGAGCAACGCACAAGCCATATTTGGAGATGCACCCTCATACACACACCCATTTCTGTGTTTCCAAAGGCTGTGTTCAGCCGGCGGGCTGCCGTGGGCTGCGGCTTGATGCCGCAGCTGGAGCCTGCAGCCATAGCCGCAGGCAGCGTGCCGAACGGGGCCAAAGAGTAAACGCACCCAAAATAACTAAAGAATTGAGGCCTTTTCATACTTGAATTTTCACAGTAGTGGAGACAGATTCCCACCAATCATTGAACTTCTCCTCGCCTAGCTGAGGACATAGATTTTGCAAACTCAACTTCTGCAGCAGCTTGAATCAAAATTCTTGGCCAAAGGCGCAAGACAACAGCAAGCGATTGATGTTTTCTCCTGTTTGATCACAAAGAGGACTGCTTGCCGTGTGTGCAAGCCCGCGTTTTGCAAGGTGGTTTGCTGTCCAGCACCTATCCCTAGCAATAAGCCACATAAAGAAACGACACTTGCCAGGTGCCCAAAACTTCCAAATTCCCACGGTCTGAAAGTTTCCATTCCTTGGAGCAGGTTTTTGTAGGCAAATTTTACCGAATACTTGCCATCTGAGAAGAACCTCCAAACATGAGTCGTCCACGGATCCACCTTAGGTTGAAGGGACATGTTATGGTTGGATTGCTGGATAAGTAGATAGTAGATAGATCCGTGACTCGCCCTCTCTCAGGAGGCTCTGGGCTGCACTTAATGATCTATTTTCTGCTTAACCCTAAACTGATACAAGGACCTCTCTTTTATAGAGAGGGCTGACTTGACCCCTAAGAAATACCTAACTTGACTCCTAAGAAATATCTAACCAAATCTATCTTATCTCTTTCCTAACAAACTATCTAATCAAATCTATCCGGCCAATACTCCTGCCATAACACTTCACCACCCCTTGAAGACAGCTCGTCCTCGAGCTGGGATAATGCTCAACAATGAAGACCGAAGATGTCGATGTGGACAGGCGCCGGATAGGAGTACGAACGTGAGTACCCCTTGCCAACTCCACGCTTCAGGGCTTGTCATCACCGCAACGTGGAAGGGATGGCACGGTACTGCTGCGGGAGGCGCCGTGAGGGGGTGACGCAGTACAACGGCCTCTACGCACAACGGCCGGTGCATCACCGAAGCAGGGACGACGGTTGACGGCGACGAACAGGAACCTGCGGGCGATGTCAGGCGGTACATCACGGCCGACGACGGGCTGGTGGCACGGAGATGCAGGTGGGAACGCCTAGGGGGCTGTGGGTGGCGATGAGGCCGCTGCAGGCGATGACGGACAGCCGGTCACGGGCGGCAACGCGCCCGCTGCAGGCGACGACAGACGGGCAGCCGTGGGTGGCGACGAGCCGAGCACAGGCACCGGGGAGGGCGGGGGGGGGGGGGGGGGGGGGGCGCTGGACAACAGAGCCTCAACGATTGTTGTAGGTGCAACAGTCTTGTCCGTTGCCGGTGGTGTCACGACAACGGAATCGCGCCTCGCAAGGATCTCCTTGATGGACTCCCGGAGCTCAGCACAAGGATCAAATGGGCAAGCCCCTGCTTCCGGCGTGCTGGATGGTGGCGCCACAAAGATAGAGTCGAACCTTGCAAAGGCAGCGAGGAGCTTATCCACACCATCCTAGAAGGTTGTGGCGGAGAGAGGCTGGTCACCCATGGCTGCAATGAAGACGACGGCGGCTTGGTGGCGATGCGCAGGAAGGAGCGCGGCGGTGGTTTTTGATCTGGCGAGGGATTGGAAAGGGATGGCTAGGGTTCTAGGAAGGCCGTGGCACTGTTCACGCGCGGGTGAACAGTAGATGGTTGGGGGTGCAGGATGCCGGCCGGGGGCAGCGATGAGAGCTCGGGTGCAGTGAAGGGAGAAAAAAAAATCGGGTAAGATTTGAGGCCGGAGGATCGAAGGCTCTGATTACCAAAGATGTTATGGTTGGATTGCTGGATAAGTAGATAGCAAATAGATCCGTGACTCGCCCTCCCTCAGGAGACTCTGAGCTGCACTTAATGATCTATTTTCTGCTTAACCCTAAGCCGATACAAGGACCTCTCTTTTATAGAGAGGGCTGACTTGACCCCTAAGAAATACCTAACTTGACTCCTAAGAAATATCTAACCAAATCTATCTTATCTCTTTCCTAACAAACTATCTAATCAAATCTATCCGGCCAATACTCCTGCCATAACAGGACACCTCTGAAATTAGATCCCATAGCAAAAGAAACTCAGTAATAACACCTGCAGTTAGAGCACCCTGGATGTCAGCGACCCAAGAGTTGTCAGTAAGAGCCTCCAGGACTGACCGCCTTTTGACTCTTCTCTTGTTGACCTTAGCGAAAACTTGAGGTGCAATATCAGCAGTTTTTTTGGCCATGAAATCCATCTGTCAGACCAAAAAAGAGTTCTAGCACCGTTGCCCACTTCTGGGATCACTGCTATGGAGAAGAAGGCCTGGACATTTTTATGAACTTGAAGACGAAAAATAGCCCAAGGATGGCCAGGGTCAGTCCTTTGTAACCACAACCATCTCAACCGGAGAGCCCAGCTTAGATTCTGGATGTTTGATATACCGAGGCTGCCCAAGCAGTGTCCATCTTTTGCATTCTTCCTTCCTTTCCATAGGAAACCCCTTCTTATTTTATCTATAGCCTTAATAAGTAATAACCAAGGAGGGAGATCTACTGCAATAGCCAAATAGACGACCATGGATGTAAGCACATGTTGTATGAGAATCTTCTTCCTTCCTTGCTTAACAGGTCTACTTTCCAACCAGGCAAACGGTCCATGATACGGTCAATTATGGCCTGAATTATGTTGTGTCATACCAAGTGAAAGGGTTTCAAGATTCTTTCCTTCATTATTTCAGCTGAGAACTTGGTGGCGAACTGTTTGAAACATGTGTGACCTTCTTCAATGTGTTATTGATACATAAATAATTAAACCTTGGGTCACATCTTCCTGCATCTTTTTCCTACTGTATATTTGTATATCTACAGGTGACCCTTTGTTGTGCCTTATTAATTTTAATTTACTAATAGAGGGAGGTAATAACACATTCTCTATATTGCCTTGGAGATAATGAGAGTTTTTTTCCATAATGGACGAATCTGGAATTTCATTATTAGGTCGCAACAAAATTACTGAGTACCACCAACGCCAAGTTTAATATACCACCACAACATGTGTGACCTTCATGAATGCGTGAGCCTGCATTTACTAATATAGAAAATGATATATAGGGCATTAGTTCTCAAAATATGCATGCTGGGATTCTGTTGGTAATTACCTGTTACCATATGTTGTCATCCCACTCTTCATAATATGTTCATTACATAGGTATTTTTAAGAACGGGTCTTAACAATCCTTTTCTTTTTGCGATGCAGGAATGGATGCTCAAGTGGCTTATGGATTTCACCAACTACGTGATGAAAAACCATTTCTTGCAAATGGACCTTTATCCAATAAGGTAAGTAACTTCTGGATGCTCTTTCACACATTTATGATAACCCAGCTGATCAGTACCTTAGACCCTGATATTGATCGTTCAAGATTTATATATGGTTTTAAAAACTTTTATGAATTATGAAGGGAAACTTTTCAATGTTTGATTGTAACAAACTTAAGAAGGATTGGCATATACAGCAGATCAGATGTCAACGTGAAGGAAATTTCATTGGTCAACTAACAATGATGTTTCCATTTTAAGAAACGGAAATCAATCTGAATAACATATATTCTATTCATCATATTGTATAGTTTTCCTTTGGGCAATCCAAAGGGAAGAATTACTTTTCATTCAGCTATGTTTTGCAAGTCGTTTACATTCTCTCAATTGTATGCAAAGAAAAGGTGAGATATAAACTTTTAAGTGTGGTCTTCTTTTATAAACCTAGTGTGAAATATTTAGTACTACCTCCTCCCATTAATATATGACGTTTTTAGTTCGATTTTGAACTAAAAAATGCCATTAATGACTGGAGGGAGTAATATATATAGGCTCAACTAGTTTTTAAGGCCATCTCTTTTCTCTTATATAAATCCCTCTAGCAATAATAGTTAAGTACAGTTGATCATTTCCCTTTTCTTCTATAACTTCAGAATAAAAATAAACCTGAACTTGCAGCTTAGAGTACACATTTTCTAACTAAAGCAGTGATGATTTTAGAAATTTTGGTTTCACTGCGTGTATCAAAGCATGCAGTATCCATTGATGGTAGTTCTTTTAGTTTGGTATTGGTCAAGGTAGAAATAAGAAAGAAAAAGAACGGCATCAGCTCAATAACATGAATTAAGAAACAAAAATAACACAATTGCACTACAATAGGAATTAAATACACCAACTATCCATGAATTTGTCACAGTGTGCAACTTAGGTCATAAACTCTGAAAATGCATTTCTAGGTCCTTAAACTTGTAAACTGATTCATTAAGGTTCAAAATGCCGAAAATACCCCTGTAGTTGCTGACTTTTCAATATGAAATCACCACACAAACATGCCACATCATCAACTATAGGGGTATATTGGGTATTGGACCTGGATAGGACATTCGACAAGTTTAAGAACCCAGAAATATATTTTTAGAGTTCATGTAACTAAGTGGCATACTGTGACAAGTTCAGACTGTTGATGTATTTAACTCTTGAAATAATACGCATATTCACTGTGGGCTCAAACAAAGTTGGGCTCTTTTGTGTGACTATTGTGATGTTTGTTATGTGACCTATATTTTTGAATACTTTTAGAATGAACTTTTCTAACTGACTTACTGATTGGCTGATTTTGTGACAGTTAATTTATGCAGGCTATACCTGCAAGCAAGGGTGGTTCTTTACGCAATGTATTAGTGACCCTGAATTAAGGTGCGATAGCTGCTTTTCTTTTTAATTTTTAGTGAATCATACATCTTTACAGATACCTACATGTATGGTAACTCCACTGATCAAGTGATAAGTTTAAATTTTACTATTTTCTATTTGTTTACAAATCAACTAATACTATGTCCATTTTTAATGTTCATCAATGGCCTGCGTCCAAACATCAACAGGGGTCATTTCTAAGCAGTTCTGATAGTTAAGGATTAGTGTTTTAGATGGTTTCGAAGTTGCAAATTTGTAGTTGGATTCTGGTCATAGTGGAGGTTGGAGTTTTTCCTTTTTCTAATAGAGAAATGGGTATTCTTTAAATAGTAGCATGTGATGAAATTTGGACTAAATTCTCTGGAAACATAACTGTACTAGTTTACACTGGATTCCTGTAATAGGATAAATATTTCAGTTGCTGGCAATAACGGACTAGGACTAGTCGACTCTTTAGTTTAGATGTCAGATATATATGTTATCAGTTTCCTTCTGAATTCTACTTAATCTTTATTGGTTTTTAAGACTTAATAGTTTTTTTTTCAATAATCTGAGTCCAACTCATCCAGGAAAAGAAAATGTTCTTCACTAGGGTAGACTGCATGTTCTTTACACTTTCTGGTCAGCAATTTAATCACTAGCGACACTGATTTATCAAACCCAGTGTAGCAGAGGCTGTATCACTGTATGAAATCTCTCACTTTATCCTTTCGATATGTCAGGGGATTGAGGAACATTATCTGTTTATCAATCAAGAGGATGGATAGCTCTGAGTGGGAGAGCATTCCTGTACCATCGAGGTAAGCTGGCAAACTGCGCTATTTGGATAGCTAGGGATCATGCTTCCACGCATAGAATATGAAATTAATTTGATATAACAATCTGTGATGCAGTGTGAGGGCTATTGTTGCATTAAACCTCCACAATTATGCAAGCGGAAGGAACCCATGGGGAAATTTGAAGCCTGAATATTTGGAGAAGGTGTGTTCAGTAAATTACTGTGATCATTCATCACATCAATCTCATAACATTACCATTGTCTTCTGATAAATTCATTTATGCCAATAGAGAGGATTTGTTGAAGCCCAGTCATATGATGGTCTTCTTGAAATATTTGGATTGAAGCAAGGGTGGCATGCATCTCTAGTGATGGTTGAACTTATATCTGCCAAGCACATAGCTCAGGTACTTACTCTCTTTGTTTTGAGTAGTTACTAAAGATCAGTGTCTATTGGCATAGCTATCCAATGCTATTTTGCGAATCTCATTTTTAGAGAGGTGGTTTCCCATCATGTACATACAGCACTATTTGATAGGACAACAGATAACCTGCTATATGCTCATTTTCTTTTCAGAAGTTCATTTTCACTATAATTGTATGTGAAATTGTGAATAACAAGGCATATTTCAGTGTGAAGTACAGTTCAGGTACAGTGAGACTGGAAGTAGATAAATATGGAGTTAGACTTATATTTGTTTAGACTCTGTTTGATGACTCGTTACCTTAAGTGAGGCCAAAGGTTTACACCTTTTGTCATGAAAATGTGAGTTCTTGCAAGGTCAAAATGAAAAATTCGATTATTTCATTAAGACAGGTAGGGTAAATAGTGAAATTGATTTAGTCTATTAGGCAATAGCACAAATGAAAAAAAAAAAGAGTATCTATTACTACTTCTGCTCTCAGAAGGAACCATATAATTTGATGCTATTTTCAGGCAGCAGCAATACGAATAGAGATCAAAGGTGGGCAATGGCGTGATGCATTCATGCAAATGGATGGGGAGCCGTGGAAGCAACCACTTAGCTCCGAGTATTCGACATTTGTTGATATAAAGAAGGTTCCTTACCCCTCACTGATTATCAATGGTGGAGACCGTTAGCTGGTGACCTTTTTTTTTTGTGTGTGTGCCATGGCATCGCTGGAGCTACCAAGAAATATTCTTGGCTTCCAGCTTGGAGAGCTACAGCCCCTTTATCAAGGCTGTCTGCAATTGTAACTGTATATTGAATTGAGCATGTACGTGAAACAACAGAATGCAATGGTGTCTACCCGTACTTATACTTTGGTCACAATTCTGGCTGAAATTCTTCGTACTGCATCAAGCTACTTATTTGATATGTAGCTGATTAGATCACCTGGGGCAAATCGTGCGTTGCTAGCAGCGATGGCGATAAAGATTTGTTAGGAGCTACTTGGAGAAGAAGAGGGAAGGTCGGAAGGAGCCGACAGTTTGCGCTGCAGGCTAATCCTTTAGGACCATGAGTTGCACGCAAACATATCGCGCGACCCCTTTCCACCAGTTACGTGTGAACATCTGCCTAAAAGCAAACAGCGAATCCACACACATCGCTTTCAAGGTGATATTGCTGTTGATGCTAGCGATAAAAAAAAGTGATGCATTTTCTTCAAATGAACGTAACTTTCGCTTCGAGTGGCCGTTTTCAAATCCAATTGCACCACCGTGTTCCTCAGGACAAGATCTATAAAAACAAGACCGATATTAATGTGTTTTGATGTTGTCTTATGCATGTAGCAAGTTTTATTATATACAATAGTAAATGATGTATTAAGTATAGCAAGTTGTGCTATGTTTTGAAAATAGCAACTTCTTTTATATATTTTGTAGAAATATGTGTATGAACATATAATAACGTAACGTAACTTGTATTTCGATTTCATTTGCATTATTACTAGCTGTCATGCTCGTTGCGATGAAATTTGCAAAATAAGATCAAATTTGATAGATTTTTGAAGTTGAGTTTAAATCTACTACCAACTTGTGTAGATGTAACAACTTGTGTACAAAATGTATAACAAGTTATATCAAAACAGTGGTATTATCGTTTACATGACGTGATATATAATCTTATGTGAAGACTATGTATCGAACTTATACAAAAGAATAGTGGAGACTTATGCTGTACTTGTCAAGTTGGTACATCGTATAATATAGTTTGCTATATAACTATGCATATATAATTTTTCAATTTGACAAACAAGGTAAGATGTAATTTTTAAAATAAAACATAAGTTGCTACTCATGCTATACATAAGTTGCCACTCATGCTATACATAAGTGGCTAGTCACATAAAATGACCTCAAAACATTTAGGTATTCATCTTATTTTGTAGATCTCATTACAAAAAACATAATGGTGCAAACGAACTTAAAATCAGATACTTTATGAGAAAGTAATTATCATTCGAAGAAAATAGAACTGTTTTTATCGCTTGCATCATCGATGATGTCATTCAAAAGCGACTTTCCTCCTAAATTGAACGTGGGATGATAAATGGGTTGACTGTCCACCAAACTAGCCTAGCTTCCTCCATACTAAGACAGCCTAGTTTTCTCCGCACTAGGCCAGCTGTCGGGGAGGGGGGTCGCACGAACAACGTATTGCGCGACCAAATCGTGACGTAACTTTTTCGAATCTTTTAACCCCTCGTTACATGGGTCGACACCATTTTGGGCCAGCTACCTGAATACTCGACCCCCTAGGTCGTGTCCCTCTGCGAGGCCTGGAGTTAGCTTGACCGTCTTTCAGTGGGTGTTCTGGTATAATAACATCCCCTCTGTTGAAGACCTGCATGTCCCTAAGCAAGAGCCCATGGGAAACATTGCTTGAGCTCCTTCATGTCTTCCTAGGTGGTGAGAGAGTTCGGCCGACCAGACCACTTGATAAGGACCTGAGCAATTGACGTTGAACCTCGAGGCACTAGCTTCTTGGACAAGACGCGCTCTGTTCTGAGGTCAGCGGCGGTGGGTTCTGCGGTTATCTGCATCTGAAGTTAAAAGGATTATTCTGCTGTCAGCGGCGGTGGATTCTGCGGTGGATTGCCATTGGCCTGATTGTGATCCTCCGGTCCATTGCCTCTATTCTTTATGTTTACCATATGGTGGCAGCAGTTGAGACAACATCAATAAGCAATTGTTGCATATATCTAGGGTGATAAATAACGGTAACCGATAAAGTAAAGAGAAAAGAGCAGATGGCTATTTATAACCCCGAACGATCTAATCTTTATTAATTAATTAATTTAATTAATTAATTAATCTTTATAGTTGTTTATACTGTGGACATATAACACAGCTAGACTATTAATCAAACAAAGAACCAAATCAAGCATAGTTCATCATGATAAACATTCACACACTAAAATAAAGCGTGCTAACGAGACATTATAAGGATAATCTAATTCTCATATAAAAACATCCTTACGATGACATCTATAGAAACGATATAAATACTTAAGTTAAGTTCTGTACGACAGAACAAATAACTAAAAAAAATTTCGGACATAATGTGAGCAATTAATCAGTAAAAAATAAAATAAAGATGAAGTATTTAAAAAATCAGCAGATAAGACAAAGAAAAGTGAAGTCCTTAAACACGACCAGTTCTAAACTACAGTCGACATGGTTCTAGTATCAAATTTGTCACGCCCGGTTTCAACGAATAAAACCGTGCAACATATATATGCGCCAAGAAATATCTCGCATATATATGACAAATTACAAAGTACCACGACACATGCCAAAGATAAAAACGTACATAACATTAAATATATCATTATTACACTATGAAACAAGTGTTTAACTCAGAGTATAACGTAGCATAGCGGAAACATAAAACATAAAAATAACGGCGCCACAGGGATGTCAACTAGTGAACGAAACGCCTAATACTCGTCGTAATCCTGCACATAGTCTTCGTTACCTCCATCATCTGAGCAGCGGTGGGATTTTTCCCCCAACAAAGAATAAATATAAAGAAACAAGCATGAGTACAGAATACCCAACAAATATAACATAAACCATGAGGCTCTATGGTTAGCTGACAAACTGCATTAGCTTCTAATTTAAAATTTTTTATTTAAGGCCTATTTACTATGAATTATTAGTAACAAAACTATTAGCCCAAAAGATACTGTATAAGAAATAAATAAGATTAAACAGATATAACCATTATTATAACCATAAACAAAACTAAGGAACCTCAGCCAATAGTCCTTCTAATCACTGGGAAGGATTTGGGCCGCTCATAACCGTGAGCACGGCTAACATATTAGTTTTACACTCTCGAGAGATACCGACAAGTCGTGAGTTACGCTAGGAATTCATCACATTATCGGAGATGAGATGACTAGCAAGCGCACTACGAAGCCTTTACAAAGATTGCGTTAGTAAGGTGTAACCGCTAAGATTTCAGGTTTCGCAACCGTGGAGCAAGCCTTAAGGGAAAAAGCACATACATATAACGCAAAGCACACTCAACCCAAGTAGCGCGAGGACCACAGAAACTCACTTCCCCTCTTGCCCCGCAGGTAAGTTACTCCCAAATCAAAACAACCTAATTAATCAGCTAAGTCCGTCCCATTCCAGTCTTGTGGTAGCACTGTTGTCCCAGATGGTCGCTTTGTGATTCGGTCCGTAGGGAGAGAACTAGCAAAAGCACATGAGCACATTGCTCAACCTCCCTAAACCATGTTGCTAAAAAGCCATATTAAAATGGATATAAACCGATCAGGGTCAAGCCCAATAATTAATTGCATAGGATTATTAATCAAAATTAAATTTACAAAAGGACATAAGTTTGCGCAGCACCTAGCACAACTTAATCATATGCATCCCGAAAGGTAAAAATATAAGGAATAAAGTATCTAGATAAACCTTACAGGCATATAAATTAAAATGCACATGCAGTAAATAGAAAGATTATTAGGAGTTGTTATGTTATACTTGCCTTTCTCAAAATTTATTCCTCGCTGCTGCTCAGAGGCTTCTGGAGGTTGCTCTTCGAACTCAACAGGTGGATCAACGTCTACGCACGATACACGGCACCAAACAAGCATCAATATGATCACACATACAAGCAAACAAATGCAAAAGATAAGAAACAGTACATCATGACATAAAAACAGAAGGTAAAACATATTTAAAATTATTCTACACATTTATACGATCGCGTGGGCGCGAGAATCATCGAAAACGGATTTAAAACGTGAAAGATACGACCTTTTAAAGGTGATAGGACCTAAATTGGAATATATTTCGAAAATTAGGGCTAAAACAATAAAAACAAGGCCGGCTTAAAACTGAGATGGACTGCGGGTTAATTTCGATAAAACGGAAGGGCTCTATTGCAAAACTGCCACGGTTGACCGGCGGTTGACTGGTATTGACTGGCGTTTGACCGGTCTCCGGTGGATTTGGATCGTTGGATCAAGATCGATCGGCTAAGACCGGAGGGGAGTAGCCTGGCCGACGGCGACCACAGCTGGCGGCGGCGTATCGCCGGCACCTCGCCGGAGAAGGCGTGTGGGGGCTCTGCAGGGCGCGGCGCAAGACTAGAGCAAGGCCTGGGAGCGAGAGAGAACCACGGCGAACTCACCCAGAGGCTCGGGAAGGGCGGAGGTGCGACGGAGAGGACTGGCGGCGCGGCGAGGCCGACGGCGGCGGTAGGCGTACGCGGACAGCGTCGAGGAGCGGCTTCCGACGTCCAAGAAACGGCGGAACGGGCTCGGGGTACTCCTGCAACGGTGATGCAGGGGTTAGTTTGGCCGGAGAAGGTCCTCCACGGCGGAATTGCGCGGCGGCGGTGGCTCACCACGGCGGCCTTCGGCGAGCAATCGCCAGCGGCTCAGAGGGAGACGGGGCTCACGGATGGCACAGTGAGTTTCCCCACGTCGGTGCGGAGCTCGGGGGCCAACAATTGGCACCGAGGGGACAGCGGAGACGGCTGCCGGCGGTGGCGGCTCACCGTGCGGACTCTGGCGGCGGAAATTGACGAAGGTGGCGGCCGCTAGGGCTTGGGCTAGGGCGTGAGGGCAAAAAGAGATGGTGGCAGAACTAGAGGACCCCTTTATAGAGTAGGAACTAGAGCGGTGGTGGTGAATTTGGCTCGGACTCGAGTTCAACTCGAGTTCCAGTTCGGGTCGTGGCGTGGCCGCGTGGCGGTGCGGGAATTGGTGAGCGGGCCCGGGGCTTGGAGTTGGCGGCCGAAGGAGGGTCCAGCTGCAGAGGCGAGAGGCTGACGGGGGTGGCGCGCAGGCCACACGCAGAGAGAGAGCAGGGCAGCGCGGGCGGTGGCTTGGGGAGGAAGAAGACCCTGACCGGGCGGGCCCACGGCGCAGCGGCTCTGGGAGGCGGGTCCACCTACAGAGAGAGAGAAGGAGGAGGAGGGCGCCGCTGGGCCGGTTCTCACTGGGCCTGGCGGCCGCTAGGGGGAGAAGGTAGGATGGGCGGGCCGGCCGGTTGGCTGGCCTGCTCGTCCCCTTTCTTTTTTTCTCCTCTCTTTTTTTTAAACCAAGGCCAAAATCAAAACCAAAATTCAAATAAATTTGAATTCTAAACCTTAGTGCATACAGAAATAAAACTATGCATCGGCATGAAAGTACAACAAAAGTTGATCTATGATTAATTTTAATTATTGTAGATAAAATAAATCATTAAATGCATGGCTAAGCATATATAATCCTAGTAAATTAAATAAACCATATTAAATTTATTGTAAAATACTGGAATTAAAATTATGGTGTTAAAAGTACCAGGGCGAGAGAACTGAGCGATAGACGATTATTCTTGAGAAGATCAGGACGTCGCTCAGAGACCAGTACAGAGAGGAGATAGCTGCTCTAAGGTCGCTGGTGCACAGTCAGCTTGGCTTGCCTCTAGCGTAGCTACAGCCCACTTAGATGGTTCCAGCACCTTCTAGGCTCACTCCTGCAGCACCTTAGCTCACTCCTGCTCCGACAGCAAGTGTCACCACTCCGGGGACCTTCCCCCTGTCAGACCTGGTGTGGACGGACCTGCGACCAGTGCTCTCGCCACTACCAGCGAACGCACTTACCTTTGAGTCACCGGTTCGGGTTCCCACGACTGTCACTGCTCTTGCTCCTACCTCCTTCCGGCCAAACTGATACGGGCTCTCCCTCCAGGCGCGATATCCTTGAGCAGATAGTACAGCCAGTCCTCGCAGGTGGCACAACCAGACAGCACTGCACCAGAGAGGTCACAGGCAGACACTACTTAGCCACACATAGTGTCTGAGACACTTGAGGCTGCTGAGACAGATACACAATAGTCAGCCGAGGCAGAGTAGCTGACAAAGCCTGAGAGCACAGCTGAGCAGCAAGCATAGCCCGCGATAGCAGAGCAGTCAGTACCTACAGTTTTTGCCTCTGCGACTCCTGCTACTGAGCCTGCCGACACTCCCTCTGATCCAGTAGATGAGGCTATTGAGCAATTGATGAGCTCTGATGACAAGGAACCCTCTCGCTTCCACACTGAGCCGTCACGACCTTCTTCTCCTCCGAGTGCTTAGCGCCCCTCCTTGGTCATCGATGACAAAGGGGGAGATATAGGTTGGAGTGAGATGGTAGGGGGGTAGGGCTTTTTTTGCTTTGTGGGCTTTTGGAGAGACATGCTTGTAGTATATGGGTTGTATGACATGCATCTTTTGGATCTTGTGATTGGACATGACATTTGGCTCTTGTGTATGCACTGTGTTATCATGTCTAGATCACTATGGGTGAGCCTTCGAGCTCCGTGTGGTTAATCCTTTGTCTAAGGCTAGAGTAGTTGATGTTATTTTTAATTTATTCACCATTTCTACTCCTGCCGTCTTTTACTTGTCATCAATCACCAAAAGGGGGGAGATTGTAAGCATCTAGGCCCTAAGGTGAGTTTCGGTGATTGATTGATAAGATTATTTGTTGTCTAATAAACTAATGAGTGCAGGTTTAATAATGAATTTATAATGGTTGCTCATTGGTTGATGGTAAATGGTCCCTAATTCAAGTACTCTATCTCATGGAAGCGGACGTGGTTTTCATCCATATCTCGAAGGTTAAGGACTCTTCTAGAGTCAGGGATTAAAGGAGTTGAAGGATCCTTGCCTATCTAGGGGTTTCTAGTTTTCTAGTGTCCGCACTATTAAGAGGGGTCAATGGTTAGTAGCTTGGTCGAGTCAATTGCCAAGCTCTTGGATGCACACACAAGCTAAAAGCTCAAAAACATGAAAGGTGCAAAATACAAAGGTACATAGTCCAAGGAGACTCAAGGAAACATCAAAGTGGTTGAATAAAATCAGAATCAACAGAAAATGCATGGACCGTATGGTCCGGTTTGGAGTTTTTTAGTGGAGCGCACCATTTAACTCCAAGGGATTTTCTCTACAGTCTGAACTTCATGCAAATCAATTAGAGAGGAAGGTCCGGTCTAGTGTTTACGGACTATCTCACGTACCAAGTTTGTTCAAGATAGACCCCGGCAAAGAATGAAGAAAATGCACAGACCGGATAGTGCGGTTTGAATAAACTATCCTCGGACTGTCCTAAGTAACTCGTAGGGGCAAAAGCCTTGGACTAGAGCTAAATGGAACGGTTCGTGAAGACCGTCTATGGATCATACCATGAAATCCGTGGGTACCAAACCCTTGGATGGGCATCAAGATTGGACGGTCTCTCAAGACCGTATACGGACCATACCAAGAAACTCAGTGGTATGGACTAGGAAGAAATTTCAGTAGACAATGGACCGTATAGTCTGGTCCCTGCAGAGCAAACCATAGACCGGACTACTGTACAGTGATGTCAATACCCAGTGACCGTTGGGAAAGTGAATGGACTGTATGGTCCGGTCCGTGGAAAAGTGCTAGACCGGACCATCCGATCTCCTCTGGATCAGCCCACCTCTTTTACAACGTCCCTATCAGCTTAGGGGGCTATATATATGGGTTACTTGGGATCATTTCATGCTCTTTGACACTCTAGCAACTTCATACACTCAGAGAGCCACTGTGCTTCAACTCTTTGCATCAACCACTCACATACTCACACTTTGAGAGCAAGATCAAGGTCAAGGGCTTGTGTGCATCCATCTTGGTGAGGAGCAAGATCAAGTGAAGACTGAAGGTTTGTTACTCTTGGTGTTTCGCAGCACCTAGGCAGACTTGGTGACCGGGGTGCGTTCTCGGAGCTTGCTAAGTAGATTGTGGAAGTCCGAAGAACATGGTGTACAAGGCTTGAGCTCCACCTTGCCGGGATGGCGAACATAGACTCTTAGTGAGCGCCCAAAAGCATGGAAAGCGGCAAAACAATTTAGGGTGTGCCGCAACGTGGACTAAGGGAGGGTGCCAAACCTCCAATACCATGGGAAAAAATCCGGTTGTCCATTCTCTTTTTTCCTCTATTTGATGCTCCTATGTTTCTTGCTATTTTCGTGCTTTGCATCTTGTAGTCACCATGATTAGTCTTCTTCTTGGCTAATATCTTCCTTGTTCATATGGTCATTGGTGTTGCAAGTAGTAGCTTCCGTTGTTGTTTATTTTCCACTAGCATGTGTAGACTTTCATTTCCTTGTTGAGTAGATTAGTTTCGTGTAGAGGGTGAAGTGGGCTAATTTGTAGTGTCGTTAGGTTAAGGGTTTGCGATTAGAGTTTGAAATTAGCCCAATTCACCCCCCCTCTTGGAAATCCGATCCTTACACTCGTCAGCGGGTCTATCCGAACGAACGGGATTGGAATACTGAGAACACAAAAGCTATCACTTAATGTGTCTACCAACCAGAGCTGCGTGGGATAGCCGACAAATCAAGGTAAACTCTAAGTATGAACACCGCCATGCCACTCAGAGAGTACTACTAACTGGTAATGAGACAGAGAAGCAAGCAATGCTATATAGCCAATACTATAAGCATGCACAAGGTTCCCGTAAACAGACAAGTATATGACTAAGTATGACAATAAAGTAAGTCTGAAATATCAAAAGTAAAGAATAAGGAATTTTACTTAATCCTGGAATTGAATATTCTTCCTCTGAGAATAAAAGTCTGGGAGAGAAAGAACTCCCACTCCCGAACTCTTCACCTCACTACTCCTTGATACAAGAGGCACTCTCTCTACAAGCTAAGGAAAAGTTTCACTTCTCCAACACTATACACTTCACACTCTTGCTATTTTACCACTACATCACAATTCCACACCTCACAAGTGAGCTACCAGGGGGTATTTATAGTACCCAAGTGAGTGAGGGGTCGGTATGGCGGTTACAAAGGGGTGGTCTAGGCTGGGCAACCTAGTGGGCGGCCTGGGTGACCATTGGATCCACGCCTCACATCATCCTACGGTTGATCTTGACTTTCCAAGGCGGTTGTAGGTCGGTTGGCGGTTATCCTCATGTGCTTTTTGCTTAACCATTGAATTCACTTTGTGTTTCTTACTTAGCCATTGGATGAGACTCCCCTGGATCGCTGATTTAACCAATTCGTGGGCTGGATTGGTGAGGTGGAGGCCTTTCGGGGTCTCGGTGTTTCTTCTCATGGTTTCCACGTTGGACTTGTGTTTGACATGTTGTCTCCTGCATGCAGGTGAAAGATGGTGGCATTCGGAACCAGAGGCAGGCCGGGCGGCTTAGGGCAGGCCGAGCGGCTTGGTCCTTGGCCCATATCCATCCTTTCCTTCTTGATTCACCATGTTTTACCATATTTTGTACATTTTGCACGGTGGTATGTGTTCCTGCAAGGTCTTTGTACATAACTCGTGGAACCGATTAATATGTATGAATCTTGTATAAAAATACCCTTTGGGTATGAAATGTTGGGGGTCGAAATAGGTTATAACGACTGCCAACAATCCATTCATACCACCTATGAACGCACACATGCACACCCTACCGTTATGAGCACCTCCGTGGAGCTAGGCTAGGCCGACAACATAGCCTACCCTATGAGAACCTCTGTGAAACTAGGTTGGACCGGCATCTCGAAATCGACGAAGTCACCACAGCACTTCGTCATCGACGGAAACATAGCCTATCCCTATGAGCACTTTAGTGAAACTAGGCTGAACCGACGTCTCGAAATTGATGAAATAACCGCAGACGGCTCGCCGTCGACGGAAACATAGCCTACAACTGAATGACAAAGTTGTTAAATCATACGACGTGCCAAGTTGAGGATTTGAACATGTGTATGGGCAGGTTAAAAAAAACGAGCTACACTTAGTCGATGTGTAAAAAAAGAAAAGAAAAGCTGGCAAAGCATAGTGGGCTGGGAAACGGAGGGCAGATGGCCCATGAAAAGCCCAGGCGGAAGCGTGAAAGGCCAGTCCGCACAGTGAAGATTGGAGTCTTCTTCCGGGCCTCCCACACTCGCACTCCGCCGGCGTCCTCCTCCCATCCTCTCCCTCCGCTCTCCGGCCACCGCTTCCCTTCCCGATCTCAGCCTCCGCCGGCGTCCTCCTCCCATCCTCTCCCCAGCCGCCATGGACGAAGTCGTCAGCCAGGTAGCCATCTGCCCACCTCTGCTCAACCCTCCCCCCACTCTGTTCACGCGCACCCTGACCCGATGGCTGCGACGTGCTGCAGATCTTGGAGAAGCAGGTGCTGTCGGCGGCGAAGGCGGTGGAGGACAAGCTCGACGAGGAGATCGCTGCGCTTGACCGCCTCGACCCAGACGACATCGAGGCGCTCCGCGAGCGCCGGATCCAGCAGATGCGTCGCGCCGCCGAGCGCCGCGCCAAGTGGCGGACGCTGGGGCACGGGGAGTACACTGACGTCCCCGAGAAGGAGTTCTTCTCCGCCGCCAAGGCCAGCGAGCGGCTCGTCTGCCACTTCTACCGCGATAACTGGCCCTGCAAGGTGGGGCTGCTGCTGCTGCTGCTCGCTCGCTCTCTCTCTCTCTCTCTCTCTCTCTCTCTCTCTGTTCTGATACGTCTGGTGCATTTAGATTCGGATCTCGTGGTACTATCTCTTCTCTTACGAATGGCGTGTGTATTTCGTTACGCTGTTCTTTTTGTAGATCAAGATAAGATCTTTTCGTCCTGGTCGTAGCATTGTTCCCTTGGCTGTGCATGCAGTTGGACTGCTGAAATTTCTGTTTTATCCGGCAAGATCGAGTGCCTGAGTCCCATTTATACAGCCCTAGACTTAAAATTCTCAATGGGTTGGCACTTAGATTGCTCGACCCATGTGAATGAAATAAAACCGAGATGCATTCCTTACCAATTCATCCACATTTCGGCGTAAGGTTTTCAATAAGTCCACCCCTGAACTGTCAACTTAGAAATACATGATTATTTTAAGTTAGCATAGTACTTGTGGGATTCCCTAGAATACGAGGCCTTTGGTATATCTAGTCACTTCTATTGCAAGGTATTTGTATGTCAGAAAGCTAAACATAGCACCTAGTTTGATGCTTAAACCCTAAGCCATAACATGAACTGATAACTTTAATTTGTGGGCTACGTTTGGACATGTTAAATGCATTAAGCAAGTGATGGATCAACTCTTGGTGAAAGAAGAAGGCATCAAGCAAAGGTGGCGGGAGTACTTTGACAATATGTTTGATGGTGAGAGTGAGAATATGTGTATTCAGTTGGACGGCTCCTTTGATGACCCAAATAAAAGCTTTGTGCGTAGGATTCAAGAAATTGAGGTCTCTGAAAGAAAAAGAGGAGGGTAGGGGGCAGCGATGGACCAGGATGGTATATCAATGGAGGCGTGGAAATGACTCAGGGATATAGCGATAGTTTGGGGCGGACAAGATGCTCAAAGAATGGATAAGTATATTAGTACCAATGTTCAAGAACAGGGGGATACTCGAAACATAGCAATTACTGAGGGATTAAGCTGATGAGCCACACTATGATGCTATGACAGAGTTATCGAGCATTAGTTGAGAGGAATGATAGATGAGGTCACCTTAGTGATAGATGAGGTCATGAGTTATATACAAGGTGATATCCCTCAGCGTATGCTTTTTTGCTGACGATGTAGTGCTAGTTGATGAAAGTTGGGATGGAATAAATAGGAAGCTGATGTTCTTGTGGCAAACCCTAGAGCCGAGGGAGGGAGCTATACGTCCTACTACCTGTAGGAACAGCTTATCCTCAAGCTTTTCCATGAAGTTTTGGTTCTTTGATGTCATCCATTTAACTAAGACTTGCAGATCGCCATGGTGTAGACGAGCACGTAATGCCTGGAGGTTGATCCGGTGGAGTCCCATAAAATATCTCTAGTAACCCCACATGGAAAACATATGAATTCTGCTGTTGTCTGGTAGCTGTAATCGAGTCTAGATCCCAAATTTGGCTATAATTTGATAAGGTCCGTAAAATTTGGGAGATCGCTCTCCATTAAGTGTTGTAGCAATAGAAACTGCTGTAAGGGCCATAAGTCTGAGCCATACCTATTGGCCAATGCCGAATGTTCACTCTGTATTCTTGCTGTTGTAGTGTTTTGCTGCATAGTTTTGTGCTTGTCATAAGTGTTCTTTGATTTCAATAAGAATTTATCTCTTTCAAGTAGTAGGTTATCAACTGCTGGAATTTTGGTCTCTCCTGGGGTACAAAGTATTGTAGTAATATTCAGCCCCCCATCGGGCTTGTCTCCTGAGAGACATCTCAAATACATCACAATGATTTTATTGACAGCCTTTGATTGACCATCGGTTTGTGGGTGATAGGCCGAGCTCATTCGTAGTTTGACTCTCTGATAAATCAAGTAGTTCTGTCCAGAATTTGCTGGTGAAAATGACATCCCTATGAATGACAATTGATCGGGAAGACCATGAAGATGCACAATTTTCTGGAAGAAATTTTGTGCAACTACTGTCAGCTGGATATGGATTTGCCAATGGGATGAAATGTGTGCGTATTTTGATAGTCTATCAACCACGATTAAGATGACACATTTACCTCCCAGCTGTGGTGACCCTTACACAAAGTCCATTGAAATAGCCTCCCATATGTCTTTTGGTAGCTCCAAATACTGAAGTAATCTGGTGGAATGAAGATGTTTAGTTATGTTTTTCTGGGATATCATACAGTGCTGTATAAACTGTTAAACAATTTTCTTGGCATTAGGCACATAAAAATCCATACAAAGTTGATGTACACCTTTGTGCACCCTCGTGAGCTGAACCATGGAGCCCTTCCAAGATGTTGGGTAATAGGGGGACAAGAATCTGGTATATTGACTTCTTTGTTGTAAAGGATCAATCCATCATTGTTGACAACGGTTTTGTCTTAGTTTTGTTCGCTGTCCCTTATCAGTGCATCTAGTGTGTCAGTCTGTGATACATATTCCCTGGTTTTGTCAAATATTATGAACTCTGGATATGAGATTGCATAGAATGTGTGGATCATTGGAATAAAGACTGGATAAATCATCTGCCACTTTATTCTGAGAGCCAGGTATATATTCAACTTTGAAATCATACTCAAGTAGCTTGCTTACACATTTATGTTGAGGGATAGTGGCCAGTCATTGATCCACTGTCATGTGGTATGCCATTCATGTGAAGTGCTTTATCTTGTAAGTGTAGCCAATTCTTAGTCCCAAGCAAGTTAGGGTAGGCTAACCCAACAAGAGTCACCAGAAGGAGGGACGGAGGGCGGGGGGGAGGGGGGGGGGGGGTGTGGGTTAGAGCCTGAATCAAGATTGCGACACATGGATAGCCTCTTTCAAAGCACTTCTATCCAGACATAGCTATTGTCCCTTCTTACGATGCCTATATGCAGTGGTTGCCTCTAAAGGTCTCCTTTCGACATGTCCAAACCATCTCAGCTGATGTTGTATAAATTTTTCTTCAATTGGAGCTACTCTTGCCGATCACGTATTTCATCATTCCTCACTCGGTCCAACCTTGTATGCCCACAGATCCAACACAACATACGTATCTCCGCTACATTTAACTGCTGAACATGCCGCCTTTTAGTAGGCCAAGTGACTCTGCCCCATATAACATGGCAGGTCTAATTGCCGTCCTGTAGAACTTGCCTTTTAGCTTCTATGGCCCCCTCTTGTCACATAGAACTCGAGATGCTTGACGCCACTTCATCCATTCCGCTTTAATCCTATGGCTAATATCTTCGTCAATATCTCCATCTCTCTATAACATCGATCCCAAGTGACGCAAAGTATCCTTCTTAGGTACTACATGACCTTCCAAACTCACATCTCCCTCATGTCTAGCAGTACCGAAGTCACATCTCATATACTCAGTTTTAGTCCTACTAATTCTAAAGCCTTTCGACTCTAGGGTCTGCCGCCACAACTCTAGCTTCCTATTTACTTCCTCTCGGTTTCCATCCACTAGCAATACATCGTCGGCAAAAAGCATATACCAAGGGATATCACCTTGTATATCTCTCGTGACCTCATCTATCACCAAGGCGAAAAGGGCTCAAAGCTGACCCTTGATGTAGTTCTATATTAATAGGGAAAATACCATCAGTTGTTACACATTCCATCTCTCGCGTTGAACACTAATCATAACATGTTACACATTCCATTATGTTCATACAAATAGTTTCAGTCTGTCTTGTGGATGTGGGGCTGCGAGCTGATGGAAGGAGGTCAGGTTGTCATGATTAGGGCATTTACATTTTACAATGCAAATATGTTATATAGAAACTTAAAGAAATAAAACAAATGCTACATCATCAAGCATCTCTCCAAGAGGCCTAGCCTACAATTGAATAACCGTTCTATAGATGCTAAAATAAGCCTGTTTAAGTGTTTATCTATCTAATGCACGCAGCCATTTTTGAACCTGTGTACAAGTACCTGCGCTGCTTCCACCGTGGCAAGGGAATCCATAATTGCTGCTCTTAGCACCCACTAAATGCTTGCTATTAGGTTTGTCAGGAGTTTGTTCTGGGCTTATTTGGATAAGATTGGTTTGTCAGGATCGATACTAAGTTGTCCCATCGTTTTCTATATATGGGAGTTGATATTCATGAATAAAGGTAACTAGGTGATGCCCCGCGCGTTGCTGCAGGAATTTTTAAAATCACAACTTTTCAATTAGTGGACTCAAAGATGACTTGGACTTTGAAGTAAAAATATACTATGATATATTGTATGACATCATTTTCTTTGCACATTATATTTGATAACTTATTCATCTTAGTTTAGAGAGATTGATCTTTAAATGATTGATCATCTGTGTTTATGTTGTGGAAATTTTATAACGAAGTGACCGCAAGGACAAATAGTTGCATGCATAGATGTTATTAGCCACAGAAGATCGACAAAAGACATTAGTAGGGCGTTCTAGTGGATGGTGACATGGCTTCTAATTTAATGGACTCAAAGATGATATGGATGCATGTTGAGAGATGATCTTAGTGGCCTCTATCTATATAGATATATAAGATTGGAAGTTGATCACTCAGTGTTCCATATCCTATCACTGGGGAGGTGACCCCGCCTTCCTATTGACCATAGGTGCTGCTCTCCAACACCCCAAGCCCATAACCTGACAATAAATGGTGCACACTTCAATGCTTGGGATGTCTTGCAAGATTGAAATACATTTGCGCTTGAACTTTCAAAGCTATCTTGGTATAATTTCAAAGCTATCTTGCCATCTTGTGCTGTGCAAAGCCATTTTCTCATGTTTCTCTCTTGGGCTGCAGGTTTTGGATAAACACTTGTCGATTCTTGCAAAACAGCATGTAGAAACGCGGTTTGTGAAAGTTCATGCTGAGAAAGCCCCTTTCCTGACAGAAAAGCTCAGGATAGTTGTCCTTCCGACTCTTGCTATAGTAAAGAATGGCAAGGTTGAGGATTACGTGGTAAGTGAAACAATCTTGCTAGCTGATTCTTCAGCTTTGCATTTAACAATGCAATCACTTTATTTTCTTTTGTTATTGCAAGGTTGGCTTCGATGAGCTTGGCGGCAAAGACGACTTCAGCACTGAGGACTTGGAGGAACGCCTCGCCAAATCCCAAGTTATCTTCCTGGACGGAGAAGGGTCTGCATACACGTCAAAGCAGGCTGCTGCCACCAAACGGAGTGTCCGGCAGTCAGGCACCGGCGACTCATCAGACTCTGAATAGCTCTTCTTCCATAGTATCTCAATGAGTATACCTCCAGCGATATTGGCTGTTACACCAACAGCCAACATGTATCAGGAAATGTTACTCCAGTTTTGAAATTTGAGTTGGGATTAGTATATCTTAAAGCTCTGACGGTAAAAAAAAGGGGTGGTGCTTTGAGCTGTTGTACAGTGCTATCTTGTAGATCACATCTGGTTGGTTTGCTGAGTGATTTGTGCTTGCCTTGTACGACCAGAACAACCCTGACCGAAAAAAAGCAGGCAGAAGCTATACTTTGTGCATGAGATGAGGGTGATGATTCCATGAATGAGCGGTCTCAATCTAGAGCTATCAGGCCATGTGCTCCGGCAGATTGCCTCATCCTCTGCATCTCTATCTCTCAAGACATGGCTGGACTGCATGCAGCTGCTGCTGTTGCCCATCCATCAATAGATTCTGTGCAGTGTCGCCTTTTCAGCTGGTACTCACTCATTTCCCCATGTGCTCATCATTGAATTGATTTCAGCATTCTGGGCACTGATGAGTGGGATCAAAAGGAGAGCGGTAAAGGTGGCGATCCGCATCTGTTCTGCGCAGATTGTGCCTGCGGCTACTTGTACAACCCTGACGGCAGCTTTGAATGCTGGAAAATTTAGGGCTGGCTGGATTGGGATCCGGTTGAATCCAATTGAATTGCAGCCTCAGATCGGTCGGTTGGTGTGGCAGTATGAATGCGTTTTCTGGGATGATTGATTATTGGGTGTGCTACATCTGTTTGTATTGGCATATTTGGACGTCACTCAGGTTTTGTTAATGTGTGTGGGTTCAACTCCTTTGAATGTTCGGTACTGGCAGTGGCCGAGTTTGAGCTAGAATTCAGATCTAATTTAGCCTGAATTGCGCGAGAGATGTCGATGATTCGAAAACTAAATGAACTGGTGAGGATGACATAGATATCAGTAGACCGCCTTGATCTTACTGAAGCTCTGCCCCTTGAGTATGTATAGTAGAAACAATATATTTAGACGATCTGAATGAAGGGTTTTTAGACAGGGTATGGTGGGTGGTTACATCAGATGCACGATGAGTGTTGGGAGGACCCAGAAGTTTATTCCAGTTTTGTCTATAGTACTCTGGAACACACATTTATTGTCGGCGTGTGAGGTGCATGTAGTTTCTAGTATTGTTTCCTAGTCTTTTCCCTTGACATATGCGAAGAACCGGCACAGCGAACATATACGGATTCCAAATTTCCAATACATCGACACGTTTTCAATGAATTATTCAGTCCATCAGTTAGGACCAGCTTTAAATAACAGCCCGCTCGGGTCTGCTAGTCATGACACACTGTGAAGGAAAAAAAACAAAAGCTACAGCGTCACTCATGGTGGTTGTTCTTATGACGACACATTGACTCGATCCAACGAGGTACGTCTACAATGCTTGGGAGGTGGTCAATAAGTTAATGCAATAATGCAACACGACATGACAGCACTTTTGGCGCATTAATCTACTTTGCCGGCCAATAAACTAGGGTTTAAGTCCCTTGCTTAGGACACCTAATGGCTGATGTAACCACAAAAAGATATGCACCAGCCAGACTAACAAAAAGGGCCTATTAGTTCAGACAGACAGACTCAGACGACGACCTTGACATGATCTCGAGAAGATCACAAGCAGGAGGCGACAGAAAGGAATTGGACTAGGAGTTGATGAATTTGTTGGAAAGCATCACCGGAAAGAATCGTTATAATATGCTTGGAACGCAACCACAGTTTTAGTTCTTACATCATCAATCATCATTGACTAATTTCAGGTGCCACCTCATTACGATGAGTGCTTGGATAGTAGCTAGCCAAACGGTTGAACTTGAAAAATTCAATGGTAGCATTAGTTAAATTCTGAGAGGACGACGACTGGTTATTAGAACACATATTTAATTTTTTGAATGGACCAAGGAGTATATCAAAGAGCTTGAATTCGAATTAATTTAACAGAGCACTCCTCGCTTAACAACATGCATATGCTCAAATTTGAATTGCGCTGGCTGTTGCGGGAAGGCTTTTTCGGTATGGTAAAACCGTAGATATTTTGGTTCGAGAGGTGCAATTGCAACTAGGTCCCCACTAGAGAGGTGGCAAGCTAAAATTAAACGTCTTTACCAATACACTCCTTTGGATCAACCATTTTCCACTAGGATTGGAGTGAAATAAAGAGGATTGAGAAAAAATAGTTTATTTCTCGTCAATCCCTCTTCCATTCTAAAGAGAAATGAGTTTTGCCAAAACATCCCTTAGCGTGGACCAATCAACTAGTGTTATGTAAAAAAAAAAGCCTAACTTGACGAGCTGAGTGAGCTAGTAGAGAAAAAAAAAAGCATAAACAAAATCGTTAGATCCAAGTGAGATCGACTAGCATGTCTTATATGATAGTGAGTTGAGTTACTCATGGAAAGGAAGTTAAAGTGGTACCAAAGGGCCAAGGTGAAGAGCCAGTTAAGAGGGTGATGCAAATACCATGTACTTTCGGCTAGTTGGAAAACACGTGAAAACTAGGATTTTTAAGCTAGAACAGGATGATGGCATTATGCAGGATGAAGCTGAACCAAAAAGAAAAAGAAAGATATATCACCAAGTTGTTCGGGCCACATGATGGTAATCCGTAATTCCATCTTATGAATCATGTAGAGGCGACATTTCTCAAGTCTTAGAATGAGATCTTAACAACAATTTCTCCTTTTCGTAGAATGGCTATATTCCACATGGAGCATAGGACAACTCCAGGTCCGGATGATGTGAGTCAAGTCTAGTCGGGATACCTCTAGCAGGAGCAACAACGTTCTGTTTAGGTGCTACGGCTTACTAGAAATGATTCGTCGTTTTGCAGGTTCTTTTGGGGTACTCATCGGCTTTGATGGTGGGCACAATTGCCACACACGGAACACTTGAGAGATGGGGGTACTACAGGCATGCCAGTTGACAGAGTCAGGGTCCGTTGGTAGCAAAGTTTTGAAATACTATGATTTTACAATACTATGGTTTACCGTTGTACATAACACAAATACAATAGTTTTTTTTAACTCTAGTAAAACCACACTTTGTTTGGTTCCATAGTATTGGAGATGTACTCTTTCCTCCCACAGCACCCCACGTCCCCACCGGTGCAGCCACCGGCTCTCTAATCCCACCCCCACCGCCCTCTCCCACTCCCGTCGCCGGAAGAGCACGGCCCACTTGCGCTTTCTCCCCCTGCCGCCGCCCTTGGACCCAGGCCAACGAGTCGTGGGAGGCGGGTGTGGGGAGACGAGGCCGGCGGTGGGGGACGGGGCCGGGCATGCATGGATGGCAAGGTCAATGGGCGTCGAGGGCGGGCGGCCGCTAGGGCCAAGGCCGATGGGCGTCGAGGGCCAATGGGCGTTGAGGCCGTCGGGCCGCATGGAGCTGGCAGCAGGGGATGCGTGGGCAGTGAGATGGGCTGTGGGGAGCGAGGCCAGTGGGCGTTGAGGCCCTCGGGCCATGTGGAGAGAGGACGGCAGCGGGAGACACACAGGCGGTGAGGCTGGCGGTGGGGGGCGAGGCTAGTGGGCATCAAGGCCAGCAACGAGAGGCGAGGCCGACAGCGGGAACCGAGTGGGTGGCGAGGCTGGCGACAGGAGAGGAACGAGGCGGGCTCATGGGGCGAGGCCGGCGGCGCAGAACACAGGAGAAGAAGATAATCTGTTGCTGCCAAATCCTAGCCGATCGAGGATCACCATAGGGTCGACTGACGAGCTTAGGTCCCCTTTGGAACAAATGATAGATGGAGGAATTCTGTATGATTCAAATCCTATTGGGAAATTTCCTATGTAGTGTTTTGGAACAAAGGACTGAATTCCTACCATTTCTATGAAATTACTACGGAACGGCTCATTGCATTGAGATTTTGGAGGAAATTTAATGAGGTCTAACCTCTTGAAAACTTTCCTTTGTGTCTACCTTTCTTCTCTAATTCCTGTGTTTTTCCTACGCTGCATCCAAACGCTTCATTAGTAACTTTCTTGCATTTTTAATTCCTATAGGATTGTGAGTGACGGACAACTCTATTCCTGTGTTTTCATGCATTGCAAAAGAGCCTTTTAATGGGCCGTCCGCTTGGAGGTGATTGAGTTGTAACGATTGGGTCTGATGGGCTATGTGTCTTAGAATAAAAAGTAAAATTAGGGTTTAGCTAGTTAGATAGACGTGCCGTCTAAGTCTCCGGACAGTAAAAATGTAACCATTTGTTTAGAATAAACACAAGACATGCATTCGCAGCAGCGCGTGTCTCACCATCACTTTGGCGCATCGCCACCCCTATCCTAGGGTTTCAAAGTAAACGTCATGCTGCTCTAATGTTTTTTCTTATAGATTGTGTTAGGGCTATCCATCGTCTTACGATTACCGTGGTAGATCTCGTACTTAGCATTGTTCTTGGCGAGATCAACCTAGTTATCTCATATGCTATCAATCACTTATTGTTTTATGTACACTTCACGCTATAGATCGATAACATATAGCTAAGTGCATATAGCTCGTCCGGTTGCTACAATCCACGATACGCGTTGCAACATATGCATATATACAACAACTCGAGATATCGATACACACTTAGCACCCTGTTTTTACATGTCCTAGATGTGTTTTCTATTCTGGATGAATTTCTTTAGAGGTTTGACGATCTAGAATAGTTAATCGTCTAGATCATGTTTTAAGCAAGGTTTACTATCTTCTTGTTATGCTTCATATTTATCTATACTGACCCACAAGAAGACAATCATCCAAGATGAGCCTTTGTATGCTTTGGTGACATCAGCCTTAGCGTTACGAATCCTATTATTGTATTGCATTTGGAAATTGTTTTTTTCTATAAAGGAACGGGTTGTTTGAAATACACAGTATACGTAGACAGAGTAGAGTTTAAAATACAAACGTGGGATAGACGAGTTGTTGACGTTAGCCTAAGAATAGGATGGTCTTGACACCTCACAAGGGAGAGCGACCATTTATATCATGCTAGGACAACATAAACCTAACGATAATATCGAACAATTCTTGGAAAGTGACTTGATTTTTTTTTGTCAAAAATTCTCAAAAGCAGCACGTCACATCACCAGCTAAGATAAATAGACATAACAATAAATTCTTAGAAAGGCGATGCGCATTGTAAAGGTGGATCGATCGGACACCTCACCGGTTGGATGACACATAGCTAGCTAAGGATTTTATTCTTCTACTAGATAGAGGTGTTCTGAAAAACATGTATGAAAGATCCAAAATTTGCACATCCATGGATGTCCTACTCTCTTAGCATAGCTGTGATGGTTAGAACACAAACGTATTTGTTCTGAAGTAACCAGGCTGCGTGTTGGCTAGAACACGATTTTAAAAAACGATATAGAATTTGAATGGCTGAAGCTAGTACTGTGCACCTCAAAACAAACAACGTTGATATCGTGCTAAGAAAATATTATACCTAAATGATCATTAATCTACAACAATTCCCAACAGCGATATGATTCGTGTCGCTAAGATGGTCTCTGGACGCCTCACCCTCACGTACGCGACAACATATTGACCTAAACGTATAATTAAATTACGAAAAAGAAACCTATACAAAAAACGAGAATTGAGACAATGAAACCTTAAAGAAATTTTTACAAATCTCAAAAGTGACGAGATCCACATTGCAAGGGCAGGCCGACATCTGTGGTTATCAACAGATTCTATTCGGCAATAGCAATTCTCAAAAGCGCCATTTTTGTGTCACCAAGATGGTATAGCAATTGTCAAAACCAGCAGATTCTATTCGCCAATAGCATGCCAACTCTTTTAATTTCCATTTTTCATTCTTTTATGTTTTCTTATTGTTTTTTCTTTACCTGTTACTTCTATTTCAAATATCACTTCATCACGCTTCAGTTTCTTCATTTCCTTCGCTAATACTTTGGGATTGCATTCTACTACGTTTATTCTCATTGTAGATCATTTTCCCTTGTGAAGCTAGAATGATAATAAAATATGATCTAAAATCATTGATTATTTTTTTTTCATGAATATTTTCATCATTTTTCTCAGGAGGCTAGACCGTTTTTCTCCTAAACTTGAAACACTTTCTGCCTCGAACATTTTTATGGAGAAAATTCACTCCAAAGGCTCTGAAGCTTACAAGACAGACAAAGAAGCACAATGAATCTACACTATAAAAGCGCAAAATTTTAATACCATTTTTACCCAACGAAAATTTGTATACCCCTCACATTGGTCCCACTGCACGTGTTCAAAAAGATTGGGAATAGGTGGAAAGGGTCCAAAACTGATATAAGGAAGATATTTCTACTCTTTTGTGTTTATTTTCTCACCCCATCCTGTACCCATACCCACGGGTATTTTCCTTGTCTTGGAATTAATAAAAAAGGAAGGGCGTCGTAGAAATGACCATTAATTTTTTTCTTTCTCTTTTCTTTCCCTATTTTATTGTCTGGTTGGTCAATTCCTTCCTTTCCTTCGACGCTAGTAAATAGTCAGAAAACAGGTTTTCTATGCTAGTAAATAGTTAGAAAACGGGTTTTCTATGTACATTGGTTGAGCTAAAAATGCATTCATACAAGTGTCGATATGTTGGAAGTGAAGAAATGAGGCTAAGAAAGTTGCACCAGATTAACCGACAAATGGAGGAATTGTATCCATTGACATTCAAATTGGTAGGCTAAAGAATGGGGAAAAACTGTGAACACTATTTGAACAAATGCTATCATCGGTTGAATGCATTTCGGCGCAGGGGAGAATTACACTCATCGGATGAAGCGACGTGGTCACCAGATCAACCAAGGTGAGCATCTGTCAATACATCGGTACACTAAATATTAAATATATACCTATTGGAGCATAATTGCCAGTTGGGAGTTGTGTGTATCATTAGACCAACTGATGAAGGTCGTCAACTTTTCCAACGGCTTTATTGCGCGGTGGAGCCTATTTATACCACCAAGGGATTTGAATGAGTAAGTTGGAGATCTCCAACTATGTGGAGTGCCAGCAAAGTATTCTATTTACTCCAATCATCATATCTGAGCTTAGTATCCCATCCAAGCTTGAGAGATCTTTGTTTGTGTAAGGCCTCAAAGATTCAACTGAGAAATTTTCTCAAACTTATTGCAAAATTTGAAATCTATTTTCAAAATTTGTTTGAGTTCAACAAGAATCCTTGATATAAATAGAACTCCTTTCCATATATTCTCCCAAAAAAATCCTTTATTTTCATCCCTTAGTTTCTTTTCATTTTCCCTCCTCCCTTCGCCTTCTGGTCCAACCCATCGGCCAATCCTATCCCAGCCAGCCCCCCATCTCTCATTGCATCACCCATTCCAATGTATCCCACTTCATCCTTCTCCCCATCCTCTTCCCGTACAGTCCATCGTCCCTATTGCCTCAGCCTACACACAAGCTACCTTGCCCACCCACCCCCCTCTCTCACTAACACCGTGCCCTCACATGCCACCCTTTCCCATATCCTTCTTCCACCTCTAGATGAAACATCAAGCCTTGTTATCGCCGTGTCCTTGTGCATGCTCCAACAAATGCATCTATAGAAGCAGTTATCCCCTTGCACTGGCAGTAGAAATGCTTCAACCATTTAATTGTAAAAGGAAATGGACATCGACATTTTGCATTTTTGTGCTTGAAATGTAACCTTTGGAACTAATATATTTGCTAGAATAGTTAATCTCATTCCAGGGTTGAAAGTGATGGACTTGTGAAACAAACACCTCAAAAGAGTGATCACAATCACAAGAAGAAGACCATGAAGATCATCTAGAAGACATAAGATATCATATTGTAACAACCCAAAATTTGACCTTGGAATTTTTTTCTAAATCTCCCTTTGATTCAAAATTAGATTTTCAAATCTTGTTTGTTTGAGTGTATGTTATGAGCTCAACAAAAATCCCCATAAGGTCCCTCGGTTCCAAAACTTTCCCCGAATATACGAGACATTTCTCCTGGAAAATATTCCTCAAAATCTCTCAAAATTTTTCTCAGTTTTTCCTTCTCCAAATATTCAAATTCAAACCCAAAATGCAAAATAAGAAAAAAGATAACTCTCCCCCTCTCCCCTCGAGCCGCAGCCCATCTCCTTCTCCTCTCACCCTCCCCCTCGGCCCAAGCCGGTCTACTCCCCTTCCCTCTCCCCGGCCCAAGACGAGTAGCCCACTCTCCCTTCCCTCTCCCTGACTAGCGGGACCCACTCGTTAGGCGCCCTCCCTCACTGACCTGTGGCCCTGCTCACTGGCGTCGTCTTCCTTCCCTCTCCCCGTGTCAGTTCGCGCCGACCGCGCCCCACCGATGCTGTGCCACTCCGTTTCCACCCTGGCCCGCCATGGCCACCTCTTCGCTCTTTCTCCCTCTGCCAGCGAGCCCCAGCGGTTAGGCAGCCCGCGCATCATCTTCCGTCGCCTTGTCCGCATCGTGCCTACCAGCTCGCCACCGTTGTCGCGCCTATAAGAAGGACAGGCGAGCCTCGACGCCTCTCCCCCGGTCACCGTTCCAACACGCGCCCGCACGTGCAGGCGGGCACACACACCCGCTCCCCATGCAGGGACTCTCACGGTGGGTTCCAAACACCATTTCCCAATTAACCTCACCATGAGGACCTCCCATCTGCCCTCCACCCACTCCAGCACCTTCCCTGGCCAGAATCGCCCCGGAGCGCCGAAGCGTCGCCGCGCCGTAGCCACCATTCCCTCGTCGACGTGCGGTCACACGCCGCTAGGACCACTCGCCGCCCTTCTCACCTTCATGACACTCCCATCGGGTTCATAGCACCACCCCCGCCCTTCCCGACCAGCTCTGGTCATCGGAACGGGGCCACCGGTGGCGAACCGCCGGCAAGCCATGGAACCGCGACGGCGACCGGTTCATCTGGACTGGACCATGATGCCATCTGCGCCCTCTCCCTCTCCGGTGTGGCTGATGCGTGGGGTCCACCGCTGATGAGGACATGACTAATATGCATACGACCAAGGCCCAAGTGGAGATGGAGTTACAAGTCCAATTGCTGTTAGAGTCCGATTTAATCTCGAGGCCGGTTCGGACTGCAGTAGCAGGCTTTACGAAAACGGACGCCCAGGCCACATGCGGGCTCCGTTTTGGGTGTTCTACATATCATTGGAAAGCTAAGGAGATAGACTTTCTAACCCAGGTGGTCCCATGCCAAAATATGCTCCGAGTCGACAGGAATCGTCGACGCAAGTGGACGCCCAGAATCTGCACAACATCTGTTTTTGGGCCTGAAGGCTTTGTACTCTCTAGGGTTGCTCGGCCACCCCCTTGGCCGCCCCCTAGCTCTCTCTTCTATATACACAGCCGCCGTCATTAGATTAGATGAGTTTTGCTTAGATTATTCTGTCGTTATGAGCAGTTTCGCGGTGTGAGAATACTTCGGTTTGTGAAACCCCAACTTGTGAATCCTTCTATTCGTAATTTCAGTTTGCATCTACCGTGTTCTTGCTTGTGTTCTTCGATTCGCAGGCAGAGATAAGACTTCGTGGCGAGGTCAACCGTGTGTACACGGTTGACAACTAGAGGAGACGTGGTGTTGCGATTGCAGGGTTCGAATCGTGTTGATTGGAAGCCAGATCGTGTGTGTCGTGCCTCCGCCAAATCGATAGTTATCTCCACCTGACGGAAGATTGAGAACCCCTGGTCCCCATCAAGTGGTAACAGAGCAAGGTTTACCATCAGGTTTGTCTGTATTTATCCTTAGTAGATTAGTTTCGTTTCGTCCCACAGTCCACGAAAAAGCCATACAAAAATTGGGGTTTGTAGTTTCCATTGTCCCATATTCAAGTTTAGCCTTTGCATAATTTGATTTCAGAGTTCGCATCATTGAGTTTGTCTCCATAGTCGTGGTCTTGTTGGTGGTTTAGATCGAGTTCTTAGTTTGGTTTGAGTTTTGCATCGTACCACCGCATCCTTTTCCATCACGTCATCGCGTCTGGTTCGGTTTTGTCTCTATCTAGTTTGGTATTTTGATGATATCTCCTACATATGAACTCAGATTTTAGTGTTCTAGTATTTTCTGGAAAGCTTGTGAAATTATCCACAACTTTGTAAATTGTGAGATTTCAAGAAAACGCCTTTAGCAGGGACTAATTCTAGTTGGAAGTAAATCTGTTTGTGACCCAAAAATTTTTAAATAGTCTATATTTCGGGGTCAATATCTCCCGCTTTCCTTATCTAAAAGAGGCGTTCCATATATTGATTAGAAAGAGAAAAAGTAGAGCTACAACTTTGTTATTGCAAGTTTTTGCATTTTAGGTCATTAAGAGTGCGAAATTGTCTGTGCAAGTTCGGGTAGAAATCTGTGATTTACAGACGAAAGTTTTGTGATAGTGTGGAGTTGTATCTTATTCTTGCGGCACTTTTGATTAAGAAAAAGAAAGGGATAAAAAAAGAAAAATGTAAGTGCATAAAAAAGAGTCGCACAAAAAAAAATCAGAAGTGCTTGCATCCTTTGTGTCCTTTGTACTTTGTATGTGTGACTTGCTTGGTTAAGCTAGTTCTAGAAATAAGTTTATGCCAGCAATTTTGACAAGTACTTTGGACATTTATTTAATTTTGTTATCTGATTTCAATTTGTGCTAATTCTTGCTGCCATATAAAGCCTCCCAAAGCTCCACATATGTACTTCTAATCAGTATAGGTTCAACCTTTGCAATCGCATCATTCACGCCCTCACGGTATCACGAACAAGCCACCGGTTGTACCATCTACTGCTTTGTATTGGTAAGAACTTTTGTAAGAGCTTGGTAAGACGCTTGAGGGTGTGTGATCTCACCACCTATACATAGTAGCTGATAGAAAAATATACTTCTCGTGTGTATTTTTGTTTTCTGCTAATAATTATAGGATATAGCACTACTTGGAAGGTGAGAGCCATGCCACTTTGAGAACATCATCATCAAAAAGTTCAGGTTATATCATACCACATCTTTTTTCTTACGATGGTTTTGGTTCGGATAAGTACATTGATTGGAAAATGGCGATGGATAAATTTTTTGCACAAAATCGTTTACGTGATAGAAGAAAGATTAAGAATGCTGCTGGTGCTATAAAATCATGTGCTTTAATTTGGTGGAAAGATCTTTGTGATTATGATGCAGATCCACAAACTTGGACATATATGAAAAAAATCATGAGAGATGAATTTGTTTTTGATTTTCATTCTGTAAAGTTAATTTGTGAATTGCAATATCTGCAACAACATGAGAAAACTGTTAAAGAGTATTATGATGAGCTACATAATTTGTTGTTACGTTGTAGTTTACATGAATCAGAGAATGCAACAATAAGAAGATTTTTAAATGGTCTTAATAATGACATTTTTGATGTTTTTGGTGATATGCAATATAATTCTCTACATGATTTATTTATTCTTGTTTGTGATATTAAAACTGATATTAAATATGAGAGACAACAGTTTACAAAGATTGAATATGATGTATGTGTTGCTGAAATTGAACACCATGACACATAACATATAGAGGCCTCGTTTGCTAATAACCATGAGCAAAACATTAAAATTAATGATGAGAGAGACAGCATGCTAATGGAGGATGAGCATTGCAGCGAGCATGTAAACACAGATAATAACATGGGTGTAATGGTCACATGAGGTGAGGAAATTTTTGTTGCACCAAATCTGCCCACAATTCATGCTATTGTAGAGCAATCCATACTGGAACATTTTTCTGATGTACCTTTGTTACATAATTATTGTCTTGCTGCTCCATGTGAGAAGGAAATGTTGTGTGATGATTCATCTATTATTTCTATGCCACAACTCATGAATAAGGATGATTTTGTTGCTCCAGAACCAATTACTTGTACTGAAAATAAACATTTTCTCCCTATTGTTACTGTGCATGATGAGCTGAAATTGTTATCTTCTTTGAATACTTTTGGTTATATTGAATTTGATGTTCTTTGTAATCTGAATAATTTGAATGAAAAATATTTTCTGCTTTTGAATTGCCATGGATATCTAAACATACATATCATTTTATTGGCAATGATAGTAAAGGAGAATATATGGTTTATCGGGTTTACATTTATTCAAAGCTAAGATCCCCTTTTGTTGTGCAACAATTTAATAAAATAGAGGGTTGTTTTAAGACTAATCATATCACGCCAAGTTCTTCTTGTTCTTCTTTATTTGTTTTGTCACAACAGGTTCAAATTAAAGAAGGGGAGCAACAATGGATCATGTCAAAAACTAGAACAACTGCTTCAGCAATGATGGACGATTTTGTGTCGAGGACGACTCAAAACTAAGAAAGGGAGAATGATGAGGACATGACTAATATGCATACGATTAAGGCCCAAGTGGAGATAGAATTACAAGCCCAATTGGTGTTAGAGTCCGATTTAATCTCGAGGCCGGTTCGGACTGCAGGAGCAGGCTTTACGAAAACGTACGCCCATGCCACATGCGGGCTCCGTTTTGGGTGTTCTACGTATGGTTGGAAAGCTAAGGAGATAAGCTTCATGATGAGGAAATGACTAATATGCATACGACCAAGACCCAACTGGAGATGGAGTTACAAGCCCAATTGGTGTTAGAGTCCGATTTAATCTCGAGGCAGGTTCGCACTGCAGGAGCAGGCTTTACGAAAACGGACGCCCAGGCCACAAATGGGCTCCGTTTTGGGTGTTCTATATATCGTTGGAACGCTAAGGAGATAAGCTTTGTAACTCAGGTGGTCCCATGACAAAATATGCTCTGAGTCGACAGAAATCGTCGACGCAAGTGGACGCCTAGAATCTGCGCAACACCTATTTTTGGGTCTGAAGGCCTTGTACTCCCTAGGGTTGCTCGGCCACCGCATTAGCCGCCCCCTAGCTCTCTCTCTTCTATATATACAGCCGCCGTCATTAGATTAGATGGGTTTTGCTTAGATTATTCTGTCGTTATGAGCAGTTTCGCCGTGTGAGAATACTCCGGTTTGTGAAACCCCAACTTGTGAGCTTAATCCTTAGTATTCGCAATTTCAGTTTGCATCTACCGTGTTCTTGCTTGTGTTCTTAGATTCACAGGTAGGGATAAGCCTTCGTGGTGAGGTCAATCGTGTGTGCATGGTTGATAACCAGAGGAGACGTGGTGCTGCGATTGCAGGGTTCGAATCGTGTTGATAGAAAGCCAGATCGTGTGTGTCGTACCTCCGCCAAATCGATAGTTATCTCCACCTGACGGAAGATCGGGAACCCCTGGTCCCCATCAACCGCCCCTGTCGTCACCGCGCCATCACCGCACCGCTCTGCTTCGTGGGCTGGCCTGTTAAGGCCCACAAGTGCTGGTGGCTAAGCGGGCCGAACCGGGCCGGATAGAAAGTGGGCTGCGCACGCTGTTTTCAGCCCGTGGTGCCATTTTTCCTTCCTTTTCGATTTATGATTTTCCTTTCTAAAGAATTTCATATCTCAACCGTTTGACTCTGATTTAGGCGATTCTTGCACCTAAATTCTCCATAAATCAAGCTCTATACATACGTTCACTTCCCGCCACACTTCACCGCTTCCACGTGGGTTCGGTTAACGGGGCTACACTCAACTCGTTAAACAAACCATACGTGCAACCGTTTTCCGATAGAGCCAACCTGCCCTCCTCTCGATCACAGCAATGGGTGACTATCGGGCCCTATTGTTGCGATGGGTGGGTAGAGCCGAGAACCTTCCCTCGGTTGCGTTAGTGGTTAGCCGCCAAGCACCATAATCGCGATGGGTGGAATGGTCTAGACTCTTGACCACAAATCAGACCGTTTATCCGGTCTCTACCTTGTTTTTGCTAACCTCATGATAATCCGTTTCGTTCTTCACCCTTGTTGTCCATAGGGACCCTTCTCATTGCCATGTGACCCCCTTGCTTCTGATGCCTTGCTCTCGCTATGGCCATCCATACACCCTGCTGCAGTGTTCCTTCCTCGCTCGCTTAAAAGCCTGGTGGAGCGATCGACTTGCAGCTCAACGCCTCACTGCACAGCGCCTAGTTCTGGAGCAACTCCACTTGCTAGAGCTAGACCCGCCAGTAGGTTCTACCGAACAACTTGTGAATCCTTTTCTTAACAAAAACCAACCTCCTGTTGAGCTCATGATGTGCCTTGCTTGTTGTTTTCGCTGTTTGTGCACGTAGGTCTTGCTGGAGATTCCGATCGGTTGGGCCCTCTTGAAGTTCTACTCTGACCTTGAACTCAACACCACAAACATGGAAGCACTACCCTAACCCTATGAAATGCAGTCTACTAGAATCCCACATGATGCATAAATTACGTGGTTTCTCTATACATTACCCATTGCCCTGTTTAACGATAAAAACCTGCTTGTTTTGCTTCCTAAGGAAACATGGTTGGATAGCCACCCAAACCAAGTTAGATGTAGCGCACATAGGTGGGTCACTCACTTAATTATCTCTATTAATCTCATTGGTGGAAAAATTGGTGATGGGTGTGGGATGAGTGGGTGTTTTTGAAAACAAGAGGAAAGAACTCGGTGGTCGATTGCTGTCGATTATGCCACATGTTAAAGGTGGAATACTCAGGTACCGTTGCCATGGTCACCTTGGGGTTTGGCCTCGTGGAGAGGACTGGATGGTGTGTGGGGGAGTTTCTACCCTGAAGGACCGAGCTAAAAGGATCATCTTGCCTAACTCCTTTTGGTACAACCACTCGGCGTTTTATGGAATAGCCCTAAGCCCGAGCCAGAATGGATGATCTGGCAGTCGTCGTGGCGCCGGTGTGGCAAGAGGATCAGGATTGGAGCTTGGGTCGTGGTCTACTGGCACTGGGCGAGCAAGCTATCTGATATTCTCTGTGGGCACTTTTTGGTAATGAAAGGAAGGCAAGGGCTTAGCTTGGAGTTCGGACGCTTATTTGGCCGTAAGCAGTTTGTGAGTCTAACTTGTGGGTCATAGTACAATATTTGATCAAAGTATAATCCTATCCGGATAGTCCGTTATCCTCTGGTAAGAATGGGTTATGGCTTGGTTTCGACAACTAGCTGCTTTATAAAACTGTGTGTGTTTGGCTGGGTGAAAACTATTTTGGATGCTACGGGGTGTGGCCCCATAGCGATGGAGAAAAACTGGTGGCCTGCGTTAAGCCACGATGGACAAACAGGCCTGGTGGCGCCCTTTTGGAAAAGACAATTTTTCGAAATAAAACTAGAAATTAATGAACCTTGCATAAGAAACTATTTCTAGCAAATTTTACCTGGAGCTCCAAATATACCTTGCATGTTGTAATAGCGTTAACCCCAATTCCTCATGGAGGAAGGTGGTCTTGCAGGATACGTTTTCGTACTCACCCCTTTTTGTTGTTGTTTTTCAGAGAAGACGAATACAACCCCCTAGTGACCTTGTATGAGTGTGGGTTATGGCCTATCCCCAATTGGTGTTGTGGGGAAGCTTGGTTCTACGTTTAAGTTCTGCTGCTGTTGTTTGTTTAGGCTGCGCCCCATTTGGTTTGTCCCGTTAGGGCAGATTTATATTCTGATGTAAGAATGTGGTTATCATATCCCTAGGAATGATACTAAAGCACATTTTAGTCCCATTACGGTTGTGGGGCACTTCAGGAAGTATCAGAGCCGTAAGTTGGCCGTAGGATATAACCCTTATGATGGAAAAATGTTTTTGAGTCAAAATCAGTTGAAAAACACATCTGCTAACCACCTTGATCCGTTTCAAACCAAGTTTTAGTCCATTCCTTACCTTGCTCTAGCTAAGTGACCTTCTCTCAGAACCGTGCTCAAACAAGACCGCAGAGAAAAACAAACAACTTACCGCAAAAGTGAGCAACAACATCAGAATCTGCGCATGACCAGAACGTGCACCCTGAAGATCCGGGAAGCAAGGACGTGCTCCCGAACATGCACCTCGAGGACCCAAGAAACAAGGATGCGACTCCCGCTAACCTTGCCTTAAATAAGGCTAGACTATGCAACACAGTTGAGGTGACCGTCCAGAAAAGATTGTGAGTCAACAATGCTACATGGAATCGCCGCCTAACACCATGTCCACCACTTGAGATGAACTATCAGCAACTAGCCCCGGATGTGCCGGCAAGGTACTTAAAAAAGGGCCAGGGAAGCCAGAACCACAAAGATGCAAGCAGCCATGGACAAGCAAACTCCAGTTCTCACCGACATCCCTACCTCCTTTTAGAAGAGAAAGGCTAGAGACCTCATAGATTGAGTCCTAGTCCTAGAAAGCACCCTAGTCACCCCTCTAGAGCCTCCAAATCAGCCAAAGCTTTCCCCAGTTCCTCCACCATAGTTAGTAGAACCCCTCACCCTGAGGAAGATTCCACCACCCGACCTAGAGTTGTTGGCAAAGGAAGATCCCCCGGAAGCTGCACCAACCTCCCCTCTATTAGAGAAGCTACCCCAAGCTCCTCCACCAAGCCCAACAACTTCATCAAGAGAAGCAAGAGTCGAGACATCGGTATTGCCTCGCTTTGATGGCTGTTTGGAGAAGATGACCCCGCGGCTCATACCAGTCATCACCTGAGATCATTGTCATCAGCTCTAGCGAGGAGCATTCCAAGGAACGCTCCACCTCTCTCAGCAGCGAGACCTTGTGGTCTGGAAGTTAGTTGTGTCTAGTCCCCTCTTACATTGGGCACTGGAGTTTGCCTCTGCTTTGGTTAGTCCCCCCTGTAAGAGTGAATCGTGTAGTCCGTGTGGGTCATGGTTGTTGCCCAGTGGGCAGAGTCTGTATCTGTCGTGTGGTAGTCAACATGTTAGTTTCCATAGTGCTAGGTGTTGGCAGTCGATAAAACCCATTTCGACCACCAACATTTCATGTTTTAGAGTATATTTTACCAAGTTTTCACTAATCTCTAACTAGTTCCATGAGTTGTGCATAAAAGTTGTATGGAGGAGCCTTTCACATCCAAAACCAGGGAAAAATAACAAAACAAAGGCAATGAGGCAAAGGGGAGCAATGGGACAGTAAACTCAGGCTAGCCGACCACCATCCCAGGTCGGCCGACCTGGGTGTGGTCGCCTGACCTGGGCGGCCGACCTGAGGCCCATCAGCAGCCCCAGGCCCAGGAGGCCAGGTCGGCCGACCCAAGACCCAGGTCGGCCAACCCAGGAGCCAGGTCGACCGACCTCCCACAGGTCGCTCGACCCTGGCAGCCCACCAGGCAGCTCAGGGCCCAGGTCGCCCGACCTTGCCACAATGCCAATTTTGACATGCATGCAGAGAAACACAAAACATGTTAAATACAACCGTTGGATCAAGAATCCAATGCATCCAAGGGCCGAAAAGACATCGTACAAGGGATCGATGACGTCAGCAATCCGAGGGAAAGAACATGCAGCCAATCGGAGGCAGCCCGACCTTATCCCAAGGTCGGCCGACCTAGGACCGACCTCGTTTTGCACGTGCCTCAACTGCCACAACCGCCAACCAACATTCAGAGCACACCACAGCCGATGGATCAAGGAAGGCGGTGCATCGGGTGGCCGCCCGACCTCCGGGGTGGCCGGCCGACCTACCCTAGGGTCGGCCGACCTACCCCCTGGTCGGCTGACCACCGACCTATGCCTAAACCGACCTTGCACACCTACAAATACCCCCCTCAGCCATCCAAGCTATAAATACCCCCCGGGAGGTCATTTGCAAGGTGTGGTGGATCAAGATAACACTAGTATTGTTGTGTAGTTGAGTGTAGGGTATAGTAGTGAAGCCACCCTTGGCATTGTAGAGAGAGCCAAGTTGTATCAAGAGTGAGTAGTGAGTTGTAGAGTGAAGGAGTCGGAATTCTCTTTGGTCTTATATTCCCGAGCTCTTATTCTCAGAGGAAATATTACTCTATTTCCAGGATACAGTAAAGTTCCTTGCTCCCTTCTTTATTTATTTCATACTTACTTTATTTACATACTAAGTACTCTGCTCAGTAGTTTACGGGTGCCAAGTGTGCTCTATGTAGTTTAGCTATACAGTTGTGCTTGCTCTCAGGCTTTGAACCTGTGTAGTAGTAAACTCAATTGTGTAGACGTGGTGTCTAGACTAGAGTTCGCCTTGGAAGGTGTCTTGTCCCACGCAGCTTTGGTGGTAGGTCCGCTTGGTGACAGCGAGCGTGTACCCTGTGTACTCCACCCCGTCGTTCAGATAAGTAGTCATCGATACATAGCTGAGTTCTGTAGTGCTCGCCTTTCTCGTCTGGGTTATCAACACTCTGGTGCCCGGAAGTGGTTCTATAGGATTAGTGTCCAAGTAAACCTTCTAAGTAGAACACTAGTTTGTTTAGTAAAGTTAAGTTGTTTCATTTAAAGTAGTGAACCTGCTCTACTTTGTCCTTTGTCTCTACAATTGCTGGCTTTACTGTTCGGTTCTACCTGTTTCACGTTGAGTTACTTCTCGTTCCTCGTGAATTTTGATACCCTGGAATACTCTTGGGTGAAAAGCTACAGCGTGTTTCCGTGCGCTTGCGGATCTATATCAGTAGGCTAAGAAACGCCAACACTAGGCCGAGCCCAGCATGCCTTGATCAGATGGAAGGTCACCCGTGTCGACTACTGTCAAGAAGAAAGAGGCTTCCCCGAGTTGCTAAGAGACACCATGTGGTACCTCAGGATCCCTGGATATCCGGAATACAGCGGGGTAGCATTCCCTGAAAGAGAGGAACGCGGGTGGATAGTCACCTTGTATGTCAGAGAGAACCTCTCTCGATGGTTGGTACTCCAGAGCCGTTGGCATTGGATTCTTAAAAGGGGCCATATCCTGTGCAATCAGTCATCCCATGCAATCGTGCAATCAATCAATCCTAGACATCCAATCAAGATCCAACGCTGGCTACTATTTTGCATTTCAACCCTTCCACCGCACCCGTAAGCTCTTCCCCACCTGCCCCCTAAATTTTGCTAAATTCCCGCTGCCTAAATCCCTTCTGCCGCCTCCACCCTTTCTTCTTCCCTGCTCCTGCAGTCCCGCTCTCCCCACGCAAGGCAACCAGCAGCAACCATGGCTTCCCTGTGCCATCAGCCCTTGCAATTTTCCCCGTGCAGCAACAAATCCAAGGCTGCAGCACCTCCCTCTGCTCAATTTTGACCAATAATAGTGCTCCCACTCGTCATGGTGTGGATGTCCTTGGCTGTGCCCGAGCTTCACAAGGAACGGTCATCCTGGTGCACGGGCTGTGCCACGGCGCCTGGTACTGGTACAAGGCGGTCACCGTGCGGCACGGTGACGACACCGAGGGCGCAGCAGAGCCGGCGGTAGAGCGCGTCGTAGGGGCGGGACGCCGGACGCCGCAGAAGAGGAGGCACTGAATGCTGCCGTCCTAGCAGTGCGCGAGCGCGAGAGCGGCCAGCTGGACGCGCACCGTCCATGGCAGGGACGGCGTCCGACGGGTGTCGCCGTCAAAACAGGCCATTTTTTGCTGTTGAGTTACTTGGGACCAGCAGTCCACTACTGTAGTGGGAGGGTTGAAATGTAAAATAGCAGCTAACGTTGGATCTAGATTGGGTGTCTAGGATTGATTGATTGCACGATTGCACAGAATGACTGATTGCACAGGATATGGCCCTTCTTAAAAGCCTATCACATTGCCGCTCATGTCCCAGTAAGAAGGTTGTGCTCAATCTACCATAGGGCAGTGCAAAACACCCCTATGAGATTCTTTCTGCCCGTAAACCAAAATGCCCGGACATGGCTTAAGAGGTCCGCAATCTTGACAGAGATCAAGGAGACTAGAGACCCCACTATAGCCTACCTGGTCCAATACCTTCTCGCCTTGTATGACAAATATGAAAAGCTGAGCCAGCTGCATGACAAGTTGGTAGCCCAGCACCAAGATGTAGAGAGATAGTTGGCCTGGTACAAAAATGCCCTGATAGGTCAAGAGCCAATGATAGTACCCCATGATGGGAGGGAGTTCAAACCCTCCTAACCAACCAGTGCTGAGTCGCCCCGGAAATTCTCAGCTCTTCCTGCTCAGTCATTTGCAGACCCATGAGAGGAACCCAGGGGACCCCAATGGTCAAAAGGATAAAGCAAGCATGGGTGCATTCTTGACACTCTCGTTTCCAGTAAAAGGATCTAGCTCTTAGCCAGAAGTGACAAGCCGTCCGCAATGGGAACCAATCTAGATCGATTAGCCACGTCGTGTATTAGTTCATGTCTATTTTTGTGTCTGTGTGGCTCACCTTGGTTGTACGATTGTTTGTCACCAATAAAAAGAATATTCTACCCACTCTTGTCCCTGCTTCTTTCTTCCCATCTTGCACCCGTATACTAAAGAAAAGTAGAGTCTTCCGAAAGAAGCCATAAAAAAACCCCCTGAGGCACAAACAAGGTGTAAAAGGGACCCAATCCGCAGTTCACACAGATGACCCAAAGTGATTGCAAACAGGCCCCGACAGGATGGTGCAGTAGCCTAGGAACTAGGAAAAGGCAGGAGGAAAGGTCCAATCCCATAGTTTTCCCATCCGGAGCCGTGAACACCACAGTGATTACTGCCGCTCCCATCTTTTCGCTGCTTCCGCCGCACTCGCTACCACTAGCCCCACCACACACTCACCTGTGTTGCTGCTTGCATGCACCAATGCCGCCGCAGCATGTGCAAATGACACTCTCTAACTCCTAGGACTATCCTAACTACTAAGATGTGGAAAATGACACTCTCTAAGGTAGAATATGGCTCTCAACTTCTCCACACTTTTACAAATAAGCTCTACAGGCCTATTTATAGTCCCATATGTGAGGGGGGTACTTATAGGAGGCTTAGATCAGTGGGAGGCCGAAGTCGGTGGTCGGCCGACCTAGGGGGGAGGTTGGCCAACCAAGCCCGAGGTTGGGCGACCACCCGATCCACCGCCTTTGCACTCCAATGGCTTGATCTTGCGTCCCCAAGGCGGTTAGCGGTTAGGACGGTTGTTGCACGTGTAAAATGTCTCCGAGGGTAGGTCGGCTGACCTTGTAGGAGGTCGGGCGACAATGAGTCAGCCTTGCATTGGCCACATTGCTCTTCCCTCAGATTGTTCATGTTGTGGATCCGTGACTTGGTGCATTTTTGGCCTTTGGATACATTGGATGCTTGGTCTTGCGGTTGGATTTGAGTGCACTTGTTTTTCTTTGTGATGTGGATCGATGAAGTGGCAAATGGGTGGCTCGGCGGCCTAAGCTAGGGTCGGCCGACCCTGCTGGTGGGTCGGGCAACCAGGCCCCAGGTCGGCCGACCTAGGCTTGGGTCGGCCGACCTGGCCACTTGACCAGTGAACTCCATCTTTGATCCTTGACATGTTTTCAGCTGTTTTATGTGCATTTTGGTACCTGCATCCAAATATTCATACAAAACTAGTGGAACTCATTAGTAGAAGGGTTAGTCCATATTTATTCACTTGCATTGCTCCATTTGGTTGGTAATTGACGGTAGATATCGTCAGATTACTACCATCAACACCCCCCAAGCTTAAACTTTTGCTCGTCCTCGAGCAAAGCTAAGACTGGAAGTGGATTAGGAGTTGCTGCAATATCGAAGATGAAGAGAAATTCTTATACATGACTCAATACTCATGCTTTTGTTTTGAGAAGTGAAATAATTGAAGCTCACCTTGTATACTACCTGTGGTGCATCTTTTTGCTTATCTTGTCTTGGGCGGTTGAGAGACGGAACGACCATTGTACAAGAGTTTCTTCTAACTTGCTCTTTTTGGATGTCTTTCTTAGGTGCTTTCAAAATTTTCAAAACAAAAGTAGCTTCCCCAAGGTGCTCTTAGGCGCTCAAATGTGTTTCCTCACCAAGGGCCAAGATTCGGCCAACACTTTTCTACACTAAGGCCTTTGTGGAGTTTTAGATAGGGAGAATGTGGCACACTTAGGATATTTATTTTGCTAAGCCAAAGATTGGACCAAAGAGTGTCCTCTATCACTTCTTCTAATTGATTACTGGAGTATAAGTGGTGGTATTGTACGCCTCCTTCTCTTAGTATTCATCCCTTGTAGCCTTTTGTAGATTTAGAGTGGATATGGAGCTTTTATTTATATTTGCCATGCTTGAACTTGCATGCTTTTCATTTTGCTGTGCTTTTGGACGCATTTTTCTTTTTGCCATGCTTTTTGCATGCTTTTGTTTTTTGGGCTCCATACCCTTACTCCTTGAGATTTGAAGGCTAGGGATTATGAGAAGTATTTGGAGACATTCTTGGTGGATGCAAAGTCCAGAGTGGATCACTTGCATTTTTGCTTTTGTACTCCAGCTATCAACAGAAAGTGATATTTCTACGCAAAGAGACTCAAAATTTGACAAAGCTCAAAATATCACTAAGCAGCTCTTTGTAGCAGTTTAACTAATTGAAGCATTTTTGGCTCTGTTAGGTATTTTTGGCCAAGGGGAGCTATATTTTGTTATTTTAAAAATAAAAACCTGAGATGTTCATCTTACTAAGAGCATGAAAGAATTATCCCCATATTCAAGTCATATCATTCATCTCACAACAACTTAGTCTTATTATCACAAATGGCATCCACAAGATAGAATCTTGGTTTACTTCTTTTATTCACAAACTCAAAACTAAGCTAAGAATAAGTCGCATGCAAGAATTAAATCATTTACTTGATAGAGCAACTATTCATTATTTCCAAAATGAAGCTAGCATATGAACTTATCATTAAAGCATGAGAGTTTTTTTTGTACTGAATTAAACAAACTAGCTGGTTCTTCATGGCACTATTCAGAGTTTCCAATTGATTTGACAAAGATTCAAAGACTCTATCATTCGCATGGAACTTCTTACTAATGCTATCGTTCACAGCTTTTTGATCAAAAGAATTTTTATTGAACTGCTGAGAACTGCCAGAAGACATACCTTGACCAGTGAAAGGTAAGTTGGGTCGTGAATTCCAACCTGGTTGAGGACGAGGCCCGTTGCTGAAGCCATTGTTGTTGATGAAGTTGACGTCCTCCGATCCATTTTCGGGGCAGCTGTTCCCCGTGTGGCCGGTGTTCCCACAATGCTTGCAAGTCATGCGAGAATCCAGTGTCTGGACTGGCACAGCTTCAGGAGCGCCCTCCAGCTTCTTTAGCAGGAGGTCCATTTTGGCGGCAAGCATGTTAGAGCCGTCAATATGGTCGACTCTACGGGGCTTATTGTTCGCCCTCTCCTCTCTCCATCCTTGGTTGCTTGCCATCTTCTCGATGAGAGTACGGGCAGCGGCAACGCTCAAGGACAAGAATGATCCTCCAGCAGCTGCATCAAGGTGTTCTTGCACGGACCGGTGTAGTTTGTGGAAGAAATTCTGGATTATCAGCCACTGTTCCATACTATGGTGGGGGCAGGCGGCGATGTACTCTTGTACTCTCTCACATGCCTCCGCCACGGACTCATCCGCGAGCTGCTTAAAGCTCGAGATTCGGTTCTTCAGTGAGCTTGTCTTCCCCAGAGGGAAGTACTTTGCAAGGAAGGCATTGGAGCATGCCTCCCAATTCGTCAAGTTGTTGCGGTTCAGGTAGAACCACTGTTTTGCCTTCCCTATCAGAGAGAATGGGAAGAGGCGAAGCCGAACAGCATCGGTGGTTGCACCCTTGATGGTAAAAGTGTTGCATATCTCCAGAAATTGCTGGAGATGGCTGTTTGCATCCTCCGACGCCAATCCGCAGAATGGGCTAGCTTGGACCATGTGGATGACACCTGGCTTGAGCTCAAATCCATCTCCAACATTCACACTTGGTCCCGTAGGGATGTTGTTGCTGGATGGGACAGAGAACTCGCGAATGGTCTTCTCAGCCATGTGTGTCGTGTCGGTTGTGCTTGATGATCCAAACTCCAGTGTAGCTAGCACAGGCCTCTGCCCGTGGATTGTCTTCTGACGGACTCTCCTTCTGAGCAGCGACTCCGGATTGTTGTGAAAGTTTGCCGGTAGGTCAAAATCGGTCATACACCTCTCTGTCACCCAACAATAAAGTAGACAGAGGCAAATAAGCCCGCTAAGAAATAGCGGTATGTTATCAAGTTATAAGTACCTTGGTTCGAACAAATCAAACATTTATTGCCAATTGCTTCCCCGGCAACGGCGCCAGAAAAAGCTTGTTGACGTCTCTTAGCGTAACAGATTTTACTCCGCAAGCGCACGGAGATTCGCTGTAGCTTTTTCACTCAGAGTATTCCGAGTATCGTAAAAATCCACAGGGAAGCAAGGGCGAATAGGTGGAATGAAATGTCAAACTTTCAAGCAGTACTATAACTTAGATAAAACACCAGCTAATCTTACAACAGGGGTAAGATAACAAGATAGTGTATGCTGGGAAGAGTAAAACAGGGACTAAAGAAGCTTAACACTTAGGTAGCTACCTGGGAGGACAACGAGTGAGATTAGATTTCCAAACTCTACTACTTAACTGCTGTAGAGGAGTATTCGCAGTTGAACTAAGTTAACTGGAAACAAGCTAGGATCTTGCGTCGAGCGAAATTCCGACGCCTCGAGGGGTCAAGGGGTAGATAGTAAACCTCCAAAGGAGACCCGGCTAACGCCTACGGGCTTACCGAACTATGGGGTGGAATATTGAGACCTCTAGAGCTGTCACCTAGAGAGGCTACCAACCAGATCTGCGTGGATAAGATGGCACGCTATACTAGTGTTCAAGTGAGAACTTGAACACTAAAGTTCTTCCTTGATCAGAGGGTGAGAACTAACTTAATCTTAGATCAAAAGCCTAAGACAAGCTTATAGCACCGGCAAGTCTAACAAGATTCAGATAACTTAAGGGCAACACAAACTAAGCCTTGGATCTAGTGTGCAATAAAGGTACACCACACTAGGCAAGCGTTAAGAAGTAAAGTAAAGTATAACAGAAGATAGAACAATGATAAATATTATACTGGAGTAACAAGAGTACAGAGATAGAAAGATACAAGAGCTTTACCAAGACTCGAAAAAGACTCCAGAATCCCTGAGGCAAAAGCTCAGACTCAACTCTAACTCCCAAGACTAACATAGTGCTACTAGACTAAACGATAGTATGAGCTACTCAACTTTCACACTCCACAAGTGAGGCCTAGGGGGGTATTTATAGCTTCTAAGGTCGGTGAGGCGGTTGGAGAGGCAGTTAGAGGTCGGGCGGCCTCTGGTGGGGCCAGGCGGCTCCAGGTGGGGCCGGGCGGCCCGGGTGACCGTCCGATCCACCGACTTGCTTAATCCACTACTCCATATTGCTTCCCTAGGTCGGTTTAATGGCGGTTATGGCGGTTATAGTTGTGCTTTTGCCTCAACCATTGATCTCACTTTAGTCACAGGATTGAAGTGCCGAGGATCGCTGACTTACCAATCCAAGTGTTGGATCGGTGATGTGGCAAGCCTTCCGAGACTTGACATGTTGGTTTCGGCATTTGGACTTCACAGCTGTGTTGACACGTCACTTATGCACATGTAGGTCGAAGATCGAGTGATTTGGCCACTTTGCCAGGTTGGGCGGCTTGGGGTGGAGCCGGGCAGCCTGGCCCACTTGCCAGTCACCTCCTGACTTTGCCATATTTTGCCTATTTTCAGCTAATCTTTCACCTACAATCAAATATTCAACACAACTTGTGGAACTATGTTAGTAGCAAGGGTTAATCCATACTTTGGCATATTTTCCTCCATTTTTATGGTTACTTGATGGTCATTGGTAGTGCAATAATGACCATCAACACCTGTGCTTGCTTCTGTAGGTGCTCTTGGGCTGCCTTCCTCTGTGCCCTGGTCATGACTCCCGCTACACTATGTCTGGGCTCCTCTAAAGGCTCTTTCATTGGGGCACCCTCTATTGGCATAGAGTGTCCACGAGGTAGATTTTGAATTGTGGTGCTGGTAGAGGCACTTCAAAGTTGTACCCCCTATAGATCATGACATATGTGTCTGTGCTGGGGTTCTTGCGCAGAAAGTGTCCCCGGATAAAATGGCTCTCTGTGACTAGGTTGGGTGTGTCTGGGGTAGGAATGCCACCTGGGCATTTGCTAAAACCCCTAGTTCGGATGCAATCCTCGTCACAAATGACGTGATTGTTATGGAATTTTCATCCCAAACTAGCTTCATCCAGTGATAGAGCATGGCGATGACAGGTGCATATTTCTACTTACGCCACATGGCATAGAGGATTTTTAAGTCCTCTATGGTCACACAGCGTGTGTCATCACGGGAAAGGACTACGATGGTAATCCAACGGGCCATGAACCGCATGGTGGGGTGCTTAATGTGTGTGATACTCTTCTTCCCCTTATTGTCCGGACCGGCTAGTTCTTTCCAGAACTCTGTTGCATTAAAGCCTACGAGTTCAGCTGCTATAGAGCAGCGAGGTGAGAACCCGAGAGCATTGCTGAACTGATGAAGTGTCAGCTCATGCTCAGAGTTAAAGAGTCTGAAATGAACAGTCGTGTTGGACTGCAGTGATACTACTCGGAGGGTCATCAGAAACTCCTTGGTAAGGAGGACTATGCCTCCCTCACTAACATGTGCAAAGTTATCCCAGCATACCATACTAAAAATTTCATCAAATTCATCATCCATACCTGTGCTTGTCATGAGTACCTCATTGAAGCACTTGGTGAGGGTGATAGGCTTGGTGTGGAGTTGCCTCAGCAGGTCGGCTTCATCTTGATTGCGTGTTTAGATTTGGGAATCCAGCAGCAATACGGGCCCGGTGATGGATGATGAAGCTTCTTCTCCTCCCGGTCCAGCACTTGATGAGCCTCTGTCGGACACTGTCCATGAGTTCTATGAACTGGAGGACGTCGGGAACCGTATGTGCTGTCCCGCCTTGCTGATCGCACTTCTAGCCCTCTTGAGAGCGCGCTTCATCCTGCACAAAAATGAACACAAGAACTACGAGACGATAGAATAAAATTAGCGTTAGTCATCCTTGTGGGGCGTGACACCACCACAACTTGTTCTTGGTCTTGCCAAAAGAGAGGGCTAGTAGCTAACTTATTTGCTCAACTAGATTTTATTCGGACATTATTTTGGCTAAGCAAAGAGTTAAATTAACTACTATACAAGAGAATTTGAGAGGGAGAGAAGGGAGTTTGTGTTTGTGCATTGAGCAAGAGGAAGATGGTGCTATTTATAGGCAAATGAAGCATGCAGGGGGAGGAGGTCGGGCGACTAGAGAGGGAGGTCGGCCGACCGAGGCCCTGGTCGGCCGGCCTGAGGAGCTGGTCAGCCGGCCTGCCCCAAGTCTCAGGTATTTTGTTCTTTGCGTGAGGGTGAAGTGGAGAGGAGAGGATGCACTGAAAGCGCGAAAGGGGTGGTCGGCCGGCTCATTTCTTGGTTGAGCGACCTCATGAGAATGCCCCTATCCCTTTAAAAGAGAAATGAGGTGATGCACTCGGTCAGGCGACCAGGTACGTGGTCGGGCAACCTTGCTTGCAAGTTGGGCAACCAGGCACATCGGTCGGCCGGCCCTGAGTGCATGGCCGGGCGGCTTGTGGCCGTGGTCGGCTGGCCTCAAGATGCTACCTTTGAGCTGGTTTGCTTCGGGAGTGAGCAATGTGGAAGTGAGAGAGAGAGAGAGAAAGAAGGGAAAAGAGAGGAGGGAGTGGCTGGTCGGGCGACCACGGGGAGGGTCGGCCGGCCTGGGGGCATGGTCGGCCGGCCCTTGGCCTGCCCTTTTGTGCATTACTTAGAGATGGGGCAGAGCAAAAGAGAAAGAGAAAGGGGAAAAGAAAAGAGAAAGAGGGAGGAAAGAAAAAAGGAAAAGAGAAAAAGGAAGGAGAGGGGTAAAGAGAAGAGAGAGAAAAGAGGGTGAGGCGAGGCCGGGCGACCTGACCATAGGGTCGGCTGACCCTTGGGCTGCCCCCTCCTTTACCTTTGCGCAGGGTGGTCGGCTGGCCAGGTGGCTCGGTCGGCCGACCCTGCTCTATTTTTTTTTTTGAAAATCTCAGAAATAAACAGGGTAAGATGCATGAAAAATGAATTTGTGCATTGCAAAAATGTAAATATGTAGTGGATGGTGAGAAGTTAAACTAGCGGGAAATAAATATGCCGTCAAATGATAATGCCAGGTTTACCTCTTGGCGGGAGCGAACCATTTACCGCCCTTCGGGATGTCGCGTGAGCGTACGTACGGGGAGGTAAACGGTACCTTTGCGAGCCACTTGGAGTTTGTTGTGGATGGGTCCTGGGCGCGCTTGTTGTCAACATGCCCCCATAGTGTTTATCCTAAGGTCTCCATGGGTATGCTGATTTTTGTTGCACCCTTGGTTGATGGGTCTTGTAGAATTATGGGTGCCGACCTTCTTAACAGGAGCTTTGCCTCCTGTTTACTGGTTCTTGCGGCTAGCCTTCATGGCTTTCACCTTCTTCCATTCGTTTTCTTCCCGTTGTTGGATGGCAGCCTCGGTGGCTAACTTCCGTTTCATGAATGCTACGAGACTGTCCATCTCTTTCCCGGAAGCGTTGTGGACTGCTGGCTTCGGCACATACTTTTGGCACTTGAAAGTCTTCACTTGGCTGCACTGTTCCACTTTTGGTTTGAAGGAGAATGTCTCCCTCATTCCATTGATGTTGAGGTGGACTTCTCCGGCTCCAACATCTATGCTTGCTTCCGCGGTGCTCAGAAACGGCCGCCCAAGAATGAGCGGTGTCTTGGGATCAATCTCCATGTCCAATACCACAAAGTCCACGGGAATGAGGAAGTTCCGATCTTCACCGGGACATCCTCGGCGATTCCCATGGGGTGTCGGATAGACTGGTCCGCAAGTTGCAGGCACATGCTTGTGGGGACGAGTGCCGCGTGATTGAGTTTGTCGATGACAATTTTAGGCATGACACTGACGCTTGCTCCGAGATCACATAAGGCTTCGTTGAAGACTTGGTTCCCAATTGAACATGGAATGGTAGGACTACCAGGGTCCTTCTTCTTCTGTGGAGGTTGGTTGAGTATAGCTGCGCTACACTCTTCGGTCATGTGCACAATTTCCGCTGATGGCAATGGCTTCTTATTGTTGAGTATATCTTTCAAGTACTTTGCATATGTTGGTACCTGCATACCATCTACCAGGGGTATATTGACATATAATTTCTTAATAACCTCAACAAACTTACTATATTGTTCATCGGCGGCAGCCTTCTTGTTGCGCTGAGGAAAGGGCAACACCGTTGTGTCATAAAACTCATGTGGAAGAGTTTTCGATGGTGCCTTCTCCTTCGCGGCACCAGTGCTGGTTTTGGATCATCATTCTCTTCCGTTTCGATAGTCCTCTCTTGTTCCTTGCCTGTATGGTTAGTGCGTGACGCACCACTAGGATGTGGAGAGCCCTGAGTGGACTTACCACCCCTGGTGGTAACGACATTGATGTGCTCTTTGGGAGGAGGTTCCGGTTGTCCCGGAAGCTTTCCCGCATTAGCATTAGGCAAAGAGGCAGCCAACTGAGCTATCTGTGTTTCTAACATTTTATTGAAACTCAGTTGATTTTTCATAGCACTGTTAAAAGTTTCCATTTGTAAAGAAATAGATTCAAAAAGTCTATCATTTGCATGAAATTTTTTACTAATGCTATCATATACACCTTTAGGATCAAGCTAGGCTTATTAAATTGCTGTGAATTGCTAGGGGAGGTACCTTGTCCGGAGAATGGCATATATGGGCGCGAGTTCCAGCCTGGTTGGGGACGATTCCCGTTGTTGAAGTTGCTAGAATTACCGATGAAGTTGGCGTCTTCTGGTCGCGTTTCAGGGCAGCTGCTCGCTGAATGCCCCGTGTTCCCGCAGATTTCACAAGTCATGCGAGTGTCGAGGGCCTGGACTGGTGCGGTCTCAGGATTGTCTTCTAGGTTCTTTAAAAGCAAGTCCATCTTGGCGGCCAGCATGTCCGTGCTGTCGATGTGATAGACTCCATGGGATCGTGTGTGTGACCTTTTTTCCTTCCATCCCTGGTTAGTGGTGATCTTCTCAATCAGATTTTTGGCCGCTCTCACACTTTGGGATAAGAAAGATCCTCCAGCGGCTGCATCCAGGTGCTCCTGAGTAGTATGGTTTAACCCGTGAAAGAAACTCTGAATGATAAGTCATTCTTCCATGCCATAGTGGGGGCAAGCTGCTATGTATTCCTGTAATCTTTCCCAAGCCTCCGCCACCGTTTCATCTGCGAGCTGTTGAAAGCTCAAGATCTTATTTCTCAACGCGTTGGTCTTTCCCAGAGGGAAGTACTTGGCGAGGAATGCGTTTGAGCACGCATCCCACATTGTCAGTGTTACGCGGTTGAGGTAGAACCATTGCTTCACCTTTCCAACAGGTGAAAATGGGAAGAGGCGTAACTTGACAGCATCGGCGGACGCACCTTTCATGGTAAAAGTACTGCAGATTTCCAGGAATTGCTGTAGGTGATTGTTGGCATCCTCCGTTGCTAATCCGCAAAAGGGAATGGCTTGAACCATGTGAATGACTCCCGGCTTGAGTTCGAAGTTCTCCCCTGCGTTGACTGCTAGTCCCGTAGGGACATTACTGCTGGATGGGGTGGAGAACTCACGGATGGTCTTCTCACGAGCTGCGGCCATGTCGTCGGTGTTCAAGGAACTACTTGATGAGTCGGTGTTCGAGGAACTACTTGACGTGGCCGTTTCAAGGTTCAATTCCCTTGGAATAGGTCTCTACCCGTGAACGGTCTTGGGACGGACCCTCCTAAGCAGAGACACTGGATTATTGTGGAAGTTTTCCGGCAGGTCAAAACCGGTCATACACCTCTCTGTTGCAACCACAACATAAACAACAGAGACAAGTGAGCCTGCTAACGAATAGTTGGTATTTTTTATAAAAGACACGGGGTTCGAAAAGAGATTATCAATTATATCTCTGCCTATTGCTTCCCCGGCAACGTCACCAGAAAAGCTTGGTAGCCTTAAAAGATTTTACTCCACAAGCGCACGGAGACCGCTGTAGCTTTTCACCCAAAGTATTCCGAGTATCGTATTTTTATCCATAGGGAAGCGGCAGGCGAGAGAGTATAATTGAATAAACTCAAATCGAAAGATCCATACTTAAATAAATATACCAGCTAGTCACTAGACAGGGGTAAGTCTGGTGAACGGATAGGTGTATGGTGGAAAGAAGTAAATTAAACTACCTAAGATACACATAGAAAGGTATAGTTGCCTGGGAGGACAACGATTGAGATAAAGTTCCCAAACTCTATTCTATTCGGCTGCAAAGACTATGTCGTGGTTAACTAAGAAACTCAAGTAGCAAGTCAAGGTCTCGCGTCGAGCGAAATTCCAGCGCCTCGAGGGGTTAGGGGATAGATAGTTGACCACCGAAGGAGACCCGGCTAATGCCTACGGGCCTACCGAACGAACGGGTTTGGACTACACAGGCACACCACACGCTGTCACCGAGTGGGGCTACCAAGCAAATCTGCGTGGATAGGCTGGAACGCTATAAACGTACTCAAGCAAAGCTTGAGTAACAATAGATCATCCTTGATCAGAGGATAGGACCTAACCAGAGCCTGGCGTATAGGTTGGATTATAGCACTGGCAAGAATAATGGGACTTGACTAATTAAGATAACCACAAGTCTAGGCCTAACAAGTATGCAAAATAAATGGTACACCATACTTGCAAGAGATAGAAGTAAAGTAAAATATAACTGAATTATATTGAAGATATGAGTACAAAAGATGTAAGAGCTTTTACCACAGACTCAGAAGAATCTCCGAGAACTCCGAGGCAAAGCTCGACTCACTCTAGCTCCCAGGACTATCCTAACTACTAAGATGTGGAAAATGACACTCTCTAAGGTAGAATATGGCTCTCAACTTCTCCACACTTTTACAAATGAGCTCTACAAGCCTATTTATAGTCCTATATGTGAGGTGGGTACTTGTAGGAGGCTTAGGTCGGTGGGAGGCCGAAGTCGGTGGTCGGCCGACCTAGGGGGAGGTCGGCCGACCTAGCCCGAGGTCGGGCGACCACCTGATCCACCGCCTTTGCACTCCAACGGCTTGATATTGCGTCCCCATGGCGGTTGGTGGTTAGGACGGTTGTTGCACGTGTAAAATGCCTCTGAGAATAGGTCGGCTGACCTTGTAGGAGGTCGGGCGACCACGTGCCAGCCTTGCATTGGCCACATTGCTCTTTCCTCAAATTGTTGACGTTGTGGATCCGTGACTTGGTGCATTTTCGGCCTTTGGATACATTGGATGCTTGGTCTTGCGGTTGGATTTGAGTGCACTTGTGTTTCTTTGTGATGTGGATCGATGAAGTGGCAAATTGGTGGCTAGGCGGCCTAAGCCAGGGTCGGCCGACCCTACTGATGCGTCAGGCGACCAGGCCCCAGGTCAGCCGACCTAGCTGAGTCGGGGTCGGCCTGGACTTGGTCGGCCGACCTAGGCTTGTGTCGGCTGACCTGGCCACTTGACCAGTGAACTCCATCTTTGATCCTTGACATGTTTTCAGTTGTTATATGTGCATTTTGGTACTTGCATCCAAATATTCACACAAAACTAGTGGAACTCATTAGTAGAAGGGTTAGTCCATATTTATTCACTTGCATTGCTCTATTTGGTTGGTAATTGACGGTAGATATCGTAAGATTACGACCGTCGACAACTGGCGGACGCGGCGGCGCGGCTAGGCGGTGGCTCGGAGGCAGAGGGCGCGCGGCAGCCAAAAATTTCAGCAGCCTGACGGCGCGAAGAAGAAGAATGAACGCCGGGACTTAGAAAATTTTCGGCCTCCCCGCGCGCCCCCCTTATATTGGGGAATTTCAACAGGAACGGTGGATGTGATCCACCGCTCCTGCTATTCTCTGTAGGAGCGGTGGAAGTGTAAAACAACAGTAGGACCGGTGGGACGGGATCCACCACTCCTACTGTAAAACAGCAGTAGTGGTGCAAGCCGTCCACCGCTCCTACTGTTATCTGTAGGAGCGGTGGACAGGTGGGGGTGGGAGCGGTGCCCTAGTGGGCCGCCATGGCCCATTGGGCCTCCCACCGCCCCAAATACTTATCACTCTGTTTTTTCAATTTATTCTTTTCATTTCTTCTATTCATTTATTTGTAAATTAATTCATGAATTTTATTAATTTAAATACATGGATTTTTGAAGTTTCTAAATTTATTCTTTTCTTTTATTAATTGGAATGCATGCATGTTTTAAGTTCCTAAATTAAATGAAATGATATGTACAAAGGGCATTCATTAATCTAAACATATATACGAAGGCATAAAATGACATTCATTAATTAGTGGCCATGACATGTATAAAGGCATACAATCGCACATTAGGCGCTTACAATTCTTAGCTCTCCATCCGTGCGTACCCAAGGCTTCATACTCTTTATTGTTGCTTCTACTTCCTTGATCTTGGTCGGTAGGTCTGTAAAAAGCTCCATGTTGTCATAGTTATTGAAGGTCTCGACATCATCGACACCATCAACTCCGATAATACTATGTTTGTCGGCGACAACTATGTGCTTCTGATTCTTAAGACGTGGGTCGAGGATACATAGAACTTGTCCAACGCGTTTGGCTAGCACCAAAGGGTCATTTTTGTAACCAATCTTGGCAAGGTCAACTATTGTGAGTCCATAGTTGTCAATTTGTACACCTTGTGGGTGTTTCATCCATTGGCATCGAAAGACAGGAATTTGTATGTTTGATCCATAGTCCAACTCCCATATGTCTTCTATGAAACCAAAATATGTGACCTTGCTGCCCGTTACGTCATCGATGGCGTCAATCCGGACTCCACTGTTTTTGCACACGTTTTTCTTATCCTTTGCAGCTGTATAGAATGTCTGGCCATTAATGTCACACACCTGCCATGTCATGACCCGTGAAGATGGGTCAGACGCCATCCTTTTCAATGTTACTTCCTCGGCATTTGATCCTTCAGGTAAGTTCAAGTCCATGAGCCAGCTGGTGAAGCGGTGTTTGTGCTCTTTCATGATCCAGGGATCTGATCGTTCGGGGTTCTCCGCGCGGATAATACCTATGTGCTGCTCAAGGAAAGGAGTCATCATCTCTATCTGATGCAGAACACTAAAATGAATGTTTGCCACTTCTTCATATGCACTATCAATGAATGTTTTCCTCTCCTCGTGCATTTCCCTGCTAACCTTCCAGCATGACGAGAAGCAGGCAAACCGATACCTTTCTTATCAACCAAGTAATCATTACAACACTTTACGATCTCTTCGGTGCAATAAGCCTCGATAATAGATCCCTCAGGGTATGCGGGTTGAGAACGTAACGGTTTAGGGTCGACATGAAATGCTCATATGCCCACATCTCATGTAAGTAAATTGGACCAAGTGCACGGATCTGGTCAACCATGTGTACCATGAGGTGCGGCATTATATCAAAAAATGAAGGAGGAAAGCACATCTCGAGCTGAGCCATAATCTCCATGCAGAATTCTTGCAGCGAATCCAATTCATCTTTACGAATCTCCTTTTGTGAGATCTTGTTGAAGAAATAGACCATCCGAGTGACCACCATCCTCACAAATACTAGATTGATAGCTCGGATAGCAACCGCAAGGAACACCGTCATCATCATATGGCACTTATGAGCTTTGTACCCACTTATGGACAAATTTTTCATGGAGACTAGAATCCTGACGTTAGAAGATAACCCAGTGGGCACTTTTAGACCTCTTAGACATAGGCACAATTCTCTTTTCTCAGCTGATGTCAGGTTGAAGCTCGCGGCAGGTAGCATAAATTTCCCATTGCCATGTTCCATAGGGTGGAGCTCACTTATGATCTTCATATTTACCAGATCGCAACGTGACTTTAGGTCGTCCTTTGTCTTCCCTTTTACATCCATCAATATACAAATAGTGCTATCAAACACGTTCTTCTTTAGGTGCATACAATCGATGGCGTGTCGAACCTCCAAGTCCTTCCAATATGGCAAGTACTTAAAGAAGATGGACTGCTTTTTGAAAGGCACACCTTCAATAGGGGGTTTAGTTCTCTTGATCTTCTTCCCATGGATAATGTTGATCTTCTTGACCATATCGAAAACATGTTTGCTATCGTGTCTTCTTTTTGGTACTGAAGCTTTCTCATCCTTGCCATCGAAGTGGTTGATGAATTGTTTTCTGCGGTACCGATGTCCTTCAGCTAGGAAGCGGTGGTACTTCATGTACACAACCTTTTTAGATCCATCGAGGTACTCAGACGTCATTGCATCCAAGCAGGATAGACATCCTTTCTTCCCATTGATCTGTCCCGACAGCGAGAAGTTTGCAGGGTAATCGTTGATCATAGTAAGTATCATTCCTCTGAGTGTAAAATCTTTCTTTTTTAATGAATCAGTCATCTTGACCCCATCGTTCCAAAGCTTCGCCATATCTTCCATCAATGGCTCAAGAAAGACATCTATATCAATGCCCGATTGTTTAGGCCCTTGTATTAGACCGCATAACATTGTGTAATTTCTCTTCTGACAAAGCCATGAAGGTAGATTGTATATGGTCAATATCACCGGCCATGTGTTGTGTATGCTGTTCCTTTCTCCAAAAGGATTCATTCCATCTGTACTAAGTGCAAACCTCACGTTTCTTGGATACTACACAAACTCAGGATACAATTCATCGAACCTTTGCCACTGAGTGGAGTCAGCTGGGTGTGAAAGCTTTTCGTCATCCTTTATTCGCTCACAAAGCCACCAACGCATCAACTTTGCAAAGGCAGGGTTTGCAAATATACGCCTTAAGAGATCGATTGGATTGAGGTACCACATTACTAGGGCGGGGATTCTTCTCTTGTTCTCATCGATGCCTAGGCATGTATCTTCTTCGGAAGGATCGGGTGCACCATTCTTCTTTCTCTTCTTGCCATTGGAGGAACCTTCATCATCACCGTGGAATATGTCATTCCGATTGTAACGGTCGGTGCCACAAGTTGGGCATTTATCAAGATTCTCATATTTGCCTCGATATAAGATGCAGTGGTTTGGACATGCATGTATTCTATCAACTCCCATTGTCAAGGGGCTAACAACCTACTTTGCTTGATATGTGTTGGAAGGCATGAAGTTAGGTTTCGTAAGCAACCAAAATAAGAGGTTCAACAGATCGTTGAAGCTAGAGTCAGACCACCCGTACTTCGCCTTTATAATCAACAGCTTGAGTACAAAACGTAGCAAAGTCCAATGCGGAGGACAACCCTTTGACTTCTCATACACATTCTTCTTTGCAGCATCCTTTACTGCTTTCAAATTCTCTACCCCTTTTGGACTTGCATATAGGATATCGACCTTGAAGTGTTTCAGTATTTTTTCAAGGTCATCTGCATCGGAATCACCGTCAAGTCCCAAGTCTTCGATACTCTCTGAATGTACAGAGCAATATGTTCCACCAACATTATCATGGTCATTATCGCCGTCATTATTCAACATATCAAGATCTGCATCGAATAATGTGTCATTGTTATCATAAACATCTTCATCTGAAGGTCCTTCTTGCTCGCCGTGATGGATCCAAACAGAGTAGCCTTTCACAAATCCGTCAACGATCAAATGCGACCTGATGTCGGATGGATCTGTCCAAACCTTCATGTTTTTACAGTTTTTGCAAGGATAACATATGCCTGGAACGTGCTTCGTTATCACATCCTTTTTCGCAGCTTCAATAAATTTATCTATTTCATCACGGTAACGACGTTCCATCCTTGGCCAGTTGTACATCCAAACACGTGCCATCTAGAATATAAGAACAAAGCAACAAGAATAGATATAGTATAAATAATGAGGATATGGTTGAAGATATTATTATGAGGATATATCAATTAATATTGTGGATTATTATTTATGACAGAAATTAATGTGGTATTATCATGAATACTGAATATTCTACGACCTAAAAGATGACGGAAATTAATGAGGTATTATCATGAATATATGAATATGTACATTATAAAATTAACTAATGGTATACCTAGGATTTCACACTAGATCTAGATCTAGAAGAGAAGAGATACACTAATAAAGACTAATACAACACCTAGAGTAACCCCAATTGCTAATCCCAAGTTGAGAGAACCCTAAAATAGTGTATTACCACCTAGATTATGTGGACCCTAAAATATTAAATGCTCCATTGATGAAGAGGAGAGAGAATGACATTGAATCTTAGCTACCTTAGCACCTAATGATTTGAAGATACTCAAATTAGATGCATAGATTGAGGAGGCTTACCTTGTGTAGCTTGTAACTTCCAAGAAATAGAAAAAGAAAAGCTCCCTCTCCTATTTTTCAATTTTTGGCCGCCATTTGCTTCCATCAATGGAGCTCCTCCTCGGGTATACTGTAGCCCGTAGAGGAAGAAGGCTATATATAGGTGGGAGACTAGTAGGAACCGTGGACCTTTCCAACCACTCCTGCTATTTTATTATCAGGAGCGGGTGGAAAGTTCCACCGCTCCTGCTGAAGGGAATACACCAGGAGCGGGTGGTAAGGTCCACCGCTCCTGCTGAATGAGCTCTGCAAGAGCGCTGCACCTTACCAACCGCTCCTGCAAGGTGCACCGCTCCTACTAGTATTGCAGCAAGAGCGGTGCACCAGGTGGATCCCACCCTGGGCAACAGGAATGGCACTAAATTGGAACCACTTCTAATGTTATTTGGTTGGCGTTCCTGTAGCGGACTTTTATAGTAGTGTTGCAAGCCTTTGCTCACACGCACCCCGCACCCTTGCAGACCACTTTGTAACATAGCCGGTGCCTCACCTCCCCTTGGAAGCCACACAACATTAGCATATATTGGACATAGGGCATAAGCCCAAACCACTATAAATCTTGAACTCTCGTCTAACCAATCAAAGAGAACTCGCACGCTCCCCCTTATAACCTGCAAGTTTACTCACCGGTTGACTAAACATCGACAATATGCTAGTTTTTAGGTTAACAAGGTTGCAAGTCCTTTTTTTTTTGGTAGAAGTAGCTAAAATTGTAGTGCATATTGTTTCATATTTTACTTAAGTTTTTGTTCGGTTGCTTTCGTGAGCTTTAGTTTGTAGAAATCCTAATGCACCCTCCTCATAGAACGCTAGGGCCTCACTTTCAGTATTAATTATGTTTAATGGTGATTATGTACGTAACTAATTAATTCTATATTTGTTGGTCACATCATTTTAATTATCATTGCGAAATATCTCTGAGATATGTTGAAACATAGTAGTAGGTCTAGTTTCCGGACTGCGGAAACAGTGATTTATTTAAATTTAATGGCAATGCTTTACTAAAATTGTCTATAGGAGAGATTTATTTCATCAGCTGCCCTGATTTTTTTAGAAACAATCTATACTGTGAAACATTCTACAAATAGATGTCTATGCCAAAGGGCCTGTAGCCTAGTGGTTGCAGCAGCTCGAGCGGCACCTGAGGTTCTGGGTTCGACTCCCGCTGGGAACGAATTATTTCAGAATTTAACGGCTTTCTTCTTTCGGTGGTAGGCGACGTTTCCGTCGACAGCGAAACGTGTATGGTGACTTCGTGAATCTCGAGATGCCGGTCCAGACCAGTTTCACGGAGGTGCTCGTAGGGGTAGGGTGTTTCTCGTAGGGGTAGGGTGTTGGAAACTTATTTCCAAGAGCACCTTATATGGTATAGTATAAACTACCTTTGGAGGCTGTATTTTGTCCGCTTCTGTAAATGATAACCTATAAAGGATAATTTATATACTCATGAATACATAAATACATTCAAACCCTCTCCTTTAAGGTCTCTGAAAATCAGTTCACACAGTGATAGTACGACAAACAGCCGCAGCACGCGGCACGGGAGAGAGAGGCGCATCAGTCAGGCATGCATCAGCAACCATGGTCACCTTTCTCTGCTTTGCTCGCTGCCACGCCTTTCTGCTGCTGCCTTTTTGGAACTTGGAAGAGGTATGAAGTGAAGTGAGGCGACGGAGCATCTGGCCGGCCGGCCCTAGTGCGTATCTTTTCGATGGTCATCCCCATAATTGCGTGGTGGAACGAGCAAGGAGATCAAAGTGAAGTGGTGATCACGGTTGGGCTGCTGCTGTCAACAAAGGCAGGCAGGCAGGCAGGCAGCTAGAACTAGTGCCAACAAGACATGGTCTGCTGCTCATCGATGGATCAGGAGTGCGGTACAGCAAGGGATCACCTTTCTGCCTTAATGATCTGAGTGGCTTGCTGACCGACCAACCGAGCCCATGCTGCTCTTTCAGTCTCAGCTGATGATATATAGCAGCATGGGATCGGATAGGATTCTCAGCCTGCATCGTGCATTTGCCAATCTGTCATGCATCCTCATATTTGTTCATTGCCATTGTGCTGATGATTAGATTGATACATGTTATGAACCGATCTAGGTGGCCTTGAATCCAAGCAGCACGACCTCGCTAATAGGCGGCAGCCGTGCCGCACCACAAGGGCAGAGATAGAAAGGGACTAACCCTAAATTGATATTCTTCTTGCTTGATCTAAATGGATGCATCTTCTCTTTTTATATAGAGAGATTTACTTCACCTCTAAGAAAGATATCTAATCCACTAATACTTATCCCTAACTAATACTTATCCTTATCTCTAACTGCTCCTTGCTACAGGACCGCGGGTACTGTGGCGCGTACTCTAGATGGGTCTGGCCCAAAGGGTCTAGCCTCGCCCGTTACATTACTCCCTCCTTTTCGAGCAACTCGTCCTCGAGCTGCAGAATAACCTTTGTGTGATGACTCAGCTAAACTTGATCTATATCTATCACCAAAAAATAAGCCTTTTACATCTCAGCTTATTTTTTTTATTGCCAGCTAAGATGCTAACTAATACTCAACTTCTAATCAGCTTCATAGCGCCAAATTAAGGTGGAACCCATCCTAAAGCCCAAAGTGATGGAGCATCCTCCTGGCTCCCAAGGAAATTCCACAAGCTGCCAATAGATGCCGTCCGATAGCATCGTTGGTGGCTGGAGGTGGCCCAGAAAAGGCGTCCATGGCAGCCAACAGAGGCGGCATAGGTGGTGCCGAGAAGCCTGAACGCAGCGGAAAGGGCCTGCCATCTCTTTAGGCCTAGCAGATGCATGCACCAGTGGGTTGAACTCGGCTAGGAACAAGTCCACACAGGGGGCGGTGACTCCATGTGGGAGGACAGTGGATCTTGATGAACAGGATGCGCCTTCCGGTTTTGGTCTTCTACTGGATGCTGTGATTGCAATCTGAGCAGTAGTTGTGCTGGGCGAATTGCTTCTGCCCACATCCCCTGCGCGTGGCGCCTCACTAGGAATCCACAAGCTGTAGCTTGGATCTTAATTGCCCCTGCTGCTTGGCGCTTCTCCACCGCCGCAATTCGGAGCAGCGCCACGTTGATCTCTGCGCAGTCAGCCATGAATTTGGCGCTGAAGACTTGGAACCTTGCAAGCCCATCCTTAAGTCTTGCCAACACATCATCCAGTGATGGGTTGTTGGCAGCAGAAGCCATGGAATTGGATCGAAACCTAAGCCAACTGATACCAGATGTTATAAACCGATCTAGCTGGCCCTGAACCCAAACAACACGACCTCGCTAATAGGCGACAGCCGCACCACGAGGACAGGAATAGAAAGGGGCTAACCCTAATTGATATTCTTCTTACTTGTCTCCTCTCTTTATATAGAGAGATTTACTTCACCCCTAAAAAAGATATCTAATCTACTAATACTTATCCCTAACTAATACTTATTCTTATCTCTAACTGTTCCTGCGGGCGTCCTACTACGGTACCCGCGGTACCGTAGCGCGTACTGTAGATGGGCCTGGTCCGAAGGGCCTAGCCTCGCCCATTACAATACATCCATCACCTATATATATCCCACAACAACAAAAAGGAAAAAAACATCTCGTACGTAGATTCAACCCAGAGATGAAACGGATGAAAAATTAATGTGATATGACTGTAAATGACAGACCGGGTATGATGGTATGGGAGGAACTGAATGCGTTGGATGTACGTACTGCTGGGCATGTTCCCTGCAAGAACGTCGTGCACACAACTATGAGATGACGTCGTCCCAGCTAGTGGGCCAACAGTTTCTTGTTGCCTACTAGCCTTTTTCTCGTTTGACAAAGCTGGTTCCTTCTGCCCGCTTGGAATCCATCCATGGCCACAAAGCAACCTTTGGTCAAAGCTATCCTCATTACCACTCACCTTTTTTGTTTTTTGCTTGCTTTGCTCCACCATTTTCCTAGCTTCCGGAAAAGATCTCATTTCCCTCAGTTTCGTGCACAACTTGCAAAGCTAGCAATTGCTTGTCCTAGTCAGGATCTTTAACCGAAAAGTCTCCAACGGTGTGGCCATTTATGATGTCCCTTTTACACCCATATGGGCACGTTTGGACTATTCATCTGTTTTTCACAACATTTTTTTTCATTGTTTATTTATTCCACCTACACATGTAGCTACCATATGTATGAATTTCAAGAATAAGGACGTGACTAGCCAAATAAAAGATATATTGAGCATGTAAGCATACACAAAATATATGGAAATACTTGTTTATATTCCATTCGTTCCAAATTGTAAGGGGTTCTAGTCCCTGTCGGAGCGTGAGCTCCGGCCGGGTGGCAGAATGCACCCGTCCGATCCTAAGTACTATGAGTAGTTAGGGGGAGCGATCGTTGATAGCCACGTAGTAAAGGCACAATGGAGACACAAGGGTTTAGAGTGGTTCGGGTCGCCGGAGCGTAATACCCTACGTCCACTAGAGGTATGTTCTTGTATTGGCTTGAGTGTGAAGGAAGTGAAGAAGGTCGTGTGTCTCCTTCTCTGGATGCCCTCCGAGCGTGTGAGCGTGTATTTCAGCCTATGTTCTACGTTTCGCATGCCTCCCCTTTTATAGTCCAAGGGGTGCATGTACAAGGTGACCGGGCCCGACAGGTGGTCCCGGCCTGCTATCTTTATTCCGCAGAGTTCCCTTATGCTGACTTGGCTTCTTGGGTTATCTCCGGCGGAGGTTAGGGCCTTCGGCTTCACCTCCGTTGATATGTCCCGTGCTCCGTTGCCGTGATGACCTCTGATCCCTGCGCCTTGTACTTGCATCTGCCGCAGCAGTATGGTGCTGTTCGGGAAGTGCTCCGCCGGTCTGGTGTAGTCCGGAAATATCGCCACGCCGCCCTAGCTTGCGCTGCTCGGTCGAATCCGCCGTAGTACCCGGCGGTATGGCTCCAGGGGCAGGAGTGGCAGGCGGCGTGCCGGCGCGACATTACAGGTAGGTTGCGGCGTGCCACAGTGACCCTACCGTAATAGCTTGGGCGTGGCTGTCGCGTGCGCGTGGCGTAGCCCACGCCGCGTACGGTGTACTTGTTTATGCGGTTTAATCCCCGATATCCGGCGGGAAGTTGACCGCTACGCCTTGTCATGGCTGCCGCTCCTCGGTAACGCGCGTCCCACAGTATAGTCACTGTCGCCTGTCAGCGGCGGTACCGGACCCCGTCAGCGGATGTTAGGGCGCGCCCGCCTGCCTGCAATGAATGCGGTAGGTGGGTGTGGCCCGCAGCCGGAGGCCCCGCCGCGAGCCCGGGGGACACGTGGTGGCCCCGGACCAGGCTGTCGCGGGGGCGGGCACCCTCCGTAGTCCGCAGCTTCCTCGCTGGGTGGATGGCACGTGGCTGTTCCGGACCTCCCCGAGCTGGGTCGGCTCGGCTCCCTTCCTGGGGTCGTAACGCGTCCCTAACTTAAGACCGGACCTCGTGGGAACAGGTCTGGTCTTCCATATGGACCCGGGGTGCAGTCCGGCCCACAAGCGGTGGGTCAGAACTGCGAGTGGCTTTGGGCTCTTTCCTTACTGAGACACGTGGCGACACTGGCCGCTCCCTCTGGTTGGCGGGGAGGCCAGGTCCGTTGGTCCGCAAGAAGGGAAAAAACCCTTCTTTGTCAGGCTGCGTGGGGCCTTGTTAAAGGCAGTACTTAGCTTTTGTCCTGTATAAGCGGGTACCCGGTTTACTGGGTACCGACAGTCCCCATTTGATGGTCCACATTCATATATGTTAATGTACATTGAATACACATACATGAAGTAATGAATAAATCTAGTAGAGACGTAGAACTTCTTATAATTGGGACGAATGGAGTATAGACTATTTTGTACTTTTTTCCATAATGTTTTCTTTAAAGTATCTTAAAAATAAGTACGCTTAGTATACTCAAAGTTATAAATGAGCATGTGGTCATACACATGTTGGTAAAGCTGGTGTAGTTACATCAAGGGTAGAAAAAATTCCTTACCACAGTTCAACGGTGTACTGAAACCAAGTTATAGAGACACTACAAACTAAACTATGCACAGACATAATTGTCAAATTCAGTGGCGCATGTATATAGTGTCCAATACAATCAGTTCAAAATCTAACAAATAGTTGAATATAAATGTTATCATCATAACTTGACTACCAGAAAAAAAAAACATGTAAGTTCTTTGCACGAATATTAGTTGTATTGATTGTGGGCTAGAAATATTTTTGCATGATGCATTTTTTTTAAAGAAACACTCCAACTATGCCCTTCCCACTTGTTGTTGACAAAGGAAAAATCCGGAGAAAACCACAGAGGCTGTAGAAACATTTTCAGAATGAATATGTGCACCCTTTTGATATCTTGACTCCACGGGCCTCCACACAGACCATTTGGTTTGGTCAGTTGAACCATTGCCGCTGCTGCAAGTAGTGGAAAAGCATGCATGCACGCATGGAGCGAGGGAGGGAGATATTCGTGAGGCAGCAAAAGCAACCAAGGAAGGGGACGTAGATCACACCACTTGAGCAAAGAAACCCAAAGCAACCCAATCCAAACCCAACCCAAACCAAAGCAGCAACCGGCACGCAGGGACAGGGTTAGGTCAGGGGCAGCAAAAGCAAATAAATGGATGCACATGGAAACGAAGCGCATGCAGTTGGGTGTGTGTGGACTGTGGAGGAGAGAGGGGGCGCGGGCCCCACTCTCCTTTTCAGTTTTAAAGTCTCCCATGTCCTTTGTTGTTTGATTCTATGAACCTGTAAAGGCATGCATCTTTCAGCTCCCTCCAGCCATCCATCTTTTTGGATGGACCTCTTTTTTCCTTTCCTTCCCAGAGGAGATCCCATTTGGCTTTGGATTATTGGGGGTGCCTGCCTGCCTTCTGAGAAACGGCTCCTCCTTCATCAGATCAGTTCTACCAATCATCCGCTGTGGCCAGCCTCCCAAGTGGCCCTCGGTGTGCCTGAGGCTCTCAGTCCCTGATCTATAGCTGTTGACTGAATAAAGAAGCATTCAACCCTAGGATGATCCTTCTTTAAAACAAAACCCTAGGATGATCTTCTTAGGGGATTTGATTCCAACTTTGGATCAGTGCACATGTTGCTGACTTGCAACTGTTGCTGGGAGTTGTGCCTGGGGCCTGGCTGCATTGAATTTGAAGGGTTAGTAGTAGGTCATGGTCAGAGAAGCATGCAGGGGCCAAGTCACGTTGATGGAGAAGAGAAAAAAAGGTGTGGTCCAAGTGGAACCACTTTGTGATCACTAATGCTGGGTAGGGAGCATATCACATAAAGAGGAAAAAACTAGAAACACGGCTGCCAATTATGCCAACCTTTTTCTCGGTTGCGGAAAAGGCGCCACGAGAGCGAGAGAATATGGCATCCCCACCTTATAATGCCAACGAGAATAGACAGAGGGCATAAATGCTGCTAAACCAAATCATAATGCGAAATTGCAACATGTTTTTTTTATAAATACGACACATTTGAGGAACGATGGGCGAGTCAGAGACCAAACGCATCTAAGGTTAATCGTTCCGAGATCATTACCCCAGCACTATATATGCTTCCCGTGGTCAAAATGGTGCTGTGTGTCGATATGTGGTGCGAGTCTACCATCTATTACATAATATATGATTCATATATTACATTACATCAAATTTCTAATATATGATGGTTTTGTAATATATTTGAATGACATCAGAGAGAGGGGTAGGGATAGTAGCAGATTAGATTTGTAGGTTTTAAAATCACAGTAAAAGTACTGTACGTTGGTAGATGGGATTTGGCTGTTTTTCAACCCATAGTAATCTCAGCCCTAGAAGAACAGGAGTAGAGGACTGTGGGTTACCAACAACAGTGAGTGCACGCACGGCATGGCAGGGCACGGCATGATAGGGCTTCGGGGCATAAGACTATGTGCAGTAGGTTGGATAAATACATTGTCTATATACTGTAGCGATACTGTTTACAGAGAGATAGTTAGGATAGTGGATACACAATGTATATACACGTTATGCTGCACATAGTCAGTCTGAACATGAATGTGCTCGCGAAAAGGCAGTGGCAGGCATGTCCGTCTTTCTTGGCAGCGGTCTCCTTGGATCTTGCAAGCAGGCAGCATCTGCGTCTGCCTGCCATCTCACGCACACGTCCATCAGATCACACACAGCACAATAGGGGTACTCGCTACTACTGCTGCTGCAGTGAGTGAGTGCAGGAGACAAAGGCTGTGGTGGCACTTGAAACGCCATCTTTACTGCACGCCCGCCTCCCGTGGGGCTGCACTGCACACCTGCATCTGCATTTGCAACGATGGAAGGATGCCACTCTCTGCTGTGTGATGTCGTGAGCCTGTCAAAAGAAGGAAAGAGTCACGCATCAGCTGTGACCGATGAGCTTATGTGTGAGTTTATTTGTGCATCCAGCAGGCCCGTCAGGAGATGTGCATCCTGTGCTGAGCTATCCTAGTACTGCACTTGCTATATGATACCCATATATGAGAATAAAATTACTACTGTTATAAGAGAGTCAATTTTTAAGAATGAGCACATAATATATTTATACCATCAACTACTGTATGTAAATAGAGGTAAGGTTAATTTAATCCAAAGCCATGAATGTCACCCTCACTCCACATGGGACAAGATGGCCAGAAAGGTGAAGTCGCAAAGGAGTGATGGCGAGATCAATAAAAGGCGAGAGGGAGACGCGTGAGCGCGTTAGCAGCAAAGCCTGTGCAAAAGGCAACTGATGGTGCCCACCCAGTCACAGCATGGTGACCGACTAAAACGTATTACCTACGATACGATCTACGCAGCATCATAAACAGCAGTGTGTGTGTGGCACCTAAGCAATCGCTGACAGGTGGACCCCCTGAAAGCCAAGTTTATCTGCCGTCTGAGATGGGTGTGTGGATCCTCCAACACCTCTTCTTCATGTCAATATAAGACAAAAATTGGTGCATGACCTGATCTTTTGTCACATGGAAAGGGGCTTTAAACAATTGCCTCTACCTTTTCGCGAAGGTTGAGTGACCCAGCATGATCAGAGTAAACAACTCAGGGAGGGCTGCAAAGTACAGATCAAAGTTAATAATAGAGCCAGTTGATGGGTTAAAGAAATCGGGGCCGCTACAGGGACCCATGATACGCGTTCGGGTTCCCTCTCACGAGCCACTGGCAAATAGGCCCCGCCGCGCTAACGACAATGGAGATCCCTCTGATAAACTAACTGGTGGTTGACACTTTGTATGCCTGACTACTGCTGGTGAGAGTTTCAGTTCAGGCTTTAGGGGGTACGATCTCTCAGGGTTACTCAAGCAGGGCACTTAACAAAACATTAATATAAACAAGCTTAGAATGTTTCCAAGTTGATTCGAGTTGGTGATCTGCCACATCAGTGTGGGCCCGCAATTAGGCCAAAAAGTGACCATTTGGTTTGGACCAGGAAGGAATTGTTTTCCCATGGAGAAATCAACCAGATGCCTCAGTTCCAAATAAGTGTGTGGTGTAACGTTGGTGGATCAAACCGTGCCACATAACTAACACACATTAAATAGTCACAAGGTGTGGCTAAACTCTAGTGATAGGGCATCATCAGCTCATTGGCCACATGACACGCCACAGATGAAACAAATCTCTGATGATTTTATTTTTTGGAAGTAAACTTTATTTAGGTAATTCAAGTGGGAGGGTAGAGGAAGCAAGAGATGTAAACAAAAGACAACCCATATCAGAAACTCATTGACCTGTGTGTGGTCAGCCTTTATCCTTTAACCTCTCAAAAAAAATATAAAGGAAAAATGATGTCACGTGTAAAGTAGTGAGAAACCAGGAAAACCTTCAGTAGGGTTCGACTTGGACCACGGCACGGTGGTCGATATTTATCACTCAACTCCACCTTGAAAACGATGTGCATAAATGGAAACTAAGAAAAATGTGATAATAAAAAAGCAACAAGAAGCCAGCAATAGCAATAAACTTTAAAGGAGGCTCAGTAGCCTTCCATAGAATTGCCAAGATGTACAAGAAGCTGCGTATGTATTGATACATTCACATCAAACAAAGTGAGCAATTCTCAGGCCCTGCGGGGCGTGTAGGGGTACGGCTGAATTGGTCTCTTAGACTGTTTAATCCTTTCGAGGCGCGTCTGTAACTCTAAACTAATGCCCTAGCCAGGGTCATGGCTTGTAATTTGGACCGTTTTTCTCTATCTTCAATACAATGACGCGCAGCTCTTCTGCGTGTTTGAGAAAAAAAAAAATCTAAGTTAAAAAAATGTATTCAGATGTCAAATTTTTGCCACACGATGCTTTCTCAATAGTTTATTATGCATCACAAATGACCTGAGTTTGTTCGAGGGCTACATCGTTATTTAGTTCTTCACACCATGAGCCCTTACAACATTAGGAAGTGCAGAAGAGATACTATTTTTTTCCGTTTCAAGGAACATAGCTACATATATTCTCAAAACTATAGATCACATTTGTTGTTATAAAATCTATAACCTCCATGCCTATTTGGTAGTCATAAGGGTGTACTCTCTCCCTTCTCCCCTATGGGCTTTCATATAGTAATAACCTCCCCAAGCTTATAACAAGGGAGTTCTCCCCCAATATTTACATATCTACCATACAAAAAGAATGTACTTCCCCCCAATTTCCCTCTCTACATGTCATCGATGGCGATTGGTACTGTTGCTGGAAGCCCTTCTCGCCCCCCTCCCCACCTTGGCAATGCCTTGTCTGTGACTGCTGCAAGACGGACAACAGCGCGGCCAATGTGATGCTTCATGTTGCACCACAATCGCTCGATGCTGGGCATGAGCACTTTCTCTGTCCAGTCTTCAAGCTTCTCGTCAGTGATCCAGATGCTGCCAGCCATCCGATCAATGGCATCTTCATCGATTCTGAATGAGTTACTGCTCCTGATGACCGACTCAAATTTCGCCGATATGCAATCTGTGACAGTCTTCCTAAATGGTGCAAAGTCAACTGGCCGAAATACAATGGCATCATCAACCAGGTTTAACAGATCACAGTCAGGGGCTGGTGTTAACCACTTGACTGCAAGGTGCCCTCTCTCCGGCTCCTGCTCCACAGAGATATCACTGGAATTCCGGGAGCCCTCGGTGTCATCCAGTGCCCCAACTGCTAAATTGAGGTCAAGTGACAGGCCATGTCCACCAGACAATTCTTTGGCTACCTTTGCTGGGCGAGCATCATCACATAACCAATCTGCTCGATGCTTGATCTGCTTGTCCCCAATAGAGAGCTCTAGCTGCCAATCAGAGCTTGCTACCTCGAACATCCTTCCTTCCTCTTGGACCAAAGTTTCAAACTTTGGTCCCTTGCGTTCCTCAGGTAACCAATTTGTGGTAAGAACAAAGATAACATTGCCAAGGCTGACCTCACGGCCCCGGGAGTCCGGCAGGCGACCAGTCTCCATTGCCCGCTTGATCTTTCCACGCACAACAGCATCCACTTGATCAATACCCTCGAGAACAATAACTGAGAAGGGATTTTGCCGAACTGCCTCAGTGACCCGATCAAGCGATGTTTTCCCCCAGAAACCTGCATTGAATCCATTACCATCCTTGCCCAAACGAGAGTTGCCACCAAAGTTTACAACTACTGGTTGGGTGTTTACCATCAGCTCAGACAATGCATTCACCATCTTTCTCTTGCCTGCCTGGTCAGGACCAACAAACATGAGCCACATGTCACCCCTTGTCCCAATGTTTTGCCGCTTGCCACTGCCAGATCTGCATTGTATTACAACAGCAGCTATTGCTGAAGCTGCATCTGATTGCCAGCTGACCTTCTCTGTAAGCCCCTTAAGGAGCCTCTTGAAGGACTCAATATCAGATATTCCAGCTATCTTAGCCTTTTGCAAGGCAGTTAGCCCTTCCGCGTAATTATCCTTCTGGTCTTTCTCGACAGTAGCACCCAGATCAAAGGGACCAAGCGCAAGGTCGGTCTTCACTGGGCTGCCTGGTGGACTCTTACGAAGCTCGGATGTAGGGGTACCCTCGGGCTTCTCCCAGTGGGTGTTCATTTTAAGGGATGGAACACCATCCCTGGCAAGTTGTTGTTTGGGCTCAATGGGTGGGCGTGGACCGAAGGCAGCCAACGGCATGGAGAGAGCTGGCGCTCCAGCACGGGTACCATGGGTACGGGCGCAGGTCTCACGCCATTTCTTCTCAAGCTCTTGGGCAGTTTCCTTGCATTTCAACTCTTGCTCTTTGGTCTGTGGAAGCATAAAGCACTGTATCAATCATCATTCAATTAGAAGAAACATTGATTTTACGAGCTAACACATTGAAGAGACACAAACCTGTGGTTTATCACTACTAGGCTGCAGCCAGTGAGGCAAACCAGGCTTAGCGGCCTCAGGGCATGATGCTGGCTTATCCTTCTGCTGTGCTGAGAGCTTGGCAAGCTCGCGATCGTAGCTACCCTTGCAAAGCAGGCACATGGCAGGCTTAGCTATCAGAGGATGGTCACTCCCTGCCCCCGGCGGCCATCGGAGTGCTGTTGGAGTCATTGGCATAGGCCGGAGCATAGGCGATAACATCCCCACTGAATTGCCAAGAACTCCAGGGCCTCCAGGCCTACAAATTTCAATAATAGATCAAATCTATAACTGAACATAAGTTTGGATCACAAGTACAAAATAGAAGGCTATTATTACAATAGAAAAGGTAACCTACTTTTTAGAATCGTACCAATCAATCATAATGAACTATTCAACTGTAGTAAATTTTGATTATCAAGTAACCTAAACCTTTTCTTTTTTCTCATCACAGGTCCAAGAAGACGAAAAAAAATTGATCGTTTGGGGCAACAAAATAACAAGAACACCAGACATGATAGATCCAACAAAGAAGGTGAAACAGCGAAGAAAAAACGCACCTGGGAGCAGCGCCGGCGAGCGGCGCGCTGCGGGCGATGGGCACGGCGTGGAGGTCCCAGTCGGCCTCCATGGTCGGGTGGTAGACCTTGCAGCGGAGGTAGGTGGCGCAGGCGGCTGTAGCGAGCGCCCAGAACTTGCCGCTTCCAAACCGCCTGAGCAACCGCGCCATCTCCGACACCACCTCTTTGCCCCCCTCCGACGCTGCTGCCCCCGGCCCATCCACCAGCCACTTGAGGTCGCCAAGATCAAGAACCACGGCGCCGTGCTCCGCGAGGAGCCTATCGACCAGCGCGCCCAGGTCCCCGATCCTCGCCGCCATGGCGGCCTTGTCTCCGGCGAGCTTGGCGAGCTCTGCCTCGAGAGGCAGAACCTTCGCTCCGGCAAGGGCAGGGGAGCCAGACGTGGGGATCCTGCGGACCGCCTCCTTCAGCACGGCGTCCGTCCCAGCGTCGCCCACGAGCACCGGGTTGCGGCGTGCCGGCTTGAGCATGACGTCGAGCACCTTGCGTGCGTCATCCCCGCCGGGGCCGGCGCCGATGCCGGCGCCTGCAGCGGCCGCCAGGCGAGGGTTGATGTAGGCGTTGGCTGCACCGAGGCGAGGCAGCAGCGGAGATGGGGAGGCTGCACCGAGCCGAGGCAGCGGAGACGGGGACGGTGAGAGGGGCGTTGTCGCGGCGACCGTCGGGGCGGAGACGGCGGCGGGCGCCGTGGAGGGCGCGGAGAGCGACTGCTCGATGGTGGACTTGACGACGGAGGAGTTGAAGGAGGCCTCGCGCATGACGCGGCTGACGGAGGGGTCGTCGAGGATGGAGAGCACGAGCTGCTCGAGCTCGACCTTGACGGCGAGCAGTGGCTGCTGCGCTGCCTCGGGGCAGCCCCGGCGCTGCTGCGCCTGCGCGCGCTTGAGCGCCGCCACGAGAGCGTTGGACACCGACGGGCCCGCGCCATGCGCCGCCGCCGAGGCCGCGGCCGGCAGCCTGTCGAGCGCAACGGAGAAGCAGAGCTCGAGCGCGCGGCACTGCAGCGGGTGCGCCCCGCCGCCGCCTCCGGTGCCGCCGCCAGACCCGGCACCGGCGGCGGCCGCGCGGGCGCACGCCTGGCGCAGCAGCCCGGCCGGCGCGGCGAGCAGCGCGGCGGCGACGTGGAGCGGCGTGGTCTGGCCGTGCCTCCTCCGCGCGGCCTCTTCGATGGCCCGCGTCAGCGCCGCCGCCGCCTCCGGCGTGAGCGTCTGCTGGATGGTGCTGAGATCCGCCCTCATCGCCGCCGCCCGCCGCTCATCAATCGATCGGGGAAACTAAAAAAGAATCCTCCTTTCGCTGGGTGTCTACCAACCACCCTGGTTGGCCCGTTCTTCCCTCGGCGCCGCCCTGGAACTCGAAGTCGGAGCCTTGGAGGGTGTAAAAGGGGAGGTTTGGAGGGGAGCGGAGGTATCGAGAGAGAGAGAAGGCAGGAAGGAGGGAGTCCGTCAGGTGAGGGCAGAGAGAGAAGGCGAGCTGCTGGAGTAGTATAAGAGCAGAGGAGCAGAGATGGAAGGGAGAAGGCGAATAGAATCTTCGTCTCCTACTGCCGCTGCACGGCTCGACGTCGCATTTCTTCACCATTTACCCGCGGCCCGAGGGAAGGAGGTGAACAGATTTTTTTTGCCCCCTATTTTATTTTTTCCACTTTTCAACTAACACTATATATATAGTGTGTATTATTATTTCCGTGTCTCGGTGAAATGGAGTGTGACATCTCCTGTTTATTTCGTCCACATAAGTCAAATATTCCAAATTTACCACGATAAACCTGGGACGACCTGGCAAATACTCCCTCATCCTAAACTATAATGATTTTAGGCATCTATTGGATTCATTCATTACTCTATTTATATGTATTCAATATGTATCTAAATTCATTAACATCCATATAAATGTAGACGAAAAAAAGTGCTATAACCCTAACAATTTAGTACGAAGGGAGTAGAAGAAAAACAAAGAGAGTATCCATTGTTATAAAATTTACTTGTTGCTTTTAAAATTGTTGTGATCCTTATTCAGTTTTTATGTTATTTGAGTCGAACATTTTTCAATGAAAACTAGGAACAATTATATGTGGTGGCTTTTTTAAAATAGAATCAGTAACACCTGGATGTTAAAAGAAACCGTGGTCCATCCAATAGCGGTTTATCACTAGCATCTGTTAAAAAAAGAGAAAAAAAAAGAATAAAACACACTTTCGTGCACGTGGTTCGTCGCTACTACCCATCCACACTTTTCACATATATGTCTGCAACGCATTTAGCACATGTGCCTATAAAAAGGTCACTGTGAGCATGAGCTACACAACGCCACATAAAACACACGATGCAAGATCAACTTTCTACAAAAAAGAAAATAAAATCTAGATAATAAAAATTGCAGAACGGGTGCAAGATTGAATGGTTAGTTGTTGCAACATATAAAAAAAATGATGTATCACCTTAAATCAATTGCAACATCTCAAATCACCAAAAGTAACACCGGTAAAGTAATCAATTACTACAAGATCATAAAATGAATTGATAAAATAACCAAATCAACCCCCAAACACATCAAAGTGTCATATGCTTAACATCACGTTTCTACTGTTGCAACATCATAGATCCAAAAAAACACATGTGTATCAAAATGCAACATCTCAAAGAATCACACATTGGAACATAATAACGTATCGATGGTCGTCAAAATCACGTGTTAAAACATCAAAATTAATAATTAAAACATTTTATAATGACTACAAAGGACAACAAAAGGGAGAGATGGGAGTTTGGCCGAGGGGAGGAGATTTGTCAATAGTAGCATGGTCCATCCATGAACTGTCCCAGAAGGTGGAGCTAGTACAAGCCCGAGTCAAAAGAGATTCAATTGTGTGCTCATCGTCCATGAAATTTTGTGATGTTAAGAAGTAGGTATTCATGTGACAGGACCAATGTTTGGGTTATAGACATTCATGGATGCAGGAGATCTAGTCATACTAGTGGCCCAACAAGCAGGGTGTCATGGCGATGGCTTAATGAGAAGAAAGGTGTTGTGGTAAAGAGGAGAGAATGAGTAGATGGGAGTAATGTAAGAGCATATGAGGAGTTGTGAGATGGAGAGGAAGAGATGTTGATATGATTTGGGAGCTGCAAACAAATAGCATGAATCATGTAGGGATACAGAGGTGGGGGAGGAGCGGTAAGGAACAAACTTAACTCATAAATGAAGACACTAGGGAAAATTTTAATGTCCAAACTTTGTGGGTCCATGAGGTGAAGAACTCATGGTCATATGGTGCTCATTGTGTTCGAGCAAATCATTCTAATGAAATCTTTGTCTTTTAGTGAGAATTACCGTTTTAGCAAGAACCCTCAGCCTGAAAACACAAGAAAGTATCACTTTTAGGTGAAGTGGGTGCATATATGTCGACCTTTATTTATTTGATATCCCTTCACTGCTATGGAATTTATTTTCATATGAACTAAGGTGAAAGGGTTGGGCTGAAAGTCCGTAATTTGACATCTTGACCCTTTTCATATTATTGTTTATCTACATTGTTCTTGGTCTTGAATTTTATGTATGGCTATAATGTGCAAACTGTTGATATGTGTATATATCTTCAAAACTAGAGTAGTTTGTGAAACATTTTTTAAAAAAAAAATTGAAGAACATAAATCCAATCCATCATCTGTGTGACATCCCAAAAGTTACAAAGTTGACATGGATCATATTGTGTATCATATTTAACACATGAAAAAAATTGAGCATAATTCTATTACTTGTGAATATGTTCAAATTTAAAACCTATTTTGATCATTTATTTATGAAGTAACTTTTATTTTCACCATAACACTTCAGCTATGAGTTAGTATATTAAAATTCTTCAGGTCAAACTATGAATTTAGATAATTTTCCCATTTTTGGAGTTCATTTTGATGGTAAAAAACTTAACCAAAAAGTTAAAACTTACTAATTAAGTGGAAGTATTTTCCATAAAGGAAATTTCTATGAAGCCAGATGCAAACAAATTAAGCATATATATAGTTGAAAAGTTGAAAAATTTTAGTTCAGTTTAAGTGGTTCATTTTGATATATCTAGAAATAGAAAGTACATACAACTTTGTTGGCAAGTATATACATGATGCAAGAACCTTTGATCTAGCCTAGAGCATTCGAATGAATGGAGCATCCATAGTTGCCTAGTGCCATCTAGATTTCATTTCAGCTTGCTCTCTCTGTCCCTATATTCCACATGTTCTAACAAGCAATGTTGTCCACTAGGTCATAGGCATAGTAGCCTTTCAATATTGCCCCCTCTCCCAATATCCCCCTCTCTACTTCAATCTCCCACTCGCACCCTCAACTACTTGTTCATGTTCTCTCTCCCTCTCATAGACCACCCCCTCTGCCTCCCATCCATCCAACAAGTCCATTTGGAACTCCAATCAAACAAGTTTGTTGCCAATCTTCTATATTGCACTCTACTCCGATCTATGGCTCATCCATGGTGAGGTCCCCGTAGCGTTCTCTCATCATCTTTCCATCCCCACAAGCTTGGTGCATGTTGTCAATGGTAGCTCACATTCGTTGTCGCTAGATGTGCTATAGACATGTAAATGTTAGCTAAAAAAATAGAATCCCCACCAGTCATATAGGATCTAGGAGCAAAGCCCTATGGCGTCTGGTCACCAGAATTGCTGACAACCATTGATTCTAGGACCTTTTAATTTAATTATATTTACACTACTCTTAGCTCAATGCATATGTTGATTAGTACTCAACTATATAAGTTTTTACTCTTATTTTATATGTTATACTACATGATGATAATATTATTATTTCACATGGTTTTGATGTGCCTTATGCATCAAATAATCACCGGTTTTGTCCAAAATAGTGAATGTGTATATGCATTGATAGCTCCTAATTAAGTATGCAATGCTCTAGAATTTGTGAGATTAATTTTAGAAGCTTCAAGTTTTGTTATTTTTTGTTCAATGGATCTACTTTGTTACATAAAATGGGTATGTTGGTATAGTTTTAGATTTGTTTACAGGGAAGCTAGTTAATTTGTAAACCCACATATCAAATTTCACACGAGCTTCTATAATCACGATTAACAGTGGTGTGATCTTTCCTTGTTATTTATAGTCGGTTACTTCATGGGTTAGTTAAAATGTTGGTGCTTAACATAACTAAGTTGTTACTTTTCAATTTCATTTTAATTCATGTAATGTCTAAGATTGGTAAAAACATAAACGCTATTACTTTATATATGGCACGCTTAATCTAGGAGAACCATGTGTGTTCTGTATGCTCCTACCTAACTCGAAGATATACCATTGCATTTCATATGCCCGCGCATTCATAGCATTGTTTTTAATTCCATCCTTCTGCTTATTTTCTTAATGAACGACATTCCAGTGTGTTGTGATTGTCATGTTGAAGCTTGATCTTAAGGTCTTGAGGAGGTGTAGAGAATCGAATCATATGTAGTTCCCTAAGCTTCTTGAACTCAGATTTTGATATTTTATTGCTACTATTTATATGTTACGCTTATTTATTGGCTTATTCCTATGTAGTTCCATGCTTGCATATCCTAATTCTAAACTATTCCCAATCTTTGAATAATCTCACATTGTATTAATTATTCTTATGTAGGTGTGTCTCAATTGATTTCTTAGACTGGTCAGTTATTTGCAGAAGTTAAGATTGCTTAGGTGAATAACAATAATTACCTTTAGGGTGCTTTATTTTACTACTTGATAGTCAAAGCGGCACTCAATGTTATCTTGAGACTTATGAGGTTGGCATGGCTGTGTTGGGAGTTGAGTTTAATGGTGTATGTCTGCGTGGCTGGGTTTAGGAGCAAGTCAATATCATTTGTGACCTTTCACCTTTGAGAACATTTTGTACCAACCACATATCATGTATTGGAATGATATGCCAAGTACCATAAGTCATTATCCAGAACACTTGGTTGATTCAACGTGGTTTGGGATGCATGTATGGTAGTTTTAGTGCACTAATCCACTCTAGTAATTAATTTGTTAAGCATTTGATGTGAGTATGTAAAAGGTTAATACACAAATAATTTCTTATGGACTAACATGTTGTATGGCCTATGGTGATTGTACTCCGTATATGATATTAATCTATCTAAATGCCAAGCTTAAAGTACAAGATCACTTTTTTTTTTGTAATGATGCTTGATTTCAAGGTAGCACAAGTTGCCATGTATTTTTCTTATAACTTACAGACATAGATTTTATGTGCGATTAGTTTACCTATGTCAAATAAGGTTGATAATGCTAAATGCATAATCCATGTATAACATTAGGCAAGTCTTATGGGGCATCTTTTGTAATTATGTGCTACAATTAAGTTGATGTAAGTATTTGGATAGGCACTTGAGCCATGTCATCCTATCGTGGTTGATAAAGTGGATGAGTGGTGGAATCCCATTTTAGCTTATCCAGGTGTTGTGCCATGGTAGTGTTGGCATAACCCCTTTTTATATGATGCATTAATTTACTACATATGAATGTTGACTAGGAGAACTTATCAATATATTCATCTAGCTCCATGTTAACTTTAAGATAAATTAGAACTTCGACATAGCTCTTAGGATGCAATTTATATTTTTTGTAATTTAATTTAAGAACATGTAATATGATCAAGACTCTTGATAGTATAAGTTTAAATCTGCTCTTCCATCTAGCCTTGCAACTGTGATTATGTTGTGCAAAGTGATATGTGTCTGGATCTTGAGCATTCACTTGAGATGCATCTTAGGTAGTACTAGAATCACCCTTGTTTTAGTTGAGTTTTGATTTTGTTGCGGTTCTGTTAAGATATGCGTTAGCATGCAACACGCCAAAATGCCAAGCATATGCTAGCCTAGATGGTGTTTAATTAGGTCGGGGTGTGGTTTGGATGGTTCCTCACATTTTCCTTATGAAAATCACAACTTGATTGTCCCTATATCTATGTTGTGTTCTATGTTAACACTGTGTTTGGTTAGTCAAGCAGTATAGCATTCACATTTGATGGCTACCTGACCACCATATTAATCTAAGTTGCTTTGTCAGCTCAATAACGTCTCCTTCCAAATTTTTAGAAAAATAAGAGACTCATTCCAAGTTGAGCATCAGGCAATACATAAAAGGAAATTACCATATTTTGTTGTTTGGAGGTATAATTAGCTAATATTTAATACAATTAATGTTCATTTGAGACTTGAGCACTGACCATATATAGATGTACAACAAGATGTGTACATTCACACTGGTATGTAACATGCATGTTGCATGGTAGATGGTAATTAAAGTCGAGTCAAGAAATTAAAATTGACGAAAATATTTATGACAAATATAAATGTGTGCTATTAGATATACAGTTACTAATAGATAGTTCGTGAAAGACATGTTAGATATCTCTTTTTTTTTTCTCTAGACATGTTCCAAAAAAATTCTTGTGTTCTAAAAAAGTTCTTTGTCCATTAAACAAGTTAATCGATTTTTACACATATTTTAATTCATTAAAAGGAAACACGGCTTCATAATCATACAAATGCATGGCAGTAGGCTAGTAGCATTAGCTTATCCATCCCATTTGTCATACTCATCTGGAATCCTGTGGCCTGCAGAGGGTGAGTTTGGAGCTTGTGGCTGGTATCTTTTATGGTCTCCTCTTGGCGCATCTTGAAAAGTATTACAAGTATTATTGACTGAGCTGTCCTTGAAAGTAATATTCAGGTATAAACAAGGGTGCTTCTTGCATTGCCAATCTTGTCCTGGTTTGCGAAAAGGCGTCTTTCGTCATATCCATCCTGGGGGTGCCGTGTTGAGATGTGCGGTTACCTGCTTTAATTCGTCATGCCACTAATCAAAGTCGGCAGGAAAGCGTCGTCGCTGCTGTAAAGCTGATAGAATTTCTTTTGTTTGTACTATTACTTTGAAGACGATTAGGATTAGGGTGAAAAGTAAAGTTAATCCTTTTTCTTGACTCGAGAGTTCAGTGTCACATCCAGGTTGTTTTCTCCCCCCTAAAAGCTGATATGGCAATCTCCTCTAAATTAAATTTTATGTAGAAAAAGATTATTGTAGTAGCAAAGCTGTTTCGAATCGAGGGAAAAATATACTACTAGTACAGTAGACCATAACGATTCAGTATCCTAAAGGAGTTGCCTTATATATTAGATAAAAATTAACATAACGTTCTTCTTGGAAAATATCATGGAAGACAAGTATTAGATTAAAATTAACATAACGTTCTTCATGTAGAATATCATGGAAGCCAACGATCTTGCAGTCCAATGGAAAGCTAGGGTTGTGAGTTCATTTAGCAAAGTTGGGGTTTGGGGATTTTTCCCAGCCCCGGTCATCTTAATGAAAACCCAAGGCGCCTGTTACCACTTGGGCTCATATTTTTATAAAATTATTGTTTCGAAACAAAGTTTTTCCATGAACCACCAAACATCTCTTGGCCTAAATACCATATTTTTCTTCAACATTGTATTATTATTTAGAAACTAAAAGAAATACTATGTACCCCGTGATTGGTGCGGGTGTTTTATATAGAATTATACTCGTAAAGACTATTATTAGTTTATATGCATGAATACTATTAGTTTATATACTCCCTCCAGACATTAATATATGGATTTTTGTTTAAAATTACACTAAAAACGTCATATATTACATGAATATTATATATATAGAAAATCAATAGAAGATATCAACCGAAGAGTTCTATTGGATAAAAAAATACGGTGATATATCTTATGACATAGTAAACTCATAACGCCACTTCACAGATTGTATAAATAATTTGGAGAGAGTGGGGGTAGTTATTTAGATATGAGGACAATTTCGAGGAGATCTTCAAATCCATCATTAAAGGAATAACTAGCGTGGTGGGGGCAAATTTCAATATAATATCTAGATAATTGAGTATAATTTGTTAAAAATAAGCTCAACTTTAAGATCAAATTAAATCCTAAACAGCAAGCGTGACGAACTAGGAATAAAGCATACAAAGCATAAAGCATATCCATATAACAGATCCGATATATCTCAAATGAGAAACTCATAGTTACTCACAATGGGGAATGTTCCAGCGTGGCTATTGATGAGATTGGAGTCGAAAGCTTGAAGAAGACAGTAGAACTCGAGCGAGCAGTCGCGTGATCGCTGCCCAAAACCTGATTCGCCCCAACCTGTGCAGGTTTTTCAATGGGACGAGGTTTCAGAGACAGTGCTCTCCCCGCCGCCGCCGACACACCAGTGGAAGGGATGGAGGCGCCCAAGTAGCTACGCAAAGCCGATGACAGAGAGCTCTCTCCTAAACCCTAGGTAGATTTCTCGTGTTGTAATTGGTACGTACCACGGGACAACGCCCGCTTTATATAGGCCAGAGAACTGGAGAGACTTAGCGCAAAAGAAAGAAAATACCGACTTTAGGAAAGATCTCGTGAAAAGATCCAATTCGGTTCCAAACTTAACGCCCAAGTCATAGCCAGATTAGGATAGAAAACGACAAAAACTGAGTTGGAATTTAACTCGCCAATCGCCAAATCACAAGTAACTCACGCGAATAAGCGTGCGCGCGCATGTGGCTTCCTCTCTCTCATACTCCCATTTATGGAAAGGCAATCCATCTCAACTTACCATATGGGATAAACCCCACCACTTCTACCATGCATGAGTGGGCCTTTGAGATTTTTCTTAGAATTATTGGACACATATTGGGCTAGGCCCATATAAATTCCAGCATAATTTATGTTATTCGAAATATAAGTTTTAAGTCAAACGTTTTAACCTTTTATATGAATATATAAATTTTAATAAAGATTCACAATCGTTAATATTATTAGATTTGCTATGAAGCATATTTCTATACTACGAATTCTTTATATTTATGATATACCTCTTTTCATTTAAAATAATAAATTCCTATATATATTGCTTGTTGAAATGTTATGCTGAAGATCGTACCAATGTCTATCGCTATCTGTCATTGTCCGTTAGTAATAATTGTGGTCGACCATGCATTTGAGATAGGTGGGCGGGAGGGCGACCATAAAATTTGAAGACTAATAACTTTTATATTTACTCATGTAATCTATATCCGCTCAAATTAGTCATAGGAAATGAACTAGAAGTCATGTGCACATAACTTAGAAAGGAAAAGGAAGCACAAAATTAAATATACAAGCACTTTTTTAAAATATTTTAAATCTATATTCACCTAGAAAAAGTGGTCCACAAGTTATAATTATAATTCGGACAAAATTTCAATGCTAGAATTATATTTTGTTGGGTAGATGGAGCATGATCCTTACTATCCCTATTTATTATTATTTTGCACTTTCATGTTTTTGTCGATTAATGTATAATGCGTTTGGATAGATGTCACCTTCGACGACCGTCTTCCAAAAAAACTGCATTCATAAATCATAAATAGAAAGACTATTCTAGATTTGTACTTAACTACTAGGTCTGTTAGGCAGTCATATCATCATTAATGAGCAACAAAAACCAAAAGTACTTGTAGATTACCAAAATATCGCAACAAAGATATGCACTGTGCACATGTACTACTGCTCCTTTGTTCCAAAATAAAAGTTGTCTTTTATTTACGTGTCTGAACTTTGTGTATAAACTTGATCACTCGTCTAATAAAAAAGATTAATACAAATATTTAAAATTGCAAGTTATTTTTAAAATAACTATGATTACAAATGAAATCATACATAAATAAACAATATATTAAATTTTTTGGATAAGAAAAATGGTTAAAGTAATACACGGAAATAAAAAACGACTTTTATTTTGGGGCCGAGATAGTATATAACACTATCACTGTCAGTTATATATCTTTCCTACCAATTTATAATATAGTTCTCAAAAGATCTATGAATAATAAAATATAGTATACCTGCAGGTAGGAATGAAGTAAGAACCATGTTCAGGAAAATGGAAGTGATATATACAGTTGACTACGCTCTCTAGTGGTACATATACTGAAATGGGTAAATTAATATACTTTTATAATATGGAAAAACATAATTGCCCTACTAAAAGATCTAAAAGGCGACTAGAGGGGGTGAATAGCGGCCCTAAAAAATTTCAACCATTCGAAACCTCTCTTTACAGCAATGAGCAAGATGATTGTTGATAGCCATTATCTGAACATTTCAACCATCAATTACCAACATGATAAGGGGAGCACATAATACTTTTGACTAACTTTATTCTACTAAACAAGTTCCACAAGTTGTACATGAGTATTTGTGCACGGCATAAAAACAACTTCACGGAGAACAAGGTCCACAAGAGAAGTGTGGGCCGTCTGGCCTCCCTCTTGGCTGGTCGGACATCTCCCTGCCACCTAGCATATGCCCTAGTGTAAGGAAAATGGTCTCTTATGCCATTTTTCACACTTAAGTTTTGGTGATTGATTAACACACAACACTTAGACTAATAACCTGACTGATACACATCCTCAAGTGCTTAGGTTCAAGTGATAAAGAGAAGAAGAAGAGCTAAAGGAAAGGCTCAAAGGACCGCCCTAACAGGGGTTCTGCTAGGTTCGACTTTGAAGGCCCTAATAGGGGGTTCGTGTTTGGGGGCTATATAAGCCACCCATTGTGAGGACTAGAAAATACGGTTTGTGAGACTATCTTATTGGTCAAGCCATATTTCCCGTAGGGGTGAAGATTTGGAAACCTAGAGATTTGTGAGGACCGGATGGTACGGTCTTGAAGAAATGAATGGACTAGACCATTCCATCAGAAGATAGTTGAAGCGACCAAGTTTACAACGGACCAGACGGTACGGTCTTGAAGACTGTCATAAGGATCATACCAATTTGGCCAAAGGTGTGAAGATTGCAGCAGTCGAGCAGTTCAACGGACTGGATGGTGCAATTTGCTAGATTGTACTAGACATCGGACATATTTTCCCGAAGGTGTGAAGTTTGATGAAGTGGATGAGTTCAACGGATCGATGCTACCGTTTGTGAGGCCAACCTATACATGCATCAAACCTTTGGCAACTGCTAGTTGGCAAGTACGGGTGGCCTGTATCATCCGAAGTATACCAAAGTGGATAGACCGTACCATATGGTTTAGGCACTTTCTGGTAGCCTTTGGCAAATGGCTAGTTCATGTTTGGGGGCTATATAAGCCACCCTACCTAGCCATTTTGAGGTTCTCGGAGCCATTGAAGATCATATCAAGTGTAGAGGAGCATTCTAAGCATATCATCCACTCCAACCACAAACAGTGTGCTTAGTCTTGATCCAATCTAGATTAGAGCATAGAGAGAGTGAGCTTGCGAGCTTGTCTTCAGTGTAGCTCCTACGTGAGCTATTGGGAAGCCTTGGGTCCGGTCAAGTCATATTGTACTCATTGCTAGACCCTCCTTCTTGGTGTCGAGTGGCAGCGACACCATGTGCGGGGATGAGTAGACCCTGCAAATTTTGTAGTGAAGAATCTGGTGCCTTATGACCGAGAGAGACATTAGCGGTGGCCAAGTCCTGGTAGCTTAGTGGCACTAATCCTTTGCTTGCCAAGAGTCACTTAGTAACGAACACAAGACATGGTCGAAAGAGTCTTGGTGCCCAGCTCAGATATTGTCTTTGGTGACGAGCCCGTGGACATAGCACTTAGTGGTGAACCACGTTAAATCATCGTGGTTCCTTGGGAGTTTGCATGCCCTTGCCCTACTCTCTTTACTTATCGTATTTATGTTTCTGCATTTACTTTCTTGTGTGCCTTTAGATTTTCTAGTTAGTTTGATTAGGTTTGGCTCTAGGTTGCAAGTCTTGTGTACGATGTGATATATTTATTTTATGGACTAGATAGCCCTAGATTTTAGAAGAACAATTATCGACCCAATTCAGCCCTCCTCTAGGTTTGGATACTCCGTCACAATCCTTACACCTAGACACTCGGCCACCCTCTCAGTCACCCGGCCTCCCGACACTTCTACATGTAAAGGAAACACAACTTAGATGATATACAACCAATGAGGAAGCATACATCTGCATGCATGATAGATGAATCCATGTGACAAAATCCACAACCAATAAGGAACATCCAAGTGGAAACTAGAAGCTAAGTCCCTGGCCACCGACTTAGGCCTTCTGACACATTTTCCGACCGAAACAACCGCGACGCCTCAAGGAAGGAAGATCAAGCCGTGCAAAGCAAGGTTGGTGCATCAGAGGGATGAAATTCCACAAGACCAAGCCACTAAGGCTCCTAGTTGTCTATCCATCCTACCACCTGCCGCCCAACCATCAACTTCACCTCTGTTGGTGGTCGTTATTTCCCTATTTCGACCACCAATTCCTCAGCGAATAAATGGGGTACAGATAAAGTTCTGCACATTATTTACCTAGCACTGACGAATTCCACGAGTTTTGGTGGTTTTCAATGTATCACAAGGATATGCTCAAATACGATGCAAAATAACATCATATGTGCAAGAGAGAATTTGGGTGAAAAAGGGCTTGAGAACGAATTGCGAATTCCATCACCAAACAGTATCTCAAATGCCCTCAAGGATAGCGCCATTGCGAAGATCTTGTCGAGACAATTCCAATAAACATATTATTTGCATCATTTTGAGCTCATATGCACAAGATACTGAAAAATCAAATTAAAAAGGAGTGCTGACATCATAGCTAATATTAGCACCCTAGTGGCGGGAATCGGCCAGGAACCACCACGTGGCAGGCGGCGATTGGCCACACAGGGGCTCTCGTGGACCGTAATCCACCCCGGGCCGCTCGCGCCAATTAGACGATGACACGTGGCGGCCAAGGGACGGCGCTCACTCATGCGCCTACCCACGGGAAGTAGCGGACCACACGGCGGCTTGGCCACTCAGGAGCGGTCGCGTGGTGGCTAGGGAGCACAACCCGACTAACGCCAAGGGCGGATTGGCCGACCCTCCTGGACATGTGGCGACGGCGAAAGGCCTCAGGCACGATCAGCCGCCGGTCTAGGGTTGGTTTACCCCTGTCCACTTGCCCAAACATCTGGTTTTTGACCCAGAATACCTATAAACTACCGGTTCTTCACTTCAACACGGTTCACCGCCTTAAGGGCCAGTTCTTGACAGGTTCTTTGTGCCTGCGTGTGGGGAATCCTTCCACAGACCTTTCTATGTCGGTTCTAGGCTATGTGGTGCCAAGGGAGGAGTTTGAGGGAGGCTTTCTTCACCTAGAAGGCACATACACTCCACAATAAATAGAGGGGTACACCTTCTCTCACACTTGTACCATTCACCATGTGAACTCTCTCTACCTTTTTAGGAGGCGCCCCACGGGTGGTGCCTCCACTGTAAAATCAATGTTTTGTTAGGAGTTAGAGGCGAGGCTTCGTCGTTCTGGAGCCGTCTTCAGGAGTTCGGTATGAGTTTCCTTGTATCTTTACTTTCTTGTAAGACGAGCTATTTAATATATTATCTTCTTTTACTTGTGTGAGTATTTACATTCTTGCTTTCGGTTTTATTCATGCATTAGCATAGTAATGTCTTTTAGGCTATAGTTATAATTGCTCTGAGAGGTAATGAATATTTAGTTTGTCCTACTTACAGATTCCTCGTATGCTCTTTGTAGCACTTGATTATACGGTTGTGTATGCTTCTATTTGTGAATCCAATAGAAGTAGTGAAAGTTACCTAGATGGGGGGTTAATAGGTAATCGAAAACCTAAAGACCAAAATCAAACAAATCAATACAAAATCGATTGAACCTGTCAGTTCAACCTATATAGGATACGAAAAACTGAAAAACTGAATTGAGAGTGTTCCTTAAATCAAACCAACCAAACTTGAATCTGCAAGATAGAGAGTGTTCCTTGATGTTCAACCTTGTAGATCTAAGAGGAGCACGCCTTGGTTCCTGCACAAAAGATAGGTCCACACGATTTTCTCTAATAAGGTGAGGAAGCTCAAGAACACGAAGAACACAAGGCACCGCATGCAGGCACACAAGACAAAAGATTTATCCCGAGGTTTAGGCACACCACAAAGGCGTCCCTATATCCTCGTTGTTGAGGAACACATAAAGGGTTTGGGCTCGCAACTCTATCCACTTCTCCCTAATCACCAAGACCGGTGGAAAGGTACTTACTATGAAGCTCAAAGAGCTAGAGATTACAAACTTCCTAGAGCAATCCACACAAGATAGATGTTTCAATGGGCTACGCCTATATGTCTAGGAGTGCAAAGCTCCAAGAGTAACAAATCCACCAGGATGCTTGAGGTGCCACCAAAGCTCACAAAGAACAAGAGAGAAGGAGATGGAGTTCTTGAATGCTCTCTTGAATCCTCTCAAGATCACTCAAAGATTTGAATGGATTTGAGCACAAATGAGTGAAGAGGAGGTTGGAGGAGTGGGTGCTCTTTCAAACTTAGTCTCAGGTTGAATGGAGTGCCAAGAGTGAGAGGATGAAGGGGTATGAGGAGTGTATATAGCAGCCCCTCTCAAACTAGCCATTACAGGGGAAACTAGTGAATATAGGTTCAACTAGGGGGTAAGGTTCAACCGGGATTGGCTGAAAAAAGAAACCAGGAAGCACATTCCGGTCAAAGTTGCTAATAGAGGTTCAACTGGGATGGTCAACCGAGATTGGCTGAGAAGCAACCCGAGAGCCCAAACCGGTTAGAGTAAACAATGCTGGTTGAACCTTAGGATCAACCGGGTCAACTGATAATGCATTTTTGGAATGGTTTGACTATGTGGATTGGATTTCTCGGACTTTTGAGCCTTGGCACCACTAAAAGCATACCTTTTTGGATCCCCCTTGATAGTGCGTATGTTCCTATACTCAAGATATAAATTAGTTAATCTAATAAGGCTTGAACTTGAGAGCGAACACTTCAAATAAACTTGAAATGAGTGAGAGGCCTCTTTTCTTGCTTCCAATGACTCTTTAGGACTTGTTTGCTTGATATGTAGTTGTAGACTACTTTCTCTTGCTAGATAGGAGTGTGTATAGCACTTTCACTTGATTTGATCACTATATTCGTGCTCATGAAAATCATTAGTTACTTTTAATTCTTTGTCAACATTCACTAAAACCCTCTTAAAGGTTGATTGCATTTACAAGTAGTGCTTGCTAAACGCAGACGTGGTGCCTATGTTTGCAGTCACCTTTGTTTCACACTCAACCCCATGCAGATTTGGGTAGCCGGGTGTGCATGTAGACAAGGCACACTTGGCTTTGGTAGGTCCTCTTGATAACAGCGGGAATGTACCTTGTGTAGTCCATTCCTGTTGTTCTGGTTGCTTGTAGCCGCATAGCCGATCCCTGCGAAGCTCACGTTTCTCGCCTGGGTTATCAACACTGGTGCCCGGAAGTAGTTAGCAACTTTGGTGGCAAAGTAAGTATCCCAGACAAGTAGATAAATCATTACCTCAATCAGAGCGACATGTTTGGTCTAGCTTAGTCTACCTACCTCACCATAGTATATCAAAAAGCTAAGCTCTCACCTCGTTGTCTTTCCAGCTTTACCTCTTTTCTTGCCAACGGTACTTGGCTTGTATCCCATGGTGCTTGGTGTCGATCGATCATAGCTTTTGGTTGACGTGAATGAGTAGTAAACAGCTAGATGAGTGACACTTTGATATCTCTATCTTAATGCTTCCTTGTAGACAAATACGATACATTGGAATACTCTTGGGGTGAAAAGTTACAACGGTCTCTGTGCGCTTGCAGAGTAAAATATGGTAGCTAAGAGACGCTAGCAACCTCCCAACCCACTTCCAAGCACTATAAATACAACCCAAGGTCTTTTGATAGAAACAATTAAGAAAAGGCAGAAATCATACCTTAGAGAGCTCCATTCTACCATAGTAGAATACGATGGTTAGTCCTAGGAGTTAGTCTGAGTCTCAAAGTTACCTCAGGGTTTTTTAGAGTTATCTTCGAAGTCTATGATAAAACTCTTGTATCTTTTTTACCCTTTATAAAACTTTAATATAATTCGGTAATACTTTACTTTACTCTTGTTACTTGGAGGCTAGTTCTCAACCTTTTACGTGAAGGAATTACTTTAGTGTTCAAGCTTCTCTTGAAAAGTAGTATAGCGTGCTACCTTCTCCACACAGCTTTGGTGGTAGGTCCTCCCGTGATAACAAGAATGTACCCTATGTATTCCACCATGTCGTCCCATCTATAGGCGTTAGCAAGCTTTGGTCTAGGGCATCTTCTTCCCCTAGCCACAACTGAACAACCGAATTTAATTCGATGCAAGACCTTGACTTGATTTCGGAATTCTATACTCTAGCCATCCATTGACATCGCTTAGCAGGGGTGTATATGGAACGGATATTATGGATTCGTATCCAAGTCTGGATCCATTTAGAAGGATTGAGATATGATCCGTATCTGTATCAAAGTACTTCAAATTGGATCAATATGATGTGTTGGCGTAAGATAACGATGATAATTTTGCTCTATTTTGGACATGTTTCCATGAGTTTTCATAGATAAATCGTATGATGGATTCACATTCTGCTAACAGTTGCCCTATTTTGGAGTATGCCTTTGGTTTCTATGTTTTAATGAAAATCATAGGAAGAGGATAAAAAGCAACATATACGGAGGCATTCTCACATGAGGATCCAGTGCTACATTTTTAGAAAGGTGACTTAGATTAATAAAAGAAGAACAGTTGAAGCCCAAAAGAAGGCTTAAGCCCACTAGTTGAGGAGATTTCGGAAGCCAAAGATTGCTTGAGTACGAGGAAAATGAAAATAAGAAAAGTTTATTATAAGATCAACTCAAGTTCCAACCTAATCTTGATATACTCTCGGAATTCAAAACAACAACACCTTGTGGGTCCAATTCAAAAACCTTAATGACGTGAAATGGAAATTCTAAATGCCAAAGTTGTAGCTCTCTTCGAGTTCTACAATTTAGATTCCTAACTTGTATTATTTAGACTTTATATGAGGAAGTTATGGTTGAAATACTAAAGGTGCATAATAAGGAAATTGAGATTTTGGGAGAGACAAGACTTCAATTTCATCTCCAAGGAAGATACATCGTATAAGAGCTAGAACCTTCCACAAGACATGTATATACATGGAAATAGATTATATTTGTAATCCCAAACCGACCTATTAGTTTCCATATATAGGGCACCCCAGGGGTATAAAACTAGGGCCTCCCAATTGTGGAGGCATCCAATTCGACGAATTCTTTGAATTCCAAGCGAAAGTTTGTAGTCCCAAGAGGCAGAGGCATACAATAATATTCATCTATATTCGATCCGATTACACCCATATCTCTTAGCATAACATACTTAATATTTTATTCCGTAAGCATGGAAATTCATTGTAGTTTTTCACCCGAAGTATTCTAGGTATTTTAAATTTCCACAGGATGGCAATAGACAAATTGAGTCTTACGATCCGATTAAACTGTAAACTGATAAGTACCAGACAAGTGTTTCAATGGGGGTAAGGATAATACGTAAATGGTGTACGGTGAAAAGAGATACAAGTGAATAAAGAATGTCAGTAGAAAGGTATAGTTGTCTGGGAGGATAATGAGCGAGAATGGACTCCAATCTCTAACTTTAATCTTTTGCGAAAAATTATTCGTGGCCAAAATAAAGGTACTCAAAGATCATCTTGCATTGAGCAAAATTCTGCGGTCTCGAGGACTTCTCGAACGACTAGAGCATTAGCCATTATCACCAAGTGGGTCTATCAACCAGATCTGCATTGAGAAGATAGCATGCTACAACAATGTTGGAGCAAAACTTGAACATCAAAGTTCTTCCTTGAGAGGGTGAGAACTAACTAGTCTACTATCTAAAAAACCTCGTCTTGGTCTAGGCCACTGGAACCCCTTCACCCTCTCATATTTTGCTGCCGAACCTCAGCACCTCGCCATCCCCATCGTCGAGCCCTCCCCGCGCCTCTCCCATCGACCAAGGTAGAGGGTAAGTGGTCCTCGGCCCTTACTCTTCCTCCCTACCGCCGCTGGCGAGCCGCCAAGGCTCTGCCTGGCCGGGCGGGCCGCGCGCCGCCGCCACCATCCCCTTCTTGGCGGGAGGTTGAAGATGACGAGGGAGGGAGATGACGATTTTTAGGTCCCGTTTGGATCCCTGGGCTAAATTTTAGCTCCCGTCACGTCGAATGTTTGGACGCTAGTTAGAATTATTAAATATAGTCTAATTATAAAACTACTTACATAGATGAGTACTAAACGGCGAGACAAATTTATTAATCTAATTAATCTATGAATAGCAAATGTGATGCTACAGTAACCCTTTGCTAATCATGGATTAATTAGGCTTAATAAATTCATCTCGTCGTTTAGTCCTAACCATGTAATTAGTTTTCTAATTAAATCATATTTAATACTTCTAACTAGCACCGAAACATCTGATATAATGTGGGCTAAATTTTAGCCCCTAGATCCAAACACGCCCTTAGCCCTCGGGGTTTTGACGTTTCTCGTTTTAGTCTGACGTAATGTGCATTGAGACTTGTAATTCTCATGTTATAGCCCTTGGATCTACTAGTATTTGCATATGAGTCCCTGGATCTATGATTTTTACCATTTAAATGTATTTTTTGGCCGTGAACTTTAATTTTCATGTAAAATCGTGTAAAAATCCAAAAAATTTAAACTCAATAGCATCGTGATCCTTATGAGTAGATCTACAGAATAGGTACTAGGTGAAATAAATGATAAAAATGGGCCAAACTCCAAATGGCATGAAACTTGGACAGTAGCTTTTGTGTGATATTTAGGCTATGTGGTAATTTTGGTGGCAATAGCACTCGCTGTAAAATGACAGATCATCCCTCGGCTTGGTTTTTGTAATAAAAATGCATGGGAAAATACTTGCCACATGAAAATTGCTCTAATTGTTGTACTGGATTTTGTGGGCACTCTTTATGATATATTGAGCTGGCTGTAAAAGTTTGAACCCTGCATGCAAGCCTTTGTTGTTATTTTGAAAATGACAAGATGTTACATATTTAGCGAAATAATAGGAAAAGGTGTAATTAGATTGCATAATAAATTCCATGAAAAATTTGGTGATGTGCTGGTTATGTGTAGGTCCCAGAAAGTATTTTTGGTAATTTTATTGTTGTAATATTAAGCTGCATTTGAAATAGGCTAGAATAAATAAAAAAGCGAAAAATAGAAGTTCTATCAAACCTTGAATATTTTGCTTGCTGATTTTTGTATGATGTTTATGCTCTGTTATGCTTGCTGAGAAGTTAATGGTTTATGATAAATCTAAGAAGTTAAATGGTTAATAACTCGAAGGAATTTTCATAATTTCATTATAACTCTTTTGTGGCTGAAATTTTGGCAGTACTACTGTGCAGTATTGATCTGCATGCTGTGAATGTTTTGGCTCAAATTGCTCTATCTACTTACCAGAAATGAAGTGGCCTTTTTAATATTAAATGACTCATTTCAAGTAAAACAACTAATATTGTTTTCTTTGATTTACATCATCATTGTGTATCTTTTATCTACATGTTGCTTTACTTAACATGTTTTCTTTACGATGAATAACTTGTTAGGTGTATATGTGATTGTAGGAATGTATGATTACTCAGGGTTCATAAAGGTACCACTGTCACTAGTACTAAGAGTGATGTTTTGAACTAGCAGTACATACATATGTGAAAATATGTTTGCTTGACTGTGGTATGAAAGAGAATAACTTAACTTAATACTTAATCATGTATCAAATCCATAGGTGGCATTGTGAATATCTGATTACATAACTGTAGGCTTGTCTTGTAGGCACAAAAGATATTCTTGTTTAACTGATTTATCAATAACCTTTCTGTCCATCCATGAAATGGTTGTCCATGTGTGCTTAAAGTTTATGCATCTCATGCATTGCATCACGCATATCATTTATGCAGGGACGTTTATTGCAGATACTTGATCAAGGAGTAACAACGTAGAGCTACTTTAAGCAATGGTGATCCAGAAGACCAACTAAGCCCCAAGCACGACTTGGAGGGTCCATCAGTCGTGTTTGGAGGGAGGAGCAGTCCAAGTGATCAAAGGGTTGCCTGGGGCAAAGCCCCACAACCCATCAAATTAATGTAGTTTAGTTTATTGGTTTTGATTAAAATAAGCAAAGATAGGTAGAACCATGCTTTTCCTAGCTAATGTGATATGATTGATGAGTACGCATCTGCATTAGGAGTTGTTTGAAAACAATTGCATTAGATTCTTTGGCCGCCTTGGCCCTAACACCTATACATAGAGTCTGTAGGACGAGTATGCCTAGAATTTGCTAAGTATGAGTAGACACGAGTGAATGAAGTCACTCGTCACATAGGCTATTTCAAATCTCAGGAATCTTACTACTATGGAAGTCATTATTATGCTTATGATTTAATTAGATACAAGCCGGAGATATGGGTATATAAGAAAAAGTAATGATGATTATGTGAATGGTCTGGTGGACTCCGCTCGAGTCGCATAAGACCTGTCCGCTGTTCGCCTGTTGATCGGCATAATATTGCTAGAATACTTATCCAGGGTATGGGGCTAGCGAAAGTATTTCCTGTGCCATCTGAAGGTTCAAGGTGCTGCCCATCCACTTGATGGGGGTCGATGTACTCAGGGGCGCTTGTACTCGAGGGAGGGTTGACCCAGCACACGTGGTATCACTCCTAAGAGGGCACAACCCAAGGGTTACGTGGGGGCGCTTTGAATCTTGGGATATGACAGATTGAGATGGGGGCTATATGCGGGAACATTACGGTCAGTAAGCATATATCTCCTGGCATTTTAGTTATTCTCGGTAATTAAAAAACGATTCGAATCGCTAATGCCCACCAGGCATGGGATCCAGATATCACACATGGGCAACCTAATAACAACTTGAACATAATATGCTTATTATTCATATTTTCAAATTCCACGTGCTTGTATTTGTATGCTTATATTCATGCAAGTTATTATTCTTACGATATTATCTGCAAACGATGGAACTTGTTACTTTATGATTAATTCATCTCTTCTTAAAATCAATGGTTAAGGATCCACTTGTTAGTAATCAAACTTTGCATCAGCCGTAAGCCATTCCATTAAGTCTTATTGAGTAATTAGTACTCAGAGTTTGCTCCACCTTTTGAGCACAGGTATGGAGTTCTTTATGTGCACCTGTGTTGGATGGGGTGCATGTTTCCACCATGGTTGAATGTCCTCATGTGTGGCACAGGAGCAACATTGGTGGACTTGATGTTGTTTAATGGTCGCAAGTCATTCGTTTTGTCATGACCTTTAAATTTTAAATTCCGTTGCGAGATACTTTTAAACTTGCTTATCGTATGGTATTATATTGGAACTGTAATTTATTTTGAACTTGATTGTAAAACTAAGCCTACTTATTCCCTATTTCAAATGCATGTGATGATGTAACTGACGTGGCTCCATCGAGAGTCGGATGTGTATGATGTCGGTTCCTCTGGGTTTGGTGTTATCAAGAGCCGAAGGACTCTCGGCGGACTACCGGATTTAGTTGATTGAAGTGTGCTGCGAGCCAGAGGTGGCAAGTGTGTTTAGCTCGAATTAAATTGGTGGTTCCACCACACTGACCACCCATGGTCAGAACCCTAGGTTGACGCGGAGGAGCGTCCCAGCCTCCCAACGATCGGATCCGAACCTAGGGACCACAGATGCTGTGAAGAAGGCCAAGGATCTGGCCGCTGGCCCACTGGAAAGGCCTCAATGGCAAAGAGGAGAGAACTAGAGGAAGAAGGAAAGGGGAGGACACAAAGGGAGTAAAGGAGGGGAAGAGAAAGGGAGGGATGCCACTACAGCTGCCGTAGCTAGTGGCGATGGCAGGCATGCTCACAATAGGCGAGCATTTGGTGCAACCAATTACTTCTCTCTCCACAGTCGTACACCCTCGGTTGTGCTTGTGTAGCGTAGCACATTGAATGCATGTCTTGGGTATGTAAAACTGAAGATTCAAGACCCGGTGCAAAATATATGCACCGAAAGGTCCGATGTACACACCGGACGGTCTGTTGGTCTACCGTCCGATGAAATCGGCAAAAGAGAAGGAGTGACCACGCCCCATTTTGAATGCTCTGGATGGTCCAGTAGTACACACTGAGCATTCAGTGAATGCACCGGCGGACTGAGAAAAGCGACAAACCAAGACCTCGGACATTAACAGGTACCAGTCGGTCCGGTGGTACACATAGGATGGTCTGGTGCTCACAATGGTCAACTAAAGATCCAAGGTCAACTCTAATAGCTAGTTGCTGGACGGTTCGATGCGTACATCAGACTGTTTGATCGGTGAGGATAGTCTATGAGATGCATCTTTCTCCCATGGCTAGTTTGGAGGTTTGGCCTATTTATACCCTGTTGTCCGACCTCAACTATATAATTGGTGACTCCTGAGTTCATTCTAGTGTTTAGAAACATATTTGAGAGCCCAATTCCTCAATAGAGCTAGTAGTGCTTACTTAGGCATAGCTAATTCTTCTGAGATCTTGCTTAGGCCTTGCTTAGCACATAGCACTTGGTTACGACCAAGTGTTGTAGTGAGATTTGTGAATTTCTTGCCATCTATGCTTGCACGCACGAAGATTTAAAAGTGTGGGGTTTGTAGCATTGTAAGACCCTCCGAGTTGTGGAGTGGCCGCCACCTTGCTTGTGAGAGGAAGAGAGGCCCTTGATGTTTTTAGCCAAAGTTAACCTTAGTGGAGATGGCAGTGAGCGTTTGTGAAAGGCCCACAGAAGACCCCACTTGCGTATGGGTGTGAACTGAGGATATCTAGGGTTAACTGACCATGCAACTTGACCCTTGCACGGGTCACCTTGCGAGCCTAGATCCTTGTAGGCCTTAGTCCTTGCGTGGACTAAGCGAGGAAGGCTTGCGCGCTTTCTCGAAAACTCGTTAAAAAATATCTGTTTCTCCAACTTATGCCATCATCGATACCATCATCGGAAGTTTGCAATCACTCTATTGATCTTTTTTATTTCTGCATTTACATTCTTACAATTGTGTGTTTACATTCCTACGATAGCTTGATATAATTGTATGTTTACATTCCTACACTAGCTTGATATGTTACTTTTGTAGATGGAACTAGGTTGTAAGATTTAACCTCGGTAGAATTAGCAACATTTAACAAAAATCTTAGTGCATATACTTGTTTTATTTATGTTGCATATAGGTTTTGAAAAGTTGTTTGTATAGTCTTAGTTTTTAGAATCTTAATTCACCCCTCTTGCTGTGAAAAAGTCTTAGTTGTTTGTATACTTTCACGTATCCTCAAACAATTTTCCATATCTTAGAACAAAAGGCCCCTTTCGTCTTAAAATCGTTGACTTTATTTTTTAAAAGAACTTAACTAACGTCCTGCTGGCTTCGCCAACAAAATTATTAAATTAATCTCCCCTAGGAACGAAATGAAGTTCTTGCATGAATAAGTACGTCCGGTCCGGGATCGCCGCTAGGATCCTCTGGATTGGCCTGGCGCGCGGGCGAGGTCAAGTAGGTCGGCACGGCGTCGCCGTCGGCGGCGACGGCGCGGCCAGCTGGCACCACCGCACGTACGCTTCTCTCCGCGCGCCTCCACCGCTGCCCGCCAAAAACCGCTTTCCGGCCGCGCACGCGCGGGCGCTTTCTTCCACGTCCATCCCGAGCGGTCGAGACCACCGAAGCACACGGTTTCCACACACGAGAAGACGAGAGCACAGGAGGCGGCCGGGCCCGAGAGAGGTACTCGTCACCGTGTAATGTTCTCTCCATCTTCCCAGTGTTCATAATTTAGGTTTTCTTTTCTTCCTTTTTGTTGGCAAGCGACCTCTCATTCTCATGTTTCTATCGTCCTCCTTTACCTGGTTTCTCAATCATGGAATGATCGATCTATATCAGCAAAAGATGCATGTATGTTACAGTGGAATGGTATGGGTCTTCACTCATCGCTCTTCAGAGAATATTATTCTTCACATCACATACACATCACTCGATGTATATAGTCCGCTGACTTCGACGATGCTAGTGCATAATGCACAAACATGCGTGCATGGCAGTGTCCTATATCCACCACTCCATCTTGGCCGCTCGATCCGTGTCCGTGCAATTGCTATGCTTAGATGCAAAAAGTGCGGCTTTGTCAACGAACGAAGAGGGGAAGTGGGAATTTTCGCTAGGTCTATTTAATTTTGTCCGTGCAATTGACGTCAACGTTTAGCTAGATTCTAAAAGTAGTTAGGTACTGCAGCCATTTTGTCTTGTAGTCCTTCCATATTTAAATATAAGTCATCGTTGACTTTTTTTAAAAAAAAATTTGATCCTTCGTTTTATTAAAAAAAATTGTGTAAACAAATAATAAATAATAATAATTTTTGAATAAAACGAGCGATCAAAATTTTGGAAAAAAAGTCAATCGCTACTTATATTTAAATACTGAGGGAGTACCTGATTTTACCTCTGTCTTAAGTGCAATCATATTATTATCCTAAATCAAACTATTATAAGTTTAGCAAAGTTTATTAAGAACATGATCAACTTTCATGAAATAGATATAGTACTCAATATATTTTAAATAAATCTAATGCTACTTATTTCATATCACTAGTGTATGAACTCTCATGTCTCACACGTGAGCCTTGGAGTACAAATGAGTTAAATGTTAGTGGGTTAATTAATAACGGTATATGGTTGACAATTTAGAAATATGTATATCTGTTTTTGTTGTTTAATTTTTCTTATAGTAGCATACATATGTTTGTAATTTAGATATAGGTTTAGTTGTTTTTATATTTTGTAACAAAACAATGTATAATTTTAGCTTTAATTTCAAAAGTTATTTTGTATTATCTACCATGGTATCAAAGGTTGGTAACTAATGTACAAATTTACTGTCTGTTTATTAGAAGCCACGTTTTTTAATGGTTTGCTATATACCATGTATATATCTTAGGAGTATTTTAAATTTCATAGTTCACACTAACCCAAAGTTTTTAGGGTTTAGCTAACTTTTTGCCCATTATAGCTCAGATACCATGGTTTGTGATGTTATACACCAACACCTCCAAGAAATGTTCTGGAGGTTGAGATAAAACTATTGTACCTACACGACAATTACAAACTAGGATATTGTAAAATTATGGTTTTGAAGAAATTCTTTCCAAGTAGGCTCTTTATTTATACCATGGTACTTCTAAGTATATACCTACAAGACAATTACAAACTAGGATATTGTAAAATTATGGTTTTGAAAAAATTCTTTCCAAGTAGGCTCTTTATTTTCAATAGTATTGTCAATACCATGGTACTTCTAAGTATTGTACACCTCACTCTATACAAAAAATCTCATTCCAATGAGCAAGAGGGTTTCACGTCGAGGCATTCCGCTGAAATCACATGGTTTTTAATAGGTGATCGTCCATCTGTCAAAGTCGATCTCTATACAAAAAATCTCATTCCAATGAGCAAGAGAATAGTAAAACCATAATATGTTAGTTAGAAAAACTAATAAACTAATTAATTTCAAATACTATGGTTTTTGAAGGAATAGAAATACTATGTTTATATCAAGACAAATAAAGACTACGGTAAGTTATTATTTTAAATTCATTGACTACTTTATATTATCCTTCATAAAGTCAGAGGTGGATAATTTAGACTTAGATTTAAAGGTTACTTTTATACTATTTCTATAATCACAAAGTTCAGTCATTATTTAAGAAAAATAGAATCGATCAAGTGATTATTACTATTTAGTCTATTATGTCGATATACAGATGTTTTAAATTGTCATAACAATTTCTAGGAGTCAACTACTTTTCTCACTTTTCACCAGGTCTGGAGGGACGGGTTAACATGGAGGATAAAAGGGAATGTCCAATAAACCTCATGTTTTTTACATGGGCTAGTAATGGTAACATTTAAATTTTGTAGAGAGATTTGGGACTAGCAACTAAGTGCAATCACAAACCTTAACTACCTTTTTTTATTCATTCTCCTATCGTATACCCATATGAATATGTGGTTGTTTTTATGGCTGAAGTTGGTAAAACATAGATACACTTATAATGATACACTTATAATATGCATAATGAACATGACATGAAAATTGAAGGTTACATACATTTTCTATTATAATAACAAATGAGGTGATTTGTTTTGAATTTATGAAATTATATTAAACTATATTTCATAATGTGCAATTGCATAATTTAATTGTAAATCTAGACGGTTATTTTAAGTTCTCTTTCATAATTATATATTGGCATTGCACATGAACATTTATGGAGTTATCTTAGGTTATCTTTCATGTGCCATAATAGAAAATTTATATGCAAATTGTGAGGTTCTTTAAGTTATCTTTGTAATTTATATGTCATAGTAATTTGTATGCATGACGGGTAATTCATATACAAATCTAGGAGATTTAAAGGGCTATTGTAAGTTTTATCTTTTATAATGGTGGATATTTTATATGTAAATTTAAAGGATAATTGTAGGTTTTATCTTTGCTAATGGCGCAATGGTTGATTTGTTTAGAAAACAAAGTAGGTATATGTTATCATTACATTTTATGAGATAGACGGCCAAATGTCTCTATTGTTGTTTTATTTTTGTTGTTTGACTGAGAATGAAGTTAGAACTACAATTTTGAGATTTAGGGGATACCATGGTGGGTTTGTTTAGATGTTTTGGTTTTTGGAATTTACCATGTATAGTATTAGAAAACTATTGTTAAAACATGACACGCCCAAAAACCATGGTTTAGAAAAAAAAAATAGATCAAGAATGGAGTTTTAAAACTCCGAAAACTTTAGTTTTAGCAATATCATGGTTTTCAAAATTGTAAGTTTTCGTTCCATCTAAACACCCTATAGCTCCATAAAACCAAAGCATTTTATGGGGTGAGTTCATCAGGGCGGACCATCCCATTCTTTAAATTCAAACTTCACTCGGTGCAGATTATGTTCTTTGGCCCATCCATTGGTCCCCCTCCGTTGGACACAAGCTTGAGCCACCACAAAACACGGAGTGGCCGTCACAATTTGATGGAAACAGCTAGCGCAGCCGGCGTGCGGGCACTGGATGAGTCATATATATATATGAGACGTTAGATCGAAGATGGGTATAAGTTAGTCGGCTAGCTGCGTGCTGACCTTTTGGAAACCAACCTGCTGGCAACCTCCATTTTGATTCCATTACGCGACAGGGGACATGGAGACCGGAGTCGGGCAGGAGGGCGGGGAGGGGCATGGGTGGCCGGTGGCCCGGCTGCTCGGCCAGCCGGCGCGCACGCGGTTTAATTCGCGGCGGTGATGGGTGGCTACGGAAAGGTAAAGGGATCGGACGGAGATGGAGGGGACTCGTCATCTTTGGCATGGACATGAGCACATGCAGCGTCATCTACGCGGGGGAGTGGGAGATGGAGCAGAGCAAAGTTGACTTGATGGGAATGCATAATGGTCATGGGAATGGGATCGGAATATATGGGATTTGGAGGCAACGCAACGCGGATAATAAAAGGCAAAAGGCGTTAATAGCCCAAGGACCGCCGTGCAAATTAATGAAATCAAAGACACGTGCTAGTATAGGCTTAGCTTATGCCTCTTTGCAATAGAGAATTTTTTTTCTATTTTTACGTTTTTGTTGCGAAATTGAACGGTTTCATGTGAAATTTGATATAATCTTGTTTTACTGTGAATTTAAATATACGACAATTTTTTTTTAATCCTCCTTGATGTTGGGAGGGTTGGCAAACTACTCTGTAAGATGCAGGCATGTGTAGCACACGATTCTTACATGCAGCACACCTTCCGCTGACGGCGCAGGAGGGGACCGGTGGGGCGGCGGCCAGTGGGCGGGGTGGACGTGGTGCGGGCGGCCTCCTGGGCGGTGGCGGGCGCGGCAAGGGAGGCTACGGCGGCAATTAGGGTTAGGGTTTGGGATTGGGGTCCGTTGGAGACCCCCTCTCTTCCACCTCCGGCGATAAAGGGGAGGCTAGGAGCGGCGGCCGACCTGACGGAGGTGGCGGGTGGTGGGCAGCGGAGAGACCGGCGGCGGCGCCGCCGGTCGGGCGGCCAGAGATGGCGGTTGGGAAAGGCATGATAGCCCCTAGGTTAGCTGCGGGTAGAGCGGCAAGGCGCCGGGGAGGTGCCAGCCGTGGGCAGCACTCAAGGCGACGGCGGGAGCCGCGGGGACGCAATGAGGAAGAATGAGGCGGGAGGAAGGGGTCTCTTCGAGGCTCCTAACGCGCGCGCCGAGGAAAAGGCCGCCGCACAGCAGGAACGCGGCTCCAACTGCGACGCTCTTCGTTGGATATCAAAGTAGTAGTAAGCCGCAGTCAAAACACATTTGCACAGGGTTCGATTTTTTGTTCGGTGCTATATGAAAAGTACTTTCCGGTCTAGAATTTGGTAGATTTCGGTTCAAAATACAATTTTATGAAAGCCAAAATTTTTGACAAAAACGAAATCCGGCTACATTAAAATCGAAAAATTAAACCTTCATGCTATCCCATCCCCGCCCCTGCACACAGATATGTACAGAATTTTCGATGCCGCATTGCATGCAATAGGGACCGTTCGATTTCAGAGGTAGAGGTAACGCAACGCACTATTGGATCCAAGCAACGGAGAGAGGATGAATGTTCTGGACACTGCTGAATTGCGTTGCGTTACCTCTGCATCTGAAACCTCTGCCGGACGACGCCCAGGTGCATATATCAGACGGCGCGTACGTGTGCATACACGTAATCGAGAGGCAGAGTAGCTCGCTACTAGCAGGGATATTTTGTTACATGGCGTCGTACAACGAGCTAGGGCAAAGCAAACAAAATAAAAGGGTCTTTTTATTCGCTTGTGGCACAAAAAAAACTAAAATTTAGCTCACGTCATACCGGATGTTTCAGTGCTAGTTAGAAGTAATGATTTAATTTAAAAACTAATTACACGACTGAGGACTATACGGCGAGACGAATTTATTAAGTCTAGTAACTATTTGTTAATCATGGATAATTAAGTTTAATAAATTTGTCTCGCAGTTTAGTCCTCATCTGTGTAATTAGTTTTATAATAAAACTATATTTAGTATTTTTAATTAGTGTCCAAACATTCAGGAAGTTAAAATTTACCCTAGGGATCCAAACGGGGCCTAAAATCTGTTTAGACAATGTGTGGTGTGGGTCACAAATTAAAACAAAAAGAAAAAATATGGTAATAAGTGGGACATGCATGGAGCACGTCCGTACCATTACTAGCGAGCTAGTCGGTGCCAGGGATGCACTTTCCAGCCAGAAACACAGTAATTCCGGTAAAATATTCCCATTTCGGTTCCTAACGGGATCTATTTTCTGAATCGGAAAGTGAGGTAGTTGGATTTCAAATTCAAAAATATAAAAATCAAATTATAATAAAAAAACAAATTTTCGGAACAATAAAAACGGAATTGTAATCACTGGTCGGCACAGTGCATCCCTCCTATACCAGCCAGGCTATCATGCAGCCTTTTATTTATATATAACTATATATGAACTAGTATATGAGTATGTGCTATACTAGTTAGTAGTATCTGTATATTCTGACTTCTCCTTCTGTCCAAATAAAACAATAGCTCCAATGAACCCCTGACACCAATTAAATTGTCCATTTACCAAATTGCAGCATGGCACCGTACCAGCCACTGGTTTTCTACTTGTTAACAATGTGAAAAACACTAGCTAAATATTGGCCCATACCCAACAGCTGGTATCGGTGGTGCTATTATTGTCATATGGGTGCATAGATCTAAACTATGGATGATACTATTGTATACCAAAAAATAGTTTTTATAACTACTTTGGCATTTTGGCATGCATGTGTGCACCCCCTAGCAACATGCACATCCGCCCCTTGTATAGCAATTATACTATAAAAAATGTACGATCCAATTGTGCGGTGCACACAAACGCGCTTGCTGATTATTAACACGCACTGTGACTTACAACTATGGCACATATATATATATGGCGATTATTGGGCTGGTACATTGTTGTGATCGATGAAGTGTTCACCGTACATATTTCTTTTCTTCAGGGCCGTGTGTCATCTACGTACCAAAAGCAATGCTACCTTTTTTTTTTATAAAATGATTTCGGAAAATTCGCACTACTACACAGAGTCTTCAACATCGATTGGAAACCTCCCTTTAGTGTTAAATTCGCTACCGGTACTATGAAAGCGACACTAATGCTATCAAGTTTAGTATCGGTTGCACAAATCATGGTAGAACCTGGTACCAAAAGTTCGTAAAAAGCTGAAAAATATGTTTTTGTTGGAGCTCGAACTCAAGAATAATAATAGCATTATGCGCAAACCAACCAACCACTAGACCACATAGTCATATCTAACTATATAGGGGATGCTATTCTTTTATTGTAAATATCTGGAAGCTTTAGTATCGGTAAGTAAGGCTTTAGTACGGGTTCGTTTTAAGAACCAATACTAAAAGGTAACAGCACCTGATATTAAAAGTCTTTCCGAGTATTAATATATGTATACCTTTCCACCGAATATTAAATGATATCTCTTACTATGGGTTTCTATTGCCAACCAATACCAATGACTCAGCAGGGACCATCAACTTTTCACCCGTACTAAAGGATACCTTTTAGTATGGTTTTGTATTGCCAAACAATACTAATGACTGGTCAGGGACCAACACCTTTCCACCCGATACTAAAGAAAACATCTATACCAAGTGCAGATGTTTGCCGTTTTTTACGATAAATTGGAACTCATCCGAAGCCCCATTCTCCACTAGCGACGATTGACAAGCAACACCAAGCCTACACTTTTAGTCCAGGTGGGCAACCTGCCCAGCATGTGCATGCAGCCTTACTGCCCTATATCACCCTAGCCAGCCAATGCAAGCGTGGCTTGCAAACGATTCTGAAGGTGAGCGTGTGTACAGGTGCTACGAATGTGCAATGCCCGGACGCCTGCAGTTGACAGCTGCAACAACATCGATCATCACCTGCTTGCGCAGGTCTCAGCTACTAGGAGCTTGGTTGCTACGCGGCGAAATGCGTGTCATGGTGGAGTGGTGGTGCATGCTTGCATTGGCCCGCCGGCGGTCATGCGTCGTCGCTTATAGCTTAATAACTTGCGTTCTTCACATAAGATTTGGCACCGCGTCGTCGCGTCAGAATTAATCCACCAAGATCCTCTACCATCCACAAGAAAGTGGCCACGAAGAGTTATTAATTCTGGCTTGGTTTGTTCGTTTGTTTCATTTTTCTTAATTATTTCTCCGCACGCAGCGGCACGAAACTGCGCGTGCGTGCAGTGGTAGTACTTGTACAATGCACGGATATATACCTTCTCCAAAGAAAAGGCACCAATATTATACGATGATGGGTGATTGGGTGTCATGTGTACGCATGATACGTACTGATGTAACCGTGCCACAACCTTGGCCTCACTGTTTATTTATTTACTTTGTTTATTTTGCGTGTCAGCTGTAGCTGTTATTTTTTATAAAGAGAGTCAGCTGTAGCTGTTGGCCAACTGATCGAAGGCGACTGTGCAACAGGGGCTGGAATTTTTCGTAGCAGTATGCGTTTGGAGAAAAATGTGACATGATGAACGTATATACCAAAAAGGTTTCCAAAAGAGTGAGCAGCTGTTAGATGCATCTATGAAATCTTCAACGTGTACTTTTACATTGAGGGAACGAATTGGATTGGAGCGGAATGGAACAGATTATTACTACCCAAACTATTTTGGATTTAACATACTCCAATCTCCTCGAACACCCTAAAAGCACTCCAATTACTACCCAAACTAGATCGAACGGGGCTCGTTCAAAAAAAAAAAAAAAATCGAACCTTTATGCTCTAGAGTCGTATATGGTAAGGCTATTCGTGCACTTGTGTTTCTTCATATCTTTATGTAAAAGATATTCTTAGCATAGTTATGTATCAACTTCTCCCACCCTTATATTTCTTTATATATTTTCTCTTCATTCAATTAACTGTCATTTTATTCATCTTCCTTCAACTACTTCCTCTATCTAAAATTGCGTTCCTAAGTATACCGCTAGTTCAAACAAGTAACAATTAATTAAAAATCAACAAAATATCAATAAGTATAATGGTTAGTTACATTTTCTATATTTTATAAATAATTCCTATACCTGGCAAGAACGGTTGGAAAGGTGCACCGCTCCTGCTACACGACCTCTGCACACCGCTCCAACCGATCCTACAAATAGCAAGAACGGTTGTTGCGGTGCACCGCTCCTGCTACTATTGCAACAGGAGCGGGGCTCGTTATTGGAGCCGCTCCTGTTATAATTTGGAGGACGTTCCTGTAGTGGACTTTTGTAGCAGTGTCACCAACCCACCCCATCTAGGATCCCAACTATCACGGAGCCGTCGCTGTTCTCTCCGCTCACTTCCGTTGATGCATCATCCGCACCAGCTACAATATATCTACAGTGCTATACACAGTTATATATAGGATTTGATGAACTTAGCCTTACTTTGTACAGTGGCGGATCCAGATTTATGGGCAGAGGGTGCTGAGTTCCTTCTTCTTCCTTCAGCCCCCCTTTTCTTCTTCCTCCCCTTCATTTTTCTCTCCTCTCTCTTATACTTTTCCATGGTGTGCAAGGATGTAGGGGGGCTGGAGCACCCCCTGCACCCACGTTGAATCCGCTCCTAACTATGTATATGTATGAACGAACCATTCTATGTAGGCAAAATTTGCTCATGGACACCTAAAACTTGTGGATTTGGCCATCGGACACCACAAAAGCTAATATTTGGCGGGTACCATTATAACTTCATAATCTCTGCTCATAGACACCGCACCCATTTCATTTCACAGGTTTGGGTGACCTTTGTGCCCATGTCTTCAACCTCTTGCTTCACTCTCATAGCTACCTACTCATTCCTCCCTCTCCCACCATGACAACTCCACCCCCACGACAGCCCTCACTGGCAACCATGAGCCGTCGTTGGCGCATCCCTTCTCTCTCTGATGGTCTCCATGTCGCCCTTCATTGACACCTCCTCCTTCACCCTCCACTCCATGGTGTCACACCGCGATGCATGCTTGCCATGGACTGCCTCATCCTCAACCTCCACCGACACAAAAGGGGAACAATTGAACGCTATCCACCTATCGCGTTCAAAGAGGGAGGAGGCTGCAGGCACAGCGAAGGGAGGGAAGGAGGAGATGGGAGTGAAGTAGTGTTGCCATGGGAGCAAGATGTTGAAGATAGGGGCACAAAGGTCGTCACTCCCCCCCCCCCACCCACCCACCTTATTTGTCCCCAAACCTAAGAAATGAATATTTTAGTGGGCACGGTGTCTACAAGCAAAGATCTATGAATTTATAATGTCACCCAGCAAATATTAGATTTTGTGGTATCCAATGGACAACTCCACAAGTTTCAGATGTCCAAAAGAAAAATGTACCTTCTATGTAACCCACTTGCTCTATTAACATTGTTAGGAAAAAGCAACCAACTGTGGCAAAAGTCTTAGGTTTGTCCCTTCTTAATGTATATTTCAGAAGATCATTAGGGGGAGCAAACTAAGACACTAGGAGAATATAGCTGCTAGAATAATGAATTTAAATCTACAAGAGGGTAGTGATTAAATAAATGGAATTTATATAAAATGGTATTTTCTCATTAAGGTCGATGTTTAGATACATGGGAAACAACCGAGTCAAACTATCGATGGAGATTTGGCAAACAAGGTTACCATTAAAGATCAAGATCTCTTTGAGGTACCTGAAAAAAAGAATTGAAATTCATATGAGGTTTCTGAAAATAAGGCTCTAAAAACAACTTATCAAAACTTATTCAAGATAAAGCAAGTATGTGCATTAATGTTTTGCTAAGCGTTGCTAACTCTATCAAGGATAAGTCTTGCAGACTAGTTCCACCTAGAAAACTAACCTAAGCACACAATTGCAAGAATGTAAATGCGGAAGCTAAAGAGAGTTGGGTAGAGTGACACAAACTTCCGATGATGACGACGACAATGATACAAGTTGGAGATGCGGTGATTTCATGTTGGCGCAAGACAACGGCGATATTTAGGCTATATATTGACATGATTTCATGTGTTTTCCAAGATAAATCATATGATGAAGTCGTATTTTACTAACAATTAACCCCATGTTCGAGTATGCTTATTATTTATTAGCATTATTGAATATTACAGGAAAATGAGGATTAAATGCAACATTTGAGAAGGCTACTCAAAGAAGGATCAAAGCTAGAAGTTTTGGGAGAAGATTGGACCCATGAAATATGAAGATATTGAAGCCCAGGAGCTAATAAAGTAAAGCCCAAGAGAAGGTTCTCGAAGGCCCAAGTGATCAAGGATCATTAGGGTGTTGATTATATATGGAAGGAGATTAATTGATGATAAGATCAAGACTAGAACTGACCTTAGACTTTCCATGTATAGGGCGCCTCTCAAGGTATATAAACTGAGCCACCCAAGGGGAAAGGCACGCCAATTCAAAGCAAACAGAGCTCCAAAGCTAGGGTTAAGGGTTCATCTTTGTAAGACTCGCCGAGGAATCGATCTCAGGGGGGTTTGGTGGGCCGACCCTAGGCTTTCCCACAGACCCTAGGCTTTCCCAGTGAGTTTTCAGTTCATTTTTCGATATGAGTTGTAAGTTGATGAATTAGATGACTTTGGGCTTCAAGTTCATGATGTATCTTGAGTAACTCTTTGTTCTTCTTATGATTACTTTGATAAAGCCTTGAGTTCGATCAATGGAGTTGTCTTATGACTATGGTTTTTGTGTTTATACATGATTTATGATCCATATCTTTGCAATGCTTCATCTCCACATGCTCTTGGCCAAGATAGAATTCACATGTCCTTTAGTAGATCTTTTTACCTTCATTGATTTATTGAATTTGCTCATGATTAGATGTGGTTTAGGCTTGCTAGTTCGTCGATTAACTCATTCTACGTGACATATGGGTGGGAGAAAGGTTCGAGCAAGTATATGATGTTTATGATCATGTTTTTCTTGTGTTACACGTTAGATCATAGCTCAAGGTGGTTCTTAGTATATAAGAAGTTTGTCTCATATCTCTTGTGGATGCCTTCGCCATATTAGCTTCATATTAATCTTGCAAAGTAGTTCATTTCTATCTTTAACTTAGATCCAGTTTACGATACAGATTAGACTTATATCTAGTTGTTTATCATCCTTTGGTTTATCTATTAGAGCTCGCTAGTAATTGATTAATCCTAGATTAATATAGTAGCTTAAGCATAGTTATCCAAAGCTTGCAGTATAAGTTTTGATCAGTGCCGGCCCTGAGGGTGGTCGAGCGGGTCGACCGATCTGGGCCCCCCGATCGGCAGGGCCCCGGCCACCAGTTCAGGCATGTAGTACATCGACTACAGCTGTCTGTTGGCGCATGCAGCAAGCTGCGAAGCCCAACCTCTACTGCGAGCAGTGGTGGTGTCATACAGCAAAAAGGCCAAAAGTAGATCGGTGATTGATCACTATATCATCCTGTAAGAACTCAAGACACAGAGAGATTATTGAATTGAACAAGATCGACACTAGCATACTAACACTATTATTTATGCCTTTGCCACAAAAAATTATGGAAACATATATTGATAGTTCTATTAAAGGGCCCCAACTTTAGTTTTTATACGGGCCCCGAAAACCTCAGGACTGGCACTGGTTTTGATGTGTCTAAGTGCCATCAATAGTATCCAAAAGGTGCCCAAGTGGCATTGATCTACGCAAGGATTAAGGTTGGAAAGGTGACCAACATTAGGGTCAAGCTTCCTGGTCGGGTAACTCCAGATATCACCAGTCCACACCCACTATTAAGTGGGGTCTTATGCGAGCCTTTGTAGGATGCTCACCACTGTCTCCACTAAGGTGAGCTTTGGCCCATAAGTGTGACCTTGGGCTCGGAACGGTGTCATGAGCCGTAAAATCACTCTACTGATGAAGCCCATCAATCATTTGCCCATTTGAGTGTCAAAACCGGGGTCAAGAACGTTTCCTGGTTCCACCGTCAAAACTAGGGGTTGGTTACCGATATTGCCCAAATCAGAGTTATCCAAAAGGGATGGACTACTGGACACCTACGTGGAGGACATTGGAAAATTACTGTGAGCTAAAGAAGATGAAGGACTCCATCGTGTTCGTCCATCTAAGTTTCTAGGTGTCTTTTCAGGCCTCTATAGGTGTTGTAGTGTGAAGAGTCTGTAATATAGGGGGTTAAATGAAAAAGTACTAGGGTTTTGAGTTTGTAGTATAATTAAGAAGAGGGCTGCCATTGTTCTCTCTCTTGACTGGTTAGACTTGTGTTTAGGGGCTCTCTAACCCTAGATTTTCGTCCTCCAAGCAATAGCTTCAAGAAAAGTGAGATTAGGGTGATCTAGTCCCCATAGTTAGTGGGTAAGATAGGATGGCTGCTTGGAGATCGAAGTCCTTCATTGTAATCTGAATCTTGAGACCCCTTTGGGCCTTTAATTGAAGTGAATTCGTGCAGCTCTTGTGTGTGCTTGCTTCCCCCTCTCTTGTTTGGCTTTTGATCCTAAATCCTTGGCCTTTTGGTGTGTTTATGCTTGACCAAGTTTGAGATCTTTCTATCGTCGATGTTTTAGACTGCTAAGACGTGGAAAGATTGTGGTTTTTAATGTAGCAAATCTCATATCCAGAAGCAGCCCCATTGTCTTTCGTTCTTGCCTTTGTTCTTCACCTCTTTGATTTTAAAATCCGTGGAGAATCTCAAGGTTTGAGAGGGTGATCTTTGAGAAAAGTTTCTCCATGGCCTAGACATGATCCACGCAAAGTTTTGTGAGGTTTGGAAATCATTGGAACAAGTTTTGGTTTGGATCTTGGTGGATTCGCAAGCTGATGTCTGTCTGCTGGTACTGCTTTTGGTACCATCGGACTGTCCGATGGTGTGACCATTAGACCATCTAACGGTCTGTGCAATGAGAGGTGGAGAAACCAAGGCCTGGCCACCTTCGTGGACTTTAGCACCATTGGACCGTCCGATGGTCATTCAGTGGCCCAAGTGCCAGTCTATCTATTTCCTTAGGTGGTTCATCGTACCATCCGGTGCTCGGTGCTCGGTTGTAGTTTGCTCGTTTTGCATCATTTTCAATCGGTGTTCGAGCGAGTGCTTCCACGTGGGTTTCCTCTACGTGTCTTAGCATCAGTTGCTCTATCTATGCAATGTGATCTATCATGTTTGAGAAACCAAGTTTGGGGTTGCAAGTTTTAGGTGTCGATCGGTTCACACCCCCCTGTCTAGGTCGCCCTTCTCGGTCCTCAATTGGTATCTGAGCTGGGTTATGGTCTTTTTATACCTTAACCGGTTCTAGATCCAAAGGGACAGCCATAAATTAGTCTGTTAGTAAGATTCAGGGTTCGATGGCCCTGATTACTCATATTGGCATTCTTTTAGAGCCAGCATTCGTCCACCTAGGATATTTGCCAGAGAGCTGATTACCAAGTGGTGGAGAACCGTGTTGCCCAACTTCAGCATTAGGAACATGAAGTGAACAACAAAGCTAGGAATTTCCTCCTTTCAGCCTAGAGATGCTCTGAGTTCAATAGAGTGAGTCATTTATAGATGGCTCATGAGATGTGGACTACCTTTGTGAACTTACATGAGGGGACAAATCAGGTCAAGGCTAGGTTGTCAAGACCTACAAGAGAGAGTATGAGAATTTCTCCTAGCAACCAAGTGAGAGCATTGATGACTTGTTCAGTCAGTTTCAATCGATTGCCAGCACACGATTGCCAACAAGAATCGTGCTAATGCAAAAAATGGGGTTTTGCCATACGACCACCATGAGGAGACTTGCAAGCTTTTCTATGCCTTGGATCAGAGTATTAGGCAAATGAAGGAGTCTATAGTTGAGTCAGCTGGCTATGAGACTCTCACCATAGACGAGCTATATAGCAATTTAAAGGCTTCAGAGCTTGACTCTTTGGCTCAGGCCAAAATGTGTGGCCCTAGTAGTGGTGGTGCTGCTAATGTTAACCCTTCAATTGGCTATGCTTTATCTCTGATTTTAGCTATGGAGGAGAAACTGGAGGCACTTGATGATGAAAAGTTATGCCTGCTCTCTAACAAGTTCTAGCGCCTCTACTCCAACAGAATGAGTCGTAGAAGAAGTGACAAGCTCCAGTGCTACAAGTGTGGGAAGACGAACCATTTCATCGCCGACTGCCCCTACAGGAGAGCTCAGGAGAAGTACTCCACTAGCAAGAGTGACTACAAGAAGAAGGGCAAGTGCACCTCCGACAAGAAGAACGGCAAGTATGAAGGTGACAAGAAGAAGCGGCCGTACTTCAACAAGAAGGAGTTTGTGAAGTAGTAACAAAAGCACGCCCAATAGGGTGGAAAGAAGAAGATTGTCAGACATGCTAGACTTTGCTTCTTTGGTGACGAGATTGGCTATTGCACCATGGCATTTCAAGAAGATCAGGTCGGGCCCACTGACGCAAACATCTGCAACAAGTCCAACACCAAGCCTTAGGTGAGTTATGACGAGAATGATGAGGATGCGATGTTTTGTGCTTTGAAGAACCAGGATCATTTTCTTAGTGTATTGGCTAAGGATGTTAGGCAGGCAAATGCTAGGGTCTCTACTCTTGAGGTTGCTACTCCAACACCGCCTTTGTAGGCACACCTTCATGAGTCATCATGGCTTTGTACACATGTACTTCATTTATCACAATAGTCACTCCACTCACTCTTTGATCTCCATCTTCTAAGCTGACGCACACCACCAGCCCCACTACACGTGCCACCGCTGATGTGGCTCTCTATCTAACCTAATACTCCACCATTGTGGCTCCTCGCAAGGTTTTGCCTCTCTGCTAATTCTCCACACCCTTTGCAGCGCTGCCTCCACATGTCTTTACATGTGCCACCCCTCATTTGCTACCCCAACCTCGGTGGCTTCTTCACCTCTTCCTCAAATAGTAGTGAACAAGAGATAATTGAAGGTTGCACAAGGGAGAGAGGATATATGGGTAGTTTAGTAGATGGGACATTCTGTGAGTGTTGTCTGTTTAATAGAGAGGAGTGAGTATATACAAATCTTGTGCTGCATTGTAAGTTGGTAACCCCAGCTTTCTAATAAAGCCACACAATTGCCTTTCCCTAAAAAAAGAGAGGAGATCCAGGAGCCGTTAGCGTTCTCCATGATTAGGGGTTGCGGGAGGCATCCTAGAATAATAAAATGCATGGACGGTCCTCGGACCTAGTAAAGTGTGTCACATAGATCTCAAAACTTAGGATACCAAGAGTCCAAGTCCCTAAACTTTATTTTGGGTGCCATGTAGGTCCAAAACCGCTTTTAAGCTCTCTCCATAAGTGGTTTCAAATTTACGGTACACATGAGGCCAACATGTAAGGTCCACATCTCATCTCTTCCAATTAGATAGCTTGTAGGACTCAAATGTAAGTGAAAATATTTTTATTTTTCTTCAATCCTTTCTCCATTCTCGCTATGCTGTCGCCGTCCGCCTGTTGTTATTTTCTCACCATCATCCATCTACCTAAAAAGTAAAAAATATTTCCAATTGTAAGTGGGTCCCACATGTCATAGATACAGAAAATAGGATATAAGGACCATGTACGTGGGCGTTGCATGTACCCTAAAACCAAAACCAATTTTGGGGAGAGCGGAAAAATGGTTTTGACCTAGATAACACTCAGAGCCTAGTTTAGGGACCTGAATTCCTAGCAGTAAAGGTCGGGGACCTAGGTGGCACACGTTGCTAAGTTTAAGGACCGGCAGTGTATTTACTCATCCTAGAACATAGTTTATACCGGTAACCTTTGCGATTACCCTAATGCCAAAGCACTTCATATACGACATGAGTTATATACTTATACGTCTCCATTTATAGATCGTTTTGACTTTTGGACATCAAGTTTCACCAATTCGGCTTAATCAAAAAAATTTCAATAATATGGGGAATAAAGTCATAGTTAAAATCTATTATATGCTAAACTAAACCACAATGAAAATAAATAAAAATTATGACATTTTTAATAAAACAAGAAAGTCAAACTTAGTGTCAAAAAAGTCAAACGATCTATAAATTATAAATTGGGTTAGAGGGAGTACTTAAAAACTGAAAAAAAAAGAAAGAAAATATCTTTCTTATTTGGCCGTGCATTTGCTTTGTAAAAGCATATACGAGACAAACGAAGAATTACAAAAACTATACAAAGTGGGGGAAAGAAAAATAAAAAGAAGAATAAAGCCGACCCAGGTATGCGCAAACTTTACATATAGTTGTGCCGTGTGTCTCTTGCATGCTTTGAATATTTCAAAAGCTAGCATGATCCCAAACTAATCACATCCCTCCCTTTCCCCTCACCAAATCGAGACATGCATCCAGTGGCAATATAAATATATATGCATTATCTTATGAGTCCCTTTCTGACCCCCAAAGACCATGCTTGCCTCATCTGTCCCGTGTCCGGTCCGAATTCAAGAACCCATGATCCCGAAAAGGTACCTTCGCGTATTCTCGTCCCCATAGTCGTCTCTCTCCTCATCATGCTCCTCTTGTTCTTTGTTTAAAAATAATAAAGCTAAAAGTTCATCACGATGTTGCTGCTCAAGTAACCATATTGGTCACTCCAACCATCTCTTGTCGGCAGCTAGTGGATTATTCTTTGGTTTATTCGACGCGTATCATGAGCAAGGGTTGAATGAAGGTACATATAACAATAATGTTTACATTGATGAGTAATGAATAAAGCTATCCTTACACTAAAAAAATAATGTTGTCTATTTAATTAAGAGATGGTTGATTATATCACGCTCTGGAAGCGTTAGTTATTCGACGCACACTTGCAAGTGCTTTAATTAAGTTTTTATTTATTTTTATTCTATTTATATAAACATCTGCAATATCACTGACTGAGGATTTAAAGAACAGAATATGATGTTGAAGACGCTGGTGTACTTTTTAAATAAATGTTATATTTAGAATTAGAGAAATAAGAAACCAATTTCATTTTGAATGCGGTGCATTTTTTATAAAATTTTGTTGAAATAAAAAAGATTTAACTTTGGACAAAAGTAAAACACCTTAAATTTTGAAGCAGATGGAGTGAGGAATAATGGTTCAGCTCCATTGGGCATTGTTAACCCTTGGGGCAAACTCAGCAGCCAATTGATGCTTGTGTATATGCGACTTTTCCGTTCTGCTTACAGCATAGCTAGTGCTCCTCCCTTTTGCACAGTTGTAGGTCATGCTTGAAGCAACAACAAATTCAAAAGTCATCTCACCTTTGGTAAAGAGGTGGCAAACAAGGAAAAGAGGCTTTTGGCAGGATGCCCAAACAAGCAGAACTCCTTTGGCACCTAAATGGACTCCACTCACACTCACTCTGAGAGCCGAGGAGTGGCTGCTTTTGATGAGAATTTTCCTTGGGAATTTGATGCATCAATAAGGGTAGGGGAGGCCAATCATTCCCCTGGAATGTCTCAAAGTGTTGCTGCTCAAAAGGCCAGGGACAATGGAGTAGAAAGGACCTGCAGTGGAGGTGTGCTTTCCAAAAGGCTGGGCTGCTGTGCTCCGCTCTAAAGCTCCTTTTGGATACCTCAAAACAATTTACCTAGAAGGCATAAAAAGTTTGTATTGCCAGATTGCACTGATATGCACTACGGAGTACTACTGCTACTATTCTGTACTGCTGGTCATCATTTATATAATAACATGAAAAACATAAGCAGATTCAGTTACTACTGCAACTTGGCAAGTAGGCAGCAGGCCTGCCTGCTTTTGTTGAGTTTGCTCCACTGATCACTGCGTTATCTGCTGTGCTTTACCTTTACATGTGTAAAAGGAACCTGAAGTTATCACGAGTGAAAAGTTGCTGGCGGAAAGCCTGATCCAAAGAGGGGTGGAAAGTAGAAAGCACCACCACCTGACTGACAGGTAAATCTGCTGAAGTGTTCACAAGGACAGTTCGGCCTGATTTGCAGGAAAAAATGATGTCTGCGACTGCTTTCGTCTTTCCAAATCCATCGCCATAGATTTCTTGCACCAGAAGTCCTCTCAGTAACTACCCTTGGGAGTGCAACTACTATATCACAAATTATAAAACAAAAATCATGTACATGCATGTGACAAATTTATTCATGGGTTCCTCAGGGAGATCCATTTCGCGGAAATTAAAAAAGAATGACCAAATGGCATGTACTCCTTCTGCAGGTGGGAGGTTATTATACTTCCTAGCTACAGGAACTAATTTATAAGAACAAACCAGTGTCACATTCAAATCATAATCTGTGACTAATTTTGGAACAGTCTACGTAGCCCTTGATAGTCTGACAGTTTATTTGATTTTATACGCACAACAGCTTTTGTTTCCGGTGATTGTAGTACCCTGGTGGCTGTATCAGTGGTCCTCCGAGTTTTCAAACCTGTCCTCTTACATCATTCGTGCTCTAACTTCAGTTTGGGTAAGTACCACAATTTTCTTGGTGGTACCGGACCACTTAAGTCCATCTGTTAATTAGGTAACTGAGGAAAAAGGACAGTCGGGACGTGGACCCAAAGTAGCAAATTTAAATAGGCTTTGATTCTAAAGACATATAACTAAACGAGTCCACGATTCCTTGTTATTGGTCCGTGTGATCTTTTTCATGTCACTCAAACAAGGATGGACATTCATAACTATAAGGACACACCACCAAACAAATTAAAACTGAACTTTCAGGATCCAAATGAGACACCCAAATAAATTCTGAGGCCAACCAGGCGACAAATAAATGTTTCCAGATTATTCTTTTTGTAATTATTTTCTGACAAATATTTATACAAATAGAACTTTTATGGTGGTTGGAGAAAATGAGAGCCGTTCATCAAGCGAAATCTAACGACATATAAATAGACGGAACCATAGAACCGGAACCAGGTAGGCCCAGAACAAAAAACGGTGGGCCCGGTATCAATAATTATTTTAAATTTATAATTTTCAATATATAGTTCGGCCATAAAAATTAAAAAATGCCTGGTTCCGCTTGGTACCGTCTGGTTTCCTCTGGTTCCGTTCCAACCACTATAAAACGTCTAAAAAAACCCCGTGAAGCAAAAAGTAAGTTAGTGGTAAGCATGATGATCCAAACCAATTAGCGAGGCTTTGGAATAATGTAAAGCCCCTGCATATATTCCACGCACATATATGTCCATGTGAGCAAGTGAGCCTAATCTTTGCACTGCCCAGGGGGCACCCCCTTGCATTTTGATTGTAGTGGTGGATTCTGGACAAACTTTCCAAGGGAATAAATAAGGGTCAAGGAAAGGATTGGTCCCTTTTCATGTGCTCACTGGCACTGCTCCATGCCCTGCCTTCTTTTCTCCACTCATCAAGGACAGTGGTGGGTTCATACACTTAAATCAACACAACACAGTGGTGGGGACAATCAGACTAGATGCATGGTAGTGCTAGCATTTGTACTCTACTTCTATGTGAGGAGGAAAAGCATCATATCAGTGTATAAGCTACTAATAAGAAAGACCCCAAGAAGTTGAGACCACCCTTTTCTCTAGTGGTCCTGCAACCCTGTCGTAATTCAATCAGGACAGATAGTTATCCAATTGCTGTTAGGAGTAGTAGAGAACAATCAGAGTGGATTTTTGCATGTCATGTTTCTCCTGCTAACCGCCTAGAGCCCAGACAAGTGAGCGAATTTTGTTCTTTTTTTTTCCTTAATGACATTGTTGGTGCATGTATGCATGGTGCTACAAGGAAATATCAACTACTCTAGTTAGTTTTTAGGAGAATTTGTTCAGACTGGAAACATTGTGATTGTGATTACTATAGTGTTTCTCCTAAACAAATTAAGTCATGTACAGGCAATAGTTGTAAATCTTTCTGTTAGCCCTTTTAGCTCTTTCCTCACGTTCACATCTGGTTCCTTTTGGTTGCTACAACCTAGCACAGTACTTGCAGTAGTACCTAGTACTAGCTAGCAGCATCACATAGAAACTTGTTCGATGTGAAATTGATTGCTTTTTTGTGGGCTGCAAAAGTCGGTCTTCTTTTCGGAGTTCTCATGTTTGGCAGGTCGGTCACACTGAAAAGCAAACCACAGGACAGTAAGTTACACTAAGGCTGTGTTTAGATCTAAATTTTCCCCTAAATTCTACTATGCAAAAAGAAGATTTCCCATCACATCAAAAATGCCGGCACATGCAAGGAGTACTAAACGTAGATGAAATCAAAAAATAATTGTACAGTTTAGATATACTTTGCGAGACGAATCTTTTGAGCCTAGTTAGGCCATGGTAGGACAATATTTACCACAAACAAACGAAAAGTGCTACAGTGCGCTACAGTGTCGGATGTGATGTTTTTGGCCAAATTTTGGCAGATTTCGCCTGCTTTTCGCCTCCACTTTTTGGATCTAAACACAGCCTAAATGCTTCCCCATAACGTAGACGACTGTACATGACTACAATGAGCAAACCACAAATTTACATACACTGCAGGAAGTAAAAGGATTACAGAAAGCTAAGATGGATTTATAGATAAACTTGTGAACCAGGGAAAATATTGCTACGGGTTCCAAAAGTGAACATGGGGCCTGCTGCTGATATCTTGTGACGCAGGGGCAGAGACGACGGGGGCCCAGCAAAATTTATGCCCGGAAGCTGGGAGTCAGTCCGCACAGCGTTTGCGTTGCGTCTGGGGAAAGTGGGAATGGGCCTGAAAGGAAAGAGACATGGGTGCATTAAATGAGCTGAAGGTTTTTGCGGTTGGAAGGAACAAGAACAAACGAGGAGGAGCTGATTTGCAAAACCGCGGCAGAGCAGAGGCAGCGAATGAAGGCGGCAGCAGCCCAGCGCAGTGGTATGCCGTATGCTGCTGCTTCATCAATTCGTGTGCTCATCTAGTCCTCACCGCGTCTCCCTCTGCGCAACACGAATCAGCGGTATTTGGATCCAAACTTTTAACTTACGTCACATCGAATTTGAAATATTAGTTAAAAATATTAAATATGGTTTAATTAGAAAACTAATTATATAGACAAAGACTAAACGGCGAGATGAATTTATTAAGCCAAATTAATCTATGATTAACGAATGTTTACTGTAGCATCATATTTGCTAATCATAGATTAATTAGGCATAATAAATTCGTCTCGCTGTTTAGTCCTCGTATGTGTAATTAGTTTTAAAATTAGACTATTTAATGCTTATAACTAGCGTCCTAACATGCGATTGTAACGGGAGCTCAAATTTAGGCCGGGGATCTAAACACCCCTTTATGTGGTCCGGTAGAACCATTTCGTTTCCTCATTCTAATAATCAAAGGGCGATTAATGGTACAATGAATATGATGTGTGTCTATGATACTCCCTCTAGGTCCAAAATTTATGTCGTTTTGGACAATGATTGAGTCAAACATTATAAACTTTGACTATAAATAACTTTTAAATTATTTGGTTTTGAAATTTTAATGTCATATCGTTTGATTTGTCTTAAAAAGTGCTTCCACAAAAATATAAATTTGGTAGGATATTCATTTATATTCTAAAAAAACATTAGTCAAAACTATGTTTTGAAGACTGTGTCATTGTCCAAAATGACATAAATTTCGGATCAGGAGGGGAGTATCTCTTTTATGCGCGATTCGCAATGAATAAAATGTCCGGTATATAAATCGTATTGTGCACGCACTACTTAGCAGTTTACCAATATTTATGATGTCTTTTCTTGAAATTCCAAAATGTGTTTAAAAAAAACTAGACTATTATCGGTCAAGGTTTTTTTGGCAGGGAATAATAAGCGAAAATATCGCCTGGTCAAATGGGACATCCTTCGTCGCCCAAAAGATCAAGATGGTTTAGGGATAACTAACCTCAAAATTAAAAATAAGTGCCTCCTTCATGTGGTTATTCAAATTGCTAAATGAGAAAGGATTTTGACGGACTTTGCTTAGAAATAAATATTTAAGCTCAAAGACCTTATCACAAGTTAAGATTAAACCTAGTGATTCACAATTTTGGAAAGGTAAGGTCAAGGAACAATTCATAGAATATGGGACTTTTAAAGTTGAAAGGATCAAGATGTCCAAGAAGAGGGGTGAATTGGACTTTTAATTTCGAAACTTGAAATTAAATCATATCGTACAAGTCTCAATTCACCCTAATACCTAATAGTGTGGCTAGAATTCTACATGTAACAAAAGATTTGCAACCTATAGCCAAGCATGCAAATCTAGTAACGTAAAGGCACAAAGTAAATGCAGAAAGTAATGCGAAAAGTAAATGACAAAAGATGACTCGACGATCTTTTTCTCGAGGTTCAGGGAGACACACGGTCTTTACGCCCCTACTCCTCGTTTGGTGCTCCTATAAGGCTTTGCTCTCGCGGGTTCCTAGCAAGGATCCCCGGCCCCAAACCTCGCAAGGAGTGGGGTTGGCAAAATGACCTTCGCAAAGGTCAAGCTACCACTACAAGAATCTCGAGCATTTTCGGCGGCTACTTTCGGCGGTTCCTACAAGCCGCCGAAAATTATGTGCTATTTTCGGCGGCCTGACACGGTCGCCGAAAATAGCTCTATTTTCGGCGGCCAGTGGCCGCCGAAAATATGGTCCTTATTTTCGGCGGCCTACCACCGGCCGCCGAAAATAGTGCTTTCCTTTACCCCCGGCCACAGCCACCCAACACACACCACACACACGCGCAAGCTCCCCCGATCCCGCCCGCCACCCCCGCCCCGGCCGCCGCCCTCCCCCCATCCCGGCCGCCGCCCACCCGCCGCCCTCCCCCCGCCCCGGCCGCCGCTCGTCCGCCGCCCACAGCCCTGCCCCGGCCGCCGCCCCCGCCCCCACTCGCCGCCGCCTCCATCCCCGACAACAGCAGCACCGTCCCGGCGCCTCCCTACCCGCAGCAGTTCCTCCCCAGTCGGCGCCCCTCCCCAGCAGCAGCCCCGGCGGCGCCTCCCCGGCCGGAGCCTTTCCACGGGTAGCTCCTCCCCCGCCAGCGCCGCGACAGCAGCCCGGGCCGGGCTCTCCCCGCCGGCAGCCCCTCCCCGACCTGCTCCGATCCCCGTCGGCACCGCCTCCTCGACCTACGTCTCTCCCCGCTCCCTTCGCAGCTGGCAGTGACATCTCGGTGTTCGAAGTAAGAAACCTTTCGACTTTTTTTATAGTGATTGCAGCTAATTTTCGGCGGTGGCCGCCGAAAGTTATGATTAGAAATACCTTGCTTATGATTAGCATTAGAAGTGCAATTGTCAACATGCTTATATATGATTTGTTATGGTTGAATATGCTTAGTTCAATATATATGATTGTTGAATGATTATATGAAATGTTGCGGTTATTTACCATGCTTATGATTAGAAGTGCACTGTCTTGTCAACATGGTTATGATCTGTTATGGTTCAATATGCTTATAGTTCAATATATATATATTTGATTTTATACTATATCTTATCATTTTCATATGCTATGCTTACCATTTATGTTGCTTTAATAAAAGTAAGTCACGGAACCTATGCGTCACCCGTTTTGGACCGGCAACCGTCTTACATGCCTTGCGCACGTGAGATGTGGTTGGTCTAGAATTGTCCCTTTTTTGGACAGCCTCGGAGTGACCGATAGATCGTGGAATTTATGATGAGCGGAGGGGTCCGAGCGAAGTTTCGGCGGCATAACCCTGTTGTTCTCCACTGCACTACATTTGGGCGTGCAGTTGGATAACAGCGGGGTTATGTTGCCGAAATTTCATTCGAACCCCACGGACTCATCATAAATCCGCGCTCTGTCAGCCACTCTTGGGTGGGTTTAGGATATATCATTACCTATAGATGTAGGTTCGCAATACGTTGAAAAAAATAAGCTTACCATCTACTTGCCTTAATCTATAGCCTCAAGTATGGCCGATGATCGCCGGTGGATGTATGATGGTTTTGATAAGACTGGGGGTAAAGCTCACTCAGCTGAGTGGAGGAAGAAGACACATGCTTTTATCGACCATGCTTTCGTTGGGAAAACTCACTATCTGAATCAGGTCAGGTGTCCATGCAATGAACTCAACAACGAAAAATTTGTAACTAAGGAGGAATTAACCAAAGACCTTGTTAATTATGGTTTCATGCCTGGTTATGAAACGTGGAGCTTCCATGGTGAGAAAGAAACTAGAGTTGAAACAGAAGTGGAAGCAGATGATGATTCGGCAGGAGTTGATAGGATAGATGAGATGCTAGAAGCTTTACAGCTGGAGTTTGGTCTAAACTCTGAGGATCCTCCTCCAAAGGAGGTTGAGGAGTTCTTCAAGCTCCTTCAAGCTTCGGAAAAGCCGCTGCACGAGCACACAAAAGTGTCCCTCCTAGCTTTTGTGACTCGGCTCCTTGCCATCAGGTCCAAATATTTCTTCTCGAACAAGTGTTTCAATGACCTCGTGCAATTGATTGGGGATGTCCTTCCGCAGCCTCATAAGTTGCCCAATGACATGTATCAGTGCAAGAGGTTGACCAAAGCTGTCGGTATGGGCTATGAGAAGATATATATGTGTCCAGACGGCTGCATGCTTTTCTGTGATGATCATGTGGATGAGAAAAAGTGCTTACACTGTGGCAAAGAGAGATATGTCGAGGTAATAAATGAGGATGGTGATTAGGTAACGATGGCCGTTGCACAGAAGCAACTCCGTTCTTTCCCTATGGCACCTCGCTTTAAACGGCTCTTTCTCTCAACGAAGACTTGTGAACCCATGCGGTGGCCGAAAGAAGGTGTACGTGACAACCCAGGGTTCATGGGGCACCCTGCTGATTCAGATGCATGGAAGGCTTTGGATGAGTTTGACCCAGAGTTCGCTAAGGACGCGAGGAACATTCGCTTCGGTTTGGCTACTGATGGCTTCACACCTTTCGATCAATCGGCTGCTTCATACTCTTGTTAGCCTGTGTTTGTTGTTCCATACAACCTTCCACCTCATATGTGCATGAAGTATGAATTTATGTTCCTTTGCCTCATCATACCTGGTCCGGAACATTCTGGACCAAAAATCAACGTGATGTTGCAACCCTTGATCAAAGAGTTAAAACAACTGTGGTATGGTGTCAAAGCATATGACATTTCTTTGAAGCAGAAATTCACCCTTAGGGCAGTGTACCTGTGGTCAATTCATGATTTCATGGCGTATGGTATCTTTGCTGTATGGAGCGTTCATGAGACCTTGACATGTCCGATATGTGGTGCTGACACTAGATGTTTTCGTCTTGAGTTTGGTGGGAAGATCTGCTACTTTGATTGCCACAGATATTGGTTGCCTTCAGATCATATATTTAGAGGCGAAAAGGATAGCTTCAGAAAAGACACCGTCTGCTACGAGGGACTACCAAAAAGGCTAATCGCGCAGAAAATTCTTGATCAGCTCGCAAGCCTAAAACTGAACGAGGAAAAGACTGCGTATGGAGGGTTTGGAAAGGAGCACAACTGGACTCACATCAGTGGAATATGGGACCTTCCATATGCCGAGGCGTTGAAGCTCCCACACAACATTGATGTTATGCATCAAGAACGTAATGTTGCTGAAAGCATCATAAGCACCTGCATGGATTTCAGTGACAAAACAAAAGACAATGTAAAGGCCCAAAAGGACTTGGCAAAGATTTGCAACCGGCCAACCCTTGTGCTCACCGCTAGTGGTGGTAAACCTCGTACTCCATTTTTTCTTAAACCACAAGAGAGGAAAGAAGTGTTGAGATGGATGAAGCAATTGAAATTCCCAGATGGTTATGCAGCAGGGTTAAAACGAGCCGTAAATTTGAAGACCGAAAAACTTAATGGTTTGAAAGCCCATGACTACCACATTATCATGGAAAGACTCGTGCTTGTGATGTTTCGCGGCTACCTACCCGATGAAGTTTGGTCGGTGCTAGCTGAACTAAGCTATTTCTATAGACAGCTCTGTGCTAAAGAGATAAAGAAAGAGACAATGGAGAAGCTAGAGAAAGATGTGCCTGTGCTAATATGCAAAATGGAAAAAAATTTCCCTCCTGGGTTCTTTAATCCAATGCAACATCTCCTTGTTCATCTTGCGTATGAAGCTAGGGTTGGTGGGCCTGTGCAATTTAGGTGGATGTTCCACATTGAAAGGACCCTTAAATATCTTAGAGCAATGGTTGGCAATAAGGCTAGAGTTGAAGGGTGTATCGCTGAAACATTTATTCTTAAGGAGATATCATACTTCACTAGTGTATATTTTGCCGAGGAACACAATGTCAATGCTCCTACGATGCGATACAATGTGGACGAAGAACCTTCTGCCAGTGACCTTCCAATATTCCATTCTACTGGAGCAAGTGCCAGTGTAAGCTCACCCTACTATTTTAAGTCAGGGGAACGAGTATCGGCTTACCTCTACATGTATGCTAACATGAAAGAGATGGATCATATTTCGAGTAAGTATTCGCTGAGTACTTTGTTTCTTAATAACCACTATTTTGGTCCATTCCTTATACATTTGTTTTTTTTCGTATAGAGAGTTCCAAAGGCAGAACTGGACATCTAAGAAGCAACCTACAAGCAAGCAACTTGATAAGATGCGATGAGATGGCATAGATAGAAAACCTAATTTCCTCGACTGGTTCAAGATTTATGTAAAAATCCTTCCGATCCGTAACATATTTATCTCTCGTATTACATGTCAATAGCATACGTCCCTTAACCTGACTTTGTGTGTTCTGTAGTGCAAAGAAATTAATGGTGAAGTCCATCCAGACTTGGTTCAGTTATCAGAGGGAAGTGTGTCCTTTAGAAGCCACGGTCGGTACGATGTCAATGGATTCCGATTTCGCTCTGCCCCATTTGAAGCCGCTCGTCCTCTAGCAGCAACATGTAACTATGGGGTTATGGTTAGGGCCAGCGATGATCAAGGAAAGGAATCTAATTATTATGGAATCATTCAAAAAATTCTCGAGTTCAAGTTCATCGGCGATAAGGACCTAAAGTTATTCTTCTTTGTTTGCTATTGGTTCGAACCAAATAGAGGGGTTAGAGAGAACCAGTGTGGCATGGTCGAAGTCAAGCATAACGAGAAGCTCAAGGGAAACGACAACTGGGTCCTTGCACACTAATGTGACCAAGTTTACTATCTGCCGTATCCAAACCAAAAGCTCCATGCTTGGTGGGTAGTTCACAAAGTGAATCCCCGTGAACGTTTATATACCCCTAGGCATGTTGGTTATTATAGTCAGTTAGATGATGAAGTTGATGAAGTTTTTCAAGAAGAAGAATTGCCAACATCTTTCGCTATAGAACCCGATGCAGAACTGAATTCCTTGGTCGGAGACAGTGAGGACATCAGTTTTCCAAACAAACGGAAATGACAACCACCTAAGAAAAAAGTTCGGTGGACGGGTTTAGCACGGAGGGGACAACTAAATCGTGACGTTGATGAGTTTTGATGAGTAAATCATTAATTTTTGCACTTTATGCATTTATTTACATTATGTTCGTTGTTAATCATTTATGTATGTATTTTATGGATCCTGAACTAACTCTTTTTATTTCATTAATAGGATGAGCCGCAAGTTGAAGCAAATAGCAAAGGGGTTCGCGGGAAAGATGATCCCAAGCAAAGAGAGGCTTTTTCAGGGAAGTATGTCGACTGGCTCTAGGCGTGAGGCTTTGTTGAGGTGTGTGGATCCAAACTTACAGGGAGTTCCTATCGCCCTTCAAAGAAATGAGGTACATACGTGCATAGAGTTTTATACTAGATGTTTTCATATATGTTTTTAATAACTTATCTCATGTTTACTTTTGTAGGCGAGGAGGATGAGGAGGTTGAGGAGGCTGAGGCTGAGGATGCTGGAGATGGGCATGAGGATGCTCAAGTAGGGATGAGGATCTGATGGGTGGGGATGGTTTAGAAGAGGTGGTGGTTCAGAGGAGGGGGACTAGGAAGAGCCACTACATCCATCCTCCTTCAATTCCTGTCGCCGCGGACAAGATACTAATCAGACCAATTGGTGATTGGTACGTGGTCACCCTTTAATTGTTTACTTCAATTGTTTTTACACATGACATGTCTTCACTGTTATTTTGTTTTGTAGCCAATGGGAGGACGTGACTTAGGATGGGACAGGTCACCGTAGGACTCCTAACGGCTTGCTGGGTAACTTGATTCGTGTGCACAACCCAGGAGTTGTGTAAAAGAACGGTGAGACAATACCCGTGACAACTTGGAAGCATTACGCACTTGCTCCACATGTTACGTATGGAAGTGTTCAGAGGCAGATTAGACACAAATTCTGGGAAAAGTCCTTTCTACTAACTGTTTGATTTCTATTGTGCTGATTCTTTCTATTTACCGTTGATTCTAATCATGCTGATTCTTTGCATTAACTGTTTAATATTGCAGAACTATTATCATGTGGATCCCTCAGAGCAGGATCATGCAAGAAAAGTTCTTCAGAGTGCTATGAAGAAAATATGCAAAGATTTGTTCTCCAACATTCGGCTCTAGGTAACAAACTGTTGGCTTAAGAGTCAAGGGCAGCCACTGGACCGTTTTCGTGATGCTTCAGAAATGTACTTGATCGCTGAGCAGTATTCATCGGTAATGGCCTTGTTTGAGAATTGTGTTGTTGCTTCACATATTATGGTTGTTATTATGATATACTAACTCATGTACATGCAGGTCTCACATCCCCTGTTTCAAGATCAGCCAAGCCCTTACAAGGCACTTTGTGACCTATGGGCATCTGAAGGATTTCAGGTGCGATCAAAGAAGCATAGAAATGTTGGGACAAAGAACGCAACGCATAAGCTTGGAGGTGACGGATACCGCCGAAAGGGTCAACGCTCGGTGAGAAACCGCTTTATGTTTTGTCCCTCAACTATTCGAAAATATATGATTCTAACATCTACATGTATATTATGGCACATAGGGGACCAGACCCTTCCCAGCCTGAGCTATTGTGTACTCCGTTGGCCACAGAGCGACTGGTTAGTTGGCCGCCGCTTTAAATTAGTTCTCACAATATTTTTATATAGTTAACTTGTAAAATTGGTTTCTAATTGCAGGCCGAATATGGAAAGGAGATGGAAAGACGTTATGGTGAAGGATTTGATTGGAGGAATGCACCCGTTGACCCTCAAGCTGTGTATGACAGCTGTGGCGGCAAGTCACATGGACGGTAAGATTTTCAACATGGACGGTGTTGTCTAGTTGTGTTCAATAAGAGTACCAATGTCAACACAATGTTTGAATTTTGAAGGTACTCCATGTTCAAAGGCATGATCGACTCGAGACAAGTTCAGATGGGGTCTTCCTCACAGAGTTCGGGAGGTAGCAGCAGCCGCCAGCGCCGCACCATATCTGAGATGGAGATGGACAGACTGAGGCAAGAGATTCAGAGGCGTGATGCATTCCTTAAAGCCCAAGAGGAGTACCAGAAGGAGCAGCAAGCTCATGCTGAATGCCTTCACACACAACAGATGACGATGATTCAAATAAGTATGAAAATCCACAATTGCCATTTCTATCATTATCAAAACATGCCACTAACATGTTGCATTGTGCAGGCACTATACCAGGCGCAGGGGATGACATTTGTCACGCCAGAGGTTGCACCAACACCAGTACCGCCACAGTGGGGAATGTTTTCTCAGATGAGTTTTTCTCCAGCACCTCTGGTGAAAGTTGCTCAACTGTAGCTTAACTCGTTCAACTTGACCAATGTAGCTAGCTTAACTTGTTCAACACATTGTACAACTATAGCTTAACTTAGTTTATTATAGGGATTGGGAGTGCAGGGGTCCAATCCTTACCAAACTCCTCCACCAACCTCAGGACAACATGGAGATCAGGTTCGTTTCATCGTTTGTGCTATCAAACTATACTCATTGCCTAGATGTGTTGCCACACATCTAAAATTATTGGCTAATTGTGTCATTTGTCCTCTTTATTTGCTAGCAAGCTAGACATCACATCGATCCAGCACTCAGCGACTTTGTAAACAATATCTTCGCCTCCGGAGGTAGCGGCCACAACTCCAACAAGACAGGTGCCATGCGAGTTGAATAACTCGTTTGTATGCACTTGTGAGTGAGAAGGACTTGTGTATGGAATTTGGAAATTGGACTTATGTATGGAATTTGAGAATTGGATTTGTGTTTGGACTTTGTATGAATTTGACGACTTGTATGGTTGTATAGATTATTTGAAGACTTGTGTATGGAGATATATATGTGTATGCGCATAGTTACGGAAAATTGTTTGTGATATGTCATTGTTGATATGTGTGTATTGTATATAATGTCAAAATTCTGGTGGAAGATATGAATTATGGGGGTTTTTTTGGCCCTAGGAATGGCTAACTTTCGGCGGCTGGACCAAGCCGCCGAAAATAGGACTGATTTATTTTTGGCGGTCTGGCAGAGCCCCGAAAATAAGACACCTAGTTTCGGCGGCCTGTCTAGGCCGCCGAAAATAAATGGGACTGGACCTTTTTCGGTGGCCCCTACAAGCCGCCGAAAATAGGCTTATTTTCGGCAAAGGATCTTCGGCATCCCTATACCGCCAAAAATAAGACTTTTCCCACCGAAAATAGTTATTTTCGGCGGTAAGAGGCTTATTTTCGGCGGGATTTGGCCGCCGAAAACTGTGGGGATTCCTGTAGTGTACCCTCTTGATCCGCGGACCAAGCGCTCTCTTCGGGGTGCTCTTCTCCACTCCGAAACGACGAGCTCCAAACTGCTTCACAAATGCCCCGCAAAGACCTTCTTCTGCTCCTCCCACAATCTTTGGAGAGCTCGCGGAAGGCACGAGCACAGCCATCTAGGTGATCGCAATCACCAAGAGTAAAAAGCTTTGGCTTCACTTGAATCAACTTCCCTCAAAAAGTTCCTTCAAGGATTTGTGTGGTGGTGATGACCTTTGAGTGTATGGAAGTGTTCCTGGGTTGCAAAGGTGGGAAATGAGGGGAGGGGGAGCCTTTAAATGGATGGAGCTCAAAGACTAGCCGTTTGGAGCTCCAACCCACTTTTCTGCAAACCCACCGGACAGTCCGGTGCGTTGCCACCGGACAGTCCGTTGCTTTATAAATTTAAATTCCCCCGATTTGCGCCAGGGGCCAAGGTGCCACCGGACAGTCCGGTGGTCACCCACCGGACCGGACAGTCCAATGGTGTGCTTTTGGCACAAACCCACTGGCTGCCCCTCAGTTTATAACGTCCGGTGGGCTATTTTGCCCGGGAACGTTAGGGAATAAAGCCTTTAGTTTATATCGTTCGGTGGGGACACTAGACAGTCCGGTGCTGATCCACCGGACTGTCCGGTGGGCATTGAAGCACAGCCGAACGATATAACCTACAGCGCTTTAAAAAACGCCACCGGAGAGTCCGGGGGCTAGCCACTGGACAGTCCAGTGGTACATAAAAACTTGTTTTTCAGTGCTGTTTTGAAACAAAGTTTTGGGAGATTTTCGAGGGTTTTTCTTGTGATCAAAGCAACAGAGGTGATTGTGTTTTGGCATGTTTTAGTGAGTTTGAGCTTTAGGACTTAATGCACTCGAAAGAAGTAGAACTTTTGAAGTAAAGTGCGTCAAGCTACTCACCTCAACCCCTCTAGACTAAGCACACCTGCCACCTCTGGCTCGCAGTGCACTTAGGCCAGACTAAACCCGGTAGTCCGTCGAGAGTACTTCGGGTATCGATAACACCATTCCCAGAGGAACCGACATCAAACACATCTGACTCTCGATGGAGCCACAACAATTACATCATCATAGACAGTTGAAATAAAAAATAATAGACTTAATTTACAAACCAAATATATGAAATCAAATACATGTTCAATTATAGCGAAAGCGAATTCAGAGTATATATATAGCAGAAGAGTTTTCAAAATCTCGCAGTAGAAACAATATACTTAAGTAGTCTTCACGAAGAGAGGAACAAGGCGACTAGCATCGAGCCCACCGGTACTACCACCTCCAACACAGTTATCCAGCTGTCATCAGTACCTGTAATCCAAAAGTGGGGGCAAACCCTGAGTACTAATTACTCAGTAGGACTTATGAATAGGGCTTACGGCTGACGCAAAGCATGCTTACTAATCATGTGGATCCTTAGCTGTAGATTTTAAACAAGGTCCTATTGACATAAGATAGCAGGATTTGACAGCTGCTATCCATTAGCCATGAAGATCATTTATATTATAAAGTAAATAGTTGCATGAAAGTAAACATGAGAACCATCAGTAATTGCACAATAGTATATCCTACACAGCCAAGATACACCCCTCATCTACACATGTCCCGTCCCAAGATTCACAACGCCCCCACCTAACCCTTAGGAGTAGCCGTCTCAGGAGCGATACCACGGTAGGTCGGGTCAGCCCTCCCTTGACTTCAAAGCACCTCCCAAGTCCATCGACCTCCTATCAGTGGATGGGCAGTACCATGAATAGTGGGACGGATCATACACATCCAAGCATGTTGTATTGAAAAGCGTGATTTAATAAACAACATGTTACAGTTATTACTACGTTGCCCGTGTGCGATATCTGGCATTCTCACACCTGGTGAGCATCAGCGATTCGAATCGATTTGTTAATTCTCAGAAACAACAAAAAATGCCAGGGGTATATGCTTACTGGCCATCGTGTTCCCACATATAGTCGCCATCTCCACTTGTTCCATCCCAAGTTCGATTCTAACCCACCATTCCCCAGGTTTAGCCCTCATGGAGCGTTACCACGGCGCACCGGGTCCAGCCCTCCACTAGAAAACACCCAAGCGCCCCTGTGCTCGATGGTAGGACCAAGTCTCTATTCTTCGAATGGCACAAGTAAGACTTTCACCGGTCCATTATCCCGGATAAGCACTTTAGCAATGTTATGCCGATCAGCAGGCGAACAGGGAACGGGCCTTATGCAACTCGGGTGGAGTCCAGTGCACAATACCATAAACAATAAATAACTCATACAATCTCCGCCCGGTCTCCATTTAAAACATAAGCATAATGTTTTCCATAATAGTAAGATTTTTGTGATTGAAATCACCTACGCGACGAGTGACTCCATTCACTCGTGTCTACTCGCACCTAGCATTACTAGGCACTCGTCCTACGGACTCTAAGTATAGGTTTTAAGGCCAGGGCGGCCAGGAAGTCTAATGCAATTGGTTTCAAGCAACTCATAATGCAGATGCGTAATCATCAAACAAAATTGTATTTGCTGGGAGAAATCATGTTCCTGCCTACCTTTTAGTATTCTTATGAAAGCCAACAAACTAATCTAAATTAGTTTGCCGGGTTGTGAGGCTTTGCCCCAGGCAACCCCTTGAAACAGGGACGGATGAAATCAGCGACACGTCGTTTTCTGGCTCTTTGTGCAATTCGTTGTTCGGCTTATCGATCAAAAGCAGCTCTTGTGTTGATCATTCTTTCACGGAATCTATATGCATGACATAGTGCAATCATGAGTGCAATGAATGTAAATGCGTGCATGAGATGCAAGTGAACATAATGCATAGTCTTGTAGCTTGTGATAAAATGACTCAAATATTCTTAGTTTAGATACATCCCATGATAAGAAAACTTAACAACTTTCCTAAGAAATCGTACAACCCATCACTAAGAAATCATAGAAACCATCACCACATTTTATCTTTGAAGTTATCAGGAGTTACTGTCTTATATGTGTACACAGTCCCTATCAAATGAAATGAAGTTGTCTCTCGAAAACACCTTCATTGTATACCCTTGGAATCACAAGATGTATTTAATGGTGTGCAGCAAATAACTTTATATATACACAAAAATGTTGTCACTTGCAGTTAAATATATACACGCAAGGTAATGGACACGCTACCTGTATAAATATAATGCACTCATGAGTTCATGTAGTTAGACAACTCAAATTGATCTCAAATTTTTACCACATGCAGAAACATACTTCATAGTGCTACTGCCAATATTTCAACTACAAACAAGTTATAATTAATTTATTAAAATTCCAACAAATTATCAGCCCTATAGATTCTCAGATTTTTCATAATTTTTAGGAGTGAGTTCTGGACTTGAAATTTCTACAGCAAGCATTTCATTGCATGAACATCATATACAAAAATCAGCAAGCACAAAATCCATAGTTTGATATGACACATATTTTCCATATATTTATCTTATGCAAATTAAGATGCACTTATAAACAGTATTAATAAATTCTTAAAAAATACTTTCTGGACTCCTTATCATACTAGTAGCACACCAGATTTTTCATAGAATTAACTATGCATCCTAGAACCACTTTCTCATTTTATTTAGTTAAGCATGTGACATTTTGTCATTTTCAAATCAGCAGCCTAAACCTACATGCACAACCTCATACTTTACTAATGAGCTACCCATACAACATAGAGTACATGAAAAATACCAGAGGTCACATTTGAGCATATTTTATGTAGCATTCATTTTCCAAGTTAATTAAATAAACAAAACACATGCGTAAGGGCAAAACAGTAATTTAATAGCCAATGCTAAGGCTACCAAAAATCACACAGTACTTGGATGCTATAACAAAGTTACAGACCAAGTTTCATAATTTTTGGAGTTCATTTAGTCTATTTTTACCATTTATTCACCCTCAACATGCATGCACTACACCAGGGGCAAAACAGACTTTTCACACATCCACATCATATCTATCCTGTAGATCTACTCAAGAGGACAGAAGATCTGCAAGGCACATTGCACAGCAACTCGGATCTAAACGTAAAACACTGAAACGCTGAGGGCTAAAACGCAAACTCGCCGTCGTCTTCAACCTCCTGCCGGGGGAATGAACGGCGCGGCGGTGCGCGCGGGGGCTCGCCGCACGGGGCCCAAGGGCTCACCGGCGGGGGTCGAGGAGAGGGAGAAGGGGTCGGGGAACCTCACCCACTACCTTGATTCGACGGAAGCGCGTCGAGGAGTGCTGGCGACGTAGCGTAGGGGAGGCGGAAGTCCGGCGTGGTGGTGGGACTCGGCGGTAGGGTCTCGCCGGCCTAGGGTTCGGGGTTTCGGTGGAGGGGAGGATGGGGAGTGCCAGCATGGGGGTGTGGAGGAGCGGGGATGAGCTTGACGGCGGGTGCGGCTTGAGCCCCGAGCTTCGCCTATGGCGGGGTTCGGCGGCGTAATGTGGCGCGATGGAGAGGCCGCGGTGGACTAGACCTAGGGGGTGCGGTGGAGTGGAGGCCGGGGAAGAGCGGCACGGTGACGTGGGGGTGTGGGGATGGGCGGAGCGGTCGGCGCAGCTCGTGCTCCGAGCTCTGGTCAATGGCGGCGGCGGTGGAGGAAATAGAGGGAGCTAGGGGGTTCTGTGAGGACCGAGTGGGAGAGGGAGAGAGCGGAGGGAGTGAGCAGAGGGGAGGGCTCGGCTTCCTCTTGAAGCCAGGTGGGCAGGGCGGCGTGGCCTCGGCCGGCCGACGGCAGAGGCCGTCCGCCGCGTGGGCGAGCAGCAGAGGGAAAGAAGGCCGGTAGCGCGTCGATGGACTTAGTCTACGGACCCGAAGAGGCTGACAGGTGGGACCAGGCTGGAGGGGAAAAAGGGTGGTCCACGGACCGAGTGTATGGAGTCGCGCGAGGGTGGGCCGCACCGGACCGGCGCGTTCCAATTTCCGCGGACGGGAATCTGAGGGTCATACTAGTGGGGCCCACTTGTCATAGAGATAATGAAAAAGGAAAACCCCGAAAATGGAAAAATCAGCTTTGACCGCAGGAAGCTCCGTTTGTATTCTTAGTTTTTGAACAGATTAGAAGCCGAATTTGAAAATACCTCAATTGGATGAAATGTTCTAAAGTTGTTTTTCTACATTTCCCTTATAAACTTGTATACCATGTTATATTCAAAAATCTGGTGTAAACTTGAATTTAAGCTGCTGACCAATGTTTGACCAACAGAACCTTCCAGTTTAGAATTTCTAAAAGTCTATTTTCTGCTCACTTTCACTCAAAGAGTTTTATACCAATGTTGCTCAGAATTTCAAGGTATACAACTTTATAAATATAAGCATTGCAAGATTTTGGCTTTAAAATCAAGAAAATTTAAAATTAATAAACTGGTCATGTTTGGACAGAATTCACATGCTGACAGAAAAAACCCCAAAACTCTATGCAAACCTTAATGCATGTCAAAGCACCAATTACCAAAGTTGTTTATCATCAATTTTTCTACAAGTTTGTCAATATGAGTTTCACCCAGATCTAAATAGAATTAAAGTTATGGGCACAATCACAGAGACATACACGCAGAAAACAGGGTTTAGCAAGTGGTACATCAATCAAGTTTGACCATGGGGTTCAAATGCATGTCATTGTATGATGCATCATGATGAATGTTGCATGTATATGAGATGAAAGTGCACTTGAGATGCTGGAGCATCACAGTACGGCCCATCTAAAACTAGCAAATGAAATCCTAAGCGCCCTTCTTTCGACTTTACGGCACTTAGGGCTAATAAAACTTGATCTTTGCGCTAGAAATCCACATCAATGGCCGTTCTTCATGAAAAGATCTCAAAACGGAATGGAGGGGTCTCTTTAGTCAACCAATGAGCTCAATATTATTTCCATATATAACCTTCATGTCATGAACTCATTAGTAACGATATTAGGTAGTTAATCACTGAAACCTCTACCTCTTAGGGTCATGTTTCTCACAAAAGTAAAAAATGGTTGCCAAACTAGATTCTGAGAGGATACTTGGATGGATTCTTCACTGTTTAAAGAGCAATTCCATAACTTGTATAATATAGTAAATTGTCCCCATGTGATTGTGACAAATGTCTTAAATCATACGCTACTAAATATCTCTTTCAGAAGAGCAGTGGAGGATAAATTGACGGCCTGGAATAAACTAGTAGCAAAAGTCTCTAATTTTCAGCTTATAAATGAGAAGGGTGTATTCACCTGGAACATGCATAAACATGTACAATTCTCAGTAAGTTCCATGTATGAGTTTTTGATGGACTAGGGTTCCGCTTTCTCTAATAAATTTATTTGGAAGATGAAAATTATTTTAAAAATAAAGATTTTTCTTTGCTATGTTTAGAGGAGAGTGATTTTAACAAAGGATAACCTAGCTAAAAGAAATAGGTCAGGAAATCAAATGTTGTTTTTTGTGACCATAATGAGACAGTTGAACACATTTTCTTTATGGAGAATAGTACATATTACTAACGGGTTAACTTCCAAGATCCATAACTTCATTTGTTTGGAAATTGGTTGAATGGATTAGGAAGTAAAGACCGTAAAAAGATTTTTTGTTGGAGTGGCAGCTCTATTATAGGCAATTTGGTGCACTTGTAATGATACTGTAGGAGAGCTTATTGGCTGTGGTTTTGGGCGTTGCTACAGTGTGATGACGCAAGAGAGACCATTCACTCAGTATGCAGGGCACTGAAGGTCATTGCTCCCGAAGTTTTAAGTTTTAGCGAAGAACGGATGGAGAAGCAATATTATACTTTGCTTATGAACTTTTGCATTTGTTTTTGTATAAGCTCTCTACTGTTTTGATCAGCTGATTAGCCAAACTTATTGTAAAAACTGGCTGTGTGCGGCTATAGAGGCCAAAACGTTTCCATTTTCTTAAAAAAATATTGGCCACACACCTTTTCAGATGAAGAAAGATTTATAGTAATTAAAGTTCAACTTTTTGCACCGAGCCAGTTCAGAGCATCTACGTGACCCCTTAAATTTGGACCCCTCATTTTCTCATGGAGGAGCCATCTTAAACATATTTTCATGTCCCAATCTTTTTCTCCTACAACAATTCTTTTGTATCTCAAAAGCGTTTGTTACCCTAGATTTTGTGGGAGGAGGGGCGAGATAATTTAGGATGCCAACAAATATATGAGTTAATTTAGGATTGTTTTTTTTTTTTTGATAAGAATTTAGGATTGTTGGAAAAATCCTAACATAAGAAAAGTTAATTGAAAGATTAAAGGGCAAAAGTAAAAGTACTCTCTCTATCCCAAGATATAGATACGTCTAGATTTGTACATATCGGCATTTGTCTAGGTCTAGGAAAATGTGTATCCATGAAACTAACTTACCTTCCATGAAACTCCATCTTTCTCTTTGTAACTGCATTGACATGTTATCAAATATGCTAATGTGACCTATTATTCAATAAAAATAAAATTCATTTGAAACTCCATTGGAATGGCCTTATATAAAAGACTAAAAGGAAGTATGCAAATACAATGGTCACCTGCATGTTGATCTCCCGCTTTCAATTCGGGACAGCTGGGGAGCTGCGGCAGAGCGAATGCATAAAGCGACCCATGGAAAATTAAGGCCCCAAGGGCAAGCGGCCCATCTTCGTCACGGATTGAAGATTGGAGGGCCTGTCAGGTTCTATTAATTATAGTGAGGAGAATAGTAGCAGTGATGATGCTCTCTCAATACGTTCCAGTACAGAATTGATGATTTTGCTGCTGTACTTCATGATTAGAGAGACTAGTGTTTGGATAGGCTGATAGATAGGGCTGTTTAGATTTATGTCTAAACTGGCTCACTTAAGTTAGATGTAACATAACGTATTTAACTTGTTGTTTGGTTCTTTGCCTAAGGTAAAGCATGCCTCACATTATTTATGATAGTGTACCTCATTTTTCTTGCCTCAACTTGTCTCAAGTTAGGCATTGGATTTTGATACACTAAGTTAGACATTGGAGATAAAGTGAGTACTTTAGGGCACAAATCCAAACAAACCAACAGTGACTTACTAAAATTAGGCTAAGTTTAGAATTTTGGTTAGTTAAGGGGCTACTAGCTATTCTCTCCGTCCTAAATTATAAGTCATTTGCTTTTTTATACTAAGTCTGATTAACTCATCTTATTCAAAAACAACTGCTAAACTATGAAAAAATTCGAGTCAAAGTTAAAATATATTATATATTAAATTAATCACAATAAAAATAAATTATAATTATGATTTTTAATACGATGAGTAAGTCAAATTTTAGTATAAAAAATGCAAACGACCGACGGATGGAGTAGGATGCATGTGTTGGGTAACAATTAACGTCTTAATTAGATAGCTTGGTTAGAAAATTAGGGTAGATGTACGTGCGGCACGCACGCCATGTACCGCCTCTCAGCTCGCATTTTTTACAGTACGCAGATCGTGTGAAGAGTGGAAAGACACCGAAGGAGCTGACGGTTCAGTGAGCGAAAGAAAGAGAAAGAAAGAAGGATCGGAATTAAAAGGGAGGAAACTTGCTTGATTGATATAATTTTTTTATTAATTCCAAGATAAAGAAAGTATCCGATGGGCATAGGTCGAATATGCGCTGAGGAAATAAAAGGCTGAAATGTGAAAATATTTTCTTCTATCATTTTTAACCCTTTTCAACCTGTACAATGGGACTAATGCGAGAGATATAGATATTTCCGTTGGGTGACAATTAGTATTGCAAAAACTCACTCTTTTACAGTTTAGACTCTGAATGTGGGGAGTATAAATGATAGGCATAATTAATAATTAGGGTTGTAAGTAATACAGCTGTATTCAAGTACCCATTCATTTAGAAGAGTTAATATCTAAACGGTGTTTTGAGTCCATATATTCAATATTCGATATGTATCTATATTTGAGTATTTAAAATTGGATACACATGATGTTGATAACCATTCAAGTTTTATTCAACACATGAGACAAACTTCGTATTTGATTCGAATCTAAAGAAAAATAATATAATAAATATAGTATTAGTAATATGCGTCCGCATTCGATTGATCCAATTACACCGCTAATAATAATGAAGATGAAGACTACAAAGTTGGTTAGAGTTTCTGCGGGGGCTTCCTATGTGACTTCCGCAAGATAGTTAAGCTATCCATTTAAAAAGCCCACCAGCCCATTTTAACCTTGACTGATAGCCTACCTAATCCTTCCAACGTGTGGACCAACGGCTAACCTCCTCAGGAACATTTTGCAGGAACTTTGCAAACGTTGAAACTTCCATGTATAAGTGTTAAATTAAAGTTTTAGAAATTGTTGAATAAATAATTTTATAATTTGATTAAGTTTACACAAAATATTGAATATGTACTCAACACTTTAAAATATCTTATTCAACATTTTATTTAAGCGAGCTCAACATTTTAAAAAAATTGGTTCAACAATTTGTGCATAGAAATGTTGAAATAGTATAATTCAAACGTTGAAATAATATAATAAAAATGTTGAAATAAAATAGCTAAAATTTTGAAATACTATATTCAAAAGTAACGGAAGAAAATAGTGCATCGCAGCTTCTTGCAGAATATCATTACAAAACAAAATCACTAGAGTAAAAAAAAAAGAGAATGAGATGTATTACATATTTACACCAGATCCATCACCAAGGTCATACAGGCTTACAGTTTCACACAATGAAATGCAGTCGATCGATGGCAATTCTCGTAAGAACCGAAACTGTACCATTTAGGCAAAAACTCTGACCATTGCGCTCGAAATCCAGCGACTAGTCCAGTTGTCTTTGTGCATCTACAACACAGAAAGCTAGCTCAAAAACCAAGAGATGAACAAAGCGAACATTCTTTGGAGCTCTGCGAAGGCAACAACAACTTCGTGGTCGGCGGCCAGCTGCATCGGCACCGTCCCAGTTCCCCTCTTGTGTCCCTCCGCAATCCACCGACGGTGACCTCGAGGACGGTCGGATCCGGAAGACTTGGATCTAGCGAGAGCAGCCATGGCACAGAATTGGAGCAGGAAGGTGAGGCAAGAGGAGGAGAAGGCGCGGAGCAAGGCAGATGGCGGTCGGTTGGCTTATACCATGGTCACCAGAGGGTGAAAAAGAGTGTGGAAAACATTGTTTGTGCACTGTACATAAAGAGAAAAAATAATGATTGCGCACTGTAGACAGTACAAATGCACTTCTCGGTGACCATAGCCTTAGAGCGCTAGGCCACTAGGAGTAGAGCGAGGAAGACAACTAGTGTTCGGATCGGAAGGACGAGGCCACAGGCACGAATCTCAAACAATGCAAGTTACATACGCTTTCCATCTTCCTGAAGGTGAATAGGAATTGCGGTTTCTGTATTGTTCGCTTTAAGTGGCCCACGGGAGCATGGTTGTGTATAGGCTTTAGGCCTATTGCGATCCTTAGATCAATATGTCCACAAAGTTTGGCTCATTAAGTGAAGAACACAGGTCTAAAAGATTAAAATGTAGAAAAGAGAAGAAATGTTACATTGGGCTTGTTGGACTATATATAAACACGTCATGGACATATAAGCCTGCCGGATATGCCTGGTTGCTTATAATTTTCTTATTTTGGCTTATGCACTGCATGGTCATGTACCTCATTCTGCTTTGCCTTTTCACTTCAACTACTTTGGTCAAATTCATTACTGTGACCTAATTTATGTTGGACTTTGCTACTGCGCGCAGGAAAACTCCTTCCCCCTGCGCACACTTTTTTGAAGAGAATATCTACTGGATGATTTTTAATTGTTTTTTCATTCACTTTTGTGTGGCTGTGATTGCTTCAAGATTTGTGCATGTCATTAGGCTTTTGTATTTGGCCCATTTTCTTTCCAGTTTTTTCTTTTCTATTTCATTTTCATTCTCCCTCCTCCCCATTCGACACACCGGACTCACCGCCGGCGCCCTCTCCTCGGCACACCGAGCTCGCCACCGGCGCCCTCTCCTCCATCTAGCGCCGGCGAGCGGCCGCGCCAGCACGCTCCCCTCCCCCGCGCTGGCGAGCAATCACGGAGCGCCCTCTCCTCCCCACTCCGGCGAGCAGCCGCCTCTCCTCCTCCCAGCACCGGCGAGCGGCCGTGCCAGCACGCTCGCGCTACTCGCCGAGGCCATTGCCGCTGCCGCTCCTGCCCACCATGGAAGCAACCGGCATCGTCCTCCCCTCCCCGTCCTCCTCCTTCCTCGGCTCCCCGGTGATGGCGGCGCCCCGCAGAGCCAGCGTCCAGTATATATATATAAGCAGCAACATTAAATTATTAAGTGCAACATTGTAAAAGAAAGTGGTATGTGATAGTAAGCACTCACTTAAAGCGATAAGGTAAAAGAAAGTAAGATTTAGAAACTTGCTCCCTCATCATCCCTGCTAATTCAATATAAGTAGCGTCAAAATCTCGATCTATATTGTCCTTGTTCTCTAGCTCAGGGTCGATGAGGCCCAAATTCCTAATCTTATTCTTCCGGCACTTTTGCATCTGCATTCTGCATACATCAACGAGACGACAACGAGATGAGCGTATTAATTAAAAAAAGCAAATCACAGCAAATGTGTGTGCCTTGAGTCTATCGAGTTGTAAAAAAACTTACACAGTCCACACGCTAATTAGCGTTATGTCCAAAGCGTCTTGCTAGTAAACATCATATATATATATCCTTGAAGTCCAACCAAATCCTGTGATCATTGTGGCAGTAGTAGTCGCATTTGACACGGGCAGGAAAAGTAGCAGTGCCTTGGGATGAGGCCTTCATGTAGTACTCATGGAATCGACGCATTTTATTCAATAGGGCATTTAACTCAAGTTGGGTTTGTACTAGAGGTTTTCCCAATTCATATTTCTATCGTGGCACAAAGTTTTTATTCTTTCTGAGCAATTGTCCTTCCTTGTGGAGCTCCTCAGCTGTAATGCCTGCTTCCTTCAAAAATGATTGTTTGTCTAGATTATCTTCTGCTAAATTCACTGAATTGAGGAAATCCTCCTTTGAAACGCCTGCTTCCTTCCAAAATTCTTCTTCCTTCCAAAATTCTTCTTCGCCGTCTTCTGATGGCATTGTATACTCACGTTGTTTCTGCTCTTCGAGTTGTGGCACTTGTCTTTTCTTTGCCGCTGCCTTAGACATGTCTGTTTTAGAGCATGTCTGTTTACTTGATTTGGTGTTTTTGGTTGGGGGAGGGCTCGGGCTTGAAGGAGGGTCGTTGGCATGGCTCTTGGCTGGGGGAGGGCTTGGTCTTGGTGATCTACCCCCGGCTGTTGCTGTTGATTGAGCTGTGGTTGTTCCCCATCGCGGTTTTCTGGCAGTAATTTAATGTAGGCCTTCAACCATAGAATCTTTCCATGGACAACCTCTTTTAGTGTCCTTTCATCGTCGCCTCCTTTCTGATTGAGCTCTAGGTCCTCATAACCAGATACAACTTGCTCCACTATGACAGTAGAGTACCCAGGTGGAACTTTTGTTTTGGTACCACCGGTAAAGCCATACCATGCGCTACGGCTGTGGATAGGTTCCGCATGGGTATATGTAGCTCACATGGGCAATGGTGCTTGAGGTCATCGACCGGGTAATGTTTTTCATCCTCCGGTGGTCTTGGATCCTGCACCGGTTGTTGAGCCTCCTGCGACGGTTGTTGATCCTGCACTGGTCGTTGAGCCTCCTCCGCCATTTGTTGAGCCTCCTCCTGGTCATCGTTCTGACTAGGGACCAACTGTGTGGAGGCAACGCTACTCTTTTTGTAGGAGGCAATTGTGTCGGCATGAGGCCCTGTCTACGATGCAGTGTTAATACCATTTTGTGCCAATATTTGGCGAAGAAACTCTGTGATGACATCTAATTTTCACTCTAAGCATAGGATCTTCACATCTGCCTCGCTCAAGGTTCTCCGCTTTCTATATGATCCTCTGTCCTCTGGAAACCCAACCTTCCACATCACATTGCCGAGCCCTCTTGTTTTACCAATGTGCTCTCTATTTTCTAGGGCCCATGTCAGCTCGTCCTTTTCTATTTCAGGGACAAATTCTCCCTTAGAGGACTTATCGATGGTCTCGACAAGCCTTTCTTCTGCCCGCTTTATTTTGTCACTAAAGATCAGGGTCCCATCACTTGACAAACTTCCTCGTATCCATAATACCAACATTTGGAGCGTCGGGGCCAATTGGCTGTAGGTAGGTTGACCCCTCGTTGTTCGAGCTCTGCTTCCATCTTCTTCCATTTTGGAATAGATCTTCTATAACCACCGGGACCCATTTTATGATTGAACTTTCTTTTCCTTGAAATTTCTGAATTTATTCGGAACGTGCCTTGGCCGCCTCCGATTCCTTGTACTGTACAAACAATTCCCAATCGGCTCTTAACTTTGGGTATTTTTTAAAGTCTGGTGCCTAGCCATGATTCACATAGTTGGCCCACATTTTTGTCTTGAAGGTTTGGAGGAGAATTGCCATCTTCTTTAGGGCCCATTGCTTCTCCATCTGTTCAGTTCCTTCAGGTAACGTGAACTTATTTGACAATTCTCTCCATAGTAATTCTTTCTGAGCTTTGGGGACCGATTGAGCTACCACAGATTCTTTATGATCACCCTCTTCAGATTGAGCTTGCTTTTTGTCTGCATTTTTCCAAGCCGGGATGTTTATGGGGATGTTCTCCCTAACTATAATGCCGCAGTAGTTCACAAATTTGGTGGCGGCTTTAACGGGCTGTAGAGGTTATCCATCGTCTCCCACATGTGTGATTGTGTATCTTTCCTCAAAGTTTTCCTTCTTTGTAGGGCCTCCAGGCCTCTTATTTTTCTTTAGCGGGATGGGCTATCAAGAATAAAGGATTGTTACTCAAAAATCCATATCGTTGATGGGGAAGTGGCTGACTATAAGAACTATGTATAATGTCTATATCTGGGTACTGTCCAATGTTTTTTCATTGGATGGATGGGCATTATCCTTCCCATCGGATTCAGCCTCGGCATTTTCAATGTTTAGGTAAGAATTAGCCTCCTCGTGCTGCTGCGCACTGATCTCTTCAGTCCCCTCTCTAATCATTGATTCCAAAAACTCGTCCTCTTGTTCATCACGCAACATCTTAGCTAATATGTGAACCAACAGATATTTTTAATTGCTCAGTGATGCATGTTTCATAGAATCATGGAAATAGACAGAATGTAAACTATAATTGTAATTCTCTATTTGATTGGCTCCAAAATGTAAACATATTATAAGTCACTAGGTGTGGCGGGATTAAATCTCCTCCAATCCCCTCCAAAACCAGGATAACCGAACAAGGAAGGAGAGAATACTCACTGACGACAGAGAGGACAGGGGGCGCTGTGGCGGGGTCGTGGTGACAGATCCGGACCGGGGTCGGGGAAGAGCCGCAATATCTGGGGCCGTGGAGTCGTCGGCCGCGGTGTCGATGACGGCAGCAGGGAGAGGCGGCGGTGGTGGCGGCATAGGAGGCAATGGTGGAGCAATTCCGGTGGCAGAGACTGCTCTGCTACGGGCTGAAACGATGACGAAGTTTATTTACGTGTAGAACTTAAGCGCCGGGCCTTGTCAAACCCCGGTGCTAAAACGTCTTTATATGTGCACAGGACTTCGAAAAAAAATGTCGCAAAGGTATCCATTAATACCGGGCCAAGAATGTCACCGATAGTATTGTTTTTTTCGCGCCAATTTTTTCAGCCCATTTTATTACTACCCGATGCTAAATACGATTGATTTTGGTAACTCTCGCCCTCGGCAGTTTGCTTTCTTATAATTTACATAAATATTCCAAGATACTATTACTTAGGATTAAATAATACTTAGGTCTGTTTGCCGTCTTAATATTAAAATACAAAATAAAATCTCGCCATTACATTAATATATATTGCGCATTTGAAGACTACTAATACAACTTTATTTAATAATTCCTTCATTATGATCGCTAAGCATGTATAGAGTCTCTTCATTATTTAACAGGATGCGTGCAGTGTGTCAACCTCCATTTTGAAAGGTGGAGCAATTTTAAGAAAACTCAACACCAGGCATCAAGAATTAACGAAGAAACTGTTAAAAACTGGAGCAAATAAATTACAAGGTGCAACAAAAACAAAACACATGATACTGTACTTGTAAATAGTTGAACCTTTCTAAATATTCAGAATGTAAAATCATTCTGAATTTCACTAATTTTTTCAGAAACAAGTGAGATTGTAAGATCTAAATAATCAGAGAATAGTAAAATAGTTATCAATGAACAATATGAATAATAATTTATTATCAGTTGAAGTAAATTGAATCCGCCGTGATTCCGCACCCAGTTCATACACAAAACAAAAAGGATCGGAGCGTGAACAAATGAAGATGAAAACCCTAACGACGCCAACGAAAAACTAAAAAAATAGCATAGCTGTAGATCGACTACGAAGACTAAGAACACCAAGTGCACACAACAGAGTGTTAGTGAATAGAAGTCAAACCTTGCGGAAAAATATTCACAAGAGGTGAGCAAGCAAAAACAGAAGAGGAGAGATCGACGAAGGCAACTGCTTCAGAGCAAAATAGATGGGGAATGAAAAAAGGCCGGAGACTTCGTATATACAGGCAGAGGTAGGCAGCGCGAAAACCGATATCCGTAACTTCTGTGCGGTTCCACATCCACTTCTGAAGCAAATTAGTACCGGGTGTACTTAAAACCCGGCACAATTCTTATATCAGTACCGGGTGGAATAAATACTCGGTACTAATGAATATTATTTATATAAAATAAAAGCATTAAAACATTGCATTTGCAACATTAATATTTTACAGTATGCAGAAATTGGACTTTTAAATACGTAATGCACATATTTCAGCATAAATATTTAATATTGCATGCCAAATAAATATTTAACATTGCATGCCACGTAACCATTTTACATATAACTAAACTATTTTATGTATAAATAAACTATTCTAATAATACGGCGACGGCGCTGAGGCTAAAGCTAAAGCCTCCGCCTTCACAAAATGCCGCCATCGGCGTCCTCCTCGCTGGGCCACCGTCGCCCCGTGTAACACCCTAATTTTTTGCCTTATGAAAATCCTTTGCAAAGTAGTTTAAATTAATTAGTTTGTTTAATTTGTTTATTTTCAAATTAATCTAGTAAAATAAATTATAGAAATAATATGGTTGAGCATACATGCTGCTGCATAATTTTCTTAGTTGATTTGCATTGCTTTAGTTTGAATCCCAATCCATTTAAACTCATCAAAATTTCTCAAACTACTAAAGAATTCTGGAAAAGTCTCTTTTTCCTCCCTCTCTTCCTTTCTTCGGTTTTGGGCCCAACTCTTTTTTCTTCTCCTCTTCTTTGGTTCAAATCTCCTGCAACCCGCAACAGCCCACCCGGCCCAAGGGCACTTTCGGCCCAGCAGCGCAGCGCGCCCTCACCCTCCTTTCAGCGCCACCCGGGGCCCACCTGTCGGTTTCGTCCCTTTTCCACTGGCGCCGGTTCCCTCTCGCTGACGCGCCGGGCCCGCCCGTCAGCCGCTCCCTCTTCCTCTCGCTGTAGCCCGCTTCGCCCAGGACGACCTCAAACCGAGCCGGGCCTCGACCCCGGTCCCACACGCCCCGCGCCCGTGTTCTCCGCCTCGCCTCCGAGGATCACGCGCCACTCCTCGTCCTTCCCTTTCCGCGCCCGCGCCTTGCCTTTCCCTAGCTCGCGCGCACCGTGGGCGACGCGGACGCGGACCTGAGTCCAATTCGAGCTGGACTCCGCCTTCCCTTTGCCCCTCCCGCAAGCCTTGGCCTCCACCCTATATAAGTCACCAACGTCGACGTCCGTAGCTACCAAGCCCGCCAAAGCCCTAGCCCTAGCCGCCACCTCTCGTACTTCCGTGTTCGCCGCGCCGCCGCGAGTGCACGCGTCGGGATTCGCCCCTACAAGCCTTCATCGCCGACGAGATCAATCTCACCACCACTGCCTCGAGGTATAGCCTCTAAACGCTTATGCTTGGCCCTCTTTTCGTAGTGTGTCGCGGTTTAACCTCACCGCGATGCCGGTTCACCTAAGGACGCCGCCGGTCGCCGCCGCACGTCGCCGTACGCCGTCGCTGCCCCTCCGTCGTCCACACCTACACCCGCAGCTTCGCCTTGAGGTGAGGATCCTCCCTAGCTAGCTCTAGTCCCCAATCACGCCCCGCCGCCCCGGCAATTGCTCGCCGGAGCTCTGCCTCCTCTCCGCCCCGTGGCCAGCCATCCATGGCCGATGTGCCGCCGCCTAACTCGCCCCGCCCGCTTCGCCGCAGCCCCTGCTCACTCGCGCGCCCATTCCGCTCACCCTACACCCATCGGAGCCGCGGATACACCTGTCTCCGGTGATGCTCCGCCGCGCCCCGTGACGCCGCCGGAGCCCTCTCCCTTTTCCCCGATCTAATCTGAACCGTTGGATCAAGATCCAACGGGTCTGAGCGCACGCGACCCGGGTCAATACCGGTCAGCGCCGCGGTTTTACAAAAGAGTCCCTAGAGTTTCTGATATTCAACCCGCAGTCCAGATCTATTAGATTTAGGTCCCTGGTTTTCTCGGTTAGGCCCCTGTAGAATCAAATCTTCTTTATTTTGAACCTTTAAACTTGTTTTAAATCATAACTTTTGCGTTTTAACTCCGATTTGAGTGATTTTCGAACCTACGGAATCGTGATGATGCGTAGATTAGATCTAAAGCCTTTTTAATATCTGTTCATGACGTTTGGTGTACCGTTTTAGATGGTTTGTACTTATTGCTTGTATGTGTGCAACGTGTAGCCAACATTCCATCCGAGTTTGCTGAAAACCAAGCTTGGGAAGCCCCTAAGCCATTTTTTGTTGAAGAAGCCAAGTATTCTTTGACCTATGTCCTATTTACTTTAATCACATGATCTAGAGCCTAAATTTGCATGCTGCTATTAAGGATGACTGGCTTGATATTCCTTTACATGTCTATAAACCTGGGAGCGCTGTGATGTTATAAATTAATTGCTACTGCTCAACTCACTTTACTTATGTTGTTAATCTTGACTAATTAATGATGAACTTGATGATAAAAGTATGGTTTTAGCAACATGGAGACTTGGGCATATTTTTTTTGGTTTTGCTCAAGTGCTTCACCCTAAGGATCAGTTCGCCGAGCGACCACCCAGGAAAACAGTACAACCACAGGACTCACATGGGCACTGGGCTTGACTCATTAATTAGATGAACTAGAGTATTGGCTTACTTTCCTGAAACATGGCATATGAGGGGTCTGGGGGATATGGGACTTTGCCCTTTGACTTTGGGTGCGGTTTGGTTTATTTGATATTTGTTAGTCACCCTTTGGAACGGAACTCTCATATCTTTAGTTGACTGGAGTAACCTGTAACGAGTGGGCCATAACTCTATGAATTCTTTGTAAAGGTCTCGTAATGAAACCCTGCCGATTCATCTAAGGTATGAATAAATGGGGCATTGTAAACCTCGGGCACAATGGGAATCATGGCTTGTGGGTAAAGTTGTACAACCTCTCGAGAGTGTTTAAAACTGATATATCAGCCGTGCTCACGGTTATGAGCGGCCTAGACCCTCACAGAATAGAGTTTTTCAAGGTAAATGGCTCATGGTGATCATGGTAATGATGGCAGTAATAACAACTGTTATAGTTATGGTTTATGCTTATTTATTTTACTGTCTTTATAATAAAGGGATGGGTTATGCTAACCATTGTTAGTAATAAAATTTGACCAACTAAAAGCGGATGCTATGCCTGTCCACTATAAAGCCAGTCCACTTTTGTCCTAAATAGAATACTTGCTGAGTGCGTCATGTACACATTCTTGCTTATTTTATACCACGTTGCATCCATTGCAACCGCTGCTCAGATCCAGAAGGGAGTGGTGGTGATCCTAATTAGGAGTTCTAGGACTACGACGAGTTCTAGTCTGGTGTGCCATCCGTCAGTTGCATGTGGAGCATTGGTCGTCTTCCGCTGTCGTTTAGTTAATTCGTTTTCGTTAAGTTACTCGATTTCGTTAAAGACATTTATGGTCTGTAATATTGTTTATTACTCTTAAGTTAAAGTACTGGTTGTGTTATTACTTCTGTTTATGCTGTGTATGTGGTTAAACTGATCCTGGCACATACATGGTTAGCACTTAGTTTTATTTCTAAAACTGGGTGTGACAAAAGTGGTATCAGAACCGTGCTGACCGTAGGACGCAAGCCTAGAGTAGAATTGGTCGTTTTTAAGGATTTTGCTTACCTTTTCTTGATCTCTCCATTCAAATACTTGCAATATATGCTATTTTGATATCTGTACTTGTCTATTTCAATTATGACTTTTTATATCTGCTTATCTATCCAATAATAGAGCTATTTCTTATGTTTGCTTTCGTTGTGGGCCTGCAGATGTCGAGTTTCAAGCGCACTGCCCGCATGCATGTTGGCAGACGTGGCTATGGCGGACCTAACAGGATCAGGTTGCCTACCCCAACACCACCTTGTCCACCGCCACAAGAGTGGGTAGACCTGACTGAGTCTGAGGAAGAGGACCCAGAAGAGCTTGTCCCTGATCTGTCCGAGGATGAGCAAGAAGAAGAGTAGCAGGAAGAACCACTAGAGGAGCAGCCGCCCAAACCCCCTTTGGCGCAACCGCAAGAGCAACCCTAGGAGGAGCCAGAAGATCCAGCCGTTGATCCTGAAGATCCAGCTCAAGACCCGAACGATGGAGACGCACCCTATCAGACAATGACGAGGATGACAATGAAGCAGGACCCGTGGTCATCACTACCCACCGCTGGTTTGACTACCTGCTACCTGTTCCCCGGATGCTGAGGGAGACGTTGGAGATGCTCCACTATGATCAATCGTGGATCACTTATGTGGGGCCTCACTACCCCCACCCCGTTCTACACGATGATTGGGACATGACAGTGGAGATCAGCATCCTGGATGAGTTCAGATCCCGCCGTGACGTCTACGTCAGGCATGCACCGACTCGTCGCAACAGCTTTGAGGCCGCCATCAGTGATGCTGCAAGGGAGGCCTTGACGACGCTGTGCCACACTCACCGTGAAGATGTGGCCACGACTTCACGCCGGTACTACCCCTGCCGTTCGACTGAAAGACTTGATGCCTGGATTGCCAACCCTGAGGCCAAACAGAACCCACGCCTGGATTCTACTATTGAGTACCTCGCTACCCACAACACCGACTACAACGCTGCCCTGAACGAGTTGGACATGGTGAGGTATGAGAACCAGAAGCTTCGAGCATGGGTTGCACATGGCGTTGAGCCTGCAGATGAAGAACCTGTAGAAGACCCTGCTAATGCTCCGCGCAGGAAGAAGGCCCGCTACAATGATCCAGAAGCTAGGACCTACATACGGCATCATGAGGATTAGGATGTTACCCCTTTTGTAATAAGGTTCTATTAATATCGCTTAGTTAGTTTCGGTTAGGCTTAGAACGATTAAAAGTGTGCTCGTTTGCTTATACTTGTGTCTCATGGATGATTTGGTTCTTTGTAATGAGTTAATGTGTGCTTAAGTTGTGGGGTGATGTCCACGACTTAGTCTTTTGGTTGGATGGTTAAAAAGTTTAATAAGTTAGTTAGTTTGGGAAAAGCCTTGCTCTGTCTATATTTATGTTTAGATCTTTATCTTATCTATTTTGGTTACTAATGTTGAATGAGATTTAGGGCCTGGGATAAGTACTAATATTATATTTGGTCCATCAGATGAGTACAGGTGGTGGTCGTGGTCGTGGCCGTGGAGGTCGCGGAGGTGGAGGACTCCCGAATCCACCGCCGCTAATGACTATGGAGCAGCTGATCATGAACCAGACCCAAGTGATACAGGTTCTCAGTCAAGCCGTGGCGGCCATGCACTAGGCGCAATAGCAACCACCCCCGCCACCGCCGCCGCAAGCGCGTGACAGACGCGCGGATTTCTAAAAGGACACCCACCTGTGTTTACTCATTCTGCCGACCCCATGGATGCAGAAGACTGGCTCCGCGCAGTAGAGCGGGAGCTGGACGTCGCCCAGTGCACCAATCAGGAGAGGGTTCTCTACGGTCCTCACCAGCTATGAGGTGCCGCTCAACAATGGTGGGAATCATACCGCCTGGCTCATAATAACCCCAACACCATCACCTGGCAGGAGTACACAGAGAGATTCAGAGCGCACCACGTTCCAGCTGGTGTGATGTCACTGAAGAAAGAGGAGTTCCTAGCACTCACCCAGGGCGCCATGACTGTTAGTGAGTATCGGGACAAATTCCTACAGCTGTCCCGCTACTGTCCAGAGGAGGTTAATACCGATCCTAAGAAGCAGTACCGATTTCTCAAAGGCTTGGTTGATCCGCTCAGGTAACAGCTCATTAACCACACTTTCCCATACTGCCAGCACCTGATAGACCGGGCTATAATGACGGAAAATACTCGTCGCGAGATGGAGGAAAAGAAGCGCAAGTAGAGGGTGCAGCAGTCAGCAGCAATACCCATCCGCGGTTTTTTAGGCCGTAGAATTTTCAGATTCGCCCTGCACAGAATCCCGGACAGCAGCAGCCACAGTTCCAACGCTACAACAATAATGGCAACTATCAGTATCAGCGTCCGAACTATCAGCCTCAGCAGAACAATGGCTAGATGCAGCGCTCGAACAATCAAGCTCCAAGCCAACCAACTCCTACCAATACCCCAGTGAAGACAGGCATGCCAGTACAGCCAGGGAGTGCTAATTGCTTCAAATGCGGAGGGATGGGTCATTGGTCTAAGCAATGCCCGCATAGAGGGACGCCGCAATAGACTCCGCAACAGAATTCGAATACGGGTACCCCCAATCAAGCTCCCAGCCACGCCAAGATCAACCAAGTCACCGCGGAGTCTGCCCAGGAAGGTCCAAATGCTGTCGTAGGTACGTTCCTGATCAACTCCCATCCCGCCTTAGTACTTTTTGATACTGGTGCTACGCATTCCTTTGTTACTGCTCAGCATGTAGAGAAGTATAATTTGCCTTTGATAAAGATGGTAAAAGCAATGCTAGTTAGTTCGGCTGGAGGAAACATGCGATCAGAGTTCGCTTGTGATGCTGCATCCATTAAAATAAGGGGGGTAGATTTTCCAGCATCATTAATAGTTATGAACGCACAAGGAGTAGATGTTATTCTGGGTATGAATTGGCTACAAAGACACCACGGGGTAATCTCATGTGCTGAGAGGAAAGTAACTTTGACTACGCCAGCCGGGGAGAACATGGAGGTTCTGATAGATCCACCCCAAGCAGGAGTTAATGCTATTGATGCTACAGCCCTGGAGAATATCAGAGTAGTGTCTGAATTTCCGATGTCTTTCCAAATTCGTTGCCAGGTATGCCGCCTGAACGTGACATTGAATTTTCTATTGAATTAGTGCCTGGAACTGCACCTATTTATAAGAAAGCATATAGAATAGCTGGTGTTGAATTGTTTGAAGTTAAGAAACAAATAGATGAACTACTGGAAAAGGGGTTTATTCGCAAGAGCACTTCACCTTGGGCCTCGCCAGTGTTGCTTACTGAAAAGAAAGATAGAATGTTGCGAATGTGTGTTGATTACAGGGGTCTCAATGCCGTTACAGTAAAGAATAAATATCCACTGCCCAGAATTGAGGATTTATTTGATCAGCTCAAAGGTGCCTGTGTTTTCTCCAAAATTGATTTACGGTCTGGTTATCATCAACTAAGAATTAGACCTTTAGATATACCAAAGACAACATTTATCAGTCGTTATTGATTATATGAATATACAGTTATGTCTTTTGGTTTGACTAATGCTCCCGCCTTCTTTATGTCCATGATGAATAGTGTGTTTATGGAATATCTGGATAAGTTTGTTGTGATATTTATCGATGATATTCTGGTTTATTTCAAGACGGAAGAGGAACACGAGGAACATCTAAGATTAGTGTTGCAGAAGCTTAGAGAACATAAACTTTATGCTAAGTTTAGCGAGTGTGATTTCTGTATAGAGGAGGTTAAATTTTTAGGTCATGTTATATCCAATGGGGGAATTGCCGTTGATTAGAGTAAGGTATCTGAAGTACAAAACTGGAGGATCCCAGAAGATGTGAAGGACATTAGGAGTTTTCTCGGATTAGCTGGTTACTATCGGCGTTTTATTGAGAGTTTTCCAAGATTGCTAAACCAATGACAGCTTTATTAGAGAAGAATATTAAATTCAAATGGACGCCAGCATGTCAGGAAGCCTTTGAGGAGTTGAAAAAGAGATTGACAACTATGCCAGTTCTAACTTTTCCAGATATGCATAAACCTTTCTCAGTATATTTTGATGCTTCGCGGCTAGGTTTGGGATGCGTTCTCATGCAGGAAGACAAGGTTATTGTCAATGCCTTTAGACAGATGAGGGATCATGAGAAAAATTACCCAACTCATGATTTGGAATTAGCTGCAGCGGTGCACGCATTAAAAGTTTGGAGGCATTATCTATTTGGGCAGAAGTGTGATATCTATACTGATCACAAGAGCTTAAAGTATATATTCACCAGACTAAGCTGAATATGAGGCAAAGACGGTGGCTAGAATTAATTAAGGATTATGATATGGAAATACATTACCATCTTGGCAAGACAAATGTAGTGTTAGATGTTTTGAGTAGAAAAAGTCAGATCAGTTTGTTGTGGGCAAGGGAGTTGCAGATGAGTTAGCCATAGAGTTTGACCGACTGAGTTTGGGTTTTCTTAATAATACGGAAGGCACCGTTTCCATGGAATTCGAACCTACATTAGAGCAAGATATCAGGAAAGGACAACTTAATGATGAGAAGATCAAGGAAATAAAAGAGTTAATCAAGTTAGATAAGGCACTAGGATTTCGAGTGGATGCCGACGGCACGGTATGGCATGGGGATAGGATCTGTGTCCCCAACATAAGGTCCATACAGGAATTAATTCTGAAAGAAGCACATGAAACGGCTTACTCTCTTCATCCTGGTAGTGAGAAGATGTACTAAGATCTGAAGCAGAAATTTTGGTGGTACGGCATGAAACGTGAAGTGACAGAATATGTAGCTTTGTGTGATGTTTGTCAGAGGGTGAAAGCCGAACATCAAAAGCCAGCCGAATTATTACAACCGCTCAAAATTCTAGAGTGGAAGTGGGAGGAAATTGGTATGGATTTTATTGTCGGCCTACAGCGTACACAAAGTGGTTTTGATTCTATATGGGTAGTGGTAGATAGATTAACCAAAGTTGCTCACTTTATTCCCGTCAAGACCACTTATTCGGGAGGCAAGTTAGTTTAATTGTATATGTCCAGAATTGTGTGTTTGCATGGGGTACCAAAGAAGATTGTGTCTGACCGTGGAACTCAGTTTACGTCTCACTTTTGTAAGCGTTTGCATAAGTCTATGGACACTAAATTAAATTTTAGTTCAGCATATCATCTGCATACCTATGGGCAGACAGAAAGAACCAACCAGATATTAGAAGACATGTTGAGAGCTTGTGCATTACAATATGGTACTAGTTGGGATAAAAGTTTACCGGATGCCGAGTTTTCTTACAACAATAGTTATCAGGCTAGTGTCAAGATGTCACATTTTCAGGCTTTGAATGGTACACAGTGCAGGACGCCTTTACATTGGGATCAACCTTGTGAGAAGCAGTTATTTGGTCCTGAAATCATAGAGGATACCGAACGTCAAGTACGGATACTTCGGGAGAACTTGAGGATCGCTCAAACTTGACAGAAGAGTTATGCGGACCACCGCCGGAGGGATTTGGAATATGCCGTAGGGGATTATGTGTATTTAAAAGTGTCACCTATTCGTGGCCTACGCCGATTCAAGGTGAAGGGGAAATTAGCATCTCGGTATATCGGTCCTTTCAAAATTATTGACCATAAGGGAGAGGTTGCATATCAATTAGAATTGCCCAACAGATTATCAGAGTACATGATGTGTTTCGCGTGTCTCAATTGAAAAAGTGTTTGCGAGTACCTGAAGAACAGTTGCAGGTAGATGACCTTAATGTGTAGGATGATTTGACCTATACAGAGTATCTAGTTCAGATTTTGAAAACGGCAGAAAGGACTACTAGGAACAGGGTAATAAAGATGTACAAAGTTAAATGGAGCCATCACATGGCAGAGGAAGCTACTTGGGAAAGAGAGGATGACCTCAGACCAGATTACTTTGAACTCTTTGCTAGCCAATCCTAAAATCTCAGGGCGAGATTTCTTTAAGGGGGTAGGTTTGTAACACCCTAATTTTTTGCCTTATGAAAATGCCTTTCAAAGTAGTTTAAATTAATTAGTTTGTTTAATTTGTTTATTTTCAAATTAATCTAGTAAAATAAATTATAGGAATAACATGGTTGAGCATACATGCTGCTGCATAATTTTCTTGGTTGATTTGCATTGCTTTAGTTTGAATCCCAATCGATTTAAACTCATCAAAATTTCTCAAACTCTTAAAGAATTCTGGAAAAGTCTCTTTTCCCTCCCTCTCTTCCTTTCTTCGGTTTTGGGCCCAACTCCTTTTTCTTTTCCTCTTCTTTGGTTCAAATCTCCTCCTCCAACCCGCAACAGCCTACCCGGCCCAGGGGCACTTTCGGCTTAGTAGCGCAGCACGCCCTCACCCTCCTCTCACCGCCACCCGGGGCCCCCTGTCGGCGCCGACCCTTTTCCACTGGCGCCGGTTCCCTCTCGCTGACGCGCCGGGCCCGCCCGTCAGGCGCTCCCTCTTCCTCTCGCTGCCGCCCGCTTCGGCTGGGACGAGCTGAAACCGAACTGCGCCTCGACCCCGGCCCCACACGCCCCGCGCCCGCGTTCTCCGCCTCGCCTCCGAGGATCACGCGCCGCTCCTCGTCATTCCCTTTCCGTGCCCACGCCTTGCCTTTCCCTAGCTCGCGCGCGCCGTGGGCGACGCGGACGCGGACCCGAGTCCAACTCGAGCCGGACTCCACCGCGCGCCGCCTTCCCTTTGCCCCTCCTGCAAGCCCCGGCCTCGGCCTTCATCGCCGACGAGATCAATCTCACCACCATCACCTCGAGGTACAGCCTCTAAACGCTTAAGCTTGGCCCTCTTTTTGTAGTGTGTCGCCGGTTTAACCTCACCGCGATGCCGGTTCACCTAGGGACGCCGTCGGTCACCACCGCACGTCGCCGTACGCCGCCGCACGTCGCCGTATGCCATCGCTGCCCCTCCATCATCCACACATACACCCACAGCTTCGCCTTGAGGTGAGGATCCTCCCTAGCTAGCTCTAGTCCCCAATCACACCCTGCCGCCCCGGCAATTGCTCGTCGGAGCTCCGCTTCCTCTCCGCCCCGTGGCCAGCCGTCCACGGCCGATGCGCCTCCGCCTAACTCGCCCCGCCCGCTTCGCCGCAGCCCCTGCTCACTCGCGCGCCCGTTCCGCTCACCCTACACCCACCGGAGCCGCGGATACGCCTGTCTCCAGCGATGCTCCGCCGCGCCTCGTGACGTCGCCGGTCAAACCTGCCACCAGAGCCCTCTCCCATTTCCCCGATCTAATATGGACTGTCAGATCAAGATCCAACGGGTCCGAGCGCACGCGACCCGGGTCAATACCGGTCAGCGCCGCGGTTTTACAAAAGAGTCCCTGGAGTTTCTGATATTCAACCCGCAGTCCAGATCTATTAGATTTAGGTCCTTGGTTTTCTTGGTTAGGCCCCTGTAGATTCAAATCTTTATTTTGAACCTTTAAACTTGTTTTAAATCATAACTTTTGCGTTTTAACTCCGATTTGAGTGATTTTCGAACCTACGGAATCGTGATGATGCGTAGATTAGATCTAAATCCTTTTTAATCTCTGTTCATGATGTTTGGTGTATGATTTTAGATGGTTTGTACTTATTGCTTGTATGTGTGCAACGTGTAGCCGACGTTCCGTCCGAGTTTGCTGAAAACCAAGCTTGAGAAGCCCCTGAGCCGTTTTTTGTTGAAGAAGACAAGTATTCTTTGATCTATGTCCTATTTACTTTAATCACATGATCTAGAGCCTAAATTTGCATGCTCCTATTAAGGATAACTAGCTTGATATTTCTTTACATGTCTATAAACCTGGGAGGGCTGTGATGTTATAAATTAATTGCTACTGCTCAACTCACTTTACTTATGTTATTAATCTTGACTAATTAATAATGAACTTCATGATAAAAGTATGGTTTTAGCAACATGGAGACTTGGGCATGTTTTTGTTGGTTTTGCTCAAGTACTTCACTCTAAGGATCTGTTCGCCGAGCGACCACCCAGAAAAACAGCACAACCACAGGACTCACATGGGCACTGGGCTTGACTGATTAATTAGATGAACTAGAGTTTTGGCTTACTTTCCTAAAACATGGCGTATGAGGGGTCTAGGGATATGGGACTTCCCCCTTTGCCTTTGGGTGCAGTTTGGTTTATTTGATATTTGTTAGTCACCCTTTGGAACGGAACTCTCATATCTTTAGTTGATTGGAGTAACCTGTAACGAGTGGGCCATAACTCTAGGAATTCTTATTAAAGGTTTCGTAATGAAGCCCTACCGATTCATCTAAGGTATGAATAAATGGGGCATTGTAAACCTCGGGCACAATGGGAATCATGGCTTGTGGGTAAAGTTGTACAACCTCTCGAGAGTGTTTAAAACTGATTTGTCAGCCGTGCCCGTGCTTACGGTTATGAGCGGTCTGGACCCTCACAGATTAGAGTTTTTCAAGGTAAATGGCTCATGGTGATCATGGTAATGATGGTGGTAATAACAACTGTTATAGTTATGGTTTATGCTTATTTATTTTACTGTCTTTATAATAAAGGGATGGGTTATGCTAACTATTGCTAGTAAGAAAATTTGACCAACTAAAAGCGGATGCTGTGCCTGTCCACTATAAAGCCAGTCCACTTTTGTCCTAAACGGAATACTTGCTGAGTGCATCATGTACTCATTCTTGCTTATTTTATACCACGTTGCATCCATTGCAACCGCTGCTTAGATCCAGAAGGGAGTGGTGGTTATCCTAATCAGAAGTTCCAGGACTACGATGAGTTCTAGGCTGGTGTGCCATCTGTCAGTTGCCTGTGGAGCATTGGTCATCTTCCGCTGTCGTTTAGTTAATTCATTTTCGTTAAGTTACTCGATTTCGTTAAATACATTTATGGTCTGTAATATTGTTTATTACTCTTAAGTTAAAGTACTGGTTGTGTAATTACTTCTGTTTATACTGTGTATGTGGTTAACATACATGGTTAGCACTTGGTTTTATTTCTAAAACTGGGTGTGACACCCCGCCACCGTCGCCGCCATCGCCCCGCCACAGTCGCCATCGTCCTCGCCGCGGCGCCACCATCGCCGCCATCCTAGTCGATGTCGTCGCCGTCCCCATCGGAGCCATCGCCGCCGTCATCGTCGTCATCGCCGTCGTAGTCCTCATCCTCATCCTCCTCCTACTCCTCCTCCGGATCTTCCTCGGACCTCCTGCTCTGCAGGCCAGGGCCCCCAGAAGTCATCATCGTCCTCTGATCCTCCTCCCATCGCCGTCACTTCGGTCACCGCTCGTCCGAGGAGGAGGAGCCATCGGTGGTATACTTGCCGTCACTAGAGAAGTGACCCATTGCGGCTAGGTGGGGATCGGAAGGGGGATCGGGGACGCTCGGTCGGTCGCTAGATCATCGATCTCTACCTTTTCTTGCTCTCTCACACTGCTCTTCTCTCTTGTTCTTGCTCTCACAATAGTACTCCACTAGGCCAAGGCTAGTAGTATTTATATAAAATTTACAACTTTTTTTTAAATCGAAAATTTACACCTTAAGCTACGATTGGCCTCCCCACGATCAAATCATCATCAATGGGATGCGGTACGATGAAGGATTCCTCACAGAGCAGAGCATCTGGCGGAAAGCCGAACAGGCGCGCGCGACCTTCCACACGAGACAATAACACCGGGTCTCCTAGAAAACCCGGTGCTGATTAATACACATTAATACCGGTTGTGTGTTTTCGTACCCGGTAGTTTTCGTACCGGGTGTGTGTTGACCACATTTGACTATGCACATTAGCACCATCCCTGGATCGACCCGATACTAAAGATTTGAGACACCTGACCGTTGGCGTATGCTGGGCAGCCCGTAGCCCTAATTAATTGCTGTCCACATATACTCTAAACTAAAATTGATTAAAACAAGTCTTGAATTAGTTTAACAACTCCCTCACGTTTTAATTTAACAGCAGGCAGTTAACATCTAGAACCTCTCCCTTAGCTTACTAGGACTAAGACAGCAACAGAAATTCTGAGACTCCCTTAGCTTATTCCTTCATAGCAGGATCATACCAACTGCTGTCTTCTTCTTTAGGCCTCCAACCTCAAACGTAATTCTTGGTTTTTCTCTTCCGGGCATAGCAGTAGTAGCCAACTTTGCGCCAAGTTCCTTATTATCAGCAAAAGCTTCCAAATTCTGCCCTGAACCAAATAACTGAGATAAACATAAAACATTTAATAATTTTTTAGTTTCCACAACCCCCACAAGGCTACTGAACAAACTACGGAGTATTATGCACTAAAAACCTTTTGTTACTTAACCACAGACTCCCTATAGATTCAAAGCCATCACCTACACTTTCGGAAATTTCACGTACTCCACAACGCTTGGCAACAACACACTCAAAAAATAGATCGTAGAAACTTTTTAATTGAAATTAAAGAACCTCTAATGTTAAATTCCTGATGTAAATAATCGTACAAACTTTTTAATTCCCCACGATTAAATATATGATCATCATCAACGGCTTCAAGTAGAGCAGAGAATTAGCGGGAAGGCGAACGGGCACGTGAGCTTCCATTGGAAGCCCTGGCACCAGTTTAATACCGGGTCTAATAAAGAGACGGTGCTATTGTTAACTACATTAGTATCGGTTTGGTGTACCACCCGGTGCAAATAATATTAGCACCGGGTGGTGTAACGACCCCCTTCTAATGCAAAATTATAGGCACCATCTCTTTGGGCGAACCGATTCTAAAGTGCTCCCAGGGCACGCGACCATGGCTCCCGGGGGCTCCCCAGTGTTGCACCCGGTACTGATGCTATCTTTAGTACTAGGTGCAGTTTTGGCCGATTCTTTTGTAAAATGGCAACTCTATCCGAAGGTCTGTTCTCTAGTAGTGCATGGCATACCTCCCACAATGATATGAAGAGCGTCTATGAACAAGACAATTAGAGAGCCATACAAGGCCTCTAATTACCTCTAGGACCTAGAAGAACCTCTAATTCCTAGCCTAGAACTCGACCCTCACCTCTCCCTTGGTGGATGTCCCTCTTCTCTACATCTTCTCGCCTTGATAATGAATTGGATGGCCGACCTTGGAATATGAAAGGAACTAGTGTCGCCTAGAGGAGGGTGAATAGGCGATCCTAAAATTTAACATAACCTCGAACCAAAAATCAGTACCACAAGTATTTCTCCAACACAAGGTGAGGAAGCTCAAGAACAATATGAACACGAAGAACACAAGTCTCTAAAAGCAAGCACAACAGACAAAGGATTTATCCCGAGGTTCGGGCACACCAACAAGGTGTCCGTATGTCCTCATTGTTGAGGAACCCACCAAGGGTTGGACTCGCAAGCCCTCTCCTCTTCTCCGCAATCACCAAGACCGGCGGAGAGTACTTACTATGAGTTGCTCAAAAGAGCGGGTGATACAAGCTTCCCGGAGCACACCACAAGAATCTTGGGTGCTTCACGGGCGACGCCTAGCCATCTAGGAGCACCAAGCTCCAAGAGCAACAAGTCCACCAAGTTTGCTTCAAGATTCACCAAAGCTCACAAAGAACAAGAGAGAGAGAAGGATGAACATGAAGTCTTCAATACTCTCTCAAGATCTCACAAGCTCACACTCACAATCAATGGAGGATTTGAGCACAAGAGAGTGGAGAGTGAGGGAGAGATGTGAAAGCACTTGGAGCTTTTAGTCTCAGGTTGAAGAAGTGGCCAAGAGTGAGAGAAAGAGAGGAGTGAATGGGTATAAATACTCCCCCTCTCGAACTAGCCATTTTTGAACCATTACAGGCGGACTTGCTCCAGACCTCCTTACCGGTTGAACCGATGGGGAGAACCGGTCGGATAGCAGAGAGGATACAACTGGTAGACCGGCTCCAAGCCTCCCGACCGGTTCAACTGGTGGGGAGAGCTAGTCGGCTAACAGAGAGTACAGAATAGCCCGACCAGCTCCAGGCCTCCCGACTGGTTGAACCGGTGGGGAAAGCCGGTCGGCTAGCAGAGAGTACAGAACAGGCCGGCCAGCTCTAGGCCTCCCGAAAGGTTGAACCGGTGGGGAGAGCCAATGTGGCACTGAAAACTGAGATGTGAATTTAGTGGCTAGGGAATTGAAATGTGTGGAGATGAATGAACTTTGTGAGCTTTTTGATTCTAGTAGCACCGCATGTTGGACCCCCCTTGATAGTACGGTGGTTCCTATACTCAAGAAATGAATTAGCAAATCTATTCGATCTCCGAACTTGAGCTTGAACCACTTTTCTTCTTCTCCAAATAAATGTGGGGCCTCTTTTCTTGCTTGCAATGCCACTTTAGCACCTGTTTGCTTGATATAGAATGTAGATAACTTTCTCTTGCTTGATATACATGATGTAGCACTTTCACTTGATTTGTCACTATGTTCATGCTCAAATAATCTCATTGGTGCTTTTGATTCTTTATAGCTGAGATATGCAATGGATATTCTTCATGATCGGCCACTAGTCATTTGTGAAGAGTCCAATTAATGTAGTGACGTCCAAATGGAAGAAATAGCTTTTATGTCACTTTACTCGATATGATAACCAAGAGCCGCAAAGTGCATCAAGAATAGAGAACCCATGATAACCAACACTGAGGCAATGCATTCAATTGATAGAACCATTTTCACCATAACACATACAAGATAACCTATAATATAGGTGTCCATGTCATAGTGAACAAATGCAACAATGATAAGGCCAATGTGAAGATCCATGAGTATATCCAACAATGAGTTGATCCTTGGACAAATATTCTTCTTCAAGATAGATATATAATAGGGTTCACTCAATCCTCAACATATGATTGATGTATAGTGAAAGCCCTTGATTCTCAACACATGAGAACATTTATGCTTGATCATTAGATATATACATGAAAATCCATTCTCACATTATAATTGATTATCCTGTGATTACCTGTCAAACTACTTCACATAGAAGTTAGATCTTTAATCGTGTTGTCACTCAATACACCAAAACCACTAAAGGAGCCTTGTTGCACTTACAGAATGCTCCCTCGCTATTTATATCCTACGGAAGTTGCTGTAAAAAGGAAAACGTGAACCGACTCAAATAGGGGTGGGGTCGGCCGAGCTAGGGGGGTAAGGTCGGTCAAACCCCCCCAATCCCTTTGGCCAGTTGTTTCCATCTTTCAGTATGTCAGTCCACGTTGCTTGAGAAACAAGTTTGCAGTCATACTTAGGGCTGAAGAGCTCTAGAATCTTCGGTATAAGTCGGTTTATGCTGAAATCTTCCATCTTTTGGTCGATTTTAATAGCCCTTGAAATATCTTGGCACTTTCCATAAATATCCCTTATTGTCAATACTCAAATATATCTTCCAAAAGCTTCCAAAATAGGAGACTTGGCCGACCCAAAGGGGGGTAGTCGGCCAATCCTGCCTTATTTAGCATCTCCTTGGCTTCAATTCTTTGAGACCTTCTTTCTCTTGAGATGGATCAATTGTGTGAGTTTGCAAAAATAAGCGTTACACCTTGCAAAAATTAAGTATGGTGCAATTCCAAAATAATGTTGCAAAATCCATAATTATCGGAGATAAAAGTTAGTGAAAGACATAGTTAATGCTCATATTCAATGAAAAAACACATAAAATGATGCATTTATTTTGTCAATATAGAGTGTCAACACCAGTATAGAGAGTGTCGAGCCATTTCATCTCTTGTGGTGAATTTGGCACCAAGTGAGAGTGCTCTATGTTCCTTTTCTTGTGCTTGACTCCAAGCTAGGTGTATCTGTAATGGAGACAAACACCAGCACCTTTCTAAACTAGTGAATCAGACTCTGTGTGTGAGATCGAGATTACAGGCTAGAGAGATGTGAACAGACGGTTTTAACTAAAAACAAAGACACTAGGTAAATTTAATTAGAACCGTAAGAGAATTAAACCTTCTAGCCTATGTTGAGCTAAGTGGGCTTGCAACCTAGGGTGACAAGATAACAGTTTAATCTCTAGTAATGTAAACGCTCAAAGTAAGTGCACGAAAGTAAAGTAAGCCAAGAAATCACCACACAAGAGACCAAATTTTTTCCTGTGGTGTCGATGACTTACCGGTCACCCCTAATCCACGTTGAGGTGGATTCAAAGCATCCAACCGCTCCTCTATCAAGACTCTACTTGATCTTTAAGCCGGATTAGTCAATGAACCTCTTAAACCTCGATTCCACTATGATTTCTTTTCACCACTCCGGTGAGGCAAGTACCAAGCCTCTCACAATCACCACCACGACTCCTTCACAGTCTTCTTTGAATAGCTCGATGGGGAACCACCACCAAGCCATCTAGGAGGCGGCAACCTTCAAGAGTAACAAGCCAATGATGCTTGCTTGATGGACTCCTAGTGCCTCAATGATCACACAAATGATCCCAAGCACTCGAATGCCCTCAATCTCACTAGAATGCAATCTGAAGTAATGTGAGAGAGAGAAGTGGAAGAAGGCTCATGTATGCTCAACAAGTGTTCCAAATGGCCAAAAGAGGTAGCCAAATGCCGACCACCCTCTCTATATAGCCCCCCACATCTCAACTAGCCATGATGTGCAAAACTCGCGAAAATAGGGAGTTTGCGGACAGACCACAGTACAAAGCTCGGACAATCCATACTTGAAAACCAATGGCTAGTTTTACATTTAATATTTGTCAGAGCCATTCAAATTAGTACTACAAACAGTCTGCTTCACAGCGCCTGAAAAGTCCGCAATTCACTAGTTTTCAATCTCTGTGACTCTACTGCTCTGGGTGCCGAGACAAATGACCGGCGGATAGTCCGCCCAAGGGGCTCGAACAGTCCGCCATTCATGAGAGAATAACCGGCAGACAACTCAAGCTCCCTGACCTAAACTCCAGTTTGTAATGTGGACTGTTCGCCCTTCAAGGCTGGACTGTCCGCCGTTGGGGCACAAAAACTCAACAGAGATCAGACAGCTCTGGTGGGTTTTACCTCTCAACAGCGGACAGTCCGCCACTCAAGGCCAGACAGTCCACCTCATAGAAAAAACAGCCCACTCACAAAACAGCTTTTGAATGAGAAATTTCTTTCAAAATTCGAAGCGCAGTTAGTCCTCATGCAAATGCATCCTCTATATGAGCAATGAGGCACTACAAGACCGTCAAGTAAAAGACACTTGATTTATCATGAACAAAGAACACCCAAGTGAATCTTGAGAAATCATCTACTATCACAAGACAATAACTATTAGCACCAATGCTTTCATAGGCTATAGGCCCAAAAAGATCCATATGCAACAATTCCAATGGCCTACAAGTGGACATTTGACTCTTGCTAGGATGAGTGCTAGCCACTTCCTTTCAGGCTTGACAAGCACCACATAACTTATCTTTCTCAAATTTCACATCCTTCAAACCCCGAATAATCATGCTTCAATAATCTGTTGAGTTGAGTCATTCCAACATGAGCAAGTCTCCTATGCCATAGCCAACCCATTGACGACTTGGAGAATAAACAAGTTGTCAGATTGGTTTCACTAGATAAGAAATTCACAAGATAAAAATTTTCATGACGAAAACCTTTAAAGACAAGATTTCTACCATCCACACTAGTGATAACCACATCATCAATAGATAAGTTGCACTTGAAACCAAGATCACATAATTGAGCAACAGACAGTAAATTGAAATCGAGGGACTCAACCAATAGCACATTTGATATGGAAAGATCATTTGATATAGCAATTTTGCCCAGTCCTTTCACTTTTCCTTTGCTATTGTCCCCAAAAGTGATATTATCATAACCGGTACAATCATCATTATCTATTGATCGAGATTATCGGAGAGGGGGGTGAATAGACGATTTTAACTAAAAACAAAGACACTAGGCAAATTTAATTAGAACCACAAGAGAATTAAATCTTCTAGCCTATGTTGAGCCAAGTGGGTTTGCAACCGAGGGTGACAAGATAACAATTCAATCTCTAGTAATGTAAACACTCAAAGTAAATACACGAAAGTAAAATGAGCCAAGAAATCACCACACAAGAGGCCGAATTTTTTCCCATGGTGTCGATGACTTGCCGGTCACCCCTAATCCACATTGAGCTTGATCATTGAGCCAGATTGGTCAATGAATCTCTCAAACCTCGATTCCACTAGGTTGCTTTTCACCACTCCGGTGAGGCAAGCACCAAGCCTCTAACAATCACCACCGCGGCTCCTTCACAATCTTCTTTGAAGAGCTCGACGGGAAACCACCACCATGTTGTCTAGGAGGCGGCAACCTCTAAGAGTAACAAGCCAATGACACTTGCTTGATGGACTCCTACTACCCCAATGCTCACACAAATGATCCCAAGCATTAGGATGCTCTCAATCTCACTAGAATGCAATCTCAAGGAATGTGAGTGAGAGAGAGGTGGAGAAAGGCTCAAGTATGTTCAACAAGTATTCCAAATAGACAAATAGGTAGCCAAGCGTGGGCCACCCTCTATATATAGCCCCGCCCCCTACTTCTCAACTAGCCGTTGTGTGCAAAACTTGCGAAAATAGGTAGTTCGCGGACAATCCGCAGTACAAAGCTCGGACAATCCGCACTTGAAAACCAACGGTTAGTTTTACCTTTAATGCTTGTCAGAGCAACTCAAATTAGTACTGCGGACAGTCCGCCTCACAAGGCATAGACAGTCCACAGATCACTAGTTTTCAAACTCCATGACTCTGCTGCTCTGGGGCGCCAAGATAAATGTCCGGCAGACAGCCTGCCCAAGGGGCCCGGACAGTCCACCGTTCATGAGAGAACAACCGACAAACGACTCAAGCTCCATGACCGAAACTCCAGTTAGTACTGCGGACTGTTCACGTCTCTTAGCGTAACATATTTTACTCCGCAAGCGCACGGAGATTCGCTGTAGCTTTTTCACTTAGAGTATTTTGAGTATCGTAAAAATCCACAGGTAATAAGCAAGGGCGAATAGGTGGAATGATATGTCGAAATTTCAACAGTACTATATAACTTAGATAAATATCAGCTGTTCTTACGCCAGGGGTAAGATAAATAAGATAGTGTATGGTGGGAAGAGTAAACAGGGACCAAAGCAGTAAACAACTAGTTATAGTTGCCTAGGAGGACAACGAGCGAGATTAATATATCCAAATACTACTTCTTAACTACTACAAAGGAATATTCGCGGTTGAACTAAGTTAGCTAAACACAAACCAGGGTCTTGTGTCGAGTGAAATTCCAGACTACACCGAGGAGGCACGGGAGTAGATAGTTGGCCAATCGAAGGGCAACTAGTTAACGCCTAGGGGCTTACCGAACAACAGGATTGGAATACTGAGACCTCTAGAGCTGTCACCTAGAGAGGCTACCAATTAGAGTTGTGTGGGTAAGATGGCACGCTAAACTAGTGTTCAAGTGACAACTTGGGCACTAAAGTTTATCCTTAATCAGAGGGTAAGAACTAACTTAATCTTAGATCAGAGCCTAAGAGAAGCATATGGCATCGGCAAGTCTAGCAAGGTTCAAATAACTTAAGGACAACACAAACCTAAGCCTTGGTCTAGTATTAAAAAGAAGGTACACCACACTAGGCAAGCGTAAGAAATAATGTAAATTATAACTCAAAAGATAGAGCAAAGAATTATATTATACTGGAGTAGTAAGAGTGCAAAAGATAGAAAGATACAAGAGCTTTACCAAGACTTGAAGCTAACTCCGGAATCCCTGAGGCAAAGACTCAGACTCAACTCTAACTCCCAGGACTAACCTAGTGCTACTAAACTAAGCAATGGTGTGTTCCACTCAACATCCACACTTCATAAGTGTGCTACCAGGGGGTATTTATAGCTACTAAGGGAGTGAGGGGTCTTATAGAGGTGGTATGGAGGTTACAAGGGTCGGTGCTAGGCCAGGCAACCTCTCTTCATCTTGCGTCCATCTTCACTCCCCAAGTCGGTTGCATGGCGGTTGGCAGTTAAAACGTGTGTTTTTCCCGAACCATTGATCTTCACTTGTGTTTTTTTCCTTAGCCACAGGATTGAAGTGCCAAGGATTGGTTAGTTCACCAATCCAAGTGCTAGATCGATGACATGGCAAGCCTTCCGGTACTTAACATGTTGGCCTTGGCGTTTACACCTGAGAATTGTGTTGACACATCATTGTTGTGCATGCAGGTCGAAGATGGGGCAATTTGGCCACAATGTTAGGCCGAGCTGCCTGGGTGGGGCCGGGAGGCCTGGCCCTCTTGTCAGGGTCCATCTTGACTTAGCCATATTTGACATGTTTTCAGCTGATCTTGTACCTATACTCAAATATTCAACACAACTTGTGGAACTATGTTAGTAGCAAAAGTTAGTCTACATTTTGATGTATTTTCCTTCATATTCATGGATAAATGGTCATAGGTACTGTGAGATTGAACCAAAAGTTTTAGATTCTTGAGTTGGGAGAAAATTTGTGAGATTGTGTGATATTGATAGATCAACCTAGCTTTTGAGCACATGTTGGCATTGCATTTCTTGGCAAACTCTTTTGTTACTCTTGGAGGTCTCCTTCAAGACACAAGAGCGTCCTGAAGGGCACTTGGCTTGCCGGCCAAGTGCCACAACTCTTGTTCGTGATTACCCCCATTCTTTGGAGTAGTGCTAGTGAGCATCTTTCTAAGCCTTGGTGGTTGGGAAGGGGAGGTCGTGTGTTGAAAAAGACTCGTGTGTCTTGTGTGTTGTGCCCCTATTGACGGCACTTAAGCACAGCAAACCTTATACTGCAAGCGACAGTATCGTGTGTAGCTTTTCCTCAGGATGAGTATCATGGGTTTTGTCAATCCAAGAAACGAACTAATTGAGAACTAATTAACAAGAATTTATGGTAAACTAAGGGTATAAAACTAGGCTCTAATCTACCTCTAAACTAACCTTAAACTATATCTAATCTACGTCTAAACTATACTAATACTATAAGATAAGCAATTAGAACAAAACTAGAACACAAATTAAGGGGTATTAACTAGAGTCTAATCAAGCTCTAATTGGATCCAATACATGCATGATATGGGCGCCGCAAATAGATAATATCAATGAGATAACTAGTAGCTCAAGGTAGACAACCATGATCAAGCATAAACTTCATAGTATAATTAAATCAAGATCAATCAATCTAACCCCCTAGATCGAGTTTAACCTTTCCCCGGGCTCTACTATCACTAGTAACCAGGTAATCGACGAGAAACTCTCAACAGGCATACATAAATAGATAATGCACTTCTAATTACTTCACATAGTCTAATAACATAATTAACACAACTAGAACCTCTAATCACCATAATCAAAAGAACTAGATATACAACTATATCATTAGTAAGCTAGATCAACAATCAAAGAACGCTAGAAGAATATAACCCTTAATAACATGCTCTAATTAACATGCATCTAAACCTAAAGTTAATTAGAGCTAGAACAAGCATAATTAGAACAAGAAGATGATAATTAGACAAGAACAATACTTCAATAATAAATTGTATCATACTTACAACCATGGCCATTGCTCTTGATGATACAATTAGACCTCTGGAGCTAGGTAATTAGAGCACCATGCAAGGGCTCTAATCACCTCTAGGAACCAGAAGAACTCTAATCCTAGACTAGAAACTCGACCCTCTACTCTCCTCTAGTTGTTGTCCCTCATCTCTACACCTTGTCGCCTTGATAATGAATTGGATACTTCATATCGGGGCCTATACTCGCTACTTATACCTTGGAGAAGATGTGGTAGAAAGGAAACCTTGAATCGACGTAGGAATAGGTGGGGTCGACCGACTAGGGGGGTCTGGTCGGCCGACCAAGACTCCTTCCTCGCCCGGTCGTTTCCATCTTTTGCGGGGACGTTGCTTGTCGCCTAAGAAATACTTGTACAGGGCCTTTCGAACTCTTGGGCTTCTGGAATCTTCGGTATGGGCCAAGATTTAACAGAATCTTCTAGTCTTTGATATAATTGACGTATTTATTATGTAATTATCTCCAATTCCTTGTAGCTCTTGACACCTTCTTGAAGCTTCTGGGTAGAAAGCCTTGAATAACACAGAGGGGGGCATGAATCAACCAAGCCTTCCTTGTTCATCATCTTCAATGAATGTCATCTTAGAGGTCTTTTGTCACTCGATGTAGATCATTTGTGAATTTCGAGAAAATTAGTCAAAAAACCTGTAAAAATCACATATAGCATATTTCCAAGATAATGTTGTAAAATTCACAATAATCGGTGATAATTGTTAGTAAAAGATATAGTTGACGCTTAAAATCAATGAAAAACTATGTAAAATGATACAATATATTCGTTTATAAGCCGCGTCAACAGCCCCTGTTGGGAGACCCAAGCTTTGTGTTTGAAGTTGTTTTACTTCTTGCTTTATCTTTGTGCTTCCGCTAATACTCTCTCTTGTGCAAGTTTTTGATTTGAGTGCAGGTGTGTAATGTAGTAAGAGGCACTAGAATCTACATCACGTAGTTCGATAAGTTTTAGTTGTGCATTAACATTCATTGAGATTCTTCTCTATGTGATACCGGACTGTCCGGTGACGGGTACCGGACTGTCCGGTAGAGTCCATTGGACTATCCGGTGTAGGGGCTGACAGTTGGTTTTAAGTGTTAAATATTCAGATTAACCTATTCACCCCCTCCCTCTAGGCATCATGAAGGTCCTTTCAAATTTTGCTCGCGTGCAACAAAGAGGGCATGGGTAAGTAGAGTAAAGAAGATGGTGAAGAAATAATTGAACCAGAAGTTGTCGGCATTTGTTGCCGTCAGCCCACCATGGGATGCACCAAGAGATGGTTTGTCGTTTGGTTAGCCGCCGGATCTGAAGTTCGATGGTAACACAAGACAAAGATTTAGACAAATTCAGCATGTGGTGTGCGTATACCCTACGTCATGTATGGGGATATCTATTATCCTGTGCTTAGGGTAGATCTGTATCACAAGTCGAATCACTGTAATCCTCCTTGTTGGTCTAATCTCACATATGCCAAACTAGGGTGTCCCTCCCCTCTTTATATAGTCAAAGGGTGAAGGTTACATGCAAGAGTCCTAGTCAGTTACAAGAAAGGAATCCTAGTTGGACTAGTTCATAGGAAGTGCTACATAGCCTTCCCTATCTAAGTCTTGAGGTGATTAGCATTATCAGGTCAAGGCTCTTGATACTTTGAGTCTTCATATCTTCGTCTTTGGTCTTCGACATGCAAAAACTATGGGGTGCATCGCAAGATGCACACCATATGGTGAGCCCCCGAGCTTTGAAGTCTTGTTGGCCATAAAGTACCTCAAATGGTGCCAGCTCTAGGCTCTTTTTATAGCTAGTATATCACGAAAATTCTATGAGCGGTAGTCATTCATCCCAAGACTTAGTGAAAGTCAAAGCGCACGCCCATGATTTTCATCGGCTTGATCACTCAACAAGAACCCTAACCGACCACTTTTATTCCTTTGGTTGCGCCTCTTTTTTTTGGGCAATTGATGAAATCATGAAAGTGCTCATATTTTCGTTAATTTCACTTCTGTCATGGTCAGCCTATTTTCATCATGGTCTGGTAAACAAAAAATAATTATTTTCATCCCCTACATAGACTTTTTTGTCCGAAAAATATGGTTGCCTATAGTGTCAGCCATGACCCCTCGAAACTAGAAAGCATTTCTTGTAAGTTTCAATGAGAAAATTAAAATGTTTGATGCCTGTGACGATCCCTACATATTACATTATCATAGCAAGTGTATTATAGTATGTTGTAGGAAAACTAAAGAGGAGCCACTCCAAATTGGTTACGAGGTGAAAGAGAGAAAAGAAGCGTTGCAGCTGACTCAAACATGAGCTCCAAAAAAGTTTGTAAGAGGAAGAGATGCTATAATAATAATGGTATAGCTTGCTATAATAGCAATATCTAGGCTATTTGCTAGCAGCAATATGCTCTCCTTCTTGTTGGGAAACCCTTTTGGGCCATGAAGGCCCATGTGGCCCATATGCCTGAAACCCTAGCTTTTGTCTATATGTATAGAGAGGAGGTACCACATGAGCTATAACCTTAGAAGCAAGTACCATACAAAAATAAAGAACTAGTCCATCTCTACACTCTTGTCTCCTTGTGCTCTTGTCTTTATTCAGTTAAGAGGCCTTTGGACTACACTCGGTAGCAAAGGGTTCTTAACACGTTATCACGCACGTGGCTCTACTCAAGGAGATTGAGCAAAAGGTATTGAGAAGTGCTGAGCTTATGTATTTTACATGCTCTGTGCTTTGTGAACTTTTGCTTTTAGTATCTATCCAAGCACATACATGAAAGCACACATCTCCTAGCAGATTTTAATCACCGGCACGAAGCCGATGGGATGCACACATGATTGCTGCTGACTTGAAGTCGCCGACACACACGTCGATCAATCATATGGATGCACACAGTTTTTTTTCTACTGTATCGAATGCATAATCTGAAAACAAAGGAGCTAGCAGTCAGCGTTGTCGCTGCACTAGCTCTGACCGTAGGCGAGCGGAGGAGCGTTACGCCGTCACAGCGCGCAGGCAGGCGAACATGCGCACAGGAAGCTGCGCCGCCGCCGCCGCTCAGCAGGGCGAGCAGGCAGGCGCGCGAGCCGCCACTGCTGCCGCCGCTCAGTGAGGCAAGCAGGCAGGCGTGCGGGCCGGCCACCGCCGCAGCCGCTGCCCCAGAGGCGAGCAGGCAGGCGCAGGCCGACCGCCGCTGCAGCTGCCAGCCCCTGCCCCGCAGGCGCCGCCGCCGCCGCCCCGTGACCGAGCTGGCACGCCGCCACCGCCCTTCGGCCGAGCTGGCGCGCAGGCGCCGCCGCTGCCGCCGCCCCGATAGAGAAGAGGAGAGGGAGAAAAAAAAAGGTGAGGGGAAACCCTAAAAACGACTCAAAATGGGCCACCCTTGGTCCGAAAAATGCAGGCTCCTTTGGCAGGCTCGTGAGTAGGCAAATGAATGTTTTTTCTCTTTACCATTGGAAATTTATTTTGGCACAACATGAAGTTGAATACCAATTTTTTTACTTGTGCATTTAATTCTGTATTTTGCACAATTTATTTATAGCATTTACACCCGTGCAATTATTTATTTCATTCTCCGAAAGGATTACACAAAGTAATCTAACCATGGAATTTATCACATGCAGATGCCCGGCATTGTGAGTCGTGAATTTGAGGTGTTGGCCCCGCATGGCCAAAACTACCTCACGTGGGCATCTCATGTTGAGATTGTGTTGGGGGGGGGGGCCAAGAAGCTCAAAGCCGCCATCGGGCTTGACCAGAAAGATAAAGTAGCCACCGATGAACAAAATGACCAAGCATTGCATTTTCTGCGGCATCACCTCTCGACAACACTCAAGAATGAGTACATGGCAGTGAAAAAGGCGAGCGACCTCTGGACCGCATTGAAAAATCGGTTTGAGTGGTTGAAGTGCACAGTTTTGCCCCAAGCACAGCAAGATTGAGCTCGCCTTAGTTATGCCGATTTTAAAACTGTGGCTGAATATAGTGCAGCACTGCACCGAATTTGCAACAAATTACCTCTTTGTGGAAAGGTGATCACAGATGAGGAAAAAATAGAAAAAACCTTGTCTACCTTCCACCCGAGTGCCATTCAAACTGCCCGCAACTATCGACCGGACGCATACACGCAGTATAGCGACCTTATTGATATCATGCAAGCTTTGAAGACGAACTTCAATGCTTATCCAAATGGCAAAGCCATTAGCATTGAAGTCAATGCAACTCGCACGAGATAAGAAAGCCTATCCACAAGAAGAGGGGTAGGCACGGTGCTGGCAAAAGAAAGAAACAAGCCACGGTTGATCAGTCTAATGCTCACAAGAAGAAAACAAGCAAAGAGAAGCCACAACACAAACCATATGGACTGCAGGACCAAACTTGCTACAAGTGTGGCATTTGGGGACATTGGTCCAAGATATGTCAATCGCCGAAGCATGTCATAGAAGCCTAAAGGCAAAGAACATGCATAAGCAGAAACCTGAGGCACACTTCACCATGGCAACCAACAATGAAGCCATGGAAGAAGATCATACTCCTGAAGCATCTGGCATGCCTCTTGATCTTGCAAGTGCTGTGAAGATGATCGCAATTGAAGAAAAGACCTCCACAGCTGAAGTGGAGACCGACACCGATGCCTTCCTTTATTCCATTTGAGTGCTAGCATGCACGATTTATTTTGGAGTTTGAAAAAACTTGAATTATGGTCTGTAAGCTCTGTGAGACCATTATCTTTCTTTCATAAATGATGTTGAACTATTTGAATTTAATATGCAATATTTTCCCTTATTATATTTACTAATTGCAATCATCATATCATGAAAGGTCCATGGAGGATATGTGTATTGTCGATAGTGGCACGACAAATTCCATTTTAAGGGAAACAAAATACTTCCATACGATCACAAAAAATGTTGGAAGTATTACCAGAAGTCCACAATCGCCGGAAGCGATTCATGTATAATAGGCTCCGGCAAAGCCACAATTATACTCCCTATGGGTACTCAAATGGAAATTAAAGAAGCATTGTTGTACCCCGAATCAACTAGAACTCTCTTGAGTTTCAGGGACATTCGTGCAAATGGATTTCACATAGAAACCAAAGAAGAAAATGGTAAGGAATACTTATGCATCATAAAGTATGGGGAATATAACAAAGCAGTCATAGCAAAATTCCTGTCACTAGAATCCGGCTTATACTACACTAGAATTAGTGCACCTGCAGTGTACAGTTCACTAAAGACTGTGTTTAGACATTCCGAATTATTTTCTCTATGGCATTGCCGACTAGGTCACCCTGGTCTTAGAATGATGAGAAATATTATAAATAATTCACAAGGTCACAGCATGAATGTCAAACATTTCCCAAATCAAGAAGATTTTGTGTGACATGCATGCACCACAGGGAAACTAATAGTAAGACCGTCCCCCTTGAAAGTAAAGAACGAAATTCCCACCTTCTTGGAACGCATCCAAAGAGACATTTGCGGGACAATTCAACCACTTTCAGGGCCCTTTCGACATTTCATTGTTTTAATCGATGCATCCTCTAAATGGTCGCATGTATGTCTACTAACAACTAGAAATCATGCATTTGCAAAGTTGATCTCGCAGATCATCCGAATTAAGAATATTTTTCCTGACCATCGAGTAAAGTCCATCCGAATGGACAATGCCGGAGAATTTACCTCTAAAGCATTTGATGATTATTGTACTGCATCGGAAATTGCAGTTGAGCACTCAGTGCCTCATGTCCATACGCAAAATGGGCTAGCCGAAGCCTTGATTAAATGAATTAAGCTGATTGCTCCACCACTCTTGCAGAGTTGTAATCTACCCAACACATGTTGGGGTCACGCCGTCCTGCACGCAGCAGCACCGTCGTCCTGCACGCAGCAGCACTTATCAATTTCCGACCATCGGCATACAACATCCACTCACCAATGCAACTAGTGCAAGGAGTCATTCCGAAAATTTCTCATATAAGAAAATTCGGATGCATGGTATATGTACCTATACCACCCCCACAGCGAAGAGCAATGGGTCCTCTCTGAAAAATTGGGATATATGTTGGTTATGAGAGTGCATCCATAATCCGACACCTTGACCCTATGACCGGAGAATTGCATACAACCCGATTTGCTGACTGTATTTTTGATGAGGATAATTTCCCATCATTAGGGAGAGGAAAAGAACCTTTGGATGAGAAATGCTGAGAAATTATATGGCAATCAACCGGTATCCCCGCTCATGACCCTCGCACCAAAGAAGCAAATCTAGAAGTCTAGAAGATAATAGATTTGCAAAACTTAGCAAATGAACTGCCTGATCATTTTTGTGATTTGAAGAGCGTGGTTAAGTCGCATGTTCCTGCAAGGAATGCACCAAAGAGGGTTGAAATACCAAACAAAATTGAAGGTATACCCGATCCTGTTAAGAGGCCTTGCAACAAAAGAACAGGAACTCTGGATTCTTAAACCTTAAGTACATGGAGACGTCCGGGGAAAAGAGGGCAAGAGGACTTGCCACAGCCGATCACGAAAATGCCCCAAAGGAAGAAGGGGAGCCAGTCGAGACCTGGCACCGGGAAGGAGCAAATGAAAAGCATTCTGGACTTGAACCTTCCTGTAGAAGAAACCGCCAACCTAAACATGTGCGCACACAAAGGCAATGAAAAACTAAAGGAACTTGCTCCCGCGATAGGAAGTAACGGCGAAAAGCAAGAAGAATGCAAGAAGCATCCCATGATGAAATGGCCATAAACTATGTATTAACTGGAGAATGCATGAATAGAGCAACAACGAACGTAGATATATATTTCACAAAGAAAGTTGCCTCAATCATTGATCACGATCCTGAACTGGCATCTCTCGCAGAGTGTAAGAAAAGACCGGGTTGGGAAAAATAGAAAAAGGCAATTACTGCGGAATTAATTGCTCTAGACAAAAGAGAAGTGTTCGGGCCTCTAAGCCGTACACCACCCCACACACACCCTGTAGCTTATAAGTGGGTATTTGTCCGAAAGAGAAATGAGAATAATGAAATATCAAGGTACAAAACAAGGCTAGTCGCTCAAGGTTTCACTCAACACCCTGAAGTTGATTATGAAGAAACCTACTGTCCAGTCATGGGAGGAATTACCTTTAGATACTTGATCTCATTGGCAGTGAATTTGAATTTAAAAATGAAACTAATGGATGTTGTGATGGCTTATCATTATGGAAACTTGGATACGGACATCTATATGAAAATACCAGAAGGCATTCTAGTCCCAAACCAAGACGAGAAAAATAGAGCATTATACAGTGTTGAACTCAAGAAATCACTGTATGGATTGAAACAATCAGGAAGAATGTGGTATAATCGCTTGAGTGACTTTCAAAGTAAGAAAGGCTACACCAACAGCGAGGATTGCCCATGTGATTTTATACAGCGATCCCAGAATGGATTGTGTATTATCTCAGCATACGTTGATGACTTGAACATCATAGGAACACATGAAGAAATTGAAGAAGCCAGCTCGTACTTGAAGTCTGAGTTCGAAATGAAGGATTTGGGTAAAACCAAAATTTGTTTAGGCTTGCAGCTTGAACATTTTAAAGAAGGCATATTAGTCCACCAATCAACCTACACTCAGAAAGTGTTAGAAAGATTTGGATTTGAGAAAGCATATCCTGCCAAAACCCCTATGATCGGGAGGTCATTGCAAGTAGACCAAGACCCGTACAGACCTATTGAAGAGGGGGAGGAAGTCCTTGCAGCTGAATATTTGTACTTAAGCACAATTGGAGCGCTAATGTATCTAGCAAATAGCACTAGACCAGACATCGCATTTGCTATAAATTTGCTAGCAAGATACAATGCAGAACCCACCAAAAGGCATTGGAAACGGATCAAGGATATCTTCCGTTACCTTCAAGGAAGCAAGGATTTAGGCTTGTTCTACCGTAAGAATCAAGACTTGAATCTTTTCGGCTATGTTGACGCTGGGTATCTGTCGGACCCACATTCAGGCAAGTCCCAAACTAGATATGTATTTCTTTGTGGAGGAACCGCAATTTCATGGAAGTCATCGAAACAGACTTTGGTCTCGACTTCAACGAACCACTCTAAAATTATTGCATTATATGAAGCTTCACATGAATGTGCATGGCTTTGAAGAATGATCAATCATATCCAGTCCGCATATGGGGTTGAATATTGAACAAACACCTACTATCATTTATGAAGATAATGCAGCTTGTGTTACACAAGTTCAAATGAGCTATGTGAAGAGCAATCTTACAAAGCATATAAACCCTAAATTCTTCTATGCACATGAACTGCATAAGATGAATGAGATCAAAATATTGCATACTAAGTCATGTGAAAATCTTACATATATGTTCATGAAGTCCCTCCCTGCATCATCTTTTGAAAGGTGTGTTCGAGAACTCGGAATGATGAGACTTAGAGAATTGCGGATCTCAGGGGAAAAAACTTCACACACGCCCAAATAAATCTTAAATAAGAAATTTAAGTAACCATAATAATCTCGAAGATTATTTACGGTTTGGGTGAATTTTACTCTTTTTCCCTTACGTGAGTTTTCATACAAGTTTCTCACTAAAGGTTTTTAACGAGACAATTCGTGCAACACAGCAAGCGTGAGCTATGTGCTCTTTCTCTAATTTTTTCTCACTGAGTTTTTCTAGAGTTTTGGGACATTTACATCTCGCAGCATAGGGCCAAGGAGGAGCGTTGAGAAACCCTTTTGGGCCATGAAGGCCCATGTGGCCCATACGCCTGAAACCTTAGCTTTTGTTTATATACAGAGCCACATGAGCTGTAACCTTAGAAGCATGTAACATACAGAAATAAAAAACTAGTTTTTTTCTCTGCACTCTTGTCTCCTCGTGCTCGTCTTTATTTAGTTAAAAGGTTTTTGGACTACACTCGGTAGCAAAGAGTTCTCGACACTTCTGATCCCTATCATTTGCACTGCGTAAACCCATGATCCACATATTGTAATCAGCGCCATGTCTCCTTTATTGTTCTCTGTGCGCAGTTGCCCATCTCTGGGCTCCAGAATCTAGTTGTTGCGTCGATCAAGCACATGACTCCATGAGTTTCACACTCCCTCATCAATCTGTCAATTGCGTGGTTTAGAATCCAGTTGCGGTCAAAAGCTGCATTTACTTGTTGATGCATTATTAAATTGCGTTAGGATGCATGGTGGGACCTGGGGTTGACCCTGCAGTCTGCCAAGACAGGACAGGACAGCCTAACCCTCCTGCTCGGCGTGTGAGTCGGTGGTGTATGTAACTGTACCATCTAGATGCCATACACATCCATACGCCTGTCGGTGGCGGAAGCTAACTTCGTTTGTTAGTCTTTTCTGCAGAAGTTTAGAATACACTGAATCTCTTCACTCAGTTTTCTACTATTCAAACTTACCAATCATGTATGATTTGGTTGTTCGGTTTGTTAGATGTTCTCGCTTAGATAAAACAAGGGCTTGGGGCTTCAAAACTTAAGGTGCGAATATAGCCGCATAGTTATGAGAATACACATTTAGTTGTTTTTCTTTGTTTTTAGTTTTTACTGACATTAAAAATATGAAGAAAAAAATTTTACAACCTTAAATTATCACGGTCATTCGATTTCCAATTCAAAATTACGAAACCATGTAGCAAGGGCCCTGAACTAACCAAACTGGACGAAACAACCCCTAGACCCTGGTAAAGCCAGTTTTGATGGGTTTTTTTTTCTATTTTTCGTTAGTATCTAACTCTGACTCTGGGTGGCCTTCTTTATATATGATGATAGTTTCTTTGGGTGTGGGTTCAACCGAGGGTCCTTTAAAATTCTCGATGGACTATCGAGATTGGCCTATTTGAAGAGCAAAAGTCACCTGGTAACTTTAAATAATGGTGAATCGACTTTGAGCCCGTTTAAGTCAGATGGCTCTGGCATGACATCATACAACACATTGCAGACAAAAATTACCTTCGTGTCAATAGCTAACTTGAGGCACTTGAATCAGTTTGAAGGGAATTTGGTTTAAGCGAAACTGCTATATGTCAGTCCTATGTACATAGTTAAGACATGGAACACTAGTATGCATAGATAAGTAACATATAGCGGTTGTTGGGTAGAGTAGAAATCTAGATATGCTTGCGCAAAAATACGAAGCAGTGGCGGGGAATATCATAGTGCGAATCTTAAAATGAAAAATTGTTGGAATTGCTCCCGTTACGGATAAGTCTCTGCTGTAGTTGGAGCCCGCTGGCTAGCAGCCCCAAAGTTACTAGATCCACTTCCCTGTTATAGTTCTCTACCATGCATCTTAGCACGATGGTGGGACATTGGGACTGCACGGGGGGATTTCCTATCTACCTACCGGAAGATAGTTAACTAGCGAAATAAAAGTCCATGAGGTCCAATAACTATTTTCTCTCTGTTTTTTATCTCGACTACGTATTCAACAATTGCAAATACATAGTTCAACATCTAATTTGACCGATTTCAACATTTTTATAAATATTAATTTAACAATTTATACATAGAATGTTGAATCAGTGTGGCTGGAATGTTAAGTCGATGTAGGTGGAACGTTGAATCGGTGTATGTGGAATGTTGAAATAGTTGAATTTGAGAAGGCTCGCACGCCGGCGCGCGGCGGCGGAGCCCCAGCGGCAGCGCCCAGTGACGCCCAGACTGCACACGGCGGCGGCCCCGGCAGCGGCGTGCGGCTGCGACCAGTAGCCTAGCCTTCGAGTTCCACAGAGAGAGGGCTTGTTAGATGGAGCAAATTTGGCACAAGAGCAAGGATTTAACGGATAGCAAGGGGAATGAAAGAGAGGAAGGATGCAGAGAATAGGAAGGAGACAATATGCACCTGGAACTAGAAGAACCGATGTTGTTGAGACTTGAGATGCCGGTGCGGAGCAGCACGCAGCAGCCGCCGCCGCCTAATTCCAACTCAAGCAAGGAAGAAGGGGTGAGAAGGAGAAGAGAGAGGGGATGATGCTGATGTGGTGGAGCCGCACGTAGATCCGGTCATCCGGCGTGAAACAGCCGCGTCGCTGCGGCTTTCGTGCCGCAGCCCATAGGAGTACGTGTTCCCGACCAAGCGAGAGAACGACGATGGCGTACCGAAAAGACAGTCAATGAATCGGACAGACAGAGAGGCGCGCACAGATCTCAAACAATGGAAGTTCTATGGGCTTCTCTCCTTCCGGAAGATGCATAGGAATTTCGCTGCACAAGTGCACATTGCAGTTGCAGCAGCCCATCGCTTGGTGTCATTAGTGGGCTGGGGATGTGTTTCAGTTTGTATTTTGTGGGCTGGAATGTTGTGGTGTGGACCGTGCGCCGGCAGAGCACCCTGGACCGAGCATGGAATTGGATGCCTTGGAGAGAGTCCAGGAGCAGCCGTTGTCGTCCACCTTGGTGTCATATAGCTAAAAAACAAAAAATTACTTATTTAGCCTAAAAAATTTTGGCGTTTTTTTCTTTAGCTTAGAAAAAAATTTGTTTTGTACCTTTCTTGGCACTTTCGTCCATTTGGAGCCATAACAGTGTCAAATTGAGTAATAAAAAAATCCCCAAAAATACTTTATGGTCCCTATACGTAACAACCTGCTTCTAGATTTTTAAGGGAATTTATTACGCACATTAAATAAATATTTGTCTATTATCTAACATTACTTCAACATCATTATCATTTTCAAAACACCCATTAACCTTTATATGCTGAGCATCAAACTTTTACATTGAGCTACATATACAACAAAGGGAGCATACAATTTTTTGTGCAATATTTGGAGCATTTTTTCTATAGCAAGTCCAATTCAATTTTATATCTAAAAACAAAGACAAGGGTATAACTGTAAATTTTAGGGCTGCAAAAATCACCACAGAACCAAATTATCATATGAAAGCTATTATCCAAGTTTTATGATTTTTTGAATTCATTTTGCACATTTTTAGCATTTTTTTTGTTTTAGATAACATGCAATAAACTGAGAACGTAAAAATCTTTCCATGGATCCCCCTCTTTACCATTCTTTAAATCCACTAAACAAAAAATACAACTCAATAAAGTTTGATTTTTTAGCATTTTTATTTGATTTTTAATAGATTTTTAAAGGTACGGAAGTGCCAAAAAAAAAACGAAACAAAATCGAAAGATCGAGGAGCGTCAAAAGTTTTTAGGGCAGATAGGTAATTCTCTCTGAAAATAAAGCCACAGCCACAAGCAGCATGAATGCACAATCGAGACCAATGAGGTGCAGGCAAAGAGCAAAACAACGCAAATAAATAGTGTCACGCTACGTTCTCTTGAGAGGTTCAACCGGCGATGAGGTAAACCTGGTAGTAAAGATCAAAGGCCTTCGGATCTTTCTTAGCTTTTCGACTTTTAGAGACTGCAGACAAACTTCTTGAAAATAACAAATCCTTAGGCCTCATGGTACAATTGAGAAGTACAAGACTCAACTTATGGCCAAGGGTTATACCAAAAAAAGTAAACAAAGATTTCTTTGATACTTATTCTTCTGTTGCTAGAATGAGATATATTCAAGCATCACCTTTCCTAGTTGCCTCATATGGTACGACAAATTGAATGTAAACAATTTTGCTTAATGGAGAGTTGGATAATGAGATTTACATGAACAACCTGATGGGTTTGTAATAAAAGGTCAAGAAAGCAAAGTGTGAAAATTATTGAAATCTTTGTATGGTCTGAAACAACCACCTTGCAATGGCATGATAAGTTCGACACCACCTTAACATCAGGAAGCTTTGCCATTAATGAGGCAGATATATGTGTGTGCTACTGCTGAAACGACCCCAATTCCGCAGTGCCGGAATCGAAGTCCTTTGCAACATGTGATAGTATCAAAACACATATAAGCGTCATGATCAGGTCCCTCCACAAGCATCCTTGAGTGTAGTCTTCCCTCAGTCCTCGTACCAGTCGTACCTCGTGATGAGGTTGTCCAGCTCGTCATCACCTAAATCTGCACGATAAGTGTGCAGGTTGTCGGTGTTTGATACCGGCAATACACCACAGGGTGTGTCATGTGATGCTTTTGGGGTGGCGAAATTGGCGTAGCTCGATGGTTCGCATAGAGATGCGATAAAACACAAGGGTTTATACAGGTTTGGGCCGCAAGATGCGTAATATCCTACGTCATGTTTACTGCGAATTATATTGCCTTTGCTCTCGAGGTTACAATGAAAGTTAGGGCGTCTGGTGCTGGTATGCAATGAGATGATCGATGATCTACGTAGGGGTCCCTCACCCGCCTTATATATTCCTGGCAAGGCTTGGGCTACAAGTCGGTTTCCATCTACCAGTCCTACTCTGTTTGGAAGCCTAAAAGAGTATACAGAATCTACGATTACATGTTTCCTTCCTTGAGTCCTGCTGCTTGTAGAATCCAGAGTCTGAACCAAACTCTTCACGTCTTTCCTGAAATTCTAGTGCTTTGACTTGGTCTTCATACACGTCGTCCGTCTCTGAGCCCACGAGATCAGGCGGCGCCCTGTTTGGGAGCCTGCCGTCTCCATTGGGCCCTCTAACGGCCCATACACTGAATCCAGGCCATGAGGGCCCAGGGGATATCTATCCCCCACAAGCTCCCAAGGCTCGAGTTAATTTAGCAATTAATTGACTTGAGACTCTAACAAGAGTAACATACTGTTCATGAGTTCCACGGCTGAGTTAATAACACATTGTTTCTCATGGTGCACCACCAGGTGCACCCCATGGGGTAGCCCCCGAGCTTCAAGTTGACTTGAGTATCAATCAGTTTGAAGATCCAAGAAACCAGAGAGAAAAATGCCCTTCAATCGAATTTGCCAGATGCATCCTCCAAGCTCCGAGTTAACTTGAGAAATAACAGATTCCACATCCGAGTTATTATCCGTCGCCCAACTTTCCGAGTCATAGAAAGCCGGTCCAAATTCCCGCTTTTCGGATTTTGGGAAAAAGAATACTTTCTCCACAAATCCCGCACCCCATGGGGTTAACACATAGGGAAACAAGCAGGGGGTACCGAAGAATTACCCACAAACTTCCCTAGAAAACAGAAATCTTCCAAACACGCAGCAGCCTTTGTTGCCCAAGAAAATAACTGACGCATGGAGGAAGCCGAAACGACGCAGCCTCTTCAATCGCATTCACAGAAAACGAAGCGAAGTGATCGTGCTATAAGAGCAGAGCACTAGCCCGGCCACCCATTATGCCTCCACTGAGTACTCATTCATCCAAGAAAAAACCGCAAGCACTCTCCACTTCTTCCCCATCATGGCCGGAGGCAAAGGCAAGAAGCGCGCGCCAGCGAGGAGGAGTACGAGGACTCTGACGACGCGTTCTTTGGTGGCGCGTACGACGGGGACTCCTTCAACGACCACTCCTCCAGCGAGGAGGAGCCAGTCCCCGAGGAGGCGCCGCCGCGGGAGGACGAGTCGGAGCCCAACACCATCGACTCACAGGGCTACAACGCCGAGGAGCGCGCCAAGCTCCGTGGGCTCCACCGCGCCGGCCTCCAGGACTCCGACGACGAGGAGGACAGCGAGGAGGAGGAGGACGAGGACTCCGACGATGACGACGACGACGACGATGCCCCCGGCAGCCATGATGGCTCGGGCGGCTGCGACAGCGACGACGGCGGCCACGACAGCGGAGACGAGGCCGACGCTCCGGCCTCCAAGCGCCGCCGCATCACCGGGCCCTAGGCCGGCCCATCTACCGGCCATTAGGCCACCACCACCACCATAGCAGTAGCAGTAGCATTAGAGTAGGATAATCCCCCTAGCAGTAGATTAGGATAATCCCTCTATATATGTAATCCATTGTAACGAACTATGTTTATATAATGAAATCCATCGCATTATCCTTCGCTATTGAGATCTTTTGTGTGTTCTTGTCTTGAAATACAAGCATCCGAGTCAAATCTCAACTTCCGAGTTCATGAAGTAATGATGAAACCATAAAACGACTAAAGAACTCATATACCTCCATGCCCAGAGTGCAGGCAATACCCAATTTACTGTGTTGAGCTAACGTCCGTTACAGAGACCTCATTCTCCGAGTGATAGAGAACATGAATTTGCGCCAAGAAAACCGACTAAATAGCTGTTCTTTTTTAAGAATCATCCCGACTGAAGTCAACGACCCAACCTTAGAAAAACCCGACTGAACCATTAAAGGCATGAAATCCGAATGAAGAAAACAGCAATCACGGTTTCCGTCAGCTCTCGAGGACTGTTACTGACGGTGTCAGGGCTATTCGAGATCTATACCCTGAACCGATTTCATCCATCTAAGAACTGTGTTGCCATTCTTCCCCACTGAGCCCGCCGCCACCATTACTGAAACTTAGAGCGCTACTGCTTTCTTCACTGCTCGAATCCCCGAACCAACAGGAACACCCGCACCCTATGGCTCCCAAGAAGAAGACCTTGAGTGAGCGCGGAAACACCAGTGAGGGTCTGCCACATAATGAAAACCGGCAGCTACCTTCACCGTACTTAGCATACAGTCCCTCCACCGTTATCGAACCCATGCTACAATCACTGGTAGCTATGGGTGTCCTGCCACCGAAGGATGTGGCAAACTGGAGGGTATGCGAGAAGAAAGATGATACTGCTCCAACCGAGGACACTTACGAGGCGATGGTGTTCATGCCGTTCTTCATCTGCGGGTTAGGTCTTCCTGTCTGCTCATTCGTGCGAGGCCTATTGCAGTTCTATTCAATCAACCTGACCCATCTGAATCCCAACTCTGTACTTCAACTGTCAATCTTCATCCATCTCTGTGAAGCGTTCCTCGGGATTGTCCCGCACTTTGGCCTATGAAAACATTTATACCACTGCAAAGCCGACCTGAGGGATAGGGTGTTACAAGTTACTGGAGGGGCTAGCTTTGAGTTGCGGAAGAATCGTAAATCTGTCTATTTGGACATTCCCCTTCCAAATAACAACAGAGGATGGCACACCGAGTGGTTTTATATAGAGAACCATAGAAATTCGCTCCTCTCGAGGTCTGGCAGGCAGCCTGACAGTAAGCTGGTAAGCTGGGAGGAAGGTCCAACTGCTGAAGAACAAGCCGAGGTCAATGTGTTGTTAGAAGAAATAGCCAGATTGAAAGAAGATGGCCTTACTGCCCATGCAGTGGTCATAGACTTCGTATATCGATGCATTCAACCACTGAAAGATAGGATATACCCTGCCTATCTGTACATCAGAGCCAATGACCCCACTAGAGAGACAACTCGAGCTATGACTGAAGAGGATGTCAAGGCTCGAGTGGAATTGATACTCAGAGGTGAAGCTCACAACGAGGGCACTCCTAAGCCATACTCTGCCTGGAATCCAACTCCAAGTGTAAGTGATCTGTCTCCTATTTCTGTAATCAATCTTACTTGCAATCACCCCCTGACATGAAGAGTTTAATGTAGAGCAATATATCCAAGTTCCTATCAGACCCATCACTTTCTGGCACTAATAGGCTATCAAAGCGACAATCCGAATTATCCACTGAGGAAATGGAAGCTGTTGGTGCTGCTGCTCATGGTGCGGGAAATGACGAGGAGCACACCTTCATATTAATACAGCGTGCAGCTCAGACTGCCCAAGAGACAGGTGTGAGCAACATTATCAAGACAGCCCCCAAGCATACAGCTGCCCCAAGTGGTGTTAAGACTCGAGCTGCAGCTGGTCAAGGGCGTACCAAGGCAAAAGCCACTGGTGCCGTAGTGCCACGTAAACAGAGGAAAAGCAAGAGGATGATCAAGGATATCACAAACTCTCCCGAGTCAACAGGAAAAACTAGCAAGAAATCTAGGTACTCCTCTCACGCTGTAGCCAAAACTGATGATTCATCAGTCGGAGTAGACTAGAGCCACCTGATTGACAAGGATGATGAAGAAGAAGAAATACAGCTGCATCACCGTGAGAGGCGTTCCAAGAAACACCATGATGATGCCAGTGGGGCCCAAACTTCATCCATTCTCCCTCCGAATGAAGACGAAATAGACTTAACTGCAGAGGACTTGAATTTGGATCAGATTATTAAAGATGCTTGCAGATTCCCATACACATTGCGTACTGATGACAATATTGATCCGTTGTCAGCATGCCCCAAGGACCATCAGCCTGAGAAACTAAGCCCCCGGGCCTCAACAAAGCTGGCACCTAAGGACTTGGGGGCCGAGGGCCATGCAGACACAGTGCAGACAGAAACCACTGAGGTCCAGACTGATACTCAGATGAATGAGTCCACCGATACTGTGAATGAGGGTCAAGTACCAACTGAGAACTGGCAAGAAGCGCTAACTGGTGCAGCCTCAGAAGAGACTCAACAAGCAACTGTGCCTGATCCCTTACCAGAGGCTGACATCATTCAGGAGCAACAAACTGAAGCCAATATAGAAGATGCTCCTCAGCCAACTTTAGAGGTACAAGATACAGTGATAGAAAAGAATGTTGAGGAACCTGAGCACCCTGAAGCAAACACAGAGATGCAAACTGTAGAAGAAGAACAACTTGATGCTCAAGCTATAGTTGGGGCAAGCAATGCCCAACCTCCTCTAGTTGAAGCAGATGACATCAGTCGTCAATTGGTGCCAACAACCTCAAGCACAGGGTTACTATCGGCTGTTGAGGCATGCCAATCTTCATCATCTTATATCTTATTCTACCCTTGTTGTCACCTAAACAACTCAACTTATTCCCCACAGGATATGTTGAAGATACTTCAGGATGGAATACAACAAGCCCGAGTAATTCGGGAAAAAGCTGCTGCATTGCCTAGTGATGAGATCGTCACTCTGAGACAGCAGCTGACAGATGCTGAAACTACTCGCAGAGCTGAGACAACAGGTGAGTGTCCAACCTTCTTGTATGAGTCAATAACCGAATTCCCGTTCTAACAAATGTTCCTCGACAGCTGCTGCTGCTGAAATTGCCCTCCTGAAGCAAGCTGCCATTGCCCGAGAGATAGAATACCGTAACGCTGTTGCTGATAGGGACCAGGCTCAAGATACAGCAGCTAACCTTCGTAGGCAGCTGGATATCGAGAAGAAAAATCATGAGGTAACTCGCTAAGAATCTCAACTAGCATATTCTCTGCTTACAGAAACATATGAACTGTATCGTTTCACAGGAGAAGATGCAGCAAAAGACCAATGAAAAGCAGCAGCTATGAGCAGAACTCCAGACTATTCAGGAATCACGTGATGGTTTTGAGAAATCATTTCGCGATATCGTCAGTTCATTGGAAGCCCTGAAGAGCAGTCACACCTTGACTTCTCAGGCCCTTGAGGGCAAAGACGCCGAATTAGCTGAAGCCCAGGATGCTCATGATAACATCAAGAAGGTGCTCTCCTCCACGAGGTCTGCGCTAAAAGAATCCCGCGATGAGGCTGCCCAACAAGCTCAAGTGCTGGAATCCTTCAAGAAGAATTATGAGACCAGCAAGAAGAACTGCAGCTGACTGAAAGATGCCTACGAGAAGGCAAAAGAAGCTGCTCTAGCTGCCAACACAACCCTGACCAGGATTCTAGACATATGTGCGCCAGAAACAGTTGCGCCACGTCCACTAGGTGAACGAATAGCAACTTTTATGGATGACATGAAGTCTAAGATCTCTGGGCGAGTAAAAACCGTCCTTACTTGTGTCCTCATGGTAATCAAGAAATCACAGCCCGACATTGACTTAGCGAGTTTGCCAACAAGGATAATAAACGAGGCCCAGAATACCGAGCATGAGGATAAGGCCCGAATGATTGCTGAACTCCTTGTGGGTGATGATGAATAAACAATGATTCCACATGTAATGCCATGAACAGAATGCTATATATATTGTGTTCTTAGGTCGGTACCTTTAACTATTGTCCTGCAAAACAGAGTTAATATGTTTATAAATGAGACAAATAGTTTGTGCTTACCTGGGTGTCATGCCTGTTAGAGAAAAGACAATGTTAAGTCAGCACCGCGACTTGAGTTAATACTTGAGACATATTAGTGAAAACAGAAGTAAAATATGACGATAAAGATAGCGAGTACTATAAGAGAGTAATATGATGAGGCAAAGACATGTAGTGTCGAGCAGTAGGTAGTCGAACCCAAGCTCGTTGTCTTTGTTCGACGGGGGCCTTGAATGCTCCCAGATGTGAGATCCTGCAAAGGCATGTAGCACCGTGCTGTCGGTCAACTGACTTAGGCCGATTGCCTTTGTTTTGTTGGGGCCCTGAGTGCTCCCCTAATATGAGTACGAACGAGAGCATGTAACACCGTGCTGTCGGTTGACTGACCTAGGCCGATTGTTCTCGTGGTAGGGCCGGAGTTATACCCGTCAAGAGTAAGAGTGGGCATGTAACACCGTACTGTCGGTCTACCGACCTAGGTCGATTGCCCTTATGTAGCGAGTGAGTAATGCAAGCGAAAACAGAAAGAAACATAGAACATTTATCCCAAGAGTACTTTATTCATAGAGTATAAAGAGTACAACAAAGGCAGAGTATAGAGAACGACACTGACTGCTAATTCTAGAAATCACAGAAAAGCTTCACGCATAGAACCTGCGCAGATGCTCTATGTTCCAAGAGTTCCCGATTGGTGTCCCATCCATTTGAGATAGACGATATGATCCTAGACGAGTGACTTGTGTGACAATATATGGGCCTTCCCAGGGAGGAGACAACTTATGTTGTCCAGCAGTCCTTAACACCCTGCGTAGCACCAATTCCCCAATTGAAAAGGAACGAGGCCTCATGTACCGATCACGGTAACGGCGTAGAGTCTGCTGGTAGCGAGCCGACTGAATAACAGAGTTTAGGCGCTCCTCTTCGAGTAAGTTGATCTCCTCGATGCGTGTTGCCTCGGCCTCAGCAATATTCTTGAAAGCCAGTCATGGGGCTCCGAACTGTAGGTGCAAGGCAGGTAATACTGCCTCTGACCCGTAGACCATGAAGAAGGGTGTGTTGCCGGCTAGCTTCTCATTCTTGTCGAAGATTTTCTTCTTGAGTGCATCCAAAATCATGCCATTAGCTCGCTCAACCTGCCCATTGGCTCTAGGATGAGCCACTGAGACATACTTGATGCGAATAGACCTTTGCTCATAGAAATCGAAGAATTATGAGCCCGTAAAGTTAGACCCCAAATCTGTGATAATAGAGTTCATGATCCCAAAGCGAAAGATGATGTCTTGAATAAACTCAACAGCTTTGGCAGATGTCAATGAAGCAATGGGCTTATACTCGATCCATTTGGTGAACTTATCGATAGCCACCAACACATGAGTATATCCACCCTAAGCTTTCTTAAAAGGTCCAATCATGTCCAGCCCCTAGCAAGCAAAAGGCCATGAGACCGGTATATTCTGCAACTGCTGTACTGGAAGATGATGCTGCTTGGCAAGATATTGGCAAGCCTCACAGCACTGCACTAATCGGCAGCATCCTTCTTTGTCGTAGGCTAATAGAAACCACCCCTGAATGCCTTCCCAACTAACATCCTTGAGGCGGCATGAATTCCACAGGCTCCGACGTGTATCTCTTTCATCAAACTCTGCCCTGATGATGTATCTAGGCATTTTAACAGAACTCCTGAAGCACCTCGCTTGTATAGCTCGTTGTTGATCAGAGTATAGCTAGACGATCGCCTTACTATTCGCTCGGCCTCAGCTTTATCATCTGGAGTCTCCTCTTCTAAGATCTACCTGATGATAGGGGCCCTCCAATCAGTCGGCATATCACCCAGAGTCAGGATGTGTCGGTCGGGTGGTATATTCATTTCATCTAGCTGAATAGAGGAATGACGAAGCTCTTGAACGAAGATGCTAGGAGGTACTTTGGCTCGTGATGAGCCTAGCTTGGACAGAATATCAGCATCCATGTTGCGATCCCGATCCACATGAATGTACTCTAGGCCTTGAAATATGCCTTCTACTTTGCGAACTGCTTCACTGTACTTATCCATGTTTTCTGTAGAGCGGTCCCACTCTTTGTTGACCTGATTGATGACCACCAAAGAGTCTCCATAGGCCATCAATCGCTGGATCCCGAGTGATATGGCTATGCGAGACCATGAAGGAATGCCTCATACTCTGCTGCATTATTCGAGACCGGGAAGAGGATCTGCAGTACGTACTTGAGTTTTTCTCCTGCTAGTGAGGTAAAGACGACACCAGCACCAACTCCTTCCAGCTTCAACGAGCCATCGAAATACATCTTCCAGACCTCCATGATTTCTGGCTTCTCAGGGACCTAGTGTTCAATGCACTCGGAGACAAAATCGACTAGTGCCTGGGTCTTGATAGGGACGAAACTCGATGTCGTGAGCCCCCAGCTCGCAGGCCCACTTGGCAATATGCCCGGTAGCCTCCCGATTATGCAAGACTTCTTCAACTGGGAACTCAGTAACCACTATGATTTTATGCTCCTCAAAATAATGACGCAGTTTACGTGCGGTAATGAGAACTGCATATAATAACTTCTGAACTTGAGGATACCTGATCTTGGAGGGGCTGAGGACCTCGCTGATGAAGTAGACCGGGTGTTGCCTGGGCACTGCATGCTATTCATCTGGCCATTCGACCGCCAAGGCAGTACTGATCACATGAGTCGTACAGGAGATGTAGAGGAGCAAATCTTTAGCTGGTGAGTCGGCGGTGGCATGATTGGGAGATTTGAGTACAGAAGTCATGGTCAAGAACTTTTTCAGAGCGTCCAAAGCTTCCTGTGTCTCTGTGGGTCCACTGGAACCAATCTACCTTCTTGAGGAGTTTGTAGAAGGGCATGCCACGTTCGCCGAGTCGCGAAATGAATCGACTCAAGGCCGCCATGCACCCAGTCAACCTTTGAGCATCCTTTTGTGATCTAGGAGGGTGCATGCGGAGTATGGCCTTGACTTTCTCGGGGTTACTTCGATTCCCCTATTCCTGACGACAAAGCCGAGTAATTGGCCTGCAGGGACAACGAAGACGCACTTGGTGGGATTAAGCTTCCACCGAAATTTCCTCAGGCTGTCGAACACCTGTTATAGGTCGTCGATGAACTCCTCCGCGTTCTTGGTCTTGATCACGACGTCGTCAATGTAGGCCTCAATGCATTTGCCCCAGTGGTTGGCGAGGCACATCTGGATCGCTCGTTGATACGTTGCGCCAGCATTCTTTAACCCGAACGACATAGAAGTGTATCAGTACGCACCAAAAGGCGTGATAAATGTGGTTTTCTCCTGGTCCTCGATTGCCAGGCTGATCTGGTGATAGCCTGAGTAACAATCGAGAAAAGAGAGTAAAGCGTAGCCAGCCATAGAGTCAACGACTTGGTCTATACGAGGCAACCCGAACGGGTCTTTAGGGCAGTGCTTATTGAGATCGGTATAATCAACACACATCCGCCAGTCCTTTTTATTCTTTTTGAGAACGAGTACAGGATTTGCAAGCCACTCGGGATGCATGACCTCTCTAATGAAACCGGTAGCCTTCAGCCGGGTTAACTCAGCCCTAATTGCCTCTCGCTTTTCAGGAGTAAATCGCCGCAGCCTCTGCTTGATGGGTTTCGCATTGGGGAACACTTTGAGTTGATGCTCGACCAGTTTCCTCGGGACCCCAGGCATATCCGCAGGCTTCCATGCAAACATGTCGCGATTGGCCCTTAGGAACTGGACGAGCGCGTTTTCCTATTTGGGAGGAAGAAGCGCGTTGATGGCAGTCGTCCTGGTCGCGTCCGAGGGATCGAGGCTTATTTCCTTCGTAGGGACCGCTGGCTGTATTGCTGCGCTCGACACCACTTTTTGAGTCAGGATCTGGAGGTCTTCTTGCGACACGTGAGCTGTGTCAGCCTTGAGCTTCTTCTGGGCCACCATGCTGTTCTGTTCGAGGACCACCTGGATTGCTTCCTGCACACACTCTGATGCTCCCTTGAAATCAGCTCGAATGGAGAGAACACCACGTGGAGCCGGCATCTTGAGGATGAGGTACGGGTAGTGCGGGATGGCCATGAACTTGGCGAGCCCAGGACGCCCGATGATGGTGTTATAGACACAGTTGAAGGTCGGGACCTCAAAACGCAGCGTCTCAATGCGGAAATTTTCCGCGGTGCCAAAGGCGACTGGCAGGTAGACGTGCCCAAGTGGATATTCACCCGCACCCGGCACAATCCCGAAGAACGGGGTATCTGACCTCTTAAGTTCGCTGAGAGGGATCCCCATGCCTTGTAGAGCTCGAGGGAACACGACATTGATGCCTGCACCGCCGTCGATCAATACCTTCTTGAGTCGGGTGTCCCTGACCATGGGATTTACCAACAACGGGTACTTCCCTGGCTCGTCGAAGTTGAGCCACTGATCCACCTGACTGAAGGAGATTGGCTCGTAGGACCAATCGTATGGTTGCGGCGGCTCTAAGGTGGCCGCGTTGATCCGCCGGTCTTCTAGCTTCTGCTGCCGCTTGCTCGCGTGGGCTCTGTGTCCACCCAGGATGAAGTTGACCTCCTTGTTGATGTCTGGGAAGCGTTGATTATTGCCTCTGTTTGGTCGTTGTGGAGGCTGGTTCCGCAGCGGGGGCGGCGGCGGCGCTACAGGCTGCGCCGTGGGAAGCTAGCCACGCACTAGCATGGCCTTGAAGTCATGGCAGTTCCGGAGAGTGTGGCACATGTCTTTATGCGTAGGACATGGCTCGTCGAGTAGTTGATCGAGGGTCCGAGTTGGAGCAGGAGGCGGGCCACGTGGACGTACTGGAGGTGGCGCCATGACTCGGACCTCCTCTCGAGGCCTCTTGTCCCAGCGACGATCCTGCTGCGAGGATTCTTCGTGCCTTTCTTGCTTGCCCTTGCCCCGATCATCCTATCAAGGGCGGACAAGGTCACGAGCACGTTCGTCCGCTGTGATGTAGCGGTCAGCCTCTTGGAAAAGGCGCTCCGAGGTAGTGGGCGCTCTTTCCAATATGTGCTTGACGAAGACTTGGTTGTTCGACCCCTGGAGGAAGTCGTCGATCACCGTATCCTCATATACATCGGGGATACGATTCCTGAGAGCCTGGAACCGCTTGAGGTACGATCGGAGGCTCTCTGAGTCTTTGCGCCTGATGATTTTGAGGTCCCATCGCTGCGCCGGCTTGTCGGAGAGTGATTGGAAGTTGACAATGAACAGGCGACAGAAATCGCCCTAGTCTTCAATGCAGCCCCGCCTGAGATGGCGAAGCCATTGAAGTGCGTCCTGTCCCAACTTGATCGGGATGTAGGCCGTCATGAGACCTTCCGATGCATTGGCCGCTCGGGCCGCTGTAGTGTACACGGCCAGTGAATTCCGCGGGTCCATCTTTGTCTCGAATTTTTCAATATTCGAGATCTTGAAGTTGGGCGGCCAGTCAACGTCTTGAATCCTCCGACCAAACGCTGCCACGGTTGCTTCAGTGCTGCCAGCCGGGTTGCCACGGTTCTCATCTGGTCGACATGGCGGGGACCGAGGACAGAGGTTGTCCCCAGTCCTGACTCGAGGCACGGAGCTGTTAACGGAGGCAGTTCCTGAGTGACCCCTGGCAGCCGGGGCATGATGATGGGGGCCATAATCTTGGTCCTAATTTGCACGCCGGTTTAGCTCGATCTGATGTCGCTGAGCACGAGATTGCTCGATACTGTGACGTGCGTCGCAGTTGTCGTTGATGATCTGCCGCGCGTCAGCCGCCCCGGGTTGCCTGGGCATGAGGTGATCAGCCACCCGAGTGAGAACAGTCTTGATGGCCTCCCCATCCTCGTTGTTGGGGAGGAGCTCGCAGAGCTTGACTAGCACCCCACCAGCTTGACTCGGAGTCTCCATGACCCCTTCAAACTCCCTTAGAAGATTGCGCCCAGGAAGTGCGGCCACGCGGTGTCACCTAGCTTCGCGAGCTTGCCAGTCACGTCACTGCTGTCGGGCCTGGTTCCTGCGTCGATGGCTCTGAACTTCTAGCTCGTTCTCGTAATCCCGCGTCACCTCGTCTATCGAGACGGGCAGCGTGGGGTCTCTGTTACCCAGGATGTGACGACGCCGGATGTTATGGATGTGGTTTGCCCTCTCCCTCCTGTGGCGATCCTGCGAGGTCTCGGCGAGGACAGGTTGCTCGTCGTCCGAGACTTCCTCGTTGATCTCGTTCCCTGCGCCGTTGATCACAAGGAGATCAGGAAAACAAAGAGTTGAGCTTGGAAGCAAACCTTCGGAGTCATCGGTGAGCGTGGTCTCCATCCCCACACTAGTGTTGGACGCTGGAGCCGTGGTCGTTGTGGTGGTCGCACCATGGTCAAAGGCCATTGGAGTCTCGATGTTGTAGATCATATGGTGATGGCCTGCCTCGCGATCCTCCCGGGTGACCGCCGAGTGACGGGAGGCCTCGCCGGTCTGCGAGCTACGCCAGCGAACTGTTCTCTCCATCGGGGTTGAGTCAATGACGAGCCGCAGGCGACGGCCGGTCGACGGCACGTAAGGTTCGCTGTAGATACTATCGTCCGGAAGAGGCACGAACTGAGTTAGGCTGGGTGTCCCCCGCGCACCCTTGTCATTGTTGAGGGGAGCCGAAGCACCGGAGAGAAGCCCCCGGTACGTGGCGGTGGAGTTGCGGAGACCGAACGGAGCGGAGGGAATGAAGGGCTCTACTCGAGTCCTTTTGCAACCCTGATCAGGCAAAGCTGGTCGGGTTCGCTTTGGTGCGGGCAGTGGTGGTGGGACCCGCAGTGGTCAAGGGACCTAGGAGTGGGTATCGACAGGAACTTGTCGTGGGCTCCGCGGAGGGCTGCCTGAGGTGTGGGCCCGCCGTGGATCTCGAGGGTGACTTCCTGAGGAACACCCCCTTGACCCCCGACTAATCCGAGTCCAGACTTGGGTCGGAGAAGTTGAGAGCGCCGTGCAGTGAGTTGGCGCTGAAGTGGTGGTCGTTGTTGGAGCCGCTTGAGTCGGCGCCGTCGATGTAGATGCGCGCCTGAGGAAGATCCTCCCATCAAGTCGTGCTCCCGAGTCATAGTGACCCCGGGGAGCACGATCTGACTCAGCATGCCATGGTAGCGGGTTTTGGCGACGAGCCGGCGCCTCGCGCCGACGCGTTGGAGCCTGACGCTGAGTCGGTGGAGGCTGATGAGGTGCTGGTCCCTAGCGGCGATCTGGCGGTGCAGATCGTCCATCAGGTCTTGGAGTGGTCGATGGTCGCATGACGATGCGTGTTGTGCCGGTGCGTTGCAAAGCTGGTGGAGGTCGCTACACCGATCGGCAATGAAGGTGATCGATCCAAAGCGGATCATGTCCCCCGAAGTGAAACCGTTGATGAGATGGTCGGCCATGGAGCTAGCTGATGTCGTCGCCGCCCCCTACCTGGCGCGCCAACTGTCGGTGTTTGATACCGGCAATGCACCGTGGGGTGTGTCACGTGATGCTTTTGGGGTGGCAAAATCGGCGTAGCTCGATGGTTCGCGTAGAGATGCGACAAAACACAAGGCTTTATACAGGTTCGGGCCGCAAGATGTGTAATACCCTACGTCTTGTTTGATGCAAATTATATTGCCTTTGCTCTCGAGGTTACAATGAAAGCTAGGGCGTCTGGTGGCTGGTATGCGATGAGATGATCAATGATCTACGTAGGGGTCGCTCACCCGCCTTATATAGTCCTAGCAAGGCTTGGGTTACAAGTCGGTTTCTATCTACGAGTCCTACTCTGTTCGGAAGCCTAAAAGAGTACACAAAATCTACGATTACATGTTTCCTTCCTTGAGTCCTGTTGCTTCTGGAATCCAGAGTCCGAACCAAACTCTTCACGTCTCTCCTGAAATCGTAGCGCTTTGACTTGGTCTTCATGCATGTCGTCTGTCTCCGGGCCCATGAGATCAGGCAGCGCCCTGTTTGGGAGCCTGCCGTCTCCATTGGGCCCTCCGACGGCCCATACACTGAATCCAGGCCATGAGGGCCTAGGGGATATCTATCCCCCACACAGGTCACTAAATCGAACTCCCCAAGCAATCTAACTAGTATTCAAGAATGGAGTCTAGCTTCCTAGCAAAGCATAAAGATAAAAGAGTATCGAAGATCATATTAACCATTCTAGGAAGTCGGTCATGTGACCGGTTCCTGCTCTTATCACTCTTTCCCACTCAATACTTCACCTCCAAACACCTCTTCCATACCACCTCTCATTCACGTTTACCATCCGCGGCAAGGGAAGCTCCCACCCGCCCAAGCCTGAGCGGCCTCAGCCGGATTCCAACACTCGAGAAAGAAGAGAAGAAATCCCATGCTAGATGAGGTGAGGTCTCCCCTTTGTCCGTCCTTGACCGTGGACGTCGGCTTTACGTAAAGATTTTCACTCTGCAGAGGTTTGTACATCTGTACCCATACGAGATGGGTTGGGAACGGTGCGCCTACCGCCCCCAAGCCCACCACACCGACGGATGAACTCCCCCTATGGGCACTGTCCTGCTTTCCTAAAGTAGAAAACTATGTGGATATACTATCCACCGCACTCTCAGAACTATGAGCTCGATGATCTGGGGCCCCATGGGTTGAGTCTATCGGGGGCGTGTGGCTGCATCACAGACCCACCAGCACCCCCTAACACTATTGCCTTATGCCTATAGGCTTGTGTCCTTTAGGGGAGGTCATGAATTAGGCCTATGGTCATATGGTATGCATGTAACATATCCAAGAGTTATCACCCCTACTCGGTCCTTAATTGGCGAGAGCAAGCCTTCTAGGAGTCGGTTGCCATCCTCCGTGGTAGGCCGCGCACCACCACACACCTCTCTCCACTCTAAAGAGAGTTCTAGTCTCTCCCATGATTTTTGGTGCCGACTCCCACCACCCAATGTCACACTCCAACTCGCTCTCAACCCACCCCTCCACACATGCTAAGAGTAGTACTTCCCTCCACATAGCAAATCACCTAACTCACATCATGTTCATTTTATTTAGTAGGGTGATATCATAGCAAAGCATTGGTTTAAACGAAAATAAAGTCCATTTGGGGTAGGCTTATTGCATTAGCAAAATCATTTAACCTACGCACTACTAGTTGTGCATGTCTATGGGTAACAGAGGTGGGGTGTTCGCTGACCTGGTTCGTCGGCATTCTCTTGGGGCAGGTACTTTGGGTCTTTAGGATGCTCCTCCGAGTACTTCGGGTCTAAATTAAACAAGCAACAAGTAAGATTCTAGCAAAAAGATCCAAATAGGCAAATAAGATGCAACACCATGCAATGGGACTTACTCCAAGTGGTAAAGAATGGTTTTAGATGAGAATCGAAGTTGATCATAATTTCCGGAGTTAGGATGAATTTAATATGAACTTTCTAAGTTTAGTTTGGCTTTAAATATTTAAAAAGGCGGAACACGGTTAGGGCTGGTCAACAGGCCAAAACTTGGCCCGCTCGCTCTCACCTCCTGGCGCAGCCCACGAACACAGCCTGCTCCCGCACGGCTCAGGCCGCATTGAAACTCTCGGCTTGGCCCGCCTCCTTCTCTTCTCTCTCAGCCCGCCGACTTGGCCCATCATCTCTTAGGCGTAGACCACAAACTTGGCTTAGTTCCGCTTCCCCCTCACGCGCGATCTAGCCTGCCAGGCCTGCACCTTGGGCAACCAGCAGGCCACCACTCTCCCTTCCTATCTGGCCCGCTGATCCCGCAATTTGGGCTGCCCACTTGGCCCTCTCAAGCGCCGCTTTCCCTCTCTCTACTCACCTCTACCCTGTGCACCATGTGCTTGCGGAAACGCCTCCAAGGGCGGCTCCCTTGCCGGCGGCGCTCATCGCGGGCAGTGTCAATGTGCCTTCGCGCGAATCCGGTCCCCTCCTACTCCCGGCGGCCAGCTTCCATGGTTGGACGGGTCTCGACGGCATCGCCATGAACCACGCGTTGGGCTGCGCATGCGTGGAAGTGGCTCAAGGCAAGCTCAACAATGAGGTAGAAATGCTGGCATGGTGTGGCTCCAGCCGCAGCGGCTTGGTCACGATGTCTAGGCGAGGATCTCGTAGATGGGATTCACGAGTGATGGCACAAAAGTTTCCCCAGTGGCGGTGGCCATAAACTCACATCCGCCCGCCCGGCGTGGGCACGCGCATGCACGGGACATCCCGGCCGTGACGTCAGATAGAGCAAGTGTGGGGGATAGGGCTTTCAGCGGAAGAGGCACTTCGGTTCACCTATGGCAACAGTGACCATGGACTTGAGTCCGCTCGCCACAGCGTAGACGCTCGCGTGCGCGGCGTTGCCTGATCGAAATGCCGCATGGCTCAAGCTCACACCCTATAGCACAGAGGTCTAGCGCTCAGGCACCACAGGGTGTTGAGACCGTGCGCGGTGGTAGGTTCACCCGGCCACGATGGCCACAACGCATGTCCTCGGCGGAGCGTGCATGGCGTGCACGTCATGCAGACAGCGCAAGGATTCGGGTCAGCACAGCCCTAGTCTGGCATTCTGGTAGCAAGTTTAGCGCGATGGCACTCCCTGAGCGGCTGCACAACTATCTCTACATCGACAACCACCGACGATTGAGTCACGGCTCGACGGCCAGCTCTAGGACACCCCAGCGACAGCACGCGAACAGAAGGGATTCTGTGAATCCGGTTCGCGGTGGGGTTGGATAAGAGGCCTGGGATTCTCACCATGGATTGGCTCGCCAGAGAGTAGATGAACACACGTTGGTGAAGGGGAGGCAGAGGGTGTTGGCAATGAGGTACAGCGGCGGTCTTGGCGTCAGCTTCGGCTCCAGGTCGGCGGTGTCCTCGCACAGACAGGGTGCAACTCCCCTCCGAGCTCGCAGCTTCTCCACCCTTGGCCCGAGCAGCTTTGATGGTCCTCCGGCCTTCTCCTCCGGCACCGGCTTCGCTCCCTCGACCCCCTCTCTCTCTCTCTCCCTCGACGTTGGCAACGGAAAGGGGAAGAACCCAAGGGGAAGAACCCCGATGGTGGCTAAGGTTCGGGATGAGGCATGGCACACACTTTATAGGGTAGCGGCTAGTGTTTAGTGCGAATTGGCAACTCCGCTCGGTGAAGGCAGGAATTCCCAGCGGAGCCATCTCTCTCATTCGCTCCCCCCCCAGCGCTGGACAAGGTCACATTGTTCGCGTGACCTAGGGACCGCACGACCATGGGTGGTTGGCGTAGCTAGCAGGGGATCCTATCCCCTTGACTTGGCGTGCAAGAAGGCGGAGACAGCTGCCCAAGCACATGTGGCTCGGTGCGGTGTGCCTCCGGTCTGGCCGACTGGATCGGGAAGGAGGGCAAAGGGAATAAGCTGATATGTGGGGCCCGTATGGCAGCGAGACTGTGACGACGGCCCACCTGATAGGAACTGGGCGTGGTTCGGTGTGGTTTGGGCTAGGCTGGCTCGCTTGGTCTGCCCAGGTCGTGGGAGCGTGGTTGGGCTGGCCTGGTTTGGTGGTTTGGGCCACTTGGCCTTTTCCTTTTATTCCTATTTTCCTGTTTGCTTTTCTATATGATTTGATTTTATTTGAATTTTGATTTGAGTTTAGCAATCATCCAAAGATCCAAAGTAAGAGCCAAAAATGTGATGCAAAAATTGACACAAGACAAAACATAAATTAAAGTAATGTAGAATTAGTCTACTAGCATTCACTAATGATAGATACCTAATTTATTAATTAACAACATTTTAGTAGGTTATATGCAATGCACAAGCAAGAATTAAAACGGAATTTTTAAGTAGTGATTTTTGGTTTACAAAAATTAGGGTTGTTACAATCCCTATGGTGAGGGTGAAAGAGTTGTACTATTCCTTTATGTTCATGACATATTGATCTTTGGCCCAAACATTGATGTGATCAATGCGGCCAAGTCTTTCTTATCAGAGAAGTTTGTTATTAAAGATCTGGGAGACAGAGCTGATGTAATCCAAAACATCAAGATGGTAAAGGATGAGAGTGGGATTACTCTTTCACAAATCCACTATGTGGAGAACGTCTTTTAACCATTTTGTCTATACAGATAGCAAGCCTTTTCCCACTCGCTATGATCCTAGTGTGACATTGAGGAAAAATAAGAGATTTGGCGTAAACTAATTGAATTACTCTTAGATTATTGGTTCTCTCATGAGCAAATTGATTTGTTTCATGTCAAACCCGGGTTCAAATCGTTGGCATCCACTCGAATGGGTTATGCGATATTTGAAGGAAACAATGAGTTTTGCGATTCACTATTCAGGGCACCCATGTTTGGGAAATATAGTGATTTGAATTGGATATCTAATGTTGATGAGCTTTGCCCACTAGTGGATATGTGTTCACCATTGGTAGTGGCGCCGTGTTATGGAGGTCCTGCAAACAAACCGTTTTGATGAGGTCAACCATGGAGATAGAGCTAACACCTTTAAATACAACTACTATGGAATTAGAGTAGCTTGTGAGATTTTGATGGATTTGTTGGTGGTTTAAAAAAACAATACAGGATATTCTCATGAACTATGACAATCAATATGTGGTTATGAAGGTGAACGGTTCTAAGGATAATGCTAAGTCGTCAAGACACGTTAAAAGACGAGCAAAGTCAATCAAGAAGATGAAAAACTCTAGAATAATAAGTGTGACTTATATTCAAATAGACAAAAACTTCACAAATCTCTTTATAAATGGACTATCATAGAATGTGATAGAAAATGCACCAAGGAAGATTGGTTGAGACTCATATGAGTTACGGTAGTGGCAACCCAGTCTTTGTGATCGGAGATCCCATGCATGTAAGTCTTGGATAAAACAAGCTTCTAGTGAACTGAGGAGAGTAACAAGTGACCCTCTATGTGCAGATGCATTACTCTCAAAAGTTGTAAGGTAGGATGGCATTAAGCGAAGATGTCCTACAGAGCATTCTTGAAAGAACACACATATATGATCTCACCTGTACAATGTCGTAGTCTATGAGATTTGGGTGATATCTAGTAAGCTCTTGAAGAGACCATGGAGTATGACGCATATGCTCCACCCGCGGAAGGGGCTACTGGCAGCCAAGTACAAGCCATGACTTTGAGTGAAACTTGCGCACACAAAACTTGCAATTCAAGCTGGACTCCATTGTTCAAGTTGTGAATGGGTGTAACTTGAAACTCTAGGCAGAAGTTCAACTTCATAGTCTCTGCTAAAACACTGGTATATAAACAGTAGCGAGTATTAGCTAATCTCTAAATAGGCATTTGAGATCTGGTGGGGGATTGTCGAATATAATGGGCCAAGCCTATTATATAATTTCTAGAAAATCGCAAAGGCCTATGTGGCCATGTGGGAGCAAGAAGATGGTTGAACTTTTTAGTCCCACCTTTCTAGTGGAAGGGAAGTAGCACACTTAAAAGTTGAGGCTCTCCACTCCCATCAAGTCATGTCTATGAGGGTGAAAGAAAGAGTCCACATGTGCGCTTGCCTCGTCTTGTGGGACTTAGATCGGGGATGGAGCAGAGGGTGCAGGCGCATGGCACCTGCAAGAATGGTCCACCGAAATCCTGGTTCCTGACCTTACGGCAACATGGATTCCTTTTCTTTTTGTATTTTTGGTGACTTCGGCCGTAAGTTTCAGAGTCCTTATCTGATTGGGATCGTGATCGCGACACGAGATTGGATCGTTGGTCTCTCTATATATAAACAATCTATAGGTTGTCATCAAGGATACACCAAAAAACCTAGCATTTGGCCACCGCTCATTGTTACGCTGCTACAATAGCACTCTTCATCCCAAACGCCAGCGTGCACCTACAATCAGGAGAGCATGTCTCTGGAGCCCTTCACCTTCGAGATCTTGCACTGGGAGTGGGCGAATACGGTTTTTTGGAAGTGCTCCACGCAACTGCTCAAGATCTTCATCACAGATTGTCTTCCTGCTTCCGTTGCGGGATGCCTTTGCCATCGACGTCTCCTGCGGCGCCTTAGCAATATCGTCATCACCATTGATGTTCCTACTGCCACGCCTGAACCAGTAATTGAATCGGCTCGTGCTGTCGATCAGTACGTTCTTTCTGATCTAATCATGTGCTTTGAGATTATGTTGATGCTCTTTCTATCTAGTATGTTAGATTAATACATGCTAATTTGTGTCATGTTTTTATTTTCGAAATTTAATCTTGATTTCTCAACATGGCTCTTCCATACTGTTGTGTGAGAAGTCTTTATCAACTTAATTATGTGAGGTAAGCCAATACGATCAGATAGTTTTGAAAGGTGCTTATTACTCAATGACAAAATTTGTATTCTTTTATTCCTCGTGAGATGGCAAGAGAGTATGTTTGGTTATCAAAATCTTACATGGTTCAGCAAACAAAAGCTCAAGGGGCCATCGTTATTTACTGTTACTAACGCATAGATTAAAATTCATACCATACTAACCATAGTGATATGATATTACATTAATTTACATCCCTTTTGGAATGCAGGAATTTCACAAAAATTGTGAAGCAAAATTCCACAGAAAACAGTTCAAAAACATAGGACAAACGTAGAAAAAAGAAAAATTTCCCGCATTCCAAAGGGGCCTAAACAATAATATTGATTGTAGAGAGGATCTGATGTAATGTGAAGCCGCTTTATATATGTCACCAAATTGAACAATGAAATCACAAAATAGGGACAGTACTATTTTGAACACCATTTGTCAAAAGTCAATTTGTCACTGCATTCTTCCACCGACACCGCACGGAAGCTGTGAGATCCCATGCATGCAGTAGAAAATACAGTTGTGGAGAGACATGTTCACGTGATGCGTATGTAGGGTGACTGACTCTATATATGCTGCACACATGTACACGGCCTCATATTTGGGCTACGATGTCGGTATAATGCATGTGTGAGTGTCGGTAGAAACCAAAGTATATTCGTCAGCAAGCAGTACTACTGTACCAGTGACAATTAACCGTTGAGCACACAGCCATATATACCCACGCTCCGCGTATATACGATGCTCCCTGATATATACGGAAAGAGGAAAAGGTACCATATTGCATGCCTCGAGATCTGCGCCGATTAGTAAGGCTCTCCCTAACAGTAGAATTAGACCTTATTATTTTATTTTGAGTTATTATAGTTAGCATGAAGATTGTACATGAGATTCAGTCAGGTAACCTTCTGTTCAAACGGTCTGCCACCTGTGCACAGAGCAGTAGCAGTGTTTGTCGTGATGTGCTGAAGCAGCGTCCGGAGACCCACGTGAGGCGCACCTCTTACCTGTGGATCCGCCATCGCCAGAGCACACGCACACACGTGGCCATCGCAATTCGCATTAGCATCGGCGTAGTGTTGTGAAATATTCTCCCCCGTACTTCCTCCGTCCCAAAACATGTGTCGCTCTAAGTTTCAAAACTTGTCCCAAATTATACGTCGTCTGCGGCTCCAGCTGTGTACCTGCAGCTGCTCCAGCAGGCGCTTGCAGTGCCAGCACATGGAATGAAGGCAGCAAAAGAATTTTGTATTGGTTAAACTCGTTCCTTCATTGGTGGAATGCAAAAGCGTAATGATGTATAGCACGACTTGTGAGTCGCTACAGTTATCCGGTTGCAAAAGCATGCAATGAATAAGGGTATCATGGTCTTTTTCTGCTCCCGCTAATTTGGCCTCGAAAACCTAGAGCGACACATATTATGGGACAGAGGGAGTATATCTAACACCATCAAGGGCTATGTAAAACTAGGGTAGTCTGAATCCTCATTTATATCACCTTTTTACATTACAGACTCATCTATAGAAGATTCTCATTTATATATATCATTTTCCACCAACTATCTCCTCTATATATTGTCTCTCAAACGAATGAAGAGAGGAGGCATAACCTCTATGCATGTTTGGTTCAACGTGTTCGGTTCCATGGGCTAGCTTCTTTCCCCACATCCCACCATGCACTTGCATCCTCCAAGCCAGGCTCTCGGAATACACTTATGGCGAGCCAGCTCGCGGTCCAGGCTTGGAACACGAGAACTTCTTTCATTCTATTTTCTTAATATATCATGATTAAGTTATTTAAACAACAAACTGATTTTATATTTATGTTCGTGATATTTTTATCTACAAAACTAAACCAAACTTATCCTATAATTTTGTAAAGATTATTTTTTCCTATTTTCTATTTCAAATTTATATAGTCAACTATATAAAAACTTCTCACAGCCTACATGGAACATTGTATGACAGCCACAACAGCGCCTGCATGTTTGTATACTGGCCCAAGCAAGCGTGTATCCCACCCACCTCTAGCCAGGAGGAAGCTACTATGGGCAACCAATCACACCCATAGAAAATCTCTTAGCATTCTTGGTACATTACATAGAGGATGCTTTACAGGATATTGCTAGAGGCTTTAGAGATGAGTGAATTTTCTCTATATATAGGGCAGATAACTCTAGAGGAAATTAAAGATAGCGTAGAACTCAAAGAACAATGCAAGGAAATAATTCTCACTATTTGCACTATTCCATTTACATCGTACTCACAATGCATTATTATTAACTATCCTCTGAGAATGGGCCCAAACAAGAAGTTCACCCCGCCTGATTTTGCAGGAATAGCAGCCATATGACTTCGATGGAAATAGTCAATAATAACAATCAATAATATCAACACGAACACAAAGGCAAGATCACAATAAAAATAGAGACATCAGAGACGGCATCCTCAGTTCTTCATCGATGTTTTGAATGCTAAGAAAATAGAAGAACTCCCTAGAATGGGGATAAACAGAGTCTCGCCTCATCTGCGATGCAAGCGTTCTTCCACCACCGTCCTCCATGAAATTTTCTTCTGGTTTTGCCCTCTGAACCACTGACAGTGATATTATTTTGATCCATGAAGCATATTTTATATAAAAGCATCTCCAAGTTAACTTATAAAAAAAAGAATGGATCTATTTGAAACCGAAAAGGAATTGTAACTATGGATGGAGAGAGTAATATATATTTGAGGAACACCGCCGTCAGTCCAATAGGACTTACTGTAATTTGATTAAAAGAAGGTTAGGTAGACCTATAAGGACTAAATCACATATTATGTTTTCTATGGTTTGTTTAATAACTGAGTCTGAGACACAAGAGGAGCTCAGCCGAAGCCAAAGTGTCATGGACCTCGTGTCCCGCCACTGAACATACTTCAAAGCTTCAGGCCAGATCATGGCAATAGATCCTTGCCCCCAACCAAAATCTCTATACCCTTTACATTGGCTCCATTTCATAAGTTGAAAAAGATTGAAAATGGTTAGAGGTGATGACTTGTGTGCAAACAGGAGGGCTGTGCAAGCAGCTATTATGGCGGTGGCATCGTTTTTTTTTTCCAGAAGCCAAAAAAGAAGAAAAAAAATGCATTTATCCGTCAGCCAGGTCCTTCGGCCTCCGAACAAACAATGGTGCTCACTGCCACCCGCCAGTCCACCACGGAGGTCCATACTCCGGCGACCATAACCTCAACCACAGCCGCACAGCATCCCAGGACATAAAGCGGCGCACCGTACCATGCGACCTGCTGGGCGCCACGCTCATTGCTGCCCTCAGCATGACCCGGACATTCTCCGGCAGCTCGATCTTCGGGTAATGTGGGAATCACATCCACCGCATCACCTCGCTGCAGTTCGTCCCCAGCAGCAGAGGCGGGCCCAGGATTTTTAACGTTGGTATTCGAAATTAGAAGAAGCTAAAAAAATTTCGGCTCAAACCTAAAAACCTACTATTTAACATGTATAGCACCGCATTATCATGCTAAGTGCATAATATATACTAATAGTAAACATAGCATAGAATTGAGTATATTCTTATGCATTCAAACAATTTATCATAAATTGAAAATGACTTCAAATCAACGGCAGGGCCCTTTCTCTTTCTCTTCATCTTTAATACACCAAATGACCAAATGCTAATCTTAAACAGAAAACAAATTTGCAATGAATACACAATCACAAATTCACATGCACAAATTCACAATCTAGAAATCACACAGAAAGGAGAAATGGAGAATAAAATGAGCAATTGGCTTACTGCTGCCTGCCGGGAGCCGGGAGGGAGGGACGCCAGAGGCCGAAGTGGAGGACTGGAGGTGGTCCGGAGCAGAGGAGGCCGCCAGAGGAGGTGGTCCGGAGCAGCCGAGCAGGGGCCAGGGGGAGTGGGGACTGGGAGAGCCGGGACCGAGAGCGCCCAGCGCCGGAGTCATGGAGACCGGAGGGAGCAGGGGAAGCGTCGGCCGCCGGAGCTGCTTGGGATGCGGTGTGGGCCGTGCGGCGCCGCCGCCGGCGGAGGAGCTAGGGTTGAGCGCAGCGGGCGAGGGGCGACCGCGAGTCGAGAGCGGGCGCAGGAGCGAGGGGGCTGCCGGCCTGTGAGCGGGGCGAAGCCGAAGGGGCCTGGGAGCGGGGCCGGGAAGGAAATGGGCCGTAGGTGGGCCGTCGGGTGGGCGAGGGGCTTGGGAGCCGGGCCAGAGAAGGGAATGGGCCGAGAAAGGGAAGGGAATGGCTGATTTTTGTATTTTTGTTCATATTAACACGTATACATGTATTATACATAGCATACATAAAAATTTTTGGCAAAAATCCATGGTATTCAACTGAATACCATTGAATCATGGTGGGCCCGCCCCTGCCCAGCAGTGGCACGTCCCTGGCATAGTGGTGTGTTCTGTCGACGAGCCTCGATGCCAGCGTCCAACACTTGTGCCACGCGCGGCTTGCCACTGCCCGCGACCTCTTGTGTCCCGATAGTTTTTGGATGGGACCATCATCCACCCCCATTCTCTTCCGTCCTTCCAACCAAACGTCATGGAGTGAAGAAACGCCATCACAGAACACACCAGCGCGGTCCTCGCCTCCCGCACCAGCTCGTGTTAGCACAGGTTTAGATGGGCAGTCAGCAGAACGTTAACACGACGCGCTTCTGCATGGCTTGCGCTCAACGCCCTGCCTCGCACGTCTGCTTGCATTGTCCGTTTCTTCAGGCTAGATTAGTTCAACCCCTCGCCGTCTGTACATGTATAAAACCCACTCAAGTGATCAATACAAACCGTGGTTGATCCTATCTTATTCTACAGCTCGTACGCTATAGCGTCGGCTTTCGCCTTCCGGGGATGCACCTCCACCTCAATCTCCATGGAAGGCCCCCTCCTGCGCCACCAGCTGTGAAGGCCCATAGATATTGGATTGGCGGGCAGACGGAGGGTCTTTTTACAGTTTCTGAACTGGCACAAGGAGAGGGCGTGAGAGGGCTGATGTGCAAAAATTTGCAGGAACCGTTGGATGCACTACAGTCGTACGTTGGCAGGGTCGTATAATGGAAAGCGTACAATAGAAATAAAATCTGTTTCCACTTTTTAATTTTTTACTTTATTTTGTATCCATAACTATCGGATTTTTTTATCTTGAAATTAAAAAAAATGACGCCAATTAAGTTGCCATTAATTTTTTCTTTATTTTTTCCCTCTTTTGATTGCTAAGATAAGCAGCTCTTTCTTTTCCCTTGATGTCTTTGGCTCTTCACACGATCCACTTATGCCCATGAAAAATACAGTCTGAGACGTGATTCACAGCATGTGTGCCACACGTGTCTACGCTAGTCTAAATAGCTAGTTTTTTAATACAATTTTTCATCCAATGAAAACTTTTATACTCCTCGCATTGGTCCTACTGCACAACTTGAAAAGGAATGGAAAGGTTGCAAATGGTCAAAAATGATACAACAAAATTGTTAACGTGCATCTTTTAATCTTTTATTTTCTCATCTTATTTTCTAGCCATACCTGTGGGGTACTTTTGAATGTGGAATTAATAAGAAAAGAGGATGCTAATCTCTTTTTCCCCTCCTTTTTATTGCTTGGCTGGTCATCTTCATGCGATTTGCGTAGCCTTGTAAATATGCAATTTAAGACGCGGTTTATGGCGTGTGTGCCATGTATAAAATCAGTTAATAGAGATGGCAGCCAGTGGAATTCAGGAAATAGAGACGGGTGAGTTTTTCTATATAAAATGGGTGATGATAAATAATAGATTACTGCCACTGACATATTACTATTGGATTCATACAACATTGGTATACTCCATATCACTACCAATTTTTGTCATGAACCAGATGTGTGTCGTATTCACTGCAGTAATTTTTGATATATTACTGCAATATAGTTTTATAGTAAAACGAGCTACAAGAGGGCATTCTATCACCCACGCTACGATCATGTAGCCAGCCTCCTACACGGCGGCGGCCCATGAGGAGCATAGAGGGAAGGAGGCGGGGCACGGCGGCAATCCATGAGGAACGCAGAGGGAAGGAGTACAAAGGGTGGGGGGAAGAAGGTGAGGCGCGCCATGGCGGCAGCCCACGAGGAGCACAAAAGAGGAAGGCGGCGGTCCAGCACGAATGCCGGGACCGGTGGGGAGGAGGTGAACCGAAAGGGACGAGGCGGGGCCAGCGGGGAGGAGTCGTCAAGGAGGAGCTAGGGAGGAAGTCCTTGTGGTGTTGGTGGGGTAGGGTGTTGTGAGAAATAATAAAACACATGATAGTTGGTATAGAGTAGTAAGTGACATCAGCGCAGAGAATTATTCACTGTATTTTAAAATTTTGATGGTCATGATAGAATATTTTGTGGAATAGGAAAATAGAGCAGTATGAGTGTAGATAGCCCTCGGGAGTATCACTATGGGGCTTTCCCTTGTTTTCATTAGTTTCGAGGCTTCAGTAATTGAAACCAGCGGTGATTCCAACACAATTAGTTCTATTACAATCGGCAGTGGTAGCCAACTTGCCAAACTGATTTCTTTTATCACACCGTCTCTTAAAGATTCATTTATGAAAATTTTCGTTACAGAAAACATGGCGTGAGATCGACTACTACATGCTACTATGCGAGCAAGTATAATAAGAGTAAGTACAGTAATGGGCTCTAAGCCTGCTTATATGGCACTTTTGTCTATGTAGAAGAGAGAGACATCTAAAAACCAAGGGAGTGGACTCTCATGCAAGAGCCAGCTTCTACAAGCCCCAAGACAAAACTGAAAAGAAAAATAGAGGAGAGATTAATCTAAAGGCCAACCTTAGAGCCTACCTCATTATATGTATATGAATCTATTTTGTATTGCCTCTATATGACATAGCAACAACGTAGAACCCACTATGGGTTTAGAGCCCGCCTACATGGCACTTTTGCTTATGTGGAGATGAGAGAGATGAAAAAAGATGAGAGGTGGGCTCTTATTCAAGGGCCAGCTCTACATGGACTCCTAGGCAAGATGAGAGGGAGGATGTTAAGTCAAGAGCCAAACTTAAAGCCCACCTTATTATATGAGATGGCTCTAAGTGACATAGCAACAACTTAGAGCTTATGGTGTGCTTTTATTATTAGCCTTGCTCTACTACGTTTTGTTGCAAGCAGGGCTCGAAGATACAGTACTGCATTAAATAACAGTACTCTATCTAGATTTAAACATTGTTCCCAAATAGATTCAAGTTTGCAATATTATATTATTGATTGAACTACCTTTCCTCGTATGGTCCTTCCTAGCTCTTTATTGAGTCGTTCATATTTCCAAGGTTGCATTGTTTACTAAAATCTATTAATACAATCTAGCTAGACTCTAGATTAATTCGCTATAGCCTGTACTCAGTGTTTCGTAGTTTATGTGTACCAAACCTTGGTTACTGTGTAGTAAATTAAATCCAAAAAGGATATACTTCCTCGCAAAAAATATATAAAACGGTTTTTGTTATGCCCATTCCTTTTATAACTGGGACTCAAACTCCGCCCCATCTTCATTTTGATACCATATCATCATCTGTCCTCGAAGCAAATTAACCTGTTGTCACTGCATATGGTCGCTCCCTCACATGTTATGAATCAAGGATACTTGGGGGCAACGCACGAATGCACAGTAATTAATGCTGAAACCTTTGATGTTGTCCTTAATCATCTTTCCTTGGCTTTACAGAAGAAGCAAATTGAATCACATCGAGATTGTGAACGGAGATGAACAGAATAATAGAACCAAGGATGCATAGTACACCACCTCACGAGGGCTTGGGCTCCATTCTCGGAATCGGTGGGTCTGATACTGATACCGCGTCGATCTCCATTTGACTATACGATCTGATCGGGTTAACTCTAGATTATTGCAAGAGGATTGACCTGCCTATAATTAAGTCCAGTGTGCAGTACACAAAATGGTATAGATTTTTGTGTGATGATAGCTGGATGGAGCATTTCGAGGGCAACTTTATCTCTTGCCGCGTTCATCTGAATTGAAGTGTGAATAGATGTAGTTTCTATGGAACTTACACTTTCACACTATACATTGGAACTCATGGGTTTTGCTATCTGTATTTTCTAACACCATGCATATGCATACGTTCATTTTTCAGATTGAAGGGCACGCTGCCTTCATTCATTAATGTTGGTTAATTAATGCTCAACAGGTTCTAATGAATTAGTTTTCTGAAATTTCATCTGATGCAACACAAAAGGTCGGCAAATCAATCTGATCAGTTCATATAAATTGTGTACAGCTGATTCAGAAATTATTCTGATAAAGGTATTTACAGTCATCAATATGCGAGATCTACTTGGCTTTCTATAAAATGTGTGTCAAGTATAGTAATTAAAACCATGGCTCTGATTATTTGCAACGGGAGGGGATCGAATGGTAAAAAATCACAACAAAAGAAGGAGCATCTCTTTTCTGAGAACCAAATTAAATTTCCTGGCATCAGTCGTGAAACATGTTTAATTATTCCCCCATTGAGGAGGTGGTATAATGATTAGTTTCCTTAATGATAATGCATGCACTGACTAACATGTTAGGTATTCACACAAAAGAAATTTAAAATTTGGTAAGTCTCGTAGGAAACATTTCTTTGGCCCCAAACATTTCTTTGGAAGGGGCCATATGAAGAGTTGATTTGGTGATGTTATGATTGACACAGCTTCATTGGGTCAATTATCTTGCTTTCTTAAGTTCTTGGCAGATATGCTCGTGCATGAGTCACACTGGCAAAATGCGGAGCAGGAAAAACAACTCTTGTTGACTGGTGACTTCAGCTATCATAACAACTTTGCACTGCCATGCATGTCAAACTCACGCACGGTTCATGACAAGTAGAAATATATAATCCTAGAACATTATAATAACTATACTGATCTTCATTTGAAAGCTCAAGTTAATCATTATGGTACAGTCCTACATGTGATTCATGTTTTCCGAACGTTACATTTCTTGACTTGTTTGAGATGTGTGACATGTCAATATTAGAAGCAGGAGATGACTACGAGATGAAAGTAAATTAGCTATAGTAAATCACTGTGGAAGAGCATATCAAGAAAGTAAACTAGCTAGCTAGGTAAGCTAATACTTGGAAGATGTTTCAAGCCACAACAAACCCCAAACGGATCATAAAATTATGGCAACTCAAATTGAATGGAACTCATAGGATACTAAGCCCTGGCCAATGGAAGTTACTTATATTCTCGGCCGTCGACGAACATAACTATGCTTCGTTTACTAACGTGCAACAGCCGTGGGCAACAAAAATAGCACATATGCCAACGAAAATACAGCCTATATTTTCATCAGCCTATGTGCTACGCTGACGAAAATCAGCGGCTTTCCTGTAGTGAGCAATACAAAAGAATTTATTCACCAGGGTTATCCAGGTGTATATATGTTACTGCGAAGTGCACATTCTTCAGAAACATCATTGCAAATGACCAGCCTTTATATGAGAAATTTCAAAGACGCTATAATTAGGAAAATGATATGCATTGTCCTGTTTGAGAGTTATAGGGAATGACTCCCTAGTCTTTTAATAGGGCATCAAGGTAACTTGTTTTACAGTACAAAGAAGCTATGCATTCCCAGGAAGCGCACACAGGATAACCCAACATTCCGAAACTAACTTGCCGGCCACAAGCTAAGCAGAAGACAGAGTCACAGAGAACAAACTTTGTGTTTGTGACCTTAACCAAGCTTGATACTAACAACACTGAATCTCTAACTCCTTCCTAAACCAAACATCTATACACCTATAAGCGGTTCTGATCTGATGCTGCTGCAACCACCATGCCACACCAAACTTAATGCCATGCCATCGCCAGGGAAAGGGATCAATGTCTTGTCTTCAACAGCAAAACTTCCAGCTTTATTCGACAACATTTCATAAGAGCCAATAGCTCCATAAATTGATGGCATCGTCCACATATACACTAGCTCTACTACAGAGAACCACCGAGCGAATTTAATATGAGTTCTTGATGATGGATGGAACTTGGTGATCGCCGATCGGCACCACTTCATGAGCATCCTTGTCACATGCTCTATTGATGTGCTCTTCCTATCTTATCAGCAATATATGTTTCACATCCTACATCTTGCTGGCATGTCCAAGTTTCACTCTACTATGACACTCGTGGATGCTCACACAAGCAGATGGTACCAATGTCACACCGCTTGCAAGCCCAACCGTGTAATAGAATCCCACAAGTTATCTTCAATACTTCACGTGGACTCAACCAAATTTAGCATATATGGTACAACAGGTGGACTTATGGGTATGGTAATAGCTGGGGTGTGGTAGAATAGGGGATGGCCTCAAACCTCCGACAGTAGGACTAGAGAGAGAATGTAGAAATTACTTACCTTTTAGTTGTGGGTCATTCAGTTTGTAGGTTGTAGGCCAAGTTTGACAACTGGACTAAAAAGAGGTACATGTATCTGTATCTATAAATTCGTCTCGTTTTATTATTGTATTTGGTATCCGACCTAGGTACCCATCCTATTTTCACTAGAGGTCGAGAAGCTATATGAAGTATGAACTTGCATTAGGATGTTGTGCCTTCCTCATAGTGGATCTTCATGTACCATTTCTATGTGGCAGCTTCGAGGTGGAAGGAAGCTAGCCAAACATGCTCCTCCTCAAGGATCAATTATTGATGGAAGAAAGACTCATAGTTGTTTATGAAGAGGAACATATACTACTTGCAATCAAATTTGGGGAAATCTATCTTATGGAATTTAGGTGGGCATTCCTTGAGGCAATCGTGCAAAGCAATGCCCTCTATTCCCATCTAGCATGTTTAACACTATCTCATAGTTTTGTTCAAGACAGTTGATGGATGCCTGGTGCATCTGTTGCTACTGCTTGAGCTAGCTTACAGCAGCATTGATGGTGTTAAACTTGTGTAAGGAAAATGGCCTCATGTGCCATATATTCCATAGTTGTGTTTTGGTGATTGATTGACAATCAACACTTGGACTAATAAACTTGTTTAGATGCACATTCTCATGTATTTAGGTCCAAGGGATGAAGAAAAAGAAAACCCAAAGGCAAGGCCCGAAGGGCCACCCCAACGGGGGTTCCGCTACCTAGTTAGCGGACAAGGGTCGAGGGGGGGTCACCCCTCATGGGTCTCAAGGCAGCACCCTGAAACCTCACAGGATTTGTGTGGACCGAACAATACGGTCTACATGACCGGACAAACTTCCAAGCAAGTTTTCCTGAACGGGTGAAAAATTGGAAGTCTAGCAAGTTGTGAAGACCAGACAGTCCGAAGTCCCAAGCAATAAATGGACCAGACAAACTTGAGAAGATAGCAGCTGGAGCGACCAATATCAGTGGAGTAGACTGTACGATCTAGAAGACCGGATAAAGGGTCGGGCAAAGATGGCTGAGGGTATGAAGATTGAAGCCGCGGATGAATACAACTGACGAGATGGTACTGTCTGTGAGACCGGACAAACCATCGGACAAAGTTTCACGAGGGTATGAAGATTAAAGAAATGGATGAGTTCCATGGACCGGACAATACGGTCTATGAGACATGACAAATCTTCGGACATTTACGACGGCTAGTGCAATGTCTAGTTGGGAAGTACAACGCACCACACAGTCCGAAGAATGCCAAAGTGAACAGACTAGACTGTCTGGTCTATACACTTTCTAGCAGCCTTTTGTCCAACGTCTAGTTCGTGTTTGGGGCTATATAAGCCACCCCACTTGGCCATTTGAAATGAGTTGGAGCCACTGAAGATCAAAGCAAGCGTAGGATTCCAAGCATATCTACCACTCCAACCACCAAAATTGAGCTTATAGGGTATAATCAAAGCTAGTTAGAGCTTAGAGAGAGTGAGCTTGTGAGCTCTTCTTGAGTGTAGCTCTTACATGAGCTAGTGGAGAAGACTTGGCTACGGTCAAGTCACTTGTACTCGTTGCTAGACTCTCCTTCTTGGTGTGGAGCGGTAGCGACAACTTGTGCGGGTAAGAGAAGAACCTTCAAACTCCATAGTGAAGAATCCGGCGCCTTGTGACCGAGAGAGATGGTGGCGGTGCCCAAGCCTTGGTAAGCTTGGTGGCACTTAGCATTTGCTTGCCAAGAGCCACTTGGTGGTGAGCGCAAGACATTAATCGGAAGAGGCTTGGTGCTTAGCTCAGATTTTGCCTTTGGTGGCGAGCCCAAGGATGTAGCCTTTAGTGATGAACCATGTTAGATCCTGGTGTCTCCATAGGAGTTTGCATCCCCTTGCCCTTACCTCTTTACTTATCGCATTTACATTTCCACATTTACTTTCTTGTGTGCCTTTAGCTTTAGTGAGTTTGATTAGATTTGGCTCTATGTTGCATGTCTTTTAGGTAAGTTAGAGAGCGCATAGATAAACCTTAGACTTATCTAGCATGTGTAGGACTCGATATGTTTATTTTGTACACTAGAAAGCCCTACGTTTTAGAAGAGCGGTTAGTGACCCAATTCACCCCTCCCCCTCTTGGGTCGGATACTCCGGCACATTCCTTACAACTTGGCAAACTTTTGGTTCAAGGCTTCAAGGGTGACTACAAGCGTCATGGCTAGGTGGTGGTTGGGTCATGGAGGCAATGGTGGGTGGTGAAGGATGTGAAGGATCATATCTCTATATAACAAGGTATTATGGCTTTAGTAATTGCCAGGCAATGGTACACTAGGGGTAGAGCCCCGGCTGTGTAGCAAGTAGCTCTAATCATTAGCCTCTGGCCTTTGGTCTATGTTGACAATAGGATGGACACTAGATGAAGGAAGGTAACAGATAATAGATTGATTATTACTGGTTAAACATTCAATTATGTGCCATTAAGCTTACATAGGATGTAGGACAACCAAGTTTCTTAATAATCATCAACTGACTTATCCAAATATTTAATCCTATCTAAAGAAATGACCTAAACCTTCTAAATCTTGGCACCATCTTTGTTTTGATGCCCATATACCTTTCCCCACATGACAGTGTGCCTATGCACAATACCTCAACAGAAACCTCCTGCTAATTAAGTCCATACTATGATATGTGAAGGGCTCTCTTCATCAAGCTATGTTGTGGCACAGGTTCCATCCAATCCATCATCAAGCTATGTTGTGGCACAGGTTCCATCCAATCCATCACCCATATTGAAATGTGGATTGGATTGGTTTTCCTTATTACTCAAGTTTATCGTGTATTCCTTGGACACAACTTGGTATTGTGGTCCTCCATGTGTCAAATAACGTACTACCTTCCTCTTCATAGCAAGGAGTATCAGGTTATCGTCCACACCATTGTCATGTGTTCGTAGTTAACATAATTGTTTTAGGAGTTGCACATCTCAATTGCTTGAGTGACATTTGTCGGTGACGTCTATATGATGACCAATCCCATCCATCTCCACCACATGAAGCATTTTGAGATATATCTACTTTGCATGTGAGATCTCCTTAGGATAGGTGCATGTGCTACATGTCCAACAATTTGGGATATCATGACCAAAGGCTTGCCTATGCAGTTGTTTACCGACTCTATGTTTAGTCTTTGCATGTGTCATCCTCCTACTGTGACTATGGGCACATATTAAAGATATATAGCGTAACTAACAAATGTTTTATTGTTTTTTAACACAAATGTACATGGATATATATTTGAAACTCAGTCCACCCACAATAGGTGTGTAATGTTTCCCTATCTCTCTTTTCTTTTTGTATAGGAAGAAGATTATAAAAAAAAAGTATCATCTTTCTAGTGACCATAAAGTTTGAAGTGGTATTTCTTATGGAGTGAACTTGCCTCCTTCACTGATTGTGAATTACATGTATCCAAACCTCTATCAAAGCCATTGCATTTTATGTGTGTAACGGGGGGAGGGATTACACATTTTTCGATAAAAGAAGCTTTATTGAATTCCAAGCCAATACATCGAGATGATACAAAGGAATGAAACACACTCCCAGCCTCTGCATAACAAGAAACACAAAGTCTAAAAATCATTAAAACAACATAAGATGCTAATGATAATCAATGGTAAGACTAGACATCTACCCATATGCTTGGGTAAGAAAATTATTGGGTCGTCAAAAAGCTAGAATTATTGGGTCGTCAAAAAGCTAAGTGTTGTGATGCCGCCACAATCATATCCTATAGAGTTGGCCGCTACAAAATATCCCACGGGCAAAGCCAATGAACAGTCCTAAGGATAACCTGAGAGAAGTCGTGTTTTTTTATCAAATATTAAAGATATCCTGTAAAGGAGAGAAGTCATGTTTTTTATCAAATACCAAATTATTTCTACAAAGCAATAATTAACATCTTGTAGCTGCCAGTTCTGGCAGAACCAATTATTTGTCTCCTTTTCCAATTCCGCACAACCATGTCCCAATACAAACATATGTACTCCCTCCTGGTCCGAAATTAATGTCGTTTTGGACAATGACACGGTCTCAAAACATAGTTTTGACCAATGTTTTCTATTATAATATAAATGAATATCCTACCAAATTTATACTTTTGTGAAAGCACTTTTTAAGACAAATCAAATGATATGACATTAAAGTTTCAAAACTCAATAATTTAAAAAGTATTTATAGTCAAAGTTTAAAATGTTTGACTCAATCAATGTCCAAAATGACATGAATTTCGGACCTAGAGGGAGTAACACACTACGAGGCCTAGAAACACTAGATGTGATCTGAATGATGGGCCACACATCACGAGCAAAACGACAATCACAAAACAAATATTGTTTTTTGGTCTTTGTAAGAAAACTTCATTTTACTCCCCTGCAAATTTTGTTTTGCCCAGTTATCCTTAGTTAAAACTACTCCCCATGGTAAGTAGCGTGGGCAGATCTAATTATCAATTGGGCTTTTAACTCCCCCATTTTCATAGATTGCAATGAAAATGTGGCATCCTAGTATTGTTAAGCCTGGATGTGTGCTTTCGTAGGTACATGTGTGTGTATGAGCTTCCTGCTCTATATTATTTTTTCAGAAGACTCCTGCTGTATATTATGTTTTGAATAAAAATAGTGTTACTGTTTAATTGGTTCATCTTTGTGAAAAAAACAAACTTTTTAGTCCTATGCCAATTTTGCTTTGCCAAGTTATCCTTCGTCAAACTAGGAAGATCTTAATTATCAATGGGCCGGGGCTTTTAACTTCCACATCTCATCATAAATTGCAATGAAGATGTGGCATCCTGGTAATGGTAGGTTTCGGTGTATGCGTTCATATGTATGTGCGTGTATATGTGCTTCTAGGTTGACATTATGTTTTGAATGAAAAATAGTGACGCTAAATTAACAAAGGCAAAATGCCTCACAAGAACGGGATACAATATATAAGCCTTTGTTGTGACTTCTGATGCCCCGACAGAAAATTGCTCCATATAATTTAGTTGAGCCCAAGCGGACTAATAAGCCGCGCCCGGCCCGGCCGGGTGCAAGTTGCAGGCACAGCCCACTGGACGGACAGAAAGTAGGGCACTGTGCCAATCAGGAGAAGTTCCATCAGAAAAACTAATGCAAACCGGCAAGAGGAAACGTATACAAAAGAAAGAAAAGGCAATCCCAAGATATTCCGAGGAAGCTTCTCAAGTACCATATGATGCCGCAACTAGCCGTGTGTCTAACGGTTAATTCACACTTACCATATTAATGCGTTTCTGTTTAGTAGTACATGAGTATAGATCATTAGCAGTAGTAATGAATAATTTATTTATGCTTGGCTGATGAGGTCGTCTAAACATGCTGGATCGACGCAACGGGCTTGTGCTTCATTAAAAGACCCCACATGGCATGGGCTCGATCGACGCACACGGTGCCGGTGGCAGATTCCGGCTCGATCCCCCGCCCAAGTCAAGATCGAAATGCACCACCCCTAACATGAATTTAATGCAGAAATCAGGTCAAAGCTTGCAGCCTCTACTATGCTCCTGCAACCCCGAAAAAAAAAATTAAAGGGTTTTTTTTATTTTTTTTTTAAAAGGTTGATTCTTTTTTTCCTTAAAAAAATAGAGAGCTCTTGGCGGTCGATCTAGGTAGGCAGTGGCCACACTGACAGTGTCCTGCTAGTGTAGTAGCTGTTGCACTTGCACACAATTGGAGGAGGTTGGGGTAGATCGCGTTTGCGTACGTTGCACCGGCCTCACTACCATCTCTCTATAAAACCCTCCTGGTGGCCTACCTGAGGATCTACTCTGGAGTCTAGAGTCTGGAGCTCGTAGTACAGCAGTGGCCAGCCAAGCTAAGCTAAGCTAAAGCTACTGATCACTACTACTCTCCACTGTATCTCTACTATCCTCGATCAAGCTCGCTCCGCCAGCCAGCCACTGTGCGCGTGTGAGCTCATCTCTAGGCACCAGAGTGTGTGCTTCCTGTGAGAGTGTGTGCGTGTGGAAGTCTGCGTGTGATCGATCTGTGCGCATCTCGTTCGCTCGTCGTCCGAGGGAGGCAGTACTGGTCGTCACACGTACCTTCCTTGGATCTGAAGAAGCTCAGAAGAACGAAGTAAGCTCAGGCTTCTCTTGTCGTCTGGTTACAAGGTAATACTCTGACGATGCTTGCTCACTTCAGTACTTCACTCTTGATCTGATTGTGTTGTTGTTGTTGTTGTTGCTAGCTACTAGGTTATTATTCTTCCGTGCCTTCTGTCGTCTTAGATTAATTCGATTATTTGTTGAGTTCATTTGGAACAAAATGTGATGATGTCTCTCTCTCTCTCGCTGCAGGTGATTAAGTTCACCAGAGGTAAGGAAAACTGAAGATCTAGACAGCAGCACTGCTGCTAGCACCACCACTTCACTAGCACAAAGGCCACAGCAGCAGAGGAAGCCAGGCGACCCTCACATGCCGTGGTGCTCTCGGAAGCAACGCGCGCATACTTAAAACAGTAGCAGGCTGCGCTTCCGAGAGCTCGATCGATCCGCTCCAATAACTGACTGCGTGAAGGATCATCGTCCATCTATCATCATCGATCGGATCGGATCCATGGCGCCGCCGCCGAGCTCGTGGTGGGGCAGCGACGAGCAGCGCGGCACGCCGGTGGTGGTGAAGATGGACAACCCCTACTCGCTGGTGGAGATCGACGGGCCGGGCATGCCACCCTCCGACAACAAGGCCCGGGGCAAGAACGCGAAGCAGTTCACGTGGGTGCTGCTGCTGCGCGCGCACCGCGCCGTGGGGTGCGTCGCCTGGCTCGCCGCGGGCTTCTGGGGCGTCCTGGGCGCCGTGAACCGGCGCGTGCGCCGCAGCCGCGACGCCGACGCCGAGCCCGACGCCGAGGCCTCGGGCCGCGGCCGCGCCATGCTCCGCTTCCTGCGCGCGCTCCTCCTGCTCTCCCTCGCCATGCTCGCCTTCGAGACCGTCGCCCACCTCAAGGGCTGGCACGACTACTTCCCGGAGCAGTACCTGCCGGGGAACCTGCAGGAGCTGGAGGAGCAGCTGCAGCACCTGCCGGAGCAGCTGCGCCACCTGCCGGAGAACCTGCGCCAGCTGCCGGACCACCTCCGCGTGCCGGAGCGCAGGGAGATCCAGGGCTGGCTGCACGCCGCCTACGTCGCCTGGCTCGACTTCCGCGTCGACTACATCGCATGGGCCATCCAGAAGCTCTCCACCTTCTGCATCCTGCTCTTCATGGTGCAGTCCGTGGACCGCATCGTCCAGTGCCTCGCCTGCTTCTGGATCAAGATCCGGGGCATCAGGCCACGGATCCCTAAGCCGGCCAGCCGGGGCAGGAAGAAGAAGCCGCAGGATGTCGAGAACGGCGACGGCGACGGCGACGGCGACGGCTACTTCCCCATGGTGCTCGTCCAGATGCCCATGTGCAACGAGAAGGAGGTCAGTACTCACTACTCAGTGTGGCATGCAATGCATGGATCATCAGTTCATCACACTGCACTGCACAGTCTGCACTGCATGATGCATGATGTCTGATCGACGATGATGCAACAACAACAATGCTCTGCAGGTGTACGAGACGTCCATCTCGCACGTGTGCCAGATGGACTGGCCGCGGGAGCGGCTGCTGATCCAGGTGCTGGACGACTCGGACGACGAGGTGTGCCAGATGCTGATCAAGGCGGAGGTGACCAAGTGGAGCCAGCGCGGCGTCAACATCATCTACCGCCACCGCCTCTCGCGCACCGGCTACAAGGCAGGCAACCTCAAGTCCGCCATGAACTGCGACTACGTCCAGGACTACGAGTTCGTCGCCATCTTCGACGCAGACTTCCAGCCCAACCCGGACTTCCTCAAGCTCACCGTCCCACACTTCGAGGTGATAACTTAGCATATATATATATATATATATATATATATATATATATATATATATATATATATATATATATATATATATATATATATATATATATATATATATATATATATATATATATATATATATATATATATATATATATATATATATATATATATATATATATATATTTTCCGTATCCTCCATCAGGTCGTCATATGCGCATCCTAGTAGCTTGAGAGTCTCAGATCTCAACGTTGGTGCAAGTAGTATATATATGGTGGTGGTGCGGTGTGCCAATGCATATATACCAATGATATGTGATGAGCAGTTTCTAGTAGCTATAGCTTGAGATCGATGCAAACTAGTATTCCATAAACATGTGATCCACAGCTTGATTCATGAGCCTAATCAAAGCCATGCATGACTTCAAGATCTATATGTAACTAATTGCACCCTGCTTAATTAGCACATTTCTCAATGCAAACAAATAGTAATACTACTGCTACTTTAGTATGTGACGTGTTAAACACTACAACTACACTAGATTATTTAGTCATGAGACAGGAAATGTGTCATACTACATGCTAATGCTATTCACCCCAATTAAAGATGACATCTCGTAGAGCTAGCTAGAGCATGCATGCATGAGCCATTTAATATGTCCAAATCTAAGATTCCGTTGACCTAGCTAGTGTTGACTTATTGGTTGGTGAACACCTTAATGACCTCGATCTTAGGATCACTACGTACATTAATCTGGGTCCACACATGTTATAGTATTAATTAGTGAGACAACTACCATTATCGTTGACAAATAAATCTCATCAACAAACTAACGTCGGTGCATGCATGCAGGGGAACCCTGAGCTCGGGCTGGTCCAGGCGCGGTGGAGCTTCGTGAACAAGGACGAGAACCTGCTGACCCGGCTGCAGAACATCAACCTGTGCTTCCACTTCGAGGTCGAGCAGCAGGTCAACGGCGTCTACCTCAACTTCTTCGGCTTCAATGGCACCGCCGGCGTGTGGCGCATCAAGGCGCTCGAGGACTCGGGCGGCTGGATGGAGCGCACCACCGTCGAGGACATGGACATCGCCGTCCGGGCACACCTTAACGGCTGGAAGTTCATCTTCCTCAACGACGTCAAGGTTGGTTGGAACATACTCCTACTATAGATTGATATCCATCACATCTATAGTATATATGTGAATGGAGACTGATGACACCATGTGGTGCCTACGGTGCAGGTCCTCTGCGAGCTGCCGGAGTCCTACGAGGCTTACAGGAAGCAGCAGCACAGGTGGCACTCCGGTCCCATGCAGCTCTTCCGCCTCTGCCTCCCGGCCGTGTTCAAGTCAAAGGTGATAGATAACACATTCGCGTCTCTAGCTCCTCCTCCTCCATTGATGGAGGTTTATTAGATCTCTGATGCAGACAGAGTTCAGTAAGTCGGTCGACAAACTGATCAATGATCTGATCCATGGTGGGTGATGAATATGGAATGCAGATCCCGTTCTGGAAGAAGGCGAACCTGGTGATGCTCTTCTTCCTGCTGCGGAAGCTGGTGCTGCCCTTCTACTCCTTCACGCTCTTCTGCGTGATCCTGCCGCTGACCATGTTCGTGCCGGAGGCGGAGCTGCCCATCTGGGTCATCTGCTACATCCCCGTGCTCATGTCCATCCTCAACATCCTACCGGCGCCCAAGTCGTTCCCCTTCGTCATCCCCTACCTCCTCTTCGAGAACACCATGTCCGTCACCAAGTTCAACGCCATGGTGTCCGGGCTGTTCCAGCTGGGGAGCTCCTACGAGTGGATCGTCACCAAGAAGGCCGGCCGCACCTCGTCCGAGTCCGATATCCTCGCGCTCGCCGAGGCCGACGCCCACGCGCCGCGCCCGCCGGCGGCCAAGCTCGTGCGCGGCGTCTCCGAGGGCGGCCTGCAGGAGTGGGGCAAGCTCAGGGAGCAGGAGCTAGCCGCCGAGTGGGCCAACAAGGAGGACGCCGCCGCCGCGCTGGCCGCCGCCGCGGCGGCGCCGGCCACGCCCAAGAAGAGCAGCAAGGCCAAGAAGAAGCCGAACCGGATCTTCAAGAAGGAGCTGGCGCTCGCGTTCCTGCTCCTCACCGCCGCCACGCGGAGCCTGCTGTCCAAGCAGGGCCTGCACTTCTACTTCCTGCTCTTCCAGGGCGTCACCTTCCTCGCCGTCGGCCTCGACCTCATCGGCGAGCAGGTCAGCTAGCCGCCGCCAGCACAATAAACCTAGCGGCCGGCTCGCCATGCAACATCCACCGTCGTCGGTCGATCGATCGATCCAAGGCACATGCACACTAGTCCATCAGCCTCATCACGTGCATGCGTGCTGGTGCAACCAATGCAAGGAAGGCATGCACAACTTGGATGGATGGATGGATCGACAGGGATTATTTTTTTAGACTTTCTTCTCTTAATTTTTATCCTTTCGCTATTTTTTGTTTGTTCAGAGATCATCAATTCAAACTAAAGAGTCGGTGTTAATTACCTGTTACGGCATGATGAACTGTAATCTTCTGTGCTCTAGCTAGTGCTTCTTTGTTGCTAGGGGAGGCAAGCGGGTTGTTCATTACATTCAGATCAGAACTACTATATGTATTCATTAGCCTACTCCTTGTTTTTTCTTTCCACATTATATTATGATCGATATGGTGTAACAGATACATGTCAATGGATAAAGACAATCTTGTATGCTTCAAATGTCCATGGGTTCGAATGCATGGTTGCTAATCTAGGTTTTATGTGGTAACTAAACTCAGGTCAGGTGAATGACATAATTCAAATCAATCGAAATTTTGTGCAATACGCCATAGATAAGTGTGGAGGCACTACCTGAAGAACATCGTATGGCAAGCAAAAGTACTTTAGTGATATGTAAGCCAAATCTACACACAAGTAAATGATATGATCACAAAAGGAGGAAAACCTAAGACAATGTACTATCATTGGCTGGGAAAGTGAGAATTCACCAATACAGAAATGGGCCAGTATCACACCGACCACATGTGACGACATGTCTACATCTGTTAATTGGACACGAAATGAGAATCGGTGAAGAACTCTCTCACCCAAAATGAAGTGGTGAATGGCCGACAAAGGGAGACAAAGGACTGTTGACTTCAGCAATAATTAAGATGGTTCCATAACTAACCTGTCATTTGTCAACTATTTTTGGGACACTCAAAACTGCAGTGAGATGGGGAGATCGAAATACTATTGCATCCACAAGGCAAACTTTGGAAGTTACAATCACAAATCTATTGCTTACCAACAGTTGACAAATTCACATTGTGGCCAGTTAAATAGACTGCTGAGGTCGTCGTTGCCAGCCAGGCACATGCATGGCCACATGATCACATCGATCACCGGAAATTTCTTTCTATCTGATTTGATCGCCATCATCAGGGTATTCGAGAGACACACACAAAAAAAATCTCAAGTAAAACCCTAACCCCCTACCTACAATTCCACGGAATCTCGGTAAGTCGAAACCCTACCCGAATTTACCGTCTGTCATTGGTCAAATAAGCTGAAACACTGATGAGGAAATGTGAACGCACCTGCCCGAGGCGCGGAGGATGGGGAATTGAGGACGGATCGGAGCAGACGAGCACTCGAGCAGTGGCCGTCGCCGACGATGCCACGGGGCTTGGGCGGTGGCGATCCGCGAGCACCGCCTCGTCTCTCGCTGGCCTGGGCTTTGGGAATGCTCACTTGGGCTGATCTAAGTGAAAAGCTGGGCCGGGAAATGCGAAGACAGAGCTGGGCCAGATGCCGGATGACAGAGCTGATCATAGTATCTGGGCAATGTACGACGGCATCGAAATACTTTCGTCCACCGAAAATGAACAATATTAGAAACATTTAAGGTCCCCTCAAAAAATTAAAAACATTTAGGGAAAAGTTTAAGCGGCAATTTTTAGAGCTTTCACAAATTTATTCAATTTTCTAAAAAACTATCTAAGCAAATTATTAGCACGTTTATAGTTATACTTCAATTGTATGGAAGAATACACAAAACAAACAATAGAGAAATAAGCTCAAAATACATTAAAGCATACATGTAGACATGTAGTTCACATATGGGTTTTGGATTTTTTTTTCTTTCACCAACAACCAATATCATCAATCATATCCTAACTAGTTATATGGCCATGCATTGCTATGGGCGGCAAAAATCATACTCTATCACAATCAAGTTGAAGGTCTACTTTGGTTTGGATGTGCCATTATGATATTAAAAGAAATTCAGACACAGAAATTGATCATTTGAGTTAAAGGTCTAGTTATAGATTGATTCATTTTTAGAAAATGGAAATTTTATTCCGGCCACTACAAGAGGTTTGCACTTTACCAATCTTTATTACAAAGTGATAAGAGAGCTCTCAAAGAGCTAAACAGGATAAACTTGACTGAACCTTATCCTTCTAAAAGATGGACACCCATGCTTGACAAAAATCTCCATAGCTAGGTCTCCAGTAATCGACATGTCCACTTGAGTAGTGGTCTTTTTTTTTTTTGAAGAGCGCTCCATGACCGTGTCCAGTAAGTTGCTCTGAAGATTACCTGCAAATAAGAATACAATCTCTTTCCATCAAAGATGACTTCGTTCCTGCACAATCAGATAGAACATAAAAGTGCACTTGCTCCTACACAAATTTGGGCATGTAAGTGCTGTCTATCTTGCTGGAACAAAGAACCAGATAGCTCATTTATATTCTTAGCAGGCCGCAAACCAAAAGCTAAAAAGACAACTGTCAGCGCCCTGTGGGTCCTGATGAGGACATCACTCCTATGGTTATGCAAGGACCAATTACAAGAGCACGTGCAAAACAATTGAATCAACAGGTGAGCTCGTTTCTAGGTATCCGTAATTCTACTTATAAGGATGGTATGCTACCTAATAATATTATTGATTATATTGTACTTAGGAATTTAGAAAAAGACCATGAAGGCCTTGGAGACCAGCACAGACCAGGAGGAGGACCAAAGGGGCGTCCAAGATGGAGGCCCGATTCTACTCGGAGACGACTTTCTCGGCCTTCAAGACCAGTCTTTATTAAAAACGTCGCCCAGGCCGCAAACGGACTCCGATTTCGACAATCCACGTATGCCTGGAAAGCTAAGAAGATAACCTTTCCAATGCCACTGGTTTGAGGTCATTTGGAGTTCGGAGTCATCGGGAATTCACTTCGGAAGTTAGCGGACAGAATCTGTCCAGGGGCTGTTTTTTCCCTATTTGGGCTTTTGGCCCATGTATCGTCTTGGAGTCCATCACGGACGCGTCTAGGCTTCATATGGTCGCCCTAAACTCTATATAAATAGTAGCCGCCGCACGAGTTAGGGTTTGGGTTTTGCTTAGAAGTTTTCTTTCGAGAACAATTCGCCGTTGGTGTATCGGTTTGTGAAACCCCATCTTTGTGAGCACAGGTTAATTCTTGATTGCGTTTCTTCCTCGTTCTTGCTGGTGTTCTTTGGTTGCATTGCAGGAACGATAGCCTTCTTGGCGAGGTCGATTGCGCACGTCACACGGTCGATAACCATCGGAGCAGTGGTGTAGTGATTGCAAGGATTCGAACCTCCTGGCTCGGAGTCTTCTTCATCAACGTCGAGTTCTCCACCCCTATACCGACATACCTTACGGAAGATCGGGCTTACACCTATCAGGTCCTATACAACAGAGGCGCATACGTAGCTCTTCGTCAACTTAAGAAAGACTTCCCCGTGGGCGCTGGGCGGACATCTGACAAGCTGGGTCCCACCGGGAAACACTGTGCGGGCCATAGCGTAAATAGCCTTGGCAGGCCGAGGCTACCCCCGACAAGACCCCAGGGTTGGCTGCCTAACCTTGGGGTTGGCTGCCTAACCCCAGGAGATGATAAACCCCGGGAGCGGCCGGGGTTAACATGAGCACTGGAGGGGCTCCCTTCAGGAGGAAGGAATCACACACCTACCCATTAAATACGGTACGGTTGCGCGGTCAAAGGGGCCTCCTGTGCACCGTTCCATCGGACGTGCGCATCCCATCACCGCCTCACGAAACAGGACTGCACGTCGCCTGTCTGAGACGGAGACGTGGGGAGGAACAATGCCTCCACGTCCCGTGCTCCCACTCAGTAAAGCAACGGGACCAGTGCACTGTAACGTGACAAAGCGTGCAGCGCACTGTTAGTCCGGACTAAAGCCATACCATAGGCTGTGGTTTTATGGAAACCACCACTGTAGCACTTAGCTACCTACTCTGTATTGACCACACCCTCCCTTGGTCTATAAAAGGGAATAGAGGTGCCCCTAGAGGGGGATTCGATCCCAGTTCATCCAACACACACGCACCCACGCTCAGGAGCCTAAGTCTCTGGTCCTGAGTTGTAACCTTGCATACTTCTCATAAATTCAAGCTCAAAGAGGACGTAGGGTATTACATCAATTCGGTGGCTTCAACCTCTATAAACTGATCGTGTCCCTTGCAGTTGTTGGGATCAGCGGTAGAGCCGATGTCCCTACGCAACCTCGTACTCTGGGGGTACCTATTCGGTACCTTGGTGTCGCGTTCGTCGACAACAACTCTCCAAACAAACCTTGCAACATACTAATCAAAAAATAAGTGTTGAATGGTTTCATTTGTGTCACAAAAACAACATCGACCATCTCCACTCTGATACCTTTTTAACAAATTGTTCTTTGTTAAAATTACTCCCTTAAACAAGAACCAAACGAATATCTTGATTTTAGGGGGTAATTTTAATTTTCACAAATCTTGTTTGATGGTAAGGTAGTTTGGTTCACCAAATGTTTATACATTGAGTTAACTGTGAAATGGCCATGCTTGGCTTGGACAAGTTCCATTTAATACTATCAGGTCGGTCATCTAGTTGCACCAAAAGCGATTTTTGAAACTAGCTCTTCCCACTTTTGAAGTCTATCTCCGATTAGAGCTCTCCTGAAGGGGATATTAAGTGGCGTGGAGCTAAACACGGCTGCTACTGTGATATATATTTCTTCCTAGAAATATTATACAAATATGGGTATTGATTTTAAGTAGAAGATGATTGAATCACCTACCTCCCAAAATCTTATTTGAGAACCATCACTTAGATTAAAGCTAGAAAGCTCAAGGAACTGCCCTTTAACCTTCATAAGGCCAGACCGGAAGTGTGAATCACCGGGCTTCCATTGAACATCTCCAATAGATTTACCTCTCAAGTATTTATTTTGAGTATGTTTTGCCACATACCTTCTTCATTTATCAATTTTTTTGTGGGTAAAAAGAGACTTGTATTAGCTAATCAGAGACAGAATTACAATCCGTGGTCAGGAGTTCTTGGACACACGCAGGTGCCAGTCCTAACCATACCGCAATTTTTGTGTTCTTTCTAGCCAACTGAGCTAATTCATGAGCTACTCGATTAACCTCTCTCTTAACCTTGACAGCCCTCTAGCTCAGAAGGTTCTGACTTAAATCGCAGATTTCTGCAATTAGAAAGCAAAGCTCTGATATGTCCTCTCCTTTCGCTTACATAATATTCACCATCCTCCAGGACCACCGGATCTCCACTATGAAGCGAGTCGAATGCCCTCCACATAGGCTCTAGCTTCAGCTTCCGCGGCACTTGCACAATTGAAGAGAGCCCTGCAAGCAGTGAAGATGATGGCCCCAGCATGGTTTCGTGCGATGATCCCAGCGCCGGCTGCTCCGGTGCTTTCCAGGTATGAGCCGTCCACGTTCACCTTGATCCACCCTTTAGCTGGTCGCTGCGATCCCGGTCGTGTGTCGTCCTTGGTTCCTGCTATGATACTCCGTATCTTAACTACTCCTTAAGAGCATTTTATCATGTCATCACGTGCATAATCCTAAATTCTTGAAGCTCTTAATTTAAATCACTTCAAATCAATTTGAATTAAAATTCTTTTGGTAATTTAATTTGCCCATGGGCAAAAATGTAGAAAACAGATTAAATTATGCCCTTTCTCTTTTGTATTTGGACCTCGCTGTAATTCTTCTTTTTTGAGGGGTTAAAATTGAAAGATGTAAAAGTTAAAAAAAAAGAAAAAGGAATTGGGGTGGGGAGAGCGCTGCTCAGCCATGTGCCGGTCCAGCCGGGGGCCAGGCCGCACTGCCCTCACGAGCGCGCGCCACGCCGGCCTGCCGGCCTACGCGCTTGGCAGGCCGGGCCCACCTGCCCCCCCTTCTTCCTCATTCAGGCAGGGCGAAGGGGGATGAACCCCGCTCCACCCCGCGCCGCCTTGCTCCACCCCGCCGCTCCCGCCACCATCCCGCGCCTCCGCCGCCTCCTTGCCCCAGCCAGCCACCGCTGGAGCATCGCCGCTCCGCTTTGACCCCGTCCTCCACCTCGCTGTCCCCATTTCGCCGCGCCACAGCCCCCGCGCCGCTTGCCCTCGTCCGCCGCCGCGCCTCACCACCATCTCCGCCACCTTTTCTCGCCGCTGGAGGGTGAGGCTCCGTGTCCCTCGTCGCCCTCATCCTCCTCCGCCTATCCTCGTCGAGGATTAGGCTGGCCCTCTATCCATCGCGCCGGCGGCCCTAGCTGCCGAGCCGCCGCGTTCCCCACGCGCACGAGCCCTTTTTGGGGTCGCCGTCGAGCACGTCCGGTGCGGCACCCCCGCGCGCACCTCGCGCGGGTATCTGTTGACGCGGTTTATGAACGAATATTTTGTATCATTTTACATAGTTTTTCATTGATTTTCAGCATCAACTGTATCTTTTACTAACATTTATCACCGATTATTGTAGATTTTGCAACATTGTTTTGGAAATATGCTATATGTGATTTTTACAGGTTTTGACCAATTTTCGCGAAATTCACAATGATCTACGTCGAGTGAGAAAAGACCTCTGAGACGACATTTATTGAAGATGATGATCAAGGAAGGCTAGGTTGATTCATGCCCCCCTTTGTGTTAATCAATGCTTTCTAATTAGAAGCTTAAAGAAGGTGTCATGAGCTATTAGGAATTGGAGACAATTATTCAATAAAGTCATCAAATATGTCAAAGACTAGAAGACTTCGTCAAATCTCGGCCCATAAAGAATATTCCAGAAGCAACGTTATTTAGGCATCAAGCAACGTTCCCGTGAAAGATGGAAACAAACCGACTCAAGAAGAGTCCTGGTCGGCCGACTAGACCCCCCTGGGTTGGCTGACCAGACCTATCCTTGCGTCGGTTCGAGGTTTCCATTCTACCACGTCTTCTCCAGGGTATAAATAGCGACCATAGGCCCCGGGACAAGGCATCCAATTCATTATCAAAGCGACAAGATGTAGAGATGAGGGACAACAACTAGATGAAATTAGAAGGTCGAGTTTCTAGTCTAGGATTAGAATTCTAGTTTCTAGAGGTGATTAGAGCCCTTGCTCTAATTACTTAGCTACAGAGGTCTAATTGTATCATCAAGAGGTATGGCCGTGGTTGTAAGTATGATACAATTTATTAATGAAGCATTGTTCTTGTCTAATTATCATGTTCTTGTTCTAATTATGTTTGTTCTAGCTCTAATTAAGAGTTATTTTCATCTAGCGTTGATCTAGCTTACTAATGATATAGTTGTATATCTAGTTCTTTTGATTATGGTGATTAGAGGCTCTAGTTGTGCTAATTATGTTATTTGACCATATAAAATAGTTAGAGGTGTATTCTCTAATTACGTGCCTATTGAAAGCTTTTCGTCGATTACCTGATTACTGGTGACAGTAGAGGCCGGGAAAAGGTTAAGCCGATCTAGCGGTTAGGTTGATTGATCTTGATTTAATTATGCTATGATGAATATGCTTGAACATGCTTGTTTACCTTGAGCTACTAATTATCTCGCTGCTTTAATCTTGTTGTGTTGCTCGTTATCATGCATGTTTTGGATTCAATTAGAGTTTGATTAGACTCTAGTCAATACCCTTTGAATAGTGTTCTAGTTCTGTTCTAATTTTTTATCTTATATATATTAGTATATTTTATGCTTTGTTTAGATTAGTTTAATGCTTGGTTTAGAGTTAGATTATAACATTTTTTATACCTTTAGTTTACCATAAACTCTTGTTAATTACTTTTAAATTAGTTCGTTTTCTAGATTGACAAAACCCATGATACTCATCTTGGGAAAAAACTACACATGATACTGTCGCTTGTAGTATAAGGTTTGTCGTGCTTAAGTGCCGTCAACAAGCTTTTCTGGCGCCATTGCCGAAGAACTAATTAGTCGAGTCCTAATTTATTTGAGTTTATGTATATATTTAATTTTGTCTTTTTCTACTAGTTTTAGTAGTTAGTTTATGTTTTCTGATTGTGTGCTAATTAGTTTTTCTAATTGTGTTCTAATTAGTTTGTGAGTTATAATTCTCTAGTTTGTGTTTAGTCTTCGTGTTCTAATCTTGTTCTCTAATTGTGTTCCTGTGTTCGTCGTTCATTTTTATGTTCATTCGTAGTTTGGACTAATCCAACAACTTTGCTGTTATTAGATTTTTGTTTTTGTTTTTATGTTTTTCTTAATTTAGCCTTTTATTTTGTGACTTTTATTTTATTTTAGTTTATTCTGCTTTATTTACTTTTTTGCATTTAATTTTATAATTAGATAGTTTTGTTTAGCTCTTCTATTTGTTTAATTTTTTATAAACTCTTTTAGGATATAGTTTGCCTTTGAATATTTGCTTTGACTAACATTACAGAAAAATGGGTTTCGGTCCAATAAAAAAAAGAAAGTTAGGTTTGTAACTCTTTAATAGTAGGTGCTAACGCTGTTAGTGGCTTATGATCTGCTATTGAGTTTTTCTAAAGCTATCACGAAGGAATAATTATGGTGATAAAGGTATGTCTACTATGTCAATTAAGTTTTTAAGACTAATGTTCTTTGAAGTTTGTTTGTTCTAAACTACAGATAATGGAAGCAACGATAATTAGCCGAGTAGGTTCCGGAAGCTAAGAATTGCTTAAGTACAAGGAAGATAAAGACAATGAAAGTTTATCTCAAAACCAATACAAGCTCCACCCAAATCTCGACGTACTCTCAGGATTCAGGACAGCAACATCTTGTAGTGCCAATTTGAAGACCTTAAAGACGTCAAATGAAGAAAGTCCGAATACCAAAGTTGTAGATTTTTTCGAGCTCTTCAAGATAGGGTCTGAATTTGCATTATTTGGATATCAGATGAGGAAGTTTTGGTCAAAATACTAAAAGTGCAGAGCAAGGGAAGCTGAATTTCGGAAAAGACAAAAGTATTCTTCTCCAACGCTCGATGGTGCATGCAATCATGGCATTCCAAGGATGAAGTCACCATGGAGTTAAGACTTCAACTTCACTTCTTCCAAATTAAGCTAATTCTTGTATTAATCATAAATATAATTAAAGTTTACCTATGTTTGATTAGGCATGTTTCATAATGATTATTAAAATGTTGTTTGGTTAATTGTTATCCTTATATCCTTTTTTGTGTTTTGTTTTTACTCTTTTTTTTTTATTTTTGTTCCTTTAATACATACTTCAGAAATCATTTAGACTAGTTTCTTTTTTATACATGATTTATGATCCATATCTTTGTAATGCTTAATTTCAACATGTTCTGGCCGAAGTCAAAGATCCCCCATGTTCTTTTAGTACATCTTTTTACTTTAATTAGTTAATTGAATCTACTCATGCATAGAGATGGTTAAGGTTTGCTAGTTCATTGTTTCTCAAGTTTAAGATTGGATATAAATAAAAAAAAACTAAAAGCCAAGATTTGTGCAAAAGTAGAAGTGGCCCGACCGCTTATTCCTCCGTAAGTAGTTCGGTCCAGATTTAATTTTTGTACAAATTGTTTTTAAAATTTTAAACGTGAGCATGTGCATGTTTCTCGTGACTTATTATCTGTGCACAATTTTATTTTTTAAAAAATTTTAAGATTTCAAAGCGTTTGGTTTATTTACAAAAAGAACCCTTGTTAGAATTTTATCTAAGCCTAATTTTATTTTGTTTTGTTTTTTTTAAAATCATCTCTCTAATTTGGCCAAAATCATTAGGAACCTGTCTTGTGTATCTTTTGTTTGATTTTATAAATCATGTTCATCTATGAGTTATATATGTCTTAGTGTTTTGCTATGTGATTTCAATTTAGATTATACTTGTCTTTGATTCGTGAATCAAATGTTTGTTTAAACCAATCAACCATGTGACTTTACTTTTATCTCTAATTTTTGCCATGATGCTATATGTCACACCCAGTTTTAGAAACAAAACCAAGTGCTAACCATGTATGTGCCAGGATCAGTTTAACCACATACACAGCATAAACAAAAATAATAACACAACCAGTACTTTAACTTAAGAGTAATAACCAATATTACAGACCATAATGTCTTTATCGAAATCGAGTAACTTAGCGGAAGCGAAATAACTAAATGACAGCGGAAGATGACCAATGCTCCACAGGCAACTGACGGATGGCACACCAGCCTAGAACTCGTCGTAGTCTTGGAACTCCTGATTAGGATTCATCACCTTTCCCTTCCGGATCTGAGCAGCGGTTGCAATGGATGCAACGTGGTATAAAACAAGCAAGAATGAGTACATAACGCACTCAGCAAGTATTCCGTTTAGGATAAAAGTGGACTGGCTTTATAGTGGACAGGCATAGCAGTTGCTTTTAGTTGGTCAAGTTTTAATTACTATCAATGATTAGCATAACCCATCCCTTTATTGTAAAGACAGTAAAACATATTAAAAAGATAAGCATGAACCATAACCATATCCATCTTCATTACCATGATCACCATGAGCCATTCACCTTGAAGCTGAAACTCTAATCTGTGAGGGTCCAGGCCGCTCTTAACCGTGAGCACGGCTGATATATCAGTTTTAAACACTCTCGAGAGGTTGTACATCTTTACCCACAAGTCATGATTCCCATATGCCTAAGGGTGGATCAGACCCCATATATTCATTACCTTGGATGAATCGGCAGGGTTTCATTACGAGACCTTTACAAAGAATTCCTAGAGTTATGGCCCACTCGTTACAGGTTACTCCAGTTAACTAAAGATATGAGAGTTCCGTTCCAAAGGGTGACAGATCAAACTGCACCTCATTGGCAAAGGGCAAAGTCCCATATCCCCCAGACCCCTCATACGCCATGTTTCAGGAAAGTAAGCCAAAACTCTAGTTCATCTAATTAATCAGTCAAGCCCAGTGCCCATGTGAGTCTTGTGGTTGAACTGTTTTCCTGGGTGGTCGCTCGGCGAACCGATCCTTAGGGCGAAGCACTTGAGCAAAACCAACAAAACATGCTCAAGCCTCCATGTTGTTAAAACCAAACTTTTATCATCAGGTTCATCATTACTTAGTCAAGATTAGCAACATAAATAAAGTGAGTTGAGCGAAAGCAATTAATTTACAACATCACAGCCCTCCCAGATTATAAAACTTGTAAAGGTATATGAGGCTAGTCATCCTTATTAGGAGCATGCAATATTAGGCTCTAGATCATGTGATTAAAGTAAAATAGGACATAGGTCAAAGAATACTTGCCTTCCTCAGCAAAAACTTGCTCAGGAACTTCCCAAGGTGGATTCTCGACAAACTCGGACGGAACGTCGGCTACACGTTGCATACATACAAGCAATGAGCATTTAATTAACTAAAACAGTACACCAAACATCATAAACAGAGGTTAAAAAGGTTTTAGAATTAATCTACACTTTATTACGATTTCGTAGGTTCAAGAATCGTTCAAATCGGAGTTAAAACGCAAAAGATATGAATAAAACAAGTTTAAAGGCTTAAAATAAAGAGAATTTGAAACTCCAGGGGCTAAACTGCGAAAACCAGGGGTTTAAAAGAAATAGATTGGACTGCGGGTTGATTTTCCAAAAGCTCAGGGTCTCTTTCGCAAAACTCCGCGCTGACCGGGATTGACCAGGACCGCGGGTTAATTATCAAAAAGATCGGGGTCTAAACCGTAAAGCCAGGGACCTAGATCTAATAAATCTGGACCGCGGGTTAATTCTCAGAAAACCCAGGGACTCTTTAGCAAGAATGCGGCCGCTGACCGGTATTGACTCCAGTCGCGCGCGCTCTGGGCCGTTGGATCTAGATCGGACGGGTGGGATTGGATCGGGGAAAAGAGAGGGCTCCGGCGATGGGTTCGGCCGGCACCGCTCGATGGACTCGGCGGAGCTTCGCCGGAGGGAGCTTCGCCGGAGCTCCGCGTTGTTGCGGCTCCGGTGGCCTAGGCTGGGCGGGGAAGGGTGCGCGAGCGAGAGCGCGACGCAGCGAGGCAGACGAGGCGGGTGCGACTACGGCGCAGGGGCCGGTGGCGGTCGACGACATGGCGGTGCGGAGAAGCGACTCCGGCGAGCAATTGCCGGAGCCTTGGGGAACGATTGAGGACGGGATCGGGTTAGTTAGCTTCCATACCTCAATGCGAAGGCGCGGGTGTAGGTGTGGACAACGGCGAGGCGACAACGGCGTACGGCGACTTGCGGCGGCGTCCGCGGGCTCTCTGCGTGGAACGACGGCGCTAGGGCTTGTTGGGGCTACGGACGTCGAGGGCGGCCGCTTATATAGGGCGGAGACCGAGGCTCGCAGGAGGGAAAAAAGGAAGGCGGCGCGCGAGAAGGAAAGTCCGAGCTTGGCTTGTCCAGACGGCGAGTCCGCCTCGGACTTGTGTCCGCGCGACGCAGGCAGGGAGAAGGAAAGCGGGATTGCGGCAAGGAAGGGCGGAGGCGGGCGTGTGACCCTCGGGCGAGGCCGGGCGCAGGCACGAGGCGCGGGACCGAGACCACTGCGCGGGCGCTGGCTTGAGCGTGCCTCCGTCGGCGTCGGACCGAGAAAGGAAGGAGGGAGGAGAGCGATGACAGGCGGGGCCCGCCCGTCAGAGAGAGGAGGAGGGAAGGCGCGGCCTGTTGGGCCGTTCTGGCCGCAGGCTGGGCCGGCGGGGCGCGCGGCTGGGCTGGCGCCCAGAGGGAAAAAGAGAGGGGAGGGGAGGATGGGCCGGCGGCGGTTTAGGCCCAAAGAGAGGAAGAGAAGGAAAAGAAAGTTTTCTGGGTTGTTTGAAATTTGAGAAACTTTGTATAGATGCAAAAGAGTTTAAATTCAAACTTTGAACACTGCAAATCACCCAATAAAAATATGCAAAGACATGAGTGCTCAAACATGTTGTTCCTATGTTTTATTTTAGTTGGTTAATTTGAAAACAAAATAAAATCATGATGTCATGCACATGAACAAATGAATTTAATTATTTATTTTGCAAAGAATTTTCAGGTAACAAAAATTAGGGTGTTACAAACCTACCCCCCTTAAAGAAATCTCGTCCCGAGATTTTAGGATTGGCTAGCAAAGAGTTTCAGGGAATCTATTATAGAGTCATCTTTTGGTAGCTGCTTCTCCGGTACCCTTAAATTCTCCTGCCTGGGGTATGTACATCAAAACTTCTAGGTGTTCCTCGGATAGAGTAGTCAAAGTCACCTTCCTCTCTGCACATATATTATTCTATTGAAATTTTGCAACCAATTCATTCCGAAATTGACATCTATTCCACTTGTTTCCAAAGCTATAAGGTCAGCAGGAAATTCTACCCCCCTTAAATTAATTTTGGTACTCGGACAAACACTGCCTATCTTCAGTCTTTCCTCCTAGTAAACTTACTAACATGGGACCTTCAATGGTTGCTACTGGTATTTTATGATGGCTCCCATATTGGACAGTAATAAATGAACGCGAGGCACTAGAATCAAAAAGGATCAAGGCAGGGTGCAAAATCTACGAAGAACGTACCTAGCACTCCGTTGAGAGCTCCTTGCATAACCTCGGCTAACACACAGTTCACTTGTCCATTTGTACTGCGCTGCTGGCCAGAAGCCGGAGTGATGGAGCCTCCTCTTGGGATTTGTTGCGGTGTATTTTTCTGCGGGCACTGCTGGGACCAATGACCGGTTCCTCCACACTTGAAACAATTGTTACTTCCTGACTGTACTGGCGTGCCGGCTTTCACAGGAGTGCTAATAGGGGTCTGATGATGCTGCGCTTGATTGTTGGAGTGCTGTACTTGACCATTGCCTTGTTGTCCGGTGCTTTGTGTAGGGTGGTTCTGGTAATAGGTTGATCCAGAGTACTTAGGTCGGGTGTTGCTGCTAGATTGTTGCGCCTTTTTCTTACGCTTCTTCTCTTCCATCTCGCGACGAGTATTTTCCGTCACAATGGCTCGGTCTATTAAATGCTGGCAGTTAGGGAAAGTGTGGTTCATGAGCTGGTACCTGAGTGGATCGACCAAGCCTTTGAGGAAACGGTACTGCTTCTTGGGATCGGTATCAACTTCCTCTGGACAGTAGCGGGACAGCTGTAGGAATTTATCCCGATACTCACTGACAGACATAGCACCCTGAGTGAGTGCTAGAAACTCCTCTTTCTTCAATGACATCACACCAGCTGGAACGTGGTGTGCTCTGAATCTCTCTGTAAATTCTTGCCAGGTGATAGTGTTGGGGTGGTCATGAGCCAAGCGGTACGATTCCCACCATTGTTGAGCGGCACCCCGTAGCTGGCGAGGACCGTAGAGAACTTTCTCCTGGTCGGTGCACTGAGCGACGTCCAGCTCCCGTTCTATTGCGCGGAGCCAGTCTTCTGCATCCATAGGATCGGCAGAGTGAGTGAACACAGGTGGGTGTCCTTTCATAAATTCTGCGCGTCCGTCTCGCGGTTGAGGCGGTGGTGGTGGGGGTGGTTGCTGCTGCGCCTGGTGCATGGCTGCCACTGCTTGACCAAGAGCTTGTATCACTTGGGTCTGGTTCATGATCAGTTGTTCCATAGTCATTGGTGGCGGTGGATTTGGGAGTCCTCCGTTTCCACGACCTCCTCTACCTCCACGACCACGACCACGACCACGTCCCGTATTCATCTGATTTGGCCAAGTATATCATTAGCACTTATCCCAGATCATTGGTCGCATTCAACATTGGTAACCAAGATAGATAAGATAAAGACCTAATCATAGATAGAGTAAGGCTGTTCCCAAACTAGCTATCTTTTATTAAACCTTTTAAACATCCAACCAAAAGACTAAATTGTGGATATTACCCCACAACTTAAGCACTCATTACAAAGAACCAAATCATCCATATGACACCATCACAAGCAAACGTGCACACTGTTAAACGATCTAAGTCTATCCGATCTAACTAAACTAGACGATGCTAATGGACCCTATTACAATGGTAACTCTCCTAAGGATGCCGAATGTAGGTCCTTGCTGTTGGATCATTGTAGCGGACCCTCTTCCTTGGTGGGTAGTAGACGGGGTTGAACAATGGCATGCTTGGTGTGATTTGAGCGCGCAATCTTGAAATTTCCAGCCTTGCCGTGCACAACTCCTCAGCAAGGGCATTGTAATCGGTGTTGAGCGCAACAAGGTAGTCGACAATAGCTTCAAGGCGCGGGTTCTTCTCTGCGGTAGGAGTAACGATCCACGTGTCGAGTCCTCCAGGCTGACGGCGGGTAAGGTAACGCAGCGTACCATCGGCTAACTGGCTGTGGCAAGAGTAGCATAGGGTCGTCAGGGCTTCCTGAGCTGCATCACTGATGGCGGCTTCATAGTTGTGGCGAAGGGCAGGGGCGTAGCTGAGGGCGATGTCCCGACGTGCTCCATACTCATCCAAAACGCTGATCTGTACTGCCATTGCCCACTCTTCTTGATAGATACGGTGACGATAGCGAGTTCCCACATACGTGACCCACGCGTGGCCAAGTCGGAGCCTCACTAACGCTTCCCGCAACATCCGAGGAAACGGCAGTGGGTAGTCGAACCAACGGTGGACGCTCTCGTTCCAGCGATCTTCATTCTCGTTTTGTTGTTGTTGGGCTTGTCCTCCGTCTTGACCTTGAGCTGCGGCTTGGTCTTCTGGAACAGCAGGTGGCACTTCCGGCGGCACTTCAGGCTCTTCTGACTGCTCCTCATCTGACGAATTTGGCACTAGTTCTTCGGGGTCCTCCTCTTCAGTGTCGTTCAGGTCTTCCCACTCTTGTGGCGGAGGGGACGGTGGGGTTGGTGTTGGCAGCCTGGTCTTGTCAAGTCTACCAATGCGTCCACCAACACGCATGCGAGCTCCACGCTTAAAGCTCGACATCTACAGGCCCACAACGGAAGAAACAGTTCTATTATGGGATAGATAAGTAGATATAGAAGGTCAGACTTGAAATAGACAAGCATAGATATCCAAATTAGCATATATTGCAAGTATTTGAAGGGAGAAAGCAAGAAAAGGTAAGTAAAATCCTTAAAAACGACCAGTTCTATTCTAGGCTTGCGTCCTACGGTCAGCACGGCTCTGATACCACTTTTGTCACACCCAGTTTTAGAAACAAAACCAAGTGCTAACCATGTATGTGCCAGGATCAGTTTAACTACATACACAGCATAAACAAAAGTAATAACACAACCAGTACTTTAACTTAAGAGTAATAACCAATATTACAGACCATAATGTCTTTATCGAAATCGAGTAACTTAGCGGAAGCGAAATAACTAAATGACAGCGGAAGATGACCAATGCTCCACAGGCAACTGACGGATGGCACACCAGCCTAGAACTCGTCGTAGTCTTGGAACTCCTGATTAGGATTCATCACCTTTCCCTTCCGGATCTGAGCAGCGGTTGCAATGGATGCAACGTGGTATAAAACAAGCAAGAATGAGTACATAACGCACTCAGCAAGTATTCCGTTTAGGATAAAAGTGGACTGGCTTTATAGTGGACAGGCATAGCAGTTGCTTTTAGTTGGTCAAGTTTTAATTACTATCAATGATTAGCATAACCCATCCCTTTATTGTAAAGACAGTAAAACATATTAAAAAGATAAGCATGAACCATAACCATATCCATCTTCATTACCATGATCACCATGAGCCATTCACCTTGAAGCTGAAACTCTAATCTGTGAGGGTCCAGGCCGCTCTTAACCGTGAGCACGGCTGATATATCAGTTTTAAACACTCTCGAGAGGTTGTACATCTTTACCCACAAGTCATGATTCCCATATGCCTGAGGGTGGATCAGACCCCATATATTCATTACCTTGGATGAATCGGCAGGGTTTCATTACGAGACCTTTACAAAGAATTCCTAGAGTTATGGCCCACTCGTTACAGGTTACTCCAGTTAACTAAAGATATGAGAGTTCCGTTCCAAAGGGTGACAGATCAAACTGCACCTCATTGGCAAAGGGCAAAGTCCCATATCCCCCAGACCCCTCATACGCCATGTTTCAGGAAAGTAAGCCAAAACTCTAGTTCATCTAATTAATCAGTCAAGCCCAGTGCCCATGTGAGTCTTGTGGTTGTACTGTTTTCCTGGGTGGTCGCTCGGCGAACCGATCCTTAGGGCGAAGCACTTGAGCAAAACCAACAAAACATGCTCAAGCCTCCATGTTGTTAAAACCAAACTTTTATCATCAGGTTCATCATTACTTAGTCAAGATTAGCAACATAAATAAAGTGAGTTGAGCGAAAGCAATTAATTTACAACATCACAGCCCTCCCAGATTATAAAACTTGTAAAGGTATATGAGGCTAGTCATCCTTATTAGGAGCATGCAATATTAGGCTCTAGATCATGTGATTAAAGTAAAATAGGACATAGGTCAAAGAATACTTGCCTTCCTCAGCAAAAACTTGCTCAGGAACTTCCCAAGGTGGATTCTCGACAAACTCGGACGGAACGTCGGCTACACGTTGCATACATACAAGCAATGAGCATTTAATTAACTAAAACAGTACACCAAACATCATAAACAGAGGTTAAAAAGGTTTTAGAATTAATCTACACTTTATTACGATTTCGTAGGTTCAAGAATCGTTCAAATCGGAGTTAAAACGCAAAAGATATGAATAAAACAAGTTTAAAGGCTTAAAATAAAGAGAATTTGAAACTCCAGGGGCTAAACTGCGAAAACCAGGGGTTTAAAAGAAATAGATTGGACTGCGGGTTGATTTTCCAAAAGCTCAGGGTCTCTTTCGCAAAACTCCGCGCTGACCGGGATTGACCAGGACCGCGGGTTAATTATCAAAAAGATCGGGGTCTAAACCGTAAAGCCAGGGACCTAGATCTAATAAATCTGGACCGCGGGTTAATTCTCAGAAAACCCAGGGACTCTTTAGCAAGAATGCGGCCGCTGACCGGTATTGACTCCAGTCGCGCGCGCTCTGGGCCGTTGGATCTAGATCGGACGGGTGGGATTGGATCGGGGAAAAGAGAGGGCTCCGGCGACGGGTTCGGCCGGCACCGCTCGATGGACTCGGCGGAGCTTCGCCGGAGGGAGCTTCGCCGGAGCTCCGCGTTGTTGCGGCTCCGGTGGCCTAGGCTGGGCGGGGAAGGGTGCGCGAGCGAGAGCGCGACGCAGCGAGGCAGACGAGGCGGGTGCGACTACGGCGCAGGGGCCGGTGGCGGTCGACGACATGGCGGTGCGGAGAAGCGACTCCGGCGAGCAATTGCCGGAGCCTTGGGGAACGATTGAGGACGGGATCGGGTTAGTTAGCTTCCATACCTCAATGCGAAGGCGCGGGTGTAGGTGTGGACAACGGCGAGGCGACAACGGCGTACGGCGACTTGCGGCGGCGTCCGCGGGCTCTCTGCGTGGAACGACGGCGCTAGGGCTTGTTGGGGCTACGGACGTCGAGGGCGGCCGCTTATATAGGGCGGAGACCGAGGCTCGCAGGAGGGAAAAAAGGAAGGCGGCGCGCGAGAAGGAAAGTCCGAGCTCGGCTTGTCCAGACGGCGAGTCCGCCTCGGACTTGTGTCCGCGCGACGCAGGCAGGGAGAAGGAAAGCGGGATTGCGGCAAGGAAGGGCGGAGGCGGGCGTGTGACCCTCGGGCGAGGCCGGGCGCAGGCACGAGGCGCGGGACCGAGACCACTGCGCGGGCGCTGGCTTGAGCGTGCCTCCGTCGGCGTCGGACCGAGAAAGGAAGGAGGGAGGAGAGCGATGACAGGCGGGGCCCGCCCGTCAGAGAGAGGAGGAGGGAAGGCGCGGCCTGCTGGGCCGTTCTGGCCGCAGGCTGGGCCGGCGGGGCGCGCGGCTGGGCTGGCGCCCAGAGGGAAAAAGAGAGGGGAGGGGAGGATGGGCCGGCGGCGGTTTAGGCCCAAAGAGAGGAAGAGAAGGAAAAGAAATTTTCCTGGGTTGTTTGAAATTTGAGAAACTTCGTATAGATGCAAAAGAGTTTAAATTCAAACTTTGAACACTGCAAATCACCCAATAAAAATATGCAAAGACATGAGTGCTCAAACATGTTGTTCCTATGTTTTATTTTAGTTGGTTAATTTGAAAACAAAATAAAATCATGATGTCATGCACATGAACAAATGAATTTAATTATTTATTTTGCAAAGAATTTTCAGGTAACAAAAATTAGGGTGTTACACTATAATATTATATATGTGTGCACTATGAGCTAACCATGCAGAGAAATTCACACTTCATTTGAAACAACAAGAGCAATGTGTAAAAGAGTACAAGACAAATTCATGACGATTGATATAAGGATTTGAGAAGATTTAAAGACATCAACAGAATTTGCAAAAGTTTGATTGTGTTTTAAGTTGAAGAGTGAATGGACTAAATGGAGGAGGAATTGAAGATAAGAATCAAGCCCATGAAACTTCAAGATCAACAATGGTGGACTCAGACAATTTCTATCAAGATCCAAATCCAAAAGGTTGAAGATTGTCAACATCGGGAAAGCGGAAAATATGAAGCTGAAGATGTCATCAACATGGAGTTCGACCTTAAAAGGCAAAGACAGAATATTTTCTTATATTTAGAAAGCCCATGAAGTCATCTTTCCAATGCAATAAGAATCATTCAATTTGAAGATTTCTACAAGGAGCAATATGCAAATCATTAAAAGCTGCGTGAGCTGAATTGAAGTGTGGACAAAACGCAGTGCTTGAGTAAAATGGGCATAACTCTTTCATACGGAATCGGATTTTAACGCATAAGTACTCGTTGGAAATATAATTTCAGAGGCTATGCAATGGATCTATTGTTTAAGGTATGTTCTGTTCGAAATTAAAAAGATATACCACGAGAAAGGAGGTGAAAGGAACAATGGTGATGTCTACTTGAGAAAGATGATGGCAACAACAATGAACAAGGCTTGGGTGGTGCCTCCATGAGATTTTCATGATCAAGTTCAGTTGCAAGGAACTTTAAATACATTGCCGCATGAACACACAAGCAGAAGATTATGCACACAAGTGATGTTATGATCAAGACACGATGAAGCTGCACAATCAAGTTATCAAACTGCATGTATACTTCGGATTCTTACTCCAAGGACCATGGCTTCACTTCAACAGAGATAAGTAAGAAGTCTAACTTTACGATTTTAAATTAAGCGTTTTTCGGGAGGCAACACGTCTAATCATTTCTTTTTAGTGCTGAGAGTTTTAGAGTCTTTTAAGGCTTTTAATATAGAAATGGGAAGCATGACACCACCCTTTGAATTTTTAGCTTATGGCTAGTTAACTTAATCTAACCTTTATTTTAGTTAACACCATCACTTCTATTTAATTTGTGTTTTCCACCTTACATTTGTATTATCATTTGTTTCTCCACACTTATTTTATTAGCTCTGAAATTTTCGTAAACCTCATGATGGATGCTTTATATTTACGTTACTTCTTGGACCGAGTTTTCTTTTTTGTAAATTTAGTGTATGGTGTTTAGATTTAATTTAAGACCATCATCATTTGGTATAATTGAAAGTTTCTTGCTAATCATGTCTCTTGTGGATAAATTTTTTGAATTTGTTTTTCATATTTCATGCATAAACCACCCTGTTATATTTATATTAGAATTGCATGTTTATAATTGGCTTGGTTGCTAATTAACTTCATGATGTGTGCTTTCATGTTTATGTTAATACGTCGACACTGTTTTTCTAAGCAATTTCATATAAACATGGTGCTTATATTAAATTGTTGATCATCATGATGAAGTAAATTAACCTTGCTAGGTTTTCATAATTTCATTTGATTAGTTTATAAGCTTTGCAATGTGCTTTGTTTTTCTTATGCTTTTAAGTGTTGATAATCTTGATAAAACATGGTGTTTTAATTTTGGTTAACTAATGTTTTGATGGCTATAAAGAGGCTTAGCAATTATGTTGTAAACATGGTGTTTAGAACTTGATTTAATCATTGTCCTTGTTTATATGCTTATCTCTCGCAGAATTACACTCTTGCATACACTCATTGAGTTTTTGTTTTTCTTTTATTAAAATTAATTATGCCATAAGTTTAAAATTAATGGGGACAATATTAGATTGTGGTAAATTGCTTCTGCTTTCGACCGTTACCTCAAGAGTAGTATGTGCACTTGAATTGTTTTGCAATAAATTATTTAATTACAAGAAAATTGAAGTAATATCCGGTAACATATTTCTAACACCTTCTCTTTTTATTTTAAATTCTGTATTTATTTACCCATATCTATTAATTTGGTGTTCACTTTGTGTTTCTCTTGTTTTAAGTATGTTAGTTTAGATTTAAAGTGTGATTAATGCTATAACCATGGTCTATGCTTAATTAATTAATGCTTTCAAGAAAATGATGAAAGTCGTCGCTTTATCTTTATCATGCCTTGGTTTTGATTAGTTAAATTAGCAGGCTCTCATGATACATGTTTAATTGAACTAGCCAGCAATTCTGTGATTGATTATGATTGTTCATAAAAACCCATATAATTTAATTTTTGTAGGGTTTAATCTTTATCATGATCATCTCCTTGTTTATTTTTTACTGCTTATAAAATTCCATGATTAACTTTATAAGATTATCTTGCAATAGTCATTCCTACAAATTTTAGATTTATCAAATTTGTTTTTCAAGTGAGTTGGATCAAGACTGTGATCTAGGGTGTGAGATTTAGAAGCTGGTCATTCATTTTTGCGTATCTTTTCTTTGCTAGCCTTTCTATCCATATATTGTGTCTCTCTACATTGGAGAGAGTACAAACTTCGCTGAATATCCATCCTTAAACCAAGAATATCTTTTTGTGTATCCTCTTTGACCACAACCTATTATTTTTTGGAGTATTTAAGGAATTAATTATTTTTCATTTTATTAGACAGCTCTATCCTCTAAGTTAAATTGTTTTAGATACATACTCAAGGGCGAGGATGAATATTGTTAAAGAGTGGGGATAGAGGGCTTCCTTGTTATACGCTATGAGATTTTATTTATAAAGAGAGATTTTTGAGGGGGCAAAAGCAAAAAAAAAGGAAAGAAAAGGGAAAAAAAAGGAAGACCAAGTGGTCGCCCAAAAGAGAAAAAAAATAAAAAAAATAAAAAAAAGAGAGAGTTGCCCCTCAATAATCTTTTTAGTTTTTAAAAAGTTTTTGTATTTAGTTTTTTTAGTATTAGTAAGGGATATCCTATTTATATATACTACATAAAATATTCCAACCATGTGCAATCCGATAACAGAGACTTCATTTGTGCCTTGACATCATCCATTGACACTTGCACATGTCCACTCTTCTAAATGTGTGTGTTCCATCCTTTTTCTCTCAACATTATTTTTATTCTATGATCTTTAACCAGCAGATTTCTTTCTTGGTTTGATAATATTTTGAAAACAATTTTTGATTAGGATTCATACCAAGCTCCAGATAAGCTTCCACCTTATATATATCTTTATTGAATACCATTTAGATATCGAGAGACTGGAAAGTTGAGTGTGTTCCTTTGGCTTTGCAAGAATTTATCTACTAAATGTTTGATTATTTTTTTCAAAAATTTATTGATAAAATAAGGAGATGTGTCATTGATAAATTTGAATTCTTGCTAATTCTTTTATTGTGGGATGAGTTTATTTGAATATCTTTTCTTTTATGATTTGCTGGTGCACATTAAAAATTTTAATAGAGAGCTTGTTACTTTGATTAATTAAGATTAAGGTATGAAAAAGTTAATATAGGGCGATGCTGATTCTTGACTTACTCGAGGATGAGCAAGGCTTAAGAGTGGGGATGTTGTTGACGCGGTCTATGAACGAATATTTTGTATCATTTTACATAGTTTTTCATTGATTTTAAGCGTTAACTGTATCTTTTACTAACATTTATCACCGATTATTGTGGATTGTGCAACATTGTCTTGGAAATGTGCTATATGTGATTTTTACAGGTTTTTGACCAATTTTCGTGAAATTCACAATGATCTATGTCGAGTGAAAAAAGACCTCTGAGACGACATTTATTGAAGATGATGATCAAGGAAGGCTAGGTTGATTCATGTCCCCTCTGTGTTAATCAATGCTTTCTAATTAGAAGCTTCAAAAAGGTGTTAAGAGCTAATAGGAATTGGAGACAATTATTCAATAAAGTCATCAAATATGTCAAAGACTAGAAGACTTCGTCAAATCTCGGCCCATAAAAAATATTCCAGAAGCCCAAGAGTCCGAGAGGCCCCGCATGAACATTACTTAGGCATCAAGCAACGTCCCCGTGAAAGATGGAAACAAACCGACGCAGGAAAAGTCCTGGTCGGCCGGCTAGACCCCTCTGGGTCGGCCGACCAGACCTATCCGTACGTCGGTTCGAGGTTTCCTTTCTACCACGTATTCTCCAGGGTATAAGTAGCGACCATAGACCCCGGGACAAGGCATCCAATTCATTATCAAGGCGATAAGATGTAGAGATGAGGGACAACAACTAGATGATGATAGTAGAGGGTCGAGTTTCTAGTCTAGGATTAGAGTTCTTCTAGTTTCTAGAGGTGATTCTAGCCCTTGCGTGGTGCTCTAATTATCTAGCTCCAGAGGTCTCAAGAGCTATAGCCATGGTTGTAAGTATGATACAATTTATTAATGAAACATTGTTCTTGTCTAATTATCATGTTCTTGTTCTAATTATGCTTGTTCTAACTCTAATTAGCTTTAGATCTATATGCTTATTGATTAGAGCATGTCTTTAATGGTTATATTCATCTAGCGTTCTTGATCGTTGATCTAGCTTACTAATGATATAGTTGTATATCCAGTTCTTTTGATCATGGTGATTAGAGGCTCTAGTTGTGCTAATTATGTTATTAGACCATATAAAGTAATTAGAGGTGCATTCTTTAATTATGTGTCTGTTGAAAGCTTTTCGTCGATTACCTGGTTACTAGTGATAGTAGAGTCCGGGGAAAGGTTAAGCCGATTTAGAGGGTTAGGTTGATTGATCTTGATTTAATTATGTTACGATGAATATGCTTGCACATGCTTGTTTACCTTGAGCTACTAGTTATCTCGCTACTTTAATCTTGTTGTGTTGCTCGTTATCATGCATGTCTTGAATCCAATTAAACCTTGATTAGACTCTAGTCAATACCCTTTGATTAGTGTTTTAATTCTGTTCTAATTGTTTATCTTATATATATTAGTATATTTTATACTTTGTTTAGATTAGTTTAATGCTTGGTTTAGAGTTAGATTATAACCTCTTTTATACATTTAGTTTACCATAAACTCTTGTTAATTTGTTCTAAATTAGTTCGTTTCCTGAATTGACAAAACCCATGATACTCATCGTGGGGAAAAGCTACACACGATACTGTCGCTTGCAGTATAAGGTTTGCCGTGCTTAAGTATCGTCAACATTATCCTCCACCTCCGGCATGGCCTTGTGCCGCCGAGTGGAGCATCGAGACGCCGCGCGCACGCTGTGCGCGCACCATGTCCGCCATGGCGTCGCACACGAGTAGAGGAAGGGAGAGGAGAGGAAGGGTGGAGAAGGAGAGAGAGGGAGGGAGAGCGCGCCGCGCGCTTTAGTCGCCGCCGGCGAGAGCCGGAGGGCCGCTGTGGCGGGAGGCCGCCGGCGCCGCCGCCGCGGCATGCACGCCGAGCGGGAGCACGCGCGACGCGCGCGCCCCGCGCCTAGCTGGGCCTCGGCCGGGCCAAAGGCCGGCTAGGCCTGGCTAGATGGGTCGGAGGGAGGAGAGAAGGGAAAGTGGGCCGGCCCGGTTAGAGGTTTGGGCTGGGTTGGCTTGCGAGGGGGGAAAACAGACCAGGGCAATGGTTTAGGGGGCCAAATAAAACTTTTGCTTATTGAACTAAATTGGGCCATGGGCTTCTTTTTTTTTCTGAATTTCTTTTCCTTTCCAAATTAATTTAACCTTAGCCTAATTTTAAAGGTGTTAATTTGTTTAATTAGGTAAATCATAATTTAATTAATTTAACTTATTTTGTCTTACCTATATTTTTATATATATCTTGAGTTATTTAATAAAATAATTTCAATAATTCATTTAAAGCTTCTAAAAATTAATTTAAATATGAGAAAAATTTCCAAAAATACTAGAAAATTATTATAAATTCTAGAAAATTGTTTACACACCTAATAAAATTATTTCAGCGTATGATGAGGTCCGGATAATTACTTCGGTGCCTCACCTTTTCTTTACAACTCTCTGTTGTTCTCTTTATAATAGGTTGATCATCCTCATACTTAAAAATCATGCATGTCATTCATTTAGGTACGTTGGTTTCGGTGCCGCCTGTTGGAGAACCATCTGAGGATACTCCTGTGGAGGTTTCTGAAGCCGGTCTTCTTGAAGCGCCGGAAGGATATATTCTTGAAGCTGTTCCAGATCCCACTAACCTAAACCAAGGCAAGCCCCGGTGCATGTCCTATCTTGTCTTTTGAGTCCTAATTAATGCGTTATGTTTGTGCATCAGAGTTAGAAGTTGATTGAAACCTTAGTACATGCTTAACCCCTGAATCCAGCATGATCAATCCTATACACGGTAGTTAGTATGCTTAACCAAAAAGAAAATGTTAGGCCGATTTTACTTTTAAAACTGAAATCTGAATATGAAAAGTTTATGAGATACGAAATTGGACAGTGGCGGGGGCAGTTATGTTTTCGGTATGGATAACTAAGAACCTTAATGAATGAACATGGATGTGGATCCTGACCCCACCCATGTTGCATAAGGCCGTCCGATGGTTGGCTCTGCTAGGGTGTTGAACGCGCCCCTTACGCGTGTCGACCTGAATTGGGCTCCGGTAACCTTTCATCCCTTTATACCTAAGGTTGGAACCGTCGCTCGCCCACTAGCTGGAGGTAGTAAGTCGGGTATCGTTGGATACCCGGGCGGTTCAGGCTAGGTGGTAGTTGGGATGCGAGGATGCCATATGCGGTGTCGACGTACACGCATATGGCGCGTGTTTGGGTTTCCTCCTGGGAGTGTACAAATCAATTCGAATCGCTAAACTTACCAGGTGTAAGCTGCCTGGGCACGCCCAACATCGTAGTTAAAAAGAGTAATTATTAGTTCTTCATAAAAGCATGTGTTCTATAAAGTGTTGGCTCTTGTTTGGAGTAGACTAGGCATAACTTAGCTGGGCAGGTAACAACTAAAAAGAAGTAAAGATCTTAAGAGCTAAGGATCTACAACTAGGCCTGCCGCAGTGTGAGTTGGCCTAACCAAATCGGCCATAGGATAGAAAGTCGGGTTTAGACCCAGTGGCCGGGTAAGTCTTGCTGAGTAATTAGTACTCAGGCTTTTTCGCTCATGTTTTTCTTCAGGTGAAGAATACACGCTCTGTCTGTGGGATCCATCTTTTGTTGTCCCCTAGTAATCCCCTGCATGTGGAAATTGCATCTTTGGGCAAGATGCAATTTCACTTTCTTGTTGACTTCAAAAGAGTTGTTGTCTTTTGGTTTAAGCCAAACCCCTTGGGAACTAAACCATCTTGTATAATTATTTTGGAGAACAGTGGTTTGTAATAACTTTTACTCTAATTTGTAAAACCTACTTTAAGTTATGTACGAAATGTTATATGATGTAATCTGTGGACTCCTTCGAGAGTCGCCCCTGAGCTCGATCCAGATGGAAAGGCTTAGTCTGGACTTATAAGTCCTGGCGGACTACCGGAATTAATGTGGGATTAGTACTTAAGCGGCGTTAAGTACTAAGCTTAGGTTAATTCGGGTGGTTCCGCCACACCTGCTTCCCCGCGACCACTACCACCTCAGCAACCACTACCACTGCAACCTGACAACAGCTCCTTTCCCTTGCCCGAAGCGACCACCGCCGATTCATACTCCTGCAAAATAAGGGCCTGTAAATTAAGTAGGAACTGCACTAAACCATAAAGACTTACTTCTTTGGCACCGTGAATAATATCGTTGTGACATGTTCAGGATTGCCATAGTAGGAGTATGACCCGGTCTCTCTGCTTCTTATCACACCTATCCAATAGCACTAGGAGCCAATCCAGTTCTGAATACCGCCACCACTCCTCAGGTGGCAATAACCAATACTGTCTCATAGCACCATGAAAGTCCGTCGCTGCCCGACAGCTTACTGTGGCATGATAGCTTGTTTTCGGCTCCAACCCACAAATTGTACACCAATTATCCTGCTCCAATGTTCATTTGTATTTGTTTTGTTTTGTTGGTAATATATCCTTGCATGCAAACATCTTGAATTTTGGGGGGCTAATGACAACATGCCAAGTACGCATATGACCAATGCCCAAGAGAAGATAGAGTTTGAAGTCCAATCAACATTGAAGTCCAATTTATTCGCGAGGCTGATTCGAACTGCTAGAGCAGGCCTCACGAAAATAGACACCTAGGTCACATACCGGTTCTGTTTTGGACGTTCTATCGATGCAAAGCTAAGGAGATAAGCTTTCCCCCCAAATGGTCCCATACTAAAATACGCTCCGAGTCGACGGTAATCGTCGAAACAATTTGACATCCAGAATCTGCCCAACACTTGTTTTTGGGCCTGAAGGCCTTATACTCCCTAGGGTTGCCTTGCCACCCTCTTGGCCGCCTCCTAGCCCTCTCTCTTGTATATATTCAGTAGCCATCACTAGAGTTCAGTTTAGATTTTTGCTTAGATTATTCTACCGTTGAACAGTTTCGCCGTGGACAATACTCCAGTTTGTGAGACCCCAATTTGTGTGATTAATCCTTTCTATTCGCAATTTCAGTTGTTTCTACCGTCTTCTTCGATTCGTAGGCAGGGATAAGCCGTCGTGGCGAGTTCAATCGTGTGTGCACGGTTGACAACCAGAGGAGACGTGGTGCTGCGATTGCAGGGTTGGACTTGTGTTGACTGGAAGCCAGATCGTGTGTGTCGTGCCTTCGCCAAATCAATAGGTATCTCCACCTAACGAAAGATCCGGAACTCCCATCCCCATCAAGTGGTCTTCAGAGCAAGGTTTACCGTCAGTTTTGCTTGCCATTATCCTTAGGTTTCATCCCATAGTTCTATAAAAAGCCATATAAAAGTTAGTGTTTATAGTTCATCATATACATAGCCAAGTTTAGATTGGGTTCTTAGATTGGTTCGAGTTTTGCATCGTGTGACCGTGTCTTTTTCCATCACGTCATCACGTCCGGTTCGGAATTGTCTTTGTCTAGTTCTTTATTTTGATGATATCTCCTGCATATGAACTCGGATTGTAGAGTTTTAGTACTTTTTGGAAAGCTATGGAAATTATCCACAACTTTGTCAATTGTGAGATTTCTAGAAAACGCCATTATGAGGGTCTAATTCTAGTTGGGAGCAAATCTGTGCGTGACCCAAAATTTTCTGAACAGTCTGTATTTCGGGTTCAATTCCATATATTGAAAAGAAAGCGAAAAAGTAGAGCTATAACTTTGGTATTATAAGTTTTCGCATTTGTGGTCATTAAGGATGCGAAATCGTCTCTACAAGTTTAGGTAGAAAATATATGATTTGCAGATGATATTATTGTGATAGTTCTAAATTGTATCTTTCTCTTGCTACACTTTTGAGAAGAAAAAAAGAAAGAAAAAAAAGGCAAATGCAAAAATAAAGAGCCGCACAAAAGAAAAAAATGAAAAAAAAATCAGAAGTGCTTGCATCATTTGTGTCCTTAGTACTTCGATGTATCTCTTGCTTGCTTAAACTAGTTATAGGAATAACTTTAGGCCAGTAACATTGACAATTACTTTGGACACTTATTCAACTTTTCTATTTGATTTCGATTTGTGCTAATCTTTGCTACTATATAAAGTCTCCCAAAGCTCCACATATATACTTCTGATCAGTACAAGTTCGATTTTTGCAATCGCTTCGCTCACGTCCTCACGGTATCACGAACCAGCCGCCGGTTGTACCGTCCACTGCTTTGCATTGGTAAGAACATTTGTAAGAGCTTGGTAACACGCTTGAGATTGTGTGACTTTATTCCTTAATCGCATCCTAGTACATAATAGAGAAATATACATTTGTATTTTTGCTTGTTTTCTACTAACAATGTCAGGTTACACCACTTCGCACATCAGAAGAATACAACCATTTGAGAGCTAGCCATGTCACTTTGAGAACATCATCGTCAAAAGGTTTAGATTATATCATACCACATCTTCCTTCATATGATGGTTTTGGTTCGGATAAGTACATAAATTGAAAAATTGAAATGGATAAAGTCTTTGTCCAATATTGTTTATGTGATAGAAGAAAGATAAAAAAATGCCACTAGTTCTTTAACCTCTTACGCTTCATTTTAGTGGAAAAGTATTTGTTATTATAATGAAAATCCACAAACTTGGAAAGATATAAAACGAACTATGTGAGGTTAATTTGTTTCTGATTCTCATACTATGAAACTACTTTGTGAATTGCAATATCTGCAACAACGTGATCAGACTATTAATAAGTATTATGATGAGCTACATGCTTTATTGTTGCACTGTGGTTTATATGAATCTGAGAAGGAAAGAATGAGAAGATTTTTAAATGGTTTTAATAATGATATTTATGATGTTCTTGGTGATATGCAATATAAGTCACTCCATGGTTTATTTATTCTTACTCGTGATATTAAAAATGAAATTAAATATGAGAGACAACAATCTACAAGGATTGAATATGATGTATGTGTTGCTGAAATTGAACATCATAACACACAACATATAGAGGTTCCCTTTGTTACTAACCATACACAAGATATTGAGAGCAATGATGCGAGAGACAACATGCTAATGGAGGATAAGCATTACATCAATCATGTATACACAGGTAATGATATGGGCGCAAAGATCACACAAGGTAAGGAAACTTTCGCTGCACCAAATCTGTCCACAGTTCATATTATTGAAGAACAATTCATAGTGGAATCTTGTGATAATTTTCTTTTATCACAAGATGATTGTGCCGCTTTTCTCTGTGGTAAAGAAGAGTTGTGCGATGATATTTCTATTATTTCTATGCCACAACTTGTGAATAAAGTTGATATTGATTCTACTGAACCAATACCTTGCGCTGAAAATAGATTTTTTCTTCCAATTACTACTATGTTGGATGAGTTAAAATTGTTATCTTCATTGAATACTTTAGAATATATTGAATTCGATATTCTTTATAATTTAAATAATTTGAACAAGAAACTTTTTGTGCATACTGATTTTCTATATTTATCAAAATATATGTATCATGTCATTGGCAAGTATGATAGTAAAGGAGAATATATGATTCATTGAGTTTATATCTGTTCAAATCTAAAATCTTCTTTTTGTTGGGCAACAATTTTCGTTTTGTTCTTCTTATTTGTTTTGTCACAACAGGTTCAATTTCAAAAAGAGAAGCAACATTAGATTATGTCAAGAATTTCAACGACTACTACCGTGAGCATTGATGACTTTGAATCGGGGATGATTTAAAAACCAAGAAAGAGAGAATGATGAGAACTATTCGCGAGGCCGGTTCAGACTGCTGGAGCAGGTAGCCCTGGGCAAATTACCCGATACCCAATATCCAGACCCGAATTATCCGGACCCGGACCCGAATTACCCGAATCCGAATTACCCAAACGCAATTTCGGATCCTGCCCCTAGAAACCCAAATTTATTTTGGGTAATTCGGGTCTTAGGCTCTGGTACCCGAATTACCCATATTACCCGATGTCCCTGTACTAGGCTGGCCCAACTTTGAGTGTGCACAGCCTAGCCCATTTAATCTACCGTAACCCAATAACAATAACCCTAATTTCCTCCCTGCCTCCTCAATCCCCTATCCCTCCCTCGCCATCCCCAGCTCCCAGGCTGGCTGCCACTCCGCCATCACCATCCCCATTGGTCGGCGGCCCCCACGCGACCGCCACCCGCCTACCCCCACGTCCTCGGCTCCTCGCCGGCATGATGCGGCACCCCCGACCCCCGCGACTGGCTCCCCGTCTCCGCGACCCCACCTAGCCGGCGCTGGCGCACACGTGATGTGGCATCCCCGCGGCCGACTCTGCGCCTCCGCGACCCCGCCTCGCCGGCGCCAGCGTGACGTGACATCCCCCATGGCCGGCTCCCTGCCTCCGCCGCCCCAAGATCCAGAGGAGCTAGGCCAAGTGCCCAGGCCGCCGCCCAACGCCCGCTGCCCGCCGGCCGCCAGTACTGCCGCCGCCGCCCGCCCGCCCCCGTGCTCCCATCGTGTTTGTTTAGTCCGCCGCATCACAAATCGAGATCTAGCAACCGAATGATATATTGTTCTATGTGACACCTCGGGTAATTCGGGATTACCCGGACCCGAACCTGAAATTTCGGGTACCCAAAAATTCGGGTTAGAGGTTAGTTCGGGTTTATTTCGGGTGTCATTTCTGAAAACCCAAAATTCTCATTACCCAAATTACCCGACCCAAAAAAATCAGGTAACCCGAATGCCCAGGCCTAGGAGCAAGCCGCACGAAAAAGGACGCGCAGGCCACGTATGAGCTCCGTTTTGTGCGTTCTATGTATCGATGGAAAGATAAAGAGATAAGTGTTCCAACCCAGGTGGTCCCATGCCAAAATACACTCCGAGTCGACACGAATCATCGAAACAATTTGACATCTAGAATCTGCCCAACACTTGTTTTTGGGCCTCCCCCTAGGGTTGCCCGGCCACCCCCTTGGCCGCCTCCTAGCCCTCTTTCTTGCATATATCCAGTAGCCATCACTAGAGTTCAGTTTGGATTTTGCTTAGATTATTTTGTCGTCGTTGTACAGTTTTGCCGTAGAGAATACTCCGGTTTGTGAGATTAATCATTTCTATTCGCAATTTCAGTTGCATCTACCGTGTTCTTACTTGTGTTCTTCGATTCGCAGGCAGAGATAAGCCTTCGTGGCAAGGTAAATCGTGTGTGCACGGTTGATAACCAGAGAAGATGTGGTGTTGCGATTGCAGGGTTTGAGTCGTGTTGATTGGAAGCCGGATCGTGTGTGTCGTGCCTTCGCTAAATCGATAGTTATCTCCACCTGATGGAAGATCGGGAATCCCCGTCCCCATCATTCCGAGTCAGTTTATCTTTATCTTGATCTTTATCTTGAGGATGGACTCTTTGTCAGCTTCATTGAAGTACCATATCAATTTATCCCGGTCCCAGTCGTCTTCTCGACTATTTAGCAGTTCTGAGACCCAGTGGAGCTGGCAGCTCCCTCTACGAGATGTGACCTTGAGGGACACATCTCGGGGAACCCAAGAGTCCCGCCAGATTCTGACCTGAGTCCCCCTACTGATCCACCAGATGAGCCCTGCTTCAGCAGATCTAGTCCGTGGAGTATGGCTTGCCAAGTACCGAAGAATTTGCGCAGCGAACTGAATCAATCACTGAACCCCGTGGAAAGTATCTGGCCTTTAAGGTACTAGCACACAGATAGTTTGCTTTGTCAATCAATCTCCACGCGCTAACATCTCACTTGATTGAACAGTCTCAAATCTTTAAAACCAAGGCCACCGCGCCATTTCTTCACCATCATCTCTTCCCAAGCAACCCAGGCTGTTTTTCTTTTTCCATTCTCACTGCCCCACCAAAAATCTCTGATTATGGACGTTAAATCATCATAGAAACCTAGCGGCAACATAAACACGCTCATGATATATGTTGGCAGTGCTTGAGCGACACTTTTGATCAGAACATCCTTAGCCCTGGCCGATAGGTGTTTCTCTGTACATGCTTCTAATCTCTTGCGGAGCTTTTCTTTCAGAGGCTGAAGCTGATTTCCTTACATACGCCCATTTGGCGTCGGCAATCCCAAACATTTTGCCTACTGTATCATCTTTCCTCTTGAAAAGGATGGTGCATTTTGTACGGTTAATAAGGTGCCCCGTGCAAACTTCATATTTTTGCACCACCTCCCGCTGCGCCTGCTGTGTATCAGCTTTAAAGAACAGTATAGTATCATCTGCAAAAAGAAGATGGGAGATACCAGGAGCTCTGTGACAAATCTTTATAGCCGAAAGACCATCAGCGACAAATAAGAACAGATATGGCGATAATGAATCATCTTGGCATAGCCCACGAGATGGGGTGAAAGATGGCATCGAGACACCATTGAAGCACACAGAGTAGCGCACCGTCGTCACGCAAGCCATGACACGTTGCACCCATTCATTATGAAAGCCTAACTTCAACATCACTTTTTTTAGAAAACCCCAATCCACTTGGTCGTAAGCCTTGGATAAGTCCAGTTTGTACGCATAGAAATCCCCTCTTTCATCTGCATTGCAGTGGATGGCATGAATACATTCAAAAACAATAATAGCATTATCCGTATTAAGTCTTCCTGGTATAAAAACGCTCTGATTTGAAGAAATAATATTTTCTAACAGTGGTCTAAGTCTATTAACCAGGCATTTTGACACAACCTTATAAAGAACATTACACAAGCTAATGGGTCAAAAATCTGCGAGGGATTCAGGGAAGGGCACCTTTGAGATTAAAACAATATTGGTATCATTTACTCCGTCTGGCGTTATCCCAGAGTCAAAAAAATAGCCCTCACCGCCTAAAATACATCCTCTCTCAGCAAGACCCGATTACGTTGGTAAAACCGAGCCGGGAGGCCATCTGGCCCTGGCGCCTTGAGGGGGCCAATCTGGTGTAACGCATCCCTGATTTCCTTATCACTATAGGGCTTGTGTCAGCTCAACATTCATATCATCTGTAACTTGTCGCTGCACAGCAAATCCACCACCTCATCCGGGTTAATACCAGGGTCGGCAGTGAATAGCTTTTGAAAATAGTCAATCGCTAACGCACCCATCTCCTCTTGCTCTGTGCACCAACTACCATCCTCTCATTTTAGTTTTTAAATTCTATTCTTTTTTGCATGCCACATAGCTTTTCTGTGAAAGTATTTGGTGTTTCTGTCACCCTCTTTTTAGCCATGAGATACGGGACCTTTGCAGCCACGTCATCTCCTCTTTGAAAAGAATTTCGTTCAAAGATCTCTTTTTGGCTTGGATTTGATCTCTATTTCCAACCAGGTCCTCACCCTCCAAATTAAGCATCCAGCTCCTTACGGAGTTTCTCTATCCTCCTGGCCACATGGCCAAAATTCTGCTTACTCCAATGCTTAAGGGCTGCCGTCACTTGTTTTAAATTTTCAGAAAGCATTCCCAAGTCACTGCCCGGATTCCTATTTGCCCAAGCCTTCTTGATTTCCACTCCAAAGCTCTCCTCCCTTTCCCACATAATTTCATACCAGAAAAAGGAATTAGCTTTACCTTGCTCCAGTCCTCCATCAGCTCTCAGCACCAGCAGTTTATGATCTGAACAAGACGAATCAACATGAGTTATAGATGCATTAGGCAACAAAACGGACCAAGCCACATTAGCCACCCCTCTATCCAACCTAACACTGACATTTCATTGATCTCCCTGATTATTATTGTAGGTCCAAGGTAAACCAGTAAAGCCAATATCATGGAGGTCACAGTGACTCAACACTTCTCTAAAATCAAACATTTGCCGTTCAGGTCTAGGGGTTTCTGAAAAATGTTCATATTGCCACATAGCCTCATTAAAAATCTCCCATCAACATCCAAGTCCCCTCCCAAACATTATTTACGCGTCTCAACAAGTCCCACATATCCTTCCTATTTTCTACGCGAGGCTCACCATACACAAAAGTCGCCCGCCAGGGAACCTGATCCGGACCTTCCTTTATTAAGATATCAAAAATGTGCACACCCTAACCTAACAAAGAGTCTGTGATTGTCTCATCCCTGTAGAGAGCAAGACCACCACTAAGACCGACACTACTAATAGCTAAGAATTATGCAAACCTAGACGCCAAACAAGGTTCCGCGCCCTATCGGCGTTCATCCTTGCTTCCAACAAAAAGACTAGCTTGGGGTGATACAAGCGGACGAAGCCGCACAACTCTTGAACTACACGGGAGTTCCCAGCCCCCGACAGTTCTAGGCTAAAGCATTCATTGTTCTTGATGGGGCCCCTCCGGGCACCCGTCAGGGTTGCGGCATCCTCTCGCCACATCTTGCTTTTTTTGCAAGGGACTCCTCCCCCCGTCCCTGCGCCATTGCTCTGGCCTCCAGGTTCTTCACTGCCATGGCCACTGTCCTTGTGTCGTCTTGCTGTGCAGCCTGCATTGGAGGAAGACCCCCGTGATTGGCCATTAGGTTCACACTGTCATTATGCTTAGAGCCCTGCAGATCACGAATAGCACTCGCAATCCCGTCAATGGTGGTCTTGCACCCTTTTCAGTTCTTGTCAATGTCCCTGTTTGCTCGGATGCCTTTTGTGGCTGCCTGCAGGTCACCACCCATCAGTTTCTCCTTTCTCGTCTGAGGGAGCCAGCCCCCCGCCATCCACCCAGTTTGCCCATTTGTTCCGTCCTTAGTGCATTGTGTCGAGCTACCGCTAGAGTCGACGAACGAGTTTATGCCATACACCCGATCTTTTTCCAGCGACTCTGACGGGGCAGGATTTCCACTGTCTTTTGCTGTGGCACCATCTACTGCCATGTTGCTCACCTCCTTCGCCAAGACCTCCTCCTCCTCGGCCATGCTTCTCTCATCCCCGTTCCTGGTCCCGGCCGCAAACTCCCATCCACTCTCTTCTGCTTGCTGCTAACGTGATCATTCGTATCCTGTTTGTGCTCCCTAGCCAGTGACCTGGAATTTCCAGACATTGATCTGATCTTTTCCAATTGTGCACCACTGAAATTCAGGGCCCTCTTGGAGCTCGTCGCATTTGCAAGGACCTTCAGTTTCCTTCCATATTCCTCCTTATAAGTTGAAGCCCTCATCTCTGTGCTGAAATTCACCCCTCTTCTCTTCTGTCTCCTTCTGGGCAATCACATGCGGCATGCCCTATCCTGCCACAACTGAAACAAAAGTATGCGAGGTTTTCATATTTGACAACAAAACTCATCATCCCCTGTCCCTTTACCTTGATCTGGACACTTGGCTTTAACACCACCCCAAGTGCAAAGTTAACACTGACCCTCTTAAAATCCAAGATAGTCTCTCCTATCTCCATCACCTCACCGACATTTATTGCTAGTGCTCTCACAAAGCCAGTCGTTAGCATACCTAGAGGTATATTATAGAGCCTAGTCCACATAGGAATCATCTCAACTTGCACATTAGACAGCAGACTTTCACCATCATACGGGACCACAATTAGGGCATCACCCCTATGACATCATGGTCCTCCTCTAGTGACATACCTGAAGTTGTCCTCATCCTCGAACTCAATGAGGAACTTATTTTCACTAACGGTTCTCACGGCGGCCAGTGATCTTAGCCCCCAAGCAACGCTCATCTCCGCAAACATGCCTTTGATGTTGAAAATTTGCGCTGAATAATATCTAGCAATCGCCGCGCACTTGCTAATCACCACCTTTGCTTCCTCGTCCTCCCCAAAATCATACCCCTCATCGTCCTCTCCATATTCTTGCCCGTTACCTTTCTATTGTGGCACACGCAGAATCATGCCACGCTCTAGATTCGTCTCCGCATCTGACTTGTCTACCAGACCACCTCATCATCTATCTTCATCTCTATGTGAATAGGGTCCTCCGTAGGCTTCCCCATCGCCGCCTTATCTGGCATCTCACCCGTCCTCCTGGCCTTCGGCCTCGAACTCTTTGTCATCGTCCTGCGAAATCAATCCGTGACGAGTCAGGTGCTGGCTACAGGTGGGCAATCCCTTCACTGGAGATCCCTGATCACCCCCACCGACACAAGAACCGTCCAAGGAAAGAAAACATTGGTAGATGGAAGAGAGTTGAGCAGGCAAAGGAGGCTAGGGTTTATAGGAGATGACGGCCAGAAAAACTTCAGGGAAGTGTAGAGTTCGGTCGTCGCTTCTAGTCCAAAGCAAAACCAATTTGTCAGATGTAACACGGCTTGAGTTTCACCTCAAGACTTGCCAAAAGAGCCGCTCCCACGGAACCTAGATGGGAACCGTGTAGCGGTGAAATACCACGAGAGCAAAGCTTTCCTGAAGCACCTGTGGCAGGGAAGCTTATTGGGGTAGGATACATTGGCGGCGGCGAAGAGAGCTCGGGAGCGCGGAGTGGAGGGGGAGGTGAGGAAGGAGATGGTCAGGGAGAGGAGGAGCGCCATGGGTGGGGGTGTGGCCTTCTTGGGCCGGGACGATGCTGCTCCTGCGCCTACGAGTGGGAGAGATAATAACCGGATAAGCCTGTGAGGGAAGAGGAGGCCCTGCCGTCCGATTGGAAATCAATGGTCTAGCTCGTACGGGGGCGCCGTAGATAACCTTCTTCACCCCGCCTGACCCAGGTATCCCGGCAATCCTAGTGAGGTCTTGGGAGTATCACCTCGGTCGTCATAGTGTCACCCCAAAATCGCTTTCGAGAAAAGCGGAGTCTGTTGCGCTACATAAGACAAACAGACCCTTGATCCTTCTTCCCCTTTCCTTTCATTTATCAATTTGTAAAGCCACCAGCAATTAACCCGTGCGTTGCTACGGGACAAATACTGTTTTTTAAAAGAACAAAGTGCAAATAAAGTGGCATAGGTTTAAGAGTAAATCTTGAATATAAAACTTCTCTAGAGAACAGTATTTAGATATTCCATGTTTCAATCCTTCTAAATACGTAAAGTGCATTATCAAAATATTTGAACAATGAGAAAACAACATTTGCACAGTACTTGAGCATCAAACTTTTTTGGCCCGCCAAATTTTTGTTTGTGAATTAGCATATCATCTAATAACAAAGATAGTATGTGTTTAGGCCTTTGTATGATATTTGCATAATATTCAATTGGAACTTTACCATTTGAAAACAACCATCTACAAGCCGACCCATCTCAATAATGCTAAAAACATGGCATTATATGCCATTTAAAGCAATGTTAGGCAGGCCCGATGAGAAGTGGTTTAAAACCAGCTCGGTATGCACTATTAGGACTGTCATAGACAAATGGCCTCAAGCAAGTCAAAAAACAAGATCCATTGGGGGGCTCTCTCCTATGATTGGTGCGCCACAAAACACTCAATGGCACCTAGCACCGTTTAAGTCATCATCAAGCTTTCCTGTCTCACTTCAACATGGATACTCTGTTCTGTAATAGAAGCCATCACTTAAAAGAATACTAAGACTACAAATACATGTTAAAGTTCACTGAAATCATAAACAGTTAAGGATCAATTATCAATCACAGAGCTACACTGTTGGAAAAAATTCTAAAACTAAGATAATCTTCGACAGTATCTCATTAATTGGATACATGGACCCAAATCTTATGGTTAAAGCAGCAGCATCACATCTCCAAAGGAATCTAATAGTCAAAGGCTTTACTGGGTGGTAGCCCCTTTGTTTCTTTGAACTGCATCTCCTTCTTAAGGGTTTCATCATTTAGCTAATTATTAAGGGGTTCATTGTCCATAATTTTCAAAGAAAACTCATTTCTCAGATTGGGGAATCACAAACATTCTTCAGCTCCTCTGTCCTAGCAGTTCAATCCACGACAATAGAAGAAAAGTAGAACATCAGTTAAGACCGTGGTTGCTATTTTTGACAGAATGCTGATGAATTACTACGGGCAGCATAGGGAATAGTTTTCTTTATTTTCAATGAACCATGGAGAACATACAACCAAGAATTTACTGTGATTTATGCATCTAGGAAAGGAATCAAATTTCGCAGACAATACATTGAATCCTAATCATGTGTTCATTAGGAAGATTTCCATACCAGCAAGGAGCTGATGATTTTTACATAACAACAATGATCTAAAAAGATACAAGGGAACAGACTGACAGAGAAACCTTCATAAAGCAAGCAGCAAACAGTAAACTCTGCACCTCTACAAGTACAAAATTTAATTCAGCTGATTACTATTATTAAATTTTAGCCACAGAGTAACCATATGCAGTTCCCTGGAATCTGAAAACAATCTTGCACTTAGAAACATGTAACTCCTGATTGATGAATGACATTGTATCATCGTATTCCTTCCCATCGTAGTTGTAGTTACGTTAATGAATTAACAAGAGTAGTTAATATTGTAATTCCATATGAAAAAACAACAAATTGCTAAACAAGGAAGAGAGTTAATTATGAATCCTAGCATACCACTGAACCCAAGCAATATGCAGTAGCTAAATGGCACATTCTTTGTCATCAGGGTCTCTACCCGAGCAGCAAAAGTGCAATAGTACAAGTAACTACAGGAAGAAACAACGAAGATGATTTTAAGTAGTCATGGCTCACAACATATATTGTACTGAAAACATATAATACTAAAGCAATGTATTTATCTATATATGTGACAAGTACTAATCACCATAATGTATATATTCTATACGAGCAAATACAAAAGGAAGTTAAGTTATTGCACGCTAAGTTCGATTATAATATTGCTAAACCTGTGAACAAAGAGGTTCATTCCAAGTTCCAACTGCCTTTGAGTAATGAGTAACCCCTGCCAACTTATATAACCTATGATTCAGAGCAACCTGCAACGCATTCAATTGCAGTTTGCAAACTTGAGTATACTGTACACGAGATACTTTAAATGTTGTATATAGAAAGGGAAAGTAGATACCACATAAGTTAGGGAGGGTATATACCCAAAGGTAATCCTTCTTGAGTTCCCTCGGCAACAAGGATCCATTGCAAACTATGCTGAAATCTGCTCTAAACATGAACCAGATCCATTTCAAATTAGCTGGGCTAAGGATGCATTATAATTTTGGCTGTACAAATAGCACATTTAGTCATGAAAGCAAGTATTGTATGTTGCAAGAGCTAATAACAAATATGTATGTTACAAACATTGAATTCAGATGATGGCACACTGTGCTAAAGGAACAAATTCCTAAACACCTCCAATGCAAGAGGTCAAAACAATTAGTTAGGGATTCAACGCCAAGATGCTACATGGTAAAATCTAGAGCAAAATAGAATGGGATTGCAGTTGAAGCTACTACACACAGACACCCCATGCTCCAGAAGATGGCAAAATGAAACACTTGTGGTACGAACCTCGGTGGAGGGACTCCTTGCTGTTAGAAAACAAGCATGCGGAAGCGACTATGGATCGATCGAGATACCCATGCACAATCACAGACGACTCTGGAGGCACGATATTTGTTAATGAGGTTCAGCCGAAGCCTACATCCCCGGGGCATGACTATGGGCGCTCCTCCCCATTATCAGATAGCTATGCCGGCATCCGGGTACACCATAGCAACACCGCACCCCCATACCAAGCCATATAGTCGTCGTACGGTTACACAGGGTCGGCCTCATATTTATGGCCCCCTCTAAATAGAGTTTGACTAGAACTCTATCTAGACCCCTATTTCAACTCAAATCCCGTCGTAACCAAAACGTACACATATTCGACACAAACTCTAACAAACTCCACCTTGACGAATATGTTCGCCACCTTGAATTCGTCTTCTTGTGTGAACCTCCGTGTACCGGACTTGAGTCGTCTCCTTCGCCGCTCACGTCGAACGGCCTGGCGAGGCTGATCCCACAGCCTTACCATCTCCCGGACAGAACACTGCCATAGTTGCATTGCCATCCATGACTCCACCTTCAACAGCGCTCCCTCGCAGCCTGTACTGGTGCACGCCTGACTTCTCACCCAACAAGACAGTCTTCCCGCCATGCATGACTTTCAAGGTCCTCCGATCAGGCTCCACCTGATACAACCAACCTTCATCATGCAAAAGCCCAAGCGAAATTAGATTCCTCCTCAGCCCCGGCACATGCTTCACCCCTTTGAGCATCACCTCTTGCCCGTCACACATCTTGAACTTGATGTCGCCTGCCCCCATGACACGGTACGCCGAGCCATCTCCTAGGAAAGCGAAAGCACCATGATCATCCTTAGTGTAAGACAAGAACAACTCCTTCTTTGGTATTGCATAAAAAGAGCTAGCTGAATCCAACAACCACGCTTCACAAGACTCTTCACTTGATACTGTGAGAAGATCCCCATCGCTATTTGAGTCACCACTCTTGCTGGCACTAGCAACACTTGCGGATCCACTATCCTTCTTCAGTCCTGGACAGTTTCTCTTTATATGCCCCCACTCCCCACATTCGTAACACAACGGCCCCTTATTCTTCTTCTTCCTGCTCTTCTTATCTCCAGCGCTTTGATCACCTTTGACATGCAAACAATCGCCCGTAGAGTCTCCAGCTGCATTGTGCTTCTTCATCTGATCATGAGCAAGCAACGCGGCAACAACCTCTGCTGTGGTGATTTCTGTCTTGCCAACTGTCAATGTAGTAACCAAGTGCTCATAAGAACTCGGCAGCGAACACAGAAGAATAATCGCCCCGTCTCCATCCTCAACTTTCACCTCCACCTTAAGCAGGTCAGCGACTAGTTGATTGAATACATTGATGTGTGCTGTGAGGTCTGACCCTTCCTGCATCTTCAAGCTGAACAACTTCTGCTTTAGAAACAGCTTATTGGTCAAAGTCTTGGACATAAACTTACTTTCCAGTGTCTCATAAATCTTCTTTGGTGATGTTTCTTCCATGACGTGGTACATGATCTGATCGGAGATACACAATCTGATGGTTGCATAGGCTTGTGCTCTCATCTCCTCCCACTTGTCATCATCCACCTTGTCCGGTTTCTATTCGCTGAGCGTCTTGGAAAGACCCTGCTGCGCCAACAGATCCTTCACTCTCGTCTGCCACAGCCCAAAGTTTCCGATCCCATCAAACTTCACCACATCGAATTTGGACGCCATCGACGCCATCCGCCTATTGCCACGGATCGCCGAAAAATGCGCTAGAACGCCTCCCCTTCAGAACCCGCACGAACAGCCTTGTCCTGAAACACCTGCGCTCACAGCTTCCTCCAAACTGCAGATCTGAGCTTCTTTAGGCACCCGAAACTCTCTTCTGCTTCTGTTGGATGTGTTCTCCCTGGCCTGACTGTCCCTGGTTTTATTCTCAGCTACACCGCGCCTCTGTTCTGCTCCGAATCTTAGCAGAACCTTCCACGCCAATTCCGATCCAGACTCCTGACGCCCCGTATCATCGCCTACAGGCCTCTTCCGACACGACCACGTCCTGCTCGGACTTCACACCCGGACTCTACCACCGGTGGACTTCACCTGGGCCTGCGCGCCCCTAGGCTCGTGATCGAGCCCGAGCGGCCGGCCGTGGGAATCCTCTGCCACCGGTGGGCCCTGCCAGGCCCTCTGTCCGCGGACGTTGACTCCGTCCCGGAGTCCTCTCGCCGAGTCGCTAGCCCTGCACCTGGACTCCACATCCTATCGCCCGTGTGCAACTTCCATGCGTACATGTCTCCTGATCCAGCTTCCTGTTCATCCACACATGCATGCACATTGCCCTGCACGTGAAAAACAGCAGCCAACCGCCATGCACCTTGCATGCAAACTCACACGGAACAGCCGTGCGGCAAAAACAGGCAACTCTGCTGATACGTGCACACGCATCTACTGTACTGGATCTCCTGCAGCCTTCATAACCTATCCGCAGTCCTCCGCCAAACTCCGCGTAAATCACATACGCGAATCCATGTCACACCTGACCTCACATCTATGGCACAACCAACTCGACGTGTAATGATGTTAGCCTCTTTGTAACATCCCGGTCGCATCGCTGCTCCCGTCTGCTCCAATCTCTCCAAGCTTTTCCACGTCTGGACCGCCTGGTCTGATTCCGAGCGCCGAGGTCGTCGCCTATAACGATCTCGCCAGTCACCATGTTGACTCGATTATCACGTCTGATCAATCTCCGTCAACTGCAGCCCATCGAAGGGTTCAGGCCACCCGCCTGAAGTGTTCGACACCACCGATCGAATCGTCGATCGCCCTCATGCTCCACCTTGCACCAAATCGAGTTGTCTTCCTGGCGCCCGTCGAGCATGTCATCCTCGTGCTTCCACGTGATCCGCCGCATACATCTCGAGATCCAATCCAACCATAGCTCTGATACCATTTGTTAGAAAACAAGCATGCGGAAGCGACTATGGATCGATCGAGATACCCATGCACAATCACAGACGACTCTGGAGGCACGATATTTGTTAACGAGGTTCAGCCGAAGCCTACATCCCCGAGGCATGACTATGGGCGCTCCTTCCCATTATCAGATAGCTATGCCTGCATCCGGATACACCGCAGCAACACCGCACCCCCAAACCAAGCCATATAGTCGTCCTACGGTTACACAGGGTCGGCCTCATATTTATGGCCCACTCTAAATAGAGTTTGACTAGAACTCTATCTAGACCCCTATTTCAACTCAAATCCCGTCGTAACCAAAACGTATACATATTCGACACAAACTTTAACACTTGCAGTGCTCGATGGTGGTGGCGATGCCGTCCTGCTTCTTGATGATAGAGTCATCGCATCGTTGCGGTGGCCGCGAACGCCTGTGCCCGAAAGGATGCCGAGCATGGGGATCTGCCTTCGCCGCTGCCTCCCGGATCGGTGACCAGAGGAGAACGCGGGAGGTGGAGGCAGCGGCGGATCCTTGCGCGGGGTGCGGGCGAAGTAGAGGCGACAACCTGGCCGGAGGAGATGGTGAAGAGGTCGAGCGAAGAGGAGATCGGAGAGGGGAGGGGGCAGAGCTTGGTCCGGACGTCATGGCAGTGTGGGGCCGCGGCTGAATTGGGAGAGGGGCGGCGGGCGGAGTGGTGGAGCGGCGACCTTGGCATGTATTACAACCTGTGAGGGAGGTCAGCTGATTTGGGCGTTGAGGAGGAGGTGGCAGCGGCGGCGGATCCACTGTCGGCGCCGGCCACATCGTGATCCCCTCCGCCGCCAGGTTTGGAGGCCCCCACCATGTGGATCTGCACCGAAGGCACCTCCACCACCTCCATCACCGGGCGTTGCCACTGCCGATCTCCATCTCCTCTCCCCACTGCCGCCGCGGCCGGATCAGCCTCCGTTGCGGCGCCAACGGGGAGAAAGGAGGCATGCCGCGTCCAGATCCGGCCGCCTCCCCCATTCCACTGCCTACTCCCTTCCTTGCCTGCTCCGACGGATTCACCGATGGGGGCGGATGAAGAGGTAGTCTGTGGTGGGTGCTGCACAGGCGGGGCGAGGCAGAGACGGCGGTGGGGCAGGCGAGCGAGCGAGAGAGGCGGTGCGGCGTCGGTTGGAGGAGCTGAGAAGGACAGTGCGAGACAGCGAGAGAGGCGGTGTCGGGGCGTCGGGCGCGGGAGGTGGTGCGGGGGCAGGTGGGAGACGGACGACAGAAGCAGTAGAAAATTTTTAGGAGTAGAGAAGAGATTCGCTAAGAGTTGTGAATATGTGTCTTTTTGGATGTGTAAATTGGCTTGGTTATAATTTGGTTATGGCTGAGAAAAAACTGAACTAACCGAGACTGAAAATAATTAGAAGCCGTAGATGTTGATGTCCTTTTTTATATAAACTAATAAGAAAAATGAGTTGGAAAAATACTATTTAAAATACGGTCAGTAGTAGTTATGGAGCCATCAGCACAGCTTTTCACGACTAAATCGACAATACATGGTAGTTACACAAAGATGAATCTGGACAGAAATGCTGTCCTTGTTCGTGCATATCCATATATATTTTCTCTAACACAGTGCATTTACTAAATAGTATTCCCTTATTTGGGTTAATATGTTATTGATCATATGCTGTGGCTCGCACTAGTATATTATTGTAACTTAATTAACTGAACTCTTCCAGGCCAGCTGCCGTCACCAATTCTCCCGTCTCACTATGCATAATTTCTTGAATCAATCTGCACAAACACAAATTATATGTTGTTTCTAAATACAATATATAATAATACTCCACTAAACTATTGAACTATTGGTTGAATTTGCAAACATAGAAGACCAACAAACGTAACAGTAGACTCGCACAAAAATGGTTGATCGGATAACTATGGAAAATGCCAGCGAATTTTAATCAAAAATAACCATGGCATGCAGCTAGCAAAATCTTAATAATGCTACTACTAATTCTGATCAGCGAAAACAGCAAAGGTCGTCGAAAAAAAAAAGAGCCGGTCAAATGATTTAAAATTTTGAGGATGAGCCTGTGAGCTGGCGCCAAGAACTCGCTCTCGATTACGTACGGCAAGAAGCCAAGAAGCAACGACGAATGAACGTGCCTGCCCAGTGCCCACAGCCCATATATAGCAAACGATCATCCTGCCGAAATGGCGCGAAAAGAAGAGGCACCGGCTGACCAGCGAACCGATCGAGTCTCCTCATCGGCACAAAGATGGCGATCGGCAACGTGAAGGTGAAGGCCGGGACGCGGCCACCATGGGTGGGGCTGGCCGCGGCGGTGTGGGTGCAGATGGCGGCGGGCAACGCGTACACGTTCCCGCTCTACTCGCCGGCGCTCAAGTCGGTGCTGGGCTACGACCAGCGGCAGCTCGCCATGCTGGGCGTCGCCAACGACGTCGGCGAGAACTTCGGCGTCGTCGCCGGAGTGCTCTGCAACAGCCTCCCGCCCTGGCTCGTGCTGCTCGTCGGCGCCGCGTTCTGCTTCCTCGGCTTCGGCGTGCTCTGGCTCGCCGTCAGCGGGACCGTGCTCGGCATGCCCTTCTGGCTGGTAATTCACTGAAATGCCCATGTTGGTCTATAAATTGTTGGCTCGTTATATATATGTGTGTGTGTGTGTTCACAGAATCACAGTTCATTGTATATGTTCTACTCAGGTCATACTAACAGTTACATATATATGTACATGAGTAGCTCTGGGTCGCTCTGGCGATCGGGACGAACAGCAACGCGTGGTTCGTGACGGCCGTGCTGGTGACCAACATGCGCAACTTCCCGCTCCGCCGCGGCGTCGTCGCAGGCCTCCTCAAGGGCTACGTCGGCCTCAGCGCGGCCCTCTTCACCCAGATCTTCTCCGGCGTGCTCCACCGCTCGCCAACGGCGCTTCTCCTCCTCCTCGCCGTCGGTCTCCCCGTGGTGTGCCTCTCCACCATGTACTACGTCAGGCCGTGCACGCCGGCGCTCGGAGCCAGCGGCGACGAAGAGGACGCCATGCAGGACGGGCACTTCGCATTCGCGCAGGCCGCGAGCGTCCTCCTCGGCGCCTACCTCGTCGGCACGACGGTCCTGGGCAACATCGTCGAGCTGTCCGACGCCACCAGCTACGCGCTGTTCGGTGTCACCGTGCTGCTGCTCCTGGCGCCCCTCGCCATTCCGGTGAAGATGACACTGTTCAGAAAAAAGAAGCGGCCGATAATGGAGCCTGCAGCAGAAGCAAACGCCGGCGCCGTCGAGACACCCGCGTCGGCCGAGAAGGAGCCATTACTGATCCCATCGGACGCACCTCCGGCTGATGACGACGGTGAGGACTCCGACAAGGTGGCCGTGCTTCTGGCGGAAGGGGAGGGTGCGGTCGTGAGGACGAGGAAGAGGCGGCCAAGGAGAGGAGAGGACTTCGAGTTCGCCGAGGTGCTCGTCAAGGCCGACTTCTGGCTGCTGTGGGTCGGCTACTTCATCGGCGTGGGCACCGGAGTCACCGTGCTGAACAACCTGGCGCAGATCGGCGCCGCCGCGGGCATCGCCGACTCCACCGTGCTGCTCTCCCTCTTCGGGCTCGGCAACTTCCTCGGCCGGCTCGGCGGCGGCGCGGTCTCGGAGAAGTTTGTGCGGTCGATGCTGCTGCTCCCCCGGCCTGTCTGGATGGCGCTGACGCAGGTCGTCCTCGCCGTCGCCTACCTCTGCCTGGCCTACGCCCTCGCCCCCGGCGTCGTCTACCCCTGCGCCGCCGGCATCGGCATCTGCTACGGCGTTCAGTTCGCCGTGATGATCCCGACGACCTCCGAGCTGTTCGGGCTCAAGAACTTCGGCCTCTTCTACAACCTCATGGCCGTGGCGAACCCGCTGGGCGCGGTGCTCTTCTCCGAAGAGCTCGCCGGGCGGCTGTACGACGAGGCGGCCGCGAGGCAGCAGCAGCAGCAGCAGGGACGCCCCGGAGGCTCCCCGAACGCGTGCCATGGGCCGGACTGCTTCAGGGTCGCGTTCGTGGTCCTGGCAGGGTGTTGCGCGCTGGGGACGGCGGTGAGCTTGGTGCTGGCGGCGAGGATACGGCCGGTGTACCGGGCGCTGTACGCCGGCGGGTCGTTCAGGCTGCCCAACAGCTCCCGGCAGCACTGAGACCTTTTTGACGCGCGATGGTGGTCGCATGACTTTGTTTTGGTTGTCAAGTTTTTGGAGATTTGGATTTATTAAGTTTGGTTGTACGTTGAAGTTGGTTCTTCAATTGGACTATTGAAGGTGAGGTGTGCGCGCGTGAAGCTCTCACATGGACGGGGGCCTATGATTTTCCCTTTGCTTTTGTACCAGGACGAAAAGGAGTGTTGATCTGATCAGTTCGGATATTCATTTGGGACTACTAGGTTTTTTTTTTTTTTTTTTTTTTTTTTTTTTTTGCGAGCAGGGACTACTAGTTAGCAATCTTAATAAACAAGGAGTATTTGTTATGAATACTTTTAGCACAATAAATAACACGAGATGTAAATATATAAGTATATTTTATTTAGAGAAAAGCTATTTGTCACTCGGTTGATTTGTTCTTTTGATCAACCGATTTGTCAATCGTCCGATCGAAGGTAGGTGGACGGACGAGATCCAACGTATGGGCCAGACTTTTTTTGGACCGCGCGCCTCCACTGTTTGTATTTTTTGGAGACCGCGCCGTTTGCCAGTTTCCAGGTTGGTTGATTTTTTTTTTGAGTTTCTGTCCATCGATTTAAATGACGAATCTCATGGATCTGATGGAGAAATTTGGTTTTGCATCGGTTCAGAGGATTTTTTTTGACTCGCAGCGGATTGATTTGATGCGTGTTTTTGTGTTCCATCTAGAAATCACTGAGTCATCTGTTTGTTTCTTTTCCTTTCGAATGGAGAATGCTCGTGCGGAGTGAGAGGAGGGGGTTGAAGGTTGTGTGTTGTTTTTCTCGAGACCTTGCATGTATCTGACGGGACCAAGGTTGGTGTTCATGGGAGTCAAAGGACCTCCGTAGCAGATTTGGGGCCTGACCTGTAGTGATTTTTTGCGCTTTTTTGACTGCACAGAAGAACCCAGACGATCGGCATGGCTGCTGCTTCCTGCTTTTTCTAATCGAGGCATGGGCTGCTGCGGATTGCTGAAGAAGACACGGCTTGCTGATTTCCTGTGCTGGCTGTTCAGCTCTAGCTTTAGCGCAGCCACAGCTATATCAACCGATTTGATGTGTGTTGACTTCTTTCTCGCATTTATGTTTTTGTGGTTTTGCTTGATTGTGAGGGGATGATGAGAATGTGCGAGAGCATGTCTTCCGGTGAATTATAGAACTGTGTTTATTCATTGTTTTGCAGATGGGTTCTAAAAGACCTAGGGTTATCACTGAATCATCACTCAACGAAGATGGCAGAAATGGTGATGTCAAAGACTCTGGAACTCTGGAGGGGAATTCTAATGATTGCAATCTGAATAGTTCGGGGTCTTCAGCACACGAATCTGATGTGAGTTATATTTTTTCAGCATGCTTTTTCCATCTGGTATTTATGATCAGCGGGGAGTTTTTCAACTTCTCCCACCCCATGATTATTTTGTTTCTTAATCTGTTTAATAATCTGTTACACTGTCAATTTATTTTTGTCTATAATCCGTGTTTCTATTGTAATATGTTTCTCTAAAATGTACTGTAATTTTTTAAAAATGTGATTCCAATGGTAACATATGCACATACACTGTAATTACACTGTTTTTCTTTAATTTTTACAGTACTTTCTTTTTCTATATGGGGTAATTACAGTGTGTTTTAATAATTGACAGTGCTCTCTTTTCTGTATGGTGCATTTACAGTGTATTTTAATAATTCCACCATTTTTATGCTGTTATCTATTTACATGCAATAACTATTACATTTTTATATGCTTTTTTGCACTGCAATTTTACAGTGTAATTATAGTGTTTTCAAACACTATAAGTATTTTACAGTGTAAATAACACTATAAGTACTTTAATTTTTACAGTGTAAGTACTTTAATTTTTACAGTGTAACATTGTAAGTTCTTTAACATTGTAAGTACTATAAGTATTTTACAGTGTAACATTGTAAGTACTTTAACATTGTAAGTACTATAAGTATTTTACAGTGTAACATTGTAAGTACTTTAATTTTACATTGTTTTCCTTTTCTATTACACTGTAAGTATTGTAAGTAATTACGCTGTAAATAGTGTTTCAGTGTCGTACTACTGTGACTACAGTTTCCTATTATGTAAATTACATTCTGTGTGTTTTTGCTGGGTTAGTATCATTTACCGCTTCTTTTTGTATTTTTCGTAGTCAAATCGAAATAGTGATGATGATGTTCGTGATGTTGCGGATAAACTATATTCTGAGGTATTGTAATGATGTATTCTTTATGTGTCTGTTTATGCAAACTTTATTTCTTTTTATGAAAATAATAAGTTCTATGTGGGCAACCGTCTCTCCTCAGCGCAAAAAGGTGAAGAAGCTGAAGAATATACTAAAGAAAATTCTCAAAGCTGATGGAAAGGTACTCATTTGCTACAGTCTCATTATGAGAACCATGTTATATGCATCCGGTTCTACCTATTAATTTGTCTTTGAATACAGGAGATTCAAGAGAAATTTGGAAAATTCTCTAAGGATGCTTTCACTAGGTTTTCTGTCAAGACCTTTGCATCTGTCATAGATTCTCTTGATGATCACCAGAAATCTGTTATACGCAAGTATGGGTTTGGAGTTTTGCTAGAATTTCAGAAATGCTTTGTGTCCAACAAGTTTGCAAAATGGCTGGCGCGTCACGTGAACTTGGAGTCAGGTGATATTGTTGTCAAAGGCAAAGCTGTGTCATTGACACCTGAGTCAGTTCATCTGGTTCTTGGTCTACCCATTGGCGGAGCTCCTTTCCCTCGTGATAGCAGTTCTGCGAAATCAAAGATTCTGTCCAGGATTGGAAAGTCATCTATGCCTCAAGTTAATTTTTTTGCAAACAAGCTCATCAACAAAGACCCCATGAGTGATGAAGATATTTTCATATGCTTTATGATTGTTGCATTGAATAGCTTTTTGTGCCCAAACTCTTCACTTGTCCCCAGTTCTAGCTACCTTGGTGTATTTGATAATGTTGAGAAAGCAAAAGAGTTTAACTGGTCAAAGTATATATTGGACTGGCTGTTTGTGAAGGTAAAAGAATTCACTAGAGACAAATCCAAGGCAACCAATGTCTCGCAGTCAAAGACACTTGGGGGGTGTTTGTATTACCTTGCGGTAAGTGAAACAAAGTATAGGTGTTTATTTCTATATTTGTTTGTATGATTTCTATGGTTCCTATTCAAATTCTAATTTATTATTCACCTCATGTATTCATTTTTATTTTTTTTTCACAACTGGTTTTTTCCCCTGAAGGTGATATATCTTGACTCTTGATTTTGGAGATCGTCAAGTTCTCGGAGGTATCCCTCGGATTGGTGTTTGGAAAGGTAACATGATAAAATCATACTGCAGTCTTGACAGTGAATGGCCAGGTCAATATGGTGTCAGACCTATTCTGGATGCATCAAAGACCTGCTTCGCTAAGGTAATGTTTCATTTGTATTTCATCACTTTTTTTAATTAAATCATAATGCATGTGGTTTTTAATCGAGTGTTTTTTTTTTCGCCTGCAGCATGTAATGCAAACTACCAGCCACTGTACTTCTTTGACTCCCATTTCTGATTTTACTTTTCAATTGCATGAATTATGTGGGGACAAGCTTCCTAATGATTTGTGTAACGAGATAAGCAATTTGGTTGCCAACTTCACGTGTGGTTCCAGTACAAGAGTTATTCTTGATGAGTTCTCTTCGATTGGCCCCCTCTCTGATAAGTTCAAGCAGACATTTTTAGCATTGCTCAACCAGTATTCAAATATTGATACTAGAGTTCAAAAATTAGTCTTGTCTGTGTTAAAGTTGTGTTTTGAAAATGGTATGGCGTATCACCATGATGACCCATCTGCTATAGGCACCAAGGTTTCTCATGTCTGAACATTTTTTATTTATCCAGCGTATTTTCACATTGGTTTTACTTTTTACTTATCTTATTCATGTTCACAGGCTAATGCAACTGAAGCAATGGAAGCAGGTATTCATGGAGGATATTCTGCAGCAAATGATATTGCAGCAGTTCTGAAAAGTTTAGAAATGATGGCAAGTATTCTTTTCTTGGCTTTCATCTCACAAAATAGCCAACTACACAGTGAGTACACATCACACTTTTTATGATGTGCTTTGGTCTTTTTTTTATCTAGGTGGAAATGAAGACAATGTTGCTACTCCAAATTATTTTGAAACGTTATCAGTTCAGCGTGCATCACACGGTGTGCTCATATATTTCCTTATTTCCCACCATATTTTAGATCGTTTTTTAAGTTCAGAGGGGCCATTTGTTTTATATATTGACTTATTTCATCCTTTTTATTTTTTACAGTACTCTCTTTTTCTATATGGTGCAATTACAGTGTGTTTTAATACTTTATAGTGCTCTCTTTTCTGTATGGTGTATTTATAGTGTATTTAATAATTCCACCATTTTTTTACGTTGTTATGGCCATTTGTTTTATATATTGACTTATTTCATCCTTTTTATTTTTTACAGTACTCTCTTTTTCTATATGGTGCAATTACAGTGTGTTTTAATATTTTATAGTGCTCTCTTTTCTGTATGGTGTATTTATAGTGTATTTAATAATTCCACCATTTTTTTACGTTGTTATCTATATGAACATGCAATAACTATTATATTTTTATATGCTTTTCACTGCAATTTTACGGTGCAATTACAGTGTTTTCAAACACCATAAGTATTATACAGTGTAATAACACTAAAGTACTTTAATTTTTACAGTGTTCTCTTTTTCTATATGGTGTAATTTACAGTGTGTTTAATAATTAACAATGCTCTCTTTTCTGTAATAATTGTACTATTTTTTTTAGGGCCGTGAACATGTGTATTTTAATTCCAGTATAATTACAGTGTAAATATAACTGTAAGTATTTTATAGTGTAAATACATATAACTCTTAAGTATTTTACAGTGTAAGTACTTTAATTTTTACAGTGTTCTCTTTTTCTATTACACTGTAAGTATTGTAAGTAATTACACTGTAAGTAGTGTCACTTTAGACCCTCTTTTTCTTCTTCTCATTGCCTAACTGAGTAGATCTTGCTTCTGTCTCGTCTCTTGCTTCTGTCTCGTCTTTTCCTCAGCTTTTTCTGTGTTTTTTTTGTTTTCTAGGATTCAGATGTTTCCTTTTTTCCGCTTCTGTCTCATCTTTTTCTCAGCTTTCTTCTGTGTTTTTTTTTTTTTTTTGGATTCAGATCTGTTTCCTGTTTCACCCGATGTGTGGGTAAGGATTTTTTTTCGTGTGATGAAAATCATCCAACACTCGATTTTTTCGATTGATAAAATCGTGTGACATAAATATTTCAACAACCGAGTGCTGAGTCGAACAAAACACACGATAGCCACCTAGACAGACTCTTTATTTACACCTTATTGAACAGTCATTGCATTGGCTCCGAAAGCTAGAAACTACCATTTGATTAAATTTGTTTGTTTGTTTGGGGAGTGGGTTTTAGATGTACTCACCCGTACCAACATATTTGTGACAGGTGATTTTGTTTCGTAATTTTAATCATTCGTTTTATTTAAAAATTCATAAGTTAATGTTTAAAAATTTAGTAAAAATAATTTGAGTATTACTTTTATTTTTATACGTTTGTAGAAAAATTTTAATGAAACGAATGGCTAAAGCTTTAGAAAAAAACATTAAGTGCGACAAATATTTAAAAATGAAGGGAATGCTACATCCTTAAATGCTCATGTCATGTAACGGACCAAATTCAAACACTGAATTCATTGGCGGATACAACCACTAAATACTAAATTCATAAATAGAAATTATATGATCAAATAATTACTCCCTCTATCCCAATGTATAGGTTTTTTGATTTTTTTTAATACCAAATTTGACTTATTCGTTTTATTCTAAAAATTTCAAAATTACCATTTTGTAACACTTCAAAAATTGGCCTAGAAATGTCCTCTAAATCTTCCCTTAATTCAAAATAAATTTTCAAAATTGAGTTTTATCGAATGTGCTAAAATAAGTTCAACAAAAAACTCTTACAGAAATCCCAAATGTTTCTTCCCATCAACCCCAAATATTTCGGAAGTGTCCCCAATTTTTTGAGAACATTAAATGTAATATAAATGCTAGTCTCAGAGTTCTAGCACACATTTATTCCAGATAGTATAGAGTCAGACTTAACGATTACGATCCATTACATAAATAGTACATGAAATTAACATACAGCGGAAGCAATCTTTCAGGGCCCAATGCTATAGGATAGTTGGGAAGCAGCAGCATGACCTAGCTAAAAAGCAGCTCGAACATTTCGTCGAAGCTATCTGAAAACAACAATATAGCAAGGGTGAGTATGTTCGTACTCCGCAAGTGACCTTCCACCTTTGAAATTGGGGAATGTTTGGCTAACACTACGTGCAAGGCTATATCTGAAACTTAACAATTTTGCAGGAAATAATGCAACCTTGGTTTTAGTTGCCAAATTTTAATCTTTAGGGAAACAAGGTTTTATTCCATAGGAGTGCCGCTGGACCTGCCGATCTATACGGCCATTTTCTTATATGCCATTCAACGAAAATCTAGTACCCACTGCCGACTCATAATCACAACCCATTCATTCCTAGCCCCAACAATTTATCAGTTTTAAAAACTAATTGAAGAATCAAGCCGTAATCTATCCATACCACTGGACACGGACTATTCGAATAGATTTTACTTTGATAAAAGGTTGTACTAATTCTCATAAATTGGACTCAGCGGCAGTTTACCGTCGTAAATGCCCGAATTTCAAACTAGACCGTTGCCATTACTTCATGTCCCAGCAGTGCTTTAAGGATTCAGACCACCGAGTCTCACCCTAGTGTCCCTCGACACCCCATCGACACACATCTCCTTCCTTTATCCCTTGTGTGCCAACACAGCAGCAACTAGGTAATCCATTCTGGCTCGAGTCTAGCCAATGCCTCATACAGAGCGAGTAGTTGTACTAAAAGAGTTAGGCAAGATGAAAATCAATGCGGTCCTTACAGAGCTCAGGTAGAACCATTCTCCTTTTCAATACTCGACACCGCGAGCATCCACCTACCCGGTCTTCTCTATAAATTCCGGGACCTAGTGTAGCTACGAGGTGCAAGTTAACCGTTCATACCTTGCTCTTTAAAATGGCATATCTCGACCCGTCGTTTGCCCGGTGTTCTTCCCCAATTTATTTCAAATATCCACCTGCCCTAACCATATTCCCTTATTACTAAGTTCCATAACTACAATCCTAACTCAACATCAAGTTTATTGATAAATATGATTAAATGAGCGTTCCCGCCTAAGCGCACTACTTCCAGCTAGAGTTGAGGTGGCCATCCTACCAGGGTAATTCTTAGCAAGCAAAAGCATGCAAGTTTTTATTTGGTTGAACTGGCCAAGGTGATATTTGCAAAACTAGGAGTTTTATGCATCAAGTGAGGATTCCAATGGAATTGCCATCGTCTAGGTCCTCGTCGCAGTGGAGGTCAGTACTAGGTTCGTCGGGCTCCTATTCCGCCACGGTTGTCTCCGGCTCCTGAGTTTACTCCGAAACGGTGTCTAGCATACACAAACAAAAACACACAATAAATACAATCATTCATGCTCAAATCATTTTAAAAAGTGAAGGGTTGGGTAGATGGTGAATTTAGGAGAATTTTTAAGGAAGAATCATCCCAAATGGAATTGAAATGGACAAGATGTGGATTTTTGTATGAAGAGGGCAGAATAAACTTTTCTGGAAAAAGGAAAAAGCCTTATGGGCTGAATTCCTCAAGGCCCATGGCTACCCGGCCGCGTCGCGCTCGGCCTTCAGGCCCATCGCGCGCGCGGCTTACTTGCCAGTCTAGTAGGCGTGGCGGGTGAGGGACGGCGCGGCCGACAGCGTGAACGCGGGCCCACCGGTCAGTGGGCTAGGGGAGGTGACGGGGTTAGGAGGGAGGTGACGGCGGTTTGGTTCGGCTCGGGCGAACCGGCCAGGTGGGGGAGGCGGCGGCTTGCCGATGGTTCTCTACTGGTGAGACGGTTCCGGTGGCAAGGGCAGCGCGGTGGGGTGGAGGTCATCATGGCGAACCCGGTGGTGTAGTCCCCAGGGCAAGGGAGGCAGGGGTCTTCCCTGGCGACGCACGCCGGCGAGGGGCACGGCGGGATGGAGGGTGCAGCGTCGCGCTGGGGTTGCTCCAAGGGCGGTTTTGACCCAAGGAAAGGTGGAGCTGGTGCGCAGGGTAGTGGTGCAGGTGATGCTCACCTCAATTTGAAGGTTGGAGGCGCGGGGAGGGGGAATTTGGGCTCGGCGGCGGTGGGGGGTGGTCGTGCGTGGGCGTGTCGCCACGCCGGAGTTCCCTCCGGGGCGGCTCGGCTGGTGTGTGTGGGTGTGTAGAGTTCGGTGCGGTGAGGTGCTCGGTTCGTAGAGCGGGCGAGGGTTTACATAGTGGTGAGGCAGGGGGCATCAGGGTGTCGCCACAGTGTCGTGGTCCCATCGGGTGTGCGGCGCAGACGGGCGGCGCCAACGGTGTGGGGTCGGCGACGCGGCTTGACGCTGGCGTGAGGAAGGTAGCGGCGTGCCGGACGACGTGACTCGACGTCACAGCGGGCTGGGGCTGAGCGTGCACGATGGCGTCGCGGCGTGCTCTGGCGGCGCGGCGTGCGTGGTGCTAGCGGCACCATTGAGCAGCGGCAGTGTCGCTATCGGCAGCGGCAGTGGCGTAGAGTTGGTGGCGGTGCTTGGCGTCAGCGTGGAGCGGGTCTGGGGTTAGGTGACGCGACGCATCGAGCAGCGAGGCTGGGCACGTTCGTCATGGCATGCACCGGCGTCGTGGCGTTGGTGTCGTAGCGGGCAGGCGGAAGGGGGAGACAAGCTGCCGAGCTGGGCCAGTTCGACCAAGGGGGGGATGGGAGAACGGGCCGGCAGGGAGCGGGCCAGTTCAAGAAAATGTATCGAGTGTAGTTGAAAAGTATTTTGCGGATCGGATATTTTAATTATGCAATTTTTTTCTAATTGGTGGATTTCCCGGGGTGTTACAATTCCTCAAACATTTCCTAAAATTTTGCCAACAAAAATCTCCTCAAAAATCCCTCCCAAAATTCTCTCAAAAATAAAAAAAAAATCAAAAAAGAGAATGAAAATTTTTTCCCTATCACCCCTTCCCTAGACCCAGCAGCCTCAGCCCACCATCCCCCTCTCCCTAGGACCCGCCTCCATCCTCTCTTCCTCCCGACCTAACACCGCTGCTGGCTGAATCCCTCCCTTCTCTCGCTTGGGCCGCCACCCTCTCCTCTTTCCCTAACCCGCGTCCACTCTCAGCCCACTCGACCCCCCAACAGGCGGACCCCACATGTCAGTGTCTCCCTCTCCTTCCAGCACTCCCCTCTCTCGTTGCCGCCAACCGTCGTCCTCCTCTCGCCCCACGTCAGGCATCACCCCTGCCTCGCCATCACACCTACCTACTCACCGACAACCGCTAGCCACCACCTCCTACCCCCCGCTCTCACCGCCACCCTGGCCCAGTGACCCTATGCGGCCGCACAGCACCGCCGTCGGCCCCTCTCCGCCGCATATAAACTGAGCCCATCCCCTTTTGCTTCTCCCTTGTCTAGGTGCACACAACAACCCTTCTTCCATCCCGCTTCTCCTCCACAACCGCAACACGACCGGGAAAGAGAGTAAGAGTAGGGGGATGCAAACTCTCGAGGAGACATAGAGATTTAACGTGGTTTACCACTAAGGGCTACGTCCGCGGCCTTGTCACAAAAGAAAATTTGAACTAGGCACCAAGACTCTTCTGATCACCGTCCATACCTCCCAGCAAGTAAAAGCTAAGTGCCACCAAGGCTGAGCCATTACCACCATTTATCTCAGTCATAAGACACTAGATTCTTCATTACGGAGTTTGAAGGGTCTCGTCATCCCTGCACAAAGTGTCGTTGCCGCTTCACGCCAAGGAGGGTCTAGAAATGAGTACAATATGGTTTGATCACGGCCAAGGCTTCCCAATAGCTTATGCAGGACCTACACTTACAGAAGAGCTAACAAGCTCACTATCTCAAAGCTCAAAACTAGTTTGGATTATGCAAGCATTCTTATAGTTGTTGGAGTGGATAATATGGCTGGAAAATGGTCGTGTGCTCTAAACACTCTTAGGAAAGCACTAAAAACTCTAAATTAGTAAAAATAAAGCCTTTTCTTTTTATGAACAAGCCTCTAGTGTAGACGTACACATACGTATCAAGAGATGACCGGTCGAGGAATAGAAACGAGGAAAAAAAATAAAAGAATAAATTACAATGAAGGAGACTAGACAAAGAAAAGTACTCGGTGGGTATGAGTACAAAATAAGATGGAAAAAAATAAAAAAATAAATAGTGAAAATATTTTCCTTATATTGGTTTTAAATCCTTTTTAATACTTCCTCACCCTTTCCAAGCTCTTTCCAACATGTATCCTGTTGAGAGGTACACAATCATTGTAGATTTCTTTAGAGGACACAATCCGAGATGTCCGATCTGCGTGTGCTCTGTCAGGCCGAATTGGGAAAGCTCCGCGCGCGAGCGGAAAGGGAGGCCTCACGAGAGACGAGACTCCTTCCGTGTCCCCCTCCCCAGTACGGTAAGCTTTTCCTTTTCCTTTTTTTTCTTTTTATTTTTCTTTGATAATATAATTTAATAATATAATTTTAATTATTTAGCAAAAAGTTATGTTAACAAAAACAATTAAAGTGTAATAAATTTATGATGTACGTTTTATTATCATCATAATTTATTTGATATAATTTTATATATACCTAGAACGAATATATATAACAACTAATTATTTATTTGACATAAATTTATGCGAATATAATTTATGCGAACATATTAGTATATAACATAAAATTATGCTAACATAATTTATACTCATTATAACAATTTTAGGATGTAAGTTTTTCTTATCATAACTTTGTGGAAAAAAATACTAACATTATTTATTCTAGGATAATTTATGGTAGCATAATTTTGTCATAACTGTATGATATAACATAGCTCGTTGGTATAATTTATTAGCATAAAATTATGCTAACATAATTTACTCTCAGGAGAATTACGCTAAAGTATAAAAAAGTTATGATGATATAAATTTAGATATACGTAGAGTCAAAAGTTTATGATCATAATTTTCTATAATAAAAATTATTCATTCCACATGCATCTAAATTTAAATCTAAATCGCCCCCACCGTGAGCTAACTGAAGCAGCGATGTCATCTCTCAATAGTTGTGCTGCCTTCTACGAATTATGATTAGTAATTGCACAAAACTTAAATGGTGCTCCATACGCCAAGAAATATTCGGAGTCCTTTTGTCTCCTTCGGTTCTGAAGTGCAATAGTCAATTTTTCAATGCCTTTGTTCCTGAGCCGCATGTGTCTCTCTAACTCCCTCTGTCGTTCGACCTTCCTCACACTAACACAAGCTGGTAGCCTATAAATTCACTTCCTCCGTGCCATTGCGATGCTGATCAAACAATCTCAAATCTCCATCTACTCATTTACCAATTGAAGGTCAAAGCTAACCGTGTGTTCATTTGTTGACCTGCAGGCCACGGTCTTGAGTGATATAAGACGTCAGGCGGTGCCCATGCGTGTGCGGCCTGAAAATCATGCGGCTAGGCGACGGTGACAAGAGAACGTCCCGAGGCGCATTGGGCTGGCGTCGGCAGTGCAAACCAGCACGGGTGCGATGCAGCTCTGCACACCGGCCGGCAGCTATGCATGCGGACGCCGGCAATATGGCAGGGTGTGCACTGAATCAACGGGGGTTTTGCGTGGTGCCGTAGAGCCTAACAACCACGCAGCTGGTCCACTGCAACCTAAGAACGGCCTACCACTGAGCCGGCTTGCGAGCAGCGTCGCGAGCACGCATTGCGGCTCTGCGCGACCACTCTTTGTGCAGACGCTTGCGATGGCCACGGAATGAATGAGTGGCAGCGGCGGCAACAACATGAATGCGAGGTCAAAGGCATAATGATATGACGTGATTATATGTATATATGCGTGTTTTGGGATTTATTACTTTTGTTGGTAATCTACCATGACTATCTCTCTACTCTTTTCACCTCCATTTTTTGACATCTAAAGTTCATATTCATTGATGCTTTGATGCCATTGAAAGGCATTACTGTCCAGATAGTTAAACTGCATATGACGAAGAATGGTTTCGCCATTAGCAGCTAAGGATTAAACCTAGCATGTGAATTCTCTAAACAGTACAGCAATCCGTGACGTGATGCAACTTCAAAACTCTCTAAGTGAAAAAATCACTCTAGGATGCACATTCTTCCTATCATGGTTCGTTATGTATTACTCCAAATTATTAAAGCTCCTAGAACTTCAGCTATAATACCCATAATCGTTTCCTTAAAAAACAACACCTAATGATAATTTACTTACTAGATGATGTTGGTCCAAAAAATTTGTTGAATTATTTTGGTCTCTTCTTCCACTTTGCCACTGAATATTACAGCTGTAGGAGAGTCACCTCCTTTCACATTTCAGCTCAACATGCTACAAAATCATGTGGCAACACACACCATGAGGAGTCTTTCAAAAGAGTTTGAGTGTGCTTCGCTTTTTATAGATTTTTGAATTGAACTAACATCTCCGCAGCAACGCGCGGGGTATCACCTAGTTTAACTACACTTTCAACCACAAAATAAAGATAAGTTAGCTGGTCACTAGAGGTGGGCTATGCCTCTCAACCTTCTGAGGGGTGGGGTTCAGATTGTTTGGAGTTCCTATTTTTGGTGATTTTTTAGTTAGCGCGGTGGAAGGGGAGCACCTGGTGGCATCACTGGCTCGATCCAACTTTGATGAGCGCTCGTTAATTAGGCGGCCTCCACACAATCTAGGTGAAAAATATTTTTCTAAAATTCACTGTACATTTATTGGGCCTATGGGAAATACAGTGGGCCCGCCAAGAGGCCCCCCCAGCCTCCCCATGAGCCATGACCTGACCCTTCCCCATTTCTCCGTCTCGCTTTATCACCTCCCAAAACCACTCGTAGTATCCCCTCAACCCGCGAGCACCTCCATGGCCACCACCGCGGCGACCCCGCCGCAATGCTGGCGAGGGCTCACCGCCTACGCGCGCAAACCTCCACCACTCTACCCGCCTCTCCGGCAGCGCCCCGTCTCCATTCCCTTCCTTCTCCCGAGGCGCCGCATCGCCGCTACGACAGCCAGAGGAAAGCGAGGTTTCCTGGCCTGCTCCACCAGGTACCGAATTCCCGGAAAATCAAGCATATCTCCTGGTTGCGAGCGTCCTGCGGCCATGATTTCCTCCTCGTCTTGCTGGAGCTTGATTTGGTTCCTTCTGTGTGCTCTGCTCGTGCAGGTGCATGCTGGAGACGGCCGCCCCTGCCTTCGACCCTCTGGGGCTCTACAGGGAGGGCCTGTCGGGGTCTGATTCTCCCTCGAGGTCACCTCTGTCGACTTTCTTTGGTATTCTGGAGCCGTTGTTTGGCAGCTCCAGCGACGGTGGTGCCAGGAGGGAGAAGCCGTCCTATGGCCGAGGAGCAGCAGGTTGCCAATTCAGAATTGTCACCTTATTTCATCCGGACTAATTCTTAGAAACGAGTTTCGTTTTTTGTGTCGATTATGTATTACCCAATAATGCACTGCTGCCACACAAGTCGGTTAGATTAATGCAAATGCGCAATGTTCCATTTGCTTATACTGCTAGCAAAAATTAGAAGTGAATTTTCGTTAAACAAAACAATGGTACTATGCTAGTTGTGTCAGAGTGTTGAGTAAAACAAAACAATGGTAATATGCTACTTGTGTAAAAAATGTTGAAAATTTATGTAATCTAATTAGTGTTGTGTGGAGATGAGGGAGAAAAGTCCTGCCATGTTTGTTGAGGGAATAGTGCAGCTTAAGGCAAGTGTGATCTGTTTGTACTTTGAACTATGGACTTGACAAACCCAAATAACGTCAAGCAACACCTATGACAACAAAGGTTAGAATTCATATTCCACCATATTAAAAATTGGGTCATGCTTATGAGAAATTTATGAAAAATATCAACATTCTTTTGCCCAATTAATAATGTGCGTCTCGTATCATGCCTAATTTTTTGAGATTGATTTCAAGAATCATGCCCTTGCCTCTAATCACTGCCTTTTTTACTGCTAATTTTTCAATTTTATAACAGCTACGATCTGTTCTGGTCATGAATTTGCTGGAATCCACATTCTTTAGTTAATCAGGTTTTGCTGTTTAAAATGTATCTTAAACTCTTGATCGAAGTAGCTACCTTTGAACAGCTGCGATCGAGGATAGCTCCGTTGACATTGGTGACTTCTTCAAAGGCCCTCTACCTGGGAAATTCCTGAAGCTACTTGGTTTTTTGGCCTTGTCCCGTCTTGGTGTGTATATACCCCTTGGTGGAGTGAACCGAGAAGCTTTTGCTGGGAACCTTGACCAGAACAGCCTGTTGGGCACTTTAGATTCTTTCTCTGGTGGAGGTATTGGTCGGCTTGGAATTTGCTCCCTTGGCATTGTACCATTTATCAATGCACAGATTGTGTTTCAACTCCTTGCACAACTCTACCCAAAATTGCAAGACCTTCAGCGAAAAGAAGGGGAAGCAGGGAGAAAGAAGGTTCTCCAATATACAAGATATGCTTCTGTTGGTTTTGCAATTGTCCAGGTTAGTTTCCTTGAAATATTTGAGAACTAGATTTTTGGTGCTCAGTTGACTTTAACAATGAAAATCTTGAAATTTTCTATACTATGAGGTTCAGTAATGAAATTCCCATGAGCTTTTTTCTCATGTGAGGTGACTCAAGTAACTGATTAAAGATTTGAAATATCAAGAGCGCTATAGTATACTTTAAGTGCCTTGAAAATGCTGTGACTTGACATGGTTCCAGCAGGGCAAAGAACTAGTTGGCATAAGATAAAAGAAAGAGGCTGGAAGCCTGGAACTTGTTTATCATGGTTTCAAAGGCGGTAAGGCTAAGGCATAGTGATTAGGCATCACCTGGACGCCTAGGCGGTGTCTAGGCGGGGTAAGCTGACCACCTGGATCCCAAGGCGGCTTTGAAAGAGTTGTTTATAGATGATAACTTTAACAAGCCTTAGCAAATTACCTGTATTGTTGGAATACATTAAAAAAGAAGTAAGATTATAGCATACACAGTCAACATTTAGCTGTCAGTAATTTTTAAAAGTGTTATTATAAACAAATATGATATTGTCCCACACCAGTTGAGATGGTTTGGACATGTCCAATGGAAACCTTTAGAGGCACCAGTGTATAATTGAATCTGAGGTAGGGGTCACCCAGACCTGACATGAGATGAGGTAATAGAACAAGACTAGAAAAGATGTTTCTCTTTCCTTTCCCTTGTTATTGCTCTTCTTGTGTTTCAACTCTAGCCTAACCCAGCTTGCATGGGACCAAAAGGCTTTGTTGCTGCTGCTGCAAACTATTGTCTGTGTATATTTTACTTGTGTCCCGTGTCAGTACCTATTTGTTGTGGCCTTGTGTGATTTTATGATGATATTTGTCTGTGCATATTGAATATCCTTATTTATTTCTAGGCCATTGGACAAGTTTTTTATCTTCGTCCTTATGTGAATGACTTCAGCACAGAATGGGTTCTAACATCAGTGACATTACTGACACTTGGATCTGTCTTTACTACCTTCATTGGTGAAAGAATATCTGACCTGAAACTTGGAAATGGAACATCCCTTCTTATATTTACAAGTATAATATCATATTTGCCTGCGTCATTTGGGAGGACAGTTGCACAGGCATTCCAAGATGGGAATTATGTTGGACTTCTCACGATCATATTGTCATTTTTTCTATTAGTCCTTGGGATTGTCTATGTCCAAGTGAGTTTTCATTATTCAAATTATACTTGCATACTTGCTTTCGATGTTCTAACTTTCCTCAGGATTTCAGGAAGCTGAGCGCAAAATACCCCTCAACTATGCTTCTCGCTACAGCAGTCGAACTGGGGGGCTACAGCGATCAGCATATCTACCATTTAAGGTTTGATACTTAATATACTTCTATTTTAAGTCATGACTTTGCATATATTTTGCATGCTTAAATGAGTTTTGATTTGACATTTTGGCTCTTGTGATCTGAAATACTAGTATTTCCCAATTATCACTAACTTAAATTTGATCAACTTCTTGATACAGCATAACTTCTCTCAAGTTTTATATCGTATGGTGCATTCTTTCCATTATATTCATTTGGTAGCTGTTTTTGTGCTGAACAAGATTAGAACTGAAACTTTGTAGGGAAAACCGTGTTATTTGCAAGCATGTTGTACTCTGTCACAGAGCTTCTAGACCTTTGATTTTGTGGTACCTGAAACTTCATGTTTAGATTCAACTTGAGTGAATTTCCTAGCGGTCCTTGAACTTATCCTGAGATTTCATCTAGGTCCCTGTACTCTCAAAATGCACATTCATGTCCTTAAACTTGTCTTGAGGTTTCATCTAGGTCCTTCAACTTGTCTCAATATTTCATCTAGGTCCTGGTAGTCTCAAAATGCATAGTCCTTAAACTTATTCTGAAGTTTCGTCTAGGTCCCTAAATCTGCTAATCTGTTTCATATATATCCAAATCTTCATTACTCATGCTAAACTCCCTCTCCCTCCACACGCCACTCTCTGCCCTTCGGCACCCCCTTATCGCCGCCCTCCCTCGTCATGGTGCCCCCTCACATGCTCATCGTTGCCCGTCTCCATGCCCATTTACTCACTGCCTATCGCTTGTCCTGCACATGTCCTGATGGTTATTGCCGCCTCCTTGCCACGCTACCACACCTACCCTCGCCACAAAGGCAGTGGCGAGATACGTGTGACTTGAGATGCAGCGAGTGCAGGGACGGTGATTAGGTCAGCAGCACGACAAGGGAAGCTGCGGCGGCGTGGAATGGGCGGGTAACGGCGGGTGTAGCGAGGGATGGTGGGTAGCGGCGGGGTACAACAAGCAAGCGAGGGAGGGCTGTGGCGGCGTGGAGTGGTCCAAACTTGCTAGGCACACACAATCACCCTTTCACCAAGATGTGGACCTATATGAAACGGATTAGCAAGTTTAGGGACCTAGATGAAACCTTAGAACAAGTTTAAGGACTTGAATGTGCATCTTGAGAATACCGAGACCTAGATGAAACCTCGAGACAAATTAAGGACTTGAATATGCATTTTGAGAGTACCAGGACCTAGATGGAATCTCGGGACAAGTTCAATGACCGCCAGTGAAATTCTCTCATTCAACTTTATATTCTCTACCATAATAATTGTGTTGAGCTGTTGTTGTGGCTATATGATATCCGAGAAAATGGATGCCAAATATGTGAAACAAGGCTAGAGCAATTTTCAACTAAATGTTATTGTACCTTTGACCGAAAAGAACTGTATTCTGTTAGGCTGCTCACAGATGACTTTTCCCCCCGCTCCCCCCACCCCCCCCCCCAAAAAAAAAAAAAAAACATTTCCTTTGTTCTATATTTGGAACTCCTCATAATCAACCTCCTTTTATCTTGTGTTTTTTGTCCAACCTGCAAACTACTGTGTAGTAATTACTTTTATACCGTTCTGAACAGGTCAACAGTTCTGGTGTCATGCCTATCATATTTTCTACATCTTCACTGGCTTTGCCTGGTACTTTGGCACGATTCACTGGCTTAGACTTCCTTAAGAAGGCTGCCATATCCCTAAATCCAGGAGGTAAGCTCTCTAGATTTCTAGTTCATGGAAATTGCTGCATTTTCCAGGAGAATGCAAAGCTCGTGATTACTATTCCCAATTTGATCCCAACTTTTATTTTCCGCTGTAGGTGCTCTATATCTTCCAACTAATGTACTACTTATAGCCTTTTTCAATTATTATTATACATTTCTCCAATTGGATCCTGATGATCTTAGTGAGCAATTGAAGCGGCAAGGCGCTTCAATACCGCTTGTGAGGCCAGGAAAAAGTACAGCTGCTTATATTAAAACAGTGAGTTTCTTACTCTTTAGATACTTTTATTTCATCCAGATGCACATGTTTCAACTCTTTACCTAATCATTGCAATTTGGAAGCTGTCCATATAATTTTTCGAATTGGATGACATGTTCCCCTGAGCAAATAAATTCTCAGTCTAACAAAATCTTGCTTAGTGGGGACGAGAAAGTTGTTGGTGGGGTTCCAAGGGTAGTTTTTCATTGTAAAATTGATAGACCAGAAAAAATTATTGATTTTCTAGAGGAACTTTTGATCCATCAACAGTGGAGTTTGAGCTGTTGCAAATTTCGAGGGGAATAAAGTTGAAAAATGAAGACATTTTTTTGCCAAAGACATCGGCAGATGGGCTTGATGTTATGTTTTCTCAGATACAAAGATGATCAGTTGATGCATAAAAGTGGCATGTCTATTGACTCGTGTATTGTGTTTGAAAAGTTTATGTAAGGTCAACTGATTTTATGAAAATAATATGTGAGCATGATGGTTTCTTGATAATAATAGCTATTGCTGCTAGATAGGTTTTCTTATCTTTTGTGGTATCTGTTTTCATATTTGATAGATCATATGGTGCATGGCAACATTAGCATACTACAGCTGTGAACTGGTTGCCAATGATATTTTTACTTAAGCGTTTGGTTGCAACATCTTAATTACTGTGTAACTTGGGCCACATTTTTATAAGGTGTTCATAATTTTAAAAAGCTGTGCCCTACATCCTCTCCATAACGTCTTGGTCAGCTATTGCCTGTTAGTCTGTGACTTTGTCAATTCTCTTTATCTTATATATTACAAGATAATTATGTCATTGCAGGTTCTTAGTCGTATATCTGTCCTGGGATCTGCCTTTCTGGCTGTGCTAGCTGCTGGACCATCTGTGGTTGAACAAATAAGTCACTTGACGGCATTCCGGGGATTTGCTGGGACATCAGTGCTTATCCTCGTTGGATGTGCGACAGATACAGCTCGGAAAGTTCAAGCAGAAATTATTTCCCAGAAATATAAGAATATTGAGTTCTATGATGTCAATCGTTTTGACCAATAGTCTATATGACTGGTCATTCTTTTCAATCTGTACTTAGGTTTTCAACTGTATAATTGAGTATTGGATCCTTAACTATGCATTTTATTTTTGTTCACTTGGATCTTTTTTATTGTGTACAGCACTCAGAAATCATTCATTTATACTAATATGTCAAAACATTCGAACCTTAAAGCTCTGGATGCTCATTGTTGCTGATGATGTAAAATAAAATTTGTCCTTTAGAAAAGGTAGCTTAAATTTGATTCCATTCCATGTTATCTAGTGTAACTTTATTGGAGTAACTGACTGAATGGGCAAGAGTTTATGGTCAAGATGAAATATACTAATTAAAATGGCTGGAGAGTTGAACTCAGCTGTTTCACTTTTGCGCATACATAGGACTAAGGACATCCACTACAATTTTCTCATCTTATCTAGGTACTTTCTCTCTTTTTTTTCAGTTTTTTTAATCTTGTGGTTTTATTACTATGTAAATAGGTTCTGCATTTCTTTTCGATATGTTTTCATTCATCTTGCACCTGGAGTTGGTTTCACATTTTATAATATCATTTGTAGAGGTGTAATCGGATCGGATACGGACGGATACTACCGATACCGTATTTGTTTTCATATTTTTCCTTCGAATTCGGATCGGATACGGATATTAATAGTTGGTGTCAGATAATATTTAGATGGACATCGACATCATATATATCCAACTTTCGTTATTCGAATACGGATATAAATCGAATACGGATCGGATACTGAATGTCCGGATTCGGATACGGTCGGGTCTCAACCCTTCTCAACGGATCCGGACTCGAATACGGATGGATAATATCCATACCGTTTACACCCCTAATCATTTGTGTCTGCAATATTCATTACACCGAATCATTCTTCTAGCAGTTTAATATCATAAACGATATAACATGCAAGAATGATTTATGGTTGAGAGGTTTACGAAAATTTAGGAGCTTTGGCTGTCAGAGGACCAAGACCATCATTTCTTTATATCTATCAGGTAGCTAATCTATCATCCTTCATTCTCGATCTCTGTTTGCTGTATTTAGCAATTATAGACCATATTGTCTTATGTATGACCATTACTTGAGGTAGGATGCTGATGGACTTGAAAATACATGGAGTTTTATTACCATTTTTCATCAGTGTAGGGATAAGATAACTGATGAGAGGACTGTTATGAATAGCACTTTCATTATGAGGCACTAAGGCCGATATATATACACCAGTACATGAAGAGAAATATACACATAACCCCCTACAATGCATAGGAAATACAAGTATATCTAACACCCCCCCTCAAACTCAAGGTGGATCAAACACACTGAGTTTGGAGAGATAAAAGTGATGCTGATTTCTGGTCTATGCGTTCGTAAAAAAATCAGCCAACTGTAACTCTGAAGGCACGTAGCGAAGAGTAACAACACCGTCCTGAACCTGTGCACGCGTGTAATATGCATCAACACCAATATGCTTAGTAAGCTCATGCTTCACAGGACCACGAGCAATACTAATAGCACTAGTACTGTCAGTCAAAAGAGGAGTCGGTATAGACACAGAAACACCAAAATCTGCAAGCAACCACCGTAACCAAGTCACCTCTGCCGTCACAAGAGCCATAGCACGCAACTCAGCCTCTGTACTCGAACGAGAAACTGCTGTCTGCTTCTTAGTCTTCCAAGCAATAAGTGAACCACCAAGAAAAACACAATAAGCAGAAAGAGATCGACGATCAGAGGAATCACTAGCCCAAGTAGCATCACAGTAAGCCTGAAGCTGTAAAGAGCTAGAGCGTGGAAAGAACAAACGACGTGATATAGTCCCACGAAGATAACGTAAGACACGAAGAAGATGACTGTAGTAGAGCTGAGTGGGAGCAGAAAGAGCAGAAACAAACTGACTCAGAATATGCACAGAATAGGAAATGTCAGGACGAGTAATACCAAGATAAACAAGACTACCTACAATGTGACGATAACGAGTAGGGTCATCAAGAGGCTCACCATCAGTGGCAGAGAGATGAAGGTTGAGCTCCATGGGAGTCTCCTCAGTCTTGTGATCAGTAAAAGAAGCACGATCAAGAAGACCCTGAATATATTTTTCTTGAGGTAGAAAAAATCCCTCATGCGTAGAGGAAACCTCAATCTCAAGAAACTAACGAAGAGGGCCAAGATCAGACATAAGAAACTGCTCACTCAGACGTGCCTTGACAAAGGCAATGAACTGAGGATTTCAATGAACTGAGGATCATCTCCAATGATAATCATATCATCAACATAGAGGAGAAGAAGAGTACGACCACGAGATGATGTGTGTACAAACAAAGCAGGATCATATGCACTGGCAGAAAAACCAGCAGCTGTGACCACAGAAGCAAAGCGCTGAAACCAAGCCCGAGGAGCCTGCTTAAGACCATAGAGAGAGCGTCGAAGACGACAAACTATACCCTTAGGAACAGAATACCCAGGCGGTGGCTGCATATAAACCTCCTCACGCAACTCACCATTAAGAAAGGCATTCTTTACATCAAGCTGAGAGATGGACCACGCACGAACAGAAGCCACAGCAAGAAGAGCACGAACAGTGGTCATATGAGCAACAGGAGCAAAGGTCTCGTCATAATCACGACCATGTTCCTGCTGAAAACCACGGGCAACAAGACGAGCCTTATAGCGCTCAAGAGATCCATCAGAGCGAGTCTTAACCTTATAGACCCACTTACAGGTAATAGGGCGAACATGAGAGGGAGTCGGAACAAGATCCCACGTGCCCGTACGCTCAAGTGCAGCGATCTCCTCAGCCATCGCAAGCTGCCATTCTAGATGAAGAATAGCATCACGATAGGAAAGCGGCTCAGAAAGGACAGAACCGGCAAAACCTTGCCAAGTAACAGGTCCAAAACCATACCGATCAACTGGCTGACGAGGCCGATGACAATGACGAAGCTGCTCAGGGGAAGAAGCAGCAGGTGATGGCTAATCAAAGAAAGGCTCAGAAGGGCCAGAAGATGGCTCATCAGAAGTAGGCTCAAGAGGAGTCAGAGCACTACGACGTGTGTAAACCTGTGTGACAGGAGGCTTTGTAGTATAGTCAGGAGTCAAAGAAGAAGACTCTGAAGAGGATTCTACAGGTGACACGACAGAAGGAGGTACAACTCCTGTAGAAGACACAGTAGAAGAGGGTACCAAGGGAAAAGGTCTGTGTGCAATAGCAATATCAGGAATAAACAGAAAAGAAAGAGGATCAACTAAAGATGCTAATGAAGCATCCGAGGTAGGACGAGGATAGAAAGGACGAGACTCATCAAAGACAACATCCCGAGAAATCCTAATGCGTCGACCAACCGGATCCCAACAACGATATCCCTTATGCTCAGCACTATATCCTAAAAAGACACACTCAACGGACTGTGCGGTCAACTTGGTGCGTTCACGAGGTGCAAGAAGCACATAGCAAACACAACCAAAAAGCCGAAGATCAGAATAATCAGGCGTCTTGCCACAAAGACGCTCAAGTGGAATGCCCCCACGAAGAGCAGAAGAAGGCTGAATATTAATCAAATATGTGGTAGTAGAAACAGCCTCAGCCCAAAAATGAGGGGGAACAGAAGAAGCAAGCATAAGAGCACGAGCCGTCTCAAGGAGATGACGATGCTTGCGTTCAGCAACACCGTTCTGAGCATGAGCACCAGGACAAGAAAACTGAGCAAGAGTACCTTGCTCAGAAAGAACCTGACGAAGAGCGGCAGAAAGATATTCACCTGCAGAGTCAGCACGAAAAACACGAATAGAAGTGTCGAAATGAGTGCGAACCATAGCAGAAAAATTCTTATAGATGGATAAAGCCTCACTACGATTTTTCATAAAATAAATCCATGTGTGGCGAGAAAAATCATCTATAAAAATTATATAATATCTGTGACCCCCTTTTGAAACAAAGGGAGCAGGACCCCATACATCTGAGTGGACAAGATCAAAAGGACGCTCAGACACTGACTCGCTAGAATTATAGGGAAGCTGAATCTGCTTTCCCAGACGACAACCCTGACACTGAGCTAAAGACTCATGACCTGAAACCGAACCTAACAGACCACGACGAATCAAAGTAGATAGACGGGAGCCACACAGGTGACCCAATCGATGATGCCACTTAGCAAAAGACGAAGTGAACGAAGCAGCCAAAGCGGAGCCATCAGAACTGGCAGACGCAGCGGAAGAAAGACGAAGCCAGTCAAGCTCCCAAAGACGCTGAGAATCACGACGACGAGGGCCAGTACCAACCAGGTGACCCGTGTGACGATCCTGAACATAGCAAAAGTCAGAATCGAGAATAACGCGACAACCATGATCAATAAGCTACCCAGCGGACATAAGCTGCATGGTTAGATCAGGAACATAGGATACATCAGGAACATGAAAACAGGAAGACAAGAGAGTGCCCTTTCCAACAAGAGAAAGAGAGGACCCATCGGCAGTATGAACAGTGAGAGAACGAGATGAAGAGTGAATAGAAGAAAGAAAAGTGCGATCATAAGTCATATGAAAAGAGGCACCGGAATCAAGAAACCATGTATTAGTACCTGGTGGTCCTTGAGTGGAAGATTGAGAAGTAGCAACAGAACCCGGTGAACCAGACGGCAGAGTCGCAATACTAGCAGTCCCAGACGGTGAAGAAGCAGCAAGGCGACGAAGAAGCATCAGCATCTCCTGGGTAACTGGATCTGTAGAACTCCTCTGAGACACTCCAGCACTAGTACTAGCAGAAGACTGTGAAGCCGGACGAGTCTGAGAGCGCTGTGCCTTCCTCTTCCTGTAACAATAGGCCTCAACATGTCCATCCTTCCCACAATAATCACAATGAAGACCACCACCACCTCCACGAGCAAAAGGAGAGGGCGCAGTAGCTGACGAGGGCAAAGAAGGTGGAACAACAGCCGGCCGTGAGAGCGAAGAACGAGCAGCCAACGCAGACGCAGATGATAACAATCCAGCAGAACGAAGCCGAGTCTCCTCATTACTAACAGCAGCAACAGCATCCATCAAGGAGACAAATGGATGTCGAGCAAGAAGCTGCGCGCGAAGAGGCTCATACTCATCACGGAGACGGGTCAAAAAGGCATATGTGCGCTGAAGCTCAATATCGGACTGATGGGCATGACAGAATTCACAAGTACTCGGTGATAGTGAAGGACGCAGTGAATCAATCTGACGCCAGATAGCAGACAACTGAGTGTAAAGCTCATCAACAGTAAGATCACCATGATATAGTAACTGCTCCTGACGAATAGCAGCAAAATAAGCAGAGTGACCAGTGGGCTCATAGCGATCACGAAGAAAAGGCCACATCTGATGAGACCGATCAAAGTCAACAATCTCGGCAGCAAACTGATCCTCCATACTAGCAGTAAGAATAGACCCAGCACGAGCATCCTCATCCAACCAACACCTGTAAGCACTGAACTGAGACTCATAGGATTTTAGAAGATCGTTAAATTCTTCAAGCAGCTTCTCCTTAGCTTCATCAGTTGCCTTCTCTGGAATCACAGGACGCGTCGGAGCCGTAGGACAAGGTGGGCATGGAAGCTCACCAGTAAGAAACTCCCAGAGACGCAGACCACGCATGTGCCAACGCATACAAGGAACCCAGACACGGTAGTTGGTCCCATCAAATAGCAGCGGACAACGAAGAACTGGGACACCACCATTGGAAAGAGTCGAAGGCGCCATCGAAGCAAACGCAGCAGACAATTTTTTTTTGGCTCGGTCAAAACAGACTCAGAAACAGAGTCGGACCCGACTCAAAACAGAGTCGGGCTCGGGGTCGGACCAAGCAGGCGGAGAGGAGCCGGCGGCGGGCGGCCGACGGGCGGAGCCGGCAGCCGCCGGCGATCGGCGGCGACCGGCGGCCGGCGGTGGGCGGAGCCGGCGGCGAGCGGCGGGCCGCAGATGGAGCCGGCAGGCGGAGCAGGGGCCGGCGGACGGAGCCGGCGGGAGCAACGACCGGCGGGCGAAGCCGGCGACCGGCGGGCGGAGAGCGGATCCGGCGGGCGTAGGGGAGAGCCGGCGCGCGGGCGGCCGGCGGCGGCGGGCCCAGAGTAGGCGGCGCGCGGGCAACCGGCGGCGGCGGACGCAGAGAAGCCGGCGCGCGAGAGTCCGGCGACGGCGACGCAGAGGAACCGGCGCGCGGGAGTCCGGCGGCGGCGGCGGCACAGAGGAGCCGGCGAGGTCAAGCCGACGGAAGACGAGCCGGCGGAGGAAACCGGCGGTGGAAGAAAGATCTACAGTGCAAAAACGAAGCACAGTAGATCGATCTGAAAAAAAAAAACGGAGGTGCAAGTGCAACACCAGAATCGTTTAGAGGAGAGAAAACCTAACCCTAATTTTAGCTCTGTATACCATGTTATGAATAGCACTTGTATTCATTATGAGGCACTAAGGCCGATATATATATACCAGTACATGAAGGGAAATATACACATAACCCCCTACAATACATAGGAAATACAAGTATATCTAACAAGGACATCTTGCTGAAGATTTCCCTGAATTAAATTTTCGTATATAAGGAACAGGGGTATCAAAAATATGTCTTCATAAGTTACTCCTATACTGATGAAACAGTTTCTCGATCTAGGGACATTGGTTAGATGAAGTTTATTTGACGTGTCAAGTACTAGCAGCTAATTCTGCATTTGCGCAACCTTATTTTCATTCACTTATGTAACCTTGGCCTAAATGTCTTTGTTGTTGTCTTCCTTGCAGGTTCTATGTTTTTGGACTTACTTAATGCACAAGTGCCAGATGTTTGTTGCTAGTTGCGACCTATGAGCTACTGGGATTTTATCATTTATGCAGGCTCAGATAGTACCAGGCTACCAGCAACAATAGAATCACCTCAGTGTCATCCTTGGATCCGTGCCTGTCAAGCTTTTTAAGTTTAGACTATCAATATGTAAGGAAAAGGAATATACATTAGCCACACATATTGATGTGTAAAACCATCATGAAACATACTTTCATAGTATACCTCTTTGATATCTGAATATATATATTATATTTATTATTAGCAACCACAATGGTACCTTTTAGATCGTGCCAACATCCAAAATGACATATATATTCAATTCAAGTTCGCTAATGCCAAACTATAATAACAATATTCTGATTGTTTCCTTCCTGACATAAAACAAATCGTATGCAGAAACACTAATCCTACCTGAGCCCTAGATTTTTATGTCCTAGTAGAAAAACAAATTAAAGTAAAAATGAAAAGGTCCATCTTTATTTAATTTACCACTGTACCATTTCTCAGATAATTTTTCTACATTATTGCATATGACATGCTATGCTAGTTTGGGCCACAACCCATGGAGAAATCAGGCTCCTCAGGCTGGACTTTTTGCAGTTTTGTGAAGATTGTGGCAATCTTTGAGATAGAAAATTCTGCTTCCAATGATAAAGAGCTGGAAGAACCATCATTATTCTCACATCTTGCCTCAGAGGAATGATTATCGATCAATGAGAAAAATGACTTCCACCTACTGCTCAGTCCTCTTTCTGCCATCTTCTGTTGATTTCTGTGCCGCCTCCATGCAGATTGGATGAGACAGGCTGCCCAGGTTCTCCACTGGTGTGAGTAGAACCGGAAAAGGTGCTGCAGGTGCTTGGAATGCAACATCCTGAATGCGCTGGCCACAAACTTCAGGTCATCAGCTTGCAGGGAGAATGCCTCAAACTCGGTGATTGTTTTAATAGTTCTTGTTGATGATGGATAGCTGTCAGCAGAACTGGGGAGCAATGCCCATGTGAGCAACTCCTCACCACAGAAATCACCTGGATTTAAGATAATAGAGTTGAAGAAATGCATTCTGCCACCATCTGTCGTGCTGCTCTCTAGCTTCCCACGAACTATGAATAGCATCACCTTCACAGGGTCTCCCTCATGTATGATGTAGGTTCCCTCAGTACGAAGGAAGTATGTCATATGCTCACAAAGAGCATCAAGTAGTTGACTGTCCATTGAAGAAAATAGTGGCACCTGAAATGAGGACCATGCTTTACTTAGTATTTCTGTTTATTGTTTGTCAGTAATATTTTATTCTTTCATTTAGAATGTCAAGTAGAATGGATGGTGCTATTTCTTCTAGAGGACATTAGCAGTAACCAGAAAACTACTTACACGTTGAACAAGATCAAGGCATAGATACCGTTTTATGTCTCGGCAAAGATCATTAGGTAGCTGTCTCAGGATCGAGCCCTCTTCAACTCCCTGTGTTGTGATCCACTTGTATTCCAAGAATCTAGAGATGTGATTCTGCAAATTATCAGGTATTTCATGATCTGTCATCCAATCCTCCATTTCAGTTTTCTGTATTCTCCAGTTCTCAGCATTTGTAGAAAGTGATCTCATGCATATCTGTGGAAAATTCATGTTCCTCGTTAGATCTATTACATAAGTAATACCTCTAGCATGATGGCCCATTGTTTCTGTTAAGATAACATACCATCATGCTACCAATTAGCTGAGCAAACAAACAAATGCTGAGAAGAGTTAGCCCTATGGCAAATACGTTTTCACCAATGAAGGAACTTGTCACCAGTGGATTGCCATATGTGCTGACACCAACACATACAAAAAGACATGTCACACTCTGAAAATTAGGAGACATATTTCGCAAATATATTTTGTAAATAGTATGAGCGTGTAAGAGCAAGTTGCATGGTATTCACAAAGACTGAAACTGGAACTGTTAAACTATCTGAGATGTACGAACATTAGCTGTTGGAGACCCCACCACAGGGAGTAGAAATATTTCTCGGGAAATGATATTGTGGCCAGTTCATTTTTCATTGCTTGAATGAATATACCATAGTTGATGCTGATGTTATTACTGTTAACGTTGCATTTTGTGAAGACATTTGTATTTTTTGCCCAATTTTGTCTTTCACTTGATGTGGCATAAATGCAGTTGAGGAACCTAAAATCACATGGTATATTTCTCATCGTCTGGTCCTCAATAGAGCATTGTGTTTCCCAACATGTCTTCTGCCGCTCAACTGTAAGTAGATAGTATATTGATCCAACAACCTGGTTGAATGTATAAGATGAAATACTTAGTCTTCTTATGGGGCATGACCACACTTCTTTTGCATAGAATGATAGAAAGTCATGTATGAGGCCCAATTCCATTGATTCTTACACATGCTTGACAAGTACTGTTCAGATCCCTGGTGGCTAAAGCAAACTGTTACTTCTTTCAGCATGATTTATCTTTCTTAGCGTCCTTAATAATTTCACTATAATTTTATCCTGTATTTCATGATATGATAACCTTAGTAGCATGATTTCAGGGAAAATGAAAAGGCTTACATGACTTGCGACTAGATACAAAAATAGGTTATAGAGAGCCCCTTCCCACCCATTCTTATTGATAAACCCGGCTGTGTTGATTATGTTTATGCTGAGCTGAATTATGGTATATAATCTGATTGCAGACTGGACCAATATTATCAGAAACATAAGGGCGCTGATATGACTGAAGCTCAGATTTGGCATGACTGCCCACACAAGAATCTGCACGTGCAACGAAGGTGTATTAGTACTCAGTAGGCACACGCCAATCTTTTCTGATTGCAGCTACGCAGTTCCTGATAAAGAACATGTACCTGTGGAACAGGCAACGCAGCAACTATATCGATGAAGAAATTTGTTCTGATGTACCTGTACACAATCCTTTTAGGATCTGTGACAAGCTCACCCTTACCAAGGACTTGGGACACTGGATCAACATAAGCAGTGCAGAATCTTGTGCCAATATGAACTATGAAGAACATGTCCACTAGACTCCTGAGACAAGTGAGTACAATGGCCAAATGGTGATCTGTCCTCATGCAGGGGTATTCGCTGTCAACTACAAGCAAGAAGAAGAAGAGGGGATCGATGCAATGAGAAGCCACACAAGAGACGAGGAAGGTTCGGTTCCATATCAGAACAATGTTGCCTCCAGGATCTAGGACCCACTTTTGCCGGCCTGTCCATTTTCTGGAGCAATCTATGAGCTTGTGCAATGTATTGTTGCCTATGGATGTTCTAGCTGAACATGTGGCCTTGTTCTGTTGTTTGTCTCCTGCGCCGTTGTTACTATGATAAGACCTGCAGGGTTCAAAACTCAGAAACTCTTGAAGTTTCACCAACGAGATGTACATGCTTCTGAATCAGGAATTGATGGATTTTGATGATGTATTTTGATGCTAGTCAATGAAAGACAGCAATACATGTATTTCCCTCAATTACAGAACCACCAATATTTTCTCCTTGACGTATTAAAAAATAGCTACAAGTCTGAAGATACAAAAACAAGCTTGAGAAAGGAGGAATTGATCATCATTACAGTACTGATACAACCGACCTTGCCGAATTTCACTTGATTCTGTCAAAGCAATTGTACAGTAATATTTTAGATATATCCAAGCCCAAGCTCAAGTAAAAGATTTCTTCAGAAAACCGTAATAATTAGCAATCTATTTAGGCTGGTGAAAAATATTTTAACTTTTTTTTTGACAAGGGAAAAATATTTTAACTTGAAACTTCCGTGTAACTTCCGAAAAAAGAATCATAACTAGCGAGAGTCCATATGGGGTATGGTGCCTGTCCAAGGCAGTTCACAAATCACATAATTGCCTTACCTCGACATTTTCCTGGCAATCCCTTCACAGAAGCCCGTCTCAAGAGCAGCTATCAATCCTCCGATGTATCCCACGATTCCTAATCCCCTTGCGTAACTGCAGCTGAGATGATAACTCTGTGGCCCGACCGGAAGCGAGCTTCCAGAAATCTCCTTTCTTATACTAAGAAACAATGGAGATCAGAGGACAAGGAAACCCCCATAGGCAGCAGGGATGGAAGGGGATAAAGGGGCTTTAACGTGCTTGACCTTTGATTTAGCTAACTGTTTGTATAAACACCTGGAGCACTGCACTACACATTATTGCATAGTAAATGCAAAGAGCGTGTTTCTAAGCTTTGATTTAATATGTGCTACGATACTACCCCCTCTGTTCTAAATTACAGCCCATTTAACTTTTTTGAGCACACAACTTTGATAACTTGTCTCATTCAAAAAATTATAAAAAATAAAAACATAATTTTTAAATTAAATATAGAGTAAACTAAATCACAGTAAAAATAACACTTGATATATTATAAAGCTAACGTGAATAGAATAATGCTGTTTGTATAGCACATGATATATCAGGGGATTGGTTTCCATTCCAGAGATATTAATGTTTACTCGTAAAAGTACTTGTAATGGAGTTGGTACATGGCCGATGAGACGACTTGAGCGCGCGCAGCTAGCAGTTAACCAGCCTCTGACGACTTGCATCAATAATGAACCTCATTGGAGTAGTTCAACCGCGACACTTAGCATGACTCTAGCGGTCACCCTATTCCCTATTCCCCATTTCAAATTTTATTACGTGCACAATGTCAGAACAGTGTAAAATAGTGTCAGGATCTTCATTTTACCAATCCCTCTAGAGAGTCTTACCTCTTAAATAAGTGGAGCTTAAAGAAATCCACCTACACGGCAGGAAATTCATCTGGACAAATCAGACAGCTAATCCTACTATGACCAAGATCGACCATCTGTTCTGCACAAGAGAATGGGAACAACTTCATCCTGAATGCTACCTGCAGGCCCTCTCCTCCTCTGCTTCTGATCACTGCCCTTTCTTGCTCACCTGCAGACCTCTGTTCAAGAGATTCAAGGGTTTCAGGTTTGAAGCTTTCTGGCTAGAAGTGGATGGTTTTTTGGAGGTCGTCCAAAATTCTTGGCTAGAGCCGGTGTCTAGCACAAATCCCACTAGAATACTACACATCAAACTCGCTAGGCTCGGGAAAGCTCTGAAGCGATGGAATAAAGGCATTATTTGCAGCTTAAGAAGTGCCTCGCATGCTGCTCAAGAAGTGATCCTCAGATTGGACAAGGCGCAAGAAGACAGGCAACTAACGGACAGTGAGATGGAGCTTCGGAAAATCGCCAAGAGCCGGGTACTGGGTTTGGCGGCCTTGAGAAGAGTCAAAATCCGGCAGCGCGCCTGCCTCACTTGGCTCAAGGTTGGCGATGCCAACTCAAAACTGTTCCATCTGCATGCCAGCGGGCGAAGGAGGAAAAATTTCATTCCCTTACTGCTGCATAATGGAAGACAAATCACTGACCATGATGATAAGGCTGCAGCCCTCCACTCACACTTCACTAGTATAATGGGGACTGTACCTGAAAGGAATATCGCTATCAACTGGGACCTCCTGGATATACAGCAGCATGATTTACAAGATTTGGAAAGACCATTAGAAGAGCAAGAAATTTATCGAGCAGTGCTTGACTCACCACTAGACAAGGCCCCAGGGCCGGATGGTTACATTGGCCTTTTCTACAAACACTGCTGGCACATAGTCAAGCAAGACCTTCTTAATGCACTGGAGGAGATGTTCAATCTCCGTGGTCGACACTGGAACCTGCTCAATTCAGCTAATGTGGCTCTGCTCCCCAAGAAAACAAACTGTGTTGCTGCACAAGACTACAGACCAATCAGCCTGGTGCATAGCGTGGCCAAAATTTTGTCCAAGGTTCTAGCTAGTAGACTGTCACCTCATCTTGAAGAACTAGTCTCCCACAGCCAAAGTGCGTTTATTAAGGGGCGAAGCATCCATGATAACTTCCAATACGTCAAGGGGGCAGTCAGGCACTTCCACCAGTGTAAAACACCAATGCTATTCCTCAAACTTGACATAGCCAAGGCTTTCGATAGTGTCCGCTGGGAATACCTTCTAGAAATTATGCAGCGGTTGGGTTTTGGCCAGAGATGGCGATATCTTATTTCCATTCTTTGGTCAACAACCACATCTAGAATCATCCTTAACGGGACAACTGGAAGACCAATCTGTCACCGCAGAGGACTGAGACAGGGCGATCCATTGTCCCCTTTATTGTTCATTCTTGCAATGGACCCAATTCAGCGAATCCTTGACAAGGCAACGGCACAAGGTCTGTTAAGTCCTATAGGGGGCGACCCGATCAAGCTTCGGACCAGTTTGTATGCTGATGACACGGCTTTGTTTGTTCGCCCGACCACCAGCGACCTGCAAAACTTGCACCAAATCTTAAGCCACTTCGGAGAGGCCACTGGTCTACGAACAAACATAGACAAATCTGAGCTCTACACAATTTCCTGCGACAATGTTGATATGACAGAGGTGCTAGGTCAGTTCCAAGGGCAGCTATGCAGTTTTCCTTGCAAATACCTAGGCCTTTCTCTACAGCTGGGAAGGACAAGAAGGGCAGATGAGCAAATCCTGATTGACAAAGTTGGGGCTAGACTGCCAGGTTGGAAAGGGCGATTACTGAGCAAAGTCGGAAGGCTGCAACTAGTCCAATCATTCCTTTCTGCGATCACTACCTACCATATGACAGTTTTCCCTTTGTCCAAATGGGCCATAAAGAAAATCGATAAATTACAGAGGAACTTCCTATGGAAAGGATCCGAGGAAGCAAGAGGTGGTCACTGCTCGGTAAATTGGCGGAGGGCGTGCCGTTCCAAAAAGCTGGGAGGACTAGGGATTCGGGACCAGCAATGTTTTAACAGGGCCCTCCGCCTCAGATGGATTTGGCTATGTTGGAAGGACCAAGACAAACCTTGGAATGGGCTGGATACTGCTACTAGTGCAACAGAAATGGAATTATTCAGAGCATGCACCCAAATTACAGTTGGTGATGGTCAAAGAACTAATTTTTGGCATGACAAATGGCTGCAGGGATCCGCGCCAAAGGACATTGCTCCACTATGCTACCGTTTGGCATACAGGAAAAACTTAAAAGTAGCTAAAGCTGTTGAGCAGAACAGGTGGATGAGAGGAATGCAGCGAATGACTTCTGACCAAGAGATCAGACAATTTGTATCCCTCTGGAGCAGGTTGAGTTCATTGCAACTGTCCACTTTGGAAGATGATATAACCTGGAAATTTACAGCTGACCAAAAATACACAGCCAAATCAGCCTACAACATTCAGTTCATTGGATCATACCCCGACCTTAATTGGACAAAAATTTGGAAATCCAGTACGGATCCCAAATGCCGGTTCTTCACTTGGCTACTGCTGCAGCGGAAGATCTGGACAGCTGACACTATAATCAGAAGAGGCGGTCAGACAGACCCTCAGTGTCCCTTGTGCAATGCAAGACCATGCAGTCTGGTCACAGCTTGCGCTTTCTTACAATCTAACAAACATCTCCCAAACAGCAAACCATGCTAGAATCAAAGACTGGTGGGCAGCAGCATCAGGAGACGAAAACAGAACGCAGATAGCCATTTATGCGGCTTGGAACATCTGGAAGGAGCGCTGCGACGAAAATACGACAACAAGGTTTTGACGGCAGCTCAAGTGGCTAATCTAGCAAAGCAAGACATCTTCCTTTTTAATTTAGTAAAGAGGTCGACTGCTCTTACTTCTGTAATTACGTAGATAGTTTTCTCACTGCTTTCACAGTTACCAACTGTGGTTGTTTCTTTCGCAAGGCTTCGGTCTTCTAACCTGTACTTTGTAATTGCTGCTCTCCTTCTTTAATGAAACGGCAGAACACCTGCCTATAATTCGCTCAAATTAAATAAGTGGTTTGTGCATCATGTACCACTCGTATCTTGCCTGTGGGCCGGCCCCTTGACTACACGCAGGGACGGGTTCAAGGTCCGGACACCCTAGGCCATTGTCTGGGCTCTCCATCTGTTAATTTCATTGATTTTAAGTACTTAGATATAAATAAGCATCATCAATGGAGCTGCACTGTGAAAGTGCACAGGCTGCTTAAAGGTGTTTGGTCTAAGGCTGTCCACACCGGTGGAACTTTATATCTCAACTCTAAAAGAGAATATTTTATCCAATCATCACGATTTTGAAATACAGTTACCAACCTTCCATGTTTATATCAACTCTATACCCCAACTCTATACCAACTACCACATATTATCTTATTTTTCCAATTTGGCAGGGGAATCAGGGTGCTCGATCTTCCGTCAGGTGGAGATACCTATCAATTTGGTGGAGGCATGACACACGATTCGACTTCCAATCAACTTGATTTGAACCCTGAAATCGTAACACCACATCTCCTCTGATTATCAATTGTGAACACACGATTGACCCCACCAGGAAAGGCTTACCAATGCCTGCGATCGAAAAACAAAAAAAGAACACGGTAGATGCAAACTCAAATTGCAAATAAGGATGAAAGTCACGAAGTTGGGTTCTACAAACCGATACACGCCATAACTGTTCAATGACAGAATAATCTAAACAAAATCCCCCAAACCTAACCTATTGACTACTACTGAATATATACAAAAGAGATGTCTAGTTAGTAGCGGGGTGGCCAAGTAACCCTACGGCATATAAGGCCTTTGGGCCTAAAAACCAGTGTCGCTGCATCTTGACAGATTATGGATGCCATTTTGTTTCGATGATTCTTGTTGACTCGGTGATTATTTGGACGTGAGAACAGATGGATTAGAAAGCTTATCTCCTTAGCTTTCCGTCCATATATAGAACGGCCAAAACGGAATCCATATGTGGCTTGAGCGTCCGTTTTACTGAAACGGTGTCGCCGCATCGTGACAGATTATGGACGTCATTTTGTTTCTACGATTCCTGTCAACTCGGAGCTTATCTGTATGTGAGCATATATGGGTTGGAAAGCTTATCTCCTTAGCTTTCCGTCCATACATAGAATGCCTCAAACGGAATCTGTATGTGGTCTGGGCGTCATTTTACTGAGGCCTACTCCTGCAGTCCGAACCGGCGACGGGAATAGATTGCGCTTTAACTCGGATTGTGTTTGGATTCTATCTTAACTTGGGGTTTGATCGTGGGCATAGGTAGGTACTTTGGTAAAAAAAACTAACAAAAAAATCACCATAGATGATTAATATGGGTAGGAACGAGAGTTCCGTTCGTGTAATTCGTTTCCAGCCATTGTTTGCGGGCCCTTTTGCTGCGCGGTGGGGACTCATCAAAACTATGGGTCTAGGTGAGCAAGGATTTCTCAAAGTAAAAAGATTTCTTCTAAACTCACTCTTTACAGTAAGTACATATATGTGTTTTAATTATTGTTGAATGAAAGCGGCTTGCAAAAGACAGTTTCTGTTTGTGGCTATGTATTTTGTATGGCTAAAAAGTGAGAATCGACCATGCCTCGTTTATAATTTCTCTCCTACTACCATTTGTGGCTGCATGTTTGATTCTGATTTCCATATTTAATCCCTCATGATTAGCAGCAATTTGGTTTCTACATAATATGATCAGTAGTAATCAGGGTTATGGCTGGTAGCAGTATAAACGGTGATGTACAAATAAGGAGAGTGAAAGGGGAGTTCCGAAGTGTTCTCATTTGACCCTTGCTTGTTCCTTTTGTGGCTGAGATGCTGATACTGCATATATTGCGGTGGAACTAGCCACTCCTTGTTGACAGCTCGTAAACAGTCCTTTTCAATAGATGATCCACCACCAAATTACCCCTTGACCATAGACAGGCCTATCGACTCAATCTCACCCCTCGAAATCCCCTACCAAATCTCAACCTCCAATTTTTGGCCATGTGGTCGTCTCCACCTTCCCTGCTCTCATCGCCGCTCCCCTCCTCCGCCATCCTCTTCTCCAAGAAGCCGGCATCCTTGCGCGCCGTCTCCACCTCCACCGTCAGGGTTCGGGCGGTGGTAGCGGCTGCGGCGGCGTCGGCGGCAGCAGCGGCACCGGTGTTCGCGGCGCGGGTGCGACCGTCGGCCGCGGAGGTAGCGCGGACGGTCGTGGAGTTGGCCCCGTCTGGTACGCTCTCCGTGGTGGGTCTTGACGGCTGGCCGCTCGGTATCGGCGCGCGCTTCGTCGCAGATGCCGCCGGCGCACCAGCGCTCTGCCTGGCCACCACGGGGGTCAGCGCTCCCGATGCGCCGTCCAGCTTCCATGTCGAGGTGAGGGGACGTAGTGGGTGCTTGGATGGTCCAGCTCGCCATAAAGATTGAGATTGGGAGGGTCTAAGGCTCAATTCCTGTGCTCAGCTAGAGTGAGGCCCGAGAAAGATTAAGTTAGGCGCTGTTGCTTGCATTGTGTGTTGGTTGTGGTTGCCTGTTCTCATTTCACCTGGGTATTATAATACAATGAATAAGGTGAGTTTACGTTGAACGAAATGGATTGCATTTCAATTTGCAATCCAGATACATAGAATGCAAAGGATGGAAAGCTTCCATTTGTGACTTTTTTGTGGTTTCACTTTTCAAGCATGTCTCATTAAGAAGGGTGATGTGTGATATAATGAAACTACTTTGCCAAAATATTTGAATTCTTATTTTTTTTTGTATGAAATAATAAGTGATAATCCAAACTTTAAAAGTTTATGATTTCGCTGGTAGTAGTTTGATTCTTTGATTTATATGCTTACAATTATTTTTCTTTTCTGGTGGCTGCAGTTTCCACAGAGTGGGGCTAGGACACCACAATGTACTATGCTTGGTGCCTTAACTAAGCCTACCGATGAGTCAGTGTTGAAGGTAAAATTATTAATGAGTCGCAATTTGCTAAATATATATATGCATTATGTTTGTGAAATAACCATTGACTACAATGGCAGAGTGCTCACCCTAAATGCCTTTCCTAATGTACAATACTGTGAATGAAAATATAATTGTTTCTTATGCAAATGAACTGTTCTTTTCCATCCATTTCATAATATATATATTTTTTACTTTGTGCAGAAGCTTTCCACTAGGTGGGAAAGGAAATTCGGGGAAGAAATTAATCAAGATCTTTTGTATTTGATATCTGTCGAACGGGTCTTGCACATGGAGGATTTCAATGAGGTATAATGTACAAGTCTTATCCATTCTTTTCTGTCTCTTTCAGTTTTTCATTTGGGTTTTTTGTGTCCATAAATAAGCGAGGCTTGGAGCTCTTGATTTAGTGTAAGAGCATATTTTTTTGTTCTTCGGTTCTGTACTTGATCATTTGACTATGAACTCACGTGCTTTCTGATTCTTTCCAAAAGAAAGAAAACCTAATATTCTTCATTTCCCAACAGTCATCTGTAGTCCCTTTTTCTAAGACTTCTGGAAATAGCGAGAAGGTTGAAATGGCTGTTAGTTACATGTGGAGAGTTTCAATAGTGGCTGATTGGTTAGCCACACAAAAAAGGCACTAGGCCCACCTAGCACCCAATGGTCTTTTTTGGCCAGATTTGACACGATACCATTCTGAAAACATTTTCTAGGAAACTATCTTGTAAGAATGTGTGGATTACCATTATAAGTGCATATTAGTTTTGCACTATCATTTTAAAGAGGACATCAGAAGCACAAATGGACGGCCATGATCATCCTAATGTGAGAAATTTAAACATTCTTACAAAGTATTAATGATTACTCAGATGTTCTCTTGACCCTTCGTGATTATGCAAGTCAAAGAGCCTAGTGCTTCTTATTTCTTCTCTTCAAATATGCTTCAATAAAATGCTTCCATGATTTCCCTTCTATCTTGTCAGCATTTAACATTATTTTTCACTAATCTGCTAAACTGTGTGATTACGCTGCCTGCTAATTGATTATGTTCATTCAGGATGGCATGTGGGTAGTTCCATCAGAATACACCAGTGCAGAACCTGATCCTCTACGCAATTTTGCTGAAAATATTGTGGAGGAATTTAATAGCGAACATGCTGAAGATGTCCATAGAATATACAACATATATGTCGAATCAGATTTACAGGTATTGATCTCATTAGTGTCATTACTACAGTTTTATTTCCTGCACAATATCTTTTGCGAAACCAATGAAAGCTCTCTGCTTCCTTGCTAGATATCTAATGCTTAGACAACGACTCCCTTAGTTAGAATTAGATGTCAAGTGATAGAACTGCTTGTTTCATGCTTTCTAGAATCCATCTTTTAGGCTGATGTGAAATGTTTGTACTGGTTCAGTCTGAAGGTTGAATGGCTGACTATCAACAGCTCAATAATCCAAATAAATGGTGGACCGCTCTTAGCAGAATTTTAGTTTTAGGGCATGTTTGGATAGAGGGGATCAGGGTCCAAAGTAGCTTTGCTTTTCCAAATAGAGTAGGGGTCTACTTTGAATTTGCTGCTGAGGAATTCTTATCGCCCTGTGGTGACAGGTGGCAGATGTGAAGATGATATGGGTTGACAGGCTAGGGTTTGACTTGCATGTTCATTCTGGTGATGGTGTCTTTGCTGTTCGGATCCCTTTTTCAAGGGAGGTTTCTGATGAGAAGGGCGTGAAATCATCATTCAACATGATGTCTCATCATGCCTGGGAGGTGGAGAAGAGCTATGCCAGTCCCGAGTTTGAGAAGGTACAATTTTTGAAGAAGGTCAGATGAGCAGTTTGAATTGTGGATTATTTTTTTTAATTCAGATGAATATAGTTTGAGGTTTGGTTGCTCTTAGCATGTATTGTTTGTCTTGTATCTTTATTTTTTTGTACCACATACATTGGATGCAATTGACATAAACTATGTACTGATAATTTATTAGAGAAGAGCGACCAATTTTGGCTGTAAGAATAACTCTGGGACATGAGATAAGAGGTAAATTATGTGACATGAAAACCATGCTTTACAGTATGGTTAGTACTATTTTACTGTGTGGAAAGCATGCTATAACCACACAATTGGTAGACAGCAGGCCCTTTTGCTAGGTATTGCCGCCTATCTGAAAATCATATGCTTTATCTATAGGCTGTGTGGAGTGTTAACATTTTCTGTATCTGCTTAGCCATGATTTTTAGCGTGACAAATACTGAAATAGTCATTGCAGCACATGCTGCAAAATGCCCATATATGATATCATATAACCAATTTTTAGTTTGCAAAACAAGCAATTTGCCAAAAAAAGAATATGTACTCGGTATGGGCATCTGATTGTGCCCATTGGGCATTACACATGATCTGAATCATGTACTGTGTGATATCTTCTTTTTTTTCTGGGTGACATGTGCAACAAACATGTGGGTACGTGCTTACGAGGCATGATTGGCAAGAGGTCAATTGTCGTTCATGTGAGAACAAGTTAATAAAACCATCTAACTACTGTATGGACATTTCACTGCCCTGTATGATTGCATTTTCTCGCTGACTTGATGAAGGTGCACATGAGTTACTTCCAGTGATCTATCCGTGAGCCATATTAAAAAAAAAAAATGGGCCATGAAACTGTATGGAAATTTCCATGCCCGGAAATTTTGACTGAACCCTTATTTTGTTGTTTCCTGAGAGGAAACTGAGTGCAGTAAATTTCTGCCTGCAACTTGCAACGTAGGAGTACCTTCTTTCACTATGTAATTGTAATTTGAGGCATTCACATTTTTAATTCTTGTACTTAGCTCTGCGTCCAATTGCCAAGCCATGCCGTTATAAATCCAGCTAGCTTAAGCATGTCACTTGATTCACTAGTCTGAATGTTCCCTGGTCTGCGTTGTTATGGTTGGGTCAAAACAATTTGGCACTAAAGCCTAAATCCGCGTGGGTGTTTTTTTGCTTGGTGTCTAATTCCAGGGGACCTCTTTCAAGCCGGCTGTTTTTCTCGGATACATATTATGTTTTTCTTTAAGCCCGAATGAACGTGCGAAGCAAGTTGTTCAACACAGTAGAAAAAGGTGTTTCCGTTCAACACACGGACAAAAGGTGGAGAAACGAGTCATCAAAGCCATCCGATTGGCGAGATACAGGTCGGAACTGAGCCCGTTTCTGGACTCTCATCTCACCTGACAGCGACCCGCAGCGGAATCATCCATTGCTCCACGGAGAAATATTCCACGCAGAATTAAAACCAACCGGCCGCCCTGTGTTTGACAGTCTCTGAAAACGACATGGCCTGCTCTGTTTTTCAGTGGTCCATCGAACTGTGCGTTCTCTCCTCCTTCCCGTGCCCGTGGGCGTAGTCCTAGCAGGCATATTCGCAGCGCGTTCCCGTGAAGAAGAATCAAATGAAGGCTGTCATCGTCTTCATCTTGGGTCGGCAGGCGCCCATATTTTCCGCGCATTTTTTGTGATGCTTTTGAAAGTGATTTGAGCTGGTATCGTATTATCATCATCATGCCGGTGGATTAGAGGTGGGAACTGCTTGCTTTATTGCTCTGCCTAAAACCACAGCTCCATCAATAGGCATTATACCCAAGTGAGCAACTTGCAGCATGGTGTCCATCCCATCATGTGTGTCTTGGATTGTTCGTTTTCTTGTGCCGGTTTTAGCTTTAGATCTACAGAGAAACAGACGATTTTGCACGCGTTTGTTGTCCCAATCTTCAGATACTCCGGGTTGCGACAACTTTTGCACAAGTCCGTGTAAATGGCAGTGGGAAAAATTGCAGTTTTACACTACTACGTAATTTGTCAATTTACACGCCAGGCTGTGTTTCTACGATTAATTAATTGATTGCCCGAACAACAGGCATTAGTAATAAGAACTACATATATATATACTATCAATCAAATATACAAGTCGTCCGTCCAAAGAATTCCCCTGATGAAGAAAGAATCGATGAGATGAGACGATGCTTGCTGCATGCTCACTCATCCCCATTGCCATTGGGCAGCTTGATGTACCTATGCCCCGCCATGATCTCCTCCTCCTCCTCGGTGCGCTCCCTGCACTGGAAGTAGTAGGCGGTGACGGCGGCGACGGAGAAGACCTCGACGGCGCCGAGCAGCAGCACGTAGGCGACGCCGGCGGCCACCCCGCGCGCGGCGCTCCGGGGCCACCAGGCGAGCGCGAGCGTGTACACGGGCGACACCGCGGCGCCGAGCCCCCAGGTGGCCACGACGTAGAGCGCGGCCTGCGCGCCGCGGCCGCGCATGATGCGCCAGGCGCGGGACACGGCGGCGGCGCCGCGCCGCCCGGGCTCCGCCGCGGAGACGGCCACGGCCACGGCGCACACCACGGTGAGGTAGACGAGGAAGAGCGAGGCGAGGAGCGCCGCCAGCACGTCCAGGAAGAGGAGCAGGAGCGAGTAGTCCAGCAGCACGACGGCCAGCACCCCCAGCGCGACGACGCCGCCGGCGCAGGCCAGCTCGATGGCGTACCCGAACAGGACGGTCAGGACGGGGCCCCAGACGTTGCGCTTGGCAGCAGTGAGCGCGGAACCCACGGTGGCGGCGCGCCCAGGGCCAGGGCCGCTGCTGCCGTAGGCGGCGACGGCGGCGAAGACGGTGGTGATCTTGAGCGCGGAGCCGGCGACGAGGGCGGCGAGGAGGCAGGCGCCGGCGGCGAGGAGGAGGCGGCGGAGGTCGGACTGGAGCGCCCTGACGAGGTCCCGGTACGCGGCGGTGGCCGGGTCGACGCGGCTGATGGCGTCCGCGTCCAGCAGCAGGGCGGCCGCCAGCGGCTGCACGGCGAGGGCGTTGCCCAGGAGCAGCGCCGCGGCGAGGGCGGCCGTGAGGAGGAGGAGCGGCGCGAAGAGCGCGGCGTTCCGCGCCGGGAGCACGGCGCCCTGCTTCAGGAACGTGAAGAAGCCCGGCTGCGGGCGCGCCGCCGCTGCGGCCGGCGGCTCCATGGCGGCCGGCGGATCGACGGCCGCGCAAGAAAGGACTAGGGGGAGGAGAGGAGGGAAGGGAAGGCCTCTGCTTGGCGTGGCGGCGGCTAGTCGTGCGTGCCGTGCGCGCGTGGTGGTGGAATGGACAATTGGATTGGAGTGGCGAGACCTTTTGTAAGGGATGGGGGATTTTGACTTTTGACTGCGATTAGTTGGAGGAGAAAACTAATCAGCGCATGTTGGGGCCGGACGGCTGACTGACTGACGACATTGGAAGGAAGGTCGAATGGATCAATGGAACATGGAAGGTCGGCTACATGGATGGATGAATCCGAGCTGGGGTCGGCGGAGCACATGGTTGCATTCCCTTGCGTCCTGCAATGGTATGCAACTACCGGGTTTAATTTACTCTATTTTACCGGGTAGAAATCATTTAGAGATTTACTCTTTGCCTGTCGCAGTCAGTCGACGATGGGAGTATGCCGGGAAAGAAAAAGAAGGGAACTCACCTCCGCCATGCCTCGCCGTTGCAGCCATGCAAGCTTGTCGGGAAGAGCACAGCCGCCGCCATCATCTTCCTCCTCGCTGGGGTTACGGTTAGGGTTGGGGGGTTGGAGGTCTCCACCTCCGGCTTTAGAAGAAGGGCCCTGGGTGGCAGCCGCCCTGGCGGTGATGGTGGGCGGGGGGTTGGCTAAGACCGGCGGCGATGGTGTTGTCGGTCAGGCGAGGGAGGAAGGCGGTTAGGGAAGGCTGGCGGTGGGGTGTCACAGTGCTGCTCTAGCGAAGCCGAATTAGCTGGCGGTGGTGGAGGGCCGCGGCGGAGGCAAGGACACCGGAGCCGGGAGCGGTGGTGGTGGTGGCTACAGGGGTGTCACGATGACGCTCCAACAATGCCGGATTAGCGGGTGGCGGCGGAGACAAAGATTGCCGAGCCAAGGGCGGCGGTGGAGCTCGGGCGAGGGCGAGGCTTTCGGGCGGGCTTACGGGGAGGAAGAAGAGAAGGGGGAGTGGCCGAGTGGATAAGGATAAGGTAGATCTCCACCGTTGGATATAGATCAAATGGTTAATATGGTTGACTCATAAACTATCGGTCAGTTGACAAAAAGACACCCAATCATTTAAACCATTTGATTTGTCCTAAGATCCATTATGTATTCTTCTTTTCCGATCTTGTCTGGTGATGTCAGGCTTTCTTTGCACCACAGGATTGGAGAAACATAGGAATAGGAAAACGTAGGAATAGAGTGGGCTAAAATCTTGAATCCTACGGAATGAAAAAAGCAAAAGAAAGTGAAAGAATGAGTGTTTGGATAGAGCATGCATGGAAAAAACATAGGATCTAGATGAGAGAGAGTGACACAATCACACAAAGGAGTTTTTTCACGAGGTTCAACCTCTTGGTAGAATTCCTCCAAAATCCCTATGAAACAAGCCATTTCATAGGAATTTCATAGGATTTGGAGCATCTCAATATTTTGTTTCAAAGGGGTTCAAAGGAAATTTTTATAGGATTCTAAGAGAGATTTTACGGTGCTTGGAATTAACCATAGCCCTTTGTTGGTCTAGATCTTATAGCTAAAATGAAAGAGAAAATTATTGAGAGGAAAAGTTGTGGCCCGGAACTAAAAAATAGTGGGACAGGAACTCAAATTCTATGACCATAAATTAACTACAAAATGGTATATAGGCACTTCTGTATCAGCATTCGGATCAGACGAAGCACGCGGTGATGGAGAGTCCCGGCGCGAGCAGTCGACGGCAGAAGTGGTGGCGGGAGCTACGCCCTACGCGCGAGTAGTCGACGGCAAGCGGCGGCAGGACCTGCCCTGCGCAAGCGACGGTGACCCAGGCAGCTACCCAAACCGCCGGCAGCGGCATTCGTGCGAGGCCGGCGGCGGCTGCTGGATATCTATGCTTGGATTGAAAATATCTGATTACACCATTTACTAGATTATCCTTTTTTTATGAAATGGGTTCAAAGGTTGCATCTACGGTCCATATCTTTTTGGCCTGGAGGAACTCACAGTTCCTTCCCAGCACCATATCATCTCTCGGATTCTAATCCTCAACAATTCCTCCATCATTTATCCTTTGATCCAAAGGAGCCCTCAAGTGTTTGGTCCTCCTTGCTGATATAATCCTTCAGGCAGAAGTAGACAGTGGATTACAAGTGCATAATTTAATGGATGACTGGTATGGCAAATTTCAACCCTGAAAGTTTGGTACAAAGTTGCTAAAAAGCGAGATGGATTTTCGGAAATTCAGACGCAGTCCTCTGCTCCTCCGATAGTGGGCTTGTTGTCATCATCAGGATGGTAGATGGAAAATCAAGCTGTACTGACAGACCCAGCATATCAAGATGCCGAATCATTTCCTTATCAAAACTTATTTTGTTTCTTGTTCTCCACATCACCAACAAATAACAGCCGCACCCAAGGTATGAACCCTATTCATCATGGTAGCATTGCATCAACATCAATCCAATACCAATACTGTGTACCCATGTTATTGAGCAAATTTGCATGAGTCTGTCTATAGACTCTACTGTGGTAGCTTGGAACCTATATGATTTTTGGGATGGCTGTGTCCCAAAACGATGTAATTGCTCTTAACTTAATATATCTCGTTTTTATCAAAAAAAAAAAGAACTGTCAAACAAGCAGGTCTACAAGCAAATCTATTAACTGCTCCTAGGCAACATGCAATTATACTTCAAACCACACGACTTGCAGGACAATAAAAAAAATGGTCCAGCAGCAAAATTTAGCATTTTTTCAGCAGATCACCACGCCAATTCTTGAGCAGCAAATCATCCTTAGTAAGGATAGCATTGTTCTCAACCAGCCATAAAACATCTTAATCTGATGATGTAATTTAGCAGCTGACAACCTACAAAGGAGAGGATGGCCAAATAACAATGTTTGTTCGCTATGCAATACAATGCCAGAAACACCTAAACACCTCTGCAAGTCCATTTGCAAAGCAGGTTTGGATTTAAATTGTGTTGCTAGCAGGGTTAAACAACATGGGAATCTTGAACCATGCTGGATCTCTATACAATTGGTGGAGGAGGGTGAGGTCTCGCTTTCACAAGAGCAACAGAAGAGAATTGGATGGGCTAATAATCTACTGCTGGTGGAATTTATGGTTAGAGAGGAACCTAAGAATCTTTGAGAACCAATCAAGAGGGTATGATCAAGTAGCTGCACAAATTCTAGATGATATGAAAAGTTATTATCGGAGGGCTTGGACCAACAATCCACCAGTAACGTAGTGGCTTTTGTTTCTTTTTCCCTCTTTGGTTCATCTCCTTTCTGGGAGGGGTCCTCCGTGGTTTTGTTTTTTGTTGGTGGCTTTATTAGAATAGATGGTGGGAGTTTGTCATGTTTTTTGGGCCCTGTTTCTGTGCCTTAATAAAGTTGGGCCATTTTTATCTTTTTTTTCTATAAAATATGAAATGGCAAAGCTTTTGCCGTTCGTTAAAAAAAACATGAATTTTGATGAACTTAACCACCCAAGCACTTACATTGATCATGTATCCTAGTATTAGGTATGTATCCTAGCAGTAGATAGAGCTAGAGCTCTATAGATATTACATGCCATACTTGGCCAGGGTAGACTTTTGTCCCATGCTGTACTCGGTATGGGGAGTAGATGGAGCAGGTATGTAGTTGGTAGAAGTAACGTAGTCGTTAGTTGTTGAGAGTAGGAGTACCATGTATGTACTTGTATGTATTTCACCCTTCTATAAAAGAGAACACTACAGGAAAATAGTATTTTTTTGGGCCAAAAACCCACGAAAATAGCCCAAAACCGACGAACATATATTATTTTCGTGGGTCTGCCGACGAAAATTTTACCCGAACATAAGTCGGACGAAATTACAGAACTCACGAATTTAAGTTATTTTCGTAGGCAAACCCACGAAAATATCTTTCCCGACGAATTTACATCCAGCGTGCAGATAAATTCATGGGTCACGTAGGCCCACGAATTTAGGTTGTGTATTTTCGTAGGACAACACTATGCCCACGAATTTAGGAGTTGTGTATTTTTGTGGACCAACACTATGCCCACGAATTTAGGGTTTGTGTATTTTCGTGGGCCAACAGTATGCCCACGAATTTATGAACACCCCCAACAAAAATCAGCTCCAAAAATCAGCTCACAAATTGGATTTAAATCACAGAAAATTCCATCACAGGCATAATAATATATCCAGATCCACACAGCCACATTTCCATCACACATCCACAAGCATAATAATATGTATATGTCCACATTCATAAACATTATAGCAAAGTCCACAACACAGTCCATATTGGTCCACAACACGGTCCAGATTTGTTCACAACACAAGTCGTTGCGACAAAAGCAAGTTCATCTATGCAGAATACATAAGTTCATACAGAGTCCATCCATGCATACCCATCAAAGTTCATCAGCGCCACTCAGCTTACTCCTGCGGACTTTGAGAGTTGTGGCCGCTCGCTCCTCCGAAACCCGCTATGTCATTATTCACTTCCACATCTAGAGTTGGACCACGAGGGCGTGAGGCTGAATCCTATAAAATAGACTCAAACTGCTTAGTCTATATTGTTTTTACTAGCTGAAATTTGCTAGATTTTGCTAAGTTGGTCTAGTGTAGCTAGATTTTGCGAGATTTTGTTAAGTTTGGCTAGTTTAGCTGGTTTTGCTAAGTATAGCTAGGTTTTGCTTAAGTATAGTTAGATTTTGCTAAGTTTGCCTATTTTTGTATATATACCTGTGATCTACCGTGCTGATGAGGTGATTGCATTCATAGGTTGAAGTTGGATGCAGCAGCTGGCATCCATCCCGCAGGTGGTTGGGAGCCTAGCGGTGCCATCCACGCTGGAGGATTGAAACATAAGGGCACTCACTTGTCTTCAGCCACGAAACAGTTGCATGATATCTGAAATACAAAAAAGGCCAAGCAATCCGCAAATGGCTATTTTCTCACCGAAATATTTTTTAGCTCATAAACTGGTGATGAATAAGATTCAGGCACATACATCAAACTGAATAAGTGATTGATCATATCGCATGTAAAATCTGAACATCGGTGCGCATACGCTCTCCACGGACCAACTTCCTTAGTTTCACATCCAGTAGACAAAAATTCCACCACATACCAATCGAAGAGTCTGCATGCTAATGGTATTCCTGAACCAAAAATTGCAAACGACCGAATGGTCAGGATACTTAAATCTATTGCTTGTATCCCTGAAGATAGATCATAGGTGCAAAAATGGATGGGCTATGGTATGGAAGCTACGGACTGAGTAAGAGGTCAGATGGATGAGTAGGCATAGTTGCAACATCATCATCCCTAATCAGCACTCTGCTCTTAGGTCGTAATCATATCAGATAGGGAATAACTTAAGCCCTAGTTATTAAATCTGTTAATAGGTCCAAGAATCAACAAGCTCCCTGTCATGAATTCAGAAACTGTATGATCCCCTAATTAAATCTCAATTATCTTAACCGATTATTGATTAGATCAAATTTAACAATAATTAATCCTTGATCAATGTGGCAACTGATTGATCAACTAAATGGAAAATGACACACTGATGTTTCGCAGTATTTTGGAAGCATCAAGCGCCATGGCAGCAACAGCCTTTACATAACAGCTGTTACTATTGCAAGTAAATTTTTTACGTATGCGCATACAAGTGGAACAATTGATCAATACACATATGAGCTCAAAACTGCAACGACAGCAAGAGAGGATACCTGATCAGTGTGTGCAATTGCGGATAGAGAGGAGACGACCTGGCTGGTGTTACAAAACAAAAATGAAATCCCTTAGTGAGAAGCATGAAGGGATCTCACAGATTAGTAGTAACTAAAGTCATGTCTTCAGAGAAATCTCATCCAATCACTGATTTAGCCATTGAACATCTCAGGAAACGGTGAAATATTGTGATAACTGATTTCATCTGCAATCCACAAACCATCAGTGTTTAGTCAAACAAAAGAACACCCACGCCGTAAGCATCTAAATCAGCAAGTGAGGGACCAGGAGATATCTCGATCTTACATATGCGGCAGCGACGGATCTTACAGCTGCGGCTCCATGAGCCCACCCGCATGCCACCGCACGGCCTCCTCCTTGGCAAGGAATCATGGAGCTCGCAAATCCACATGGGGCAGGGGGAAATGCGACCTCCGATGGGGGTGGTTCTGGACGGAGGCGCAGCCACACAATGGCAAAGCAACAAGGCCGTACAGCGCGGGGACGGGAGCCGACGGCCGGCGCAGGGACGGGAGCCGACGGCAGGCGCGGGCCCAGATCCGGCCGGGGAGGAGGCGGGAGGAGAGGCCGCGGGCGCCGCGGGAACGGGCCGGGGACGCGGCGGGTGGCGCGGCGCCGGATCCGGTCGGGCAAGAGGCGGACCCGCGGGGCCGGGCGGTGCGGCGCGGCGCGGGGCAGGACAGGATTCGTCGAACGGCGGCGGACCGGAGGCAGGGAGTCGGCGGACGGCGGCGCACCGGAGGCGGGGAGTCGGCGGAGGGCACCGCACCGGAGGCGGGGAGTCGGCGGCAACGGCGGCGGACCGGGGCCGGCGGGAAGCGGCGGCGCGGCGGCGGGTGAGGGCGTGCGTGTGTGTGCGCGTGTGTATAGCCAGGCAACAAGGCTGTGGGAGGGGTTAGGTCAGGGGATAATTTCGTGGGCACAAGGCCAACGAAATTAAGTATTTTTGTAGGCCAAGTTCAAAAAACCGACGAAATTAAGTATTTTCGTGGGCCCGGATCACCGACGAAACTACGGATGGCACCGGGTATTCCCCGCCTCCTTCTAATTTCATGGGCCAGAAGAAAAACCGACGAATTTAACTCTATTTTCATGGGCCCTTCATCTTGGCCCACGAATTTAAGTATATTTTCATCGGTTGCCCAAGCCGACGAATATATACCCATTATTTTCATAGGCCGGCCTACGAATTTATATTGGTCCACGAAAAAATACATTTTTTCTGTAGTGGAACCAACAGCAAGCTGCAAAGGCAGTTCAGCCGCACCAAGAACTTGAGTGCTCTCTGTTCTCCACTTCCTCTCCAATTCAGCCAAGTGTGTGTGTAGGAATTGCAGTAGCTAAACAAGCTGCTTAGTGATCCTAGTTTAGGCTAACAGTGGTATCGGAGCCATTTTAGTGGTGATCTATGGAGATGTCGGCCGTTGAAGGCGACGAAGCCACCCACAATGCCGACGGCTGTGGACGTAGGGCGTCTAGGACGTCAAGGCACCCGCCGTCGAGGTCACTAGGTTGGACGACCGTGTTGAAGACGGTGCGCGAGGTGGGAGGTGCACAGTATCCGCTCCTAACACGCACAAACTACAGCGAGTGGGCGACGGTAATGATGGTCATGCTCAAGGCCAGGGGCCTTTGGCGGGTCATTAAGGAAGGCACCGACGATGAGCAAGAAGACCAGATGGCCATGGAGGCCATCCTCAAGGGGGTTCCCCCTGGGTACATCACCACCTTGGGGAGCAAGAAGTCCGAAGTCCGCTAAGGAAGCCTGGACCAGCCTGGAGGCCATATGGGTCGGTAACGACCGTGTGAAGAAGGTGAAGGTGCAGTAGCTGCGGCCTGAGTTCGAGACCATCACATTCCGTGATGGAGAAGTGGTGAAGGACTTCGCGCTGCGCCTCACCTCCTTGGTGAGCCAACTCGAGACACTGGGCGAGAAGATTGGAGAAGCAACAGTGGTGGCGAAGTACCTGCACATCGTGCTGTCAAAATACGCCGTGGCAATCTCTTTCGAGACCCTCCTCGACATCGATATGCTCACTATCGAGGAGATCACTGAGCAGCTGAAGGCAGTCGAGGACCGCACTGATGTGCCGATGGCGCAGGGAGAAGGCCCAAAAGGGCAGCTCCTCCTCAAGGAAGAGGAGTGGACGGCTCAGATGAAGGAACGGTAGCGTGGAGATGCCGGTGCATCTTGGAGCAAAGGGCACGGGCGGTGCCGCGGTAAGCCCAGGAAGAAGGCGGCCACCGGTGAGCCCAAGGAAGAAGGCGGGAAGGTCGCGGCGAAGGACAAGTGCCTAAACTGCGGCAAAGTCGAGCATTGGGCACGCAATTGTCGTGGCGAATTTGGTGCAAGAAAAGGAAGAAGAGCTGGTGTTGCTCCTCGCATGCTCTTGTAGCGTCGTGGAAGAAGCAGAGGAGCCTGCTCTGCTGATGGTGCAGGCGTGCATGCTCAGTAGTGGAGCAGAGGAGCCAAAGGAGCGCCTGTACGGCTCGAGGAACCCCAAGCGCATGTCAACCTTGGTAGAGAAGACGGAGAAGAGGAGGCGCAGCGCTGGTACTTGGACAGCGGTGCGAGAAACCACATGACTGAGAGTCGTGTGGCCGTCTCCGAGCTTGACTCCTCCATCACCAGCACCGTCAAGTTCGGCGACAACTCCATCGTCGAAATTGCTGGCCAAGGCACGATCCTTTTCAGCTGCAGTGACGGTGGGCACCACGCGCTCACTGGAGTCTACTAGATCCCACGCTTCTGTAGCAACATCGTCAGCCTAGGACAGCTCGAGAAGTGCGGGTGCAAGGTCCTCATCGACGATGGCGTACTTCACATTCGCGACCGCGAGCAAAAGCTGCTTGCCAAGTTGAGCTGATCAAGGAATCGACTCTATGTGCTACGGCTGAAGATCGCCACATCGGTGTGCTTGGTTGCAAGGCATGAGGAGGCGGCATGGCGCTGGCATGCACGATTTGGCCACTTGAGCTTTGACGCTCTGGCCAGATGGCGTGCACGGCATGGTTCACGGGCTGCCGGCGGTCGAACATGTCAGCGAGCTGTGCGACAACTGCCTTGCTAGCAAGCAACGATGAGCACCCTTCCCTAAGGCGACAAGCTACCGGGCCAAGGGTCCACTGAGCTGGTCCACAGCGACTTGTGTGGGCCAATCAAGATGGCCACGGATGATGGTAGGAGGTACTTCCACCTGCTCATGGACGACAGCAGCCGCTTCGTGTGGCTGCGGCTACTCACAGCCAAGGATCAAGTAGCGGAATAAATCTAGGAGATTAAGGCTCGAGCGGAGATGGAGACGGGGAAGAAGCTGAAGGTCCTGCAGACTGAACGCGGCAGCGAGTTTAACTCGGAGGAGTTGGCCCGTTACTGCACCGGTGAGGGCATGGAGCGCCATCTCTCAGCCCCCTACTCTCCGCAACAAATGGCATCATCGAGCGGTGGAACCAGACGGTCGTTGACATGGCTAGGAGCATGCTAAAAGCCAAGGGGATGCCAGCGGCATTCTGGGGCGAAGCGGTGAGCACTGCGGTGTACATCTTGAACCGCTCCCTCACAAATAGCTTGGAAGAGAAGACTCTGTTCGAGTCATGGCACGGGCGCAAGCCCGATGTCGCGCACCTTCGGGTGCATTGGACACATCAAGGTGACACGACCCAACCTCACCAAGTTGGAGGATAGGAGCAAGCTGATGGTGTTCCTAGGCTATGCGGCGGGTAACAAGGCCTACCATCTCTATGATCCAGCAGAAGGGCATGTCCATGTCTCGTGCGATGTCGTGTTCGACGAAGCAGCGAGCTAAGACTAGATGCATTCCAGTGAAGGGGAAGCTACTCAAGGAGGCGGTCCAGCAACTTCACCATCAAGTACAAGGACTACTAGGAGGGGGAAAGAGGTAGTCTATGGCGTGGACAATGACGGCGGCCATCAAGAAACAGCCTTCCCTACTCAGGGAATAGGGGAAGTGATGCCGCCAGCAGCACCTATGCTAGTTTGCTTCGTCATGTCCCTACCCGATGCATCGTCGTACCTCGACGCCGAGCATGAAGGAGAGCCGGTGCGATTCCGCGCCATGGATGACATCGTCGGCGACTCAACGCCTCCTAGTGTGGCGGCGCGAGCTCTGGACACCGAGTTGCACTTCAGCAGTGCAAAGGAGCCGTCATCCTTCGCCACTGCAGAGCAGGACGAGCACTAGCGGCGGGCGATGCTGGAGGAGATGAACCCCATCCAGGAGAACCAAACTTGGGAGCTGGTGGATCCACCGGCGAATTGCCGCCCAATTAGGCTCAAGTGGGTCTACAAAGTGAAGCAGGATGAGCACGGCGAGGTCGTGCGGCACAAGGTGAGGCTGGTGGCGTGCGGGTTCGTGCAGCGAGAAGGCATCGACTTCGAGGAGGTCTTTGCACCGGTGGCGAGGATGGAGTCAATGCGGCTGGTGCTCGCGCTGGCAGCCACGCGCGGCTGGAACGTCCATCACATGGATGTCAAGTTCGCGTTCTTGAACGGAGAGCTCAAGGAGGAGTTCTTTGCCAAGTGCAAAACAGAGCACGCTCTGTACACATGGTGGGCGGAGCGCAAACAGCTGGTGGTCGGCGTCTATGTTGACGAGGTGGTCATCGGCGCAAACGAGCAGGACGTCATCGCGTTCAAGCTGGAGATGAGGAAGCTCTCCCACATGGGCAACCTCGGCCTACTCACCTACTACCTCGGCATTGAGGTGGAGCAGGGGACTGACTCCATCACCCTCCGCCAGAGCGCCTACGCACAGAAATTGCTCGAGCGGACCGGCATGGCGTGCTGCAGAGCCAACAAGACGCCGATGGATGAGAAGATCAAGTTGAGCAAGGCAAGCTTAGTGGCAAAGGTGGACGCGACAGGCTACAAAAGCATCGTCGGCCATTTCATCAGGGAGTGTGTCGCTGGAGGGCGGATTGTTCTCGGGCATGTTGAGACCGGCCAGCAGCTCGCGGACATCCTCACCAAGCCCCTTGGTCAGAAACGGCTTGTGCGGTTGATGGTCAAGATCGGGGTTGAGGAAATCAAGCATGTGGATCAAGCAAGTGCTTGCTGATTCGGGGAAGAATTGATGAATTTAATCACCCAAGCACTTACATTGATCATGTATCCTAGTAGTAATAGAGCTAGAGCTCTATAGATGTTGCAGGTCATACTTGGCCAGTGTAGACTTTTGCCCCCTGCTGTACTCGGTATGGGGAGTAGATGGAGCAGGTATGCAGTTGGTAGAAGAAATGTAGTTGGTAGTTGTTGAGAGTAGGAGTACTATGTATGTACTTGTATATATTTCACCCTTCTATAAAAGAGAACCGCAAGCTGCAAAGGCAGTTCAGCCGCACCAAGAACTTGAGTGCTCTCTGTTCTCCACTTCCTCTTCAATTCAGCCAAGTGTGTGTAGGAATTGTAGCAGCTGAAAAAGCTGCTTAGTGATCCTCGTTTAGGCTAACAAATTTTAGCCTTCCTGATGTGTTTATAAGAAGGTTCTGTATCAGGGCTAGTCAAATGATCATATGTAAAATTTACATAAAACATCATAATTATTAGTCCACTTCCAAGAAATCGCATCCTCTCATCTTTAACTTGAAGCCTCCCACCAATCTCTGAATCTGAGCCCTAAAATATACAGTATATCGTATAAACATGGTCTAATCCTTAAATGGTAGTAAGCCCCACTCGCAAGGATTGAAATCCAATAATGATCTGAGAACTTGGTCCGCTCCTTTGTGATGCACAACATCCAGCCGTGCATCTGGGACCATCACCACATGCCTGGGAAATGAAAAGAAAAGAAAACGTAAGTCAAGACTCAACGTATGCCATAAGTAACCATCAAACGAACACTTACATTCCAGCAGTTTTAGCTGCTTCAACACCCAACGGTGCATCTTCAAATACCAAGCAATTACCGGGCTCAACATTGTTCTGAGAAAGAACCAAAGCAAACTGCATCATTGGAATACTAAAAACAGTTACTTGACCCAACATCCTAACTGAACATTACAATTACCTCAAACCTTCGCATTGCGGCAAGGAAAATATCTGGAGATGGCTTGCCAGCCTTCACCTCTAGGTCATCCCCTGCGACAATATGATGCATCAGGGAAAATACTTCCTGGTGATTTTGTGTCTTGAGTGCAAAGTGATGTTTATGGGTTCTGTAAAACACAGCAAACATATGATCATTAATGGGGTTGTAATTCATAAAAAAGGCAGCACGAGCATTATTCGAGGAAGGACAGTGCACAACTAAAATGCTAAATAGTTCATAATTTTGTAAGATGTATGTCAAGAAATTACCCTATCGCAACAGCTATTGGTATATATTCCATTTGTATGGAGGTGTTGGATCAAGCGTAGTACACCTGCAAGAAACACATCATTGATCAACATGCAGCACAAGCAAAACTATATGTATTATATCTAATTTTGCATGCTTCATACTCAGTAGAGATATTTTCACGCTTTGAAATAACAGAAACCAGCCACAAACCACTTCTAGCTTTGTAGCAAATAAATTAATGCAAACATATCAAGTTTTTCTTAATTGTTGTTGTATGTCCAAAATCCCATTGAGAGTCCCCCTATGAGTAGCAGACACTGACATTAGAAAAACTTGTTATATTGGATTATTTGAAGAGGAGAAACAGTGCATTTGAACACTATACAATCCTTTGAAACATGGATACGGAGGTGTCCTGCATCGGATACATGTCATCCGATCCAATTCCATCTATCCTCCTGCAATTCATGATGTTTTTTTTTCCTCTTCCAGATGTCCTTTATCCAACATTTGTTAGACCAAGCAAATTACCATGAGTCATGACAGAAGTACTCCGATGGTCATGTAACCATGTCAAATGGGTAATGTAGATTATACTATTATACGCACCTGGCATGGCTACGCATGAGGGCAGGAGCTCCTTGAGCACGATCTCGCGTTCATGGAGGAACTCCTCCGGGGTGAGCAGTCCCGTGAGGCCGCACTCCTCGAACAAGATGCGCATGGACTCGGCCGTGGTCTTGCCCATCATCTTGGCCTTGAGCGACCAGTCGAACACCTTGCCGTACCTCGACAGGATCTTCTCCTGCACCACCGTGTAGAACCCCTCCGTGTCTGCTCCCACCCCCATCGGAGAAACCTCCGTGAGATGATGGACATCATGTAAAAAAGAAACCCTATTGTGTTCAGAGGCGGCAACGAAGATACCAATTAGGAGGCCGTCCATGTCGAAGATGACGTGCGAGATGGCTGCCCTGGGCTGCGCCGCCGCCGCGGGCTTGGCGTCGTCGGCGCCGGCGGATGACATTGGCGCACGCTGTAAAGGCGGGAGAGATGAGATCTGAGTGGTTGCTACTATGGGAATCTCGTATGGTGATTGGTCTTCCCCTCTGCAATGTGTGCAGCCTGCGGCACCGATGCTTCAAATTGGGATGACCTCAGCAATCCATGCCGGGCCGGGCCAGGCCAGGCCGTGCAACATGGTCATGAATTAGGCCCGGTCAGACAATTAGTGCATTTGACCACCCTGAACCATATGTCTGTTGTTCTTTTTTTACACAGAATCACAAAACCATGAGTATTCTTGAAAACACCACGGGATGGTACGGTGTGTTAAAATTGCAGCTCGGGACTGGCAAGAGCAAAACAGCCTGCGAATCTGTTCCCATCGAATCTTAGCCGATTTAGAATCCCATCGGATCGGCTCACGTGCTACGTATCACTTGGGCTCAATGGGCTATGTATCTTAGTATAATTATTTGTTTAGCTAGATGGACGTACCGTCCAAGTCTCCGGACTATAAATATGTAACCCTTTGTTCATAATAAACATGGCGACATACGTTTCCAGCAGTGTGGGTCGTCTCACTACCAACCCTCGACGTATCGCCACCCCTATTCTTAGGTTTTTTTTTAAAGTAAGAGTAATGTCGCTCTAATATTTTCTCTCATAGATTGTGTTAGGGCTGTTTGGTCTTACGATGCCAAGGGAGACCTTGTAGTGAAGTGTTTTTTATGGGAAGGTCCACTAGTTATCCCGCATGCTATGGATCTGCTTCTCGTTCTATGCTTCACGCTATAGATCGGTGACATGCGGCTAAGTGCGTATAGCTTGCCCGATTGCTACTATCTAGGAATGCACTACAACATATGCATACGGCAATTCGAGAGATCGATATGCACCTAGCACCCTATCTTCGCATATCCTAGATGTGTTTTCTGTTCTAGATGAACTTCTTTGGAGGTTCACCAATCTGGTGCGGTTGATCATCTAGATCATGATCTTAGATAGGTTTTTACCATCTTTTTGTCATGCTTTATCGTTTATATCTACTAACCCGCAAGAAGATAGTCGATTCAGATGAGACAATTGGCACATGCTGTCGGAAGTCGATCCTAGCGATCTGGCTAGAATTTAACATTTAACGGTGTTGTGCATTTGCAGGGCTATTCCTCGACGATCGCAACGCTCATCGCACCCTTCCTAGCTAGCGGCTCAAGCCAAGTGACACGCCCGCATCCACCACAAGTCGGGTCGACCCCCGAACTACGGGACCTATCGAGCCGCGTCATAGGAGAGACGAACGCAGCAACAGCGCATCTCCCGACTCATTGTGTGTCGGCTGTCGTACAATCGCCCTCTGGTTTTCCACGACGATAGAATCCACAATACTTGCAAAGATCTTGCACCAGTGAACTCCAAACTTCACCAAACTTTGAAAGGAACTTGTCTAGGCCAAGGAGAAATTATTCCCAATAGATCAACATAAGAACCCTCAGATTTCTCCATGGATTTGACTCTCCTCGAAGTGAAGTTCAAAGGGGCAAGTACAAAGAACTTGGGGACTGCTCGTGGATCCAAGGATTTGGCACAAGAAAACCACAATCCAACTATGTCCTAGTAGTCCAAAACCACACCAAAAGAAGGATCCAACCTTGGCCAAGGCACAAACACATGAAAAGCCAAAGATTGAGACCAAGATCCAAACTAGAAATGGAAGGAACAAGCACACAAGAGTTAGATGGCCCAAAGGGTCTCAAGATATCATATTACAAGCTGGATTCGTACCCAAGCTACCATCCTCTCCTACCCTCTTCTCTTGGAGCTATATCACTCTAAATTCACATAGAGTTGAAGCACTTTGCTTGGAAAGAAAACCTACGTTTAGGGACCTAAGCAACCCTAATTTCTGCTCAAGAGAGCACTAATGGTAGCAGCCACCTTATTTATATCACAAGACCCTCTACTTGGCTGTTTTGCAAACAGACCCCTAAGATATAGACACTTACACTAAAAATGCCCTGAGGGACTGGAAAAGATATCGTGTATCTTGAATGGACGAACACGATGAAATCCTTAACCTTCTTAGCCTTGAAGCAATCTCCTGATGTCCTCCACGTGTCCAATAGTCCATCCCTTGGATAGCCTTCGGTTTTGGCGACACCACAACCGACCTCTGGTTTTGACGATGGAACCAGGAATCAGCCTTGGGCCTCGGTTTTGACGCTTGAACCGAGAAACTATAATGGGCTTCACTCTGGTTATGTAGTAGTTTTAAGGCCACCGAACCTTCGCCTCGACTCCAAGTCCATCTGAAGCAAGGCATGGACCAAAGTACCCCCTAGGCCACCTGCCGATCCACTCGATAGGGTTTTGACATACCAAGTCCACTTTGGCGCTGCCTCTCAATACACTCTCGAGAGGGCTTTCCTCCAGGTCACACTTAGGATATGCCTACTAGTCCATCATTAAGACTTTGGTGGTTGATAAACGCTCATCACAACCAGAAAAAGACCAGACTCAATACACTTGAGTCCCTCAATATGTTCACTTGCCTTGACTTTGCTCCCTCTCCACCCTACACATAGCTACTTGTTTCTTCTCTGTCTCACCGTTCCCTCTCTAGCTTCATCTGCTCTTGGCTCCAACGATGAGCTGATGTGCAGTGCAGCGACTCCGGCAAGATAAAGCTTCCTTGCTCTAGTCCCTGCCTCCCTCTCCTCCCTTCCATTTTCCCTCTCCATCCCTCCGGTGCACGCCATGTGAATCCAAGGTGGCCAGCTGCGCCTATAGAGCCACCACTGCCTCCCCCGAGGATGTTGCTGGCATTTGGTGTTTAAAATTTGATTTAGGATGTTGCAGCTATTATCACATCAAATCCATGTTTCTTAGATGTATTTTTATTTTTAGTTGTACATCATTTTGAGATGTTGAGACCGTATGAGTTTAGTATTGCAATGACAAACAATTATCTTGCAACATTTTGGCTTCACTTGTGCAGCAGCTAATAACTATATGTGGAACATTAATTCATTTGTTGTTGGAATTACTCATGTTGCATATGATGGTTTGCCGAGTCTCCTTTTTTTGTGTGTTACAGTGATAAGTCATTTTGACACGTTCAACGTTCTGATCTGTTGCAAAAGTTGATTTATGATGCCGCAAAAGTCGATTTTATGATGTTGCATAGGTTATTCTTTCCATGTGATGCTCAATGTTACATTTTTTACGGTCATTTCTTCCCTCTTTTTTTTTCGTGGGTTAGCAATTTGGGACTAGGATCCACACGATGCATTAGAGGGCGGGTGCCACAACGTTTGTGCTCATCAGTGCTCTAGTTATTGGGTGTTGCAACAGAGGGATAGGGGAGCTGCGAGCGGAGATTCAATCATATGCAGTGACGGAAGCGTCCGATGAAATCAACCTCATCGGTCGTCCGGGCGCTAGGCGTCCCGACCTCACATTGTGACTTTGACAAACGGACTAAGCAGCATTCCACGGGACATTCACAGAAGATAGGGCACACCAATACAACATCACGATCACAATCATTTACGTATGACCCGTAGTTTTGCAAATTCAACATATGAGATGTTACTAGTGCAGTAGCATTCTGACAAGCAAATATCTACATATTTCAAAACGTCACAGCCTGTACGGAAAAAAGCATGGCCTACGAAGCTTGCCTCGGTTCCTCAAATGTAAACTACACTTCTTCACTAGTCTTGCCTACTTCTGTCTGAAAAGATGGCAACCATATCTCAATACGACTCCCTCCAGTGCCTATAACTGCATCAGGCCTTCGAGGTGATATCACACGCAGAACGCATCCATAATCCTCTAGTAGCTCACGTGCGACAGTTAATCCTGCGATGAAGTTCCACGTCATGTTATCTTCGAGCATACCATCTGCAAGATCTGATCCAAATGGGGCCAAGGAGCGCATCTGAGTCTGCAACGGTCAAATAAAAGGAAATTTGGAAAATTAATCAATTGTTAGCAATGAACCAGACATACTGTGAATACAGGAGGGTCATTAAATCGGCTGAAATTAAGACATCCAAATTTCACTATAAGACATCCAAATTTCACTACGATAAACAGCTTAATCGTACTCCCGGATTCTAAGCAAGCAGGCATAAAAAAAGGATGCAGCAGAAGCAGTGATCCAAGGGATAATACAATGATTGATTACCATACTGTAGCATTCCTTAACTAAAAAGTTCTACTTGTTGTTTTCCTTTTCTACAAAATAGACTTAGGATTAAAGCATGCAACAGAACTAGAACCTCCCATATCCATATGAATCTATCACCCAGGACAGCATCCCCATTCCTCCCAACTCCATGTGCACCCTCCTACTCTTCCACTAGTTGCTAAATATTTAGTTTTTAATCATGATTTGCTCATGCACATACTACCTCTGTTCTTAATATTTGTCGCCGGCTAGTTCATTTTTATTTTTGAACTACGAAGTATCAAATAAAAAATAACGAAGGGAGTACTTGTTAATAGTTCCACATAATTACATACTACCTTCGTCCCATGAAGAGTGACAATCTAGCATTTGCAAATTTTCCCATATAGAGAGTGAGTCTAGCTATTTTCTGCATGGCACCATTAAATGCACATAAGAACCCAAGAGAATTGAGGAGCACATGCGTCAATTAACCTTAGCACTAATCAATCCTAAAAAAAGCTAGATTGACACTTTCCATGGGACAGAGCTAGTATGACTTAACTCTGTCAATCCGTCATGTAGGTCCTACCAAGTATGCTATAGTGTGGGGACTGGGCTTCGGTCACCAGCATATATAGCTTAGAGGGTAGGTGCTGCATACTGTTCACGTGTTTACTGTAGTGCATGAATCGTAACGCAGATTGAATTAGATTAGAAGGTTTGTTAGGAAAGAGATAAGTTAGATTGATTTTAATAGGATATTTGTTTAGGGATCAAGTGAGTCATATCTATAAGAGACATCTTTGTTATCAGTTGAGGATAAGCTAGGATATAAAGTTGGGGGCTCTCAACCTATAACAAATAGCGTTGAAGCGGCTGCCGCTATAGCGGTAACTGCCCCCTACCGCTACCGCTACAATGTAATGGTCAATGTGTAGCAGTTTTCAACTAGCACTTGCTATTTGCCACTATTTAGACTAGCATGCCGCAATAGTGGTCAGATTTAGGATTAGGACTAATGACTGAAACACGTTGTCCATTTGGACTTAGCCATTGAAGTGCAATCAGATGATTATTTATATTCTTAAGTTATATGTGTATTTATCTTAAGTTATATGTGCATTTATCGGTTATTTTTTAGTTTTTAAGTAGGTTTTAAATTTCTTAGAAAGTTATGTTTCATATATATACTCAATTTTATTAGTGATAAAATTCTACTATTGGAACTTAGCGTCCGCAATAGCACGCGATATCTGCTATCCGTTACATCAACACCAATACGTTATGAACACGCTATCCGCTATTTATTACCTTCCAACCTATTGACATTCCCTCTCTATGTGTTACACAGGCTCAAACTCGTATCCTTTTCCAATCATTCACTTAAGCCTCGGTGGCTAGCTGTTGGGGAAGGACACAGACCTGAAGACGGGACAAGGGTTCACTGGACGACTCAGATCCACATGCCAGTAGGCCCTCCTATAATCTTAACAAGTAAAAATAGAGCAGCTCCATGGCCTATTTTCCTGGTCTGGTGGCTCCCCTTACAAGTTGAGAAAGGCCCAGGTGGCTAGATGTTACCCCTAGGTGATGACTAGATGTAAGTTCTTACTCCTCAGGGAGGGCCCAAACCTATATAACTTCATGTAATATGCCATCCCTACGATAGCTACCAAATATCAACCTTTGAGAGCGCTTGCAGCCCTAAAAGTACGAAATGTTCCTTTGGCTAAGCAAGAATTTTATGTAGTATAAATATTAGGGATGAAAATGACCGGAAACAATATCATTTATACAGAAAAGATTCCTGGTCATTAGGAAAATTTCTATATTTGTCAATTTCGACTATTTAGTGGCTACTGCAACACAAAGCTGAAAGAAATTAGAAAAGGAGCATATTTTATATACACCAAACTTTCAGATACTATATCAATTTTATGGAAACGAGCCACAGTAAAAAGGATTTTCCATTTCCACTTTCATCCCTGATCTATATGTCAATCAAGCATGTCCATTTATTCTTCACAAGTTTTAGGTTTACTAAGGAAAGAACGAGTGTACTGTATTACCACTAAAATGTGTGTTCTCTTACCATGTATTGCATATCAGGCCCATCATCATCAATGACCACAAGAGTGCCTCCTGCAGGTGCTTCAACTGCACATATTTGAACTATTCCACCATGCTGTGTACGTAGAAGCGCTCCCTCAATCAGATTACTTAAGGCTTTTCTTAAAGCAGATTCCTCAACAGCAACATGAAGTGGATGTGAAATTTCCGTTAAATCTAATGTGCGCTGCTGCTTATAAGCAAGTGGTAATGCTCCTGCAACTAAATCCTTCAGCACATCACAGAGATCACATGGTCTGCCTACAACAACAAACAAAGGCTTTTAGTCTCGAGCAAATTGGGGTAGGCATCTCAGTTTATACAAAAATAACAATAATTGACAAATTATACAAAATTGAACCCAGGTTGAGCATCTCAGTTTGATACGTCAACAAACAAATTTTAGATGCAAACAGAGAAGAAATGTAACAAGATAAGCTTTGCCTTGGCCCAAATAAAAGCATTACATAAAGCAACCATACAGAGCTGAAAATGTAATACCACGAAAATTGGTCACAATCCCTGCAGGGAGAAGACTAATTCTTAGGCCCCATTTGGAATAGAGAATTCTGTCCCTATAAAACCACAATACTGTGATCCTATATTTCTGTTCATGTGCATGCCCAGGATCCCATGCCAAGATATCCATCATGCCCATATTATTGTACCTTTCTAGTGTTAGATATAATTGTATTATACTTGTATTTTCTCTGTATTGTAGGGGGTTATGTGTATATTTCCCTTCATGTACTGGTGTATATATATCAACCTTAGTGCCTCATAATGAATGCAAGTGCTATTCATAACATGGTATACAGAGCCAAAATTTAGGGTTAGGTTTTTTTTTCTCTCCCTATTCGATCCACAAATTTCGTTGCCATCTTCTTCGTCTCTGAGGATTGCATCGATCGAAGCACTCGTCACGTCTGTTCGTCAGCTTTCTGCTGCCGCCGGCTCTTCTTCGTCGCCGGCCGCCGTTGATTCTCGCCGGCCGCCGTCGATTCTTGCTTCGTCGCCCGCGGCTCGTCGTCCGCCCGCCGGTGCGCTCGCCCGTCCGCCCACCGGCGCGCCCGCCCGCCCGCCCGCCCGCCGTCCGCTCGCACGCGGCTCGCCGTCCGCCCTCCCGCGGCTTGTCACCCGCCGGCGCCCTCCTCCCGCCGGCCCGCCGTCGTTCTGTCCGGCCGGCGTGGCTCTCCCGCCGGAGGCCTCTCTCATCGCCGGCCCGCCTGCTGCCGCTCGGTCTGTCGAGCCCGAGCCGGGTCCGATTTTGCTCTGTTCTGACTCGGCTTTGAGCTTTCCTTGACCGACCGACAAAAAAAAAAAAAAAAAAAAAAAAAAATGCTGCTTCCGCTGCTTTGTCTGCTGTGCTGTCGTCTGTCGCTACTTGTTTGCGATGGCACCTTCGGCTTCTTCCAACGGTGGTGTTCCCGTCCTTCGATGTCCGCTGCTCTTTGATGGGACTAACTACAGTGTCTGGGTTCCTCGTATGCTCTGGCATATGCGTGGGCTGCGTCTCTGGGAATTTCTCACTGGCGAGCTCCCATGTCCGCAGTCTCCTATGGCTCCTGTGCGCCCTGAGATTCCGGAGAAGGCTACTGATGAGGCCAAGGAGAAGCTTCTAGCAGATTTCTCCGCTCTTGAGAAGTCATATGAGTCTTAGTTTAGTGCTTACCGGTTGTGGTTGGATGAGGATGCTCGCGCTGGTTCTATTCTTGCTGCTAGTATGGAGGATCAGTTTGCTGCAGAGATTGTTGACTTTGACCGATCTCATCAGATGTGGTCTTTTCTTCGTGATCGCTATGAGCCCACTGGTCAGTCTGCTTATTTTGCCGCCATTCGTCAGGAGCAGTTGTTATGTCATGGTGACCTTACTGTTGATGAGCTCTACACTCAGTTGTCTGCTATTTGGCGTCAGATTGATTCCCCGCGTCATCCTTTATCACCGAGTACTTGTGAGTTTTGTCAGGGGCAGCAGTCTGATATTGAGCTTCAGCGTACATATGTGCTTTTGACCCGTCTCCGAGATGAGTATGAGCCTCTTCGTGCACAGCTTCTTGCTCGTCATCCGTTTGTCTCGTTGATTGATGCTCTTGCTGCTGTTCGTAATGAGGAGATTCGGTTTCGTTCTGCTGGATTGTTACCATCTGTGTCTGCACTGGCTGCTCGTTCTACGCCCTCACGGCCGGCTGTTCCTTCACTGCCTTCGTCACCGGCGCCTGTGCCCTCTTCTTTTGCACGTGGGGGGGGGGTGGTCGTCTTCATTGTGATTACCGTGGGAAGGATGGACATGTTGAGGCCTTCTGTTACAGGAAGAAGAAGGCGCAGCTTCGCTCTCAGACTTCACCGGGTTCACAGTCTTCTGTTAGTGCTAGTGCTGGAGCGTCTCAGAGGAGTTCTACAGATCCAGTTACCCAGGAGATGTTAATGCTTCTTCGTCGCCTTGCTGCCCCTTCACCGTCTGGGACTGCTAGTGTTGCGACTCTCCCGGCTGGCTCACCAGGTTCTGCTGCTGCTTCTCAGTCTTTCGCTCAGGGACCACCAGGTACTAATACATGGATTCTCGATTCCGGTGCATCTTTTCATATGACTCCTGATCGCACTTTTCTTTATTCTATTCATTCCCCATCTCATTCTCCCACTGTTCATACTGCTGATGGGTCCTCTCTTTCTGTGGCTGGGGAGGGCACTCTTGTATCTCCTTTTCATGTTCCTAATGTATCATATGTTCCTAATCTAACTATGCAGCTTATGTCCGCTGGTCAGCTTACTGATCATGGTTGTCGTGTTCTCCTTGATTCTGACTTTTGTTATGTTCAGGATCGTCACACGGGTCACCTGGTTGGTACTGGCCCTCGTCGTCGTGATTCTCAGCGCCTTTGGGAGCTAGACTGGCTTCATCTTCCTTCCGCTGCGTCTGCCAGTTCTGACGGCTCCGCTTTGGCTGCCTCGACCACTTCGTCTTTTGCTCAGTGGCATCATCGGTTGGGTCATCTGTGTGGCTCCCGTTTGTCTACTTTGATTCATCGTGGTCTCTTAGGCTCAGTTTCAGGTCGTGAGTCATTAGCTCAGTGTCAGGGTTGTCGTTTGGGAAAGCAGATTCAGCTTCCCTATCATTCTAGTGAGTCCGTGTCTGAGCGTCCTTTTGATCTTGTCCACTCAGATGTATGGGGTCCTGCTCCCTTTGTTTCAAAAGGGGGTCACAGATATTATATAATTTTTATAGATGATTTTTCTCGCCACACATGGATTTACTTTATGAAAAATCGTAGTGAGGTTTTATCCATCTATAAGAATTTCTCTGCTATGGTTCGCACTCAGTTCGACACTTCTATTCGTGTATTTCGTGCTGACTCTGCAGGTGAATATCTTTCTGATGCTCTTCGTCAGGTTCTTTCTGCGCAAGGTACTCTTGCTCAGTTTTCTTGCCCTGGCGCTCATGCTCAGAATGGTGTTGCTGAACGCAAGCATCGTCATCTCCTTGAGACGGCTCGTGCTTTGATGCTTGCTTCTTCTGTTCCTCCTCATTTTTGGGCTGAGGCTGTTTCTACCGCCACATATTTGATTAATATTCAGCCTTCTTCTGCTCTTCGTGGGGGCATTCCACTTGAGCGTCTTTGTGGCACGGCGCCTGATTATTCTGACCTTCGTCTTTTTTGTTGTGTTTGCTATGTGCTTCTTGCACCTCGTGAACGCACCAAATTGACTGCACAGTCTGTTGAGTGTCTTTTTAGGATATAGTGCTGAGCATAAGGGATATCGATGTTGGGATCCGGTTGGTCGCCGTATGCGGATTTCTCGGGATGTTGTCTTTGATGAATCTCGTCCTTTCTATCCTCGTCCTTCCTCGGATACTTCTTTAGCATCTTTAGTGGATCCTCTCTCTTTTTTGTTTATCCCTGATACTGCTATTGCACATATACCTTCTCGCTTGGTGCCCTCTCCTGCTGTGCCTGCTTCCGGCGTTGGGCCTCCTTCTGTAGTGCCACCCGTAGAGTCTTCTTCGGAGTCTTCTTCTTTGCCTCCTGACTATTCTACAAAGCCTCCTGTGACCCAGGTTTATACACGCCGTAGTGCTTCGACCTCTTCTGAGCCTTCTTCTGATGAACCATTGCCTGCTGCTTCTTCCCCTGAGCAGCTTCTTGGTCGTGGTCATCGGTCTCGTCAGTCTGTTGATCGGTATGGTTTTGGACGTGTTACATGGCAAGGTTTTGCCGGTACTGTTCTTTCCGAGCCACTTTCCTATCGTGATGCTATTCTTCATCCTGAATGGCAGCTTGCGATGGCTGAGGAGATAGCTGCTCTTGAGCGCACGGGCACATGGGATCTTGTTCCGACTCCCTTTCATATTCGTCCTATCACCTGTAAGTGGGTCTATAAGGTTAAGACTCGCTCTGATGGATCTCTTGAGCGCTATAAGGCTCGTCTTGTTGCTCGTGGTTTTCAGCAGGAATATGGTCGTGATTATGATGAGACTTTTGCTCCTGTTGCTCATATGACCACTGTTCGTGCTCTTCTTGCTGTGGCCTCTGTTCGTGAGTGGTCCATCTCTCAGCTTGATGTAAAGAATGCCTTTCTTAATGGTGAGTTGCGTGAGGAGGTTTATATGCAGCCACTGCCTGGGTATTCTGTTCCTGAGGGTATGGTTTGTCGTCTTCGTCGCTCTCTTTATGGTCTTAAGCAGGCTCCTCGTGCTTGGTTTCAGCGCTTTGCGTCTGTGGTCACAGCTGCTGGTTTTTCTGCTAGTGCTCATGATCCTGCTTTGTTTGTACACACCTCCTCTCGTGGTCGTACTCTTCTTCTCTATGTTGATGATATGATTATTACTGGAGATGATCCTCAGTTTATTGCCTTTGTCAAGGCACGTCTGAGTGAGCAGTTTCTTATGTCCGATCTAGGCTCTCTTCGTTATTTTCTTGGGATTGAGATTTCCTCTACACCTGAGGGATTTTATCTGTCTCAGGAAAAATATATTCAGAGTCTTCTTGATCGTGCTTCTATTACTGATCACAAGACTGAGGAGACTCCTATGGAGCTCAATCTTCACCTACTGATGGTGACCTTCTTGATGATCCTACTCGTTATCGTCACATTGTAGGTAGCCTTGTTTATCTTGGTGTTACTCGTCCTGACATTTCTTATTCTGTGCATATTCTGAGTCAGTTTGTTTCTGCTCCTACTCAGCTCCACTATAGTCACCTTCTTCGTGTCTTACGTTATCTTCGTGGGACTATGTCACGTCGTTTATTCTTTCCACGCTCAAACTCTTTACAGCTTCAGGCTTACTGTGATGCTACTTGGGCTAGTGATTCCTCTGATCGTCGATCTCTTTCTGCTTATTGTGTTTTTCTTGGTGGTTCCCTTATTGCTTGGAAGACTAAGAAGCAGACAGCAGTTTCTCGTTCGAGTGCAGAGGCTGAGTTGCGTGCTATGGCTCTTGTGACGGCAGAGGTGACTTGGTTACGGTGGTTGCTTGCAGATTTTGGTGTTTCTGTGTCTATACCGACTCCTCTTTTGACTGACAGTACTGGTGCTATTAGTATTGCTCGTGATCCGGTGAAGCATGAACTTACTAAGCATATTGGTGTTGATGCATATTATACGCGTTCACAGGTTTAGGACGGTGTTGTTACTCTTCGCTATGTGCCTTCAGAATTACAGTTGGCTGATTTTTTGACAAAGGCACAGACCAGAGATCGGCATCGGTTTTATCTCTCCAAACTCAGTGTGTTTGATCCACCATGAGTGAGGGGGGTGTTAGATATAATTGTATTATACTTGTATTTTCTCTGTATTGTAGGGGGTTATGTGTATATTTCCCTTCATGTACTGGTGTATATATATCGGCCTTAGTGCCTCATAATGAATACAAGTGCTATTCATAACACCTAGTACCAAGGACTCAGTATTTTTTACACAATTGTGTCTTACATCGTAACTCACAACTCAGCCATCGAGTGTTCCTGATGAACTCCTTTCACACATCTTTGAACACCCCCCCCCCCCCCCAATGTGTCCCTGTCACCATCCCCTGAGTCCCACATCTCTTGATTTCTTCCTACTCCCAAGCATCTTCCTTTTCCATGCTATTTCGCCAAGTCCGTTGGTTCTGGAGCAAGTATCAGCAGTGAACTTACTTTTTCTGATTTCTAGCAGAGGTGTATAGTTGTTGTGCATGATTTGAATTGTAACACAAGCCATCATTTGGTCACTGATGTGAATACAACCAAGTCTTCCTTCAGGGCAATGCTTTCTTAAATTCTGTTGATTGGCTTTTGACTTGACTGTGTCCAAGTACGCTATCGATTTTTCTGGAAGATGATCAGCTGAGGGATAAGTGGGACTGGATGGACTTGTACTTGGCACGTTTAGCTAATCATGTAAAAAGAAAATTTCCATCGACGTGGTTGTGGTGACGTTTTCCTTGTTGTCTGTTGCAGCAGTATGCAGCATGCACAGTGGACAGTGGTTAGCTCACATTCTTACGCGTAAATATTAATGCCCCCAACACCTCCTTTAGACATATTTGAACAACTTACAAGCTTGTGAGAATATGTTCTAGTACAAGCTCAAAAACCTGGGGGGGGGGGGGGGGGGGGGGCAATGCATTGAATGTACGTATTTAATATAGATTTGTCGTTACTACCCTACTTCACACAGCAAAAAGAAGCAGAGGTGAATGAAAACTTAAATAAATACTTCAATACGAGCCAATATAAAAGCAGAATAAAGAACTCAGAAACAACCTAGCAGGACATAACAAAGAAAAGTATTACCTATCATATTGGTGTTGAAGAGGTGCCAGCCATAGAGGTGGCATAGGCATCACTGTGTCATACCCATCAGAATTCAGGGCTAAAACTGGATCCAACTTCTGTGAATCATTCCCAGGTACTGATTTATAATCTGATAAAGTTCTTGAAGGATGTGGTGACCTCTGAATTGTCTTTAAAGTCTCCTCATTGCTTCTAACTATGTTAGCCTGTTCAGATGAAATAAGGATAATTTATTGGGATAGGGAATGCAGGGAGAGGGAAATCAAAGATACCATGTAGCTGTTGGATAAATATAGATGATGATCACAATATATGAAGAGCTATAATCAAGGGAGTTTACAATTGTAAGAAGATTTTGGGATATCTCAAGTAGTAGATTGGAGTCGTTCGTAATCCCAACTTGCCTTGTCTATAAGGGAGGCTACTTGCCCCGGTAAGCAATATGCCCCTATACAATATGTCCCTGAGGCTCAGCAATACAATCAACAATTCTATCATTTCTATTTTCCTACATGGTATCACGAGTCCAATTCTGATCTGAAGCCACAAACCCTAATCTTCTGTTCCCAAGTACAAGGGCAGCCACTGTTTCACCTCTTTAGGCAGCAATGCCACAACCCCATGGTCCTATTCTCCATTAAATATTAACTGCTGCTGACTACCGCGTTGCGCGTCTCTCATGCATGGTCTTCATTAAGTTATTCATATTTTCCATTGTCTTCTTTGAGTGCCGCTACTGCAACATACGGAGGATTAGGCCTTGTGCTATATCGTCTGTAATCCTGGCTGTCTTATCAAAAGGAGGCTACTTCCCCTAAACAATCTACTCCTATATAATTTGCCCACGATACTTAGCAATAAAATCAACAGTTTCACCAACAATATTCTCCTACAACACTATGTTATCATTTTGTCAGTATAAGGGACCCTTTTATGATGTTTTATGAGGATTACCCATCTTAAAGTTTCTTTCATGAAAATATAAGGTACTTTGCCCAAGATTTTGTTAAAAAAATGAACACTTTGTTGGAAATCTGGTCGTCAACCACTACCCCCTCCTCTCTATTAAAACCAAGTGAATCAAGTCTAAGACAGTTGACTAATGATGTGTCTTTGTTGTTGTAACCAATAAGGTGTTGGTGGGTGATGTTCGAGTCAGATACCCGGACATGAAGGGTTCGGTGTGCCTAGGTGGGCGAGCATTCTTGGCTTTAGATGAAGGCAGACAAGGAGAGGACAACGGGAACTTCGACGGTCTTCCATGGTCGGACACACAAGATGTAGCACCGATGAAGGCAATGTTGGAGGCATTAGAGATCCAGTTGAGCGAGTGCTTGAGCATCCAATGCTGCACTTCAAGGCAATGGTGCCATGATGGACTTGGCTACATCGATGCAAATACATTCTAGTTTAGGAATATTCGAGGAATATATGTTCGTAAATGATGGGAAAATATGTAACTTCTTATTGTGACGGTTCATATCCATATAAATAGAGGGCCAAACTGTTCATTGAAATGACAATGGCACAACGCTAACAACATAACTACATTAAGTGACAACATCATCTATTTCCGAATGTTTGTTTTCAGCCTTTTGTTTTGTTGTTTGATTGTCCCTTGTTTCTTTCTCTATAAGTGTGACTTTGAACCTCTAAGCAAGTTTGAAATCGACATTTGCCACTGTTCAAAACTCAAAGGCCTCAGCCTAGTCAACCCCCCTTTTTGCCTTCGAAGGGTGGCAAGATTTTCTGGTCTTAGTAGTGTCTTTAAGTTAGAGGCTATTTATGCTTTTTCACCTCTAAACATTGTTACTTTCAAATATAATGCTCCTTTTACCTTCATCTTTCTTTCCAATGAATAAGGACGAAGTGACAACAGACTTTTTCAGTTGGTATTAGAGCCATCCAACTCAATAAGTGATTTGTTTTATTTCATAGTGTTTCATCTGGGCCTCTGATAGAACTATAATTTGATAGCTACAAACTTCTAAGAGAAACTAGAATTCTAGAGGTTTTCTGAAAGCAGTCATCCAAACATCATGGGGACCTTTAAGGTAGATCGGACATCCTTGGTATCTATCTGCAGCCTATTTGAGCATCTCCAACAGTCAATGTAAGCTAGCTGTAAAGGACTCCAATGACGGATTTTTTTTGCCTTTATGGAAGGGAGAGAAAAGCTAACTGCTAGTAGTTGATCTTTTCTAAAAAAAAAAAAGTTAGTTAGACAGATTAGTGAAAAAATAGTAACACGTGAGGTGTTAACTTTGTCTTTGGATACTGTGTTAGAGCTAGTATAGTTTTTTGTGATGTCCTTTACACAAGGTGTTCTGTCTCTCTCACTCACACACACAAACATGCACACATACAGAGGGGGGAGGGAGGGCATAGGGAGATATTAGAACCACACAATTTTGCTAAAAAAAGTTAGAACTTCAAATGACACCTTAGTCAGATATACAGCATCTTGAATTTGTTGCAGAGCATCTTTCATGTGATCACCTTGAGTGAGCATATCTTCAATAATATCATAAGGAATCTACAAAGCAAGACAATATTAGACTAACTAGACAAATACACCAAAAAAATGCCTTTCCTAAGAAGGAACAGCTTAAAGAAAACTAATTTAGAGACCTCACTTCTCTTTGTGTGAAAGGATAACATCTTCGCAAGAGCACGAATGTTAGAGAGGGGGCCCCGAATCTGTAAATGATTTTTTCAAGGATAAATATCTATGTAATTTTTCAATCAATACTTTTTGATGATAGGAAAATTACCTGTTCCACTAAGCCACTCATTCTAACATTATTTTGCCAGGAAGTTTGTTGAAGCAGATATGCTTTCTGCAGAGAATGGTGAGCTCTCAATTAAACAATAAGACTTCTTGCACGTTTAAGGATATGAAGAGAAGCAATCATGATTAGAAACACCCTCAATACCTCAGTTTATCAACAGAGCGTATCGGATGAAAACGCACGATTATGTGAATAGAAATGGACATCTGATATATGTCCATCATATAAAGAAGGCGTTAAATTATAACTGCACTGCAAATTAGCAAATTACTTGTTTTCCGTGATGGTAAAACAAACCACATAACAAGAACAAGTATTGTTTTGCAGCTACAGAGTGTAAACAAATCTGTTTGTTATTTATTAAAAACATTGGTAGCCACTTCCCTGTTTCAATTACATGAGTTCATAAGTCTTTGGGGTCCACAGAATGGTTATTTGTATGTTTTATCAAAACTTAACATACATAGGTACTACCTCTATTACTAAACTTATGACACTGTTCACTTTGGACACGATGATTGACTATTTCTCCTGTTCAAAGAAAAATTATGTAAGTATCATTTATTTTGTTGTGACTTGTTCCATCATTAATTGTATTTAAGCCTGACTTATATTTTTGTATGGTTGCAATTTTTTTGGATAAGAGGAATGGTGAAACGTAAATCAGAAAAGTCAAAGATGTCATTCATTAAAAAATGGAGATAGTACTATAACTTGCATGTATCAGTAGTAGTAATCATTAAATATTATATGACGAAAATGAACAAAGTACCTGATCCATAACATAAGCCATTGCCAGAGTTCGAGAAATCATAAGGGCACTATTCTTCCATTCATTAACAAGCTGAGAATAACCCTTTGCCTGATCACCATAAGTTTGAATATCCCACGCAGTATGTGGAGTTACATCAGATGATTTGTCCATGAATGTGTTAGGTGGTAACTCAGTATCAGCAGTATAAGAGTTCATAGCACGTCCACCATGTAATTCTGGAAGCTCTACAACAAGGAACCCAACAACAAAGGGGTGTTTCACCATTGGAAGAACTATAGCCCCAAATTCTCTTATGACTTCCATCTGCAGTTTATATGCCACATAATTATTGTAAAAATAAGAAATGAGTAGAAGCAACCCAGAACAATCCTTTTTGCTCTACAAACCGTTATGACACCTACTACCCAGTTTTTGAACTGGATGAGTAAGCAAAACAGCCTCACATTGCTCCCTGGTCCAGTCGTGTCCATCAAAAATATGTGCACAGTTCACAGTGCAAGTGAAGATTAAAAACTGGTCAAAACTTAGTTGAACAGGCTGTTCTAGACTGATATGTGCCTTGTGGGAATGAAGAACAAGTAAAAATAATAATATGGTTCCCTTGGAAATGAGCTCAAGACATCAGGAGACAGTGAAAAGGAGCACCAACAGCTCATCCAACTCAGATATTGTACTGCATAAAATTAAAATTATGTTTTTTGTATGAATCGCCACCTGGAACAGTGAACTGATGGTCCGACCATTGATCCGATATGCTCACCAATTTGATTACACTAACCCATTTTACATACTATATGGATATATATGAGGGGTGTTAACATCAACACAACAATACCCCCACCCCCTAATCTTGTCCCGGGAACGTTTGTTTTGTTCAATCTCAAACGAGAGTAAGGAAGTTGCTGTAAACGATTATAGTAAAATTCACTACCGGTCCCTAAACCTGTAGCGTTGTATCATCCCGGTCCCTAAACTTCCAAAGTGCATACCCTAAACTTGTAAAGTTGTATCATTCCGGTCCCTAAATTCTAATTGTGCATATCCTAGTCCGTAAACTTATATGGTTATGTCATCTAGATCCATAAACTTAGTTCTTGGTGTCTAGGTCAAAATTGTTTTGACCCGCTCCACGTGCTGATTTGGCGTGTTGACATGGAGCTGACATGTGTCTACATTCTTCTTCTTCTCCCTCCCGCTCTCTCATCTCCCTCTACCACATACCCATTGTTGTACAGAGCCCCTCTCTGCACAAAATGGTTTGCCATGACCTCTGCCCCTACACCACCTCGCGCACCATCACCTTACACCCTTCCATCTCACCGCCGTTGCTGCCCCTACTGTCTCCTCCAAAAAAGAGCTTCTAGGTACATATTGGTGACAATGGTGGCTTGATGAGGAGTGGGTAGCGGCAGCATGGAGGGAACAACAACGACATTGTGAAGGAAGGGAGATGGATGAGGAAGAAGATAAATGGACTTGTCAGTTCCACATCAGCACATAGTCAACATACCAAGCAAACGACATGAGAGCTGTTTGGACCATGGTGAGACCCGAACAAATTTTATGGACCGGGATGTGTACTTTATAAGTTTAGGGACCATGATAACACAACCCTACAAGTTTAGGACCTAAATGTGCACTTTGGGAGTTTAGGGACTGGGATGACACAACTCTACAAATTTAGACACCAAAATGTGCACTTTAGGAGTGTTTAGGGACCGGGATGAAAAAGCCCTACAGGTTTAGGGACCAGTAGTGCATTTTACTCGACAATATTTATAAACAAGCAATCTAGTGAGGCTGTAATAACTAATAACTACACTACCATACAGGAAAGGCAACGTGATAATTACCTGTTGTTTTACTAGAAAAGCTTCTGCTGCTCGTAGTCCAGCAGATATAGAAAAATTACAAACTAGGACAGGGGTATCTTTTCCGGGAAGATTATTAATTCCAGGATATAAAGCAACTCGGCGCAGTTCCAGCTGATCCATAATATAAGTGCCAGCAGGTCTCACGTACACCTTTAAAATACATAGTGAAAAGGTATATATTAATTTTGGATGCAGAAACAAGCTCAAACATGCACCAGCGATAATGACCAAATGTCAAATCCAGCCCATTAGAGCAGCCCCAGGCCACCCTAGGGTGTGCTTTCTGGCCGTGTTCAGTGCTCATAGCAGTCAGCCAGCCCAAGGATATTCTGTGTTAGTTAGAAATAAGATTAAACTGAGTTGTTTAATGTTTGCAAAACATATTTTCCCCTGTTAGTGCAGAATAAGGTTTGTTTGGGCGGTCCAAATCAAATTTCATCAGAGTTTTTTTATCACATTAGCCCTCCAAACCAAATTTGATCATATCTTTTTTGTCTTCCATGATTCATACATTGTACTATTATGCACAGGTTATTCTTTAAAAAGGTTCCAGTACTTGGCACTTGGCAGCCATTATCGTGTACATTGCATACAGATATTTACTATCCGACCTCCATGAGTCGAGGCTTACAGAGAGTACGGCGTCACGGGAGATGATCACTCGGAACATCTCGAGCTGCTCCGCGCAGAGCCGGCGAAAGTCGGCGCTCGGCTCGGCCAAGCCCTCTTCGCCGAGCGGTTCCTCCACTGGCACGCACCTGAACCGCACAGGCGACGCGCTGGAGGCCCGGCGGATGGTGGCTGCCACTGCCGCCGCAGACGCGGGTCCCAGGTCATCCTCCTCCACGCCGCCCTCCCCGTACCCCGCCCCTTCCTCATCCGCCGGCGACGCGACGTGCCTTAGATGCCGGCGGGCGCAGGCGCAGCGAGAAAGCGTCCCGCGTGGCAGCGGGGTGAGGGTTGGGATGGGAACGGAGGATGGCTTGGTGTAGGGGCAGCAGGCAAACGGGGCGCAGGGGTGGCGAAGGTGGAGGTGACAATCGAGCATGGTGGCGCGGCAGCGGAGGTGTCGCCGGTGGGCAGTCCAGGATTTAGGATTGCACTGGCGCCGGTTTGGCCATCGCGCGCTGACGCCGAAGTCCGCCGGCCGGCGGCGGTGGGCAGTGAGCGCTTGAGCAGCTGTGCGAGACGGCAAGGCTCTGTGGACACAGCTGCCTCTAGCACGTTATCCTTTCCACAGGTATGATAAATAAAAAAAGTTAATCCTCCCTCCGGTATTTTTATTTTTCGCATTTTGCAAATTACTTCCACAGCTATAAAAAATTAAAAAGTTATCCCGCTATTTTTATTTATTGAATTTTGCAAATTAAACTAGCCAGCGATGAATGTTCAATCTCTACTGCTTATTAAGTACACAGCGTAGGCGTCAACATCTCCGTGGTCCGTCCCCTCGCCCCCGCCCCGCCCGTCGTGTGCAACACACAGCCCCTGCATGTGGCCCCGGCCTACGGCCCGTCCCTGTCCCATGACCTAGCGCGCCCCGTGGCTCTTTCCCTGTCCCCGTGCGCGCCGCCACCCCAACCCCTGCCTCGCGTGCCTTCCTGCCCCCTGCTGCCTTTTCTCCGCCGCACTGCGCCAACCCACGCTCGGAGCCGCCCGCGCACCGCCGCTGGCCGCCCACACGACACCCTCGTGGGTTTGCCTCCCCCACCACCCACGCATACCACTCGCGCCCCACCCCCGCCGCGTGCCCCTGCCCTGCGGGCCGCCACCATCGACGTCCGTCGATCCACCTACCTGTTGAGCCCTCACCCTCCCTTGATTCCGTGAGATCCCCGCCCTCCTCTCAGGGCCCTGCTCACCACCATCCTCTCGCGCTGACCCCTCAGCCAGAAGCACCATCCCCTCCCGTCCTCGTCTCACCGTCCACCGACGCCACCAGCGGCCACCGCCCTCGCGTCCTCCGCACTGCAAGAGGACGGCGGCCGGGGAGGCAGGAAGGTGTGGGCGCGCCAGCAGGGCGCCGCGGCTGCGCCCCGACGTGGCGGCAGGCCGGCCGCGGGCAGAAGGTGGCTTGGGCGACGGAGTGGTGGGCGTGCGGCGACTGCCTTCCTCCGGCGACTCTGCGTCCGCTCCCTGACTCAGCCATGCGCCCAGCAGTGAAAATCTAGGTACACTGGTGAAACAACTGCTAGCCTTTCCATATTGTGTAAAGAATCGGCAACAGACATTTAGTATTCAGCCATCAATTATTGTACATCTGGCAAACAAGCTGCTTTTTTATGCAATTGATACTTGCATATTATTCAGATCATTCAGATTTCAGTATTAGTACTTGGCAGCATTCATGAGATGCATGTCAGGAAAGGAATTGGTATCAGTGAGATGCATGAAGTATAAATATTCAGTGTATTATTCAGAACATTCAGAGTTCAGTATCAGTATTTGGGTGGACAAAAGAAGATGGCGAGTTCATCTTTAACTCTCAGCTTAGACACTTGAGTGCATGCCATAAATAACGCCCTTATATGTGTAAAAAAATTCTGTGTTCGTGGATTCAGCTGTAGGTGGTTCATCTCATCCCTAGATTTTCATACAGACGAAATTCAGTATGTAGCATGTTTATAGTATTGACTTAGCTTTGGCGGCATTCTGCAGGATTTTGTTTGCAAGCAGATGACAAACAAATAATTAAACTACCGACTGGTCTTGTGTTCTTGTGACCGCTTATTTTGTTTGTTGTATATCTATCATCTGTGATCTTTGATAAAGTTTGCCATGTCATATTGTCAGGTGACCTCGGTCAGCTGTCGAAACCGCGTTCATATCCTGCCACGACGCCCTATCTGTCTCCACTATCCCGCGACGCCAATCCATTGTCCTACAAAAGAGGTAAAAAAATTTATTGCATGCGAGAGATTTCATGTTGTGATCTACATAATTAACCATCCTTTATTGCACGCAGATCCATGTTGTGATCCAGATAATGTGGGGGATAGATATTCCCTGGGCCCTCACAGCCTGGATTCAGGACATGGGCCGTCGGAGGGCCCATTAGAGACGGCAGGCTCCCAAGCAGGGTATCGCCTGATCTCGTGGGCCCAGAGACGGATGACGTGCATGAAGACCAAGACAAAGTACTACGATTTCGGAAAAGACATGATGAAGTATGGTTCGGACTCTGGATTACAGAAGCAGCGGGACTCAAGGAAGGAAACATGTAATCGTAGTTTTTGTGTACTCTTTTAGGCTTCCAAATAGAGTAGGACTCGTAACTGACCTGTAACCCAAGCCTTGCCAAGACTATATAAGGCGGGTGAGGGACCCCTACGTAAATCATCGATCATCTCATCGCATACCAGCCACCAGACGCCCAAGCTCTCATTGTAACCTCGAGAGCCCAAATCCAATCAGCCCCAAATAGGACGTAGGGTATTACGCATCCCGCGGCCCAAACCTGTATAAACCCTTGTGTTTTGTCGCATCTCTACGCGAACCATCGAGCTACACCGATTTCGCCACCCCAAAAGCACTATGTGACACACCCCATGATACATTGCCGGTATCAAACACCGACAGTTGGCGCGCCAGGAAGGGGGTGGCGAGATCGACATCAGCTAGCTCCATGGCCGATCACCTCGTCAACGGTTTCGCTCCGGGTAACATGATCCGCTTCAGGTCGATCACCTTCATCGCCGATTGTTGCGGCGACCTCCACCAGCTTCGCAACGCGCCGGCGCAACCACGCATCGTCGTGCGACCATCGACCACTCCAAGACCTGATGGACGATCTGCGCCTCCAGATCGCCGCCAGGGACCAGCACCTCGTCAGCCTCCACCGACCCAGCGTCAGACTTCCACGCGTCAGCACGAGGCGCCAGCTCGTCGCCAGAATCCGCCACCTCGGCGTGCTGCGTCGAATCGTGCTCCCCAGGGTCGCAATTACTCGGGAGCGTGACTTGATGGGAGAGTCTTCCTCAGGCCCACATCTACATCAACATCGCCGACTCAAGCGGCTCCTACAACGACCACCACTTCAGCCCCGACTCGTCGCGCGGCGCTCTCAACTTTCCCGACTCAGGTCTGGACTCAGATTAATCGGGGGCCGAGGGGGTGCTCCTCAGGATGTCACCCCGAGATCCAAGGCGGGCCCACACCTCAGGTGGCCCTCCACGGAGCCCACAACGAGTTCCTGTTGATACTCGCTCCTAGGTCCCTCGACCACTGCGGGTCCCGCCACCACCGCCCGCACCAAAGCTAACCCGGCCAGTCGCAAAAAGACTCGAGTGGAGCTCTTCGTTCCCTCCGCTCCGTTCGGTCTTCACAACTCCACCACCACGTACCAGGGGCTTCTCTCCCGTGCCTCGGCTCCCCTCAGCAACGACGAGGGTGCGCGGGGGATGCCCGACTCAAGTCAGTCCGTGCCTCTTCCGGACGATTGCATCTACAGCAAGCCCGACGCACCGCCGATTGGCCGTCGCCTACGGCTCGTCATCGATTCTACCCTGACTGGAAGAACAGCTCGCTGGCATAGCTCGCAGACTGGCGAGGCTTCCCGTCACTCGGCGGTCACTCGGGAGGATCATGAGGCAGGCCATCACCATATGATCTGCAACATCGAGACTCCTACGGCTTCTGATCATGGTGCGACCACCACGACGACCACGGCTCTCGCCTCCAACACCAGCGTGGGGATGGAGACCATGCTCGCCGATGACTCCGGAGGTTCGCTTCCAAGCTCACTCTTTGTTTCTCTGAGCTCTTCGTGATCAACGGCGCAGGGAACGATATCGAGGAGGCAGTTTCAGACGACGAGCAACCCGTCATCGCTGAAACTTCGCAAGATCGCCATAGGAGAAAGAGGGCAAATCGCATCCGCAACATCCAGCGCCGTCACCTCTTGGGCAATAGAGACCCAACACTGCCCGTCTCAATAGACGAGGTGACGCGGGATAGCGAGAACGAGGAAGATGTTCAGAGCCATCGACGCAGGAACCAGGCCCGACAGCGGCGTCGTGACTGGCAGGCTCGCGAAGCTAGGCGACACCGCGTGGCTGCACTTCCTGGGCGCATTCTTCTGAGGGAATTCGAAGGGGTCATGGAGACTCCGAGTCAAGCCGGCGAGGCGCTAGTCAAGCTCTGCGAGCTCCTCCCTAACAACGAGGATGGGGAGGCCATCAAGACCATTCTCGCTCGAGCAGCGGACCACCTCGTGCCCAGGCATCAGGGGGCAGCTGATGCACGATAGGTCATCAACGGCAACCGCGACGCGCGTCATAGCATTGAGCCATCTCACGCTCAGCGACACCAGATCGAGATGGATCGGCGGGCAAACTACGACCGGGACTATGGCCCCCTCAGCGTGCTCCAGCTGCCAGGGGTCACTCGGAAGCTGTCTCCGTGAACAGCTCTGCTCCCCGAGTCAGGTCTGAGCGTGACCCTCGCCCTTAGTCCCCGCCACACCGGCCAGATGAGGACCGCGACAACCCGGCTGGCAGCACTGAAGCAGCCGTGGCAGCCTTTGGTCGGAGGATTCAAGACATTGAATGGCCGCCCAATTTCAAGATCTCAAACATTGAAAAGTTCGAGACGAAGATGGATCCGCGGAACTGGCTGGCCGTGTACACTACCGCGGCCCGGGCAGCCAATGCCTCAGAAGATCTCATGACGGCCTACATCCCGATCAAGTTGGGGCAGGATGCGCTTCAATGGCTTCGCCACCTCAGGCTGGGCTGCATTGAAGACTGGGGCGATTTCCGTCGCCTGTTTATCGCCAACTTCCAATCACTCTCCGACAAGCCGGTGCAGCGATGGGACCTCAAAACCATCAGGCGCAAGGACTCAGAGAGCCTGCGATCGTACCTCAAGCGGTTCCAGGCCCTTAGGAATCGTATCCCCGACGTATCTGAGGATACGGTGATTGACGACTTCCTCCAGGGATCAAACGATCAAGTCTTCGTCAAGTACATCCTGGAAAGAGCGTCCACTACCTCGGAGCGCTTTTTCCAAGAAGCAGATCGCTACATCACGGCGGACGAACGCGTTCGCGACCTTGTCCGCCCCCGACAGGACGATCGGGGCAAAAGCAAGCAAGAGAGACACGAAGAACCCTCACGGCAAGAGCATCGCTGGGACAAGAGGCCTCGAGAGGAGGTCCGAGCGTGGCTCCAGCTCCAGTATGTCCCTGCTCCAGCTCAGACCCTCGATCAACTCTTGGACGAGCCGTGCCCTGCACACAAGGATATGCGCCATACTCTCCGGAACTGCCGCAACTTCAAAGCCATGCTGACGCGTGGTTAGTTCTCTATGCCGCAGCCTACTCCACCGCCGCCCCCACCGCGGAACCAGCCTCCACAACGACCAAACGGAGGCAATAATCAATGCTTCCTAGACGTCAACATGGAGGTCAACTTCATCCTAGGGGGGCATGGAGCATATGCGAGCAAGTGCCAGCAGAAGCTGGAGGACCGGCGGATCAACGCGGCCACCTCAGAGCCGCCGCAACCATACGATTGGTCCCACAAACCAATCTCCTTCAGTCGGGCGGATCAGTGGCACAACTTCGATGAGCCAGGCAAGTACCCGTTGCTGGTAAATCCCATAGTCGGGGATACCCGACTCATGAAGGTGCTGATCGACGGCGGGGCAAGCATCAACGTTTTGTTCCCTAGAGCTCTGCAAGACATGGGGATCCCACTCAGCGAACTCAAGAAGTCGGATACCCCGTTCTTCGGAATTGTGACGGGCGCGGGTGAATATCCGCTCGGGCACATCTATCTGCCGGTTGCCTTTGGCACTGCAGAAAACTTCCGCATCGAGACGCTGTGTTTCGAAGTTCCGACCTTCAACTGCATCTACAACGCCATCATCGGGCGTCCTGGGCTAGCTAAGTTCATGGCTATCCCGCATTACCCATACCTCATCCTCAAGATGCCAGCTCCAGGTGGCATTCTCTCCATACACGAGCCTCAGAGTGTGTGCAGGAGGCCATGCAGATGGCCCTCAAGCAAAATCACGTAGCGGCTGTTGACGCGGCTTATGAACGAAAATTATACATCATTTTATATTGTTTTTACCTATTATTATGCGTCAACTTTGCCTTTTACTAACAAATAACATAGATTATTGTGGATTTTGCAATATTGTCTTGGAAATTGTCTACTTGTAATTTTTGCAGGTTTTGGGCCAATTTTAAGCAAAATTCATCAAAGTCTATCTCGAGTAAAAAGACCTCTGAATATTATTCAATAATGGAAGAAGAAGCCCAATTAAAGACCCATCAAATGAAGCCCAATTCTAGAAGACTCGACAAGATCTCGGGATACAGAAGAATCTGGAAGGTTTAGAGTCCGAAAAGGACTCCACGAAGATTTATATGAAGGTTATCCCGAAGCCCGCGAAAGATGGAAACTAGAGGAGGCTGGAAGGGCCTGGGTCGGCCGAACCAGACCCCCCCAAGTCGGCCGACCCCAGGACTCCGTATGTCGGTTTCAGTTTCCTTTTCGGCCACGTCTTCTCCAGGGTATTTAAAGCGAAGCTGAGCCCCTGGTCGAGGCATCCAATTCATTATCAAGGCGACAAGACGACGACTTGAGGGACACAACTAGAGGAGAGCAGAGGGTCGAGTTTCTAGTCTAGGTTTAGATCTTCTTCTAATCTCTAGAGGTGATTAGAGGCCTTGCACGGCTCTCTAATTGTCTAGATCCGGAGGTCTAATTGTATCATCAAGGGAAGGTATGATCATGGTTGTAAATATGATACAGTTAATTAATGAAGTATTGTTCTTGTCTAATTATCATATTCTTGTTCTAATTATGGTTGTTCTAGCTGTAATTAAGTTTATGTCTAGATGCATCTTGATTAGACCATGTCATTAAGGGTGATGTTTATCTAGCGTTCTTGATCTTTGATCTAGTTTACTAGTAATATAGTTTTGTGTCTAGTTCTTGTGATCATGGTGATTAGAAGTGCTAGTTGCTCTAATTATGTTATTAGACCAAATAAAAGTAATTGGAAGTGCATTCTCTAATTACGTGCCTGTTGAAAGTTCTTCGTCGATTACCTGGTTACCAGTGACAGTGGAGCCCGGGGAAAGGTTGAGCCGATCTAGGGGATTAGATTGATTGATCATGATTTAATTATGCTATGATAGATGTGCTTGAACATGCTTATTTGCCTTGATCTACTAGTTATCTCGCTGCTCCAATCTCGTTGTGAAACTTTATCTATCGTATGCTTTGGATCCGATTAGAGCTTGATTAGAACCTAGTTAATACCCTTTGATTAGAGTTCTAATTATGTTTCTAATTGTTTATCTTATATATATACATTAGTTTAGTTTATCTCTTTTACTAGATTAGGCTAAGGATTGGTTTAGTTTAAGGATTGGTTTAGAAGTAGATTAGATATCCTTTTTACCCTAGTTTTCGCATAAACTCTTGTTAATTAGATCACGATTAGTTCGTTCCTTGGATTGACATAAACCTACGATACTCATCATAGGGAAAAGCTACACACGATACTGTCGCTTGCAGTATAAGGTTTGCCATGCTTAAGTGCTGTCAACAAGCTTTTCTGGCGCCGTTGCCGGGGAACTAATTATTAGGGTTCTAGTTAATTAGAGTTTATGTTTGTTGTATGTGTTTAGCATTTAAATTCAGTTTTATTTCTTTTATGCATTTAGATTTATTTTCTTTATTTTCTTTTTATTTTAGGCGTAATAATTTTATTTTATTTTTATTTATTTTATTTTTATTTTATTTATTACTGTTCTTGCGCCATTTTCTTTATTTTATTTTTTTTTATTTTATTTATTTTCTGAATTTAAAATTTTGTTTTTTTTTAAATTTTTGGATTTAGGACTAGTGTAGTGTAAATTTTGTAGAATTATTTTTGCTTTGTATATATTTTCTGCCACTAACCTAAGCAGGAATGGATGGACCACGATCCAATAAACCATCTAATTATGTGGATGATCCAGAAAAACTGCTGAGAAAGAGCCGAAACTCTGCCAAATTTTCTCGGAAACAAGAGGAAACTCTGCCGAAGATGGAAGACCAAGAGAAGAAGCTTATGGAGCTGTGTGTGCCAACATCAGCAGACTTGAAGATCAGAGACTTGGCACCACCACCCAGAGCATTTGAGATCAGGAGCTCAGTGATCAACATGGTGCAGAATCAACCATTTAGTGGAAAGGAGGACCCAAATCAACACTTGAAGACGTTCTTGCAGATTTGCAACACATTCAACGTTGAAGGAGTCACTAACGACCAGATCAGAGCAAGACTTTTCCCATTCTCTCTGATTGAGAAAGCACACCAGTGGTTGGCGACACTACCAGAGGAGACAGTGAGCAACTGGCAGAGTCTACTACAAGCATTCATCGCCAAGTATTTCTCACCAGGGAAGACTCAAGCTTTGCGCAACAGGATCTCAACATTTGTGCAGTACCCCACTGAGACATTCAGTGAAGCTTATGAGAGATTCAACGATTATGTGTCAGCATGCCCTCATCACAATTTTCAGAATTGGGACATAATTCAGAAATTCTATGGAGGACTCAACGCAGTGTGCAGAGGTCAAGTTGATGCATCATCCGGAGGATCAATTCTCAGTCTCACACCCACTGAGACCGAAGCCTTATTCAAGAAGATTGCAGAGAATGGAGCATGGGGAGCAGATAGAGTGACGCCTACCTCACTGGAGCAGCATACTTCCACTGGAACAGCAAAGAGTGTGCTGGAGGTAGACAAGATGGAGATCCTTGGTGGAAAAATCGACTCACTAATGAGGAGGTTCAAGAAGATGGAAAGTGGCAGAGCAGAGGAAGTGAAGTCTACAGATTACATGATGACTTGTGAAGAGTGTGGAGAGTATGGTCACTCAAGTGAGAGGTGTCCGGAGGAAGCTAAGGCTTTGGACTATGCCAGGAAGGAAGGTTGGATTCCCCCGTCCAATTATAGACAAAATAGACAACAACAGTTCACTGCCGGATCAGCTATTCAGAATGTCATTCCTCTGCGGATTCAGCTCAAGGACTTTATGGAAGAGCAAGCTAAAATCAACAAGGATACACAGTCAAAATTCAAGGCTGTAGACAAAGTGTTAGAAAGCATTGATGGCAAGATCACTACTGTGGGAAGTTCAAATCAACAGCTCATGGGGATGATGAAGATTTTAGAAAATCAACTATCTCAGTTAGCAGAGCATCTCCCAAACAAAAATGAAGGAAAGTTGCCAGGACAGCCACAGTCTAAAGAGTCACTCAAAGCAGTCACTACCAGATCCGGGAGAGAGACTAGAGACCCAGAGTTGACTACAAAAATTGCCAGTTCAGTGGAAGCAGAGAAAGAGAGTGAAGACGAACCAGAAGTGACAGTAGACGACACAAGAGTGTTACCAGGAAAGTGTAGAGTTCGAGCTAGCAAGACGGATGAGCATTTCAACAAGTTCATTGAAGTGATCAAGCAGCTATATATCCACATGCCACTATTAGATGCACTTCAAGTACCCACTTATGCCAAGTACTTCAAGGATATACTAGCTAACAAGAGGGAAATGCCATCTGAGTGTGTCAAGCTGACGACTGAGTGTAGTGCAGCCATAATGGATGTCCCTTTACAGAAGATGGCAGATCCGGGATGCCCCACCATCCCATGTTCTATTGGTGTACTCAACATTGATAAGGCTTTGTGCGATCTTGGAGCAAGTGTTAGTGTGATGCCGAAGTCAGTGTTCGATAGACTCAAGCTGCCTAAACCAGAGCCTACATCCATGTGTCTGGAGCTAGCAGATCGTTCAGTGAGATATCCAGAAGGAGTAGCTGAGGATGTGCCAGTAAAGATTGGAGATAATATTGTACCAGTTGACTTCGTTATTCTGGAGATGGGAGCAAGCTCGAGATCACCACTGATACTTGGAAGACCTTTCCTAAGGACTGCTCAAGCCACTATTAATGTGGGGAAGGGAGAAATCAAGTTCAACATCAATGGTGAATCAAGTTCATTCAAATTTCGTCCGAAGTTTGAAGTTTGCCAATCAATTGAAGAGGACGGAGCTTGAAGAAGAAGACTCGTCTGCAGTGTCTACACAAGACATTGGACAGTAAAGATTTAAAGTTGGGCTGAAGGACTCATCTCAAGCGCTATTGGGAGGCAACCCAGGTATTTAGAGTTTTTAGTTTAATTTGAGTTAGTTTAAATTGAGTCAAAACTTTATTGTTAAACATTAGTTAAATTAATAAAGTTTGAGTTAGTTTAATTTAAAGTTTTTAGATTTAAATAGGATAAGATAGCTACTCTCACTTACGTAGCTATCTAAATTTTGAAAACCACGAAGACTTTGCCGGTTTAAATTTGGTTCGATTTTATTCGGTTTTTAAATAAAAATTAGAGTAGATATGTTTTTCTAGATTTTATCTATATTGTTTGAATTTCAAAAATCATCTCTCTAATTTTATTCAAAAACTAGGCGTTTAACCTAAGCCACGCTAAAGAATTGAAGTTAGTTTATTCAATTCAATTAATGAATTGAGTGACTATCTTTATTCTGAAATTAAATCGGTTGATTAACCGAATATTTGTTTTTAATAAAAACTTTAAACATAGGTTTAATTTTCAATATGCTAAATAGGGATAATCTTTAATATGAAAATTAATTCTATCTTTTTGTGTGCTGAAATTATTAAACCTACATTAGTAGGGATATTTATATTGCTTATACGCATTAAGGACTAGAATTAGTGAAGATTAACATCAACCAAATAAAAATTAATTAATTAGGCAACATTGGATCCTCTTTTGATCTTGTAGCAACCAGCCAAGACATAGGAATAGGATAGGATTAAAACTTTTTAGGATAGCCACGATGAAGAAACATTCAAGGGGACAAACTTATGGTTGATTGAAGTTTCTGTCCAAAGCTGTATGCACGACGTTCAACTTGCAGTAGAAGCTATCCAAAAGTATCAGGAATCCAATGGGCATCTTGCAGGAGAAGGAGGAGACCCAGCAGAGCCAGCACAAGGCCAGCTCGGCCGAGCCACCCCCCCTGGTCGGCCGACCTCAGTAGACCCTTCACCAGATGCACCTCCCCTTTCAGCACCAGCCTTGCCTATAAATTCCAGACCTTTGTTGATGATCTTCACCACCCAGAAACCATTCCAGAGCCAGTATTTCGTGAGAGAAGAGCAAGAGTAGTAGTTCTTGAGAGGAAGAGTTTAGAAGATGAAGAAAGCGGCAAGCTTCATCAAGAAGACTTTCAAGGGTTCTTCATCAAGGAGCAGCTCTCAACCCCAAGACGACGATTCATCAAGACTTTCATCAAGGAGACACTCTGTCTCTGAGATGGGGAGTTCCGGTTCTGAGCAGAGTCTCCGTCGGGATCAAGGATTGAGAGGATGTTCTTCTCGCTTCTCTGTTGAAGTAGAAGATGTCATGGAGCCGGTGAGGAGGCCACGCACTCGTTCTCAAAGTCAAGTCCCTCAACCGATGAACATTGATGATGATGATGATGATGAAGAGTGGAAGTATTCTTCAGAAGGATTTTCTCTCCGTTCAGCTATAGAAGAGCAAAGGTACAACAGTTGCAAAGAAAGGATTAGGTCCAATCTTGATTTAGATCATGATTTCATGAAAGTTCTAAACTTTGATTCAAGTATAGAGAAATCATTCCTTAATCTTGGCTGGGGTCCTTTCATTCATATTAGTGCTAGTTATCAGAGTGACTTAGCACTAGAGATTATGACTACTATGGATATAGTTCAGTCTTCTGATGGAATCAGCACTTTAAGGTTTAGACTTAAGGAAAACTGGACTGATATTTCTTTTGGAACTGTTGGAGCTTTATTTGGATTCCACACTAATGCACCAGAAAGTATAGAAGTTGATAATACTACACTAGAGAATTTTTGGTTACGTATTGCTAGTGGACATTCAAAGGAGAGAATGAAAATTATCAACCCCATCCTTCGCATCATTCATAGATTCATGACAGTAAGAGTTTTGGAAAGGATGGATGACACTAAGGTGCAGATTGCTGAATTGAAATGGCTATATATTGCACTGTGTCAACCTACTTGGACTAATCCTATTAAAGCAATGATTAATCATTGGATAGTCCAGAGAAAAAGAGCAACCGGATTATTGGGATATGGACATTATCTTACGGTGATTGCCTTCTCACTGATACCCAATTTGGTTTCTAGCCCCGCATACACTGTGCTACCAGCTAGTATAGATGAAAACTCCCTTAAGAAAGGGAAATACATTTTTGGGAATTCATCTACTGGATTTTATGTGGCTAAAACCAAGTTTAGAATCCCAGATAGAAGGTTGTCTCTGTTTATTCAGAATAAAACTGATTGGTTGGAGAAGTTTATGTTTGAGGAAGAACCAAGTCAGCAAACATCATCAGAATGGGACGCTTGGACTACTCCTAATCAACAGTTTCCTAGCAGTCAGTTTGGAGCAGGTTCATCACAAGGGCCAGTCTATCAAGTCAGACCCATTAGCTCTTATGATCCAACCTCTACTCCTGTATTTCAGCCATCAGGGAATATTCCTCCACCTGCAGTTTTTATTCCTAGAAATGCAAGATCCTATGATCCAGATTTCATTGCAGCTCAGCAGATGCCACACAGATCTTATTATGGCATTAAGACAATGACGGCAAGAAATTATGGTATTCTTGATCATGTTCGGGAAAATTTACGGCAGTACGAGCAAAACACTCAGAATATTGAGGAGCAATTATTCAACCTGAGGCTGTGGGACCAGAACAATCAAGGCAATCAAGAGTGAAGCTCTTAGTGGTTTGATTTTCTTTTTCTTTTTTATTTTATTTTATTTTTATTTTAATTTCGAATTTATTTTAATTCTATATATTTTGTATAATTATGAGTGTTTAATTCGAGTTAATTTGAGTTTTATTTGAGTCATGTGAGTTAACCATGTATCACCTCCTTTGTTTAATTGAATAAAACTTGTGTTAATTTGTGTTCTAAAAGTCTTTTGATTAGACTAAGTTTACGCTCTCAATTTAATGCACTTAAATTTGAATTTTGATTTGCATATATGAGATAGATTTGATATTTCATAAAGACCCATATGATATTAATATTTTGATTTCAGATTTATCATATTGAGTCTCCTTTAAAAAAAAATGATGATTTTATTTTATAAACTTTTATGATCAAAGTTTTTCTTGTGATTATTTTATATAAGCCCTTCCTATTTAGAGCCTTATATTATATAATACACTATAGTTTGATCAAATTTAATTCTTGATTGAATTGAATTAGGATTTGAATCTAGGGTTTGAGATTTCAAAGCTGGTCATTCATATTTGATTATCTTTTCATTTGCTAGCCTTTTTATCCATGCATTGTATATCTCTACATTGGAGAAAATACAAATTTCGCTGGATATCCCTCCTGAAACCAAAATATCGTCAAAAATATATCTATCCTTACCACAACCTATTTGTTTTCTGGAGTATATCTTAAGTTTATTTTCAGCTGGACCCCTGTTCCAAAAAGTTAAAATACTCGAGGATGAGTATTATTCAAGAGTGGGGGAGGAAAGCTTATTTTAAAATTAAAATTTTTATAAAGTTTTTGAGGAGGCAAAGTAAAAAAAAAAAAAAGAAGACCAAGTGGTCGAAAATTGAAAAAAAAAGAAAAAAAAAAGAGAGAGAGAGAGAAAAGAAAAAAGGCCAAGTGGCCGCAGTAGAATTAGGAATAAAAATATATATTATATTTATGCCCCTCAAAAATCTTTTATATGAGAGTTGGTGTTTATTCAATATATATACTCCAAGAAAATTTTCCAACCATATGCAATCCGATATCAGGGACTTCATTTGTGCCTTGAAATCATTGATTTATTTGCATATGTCCACCATTCTATATAATTTTTCTTTATCTTTTTCATCAATTTATTTTCCATGACCTTTTTGAGAAATCTCAGTAAATCCAGCAGATCCTTTTCCTAGTTTGATAATATATTGAGATTAAATTTTGATTAGGATCCTTACCGAAAACTCCAGATATAAGCCTACACATATATAATATGATTATGAGATAGTTTTTAGCCACATATTGAGTGACTAGAAAGATGAGTGGAGTTTTGGGCTTTATATAATCTTGATCCTTGAAAACTTTGTCGAAATAATAATTTTTGAAAAGAAGGAGATTCATTTGTGATAAAATTTGATCTCATTTATCATACATTGTGGGATATGCTTACATGAATATCTATCTATTTTTATATTTGTAGATCCAAACACTGAAAAATATTGAGAGTATGAATTTAGTTTGATTATTTGATTTTAGTTCATAAGTTAACTATATTTTAAGTTTTTACTTACTCGAGGACGAGCAAGGTTTAAGAGTGGGGGTATTGTTGACGCGGCTTATGAACGAAAATTATACATCATTTTATATTGTTTTTACCTATTATTATGCGTCAACTTTGCCTTTTACTAACAAATAACATAGATTATTGTGGATTTTGCAATATTGTCTTGGAAATTGTCTACTTGTAATTTTTGCAGGTTTTGGGCCAATTTTAAGCAAAATTCATCAAAGTCTACCTCGAGTAAAAAGACCTCTGAATATTATTCAATAATGGAAGAAGAAGCCCAATTAAAGACCCATCAAATGAAGCCCAATTCTAGAAGACTCGACAAGATCTCGGGATACAGAAGAATCTGGAAGGTTTGGAGTCCGAAAAGGACTCCACGAAGATTTATATGAAGGTTATCCCGAAGCCCGCGAAAGATGGAAACTAGAGGAGGCTGGAAGGGCCTGGGTCGGCCGAACCAGACCCCCCCAAGTCGGCCGACCCCAGGACTCCGTATGTCGGTTTCAGTTTCCTTTTCGGCCACGTCTTCTCCAGGGTATTTAAAGCGAAGCTGAGCCCCTGGTCGAGGCATCCAATTCATTATCAAGGCGACAAGACGACGACTTGAGGGACACAACTAGAGGAGAGCAGAGGGTCGAGTTTCTAGTCTAGGTTTAGATCTTCTTCTAATCTCTAGAGGTGATTAGAGGCCTTGCACGGCTCTCTAATTGTCTAGATCCGGAGGTCTAATTGTATCATCAAGGGAAGGTATGATCATGGTTGTAAATATGATACAGTTAATTAATGAAGTATTGTTCTTGTCTAATTATCATATTCTTGTTCTAATTATGGTTGTTCTAGCTGTAATTAAGTTTATGTCTAGATGCATCTTGATTAGACCATGTCATTAAGGGTGATGTTTATCTAGCGTTCTTGATCTTTGATCTAGTTTACTAGTAATATAGTTTTGTGTCTAGTTCTTGTGATCATGGTGATTAGAAGTGCTAGTTGCTCTAATTATGTTATTAGACCAAATAAAAGTAATTGGAAGTGCATTCTCTAATTACGTGCCTGTTGAAAGTTCTTCGTCGATTACCTGGTTACCAGTGACAGTGGAGCCCGGGGAAAGGTTGAGCCGATCTAGGGGATTAGATTGATTGATCATGATTTAATTATGCTATGATAGATGTGCTTGAACATGCTTATTTGCCTTGATCTACTAGTTATCTCGCTGCTCCAATCTCGTTGTGAAACTTTATCTATCGTATGCTTTGGATCCGATTAGAGCTTGATTAGAACCTAGTTAATACCCTTTGATTAGAGTTCTAATTATGTTTCTAATTGTTTATCTTATATATATACATTAGTTTAGTTTATCTCTTTTACTAGATTAGGCTAAGGATTGGTTTAGTTTAAGGATTGGTTTAGAAGTAGATTAGATATCCTTTTTACCCTAATTTTCGCATAAACTCTTGTTAATTAGATCACGATTAGTTCGTTCCTTGGATTGACATAAACCTACGATACTCATCATAGGGAAAAGCTACACACGATACTGTCGCTTGCAGTATAAGGTTTGCCATGCTTAAGTGCTGTCAACAGCGGCATAGAAGAAGCTCAAGGCAGACGAAGCCAACATGTCGCAGGAGGACCTCCAGATCCCGACTCAAGAAGCGGCCTCAAGCACGGCAATTCAGCCAGCCGTCCCGACGAAGGAGATAAGTCTCGACTCTTCGGATGCAACCAAGACGACTGCCATCAACGCTCTTCTTCCTCCAAAATAGGAAGACGCACTCGTCCAGTTCCTAAGGGCCAATCGTGACATGTTTGCATGGAAGCCTGCGGATATGCCTGGGGTCCCAAGGGAGCTGGCCGAGCACCAACTCAAGGTGTTCCCCAACGCGAAACCCATCAAGCAGAGGTTGCGGCGATTTACTCCTGAAAAGCGAGAGGCAATTAGGGCTGAGTTAACCCAGCTGAAGGCTGCCGGTTTCATTAGAGAGGTCATGCATTCCAAGTGGCTTACAAATCCTGCACTCGTTCTCAAAAAGAATAAAAAGGACTGGCGGATGTGCGTTGATTATACTGATCTCAATAAGCACTGCCCTAAGGACCCGTTTGGGTTGCCTCGTATAGACCAGGTCGTTGATTCTATGGCTGGCTGTGCTTTACTCTCTTTTCTCGACTGTTATTCGGGCTACCACCAGATCAGCCTAGCAGTCGAGGATCAGGGAAAGACCATGTTCATCACGCCTTTCAAAGCGTATTGCTACACTTCCATTTTGTTCGGGTTAAAAAACGCAGGCGCCACGTATCAACGGGCGATCCAGACGTGCCTCGCAGACCGCTTAGGCAAACGCGTCGAGGCCTACGTTGATGACGTCATGATCAAGACTAAGAACACGGAGGATTTCATCGACGACTTACAACAGGTGTTCGACAGCTTGAGGAAATTCCGGTGGAAGCTCAATCCCACCAAGTGCGTCTTCGGCGTCCCTACGGGCCAATTACTCGGTTTCGTCGTCAGCAACAGGGGAATCGAAGCTAACCCTGAGAAAGTCAAGGCCATACTCCGCATGCACCCTCCCAGATCACAAAAGGACGCTCAAAGATTGACTGGGTGTATGGCGGCCTTGAGTCGATTCATCTCGCGACTCGACGAACGTGGCATGCCCTTCTACAAACTTCTAAAAAAGGTAGATCGGTTCCAGTGGACCGCAGAGGCTCAAGAAGCTTTGGATGCTTTGAAAAAGTTCTTGACCACGCCTCCTATACTCAAATCTCCCAATCGAGCCACCGCCGACTCACCAGCTAAAGATTTGCTCCTCTACATCTCTTGTACGACTCACGTGATCAGTACTGCTCTAGTGGTCGAGCGACCGGACTGACAGCACACGGTGCCCAGGCAACATCTGATCTACTTCATCAGTGAGGTCATCAGTTCCCCCAAAGTCAGGTATCCTTAAGTTCAAAAGTTATTATATGCAGTTCACATTATCGCACGTAAACTGCGTCATTATTTTGAGGAGCATAAGATCATAGTGGTCACTGAGTTCCCAATTGGAGAAGTCTTGCGTAATCGGGAGGCCACCGGGCGTATTGCCAAGTGGGCCTGCGAGCTGGGGGCTCACGATATCGAGTTTTGTCCCCGTACTGCCATCAAGACCCAGGCACTGGTTGACTTTGTCTCTGAGTAGACCGAACAACAGGTCCCTGAGAAGCCAGAAATCATGGAGGTCTGGAAGATGTATTTCGATGGCTCATTGAAACTGAAAGGAGCAGGCGCTGGTGTTGTCTTCACCTCACCAGCGGGAGAAAGACTCAAGTACGTACTGCAGATCCTCTTCCTGGTCTCGAATAATGCAGCCGAGTACGAGGCTCTACTTCATGGTCTGCGCATAGCTATATCACTCGGCATTCAATGCTTGATGGCCTACGGAGACTCTTTGGTGGTCATTAATCAGGTCAACAAGGAGTGAGACCATTCCACAGAAAATATGGATAAGTACTGTGAAGCAGTCCACAAGCTAGAAGGCAAATTTCAAGGCCTGGAGTACATTCACATGGATCGGGATCGCAACATTGACGCAGATATTCTGTCCAAGCTGGGCTCATCACGAGCCAAAGTACCTCCTAGCATCTTCGTTCAAGAGCTTCGTCATCCCTCTATTCAGCTAGACAAGATGAACATACCGCCCGACCGACACATCCTAACCCTGGAGGATGTTCTGACTGACTGGAGGGCTCCTATCATCAGGTACATCTTAAATGAGGAGGCTCCAGATGACAAAGCTGAGGCCGAGCGGATAGCAAGACGATCATCCAGCTATACTCTGATCAACAACGAGCTATACAAGCGTGGCACCTCAGGAGTCTTGTTAAAATGCCTAGATACCTCATCAGGGCAAAGTCTGCTGAAAGCGATACACGCTGGAATCTGTGGAATTCATGCTGGCTCTCGTACATTGGTCGGGAAGGCGTTCAGGGCCGGCTTCTATTGGCCAACAGCAAAGAAGGACGCTGCTGAGTTAGTGCAGCGCTGCAAGGCTTGTCAATTCCTCGTCAAACAGCACATCTTCCAGCACAACAGTTGCAGAATATACCGGTCTCATGGCCTTTTGCCTGCTGGGGGCTGGATATGATTGACCCTTTCAAGAAAGCTCAGGGAGAATATACTCACGTGTTGGTTGCTATCGACAAGTTCACCAAATGAATCGAGTATAAGCCCATTGCCTCATTGACATCTGCCAAAGCTGTTGAGTTCATTCAAGATATCATCTTTTGCTTTGAGATCATGAATTCTATTATCACAGATTTGGGGTCTAATTTCACGGGCTCAGAATTCTTCAATTTTTGTGAGCAAAGATCCATTAGGATTAAGTATGTCTCGGTGGCTTATCCTAGAGCCAATGGGCAAGTCGAGCGAGCTAATGGCATGATTCTGGATGCACTCAAGGAGAAAATCTTTGACAAGAACGAGAGGCTAGCGGGCAAGTGGATTCGTGAGCTTCCATATGTGGTTTGGAGCCTTCAAACTCAACCTAGCAAAGCTCTCACAGGCAACACGCCTTTCTTCATGGTTTACAGGTCAGAGGCAGTATTACCCGCCGACCTACAGTTCATAGCCCCACGACTGGCTTTTAAAAGTATTGCTAAAGCCAAGGCAATGCGCATCGAGGAGATCGATTTGCTCGAAGAGGAGTGCCTGAACTCTGTTATTTAGTCGGCTCGTTACCAGCAGACTCTACGACAGTACCATGATCGCTACGCAAGGCCTCGCTCCTTTTCAATAGGAGACTTGGTGCTACGCATCGTCACAGAAGTCACTCGTCCAGGATCATATCGTCTATCTCAAATGGACGGGACACCAGTCGGGAACTCTTGGAACATAGAGCATCTGCGCAGGTTCTATGCGTAATGCTTTTCTGTGATTTCTAGAATTAGCAGTCAGTGTCATTCTCTGTACTCTGCCTTCATTGTACTCTTCATACTCTGTGAATAAAAGTACTCTTGAGATAAAGCATTCTATGTTCTTTTCTCTGTTTTCACTCGCGTTACTCACTCGTTGTGTAAGGGCAATCGACCTAGGCCAGTTGACCGACAGTACGGTGTTACATGCCCACTCGTACTCTTGATGGGGATAACTCCAGCCCCACCACGAGAGCAATCGGCCTAGGTCAGTCAACCGACAGCACGGTGTTACATGCTCTCATTCGTACTCATGATAGGGGAGCACTCAGGGCCCCAACAAAACAAAGGCAATCGGCCTAGGTCAGTCGACCGACAGCACGGTGCTACATGCCTTTGCAGGACCTCACATCAGGGAGCAATCAGGGCCCCAGTTCAACAAAGACGACGAGCTTAGGTTTGACGACCTATAGCCCGCTACTACGCGTCTTTGTTCATCATATAACTCTTTCTCGCAGTGCACTCTTTCTTTGTCATAATATTCATTTTCGTTCTCATATTTACTGCTATATTAACTCAATTCGCGTTGCCGGCTCAACATTGTCTCTTTTTCTCTACACAGAAATAATTTCCAGGTACGCATAAACTATTTGATTCATTTATAAGCATACTAACTCTGTTTTGCAGAATAACGGTTACAGTATCGACTTAAGAGCCAAATGTATACACACAGCACTCAGTTCATTGCATAACATGGGAATCATTGTTTACTCATTGTCACCTACAAGGAGTTCAACAATCATTCGGGCTTCATCCTCATACTCGGTATTCTGGTTTTCGTTTACTATCCTCGCTGGTAAACTGGCCAAGTTGATCTCAGGTTGTGACTTCTTGATGACCATGAGGACGCGAGTAAGAACGGCTTTTCCTCGGTCAGAGATCTTAGACTTCATGTCATCCATAAAAGTTGTTATTCGATCACCCAAGGGGCGAGGTGCAGCTTTCTCCGGCGCACAGATGTCTAAAATTTTGATCAGAGCGGTGTTTGCAGCCAGTGCAGCTTCCTTTGCCTTTTCAAAGGCGTCCTTCAGTTTGCTGCAGTTCTTCTTGCTGGTCTCGTAGTTCTTCTTGAAAGACTCCAACACTTGAGCCTGATGAGCAGCTTCATCTCGGGATTCTTTTAGGGCAGACCTTGTAGAGGCTAGCACCTTCTTCATTTTATCATGGGCACTCTGGGATTCAGCCAACTCAGTTTCTTTGTCCTTAAGTGCTTGGCGCGTTAGGGAGTAGGTACTCTTCAAAGACTCCAAGGAACTAGCAGTTTCGCAGAACGACTTCTCAAAGCCATCCCGAGATTCTTGTTGCTGTTGGTACTCGTCAGTCTTCTGTTGTATCTTCTCCTGTGGAACGATACAGTTCATATGCTTCTGTGAGCAGAGAATATGCTAGTTGAGATTCCTGGCGGGTTACCTCATGATTTTTCTTCTCGATATCCAGCTGTCTGCGAAGATCAGCTGCTGTATCTTGAGCTTGGTCCCTGTCGGCAATAGCATTACGGTATTCTGTCTCTCGAGTCGCGGTAGCTTGTTTCAACCGAGTAATTTCAGCATCAGCCGCTGACATGTAACACATGATTTAGATCAAGAACTCAGTTTTTGATTAATGTAAGGAAAGGTCGAATGCATACCTGTTGTCTCAGCTTTGAGAGCAGCCTCAGAATCAGCTAGCTGTCGCCTCAGAGTAATAACCTCAAGACTGGATAATGCAGCAATCTTCTCACGAATCATGCTGTCCAGTTGAACTCCATCTTTTAGCATCTTCAGCATAGCCTGCAGAGATTAATTCTAGTTGTTTAGGCGATAGCAAGGGCGATGCGGGATATAAAAGGTTGAAAGATTGACATACCTCGAAAGCTGTCAGCAGCCCTGAGCTTGGGGTTGCTGGTACCAGTTGGCGACTATCATCATCTGCTTCAATTGGAGGGGGTTGGGCATTATTTAGCTCAGCTACGGCCAGGGTGTCAGATTGTCCTCCCTCGACATGTTCAGCGTGCTCTGGCTCTTCAGTCTCCTTTTCTCGAGCTGGGTCATGGGTCTCAGAAGTTGGCTGAGGAGTATCTCTTGTGTCGACCTCATTTTCTTGTTCCTGAATGATGTCAACTTCAGGTGATGGCTCGGGCATAGGCATTTGCTGAAGTTCTTCGGATCCTGCTCCAGTTAGAGTTTCTTGCCAGTTATCAGACGGTATTTGTGTCTCATACATAGTTTCATTGGCCTCGTCCATGTGAGTATCAGTCTCGACCTCAGGAATTCCAATTGGCATTGTGTTTGCACGGTCCTCGGATTCCAAGTTCTTAGGTGCCTGCTCTGCTGAGGCTCGGGGGCTTGATTTCTCAAGCTGTTAGCCCTTGGAGCACGCTGACAATGGGTCTATGTCCTCATCAGTACATAAAGTGAAGGGAAGTTTGCAAGTATCTCTGATAATTTGATCTAGATTCAAATCTTCTGCCGTTAAATCTATCTCATCTTCATTGTGTGGCAGAATGGATGCAGAAGGAGTTACTATGGTGCTATCTTGGTGTTTCTTTGATCGCCTCTCACGATGACACGGCTGAGCATGATCCTCTTCCTCCTCGTCCTCATCAATCAAGCTAGTCCAGTTCACCCCAACTGATGAATCGTCAGTTTTAGCTACAGTGTGGGAAGAATACCTGGATTTCTTGCTAACTTTGTCCGTTGACTAGGAAGAGCTTGTCATATCTTTGATTGTCCTCTTGCTTGTCCTTTGTTTCCGTGTCACCACAATGCGTGTGGCCCATGCTTTGGTACGCCCATGGCCAGCTGTAGCTCGTGTCTTTATGCCACTTGGAGCAGCTGTATGCTCGGGGGTTGTCTTGGTGATATTGCTCATACTTGTTTCTTGAGCGGCCTGGGTAGCACGCTGTATTACTATGAACATGTGCTTTTCGTCGTTTCCTGCACCATGAGCGGCGGCAACAATAGCTTCCATTTCTTCAGTAGATAACTCAGATTGTCGCTTGGAGAGCTTGTCATTGCCAGAGGAAGACGGGTCTGATAGAAACTTGGATATATTGCTCTGCATTAACTCTACATGTTAGGAGCTGATTACAAGTATGGTTAATTACAGAAATAAGAATAATATCACATACATTTGGAGTTGGATTCCACGCAAAATGTGGTTTAGGAGTACCCTCATTGTGTGCTTCACCTCTGAGTATCAATTCCACTCGGGCCTTGACATCTTCTTCAGTCATAGCTCGGATTGTCTCTCTAGTTGGGTCACTAGCTCCAACATATAGATAGGCGGGGTAAATCCTATCCTTCAGTGGCTGAATGCAACGATACACGAAGTCTATGACAACAGCATGGGCAGTAAGGCCATTTTCTTTTAGATTGGCTATCTCTTCTAACAGCACATTGACCTCAGCTTGGTCCTCAACAGTTGGCCCTTCTTCCCAGCTTGTCAGCTTACTGTCAGGTTGCCTCCCAGATCTGGAGGGGAGAGAGTTTCCATGGTTCTCTATATAGAACCACTCGGAGTGCCATCCCCTGTTGTTATCTGGAAGGGGGATATCCAAGTAAACAGCTTTGCGATTCTTCCGCAGCTCAAAGCTAGCCCCTCCAGTAACTTGTAACACTCCATCCCTCAGACCGGCTTTGCAGTGATATAAGTACTTCCATAAGCCAAAGTGAGGGACAATTCCAAGAAACGCCTCACAAAGATGGACGAAAATCGAAAGTTGAAGAATGGAATTGGGGTTCAGATGGGTCAGGTTGATTGCATAGAACTGCAATAGGCCTCGCACGAATGAGCAGACATGGAAACCTAACCCACAGATGAAGAACAGCATGAACACCATTTCCTCGAAGGTGTCCTCGGTTGGAGCAGCGTCATCCTTCTTCTCGCACACCCTCTAGTTTGCTACCTCCTTCGGCGGTAGGATGCCCATAGCTACCAGTGATTGTAGCATGGGCTCAGTGACGATGGAGGGGTGGTATGCTAGGCATGGCGAGGGTAGCTGCCGGTTCTCATTGTGTGGCAGGCCTTCACTAGTGTTTCTACACTCACTCAAGGTTTTCTTCTTAGGAGCCATGGATGTGGATATCTCTGTGGGTTTGAGGATTCGAGAAGTGGAAGATGCAGTAGTGCTCTTTGTTCAAACAATGGTGGCGGTGGGCTCAGTGGGGAAGAATGGCAGCACAGTTCTCAGATGGATAAAATCGGTTCAGGGTATAGATCTCAAATAACCCTGACGCGGTCAGTAACAGTCCTTGAGAACTGACGGAAATTGTGACTATCGTTATCTTAACTCGGATCTCATGACATTAATGGTTCAGTCGGATTTTCTAAGATTAGGTCGTTGATTTCAGTCGGGAAGGTTTCAGTTGAAAGAATGGCTATTCAGTCGGTTTTTCTTGGCACAAGTTCATGTTCTCTATCACTTGGAGAGGGAAGTTACTATCTTGGATGTTAACTCAACATAGTAAGTTGGGTATTGCCCGTACTCTGGCATGAAGGAGTATGAGTTCTTTAGTCGTTTGCGGTTTCTTCTTTACTTTATGAACACAAAAGATGCATTTGACTCGGATGCAAGATTTTCAAGACAAGAAAACAAGAAAGAACTCAAGAACGAAGGATAATGTCAAGGATTTCATTATATAAACATAGTTCATTACACTAGTGGTGATTACATGTAGGCGGATTATCCTACACTACTACTACTACTACTACTAATCTATGGTGGTAGAGATGGACGGCTCGGTGGCTCGCCTAGTGGCCGGTGGATGGTCCGGTCGGGGGCCCGGTGACGCGGCGGCGCTTGGAGACCGGAGCGTCGGCCTCGTCTCTGCTGTCGTGGCCGCCTGGGCCATCATGGCGCCGGGGGCACCGTCGTCATCGTCGTCGTCATCGGAGTCCTCCTCCTCGCTGTCCTCCTCCTCCTCCTCGTCGGAGGAGTCCTGGAAGGTGGCGTGGCGGAGGCCCCGGAGCTTGGCACGTTCCTTGGCGTTGTAGCCTTGGGAGTCGTTGGTGTTGGGTTCCGACTCGTCCTCCCGCGGCAGCTTCTCCTCGGGGGTTGGCTCCTCCTCGCTGGAGGAGCCATCATCGGAGGACTCCTCGTCGTAGGCGCCGCCGAACAGCGCGTCGTCGAAGTCCTCGTACTCCAACGGCGGTGGCGAGCGCGCACGCTTCTTGCCCTTTCCTCCTGCCATGGCTGCGAGAGAGAGGGTGAGGAGTTCTTGGGGTTTTTTCTTGAAGGACTGAGTACTCAGTGGAGGCGTAATGGATGGCCGGGCGATGGCTCTGCTCTTATAGTACGGCCATCCTGCTTCGATCTCTGTGAACACGATTCACAGAGGCTGCGTCGTTTCGACTTCCTCTACGCGTCAGTTATCTCTTGGGCAAATAATGGCTGTTGCGTGTTCGGAAGATTCCTGTTTTTTGGGTTTTTTTTACGGGTAACTCCTCGGTACCCTCTGCTCGTTTCCTTTGGGATCAACCCCATGGGGTGCGGATTTTGTGGGAAAATATTCTTTTTCTAAAATCCAAAAAAGCAGGAAGATTGCGTCGGTTTTTTATGACTCGGAAAGTTGGAAGACAAATGGTAACTCGGATAAAAGGATCTGTTATTCCTCAAGTTGACTCGGCACTTCAAGGATGCGTTCGGCAAAATCTGATCCAAGGGTTTAGATCTTCAAGTTGATTGATACTCAAGTCAAGTTGAAGTTCGGGGGCTACTCCATGCGGTGCACCTGGCGGTGCACCATGAGAAACAGTGTGTTGTTGATTCGAGCGTGGAACTCATGAATAGTATGATACTCTTGTTAGAGCCTCGAGTCAATTATGTGGCGGAACCGCCCTGCTTAATCCAGACTAAGCACACCTGCCACCTCTAGCTCACAGCGCACTTAGCTAGACTAAACCCGGTAGTCCGTCGAGAATACTTCGGCTCTCGATAGTACCATTCCCAGAGGAACCGACATCAAACACATCCGACTCTCGAAAGAGCCACAACAGTTACAATCATCACAGGCAGTTGAAACAGGGAGTAATAGACTTTAATTTACAGACCAAATATATGTAATCGAATACATTTCATAATATAGCGGAAGCGATTTCAGAGTATATATATAGCGGAAGCGTTTTTAAAACATCTCGCAGCGGAAACAAACTTAAATAGTCTTCATGAAGAGATGAAGAAGGCGTGTAGCACCGAGCCCACCGGTACTACCACCTCCAACACAGTTATCCAGCTATCATCAGTACCTGTAATCCAAAAGTGGGGGGCAAACCCTGAGTACTAATTACTCAGTAGGACTTAATGGACGGAGCTTACGGCTGACGCAAAGCATAGCTTACGTGAGTCCTTAGCCATTGATTCTTAATTATAATATGTTGCCATAGGATAGCAGGATTTGACAGCTGCTATCCCTTAACCATGAATATCGAGTCTCAAAAATAAAACTTGCATGAAAGTAAAGCACGAATAATTTCTTGCATAATTCATTGATCATATAGTATACAAGAGTATCATCAAACATGTTGGGTTCAAAACACGAATATAAATATAGATGTTTAAGTTGTTACGACGTTGCCCGGCAGTGATACTGGTATTCTCACACCTGGTGAGCATCAGCGATTCGAATCAATTTTTAATTCTCGGGAATAACTAGAAGTACTAGAATGGCATATGTTTACTAACCCCCGGCGTTCCCACATATGCTTCCCCCATCTCCACTTGTTCCATCCGAAGTTCGATTCAATCACGCTGTAGTTCCCAGGTTGTGCCGCCTTAGGAGCGTTACCTCGGCGTACCGGGTCTAGCCCTCCCTCGACTACAAGCTCCCCAAGGTGTAATAGTAGGAGCCTGTCTCTGTTCTTCGGATGGCACAAGTAAGACTTTCACCGGTCCATTATCTCGGATAAGCACTCTAGCAATGTTATGCCGATCCTAAGCGGACAGCGGAGGGCCTTATGCGACACGGGCGGAGTCCAATGCATAATAACATAAACAGTAATAACTCATAAAATCTCCGCCCGATCTCCAATTAAACCATAAGCATATATAATAACTTCCATAATAACAAGATTTCTGTCATAGTGTAAATTCGCACCTACGAGACGAGTACAATCACTCGTGTCTACTCGTACCTAGCAATTCTAGGCACTCGTCTTATGAACTCTACGTATAGATGCTAGGGCCAGGGCGGCCGGAAAGTCTAATGCAGATGTTTTCAATCAACTCCTAATGAGATGCGTAAACCGTCAAACAAGATTATGTAAGCTGGAAGAAATCATGGTCCTGCCTACCTTTGATTGTTCTTATGAAAACCAACAAACTAATCTAAGTTAGTTTGCCGGGTTGTGAGGCTTTGCCCCAGGCAACCCCTTGAAGCAGGGACGGATTTAATCAGTGGCCATTCGTCTTCTTGCTCCGGATATAGCCTGTCATCTGGTTCCTTGATCACTGGTTTCTCCTGCGTTGATAGCTCCTTGCACGCGGGGTCTATACGCATGATAAAATGCAACATGAGTGCAAAGGAATGTATTGACATGCATATGGTGCAGGTGAAAGGTAATTCATGGTGAGTAGCAATGTGACAAAAGATGTAAGTGTTCCCATTCTAATTTATACCACAAGAAAGGAAACCCTGCAAACTTTTTATTAAGAAATCATACAACCCATCACTAAGAATCATACAAACCATCACAAAAAATCCTACAAACTATCACCCAGGTCTAGTATAATCTATCATACTCTAACTAATCAGAAACTTTCAACAAAATACATGGTATAGTAGTCTAACACGTGTATATGCATTCAATTAGGGTAATTTATTCTCATTTATGAATTAATCCAAGCAACTAAGTTACACCAGCAAAACATAGCCAATGAAACCAAACTTTTATGGCATATGGATCCTGCATACCCAAGACTACTACCAAAATTTCAGCCAAATTGGAGTTGTAATTATTTTATTAAAAATACAACAAGTTCTCAGCCCTACACATTGTTAGATTTTTTTTTTAATTATAGGAATGGTTTCTGGAAGTGAAACTCTACCAGCGAGCTATAGTTAGCATGATCTGCATGTACAAAAATTGGCAAGTGAAATTCTCTCAATTTAGTAGGACATCTATTTTCCATATTTTATTTCACCATGAAAATCATATAAATCAAAACAGCAGTAATAAAGTGCACAAAATTATTTTCTAAAACCAAAACATCACTAGTAGGCTATTAGATGTTTCCCATAATTTTCCTAGCAGTTTAAATACATTTTTTCTTATTTTCTTTTTCAACTAGTAGCATTTTGCCAATTTCAAAACAGCAGCTAAAACAAACATGCACAACCTCATACTTTACTAGTGAGCTACTCATACTATAAAAAGTACATGAAAAATACCAAAGGTCATATTTGAGCATATTTTATGTAGCCTTCATTTTCCAAATTAATTAAATACACAAAACACATGCATAAGGGCAAAACAGTAATTAAACAGCCAATGTTAGGGCTACCAAAAATCACACAGTATCTAGATGCCATAACAAAGCTACTGTCCAAGTTTTATAATTTTAGGAGCTCATTTAGTCCACTTTTTCCATTTATCTACCCTCACATGCATGCAACTTAATCAAGGGCAAAACAGTCAATTCACACTTCCACATCATATCTATCATGTAGATCTACTCACAAGGAACTCATAGCCACTGAGTTTGTCTATTTTGGATTTTTTTTAATTTATAATGATTTTCTAAAGTTTCGACCGATTTGTTAACAAAATAAAAAGGAAAACATCAGATCGAGGACCTAGTCGTAATTAACTATAAATTACAGAGGCTAGAACGTGAGTTCTGTAAGACTCAGTGTACAGCGCATTCGAAACTCCCAAAGCACGAGGTTAGATCTGCAAAAATGCGAAGGATCGGGTTAAAGTGCGAAACCCTAATAGATCTAGGGGTGTATTTACAGTTTATACAAGACACAACAAACAGTGATAAAATAAGCCATGAACGGAAGGTCTTTTCTGCAAAAAGCCGACCCTTCTTCTACCTTCGGACACGGCATGAGCGCGCGGCGATGGCCGGCGTCGCGGCGCTTGCGCCGGCGTGCAGGGCCCGAGACTTGACGCCGACGGGGTGGCGGTTGGTGTCGCCGGCGACGGGCTCCCCCTCGGTGTAGGTCTTGTCGCCGGAGACGGTGTGTATGAGCGGCACGGAGGCGTGAACCGAGACGGCGGCAGCGCGAGGGTGCGCGGCGGTGCGGCTCGATTCCATCGGGGTAGGGCACGGTAGAGGTCGCCGTCGGGCTTGTGAGCTGCACGGCGGCGCGGCGGTCCTGGTGGCGGTATCGTGGAGGCGAGGGGAGGGACGGGAGATGGCCGTCCACGGCGAGGGGCCAGCGGTAATGGCCGCCGTGTGGGCGTGCTCGCGAGGAAGGGTGCAAGAGCCGATGGCGAAGGGCGAGGCTGTGCGGAGGTGGTGGGGGACGGGGAGGCGAGCGCGAGGCGCGCTTCGGCGGGGTGAGAGGCGGCTCGAGGCGGCCGGCGGGTGAGCTCGCCGTGGCAGTGGAAATGGCGGTGCGTACTGCGCTTGAGGAGGAACAGGCGGAGGGAGGCGACGAGGCCTAGCGCGTTGGATGCGGGAGGCGGTGGCGAGTGCAATGGCGGTGGTCTGGAGGCGCGGGGAGCAGCGGAGCAGCCGGCGCGAGCTCGAGCTCTGAGCTTGATAATGGCGGCGGCGTTCGGTGCGGTTGGAGAGCGAGAGAGAGAGAGCTCGGTGAGCAGGAGAGGCTGGGTTTTAGGGCGGCCGATTGCTTCGGGGCGAAGGGGCCTTATGGCCGGGATTGCGTCCAGGTGCGTGGAGCAGGGGCGCGGCCCTTGGCCGGCGATGGCGCGGCGCGGGCAGAGCGCGTCTGCCGCGTGCACGCGAGGGAGAGGGGGAGGAGACGGTGGCGCGGGAGGTGGACGAGGTCTACGGACCCTGGGTCGATGACAGGTGGGACCGGGGTGGGGTGGAGAGAGTAGTGGTCCATGGACCCAGTGCACCGAGTCGCGCGAGGGTGGGACCCACCGGCCCGGGTTTTCGTCCGACGCGGGCGGGGATCCGATGGGCCTGCTAGGTGGGTCCCACGTGTCAGTGAGACAAAAGGAAATAAAAAACCCGAAATTGGAAAACCCCAGTTTGACTGCCAGGACCTTTGTTTGTATTTCGTGTTTTTGAATAGGTTAGAGACCGAATTTGAAAATACCTCAATTGGATCAAATGTTCTAAATTTGTTTCTCTACATTTTATTTATAAACTTGTATACCATGTTATATTCAAAAATATGGTTTAATTTTGAATTTAAGCTGCTGACCAAGGTTTGACCGACAGAACCTTCCAGTTTAGAAATTTTAAAAATCTATTTTCCAACCACATTCACCTAAGGAGTTTTATACCAATGTTGTTCAGAATTTCATGATCTACAACTTATTAAGTTGGAGTTTTGCAATATTATGGCTGTAGACCAATTAAAATTTGAAATTACTAAACAAGTCAAGTTCGAACAGAAATCATATGCTGACAGAAAAAGCCCTAAATCTCTATGCAAACCTTCATGCATGTCAAAGCACCAATTACCAAAGTTGTTTACCATAAAATTGTCTACAAGTTTGTCAATATGAGTTTCACCCAAATCTAAATAGAATAAAAGTTATGGGCACAATCATAGAGACATATATGCAGAAAACAGGTTTCAACAAGTTGCATATCAACCAAGTATGAATTAGGGTTCAAGTGCATGCTATTGTATGATGCTTTATGAATGTTGCATGTATGATGAATGATTATGCACTTGAGATGCCGGAGCATCACAAATTAATTCCCAAATTAACTCGAGCCTCGGAGGCTTTGGGGGATAGATATCCCCTTGGCCCTCACAACCTGGATTCAGGACATGGGCCGTCGGAGGGCCCATTAGAGACAGCAGGCTCCCAAGCAGGGTATCGCCTGATCTCGTGGGCCTAGAGACGGATGACGTGCATGAAGACTATGACAAAGTGCTACGATTTCGGGAAAGACGTAATGAAGTATGGTTCGGACTCTGGATTACAGAAGCAGCGGGACTCAAGGAAGGAAACATGTAATCGTAGCTTCTGTGTACTCTTCTCACCGTCCACCGACGCCACCAGCAGCCACCGCCCTCGCGTCCTCCACACTGCAAGAGGACGGCGGCCGGGGAGGCAGGAAGGTGTGGGTGCGCTAGCAGGGCGCCGCGGCTGCGCCCCGACGTGGCGGCAGGCCGACCGCGGGTAGAAGGTGGCTGGGGTGACGGGGTGGTGGGCGTGCGGCGGCTGCCTTCCTCCAGCGACTCTGCGTCCGCTCCCTAACTCAACCACGCGCCCAGCAGTGAAAATCTAGGTACACTGGTGAAACAACTGCTAGCCTTTCCAGATTGTGTAAAGAATCGACATGTAGCATGTTTATGGTATTGACTTAGCTTTGGCGGCATTCTGCAGGATTGTGTTCATTTGCAAGCAAATGACAAACAAATAATTAAACTACCGACTGGTCATGTGTTCTTGTGACCTCTTATTTTGTTTGTTATATATCTATCATCTGCGATCTTCGATAAAGTTTGCCATGTCATATTGTCAAGTGACCAAGGTCAGCTGTCGAAACCGCGTTCCATATCCTGCCACGACGCCCTATCTGTCTCCACTATCCCGCGACGCCGATCCATTGTCCTACAAAAGAGGTAAAAAGATTTATTGCATGCGAGAGATTTCATGTTGTGATCTAGATAATTAACCATCCTTTATTGCATGCAGATCCATGTTGTGATCTAGATAATTAACCACCCTTTTGTAAATTACTACCATCTGGTCTTGTGTTCTTTTGCTGAAACTCCAATCATGATCTAAGCATGGGCATTACATGGGATCAAAATAGCCGGTAGTGTTCATGTATTTTGATAGGTGTTAAATCTACACGTGATTGATGGATAAAGTTAATGTTGTCGCTACTTCCTACAAACTAAAGTATAGTTTGACTTCTAGCTTTTCTAAAACGACACTCTTTAGGGACCTGGAGGGAGTAAACGTCATGTGCCGTTCGGTGAAAGACAATCCCTGTTGGCCCGACGAAATCAACAATTTGAAGCAACCGTGGCAAGAAATAAAGCTGCTCCACGTGAGGCTGTTGCCAGTGTTGGTAGAGATGGGTGCGATTCCATACATCACCAGATAAATGCCGAGGCCAACATCAATGGTATTAATAAATTTGGTACTGATCTCGCACATAAGTGATGGTGTGCAGTCTAACTAAATCTGTCTTTCCATCTATAGAAAGTGGCGACACATGCCTAGGTCCTGCCGTCGCAACAAACATGAGTGATGATGGCCATACAGTGCTAGATGCCAATTGCAATGGTAGCTATTGATATTGTGTATTTATGATTACATATTTATCCGCCCACAAATGCCCTTGTCTGAATGGAGTTAATATTTCTCAATTCAGGTGATGATGATGAGGGAGTCATCTTCGAAGAAGATTCTGACGAGGATGACGGATACCTATTTGCGGGGCAAGGTAATTGCGCCAATTCTTTTGTATGCTTTCAAAACTTAGAAAGTTCACATGACTTATGTTTTGTATTTTTATTTAATGAACACTAGAAGAGGAGATTGATGAGGACATCGATATTGATGGAACTCAAGATGATTTTCAGTCTATCCCTGAAATTCCTGACCAGTACGACAAGGTCTATAGTAATATACCTCAAGAAACACATGTGTTGAAGCCTGTTCACGACTGTGTGCATTGCAATGCGATGAAGTTCCAGTATGAGCCACCGGGGTTCTATTGCCGCAATGGAAAGATCAGATTATCCGAACAGACAACCTCGGACGAACTCGTTAGGCTGTGGTCAAGTGCAGACGCTGATGCTAGGCACTTTCGTGATAACATCAGGTTTTTCAATGGCCATTTCTCATTCACTTCCTTGTATTGTTGGCTGGACAAGATGACAACTAACATGAAGGACTGTGGTATCTACACATTTTGTGCACATGGCATGCTGTACCACAACATGCGGTCATTCGGTAAGGAAGCTGGCTCAGAGCATAAACATCTTGAACTTTACTTCTACGATGACGATCCTAGCTTAGAGCATCGATACCGCAAGTGTCGCAAAGAACGACTAGAGAAAGACAAGGAAGTCATTGAACAATTAGTGCGCATACTTCGTGGGAACCCATACTCTGAGCACCTTAGGCGTATGGGGCCAGCAGAGAACCTTGACGACTAGCATATCGAATTCAACCTAGACCAGTCGTTGGATCAGAAGACATATAACACGCCTATCACTTCAGAGGTGGCTGCTGTTTGGGTTGAGGGGAGTGAACGGCGGGGTCAGTTTAGTCAAAGTGTGATGTTACACGGGAAGGATAGGTCAAGCCACGGCATCCATTCATATCATGGATGCTACGACGCGCTATCATATCCTCTATTCTTCCCTAGAGGTGAACTGAGATGGCACGCAAATATTCCAAAGGCTGACAAAACCATGGCTGAAGTGGAAGCATACCGTGCAACACATAGGAAGCGAGATCAACATGATGATGATGGTAAGCAAGGTTAGTCGATCTATATCGATTATTACCTAATCCATTATTAGTTATGCTTACAACATCACTAATCACCAATACCTTTATGTGTAGATTCTCCTAGCCATTTATGTGTCTCGGTACACGACTAATAATGCTACAAATTCCAGATTCGTCCAGGCATATTCAATCTAATATTGCATGGCCAGAGGCTTTTCCAACAATTTGCAGGTGACACGTACATAAAGATCGAGAGCTCTCGTTTAGATTACATACGCAATAACCAAGAACGGTTAAGGACAGACCTTTGCCAAGGGTTAGTTGATAGCTTGCATGCCGGCGAGGCGAGAGCTGACGCTGTTGGGAAAAGGACCGTGTTGGTGACATCATTTATCGGTGGCCCTCGCGACATGAGACGTCGATATATGGACGCAATGGCATTGGTGCGCAAATATGGAAAACCGGACATCTTCCTCACCATGACATGAAACCCCAATTGGGATGAGATAAAGAGGGAGCTTTCTTCCTTGGCAAACTCCACAGGATCGTCCCGACCTTGTCGTCCGCGTCTTTCACGCGAAGGTTGAGGAGTTGAAGAAGAATTTGACCAAGGAAGACATTCTTGGAAAGGTGCGAGCCTACGTCTATGTTGTGGAGTTCCAGAAACGTGGTTTACCACATGCCCATTTTCTACTCATCATGCAGAATAAGTACAAGCTCACATGCCCTGAGCAGTATGACCTTCTGATCTCAGCCAAGATCCCAGACAAGAAGAAGTACCCGCAGCTTCACAAGATAGTCATCAAGCATATGATGCATGGACCGTGCGGGATGTTAAACCCCCTTTGCCCATGCACAAAGGGGCATGGTACATGCAATAATCATTATCCTCGGCCTTTTAGTGATACAACCTTATAAGGGAAGGATTCGTATCCTATTTATAGAAGGTGTGAAAATAGGCATAAGGAGCCGGTAACAATAGATGGGTCGTCCCATACAATCCTTACCTCCTCCGGCTCTTCAACTGCCACATCAATGTTGAGGCATGCGGAAGCGTCAAGGCCGTTAAATATTTGTTCAAGTACATCTACAAAGGCCATGATTGGGCGTCTGTGGTTGTGAGAGAAGGGAACAAGACAAACGGTGACGTGGATGATATTAAGCAGTACAGAGATGCGAGGTGGGTGACCCCTCTAGAAGCCCTGTGGAGGATATACGGCTTTGACTTGAGCCAGAACTCTCCACCAGTGATGCAGCTTCAACTTCATCTTCCAAACATGCACATGGTGTCGTTTCATGAGCGCCAGAATATAAAATGAGTTGTCAATCGTCCGGGTGCCGATAGGTCAATGCTTACGGCTTATTTTGAGGCGAATAGGCAAGACGAAGAGGCAAGGGGTATCCTATACCGTGACTTCCCTGAGTATTACACTTGGCAGCAGGGTAAAGTGTGGCAGCGGAGGAAACGAAAAACGGGTGGGCAGATCGGAAGAATTTCTCTACTCATCCGGCCGAGGGGGAACGCTGTTATCTCCGCATTCTTTTAAACCATGTGACTGGTACCTGCTATGAGGATCTAATGACAATAGATGGTGAAGTACTTTAACTTTTTGTGAGGCTGCCGAGAAGAGGGGATTGCTCGAAGCAGATAGCTCACATGATGAGTGTCTCACCGAAGCTGCTCTTTACCAAATGCCATCCGTGTTGCGGAGGCTATTTGCAACAATACTCGTGTACTGTGAGCCGACCGATGTAGAAGGACTTTGGCTTAAACACTTGGAAGGTATGTCACAAGGCTATCAGCAAAGCAATCGAAGCCAAACACATGTCCAACAGATGGTCTTGATTGATATTCGAAACATGTTACAGTCAATGGGGAAGGACATAAATACATACACACTCCCAAAAATAATCGACAGATACGACGATGCCAGGGGCACCGCTAGGGAGGAATATGAGGAGATAACTATTGAACCAATGGCACAAGACATAGCTCTCAAAGATTCCCTTAATGAAGAGCAGAAGGCTGCTTATGACAAGATTCTAGCTACCGTTGACACTGACCAGGGGGGCGTGTTTTTTGTGGATGGACCTGGCGGCACCGGGAAGATTTATTTGTACAAGGTACTGCTTGCGACACTACGCAGCCAGGACAAGATTGCAGTTGCAACAGCTACATATGGAGTTGCGGCTTTGATAATGCCTGATGGAAGAACCGTGCATTCGCGCTTCAAGATACCCCTCGCCATTGATGATGGCCCTGTATGTAGCTTCACAAAACAAAGTGGGACTGCAAAGTTGCTACAGAAAGCGTCTCTCATTATTTGGAACGAGGCATCAATGACTGCAAAGTTGCTACAGAAAGCGACAGGCTGTGGAGGCGCTAGACAATAGCCTACGTGATATAATGGACCGACCTAGACTTCCGTTTGGTGGGAAGACTATGGTGTTTGGTGGTGATTTCAGACAGGTACTGCCTGTTATCCGTAAGGGGACAAGGTCTCAGATAGTGGTTGCATCGCTAAGAAAATCTTACATATGGGAATCCATGACTCACCTAAAACTTGTCCGCAACATGAGGGCACAGAGCGATCCATGGTTCGCAGGATATCTTTTGCAGAACGAAGATGGTACCGAGGAGACAAATAGTGGTGGCGAGATCCGTCTCCCAAACGAGGTGTGTGTGCCATATACTGGCAGCGACATTGATCTTGATGGGTTGATAGACTGTATTTTCCCAAGGCTCGATGAAAATATGTCAAATACGAGTTACATCACCTCAAGAGCAATACTGTCTACACGGAACGATTGGGTCGATATGATAAATATGAGGATGATTGGTCATTTCCAAGAGGATCAGATGGTCTACCATAGCTTTGACTCCGCGGTGGATGATCCCCACAACTACTACCCACCGGAGTTCCTAAACACGTTGACCCCTAACGGCCTACCTCCACACATTTTGAAGCTCAAAATTGGATGTCCGATAATATTGCTTAGGAATATAGACCCTGTGAATGGACTTTGCAACGGCACAAGGCTGGTGGTCTGTGGTTTCCAGAGAAATAGCATCGACGCAGAAATCGTCTTAGGACAACATGCGGGGAAGAGGATTTTCCTCCCATGTATACCCTTGTGTCCTTCTGATGACGAGATGTTTCCTTTCCAGTTCAAAAGGAAGCAGTTCCCCGTAAGGCTCAGTTTTGCCATGACTGTTAACAAGGCGCAGGGTCAAACCATTCCCAACGTTGGCGTGTACTTGCCCGAACCAGTGTTCTCTCATGGCCAATTATATGTTGCCCTATCGAGAGCTACAGCCCGATCAAATATAAAGATCCTTGCCATCCCAGCTATTGATGGTGCATCTAAGAAGAAGAAGAACAAGAACAACAAGAAGAAGAAGCAGGAGGAAAACATCCTCACGATAAGTGATGGGATATACACGAAAAATATTGTCTATAAGGAAGTCTTAACACCGTAGGCCGGCACGCCGCCAACCCTCCTCGCCACGTATTACCTCCACACGCCCGGCTGCCAGGAGGTTTGTGCCCGTGCGTTGCTTAAGAAAGGTAAAGCATCTCATAACTTTTCTTGCACTTTGGGCAGATTCCTTTGTGTTGCTTTGCAACACAGTTGTCTACATTTCAGTTATATATTTTTTTCTGAGAAAAGCAGGATAGCCGCATAGTCTTGCAACAATATGGTTTCTATTCTAGCAAAACTAACCTTACTAAGTATTTTGTATAATCTAGCAAGAAAGATAAACCTTACTCTTACTGTAATTATCCAATAATAAAAGTGATAATTCCTGTAACTTTTTTCGTTTTTTTGTGCCGTGATGCAGATCTTGCCCGTCTTTGGCTGTGGGGTGAGGAGTGAGGATATGGCAGATGATGGCTAACTGGGTAACATCCAGTTGTCTTATCGAAGAGAATAATTAGAGCTTCACACATTCCTATGGCTAGCTGGATTACGATGCGGCCATCACGCAGAGCTGGTAGGCATGCATGCAGGGAGCACGGAGAGAAGCAATGCAGAGGATGTGCCCCCTATTAGTCAAGTACCCCTCTTCCTATTAAAGTTTGAATTATTAAGTGCTGCAACTTGGGAGCGAGGAATGCTTTCGAGACCGTGATGGCTCTATCAGGTTGCATAATGGGGCTGAACTACTCTGTCAAAGTGTCGCAGAAAGTTGCTCACATATGTTAGTATAATCATATACAGATGTAAATGTTTAAATGTTTGATGAGTTCTTAGTAAAGTCGAATATGTCAAGGTGTGTACATTGATTAATGAAATAGATAAAATGCCAAAGAAGGTAATTATTCTTTATTTTTTTTATCGGACAAGCTGATCTTGCATGTTACTTTAGTTATGTTTGATTGACTTGAATGGCGTACAAAAGTTTCTCTTTGCTATAAACTCACAATTCATAGGTTCTAAAGCTCAGAACATTTTTATACAAAGATCCAATCATATGAATGGATTAGGTCTATGCCCGTGCGTTGCCACGGAGACAACAAAATATAGTTTCAGCTTGTACATCTGCTGGAGTCAAGATTTGATGTGTCAGATTGCTGCTAAATCCACCAACTATTGAAGTTTTTTTGGAATAAACATACTTACGTTCTTCATCACGCACAGAAATGAAGCGCTACAGTCTCCATAATGGGACTAAAATGTGCTTTATTACCATCTCAGGGTTTGGTAATCACATTCTTACATCAGAGTGATACAGATCCGCCCTAACGGGTCGGACAATAAAGGGGCGCAGCCCTTGAAGACTAAGCAGCGGAACATAAAACGTAGGCCCAAGTTTCCCCACGTCGCGGTTGGGAAGTAGGTCGTAGCCCTTAGTCGTTGTCGTATATGGTGCACTCATTGCTTCCACTGGAAAAATATCAACAAAGCAAGAGTGAGTACAATCGTACTCCGCAAGCCCACCTTCCTCCATAAGGAGTGGGGGTATAGCTACATCTACATGCAGGATATATCTGGAGCTTAGGGAGGTTTTGCATAAAAACATTTTGTATGCAGGGTTCAAGATAGTCTAACAAGTTTTAGTCATTCAGAAGCAGGGTTTTTCTTAAAAGGGGGTGCCACTGGACTTGGCGGTCCACATGGCCCATGACTTTCCAGCCATCACACTTTCCACACCGCTACAGGGTTCTACCCCCGTAGCTTATCTTCCACCCAAAAGACCATTCCAGACTAAAACCAAATCTTTTCCCACAATTTTAGTTTATGAAAAGTGCTAATTGAAGAACCAAGCCGTAACTCAACCATACCAGTGGACTCAGACTATTCGAATAGGTTTTACTCTGATCAGAGGTTGTACTAATTCCCACAAGTTGGACTCAGCAACACTTACGGCCAAATAAGCATCCGAATTCCAAACCAAACCGTTGCCTTTGTTTCATCGCCTAGCAGTACCTTAGGGGTTCGGGCCTCCGAGCCGCACCTTGGTGTCCCCCGACACCCCCTCGGCACACCACCCCTTCCCTTGCCCCTTGTGCGCCAGCACGGAAGCTACTAGGCTATCCACTCCGGCTCGGGCCTAGTTAGTGCCTCATACAGAGCGAGTGGTTGTACTGAAAGAGTTAGGCAAGATGAAAATCAACGCGGTCCTTACAGAGCGCAGGTAGAACCGTTCCAACTTTCCACTGCTCGACACCGCGAGCATCCACCTACCCGGTCGTCTCCACGACTCCCAGGACTTGGGTAACCGCGGATTGCTAAGTTACCGTTCATACCCTGCCCTTAAATGGCGTATCCCAACCCGTGGGTCGTTTGCCGGGGTTCTTCCCCATTTTATTTTAAAACACACACACCTATCCTCATCCCAAACCCATCAAGTTCCATAACCATAACCCCAACTTAGCATCAAGATTATGATAGATATAATTAAATGAGCGATCCCACCTATGCGCATTACATCTAAAATAGGCTTAGGTGGCGGTATATTTGTGGGGTTACCTTAGCAAGCAAAACATGCAAGTTTTATAGTGATTATCAGGCCAAGGGTTGTGTTTGCAAAACATAGAAATTTTATGCATCAAGTGGGGATTCCAGTGGACTTGCCGTATGCTTTGTTGAAGCGGTTAATTCATCAAATGCTGGGCGTAGGAAGTGCTGACCGTCGTGTAGTACACCGCGAGGGGTAGACCGAACAGACTCGTCGATGTAGCCTACGCGTATAAACAAGAAAACACACCACAAGTCAAGGCATAACATGAGCTCAACATTATTTGGTTGTGATACGATGTTTGGAGGGGATATGTGCTATTTGTTGGTGATGCTTACCAATGGCGTTGGTTTTGATAGGATGTAAGATGCAACAAGTTGGGCTACGAGCTGCCGATCACGCTGGCGTCTACGGTGGCGGAAATTGCGATAACGCCAGGGAAAAGGAAGTGGGCGGCTATGGCGGAAACAGAAACGGCGAGACGGCGGTCGCATGGTAGGGTTGGAGGGGGACGAATCCTTTTGGGGAGTGTATGGATGGATAGGGCTTGATTTTAGATGAATTTAGGCGCAAGAATCACCCAAATCGGAGTTCAAACGGAGAAAATAGGGGCTATATAGTGTCTAGGGGGTAAATATAGACTTTTTTGGAAAGTTCAGGGGGTAGACTTGGACTTTTTATGGCTGGAACTTAGGTTTTTGGCCCGCGGAGATGCAACTTGGGCCGGGGGGGAGGGTTCGGCCCGCGTGCAGCGCGCGCGGCGCGCGGCCACTGGGCCGGCCCACTACGGCGGGAGCGCGGGGCGACGGCGCGGCGACGCCGTTCTGCGCGGGGCCCGCGAGGCAGTGGGAGGAAGGTGCGACGGCGTCAAGGGACGACGGCGTCGGCCGGTTCGGGTCGGGGTGGACCGGACGACGGCGGTCCGAGGGAGCTCACCGCCGATTCTTGCCACCGGCGGCGGTTCTGGTGACCAGAGCACCCGCGGGAGCACCACGGCGAGGAGGCGAACCCGGTGATAGGGTTAGGCGAGGGGATTAGGGGCTGGGTGTAGGGTCTCCACGACTGTGTGGTACGGGTGCATGTGGCGGTGCGAGGGACTCGCATGCGACGGCCTGGTGGGAAGTGGAGGCAAGACGGTGAGGTGCCGATGGGAAAGCGGGGGGTTGGGGCGGAGCTCGGAGAGCGATTAATCGGGCTCTGGTGCTCGGAGGTGGGGGAATTTAGGGGCGGCGCGGTCGCAACGGTGGCGACGCACCGGAGCAGAGGAAGGGGAGAGCGACGATGGGCGCTGCGCCGGGGTTTCCCGGGGCAGTTTCGGGCCGAGGAGTGATGAGGGGAGGGGCGGGGCAGCTATGAGCGGCGGCGGGCAGCTTTTATAGCCGGGAAGAAGGGTGGCGGCGCGTCGTGGAGGCGCGGGGCTGGCATCCGAGCCGGCAGGTCGGGCTCCGAGCCGGCGCGTCAGGGTGGCGCGCGGCGGGGCCGGGCAGGGGCGCGGTGCGGACCGGACAGAGCTGGCGCGGTGCGTGGACGCGCGGCGCGGCGAGATGGTGCAGAGGCAGGGCCGGGTAAAGGCGGAGGTAGGGGACGGCCGCGGCGGAGGAGTTCGGGTGCGGCAAGGCGCGGCGCGTGGCGAGGAAGCGAGCGGGGACCGGGCGCGGCTGGCTCTGCAGCTGCCGTGCGCAGCGGGCTCTGCCCGGCGGTCCGAGGAGGGGGGAACGGAGCTGACGGGCGGGGAGCGTTTGGCGGTGAGGGGGAGGGGAGGCGGCAGGCGGCGGCGGGGCCGGCAGCGCGCGGCGAGGCGCGACGCGTGGTCGCGGCGAGGCCAGGGCTGGGGCTGGGGAGGGGTCCGGCGCGGTGCGTCCGGGGCCGAGCACGATAATTGGCGTGGCGCGCGGCAGGTGTCGTGACAGAGGTGGAAGAAGGGGGCTGACGCGCGGGGTCCGCTGGGTAGTGAGGGAGGGAGGGGAGGCGGGCCGGAGCGGGAGCTGGGCCGGGAGGCAAGCCGGCTCTGCTGGGCTGGGGAAAGCGGGCCGCGGAAAGGGAAAAAGGGGGGAGGCCGGTTGGGCCAAATGGGGAAAGATTAGGCCCAAGAGAGTTTTTCACCTTTTTGGAATTTCGTACTTGAATTTGGGGAGGATTTTAGACAAGGAATTTAGGTAGGGTGTTTGAGGAATATTTGGAAAGAAATTATTGTGATTGCGGGGAGAATTTTGTTGAGCTCATATTACCGCACTCAGGACAAACAACAAACAAACATTGGGGTTTTTGAAAAATTGATTTTGAATTAGGGAGGGATTAGGAGAAAAATCCCGACGCTAATTTTCGGGGTGTTATTAGAAATTAGTAGTAAGAGATACTATGACAGTACATAGTTGCATGCATATGTATGCAGTGTAGTATTCTTATATAAATGCATTTGCTCTATTCATTGATTCTTAGGCTCAACAAAAGCTTAATAATGTGGATGTGGCCATGCATGCATTGCCTGCCCAGTACCAGCAGCAGGTTGCTCATTGCCGTTGGTGCTCAGTTGGGCATGAGTGCATATGATTGCCAGGCAGGACGATGCACGAAGACGGCGGCGGATGGAGAACACAGGGTGGAGCTGTGGCTCCTGCGGCGGCGGCATATGAGGCGTAGTAGAAAATTCACACCAGGCGTCGAGTTTTGAACGCCGGACTTGAACACAGAGCAGTAGATCAGACTTCTCGTGTTCAATCCCAGAGACAAATAAAACAAACCGAGAGCACAATCAGGGCGTCGGCAGCATGCGGAGAGCATGCTCCTCTCATCTTTGGTGGTGCATGCATGTTGGGAACGTACTGGCGACGAATCGACGACGATGGCAAAGAAACGGATGCGTAATGTGGGACAAAGCGAGCGATCCAGTTTCCTGATATGCGCTGCGCGATCCGGTGGAAACCGATAGATGGGAAGCGATCCGTGTGCTGGCTGTGGCTGTGGCCACCTTTGTTAATAGGTAGTAGATAAGTTGTGACCACGTAAGTCTTGGCTTCTCCGGTTCTGGCAAGGCGGCCCACACGTTATCAAATTGTGAGTATCACGTAAGCATGGCGCCATCTAAAATTTTCATTAGAATATTTGGCACTAACACCAATTGCCGCAGCTCTATTTATTTTCCCCTCTGCCAGTGACTGATTGCATTAGATTACGCGGACGCATCTTCTCCCTTAGACCCAGGGCCGATCTACGGAGGTCTAGATTGTTGAGTTTTATATATTTTACTCTTCGCCGCCGTTGATCGCATGCATTATATTACGCTACGCTCTTCGCAAATCTCCACCGAAGACCAATCTGCAAAGGATTGTTGTGGTGAGTTTGTCTGATCCCGTTCCACTTGCGCAACGGCGGCGCGGGACTCAAGCAGTGCCAGAGAGGAGTGAGCCGCGGTGGCCCTGCCCGGACGAGCGGCCAGCGGTGTAGCGGCGTCGGCGCCCCTTGCTGTGGGCGGCAGTAGTAGGCCCCGCGCTGGCAAGCGGGCGCAGCGTACTCGCGCAGGCGAGAGGCGGCGGCAGCCCCGCAGGCGCAGGAGTAGGCGACGGGCGAAGCCCCACGCAGACGCAGGCGAGCTGCGGCGGCTTAGTACCCGGTGCATATTCTAGGACACATCTTGTGCACTTAGACACGCTCCCAACGTTTTGATATGTTGTTCATATATTATTATATTTTTTATACTTGGATTGCGTATTCTGCAAATTTAACATCTGAGGAATACTACTGCTAATCCCATCTTCGCTACGTCGTTGAGCAGGTTGGCCAAAGAAAGACATGGGTTCTGCCACACTATCGCTTGGCCGACAAAGAGTATTTCCCGCTATCGACGTGGCACCACCATTTAACCTCCATAGGTAAGTTTCAATTGAATCGTATTTCGAGTCTTTGTTCTTTCCACCAAATTTGGGACCAGTTCTCTTATAGACACTGTTATTTTTTCATTTTGGTCAACATTTCGTATTTTTTTAATTATAAATTGCAGGACCACATTGTTCCATGAGGTGGAAATAGATCACATCTCCACGACTTGGGATGTGACTGCGGAGGTATTTTGGAAAGGTGAAATACGTGAGTAAAGGAGTGCTAGATACTTACGAATTATTTTGCGGGACGAGGTGTGTGCACGCTATTTTTTGTTGGATTTTACATGAAATTGTTAAAAAAAACTTAATAATATACTTTTATAGGGTACCAAAATGGAAGCTGTGGCACATGGAAACAGTTGTGTCCTCATCAATAATACCTTTTCTAAAGAACATCAGTATGATTTTTTTGGAGTTGATTTCTTTCCAATAAAAGATACTAATTTTCAGCATATTTTTCGCATCCCAGCAAAATATTATGTCATACTATCATCGAGTGCGAGAGTTTACGAAGGACAAAGAATTGGCCCGCATGAATTGGACACTTTTAGGAATGATATATCGACGTGACTTCCCTTCATAAACTCTCGCACTCGTGTACCAAATTTTATACAAATATTCAGAGTATGCCAAAATAACCTCGAAAAAAAATGTAACGGTGGCTTAAAATTAGTTAGACAAATAAAAAATATAACTATCTATTTTTTTTTCTTTGACGAGGGAAAGATGTGCCTGAACATTTTTAGAAATGATATATCGGCATGAATTCCCTTTATAAACTCTCGCACTCATGTACCAAATTTTAAGCTGCCGTTGCAACGCACAGGCATTCATGCGGACCAATTCTTTGTGCTTCGTAAACTCTCGCACTTGATGATAGTATCACATAATATTTTGTTAGGATGCAAAAAATATGCTAAAAATTAGTATCTTCTATCGGAAAGAAACCAACTCCAAAAAAATCGCACTGATATTCTTTAGAAAGGGTATTATTGATGAGGACACAACTGTTTCCATGTGCCACAGCTTCCATTTTGATACCCTATAAAAGCATATTATTAAGTTTTTTAACAATTTCATATAAAATCCAACAAAAAATAACGTGCACACACCTCGTCCCGCAAAATAATTCGTAAATATCTAGCACCCCTGTACTCACGTATTTCACCTTTCCAAAATACCTCCGCAGTCACATCCCAAGTTGTGGAGATGTGATCCATTTTCACATCATGGAACAGTGTGGTCCTGCAATTTATAATTAGAAAAATACGAAACATTGACCAAAATGAAAAAATAGCAGTGTCTATAAAAGAACTGGTCCCAAATTTGGTGGAAAGAACAGAGACTCGAAATACGATTCAATTGAAACTTGCCTATGGGGGTTAAATGGTGGTGCCACGTCGATAGCGGAAAATACTCTGTCGGCCGAGCGATAGTGTGGCAGAACCCATGTCTTCCTTTGGCCAACCTGCTCAACGACATAGCGAAGATGGGATTAGTAGTAGTATTCCTCGTATGTTAAATTTGCAGAATACGCAATCCAAGTATAAAAAATATAATAATATATGAACAACATATCAAAACGTTGGGAGCGCGTCTAAGTGCACAAGATGTGTCTCCAGAATATGCACTGGGTACTAAGCCGCCGCAGCTCGCCTGCGTCTGCGTGGGGCTCCGCCCGTCGCCTGCTCCTGCGCCTGCGGGGCCACCGCCGCCTCTCGCTTGCGCGAGTACGCTGCGCCCGCTTGCCAGCGCAGGGCCTACTACTGCCGCCCACAGCAAGGGGCACCGACGCCGCTACACCGCTGGCCGCTCGTCCAGGCAGGGCCACCGCGGCTCACGCCTCTCTAGCGCTGCTTGAGTCCCGCGCCGTCGTTGCGCATGCGGAATGGGATCAGACAAACTCACCACAACAATCCTTTGCAGATTGGTCTTCGGTGGAGATTTGCGAAGGCCTAGCATAGCGTAATATAATGCATGCGATCAACGGCCGCGGAGAGTAAAATATATAAAACTCACCAATCTAGACCTCCGTAGATCGGCCCTGGGTCTAAAGGAGAAGATGCGTCCGCGTAATCTAATGCAATCAGTCGCTGGCAGAGGGGAAAATAAATAGAGCTGCGGCAATTGGTGTTGGCGCCAAATATTCTAATGAAAATTTTAGATGGCGCCATGCTGAGCGACAGGGCAGGACTTTCTCGAGGTTGTTCTTCGTGCATGGAGACATGCAGCGCCGGCCCTAGGGCAGGGCAAGCGGTGCAGCCGCTCCGGATTCGGGCTGCAGGGTCCCGCCTGTTTATACGTGATCCTCACAATTTGATAACGTGAACATGATAACGTGTGGGCCGCCTTGCCAGAACCGGAGAAGCCAAGACTTACGTGGTCACAACTTATCTACTACCTATTATCTATCTACTACTACCTATTAACAAAGGTGGCCCCAGCCACAGCCAGCGCACGGATCGCTTCCCATCTATCGGTTTCCACAGGATCGCGCAGCGCATATCAGGAAACCAGATCGCTCGCTTTGTCCCACAACCGGCCGTAAGTTACGCATCCGTTTCTTTGCCATCGTCGTCGATTCATCGCCAGGACGTTCCCAACATGCATGCACCACCAAAGATGAGAGGAGCATGCTCTCCGCATGCTGCCGATGCATTTGGTGAAGAGCAGCTTCGGTGAGACACTCATCATGTGAGCTATCTGCTTTGAGTAGTCCCCTCTTCTCGGCAGCCTCACGATAAGTCGAAAGTACTTCACCATCTACTGTCATTAGATCCTCATAGCAGGTAGCACCAGTCACATTGTTTAAAAGAATGCAAAGATAATAGCGTGCCCCCTCGGCCGGATGAGCAGAGACGATTCTTCCGATCTGCCCACCCGTTTTTTGTTTCCTCCGCTGCCACACTTTACCCTGCTGCTAAGTGTAATACTCAGGGAAGTCACGGTATAGGATACCCTTTGCCTCTTCGTCTTGCCTATTCGCCTCAAAATAAGCCGTAAGCATTGACCTATCGGCACTCGGACGATTGAAAACTCGTTTTATATTCTGGCGCTCATGAAACGACACCATGTGCATGTTTGGAAGATGAAGTTGAAGCTGCATCACTTGTGGAGAGTTCTGGTTCAAATCAAAGCCGTAAATCCTCCACAGGGCTTCTGGTGGGATCACCCACCTCGCATCTCTGTACTGCTTAATCTCATCCACGTCACCGTCTGCCTTGTTGCCTTCTCTCAAGACCACAGACGCCCGAGCATGGCCTTTATAGATGTACTTGAACAAATATTTAACGGCCTTATGCTTCCACATGCCTCAACATTGATGTGGCAGTTGAAGAGCCGGAGGAGGTAAGGATTGTATGGGACGACCCATCTATTGTCCAGTTTGTGACCTCGTACCGGCTCCTTACGCCTATTTTCACGCCTTCTATAAATAGGATACGAATCCTTCCCTTGTAAGGTTGTATCACTAAAAGACCGAGGATAATGATTCTTGCATGTACCACGCCCCTTTGTGCATGGGCAAAGTGGGTTTAACATCCCGCACAGTCCATGCATCATATGCTTGATGACCATCTTGTGAAGCTGCGGGTACTTCTTCTTGTCTGAGATCTCGGCTGAGATCAGAAGGTCATACTGCTCAGGGCACGTGAGCTTGTACTTATTCTGCATGATGAGTAGAAAATGGGCATGTGGTAAACCACGTTTCTAGAACTCCACAACATAGACGTAGGCTCACCTTTCCAAGAATGTCTTCCTTGGTCAACTTCTTTAACTCCTCAAGCTTCGCGTGAAAGATGCGGACGACAAGGTCGGGACGATCCTGTGGAGTTTGACAAGGAAGAAGCTCCCTCTTTATCTCATCCCAATTGAGGTTGCACGTCATGGTGAGGAAGATGTCCGGTTTTCCATATTTGCGCACCAATGCCATTGCGTCCATATATCGACGTCTCATGTCACGAGGGCCACCGATAAATGATGTCGCCAACACGGTTCTTTTCCCAACAACGTCAGCTCTCGCCTCGCCGGCATGCAAGCTATCAATGTAACAACCCTACTTTTTGTAACCCAAAAATCACTAATTAAAAATTTCTTTTTAATTATTGTTTGTGCATTGCATACAACCAATTAATAAGTGTTGATTAACTAAGTTAAACGTGTTTCTTGTGGTGCTAGTAATTTATCTTTGCTTAATGTTATTCCTCGTGTAAACCTGCTGCATCATATTTTGGCTCTTATTGCTTCTTTGTTTGAGTGTGTAAATTAAACCAAATCAAATCAATGCAAATAGAAAGGAAAATAGAAATCAGTGTAAAGGAAAAAGGGGCCCAATGGCCAAGCCAGCCCAACCGGCCGAACCAGCCCACCTAAGCAAACCACCCCGTGGGCCTAAAACGCGCCACGAGGCCCAAATCCCTTCTCCACCGCGCGCCAGGTCAAGCCCCTGCCAGTGGGGTACCGCCGCAGTCTCACTGCCAAGCGGGGCCCTCTGGCAATCGTTCCCTTTCTTCCCCTTCCTCCGAACCGGGCGAGCCCAAGCTCAAGTCGCGCCGCGCCACACCAGAACCCTCCCCCCCCCGACCATGTCCACCTTCTTGCGCGCCAAGCCGGAGGAGTGGTTGAGGATTGGATCAAACTCCAACCGCCCATGGCCTAGTGGGGCCCGGGGCCACGCAGGATGCGCGACCCTGTCGGCTACGCACGGGAGAGAGAGAGAGAGCGGGAAGAGGAGCAGGAGGGTGGCACCCGGTCGATTCCCGCCACCGCCGAGCCAAACCGCCTCCCCAATCCAACCCTAGCGCCCCTCCCTATAAAGAGTGGAACGAGCCGCACCTGGAGACCCTAAACTCCCGGGGATTCTTCCCCAATTCCGCCGCCAGGAGGGAGAGCCGGGAAGAGAGGAAGCCGTAGGAGGGGGGTGACCGGAGCTGAGGAAGAAGGAGGATGACGCCGTCGAAGCTACACCAGCCCAGGAAGAAGAAGGCCGCGAGCTCGGAGCGGGGCTGCACCGCGTCTGCGCAAGGACACCGCCGGATCAGACCCAAGGCCGTTCGCCGGAGCTGCCGCACCTCGCCGCCGTATCCAGCCACCTCTACCTCGCCGGGGACACCTTCACGTCGGCAAGAGAAGCACGGTGAGAGAAATCTCGTTCCCCTAGTCCAATCCCCGCCACGGACCCGTGCTCTCCGAGCGCTCTCTGCCCGTGTGCTGCCCCTGTGGCGTCCTGGAGCCGGTCTTCGTGCCGTGACTCGAAGCCACGGCGGTCGTCGTAGTTGGCCATAGGGGGAGCGCCGTCGCGCTAGTACACTGCTGGGGAGCCGATCGGAAGGATCGTACCGCCCCTAACCTTGCTGCCTGTGCGAGTGCTCGCCGCGCCGCGCGACGTGCACGCCGTGCACGCCAAGTCGTGTGCGCATGGTGAACGACACCGCGGGCGGGTACGCCCGTAACCGCGCGTGGGTATTTGGTACCATGCACCTGTTCGACCTACGCCAGAGCAACCAAACCGCAGTCTAGCAGAGCATCTGCCCGCGCCATGGCGACCGGACTTGAGTCCGTGAACGCCGACACGCTACCGCTTGAGCCGAGCCATCACCGTGTAACCCTAGCCCCAGTCCTAGCCCTGGCCGTTCTTGGCACCTGGACCAACCGCTGCAACCGAAGCATCCCCAGGAATTACACCAGAATCCGACCTTGCCAAGCCTGCACGGGCACCGGCGAGCCGTCGCGGTTGCGCGCATGGCCAGCCGGTGGACGCCGCCGCACCCCTATCAATCTGAGGGGAGGGACCGGCCTTCGCGCCGAGACTTGTGTCCATAGGTGTAAGAAGGGCGCATCTGCGCGATGCTATCGCCGGCGGCGAGCTTCGTCGCAGCGCCGCGCCTCTGCGGCATTTCATCGATCAGCCAGAGTGCGGGGTGGGAAGAAGATGAGGATTGGAGGGACTTGCCGAACAGGCCGGCGTAGGCCGAATCCGGGGGAGAGAGGGCAGGCCGAACCGGTTGGTGACGCGGGCCGGGCCAAGACGGAAGGGAAGAGAAGGCCTAGTTCGGGGCAGGAGCAAGGCCCGGTCAGATGGACCGGACTAGAGCGGAAGTAGGCCAAGCAAGCGGGCCGTCGAGTGAAGAAAGCCGAACGGGTCGGCCTAGGAATGGAGGCCGAGCAGGCCAAATCCGGCCTTGCGACCCAGTTTTCCCCTAGTTCGTCTTTTTAATTATTAAAACCTGGATTTAACTAAGGAAATTCATAATAAATTCATCCCAACTCTGAAAATTATGAAATCCACCCCAACTCTCATCTAAAATAATTCTATATTACCTGGGACTAAGTCTCTTTAATTGGTGTTGCATTTTAATTGCTCATTTGGTTCTTTCTGCTAGTACTTACTCATAGCTTATTCCCAGAGTCGGAGCACCAGGAGGACGACCCGGAGGATCCAGAGTACCTGCCTGAGGAGAACACCGACGAACAAGGTCAGCGAACACCCCGCTTTCATACCCATAGACACGCGCAAATGGTAGTACTGCATAGGTAAAAATGATTTTGCTCCGCACTAAGCCAACCCACATGGATACTTATTTTATTTATGCCATTGTTTTGAACAACTAATACCAACTTAATAAAATGAACATGATGTAAGTTGGGTGATATTGTGGCGGGATGTGATAACTCTTGCCGTGCGTGAAATGGGATGGTTTTGAGTGCGAGATGGTGTGTGAGATTGGGTGGCGAGAGTCGGCACCGGAACTATGGGAGAGACTAGAACTCTGCCCGGAGCGGAGTGAGGTGTGTGGTGGTGCGCGGCCCACCGCGGAGGGTGACAACCGACCCTTGGAAGGCTTGCTCTCGCCAGTATAAGGACCGAGTAGGGGTGATAACTCTCGGATATTTCGTGCATACCACGCGACCTCAGGCCCGATTCTCGATCTTCCCCAATGGTACTCGGACTGCAGGCGATAGTGTTAGGGAATGATGATGGGTCTGTGATGCAGCCACACGTTCCCGATAGACTCGACCCGTGGAGGCCCCGGACTACTCGAGCTCACAGTCCTGAGAATGCGGTGGATAGTATATCCGCACAGTTTTCTAGCTCAGGAAAGCAGAATGATGCCAGGAAGGGAAGATCATTACCGGTGTGGTGGGCCAAGGGCAGCGGAACACTGCCCTTATCCCATCTCGAGTGGGTACAGTTGTACAAACCTCTGCAGAGTGTAAATCTTTACGTAAAGCCGACGTCCACGGTCAAGGACGGACCAAGGGCAGAACTCACCTCATCTAGCATAGGTTTTCTTCTCTTCTCCCTCGAGTGATAGAACACCGGCCGAGGCCGTTGAGGATGGGCGGGTGGGAGCTTCCCATGCCGCAGAAATAGCTGATGTTGAGTGGTGTATGGAAGAGGTGTTTGGTGATGAGGCAATGCATATGTTGGGATAAGTGACGAGAGCGGGACTCGGTCGTAGAACCGACTTCCCGGAGAATTCAACTGGTTATACTGCACTCTTTTCTCTTTATGCTTTGCTAGGAAACCAGTCTTCACTTGAATACTAGTTAGGCTTGCTTGGGGTGTTCGGCTAGTGACCTGCACGCTTACCGTGCAGACTCAGGTGACGACGAGCCGGATAACATCGTCACGCGGGACGACTGGTACGAGGACTAAGGCTAGAGCTACGCTCAAGGATGCCTGTGAAGGGGTCTACTATGTCGCTGCTACTCTGATCGTGATGTTTGTTCTGTTTGCTTAATTACCGGCCTGCGAGCCGAAGTATCACCGAGATACGGCATGTAATAAATTAAATTCGTGGAGTTTGGAGCTGATACTATGCTGTGACACTGCATGTGATAGCTTTTATGTGTTCTGGGACTATCGCATGTTGTAAAAGGTTCCGATTCCGGCACCGCGGAATTAGGGTCATTTCAATCAACTAACCCTTGGTAAAGGTCTGCCCTTAACCTGAAATGACCCGGATTCCGCGGTGCCGAAATCCAAGCCTTTTGCTTTTCACGATAGTCTCAGGATACATAGTGCTATTGTGAATCACATATATCTGTCGATATCACAACCAGAACTTCAATTATTATTACATTTTTACAATAATGGCCAAAGCCGGTACAAGTCCAATAGGACTGAAGCGTTCTTACACCAGAGATCAAAGTATAGATTGCAGAAGGTAGGTCTTCACGTCCATCTCCACATGCATCCTTGAGCGTAGCACGACAACCTTCAGTTGTTCCGTCCGTCGTAGGAATGGTCACCATCTAGCCCATCTTCATCCGGTGTAGGAGTGGTCGTCATCCAGCTTATCTCCAAAATCTGCGTCACTTCCATAACATCCACACTCATCCTACTACATCTGCGGCAAGAGAAGCTCCCACCCGCCCAAGCCTCAGCGGCCTCAACCGGCATCTATCACTTGAGGGAGAAGAGAAGAAATCCTGAGGTGAATAGCTCAACCTTGGTCCGTCCGTGACCGTGGACGCCGGCTTTATGTAAAGAATTACACTCTGCAGAGGTTTGTACATCTGTACCCATACGAGATGGGACGGGAATAGTGCGTCCGCTGCCCTAGGCCCACCACACCGATAGATAAACTTCCCTTCTGGCACTTTCCTGCTTTCCGGAGCTAGAAAACTGTGCGGATATATTATCCACTGCACTCTCAGGACTGTGAGCTCGAGTAGCCCGGGGCCCCACGGGTCGAGTCTATCGGGGACGTGTGGCTGCATCGCAAGCCCACCATCACCCCTAACACTATCGCCTTACGCCTACAGTAATATGCCCTTCGGGAAAGTTCAAGAACCGGGCCTGAGGTCATATGGTATGCACCTATCATATCCGAGGTTTATCACCCCTACTCGATCCTTAATTGGCGCAAGCCTTCCATAGGTCGGTTGCAACCCTCAGCGGTGAGCCGCGCACCATCTCACACCTCTCCACTCAGGGCAGAGTCCTAGTCTCTCCCATTATTCCGGTGCCGACTCCCGCCATTCCAATCTCACCACCATCTCGCTCTCAACCCATCCCCTCCACACACGCCAGAGTAATCACGTCCCACCATCATATCACCCAATCTCACATCATATTCTTTTTATTTAGTTGCAGTAGAATAATAGCAATCAAGGTATGTGGCTAAATGGAAGTAGGCTCCCTATCTTTGGGTTATCAAAGCAAGCATGATCATAATTAAAGCAGCAACAGCATGTTTGCGTGTCTATAGGATTTGAAGTAGGGAAGTGTCTGAATGGTGACCTAAAGTAGAGCTGATTGCTCTCAAGTTCTGGCGTAGTCACCGTCGTCATCACGAACTCATTCCCTCCAATGTGCGTCCTGAGTCTCCAAAGTATCCACGGTACTCGTCGCAAACATCAAAACAAAGAAATAAACACAACATAAAAACTAGGCAAACATCATATAACAAAAATGGAGGTTAGGACGATGAAAGGAAGGAGTGTGTTAGAATTAGAGGATCAGTCGATAAGAGCTGCAAGTTGGATAAAGTGATATCGACCAAAGTCCTTGTAAGCAAGGTGGTGTCGATGATTATGCTACGAATATGTGAGTGAAATGGTTTCACAAGGCCTACAAGCCATAAGTGATGTGAGAGAAGTCTCTCACCCTTCACGAGATATTACAAGAGATTAATTATCGATTGAGATGAGAGATGTGCGTCAAACGAACAGTGTGGACTTTCTAATAGCGTTCATTATTACTAAAGCATGAGATGGTTGAGATAATTTAAATTATTCAAATTGGTCAGATAGAATCAGTATCTGAACCCAATTAGCAATAATGCGCCAGCGATCGAAACCGCTCAAGTTAAATCCATCGCATAGAAAGCCATGCATGGAAACCAGTGGTCGTGTTTAAAGGGTAAGAAAGATGATGGTAGGAATGTGAGCTATGGCCGTAGTGAACAGTCACTTGGGGCCATGCTGTCATGTGAAAGCTAGAAATGAATTGGAAATGACATCTACGGCCGAGGCGAGCTAGAGCCTGATGCCGTGTGCAAACACTAGTGTTCGATTAAATGTGTGACGGGTAATGGTCATGGTGAGCGAGAGCTCGTGGCCGCGCATCGCCGAACGAAAGCGTGCTTCGGTGATTGGAAGATGGACATCGGCCGTGACGAGCGAAGACTCGAGGCCGAGAACGTGTTAAATAGATTTGGAGTATTGGCAACGCTACGAGTGCAGCCCATAGTAGCCAGAGAATTCGTGGTCGTGCTTAAAGATCTAGCATACTAGGAAAGTTAGAAATTTCGGGAGCATAACAACTGTGCCGAGCAAAAACTCACGGCTCAGCGCATGCCGTAAGAGATTAGATTGAATGTCTGTGTGCTACACGATTACATCCACGGCGTGTGTGCCAGTGGCATATCGTGACAGCACAAAGAGAACGTGCCCTACAAAAGAGATGCGGCACGAAGGCCGGACAGGCATGTGCAGAAAGAAAGGTTCATCGGTACATCGGTAGGACATCATAAGCACTAGTTTCATCAACTCAAAGGCCGGCATCACAAGAGGCAAGATCGAGGTGCTCACCGAGGGCTTGTGGCAGGAAGGGATTCGATGCCGGAACGAGTTGACGCCGTGAAGAGGCGACGCCGAGCCGAACAACATCACCATTGGACTTGTGGTTCGATCCATGGTCGTGGTTGTAGGAGATCCCAACCTCGGCAAGGAATAGATGTGAGATAGGACACGTGATAGATAACAGATCAGAATTGAACTAGGAGAGAAGGCGTCACCTTTGTAACAGATCATCGCACACATACCAAGCAGCAGGGTCGGATCGAGGTTGTGTGTCGTCGCTAGGAAAGCACAGAGTGAATTTTGTGCATGCCACAAAGAACAGAAGGTGCTGAAATTAGGAGCCAGTGCTCACAGAGAGAACATGTCATCAAGCATTTGTTGTGCAGACAAGATGCAGCTAGCACGGGCAGTGAGGAGGGCACCATGTCACTGCTCTATTGGGCATTTCCTCAAGCACTTGCCAGGCAGCGAGGCAGCTGCAATGAAGAATGAGACACCACGGGAAGCTGCTGCTTCTATCTGCGATGGGGAAGCAGAGAGGTTGAGGGCAGCTGATTGATTTGAGATGTGGGCAGGGAGGAGATTCTCACCAAGGGAGATGAGGACGCCAAGGGGGGAGGGAAGCTCGCTGCCTGCTTGTGCCCTGCGTGGGGAGGATTTGCTGTTGCTGCCTGGGGGCGCCAAGGGGCAGAGGCGCCCATGGGGGCTAGGTCGGCGGTGCTAGGAGACAGGGAGAGCAGAGGCAAGGAGGCGCCTAGGAAGGGGAGCAAGAGCTATGCCAGGGAGCCAAGGAAGGGGAGCAAGGCAGGGAAACGCCATGGATTGGGAGGAGAGCTGCTGCCTGCAGGCGCCAAGGAGCAGAGGCTGACGGCGTTCTGGAGGTGGCCCGCCGTGGTGGAGAGGGGGCAGGTAAGGGGCGCCCATGGCGTGCAGGAGGTGGGGCGCAGGAGGTAGGGAGAGCCGGGGCAAGGAGACACGGGAGGTGGAGAGGAGGCGCCATAGCCTGAGCTGCTGCTACCGCTCTCGATGGAGAAGAAAAGGGGAAAGGCTGCTGCGCTATGGAGGGAGGAGGCGCTAGGGAAAGGAGTCTGCGCCATGGTGAGATGGGACCAGTGGCCATGGTGAAGGCGCCATGGATGCGCTTGCTGCTTGCTCTCTCATCTTGCGTGGGGGAGAAGAACAGAGAGAGGAGATGGCGGCGGCGGTGGAAAAATGAGGGGAATAGAGGAAAATTCAGAAAAAAGAGAAGAGGCATTAGATATTTATAGAACTAGGTTAGGGTTAGGGTTAGGTTTTAAATGGGATTTTAGATGGGTTTTAGTTTATGGACTGAGATGGTACAAATGAATTAGGTTGTTTTTCAGAACCAAAATAATTTGCAAGCAAACTAATCTTGAAGGTCCGATAACCAGTATCGCGATTATTTATTCCAATACACTGATGAAATGGGATATTTGGCTGAGAGATAAAGTCGTTAAGAATTTAATCGGAGGCTTTTCAGTTGAGCGACGATTTTCGGATTCGAATTTAATTGTAAATAATTAAACTCGATCAATTGAAAAATCACGCCGTGGTCCGAGAATGAATCCTTGGTTAGAGAAATAGCACCTTGCGAAATAAATTATATTTAATTTACTTCGGGGCTTGATTTATTTACTTGAGACAAGTAATAATTCCAACCCGAAGTAAATTGCATAGAACTTAATCCAACGATTTGAAAATATAACATCGCCTCAAATACTCGGTTTTTTGAAAGGTGATAAATATTTCACGAAATATATCGTAGATAATTTATCCCCGATTGATTCAGTGTTTCCGAGTGAGAGTCACGATAAGGTTGACTGGTTGTAGGAGGTCATGAACGATGGAATATACAGAGTAGATATAGAGTAGAGGATGATAGGTAGATTAGGTCGGGAGGAATATAGAGATAATGGTTTAATTCTCAAACTAGTGTTCAAAATTAAACCGGCACAATCAATCAAACAACAGACTATCAAATAAATTTTATTTGGTAAAAATTTATCAAACCAAAATGTTATTTAGGTTTAATAATAACATATTTTTAATTGGTTGTAAACACATTTGCTTTGTTTAACAAAAAATTTTAAAAATTTCAGATTTTCGCGTTTTCCAAAATCCGGAATGTTACGTAACCGTTCTAGGTTATTGCGTATGTAATCTAAACGAGAGCTCTCGATCTTTATGTACGTGTAGTATTGGATTGAATATGCCTGGACGGATCTGGAATTTGTAGCATTAATAGTCGCGTACCGAAACACATAAATGGCTAGGAGAATCTACACACAAAGGTATTGGTGATTAGTGATGTTGTAAGCATAACTAATAACGGATTAGGTAAGAATCGATATGGATCGACTAACCTTGCTCACCATCATCATCATGTTGATCCCGCTTCCTATGTGTTGCACGGTATGCTTCCACTTCAGCCATGGTTTTGTCAGCCTTTGGAATATTTGCGTGACATCCCAGTTCACCTCTAGGGAAGAATAGAGGATATGATAGCGCGTCGTAGCATCCATGATATGAACAGATGCCGTGGCTTGACCTATCCTTCCCGTGTAACATCACACTTTTACTAAACTGACCCCGCCGTTCACTCCCCTCAACCCAAACAGCAGCCACCTCTGAAGTGATATGCGTGTTATATGTCTTCTGATCCAACGACTGGTCTTGGTTGAATTCGATATGCCAGTCGTCAAGGTTCTCTGCTTGCCCCATACGCCTAAGGTGCTCAGAGTATGGGTTCCCACGAAGTATGCGCACTAATTGTTCGATGACTTCCTTGTCTTTCTCTGGTCGTTCTTTGCGATACTTGCGGTATCGATGCTCTAAGCTAGGATCGTCATCGTAGAAGTAAAGTTCAAGACGTTTATGCTCTGAGCCAGCTTCCTTACCGAATGACCGCATGTTGTGGTACAGCATGCCATGTGCACGAAATGTGTAGATACCACATTCCTTCATGTTAGTTGTCATCTTGTCCAGCCAACAATACAAGGAAGTGAATGAGAAATGGCCATTAAAAAACCTGATGTTATCACAAAAGTGCCTAGCATCAGCGTCTGCACTTGACCACAGCCTAACGAGTTCGTCCGAGTTGTCTGTTCGGATAATCTGATCTTTCCATTGCGGCAACAAAACCCCGGTGGCTCATACTGAAACTTCATCGCATTGCAATGCACACAGTTATCAACAGGCTTCAACACATGTGTTTCTTGAGGTATATTACTATACACCTTGTCGTTCTGGTCAGGAATTTTAGGGATAGACTGAAAATCATCTTGAGTTCCATCAATATCGATGTCCTCATCAATCTCCTCTTCTAGTGTTCATTAAATAAAAATACAAAACATAAGTCATGTGAACTTTCTAAGTTTTGAAAGCATACAAAAGAATTGGCGCAATTACCTTGCCCCACAGATAGGTATCCCTCATCCTCATCAGAATCTTCTTCGAAGATGACTCCCTCATCATCATCGCCTGAATTGAGAAATATTAACTCCATTCAGGCAAGGGCATTTATGGGCGGATAAATATGTAATCATAAATACACAATATCAATAGCTACCATTGCAATTGGCATCTAGCACTGTATGGCCATCATCACTCCTGTTTGTTGCGACGGCAGGACCTGGGCATGTGTCGCCACATTCTATAGATGGAAAGACAGATTTAGTTAGACTGCACACCATCACTTATGTGCGAGATTGGTACCAAATTTATTAATACCATTGATGTTGGCCTCGGCATTTATCTGGTGATGTATGGAATCGCACCCATCTCTACCAACACCGACAGCAGCCTCACGTGGAGCAGCTTTATTTCTTGCCACGGTTGCTTCAAATTGTTGATTTCGTCGGGCCAACAGGGATTGTCTTTCACCGGACGGCACATGACGTTTACTCCCTCCGGGTCCCTAAAGAGTGTCGTTTTAGAAAAGCTAGAAATCAAACTATACTTTAGTTTGTAGGGAGTAGCGACAACATTAACTTTATCCATCAATCACGTACATATTTAACACCATCAAAATACATGAACACTACCGGCTATTTTAATCCTATGTAACGCCCATGCTTAGATCATGATTGGAGTTTCATCAAAAGAACATAAGACCAGATATTAGTAATTTACAAAAGGGTGGTTAATTATCTAGATCACAACATGGATCTGCATGCAATAAAGGATGGTTAATTATCTAGATCACAACATGAAATCTCTCGCATGCAATAAATCTTTTTACCTCTTTTGTAGGACAATGGATCGGCGTTGCGGGATAGTGGAGACAGATAGGGTGTCGTGGCAGGATATGGAACGCGGTTTCGACAGCTGACCTAGGTCACCTGACAATATGACATGGCAAACTTTATCGAAGATCGCAGATGATAGATATATAACAAACAAAATAAGAGGTCACAAGAACACATGACCGGTCGGTAGTTTAATTATTTGTTTGTCATCTGCTTGCAAATGAACACAATCCTGCAGAATGCCGCCAAAGCTAAGTCAATACCATAAACATGCTACATGCCGATTCTTTACACAATCTAGAAAGGCTAGCAGTTGTTTCACCAGTGTACCTAGATTTTCACTGCTGGGCGCGTGGTTGAGTCAGGGAGCGGACGCAGAGTCGCCGAAGGAAGGCAGCCGCCGCATGCCCACCACCCCGTCGCCCCAGCCACCTTCTGCCCGCGGCCGGCCTGCCGCCACGTCGGGGCGCAGCCGCGGCGCCCTGCTAGCGCACCCACACCTTCCTGCCTCCCCGGCCGCCGTCCTCTTGCAGTGTGGAGGACGCGAGGGCGGTGGCTGCTGGTGGCGTCGGTGGACGGTGAGACGAGGACAGGAGGGGAGGGCGCTTCCGGCTGAGGGGTCAGCGCGAGAGGACGGTGGTGAATAGGGCCCTAAGAGGAGGGCGGGGATCTCACGGAATCAAGGGAGGGTGAGGGCTCAACAGGCAGGTGGATCGACGGGCGCCGATGGTGGCGGCCCGCGGGGCAGGGGCACGCGGTGGGGGTGGGGCGCGAGTGGTATGCGTGGGTGGTGGGGGAGGGGGGTCGTGTGGGCGGCCAGCGGCGGCGCGGGGGCGGCTCCAAGCGTGGGTTGGCGCAGTGCGGCGGAGGAAATGCAGCAGGGGGTGGGAAGGCACGCGAGGCAGCGGTTGGGGTGGCGGCGCCCACGGGGACGGGAAAAGAGGCACGGGGCGCGCTAGGTCGTGGGACAGGGACGGGCCGACGGGATCGCAGGCCGGGGCCACATGCAGGGGTTGCGCGTTGCACACGACGGGCGGGGCAGAGGCGAGGGGATGGACCACGGAGATGTTGACGCCCACGCTGGGTGCTTAATAAGTAGTAGATACTATATTTAATATTTCTAATTGGCACCGAAACATTCGATGCATTCATGTCATAGTGAGAGCATCAGTATGCATTCATGTCGAGCCCTTACTTAGAAATGTACGACAGTGCTCATGATCAACGGAGGTATTTGTATGAAAAATAGATTGCATATAATGGATTGGATGTATTGTATTGTGTCTTTGGGGGCCTATATATAGGAGTACAAGATATGAGACCAAAAAATTTCTGTGGATACATAAGGCAGTTTTGTCTAATACTAAAAAATATACTCTAACATCCTATTGCAGTCGTAGTGAGAGCATCACATACTCTCAGATTGGAGAAGAAGCCGAAGAGTTAACATCCCCGTAGTTATAACTGTGTCACGATGCAGAGGCAACGAACAGAGAAAAAACCCAAAAGAGGTTATACAGGCGATATGTTGAGGTAGCCAAAGAGGGTAGTTGTGGTCAATGGAGCCGTTGAGGTTGTTGAAGAAGAAAAGTCGCACATATCACGGACGCGAGTGCAACATGTAGGGAGGTCCGCATCACGCAAAGAGGTGCAGATGTGATGGTGGCCTAGAAGTAGGACACCATAGATGAAGATAGTGACGCAGTCGAGGCAGTCATGGATGAATCGTGCTTCAGGTTTGCCAGGTTTGGAAATGTGTCATGGATGAAGGCATGTACCGGTGTTGTCAGTACTAACATATTAAGTAGAGAATCCCAACCATATGTCGTCTGAGGAACCAACGAAGAAAGATGATTGTGTGAAAAACATGACCCCTTAGATGCAATAGTTTTCGAAGATTAATAACAACTTATTTGTGTTAATAATGAGTTCATGACGTAAAAGTTACATTCACTATGTTTGTGACAGTCTCACCGGCGATGGAGCCGAGCGGCACGATGCAGCCTAGTGCTGAAGGTGGCGCCAAAGGTAGTAGCGAAGGGTGACCCACTATTATTCTAATCCCATTAGCCTTTTCTCAAAAGTCTGGTGAGATGGACTGGGATGGAACGAGGTTGTCCCATCCTTACGGTTTTCAAACCAAACAACTTTTAGATTATTTCTAGCGAAAATTTCATTTGAATTTTATTTTCATTAAATACCAAGACACATTAGCACGGCGGATGGCAAGATAGTTATAAAAAAATAAAGAGAGCTCTCAGAAAGAGTTTCAATGAAATCTAAGATGTATTTTTTTCTAGAGAAAATCTAACGTGGCACTTTTGAAAACTAGAAAATAAAACTCTTCACCGAGAACGGACTTAGAACACAAAAGTTTTATAGAAAAGTGGTTCAATTTCACATAGAAAATCGAAAAAAAAATCAATCCCCACGTTTTTCAAAGGAGACGAGAAGTAGGAAATGGGGGTGCTCGTCCACCTGGCCGCACGAAGAATTCCGCATTTCCGCCCCCCATCGCCGTGTTCTCCCCAAGTCGACCGCACGCACCTCGCCTCTAGAAGTCTAGAGTCTCCATCCATCCGTCTCCGCTCCTCCGGCACCCACTGCGGCGGCGATGCAAGAGGTCAAACAGCCCAACACCACCACCAAGCTCCCGCCCCCGCTCCTATCCTCCCCATCCCCTTCGGCTCCCGGCCCGAATCCTCTCCCGTACCATCAACATTACGGCACCTTCCCCCCGCCGTTGCCCATCGCAGGCGCCACCACCCACCATGCCTCCTCGATCGGTCGGTGCTCCCCGCCCCGCGTTACTACTGCCCTTCGGTTCTCCGGCTTCTGGTTCCGACTTACTAGTAATGAGTAATGACTCGATGTTTTTGTGTCTTGGTTGCTTTTCAGGGTTTGGCGGTCAGAGCGTCGTTGCCTTCCCGTGCACTGCCCAGCAGCAGATCTTCGTGGAGGGCGTCCCCTACCGGGAGCCGCCTCTGCCCTTCTGCGGCGTTGGCATCGGCTGGTTTCTGTAAGTGCTCTCTGTCCCAACTCCCAAGGCGATACGGATCAATCTAATCTAATACGGTTGGGAAGATACAGATTAGCTAGAACATTGAAAATGCTTATAGAGTTACCGCTTCGGCCTTCGGTGATAGTCAAGCAATAACAAGCTTGATCCGGGTTGTTAGAACTTGAAGTGGCTATGTGAGCAGATGCCCGACGGTAGCACTTGCAAGATCTTGGTTCAGGTTAGGATAGTCTACAAATTCATATCCTGATGTCTCAGATGAGCAGTCATTTCTGCATCATCCATCACTTAACATATCGATCCTTCTTACATGTTACAATACTGCATTTCCTTATCAATCTTTGTTAAATGCTTGCTTGCAGTCTAACAGTGATATGGTATAGAGATTGGATCTAAACATATGCTACTAGATAACATCAAAAGTAGATTGTTTGTAACAGACATACAGACTATGGTTAAATGGTGAAATGAATTTTGCTCTGCCATATAAAAATTGCTGATTCCAAATGTAAGTTGGTGTGATGCTTTTGTCGCATCACTTGCTTACGTATTGAAGAATTTGTGCAAATCCATTATGGAAGCAGTAAATTCGCTTATGTGCAGCATTTAACATGCATTTCTTTCGCAAATTCATTCCAAAATATAATTCCCCTCCATATAAACTTAGGTTTTGTATTCTATTGAAGGTTCTTATTGGGGTTTTTCTTGGCTGCCATTCCCTGGTATGCTGGCGCGTTCCTTCTATTCTTTGTTGCTTTGGACCACAGAGAGAAGCCTGGATTAATCGCGTGCACTGTTGCTGTAAGTACCCCCTTTACTAAACTATATAAATAGCAAAAAAGAAATGGAGTTGTTACATTGTTCTTCACGATGGAGTACTGTTCTCTGGTCATTGTTGTATGTGTGATACCCATGCTTCTTTTGAACTGGTTATAGTTTTGTTCCATTTCCATTTCATCCTACATTACGGATTTACGGCTGGGGCGCTGTCCCAGCAAAACCAGCGCCGTCCTGGCCCTCAACATCGGAGTAAATGGTCGCCAGCCGGAGGCCATTGAGCTATGGTGGAGAGCAGGAGGGAGACTGGGGACGGGGATAAGATAATAGATTGATCTTATTGCTTAATCTCCAATCATGCTGCCTATCAGCTTACATAGCCAACACGGCGATCCGTGAACTAACTCAACTAATTTACTTCTAATCTAACCTGACCCTGATGAACTAAGTACTCTTTTCACCAGTCCTCATGGTCATACAGCTCTGTCACCCCATCGACAAGCAACCCATCCTCGAGCTAAAAATCTGGATAGTTCTGCTTCACGGCATCTAGCTCTTCCCACGAAGTAGTGGACGATGGCTGCCTGCGCCACTTAATCAGCACCTAGCGCACACCACACGCCATGTGTATACGCACTTCACGCTCGGGAACTGGCAAGGCTGTTCCATGATGCAGCGGGAGGGCCGGTGGAGTCGCTGGTGGCGACATGACAAACCTCTTGAGGAGACCCACATGGAAGACGTCATGAGTGCACGCCCCCGCTGGTAGCTAAGTGGTAGGCCACATCATTGACCACCTCAGTGATCGTGTAGGACCCATAGAAATGGGGACGGAGCTTCCCTTTTCTTAAGGCAGCTAAAGAAGCTGGGAGACAGTGGGGCACCCTTAGCCATGCCCACTCACCTTGCTGGAAATAAAGAGGCCAGTGGCCGCTGTCATAGGCGCATTTGGCCATGACTTGCGCTTGTAGAAGCCGAGTTCGAATACCCGCTAAGAATTCATCACACTCCAACACTTGAGCCAGTATGTAGGCAACACTCGCCCTAAGTGTAGGAGAGGATCACGGGAGGGTCTCTGCCGTAGACCACCCGAAACAAGGAATCGTTTAGTGCTCCGCGGAAGGACAGCCCATGGCAGCCATCAACGCCACTAGCGAGGGTGGTCCCTAGTCATGCGTCAGAGATACTTGCCAATAGCTTTGTTCACTGCCTTGGTTTGGTTATCGGACTATGGGTGGAACACGGAGCTGAGGTGGAGACTAGTGCTGAGCTACTTGAAATGGGCTTGCTAGAATGCTGATGTGAACGTGGGATTGCTGTCGAAGGCGATGAACATAGGTATGCCATGCAAATGAGCCACCTTAGCGATGAAGATCACTGCCACAGACTCAGCCAAGTATGGATATGCCAAGGCGATGAAGTGGACGTTCTTAGAGAACCTAACGACCACTGTTAGGATCGCGGATTTCCACCAACCTTTGGCTGGCCCTAGATGAAATCCATGGAGATGTCGGACCAGATTGAGGACAGAACCGTAAGGGGCAGCAACGGACCAGCCAGATGAAGGTGCTTGGTTTTCTTCTGCCGGCATGTGATGTCGTGGCATACAAAGTCCTGGATGGTGGTCTGGGCCCATGGTGTGTGGAAATCCTTTCTGAAACGGTGGAGAATCTTCTCTATGGCATCATGGCCCACATCATGGACAACGGCGAGGATCTCCGGAAGAAGTGGGGACGGCGAAGGTAGATAGAGGCGTTTGTTGTACAACACCATGCCATCCATAAGGCTCCAAGGGTCACCCAGCATCCCTGCAGTGATCTGTTCTCACATTGCGATGAGGGCCGGGCCGGTGGAGGCTGCCTAGCATAGCTAGTTGATGAAGGCGAATGTCGGCTTAGAGATGGTGCGGTGGTGCCTTCCTCAGTATCATGGCATGAGAGCACGCCGGCCACCACGTTATTGTGCTCGGGCCTGTACACAACCATGATATTAAACCCCAAAAGCTTACTCACCCAACGATGTTACCGAATAGTTGCCAAGCATTGGTCAAGGAGGAACTTGAGGCTGTAGTGGTCTGTCTTGATCGTGAACATGCGACCCCAAATGTACGATGGCCAGTGGTGCAGTACCTATACCAGCCCAATGAGCTCACGCTCGTAGGGTACCATCCAGTAGTGTTTTGGTGCGAAGGCGTGATTAAAAATTCCAATGGATCAGCACCCTGATGCAGCACCGCCCCACAACTTGCACCGGATGCATCACACTTGATAACAAAGGGTTAGAAGTACGGCAGGGTCAGAACCAATGCCGTCATCAGAGCGGTTTGTTGGAAGGCCTCTGCCAATGCTGACCTTGCAAACCTTGGCCCTTAGAGCTTGGCGTAGCGGCGGTGGAAGAGGCCCTTAGACCTGCGTCTGCATGGCTGGTGGGTGCGAGTGCCATCTTGGCCCTTAGAGCTTGGCGCCGGTTTGGGCTGAGTGCAAGGTGGGCGGAGGCAACTGTTGGATGCGGATGTAGGGACAGGAGAGCAGACATGGAGGGCTCAGTTCCTTAAGCTATTCGGTGTAGCATCTGCAAAAACTAAAGCCGAGATAAAATCACCGGCGCGTGAGAATTCAAAACTGATGCCTACATCGAAGACTGAACAAACCAATTCTTCAGTTCGGTTGAGCTCGGTTTTGGGGGTACAAGTGCCCCCCTACATAGGAAGCTTAAGCTTGCGCGTGCACGGCATGGCGCCACTAGAGGGTTCGTCGCCAACCATCGGGTGCAACTGCAATGGCTAGAAATGTCATGAGGCGGTAAACCACACACAGACATAGGCCAGACCAAGGGAGATCCTATTCTGGCGGCTGCAAACCCTTCACAGCGCTCGATGGCAGTGGCGGTAGCTGCCTCTTCCTTGGCGACAATCTGGTATCTTGGTCTTCGAAACACTAGACGGCAGTCTCACATTCCAGCCCAGAGGTTGAGTATCATGTTGTTGCCCATGCTGTCGCCAAGTGCTCCTGGCTGCGCCTTCTACTTCTGGAGCTTCACATGACGATCCCTTCGGCGACCGTCGTCTATTGCGACAACGCGTGTGCCGTATGTATGATAGCCAATCCAGTTCAGCATTGTCGCACAAAGCATATCGTGATCGAAGTACGACATCCACTTCATTCGGAAGAAGGTTGCTCTAGGGCAAGTTCGTGTGCTTCACGTTCCGTTTTCACACCAGTTCGCGGACATCATGACTGAAGGCTTTACTTGTCCCGGGTGTGGGCTCCTCTACCTCTGTACACATGGAAGCAAGGGGGAAAAAGAAGGGTGTGGCAGGTGGGAATAGGAGGCCTAGTTTCACCGCATGGTAAAAATCCACAGTTTAACACCATTAGCTGCTAATCTTATGCACCCATCTTATAGCCATTTTATAGCCAGGGATGGATGCTCTTGTTGCCAGGGCGCGTACCTAGGAGGGCACCATATCATTGGCCAAATGATATTGGTAGTCACTATAACCATAACTACAACCTTTCTTGATGTTGAATTGTTACAATATATATTATTCCAGTATGGAAGTTGTAACGCTTGGTTTGATTCCAGTCTACAGAATTATTGGGAAACCATAATTCATAAATTTAGAGCAATAAGAAATAAGAACCAGCTGTTCCAATACTAAAAAGGACAATAGAACAATGGCCTCAGAACTAGTATGCAAAACTTGTCTAGTTTAGCTATATTGTGTATATATAGTAGGTGCCCTTTTCTGCAAGCTATAGTAAACAATGTAGAAAACCTATGACATACTGAAGTATATACTAATCAACAATTTCAGTATGTTGGACCCTGGATGCTATTCTTGAATTTGATCCTTGACAAAGAAAAATATAGCCAAACATTGAGACAATGTTGAAAGCTTATGGACTATGGAAAAAGTCTTGTTCCTGTGGTTGTTAGATACATTTCAGATTAGTTTTGTTTTCACTATTTTTTGGCAGCAGCTTTCCCTTTTTTTTCACTGGAATTCCCTTCTCTGTTCCTTCACCAATCATTCATTTTACAGTAATTTTACTTAGAGTTCTGCATGACAAATATATTTATTTAAGCAATGAACAGAATGTTCATGATATTCTTTTTTGTTGGATTCAACCAATATCGCTACTTGTCCTCAATTACTTTCTCAGTTTGGACAGAGTCACTCTGATGTTGGGTTGCTCTTAAGTCTTAATTATTCTACTTCGGACATGGTGTTGTCATCTTTTGAATATGTACTCAGCAACTATCAGCATTCAGCAATACAAATATCCAACCTTGAATACGATTTTGATGACAGGATTTTAGAGATTAAATGAGTGTTCAAAAATGGTATATTGCACATCCTTGCATAGAAGTTTGTGGTGTGATTCTTGTTGCAATCGTTTAGTCTTATGACTGTATTAAGCATGAAACTAGCTTTTTTTTAGTGTAGCTAACTGCATTTTTTGCCTGTAACTTGGATACCATATCACCATGTACATGCCTGCGGACATTTGTGCTAACGCAGTAACAATTATAATTGTTTTACTAAGGGCATCAAGTATGTTAGGCCATACATGTTTACAGGGTGCACTTATTTGTTAAAAAAAATACATAGGGGGATCAAGCATATTAAGCCATGCAACTTTACAGTGTAAACTTAATTCTTTGAAAAACAAGTGGGTTTCAATGAAACACCCTTGACCCATAGGCACAGATAGGGGGATCAATACACTAGTGCATGTTGTGTTATTGACTTCCAGAATAGTGTTCTTGTTCGTTTTCTTATGTACGTTTTAAATTGGTTATCAGTTTTAACAATGAATTCTTTTTGCAGGGCATATTTGCACTAATCCCATTCATTCTCAACGGTATAAGAATGCATCCTTTCTGGTGATTGATGCTGGAAGTCACCAATCAAAATCCAAATGTAGCTAACGTTTCAGGCAGTACATTTGATATGTTCATAGTTGTATTATATTGTATCATTGTATTATATTGCTCAGGCTTGTGCAGAACAATATGTATGAGCTTACGTATGAAAAAAATTGTTATGTTATTTTTATTTTGTCATCCGTAGGTAAGCGTGCCCTGTAATATGTGCAACAGTATTGTACAGTTCATCTATATGGCTTGAATTTGAAAATTTGCTTGTGCTTGGGCAACTGTATGCGTATGAACCCATTTTTAGCTTCACTGGTTTTTTTTGCCAATATCGCAAAATTCTCTTACAATATTGCTAATCTCCAACATAACTACATTCACTTGCACTCGGCAATAAGAAGGAAAAAAGGAAAAGAAAAATGAGGTCTTGATCAAGATGGTTGGTGTTCGAGTTGCTTCAGAGTTCGTGTTTTTACTTAAGGTCGTATTCGTGCAGGAAGATCGAACCAAGCTTAGGAGTAAGACGTTTACAAAAAAAAAAAAATGTAATACAGTATCAAACACTATAATTTATTGTTTACCTTATATAATGGTCAGTCCTCAGGATACTTCACCGATCGGGTTTGCTATGTGGGGATGGTTAATTTGTAGTGGAAACGACTTTAAACGACTTTAGATGACTAGTAGTTTGTTACAATAGTAGCTAGCAGGACTATTTATAATACTAGTAAAAATGTACGTGCGGACGCACGTGTCTAAACATTGTTGGTCAGTTAGTGTTTATTTTCAAATACTTGTCGATGTGCAACAAGATATGGATAAAATGATATTTTTTTTAGAAAAAAAGATTTGTAATTTTATATATGTCTTGATAGGTAAGGCAAATAATATTTTGTTAAAGTATTGGTACTGGTAGTACAAATAACGATGACCATGATGATAATAGTGTATTGGAATTGTGTGCAAAATTTTGATTTATTTAAGGAACCGTAGCAAGGGTAGCCCAATCAAAAATGTGGTTAAAATCCAATATGTCACAAGCAGAATAGACAGAGAGACCGGCTACTATTTGTGCATAAATGTGAAGAGAGATAAGAATTCAATGAGTTATTATGTCTTACCAGTAAAACATTGAATATATATCTTCTATTCAAATAAATCAATCGCAACAATATGACAAGTCAAAATTAAATTGGAAGTAGAGACAACCTTCTTGAGAACCTGAATCACCTCTTTGAACTTTAGTGGCCACACTTTGAACTTTAGTGGCCACACTTTTTAGCTTATCTAAAATCGGCTTGTTCATAATGCACCGAACCCTTTAATACCAACGACCAACGGGAATAACAGAATCTCTTCTTGCTAGCCCTATAGGCCTTCTTCTTTGCAACTACTTTGGCAGCAAAAGCTCAGACGGGCCGCCAGATGCCTTCAAAACTAGTCACTTACCGACCAAAGGTGCCCACACCAGCAACAGCGGAGATAGCCTGGTTTGAGCCTTCGTGCTTGCCCGACGCTGATATGATTTATATCCCTGCTGTGTGCGGCGCCGCCAAGTAAATATGATCGACATGGTATTGGGGACATTGATGTTTCAGAAATCTGATCAGAGAGGGAGGGCAGACAATTGGCCAGGGGAAGGTGTGCGATGGGGATCAAGGGTGTCTGATCTTCCGTCAGATGGGGATAACTGTCAATTTAGCGGAGGCACGACACACGATTCGACTTCCAATCAACTTGATTCGAACCCTGATCGCAACACCACATCTCCTCTGGTTATCAATCGTACACACACGATTGACCCCACTAAGAAAGGCTAATCAATGCCTGCGATCAAAAAACACAAAAAAGAACACGGTAGATGCAAACTCAAATTGCAAATAAGGATGAAGCTCACGAAGTTAGGGTTTCACAAACTGATACACGGCAAAACTGTTTAATGACAGAATAATCTAAGCAAAATCCCCAAACTTAACCTAATGACTATTACTAAATATATACAAAAGAGATGTCTAGGTAGCAGCCAAGGAGTGGCCATGTAACCCTAGGGCATACAAGGCCTTTGGGCCCAAAAACTGATGTCGCCGCATCGTGATAGATTATGGATGTCATTTTGTTTCGACAATTCTTGTTGACTTGGTGATTATTTGGACGTGGGAACAGATGGTTAGAAAGCTTATCTCCTTAGCTTTCCGTCCATATGTAGAACGGCCAAAACGGAATCCATATGTGGCCTGTGCGTCCGTTTTACTGAAACGGTGTCGCCGCATCGTGATAGATTGTGGATATCATTTTGTTTCGACGATCCCGTCGACTCGGAGCTTATCTGGACGTGAGAATAGATGGGTCGGAACGCTTATCTCCTTAGCTTTCCGTTAATATGTAGAACGCACAAAACGGAATCCGTATGTGGCCTAGACTTCCGTTTTACTGAGGCCTACTCCTGCAGTCTGAACCGGCGACGAGAATAGATTAGATTTTAACACGGATTGTGTTTGGACTCTATCTTGACTTGGGCCTTTGTAACACCTTGACTTTGACTTTAGATTGTAAAATTCTTTCGACAAAGTTTAACAATTTGACTAAGGTTGCAGTGTTTTAGTGTGCATGATACATGGTTTATGAATTTTCTCTAATAAATTCAACTAAAAGAAACATAGCTGAAACATGTTTGATGCATTCATGCTGTGTACATAGTTTTGATGAGTATGAAAACTTTCAAAATATGTTTAATCATCAAAATGTTCTTCCAAGAAATTTCGTGGATTTTTTCTTAAACTTATTCCCTTTTCCTTAAAGCAAACTCTATCAATTAGAGGCTCTTATCAATATTTTAATGAGCTCAAAATATTTTATTTCAGTTCAATAAATACAGAAATATTTTTAGAATTTTTCCTATATTTTTTTGGAGTCTTTGGAATATATTTGGGCCAAGGCTCATTTAATTCCCGAGCCACCTCGTCTACCAAGACCATGCTGCACTGTTTGGGTCATAACTTTCTCATACGAACTCCGTTTAGGCTGATCCACCACTTTTCGGAAAGCTAACGACGGTCTCTTTCCAACCCAAGTCGAATAATCTCGAAAGCCCATCTACATCAACAGGAATTCGCAAATCAAAGCAGTCATCCTGTTCTGTCCAGTTTTGTCCCACCTTGCATTTTGATGGGAAGGTGAAGGGTGTGCACCCCAATATATTTGGACCAACCCTGAGGTTATAGGTGCACCAAAGACTTTTTTGAAGGGGGCCCTTAGTTTGGAACCCTAAGGTAGTCCCCTCAATTCCCATGTTTTAGTGCACCGTGGGGTGCCGCCGCCGCTTGCGCCTTAGCTACGCAGCCGCCGCCAACTTGCCTTCTCTGCGCCACCGCCACGCCCTTTTCTCCTTCCGTGGGTTGCCGTCGAGCCTCTTCCATTGACGGTAAGCCTCTTCTCCTTCGTTGTTTCTTTTTCTTCTCTCATTTCTAATCAGTCGTAAGCCTCTGCTCTATCCCAGCTAGCACCTGTGCATTGCATGTTCGGTGCTGTCAAGCGCTTGGAGCCGTCCAGCATCGACAGCCATAGACACCACCCTCCGGCAGCAACTAGGCTGTTCCGTGCCGTCATCCAGCCAAGTCGCCAGATGTTCCCCACACGTGAGCAGCAGACCATGTCAAGCCTCACCACTAACCTCTCCATTCTCTAGAAGCCAAAGCCAATGCAATCCTTCTACTTCCTGCGTGACGCGCCAGGATACAACTTGCAGATGAGGTCACTGCGAGCAGATCAAGAACCAGCCGCCACAAAACTCTAGTTCGAGAAGGATAAGCGTTGTCATGTAAGGTAGCAGATTAATTCTTGTGTCACGTATGCTCCTACAACTTAGCTAGTATGATCCACGTCCTTTTGCATATCAAATCTTGATCTTTGGCCAAATTCGCGAGTACTGTGCATTGGATCTTGCGAGTATTCCTTTTCAACTCCTAATCAATGTATACGGTTAATTACATTCAAGGCCTTTTAATTTTTAATCTCATATATTTAATTCGCTTTAGCCCCATTTTATGCCGTTCAAGTTACGTTAGATCCATAATGATAACACCTACGCTTTAGTGCTCATGTTTATCATAATATGTGTTCCTAGTTTTAGATATAAGTATTAATTAGATTAGTGCTATTGTCATTACTTTCTAAATAAAATCAATTTAGGGTTTAATCTCATGTTTTCTTAAAGCTCTTGTTAAATTTAAATAAATCTTCGTCTAATGCTTTCCCATTAAAGGACATTTAAGTTTAAACTTTGCTTTTTATTAAATGCATGTCAACTTGCTTAATGATTATATAATTGTTTTCTAATTAGAACATGCATGAGTTGCATAACGATGTTTATAAAATTATGCAAACTTGTTTATTAACAATTATAAGGTGTTTTCAATTATAATTTGCATAGTTGGGACGTGTTAAATGCTAAAAGACGGAGTATGTGATATCACTTATTTGTCTTTCTTCTAAAATTAATTGTTTAACTAGTATGATTAATATCAAACATTTATAAATAAAATAATATTAGTTTCAACTACGGTTTTAAGTTCAAATACAATTTGCATTAATTCAAACTTGGTTCTTTTCATGAAATAATCCATCTACACTATTTTGCTATTTAAAATAAGTGATGTTCATAGTTCTTTCTTTGATGATCAATACTGCAAACCTTCAGCTAGTTGTATCTTATTAACCGTAGCTTCATTTTCGGCGTTTCTTGCGATCTCGTGACCGTAGCGACGAACCCTCTCTTTTGGCGCGTGTTTTATAAAATCTTTTCCTATGATTGGTATATTGTTCTTATGCATGTATGTTTGTCTACTTTGTATGTTGCGTATGTTGTCACGTATAGAACGAGTATCGTACGTGCGAGTGAAGCTTTTCATGACCTACAATTGAAGAATTCTTTGAGCAGCTATATATATTTAGGAATAAAGGCAAGTATTCTTTGATCTATGTCCTATTTACTTTAATCACATGATCTATAGCCTAAATTTGCATGCTCCTATTAAGGATGACTAGCTTGATATTCCGTTACATGTCTATAAACTTGGGAGGGCTGTGATGTTGTAAATTAATTGCTACCGCTCAACTCACTTTATTTATGTTGCTAATATCGATTAATTAATGATGCAATGATGATAAAAGTTTGGTTGTCAGCAACATAGAGACATAGAGACTTGGGCATGTTTTTTGTTGGTTTTGTTTAAGTGCTTCACCCTAAGGATCGGTTCGCCAAGCGACCACCCAGAAAAACAGTATAATCACAGGACTCACATGGCCACTGGGCTTGACTGATTAATTAGATGAACTAGAATTTTGGCTTATTTTTCTGAAACATGGCGTACGACGGATCTGGGGGATATGAAACTTTGCCCTTTGCCAATGTGGTGCAGTTTGATTTATTTGTCACCCTTTAAAACGGAAATCCCATATCTTTAGTTGACTGGAGTAACCTGTAACGAGTGGGCCATAATTCTAGAAATTCTTTGTAAAGGTCTCGTAATGAAACACTGCCGATTCATCAAAAGATAGTGAATATATGGAGTTTGTCCACCTCTTGGCACATGGGAATCATGACTTGTGGGTAAACATTTACAACCTCTCGAGAGTGTTTAAAACTGTTATAACAGCTGTGCTCACAGTTATGAGCGGACTGGACCCTCACAGATTAGAGTTTTTCAAAGAAAAGGATCTCATGGCAATGATGGTAAAAATGGTATTATAATGGAATGATGATGGAATGATGGTGGTTTATTTTCAGATATTTTATTGTATTTATGTTATTCCAGTTATGGAATGGGTTATGCTAATTCATTGTTAGTAAATAAAAATTAACCAACTCAAAGCAACCGCTATGCCTGTCCTCTGTAAAGCCAGTCCACTTATAGCCTAAACGGAATACTTGCTGAGTACAACATGTACTTACCCTTGCTATCAAAAAAAATAGCTCCGCTCTCTACAAGTTGGTGGTGCTATAAAGATGAAGTGGAAAGTGTTTAGGCGTACGTGCCCCCAGTCAACCTTTCTATGAAGATGGAGTTCCGCTACGAGATAGAAGTTCCGCTATACTCTGATATATTGACCTTTGTGTTAAATGTAAGTTTTATACGCTTATATAATGCACTGTCTATTGATATTCACTAATGAAGTCGGCTGTATATGTGGAAAATAGATCTTAGACACACATATGGTGTCATCTGGTTTTGTTTCTAAAACCGGGTGTGACAGCCTTGATCGTGAGTATGGGTAGGTTCCGGGGTGAAAACAAACTAATAGAAAAAGGTCACCATAGAAGATTTATATGGGCAGGAACATGAGTTCTGTTCGTGTAACTCGTTCCCGGCCGTTTTTTGCGAGCTTTTTTGTTTTGCGGTGGGGACACATCAAAGCTATGGGTATGGATTCCTCGAGGTAGAAAAGATTTCTTCTAAACTTGCTCTTTGTTTATAACCAGTATTGATGTACGTGCAACATGCACGTGTTGTGAGATGAGATAATTAAGCAGACAATAGGAAAGAAAAAATAAAAATAAAATTAAAAGGAAAGAGTCATGATTGATTAGCGTTGTTACTTTCTCATTAAAACCAAGAGAAGGAAAGTAACAGGTGGGTATGGGTATAAAATAAGATGAGAAATAAAGAGAGAAAGCGGATGAAACATTTTGCATGTATGGGTTTTGGGCCTTTCCACCCCTTTTCAACATTTTCCAAACTGCGCAGTGGGGGTCAGCGTGAGGGGTATACCTATGACTTCGTAGGTAAAAAAAATTTTTAGAAAACTCGCTCTTTTATAGTCTAGAGTAGATATACACTGAATTTGAAAACCAATTTGTATGATTATATTCTTGTCTACTTGTCAAAGTGTCAAACATATGAATACATTTTGTTACATCCTTTGTTCACAAGGTTTTTTGTCTGCGGAGTATTTATAGAGGAGGGGTTGAAACTATAAAACTGATATGATTCTTGCTCAAATAGTGATGCGCCTGTGTTTTGTTTAATCATTCTATTCAGAAGTTGATGGTGTTTGCCACTAGCATTCCGCCTTGGGATGCCTCAAAAGACATGTCTGTCATAAGTTACAGATTAGGATTTGCTATATAATCGTCTTGTAAGCTGCCGAGAAAAATACGGCATTATTGTAAACTCTCTATGAAAATAGTGAAAATTGTGGCTGGCTAGTGCCATAGTTTTTTTCCTTTCGTCTTGGAGGTTCCACGTTAATTCCGTGTGTCTCCGTGATTGGTTTTGATCTTCTTCATTTGATTATTGTGTGCCGATCTCTAACAATGTGCATAGAGTAGTAAGGTGTGGATCCATATTGGCCTATGTGTTACAAATTAATAATCAGAATCACACATTTTGTAAAACATATGAGAATGCAAAAAGGTAATGGAATGACCAGTGGTAAATCTATTCAACCTCAAAGTCATAAGTGTGCACACGATACAATATTGAATCCAACGCTCTGACTACTGAGCTATTACTTCAACTTTTATTTGCTAAGAACAGTTCCTAAACTACCAACATGGGAATTCTCCATTCTATTGTTTTACTCCAATAGCTCATGGCAATCACATATTCCTTTTATTTCTCTCCATATTTTGTAGTGAAAGAAACTACGACTAGCAATTTTCTTTCAAGAGTGGCTAGCGGCGCTATTTTATAATGGCTCCTAGATTTGTGTACCAGTTTCACATGATTCTTGCCACATAGTCATGCATTTACATCCTTCTGTTCACAGTTTTTTTTGGTCCACGGATTGTTTAGATGGAAGGGCTGAAGCTGGGAAACTGATATGTACCATGCCCAATAGTCATGCATATGTTTTGTTCGATCATTCTATTCACATGTTTTAAAGATTTTGCTCGGTAGATGAGAGTAGGCCTGTTCAATGGGTTGGTGTCGAACCGTCAAATCAGACCATTGGAACCATCTCTACAGCTTCTGGTGGGTTGTGCTGAACCGAGGTCTTGGACCGTAACTCGTCTTGTCGTCTCGTCGACAACCAGCGCAATGGCCAGGACTAAATGGGAGGCGAGAAACAAACGGCCTGTTCGCTTGAGGTATTTTCAGCTTCTTTTCAGTCATAGAATAGTATTTTTCTCTCACAATCATTCAGCCGGAACAGTGTTTTCAGCTTCTTTTCAGCTGCAGCGAACAAGCCCTTAAGATTCGAGCATACAGGAATTAAATTAAAATATTCATTTCAACAATTCAACGGTAACTCCATTTGTTTTGGCTGGGCTCAATCTGCTGGTGGTTTCCATGCCAACGTGGGCTCATGGTTGCCGCCCCTAGTGCCGGCGCTGCGCCGAGCAGCGGCAGCATGGCCGCGACACCCACAGCGATGACAAGTATGACAAATACGTGAACGCTAATGTTTGGGAGCCTCTGAATCCGTATTTCTCCGTACCGTATTTGGACGAGATGTATGGCGTCTGCTCCTTTAAAAGCGCAGTGGCGATCACGATTCACGGCACCGGCGCCGGCACCACTTCCCATGTTGAGCGCGCTGGAGAAGCGGCCGATGTGGAGTTCTACGCTGGTCAACGGCTGTACTGCTGTAGTGTGGCCTGACCTCCATGGTTGCTTACAGGGTCACATCAGCACATGGGAGCAGTTCATGGAGTTGGCGCGGCCAAGGAGCTAGTAGAAACCAGACTATCGATTGCCTTCACAAATGAAGAATCACCCAACGGGGTTCCTAAACCGGTACTGAAACTGTTAAACCAGATCACCTAAATCGCTTATGATGGGTTCACTGGGTTTTGCAAGACCCGGTTGAAACCGTGGATGAACAGGGCTAGAATGAGAGCAGGAAACCATATTGACCCATGTGGGTGTGGCCTATGCGCCAACCCTACTACTATGTCAGATGCAGGAACGTATAAAAGTACTGCCTATACACTGTAGCGTTACCGTATACAGAGAGAAGAGTAGTCGGAATAGTGGATAGGTGAAGCGCCATATCCAAAATGGGACTAAAATGTTTACATGGTGCACTTATTTGTTAAAAAGATACATAAGGGGATCAAGCATATTAAGCCGTGCAACTTTACAATGTAAACTTAATTCTTTGTAAAACAAGTGGGTTTCAATGAAAACCCTTGACCCATAGGCACAGATAGGGGGATCAATGCACTAGTGCATGTTGTGTTATTGACTTACAGGATAGTGTTCTTGTTCGTTTTCTTACGTATGTTTTAAATTGGTTATCAGTTTTAACAATAAATTCTTTTTGCAGGGCATATTTGCACTAATCCCATTCATTCTCAACGGTATCAGAATGCATCCTTTCTGGTGATTGATGCTGGAAGTCACCAATCAAAATCCAGATGTAGCTAACGTTTCAGGCAGTACATTTGATATGTTCATAGTTGTATTATATTGTATCATTGTATTATATTGCTTAGGCTTGTGCAGTACAATATATATGAGCTTACGTATGAAAAAAATCGTTATGTTATTTTTATTTTGTCATCCGGAGGTACGCGTGCCCTGTAATATGTGGAACAGTATTGTACAGTTCATCTATATATGGTTTGAATTTGAATATTTGCTTGTGCTTGGGCAACTGTATGCGTATGAACCCATTGTTAGCTTCACTGGTTTGTTTGCCAATATCGCAAAATTCTCTTACAATATTGCTAATCTCCAACATAACTACATTCATTTGCACTCGGCAATAAGAAGAAAAAAAAGGAAAAGAAAAATGAGGTCTTGATCAAGATGGTTGGTGTTCGAGTTGCTTCAGAGTTCGTGTTTTTACTTAGGTCGTATTCGTGCAGGAAGATTGAAGAACCAAGCCTAGGAATAAGCCGTTTACAAAAAAAAAAGTAATACGGTATCAAACACTATAATTTATTGTTTACCTTATATAATGGTCAGTCCTCAGGATACTTCACCGATCGGGTTTGCTGTGTCGGGATGGTTAATTTGTAGTGGAAACGACTTTAGATGACTAGTAGTTTGTTACAAGAGTAGCTAGCAGGACTATTTATAATATCCACTGACTTTAAACACCAATTTATATGGTTATATTCTTGTCTACAAGTCAAAGTGTCAGACATATGAATACATTTTGTTTACATCCTTTGTTCACAAGGTTTTTATCCGCTGAGTATTTATAGAGAATGGATTGAAGCTGCTCAAATAGTGATGCGCATGTGTTTTGTTTAATCATTCTATTTAGAAGTTGATGGTGTTTGCCACTAGCATTCCGCCTTGGGATGCCTCAAAAGACCTGTCATGCAGTACAGATTAAGGTTTGCTATATAATCTTCTTGTAAGCTACCGAGAAAAATATGGCATTATTGTAAACCCTATGAAAATAGTGAAAGTTGTGCCTGGCGGGTGCCGTAGTTTTTTTCTTTTGTCTTGGAGGTTCCACATTAAATCATTCCGTCTCTGGGATTGATTTTGATCTTCTTCGTTTGATTATTGTCTGCCGATCTCTAGCAATGTGCATAGAGTAGTAACGTGTGGATCCATATTGGCCTATGTGTTACAAATTAATAATCATAATCACACAGTTTGTAAAACATATGAGAATGCAAAAAGGTTATGGAATGACTAGTGGTAAATCTAATCAACCTCAAAGGCGTAAGTGTGCACACGATACAATATTGAACCCAACGCTCTCACTACTGAGCTATTGCTTCAAATTTTATTTGCTAAGAACGGTTCCTAAACTACCAACACGGAAATTCTGCATTCTATTGTTTTACTCCAATAGCTCATGGCACTCACATATTCCTTTTATTTCTCTCCATATTTTGTAGTGAAAGAAACTTATAGACTGACTAGCAATTTTGTTTCAAGAGTAGCTAGCAGCGCTATTTTATAATGGAGCTAGATTTGTGTTCCAGTTTCACATGATTTTTGCCACATAGTCATGCATTTACATCCTTGTGTTCACAGCTTTTTGTCCACGGATTGTTTAGATGGAAGGGGCTGAAGCTGGGAAACTGATATGGACCTTGCCCAGTAGTCATGCATATGTTTTGCAAGTTTTAAAGATTTTGCCCAGTAGATGAGAGTAGGCCTGTTCAATGGGTTGGTGTCGAACCGTCAAATCAGACCAATGGAACCATCTCTACAGCTTCGGGTTGTGCTGAACCGCGGTCTTGGACCGTAACTCGTCTTCTTGTCTCATCGACGACCAGCGCCATGGCCAGGACTAAATCGGAGGCGAGAAACAAAGATTCGAGTATACAGTGATGACAAGCATGACAAATACGTGAACGCTAATCTTTGGGAGCCTCTGAATCCGTATTCCTCCCGACCGTATTTGGACGAGATGTATGGCGTCTGCTCCTTTAAAAGCGCAGTGGCGAACACGATTTACGGTACCGGCGCCGGCACCACTTCCCATGTTGAGAGCGCTGGAGAAGCGGCCGATGTGGAGTTCGCCGCTGGTCAACGGCTGTACTGCTGTAGTGTGACCTGACCTCCATGGTTGCTTACAGGGTCACATCAGCGCATGGGAGCAGTTCATGGAGTTGGCGCGGCCAAGGAGCTAGTAGAAACCAGACTATCGATTGCCTCCGCGTATGAAGAATCACCCTCCTAAACCAGTACTGAATGTAGTGCTGTGTGCGATGCAGTTTTGCAGAGGAGAATGAATGAAGGACGGGGCAGTTGCATGCAGGGTGCGTCGTTTGCTATGGCCTGTACGCGCGGTGCGGCCATTGTGTGTGGCTGTCTGTTTGATAGACCGGTCAATTTTTATGGTGAGAAGAACTTCAAGAGTGACAATTTATTAGTGCTAACGTGGCGCAACGTAGAGGCAGATTTAGACTTTTGGCCTCTATCTATATAGATATATAGGATTGGTGCAATTAGTTTTTAATATTTCCTATGCAATTATTGATTTTGTACGTTTATAAATGAGTCCTAAGTTTTTGTGCAATATGAATTTCAAGTGGTTCATAAGTTTATATTTATGTTGAGACAAGAGTCTATGATTTTTGAGAAGGATCTTATTGTGGACCTCTCATAATAAGTTTTTTTAGAAATTTTTATGGGTAAATTATTCCTTCTATATGTGATATCAAACTATAATGTCAGGACAAACTATGTTTTGTTGAAAAAACAAGGGCACAGTGACGGTTAAAAACCACGACATGAGCAGCATGTGCATGGCGACCGGTCGATTCCAACCTCAACACCTGATTTGCCCAACAACTGTGTTTTATATTCAATCCTGCTACACGGAAATTTGTTCACAAGAATATTTCTTCATTTATCTATAAGCAAATATTTTTTGATTAAGCATTAAGTAAGTTGTTTTTAAGCTAGGTACGGAATGCACGTGCAGTAGGGACCTGGAAAGCCCCCACAGCAGATTACAAATTGAATCCATAAGACTTACAAATTGTAAAACAAAAAGATAAGAGCAAACTGAGTCCATAAGAGACGCACAAATTAAGGCCAAAGTCTGACATTTCTCGTTTCAAGACACGTTAATTGTGCATTGATGCGTCAAATTTGAAATGGAAAATGTATGGTCGAAACCAGGCATGAAGCTACATTGGGTAGTGGGTGCAAGTGCATGTGCAAAAATTTACAAAATTAATTAAAAGAGCCAAATTTTCATCATTGTTCCATCTCTACAACTAATGCTTTATGCATCTATAAAGCACACGCATCTTTATATTTTTTCACTATAGCTTCGCTTAAACGGTGAAAATCGCGGATTAGAACATTGGAGAGATACTTTTACTTGAGGTGTCCTGAGGTTTCATCTAAGTTCTGGTATTCTCAAAATACACATTTAAGTTATTAGTCCCTGGTCTACACTGTAAAAGAACGACTTTTCTAATATAAAAATCTTTTTTACCTACAAAGGCATAGGTATACTCCTCGCGCTGACCCCACTGCGCAGTTTGGAAAAGATTGGAAAGGGGTGTAAAGGCCCAAAACCCATTGATGCAAAATGTTTCATCCACTTTCTCTTTATTTTTCACCTCATTTTATACCCATACCCACATGTTCCTTTTCTTCTCTTGGTTTTAACAATAAAGAAATGATGCTAATCAATCAGAACTTCTTTTTTTTAATTTTATTTTTTTCCTTCGTATTATCTGCTCGATCTCACAACACGTGCATGTTGCACGTACATCTATGCTAATACTCTTAAAATGCTAGTCATCCCACTACTTTCCCTTACACGGTTATACCCCCACCACTTGCCCTAACACCCCTTCGGTCCCCACTACACTTCTCATTCCCGTATGTACCAAGCTGCTGCCATAACTTTCATGCCCCTATCGCTCTACTCTCCTACCATAATAGTTCAGATGAGTTTCCTCTACGAGTTGCTCCTCTGTTGGGTTCACCAATTGGCCCAAAATGGGTGTCCAAACACTGTACGCGCACTATAGACAGAGAGAGGGTAGTTGGAAACTTGGAATAGTGGATAGACGGATTGGATGGGCTCACTAGTGAACCCAGTCTAACATCGGCTACATCCCTGTCCTTTTCCATCTCCTTGGCTAGAACGATGGGCGGTGGCGGCATGAGCATGACATGCTCCTCTCTGCTGGCCGTATTACTTGCACTTTCCTTGCTAGGAACTCACTCGCAGGAGCCATACACACGTTTGCCATTATGAAACACAGGCTTCACCATTTTGCCATCATGAAAAAGGGTATCCTCCGCTTGCCATTATAAACCGAGACCAACATGCTAAAACGCCATTGAGGAAGATATGGAAAATTAAATGACGAATATACCCCTGCCTGTTGTCTCCCGAGCAGGCAGGCAGCAAGGGGACACGACCCTGCTGCCCCTCCCTGCTGGCCAGTCACTACCACACGAGCCATGGCCACGGCACTCCTCAACCCTTTGCTCCGTCTACCTTAGTCCCTGGCCTGGCCGAGCCCCCTCTTCCTCACACCAGGCCGCGCAGCCGCCGCGGGACCAACGACCTCCGCCACATCCTTCGTCCTCCATCAGCCCACATGTCAGGCGGCGCCTCTCGCCGTCGGTGGCATGAGTCGCGCGTGCAGCCGCGGCTCTAGCGGCGGTGCTCTACATGACATCGCTCTGTGCTGCGCGGCTTCCACATCGCCATGGACGAGCAGGACGTCTCCATGGAAGCCGCGCTGCGCCGAGAGCTGCAGGCGCTGCTCGCCGTGCGCCGCCGCACCTTCGCGCTCCCGTAGCTGCTCGTCGGCGGCCGCTTGTGCCAGCTGCAAGAGTCTGTCCAGCTCCGCTGCTGCCTCGACGGCGCCGCGCAGCTGGGGGCGCTCCGCCGTGTAGCCTCTGCACAGTCAGCGCCCCACCGCACCGCCGGGACGGCCGCCCCGCTCGTACAGGGGGGATGTGGAGGGGAAAGGGCGGCCGGGGAAAGGGAAGGGGAAAGGCAGCAAGGGAGGTAGCAGGTCGCCAGCGAGGGTAGCCGCTGCCGTCGCCGGACAAGGCCCGAGCTGGATGAGCGCTCGCGAAGGAAGAGAAGAGGCAGGGGTACGTTCGTCCAAAATGCTTTCCGATGACATTTTAGCGTGTTGGTTCAGTTAATGATGACAATCGAGCGATGGCGAAGCCGGTGTTTTATAATGGTGAATGAGCAATTTTCTCCTCAAGCATAACACACAATTTCTGTTCCGTCTCTATGCACCTATGGTTTAATTGGACACCTAGGCCCTAAATGACGCGTTAGGCCTCCGTTCAGCGATTACATTTTTTTAAACACTGTTAAAGACCTAAATATATGCATTTTAAAAATGCCAAGTTCTCAACGTTGGATGTTGCCGATAGATAGAAAATGATATCTCAGTCTCCCCACTTACGCAAACCCCGTCCAAAACCCACCGCCAGCGCTATGCTTCGCCGCCGCCTCCTCCACCACGCCCGCCGGCGCCACCACTCTTCCTCCTCCGCTTCCGCCGCCTCTGTACTCCTCTCCACCCCGGCCTTCGCTGTCTTCGGCGCCAACACCGGCGTCGGCAAGACCCTCGTCTCCGCGGGGCTCGCCGCCGCACTCCTCTCCTCCCCCTCCCCACTCGTATCCTCCGTAGCCTACCTCAAGCCGCTCCAGACGGGCTACCCCGCCGACTCCGACGCCCGTTTCGTCTTCAGCAGGGCCCCCGCGCTGCTCCGCGCCTCCTCGTCACCCCGCGCCACCCGCCTCGTCGCCTCATGCCGCACCCTCTTCCCGTCCCCTGCCGTGGGCGCGGAGGCGGAACCCCTCCACGAGAGCCCGGAGAAGGTGCTGACCTACGGAGGGGATGGGTCGGAGGAGACGAAGGTGCTCGCGTGCAGGACGGTGTACGCGTGGCGGGAGCCGGTGTCGCCGCACCTGGCAGCGGAGAGGGAGGGGATGGCGGCGGAGGACGATGAGGTCAGGGGGTGCGTGGAACAGTGGCTGCGGGAGGAATGCGTCGCGGAGGGTGGGGAGGTTTGGAAGTTGCTGGAGACTGCTGGTGGCGTTGCCAGCCCCGGCGCGTCGGGCACCCTGCAGTGCGACCTCTACCGGTGCGTGCCTTGCATTTCTCGCAGCATGTTGAGCTATCCATCTCTTAAGTGTGCCTTTGTTTCTTTGCTTGGTGTTATTGAATTTGGGTATCATGTATCTAGGAAGAATGAACAAAATAAAATTTGGGTTTTGTTTGCGGCCTTAACTCTTCTTAAGTCTACTAGGTTGTAAGTATATTGAATTTTGTTGGGTATTTATCCAAAATTCTACTATCTACGCAAATAATCCTAAAGTTTGGGAAAAGTTTAAACAGTTGTGCTTGTGGGCTAATATTCCTTCTCTGCTATGGTTAGTTATATGGACCCTGCTCAATCTAAATCTGAAATGAGGGAAAATACAAGGGAGTAGCCAGCTTGAGTCTTATGAAGCAAAACTTGATTCCCTAAAAATGCACCACCATAACCATTAGGAACTGTTGGAAAACACTGGGTTACTGCAGGATTCTTTTGCCTTGTGTTTGACTGCCAAGGTCAGCCAATTCACAGGATCCAGAGTGAGCTTAGCAGTTACAAAGTGCACCATGAGAGTATACTTGACATTAATCGATACTTGTTTCCCACTCTGTTTCATACACAAATGATTGTACATGAACTGGAGAAATTCCATGTTACCACAGCTCAGTAAACAATCGCATTCTCATATTTTTGGATACTGTATGGCTAGTTTACCGTTGGCAATTCCAGATTCTTTAATTGTACTCAATTGAGCCTGTGATGATCTGCATGCTTCTCTCTCTCTCTCTCTCTCTCTCTCTCTCTCTCTCTCTCATTTACGATTTCAGTTTGACATGTAAATAACTGAAGTGGAGCAATGCTACCAAACATTTCAAATAAGAATCCAATGCTTTAACCTGGTGGAGTACCTTGGTTTCTAATTCACCTTCTGATTTTCAACTGTTACATTGATCGTTCTAAACATCTCTTTGTTGAGTTGATCTTTTTGGTGACTATTGTTGATTTCTAGCAACTTTTAACAGGCCTTTTAGGTTACCTGCTGTTCTTGTTGGAGATGGCCGTTTAGGTGGTATTTCTTCCACTTTGTCTGCGTATGAAACTTTAATGCTAAGAGGGTATGATGTGAGCGCAGTTATTTTGGAAGACCGCAACTTATCGAACGACAAATTCTTGCTTTCTTACTTGAGAAACAGGTTTCTATACATCACCATCCATTTAATTCTATTATTTTATTAAATAAGTTGTCCTGCGGCTCTACTTTTGTTTAGATATGACAGTTTTTAACTTTATATTATTTTTGTCGTTTAGGGTACATGTGCTTACCTTGCCACAAATTCCTGAAGATCCTTCAGATGACCTAACTGATTGGTTTTCTGAGTCATCTTCAGTTTTCAATTTTCTTAAAGATGCCCTGCAATCATTTCATTCAAGAAGAATTGAAAGGTTGAACAGCATGCAAAGAAAATCAAAGGATTTACTGTGGTGGCCTTTTACTCAGCACAATCTTGTTCCTCAAGATTCTGTTACAGTAATTGATTCACGTTGTGGTGAGAATTTTTCTACATTCAAGGTTTGTGTGGTTTCTACTTCTACTCTTTTCTTTTTTTTTTCTTGCAAAGAAAACTGTAAGCAAAGTTGACTGAGCATTTTGTTCGTTCCCTCTAAATCTTTGATGTAGATTAAAGACAACAAGATGATGCTTGTCCCTCAATTTGATGCATGTGCAAGTTGGTGGACTCAAGGGCCGGATTCTAACTTGCAGGTTTTGTCCTAATATCTCCTGCACCTGTGATTTCTTGTTTATCTTCTTAGTTTTGCTACAAGAGCTCTCTTTTACTCTGTTTTATTGCTAAAGTTGTATATTTTTACTTTTTACAGGCAATTTATGTAGCCTAAAGCCCTAAACTTCTCTTTACTCATTAGATTGAACTTGCAAGAGATATGGGTTATGCTGCTGCAAGATATGGCCATGTGATGTTTCCGGAGAATGTTCATGAGCCTGCTCTTCATTCTGCTGAAGTTCTGCTTGGAGGAGTTGGTAAAGGTCTGTCATTTTACACTTCTTCCGTTGACTGTAGCATTTGCTTAATTTAAACTTTATGGTGCATTTATAATGAATTTGATGTTGCATTAATATGAAAATTGACTTGGAGCTCAAAATGTGTCTCACCTTTCAAATTCTCTTCTTTTCCTTGGATATATCAGCTTCTGTTCTGTGCCTGATGATAGTTGCATTTACCACAAGATATGATATGACTGTAAGAATGCATGCGTGAAATTAGACATGCTTATATGGGTCATATCAATAGTTTAACTTTGTGCAATAAAGAATTATTTCTTATTTCATGCCTCCATTTGTGTTATAGTTTTGTTTTCTTATTAATGTCCTTCAACTCTATTCATATTGGCGGTACCATTATTTCTTATTGTGTTATAGTTGTGTTTTTTTATTTGCATCACAACTTCCCCCTTTTTCTTAGGTTGGGCTTCCCGAGTCTATTATTCAGACAATGGATCCACTGCAATTGAAATTGCTCTGAAGATGGCATTTCGTAAATTTTCACTAGATCATGGAATTCTATCGGAAAGTGAAAAGAATATAAAGAATGAAAGAAATATTCTGTTGAAGGTCTTTTACTGCCATGCTAACATCCTTGTCTTTCTTGCTTAATTTTATGAATCGAAATGTTAAGTTGTTCAATGAAAGTGATTTTTTTTATTTTCGTGGAGTGACATTTACAATTAATCTTGATCTGTATTAAGTTATGTTTTGACTATTTTAGCATGATCTTTTTAATGTTTATCACAGCAAGCACTACTCGATATATTCATTTGAATAATGTACATGATGAAAACAAGATCAATAACAGTTAGTTCGAAGATATACTTCTGTTTATTTGTGGGTCCTTTCTTTTGTTAGAGTTAGATCTAGTTATACTGAAATCCTGTCAATAGCATTATTGGTTATGGATAGCCTCATGATTAAGGTACAAGGACATTGCATATATAGACCAAACATAAATAATAGTACCAGCGGTGAGTCAGATAATTCATTTGAACGTGTAATTAGAGTACACTCTTATTCTGCAATGAGATAGAAAGCCTTTAATTTCTTCTTGGTCCTACATTTGTACCTTTACTTTACTGTGGATCATTTTTACTATTGACAGTGCGTTTCCTTTTCTATACCTGTTGGGCTGACCCTCTCCACCGTCAACCCTTCCCTTCCCTGCTGCTCCTGTGCTTCTTCTCTAGTGTCCCCTTCAAATCGTGATTATGTGATATCATCGTTGCACATGTCGGAACCCTTTGCACAAACTGGTATTGACACTGATGTTGTCCTTGCCAACCCCAACATCTTCCAGTGTTGTTGTTTTCCACCTCCATTCCTAGCCATCCAGGACTCGTTTCTACTGGCCCATCAACACCACTGTGACAGTGCCACTTGCCAGGAGCCCAGCACTCAACATGGGCCATCAACACCAACAAGCTGTACCCATCTATTGAGTGTGCTGTCCTCTGGCATTCATTCATTCCTTAATCCATTGCAACAACAGGTCAACCCTCTGAACTTGTGATTCATCTCAACTGTGCTGCTTTCCCCGCCATCTCCCACTGCATACACTGCAGCTAGGAAAACCCTATCCTACTACTTGTTCAAACTGTATCTTTTGGATAACATGGTCTACAATGGCTGAAATTTTATACTCTGTCTAAGAGTCTAGTAAGATGTGTCTCTTCAGATTTTGTCCAGCAGCTTTAGGCTTGTTTTGGTTTTCCATGCAACTTAAAGCCATTTTTTTCAATAGTGCTCCTATTTACTAACATCAGGTGCATGCCACTAACTACCTTGGTTACAGTGCTGTCGCTACTTGGTTCCCCATGTAAAGAAGTCATACCAGCTGCATGCATGCATGCAGATATAACAAACATACTAGCCAGACTCCATGAAAGCACCATGAGAATGATGAATGCGTGGTGCTGCTCTCAGTAGAAAACGAGAGCCTCTGATGCTTAGCTGGAGCTTCTGACATGGTCCCTCACACTGTAGTCACACGGGGATCCTAGTCCTAGGTGTTCTGGTCCTTTTCACCTGTGTGTGTGTTGGGTGTTGAAGGGTTCCTAGTGTTCCCTTCCATGTAACTTATTCTTTCTTCTTGATGAAATGAAACATAATTCCCTTGCGTTTTCAAGGAAAAAAACAAACACCTCTGATTGACATGCAAAGAGATGAATAGATCACGGAGAGTTGTACGATCACGCAAAGGTATAGCAGTGATGTCTCCAGGATCAGTCTTGACTGTTTTATGTCTGCAGTTTCCTGCCCTGTTACTAGGGATAACATCAATTCCACCGCCACCCTTCCCTCCTGTCCAAATGTGCTGAGCAGCCCTCAGTGGGACTCCTTTATGTTGAGCTACAAATTTCATCACTCCATGTTTCATTACAGAGGGAGAAGTTCTCTCCAAAATCATGGAGTAGATATCCCTATGTGCATCATCACTTAGTAGTTCCTCCTCTGAACATCAGAGCTAGAAAAATGAAACAAAAAAAATTCACTTCAATCCTTTGAATGCCAACAATGACCACACTCCATCAGTTTCATTAAAAATAGTAGTTTTACCTTGTTGTTCAAGGCCACCAGTTTTGTCATGATCATCAAAAATTGAAATTGAGTTCGTCTTCACCTATGGCCTTGTTGAATTTGAGTTAATCTGTTTAGGATATGGTAGAGAAAGGACAAATAGACTTGTTAGGGAAGATCCAAATGTGCAACTAGCACTTGTACAAATAGCTTCCTTTGTCAGTGTTGCTATCAACTGGTACATTCAGGCCAGGCAGCAGGTACAGCATTTCTTGGGAGCATTCTTATGCAATTACACGAGAACTTAAAATGACGCAGCTTGTTACCACTAACCTCCTATATCTATGCTCATCCGCGCACAAGCTTGGTGGCAACCTATTTTTTGTTCAAAACTACACAATGCGGCTTCCAAATTTTTGTGCTAAATTTCAAGATGCACCGGTCCGAACTGATTTTGCAGAATTGATTTTTTTTCAGGCAAGCACTTAGGTTTCTGGCAGCCTGGTACATTGTGTAGCCGCTTTGTATTTGCTTCTTCATTTAAGTATGCATTGTAAGCTCCCATTGCGTGCATCCTGATCTGTGTTCTTAATAATCAATTCCTCTGTAGGTCCTTGCTCTAAATGGTTCCTATCATGGTGATACACTGGGCGCTATGGAAGCTCAAGCTCCATCAGCTTATACATCTTTTCTTCAGCAGCCATGGTATGCCTGAATTTGAGCACTGTAGTTATTATGCCAGAAACAAGTAGATGAGGGCGCTCCTGCACAGTACACAACATATCTTGGCCACCCAAATTAAATTAAACCACAAAACACTCTTTAATATACTGTACGCTGTTGGACTATATTGTACTCATGATTTACTATGCTGAATCTCTTGGTGTTACGCTTCTTTAATGGTTCTCTTTGCCAGCTATGGAATTCCTGTACTGTCTTTCTCTTTGATTGCCTAATAGAGTGTTCGAGGGAAAATATGATGGCCTATTAGGATTTTTTTCCTAGTTTTTTCTTAAGAACCTACTAAGGCTCGAGTGCACCTTTATTTTTGACCTTGCTGTTGGCTATCATATCATCAGTAAGTAAAGCTGAAATTGATTACATGAGGTTTCTTTTGTAGGTACTCAGGCCGGGGACTTTTTCTTGACCCGCCAACCGTGTATATTAAAAATGAGAGTTACAATATTTGTTTACCCCAGTCAATGCAGCATGATCCACATGATTTGGGTGATACATGTCAGTGACTTGTGTATGGCATGTCAGATATAATTCCTTAGGGTTTTTTATTTAGTTTGTTCTTTGACTAAAAAATGCAGGTTTTTCTTCACAAGCTGAAGTCTTTTGCAAGACCAGGGACAACTCGTCTGTTGCTGATTTATATCTTTCCTATATAAAACAACAACTATCTGAATTTTCTCTATCAAGTAATTCAGAGCATCTTGCAGCACTAATTATAGAACCAGGTAAATGAACTTTCATCCTTTGAACTTATGGGGAATATTTTTCATTTTTTTTCTTATTTGCCGTTAGTCTTTAGTACATCTATTACAGTCTTTCCATGCATTACAAAATTTTGTGCTCTTTATTGCTTCAGCCTCATTATCTCGTATTTGTGTAGTGATACAAGGTGCTGGTGGAATGGTCATGATAGATCCCCTTTTCCAGCGAGTACTTGTTACTGAGTGTAAAAGTAGAAAAATACCTGTCATATTTGATGAGGTATTTACAGGATTCTGGCGTCTTGGCGTTGAGGTAATATGTGGAAATATCTTTTCACAGGATAAAATGACATCTTTCGTTTGTATTTAATGACCTTGGTAACTTCTCTTTCAGTCTGCTTCAGAGTTACTTGGGTGTTTACCAGATATTGCCTGCTATGCGAAATTGATGACTGGGGGAATTATACCATTAGCTGCAACCTTAGCAACAGAGGAAGTGTTTGAATCCTTCAAAAGTGACTCTAAGGTACTCTTCTTGAATGTGTTTGCGAACTTGGCCTCAACCAGAAGCATGATCTTTGAATGTCCAAAGTATCATGATGAATGTGGTGTACAGGTCAGCACTAATATTGTATTTTTGATGTGATCCAGCTTACGGCACTCTTACATGGTCATTCCTATACTGCTCATGCCATGGGCTGTACTGCAGCACTTAAAGCTATAAAGTGGTACCGGGATCCATCCACCAATTTAAACCTTGTTACTGACCATATGAAGCTTAAGGAGGTAATGAAATATGTTGATTGAGTAGGTACGACTGGTTTTTAAAAATAACTCACTATGATAGACTAAAACTATGGTTTGTGAATTTTGCTCCCTTTGAGTGTCCTATATTCTTAGATATGGCGCTGCTACATAAGTAAACATATTTTTCGTTTTGTAGCCATGTAATACTTAAAAGGCACTTATCTGAACTGAGTTTATTATACAAGTATTTGAAGAAGCTTGTATCTTCTGTTGCCAATTCATGTATGTAGTTATGCACTTAAAAAGACAACAGATAATGTTTAGTCTCGATCTGCAGTTATGGGATGGTGCACTTGTGATGCAGTTATCATCACTACCGAATGTGAAAAGAGTAGTCTCATTAGGAACTCTGTGCGCAATTGAGCTCAAGGCTGAGGGATCTGATGCTGGGTACGCTACTTTTGAGTCTTTATATTTTTAAGCTTCTCTGGTGGATTTTGTTTTGAACAGCATCCAATGATTGCCGGGTGTTTTGCAGCGCTTTGTTATTGACCAATGGAATTTAGTTTGTTCTAGAGAATAGTTTCATATTATTAATAATCTGGTTGTACTGAAAGTAGTTTTGTGGTCCCAATATGAAAAGAATATCTGAACTTAGTAATATGAAGGAAACGATCCAAATTGTATGCCCCCCTCAACTATTTCAGTTGGTCTAGTCTCCCCTTTAATAAGATTTGTATTTTTTTTGTCTGTCCACATGCAAGCTGAGTTCTCAGTTCAAATTTTGTGGGTGGATTGCAAACATCATGCCTTATATTGAAAATACATTATGATTTTTTTATGATTTTTTATAGATTAGGACATATAATAATGAATTAACGCTACATTTACAAAATTGTATAAAAAAAATATGGATGAAAAGTTATGATTCCCACTGTCACCCCACAAAATATGAACTTAAAACCAAACTTGGATGCAGAGAAACAAAAACAAAAGCAAAAGCAAAATCTTATTTAAAGGTGGACGTGTGGGCAGATGTTATTATGTCTCCCGCTTTATAGCCTGCTGACCCCCTAACGATCCGACTAATATTCATAACAAGCCAAGTAACAAGTCTCCAGCTGACTGTAGAGGCCGACCCCTGAGCAGCTTAATATTCATAACAAGCCAAGTAACAAGTCTCCAGCTGACTGTAGAGGCCAACCCCTGAGCAGCTTACTTCTTCCTCATTTGATACTGGATGCCACACACAAGAGATTCATCTAGAAGATAGTGCTAGAATCACCACAACAAATGATGGATCTGGTCATCCTCTGTTTTTTTAGTAAAGCAGACTCGCATTTTGTGCTTTACTCATTGAGTGCACTTGACTCTTGCTTGCTTCCCCCCATGATGCATTCGGCATAATTCTGGTGAACGAAAGTTTGACAGTTTCAGTTTGGGCAGAATTTTCTGTTTAATTCTGATAATGCATTTAAGTAATGCTAGATTGCTATTTACCATCATGCTATGAGTTTAATACTGTCCCCTCTGCAGGTACGCCTCAGTCTACTCAAGTTCCTTGGTGCAAAAGCTCCGCAAAGAGGATGATATTTATATTAGGCCCCTGGGTAACGTGATATACCTCATGTGTGGTCCATGCACACCTCGAGATAGCTGTACTCGACAACTCCTCAAAGTACACCGCAGACTTTCGGAGCTCATTTGAGTCCCCAGCGCCGGGGTCGGACAGCCTTGTGGCAACTTCAGGTTTAGGCCATCAGTTAGCCTGTCTTCGGTTGCAGAGACTATTTTCAGATCGCATTGCAAAGGGCCATGTTGCGATATCATGTCAGTGTTCATTACTTATTCAGAAACGTCAAACTTGTGCTATCGCAGATTTTTCCGTTTTTAAGCGTGATTAGTATGATGGGTTATTTTTCGGCTTTCGTTAATGACAACCTAATTCCCGAATGCTTCACTATTTCCAATTGATAGGATTGTACTGGTTACTCCATTCTAAAAACAATAATGTATAATCCTAGATTCCTAGCATATGCACCATAGAAAGAATGAAAAGATAAAGCCAATAAATGAGTATGCATTTTGAAAAGAAAAGGAATCAAGCAATTAAATACACAGTGAAACGAAATTCGAATATTAAAAATTGATTTTTAGAGACGAAGTAATTGATATGGTATGGATTCGCTGCCGCATTGTTTCCAGTAGCCTTTCCAATTCATCAACGTATTTTCTGGTGTGATGGCAAAGGTTTGGCACCTTTGCATTGGGGAAAAAGATGGTCTATTATCTTTTCATTTTTCACTTTGTTTGTTAACAAGCTAACAATGAGTGAGTTCATCTCATCGAATTTTGTGGAATAAGTTGATGCATCGCTACTTCATACTCGTGTGTAGGAGGGCTGTGGCCTTTGGGGGACTCAAATGTTCAAAATATGCAAAAGTGAAAGACTCAAATGTGCAAAATACAAAAAGGCCACGCCCGGTGGGACTCGAACCCACAATCGCCTGATTAGAAGTCAGACGCCTTATCCATTAGGCCACGGGCGCCTTTCACGCATTTGAATGTTTAATTCTTACTAAGTACGAAAGTAGCATTACCCCTATTGGGAAAACAGGATGAGCAGCGTACTGATACATTCGCTTTAACATACAATTTATGATCCATTAGGCGATGTGCGCCTCTTGGAATTCTAAAACGTTGAAGTTTTACTAGGCTATTAAACTTTGGCATCACCCCTATTGTGAAAACAGGACGACCAGCGTACCAACATGCATTACATTTTAACATACTACAATTTATGATCCATTAGGCCATGGGCGCCTCTTTGAATTCTAAAGCGTTTAGGTTTTACTAGGCTATTAAACTTTGGCATCACCGCTATTGTGAAAACAAGATGAGCAGCGTACCAACATGCATTTCGTTTTAACATACAATTTATGAAAATTAAATAACCAGGAGAAAAGGAACGTTACATGGTATATAGACAGCACAATACTGTTACACTGATGCAAATCCAATTGCCAATCAATCGATCCTCTGCGCTTCCAGTTAGCTAGACATTACACTTGCACATAAGAGATAGACCATATTGTGCCTATGGATTAAGTTCTTCCTCTAGATTTAACATCCAAACGAATCAGAATCACAATGATGGACCGACAGTTTCTTGATCACACAGTTTGTTGTTGTTGCTGAATCTGCTTCCTTAGCTCCTTGCGTAGGATCTTGCCTGATGGCGCCTTGGGGATCTTGTCGACGAAGATTACCTCCCGGACCTTCTTGTAGTAGATGACCTGAAGCAAAAACTGACAATCGGTCAAAAGCAAGAAGAAGAAAATGCAAACAAAACGGCAACATATATATGTATTCCATTTAGCAGGGACACAATTTTGTAGCATAATGCACGAATCATAATACCTCCTTTGCCACGAATTGCTTCACGTCATCTTCGCTGAGCTCACTCCCTTGGGCTTTGGTCACAAAGGCGACCGGGATTTCCCCGATCTCCGGCTCGACTTGTTTCCTGCAATGATCATGGGTACCAAATATACCATCTCAACTATTGAAATACGAAGTACCAAACGATCTGGGCTTGTTGGGAGTTACTGATGAGCTCATGTGATTACCCAACAACAGCGGCATCAACAATGCTTGGGTGGGTGATGAGCAGGGCCTCTAGCTCTGCAGGGGCCACCTGAAGGCCCTTGTACTTGATGATTTCCTTGAGCCTGTCGACAATGAAGATCTCATCGTCGTCGTCCACGAAGCCAACATCGCCGGTGTGCAGCCACCCGTCGGCGTCGATGCTGTTCTTGGTGGCCTCAGGGTTGTTCAGGTAACCTGACCAAAAACACAAGCAACGATCAGCACCATTAAGTCTCACAAAGGGTCATACGAGTTCTCAGTTATTAATGTTTTTTTATTTAAACAGAATCCAACAGAGAGACTTTACAGACATCTAACAGGAAGGGTGTGTTTAGCACCCCAACTTGGGGTTCAAATTGGACCCAATTTGGGGCTGAAAGCACTGTTCCGAATCGAAAAGCACTGTAGCACGTTTCGTTTGTTTGTGGTAAATATTGTCCTATTATGGTCTAACTAGGCTCAAAAGATTCGTCTCGCAAAGTACATCTAAACTGTGCAATTAGTTTTTTATTTCATCTACATTTAGTATCCCATGCATGTGCCGGTATTTTTGATGTGACGGGGAATCTTCTTTTTGCATAGTGTATTTTGGAGCACTTTTGGTGCTCTAAACACACCCGAAGACTGAAATTGACAGCTCCTGTCTGTCGCCATTGTCGTGAAAGGACTAGTCACCGAATACAAAGTGCTGCTGCTGACCCCACACGGAGGCCGGATCAGATTCAGAACGCACCATTCCTGATGGTCTATACGCTCTGCAGGGAGACTTCCATAGCCAGACTGAAGCTGACAGGTCTCAGCTATATAAGATATTTATTTCAGTCTGCCTAAGTAGTCATGCTTTGGTCCTCGTTCCAATCTGGACAGAAAGCTACAGTACATATGGCAATGGAATGGTTGGTCTCAACTTTGCAGAATTGCAGGTGTGTTAGTAATGTCTTCCCTTCCCCCCTTCCAGCAGATGTACCCAATTTTCCTAATGAAAGTGCAACTCGCAACCGCTGCACCAACAAAACCTCAAGGGTAGACAGCAATCTAGTTGACCGACCACTACTACTTTATAATGGTGTCAATACATACTTCGGCTAGCTGTCCAAGCTGAGTGAGAAGTGGTTAAGGGTATGTGAAGCACAGACGTGCAGTCGGTGAACCACTTGTGCATAGCTTTATCATGGCTCCAAGTCAGATTAGATCTAGGCTAGGTATCTGTGGGCCAGAGCCAGTCCATTCTCTAATGCTGCTGAAGTCAACATTTGGAAGCTGGAACGTGCAAGAGGATGATGAAATAAAGACTACTCTTTTCCTTTGATTTAAACGAAGAAGTACGTGTAAGTACTGGTACTGTATCTATAAATTACCTTTCATGATCTGTTGGCCCCTGATGCAGATCTCCCCCGGCAGGTTGCGGCCGAGGGACTTGCCGGTGTCGGGGTCGATGACCTTGAGCTCGGCGTTGCGCACCACCGTGCCGCACGCGCCGGACTTCACCTTGAAGGGCTCCTTGGCGAACGCCAGGCACATCGACAGCACCGGCCCGGCCTCCGTCATACCATAGCCCTGCGTCACACACAGATATATGAAGAATGCTGCTGGTTGTAGAGTGCTTCAGAAATTTTCAGACCTCAATATTGGGACAAAAAAAAAGTTCTTTCTTCTTCTTGTTTAGATAAAAAAAAAAGAATATGGCTGTGTGCGGCTGCAGAGGCCAGATTTTGTTCCTTTTTCTAAAAAAAAGAAAAAAAAGAATAAGAACAAGTTACAGATTCATGGTTCTATTCCCCAATGAAGTGGTCGAACGATAAAAATAGTGCCATCACCAACTTGCTTGTACTGAACATAGACCTTATCGTTATATTATATGGAAGTATATACGAAGTGTTGAGAGAATTTGGCATATCTTTTTTTCTAAAACAAGAATTTGGCATATCTAGTAGTTAGAGTTGTTGTGACACATATCCAAGGGAAGCTGACACACGACATTATCTGATTCCTGGCACCCTGCAGACCCTCAACAATTCACATTTGAAAACACAAGCTTGGATAGAATCCGTTAAGACAAAAAAAAAAAAAAAACCTAGGGATTTTTTTTTTCTAGAATCAGAATCCCTAGGAAAATGGCTTGGCCAAAGTCCTTTGGACGAAACACAACACTGATTTTTCAAACATCAAAATCAATGGGAGAACAACTTTCTAACATCAAAATCGCCATCACCCCCGACCACAGAACTACCCCATACCAGCTTATGCTATGTTCACCAGAGTGCCTATTCAATCCCGTCCATCCACTATTCCAACTGTCTCTCTTTCTATCTACAGTGCAAAACAGTGTTTTGGGCTCACCTTTTGGACCTTCTGGTGAGAACAGCCTTAGGTGTGATCTGGGCCCAGTACTCAAAAGTCAAAACGTCCCAAACAACTCTGCACCAAAGAGTTTTAAGATCTTTTGTTCTATTTTGTTGGACACAATTATTGGTTTTAAATTAGACTTGCCAGCAACTGAGGTTGGACTAGCTTTACAGCTGAATCATGGAAGACATTATTTAAGGTATAATAAAAAATTACCGCGGGCTTTAAAACTGCATGCCCAAGTTTAGCATTTGAAGACGATAAGGAATCTAAGCTATTGGATGAGTCAAATGCGAAAATGAAGGAATAAACTAGAGTGGTTTGACCTACGCAAAAATCGATAAGCTCAATCTAAGCCACGCACAAGGAACATCCAACGGCAACGACGACCTCATCAAGATCATCCTCCAATGCCGTCATCGTTTGCCGGTGTTGATATCCGCCCGTCGGTTACCGATCAGTGATCACACGGCAGAGAATCGAATTCCTTAAAAGCTCACACCGCAGTAAATAAAATAAAAATGAAATGAAATGAATAAAAGAAGGGGCAGTACCAGCTGCCAGTGGCATTCGAGGCGCGTCAACGCACGCACGCACCTGTCCGAGCACGGCGCCGGGGAGCTTGGCCATGAACGCGTCCTCGATGTCCTTGCCCATGGGCGCGGCGCCCGAGAGCACCATCCTGACGGAGGACAGGTCGTGCGCCGCCGCCTGGTCGCTCTTGGCCACGGCGACGACGATGGGCGGCACGAGCGGCGCAATGGTGATCCGGTGCCGCTCCACGAGCTCCATCATCTTGGCCAGGTCGAAGCGGCGCATGACGACGATGGCGGCGCCGACGCGCAGGCCGCACATCATGATGGTGTTGAGCGAGTAGATGTGGAACATGGGGAGCGAGCAGAGGATGACGTCGTCGGACGTGAGGCCGATGTTGGGGTTGTCGCCGTCCACCTGCTGCGCCACGCTGGTGCTCAGGCTGCGGTGCGTCAGCATGACGCCCTTGGGGAGCCCCGTCGTGCCGGAGGAGTAGGGCAGCGCCACCAAGTTGTCGGGGTCGAAGTCGTGGCCGTCGTCGTCGGCGGCGGCGGCGGATGAGATCTCCTCATCCTCGTCGGGGACGCCGGCCATGACGTCGTCCCAGAAGTGGAGGCACCCGTCGCGGCGCGCGTCGATGAGGACGACCTTGAGGCCGGCGCCGGCGGGGAGCTTGTCCACGGCCATGGACTCCGTGAACACGACCGTGGCGCCGGACGCCGCTATCTGCTTGGCGATGTCGTGCGGCGTGGACATGGGGTTGGCGGTGGTGACCGCGGCGCCGACGCGGGACGCGGCGAAGAAGGAGAGCACGAACTCGGCCGAGTTGAGCAGCAGGTTCATGACCACCGCGCCGCGGCCGACGCCCAGCGGCTCGCGCCGGAGCGCCACGGCCAGGCGCCGGCACAGGCGGTCCACCTCGGCGTAGGTGCGCGCGTCGCCCGTGGCGCCGTCGATGAGGCAGGGGCGGTCGTCCACCTCGGGGAGCCGCTCGAAGCAGTAGCGGTGCAGAGGGAGGGTGTTGGTGATGGCGATGTCCGGGAGCTTGGACCGGAAGATGACCTCCGGCTCCGGCGACGCCTGCTCCGCCATGGCGGCCGTCTCTAGCTCCGGCTGCTGCTCGGTGGACCCCATCGATCAGTGTGGGGAACCGAGCTTGGCTTGCTCTGCCGCGAGGTCTGTGTGTGTGTGTGTGTGTGTGTGTGTGTGTGTGTGTGTGTGTGTGTGTGTGCAAGATCTCCGGTGACCGGGGCTACTTATCGTCTTGGCAAGAATTAGAAACGGCGATGATTCAGCATTGCATTTGGTGGGAAAATGGCAGGTTGCTAAACGTGCCAAATGTGAACAGCGACTGGGAAGGGGTGGTTTGTAAAATGTATGTACCTCGAGGGGTGGTGTAGAAGTGCATTGTTGTTGGACTCCGCTGCAATTTCATTGCTAGATGATAGTCACTGAGCTGTCTGGGAATAAGCTTGGTCAAACAATATAGCTATTTTGTGTAAGCATTAATTTTGATTGTGGTTTCAGATTTGGTAGGGGGACACGACTAGCTGCCCGTGTGAATTTGGTCTAGCGCGACCACCTCTGCTACCAATGTCTTTCCTGTTCTTGCACATTATTACAAGGCAACATTTAATACTCATAAACTTATGGACGGGTTCTATCTAGTTTTGATCCCAAGTGTGGCAGATGTGAGATGTGACGCCCTAAGTGAGCATTATCGACAATTGATTTTGGGTGTCGTTATCGCTTTGCCATCGTCGTTCTCGAGCACTCGCCATTCGCCAACCATTATCTTTGCTCGCCATTCGCCACTATAAGTGATCCCATTGTCAACACCTCTCGTAGTTTTGAACATTATTTGATGAATTCTAACTGGCTCTATATGAATTAGCAACATTGCTATCAATGAAAAATCACACCTAAAATGCTGCTTATACAAAAAAAAAAAAGAGTAAACATGATCCTGTAAATGCCAAAAGTACAAGCGATGAGCCCAGATGGCTTTTTTAATTAGTCAACCGCCTAGATTGCGCAAATTAGCCACCTCCGACTCTGCGTGGTTTGCATGTTGCAATTTCTTTTGCCCTTCATTTCGTTTTCTTTCCTCTTTTTTTTTTTTCTTTGCTTGGAGATGGGATCGCCTTCATTATATTGCAAGTGATTTGACTTGTTAGGCTTCACAGATCATGGGGGCGTTTATCATGTTCATTAATTTTGCATGCACATTGACTTGTCAATATCAAATACTCACCAATAGGGAGTGGCTTACATACGGAGAGAAATATTATATCAAGAATCTCTCGTATGACAGAACTGGCGAATATTATTACAACACCATGTGATCTCGTCTACCTCAAAACATTGTCTGAATTGTATAGAGCACCCTGTGGTTTGCTAGTTTAAGTACTTCATAGTTTTCCTACCGATTGAGTGACGTACAGCCTATACTCTTCAGTTTCCAGTTAACCAGCAATACGTTTACAGACGACAACCAGGTTACAGGCAAGAGGAGTGCCAGTTTTATTAGTCGCTAGTGACACTAATCATTACTATCAGAGATTATGCATTATGATCCTGCTGGGCGCGGCTTCCTTTTGTACGTAGTTTCTATTTTCATGGTCTTTTCCATAAATTTTAATCGAAGATGCATTGTTCACCGATCCAATTTTAAGATAAATCATTTGCAGCAAAATAAAAGTTGAATGAAATCAAATATTCAAGAAACTAGTGAGGATTATACGGCGTGTCTTATCTGTGTTACAGATTTCTTGTTCATTTGCGATGTGTTTTTTTGAGTGCCCTGTGATTTGTGAGTTTCCGTTTTGCTATCAATTCATAATTTTTCCTACCGCGATTTAGGTGACGTACTGCCTATACTTTTCAATTTTAACTAACACGTTTACAAACGACAACCAGGTTACAGCAAGTGGACATATCGGTCACTAGTGACACGTACTAATCATTATCGCGGGGATTATGCATTATGATCCTGGGCGGCTTCCTTTGTAATTTCTCTTTTTATAGCGGTCTTTTCCCTAAAATCAAGATCCTTTTGTTAGCATGCTGATTTCCTACAAAGAACAGTAACTTTGTGAGAATGCGAGATGTAAGTATTTCTTGTCCATTTCGCGAGCTTACATTGCGTGATCAAGGTTTACAGTAACACATTTATCTACTCTATAAAAGTACGAGTTTAATAGAAACTAATAAAAATGTCCCGCACGTGGCAGGTAAGTTACAATTATTTTCATTTTTTTAAAAATTTTAGATACCAAAGAAAATTGATGATTTTAAAACCACATATAACAAATAAGTTATTGTTTTTTAATTTTTTTTTTGTGAAAGACTATCAGATAACAAAGAAATGTATTGATTTATAAAATGTTTTGTTTATAAGAAGCCTGCGTCTCACACGTATAAAAACATTTATCATTATGCCAAATACATTTATGTAATTCTTTCACTTGCGATTTTGTAACTTTTTTTGAAACAAAGCCGATTGTGCTCTGATGGATTCGATGACATGAATTCATATTTGTCTTGCATGTGTTTACAAGAATTCCGTTTAGTGAGAAATTGAGATACCGAAAACAATGCCCAAAATACTAAAATGGAAAAGTCATTCAATTTTTTTTTAAAAAAAGAAGAGCGGCCCGGTTGGCCCAGGGCAACGCCCGAGGGCAGATTTTGGCCCAGCCCAACGCGCGAGGGTGGAGCATAGCCGTCGATTTGATCCAACGGCTGAAGACAGCGGGATCAGTGGGTATAAAATACGGCGCCCCCTCCCCTAACCCTAAAAATAGCTCAGTCTCTTCTCTCCTCCCCGACCTCCTCACTCACCCCCGGCGGCGCCGATCCACCACGGGCCGCAGCCTCGTCCCCTCCCTGTCGCGCGCCTCCAACCCTACCCGCCGTCGCTCCTCGTCCCCTCCCGTCGCGCCTCCGCCCAAGGCCGCCGTCAGCGGGTATCGGCAGGAGCGGATGGGGCCGCCGCCCGCCCCCGGCAGCCACCTCATCCCCTTCCCGTCGCTCCTCCTCCCCGTCCCCTTCTCCGTCCCAGCACCTCCGCCCCGGGCCGCCGTCAGCGGGGATCGGCAGGAGCGGACATGGCAAGCTGCTGGCCGCCGGCGGTTCCTTCGACTTGTGTTCGTGCATCCCCCTTTCGATTCCCTTCTTCGGATCTGTTTCAAGCATCTTTTCTTTTCTGGTTGAACTTTTCTGATCTGCTGCTTGTTCATGCGCTTCCTTGACGATGAGAACAAAAACAAGATGATTATATCTAGGATCGTCCGCATATGGTTTGTGATTTGGGATAAATATTGTATTTACTTTTATCAATGTATGGTTATGGACCTCGTGAGATTTGTTTATTTTTTAATCTTTGATTTATGGGCTTTGCCAGTTGTTCTATCTTGTCATGTGCATTGTGTTTGTATATGGGCTTTGCTTGTACATCGGGTGAATCAAAAAATCGGGTGAATCAAAAAATGTATCACGTGGGTGAATAATTTGGTAAAAAAAAACCGCACGCAGGGTTACAGGGGCGACCAAATTATATAGCAGGAACTACATTCTGGCGGGGCTTTGGTGGGCCATATTTATGCGTGTGGGATCAACTAAAATCCACCGTTCGATGATTAATTCAGATTAGATCTGAGGGCTTAAGTTGTAGATGGTTAGATATGTGTGTGGTAAAAAAAGAATTTTAATTAACTCGTCCTTTATTGTATAGATTAAATTTTACTACGATCAAGATATACCCTCCGTTGGATCTTCTGCTGCCATTTAATCTAACGGTTAATTTTATTTAATTTTGGCCCACGAGTCCTAAGCACCTTCGGATGTTCAGACTATGTGCAGCAGAATGTGTAAATGCATTGTGTATTTACTATTTCAACTATTTTTTTTTCTGTAAACAGTGTCGCTACAATGTATAGCCAATCTATTTACACGACCCACTGCATAGTCTTACATGGTGCCAGCAAAATCCAACGCACGAGATGGACCAATGGCAAAATCCTAAGCACGAGAAAGATGGCAGTCGATTCTTACGCGTTTCTGCCATCTCGCCCAGATATTTTTTTCACAACTTCATCTACCCAGTCGTATTTTTTAGCCATAAATACCACGCGCGAGTTTGTTTCTCGAGAGGAGTCCTAACATCAGCGAATACATAGTACCGAACCAAACATATCAGTATACAACACACGTATCAATAAACCGTCCTGGATCAAATTCATAGGGCCCAATAACAATGAGCAATACATCAAGAACTTAGTACAAAATATAATACCAAATTGATGAAATACAACGTTGCGTTTATAAACTACAAAATACACAGGTATAATCCCAAATCGCCCTTGCAACTTTTGAAGAACCATGTTAATAACCATGGTTCAGAAAATTCATGAAAGCAAATCTACTAGCACATGCGAGAACATAGAAGAGCACCGAAAAACAAGGAGAAAATCAGAGGGTATCCAAGAATGAACGAGCTGAGAAAAGAATGATTTAAGAAAGAACTTGTGGGGTGGCAGTGGCAGGTGAGCAATAGGGATGAGAGAGAGCTCTGAACCAGAGCGACGCTCGCCATGCGGAGGCCGGACGAGTGGACGAGCTCACCAGGTCAGGCGTGCGCGCCGGCGCCGCCATGACCAGCCGACCAGGTGAAAAGGGAGAAGTGTGAAGCTGGGGTTTGTTCGCCGGCCTGCTGACGTTATGTGATGGCGTCCACAGATCTTTTCCGAGTAAACGGTTGAGATTCACTCTGGCCAATGTTGGTGGGCTCTCGCTTTGGGCCACCTTGCGTGCACGATTGGGCCAATTCTTGTAGAGCAAATTTTGTACCTTTGTCCACCTATGATCCTTCAACTCTCCTATGAGCATCAAATTTTAAACCTGCACTCGTAGGTGGACAAAGGTACAAAATTTGCTCTACAACAACTCTAACTACTAGATATGCCAGGTCCATTCTTGTCAATCAATTCTTGTACCAAATTTTGCATGCCTAACTTATGAGGTACCAAATTTCTCGGTGATTGATTGACAAGATTATTTGTTATCTAATGAGCTTATGAGTGCAGATTTAGTTATGAAATTAATAATAGTTGCTCATTGAATATTGTGAAGGGCCCCTAACTCTATTGGTTCATTTCATGGAAACGGACGTGGTTTTCATTCGTATCTCGAAGACTAAGGACTCTTCTAGAGTCAATGATCATAGGAGTTAAAGGATCATCGCTTAGATAGAGTTTTCTAACTTTTTAGTGTCCGCGCTATTAAGGGGAGTCAATGGCTAGTAGCTTGATTGAGTGAACCACCAAGTTAATGATGCACACACAAGCCTAAAGTTATAAATACATCAAAGGAGCAAGCTATAAAGGTACATGGCCAAAGGAACTCAAGGAAACTTCAAAACTCTTGAAGAAAATCAAAACCAGCAGGAAATGCATAGACCGGATGGTTCGGTCTAAAAAAATGGGCAGAGCATACCATGTTATTGCAAGAGATTTTCATACACGGTTTGAACTCCATGGAAATCAGTTGGACAGGAAGGTCCGGTCTAGGGATTACGGACCATTCCATGGACCAAGAAATAGAGGGATTCACTTTGGCAAAGAGGAAGCAAGATACATGGATCAGATGGTCCGGTCTGAGAAAGCCGTCCGAAGAACATACCATTTAACCCGAGGGGGTGAAACCCTCGGACAGGAAGTTAAAAGGGACGGTCTGAGAAGACCGTATGTAGACCGTCCTATATTACTCGATGATTGGGGTTTTGGAAGGAACTGAAGCCTATAATGGACCGGATGGTCCGGCCTGGGATGTCCGTACCAAACTTCGGACAGAAGTACGATGACGCAAGTGTTCAGTGACCGTTGGAAAGTGCATGGACCGTATGGTCCGGTCTGCACAAAAAGTGAAGAGCGGACCATCCGGTCTACTCTGCGTCAGCCCTCTCTTCTCCAACGGCTCTATTAACTTGGGGAGGCTATAAATATGGGTTCCTTCGGTTCATTTGGTGTTCTTTGACACTCCAGCTACTACTTACGCTCAGAGAGCCATTGTGCTTCAACTATTTGCATCAACCACTCACAAATTCACTTTGAGAGCAAGATCAAGGTTTAGGTTTGTGCGTATCTATCTTGGTGAGGATCAAGATTAAGTGAAGACCGGCGGCTTGTTACTCTTGGTGATTGGCAGCACCTAGGCGGACTTGGTGACCGGAGTGTGTTCTCGGAGCTTGCTAAGGAGATTGTGAAAGCCTAAAGAACAAAGGTGTACAAGGCTTGAGCTCCACCTTGCCGGGATCGCGAACGGAGACTCTTAGTGAGTGCCCACAAGCATGGGAGGTAGCAATACACTCTAGGGTGTGCTGCAACGTGGACTAGGGGAGGGTGACAAACCTCCGACACCACGGGAAAAAATCCGGTTGTCTCTTCCCCTTGTTCCTCTACTTGATGCTCTTGCCTCTTTGCGTATTTTCATGGATTGCATCTTGTAGTCACCATGCTTAGTCTTCTTCTTGGCTAGTATCTCTCTTGTTCTTATGGTCATTGGTGTTGCTAGTGGTAGAGTCCGTTGTCGCTTTCTTTTCAACTAGCATGTGTAGGCTTTCCTTTTGTTGTTGAGTAGTTTAGCTTCGTATAGAGGGTGAAGTGGGCTAATTTGTAGTGTTGCTAGGTTAAGGATTTTCGATTAGAGTTTAAAATTAGCCCAATTCACCCCCCTCTTGGGCATCCGATCCTTACAACCACACTCTCCCCAAAATAAGAAAACATGCTAGTTAACTTCTCCGCACCAACCAAGACACCTTTGTGTGGAAGCCTGCCGACATGTCGGGGATCCCTAGGGAAGTTGCCGAGCACTCATTGAACAACTGACCTGGCTCTGGGCCAGTCACCCAACTCCTATGTTGCTTCGACGAAGGCGGATGAATGGCTATAGATAGAATTTTGTATTAGTCAGTGTATAGACTATTTCGATATCTAAGGTTGCTTCAAATGAAAAGGTGTAAACTACTTAGTAAGTTTGATATTTTATCGATATCTACATTTTTCATTCAAATTTCATCGCAATGCAAGCCCATAAGTAAAGATTATGAATTTTTAAAACATGTAGACCAAAAATAGGACGTCACTCCATTTGAAATGTGAATTTTATTAAATTGATAGAATTTAATTTGTTGGGGGTGGCTAATGCACGATTGTGCGTTAGGCCGGTTGCACGGCTAGTTCATTTTAGAAATTTTTTTCCTATTTTAGGATTTTTTTTACAACAATTTTTTGTTACCTACGTGATTTTCTGCCCCCGTTTCATTTAGACACACAGAAGGTAGAAACACATACAGGAAGTAGGAAAATGCAAGACACAAAATCATGAATAGACAATTATAGTGTTTTTGATAGGCAAAGACGCTAGGGTCACTAGCCAATAATACTAGCACCACTAGGCAACAATCAAATGATATTTTGCCTAATGAAAAGGCTTTGTTGCCTTATGAAAACCATAATTTTGCCTAACTAAAAACTACAAAACCACTTAATGGCGAGGTGGGGTGCTCGGGAAAGGAGGCTTGGAGAGGAGTTGGGCAGCCTGAGGAGGAGAGCTTCCATGGCCGGCGGAGGCGGGACACCGGGCGGAGAGGATGAGGATGCTGTTGGAGAAGCGCCGCCGGACGGCGAGAAGTGGGGGAAGGAGGCTCACCAGCCTTGTTCCTAGGAGGCGTGGAGGTGGACAAGGCAGCCATCGACGTGGATCCAAGGAGCGCGACGGCGGGTGTGAGGGCTGATCCGATGGACGATTAGAGAGGAGGAGGGCGCCGCGGGGGCCGGCAGCTAGCACAAGGGAGGCACGGGAGCTGGCGGCCGAGCGTGCGGTGTGGTGGCTCGGCAGAGGCACTGGGAGAGGATTAGGTGGGGAGGATGAAGAAAATAGGAGTGAATAAGGGAGCTATAGGATAAGGATAAGGTTGCCGTGCGATCGAACGAAAATATGACTGATAGTAAATTCAATTGTCAGGGGAGATGTATATTTGTAAAAAAACTGCTTATTTAGAAAACGAATTAGTAGATTTTTGGCAAATTTTGCCGTGGAACACTGAAAAAATGCGTAATATGCTGATACACACCGCAAACGTCAAAATTGGCCGGGTACCATTACAAAATCGCGTTCCTTTTGCTATAACACATGCAGCGAATAAAATATTATTTCTTCAGATTTTGGGGGAGAGAAGGCATAGGAATTGACTCTTTTGCCCCCTTCTTCTTCGATCTCTCCTCTTACCCACCGACGCATCTTCCTGCACCCATCGGCACATCTCGCCGCCGCTCTACCCCTACCCCGGCGCGGCTCCCCTCCACCGGTGCGTCTCCCTGCCCGCCGCCATACCCGAGCCCGAGTCCACCGCCATGCCTGAGCCAAGCCCCTGCTCTCTCTTTCTCTCTCCCGCGTCGACCTGGAGTTTCCCAAGCTGTCCACCACGGGACCGCCTGACCCGCCGGACGAGAAGGCCGCCGCCAAAGACGCGGCTCCTCCTCCAACTCCCGCGGATGACGGTGCCGCAGAGGCAAAGCCGCGGGCATAGGCAGGGCACGGCGCACGGGAAGTGGAGAGGCTCCCTCCGCCATGCGCCGTAGTTCTCCCCGCCGTGGATGACGGTGTGGCGGAGGCAAAGCCGCGTGGGCACAGGCAGTGGCGCAGAGCATAGGAGGTTGAGCGGCCGCGGCAGCTCGGAGCACAAGCAGCGGCGGTGGCGGCCTTGTCGGTCGTGGCCGGGGTGCGTTGAAGAAGAAGAGGGCAAAAGAGTCCATTCCTATGCCTTCTCTCCCCCAAAATCTGAACAAACAATATTTTATTCGCTGCGGTGTGTTATAGCAAAGGAACACAGTTTTGTAATGGTACCTGGCCAATTTTAATGTTTGCGGTGTGTATCAGCCTATTATGCGTTTTTTCAGTGTCCCAGAGCAAAATTCACCTACAAAACCGGGAATATTTCATTCATAATTTTTTGTGATTGCATCCCAAAACTTACGAAGACACCCTTGAAATAAAAGGAAAATACACTCTAGTCCTTGTAAGCTCCCGGTCGTCCTCGTCACCGGCGGTCGGAGTAGCCACACGCTTGAAGCCGACCTCCTTCCCGACGAAGAAACAACACAGTTTTTTATTGCCTCCATAAGCAGGACCTCGAACACATCGACGTGCACTGAAATCGCTGAACGCCCTGGCCGAAGATGGCCACCAGCCATCGCATCACCGGGAGACAAAGAATCTGGCGCCTCGAAGACCAGTAGCAGCCCAGACTCACCAGACGATGGCACAACCCGAAGGGGAAGAAAACCACAAAAACAGGTGGGAACCAAAGACCAACCCGAATCCTCATCGAGCTGGTAGAACAACCTCCCAAAGCTTCCACTAGCGCTAACGCCGACGAAGACGAGGAAGGGACACCGACCTGTAGCTGAAGCAAGATGTAGAACTAACCTCGCATGCGCCTCACCGGCGTCAACGTCGACAACATAGGCGCCACCAGTACCAGAGATATGGAAGAGAAACCTAACCCTAAGTGGTGATATAAAAGTCGCCGCCGGGATACTCACGCAGCTCTCATTGAAAACCTCGCTGTGGAAGTCCACGCCATCGAGGAGAGCTCGGAGCAGCAAAAGTCCGCACGTCGTCGTCAACAACTCCATCGGGAGACTCACACAGCTGACCATGGTGTCCGAAGGCTCCACCGGCAACTGTCCTTATTCTACTAAATCTACAGCCTCTAACTAAGCTACTAGCGTTACCGGACGTCGATCTGTCGGGACCCCACCCACTCTGGCGCCGGTGAGGCCACCAGAGGAGGGGAACCCGAGAGATCGACGCCGTTTCTACGCCGTAGATGGGGAAAGAAGACTCTTCTCGTGCCTAGATTTTTTGAGGTTCCATCTTTCGTGCTATTTGCACGTATTGCGGGCCCAAAATTGCAACGCCGTTTCACCGGCTGCCATTTTGCTAGGCTGCTGGCCCATTGGCCCTGTGACTGTGAGGCTCTCCGGGTACCAAATCCTGTGTGGCCGCTTCCGCCCAAAACCCAAAACCTTTGCCGTCCCAGTCCCAGGGAGAAGAGGCGGCCCCGGAGACCATGGCGGCGGCGGCGGGAGCGGGAGATGATGTGGTGGAGGTGGCAGTTCAGCTACCTCCTCCGTCGGAGGATCCCCTTCACCAGGAGAAAAAGGTACGGCGCGAGCGTAAGAAAGAAGCTCCGAGCTCGGCTCTTTTGGTTGGATTGGATTTTCCTCTTGGTCATGTGAAGTTTGGTTATGGCCGTTGTGACGTTCGCGCTGTGAATTGTAAGCTGGTAATTCCAGGAGAACTTTGATACTTAGCTTTCAGTATAAGCTGTGCTAAGGTTGGCCTTTGGTCTGAAAATGTTAAGATTGGTTAAAGCGCGCCTAAGTCAAGCTTAGGAATTGTATTGTAAACCTAAGCTGTCTTTTTAGGAAACAGTAGAAATCAGCTATGTTTAGATGGGGGCCGGATCAAAATTGGCTTGTGGTCAAGAGAATCAGATGGGAAAAACTAAAGGAGATAGATTTGATAGGCAATCACGTGCAATCTATTTACATGAGTATACAATTGCTGGATTTTATTATCATTTTGCTGAAGTAGAACCAACCCAAGAGGTTTGGTGCATGACTGATATAGTTAGTTTAAATATTTGCTGTTCTGTTGCTGTCTGTTCTGTTGTTGTTGTTGTTTGAGCAGATTTAAATCTTTTTAGTGAAGGATTGGGAGTTTCCCTTTCTTAGGCCTTGCTGATCCCTTTCAATCCCTTCCAATCCCCCAAACCGAACAAGCCATTATGGTGCAAAATTTCACATTCCTTGTAAGCGAGTTAGGATATGATAGATGGTTATTTTTGCTGTCCCTGAAGACAAATTCGCAGCAGAAAGCGGTTGCTATCTGTTTTTATGTGGTGATTTACTGAATCTTAAGGATTGCTGTTCTTGGTGTGTATCAACTTCATAGTGACAGCCTACCAGGCTACCACGGTGCTTGATTCTGAGACAGAGACTAGTATGGCTTGTCATATGCATTTCTTTTATCTTGTGTTGTGATTGAAGTGCATCGTGGCAAATGTTGACTTGGGATAAACTGATGTCTTTGCTTTCTATAGACATAAAATTTTGCTGGTCTCATGTTTCTGTGGAGAACAGCAAAATTTTCAGTAACTTCGTTTCGTTTCTTCTTAAATGCAGAGGATATTGGAAAGCAGGAACCTTTCTTGTGCAATTCATGTCCCCATGTCATGTCCTGCTGCTGATGCCCTTAAATTACTGGTTAAGATAATTCAAGCTGCTAGGGTAGTCTATATGGATGAGGTATTCTATGCTGTATCACTCATTATTGATTTGCTTATATAGGAAAAGGATCTGGAGTTTATCAGCCCCCCTAAGTTGTAATTGAATGATTTGTGTCAATTTTCTGCAGCTAGAGCTTTACTTTGCTGGAGATGATGATATTGGTCCATTCTCGGCAAGGAATGAACTTGAATCTCTAAATCTTTTGTTCAAAATAGTGAACAAATTGCTTCTTACTTCTGATGCAGCTGCCAATGAAGTACTGCAGACATTACATGATGATATAGTTGTTAGGCTAAGATCTGTTGGGATGCCAGACGATTACCAGATGGTTGTTCAAACACAGAGCCATGATGCTGAAGATTCTCTTCTGAAATGGGGGGAGCATCATGGTGTTAAATCAAAATTACAGATAGCCTGTAAGTCTCCATACAACTTGCTGATAAATCATGAGTGCTTTGTGCATATGTGCAGTGTTACTATTACATATTGAAAATGGAGACCCTTTTCTACATTCTTTGTTAGAGCATGTATGTGACAATTAGCTAAAATCTTGATAGTGTAATCCTTTGATATTTGTTATTTTTTTTCTTTCTGCTCTTAATTGTGTTTCCAAATAAATAAATTCTATTTGATTGCTTATGTTCATCCTGTCATAGCAAATGTTTTGATAATTTAAAGTATTTTAACCAGAAGATAGTTGAGCTAGTGGAATTGATGATGGATCAGTTGATGCTACTGAAAGAGAGAGAAGTTTGTTTGCTCTTTACTGTATACTAGGACCCTTAGCTATCCTTTTTTTTGACCATTCTAATTTGACTGTGCATGTATTTTAGTGTAGCCATGAATGCTCTGTACATGGATTTATTGTATCAGCATACATATCGTTGATCTGATTCCAGAATTTCAGTTTTTCAAGGAACTGGAAGAGGGATGGTAGCTTCTGAAAGTATAGGTGTGGGGGATATTGCTCTGGAAATTCCAGAGTCCCTTATCATATCTGAGGAACTTCTTTGTCAGTCTGAAGTGGTATGTTCTCCCATGGTAATCTAAGGGGGTGTTTGGATCCCCTGGCTAAATTTTAGCTCCTGTCACATCGGATGTTTGGACGCTAGCTAGAAGTATTAAATATAGTCTAATTATAAAACTAATTGCACAGATAAATGGCCAGACAAATTTATTAAGCCTAATTGATCTATGATTAGCAAATGTGATGCTACAGTAACCATTCGTTAATCATGGATTAATTAGGCTTAATAAATTCGTTTTGCTGTTTACTTCTCGACTGTGTAATTAGTTTTCTAATTAAACCGTATTTAATACTTGTAACTAGCATCCAAACATTCGATGTGATATGGGCTAAATTTTAGCCCCTGGATACTTTCAGATGTTTCATAAGCACCTAAAGACTTTCAGATTTTGTTGGACTGACCAAAAAATTGGGTTTCTGATTTGTTTATAAATTAGTTTTCTATGCTGTTTGCAGTTTTGTACATTAAAAGATCTCGATAATATCACTTCTGAGACTATGTTATTGTTGTGGAGCATGAGAGAGCGGTATAATCCATCTTCAAAGTTTAAAACATACTTTGAGACACTCCCTGCAAATTTTAATACAGGTGAAAGCAGTTTGCTTTATTCTGTAAAGAAAAGTCCATATTCTACTTGAAATAATCATTTCAGCAAATGCACTTCCAGGCTTGAGTTTTGGAATTGATGCACTTGCTGCATTAGAAGGAACCCTTCTTTTTGATGAGATAATGCAATCTAAGCAGGTAAACCATTATGGTTTGTGACATTGTTTTTTAATTCTTAAATCATTGCCTAACTGTTATGAAGCAGGATTTCGTTTTTTATTGCAGCACTTGCACCAGCAGTATGATAACTTATTTCCCTTGCTATGCACAAATTATCCTGAGATATTCAGAAAGGATTTATGCACATGGGATAATTTTCTGTGGGCATGTGAACTATGGTATTCCAACAGTATGATGGTTGTTCTAAGCAGTGGGAAATTATCTACGTGCTTGGTTCCTGTTGCTGGACTTCTGAATCACTCGGTTTGTAGTTCTATCCCTGGAAGATTTCTTTCATTATTCTTCAGATTTGTTTCTCATGTTCTCTTTTTCATAATTTCTCAAGGTGTCCCCTCATATTTTGAACTACGGTCGAGTAGATTCAGCTACAAAATCCTTGAAGTTTCCGTTGTCTAGGCCTTGTGACGCAGGGGACCAATGTTTTCTCAGTTATGGGAAACATCCAGGGTCACATCTTGTTACATTCTATGGTTTCCTACCAAGAGGAGATAATCCTTATGATGTTATACCTTTAGGTAATCTATTATGGTAGTTATATTCCAAGCTGCACGTATATCAGTAAATAGAGGTTATATTGTTCATTCTTGCCATTGAAATGTTGGTTGGCCTAGATCTCAAATGATTAACTTATTTGCTACAAGGGTTTAGTCTGGAGATTTTGATTTTCGTCCAACCACCATGGGTATTTCAATAGCTGAGAGACTAAACACAGTTTTCATGAATAGCAAGCTTCCCATCTGGCATCAATGGTTTTCGTGCATCTTTTTTTCACTATGCGTACAAGTAAAATATAGATGAAATCATGGTACATATGCATGATTGTGTGCAGATCTTGATACATCTGCTAATGAGGAGGATAGCGCAGTTCAGTCTGTGAGTACAAGCCAAACCACTCATATGGTCCGTGGTACATGGATGTCCAGATATGGAGAATTTCCCATGTATGGCCTTCCTCAGCCTTTGCTGTCCCATCTCCGAGCTGCTCTAGGTTGTGATATTGACGAATCCACTATGGAGGCTGATGTAAGGATGCTGTCATGTTTTCATGAATGATGTGTGAGGTATGTTATGTGGTTGATATTCATCTGACCCCCACCTTTTCATTGTGCTTTCAGATCAAGGAAAATGATAGGGTGCTGCTGGAAACACTCCTGTCCATATTTAATCCCATGCTGGAAGAATTGCCCGAGCCAGATGACTCTGACCGGTGATGCTTCATGCTCAAACCCATTTTCTATTGGGGCCATACACCAGCATCACTTACCCACTGTAGTTCATCTTATTTCCTGCAGGGAGAGCGCCAGTTGGGATGTGGAGCTATCATTGAACTACAAAGATCTGCAGAGAAGGATTATATCGTCCATCGTCACTTCCTGTACCACAGCCTTGGAAAAAATTTAAATCCCAGTTGGGTTGCTTCATTAATTGAATTGCAAAGACACAATGGGGGTCTGTTGGAATGCGTCTACTGTGCTGACATGTAGATTACGAAGCTGTTGCACGTGAGTTAGCTGCAACCAACTGCAATTTGCGCTCTCCCGGATGACTGCCTCTACTAACTGAAGAAGCTCGGGTCCGTTTCTTTCGGATGGTTTCCCGTGGATGTTCTAGAGCCAAGGGATTTAAAATGAACGACGCTGAGGGCTCGGTCTTCGATGTGGACTCTATTGCGTGAGTAAGCACTCCGCAGGCTGGTAAAAGAATGGAGCCTCAATCATGAAATGCTTGATCCGACAAATGCACGAGCCATGAGTTGTGCCTCTGTGGCTTGAGATTTAAGATGCAATTGATTGTTGCCGCATACTAGCTTTTGGCGAAAGCTACTCTTGAACTAATTTATTTGGAATTGAACTTTTTTTGGAGTACTCTGTTTTTAAACTAGTTTTAGCCCAATGTGGTCCTGTACTTAAATCACCAAGGCTATCCACATATCATATTATATCTTTGTCATCGAGATTCCATCTTATACATCACAATTCTCTGCACTCGTGATACTCCGTGTCACGTTAGGGGTGCAAATAGTGTGGATAATTATCCGATCCAAACCGAATTCAATTTATATGCATATAGGGAGGATTTTTTTATATCCATGCGGATGCGGATAATCTGAATCTGATTTACGTGCAGAAGCGGAGTACGATATGGTATCACCAAAATCTGATGGATACGGAGTATTCGATGTTGGAACGTGGATTATCCGATGCTTATCTACCTGATAATAAAGAGAGGGTTTTTTTTTTTCCACCGAGACTTTTTCGTCCACCCGATGCCGCATGCACCGCGCTCGCGCATTGGCCTCCGCAAGCGTCGTAGACGACCCCGTCCCCTCCGCCATCGGCCTGGCCTCCGCAAGCGAGCGCATTGGCCTCCGCAAGCGTCGTCTGTCCCCGTCCCCTCCGCCATCGGCCTCCAGGCACCCTCCGTTTGGAGTCCTTTTGGGCCATGTAGCGTATCCTCCTGGGCCCAATGAAAAAAAAAAGACTCAATCAAATCTGTATATGACGCTGCATCTCAAATCAAATTGAATAGTGCCAAATCGACTTTGAAACTGAAGCTGAACATACTAATAACCGTTCAACAATCTTGAGGCTTGAGCACATTGTGACAAACTTACCAAGGCTAAATGGGCAACGGAAAACTTCAGGCAAGAAAAACACCCATAGATCCGGTGGTTGCGCAAGCCTTGGACAAGGAGAAGTGAAAGAAAAGAAAAATCAAACAACCAATGCTGGCGATCCAAATCAGAACGCAAGAACAGTTTCAACCAAGCTGCGGTCAAGGACGGGTGAACCCTGACAGGTTGACGGAGCCCGAGCCTCCTCCGGTACTGGGCAACTGGGGATAGGGTTTCACGGGAGTCGCGTGGGCGATCTGCAGAGCGTTCGGCTGCTTTCTCACTGTGCCCTTTTTGGGCTGCTTGGATGTACTGGACTAGAAGTGTGCTTTTTATTTGGGTCGACGGGCTTTTATCTACACAATTTTATATGATATAAGTTTTAACTACATAAATCTTTCTTTTGTCTATACTTTTATAACTAATGTTCCATATTAAAATATACGCCAATATGTTATAGCATTTGATGAAAATAATTACAACTTCAATGGAAATATACTAATGTAAATTTTTGAAATATCCCAATATCGTGCCATTTATTTTGAGAAAAGGAAAAAACAATAAATGCAACTAGAGACCTATTTAAAACGTATGAATTACAAATACATCGTGTAAATATTTAAAATATATTTATTTTAAAAACAACTAACCAGAATGATACACAAAAAATTATCATAATATCAGACCCAATGCAACGTAGGGGCATTTTCCCTAGTAATAAAATAATATCCGATTATTTTGGCAGCAAGAGGGTCAACAATGTTTGATTCATGAAAAAAAGCTAATATTACAATACGAAAATTAAAAGAGGAAACAAAGCGTACCAAATCAAATTACCAAAATATTATTAGTTGCACGTGCACTTTCATTTCATTGCAACCGTGCTCTCTGTCCTCTTCTTCCATGTACTACAATCCTTGCAATCCTCGTCTTCTAGTGCGTAGATGAGTTTTATTAGTGAATCATCTAGCGCTCCAGCAGTTCAGTCCCATCCTGCTAACTGTGTGACATATTATGTTGTTTATTATTTACATAGTACTTTGTTATTTTATATTTTATAGCTATTTACAAGTTATTCTATGGATTATTAAATTTAAATTTATGAATTATTGATCGCTACGAAAAAATAGATGTAGACATGTATTACTTGAACTTTTAAAATCCGTTTCCGCTCCAACACCGGTCCGACTCCGTACCATTTCCGACATCCTACAAAATCCATATCCATATCCGTAACCATACAATAATATCCGCTCCGCTCCGAATCCAACGAAAAAATAGGACTGGGATATGGAAAAGTGTTATCCACTTCGATCCCATTCGTTTGCATCCATAACTTTTATCAATTGCCCACCCCACCCAGCCTAGATCCTTCCCCTCCCTATCTTGTCTTCTTCCACATCTAACATTCCAACGCTTCCTTCCCTGATCTGCCTCTATGTTGCCCTCTCGTCCGCTAGCCTCCTCTCTATAGTCATCAGTTATCGCCCTCCTCTTCACCGCCTTCTCCCGCCTCCTCTCCCACTATCCGCCGGTCCTCTCCTCTCTCCCACCATTGCCTCTCCCATCAACTGCCACTCCCTTCTCTCTCTCCCACTGCCACTACCCTATCCTCTCCCACTCGGCATCTCTTGAGGCCTCTGCCGCTCTTTTCCTCCGGCTGACGCTCTTTCGATAAGGTGACGATGAGGCAACACAGTGCCCCCACCCACCCACCCACCCACAATCTCCTCCCTTCCCTCTGTCGGATTCAAACCACTACTTCCCAGTTCTCTCCTCCACCCCTCATAGATCTTGTTAGCACCCGTCGCACACTGGCATGGCACGAACCAAGAGGCCGAGAGATGACACAAGAAGGAGCCATGTGGTGGAGAGAGATGTGACAAAATAGCACGCTAAGGCCTCCACATATGTTGTAGGAGGAGGCTTGTGGCATTTTACGGTGTGGCATCCAATAGACCGTTGTGGGTATTGAGTGTAGAGTGTACCGTTCCCGGTACCCACCGTGGAGAGCCTAAGCACCAATAGGACTAGCTGCTAGCAACACTTGCTTTAAATTCAATAATGCAAATGGAGGGTACAAGCATATACAGACTACAAAGGTTACATCCAAGACTTGATTGATATGCCCCAAAATCTATAAGCTGGGAAGTCGTCCCCTCTAGTAGGGCTCAAAGTTATCAAAATTTTGATTATGTCATCCTATTTTACGATTTGAGAATCAAATTTAGAGGGTATTGTTCTATTAATCTAGTTATTAGAATATGCAATTTTTATGATCCTTAAGTCCATATGATTTGGGTATTACCAAACAATTCTCTAATGTGAATTCGATTTAGGGCAAGCGCTGCTAATAGTGGTGCCACTAGCCGGTACCTAGGCCCACTCCAATTTTCAAATTTCGTCCATGTAAAGCCATCTCCAACAAAAGAACCTTCAAGCTATGCAAATCTATTTTGGGGTCTTAATCAAATAGTTTTTTTAATGTGCAAAGCACATTTTTCATTAAGGTGAAAAGAGAGTTAAACTAATGCAAGGGTCGACACTGGACCACAAGACCCATAAGAAAAAGAGACAAAACAAGGAAGAAGAAAAAGAAAGGTTTCATGTCCCTCCAGCCATATCCAAGGATGGTAGGGGGTAGAGAAACCTGCACAACTACATATCCCAGCTTCCTCAACCACTAGTTGTGACAATGCAACCCTCCTAACAAAACCTATTGTTCCTCTCTTCCCACAAACTCTAAAAGATCAGGACAACCAACATGTCGAAGCTCATTCTAAGAGGCTTTGTGACTCGCTTCCTAGCATCTGCCCACCAAGCAGGGAATGACCCCTCATGCAAATATGACGCCAAGTGCTAGAAGCCATAATGACGAGACACCTAAACCATGTATTCCTACTATCCAAACAACTTATAAGTGGATGATCGATGGTCTCCCGCTCCTAAGTGCAGAGGGCACAAGTGGTGTCATCCCGGAGACTGTGCTTAATAGTTGGTCAGAAGCCTAGTAACGACTAGGGAATGCGAGCCAAATGAAGAAGCAACATTTATTGGGTGCCTTCATTTTCTATATAGTATGGCCCTTTGTAAGGAATGTGCCGGGGTATCCGACCCTAGAGGGGGAGGGGGTGTAAGGAAAATGACTTCATATGCCATATTTCCATGGTTGTGTTTTAGTAATTGATTGATAACCAACACTTGGACTAATAAACTTGTCTAGATGCACATTCATAGGTATTTAGGTCCAAGGGATGAAGAAGAAGAAGAAGAGCCGAAGAAAAGGCCCGAAGGGCCACCACAATTATCCGGGTAGCGGAACCCCCGTTGGGGCGGCCCTTCGGGTCTTTTCTTTGACTCTTCTTATTCTTCATCCCTTGGACCTAAATACCTACGAATGTGCATCTAGACAAGTTCATTAGTCCAAGTGTTGGTTGTCAATCAATTACCAAAATTCAACCATGGAAATATGGCATATGAGGCCATTTTCCTTACACCCTTAAATGGAGGAGTGCCCATGGAAAAACGTTCTAAAGACTGGTGTTGAGAAGGAAGAACCATCTGTCGTCCACTTTCGAATGAAGTCATCTAGAATACCAAGGTTCAACTGTTCAAGTGGAAGGTACGGTCTGCGAAGACCGGACTAACCTCCGTACCAAGTTTCCTGAAGGGGTGAAGGAATAGAAGCCTGGCGAGTTACAAAGACCGGATGGTACGATCCATGAAGATCGGACCATGTTTCTCGAGGAGGCTGAGAAGTGAAGGCTTTGGAAGATACACAGACCAGAAGGTACGGTCTAGAAGACCGTCCAAAGAGCGTACCAAATAACCCGTGGGCACCAAACCCTCGGACGGGCAGTAAGATAGTACGATCTGTGAAAACCGTCCATGGACCGTCCTAAGAAACTCAAGGCTGGGGACTTTGAAGGACTTGCAGTGCACAACGGAACGGTTGGTACGGTCTCTATAAACCGTACTAACCTTCGGACTAAAGTACAGTGACGTGGGATTTCAGTGACCGTTGGAAAAGTGAACGGACCGGATGGTCCGGTCTATGAAAAATGCTTGGAACGGATAGTACGGTCTACACTGTGTCAGTAGCCCGTTGGAGCAACAGCTAGTTCGTGTTTAGGGGCTATATAAGCCACCCCACCCGGCCATTTCAAGTGTGTTGAAGCCAGTGAAGATCAGAGCAAGTGTGAGAGAGCATTCCAAGCATATCCATCACTCCAACCACCATATGAGAGCTTAGTGCACATCCAAGCTAGGTTAGAGCTTAGAGAGAGTGAGTTTGCGAGCTCTTCTTGTGTGTTGCTCCTGCGAGAGCAATTGGAGAAGCCTTGGCTGCGGTCAAGCCACTTGTACTCATTGCTAGACCCTCATTCCTTGGTGTGGAGCGGCGGCGACAACTTGTGCGGGGACAAGGAGACCCTACAAACTCCATAGTGAAGAATCCGGCGCCTTGTGATCGAGAGAGACGGTGGCGGTGGCTAAGCCTTGGTGGCTTGGTGGCACTTAGCCTTTACTTGCCGTGAGCCATTTGGTGGCGAGCGCAAGATGGTGATCGGGAGAGTCTTGGTGCTTGGCTCGGATATTGCCTTTGGTGGCGAGCCCGTGGACGTAGCTCTTAGTGGTGAACCACGTTAAATCTCCGTGTGTCCTCGGAAGTTTGCATCCCCTTGCCCTTATCTCTTTACTTACCGTATTTACGTTTTCGCATGTTTTGCTTGTGTGCCTTTAGCTTTCCTAGTTAGTTTGATTAGGTTTGGCTCTAGGTTGCAAGTCTTTTAGGTAAGTTAGAGAGCGCATAGATAAAGCTTAGACTTAACTAGCATGTGTAGGATGCGATAGGTTTATCTTTATGCACTAGATAGCCCTAGGTTTTAGTTGAGCGATTAGCGACCCAATTCACCCCCTCCCCCTCTTGGGTCGGATACCTCGGCACATTCCTTACAATTGGTATCAGAGCTAGGGCTCACAATCTCTTGCGAGAATAGCCAATTCAATTGGCAAATTTGTGAGATAGCTCGTAGGAGTGCCGTTGGCTTCACTGCCAAGTGAGTTTCTATGTCCGGGGAAGGGATGAGTACCGATAGGGCTCCGTTTTTCGATGGGAAGGGCTTCCCTCGGTGGAAGGTGCTCATGGAAGCACATCTTCAAGCCCGGGGGCTTGATGTTTGGCGTGTCACGAAAGAGGGCATGTGTAGCAACACCGTTCGCGAGAAACAATTTGATGCGATTGCAAAATCAACTCTCTTGTTCTCTCTTTGTGATGATGTGTTCAACCGTGTGTTTGCTTCACCTAATGCTCATGAGCTATGGAAGCAAATCGTTGAGAATCATGAGGGCTCGGCGGATGTGGCCAACCAAAAATATCATGTTCTCGCCGATGAGTTTACTAGCTTTAAGAAACTTGATAATGAAAGTGCTCATGATATGTTCTCACGCTTGAACACTCTTGTGAATGAAATCAATAATCTAGGTCTCAAGCAAGTGACAAATGGAGAGGTGAACCGCAAGATTATTCATTGCCTTCGCAAGCCCGACTATGATATCATCAAGACCGTCTTGCTCAAGGAAGACTTGGACAACATGACACCTAACCAAGTCATTAACACCATTGTTGCCCATGAGTACTCCATGGGGATAATCAAGCAAGAGTTCACCTCCGTTTCAAGCCAAAAGAGCCTTGCCGTCAAGCACACATGCAAGCATCAACCAAGGCGGCAAGAGCAAAGCTCAAGTGAAGAAGAAAAGGAGGATGAGAGTAATGATGAAGCCTCAAGCTCATGCTCAAGTGAAGATGAAGCTACATTAAGGGCCAAAATCTTCCACCAAATAAAGGTAGCTAAACATGTGAGGAAACTCTACATGCTAGGCTATGAAACCCGCATAAGAGAAGATGCGGTGGGAGTATTCAAGATGGCAGGCAAGAAAAACAAGAGCAAGCAAAGGAGACATCAAGCTTGCCCCGCCATTATCAAGGAGAAGAAGGGTGGCAAAGGGAGTTCAAATGATCAATCAATCAAGGCTTTCACTACCCGGTCGTCACATATATGCCTCATGGCCAAAGGTAATAGCGATGTAAGTGATGACTCCTCCTCCTCCGATGATGATGAGCCCAATGATGTTTGTTAGATGATGAGCTTAATTAAAGAGCAACAAGATTATATGCTAAAACAAAAAGAGGAAATCAAGGCCCTCAAAGCTAATGAAGAGCTCCATGCCTCCTTTGTCTCAAGATATGAGAACTTGCTTAACAAATTCAATTTGTTAGACAAGGAGCATGGGGAGCTCAAGAAGCAATTTGAGGACCTAGAATTAAAATGAGTCTCTCACAAACTCATTGGATGCATCAATCCCTTGTGCTATTCCTTGTGCAATTCCAATTGTCAAGGTAGATGTGTCTACCTCTTGTGATCTAACTCCTTGCAATGAGAATGTAGTTGTTGAAACATTAGATGACCTCATTGCTAGTGAAAATGAAGAGCTCAAACAAGAGGTGGAATGGCTAAGGGCGGACTTAAGGCGACTCAAAGGAAAGGTGGCACAAGAACAAGTCCAACCTCCTCAAGATAACCCCTCCAAGGGCGTGAAGAAGCTTGAGAAGGGAGAAACCGTGACTTGCTTCAAGTGTCACAAAGAAGGCCACAAGTCCTATCAATGCAAGGGAAAAAGGCCCAACAAAAGAGCAAGAGCAAGAACAAGGGCAAGAGCAATACTAAGGGCAAGAAGAAGGCAATGGAGAACAAGAACTCTCCAAAATTGAAGGCCTCACTAGTGTACACCAAGCCCACCTGCAAGGCAAAGTAAAAGAGCAACCACTTCATACTTGAGAAGAAGAAGAATGGTAAGGTGGTGGCTCATACCATGGGGTGGAGGAACCAAGGATGGAACCGGTCTATTTGGGTGCCAAAAGAATTAATTTAAACCATGGAAGGCTCCCAAAAGGTTTGGGTTCCAAAGACTCAGAAGAAGAGAGTGGCCTTGGGGAATTTAGAGACTTGGCAAGTTTTGGGGTGCATAAGTAGGGATGCATCATGCAATTGGATTGGAGCCAAGTATGGAATTAAAAATTAGAGACCCAAATTCCCCTCCCCTACATATGAGGTAAAGAGCAAGCAACTTACATGAGCTTAAGTTGTGGTGTGTGGAATGCACCATTTCGACCATGGCACTTGCTTTGCAAGAGAAAAAGTGCTACAAGTGGTAATACATACCTATTCTTAGTATCCCTTTATTTGGTGTTATGTTTTCAAGTTGTAAATGTTGACCCCTCCATGTTATGAATTACAAGTGCATACACTTGGTTAAGTGATTCAAACACTATTGCACATATTTAGGGGGGAGCAACACTATAACTTGTGTTTGTGTGACTAACATGCTTTCAAGTACTATTTGTTGCAGTCACTAGGCTCTACCTCCAATGAGCTTCATTTACAATTGTTGACCATTCCCTAAAATAAAGCCGCAAGTCACATTGAATATCTTGATGATTCAAGGCAACGAGTCCATGATAAAGGGGGAGAGATGGCCACTACAAGTGATTGCTTCAATTGGTATCATCAATTAAGGAGGAGAGCAAGAATAAGATAAAATGGCCTCACTAGTAACATTCATTTGCTACTAATGCTTTTCTTTGTTATTGGTTGTGTTTAGATCTTTTAGGTGCTCGATGACAAAGGGGGAGAGAGATCCCATGCAAGCAAGATTACACATTATATGTGAGGAAGAAGTCCCAAGCAAGCATTGCATATCACAAGGGGAAGAGAAATTTCATGCAAGAATTGCATATCTTAAGGGGGAGAAAAGGTCATGCACCAAGGGGAAGAAATATGAAGACCATTGGCAAAGGGAAGATGAGGTGAAAACAAAAAGGCAAGGTGATAGGGGGATGTACTAGTTCAAATATGGGGGAAAATTGCTAAATCCATGATCCCATGAACTAAAGTACCAAGCTCAGTGCTCAATTTGTGCTTTAATCCCTCATGTGGATATAAAGACGGATGCATCAATTGGATCATATGCCGGTGGCAAATGAGGTTGAGCATTGATAAATTCATCCAAGCATGCTAAGTTGATTCTAACTCATCAAAATTTATATTTGGTATTATTTCTTGCGCCTACAAAAATATGAGGATCTCCCTCTACACAATAAAGTTTAAGAAAACTACATCGTCTGCATGCATAGAAATGTGGTGCTCGACCACCCAAAATTTAAGCAGTGAGGGAAACCCTTTCTCCTCCGCTAGCCGAAGCAAGGCACTGAGGTACTCCATGACCACAACAAAAGTAGAAAGCTAAGATGTCAAGGAAGGTCAAGAAGGAATGACCCAAGAGACCGAATCACATTCCATGGCATTATCAAGGTCGAGTAGGGCCTTATTAAGATGATGAATGCTACAGGTGTTGAGCAAGAAGAGAGAACCAAAGGCCCGCAAAATATCATGTTTAATGACTGGCCATGTGACGTGATAGAAACAACCCGAAAAGCCATTCGGCCCAGGGGATTTATCTAGAGGCAGCTCATGAATGACATCCCTCATCATCCGATAAAGGAAGGGCTAGTCGTTCCAACTAAAGCGATGATGACATACCTAGATTATCAAAGTTATGGGCACACAACCAAGCATGCCAGAACCAAAAATCATGTTGGAAAAAGTTAAAGGCTGCCTCCACCATAGCATCCTCAGATGTCACTACGACAACATCAATGACAAGGCTTGCAATGTGGTTCTTACGACTTCCATGGAAGGCATGATGATGGAAGAATCCTATCATCAGACATTATAGATAGTGGACATGTTTCTTGGTGGAGTTTGTGAAAATGCGCTCATTGGATTATCCTCCCAATAGCTAGTGTCGTATAGGCCTTTGGCTATGGTAGGATTTCAACGTTACACACTGGACCTTCTGGTGCACATATCACTGGAGCATCCGATGAGTTTGCACAGACTCATTTTGGACCATTTTCCAACAGCTCTTTTTTAGTGCGTTGTATATCGAAAGGGTACCCAACCCTCATTTGCTACCTTTAGCACCACAAAATACTTATAAACTTCCAAAGGTTCACTTGAGCACCAAATTCATCAACTCTTTTGAGCTTTGGCGGGTCTAGAGACTTGAAATAGAGTTCGTCTCTTGCACGAGGTTAATCAAGTAAAGACCAATGCTTGTTGTTCTTGGTGATTGCAATGACCTAGAAGGTTTGCAAATAGTTCCTCTTTGCGAGCTTCCGGGTGATCATGGAAGAAGCAAAATAAGATCCTTGCACGAGTGGTGTATGTGGCTTGGAGTCCACTACTCTACATAGAAGGACATCTAGAGAGAGCATTTTGATCCTTGCACAGACAAGGGGGGGCTCAACCCTTGTGCGGACGCTCTAACGAGGACTAGGGGCAGTCACGACTCCTCGAGAGATCGCTGAAAACTTGGTTTGCCTCGTTCTCTTTTTACTTCTATGCAATTTAAATTCCGCTTTTCAACTCCTAGAAATTGAATGTTAGGGCTAATTTGGCAACTCCATTTCTCTAAGAAATTTATAGAAATGGAGGAAAAATTAGTTCATTTTCTCCTTCATTCCCCCAAATCCCCCCAAATCCCTTGTAAAAATGGGGTTGCCAAACTAGACCCGTAAGATTGGCCTTAAGTTGCAAGTCCTTTTATCCTTGTAGCCTCTTAGGTATATCGTTTTTATTAGAAACATAGTACAACTACGCACATATTCTCTGCCCAACGAATGCATGCACACACCCTACTTTTATGAATCTATACCTAATATTAAAGCAAATAAGGTTTTCTGGTCCCTCGGTTTTTCGGTCCGTCATGACATGTGGATCCGGCTGGTCAGTCCCTTTCCGTCCTGTATCCGATCATCCAAATCACAACTACAATACGAATCTGATTCGGACGGCAGAAGGAGCCCACGTGAAAACGGACCCCCAAGTCGCATACGGACTCCGTTTTCAATGTTCTATATATCGACGGAAAACTAAAATAATAACCTTTCCAACCAAATTAAAACCACTTTAAAATTTAGTCTCAGTCAACGGAAATTTTTAAAATAATATGATGTGAAATTTATTCACGAGCCCGGAGTGCAGGAGCCGCCCACGCAGAAACGGATGCCCAAATTGCGTACGGACTCCGTTTTTGACGTTCTATATATCAATGGAAAGCTAAAATAACAATCTTTCCAATCCAATTGACACCACTCTAAAATTCACTTGCAATTAACGAAAATCGTCAAGACAATATGGTTTACAATTTATTCGGAAAACCGATTCAGACCGCAGGAGCAGGCTGTGTGAAAACGGATACCCATATCGTGTATGGACTCCGTTTTCATGTTTTATATATCGAGGAAAAGCAAAAAATAATAATTCTTACCAAACTGTCACCACCTAAATTTCGGTCACCTGCAAGGAAAAATTCGAAACAATATGATATGAAATTTGCGAGGCTATTTTTATATGTATCTAGAGGTGCTTAAGGATATTTTTTTCCTATTGAAATGCACGGACATTTTGCCAGTACCTCAAAAAAACTATACCATGTGATTTTAAGATTGACGAAGCCATCGTAGATGCGTTGGACCACATTCACCTCGCTCGAATAATCCTAGATAGACAGAGGCCACGCCATAAGCAACCCAGCCAAATGATGTACGCTCAATGAGCCGGATGCAATTAGTTAAAGCTACTCTTTACGTATCTCATTTTTTTCTTTTGTACAATGTATTGGGCGATGATTCGGACGCCCACTATCGGTGACCCAAGGTCATTTGGCAGCATATGAACTTTACGTGAACAAAGTAAAGTACATCGCATTGTAGAGACAATTGCTAATCCAGACGTCGCAAGATACCGTTTACACTTTTGATAAATTTATTGCTGATCACACCCCATTTGGAAGTGTAAGGACTTTAGGTGAACATATACATATTTCATCGTGCCCACAAATTACTAATACCATCGGGGTTGGGGTAAGATAATGTCCTCAAAAGTAGTGGTTGCTGTCTTTGTCACTCCGCACCATCCCAAGGAACTTAACGTTGGTTCGACACTTAAAACCAGAAGCAGAACTTTTAGTCTCGAGGACTGAGACTTGTCTTACTGATCTTATCTGAATATCTGTACATGAAAGAAAAGAAAAGCTCGATCCGTGGAGGAAAAACAAAGGAACTCGCTACATGGATTTGTTCGAAACTTAGGGCCTCTTTGAAAGCATGAGTTTAACAAAAATTTTACAAAAAATAGTTTAATTTTATAGAAAAAATATAAAACTTGAAAAAGAATTCCTGCAATCAAAGGGAGCCTTAAGAACACGATAGGAACTTTTAATCCTGAAAATCGCGACTTAACAACATATCCCACTCTATTCTATCGTAACCATGGCTTAAATCAACAACTGCTTGTCTTATTGGCTTGGAATTAAGAAAGTAGTCTTAGTAAATCAACAACAATTTATCTCATGGTGCTCTCCGAATAAGAAAGGAGTCTCAAATGACGGAGAAGATCTCCAACCCATGTAGGACCACATATCCACGACATTCTTTGAGTGCAACTAGGGATGAAATGGGGACGGATATTTCCTAATTATCCGTCCGTCCCGAAGGGTTAAAAAACTAAATGGGACGCCTGATATCCGAGCCTGAACAGTTAATATCCGATCCATATCCGTATCCGGAGGTTCAAAATTGGGTATTAGTATGGCGACAGAATGTATATCAATATCGGGAGCATTTTGACAGTGTCCGTATCCGAATCCGCTCTGAGAAAAAAAATTATCTGTATTCGAATCCACATATATCTGTCCGTATCTGATCTGGTTTCATGCCAAAGTGCAATCGTTCAGTAGCCATATGTTTGACGCCATGCTACTGCAAAACAGCAGTGTTATGAGAATCACTGGCTCCTAGAGTGATTTTTTAAAGTGATTCTTCAAAATGAAGTAGGGGACTGGGAGCTTAAAAATGTTTTTTCTGATTCAATCCCAACACATAGTCATACTCTCTACAGAGTTTATCGTATTGTTTTATTAAAAAAATCATTTTCAGACACAGAATCACTTCTATTAAAGAATCTGAATCAGCGTGAACTCTATCGAACGGACCCTAAGGCTGAAACAAGGGGGCACCTCCATCTCCCTTCCTCAATCACTATTCCAACTACTCCTATTTCTGTCTACAGTGCTGTAACAGTGCCGCATTTAATTTTGCAGTCGTCATATGCAGTTGTCGTTGGTTTTAGCCTAACTATTTTATGGGCCAGAGGGAATTCTTGTTTTTGTTCCACGTAGGTCCTCTTCTGTGAAGCTTTCCATGGCAGGCAACAAAAAGGCTCCCTAGCCCGTTTCAAAATTGCTCTAAATACACTAATTTTTAAAAGTCAAAGTTAATTGATATTCAATGAATTATGGTTTTCGGCTGTGCTCGTTAGGCTTGGTTTGAAGTTAGGTTTTGAACGATATTGGAAATTATAATAAATAAGAATACATTAATTTTAAACAAAGCTTGAAAAAAACTAGGGTGGATCGTTATTCAGTCAATGTACATCGATTGGCATACATGGGAGCAAAGAATAATAGGAGTAGCTGCATCCGAAAAAAATATATGCTCAGTTGGGTTTTGGTAGCTACCGCCTAGCTAGTGTAGCTCACAAACTATTTGAGGAGCCTTCAGGTACACGTGAACCGGCGCATCTGTAGGACAGATCATTCGGCGTATAAATTTGGTTGATTAAACATGATTGGCCATCACTAGACTACTAATCATATATGCGTGATCATCGCTCAAGATCATCTCTTGGATATATTTAATGATCAAACATTGCCAGATTGCCATCTTACAGTTACAGATCCGAATACAATGATTAAAACACAAATTACTATTTATTTCATAGTTCTGACAGGTGTATTTTATAAATAGATTAGCTATGAATTGTGTGCAGGTAATCAGGGTCGCCTTTAATTTACTAGTGGTCAGAATAGCAGCAGCATGTGTGTTGGGTGGCTGGCGCATCAGCGTCCAACGAGCCAATTGGATGGCCGCACGAGTCAGGTCCACCACCATCGCCATCCAAGCAGGACTATATTTTGTTGGCTAGGAGTACTTGGTTTGCCCCGCTGGCACTGGCGCCATACATACCTGCCGCCAACAGCCGACACTTTAACTTTTTCTGAATAATTAATTTTGTGTGGTATTGTTTATTCATGTAATTCTAAGTTGGGCTCCTGCCTTTCGTTGCCAAAATTTGTTTTAGGATCTGGAGCTGGAGCCACTCTGCTCACATGAGGGAGATGAAGAAACGAGGGAGAGGAAAGGAAACTAGAGAAGTTGCATAGGCTCCATGTCTGGATTCTCCTCTTGTTTGGAAATATTACATCTCCCAATTTTATAATTTAGAAAGACAAAATTATCATGAGATGCAAGAAGTCTTGCATGGGTAATACATCTTGGGTACACTGAGCTAATTGTAACTAGCTGCTAAAAGATTAGCCGGTGTGTATCCAAACATGCCAGATAAGAAACAACTAAATTTTAGCTAAGAAACCAGCTAGAGTAATAGTTAGATTATTAACTCCTGAAATTAAGCTAATATTCCCCCAACTATCTATTAGCTAGATTATATTGTCTGAATTAATTTTTAGCTAGCTAATACATTTAGCTAGCTCTAGTTAAAACCTACCCTTTTTATTGTCTCAGAGAATACCTTACTCCTGATTGCTCTAAAAATGATAGAAGCGGCCTTTTCTAATCGTTTTATGCTCCTATCTAAATCTAATACTCATTTTGTCCTGTAAATATAAGGAAATAAATTCTATGATACACTGATTGTGGCTGTGAATGCCCATGTACCTCTGGCTTACATGATACTAGAAGAGTGTATTGGTTTCCCTAATTGATGCTCAATCTTTTTTATTCTGCCTAATCTTAAATGATAGTTAAAGATGATATAGACTAGGATTAGTACCAAATAAAATGGGTACCTCTATTATCTTATAATCTATCATAAATTTGGATGCTTTGTTTCCTTATATTTGTGAACGGAGAAAGTACTAACACACATCTTTTTAGACTTGCCCTGAAATAAGGGAGGCCAAATTAAAGATAAATTTTGTTTAGTGCATGAATGCAATTATAGTTAAATAATAATTTATTCACGAGGTTGATGAAATAAGGAGAGACATGTTATATGGACTGTCATGCTAACCTACAATGCATCAAATAAAATACCCACAAATTGAGGAAGTAGAAAACTTCCCTGCTAAAAAAAATTATCTTGTGAATATGGTTGAGGCTGGTAGGGAAGGACGAGACTGAAATCATGAGGCCAGCCACCAGAAGGAAGAACCCAAACCAAACACCACCAAAAGGAGGCGGCGATATAGCTGGGGAGTAGTTCACTTCCCCTCCCTCTCTCCTCTCCTCTCCTCCTCCCCTCCCTACTCCAGCTCCTCCCCATCGCGTCGCCCTCCTCCCACGTCTCCTTCCCCGTCCCGCTTCCTCTTCCTCCCATTGAGGCGGAAGCGCACAAGCAATCGCCGCCTTTTCTTGGCGTGCACAGCTGCTGATCAGCAGCCGCCCTTGCGGGATCTCGCTTGCTGGCTTGGCCGCGCGAGATTGAGGAGAGGCTCCTGGATTTCGGAGCTGCTGCGGGTGTTTTTGCCGCTTTGCAGCCGGCGGCCGTCTGTTCCTGATTTGATCTGCAGCAGCGGCGGCGGCCGACATGGCGGCGCCGGGAGGGCTCGAGCAGTGGCAGAAGGATGGGTTCTTCCAGGCGGCCGAGGAAGTGCAGGAGTCGGCGGACCTGTGAGTGCCTTCTTAATCTTGGTTCGATTCGTTCCATCAGGGGTTACGAAAAATCTGTTTCTTATGTATCTCTACCGTTCGGCGGCTGTTTTTGCCATGAATTTTGATTAACCTCTCTTTGTTTTTGGAAAATTGGATTGATATTCCTTGATGCTTTGGTGTACTGTGTTAAAGATTTGCTGTACTTAGGTGCCCATGGGATTTTGATCCGTTCTAGTTTGCCGAGTCGAGTAATAATTGTTGTAAAATTTAGCCTTGTATTTTCCTACTACTTTTTATTTGTGATTATTTGGCTTTAGAAGTCGTCGGTTGGGGGTTAATATGAGATTTGGATGCTTGTTCACTCTGGTTGGTGAACCGCTGTTGTAACATTTTATGGCTCGACCTATTTTGTCTCTGCTTTCCGTCTACTTCAGACAGTGATGTGGTGATGTTCTGGGTTAAAAAACTAGTTCTTTGGTTGCATCTTGTATCTTTTTGGGTTGATTTATTTTGCTATTTTGTATCGTGTGGTTGTGCAAGTATGCCCCGTACGAATGAAGTTATTATTTTTCTAGAGTTGACAGTTCTATCTGTTTATTTGTCCATGGGGGCGCCGCTTGAATTGTGACAATTAATATGAACTCTTGTTGAAACAGGCGTCTGCACTTGCAAAAAAATCAAATGTATTCAGGAACCTATATAGTTTAATGCAAAAGATTCTTGAATTTGTTGTATTTTTCTCGCAGGATGGAATCTGTTTATAGAACTTGGATGCGTGAGCGTAGTAACGATTCTAGCTCAGATGATGTAGAGGACTTGCAAAGGGAGCTTCAGACAGCTTTAGGGACTGCAAAATGGCAGGCATGTTTTTACATAAACCTTCACAGTTGACCTGTACATATGTTATGTGTTACAACAATAATAGTTGCCAGTGATTGTCTGTGCAGTTAGAGCAGTTTGAGAGAGCTGTGAGTTCAAGCAATGATAAGTATTCACAGGAAGAGGGTACAATGGCCAGGCGTCGGCAGTTTGTTGTAGCCATTGAGGATCAGATTTCTCGTGTGGAGAAAGAAATAAATGGTTCTTTAATAGACAATGGCAGCCGAGGGCTCAACTGGGTAAAGCTGGATGACGAGGAGCGAGATGATCTAGTTGCTTTCCTTTCGGCACCTGCAGAGTTTTATTCAGAAATGAAGAGCACAGACAGTAGTTACTGTATTCCATCAAGACAAAAGAATGTTTCAATTGGCATGAACGATCACAGGGATCCAGCTATGGTCATTAAAGACATACACGAAGTACCACGCAATGACATTTCTAGGGTTAAGAGTGATGTTTGCGGTCTAGCTGAGCAGTTACATGGCCCCAGAACAAATTTGAGTTCTGGTGGTGATCATTGGAAGATTGACATTGGTAATGAAAAGGATGATATTAGAAAATTGTCACCAAACACTGTCCAGGCCTCAAGTCAAACAATTGCTTTATCGAGTCTCCGGAGAAGCACAGAATCTTTAACAAAAGTGAGATGGTTCTGGAATGGCTTGTGGAAACCTAAGAGTGATGAACATCGTCCGTTAAGATATGATATGTCAAATCACCTAGACCTAAGGGTTCTATCTTTATTAACACAGGTATATGGGCCTCCTCCATTGAAGCACACTACTATTAGAATTAGGATGGTCAAAGAGTGAAGACTCTTATTTGACTTATAAAAATAGTGTTTCACCAAATTTTGGCTACTGTATGCCAATGCATATGACACACTGTGCCCTAAGTCCTGAATGTTGTTTACTGGTTTTCAATTCTATGAGGCTACAATGGACATTGATTTCTGCAATATTTATTTTATAAAGTTAAATTGTACCCAAGCCACTCCAGTTTTAAATTAGATTTCATGTAGTTCGAAATGCCATTGAGTGGTGTGATTTACAACATGAAATCAAACTGAAAAATTGGAGTGCCATGGATCCAAATTGCCCTTTTATAAATATCCTTCTTTTGACTGATCCAACACAAAGTCAAATTGAGCATATTCGATAAACTATGGCATCACTTTAGCTAATTTCTAACATCAATGGTTCATTATGCTTTTACAGAGATTTAATGGGCTAACTGAAAGAAGCAGAAATTATTTGACAAGTTGGAATGAAAATTCAAGAATTTCTGGAAGGACGAGTGGGCTTCATATACAAGGCCAACAACAGAACATGCTTGGTCGTTCTATTCGGATCACCCTTTTACTGGTGTTGAGTATCTTTCTGATCGGTTAGTGCGAAACTTGTCTTGTTCTACACGGAGAGTGAAAATTTGTTTTACATAGACTAAGAAACAAAAGTCAAAAACAGATAAGCCTCATGCTTTTGGAGCATAGAATCTGTCTAATCCTGTGTGGAGATCTCCATGATGTGCAATTCTTGCATACCTGTGATGGATTTGTTTTATTATCATATCTATGTTTCTAGTGTAGCTTTATTTTGCCATTTCCTTGTGTTTGGGATCAGTTAGACAATTAACATAGGCACAAAAAAGTGATGATTATGGGCTTGATATTCAAGTGAATATAAGTCAAAGTATTAAAGTTTGCTTGGTTACTTTTAGTTCCAATGGACAGTGCATTTTTGTGAACATGTTATTTGTACACATTTGAATGTTACATTTGTAAAATCTTGGCAAGGGCAACTGACATGGATGTCAATAAAGTGTTCAGTTTGGTCTCAACACTAACTATCAAATTATGTGGTTTGCAGTGCCATTTCTCTTCTCCTCAGCATGACAAGACTTGCATTGTTTCACTGGTGAAGGAATCTTGGGGCAATTCATCATGATTCTGCTCTTCAGAGAAATGTTCCTCATCATACTGCAGATCATGATAAGCGCCATTTCAATCTGGCACGCTGCCAACCTAACATGTCATCTACATGCTTGGCTACAAGTATGACTGGAAATGAAGCATGATGGTCACTTGGTCAGGGCTTTGAATGTCCAATGCATAATTCCGTATGATAAACTCTGTACCAACACAAAGCTGCGCAAAGCTTAATCAGAGTTATGGTCAATTTATATTTGTTGTGTGGCTGGTTGCTGCCGAATAGAGAGCACACCTCTATATCAAGCGAATGCAATTGTAAAAAGATGCAGAGCTGTTAGGAAAAGCAAATATTGGAAATATGTATCAAATGATTGGTGAAAGTGCTGAGAATCTCAGTGAAATGAAGGGTGTGAAGGATTTGAAGGTTATGTTGTTGATAAACGATAATACGGCATCGTTTGAGGCATGTGTGATTCTTCGTTCACAGGTGCTTGTGTAACTGTTGGCTACCTCCAATACTGATTCAGGTCTCTACACATCTGATTTTATCCATGCTGATGTATTATGATGTGGTCCCTAGATCTGCGTTTCACCCCTTAGGGCTTGTTTGGATAACCTCGGATTGAAGTGGATTGGAGTGGATTGGGAGCGAGAAGAATTTTGATTTATTGGAGATTTAAAGACCCCCAATCCTTCCAAACCACTCCAATCCGAGGTTACCCAAATAAAGCGTTATGAATTTTAGACTCCAATATGGTGTAATTGAAAAATGTTTCTTTACATGTAGGAAAAGGCAAATCTTGTTTATTGAGCGACCAGGACCTAACAGTTTGCGTAGGCATCGTCCGTGTTAGATTCGGTGAACCAAGTTGAATTCTTGCCGACGTACAAATTGATTCATCACTGAAATTCAGGCCCCAGGATCTAGTAGAACACAAGCGTATCAATGCTAAGTGCAGTGTATAATACTGTCTCTAGTGGTACGCTCTATGCCGTCCCTTGTCCCCAAGTTTGGAGGACTTCACGTCCTGCGTGTGCTGCAGCGCCAGCTCGTAACTGTCCGGTAAGGAGGGCATAAATTTTGCTTTTTAACCCCTGATCTAATTTATTTTTACAAATGATCTTTTTTCGAAACTATTTGCATTGTCTGACCTACGTTGCGGCGCCGCGGGTGGTGGCGCCACAGTTTCTGTCACGTAGAAACCGTTCGGGACGTTGTACAGTGGTCGGACACGTTATTTACGGGGTAAAACGCTTGTGGCGCCACGGTTCATGGCGCCGCAGCACTGTGCTGTAGCGCCAGACTGCATGGCGCCGGAGGCTTTTTTTTGAAAAAACGTATCTTTTTTATACAACGCCGGATTGAGATGGTCTTTATATAAAAATTGTAGCTCTCGACGAGATCTACAACTTTGTAGTTTTGAGTTTTTTCATTTGAGATCGTTTTGAAGCTCTAAAAATTCATTATAAATCGATCTGTATTGTACGCAACCTCTGTTTAGAAAAATTATATTTTTTACGTGTGATTTCGGATAAAAATGATCTTTACATAAAAATTGTAGCACTCAACGAGATTTACAATTTTATAGTTTTGAGTTTTTTCATTTGAAATTATTTAGAAAGTCTAAAAATTCATTATAAATCTAACTATAATCTGCGCGTTCTTTGTTTTATAAAATTATATTGTTATGATTTCTGTTTTCTCAAAACCTTTTCTAAAAAGATATTGTCTTATGTTATTTTGTAGTTTTATAGCATAATTTGTACTAATCTATTTTTCTTTTTTCTATCGTAATATACATCATCCAAATTATCTCTTTTCTAAGACACACGCAACATGCCTAGTGCACACGGAGCTGGATCAAATATAGAAATATACCGCTTTCACATTGCACCCGTGTATGCAATGCAACTCAATTTTTTTAATCTTTGCAATTTTAATAACATAAGTATTTGAAGAATAAAAGTAGATAAGAAATCGTGAGTTTTTAATCCAACTCATATACAAAGTCAATATGTTGTCCGATATGAATAAATATGCTATTCTAACGTAAGGTGTTGAAAAATATTGGCTTAACAACGTGACTTAATTTAGTATACATTGTTGTTAATTATTTTAGTATAAATAGTTGTTAATTAATTCGGTATAAAGCTATAAATAGTTGTATACTCAATTAACTTGGTTTCTCATTATGTTTCCTGACTTGAACAAATTGTACCATCTTTTGACTTCTTTTATTAGCGAGCTCCATTAGCTAGAAAACAAAAACTATACACGATTAGATGTTATGAATACCAAACCTCTATATTATCATATTTTAAATATGTGAAAAAGAGAAAACTCTACACGATTATTTATTATGCTCATCAAATTGTCTGAGGCAAGTTTATTAAAAGAAGTCACCAAATTCATTGAAAGGACCAAGGAATCACCCCATTAATAAAAATCAAATGATCTGGGCCATTATATTTTCTGAACATCTAATAATCTGATTTCAATAATATGCTAAATATAATTTTCTATATGCCGTAGAATAGGAAATAGAAATTACTAATATGAATAATAGTATGATAAAAGTAGGTAAGCAATCATGATTTTTTAATCCAGCTCAAATATGCGTCCATGTGTTGTGCGATAAAAATAAACATGATATTCTAACGTATCAATAAAAACAATAGTTTCCAAGTCTTAGATCCAACCTAAAAATGTTCGGTTCTTGGATCTAACAAATATAATATCAACACAATGGAGACAATTAATCTGGTTTTCACCATATGTGTTCTCTGTAATAAATCGTACCATCCTTGACTTTTTTCTTAGCAGGGCCCATCGACGGTTTTATCAAACCTTTGATTATTTCAAAGATTTGGATACTTTAAATCAATTATTGCAAGTAGTTTCAACTAGCATATGAAAAGTGTTAACTAGATTTTCTTTCAATGTGAAAATATAACTAAAAATATTGGTTATATATATAAATGAAATTATATGATCTATTGCATGATGTTTTAGTACAAATTATAGTATAAAACGACATAATATAAGATAGTAGCTTTTTAACAAAATTGAAAAAAGAAAAGTCGCACGTAAAAATATAATTTTAGAAAACAAATAACGCGCAGATTACAGTTAGATATATAATGAATTTTTATACTATCTAAATTATTTTAAATGAAAAAACTCAAAATTACAAAATTGTAAATCTCGTTGAGTGCTACAATTTTCATGTAAAGATCATTTTCATCCGACGTCACACGTAAAAAATATAATTTTTCTAAATAGAGAGATTGCGTACAATACATATCGATTTATAATGAATTTTAAGAGCTTCAAAACGACCTAAAATGAAAAAACTCAAAATCACAAAGTTGTAGATCTCTTCGAGAGGTATAATTTTTATATAAAGATCATCTCAATCCGACGTCGTATGAAAAAGATACGATTTTTCAAAGGAAAGCCTGCGGCGCCACGCAGTCCGGCGCCTGCGGTGCCATGAACCGTGGCGCCGCAAGCGTTTTACCTCGTAAATAACGTGTCCGACCACTGTACAACGCCCTGCACGGTTTCTACGTGGCAGATATTGTGGCGCCACGGTGGCGCCACAATATCTGCCACGTAGAAACCGTGCAGGGCGTTGTACAGTGGTCGGCCCGTGGCGCCGCAACGTTTTACTGCGGCGCCACGCACTGTGGCGCCGAAAAAAGGTCAGACAGTGCAAATAGTTTCGGGAGAGAGTTATTTGTAAAAATAATTTAGACCAGGGGTTAAAAAACAAAATTTGTGCTAAGAAGGTATGGAGAAGGCTCCAAAGATAGAAGCTGTATGGCCTCTCCCGAAGAAGCCGTCTCCTGGAGTGGACGATGAAGCCCTGCAGTGCCGCGCTTCAGGCTCCAATGGCAACTCATTCGTCTTATTTAAAAATACTTAAATACATAAAAAACGGCTCATATTCAAATTATGTTTAGTAATAAAACAGATCACAACAAAAAAAATTAATTGTGCCATACATTTGTGAACGGAGAAAGTATTATAGCAAGCAGACTCAAATAAATACTGTGGTGAGAACGGTAGATGTATTCACCCAAAGTGCTCCCTTTATGAGTAAGTGGGTTCGACTTGGGACCTGCGACGATAAAGATCTACATCAAGGAAATTAGAATAAGGTGGTTTACAGAGATTCGGGCTGCCAGAGCATAACACCCTACGTCCTCTGTGATTGGTTGCAAGCAGTAGCAACCTCTGAAATTCAGCTTGCGGTTCACATGCTGGGTGTTCTCTATTTTGTAGTCCAAGAGAGAACCTCCACATGCGTACCTTGGCTAGGATTTGCTTGTGAACAAAAAGTCCTATTTACTCCCGCATGCGGTAAACTTATTACACTCTATGTGTACACACGAGTAGGGATTAATTTCCGCAATAAATGATGTGACAACAAGATTGACACCATCGTATTATCCTGTCTGGTGCTCCTGAGGGACTAAGTGTATCGAGTTTGGTCTTTCGTCCTGTCTATGATAAGCACTTGTCAACCACAGAAAACCTGCTGATGGACTAGTAGGCACCTCATAGGTGCGACATGGAGGAAAGCCCTATCGAGTGGATTGAGAAACAGCGCCATAGTGGACTTAGCGTGACAAATTCCTGCATAGCGGACTGGCAGGTGGCTTAGGTTGCGGTCTAAGTTATGCCCGGCCCATAAGTGTGACCTTGGGCTAGGACGTTGTCATGGGCCGTAAAATCACTCAAGTGGAGAAGCCCAATTATCCTTTCCTGGTTCGAGCGTCAAAATCAGGGCTAAAGACTGTTTCCTAGTTCCATCGTTAAAACCAGGGGCAATTTGCCGGTTTTCTCAAAACCGGACCTACCCCAGGGATGGACTACTGGACACGCGGAGGACATCGGGAGATTTCTTCGAGGCTAAGAAGATCAAGACATCATCATGTTCATCCATCTGGGTTACCGCTGCATCTTTTTCGGCCTCTACAGACATTTTAGTGTATTTGAGTCTGTATCCTAAGGGGATGGTTGCAATACTACCTAGTATTGAGTCTATAATATAAATAAGGGCTTGCTGCCATTAGTGGCTCTCTTGAGCAGGTTTTAGGGTTTGCTTAGGCTTTTAAGTCTTGGTTTTCTTGCTCTAAGCATAGTGCATCAAGGTTAGGTGAGTTCTAGAGAGATCTAGCCTCTATAGAAAGAGGGTAGGAGAGGGAGGTAACATGGGCACGAAATACTACATCTTGTATTCTAGATCTTGAGACCCTTTGGGCCATATTATAGATGTGATTTGGTTTGAGTTTTGTTGATTCGTGGGCTATTTTCTTCCTCCCAGGCTCAGGCTACACACTTTGTACACACCAAACCGTTAAGTGTGTTGTGTGGTGAGCGGGCGGAGAATCCGAGGTCCGGCCACTGTAGGGTTTTGTGCACACCGGACCGTCCGGTGTTCAACCACCGGACCGTCCGGTGTATGTATCGCCTGGCAGTGCTTGCTCTCATAGTTTGTGCACACTGGACCATCCGGTGCTTGCTGTTGGGAGTGAGTTGGCTCCTTTTGCGTCGTTTCTCATCAGCGTTTGAGCGAGTGCTTCCGTGAGGCTTTCCTCTACATGCCATAGCATTCGTAGCTTAGCTTTGCTGTGCTACCTTGCACATTTGGGAAGAGAGGGTTTTTGGGGTCGAAAAATTTTAGGCTACACCTATTCATTCCCGTCTTGGTCGCCTTCTCAGTCCTTAGTTACACGCCCTGTCCCGTTGCCTTAGGCGCATAAATGTGCACAAAGGCCTCCATTGGACCACTCCGGTGCAGGCACAGTCAGGGTGGATATGGAAGTATTGTAGCGCATCCCTTCATTTAATGCAAAGTAGACGACCAGTGCACGTTTGGGCCCACATTCGTCCCCAGCGTAGCACCTGCCGCGGGCTTCACACCTTCGGACCCGCCATCAGGGTCCAGATGATGGGTCCGTGCCACCCACATGGACGATGTGCAGGTTGGTCCCGCCCAAGGCCGGATGGTTCTAAGGACACTGACAGTGGCCCCTAGGCCCACCATGGGGCATGGCCCTGCGGTGGGCTTGTCTCGATTAACATGCCAGAGCTAGGGCGCAGAACGCAAAGGGACGCGACGCTTTTCTCAAAAACTTCTCGTAGTCATGTGCATCTCTTCATAAATTTGACTAGTGGTTCCTTTTCCGCACATCGATTCCAGATCCATTCTTCCTCTTCATCACATTCTCCACCTCGTTGCCCTGGACGCATCGCCATGGCACCCAAGACTAAGTAGACCGGCAAAGCCAACAAGGGGAGCGCACACGGACAATGAGATTTCTTTGCCCAGCCACACCAACGAGACGAGCTTAGATCCGCCGTGCAGGTTCTTGGGCTAGGTAACACCGGAGCAGAGGGACATCATTCGTCCTGCAACCCCCAATATGAAGCCACTCAATGAAGAGTATATCTTCTTCTTCGGCTTCCTGTATGCCAGTCTAAATCTTTCCCTCTCTAACTTCTTCTACACCGTCTTGGATTTCAATGGTTTGCAGCTGAATCATATTTCCCCCAATTCCATCCATCACACTTTTATCTTTGTCCACTTCTGCAAGATGTTTGGGGGTGAAGCCCTACCTTGCTTTCTTCCTCCACGTCTTTGTCCTGCAAATCTGCGTCGAAGCCTATCGGCGGCTACTACTTTCAGGTGCCTTAACGCCTGCAGACTCCCTACCTTTCCCTAGGTAGGGGACCCCACTGGGACATGTGGCCTCGTGACTAGGCGTACATCTGCACCGATAGCCACGACCGCCTTTTCATGTCAACGGGGGGCCTCACCGATGTCTAGGGTTCACTTGAGAGCCTGCCGGGACTTGGCCCTGAGTTCGAGCCAGAGCTGGTTGCTTCTGGATTTCACGAAGAAGTGGTGGCAGCGAACTTCGTCATCAGGCGGATCACTCCTCTGCAGGCCCAGAGCCACCCCACCTGTTATTTCTACGGACCCGATGACAGCACTCAGGCGGTGTGAGGGAAGGAGCATGACCACGACGACGAGCTATTCACTCTCACCATATGAAGATGTTGGTGGGCATGGAGAATATTGGGCAGATAGTACGTCGGGACGGGGTCCGTCCCTTGTGCGATACCCGCGCCCTTAGGAAAGATATCCAGGCATGTTTCCCTACACTGGTCGACATCGGGTTGGCGACACGATGAGTGGGTTATGAGTCTAGAAGTGTGAGAATCTCTGGATCCTGCAGCGGTGGTGTAGGACCAAAGACTGCGACTAGAGGAGGGGGTGAATAGGAGTAGCTAAAAACTCAAATTCAAACATCGACACAACTTTCACCAAACACATGTACCTAGCACCGTGTGAAATCATGTGTGATGAAAAATTGGTCTGAATTGAAATTGGCATGCAAAGTGGTTAATTTATTGAAATATTGATGCTATATTGATATGCTTGTGAGAGCATGGTGATTTGATACACTCGTGGTAGTGTTCGTGGTAGTTTAGGTATTTTTGGGTTGACGTGAGTCAAGTCGTGGACTTGTGCTCGTACGTGGTTTGTTGTTTATTCATGTGCAGTTGTTGCTCGAGGCGGAGTGAACGTGGTCGGTGACGGGACTGAAACTAAGTTCGGGAGGAACTGAGGTTTCGGGACTAGTTCAAGGAGAAACTGAGGTCTTAGCGGTCAAGTATGTCACGCGGAACGTTCGGCTCGAGAACGGTACATGTGAAGGACGTCGCATTGGAGGCGCGATGGGACGTGTGGTTGCGGCACGTGAGGACGTGGGAGTGCGTAGATACGTGGCGGCAACCGGTACGAATGACAAGGCGTCACCAGGGAGCGTGGCGCTGTTGGTTTGTGTGCACTGGATAGGTGCAGGTAGAGTATACGTGCATGACTAATTTAATTAGCATGCAAATTGCGTGGATCAGTGTTGGTTGTGGACCAGGCTGGTGAAGCTGTGCGGCAGGAGGGCTGGTGCAGCCCAGGAGTCTGCGGTGGGCTTGTGGCTCGATGACTCGGTCCAGGACTCCAGGTCACGTTTCGGACTTTGACGGTGGAATAAAAGGAGACCGATCGGTGTTCTGTTTTTTACGGACGCGAAACAGACACAGAGGCAGGCGGCGGCGGCTTCCGTTTTCACTTAGGTTTTAGGGTTTCGTGGAGAGACTTGTTGGATGCTTTGGAGAGCATCTTGTAATCAACTCTTGGTGCAATAAAGATAAAGGTTTGCAAAAAGAGTTGGTAATCTCGTTCTTTGCTCTACATCTTGCATGCGGTTCGTTGGTTTAGATTGATTCGTTGTTTCAACTTTACGAGTTGATTTGATTCATCTATACCGCTGCTAGGACATCAAGACAGTGGCTAGCAAGGTTTGGTTGGTTAATTATTTTCGGTTTGTGCTTAATCACGAAATTAGGGCTTGATCAATTCTCGTCATATTCTGACACAGCCATCTTGTTTCGTTAATATCTCTTGAACCGAAAGTCCGATTGACGTGATTCCAGTTGCGTTAGTTTCGCAATTTCGTCTACTATTTTCTGATAAATTTTCAGGTCAATTGGAGTTACGGTCTCTGCGCACTTAATCTATTAGTGACGAAACAGTAATCTGTCCAGAGTTAGAAATCGTGATATAATTTGGTTTTGTGTTTGGGGAAGTGTTTAAATTTGTTATTTAGCTTTTGCAATCATTCACCCTCTTCTGATTGCCTATCTAAGTTTGAATCGATTCTACACACCGTCCATTGAACAGATATGTACCAAGTACAAAGCGGAAACACTAGCTCAAACACAAAAGGGAAACAACGCAAAACGAGCCAACCTCGAGAAGGCAACAAATTTCAGCCAGATAGGATTGCAAAGATAAATACCAAAACCCTTTAGTAAAAGCTTAAAAAATCCACAAAAAATTACCACGCTCTCATAAGACAACAAAGAACATCTACAGAAAAATTCAGAGCAAATGAAGAAAGTTGTGACCACCGGACCGTCCGATGATTGAGCATCGAACAGTGGGGTATTCATAGAGTGACACTCCAAAAAGGTTTGATCCAAAACACTATCAAATAAACTCCAAAAATTATAAAATTTTACTTGAGGTTTAGAAAGGGCCAAGAAACATCTCTAGAATTTTCAGTTCAATTGGAGAAGAAAAGAAATTCTAACACACACTGGACCGTCCGGTGCATGCACACGGGATCATCTGGTGCTCAGAAATAGGGAGACCTTCCCTAAAAGAAAATTACCAAAACCAGATCAAAACACCTCCAAAAATTCTAAAATTTTATGGGAGATTTATGATACATAAGGAAAGGTCTACAATAATTTTGAGCACAAAATTCGAAGGTTTGACCTACCAGACCATCCAGTGCTTGAAGCCAGACAGAAACTGCACGAAAACTGGAAAGCAGAAAACTTCACACAAAAATGATCCAAAACCTGATAAACCTTCTCCAATCTTCACGAGATTTTACACAAGCTATCCTAGCTCCATTCCAAAACTATTCCCAAAAGATCTATGGAAAAAGATCACGGTATTAGTAGGAATTTGTGAAGAGGGAGCCTTTGGACATCTTGTGGGATTGAGATATTCTAAGACTTTAATTTCTACATCCTTGCAAGTCCAAAACACCAGCAAAAGAAGGAATTCAACCTCGACCAAAGCAAACACCTAGAAAGCCAAGAATTCAAACCAAAAACCAAAGGGAAAAGGAAGGAACAAGGCACACACAAGCTTGCAGCTGAAATCACTTCGATTAAATGCCTCAAAACAGGTCTTAGATCGGATTACAATGAAGGATTCCATCCCAAGCAACTACTCTAACATTCCCTCAAGATTTGGAGGATAAATCCTACTCTAACATCTCAAACAATGGAGCTCAAGGCTTAAGGACAAAAGTCACTCTCCAAAGATAAACCCTGGCAGCCAAGAGCTATTCTAATGACCAACTCTTAACCTATTTATACCTAGACTTAGTTTTGGCATTTTTACACATAGACCCCTAAAACTAGAAACGTCCTGAGGGGCTAAAACGAAGAGGTACAAGATATTTCGGGACAGGCGACCACGATGAAGTCTTGATCTTCGTAAGTTCCACGCAATCCTTAGATGTTCTGCACGTGGCTAGTAGTCCAATCCGCTCTCACCTCCGATTTTGAAGTCATAAATAAGAAAACTTTACGAAGTCTCCGCCCAAAGCCTCCCTCGCACGACTTCGCGCTACGCACTCAGTTAGAGCACCACGGTGGCACCCGGTTTCTCTAATTCATCGAAGTCGCCTCGCAGTGCATCGGAGGGTTTACACCACCGTTGCCGAACGGCCCCCCCAGTGTACCGAGCTTCTATGGCCGACCGACACTGAGACTTGCCTCCAGTCCTTCGGAGGACTTTTGCCTCCGTACATCGAGGTCTTTATCATCTACCTCTAGTCCATCGGAGGGCCTCTAGTCCATCGGTGGGTTTGAGTTCGTTGACAATCACTCATCATACCAAGGGACAAATGAGGTCGGTCCATTGGCTCTTAGATGGCTCCCGTCCGCGTTCCAGGTGCTCCTCTACGCCTGCCGAGGGGTCAAAGGACAAGGGTCCTTACAACAAGCCTGCTATCCATAGTGCCATGCCATGTTGTGCTCATGACAGGCTAAAATCTTGTCATGCCTTGTGCTGGATGGTTTGATCCGGCCTGTTTGGATATCTATACTCGATGGTGCCTGTTAGCACCAGAATTTAGCCAATATACAAGATGGGCTGGATCGGCTAAATGGGCTGGAAGAGCTGACCCAAGAGAGAGTCAATCTGCTGATGTGCTGTCGAAGTCGTCCAAGGAAGAGGCGATGCTAAGGCTAGTAGGCCATGTATCTTAGTCTAGTTTAAGTCGAGTTGGGATTAACCCGTCTAAAAATAGATTTGTTTAGATATAGAAAGAGTTTTTGAAAGAGTCAGACTGTCCAAGTCTCGAGACTATAAATATGTACCTATGTTCTACGTAATAAATCAACGGCATTACGCTCCAAGCAGCTATGTGTCTCCAACTTCTCTTGGCGTATTGCCACCCCTAGCAACTAGGGTTTTCAAGATAATCGTCGTGCTGCTCTAACGATTTATTTCGTTAGGGCAGTAGGGCGTGAGCTACATGGTGAACTGTGTACTTAAACATTTTTTATGGCACAGTTTGCTCGTTATCCCGATGAATCTCTTGTCAAGCTTAGTTTGGCACGAGATCCATTAGTTATCTCGACGCATCTCACGGCGAGCATGGCTTGGCGGGAGATCCGTCTTTGCTTTTGCACGTTTGTCGATCTACTTCTGCATCTATGTTCCACGCTATAGATCGGTTCTCGTGTGGCTCGTTTCTACACTACCTCATCGTTTGTTACAATCCATGACATGCCGCTGCAGCGTGTGCACGCGGCCATCTGATAGATCAGCATAGTCCAAGCACCCTATCTATACATGTCTTAATTTGTATCTGTTTAGTTAGATGGATTTTTTTGGAGGTTCTGGTTAGAAGCCGATTTAGCTCTGCAGATCTGTTATATCATGCTTAGATATGGTTTTTATACCCTTTATATATTGGATGCTTTTTCTTGGCTGTTTTTTATGCTGATCCACACATATCATGATGGTTCTCCGATACCCAAGCATTGGCCGACTGAAGTACATGACCCCTCGTGTTTGTCGATCCGAGCGATCGATATGAATTTAACGTTTAGATCTGTTGTGTACGCTTTTTAGAAAGAATATGAGCCAACCACAGCATTCACGCAACTTTTCTGACTGTTAGGTCAATCCAGGTAGCACGCCCGCACCACCGCAGAACCGTTGACCGGCTTTTCCGCAGAGTCGATCGGAGCTGTCTGTTTACGAGTGCAACAATGCCATTAGTTAGTAAACGACAACATGGTCATGCCATTACAAAATCTCTACTTTTGGAATTCGGATTTTCTATCTTTATAGGAACATCAGAAAATTTCAATATATAATCTGTTTTATCCCATCGGTCCAAAGCTCATGCATGTCCATTTTTTTCAACCTCTCCATATACTGTCTGTTTAGGTAAAATATGAATTCAAAACTGCTTTATCCATATATAATAAACTACATTGTTTTATTCTCGATTTTGTTCCAATATATAGAAGAGATGAGGAGGAGTTCGAAGTTTGAACTCGTCTCGCAGTGAAAGCTATCAGATCACCATGCATGACAGAATAACATAACAATTAAACCATTGGATCTGACCACAGGCATCAATCTTTCTCCGCGCGGTGCTACACATATTTCTAGCTACCTCGGCTGAAGCTCTGTGATCGTCACCTCGTTATCTGAAACCTTGGACGTCGATGGCTGTTTATTGCCAATCTGCACACCGCCGGAGCTCCAATCACCGGCAGAGGTTCTTGGGTGATCAGCTGAGGCAGTGCTGAAGCCGGAGCTGAAGACAAAGGCCGGTCTGGAAGGGACTTGCCTATCATCGGACGTGGAGGTCGCACTGCTGAGCATAAGCAACACCGCGGAGGCGTCCGGCCGGTCCGCCGGATTCTCTTGGACGCATAGGAGCCCGACCTCTATGCAGGTGACGACCTCGCTTTCTGAGTACCGCTGGGACTCGGCCAAAATTGGATCCACCACGTCCGTTGTCGCTCCGGTCCTCCACTTGTCCCACACCTGCACATGTATCGAGGATGGATTGATGTACTACATCAGTACATGTATTTGGAAAATACATTGGACAGATGATCCCAAGCAACAGTCTACAGCTAGCGTGCACTTACATGACTCAGCACAGACACGGATCCTGCAGACTGATCGTATGCGCTGTTGTTCCTACGCCCGGTGACCGTCTCGATGACTATGACACCGAAGCTGAACATGTCTGACTTGGTCGAGACGTTCCCCCAGTAGGCATACTCTGGTGACATGTACCCACTGCATACATGCAATGCAAAGCATTAACAGAGTATATATAATCAGTTGAGGGTCTCACTATAAGAAGGTACTGAATTTGTTGATCATTGACACATTGCTCGACCGTTGCTACTTACAGTGTCCCGACTGGTCGTCTTGTTATATCTCCAGATTGGTCATTGCTGAAAGCCCTGGCAAGGCCAAAGTCTGAGATCTTGGGGTTCATATCCGCATCCAGCAACACGTTGCTCGGTTTCAGGTCCCTGTGGATGACCTTCAGCCGTGATTCCTCGTGGAGATAGAGAAGTCCTCGCGCGATACCACATATGATGCCGAACCTCTTGCTCCAATCCAGTTGCTGCCGCCTCACTGGATCTACACGGTCGTAGTACAAAACAAAGCATGCATAAAATAATTTACATTCAATGTGTTCGATCTCTTGTCTGCACAATATTCATATTTTGAAGGATATTTACGTACTGCCACTGAAAAGGAAGGTGTCCAGGCTTCTGTTAGGCATGTATTCATAGGCGAGCAGCTTCTCTTCTTGGAGGCACACGCCAAGTAGCTGAACTAGGTTCCTGTGCTTCAATTTGGCAGCCAGAACAAGCTCATTCTTTAGCTCGTTGAACCCCTGTGAGGAAGTATGTGAAAGTCTCTTCACAGCTATCTCTTCCCCGTCTTCTAATATACCCTGTGGAAACCACATATTAAAATTAATGTGCGCCAGCCAAGGCACGTTATCAAACAAAAATTACCGGTTCTACGACCATATTCGACTAATAATTGATTGTCGTATATATATGTATTTAACGCAAGTGGACTCTAGCCCGGTTGGCTATCTCCTCCTAGATTAGAGCTAGCCACCGCGGTTTAAATCCCCATTTGCACAGATTACATGCGGGTTGGCCGGAGACTTACTCCACCTTTTTTCAAATAAATAAAAAATATATAGTATTTACTTGTGCATTTCAGTTTATTGGATGCTATAACATTTGGACACCACCGGCACCACAGTACTACGACACTGCCATTTGCAATTCACCGTAATGATTCTGTCACGGTGACTGAATTCGCTTGGGTCTTATTTGGCAACCTCCATTTTTATGGGTTTAGGTGGGAACTATTTTTCTCTCCAATCCCACCATTTTCACCAAAACTCATGGAAATAGAGGTCGCCAAACAAGTGCATATATTATATTATGACTTCTCATTATTACACGTGTGTGCGGGTGCTTCCCTCACTGTATCCATATATATAATAATTATATATGCATAGTGTACATATGCATTGCACAAATATATATAGGAGAGTGTGTGAGAGAGAAATAACAGAAAAGTCCATTTTATAATCTTGAACCGGTCAAAAAGTCTGATTTTGAACCTCGTGCTACGAAACCGAATAACCTCGAAGGTTGGATTGATGGCTAAGAGGTATGGGCGACTTATGATTTCTAAAACTAAGGCTCTCTAAAGACTACAACTACTAAACAAAATTTATGCAAGATAAACTAGTTATGTGCACTGATGTTTTGCTAATAAATGGTGATAACTCTACTGACTAAGTCTTGCAACCCAGTTCTACTTAAAAACTAACATATCAAGCTAGTCTAGGAAGGTAAGCACACAATTACAAAAATGTAAGTACGGAAGCTAAAAGATAGGATTGAGTAATGCAAACTTCCGGTGATGATGTCGGCGATGACACAAGTTGGAGAGATGGAGATTTTTTTTCCTGATGTTTAGGGAGACTCGTAAGTATGCACCCCCTAGTCCTCATTTGGTGCCCCTCGTAAGGCTTCTCTCGTGTCGTCCTCAAGGAATACAGTCTCACCCTCGCAAGGGTAGAGGATGGCAATGTGACCCTCGCAAAGGTCAAGAAACCCTGTCGGGTAACTCTAGATACCTCCGATACACACCCACCTAAGCCTTTCTCTCGCGTAGCCCTCGCAAAGACTACAGCCTCACCCTCGCAAGGGTAGAGGATGGACAAGGCCGTTTGCGTCTTCCACGAGCCTTTTCACGGACGCTTTCCGCCGTCTCCACTAGGTGAGCTTTTAGCCAAAACGCTGAGGGCCTCTCTCCCTCTTGCAAGTAAGGTGGTGGTCACTCCACTCTCCAGAGGGTCTCGCAAGACTACAAGCGGCACACGCACAAAGGCAACATGTCACACGGGTAAGATAAGTCCAAAGGAAAGATGCTTGAAAGCACTAGCTGTGCCGGGATGTATCTCTTAAGCTATAGTGATGGTTGGGCTCCATAAAATGTGTCTCAACACTACAATGAACTTAGGAGTCACCAAATATATTATGGGGGCTAGGCAGGGGAGGTATAAAAGCCTCAAAACTAGTCGTTGGGTGTAAACTGCATTGCGCAGACTGCACCACCAAACCATCTGGTGTGTGAAAGGATCAGATGTCCAAGAGAGAGGGGGTGGTGAGGGGAAAATTGGACTTCTAATATCGAAACTTGAAATTAAATCTTGTCGATCAAGTCCCAATTCACCCTAATTCCTAAAAGGTGTGTCTAGAATTCTACACGATACAAAAATTTTGCAACCTAGAGCCAAGCATGCAAGACTAAGAATGTGAATTGCGGAATGAAAATGCGGAAAGTAAAGAGAGCAAGAAGTGACACGACGATCTTTTTTCTAAGGTATCAAGGAGTCGCGACTCCCCCCTAGTCGTCTTGGTGCCCCTCACAAGGCTTTGCTCTCGCAGGCTCCTCGCAAGGATCCCGACCCCAATCCTCGCAAGGAGAGGGGTTGGCAAAGTGATTCCCACAGGAATCAAGCTACCTCTTGACCTTCGCAAAGATCAAGCGCTCTCTTCTTGATGCTTTTCTCCACTCCGGAATGGTGAGCTCGAACCGCGTACAATGCCTTCGCAAAGGCCTTCCTCCGCTTCTCCCAGAATCTCCGTATCGTGGAAGGCACGACTGCAGCCGTCTAGGTGATCGTGATCACCAAGAGTAAAAAGCTTTGGCTTCACTTGATTCAACCTCACTCAAGAAGTTCTCTCCTTTCAAGTCTCTTGCCCAAAGCTCAAAGATTTGCGTGTATTAGTGGTGCTGGTGACCTTTGAGTGTATGGAAGTGTTCTCAGGTCGCAAAGGTAGTAAAATGAGGGACGGGGAGCCCTTTATATAGAGGACAGCTTAAAAACTAGCCATTACTGTATGAAATCAATTTTCTGCATACCCACCGGATAGCCCGATGCGTTGCCACCGGACGGTCCGGTGCTTTATATTTTCAAATCCCCGATTTCGCGCCATGGGCTATAAGAGCCACCAGACAGTCCGGTGATGAGTTTTTAGCACAAGCCCATGAACACGCCCTCAGTTTATAATGTCCGACGGAGCCACAAGACGGTCCGGTGGTGTGCTAACGGACAGTCGAACGGTGCTTTGGAAGCCCTGGATGCCAATGTGTAACCCTCGGTCTATACTGTCTGGCGGAGGCACCGGACGGTCCGGTGGCAACCCACCGGATTGTCCGACGGGGTAAGGAACACGAGCCGAGACAGCAAAGACTAAGCGCAATATTTAAGCCACCGGACGGTCCGGTGGTGTATAAAAACTCATTTTTTAGCGCTGTTTTGAAACAAAGATATGTAAGGTTTTTTGAGAGTTTTTCTTTTGATTCAAATGACAGAGGTGAGTGGTTTTTGATTTGAGCTTTAGGACTTAGATGCACTTGAAAAGAGACAAACCCTAGAGAGAGGTGCATCAAGGTACTCACGTCAGGCCCCCTTGATAATACGACCCATTTAAAAACTAGCAAATAAATACCTAAGTGCCCTTCTTACAACTTTATGGCACTTATGGCTGTTGAAGCCGAACTTCGCGCTAGAAATCCAAACCAATGGCCATCCTTCATGAAATTTGAATGGAGGGGGTCTCTTTTGATCAACCAATGAGCACGATATAAAATATGAACCTTTCATGTCATGAACTCATTAGTAACAAAGTTAAGTTGTCATTAATCAACGAAACCTCTACCTCTTAGGGTCATGTTTCTCACAGTGTGCAGTCACCATCCGGTGCGTACAACCCAACTAGTCATTGGAGTCGACTGTTGGAACTGCTATTGATTGTTGTGAGCACCGGACCGTCTGGTGGTACACTACCGGGCCGTCCAGTGTGAGTTAACGCCCGAGGTCTTCATTTGCTGAGCCTTAGTCTAGAACATCTCATATATACACTGAACCGTCCGGTGGTAGACCACTGGTGTTGACGCGGCTTATGAACGAAAATTATACATCATTTTATATTGTTTTTATCTATTATTATGCGTCAACTTTACCTTTTACTAACAATTATCATAGATTATTGTGGATTTTGCAATATTATCTTGGAAAATGGCTACTTGTGATTTTTGCAGGTTTTGGGCCTAATTTTAGCAAAATTCATCAATGTCTACCTTGAGTAAAAAGACCTCTGAATATTATTCAATAATGGAAGAAGAAGCCCAATTAAAGACCCATCAAATGAAGCCCAATTCTAGAAGACTCGACAAGATCTCGGGATACAGAAGAATCTGGAAGGTTTAGAGTCCGAAAAGGATCCACGAAGATTTATAGAAAAATTATCTCGAAGCCCGCAAAAGATGGAAAGAAACGGTTGCAAGAAGAGTCCGGGTCGGCCGACCCTGGGCCCTTTGGTCGGCCGACCCCACCCCCTCCCGAAGGCGGTTGAAGTTTCCTTTTCGGCTACGGCATCCTCAGGGTATTTAAAGCGAAGCTGAGCCCCTGGTCGAGGCATCCAAGTCATTACCAAGGCGACAAGATGTAGACAAGAGGAACAACATCTAGATGAGAGCTGAGGGTCGAGTTTCTAGTCTAGGTTTAGAGCTTCTTCTAATTCCTAGAGGTAATTAGAGACCTTGCATGGTGGTCTAATTACCTAGCTCCAGAGGTCTAATTGTATCATCAAGGGAGGTATGATCATGGTTGTAAGTATGATACAGTTATCTAATGAAGTATTGTTCTTGTCTAATTATCATCTTCTTGTTCTAATTATGCTTGTTCTAGTTCTAATTAGATTTAGATCTAGATGCTAGTTGATTAGACATGTCATTAAGGATTATATTCATCTAGTGTTCTTGATTACGATTGTTGATCTAAGTAGTTAGAAGCCGGTTCTCTAATTACGATTCTGTTGAAAGCTTCTCGTCGATTACCTGGTTACCAGTGACAGTGGAGCCCGGGGAAAGGTTAAGCCTAGATAGGGGGATAGGTTGATTGATCGTGATTTATTTATGCTTTGATGAATATGCTTGAACGTGCTTATTTACCTTAAGTTGCTAGTTATCTCGTTGCTTTTATCTAGTTGTTATGTTCTTATCATGCATGTCTTGGATCCAATTAGAGCTTGATTAGAGGCTAGTTAATACCCCTTAATTAGTGTTCTAGTTCTGTTCTAATTGTTTATCATCTAACTTTGACGTAGATTAGACATAGATTAGATATAGATTAGAGGTAGTTTAGTAGTAGATTAGAATCATTCTTTTATCTTTAGTTTATCATAAACTCTTGTTAATTAGCTCTCAATTAGTTCGTTCCTTGGATTGACAAAACCCATGATACTCATCCTGGGGAAAAGCTACACACGATACTGTCGCTTGCAGTATAAGGTTTGCCGTGCTTAAGTGCCGTCAACGAGCTTTTCTGGCGCCGTTGCCGGGGATCGAATTATTCGAGACCTAATTAATTTGAGTTTATGTTTTTATTTAATTTTGTCTTTTGTTTCTAGTTTTTAGTTTATGTTTTCTAATTGTGTGCTAGTTAGTTTTCTAATTTTGTTCTAATTAGTTAGTTCTATTTCTTTAGTTTGTGTTTTTCTCTTTTCTTAATTTAGTCTTTTATCTTCTATTTTATGTGTTTTATTTAATGTTTTAGAATATAGTTTCTCCTATCTATATGAATATTTATACAGCTATTACATAGGAGCAACTATGGTGATAAAGGTAAGTCTGCTGTGTCAATTAAGTTTTTAAGACTAATGTTCTTTGGAGTTTGTTTGTGCTAAGCTACAGATAATGGAGGCAAGGATGATTAGCCGAGAAGGTCCTGGAAGCTAAGGATCGGTTGAGGACAAGGAAGATGAAGATATGGAAGGTTTGTCTCAAGTCCAATCCAAGCTTCAACCAAATCTCGAGCTACCCTCGGAATTCAGGACAGCAACACCTTGTGGGGCTGATTTGAAGACCTTAACGACGTCGGATGAAGAAAGTCCGAATACCAAAGTTGTAGATCTCTTCGAGCTCTTCAAGATAGAGTCCGAGTTTGCATTATTTGGACTTCAGAAGATGAAGTTATGGTCGAAATACTAAAGGGTCAGAACAAGGGAAGCTGAATTTCGGGAAAGACAAGAAGTTTGTTTCTCCAACACTTGAAGGTGCATTCAATCATGGTGATCCAAGGAAGGATTGAACTTAACTTCTTCAGGATTAAGGTAATTCTTGTTTTAATCATAAATATAATTAAAGTTTACCTATGTTTGATTAGAGCATTGTTTCATAATGATCATTAAGATGTTATTTGGTTGATTGTTATTCTATCCCTTCTTTTATTTTGTTTTATTTTGTTTGTGAAACCTTTGTTCCTTTTATCCAAATTTTGAGATTACTTAGATTAGCTTCTTGATCCATAACTTTGCAATGCTTAAATTCCAACATGGTACCTCCCGATTTGATACAAATCGCATGTTCTTTTAGTAGATCTTTTTATTAGTTGATTGAATCTACTCATGCTTAGAGATGGTTAGAGTTTGCTAGTTCATTAATTCTCAAAGTTTAGTGTCTAATGTTAGATTTAACTTTTGTGTTTTATAAATATAAAAATTGAGAGTCAAGGTTTGTGTAAAAGTAGAAGGGGACCGACAACTTATTCCCCCGTAAGTGGGTCGGTCCAGGTTTATTTTTGTGCAAATTGCTTTTGAAATTTTAAACATGAACTTGTGCATGTTTCTCGTGACATATTATATGTGCACAATACTATCTTTGAAGAACTAAAATTTCAAAACCTTTGTCTCTCTACAAAAAGAACCCTGGTTAGAATTTTATCTAAGCCAATTTTATTTTATTTCTTTCAAAATCATCCCTCTAATTTAGCCAAAATAATAGTTTATCCCATGTTTGATTTTATGAATCATGTTCATCTATGATTTACATATGCCTTAGTGTTTTGCTATGTGATTTCGATTAGAATTATAGTTGTTTTTGATTCATGAATCAAATGTTTGTTTAAATCCCAATCAACCATGTGACTCTACTTTTATCTCTAATCAATACCATGATGCTACTATATTATATATACATATATGTGTGCACTATGAGCTAACCATGCAGAGAAATTCACACTTCATTTGAAACAATGAGATTGAGTTTCAAATTGAAGAGTGAGTGGATTGAATGGAGAAGGAATTGAAGACAAAAGTCAAGCCCAATAAGCTTCAAGATCAACAATGGTGGGCTTAGGCAATTTCCAACAAGACCCAAGTCCAAAAGATTGAAGATTGTCAACATCAGGAGAGCTGAAAACAGAAGGCTGAGATGTCATCAACATGAAGCTTGACCTCAAGAGGCAAAAGCAGAATATTTTCTTATATTTCGAAAGCCCAAAAAGTCCTCTTTCCAACGCAACAAGAATCACTCAATTTGGAGTTTCCTACAAGGAGCAATGTGCAAATCATTGAAGGCTGCGCGAGCTGAATTGAAATCTGGACAGAACGCAGTGCTTGAGTAAAACGGGCATAACTCCTTCATACGGAATCGGATTTTAGCGTATAAGCACTCGTTGGAAGGATAATTTCAGAGGCTATCCAATGGATCTATTATTTGAGGTATGTTCTGTTGAAGACCAATGAGAAAAATCACGAGAAAGGAGGTAGCAGCAACCATGGTGATGACTACTTGAGGAAGATGGTGACAACAATAATGAAGAAGGCTTGGGTAGTGCTTCCATGAGATTTTCATGATCAAGTTCAGTTGCAAGGAGCTTCAAAGACATTGGTACATGAAGACACAAGCAGAAGATTGTGCACACAAGTGATTCTCTGATCAAGACACGATGAAGCTGCACAATCAAGTTATCAAGCTGCATAGACACTTCGGATTCTTACTCCAAGGACCATGGCTTCACTTCAACGAAGGTAAGTAAGAAGTCTAGCTATATGACTTTAAATTAAGCGCTTTTCGGGAGGCAACCCGTTCTATCTTAGTATTAAAATTTAGTTAGGTTTTAATTTTGAAATTTTAAATTAAGGATTTGATAGCTTATAGGTAGCTACTCTCACTTACGTAGCTATCTAAATTTAATATTTACGTAGACTTTGCCAGTTTTTGAATTTGAATCAACTTTAAGTAAGAGAGAAATAATTTTATTAGATTTATCCTTATTGTGTGATTTTCAAAATCTTACTCTCTAATTTTATCCAAAAACTAGGCAACTACCTAAGCTACGTGGGTTAATTAATTGAATTATCTTTTAATTAATTACTAAATATTTGTTTTATAATAAAATAAAGTATAGGTTTAATTTTCAAAATGCTAAATAGAGATAATCTTTAATATGAAAATTAATTCTATCTTTTTGTGTGCTCTAAGTTATTAACCCTACATTAGTAGGAATATTTGCTTATATGCAAATTAAGGACTTAGAGTTAGTGAAGATAATCAACAACTTAGCGTAGCTAAATAATTTAGGCAACATAGGATTCCCTTCTTATCTTGAACCATCATCAATTAACCTAAATATAGACTTAGGATAAGGATCTTTGGAGAGCATTCAAAGGGACAAAACATTAAAGGGTAAAGCTGCATGCACGACGTCCAACTTGTAGAGGAAGCTATCCATGATGATTAGGAATCTAAGGAGTAACTTGCAGGAGAAGGAAGAGGGCCAACAGAGCCAGAAGAAACCTGGCTCGGCCGACCATTCCGCCCTGGCTCGGCCGACCCTAGGTGTTCCCTCAGCAGATACACCTCTTCTTCAAGTCACCTCTTTGCCTATAAATTCTAAATCTTCGTTGCTGCTTATCTTTACCAATAGGTGTTATAGAGTCAGTGTTAGAGTCATTGAGTCTTTTACAGAGAAACGGGAAGTATGGCACCACCCTTTGAATCTTTTGCCTATGGCTAGTTAACTTAATTTTTGTTTTTAATCACTATCACTTATTTCTTATTTGTGTTTTCCACTTTGCATTTGCATTATCATTTGTTTTTCCACATTTGCTTTGTTAGTATTGAAGTTTTCATAAACTTAATAATGGATGCTTTATTTCTATGTTGATAATCGACGGAGTTCTCTTCTTGGTAAATTAAGTTTAAACGTGGTGTTTAGATTTAATTTGAGACCATCATCATTAAGTCTAATTGAATGTTTCTTGCTAATTATATCTTTTGTGGATAAGCTATCATTTATCTTTTTGCATCTAGGTTAAATTGCATATTTGCATTATAATTGGCTGGGTTAACTTCATGATGTGTGCTTTTATGTTTATGATAACATTTCTAGATAATGTTTTTTTTTAGCAATTTTGTGTAAGCATGGTGCTTAGATTAAATTGTTGATCATCATTATGAAGTTACTTAACCTTGCTAGCTATCCATAATTTCATTTGTTAAGTTTATAAGCTTTGCAATGTGCTTTGGTTTTCTTGTGCTGTTTTGAGTTGATGATCTTGATAAAACATGGTGTTTTAATCTTGGTTATTTATAATCATAATGGCTATAGAGAGACTTAGCGATCATGTTGTAAACATGGTGTTTAGAACTTGGTTTAATCTTTGTTTTTGTTTATTTACTTATCTCTTACATAATTACACATTTGCATTCATTGTTTTTAAGTTTAACTAGACCACAAGTTAAAAGTCTTTGGGAATATTTTTAGATTATGGTAAAATTTCTTCTGCTCTCGATCGTTATCCCGAGAGTAGTGTGTGCACTTGAATTATTTTTGCAGGAAATTATTTAATGACAAGTAAATTGAAGGAATATCCGGTAATATATTTCTAATATCTTCTCTTTACATTATACAATTATTTACCTATATCTATCTGTTTGGTGTTCCCTTTGTGTTTCTCTTGTTTTTAGTGTGTTAGTTTAGATTTTATTTTGTGATTAATACTACAACCATGATCAATGCTTAATTAATTAATTTTGTTTCAAGAAAATGATGAAAGTTGCCGCTTTATCTTTATCATGCTTTGATTTTGGTTAGTCATATTAGCAAGCTCTCATAATACATGTTTAATTGAACTAACCAGCAAATTTATGATTGATTATGATTTTTCATAAAGACCCATATGATTTAATTTTTGCAAGGTTTATTCTTTGACATGATCATCTCCTTGTTTATTTTTATTGCTTAAAAATGTCATGATCAACTTTATGAGATTATCTTGCAATAGCCAATCCTACCAGAGCCAAATATATATTAAACCTTAGATTTATCAGATTTGTTTTTAAATGAGTTGGATCAAGACTGTGATCTAGGGTATGAGACTTAGAAGCTGGTCATTCACTTTTGCGTAACTTTTCTTTTTGCTAGACTTTCTATCCATGCATTGTGTCTCTCTACACTGGAGAGATTGCAAACTTCGCTGGATATCCATCCTTAAACCAAGATTATCATTTTGTGTATCCTCCTTGACCACAACCTATTATTTTCTGGAGTATTTAAGGATTAAATATTATTCTTTTTAGACAACTCTATCCCCTAAAGTTAAATGTTATAGTGATAATACTCTTGGGCGAAGGTGAGTATTATTCAAGTGTGGGGATGGAGAGCTGTTATCTTATTTTAATGGATTTTGTATAAAGGTTTTTGAGAGGGCATAAAGAAAAAAAAAAAAAGCCAAGTGGCGCCTAGAAAAATAAAAAGAAAAAAAGGAAAAAAAAAGAAAAAAAGGAAAAAGAAAAAAAAAAGGCCAAGTGGCCGAAGTAGAATTAGGTATAAAAAAAAGAGAGAAGAAAAAAATATATGCCTCTCAATAATCTTTGAAGTATTTTTAAGAATTTTTATATATAGTTTTCTATAGTATTAGTTATCCTGTTTATATACTCCAGAAAATATTCCAACCATGTGCAATCCGATAGCAAGGACTTCATTTGTGCCTTGAGATCATCCATTGACACTTGCACATGTCCACTTTTTCTAAAATGTGTGTGTTCCATCCTTTCTTTCTCAACATTATTTTATTCCATGACCTTTTTGACAAGTCGCAGTAAAACCAGCAGATTTCTTTCTTGGTTCGACAATATTTTGAATTCAAATTTTGATTAGGATCCTACCAAGCTCCAGATAAGCTTCCACTTTATATATTTATATTCATTAGTTATCTTTTAGATATTAAGAGACTGGAGAGTTGAGTGTGTTTCTTTGGCTTTGCAAGAATTTATCTCTTATTGTTTGATTATATTTTCAAAAACTTATTGCTAAAATAAGGAGATGTGTCTTTGATAAGTTTGAACTCTTGCTAATTCTTTTATTGTGGGATGAGCTTAATTGAATATCTTTTCTTTCATAATTTGCTGGTTCACACTAAAATTTTGAGAGAGCTTGTTAGTTTGATTAATTAAGATTAGAGTGTGAAAAAGTTAATGTTTGGCAATGCTGATTCTTGACTTACTCGAGGACGAGCAAGGTTTAAGTGTGGGGATATTGTTGACGCGGCTTATGAACGAAAATTATACATCATTTTATATTGTTTTTATCTATTATTATGCGTCAACTTTACCTTTTACTAACAATTATCATAGATTATTGTGGATTTTGCAATATTATCTTGGAAAATGGCTACTTGTGATTTTTGCAGGTTTTGGGCCTAATTTTAGCAAAATTCATCAATGTCTACCTTGAGTAAAAAGACCTCTGAATATTATTCAATAATGGAAGAAGAAGCCCAATTAAAGACCCATCAAATGAAGCCCAATTCTAGAAGACTCGACAAGATCTCGGGATACAGAAGAATCTGGAAGGTTTAGAGTCCGAAAAGGACTCCACGAAGATTTATAGAAAAATTATCTCGAAGCCCGCAAAAGATGGAAAGAAACGGTTGCAAGAAGAGTCCGGGTCGGCCGACCCTGGGCCCTTTGGTCGGCCGACCCCACCCCCTCCCGAAGGCGGTTGAAGTTTCCTTTTCGGCTACGGCATCCTCAGGGTATTTAAAGCGAAGCTGAGCCCCTGGTCGAGGCATCCAAGTCATTACCAAGACGACAAGATGTAGACAAGAGGAACAACATCTAGATGAGAGCTGAGGGTCGAGTTTCTAGTCTAGGTTTAGAGCTTCTTCTAATTCCTAGAGGTAATTAGAGACCTTGCATGGTGGTCTAATTACCTAGCTCCAGAGGTCTAATTGTATCATCAAGGGAGGTATGATCATGGTTGTAAGTATGATACAGTTATCTAATGAAGTATTGTTCTTGTCTAATTATCATCTTCTTGTTCTAATTATGCTTGTTCTAGTTCTAATTAGATTTAGATCTAGATGCTAGTTGATTAGACATGTCATTAAGGATTATATTCATCTAGTGTTCTTGATTACGATTGTTGATCTAAGTAGTTAGAAGCCGGTTCTCTAATTACGATTCTGTTGAAAGCTTCTCGTCGATTACCTGGTTACCAGTGACAGTGGAGCCCGGGGAAAGGTTAAGCCTAGATAGGGGGATAGGTTGATTGATCGTGATTTATTTATGCTTTGATGAATATGCTTGAACGTGCTTATTTACCTTAAGTTGCTAGTTATCTCGTTGCTTTTATCTAGTTGTTATGTTCTTATCATGCATGTCTTGGATCCAATTAGAGCTTGATTAGAGGCTAGTTAATACCCCTTAATTAGTGTTCTAGTTCTGTTCTAATTGTTTATCATCTAACTTTGACGTAGATTAGACATAGATTAGATATAGATTAGAGGTAGTTTAGTAGTAGATTAGAATCATTCTTTTATCTTTAGTTTATCATAAACTCTTGTTAATTAGCTCTCAATTAGTTCGTTCCTTGGATTGACAAAACCCATGATACTCATCCTAGGGAAAAGCTACACACGATACTGTCGCTTGCAGTATAAGGTTTGCCGTGCTTAAGTGCCGTCAACAACTGGACAGTCTGATGCGTGGAAACACTAGGACATGGTCTTCTCCTCGTCGTCGGCCTAGAAGGTCCGGTGGTATCATCGAACCGTCTGGTGCGTGTAATTGCACCGGGTCTTGACTCTTCAATCTTGGCCTTCTTTTACTCGCCAACGGCGCGCCACTGGACCGTCTAGTGCATGAGAACATCTGGCCCGCTGACCGGTTAGCGGGACTACCGTGTCGTGCACACGCTTCTCACAGGATGGAGTCTTGGGTCTCTTATCCTCTTTGTGTTCTCCTTTAAGGTGTTTGTACTCTAAGTCCTTCTCTTGCACCTCGAGACTTGATCAAAAATACTTATACACACTAGTTCCAAATGGTATGCGTTGTCACCTCAACCACCAAAATCAAAGTTAGGGAACTAAGCTAAAGGCTTAGTACCCATTTTTCTTACGAACCTTCACCCTCGAACTGATAAAAATGACCGATTTACAACCCCGAGAACCATTGAAGGTGGTTTCTAAACAGTTTCGCTGACGTGGCATGTGGGAACCACATGTCAATATGTTCATTTCTATTCTCTCTCAATGACATGTGGACCCCACTTGTCATCCCTTCCCATGCCTTTCCCTCTCCCTACTGTTGCACCGCCACCCAGAACGCACTTACGACCCTCATGGCCGCCGGCCCCGGCCCCGGCTCACCCTGCTGGTGCCGGCCTCTGTGTGCCTGTACCGGACGTGAGATAGTGAGGCCAACGAGGGCATGTTCGAGGCCTGTGTGGGCTAGCATTCGTGCTAGCAAACAAGCCTGCAGCAATGCGCTGCCACGGAGGGGAGACCATGGAGGAGGACCCTCGAGGCGTGATGACGAAGGGCGTGCTTGGTGGAGCTCCGGCTGGCCGCCATGGCACAGCCCCACAGCGGGAGCGGGCCTGATATTGTGCGGGGGCGACGGTGAGGCTGATGAGGGCATGTTCAAGGCCCGGGCAAGGGCTATCTGCGGGCGCGGCGGTGGCGGCAGGTGCCTGTTACAGCAGCAACTCCCTGCGGCAGCCGCCGTGTTCACCTGCACCATGGGGATGAACACACAGCCCGGCGACTGCAGCAGGAGAGAGAAAGGAGTCGGGGGGAAATGCCATGGGGAAGGAATGACAAGTGGGCCCGCGTGTCATTGAGAGAGAATAAAAAAATAAACGCACCGACATGTGTGTCACACTTGCCATGTCTGCGAAACCAGCTTAGAAACAACCTTCAACACCGACTTTTTTTTGCCGGTTCAAGGGTTCAAATTATCTGATTTCGTAGCATGAGATTGAAAATCAACTTCTTACCAGTTCGAGGTTGTAAAATGGACTTTTCTCGAAAATTAAAGGTACCTTAAACACTTCACCGAAACCTCCCTCTCCAAGTTTGTTTTCTTGTGAGAAATTGTTTGTCGCAGTTCTTAACACTGCTAGACTAAGTTTCCCTGGCTCAACAAATTTGATATTATCTTCATTGATCCTATTGCCTGTAAAAAAAAAGTGTATATATATATATATAAAACTGACTTATTTCTGGTGAAAGACTAGTAAATTACTCCCTCAATCTTAAATATCAGTAATTTTGTTATCAGTGCCCATATTAAAAAATACAAATATATAAAAAAAATTACAAGCTATGTTTAAAACATTTTACGAACACACATAACCACAGAAAATAGATAGTATTAATAAAACATTTTTGAATAAGATGAACGGTAAATGTTGGGCGCTGAAAACAAAATTAACGACTTGTATTTTGCGATAGAGGGAATGTTTGTTAATTGGAATGTAGCTAGCTCTGTTTACTAGACTATTGATAGGATATTAGCTTATTACATTCTGGTTTTATCTACACATATAGGAAAATTCTAATATACGCAATAAAACGCTTTATGTAGGATAGTTTTAAGCCTAAGACTGGTCTTACCAGTATACCCATTTGGGTGCCCATTTGCATTGTGTGCGCAGTGGATAAAGAGAAGTTTGCAATGGACAGTGAGATGGGCGCTAATGAGAATAGCCTAATAGTTGTGCCATGACACTATTATTGACAATAGGGGCATCTGTCCACCACATATGAATTAGCCAAACATACATATAGTAGTAATGCCCGTACGTTTCAATACTAGTTGGAAAGGCCATGGCTAGGATGCGAAGCATAAGTACAAATTGGAACCACTGACTGGTACTAATGTGCAGGTTTCAGTACAGCTTTGTAAATCCAACTGATACTAATCGAGCTATGTTATTAACTAACACTTAAAATTAAATAATTCACGTGCTATTCACCACCATTTTAAATTCAACCAAATACACACGCTATTATAAAATATAAAATCCAAATTTCGTTTAAGGGTTGGTGGTGGTTCTTGGATTAATACCAACCTCCTTTAATTTCTTCGTAACACCAAATACACACTCTACATATTTGAAAACTACAAAATAAACAATTCAAACACTATTCACCACCATTGCAATTCAATCTCAATGAAACAAACAATGTGAAACTCAAACTAAACAAATCACAAACTATTCACCATCATTTCATATTCAGCCAAACAAACACATGGTTTATGTGAAAATACAAACTTGAATTTGGTGCAAGGGTAGTTAGCGGTTTTTAGATTAATAATATAAACTTACTTTAATTTATTGTACAACACTAAATACTTACTTGTTAAGACTCAAAATTAAATAATTCACATACATCATTTAGTACATGTGGGTGTTCCAACCGTTCTGAAGGCGAAATTTCATGGAAGACACCATCATTCAGTACCAGTTGGTATTCTCAAACAGCTCAAATAAGAGGACTAAGAATCTATTGACCCTTTGAAGAAAACCTAAAACTTATGGCTCGTAACAAACTTTTGGAGCTAATCTCATTTATTGTAGTTTTCTACCGATTTAAGTGCAAGCTTCGTATATTTTAGGCCATTCTCAATGCACAGTAACATATACATTTAATGTATGTCAGTAAGCATTTTTTTTCTTATGTGTAACGCTAGTTAAGATGTGAGTGAAAAAATATGCATCTTGAGAGACACTGGTACAAAAAAGATCTTCAGAGACGCCGCCATGAAATGTTAGAAGCGGTCTGTAACGGGATCCGTCTCTAGAAATCAGTGCTAGGCAAGTATTACTAGCCGCCTCTAAAAATCATTTTTAAAGGCTGTGCATCTTACCAACCGTCTCTAAAAATCGGTTTTTAGAGACGGTGCACCTTACCAACCGCCCCTAAAATCGACTTTAAAGGATGGTGCACCTTACCAATGGCCCCTAAAAATCGATTTTTAGAGACGGTGCGTTTTACCAACCACCCCCCAAAAATGGACCATTTTTAGGGGCGGTGCACCTTACTAACCACCCCTAAAAATCGGTTTTCATGGACCGGTGATCCAATGGGGGGAGGCGATAATGCTTGTGGTTCTTCTGTCGTTTCGCGATTAAGGTATTATTTGTGTCTAGTTTCTATTTGATTTATTTCTATATATCCAATTATTTCATCTAAATTTAATTTGATTTGTTTACGTAGGTTTTAGAAGTGCAATTCAATCCCTCAGAGACCAGTCGAAAGGATACTCATCGTGCCTCGTGGAGAATGGTAATGCTTCTTATTTGTTTATTTATTCATGTGAATTTCATTCCACTGTTTGTCTTGTTTTGCTTCATGTCTATCTCGTAGGCAATGGGAGGACGTGACTTGGGACGGTACAGGCAGATGTCCTCAGGAGAATGCAAGGTTGGGGGCCCTATGCCGTTACTACTACCTTGGCATGGTTAAGGTAGATGGTGAGTTGTAGCAGTGGTCCCATTGGTCTCTCAAGGAATATGTGCAACCAGATGAAGGTAGTAGTGAAGGGGGCAGCAATCAAAATCGTCGAAAAACTTGTCAGTTGTGTGGGATGAATTCTAGGTGAGTTTTCATTCATATGTTTATCAGTGAATGAATCAGTGCATCACATGAACACATAGTCTAACATGAATTATCTGCTAATATATAGTTGAGGTACCGTTTGGAAAATGATGATGATAGAGAGGTTTTGCAGAGCATGATGAAGGTAGGACCGACGCCTAAGAGGAGGGTGGGTGAATTAGGATTTCTAAAAACAAGGCTCACTAAAAACTACAACTACTAAGCAAAACCTATGCAAGTTAAACTAGCTAAGTGCACTGAAGTTTTGCTAAGTATTGCTACTTCTACCGTGGCCAAGTATTGCAACCTAGTTCCACCTAGAAGCTAACCTATCAAGCTAGTCTAGGAGTGTAAGCACACAATTGCAAGAAAGTAAATGCGGAAGCTAAAGAGATGGGATAGAGAATGCAAACTCCCGATGACGATGATGGTAGCACACGGCGATGTTTTTCCCGAGGTTCGGGGAGACTCGCGGTCTCTACCCCTACGTCCTCGTTGGTGCTCCACTAAGGGCTTTGCACTCGTGTAGTCCTCAAAGGAATACCGCCTCGCCCTTTGCAAGGGTGGAGGTTGGCAAAGTGACTTCCACGGAAGTCAAGCCACCATGGTCGGGTCTCCGGATATCCTCGGTACACACCCACCCGAAGCTATCTCTCGCGTGGTCCTCCCGTACCACGGCCTCGCCCGCACAGGGGTAGAGGATGGATAGGTCGCTAGGGTCTTCCGAGTCCTTCTCGCGGAGCTACCCCGCCGTCTCCACTAAGGGAAGCTTTGGCCAAAACGCCGAGGGCCTTCCTCCCTCTCACAAGGTGGTGGCAGCCACTCTACACTCCGGAGGGTCTCGCAAGACTTACAGCCGCACTTGATACAAGGTCGTGCTCGCAGGCACGTATACTAGACAAATAGGCCTAAGCCATGATGCTAACAAGCTCTTGCTATGCCGGGATGTGTCTATTTGCTCATATGGTGGTTGGGCTCTCAAATGTGGTTGCTACACTTCAAATGGGTATGGAAATGTGTCTCAACACTTGTGCTAGGCTCAGGATGCTCCAACCACAATGGGGAGGCCGGCCAAGGGGGTATATATAGCCTCCACCTCCAAAACTAGCCGTTAGAGGCAAGTTTCACTTTTCTGCGTACCCACCGGACATTCCGGTGGTGCACCACCGTACAGTCCAGTGCATGTAATTTTCCTCCTTTTCGAGTCGACCGTTACTCTGACAATATGACCGTTGGAGCCACCGGTCTGTCCGACGGTGAGCCACCGGACTGTCCGGTGCGTTGTAGCGCCGGGTCTTCGACTTGGAATGCTCTCGGTCTATATCGTCCGGTGGCACCATCGGACTGTCCGGTGGTGAGCCACCGGACTGTCTGGCGGTGGATCCAGCGCCGGACTCTGCGTCTTTCTTCTCAGCCTATAACGTCCGGTGGTGAGCCACCGGACTGTCCGGTGCATGGATTTGCACCGGGTCTTCAGCCTTCGACTTTTGGGCTTCTTCTTCTCGCCGGTGCACTCGATGGGACCGCCGAATCAGGACCTTAGCTTGCACCTTGATGGCGGCTTGGGCATTCTCTTGTGCCTTTTAAGTCCTCATTTGAGGTGTTTATACCCCAAGTCCACCTTTTGCACCCTAGGACTTCAACAAAAACACTTGCACACTAATATTAGTCCCATGGCACGTGTTGTCAATTCAACCACCAAAATCACATATTGGAACTAAGCACAAGGCTTAGGGCCCATTTTCCTTACACATGAGAAGGCATTTTTGTAGGGCAGCTGAGAAGGTCATCGATGATGCCTTCTACAATGCACTGATCTCAGCCATGTGCGAGTACTACAAGGAGGTAAAGGGTCAGAACATGAGCAAAGAAAAAGGGGCTAGTCAGATTTACCTCGGTTGATTGGATTGTGAAGGACATGGAAGCTTGGAGGTGGTTGGCAAAGAGATGGTCTTCACCGGATTGGATTGCTTCCTCAAAGTTGCACCGAGAAAACTGAGGGAAGGAAGGACCGGGGCATCGGTTCAGGGCTGATGGACACTTTAATCTCGCGAGACGCATGGTAAGAAAATAGATCGTTCTTGTATTAAAAATGTTCTTCTTGCATATTATTCAATTCCATATTACTTCTATAGATTGCATGTCTTAACTCAACATTAACTACATGAGGGAGGCTGAACAAGTTTATGGATGTTTTTGTTCGTGGTCACCGAGGCCCCGATCCAATGAACCCTAAAGTGTTATGCACAAAGTGGCAAAGGAGAAAATGGTAACCATGTATAGTCATCATGTATGTAGTTGTAAGATTTGACACTGACTATGTTTTATTTTTTCTCTATTTGTAGATGGCATATGGGGAGGAAATGACTTAGCGTCATGGACCTGACATTGATTGGCGGCACTCGGCCGTAGACGCTGAAGCATTGCACGCAAGTGGTGGGGGAAGAAGACATGGCAGGTGATACAAATTTGATCGTTTTGATATGCTTATGAATCGTGAATGTGTGTGTCCGTTGGCCTTTGTGTATCATGCACTATTTTTGAGTTTGCAGGTATGCCTTTGGCACCAGGGCTGTGGACTACAACCATAGTGTATCTCGAGCAAGGAGATTGAATTCGTTCGCTTGGAGTTCTCGCTCCTCAAGGACAGCTCGAGATACCAAAGCAGAGGAGGCGGCTTGTGTAGCACAAGAGGAGCCGGATGGTGCAACACAAGAGGAGGCTCGTAAGGCAACAGAGGAGGTCGGGCGGCTGACTACCTTGACAACCTATATGGTTTCTTACCTTCAGGTAGTTTGTTTATCAAAATACGCTTGAATTCAGATTGTTATGTTGTGAATCTAACATTTGATCCATTTGTAGGATATCACAGTTCGATTGGGACCAGACGTAAACTTGTCACCCTTTTGCTCTCCTCAAATGTCTCCGCAGCAGGTAAAACTGACTAATCTCTTCACCAATTCCATATTAAACAACTCTTATGAAATTATTCCGAATGATTTTTGTTCTCGTTAACTTATGCAGGGGTCGACAGGGTGGGTACCACAACCCCAGGGCTCGCGGGCACCTTCAGGGTGGACGATGATACCCTAGGGCTCCTAGCCACTTCCTGGGTGGATGATGGTACTCCAAGGCTTCCAGCCACCTCCGGGGTGGATGATGGTACCCGAGAGCTCCCAGCCACCTCCGGGGTGGATGGCACCGCAGGGCTCCTAGCCACCTCCGGGGTGGATGGCACCCAACTTGAACCCGTGGATGTAATCACTTCATTAGCACTATAGATTACAGGTATACGTACAAAAATAGGCAAACTTAGTAGGAGGTATTGAAACATAGCAAATTTAGCTAAACTTAGCATAATTTAGCGTACTTAGCAAAATTTAGCGCGACGTAATCAAAGCTAACTGAATTAAGCAAAATCTAGCTAAACTAGCCAAACTTAACAAAACCTAGCAAAATCTAACTACACTAGTCCAACTTAGCAAAATCTAGCAATATCCAGGTAAAGTTAGCCAAATCCAGCTAGACTAATCAATTTGAGTTTATTTTGTAGGGTTTGGCCTCACGCGCGCGTGGACCAACTTCAGAGGCAAAAGTGAATGAGTACTTTGCTGGTTCCGGAGGAGCGAGCAGCCACAACTCTCATAGTCCGCAGGAGTAAGTTGCGCGATGTATGGATGGACTTGTTTGTCTCATATGAACTTGGTTGTGATGAATGGACTTGTTTGTGTGTCACATGGACGCATGTTGTGAGCTTTGAATTTTGAATTTGTGTTTATGGACTCAATTGTATGGTTTATGTATGTGGACATATTATGGCTCTATCCTGACTGTGATGGTCCTGTGATTATTTGGATGATTGAATGGAATTTTATGTAATTTATGTGTGGTTATTGATATGATTTTAGGGGAAGGACTTAATTTTCGTCGGCATGGAGGGGAGCCGACGAAAATAAGGTCCAGCGTGGCACTAATTTCGTTGGCCACAGTGGCCGATGAAATTATGTAGCTAATTTCGCCAACCCACGCGGCCCACGAATTTAGTGCCTGGCTGGACCATATTTTTGTCGAGCCCGAGAAAAACCGACGAAAATAATGTGTTTTTGTCGGGGCCGATGAAATTTCAACGATAATTTCATCAAAATATTTTGTCAGCAAGCCGATGAAAACAACTTATTTTCGTAGGTTTTCACTTATTTTCGTGGGTTTCTGGCCCACGAAAAATTAGTCTTTTCCTTTGTTACCAACCACTTCTTGGAATCAATTCAACGCAAGTACAAAGGTACGTGTCGCTTTCTTGAGCACATGTGATTGTGTGGTCTGGTGGTAAAAGTGTGTTATGCGAGGCAAGAGGTTGCGGGTTTGATTCTTGGTAATGGCTAATGTGGATTATACACAAAAAAAGTGCGCATACCCTGCTTGTGTGTTGGTGTTTCTTCTTAATTAGCAATATTTTTTAAATTTTTATTTTAAAAAGAATATTTTTAGGGGCGGTTTAACTTACCAACCGCCCCTAAAAATCGATTTTTAAGGGTGGTGGACCATATGAACCATCTGTAAAAATCGATTTTCAGGAGCAGTTGAGCGGTGCGTTCCCGATAACATCTATTTTCAGTGACGTCCGCGCAGAGACGGTTCACGTAACCGTCCCTAAAAATGGTTCCCCAACCGCACCTAAAAATGCTTCATGTACTAGTGAGAGATACTACTTGGATGCGGGATACATTGGGATAGTATATCTTTTGTATAGTATATCATATGCCATGCAAACTTTGGATACTGTGACAGATACCATGGATTGAGAATAGGCTTAGTTGTCTCACTATGGCACGATAGGTAATCTAGAGGAAAATTAGATCTAGTAACTATTAGTCCACCATCGGAAAATATCGCCAAGATGTTTTCGGCTTAATAAAAAAACAAAGTGGATACGAAAGCATTGTATATTTTTATTGACCGGAGCAGTTAACAAGGAACAATTTTTGTCTTTCGTAAATGTTACCAACAGTTCTTTTTCATGTACTTTTCATGCCGATGTATTGCTGTGAAAAACATCTAGAGACGATAGTACAAGCTTGTCGCTGCTTGGATACTTCAGCTATGTTTTTCTTTTGCTTCCATTGATTGCATTGCTATCTATCTGATTATAACAATTTCGATTAGTTTTAAAATATACTTATGCATTTCTTAAGCTCGTAATAATTTCGGTCCGGCACCTCCTCAGTTCATAGCGGAACTTTAAAAAACATATTAAGCTGTTGGTACAGGTATTCCAAAAACAATTTGCTTCACATTCGCCACTCGAAATTTAGAAAACATCACACGAAAAAAATCTATGCTTTGTGTTTGCCTCCCATGAAAAGAAAAATGGATGGCTAGGGGTGGGAAAAATTAACCAAAACTGAGGAACCGAACCATTGTTTTAAATAGCGGGCTAAGCCATTTAGCGGTAAGCTGCTGAAAAAGTTAAATTGACCAATTTAGCAGGCTATATATAGCTAGCTATAGCCGGCTATAGCGAGCTATTTGTCTTATCGGAAGGTTTCTAAAACAGCTAATAACGGCCATAGCGGCAGCTATAACTGACTATTTGAAACCTTGTCCAAACCGAAAAAAAATTGGAACTGAAACCAAATTGACCGTTCAGTTCCAGCTTTGAAGTAAAAGAAAGAAATGAGAGAATTTTGGTTCGAACCCTTAAATAACCGAAAAAATGGAACTGTTAAAAGGCCATCCATAAATAAAATAGGCATGGCCTAGTACAAGAACTCCCATACACCATACTCCCCTCTCCGCTCTTGTCTCAGAGTCCTTGGCCCAGTCGATGGACACAAGATGGTGCCCTAGCCCCAACTCCTGGCCTCCCGCACAACTCCTCGCTCCTGTGTCCCAGCCTCTCCTCCTGGCTCCCGCACAAGCCCTCCCTCTCCTCCCATAGTGCGGCGGCACCTCCATCCCGGCACGGCTTCCCTATCCCCCAACATGGTGGCGCCCCTACCGCGGCACAGCTCCCCGGTCCCCTCCCCTGCCGTCCTCCCACGGCAAAGCAGCGTCGGCTCATGTGGCTACATACGGGGCGGGGCGTGCTCATGCGGCAGCTGGCAGGGAACCGACGGCATGGCGACTAGGCGATGTTGTTCATCGGTTAGTTCGGTTTAACCGAGAACCGAACTGAACTAATCGAGAATTGAACCACTCAGTTATGTTATGCCAGGCGACCTAGTTCGGTTCCACTTTTTAAGTAATCGGAATTTGCAAATATCCGAGGAACCGAATGCCCACCGCTATGGATGGCTATCTTTCTTAAGATTAGAACAACTTTGATTAGTTTTAAGGTCTAATTGTGTGTTCGATGAGGTCATACTAATTTCGTTATGAATACCTCCTCTTTTGAGTTAAAAACATATTACAGACTCACGGTTGTTGGTAGCATGAAGATTCCAAAAATTGTGCATTATTCCCCGCTCGAAAATCGAGATTAACAAAAACCAATCACACATGGGAAATGAGATATATAGGTTTTATTTCGAAATTTAAAATATGTATATAGGAAATACTAAGAGATTTTTTGTTTTGAATGAGAGGCAAGAAGGGGCCGTACCTAGTCCTGGTGTTTTCTTCCGACTGGCCTTTCTCCTGTGCAAGAAAACACCAAGGATGACGGCTGCGGCGAGCACTGTTCCAACTGCAGGGAGGGCGACAACGAGAGTCGTGTCGACCCCTTTCTTTCCTGCGTTTCAGTCAGATAAGTCCGTTAAGTTAATCAGGGATTCAGGGGGTACTTTCTTAGTTTCTTTCAGCATCAGCCAGAAGGCCGGTGATCGGGTCTATATAAATAAAACGAAGTGAAGTAGGGCAATGCATGCAGTGCAGAGGCTCACCCTGACTTTGTCCGATGAAGCCTGATGCTGACGGAGCTGGCGCCTGAGGCGGCGGCGCATCGAGGGCGAGATCATAGTAGGTGTATATCTCCACGCGCAGATAGCAGTTGTAGCCGAGCACCACCCCGCCCTGGTTCCCATAACAGCAGCTTGGCAGCTGCCCCACCGAGTCCTGCAAGCACTGGTCACACTCCGCCGCCGTCCGATCCCTCATGCACTGCAGCAGCCCGTACATGGTGCCGTTGGGTACAGCGGAATCATAGACGGCCTCCCCTGTAGCAAACATGGGCGCCGCCGACGGCAAAGAGGCCGACGACGACGATGTGGTGGTGGCGCTGGAGCCTTTGACGATGCGCGTGGTGAGGTTGCTCATGAGCGCGTCGTAAGTGGTCTCGAAGGCGTCTCTGTCGCCGACCACCCCAGTGTTGAAGAGTATGGAGCGGAACTGCAGCTCTCGGGACGTCGATGCGTTGGTGTCGGCGTAGCTGACGAAGCACTTGTCGTACCAGATTCCGGCGCGGCGGCTGCTCCGGTTGCAGTGGCTCTGGATGCCCAGCGTGGCGTTCTGGAGGTACTCGGCGCAATCGGCCGGCGAGGTATCGCCGCGGCAGATGCCCCGGACGAAGGCTTGGCTGGTGCCGTTGCCGCTGGAGATGGAGGCGAAGCCCGAGGGCGCCGCTGCCGACGGGAGCGCATCCAGTAGCGCGACGACGTTGGACCAGAACGTGCTGTTGTTGAGGTTGGAGGAGGAGGAGGACGACGGTGACGGCGACGGCGAGGGGGCAGGAGAAGGCGTCCCCGAGGATTGGCAATCGACCGATACGGGGTTGGTGCCCTGCATGGTTACGACGACGGCGAGACTCGCCAACACGAGGAGGAAGAGGGCACCACGGCCATGGCGGTGGCCGGATAGAGGCGACGGCTGCATGGGTGAGTGGTGTTCCGAGTTGGTTGCTGTGCAAGCCGGCTGCGATGGAAGATCACCGCAGCACGCACAGGAGTCTCATCTCATACTTGAAGAGGTTCGCGTGTGTGAGGCTGCGTGCAGCAGGATCTGAATGCCGGTGCAGACCAAGCAATCCCAGCGTGGACTAGCTTGGAACGTGTTGCCAATACTTAACTTGGCTCAAATAGTGCCTCGTCGTGAGCGTATGGTTGGCGCATGGCACAGATGTTCGGACATGGGCGAGCATAGGGGAAATATCCTCTCGTTTTCTCTGGCTGCCGGGCTTTGTCGCTGTCTACAGTGATACTACGTGATAAACTGATAATCCAAGACGGTCGCTTGAAAACAAAAGTTGACACGACGGGTGCAGTCAGGCATACTGGTAGGCGGTAGCCAACCCATAGCATTCACACGAGCTATCGGTACGTCAGGTCCTAAACTTGGAAAACCATGGCATTTGGGTCCTTCAAATTATCTTGAGTGTCATTTAGGTCCTAAAACTACCAATCCATTCGTTGACTATACATTGACCATGACTTTTCTACGACCTAAGATTTGAATCCCTAAAATTGTCTTGAGTGTCACTTAGGTCCTAAATAAGCCACTAATCAACGTGTTTGATTGTGCGTTGGCCATATTTTTTATTTTTTTTAGAGTTAAAAGGCCTAGCCCCGGTTTTTCAACCGGGTCAAAAGACCATAACACCAATCCGAGTTTACAGCATTTTGGAAAAGTAACCCAGTTAACCAAAAAAAAAACTACCACCACCTATTACAAACCGAACCAAGCATCATCAGCTTTTACTTAGCCTCCAGCTAACTCAAACAAAAGCTACCCAGACTCAACTTAGATAAGCAAAGCTCAGAGCCGAATAACATTGGTCTCTGCCCCCCTCCTCAGCGCTTCCAAGCAGTCTTCCATCTCTTGTTTCTTCACCACTGGACATAACATCACCCAATTCTTGCCCAGCTTCCAGACTTGTAGTAGCAAAAACTTCAAGCTCCGCCACGCCATGGACTGAAAACACATGCTGTTTCTTAGTTTCCACAAACCCCAAAGGGCTGCAGCACACGGAACATTATGAACTAAAAATTTTTTATCACTAAGCCACATCTTTTCTACTGAATTAAAATCACTCCCAATCTCAAAACCCATAATATCCGATAAAGTTCTCCACATCTATGTTGCAACCACACAGTCAAAGAATAAGTGTTGACAAGACTCCACTTCAGTACAGAAAAGACAGGTTTGATCCTCTACCTTTCTCTTTTTTGCCAAATTACTCATAGTCAACACTTTGTTATTTGCTAAAACACTGTTCGCCTAAACGGTCGTTTAGCCCGTTTAAACAACGTTTAAACGCTAAACAGTGGCTGGCCGTTTCCGTTTAATTGATCATTTTCACCGTTTAAACCCGTTTAAACGGCCGTTTAGCACCGAATAATGGATAAACAGTAGGTGACCGACTGTTTACCGTTTACCGTTGAGACTAACACTGGCAAAAAGCCACAAGAAGAAATGCACCCTAGGAGGTACTTTCACTTTCCACAACCCAGAGACATGTACTTGGTGAACACCTCTAAAATTGATGATTTTATACAAAGATTGTGAAGAGAAGATACCAGAGGACGAAAACTGCCAAATCAAAGAGTCCTCTTCATCAGATAAACTAATTGTCCTAGCTAACTATACCACCTCCAACCAAACATTATATAAATCACTAGAAAAGGTCCTTCTAAAAGTACACTTTAGGTCTTCTCCATCCCATAACTCAGCCACTGTCCCTGATTTCTCATTCACTGGCCATAATTTTTATTAATAGGGTCCACTTGTCATGTCCATATTTTTTTTCTTTCACTATGACATGGGAAGCTCATTTGTGAGTAAAATAATTTTCTAATTTTTTTTGTTCTTCACTAATGTCTCCTAATGCCATCGGCAATTGTGAGCGAAGAGTACACAGACAACGAAGATGAATGTCGCAGCAAACATCAAACACGATTGGGCGGCAAGGAGGGCGATAATAGAAGTGCCAATGCCGGCATAGGTGACAATGAAAGAGGAGGACCGTTGGTGGGAGAGAGGGCATGGTGAAAATAACAGCAAAACCACTTTTGGAGAGAGACAATGGCGCGCGGTTTTGAGACCCAGATGACATAACAGACAATTTTAAAAAATAAATTTCTTGTTTTCTGAGTTCGGAACCTAGTTGACACACGGTGCAAGTTTAAGGACCGCACGTGCATTTTACTCTAGGTTCTATGTCTAAGTTGTTCATTATCTTAGCGGGCTTGTCCCAAATTTTCTAGATGCATGCACATTTTCATTCACTACACAAACAGTGTTAGAAAAGTGATGGATGGTACATCAGTATAAGCCACTTTAATTTACTGATGGATGGTCAGTACAAAGTTATACTGACATACCTTCGTTCCCAATAGGTCTAAATATTTCACCAATGGACACTAGGTTTATAGGATATTCGACATTTCACAAAGTTTTGCCGACAGGCCATTCAGCAATCCATAGAGTTTTACTAATTATTGCCAGTCTTTGCCCCGATTTCTTAGCTTGGCATCCATATCATATTTTTGTTGGTCAAAAGACAACGAAAATAACGTATTCTTGATGAAATTAAGCCCCATTTTGTCACGTTTTTCTAGGTCAAAAAACATTGATAGCTTCTAAGGTATTTTTTGGTTCACTGAGCAAACGAAAATTAGCATTGTTTTCATCAAATTTGCTTTCACAGATGAAAAATTATATTTTGATTGAAATAAATAACTCACTTAGAATTAAAAAAGGCAAAAAATATCATTGTAGTTACAAGTTGGAATTAGCATCAATTAAACAAACCTCATATGAGATACAATTCAAACTCCATTACAGTCATTTGCTTGACCACATATACAGTAATATAGTAATCTCTTCTTTGTTGATGCCAATTGGGATCTTGGTTTATTTCGTTCCCAAGAGCTAAAGTCCTATTTGGAGGTACAATATTTTAGAACCATAGTTTATAAATAGTTATATACTATGATTTACAATTGACAATATAATGGTTTTAATAAAACAAACTGTAGTATATTATCTCGTGTCTCCATACTTCGTGCTAAGAAAAAACTTTGATCTAAACCAAAGTTTCTAATATTTTAAAAAATACCATAGTATTGCTAAAACCATTGTTTTAAAAACAGAGTTTTTCAGTAAACTACCAAACATTTTTGGCCTAAATACAATGGTATTCTTCAATAGCATTGTATGGCCTAAACATTACCAAAATACTACACTCACAAACAAGGGCTAAGGATTTTTACCTGTGCACTAAAAACAAAATACAGTCTAGAATTCGATTGAAGCCAGTGAAAATCGATCAAAAAAAGGAAAATCAAATTCAATAACGAGAAAGTCAATAGCTTTTCATTGAATAATGTTGGTTTCAATTGAAAATTTAGAGTATTGATTATACCGACGACAGATATCTTATCTTACCACTGTAATCACACCGATTATCAACGTCTATGGAGCAAACAGGAGATTTATCAGATGGAAATTCCCGGACGGCCACCCTTGCGATCCTCAATAACCGAAGGATTATCGACGATGTTGCCGACCTTTAGGTAGGCATTCATCGCTGCGACGATATTCTTTCGCGGGGTTATATTAGAGAATGCTTTTTCGTCTTCTTCCTAGTGAAGCTGTCGGTTCTCTGAATAGTAACAAAGGTTGTCAATGACAGCAGTGACGAGTGTTTTCCAACTTAAGCAAAGGAGAATTTGCCGGGTATTTTCCTTTGTTGGCAGCGCGGCTTGGCATGTAGCTAGTGCCGTCCGACTCGGAGGGTGGGCAAGGGTGCCCACGTACGGTGATGGGGGTGGGCACGACCGGCGACGGCCGATGCAAGGAGCAAGGAGCAGAGCCCGTGGTCCAGCCATGTCCAGGTGGTGACGGTGATCGATGCGTGGAACTGTTCTCATCTAGGCTGCCGGACAAACGATTATTACAGTGACGCGTCGCAATGACTGGATTGAGCTGAGAGGAAGATCAGAGAAACGCAGAGGCACGCAAGAAGGAAGAATCCGTGGAAGGAGGAAGAGTTGACCTGGGCACGCACGGCACGACTTGTCGATCACTACTCTCGTTGGAAATAATCATGGCTGGAATCGGTTTATATGTCGTCTAGCGCATGTAACTTAGAAAATGCAAGGCACACGTAGAGTTCTACAGGCATCCATGGAAGAAGAAGAGTCAAGTGCGTACTACTCATCAGTTGTTGAGGCAGGAGTACTTCGGGATTTATCCTCCTACGCTCATCCGTAGGTACATCCACGCTATAGTGGTGTTGATTTTCACTCACCTGTTTTGAGATTTGTGCGGTCAACGTGTTCACACCAGGTGGTCAATTGTTCACACCTACACGGGGGCACGTGTCAACCAACTAGCGTGAGCGTAGGTACGCATGAGGGTAACAAGTCCGCGTTCATACGTACACTGGCATTCCGGCAACACCAAGTTAGCATCCAGTAGGAACTAAGGAACTCGGAGGCCGGCTCGGAACAGCACCCATGCCGCCGCCGTCTAGGTGCAGCCACCGCCGGCCCTTGCTGCTGGGCCTCTTCATCGTCCTCATCATGTCACCAAGCCTTTCCAAGGGAACCAACATCACCTTTGAACAGCCCGACGTCGGCCAGCCGGTGATGGTGGACTGACAGTCGGCACCACCTTCACCTTCACCTTCTCCATCGCCGTCGCCGCCGCCTTCCAACGCGACGGAGGGCGAGAACAGCACCTTCTGGTCCAATGTCTTGGTGCTACTGAGCACCCTCCCGTCAGACACGGCCTCCAGTAATGGCTTCTTCGCCTCCAACGGAAACGGCATGGGCGCCGACCAGGCTTTCGTCCGCGGCCTCTGCCGCGGCGACGCACTGGGTGAATGCGAGTCGTGCCTTATGAAAGCCGCGCAAGCCATTAACGATCGCTGCGGCGGCGGCAGCAGCCGCCGCGCCGGCATCTGGTACGACAAGTGCTTCCTCAGCTACGCCAACACCAGCGCGTCGACCACCCGCGAGCAGCAGTTCCGCTCCATACTCTTCAACACAGGGGTGGTCGGCGACAGAGACGCCTTCGAGACCACTTACGACGCGCTCATGAGCAAGCTCACCACGCGTGTCGTCAACGGCTCCGGCGCCACCACCACATCGTCGTCGTCGGCCTCTTTGCCGTCGACGGCGCCCATGTTTGCTACAGGGGAGGCCGTCTATGATGCCGCTGCCCCCAACGGCACCATGTACGGGCTGCTGCAGTGCATGAGGGATCGGACGCCGGCGGAGTGTGAGCAGTGCTTGCAGGACTCGGTGGCGCAGCTGCCAGCCTGCTGTTATGGGAACCAGGGCGGGGTGGTGCTCGGCTACAACTGCTATCTGCGCGTGGAGATATACGCCTACTATGACGTCGCGCTTGATGCGTTGTCCCCTCCGCTAGCTTTATCTCCATCTCCATCGACCTTCATCATGCCGTTCGACGGAGAAAGCCAGGGTGAGTTGGCTATTTCTCCCTACTAAACTGTCCTAAAGCTCTGTTTGGTTTCTTTAAGAATCTGTGTACCGTAGTGTTTGGATATAGATTATTCTTGCATATAGAGATTCCAAATACATGCCTAGTTTACTCTTGCCTGTTTTCTGGTGTGTGTTTTTTTGTGGTGGTGGGTGGGTGTGTTTGGGGCGGGCGGCGAAAAGCTGGATTCATATATTTTGAAACAAAACACAAAATCTAGGGGACAAATCAGTTGATGTTTGGTTCCTGACGCATTTTGAGAATTAGGTTCTCAAATCTGACCAGAACCAAACATAACTAAGTGTTCATTTCTTCTGTGTCCAATTTTTATGCATATGTAAGACCCAAGCTAAGAGAGAATGACAGTTTCTTTGCTCGTTCAAATCCTGGGCTGATGTCTGTGTCTACTACCAAAATTGTTTGTGTATTGCAATGGCACAACCAATCAATCAATTACATGGGCACATAGAGTCCATGTGGATGTGAAAATGGGATCACCCAGGAAAACACAAATGAGAAATGACAGCATGTATATGCTTACTGCTACGATCAAACGTATGAAATAAAACCCTGAGCAATTCCCAAAAACTGAACCACTGGCAAGGTGGGTAAATAAAGTGAAGTTCACTTAATGAACATATCTGAGTGAAATGATAGAGATAGGAAAGATGAATCTGATCTTTGCATGTTTCTCACGTACAATGCTGTTTTTCAAAGAATCATATGAAATGTTTGCATTGCCATGATGAGATATAGAACACTAATTAATAAGAACCTTGGACCCCCAGTATCACTACGAAGAATGAATTAAAGTGGCATGGTCTAAGGTTCCACATTAAATAAAATCAGTGTGTTGGAAAATACCCAAGACTATAGACTAAAAAAATCCAATATTGTTTCATTTCCTGGAAACAATATGATTGTTCAATCAGCATCAAAGCTTTTGATGATCCTGTTTCTAGCTAATCAGCGTTTGATGAACTATATCAATGCACGGCATGCCTATAGAGTTTTTTTCCTATTCTTACTCAGGTGCAGGAAAAAAGGGAGTAGTTGTGATTCTCGCAGTTGCCCTTCCTGTTGGAACTGTACTTGCCGTAGCCGGTATCCTTGTTGCAGTTTTGAGGTACAAGAGGAAGATCAGGCAGAAGATAACACTAGCAGGTGAATGCTGCATATATATACTTCTTGTTCAGATTTCCATTGTATATTGGTTGGTGTCTGGGAGTTGTGACAGTTTTATGCTGCTGTATAGAGTGCCACTTGTACTATGCAATACAAGTATAAATCAAGTTTTTGCTATCCAGAAAAAAGGGACGGGGTGGGGAGTACAATATATATTTCAAAAGCTAGTACAGTTTCCATTGAGTCTACTACCTATGGATATATTTTAATTTGAAGAGACCTTAGAAAGTCCCATGACCGCATTTTCAATTGGCATCCTAGGTTTTAATGGTAATTTTTTTTTGCTAAAATTATGTGAGGAGGTAGATTCTAAAACATGGCAACTTTGTTTGTCAATCATGTATCTCTTGTTTGTAAAACATGGCAGACAATAATAACGATGAAGAGGACATTAGCTACATTGAGCTGGACCAGCTTAATCTACCAGCCTTAGTAGCTGCAACAAATAACTTCGCAAAAGATAATAAACTTGGTGAAGGAGGCTTTGGTGAAGTTTTTAAGGTACATTTCCGCTCCCATATCCATACATATTCCGTTCATTTTCTTTTGTTTTTTCTAAATGCTTTCTTCTTTCGTCCTCTATCCGTATTGCAAAAGATATATTGTTTTAGTTTTATTACAAGCCAAACTTCTTTTTACCCTAGCCAAACTTAACATCTACAATATCAAATAAATGCACTGTCTAGGCATATTTTGTTGTGGCCTTAATGAACCTAATTCGATATTGTAGAGTTTGGTGTGTGTACGCGTGCGAGCGTGTGCACGTGCGCCTGTGCCTGCGCCTGCGCCTGCGCCTATGCACTTGTGTGTGTTCTTAGAAAAGTTTCTACACAACTAAAGTGAACTGTAATTTGGAATCGACTTTCCTTTTTATACCTCTTTTGGGGTATATGCGTAGCCAACAACGGAAGAATTATGTGTTGTATCTGTACATAAACCAACATTTGTGTAGTGAAATTAATTTAACATAGAAACCTTGTTTCCATGTTTATTCCATCCTCATGAACTCACGGCGTCAAATGTCTCATCACCAGGTGTGCCACACATTGAAACCCTATACCACCACTAGGAATAAATATAGTTCAATTAGGTCTATGTTAGTTTTTTCATTGCCTCTGAAGAATTTGTATGGATATAATTTTGCATGTTATTGATATGTGGAATTAACATGACTTGCAAAACCTTCTCTCTCCAAATAGCCAATCATACGAAGTCTAATGCATGTGGTAAAATTGAACAGAACTTGGACTAAAGTAGTGTACTTCTAACACATGCTCCACACATATACATATTGATTAAGAACTAACAATAGTTTATTCGTTTATTTTGTAGGGTATATTACCAGATGGAGAAGTGATAGCAGTGAAGAGGCTTTCGAAGCACTCCTCCCAAGGGTTTCATGAGCTCAAGAATGAACTCGTGTTGGTTGCCAAGCTGAAGCACAAGAACCTTGTGCACCTCATGGGTGCGTGCCTGCATGAAGAAATGTTGCTCATCTATGAGTACATGCCCAACAAAAGTCTAGATACCATCCTTTTTGGTAATACCTCAAATTCACGCTAACATGTGTACATATGTCTAAAATTGGTAAACCCTGTTTGTAAAGAATTTGCAGCAAATCAAACTATATGTTCGTGATGTGTATAATCATCAGATCCAGTGAAACGACAACAGCTGGATTGGAGCAAAAGATTTATGATCATCTGTGGGATCGCACGAGGACTTCTTTATCTCCACGAGGAGTCTCGTCTAAAGGTCATCCACGGGGATCTAAAACCAAGTAATGTGTTACTGGATGCAGATATGAACCCAAAGATCTCTGACTTTGGTCTTGCAAGAGCTTTTGTTAGAGACCAATCCAGAGATGTAACCATACAGCCTGTCGGGACCCTGTAAGTTTTCATAGCATACCTTGTCATTTACAAATAATCATTACTTTTAAGGAGATTAACTCTGCTTTTAAGAAAGCAAATAAGGTTCATGATACAGACTCCCACTGAACACAACCAGCACCCTAGGGAAAGCAATCAAGATGTAAACTATGTCCGTCACATCCTTAAGGGACGGGTTAAAGTTGCACATCCACGCCCTCATGTCGTTCACGATCTTGTCAACCGCATCTTATAGCCTTGCTTAATTATCACCATCCATTCTAGGTTCCTTAAGAGAATGTTTTGCCATATATACTGAGAATATATTGTCGTGTGCCCAATCATTTGTACATACACTAACCCTTTTAGGGATGGTTTGGGTACTCTTGGGTAGTGGTTTGAGAGGGGCTGGAGTGGATTTAAATCCACAATATATCAAAATCTCCCACAATTCCTCCGGATCCACTCCAATCCCTCTTAATCAAGAGTATCCAAACTAGCCTTTGATGAGATTGTGTAGCTTGACTTTTTCTAATACAAGTTTTGACCAGTGAACTTCTCCAAAAATATAAAAAATGATCAAATCATTTTAAAATATGTGATATATATGAAAAACTAAATTCTAGTGAAAAAACAATACTTATAATTTCTTTTTACAATAAGAGTGGTCAAAATTGATTTAAAAAACAAAGGATATATATATATAGGAAAATTCTTTTCTACCTGCGCTATTTATGATAGAGGGAGTATGTACGGTAGCCCACTTGCAAGATACCGGTTACTGAGTCTTTTGAGTCTTGACTGCACGCACGATTGATTATGCATGCAGCGGATACATGTCCCCAGAGTACGCCTACCTCGGACATGTCTCCACCAAGTCCGACATGTTTAGCTTCGGCGTCATCGTCTTAGAGACGGTAACTGGGCAGAGGAGCAACAGCATGTCAGAATGCCCGGACTACTCGACGCCCCTTCTGAGTTACGTAAGTCTTTCCGTCCTAAATTGCAAGGGTTCTAGACCTCTTTTTACTTATTCACGTTCATATAGATATTTATGAATTTAGATACATATTAAATGCACATACATAGAGAAATAAATGAGTCTAAAATTTGAGACGGAGAGAGTACTGTAGAACTACCTCCTCGATTCTCGAATATTTATCATTGGTTAGTTTACTTTTAAATTTGAAATGTTAATAAAGATATGGACGGTGTAGTACTGCTGTAGTACTGCTGCTAGCTGTTCGTCACACGATGGGGGAGCTATTGGTCATGCATGTGTGCAGGTGTGGGGGAAGTGGAAGATGGGGTCTGCAACCAATGTGGTGGACGCGTCGCTGGGCGAGTACCCTGAAAGCGAGGTCCTCAACTGCATCGAGGTTGGACTCCTATGTGTCCAGGAGAACCCGGAAGACAGGCCCGATGCCTCCACGGTGGTTCTGATGCTCAGCAGCCCGACCACCACGCCAGATGAAGACCGGCGTGCACCTACTAGGCCAGCCTTCTTCTTTGGATTTGGTGATAGTGCCACAACAAGGGGTGTGCCACCCTGCTCAAACTCTACCACCGCCAGGATCGGCATCAATCAACCACCGCCAGTATCCGAGAATGGTGTGACCATTTCGGAGCTTCAGCCCAGGTAGAAGGTAGACAGCAAAAGAGAGGCAGGATGCAAAGTGTAACACACCGGCCATGCGCGCATGCACCAAAGTAATGGACTAGCAGGTCTTATCTGTACCGTCCACTTGTATATGTTGCAAACATGGAGGTCTGAACCGTGTGAACAGGAAGGAGTTATGGAACTATGTCATATCAAAATCGTATCAATCTATCATGTCATGTCAAATCGAAAGGTATATATCTAATCTATCTACTCCACGATCATATTTGGTGGGAAAACAGGGGGTTAAATAGATAGTCTAAACTGGAAATAAGCAAAGTAAATTAGGCCCAAGAATCTCTGATTGGGTGCAACCATTATATAAATTGATCTTAGCGTGACCCTCCACTGGACATATAAAGAAGGCTACACATATGACCATTTCAGAATTGATGGGAGTAGCAACTAATTCAGTTAGACTGAATGGCCATTTCAGAAAGGTCAGTGGTATAGTATTAGAGAATTCTTGCATTGGTTGTACTGGATTGCATTAGTTCTAAATTCATCACACTGGCTTTGTGTAAATTTCATAGATATAAAATGATAAATACATGGACTGGTTACTTTCCTCTTTGAGTGTATGGAGATGTGAAAGCTGCAGTTAACTGAAAAGCGAACTAGCAGTAGAACAGTGCAGCCAAGCATACCCTGGAGCAATGTCCTCAGACTTGAGGTCTGCATGCCTGCAGCCTTAAACCATACTCCAATGCTACATCATGGGTACCTACCATACATTTAGGCCCATATATTTTTACATGGTGGCTAGTGAGAATTAGATCATATCCTAAGCATTCTATCAAACACATTGCATGCACTGAATGTATTATAGTCCAAAAGGATATTACAAGAGAAGCACGTACAGACCTGCAGTCCATGCCGTTGAGATCTTGCAGCACAGAGTCGTAATGGGAATCAATTTCTCTCTGTAGTGTTGTCTGCACCCGCTACCGAACCATACCCAATTGCCTATGCACGAACGGAGTCAAGCAGCTCCGCATCAAATGCCCCTCCCCACCGGCCACCGCCGTACAAGGCCGTTGCAACAACACCATCACTCGAGCCAACAGTGGTAGAATCAATAAGGCCGTCAAGGAGAAGCCGACAGAAGCAGCCGGCGGCTGGCTGCATCAACATGGTTGTAGGTGCCGGCAATGTCACCGAAGGCAAGAGACAATCGGAGGCGGAGGGCGGCCCGAAGCGCAGGATTGAGTGAGGGGCTGGTCGGATACTAGGATCTGTCGATGGGGACCTTAACCAAGCAGCAGCCTGCCAAAGGAAGGCAGCGGACATGGGTGCAGCGGCAGTCCAGCTGCTACACCATCCTACTCTGCAGAGCTACAGGTGAAGTGTCTGTTTTATTCCAATGGCGGAACAGCTTATGTCCGTTTAGTAAACTAGTTCATCAAACCGTGATCTCATATAGGTTAGATTTTAGGAAGTAATAGTAAAATGCACGTGCGGCACGTGACTAAACAAATATTTAGTATTTTTTAACACTTACCATGTTTCTCTTGTTTTCTTCCCTGCATTATTCAATTTACATTCTTGGATCTTCTCATGTCTTTAGAACGCTCATAAAATTCAAATTTAATATATTTTTCACTCATACAGAAAGTGATCTTAGCCATTGAACATATTTGACACACGTCTGATATGTCTCTGTTATGTATTAAACCCTACCTAACAATTCCTCAACCATTGAATTTTTATTCCTCCGTCTGTTTTCCCTCTTTTTTTTATGATAAGTACGTCAGCTTTATTAAATTAACAACAGTTGGCAAGCTGAATTACAATTTGTCCCCCGTTATACAGATCAGGGGACTGAAAAGCTGCAACAATTGGACAATTCTCATGCAACGCATTTGAACATGTAACAGTAGGCTGAGAAAGGAGAGATTGTCTGGCTCTTTTAGCTTGGTTGTGCGCTGTAGTATTGTGCAATCTGCTTATCTTTTTGTAACAGCAGCTTCTGAATTTTAGATTTTCAGTGATGACTGCTAGCAGAGGCCTTAGTTGCCAAGTTGGTGCACTGTGGATTGGGTTGCATGTGTTAAGCACGACAACCAGGTCTTGATTATTGGAGTAGACGGTAGCTGTTTGGATCTGTAGCAGAGAGGTGACCTGGAGGGCTAGGAGAATGGCTTGCGCCTCCGCCTGTATAGGATCTGCCGCCTGTGTGGTTTCTGCATCATTCAATCTTGCTTTGAGGTATAAGCCAAGTCCGGAGATGCATTCTCCTGTGTTGACCTACTGAGAAAGAAAAGAAGCATCTACTAGAGCAACACAGTGAGTATCAGTGACATGAATAGCTTCATTTGGGATAGGCAGAGTATTGTTGTTGGCCCTTGCATTTAATTTCTGGTGAATATTTGAGAAAATGTCATGGCTGGTTAAATCTGCCCTAACATGCATATGGATATGTTGAGTGGTCCAATATTTATTATTAAACTTCTTGTCATTTCTTGCTTTTCAGATGTACCAAAGAGTGGAAACAGTTCTCTAAAGATGGTCACTTGTGTCACTTTGTCCTGCAATGAGGCAAACTGCTTCCTGTAGGTTGGGGTACATCTGCAGTAAAACATCAGTTCTAATAGACGGTTGTGCAGAAAACCAAGTGGCTCTCGGAAGGGCACATGAGAAAAACAAGTGAGTGTCGTCCTTAGTTTGATTACAAGTTTTGAACTTATCGTCTTTATGTCGAGAATATTTGGAAACCTTTTCTGCAGTTGCTAGAGCATACCTTAGTAATCTCTAGAGAAATGTTTCAGCTTCGGTTTGAGGGATTTGTCTTTCCATGCTCTATTCAGCAGAGCCAGAGCTTGAGTGGAGAGACCTGTTGGTCCCTGCAAGTTAATAGTAGAAGGGGAAGGGGAGTATATAATCTTATATGCTTCCTTGGTGGAGCACTGCCCATTTTTTGCTGGTTTCTAGATAAGGATGTCATTGGCTGTATGGTTCACAACCGGCATATTAATGATTACCTGGGCTGCCTGAGCATCAAAGATTTGATTTACAAGCTCATTGTTCTAGGAATGATCGGCTGGATTCCAAAGATCTTTAACTTGATTAGGCAAAGGGGTGACAGCAGTGGGCAGGTTAAGATGGGAGTGAATGCTATCCCAGATGGGACACCATGGTTCAGACCAAATATTAACAGATCCTTCATGGAGTTGATAAGTGCAATTAGCATTAATGTAAGGTTTCACAGCTTGGATTGAGGACCGAAAAACTGACCTGGAGCCTGTAGAAGGAGCTTTCCAGAAAGAGGTGTGGGGATGGTATTTGGCTTTCAGTACATATGAGAGGAAAGAGTCTTTTTGAGCAGCCACCATCCATATGCTGAGTGAGTCACTAGACTTTTGTTGACAGTGTTGATGTTCTTTATGCCTAGTCCTCCAAGATACTTTGGTTGACAAATATCTTCCCACGCTCTAAAACATATGGGTTTCATCGTTCCTTCCTATTGATTTTCTTTCCACTAGAAGTTTCTGATTATGGAGGTAATCTTTTCCAAAAATTCTTTAGGGAAAAAAATATTAGTCATGTAATAGATTGGAATTGAAGCTAGAACTGAATTAATGTACACTAGTCTTCCTGTATGACTGAGAGTATCAGCTTTTAGGCCATTGAGCTTGCTTCTAAACTTGTTTAGAATAAAACTATAAGCTGCAGTTCTGTTTCTGTAAGTAAGAAGAAGGGGGTGGCCCAGATGTATTGTGTCATTGTTAATTAGAGGGACTAGGAATAGAGCCATTACCATGTTTTTCTGTTGATGGGTTACCTGCTTGCTGAACATGACGGATGATTTTGCCCAATTGGAAATCTGTCCTGAGGCGATGCAAAAGGAATTAATGATTTGCTTGATAGTGTTGGCTTCTTCCGTAGTGGTCTGTCCACATACAATAAGGTCGTCTACAAACATAAGAGAATGAATGGGTGGGCAATTGTACCCTAATGTGATACCAGTAAGTTGACCATGAGACATGGCTTCCTGCAGGACAAAGAGAGTTCATTTATTGCTAGGACAAAGAGATAGGGGGATAGAGGACACCCTTGTCTTATACCTCTTTGAGCTGTAAAATCATAATAAGGTTGACCATTTATAATCACTGAGAAAGAGGAGGTAGAGAGGCATTCTTGAACAAGTCTCCAAAAATGGGCAGAGAAAACCCTCCTATGGAGAGCTTTTAAGATGAACCTCCATTCAATTCTATCAAAAGCCTTAGCTAGATCAATTTTCAACATGAAAGCTTGTTGATTCTAATTTTCCAGACCAAAAGAATGAGTAATTTCTTGGGCCAGAATTATGTTAGAAGTTATATGTCTTCCTGGAATGAAAGCGGCTTGAGAAGCATGGATGTAAGAGGGGAGATGATTTTTTATTCTTTTAGCAAGATTGGACGAAATGATTTTATATATAACATTGCAGAGAGAAATGGGTCTATAATGTTGAGGATTTTTAGCATCCATACCTTTTGGGATTAGAGCAATGTAAGTTTTATTGAGGCCCTATGGCAGCACCACTGTACTATAAAAATTGTTGATGATCTGTACCACATCTTGAGCTATCCATAGCCACGCAGCCTTATAAAAGGCTGCATTGAACCCATCTGGTCCTGGGGCAGCATCTGATCTCATATCCTTGACGATACTCCATATTTCTTGTGTTGTTGGCATCGAATCTGTGAAGGCATCACTTAGTTGTGTTGTTTCCTGTAATTCCTGTAAGTCCTGGACATGCTGTGGGTAAACACTGAGCTGTGAAGTGAAGAGATTAGTGAAATAAGATTTAAAGCATTGAGCAATTTGATCATTTGTGGTTAAAGAGTTCCCATCTTGAGTTATAATGAAGGAAATTTTATTTTTCCTAGCTCTTTTAAGAATACACTTTTGGAAAAAGGTAGTGTTTCTATCACCCATAGTTACCCCACTTTTCTTGACCCTCTGCCGATGGTATTCTTCATTCTTTTGCATGATAGAGTGGTGTTGTTGGATGAGGAGAGTCTGACTCCTATGATTGTGTAGGGTTGGGGTCTGTGCCTACAAATTAGAGAGCTGATTTCTATGGTTGTTAGCTGTTCAGAGATGTTAGGTTTCTTCCTTCTCCATTTTTTCAAGTGTGCAGCAAGATAGGTAGTTTTCATGTTGAAATCTCTGTTTCTGGACATATTCCAACTAGCTTTGGCTACTTGTTGAAAATCTGATTCCTGCAACCACCAATTTTCAAAGCGAAAAGGTTTTCTGACCTTCTGCCTTGGAGAGTCCATAATTAAAATGGGGCAGTGGTCACTGTAAAGCATAGGTAAATGATGCACAACAGTATTTGGGAAAGTTGCAGCCCATTCAGAATTTGCTAAACATCTCTCTAAGCGTTCAAAAGTAGGGTAAGATGAGAAACGCTTATTCGTCCACGTGTAAGCGGGACCATGATATCCTAAGTCAAACAGGCCACATTCTTTAATCCATGCACATAAATTAGAAATTCTAGCACAATTTGCAGGGTTAGGACCCAATTTCTCCCTAACATTCATGATGTTGTTTATGTTCCCCATACACAGGACCGGCATATGGGGTGTTTTTACAATAAAATTTAGAACAGTTTGCCAAATTTCATCAGTCCTAGAATGGTTGGGATCACCATACATGCAAATTAGATTGAAAGACATACCATAGGGTTTGTATGTAGCAGTGGCTAGGATGAGGTTAAGAGAAGCTGAATCTACTGAAATACTGAAGTCTCCTTTCCAAAGAAGCCAAAGGCCTCCGGAAAAGCCAACCGAAGGCATCACAAAAGCATTATCGACTCCAAGTTTATTTATAAGAGAAGGCTTATGTATAGACTGTTTTCTAGTTTCAGAAATGAAAATTACCTGAGCTTTGGTTGAAGAGATTAGACGGGGAAGATGCAACATAGTAGAGCTGCAAAGGTTCCTGCCACTACCTCTGCAGTTCCAAGCCAATAGACTCATGGCGCCTGTGGCGCCTTGAGGGCTAGCGCCACTGCCCATCGAGTCTTATCTTGAGCGTAGTTTACATCTGTAAGAGTACGGATACGTACCTGAAAAAAAGTCTTATAGGCCTTCCAACGAACAGCTTGTGAGCATGGACTTCTAGTCCAAGGCACAGGGGTACAGGTGCGTGAGCAAATGTTGCAGCGACTAGGTGCTGGTGGAGGAAGCCCGCGCCGAGCACCAGGAGCAGACCAAGCCCACCAGATGGGACGCCGGGAGGTGGGGCCCGGTGCGCACGCACTCCAGCCGAATCCGGAGCATGAGTCGACTCTGCGCCATACTGGTCCCTCGATCTGCGCTCCGGCGCGGTCAATCGAGGGCAGGGTGACACAAGGAACGGATACGGCTGAGGAGGAGTGACGAACGCAAGAGCAGAAGATTGGACAAGGGAGCCATGGCGTAGAGGATGGGTGGATGGTTGGGACAAGGTAGGAGAGGGAGCAGGGAGGGTGTCGAGGATGGTGGGGGAGCTGCGACGGACGCAGGGGCAGGGGCGGCAGCGGTGCCAGCGACGGCGGCGGCGGGCAACGATGGGGAACCGGCATATCGCCTACTTCAGCTCCGTGTTGGGTTTGTGTTGTCGTTTTCCCTCTTCGAAGGGCTACGGACTATGGACAATGTGTGGGTGAGAGAGAGGGAGCAATGGCGCTAGAGTACACTCGTGGTAGAGATTACATGTGTCGACGAAATCCTCTCACCAAAGCTCATGTAGTAGAGGAAGAAGGCGCCGTTGTGCCATTAAAAATGTATGTGTGTTTCAACGAGTGAAAGCTGAAAACCATATACATAAACCTTATATATTCTTATAAACGCAAGCTAGATTGAATTAAAATAATGGCATGTGTTAGGTTGATTTTATGTATTTCTAGGACTCGTTAGATTTATATACGCTGGGTGATACATCGGTGTGCATATTTTAGAGATATATGTTATTTTACTGACAAAGTGTAATTAAGAATTTATGCCGAAATAGCATGGATGACACATTTGAATATGAAATACGTGCTAATGGTTAGTGATGCATGAAATATTAACACAAGAGTTTTAACATTGTCTTGCAACATTAACTATGATAGTAAAAAAGAAGAAATATAAAATAGGAGTTTGAAACCGATGAACTCACCCATTGTTGATTTTCATCTAGGCTCTATATAGAAATAGTCCGCTATAGCAGGTTAATTGCAGCCATATCATGCGAAATTGGCCACTTTTAACTATTGCAACAGCGGGCCGGTAAATGGCCCAGCTCACTATTTATAACATTAGCGGGCCGGTAAATGGCTCATCTCACTATTTAAAACATTGATTTTTATATTTAAATAGTTAAAATTAACATAACTGTTAACCTTGTAGATTAATCAATAAAATAGTTTGACAAACCCAAACTTAGAAATTATTATATAATTAATAAAGTCAAATTAAGTACTCATGGATCATTCCCACTTAGGGTTGTTTATTGGTAGCTGTTTTTAGAAACTGTAGTATTTGAATATCATAGTACGTAGATGTACGTGACAAACTTTTGATTACTACAGTAAACTCAAAGTATTCATTGACACTGGCTCTTGTTTGGTTCCAAAGTTTCATAGTGCTGTAGTGGAGGACGCCGAGCCCACCACGCAGCCAGCCGACCACCACCCACTCGATGCAGACCTTGGCCGGCATCATGGCGGTAGCTGGCTTTCTCCCTCTCCTCCACCACACACTCTCCCACTCACTCTTCCCCACCGCTCTCCCCTCTCCACCGCGGGAGGCGGCGCCAGCGCAGGAGATCCGGCTACGCGGCGGGAGTCGGGGGCATGGCCGCAGGAGGAGAGGCTGCTGTTGCGGGTCGCCACCGTGGGAGCCACACTGTGGAGGAGGCTGGCGGGGCTACCGGAGCGGAGCGGCACGGTGGCCAGAGCGCAGTCGGAGCGGAGTGGGGGATTGGCGCGGGGAACGAGCGGAGGTGCGAGAGGGAGGTGAGGCGAGAATTTCCGCGCCAGACGAGCAAAACTTTGTTCTGGAATAAAGTTTCCTAGACTCTAAAAATACTGTATAGGCAATACGATAGTTTTGAATACATTATTTTGGATACAGATACCAAACAATTTGAGGCAAAAAATACTATGATTTTCTTCGATACTGCAGTATTGCTTTGATATTCTAAAAGTACTTCCATACCAAACAGACGCTTACCCGTTGCCATAATGAACCCGCCATTAGGCTCTCTTCAATGACACTCCAACTACCCTTCTAGATGTCTATGGTGCAGTATTTATATCAAATAGTGCAAAACAGTGTTTTGAAAAATCCATACAGGGAGTCCCATTGGAGAGAGCCTTACATGCTGTTTGGTTCATGCCAAGGTAACGCAAACGGTAGTGGTATTAGATTGCGGCGGAATTGGATACAAAACTGCTATTTACCTATTTTGTTTGGTTCACCGGCCGGTAACGAAATCCTCGAGCAGGAAGCCACCGCACGATGGTGGAGACGGCCCAGCGACGCTCCACCACTGCTTGCCACCGCACTGAGATACACCACCGGTAAATCCGCGACGGTGAACGAACGCCGGCGATTGTGCCGTAGCGTCACGCTCCTGCTGAGAAGACGAGAGGAAGACGAGGCGCTCCTGCTGAGAAGACGCGAGGAGGACGATAGAGAAAGACATGATCTATTTTTTTCGGAACGGAGCGAGGCGATGCGATCTATTAACGTCCGGATTGAGCGGTATTGAGATTGTATTGGACGGTAACCGATGACGGCGTGATCCGTTTCCGCCTCGCGGAAAACAAACACGCATAACGTCAACGGAATGCAGTGTTAATGGATACGGCTGATTTGACCCGAACCAAACAACACCTTAGATGGCATCGGATGCGCAGTGTCAGAATCGCGAACAAGTCGCGCTGCTCGGAGGCGACGGCGCTTCGCAGGGCCCAGGCCGTCCTCATGAGAAAGCTTGGAGTCCTTGAAGAAAACATGGGTATCGATCCGGAAGCCCAAGATGACTACGCCCGCTTGTTCCAGCAACCCCTTTCGCGTTCCAACATCGAAGCTCTTGCGGCTCTGTTTGGGTGGTCTGTACCCGACGACGTCTAAGCCTCCCTCCGTCCGCGTTGGCTGTTTGTATGTGTTTTCCATGAATATATCCGGGATTCTATACTGGAACGTGCGTGGGCTGAACCGGATGGCCCGTCGTGACTGTGTTCGTGAGCTGGTTTCATCCGCACGGCCTGATATCGTTTGCCTGCAGGAGATGAAAGTTGCTTCTATAAGTCCAGCCGTTGTTCTCTCGACACTCGGCTCTGATTTCGACCAGCATGTTATCTTAGCTTGCCGGCCCACTGGGTCCTTCGGGGACGTGTGGTGGCGTGTTGATCGCTTGGAAGACTAGTGTTTGCAATGCTGTGGCCATAAGGGTTGACACCTATTCAGCAACCGTCCGTTTCTCCAGCGAGGCTAGTGCTGATTGGTGGTTCACCGGCGTGTATGGCTCGCAAGCGGACGGCGATAAGATCACGTTCCTGCAGGAGCTGCGCAACATCAGGGCCGATTGCGGGGGACCTTGGCTTTTAGGGGGCGATTTCAACCTTATCTACCGCTAGGCTGATAAGAACAACCTGAATGTAGACAGGGCCATGATGGGCCGCTTTAGACGCCTTCTTGATGATCTCGAGCTTAAAGAAATTGAGCTCCTCGGCCGTCGTTTCACTTGGTCCAATGAATGTGCAGCCCCGACTCTAGTGCGCCTTGATCGTGTCCTCTGTTCATCAGATTGGGAAGACATGTTCCCTGATTCTCTGCTGCAAAGCTCAGCGGCTGGCATATCAGACCATTGTCCGTTGCTCCTTGGGGTGCATGATGCCTCCCGTGGACGTCGTCGCTTCCAATTTGAGGCCTTCTGGCCTTCCCTGCCTGGCTTCCAGGAGACGGTCGCACAAGCGTGGGAGAGGCCAGCAACCGTACCTTGTCCCATCGAACGCTTGGCGGCCCAGCTCAAGGGGCTCACAAAGGCACTGCAGTCTTGGGGCCAAAAGAGTGTTGGCCACATTTAGTCTCAGCTTTTGCAAGCGCGGGAGCTGCTGCACAGGTTGGATATTGCACAGGACAATAGGCAGCTGTCAGACTTGGAACTGTGGCTGAGACGCAAGGTCAAGGTGCATTGTTTGGCGCTTGCATCCCTGCAGCGTACCATTGCTAGAGTTCGTTCGTCAATTCATTGGCTTAAGGACGGTGACGCCAACACGCCGTTCTTCCATTCGCATGCTCGGTACAGGAAGAGAAAAAAATTTGTCGCTAAGCTTCACGTGGGAGGGAATCTGATCACCGGCCAGGAAGACATGGAGCACGAGGTCTGGGACTTCTACAACCAATTGATTGGGACTCATGTACTGCGCTCTACGTCGTTGAACTTGGAGGCCCTAGGCTTGACCACCCTTGATCTCTCATGTCTCGAGCTCCCTTTCACAGAGGAGGAAGTTCGGGCGACGGTAAAATCACTTCCTGCTGGCAAGTCCCCGGGCCGGATGGATTTACTGGTCGTTTCTACGAGGACTGCTGCGAGGTGAAGTCAGACGTCATGGCTGCTCTGGATGCCCTTTGGCTGGCCAAGGGAGGAAAGTTCTACCTTCTCAACTCTGTCTACACTACTACAGTAACTTGCAATAGAAACGGTGCAAAAACCCTCTATAGGAACGGTTTTGATAAGTCTTCCTGCTCGTGGGTTACTGTAATGGAACCCACTGTAGAAACGGTTCTTCAACCGCTCGTACAGTATCCTCAGCAGAAGCAGGCCATGTTTTGTGCCGTTCATGCTGAGAAACTTACAGGAGCGGCTCGTGTTACGAGCTGTTCCCTCAGCAGGAACGGTTTATCGCGTCCACCGCTCCTGCTGTTGATTAAAAAAATAAAAAAACAGGCGAGCCCCGACGCGCTGCCACTGGAGCCCACCGCCGCCGCCACGACGCGCTGCCGCTGCAGTCGGCCGCCGCTGCAGCTGGCGTCCGCCGTTGCCCCGACGCGCTGCCGCTGCCGCCGGCGCCGCGCGCGCCCGACGCGCATCGCCTTCCTCGCCGCCGGCGCCGCGCGCGCCCGACGCACCTTGCCTTCCTCGACGCTCGAGGCCAGGAAGATCCCGCGGAGGGGGGGGGGGCGCGGATCCGAGCATGGCAGCGGCGTCGACGATGAGGAGGAAGGGGCGAGCTCGGCGGGGGTGGCGGCGTGTCGACGAGGCGGGGCCGAGATGGGGGAGGTGGCAGCGCAGCTCGGCTTGGCTCCGGTGGTGAGGCGGCGACGGCGCGGGGTCCGGGTCGGGGCCGGCGGCGTCGAGGAAGGCGAGGCGCTGCGTCGAGCTTGACCGGCATCGACGTCCTGCTCCGGTCGGCATGGGTGGGAGACAAGGGGAAGAAGATAAGGACATGGGTGATCTTCTAATTTGGCCGGTGTTCAATTTTTTTATAGAAGGTAAGCGCCTCTCCGCTCCTACTGGTCCCTCCCCGCTCTTGCTACTGCGTGTGGCCGATGAAAACTGAGGGTGCATGTTTTGATTTTCGCGCTAAGCTAGAGTGAAAAGTTTTGGGCCTGAGATTTTTGTTGGAACGGTGGATGTCTTCTATCGCTTTTCCTAGTAGTGCTATAGGGGCGGTTGGAAAGGTCCACCACTCCTGCTGAATGGAGTACAGTAGGAGCGGTTGGTATGGGGGACCGCTCCTACTGAATGACCATTACAGGAGCGGTGCTTCTTACCAACCTCTTCTACAAATGGCAAGAGCGGTTGGTAAGGTGCACCGCTCCTGCTAGTGTTGCACCAGGAGCGGTGCACTAGGTGGGATCCATCCTAGGTCCAATAGAAATGGTTCTAAATTGGAGCCGTTTCTAATGTTATTTGGGTGGCGTTTCTGTAGCGAATGTTTGTAGTAGTGCTATTTAGTGCTCATACCCAAGAAGCCTAATGCTATGAGGATCACAGACTACAGGCCAACTAGGCTGATTCACAGCTTCGCGAAGCTGGTCACTAAGATCCTGGCCATTCGCCTAGCACCACACCTTAATGATTTGGTGGCAGCCAACCAAAGCGCGTTCATACGTGGCCGCTGCATTCACGACAATTTCCTCCTGGTTCAGCAGATGACAAGGCTCCTAAACTCGCAGAAGAAACCAAGACTGCTCCTTTAGCTGGACATTACGAAAGCCTTTGACTCAGTATCTTGGCCGTTCTTGCTTGAAGTTCTAGAGCATCGTGGGTTTGGGAGGAGATGGCGGGAATTTATTTGTTGCCTTCTTCGGTCTGCTTCTACTCGGGCCTTGCTAAATGGCTTCCCGGGTCCTTGGATCTCTCATAGATGGGGACTGCGGCAGGGTGACCCACTTTCGCCGATGTTATTTGTGCTGATTATAGATGTCCTGAACGCCATCATCTTGAAGGCTAGCGAGGAAGACCTGCTTCTACCCCTGTCTAACCGTGGTCGTGATCAGCGTGTCTCCCTGTATGCGGATGATGTGGCACTCTTCATCCACCCACTCTGGATGACTTGTCGACGATCCAGCTCGTCCTACGTACCTTTGGTGAGGCATCCAAACTCCATACCAACTTGCAGAAGGGCTCGATAATTCTGGTTCAGTGCAGCCAAGACGACCTACAATTTGTGGCTGGGGTGCTGTCATGTGAGATCCGACAGCTTCCATGCAAATACCTTGGCCTCCCCCTCTCCACCAAAAGACTCAACAAGTCTGACTTACGGCCTATCCTCGACAAGAGCGCTGACTTGCTTCCCGGTTGGAAGGCTGCTCTTCTCACAACGGCGGGCAGATCCGTCCTTGTTCGTGCAGTCATGACCGCAGTGCCTATTTACCTGTTGATCGCCTTAGACGTACCCAGGTGGCTGTTTAAATCCATCGACAAGAGGCGTCGAGCTTTTCTTTGGAAGGGCAGACAGCAGGTTAACGGAGGACATTGTCCAGTCGCATGGGAGAGGACTTGCAGACCACCAGACCTAGGGGGATCCGGTATCCACAATCTGGAGATCCTTGACTGGGCGTTGAGGATGAGGTGGCTTTGGCTATGCAGATCAGACCCAGACCGACCATGGGCGTATTTCTCCATTTCGGTGCCTGCAAATGCCGTTGCCATGTTTGCGATTTCCGTTGTTTCAGAGGTGGGCGACGGCAGGCGCACTCTTTTCTGGGAAGATCGGTGGCTTCATGGCAAGTCAATTTGTGATCTAGCTCCTGCTCTTATACCGTTCATCAAGAAGAGGGCAACAGCCGGGCGGACGGTGCATGAGGCACTGCAGGGCCGCGCTTGGGTGAAGGACATTGGGGGGAGGCATGTCAGTTCCGGCAGTTGTGGACTTCCTGCGCTTGTGGGACACTTTGGAGCTGGAGCACCTGCAAGAGGGACAGCAGGATCGCTTCATCTGGACGGCGGATAATTCAGGAATTTACTCTACCCGATCTGCCTATAGACGTTTTTTCACCGGCGCAGTTGCTTTTGAGCCGTACCGTCGCATCTGGAAGTCTTGGGCACCCTTGAAATGCAAGCTTTTCTTGTGGCTGGCCGCAGCCAACAGGTGTTGGACTGCCGACCGCCTTCGGAGACGTGGATTGCATCACCCCCAGTTCTGCCTGCTATGCGACCAGGAGGAGGAGAACATCAATCACATTCTGTCTTCTTGTGTGTTCTCTCGACAAGTGTGGTTCCTTGTCCTTCAGAAAGCTGGGCTGCATGATGTCGCGCCCCAAGCGCTGGACGTCCACTTCCATAACTGGTGGAGGAGCGCTGCTAGGCGCGTGCCGCGATCATCACGGAAAGGGTTCAACTCTTTGGTCATTTTGGTGGTCTGGTCGCTGTGGAAGCACCGCAACAGATGCGTCTTCGGTCACATCCGACCTTCTGTTGAGGTGGTTCTTCAGGAGATTGTCACTTGCGCCAAAATGTGGAGCCTAGCCGGCGCTCGCGCACTGAGTAGTGTGTTGCCTTGAGCTAGGTGGGTGCGTTCTTAGGCTGTTGTTTGTGTTCTATGGCACGCATGTGTCATGTCTCTAACCCAAGTCGTGGATTCGGCATGTATTTGGTCCGGACCGTGTTCTATCTTTAATACAATAACACGCAGCTCTCCTGCGCGTTCGAGAAAAAAAAAACATTGGAAACACCAGTTTGTGGTTACAAGAACACAAATAAGAATGCCTTTGGACATCCTCTAGAAGCTATTATTGTTTTTTTTCAGAGATATATTTTTTATAGGTAACAAATAACTAATAAAAAGCAAAACTTTGTTGTTATAATAACACAAACAAAAATAGCACAGATTGATATTGGTATAAGATTTAATATGCTGGAGAGAATGCAGATGATACTAAATTGCTAACAGCTAAAAAGGCATACAACTGATGCACTCCAATGCAATTGATTCTGATTTAACAGCAAAGCACCATACATCATTCCTGTCATGAAGTAATCAAAGTTCCTTACAGATGGTAGAAACTAGAAAGTAGTGCTGTAACTGTGCTATCCAATCAAAAGATGGTAATAATGCAAAATGCTAGTACCTGATTTTAGAACAGGCTTCCAACATTTACATCCTCTTCCTCCATGACCTTGTAAACCTCGTACTGTAGCATAGGAAGAGCGGTGGGCCACCTCATTACATTAGCAAGTTCAGTCGATTGGGCTGTATGTGGTTTTGATGCATCAAAGCTGTCCATTCTATGTGCTACACGATGCCTCAAATAATCAGTGAACTTTTCCCCTCTTGGTTATCAAAAGCGTACTTGGATGAGGAGTAATCATAAATTTTTTTCAACAGTGTATTGGTCCCGACAGTAGTGCGCCAGTCAGGGATGTATTTGAGTTGACCCATCACCACCAGAATATTGTACCTGTCACTGATCGATAGTGTCCACAGATGCTCATGCAACCTTATGCACAAGGCTCCCCTATCAGATAATGCCCATAATGAAGCATGAACTCGGAACAGTGATCTATGATCATGATTGGTTTGGATCAGGTCAAGTAGCCTTGGCCACAAAAAAAGCATCATAAATGATTTGTCTAGCACATAAATAGTTCGCCTCGAGCCTTGTACTGTCCAGATCATGTCGCTCCACATTGTAGAAAACCACCTTTCCATCCCTGACACGGATATTCTTTTCCGTGAATTGTCCAAGGCATTCATTGATCAACTCAAGATCCCAAAGATTTTGGAGCAGAGACTGTGTGAACACTCCCCTCATCTGTCGCCACCGGACCCACCTTCTTCTTCTGCATCCTTTCTGAGAGACCTCCAGCAGCGATGGTGGTTTTACAGAACCAGATCCATGAGAAACATATGAGGGTATAGTGCTCATTCGGTCTTTCTTACTCAGAAATTCTGTTAAGAGTAACAGAACCATCATCTGTATGAACCAGACCATTTAGATCTCAATACGAAACATACACAAAGAAAGGCAGGGCTGCAAAAGAAAGAACAAATCAACACTGATCTGAATATGGATTTATGTTTGGGAAAGAAAAAACAAAGACATTTTTTGAAAGGAGAAATTCTCTGCTTTTTACGAAAGCATACAAGGTTTTGAAAAACATCTCGCGCTGCTCGTGCATGTTACTGTTAATGGAAAAGTTGGAAACAGGGGAGGCGGGCGCGGGGAGCGGCACACGGCGAGGTGGTCCTCGTCGTCTTCTCGGCAGCCGACAACCACCCCCCTCCCCCGACATCCTCATCATCTGCAGCCCCATGCAGCGGGGTGGAAGGTAATGTAGACCGCATCATACGATGCGCGGCAGGGGTCCAGATCGTGAAAAGCAGGCTTGGGGAGGCAAGGGTGCTCACGGTGTTGTGGATATAGCACAGTATGGGGCCGTGGTTTCGAGAGGGGTGGAACTTTCAGAGGAGGACGAGGTTGAAATCGGGAAGAAAAATGTTGGGAAAGAGGAAAAAGGGATTTCAAGGGCGGTCTTATGCGGGCGTAGCTATTCCGCGAGCGCGAGCGATCAGACCAGCGCTACTCCAGTCGACACGTGAGCGCAGGTCCCAGCGAGAGAGTGGGCCACAACAGCATCCCACGGCCCCACTGTACCCCTGCATGCGCGCAATGTGCGAACAGTGTTTTCCACACCCGTATCCACTTTCCGGTGACCTTTGTCTAAGACTATCTCCAATGGAAATTGACAAAAGTACTGCCTATACACTGTTTGACGCTGTAGCGCTACTGTAGACAGAGAGAAGGGTAATTGGAATAGTAGAGGAACAGTGGATAAGAAAGGTTTTTAGACAATGGGATTGGAGATAGTCTAAAAAGGGCAAAAGTGGCCCCACCGGTTTTCTTTTTTTGCTTTCTCTTTCTTCCATGCTTAACCATGGAAAAGATCAATAAGGAAAGTCCGTGCATGTTGCTGCTCCCCTCGTGTTCATGTTCTTTCTTTTTCCTTTCACATACTTAATTGGTTATATTAGTACTAAAAAATATGTGACTAATATAGATGACCGTAAGTTTTGTTCTATAAAAATTACGTTTCTACAAATTTATGTTTCATAAAATATTGTGATAAGCTATGCTTACGTAAAATTATCGTGATAAGCTATGCTAAAATTATCGTAATAAGTTATGTTTGCATAAAATATCGTGATAAGTTATGCTTATATAAAATTATTGTGATAAGTTATAGTTGCTAAAGTTATGCTGTTAAATTATGTTTCTGTAAAGTTATCGTAATAAGGTTACGGAAACAAAATTATCCTAATAAATTATCCTAATAAGTTATGTCTCAGTAAAATATTCATAATAAAGTTATGCTTATATAAAGTTGACGTGATAAGTTATGATTGCATAAAATATTCATGATAAAATTATGCTTACACAAAGTTATTGTGATAAGTTATGGTTGCATAAAATATTCATGATAAAGTTATGTTTATATAAAGTTATCGTGATAAGTTTTGGTTGCGTAAAGTTATCCGGATAAGTTATGTTCTATAAAATTATTGTGATAAATTATGGTTGCGTAAAATTATCCTAATAAATTATGTTCCATAAACTTATCGTAAAAAAAAGAAAGAGAAAAGAGAAAAAACAAAAGAAGGAAAAAGAAAAAAAACATAACACAAGAAACTAAACAAACAAAAAAAGAAAAAAAAAATATACAGCCACACATCTCACTTGCGGCCCACCTTTCCTTGTGCGTGAGAGCGCTGCTCCCTCCCACCCACGTGACGGGGAAGACACGGCTTGAGTCGCTCGCTCAATCCGCTGGGAAGCATAACTTAACAGCATAACTTTAGCAACTATAACTTATCGCGATAATTTTATGTAAACATAACTTATCATGATCTTTTATACAAACATAATTTATTACAATAACTTTATGTAAGTATAACTTATTACGATAACTTTATGTAAATATGACTTATTCTGATAACTTTTATCACTTATGTAAGCATAACTTATTATGATAACTTTACGTAAACATGACTTATCCTGATAACTTTTATCACAATATTTTATGAAACATAATTTTATCACGATAATTTTATAAAAACATAATTTTTATAGAACAAAACTTACGATCATCTATATTGGTCACATGTTTTTTTAGTACTAATATAACTAATTAAGTATGTGAAAGGAAAAAGAAAGAAGAGGGAAGCAGTAGCATGCACGGACTTTCCTTGTTGACCTTTTCCATGGTTAAGCAATGAAGAAAGAGAAAGAAAAAAAAAAGAAACCGATAGGGCCATTTTTACCTTTTTTTTATCGCGCGCGCATGTAGGGGTACGGTGGGGCCATAGGGAGCTGCTGTTGCCCGTTCTCTCGTTGGGACCTGCGCGCACGTGTGGGCTGGAGTAGCGCTGGTCTGATCACTCGCGCGATTCGCTTCTCGGAGCGCTCGTGGAATAGCTACACCCGATAAATATAGCTAAGTCGTGTGGTTTGCAACCCCTAGTCACTGAAAATATTAACGCTTTCATTTGGACACCTAATCAAGTGTCTTTTATACTAGGATTTAAGTATAACCTTGAGTACGTACGTGTACTAGTTTCTTATGTTCTTAAAAAATTTTCAAAATTTACAACATGTATTTCTTAGTGAAACTAATCTTTAAGGGAAATACATTCTTGCCATTTTTAGTGAATATCCAAACCCAATGCGTAAAAATCCCACGGTTTATTTATAACACGGACTTGAAGACAACCCAAATGATTAATAATTTATTTCCATAGCTCTTGTTCTTTCTCTAGCTTTGATGAAATTTTCCCACGGTCGTGCTTGAACATGATTTTTTTCATTAAAACGGTGCACAGATTACAACCAAAGAGAGTAAGTCGCGGTTTACGGACCATGCATGGTAGAGCAAGAAAATAACAAAAAAAATGGCCTACTAATACAACACAACTTACAACAAATTCGAAGAGGATGCCCCTAGAAAGCAATGTGTGCTAGTATTATTCTAGATCTTGATTGCAATGAAACAATAGCCCATCAATCCAAGTTCCACTAATGGAAATCAACTAGTTATGTAGATGGAAGAGGCAAAAGAGATAATTAAGTTCAATTGATTAACACAATATCAGTGAGGTTTTGCTTGGAGACCATTGCAATCTTTCTACACGATATTGATTCATTGACACGCCCCTATTTGCTACTTGAGAGGGTAGGGGTCCCATGTTGTTGATAACTCAAGAAATAAAAGGTCAAACAAAATAGTGAAGAAAATAAAGCACAAAACTAGCACTAGCAGTTTATTGGTCCTGCTTATCTTAATGATCTACACTTTATTTATATAAAAAATTTACTAATTGAGCTCGATCTGTCAAGTTCTACGAGGCTACTCTCAGCAACCAGCTGCACATTCCGTTGTTTGGATAAGGAAAATAAGAGATGCTGCGATCAATGACAGCAATGCACTTTGCTTGTGATGTTGCTCTCACACGAGGTATTGCATAGTTCAGCACACTTGAACAAGATAGTCAGCACTGCCCCTTGAGAGACCATTGAGAAAAATAGTAAATGCACAGATCAAAATGATAAATCTAGCAGAAATACATGACAAATCATGGGGCTTCAACTGATATGGGTTTCTGTTAAATGCCTCTGCAATTTGATAGATCTTATGTCTCTGGAGTGTCCATGGACAACAGATCTTCCAACATTTGAGCACAACTTGCAAACATGCAAGACAAATGAGCACAATTTGAAGTACTGATTTGTTCAAAAATAATCTCCCAGTTGCTATTGTCCAGATGGTGTGCTACAACTGAGAGCCTGAACATTGTCCATGCCCAGTAGCCAGGTATATAGACATTATACAACCTTCTTATAGGCAGCCATCTCCCCATCGATGATGTGATTTTGAGTAACTCTATCTTTTTTTCTTGATAGCCCACCCCCCCCCACCAAAGAAAAATAGGAAGCCCCAAGGCCCCATAAAAAAGGAAAGCTTTGAGGAAAGATACACAATCACACAACCTTTAGAGCCCGTTAAAGGCGCCACCAAATTTGTGAACTACTACGGCATTATAGTCAGAGAGAACGTCCCCATAAGCATCCCGGCTTGGAAAATAGCAGACAAAAAACAAGCTCAATTGAAGATGCTCCTGTTCAATCTGAAGCTGATCAGGAAGAATCTATGGTCCCTCAAGCGGTGGCCAAAGCTCAGAAAGAATTACTATGGAGAGAATTGTCAAATAAGTTCATGTGACCTCAAGGAACTGAAGAGAAGGTGAAGCAATGGGTCCTAAAGAAGATGAAAAATTCTCCTCCAAACCTTCGAGACAAAACTGTAGGGCAACTATGTGAAACATGGCAAGGCACCAGACTTTGGAAAATGCCCAAAGTTAGGAGGGGATTGGGAATTGTTTGTACAGTACAAGGAATCAGAAGTGGCCATCACATGTTCTGAACAAAATACAAAAGTTTCAAGGAAAGGAAAGTACACTAAAAAATGGGTCCCGGTGGTTATAGAAGATCTATTCCGAAATGGGAGAAGATGGAAGCAGAGCTCGAACAACGAGGGGTCAACCTACCTATAGCCACTTGGCCCTGACGCTCCAAATGTTGGTATTATGGATTCGGGGGAAGTTTGTCAAGTGATGGGACCCTTATCTTTAATGACAAAATAAAGCGGGCAGTAGAAAGGCTTGTCGAGGCCATCGATAAGTCCTCCAAGGGAGAATTCGTACCTGAAAGAGAAAAGGACGAGCTGACATGGGCCCTAGAGAATAGAGAGCACCCTAGTAAAACAAGAGGGCTCAGCAATGTGTCGTGGAAGGTTGGGTTTCCAGATGACAGGGGGTCATATAGAAAGCGGGGAACCTTGAGCGAGGCAGATGCGAAGATCCATAGCTCAGAGAGGATATAGCATTTTTCGCCAAATATTGACAAAAAATGGTATTAACCCAACACCGCAGATAGGGCCTGATTGCGACACGAATGCCTCCTACAAAAAGAGTAGTGTCACATCCACACAGTTGATCCTGATCAGAATGATAACCAAGAGGAGGCTCAATAACGATACAAGATCAACAACCAGTGGAGGAGGCTCACCCATCGGTGTAGGATCAACGACCGATGGAGGGGGCTGAACCATCGGTAGAGAATGAAATACATTACCCAGTCGACGATCTCAAGCACCGTTGCCCATGTGAGCCACATATACCCATGAGGAGCCTAACCACACCCGTAGCACATGGTGTGGCTTTACCGGTGCTACCAGGACAAAAGTACCGCTGCTCTGATATTCCACCTGGTACTCCACTGTCTCAGTGGAGCAAGTAGTCTCTAGTTATGAGGACCTATAGCTTGAACACAAAGGAGGCAACTGGGGAAAACACTTAAAGAGGCTGTCCACGGAATGATTCTATGGCAGAAGGCGTACATTAAATTAGTGGCACAGAACCGTGATGGGGGAACAACCACAGTTGCATCAACAGCAACTGGGGGTGGGTCACGAACAGAGTACAGGAGCCCCAACAACGACCCTAGCCCTCCATCACCCAAGAACCCCACCAAACCTCCAACACATAGGAGCCCTCCACCACGCAAAAGCTCCAAATCAAGTCAAAAGAAGTCCTCCAAATCTGCAAGCAAAAAGCTCGCTTATGATGAAACCCAAGAGGAAATAGCGAAGGCCGTGAAAGCCTATGTGAGTGAGCAGTTGGCGCCAAAACCCCCTAAAAAGCAGCTAAAAATAGATCCAAAGGTAAAGGATCATTTTAAGAGCATGAGGCCTTGTCCGAAACCTGTGGTATCAAACTACGAGCATCAGTTGCGAAAGGCTGTGTATACGATGCCACAGCGTGAGTATATGATGCCATCAGAAGACTACTACAGAGCCGAATTCTTGAAAGACAAAGGCATTACACAGGAGCAGTTGGACAACGAAAAATTACTGCAAGACCAAGAATTTGTGCCGCAATGGCCATATAAACTTGGAAAACCTCTAGTTCATCCCAGTGAGTTGGATGCCATACCGACTCAAATGCGTCGATTCCACAACTGGTACATGGCCGTGTCATCCAAAGGTACTATAGTGTTTGCTGCTAGTGTCAAAGACGACTACTACTGCCACGACGATCACAGGATTTGGTTGGCCTTCGAGGATATATTTGAGGTCTACCGGAAAGACACGGTGGATATAGCGCTGATGAGCGTCTAGACTATGTAACTTTTTTAACAACCCCTCCATATATGGGTCTTGTTGATCTGATGTGTATCCTCATTATATATCGATTTATGCAGGCAGGAGATGCATAGGTGCCGTAGACAAAAAATTACAAATTTGGGCTTTATCGACCCTGAGATCATGAACAAGGAGTGTATAGACTGAGATAAAGAAGGAAGAATTTATGAATCCTTCAAAGGAATGATCAAGAACCAACGTTCCAAGGAATTCATTCTTTTACCTTATCGCATTGGGTGATTGTTTACTGTCTATCACATATGAGAGCCAATGGACCGGCCTCATTGCTCTCCTGGTGTGATGAATGATTGTCAACGAGCTCAAGACCTCCGATGGACTGGAGGCCCTCCGATGGACTGGAGGTAGATGATGAAGACCTCGATGGACTGAGGCAAAAGCCCTCCAATGGACCGGAGGCAATGCTTGGCGTCAGTCGGCCATGGGAGCTCGGTACACGGAGGGACGGTTTGGCAATGGTGGTGTAAGCCCTTCGATGGACCGTGAGGTGACTCCGATGGACTAGAGAAGCCGGGTGCCACCGTGGTGCTCCAACCCGAGTGCATGGTGCGAAGACGTGCGAGGGAGGCTTTGGCGGCTTCGGCTCAAAACCGGCACCCAAGTTCAAATGACTTGGTGGGTTGGCCTCCGACTCGCCAAGATAGAAGATTGGGCCAAGACCCGGCCCAGAAAGCCCGCAGAATAAAGTTTTCCGGTTTCTGACTTCAAAACCGTGGGAAGCTTCCGGACTACTGGCTACGTGGCGTACATCCAAGCGAGGCGTGGAGAAGAAGAAGATCAAAGCATCATCGTAGTCGTCTGATTGTACCTTTTACATTTTAGCCCCTTCCGGGCATTCTAGAGTAAGGGTCTTAGTGGTAATTGTGTCGTCAGGCCTAGGGCTATAAATACCTAAGTGGCTGGTCATTTAGGTGACTCTCCAACCATTAGAAAACCCTAGGCTTAGTTTTCTTGCAGCCATGTGCCTAAGAGAGAAGAGAGAGCATTAGAGCTAGGATTTGAGTCCCTTAGCTAGTGTTCTTCACACAAGAGGGAACGATGAAGGGTGGTAGGCTGTAGAAACCTTGTATGAACTGATTTCCTATTTTCAATACATTAAGATTCCTCTGAATTTTGAGCTCATGTGTGCAGCCCTCTCTCCCTCCCCTTTCTAGTTTGGTTTTTGAGTTCAATCCTTGGCTTTTGGGTGTTTTGCTTTGGCCATGGGTGAATCCTTTCCTTTGCCGGTGTTTTGGACTTGCAAGGACATGGAGATTATGCCCTAGTGCATCTCAAACCAGAAGGTTTGCCATGAGCAAGTCGAATTTGAGTTTTCCACTTTTCTTGCCCAAAGCTTGCCTCTTCACGTGATCTGAAATTCCCTCTAATCCCGTGATCATTTTGAGTTAATCTTTTGGGAAAAGCTTTGGAATAGGCCTCAGATAGCCTGTGTCAAATTTCGTGAAGTTTGGACAAGAGTTGGTCAAGTTTTGAGTTTGGAAACTTAAGTTCCAAGTCTGCACCGGAACATCCGGTGCCTCTATCGGAACATCCGGCTCCACCGGAAGTTCCGATAGGAGCCACCGGAACATCCGGTAGGTTGGGCTCGTGGAGCACCACCCACAGACTCTACCGAAACATCAGACAGCCACCACCGGAACATCCGGTGTCAACGAGACATCCGGCGGCAGCTATCGAAACATCCGGTAGATCTGGGTAGTCTGCTGTTCTTGGAGCTTTGCTTGTTTGGCTCTTTGCTTCGACCTCGCTTTTGGTGTTTCTTGTTGCTGCCCATACTCTTAACCTACTGTGAACCAGTAGGGCGCAATTCGGTGCGTTGAGTGGCGAACAAGTCACTTGTGCATGAGTAGTTGTTTCGCTTGGCTTGCGATCTTATGATCGTTGAGTCTCGTGCTTCCGCTTGCTTGGTGTGTACCCGTTCAGTGGGTGACATCAAGTGCTGCTAGACACGTTTTCTTTCAGTGGATGGTGTCTAGCGCTTGTTGTGTGAAGTAGTTGTCAGTCCGCACCGGGGGTTCGTGAGTTTGAGTTTTTAAGTGCTCCTATTCACTCCTCCTCCAGTCGCACATCTCGGTCCTACAAGTGGTATCAGAGCCGGTTAGGTTTCCTATACCTTAACCGATGATGAAACCGTAGCGACAATGACTTACTCCGGGAAAATTCCCGTCCTTGGCTCCGATGGCAATCCCTACTGGAAAGGTAGGATGGAGGTGTTCCTTGTTAGCCAGAGTCAGAACATATGGGATGCTACTCAGAGTACGACTTTTGTGGTGCTTTCAGTCACTGAGCGTACTACGCAGGATATCATGGCTCAGCATGAGGCGAATGCTAAGGCTGTTAACTTTCTCTTTTCCGGGCTTAGTCCCATGGATTACGAGAGAGTGAGTCAGACTGCACGTGAGATATGGTCACTGCTTAGTGCACACCATGAGGGTACTGCGACGATTAAGGCTAGGCTTGTGGAGACTTACCAATGCGAATATGAAAATTTCATCCAGAAGCCGGGAGAGTCAGTAGACGACTTGTTTGGTCGCTTTCAGTCGATCATCAACAAGTTGCATGTCAACTCCGCCCCCGCTACCCTCCCATATACCGATCATCAGCAGGCTGTCAAGTTGCTGCATGCTTTGGACAGAAAAATATGGGAGATCAAGGTGAACTCAATCATTGAGTCGGCAGGGTATGATACGATAGGAGTAGAGGCGCTCTATAGTAACCTCAAGGCCACAGAAGTAGATTACAAGTTGAGGGATTCCCTTGCTTGTACAGGTTCTAAGAGTCTGGTCTTGGCTACCCCTTCTAGTGAGTCTGTCATTAACCCCCTGTTACACAACTTCTTGTTTTCTACTTTGATGTCTGTCACAGAGGAGCAGTTGACGACACTTGGGGATGATGAGCTATGTCTGGTGTCTAGTCGCTTTCAGCGCGCCTATGACAACCGGATGAGCAAGAAGAAGGGTGAGCGGCCCAAATGCTTCGAGTGCGGAGAGGTCGGCCACTTCATCGCTGAGTGCCCCAACAAGAACGACTACTACAAGAAGGGCAAGAGCTGCTCTTGCGACTCTGACAAGTACCACTCCGGCAAGCCCAGCTTCGGCAAGCGTCCCTTCGGCAAGAAGAACTTCCGGAAGGCTTTCAAAAGCTACCGGAAGGACAACCGAAAGCGGGACAAGGCCTTCTTCGCCGAGGTCGGGTTCTGCAGTAGCGGATCTTCTTCCTCTTCGTCCTCGTCGAGCTCAAGCGATGAGGAGATCACATATAGGAAGGACAAGAGGAACGATCAAGGAGGTCCAGTTGGCTTGTGCTTCGTCTCCACTAAGTCCAGGCGCAAGAACAAGGACAAGAGGAGCTCGGTTTGCTCCATGGCGCTTGAGGGCAAGGAGAACAAGGATGACAACAGCAACTCTTCTTCTGATGATGAAGTAACTCCTGAGCAAGCCGAAATCCTTGAGATGTTAGAGCAGAACAGCCAAGAGCTGAAAGCCCGGGATAAGATGCTGGAGAAGGCAGCTAAGAAGCTGCAAAAGTTGAAAGCCCAACTTGTTGAGGCTTTAGAGGAGAATGAGAGGTTGAGGAGTGTGAGACCCCAACCCAGTGAGATTGAGTGCCTACCTGTGAGTCTTTCATGACGGAGCTTGGTAACCAGAGAGATAGGTATGCCAAGCGGGTAGAGGAGATAGATGAGCTGAAGGCTGAGCTAGGCAAACTCCAGTCTAAACTGGATGAGCCTACTTTGAGTGGAGAGCTCGAGTGTGAGTCTTGCCCCTGTCTAGCCAGAGAGCTAGCTGTGCTGAAGGAGAAGTTTGAGGGGCAGCTCATGGAGCTTGAAGAGCTTAGGGCTAGACCTACGCTTTTGGGTGCGTGTATGGTCTGTCCTACTTTGAGAGGTGAGTTAGAGCAGTTGAGAGCTGACTTTGAGGTGCTTTCAGCACCTACTGACACTTGTGAGAACTGCCTAACCCTTAGGATGCAGCTGGTGGATAGAGATGCCACCATTAGGAAGTTGGAGAAAGCTGCTGTGGTTCCCTCCCTAGACTGTGACACTTGTGCTGCCCAGACTGTAGTTCTGGAGGATCTGATGGAGGAAATGTTGTCTTTGCAAAATGACAACAATAGGTTGAGAGAGGTGCTCAGTTGGGAATATGCTAGGCAACCCCAACTAGAGATGATCATAGAGAGCACTAAAAGAGCCGAGGGTGAGATGAGTGGTGTTGGGTTTGGAGAGTGCAGCACTTCGGGTGAGAAGAGTGCTCCAGTTAAGATGAAGACTGCACCTACCCAGCCAGGTGAGACTGTTGATAGGGTTTACCATAAGCCACCCAAGGCTGCCCCAAAGAAGCAGTACTGTACACCCAAGCCTTCCAAGGCTAAGCTAGACAAGATTGTTTAGAAAGAGCTTAAGCCCAAGGACAAGAAGCTAGTCCAGCAGCTTAAGGCACCCAAGGCCTCACCACCTAAGCCCAAGTCCCAACCTAACCCAGTTCCTAGGAGTCCTGTCTACCACAGTGAGTTTTGCCAGCGGAATGGCCACCTAGAGGAATTTTGCTTCAGGAGGAAGCGGGTTGAGAGGCAGGAGAGAGCTTGGGGCAACCAGGATCAGTTCTACTAGGGAGGTAGGCAAGATCCTCCCCACCGCGGTGAGAGGAGAGACCGCTTTGCTGGTGGTGAGAGAGGAGGCGGCTTTCAGGCCCGTGCTCATGGTGGTGAGAGACGCTTTACCGGCCGAGCTCCTAGTTGTTTTCAGTGCAGGTATGGAACTCGTGACCGAGGCTTTGAGAGAGCTTTCGAGGGTTCACGCTTTGGAGGTCGTGGTTACCCTGATTGACATGATGATTTCTTTGATTGTGCTTACCCCACTCTTGAGCAGATGGCTCGGCACTGGTACAACAATTTTGGTACTAACCCCAGTGCCAGACCGTTTGCTCACTGTCGCTTTACTTGACTGTGCAGGATCGAGGCATGGAGGACGTGTGGATCATGGACTCCGGTTGCTCTAGGCACATGATAGGGCACCGCAAGTGGTTCTCTAGCCTCAACCCCATGAGCACCAAGGAGTACATCACAATCTGGGACAATGGTCAAGGTAAAGTGCTGGGTGTTGGTTCTGTTTCGCTCTCTGCTAAGCTTTCCCTGAGAGAAGTTGCTTTTGTTCAGAATCTGGGGTTCAATTTGGTCTCTATTTCACAACTTCTCGATGAAGGATTTGAGGTTCAGTTTAAGAAGGGTGCGTGCTGCGTTCTTGATGCTGAGGAGACCCTTGTTTGCTCTTTGCTGCCTTTTGGTCAGGTTTTTAGGGTCGACCTCACATCTGTTTCTGGCCCTGCTCGCTGTTTGGTTGCTAGTCCTTCTGCTGATATTTGGAAGTGGCATAGGAGGCTTGGTCACTTGAGATTTGATCTGCTAGTTAGGTTGAGTTCAATGGGCCTAATCCCAGGATTGCCCAAGTTGAGAGCTGAGAAGGACTTAGTATGCCACCCCTGTCATCATGGCAAGATGGTTGCCGCTTCTCACATTCCTGTGTCTCAGGTTATGACCTCCTATCCGAGTGAGCTACTCCATATGGATACAGTTGGTCCCGCTCGGGTAGCGTCGGTCAGTGGAAAGTGGTACGTGCTTGTCGTTGTGGATGACTTTTCGCGGTTCTTGTGGGTCTTTTTCATGGAGTTTAAGGATGAGGCATTTGGTTTTGTTCGGGATCTGGTACTGAGGTTGAGAAACGAGAGTCATAAGGCCATGAGGGCTATCCGCAGTGACAATGGCGGAGAATTTAGAAGCTCTCGTTTCAAAAACTTTTGTCGTGACCTAGGTCTTGAGCACCAATTTTCTTCTCCATATACCCCACCGCAGAACGGTGTTGTGGAACGCAGGAACCGCACACTTGTTGAGATGGCACGGACGATGCTCGATGAGCATAGGACTCCGAGGCGCTTTTGGGCTGAGGCAGTGAATACGGCCTGTTACATTGCGAACCGGATCTTCTTGCGAGCTTTCCTTGGGAAAACTTCGTACGAACTTCGGTTTGATAGGCAGCCCAGCGTCAAGCATTTGCGAGCATTTGGCTGCATTGGATAAGTTTGAGTCTCGTTGTTTGGATGGGATTTTTCTGGGGTATGCTTCTAGTTCTAGGGCTTTTCGTGTGTGGATTTTGGAGGCCAAGCAAGTTGTTGAGACTTGTGAGGTTTTTTTTATGAAACTATGCCCTGCACATCCTCTGCCTTTGAGCTTTCAGGTGATGATGAAGAAGGCACCCCCATCTTTGAGGATGAGGAAGGTGCGATTGATGTTGGTGATGCAGAAGCCACTGCATCGGCTGCAGCTCCTGCCCCCTCTACTACGAGCTCTGATGATGATGGAGGACCCTTGCCTACGGCTTCCTCATCCCTCCCCCGACGACAGGCTCATGCAGAGGCTGGACCCGCAGAGGACGCAGGGGAGGTGACCTCCGAGATTGTTCCATCTCGGCAGGTCCAGCGGGATCACCCTCCACACAGGATGATTGGAGACATTCACCAGCGTGTTACACGCTCTTCGGTTAACTCTCTAGCCTTTTTCTCCCACTCTGTATATGTTGCTTTTTTTGAGCCTTGGGATGTGTCACATGCATTATCTGATCCTAACTGGGTGAACGCCATGCATGAGGAGTTGGAGAACTTTGAGAGAAACCATGTCTGGGATTTAGTTGAACCTCTACCAAACTGTCGCCCTATAGGTACCAAGTGGGTTTTCAAGAACAAACAGGGTGAGGATGGGATAGTTGTGAGGAACAAAGCTAGATTGGTAGCCCAGGGTTTCTGTCATAAGGAGGGGATATATTATGAGGAGACCTTTGCCCCTGTAGCTCGTTTGGAAGCCATTAAGATTTTGCTTGCCTTTGCGGCCTCTAAAGGCTTCAAACTGCAGAAAATGGATGTCAAGTCTGCTTTCCTAAATGGGTTCATAGAGGAGGAGGTATATATGAGACAACCTCCTGGCTTTGAGAGTGCTAGATTTTCAGACCGAGTGTATAAGTTGAGGAATGCCCTTTATGGTCTAAAGCAAGCTCCTAGAGCTTGGTATGCTAGGTTGAAGAGTTTTCTGCTCAAGTCTAGGTTTGTGATGGGTTCAGTAGACAAGACCTTGTTTTTGTTGAGTCGTGGCAGTGACACCCTGATAGTTCAGATATATGTTGATAACATAATCTTTGGTGGTTCATCTCACGCTTTGGTGTCTAGTTTTGCTGAACAGATAAGCAGAGAATTTGAGATGAGTCTTATGGGTGAGCTCCAGTTCTTCCTCGGGCTGCAAATCAAGCAAGGCTTTGAGGGTACCTTCGTCCATCAAGCCAAGTACACAAGGGACATACTTAAGAAGTTTGAGATGGGTGACTCCAAGCCCATGATGAATCCTATGAGTACAAACACGGCGCTTGATGCTGATGAAGATGGGGAGGCGGTGGACCAGAAGGAATTTCGAGGAATGATCGGCTCACTTCTGTACCTGACGGCGACCAGACCGGACATTCAGTTCGCGGTCTGCCTTTGTGTGCGCTACTAGGCTTCTCCTAGGACTTCTCACCATCAAGCGGTGAAGCGCATTTTTAGGTATCTGAAATTCACTCCTGGGCTTGGTCTTTGGTATTCTTCGGGTTCTTCTCTTTCTCTTAGAGTGTTCTCAGATGCTGACCATGCTGGCTGCCGGATTGATCGCAAGTCAACCTCCGGTACATGCCAACTCTTAGGAACCTTTCTTGTCTCTTGGTCCTCCCGCAAGCATGTTAGTGTTTTCTTGTCTACCACAGAAGCAGAGTACATTGCTGCTGCTAGCTGCGGCTCCCAGCTCTTATGAATGAAAGGCACCCTTAGTGATTTCGGCCTTAAGTATGGTAGGATCCCTCTTCTAGTTGACTCTACTTCTGCTATCTCTGTAGCTAAGAACCCCGTCTTGCACTCTAGAACCAAACACATAGACGTGAGGTTTCACTTTTTGAGAGATCACTATGAGAAGGGAGACATAGACCTAATCTATATAGTATGTGCAAACCAGTTGGCTGATATCTTTACCAAGCCCCTAGAGTTTGACGCTTTTACGCATCTGAGATGTGAGCTTGGAGTGTGCTATCCCTTTTAGTCAGGGATAGTTTGCTATTCCTTTTAGTAAGGAATAGTTTCTATAGTTTAGTTTTGCTTTTACCTTACTTTTATTTTTCTTTGGCTCTTTTGCATATTGTATCATATCATGCATTGCACTGTGTTATATGCATTTTCACTTCACTAGCACTAGAGCTCTTTTGAAATGATGAGTTAGTACTTGCTTACGCTAGTTTGTACAGATGCATGCTTGATCATGGTTGGCTAAACTCTATTGAGTCTGTTGAATACTAATTGTGAGCTAAGTCATTTTATTCTTTGCAAATCAAAAACCATGATCACCACTTGATTTGGCTACCTAGCATGTGTAGGATTGTTGAATGCTATGCTATCTTTTCATGCCTGGATATGCTAGTTGTATGTCTTTGCTATGTCAATGACTAAGCTTTTATGACACCTTGCTTAATTTGAAATTTGAATTAATTTGCTTATAAGTGGTGTCTTATGTGCTGAATTGAAAAAGATCTAGGTGGGTTAGCTTGTCACACTGATCTAGTTTGAGATTGCTTGTCATTGCTCTTTGACATGAACTTGGACTAGGCTGTGTATGATCAAAACCTTGTCTTAAGCTTCTGATAGTTCTTTGACGCTATGCTTGGCATTGGTTGGTAAGAAGTGGCAAAAGAAAATAACCCCTGGAACAAAAAGATCTTGCTTATGAATACCAATGTTTAAATCTGAGATATGCAAATCTCTGAAATGCTTATGGCTATTATATATGCTTTGGTTGAGAGTAGCACACCTTGTATGCATTGGTAGCATCTTGCTGTTTATGCCCATCGTGCTGTTCATGCATATCTTGCTAGGTGCTATTCATGTTGGTGATGCTTTATTTTTGATAACCCTGAAAAACAGGCTTGCTCTTGATATGTGTAAGATAGATTCATTTGAGTTTGTTATATGCTTCCTTGCCCTCACTTGCTCTGTATGCTAGAACTTGTGATTACTAGCTTTCCATCCCTTCTGAGCTCTTTCAGTTACACTCCTTGCATTTTATGGCATATTTTGAGGGGGAGTTGTCTAGTTCAGGGGGAGTTGAGTTCAAGGACCCTTGATGTGTCCATTGTCAACAAGGGGTAGAAATTTAGGGAGAATTGGGGAGAAATTAGTGTACTTCCTCCAGTGGGGAGAAATTAGTGTACTTCCTCCAGAGGGAAAAATTTTAAAAATATGAACAAAGGGGGAGAACTCAGGAGAGATTTAGTTGAGGGGGAGCTTTGCACTCATATTGCATTTGTGAGGATGCATTTCAGAGGGGTTGAACTTTTAGCATGCTCTTTGCATCGGTGCGTTGAGCCTTTTGCCTCTGTCTTGAGGAGCCGATGCTTTGCTTCTTTTTTGCTTCAAGCTGCCTTGTGTTTTGCCTTTGTTTGGTTTTGGGCAGCTTGAGCATTTCTTTTTCTTTTTCCTTTCATTTTCGGTTTTATGTTTTTCTTTTGTCTTTGTTCCATTTCAGGTTATAGGTTGAAGGTGTTGACAATGCACTCATCAAGGGGGAGATTGAGAGCCAATGAACTGGCCTCATTGCTCTTCTGGTGTGATGAATGATTGTCAACGAGCTCAAGACCTCCGATGGACTAGAGGCGCTCCGATGGACTGGAGGTAGATGATGAAGATCTCGATGGACTGAGGCAAAGGCCCCCAATGGACCGGAGGCAATGCTCGGCGTCAGTCGGCCATGGGAGCTCGGTACATGGAGGGGCGGTTCAGCAACGGTGGTGTAAGCCCTCCGATGGACCGTGAGGCGACTTCGATGGACTGGAGAAGCCGGGTGCCACCATGGTGCTCCAACCCGAGTGGATGGCACGAAGACGTGCGAGGGAGGCTTTGGCGGCTTCGGCTCAAAACCGCCACCCAAGTTCAGATGACTTGGTGGGTTGGGCTCCGACTCGCCAAGATAGAAGATTGGGCCAAGACCCGGCCCAAGAAGCCCGCAGAATAAAGTTTCCCGGTTTCTGACTTCAAAACCGGGGGAAGCTTCCGGACTACTGGCTACGTGGCGTACATCCAAGCAAGCCGTGGAGAATGTGATGCCCTCGGCATCTCAAGAGCCTTAACATGCAGCCAGAGACAAGTTAACAATGAATTAGGACTTGATGACGCTTAGAGAGTAACGAAGACTAGATGGAGAAATCACTAAGCCAAAATTTTTCCAAGAGAATACGAAACTCTATGTGGTGTGGTTGTTTAAATCACCATCCATAAACTTTTAGGCAAAACACCAAATACAAAAGTCTTAGTTTAGGATGTTATCTTCAACTTTGATATTACGACCATTTTTAAAAACATATGTTATGAGGCTTAAAGGTCGAGACCAAACCAAACCAGAAATTCTTTGGAAGGTGCCAATTGTGATCGTGAACAAATTTGGGCCCTAATAAAACTTTTAGATTCATTAAGTAACTGAGCTTAGCTCCATTATCAAAGTTGTCATACATACCGTGAACTTCACTTTTGTTAACCTGAGCATGGGTTAAAACTGCCTCTTAACTATCTTAATTTTTGACCTCAAGTACCTCATGAAATTAGCCCCAAGTTAGTCCACTTAGAAAAATTTCTAAGTCTGAATTTCAGCTCACTCTAAATTTGAATTTGAAATTACTTTTGTTTTCACCATACAACTTCAAAATCTTCCTTTCTATGAAGTGAAATTAAACTTACTACCTTTCAAATGCATCTAGAGTGGAAGTGTTTGGACTTCATTTGGGTGATCAAAAGTTTGAAACAAGAAAGACTCTCCATAAATTGAAGCAGCAGTTTTACCAAACCTTCAATGATATTTGTACTTGTAATTCAAAATCTGTGGAGATACAAGAAAACTTTATATACCAAACTTGTAGGGAATTCTATTAGGAATAACTTTGGTAATTGGAGTGTTGACATGCACAGTGATTTGGATAGTGTTTTGGGACCTTTTCTGCCAATACATGATTTCTGCCCAAACCTGGCCTGTTTAATAAATTCAAATTTCCTTGATCTACAACCATAATATTGCAATGAGTGTATTGAGAAAGTTGTAGTTCCTGAAATTATGAACAACATTGGTATAAAATTCCTTGTATGAAAGTGACCATAAGGGGGACTTTTAGAGTTTCTAAATTGATGTCTAATCTTTAAATTCAAATTTAAACTATACTTTTGCGTAGAACATGGTATAGAAGTTTATAAGGGAATTGTAGATAACAAAATTTAGAACACTTCTTGCATTATGAGTTCAGTCAAATTCGGCCCTTAGAATGATCAAAACGTTGGAACTCAAACATGTGCTTCAGCAGTCAAACCGACCTTTTCTATTTTCGGGATTTTTCTTCCCCCTCTGTGCCTATGACGCCCGGGCCCCACTCGCCAGGAACGCCGGCAGCGCCCAGAGCCTGCGAGCCACGCGGCCGCCGGCGTACGGCCGACGCCGCGGCGCCCCTGCGCGCGCTACCCGACGGCCGCGCCTCGGCTTCACCTAGACGCGAAGCCGACGCCATTCACTCCTCACTCGTTCCGTCTCCGCCTCTCTCCCTGGAGCGCACGGCGCCACGCCGCGGGGTCGCCATGGCCAGAGCTCGGCTCGAGCTCACGGTCCCGCCGCTCCAGGCCTCCTCCCACCTCCTGAGCACGCGCAACGCGAACGCCTTGACACCCTCCACCGAATCCCCAAGGACTCGACCTTGATTACCCTCCTTCCTGTAACACCCCGAAATTTGACCCTAAGAAATTATCCTCTAATCTCTCGTCTAAATTCAAAATATGATTTTGAAAACCTGCTTGTTGTGAAGTGTACACTATGAGCTCATAAAAATCATCTCAAGTCCCTCGAATATTCCGGGAAAGATCCTCTCAAACCCTTCCCAAAATATTCCTCAATTTTCCTTCCACAAAATCCATCCAAATTCCAATCCCAAATCAAATTCAGAAAATGGAAAAAAAAAAAAACTCCCCCCTTTCCTCACTGGGCCGAAGCCCACTTCTCCCTTTCCTCCCTCTCCTCACCGCGCGGGCCAAGCCCCGGCCACCACCTCCCCGTGGCCCAACTCCCTCTCTCCCTCCCCACGTGGGCCTCGCCACCCCCGGCCCACTTCGCCCACTCTCTTTCCCGGCCCAGGCCGAACGGCCCATCGGCCGTCGTCCTCCTCCTTTTCCCCCCCCCTCTGCCGCCTGCCGCGCCGTGGCAACACGCGCGCTGTGCGCCCGCGCCGTGCCAAGCTGCTAGCCGCCACCGCGCTGCGCCTCGCCAGGCCCCTCCGCGACGCCACGCGCGCCACGCGCGTGCGTGTTCGGCTCCGGTGACCGGCCCCTACCGCCCGCACGTGCCTAGCTGCTTACCGCCCCGCGCCGCGCCATGAAAACGCCAAGCTCTCCCTCCCCCCTGCGCGGCCTTTCCTCCCTCGCCTCGGCCGACCCCGGTTCACCACGACCCGGCGCCGCCCGATGCGAGCGTCCCCGTCCCCTTCTCCTCCCCGCATCACCGCGCCGCCAACACCGCTCGTTCCCCGCGACGAGCCGCGCCGACGCCGCCCAGCCCCTCTTCCCTCCTGCTTCCACTCGCGCCGCCCGCGCCGCTCGCCCCCCGCGACGTGCCGCGCGGACGTCGCCGCCTTCCCTTACTCGCACTGCGCCGCCGCCGCGGACCGCTTCGGGTTTAGTCCCGACGCCCTCCGCCGCGGACACCGGACCCTTCCCCACCGCGCCGTTCTCCCCCTCGCCGCGGCCGGCCCCGGTTCACCACGACCCGGCGCCGCCCGACGCGAGCACCCCTTCCCCACTCTCCCTCGCCGTTCGCCATGAACACCCGCCGCCTCGTGATGAAATACTCCCCCCCACCGTCCACCACAGATCGATTCCCCGGACATACACCACCACACCACCCTCCTCTACCTCCGCCCCACCTCCTCCCGTCCTTCCGTCGCACGAGCGGAGCTCCCCGCGAGCTCCAGAGTGCCCCGGCCATGGCGTCCGTGGACGTCCCTACTCCGCGCGTCCTCCCATGCCCGGAAGCCCTCGGACGGACCCGCGTCGCCCTCCTCTTCGCGCCGGTGCCCTCGCCTTCTCCAACGGTGGTCGGGAACCACCGTCCCGGCGCACACCGGCGAGCCTCGGCGTCCGCCCGACGGCGACGGCGCGAGCTGAGCGCTCTGCGCGAGCGAGCGCTCGCCCGGGGACGCCTCGGCTCGCCCCTGCCTTGGCCTTTGGCCACATGGGCCGGCCCAGTAGGCCGGTGTGCGCGCGGGCCAGGCCAAAAACAGAGAAAAAGAGAAAAAGAAAAAAAGGGCCTGCGTGGGCCGGATCTCACCTCGGGCCAGAGCTGAAGTTCGTCCAGAAAAGTCTGATCCTACCCCCTCAACTATCCCGGAAGTTCATATCTACCCCCTGCCACAAAATACCCCGTATCTTCTCCGTTCTAGCTCCGATTTATGTGATTCTTGCACCGAAATTCTCTGAAAATCAAGCTCTATCTATTCACGTACTTTTCATAATATCCTCACATACTCCGCCGACCACGACACTTGAAGATCCACGGTCTACATCGTTTTTGGGTCGATCCGCGACGACGGGACTAGGGCACCTGTGGCAAGCCACTTGTGCACTAGTTCCGCCCTCGCCGATCGGTTCACTGAAGACCCGGTTTGGTTAAACCGAACCGGACGGTTGTCAAACTCTACCCCTGTCCCCGTAATGCGGGCGACAGGTGGGGATGGTTGGCACCGCCCGAGTTCGTCGTTCTCTCCCTCACCGCGATGTAAGCCCATCGCGCTGCGGGAGTAGATCGAGCCCAACCGGAAGGAAGAGTTGGACCGTACGCGCCAGGGTTTGGCCCGTGTCGTCTCTCTCTTCTTCCAAATTAATCTTTATTGCCGACATGCTGCCCTCATGCTGCCGGAAAATCCGTCTCATGAGCCCAGGCATGGATGGCACTAAAGATCAAACTCTTGATATCTGAAAGGGGGCCAAACGTGCCATTTATCCGTTTGACTCCCGCTCTATTCACATGCAAACCCTAAGGATATCTCTAGCCCCACCAAACCCATATCAGGATGAGCTCAGAGTGTACCTTGATTTGGTGTGTTTTGCTTGTCTGTACATGTAGGCTTTCTCGGAGAGCCGTTCGGTTCTGTCTCTGAAATGGTTGACTCAGAGACCGGAACAGGAGTCCAATGGTGTAACGACCGTCGTATCGGCTACCCCGACGAAATGAAGGCAAGTCCACTGAAATCCTCACTTGATGCATAAATTACCCATGTTTTTATATACACATCCTATTGCCTTGTAAAACAAGAAAACTTGCATGTTTTGCTGGCTAAGGTAAAACATAGTAGGATATAGCCCCCCGAGCCACTTTAGATGTAGTGCGCTTAGGTGGATCGCTCACTCAATTATATACATTAATCTTGATGAAAATGATGGGAATATGATGGTGGGTATGGGCGGTTGTTTTTCAGTAAAACATAGGGTAAGACCCTGGCAGACGACTTCGGTTGTTGAAGCCATTTACGGGGTGGAAACCTGGTCCTTGTTGTGAGGACTGGGCTGGTGTTGCTCATGCGTGAGCATTGTGGGAGTTCCACCCTGAAGGACCGAGTTGACGTTTCATCTTGCCTAACTCATCTAGCGCAACCACTCGAGGTTGTATGCGGCAACCCTCGGTTAGAACCCGCTTTGGACGAACCAGGCGTAAGCCGGTGTGCTGGGATGCATGAGAGATTGGGTGGATGGGCGCGGTTGCATGGCTGCGGTCAGGGGTCAACAGTCGCGTGGCTGCGGGTCTGAGCGACAGGTGGGCCCGTACTCTCTCATGGCTGAAGTCTGGGGAGCGCCTTGCGGGGGAAAAACCGGCGAGCGGAAAGGGGCTCACTGATCATGAGTGCCTGGACCAAACTTGTGAGTAAAGTGTGCACCTCTGGCCAGAGTATAACTAAATCTATCATGATAGTCCGCTGTCCACTGGTATGGACAAACGAGTTACGGCTTGGTTTCTGAACTAGCTTCTTATAAAAATATGGTTTTGGGATGGGATCAAAATGATGGTTTTGAGGCAGCTGCGGTTGCCGAGGAGGTGTGTGTGTGGAAAATGTGATGGCATGCGTGCCACAAGCCGCGATGGACCGGCAAGTCCAGTGGCAACCTCTTTTGGGAAAAAGATGTTTTCTCAATTAAAATTGAGAACTAAGGAACCCTGCATATCAAATGTTTTACTGCGAATTTACCTTCAGCTCCAGATATATCTTGCATATAGTGATATCTTATATCCCCTTTCCTATGGAAGAAGGTGGACTTGCGGAGTACGTATGTACTCACCCTTGCTTTGTTGTTGGTTTACAGAGCAAAAAAGATCATGGACGTGTGAGGGTTACGGCCTGCTTCCCAACTGTGTGTTGTGGGAAAGTATGGGTCGCGCTTTTATAGTTCCGCTGCAGTGTTTTTGGGCTGCGCCCCGTTTGGTCTGTCCCGTTAGGGCGGATCTGTATACATTTGATGAACAAATGTGGTTACCATAACTCTTGGGAATGGTAACAATACACATTTTAGTCCTGCTTAAGGGCTGGGACGCTTTAGGTGGTATCAGAGCCGTAAGTTGGCCGTAGGACGTAACCCTAGGTTGGAAAAAGGTTTTTGAGTCCAAAATCAGTTGAAAAACATCTCTACTCCTTATCTTACTCAGTTTCAAAAGAGTTTATCTGCTCTTTTCCCCTTCCTCAGTCAAGTGCCCCGCTTTAAAGACCCAGTTCAACCTGTCTGCAACAAAAGGTGTGCACACCCTATGGAAGTCAAAAGTGGCACCCTACCCTATGGATGACCGTGACGTGCACCGGGAAACAAGGAAGTGACCCTCCTTGTGTTTCCCGCCTCCCTTGCCTTGAATGGCCCTGCATGCAGCACAGTGGACAAGGGACCGTGCATGCAGAGCCCCTCTGAATCAGTGCAACACAGTGAGCGGTGCCTAACGCCGTGTCTGCTGTCTGGAAAGGACGCCAGGATTCAGCCCCAGACACGCCGGCAAGGTGTTTAAAAGCCCACCAGAAGGCCAGAAGAACTCAAGAACTGCCCCAATACAAGCAGCCATGGCCAAGCAACCTCCAACGCTCATAGGCATCCCCACGCCTATAAAGAAGAGAAAGGTCGGAGACCTCATCAATGGAGTTCCGATCCTAGAAGGCATACCAGTTGAGGAGAGTGAGCCAGATCACCTAGAGCTCTCCCCAGTTCCTTCACCAGAGCTAGCAGAAACCCTAGAAGCTGCACCAACCTCCCCGTTGTCAGTAGAAAGCCCGAGAGCTCCGCCACCAAGTCCTGTTTTGCTCAGTGAGCTGCCTTGGGAAGAGCTGTTGGGGACGCGAGCTGCGTCTCCTCTTGTGGAGTCTACCCCAGAACCATCCAGCTCTGCCTCGTCCCGCCAGGAAGAAGACTCAGTAGTCTGGCCCCCGTCGTTGCAAGAGGTCAACAGCAGATCCAGGGAGTCATCCCCGGATGAAGTCACCAGTGCCCTCCGGGAGTGAAGCCGTGTGGTCCGCAGTTAGTTGTACCCAGTTCTCCTCTTACATGTGGGTAGTGGGAATTTTGTTCCACTTAGGTTAGCACCCTCTGTAAGAGTGAATCGTTTAGTTCGCGTGTGTTTCTTGCAGTGTTGTTGTAGTCGTCTGTGTTGTAGCTTTTGTCCTCTGTTGCGCTAGTGGTAAGCCGAGCCCGGCCTGTTTTGCTCAGATGGAATCTGCCGAGTATGTCAGCTGCTGCCGGGAAGAAAGTGGCTTTCCCGAGCTGCTAAGAGATACCATGCGATACCTCAGTATTCCAGGATACCCGGAGTACTGCGGGTTAGCATTCCCCGAAAGGGAAGAACGAGGATGGACCGTCACACTTTATATCAGAGAGAACCTCAATCTCAACGGTTGGTACTGCAGAGCCATCGGCAATGGATTCTTAGAAGCCTGCCACATTGCCGCTCGTGGGGCAATAAAAAGGTTATGCTCGACCTACCATGGGGCAGTACAAAGCAGCCCTATGAGGTTCTTTCCACCAGTGAACCAACGTGCTAGTACTTGGATTAAGAGGACAGCAATCCTGACGGAGATCAAGAAGTCTAGAGATCCTACCCTAGCCTACCTGGTCCAGTATCTGCTCGCCTTGGACGACGAGTATGAAAAACTGAGCCGCCTTCATGACAGGTTGGTAGACCGACACCAAGACACAGAAAGAGAGTTGGTCAAGTATAAGAGGGCATGGATGCATCCAGGATCAGTAACAGACTTCCCTCTCCGTCATGGAGTAAGGGTAAGGGCCATGTCCGGTCCTCGCCACCCACCTCAAGGAGAAATACAGAACCCCATGATGGCAGGAAGTTCAAACCCTCCTAACCAACCAATACTGAGTCATCTTGGAAGTTTTCAGGCCCTCCTGCTCAATCACATGCAGACCAGTGATAAGAACCCAGAAGACCTCAACAGACGAGAAGATAAAGCAAGCATGGGCGCCTTTTTGTCGCTCTCGCTCCCAGGAGAAGGATCCAGTGGTCAGCCACCAGTGCAAGACCGAGCCTCCAAGCAGCAGAAGCTGAAAGGAGTCCTGCGTGAGTAGTCGCGTTAGTGTGTTCGTTTTTGTGTTTGCAGTTTTGTTTGTGGAGTTTTGCTAATAAAGAACACATCATTTGTAGACCTAACTCTTATCCCTGCTTCCCCTTCTTACCTCAAAAACCGTCTGCTAAAGAGAAGCAAAACGCCTACAAGAAGCCTGGTTCAAACCAGTCAGTCAGCATGCAACAACAGTGTGTCCAAGAAAGCACAGTACCAGCAGCAGAAAACGAGGAGATAAAGTGTACGCAGTGAAAGGAAATAGTGCCCTGGGAAAAAGGAAAAGACCGGATGAGACACTGCATACTAAAATCCCTAAACGAATTGTGTACGCCACAGTTCCCTGCCGCTCTCGTCTTCCCACCGCCCTCACCTCCCCGCCTTATCAGCTGCCGCTCCTGTCTTTTCGCCGCACCCACTGCGCCTGCCCCCGCCACCCACTTGCCTTTGCCGCCGTGCAGGCATGCATGTGCCCCGCTCACCGCTTTAGCAGTGCACCCCCGCGCTGCTGCCGACCGAAACCGGCCCCTACACCATCGCATGCAGGCCGCCGCATGCATCCGCTCGTACCCTGCCTGCCGCTTTTGCAGCACACCTCCGCGCCGCTGTCAACCGCAACCCGGTCCCCACTGCCCTTGTTCCCTGCATGATCGCCGCGTGTACCAACACCACCTCCACCGCTCATGTCCCTTCGATGCACAAGCCACCGCACCGTAACCACCACTCTCCCGGGCGTCCATAAAAGCACCCCCCCGGACGTCGCTCTTCATCCACCCCGCCGAGCAAGCTCATAACACTCTCCCTCCACCAGCTAAATCAAAATAATCCTTCCCCAGATGTTCGTGGATTCTCTGATCGAACAAGTCCTCTTTGGTTTCTACGCTCTTGCTTTTCTCATTCTCATCATGTACCTCCTTTTTTTGTGGGAAGATTCATCAAACCCTCCCTTGAGAGCAAAACAAGAGAGATAAGCCCACACCACCCAGAATCGATGAGTTTGGGAACCCTCTTTGCCCTTCTCGTCCGATTGATCGTCCTCATCAACATAATCAAAGTCTCCTTCCGGATAGCCATCCTTTTGTTCTCCACCCCCCAAGGAGACAATCGTCTGTGAGATTGTCTACTTAGACTAAGCCTTGCTACCCACACCCTCCACCGAATCCACTCGGGTTATGAACCCAGAAACCAGAGCTTGCCTTCCACTTCGCTACATAGTCTTTGCTGAGATCTTCGTTCTATGCCTCCTAATCCTCCTCCGGTTAGTCACTCTCCCACGGGCAGAGAAGAAGCAAGAAGAAGCTCCCTGCTAATAAAGCGGCCCCTAGATGAAGAAGCTCCAAGAAGCAAGCAAGGAATCAAGACAACAAGCAGGCAATAAGTTATGCTTGGGATAAAGAGAAAAGTAACCAGAAGCGCTTGGGATAAAAAGAAAAGTAACATGAAGAAGTTTATCCCAAATGACCGCTTCTTCCCCGGCAACTCCCCGCTTCCAGAAGGGATATTAATCCGCTTAGAGGATACCCTAATCCTTTAAGTGGGGTAGCCTCCCCTCTGCTAGTCCTGATGAAGGAAAATCCAGAAAGCTGAGGCATGCAAATTTCTGGATGATGCATGAGTTGCCAGTGCATGCCACCGCCTGCCGTTACCGGCCAGAGCAACCTTCAAAGTGCATGAGATGAAGGAGATGGAAATATCTCTTTGTATGTGGAAGGTTTGCACGGCAAATTCCCAAAAGAAGAAACAAGTAGCCAAACAAGGGAAAGCCGTGGAAAACCAGAAGTTGAAGTTGCTTCAAGCAGAAACTCCATCCATCCTAGCCGAAGAAGCAAGAGCTCTTTGTTGTTGAAGTTCCACCTGCCGTTCGTGCAAAGCTCAAGTTTCAGTTATAAGCAGAAGCTGTTTAGCTGAAGTAAAGCTATCCCTGTAAACCCTTCTAACCTAATCTCGGGGACGAGATTTCTTTTAAGTGGGGTAGGTTTGTAACACCCCGAAATTTGACCCTAAGAAATTATCCTCTAATCTCTCGTCTAAATTCAAAATATGATTTTGAAAACCTGCTTGTTGTGAAGTGTACACTATGAGCTCATAAAAATCATCTCAAGTCCCTCGAATATTCCGGGAAAGATCCTCTCAAACCCTTCCCAAAATATTCCTCAATTTTCCTTCCACAAAATCCATCCAAATTCCAATCCCAAATCAAATTCAGAAAATGGAAAAAAAAAAACTCCCCCCTTTCCTCACTGGGCCGAAGCCCACTTCTCCCTTTCCTCCCTCTCCTCACCGCGCGGGCCAAGCCCCGGCCACCACCTCCCCGTGGCCCAACTCCCTCTCTCCCTCCCCGCGTGGGCCTCGCCACCCCCGGCCCACTTCGCCCACTCTCTTTCCCGGCCCAGGCCGAACGGCCCATCGGCCGTCGTCCTCCTCCTTTCCCCCCCCCCCTCTGCCGCCTGCCGCGCCGTGGCAACACGCGCGCTGTGCGCCCGCGCCGTGCCAAGCTGCTAGCCGCCACCACGCTGCGCCTCGCCAGGCCCCTCCGCGACGCCACGCGCGCACGCGCGTGCGTGCTCGGCTCCGGTGACCGGCCCCTACCGCCCGCACGTGCCTAGCTGCTTACCGCCCCGCGCCGCGCCATGAAAACGCCAAGCTCTCCCTCCCCCCTGCGCGGCCTTTCCTCCCTCGCCTCGGCCGACCCCGGTTCACCACGACCCGGCGCCGCCCGATGCGAGCGTCCCCGTCCCCTTCTCCTCCCCGCATCACCGCGCCGCCAACACCGCTCGTTCCCCGCGACGAGCCGCGCCGACGCCGCCCAGCCCCTCTTCCCTCCTGCTTCCACTCGCGCCGCCCGCGCCGCTCGCCCCCGCGACGAGCCGCGCGGACGTCGCTGCCTTCCCTTACTCGCACTGCGCCGCCGCTGCGGACCGCTTCGGGTTTAGTCCCGACGCCCTCCGCCGCGGACACCGGACCCTTCCCCACCGCGCCGTTCTCCCCCCTCGCCGCGGCCGGCCCCGGTTCACCACGACCCGGCGCCGCCCGACGCGAGCACCCCTTCCCCACTCTCCCTCGCCGTTCGCCATGAACACCCGCCGCCTCGTGATGAAATACTCCCCCCCACCGTCCACCACAGATCGATTCCCCGGACATACACCACCACACCACCCTCCTCTACCTCCGCCCCACCTCCTCCCGTCCTTCCGTCGCACGAGCGGAGCTCCCCGCGAGCTCCAGAGTGCCCCGGCCATGGCGTCCGTGGACGTCCCTACTCCGCGCGTCCTCCCATGCCCGGAAGCCCTCGGACGGACCCGCGTCGCCCTCCTCTTCGCGCCGGTGCCCTCGCCTTCTCCAACGGTGGTCGGGAACCACCGTCCCGGCGCACACCGGCGAGCCTCGGCGTCCGCCCGACGGCGACGGCGCGAGCTGAGCGCTCTGCGCGAGCGAGCGCTCGCCCGGGGACGCCTCGGCTCGCCCCTGCCTTGGCCTTTGGCCACATGGGCCGGCCCAGTAGGCCGGTGTGCGCGCGGGCCAGGCCGAAAACAGAGAAAAAGAGAAAAAGAAAAAAAGGGCCTGCGTGGGCCGGATCTCACCTCGGGCCAGAGCTGAAGTTCGTCCAGAAAAGTCTGATCCTACCCCCTCAACTATCCCGGAAGTTCATATCTACCCCCTGCCACAAAATACCCCGTATCTTCTCCGTTCTAGCTCCGATTTATGTGATTCTTGCACCGAAATTCTCTGAAAATCAAGCTCTATCTATTCACGTACTTTTCATAATATCCTCACATACTCCGCCGACCACGACACTTGAAGATCCACGGTCTACGTCGTTTTTGGGTCGATCCGCGACGACGGGACTAGGGCACCTGTGGCAAGCCACTTGTGCACTAGTTCCGCCCTCGCCGATCGGTTCACTGAAGACCCGGTTTGGTTAAACCGAACCGGACGGTTGTCAAACTCTACCCCTGTCCCCGTAATGCGGGCGACAGGTGGGGATGGTTGGCACCGCCCGAGTTCGTCGTTCTCTCCCTCACCGCGATGTAAGCCCATCGCGCTGCGGGAGTAGATCGAGCCCAACCGGAAGGAAGAGTTGGACCGTACGCGCCAGGGTTTGGCCCGTGTCGTCTCTCTCTTCTTCCAAATTAATCTTTATTGCCGACATGCTGCCCTCATGCTGCCGGAAAATCCGTCTCATGAGCCCAGGCATGGATGGCACTAAAGATCAAACTCTTGATATCTGAAAGGGGGCCAAACGTGCCATTTATCCGTTTGACTCCCGCTCTATTCACATGCAAACCCTAAGGATATCTCTAGCCCCACCAAACCCATATCACGATGAGCTCAGAGTGTACCTTGATTTGGTGTGTTTTGCTTGTCTGTACATGTAGGCTTTCTCGGAGAGCCGTTCGGTTCTGTCTCTGAAATGGTTGACTCAGAGACCGGAACAGGAGTCCAATGGTGTAACGACCGTCGTATCGGCTACCCCGACGAAATGAAGGCAAGTCCACTGAAATCCTCACTTGATGCATAAATTACCCATGTTTTTATATACACATCCTATTGCCTTGTAAAACAAGAAAACTTGCATGTTTTGCTGGCTAAGGTAAAACATAGTAGGATATAGCCTCCCGAGCCACTTTAGATGTAGTGCGCTTAGGTGGATCGCTCACTCAATTATATACATTAATCTTGATGAAAATGATGGGAATATGATGGTGGGTATGGGCGGTTGTTTTTCAGTAAAACATAGGGTAAGACCCTGGCAGACGACTTCGGTTGTTGAAGCCATTTACGGGGTGGAAACCTGGTCCTTGTTGTGAGGACTGGGCTGGTGTTGCTCATGCGTGAGCATTGTGGGAGTTCCACCCTGAAGGACCGAGTTGACGTTTCATCTTGCCTAACTCATCTAGCGCAACCACTCGAGGTTGTATGCGGCAACCCTCGGTTAGAACCCGCTTTGGACGAACCAGGCGTAAGCCGGTGTGCTGGGATGCATGAGAGATTGGGTGGATGGGCGCGGTTGCATGGCTGCGGTCAGGGGTCAACAGTCGCGTGGCTGCGGGTCTGAGCGACAGGTGGGCCCGTACTCTCTCATGGCTGAAGTCTGGGGAGCGCCTTGCGGGGGAAAAACCGGCGAGCGGAAAGGGGCTCACTGATCATGAGTGCCTGGACCAAACTTGTGGGTAAAGTGTGCACCTCTGGCCAGAGTATAACTAAATCTATCATGATAGTCCGCTGTCCACTGGTATGGACAAACGAGTTACGGCTTGGTTTCTGAACTAGCTTCTTATAAAAATATGGTTTTGGGATGGGATCAAAATGATGGTTTTGAGGCAGCTGCGGTTGCCGAGGAGGTGTGTGTGTGGAAAATGTGATGGCATGCGTGCCACAAGCCGCGATGGACCGGCAAGTCCAGTGGCAACCTCTTTTGGGAAAAAGATGTTTTCTCAATTAAAATTGAGAACTAAGGAACCCTGCATATCAAATGTTTTACTGCGAATTTACCTTCAGCTCCAGATATATCTTGCATATAGTGATATCTTATATCCCCTTTCCTATGGAAGAAGGTGGACTTGCGGAGTACGTATGTACTCACCCTTGCTTTGTTGTTGGTTTACAGAGCAAAGAAGATCATGGACGTGTGAGGGTTACGGCCTGCTTCCCAACTGTGTGTTGTGGGAAAGTATGGGTCGCGCTTTTATAGTTCCGCTGCAGTGTTTTTGGGCTGCGCCCCGTTTGGTCTGTCCCGTTAGGGCGGATCTGTATACATTTGATGAACAAATGTGGTTACCATAACTCTTGGAAATGGTAACAATACACATTTTAGTCCTGCTTAAGGGCTGGGACGCTTCACTTCCCCACCGATTCACACCGTGGCCGCCATGGACGCCGCCATGGCCGGCTCGCAGCGAGCTCACTGCACCGCCGCTCTGAGCTGCTCTCCGTCCAAGCCACCGCGCGTATCGCGCTCACCTCACTCCGCTCCACTGAACTCCTCATCCTAGCCCATCGCCATCGCCTCTAACGGCCTCGTCCACATGCGCCGCCGCGTGGCGACCCAGTCCATCCGTGCCTCTCCGCGGAGAGCCATCACCGGACTGACGCCGTGCCTCCACGACCTCCCCAACGGGTCCACCTCATCCTTGCGCATCTGGGACGCCATTCCTCGGCCCTTCCCGCGCCTCTAGTCCTCCTCTCCACTTGCGCCACCCGCCATAGCCACGCCACCCCACGGCCTCGCCGTGGACAGCTACCCTCCGGCGCCTCCACTTCAACCCCTCCGGCTTCGCCACTTCACCGCGCGTCCCACGGGCTTCTTAGTCGCGCCGTTCCTCCACTCCCCGCGCCGGAATCGATCCGCACCGCCGCGACCTCGCCATGGGAGCACGTCCGGTTCAACGCCGCCGCATCGCCTCTCTTCTCCACCTCCGACGACGAGGTCTAGGGGGAACGGAATCCCGCGGCGGGGAACACCTTCCCACACCACCTCGGCTCCAAGTGCGCGGCCCCACACGCCGGCGCAGCCCCGCCTTTCTCCTCCCTTCGCGCAGCGTTCTCCCCATCCGGAGGTAGAAGAAAAGGCGACACTTTGTATTAAAGCCCCTCCATTTTCTGCATACTATTTGACTATTCACTATGTCTTGAAAAACTTGCAGGATCCCTAGATCTACTAGCGGTTCACGATTTAATCCAAGCCTTTTAACTTTTGCAGATCTAACCCTATATATATGTTGAATTAGTGCGCTGTTGACAGAGTCTATGGATATTTGTTTGCTAGCCCCTGAAGTATAGCGTTAAATGTGTTCGGGTCCCTAGTCTAAGTGATTTTCCATTTAAATGCATTTAAATTGCTGTGAACTTTAGAAAGTCATAACAAATCACAGAAAAATCCAAAAAGGACAAACTCAGTTGCATTAGACTCCTCTAGAGTAGATCTACATGATTGGTATGATGTGGTAGTGTGAAATATCTGTTTTGCCCTTGGTTTGTTGCATGCATGATTAATTAGGACAAAAGTCAAAAGTGGACTAAAAGAACTCCAAATGCTATGAAACTTGGACAGTAGCTTTGTTGTGGCATTATAGCACTATGTGAATTTTTGTAGCCCTAGCACTTACTGTTTATTTACCTTTTTACCATTATACCTGTGTTGTGTGCATTTATCTAACCTAGAAATTGGAGGCTACATAGAATATGCTCAAAATGACTCTGGCATTTTTTATATACTTTGGATAGTATAAGTAGGCCACTGGTAAAATATGAAGTTGTGCATGTAAAGTTTGAGTGGTGATTTGAAAATGATAAAATGCTACATGTTAGAAAAGATAATTAGAAAAAGTGGTCATAAATGGCTAGGAAAATTCTTTGAAAAATTTGATAGCCTAAGGTTGATGCATAGAGTCCACAAAGTATATGCTAGAGGGCTATTCACACTATTTATATGTACATCTTAAATTCACCTAGTATTAAAATGTGGAAAATAGATGTCCTGGCCAACTTGGGAGTTTTAACTTGTAAATTTTTGTACTTGAAGTCCATGCTAAGTATAGCTCACTGGTAAAATTTCACCTTCGGAAACCATTCCTATAATTTATGAAAAATCTGAGAAGCTATAGGGCTGATAACTTGCTAGAATTTTCATAATTTATTTATAACTCCTTTATGGCTAAAATTTTGACAGTAGCATAATGTAGTGTAAATCTAGATGTCCCAAAAATCTGAGCTCAATTGGAGTTATCTAACTTCATGAACACAAGTAATGCTTTTTATTCATAAAGTAGGCATGTGTTATGTAATTATAAGAGTAGGGGTAGTAGCCCACTACATGTGTGCTCATATACTGGTGTGATGATTTTGCTTACACATGAAGTGATAAAGAACCAGTTAAATTGATAGCTTGCTCATGTACTAATTTATATATTACTCGCTGTTACCGGCCCACATCATTAATACGGTTGTCGTATGATCACTACCTGGATAAGTGCAATCATATGGTCGATTTAGTATATGTTTGATCTAGGCCCATAAAAGTACTCCTTGTTTAAGTAGTTTATCAATCACCTTTTTGCCTGTTCAAGAGATGGTTGCTCATACGTGTGCTTCATATTCCTGCATCTCATTCCTTGCATCATCACGCATGTTAATCATATAGTGGCGCTCATTACAGATACGTGATCAAGAGACGAGCGCGTGGAACTACTTCAACCAACGGTAATCCAAAAGACCAACTAAGACCACTCACGACCTGGAGGGCCCATCAGTCGTGTTTGGACGGAGGAGTTGTCCAAGGGATCAAGGGGTTGCCTGGGGCAAAGCCTCACAACCCGGCAAACTAACATTAGCATAGTTTGTTGGTTCTCTTAAAGCAAATCAAAGGTAGGCAGGACCATGCTATACCCAGCAAACATCTTATGTCTTAATGATTAGGCATATGCATTAGCAGTTGTTTGAAACCAATTGCATTAGACTCCCTGACCGCCCTGGCTCTAGCACCTAAAATAGAGTACGTAGGACGAGTATGCCTAGTAATACTAGATATGAGTAGACACGAGTGAATGGAGTCACTCGTCCCGTAGAGATTGCTTTTCAGAAAAGAAATCTCACTATTATGAATCTTACTTTGATTATGATATGTTTTAAATGGAGACCGGGCGGAGATTGGGTATATAAGAAAAATGATGATGATGAGATGGATGGTTTGGTGGACTCCGCCCGAGTCGCATAAGGCCGGTCATTGTTCGCCTATTGGTGGGCATAACATTGCTAGGGTGCTTATCCGGGATAATGGACCGGTGAAAGTCTTACTTGTGCCATCCGAAGAAAAGAGACAGACTCCTACTGTGACACCTTGGGGAGCTTGTAGTCGAGGGAGGGCTGACCCGACGTGACCGTGGTATCGCTCCTAAGGCTGCACAACCTGGGAACAACGGAAGGATTGAATCGAACTTGGGATGGGACAAGTGGAGATGGGGGCTATATGTGGAAACGCGATGGCCAGTAAGCATATACCCTTGGCATTTCTAGTTATTCCCGAGAATTAGAAATCGATTCGAATCGCTGATGCTCACCAGGTGTGAGAATGCCAATACCACTGACGGGCAAGTAGTAATCCATTTGAATATGTTGTATTATTAATTCATGATTTTGTATATCAACATGTTTGGATGTGTATGTTTCGTCCCACTATTCATAGTGCTGCCCGTCCACTGAATGGAGGCCGATGGACTTGGGAGGTGCTTTGAAGTCGAGGGAGGGCTGACCCGACGTACCGTGGTATCGCTCCTGAGACGGCTACTCCCAGGGGTTAGATAGGGGCGCTGTGAATCTTGGGACGGGACATGTGTAGAATAGGGGTATATCATGAATATTATGCAAGTTACTGATGTATTTCTCATGTTTTACTTTTCTGCAAGTATTTATTTTATGATATCAATGACCTTCATGGTTAATGGATAGCAGCTGTCAAATCCTGCTATCTTATGTCAACATGACCCTGTATAAAATCAATGGCTAAGGATCCACCTGACTAGTAAGCTATGCTTTGCGTCAGCCGTAAGCCCTGTCCATTAAGTCCTACTGAGTAATTAGTACTCAAGGTTTGCCCCCACTTTTGGATTACAGGTACTAGCGACATCTGGATAGCTGTGTTGGAGGTGGTAGTACCGGTGGGCTCGGTGCTACTCGCCTTGTTCATCTCTCCATGAAGACTAGTTGAGTTTGTTTCCGCTGCGAAATATTTTGAAAACGCTTCCGCTATATACATACTCTGAATTCGCTTCTGCTATATTTGAACATGTATTTGATTTCATACATTTGGTTTGTAAATTAAGTCTAATATTCTCCATTTCAACTGCCTGTGATGATGTAATTGTTGTGGCTCCTTCGAGAGTCGAATGTGTTTGATGTCGGTTCCTCGGGAAATGGTGTTATCGAGAGCCCGAAGAACTTTCGACGGACTACCGGGTTTAGTCTGGCCTAAGTGCACTGCGAGCCAGAGGTGGCAGGTGTGCTTAGTCTAGATTAAGCAGGGCGGTTCCGCCACAGAGAAGAAGAAGATCAAAGCGTCATCGTAGTCATCCGATTGTATCTTTTACATTTCAGCCCCTTTCAGGCATTCTAGAGTAAGGGTTTTAGTGTTAATTGTGTCGTCAGGACTAGGGCTATAAATACCTAAGTGGCTGGTCATTTAGGTGACTCTCCAACCATTAGAAAACCCTAAGCTTAGTTTTCTTGCAGCCATGTGCCTAAGAGATAAGAGAGAGCATTAGAGCTAGGATTTGAGTCCCCTAGCTAGTGTTCTTCACACAAGAGGGAAGGATGAAGGGTGGTAGGCTGTAGGAACCTTGTATGAGCTGATTTCCTATCTTCAATACATTAAGATTCCTCTGAATTTTGAGCTCATGTGTGCAGCCCTCTCTCCCTTCCCTTTCTAGTTTGGTTTTTAGGTTCATTCCTTGGCTTTTGGGTGTTTTGCTTTGGGCATGGGTGAATCCTTTGCTTTGCCGGTGTTTTGGACTTGCAAGGACGTGGAGATTATGCTCTAGTGCTGTTGACGGCACTTAAGCACGCCAAACCTTATACTGCAAGCGCACAGTATCGCGGTAGCTTTTCCCCAGGATGAGTATCTTGGGTTTGTCAATCCAAGGATAATTACGTTTAAGCTACTATTAATCTAATATTAACTTAATTACTAACTAATTGCAATAGATCTAAACAAGATTAAAAGGGAAAAAGACTATTCTAATTATACTTCTAAACAAGCTCTAATTATATTATAAAAGAGATCTAAACTATAGCATAAAATGATAGAACAAGTATTAAGCTTTAAACGAGATAGATATGGTTTAACATGGCAAAAGGATCCACAAGAGATATGAGACAAACAACTTATGAACTAAGAACCACCTTGAAATAAGATCTATCAACAAGCATAGATTAAGCATGATCATGAATGTCAAAAGCTTACTCGAACCTTTCTCCAGCCCTACTGTCACTAGAACCAGTTAATCGACGAACCAGTAAACCCTAACCATCTCTAAGCATGAGTAGATTCAATCAACTAAGATAGATCTACTAAAAGAGCATGATAAATTTAGATGCTGGCCAGCGAATCATGCTAGAATTAAGCATTGCAAAGATATGGATCATAAGTCAAGCATAAACAAGAAGCTAGGTCTAAAAGACAAACATTATTGATCAAATCATCAAGGTTTTATCAAAGTAGCATAAGAAGTACGAGAAATTGCTCGAGATACATCATGAACTTGAAGCATACTCGTCGAGATTGACTTAACGAACAACTGGAAGAAAGATGATCACGAACAGCCCTCGGGAGCCCCTGGGTCGGCCGACCAGACCCCTAGGGGTCGGCCGACCCCCCTGGCTCCTGCCTCCTCTTGCTTCTTCCTTTCGCCGAGATGTCCTTCTCGCCGAGTTGAACGCCTTTGGCCCCCGAGCTCTGCCCTAGACTCTCGACTTACAATGAATTTGCGGTGGACAATGATGCCTCTCCCCTTGGGAGGCCATATATTTATACTCCGGAGAGTCCCCTATACATGGAAACTAATAGGTCGGTTCTAAGAGTCCTAAAATACCTAAAACACTTATTTCCAAGTATATATAAGTTTCCAAAAGAGTCCGGGACGTCCATATATTTCCTTGCTTGGAGATGAAGTCATTGATAGAGTCCTTCCCGAAATCACCTTTCCATATTCTGCAGCCTTTAGTAATTCGACCATAACTTCCTCATCTGAAGTCCAATAAATTCAAATTCGGACATTTTCGTGTAGAGCTCGAAAAGTTCTACAAATTTGTCAATTGGACTTTCTTCATTTGACGTCGTTAAAGTTTCCAAATTTGGCCCACAAGGTGCAGCTGTCCTGAAATCCGAGAATATCTCGCGATTTATTTGGAGTTTGGATTGGACTCTTGATAAACCTTCCTTATCTTCATATTCTTCATATCCAAACAATCCTTAGCTTCTGGAATCTTCTCCATAATGGGCTTGGGCCTTTAATTGCTCTCTTTTAATTAATCATCTCTCCTCCTTGGACTTGTAGCATAATCCTTTCTTCGAGAAATCCTCAAAATATCACATTTATACCCTATTTTCCTGCAAAAATTAATATTGCACAAAAACAAAGAGCATTCTCGAAAACGGGGTTATTTGTTAGCAAAACAAGACTAAATCATAATATTAATCCCTGAAAATATATAAAATCATATAAAAATAGAGCATAATTTTAGTCAATATCTTGCGTCAACAAGTGCATCTCAAACTAGCAGGTTTGCCACGAGCAAGTCGAATTTGAGTTTTCCACTTTTCTTGCCCAAAGCTTGCCTCTTCACGTGATCTGAAATTCCCGCTAATCCCATGATCATTTTGAGTTGATCTTTTGGGAAAAGCTTTGGAATAGGCCTCAGATAGCCTGTGTCAAATTTCGTGAAGTTTGGACAAGAGTTGGTCAAGTTTTGAGTTTGAAAACTCAAGTTCCAGGTCTGCACCGGAACATCCGGTGCCTCTATCGGAACATCCAGCTCCACCGGAAGTTCCGATAGGAGCCACCGGAACATCCGGTAGGTTGGGCTCGTGGAGCACCACCCACAGATTGTACCAGAACATCCGACAGCCGCCACCGGAACATCCGGTGTCACCGGAACATCCGGTGGCAGCTATCGGAACATCCGGTAGATATGGGCAGTTTGCTGTTCTCGGAGCTTTGCTTGTTTGGCTCGTTGCTTCGACCTCACTTTTAGTGTTTCTTGTTGCTGCCCATACTCTTAACCTACTGTGAACTAGTAGGGTGCATTTCGGTGCATTGAGTGGCGAACAAGTCACTTGTGCGTGAGTTGTTGTTTCGCTTGGCTTGCGATCTTGTGATCGTTGAGTCTCGTGCTTCCGCTTGCTTGGTGTGTACCCGTTCAGTGGGCGACACCAAGTGCTGCTAGACACGTTTCCTTTCAGTGGACGGTGTCTAGCGCTTGTTGTGTGAAGTAGTTGTCAGTCTGCACCGGGGGTTCGTGAGTTTGAGTTTTTAAGTGCTCCTATTCACCTCCCTCTAGACGCACGTCTCGATCCTACAACATATATACCCCTTTCTTTTCTAAATCAGTGCTGCACTTAATTAAGATGCAGAGAGTGTACCAAAAAGAGCTCAGAAGGGATGGAAAGCTAGTATTCACAAGTTCTAGCATACAGAGCGAGTGAGGGCAAAGAAGCATGCAACAAGCTTAAATGAATCTATCTTACACAGATCATGAGCAAGCATATTTTTCAGGGTTGTTTAAAAGAAAGCATCACCAACATGAACATCATCTAGCAAGATAGGCATGAACAATAAGATGCTAGCTACGCATATAAGGTGTGCTACTCTCAATGAAAGCATATACAACAAGCCATAAGCATATCAAAGACTTGCATATTTTAGATTGAACCACTTGTATTACATGAGCAAGTTCCACATTTTGCCAGGGGTTTTACTTGTCTTTAGCCACTTCTTACCAACCAATGCCAAGCTTAGGTTCAAAGAAACATCAAAAGTTTAAGACAAGGTTTTGGTCATACACAACCTAGTCCAAGTTCATGCCAAAGTGTAAAGGCAAGCTACCTCGAACTAGATCAGTGTGACAAGCAAATCCACCTGGATCTTTTCATTGCATCTCAATAGACACCACTTGTAACAAACTTAATTCAGATTTCAGTTTACATGCTTGGTTAAGCTAGTTGTAAAGATTTGCTAAGTTAATTCCTAACCTTTTATGACACCTTGCTTAAACTAAAAGTAGAAATATAAGAATGAGGATAGCCTAAGATGAGGAATCAGGCACCCATTGGAAAACTCCTCCTACACCACAGTGCCAAGGAATCTGGCACTATGGTATGCCTTCTCCCTCCATTCCTCAGCCTACACCATAGCTGAGGAATCTTGATCTTGATTTGCTAAGTATACCTTCAAGCAAACTATCCCGGTTTGAATGTTTTGATCTTGATTCACTTGTCGTGCCATCATTTGGTGCACTCCTTGTATAGCTTGGCACTATGGTATGCATTTTCTATCCATTCTTCCAGTTTGGCAAGTTGCATTTGTCTTCTTACACCTGCAGACTGGAGATCCATGTTCCACCTCTTCACCTCCCAGTGAGATTTGAATTCGAGCTCCACTAGAAGATGACAAGTCTTGCCTTACACCAATTGGTATGGTGTCATGCCAATGGGAGTCTTGTATGATGTGCGATATGCCCAGAGAGCATCGGGTAGCTTGGATACCCATTATTTTTCCCTAGCTTTGACTGTCTTTTGCAATATATTTTTGATTTGTTTATTATCTGACGTCTCAGCTTGGCCACTTGTCTGCGGATGGTAAGGGGTGGCGACACAGTGGTCCACACCGAGATCGGCGAGACACTTCTGAAGAACTTGTCAATGAAGTGTGCGCCTCCATCACTGAGGATGACCCGCGGCACTCCAAAGCGAGGAAAGATGGTCTCCCAGAACATCTTGATGGAGTGTCTTAGTCTGCTGCAGGACACGGTATTTCCTCTACTCATTTCGATACATAGTTGGTTGCGACCAGGATGTACTCCTTGTCTCCATTCTTGGGAAAAGGTCCCATGAAATCTATGCCTCACACATCGAAAATATCAAGTTGAAGAATACTTGTGAGTGGCATAGCATCTCTTGGATTTATATTCTCTTGGCGCTGGCACCATGGACACCACCGCACGAACTCTTGTGCATCCTCGTACATAGTGGGCTAGTAGAACCCACTCTGCCAGATTTTTGCATCCTCGTACATAGTACACCACCGTGTGGCTGGGCTGCAGCCACAAACCAACGTTGAGAATGACCTCGATGAAGGAGATGGTCGAGAAGGAAAGGGATGTGGCGGAACCGCCCCGCTTAATCCAGACTAAACACACCTGCCACCTTTGGCTCGCCGGTGCACTTAGGCTGGACCAAACTCGGTAGTCCATCAAGAGCCCTTCGGCTCTCGATAACACCATTCCAGAGGAACCGACATCATACACATCCGACCCTCGAAGGAGCCACAACAGATACAACATCACAGGTAGTTGAATAGATAGTAATAGATTTAGATTACAAACCAGTTCGAATTCAAATTACAGTCTTAACATAATGTCATGGATAAAATGAGTTCATAAAAGTTCTCTCGCAGCGGAATATCAGAGTTTGGATATCATGACAGCCAAAACCTTCAAGTCATTGAGACAACACTGAGCCCACCGATGTTGCCCATCATCCATAGAACAGTGCCTAGCCCTGGTGAGAGCAGACACATCGCCTACGCAGGCACAAAAGGCGAACTCCATACTTGTAAAGTGGGGGCAAATCCTGAGTACTAATTACTCAGTAGGACTTAATGGATGAGGCTTATGGCTGACGCAAAGCTTGCTTACTAAGAATTTTGATCCTTAGCTGTTAATTCTTAAATTGATGTATGTTAACATGAGATAGCGGGATTTAACAGCCGCTATCCACCATCATACTAGTAATTTCATTATGAATGTAAATAGTCTTTGCATAAAAGTAAAGCATGAATATATATCCAAGCCTGTGATTATTCAAACCATGAATCTATGTTACAACATATTCAGGTGGATTACTATATTATCCGGCAGTGATACTCGCATTCTCACACCTAGTGAGCATCAGCGATTCGAATCGTTTTCTAATTCCCGGGAGTAACTATCATGCCAGGAGACATATGATTACTGGCCATCGCGTTCCCACATATATCCCCCTTCTCCACTTGTCCCATCCCAAGTTCGATTCACTCCCGCCTGACCCCCAGGTTGTGCCCCCATGACAAGCCTGATGACATCTCGGTCTCCCCGTCATGAGTACAAAGCTCCCCCGGGCCACTTTTCTCTCAACCAGTGGGTAGTAACGTGTCTCTGTTCTCAGGGCGGCACAAGTAACGTTTCACCGAACCCATTCCCCGGATAAGCACTCTAGCAATGTTATGCCGATCCCAAGCGAACAACGGCCAGCCTTATGCGACTCGGGCGGAGTCCAAAAAGCAACAACATCATGAAAGTAATACTGAAGTAAAATCTCCGCTCGGTCTCCATTTAAACATAGCATAATAATAATAACTTCAATTTAAATCTTTGCCATCATGAAAAGTAGAACCTGTGAGATGAGTACAATCACTCGTGTCTACTCGTACCTAGCCATTCTAGGCACTCGCACCTACAAACTCTAAATATAGGTGCTAGGGCCAGGGCGGCCGGGATGTCTAATGCAGTTTGGTTTCAATCAGTCCTAATGCATATGCTTAGATCATAACCATTTATTAGCTGGGATTAGCATGATCCTGCCTACCTTCTTCGCTAGGGTCAGAGGGTGCCTCCTCGGTGATGGGGTCAGTGGTCGGCTGTGGGTCCTCTTGCTCGTCCTCGGCCAGCTCAATCAGTGGCTGCTCCTGCGTCAGCAACTCGTTCTCGAGATCTATATACATGATAGTATATGCGAATGAGTGCAAAAGAATGAGGCATATGGTGCATGAGAATTTAATGTAAACATGAAGTGAAGAAATGCTTAGCTCATGACAAATAATCATGCAACACACGACTCACGTGTCTCCACTTTTAGGCTTCGTTTCATAATTGATAACACTATTGTTTTAATTAAGGAATCATACGAACTATCTTTTAAGAAATCATACAACCCATCACTTAGAGCTAACGCAACCCAACTTGCACAATATAGCAGGATCTTTCAACAAGTATACAAAGCCTAACAGACAACCATTGGACTTACAAATTAACTATATATGGGTTTATAGGTATGTTTATCCATTTATGCAATTAAAGTTCTCATGACAAGTTCATACTATTACATGGTCCCAAATGAGTTCAAATAATTATGACAAGCAGATCATTACTGTGCTAGACCACTATTAAATTTCCAGCCCCAGAAAAATTACATTTATTTAATTAAAATTCCAGCAAGATATCAGCCTATTAAAATTTCAGATTTTTCATAAATTGTAGTAATGGTATTTTTAGATGGAATTTATTCAGTGAGCATTACTAGGCATAAATAGCATGTACAAAAATTGTCAAATAAAATATCATCAGTTTAGCAAGACACCTATTTTCCATTGTAAAACCTTAATGGAATTAACATGCAAGTCAAAATATCAGCAATAAAATCTACAAAAATACTTTCTAGACTCTAGTCATTATGTACAAGCTACCACATTTTTCATGGAATTAACCATACAACTTAAAATCACTTTTTCCTTTTATTTACTTAAGCATGTGATACTTTGTCATTTTCAAATCAGCAGCTAAAACATACATGCACACCCTCAAACTTTACCAGTGAGCTACTCATACTATATAAGACACATGAAAAATATCAGGATGTCATTTGAGCACAATCTATGTAGTGTTCATTTCAACATTTTACTTAATGTATAAATAACACCCATAAAAGCAAAACAGTGAACCAATGAGCAACGCTAGGGCTACAAAAATTTACTCAGTGCCATGATGCCATGATAAAGCTACTGTCCAAGTTTCATAATTTTTGGAGCTCATTTACATCCCTTTTTCCATTTGTTTACCCTCAACATGCATGCACTAGACTAGGGGCAAAACCATACATGCACATCTCCACATCATACCCACTGTGTAGATCATTTTATAAGGAGTCCATAGCCACTGAGTTTGTCCATTTTGGATTTTTATTCGATTTATTGTTATTTATCAAAGTTTCAGCCGAAATAAACCTAAATAAATGGAAAATACTCAGATCCAGGGACTAGTTCGCGATTATTTCAAATCTATGGGGACTAGCATGCAAGATCTACAAGACTCAGTAAATAGCGCATGGACTAAGATGCAAATACATTGAAACCGAGGGGGTAGCGTCTTCTACCTTGCGCCGTGTGCGCGGTGGATGCACGCGAGCGCGGCGCTCACCATGGGTGGGTCGGTGGCGACGGAGAGGGCTCGTGTGAGGCGGCAGAGAGGTTGAACCGGCGGTGAATCGAGACGACGTCGGCGTGGCGAGGACGTCACACCGAGGTCGATCTCCGCAGTGGAGAGTAGAACAGCGACGAGATCTTGGGCTACGGGTGCGCGGTGGAGTGACGATTGCGGCTGTGGTGCTCTCGTGGCTCGGGGAGGACGGGAGGCGGCGGCGCGAGCTCGAGCTCGACTCGGGCTCGGCAATGATGGCTTGGACGGCGAGGCGAAATCGAGGGAGAGGGAGGCTCGGTAGAGGCGGAGACGAAGGGGAAAGAAAGAGGAGAGAGCCGGGAGCTCCTCCGCTTTAAGGACGCGGCTGAGAGGGGGTCGATCCGCGTCGCTGTGGCGTGACCGTAGGCCGGCGACCACGCGGCGCGTGGCGCCCCGGACAGGTGGCGACCCTGTTAGGCGGGTCCCACTTGTCATAGGCTCAGGTCAAGGACTGCTCTAAGTGTGTTTTCTCCCCTTCTGTTTTTCACATTTTTAACCCATTTAGAGCCCGATTTTGGAAAATACCAATTGGATGAAATGTTCTACTCTTTGAGCTCTGCAAGTTTGTCAAAAGGCTTGATACCTAAAAGTGTTTGGAAATATGAATTTCATTTGAATTTACCTCTCAAGTTTCAATTTGGCCTACTGACCTGGTTACTGGAAATTGCTAAAACTCCCCTTTCCAACCATTTTCACTCAAGGAGCTTATTGACAATATTGTCTACCACTCCAGGAACTACAAATCCTCTAATTAGGACTTTGCCAAAATATGTTTGTAATTTGTGGAAAAACTTAATTTACTCTGTAGTTCAGGTTTTGACAGGTTTTCTGTGTTGGCAATAAAAGGTCCAAAACTCTAGGTAAACATCATATGACTAAGCCCCAATTATAAAAGTTGCTCCCCTCTTGTTTGTCTACAATGTTGTTAATATGAGCTTCACCCAGTTCTCAACAGAATTCAAGTTATGACCCTAACATAGTAGCATTTATGCAGAAAATTGAGTTCACCAAGTTACATACCACCCAAACTTTGAACCATGGGTCATATGCATGTCAAAATGTGATGCTTTATGATGAATGCTACATGCATGGAAGATGATCATGCACTTGAGATGCTGGAGCATCACAACCCACCCCCCTTAAAGAAATCCCATCCCGAGATTTTGATGTGATGTGGGTGGAGAGATTAAACAAGATGATAGTGTATGGTGCCTGGTTTAATTAAATTCTGAATCATAAAACAACTATATCACATACTCGTTTGGAGTGGACTGAAGAAAATTCGGATATTTTGTTTGTAGGTACCCTTCGGTTTCCCATGTGGCTTCCTCTTCGGAGTGGTTACTCCACTGGACTTTGTAAAAATTAACGGCTTTTCTTCTAGTCGATCTTTGTTTTTGGTCAAGGACTTTCATGGGTTTCTCTTCATACGTGAGGTCTGGTTCGATCTGGATTTGTGAGGTGTCCACTGCCTCTTCCGGTACTCTCAAACACTTCTAAAGTTGCGAGACATAAAACACGTCATGAACCGCAGCAAGGTGTGGTGGCAATTCTATGCGGTAAGCGACTGAACCACATCTTTCCAGGATTTTAAACGGACCGACATACCTTGGTGCTAACTTCTCCTTCACTCCAAAGCGATGTACCCCCATCATGGGTGACACTCGAAGATACACATGGTCATCTTTCTCAAAAGCTAGCGGCCTTCTTCTCTTATCAGTATAACTCTTTTGCCTTGACTGTGCTCTTCTTAAATTGCTATGTATGAATTTTACTTGTTCTTTGGCTTGGGTGACCAAGTCAGGGCTAAAAGTGACACGTTCGCCGGGTTCAGACCAGTCGAGTGGTGTCCTACATCTTTTGCCATACAGAGCCTTGAAAGGGGCCATTTCTAAGCTCTTCTGGTAACTGTTGTTGTAAGCAAATTCCGCCAATGAGAGACACTCGTCCCATTTAGAGGAGTAGGTTAAAGCACAAGTTCTCAACGTGTCTTCCAGGATTTGATTTACTCTTTCCACTTGACCACTAGTTTGAGGGTGGTATCCAGAGCTGTGAATCAAAGTGGTGCCCAGAGCGGTCTGTAGCTGCTCCCAAAAACAGGATACGAACATTGAGCCTCTATCTGAAGTGATGGTTCTAGGAACCCCGTGCAATGAAACAATGCGGAAAATATAAATTTCCGCGTAATTTTGCGCATTGTACCAGTTCTTTACGGGTATGAAGTGAGCAGATTTGGTGAGGCGGTCAATGATGACCCAAATGGAGTCATAGCCCTTCTGAGTACGAGGCAATCCCACAATAAAGTCCATGTGTACATCCTCCCATTTACACGCTGGGAGCGCCAACAGCTGAAGCGTACCAGCAGGCTTTAGATGATCCGCTTTCACTCTTTGACACATATCACACTTAGACACGTACTTGGCAATTTCCCGCTTCATACGGGTCCACCAAAACTTTTGCTTTAGGTCTTGATACATTTTATTGCTACCCGAGTGTAGGGTGAACATAGATGTGTGTGCTTCATCGAGTATTTTCTTGCTTAACTCCATGTCCTTAGGCACTACTAAGCGGTGCTTGAACCACAGCACACCTTGGTCATCAAGTGTGAAACAGGCCTTCTTTTCCTCATCTATCACCTCACGGATCTGCGCCATGCCCTTATCTTGCTTTTGTGAGGTTATGATTTGTTCTTTTATGGCAGGCTCTATGATCAGGCTGTAAAGTTTTGCCATCTGTTCAGTGATTACTTCGATCTCATCTATCTCGCAGCATATGACCCTTGCCATGGGTCGGACTTCAAGCACATGGCAATGAGCCCGACGGCTTAATGCACCTGCCACAACGTTCGTTTTGCCTAGATGGTAGTGGATCTCCAGGTCATAATCCTTTATCAATTCCAACCACCGTCGTTGCCTCATATTTAGTTCAGGCTATTTGAGGATGTACTTGAGACTCTTGTGGTCGGTATAGACGTGACAAGTGTTGCCCAATAGGTAGTGCCTCCATATTTTCAATGCGTGTACAACGGCTGCCAGTTCCAGGTCATGGGTGGGGTAGTTTACTTCGTGCTTCCTTAGTTGGCGGGATGCGTAAGCTATCACCCTTCCCTCCTGCATCAGGACACAGCCGAGCCCATTGCTGGAGGCGTCACAATATACATCAAATGGCTTAGTGACGTCCGGTTGAGCTAGCACTAGTGCGGAGGTTAGTAACTTCTTCAATGTTTGGAAGGCCTCCTCACAATTCGGACTCCACACGTACCTTGCGTCTTCTTTGTTAAAGAGGTCATAGGCTTGGCGGTCTTGGAGAAATCCTTGATAAAGCAGTGGTAGTAGCCCGCTAAACCGAGGAAACTCCGTATTTCCGTCACCGTTTCAGGTTGTTTCCAATTCAGCACATCTTCTACTTTACTAGGGTCAACTGCTACTCCCTTCTCGGACAGAATGTGCCCCAAGAAACTTACTTCCCTCAACCAGAAAGCACACTTGCTGAACTTGGCGTAGAGTTTGTGTTCTCTGAGTCGAGCGAGTACTATTCTAAGTGCTCTGCGTGTTCTTCTTCGTTCTTGAAGTAGATTAGTATATCATCAATGAATACCACTACAAACTTGTCGAGTTCATTCATGAACACCGAATTCATCATGTACATGAAGAAAGCCGGTGCATTGGTGAGTCCAAAGGACATGACCAAATACTCGTACAAGTCGTATCTGGTGGAGAAGGCTGTTTTGGGTATGTCTTTGTCTCTGATTTTTATCTGATAATATCCCGACCTTAGGTCGATTTTTGAGAAGGCTCTAGCCCCTGCTAGCTGATCAAATAGTATATCGATGTGTGGTAACGGGTACTTATTCTTGACCATGACTGCATTCAATGGCCGGTAGTCAACGCAGTCTTTTTCCACTTTGGTCCTTCTTCTCAACAAAGAGAGCCGGACAACCCCAAGGTGATGAGCTAGGGCGGATGAATCCCTTGTCTAGCTGTTCTTGCAGCTGGGTTTTTAGTTCTTTCAGTTCGTCCGGTGTCATTCTGTAGGGCCTTTTAGATATAGATGCCGTTCCTGGTACGAGTTCACTCCACATCCCTATCCGGGGGAAGACCAGGAAGTTCCTCCAGAAACACATCTGGAAATTCACACACTACTGGTATTTTCTTTATTTCGGTGAGCTCGTACGCGTTGACTGTGGGTTCGATGTGCTTCTGATAACCATATGTACCCTTAGAATCTTCCTAGTGACACTAGACCTTATCTGCACTGTCTTGCTGCCAATATCCAGGACCGCATTGTTTTCTGTCATCCAGTTCATACCCAATATTACATCGATCCCCTGTAGTGGCAGCACCACGGGATTTATGGTGTAACTTTCTGTACCAATGTCTAGCTTTAGTCATCTGACCACTAGACTTGTATCTATAGGAGAACCCAGAGCTATGATGTGGTAGTTCTCTTTTAGCTTAGACATTTCTAACCCATGTTTCAATGCATATGACTTGCTGATAAAAGTGTGAGTAGCCTCTGAATCAAACAACACGACGGTCGGCTGACCGTTTACCATGAACGTACCCGCAAGTACCGGCTCTCCGGTAGGTATCTGCTCCATGTGGATGAAGTGGAAATGACTTGTCTTCTGCGCAGGCCCCTTCTGTCGGTTCTGCTGGCTGCCACCCGCAGGGTAAGGACCCTGGATCCTGCGAGGAGCGCAGTAGTCTCGGCTGAAGTGTCCCGGCTTCCCACAGTTGAAGCAGGGGTTGCCGGCCCCTGGAGTTGTGGGAACACAGGGTGCCTGGAGTTGTGCCGGTGAGCGGTAAGCCGGATACTGGGGGGCTGCTACGGCGCTCTGTGAACCTAGCCCGGTTGAGTTGTCCGGACCACAAAGCGTGGCTGTGGAAAGAACCGCGGCGACTGCAGGTAGGTGGCCTTCTGCTTTTGTGAGGAACCCGTAGGTGCGGTGCTAGCTTGGCGTTTGCGCCTTTGATCTTCATTGGTGACACGGCGGCGGTGCTCCATGTCCAGCGCAGTATCCACCAGGTCTGTGAAGCTCTGGTAGCGACGCCCCAAGTGTGTCTGGAGTATGGGGTCGAAACCCTGCAAGAGTTGGGCCGCTCTACTAGGCTCATCAGCCACATCCCCCAAAGCATACTAGGATAGATGGATGAAGGTTTGCACGTACTGCATCACGGTTCTGTTACCCTTCTTGAGTTCGCGAAACTCGCGCTGCTTTTGCTCCATGAGGCTTGCCGGGATATAGTGAGCCCAGAAGGCCGCACGGAGCTCTCCCTAAGTGACCACGTGCCCCTGTTGCTGCATGTTCTGGAACGTGGCGTACCATGCCCCAGCTGGCCCTTGTAGCAGCTGCACAGCAAACCGAGCTTTCTCCTGCTCAGTTATCCCTGGTAGTAGGGTAAACTTTGAATCAATTGTGCGGAGCCAGTTGTCGGCTGCGAGTGGCTCCGGGCAGGTGGTGAAGACTGGAGGACGCAGTCCCTCGAAATCTTGATAGGTGATGCCGCGGGGGTGGTGCTCCCGCCGCTGATCACGGCCCTAGCATTCCTCTGCCATCATGTGGATTAGCTCTGCCTGCTGCACAAACAGAGTAGCAAGCTCTGGTGGAGGTGGGGTGTCCTGCGGCTGCTGCCCTAACCCCGAGGTTTGCCCTTGGCGAGTGTTAACCATCTGCAAGAATGAGGCCATTTGTGTTTAGTATAAAGTTCTAGTGCAGTAGACGTAGCGACAAAAGACATTAAGATAACATAAGCATCTGATTGCACATAAAGCATTAGCCATCATTTCGCATAGGTCGTCACTTGCTCATGGTAGCCGAAAATCAAGTGCGCTATGTTTGGGTGTATGTCCCTGATTTTACTTCGCTGCATCTGGGCATCTAATTGACCGATTCGTGCAAAAATATGGATACGAATGTTGTTCAAAATTTAGTGCTCTTCAACTTTCGTATGTATTGCTTTGGCCAAATTGACTTAGAGATGTAGCGAAAGTAGTTCCAATGACTATGCGTAGATTTTTCATCTTTAACCGGGGACAGCGACCGTTTAAGTTGCAAGCTGTTCTTAAACCGTACGTTTCTTGACCATAACCCTTTTAACAAAGTTGTCCCTCGTTCTGTGGTCTTCAACTTTGGCATAGGAACTTTTTGGCGATTTAGTTTGTAACTTAGTCGAATTTCAATGTAGGTCAGGGTACATCAATTCTGTCCAGATTTCTAGACCGGTACAATTTCACCCATAACTTTCAAACGAAGCATTGTCAGGGGAAACTTTATATAGCAAAGCTGTCACATACATACTCCTCTACAACTTTGGTATACAACTCCCAATTCAATTCTTCCTCTAGAAGGGTACAATCTGTATTTTCCTTTCCGGTGCTGCTGCAGTCCAGAATACATGTCCAGCAAAATGTGGACCATATCTCCTGATCTGAGCATGTATGGAGAAAACTCCAATTGACAAACTTGTGCACCAGGAAGTACCCGACAACTTTGTTATACAACTTAGGAACTAAAACCTCCCAGAATTTGAGATATGCCTAGTTCTAGCTGTAACTGTTTAAAATTCCAGATTGCGAGTTGCAACCCAAAACAAGGCACAAATCCCCCCTCACTTTAATGCGACACATCTCAACATTTCAAAGGCATCGATCTAACTTCAAGAGCCACATCAGAAGTTTGAATGACACTAAAGGGTCTTACTATTACATCATGGGGATGTTGGCCTTATCAACCAAACATCAAATAGTGCATAATAAGGGTCCATCACTACCCCTAATGGTGTACTCAAATGAGCTCTCATATCTCACCAATGTTTAGTACAACCATGGGTCAAAAGCACAGAGTGGAATATTACAAAACATCGCTTTCAACGTGCTGCTACCACGAACGTCAGTCCATATCTTCATCATCACATCCTCCTCCCGCTAGACGGCGGAGCGGGCGTCAGACACGGAGGCCTTCCTCTCAACCTCCTCCGGTTCTGTAGTCGTGGCAGGAGGGTCCTGCTCCATCAGAGCGGGCTGCTCATGCTCTACAAGGCACTGTTGAAGCGCGCCCACCTAAGCCTCTAGCTCCTGCACTCGTGTGCGTGTCTCCACGAACCGGTTGTTGACGGTCGTTATTTCATCATTTCGATCGTCAATCCCCCGGTGAATAAATGGGGAATACATAAAGTTCCATGCATTATTTACCTAAAACTGATGAATTCCATGAGTTTTGGTGGTTTTCGATGTATCACAGGAAGAAGCTCACATTCCATGCAAAAGAACATCATGTGGAGCAAGAGAGAATCATCACATAAAAGGGCTTGAGAATGAATGGGAAATAACTTCATTATGAAGTACCTCAAATGCCCTCATGAACCAAGCCATTTCAAAGATCTCTTCGAAACAATCAAAATGGAGTTTTGGTTCACTCAATTTGGAGTCCGGACGCTAAAGTTATGGCCGTTGCAAGGTTGACAACATGGGCTGTGAGAGATGGTCGGGCGACCATGACCTTGGTCGGGCGACCAAAGGCATGGCCGGCCGACCACCTACTCTCCCAAAATGCCTCATACTTCATCTTATTCATCCAAGGAAGTTACTAGGAGCCCAAATACACAAGGTAGAACAAGCCCAAGTCGAATTCAACGTCGGAAGGCCACCACACGGGCCGAGGAACTGCTGAAAGGCTGAAATGATGGTCGGCCGACCTTGGACTAGGCCTGCCGACCTTGGGCTTGGTCAGCTGACCCTAGGCTTGGCCGGCTGACCACCTCAATTGGTCGCCCAGCCCATTACTTGGCCTGCACGGTTACCACGTTGGATGCCCGGACATATTCAACACGTGTATCAACGGAAACCGACTTCCAGAAGGCATCCTAGGCGTTGGAGAAGTGAGGCGGTGCATCGGACGATCGGGCGACCTTGGGGGAAGGTCGGACGACCATGGGCTTGGTCGGTTGACCTCCGTGATGGTTGGCCGACCACCCATGTGGCCGCCCGACCAACCGTCTTTGCTCCCCCACCGACCTTGTGACTGCTATAAGTAGAGGGGCACTTCCCCACTCCAAAATGTACCATTTCACACCATGTGAACTCTCTTTCTCCCTCTAGGAGGCTCCCCATGGGAGGGGCTTCCATTCTGAAAGCAGTGTTTAGTTTAGGAGTTAGAGAAAGTCTACTGTATCGGAGTCGGTCGGAATATTCGGCAATGTATTCTATTTTGATATTTTAAGCATTACTTTCCGATTATTGACTAGTGCAAGTACTTTACTTTCTTACTTTATGCACTTATCTTTCTGCTCTAGTTAGTTACTCGCTTGGTATGTATACAGCTGTTAAGCACCTTTTTCCTTTTGGGCATACCAAGTTGAGGCCTGAGTTGTGCTAAATTAGAATAGATTTATCGTTGTTATGCTTGCCGGTGTTACAATCCAACCTATACGCTAGGCTCTGGTTAGTTCCTCTCCTTTGGCCAAGGATGAACTATTGTTGTTCAAGCTGTAGAGTGTCATCCTACCCACGCAGATTTGATTGGTAGCCCCACTCGGTGACAGCGTGTGGTGTGCCTGTGTATCCTAGGCCCATTCATTCGGTAGGCCCGTAGCCGTTAGCTGGGTCTCCTTCGGTGGTCTACTATCTACCCCCTAACCCCTCGAGGCACCGGAATTTCGCTCGACGCAAGTCATAACTCTGTTGAAATCCTTTCGACCCTTAGCACGGATAGCTCTTGTATGCTAGTAGAGATAGAAGACCGTATAGCAGTCCCTGTCTCGTTGTCCTCCTAGCTTTACCTGTTTTCTTGCCATCGGTGCTTGGCTTGTATCCTATGGTGTTTGGTGTCAACCTTTCCTAGCTATCTGTTGACGTGAAAGAGTAGTAATAGCTGGATGAATGATAGTTTGATATCTCTATCTCAATGCTTCCCTGTGGATAAATACGATACCTTGGAATACTCCTGGGTGAAAGGCTACAGCGGTTTCCGTGCGCTTGCGGAGTAAAATCCGGTAGGCTAAGAACCGCCAACACCAGTCGAAGTAGAAGCGGCTCCGGTCCTCAGCACGGAGGTACATCCTACGTGCCTCTCGGGCGTACTCCATGCACGCGGCGTAGGGGTGGGCGCCGGGGCGGTCCCGGAGCTGCTCGTGGAGACGGTGCCACTCGTCGTTCGTCTCGTCAGTGGGTAGGTAGCGCAGGAGCGTGCGGCTTGCCTCGTTGTTGGAACTCAGTGAGGTGAGTGCGGTCAGCACTACCTTTCGGTAGGCCTCCTCCTCGTTGGCCCCATAGACAGTGATCGTGTTCTGACCCATGAGAGAGTCTCGGGGAAGGACAACCTGGGCCCAACAATCCCCCTCCTCGTGCACCGTCTGCACAGAGATGAAGGGACAGGGACGACGCTGCATCTCCCTCAGTGCCCTACACAGGATCTGGGACAGGGGACATGCCTCACGGCAACGGTGTGCAGCAACCCACCCTCCACCACAAGAGGAGTGTGAGTCGCGTCGGGAAGGACAGCGATCCGTGCTCTGGTGGCCTTACATGCCATCTGCTTGGTCCTGGCCATCTGTTTTTACGTAAGCAAGGCTTTAGATTAGTGACTGGAAACAACTTCATAATGGAGAGTTCATATAAGTATAATAGTGAAAACGTGCAGAAGGTAATTTGAAGTTACGATTTACACCAGTTGTATTCTCAAGAATCCCCCCCCCATAACGAATGAAAACATGAGTTATGATACATGATTCGTACTAACCGGCCTCACGTCACACACCTTAGGTACACATATATTATAGCTAGGGTTATTTCGGTGACATATATGCACGGCACTCCCTAATGCAACTAGTCGTTCTCTATTCGTCTTAAGTTCGCACATTGTTAGGGTACCTGCAGAAAAATGCATGCTCATACATTGCCACGTAGTGTGGCATCCACGCATGACCACTGTGTGGACAACATAGGTGGGCCTTTGCACCTTCTCTCAAAGCTTGACTTTCCACCAGTATTGGGGATTGTCAAGAGTATGGTGGATCCCCAAACCGAATGTAAGTGTGGTGGGCATGAAAGCCCCAAGCATGCCCACCACCCTTAAAGATCTTTTACTTATACAGCATGAATACAGGGTGTACAACTATTCGCAAATCCCAACACATTCCACTAGTACTGGGGTCTGCTATGGCCGAAAGTTGCTTCCCAAATCATCGAATATGCATATGAGTTCTATCTATGTCAGAATGTCAGCGATGTCACCTGGATAACACTAACATCTTTAATACGGGTATATCGCATACTCTCATTTTTGAATTACTTGAAAGGATTTTTTCGAAAATAGTTTTGGAAACCAAAACTTGATGATATAACTGTTGTTTGTGTATGATCGGCTCTGATACCAGCTGTGGCGGAACCACCCCACTTAATCCAGATTAAACACACCTACCACCTCTGGCTCACCGGTGCACTTAGGCTGGACCAAACTTGGTAGTCCGTCAAGAGCTCTTCAGCTCTCGATAACACCATTCCAGAGGAACCGACATCATACACATCCGACCCCCGAAGGAGCCACAACAGATACAACATCACAAGTAGTTGAATAGATAGTAATAGATTTAGATTACAAACTAGTTCAAATTCAAATTACAGTCTTAACATAATGTCATGGATAAAACGAGTTCATAAAAGTTCTCTCGCAGCGGAATATCAGAATTTGGATATCATGATAGCCAAAAGCTTCAAGTCATTGAGACAACACCGAGGCCACCGATGTTGCCCATCATCCACAGAATAGTGCCTAGCCCTAGTGAGAGCAGACACCATCGCCTACGCAGGCACAAAAGGCGAACTCCATACCTGTAATCCAAAAGTGGGGGCAAACTCTGAGTACTAATTACTCAGTAGGACTTAATGGATGAGGCTTAAGGCTGACGCAAAGCTTGCTTACTAAAAATTTTGATCCTTAGCTGTTGGTTCTTAAATTGATGTATGTTAACATGAGATAGCAGGATTTAACAGCCGCTATCCACCGTCGTACTATTAATTTCATTATAAATGTAAATAGTCTTTGCATAAAAATAAAGCATTAATATATATCCAAACATGTGATTATTCAAACCATGAATCCATGTTACAACATATTGAGGTGGATTACTACATTGTTCGGCAGTGATACTAGCATTCTCACACCTAGTGAGCATCAGCGATTCGAATCGATTTCTAATTCCTGGAAATAACTATCATGCCAGGAGATATATGCTTACTAGCCATCGCGTTCCCACATATATCCCCCTTCTCCACTTGTCTCATCCCAAGTTCGATTCACTCCCTCCTGACCCCCGGGTTGTGCCCCCATGATGAGCCTGCCGACATCTCGGTCTCCCCGTCATGAGTACAAAGCTCCCCCGGGCCACCTTCCTCTCGACCAGTGGGTAGAAACGTGTCTCTGTTCTCAGGATGGCACAAGTAAGGTTTCACCAGGCCTATTTTCCGGATAAACACTCTAGCAATGTTATGCCGATCCCAAGCGAACAACGGCAGGCCTTATGCGACTCGGGTGGAGTCCAAAAAGCAACGACATCATGAAAGTTCAAATAATTATAGGTAGGTTTATCCATTTATGCAATTAAAATTCTCATGACAAGTTCATACTGTTACATGGTCCCAAATGAGTTCAAATAATTATGACAAGCAGATCATTACTGTGCTAGACCACTATTAATTTTCCAGTCCCAGAAAAGTTACATTTATTTTATTAAAATTCCAGCAAGATATGAGCCTATTAACTTTTTAGATTTTTCAGAAATTGTAGTAATGGTATTTTGATATGAAATTTATTCAGTGAGCATTACTAGTCATAAAAAGCATGTACAAAAATTGTCAAGTGAAATATCATCAGTTTAGCAAGACACCTATTTTCCACAGTAAAACCTTAATGGAATTAACATGCAAGTCAAAATATCAGCAATAAAATATACAAAAATACTTTCTGGACTCTAGTCATCGTGTACAAGCTACCACATTTTTCATGGAATTAACCATACAACTTAAGATCACTTTTTCCTTTTATTTACTTAAGCATGTGACACTTTGTCATTTTCAAATCAGCAGTTAAAACATACATGCACACTCTCAAACTTTACCAGTGAGCTACTCATACTATATAAGACACTTGAAAAATACCAGGATGTCATTTTGAGCACAATCTATGTAGTGTTCATTTCAACATTTTACTTAATGTACAAATAACACCCATAAAAGCAAAACAGTGAGCAAATGAGCAATTCTAGGGCTACAAAAATTTACACAGTGCCATGATGCCATGATAAAGCTACTATCCAAGTATCATAATTTTTGGAGCTCATTTACATCCTTTTTCCATTTGTTTACCCTCAACATGGATGCACTAGACCAGGGGCAAAACCATACATGCACATCTCCACATCATACCCACTGTGTAGAGCATTTTATAAGAAGTCCATAGCCACTGAGTTTGTCCATTTTAGATTTTTATTCGATTTATTATGATTTATCAAAGTTTCAGCCGTAATAATCCCAAATAAATGGAAAATACTCAGATCCAGGGACTAGTTCGCGATTATTTCAAATCTATGGGGGCTAGCATGCAAGATCTACAAGACTCAGTGAATAGCGGATGGACTAAGATGCAAATACATTGAAACTGAGGGGGTAGATCTAAAATCTACCCCCTCCGTCTTCTACCTCGCGCCGCGCGCTACCGCGCGGTGCGCCGGCGAGCTCTGGCTCGCCGTGGCCGCGACGTGGAGCACGGTGGATGTGCGCGAGCGCGGCACTCACTGTGGGTGGGTCGGCGGCGACGGAGAGGGCTCGTGTGAGGCGGCGGAGAGGTTGAACCGGCGGTGAACCGAGACGACGTCGGCGTGGCGAGGACGTCGCACCAAGGTCGATCTCCGCGGTGGAGAGGAGAACGGCGATGAGATCTTGGGCTACGGGTGCGCCGTGGAGCGACGGTCGTGGCTCGGGGAGGACGGGAGGCAGCGGCGCGAGCTCGAGCTCGACTCGGGCTCCGGCAATGGCGGCTTGGACAGCGAGGCGAAATCGAGGGCGAGGGAGGTTCGGTAGAGGCGGAGACTGTCGGTGTTTGATACCGGCAATGCACCACGGGGTGTGTCACGTAGTGCTTTTGTGGGCGTCTGCGTCAATCGTAGATCAATGGTTCGCTTTGAGATGCGACGAAGAACATAAAACACAAAGGAGACACGATGTATACAGGTTCAAGCCGCGAGATGCGTAATACCCTACGTCCTGTTTGGGGTTGATTGTATTGATTTGAGCTCTCGAGGGTACAATGAGAGCGTATGAGGTTGAAGGAGTTGGAGAGTTGAGGGTTCTTAGTTCCTATGGGGTTGAAGAGTTGTGTTGTTGAGAGAGATCCCTAGCCCGCCTTATATAGTCCGGCGTGGCTTGGGTTACAAGGAGTTCTAGTCCTACTAGGATTGGTTACATCTCCTACTAGGATTCTTCTTGGATCTTCCTTGTACACGTCGAGTCCTTGTCTTGTGCGTCAAGTCGATCGGTCTTCTTCTGGATCGGGCCCTCCGTCGGCCCATGTAGAGAATACGCTCCATGAGGAACCAGGGGATATCTATCCCCCACAAGCCCCCGAGCTTCAAGTTGACTTGAGAATCAATCAACTTGAAGATCAAAAATCATCTTTCTGAATATCTTGCTCTATAATCTTGTAGTCTTCGAAAAATTTCTGATAGTATCCTCCATGCACCCCCCGAGCCTCAAGCTGATTAGCATAATCAGGTTGAGGATCAAGTAGTCGAGTGGTCTTCAGAAATTCCGAGTGAGTCGGCAAGGCGCGCGGCGGCGCTGCCCCCGAGTCGACGAAGTAGTAAGTCGGTAAAGAAGTGAGTCAGCGAGGCACACGGCAGCATAGCCCCCGAGCTGATGAAGTGGTCGGCGAGGTGGGTAACAGCCCAGCCCCCCGAGTCGACGAAGTAGTGAGTCGGCGAGGTGCGCGGCGGCGCAGCACTTGAGTCGACGAAGCAGTGAGTCGGCAAGGCGGAGAACAGCCCAGCGCCCTAGCTGACGAAATAGCGAGTCGGCGAGGTGCACGGCGGCGCAACTCCCGAGCTGACGAAGTAGCGAGTCGGCGAGAAGCGCGGCGGCGCAACCCCCGAGCTGACGAAGTAGCGAGTCGGCGACGTGCGCGGCGGCGCAACTCCCGAGCTGTCGAAGTAGTGAGTACCTCGGCCAGGCGTGCGGCGGCGCAGCCCCCAAGCTGACGAAGTGAGTTGGCGAGGCGGACAACAGCCCAGCCCCCCGAGTCGACGAAGCAGTGAGTCGGCAAGGCGTGCGGCGGCGCAGCCCCCGAGCTAACAAAGTAGCGAGTCGGCGAGGTGCGCGGCGGCGCAACTCCCGAACTGACGAAGTAGTGAGTAACTCGGCCAGGCGTGCGGCGGCGCAGCCCCCAAGCTGACGAAGTGAGTCAGCGAGGCGGACAACAGCCCAGCCCCCCGAGTCGACAAAGCAGTGAGTCGGCAAGGCGCGCGGCGGCTCAACTCCCGAGTCGACGAAGTAGTCAGTCGATAAGGCGGAGAACAGCCCAGCCCCCGAGCTGACGAAGTAGTGAGTCGGCGAGGTGCGCGGCGGCGCAACTCCCGAGTCGACGAAGTAGTCAGTCGATAAGGCGGACAACAGCCCAGCCCCTGAGCTGACTCAACGTACTGTTGGCCCAGCCCCTGAAACGATATTCAAGAGACAACCCGAGTAGTATTGATCGGAGAGAAAATATACTCAAATAATATCGAGGCGACAGAGCAAACAATTGGATAAACAGCTTATGCGCATGCATAAGTAAATATAGAAGTAACTTAACTGACGGAGATAGAGTGAACTCCCTGTTTGAATTCCGAGTATACCGAAGGCATTGAGCGTCGGTGGGCCAGACCAACTACCCCATAAGAGCATGTAACACCAGCTGTAGGTCAGGTAACGACCTGAGTAGAGGGCCAGAATGCACCCTAACATGAGTTTTGCAAAGACATATAGCACCGCGCTGTCGGTCATCCGACCTAAGCCGATTGTCTTTGTTTTGTTGGGGCCCTGAGTGCTCCCTGATATGAGGTCTGCAAAGGCATGTAACACCGTACTGTCAGTCATCCGACCTAGGCCGATTGCCTTTGTTTTTGTGGGGCCCTGAATGCTCCCCGATACGAGTACGAACGAAATCATGTAACACCGTACTGTCGGTCGTCTGACCTAGGTCGATTGCTTTCGTGGGTGGGGACGGAGGTATCCCCGTCATGAGTAGGAGTGGGCATGTAACACCGTGCTGTCGGTCATACGACCTAGGCTGATTGCCCTATACGAAGAGTGTGAAGGGATAGAGGACACCCCATTACTGAATGAGTGAAGGCATGTTGCGCCGGCTGGCCAGACCGACTGCCCTATAAAGAGGGTCTAGAGTTTGCCCTGTCATTGCATGCACAGATCTTGCCAGAGAAAACTCGTCAAAGCACGAGATGCGATAGAAAAAGTTTGTCTCGGTGAAACACGAGATGTGATAGAAAATATTCGATTCGGCGAAACACGAGATGCGATAGAAAAGATTCGACTCGGCGAAACACGAGATGCAACTGAAAAGAATCGACTCAGCGAAACACGAGATGCGACAAACAAGCTTGCCGAGGCACACGATGTGTTAGGAAGTAATTCTGAAAAGTACATAAAGTAGAAAATGTTTCAGCTTACCGAGGCACGTAATGCATGGATTGAATGACCAGAAATAATCTAAGTAATACGAAATCCCGAGTAATCCGAAAATAATCCGAGTGATCTGAAGTAACATTACTGATTCAGAAATAATGGTGCTAAAATAATATGAGTAGCCAAGTGATCTGAAATAATATGAATGATCCAGAAATAATGATCCTGAAATAATATGAATGATTCGAAATAACGTGAGTAAACCAGAGTTGATCGGAGTAAAGCCAAGTGATCCGGGACGAGTACCTAGAACCAGTATGGATAATCCAGAGACAATCCAGAAACGATCCAAGTGATCCAAAGATAATCCGGGTGATCCAACAATAATATAGATAATCCGAGTGATTCAACAATAATATAGATAATCTGAGTGATGTATAAAAAATCCAATTGATCCAATAACTCGGATATTACAGAAATAATTCAATTGCGATCCAATAGCCGGATGATTCAGAAATAATCTAATAGACCCACAACCCGGATGATTAGGATATAGTATGAGTAATAATAGCAGACCACTTGGATCGAATGACTTACTGGACGCGTTATAGGCGTAGAGTTTATAGTAGAGAAAATATCTTTCTAAAATAATAATCAAGAAAAAATGCGTGTAGTATCGTTTGCAGATAGAATACTTGAATATAATAATATTGAAGTGAATCAGACGAGATAGACAAAAATAATTAGTATATTTAAATGCGTAATTTAAATATTTGGAGCAACTTAGCTGTTTGAGATAATCGAGCGTGCTGTGTGATCCGAGTAGACGAAAGACTCGGCAAAGGTAACGCTGCAGTGATCGCTCCCCAATCAAGATGTACAGGCGGTGTGCAGGAAGCTCGCCGCAATGACTATGGAACTTGTCGTGAGGGAGCCAGTCAAATGTATTTGGCAATTAATTCCATCTCCTGATGTCGTGTGTAGAAACAGCTATAGCTGGTTGCTCATCTTGATCCGTGCTGCGGTAGGAGATCGAGAGTAGTATGTCTCCTTTTTATAACCTCGTCGACTCTGGATATTGATCAATTGCGACGCCGTAGAAGAGCTGTGAACGTGATAGTCAAGCGCCTCCCCGAGTAGAAGACGGCTGCGGGATCGCCAAATAGTGGAGGTTGACTCGGATATTAACTTGATCAAAATCAGCCAACTGCGAGCTGGTCATCCCCGATGGGACGTTTGCACATGCCATCTCTGGTCCACCGTACCATCCATGTACGTCTTCTGGAGAGATCGATGTTGTGGCAGATGGAATCTTGTATCTTGAGATGATAAATTCAACGTAGTCACAGCCAGTAGCAGATCGATCTGCGCAGAGCTTCCCTGTGCGCGATCTGTTTGGCCCTGCCTTGATATCACGAGCCGCCGCCTTGAGCGCTGACTTAAACCATTGCGTATAGATCTAATCCCGATCTCGCTTGACGTCGTCGAGAGCTTCAGGAATTTTTCCAACGAGAACCTGACGAAGACAACAGCCATGGAGCTAGCGATCATGTTGAAGCAGACACCCCTACCTGACGCGCCAACTGTCGGTGTTTGATTCCGACAATGCACCATGAAGTGTGTCACGTAGTGTTTTTGTGGACGTCTGCGTCAACCGTAGCTCGATGGTTCGCTTTGAGATGCGACGAAAAACATAAAACACAAAGGAGACACGATGTATACAGGTTCGGACCGCGAGATGCGTAATACCCTATGTCCTGTTTGGGGTTGATTGTATTGATTTGAGCTCTCGAGGGTACAATGAGGGCGTATGAGGTTGAGGGAGTTGGAGAGTTGAGGGTTCTGAGTTCCAATGGGGTTGAAGAGTTGTGTTGTTGAGAGAGATCCCTATCCCGCCTTATATAGTCCGGCGTGGCTTGGGTTACAAGGAGTGCTGGTCCTACTAGGATTGGTTACATCTCCTACTAGGATTCTTCTTAGATTTTCCTTGTACACGTCGAGTCCTTGTCTTGTTCGTCAAGTCGATCGGTCTTCTTTTGGACCGGGCCCTCCGTCGGCCCATGTAGAGAATACGCTCTATGAGAACCCAGGGGATATCTATCCCCCACAGAGACAAAGGGGAAAGAAAGAGGAGAGAGCCGGAAGCTCCTCCGCTGGCCGCCGGCGCCCCGGACAGGGTGGCGACCCTATCAGGTGGGTCCCACTTGCCATAGGCTCAGGTCAAGGGCTGCTCTAAGTGTGTTTTCTTTCCTTCTGTTTTTCGCATTTTTAGCCCATTTAGAGTCCGATTTTGGGAAAATGCCAATTGGATGAAATGTTCTACTCTTTGAGCTCTGCAAGTTTGTCAAAAGGCTTGATACCTAAAAGTATTTGAAATATGAATTTCATTTGAATTTATCTATCAAGTTGCAATTTGGCCTACAGACCAGGTTACTGGAAAATACTAAAACTCCCCTTTCCAACCATTTTCACTCAAAGAGCTTATTGACAATATTGTTGACCACTCCAGGAACTACAACTCCTCTAATTAGGACTTTGCCAAAATATGTTTGTAAGTTGTAGAAAACTTAATTTACTCTGCAGTTCAGGTTTTGACAGGTTTTCTGTGTTGGCAATAAAAGGTCCAAAACTCTAGGTAAACATCATTATATGACTAAGCCCCAATTATAAAAGTTGTTCCCCTCTTGTTTGTCTACAATTTTGTTAATATGAGCTTTACCCAGATCTCAACATAATTTAAGTTATGACCCTAACACTGTAGCATTTATGCAGAAAATTGAGTTCACCAAGTTACATACCACCCAAACTTTGAAACATGGGTCATATGCATGTCAAAATGTGATGCTTTATGATGAATGCTACATGCATGGAAGATGATCATGCACTTGAGATGTTGGAGTATCACAAGGGAGTGTAGAAAGACATTTCTCATCGAGGGAATTTGGATGAAGGTGGACCAGTGGTGGGGATAGGCGACGAAGAGCGACAGATAGCAGTTGTGCTCCAAAGCTTGCACGGTTGTGGAAACAATAAAACTTTCATAAGCTACTTTAGAAATTCCCAAACATAGGGGCCTCCCCATACAATAGCCTAAAGTTTTGTTTGTTGGTGCCAAGAGAAATGGAGTCATTTTATAGGGACAAAGCACCCTACCTCTTCCATCAACTAGCAAGGTGGACCACCTCCCACCTCCACTAATGGGCCCCATGAGCTTACAGCCCACTAAGGAACACATCATGGGCTATTGAGGCTGCAAGGATATTTCTGAATTTTATATGGAACTAGCCTCTAAACATTCAAGGTGATATGGGCTAAAGTTTAGCTTTCGGATCCAAACACCCACTGATTCAAATGTTCATTCGGAAGAGAAAATAGAACAATGGAGTTGTCATGGGTCCGTCAGTACTCAGCCTCTAACAATAATTCTAATAAACACCTATGCAATTAAAACTACTAACAAGATTTGTAGAGTGGCTATTTCATTATGGCATGAGCAATACATCTCTAGTGATGACAACTTATTACCTTTGGGTGCGTTTCCCAACAATACATGAATCAAAGAGCTGCACAAAAGACTCCATTTACCTATCCTTTTATCTCATGCTGTCCTGCATAGGGGGATACATGTGAATCAAAGAGCTGCACAGATGGCTCTATTTACCTATTCTTTTATCTCTTGTTGTCCTGCATAGGTGGATATTACACAATTATTTAGGTGAAAAAGGCAAGTGCCTTCATATAATTCGAAGTCTTACATTTAGAAAGTGTGCGACATTAATACACGAATGAATGTGAGATGGAAGGAGTAACTTTAACTTGCTACTGAATGAATTACATTGACTAAAGCATGATAGGTTCACCCGTGTATATATGTGTGAGAGAAAAAAAGTTATATAGTTGTATAGTAAACCGAAAAGGAGAGTGACTTGAACATGTATTTGACAATCCTTATTAGTAGGAAACATAGGCTAATAAAAAATAAATAATATGTGAAAAATAGGATTCACCTTAATCGACACATTGTGGGGGCTATAGGAAATTTCAAAGAGACATGATTTCTAAATTAGTGGACTCAAAGATGACGTGGACTTTGAAAGTAGAAATATACTAATGTATATTACATGATAATATTTTTTAACACATTATACTTGATAACTTATTCATCTTAGTTTTAACATATTGACTTTTAAATGATTTATGACATTATTTTTTAAACACATTATTTCTTAATATACTATTTTTTAAACACATTTTACTTGATAACTTATTCATCCTAGTTGAGAGAGATAATTGATTATCTGTGATACATTATTTTTGAACATACTATTTTTAAACGCATTATACTTGATAACTTATTCATCTTAGTTGATAGAGATTGACTTAAAAAATGATTAATCATCTGTGACGCATTATTATTGAATGTACTATTCTTTAAACACGTTATACTTGATAACTTATTGATCTTAGTTAAGAGAAATTGAATTTTAAATGCTTGATCATCTCTGTGTTTATTTTGCGGAAATTTTATAGCGAAGTGATCAAAAGGATAAATAGTTGCATGCATGGATGTTATTAGCCATAGAAGATCGGCGAAAGACATTAATAAAGTGTCCTAGTGGATGATGATATGATTTCTTAGTGGATGATGATGTGGATAGCTTGCATATTGATAGATGACCTTAGTGGCCTCCATCTATATTGACATATAGGATTGGACCATATAATTTTGGAATTAATAATTTTTAGACTTAAAATAACTCTAGAAATGTCTAAAGTCAGTATTTAAGGTTCGAAAAATATTACGGAGGTCCCAATATATCTAGGAAAAATCCTAGAAATGTTTTTGGGCCCAATGAACCCAAATAAAATATTTAGAGCTCGTGAAAAGATTCAAAAAAGGCTCTATAAATGGAATTTGCTCTAGAAAATTGGGAAAAGGTTCTAGATAAAACCACAAAGTTCCTAGAAGCAACTTGACGATAACTAAACACATTTAGAAAAGTTTTCATATTGATGAAACACGATGCATGTGAGTATGAATGCATCAACCAAGTTATTTCCTATGTTTTATTTTAGATAAATAATTACAGAAATTCAATGAAAACGTTATTTCATGCACGCTAAATCATATAAACCCTTAGTAAATTGAATTTAAGTTGTCAAAAATTTGCAGAGTGAAAATCAGGATGTTACATAGTGCTACTAAACTAAGACAGTGGTATGTTTCACTCAACTTTCACACTTCATAAGTGAGGCCTAGGGACCTATTTATACCAACTCGAGCAAGAGGGGTATTTATACATGGTGTAGGTCGGTTATGGGCGTTAAGTCGGTGGAGGGGGGACACTTGGCACGTCAGGCGGCCTGGTAGGGAGCTGAGCGACCCCACCCTAGGTCGGGCAGCCTAGTGTACCCTTCGATCCACCGCCTCTTTCCATCCAATGGTCCATGTCACCTCCCAAAGTTGGTTAGAAGTCGGTTGGCAGTTAAAATATGTGCTTTTGCCTTAACCATTGGATCTTCACTTGTATTTCTTCCTTAGCCACAGGATTGTAGTCCCTTGGATTGTTGACTTCACCAATCCAAGTGCTGGAATGATGAGGTGGTAAGTCTTCCGGTACTTAACACATTGGCTTCTCGGTTTGGACCTTGGAATTGTGTTGACATGTCTCTAATGTGCATGCAGGTCAAAGATGAGGTGATTTGGCACAATGTCAGGTCAGGCGGCCTCAGGGGAGGTCAGGCGGCCCGGCCCATTGGGCAGTAACCTTTTGACTTATCCAAATTTGACATGTTTTAGCTGATCTTGCATCTGCAATCTAATATTCAACACAACTCATGGAACTATGTTAGTAGCAAGAGTTATTCTTCACATTGATGTATTTTTCTTCATATTCATGGATAGTTGATGGTTGTAGGTAGTATAATAGCGACCGTCAACAGTTACAACCCTTGATCAAAGAGTTGAAATAACTGTGGATAGGTGTCAAAACATATGACATTTCATTGAAGCAGAAATTCACCCTTAGGGTTGCGTACCTATGGTCAATTCATGATTTCATGGCGTATGGTATCTTTGCTGGATGGAGCATTCTTGTGACCTTGACATGTCTGATTTGTAGTGTTAACACTAGATGTTTTCATCATGAGTATGGGGAAGATCTGCTGCTTTGATTGCCACAGATGTTGGTTACCTTCTGATCATATATTTAAAGGCGAAGAGGGTAGCTTTAGGAAAGACACCATCTTCTATGAGGGACCCTAAGCAGGCAAGAAATTACTGATCAGCTCGCAAGACTTAAGCTAAACAAGGAAAAGACTTAGTATGAAGGGTTTAAAAGGAGCACAACTGGACTCACATCAGTGGAATATGGGACCTTTCATATGCCAAGGCGTTGGAGCTCCCGCACAATATTGATGTTATGCATCAGGAATGTAATGCTGAAAGCGTCATAAGCACGTGCATGGATTTCAGTGACAAAAAAAGGACAATGTAAAGGCCCAAAAGGACTTGGCAAAGATTTGCAACCGCCCAACCCTTGAGCTCACCGCAAAGGGAGGAAAGTAGTGTTGAGATGGATGAAAAGTTGAAATTCCCAGATGGTTACGTAGCAATGTTGAAACGAGCCGTAAATCTGAAGACTGGGAAGTTTAATGGTTTGAAGAGCCATGATTACCACATTGTCATGGAAAGACTTCATGTGTGTACTTTATTTATTTCTATACTTTATGTGCACTATTAATCATTTATTTCTGTACATTATATATTTTTGTACTTTATGAGCATTGTTAATCATTTATTTCTGTACTTTATGTAAATCTTGAACTAACTCTTATTATTTCATCAACAGAATGAGCCGTAGGCTCAAGCAAGTCGCAAAGGGGTTCGCGGGAAAGATGATCCCAAACAAGAGCCTATTTCAGGGGAGCTCAATTTCCAGCTCAGCTAGACGTGAGGCATTGTTGAGGTGTGTGGACCCAAACTTGCAGGGAGTTCCTATCGCCCTTCAAAGAGTTGGGCCTAGGCAGGAGGATGAGGAGGCTAGAGCTGGGTAGAAAGATGCTGGAGCTGATGAGGACATGATGGGTGGGGATGGTTCACAGGAGGTGGTTTAGAGGAGGGGGACTAGGAAGAGCCACTACGTCAACCCTCCTCCAATACCCTCCCCTATAGACAAGATACTGATCAGACCAATCGGTGATGGGTACAGACATTATGAGTTGTTTACTTCAATTGTTTGTACGCATGACATGTCTTCAATGTTATTTTGTTTTGTAGCCAATGGGAGATGTGACTTGGGATGGGACATGTCACCATAGGACTCCTAACGAACTGTTGGGTAACCTTATTCGTGTGCACAACCCAAGAGTTGTGGAAAAGAAAGGTGAAACTATACCCGTGACAAGGTGGAAGCATTTTGCACCTGCTGAACATGTTACATATGGGAAGTATTCAAGGGTTTGTGAAAAACAAATTCTGGGTAAGATACTTTCTACTAACTGTTAGATTCCTACTATGCTGATTCTTTCTATTGTCTATTGATTCCAATTATGTTGATTCTCTGTATTAACTGTTTAATGTTGCAAAAGTATTTCCGTATGGATTCCTCGGAGTAGGATTATGGAAATAAAGTTCTTCACCAGGCTGCAATAAAGATATGCAAGGATTTATTCTCCAACCTTCGGCTTCAGGTAACAAAATCTTGGCTTAAGTCTCAAGGGCAGCCATTGGGTCATTTTCTTGATTGTTCAGAGATGTACTTGACCGCTGAGGAGTATGTATAGGTAATGGCCTTATTTGGGAATTGGGTTGTTGCTTCGGATATATTATGATTGTTATTATGATATACTAACTCGTGTACATGCAGATCGTACATCCACTGTTTGGAGATGAGGCAGGCCCTTACAAGGCACTTTGTGAGCTATGGCATCTAAAGAATTTCAAAAGCGATCAAAGAAGCATAGAAATGCTGGCACCAAGAACGCATCGCATACGTTTGGGGGTGACGGATACCGTCGAAAGCCTCAACGCATGGTAAGAAACCACTTTATGTTTCGTCCCTCAACTATTCAAAAAATATATGATTCTAACATCTTCATACAGGCTGTTACGACTAGAGAGGAGCTGAGTGACATAGACATGTATATTATGGGACATAGGGGACCAGACCCTTCCCAGCCTGACTTATTATGTACTCCGTTGGCCACAGAGCGACTGGTTAGTTAACTAGTGCTTTAAATTAGTTCTAACAATATTTTACATAGCTAACTTGTAAATTTGGTTTTACCTTATAGGAGGAATATGGGAAGGAGATGGTCACATGTCATGGTGAAGGATTTGATTGGAGGAAGGCACCTGTCAATGCTCTAGTTATGTATGATAGCGGTGGCGGCAAGACACATGGACGATAAGATGTCAATATGGACGGTGTTGTCTAGTTGTGTTCAATATAACACAGTCCCAATGTCAACTCAATGTTTGAATTTTGAAGGTACTCCATGTTCAACACATGAGAGGGGGTCCTCCTCGCAGAGTTTGGGTGGTAGTAGTAGCCGCCAACACCACACCACGTCCGACATGGAGATAGGGACGCTGGAGCAAGAGATTCAGAAGCGTGATGCATGGATTAAAGCCCAAGAGGAGTACAAGAGGCAGCAACAATCTCACCAAGAACACTTTTATAAACAATAGATGGTTGTCATTGAAGTAAGTATGAACGTCAACAATTACCATTCCTATCATTATCAAAACATGTTCTAACGTGTTGCATTCTGCAGGCAATATACCAGACGCAGGGGCTAACATTTGTCACGCCAAAAGTTAGACCACCACAATGGGGAATGTTTGCTCAGATGCCTTTTTCTCCAGCGGTTCAGGTGAAAGTTGCTCAACTATAGCTAAATCTAAGTGATTGTAGCCTTTTCAACTTCAGCAAACATTGTAGAACTGTAACTTAACTTGATTACTTTATTATAGGGATCGGGAGTGCAGGCGTCCCATCTTTACCAAACTCCTCCGCCAGGGTCCGACCAACATGGATATGAGGTTCGTTTCATCACTTGTGCCATTAAGCTATACTAACTATCTCTATGTGTTGTCACATATCTAAAATTCTTGGCTAATTGTGTCATTGTTCTCTTTGCCAGCAATTCTTATAGCACAACGACGTTATAAACAATCTCTTTGCCTCCGGAGGTAGCGGCCATAACTCCAACGAGCCTGGTGATATATGAGTTGAGTATGGACTTGTGAGTCAGAAGTGGACTTGTGTATAGTATTTGAGAATTGGACTTGTGTACGGACTTGTGTATAGATTTGAGGACTTGTATGGTTGTATGAATTATTTGAAGACTTATGTGTATAGATATATATTTGTGTATTTGCATGGTTATGGAATATTGTTTGCGATGTGTTATCATTGATATGTGTATTTTGTATATAATGTCAAAATATGAGGAAAAAATAGAATTTAGGCTAGTTTTGGCCTCCAGAAAATAATTTTTGGCGGCCAGGCCAGAGCCGCCGAAAATAGACCTAGACTAATTTCGCCGGCTAGGTCAAAGCCGCTGAAAATAGACCACTATTTTTGGCGGCCAAGGTCGGCGGCCGGCCCCACCGGCCGAAAATAGTCCTCTCCTATTTTCGGCGGCCAAGGTGAGCCGCCGAAAATAAGTTGGTTATTTTCGGCGGCCTCCTAGGACGGCCGAAAATTAGCCGCCCATGGTTAGATTTCGACGGCCACCGAAGCTGCTGAAAATAAGGCTTATTTTCGGCAAAACTGTTTCAGGAGACCAATAACGCCGAAAATAAGCCTTTTACCGCCAAAATAGTTATTTTCGGCGGGAAAACCCTTATTTTCAGCGGTTTTTGGCCGCCGAAAATTCTCCTGATTCATGTAGTGTAGCTACTAAATACTTCATATCTCTTCCATCTAAACTACGATTTAGATGATTCTTGCGCCTAAATTCATCTAAAATCAAGCTATATCTATCCATACGCCTCACATAATCTTTTCTTGTAGTCGAAAAACGTCGGTAGGCTGACATGAAGCTGTTCTACGCCTAGTCAGTGCTTCATGCTAGTCTCACAAATATTGTGATCCTAGTGATTGATGTCATTGTTATCCTACTATCCATAAACTCAAAAGGTTCTTGCCTTGGTCTCTCCAAACTCCATTCTAGATGATTCCGATCTCCGGATTCATTCCCTCGGATCATCAAGTCCTGCTGTTTCATCTCTTCCACACAATGCCCTCCATCTCGCCATTATCATGAGGTTGCCATCCTGATGATTTCATTTTCAACCAGCCCGTCGAGGCCCTCCACTACCCTAGCATTTCCGCAATTCCCACTACCGTGCCTATCAACGTGGTAGGCAGCTCGTAGCCTAACTCACTGCATCTAGCACCTTATGAGAAACAACGCCGCTGTTAAGTGCTGCCGACAAACCACCAAATAGTCCATACCTATTCCAAACATCCTATCATTCTCGTCACCTCCAAATAATTTTGAGCTCATGTAATTCCTCTATGTGTTGTATGCTTGTTTGTGCACGTAGGCTTTATCGGAGAGTCCGTTCGGCCTACACCTCGTGATGTACTACGTGATAATCAGTGCCTAGTACGCTTAAAAGTTGATAATTCAACCGCTTCAACAAAGCGAACGGCAAGCCCACTGGAATCCCCGCTTGATGCATAACTTTAATATGTTTTACAAACATAACCCCTGGCTTGGTAATCACATAAGACTTGCATGTTTTGCTTGCTAAGGTAACCCCGTAGATTATATAGCCACTAAACCTATCTTAGAAGTAGTGCGCATAGGTGGGATCACTCATTAACTATATATATCATAATCTTGATGACTAGGTTGGGATTATGGTCGTGGAACTTGATGAGTATGGGAATATGGATGTGTGGGTGTGTTTTTCAAATGAATTGGGGAAGAACCCCAGCAAACGACCCATGGATCGGGAACACGCCATTAAGGGCACGGTATGAATGGGTAGCTTAGCAGTTCGCGGTTACCCCAGGTCCCGAACTTCATGGAGAAGGCGGGTATGTGGATGCTCGTGGTGTCGAGCAATGGAAAGGTGGAATGGTTCTACCTGTGCCTTGAAAGACTGGTTTGATTTACAGCTTGCATAACTCTCTTAGTACAACCACTCTCTCTATATGAGGCATTGGTTAGGCCCAAGCTGGAATGGATAATCTAGTAGCTGCTATGTTGACACACAAGGGCTAAGGGAAGGGATTGTGTGCCGAGAGAGTGTCGAGGGACACCACAGTGCGGCTCGGTGGCCCAGATCCTTAAAGCACTGCTAGACCATGAAGTAATGGCAAAGGCTTTGTTTGGAATTCGAACGCTTATTTGGCCGTAAGTGTCACTGAGTCCAACTTGTGGAAATTAGTACAACCTCTGATCAGAGTAAAACATATTTGAATAGTCTGAGTCCATTCTTATGGATGAGTTATGACTTGGTTCTTCGATGAGCATTTTTCATAAACCAAAATAGTGCAAACGGTTTGGTTTGGGAACAAAATGATTTTTGGTGGATGTTGGAGCTATGTGGATGGTGGAAATTGGTGATGACTGTTGGCAGCTTTTAGCCTACCGGATTTTACTCCGCAAGCGCACGGAGACCACTGTGTAGCCTTTCACCCGGGGGTATTCCAAGGTATCGTATTTATCAATAGGGAAGCATTGAGATAGAGATATCAAACTGTCATACATCCAACTGTTACTACTCATTCCTGACAACCGATAGCTAGGAAAGGTTGACACCAATCACCATGGGATAAAAGCCTAGCACTGTTGGCAAAAAAATAGGTAAAGCTAGGAGGACAACAAGTTAGGGACTGCGGTGCGGTTTTCTATCTCTTCTAGCATACAAGAGCTATCCGTGCTAAGGGTCGAAAGGATTTCAGCAGAGTTATGACTTGCGTCGAGCGAAATTCTAGAGTCTCGAGGGTACCAGGGGGTAGATAGTAGGTCCCGAAAGAGAGTCTGGCTAACACCTACGGGCCTCTCGAACGACGAGCCTAGACTACACAGGCACACCACACGCTGTCACCGAGTGGGGCTACCAAGTGATGCTGCATGGAGAGGATGGCATGCTACAAACGTGCTTGAACAACAATAGTTCATCCTTAGCTAGAGGAGAGGAACTAACCAAAGCCTAGCATTTAAGTCTAGGGTTGAATTGTAGCACCGGCAAGCATAACAACGATCAATCAAATCTAACTTAGCACAACTCAGGCCTCAAACTTGGCATGCCCAAAATGGAAAAGGTGCTTAACAGCTGTATACATACCAAACGAGTAACTAACCAGAGCAGAAGATAAGTGCATAGAGTAGGAAAGTAAAGTACTTGCACTTCTCATTAATCAGAAAGTAATGCATAGGAAAGGAAGCACGAAGTACATTACCGAGGATTCCGACTGACTCCAAAACAGCAGAGCCTTCTCTAACTCCTAGCTAAACACTATTTTCAGAGTGGAGGCACCACCCGCGGGGTGCCTCCTAAAGAGTGAGAGAGAGATTACATGGTGAAAGGTACATTTTTGGAGTGGGGGAGTGCCCTTCTATTTATAGGAGTGGTAAAGTCGGTGGAGGAGCTAAGTCGGTGGCTGGGCGGCCACACTGCATGGCCGGGCGGCCATGAGGGGTGGTCGGGCGACCACTCGATTAACCGCCTTTGTGCATCCGACGGGTGATCTTCATTCCCCAAGATCGGTAGTAGTCGCCCAAGTCGGTTTGCATGTAAAACGGTGAAGTCACGTGATCCGCCGGCCATCCATTTTACCGACTTATGTGATCCTTCGGCTGATATTCACTCTCCAAGTTGGTTGATAGTTTAGGAAGTTGATGCATGTAGAAAATGAGCCAAAAGGGTGGCCGGGCGGCCACTCTCATTGGTCGGGCGGCCATCCTCAGGATTGTTGATGTCATCGATCTTTGTGTAATGGCCTTCTGACGCTTAGATATTGGATTCTTGAACCCCCGGTTGGATTCAACCCATATTGTGTTTCTTTGCATGCAGGTTGAAGGATTTGTCAAGTGACAGGGCCGGGCGGCCATGTGAAATGACCGGACGACCATATTACTAGGCTGGAAATTGCCTAGACCCTAACTGATGGCCGAGCGACCAAGTGAGGGGGCCGGGTGGCCATGGTGAATGGCCAGGCAGCCATGGAAGATGGCCGGCCTGCCTCTCCATTGCCACTTTGCCTTTGTTTTGCTCATTTCCTTCATCATTTTGAACGTGACAAGCTCCTACGTGCAACTTTGTGTTGGGGGAACCATATGGCACGGCCGGGAAGCCAAGGTGATGGCCGAGCAACCATGGGTAGTGGCCAGACGGCCAATGTGATGGCCAGGTGACCAAAGTTGGTGGCCAGGCGGTCATTGAGGTGGCCGGCCGGCCATGGCCTATTCGTGTCAACATTGTCAATTCTTACGACGGCCATTATTTTTGCATCCAGACTCCAAATTGAGTGAAACAAAACTCCATTTTTATTATCTTCACGAACTCTTTGCAATGGTTTGGTCCATAAGAGCATTTGAGATACTTTGTAGTGGTGGAATTTGCAAATCTTATCTCAAGCCCTTTTGTGCTGATTCTCTCTTGCTCCAAATTGTCTTCTTTTGTATGGAATATGAGCACTCCTTGTGATACATCGAAAACCACCAAAACTAATGGAATTAATCAGTATTAGGTAAATAATGCACAGAACTTTGTATATACCCTATTTATTCACCACGGAATTGATGGTTGAAGTGGTGAAATAACGACCGTCAACACCCCCCCCCCAAGCTTGAACTTTTGCTCGTCCTTGAGAAAAGCTAAGATTTAGGCTCAGCGGATCAGGAGTTGCATCAATGTCAATGTCCTGCAAGTATTAGGTGCAAAACCCAACATTCTACCTTTATGTCTGAACAAACTTGCATAAGTGTGCCCCAACCTTTCTATCCGTACCTATGGGGCTTCTAGTGTTTCTCACATTGTCTTTGGTGGTTGAGAGATGGAACAATCTCAGTAGAGTGTCACCGAACTCTATCTCTTTTCTGGTTTCACGCTCAAAGGGTTTTGAAGATTTGAAATGAAAGTGTGAAGTTCCTCATATGGTACCCTCAATCACACATGTGGTTGGAGATTCCTCACCAGGCCATTGGCCAAACTTTTCCCTATCAACTAAAAGTTTATGTGGAGCTGAGGGTAGGGATAAAGTCATCTTTCCTTTGTCATGTATATTCCTAAGTCAAAGATTGGTCCTACTGAAGTTAGTGATACCTCTCATCTCGATCAAAGGAGAATGGATTGGTTTTGTGGATGAATATGGTCTGTGAATGAAAACTCTTTATTTGATGAATCCCTTTTTTGAAACTTTGAAGCTTTTGAGTGCATGGAGCTATCTTTTTCCTCTCTTTATCTTTTTTTCACTCTTCTTCTTTTTTTTCTTTGTTTTTTTCCTTTTGATAGCTCCATGTCTCCTTGTATGAGAAATTTGGGGATATTTCTAGAATATGACTGGAGTATTTATTTGGAGACCATATTTTGTGGATAGATAAGTGGATGATGGATATGGTAGAAAAATGTCTGGTGTAGGTGGATGCTTGAATCCAGTGTAGATTTAAGCATGACCAGACAAAGACAGGCTAGCAAAATGAAGGTGGATACGAGGGATTTTGATCGGGACTTGAAGTGCCACTACCTCAAAAGAACTCAAAATTTGACAAAACTCAACATAACACAAGGTAGCATATGTAGAGGTTTAATCATGTAAGCATTTGGCTTTGGATAGGTATTTCAAACCACTCAGGAACTTTCTCATTTTAATTTTCAAAAGAAAACTCCGAGAATTCACCTTACTAGGATCAAGATGGGTTAAGCTCATACTTTGACTATATCTCATCTCACAACAACTTAGACATGATTTAAAAGCACTTGCTCCCCCAAGGTTAAAGATTAAAGGTAGGATCACGACAAATGCAAATAAGTTCAAATTTTAGGAGAGTGTCAAGTTGTATACGAAGTACTTACAAGAAATTAATAGAGCAACTATTCATCATTTCCTTTAAGCAAGGGTATAAACAAAGTTTAGCATTATAGGAGTTAGTTTATTTATCCTAGAAAAGAAATCATTTTGTTGTTTTCAGATTATGCAAATTTTTATAGCTTTTGTTTTATTTGGGATAACAGAAAGTAAATGTTTTTGATGTCATGGCATTTTTCAGGATTTAAGATATTCAATGCAACACAGAGCATTTGGGGTACCCACCTGGTGACCTTCCCCCAAGCTTAGTTCTTGCAAGTGATTGCCAAGAACTGAGCTTCAATATTACCTGGCACTGCCTTCCCCAAGCTTGCTTGTTCCGTGGGTGATGACGATGCTGCTTGTGTTTGCTCACTTATGTTGGTTCAACCTCTCTCTACTCTAGTTCTGTCATGCTGCCTTTTGGATCGTCTGCATAGTGTTGGGAGTGTTAATGAATTCAGTTGATGGTGTTGCTCCCTTTTGGTGAATGTCTTGTGTATTGATGTTGGATCTCCCGTTCCAGCATCATGTTGCATGTAGTCTTACATTCTTCCCAAGTGATACAATTACGATCACGGCTACGTAAAGAGGCTCTTTTGCTGCTGCTACTATCATATCACAGGCTGTTGAGGCTCGGGATCATGTTTCGTAGAGCCTTGGTCCCTCCCATAAAGTACTCGAGGATGCTCTTCCTTCCCAGACAGACTGAGCAGAAAGATAGAGACGGATGCTGTGGCGGGGTCAACTCTAATATCCATCCTATTAGTGTAGCACAAACCTTTGGTTGACGAACATACCTGTCGCATCCGATGGGTAGAGTTGATCATCGATGTTAACACTCTACACAACTCAGTGCAGAGCATTTTAATTTATTCAAGTGCTCAACCATTGTCATAGGTTGAATATGGAGGTCGTTCCTCTCAGGGGTTGGGTCAGAGAATGGGTGCCGCTTGGCATATCCTCCCCCAAGCTTGACTCTTGCGGTGTGATGAAACAACTTTTTTGTTAAGAGCACATCTTCGTCTATGTATGATGAACTTCCACTTGATTTTCCTTTGTTTCCAGTGGAAGGCATTGTCCAATCATGGTATAGAGAGACACCCAGGATGTCACGAAATGGGTCCATGATGGCCTTTTCATCCTTTGTCATGATCTCCAAAAAACCTCTTTCTACCTCACCTGCATGTTAGGATCTGACACGTGAAATTGTCTACCTAACAAGTACTCAACAAGGTGGGGCATGGTAGCTAGACAGCACTACAAGTAGATCCTATGATCGTAGAATCTATAGCATACTATCACTAACAGGCTTATACTTTATAGCAACCTCTAAGAAGAGAATGCTGAAAATAGATGTTAGAGGGTTTAACCTTCATCGAGCATGAATCGATGCTAAAATCTCCCTCTCAATTGAGGATGTACCTCCTGAGAGGTCCATCGGTTCTGGGCATCGCGGAGGATGTGATTCATGAAGAACCTTTTTCTCCTTTTGTCCATGGTTGGTCAACTGGAATGTTGGAGTAGCGGGTGGTGAGCGCTGCTTCGTAGGAGTGGTAATGTAGGTTGTTTCTCATTGCCACAGATTGCTTGTCAAATGCTAGACAATTTTCTCCTCCATGCTTGGTTTCTGCATTGAATGCTGATTCCAAACTTGCTCCCTATCGTGTTTTTCTTGGGCTGGTACTTGTCGTGCATGACATGTGCCACCAGTCGTTGCCTATCATTGTGCCACACAACTATCGACTGCACGCCATGATGACGATGTTCCTCACCTTGCTTGGTAGTCATTGTGTTTGCCTTTGTGGTGCTTAAGATGGAGCTCTCCCGCAATGAGAGACATCTATGCCGGCCGCTTTTGGGATCTACACCACAACTCCATCGGGCACGCAGATTACCCGTGGGGCTGTAGACCAGTGGTCTACTACCTTGCAACTTCAAGCAATGGATGATATCATAATGTGACGCCTTCTCATGTCACCCTGATGTGGTGTATTCTTGTGGTGCGGATGTTATTCAAGATTTCTCCATTGCTCACCATCACCATTTACTTTGGTATACATATCACGATGCTTTCATTTCCCAAGAAAGGGGCTAGACATCCCACAAGAGGTTGAGCACGAGTGTCAGCCACAGGGCCTTTCCTTTCGTGTGGGGAATGAATGCCTCCTGCAATAGGTTAGTGTACAACATATACAAGGGTCCAAAATATATATGAAGAGCATTAGTCATCGGGCCCGTTGTTCACCAAGTGCTAGCAAAAATTCTCAATCAACACAAGCACAAACCATGTTACTAAACCATGATTTCCATCTCCCAATTTTTACTCAATCCAGTCTAAAAAACGGGTCGAATTTTGAACGCCTGGATTTTGTGTCTCCATTGAACTTGAGCGAACCGGCCAGTTCAAGAATCGCCGCTCGTGAACTAGGAGCAGAACATCACTACCAAAATCTACACACCTCCTTTATCCCGACACATTGTTTGATAAAAAGAGGCTAACTCAACCTAAGCACCACGTTTAAATTGAAAATTAGTCTCTGGGACACACACATGGCCCAAGCTATGTTTGATAAACTGTGTTGCACTGTAAACTTAATGTAACATGAAAAACATCATCAAGATTTATCGATGGATAGAGAAAAAATCAAAGAGATGGTTTTCTATTTTTCTATTTTTTTGGATTTTCAAATAAAAAGAAAGAGCAACAACAAAAGTATGAATAATAGAAAGATATTCTAACTCGGTGCTTCCTCAGCAACGGCGCCAGAAAAGCTTGTTGGCGGCTCTTAGCCTATCGGATTTTACTCCGCAAGCGCATGGAGACCGCTGTAGCCTTTCACTAGGGAGTATTCCAAGGTATCGTATTTATCCATAGGGAAGCATTGAGACAGAGATATCAGACTATTATTCATCCAACTGCTACTACTCATTCCTGTCAGCCGATAGCTAGGAAAGGTTGACACCAATCACCATGGGATAAAAGCCAAGCACCGTTGGCAAGAAAACCGTTGGAGTTATGACTTGCGTCAAGCGAAATTCCAAAGTCTCGAGGGTACCAAGGGGTAGATAGTAGGTCCCAAAAGAGAATCTGGCTAACACCTACGGGCCTCTCGAACAATGGGCTTGGACTACACAGGCACACCACACGCTGTCACCGAGTAGGGCTACCAAGCAAAGTTGCATGGAGAGGATGGCACGCCTTCGCTTGAACAACAATAGTTCGTCCTTAGCTAGACGAGAGGAACTAACCAAAGCCTAGCGTCTAAGTCTAGGGTTGAATTGTAGCATTGGCAAGCATAACAACGATCAATCAAATCTAACTTTAACACAACTCAGGCCTCAAACTTGGCATGCCCAAAAGGAAAAAGGTGCTTAACAGTTGCATACATACCAAGCGAGTGACTAACCAGAGCAGAAGATAAGTGCATAAAGTAAGAAAGTAAAGTACTTGCACTTGTCATTAATCAGAAAGTAATGCATAGGAAAGGAATCATGAAGTACATTACCGAGAGGATTCTAACTGACACCAAAACAGCAGAGCCTACTCTAACTCATAGCAAAGCACTATTTTCAGAGTGGAGGCACCACCCGCTGGGCGCCTCGTAAAGAGGGAGAGAGAGATTACATGGTGAAAGGTACATTTTTGGAGTGGGGGAGTGCCCCTCTATTTATAGGAATGGTAAGGCCGGTGGAGGAGCTAAGTCGGTGGCCGGTCGGCCACTGTGCATGGCCGGGCGGCCATGAGGGGTGATTGGGTGGCCACTCGCTTAACCGCCTTTGTGCATTCGACGGGTAATCTTCATTCCCCAAGGTCTGTAGTAGTCACCCAAGTCGGTTTGCATGTAACACGGTTAAGTCACATGGTCGGGCGGCCATCCATTTTACCGACTTGTGTGATCCTTCGACTGATATTCACTCCCCAAGTCAGTTGATAGTTGAGTAAGTTGATGCACGTGGAAAATGAGCCGAAAGGGGGTGGCCGGGCGGCCACTCTCATTGGTCGGGAGGCCATCCCCTGGATTGCTGACATCATCGATCTTTGTGTATTGGCCTTTCGACGCTTAGATACATTGGATTGTCGATCCCCCAGTTGGATTCAACCCATATTGTGTTTCTTTGCATGCACGTTGAAGGATTTGTCAAGTGACATGGCTAGACGGCCATATTCCTGGGCTAGAAGTTGTCTGGGCCCTGACTGATGGCCGAGCAATCAAGTGAGGTGGCCGACCGGCCATGGTGAATGGCCGGGCGGCCATGGGAGATGGCCGGCATGCCTCTCTATTGCCACGTTGCCTTTGCTTTGCTCATTTCCTTCATCAGTTTGAATGTGACAGGCTCCTACGTGCAACTTTGTGTTGGGGGAACCATATGGCATGGCTGGGAAACCAAGGTGATGGCTGGGCAACCATGGGTAGTGGCTAGACGGCCAATGTGATGGCCGGGCGGCCAAGGTTGGTGGCTAGGTGATCATGGAGGTGGCCGGCTGGCCATGTAAGGAGGCCGGGCGGCCATGGCCCATTCCTCTCAGCATTGTCAATTCTTGCGACGGCCATAACTTTTGCTTCTAGACTCCAAATTAAGTGAACCAAAACTCCATTTTGATTATCTTGACGAGCTCTTTGCTATGGTTTGGTCCATAAGGGCTTTTGAGATACTTTGTAGTGTGTAATATGCAAATCTTATCTCAAGCCCTTTTGTGCTGGTTATCTCTTGCTCCAAATTGTCTTCTTTTGTATGGAATATGAGCACTCCTTTTGATACATCGAAAACCACCAAAACTCGTGGAATTCGTCAGTGTTAGGTAAATAATGCACAGAACTTTATATATACCCCATTTATTCACCGTGGAATTGACGGTCAAAATGGTGAAATAACGACCGTCAACGATGACTGGAATATTGTCATTGAGCTTAATTGGACCGACAAGTCAGTGGCAACCCTTTTTGAAAAAAATCATGTTTTCATATATAAGAATAAAACTAGTAAGATAACTCAAACCCTGCATACAAAATATTTATCTTCAAAATATCGTGAGCTCCACATGGATCCTGCATGCATTGTTAGCCTTACCCCAACTCCTTATAGAGAAAGGTGGGCTGCTGAGTACGTATGTACTCACCCTTGCCTTGTTGATATTTTTCTAGTGAGGAAGAAGAGTTTCCTGTATACATGGATGAGTAAGGGATGTGACCTGCTTCCCAACTATGGCATGTGGAAGTTTGAGCCTACATTTTATATTCCGCTGCTTAGTTTCAAGGCTGTGCTCCTTTATTGTCTGACCCATTAGGGCGGATCTGTATTACTTTGATGTATAAATGTGATTAACAAACCCTAGGACGGTAATAAAAGCACATTTTAGTCCCATTTAAGAGCCGATGTATGTTCTCGCAACAGAAACACTTCTCGCAGCAGAAACACATGTATGTTTATGTTCAATCATTTAAGAGCCGACCTCTCTCAACCATGATGAATATGTTATAAGTTAAATTATGTTACCATGCAATTGCACAAAAATTATTACCTTCAAATTTTACTTAAAAATATTTTGAAAAGTCCCGTAGCAACGCGCGGGGTATCATCTAGTTATACTTTGCTTTTATCTCTCCTATTCCCGAACTTTAATTCTCCTTTCAAACCCTAATTGCATCCTTTCTTTCGGCTTTAAGTCGACCTGAGGGATTCTAGGTAGCTTGCTGCCTCGAATAATCGTAGAGCTCATCCACTGTCGGGGTTTTAATCCGGCAATGCACCACGGGGTGTGTTACGTAGTGCTTTTGTGGGCGTCTGCGTCAACCGTAGCTCGATGGTTCGCTTTGAGATGCGACGAAGAACACAAAACACAAAGGAGACACGATTTATACAGGTTCGGGCCGCAAGATGCGTAATACCCTACGTCCTGTTTAGGGCTAATTGTATTGATCTGAGCTCTTGGGGGTACAATGAGGGCGTATGAAGTTGAGGGCGTTGGAGAGCTAGGGGTTGAGTTCCTATGAAGTTGAGGAGTTGTGTTGTTGAGAGGGACCCCTAACCCGCCTTATATAGTCCAGCATGACTTAGGTTACAATGAGTTCTAATCCTACTAGCATTAGTTACATCTTCTACTAGGATTCTTCTTAGATCTTCCTTGTACACGTCGAGTCTTTGTCTTGTGCGCCGAGTTAGTCAGTCCGCCCCTGAATTGGGCCCTCCACCGGCCCATGTCTTGAATACGTGCCATGAGGACCCAGAGGATATCTATCCCCCACAAGCCCCCGAGCTTCAAGTTGACTTGAGAATCAATCATCTTGAAGGTCCAAATTCTGCTTTCTGAATGTCTTGCCTTGTAGTCTTCAAAAAATTTCTGATAGTATCCTCCATGCAGCCCCAGAGCCTCAATCTGACTAGCATAATCAGGTTGAGGATCAAGTAGTCGAGTGGTCTTTAGAAATTCCGAGTGAATCGGCGAGGCGCGCGGCGGCGCAACCCCTGAGTCAACAAAACAGTAAGTCAGCGAAGAAGTGAATCAGCGAGGCACACGACAACGCAGCCCCCGAGCTGACGAAGTAGTCGGCGAGGCGCGCGGCGGCACAACACCCGAGTTGACGAAGTAGTGAGTCGACGAAGCGGTGACTCGGCAAGGCACGCGGCGGCGCAGCCCCCGAGCTGACGAATTAGCGAGTCGGTGAGGTGCGCGGCGGCACAGCATCAGAGCTGACGAAGTGAGTCGGTGAGGCGGACAACAGCCCAGCCCCCGAGTCGACGAAGTAGCGAGTCGGCGCGGCGCACGGCGGCGCAGCCTCTGAGCTGACGAAGCAATGACTCGGCGAGGCATGCGGCGGCACAGCCCCTGATTCGACGAAGCAGTGAATCGGCGAGGTGCGCGGCGGCGCAGCCCCCCGCATCGACGAAGCAATGAGTCGGCGAGGTGCGTGGCGGCGCAGCAGCAGCAACGCAACTCCCGAGCTGACGAAGTTGCGAGTAGTATCTTCCTGAAACGATAATCAAGAGACAACCCGAGTAGTATTGATCGGAGAGAAAGTATACTCAAATAATATTGAAACGACAAAGCAAACCAATTGGATAAATGGCTTATGTGCTTAGCTGACGGAGATAGAGTGAACTCCCCATTGGAATTCCGAGTATAGCGAAGGCATTGAGCATAGGTGGGCCATACCAACTGCCCTGTATAAGCGAGCGAGAGCATGTAACACCAGGTGTAGGTCAGGTTACGACCTGAATAGAGGGCCAGAATGTACCCTGACATGAGTTTTGCAAAGCCATGTAGCACCGCGCTGTCGGTCACCCGACCTAAGCCGATTGTCTTTGTTTTGTTGGGGCCCTGAGTGTTCCCCGATGTGAGATCTGCAAAGGCATGTAACACCGTGCTGTCGGTCATACGACCTAGGCCGATTATCTTTGTTTTTGTGGGGCCCTAAGTGCTCCCCGATATGAGTACGAACGAAAGCATGTAACACCGTACTGTCGGTTGTCTGACCTAGGTCGATTGCTTTCGTGGGTGGAGCCGGAGGTATCCCCGTCATGAGTAAGAGTGGGCATGTAACACCGTACAGTCGGTCATACGACCTAGGCCGATTGCCCTATATGAAGAGTGCGAAGGGTTAGAGGACACCCCGTTACTGAATAAGTGAAGGCATGTAGTGCCGGTTGGCCAAACCGACTGCCCTGTTGTCACGATGGTCATACAGAGTTCATGACGCCCGCCGTCATAGATCTTACCAGAAAACATTGAGACTTGTCAAATCACGAGATGCGACAGAAAAGGTTCGATTCGGCGAAACACGGGATGCGACAGAAAAGATTCGACATGGCGAAACACGAGATGCAAAGAATTGACTCGGCAAAACACGAGATGCAAAGAATTGGCTCGGCGAAACACGAGATGCAAACGATTCGAGAAAGTACAAGAAGTAGAAAATGTTTCAGCTTACCGTGGTGCATAATGCACGGTTTGAATGACCGGAAATAATCTGAGTAATATGAAACCCCGAGTAATCCAGAAATAATCCGAGTGATCTGAAGTAATATGTCTGGTCCAGAAATAATGATGATGAAATAGTATGAGTGATCCAAAATAATGATCCTGAAATCAATATGAATGATCCGAAATGATTTGAGTAATCCAGAATTGATCCGAGTCATCCCAAGTGATCCAAGACGATTGACAAGAGCAAGTATGAATAAATCAGAGATGATCCGAAATCCCGAGTAATTCAGAAATAATCCGGGTGATCCAAAAATAATATAGGTAATCCGAGTGACCCATGAATAATCAAATTGATCCAATAACTCGGACATTTCAGAAGTAATTCAATTGCGATCCAATAGCCAGATGATTCAGAAATAATCTAATTGATCCACAGCCCGGATGATTGAGAAATAATATGAGTAATTCAGAGATAATATAACTGACTCAGAAATAATTAGAGTGATCCAAAAAGAGCTTGACTGATTCGGAAATAATGGTGCTGAAATCGGAAACTCCGAGCATAAGCCGTAAGCGTACGAGTGACCGAAATAATTTTTCTAAAACAATAATGAAGAAAATCTGAGTAGTATCAGAGAAAATACTGAATACTTGAATGTAAATAAAATTGCAGTGATTTAGACGAGATGCACATATATGCGAAGATAGTTAGCATATTTAAATGCGTAATGTAAATGGTAAAACAACTTAGCTCAGTTGATGTGTTTCAGAGTGCCGCCGGATGTTCTTTGGCTGAATCTCCACACGTGGAGTTGTAGCCAAAAATAATAATAGCAGAATAATGTCAACAGGTGTAATATAAATCATCCAAGGTGTTGATTGACGACGAGAAGTCGATTTGTGATAGACTTGGTCTGTCTAAGTCGGCATCGACCGGGAGAGAGAGAATAATTCCTTTTTTTTTCTACAGAGACAAAATCCTTTACAAGCACTTTTCCGATCAATGTGCCTTGACGTGCTGACAACATCTGACCCTGTTTGGACTCTGCCGAGTAGATGAACCAGATATATTCTTGATCCTCCTGATGTGGTCTGATGACATGCTGGTCTGCAACTCCTCTTTCGAATTTGACGTGAGCATGCCCCACGTGGCGCGGTAGTAGTAGCTGAATTCGATTTGGCTCGGTCCCGGTCAGATTTGGCGTGATTATAGCAGATCTGATCGCTTGACGTTGAAACTCAAACTTTCAACTTGATTGCTAACTTGACAATTGACTTATGACGTAGAATTTGTTGTTGACCACGTTGCTTCTACCATATCGCCAGCAAACTGATCACCACAGCGTTGTAGCTGATTATTTCTTATGCGCCGGCGCGTGGTCACGGACAATGTGCAGATCGTCGAACGACGGGACTGATGGTGCCGAACAGGATCTTTATCGGCTGAAGCTTGAAGTTGATGCGGAACATCAGCCATGGAGCTAGTGATGTTGATGAGGCAGACCTTTCTATCTGGCGCGCCAACTGTCGGGATTTTAATCCGGCAATGCACCACGAAGTGTCTTACGTAGTGTTTTTGTGGGCATCTGTGTCAACCGCAGCTCGATGGTTCGCTTTAAGATGCGACGAAGAATACAAAACACAAAGGAGACACGATTTATACAGGTTTAGGCCGTAAATTGCGTAATACTCTACGTCCTGTTTGGAGCTAATTGTATTGATCTGAGTTCTTGGAGGTACAATGAGGGCGTATGAAGTTGAGGGCGTTGGAGAACTGGGAGTTGAGTTTCTATGGGGTTGAGGAGTTGTGTTGTTGAGAGAGACCCCTAATCCGTCTTATATAGTCCAGCGTGACTTGGGTTACAAAGAGTTTTAATCCTCCTAGGATTGTTTACATCTCCTATTGGGATTTTTCTTAGATTTTTTTTACACGTCGAGTCTTTGTCTTATGCGCTGAGTTAGTCAGTCCGCCACTAAATTGGGCCCTCTACCGGTCCATGTCTTGAATCCAAGCCATGAAGACCCAGAGGATATCTATCCCTCACATGTACTCGATGGTGTCCCTACCAAGAGGTTGAATCTTGGTTTACCTAAGCTCCCCGTAGTCACCGGATGATACAACGGTTGTGACCGGATAGTCTAGTGCCCACGGCTTAACCGCACGGTGCTTTTGTTCGTCGGGTGAAAGTCCTAGGGTTTAGTAGTATTTGGCCCTAATTTGTGCCGGCACAAGTCTCACTGGTCAGGGCAGCCATTCATAGGCTAGGTAGGCTTCCTAATTAGCCAAACCGATGATTTTTCATTGGTTAATTACACACGTGCTATATTATAAATACCGTGGTTCTAAAATATACCATTGCTATTCAACATATTGGAAGTAGACCATTACAATTTACTCTAGGTTTGAAATATGCCATTAACCAAGCCTCCGAAGACGGGCCTCCGCTTCGTTCCCCAACTTGGCCATCTCATAAAAATTTAGATCACAACTCAACATCAGATACTGATATCCAATCTGTACTAATAAAACGTGAGTTTAAATTTAAACATTTTTTACCATAGTCTTCCTTACCCACCTACGTTGTCCACCGTAGATCTAATTGATCCAACTGTGGTTCTTGGGTGGTCCCACAAAAAATTTGATCAACCCAGGTTACACGAACAGAACTCCACAGAACGCCCGTTCCTGCAGTCTTTTTTCATTTGCCGTAGTAACAAAGGTTCGGTTTTTTCTGTCCTAATAAAGAACGAGTTAACTTAATTATTTTTTCACACGATGGCTTTCTACCCGCATGCGTCCTTAACAATTAGATCTGTTCGGTTTTTTAATCTAACGGTGTATTTAACGTTTAGATATGAGGTGGGCCCACACGAAGAATCATGTCCCACTATTGATACCGTCGGTAAGCCAGAACGGAGCAGAACGGCAGTTCCTGCTGTAATAAATTGGATGCGGTGTAACCTCTCCTAATTACTTTTCTCACCACGTGAAGTTATACCCACAAAAATAAGTTAATATATGGCCCATATACCAAGCCAATACAGAAGGGGGCAATAAATGACAAACATGTCGCAGGCAAAGCCCATACAACAAAGGCCAAATACAATGAGGCCCAAAGACAAAGATATAACATACAACGTACATAGATATATACAAATACATGGTCCCAAATCGTGAACGCAAATATGAACAGACATAGACATAATCATTGCTCGAATCCAACTAACAGCAAAGGCGGATCATTGAGAAAGAACGGGACATGTCAATCAACTGCGCCTTCCCAAACTTGTCCGACAGTGGTAGATGAGTAGAAAAATTCCGGGATACACATAGCGGAGCAAAGTTACTACAGAGCAATGGTCAGATCAGATGCGAGCAAGAATCCAAAAATCACTCAACAGTCAGACAGATGCGAGCAAGAATCCAAATATCACTCAACAGTCAGATGACGATACACATAGCGGAGAAAAGTTACTACAGAGCAATGGTCAGATCAGATGCGAGCAAGAATCCAAAAATCACTCAACAGTCAGATGACGATGTGAGCAAGAACCGCAAAACAAGAACACACAACAAATATACCATGTGTGAGAGGTGAGAGCTGCTGTGGCTGAGCACTGCAACCAAAGAAGCACTGCAACCAAAGAAGCTTGATCAGATAAGAAACGCTCCAGGCTGAAAGCAAACGAGGCAGGGAAGAAAGAAAATTAGAAAAAAAAAAAAGGGGAAAAGTGTGCATGATTTTTGACTCCAGATGGCCGTATCTGCAGGGCCTCGCGGCCTCACCGGTAGCAGATCTGCGAGAAGACTCGCACGTGTGCTCACCGCTGGCCGGACGAGATGCAACGCAGGAGAGAGAGGAAAAGCAAACGGGGGAAGAGAAGAGCTCGGCTGTCGGCGCTGCTTCCGTGTGAAGTGTGAAGAGAACAGCCGAATAGGTTTTAGGGTTTGCGGTCAATATATATGCCAGCTTGATCGAATCCTGGCTGTTCACTGAATCCAACGGCTCGGAGCGCTCGCGCAGAAGATTCTGGGCCGCGCGTTTGGCATATATGCGCGAGTTCGGACCCATAACGAGGCCCCCTAAAAACTTTTAAAACTAAAATTTATTTTCACCTTTTCTTTTATATTATAGAGATATTTTATGGTGGTTGGAAAGATATCCACCGAAGCTCCATTTTAATTTTTCTAGCTAAATTATTGCGCAATTAAAATGAACATGAAAAAAAATATTGGTACTATTCCCATCAATTTTGGTACCGGACCTACCTATTTAGTACCGTTTGGTACCGGTACCGTGGTACAGCCTATTTTTAGACCGTTGGATATCACTTGATGGATGGCTCTTATTTTTTTTCAACGACAGTAAAAGTCATATTGTATCGTTCCATCGTTTTCTGATTTGAATGTAAGGTTACATGCAATGGAGTGATCTATTTGATTCCTTACTCTAAATTACATTTGTCTTTGGTTGTATCCTCTGTATCACCTCCAATGTATATCTTATTTCTTTGTTATATTTCTTTACTACCCACCAATCTTTTTTATTAATTCTTCACACATTGCGTTGCGCTCAATTGCCTAAGAAAACCACCCTGGCGCCCTCTACAGATGTCACGTCGTCCACCACCTCACGTCGTTGCACATCCCTGCGAGGGCTTGTGGCGGTTGAGGTAATGCCGCGATAAGAAAGAGTGATTTAGATTACATATCTTGTTTCAATTAAAACATTAAACAAGCAAATGTAACACACCAAATCTAATATTCATATAATTTTAAAATTGAACTTATCACGTGGCTAACGACGGCTCCTCCATGGCCGGTGCGGAGAAGAGGAGGCGAAGCTCCTCCTCCAGGCTGCAGACAAGGCAGATCCAGCCTTGGAGGTCCATCACCGGCGCGGAGGAGAAGAGACGGGGGCAGAGCTCCCCCGAGTGGCGAGGAAGGCGGCCGACAGGAGGGGTCTGATGGTGTTCATGGCGAGGCTAGCGGCGACCGAATCCATGCCCTCACACTCCGGCGGCCCGCCGCCTCCGCCTCCTGGTCGAACCCGCCCCATCACGCCTCCTCCCTGCCGGATCTAGCTGATGGTGTCCATGGCGGGGCCGCCTGCGGCAGCCATGGTGCCTAAGGCGGGGCCAACTGCGACGACGGAGGAGGCCGTGAGAGAAAGAGAGGAAAGGGGTAGTGAGGGGGTTACGATGTCTGCTCCGCGGTTTTGTCTCACCCATAGTGGGTGAATGAGAGCCGTCCAAACAAATTGGATGAATGAGATGGAGGCATGGGCGAGTAGGCCTATTTAGCGGCTTGAGGGTAGACTGGGTGGACAGGTTTCTAGCATTTTTTTTCTTAACCAGCGATGCGAGTTTATTCTTTTCGCTATTAGAAGAGTTAAACTTTTTTGCAACTTAAAAAAATCAACTAAAACAAATATTATTTAAAAACAAATTTGTTTAAAAACTAAAAATTCCATGATTTATCTCTAAAATACTTAAAAAACCATATTTTCTCAAACATAAGTTTCATAAATAAAACTTTAAAGTTTTAATAACTTGAAAATATGCACGTGTATTTTTACTAGTTTCACCCAATGGTTGTGTACCCAACATCCCGACTAGACCTGGGCATGGGCCGCCCGACCCGGCAAACCCGACCTAACCCGCCCGAAAATAGCCCGACCCAACCCGACCCGGTCAACTCAACGGGCGGGCACGGGCCAAAAATCCCTGCCCAGTGGAAAGTTCAGGTCAGGCTCGGGCTGGAATTTTAGCCCGCGGGCCGGCCCGACGACCCGACAAAACCATCAGCAGGCCTAAAATCTCCCCTCCCCTCCCCTCCCCTCCCGGCCTAGCCCAGCATGCAGCACCTCCCCTCCCGTCCCGGCATGGCCCAACGCTAGAGCCTTCCCTCCTGGCCTGGCCCAGCACGCAGCAGGCCCAGCCTCTTCCCTAACCCTAAGGCCCCCTTGCGTTGGCCTGGCCTAGTGCCGCCCACTCCCCGCTCCCGGCATGGACGCGCCGCCGAGGCGCCGACTCTCTTCCTCGCGCGGTCGCACCCTACCGCAGGTACGCCGTCGCCTGCTCTCCTTCCTCTTCCTCGCGCGGTCGCGCCCTGCCATCGGATCCGTCGCCTCCGTCTTCTTCCTCGCCCGTCCTGGCCTGCCCGTGTCTGTCTCCGTCTTCCTTCTCTAGCCTGCCTCCCCACGCCCAGCTCGCCCAGGAGGCCAGGAGCTAGGACTCGCACCCGGAGTCGCCGCCAGCGACCCCCTGCTCGCCTCCTCTCCACCTCCTCTGCATCGCCTGCTCCACCGCCTCCGCTTCGCGCCGCCACTGAAGCCGTTTCGTCGGGCTGACGGGCCGACCCGCGGGCCGTCGGGCCAGGCGGCGGGCGGGCTCAGGTCACAAAATCCAGCCCGATGCTCAGGTCGGGTCAGGCGCGGGCCAGCACATGGAAACGTGGAGCCGACCCGAACCCGGCCCGACCCGGTGGATGCCCAGTCTAATCCCGACTCCCAATCGACCTGACCGTGCACCCGCTGCCCAGCCCAGCGGCACTCTTCTCCATGTTCGGATCCTCGTCCTATCCCATGAGCCCAATAATCTTAATGATTTAGGTCCGTTAAGGCCCAAAATCATGAAAAATGCATCACAAAATCATCAAATAAAAAATCATAGTACCAAATCGGTCATGAACATCGAATATGCCTGCACAAAAGCATCTACGGATCCATTGAGTTCAGCAGGCGAACACAAACACGGAAGCCAAGAAATTTCTCTAGATGGCAGAGACGCTGCGAGTCCACGAGGGCAGGGGGGAGGGGGGACCAGACGGAGCGATGGCGGCGGCGGCGGCGGCGCCCACCTGTGCGGCGGCGTCCTCGCTGACGGCGTGGCAGAGGGGGGCACCGCGTCGACGGTGCAGGAGGAGGAGCGAACGCCAGGCGGCCGGATCTGGAGGCGCGAATGGCACGGGAGCTGCTCCGCGGACGAGGAGATGGCGGCCCTCCACACCACTCTGCGGCGGCCGCGTCGACGTCGTGGCAGAGGGGCACCGCGTCGACGGTGCAGGAGGAGGAGGCCGGCCTCCGCCCAGCTCCTCTCGCGTTTGCGAAGGCCCGATAGAGAGAAGAGAGAGAGACTACGGACGCCGGACGTCACTCTCTCTCTCTCTCAACTGTATTTGATTTCCACCGACATCCTGGACGGCTCGTTCACCTCTCGGTGCTTCCAGAGGCCGTGCCCGAGCAGAGGTGGGGTTTGATTTTTTTTTTCCAAAGGTATTTTTTCTGGAATTTTCTTCATGCGCTAACAATGTATATATTTAGAAACGTGTACTTGCCTCACAAAAAATTCTACTTCCATTCCATAAAATAAAACGTATATTAATTTAGAAACTTTAACTAACAATTCTATGAAAAAATATATATAATGATTTTATATTTATTGATGATATATTTTAAAAGAAATCAGATTTACTCCTGTTTAGTCACCTGATATTTCATCAGTCAAATTGTTTTGTGTCTGTTTTGTTAAATTATTACATATATACCCAAAAATTACTATAATATATTGTTGTACTGTAATTTTTTGTATTGTGTTATATAATTTTCATATGTGATTGATGAATTGGATTCCATCAGTCACCTATGTGTTATGAATTGGATTCCATCAGTCACCTATGTGTTATTATAAAATGTGACTAATATATTGAATTTATTAAGTCATCATAAGAAGGCTGTTCGTTGAAAATCGGATGGTTGTAAAATATGACCGATAGAAAGTTAAATATCAGTCACTTGATGCGAAGACACACCCAAAAGAAATTCATCAAATTTTTAAATACCGCACCAAAAAATTATATGTATTATATTTGCCAAACAATAGCCAAGTATCTTATGAACAAATGGAGCAAACAATCAAAGTGAACAAAAATCTGAAAAAGTTTCCTGAGACATTCAAATCTTTTGATTATCACCGTTTGTAGAACCTCTAGGAAACAAGTATGATAACATAAACACTCGACACCCGGCTCGAGTTGGAGAGGGCTTTAATTCGTCATGTAGATGTGTTCATGCTACGCGCAATAGTTATCTCTGTCTGCCACATCCATTTGTCGCCACATCCATTCCCTATGATTCTACCAGATTGAATCAGTCGTCTGACTTCGCAAAAGCGTGGCATGGCTACACAAGCTATGACTAGAGGATTGGAAAACTATGGATCTCAACACAAATCTCAAATTGGACCCACTTAGATTGATATAGATCTGTCGTTGCCCCAGTTAATATAGTGTACAGATACAATCATACAAAACACTCAGGCACGACACGGTTGTACGTGCAACTGTGCCGGGCTGGCCCGTGGCCTGCTAAGGCCCGTTGTGCTTACTTCACATATATGAAAAAATGAGCAAAAATAAGCTACATTGTGCACATGTGGAGGTTCGAACCGTGGATGTTTAGCCTCCCAAGCACAAACATCACCAATCGATAGTGATTGGATTCAAATAGTGCTTTGATCTCAAGAGGAGTAAGAGAGGCACCTAGATATAGATCAATCATCGCCATAGTTAATATGTAGTCTAGATAATACTAGGGGAGAGATACTATGTCCAAAAGGTTGGCAACTAGGAGTAATCAATAGTGATTGGATCCAAATAGAGATTTGATCCAAAGAGGAGAATTAAGAGAGGATGAAGATAAGGGTAGAAATGGCATTCCCCCCCCCCAACTTCTCCCTAAGATAATAATAATATTATAATAGTTACGATGTGCTCTAGCAAACAACCATAATTTCATAATAGTAACCATGAAAGTTGACTGTCTCACATCAAACTTTGCCTATTGTTATGAAAAAGGCCACAATAAAAAATTAACAAATAATCCTCTATTTGACTCTATTTATTAAAACACATGTATATGTATATAGTCCCTTTGGTTTTAAAATAGTGAGTGTTTGGGTTTGCGTGTAGTGAATATATTTTACCTTTGACCATCAACATTTTTTCAAATATTTCAATTCACATTTCGAAATTGGTATGACTAGATTTGTCTTTAAGAGATTGTATTTTTAAAATATTACATGCTTCATATAGAGTATTTTGAATATACATACTGTTATTAATTGATAGTCAAAATTAGTGTTTTGGTGACAAGCATAGTTACAAATAATTTTGTTTATAATATAGTATTTGTTTGTAATATAAATTTAAAATTTAAAATTTTTTGGTCACGTGCGGGACGCACGTGCATTTTTACTGGTTTATATAACCATGCAAAATATTGCCAAACATGGGTCACGCATGGAAACAAGCACGACGCTGATCATCGGTGGATCATTTTATTCACTTACATATATATATAGTACTATATTTATACCAAAGTAGCTAGCTAATTCCTCAGCGCATATGTTGATGTCATGATTCAGCACATGTATATTACCGTAAAGGAAACAATTTTAGATGTTCAGAAAAGAAGAGTAACGAGACAAAAAGAAGTTACAAGAACGCCCCTAGCCATTATTCTATTTCCTGCGCCGGACGGGTATGGTGTTGTTGGGTATGGTGTTACTGGGTATGGTGTTGCTGTAGCTGCCGTCAGCTTCCTCTCAGCATCTGCACGTGAACATGCAAGCAGAGTCATGGACCATGGCTTTGCTAAAAATTAGAAGTACGTGATGTGCTTAAATCCTGAAGGTGTTGAAGAAATGACAGAGTGTGCGGCTTTTACCATGGGCTCCTCCAGGGGTTTCATTATTAGCAAACGAGGAGACGAGGAGAAGAGAGGCGAAGCACAGCACCACCAAGCCTGTTCTGCATGCCCTCAGAGTCATCGTGGTACTTTGTAGTTGCACTTACTGTTTTGGAGTGCGTATGTACATAGATGATCTGTTGGCGTTGGGAGAGCTAGAGACGGTTTTATAATGATTTGGTGCTAGCTAGCTAGCCACCAGACATGCCGATCAAAGTCAAAGTCAGCACTGCTGACTAGACTAAGTGTCCTATCGGTCGGCAAACGAATTGACTACGCTTGGACACATCACATACGGACATATATATTGATTATATACCCTATATAAACGAGGGAATTTAAAAAAAATGATTTGCACACAATTAATATATACGGACGGGTTCAAATCGTACGCAACTCTCAACCTCAACAAAAGAGAAATGCACAAAGCACGAGAGCAGAAAAAATCCAAGCAGCAAAGAACTAAAGCAAAGAGAAAGTATTACTGGTGCAAAGAAAAGGGACACAATGTCTAAGCCTGGCCAGTTCTCAAGTCCAAGCTTGTAAGCAGCTCTAGCTCACCGGACTATCTGGCACCAGGTACCGGACTATTCAGTGATACCGGACTGTCCGACAGTATGGTGTCAGACTATCCGGTGAAGCCAGTGGCACCTCAAGCTTCTACTTCCAAGGCAAATAGATCTGCCCAGTCACACAGCAAGGTTGGAAAGGAGAAAGCTCATACAAGCAAAGCAATAAATGAACCAAAAGGCTTCAGACAAAAAATTTGCTATAACTGTAGGCAAAAAGGGCATCTCGGTAAGGATTGCCCACGTGGTAACTTCACTCATCCCAACCTTGTCAATAAGAAAGCTAAAATGATTTGTGTACCAAATGGCAGCAGTGGTGAGTCAAAAGTGACCGGTTCACTCAAGGATCCTACTAAGGCTATTTGGGTACCCAAGATTTATGTGACTTATCTTAATGGATCCAACCAAGTTTGGGTACCAAAACATGCTTCAAGACCAACAGGTACTTTCAGGAAGCATTGAGGGTCTCGGCAATCTTGAGAAAACAAAATTACACATAAAACTATTGTCTCAAGATAAATTCTTCCCATCACAAGTCAAGACTTGGATTATTGATATATCATCAACCTCAATGACATTCGGAGTAATGTGTGCTTAAACAAGACCCTTGGTGATATAGGAATGACAACTCTTAGTGAGTGTGTCACGTCTAAGTCAATCAAGTTCAAAATTCCACTCCTATCTTATATTTGTGTTTTCTGTGGTATCTTGATAGCTTCTTTGTGGAGAATATAATTTAGTTGTGCAAGAACACAGGACCAAACTAATTGGGAAAGCTGAAAAATCTAATTGAATATGCAGCAACTGGAATCCCAATTACCGGACTGTCCGGTGACAATCACTGGACTATCCAGTGAAAGGGAGTTTGGCTACATCAAGCTCTATTCTCGGCAAAATAATCTCATGATTTAAATGAAATTCATAAAGTCTTGGTGACTGTAAGGATGTCAGTAAAATTCTTGTTTCATTCTTGACTATATATTTGAGCCTAAGTATAACTTCTAGTTTCCCAAGTTTGTTACAAAACTTAAGCATGCATATTGGTTATACAAAGACCATAAGCATGCATTTAGGGGGAGTAGAAATTATACCTAAGGCATTGTGGTTCTAACAACTCTCTGTGAGCAAGTTTGTAGAGCTTCAAGGAATATTGGTTAAACCAGAGAACTACTGGGTGAACCAAAACTGCAGGCATAATTGTTTTCGGTTGAGATAATCTTCAAGGTGGTTGAACTAAGACTTAGTGCAAAATCAGTGAAGATGAAGTCTCAAAATGATAAAATCAGGGCATTTACCAAAAGAATATACTATATCCATATCTTGTAAGTAAATTAAATCAAGGCCAAGGTATGAGTTTATGTGCATTGTAAGTGCTTTAGGTCTTGTAGCTCCTGTGTGGTTGTTGATGGATTGATTAGTCTCAAACTTCATGTGGATATTTGGTTAACACCTCTAAAACTTGAAAGCTCTTGAGTTTTGTCTTGAGAGTTTGGTGTTTCACATATGGTAGGAGGTATGAGCTAAATATGCCATTATCTCTGTGAAAAGATATTCAATCTAATCAACTCTCTTTGTGGGCTGGTTTCTAAGGTAAAGCTAGTGGTATATCATGTTTTGTCATGAGTTTGTCTCATGATGCTTTATTGAAACTAAATGTTTGGTTGATACTTTTATTCAAGAGTGCCTTTCATGTCTTAATGAGAGGAATATGAGTCAAACATGCTATTCATCCTAAGCAAGACTTAATATTTCACTAGTATAGCAAAATAGGATTTTGGAAAACATTTGTTGTTAAGATCTTTGTGATCAGCCTCTCTCTATGTGTGGTTATTGCTTCCTATGCTTGATTGTGCCTACCAAAATATAGTGAGACCTCCTGAGCTAAAATTCAAAATATCTCTATGGTTACAAAAGAATTTAATCTCCTACTCATCTACTTCAAAAATTATCTCTTGACTAAAGAATTTAGCAAAAATCTATGTGTCAAGTTCTATCTCTTCCATGAGGATTGTGCTACATAAAGAAGTCAGCAATTTTTCAAAGGATATGGCACAATTCTCAGACCTTCAGCTAAGTACAGGAAAATTAGTTTTCACGGGACTATCCGGTAGTGGCTACCGGACTATCCGGCTGTGGCTACCAGATTATCCAGTATCCGCAGTTTTAACCGGCCCGAGGGTGAAAGGATATCTACTAGTGCATTTACCCTCCTCTTCTTTCTACCGCCCATTCATCCTGCCTCTCTCCTGTGTGGCGACCCGAGGGAGATTCTTGGTGAACTTCTTTTTCCTCCGTGTATTTTAGGAGTTTTTGGTGGGGATTGGCCACTGCATCACCGGAACATCCTGATTCCATCGGCCTCTCCATCAGTTTTGCCCTAGGGCTCTCTCTCAAAGGTACTTTGTGCATTTTTGTCCCGATCTCTCTCCTTGGTGCATTGCTCAATGTTTCCTTTGGTAGAAGTACTTCTGCTATGCCTATCTATCATGCCCTAGGAGATCGAATCATTCCCATGGATAGTTTGGGAGATCCATTGTTTCTATGTCACTGGGCACTACCGGAATATTCAATAGGAGCCGCTAGACTATCGAGTGCTGACGGACTGTCCGGTAGAGGCTACCGGATTGTCCGGTGACACCCTATATACCTAGGACAGTGGGTCTTTTGGCTCTAGATTTATTCTTTGAGCTTCCAAATTTATTTCATATGATCCTTTCATGTCTTTATGACATTTATCTGCCAGTATATCCTATACATCTCTCCAATCATCAAGATTCTCAAGTCATATAAAATTTCTTGCATCTTGAGCCTAATCCTTGGTTTAAAATCTAAATGGCTGGAGAAGAACATATGAGGCAGTATGTCAAGCAGAGGAGAAAGTAGCTAGCAAAGAGGACAAGCCCACTGTCTGGCAGTGATACATCCTCTCCCTTGGATGACACTGGTGCTGGTGGTTCTCAAGGAAGGAGAGTTCTCAAATCCACTCATGGTCCTCGATAGGCTACTCCTCGTGGTGATATGAGGATTGAGGATGAAATAAGGCCAGCAGGATCATCCTCAGATGACGATGAAAGCGTGGATGATGAAACCTACAGGGTTGAGCCTAGACCTCATGACAAAGATCCTGCACCTGGCGGTGATGATGAGGAAGAAGAGGGAGAAGAGGAGGAAGAAGAAAATGTGACTCGTCGAAAATCTCCTCCCACAGCACAGCTTGCAAGGGAGATGTCCAAACCTGTTGGACCTCCCAACAAGAGAACAACTAATTACAAGTCCAAAGGCAAGCTTGAGGAAATTAGAAGTCAGAGGAGAAATGCCTATGATTCGAGATTTCACCCTAGATTTCAGGAGGATTTCTATGAGTCAGTGATATTCTCTAAGGAAAATCCTATCACTGGTGATCACTGGGTTGATTGGAACAATATGAAGGATAAGAAAGACCCAATCTTTGATCAGGTGATTACTGCATGTGAAAGGCAGAAAATCAACAAAATTATGGGCTACAGGCATGATTGGAACAAAGAGACGATAGCCCAATTCTATGCCACAGTTCACTTCAATGATACAGATGGAGATCCAAGAATTAGGAGATGGTGTAGATGACAGAGGGGAACACATACTCCATCACCTACCCAGAATTTAGCAACAAGATTGGAAAGCATGAGCCAGATTTCAGTAGGCCAAAAATCCATCTTGACAACTGTTTGCCTGATAATGAATTGAAGTTCATGTATCCTTCTCAGAATCAGATATATTGTGGGAGCAATAAGGAACTTTACACCTACTATACCTACCTGAACAGATTATTCAGGAAGACTCTTACTCCTCGAGTAGGTGATGCTTCTAGCATCTCTCACTATGCTAAGAATCTGCTAGCCAGAATGAGAGATGGCGCCAGACCGTTCTGTGTGACACACTTCATATGGGAGGAAATCAAAGCCATCTCTCTTGACCCATACAGAAGTTGTGCATATGCTCCGATCATCATGTTGATCATTGAGAAGACCAGTGGAGATACCTTTGTGTATGATGAGGAGCATAGACCCTTGAGGATTCAGAAGGCCACTCGTCCCATTGTGCCTACTGATACAGATGCTCCTTCCAGCTCCAGTGTGCCGCCGCTTGAGACTCAGGCACAGCCCGAGGTATAGCTAGGGAGGTGGTCACCTCAGAGGAGGAGAGGCAGTGGTCTGTTCACGAGTGAGAGGAAGAGGAGTTTGTCACCAATGGTACAGGCTTTCAAAGCTGTCATGGGTGCCCTCAAGTGCTTCAGGGCTAAGGATAAGGCTAAGAAGAGGGAGATCTGTAACCGCCAAATTATATCGGATAATAGGCTCGAGGGCATCTAGAGGCACCTTCAGATGCAGCCACCCCCTTCTCCAGATAGAGAGCTTGAGCAGGAGACAGAGGCTGAGAGGGAGGAGTTTGACGACCCCATTGCAGGCTATGGTGCAGCTCAGGGTCAGACCAGTGGTGCCTCAGTGCCACTACAATTCGCGCAGCCACCTCAGTTCTCTCAGCCACCTCAGCACAGCCTCCAGCAGCAGGCACCCCCATTTCCATTTTCAGGCACCTTGGAAGGCTTAGCTCAGTCAGCTGCACAGTCCTTGTTTGGCTTGGGTGATGCCTTTACAGCATCCTATTCTGGACACTCGGGTACCACTCATCCATGGCTACCTCCAGCTTCTCAGGACCACTCCCATACTCTTTACCTCAAGGAGGTATGGACTCCTCTAGTAGAGCTAGCTACTATGGAGCTCCTTTCTTTCAGAGTGGTGGTCAGGGCTCATCTGGGCAGCCTTCTTTCAGAGCGGCAGCCAGTTTCAGTTTAGGCAGCAGGGTGGCAGCTCCAATGCTGGATGGGACTAGGGCACTCAGTGAGTCCTTGAGGTACTTTCTCTCCCTACCTATGTCTTTTTGGTGCTTAATGACAAAGGGGGAGAAGTGCATTAAAGCTTAGTGCTTGGTTTCAAGGGGAGAAAGGAAAGAAGAAGAAGGACTTCATCGCAACAGCGGAGCAGCGGCTCAGTGCAGATCGAGAGCTTTCTTAAAGCCGCTTGCAGCATGTTTTATCTTTTCTATTTCCTTTCAGCTGTATCCAGTGTTGGTTCATGTATTGAACCATGTATCGAACTCCTAGTGTCATATGTTGAACACTATATCTTGTATTGAAAACCTCCTGTGTGATCTGTGTGAACTAGATGATAAGTTAAGGTTAAATCAGTGATAGAAGCTTTGTGGTTGTCTTTGTGACCCTTTGTGGCTTTGTGTTTTTGCTCGGTGGATGCAGACTGCTTCTACCGGACTATCCGGTAGAACCTGCCGGGCTATCCGGTGTGCCGAACAGTCCGGTGATGAGTTACCGAACTATCCGATAGAACGGCAGTAGCTGCATCACCAAGCATCCCTCTTGGTTTATTTTGTGTTCACCTTTGTTTCCTTTGTGATTACTGGAATGCTGAGACATTGAGGGAGCTCTCTTGGCACAAATATGTGCTATTGGGCATTTGAAGCTCAAATTCGAGTTTGTGTAACTCAAGCATATATTAACGGGAGCATACCAAATATTTGAAAATTCATGCACTTATGTATTTATCTTTTGTAAGCTTTAATCGGGGTTGTCATCAATCACCAAAAAGGGGGAGATTATAAGTGCAACAAAGCTCCTTAGTGGTTTTGGTATATTGAGTGACAACGCGATTAAAGGTCTAATCTCTTTGTGAGATGACTTGGCAGGTGTTCATAGGTATGTTAATTGTAATCAAGTGTAAATGAATAAATTATAATGGATATATCTCATGACAAAGCATGACTGTTCTCATATGTTGAGAAATAAGGCTATCATTGTATATTATTCTCATGATCACTGGAATGGATCTTAAATGGATATATTAATTGAATGCAATGCTCAAGTGCTGGTCATCTAATGATCCATTTCACGGTGGTGCACTTTGAGGATGTTAGTTAGTTGGTTTTCATCATTGAGAAAAGTGACATGGACTACATACTCTTCAAATGAAGATTAAGCTTATTGAACGGTTAATGAGCAAATGTTCTTCAACAACCTAATGAAGAGGTTTTCACTAATGAAGTCCAACTTATTCAGCTTGAAGAGGATTGCTCTCAGAAGAAGAAGCTCAGCTTGGCTATCTCTCTATATTGAAATCATTCATGACCGCATTATTTATCAAAACAAGAGGGAAGCTAAGCCTGAATGTCACTAGTCAACATGTGCTCTAGCTAGTTCAGAGAGTGTCGAGCCACTTCATCTTTAGTGATGTATTTGGCATCGAGTGTGATAGCTCTCTGATCCTTTTCTTGTGCTTAACTCTCAGCTAGGTGTATCTCTTATGGAGACAAAACACCTACACTTCGTATCTAGTGTCCAAGGCTTTGTGTCTTAGCCTCTCTGTTCAGGTGACCCTCCACCGGACTATCCAATGGGCTCTACCGGACTATCTGGTAGAGGGGTTTGAACCGCAACGGCTAGTTGGCCTCTACTAGACTATCCGGTAAGGGCCACCAGACTATCCGGTGGGGGCCTGACATAGGCCAATGGCTAGTTTTGGTGAGGAGAGTATTTATACTCCTCCTCCACCTCTTGTTGTGGTTGCTGCTTGAGTCTATTCCCTACGAGCCACTGAAAAAAATCGCAATTCCATAACTGCCATCAAAATTTTCAGAAGCCATATCTGCCACCGGTCAATTTTTGTCTGCCCTTATGAGCCATTGCCGTCAATTTCTGGACTAACGGCAGCTAACGGAGTGGGAAAAAGACAATATTGCCCTCACATCGGAAAACTTCCCTTCCCTCTATGCCACTCAAATCCACACTTATTCCAGGCTGAGGAGCTCAAGAAGCACACCGTTTGCAGTTCGTGACGTCGTCGCTGGAGAAGAAGGCTGAGGCCGAGCCAAATTGGACGCAGGCTCCATGCGGCCGCACCAGTGACCTCTGGTCTGCAACCATGCTGGCCCATCCAGTCACACTTGGCCTACAAGGTAGCGGCGTCGGCTGCGTCCAAGCCTGTGGGGGCTCCCAATGCCGGCTCACGCTGGGCACACGCACATGGGCAGCAGGACGCGGAGACGTCGATGCTAGGGGTGCGGGGGCATGCAGGTGTGGCCACGGTGGCGCGAGCCGACGGCGGGGGCAGCTGCACACGAGCGGCAGGGCGTGCCTCGGTAGGCGGGCGCAGATTTGCAGAGCTGACGGCAAGGCGCGGGAAGGTGCGCCTCGTGGAGGCGGAAGCGGAGGCGTCCGTGCTAGCCCAGGCCTTGGCTCCATGCGACGCCTCCTCCCTGCCGTCGTGGCCCCGGGCGGCAGCGGCCCCGGCCTCGGCCTAGGGCATAGAGATGGGGCGCGGCCGGTGAGAGCGATAGACGCGTGAGGAGGCGGGGGTGGCCACGTGCTCCACAGCCCGCACTCCACCACCTCGAGCTGCTGGTGGCTTGTGCACATGGATGACGGCGGCCAACGCGTCCAGATTGGAGCGTCGGCTGCTAGCATTGCAGAGCTCTCGACGTGGAGGAGGTCTGTGAGCGACGGGTGGGGCAGCATGATGGAGGCGCGACATAGCGGGCACATCGCGCGCAAACTGGCGGCAGGCCGGGGGCGCCGAGGCGGAGGCGGGCGTAGCAACGATGGGGCGGCCATGGTAGTGCGTAGGCGGTGGGGGATGTGGCTGCGGTGGTTCGAGCCATTGGCGGGGGTGGCTGCGCGCGGTTGGCGGTGGGAGCACGGACCACTGGAGCCACTGCCACGCTGTGCCGGATCCATGCCCATGGCTGCATCGGCTGTGGAGAGGAACAGAGAGGCGAGGTGGAACAGCAAGTGAGAGGGGGCAAAACTGCCATTTTAAGAAAAAAGTGAAATATGATATGGTCAATCTGAATGTTGACAGTTAAAAATTGGATGACAATGGCATAAAAGGCCAGACAAAAAATGACCAGTGGCAGATATGGCGAAATGAAAATTTTGGTGGCAGTTATGGAATTGCGATCTTTTTTAGTGGCTCGTAAGTAATAGACTCTTGGTGCTTCCCTCCAACGTCCATATACTTTCAGAGGTTGGAAAAACATTCCCCAACCACTAGACTATAGATTGATCTATAGCGTGGGATTCTAAAGTTGGGAGAGATTATTTGAGATTGAGCAAGGTTCATTGCGAGCATCTAGCTTCTAAGCACAGTTGGCAAGCGATTCTGGCAAACACTTTTGTTACTCTTGGAGGTTTCCTCCTAGACGGCTAGAGCGTCCCGAAGGTCACTCTCTTGAGAGTGGTACATTTCTTGTAGACGATTACCCTGCTCTTTGGAGCAGTGCTAGTGTGCATCCATCATAGCCTTGGTGGCTGTTGAGGGGAGGCCGTGAGTTGAAAAAGACTCGAACTCTTGGTTGGCGCCTCAACGAGAAAGTAGGGCACCCATGGGTGTGACCGAACCTCGGTAAATAAATCCCGTGTCTCATGTGATGTGCCCCTACTAGGAGCATGCCTCAAGCTTTGTGCTTGAGTGCATTTCTTTATTGCATTTACATTTGCTTCCGCTACTTTTACATGTTTATGCATGAAGGTTGGACCGACGCCTAAGAGGGGGGTGAATTAGGATTTCTAAAAACTAAGGCTCACTAAAAACTACAACTAAGCAAAACCTATGCAAAGTAAATCTAGTTGTGCACTAAGGTTTTGCTAAGTGTTGCTACTTCTACCGTGGCCAAGTCTTGCAACCTAGTTCCACCTAGAAACTTACCTATCAAGCTAGTCTAGGAAAGTAAGCAGAAAATTGCAAGAATGTAAATGCGGAAGCTAAAGGATAGGTAGAGAATGCAAACTCCCGATGACGATGTCGGTAATGGCACACAAAGATGACACGGCGATATTTTTCTCGAGGTTCGGAGAGGCCAACGTGCCTCTACCCCCTACGTCCTCATTAGCGCTCCACAAAGGGCTTTGCTCTCGCGCAATCCTTAAAGGAGTGCAGGCTCGCCCACAAGAGGGTGGAGAATGGCAAAGTGGCTTCCTCAGAAGCCAAGCAACCACAGTCGGGTATCCATATATCCTCGGTACACACCCACATGAGCCCTTCTCTCGCGTAGTCTTTGACTACGGCCTCGCCCATGCAAGTGTAGAGGATTGTCGGGGCTGTTGGGGTCTTCCGAGTCCTTCTCACGGAGCTACCCCGCCGCCTCCACTATGGGAAGCTTTTGGCCAACGTGCCGAGGGCCTTTCTCCCTCTCACAAGATGGTGGCAGCCACTCCACACTCCGGAGGGTCTCGCAAGACTTACAAGCCGCACTTGATACACTAAGGTCATGCACGCAGGCATGGAGAATAGACAAGGTGGCCCAAGCAAGGACAATGCACTAAGCACTAGCTATGCCGGATGTGTCTAGTTTTGCTCTTGAGGTGGTTGGGCTCTCAAATGGTGTTGTTACACTTCAAATGGGCATGAAGAATGTGTATCAACACTTGTGCTAGCTCAAGATACTCCAACCACGAAGTAGAGGCCGACCAAGGGGGTATATATAGGCCACACCACCAAAACTAGTCGTTGGGAGCTTCCTGCTTATTTCTGTGGGATCACCGGACTGTCCGGTGATAGCATAACCGGACTGTCCTGTGTGAGTCCCCAACTAGCCGTTGAGTCGAACATTGAACTGGAATTCGACCGTTGGAGGTCATCGGACCGTCTGGTGCTATTGGACTGTCCGGTGCGTGTTGGAGCACGGGTTTTCACCTTGTAGCTCGTTCTGTCTATAATGTCCGGTGAGTTACCACCAGACCGTCCGGTGCTACCATTGGACTGCCCAGTGAGTGTATGCGCCGGAACTTGGTCGATCTGACTCCACTGCCTATATCGTCCGTTGAATTACACCGGACAGTCCAGTGCAACCATCGGACCGTCCAGTGTGTGTATTTCGCACAGGGTCTTGAATCTTCAGCTCCTTGCTCGGCCCCTTGTAGGCATCGGACTGTCCGGTGCTGCACCACCGGACTGTCCGGTGCATGCATTTTCTTCTGTCCTTGAGCCAAAAAATCGGCCCGCTGACCGGCCAGCGGGGCCGCCAAGTCAGGACCCTCGCTTGCAACTTGATGGCAGCTTGGATCTTTTCTTGTGTCTTTTAGATCCTACTTTGAGGTGTTTGTACCCCAAGTCCACGTTTTGCACCCCGGGACTTAGACAAAAACACTTGTATGCTAATATTAGTCTCATGGCACGTATTGTCACTTCAACCACCAAAATCACATTAGGGAACTAAGCACGAGGCTTAAGGTCCATTTTCCTTACAATCTCCCCATTTTTGGTGATTCATGACAACACGACCAAACAAGCAACAAAAGATACTAATTGAAGAATACAATCATGCTACTTGCTAGGATGCAATGCAAAGGCAAGATCAAAGATGCTAATGGAAATATGCAATAATACCAATTGACATTTTATTCCACAAAATATTGGAAGAATTTGCTCATGTCTTGCCCTTGCCATGATCTTCTCCCCTTCTTGTGATCAATGGGCATAAGGCTCCCCCTTACTCCAATTCCACTTTCCTCTTCTTCTTGAACCATTTGCCTTGATCTTGATCTTTATTTCTCCCCCATTGTTCTTGATCATGCGGCAACCCCCTTTGGTCCTCTTTGATCTTCCCTTCCCGGTTCATGTTCAACTCATTGTATGCTTGCTTAGGTCCTTAATTTCTCCCCCTTTGGAATCAAACACCGAAAAGAAAAGCATTAAAAGCACAAGGGAGAGTCCCACACACTATGATCTTAAGATATGGAAGTCAAATGGATCACAATGCATGAGACTCACATAACATAGGCTAAACTCCCCCTAAATGTGTGCATACATAAGATGGTAGATGAACCATATGCACATTTAATCATTTGAGACAAAGGGAAGCTTAAACTATATTATGCACAGAGATAGCTCTAAATAATTGAAATGTACACCAAGGAAGGTGTTACCATGTTGAAGCTCATTTTCCTTTAATTTCATGCGTACCTCTGGGGATATGGGTGAGACTGCACACATGATAAACTTGAAAACATTATAAGTCTCCAAGTAACAAACCATAGGATAGGCTCCCCCTAAAAGTGTGCATACAAGCTTTGAATTGCTTTGTGAGAGACATGCACTAGACATTCAAGTCCAATTGAGGAGCTCACCCTATGATTTGGACCTAAACTAATAAACCATGTAGGTTGCTCATGGGTTAGACATGAGACATAAACAACCTACCATAAGATAGCCGAAGCATGCATTACTTGAATTTAAATATGTTTATGCAAACCTAGGCAAGAAAGGCAACTAGATGCTAAAGGAAATACCAAAAAAAAAAAACAAACCTAGCTACCACAAAAGAAGGATTTGGGTATGAGATGAATTTCTTCACTTGGCTTTGTAACTTGAAACCTTATATCCAAATGTAGCCAAGTCTCCAAGTCCTCTCTAGCCCTTATGGCTCTACGGTGCCTTGGGAGTGACGCTCTTCTTTTGTTTTCCCTCTCTCTTATTGGCCTCCTCTTTTCTCTTCAACCTACACATGTAGGACTTGTGGCTTTCCTTATTGCAAAAGAAGCACACCACGGTTTGACTCTCCTCAAGCTTCTTCACCACCTTGGGGCGGTTATCTTGAGAAGGTTGGGCTTGCTCCCTTTGACCTTGTAGCCTTGCCACATCCTACATGAGCCGATCCACCTCTTGCTTAAGTACCTCAAATTTTTCCTCCCTACAAGTTTCTTCATACCAACTAAGAAATAGCTTGCAAAGGGATGAGTGAGGTTTAGCATTTAAATCAAGGCAAGAGGTAGAAGCATCCTTTTTAGATTTTTCAAAAGAGAGCATGGATGCATTACTTGAAGTAGCTTTTAATTCAAGAGGGTCAACTTTCTTTGTTAGCTCATCATTATGGTCTAGGAACATATGATACTTAAGCACCAATTCTTCATAATTGGTTGATGAGCTAGCCAATTGAGCTTTAAGACTCTTGTTTTCGCAAATTAATCTAGCTACTTGTTGTTCAAGTTCATTAGGGGAGAGGGCACCAACATCACTTACATCGCTTTCATTTTTACCTTGGGCCATAAGTCATTTGTGCGATGTAAAGAATGTTTTGCGCGAAGTAGACTTGGTGGAGTGTTTTTTATGATGATCTTCATCGCTTGACACATCTACACACATGCCGATGCTCATAAGCGCCTTGTGCCTATCTCTTCTCTCTTTTTCCTTCTTCTTGAGCTTGTGCCTCTTCTTCTTCTTCTTTTCCTCCTTAGCAATGATAGGACATGAGTACATGTAATGCCCTTTCTCACCACATCCAAAGCAACCACCTTTTCTTTCCTTCTTCCTTTGGCGGTTGTGCTCAATTTCCTCAATGGTGATAGGGATGCCCTTGGAGTCGAGTTTCTTCAATGCCTTCTCCATTCTCTTGATCAACATTGCAATTTCTTCATCATCATCATCTGAGGAGGAGCATTGGGCTTGATCATCTTCATCACTATCTTCTTTTTCTTCTTTACTTGAGATTGAGTTTGCTTCTTTCTTGCTCTTGCCCTTCTTCATCCTCTTCTTTTCACCATGAATGGTGAGAGCATGTGACTTGGATAAAGAGGTGTATTGTTCAATCCCTCGGTATTGCTCAAATGCAATGATCTTGCCAAAAACCTTGGTGGGCGTCAAGGTGCTCATATCTTGTTGGAGAAGATAGGTGATGATGCTTGCATATTTGTCTTTTGGAAGTACTTCGACAATCTTCCATGCAACATCGGCATCGCTTAGCTTGGTTTCACCTATTGAATTGAACTCATTGAAAATAACATTTAGGCGTGAGTACATGTCATTAGCCAATTCATTAGAAAGCATAGTAAAAGAATTTAAAGCACGCTTAACCAAGCCAAGCTTTTGCTCCTTGACGTCACTTGTACCGCCATGGAGTGCTTGAAGGGATTCCCAAATCTCATGAGCGCTTGAGAGGCTACATATTCTACTAAATACATCAATGCTCAAAGAACCGAACAAAATGTCACGAGTAATGGCATTGAATTGTATTTCTTTCTCATCGGCTTTTGTGGGTTTTGCCAAGAGACCGGTTTTGTTCCTTCTTTCGTCACTCGCCAAATATCTAACCATACGGTCTCTAGATAACTGGCCATTCTAACACTCCAAAAGGGATAATTCGTGCCGTCAAAGTGAGGAGCGCTACCGGTACTCATCCTCCCACTCTAAGACGTCTCAAATACTCAATCTGTTGGTGAAGCCAAAAGTCCAAATATGAGTTGTGAGCTCTAATGACAGTAAAATGGTCTAGTTTGAGCGGCCCGGCTCTGATACCAATTGAAGGTTGGACCAACACCTATGAGGGGGGGTGAATTAGGATTTCTAAAAACCAAGGCTCATTAAAAACTACAACAACTAAGCAAAACCTATGCAAAGTAAATCTAGCTGTGTGCACTAAGGTTTTGATAAGTGTTGCTACTTCTACCGTGGCTAAGTCTTGCAACCTAGTTCCACCTAGAAACTAACCTATCAAGCTAGTCTAGGAAAGTAAGCACACAATTGCAAGAATGTAAATGCGGAAGCTAAAGGATAGGCAGAGAATGCAAACTCCCGATGACGATGTCGGCGATGGCACATAAAGATGACACAGCGATGTTTTTCCCGAGGTTCGGGGAGGCCAATGTGCCTCTAACCCCTACGTCCTCGTTAGCGCTCCACAAAGGACTTTGCTCTCGCGCAATGCTTAAAGGAGTGTGGCCTCGCCCACACGAGGGTGGAGGATGGCAAAGTGGCTTCCTCAGAAGCCAAGCAACCACGGTCGAGTATCCGGATCCCCGATACACACCCACACGAGCCCTTTTCTCGCGTAGTCTTCGACTACCCACACAATGGTATAGGATTGTCGGGGCTGTTGGGGTCTTCCGAGTCCTTCTCGTGGAGTTACGCCGCCGTCTCCACTATGGGAAGCTTTTGGCCAACGTGCCGAGGGCCTTCCTCCCTCTCACAAGATGGTGGCGGCCACTCCCCACTCCGGTGGGTCCACAAGACTTACAAGCCGCACTTGATACACTAAGGTCGTGCACGCAGGCACGGAGAATAGACAAGGTGGCCTAAACAAGGATGCACTAAGCACTAGTTATGCCGGATGTGTCTAGTTTTGCTCTTAAGGTGGTTGGGCTCTCAAATGGTGTTGCTACACTTCAAATGGGCATGAAGAATGTGTATCAACACTTGTGCTAGCTCAGGATACTCCAACCACAAAGTGGAGGCCGGCCAAGGAGGTATATATAGGCCACACCCAAAACTAGCCGTTGGGAGCTTCCCACTACAGAAAAATAGTATTTTTTCGTGGGTCAAAAACCCACAAAAATAGCCCAAAACCCATGAAAATACATCTTTTTCGTCGGCAGGCTGACGAAATTCTTACCTGAAAGAATTTCGGACGAAATTACACAGGTAATTTTGTGGGCCCTCACGAATTTAACTTAATTTCGTGGGCTTGCCCACGAATTTACCCCGGCCGACGAAATTACAAGCATCGGGACAGATAATTTCGTCGGCCACGTGGACCCACGAAATTAAGTGATGTAATTTGGTGGGCCCTGTTTGGCCCACGAAATTACAGCATTTTTTGTTACAAAAATAATAACATACTCAGAAAAATTACATAAAGCACAGAAAAATCAAAAAATAATCTAGAATAATTATACAATATAGTACAGTCACAATCCACCAAACAGATAACACTCATACAACATACAATCATAATCCACCAAACAGTTAACAATCATGCAAAAACCCGGGATAGAAGCAGTGAATAGGATCATAGCAATTAGAATCCATCCTCTTGTATGCCATTGCCTGGCTATGGCGTGGTTTATGGCCTGAAAATAATCAGGAAAAAAATCGGTAAGTTTCAGAAAATTCTAGCAGGTTTCATATATCCAGCTAAGAGACTATAATCCTAGCAGGTTTCATATATAGGCATAATAAACAAGCATACTAAGGATTAAAGAATGCAGATCATAACTGACAGACGGCATAGCTTTAGAAAGACCATTGAACAAATTCAACAGACCATAACTGTACAGGAGTGTACCACACACATAACCAATTGGGGCCACAAAGCAAGATGACTTTGGCTTCACTGTTTTTCATAATGACATGCATGTTAGAGTTAGGCCACTACACATATTATGAAAAATTAGATGTCTACTTGGCTACATACCCTAGTGCTATACACTTCAGGTACCACACCGTACCAGACAGTTTCAAACATGGCACAGATCCTAATTTATGGAACAGAGGGAGTAAAATGTTAGGATAGATTGCATTTGATTTTCTTATGCCATACTGCTAAGCACTTATTTCATGCAAGCACAAAACTCTTTTGATTCTGAAGCATATTATTGGCCGTAGGAACTCATCTAAGTCACTTATATCAGCTATAATTAGCATTAGAAATGGACCGACCCTGTTGGCTGGCCCGTTGCAGCATTAGTGACAATGACTACTTTCAGTACTGCACCAAACTTGTTGAAATGGCGAGATAACGAGTCCTTGGTGGCAGCAAAATGAACCTTCAAATAATTTGACAGAGGTAAATAAAGGCATCCAAAGGCATGAAACAATAAGGTTGATGAGAATACATAGATCTAATGGCATGAACCAATAAGGTTGATGAGAATATATAAGTACTCACATTGCTAACATAGAGGGTTCTTGAATCTGCATCCTCAGTCGGATGTGCTGTGCTATATGAAACTGCAACTGCGAAGAAGAAAAGATATAGTAAATGACACCGCCTTCAAGATTAACCAATTTTCATCGATAACTGGTAGTAACAATTACTTGCAAAACACATTAAAACATTGTATTTACAATCAAGTATGGCAAACAACAATAGAACCTTGCAGATTTTTGTGTTACTAGTAACCACACATTTGTTGTTAGGCAAGATGGACAAGGGGCAACATATGTGATATTACATTAGCAACGATAACATAGGTTTTTAATACCATGCAAGTTGGGGTAGGCTACAATTTAATTGATATTAAGGTGCAATGATGCTGGGTTAACTAGTGGCATTACCTTATATGTATCAGTATTATTAATTGTTGGAAAAAGAAAGGACACAAAGCCAAGAGGAACAATTAGACACAGTATATACCACATGGAGGACTCACATGTTTACACTATGAACAGATGAAGGAAAGAAAGCCATTACTGCAATTTTATATAGTAGATATATGCTACATACCAGATGGTGCAGATCGCTGAGAATCCTTTTGGACTTCTGCATGACCCAATTCCTGAGTGAATTTCATATCAATCATGAGCAAATTTACCCAAGCATTACTCCATACATCCATAAATAGTCAGGGAATAGCCCAAGAATAGAAAACAAATGATCAAAAGAATAGAAAACAACATTAATGAGAATCATAATCAACAAGATTACATGATGTGCCATTCTGTTAACTGCTAAGAGCATGCCAGCTGCTGTATTCTCATCCAAAGCTTCATTTGCATAGCAAATGGAAACAGATGTTTATAGGTGATCATGGAGAGAGACAGATTCAGAATAAGTAACCATGCTCATTTTAGTTCAGTAGAAGTACTAACAAGTGTGATTATCCATGAGTCTATGCGCTCAAACCCTAGCAAAAAGAGAAAGAGAATGAGTAGGGGAAAAGGAAGACAATTTAATTTTTATATGTATATATGTTTTCATGAGCAAGTGATATGTAGCCATATATAATTACGCATCTATTTGTGAATCTCCCCTTTTCTCATGTTCCTATATTTATTGCCATGACTGATAACAGAAGGGCAAAAAAACATGACACTGCCTGCTTGCTGTACATAATGGTTGGTGGCTGAAATTTAGATGTTTAGTGATGAAATCTCTGTGTTACACAGCTTCATTTACAGAAACATTAGAGAGGAGAACTTTTAGTATATTACTTAGGCACAATCCACGCCAATATTTAAGATATTACTACTTGCCAAACCCTAAGAATGGACAAGCACTGAGGAAGGTAGGGAGGAGACGAGTACCTAGATGGAGGAGGCGACCGGGTGAAGGATCTGCGCGGCGGCGCGGGGCCGAGCAAAGGAGTCGGCGCGGCGGCGGGCGGCGCGGGGCCAGATCCGGAGCAGGAGAGGTGGCGGGCGGTGCGGGGACGCGGCGGGCGGCACCGGACCGGGGCCGGTGGGGAAGCCGGCCGGCGGCGACGCGGGGTTGAGCAGGGAGTCGGCGCGGGGAAGAAGCCGTCGACGGCGGCGGCGACGAAGAACAGCGCGGCCGCGTCCTCCTCGACGGACACGTCCGCGTCGGCCGTGAATGGGAGGCGCCGGATCCGGGCCGGGGAGGCCCGCCGCTACGCCGCGCCAGGGCCGGGGAGGTGCCGCCGCGCCGAGTTCGGGCCGGGGAGGCGCCGCCGCGCCAGGTGGAGGAGGGGGAGGCGCCGCCGCGCGTCCGCACCTGGTCAAGGCCTCGGAGGCGGCTGGCGGCGGGGATGGGAGGCGACAGGTGTGTGGCTGTGTGTGAGTTAGGGTTGAGCGGGTGAATATATTAGGGTGTGGGCCGTAATTTCGTGGGCTGCTCTGAAAAGCCCACGAAAATACTATAATTTCGTGGGTTTCATAGGCTGACGAAAATAAGTGTCGGATTTTGAATTCTCTGGAAGGGAATATTTTCGTGGGCTAACTTTAAGGCCGACGAAATTGAGTCTATTTTCGTGGGCTCTTGGTTATTGCCGATGAAATTAAGGTTATTTTCATCGGTTTGTGGTACCGACGAATTTAACTCACATAATTTCGTGGGTCGGACCACGAAATTAGTTCGGCCCACGAAAAAATACAGTTTTCTTGTAGTGTCCTGCTCATTTCTGTGTGATCACCGGACCGTCCGGTGATAGCAGCACCGGACTGTCTGGTGTGAGCTCCCAACTAGCCGTTGAGTTGACCGTTGAACTGGAATTCGACCGTTGGAGGTTACCAAACCGTCCGGTGCGTGTTGGAGCGCGGGTCTTCATCTTTGTAGCTCGTTATGTCTATAACGTCCGGTGAGTTACCACTGGACCGTCTGGTGCTACCACCGGACTGTCCGGTGTGTACGCGCCAGAACTTGGTCGATCTGACTCCATTGCTTATATCGTCCGGTTAATTACCACCAAACAGTCCGGTGCAACCACCGGACCGTCTGGTGTGTGTATTTCGCACCGGGTCTTGAATCTTCAGCTTTTGGCTCGGCTCTTTGATGGCATCGTGACCGCCAAGTCAGGACCATCGCTTGCAACTTGATGGCGGTTTGGGTCTTTTTTTGTGTCTTTTAGATCTTCATTTGAGGTGTTTGTACCCCAAGTCTACCTTTTGCACCCTAGATTTAGACAAAAATACTTGTACACAATTATTAGTCCTATGACACATGTTGTCACTTCAATCACCAAAATCACAATAGGAAACTAAGCACGAGGCTTAGGGCCCATTTTCCTTACAGTGCAATCTCTTGTTGTAAGTGCTGGTGTACAATGTACAAAGGATATACATCTCTAGAAAAACCATTCGGATACCATTGTATAGCTCAATAAGTATTCTTGTGTACATTTGCATTCTTGGGTTTACTCTCTGTGTGACACCGGACTATCCGGTACAGGACTGACAGTTTTATTTTAAGTGGTGAAAATTCTACATTAACCTATTTACCCCTCCTCTAGACGGTATCAAGATCCTGAATCAAATCTATCACAGCAACCATAAAAACGTGGCGAGTGCTTAATCCAACTAAGTGAATGGAAAATTGCAGATACCTTCGTTTTGGCACAGTCGACTAGTCGACGGCAACGCGCGGGACCACAGGCCGTTCGCGTCTACTATGTACCGCGGTGCAAGTGTTGAACTGTTCCACCGGCTGGCAGACAAATTACACTCATCCCGGAAATACCGGTAAAACAAGATTTGTACAGGAGTGCTAGTCTTTGTGGACTCCACGCAGGCTCCGGGTAACCACCGTACACGCCTGCGATGTCAAAAAAACATGAAAACTGACGTGTGGTAATTGGTTCGGCACCGGCCGTCAGGAAAACTGACCTGAGGCATGTTCAGCGGTCTGTGTATACTAGTCCCCAGACACCTCATTTTCTACGCGCATAAGCATAGCAGCAGATGTGTGCTGGACGACAGGTTTTCTTTACCTGCCCATTCATTGTTCATCAACAATGACACACAGTTTGGCATAGTCCGACGGTGAAGCCGTTCTCTTCCTTCTGGCAGACGGCATTCCGCAGGGCCACAGGTTCGTATACCCACCCGGACTAGCGGGTGCAACCATTCTTCCTTCCGGCTGCCAGACAAATCACAATGACAAGCCACAGCGATACAAACAGTCAACAAGCAACCACATCAGAGAAAGCTAGGACATGTAGAAGCACCGGTAGAAAAAGGGAACGCACGGGGTGTTTGGTTCAGATTACGAGAATTCGGTGAAGCATCCGTTTTGTTCGTCCATTCTATGTTAGCACAGTGGAACACATTGACCTTCTAAAAAGCAAAAGAATGAAAGTAATAGGCATTACCGACAGGTTCAATCTCTATTACTGTATAGTATAAGGGAAACAACACAGTGAATCTAATGCAACTTGCCTCATATAAATTGGGTATCTATTTATTTTTCTACAAATTCGCAAGACCATGAATGTATTTATGGAGATGTGCCCATGTGGCAATTTTTTAGGTCCGACTCCGAGTTTAATCGGCTCTGAGACGGATCGGGACTCAGCTGAGCAAGTCCGGCTCGAAACTCGCAGATGGTCTGTGCAAGTTGGACTTCAATCAAGACTCAGATACTTGATCCGCAAACAATTAGAATCCTGATGGACCTGTATGTGGGAAGGCACATAGTGGAGGCTATAAATATACATGGATGGTACGACTGTGTGCGTGAGAACCATCACAACAAAGGTTTCCGAAACTCTAGCCGTGCCACAGTCCAATCTCTCAATGTTGGTGTTTGATACTAGCAATGCACCACGGGGTGTGTCACGTGATGCTTTTGGGGTGGCGAGATCGGCGTAGCTCGATGGTTCGCGTAGATATGCGACAAAACACAAAGGTTTATACAGGTTCGGGCCGTGAGATGCGTAATACTCTACGTCCTGTTGGCGGCGAGTTGTATTGATCTGAGTTCTCGAGGTTACAACGAGGGTTTGGAGGCTTGGTGGCTGGTGTGTGATGAGATGATTGATTCTCTATGTAGGGTTCCCTCACCCGCCTTATATAGTCCAACAAGGCTTGAGTTACAAGTAGGTTTCCATCTATGAGTCCTACTCAGCTTGAAATCCTAAAGAGTACACAGAATCTACAATTATACGCTTCCTTTTCTGAGTCCTGCCGCTTCTAAAATACAGAGTCCGAACCAACTCCTCTACGCCTTTTCTGAATTACCGGGCCTTGACTTGGTCTTCAAGCTCGTCATCCGTTCTCGGGCCCATAAGACCAGTCGGCAGCCCGTACAAGGGTCTGCTGTCTCTACTGGGCCCTCCAATGGCCCATGTACTGAATTCACGCCGTGAGGGTCTAGGGGATATCTATCCCCCACAAACCCCCGAGGCTCGAGTTAATTTAGGGATTAATTGACTCGAGACTCCATAAAGAATAATATACTGCTCATGAGTTTCTCATCGTGAGTCAATATTGCTTCTCATGGTGCACCACCAGGTGTACCCCATGGGGTAGCCCTTGAGCTTCAAGTTGACTTGATTATCAATCAGCTTGAAGATCTAAACTTTCTGATCAGACTTCACATAATACAGTCCTCAAGCGCCGAGTCAACTTGAGAAATAGCAAATCCTCTTATCTGAGTTACCATCTATTCCCAGTTTTTCGAGTCATAGAAAACCGACTCAAGCTTCCTGTTTTCTCGGATTTTTAGAAAAAAGAATAATTTTCCCACAAATCCCGCACCCCATGGGGTTAACCCAAAGGGAACGAGCAGAGGGTACCGAGGAGTTACCCGAAAAAGCCCCAAAAAACAGGAATCTTTTGAATATGCAGCAGCTGCTGCTCGCCTAAGCGATAACTGACGAGTGGAGGAAGTCGAAACGACGCATCCAATTGAATCGTGTTCACAAAGATCGAAGTGGGGTGGCCGTACTATAAGAGCAGAGCCATCGCTCCTCCATCCATTACACCTCACCGAGTACCCAGTTCTTCAAGAAAAAACCCCAAGAATTCCCCACCCTCTCGCTCTCAGCCATGGCCGGAGGATAGGGAAAGAAGCGCGCCCACGCCAGCGAGGAGGAGTATGAGGACTCCAACAACACGTTCTTCGGCGGCGCGTACGACGGGGACTCCTCTGACGACGGCTCCTCCACTGAGGAGGAGCCAGCCCCCGAGGAGACGCCGCCACGGGAGGACGAGTCGGAACCCGACACCGACGACTCCCAAGGCTACGATGCCAAGGAGCGCGCCAAGCTCTGAGGCCTCCGTTGCACCGCCTTCCAGGACTCCGACGACGAGGAGGAGGACAGCGAGGAGGAGGACTCCGAGGACGATGACGACGACGACGACAATGCCCCCGGCGGCCATGATGGCCCGGGTGGCCACGACGGCGACGACGACGGCCATGACGGTGGAGATGAGGCCGATGCTCTGGCCTCCAAGCGCCGCCGCACCTCCGGGCCTCCGGCCGGACCGTCCACCGGCCACTAAGTGTGCCACCGGGCTGTCCATCTTCACCACCACCATTGATTAGTAGTAGTAGTTTAGGACAATCTGCCTATATATGTAATCACCACCATTGTAATGAACTATGCTTATATAATGAAATCCACCGTATTATCCTTCGTTCTTGAGTTCGTCTATGTGTTCTCATTTTGAAAAGCTTGCATCCGAGTCAATTGCTTCTTTTGAGTTCTTTGAAGAAAAGACGAAATCGTCATACAACAAAAGAACTCGCACTTCACTATGCCCAGAGTTAGGTCAAGATTCAACCTCACTGGGCCGAGTTAGAAACCTCATTCTCCGAGTAATAGAGAATATGAACTTTTGCTATGTATACCGACTGAACAACTGTTCTTAAGAAATCATCCCGACTAAAATGGACGCCTTAATTCTAGTGCAATCTGACTGAAATTTTTACGTCAAGAGATCCGAGTCAACCTTAACGATATCCGCCAATTCCGTCAATCCACGTGAATTGTTACTGACGGCGTCAGGGTTATTTGAGATCTATACCCTGAACCAAAGTTCCCTTATCCAAGAGCTGTACTGCCGTTCTTCCCCATTGAGACCGCCGCCACTATTGTTTGAAATCAGAGTGCCACTGCATCCGCTTCTTCTCGAATCTCCAACCCAATGGAGACATCCACATCCATGGCTCCCAAGAAGAAAACCTTGAGCGAGCGCGAAAACACCAATGAGGGCCTGCCACACAACGAGAACCGGCAGCTACCTTCACCATACTTAGCGTACCGCCCCTCCAATGTCACTGAGCCCATGCTACAATCATTAGTGGATATGGGCGTCCTCCCTCAGAAGGAATTGGCAAACTGGAGGGTGTGCAAGAAGAAGGATGACGCTGCTCTAACTAAGGACACCTACGAAGCAATGGTGTTCATGCCGTTCTTCATCCGCGGGTTAGGTCTCCCTGTCTGCTCATTCGTGCGAGGCCTTTTGCAGTTCTATGCAATCAATTTGACCCACCTGAACCCCAATTCGATTCTCCAACTTTCAATTTTCATCCACCTCTGCGAGGCATTTCTTGGAATTGTCCCGCACTTTGGCTTATGGAAGTATCTATATCACTGCAAAGCCGGTCTAAGAGACGGAGTGCTACAAGTAACTGGAGGGGCCAGTTTTGAACTATGGAAGAATCGCAAAGCTGTTTATTTGGATATCCCCTCCCAGATAACAATAGAGGATGGCACTCCGAGTGGTTTTACATCGAGAACCATGGAAACTCTCTCCCCTCGAGGTCTGGGAGGCAACCTGATAGCAAGCTGACCAGCTGGGAAGAAGGCCCAACTGTTGAGGAACAGGCCGAGGTTGACGCACTGCTAGACGAAATAGCCAATCTGAAGGAAAAAGGCCTCATTGCCCATGCTGTGGTTATAGATTTCGTGTATCGCTGCATTCAACCTCTGAAGGATAGGATCTATCCCGCCTATCTGTATGTCGGAGCTAGTGATCCAACTAGAGAGACAGCCCGATCTATGACTGAAGATGATGTCAAGGCCCGAGTGGAGTTGATACTTAGAGGTGAAGCTCACAACGAGGATACTCCCAAACCATATTCCGCATGCAATCCAACTCCCACTATAAGTAATCTTACTATGATTTCCTTAAGTAACCTTGCTCGCAATCACGTTCTGATTCATAAGATTACTACAGAGCAATATATCCAAGTTTCTGTCAGACCTTACAACCTCTGGAGATACCGGGCTATCCAAACGACAATCTGAGTTATCCACTAGAGAGATGGAAGCTATTGTTGCTGCTGCCCATGATGCAGGAAACAATGAAGAGCATACATTCATTGTGATACCACGTGCAGCCCAAACCGCCCAAGAGATCAGTGTGAGCGACATCACCAAAGCAGCCCCCGAGCTTACAGTCGCTCCAAGTGGCATGAAGACACGAGCTGCAACTAGTCAGGGGCGCACCAAGGCGAAAGCGACTCGTACTGTGGTGACACGTAGACAGAGGACAAACAAGAGGGCAATCAAAGATCTGACAAGCTCTCCAGAGTCAACAGACAAAGCTAAGAAATCCAGGTATTCCTCCCGTACTACAGCTAAAACTGACAACACCTTAGTTGAGGTTAATTGGACTAGCTTGGTTGATGAGGACGAAGAAGAAGAAGAGCAAACTCAATTGTCTCATCGTGAGAGGCAGTCCAAGAAACATCATGATGACATTATATCAGCCCCTTCTGCGTCCATACTGCCACCTGAGGAGGATGAAATTGATCTGACGGCAGAAGATATGGATCTAGACCGAATTATCAGAGATACGTGCAAACTCCCCTTCACCATATGGTCTGATGAAGATATAGAGTCACTGTCAACATGCTCTAGGGGAAAACAAACTGAAACCACAATCCCCCGAGCGACCACAGAACTAGAATCAAAGAACTTAGATTTTGAAAGCCTCCCGAGCCCAACACCAGTAGATATTCTTGAGGATGAGACTGCTCATATGAGTAAATCCACTGCAAATGTGCATGAGGCACAAATGTCATCTAAAAACTGGCAACAGGCATTAACCGGGGTAGCTCCAGAAGAGAGGCAGCAAGAACCTGCAACCGAGCCATTACCTGAAGCCGCTATCTCCCGGGAACGCCTAACTGAGATCTATACAGGCGATACTCTCCATCCCTCATCTGAAGCACATGAGTCGGCCCAAGAGAAAGAAACTGAAGAACCGTCACCTACTGATCAAGTCAAAGGAGGACAATCCGATTTCCTGGCTGCAACTGAGCCAGACAGCACTCAACCCTCTTTGATTGAAGCGGTTGATAACAGTCGTCGACTAGTACCATCACCCTCTGAATCAAGGCTACTGACAGCTTTTGAGATATGCTAGTTTGCACATGTCCTATATTGACTTTTCTATAGCCTAAACAACCCAAGCTATTCTCTGCAGGCTATGCTGAACACTTTACAGATGGGAGTTCACTAGGCCAGTATGATCCGTGAGAAAATTACTGCACTCTCCAGCCTTGAGGTTACTACCCTAAGGCAACAACTAGCTGACTCTGAGGCCGCACGAAAAGCTGAAAAAACAGGTACACATACAATCTTTTCATACTTCAATATCTGAGATCTTAACCTAAACCATGTACCTGCTAATAGCTGCTGCTGCTGAAATTGCTCGCCTGAAGTAAGTGGCTATGGCTCGGGAGACAGAGCACCGTAACGCCATTGCAGATAGAGATCAAGCCAGAGACACAGCAGCAGACCTTCGCAGGCAGCTTGATATTGAGAAGAAAAACCATGAGGTAACTCGTCAAGAATCCCAACTAGCATATTCCTTGCTCGCAGAAGCATACGAACTGAACCATTCCACAGGAGGAGATGCGTCAAAGCAATGATGAGTACCAACAGCTGCAAGAGTCTCGAGATGGCTTTGAGAGGTCATTTCGTGAGACTGCCAGTGCATTGGATTCCCTGAAGAATAGTCACTCCTTAACACGCCAAGCACTCAAGGACAAAGAAACTGAATTGGCTGAATCCCAGAGCGCCCTTGAGAAAATGAAGAAGATACTTGTCACACCCGGTTTCAACGAACAAAACCGTGCAACATATATATGCGCCAGGAAACGTCTCGCATATACATGACAAATTACAAAGTACCACAACACATGCCGAAGATAAAAAACGTGCATAACATCAAATATATCATTATTACACTATGACACAAGGGTTTAACTCAGAGTATAACGGAGCATAGCGGAAGCATAAAACATAAAGATAACGGGCGCCACAGGGACGTCAACTGGTGAACGAAATGCCTAATACTCGTCGTAGTCTTGCACATAGTCTTCATTACCTCCATCATCTAAGCAGCGGTTGGATTTTTCCCCCCAACAAGGAATAAATATAAAGAAACAAGCGTGAGTACAGAATACCCAACAAATATAACACAAACCATGAGGCTCTATGGTTAGCTGACAACTGCATTAGCTTTTAATTTAAAACTTTCATTTAAGGCCTATTTACTATGAATTAGTAACAAAACTGTTAGCCCAAAAGATATTGCATAAGAATTTAATAAAATTAAATAGATATAACCATTATCAGAACCGTAACCAAAACCAAGGAACCTCAGCCAAGGGTCCTTCTAATCACTAGGAAGGGTCTCGGCCGCTCATAACCGTGAGCACGGCTAACATATTAGTTTCACACTCCCGAGAGGTTGTACATCTTTACCCACAAGTCGTGAGCTATGCTAGAAGTTCATCACATTACCGGAGATGAGATGACTAGCAAGTGCACTACGAAGCCTTTACAAAGATCACGTTGGTAAGGTGTACCTGCTAAGGTTTCAGGTTCCGCAACCGTGGGGCAAGCCTCAAGGGGAGAAGCACATACATATAACGTAAAGCACACTCAACCCAAGTAGCGCGAGTGCCACAGAAGCTCACCTCCCCTCTTGCCCCTCAGGTAAGTTATTCCCAAACCAAAACAACCTAATTAATCAGCTAAGTCTGTCCCATTCCAGCCTTGTCGTAGCACTGTTGTCCCAGGTGGTCACTTTGTGATTCGGTCCTTAGGGAGAGAACTAGCAAAAGCACACGAGCACATTGCTCAAGCTCCCTAAACCATGTTGCTAAAAAGCCATATTAAAATGGACATGAACCGATAAAGGTCAAGCCCAACAATTAATTGCATAAGATTATTAATCAAAATTAAACTAACAAAAGGACATGAGTCTGCGCAGCACCTAGCACAACTTAACCATATGCATCCCAGAAGGTAAATATATAAGGATAAAAGTAGTTAGGTAAACCTTATAGGCATATAAATTAAAATGCACATGCAGTAAATAAAAAGGTTATTAGGTGTTGTTTATGTTGTACTTGCCTTCTTCAAAATTTATTCCTTGTCACTGCTCAGAGGCTTCTGGAGGTTGCTCTTCGAACTCAACAGGCGGATCAACGTCTACGCATGACATACGGCACCAACAAGCATAAACATGATCACACATGCAAGCAAACAAATGCAAAAGGGTAAGAAACAGTACATCATGACATAAAAACAGAAGGTAAAACATATTTAAAATTATTCTACACATTTATACGATCGCGTGGGCGCGAGAATCGCCGAAAACGGATTTAAAACGTGAAAAATATGGCCTTTTGAAGATGATAGGACCTATTTGCAATTACATTTCAAAAACCAGGGGTAAAAACATTAAAAACAGGGCCTCGGTTCTAAAGGGATGGACTGCGGGTTGATTTGAACAAAGGTGGAGGGCTCTTTAGCAAAAGTGCCAGCGGCTGACCGGCGGTTGTCTGGCTCTTGACCGGAGTTGACCGGTCACCTATGTTTCTGGACGGTTGGATCAAAATCAGACGGCCCGGGTTGAAAGGGGAGGAGAGTGCCGACCGGCGGCGACTAGAGGCCGCGGCGGCGCATCGCCGGCGTGCGGGTGCGGGCGCTCCTGTGCGTAGAGCGGGACGGGACTTGGCCGAGAAGAAAGAGAATTCATAGGGGGTTCTCACCGTGGGCTTGCGGACGGCGGAGAGACGACGGAGAGGGCTGGCGACGGGCATAGGCGGATGGCTGGGGTGGGCGCATGTGGACAGTGATGGCAAACGGCTTCCGAATTCCAAGAACCGGTGGCGGTGCTCCGTGGGGGTCCTCAGGGGGCGAAACAAGGGTCAATTGGGCAAGGGAAAGTACGCCGGGGCCGAATTGGGTGGCGGCGGCGGAACTCATCGTGAGCTCCGGTGGCAAAAATTCACGGAGGCGGCCGCCGCTAGGGCTTGGGCGGCAGCTTGGATGTGAAAAGATCGCGGTGGCAGCCTTGGTGACCCCCTTTATAGGGCGGCGCAGTGGCTAAGGAGGTGGCGCAAGGGCGGCGCATCGGACTCAACCCGGACTCGGGTCCGCAGCGCCTCGGCATGCGCTTCGAGCAGAGAGGGTGTAAGGGTGCTGGCAGGCGGGTCCGCGAGGGTGCCCTCGGGTCCACGGAGCGGGGGGGGGGGGGGGGCAGGGCCATGGCGCAGAGAGAGGTGAGCAGCAGCGAGGGAAGCGGGCGGCGCCGGCGAGAGGAGGGAGGAAGTGAGGAGGAAGAAGGGGCTGACAGGGAGGGCCCGCGGCGCAGAGAGAGGTGAGGGGGAGAGAGGGCGCGCTGGGCCTGGCGGAGCTGGGCCGGGCGGAACTGGGCCTGGCGGCCGCTAGGGGGAGAAGGTGGGATGGGTGGGCCAGCCGATTGGCTGGCCTGCTCGTCCCCCTTTTCTTTTTTTTTCTTTTTCTTTTTCTCTCCTTTTTCTTTTTTTTAAACCAAGGTCAAAACAAAATCTAAAATCCAAATAAATTTGAATTCCCATCCTTAAGTTCATATAAGAAATAAAACAATGCACCTGCATAAGTGTACAACAAAAGTTGACCTATGATTAATTTTAATTATTGTAGATAAAATAAATCATTACATGCATGGCTAAGCATATAAAATCCTAGAAAATTAAATAAACCGTATTAAATTTATTGTAAAATACTGAAATTAAATTTAGGGTATTACAATACTAGCCTCTACAAGGTCTGCACTTAAAGAATCCCGAGACGATGCTGCTCATCAAGCCCAAGTGTCAGAGGTATTGAAGAAGAACTATGACAACAGTAAGAAGAACTACAATAAGCTGAAAGACGCCTTTGAGAAAGCAAAAGAAGCTGCCTTGACTGCTAATACCGCCTTCACCAAGATCCTGGACATCTGTCTACTAGAGAAAGCTGCACCTCGTCCTCTGAGTGACCGAATAACAACTTTTATGGACGACATGAAGTCCAAGATTTCTGAGCGAGTGCAAACCATTCTTACTCGCGTCCTTGCTTTGACCAGTTTACCAGTGAAGATAATAAACGAAGGCCAAGGTGCTAAGCATGAAGATGAAGCCCGCTCGATTGCCAAACTCCTCGTAGGTGGTAATGAGTAAAACAAATGACCCCCCATGTAATATGATGAACTGAATGCTGTGCGTACATGTTTTGGCATCTTGTGTCGGTAATCTTGACTTTTTGCTCTGCAAAACCGAGTTAATTTAAAGAACGAATCAAAATATTCCATACGTACCTGAGAGTCATTCCTGTGCAAAGAAAATAAGCGACGCTATCACGACCTGAGTTTGAACCGAATACAAGAAAATCAAGATATAATAGTAAAAACACGAATACCGTAAGAAAGAGTATTATGATGAAGCAAAGACATGCAGTATCAAGCTGTAGGTCATCAAAACCTAGGCCCTTCTGTCTTTGTTCGGCTGGGGCCTTGAATGTTCCCCGATTATGAGGTCCTGCAAAGGCATGTAGCAACGTGCTGTCGGTCATCTGACCTAGGCCGATTGCCTTTGTTTTGTTGGGGCCTTGAGTACTCTCCTATTATGAGTTCGAACGAGAGCATGTAACACAGTGCTGTCGATCAACTGACCTAGGCCGATTGCTTTCGTGGTTGGGGCCGGAGATATCCCCGTCAAGAGTAAGAGTGGGCATGTAGCACCGTACTGTTGGTCAACTGACCTAGGTCGATTGCCCGTACACAACGAGTGAGTAGCACGAGTAAAAAGTAGGGAAGAGAACACAGAATACTTTATCTCAAGAGTACATTTATTTATAGAACATGAATGAGGACAGAGTACAAAGGATGATACTGACTGCTAACTCTAGAAGTCATAGAAAAAACACTACGCATAGAATCTGCGCAGATGCTCTATATTCCAGGAGTTCCCGGCTGGTGTTCCATCCATTTGAGATAGGCGATATGATCCTATACGAGTAACTTCTGTGACGATGTATGGGCCTTCCCAAGGAAGAGATAACTTATGCTGTCCCGCAGTCTTGAGCACTCTGTGTAACACCAGGTCCCCGATTGAGAAGGAACGAGGCCTCGTATATCGATCATGATAACGACGTAGAGTCTACTGATATCGAGCCGACTGAATAACAGAGTTGAGACGCTCCTCCTCGAGTAGGTCGATCTCCTCGAGGCGGGTTATTTCAGCTTCAACAATGCTATTAAAAACCAGACGTCGGGCTCCAAACTGTAGATCGGTAGGCAAGACCGCCTCCGATCCATATACCATGAAGAAGAGCGTGTTCCCTGTGAGGGCTTTACTGGGTTGTGTTCGAAGACTCCAGATCACGTACGGCAATTCACGTATCCACTTGCCAGCCAGCTTCTTGTTCTTTTAAAAGATCTTTTTCTTGAGTGCATCTAGTATCATGCCGTTGGCCCGCTCAACCTGCCCATTAGCTCTGGGGTGAGGCACTGAGACGTACTTGACGCGGATGGACCTTTGCTCACAGAAATCGAAGAATTCATAGCCCGTGAAGTTGGACCCCAGATCTGTGATAATGGAATTCATGATCCCAAGCGAAAGATGATGTCTTGGATAAACTCCACTGCTTTAGCAGATGTTAACGACGCGATAGGCTTGAACTCGATCCATTTAGTGAACTTGTCAACGGCAACCAGCACGTGAGTGTACCCACCTTGAGCTTTCACGAAAGGCCCAATCATCCAAACCCCAGCAGGCAAAAGGCCATGAGACCGGTATATTCTGCAACTGCTGCGCTGGAAGATGATGCTGCTTGGCGAGGAATTGACAAGCCTTCCAGTGTTGCACCAACTCAGCAGCATCCTTCTTTGCCGTAGGCCAATAGAAGCCGGCCCTGAATGCCTTCCCAACCAATGTGCGGCAGGCAGCATGAATTTCATAGACTCCAGCGTGTATCTCTTTTAGCAAACACTGCCCTGATGAGCTACTTAGGCATTTCAGCAAGACTTCTAAGGCAGCACGCTTGTATAACTCGTTATTAATCAGAGTATAACTGGAAGACCGTCTCGCTATACGCTCGGCCTCTGCTTTGTCCTCTGGAATTTCTTCGTTCAGAATGTACTTTATGATAGGGGCCCTCCAGTCAGTCGGCGCATCCAGAGTTAAGATATGCCGGTCGGGAGGTATGCTCAGCTCGTCTAGTTGGACGAAAGGGTGATGAAGCTCTTGGACGAAGATGCCGGAGGGTACCTTGGGTCGTGACGAGCCCAGTTTGGACAGAATGTCAGCTTCTACGTTGCGATCCCAATCCACATGAATATACTGAAGGTCCTGAAATCTGCCTTCCAGCTTGCGGACTGCCTCGCAATATTTGTCCATACTTTTTGTGGAGCGATCCCACTCCTTGTTGACATGATTAATGGCCACCAAGGAATCTCTGTAGGCCATTAGACGCTGGATCCTGAGTGATATGGCGATGCGCAGACCATGAAGGAGGGCCTCGTATTCAGGTGTGTTGTTCGACACTGGGAAGAGAATCTGTAATACATACTTGAGTTTTTCCCCTGCTGGCAAGGTGAAGACGACGCCAGCACCGGCTCCTTCCAACTTCAACGAGCCGTTGAAATACATCTTCCAAACTTCCATGATCTCTGGCTTCTCAGGCACTTGATGCTCGGTCCACTCAGAGACGAAATTGACTAGTGCTTGAGTCTTAATTGTAGTACGAGGGCAGAATTCAATGTCATGAGCCCCCAGCTCGTAAGCCCACTTGGCAATACGCCCTGTGGCCTCCCAATTGCGCAAGACCTCCCCGATTGGGAACTCCATAACCACTATGATTTTATGTTCGTCAAAGTAATGGTGCAGTTTGAGTGCGGTAATGAGAACTACGTATAATAACTTCTTTACTTGAGGATACCTGATTTTGGAGGGACTGAGGACCTCGCTGATGAAGTAGACCGGATGTTGCCTGGGTACCGTGTGCTGCCCATCTGGTCGCTCGACCACCAATGCGGTACTGATCACATGAGTCATACAAGAGATGTAGAGGAGCAGATCTTCCGCCGGTGAGTCGGCAGTGGCACGATTAGGAGACTTGAGTACGGGAGGTGACGTTAGGAACTTTTTCAAAGCGTCCAACGCTTCTTGAGCCTCTGTAGTCCACTGAAACCTGTCGACCTTTTTGAGGACCTTGTAGAAGGGCAGGCCACGTTCACCAAGCTGTGATATGAATCGGCTCAAGGCTGCCATGCACCCAGTCAGCCTCTAAGCATCTTTCTGTGATCGGGGGGTGCGTGCGCAGAATGGCCTTGATCTTCTCGGGGTTGGCTTCGATTCCTCTGTTGCTAACGACAAAATCGAGTAGCTGACCTGCGGGAACGCCGAAGACGCATTTGGTGGGGTTGAGCTTCCACCAGAATTTTCTCAGGCTGTCAAACACCTGGCGCAGATCATCAATGAAATCTTCTTCGTTCTTGGTCTTGATTACGACGTCATCAATGTAAGCCTCAACACGTTCGCCCTAGTGATTGGCGAGACAAGTTTGGATTGCTCTTTGGTACGTAGCTCCCGCGTTCTTCAACCCGAAAGACATTGAGGTATAACAATAGGCACAGAAGGGTGTGATGAACGCTGTTTTCTCCTGATCTTCGGTTGCTAGGCTGATCTGATGATAGCCTGAGTAACAATCGAGGAAGGAGAGCAAAGCGCAGCCGGCCGTAGAGTCAACGACCTGGTTGATGCGAGGCAACCCGAACGGGTTCTTATGGCAGTGCTTATTGAGATCGGTATAATCAACACACATCCGCCAGTCCTTTTTATTTTTCTTGAGAACGAGTACAGGATTTGCAAGCCACTCAGGATGTATGACCTCTCTAATAATACCGGCAGCCTTCAGCCGGGTTAACTCTGCCCTAATGGCCTCTCGCTTTTCTGGAGTGAATCGCCGCAGCCTCTGCTTGATGGGTTTGGCATTGGGGAATACTTTGAGTTGGTGCTCGGCCAATTCCCTTGGGACCCCAGGCATATCCGCTGGCTTCCATGCAAACATGTCGCGGTTGGCCCTCAGAAATTGGACGAGCGTGTCTTCCTATTTGGAAGGAAGAAGAGCATTGATGGAGGTCGTCTTGGTCGTGTCCGAGGGGTCGAGACTTATGTCTTTCGTCGGAATGGCTGGTTGAATCGCCGCGCTTGAGGCCGACTCTTGAGTCAGGATCTGGAGGTCTTCCTGTGACATGCCCGCTTCATCCACCTTGAGCTTCTTCTGTGCTGCCATGTGATTTTGCTCAAGGGCCATCTATATAGCCTCTTGTACGCACTCTAAGGCCCCCTTGAAGTCGACGCGTAAGGAAAGAGTACCACTTGGGGCTGGCATCTTGGGAATGAGGTATGGGTAATGTGGGATAGCCATGAACTTGGCTAGCCCAGGACGCCCGATGATGGCGTTGTAGACGCAATTGAAGGTCGGGACTTCAAATTGCAACATCTCGATGCGAAAGTTCTCTGCCGTGCCAAAAGCGACCGGCAGATAAATGTGTCCGAGCGGGTACTCGCCTGCGCCCAGAACAATTCTGAAGAACGGGGTATCCGACTTCTTGAGTTTGCTGAGCGGGATCCCCATCTCTTGCAGAGCTCTAGGAACACCACGTTGATGCTAGCCCCGCCGTCGATCAGAACCTTCTTGAGTCGGGTATCGCTGACTATGGGAGTTACGAGCAACGGGTACTTGCCTGGCTCATCGAAGTTGAGCCACTGATCTGCCTGACTGAACGAGATCGTGGGACCAATCGTATGGTTGCGGCGGCTCTGAGGTGGCCGCGTTGATCCACCGATCCTCCAGCTTCTGCTGGCGCTTGCTCGCATACGCTTCGTGCCCTCCTAGGATGAAGTTGACCTCGTTGTTGACGTCGGATAAGCGTTGATTACTGCCTCCAGCCGACCTGGCTGGTTCCGTGGTGGAGGAGGCCATGGAGTAGCCTGCGCCATTGGGAACTAGCCGCGCGTCATCATGGCTTCGAAGTCACGGCAGTTCCTAAGAGTATGGCGCATATCCTTATGCGCAGGGCACGGCTCATCGAGGAGTTGATCAAGAGTTTGAGCCTGAGCAGGAGGCGGACCGCATGGCCGTACTGGGGCTGGAGCGATGGCTCAGACCTCCTCCCGAGGCCTCTTGTCCTAGCGACGATCTTGCCGTGAGGGTTCTTCATGTTTCTCCTGCTTGCCCTTGCCCCGGTTGTCTTGCCGGGGGCGAACGAGGTCGCGAGCTCGCTCGTCCGCCGTGATGTAGCGGTCTGCTTCCTGGAAGAGACACTCTGAGGTAGTGGGCGCCCTTTCCAGTATGTGCTTGACGAAGACCTGGTCATTGGAGCCCTGGAGGAAGTCGTCAATCACCGTATCCTCGGATACGTCGGGGATGCGGTGTTTGAGAGCCTGGAACCGCTTGAGGTATGATCGCAGGCTTTCTGAATCCTTGCGCCTGATGGTTTTGAGGTCCCACCATTACGCCAGTTTATTAGAGAGTGACTGGAAGTTGGCGATGAATAGGCGGCAGAAGTCGCCCCAGTCCTCAATGCTGCCCCGCCTGAGGTGACGAAACCATTGAAGCGCGTCCTGTCCCAACTTGATTGGGACACAGGCCGTCATGAGATCTTCCGAGGCATTGGCCGCTCGGGCCGTGGTAGTGTACACGGCCAACCAGTTCCGTGGATCCATCTTCATCTCAAACTTTTCAATGTTTGAGATTTTGAAATTGGGCGGCCACTCAACATCTTGAATCCTCCGGCCGTAGGCTGCTATAGCGGCTTCGGCGGTGCCAGCCGGGTTACCGCGGTCCTCCACCGGGCGGCGAGGCGGGGACTGAGGTCGATGATCCCGCTCAGATCTGATTTGTGGGGCGGAGCTGTTCACAGAGACAGCTCCCGAGTGACCCCTGGCTGTTGGAGCACGCTGAGGGGGGCCGTAGTCTCAGTCGTAGTTCGCATGCTGGTCTATCTCGAGCTGGTGTCTGTGAGCACGCGACTGCTTGATGCTGTGACGTGCGTCGTGATTGCCATTGATGACCTGTCGTGTGTCGGCCACCTCTTGCTGCCTGGCACAAGGTGGTCTGCTGCCCGAGCAAGAACGGTCTTGATAGCCACCCCATCTTCGTTGTTGGGGAGGAGCTCGCAGAGCTTGACCAGTGCCCCTCCTGCTTGACTCGGGGTCTCCATGACTCCTTCGAACTCCTTCAGAAGATTGCGCCCGGGAAGCGCCGCCAGCCGCTGTCGCCTGGCTTGAGCAGTCTACCAATTGCGATGCCGCTGCCGTGTCTGGTTCCTGCGTCGGTGGCTCTACACTTCCTGCTCATCCTCGCTCTCCCGAGTTACCTCATCTATCGAGACAGGCAGCTTGGGGTCCTTGTTACCCAGGATGTGGCGGCGTTGGATGTTACGGATGCGGTTCGCCCTCTCCCTCCTGTGGCGATCTTGTGAGGTTTCGGCGAGGACGGGTTGCTCATTGTCCGAGACCACTTCGTCAATCTCGTTTGGTGCACCGCTGATCACGAGGAGCTCAGGGAAGTAGAGGGTGGAGCTGGGAAATGATCCCTCGGATCTGTTGGTAGTCGTGGCCGCCACTCCCACGCTGGTGTTCGAGGCAGGGACCGTGGATGCCGTGGTCGTCGCGGTTGTCGTAACATCAGAGACCGTAGGAGTATCGATGCTGTAGATCGTATGAGGGTGCCTCGCATCGCGAGTCCTGTCAATGTTCACCGGACGACGGCGAGCCCCGCCGGTCGGCGAGGCATTCCAGCGAACGGATCTTCCTGCCGGGGGAGAATCGATGATGAGTCAGAGGCGACGACCCATCGGCGGCGCGTCGAGCCCATTGTAGATGCGATCGTCCGGAAGAGGCACGGACTGCCTTGAGTCGGATGCCCCCCTGCACCCTCATCGTTGTTGAGGGGAGCCGAGGCACAGGAGAGAAGCCCCTGGTATGTAGTAGCAGAGTTGCGGAGACTGAACGGGATGGAGGGAACGACGGGTTCCACCCGAGTCTTCTTTCGGCCCTGGGCAGGCAACATTGGCCGGGCTCGCTTTTATGCCGGCGGAGGTGGTGGGACCCGTAGCGGACGTGGGACCTAGGAACGAGTATCAATAGGAACTCGCCTCGGGCCCTGTGGAGCACTGCCTGAGACGTGGGCCCGTCGCGGCTCTCGTGAGGGGTTCCCTAAAGAACCTGATCTCGGTCCCCGACTAATCCGAGTCCAGACTTGAGTCGGGGAGGCTGAGAGCGCCGTGCGACGGGTCGAGGTCGAAGCGGTGGTCGTCGCAGGTTCTGCTCGGGTTGGCATGGTCGATGTAGATCCAAACTTGAAGGAGACCCTACGGATGGCTCGCACTCCCAAGCCATGATGACCACGGGGAGCCCGATCTGACTCAGCACGATGCGGAGGCGGATTTTGGCGAGGGGTCGGCGCCTCGTGCCGACGTGCTGGAGCTTGATGCGGAGTTGATGGACGCTGATGAGGCGCTGGTCCTTGGAACGATCCGATGGTGCAGACTGTTCTGGAGTGGTCGACGGCTGCACGATGATGCGTGGTCGCACCGGCGTGCTGCGAAGCTAGTGAAGGTCGCCGCTCCGATCGGTGATGAAGGTAATTGATCCGAACTGGATCATGTCGCCCGGGGTGAAGCCGTTGACGAGACGATCGGCCATGGAGCTAGCTCATGTTGATTTCGCGGACCCTACCTGGCGCGCCAACTGTCGATGTTTGATACCGGCAATGCACCATGGGGTGTGTCATGTGATGCTTTTTGGGTGGCGAGATCGGCGTAACTCGATGGTTCGCGTAGAGATGTGACAAAACACAAAGGTTTATACAGGTTTGGGCCGCGAGATGCGTAATACCCTACGTCCTGTTGGCGGCGAGTTGTATTGATCTGAGTTCTCGAGGCTACAATGAGGGTTTGGAGGCTTGGTGGCTGGTGTACGATGAGATGATTGATTCTCTATGTAGGGGTCCCTCACCCGCCTTATATAGTCTGGCAAGGCTTGGGTTATAAGTAGGTTTCCATCTATGAGTCCTACCCGGCTTGGAATCCTGAAGAATACACAGAATCTACGATTATACGCTTCCTTTCCTGAGTCCTGCCGCTTCTGGAATACAGAGTCCGAATCAACTCCTCTACGCCTTTCCTGAATTACCACGCCTTGACTTGGTCTTCAAGCTCGTCATCCGTTCTCAGGCCCATGAGACCAGTCGGCACCCCGTATAAGGGTCTACTGTCTCTACTAAGCCCTCCAACGGTCCATGTACTGAATCCACGCTGTGAGGGCCCAGAGGATATCTATCCCCCACACTCAAGATTCTCAATCAAGTTATTTGTTACGCTTTTTTTTCTTGTCTATGATTTCGATCAGGTGGTTGGTGACGGTGTTGACAAGACACTCATCAACGGGGAGATTGAGGGACTCAAGTGTACTGAGTCTGTCTTTCGTCCTAGCTGTGATGAACCCTTGTCAATACTGAAGACTTGCTAATGGACGAGCAAGCACCTCCTATGTGTGACCTGGAGGAAAAGCCCTCTCGAGTGGACTGAGAGGCGGCGCCAGAGTGAACTTAGCGTGACAAAATCCAGTCGAGTGGCTCGCAGGTGGCTTGGGTTGCGGACAAAATTAGTCTTGGACCATAAGTGTGACCTTGGGTGTGGAACGGTCGTGAGCCATAGAATCACCTCAGACAATGAAGCCCACAATCGTTTCCCGGTTTGAGCGTCAAAATCGGAGCCAAGATCATTTTCTGTTTCTATCGTCAAAACTAGGTGTTGGTTGCCGGTATCCCATATCCGTTAGTTATCTGAAGGGGTGTGCTACTGGACACGTGAGGACATCCGGACGAGGCGGAGAAACTGAAGAAGCGTTGGACTCCATCGTAGCATCTACAGGCATTTTAGTGTATTTGAGTCTATATCCCAGGGGGCTATTTGCAAGCTATAGAAAAGAGTCTGTAGTATAAATAAAAGGTGGGCTGTTCTTAGCTACATCTCTTGGCTGGTTTTAGGGGGTGCTTAGACGTAGGTTTAGGCAGCCATCTTTGTTTCCAAGCAAGAGCTTCAAGATGAGAGGGATTAGAGTAATCTAATCTCCATAGTTAGTGGAAGGAAGTGGGTGGTAGCTTGGATTCGAAGTCCCTCCTTGTAATCTGAATATTGAGGCCCTTTGGGACAGCTATTGGAGTGATTTTGTCCGTCCTTTGAGTGCTCGTGTGTGTAGCTCCCTTCCCATCTCTAGTTTTGTTTTTGGGTGAAATCTCAACGGCTTTTTGTGCTTTGTGTTTCCTATGAGTTTCCCCCCTTTTCTTTTGCTGTTTTGGACTTGCAACGACGTGGATATTATGACTTTGATCATTTCAATCTAGAAGGATTGCCACGAGCAAGTCAGATTTGATTTTTCCCCTTTTTTGCCCAAAGATTGCCTCCTTCACAAGATCTAAAATTCCCACTAATCGATCCCATGATCGTTTTCATTAGATCTTTTGAGAATAAATTTTGAGAATAGAGGGTTTTGGGGGTTCTAGGTTTTTAGGAGTCGACCTATTCACTCCCCTCTAGGTCGCTCTTTCGGTCCTCAGGTTTATGCCAAGAGTCGGACATGGGGCTATAAATATGTAAACACATGTACCATAATAAACAGAATAATATTGTTCCCTAGCAGCGGTGTTTCGTCAACATCGAACTCAGCGTATCAGCACCACTGGCCAACTAGGGTTTTCAACCAAGTAAGCCCCATGTGGCTCTAATCCTTTCTCGCGGTTGGTTTAGTTCATGTTTAAGCATTTTCTTACCCGGTAGTACATGTACTGAAGTGTTTTTGATGGCAAGATCTGCTAGATATCCAGATGAGTCAGGTTGATGCTAAAGACCGAAAGAGCGACCTAGAGGGGGAGGGTGAATAGGCCAACACCTGAAAACCTACAACCCCCAAAACCCTCTCTTCTCACACTGTGCAAGATCACACAGCAGCTAGTGCTACTGACCCTAGGACACGTCGAGGAAACTAAATGGAAGCACTCAAAATATCATCCAAATGAACAGACGCAAAACGAGCTAAAACAGCAACAAAAATGGGTTGCCCTGGATGCACCGGTTATTCTGGTTGGTCTCACCGAAAATTCTTGTAAGTCCCACCGGATGTTCTGGTGAGGCTGCACCCAGGCCCAACGCCGGATTGTCCAACGCATGCTTCTGGACTGTTTGGGAGCTCACCAGATAGTCTGATAGTTGTACCGGATAGTCCGATAAAAACAGCTAAATTTTAGTTTCCACACCCAAACCTTGACCAAATCTTGTCCAAACTCCATGTGATTTTGCATAGGCTAACTAGACTCTATTCAAAAGTGTTCCCAGAAGATCTACTGAAAAAGGTCACGGGATTAGCGGGAATTTGAGATCTCGTGAAGATGGCAATATTTGGGCAAGAAAGGGGAAAACTCAAATCTGACTTGCTTGTGGCAATCCAGCAGGATTGAGATGTTCTAAGACATAATCTCCACGTCCTTGCAAGTCCAAAACACCAAAAGAGAAGGGGAAATCTCGACAAACCTAAGCTCCAAAAGCCCTTAAGATTTCACCCAAAAACCTCAGAAAAAGAGGGAAGGAAAAATTCTGCACACAAACACTCAAGACTTAGCCACAAATTCCATTCTCTTGCACTCCAAATCAGGTCACAAGGTCTGAGTACAAGGTAGAACTCGATCTCCAAGCTACTTCCCACTTCCTACCCTCTTTCTATTACTCTAGATCACTCCAAGGCCTTCTAATCTTGAAGCTCTTGCTTGGATTTCGAAAACCTAGGGTTTAGAGGCCCTAAGCACCAACTAGACCAGCCAAGAGAGATGGATAATTGTTGCCATCTCCTTATTTATACTACAAAATCATAACTTAGGGTTTGGGATACCGGCAACCAGCCCCTGGTTTGATGATAGAACCAGGAAACGATCTTGGGCCCCAGTTTTGATGCTCAAATCGAGAAACGATTGAGGGCTTCACTTCTTGAGGTGATTTTATGGCTCACTACATTATCCCGCACCTAAGGTCACGCTTATGAGCCAAGCCACCTACCAATCCACTCGGGAGGGATTTTGTCACGCCAAGTCCACTCTGGTGCCGCCTCTCAGTCCACTTGAGAGGGCCTTCCTCCAGGTCACATATAGGAGGTGCTCGCTCATCCTTCACCAAGTCATTAGTGTTGACAAGCTCTCATCATAGCTAGGATGAAAGACCAGACTTGGTACACTTGAGTCCCTCAATCTCCCCCTTGATGCATGGGTGCCTTGTCAACCCCCTCACTAACCACCTAAAATCATAGACAAAGAAAAGAAAAGCGCAACAAAGAACAAAAGTAGAAGATAGAAAACAATGAAAATTCACTCAAGTGCCCCAAAACCAACGAAAGGCAAAACGGGGACACTCAAAGTGAATATAATCAAAGCCAAAAGATCGCCCCCTTTAGACAAGGGAAACTGCTCAACGCAGTCGATCAACAAAGCATAACCCCTCAAGAAAGAGGCAGGGCTCAACACAGTCATGCTAGAAACAATGGACCAGCTCCTCCAGAATGAGGCAATGGCTCACCACAGCTGGCCAAAGAGCATGCTAAAACTCAACTCCCCTGCATTACTGCCCACCTCATAATGCATCGGTCCCCCTGAGGTGGTGCTCCCTAGGAATAATGTAGCTCTCTCCCTAAACCTCTGACCTCCCTTATACAAGGTCTCTCCCTCTTATCCAAGGTTGGTGACATCTCTCCCCCTTGTTGACAATGCACACATTAAGTTCCCCAAGGAAAGAATGAAGTGCAAATGCCACAAGTGCATGAAAATGAGCTCACCAAGGTGAAAAGATAGTAATCACAAGTACTAGCATACAAAGCAAATGTGGGCATGGGGCATGCAACAAGCCCAAATGAACATTTTTTATAGAATTCAGGAGCAAGCATGATTTTCAGGTTTGGTTAAAAGAAAGCATCACCAACATGAATAGCATCTAGCAAGGTAGGCATAAACAACAAATGCTAGCAATGCATACAAGGTGTTCTAATCCTAACCAGAGAATATAGAAAAAGCCATAAGCAATCCGGAGACTTGCATATTTAGATTTAGACAATTTTCAATTCAAGCAAGGTTTACTTAGGTGGCAGGGTTATTTGCTTATCTAGCCACTTCTTATAAACTAATGCCAAGCCTAGGCCTAGAAAGACCATCAGAAGCTTAAAACAAGGTTTTAGTCATTCACAGCTAGGTCCAAGTTCTTACCAAAGTGCAAAGGTAAGCAGTCCTAAACCAAGTCTGTGTGACAAAGCAAATCCACCTGGATCTTTTCAATTCAGCACATAGGATACCAATAATTTGTCATTTTGATTCAAATTTCAGATTAAGCAAGGTATCATAAATGCTTAGGCATCAACTTAGCAAAGGTAGACAACAAGCATAACCAAGCATGGAAAGATAGCATAAGCATCCAACACCCCTACACATGCTAGGTAGCCAAGTCAAGTGGTGACCATGTTTAAGACTACCAGTCCTTCGTCCGAATGGAATCATGGCCGTTGTAGTTGTAACACCCCCTCCCCCTTTGTAAGAGAAAAAAGGACGTGTATATTGCGTGTGTTGTAGTAGTTATATCATTGTTTCTACTTTTATCTTAGCTCTAGCAAAGGGCGAGCTCTGCGCATCATGATCCAATCGCAAGCACCAATTGTGTCGGCTATTGTGAGACTCAAAGAGGTTTTACCTCAGAGTTGAGGGATACTTGGAATACCATGGAAAAGCATTCTCTTAGACAGGAGAATGAACTTGGACAGTCACTTTGTACATCAATGGCAACATTGCCCTCTCTAGATGGTACACCGCCGCCGTTAGCCGCACATTCTTGGAAGCCTGCCGCGTCTCCGCATGCGATGGGATAAGGAAGTTTTGCTCAACCTACCACAGGACGGTGCAAAACTCCCATATGAGGTTCTTTCCATTGCAGAACAAGTTAGCTCTAGTCTGGCAAAAGAGGACTGCAACCCTGTCACATATCAAGATGTCTGAGGAACACATCGTAGCCTACCTAGCCCAGTATTTGGATGTCTGTTGACGGTAGTAATCTCACGATATCTACCGTCAAATACCAACCAAATGGAGCAATGCAAGTGAATAAAAATGGACTAACCCCTATTACTAATGAGTTCCACAAGATGTGCATGAATATTTGGATGCAGGTACCAAAATGAACATAAAAAGGTTGAAAACATGTCAAGGGCCAAGTTGAGGACCATCAAGAAAAAAGGCCAGGTCACCCGACCTACGCTTGGGTCGCCCGACCTGAGGTTAGGTCGCCCGACCCAGTGCCAGGTCGGCCGACCCTGCACCTGGTCGCCTGACCTTCCAGCTGACCCAACATGCCACTTCATTGATCCAACCCTGCAAAGAAACACAAGTGCAGTCAAAATCAACCACAAGATCAAGCATCCAATGTATCTAAGGGCCGAAAGATCACCAAAGCACGGATCCATGACGTCATCAATCCAAGTGAAGGGCCATGCAACCAGTCAAGGCTGACATGTCATCACCCGACCTCCACCAAGGTCGGCCGACTTCCCTTCGGAGGCAATTTCCACGTGCACTAACTACCTCAACCGTCAACTGCCTTGGGGGAGTGAAATCAAGCCGTTGGAGGGTCAAGTCGGTGGATCCACGCAGATTGCTTGGTAGCCCCACTCGGTGACAGCGTGTGGTGTGCCTGTGTATCCCAGGCCCGTTTATTCGGTAGGTCCGTAGGCGTTAGCCGGGTCTCCTTTGGTGGTCTACTATCTACCCCCTGACCCCTCGAGGCGCCAGAATTTCGCTCGACGCGAGACCTTGACTTGTACTTGAGTTTCTTAGTTAACCATGACATAGTCTTTGCAGCTGAATAGAATAGAGTTTGGGAACTTTATCTCACTTGTTGTCCTCCTAGGCAACTATACCTTTCTACGTGTATCTTAGGTAGTTAAATTTACTTCTTTCCACCTTACACCTATCCGTTTACCAGACTTACCCCTGTCTAGTGACTAGTTGTGGCGGAACCGTTAATTTAATTCGAGCTAAGTACACCTGCCACCTCCGGCTTGCAGTGCTCCTAGACCAAACCAAACCCGGTAGTCCGTCAAACTACCCAGAAGGGGAACTCGATGTAACCATTACCCAGGGATGCCGACATGACACACGTTAAGCTCTCAAAAGAGCCACAACAATTACAACAACCCGTCATTTCATACAAGCATAGTTTGATCGATTACAACTACTTTGCTCAAAATAATGTACAAATGTAGTGAAGTAGAGCTTCAAAATAATCTTGCAGCGGAAAATATATGATATACAGATACATCGCAGCGGAAGAATAGAAACGTCAAGGCATGACACCGAGCCCCACCGTGGTCATCCTTGCTCACAAACTGACATGCACCTAAAGAAAACTATCAACAACAAACGATGAGTACGTGGGGTACTCGTAGGACTTACCCGAGGGCGGTATCAGCCCGACACATTTGAGAGTATGCAAGGCTTTTTGTGGACTTGACTTCTAACCCGCATAAGCTTACTAAAAGTGCGTCCTTACTTTCATGTTTCATTCTATGTTAAACCATAAGCCTCAATTTATTCATATTATTATCATGATCTATACATCATATATCTCATCATTTCCACATATATATAGCACCATAAAGTAACTTACAGAAATGTAAACATACAAGTACAAGCATGTAATATAAAGGCATGATTAAATAAATAACATGTTAAAGTTATTACTACATTGCCTGTGTGCGATATTTGGCATTCTCACACCTGGTGAGCATCAGTGATTCGAATCGATACCGGGAATAACTATCATGCCAGGGTATATGCTTACTAGCCATCGTGTTCCCACATATAGCCCCCATCTCCACTTGTTCCATCCTAAGTTTGATTCACTCCCGCCTGACCCTCGGGTTGTGCCCCCCATGGTGAGCTTGCCGACATCTCGGTCTCCCCACCATGAGTACAAAGCTCCCCCGGGCCACCTTCCTCTCAACCAGTGGATAGGAACGTATCTCTGTTCTTCGGATGGCACAAGTAAGATTTCACCAGTCCCATGGCCTGGATAAGCACTCTAGCAATGTTATGCCGATCAGCAGGCGAACAGCGGACGGGCCTTATATGACACGGGCGGAGCCGAATACAACAACAACGCACACCACGAATGTAAACTTATGCTCCGCCTGGTCTCATCTTTCCATCATGTCACATCATATTACTTTTGAATTTAAGATTTCTGTAAAACATTTTTGAGCCGTAGCATCTCACGAGCGAATATCTTCCCTCGACTTCTACCGTCTAAGCATGGCTAAGCATAGACTTCGACCTATCCATTCTACTTAGGGTATCGGATATTTATGCAGGAGGAGTTTCAAACAACTCCTGAACATAAATGCACATTCAAGTAGAGGGTGGTGAGACTCTCTAAGTAGGTGTAAATGCCTAAGGGGCCCAAGGGGCCTACCTTTGTTGTTGAAAACTTGAACAAATTAAGCTAAAGTTAGTTTGCCGGGTTGTGAGGATTTGCCCCAGGCAACCCCTTGATTACTTAGACAACTCCTCCATCCAAACACGACTGATGGGCACTCAAGGTCGTGCTTGGGGCTTAGTTGGTCTTTTGGACCACCATTGCCTCATGTAGCTCCACGCACTTGATCACGTATCTGTAATAGCGTTGCTACATGAATGATATGCATGATGCACTAAATGGATTGCATGAATATTAAACACGCACATGGGTAATCATTTCATGGATGTACAGAAAAGTGATTGACGAACCATTTGAACAAGAAGTGATGTATGCATTTTAGGACGCATACGACTATGAAATCAAACATCCACAAGGCACATAGGATTTATTACATGTTCACGTAGTGAGTTGCGTTGTCTTGTTACACACTCTATGCAAGCAAAGCACGAGTCAAGCATATACTTACACCTGCAAACGGATTACTAGTTCTAGACATTACTCTTAGCATTAGTAATTGAACTATTTTTATGATCCTAGAGCAAGCATACTCCATACAATCCTACCTACACCTAACAAGTTATTCATCATGAAGAACAAATGTCATGTGCAATAACATGTAGATGAAAGACACACAAGTATGAGGCGAGAATTAAAGAAAACAATATTAATCGTTTTACTAAAAGGAGTCATTTAACATTAAAACGAACACATCATTTGTGGGAAGCACATATAGTCAAAATGGCTTCAGGTTTTTGTAACACAAAGGTATGCATATAACACAACGGCATTGCCCAAATTTCAGCAACAAAGGAGCTATCATTTAATTTCAAAAAATATATCAAGTTATTCAACATATAGCTTCTCAGATTTATCAAAATTAATTGGAGTGGTTTCTGGACCTGAAGTTTCTACAGAAATCACCATATGACATGAACATCATGTATAAAAATTAGCAAGCAAAATAACTAAGGTTTGCTAGGACATCTATTTTCCCTTTAATTACTTTAGGCTATTTCTAAAGCAAATTAAATCAGTGTTTATAAAAGTCACAAAAATACTTTATGGAACCTATACCCTACCAGCACGTCACCAAATTTTTCATAGAATTTACCTTGCACCTTAGAACCTCTTTTTCCGATTATTTTGTTAATCAAGTCATTACTTGTCATTTTCAAATCACCACTCAAACCTTACATGCAGAGCTTCAGATTTTACCAGCAGGCTAAATATACTATAGAGAGTGTCCATAAAATCTAGTACAATATTTGGAGCATAATTCATATGGCAAGTGTTTTCCATGCTAATAAAACACAATAATACATGCATGAGGGAAAAGCAGTAAACAACCAAGCAGTGACAGGGCTACCAAAAAGCACACAGTCCCTAAACATCCTATCAAAGCTACTATCCAAGTTTCATAGCAATTGGGGTTCATTTAGACCACTTTTGACATTTATGTTGATTTAGAATGCATGCAACAAACCGAGGGTAAAACTGTCTTTTCACATATCCACATCATACCCATCCTGTAAATCTACTCACAAGGAGTACAATGCATCAAAGTTTGTATTTTTAGGACTTTTATTATATTTATTACGAATTTCACAAGTTTTAGCTCAAGAAAATATGTTTAAATGAAAAACCTCACTGTGTTAGGACCTATTCATGATTAACCTTAATTCCAGGGGCTTGCAGAGAAGAGATCCATGACTCAGTGAATAGTACATAACAGAGAGAAACAAAAAGGGAAAAGGACAGGGGGTTTTGTGCAAAGTCACCATTCCTTCTTCAACCTCCGGCCGAGCGCAGGGGAGGGGACGGCGGGGCTTACGCCGGCGGTGGTGGAGCAACACTTGGAGCCGAGCGTGTCTGGGAAGGTGTTCCCAGCCTCGGGCTTCCATCTCCCCCTGATCTCGTCGCCGGTGGTGGAGAGGAGAGGCGGTGCGGCGGCGGTGAACCAGAGGGTGGGGTGCAGCGACACGGCGTCTCGATTTCGGAAGGGGAGGAGGCGGTAGGGGTCGGGGTCGGGCCTCACGGCGGCGCGAGGACGAGAGGAACCCAACGGAGGCAGATTGGACGCGTGGGGATGGCCCGAAGGGGGTCCTCGGTGCGGTCGAGTTGTCATGGCGGCATTTATGGCGGCTAAGCGTGGAGGAAGGTGCTAGGGCACTGGTGGGGAAACAATGGAGGAGGGCTGCGCGGGCGTGGTGACGGTGGAGGCATGGAGGGAGAGGGCCGATGGTAGCCGGGGCGTGAGCTTGCGCTCTCGTGGCCATGGCGGCGGCCATGGCATGCACGCACGCGAAGAGCGCTCGGGGCAGTGCAGGGCTCTGGGCTCTTGGGGAATTCAGTGGAGGGAAACAAGACGCTAGCGTTGCGCGTGCTTGGGAGGTGGGAGGAGGCCCGGAGCGGCGGTAGCGTGAGCTCGTGCTGATCTTGGCCATGGCGGCGGCCATGGCATGCACTCTGCGCGAGTGAGGAGGGCGAGGGCTGAGGGAGTGAGGGTTCAAGACGAGGCAAGGGCAACGGGGCAGGCGTGCGGCCTCGGCGCTGGCATGGCCGGCCAGCGTCAGGCGCGTGGCGAAGTCACCCAGGGCGTGGTGAGCGCCGGTTGGGGAAGAGAAGAAGAGAGAGATATGTGGACAATGTCCATGGACCATGTGTCACTGACATTTGGGTCCACGAGGATGGAAACAGGAGATGGTCCATGGAACTGGTTCGCGAGGGAGTTTAGAGGTGGGGCCCACAGCCGGGTGTCGACATCCAGCGCTGGGCGGGAATCCAATGGGGCCTGCCTGGTGGGACCCACATGTAAGTGACACTAAAATCCCAAAATTGGAGGAAAAAGGAAGACACCGGTTTGACTGCTAGGACCCTTATTTGTATTCCACGTTTTTGAACATTCTAAAGGCCGAATTAGGTGGGACTCAAATTACAATAAGTGCTCTAAACTTTGTGACATACCACTCTCTTATGAACTTTTATACAAGGTTATATTGAAATATTTGGTGAAAATATGAATTCAAGTGGATGATCTCAGTTTGACAAACTAAACTTATTAGAATAAAAATTCTTAAAGTCCACTTTATGGCCACTTACATAAAAAGAGTTTTATACTAATGTTGTTCAGAATTTCATGAGCTACAAACTTATCATATAAAGTTTTGCAAGATTAAGGCCGTAGTTTAAGTAAATTTGAATTTATTAAATAGGCCATGTTTAGACAGAATTCACAGGTTTAGATAAAAAGATCCAAAACACCATCCAAATCACAGTGCATGTCAACACTCCAATTACCAAAGTTGTTTGTAATATAATTATGTACAAGTTTGGTATATAAAGTTTTGCTTGGATCACCACAAATTTTGAATTACAAGCACAAACATTGTTGAAGGGTTGGTAAAGCTGCAGCTTCAATTTATGTAGAGTCTTTCTTATTTCAAACTTTTGGATACCCAAATGGAGTCCAATCACTTCAAGATCTGATGAATTTGGAAGATGATAAGTTCAGTTTCATTTCATAGAAAGGAAGATTTTTAAGTGCTATAGTGAAATCAAAAGTAATTTCAGATTCAAGCTTGGGAAGAGCTGAAAATTTTTGACTTGGAAAATATTCTAAGTGTAGGCCGACTTGGTTGTTTTAATGAGATATTTGGGTGCAATTAGGAGTGAGTAGATGATAGTTTGAGCCATGCTCAGTGTAGTAAAAGTGAAGTTCACGGCATGTACGACAACTTTGAAAATGGTGCTAAGCCCAGTTGCTTAATGAATCTAAAAGTTTCATTAGGGTACAGATTTGGTCATGATCTCAATTGGCACCTTCCCAAGAATTTCTGGTTTGATTTGGTCTCGTCTTCTAAACCTCATAACATATGATTTTTAAAGATGGTCATAATATCAAAGTTGAAGGTAACATTCCGAACTAAGACTTTTGTATTTGGTGTTTCGCACACAAAATTGTTGTCCGGGACTTACCAAACCAACCCACACACGGTTTTGTATCTTGAGTAGAAAAATTTTATCTTCGTGATTTTTTCCATCTAGTCCTCGCTACTCTCTAAGCATCGTTAAGTCTCATTTCATTGTTAGTTTGTCTCTAACTATGTGTCAAAACTTTTGAGATGCCGGGGGCATCACACCTGCCACCTCTGGCTCGCAGTGCACCTAGACCGGACTAAACCCGGTTGTCGGTCGAGTTACCCAAAAGGGCACTCGATGTAACTATCACCCAGGGATGCCGACATGACACACATTAAGCTCTTGAAAGAGCCACATCAGTTACAACAACCCATTATTTCATACAAACATAGTTTGATTGATTACGAATACTTTACTATAAATAATGTACAAATGTATTGAATAGAGTTTCAACACGAACTCGCAGTGGAAAACATATTGGTATACAAATGCAGTGCAATGGAGAATAAAACATCAAGGCATGACATCGAGCCTACCGCTGTCATCCTCGATCACAATTATTCAAGTACCTGAAAAAAATATGAAAACAAACACTGAGTACGTGGGGTACTCGGTAGGACTTGCCCATGGGCGGTATCAGCCCGACACATTTGAGATTATGTAAGGCTTTTTGTGGACTGACTTCTAACCCGCATAAGCTTACTAGGAGTATGTCCTTATTTGTAGGTTTCATTCATTTTAATAGCATAAGCCTCATTTGGTTTATCATAATTGTTATTATGATCCATACTTCATATATCTCAATAATATCAACACATATATCATCATAAGGTAAATTGCAATACTGTAAACATACAAGTACAAGCATGTAATATAAAAGCATGATTAAATAAATAACATAATAAAGTTATTACTACGTTGCCCGCCAGTGATATTGGCATTCTCACACCTGGTTAGCATCAGCGATTCGAATCGATTTTTAATTCCCGAGAATAACTAAAAATGCCAAGGGATATATGCTTACTATCCCTCGGCTTTCCTCACATATATCCCCCACCTCCACTTGTCCCATCCCAAGTTTGATTCAATCCCGTCGTTCTTCCCAGGTTGTGCCCTCGTAAGAGATATATCTCGGCATACCGAGTCAGCCCTCCCTTGAGTACAAGTGTTGACGGTCATAATCTCACGATATCAACCGTCAATTATCCACCAAATGAAGCTAAACATGTGAAATATATGGACTAACCCTTGCTACTAATGAGTTCCACAAGATGTATATGAATATTTGGATGCAGGTACCAAAATACACATAAAATGATTGCAAACATGTTACATATCGAAGATGAGCAGAAATGGCAAAAGCAGGGTGGCCGCCCGACCACCTGCCACGTCATCAGTGGCCGCTCGGCCATGGGTGGTGGCCGCCCGGCCACCCTCCAACGGGGATTTGGACTCCCGACGACGTGGAATGCTCCCTTGGCCACTTCACTTGCCACTTCTTTGATCCGGTGCGCAAACAAACTCAAAAAGGTGAAGATCCAACCATACAAGAGAGCATCCAATATATCCAAGGGTCACAATGTGCCAGGACAAGGATTGGTGACGTCAAGGATCCGAGGCGAACAAAATGCAACAAATTGGAGCAAAACACGTGGCCGCCCCTTGGCGGCATTTTTCATGTGCACCAACTGATTCAACTACCAACCGACATGTAAGATCAACCGTCAGATGCTCAAGGTCGGTGAATCGGGTGGCCGCACGACCACCCCCTATGGTCGGCCGGCCACCGACCTTGGGCGCCTGGCCACCGACTAGGTCCCTTACCGACCTAGTGCACATATAAGTACCCACCTCACTTCCTAGGCTATAAATAGGCCCTGAGAGCTCATTTGTAAAGCGTGGAGAAGTTGAGAGCTACATTCTACCTTAGAAAATCTCTTTATCCACATCTTAGTAGTTAGGATAGTCCTAGGAGTTAGAGTGAGTCGAGCTTTGCCTCGGAGTTCTCGGAGATCCCTCTGAGTCTGTGGTAAAGTTCTTGTATCTTTGTACTCTTTTTATCTTCAGTATAATTCAGTTATACTTTACTTTATTTCTATCTCTTGCAAGTGTGGTGTACCTTTCTTTGCAAACTTGCTAGGCTTAGACTGTGGTTACCTTAGTTATTCAAGTCTTGTTATACTTGCCGGTGCTATAAGCCTCTCTTAGACTTAGATCTAGGAGTCAGGTTAGCTCTCACCTTTAGTGCTCAATCACTTTCATGGTGAAAGCGCTTGAGCACTAGTATAGCGTGCCATCCTACCCACGCAGATTAGCTTGGTAGCCCCACTCTGTGACAGCGTGTGGTGTGCCTGTGTATCCCAAGCCCGTTCGTTCGGTAGGCCCGTAGGTGATAGCCGGATTCTCTTTTGGTGGTCTACTATCTACCCCCTTTCCCCTCAAGGGCGCCGGAATTTCGCTCGACACAAGACCCTGGCTTGTTTACTTGAGTTTCCTTAGTTAACCACGACATAGTCTTTGCAGGCGAATAGAATAGAGTTTGGGAACTTTATCTCACTCGTTGTCCTCCCAGGCAACTATACCTTTCTACGTATATCTTAGGTAGTTTGTTTTACTTTTCCACCATACACCTATCTTTATTTGACTTACCCCTGTCTAACTACTAGTTGGTATATTTATCTAAGTTTACGGATCTTTCGACTTGAGTTTATTCAATTATACTCTCTCGCCTGCCGCTTCCCTGTGGACTAATACGATACTCAGAATACTCTGGGTGAAAGGCTACAGCGGTCTCCGTACGCTTGCGGAGTAAAACCTGTTAAGGCTAAGAGACGCCAACAAGCTTTTCTGGCGCCGTTGCCGGGGAAGCAATAGGCAGAGATATAATTGATAATCTCATTTCGAACCCCGTATGCTTTATAAATTTGCCACTAGTTTTTAGCAGGCTTACTTTGCTCTGTTTATTTGTTGTAGATGCAACGGAGAGGTGTATGACCGGTATCGACCTACCGGTAAAATTCCACAAGAATCCAGAGTCTCTGCTCAGGAGAGTTCATTCCTAGACTGTTCACGGGCAGATACCTATACCAACAGATTTTTAACCAACTGCATCAACAAGTTGCACTCCGTTTATCAACGTCATGGCTGAAAAGACCATCCGTGAGTTCTCCATCCCATCTAGCAACAATGTCCCAACAGGACCTGAGGTGCAAGTAGGAGAGAACTTTGAGCTCAAACCCGGAGTCATTCATATGGTTCAAGCTATCCCTTTCTGCGGACTAGCAATGGAGGATGCCAACAGTCACCTGCAACAATTCCTGGAAATCTGCAGCACATTCACAATAAAAGGTGCGTCCGCTGATGCCGTCAAACTACGCCTCTTTCCATTTTCACTTGTTGGAAAGGCGAAGCAATGGTTCTACCTCAACCGTGTAACACTCACTACATGGGATGCGTGCTCCAACGCATTCCTTGCCAAGTACTTCTCTCTGGGAAAGACCAATGCACTGAGGAACAAGATCTCAAGCTTCCAACAGCTCATAGATGAAATAGTGGCGGAGTCCTGGGAAAGACTACAAGAGTATATCGCGGCCTGCTCCCACCATGGAATGGAACAATGGCTCATCATCCAGAATTTCTTTCATGGCTTAAATCGTGCTGCACAAGAGCACCTGAATGCAGCCGCCGGAGGACCCTTCTTATCCTTGAGTGTGAGAGCTGCCAAGGAACTCATTGAGAAGATGAACACTAATCAAGGATGGAAAGAAGAGAGGTCTAGCACCCGATCTCGTGGCGTTCATCACATCGACATCACCGACACACTTGCCACCAAGATGAACCTTATATTGAAAAAGTTAGGAGATACTCCAGAGACCGCATCGGTTCAGTCTCTCGACGCTCGCATGACTTGCGCAGTCTGTGGGAGCATGGGTCATTTGGGGAACAGCTGCTCCGAAACTCAATCGAAGGACGTGAACTTCATCGGCAATAATCCTAACTTCAGCAACCGGAATCGTCCTCAACCAGGCTGGAATTCTAGGCCATACATCCTCTCTCCCAGACAAGGTAACTCTTTAGGTAGTTCACAGCAATTTGATAAATTTAATCAATTTAACCAAAGAGCTGTGAATGATAGCATTAGTAAAAAGCTCCATGCGAATGATAAGCTTTTTGAAACTATTTCTGTTCAAATGAAAATTTTTAATAGTGCTATGAAAAACCAACTGAATTTTAACAAAATGCTTGAAACTCAAATAGCTCAGTTGGCTACTTCTTCACCTAATGTTAATGCGGATAAGCTGCCGAGACAGCCTGAAACTCCTCCCAAGGAGCACATAAATGCAGTCACTACTAGGGATGGGAAATCCACACAGGACCCCCCACATCCTCGTAGTACCCCTAACAATGCAGAAAAAGAGCAGAAGAAGAAGACTACCGACCCCGAAGAGAAGGATAACATTGAGAGTAGACCTAGAGCAGAGGAGAAAACAACATCGGAGATGCTTCTGCATGAATTCTATGAAACTACAGTGCTGCCTTTTCCTCCTCGCAACAGGAAGGCTACCGCCGATGAATAATACAGTAAGTTTGTTGAGGTTATACAGAAATTATATGTCAACATACCTCTGCTAGATGCTATGCAGGTATCGACATATGCGAAATACTTGAAAGATATCCTCAACAACAAGAAGCCCTTACCTTCAGCGGAAATTGTGCATATGACAGAAGAGTGTAGTGCAGCTATACTCAATCAGCCCCCACAAAAGAAAAAGGACCCTAGAAGTCCTACCATTCCATGTTCAATTGGGAACCAAGTCTTCAGTCGAGGCTTATGTGATCTCGGAGCAAGCGTCAGTGTTATGCCCAAAGTGGTCTTTGACAAACTCAATCACGCTGCACTCGCTCCCACCACCATGTGCCTGCAGCTCGCGGATCAATCCATACGATACCCCGCAGGGATCGCCTAGGATGTCCCGGTGAAAATCCGAAATTTCCTCATCCCGGTGGACTTCGTGGTGTTGGATATGGAGATAGATGCAAAGCTACCGCTCATCCTTGGGCGGCCATTCCTGAGTACTGCAGACGCAAGTATTGATGTCGGGGCCGGAGAAGTCCACCTCAACATCAACAGCATGAGGGAGACATTCACCTTCGAGCCGAAAGTGGAGAAGTGCAACCAAGTGAAGACATATCGATGCCAACAACAGAGATATATGCCAAAGACACACATCCATGAAGACGTTTCTGAGAAAAAGATGGACAGTCTCATCGCACACTTGAAATCAGACCAGGAGACTGCCATCCGGCAACAAGAAGAATCTGAACGACGAGAGGCGAATCTCAGAAAGGCTAGTTCCAAACCCCAGGAATCAGGAGGCAAAGCTCCTGGAAAGATGGTCGACGCCGGTATGCAAGTCCTGACAACAGAAGAACGGCTTGCAAAATATTACGAAAGAAATCCCGCCTACCTACATTCTCTTGATATCCCAAAGGGTAGGGTGTGGAAGACCCTTGCCAACAGGTAAATTGGCATTATCTTTCGACGGCATATTTATTTTCTGCCAAATTTAAATTCTCACTCCACTGCATGTTTAATTTTTGCCTTGCATAAGCTTTATGATTGTGCGTATAATTTTATCTTTTCTGCAATTTTCAAAAAAAGGGGAGGGGGGAGGGCTGGCCGGCCGACCACCCATTATGGCCGGCCGACCGCACCTCCTCCCATTTACTTTCTCCCTTGTTTCTTTTCTTCCCCCTTCTTTTCCGTTCTCCTTTTCCTTTTTGTTCCTTCCTCTTTTTCTTTTCTTCTTTACCTAAGCTTCGTTGAAGCTTGGGGGAAAGGACTCGACAACTCAAGGTATGTGTGTTCCACCATCTCTCTGTTCATCTCCGTACTTTTCCCTGAATTCTGCCTTGTCCCCCTGAATAACCTCTCTGCCTTATCATGAGAGTAGTGTCCGTTCTATCTTAAATTTCACTTTACTTAAAAAAACAACTCCCATGCTTAATTGTCAAATCCACTTGCTAGCTTCATTTCGGAGATAATGAATAGTTGCTCTATGAAGTGAATGGTTTAATTCTTGCATGTCAACTTATGCTTAGCTTGGTCCCATATTGCTGAATAAAAAGAAGTGAACCAAAGTTTTACCTTGTGGATGCCAATTGCGATAACAAGTCTAAGTTGTTGAGAGATAATGATATGACTTAAATGTGGGATGGTTCTTTCATGTTCCTAGTAAGATGAATGTCTCAGGTTTTTATCTTTAAAAATAACAAACTAAAGATCCACATGGTTAAAAGTCCTACCAGAGCCATATATGCTTCAATTATTCTAAACCAGCTACATAGGGCTGCTTAGATATGCTTTGAGCTTTGTCAAATTTTGAGTCTCTTTGAGTAGAAATATCATCTTCTTTGATAGCTGGAGTACAAAAGAAATAAATGCAAGTGATCCATTCCGGACTTTGCATCCACCAAAAGTCTCCAAACACTTCTCATAATCCCCTAGCCTTCAAATCTCAAGGAGTAAGGGTATGGAGCTAAACAAAAAAAAAGTGTGCAAAAGCACGGCAAAATGAAAAGCATGCAAGTTCAAGCATGGCAAAAATAAATAAAAAGCTCCATATCCACTCCAAATCTATAAAAAGCTATAGGGATGAAAATTTAGAGAAGGAGACAACTTGTTCCACCACTCACACTCCAGTGATCAAACAGAAGAAATGACAGAGTGCACTCTTTGGTCCAATCTTTGGCTTAGCAAAATAAACATTCTAAGTGTGCCACATTCTCCCCCACCTAAAGCTCCGCAAAAGACTTAGTGTAGGAAAATGTTGGCCAAAATCATGGCCTTTTGGTAAGGAAACACTTCTGAGCGATCGAGAGTACCAAGGGGAAGCTTATGTTTGTTTTGAAAATCTTGAAAACACCTGAGAAGGACATCCAAAAAGAATGAGTTAGAAACACTCCTACAATAAAGTCGCTCTGTCTCTCAACTACCCAAGGCAAGGTAAGCAAAAAGATGCACCACAGGTATGACGAAAGATGAGCTTTGATTATTTCACTACTTGGGGCAAAAGTTTGAGTGTTGAGTTGCATATAACAATTTTCCTTCACTTTCGATATTGTAGCAACTCATGATCTACTTTCAGTCTTAGCTTTGCTTGAGGACGAGCAAAGGTCTAAGCTTGGGGGGGGGGTGTTGACGGTCGTAATATCACGATATCAACCGTCAATTATCCACCAAATGAAGCTAAACATGTGAAATATATGGACTAACCCTTGCTACTAATGAGTTCCACAAGATGTATATGAATATTTGGATGCAGGTACCAAAATACACATAAAATGGTTGCAAACATGTCACATATCGAAGATGAGCAGAAATGGCAAAAGTAGGGTGGCCGTCCGACCACTTGTGGTGGCCACCCGACCACCTGCCAGGTCATTAGTGGCCGCCCGGCCATGGGTGGTGGCCGCCCGGCCACCCTCCAACGGGGATTTGGACTCCCAACCATGTGGAATGGTCCCTTGACCACTTCACTTGCCACGTCTTCGATCCGGTGCGCAAACAAACACAAAAAGGTGAAGATCCAACCATACAAGAGAGCATCCAATATATCCAAGGGTCACAATATGTCGGGACAAGGATTGGTGATGTCAAGGATCCGAGGGGAACAACATGCAACAAATTGGAGCAAAACACATGGCCGCCCGACGGTGGTCGGCCGACCACACCTCGGCGGCATTTTTCATGTGCACCAACTGATTCAACTACCAACCGACATGGGGGAGTAAGATCAACCGTCAGATGCTCAAGGTCGGTTAATCGGGTGGCCGCCCGACCACCCCCTATGGTCGGCCGGCCACCGTCCTTGGGCGCCTGGCCACCGACTCGGTCCCTTTCCCGACCTAGTGCACATATAAATACCCACCTCACTTCCTAGGCTATAAATAGGCCCTGAGATCTCATTTGTAAAGCGTGGAGAAGTTGAGAGCTACATTCTACCTTAGAAAATCCCTTTATCCACATCTTAGTAGTTAGGATAGTCCTGGGAGGTAGAGTGAGTCGAGATTTGCCTCGGAGTTCTCGGAGATCCCTCTGAGTCCGTGGTGAAGTTCTTGTATCTTTGTACTCTTTTTATCTTCAGTATCCTAACCATGCAGATTAGCTTGGTAGCCCCACTCGGTGACAGCGTGTGGTGTGCCTATGTATAACAGGCCCGTTCGTTCGGTAGGCCCGTAGGTGATAGCCGGATTCTCTTTCAGTGGTCTACTATCTACCCCCTGACCCTTCGAGGGCGTCGGAATTTCGCTCAACGGAAGACCCTGGCTTGTTTACTTGAGTTTCCTTAGTTAACCACGACATAGTCTTTGCAGCCGAATAGAATAGAATTTGGGAACTTTATCTCACCCGTTGTCCTCTCAGGCAACTATACCTTTCTACGTGTATCTTAGGTAGTTTGTTTTACTTTTCCACCATACACCTATCTTTATTTGACTTACCCCTGTCTAACTACTAGTTGGTATATTTATCTAAGTTTACGGATCTTTCGACTTGAGTTTATTCAATTATACTCTCTCGCCTACCACTTCCCTGTGGACAAATACGATACTCGGAATACTTTGGGTGAAAAGCTACAGTGGTCTCCGTGCGCTTGTGGAGTAAAACCTGTTAAGGCTAAGAGACGCCAACAACAAGCTCCCCAAGGCTCAATAGTAGAAACCTGTCTCTGTTCTTTGGATGGCACAAGCAAGACTTTCACTAAGCCCATGTCCTAGATAAGCACTCTAGCAATGTTATACCAATCAGCAGGCGAACAGCAGACGGGGTCTTAAACGACTCAGGCGGAGTCCACCAAACCATCCACATCATTTTTCAATATAATATACCCATATCTCCGCCCGGTCTCAATTTTTCCATCACATCATATCATATTGTTTTCGAATTAAATTTTTGTAAAACATTTTTTTAGCCTTATCATTTCGCGAGTGAATATCTTCACTCGACTTCTACCGTCTAAGCATGTCTAAGCATAGACTTTAATCTATCTGTACAACTTAGGATATCAGGGGTTTATGCAGGTGGGGTTTCATACAACTCCTGAATGTAATGCACAAATAAATATAGGGTGGTGGAACTCCCTAAATAGGTGTAGATGCCTAAGGGGCCTACCTTTGTTATTGAAAACTTGAACAAACTAATCTAAAATTAGTTTGCCGAGTTGTGAGGCTTTGCCCCAGGCAACCCCTTGATCACTTAGACAACTCCTCCGTCCAAACGCGACTGATGGGCACTCCAGGTCGTGCTTGGGGTTGTGAGGCTTTGCCCCAGGCAACCCCTTGATCACTTGTCGGGATGATCTTCTGGACCACCGTTGCTTGATGTAGCTCCACGCACTTGTTTCTTGATCACGTATCTGTAACAAGCGTCACTATATGAATGATATGCATGATGCAATGAATAGGGTGCATGAATAATAGGTACACACATGAATAACTATTTCATGGATGGACAAAAAAGTGATTGATAACTATTTAACAAGAAGTGCTTTTACGCCTCTAGGACAAACATACAACTTATGAAATCAATCATTTAGAAGGCAACAAAGAATTTATTACATGACCAAGTACTAAGTTAAGTTGTCCTTTTCCATACCGCATGCAAGTAAAACATCATACAAGCCTATGATTACTCAGGTAGTAGATTACTAAACAACACTCTTAGTATTAGTGATAAAAGTACCTTTATGACCCTAGAACAAGCATACTCCATACAATCCTACCTACACCTAACAAGTTATTCATCATGAAGATCACATGTCAAGTGCAATAACATGTAGATGAAAGACACACAAGTATGAGGCAAGAATTAGAGAAAACAATATTAATCGTTTTACTAACAGGAGTCATTTGACATTAAAACGAACACATCATTTGTGGCAAGCACATAGAGCCAAAATGACTATCAATTTAGGGTATGCATATAACAATACTGCCACCCAAATTTCAGCAATAAAGAAGCTATCATTTAATTTCAGAAAATCTATCAATTTATTTAACATATAGCTTCTCAGATTTATCATAATTAATTAGAGTGGTTTCTGGACCTGAAGTTTTGAAGTTTTAACAGCAATCACCATATGACCTGAACATCATGTACAAAAATCAGCAAGCCAAATAACTAAGGTTTGGTAGGACATCTATTTTCCATATAATTATCTAGCTCTAGTTCAAATGCGCATTAAAACAGTGTTCATAAATTTCACATAAATACTTTTGGTAACTTATACATTACTAGCAGCCACCAAATTTCTCATGGAATTCAACTTTTCCCTACTATTTAGTTAAGCAAGCCACATCTTGTCATTTTCAAATCAACATACCAACTTTACATTCACAGCTTCATACTTTGCCAGTGAGCTACTTATGCTAACTAAAGCATTTGAAAATTCCAGGAAATCATTTTGAGCATATTTCATATAGCCTCCATTTTCCAAGTTAAGTAAATGCGCAAAACACATGCAAAATGGCAAAACAGTGATTAAACAGTCAATGCTAGAGATACCAAATTTCACACAGTGTCAAAATACCCTAACCAAGCTACTCTCCAAGTTTCATAATTTTTGGGGTTCATTTAGTCCACCTTTTTCAATTAAATTGATTTAACATGCTCATACAAAATCAGGGGTAAAACCGTACATGCACATCTTCACATCACACCCATCCTGTAGATCTAGTCACAAGGAGCTCATAACCACTGTCCATTTTGGATTTTTCTTTGATTTGTTATGATTTTTCAAAGTTTACTAATCCTGAAATGCTCTAAATCGAAAATACCCACTGACCAAGGACCCATACCTAATTAACAAGACAGGGGCCTGCACAAAAGAGACTCAAGACTCAGTCAGCAGTGTTTGAAACAGATCTCATAAAAATGGAAAATGACAGGGGGTTTTATGCAAAACCGCCCACCCTTCTTCTTCCTTTGACCATGCAGGGGAGGCGCGCCCGGTGTTCCCGCGCGCGACGACATGCGAGGAGGGGTGCACTTGGAGCCGAGTTGGCTCCGAGATGTACCCTGGCAAACGGGCTACCCGTACCCCAAGATCTCGTTGCACGGGGTGGTCAGGATCGATGGGGAACGCGCGTGAACCAAGGACGAACTGGAGGGCGTGGCGCGCCGATGATTTGGACGGCGCGACCCGATCTCGTCGAGGAGAGGCAGGACGGCGGCTCTGGGAGGCGTGTGGGCTGCGCGGAGAGGTGGTGAAACCAGCGCCGGAGGTCTGGGTGTAGGGAGGGCGCCGGTGAGGTCTGCCCACAGTGATGTTGAGCTCGGCATGGTAACCATGGCGGCGACGTGGTTGGGGACGGAGGAGGAGGCGCTGGAGGGGCCGAGGAGCAGCGGGGATGGTGGAGGAGCTCAGGATGGGTGCGGGGCTCACGACAGTGGGCCGAGGGAAGGCTGGAGGGGGCGATGGCGCGAGCTGTGATGCTCCAGTATCCCAAGTGCATAAACATCTTGAATACATGTGGCATCCATCATAAAGCATCACATTTTGACATGCATTTGATCCATGGTTCAAAGTTTGGTTAGTAGGTGATTTGGTGAACTCAATTTTCTGCATAACTGCTACTGTGTTAGGGCCATAACTCGAATCCTGTTGAGAACTAGGTGGAGCTCATATTAACAAAATTGTATACAAGCAATAGGGGAACAACTTTTATAATTGGTGCTTAGATATATAACGATGTTTCCCTAGAGTTTTGAACATTTTACTGCCAACACAGAAAACCTGTTAAAACCTGAGCTGCGGAGTGATTCAAACTTTTATGTCGTAGATCCTGGAGTGGTTGACAATATTGTCAATAAGCTCTTTGAGTGAAAATGGCTAGAAGGGAGTGTTTTAAAATATTTCAATAAACTGGTCTATAGACCAAACTGAAACTTGAGAGAAAAATTCAAATGAAATTTATATTTCCAAACATTTTTAGGTATCAAGCCTTTTGACGAACTTATAGAGCTCACAAAGTAGAACATTTTATCCAATTGGCATTTTTTCAAAATCGGACATTAAATGGGTTAAAAATGCGAAATACAGAGGGAGAGAAAGCACACTTGGGCTGGAAATTGCCCCGAGCCTATGACAGGTGGGACCCACCTGATAGGGCTGCCGTGTGGCCGCCGATGCACGGCTCCGCCCGCGACGCCGCGGATCGACCTTCCCCCCTCCGGCCGCGCCTTCTAAAGGGGAAACGACCCCCGCACTCCACTCTTTCGGCCGCCGCTCTCCACTCCACCTCACGAGCCCTCTCTGCCTCTCTCTCGCCCGCGCGACGCCAAGCCGCCATTGCCGGCGAGCTTCAAGCTTGAGCTCGTGCCGGCCACCCCACCGCCTCCCCGCGCCCTAGACCTACCCCACCACACTCGCCGCGAGCTTACGCACCCGGCGCACCTAGCCTCGCCACCATTCCCTCACCCGGCGCCAAGATCCACCTCCACCTCGACGTCGTGACGCGCCATCGCCACCGCCGGTTCACCGTCAGTTCACCGCTCCCCGCGCCGCCATCCGACTTCCTCCGTCGCCACCGTCTACCTCAGGTTGACCCCTCCCTCACGCGCACCCGCCGCACCTCGCGTCGCGGCTCCGGTCGTGCGAGGTAGAAGACAGAGGGGGGTAGATTTTAGATCTACCCCCTCGGTTTCAATGTATTTGCATTTTAATCTACATGCTATTCATTGAGTCTTGTAGATCTTGCATGCTAGCCCCTGTAGATTTAAAATAATCTCGATCTAGTCCCTAGATCTAAGTATTTTTCATTTATTTTGGTTTATTTCGGCTGAAACTTTGATAAATCGTATAAAATCAAATAAAAATCCAGAATGGACAAACTCAGTGGCTATGAACTCCTTGTAAAATGCTCTACACTGTAGGTATGATGTGGAAGTGTGCATGTGTAGTTTTGCCCCTAGTCTTGTGCATGCATGATTAATTTAAATAAATGGCAAAAGAGGACTAAATGGCTACAAAAAATTATGAAACTTGGACAGTAGCATGTTTAGGGTAAGGTAACAGCATATGAATTTTTGTAGCCCCAGCATTGCTCATTTACTAACTGTTTTACAATTTTGGGTATTATTTATGCTTTAAATCAATTTAAGAAATGAGGGCTATATAAAATGGTCTCAAAGTAACTTCCTAGTATTTATCCTAAACTTGGGTTAGCATAAACGACTCCCTGGTAAAATATGAAGCTGTGAATGTTAGTTTTAGAGGGTGACTTGAAAATGACAACATACTACTTGACAGATTTGATAATTCTATGGAAAATTGGGTATGCTACTAGTATGATAGGGAGTCCAGAAAATACTTTTCGAGAGTTTGTTAGCACTATTCACATTTATATTTTAAATTGCATAAATTAAATAGAGGAAAATTATATGGCCTGTCCAACTAAGGATATTTCACTTGAAATTTTTGTACATGCTGTGTATGCCAAGTTATGCCCGCTGAATAAATTTTATGTCAAAATACCATTCCTACAAATTATGAAAAATCTGGATAGTTAATAGGCTAATATCTTGCTGAAATTTTAATAAAATAATTATAATTTTTCTGGAGCTGAAAAATTGACAGTGGTCTACCACAGTAGTGATCTGCTTGTCATAATTATTTGAACTTATTTGGGACCATGTAACAATATGAACTTGACATGAAAAACTTAATTGCTTAAATAGATAAACCTACCTATAAGCCTATGTATAAATATTCTAAGAGTACAATGGTTGCTTGTTATACTTTGAAGCTTGCTAAAAGGATCTGCCATATTGTGCGTGATAGGTTGCATTAGCTCTAAGTAATGGGTTGTACGATTTCTTAAAAAGAGGGTTTGTATGATTCCTTCATTAAAACTATGATGTTAACAATTGTGAAACGAAACCTAAAATTGGAAACGTGTGAATCATGTGTTGCATGATTACTTATCATGAGCTATGCTTTCCTTCATCTCATGTTTACATTGGATTCTCATGCACCATATATATGCCTGCATTCTTTTGCACTCAGTCGCATATATTATCATGCATCTAGGTCCCGAGAACGAGTTGCCGACACATGAGCAACCGCTGATCGAGGAGTCCGAGGATGAGCAGGAAGATCTGCAGCCGACCACTGACCCCGTCACTGAGGAGGCACCCTCTGACCCTAGCGAAAAAGGTAGGCAGGACCATACTATACCCAGCAAACATATTACGTTTATATAATTACACATATGCATTAGGAGTTGCTTGAAACCCTTTGCATTAGATTTCTTCGACGCCCTGGCCCTAGCAGCTGCACATAGAGTCATAGGACGAGTATGCCTAGTAATGCTAGGTACGACTAGACACGAGTGAAAGGAGTCACTCGTCGCGTAGGTGATATTTCAAAAGCAGAAAATTTTTATGAGAAAAAGTTATAATTGTTATGCTCAAGTTTTAAGTGGAGACCGAGCAGAGATTTTACTTGGTCTTTACTTTTCGTGATGTCGTACTATGGACTCCGCCCTAGTCGTATAAGGCCCATCTGCTGTCCGCTTGCTGATCGGCATAATATTGCTAGAGTGCTTATCCGGAAAATGGGTCCGGTTAAACCTTACTTGCGCCATGCCGAGAACAGAGAGACGTTCCTACCCACAGGTTGAGAGGAAGGTGGCCCGGGGGAGCTTTGATCTCATGGCGGGCAGACCGAGATGTCGGCAGGCTCATCATGGGGGCACAACCTGGGGGTCAGATGGGCGTGGATCGAACTTGGGATGGAACAAGTGGAGAAGGGGGCTATATGTGGAACGCGATGACCAGTAAGCATATACCTCTGCATGATAGTTATTCCCGAGAATATAAAAATCGATTCGAATCGCTGATGCTCACCAGGTGTAAAAATGCCACATATCATTGACGGGCAACGTAGTAACTACTTGAATACCTTACGTTTTACTCATGTTTTCAAATACCACATGCTTGTTTTTATATATATTCTGATGTTTTATTTTTCATGCAAAGCTTTATTATTGTCAATTCAAACTAATCAATAAGGAAGAGAGCAGCTGTCAAATCCTGATTTTCTTACGTACTCATGATTGTTTAAAATAAATGGCTAAGGACTTACTTGACTAGTAAGCAAGCATCGCGTCAGCCGTAAGCCACATCCATTAAGTCCTACTGAGTAATTAGTACTCAGAGTTTGCCCCTATTTTTGGATTACAGGTATGAAGTTCGCCTTTTGTGCCTGCGTAGGTGGTGGTGTCTGCTCTCACCAGGGCTAGGCACTGTTCTGTGGCTGAAAGGCAACATCGGTGGACTCGGTGTTGTCTCAACGATTTGAGGTTTTTTGTCTATCATGTTATCCGAACTTTGTTATTCCGCTGCGAGAGAATTTTTATGAACTCGTTTTATCCTACGATATTATGTTGAGACTGTAATTTGAATTCAAACTGGTTTGTAACTCTAATCTACTATTACTCTATTCAACTGCCTGTGATGTTGTATCTGTTGTGGCTCTTTCGAGAGTCGGATATATATGATGTCGTTTCCTCTGGAATGGTGTTATCGAGAGCCGCATGCTTCTCGACGGACTACCGGGTTTAGTTCAGCCTAAGTGCTCTACGAGCCAAAGGTAGCAGGAATGCTTAGTCTGGATTAAGCAGGACGGTTCCGCCACACGAGCTCGCGCTCTGGCCGACATCAATGGCATCCGCGCGCTCTGCGTGATGGGGAAGAGAGCGAAGAGGAGGGAGAAGCGAGGCGAGTGAGAGAGCGAGCGCGAATGCGGTCGGGAGGACGTCCAAGTGCAGGCGCGTTCTTAGCCTCGCCCTTATGGCCGGGCTGGCGGCCATGGCACGGCGTGGGCAGGGCGCACCCGCCGCGTGGGCGCGAGGTAGACGGGTGGTGGCCACGGCGTGGACGCGGTCTGTGGACCAAGGGCCAATGACAGGTGGGCCTGGTCGGAGTAGAGGAGAAACGGTCTAGTGGACCAGGTGCACAGCGATGCGGATGATGAGGACATGACCAATACGCATACAACCAAGGCCCAAACGAAGATAGAGTTCCAAGCCCAATCAACATTAAAGTCCAATTTATTCACGATGCCGGTTTGGACTGCTGGAACAGGCCTCACGAAAATGGACGCCCAGGCCACATACGGGCTCCGTTTTGGACATTCTACGTATCGACGGAAAGCTAATGAGATAAGCTTTCCAACCCAGATGGTCCCATGCCAAAATATGCTGTAAGTTGACGGAAATCGTTGAAACAATTTGACGACCAGAATCTGTTCAACACCTGTTTTTGGGCCTAAAGGCCTTGTACTCCCTAGGGTTGCTCGGCCACCCCCTTGGCCGCCCCCTAGCCTTCTCTCTTGTACATATTCTATAGCCATCATTAGATTAGAGGGATTTTGCTTAGATTATTTTATCGTTATGAACAGTTTCGCCATGTGACAATACTCCGGTTTGTGAAACCTCAACTTGTGAGCTTAATCCTTTCTATTCGCAATTTTAGTTTTTATCTACTGTGTTCTTGCTTGTGTTCTTCGATTCGCAAGCAAGGATAAGCCCTCTATTTCATCAAGTTGTTTCACAACAAAAGGAGATTTTAGATACGATGGTTTTGGTTCGGAAAAGTATATTGATTGGGAAATGTCGATGGATAAAATTTTTACACAAAAATCGTTTATGTGATAGGAGAAAGATTAACAATGCTGCTAGTGCTCTAAAATTATGTGTTTTAATTTGGTGGAAAGATCTTTGTGATTATGATGCCGATCCACAAATTTGGACATATATGAAAAAATTATGAGAGATGAATTTGTTTCTGATTCTCATTTTATAAATTTAATTTGTGAATTGCAATATGTGCAATAACATGATAAAACTGTTAAAGAGTATTACGATGAGCTACATAATTTGTTGTTACGTTGTGGTTTATATGAATCTGAGAATGCAAAAATAAAAAAAATTTAAATGGTCTTAATAATGATATTTATGATGTTCTTGGTGATATGCAATGTAATTCTCTCTATGATTTAATTGATCTCGCTTATAAGATTAAGAATAAAATTAGATATGAGAAACAACAATTTACGAAGAATGGATATGATGCACCTATGGAGGTTTCTTTTGCTACTAACCTTGGACAGGATGTGATAATTATTGATGAGAGAGACAACATGCTAATGGAAGATGGACATTGCGCTGAACATGTAAACACAGGTAATGATATGGGTGCAAAGATTGTACAAGGTGAGAAAAATTTTGTTGCATCAAATTTGCCCACAATTCATGCTACTGTAGACCAATCTATATTGCAAAATATTTCTGATGTATCTTTGTCACACGATTATTTTATTGCTGCTCCATGTGACAATAAAAGGTTGTGTAACGATATTACTGTTACTGTTACTGTTACACCACAACTTGTGAATAAACTAGATATTGATGCTGCTGAACCAGTTATTTGTGCTAAATATAAACATTTTCTTATTATTGCTAGTGTGTTTGAGTTGAAATTGTTATTTTCTTTAAATACTTTGGGTTATATTGAATTGGATGTTCTATGTAATCTAAATAATTTGAAGGAGAAACTTTATTGGAGTACTGATCTGCCATGGTTATCTAAACATACGTATCATGTTATTGGCAAGTATGATAGTAATGGAGAATATATGGTTCATCGTGTTTATATCTCTTCGAATTGTGGTTCTGATTATATCTATGAACAACAAAATAAAATAAAGTGCTGCTGTACAACTAACCATATCATCTCTAGATCCACTTGTTCTTCTTTGTTTCTTTTGTCACAACAGGTTCAATTTCAAGAAGGGGAGCAATGTTGGATTATGTCAAAAAGTGGAACAACTACTTTCGCACGCATCGACGACTTTGAGTCGAGGACGACTGATGAGGACATGACCAATACGCATACAACCAAGGTCTAAGAAAAAATAGAGTTCAAAGCCCAATCAACGTTAAATTCCAATTTATTCACGAAGCCGGTTCGGACTGCTGGAGCAGGCCTTACGAAAACGGATGCACATGCCACATTCAGGCTCCGTTTTGGACGTTCTACGTATCGACGGAAAGCTAAGGAAAGCTAAGGAGATAAACTTTCCAACCCAGATGGTCCCATGCCAAAATACGCTCCGAGTCGGCGGAAATCGTCGAAACAAGTTGACGACCAGAATCTGTTCAACACCTGTTTTTGGGCCTAAAGGCCTTGTACTCCCTAGAGTTGCTCGGCCACCCCATTGGCCGCACCCTAGCCTTCTCTCTTGTATATATTCTGTAGCCGTCATTAGATTAGAGGGGTTTTGCTTAGATTATTATGTCGTAATGAACAGTTTTCCCGTGTGAGAATACTCCGATTTGTGAAACCCCAACTTATGAGCTTAATCCTTTCTATTCGCAATTTTAGTTTGCATCTACCGTGTTCTTGCTTATGTTCTTCGATTCGCAGGCAGGGATAAGCCTTCGTGGTGAGGTCAATCGTGTGTGCATGGTTGATAACCAGAGGAGACGTGGTGCTACGATTGCAGGGTTCGAATTGTGTTGATTGGAAGCCGGATCGTGTGTGTCATGCCTCCGCCAAATCGATAGTTATCTCCACCTGACGGAAGATTGGAAACCCCCATCCCCATCAAGTGGTATTCAGAGCAAGGTTTACCGTCAGGTTTGCTTGCCATTATCCTTAATAGATTAGTTTTGTTTCGTCCTATAACCCACAAAAAGCCATTCCAAAAATTAGGGTTTGTAGTTCATCTTATCCAATAGCCAAGTTTAGCCTTTGCACTTTTTGATTTTGGAATCCGCATCATTGAGTTTGTGTCTATTGTCATCGTCTTGTTGCTGGTTTAGATCTTGTTCTTAGATTGGTTTGAGTTTTGCATCGTGTCACCGTGTCCTTTTCCATCACGTCAACGCGTTCGGTTCGGTATTGTTTCTGTCTAGTTCAGTATTTTGATGATATCTCCCACATACCAACTCAGATTTTAGTGTTCTAGTACTTTTTGGAAAGCTTGAGAAATTGTATACAACTTTGTCAACTGCGATGTTTCTAGAAAAAATCGTTATCAGCGCCTAAATCTAGTTGGGAGCAAATCTGTTTGTGATCCAGAATTTTCTGAACAGTCTGTATTTCGGGGTCCATATCTCCTGTTTCATTTATCCAAAAAAGGTGTTCAATATATTTTTGGGAAAGAGAAAAAGTATATCTACAACTTTTGTGTTATAAGTTTTGGCATTTGAGGTCTTTAAGAGTGTGAAATCGTCTGTGCAATTTCAAGTAGAAAATCTGTCATTTACAGACGAAAGTTTTGTGACAGTGTGGTGTTGTATCTCACTTTTGCAGCACTTTTAAGAAAAAAAACAAAAGACAAGTGCAAAAAAAAATCCGCACAAGAAAAAAAAGGCAAGTACATAAAAAGAGCCGCACCAAAAAAATAAACATAAAAAAGAAAATCAAAAGTGCTTGCATCCTTTGTGTCTTTTGTACTTTATATGTGTGACTTGTTTGCTTGAGCTAGTTCTATGAATAAGTTTAGGCCAGCAACATTGACAAGTACTTTGGACATTTATTCAATTTTGCTATCTGATTTCAATTTGTGCTGATCCTTGCTACTATATAAAGCTATCCAAAGCTCTACATATATACTTCCAGTCAGTACAGGTTCAACCTTTGCAATCGCAATGCTCACGCCCTCACGGTATCACGAACTAGACACCGGTTGTACCATCCACTGCTTTGCATTGGTAAGAACATTTGTAAGAGCTAGGTAAGACGCTTGAGAGTGTGTGATCTCACCACATATACATAGTAGTTGATAGGAAAATATACTTGTCGTGTGTTATTTTGTTTTCTGCTAATAATGACAGGATATAGCACTACTTGAAAGGTAAATATGAAAAAATTAGAGAGACATGGCACTTTGAGAACATCATCATTAAAAGGATCAGCTTATATCAGCGGAGGAGTAGGGCCCACAGCGGATGTCGTCGTTTGACCCTGGGCGGGAACCTGGTGAGTGGGTCCCACCGTCGTAGAGACAAAACGAAAAAGAAATTTGAAAATGGAAAAGGTCTGTTTGACCGGCTGCAGACACATTTGAAACCCTCGTTCTTCACCAACTTGGAGGCCAAATTAAGGGAAACTCCAATTAGAAAAAATGTTGTAATTTTGGTGATCTATAACTTTGTCAAAACCCTTCGTAACATGTTCTATGTAGAAATATGGTTTAAATTTGAATTTAATGGACTGACTCAAGTTTGACCAACACAACCCACTAGTTTAGAAATTTTAAAAGTCCACTTTGTGACCACTTTTGTACAAAGAGTTTTATACCAATGTTGTTTATAATTTCATGATATACAACTTTCCCAACTAAAGTTTTGCATGATAATGGCTGTAGGTCAGAGAAAATTTGAAATTACCACAGTTGTCAGGTTTTGATAGATTTCATATGTTGGTAGAAAAGGACTCAAAGCAACATCTAAACCTCAATATATGACAAAAACCAATTAGCAAAGTTGTTTATCACAAAATTGTCTACAAGTGTGGTATATAAAGTTTTGTCTATTTCACCACAGATTTTGAAATACAAACACAAATGTGTCTAAAGGTCTGGTCAAACAGCAATTTTACTTTCTGTAGAGTCTTTCTTGTTTTAAGCTTTTGAAGCATCAAATGAAGTCCAAACACTTCCACACCAGGTACATTTGAAAGGTGATAAGTTTAATTTCATTTCATAGAAAGGAAAATTTTGATGTTGTACAGTGAAATTGAAAGTAATTTCAAAATGAAACTTGGGGATAAGCTGAAAATCTAGACTTGTTTCTGAGTGTGGACTAATATGGGCTAATTCCAAGAGAATTGTGGTGCCATCTAAAATAGGTTAAAGACAGTTTTAAGCCATGCTCGTTGGAACAAAAGTGTAGTTTATAGTATGTACAACAACTTTGGTAATGGAGTTGGGTCATGTGCTTAATGAACTTGAAAGTTTTATTAGGGCTCAAGCTTGGTCACGATCACACTTTACCCTTGGAAAAAACGTTAGTTAGATTTGGTTTGATCTTTTAAACCTCTTGTCTTTAGATTTTTGAACTTGGTCAAAACAGAAAAGTCTAGGATTATTTTCTTACCCGAGGTTTTGTATTTGGTGTTGTGCTCAAAATCTTGTGAGTGTTGACCTGCTAACCCAAATAATGTGCGGTTTTGTAGATCGAGTAGCAAAAATTTTGACTTAGTGAGTTCTCCACCTAGTCCTCATTACTCTATGCATGATCAAGTCCTAATTCACCATTAGCTTACGTCTAACTGTGTGTTAAGGATTTTGAGATGCCGGGGGTATCACAACCCACCCCCTTAAAGAAATCTCGTCCCGAGATTTGGATGAGGCAGGGTTGTACGGCTTACCACAGAATGCAAATGGATTTGGCACGCGGTTCGTGTGTTTCTATATACATGTGGTAATCTAATTTTTCATATGTTATCTTTGTTAACGAACTGGTGAATGGTTAGTACCTCCTTAACATAAGGTAGTTACAAAGCATCATCTAGTAAGGCTTGGATGGTCTTTCTAAGGTACCCTACAAGCTGTGCCATATATGAGAACGAATGAACAAATCAGGAAAGGAATTTAACAATGGTAAGCGAGTGACAACTATTGGATCAAGCGATGTAAAGGAGTTACTTTCTGAATTTGACACCAAGAATAGAGATGTGATAAATATTCGGTTTATAAGAACAACCGGGGCAAAGTGTACACAGCTGGAAATTTGGACCAGGTGGAAATCTTATGATTCATAGAAACTGAAATGTATGAGTTGTTGAGAGACACACACATTTCATTTGATATGGACTGCGTACACATATAAGATATCAAATCTGATTATTCTTCAAATAGTAATATGTGGTGAAACGTGGCACATCTCGCTCATCGCAAGAAGAAAGGTATACTACAAATGGCACAATATAACCACACATCACTACAAGAATCTCGATCATTTTCGGTGGCATAACTTATTTTCGGCGGCTGGGTGTAGCTGCCAAAAATAGTACCACTATTTTCAGCGATACCAACCGGCTGTCGAAAATAGTGACCTTATCTTCGGCGGCACGTCTCGACCGCCAAAAATAACACTATTTTCGGTCGCTAGGTTAAGCCGCCGAAAATAAGGGCTCTATTTTCGGCGGCTCGTGAGGCCACCGAAAATAAGGGCTCTATTTTCGGTGGCCTGCCTGCTAGCCGCCGAAAATAGAGCAAACCCTATCCGGCTGGGGGTTCGGCCCTTCCCCGTGCACACCACACACATGCACTCCCGCTCGATCCCTGCCACCTACGCCCCGCCGCCGCCGGCCTCCTGCCGCGCGCGCCCTAGCCCCGCATGCGTCGCTCCGCCCCGGACGTCGTGCCGCCCTGCCTTGGGCCGTTGCACGCAGCCCTGGTCGTCGTGCCGCCCCACCACGGCCCTGTGCGCTGCCCCGCCCCGCCCCGGCCCTGTGCGCCGCCCCGCCCCAGTGGGCGCGCCGCCCGTTCCGGTCCTGCGTGCCGCCCCGGCCGCCGCCTGCTGCGCTGGCCCCACACGCGGCACCGTAGCCGCCGCCTCCCACCTGCCTAGGGCGGCCCTGGCACCAGCGTGTCCCTCCACATCGGCCGGCGTCCCTCACCGGTGCGCCCCTGTCCATCGGCCGGCGCCCCTCCGCACGATGTCCCTCCCCGGCACGGCCCTCCCGGCGCGCCACCCACTGGTCGCTCGGCGCCCCTGCCTAGCGCCCCACACTCCAAGCCCCTGGTGCCCATTACCCTGCGCCTCCACGCATTTGAAGTAGGAAACCAATGCTCTTTCATAGTAGTTGCATTTAATTTTCGGCGGTTGGCCGCCGAAAGTTATGATTAGAAGTGTAATTATTATTAATTTCATTGATTAAGTGTTGATTGATTAGGTCAAATATGAAGCTTGCTTATATATTTAGTTATGATTTGTTATGGTTTAATATGCTTAGTTATATGTTACCACTTATACAAAGTATTATCATTTTGATATGCAATGCTTTATGGTGCCATGTTTTAGTTATACGAAGTTACGGAGCCTATGTGTCACCCGTTTCGGACCAGCAACTTCTCACCTGCATTGCGCACGTGAGATGTAGTTGGTCTGGAATTGTCCCTTTTTTGGACAGCCTCGGAGTGACCGATAGAGCATGGTATTTATGATGAGTTATTGGGTCTGAGCGAAGTTTCGACTGCATAACCTTGTTGTTTTCCGCTGCACCACATTTGGGCATGCAGTTGGAGAACAGCAGGGTTATGCTGCCAAAATTTTTTTCGAACCCCACAGTCTCATCATAAATCCGCGCTCTGTAGGGCCGCAATATGTCGAAAAAACATAAGCTTACAATCTACCTTGTTTTAATCTCCATAGCCTCAACTATGGGCGACGATCGCCGATTGATTTATGATGGTTGCGATAAGATTGGTGGTAAAGCTCACTCAGCTGAGTGGAGGAGGAAGATACAGGATTTTATCGACCCTGCTTTTTCTTTGACAACCAAAATCAGGTCAGGTGTCCATGTAACAAGCACAACAACGGACACTTTTGGAATAAGGAAGAATTAGCCAAAGACCTGGTTAACTTTGCTTTCATGCCAGAATATGAAACGTGGACCTTCCACGGTGAGAAAGAAACTGAGTTCAAACAGAAGGGGTAGCAGATGATGATTTGGCGGGCGTCGATATGATGGATGAGATGCTAGATGATTTACAACCGGAGTTTGGTGTAAACTCTGAGGATCCTCCTACAAAGGAGGTTGAGGAGTTCTTTAAGCTCCTTAAAGCTTCGGAAGAGCCGGTGCACGAACACACAAAACTGTTCGTCCTAGCTTTTGTGACTCGGCTCATTGCCATTAAGTCCAAGTATTTCTTCTCGAACCAGTGTTTCAATGACATCATGCAATTGATCGGGGATGTCCTTACGCAGCCTCATAAGTTGCTCAATGACATATATCAGTGCAAGAGGTTGACCATATCCCTCGGTATGGGCTATGAGAAGATAGATGTGTCCAGACAATTGCATTCTTTTCTGGGATGATCATAAGAATGAGAAAAAGTGCTTAAGCTATGGCAAAGGGAGATATGTCAAAGTAGTAAATGGGGATGGTGAAAAGGTGACGACGGACAGTGCACACAAGCAGCTCCGTTCCTTCGATTTGGCACCTCGCTTTAAACGGCTCTTTCTCTGAATGAAAACGGCAGAACCCATGCGGTGGCCGAAAGAAGATGTACGTGACAACCCAGGGGTCATAGCGCACACTGCTGATTCAGATGCATGGAAGGCCTTGGATGAATTTGACCCAGAGTTCGTTAAGGACGCGAGGAATATTTGCTTCGGTTTGGCAACTGATGGCTTCACACCTTTCAATGAATCGGCCGCTTCCTACTCTTGTTGGCCTGTGTTTGTTATTCCATACAACCTTCCACCTTCTATGTGCATGAAGTATGAATTTATGTTCCTTTGCCTTATCATACCAGGTCCAAAACAGTGAGGACATCAGCGTTCCAAATAAATGAAAACGACAAGCACCTAAGAAAAAAGTTCGGTGGTCGGGTTTAGCACGGAGGGGACAACTTAATCGTGACGTTGATGAGTTTTGACCAGTAAATCATGCATTTATGTACTTTATGTATTTTTATATTTTATATGCCTTGTTGATTATTTAACCGTACTTTATGTATCCTAAACTAACTCTTATTATTTCATCAACAAGATGAGCCGTAAGCTCAATCAAGTAGCAAAGGAGTTCGCGGGAAAGATGATCCCAAGCAAGGCGACGCTTTTTCAAGGGACTTCCTCAACTAGCTCTAGGCATGAGGCTTTGTTGAGATATGTGGACCCAAACTTGCAGGGAGTTCCTATCGCCCTTCAAAGAACTAAGATACATATGTGTATACAGTTTTATATGTATAATTTTCATATATGTTAAATTACTTATCTTATGTTTACTTTTGCAGGGCGAGGGGGATGATGAGGAGGCTAGAGTTGTGCAATAGGAAGAGGAGGAGGCGGGAGCTAGGCAACAGGATGAGGAGGCAGGAGCTGGGCAGGAGGATGTTGGAGCTGACGAGGACGTCATGGGTGCGAATGGTTCAGAGGAGGGGGACTAGGAGAAGCCACTACATCAATCCTCCTCCAGTTCCTGCCACTGCAGACAAGAGACTGATTAGACCAGCTGGTGATGGGTATGGTCTTTATGAGCTGTTAACTTTAATAGTTTATGCACATAACATGTCTTCAATGTTTTTTTGTTTTGTAGCCAATGGGAAGACGTCACTTGGGATGGGATAGGTCACTGTAGGACTCCGAACGGAGTCTTGGGTGCCCTTATTCGAACGCACAACCTAGGAGTTGTGCAGAAGGGGGGTCAGACTATATCCATGATAAGCTAGAAGCATTTTGCACTTGCTCCACATGTTACAAATGGAAGTGTTCAGAGGCATGTGAAAAACAAATTCTGGGTAAAATTCTTTCTTCTAACTGTTTGATGCCTATTTTATTGGTTCTTTATGTTGACTGTTTGGTTCCAATTAAGCTAATTCTTTGGTATTAACTGTTTAATGTTGCAGAAGTATTTCCTTGTGGATCCCTCAATGGTGAATTATGCATAAAAAGTTCTTGATTAGGCTGCGATGAAGATATGCAATGATACATTCTCCAACCTTCAGCTTCAGGTAAGAAACGCTTGGCTTAAGTCTCAAGGGCAGCCATTGTGCAGTTTTTGGGAATGTTTAGAGATGTACCTGACTGCTGAGGATTACGAACAGGTAATGTCCTTATTTCGGAATTGTGTTGCTGCTTCAGATATTAAGATTGTTATTACGATATACTAACTCATGTACATGCAGACCAGACATCCATTGTTTGAAGATCAACCAGGCCCTTATAAGGCACTTTGTGAGCTGTGGGCATCAGAAGACTTCCAAGAGCGATCAAAGAAGCATAGAAATGCTGGGACTAAGAACGCATCGCATACGCTTAGGAGTGACGGATATCGACGAATGGCTCAACGCACGGTAAGAAACTGCTTTATGTTTCGTCCCTCAACTATTCGAAAATATATGATTCTAACATCTACATACATGCTGCTAGGATTGGAGAGGTGCCAAGTGTCGTAGACATGTATATTCTAGGACATATGGGAGCAGACCCTTCCCAACCTGATCTATTGTGTACTCCGTTAGCCACAGACCGACTGGTTAGTTGGCCATAACTTTACATTACTTCTTGCAATATTTTACATAGGTAACTTGTTAAGTTGGTTTCCACTTGTAGGAGGAATATGGGAAGGAGATGAGCAGACGTTATGATGAAGAATATGATTGGAGGAAGGCACCCATTGACGGATAGGCCGTGTATTTTAGTGGTAGCGGCAAGTCACATGGACAGTAAGATCGCAATATGCACGGTGTTGTCTAGTTGTGTATAATATAACACAGTTCCAATGTCAACACTATGTTTGAATTTTGAAGGTACTCCATGTTCAATAGCATGATCAACTCGAGACAAGTATCTAAGGGGTATTCCAGGTGGTAGTAGCTCGGCAGCGCCGCACCGCACATGACATGGACATAGAGAGGTTGGAGCAAGAGATTCAGAAGCGTGATGCATTTCTTAAAGCCTAAGAGGAGTACCAGAGGCAGTAGCAAGCTTACCAAGAGTACGTAAATGCACAATAGATGGCAGTGAGTTAAGTAAGTATGAAAATCAACGATTACCATTCCTATCATTATCAAAACATGTTACTAACGTTTTGCATTCTGTAGTCAATGTTCCAGCAGAAGTTAGACCGCCACCTGTAGCGCCGACGTGAGGAATGTTTGCTCAGATGCCTTTTTCTCCAGTGGCTCAGGTGAAAGTTACTCAACTGTAACTAAACTTGTTCAACTTCAGCAAACATTGTAGAACTATAGTTGATTGTGGTCAATGTAGTTAAAAAACTCAAACCTAGCTATACTTTGTGGCCAAACAAGTTTTCATTAAGCTATACTTACGTGTAATAGGGATCGGGAGTCCATGCATCATATCCTTACCAAACTCCTCCGCCAGTGTCAGGACAACCTAGAGAAGAGGTTCGTCTCATTACTTGAGCCATTAAGTTAAGTTATGTTAATTGTGTCTTTTGTTGTCGCATATCTAAAATTTTTGGCTAATTTTGTCACTTATTCTATTTGTCAACAATTTGGACACAACACTAATTTTGTAAACAACCTCTTCGCCACTGGAGGTAGCGGCCACAACTCCAATGACCCAGGTGCCATGTGAGTTGAATGACCGAGAGATGGAGTTTTGTTGTATGGACTCAAGACTATGGACTTACACTTGAGTATGTCTGGACTTTGTGTATGGATATATATGTATATATGTGTGCATGGTTATGGATTTGAGCACTTTGTGTATGGATATATAAGTATATATGTGTGCATGGTTATGAATTTGAGAATGTACGGTTATCAAATTTCAAAATCTGGGGAAAAACAAGAATTTTGGTTGGATTTTGGCCCTTGGAAGCATCTATTTTCGGCAGTCAGGGCCTGGCCGCTGAAAATAGACCAAACTTATTTTCGGCAGCGTGCCTGAGCCACCGAAAATAAGCCAATGCTATTTTCTGTGGCTGCTGGGGGCCGCCGAAAGTAGCCCCTGGCTATTTTGGCGGCCGGGACAAGCTGCCGAAAATAACTGGCCTTATTTTCGGCGGCCAGGCCTAGCCGCCGAAAATAGAAGGCTCCCGGCCTATTTTCGGCGGTTTGCCTTATTTTCGGCGGCTAGCCTATTTTCGGCGGTTTGCCACTAAAAATAAGCCTATTTTCGGCGATTCATCGTCGGCAGACCGCTCCCGCCGAGAATAAGCCAAAACCGTCGACTATTTTTGGTGGTTTTGGGCTTATTTTCGGTGGTTTTTGGCCGCCGAAAATGCCCTATTTTCCTATAGTCGGCTATCGAGCAAGGCCGACTAATTTTTGGCAAGAGATAGATGCTAGTTGATAGGAACCCGTTCCCAGCCATTAATATGGTTCACGTCACCTCAGAGTCCAATGGAAAAGGAGTGGCTGATTCAGGTGATTGTCCCTAGGAGTTCTACCTATAATGTCACATATTGGAAGAAGACGTTGCTCATTACTGCCACTTCCATTCACAGTCCAAGGAATTGGTAGGCATGTACTCCCGCCGATACGAATGGTACCGAAGCCACGAGCATGAGGTAGGAAACTACTATCATGAAGCTCAGCAGTACCTGTGAGAACACCGATGTCAAGAGCAGCGTCGTTATTAACATGATAGGCTCCGGGAGGAAGAGCAATACCGTCACGATAGAAACAACTACCATGAGCATTGGGATTGCCCCTTCTTTCAATACTGCTAGAGCAAAGCCGTGGCGATCTTGCCAACTGTCGACTACCATCCTGAATGTACAGAGTCTCGACGCAGGAGAACATCAGTCACCGTCTTGGGAGCACCTCCCACCACCCTTTTGATTAGCTCCATAGTTCACATGAACGACAGCCGATGAAAGAAGAAAGCACCAACTATCCACAAGCAAAATGGTACCCTGATGGTTTGTCCAAGTCCTAGAAGCGAAGAGTACAACGCATGAGGAATTTGGAGTAGGTGGAGGAAGAACACGTCCGCCTGTAGGACCAAAGACTGCGACTAGAGAGGTGAATAGAAACACTTGCGAAACTCAAATTCAAACCCTGACACACAACTAGACACAAGGAAAGCTAGACTCCACCCACTGAACAGGAACGTATCTAGCAGCACTTGATGTCGTCCACTAAACAGATACATGTCAAGCGAAGGAAGGCACGGAGCTCGATGATCACAAAGATCGCAAGTCACGTCAAGCAACGAATCTTGCAAGAACACCACTCGACACTCATCGCACCGAAATACGACTAAATGAAACTAAGCAAGTAAAGAGTATGATCATCAGTAGGAAAATCAAAGTCAAAGTGAGAAACACAGCGGAAGAGGGAAAACACAAAAATAGGGCAGCAGCCCTGGAAAAGCCATATTGTCTAACTAGATGATACCCCGCACGTTGTTGCGGAGAATTTGTATTATTGCATAAGACTAAAAACATGAAAAGGAACACATGTACGCATGAATGGTATGCCCGTAAAAAATATTGAAAAAATAAATAGTTGATATGCCCATAAAAAATCATTAAAAAAATAAATAGGTGGTTTACGTGGTTGATATGTGGATTCTTCCAAGTCATAGTGGATGGTACCATGATTTCACCGAATCACTGAGAAATAGACAGTAAGGGACACCAATTTATATATTTAAAACTCCTCCGCACATTACTGCATGAATTTGAGTGACATGCGATTTAGTGGATTATGTGATGATGTAGCTCCCATGCGTATGACGCCACACAAAAACAATGCATGCATGAAGCCACAGCAAATCGATGAAAAATATAAATATGGGTCGAAGTGGGTAGTGACGTGGCATGCAATTTAGTGGGCTTATGTGATGACATGGCTATGATGTGGCTTTCATGCATACGACGCCACAAAAAAACAATGCATGCATGAAGCCACAACAAATCGGTGGGAGATATAAATATGGCTCTAAGTGGGTGGTGACGTGGGATGCAATTTAGTGGGCCTGTGTGATGACATGGCTTCACGCATGTCTAGAGAAATAGGAGTAGTGGGGGCTTCTAATTTAGATATGAAAGATGCCAGGAGCCGGACTGTCCAATGGTACTGGACTATCCAGAAGCGGCCGCCGGACTATCCAGCAGAAGCTTGGGATAGGCACCGACGCCAGACTGTCTGGTACACGTTGTCAAACTGTCCAGTAGAACCTGATAGTCCCATGGTTGTATCAGATAGTCTGGTATAGCCTTGGACTTGAGTTCCCAAACCAAAAACTTGTCCAAATCTTATACAAACTTCACAAGATTTGGAATAGGCTAACTAGACCCTATTCCAAAGCTATTCCCAAAAGATATACAGAAAAAAAAATCGAGGGATTATCTTTTGGCAAGAAAGGGGAAAACTCAAGATCCACTTGCTCGTAACAATCCTGCTAGATTGAGATGTTCTAATACATAATCTCCATGTCATTCCAAATCCAAAACACCAAAAGAAGTGAGGCAATCTCATAAGCAAGGCAAAACACCAAAAGCCTTTGTGAATCACCCAAAGTCCAAATTAGAAAGGGGGGAAGGAAGAGGGCTGCACACAAGCACTCGAGTTATTGATGAATCTTGCCTGAATTGATTTGGGAAATCAGTTCATACAAGGTTTGTACAACCTACCTCTTTTCATCCTCCATCTTGATGCAAAAGACTAGAGCTAGGGGACTCAAACCTACACTCTAAGCCTCTCTGGATCTCTTAAGCACTTGGCTGCAAGGAAAATTCTAGACCTAGGGTTTTCAAAGTTCAAGAGATAGCCAAAATGGTAGGCCACTTAACTATTTATACCCTAGTCCTAACAACACAACTTAACACTACGATCCCTACCTCTAGAATGCCCAAAAGGGGCTGAAATGTAAAAGATACATCAGATGACTATGATGACGCTTTGATCTTCTTCTCCACGCCTCGCTTAGACGTATGCCATGTAGCTAATAGTCCGGAAGCTTCCCCTAGTTTTGAAGTTAGAAACCGGGAAACTTTATTCTATGGGCTTTCTAGGCCAAGTCTTGGCCCAATCTTCTATCTTGATGAGATTAGGCCCAACTCGGCAGGTCTTGGTAGCTTGGGTGGCGGTTTTGAGCTGAAGTCGCCAAAGCTTCTATCGCATGCCTCCGCGCCACGCACTTAGGTTGGAGCACCATGGTGGCACCCGACTTCTCCAGTTCATCGGAGTTGCCTCACAGTCCATCGAAGGACTTACACCACTGTTGTCAAACTGCCCCTCCATGTACCTAGCTTGCATGACCAACCGATGCCGAGTCTTGTGCCTCCGGTCAAATTGGAGGGCTTTTGCCTCAGTCCATCGAGGTCTTTCTTCTTCTACATCCAATCCATCGGAGGGCCTCCTATTCATTGGAGGGCTTGAGCTCGTTGACAATCACTCATCACACTAGGAATGAAATAAGGTAGATCCATTGGCCCTCACTGTCTAATAAGGAAGATGCGTTCAGGACTAGTGCATACACAGCCACAACACCAATTGGTTTGGACAAGGAAGAACCAACAAGATGTTGATGAGCAATCGGCAGAAAAATTGCCGGAGAGGACAGCTAATGTCAGCATGGTGTTCGTTCTACTTGATGAGTTCTGCAAGCCGCTAGCAGAAGAAGAAGTTGGGGAACTCGGTCCCAGGGCAGTGCCCATCGTATTTGAGAAGGTGCCAGAAAAGAAGTATCGGCACATGAAGCCACTCTTCGTCAAAGGATTCATCAACTGATGAGGACATGGCCAATACGCATGCGACCAAGGCCCAAGCAAAGATAGAGTTTAAAGCCCAGCCCATGTTGAAGTCCAATTTATTCGCGAGTTCATTCGCGAGTTCAGTTTGGACTATTGGAGCAGGCCTCACGAAAACGGACGTTCAGGCCACATATGGGCTTTGTTTTGGACGTTCTACATATCGACGGAAAGCTAAAGAGATAATCTTTCCAATACAGTGATCCCATCCCAAAATACGGTCCGAGTCGACAGAAATCGTTTAATCAAGTCGACGACCAGAATCTGCCCAACACCGATTTTTGGGCCTGAATGCCTTGTTCTCCCTAGGGTTACCTAGCCAACTCCTTGGCTGCCCCTAGCCCTCTCTCTTCTATATACACACCAGCCAACATTAGCTTAGATGGGGGTTTTGCTTAGATTATTCTGTCGTTGAACAGTTTCGCCGTGGAGAATACTTCGGTTTGTAAAACCCCAAATTGTGAGCTTAACTATTTGATTTGCAATTTGAGTTTGCATCTACTGTGTTCTTGCTTGTGTTCTTCGATTCACAGGCAGGGATAAGTCTTCGTGCCGAGGTCAATCATGTGCTCATGGTTGATAACCAGAGGAGACGTGGTGCTGCAATTGTAGGGTTCGAATCATGTTGATTGGAACCTGGATCGTGTGTGTCGTGCCTTCGCCAAATCAATAGTTATCTCCACTTGATGGAATATCAAGAACTCCATCCCCATCAAGTGGTATCAGAGTCAGGTTTACCGCCAGGTTTGCTTGCCGTTATCCTTAGTAGATTAGTTTTGTTTCGTCCCATAGTCCAAAAAAGCCATATAAAAAGTTAGGGTTTGTAGTTCCTCCTATCCCATAGCCAAGTTTAGCATTTGCACCTTTTGATTTTAGAGTCCGCATCATTGAGTTTGTGTCCATAGTCGTGGTCTTGTTGCTGGTTTAGATTGTGTTCTTAGATTGGTTTGAGTTTTGCATTTTGTCACCGTGTCCTTTTCCATCACGTCGTCACATCCGGTTCGGAAACCCTCTCTGTCTAGTTCGGTGTTTTGACGACAGCTTCCACATATCAACTCGGATTTTAGTATGCTGGTACTTTCTGGAAAGCTTGCAAAATTATCCACAACTTTATCAATTGTCAGATTTCCAGAAAACTCCTCCATCACTACCTAATTCTAGTTGGAAGCAAATCTGTTTGTGACCCAGAATTGTCTGAATAGTCTGTATTTCGGCATCAATATATTTAGTTTCCAATATCCAAATGAGGCATTCCATATATTGAAAAGAAAGAGAAAAGATAGATCTACAACTTTGTAATTATATGGTTTCTCATTGGAGGTCATTAAAAGTGTGAAATCGTCAGACAACATTACTGTGATAGTTCTAAGTTGTATCTTGCTCTTGCGGCACTTTGCAAAAAAAGGAAGAAAGAAATAAAGAAAGAAAAAGGCAAGTGTATAAAAAAAAGAGCAGCACAAAAAAAAAGAAAAAAATCAGAAGTGTTTGCATCCTTTGTACTTTGTATGTGTGGCTTGCTTGAGCTAGTTTTAGGAACAATTTTAGGCCTGCAACTTTGACAAGTACTTTGGACATTTATTCAATTTTGCTATCTGATTTCAATTTATGCTAATCCTTGCTACCATATAAATGCTCCTAAAGCTCCACATATATACTCCTAGTCAGTGCAGGTTCAACCATTGCAATTGCATCGTTCACGCCCTCATGGTATCACGAACCAGCCACCGGTTGTACCATCCACTGCTTTGGATGGAAAGAACACTTGTAAGAGCTTGGTAAGATGCTTGAGAGTGTGTGACTTTATTCCTTTACCACATCCCAGTAGATAACAGGGAAATATACTTTTGTGTGTTTGCTTTTTTTCTATTAATAATGTTAGGTTACACCACTTCACACAACAAAAGAATGCAGGCATTTGAGAGCCATGTCACTTCGAGAACATCATTGTCAAAAAGTTCAAGTTATATCATACCACATCTTTCTTCTTATGATGGTTTTGGTTCGGAAGAGTACATAAATTGGGAAATTGGAATGGATAAAACCTTTGCACAGTATTGTTTATGTGATAAAAGAAAGATAAAAAATGCCACTAGTTCTTTAGCCTCTTATGTTTCATTATAGTGGAAAAATCTTTGTTACTATGATGAAAATCCACAAACTTGGAAAGATATGAAATAAGCTATGAGAGATCAATTTGTTTCTAATTCTCATGCTATAAAGTTAATTTGTGAATTAAAATATCTGCAACAACATGATAAGACTGTTAAGAAGTTTTATGATGAGCTACATATATTGTTGTTGCGTTGTCGATTATATGATCTGATAAGGAAAGAATAAGAAGATTTTTAAATGGTCTTAATAGTGATATTTATGATGTTTTTGAAGTCTCACCATGATTGAGGGACAACAATTTGAAAATCATGACCCACATCTCATAGAGGTTCCGCTTGCTACTAATCTTACACAGGATGTTGAAATCAAGGATGAGAAAGACGACATACTGAAGAAGAAAGAACATGAATTGGTTTCTATTCCAAGCTTGCCTCCATGTATGGAACATGTAAGCCTAGGTAATGATATGGGTGCAAAGATCACATAAGGCGAGCAAAATTTTGATGTGCTGCATTAAACCCCAATTGAAGGTGATTTTGTTGCAATTTCGTGTGATAAAGAAGAGTTGTGTGATGATGCTACTACTATTTCCATACCAAAATTTGTGAATAAGCATGATTTTGTTGCTCCCGAACCAATTATTTGTGTTGAAAATAAATATTTTCTTCCTATTAATAGTGTGCATGATGAGCTGAAATTGTTATCCTCATTGAATACTTTAGGTTATATTCAATTTAATATTCTTTGTAATCTGAATAATTTGAATTAGTAGCTTTTTATGCATGCTGATTTGCCATGGTTATGTAAACATACATATCATATCATTGGCAAGTATGATAGTAAAGGAGAATATATTGTTCATCGGGTTTGTATCTGTTCAAATCTAAAGTATCCTTTAGTTGTGCAACTATTTGATGATATAAAGGGATGTTTTAACACTAATCCTATCACGCTGAGTTTCTCTTGTTCTTCTTTGTTTGTTTTGTCACAACAGATTCAATTTCAATAAGGGAAGCAACGCATGATCATGTCAAGAACTAGAACAACTATTTATGCAAGCTTTGACGACTTTGAGTCGAGGACAACTCAAAACCAAGAAGGGGAGAATGATGAGGACATAACCAATACGTGTACGACCAAGGCCGAAGCGAAGATGGAGTTTAAAGCCCAATCCAGTCCATGTTGAAGTCCAATTTATTCGCGAGACCGGTTCGAATTGCTGGAGCAGGCCTCACGAAAACGGATGTCCAGCCCAAGGAGATAAGCTTTCCAACCCAGGTGGTCGCATCCCAAAATACTATCCGAGTCGACAAAAATCGTCGAATCAAGTTGACTAGCAGAATCTGCCCAACACTGATTTTCGGGCCTGAAGGCCTTGTTCTCTCTAGGGTTACCCGGCCACCTCCTTGGCCGCCCCCTAGACCTCTCTCTTCTATATACATAGTAGCCGCCATTAGCTTAGATGGGGGTTTTGCTTAGATTATTCTGTCGTTCAACAGTTTCACTGTAGAGAATACTCCGGTTTGTAAAACCCCAACTTGTGAGCTTAATGTTTCGATTTGCAATTCGAGTTTGTTCTTGCTTGTGTTCTTCGATTTGCAGGTAGGGATAAGCCTTTGTGACGAGGTCAATCGTGTGGCCACGGTTGATAACTAGAGGAGACGTGGTGCTGCGATTGCAGGGTTCGAATCGTGTTGATTGGAAGCCGGATCGTATGTGTCGTGCCTCCGCCAAATCGATAGTTATCTCCACCTGACGGAAGATCGGGAACCCCATCCCCATCAAGTGTTTCTAGACAACTAGTAACCTGGCTTTGATACCAAATGATACATCCGGCCCAAGTGGGGTTGGCCAAGGCCCAACAAATTAAGGTTGTCCGGAGCCCAACAATTCCCACAAGGGAAACGCCCAATCACCCAAAAGACTAGTCTAATAAGGGAACGTGGCTCTCCCTTTTAAGGTGGCTTCCTCCTCCCATGTTATGCAAGGTGGGATTATTCAAAGGCTCACACAATCACCGCCTGACTACAACTGGGCCAGCTGGGCCCTTTTCTTGTTGTGTCTTTGCCAGTGGGTAATAGTGGAGGATGTCCTCATCATCAACGGCAAGCCAATCAACAAGATGATGGTTGATACCGGAGCTGCATCCAATCTCATGCCCTACACCATGTGCACCAAGATCGGTAGATCAAAGAAAGACCTGGCCCAAAATAATGTTGCACTGATTGATATCAAGGGAAAATCAACTAAATCCAAAGGGGTGTTGAACATCAAGCTCATGATGGGGCGCAAGACCATCAACAAGGCCTTCTTCGTTATCGAGGGTCAAGGTTTGTACTTGACTTTGCTTGGCCGAGACTGGATTCACACCAACTGCTGTGTTCCCTCCTCCTCCTCTATGCATCAATTCCTAGTGCAATAGGATGGAGATGAAGTGGTACCTGATGATTCCCAAGACGTTTCCATTGTTAGTCCATCGCTTTGGAACGGCAAGACAAAGTGTCTTAGCGGAAGCAACTGGTAGGAATACAGATACATAGAATCTACACCGGAAGGAGTGAAGCTAATCCTAGCGACTAGTTTCGATGATGCAGTATAATCCCAAAGGACTACGGGGACACACGGGTTGATGTAAGGCCTACTCGATGCAATTGGCCACATTTTTTAGAGGTTTTATGTACAATTTCAACTTGTGAGGCCAATTCAAAAGCAATGGGCTGAAATAATAAAAGTAATTTCCCCCTATAGTTAATATCACCTAAAGACGAAAGCAATCTAAAGACGATCTTCTCAAATTCTTGAGAAATATGGCTCAGGCACATATCAATCTGCTAGACGACAGAACGCACACAATGTTCAAAATGTTGCGGTATTCGAAATTTTCCAAAGAGTCGATGTGTTGCCGTCGTAGCTGGATATCCGACCCAACATTAGTCGATGCACACCCACCACCTTTAGAATCAAAAGAAGAAAACATACATGCATAACTGCACCCAGAGTAGATAGATGGTCAATCCAAAAGATAACAGAAGAAGGTTGAGGTTGACTTGAATTTGTTGGCTAGGGCAAGATAAGATCTAGGCAAAGCATGGAGGCAATACAAGAAGATGTCAGGTAGAGTTGATCGGCTTTTTCAACATTAGCAATTCATCACACCAACCGATACTAGGCTTTGATAATTGTAAGGTGTGCAAGTTTAAAGCTTATCCCCAAATGCAAAAGAAATCCAACCTGGAAGTTCTAGGTCCACCATGTCACAATTTGGATCTGACTAAAGTACTGAACTAACCAGGGCAGGGGACAAGGACCATTGGCTTGTGCAGTTGAGACACAAATGGCCAAAGTACCAAAGCCATCATTGTCACCAGAAAGAAGAGCTTGGAATCCATCATGGTGATCGACAACTGTAGCGACACAGGTGCCTCATCAAGAAAATCAAGAAGCAGCTCTCCCAACATACACCTAGCCCGAAGTAGTTCACACATGCTTTGGATATCAAGATTCAGCGCTCAGAAAGAAAGGTTCTGGATTATCCTAAAATTACATCTAAGAAGGGCTGCGAAAATCGGCTTGCAAGAGCCGATACAACAAAACCAATCTCATAAGAAGCACATCGGTTAGCTCCGGGACCCACTCAGTCGAAGTGCCAACACAATGTTGCCAACCTCAAAGACTTAAGGCCAAAGCGGATGCATTGCCATCATCTCTAGTAAGACACAATCTCAATTCGCATCGAAAGATACAAGCACGAACTGATGAAAGTAATAATTGGTTTCAAGGAACATTCGCATCCAACATATATATCTGAAATTCATTAAGAAAGGTTAAATCATTTGGATTGAAGCGATCTTAGGGTACAAATCTGCCTGGTGTCCACCACCTCCCATGGAAAAGATAACCCCATTGGTAACTCAGCATAACTCAGCAAACATTAAGCCGACAATGGGCAAAACCCTAGGTGGTGTGTCCAACAGAGGAGGCAGAACTATGCAAGCTCAACTGCCACGATTCACAAAGTGCAGGAGGCACAACTGCTTGTGGCACAAGGAGTTTAACCAGCAAGATAGGGTAAACCACTTGAGGATTCATTTTTCTTCTGGCACTCGATCCTGCAGGCCACGCAAGAAAGATATGAGGATTCATTTGTACTCTTGAATCACAATTGACTTGACTGTCGATATTTTGGGAGTCATCCAAGGTTCAGGTTTTATTCCAAGACTTTCAAGAAACACTGAACAATGATACTTGTAAGAAAAATGGGCCTTAAGCCTTGTGCTTAGTTCCATAATATGATTTTGGTGGTTGAGGTGACAACACGTGACATTGGGACTAATTTGTGTCTGAGAATATTTGTCCAAGGCCTAGGGTGCAAGTAAAAAACTTGAGGAACAAACACCTCAAATGAGAAAGCAAGAAGATTCAACCGGTGCAAATTTGTATGCATCACACAGTCCTATGGAACCACCAGACGGTCCTGTGGAACCACTGGATGTTCTAGATAGAAGGGTTGAAAATTCAAGCCAGCGAGCGATTTGTATACACCGGACGGTCCTGTGGTACCATCGGACGGTCATGTGGTACCACCGGACATTCTGGGCCAAAGGTTGCAAACTCAAGACTACGAGCGTTTTGTACGCACCGGACGGTCCAGTGGAATGACCACAGGATGGTCCGGTGCTGACAACAGTCAAATGAAGATTTCAACAGTCGACTCCAACTCGTAGTTGGGTTGTACGCACCGGATGGTCCTGAGTGTGCACACACCGCACGGACTGGTGGTGCGGTCTGCGTAGTGCAGCTCACACCCAATGTGGTTGGTGACTTCTCAGATCATACTAGTGTTGAAGCATCCTCTTGATCCATCCATAGAGCCTCATACACACATTTGAGAGCCTAACCACCACAAGTGCCAAAGAGATACATCCTAGAATAGCTAGAGCTTGCAAAACATCTTTGCTTAGGCCTATTTGTCATACCCATGTCTGCATGCACTTTGCCTTCGTAAGTGTGTGGCTTGTAAGTCTTCCGAAACACTCCGGAGTGTGGAGTGGCTGCCACCTTACTTATGAGGGGGGAAGGCCCTCGGAACATTGGCCAAAAGCTTCCTATAGTGGAGACGACAGGGTAGCTCCGTGACAAGGCCCACAGAAGACCCCAATGGCCCCAACAATCCTCCATCCTTGTGTGGGCAAGGCCATAGTCCGAAGGACTACACTAGAGAAGGGAACAGGTGGGTGTGTACTAGGGATATTCAGAGACTTGACTGGGTTGCTTGACCTTTGCGAATGTCACTTTGCCATCCTTTACCCTTGTATGGATAAGGCCGTATTCATTTGAGAACTACGCGAGAGCAAAGCCCTACGAGGGATGCCAAACGAGGAGTATGGGGTAGAGACACGTTGGTATCCCCGAACCTTGGGAAAAATCTCTATGTCTCCATCATGTGCCATCGTCGTTATTGTCATCGGGAGTTTGTATTCTCTCTACCTATCACTTTAGCTTTCGCATTTATATTCTTGCAATTGTGTGCTTACATTCCTAGACTAGCTTGATAGGCTAGCCTCTAGGTGGAACTAGGTTGCAAGACTTGGCCATGATAGAATTAGCGTACACTTAGCAAAACCTTGGTGCACATAGCTAGTTTTATATTGCATAGGTGCTGCTTAGTAGTTGTAGTTTTAGAGAGCCATAGTTTTTTGAAATCCCAATTCAACCCCCCCTCTTAGGCGTCGGTCCAACCTTCAATACTCTTTGTCATGTCTCATGCAAAGGTCATCGCCTAGGTAGTGAAGAATGGATGGAGGAAGAATTACCTGAGGGTTAATAGTATATCCTTCAACAGAGAAAATGTCAACCTGAGCTCGAGCCTACCTGTTGGCCTCCACATATGCTTCAGTTTCAAGCTAATAAACTCTCAGGAGGGTAGGACAGTCAGCAGAGTCAGGGGGAAGGAAATCTAGATGAAGCCTAGTTTGGTTTTCTTGGGGATCATAATGCACCTTTTGAGAGAAGTCAGCAGATGTAACAGTGGACTCAGGGCTTGGTGGATCCATGGAAGAATACGTCAACTAAGGTGCAACATTTAGGGCTAGTTTGGCAACCACATTTTCCCAAGGGATTCTCATTTTCCCAAGGGAAAATGAACTATTTTCCCCTCATTTCTCCAAATTCCTTTGAGAAAATGGGGTTGCCAAACTGGCCCTTAAAGGGATATTTAGCCATTTGCTACGAAGGAGAAGGGTGAAATAGCAAGAAGACCTCAAGTGAAATGAGTTGAGCATGAGGAATCTGCGCGCACGCCAAGAAAGTAAAGCTACATCCCTCTGTTTAGCTTTCGATGAAATGACCATACAGGCAGGAAGCCAATCGACAAAGTTGGAACAGCTACCATCAGCCTAGGCGACTCCTGTGACTTGATTCTTGATAGAGGAAAAGGTGTTGTACCTAGAGAAGGTGACATCCGACAAGAGGACATAAGAAATGATGCTCACACTATTACAAAACATAGCTATTGTAACACACTTTGTAAAACATCTATCAGTGTGTTAAACAAACTTTTACAGTAACTCAAATTGTATGTTAACAGTGGAATCCAGTAACACATAGCACTTGTTTGGTAAAAATGCGTTACAAAAATGACTATAGTAACACAAAAGGTTATGTTACAAACATGATGCAAAAGCATACCATATAGAAACACAGAGTAATGTTACTTATAATGTATTACAAAGAGACATATATGATACCAATTAGTACTACAAAATTAGTTTTTACGCGCACCTCCCCGAGATAGCTAAAAATGGAGCCGCATATTCTCTTGATAGCATGGGCTCCACCAAAAATAGCGCCCCTAGAATTAGGTTTTAGAGGTAGTCCATATTACAGGCTGCCTCTAGAAATGGCCCTTGTTTACAAAGATGATTCATAACATACACCATCACTCGAAATACTCATTTTCTAGATGCGGTACATGCTACATACCACCTTTGAAAATGCTTTAGAGGCGATCTGCAGCATGGACCTCCTATGAAAATGATTTTTATATGCAGACCATATTATTCTTTGCCTGTAGAAATAGTTATTTCAGTAAAAAATTATAAATATTTTTATATAAAATTACATAAAGATACAATAACAAAATTAAAGTGCTCGATGAGATCCTTAGCTTTATAATTGATAAGTTTTCCATTTGAGAACATTTATTGCCACTATAAATTCCAATATGTTTTCCATATTCGTCAAATCATAATTTGGAATTTATCATAAATCCCTTATATCGATACGTCGCCTATACCAGAGATGTTATATTTCATGAGATCTAAAACTTTATAGTTAAGAGTTTTTCCATTTAAGATTACTTAGGGGTTCAAATATACAATATAAAATTCGTCATTGCGTATAAAAAAATGAAAACATCACTTCTTTATGCACAAGTGCTTGTGTAGTGCAGTGGAATGGAAGTCTTAGAAGAGACATGATGTTGTGAGTTAAATTCCTAGCGAAGGAATGTAATTTTTTTCATTTCTAGAAAAAAATATGTTACAAAGTAATAACACTAAGTAGTAACACTTTTTGGATGTAAAGGAACATATGTCATAAATAATATGCCATATCTCTAGATTTACGAGGGCTCTATAGGTCCATGATTACTTCGTTGAAAGATTATCATGTCTACTTTCCAATGCAACAAACAGTGCATCATTTGGGCTTCCAATAAATAGTTATTACTGTTTTAGTAGAAGTTGTCTAGAAGTGAAATGTCTGCGCGAGTTTCCATTTATTTCATGCAATTTCCCAGGCCAATTTCTCAGGTAATTCAAAGAGAGTATAAATATTGCTTGAATGTCTACCTTGAGAAGACTTTTGATAATAGAAAAACTAGAACCTTTGTTCAGCTGAGTGCTAAGAAATTCAGAGAGTGATCTCTACCCCTTTGCTCTTTGTGATTTCCTTGAAGGATTACAGAAGTGGTCGCGTCATCGGCTCCCAATCGATGCTCCTAGTCCTTTAATTCTAGGTTGTGTTGGTTGGTTTTTTGAGAGTGTGGTTGGACGAATCCTCGTTAGAGGTTGTCATATATTGAGGATAGTTAGCTTTGAGTTTATTTGTTAGGTCGCCATATACAGACGGTGGTTGGCTTTGAGTTTATTTGTCAGGTTGCATCACTTATCTGACTGACTGCTTGCAGCTAGTTATCTTGTTCTTGATTCTACATCCTCAAGATCAGGACCACGAACCGCATCACCTTCTCTTGGGTCTGATACCATTCCTTACACCCACTAATTTTGTACCACTGAGTACCACCAATTTTTAAACCGTTAGATTTCACTCGATAAATGGCTCTTGTTTTTTCAACCAGAACAAAAAACTTATAAAATTATTATATACTCCTAATGAAATCTAATTTTTTTTTGAGGAACAAAGTATAAACACAGACGCTCACACACGCACGCACACTCACCCCTATGAACGTATGTACGCACACCCTAGTGGCAACTATTTGTTGCAATTTGTGGGCCTAGCCCATGTATCCAATAAACTCAAGGGAAAATCTTAAAACCCACTTATGCATGGTGGAAGTGGTAGGGGTTTAGTCCCACATGGTGAGTTGAGATGGAAGGTAGTCAACTTATATACCAAGCCTCTTTCCCTTTCTTTAATGGAAGGATGATAGAGAGAAGCTATGTAGTCACGCACACGTATTCCTGTATTTTCGCGTGAATAATCGCGTGACCTGCGACAAGCGAATTTCCTAATCGTCTCAATCTTTTGTTGTTTTCTTCCCTAATACGACTATGACTTGGGTGTTAAGTTTGGAACTAATTGGATCTTATCATGAGATCTTTGCCGAAGTCGATTTCCTTTCTTTTGCACCAAGTCACCCGAGTTCTCTCACCTATATAAAGCGGGTGTCATCCTGTGGGTATGTACCAATGACAACACGAGAAAAACCGCCTAGGGTTTTGGCGAGAGAGCTCTCTGTCTTTGGTGCTGCGCGGCTACTTAGGCTTCTCCATCCCTTCCACCGGCGTGTCAGCGGCAGCGGCAAGAGCAGTGCCTCTAAAACCTTGTCCCATTGAAGAACTTGCACGGGTTGGGGTGAATCAGGTTTTTTGGCAGCGTCACATGACTGCTCGCTCGAGTTTTATGACCTTTGTCAAGCTCTCGATTCCGATCACATCGTTAGCCACGCTGTAGCGTTCTCCGCTGTAAGTAACGATGAGTTCTTCGTTTGAGTTATATTCAATCTGTTATATGGACATGCTTCTTTATGCTTTGTGAGGTTAATCCTAGTCCATTATGCATGTTATCTCGGAATTAATTTAATCTTAAAAGTGCGCGTATTTCTAACACTATTGACAAGATCTAAGAGAGAATAAAATGTGATTCTATTTGATGATTGTTTGGCTATTTAAAATTATAACGACAACTGAGAACATAAGAATTATGTCGGCCGATGGAAAGAATCAATTTTGAGATCCAGTCAAAGAAAGTCAAGTTAGTTTTTACCCCTTATGGTCAATTCTCAAATTGTTCTAAATAATAGGTTGTTTGAATTCTTTACACTAAATTTAACTGTCTCATCTATTAAAAAATTACAAAAATATGTAAAATTTTAAGTCATATTTAGAGTATATTATATGAAAAAATCAATCATGATGAAAATAAATATAAATTGAAATTTTTCGAATAAGATGAGTGGCTTAAAGGTAGTATGAAAAAAAATCGAATAACCAATAAATTGGAACCGAAGGGATAACAAGAAAAAATGTATCTTCCTATTACGTTGACCCATGGCCATGAGTTGAAACATCTGTGCCATTGACTATATGTCCATTTTGACTGGATTCATGGAAAACATGCACCGAAAAAATGTGCCATCAGCCGGATTAGTCAGCCATCAGAAGAGTCTTTGCCTAGTGCCCGAGCGCCAAATCTATGCAATGCGGGTAGCTGGCCCGTCGTTATCCGGAAATCATCGCCTCCACCTGGTGGACCTGGTCCACCCAGGTGGACCTGATCCACCGTCCACCCACCCCCTTCCCTTCCCATTTTCTTACCCTAATTCACCCCAAATTGGCCCAATTGGCCCAAAAATCCCTCTCCCCGCTCTCTCTTCCTCCCGCCGCGCGGACGCGCTGCTCCCGCTGCCGCCGCTGCGCTACTCCCGCCGCTGCCTTTGGGTTCGGGGTTGGGGGTTCGGGGTTCGCCGCTCGCCGGCGAGGTCCCTATCCTCCACCCCCGGCCTTAGAGGGAGGGCCGGGGGAGGCAGGCCGGCCCGACGATGGTGGTGGGGTGGCCGGCGGCTAAGGCCGGCGGCGAGGGCCGGGCGAGGCAGGACGGCGGTCGGGCCGGGGTGGGGCGGGGGCGAACGGCACGAGGGAGGCGGCGGCGAGGGTCATGGGCGGGGTCAGCACAGAGAGGGGCGGCGGCCGGCGGGCGGTGGAAGCCGCGGCGAGGGTGCCGATGCGCCGGCGGCCTCCGGGTGGCGGGGGTGGGGCGGGGGCAGGGTGGCGCCGGCGGTGGAGGAGAGGAAGGAGGCGGCGGCGGGAAGAAGACGGCGACGGAGGAGGAAGGAGACGAAGTTGGCCGGTCCAGATTCGACCCATATGGCGAGCGGGGGAACGGCGGGGGTGGGTGGACGGTGCGCCCCCATCCACCCACGTGGACGCGATGAGCCCCCGTCGTTATCCACCGGTCCCACACACACAGCAGTCACCCTTGAGGGATTGAGAATTTGGGAATAATACCTGCCATGACCCTTCCTTCACTGTGTTGTCTAACTTCTCACACACCCAAGCCTCCACGAAACACCAACAATGACATCGTCTCCTTCCGGCCACCACCGCCATAGGCGTGGCCGTCTTCTCATTCTTGCCATGCTGGCGAGCCTCTCCGCCATCGTAGCCGCCCAGAACAGCCAGTTGGGGGCGATCGACTGCCAATTGTCGTCGTCGGCAGCACCTCCCCCGACGTCGTCGTCCTTCTCCAGCAACAGCACGTTCTGGTCCAACGTGATTGCATTACTGGACGAGCTCCCGTCTGCCGGAGCGCCCACCGGCTTCGCCTCCCTGTCCCGTGGCAACGGCACCGACCGCGCCTTCGTCAGGGGACTCTGCCGCGGCGACACCACGCCGGCCAAGTGCGCCACGTACCTCCAGAACGCCGCACAGGACATCCAAAACAGCTGCAACAGCAGCCGTCGCGCTGGCATCTGGTACGACGACGGCTCCGGCGTGACAGTTCCGGCGCCGATGTTCTGCTTTGTTAGCTTTGCAGACACCAACGCGTCCACCACCGACGAGGACTTGTTCCGGAAGAACTTCGACAACACTGGCGTGGCATCTAACAGGAGCACCTTCGAGAGAACTTATAACGCGCTTATGAGTCTCCTCACCGTGCGCGTCGTCAATGGCTCCGGCTCCGCGTCGTCATCGACGGCGCCCATGTTCGCGACGGGGGCGGCCGTGTATGACCGCACTGCCCCCAACGGCACTATGTACGGGCTTTTGCAGTGCATGAGGGATCGGACAGCGGCGGACTGCCAACGGTGCTTGAATACCTCGATAGCGCAGCTGCCGAGCTGCTGCTATGGTAACCTGGGTGGGGTGGTGTACGGCTACAACTGCTACCTGCGCATGGAGATATACCCTTACTATGATCTGGCGCTCGACGGGCCGCCGCTCGTACCAAGCTTTGTCGGAGGAACACAAGGTGAGCCTTCTCGACTGCACTGCATGTGCGGTGCATAGTACTACTCCTTAATTTCAGGTTCAATTTTAAGTAGACAATTATATACTGGTTGACAATAAATAAAAAACAGTCGAATCACCTAGTTTAATTTGTAGAGCTTGTTCATTATGACCACGAGAAAACCAAAGCCTGATTGGTTCGTGGCCTTTAGTGGTGGCCAGGCCATAATTTAACTATGTTTGACTTTAAATTAAAATTTAATTAAACAATAAATTATTCATTTATATGGTTTAGACACAGCTAAATGAACCATATAGATAAAAATTATGTTGTTTGGTTAAATTTTAATTTAGAATCAAATATAGTCAAATCGTGGCCAAATCTTGGCCTTGCCAATGATGGCCATGAACCAATCAGGCCCCAATAGACCGCATCTGACCACCTGGCTAGCTAGTAGCTGAGAGTAATATAATGGGGTAAAATGCAAGCGAGATCACTAAAGTTGGCGGGAGGTCCCAACTAGGTCTCCGAAATTAGGAATCGCTCAGTGCGGATCCCTAAACTTGCTTGTCGTCTCATCCAGGTCCAAATGGGCGCAGTCCAAACCCGTTAGGCCACGTGGCATGCCACGCTGGCTTTGTGTGGGGCCCACTCCTATCTAGGCCCACATGTCAGCCACTCACACACTCTCTCCCTTAACTCTCTCTCCCGCTCGCCCACCGGCCGCCGCTGCCTCCCCCCGGCCGCCAGCGCCTCTCCCACTCTCTCCCCTCCACTCGTGCTCCCACTGCTCCCAGTCCCGGCCCTGACGAATCCTCCTCCCGTCCCCACCACACCGCTGCCGGCCTTTCCCCCGCCCGCTCCCACGAACCCGCCGCTGTCTCCCGCGGCGACCCCACCGCCCACTCCAACATCCCCTCCCCCCTCTCCGACCGTGGCGCCGCCCTCGGCCACGCCTCCTCCCCCTGCCACCCCACCTCCACCGAACGCGGCCATGCCGGCCCCGAGCACCGCCCCAACGCTCCTGCCCATGGCGCCGCCATCTCTGTCCCTGATGAGCCCCAAGACGCCGAGCCTCGCTGCTGTGACGTCCCCGTCGCCCGCATAATGAGATGAACAAGCATTAACTGAATCATGGTAACCTCGAACACTTGAACAGGCAGCCTACCATACACTAAACGCTGAATTCTCTGCTCGCATAAAGTCCTGAAGGCAAGAGCGTATTAGGCTATTCCCAGTGCATGGTGTTATACTCATTAGTTATGTGCCACGTAGAATTTTTTTAGTGATGTCTCAATACATTTAATAAGAAAGAGATGAAAGCTGTGCCTTGCTCAAGATACTGGTTTGGCACGATATCTTAGGCTATTGCATAAAATCTGATGGTTTGGGTTTTATAGACACAACACTACAAAAATTAATGACCTTTGATATTGAAGTATGATATTATGCATTGTGGAAGTTGTTCAATACTAATATTATTACAAGTAGGATGTGCCATGTGAATGTGAATGAGAATACACGCTCACCAACGCTGGCCAGCTCTCACGCTCACAAATTTGCTCGGCTGGCGGAGGAAGAAGATGAACAGTGGATACACTCAATTCCGGCGAACGCTGCGGCCAATGGCATGGCCTTGTATCTTGCCATTCAATTGAGATCCGGGCGTTTACAATGGTGGAGTACAGGGATTTTTATACCCGGCAACACACACACACGACCTCAGTTCCCATATCCCTCGCCACGGCTCACCATGACTCGCGCTACCGGACACCTTGTCCACGCGATCTGCTCCCCGTTCTAAATGATCTTGGCCACGTCCTGCGCGAACCTTTGGCGCTCGACCACCGCCGCCCCTTCCATCTCACGCACACCACTCTAACAACCCTAATGACCCACGTCTAACAGCCTCTGCGTGACCTGGTCCGCCATGAGCTCATCGCAACTAGACAGCCCACCTCGGACCAGAGCACTGGCTCGCCCTCCTGCGCTCAACCTGCGTGCATCAGGCTCGCCGAGTACACCTACACCTAATCGACACGGTCGTGATGCACACTCGCGACGTACAGACTCGAACACACGCACAACATGCTTGCCGCGCCCATGGCGTGTACACTCATACTCACCGCACTGTGGCGCGTTTATTCCAACATTGCCCCTTCTAAACGCGACATGGCGCCATCCGTCCACCGTTGCGATTGCCGGCATCGCCACGCCATCAAAGGAGTGTCGACTCTTGGTCCGCACTCACCAGCAATGCGGTCTTCTCCATTTCCTTGCGAATACGACAGTCACGGGCAAAATGGCCACACTTGCCGCACTCAAAGCACCGCAGCCGCCCACCGCGTTATCATCGTCGCTCCGATCATCATCGATGACGTCACCGACGTCGCTTCGGTTGCCGCCGCCATTGCTGCCGAGACGCCCATCTCTGCCGCTGCTCCTACGCCGCGCATCACCGCCGCACCTCTGATCCTTGATCCACTGCCGGTGCCGTACCTCCCACTACTACTCAGTGAGGTGGAGCTGCCCGGCGCCATCCGCCACCTTCTCCGCCGCTGCCGTATCCTCGACGTCTGCCTGCTCTGCCACCCGCAGGCACCTGATCAGCTCCTCGATCGACATGGTGTCAAGATCGAGCAGCATCTCAATGGAGACAGCGATTTGCTTCCACTTCTTCGGGATTATGCGCAGATTTTCCTCACAACGCGCCCGTCCTTCACCTCCTCGCCGAGCTCACGCAACCCACCGACGAGCCTGTTCACTCTCGCATGGCGAAGTCATGGATCGACTGGCCATCTTTGAACGCGATGTTCTCGAAATCCTTCGTAAGGTGTTGCTTGTTCACCGCCTTGACGCGATCCTCTCCGACCAGCATCTTCTTCACGGCCTCCCACACCTCCTTCGCCGTTGCCTTCACAGCGAGCGTCGCCTTGAGATCTGACGGCACGCCGGGCAGGATAGCGGCGAGCGCCATCCAATCATCACGCTGCTCCACCTTGTTGCTTTCCACCACGCCCCACAAGCCAAGCGCCTCCAAGCTCACCTTCATGACCAAGGACCACTCATGGTAGTTGGCCTTAATCAGGAGAGGGAGCTCCACGGTGCCGGTGACGGTGCGCTTCACAGCGACAACACCAGTCTTCGAGCTCTCCGGCGTCTCCGACATCCTCTTACCCCTCCTAGGCTCTGATGCCACTTGTTGGGCCCCTTGCCTCTGCTCTATCTCTCGGACACGGTCACAAACACCGGCAAGCTCTCGCGCTCACTAATTTGTTCGGCTGATGGAGGAAGAATAGTGGACACGCTCAATTCCGGCGAACGCCGCGGCCAATGGCTTGGCCTTGTATTTTGGCATTCGATTGAGATCGGGGCGTTTAAAATGGTGGAGTACAGGGGGTTTTTATACCTAGCAATACACTCACATGACCTCAGGTCCCGTTCCCCTCACCACGGCTCGCCATGACTCGCGCTCCCGGCCACCTCGTCCACACGATCCGCTCCATGTTCTCAACGTCTTGGCCACGTCAGACCCGAGCACCGGCTCACCCTCCTGCATTCAACCGACACGCATCAGGATGCCGAGTACACCTACACCTAATCGACACGGTCGCGATGCACACCTGCGACGTGCAGACTCAAACACGACTCGAACACCTAACGCGCACAGCGTGCTCGCTGTGCCCATGGTGTGTACACTCACACGCACCGCGTTGTGTCGCGTTTATTCCAACAAGCATGAGTGTTGGACAAGTTAAGATGTCGATCGAAGATGTTGTATTAGTAGTAACAGTCTTGCTGTACTAAGTAGTAGACATGTAGAAATAGTGTCGTCATGGTAGCTAGCGCAAGTTAAAAAGAGAACTTTTACATGTTCATATTCTAAGACTGGCCTATATATATGGAGCCTCCAACCGTGATGAGAAATAATACATATATTGAATTGTCCATTATTTCTCCTGAAGTCAAGTCTTTTTTTACACGTGATCGATGTTAGATGGCGCCAATTGTGAAGTAGACGTGCCAATTGTGAAGTAGACGTCTTCGCAAAAAAAAAAAAAAAAAAAGTTGTGAAGTAGACGTGACTAGAGAATTAATAAGAAAGAAAAAAGGAACATGGGGATTAACGGACTAAGTCAAACGCAGGAAAAAAGGGGGAACGGACTCTTGCCGTCGCACTCTCAGTTGGTGGAACGGTGCTTGCAGCAGGTATCGTTGGTCTTCTTATGTACCGGAGAAAGGCCAACCGGAAGAAAACACCACCAGGTACGCCCATCCTCTTACCCAATTATTAGCAATCTGATTGGATTCGTCCACCACAAAAAATGGGGGTTTTCTTCACGTCTAAAAACAATTTTTATAGGGGCTTAATTCAACACTGTATAACGTAATGGCAGGAAGATATGACTGTTCTGAACAGTCAACACAGGAAAAAAAAAACACAGTTTAACATACTCCATCGGATCTCCATAACATGGTTCCTATTTTTCTATTCGAATTTAAACTCCAGTTCTGCTGCTATATCATGAAGGAATTGAGGGGCAGGAAGTGGAATTCTAAATTTTGCTGATGCTGGTATTGAAGGGCAGGAAGGAATTTTGCAAAATCATGCATGTGCTGTGTGCCAATCTTCGAGCTAGAAATCGACCCAACCCAAACACACCTCACTTGAGTATAGCAATAATTGAATCGTGCTTCCTCCTAGTGAGGGATTCCTAAAGTGTTTTTTCCCTTGAGCTTGCCAATTTTGGCGGCTCATTCGTTTCATGATTTTCTGAAAGTAGGTTCAAATGACTAAAGCGAGACCCTCTCGGGCTCTCCATTTATAGTGGAGACCATACTTCATAAAGAAAAATTATATTCTCACAAGCTTTTTTATCTTCTAAAAAAGTCTGTAGTTTTACAACCGAGCATCCAAATCAAATGCTGATCACACCATTATGTTTGTTTCAATAAGAACTTCGAAACAAGGTCTCCACTTGACTATGTTTTAATGACTCAAATAAATATGGTGACAATTAATTTTTTCGGAAAAAAATACTTTTTATGTATCAAATGTAAAATTTTAGGGAAAAAAAGGTTAATTTTTATATATCGAATGTTACTTTTATGAACAAAAGGTTATTTTTAAAAAAAATGCTTTCCACAAATGCAATGTTACTTTCAACGTTACTCCTTCCTGAGTAACAAAATATGACAGAAGAAGTAACCTCTCAATATCAACTAACTTAATTAGAGAATTAACATTGAAGAAAAAAGTAACTTCTTCAAATCTACATTACAAAGCATATAACTTATTAGTAGATTTTGTGATGATTCATTGTGTGAAAAGTAAAAATTTTAAACAAAAAGTAATTTTTTTGTTTGAAAAATAACATTTGATAAGTAGAAGGTAAATATAGAAAAATGATATTCATCAGATAAACAGTAATCTTTTTAGTAAAAAGTAACTTCACTATGAATAAAAATGTAACTTTATGATGTAATGGTAAAAGTAACATTATGATAGAAAATGTAAGTTTTCAATATGAATTGATTTTAAAAAAAAAGGTAACATTACGTTTGTAAAAGTAATATTCAATATGTAGAAAGCAAAAGTCAATGCATAAAAAGTAACACTTCTTTGTAAAAAAGTTACTTTTATAACACTCGTTCGAATAAATAAAACATAGTCAAGCGATCAGTTTGTTATTTGGATGCTTGATTATAAAACTATGGATTTTGAAATTATTTTTGAAACAAACAAAATGGCATGATCAGTTTTTTTATTTGGATGCTGGATTATAAAACTACGGATTCTTTAAGGGTTGAAACTGACTTTTTCTGTCATCGAAAAAGGTTATTTTTTCTTCACAACAAAGTTACTTTTTCTAGTATTCATGTCCTACAAACATAATATACAGAAATTAACGTTCTTGTTGTAATAAACAAATAGGATTATATGTTTGTATTTTAGAAAAAAATTGAGAGGTCTCCCTTTAAACTTAAATGGAGACTCCTCTCCATTTAGCTTTTGGGTTAATTTATTTATAGACCTCCCTTTTTCGGGGCAGCCATCTAAGGAAGCCCACAACTTCTTAATTGTAACGATGCTTGAAAAGTTTAACTGCCTTTATAGAAAAAAAAAGTATGCTGGGAACAACGTTTTTGTAGTGGTGGTCTTTTGGTGACAAGGAACTCCAACAACATAGGACAAGTCTTCACAAGACAAATTGTTTTTGTTGAATAAGATAGGGTTATAGCACCTTACAGTGATGAGTGATGGTACGCTGGACGATCTAATGATAGTCGCAAATATCAGTTTTTCCCAAAAGCTAGTTCGATAGTATGGGCTATAAATAACCCCTTATCCAGCCATGCCTATAGACTCCATTTTTATGCTGAGACATTTTTTTAGTTGCCCAAAGTATCACAGAAGTATGTTTGTGTACAGATCAATGCATAACTTAGTGTTTGCTTAGGCCGCTTAGTACATTACTCTTGATTGCGATCAATGTTGTGAGCAAGATTTGTGACCCTCTAAATTGTGGAAGTGGTCGCCACCTTATTGAGAGTGGGAGGAAGGCTCTTGATATTTTCTCTCAAGCTCACCATGTTGAAGACATCACTGAGCATTCAAAATTGGTTTGTGGGAGTCCCCACTTGAGCGTGGATGAGACTAGTCCTATCAATAGAGCTACCTGACTAGGGAGCTTGGCTCTTGCACGGGTACATTTGCATAGATTAAAGTCTTAATCTTTGCATGGATAAATGTCTTAATCCTGTGCTGATTAAGGTTTAACAAGCCCATTCGAGGAGATCCAACGAGGACGAAGAGGAGGTTTGTGAGTCTTTTCAAATACCATAGTAAAAAATCTCCGATTTTTCATCTCGTCGTCGTCATCGGAAGTTTGCTCTTCTACCTCAACTTTTATATTCCACATCTAGATTTTTTTAATCGTTAGTTTACATTTCTAGCTTAGCTTTATTGGCTAGATTTAGTTTTGAAACTTATGTTGCAAGTTTCACTTTAGCAATAGAAGTAGCTACACTTAGCAAAACCTATTTATTGTTTATTTTGCATAGGTTTTGTTAAATTATTTTTATGAGCTTTAATTTTAGAGCACATAATTCAATGCCCCCTCTTTTGGGACATCACATTTTAGCTTTCAGGGACTAACTAGTACAGAAGATTAGTAGTTTAGTACAAAACTTCTATTATTACCTATCATCAAAAGGATTTTAATCCCTGGAGGTGCTAAATACTTGGTATATATGGAAACAGATTTGATACCCAACATATAAATAAGTATATGGAATAAAGATATTTCTTCCGGATGGAACAAATAGTATTGGATATGTGAGATATTGATATGAATGGATTATTTGTCAATTTAAGTTGATCGACTAAGCAACAAGCTTATCTGGATATACGATAAAAACCCAAAATACATAGTGTTTAGAATTCCTTATACATTATATTTTAAAGTATACTAAAATTGATAAAAGAATTTAAATCTGAACCTAAAAAAGTTTTGGCAATATAGCCATTTGCTTTTTTACTATTTCTTGAGAAATTTATATATTTTAGTGAAATTAAAAATTTAAATCAAATGGCTAATAAAACAAACAATCTAATGGAAAGCAATACAAATACTAGATCATCCGAATAGAGTAATCCAGCTCTATGCTTAAGAATGTACTGCACACACAACACATATACAGTCAATTTCAATATGCAAGAATATATGGCTAGTTGTTCATAATAACTTTATATATTCATTATTTGGTAGCAGAGTTATGAAATTCATTCGCACCACAACTACATTAAATCAGCACTTATTAACTTCAATAAGAGATTAGTTAATCAAACCATAGCAATTCAAAAACTATATAATTCAATTAGCTTGTTCACAGACTATATTTTAAAATCGCTTGAAGCCACCTAGACATATTGACAGGGGTATAGGTATTTTACTTGCAACTTATGTAAGGTCTCGGTATGCCTTTATATTCTTAAACCAAAATTGCTCCACACATGCTTGGGCCAAGTGCCTAACAGAGATCGAGCAAACTTATCATGGTAGGAGGCATATGTGTGTGGTACCCATGGTTTTAAATTGCTGGCTATGGCATTTAGGGGTAGGCCTCTACAGCTGCTAATATATAGGGGCTAAATGTGTTGTTTTGTTTTCTCACATGAGGGCATGTGCAGTTGATGCGGTATGAATGGAAACCTTGCTATTCATCAACGACTTAAAGGCCAAATGTAGATTTTACATAACTTATATTTGGCACTGACTATTTCTTTGAAGATGGTCACTTCCATAAAAGAAGCTTAGCTAGATTATTCTTGGCACTAATCTGTCTTCCACGAGAATTATCTTTCAAATCCGTCTTTTTGTCCTTACGGATATGCTACCTTTTATGACAGATTGTTATACTAGCAAAGAAGAGGACAGCGAATATATTGAGCATGAACTTAATCTATCGGCGTTAAGGGCTGCAACAAACAATTTCTCTGAAGAAAACAAACTTGGAGAGGGAGGTTTTGGAGAAGTGTTCAAGGTACATTATCATCTATGTACACAAACAATGAGAAGTTATAAAAAGTACTAGCTATATATAGGTACATTCAGTCATTACAATACAAACTATATTGGCGTCAATTGGCTGTGTATTGCTACACTGTTCTGCTTTATGCAGGGTACATTACAAAATGGGGAAGAGATAGCCGTGAAGAGGCTTTCACAGAACTCATTACAGGGATTCCAGGAGCTTAAGAACGAGCTCGTGCTGGCTGCAAAGCTCAAGCACAGGAACCTGGTGCAGCTCCTGGGCGTGTCCCTGCAAGAAGAGAAGCTTCTCGTCTACGAGTACATGCCCAACCGGAGCCTAGATACTTTCCTCTTAGGTATCCATCGGTATCAACCAACTTTCCAAATAATTCAAAGTTTCAAACAAGCTAGAGAATTCATACGGATTCATCCTTTTTTGCTATTGTGAGTGCATGTGCAGATCCAGTGAGACGGCAGCAGCTGGATTGGAGCAGGAGGTTTGCTATCATCAACGGCATCGCTCGGGGACTTCTCTACCTCCATGAAGAGTCCCGCCTGAAGGTCATCCACAGAGATTTGAAGCCGAGCAATGTACTGCTTGATGCGGATATGAACCCCAAAATTTCAGATTTTGGCATTGCCAAGGCTTTCCATGGAGACCAATCTAGAGATATAACAAGACGACCCGTTGGAACACTGTAAGTACCATCAACCGAGCAATCTGTCAACCAATACAGTTAATTAGTCACAATACAGTTAATTAGTCAGTACCCTCGATAGATTCTTAGTGACGCTGGATCGATGGATGTAGCGGGTACATGTCGCCAGAGTATGCCTACTGGGGCCATGTCTCAACCAAGTCAGACATGTTCAGCTTCGGTGTCATAGTCCTGGAGATGGTGACGGGACGAAGGAACAACAGCCCATACGACTCTGAGATAGACTCTGTTTCTGTGCTGAGCCATGTAAGTGCACGCTAATGTTGCTTGTTCGATGCTGAACGTATGAGGAATAAAGGTTCTTCCCATGCATGTCGGATGATGTGTTTCACGTACATGATATTTAAATCCATGGTGTTTGCAGGTCTGGGACAAGTGGCGGAACGGTTCGACGGCGGAAGTGGTGGATCCATTGCTGGCCGAGTTGGGGTACCAGGAAAGTGAGGTCCTCAACTGCATAGAGATTGGGCTCTTATGTGTCCAGGAGAATCCAGCGGACCGACCGGACGCCTCCACGGTGGTCCTTATGCTCAGCAGTCCGACCATCGCGTCTGACGAAAGGCCAGCCCCGGCGAGGCCGGCCTTCGCGTTCAGCACCGGCTTCACCAACGCCGCCATAGATCACCCAAGAACCGGCGCTTGGAGCTCTGACGATGCGCACGCGGGTGATAAACAGCCGTCAACGGTTTCGGAGAACGAGATGTCCATCTCGGAGCTCCAACCGAGGTAGATACGTGCAGCTCAGCACGCACGGTGCCAAGGAGAAGCCGCTGTCTGAGCACCAACTAAATTTTATTATGTATGGAGAAAGCAGTTTCGATTTATATTTTTTACTTAAACAAAAAAGTATACGGAGATTAAAAATCTTATCTTACTATTACTAATTAGAATTCACAAAAGAAACACGAATTGCGAAGCGCGCCAAAAAAAAAAGATAAATCCTAGATAATCCCACAAAATTACCCCCTAAATTACCCAACATGTCATTATGAAAGATTAAAGTAACCCCCTAAATTTTCATATAAATTAGCCACTGTATCATTATAAAATAGAATTAAAATAACCCCTTAAATTTTGTATATAAATTACCCATACCGTTATAAACAATGAATTAAAATAACCTCTAAATTTACATACAAATTACGCACCATGCGATTATGAAATATTAATTAAATAACTTCCTAAATTTACATATAAATTACCCACTATGCAAATAAAAGATGAATTAAATCCATTATGTCATTATGAAAGATAAACTAAAATAGTCACCTTTAATTTACTATAGATAAAATATGTTGTCATAAAAAGTAAATAACAAATACATGGGTTGATGGACTAAATTATCAACTACGGCTGACAATAAAATCATCTATCAACTTTTAACATATATCTATCCAATATAAATAATAAACTATAAAAGAGCGACTTTAGAAGAAAATAATTCACACCTAAGCACTACCTACCCACCTTAACCTCCACCGTTAGATCTAAATCGGATTATATATCTAATGGCTTACAATAGTTGTTCCCACAAAATTGATGTGGCCCCATCAAGCTACACGGTGGACCGTGCGTCTCTAAACCAAATTAAAGTAATCTTCACCGTTAGATGTGAATAGATTCAGATCTAAAGGTTAAAATTCGTTTGTTCCAATAAACTCCAAAACAGAACGCACCAGAACGCATGTTTCTGCCGGCGATGGTTGGGTTACCGCAAATTTTTTCCCACCGTGCAAGTTTGTACCCACCGCCTGCACACCAGGCCAGTAATCCTGACAGCCCATCAATAGTACAGTACTACTTTAGATTCGTCTTAGCCCAAATCAGCAACATCTCATGTACCCCCATGAGGTTCTAGGTTTCGACTCCCGCTGGAGCGGATTATTTCGGAATTTAACGGCTTTGTTCATTAAGCGGTGGGCGACGTTCCCGTCGACAGCGAGACGCACGTGGTGACTTCGTCGATCTCAAGATCTGCCGGTCCAGTCTTTCGGAGATGCTCATAGGGGTAGGGTACACGTACGATCATAGGGGTGAGTGTGCGTGCGTGTGTGAGCGTATGCGTTTATGCTGTGTTTCGAAAAAAAATGTACATAATAATGAGATCTCAATCAAACATATTGTCAAACAAAATAATACCATATCACCATCTAAACTTAGTTTATGCCAATTCATAATTAACGCTATTGGAACATAACAAGAAGCAAAGGAAACAATCAAATCAGTGGAAAATGCCTTGTGATCACTCGGAAGCGCCAGCTGCCACTACTGCAATAAGTTGAAACAAGAACGGCTGTAGACACCCCTACAAGAACGGTTTCGGCAAGTGTTCCTATTCGTGGGTTCCTGTAGTGAAACTTGCAGCAGAAACGAGCCTAGAACCGCTCCTGCAGTGGTCACAACAGGAGCGGACCATGATTGCACCGCTCCTGCTGTGCAATCATATCAGCAGAAAAATGCCTTGTGATCACTCGAAAGCGCCAACTGGCACAACTACAATAAGTTGCAACAGGAACGGCTCTAGACACCCCTACAGGAACGGTTTTGTTAAGTGTTCCTACTCGTGGGTTCCTGTAGTGGAACTTGCAGTAGGAGCGGGCCTAGAACCGCTCCACACCCCTACAGGAACGGTTTTGTTAAGTGTTCCTACTCGTGGATTCCTGTAGTGGAACTTGCAGTAGGAGCGGGCCTAGAACCACTCCTGCAGTGGTCACAGCAGGAGCGGGCTATGATTGCACCGCTCCTGCAATAATCTCAGCAGGAGCAGTCTATGATTGCACCGCTCCTACTGAAACTACTGCAGGAGCGGCTCTTGTTTTAGCCGCTCCTGATGATAATACTAGCGGGAGCAGCTATAATATGAGCCGCTCCTGTTAATATACTCAGCAGGAGCGGTGTTTCTTTTCCACCGTTCCTGCATATTTTTTGAAAGCTCCTGTTTTTTTCCCGCCCTATATTTTGAAAACCCTGTTTCTTTCCCGCCATATTTGAAAAAAGCCCCCTATTCTTTCCCGCTATATTCTCAAATATTAATGATTTCCCGCTATATATAAATCCACATATATACATTAATTATCGAGGCACATTTACATACATATTCAAGTTTGTGAATCTTATCGTGCGTTCTACCAAGTTACAAAAGAAACAGCATAGGTCGTATACACATACATCGTACACAACAACTTAATTAGACATAGTGATACTCCCACTCAATCAATGGAAGATATTTTTCATCTTTTGCTAAAATATCATCATAATCGAAGAATTTCTCTCGCCGATTGAATACCTCGTGCATCGTGAAACGGCATAGGTCGCCAACGTTGTTTATGAGATCTAACACATTGAGAGACCGATCTTTCATAGGCATAGGGGGGCCTGAACAAAAAAAAAGATGATATGACTGTTTGTGCCAAAGTGTTCTTCATTATATGCACACATGCAATACATACGATGAAAGGAGATAATGAGATGTGTTTTTATGCACTTACATCTTCAGAATTTGTTCTGTACCTCCCGTTGACCATAAGGAACTCAAATACATAGTATTCACGGTATCCGCTGCCCCTTGGTTGCTTGTGGCAATATTTTTTTCACAACAGTTTAATTAGTTTTAGATTTATAATACATTATTTGAAGTTATGTCGGGAATTAGACTCTGTAGAGTATACCAGGAAGTAGGCTCTGTAGACGATCTTGTCTTGGCGCTCTGGATGAAATGTCAGTTCATACTTTTTCTTTGCCATTTTGAAGGCTCTATTATATAGAAACTCATATTAGTAAGACGAAACGACATAAAGATAAATAAATATATATATACACACAAATAATGGCTCTAGGATGTCGCCAATGGAGCAGATATGTAGGGAGTCGCCGAAGATGGGATTCGGCAGTCTTGGGAGCGGCGGACCAAGAGGTGACGCAATTTGGGATTGGCGTATCTGGCTTAAATCTCAATCGCCTCCTGGAGTCATTAGGCGTTGGAGCCGAGCCAGTGAGCCGCTTGGCACTGGAGCCGAGCAGGTAAACTAGCCATAAATAAAAAATGAGCCGCACGCGGGCTTGGTCGGACACGAAGCGGTGGAAGCCTCCGTCCGTTGTTTGGTCCGACTGCAGAATAGCCTATTCTGCAGCTGGCTATAATATAACAGTTCTATATATATATATATATATATATATATATATATATATATATATATATATATATATACTCAATATGGTAGGTATATATCTTACACTCGTAGTATACTCGTAATGGTCTTATATCTCTTAGGGTCGACATCCAATGAGTCCAAAACCAATACTTTGTTTTCTTTAGGCATGATGTATAGACAGATCCAGTGTGTCCGCTGCAAATAGCAAAGCGCATGAAGTTATATAGATGATCGTGTGTGTTTAATTTTCACTTAGTATCAATGCAAAGGTTTTTGACATAGTCAAAGTTGTATGGAGCAAGTATTTGGTGTTGGTTTTCTTCGTTGAAGAATGTCAGAGCAGTGACAATATATGAGGCAACTGTCCTCTGCGCTTGCTTGTGTAACTTTTGCCGAATTGCCTCCTTCTCACTTTTTGTTTGCCCTGCCGCAAGTTTGTCGCTATCGTCCTTTAGCTTTAGTGGCTAGTCATGGCTATCCTGATTAATTAATGAAGGGTCCAAAATCCTGACTTTTTTATCACCCATGCTTTTAGCCATTTGCCGCTGCATCCTGAAAGATATATTATACAGCGAATGGATGTTAAATACGAGAGTATATTACGTTAATTATACACACTTAATGGGATTGGCAAGGAGACTTACATGCACCAAAGGGTCATCGCAGTGATGTCCACCTGTCTTAGGCGGAACATGTTATGAAACTCCAAAAAGTCGACGACTGTAGTCTTGGTTAGTGTGTTGAAACATCGACCGGGAATGGAGGTCATTACTACTGAAACCCCAAGTCTACTTGCCCTTAGGTACCAATTGTAAAATCTTTTCACCTCCCCTGGCATGTATTCACTGTTAAGAGCCCAATCTGGTAGAAAGGGTTTGCCACGTTCGTACTTCATGGGGCAATCCGGCAAAACGGCAATTTCGTCCAATCCAATGAAGGATTTATAGTCTTTTAAGTCGGGAATCAGAACTGCTTTAGTTACCACCTCCTTATCCTTTCCTGCCTGTTTTTTCTTCAACCACCTGTCTACCTTCGATATCGCATCTTTTTCATATGTACGTACCAATGTTGGCACTGCGCGTGTATCGCATTTCGGTGCTACTGCTGGCTCCTCGGCCTTTGGAGGTGTAGCCGGCTTCTCAACGGCATCGGGAGGTGTAGCCCGCTTCTTAACGACATCGGGAGGTGTAGCTGGCTTCTCAACAGCATGTTCCCGAGAAGCTGGATCTGCATAATTCCGATCACTATGTGCTCTTCCTCTATGTTTACATCACTAGTTGTTCGGGTTTCTGTAGTTGTTTTTGTGGTGCCAGGTTGAGAATGTATTTCTTATTCCATAAGCTGAACTGTTTCACAGACTGGCCGAGGAAGTGGATCCCCTCTGGCATGGGGATGTCTATCATTTCTTCTGTATGTTTTGCTTCAACGCTAAGGACCTCGACCCTTCATATTCCGGCGGGATTGGAGTGCCATCGAAAAGACCGCTGCCAAGAAACCCTATTGCCTTTGCTACCTCCTCTGTCCTTCCATGTATTCCAAGTGAGATGTGCAGCTCGCAAAGAGTCGAAGACTTGATGCTGTCAACTAGAAAACTTGGGGATAGTTGGATCTCAGGACTACCAGCTATGTTGCCCGATATAGAAAGTTTACCATCAGACGTCAAGAAAGTTCTGACCTCTTCCATAAACACCTCCTTTGCAGTTTCTCTCATCTCTTGCTTAAAGCGATTATGTTTTTTATATTTGTGCCTGTCCGCGGTGAACCCCTCCTTCCACTTCAGCTTGGACGAGAGCCCTCACACTCGGCCTCCATGCTCTTTTGTGCCTAATCCTTGGGTCAAGCAATCTTGCTCCCGATCACTAACAAATTTGCCCTTCTTCTCTTGCTCTGCCCAAAACTTGATTCTTTCCACCACCTCTTGGGTCTCATGTTTAGCAAAATCTCTTTGTCCCCCAGGCACCTTGACCTCTCGGCCCTTGACCCATTGGAACGTCCGTTCATTTAACCCTTCGTACGGGTCAGGTAGCCCTTTAGCTATCAAATCTTCTCTTTCTTTCTGCCATTTCTCAGCTTTGCCAGCGTACCCACCAGGCCTAAGATGTGGTTTGTGCACGTCTCTCTTTGCAAGCGCTGAGTTCGCTTTACTAAGCTTTATGGCTTTCTCAGTTGTACTTTGCCTCTTGAACTTATCCCACTGGGTTTGGGTGATCTTACCGTACTCCTCAAATGGAGTAAGGTCGTTCTTCAAATATTTGTTAGTAAGGTCTGTTTTTCATTTACGATAAGAACACCCTAGCTGCTTAAGAGCATATGACTTTGCCTTCTCCTCGGTACCAAGTGGGAACTGGAACTATTTATTAAGCTCTGCCCATAAAAAATCCTTCCTCGATCTTTGTACCTCCCGCCAATCAGTCAACGTTGGTTCCATCCATGTCTTCGCTACCACCCCTACGGCGTTGTGAAACTTTGCTTTTACCTCAAAAGGTTCCAGTGGTTCTCCACCAACGCCAATCTCCCTCACAGTGTAAATTGTTCCTACTATTTTGTTTTTGGCTCTCATTCCTCCACGTTTCCTCTTGCACGTTCCGGTTTTTTGAGGGTCAGCTTCGACCATTTGTTGTTCGGGTCGAGTGCCAGCTTCGACCATTTGTTGTTCCTGCTTCGTACGAGAGTGTTAACGAAACGATGAATTTATATCCTTACAATTAAACGGCATTATTGTTTGGGCTCACACCTCAAGGGAGGGCACGTAGTTAGAATCCTTCGCGACTTCTCGATCGCGTTTGGCGGCAAGCACGTCCGCGGCATGTGGGTCTTCCAACTCGAGATTGTCATCTGCCGAGTCGGAATCGAGTGCGTTTTCATCGAGAAAAATTTCTTCGAGAAATGCATTGTCCTCTGGGAGTCGCGACGATGACCTACCCATTTCTTTCTAGAAGACGAAGTAATCTAACAATAATGATGAAAATACATGACACATGAATATACATAAAAATCGAATATCCATGACAAATAAGGATGAGTATATACATGACAAATTAATATATATGAAAAATGAGTATACATGACACATGAATATACATAAAAGGTGAAATACATGAAAAATGAGTATACATGATGGAATATACATGAAAATCAAATATACATGAAAAATGAGTATACATGAAAATAGAATATACATGAAAATCGAATATACATGAAAATCGAATATACATGAAAATAAAATATACATGAAAATAAAATGAATATACATGACAAATGAATATACACTAACTAATAAACTAACTAATTAAACTAAATTAATAACTAAACTAAATTAAATCAACTAACTAATAACTAAACTAACTAAAACTGCTAACTAGTCACTATTGTCAAAAAAACTAACTAAAACTACTAACTAACTAAAATAAACTAACTACTCACTAACTACACTATTGGCAAAAAAAACTAACTAATTACACTAAACTTATTAAGTAATAACCAACTAAACTAACTAAAATAAAGTAACTAAACTAACTAAAATAACTAGTACTAACTAATTAAGTAATAAACAACTAAACTAACTAAACTAACTAAAATATACTAACTACTAACTAAAATTAACTAAAATAAGCTAACTACTAACTAAAATTAACTAACTACTAACTATAACTAATTGAACTATACTACTAACTATAACTAATTGAACTATACTACTAACTATTAGGGAGAGAGAGGAGGCTACTTACCCGCGGAGGAGGCAACCGGCGGCTTGGCTCGGCGGAGGAGGCGGCTCGGCGGAGGTGGAGACCGGTGGCGCGGCGCGGCGGAGGACGCAGCGACGGAGCTCGGCGGAGGACGAGGAGACCGGCGGTGGCGAGGCTCGGCGGAGGCGCGGTTCGGCGGAGAAGTCGGACCAGCGGCGCGGCTCGGCGTGGAGGAGGACGACCGGCGGCGCGGCTCAGCGGAGGACGCGGCGACGGAGCTTGGGCGTGGCTCGGCGTGGTGGAGGACGACCGGCGGCGCTGCTCGGAGGTGAAGGGTGCACGGCGTGGCCGAAAATTTGAGCAGCCTGACGGCGCGAAGAAAAAGAATGGCCGCCGGGGACTTAAAAAAATTTCGTCTCCTACTGTTATCTGTAGGAGCGTTGGACGGGATCCATTGCTCCTATTGTAAATCAGCTGGAGCGTAGGAGCGGTGGATCCCTTATACCGCTCCTGTTGTTTTACAGTAGGAGCGGTGGAGAGGGTGGGAGCGGTGCCCTAGTGGGCCGCCCCCGCCTACTGGTCCTCCGCCGCCCCAATTCACATGTAACTCTATTTTTTTTTTATTTTTTCTTTTCAATCCTTCTTTTCATTTATTTGTAAATTAAATCTTTTATTTTATTAATTGAAATACATGCATGTTTAAGTTTCTAAATTTAATCTTTTATTTTATTAATTGGAATGTATGCATGTTTTAAGTTCCTACATTAATTGAAATGATATGTACAAAGGCACTCATTAATTTAAACGCATATACGAAGGCATAAAATGGCATTCATTAATGAGTGGCCACGACATATACAATCGAACATTATGCATTTACAATTCTTGGCTCTTCATCCGTGCGTACCCAAAACTTCATTCACTTTATCGTTGCTTCTACTTACTTGATCTTGGTCGGTAGGTCTGTAAAAAACTCCATATTGTCATAGTCATTGAAGGTCTCGACATCATCGACACCATCAACTCCGATAATACTCTGTTTGCCGACGACTACTATGTGCTTCTGATTCTTAAGACGTGGGTCGATGATATATAGAACTTGTCCAACGCGTTTGGCCAGCACCCAAGAGTCATTTTTGTAACCAATCTTGGCAAGGTCAACTATTGTGAGTCCATAGTTGTCAACCTGTACACCTTATGGGTGTTTCACTCATTGGCATCGAAAGACAGGAATTTGTATGTTCGATCCGTAGTCCAACTCCCATATGTCTTCTATGAAGCCAAAATATGTGACCTTGCTGCCCGTTCCGTCATCGATAGCGTCAATCCGGACTCCACTATTTTTTGCACACGCTTTTCTTATTCTTTGTAGCTGTATAGAATGTCTGGCCATTAATGTTATACGCCTGCCATGTCGTGACCCGTGAAGATGGACTGGACACCAACCTTTTCAACGTCACTTCCTCGGCAGTTGATCCTTCGGGTAAGTTCAGGTCCATGAGCCTCCTGGTGAAGCGGTGTTTATGCTCTTTCATGATCCAGGAATCTGAGCGTTCGGGGTTTTCCGCGCGGATAATACCTATGTGCTGCTCAACGAAAGGAGTCATCGTCTCTATCTGATGCAGGACACTGAAATGAACCTTTGCCACTTCTTCAAATGCATTATCAATGAATATTTTCCTCCCCCTCGTGCCTTTCCCTAATAACATGTGGCGGAACCGCCGATTTAATACGGGCTAAGTACACCTGCCACCACTGGCCCACAGTGCACTTAGACCGAACTAAACTCGGTAGTCCGTCGAGCTACCCAGAAGGGCACTCGATGAAACCATCTCCCAGGGATGCCGACATCACACACGTTAAGCTCTCGGAAGAGCCACAACAATTACAACAACCCACCATTTCATACAGACATAATTTGATTGAGTACAAATATTTTTGCTCAAAAGGAGTACAAGGTAGTGAAAAAGAACTTCAAAATAAACCTCGCAGCAGCGGAATGCATATCGTTACAAAGATGTAACGTGCAGCGGAAAGTAAACATCAAGTATGGCCTCGAGCCCACCGTAGTCATCCTTGATCGTAATCTGATATGCACCTAAAGGAAAAATATCAACAACAAACGGTGAGTTCGTGGGGAACTCGTAGGACTTACCCGTGGGCGGTTTCAGCCCGACACATTTGAGATTATGCAAGGCTTTTTGGTGGACTGACTTCCAACCCGCATAAGCTTACTAGAAGTGGGTCCTTAGCCATCGATTGTTTATTTAAAACATGTTATCGTAAGATAGCAGGATTTGACAGCTGCTAACCCTTAGTTGTGATTATCAACATTATCATAGGGGGAAAACTTGCAGAGAAAATAAAACATGAACGCATGCCCCGTCCCAAGATTCATAGAGCCCCCATCGAACTCTTGGGAGTAGCCGTCTCAGGAGCGATGTCCCTATACATCGGGTCATCTCTCCCTCGACCTCGAAGCATCTCCCAAATCCATCAACCTCCTCTCAGTGGATGGGCAGCACTATGAATAGTCGGACAGATCATACTTATCCAAGCATGTTGTATATAAAACATGAATATAAGCATAAAGTATTTAAGTTGTTACTACGTTGCCCGTGTGCGATATCTGGCATTCTCACACCTGGTGAGCATCAGCGATTCGAATCGATTTTTAATTCCCGGGAATAACTAAAAATGCCAGGGGCCCATATGCTTACTGACACGACGGCTTTCCCACATATGGTCCCCCGCCTCCACTTGTCCCATCCCAAGTTCGATTCACTCCCGCCTGACCTCCGGGTTGTGCCCCCATGACGAGCCTGCCGGCATCCCGGTCTCCCCGTCATGAGTACCAAGCTCCCCCGGACCACCTTCCTCGCAACCAGTGGGTAGGAACGTGTCTCTGTTCTTTGGATGGCACAAGTAAGGTTTCACCGGCCCCATATACCGGATAAGCACTCTAGCAATGTTATGCCAATCAGCAGGCGAACAGCGGACGGGCCTTAATCGACTCGGGCGGAGTCCACCAACACATTATCACAATCTCATCATATCAAACCATATCTCCGCCCGGTCTCAACTTATCATCAGGTCATACCAGATTGCCTTTCGATCCAAGGATTTGTAAAAACAATTTGTAGTCCCTATCATCTCGCGAGTGAATACCTTCACTCGTCTTCTACCGTCTAAGCATGGCTAAGCATAGACTTCGTTTTATCCTTTCTACTTTGGGCATCAAGGATTTATGCAAGTGGGGTTTCATAAAATCCCTAAACGTAATGCACAAACAAGTATAGGGTGGTGAGACTCCCTAGATAGGTGAAAATGCCTAAGGGGCCTACCTTTGTTGTTGACAACTTGAACAAACTAAGCTACTGTTAGTTTGTCGGGTTGTGAGGCTTTGCCCCAGGCAACCCCTTGAAACAGGGACGGTTTTATCAGCGACACGCCGTCTTCTGGCACCGGGTGCACGGGCTCGTCTTCCGGCCACTGGGTTCGTGACTGCTTCTGCGTTGGTCCTTCGTTCGCGGAATCTATATGCATGACATAGTGCAACATAAGCGTAACGAATGCAAAAGCGTGCATGATATGCGTAAAAGATATATTCATGGGAATGATTATCTAGGCAATTTACTTAAGTATTCCTTACGTAAAACTTGCTCCACACGAAAGGGACTCAGATTATTACTAGGAATCTATACGAACCATCCCCGAGATGCACTACAACTATCACATATAAAAGGACATATGAACATGTATTGATTCTAAGGCCTAAACCATCTTATAGACCCTAATCATCCTCACACATGCGCATTTGTGAGTTAAAATATGCACTTGAGTTCTCGTAGTTACACAGCTCCATTATCATGAGGGACATGCACAAATATACTTTTTGGGTCCTATGTATCATGTACAAGCTACCAAAGTTCTCCTGAAATTTTCCTAGCCATTTAACCCCACTTCTTCCTATTTTCTTTCCTAGCTAGTGGCACTTTGTCCATTTCAAAACACCACTCAAACTTGACATGCGCAATCTCATATTTTACCAGTGACTCTTATTAGTTATCTAGTGCATAGGAAAAATACCAGATGACTCATTCTAGCAGGTTTTGCATGGTGTTCACTTTTTAGTTAATAAAAAGGCACATTACGCAAATATAATGGCAAAGCCTCACGTAACAGCAAGCACTATGGCCATAAGTTTGTCATAGTGTTCTCATGTGCTACAAAGCATACTAACCAAGTTTTACCATTTTAGAAGTTCATCTAGATCACTTTTTCTATTTATTTTCCTTTTACATACATGCACAAAACCGAGGGTAAAATGGTCATTTCACTCATCCACATCATACCCATTCGATAGATCTATTCAAGAGGAGTCTAATGCAACTTAGTTTGTCCATTTTGGATTTTTCTTTCATTTTCTATGATTTTCCAAAGTTTCAGCTCAAATAAATATAGATCTAGGACCTAAACGCAATTATCTATAACTTCCAGGGGCTAGCTCGTAAGGTTTCCAAGACTCATACTACAGCGCTGTGGATAAAATTGTAAATACGCAAAACAGCGAGGGCTAAAGTGCAAAGCGGCGTCTTCCTCCTCGGTCTTCTTCCTCCTCGCGACCGAGGAGGAAGACGGCGGCGCGCACGGCCGAACCCGGCCTGCGGGGCGCGGCGGCTCGCCGGAGGCGGCCGGAGAGAGGGAGGGGAGCGCGGGAAAGCTTACCCCGTTACCTACGGCGGCGGAGGGGGCGCGGAGAGGGCCGGCGACGGTGAGGTGCCCGGCGGCGACCGGCGCGACGTGGACCGGGCGATGGGGAGGCGGAGCGGCACCTAGACCTTGCCCCTCGGGTCCGCGAGGTCGTGGCGGAGGTGGCGGTGGTGTCCTAGCGGCGTGCGGAGCTCGGGAGGCGGGGCGCGGCGGTGGTGAACCGGCGGCGCGGCGCGGCGAGCTTGGTGGCGCGGCGGACTCGTTCTGGCGAAAGGAGGGCGGAGCGGGGGCGAGAGCTTTTCCCTCGGGTGCGCGACGAGGTGGCGAGTGCAATGGGGGGGTCCTAGGGGCGCGAGAGGCAGCGGAGGCGGCTAGGGAGCTCGAGCTCCGAGCTCGCTCCAATGGCGGACGGCGCACGGCGCTCTGTGCGGGCGGAGGCGGAGAGAGGGCCGGGAGTGGGGCGAGAGTGAGCGAGAGGGCGAGCGGAGTCGCGTCCGCGCCCGGGTGAAGACGCTCGGGCGTGGGGCCGACGATCCGCGGCGCGGAGGAGTCGCCGGTGCTTGCCGGCCGCGTGGTGGCCGCCGGCCCGGACACGGTGGCGTGTCGGGTCGGTGGGCCCCACCGGTCGGCGACAGTAGGAAAAAGAAAATAGAAGAAAAATAAAAATGTGTTTTCTCCTCTGCTGAAAACCGCCATTTTGACCAATTTAAAGGCCGAATTTGGAAAAACTCCAATTGAATGAAATGTTCTACTCTTTGAACTCTACAACTTTGTCAATAGGCATGATTTCAAATTCGGCATGGAAATATGAAATTTGTTTGAATTTATGCAGCAGCCATAGGTAGGGACAGGGTAGGTCATCTGCTTGGGAGGGGAAAATACCCTAGTTACAGGCCTCAACTCCACTTGCTCCTTTTGACAAATTTGTTGGTTACTTTCTAAACTATATTTCATTTCATTAGGGCAGGTCATTAAAATGGCTCTATGGGTAAGAAAATCTCAAATTACCAAACTGGACAGAGTAGGGGTGTGTTTCTGGGCTGACAAAAATTGGTTGAAAAGACCAATTTGAATTCATATTATGACCTGACTCATATTGACAAAGTTGTTTCCTAGATCATTACCTACAACTTTGTTAATATGATCCTCCTCTAAATCACAACATATTTTGAAATACAACCCTAATCTTGTTTAAGATTTTGGTAAAACAGCAGATTTACTCTAGGTAAAGCTTTTCTGTTTTCATCTTTTGAAGTATCAAATGAAGTCCAAATACATCCACAATAGATGCATTTGAAAGGTGATGAGTTCGATTTCATTTCATATAAAAGAAAATTTTTGAGTTGCATAGTCCAATCAAAAGAAATTTCAGAATCAATTTGGGGATGAGCTAAAATTTCATGTTTGAGAAGTTTTGACTTAGTGGTTTATCTACCAATTCCTCATTACTCTCTCAAGCATGATTTAGTCTTAATTCATCATTAGCTTATGTATAATTGTGTGTACGGCTTCTGAGATGCCAGGGGCATCACAACCCACCCCCCTTAAAGAAATCTCGTCCCGAGATTTTGAAAGAGGCAGGGTTCTATGTCGTAGGGTGAAAAGATACTACCCTCAACTTGGGGCTCGGGACTCTTTTAATAGTTGCAACCGCACTTTAACTCTTTCTTTGTCCTTTGTCGGCTTTGTTAACGACCGAGTGAATGGTTAGTACCTTCCTAACACAAGGTAGTTACAAAGCATCATTTGGTTGACTAGGATGGTTCCTTTAAGGTACTCGATAATTCACGTCTCATATGCGAGGGAAATGAACAAACCACGAAGAGAACGTGGTGGCAGCGAGCGAATGACATGGTTGGTTCAAGCACGACGAGAGAGTTACTTCCTGGCTGTGACACCGGGTTTAGGAGCGTAATAAACATCTGATTTATTTGAACAATGAGAAGCAAAACATACGCAGTAGGGAGTTTGAATGAATCGAAAATCTCGCGAGTTATAGAAAACAACAATGGATGTGTTGTTGGGAGGCACGTTCATTTCATTTGACGGGGACTGCGTACACATATAAGATATCAAATCTAAATATTTGCAAAGAGTAAGGTGTGGCGATACATAGCACACACTACTCATTGCCTCAAGAAAGTTAACACGGGAGGAAAGTAGGACATATTCACCTAGACAAAGTGATGGTTGGTATGATTTCATAGAATCGATCAAGACTGACCAAGAGAAGTATAGGCATATGATGTGCGCTTACTAACGAAACAATAGTCAGTATTAGTACGCTTAACTGAAGATGAATTTCAAAGAAGAGCGAAGCAACTTCTTGAAAAGGACGATATGACAAAAACACTAGCCGAGAACAAAAGCTTAGCGCGGTGGATGGTGCTGAAGTTCATCTTTAGAAGATAAGGTTTAATATATACCAGAAAGGAACGTAATAGAAAGCAGTGGAAACAGAGTTTGACTGTCTCCACAATTTAGAGGGAGGCTAGTTGGAAGAAGAAATGAGATGATGTAGTAAGACAGTGGGAATGGAATCAAGCATTTCCACATATACAAGACGTTAACGAGAATCGGGGTAAGCGCAGAGAAGTCCGAGGTTTGGACCAATGGGTGTAAATGTATCGTGGAGAATAGAATTGCTCATCCCCGTGAAGCACGACCAGCAAAGATAAACAAAGTCAACGAAAAGATGTGGACGAGTGGAACCCTAGATTTGACTCGTCTCACGGATCGAGAAGAACATGGTTCAACAAGGCAAGGGGAAGGTGTGAACAATAGGGGGGTTAAGGTGGATCTTTCCCTACAGACCACGAAGGGCAAGGTGAAACAAAGCAATGAAATGATACAAGGTGGCAGTGGATTTAGAGTAAATTATCTCCACGAATGAGATGTATAGAGGTCCACAAGGGGTTTGGAGTTGGATAGGAATGTTTCACAAATGCAGCGGTGTCATGCCTTTGCATGTCTTGATACCTGCGCGCCCCTAGTGGAACCGTGTGACGGCCGTGCACACAGGACCCTAGGTTCCGTCGCGGCACCATAGACTACTCGGGTAGACACCCCATCAAGTGCGGTATTTCTTTCCAACTTCAGGGGATATGCGAATAACACAGGATTATAGAAAGACATAAACAGGGAGTTTTACACGCCATAGCATAATGTTTTCGGAGGTATAACTCATCAGACTTATTTCAATCAGGAACGAGGTAACCACAACAAAAGTGTCATGGATTACAGGGACTGAAGTGCCTGAATGACAAAAGCGTGAAACGTGAGAACTACAAGAGTTTAGAATGCTCCATTGAAAATAGAGTTACATTAGTCATGAGGGTGGGACATATGCCGACTGCAAGGAGCTGGGTACATGGGAACTCGAGAGTTATGAAAGTCAACCTCCTCTTATTACAACAGTTTGCGATGACTGCTAGCACACCAACTAGTATCTAGCTAATACTGCCTAAACGTAAGATTGATACGTCCAGGACGAATGCCCGTTTCTTCTTTCAACCAACTTGGTGCAGTGCCGGTCTTCACGTGGGAAACGCCATGAAATAACAGTCTTGACTCTCCACCGAGTATGAGAACGTCACCAGATTCGAGGTTGATCTTGGTCGCTTGGTCCTTGTCTCTCGTGTCGCCGAACATGAACTCGGCGGTGTCTCCTATGGAGATGGATATGAAAGGTAAACCTTTGGTAAGGCTACTCTCTGACTCGTCCTTGTCTTGGTGAAGTCCGAGCTTCCCGGAGTTGGAGTAGTAGTTGACGATGCATATGTCCGGGTTAATTTGAGGAAATCCACTTGCAGTAGAATTTGCAGTTTGAGCAATCATCTTGAAAGCTTCTGGTATTGCAGGGGCTCGTGCTCCATCGATTGGACGGGTTGGTCCATATGAGCGTGTAGTTGGATCCCAGTTCTTTCCAAGAGACATCATCCATAAGCTCATTTTGGCACCATTCTTGTAGCTTGGTCTATAGAATCCGCCTGGACCAATACCCAGTTGTCGACATACACGAACTATCTGGATTTGATCTTCAGGCTTGACAAATCCCTTCAATAGAACCATCCCGGGTCGCAGATGTTGAACTGAAGCTGCACTCGTGGAGGACTCTCCCGCTTTTCTCTTCTTATGACCTTGAGGTATTGTGGCTTTAGTTTTCTCTGACTCATGGTAATCCGGGCATAAGTTGAAGGGCTGCGTCAATGGTTGCGACATCTGTAGCAAGAAAATTTTAGGCTCCGGTCGATTCGGGAGTTTTGAAGGCCTAATGTGGTCATAGGGCATTTCGTACTTATGTGCTGAAGAAAATACGTCTGAGAAGTGAACTCATCACTACACTATGTGCGACTTCTATACCAAATGTTTGTAGTAAGAGAATGTGTGACATGTCTTAAACCTGAAATTTTTACAAAGGGTTGATTTTTGGGCTGAAAGATGCTTAATGTATTTGGTTTACGTTTGCTAAACCATTCATACCTAGAGCGAGGGATACATAGAAAAGTTATCCCAAGTTATGTGTTATACCAGTTTCATATGCACAGTTTTTGTTAATTTCACTTGCTTTTCTACTATAATTCAAAATAGTAGCAACATATGTACATTTACAATATGAATCTAGTTTCTTTTTAACCAAACACACAGCAAGACATATGAGATGAGATGGAATGATGTATGCCCGTCCTATCCGGTCTCACATCACACTTTCTAAGTATACAACTAGCGATATTCGGTGACATATATGCACGTCTCTCCTTAATGCAACTAGTCGAGTCCTAGTCGTTCTTAGTTTCGCACGTGGTTAGTGTACCTGCGGAAGAATGCATGCTCATACATTACCACATAATGTGGCATCCACGCGTGACCGCTGCGTGGACAACGTTGGTGGGCCGCTGCACCTTTTCCTCAAAGCCTGACTTTCCACCAGTACTGGGGATTGTCGAGAAAAAGGTGGATCCCAAAAACCGAATGTAAGTGTGGTGGGTATGAAAGCCTCAAACATGCCCACCACCCTTAAAGAGCTTTTACTTATACAGCATGAATGCAGAGATTACAACTGTCCGCAAAACCCAATAGCTTCCACCAGTACTGGGGATAGCTATGGCCGAATAGTTGCTTCTCAAAGCGCCCAAAATGCATATGAATTCTATCTAGGTCAGAATGTTAGTGATGTCACCTGATATCTCCTAACATCCTTATAATGGGCATATACGCGATATCTCTCATTTTCGCAAATACTCTGAAAAGATTTGGAAAATAGGCTTTTGAAATCAAAACGAAGTTGTTATAATTGTTGCTCGTGCATGATCGGCTCTGATACCAGCTGTGGCGGAACCGCCGATTTAATACGGGCTAAGTACACCTGCCACCACTGGCCCACAGTGCACTTAGACCGAACTAAACTCGGTAGTCCGTCGAGCTACCCAGAAGGGCACTCGATGAAACCATCTCCCAGGGATGCCGACATCACACACGTTAAGCTCTCGGAAGAGCCACAACAATTACAACAACCCACCATTTCATACAGACATAATTTGATTGAGTACAAATATTTTTGCTCAAAAGGAGTACAAGGTAGTGAAAAAGAACTTCAAAATAAACCTCGCAGCAGCGGAATGCATATCGTTACAAAGATGTAACGTGCAGCGGAAAGTAAACATCAAGTATGGCCTCGAGCCCACCGTAGTCATCCTTGATCGTAATCTGATATGCACCTAAAGGAAAAATATCAACAACAAACGGTGAGTTCGTGGGGAACTCGTAGGACTTACCCGTGGGCGGTTTCAGCCCGACACATTTGAGATTATGCAAGGCTTTTTGGTGGACTGACTTCCAACCCGCATAAGCTTACTAGAAGTGGGTCCTTAGCCATCGATTGTTTATTTAAAACATGTTATCGTAAGATAGCAGGATTTGACAGCTGCTAACCCTTAGTTGTGATTATCAACATTATCATAGGGGGAAAACTTGCAGAGAAAATAAAACATGAACGCATGCCCCGTCCCAAGATTCATAGAGCCCCCATCGAACTCTTGGGAGTAGCCGTCTCAGGAGCGATGTCCCTATACGTCGGGTCATCTCTCCCTCGACCTCGAAGCATCTCCCAAATCCATCAACCTCCTCTCAGTGGATGGGCAGCACTATGAATAGTCGGATAGATCATACTTATCCAAGCATGTTGTATATAAAACATGAATATAAGCATAAAGTATTTAAGTTGTTACTACGTTGCCCGTGTGCGATATCTGGCATTCTCACACCTGGTGAGCATCAGCGATTCGAATCGATTTTTAATTCCCGGGAATAACTAAAAATGCCAGGGGCCCATATGCTTACTGACACGACGGCTTTCCCACATATGGTCCCCCGCCTCCACTTGTCCCATCCCAAGTTCGATTCACTCCCGCCTGACCTCCGGGTTGTGCCCCCATGACGAGCCTGCCGGCATCCCGGTCTCCCCGTCATGAGTACCAAGCTCCCCCGGACCACCTTCCTCGCAACCAGTGGGTAGGAACGTGTCTCTGTTCTTTGGATGGCACAAGTAAGGTTTCACCGGCCCCATATACCGGATAAGCACTCTAGCAATGTTATGCCAATCAGCAGGCGAACAGCGGACGGGCCTTAATCGACTCGGGCGGAGTCCACCAACACATTATCACAATCTCATCATATCAAACCATATCTCCGCCCGGTCTCAACTTATCATCAGGTCATACCAGATTGCCTTTCGATCCAAGGATTTGTAAAAACAATTTGTAGTCCCTATCATCTCGCGAGTGAATACCTTCACTCGTCTTCTACCGTCTAAGCATGGCTAAGCATAGACTTCGTTTTATCCTTTCTACTTTGGGCATCAAGGATTTATGCAAGTGGGGTTTCATAAAATCCCTAAACGTAATGCACAAACAAGTATAGGGTGGTGAGACTCCCTAGATAGGTGAAAATGCCTAAGGGGCCTACCTTCGTTGTTGACAACTTGAACAAACTAAGCTACTGTTAGTTTGTCGGGTTGTGAGGCTTTGCCCCAGGCAACCCCTTGAAACAGGGACGGTTTTATCAGCGACACGCCGTCTTCTGGCACCGGGTGCACGGGCTCGTCTTCCGGCCACTGGGTTCGTGACTGCTTCTGCGTTGGTCCTTCGTTCGCGGAATCTATATGCATGACATAGTGCAACATAAGCGTAACGAATGCAAAAGCGTGCATGATATGCGTAAAAGATATATTCATGGGAATGATTATCTAGGCAATTTACTTAAGTATTCCTTACGTAAAACTTGCTCCACACGAAAGGGACTCAGATTATTACTAGGAATCTATACGAACCATCCCCGAGATGCACTACAACTATCACATATAAAAGGACATATGAACATGTATTGATTCTAAGGCCTAAACCATCTTATAGACCCTAATCATCCTCACACATGCGCATTTGTGAGTTAAAATATGCACTTGAGTTCTCGTAGTTACACAGCTCCATTATCATGAGGGACATGCACAAATATACTTTTTGGGTCCTATGTATCATGTACAAGCTACCAAAGTTCTCCTGAAATTTTCCTAGCCATTTAACCCCACTTCTTCCTATTTTCTTTCCTAGCTAGTGGCACTTTGTCCATTTCAAAACACCACTCAAACTTGACATGCGCAATCTCATATTTTACCAGTGACTCTTATTAGTTATCTAGTGCATAGGAAAAATACCAAATGACTCATTCTAGCAGGTTTTGCATGGTGTTCACTTTTTAGTTAATAAAAAGGCACATTACGCAAATATAATGGCAAAGCCTCACGTAACAGCAAGCACTATGGCCATAAGTTTGTCATAGTGTTCTCATGTGCTACAAAGCATACTAACCAAGTTTTACCATTTTAGAAGTTCATCTAGATCACTTTTTCTATTTATTTTCCTTTTACATACATGCACAAAACCGAGGGTAAAATGGTCATTTCACTCATCCACATCATACCCATTCGATAGATCTATTCAAGAGGAGTCTAATGCAACTTAGTTTGTCCATTTTGGATTTTTCTTTCATTTTCTATGATTTTCCAAAGTTTCAGCTCAAATAAATATAGATCTAGGACCTAAACGCAATTATCTATAACTTCCAGGGGCTAGCTCGTAAGGTTTCCAAGACTCATACTACAGCGCTGTGGATAAAATTGTAAATACGCAAAACAGCGAGGGCTAAAGTGCAAAGCGGCGTCTTCCTCCTCGGTCTTCTTCCTCCTCGCGACCGAGGAGGAAGACGGCGGCGCGCACGGCCGAACCCGGCCTGCGGGGCGCGGCGGCTCGCCGGAGGCGGCCGGAGAGAGGGAGGGGAGCGCGGGAAAGCTTACCCCGTTACCTACGGCGGCGGAGGGGGCGCGGAGAGGGCCGGCGACGGTGAGGTGCCCGGCGGCGACCGGCGCGACGTGGACCGGGCGATGGGGAGGCGGAGCGGCACCTAGACCTTGCCCCTCGGGTCCGCGAGGTCGTGGCGGAGGTGGCGGTGGTGTCCTAGCGGCGTGCGGAGCTCGGGAGGCGGGGCGCGGCGGTGGTGAACCGGCGGCGCGGCGCGGCGAGCTTGGTGGCGCGGCGGACTCGTTCTGGCGAAAGGAGGGCGGAGCGGGGGCGAGAGCTTTTCCCTCGGGTGCGCGACGAGGTGGCGAGTGCAATGGGGGGGTCCTAGGGGCGCGAGAGGCAGCGGAGGCGGCTAGGGAGCTCGAGCTCCGAGCTCGCTCCAATGGCGGACGGCGCACGGCGCTCTGTGCGGGCGGAGGCGGAGAGAGGGCCGGGAGTGGGGCGAGAGTGAGCGAGAGGGCGAGCGGAGTCGCGTCCGCGCCCGGGTGAAGACGCTCGGGCGTGGGGCCGACGATCCGCGGCGCGGAGGAGTCGCCGGTGCTTGCCGGCCGCGTGGTGGCCGCCGGCCCGGACACGGTGGCGTGTCGGGTCGGTGGGCCCCACCGGTCGGCGACAGTAGGAAAAAGAAAATAGAAGAAAAATAAAAATGTGTTTTCTCCTCTGCTGAAAACCGCCATTTTGACCAATTTAAAGGCCGAATTTGGAAAAACTCCAATTGAATGAAATGTTCTACTCTTTGAACTCTACAACTTTGTCAATAGGCATGATTTCAAATTCGGCATGAAAATATGAAATTTGTTTGAATTTATGCAGCAGCCATAGGTAGGGACAGGGTAGGTCATCTGCTTGGGAGGGGAAAATACCCTAGTTACAGGCCTCAACTCCACTTGCTCCTTTTGACAAATTTGTTGGTTACTTTCTAAACTATATTTCATTTCATTAGGGCAGGTCATTAAAATGGCTCTATGGGTAAGAAAATCTCAAATTACCAAACTGGACAGAGTAGGGGTGTGTTTCTGGGCTGACAAAAATTGGTTGAAAAGACCAATTTGAATTCATATTATGACCTGACTCATATTGACAAAGTTGTTTCCTAGATCATTACCTACAACTTTGTTAATATGATCCTCCTCTAAATCACAACATATTTTGAAATACAACCCTAATCTTGTTTAAGATTTTGGTAAAACAGCAGATTTACTCTAGGTAAAGCTTTTCTGTTTTCATCTTTTGAAGTATCAAATGAAGTCCAAATACATCCACAATAGATGCATTTGAAAGGTGATGAGTTCGATTTCATTTCATATAAAAGAAAATTTTTGAGTTGCATAGTCCAATCAAAAGAAATTTCAGAATCAATTTGGGGATGAGCTAAAATTTCATGTTTGAGAAGTTTTGACTTAGTGGTTTATCTACCAATTCCTCATTACTCTCTCAAGCATGATTTAGTCTTAATTCATCATTAGCTTATGTATAATTGTGTGTACGGCTTCTGAGATGCCAGGGGCATCACATAACCTTCTAGTATGACGAGAAGCAGGCAAACCGATACCTTTCTTATCAACCAAGTAATCCTTACAGCACTCTACAATCTCCTCGGTGCAATAAGCCTCAATCATATAGCCCTCAGGGTATGCACGATTGAGAACATAACGGTTAAGGGTCGATATGAAATGCTCATATGCCCACATCTCATGTAAGTAAATTGGACCAAGTGCACGGATCTAGTGAACCATGTGTACAATGAGGTGCGGCATTATATCAAAAAATGAAGGAGGGAATAAAGCGCCCCAGCCCGTAAACGGGACTAAAATGTGCTTTATTATCATTCCCAGGGTATGATAACCACATTTTTTTTTTCATCAGAGTAGTACAGATCCGCCCTAACGAGACAGACCAAACGGGCCGCAGCCCGAAACATACAACTGCAGCGGAACTTAAACGGTAGACCCAAACTTTCCCACTTCACACCGTTGGGATAGGCCGCAACCCTTACACGTACAAGCCCTCTTAAAAGGCGACTTCGTCTTCTCTGAAAAACAGCAACAAAGGGGGATGAGTACGAAAACGTACTCCGCAAGCCCACTTTCCTCCATAAGGAATTTGGGGTCAAAGCTATTACTATATGCAAGATATATCTGGAGCTCTGGATAGTTTTGCCAGAAAAATATGCAAGGCTCATTAATTCTCAGTTTTATTTTCCAGAAAACACTTTTCCCAAAAGGGGTGCCACTGGACTTGCCGGTCCATCATGGCTCATGGCACGCAGGCCAACATTTTTCTCCACTACTTCCGGGCCACGCCCGCAGCTTTCAAAAACATCATTTTCACCCAACCAAACCCCCATTTTATAAATCACTACTGGTAGAAACCAAGCCGTAACTCGTCCATACCAGTGGACAATGGACTATCCGGATAGGTTTATACTCTGGCCAGAGGTGCACACTTTACCCACAAGTTCGGATAAGTGACAGGAGCTACCATATCACGTGAATCCTCTCAAGGCTTTACCCCCGCAAGTATTTCCCGGCCTCAACCAAGGAGAGACATGGGCCCTGTCGCATCAGTGCCAGCAGACACGGGACGTCGCTTCAGTGCCAGCAGACACACGACTTCCACCATTCCCAGTCCCTCGGTGCTCCCAGCCTACGGGTATCGGGAGGTTGTTCCTTGCGGGTTCCGGCCAAGTGTTGCCATATACAACATCGAGTGGTTGCACGATAAAGAGTTAGGCAAGATGAGACTCCAAAATCGGTCCTTAAAAGAGCAGAGCTTCCTCAAACACCGCTCGGTCCTCTCCATAAGGCCGGGCCCTAGTGTAACCGTGAGAACGGTACCCGGACTCTCCACCCTTCAACCACATGGCATGGCCGACCGAAATCAACCGCCGGGGTCTTTCCCCATGTTTTCGCAAACGCACACCAACCCATTTCCAACCCAAGTTCCACAACAAGATTTTTATGTATGATATTAAGTGAGCGATCCACCTGTGCGCGCTACGTCTAAAAGGTTCGGGTGGCTATCCTACCAGGTTTTCCTTAGCAAGCAAAACATGCAGGTTTTATCATTAAACAGGGCAATGGGTTATTTATCAAAAACTGGGTAATATATGCATCAAGGGAGATTCCAGTGGACTTGCCGTTCACTCCGTTGAGTTTAACGGGACATCGACGGCTGGGGACTAAGGTACATCATCCTCCCGATATGTTGGCATTCTAACTCCCATTGACGGGCGTGATGGCGTTCCAACCACCTAGCGTGCTCATCGAGAATCTGCTGCATGCGCCGGTTGCTTTCTTCGAGTGTCTCGAACATCCTTGACATGAAAGGCATTCCGACCAAAATCTCCGTTATAACCTACGTGCAGCAACAGAGAACAAAACAAACAAGGCATATTATAAGCTCAACAAGGGTTTGTTGGTGTTGAGAGAAAGATCTGGGGATTTCCCAGAATGTCGTACCAACGGGTCTGGAATCCATAGGCTAAAGGGTTCCATGGTTTGGCGCTGCGTTGCAAGGCGCTGAGCCAAGGGCCGATTGCGCCGCTGGACTTGATAAGGGTCGGGGGAGGGGTGCCACGGTAATGGATAGGGTCAGTTGCGATGAGGGCGGTAACGCCGAGGGAGTGACGGACTCATGGTGGAGTGGGACATTTTCTATGGTACAAGGTGGGGAAAAAAATGGACAGAAGTTGGTGTAGGTGGGTAGAGCGTGATTTTAGATGAATTTAGAGACTAAAATCACCCAAATCAGAGTTGGAACGGAGGAGATATGAGATACTTAGTGTAGGAGGGGTAGATATGGACTTTTGGGATAGTCTAGAGGGTGGAAACAGACTTTTATTGACGAATTCCGGCCTGTTGGATACAATTTGGGCCGGGGCTGGTATCGGCCCGCTTGGTCTTTTGGCCCGCGCGGCGCGAGGCACGCGCGGCCCACGCGGTCAGGCCGGCCCGCTTGAGGGCTGACGGCGTAGCTCGCCGTTGGCGCGGGGCCCGCGTGGCAGAGAAAGGGGGAGGGGACGGCATCACGGTTCGGCGGACGGCGGTTCAGGGAGGATTGAACCGACCACCGTCGCGGCTCCGCGGCTCGCCAGCGGTTCACCGCCGGTGGCCCGGTTCCGGTGACGAGAGCAAGTCGGTGAGGGAAAGGGTGAGGCGGCGAAGTGGATAGGGGTATCGTGGAGGTGGGAGGTGTTGCGGGCGGCGCTGGCGACGGTGACCCGAACGCCGGCGGGGGAGGGCGTCGCGGCGCGGCGGCGCTCCGGATCTGCCGAGGTGGTTCCGGCCAGGAAGAGGGGTGGAGGAGGTGCGCCCGAGGGTAGTGGAGCTCGGGCTCACCTCAATTTGAATCGTGGGTGGCCAGAGGGGGTGGATTTTGGAGATGTAGGGAGGTGGTGTGCACGGTGGTCACGGCGGCGTCTTCTGCGAGAGCACCGGCGAGGGGGAGAGGGAGTGTGTGCGTGTGCGCTCGTGCGCTCGGGTGTGCGTGTGCGAGAGCGTGCGCGCGTGTCCGGGGAGGGAACGGCGCGGCTCGTCGGGCCTTCTTATAGGCGCGGTTACAGCGCGGCTGGCTCGGCGCGGCTCGATCCAGCCGGGCCTGCGCGGGGCATGCACGGCGTGGCGTTGAGGACGGGATGGTGGGGCAGTGATGACGTCGGTGCAGGGAGTGAATGCGGCGGCGACTTGGTGGTGTATTCCGCCGTGCGTGACGGGCGAGGGTGGCGTCCGCCGCGGTGCCGGGCGCTACACAATGGAGATGGTGGAGGGATTCGCGGCGGCGATGACGCAGGGGAGATGGTGGCGGTGAGATGGCGTCGGGGTGGAGTCGTAGCGGGGCCGGGCGGAGTGAGGGCGGCACGGCGACGACGCATGGTCGCCGGGAGGGAGCGCAGGCGCACCGTGCCCGCCGGGCGGGAGACTCCGGGGAGGAGACGACGGTAGAGGACGGGAGGCGTCCTGACAGGCGGGGCCCGTCTGTAGAGAGAGAGGGGAAGGGAGAGCTGGGAGGCGCTGGGCTGGCTTGGCTGCTGGGCCGAGCGAGGAGGAGGGAGGAGGAAGCCGGGGTGGGCTGAGAAAAAAGGAAAGGAGAGGGGAGAGGTGGGCTTCGGCCCGAGGGAGGTGAGGAGATCTTCTTTTTTTCCGGATTTTGATTTTGGATTTGGATTTGAATATTTGGAGGAGAGTTTGAGAGGAATTTTTGGTAGGAACTTTGCTGGATATTTTGAGAAGTAGTCGAAGGGAGCGAGATAGAATTTTTGGAGATTTGATTGAGCTCATAGCATACACTCGAGCACACAAAAATTGACACTCAAATTTTGAATTAGAGAGAGATATGGAGAAAATTCCCAGGGTCAAATATTTTGGGGCGTTACAGGAAAGCACATCTCGAACTGAGCCATAGTCTCCGTGCAGAATTCTTGCAGCGAATCCAATTCGTCTTTACGAATCTCTTTTTGTGAGATCTTGTTAAAGAAATAGACCATTCGAGTGACCACCATTCGCACGAATACTGGATTGATAGCCCGGATAGCAACGGCAAGAGACACCGTCATCATCATAGGGCAGTCATGAGCATTGTAGCCACTTATGGACAAATCTTTCATTGAGACTAGACTCCTGATGTTTGACGATAACCCAGTGGACACTTCTAGACCTCATAGACATAGGCACAATTCCCTTTTCTCAGCTGATGTCAGGTTGAAACTCGCGGCAGGGAGCATAAATTTTCCATTGCCTTGTTCCACAGGGTGGAGCTCACTTCTGATCTTTATATTTACCAGATCGCGACGTGACTTCAGGCCATCCTTTGTCTTTCCTTTCACATCCATCAATGTATAAATAGTGCTATCAAACACGTTTTTTTTTAGGTGCATACAATCGATAGCGTGTGGAACCTCCAAGTCCTTCCAATATAGCAAGTACTTAAAAAAGATGGACTGTTTTTTGAAAGGCACACCTTCAATAGAGGGTTTAGTTCTATTGATCTTCTTCCCGTAGACAATGTTGATCTTGTTGACCATATCGAAAACATGTTTGCTATCGTGTCTTCTTCTTGGTACTGAACCTTTCTCATCTTTGTCATCAAAATGGTTGTTGAACTGTTTTCTGCGGTATTGATGTCCTTCAACTAGGAAGCGGCGGTACTTCATATACACAACTTTTTTAAATCCATCGAGATACTCAGATGTCGTTGCATCCAAACAGGATAGACATCCTTTCTTCCCTTTGATCTGTCCGGACAGCAAGAAGTTAGCAGGGTAATCGTTGATCGTAGTGAGTATTATTTCTCTGAGTGTAAAATCCTTCTTTGTTAATGAATCAGTCATTTTGACCCATCGTTCCAAAGCTTCGCTATATCTTCCATCAAGGGCTCAAAGAAGACATCTATATCAATGCCCGGTTGTTTAGGCCCTTGCATCAGACTGCATAACATTGTGTACTTTCTCTTCTAACAAAGCCATGAAGATAGATTGTATATGGTCAATATCACCGGTCATGTGCTGTGTGTGCTGTTTCTTTCTCCAAAAAGATTCATTCTATCGGTACTAAGTGCAAACCTCACGTTTCTTGGATCCTTCGCAAACTCTGGATACAATTCATCGAATCTTTGCCACTGAGTGGCGTCAGCTGGGTTTGAAACCTTTTCGTCATCCTTTGTTCGCTCACAAAACCACCAACGCATCAATTTTGCAAAGGCAGGGTTTGCAAATATCCGTCTTAAGCGATCGATTGGATTGAGGTACCACGTGACTAGGGCGGGGATTTTTCTCTTCTTCTCGTCGATGCCTAGGCATGTATCTTCTTCGGAAAGATCGGGTGCACCATTCTTCTTCCTCTTCTTGCCATTGGTGGAAGTTTCATCATCACCTTGGAATATGTCATTCCGCTTGTAACGGCCGGCTCCACAAGTTGGGCATTTGTCTAGATTCTCATATTTGCCTCAATATAAGATGCAGTGGTTCGGACATGCATGTATTCTTTCAACTCCCATTGTCAAGGGGCTAACAACCTTCTTCGCTTGATATGTGTTGGCAGACACGAAGTTAGGTTTCGGAAGCAACCAAGATAAGAGGTCCAACAGATCGTTAAAGCTAGAGTCGGACCACCCGTACTTCGCTTTTAGAATCAACAGCTCGAGTATAAAACGTAGCAAAGTCCAATGAGTAGGATAACCCTTTGACTTCTCATACACATTATTCCTCGCAGCATCCTTTGCTACTTTCAAATTCTCTGCCCCTTTTGGACTTGCATATAGGATATCGGCTTTGAAGTGTTTCAGCATTTCTTTAAGGTCATCTGCATCTGAATCACCGTCAAGTCCCAAGTCTTCGATACTCTCTGAAGGTACGGAGCAATATGTTCCACCACCGTTGTCTTGGTTATCATCGCCATCACCATTCAGCATATCAAGATTTGCATCAAAGAATGTATCGTTGTTATCATCAACATCTGCATCTGAAGGTCCTTCTTACTCGCCGTGATGGATCCAAACAGAGTAGTCTTTCACAAATCCGTCAACAATCAAATACGATCTAATGTCGGTTGGATCCGTCCAAACCTTCATGTATTTATAGTTTTTGCAAGGACAACATATGTCTTTAACCTACTTCGTTATCGCATCCTTCTTCACAGCTTCAATAAATTTATCCACTTCATCACGGTAAGGACACTCCATCCTTGGCCAGTTATACGTCCAAACACGTACCATCTAGAATATAAGAACCAGATAACAACAAGAATGAACAGAGTATAAATAATGAGTATCTGGTTGAAGATATATTGTAAATTATTATTTATGACAAAAATTGATGTGATATATTATCATGAATATTAAATATTCTATGACCTAAAATATATTTATGACGGAAATTAATGAAGTATTATCATGAATATATATAAACATTTACATTATAAAATTAAATAATATACCATCCTTTACCTAGGGTTTCACACTACATGTAGATCTAGATCTAAAAGAAAAAAGATCCACTAATAAAGACCAATACAACACCTAGAGTAACCCCAATTGCTAATCCTAAGTTGAGACAACACTAAAATTGATGATGAGAGGAGAGAGATTGACATTAAACCCTAGCTACTTTAGTACCTAATAATTTAAAGATACTCAAATTAGATGCATAGATTGAGAAGGCTTACCTTACGTAGGTTCTAACTTCCAAAAAATAGAAAACAAAAAGCTCTCCCTACTATTTTTCAATTTTTGGCTGCCATTAGCATCTAACAATAGAGCTCCTCCACAGACATACTGTAGCCCGAGAAAGAAGAAGACTATATGGATAAGAAAATAATAGTAGGAGCGGTGGACTTTACCCACCGCTCTTGTTGTTGCTTTAGCTGGTCCACCGTTCTTGCTGAAAGGAGCACAGCAAGCAATGCACCTTACCAACTACTGCTTCTGCTATTTGTGGTAAGGTATACCGCTTCTACTATTATTGCAGCAGAAGCGGTGCACCATGTGAGATCCATCCTGGAAACAGCAGGAATTGCCCTAAATTAGATCCGTTTCTAATGTTATTTGAATGGTATTCCCGTAGCGGAGTTTTATAGCAGCGCGCCGAAAAAGGATTTATTGCCGGCGAGAAAGAACGGTCTTCAAGAACGAGATGAATGAACAATAGGCTCCAACCGCGCGACCGTGTGTCGAAAGATTGATTGACGGTTGTGGCTAATAAGCTAGCTGTATGCTGAACGGGAGAGCCAACAAAAATCCAAAGACAGAATCCGGCACTAGCAGTGTGCTGAACGGGAGAGAACAAAAATCCAAAACACAGAATCCGGCAGTCTGAAGAAGTAAAAAATGAAAGCTAAGACGCTAGCTGTGTGCGAATGAACAAGAGGAATCTCCTACTCACCTGGATCCAGCAATCGATTGAACCAGAACGCGGTCAATTAGCTCACGCTGCCATATCTGACATGAGAGGAGAAAGCCGGATTTTTTTGACCTCTGTTATCATGAGAGGGGAAAAGATACACAAGAAGCTAGAATCCGAGAGCAGGTTGTCTGCTAGTCAGTGCGTAGGGACGCCGATGCGCTCGGGGAGTCGGAGGTTCTCGGAGGATTCTGGAGAGAGGGGAAGGGGAGAAGCCGACACATTTTAGGATTTTTTTTTTCCATTGGAACGATTCTCTTTTATGCGTGGCGATGCTTCCTGTCATCCGATGGGGCGCGGCTATTCCGCGAGCGCTTGCGGAGCCCGAAACCAGCGAGCGATCAAACAACCTGCCAGCCTTCACGTGTGCAAGCCCCAGTGCGGCCGTGCCTACTCGTCTTTTTTTCTTTCCCTTTCCGCAAGAAGCAAGCTGGTTCCGATCAAAGCCCACTTGCCTCCGTGCGTCAGTATTTTCTGTAAGCTCTCTCTTTTCCCGATTACACGACCTATTTAATTTTAGATATACGATAACTTATGATCAAAAAATTATGTTTTCATAAAATTATCCAGATAAATTATGTTTTCATAAAATATCGTGATAAGTTATGCTAACGTAAAATTATAGTGATAAATTATGGTTGCGTAAAATTATCCTGATAAATTATGCATACGTAAAGTTATCGTGATAAATTATGTTTTCATAATATGATTATGATAAATTATGTTTCCATAAAATTATCCTGATAAATTATATTTTTATAAAATATCGTGATAAATTATGCTTATATGAAGTTATCATGATAAATTATGGTTGCGCAAAATTATCGTGATAAAATAAGTTTAGCCGCAAAAACACTATGCAAAAAGTTATTATACTAAATTATTGTGCTAATCTAAGATTTGGAGCCACGTCCAGATACATGGGTCGATAGTGTTAAGAAACCCAATGCTAATTAAGGTTTGGGTGGACTCATACCAAATATACCCCTAAAGGGTTATCCACCTCTATATAATCAACACCCTGTGTATCTATAATGAATAAGAGAAGAGGTTAGAAGTTCCACCTACATCTGTCTCATGTGTGTTCTATCTGTCGTGCATCTGGGATGGGAGACGGGATCTACAACTTCTCCACGCCTGATCTGCTGCGGGAGGGAATGGGAACGGATCTGGTGATCCGCAGTAACGTAGTTTCTCAACGCGTTATCAGCATGCTCTACCTCAACATCGCGTTACTGCGAGATCAGATTTTGTTCTGCATCAACTCTCCGTCACGCCGGCAGGTCTTTGGCCAAGCCGAACTGTCCTACGCGACAGGCTTCGATCCCCTTCATCGGCGGAGGTATGAATATTTGAGTCCTGCAGACTACGTCTCGATACCCGGATTAGGTTGTATGTTTCAATCTAGTAGATTGATTTCGTTTCGAACGCTGCATGTGCTTGAAACTACAAACCCGCCGCCTCTATCGTGCCGCTGGCCATGTACGCATCCACGCTCGACGAGCACCGAGGCGTTTGATCCGCGTCCCTGCTGGACCGCGGCAACATCATCTCGCCCAAGGGTCCCGTCGCGCATCTGCAAATTGTTGTTTGTTAGTTAACTGTAGGATAATTACCGTACTTGTTAGGATCCTTATATCAACTTTGAGCTTTATAGGCATCAGAGTAGCAGTGAGTAACCTTCTATTTGTAAGTTGTTGATTTCATTGCCCCGTGTTTCTTAAATAGAGTGAAGTTTACAGTAGCGATGATTTCTGAACAAAAATGGGCATGTTATGGCCTCTGTTCGTTGGGGATATCGAGTTACTGGCTTGCTGTGCTATGTCGATAGCTGAACCTGGTAGTATTCTAGCAAGACTTTTGTGCTATGCCGAGTTACTGCATGGGCGTCTTTTTAGCGAATGATCCTCGAAATATGTACATGTGAACTTTACTTTTGATGCAATAAGAAATAATTGTAAAGCTGGCAACATTTATGTATTTTTGATGCAAAGTTCCAAATCATTAAGTACAGATAATCTACGGATAATCTGGAGGTGCTAAGTACTTGTTAGTGGTGCTCCTGAATCTGTACTGATGCGTCAGTGATATGTACTGGTTTGTGTATAGGCGTCGCAACACATCAGGCAAATTGCACATGAACCAAGTGGTGAAATCCCCTATGGTGCTGGGCGACAGCTAGCTGTTCTCAGAACTTCAACAAGAGGCTCAGCAGGTTGTAAAAGATTGAATAACCTTGTGCTTTTATTAGCATTTGCCGTAGTGTCTCGTAGGTTGTAAAAACATTCCATTCCTATAGCCTCTTATACAATTTTCAATCTTTATCGGTCGATGTTATTTTTTATAGACTGTATGTGACTGCATATTTCTTGTCTACATATTTATAGCGACCCTATAGTATACCAAGTTGCTATATGAGACTATATGATATTCTACTATTTTTCTGTGATTTTTTTTTTTGAATTTTCTATGAATTATCAGATTTTCTATTGGTACAAAATTATTTTTTAATTAAAAAATAAATAAATTCGTGGGCCCATAAAAACCGACGAATTTAAGTGCCACATAGACTTTAAGTTTGTCGGCCAGACGGGACCGACGAATTTAATTGGGCCATGTGGATAAATTCGTCGCCCACTCAAAAACCGACGAACTTACAGTAAATTCGTGAGGGCCGACGAATTTAATTGGACCATGTGGATAAATTCGTCGGCCACTCAAAAACCGATTGATACACTTAGTGTAAGTTCGTGGGTTTGAGTTTAAATTCGTGGGTATTTGATCAACGAATTTTCTCTGGTTTTCTGTAGTGATAGGCTGACTGGACTGCACTGCATGCAAGATCAATATTGATTTATGTATGCATGCTTAATTAGCATCTCGTAGATGCATGTGCAAGTAAAGAACCGTGCATGGTTGCTTCGTGAGTGGACGTGGATGGAATGCCCAGACGTCTGTGCCGTCTTTCTGGATTAGACCTGGGCATGGGTCACCCGACCCGACCAACCCGACCCAACCCGTCCGAAAAAAATCCCGCCCGACCCGACCCGAGCAACGTGACGGGTGGGCGCGGACCGTTTTCTTTGACCCGCAACAATCGACGGGCCGGGCACGGGTCGTGATTTTTGACCCAAAACCCGCCCAACCCGAAAAAACCCGACCCAAAGACCAAAAAAACCCGATCCAACCCGGAAAAAACCCGACTCGACGCGTCCGCAGAAGGCGCATGGGCTAATCCGACCCGACCCGGTGATAGACACGGGTCGGACGCGGGCCGTCCTATGCGACCCGCAATCCGACCTTGACTCGACCCAAACTCAATCCAACCCGACATTTGCCCAGATCTATTCTGGATGAGGATGCTGCCCGCTCTGGGTACTGCACCGGCAGCACTGGCCTCTCCATGCGCGGCACGTCTGGGCAATTGCGCCTGCCGAGCGTACCGCGCTCAATAAAGAAACTGGCGGCTAGGGTTTGCCAACACCCAGCTGGGTAGCCCGACGCATTGTTGCCGATCGTGTCCCGCTGCCCGCTGCAATGGGCCGACCATGACGCTAGTCTGCTCGCCCACTGGGCCCGCCCTGCTGGGCTGCGTGCCAGGCCGCCCTGCTGGTTGCCATATTGGGCTGCACCGTCCGCTCACCGTTTCCAGGTCACCCCATGTTTCTTTATATGTTAATTATTTCCAGCAGCAGATAATTAGCAGAAAAAAATACTGCTTATATTTATTCTACATTTATTAATTATTTCCCGTAGCAAATAATTCGTAGAATTTTATAAATGCATGTAACCGGAAAATTTATCAAGTTTTGCTTTGTAGACATGTAGTTGTATGTATATTATTTCCCCGGTTGTTCTTGTGACACCGAGAAGGTTCACATAGGTTTTTTATGTTTCATCGCACATGTCACACATTATATAAGCTTACATGCATCGTGTGTTTGCTACATCCATCGTACTATTGTACCGTCACATGCCACCTATGCCGCGCTAGTTGTGTGTACCTGACAATTTGTGTTGCGCCTGCAGCGCCACTTAATTATTGTTGTGCCATATGTTGCCGCGCTAGACGCGTGTGCCGGTTTTGCTATCTGCGGAGCATAATATATCACATGTTTGTGTAAGTTTGGTTGGCTCTGGAATAGTTTTCATTGCTGTCGCGGACACCTTGATGACCGTTTTGGGCGAGCCACGCACGCCACCACTGCCCTGATGGTCATGAGTGAGCTGCTCCTACTGCATCTTTGCACATCACTGTGGCCTTGATGGCTGCACACGCGCGGATGATTTTAGACGCTAGAGCTTAGGCTCGCATGGGATGCAATGGATGGCTTAAACTCCTGAAGAGATGGTTTTTTGCAAATTTTCTTGTGCATGAACAATTCTTTTGTTTGCCATGTATATTTTTGTATGATTTATGTTGTGTGGCATTATATGTTATATACATATATAGCCAAGTGGCCGACAACTAAAAATATTATAATAATATCTTGAAAATCTGAAAAATTAATGAAACACATGTAAGACCAGCCTTGTCTTTCTGCTCTCTCTTTGTGTATAAAGTTATTTTTACCCGAAATAACCAGAAGAAATATAACATAATGTATCAAAGTCTCATTGACTAATAAGACATCACAAATTGGGATCTTCCTTATGTGCTCATGTCGTGAGCTCAAAATTCCTTACCAATGCTCTATATTTTAAATAGTGGCTCAATATCTCAGTCATAGTTGGTCGACTTGAAGTTGGCACATTACTATCGTTGTCGCTGAAAAGACATAAAGCATAATCTGAGATAAAAGGCAATAACCCCTATGCAACATGAAGTTGCTAATATCCTAAACGGTTATTCTGAGATAATTCTTCCGCCATGTGTAGTGTGGAAACGAATTGTGTGTTCTTGAAGAACCATTTTACTCGTTCTATTTTCGATCCCGTTTGCTCATGTAGCATATAATTCTCAGAATGTTAACCAATCATAGCCACTGAATAGGCTTTTGGGGGAGTATGCCAAATGGTAAAGGTTGTCCTTGATGGACATATCATTGGGGTTTATGTAGCAGAACTACATTGGATTGCACACCCATTTGCATAATTTTCCTCTAGTTTACCAGAAGTACAAACGTTTGGAAGCTAAATATGGGATCCCACGTCATCGCAGAGCTAGAAGCTAAATTGAGTGCTAAGACATCCTTGGTCACTGCATTTTTATTTTGGCACTGAATGCCATACAAATTTGACCGTTGCTAGCGATGATAATTTGTGATATAAAATGAAGATTGTGGAGACCTGCTGCATTCTTCCTAGTCTTGATGACTTCTTCATATGAGAGCACCGTTTGTTGACTGAGACTTATCCCAAAAGGATATTGGTCATGTTTCGCTCTCGCCAAACAGTTATCATCCTTTGTTTAGTCAAAAATTTTGTATTTGGATGATATTTCTCAGATAATATAAATTCTTGGCCTTCTCTATTTTGTTCTAAAGCTTATCTTTATGCTGAAAAATAAAGAGTTTGAAATTATGCTTTATAGAACAAATGGTCTATACATCGCCAAACAGTTTTAGCTTTGTGCAGAACACAAACTTGCCACGTATCTTTGGATCTTACCGTGTACTTGAAGATGCATGTCTGTACATCGGCCTCGTAGGTCGTTCCATTGAGATTCAACTGTGCCTTAGTTATATGCGGGCATATTCCCTTGTTTATTCTCAGGCATTTTCTTACTTAATGTGGTTTTAATTCTCTCATAACCATTGTACCTTAAACTGTTGCAATTAATAATACCCAATTTTTTAATGGTATGAGTAATTGGATAAATCATGGGCAATAATTAAACGAGCTGGACTATACAACTCTGCATACCAAAATCACTGCGTGGCGGCACTGGCACGATGCCATGTACTATGCTATCCTAATAAATGTACACATTTCTCCACGCGCCAGAAAGCGCGATGCAGCTAGTTGATCTGAAATCAACTATTAGCTCGTGTTTGAGAGCACTTCTAATCGAGAAACCGTTATTGCTCGTTGATCTGAAATCAACTATGTGTTCGTCCTTATGAGCACCGCAAATGGGAAAAACATTTTTTTGTTGATCTGAAATCAACTATTTACCCCCAAATAGGAGAAGTGTGCATAGACTTCTGAAGAATTCGTTTGGCTAATATTGTGTTTGCATATGACATTTTAAATCCTAAAGATTATTTGTCTAATTGATAGCAAATGTACTAAGTTTGCAGAATTGTAACCAATGAACAACCTGTAGTTCTGTGTCTCACTGGAAGTTGAGACACTCCCTTCTTGTAGAAGGAATCCAATGCAGTATTCATGCCGCTGCATTAATCTAAGTCTAAACTCACTGCATATAATGTTTAAATGTAAACCCCCTTTATCTATGTGCGTAAGATTTTCCAGTAATTCACCACCAAGCATGCTTTGGCCACAGCCAGAAGATTGTGGTTGGGGATCGTATTAGTATGCTTTGAAATATCTCGGCATTAGGGAAAGATAAAAGTCCATGTTATGTAATGCCTTAATATTCCTGTAGAATAATAAAACGCACAAAAGCCGAACTGAACCTGTTGTTCATTGTATACTCCCGTGTTTATGGAGTTTGCCAGAAAATTGTTGAGGAGTAACCGTATATGTTGTGATACATTGTAAATGCTTCTACCTGAAGTAAATATGGATATACTTGGGATTAATATCATATCCATATTTGATTTGTTGGCATTTGATCTAATTCTGCGGGGACGCCTGTGAATAAGATCCGTCGGCCTCAGTCAAGCATATGTTCTTGATGCAAGTTCATACTGTATATGAATCTCTCCTCCGATGAAGTCACCCAGCTGGTGATATGCCTCATGAAGAGACTCATCTTGAAGATGAAATTTCTAGCAATGCGCGCAGTATATTATGCTGGGAATACGAAACACGATTGATCATTCGTTTTAGGAAACGACGAATATCTTAAATAAATGTGGAAGACAAATGTGTCGACACCTATCTTGCCTCTCTAGTTGCAAATGATTCTCTTTTAGAGAACCCGGATCCGGAACGAAGTCCAAGCATGAGTGCTTGAAGCTCTCTTATCGGACCAATGAAAAGTGCAATTAAAGCTGAACCAAAAATCGCAAAGTAAAAGTCACGAGCCTGAAGTTCAGACATCTATGGGTCACTATCAAAATAAAGTGTGGTGAATGCGATGGTTCAAGTGGTCCTAGAAGAAATCCATACCCACATGTATTGAATAAACACGGTTTCATTACGTAATATATCTGGCAAATGGCATGAATTGAATTATGCAGATAAAGTATTCTGAAAATCCATCATGAGATCCCAGTAGGATTCAGAATATCGAATTATAAATATGCAACATGTAAACCTCATACCAATATTGCTTTCCTGATGAAGTATGTCATCTTGAAGAATGACTACTCTCTCGTACAGAGAGTATTTCTCCCAGTAGAGAGGATATTTTCCTCGAAGGAATTTTTCTTGAAGAAATAAACGTCTGAGTTGAACACCAAAATTTGATAATCCCGATATAGGGATATAGACCCATAGAGACACGAAACAGATTGAAATGAGGAACCAAAGAACTTGAAGTTCGCTTGATAAGCATATGATTTCACAAGTTTTACTAGGTGTGTATATATGCACATTCGTGATATATGTTCACTATCATGCATTCTCCACTTGAAGTTTTGGAATGACGGTATCCTCTAATGACTTGAAGGCAGAAACCCAGAAGGTTTGGTGTTATTAGCAAAATATCCCTATTGCGCCAAAATAACAGACTATATCAGTGTATCTGATACATGAAGATCCTTGGAGGACTATAAATAGTCTTTGATAGATTTTTTACTTTTGTACAATTTTTATAAAAGTTGCAGTGAATGAGCGCCTGAAGCGATGAATCATATCTGAAATATGTACTCTAGCAACTATGTTATCCCCTCTGTTCTTTAAAGGGACATGTTATTTGTATTGTACAACTATATAGATTGTGGTGTGTGATAGAGATATGGATGTGGCACCCCCAAGATTTCTCAATTGTTGTTCTAGAAGAACGATGAGGCACATATCCTGAAGAACATGTTTGAGTTATGAGAAATAGTGACTTTGACGTATGTCATTGTCAGGGGGAGCGAATGCTCAATATTGATCACATTTGTGAGACACTAAATGTCTTCTTGTATACCCCGAAGGCGTTACTTTGATGGTAAATTCATAAGCAAACCTTCGTAGAAGGCTTTATCAATAATCAGATCTTGTAGATCAACACCACTAATGAAAGTGGCTTATTTATGTGCACTGACCTCGTGAATTCTAGAAGAGAATTGAGGTAAAGTTTTCTGATATAATCTCGCAACCATATGCAATTTGTTTGCTAAATCTCTATTAGCATGTACTTTCAGAAGAAGGTGTTTTTGCCATATCGAGAGTTCTGCAAAGATCAGGGGGAGCACATCCTTATGTTAACCATTGCAATTGATTCAATAGAATCTAGATCTAGAAGATCACATTATGTCTTGAAGACATGTTGTACTCTTTTTCCCTTGGTGAGTTTTCTTGAAGTTTCTCACATGAGATTTTTAACGAGGCAACAAACATGTAAATGCAACTTGCGGCACTATGCGCTCTTTCTCCATATTTTTCCCACTGGGTTTTTTGGGAGTTTTAATGAGGCATGAGTTGGTCGCGGTATTCGCCCAAGGGGGAGTGTTAAGAAACCCAATCCTAATTAAGGTTTGGGTGGGCTCATACCAAATATACTCCTGAAGGGTTATCCACCTCTATATAGTCAACACCCTGTGTATCTATAATGAATAAGAGAAGATGTCAGAAGTTCCACCTACATCTGTTTCATGTGTGTTCTATCTGTCGTGCATCTGGGATGGGAGACGGGATCTACAACTTCTCCATGCCTGATCTGCTGCGGGAGGGAATGGGAACGGATCTGGTGATCCACAGTAACATAGTTTCTCAACAGATAGAAAGGCTAGAAGCACACAGCTAAAATGGTACATGTGGACCCATCACATGTACCGTTCGTGTGGAAAAGAGACGAGAGCGTTTTGGGACCTAATCGCGCGGCCGCATCAATCGCTTGGCGCTAATCGCGCGAGCGATCATAGAATGGACATCAATCTGTTTCCCTCTTGTACAACGTCCAAGCAGGCCAGGCTAGGTGAATGGATGAAGGGAGCTCCAGAACGGGCCGAGCTAGGGGAGGATCCAGACGATTCCTCATCTGGGGCCTCGAGACAAAAGATTCCTGGGCCAAAGGAAGCGCTGCGAGGGGAGACACATGTCGACAAATGCGGTCCAGCTGGGCTAGGGCAACCTAGGGGAGCGTCCAGCCTCCAGCCAGCTGCGCCGCCACCCCTCCAGTTGGCCTCCTCTCGGGATGCCATGCAGAGCCGAAGGACTGGTCAGCAGAAAACTCCAACACCGGAGCTTCCTTTTCCGGGGCAGTAGTGTCCACCAAACCCACCGCAAATGGCGTGATCCTGTCCCCCGGAGATGCCGTGGTCCAATTCCAGGCACGAGGGGGGAAGGCCCACTGCACGGACTACGGTGCCACCGCCAACAACGGCTCCTGGGATGACAACGGTCCGTCTCAGGCTGCGCCTTCTCGACCGGCGACGGCGATGACCTCTAGCGCCGCCCTGCCCGTCCTCCGAAGAATTCTCGCCCTGTGATGCCGGCCAGGAAGAGTGGTCTAAGGAGGGACCGTGTGACTATGGAGCAGCGGAATCTTCTAGAATGGCGATGTCGATGTCGTAGGTGAGGCCACACTTGAATGACGGGTTGTTGGGATCAAAGAGCTCCATGATCATCAGGTCCTTGCTTCGAGGGATTCTCTCCGGGCAGAAGCTCCAGGCTGAGAGGAAAAACCGCGACATATCCGAGTGATCAGCCGTTGCCGGATGGACACCCTCCACCCAGCAGTAGGGGCCGAGCATGTTAACAGCAGCTGTACAGTCCGCGTCGCTCACGTCATCCGCGTCCACAACTGCCGCACCATCCGCGCTCGCACCTGCTGCGCACCTGTAATCTCTCCGAGCATATAGCTAGCGAGGTCGTTGGCCAAACTGTTGTACTCGTGTATTTAAACACCAATCACCGATCTCCGAGCATATAGCTACCGAGGTCGTTGATCCACTCAATCTCTTTCATGGTATCAGTGACCGACGAGTCCTACGACCTCCATTGCCCTCGCTTCCGCTGCCATGGCCAGTTCGCCGGCGCACTCGTCCTCCTCCTCTGAGTCTGACCTCAGCCTCCAGGATCCACCTCCTGCTTCCTCTTCTGTCCTTCAGACCGTCAACATTCGTACGCACCTCCCCGTCACCCTCGACGATAACGACGCCAACTATGATCAATGGCGTTGCTTCTTCGACTCCGTCCTCGGCAAGTTCGGCCTCACCTCCCATGTCCGCTCGTCGACGCCCGTCCCAGATCGCGATGCCGAGCGGTGCGTGGCCGACCACTGCGTTGTCAACTGGATCCTCACCACCGTCTCCAAATCTGTGTTCGACATTGTCCACAAGCCGCACTCCTCCGCCTTCACCCTCTGGAATGACGTCGACGGCCTCTTCCACGACAATGAACTCCAACGCGCCGTGTACCTTGAAACCGAGCTCTGGGGGCTGCAGCAAGGCGACATGACCATCAGTCAGTACTGCGCCAAGCTAAAGAAGCTCGCCAACCAACTCCGCGGCATCGGTCACGCCGTCTTCGAGCCCAGCCAAGTGCTGAACATGCTGCGGGGCCTCAATCCTCGCTACAACCACGTCAAGCCTGTCATTAAGGATCGATCTCCGCCACACACCATCATGAGCGCACATTCTTTTCTGCTCTTGGAGGAACTCGCGGAAGACTACGACGCCAAGGTTGAAGCCGGCCAGGCCCTCGCCGCCGGCCCCCGACAACGCATCCTCGTCCGGCAAGTGGCCCAAGAACAAGAAGAAGGGACGGGGCTCCGGCGGAAATCCTCCCGCCGCCACTGGCGGCGCACCCCGCCCGCCGGCCAATGCTCAGCCATGGGCCGCTGGATACAACCCTTGGACGGGGTTAGTCCAGGCCTAGCCCATGCCATTCCGGCCCCAGGAGCCGGTGTGCTAGGCCCTCGCCCGCCGTTCCAGCCATAGCAGGCCATGGCTGCGGCTCACCAGGCGCCCGCGCCATTGCCGCCTAGCTATGCGTGGGATCCTACGGCGCTCTACTCCGCGCTCCAGTCCGCCGGCGTCGCCACAACTCCAGCACCATCCTCCGACTGGTACCTCGACTCCGGTGCCACAACCCACATGTCCTCCTCCTCCGGTACACTCCCATCCTCCTCCCTTCGTCCCCACTCCGCGGTGATCACAGTCGGCAAAGGCGCTTCCATGCCCGTCACTCACCGTGCCGCTGCCACTCTCCCAACCTCGGCGTCTCCTTTATATCTTAATCATGTTCTTGTTTCACCTTCTCTGGTCAAGAATTTAATCTCTGTTCGTCGTCTTACTCGTGATAATAATGTGTCTATCGAATTTGACCCTCTTGGTTTCTCCATCAAGGATCTCAACACCCAGGCGGAGATGCTCCGATGTAACAGCACCGGCGATCTCTACCCGCTCCGGCTACCTCACCACCTCGGCCTCGCTGCCTCCTCCTCCTCATCCGTCTCCCTCTGGCACGAGCAGCTTGGTCACCCCGGCAGCCCTGTTCTCTCCCAGGTGTTAGCTTCCTTTAATTTCACATGTAATAAGACTGCAGCTCACGCTTGCCACGCATGTCGGCTCGGCAAGCATGTCCGGCAGCCGTTCCAGGATTCCAATTCCCGGACGTACTTTCCATTTCAATTGTTGCATTCTGATGTTTGGACGTCCCCAGTTCACAGCAACTCTGGCAACAAATACTATGTCGTTTTGCTTGATGATTATACTCATTACGTGTGGACATTCCCTTTGCGCCAGAAATCTGAAGTTTTCCCCATTCTGCGTGCCTTTCATGCCTACATTCAAACGCAATTTCGCCTCCCCATCGTCGCCCTCCAGACCGACAATGGCAGGGAATTTGATTCCTATGACTTGCGCTCTTTCTTTTCCAGCCACGGCATTCAACTTCGCCTTTCCTGCCCGTATACGTCACAGCAAAACGGGAAGGCTGGGCGGATCATCCGCACCCTTAATGATTGCATGCGCAAGCTTTTGCTTCATTGTGCAGCTCCCCTGACGTTCTAGGCCGAGGCGCTCGCCACTGCGGCGCATGTGATTAACCGGCGACCTTGCCGCCCCACTGGCATCACGACGCCGCATGAGCTCCTCCTCGGCGTCCCACCGCGCTACGACGAGCTTCGCGTCTTTGGGTGTCGCTGCTACTCAAACACGACGGCTACTACCATCCACAAGCTGAGTCCGCGCTCGTCTCCTTGCGTCTTCCTCGGCTACCCTACGGACCATCGTGGCTACCGCTGCTACGACCTCAACACTCGGCGAGTCATCATCTCCCGCCACGTTGTCTTCGACGAGCAAGTATTCCCGTTCCGCACTAGCGTGACACCCAGCTCCACGCCACAGCCTGCGCCCATTGCAGACGACATGGTTCCCCCAACCGTGCCACCACTGACGCCCACCGCAGCTAACATGCCTCCCCTCGCCGCGCCGCACAACTCCACTCTAGAACACGAGCTGCCACCACACCCCAAGCGTGCACACACTGCTCGCACTGGCCAGGCTCCCCAGCAGCCTCCCACTGCTCCACCAGCTCCAGCCACGCCGGCTGCCCCAGCACACCGCATGCTTACTCGCTCTAGAACAGGCATCACCACGCAACCCCACTCTCGCTACAACGACTACACCATGACTGCTGCGCCTGCACCCATCTCCCCCATCCCCACTACCATGCGCCAAGCGCTGCATGATCCTAACTGGCACACCGCTATGCAACGCGAGTTTGATGCCTTGGAGGACAACAAGACGTGGTCCCTAGTACCGCGGCCACCGGACGCCCGCGTCATTATAGGAAAATGGGTGTTCAAGCACAAGATGAATTCCGATGGCACCGTCGACCGTTATAAGGCTCGATGGGTCGTGCGCGGGTTCAACCAACGTCCCGGCGTGGACTTCAGCGAGATTCTCCCCAGTCGTAAAGCCAGCGACGATCCGCACCGTCCTGACGCTCGTCGCCACACACGGCTGGCCGGCGCACCAATTGGACGTCTCCAACGCCTTTCTTCACGGCAATCTCAGCGAGCGCGTCTACTGCCAGCAGCCCGTCGGCTTCGTCGACTCCGGGCGCCCCAACGACGTCTGCCTCCTCTCGAGCTCCCTCTATGGCTTGCGTCAAGCACCACGCGTGTGGTTCGAACACTTCGTCAAGCACGTCACGTCCATCGGCTTCGTTCAATCTCGGGCCGACACCTCCCTGTTTGTCCTCCGCGGCGACCACGGCAGCGCCTACTTGCTCCTATACGTCGACGACATGATCCTGTCTGCTTCCTCCAGGGAATTGCTGCATCAGATCGTCTTACAACTCCAATGCGCGTTCGCTGTCAAGGACATGGGCTCCCTCCGCTACTTCCTTGGAGTTCAAGTCCAGCGTACTACCCAGGGCTTCTTCCTCTCCCAACGGAAGTACGCCACCGACATCCTCGAACGTGCCGGCATGTCAAACTGCAAGGACATCAACACTCCGGCTGACACCAAGTCTAAACCATCCAACTCTGATGGCCAGCTCCTCTCCGACGCCTCCAACTGCCGAAGCCTCGCCGGCGCGCTGCAGTACTTGACGCTGACACAGCCCGACATTGCCTATGCCGTTCAGCAAATATGTCTCCACATGCATGCGCCTCGCGACGTCCACCTTACCATGCTCAAGCGCATACTTCGGTATGTCAAGGGCACGCCGCATCTCGGCGTCCTCCTCGCTCCATGCACGGCACCGGCGCTCACCGTCTACTCCGACGCCGACTGGGCAGGATGCCCAGATACGAGACGCTCCACGTCGGGGTTCTGTGTGTTCTTGGGCGGTTCACTCATCTCCTGGTCCTCCAAGAGGCAATCCACCGTCTCTCGTTCTAGCGCAGAGGCCGAGTATCGAGCCATCGCCAATGCCGTCGCCGAGTGCTCATGGCTCGGTCACCTTCTGCACGAGCTGAATTACAGCATCCCCAAGGCCACCGTCGTCTTCTGTGACAACATCTCTACCGTCTACATGTCTCGCAACCCGGTGCATCATTGTCGTACGAAGCACATCGAGCTGGACATTCACTTTGTTCGGGAGAAGGTTGCCATCGGCGAACTGCGCGTCGTGCACGTTCCTAGACCTCACCGTCGACATACCCGATGCTGAGCTTGCGGGAGGGGGGGTGGGGGGGGGGGGGGTGTTAACAACAGCAGCTGTACAGTCCGCGTCGCCCGCTTCATCCGCGTCCGCAACTGCCGCGCCATCTGCGCCCGCACCTGCCGCGCACGACGCGCACACCGCGTCGCCTGTAATCTCTCCGAGCATATAGCTAGCGAGGTCGTTGGCGAAACTGTTGTACTCATGTATTTATACACCAATCACGGATCAATACAATTGTCGTTGATCCACTCAGTCTCTTTCAGAGCAGATGCTCCGCAGTGCGACGTCAGTCCGGCAGAGCAGCTGCTTACTCCCCGCGGAGGCCTGACGAGTCCAGCGCCTGAGGAGCAGACGGAACCGCGGCGTGCGGACGCCACCGCCGACACGCAGCACGCGGTCAGCGTCCTCCTCGCTCTGCAGTAGGATGATGAAGTCCGACGGTGGTGGAGCCTTGGCAATCAGCATCGAGGCCACCGGGATGTCGAATTCCGCAGTGCAGCGACTGCTTCCAACGCCTCCGGAGAGGAGACCGAGGGACGGTTTCCCACCACCGAAATCAGGAACGATACTCGCCGCACGGTCGAGGATGCAAATCTCATGAGCAGGATCGGAGGCCCAGGTGAGACGGCTCGGTCGCTCGCCGCTGTCGAGGGTGGACCGCTCACCACGTCCTCAGCACCAGCAGCCTGCACCGCGGGGGACGCGGACCTGCTCCGAGACGAGGACCTGCGCGGCTGCGCCACCGGCGTCGCGCGTGCGGACACACGGGACCGACGCCCTCGGCAGACGCGTCAGTACCCGGCACCGAAACACCACCAGAGCTCAACGAGGGGTCCTCCCGCCGCGGGCGCTTGGGACGGGGAGAGGGGTGCGAGGGGCCAGCAGCCGGAACCAACGAGGGGGACCTCCGCCGTGGGCGACGACAGGTGGAGGACATATGCCCAATCTCAAGGCAACGGACGCAGCGCGTCGGACTCCTGCACTGCGCGCGACGGTGATCCGTAGCCAGGCAGCGGAGACATCGTCCTCGGAAGGCCTCTGAAAGGTGATATCCTCAAGAACAAGTATGTTTTGGTACTTTTATCAATGCACATTTTCCTGAAGTTCTGTTCTCAATGCATTGATAATTGTACAAACACCAAATATTTATCTTCATGTTTTGAAGTCTAGCATATTCTTGTTAGTTATTGCAATCTTTCAAATGTGTCTATCCTTTGGATTGTTTCATCTTACCACTAGCTGCGATTCAGCTTTGTATTGTAGGATCTGTGTTTATTTTGCAAGCCTGCTGAATATTCAATATTTTAAACAACTTATAGTGTGTAATATTCAAACATAGATGACTGCTGCCATGTAGGATGTAGGTTAAACCTTACTGTATTTAAGTATTCTAAGTTATACCCAGACCTGAGGCTAGTGACTGTCTGAAACTGTGCAAGTGAAGAACTGCCCAAATCAACCCAACCCAACCTTGTGTCAATAATTTGCACTGTTTTCTTTTAACACTTTTTTCCTGCAACCCGGACTGTATATGGCATCAATGCTGCACGGTGACGAGTCTTATGGAACCATGGAAACCCATGATGCTGGAAAAACGGATGGTTTGGTTCCTATCTTGAACTAGTGGATGCTCCTTATCTGTAGCTGGATTGTGATCCATCAGAATGTTTTTCCAACTGGACAAGCGGGGCATGGATTTATTTTGTTTCAGCTCTTCTTGGAAAAAGTGAAGCGCTTGCAAACAACAGTCATGGTCCTTATACCCGCCCACTAAGAAATGTATACTCGGATTTAAGCTGAGGTGTACAGCTGCCAAAGTTCCAGGATCCCATGCCTATGTTGTTTCACGTACTTGCAGTGTTAAGTTCTTATTATCTTTTGGCATTGATTTTGATCCTAACGAATGTTTGAACTGGACGAAATAGATGCATGGATAGATAGCTTTTGTTTATGCTTCTTCGTAGAAAAAAGGAGAAACCGTTTTTGTTTTTGAATATATATAAAAGGACATCCTCACGTTGTACTATGCAACAACTGTGTCAATGCGCGAAAAGAATTATACCTAATTACCCTCTGCAGCACGACACGTCAGCAACACAATACCAAGACCACTGTTTACAGCAGAGCGTTGAGAAACTCAACGGAATGGAATGTTGTCTAACAGCAGAGAGTTGAGAAACTCGACGCAATCGAATGTAGTCTAACTGTAACTCTTTGTGATTTAGTGTATAATATACTTTAACTATGAATTGATTTTTTTTATGTTTTCACAAATATTTTGAATAAGATGAACCGGTCAAAGTTGGAGCTAAAAACACCAAACTGCCTGTAAATTGTGATGAAGGGAGTACACGGCAAAGGAACGACTCGAGAGGTAGCATTGCGAGAGTGTCTTCTTGTAGAACAGCTTCGGGAGGTACCACCTCTAGGGAACCGTTTCTGAAGAACCACTTTCGCCTTTGTACGTAGGTTAGGGAATGCGTGGGATGAGATGGAAGACGTAACAGAACACTACAAGAAAATTGTATTTTTTCGTGGACCAGATTAAATTCGTCGGCATTACAAACCGACGAAAATAGATTTTAATTTTGTCAGCCCTAGGTTAACCCTACAAAATTACACGTAATTTCGTCGGCCTCGGATACGACTGACGAAATAATTCCCGCATTGAGAATTTAAAATCTGACACTTATTTTCGTCGGCCTTTGAAGTCCATAAAATTATAATATTTTCGTAGTATTTTCGTGGACTTTTGAGACCAGCCCACGAAATTATGCCCCGTATCCTGTATACTCGCCTCAACCCTAACTCACGCGCCCGCACACCCGCCGCCCGCCGTCTTCCCCATCCCCGCCGCCAGCCGCCTCCGGGGCCTTGACCCAGCGCGGTGCCTCCCCGGTGAGACGCGCGGCGGCGCCTCCCCGTCCTCCAGCTGGCGCGGCACCTCCCCGGCCCCGACTCGGCGCGGCGGCACCTCCCCGTCCTCCACCTAGCGCGGCGCCTCCTCGGCCCCGACTCGGCGCGGCCGCATCCCCGCCCCCGACTTGGCGCGGCAGCGCCTCCCCGGCCCCGACGCGGCGGGGCGCGACGTCTTCCCGGCCAACTCCCCGTCCTCGACGCGGCGCGGAGGTATGGCGCCGGTTGCCAGTGGCCCATCCCCGCTGCAGCCCCATCCCAGGTCCTTGCACACTGAGCTCTCCATCTTCCCCTTTTGCAGATTCACCCCTTTCCATTATCACTCGCACGACCTCCGCCGCCACCACTGGTAGAGCCACCGCCGGTCCAAGATGTTGGTCGACCTTGATCCGTTTCTATCGAAGCAAGCCACCCCAGGTCCGCACCTTCCTCCCTGATTCCTCCTGCATACTGCCTGCCATGATCCCCTGCGAGGCATTAGGGATTAGGCAGCAGATTACCACTCCTGTCAATCAGTTCCTTAACCAATTGCATTTCAGGGCTAGAAATAGAGATTATTGGGGTCTGATTTTAGTTGTCATCTGTTGCTTTGTGTTTTGTTTTGCCTCTAAGTGCTAGCAGTAGCGACTTTAAGATTTGCCACTAGGGGCAATTCCTGGTCTCCTTACCAATGTTTAATATTTTGGTCTGTACCATGAATCGATAGAGAAAGCTAGAGAGGTGAGGTCATGGTGGTGATGACTCATGTATGAGCTTGGTGGTTTTAGAGAGGAGTGGAGGGTTATCTGGGTTTGTAACAAATTCATTTCTGTTACAGTATTGCATTTGCAAGATCTAAATCAAGATACGCTACTTTTTTACTGAAATAAGTTGATAGTATGGATTGAGCAGAAGAAATAATAACAAAAAAAAAAAAAAAGTTTGGCAAGCCAATTACTTTTGTATTGGGCAGTTATATGCAACTTTGATGTAGGATTTCTGAAATACATGTGACCTGTTTACGGTTAGAAATTATAGACAGTAGTAGCCTTCATTTGCTCTGATAAATTTGATGTGCCAACAAAATTGCTCTAATAAAACTGAATGCCTGTTTAAATGCTTGTGCATCATCAAAACCTTCCTCCCTGACCAAAACAAATGACCAAAACACATGTATGCGTCTGGAAAGCTGAAGGTATGTTCTATAATTGTGCCTCTCGCTAAAACGAGCAATGGGGCTGGTCTCCGCTTACCATCAGACTGTATCCGAGGTGTGCAGCAATGGGGCTGGCTGCAGCGGTGAGGAGCAGTGGCGGCGGTGTAGGGCTGCGGCGGCGCCAAGCAGCTGACGCAGGCAAGCAGCAGCGTGGAACAGGCAGCGGCGATGCGGAGCAGGCGACGCAGGCAAGCAGCAATGCCGGCAAGCGATGCAGGCTAGCGGCAGATAGTCCCCTGACCCCTGTTCCTCACGCTCAATAAGGTGAGCACAAACTTACCAGTGCAGTCAGATTTGGCACAATATTGCCATCCTGCTTCTTTAATAGTTGTACAGCTGGACTCTGTATTCAGAAAGAGCTTACACCCGGAGCACAACGAAGAAGTACTTACAATATTGCATCTATTGTCTATTTATTGCCTTACGGATTATCGTATATATGTTTCCTTTTAGCTGTGAGGGCAAATGATAAATGCATGCACGACTGCCATCATCGATGCTTTTTTTGAAACGTAGCCATCATCGATACAATTAGCTGTTTTGCATGTGTATTCCAAAGAACTTATTTTGTGTATTCCAAACAACTTATTTATGTTTGCACTTTAATTTCAGGTATCGACTACAGTGTTGATAGGATGGCTTCCACTTTCTTCTATCACACCTGCATTTCTGTCCCATTTGCGTGCACGGTTGGACCTCAAATTCTATATTCAGGAGACCACTTTGAAGGCACCACTTTAATAAGTTCAATTGATTAATACAATAACGAGTGACGTTTTGCTTGGAGATCAATGCAATCCTTCTATACCACATTGATTCATTCATATGACACACCCCATAGCTATTTGCTACTTCAGGTGGTCCCATGTTGTTGGTCCAAATCTTGAATTATTTTACAGGTCAAACCAAAATAGTGAAGGACATAAAACAAAACACAACCTCTGGAAATAACACTACTGCAAAAGTCCGCTACAGGAATGCCACCCAAATAACATTAGAAGCGGTTCCAATTTAGCACCGTTTTTTTTTGCCCAAACCACCGCCCCTGCTACAACACTAGCAGGAGCGGTGCAACTTACCGAACAGTTGGTAAGTTGCACCGCTCCTGCAGAGGTTGTTTAGCAGGAACGGGGCACGTTACAAACCGCTATTGCTGTACTACTTTCAGCCGGAGCGGTTGGAAAGGTCCACCGCTCTTGCTAGTCTACCACCCATATAGCCTCGTTTTTTTCGTCGGACTACAGTATACCCAAGGAGGAGCTCCATTGTTAGAAGCTAATGGCTGCTAAAAATTGAAAACTAGGTGGGGGAGTTTTTTTTTTATTTCTTGAAAGTTACAAGCTACCTAAGGTAAGCTTACTCAATCTGTGCATTTTTTTGAGTATCTTTAAATCATTAGGTGTTAAATTTAAGCAAGTAGAATCTAATGTCATTCTCTCCCCTCCTTATCAATGAAGCATTTAATACTTTAGGGATCACATCATCTAGGTGATAATGCACTATTTTAGAGTTTTCTTAACTTGGGATTTGCATTTGGGTTACTCTAAGTGTTGTATTAGTATTTATAATTAGTAGATATCTTCTCTTTTAGACCTGTGAAACCCTAGGCAAAGGATGGTATATTATTTAATTTGATAGCATACATATTCATATATTCATGATAATACCTCGTTAATTTCCGTCGTAAATATCTTTTATGGTAGTAGACCTTATGAATATACCGACGATATATAAATATCTTTTATGGTAGTAGACCTCATGAATATACCCACGATATACATTTAACAAATGCACTTTATTAATTGATATCCTCATAAGTAGACTTTCATTGATAGCCTCATTAATTATACTATGTCCATTAATATTATTTGGTTTTTATATTACAGATGGCACGTGTTTGGATGTACAACTGGCCAAAAATGGAGCGTCCTTACCATGATGGAGTGGATAAATTTATTGAAGCTGCGAAGAAGGATGCGATAATGAAGGAGGTTCCAGGCATACGTTGTCCTTGCAAAAACTGTAAAAACCTGAAGGTTTGGACAGATCCATCCGACATTAGATCGCATTTGATCGTTGAAGGATTTGTGAAAGGCTACTCTGTTTGGATCCATCACGGCGAGCAAGAAAGACTTTCAGATGCAGATTTCAGATGCAGATGAACTCATTGACTGTGCAGATCTTGATATGTTGAATAGTGGTGGCAATGATGACTATGACAATGGTGGTGGAAGATATAACTCCGTACGTCCAAAGAGTACAGAAGATTTGGTACTTGACGGTGATTCAGATGTAGATGACCTTGAAGAAATGCTGAAACACTTCAAGACCGATATCCTATATGCAAATCCAAAAAGGGCAGAGAATTTGAAAGCGGTAAAGGATGCTGCAAAAAAAAAATGTATATGAAAAGTCAAAGGATTGTCCTACTCATTGGACTTTGCTATGTTTTGTACTCGAGCTATTGATTCTAAAGGCAAAGTACTGGTGGTCTGACTCTAGCTTTAACGATCTGTTGAAGCTGTTATCTTTGTTGTTTTTGAAACCTAGCTTTGTTCCTACCAACACATATCAAGCGAAGAAGGTTATTAGCCCCTTGACAATGGGAGTTGAAAAAATACATGCATGTCTGAATCACTGCATTTTATATCGAGGGAAATATGAGAATCTAGATAAATGCTCAACTTTATGGCACCAGCCGTTACAAGCAAAATGACATATTCCGTGGTGATAACGAAAGTTCCTCCAATGGCAAGAAGAAGAAGAAGGGTGCACTCGATCTTTCCGAAGAAGATACATGTAGGCATTGACGAGAACAAAAGAAGAATCCCCGCCCTAGTAATATGGTACCTTAATCTAATCGATCGCTTAAGGCGTTTATTTACGAACCCTACCAGGGCCGTATCTTTTTTTTTTGTGTCCCTGGTGCGAAACAGAAAAATGTGGCCCCATATACTAAAAAATACAAATAATTAACCAAAGATGAGTAAAAAAGACAAAAAACTCATGTCATCTAAAGAGCACAATTTCTTTGCACTAGACAGAAACCACCCTTGGTGTTGTTTGTACGTGATGGAGCCATCGAATGGCCTGATGTTGATGGTGTTAGGACGCTGAGTCACCAGCAAGACTGCAGGCGAAGCCGGATCCCGGAGGCGGTTGGGCGATCAGAGCTTGACCTAGGTGCTTGGCGGCTTGTAGGCTCGGTGGCAGCACCACGGCACCTTGGTGTGGTGCGTCTTTTGGCTTCTCTTCCGACGTGCATGAGTCTAGCAATGAGTTGGTAACTCCTACAGAAACCCCTTCTCTTAACAGTAACAAGCCACGGTCTAATACCATATAAAAATAGATACAAAAGATGGATTGGAGGCCCTAAAATTATGGTGGCCCTGTGCAATTAGTCCACTTGCGCTGGGCTATATACGGGCCTGAACCCTACCTTTGCAAAGTTGATGCGTTGGTGGTTTTGTGAGCGAACAAAGGATGAGGAAAAACTTTCACACCCAGTTGTTGCTACTTAGTGGCAAAGGATCGATGAATTGTATCCCGAGTTTGTGAAGGGTCCAAGAAACGTGAGGTTTGCACTTAGTACAGATGGAATGAATCCTTTTGGAGAAAGGAATAGTACACACAGCACATGGCCATATACAATCTACCTACATGGCTTTATCAGAAGAGAAAGTACACAATGTTATGCGGTCTGATACAAGGGTCTAAACAACTGGGCATTGATATAAATGTCTTCCTTGAACCGTTGATGGTAGATATGGCGAAGGTTTGGAACGATGGGTCAAAATGACATATTCATTAACAAAGAAGGATTTTACACTTAGAGGAATTATACTCACTATGATCAACGATTACCCTGCGAATTTTTTCGCTGTCCGGACAGATCAAAGGGAAGACAGGATGTCTATCCTGTTTGGATGCAACGACGTCTGAGTTCCTCGATGGATCTAAAAAGGTTGTGTACACGAAGTACTGCCGCTTCCTAGTTGAAGGGCATCGGTACCGCAGAGAACAGTTCAACAACCACTTTGATGGCAAGGACGAGAAAGCTTCAGCACCAAAAAGAAGGCACTATAGCAAATATGTTTTCGATATGGTCAATGTTGACGCGACTTATGAACGAATATTTCGTATCATTTTACATAGGTTTTCATGGTTTTTAAGCGTCAACTATATCTTTTACTAACAATTATCACCGATTATTGTTGATTTTGCAACGTTGTCTTCGAAATACGCTGTATGTGATTTTTACAGATTTTTAACCAATTTTCGAGAAATTCACAACAATCTACGTCGAGTGAGAAAAAACCACTAAGATGGCATTCATTGAAGATGATGAACAAGGAAGGCTTGGTTAATTCATACCCCCTCTGTGTTGATCAAGGCTTTCTAATCAGAAGCTTCAAGAAAGTTTTAAGAGCCACAAGAAATTGGAGATAATTATTAAATAAATATAACAAATATATCAAATACTAGAAGACTTCGTCAAATCTCAGCCCATATCAAAGATATTAGAAGCCCAACAGTCCGAAAGGCCCCTACAAGCATTACTTAGGCATCAAACAACGTTCCCGCGAAAGATGGAAATAATTGGACGCAGGGAGAGTCCGGATCGGCCGACCCAGACCCCCCTAGTTGGCCGACCCCAGCCCTCCGTACGTCGGTTGGAGTTTCCTTTTTACCCACGACATCCCCAGGGTATAAATAGCAAGCATGTGCCCCGAGACGAGGCATCCAATTCATTATCAAGGCATGAAGACGGCGACAAGAGGGACCACAACTAGAAGAGAGTAGATGGTCGAGTTTCTAGTGTAGGATTAGGGTTTTTCTAGTTCCTAGAGGTGATTAGAGGCTTTGCACGGTGCTCTAATTACCTAGCTCTAGAGGTCTAATTGTATCATCAAGGGAAGGTATGATCATGGTTGTAATCTTGATACAATTTATTAATGAAATATTGTTCTTGTCTAATTATCATGTTCTTATTCTAATTACACATGTTCTAGCTATAATTCACTTTATGTCTAGATGTTTGTTGATTAGATCATGTCATTAAGGGTGTTATTCATTTAGCGTTTTTCATCTCTAATCTATTTTACTAATGATATGGTTGTGTTTCTAGTTTTTGTAATCATGGTGATTAGAGGTTCTAGTTGCTCTAATTATGTTATTTGACTATGTGAAGTAATTAGAAGCGCGCTCTCTAATTATGTATGCCTGTTGAGAGTTTCTCGTCGATTACCAGATTACTAGTGACAGTAGAGTCCGGAGAAAGGTTAAACTCGATTAAGGGGATTAGATTGGTTAATCTTGATTTAATCATGCTATGATGAATATGCTTGAACATGCTTGTTTACTTTGAGCTACTAGTTATTTCTCTACTCTATTCTTGAAGTGGCGCCCATATATCGCATATCCTTTGGATCCAATTAGAGCTTGATTAGAAACCTAGTTAATACCCTTTAATTAGTGTTCTATTTATGTTCTAATTGCTTATCTTATATTTATATAGTATAGTTTCTAGTTAGATTAAGCTAAGGATTGGTTTAGATTAAGGATTGGTTTAGAGATAGATTAGACTACCTTTTTACCCTTAATTTCCTATAAACTCTTCTTAATTAGATTATAATTAGTTCGTTCATTTGATTCACAAAACAAGTCCTGAAGCTCTGCCAAATTTTCCTAGAAGCAAGATGAAACTCTGCCGGAAATGGGTGACGACAACAACTAAGAAAGGAGGCTCGTGGACCTATGTGTGCCAACCTCAGCTGATTTGTAGATTAGAGACCACACTCCACCTCAGAGAGCATTTGAGATCAGAAGCTCAGTGATCAGCATGCTGCTGAATCAACCATTCAGTGGAAAGGAAGACCCGAATGAACACTTGAAGACGTTTCTGCAGATTTGCAACACTTTCAACATCGATGGAGTCACTAACGATCAGATCAGAGCAAGGTTGTTTTCATTCTCACTAATTGGGAAAGCTCATCAGTGGCTGTCCATACTTTTAGAAGATACAGTCAACAACGGGCAGTAGTTACTACAAGCATTCATTGCCAAATACTTTTTACCTAGGAAGACTCAAGCTCTGTGCAACAAGATCTCAACATTTGTGCAATACCCCACGGAGACATTCAATGAAGCCTACGAGAGATTCAACGACTATGTGTCAGCTTGCCCTCACCACAACTTTCAGAAATGGGATTCAGTTTAGAAATTTTATGGTGGACTCAACGCAATGTGTAGAGTTCAGATTGACGCATCGTCCGGAGGATCAATTCTCAGTCTCACTCCTACAGAGATCGAAGCTTTGTTCATGAAGATCGCCGAGAATGGAACATGGGGAGCAGACAGGGTGGTGCCTACTTCAGCAACAGTTCCATCAACTATAGTGGTGAAGAGTGTTCTAGAAGTGGAGAAGATGGAGATCCTAGGTGGAAAGATCGACTCACTCATGAGAAGGATCGAGAACGGCAGAGCAGAGGAAGTGAAGTCCACAGAAGCCATATGACTTGTGAAGAGTGTGGAGAATATGGACATTCAAAGGAAAGTTGCCCAGAGAAAGCTAAGGCTTTGGACTATGCAAGAAAGAAAGGTTGGATTCCTCCGTCCAACAATAGATAGAATCGACAATAGTTCACTGCCGGATCAGCTATTCAAAATACTATTCCTCTACAGATTTAACTTAAAGACTTTATAGAAGAGTAAGCAAAGATCAACAAGGATACACACTCCAAGTTCAAGGCTATGGACAAGGTGCTAGAGAACATTGATGGCAAGATCACCACTTTGGGAAGTTCAAATCAACAGTTAATGGGGATGATGAAGATTTTAGAGAATCAACTCTCTCAACTTGCGGAGCATCTCCTGAACAAAAATGAAGGAAAGTTGCCTGGAGAACCACAGTCTAAAGAGTCGCTTCAAGCAGTCACTACTAGATCTGGAAGGGAGACAAGAGACCCAGAAATGCCTACAAGACTTGCCAGTACAATGGAAACAAAAGCTTAGAGTGAAGACGAACCTGAAGTGACAGTGGAAGACACAAGGGTACTACCAGAAAAGAGCAGGGTTCGAGTGAACAAGATAGATGAGCATTTCAACAAGTTTCTTGAAGTGATCAAGCAGCTATACATCAATATGTCATATATTGGATGCACTTTAAGTTCCCACTTATGCCAAATACTTCAAGGATATACTAGATAACAAGAGAGAAATGCCATCTGAGTATGTGTGAAGTTGACAACTGAGTGTAGTGCAGCTATCATGCATGCTCCTTTGCAGAAGAAGGCAGATCCGGGATGTCCCACTATCCCATGCTCTATTGGTACACTCAACATTGACAAGGTTTTATGCGATCTAGGAGCAAGTGTGAGTGTCATGCCTAAGTCAGTGTTTGACAAGCTGAAGATGCCAAAGCCCGAGCCTACATCCATGTGTCTAGAGCTAGCAGATCACACAGTAAGATATCTAGGAGTAGCTGAAGACGTACCAGTCAAGATTGGAGAAAATCTTGTACCAGTTGACTTCGTTATTCTGGAGATAGGAGGAAGCTCGAAATCACCATTGATACTTGGAAGACCTTTTCTCAAGACAGCTCAAGCCAACATCAATATGGGAGAAGGAATGATCAAGTTCAACATCAATGGAGAATCAAGCTCATTCAAATTGCGTCCAAGATATGAAGTGTGTCGAGCAATTGGAGAGGACGAAGCTTGAAGAAGAAGACTCATCTGCAATGTCTACACAGGACATTGATGGCGCCTAGTAGAAGTTTGGCTGAAGGACCTATCTCACGCGCTTTATGGGAGGCAACCCAGGTATTTTTAGAAAGTTTTTAGTTTAATTTAATTTATTAGCTTTTCTTAGACAGTTTTAGTTTGAAAACTTTGGTGTTTTGTTGAACCATGGTTAAATTAAAGAAGTGTTTAGATTAGTTAAAATTTGATTTTGAATTTTTGAACTTATTAGTAAAAAGATGGTTACTCTCACTTACGTAAATGTCTGACTTTGAAAAATTACGAAGCTTTTACCGGTTTTTAAATTCGGTTCGATTTTAAGTGATTTATAAAATAAAAGAGAGACACTTTTTCTTAGATTTTAATCTCCATATTATTATGTGATTTCAAAATTCTCTCTCTATTTTATCAAAAAAATAGACGTACACCTAAGCCACCCTAAAGAAATAAGGTGAGTAAATTCAATTCAGTCCATGAATTGAGTTGCTTATCTTTATTCTGAAATTAATTCGGTTGAATAACTGAACATTTGTTTTTATATAAAACATAACATAGGTTTATTTTTAAGAATAGCGATTTAAGAATAACTTTTATCTTTAAAATAATCTTTGTTTGATTGAGTGCTTTTAAACCTACCATAATAGGTATATTTATATATATTTATGTTGCAATAATTACAAATTAAGGATATAGAATTAGTGAAGATAATCAACTAGTTAGTTAAGAAAGTTAATTAGGCAACATAGGATAATTCCTTGATCATAATATAACCAGCAAACATAGAAACATGGACTATGATTAAAAATTTTGAATAGAAAAGAATCAAAGGACAAGCCTCTAAGGGTACAAACTTTAAAACTTGATTGAATTTCTGTCAAAGCCTACATGCATGTCGACAATCTTGCTGTGGAAGCTAGCTATGATTGCAAGGAATCCTATGGGCAGCGTATGAGTGAAGTTTGGGAGACAGCAGAGCCAGAAGGAGCTTGGCTCGGCCGACCCCAGGTGCTCCTGCACCAGTTGCACCTTCCGTTCGCACCCCTTCTTTGCCTATATAAATAGAGTAGTTGTATTAGCTTATCACCACCAGAGTCCAGTTTTATGAGGAGAAGGGAAGTAGTAGAGATTTTGAGAGAAAGATCATGAGAGGATGAAGAAAACCGTCAAGTTTTTCAAGAAGACCCTCAATGGTTCTTCATCAAGAGAGGGTTCCCGTAAGGAGGAGGAAGATTCATCAAGGTATTCATCAAGAAGGCACTCCGTCTCCGAGATGGGAAGCTCCGACTCTGGGAGGACGGTTCGTCATGATCAAGGCCTACGAGGTTGTTCTTCCTGCTTCTCTGTTAATGTTGATGATGCTCTGGAGCCGGCAAGTAGGCCGAAAACCCATTTTTCCACTCGAGCTCAAGATCAAGACTCTCAACCTATGAATGTGTCACACCCAAATTTTCCAATTTGGTATGTGGCACAGCTGGCTCGAATTAATACAATGAGTTTCTGAAATTTTTAAAAATTTACGAACTGTTATACCATTATCAAGATATTTAGTGTGGGGAATAAATATTTTATGAACCAAAACAAATTTTATAACTTGTAATAATATGTGTGTTGTATTCATACTGGTTTGCATAGTGTTTTTGAGTGATAAAAGTTTTCAACATACGTATAAACTCCAATTAATCTTTTCCGGGAATTTTCAAGAATTTTCTAGAAGCTTTTCCCATTTATCCTAAAGATAAATCCATTTATTGGATTCTCTTAATGATCTTTCCATGATCTCCAAATATTTTGTTTGGGTTCATTAGGTCCAAAACTATTTCTGGGATTTTTTCTAGAATTTTGTGACCGTCAGGATTTTTTTTTTGGCTTCAAGTATTGATTCTAGACTTAGCTAGAATTATTTTAATTCCAAAAATGAATAATTCCAAATTTACTTGGCTTTCTCCATTTAAATTTGCTGGAATTTTAATGAACGTGAAGGCTCGTTTGTGTGTTTTCTAAATGGGCTATAAACGCACTAGGCCCATTGGTGGAGGTAGGAGATATAAATCAATAGTACCATATTGCCACTTAACGCGCATCTACAGAGGTTTTCTCCCTATATAATAAACCAAACCCCTCGGTCTATTAGTTGGACACCCGACCGCCGTCTTGCCTTGGCCCGCACTCTAGTCGCCCCTGTAAAAGCTGAGGCCCACGGCCTCTATGCCCTAGCTGCCGCACGCCCCTAGTTGCTCATGTCGCTGCCGGCCAAGCATCCATCCGCACGCGCCGCATGAAGCCAGTCGGTTGCATGGCCGCTGTTCGTCGCTGCCGCCAAGCTGAGCCCTACGCTTGTGCGTACCAACCAGCAAGGCAGCAGCCAGTGCCGTGGCGTCCCGCTCTCCTTTGATCATCAAGTTCACACGCAAGGAAACAGCGGGCAGCCTCCATCCCAACGATCCTGCATGTGCGAACCCACATGGTGAGGCAAGGCGCCTGCACGCTACGTGAGTAGGCCAAAACCGGTTAGGAGCAGATGCATCGTGGAGATTAGAAGAAAGGGAATTTCTAAATAAGACCTTAACGAAGATGTTGACCTCTCGTATGTTTCCTGTCTCCAGTATGTTTCATGGATTAATCCCTACTCCTTTACTCCATCAATTCAGTCCACGTCTTCTAGTTTCTTAGATCCAACTCCTACAGAGATTGGGTTACTGCGATCTAATCCACCCATCCTATTTTGCAGGCCTAATAACCTTGATCTTTGACGAATTCATAAGTACTGTTCATTGAGTCTCGTGAATCTTCTTTGTGTGCCCCTAAGGTATACGTTACTCAAGTTCATGTCCCTAGATCTTTAATCTCATGTATGTAATTCGTTTTAGCTAGGTTTTATGCTTTTGTTTTTGTTGCGTTAGACTCGTAGCGATTGAAACCAACACTTTAGAGTTCATCTTTACCATATCATATGTGTTCTTGTTTTTTTCTAAATATAAACATTAATGGGGCTAATGTTATTTCTGTTATTTTTTGTAAATAAAATCAATTTACAGTTTAATCTCGGTTTTCTTAAACACATGTTAATTTGACTATTCGTATTCGGATATTTTTACAATTAAAAGCTAATTAGGTTTGAACCTAGATTTAATATGAAAGGCACGTTAACCTGATCAATGATTGTGTAATTGTTTTCTAATTAATGTATGCTTAGGTTTACACTTCAACTTTTCATAATTAATTATGTTAATTTGATTAACAATTATCATGTGTTTTTAATTATAAATTGTTTTGATCAAACACGTTATATGCTAAAAGCCCGAGTAGGCGATATCATGTGCTTGTCTTTCTAAAATTAATTATTTAAATAGTATAATTTCTATGAAACGTTTATAAAAAAGTCTAATTAGTTCAATTGCATTTTTCAGTTCAAGTATAACATGGACTAATTCTAATGCAGTTATTTCTATGAAATTTCCTTTTACATTGTTTTGGTATTTAAAATAAATGCACCTTATAGTCTTTTCTTCATTGATGAATAATTCAAATCTTCTGTTAGTTGTGTCTTTTCAAACATAACACTGTTTATAGTGTTTCTTTCTTTCACGTGACCTTATCGACGAGCCTTATCTTTTGGTATTTGTTTTATAAAACCCCTTTTTTATGATTGGTGTATTGTTTCCTTATGTATATATGTGTGTTTGCTTGCATGTTGTTTGTCTTGGATGCTTGTCGCGTATGAAACGAGAGAAGTACACGGCCTTTAGAAACCAATACAAGAGTTACGGTGATTGTGGTTCATGAAGAGCTAGTTTCGCCAAGTTCCACCATTTATTCTTTTGAGCAGCTATATATATATTTGGGAATAAAGGCAAGTATTCTTTGACCTACTGTCCTATTCACATTAAAAATTTACTTTATCGCACAACTAATCATGCTCAATCTAAGGATGACTAGCCATTTGTTTTCCTGTCAATATTTCATCCTATGGGAGGGTTGTGATGTGTAGATAAATACTAGCGCTCAACACATCTTACTCATGTTGCTAATTTTGGTTAAACAATGGTACAATGATGATGGAATATTGGTTACTTTGCAACACGGGGACTTGAGCATGTTTTGTGGATTTTGCTCGATGGTCTCACCCTAATGATCGGTTAGCCGAGCGACCACCTAAGAAAACAGTACAACCACAAGACTCACATGGGCACTGGGCTTGACTGATTAATAAGATGAACTAGAGTTTTGGCTTACTTTCCTGAAACATGGCGTATGAGGGGTCTGGGGGATATGGGACTTTGCCCTTTGCCAATGTGGTGCAGTTTTATATTTGTTAGTCACCCTTTGGAACGGAACTTTCATATCTTTAGTTGACTGGAGTAACCTGTAACAAGTGGGCAATAACTCTAGGAATTCTTAGTAAAGGTCTCGTAATGAAACTCTGCTGATTCATCAAAGGATAGTGAATATATGAGGTTTGGTCACCTTTTGGTATATGGAAGTTATGATTTATGGGTAAAGATGTACAACCTCTCGAGAGTGTTTAAAACTGATATATCAGCCGTGCTCACGGTTATTTACAAGTTCTATATTGTTTTTTTTATGATACTTGAGTTATTCATTTATGGGATGGGTTATGCTAATTTGTTGTTAGTAAATAAAAGTTGACCAACTAAAAGCAACCGCTATTGCCTATCCACTATAAAGTCAGTCCACTGTATCCTAAACGGAATATTTGCTGAGTACGACATGTACTTACCCTTACTATCCCCAAACAATATAGCTATGCTCTATTCAAAGTTGATGGTAACCTAAAGATGAAGTGGATCCAAAAGTCTACTTAGCGTTAGGCGCATGTGCCCCCGGTCAACCTTTCTGTGAAGATGGAGTTCCGCTACGAGATAGAATTTCCGCTATACTCTGATATATTGACCTTTGTGTCAAATGTAAGTTTTATACGCTTATATAATGCACTGTCTATTGATATTCACTGATGAAGTCGGCTGTATGTGTGAAAAATAGATCCTGGGCACATATATGGTGTCATCTGGTTTTGTTTATAAAACCGGGTATGACAGAATGTTGATGAAGAAGATTGGAAGTTCTCTCTAGAAGGTTTCTCACTGCGAACCTCTTCTGAAGAACAGAGGTGTGACAATTGTAAAAGCCGAATTACATCCAACTTTGATCTAGATTTCGACTTCATGAGCTATCTAGATTTTACTCCAAGCATATAGAAAGCTTTTCAGAATTTGGGTTGGAGTAATTTTATTCACCATAGTGCTATATATCAGCGGGACATAGCACTAGAAATCATGACCACCATGGATATAGTTCAATCCTCTGATTTAAATTATACCCTGAGATTTAGAATCAAGGAGGAGTGGGCATAAATATCTTTGGGTATGATTGGTTCGTTGTTGGGATTCTGGGAGAATGCACCTGATAGTATTGAAGTAAATCAAGATGTCCTAGATAATTTCTAGTGGCAAATTGCTTCTAATTCTTCCAAGGAAAGAATGAGGATAGTTAATCCCATAATCAGAATTATTCATATGACTGTTAGAGTTTTGTAAAGGCTAGATGACACCAAAGTGCAGTCTTCTGAATTAAAATGGCTTTGCGTTGCACTTCGTCAGCCTATAGAAATTAATCTAGTTCATTCTATGATCAATCATTGGATTATCCAAAGGAATAGAAGCACTGGGTTACTTGAATTTGGGCACTATTTGACTATCATTGCTTCTTTATTAAAGCCTGAATTAGTGTTCAATCCAATCTTTACAAAGACACCAGCCAATATTGATGAAAATTCCTTAAGGAAAGGAAAACATATTTATAGAAACAAGGCTAGTGGTTTTTTTGTTAGCAAAACCAATTTCAGAATTCCCGACCAAAGGCTTGCTTTATTTGCACAAGGGAGAATTGATTGGTTAGAGAAATTCATGTTTGAGGAAGGGGAATCAAGCCAGCAACCACCATCATCTGGATGGACGCCTGGGAGCCTTCCCCTGCACAACCTGGCCAACAATTCATGAGTGAACAATTCAGAGGAGCAGGATCATCACAAGGTCCAATTTACAATCTAAGACCAGTTAGCTCTTAAGATCTTACCTCCACACCATTGTTCCAACCATCAACTTATATCCCTCCACCTACAACATTCATTCCAAGAAGAGCAAGGACTTACACTGCTGAAGAGGTTGTAGCACAGGGTATAACGCAACAAGCTTTTTATGGCACGGAGAATATGTTGGCGGCAAATTATCAGATCATTAATAATGTAAGGCAGAATATGGATCAATATGAAGAAAATACTCAGGGCATTGAAGAACAACTCTATAATCTTCGCACGTGGAATCAAGGATGCTAAAGATTTATGTTGGATTTTATTTTATTTACGTATTTTTCTTTTCATTTATTTCTTTATCTTTATTTTTATTATCTATTTATGTATAATTATAAGTGATTTAAGTTATCTTTTGTGAGTTAGTTTAATTATGATCATGTATCATCCTATGGTGAAATAAAATAAAATGTTTGTTTTCTTATAATCTGATGTCATCAATTAAGCTAATTTATGCTCTCATTAATGCAATTTAATCGAAATTATGATTAACATTTATGTACTAGATATGATATTTCATAAAGACCCACATGTTATTCATGTTTAGATTTCATTTTTGTCATAATGAATCTCCTTAAAATTTATTTTGAGCTATCAACTTTATGATCAAGTTTCTAATGATCAAATTTAATTTTTGATAGAGTTGGATTAAGATTTGAATCTAGGGATTCAGATTTCAAAGCTGGTCATTCATATTTGCTTATCTTTTCATTTGCTAGTCTTTTTATCCATGCATTGTAACTCTCCACATTGGAGAGATTGGATATCCATCCTTAAACCAAGATTATCGTTTCATATATCTTCTTTTGCCATAAACTATTATTTTCTAGAGTATTTAAATAGAAAAGAGAGAAGAATTTTCAGACAGTAATATTCTCCTGTTATCATTATTTAAAATACTCGAGGATGAGTATTATCTAAGAGTGGGGATGCTGCTGTCATATTCAATTCATGGGTCTTTGAGGAGGCAAAATAAAAAAAAATATGGCCGTGTATATATATATATATAGGAATTCTATTGTGTGCATGTGCGCACAACTCATGCATGGTGCGCACATGCACCTGTTGCAATTTTTCAGGTGCAGTAGTCGCAACCAGTTTTTACTGTAGCAGATGCGACCCGGGGAGGGGGTACTGTAGCAGCCGCGACGACTGTAGCAGTTACGATTTTTACTGCAGCAGTTGCGACTCGGGGGTACTGTACTAGTCGCAACTGGCACTGTAGCAGTCGCAACTACTGTAGCAGTTGCGAATTTTTTGGACCATGAGGTGAGCACCCATCAGTGCATGAATGTGCGCACCGTCAATGAGAGATGCGCATATGCACTGTTTAGTCGTGTCATATATATATATAGTTAGGGGAAGCCCGAGCCAGCCAGCAGACCGGACGGTAGCCTGAGCTGCACCATGCGGATCTAACGCGCGCATTTCTTGCCTCATTTCGTCCGAGCATATAAACCTATATTTCAGAGCATATATCGATACATTGTGTGGCATATAATCTTCATCAACAGAAAGTAACAAAGGAACACACATTGACACATTTCTGCCACCTGACGCATGCATGTCCAACATAGATTACTTCCTTATTTTCATGATAATTCTTCGCTCAAACATCCGATTCACAAACGGTTTCCGCCACTAGATTGCTGATGTTTTTTTTTGCATATTTTGACACCAATTTTGAATATTTTTTGTTTTTTCAAAAAAAATTAAATCTGGTACAATCGTAGAAACCTGATTGTGAGCATAGAAACCTGTGTGCGCAAGCATAGATTGATTTGTTAGGATGCGTAGAAACCTATATGTGCAAGCATATAAATCTGTATTTGAAATTTAAACTTACTGGGTTTGTGTGGCTTTATTTGATAGAGTTGTGATCATAAATATTAGGTTACCGAATCACATAAACTATGCGAGGTAAGTATATAAATTATATGGACTTTATTTTGAATATTTTAGATTTTCTTAAAAATTATATAAACTAGGTACAAGCATAGAAACATATCCCTCTCTCCTCGTTTCGTCTTGAGCATATAAACCGGTAAATACGAACATATAAATGGTTTCTATGCTCACATCTTGGTTTCTATGCTTGTATGTGGAGCATAGACACATGTACCTATAAGCATAGAAACATGTCCCTCCTTCCTCGTTTCGTTTTGAGCATATAAACCGGTGAGTACTAACGTATAAACAGTTTCTATCCTCGTTTTGGTCCGATTTGGTAGCTGGTTGGTTCGGTGACTTCTATAAAATTTTGAATTTGACTATCATGTAATTTTGTTCGATGTTCCGAAATTATATAATCCTATTGTTGATTTTATAGAAGCAAAGTGATAGCAGTCTGCACCATAAAGAATCGTATATTTTTTTAAGAAAGGTCATAGAAACATGCAACTGCGGGGAGTATAATCCTTCTTCAGGAATCATAAAATTCTATTTTCGTTGTTATAGAAGATAAGTTTCATTATTTTCATACCAAATGGATAGCAGTCTGCTCTGTAAGGATCATATATTTCTCTAAAAAAGGTCATAGAGATCATTTCATTGCAATGCACGTAGATATTGCCCACAAAAACGTTCACCGAGAGTAACTTGTACTATTACATCCTAAGTATAGAAATCATCCAAGCACATCATAGAAATGCCACTCTATCTCTCGTCGCGATCTACAATTTGAAATTTGAATCCAACAACTCATCGCTCAGATGTTCCTAGCTACAAAAAAAAAGAAAAACAAGGAGGAGGGAGAAGCCATCCCTCAAGCTTGCTGCTCCTGGGAGGATCAGGGATGGAGTCGCTGTAGCATCTGTATCTCGTTGCTGCTGGGAGCACCGGATTTGAGAGGAAAGAGAAATTAGTGGTTCAAATGGGCAAGAAAAGAGAAATTGGCATATAAAAATCAGCAAACAAAAGGAAGCTCGTGATAGGAAAATCAACAATCAAGAGAGACGGAGGAAGCCTGCTCTTGGAGGAGCTAGCGATCCATGCTCCTGCCGGAAACCTGCGCCGACCGCGTCATGCCGGCTCCTGCTCTCCAGTGAGGATGAGAGGAAGGCCTGGGGAGGGACGGACGCCGGCGAGGGGTGCTCACCCGCGGCGGCCGCAGAGAGCAACGGAGGCACTTGCTTGCAGAAGCAGCCACCCGACCTCGTCTCGCCTGCAGGAGCCATCGCTGAACCTCACCAGCAGTAGCTGCTGGCCATCCTCGCCTGCAGGAGCCGCTGCCGGAACTCGGCCTACCCTGCGCCGCCGCTCGCCCGGCGGTGGCTGCGCCTCTGCTGCCGCTCATGTTCTTGGCCGCGACTGCCATGGCTCCTCCTCCCATCCGCCGCCGCGCCCTGCTTCGTCTGCCCCCTCGCGGGGAGTAGGCGCGGCCGGCAAGGACGAGGTCGGTGACGGGAGGCCACCCCGGCCGCGCGGATCTGGGACGACGCAGCCACCGTGTTGGAGGAGCCACCGCGTCGGCCGGGGGAAGCAGTCGCCCGTAGGATGGCCGCGCCTGCCGCCGCCGCGACGCTCCTCCGGATCTGAGGAGAGAGAACCTGGGAGAGAAAGAGTGAATTCAAATGAGAGGAGAGGGAGAAAGCGTGCCCTCTCTGTATATATATATATATATATTTATGAAATATATGACAACTAGTAACATTATATGATTAGAAAGGTTGGTTCAGTGGAACCACGTAGAGGTTGGTTTGAGTCCGGGCTTCCCCAGTTTATTGGAAGCCTCAAAGTAGAATTAGTTGTCTAATATATATATATATAATGCTTCTCATTGATTTTCTATATCTTATTTATGGTATATGACGTAGTTTGGTAGAAATACTCTAGAAAATTTTCCAACCATATGCAATCCGATAACAAGGACTTCATTTGTGCCTTGAGATCACTAATTTATTTGCATATGTCCACTTTTCTATATATATATATTTCTTCTTATACTTTAATCATTATGATTTCCATTACCTTTTTGAGAAGTCTCAGTAATACCAGCAGATTTTTTTCTTAGTTTGACAATATATTAAAATTAAATTTTGATTAAGATTCTTACCGAGCTCCAGATAAGCTTATACTTATATATATTCTTATAGTTTAGTTTATTTTCACGCATATATTGAGAGCCTGGAAAGATGAGAGTAATTTTTAGGCCTTATATATTTTGATCTTTGATACTTGATCTTTTTTGAAAAAAAATTATTTGAAAAGTGAGGAGATTTTTTATTGATGAATTTGATGACTTCTTATATATTGTGGGTGTGCTTAGATGAATATCTATTTTTATATATAAACTGTTAGTCTAAAACATAGAAAAATTTGAGAGTTTAAATTTAGTTTGATTATTTGATGTTAGCTTATACGTTAACTTAATTATAAAACTTGATTTACTCGAGGATGAGTAAGGTTTAAGAGTGGGGATGTTGTTGACGTGGCTTAGGAACGAATATTTTGTATCATTTTACATAGTTTTTCATGGTTTTTAAGCGTCAACTATATCTTTTACTAACAATTATCACCGATTATTGTGGATTTTGCAACATTGTCTTGGAAATATGCTATATGTGATTTTTTTAGATTTTTGACCAATTTTCGCAAATTCACAATATCTACGTCGAGTGAGAAAAGACCACTAAGATGACATTCATTGAAGATGATGAACAAGGAAGACTTAATTAATTCATGCCCCACTCTGTGTTAACCAAGGCTTTCTAATTAGAAGCTTCAAGAAGGTATCAAGAGCTACAAAGAATTGGAGATAATTGTTGGAGGCTCTTCACGCGGAAGTATTCCAAGGTATCGTATTTATTTCCACAGAGAAGCATTGAGATAGAGATATCAAACTATCATTCATCCAACGTTACTATTCTTTCCCGTCAACCGATAGCTAGTAAAGGTTGACACCAAACACCATGTGATAAAAGCCAAACACCGTTGGCCAGAAAACAGGTAAAGATAGGAGGACAACGAGACAGGGACTGCAGTACGGTCTTCTATCTCTGCTAGCATACAAGAGCTATCCGTGCTAAGGGTCGAAAGGATCTCAATAGGGTTATAACTTGCGTCGAGTGAATTCCAGAGTCTCGAGGGTACTAGGGGTAGATAGTAGGTTCCGAAAGAGAGTCTGACTAATACCATAGTAGGTTCCGAAAGAGAGTCTGACTAATACCTACGGGCCTCCCGAATGACGGGCCTGGACTACACAGGCATACCCCACGCTGTCACCGAGTGAGGCTACCAAGCAAAGCCGCGTGGAGAAGATGGGACGCTATCGCTTGAACAACAATAGCTCGTCCTTTGCAAGAGGAGAGGAGCTAACCAGAGCCTAACGTCTAAGTCTAGGGTTGAATTGTAGCACCGACAAGCATAACAACGATCAATCAAATCTAACTTAGCACAACTCAGGCCTCAAACTTGGTATGCCTAAAAGGAAAAAGGTGCTTAATAGCTGCATACATACGAAGCGAGTAACTAACTAGAGCAGAAGATAAGTGCATAAAGTAGGAAAGTAAAGTACTCACACTTGTCAAAAGGAAAGTAATGCTTAAGATATCAAAATAGAGTACATTACCAAAGATTCTGACCGACTCTGATACAGCAGACACTTCTCTAACTCCTAATTAAACACTGCTTTCAGAATGGAAGCACCTCCCGTGGGACGCCTCCTAAAGAGAGAGAGAGATAGTTATATGGTGAAAGATACAAGTGAGAATGAGGGGGTGCCTCTCTGTTTATAGCTCGAGGTAAGGGGAGGTCTTACATGGGTTCCTAAGGTGGGATTAATCCCCCCAAACCGTTCTTGGGCTTCTAGGTGGGCTTGGCTGCGCCATGTGGGCTGCTCCCCACACCTGGTGCTGGTGGGCCACGCCCTGGCCATTGCGCTGTATGGTGGGGAGCTGCTGACATCAGCGATGACTTCAGTAGTGCTTATATTTTTGTATTTTTCATATCTTTTCCACCGGAGCTCCAAATGAGGCAAATAATATGTCCGTTGGAATCGTCTCGACGAGCTCTACGTAATGGTGCAGTCCTTGATGGCTTTTGAGATACTTTTCAGATGTGGAATTTGCAAATCTTATCTCAACCCCTTCTATGCATGATTTCTCTCGTGCTCCAAATGATGTTCTTTTGCATGGAATTTGAGCTTCTCCCTGTGATACATCGAAAACCACCAAAACTCGTGGAATTCGTCAGTGTTAGCTGATTAATTTATGAAATTTTATCTATACCCCATTTATTTACCGACAGTTGGTGGTCGAAACCTTGCAATGACGACCACCAACACACCTCCAAGCTTAAACTTTTGCTCGTCCTTGAACAAAGCTAAGACTTAGGCTCGACGGATTAAGAGTTGCATCGATGTCAATGTCCTGCAAGTATTAAGTGTACAATCCAACACTCTACCTTTATGTTTGAACAAACTGCATAAGTGTACCCAGACCTTTTTATCCATACCTGTGGGGCTTCTGGCATTTCTTACTTTGTCTTTGGCAGTTGAGAGATGGAACAATCTCAGTAGAGTGTCACCGAACTCTATCTCTTTTCTGGTTTCATGCTCGGAGGGTTTTGAAAATTTTGAAATGAAAGTGCTAAGTTCCTCAAATGGTACACTCAATCACTCAAGTGGTTCTGTATTTCCTCACCAGGCCATTAGTCAAACTTTTCCCTATCAACTAAAGGCTTATGTGGACCTCAAGGTAGGGATAAAGTTAGCTTAACTATGTCACGTATTTTGTTAAGTCAAAGATTGGTCCCAGCGAAGTATGTGATACTTCTCATCCCGATCAAAGGAAAAAATAGGTTTCTTTGTGGATGGATATGGTCTATGGATAAAAACTCCTTATTTGATGAATCCCCTTTGAAACTTTGAAGCTTGTGAGTACATGGAGCTATCTTCTCTCCTTTTTTTTCACTTTTTTTTTTCTCTTTTTCTCTCTCTTTTTTTTATAGCTCCATGTCTCCTTCTTGTATGAGAACTTTGGGAATATTTGCTAGAATATGACTGGAGTAGTTATTTGTAAGACCATATTTGTGGATGGATAAGTGGATGATGGATATGATGGTGGAATATCTGGTGTAAGAGGATGCTTGAATCCAGTATAGATTTAAGCATGACTAGATAAATAAAGGCTAGCAAATGAAGGTGTATGTGAGGTATATTGATCGCAGCTTGAAATGCCACTCCTCATAAGAACTCAAAATTTGACAAAACTCAACATAACAAAAGGTAGCATATGTAGATGTTTATCATGTAAGCATTTGGCTCTGGATAGGCATTTAAACAACTGAGGAACTTTCTCATTTTGATTTTTAAAAAAGAAAACTCCGAGAATTCACCTTACTAGGATCAAGAAGGGTTGAACTCATACTTTGATTATATCACATCTCACAGCAACTTAGACTCGGTTTGAAAGCACTTGCTCCCACAAGGTTAAAGACTAAAGGTAGGATCACGACGAATGCCAATAAGTTCAAATTCTAGGAGAGTGTCAAGTTGTAAACGAAATACTTACAAGAAATTAACAGAGCAACTATTCATCATTTCCTTTAAGCAAGGGTATAAACAAAGTTTTAGCATTATAGGAGTTAGTTTATTCATAGTAAAAACAAAATATTTTTATTGTTTTTGAAATTATGCAATTTTTTATAACTTTTCTTTTATTTGGGATAACAAAAAGTAAATATTTTTGGTGTCATGGCAATTTTTAGGATATAAGATATACAATTCAGCGCAGAGCATTCGGGGTGCTCACCTAGTGATATTCCCCCAAGCTTAGTTCTTGCAAGTGATTGCCAAGAAGTTGAGCTTCAATATTACCTGGCACTGCCTTCCCCAAGCTTGCTTGGTCTTTGGGTGACGACGATGCTGCTTGTGTTTGCTCACTTATGTTGGGTCCACTTCTCTCTACTCATGTTCCGTCATGCCGATGATACGTTGGAGTTGAGTCTTTGTCGCATCCGACGGGTAGAGTAGGTCATTGATGTTAACACTCTTCTCAACTTAATGCAGAACATTTCCAATCTCTTTTAGCGCTCAACCGTTGTCGTAGGTTGAATATCGAGGTCCTTCCTCTCAGGGGTTGGGTCAAAGAATGGGTGCCTCTCGGCATATCCTCCCCCAAACTTGTGGCGTGATGAAACAACTTTTTGTTGAGAGCATATCTTCGTCCATGTATGACAAACTTCTGTTTTGATTTCCCTTTGTTTCCAGTGGAAGGCGTTGTCCAATCATGGTATAGAGAGACACCCATCATGTCAGGAAATGGTTTCATGCTAGCTTTTTCATCCTTCTTCATGATCTCCACAAACCATCCTTCTACCTTTCCTTGTATGTTAGGAGCCGACATGCGCAATTGTCTACCTAACAAGTACTCAACTATTGGGCAGGGTAGCTAGACAGCACTACTAGTAGATCCTATGGCCGTAGAATCTTAGCATGCCATCACTAACAGACTTATAATTTAAAGAAACGTCTAAGAAGAGAATGCTAGAAATGCCTGTTAAAGGGGTTTACCTTCATCGAGCATGAAGCTAAAATTTTCATCTCAACTGAGAATGTACCTCCTCAGAGGTCCATCGGTCTTGGGCGTCGCAGAGAATATGATTCATGAAGAACCTTTTTCTCCTTTTCTTTCCATGGTTGGTCGACTGGAATGTTAGAGTAGCGGGCATAATCGCTCGATCGTAGACGTGGTAATGTAGGTTGTTTCTCATTGCCACCGATTGCTTGTCAAATGCCAGACAATTTTCTCCCCAAGCTTGGTTTCTGCATTGAATGCTGACTCCAAACTTGCTCCCTATCATGTTTTTCTTGGGCTGGTACTTGTCGTGCATGACATGTGCCACCAGTCGTTGTCTGCCTTTGTGCCACACAACCATCGACTGCACGTCATGACATCGACGTTCCTCACCTTGCTTGGTAAACATTGTGTTTGCCTTTGTGGTGCTTAAGACGGAGCTCCCCCGCAATGGGAGATGTCTATGCCGGCCGCTTTTGGGATCTACACCACAACTCTATCGGGTACGCAAATTTCCCATGGAGCAGTAGACCGGTCTACTAACTTGCAACTTCAAACACTGGATGATAGCATAATGTGATATGCCTTCACGTTCTTTCCTGATATATATGGTGTGTACTTGTAGTGCGGAAGTTATTCAAGATTTCTCCATTGCTCACTACCACCATGTACTTTGGTATGCATATCACGATGTTTTCATTTCCCAAGAAAGGGGCTAGACAGCCCACAAGAGGTCTGAGCATGAGAGTGCCGGCCGCAGGGTCTTTCTTCTCGATCGTGTGGGGATTGAATGCCTCCTTTAACAGGTTAGTGTACAACAAATACAAGGGTCCAAAATATATAACAGTATTGACCACCGGGCCCATTGTTCACCAAGTGCTAGTAAAGAAAAATTCAATCAACACATGGCACAAACCATGTTGCGAAACCATGACTTCCATCTCCCAACTTTCACTCAATCTAGTCTTAAAAAAAAACGGGTTGAATTGTGAACACCTGGATTTGTGTCTCCATTGAACTTGAGCGAACCGGCTAGTTCAAGAATTGCGGCTCATGAACTAGGAGCGGAACATCACTACCAAAGTCTACACATAGCTCATTTACTCTGACATATCGTTTGATGAAAAGAAGCTAAAACAACCTAAGCACCACGCTTAATTTGTAAATTAGCCTCTGGGCAGGCACAAGGCCCAAGCTATGTTTGATAAACCATGTTGCACTGTAGACTTCATGTAGCATGAAAAACATGATCAAGATTTACTAACGGATAGAGCAAAGTGAAGAGATGGTTTTCTATTTTTCTATTTTTTGGATTTTTTAGATAAAAAGAAAGAGCAATAACAAAATGATGAATAACAGAGTGATATTCTAACTCGGCGCTTCCCCAGCAACGGCGCTAGAAAAGCTTGTTGGCGGCTCTTAGCCTACTGGATTTTACTCCACAAGCGCACAGAGTCCGCTGTAGCTTTTCACCCGGGAGTATTCCAAGGTATCGTATTTATTTCCACAGGGAATCATTGAGATAGAGATATCAAACTATCATTCGTCCATTGTTACTACTCTTTCCCGTCAACCGATAGCTAGTAAAGGTTGACACCAAACACCATGGGATAAAAACCAAACAGCGTTGACCAGAAAACAGGTAAAGATAGGAGGACAACAAGACAGGGACTGTGGTACGGTCTTCTATCCCTGCTAGCATACAAGAGCTATACGTGCTAAGGATCGAAAGGATCTCAACAGGGTTATAACTTGCGTCGAGCGAAATTCCAGAGTCTCGAGGGTACTAGGGGTTAGATAGTAGGTCCCGAAAGAGAGTCTGGCTATCACCTACAGGCCTCCCGAACGACGGGCCTGGACTACACAGGCACACCACACGTTGTCACCGAGTGGGGCTACCAAGCAAAGCTGCGTGGAGAGGATGGCACGCTACAAACGTGTTCAAGCGAAGCTTGAACAACAATAGCTCGTCCTTTGCAAGAGGAGTGGAGATAACCAGAGCCTAGCGTCTAAGTCTAGGGTTGAATTGTAGCACCAGCAAGCATAACAATGATCATTCAAATCTAATTTAGCACAGCTCAGGCCTCAAACTTGGTATGCCCAAAAGGAAAAAGGTGCTTAACAGCTGCATACATACCAAGCGAGTAACTAACTAGAGCAGAAGATAAGTGCATAAAGTAGAAAAGTAAAATACTCGCACTTGTCAAAAGGAAAGTAATGCTTAAGATATCAAAATAGAGTACATTACCGAAGATTCTGACTGACTCTGATACAGCAGACACTTCTCTAACTCCTAACTAAACACTGCTTTTAGAATGGAAGCACCTCCCGTGGGGCGCCTCCTAAAGAGGGAGAGAGAGAGTTACATGGTGAAAGGTACAAGTGAGAGTGATGGGGTGCCTCTCTATTTATAGCTTGAGGTGAGTGGAGGTCTTCCATGGGTTCCCAAGGTGGGATTAATCCCCCCAAACCGTTCTTGGGCTTCTAGGTGGGCTTGGCTGCGCCATGTGGGCTGCTCCCTGCCTTAGTGGGCTACTCCCCACACCTGGTGTTGGTGGGCCATGCCCTGGCCATTGCGCTGTATGGTGGGGGGCTGCTGACGTCAGCGATGACGTCAGTAGTCCCTATACTTTTGTATTTTCCATATCTTTTCCACTGGAGCTCCAAATGAGGCAAATAATATGTCCGTTGGAATCGTCTCGACGAGCTCTATGCAATGGTGTAGTCCTTGAGGGCTTTTGATGTACTTTTCAGATGTAGAATTTGCAAATCTTATCTCAACCCCTTCTATGCATGATTTCTCTCATGCTCCGAATGATGTTCTTTTGCATGGAATTTGAGCTTCTCCCTGTGATACATCGAAAACCACCAAAACTCGTGGAATTCGTCAGTGTTAGCTGAATAATGCATGGAACTTTATCTATACCCCATTTATTTACCGACAGTTGGTGGTCGAAACCTTGCAATAACGACCACCAACAATAATTATTAAATAAATATATCAAATATATCAAAGACTAGAAGACTTCATCAAATCTCGGCCCATATCAAAGATTCCAGAAGCCCAACAGTTCGAAAGGCCCGATACAAGCATTACTTAGGCATCAAGCAACGTCCCCATGAAAGATGGAAATAATTGGACGCATGGAGAGCGGTCGGCTGACCCCCGCCCCCCATACGTCGGTTGGAGTTTTCTTTTTACCCACAGCATCCCCAGGGTATAAATAGCGAGCATAGGCCCCCGAGACGAGGCATCCAATTCATTATCAAGGCGTGAAGACAGCGACAAGAGGGGCCACAAATAGAGGAGAGTAGAGGGTCGAGTTTCTAGTCTAGGATTAGAGTTCTTCTATTTCCTAAAGGTGATTAGAGGCCTTGCACGGTGCTCTAATTACCTAGCTCCAGAGGTCTAATTGTATCATCAAGGGAAGGTATGATCATGGTTGTAATCTTGATACAATTTATTAATTGAGCATTGTTCTTGTCTAATTATCATGTTCTGTTTTAATTACACATGTTCTAGCTGTAATTCACTTTATGTCTAGACGCTTGTTGATTAGATCATGTCATTAAGGGTGTTATTCATCTAGCGTTCTTGATCTCTAATCTAGTTTACTAATGATATAGTTGTGTTTCTAGTTTTTGTAATCATGGTGATTAGAGGTTCTAGTTGCTCTAATTATGTTATTAGACTATGTGAAGTGATTAGAAGCGCGTTCTCTAATTATGTATGCATGTTGAGAGTTTCTCGTCTATTACCTGGTTAATAGTGACAGTAGAGCCCGAGGAAAGGTTAAACTCGATCTAGGGGATTAGAGTGGTTGATTTTGATTTAATCATGCAATGATGAATATGCTTAAACATGCTTGTTTACCTTGAACTACTAGTTATCTCGCTACTCTATTCTTGAAGTGGCGCACATATATCGCATATGCTTTGGATCCAATTAGAGCTTGATTAGAAACCTAGTTAATACCCTTTAATTAGTGTTCTAGTTATGTTCTAATTGCTTATCTTATATTTATATAGTAAGTTTCTAGTTAGATTAAGCTAAGGATTGGTTTAGATTAAGGATTGGTTTAGAGATAGATTAGACTACCTTTTTACCCTTAATTTCCTATAAACTCTTGTTAATTTGATTATAATTAGTTCGTTCCTTGGATTGACCAAATCCACGATACTCATCCTGGGGAAAAGCTACATACGATACTGTCGCTTGCAGTATAAGGTTTGCCGTGCTTAAGTGCCGTCAACAGTCAAGAAGATCAACATTGTCTATGGGAAGAAGATCAAAAAGAGTAAACCCCCTATTGAAGGTGTGCCTTTCAAAAAGCAGTCCATCTTCTTTAAGTACTTGCCATATTGGAAGGACTTGAAGATTCCACACGCCATTGATTGTATGCACCTAAAGAAGAACGTGTTTGATAGCACTATTTGTACATTGATGGATGTGAAAGGGAAGTCAAAGGACGGCTTAAAGTCATGTCACGATCTGGTAAATATGAAGATCAGAAGTGAGCTTCACCCTGTGGAACAAGGCAATGGGAAATTTAAACTCCCTGCCACGAGCTTCAACTTGACATCAGCTGAATTGTGCTTGTGTCTTCATGGTCTAAAAGTGCCCACTAGGGTATCTTCTAACATCAGGAGTCTAGTATCCATGAAAAATTTATCCATAACTGGGTACAACGCTTATGACTGCCATATGATGACGACGGTGTTCCTTGCCATTGCTATATGGGCTATCAATCCAGTATTCGTGCGGATGGTGGTCACTCGGATGGTCTATTTCTTCAACAAGATCTCACAAAAGGAGATTCGAAAAGATGAATTGGATTCGCTGCAAGAATTCTACAATAAGACTATGGCTCAGCTCGAGATGTGCTTTCCTCCTTCATTTTTTGATATAATGCCGCACCTCATGGTACACATGGTTGACAAGATCCGTGCACTTGGTCCAAGTTACTTACATGATATGTGGGCATATGAGTGTTTCATGTCGACCCTAAACCGTTACGTTCTCAACCGTGCATACCCCGAGGGATCTATGATCGAGGCATATTGCACCGAAGAGGTCGTAGAGTGCTATAAGGATTACTTGGTTGACCAGAGAGGTATTGGGTTGCCTGCTTCTCATCATACTGGAAGGTTAGCAAAGAAAGGCACGAGGGGAAGGAAAACATTCATTGACAGTGCATATGAAGAAGTGGCAAATGTTCATTTTAGTGTCCTGCATCAGATAGAGATGATGACTCCTTTCATCGAGCAGCACATAGGTATTATCCGGACGGAAAACCCCGAACGCTTAGATTCCTGGATCATGAAAGAGCACAAACACCATTTCACCAGCTGGCCCATGGACCTGAACTTACCTGAAGGATCAACTGCCGAGGAAGTAACATTGAAAAGGCTGGCGTCTGGCCCATCTTCACGGCTCACGACATGGTAGGCGTATGACATTAATAGCCATACATTCTATACAGCTGTAAATGATAAGAAAAGCGTGTGCAAAAACAGTGGAGTCCGGATTGACGCCATCGATGATGTAACGGGCAGCAAGGTCACATATTTTGGCTTCATAGAAGACATATGGGAGTTGGACTACGGATCGAACATATAAATTCCTGTCTTTCGATGCCAATGGGTGAAACACCCACAAGGTGTATAGGCTGACAACTATGGACTCACAATAGTTGACCTTGCCAAGGTTGGATACAAAGATGACCCTTGGGAGCTAGCCAAATGCGTTGGACAGGTTCTATATATCCTCAACCCACGTCTTAAGAATCAGAAGCACATAGTTGTCGCCGGCAAACAATTATCGAAGTCGATGGTGTCGATTATGTCGAGACCTTCAATGACTATGACAACATAGAGCTTTTTACAGACCTACCAACCAAGATCAAGGAAGTAGAAGCAACAATTAAGGGGGTGAAGCCTTGGATACGCACAGATGGAGAGCCAAAAATTGTAAACGCCTAATGTTTGATTGTATGCCTTTGTACATGTCAAGGCCACTAATTAATGAATGCCATTTTATATGCATGATGTATGCTTTATTACATGTGATGTTTTTCTACCTTCACCCCCTTAATAAAATGAGAAGAATTAAGCAGGAGTGTTCGAATAAATGAGAACAATTAATTTACAAACTTAGTTTAGAAACCTATAAAGAAAACATTAAATTTAGAAACTTACTTTAGAAACCTAATAAAAGAAAACATTTAATTTAGAAACTTGGAACATATCATTCAATTAATAAAAGAATAGAAAGAATCAAATGAATCAAATGAAAATAAAAGAAAACGCCGGAGCGGTGGAGGCCCAGTTGGCCGGAGCGGCCCACTAGGGCACTGCTCCGCAACCCTCCACTGCTCCTACAGAAAACAGTAGGAGCGATTGAAGGTTGCACCGTTCCTACAGCTCATTCAGCAGGAGCGGTCGGTACCTTCCACCGCTCTTACTATTCTGTAGGAGCGGTGGACGGCAAGCACCGCTCCTGCAGAAAACAGTAGGTGCTTGCCGTCCACCGCTCCTGCTGTTGTGTCCACATATAAGTGGCGTGAGCGGAAGGCGAAAATTTCTAAGTCCCCGGCGTTTCAGTTTCTCTCTTCGCGCCATCAGGCTACCAAAATCCGCTGCCGTGCTACTCTCCTCCGCCGCCGCTCTCCTCCTCGCGCGCCGCCGCCGCGACGACCTCGGCGCTGGCCTCCTCGTCCCCGCTCCCGTGACATTTTGCACGCGACGCCGCCGCTCTGCCCCGCCTCCTCGTCCTCGGCTCGTCTACTCCGCCCCGCGCCGACCTCCTCATCCCCGCCACCACGACGACCTCGGCGCTGCCTCGATCCTCACTGTCGCCTCCTCGTCCTCGACGGCCTCCTCACCACCTCGCCGGCCTCCTCACCGCCGCCGCTCCGCCCCGCCGGCCTCCTCACCGACGTCGCTCCGCCGGCCTCCTCACCGCCACGCCGGCCTCCTCCTCGATCCCCACTGGTAAGTACTGTAGTTAGTGTAGTTAGTTTAGTTAGTTTAGTTAGCTAAATAGTTAGTGTAGGTGTAGTTAGTTTAGTTAGTGTAGTTAGTTTACTTAGTGTAGTTAGTTAGCTTATTAGTTAGTTGATTTAATTTAGTTTAGTTAGCTTAATGGTTAGTTGATTTATATTCAATTTTCTTGAGTATTCATTTGTCATTTATATTCCATTTTCATGTATATTCCATTTTCAGGTATATTCAATTTTCTTGTATATTTCATTTTCATATATATTCTATTTTCATGTATATTCAATTGTCATGTATATTCAATTTTCTTGTATATTTCATTTTCATGTATATTCCATTTTCATGTATATTTAATTTTCATGTATATTTCATTTTCATGTATATTCCATTTTTATGTATATTCAATTTTCATGTATATTCATGTGTCATGTGTATTCATTTTTCATGTATATTCATGTGTCATGTGTACTCATTTTTCATGTATATTCATGTGTCATGTATACTCATTTTTCATATATTTTCATCTTTTATGTATATTCATGTGTCATGTATACTCATTTTTCATGTATATTCAGTTGTCATGTATACTCACTTTTCATGTATATTCATTTGTCATCTTTATTGTAGATTCATTTGTCATCGATTTTCATTTTCATGTGTTTGAATTTTATAATTGTTAGATTACTTCGTCATCTAGAAAAAATATGGATAGGTCACCGTCGCAACTCGCAGAGGACAATGCATTTCTCGAAAAAATTCTTCTCGATAAAAACGCACTCAATTCCAACTCGGCAGATGACAATCTCGAGTTGGAAGACCCACATGCCGCAGACGTACTTGCCGCCAAACGCAATCGAGAGGTCGTGAAGGATCCTAACTACGTGCCCTCCCTCGAGGTGTGAGCCCAAACAATAATATCATTTAGTTGTAAGGATATAAATCATCGTTTCGCTAACACTCTCGTACCAAGCAGGAACAACAAATGGTCGAAGCTGACACTCAGTTCGAACAACAAATGGTCAAAGCTGACCCTCAAAAAACCGAAACAAGCAAGAGTAAACGTGGAGGAAAGCGAGCCAAGAACAAAATAGTAGAAACAATTTACACTGTGAGGGAGGTTGGCGTTGCTGGAGAACCACTGGAACCTTTTGAGGTAAGAGCAAAGTTCCGCAATGCCGTAGGGGTGGTAGCGAGGACATGGATGGAACCAACGTGGACTGATTGGCGGGAGGTACCAAAATCAAGGAAGGATTTCTTATGGACAGAGCTGAAAAAATGGTTTCAGTTCCCACATGGTACCGAGGAGAAGGCAAAGTCATACGCTCTTAAGCAGCTAGGGTGTTCTTATCATAAATAGAAAATAGACCTCACTAACAAATATTTGAAGAATGACCTTACTCCATTTGAGGAGTACGGTAAGATCACCCAAGCCCAGTGGGATGAGTTCAAGAGGCAAAAAAACAACTGAGAAAGCCATAAAGCTTAGCAAAGCGAACTCAGCGCTTGCAAAAAGAGATGTGCACAAGCCACATCTTGGGCCTAGTGGGTACACCGCCAAAGCTGAGAAATGGCAGAAAGAAAGGGAAGATTTGATAGCTAAAGGGCTACCTGACCCGTACGAAGGGTTAAATGAACGGACGTTCCAATGGGTCAAGGGCCGAGAGGTCAAGGTGCCCGGGGGAGAAAGAGATTTTGGTAAACCTGAGACCTAAGAGGTGGTTGAAAGAATCAAGTTTTAGGCAGAGCAAAAGAAGGAGGGCAAATTTGTTAGTGATCGGGAGCAAGATTGCTTGACCCAAGGATTAGGCACAAAAAAGCATGGAGGCCAAGTGCGAAGGCTCTAGTCCAAGCTGAACTGGAAGGAGGGGTTCACCGCGGACAGGCACAAATATAAAAAATACGATCGCTTCAAGCAAGAGATGAGAGAAACTGCAAAGGAGGTGTTTATGGAAGAGATCAGAAGTTTCTTGACGTCTGAGGGTAAACTTTCTATACCGGGCAGCACAGCTGGTCATCCTGAGATCCAACTACCCCCAAGTTTTCCAGTTGACAGCATCAAGTCTCCGACTCTTTGCCAGCTGCACGCTTGGAATACATGGAAGGACAGAGGAGGTAGCAAAGGCAATAGCGTTTCCTGGCAACGGTATTTTCCATGGCACTCCAATCCCTCCAGAATATGCAAGGGTCGAGGTCCTTACCGTTGAAGCAAAACACGCAGAAGAAATGATAGACATCCCCACGCCAGAGGGTATCCACTTCCTCGGCCAATCTGTGAAACAGTTCATCTTGTGAAATAAGAAATACATTTTCAACCTGGTACCACAAGAACAACTATAGGAACCCGAACAATTAGCAATCAAACATGTAAACATAGAGCAAGAACACATAGTGCACGATTGGAATTATGCAGATCCAGTTTCTCCGGAACATGCTATTGAAAAGCTGGCTACACCTCCAGATGCCGTTGAAAAGCCGGCTACACCTACCGATGCCGTTAAGAAGCCGGCTACACCTCCAGATGTTGTTGAGAAGAACGCTCCAGAACAAAAAGGGACATCCGATCCAAAGCCTGCAACAGAAAAATTAGACACATCTGTAAAGCAGGCCGAGGAGCCGGCAGCAGCACCGAAATGCGATACACGCGCGGTGCCAACATTTGTATGTACATATGAAAAAGCTGCGATACCGGAGGTGGACAAGTGGTTGAAGAAAAATAGGCAGGAAAAGATAAGGAGGTGACAACTAAAGCAGTTCCGATTCCCGACCTAAAAGACTACAAATCCTACATTGGACTGGACGAAATTGCCGATTTGCCGGATTGCCCCATGAGATACGAACGTGGCAAACCCTTCCTACCAGATTGGACTCTAAATAGTGAATACATGCCATAGGAGATGAAAAGATTTCACAATTGGTACCTGAGGGCAAGTAGACTTAAGGTTTCGGTAGTAATGGCCTCCATTCCCGGTCGATGTTTCAACACACTAACCAAGACTACAGCCGTCGACGTTTTGTAGTTTCAAAATATGTTCCGCCTAGGACAGGTGGACATCACTGTGATGACCCTTTGGTACATGTAAGTCTCCCTGCCAATCCCATTATGTGTGCATAATTAACGTAATATACTATCGTATTTAACATCCATTCGTTGTATAATATATCTTTCAGGATGCAGTGGCAAATGGCTAAAAGCATGGGCGATAAAAGAGTCAGGTTTTTGGACCCTTCATTAATTAATCAGGATAGCCACGACTGGCCACTAAAGCGAAAGGACGATAGCGACAAACAAAAAAGGAGAAGGAGGCAATCCGGCAAAAGTTATACAAACAGGCGCAGAGAACTATTGCCTCATATATTGTCACTGCCCTGACGTTCTTTTACGAAGAAAACCGATTTCGATTCGGATTTGGATTAGATGGGTAGCACCAAATTTTAGGTGGATGGATGCAAATCTTTTTGGCAGAAAAAATCCATCTTCATAACTATGAGGCTAGAAAAAAAATGATAATTCTAAAAAAAATACTCGTCCAAAAAAGACACCGAACAACCGAGACCACCAACTTCCTCAATTCTCACTTCTCATAACCCCATCTCACATAGACCCTACCGCAGCACCATATCCCCACGCTGACCCACTTGGCCCAACAAAGTGAGTAGCAAAACTCCCTCACAGGCCCAGGTGCAGGCCAGCCCATCCAAACCAGCCATATCCATCCCAAACCGTAGTTCGGTAAAACCGAGAAACTGTGTCCAATGGGTAGCAGCAGATTTTTTTTCTTTGCTTGTCGATCTTGCTGCACAGAGAGACCAATCCCGACTTATATGATCCATAATCCTACTCCTTGCCGATCAGCTTTTAGCCCCGATTTGTCAGCACCTCCGCTCTCGTCTCGAATTTGCTTGCCGCAAACCGAAAGTAATCTGGACATGAGCTAGGTGGACGAAATTTTGATGGCGGAAAAAAAACTCTCCTCTCTTTAATATTAGTAATATTAGGTATAGATTTGGACCTTATTTCAGCTCAATCACTTCGTTTCGTTCTGCAGCCTTTATTTCTTCAATCAACATTTCCACATATGCACACTTACCGTGTATCTCTTTTTACGCTTTCAGACATGCACAGTCCCCGTGTATGTCATTTTACGTTTCTCAGGTGGTTTTTTGTTCTTTATCCATACGGTTGCGTGCGTGTTTTCCTTTTCCCATCTTGTTCTTACTTATTTTTACTTATTCTTTTAGTACTTTAAATATTATTCTATGCCCTCCGTTCACTAACATTTGATATTTTTAGATTGAACGACTTCTATTTTAACTCTTACTTTCCTTTTTTATTTTCATATTATTATTCTTTAATTGAATGACTGTTTTCTCACTTATTTTTTTCTTTTGTGTATATTCTATATTTTTTTCTTTTTTGCATGGAGCATTTGTCATGTTGATCGTTTGGGGATTTTTTTTATTCTCATTTTTCCGTAAGTACGCAACTCATATGTTGTTTTAATTTCAACGATTATATTCTCCCATAAATATGCTATGTAACGTCTTCAATTTTTTTCTCTGAATTGTTGCTCCGTGAAATGTCCCAATCTGGTGCTCTTTGTTTTTTCATCGTCATGATTTTTTCTTTGTATAAGTATATCTGGTATCGTTGTTATTATTCCCATCGCAAACACATTGTGTGATAATGATGTTCATTTTTTCCATGAGTATTATGTCTAGTACGGATGACCTTTCCAGTTGGGTTTTAACAAAATCTGATGAAAATCGTTTTCCGTGTATTTTAAAAACAATATTCTAAGCAAAATCACTAGAAAAAGACATCAGAAAATAAAAAAAAATAGGCGTTTCTCGTTTCCGATCTACATTGTGAAATGGCTCGTCTCTTTTGGTGAGTTGTTGCATTGTGAAATGTTGCTCAATATTGATGTTCTTTGTTTTTTTACCGTTCATGATTTTATCTTTATACGTGTATCTTATATTATTGCTATTTTTTTCTCCACAACTTTTTTCATCATAAGTAAGTTTTTGTGGCAATGATGTTTTTTCCATAAGTATAATATTGATGACCTTTTCGGTTGGATTTTGAGCGAAATCCTATGAAATTCTCTTTCACTATATTTTAAATAACATTCTTAGTGAAATCACTAGAAAAAGACACCGGGAACTAAAAAAATAGGTGTTTCTTGTTTTTCTGATCCACGTTGTGAAATTGCTAATTTCATCATTAAATTTTCTTTACAATTTGTTTTCTTATTTTGATTTGTATCAGTTTTGTTATTCGAGTTGAAAATATCCTACTTACAAACTAGAATATTGTATTTCCAAAGTTAGAATATTTAATTTAGGAGGTGAATATTTCTTTGTGAAACTAGAATATTGTATTTTAAGTATCGAATATTCTTTTATGAAGACAGAATATTCTTTTTCTCAGAGTAGAGTATTCTGCTGGTGAAGTTGGAATATTTATTTTGTTCACATCGAATATCGGTCTTTTCATGAATATTTTATCTGAAAATACATTTTTTATATTTTTTTCTAAATATATTCATATGTGATCTTGTTCTGAAGGTTTTATTGCTAGGAACACGATGGTGCAATCAAAATTTCATTTGAACTTACTGTTTAGCGGATATAACATTTTTTAAGTTGATGTTTGTATAGGGTCCACGTAACGATGACATAAGAAACATGTTTTTCTGCTATTTTATCGTAGCGAAGAAGCGTGGCCCATAACAAAAGAAACAGCCCAACAAATAATAAAATACTGAGAGGTGGCCCAGGTGGACTGGAACAGCCCCAGGAAGAGGGGGATGCACTGGAATAATGCTGAGTTTGTATTCGTCCCTTCTCATATATATTGCTCTATCTCTATTGATTTTGCTCGGTCTTCAACGCTTCTGGTGATTGCACCCAATGATATCTGCCCCAAGCATTCGATTTCCAGTAATTTCTCAAGTGGAGCTGCAGAGCCATCGTTGGATTACAGAAAGGAGACCCGTGAAAGCCTAAATCTAGAGTTCCCGCGGGGAGCGGTAACACATGGGTGAGTTATTTTCGTCAGCAATCTAGCATCAATTATTAGGAATCAAGTAGATCAAGTGATTCCCGGTGATGTGTTCATTTGTTCTGGCAGAACGAAGGCGGGATTTGAAACCTGTGCGTTGTCAATCTAGGATTCAATGCAACTGTATGTCTGTACTTCACACCTACAAGTTGTTTTTGCAAGTCATTACTATTTTTAGGTTTTATTTCTATTAATGGTGAGAGCTAATGAACCGGTCTCATTGCTTTCCTGGTGTGATGAGTGATTGTCAACGAGCTCAAACCCTCCGATGGACTGGAGGCCCTCCGATGGACTGGAGGTAGATGATGAAAATCTCGATGGACTGAGACAAAAGCCCTCCAATAGACCGGAGGCAATGCTCGGCGTCGGTCGGTCATGGAAGCTCGGTACATGGAGGGGTGGATTGACAACGGTGGTGTAAACCCTCCGATGGACCGCGAGGCAACTCCGATGGACTGGAGAAACCGGATGCCACCTTGGTGCTCCAACTAGAGTGCATGCGGGCGAAGGCGTGCGAGGGAGGCTTTGGCGGCTTCAGCACAAAACTGCCACCCAAACTACCCAAGGCTTGGTGAGTTGGGCCACGACTCGCCAAGACAGAGAAGATGGGCTAAGTCCGGCGCAGACGGAGACTTCCTAAAGTTTTCTGGTTTCTGATTTCAAAACCGGGGTGCAAAGGTGGATTAGACTACTGGCCACGTGGAGGACATCCAAGGATTGCGTGGAAGCTAAGAAGATGAAGTCTTCATCGTGGTCATCCGTCCCCGATATTTCGCGTTCTTTTCTGTTTTAGCCCCTCCGGACGTTTCTAATATTAGGGGTCTATGTGTAAAAATGCCAAAAATAAACCGGTATATAAATAGCCTAAGAACTAGTCATTAGAGGGTGTCTTGGCAGCTAGGTTTTCATTTTCTTAGGGTAATTTTCGTCCTCAAGCTTTTAGCTCCAAGTTTAGGAGGGTTAGGGTGAGATTTAGCCTCCAAATCAAGAGGGAAGGTGAGGGTGGTTGCTTGGGACGAAATCCTTCGTTGTAATCTGACCTAAGACCTCCTTTGAGGATCATAATCGAAGTGGTTTCGTGTAGCAATTTTGTGTGCTTCTCCTCCCCTTGTTCTTTTTGGTTTTTGGCTTCAATCCTTGGCTTTTTGGGTGTTTGCTTTGGCCAAGGTTGATCCTTTGTTTTCCTTGTGTTTTGGACTTGCAAGGATGTGGAGATTATGACCTAGTTCATCTCAATCCCGTTGGATTGCCACGAGCAAGTCGTTCTTGAGTTTTCCACTTTTTTGCCCAAATATTCACCTCTTCACGAGATCTAAAATTTCCACTAATTTCGTGATCTTTTTCCATAGATATTTTGGGAATAGCTTTGGAATGGAGCTAGAATAGCCTGTGCTAATTTTTGTGAAGTTTGAAGAAGATTTGGTCAAGTTTGAGCTTTGAAAGCTCAAGTTTCGGGTGGCTGTTTTCTGTCTGTACTATATCGTCCGATGGGTTTCTATAATGTCCGGTGGTTGGTTTAGTGGTCAAATGTGCTCCAAATGACCTGACATTTTGTGGAGCTCTTATCCTGTGAATCATAAAACTTCCACAACAATTTTAGAATTTTTAGAGGTGTTTTAACCTGGTTTTGGTATTTTTGTTTTAGAGTTGGTCTGTCAGTTTTTTAATCACCGGACAGTCCGGTAGGTGTGTACCGGACGGTTAGGTGGCTCTAGGATTTTAATTTCTTGCCCAATTGAGCTGAAAATTTGTGGAGTTGTTTCCTAGCCCCTTCTTAACCTTCAATAAAAATTTCATAATTTTTGGAGTTGGTTTGATTGGGTTTTGGTCCGAATCTTTTTGGAGTGTCTGGCTGTGAGCACCGGACAGTCCAGTACTTAACCACCAGACAGTTCGGTGGTCACAACTTGCACCAATTGGTCTGACTTTTTCTGGAGCTGTTCCGTATTGCCTTGTGAAGGTGTGGTAATTTTTTGGGGTGGTTTGGAGCTTTGTTTCTAGGGTTTTGAGATTTTTCCTTACAGTCATGTTTGTCTGAAATCTGCACTCTCCTGAAATTGGTTCCTTTTGCGCTCTTTGTCTTAGCTGTTTGAGCGTGTGCTTCCGCTTTGTGCTTGGTACGTATCTGTTCAGTGGACGGTACCAAGCACGTGTTGTGAGCTAGATACATATCATCTCAGTAGACGGTGTATAGCTTTGTTGGGGGTGTTGTTTCAGTTTGCACTATGGGGGATTGAGTTTGAGTTTTCAAGTGCTCCTATTCACCCCCCTCTAGTCGCACGTCTCGGTCCTACGAGTGGTATCAGAGCCAGTTAGGTTTCCTCATACCTTAGCCAGTGACGAAACCATAGCGACGATGACTTACTCCGAGAAGATTCCGGTCCTTAGGTCCGATGTCTATCCCTACTGGAAGGGTAGGATGAAGGCATTCCTTGTTAGTTAGAGTCAGGACATATGGGATGCTACTCAGAGTATGACTTTTGTGGTGCGTCCAATTGCTGAGGGTACTACGCCTGAGATCGTGGCTCAGCATGAGGCGAATGTCAAGGCTGTTAACTTTCTTTTTTCCCGACTTGGTCCCATGGATTATGAGAGAGTGAGTCACCTCAAGACTGCTTAGTGCACACCATGAGGGTATCGCGACCATTAAGGCCGGCGCGAACATAAGAATTTCATCCAGAAGCCGGGAGAGTCAGTAGACGACTTGTTTGATCGCTTTCAGTCGATCATTAACAAGTTGCGTGTCAACTCTGTCCCTGCTGAGCTCCCATAAACCGATCATCAGCAGGCTGTTAAATTGTTGTATGCTTTGGATAGAAAAGTATGGGAGATCAAGGTGAACTCAATCATTGAGTCGGTAGGGTATGATACGATAGGAGTAGAGGCGCTCTATAGTAAGCTCAAGGCCACCGAAGCAGATTACAAGATGAGGGATTCCCTCACTTGTACAGGTTCTAAGAGTCTGGCCTTGGCTACCCCCTCTAGTGAGTCTGCTACTAACCCCTTGTTACATAACTTTTCGTTTTCTGCTTTGATGTCTGTTACAGAGGAGCAGTTGGCGATGCTTGGGGATGAAGAGCTTTGTCTGGTGTCTAGTCACTTTCAGCGCACCTATGACAACCGGATGAGAAAGAAGAGGGGAGAGAGGCCCATGTGCTTGAGTGCAGAGAGGTCGGGCCACTTCATCGCCGAGTGCCCCAACAAGAACAACTATTACAAGAAGGAAAGAGCTACTCCCGCGATTCCGACAAGTACCACTCCGGCAAGCCAAGCTTTAACAAGCACCGCTCCGGCAAGCACAGCTTCGGCAAGCATCCATTCGACAAGAAGAACTTCCGGAAGGCTTTTAAGAGCTACCAGAAGGACAACCGGAAGTGGGACAAAGTGTTCTTCGCCGAGATCGGGTTTTGCAGCAACGGATCTTCTTCCTCTTCATCTTCATCGAGCTCAAGTGATGAGGAGATCACGTACAAGAAGGATAAGAGGAACAATCAAGAAGGTCCAGCTGGTTTGTGCTTTGTCTTCACCAAGTCCAAGCGCAAGCACAAGTTCAAGAGGAGCTTGTTTTGCTCTATGGCGCTTGAGGACAAGGATAACAAGGATGATGGCAGCAACTCTTCCTCCGATGATGAGGTAACTACTGAGCAAACCGAAATCCTTGAGATGCTAGAACAAACAGCCGAGAGCTAAAAGCCCAGGATAAGATGCTGGAGAAGGCAGCTAAGAAGCTGCAGAAGTTGAAAGCCCAACTTGCTAAGGCTTTAGAGGAGAAAGAGGGGTTGAGGAGTGTGAGACCCCGACCCAGTGAGTTTGAGTGCCCTACCTGTGAGTCTTTCGTGACGGAGCTTGGTAACCAGAGAGATAGGTATGCCAAGCAGGTAGAGGAGATAGATGGGCTGAAAGTTGAGTTAGGCAAACTCCAGTCCAAGCTGGATGAGCCTACTTTAAGTGGAGAGCTTGAGTGTGAGTCTTGCCCCTGTTTAGCTAGAGAGCTAGCTGTGCTGAAGGATAAGTTTGAGGGGTAGCTCAAGGAGCTTGAGGAGCTTAGGGCTAGACCTGCGCTTTTGGGTGCGTGTATGGTCTGTCCTACTTTGAGAGGTGAGTTAGAGCAGTTGAGATTTGACTTTGAGATTCTTTCAGCACCTACTGACACTTGTGAGAACTGCCTGACCCTTAGGATGCAGCTGGTGGATAGGGATGCCACCATTAAGAAGTTGGAGAAAGGTACTCCAGTGATATCCTCCCTAGACTGTGACACTTGTGTTGCTCAGACTGTAGTTCTGGAGGATCTGAGTGAGGAGGTGTTGTCTTTGCAAAATGACAACAATAGGTTGAGAGAGGTGCTGAGTTGGGTGTATGCAAGGCAACCCCAACTAGAGATGATTATTGAGAGCACCAAGAGAGCCGAGGGTGACATGAGTGGTTTCGGGTTTGGGAGTACAGTACTTCGGGTGAGAAGAGTTCACCGGTTATGATTAGAACTGCTTCTACCCAGCCAAGTGAGACTATTGATGGGATTTACCATGAGCCACCCAAGGCTGCCCCAAAGAAGCAGTACTGGATACCCAAACCTTCTAAAACTAAGCTGGACAAGATAATAGAGGAAAAGCTTAAGCCCAAGGGCAAGAAGCCAATCCAGCAGCCTGAGCCACCCAAGGCCACACCACCTAAGCCCAAGTCCCAGCCTAACCCAGTTCCTAGGAGGCCTGTCTACCACTATGAGTTCTGCCAGCGGAACGGCCACCTAGAGGAGTTTTTCTTTAAAAGGAAGCGGGTTGAGAGGCAGGAGAGAGCTTGGGGGAACCAAGATCAGTTCTATCAGGGTGGTAGGCAAGATCCTCCCTACCGCGGTGAGATGAGAAAGCGCTTTACTGGTGGTGAGAGAGGAGGCGGCTTTCAAGCCCGTGCTCCTGGTGGTGAGAGACGCCCTGCCGGTCGAACTCCTAGTTGTTTTCAGCGCGGCTATGGAACTCGTGACTGTGGCTTTAGGAGAGAGTTCGAGGGTCCACGTTTTACTAGTCGTGGTTACCCCGATCGTGGTAGGAGGGATGATTTCTTTGATAGTATTTACCCCTCGTTTGAGCAGATGGCTCTGCACTGGTTTAACAGTTTCACTAACCCAGTGTCGGACCGTCTGCCCCTCCATACTATCACTGATCTTACAGGTTTGAGTTCTGGAGAACATGTGATGAGTGAGACTTGATGGCTCTCCAGGCTAAGGTTGCTTATGTGGGCTTGTATCCTTTGTACATTTGAGAGCTTTATTCCTTGCTCTCCTATGCATTTTATTTAGCGTGTGCCATTTGGTTTGTGTTTCTTTTGGTACTTAGCTTTCTTGCTTGTATACTTGGTGGACTAGCCACATTTCATGCTAGCTTTCCTGATGCTAGTTGTATGTCTCCTTTGCTAGTCTAGTCTTCCTTGTTATGCTTATTTGTGATCTTTGTGAATCTTGTGCCATGCTTTCTCAGTTTTGACATTCACTTATGATTAGTTTGACTATTCTTAGCTTGTTTTTCTCTTTAGTAGATTTTGCATGCTAGGTTTGTTTTTGTTTTGGTGGGTTAGCCACATGACTTGCTAGGTTGTGTGATCCTTTCTTATACCATATCATGCTAGTTTGCTTGTGTTGGTGGACAAGTCACATTATCTGTTAGCCTGTGATAGCTCATGAACATCATGCCATATGGCATTTCAAGCGGCTTTTAGCTGAGAGCCTTTCAAATGGCATTGTTCTTGCCATGATATTCATGTGATATCACTTTTGTGATGCTTGCACTAGCATATTCTCATGTAGTCTAGCTACCTTGTATCATGATTTGGTTATTTTCGCCTTGGGTAGTGTAGATTTGTGCCTAATTGTTTTGCTTGAGCTAGCTTTCCCTTGTGTCTGTGAATTTTGTATATATTTGCTCACTTTGCTTTGCCGAAATCATGCTTTATGCTCAATCCCACAAGTGGTACTTTCCACAAGTGGCTTTTGTTATACATGTTTGTCTGCTTTAACCCCCTAACTTGAGCCAGGGACTATCATAGTTCATTGGTTTCTTTTGGTTCTCTTTTTTCCAGCTTTTATACAGCTAGTAGGCTCATTTTGAGGAGTAGCTTCATCACTGTTTTATCACCTTGGAGGAGGACACTTGTACTACTACTTCCACTACTACACGTGTTCCACCTCTACAAGGATTGCTTCTTGCACATACAGAGATGGACCCACTAAGGACGCAGGGGAGGTGACCTTAGGGCGTGCATGCACCCCGAAAGGTCCAGCGGGATCGCCTCAAGCTTTTGAGCTTGTCAGGTATATGATGTGGTTCTTGACTTCCTTTGGGAAGACTTTGGTCTTGGCTTCTTCGATGGTTTTTCTGCATGTTTGGATCATAGCATGCATGCCATTCATGTATCATATGCATTTTCACTTACACTAGCACTAGTGCTCATTTGGAATGACTAGCCAGTACTTGCTTGTGCTAGAGTGTACAGTTGCTTACTTGATCATGGTTGGCTAAGCTCTCTTGAGTCTGTTGAATACTAATTGTGAGCTAAGTCCTTTTATTTTTTGAAAACCAAAAACATGGTCACCACTTGACTTGGTTGCCTAGCATGTGTAGGAATGTTGAATGCTATGCTATCTTTTCATACCTGGATATGCTAGTTGTATGCCTTTGCTAAATTAATGTCTAAGCTTTTATGACACCTTGCTTAATTTGAAATCTGAGTTAAATGTTTACGAGTGGTGTCTTGTGCTGAAATGAAAAGATTCAAGTGGGTTTGCTTGTCACACTGATCTAGTTCGAGACAGCTTGCCTCTGCACTTTGGCATGAACTTGGATTAGGCTGTGTATGACCAAAACCTTGTCTTAAGCTTCTGATGGTTCTTTGAACCTAGACTAGGCATTGGTTGGTAAGAAGTGGCAAGATAAGTGAATAACCCCTGGCACAATATGAAACTTGCTAATGAAATACAAGTGGTTAAATCTGAAATATGTAAGTCTCTAAAATGCTTATGGCTGGTTGTGTATGCTTTGGTTGAGAGTAGCACACCTTATATGCATTGCTAGCATCTTGCTGTTCATGCCTATCTTGCTAGGTGCTATTTATGTTGGTGATGCTTTCTTTTAAACTACCCTGAAAAACATGCTAGCTCTTGATATGTGTAAGATAGATTCATTTGAGCTTGTTGCATCCTTCCTTGCCCTCACTTGCTCTGTATGCTAGAACTTGTGAATACTAGCTTTCCATCCCTTCTGAGCTCTTTCTGGTACACTCTCTGCATCTCATGGCATATTTTGAGGGGGGGTTGTCTAGTTCAGGAGGAGTCCTATGAACCCTTGATGTGTCTATTGTCAATAAGGGGGAGAAGTATTGGATATAGGGGGAGGACTCGGGAGAGATTTAGTTGAGGGGGAGCTTTGCATTAATTTTTGCATTTGTAATAATGCATTTCAGGGGGAGTTGAGCTTTTACCATGCTCTTTGCATTGGTGCGTTGAGCCTTTTGCCTCTGTCTTGAGGAGCCGATGCTTTCTTTTCTTTTGTTGTCTCATTGTGCCCTGTTTCTTTGCTTGTATTTGGTTCTTGGGCATTTTGAGCAACTTTCTTCTTTCTTTCTTTCTTTTTCGATTTTATGCTTTTCTCTTGTCTTTGTTCTATTTCATTTTACAGGTTGAAGGTGTTGACAATGCACTCATCAAAGGGGTGATTGAGAACCAATGGACCGACCTTATTGCTCTCTTGGTGTGATGAGTGATTGTCAACGAGCTCAAGTTCCGATGGACTGGAGGCCCTCCAATGGACTGGAGGTAGATGATGAAGACCTCGATGGATTGAGGCAAAAGCCCTCCAATGGACCGGAGGCAATGCTCGGCGTCGGTCGGCCATGGAAGCTCGGTACACGGAGGGATGAATCGGCAATGGTGGTGTAAGCCCTCCGATGGACCGTGAGGCAACTTCGATGGACCGGAGAAGCCGGGTACCACCATGGTGCTCCAACCAGAGTGCATGGCGCGAAGGCGTGCGAGGAAGGCTTTGGTGGCTTCGGCTCAAAACCGCCACCCAAGCTACGCAAGGCTTGGTGAGTTGGGCCACGACTCGCCATGATAGAGAAGATAGGCCAAGTCCGGCGCAGACGGAGACTTCCTAAAGTTTCTCGGTTTCTGACTTCAAAACCGGGGGTGCAAAGGTGGATTGGACTACTGGCCATGTGGAGGACATCCGAAGATTGTGTGGAAGTTAAGAAGATGAAGTCTTCATCGTGGTCGTCCATCCCTGATATTTCGAGTTCTTTTCTGTTTTAGCCCCTCCGGGCCTTTATAGTGTTATGGTCTATGTGTAAAAATGCCAAAACTAAACCGGTGTATAAATAGCCTAAGAGCTGGTTATTAGAGGGTGTCTTGGCAGCTAGGTTTTCATTTCCTTAGGGTAATTTACGTCCTCAACCTTTGAGCTCCAAGTTTAGGAGGGTTAGGGTGAGATTTAGCCTCCAAATCAAGAGGAAAGGTGAGGGCGGTTGCTTGGGATGAAATCCTTCATTGTAATCTGACCAAAGACCTCCTTTGAGGATCATAATCGAAGTGGTTTCATGCAGCAATTTTGTGTGCTTCTCCTCCCCTTGTTCTCTTTAGTTTTTGGCTTCAATCCTTGGCTTTTTGGGTGTTTGCTTTGGCCAAGGTTGAATCCTTTGTTTTCTTTGTGTTTTGAACTTGCAAGGACGTGGAGATTATGAGCAAGTCGTTCTTGAGTTTTCTACTTTCTTGCCCAAATATTCAGCTCTTCACGAGATCTGAAATTCCCGCTAATCCCGTGATCTTTCTCCATATATATTTTGGGAATAGCTTTGAAATGGAGCTAAGATAGTCTGTGCCAATTTTCGTGAAGTTTGGAGAAGATTTGGTCAAGTTTGAGCTTTGGAATCTCAAGTGTTTGGTGGCTGTTTTCTATCTGTGCTATATCGTTCGGTACTCCGGTGGGTTCCTATAAAGTCCGGTGGTTAGTTCAGTGCTCAAACGTGCTCCAAATGAATTGAAATTTTGTGGAGCCCTTATTCTGTGAATCATAAAGTTCCCACAAAAATTTCAGAATTTTTAGAGGTATTTTGACCTGGTTTTGGTATTTTTCTTTTGGGGTTGGTCTATCAGTTTTTAACCACCGGACAGTCCGGTGGGTCTGCACCGTACGGTCCGATGGCTCTAAGATTTTAATGTCTTGACCAGTTGAGCTAAAAATTTGTGGAGTTGTTTCCTGGCTCCTTTTTAACCTTCAGTAAAAATTTCATAATTGTTGGAGTTGGTTTGATTAGGTTTTGGTCCGAATCTCTTTGAAGTGTCTGGCTGTGAGCACTGGATAGTCCGGTGCTTAACCACCGGACATTCCGGTGGTCACAACTTGCTCCAATTGGTCTGAATTTTTCTGGAGCTGTTCTGTATTGTCTTGTGAAGGTGTGGTAATTTTTTGGGGTGGTTTGGAGCTTTGCTTCTAGGGTTTTGAGATTTTTCTTTGCAGCCCTGTCTGTCTGAATTACTGAAGTTGATTCCTTTTGCGCTCTTTGTCTTAGCTGTTTGAGCGTGTGCTTCCGCTTTGTGCTTGGTACGTATCTGTTCAGTAGACGGTACCAAGCACGTGTTGTGAGCTAGATACGTATCCTCTTAGTGGACGGTGTCTAGCTTTGTTGTGGGTGTTGTTTCAGTTTGCACTATGGGGGATTGAGTTTGAGTTTTCAAGTGCTCCTATTCACCTCCCTCTAGTCGCACGTCTCAGTCCTACAAATGGCTCGTGTTTTTAGCTCTAACAGATGACAAGATTGGATTCAAGTTCAGAGAACGCTTCATGCATTAGTGAGTTAAGACTTTTACTACCAGAAAATGGAAATTTCTTGGCGGTTTTGTATTTCCTTGGGTGCTGAAATCAAGCCCCCAAAGAAATATACTGATTCCTTAGTGGTAGCAATAAACAGCCAAGTAATATGCTTTTTTTTTACCGTTTTAGCAAGAAGCCAAGGAATATATAAATTTCATTGGCGGCTTTGAAGACCAGCCAAGAAAATTTAATAATTCCTTGGCTATTATTACATACTGTCAAGAAAAATGAACAATTTCTTGGCTGTCATTATAGAACGGCCAAGAGTAAAGAACGATTCCTTGGCTGCCATTATATAACCGCTAAGAAAAATTAATTTCCGTATTATTTAGACATGATTTCGTTATACCTCATTATACTTGTAAGGTTGGTGTTATATACCTCTAACAAGATTTTGTTTATGCCTTATTGTATTGGATTTCAATAGAACTTGACACATCACTCTAATTTAGTTTTGAAACAATTAAAGTAGAACAACCACATGCATGGTTTGTGTATATATGGGGGTTCGTGTACATGTTGGGATGTTACATCTCCATGATTGATGTCTACAATAAATCTCAAACTCGCAATTATTGTACACATACAATCATGAAGCCTTAATCATGGATAAACAACATAAATTAACACCCAAACACGTGAAGGATCATAGGTTACTGGACCAAACCAAAGTTTGTGTATGCCATGACAACATAATGACACTGATAATTGCATGTACACATCATCATTGTGCCCACATCAAGCATTTGTATCAAGACTGAACCGCTATCCAATCCAAACCACGAAAGACTATATATAATATAACAATGCTTTGGTTTGTTAAATAACACGGTATAATTCTTGGAGAGTTATCCAAACCGTATAAAAAAAAGCTTGGAGAGTTATTGAAACCCTATAAAAATCTCGGAGGGAATTATCCAAACAACATAAAGCACAACTGTCTTAGTTGAAAATATTTCTATATCTTTTGAAACTATCCAAACCATAGGAACTTTAACAAAAAAAGCAAACTCTAGTAAAGTTGCAGACATGCAGTATCCAAACCATAGGAACTCCAACCATATGTTAACAAAAGAATCCAAACTGCAGTAAGGTTCCAAACCATAGGAACTCTAACCATATGTTAACAAAAGAATCCAAACTGTAGTAAAGTCATGCAATAATAATCAATACCAAGATGCAGAAAAGCCTAGAGAAAAAAAATTGGGTTCCTGCGCATCATGTGCCCAAGTCGCGCGTTTGGCTCAGGCCAAATTGGCTAAAGTAGCGCTTAACCCAGCATACGCACGCGCGAAAGGCCTAGAACCCGCCTGCTGTTACCCTTTCGCGCCTAAGTCCCAACCCTAGATCCAGATCAAGGCAGCGCCGGCACCCGTGCTTCCCTCCCTCTCCCCTCGCCGCCCTCCCAAGCCGCGTGTGCTCTTCTATCCCCCACACCGCCGCCTTTGATTCTCCAAATGGATTGTTGGTGACTGATCCTGGGATTCTGCATCGACAAGGCCAGTCCCGACCTTACCCACTGCCCCAAGATTTGCATCCGACCGGCGGTCCTGAAGTGGTGGGGAGATGTGTTGCAGCTGCACGTGTGCTGAGTTTCTTGGAAAGATGCGGCCCGATTTGGGCTGTTTTCTCTCCCATCCTCTTCCCCTCTTCTCCTATCTGTTGGTTCAAAAGAGGTTGTGCTCTTGTTCTGCTAGTGTTAGCTATGGTTTTCTGCTCAATACACCATAAGCGAGTTGTATCCAATACCCCCCAAACCGACGGTTCCCATTATGTTTTCTCCCTTGCAGAAAACCATGTTTAACTCAAGTGACTAGTGGTGCTAGAGTTCAGCCACTCAATTAACTAGCCTTCTTCTTTACCGGTAAGATTTCAAACATTGATCAACTCAAAGTGAAACCATGTCTGTCAATACCTGCATTGGTCATGATTCCAATGTCAGTCAATATCAATCATAGATACTTTTGAAGGAAGTCTATGTCGCAGATCTAGTGCCCGTGTCCCCTTAACCACTAGGGTTCTTGATATGTTCGTTGAAGGATCTCGTGATCCAAGATCCACAGCGAGAGGACAGGGAGAGCGGGAGCACTGGTTCATACCTTGGGGTCGGAGTAGAGCTCGACCGGTGCCGTGGGGGGCAACGGGGTTTCCCATGGCGCCGGTGAGGGTGCGATGCAGTGGGCAGCGACGGGAGCGCGGTGGTGCTGGAGCACGCATAGAGGCGGCGCCTGTTGTGGCTCTTTCCTCCACTCCCGCACCAAGGAGATCGGGTCCTTCGGTTCCTTTCGGCTCGAGGAGGTACCACGAACGTTGGTTCGTGTGCCATCCGCATCTGTTCTTTTATAGCAGTGCGGGGTGGAAGGGGGCCACAGCCTTAGGGAGATTTTGGGCCTCCGATCAATGCCTTAGTTCTAGATCTGGGCCCGGTCAGGACATCTCCCTTCCAAGCCCGAGATCAATTCCAACATTCTCTCCATTGATCTCGGTCTATCTTGTTTCTTCAAATTCGATGCCCTATCCATTGATAGATTAATATATCGAGACCAATGCATTGCAGATGACTAGTTATGCGCCGGTGAACTCATCAACTACAATACACATTTCCATCTCAGAATGAAGCCCTTTTCATTTCTTCTTGAGATGGTCGTTCGATTAGCCCTAAATCTAGAATCGTAGGTTTTCCAATAATCCCAAATGTCGGCTATGTGTTCTCCGAACACACTGGGTGAAATACCTTAGTGAGCGGATTCGCGAGCATCCTCTCAACTATCATGTGCGCATTCTCGATTATCTATTCTGGATTTTTTCTTCACAACATAAATCTTAATGTCAATGTGCCTAGCGGCAATACTTGACTTCTTGTTGTCATAGTACAATACACCGCTGACTCATTGTTGCAGTGTGTTTGAAGTGGTATGTCTACCAACCACTCTTAATCCGGGTACAATTTTATTTAGCCACATTGTCTGCCCCATTGCCTCATGATAAGCTACAAGTTCAATGGCTTTTTTATATCATGTCTCCTACTACTGGAGTAAGCACATATTCAGACATGGACTTTATGGTGTCTCTGCACAGCGTCCAGTCTGTATCTTTATAGCCCAAAGATCTCTAGGGCATCTGTCTTTCTATAAATCATCATGAGGTCTTTTGTCCATTGTAACAATCACAAGGTTTTCAGTTAGTCAGTCATGTATCCTGGTCATAAAAGTCAAGGCGAGTGCATATTCGAGCACACATTTTGCCTCCGATCATTGAAGCATATGGAATTAATTCCATCTAATCTATTTCATATTCTTATGTCACTTTCATCTCATCTATCTCATATTCTTGTGACACTTTCATCTTATCTATCGCCCTTGACTATTGGAGTAGACGCTGCACTACGGCTTGCATACTATGTCTATTCAAGACATTCTTCAAGTATGCTCTTATTTTTGTCTCTTTGGATTTGAGTCCACAGGACATAGGATGCCTATCCCACATCTTTCATATCATGATTCGAGGACAAAGAATTTCTTTGTCTTTAGCAACAAATGCTCATCATTGCTAGTTAGTGGAATATCGTCCACATACATCATTAGGAAGTTATAGCTCCAATTCTTTAATCCTTGCATAAATACAATGCAATTGTCCTCCTCTTTCAACATCAAACTTTCTAATAGTCTTATCCAAACTTTAGGTACTAATACCTAGAAGCTTGCTTCAAACCCATAAAATGGATTTTATTTGGGTGGCAACCCATCTTTTCGTTTTTTTTTTCTTTCATGACAAAACCCCTAGGTTGAGTCATATAAATGTTTTCTTTTAGCTCTCCATTTAGGAGTGCTTTCTTGACATCCATTAGATCTGATTCTGAATCAAAATAAGCAACTAGCTAGTGCTATAATGATTCTATAAGAGTCTTTCGATGAAACAACAAGAAGGTTTCACCATTGTCGACTTCTTGTTCTACCACTTGCCACCAGCTTTCCTTTGTATGTTTTTGGTATTCCTTGTGGAATATCTCTTAATCTTGTAGGCCAAAACAAATGGCCTACTATATTAGCTCCTTTAGAAATTTAATTAAGTATCATACTAAAAGCAAAGTCATATATCTAATTTTATATTCTATCGCATCAAGCCATTTATAAGAGTTGGGACTTCTTATGTCTTTCTCATACCAAGAGGGATCTCTCTCTAAGGGTATATCATCGCTGAGATATGTATCATAGTCGTTAGGATCATAGATGTCTAACTTTCTTATAAGCACTCTTATAAGCACGTCTTATTCTGTGTCTATTTGGCTTCTCTGGTGGAGAATCATCAGCTATAGTCTCACCCACAGTAGGAGCCAGAGGCTCAAACACTGTGTGAATCAAATATTATTGTTCATTCATTGTCATGCCTAACGAACTAGCATCCACAGCAGGGGGTCACAACAACAGTCATTTAAAATGGAGGTGCAACCTCAGTAGGTATCGAGAATAGGGTTCTTCTACCATCGGAATTGGGATGTACATCCTTTACTCCTCAAGGTTCATTTCTCGGAATATCGTGCTCCCCCAGATTTTGTCATTGTCTGGAAACACTAAGTCTTGTTTCTATGTAGTTCATATGTCTATTTTGACAGTAAAAATTGTTTTTCTGGTTAGCCAATGGAATGTCACCTTACTGTCTTCTCATATAATCTCCCTTGAGCAGGGTCAATAGCCAATGGAATGGCAACTCACTATCTTTTCATGTTATCTTCCTTGGGCAGGGTAAATAGTCTTAGTCTCAGATGGACAGCCCCAAACTGCAAGTAATTTATCGTGGGCTTTCTCTTTATCTTAGTCGTCATCTTTATGAATGGCGGTCTAGAATACCCTCCATCCACAGGTTTACTCGGTGTTATATACTGGGCATATTGGTCATTCTCTTACAAAACCTTGCAAAAAGGGTTCTGAAACTTGGTCATATGGTGTATGGTGACCGTAGTACTCCTCCACCATCAGATATCACCTCTTTAATCTTTAAAAATGTGCTATCATTAAAATTCTTCTATGCAATTAATGCATCACTCTAAGTCTATGAAGTCTAGTGGATGGGGAGTTTCAGGTCTATGCAATTAATGCATCACTCTAAGTCTATGAAGTCTGGTGGATGGGGAGTTTCAGGTTTTAATCAACCAAACTTTCATATTCTTCCATTCGAAATGTGGCCTAAGCAATAGACACAATTTCGAAAAATGTTTCTCCATCATATCATTTCTTGCTTATAGCAACAAATGTATCTTTCTCTTTTCAACTTTGCACTAAGAAGGCAAAGAGAGTCTATCTCATCAGCTGGTGAGACTCACATTCTTTCAAATTCATTTCATTCAAAGAAACATCGCATAGGAAAAACAAATAAATCATATCTCATCAGAAGATAACACTCTCATTCTCATTATTACATAGAATAATGGACTCATGATTCCCAAAAAATGCAATGAATGTTGTCAAAATTTGTATCATAGAATCTGAAATCACGTTTCTCCACAAGGAGGAAACATATAAAAGTATCTCTTACGTACAAAACCATCATCTAATTCTCATAATTTCCAAATGAAATTATTTATGGCTTTGGACATAACATCTTTTGCATGAGCAAAAATTTAATTATTCTTATTGCTCTTAGCAGCATCTTTTTTTTACAAAATTCTTTCTTCTTGCAGCATATACAATCTTCCCCTTGTTGTCTATCTTGGAGCTGTTGTCACTGGTGTTGGCTCTAGTTCACTAAGAGCACTCACCATGTCTTCTTTCTCACACCAACTGGAGTTCTCACTCCTGTTTAGTGGTTTTATGATTCCCAACTCTCTGAGGGTCATAAAGTCATTCGAGCCTTCATAAAAAAAATAAGATATCTAAGATCAATACAGACTCAATAATGTTGTCTCTGAAAAGAATATCTTGCATGAATTAAACTTGACGTTGGTCGAGATTAAAACACGCTCATCTCTAGAAAAAAATATCTTGCACTAGTTGAACTTAACATTGGTCAAGTTCAAAACATGCTAACAAAATTCTCTTTTCAATCTTCAGAGACAAGTATTTTTTTTAATTCTCTGTATCCAATATTTCTGGCATGAATTAAATTCAACATTGGTTAAAAATAAAACATGCTCAAGTCAGTTCAATATTCTAAATTCATCGTTGGATGAAAATAGAGATAAAACAAATCATAATCAAGGCTCATATCATAGTCATGGCTAATCCTCAGAATCATAGGTAATCATCAAAATTAACGTTGGTTAAAATTAACGACAACACCATAAATCCATTCTCTACATGCTTTTCTCCAAGAATTATTCACGTTGGTTTCAAATTCATTAGAGAAAAGCATATTCATCTTTGCAGCGGAAACATCGTATAAATTCTGATTTCTATGTCTCATTCTCAGCCCCAAGAAATTTTATCTAATCACTTCTCGAGTGCATATATAAAACAAATATGCATGTATGTACATCCAAAAAAAACAGGGAAAAGACCTTCGCACTAATCATCTCGGCCGAAATGGCCCAAACCGGCCCAATGACCTACTCTGAGTGTGCAGTGGCAGTCCGCTCCCCGCCCCCAGGCCGCAGCCTATGTATGGGCCGTGGAAATGGCGCCCGCCGGCCCATCTATCTGTGCTTCCATCTGACTCGTCCGATCATATCCGACCGTCCACAATGGTTGTGTCTACGGTATAAAAACCGAAAAATCGGAGGGGCTGAAACCCTAGCTCCATTCTGTTCCTCCCCCACGCCCCTTCTCTTCTCTCTGCCAGTGGCGCATCGGCGGGAGGCCGGGCGACACCGCTGGCATATGCCGGATCTCTTCTTCCCGTCCTCTACCGGTGCCCTCGAGCAGTGGCAATAGAGAGAGTAGCACTTGCCGGCAATGACTCTCTGTTCTTCCACGCCTGCAATGCGGACGCGAGTGCGAAGCATCGTTTGGCCGGTGCCGTCGTGCGGCCTCTCGCCGGCGAGCGCGCTCCCGCTAGGGTTAGCACGCCGCCGTCGAGCGGCCTCGCAGCGGGGCTCATCGGCCCTGAGCGCGCGCTCCCCCAACTTTGGGGTTCACAACGGCGGCGCGACGAGCCTCGTGCCTCCGACTAGCGGCGATGAGGCAGCGGCCAGGTAAGGATTCTTCCCCTTTGTGGATTTCTTGCGCCGGGCGGGTGGGATTCTGGGGTTAGGGTTAGGTTTATAAAACCGATCCCCTTTTCCCTTCTCTGTGCGAAATCGAGCCAATGGCTCAAAAATCCTACCGGATATTTTCACTTCCTTTTCTTGTCTGTTTCCTGTCCAGGATCCGAGGCTAAAAGCCCATGATCCGTCGATTTCATCTTTAGTTCTTGACCCGAGAGTCAAACTTCCTAGGGTTAGGGTTGGTGTCACGCCCGAGCTCTTGATACCAATTGAAGGAAGTCTATGTCGTGGATCTAGTGCTCGTGTCCCTTACCACTAGGGTTCTTGATATGGTCGTTGAAGGATCTCGTGATCCAAGATCCACAGCGAGAGGACAGGGAGAGCGGGAGCACTGATTCATACCTTGGGGTCAGAGTAGAGCTCGACCGGTGCCGTGGGGAAGGGGGGGCAATGGGGTTTCGCATGGCGGCGGTGAGGGTGCGATGCAGTGGGCAGCGACGGGAGTGCGGCGGTGCTGGAGCACGCACAGAGGCGGCACCTGCTGTGGCTCTTCCCTCTATTCCCACACCAAGGAGATCGGGTCCTTCGGTTCCTTTCGGCTCAAGGAGCTACCACGAACGTTGGTTCATGTGCCATCCGCGGCTGTTCTTTTATAGAAGTGCGGGTGGAAGGGGGCCACAACCTTAGGGAGATTTTGGGCCTCCGATCAAGGCCTTAGTTCTAGATCTGGGCCCGGTTAGGACGTCTCCCTTCTAAGCCCGAGATCAGTTCCAACAACTTTACTTTTAACTCTATTTGTGTGGTACCTTTGTTACTTCCTATTTGGTTTGCCGAGCCTTTTTCTTGAACATACTTGGTTAATAGTTGGGATTTTCTTGTGAAACTAAAATTATCATGTTGGCTATCTTTTCAAAACAGAAGAAGAGCCATGTCAGACCGTAAATGGATGGATAGTGGTTGGTCTTATGGGAAGGCTCCCTCTACTGAATGGATTGAAAACACAAACCTTCCTTTGGACCATGCATTCTCTATGCCGAGTCTGGTGGAAAATGACACCATTTTCTGTCTATGCGCCTTTTGTTGCAACAATGTTAGTGAAAAAAGGTTTGATGTAGAGATGAACTTGTGTAAGTTTGGGTTTTTTGATGACTACAAAATATGGACATCACATGGAGAGGGTCATGTGGAAGTGTCAAGTGATGACAGCTTTGATGAAGTTGATCACATGGGTGATATGCTTGCCCACCTATGTCAAGGCAATCCACCACAAATGGATGAGGAGCCTACTGCTGAGGCTCGGGCTTTTTATTGAATGGTTGATAGTGATAGCCAACCAGTCCATGAAAACACAACACATTCATCCCTTTCGGCCGTGGAACATTTGTTAGCATTAAAATCAATGTACAATATGTCAACTGCACACTTTGAAGCAAACTTAGATTTGATCAATGAACTTCTGCCTTCTAAATCTATGATGCCCAAAGACTTCTACCAGTCAAAGAAATTAATGGAGGGTCTAGGTATGCCATATCAAAAAATTGATGTGTGTTATAACAACTGCATGCTTTATTACAAACACAATGAAAAAAAGGAGAAGTGTGATGTTTGTGGTACCTCCCGCTATGAGGAAGGCCGCAATAGAGTCCCACGTAAAGTATTGCGATACCTTCCCATCACAGATAGACTAAAGAGCTTATATGCACATGAAAAGACAGCAAACTTGATGCAATCTCACAAGCGGACCAGATCTAGTAAGATGGTACACCCATGTGATGGGGAAGCGTGGCAGTAGTTCGATGATGACTTTTCAAGCTTTATCAACGACCCTAGAAATGTGTGTCTTGCTGTGGCAACTGAGCTTGTGGGACGGGGTTGAAACTCGGGATGCTTCAGTCAAGCAAAGATTTACAATGCGAGCAGCCTATCTATGGTCAATCCATGATTTCGCTGCTTATGACAACTTTTCTGGATGGAACACTCATGGTAGGCTTGCCTGTCTAGTATGCTTGTGTGAAAGTAAAGCATTTAGGCTTCGTAATGGTCGCAAGGCATGCTAGTTTGATTACCATAGGGAATGGTTACTTACAGATCATGAATTTCGAGGTCAAGCTAATGCATTTAGAAAGAATATAGTGGTGGATGATGGACCTCCAAGACTTTTAATAGGTGCTGAAATCCAAGCCCAAATGAACACCTTGGTGACCGATACAAACAGTTACGGTATAACACACAATTGGACCCATGTTAGTTGCTTTTGGCAATTTCCATACTTCCATAAATTATTGTTGCGGCACAATATTGATGTGATGCATAATGAGAAGAACATGGGTGAAGCTATATGGAACATTTGCTTTGACATATCTGACAAGACTAAAGATAATGCTAAGGCTCGACAAGATTTAGCTGAAATTTGCAACCGTCCCTCAAAGCATTTGAGGCTGAAGCCAAATGGCAAATGGGAGAACCCTCGAGCCCCATTTTGCATTGACAAGAATGACAAGGGAACAATACTTAAGTGGTTTCAAGAGCTCAAGTTTCCTGATAGTTATGCCCCCAACATTAGAAGAGGGGTAGGCTGGGATGGGAGGCCGCTGGGGTCAAGAGGCTCCGAGGTGACCTGGAACCGACAAAGCCCGATGGCAAGGGGAGGGAACAAAAGGCAGCGGGAGCCTCGGGGCCCGATGGCTGCAGCCGTCGCGAGGATCGGGCAGCCCTGGGCACTTGGAAAGACTGTTGCGCTGTAGCAGTAGGGAAACAAAGACTCTGATATAATTTGTGCATGATGGATATTTAATTTTTGTTTTATAAGATAAAGAGATATATAATCGTGTTGATCTACAACTGAAGTGTCTATTTTATCCCAACGGCCGAACTGTTTATGTCTATTTAGTACTCCCTTTGTCCTAGAAAACAAATCGTTCTGGGTTTGTCCTAAGTCAAACTTTCTAAAGAAATATATTGTCATTTACAGAACCAAATTGATACCTAATGAAAATATATGTGACAAGGAATCTAACAATACTCATTTGGTACTATAAATATTTACACTTTTTCGTATAAATTTGGTCAAACTTTAGAAAGTTTGATTTAGGATAAATTCAGAATGACTTGTTCTTTGGGACAGAGGGAGTATGTTTTTAATCTCTCCATATACTTTTTGTTTAAGTAAAAAAAATAAATTAAAACTTCTTTCTCCACGTAATAAAATTTACTTCGTTTTGTTCTCGAATTGATCCAAATATTTAGAATAAGAGGTATATTGGAAGTTGCAGCTAGCGGCATCCTTGCACCGTGCGTGCTAAGCTGCACGTATCTACCTCGGCTGGAGCTCCGAGATGGACATCTCGTTCTCTGAAACCTTTGACGGCTGTTTATCGTCCGAGTGCGCATCGTCAGAGCTCCAAGTGCCGGTTCTTGCGTGATCTATGGCGGCGTTGGCGAAGCCGGAGCTGAAGGTGAAGGCCGGCCTCGCTGGGGCTCGCCTTTCGTCAGACGCGGTGGTTGGACTGCTGAGCATAAGCACCACCGTGGAGGCGTCCGGGCGGTCCGCCGGGTTCTCCTGGACGCAGAGCAGGCCGATCTCTATGCAGTTGAGGACCTCACTTTCCTGGTATCCCAACTCGGCTAGCAATGGATCCACCACGTCCGCCGTCAAACCACTCTTCCACTTGTCCCAGACCTGCAAACACCATGGATTTACGTGTCATGTACGCGAAACAGATCATCGGAGTCACTAAGAACAAGTAGCATGCACTTACATGGCTGAGCACAGAAACAGAGTCCATCTCAGAGTGGTATGGGCTGTTGTTCCTTCGCCCTGTCACCATCTCCAGGATGATGACGCCGAAGCTGAACATGTCTGACTTGGTTGAGACATGGCCCCAGTAGGCATACTCTGGGGACATGTACCCGCTACATCCATTGATGCAGAGTCACTAAGAATCAGTCGAGGGTACTGATTAACTGTATTGGTCGGTCACACGTTTCTCGGATGGTGGTACTTACAGTGTTCCAACGGGTCGTCTTGTTATATCTTTGGATTGGTCTCCGTGGAAAGCCCTGGCGATGCCAAAATCTGAAATTTTGGGGTTCATATCGGCGTCAAGCAGTACATTGCTCGGCTTCAGATCTCTATGGATAACCTTCAGGCGGGACTCTTCATGTAGGTAGAGAAGTCCCCGAGCGATGCCGTTGATCATAGCAAACCTCCTATTCCAATCCAGCTGCTGCCGTCTCATTGGATCTGCACATGCACACACAATAGCAAAACAAGGAGACATGATGAATCCGTATGAGTTCTCTCTGTCTTGTTTGTAATTTTATATTATTTGGAAACTTGGTTGAGACCGATGGATACCTAAGAGGAAGGTATCTAGGCTCCGGTTGGGCATGTACTCATAGATGAGAAGCTTCTCTTCTTCCAGGGACACGCCCAGGAGCTGCACCAGGTTCCTGTGCTTGAGCTTCGCAGCCAGCACGAACTCGTTCTTAAGCTCCTGGAATCCCTGTGAGGAGTTCCGTGAAAGCCTCTTAACAGCTATCTCTTCCTTGTCTTGTAATGTGCCCTGCACAAACCATATGAAGGCAGAAGCACACGTTCATACCATTTTCGATAAATCACTTGTATATTCTATAGTACTTCCTTTTACTTTAGTTTATTTATTAAGTGAAAGTCCGACATGCAAAAATCACTTTCAAACACTTAAAAACCACAGTTTTACAACAAAGCATCCAAATCAAAATCCGATCGCACCATTTTATTCGTTTTAGCAAAAGCTTTGAAATGAGATCATATTTAATTATGTTTTGATAATCCAAATAAATACGAGAAAGTTACTTTTTACGAAACAAAAGTTACTTTTTCATACATCAAATGTTACTTCTTACTATATTCACAGCCTACAAAACTTACTTTTAGAAACACAATAAAGTTATATTGTACACAGCTTTTAAAAAACGCTTTTGCGTTTTTGAACTTCAAATAAAGATACCGCTTGAGTATATTTGATGATACAAATCAAAATTATTATAGTTGCTTTCCAGAAAAAAATACTTTTCTCATATCAAATGTTACTTCCTTCTATGTTCACAAATTACGAAAGTTACCTTAATTTTCAAACTAGGAAAAGCTACATTTCGAGTACAAGGTATGAGAGTTTTTTTTTTTTTCAATTTGAACTTTAAATCAATATGCACCTAAATAGTATTGATCATAATTTACATGATATTGGAATTAGCTTGTGACTAATTCGTATAACAATGAAGTAAGTGTTGTTTCATCAAAGGTAACTTTTACGGTTTTAATTCTTATCATCAAAACGTATACGACTGAGATCTTTTATTGAAGCTCTTAACAAAACAATCACAATGGTACAATCGATTACGATTTAGACGTTCAATGGTAAACTTATGCATTTTTTAGATCACAGTTGATTTTTTTTCATTGCTAACATTATCATTTTGGCATGCAACTCAACGCACCAATGCATTGACCCATTTAATGATCTATACATAGACACCAACACAAAATAGGCCCATAATATTTTGATCCAAGACATAGCGAAAAATGTTCAGTAGCGCTCTCGCGATAGGGTTCAGTTGAGAGCCCTCTCAAAATAGATTTCAAGTTTCCATAATGCTACCTACTATTTTATAACTTCTATGTGTGTATAAATGAAAATGTACCTTGAACACTTCTCCAAAACCCCCCTCTCCAAGTTTATTTTCTTCACAGAAATTATTTGTTGCAGCTCTTAACACTGATAGATTAAGTTGATCGAGCTCAGCATATTCTATGTCGTCTTCTGTGTTCCAACTATTATCTGACATGACAAGCAACATATCCATAAGGAAAACATGGAGTTCATATAATGCTACTAAAAAACTGAAATGTTAGCAGAATCAAACAATGTTTTTTTAAGCTCATCAATATTTATTTCAATATGGATGCAGGGAGAAAGGGTCAGAAACTCTTAGTTCAAAGGAAAGATATAGTATCTAAACCATGTAGCTCATGGCACATGTGGCTGAGTCCAGTAGGGAGGACCATCCCACTCTCCGAATTCAAACTCTACTATGTGCAGCCAATGGTGCTTGCCATATCAATGGAGCATGAGACCGCTGTAGCACGATAGTGTATTATCCAAGGACTAGCCACCTTCCGTCTGCTGAGTGTTTCTTTGAAATCAAAGTATTTTCATTTTTATGATTTCAATGTAACAGCATGGTTCATGAGAATATTAAGGTATTCTACGCTAGGTGGTCATTGATTGCTTATAAAACTTTATTTTAAAAACAATAGTTATCTAGATATTTCAGTATTTTTGGATTATTTGAAACTCCAATTGGAACTAAAGTTTTAATGGTTTTTGCTAGCTTCTTCCAATTCTAACTCAAATGTCATGGTTTGTGATGTTCTACTCAGTCAATTTCAAGGAATACAATGGTTAATGAGGAGTGAGAAACAACCATAATTTGTGCAAGACAATTAGTTAGAAACTACAATAGTATAAAAATATGGTTTTAAAGAACTATGTTTCTAGATAGACCCATCCGGTTTTCTCCAGGTAACAATGGGGTCAGGAAAAGACTAGAGCAGCACTGTTATACACCTTGTCAATCCTTGATAACAAATCAAAATTTTTGTTGATAAATTTAGTACATCAACTAATCAAAATTACTTATTTAGAACACTTTCATTCTCAATATATGCTTCGAGAGCATGGGTACGTTTGCCAAGAAGTAGCTCAAGTTGATCATCATCAGGTCGTAGAACTCCGGGCAAATAAAGGTTCCTCTAGGTCGTCCATAGTGCTCCTCACTATGCTAACCACTACCTCAACGCGCTTCTCTTAGGCTAAAACCAAGGGCACCTCCATCCCTCCATCCTCCATCCCTATTCCAATTACCTCTCTCTGTCTACAGTGCAGAACAGTGTTGTAACAGTACCGTATTTAATTTTGCAGTCATCATATGGATGCACTGCTGGTTTTAGCCTTAGCTGGTTTCCTAGAGCGCACCAAAGAGGGAGGGCTCATCATCAGTTCCTAGGCATTGTAAGTACCGTGGCATCGTGCAGCCCCACATTCGTGATGTACTGCGGGTGGAACTCAATGCCGGAGAGTGTATCGATGGGGCTTTTCCTCGACTTCATCAAGGATTTGGAGGCTTTGTGGAGACATGCAAACATCATGGAACATCTTTTACCTCCATAGGATACAAGTACAAGCATACAGACAACATGTGCAACATGGAATGGGATATGAGAAAGACGGTGACGAGGCAAGGGAGGGAGAAGGGTATATGTGATATGGTGAAAAATCCAGGGGCTATATTGATCCTATGATGAAGGGTTGGACCTATGATGAACCGCTTAAAAAGTTAATAGACCCTAAAATACACTTGAAAAGTTAGTGGACCCGACCAATGAAAAAGTTAATGGACTAATGGTGTATTTCACTCTTTTCATACTATAGTTTTAAAATACATAGTCTACAATTTTGCACTAAAACCATAGTATTCTAGTACTTGTTTGGTGTCATAGTCTTCTTACTAGTATATTAAGGTTTTACTAGTCTACTTCTCACTTGAATGAGAAAGCTTTGGTTGAAATTTATAATACTACAAAAATATCACAGTGTTGGCAATATCATAGTATTGAAAACAAGGTTTTCTAAGTAGCAACCAAATACCTTTTAGGCTAGGATACCATTATATCCTTGTATAAAATGGTATCGCATTGGAACTATAAAAAAACATACCCTTTGCCATCCTCTGTCGATACACATGTTTTGAGGTTTTGGTACATATGTTTGGGAGTAAAGTTTTTTAATGCCGTAGCTTTATAATACCATATTGTATATTGGATATGACATAACCATGCATTGTATTTCTCTTCCCCCACTATGAACATAGTATTCTAACATTTGTTTGGTTTTATAGCTATATTATGGTTTTGTAAGTCTCTTGCTCTATTTGGATGTCATATTACAATGTTTTAGTAGGTGTGTTTAAAGAATAGCATCACTCCTCGTACCCACTTATTATTGTTGTGTAGGTGAGATGGTAATAAGGAAGCCATATGCAATGGCCATGGCTTCAAATTCGTGAAAATACACATGGGCATATTTCGCATAGAAAATCACAAGACTTGTTACTTAATCCTAAAACGTTTTTCCGGATTTTTTCACCTAAAGTTTCTAAAAGGTGAAAAAAAAATCTATAGGTAGTCATCTTAAGTTATCTACTACATAATGATACTTACATATGCTTTTAAAGATACATTTGTAAAAGTGGTAGCTTAAGGCGATCGTCATTAAAAGTGATTTTTAAGTGGTTGCTTGTGCGCCTAAATAACACATCTTTTATACATGCCTTTTCGTATATATGGTTGAATTGAGTGTATATGGAGATTTTTTTTTTTTTTTGCTTCATGTGAAAATCATTTTTGTAGCAGTGAGGAACCACGTGCAGATGCAAATTTTAGCTAGGAGCATGGGCGTACCTGGCAGTGTTTTCCTGCGGTTGACTTTTCTTCTATACAGGAGAAAACCAACAATGACTGTTGCGGCAAGCACCGTTCCAACAGGGAGGGTGACGGCGAGAGTGGTATCAACCCCCTTGTTTCCTGCGTTTCAGTCAGTCCGTTAATTGTCTTGTTCTTTCCTTCATTGTACTCTAGTCACTTCTGCTTCATAATTTCCGTTTGCTGAGTAGAACACGTCGATTAATTCTAGAAAAAAAGGCCCTAATTTGACCAGAAATAGTAGACAACTGTCCTTATATTTCAGTACTGTTTCAGTAGGCCATAATTTGGTTGTACTGTTTTGTATACTCCATTTATTTAATACTAAATTAACTATTAGTAGGCAGAAACCCTGTCATGTTCCATCAGAAAGAAAATATATAACTAAAGTCACCAACAAAGGGACTAGTCTCCTATTATTCCTATATGCATGCAGGGTTGTTGTTCAGAAGCTCACCCTGCCTTTCACCGTCGCTGATGATCGACGGAGCTGGCGCAATTAACGGCGGCCCGTCGAGGGCCAGATCATAGTAAGGGTATATCTCCATGCGCAGGTAGCAGTTGTAGTCGTACACCAGCCCGCCGAGGTGACCATAGCAGCAGGTCTGAAGATTCGCCACTGAGTCATTCAAGCACTGTTGGCACTCCGCCGCCGTCCGATCCCTCATGCACTGCAACATCCCGTAGATGGTTCCGTTGGGAGCAGCGGGATCATACACGGCTGTGCCTACTGCGAACATTGGCGCCGGCGACGATGCGGCGGAGCCATTAACGACGCGCACGGTGAGGCGACTCATGAGCGCGTTGTAAGTGCTCTCGAAGGCGACCTCGTCGGAGGCCACGGCACCGTTTTGTGACGGCAGCCAGAACCCTTCCTCGTGGGCGTTGGACGCGTTGGTGTCGGCGTAGGCGACGAAGCAGAACATCGGCGCCGGAATTGTCACGCCGGAGCCATCGTCGTACCAGATGCCGGCGCGGCGGCTGCTGCTGTTGCAGCGGCTCTGGATTTCCAGCGCGGCGTTCCGGAGATACGTTGAGCACTTGGCTGGCGTGGTGTCGCCGCGGCAGATTCCCCTGACGAAAGCGCGGTCGGTGCCGTTGCCGCGGGACAGGGAGGCGAAGCCCGTCGGCGCAGCGGCCGAAGGGAGGGCGTCCAGTAGCGCGACCACGTTCGACCAGAACGTGCTGTCGTTGGTAGAGGAGGATGACGCCGAGGGAGCTGAAGAAGGTGCCACCGACGATTGGCAGTCGATCTGCGTGAACCCGTTGCTCTGGGATGTTACGGGGGTGGAGACGCTCGCCACCATGGCAAAGATGAGCAGGCGGCCAAGGCCACGGCAGCGGCCGGATGGAGACGACGACATTGTTGGTGTTTCGAGCGAGGAGCTAAACAACACCGGCCAGGGATCATCGCAACAATCTCGATCGCCTCACATTTGGGTCATCGCTGTGGGACCGGTGGATGATGGAGCGGCACCGGTGCTTTGTTTTCCCACATGAACTTAGTCAATGCAGTACGTGCCCTCGTGTAAAAGGTAGTTGATGCCACACGCTGTTGGACTTTTCGGTGAAATCAAAGGGAAACTTCTCTTCCGTTAATATGTCATTATCTTCTTCTACAAGGTCATTCCTAGCTAGTGTTTTATTTGATTTGTTCTTATAAAATGCTATTCAAAGTTATACGGAACCGTGAGCTGACATATATATCAGCTTGGTGGGTCACGCAAGATTACAAGTCAGACACTTATAAGTCTTCGTGCGTGCAAACACGAATGTTAAAAGGTTGACAAATCTCATTACAATACTTGGTCACAACCAAATGTTATGCTCTAAGCAAGGCCTAATCACGAGCTCACAAGTACTAGCTATGCCAAAGTATGCACTACATCATTTGTTGATGAATTGAGCTCTCAACAATATGTCTCAACACTAGAATGTACTCATAAGTCATCAACCATGCAATGGAGGCTGGTAAAGCGGTAAAATAACCCAAACCTCAAAACTATCTGTTGGCAGAAAGCTGCAGCTCGCAGACTGTTCTCGGCGGACAGTACGATTTGGTATAGCACCGGACCGTTCAACATGTACACCAATGTACTGTCCGGTGTGTACAACCACACTAGCCATGGAGTCGACTGTTAGAGCTTTACCTGACCGTTGCAGATCATCGAGCCATCCGCAGTGTACCGCCGGAGCATGTACATTTGACACCCAATATGAAAGAAAAGAAGTATCCCCTTATTTATTTTCACCAAACTAAAGAACTAAAGTAAGTAAAAAAAAGGGGGGTATCCTAATTCTATGTTTCATGGCCAGATTAAAGAGTAGGATGTTTTTTGTTTCAGCACAGGCCTTAAAACTTTTGACCAAGGTCGGCGGGAGAAAAAAGAAAAGGGTTTCCATTCTACGGATAGGGACGCTATTTTTCTATTTTAGGTATTATTCGATTTGCAAATATCCACAATGGAATGCGAGGATTAGAGAGAAATTCATATATTCTGTCTACTCGACTTTCGAATTGATTGAAAAAAAAATTATTAATGAGGTAAAACACTGTATATAAAATGAGACCCATCCCTTTATGATAGAGATAGATTTTTGTTGTATTATTAGTAAAAAAGAAGGATCCTTCTTTGGTTAAGCCAAAACGATCTCGATCTGTGATTCTTTAAATATCCAGAATGATCCATTTTCATTTTGGTAAGGTTAATGTAAAAACTGTTCGTTGGATAGAATGGATTCAAAAAAAATCGTACTTTACTTTACTTTTCTTATTTTTGATTTTGAGTTCTTTCTTTTAGGTAAAAGAAAGAATGCTATCTAAGTAAAAGCAAAGACCTTAATTTTACTTTACAAAAAAACAAAAAAAAATTCTTTCTTTTGTTATTCGAGTCGAAGAAGTATGAGAATTTTATAACTACCCAAAAACTACCAATCTTTTCATTGGCATAGCTTATTTGGTTATTCATTGGCTTATCTGGTTAATAGTTAATTGTTTTTGTTACATAAAAATATATTAATTAATTAAATTAATTCAACTTTTTTGGAGGTTGATAGTTTATTTGTTGGGCAAGAGTCGATCCTTGTCATTTCAGAATTGATCATCTTGAGTTCTTTGTTGAGAATGGAAATTCAATAATAAAAAAATTTTAAGCAAACTATTTTATTCCTCTTTTTCGAACTATGTTTCATTCATATGATAGAATATGGGTTTAAATAAATTGGATCTTTGCAGAGTGTTCCCCGAAAAATATTAGTTTCTTTTATCCATATTTCTCCATAGATAGTTTGAATTAGTATACAAAAGCAATGACTATTCATGATTGCATCCATATTGGATCAATTCTCGATACCATTTTGCAATGAAATTAGAGGAATGTTATGGTAAAACTTCGTTTAAAACGATGTGGTAGAAAGCAACGTGCGACTTGAAGGACATGATCGATTGTGGATTTTGCTATCCATCATTTTCCATAGTAATGAAAATGCTCTTGGCTCGACATAGTCTGTTCTATTCGTCCCGAACCTAATTTGCGCTGGGTTGTTTGTAATGTAAGTAAATAGTACACGATGGAGCTCGAGAGGACAAAATTTCTTTTTTATCAAGGGAAAGAATCTAGGGTTAGTGAAAACTAATAAATTTGGTCAACTTTGTCAGTCTATCCTTAATATAGAAATCAAAAGGTTAAAATAACAAAAAAGTCCAATTTTGGAAGATTGGAAAAACTTTTTCGATTAAAAGTTTATCTGAATCCATGGTTCATATTTGATTTCTATAGAGTTCATATTTGATTTCTATAGAAGAGTGAAATGCTTTATCGAAGGAAATAAGAAAAAAGAAAGGGTATGTTGCTACTCTTTTGAAAGAAAAAAGAATAGGAGTTCCCTAAGTAATGTCTAAACCCAAGGATTTTGCAAATCAAAGATAAAGGATTCTGGAACAAGTAAACACGATTTTCAACCGTCTCAACAATAGAATTAGATCAGAATAAGGAATAAAAGTCAATTTGTTCGAGATGAGATAAAGAAAAGAGTTTAGAGACGACTCAAAAAATTTCGAAGGGTTTTTCTTTTGAAGTCCGTCAGTAAAAATTAGCCAACTTGAGTCATGAGTATAAATGAAATTTTTTTTCTTTTCTTTAAGGGAATTAATGCAAGTCATAATCCAATTTGTATCTCTCAGCCTATAACATCTCGTGCTTCACCGGGGCGTATGGTGTGTGCAAAACAGGACCATCCGGTGCATGCAATTTGCATGTGGTTGCCCCTTCTTATTTTCTGCCCCTTCTGTCTGGTGGTGGACCATCGGATCGTCTGATGAGTGAATTTGCACTAGGTCTTGATCTTCTATTTCGCGGTGACCTTCTTCTCATTGAACCATCTGGTGTGCATCACTAGATCACGGTGTTTGAAAAATTCTAACCCGTTGATGTGGTCAACGGGACCTTTGTGTCAGGCACCATTTGTGTCAGGCACCATGGCTTCAATCGTTGATGTCTTGGCCTTCTCATGTGCTCTTTAATCACTCCATTGAGGTGTTTGTTTCGTAAATCCATTTCTTGTTTCCCTAAAACTTAAACAAATATACTTGCACACACACATTAGTTCAAAAATAGTGTATGTTGTCACTTAAAACATCAAAATAATAATAAGTTGCTAAGCACGAAGCTTAGGGCCATTTTCCCTACATCTATGACACCTCAACATGTTGGGTGACAATGGCAAGGTAATTATGAAAGAGATAGAGTTTTATAGATGGTGAGAGAGCTTCATATACTATTGGTTAGACAAATTGATGTACCTTTCTTTGCTAACTACGCCATGCATTCCCAATTGAGTGTTTCATTTCCTAGTCTGCACGTCAGGTTTGTCTAATAGGGCATCCTGAGTTTTATCTAGATGAAATTCCCTCATCTGTCATTAAACTATCTCTATCTCTTTTCATAACTACCTTGCTACGTCACCAAACATACTGTTGTGTCATAACAATTAGTGAGAATGAAACTTAAATAAAACCTCATTGGAATAATGGCCTAACAATAAGGAAATAATATTACTTTGAAACCAAAAGGGGAATATCTATTTGGCTATGGTGCAAATACACAAATGCCCACAAACAACCCCTTGAATTTACCCCTATGAATACATGTACTCATTCACATTCACGGCTACTATGTATCCATTGCGACTGGATATTCAGAAATGTGAGTGCGTAATTAGAGGTAATAACTCAATCGCACTATGTCAAAATCACAAATAGGAGTCATGATAATCTGTGATCGTAAAACTAAAACATGTCACTATTTACATATTTGTGATGCGACTTATTCAAATGCGTCACAGATGACTTTACTCTTTACTCTCACCATCTTACATGACCACATGATAGTTTTCACTATAACAGTAGTACATGTAGTCAGTTGAAGACATTGATTCCACCGTCTAGTGCGTGTCATTCTTTATGTATGTGTATATTTGTATATACATGTAATTGAGATCATGTAATGTAACATTTTGGAGTATATATGGGTGGCTTTTTTTTGTTTCTGTAATTCTTCATTAGAGATGCAGATTAGGAAAACACGTCACTAGTTATGAGATAATTTGGTAACACCTTTCTTGGTGTACATTTCAATCATTTATAGCTACCTCCATGTATAATATACTTTAAACTTCCCCTTGTCTTAATGGCTAACTATGCATATGGTTCGTCTACCATCATATGCATGTGCACTTTTAGGGAAACTTAGCCTGTTATGTGAGTCTAATGTATTGTGATCCACTTGCCCTCCGTATCTTAAAAACCGTAGTATGTGGGACTCTATCGTGCTTTTAATGCCTTCCTTTTCGGTGTTTGATTCCAAAGTAGGAGAAATTGTGGACCCAAGCAAGGAATTAAGGAGTTGAACATAAACCAAGAAGGAAGATCAAAGAGGTCCAAAAGAGGTATGCCACATGATCAAGAACAATGGGGGAGAAATGAAGATCAAAGATCAAGGAAGTGGTCCTAGAAATAATGGAAGTGGAATTGGAGTAAGGGGGAGCTTTATGCCCATTGGCCATAAAAGGGAACAAAATCATGGCAAGGGAAAGAAATGAGCAAATTCTTCCAATCATCTTAGAGAAACTTTAATTGGTATCACTTCACAATTAGCATTCTTTGATTTTTTATTTGCATTGCATCCTAGCAAATATGTTCTAAAATTCTTTCAATTGGTATGGTTATTGCTTGCTTGGTTGTGTTGTCATCAATCACCAAAAATGGGACCTTGTAATAAAAATGTGCCATAAACCTCATGCTTAGTTCCTTAATATGATTTTGGTGGTCAAAGTGACCACATGAACCATTTGGGACTAATGTTTGTGCAAGTATATTTGTTTAAGGTCTAGAGTGCAAGAGATGGACTAGGGGCACAAACACCTCAAAGAAGGTCTTAAAGAGCACAAGAGAAGACCCAAGACATCAATAATGAAAAACGTGATGCACGACACGGCGGTCCCGCACACCGGTCAGCGGGCCAGAATATTGCACACACCGGACGGTCCGGTGGTACACATCGGGCGGTCCTGTGGGTAGAATAAGCCAAAAGTTGAAGATTCGAGACCCGGTGCGATTTACGCGCACCGGATAGTCTGGTGACATCCTAGGCACAAGGAGGAAGGAGCGACTTGGTCCCTACGCTGAACACACTGGATAGTCTGGTATACACATCGGACAGACGTTCTAGACAGAAGACTCATCAACATGAAGACCACATGCGTTAACATGCACTAGACATTTTAGACAGAAGACTCATCAACATCGGTAGAGTTAGCAATACTTTACACATATCTTGTTTATCGTGCATAAGTTTTGATAAGTTGTTTTTGGAGTGTCTTAAATCATCACCCCCGTATAAAGTTGGCTCACGGTCCCCGCGACTTTCATCCCTCACACAGAAAAGTGCGCGGGAGCACAGATGGAGTCCGTACAGGATAGATCGTTTCGGCTAGGCAAAAAAAAGGCCAATGGACATGCAACAGATGGTTTCGGTTAGACAAAACAATTTTAGATAAAACAACGTACAACACGGTTTTCTATTCCCATCTTGGTTTTAGAATTTCATGGTAAAATCTTATGGATGCTTTGGAACGCATCTTGTAATTAACTCTTGCTGCAATAAAATCAAGGTTTGCGAAAGAGTCGGTAATATCGTTTTTTTTCTCTGCATCTTGCATGTCTAGTTTGTTCTTTTAGATTGATTCATCATTTTAACGCTTTAGGTAGATTTGATTCATCTATACTTTTTCTTGGGCATCAACTCTATGATTAGCTAAGTTAGATTGATTATTTATTTTTTAGGTTTTTCTTAATCGAGGAATTAGGGTTTCATCAATTCACGTCTTATTCTCACACAATCATCTTGTTTCGTCAATATCTCTTAATTAATCCATAAGTCACGTGATTCAGTTGCATTAGTTTCATAATTTTGTTTAGTATTTACTATCAATTTTTCATATCAATCAGAGATACGATTTTTACATAAGTAATGTTTTTGTGATGAAACAGCAATCTGTCCAGATTCAGAAACCACGATTTAATTTGGTTTTGTGTTAGGGGAAGTGTTTAAATTTATATTTAGTTTCTGCAATCATTCATCGCCTCTGATTAGTTATCTAAGTGTAAATTGATCCTACACGTCGCTCACATCAGGTTGTCGGGTGCCACTATTGTCGTATGGTTTGGTGCGGTCTATGACTATGGCGTTGTTTTTTTTTTTTTCTATCTATTCTTTTGGGCGTTTGCACAAGCTCTTCCACTTCGTGGTTTCTAGCCATGTTATAGCTAGTAACTTGCCTTGTACTATGTAACTTTACACGTGTGTAAGAGAGATTTCGGAGTTCAATTTTGGGAAGGCTACTATATATTATGTAACCTTGCCCGTATATACGTTCTACAATTTTTGAGGTCACTTTATTCATAAGCACTATATATACACTCAGAATATAATTCATATAGCACTGTGCACTACTGATTCTTACCTCAATTGATATACCAAGTTAACAGTTGTGTTGCTATGTAAAAGATGCTGAATTGAACATACAATAAAACTAACCACAAATGATGTAAGACTATCTCCAACAACACTCCTCAAATCCCATTCCCTACTATCACTATTCCAACTACCTCCCTCTCTGTCTACAGTACCGCATTTATGTCAAACAATGCAAAATAGTGTTTTAGAGAATCCCTTTAGGGATTCCCATTGAAGACAGCCTAAGCGGGAACCTAATATACTTTCGTTCAAAACTGAACTAACCCAATTCTTGTAATTTATCTTATTGCTGTTGTTGGAGTAGTTTGTTAGACACAGATGATACTGTGGTCGGCCAACACAGTGGTGACACTAAAGTTACACTAATGATGGTGCAATATTACACACATTTTTTTCGATAATGGAAACATATATTAAGATATACCAAGTACGATACATCAAGAGAATACAAAGCCTTGGCACAAACTTTCGGCCTCTGCCTAAGGCACACAGCCAACTACAGATAGAAAAACGTTACACTAACACAAAGCTAGTGACAATCAATCCGAAGACTAAAACGCCACCGAAGACTAAAACGCCACCCATGTAGCCGGAAAAAAAATGCCGTGGCCACCAGCACCAAGTGCCGGGACCCCGCTGCAACCAAAGGCTGGACCTCCTCTCGCTGGAGGATAGCCCAACTCGAAAGCCAATGTGTCGCCGAAAGGATAAACTGCGAAGGAGAACAAGAGAGTTTTTTTATTAAAAACTAAGTCGTTTCTATATATCCAAAGAGCCCTGCACAAGACCGTCGCTCCAAGTAGAAACACAGGTTTTTAGCATTTTATTAAAGCCCTGAAACCAACCCCCAAACATATGTTCCACATTTTGTGGTGGATTGATGCCCGTGGCCATATGTAAAATGCTCCAAATTGCTCAGGCTAAATGGCACTCAAATAAAAGATGGTTAATGTTCTCTTTTTGTGGCAGGAGGCGTAAGTTAAACTTCCTTGCCAGTTGCGCTTCGCCGAATTATCTTTTGTGAGGATTACGCCCTTTCGTAGATACTATAAAAAGATTTCAATTTTCAGGGGGGGCCTTCAACTTGCATAGATCTCTATTCACGTTAGGGGTATTACTAAGCATTAAGGCGGCGTAATGCGATTTTACCAAGAATTTCCTATTTGAGGTGAGGTTCTAGCAGAAAGCATATTGCTCTTGGGACAATTACAAACCCTCGAGGACTGACAACAAAGAGTTTCAATTGTCCAGGTTGGTTCCGTAAACTTGTCTCCGTCAGTATATGCTACGAAGGGAGGAGCTCATAGCCTCTACTATTGTTATTGATTTGGGCCTCGCAATGTCATATAGAGAAGGATATTGGTCTTTCAGCGGGGTCTCATCCAGTCAAATATCTTCCCAAAATCTTACTTGTGATCCATCCTTTACGAGAAAAGTTCCAAAGCGTACAAAATCTAGCTTTACCTTTATTAGACAAAGACTAAAAGTGGGAGTCACCAATTTTCCACTCCACTTGAGCCAGAGGTTTTGAACCTATGTATTTGTTGCGGAGTATTTGTTGTCACATTCCAACAAAGGTTAGTAGTTTATACAACCATTTGCCAAGTAGGTCGTTATTCTTAGTGCTCAAATCTAGGATACAAAGGCCTACTTGGTCTTTTGGTTGACACAGAATGGGCCATTTAGCAAGCTTGTATTTCTACTTGTTTTCATCCCCATGCCAAAAAAATCTCAAACGGAAGTAATCTAATTTCATGAGCACTCCTTTGGGTATGTAGAAGAAAGACATCATATACATCGGAAGGCTACTAAGCACTGAATTGATCAAAGTCAGGCGACATCCGATTAAGAGATGTTTCCCTTTCCAGCTACTGAGTCTCTTCTCAAAGCGCTCTTCAACTTTATCCCAATCACAGTTTCTTAATTTTCTAAAATGGATTGGTATGCCAAGGTAATTGATTGGAAAGTTCCCGGCTTTGCACCCAAAGAGTACTGTGTAAAGCTCTACCTTATCCTCGGCATCCCTGAAATAGAACAGTTCACTCTTATGGAAGTTGATCTTTAGGCCTAAAACTTGCTCAAATACAAATAGAAGAAGCTTCATGTTGTGAGCTTTGTCTGGATCGTGATCCATGAAGAGTACAGTATCATCTGCGTACTAGAGAATCGAAATCCCACCATCAACCAGATGGGGGATAACTCCCTCAAATTGCCCATCCAATTTTTCTCGGCTAATGAAAACTTTTAGCATATCAACCATAATATTGAACAAGAGAGGTGATAATGGATCTCCTTGTCTGAGTCATTTTTTTGTTTGAAAGTAATGTCCGACATCATCATTGACATTAACCGCTACACTGCTGCCCGACATGGCAGTCTCAATCCAAGATATCCATTTGGACGAGAAACCTTTCATCTCGGAGTATTTGAAATAGGAAAGGTCACCGCACTTTGTCATATGCTTTCTCAAAGTTTAGCTTCAGAATTACTTCACTTTGTTTTTTTCGATGTAATTCATGTATTGTTTCATGAAGAATGACCACCCCTTCGAGGATATTTTGACCCTTAATAAAGGCAATTTATGTTGGACTAACTACCCTTATTTGCTACCGAGCTCAACCTGTTTGTGGCTACCTTAGTGAAAATCTCGTAACTCATGTTAAGTAGGCAGATTGGTCAATATTGCTGAATAACGTTTGCCTCTTGGACTTTAGGAATAAGGGTGATAACTCCAAAATTTAGGCCGAACAGAGCAAGATCTCCTTTGGATAAATCCCCCTTAATAATTTTCCAGAACTGCTGATAAAACTCAATAGAAAAACCATCCGGACCTGGAGATTTATTATGTTTCATTGAAAAAATAGCCTCCTTAATCTCGCTTTCTGAAAACTCAGCTGTGAGTAAACTGTTCTCCTGACTAGTAACCTGAGGTATGTCTAAATTTATGGATTCATCTAAAGTGAAGGAATTTTCTTCCGGTTCACCAAATAAACCCTTATAGAAATCAATGATAAAGCTTTTAAGATTAGCCTCTCCTTCTACTTTAGTGCTATCATTCTCAAGCAAGTAATTTCTCTCTTTTTTTTTGTGTTTCCCGTTAGCAATCATATGAAAGTATCGAGTGCTATTATCTCCTAGGAAGACATCCTTTGCTTTCGCCCGTTGGTAATACTTAATTTCTTCCTCCCTCGGTAGTTTGGTTAGGTGATCTCGAGACTGGGACAAGCATTCTAGCTCATCAGCATTCAGATCTCTGACTTCAGCCTCAACATCCAATGAGCAAATTTTATTCTAGAGTTCTAATTTCTTTTTCTTATAATCCCCGTTTGTTGGGCTGCCCATCCTCTTAGAAACCGCCGCAAAGTGCTCATCTTGTTGTTCCATCTTTGTACCGAATTACGGCCTTTATTTGTTTTAGTCCAAATTTCCTTAACTTGTTCATGAAAACCCTCCCCCCTCCCATTGGAGCCATGATAGTTCAAACTTAAATTGTTTGTTGCTTTCAACGAAGGCAGGAGTTCCGGTGTTAAGGAGCAAAGGGGTGTGGTCCGAAACACCTCTATCTAGCGCTTGAACCGAGACCAAGGGATATTTAAATTCCCATTCAAACATGAGAGCTCTGTCTAGCTTCTCATAAGTCGGTTTAGGAAGGGAATTTGCACAAGTGTATTGTCTTCCCATTAAATCTATTTCTCTTAAATCAAAACTGTCGAACATAGCATTGAAAAAAAAAGATCAACGACAATTATACCTATCATTATTTTTCTCCTTGTTGTTTCTCAAAATATTAAAATCCCCACAAATGAGCGTAGGTAGAGGATTATGCTGGCATGCCCACACAAGCTCCGCAAGAAAAGCAGACTTGAACTGATCTTGGGCTGGGCCATACACAGCCATCAAAATCCATTTAAATTTATCTGATCTATTACAAAGGTGGAACTTAATATAAAATTCCCCTTCCACTATGAGGGATACGTCGAGAACATTTGCCCTGACTCCCAGTAGGATGCCTCCAAATCTACCTCGATGGGAGACAATGCCAAACAAAATCTGCACCACCAGACAATCGTGCAAGATTCGTCTTTGACATGTTTTGCTTTCCTGTTTCCATTACCGCAAAAAAATCAAGGTTGAGAATCGCTCACTGCTTCCGATATGTAACGATAGTTAGCCAAGTCCGAAAGACCTAACTATTCTAAAAAATGCCTTTCATTGGGAAACTTTTGTTTTTATTTTTGATTTGCCGCCCTCTCTTTGGCCCTTATGCCTTTATAAGTGTTTTTTTTTTTACTTTCGTGCAGAGGCCATAAGGTCACAAATTTATGTGTCCAGGTCTACATCATCAAAGTCCAGTTCTGATACATCCTTAATTAGGTGAGCTAAGAGGTCGTTATTTAGTTTATCGGCCTCATCATCACTAACATTAAAAGGATTGGCCATATTGCTCTCATCCAGATTACATGCCGCTGGGGAGCTTAGTGATTTCTTTATCACAGCCGTCCTGTCTATTTCCATTTTTTTCAAAGCATTAATCGACATATTGACAACATCACTAGATCCCATCTTAAAGCCTAGATTTTTAAGTCTATTGGCACATGAGGTATTTACTAAAGAGCTAATAGCAGTTAAAGTCGAGTTTTTCATACTTGACTAGACCTGCCAAGCCAGTGAAGAGGCAACTGGCTGTAGCGCTTGATCAGTTAGCTGCAGCCTACTCATTTCCCCATCCAGATTGCGCCTAGAAGCCTTTCTCATAGCCTTCAGAGTTGCATCCTCATCTGTCCCTAGTGAACACAGGTTCGTCTCCATCAGGATAGGCATTTTTTTTCTTGCTTTGATTCAGCATACAGCTTGCCTGCCTCTTTTCTTACAGCCTCTACTGCCTGGCCCTCCTTTTCTTTCAAATAGTCCTCCTGTCCTATGCACATAGTACTTGCCACCGGCAAAGTACTCCCCAAAACCTCATTGTTGTCTATGTGAGCTGCTACAGGTGCAGCAGCCAGTTCTGTCCCCATCTCGCCAAGCGCTAACTGTTCTTCAAGAATTTTCTCCAAAGTTGTATTGCAGCCATCTGTGCCAACTGACCCAGCAGCGGCGAGCTAGTTGCCACTAGGAGGCGACCCGGCTACATTTGGATGGCCTTTCTGTAGCTTAAGGTCCTCCCTTGATCTGGCAAGCTTGTGGGTACACTACATAGGAGTCATTGCAACCTCGTGGAGCATTGGGAGATCCTTTAGAGCAAAAAAACAAAGGTTTTTTAACAGCCTCTGTGGATGGAAGGGCAACAGCACCATGCATTGGTGTATCTTCCCCATCACTAACCCTCCCCCCCCCCCCCGCTGTTAGCATGCTCTGGAGTTTTATCCTCCTGTCCAGCCTCTCCTTGGCCATTCCACCCTTACCATCCTCGCGAGGATCATCCTTAAAAATCATAGGGATTGCAAGAGTAAAATTCTTATCTTCCACAGCAAAGGTAATCTCATGTCCCTTGTTGCTAAAGACAATGTCAGTTGTAAGGGGGAGCGGGTCTCTACTCATCATTCCAACAAGCAGCCTGATTACCCCTATCTTTCTATAGATGTACATGTCTACATCTAAAGTGACACCAATGACAGATCCTAGTGCCTAGAAACCCAAGCAGTGCCTCCAAGCATGAACTCCCTTCACATGGACCAAAACCTCGTCCAATTGGTAGCTAGGCCCGGCATCACTAGCATCCTTCCATTCAGAGATGGTGAGAGTAACTCCATGGTTCTTGAGAGTGAAATCCACATCCGCCATCGTTTTCAATTCCTCCACCGAGGGGAAAACCACCAGGAAGGAGTCATCACTATGTGGAAGAGCTTCCCAAACCCAATCCTTTGTGATGAAACAAGCAAGTTCAGTTTGTACTGTCTTGGCCAAAAGTTTTCCCCTAGTCGGTGCCGGGTCAGGTGTTTCTATAACTTGCAGTCAAATTCTGGGATGTGAAAAAAGCCTAGGTCGTTATTGCAGAATCCAAAGAAGGAGGCATCATGCTTAGCTAGTTTCAGCAAAGGACACTTGGCCATCACATGTGAATTCTTCACATAAGCATGCCGAAAAGAAAAAAAAAACAGCCACCGCCAAACTCAAGACAGCCACAACCAAAAACAGCAAAAGCCACAATCATACTAGCCTTTGGGTCGTTGGTTTCGGTCTCTCCAAAGACCAGAGAGCCGACAAGGCAAATCGATTCTGTACTGGCGTATACTGTATACACGTCACAAATAGTTATATATTACCAGGAACGCACTTAGTCAGCAGGTCGAGATTGACCGGCATTGTATGTTGACTAGTTAGTAACTGAACCAAAGAATATATAGCCGTGGCCTCCCAACTCCAAGGCCATCTGCACACATAACATAAGAAGGAAACGTAGCTCCAGTGCATACCACGATGGCTCTGAGGGCAAGCAAAGCAGGTTTGGTGGTGCTGTGCTTCGTCTCTCTCCTCCTAGTCTCATCGGTTGCTAATGAAACCTCCGGAGCCCATGGTAAACACGCCACCATACTCTCTCTCTCTCTCTCGCTCTCGCTCTCTCTTTAGTCTCTCCGTATGTAAGCGCTTATATATGATATATAGCAAAGTCATCCTCATGACCGTGCATATACATTTCGTGCAGGTGCTGGGAGGAAGATAATGTCATATGTGCCCCCTATTACAACGTACCCAACAGGGCCCCCTGTTACAACGTACCCAACGGGGCCCCCTGTTACAACGTATGGGCCTCCTGCTTCTGCGAAGCCATAGTTTGTTGCGTCCGCAGCTGGAGTGCCAGCACCACGTACCCGGCCGGCCCACAATCATGACTTCGACACGCGCATGGAACGGGGGAATATAATTAGCTACTCTGATATATGCATATCAGCATATGTATATGTAAGTGATGAATAAAATGATCACCAGTCACCGTGGTACTTGTTTCGTTACGTAGCTACCATGGATGCGCTTTCAGAAGCAGGACTCTATTATGTGTGTAGCAGTGTATATTGTCCTTCTTTGGCAGACCCAGATCCACAGAATACACATGCCAACGTATCGTATATACAAGAATAAGCGTTCTCTGAATATGCACGTCGATATAGATAGATATTTGTTTCAGTGTGTATAAGGCCAATCATCCAGCGAGTGCAGAGGGGCATTTCTCCTTGCAGAGTGGCACTGGAATTGGTCCGGTGAGTGTGCTGCGGGGGCGGTGGATGTGTCAGTTCGTGACCTCCCGAAGCTATCGTCGCGCTCGATTTGTAGGCACGGGCGGTTGGGGTGGTGCAGCAACATGATCTTAACGGCTTGATGCATCCACGGACCACGGCGGCTCTCCGGCCTGGCCCTCCCACCCATATGGCGGAGCGATGGTTTCTTGGGTGGCTCTACGAAGTGCGACCAAGCAAAGGCGACGGCAATGATGAGACAAGCGACTTTTAGGGTGTTTGGATCGTGGGAAATGAGAGGTGGGATAGGGATAGAAGAGGTAGGATAAATCTTATTCCATATTTAGATATAAGGATAGAGAAATAAATGCGAGTAGTGGGGGATCGAATAGATTTTATCCTTATCCCACTTCCTTTTTCATGACCCATTCGGAATTCCAATCCCAAGCCAAATACAGAGTATCTTCAACGGCTTTTAATATTTGAGCTCTTAAAACTTTTAGATTGGGATCTTTCTAAAAATAACTTTACCCCTAAAACAAGCCCATCCTTCGACAGCTCCCTTTGTTTGGTCTAAAAATTCGTTTGACTTGGTCCATCAGCCTTCATAGCCCCTTGCAAACTGTTGTTCGTTCTCCACGCCACCAACGTCGGCCGGTCCCAAGGTCTTAGAAGACACCTTCGACGGTAAGGAATACTGAACGTTGCATCGAGCAAAAGGCTGAGCACAAGTTCAGACGTCATCGGCAAGGGGCAGCATGGAGTGGACGGCAAGTGTTAGCCGGAGGCGCCGAATCGCCGATAGCTGCTACTGCATTTTGGGGCGCTCGGCGAGAGCGGGGGAAGACAGCGGCGCTCGACGCCCATATCTGCAACGCGCGACGGCGAGCGCAGCGGCTATGGAGGTGCGGCTAGTGGCACAAGCACTGCGGTTGGGGAGAGGACATCAGCGGCCGGGAGCGGAGAGGAGACGCGCGGCGAGGGCTAGGGAAGACGGCAGTTGCGGGGCAGCGGCTGGCGGCGCACGTCGTGCAACTGCAGGTGCACAGCCGTGGAGGCGCGACCATTAGTGCACGAGGGCGAGTGAGGCGGCCGTGTAGCCGCGGCCGGCGATAGGAGCCTGCAGGGTGCCGGGAGGACGGCGGGTGCTGCAGTAGGGGAGGGGGGAGATGGCGGCATCACGGCCTGATGGCGCGAAGTGGCCTCGCCAGTGCAGAGAAAGAAAAAAAAGTAGATTGGAGCCGTTGGAGCTTGCTGGAAATCTATACCGAGGAGGTTTGTTTTTGGGTGAATGGTTAAATTGGGAGCATGGATAAGGAATGGCCTTGCCAACGCGGGAAAGGAAAAAAAATGCAAGATTAGGACCGCTGGAGCTCGGCAAAAATCTGTACAGGGGAGGTTTGTTTTTGGGTAGGCGGATAAATCGGCCGCGATCCGTAAAATTTACTCCCACCATCGAATATCAAATAAACGCACTGCAATTGGCGCAATGGATGTCCCGCTAACATAAAGTTTGCTACTATGGCCGATTTTCAACCGTGTAACCATGACCAAATTTTAAAGCCCTATTTGAAATGAAAGAAATATGTTCTATTCTTATGTTTTCCTAAAAAATCGAACTGTTTTTTTTTCATATTTTATACAATTTAAATAAAAATATTGCATTTATATTTACGTGAAATTGCTGCGTTTCAAACGTGGCTGTATTTCCGTCCTCGGTTTTCCTCCTGGGATGACGCTCCGCTGCAGTAGCTGCCGGTGACTGACGTGTGGGCCTGGAGCCACGCGTCAGTGACCCAACTCGTTCTCTCCCGAGCAGGCGAGCACCCGTCTCCACTGCTAGATCCCTGCTCCCCAGTCCCCAGATCCGCGCCCGCGCCCGCGCCCTAGCTCCAACTTCCCCCAATCCCTCCCCCCAGATCCGCAGCCTTGCCGGAGGCCGGAGCAGTCCTCCAGCGTCCGTGGCGCCATGGCGTGCCTCGCGATCTCCTTGCAGCCGGTGAACGGCCCTGACATTCTTCTCCAGACGCGGTCCTGGTTCCCAGTCTCCCGCGCCCTCGCCGCCGTCTCGGCCTTCCGCCTCGCGCGTCTCCACCTCGCCCGCGGCAAGCAGCAGCCGACCACTGCCGCCGCCGCCGCCGCCGCCTCCTCCTCGGCCTCGCTCGACGCCATCGGCGACGACCCGCTCGCCGCCGGGTCGGGGCAGCTCGTCGTCGGCGTCGAGTCGCAGTACCGCGTCGTGTACCGCCTCGTCAACTCCATCTACGTGCTCGGCGTCACCACCGCCGGCTCCGACCACGCCGCCGCCGCCGTGAACGCCTTCGCCGTCGCCGACGCCGTCAACCAGGCCGTCTCCGTCGTCGTCGCCGCCTGCCGCGGCGTCGACGTCACCCCCGAGAAGGTGCACCGCAAGTACCCCGAGGTCTACCTCGCCCTCGACCTCGTCCTCCAGGGCGTCGGCTCCGTCCGCCTCTCCCAGATCCTCGCCACCATCCATGGCGACAACCTCGCGCGCATGGTCAACTCCTCCCCCGACGCCGAGGCCCGGGCCCGCGGCGCGGATCCCTGGCCCGCCGTCGAGCACCTCGCGCAGGACCGCCACGCGGCGCGGGAGGGCTTCTCGGGCGCCTCGTTCGAGCTACCCATGGAGACACTCGCTGCTGGTGACGAGTTCTCGTCTAACATTGCCCCCGCCACCACTGTCGCCACTGGGGATGAGCCGCCACCTGAGGAGGCAGCGCCTGTGGAGAAGGACCCCTTCGCGGCCAGCGACATGATTAACAACAAGCCAGAGGAGGCATTGGTGGGTGGGTTCAAGAAGAACAAGGAGACTGCCCTTGTGGTTGCTGATCCTGCTGCTGCTCTTGCTGGATTGGAGGTCACCACTTTGCCGCCAGCTGAGGCGACCAAACCGACATTTATTGGGGTTGAAGGTTTTGAGGGTGACTACGGTGGCATTGAGTTTGGAAATGAGGAGGCTTCACTTGCTGAGGCATTTGAAGGCCTCAATGCGCCATTTGGTGGTGGGCTGGATGCTTCTGAGTTTGTTACAACAACAAAGAAGGATCACAAGGACAGGACCATCACTGGTCTTGAGTTGCTAGCAACAAGTGGGCAGCCTCCAAATGCAGCTTCTGGTACTCCATTGGAGAATCTATTGGTGACCAAGCGTACAGAAATGACTGCTCCTGAGTTGTTCATTGCGGAGGAGATCAATGCAGAATTCAAGGAGTCCGTTCTTGTTCGGGTTGGTTTGAAGGGTACAATCTTCCTGCGGACCTTGCCACTGAACAAGGCAGCAGGGAAGGAGACAGAGTTCTCATTCCGTCTTGAGGGCACATCTGGAATGAAGAGGGCTGCATTGCAGACTAATGTCTTGAGCAACCTGCAGAATGGGCTGTTCCATGTCAGGACTGTGTCCAAGGAGGAGCCCATTCCCCTCATGAAGTACAGCTTCCTGCCGAAGCACTCGCCTCTTCCTTTGAGAATGCGCCTTGTGAAGCGCCATAGTGGGACGTTACTCTCAGTGATGATACAATATGCGTCCAATCCAATGCTGCCCCAGCCTCTGAGCAATGTCACATTCATTGTTAAGCTTCCTGTGGATCCTACTCTGCTCAATGTTTCACCCAAGGCTGTGCTGAACCGAGCAGAGAGGGAGCTAAGATGGCATATTTCAGACATTCCCTTGAAAGGTCCAGCCGGAAGGCTCAGGGCTCGGATGCCTGTTGACCAAGACTCCAAGGATGGTGAGCTAGAGGTTGTTGGGATGGTGAAGTTTGCTTACCAAGGGCCTTTCACATTGTCTGGCATTAAACTACGCCCAGCCACTGATGGCATTGCGCAATTTAATGAAGTTGGCCATACCTTTTCCAGTGGGAGTTATGGGTGCATCTGATAGGTACCTTCTTGTACTGTTGGTGCTTCATTACCTGTATTTTATGTTTCTTTCTACATCAGGGTGTGAAAATCGAAATCCTATTGTATTTAGCAAAGATTGTGTGTTTTTGTGAGGCTGAAATTCCATCATTTCTTTGAGCTGTATTTTGTTTCTTGATGTCATCTGTGATTGCTCACGAAAGCTACTTGACAACACATTACAAAGTTTGTTATTAATAAGAAACAAGGTGCTGCTTCATTTGATTACTATTCCACTGCTTCTCTTTTACCTGGCATGCATTATGTAGAGATGTTACTGCTTCTGGTCAGAGAAAAGCCTGCCATTGGATTTAGCTACTATGAGAAGATATCTATTGCCTAATCATTCAGGCAAGGCTATTGATTGAAGTGGTCATATTTCCTTGCCCTAAAAAGAGGGGGAAGTGGTCGTATTCTCTATTTTTATTGTATGCTATCCATGTTCATCATGTTAAAGGTAGGCTTGTGGCACTACTGGGTTACTCTCTGATCACAAATTTAAGTTGCTTAGGACATTGACACAGTCTACAAGGTAAACTTTTACTGCCAAAATTTTATGAAAACATGTAACTAAATAAAAATGATTGTGTGTCATGAAACTAGAAAGTACTCTTTTATGATGAATATACCAGCATCAATGTTACATTGTTCTCTAACTAGTTTTCTATATTGTGACGGCCAATATTGAAAAGGTGACTTGTAGAAATCGTAAACAAGTTGTGTTACAATTAGAGCCTAGGAGGAATACTCCAGATACCTGTTTAGCAATTAGAATCAAGTTTCAGTTTTGCTTGCATATAACATCCGCTGTGGAGAGCTCTCTCTGGCAGAACTGCATTTAAATAGTGAACAGTCTTAACAGTTATCGATATACTCTGATATAAGGTGCATATGTCACAGGTACTCTTCTGCACCTGACATTTGCTCAGGGAAGCTTGATAACTGATTTGAGCGCCCCTAGTTGTACTATTTGGTTCCCTTCTGGTCATCAATAAAATGAAAGGGGTAGTGTATAAATGTTCATTAATCATTAACCTCAATTGTCACTTAATTAATATTGAGAAAACGGTGTTGTTGTTTTTACTCTTCAGTAAATCCCTAAACTCCCATAAGAAACTACTCCTATATCTTAACATTGTGTATACTTTATCCTTGCACCCATTGATTCATTGAAATGTAAGTTTTGGGCAAGTCATTATTGCAGTCTCAGTGTTGTTTCTGTCAATACTCATCAGTATGAAGTTTATGGTGCCTGCAGGGCATTGATGTTGACTTGTTTGTTTTTGTTTTTGCCAGTGCATTAGATGAATATTGGTACTGTGAGCAGATTGTTACTTGTGCATTGCAGTGAAAAGAAACTCTCTTAGCCTTAGTACAGTGGTAAATAAAGAAGTGATGTCCTCAAATGTGTGATCAAATAGTTATAAAAGTGTGATCTCTAATATCTTTATTTTGCAAATTGGCTACTTAAAATTAAAAGAATTTTGTATATTCTCAAAAAATGTCTTCTAAATATTTTATTGTTTTTTAAATATATGAAATCAATGCTCGACCTTTTATTTGTTGATTTTTAGTTTAGAAAGTCATGTTTTGACTGGAGCTAGTACCTGCATGTTCCCTTCATTTCTGAATAGGACCAACTAATGTGATCTCTTTCAGGTTACTAATCCTAGTTATTCACTTATTTGTCAAATTGATGCTTGCATTTAGCTGCCTAATATTGGTCTTGGAGAAACAGTGCCTTATTATTATAAAGAACATGTTACATGTTTTCTACTCCCTTTGTCCCAATTTATAGGTCGTTTGACTTTTTTGACATCAAATTTGATTTGCTGGTCTTATTCAAGATATTTACGAACATATAGAAATTTTCAATTCATATTTAAACTATATTATGTGCTAAACTAAATTAAAATGAAAATAAATGGTAATTATGAAATTTTTTGGATAAGATGAGCAAGTCAAAGTCAAACGACCTATAAATTGAGACGGAGTAGCTCTTTTTATCAATAGAAACCCATAATATGTTCTTAGTTTGTAAGTACCTTGCTATTATTCTTGCATAGTAGAGATTAACATTCTATGTAGTTCTGCACTAATTTTTTTCTGTGTTCTTTCCAAGATATCGAAAATTATATTTGTTTGAATTACTTGACCCTTTCTGCAGCCACGGAAAGATGCTTTTATGTGAGATGATTGATGCTCCTGTCCCGCACACATGCTTGTTTTGGCGTTTCAGCCCATCTATTTGCATGGAAAATGGATTTTTTTTTACCAACCGTAGCAGTGATATGATGTCATGATGACAGATTTTAATACTGGCTGTCATTTTTTACATTATATCTGCTTTTTTTCTCATATTTTTGAGTCGCTTCTATATTAGGCTCAAATCCTTAAACCCTTAACACCCACAAGCAGACAGCAGTTTTTGGCAGGGCCTCGAGGCTGTTGGATTCCATCTTATATGCGGTGAAAATGATAGCTAGTGGAGTGCAGAATGGCAAACCTGTGACAAAGCTAGATTAGGAGCAAACGGAGAAGGCAGAAACACTGTGTAGCTGATGCCCCAAATCCTGCAGTTGGACAATCAATTGCAGAAGGAAAAAAAAAAAACCATGAATTGGAGTAAGACATCTGAACTAGATGAGCAAGCAGGTTTCTCTCCTCAAATAAACAGCCACTATCAGCTTCAGCTTAACACAACTAGATGACTGCAGCTACCTCAAATCCATCCTCCTTGATGGAGAACAAGGTAATGGAAGAGGAGGTGCTTGGAAAAAGAGGAGCCATGTCGTGGGAGGAGAGATAAAACAGGGAGCTAGTCGCGTCGTGATCTCCATCTCCTCTACACTGAATCCACCATTGCTGACAGACCCAGTTGCAGGTCATGTGTCATATGTTGAAATGTTTATAGAAATCATTTAAATATAAATTTTGCAATGGATCCCATATTCTCTTTGCAGCCGATCATCAATCTAGACTTATGGAGGGGGTGGGGTGTAAGGACTAAGGACATTGACTGAGTTTTTAGATTCTATCTTGTATTCTTGCGCCAAATGCCCAAATATTGGCAGTGCTGCTTTTCTGTGCAGTGTGCTTATTACTTAGACTACGAGGTACCCTTTAGCTTTCCTTTCTCTGTGTCTATGACTATGGTACACTTTAGCTTTCCTTTCCTGTGTCTAACACTTAATTTTAAAATTCGAGTAGTTAGATGCTAGCATAATACATCTGTGGTTCTTGATTTTTCAACTTTTCAGGATGATAGGCGAACATATGTTACAAACTTTATGGACCATCTCATTTCTTGGCATACTTAGGGTGTTTGGATCCCTAGCTAAAATTTTAGCCCCCATCACATCAGATGTTTGGACACTAGTTAGAAGTATTAAATATAGTCTAATTAACTAATTACGCTGATGAGAAGTAAACGGCAAGACGAATTTATTAAGCCTAATTAATCTATGATTAGCAAATGCGATGCTACAATAACCATTCGTTAATCATAGATTAATTAGGCTTAATAAATTCGTCTCGCCGTTTACTCTTCGACCGTGTAATTAGTTTTTTAATTAAACCATATTTAATGCTTGTAACTAGCATCCAAACATCTGATGTGACGTGGGCTAAATTTTAGCCTCTGGATCCAAACACGCCTTTAACTCTATGCATGATGTGTGCAGTCTTTTGTGAACCTTAGCCAAATATCCCAGTGGTATGAATTAAAGGTGCACCCTGGTTAATCAGGATGTAAGAATTCAGTGCAGCTTAATCACCTAACTCAACATAGGAAATGGGGACACTGTTTTCTTTGTGCTTATTTTCTTTCCAGCTATGGTAACCTTAGTAGCAGTACTAGTGATTATAATGCTCTTTCTAATGGCACAACAAAATCCAGTACATGAGGAAATATACCATACTAGTGATTCGTGCTCATGCACATGGTACATGGAGATTTTATATCTTTTTATATTTTTAGTTAAGGTCAAGTGGTTAGTCGTATGCAAGGCTTATCCTGCCACTGAAGTACTGAACTGAGAACTTGTCTTTATCACATTCTTAGCACCCGGCCAATGTTTATTGAGAAGGAATACTGCTATAAAGAACCTGCTCCCTCAGACCCTCAAATTGACTAAAACAAAATAAACTTCTCTTTTCTTATGTGAATTTATATAGGTGGGGAGCAAAAGAAAACATTATTTGCAAGAAAAGAACCTTAAAAAGACATGTTGGTTTCACATTTTCACTGACATTACTCTACGTATGGGTGCTTTTAGTAGAAGGGACACCTTTTGGAACTGAGCGTATATTATTTTTCAATTGGTTTTGGTTGCCATCGTTCTACCATTCACAACATAGTTAACATACTGGTTCAATTGTCTTGGGCATGCTCGGCTGCACAGCCTGCACTTCCTACGGCTGTAGCTGCAAGCCCATCCATGCACAATCCTTAACTACTGTGGAGGCTGCAGCAGCCTTAGCATAGAAGCTGAAGCGAGCAGGCCTACCTCTGAAAGTAAGACATTGCTGATGCTTCCTTCTTGATGGTTGGCTCAAAGGAAAATCGAGTTATGGATATGGATTTCACCTATGAATTGCATGAGTTATTTAGCAGGAAGCACCCAGAGGTCACAACCAAGATTTCCTCAGAGTAGAGCAAGGTTTGGACCATAATATGTTTTTATCTATTATTAAATGTCTGAATGGCATCATGCAAATGGATTTTTTGGGATGGGAATTGAAGATATGCTACTTTATTTACTATTACTTGAGAATTTGGCACTGATTCACTTCCATAGTAACATGTGTTAGATATCTGTGTATATATTTGTATTTCCAATTATGTGTGTATATCCCTCTTGTACTTTGTATATATTCTGGCATCAGGGCCTCATAATGAATACAAGTGGTATTCAAAACAATGTGGATGGGTACTTGCACATGAAGCATGTTGCATTGCTTTAGAGATCCCTTCATTGATAGCAGAGCTCAATCTAACCCTTGTTCATTGTGCGGAAAGCTGACTAGGTCTGATTCATTAGATGGGGCACGGGGTAAAATGTGTCCTCATGTGGCTGTTGCCGAACCATTGCTCAGATCTGAGTAGCTGTAATCCCTACTTCCCTATGGTGTGGTATTCATGGTGGTCTGACGGTCTGAGCCGCCACCGTGGCCCAGAGTTCTAATTTGCTATACCCATCATATGTACAATAAGACCATGAAGCGAGATGACGTGCCAGAGATTCTGTATATGGCTTGGAAGCCCCGTTGATCCATTTGATCTGCTTAGATCCTGTTTATCCTTCGGTACACCCAAACTAGCTGTTGTGATTCATCTAAATGAAGTATGTTCTCATGAAACAACGTGCAGCGTGTGCGTATTTAAAGAGGACTCGTGCTACCATCATTTCTGACTCCAGTAATTTTTGTGCAAATGTGTTTCTGTATGTATGGCAGAACAAGCCCGCTGCATGTATTGAGTCTTAAAGAAACGTATTGTACATAATAAACATCCTAAGCTTTTAGCCTACGAGAGAGAGAGCACGGAAGATGACCTTGATCATATTCTTTGTTCTGGTTTGGTTCAAAGATAAACAGAGAGGAGGATAGCGCAGATTCCTTCGATTGATTACATTTGTTCCAAGGTGCTGCCGCTGACCTTCATGCTTAAAGCCCTCAAAATTGAAAGTTTTCGAATCATACTTCCTGGGGATATATCCGGTGCAATCAAGCTTACGGTGCAATCACCGTGCAATCTTACTGTATCCCCATACTTTCTTACCCCAACTCCGTCCTTATCCTCTGCTACAGTTGAGAACGGGCGAAAGAGGGCGATTCGGTGCTCCCGCCGGCGGGGACGCCGATCCCCTCCGCTTCCGGTGGCCTTTAGGCCTCGGATGTGTGGGGGATTTGCGCCTCCTCCGCCGGCCGTGTAGATTAGGGTCTAGTTTATCTAGATTTTTGTTTCCTAGTGGCGGCGCTGAGGCAGCGGCGGTGTTGTCACAGTGGAATAAGTCCCTCCGATCTCGTCCTCGTTTCGCCGGCGTTCACTCCGGCGCCGACGAGGGGTCCGTGAGGGCGGGGTCGACGGGAGCCGGAGGTCTCGCTAAGGTGAGTTCCTATCTGAGTCTTGGTCGCTCCGTTGTAGGAGTCGGCTTCTCGACGTTTCGACCAAGCTTGGCGTGGGCGTCGATGGAGCGGTGCAAGGGGAAGGTTGCTGGGTTTGTGGTTGCCGGGTTGCTGGGCTTGAGGGCCTGTTTGGTTGATTGCCAAACCTTTGGCAGGCCAAAATCTTGGCAAATTTTACTGTATTTGAATCTAAACTAAAATTTGTTCAAATAACAAATTTCTCATTCGGATGAGTTATTTAGGGCCTAGACAACCCATAAGAATTAAAAATTCATTGTTTAACTATTTTTTTACCTAGATTCAAACACGGTCAAATTTGCCAAAATTTTGTCCTGCCAAAGGTTTGGCAACTAACCAAGCAGGCCCTGAGCTTCTTCCGCGCTACCGTTGGTTGGCATCGTGAGGCACGGGGTGTGTCCCCGGCCGATGCGCCTCCACTGTCTGTTGTTCATGCGGCTCGCTTCAAAGCCTTACGGCGATGGTGTCTCTCCTGGTCAAGGATTCCTTGCTGTTCTTCTCCTTCTTCGGTGGTGACGCAGCTGCCGACGGTGGACGACGATGGCGAGGAATGGCGGTCTTGCGAAACAGAAAAGATCTTAGGGTCCTTGTTGTGAATTCTCTTTTGTGCAAGGTCTTTTTTGCAAAAAGATGTGGACATCTGTCCCCTTTGTACCTTTCTAGGTGCTTCCTGTATTTGTATTGTATATGCGTTTGCATCAGTTCTCGTATAATACAGGTTGTCCGTATGCGTTTGCATACGTTTATAAAAAAAAAGCCCTCAAAATTGGATAGGGTTTTCTAGATGAACAAAATCCGCCAACTTGGAAATCTATCGCCTAACACATTTGAATATAGGAGTTTCACATGAATTCCATAGAAATTTCATATAAAACAGTTCAATTTTTAGAAAAAAACATAAGAATATACAAAATTTTTCGTGTTCAAGTAAGACCTCATAGAACTTCATCATAGGGTTGGGTTGTAAGGCAACGCGTTGTTGGCCCCACTATCAGGCGCTGCTAGACGGTCGCAACGACTGACAATAGCTCCATTACGAGGAGTATAATCTTCGGCCAATGCCCAGGCACCAGCCCACTGCCAAACTTGACCGATAAATTTTGGCATTTTCATTTGTTCCTTTCAGTGTACGCACCCAATTCTGACATTTTCATTTCATTCCAAGTTGAATTGGTACATAGAAAAATCAGTAGACTTATTACAGGAACAATTCATGGAACGTCTCCCCCACTTGATATTCACCAGCATTTCAGTATTTGCATGCAACATCCTTCTGTAAAACCTTTACGAGGTCACCTAATCATCAAAATGGTGTTTGTAGTATGTACAGCGAGAAGATAATGCTGCAGGATTCGTCGTCCCTGTTTAGAATTACTGCATTTGGCCACATCCTGCGGCAGGTGCAGTTCTATCCAAAAAAAACACAATCATGAAACAACACGATGAGCCTTCTTCCTATCAAACTTTGCAAAAATTTGCCTTTGTGTTCTCTTCTTGGTGGTTCATTTCCCTACTTCATCAACAGAAGGGCATCTCGATGACGCCCTAGGAGGGTCAATGCAGTTGCAGCTATATGATGGGCAGTTAGGCCAGCCAAGTCGAGTTGCTCTGCAAGTGAAGCGTGCTCAATGTACCTGTCTGGCAGCACAATGGGTCGCCACTGCAAGTTACAAGAAACAAATACCTTGAGAAAAGCATACAAAAACAATTAAAATTACTAGACATGAAATTACTACCAATAAACCATCAAGAGCACCTGAAATTACTACCAATTAACCATCAAAAGCACAGAAAAGTGCAGCTGTGATTCATCAGCATGGGGCTGGTGCCACCATTGCAAGAACACAGAACAAGTTTCGTGCTAGGAACAACAACGCACAGGCAGTGGCAAAGGTACCTTTATTCGGCTATCAAGTAGACCATCGAGCGAAATAAACTGTGAGACATGTGATCCAAAGCCACCAACTGTTCCTTCCTCCACTGTGATAAGAAAACTATGCTGTTGACATAGCGTTCTGATAAGATCAATGTCAAGTGGCTTGCAAAATCTCGCATTTGCTACTGTTGCCTGAATGCCAAAGTTGGACAAAAGAGATCTAGCTGTCAAGCATCTCTGGACGACCTCACCATAGCCAAGAAAAGCTATCTCTTTTCCCTCAACGAGAATCTCTCCTTTACCAATCTGAAAAGGGGTACAGAGACCATTAGAACCTACATTTTGAAGATATTTCGTTCATGATGAATATTCCTTGAGCTTAGATTTGTTTTTCCATATGATAATATAAGGAAACCCCTTTTGTTTATCAAAGCAACAAATTGCTTTATATTTTGGAAAGGTAACAAATACATAGAAGCTTTACACTGTTTGTTATTCTCCCAATGATAAATTAAATGTTGAAACAGAAACATGAGGTTCTCAGACATGATTGTGACAGCCCAGCTAAGTGCTTGAAATATTAGAGCTGTGCTATTAGCAAGTAATGTCAATTTAGAGCAAAATAAATTGGGGAGCCTACCTCAAGTGGATTCCCGTATGTTAAAGTACCACTAGTCCCAACAATGGCACCCTTAGGATACCGAAAGCAAATAGGTTTGTCCTCAACCAATGCAGCTGTTGCCACCATGTCAATAAGTTCATCCTCATTAGATGGCGACATGACAATCATGTTTGGCAAGCATGACATGAATGTAATATCAAATGTCCCTGAATTAGTGGGTCCCTCAGACCCCACCAGACCAGCATTTGTGATAGCAAATCGTACTGGTATCTTTTGCATGTCAACATCTTCAACTATCTGCCATACATGCGAGCTTTATGAAATGTAATGTACATAAAAGTAAAGGATCCCTGCAGATTTAGTGAACTAAGCAGTGCCCACACTAATTTAGCAGCAGAATGTGTTGGCACCTGATCATATGCTCGCTGAAGAAATGTGGATGGAATTATGCAGAAAGGCTTTAAACCTCCACATGCCAGACCAGCAGAAAAGGTAACAGCATGTTGTTCAGCGATGCCCAGGTCAAAAAACCTATCTGGGAACCTGGACTGGAATAAGCGTAGTGATCGATCCATTCCCATGCCACCATGAACTACCACAATGCGCTTGTCATTCTCTGCCTCTGCTGTTAGTGCTTCTACAAAGCAGTCATTATATGTCCTAGAAAGCCCAGTTTCTAAAAAATTAAGAAGATCACGGCTTGAGTTTGAAGGCCCTGTTGTCATTAAAAAAAAGTTAATCCATACAGAATATTCACCCTATTCATATAGCTTCAGTATGCCAAAAAAAAAAAAAAACAGTTTGTAATGACTCTCACAGGGCAACCATATCGCAATTGTAAAAGGATAAGTCCATTTAGCACCCATAGACACTAAGACACATATCGTGCTTATTAGAATGTGGCGACTTAAATGGATCTGTAAAAAACTAAAAATTCAGGCTGACATTGAGCCCAAGTTAAATGCTAATCATGAGTAATATACATATTTTTCTAAGAAACTTATTTGGCACAAGTAGTTGATTACTGCCAATTCATTGCGTGACCATGTTTCTTCCTCCCATAAACAAGGAATCCTAGTGCAGTGGTAACAGAGAGAGTAAAAAGACATAAAATAAACACTAAACATGCCTCCTAGTTTAGCAAAAGAAAAGTTAAACAGCATGCGTATTTTGATAGTAACCTGTATCACCAACCTTCCTCATTTGGATTAAGATCACTTCTGATATTTCCACCAGTGTCATCTTCCGACCTAGTAATTACATGTATAAGTACTGGGCCAGTTGAATCTAGCGTTGCGACCTCCTTTAGTACACAGATGAGATCATCAATGTTATGCCCATCAATTGGACCAATATAATATAATCCAAGTTCTTCAAAAAGAGTTGCTCCATGAGGACCTATCATACCACGAGCATACTCATCAACTTTGGCAGCAAATTCATGCATTCCTTTGCCAAACCATTTGGCAAATCCCTAGGAAGAAAAATTCAAATATCAAAATGGGAATATTCATATAACAAGGACAAAGTTTATTCTCTAAAGAAAGAAATCAGTGTTACACAATTACAGACATCCAAAAGGTCCAATTCTGTGTACACAACTCATTTCTAAAGGTATATCAATATTTACCTTTGCAGCCTCCCTAAACCTCCTAAATCCTTTGCTAGATTGAATCTTGCTGAGAGCACTAGACAAGGCATTGACTGACATCTTTGGCCGGCCATCTGCTTTAGCAAGCAAGGTATCACAGCTATCATTTAGAATAACTACCATGTTGGAATCAAGGAAGCCAGCATGACCCATTGCCTCATACACCTGACCAGCCATGGTTGTCCAGTTACTGATAACTGTCACTACTCGATTTTTCCTCCCATTTATATCCCTTGCAACCGCCATCCCTGAAAAGAAGCAACTCTCAAAATATAGAAAAAAGAAGCAAGATTCAGTAGATACTGAACACTGAACTTATTATGCTGTGTAAACATGTGATTATTAATCTGTCTGCTGTAAATATTTTATACTGTGGTGACCCTGCAATTTCACATAAAAATAAACAACACGAACAGATAGTACTAAACATAATAATTTATACCAATTTCTATCTTGTTTAAAAAAACACTTAGTGCTGCATACATAATTGGATCCAAAAACTAAATCTAACTTTCTTGAATTTCTCAAGTAGACAAGCCATTAATTATAAGCATACAAGTGCAAAAGCTAGTAAGAAAATAACTTGTGGGGTTCATGTAAATTTCAAATGCCAAGAATGTCTCTTCAATAACATAGATACAATTTGACATGAAAGACAGTAATGAGCAAATAGAGGCACAGTACCAAGGCCAGCAGAAAGACTATTGCATCCATGTCCAGCACCAAAGGGATCATACTCGCTCTCAAAACGAGACGTGAACCCAGAAAGGCCGCTTTTTTGTCTAATAGTATGGAAGGGAGAACGCCTTCCTGTGAGAATCTTGTGTGCATATGCCTGTTACAAGAAGATTATCGAGTTAAAAGAGATAGAACCTGATAAAAAAAGGGGCAGCCCGGTGCATGAGCTCCCACTTGCGTGGGGTCTAGGGAGGAGTTGGACCCATTTAGGGTCTATTGTACGCAGCCTTTCCTTGCATTTCTGCAAGAGGCTGTTTTCACAACTTGAACCCGTGACCTCCTGGTCACAAGGCAGCAGCTTTACCACTGCGCCAAGGCTCCCCTTCATAGAACATGATAAAAGTTCACAAAAAAAAAAGGATATCTGACAGTTCAAAATGCAAACAGAGGGATCTCTTACATGCTGACCAGCATCCCACAGTATCTTATCCATTGGGGCATTGAACACATAATGTATAGCAATTGTCAGTTCCACAACTGAGCGACCAGGCCCACATGGCTGGCACTTCCTGGACATTACAAAAGATATTTCGGAACGAACTTCATCAGCTAATTGCTTCAGCTCCTGTTTTTTTAAAGGTACCAAAGTGTCAAAATTTTCTCAAAACATATGCACAAGACAGGAATCCCAAAGAATATGACTCTGACGACCTTACTAGATAGATTTTTCAAATGAATAGGTGCATCAATTGTGTCCAGGATTGGGGTAGGTTCCTTCTCCCAGAAAAAATCATCAACATCAGGTAGTGCGGCCGCTCTCTGAGTGAAGCCCTGCACAAAAGTTTCTCTATCAGATCCCAAATACTTGGAATGTCCCTCATCAGGTTCTCCAACAGTACATGAAAGGTTTGGAACTAGTACGCATCAGCTCTGAAACTGGAAAGTCCCTTATGTGATTCGGACACTGATACGCCAGAACGAGCATACCCTTGATGGCGAAGCAAACAGAAGTGTTTGGCAGGGATTTGAGCCTCTCAGATTGCATCTTAAATACCGAAGGGGGTGAAGGCGGTAGCTAGTGGAGTGCAGAACGGCAAACTCGTCATAAACTAGATTACGAGCAAGCGTAGAACGCAGAAACGCTGTGTCCATGCTGGAGCCGGCGCTAGTTGATGCCCCAAATCCTGCAGTTGGGCGATCAATTCAAGAAAGGAAAAAACATGAATTGGAGTAACTATGGCAGTTGAATTGACGAGCAAGCTAGTTGCCCCACTCCCCACCCCAGTTAGCACTCGCCAATCAGGCTAAAAACAAACCTCTTCTCCAACTCAGCCTCCCCTGCTTCGCATACGCCGCCGCCGTGATCTCCTCTTCTCCCCGCGCGGGACCAGCGGCGGCTCCTGGAGCCTTGTGTGGGGGGCAGCAAGACAGACCTACTCTGCTTTGGGTGGATGCGGAGCGTCGCGGCGTACTGGCGACATGACAGAGAGGCTAATCCGAACGGAAAGTTGTCATCTTTGTGCGCTCCTAGTGGATTAATCTCACCCTGTAATCATTCCTCCACGTCGCTTCGTTAGTGCGTTCCACTGTACTTGCTATGCGGCTGCTGGGCAGCAATTCTCTCCATCAACTGCAGTGGTTTGTGATTGTCACGATATTATGATCTTTTAACCCAATTATAAAAATTTTCATACATTGCTATGGGTACAATCTAACCACAATGTATAGTGCACGTGACTCACATTGAGCGATGTATCTACAAATTTTCATAGTATGTTGGTTAATGGTTTTTTTTCTAATTTTAACAGGCAATGGCAACTATAATTTAGTCATATCGTGGGATGACACATCAAACCCCTTATGTCACATTCTCATATGTGTCTTGGTGATCGATTGATAAATACTCTTTTCGTATTTAAATATAAGTCGTGGTTGATTTCTTTTTAAAATTTTGATCCTTGGCCTTATTCAAAAAATTTATTTAAACACATAAGAAAATTAATCATACTCAAACTTTATAAAATGATAAAACAAATTGCAATAAAATAAATTATAAATTATTTTGAATAAGACGAGCGATTGAAATTTTGAAAAAAAAAATCAACCGCGACTTATATTTAAATACGGAGGGAGTAACACCTAATAAACTTGTCTAGATACATATTTTACGTGTGGGAGCGACTGCTGTGCAATTAGCACATCTGTGCAAGCATGCAAGCACTTGCCGTGATCCGCTAGATTGCCATCCAGAGGTGCCTTAGCATTTTATATTTTAGCCCCTCAAATGCAAAGCTAAATGAAAAAAACCCACGTCTCCTTCGATCTCCTTCGCCCGCGATTGCTTCTGCCGCCGCCCCTCGCTGGGGCACTGATGTGATACCACTGCCGCCGAAGCCGGGGGCCGCAGCTACCGGAGCGACCAGCGCGCTGCCAGCCTGCCACACGGCCAGTCCACACGAAACTCTATATTGCGTCGCCGTTTGTGTTTCTCTTGTCCGACTGCTGCTTCTCGCCACCGCCACCGCCGCCGCCGGCCGGTACAAGAGGCTTAATTGCGTTGGCCTCCATGGAAGAAGGTCCACACTCTGAAAGACCGGCAGGATCTCCACACCATCCGACGTTGTTGAGCACTTGAGCATCCACAACACGCATGGTCCGTCCAACGCCGCGCGACGACGAGATTGCCACTGCCGCATCGCGAAAGGTCAATGACTTCCTTGCAGCCAGGCCGTAGTCGCGTCGTCTCCATTGCTGCGGGCGGTGGCTACCATGCGTAGCACACTGCACACCGCATGCACACGACCGAGCCAACCCTGTTGTCCAGGGCTTGACGAACCGCGGCCGGGCCACCGCCCGCCTGCTGCGCGTGGGTGCAGTCTACCGGGCGCACCGTCCAACGGCAACTAGTCCTCCGTGCTTGAGATTCTAGGCGGAGAGTTGATCCATGGGCGGTGAGAGAAGCGTTGTGCGGTGGGTGTTTTGCACAAACTTATCATCGATCTGAACGAAAGGAAGGGGGGCTTATGTGCAAAACTGTGAGGCACCGTGAGATGGCAATCCGATGGATGATGCTACATGCTTGCACGTTTGCACCGGTGGCCTGATTGCACCTAAGTCGTTGCCGTTATGTGCTTAGGGCTATATAAGCCTCCCTATCTAAGAGTATGCACGTAGATAAGTTTTTAAGAGCAAGTATTGTTTATCAATCAATCACCAAAATACAACTATAAAAATATGGCATTAGAAGCTATTTTCTTTACGGTAGTTCGATGGTAGAATTTGTTAACCAATACTAATAGGCCAAAATGTCAGAAGAAGCCTACTTCGGCGAAAGGCGTGACGCCGCGTCTACTGGCCAATGGCCGCCATGGTGATGCGGCGGTGTTTTGGTGCTGGGGCTGCAGCCTCGTCATCACTGTCGTAGCCATCATCGCCACCATCAGCGCCATGGCTGTCAGCGCCATCGTTGCCGTCGTCATCTACACCATCGTCGTCGTCATTGTCGTCGTCGTCTTCATCGTCGTCGCTCTCCTCCTCGTCCTCCTCTTCTTCCTCATCAGACCCTGCAAGACCGGGCGGTGGAGAATGTGCATCTTGGCCCGCTCTTTGTAGTTGTACCCCTGAGAATCGTCGGAGTTGGGGATGTCGTCATCCTCCTTCTCCGGTAGGTTGCCATACAGAACCGCTTCTTCGGGGATGTTGTTGCCCTCTTCATCGCTGGTGGCTAGCATAGTGGTGAATTCAGCTCATCAAATTCCCCAGCAAAGTGCCCATCTTCCTCATCGGAGTACGCGTGCTTCAGTGGGGTGGAAGGACCCGCCTGCTTCTTTCCTTTGCCGCTGGCCATGATGAGAGGGGAGGAAAGGAGGTTTTGGTTTTTTGGAGGATGGAAATATTGAGCGATGAAGGCGTAATGGGCGCAGGACTCTCGCGTCGTTTATATGACGAGACTAGCGTCGCCTCAGCTTTCTTTTGTTGGATACGATACGACACGCCATTTTGCATTCTTGAGGGGCACGCGTCAGTTATTCACGGGGGTACTCATTGGAAAAAGTGGTTGTTCGGTGTTTGAGATTTTCTGTTATTTCCGAAGTTACTCTTATCATGGTTGTGGTGGTCTTTGTTCACACCCATTGGAACATACCCATTGGGCCAGGAAGTTTACTGGAAAAGGTCTTCTCCCTGCCTAGGCAAGCCCGGGTGCTTTGGTTGGGCACTTATGACTCGGGAGGTGGATCAGAGAGGATAACTCAAATAATTTTTTCTTGTTTATTGGATCATTGAGTCAATTGTTACTCAAGTTGACTCAAAGCTCAGGGCTACACCCATTGGGTGCACCTGATCGGTGCAACCAATGTCAGATTAAGGAGTGCATTCCTCTTTGACCTTCAAGCTGATTGTTACTCAAGTCAACTTGAAGCTCGGGGGCTACACCCATTGGGTGCACCTAAGTGGTGCACCCGGGGAGAGGCGTTATCTTAACTCGGACATGAGATTTGCGTGTGGCACTTTTTCTGGGAGTCTCGGGTTGATTGATCTCTAAATCAACTCGAGCCTCGAGGGCTTGTGGGGGATAGATATCCCCTGGGTTCTCATGACATGGATTCGCTACATGGGCCATTGGAGGGCCCGACAAAGACAACCGGCTTAGCCCTGGTGCCAACTGCTCTCATGGGCCTGGAGAGAGCCAAACAAGCTTGGAGATAAAGATTCAGGTAAAAATGTGGAGTGTAATGACTCAGACTCGAGCTCTAGGATCAGCGGGATTCAAGGAAGGAAGGATGTAATCGAAGACTCTATGTATTCTTTTGTATTCCAAACCGAGTAGGAATTGTAGATAGAAACATGACTTGTAATCCAAGCCACGCCGGGTTATATAAGGCGGGTGAGGGACCCCTACGTAGATTATCTAGCATCTCATCGCACACCAGCCACACCTTAGCGCACCAAAAACCTCATTGTAACCTCAACATCAATACAACTCGCAACACACAGGACGTATGGTATTACGCATCTCGCGTCCCGAACCTTTATAAACCCACGTGTTTTGTCGCATCTCGAAGCGAACCATCGAGCTATGCTAATTTCGCCAACCCTAAAAGCACTACGTGAGACATCCCATAGGGCACTACCTGTCTAAAACCCCGACATTGGACTTGTAATTTCGAAACTTGAAATTAAATTCTATCGATCAAGCCCCAATCTACCCTAGTGCCTAAAAGGTGTGTCTAGAGTTTTACACAATACGATACAAAATTTTTGCAACCTAGAGCCAAGCATGCAAGTCTAGGAATGTAAAATGCGGAATGTAAATGCGGAAAGTAAACAGAGCAAGAAGTGACACGATGATCTTTTTCCTAAGGTATCGAGGAGTCATGACTCCCCCCTTGTCCTTGTTTGTTGCCCCTCACAAGGCTTTGCTCTCACAGGCTCCTCGCAAGGATCCCGGCCCCAAACCTCGCAAGGAGAGGGGTTGGCAAAGTGATTCCCACACGAATCAAACTACCTCTTGACCTTTGCAAAGATCAAGGGCTCTCTTCTTGATACTCATCTCCACTCCGGAACAGTGAGCCTGAACCGCATACAACACTCATCTCCCACAATCTTCGGAGAGCTCGTGGAAGGCACGACCTCAGCCGTCTAGGTGATCGCGATCACCAAGAGTAACAAGCTTTGGCTTCACTTGATTCAACCTCACTCAAGAAGTTCTCTCCTTTCAAGTCTCTTGCCCAAAGCTCAAAGATTTGTGTGTATTGGTGGTGCTGGTAACCTTTGAGTGTATGGAAGTGTTCTTAGGTCACAAAGATAGTAAAATGAGGGAGGGGAGCCCTTTATATAGATGCCAGTCCAAAAACTAGCCGCTACTGTACGAAATCAATTTTCTGCGTACCCACCGGAGAGTCTGGTGCGTTGCCACTGGACAGTCTGGTGCTTTATATTTTCAAATCCCTAGTTACGCGCTATGGGTTGTAAGAGCCAGCGGACAGTCCGGTGGTGAGACATCGGATAGTCCGGTGGTGTGATTTTAGCACACGCCCATGAACATGCCCTCAGTTTATAACGTCCAACGGAGGCACCGGACGGTTCGGTGGTGATCCACTGGACAGTCTGTCGGTGCTTTGGAAGCCCTAGACTCTAAGGGATAAACCCTCAGCCTATATCGTCCGGTGGTGTGATTTTTAGCGCTATTTTGAAACAAAGATAAGTGAGATTTTTCGAGAGCTATTCTTTTGATTCAAACAATAGAGGTGAGTGGTTTTTAGCACATTTTAGTAGGTTTGAGCTTTAGTACTTAGATAAACTTGAAAAGAGACCAGAGAGAAGTGCATCAAGCTACTCACCTCGGCCCCCCTTGATAGTACGGCCCATCTAAAAACTAGCAAATAAACACCTAAGTGCCCTTACAACTTTATGGCACTTAGGGCTGTTGAAGCCGATCTTTGCGCTAGAAATCCAAACCAATGGAGGGTCTCTTTTATCAATCAATGAGCACGATATATAATATGAACCATTCATGTCATGAACTCATTAGTAACAAAGTTAAGTTGTCATTAATCACCGAAACCTCTACCTCTTAGGGTCATGTTTCTCACAATCTCCCCCTTTTTGGTGATTGATGACAACACATGTACGGAGCTTACAAAATAAGGAAACTAAGAACAAACCTCGAAGTAATTGACATGAATGTAGACACACAATCAATCCACAAACACGGATCTATAGACATGATAAATAAGAGTCATACACAAGAGCCAAATGCCATGTCTATGAGTCAATATCCAAAAGAACATCCAACATGGATCCTAGCTATACACCAAAAGAACTACTCTTATAGCTCCCCCTGACTACAAGACACTACTAACTCTCCCCTGAGCTCCCTCTAAAGATAACTCTCCCCCTAGCTTGTCACTAGCTTATTGCACATGCTCATGAGATTCTCTTCTCAATATTTGCCTTTTCAAGCTTTGCACTTAACTTGTTGATTGCCTTATTTTGTTCTTGGGCTAAGCTAGCAAGTTCATCATAGGAAGACAAGTCGTCATCATCATCGGAAGAGTCATCGAAGGTTTTTACCTTGTCACCCTTGGCCATAAGGCATAGGTATGGGGTGGATGAAGGTGTTGATGAAGCCGGTGTCGGTGCAAAGGTAATAGAAATGGTGAGCCTGACAACCACTTCATCTTCACTATCACTTACATCGGATGAGGAGTTGCTTGATGTGTCCTCATCCGTCATCCACTCTCCAATGTAAGCTTTGCCTTTCTTCTTGAAGAATTTCTTCTTGAATTGCTTGGGGGCTTTCTTCTTGTTCTTCTTCTCATCATCACTTGACTCATCGCTTGAGTCATGCTTGTAGCTCTTCTTCTCCTTCTTTTTCTTGTTCTTCTTGTCACGACATTTGAGTCATGCTTGCAGCTCTTCTTCTCCTTTTTCTTGTTTTTCTTTTCACGTCATTGGAGGGAGAGGTGGCCAAGCTTTCCGCAATTGTAGCACTCCATTTCTTCAAGCTTCTTCTTGGATGGAAAGAATTTCCTCTTGCTTGTGGAGTACTTGATGCCCTTCTTGTCAAGGCGACCCAAGGCATAAGTAACTTTGCGCACATGATGGGCCACCTCATCATCACTATCATCTTCTTCTTTCTCATCATCTTCTTTGTTGTCCACCACAATGATTTCCTTGGTGACAGATTTCTTCTTCTCTTTGGATGAGCTTGCCTTGAGAGCAATATCCTTCAAGTGGCTCCGCATCCGGTGTGGTTCATGTACATCTCATGTGCATTGATCTTACTAAGCACACCGGATGGAGTAGCTTTGGAGAGGTCGGTTTGGTGAAGATAGGTGACGATGTTGCCATACTTGCTTCGATCAAGTTGATCCAATATCTTCCTTGCATCATCAGCCTCGGCAATTTGAGTCAAACCAAGACCATTCATCGCCCTCTAGAAGCACATTGAGATGTGAATACATTTGGTTAGCATTCTCATGAGGAAACATACGAAAATCACTTAGCTCCTTGCTGAGAGTGCTATGAAGTTGCTCTCTCTTGCTTAGGGTTCCCTAATGGAGTGCACAAATCTCTTCCCATAGCTTGTGTGCATCCTTGATATTCCTCATGCAGTTGAGGACATCCTTGCACAAGACATGGAAAAGAACATTACAAGCTTTGGCATTCCACTTCTCGTAATTTTGCTCCACCATTGTGGGCTTATTCTTATCGGCTATCTCCAGAAAGCCGGTGATGACGGGTAGATAAAGAAGAGGATCGACGGCTTCCAAGTAGGAGTCCATACGGATCTTCTAATATGGAAAGTCCTCGCCATCGAACATGGGCAGGGGTCCTTTCCCACTAGACATCTTGCTCAAGGCAGTGAAGCCTCAACCAATGAGCACTCGGCTCTAATTCCAATTGAAAGGATCAAGATGTCCAAGAGGGGGTCAATTGGACTTCTAATTTTGAAACTTGAAATTAAATCCTATCGATCAAGCCCCAATTCACCCTAGTGCCTAAAAGGTGTGTCTAGAGTTCTACACGATACAAAAGTTTTGCAACCTAGACATGATCAATATGCATATGATCAATGTCCAAGTGAAGATGGAGTTACAAGCCCAATTGGTGTTAGAGTCCAGTTCAATCTCGAGGCTAGTTCGGACTGCTGGAGCAGGCCTCACAAAACCAGACACCCAGGCCACATACGGGCTCCATTTTGGGCGTTCTACATGTTGTTGAAAAGCTAATGCGATAACCTTTCCAACCCTACTGGTTTCACATCATTTGGACCTCAGAGTCGGCAGGAAATCACGTCGCAAGGTGATGGACAGAATCTGCTAGGGTGCTGCGATATCGGCCTTTGGGCCCGTTGGCCTTGTACGACCTAGGGTTGCTCGGCCACCCCCTTGGCCGCCCCTTAGCTCTCTCTCTCTTCTATATACACAGTGGCCATCATTAGATTAGATGGGTTTTGCTTAGAATATTCTGTCGATTGAACAGTTCTGCCGTTTGAGAACATTCTGGTTTGTGAAACCCCAATTCATGTGCTTAATCTTTTGATTTGCAATTCGAGTTTGCATCTACCATGTTCTTGCTTGTGTTCTTTGATTCGCAGGCAGGGATAAGCCTTCGTGGCGAGGTCAATCGTGTGTGCACGGTTGATAACCAGAGGAGACGTGGTGCTGCGATTGCAGGGTTCGAATCGTGTTGATTGGAAGCCGGATTGTGTGTGTCGTGCCTCCGCCAAATCGTTAGTTATCTCCACCTGATGGAAGATCGAGAACCCTGGTCCCCATCAAGTGGTATTCAGAGCGAGGTTTACCGTCAGGTTTGCTTACCATTATCCTTAGTAGATTAGTTTTGTTTCGTCCCATAGTCCACAAAGAGCCATACAAAAATTAGGGGTTGCAGTTCTCTTATCCCATAGACAAGTTTAGCCTTGCATATTTTCATTTTTGGAGTCCGCATCATTGAGTTTGTGTCAATAGTCTTGATCTTGTTACTGGTTTAGATCGTGTTTCTAGATAGGTTTGAGTTTTGCATCGTGTCACCGTGTCCGTTTTCATCGCGTCATCCCGTCAAGATTGAGTGTGTTGAGAGCCAATGGACTGGCCTCATTGCTCTCTTTGTGTGATGAGTCATTGTCAACGAGCTCAAGCACTCTGATAGACTGGAGGTAGAAGATGAAGACCTCGATGGACTGAGGCAAAAGCCCTCCAATGGACCAGAGGCAATGCTTGGCGTTGGTCGGCTATGGAAGCTTGGTACACGGAGGGGCGGTTCGGCAACGGTGGTGTAAGCCCTTCGATGGACCGCGAGGCGACTACGATGGACTGGAGAAGCCGGGTGCCACCGTGGTGCTCCAACCCGAGTGGATGACGCGAAGAAGTGCGAGTGAGGCTTTGGCGGCTTCGGCTCAAAACCGCACCCAAGTTCAAATGACTTGGTGGGTTGGGCTCCGACTCGCCAAGATAGAAGATTGGACTAAGACCCGGCCCAGAAAGCCCGCAGAATAAAGTTTTTCGGTTTACTTCAAAACCGGGGGAAGCTTTCGGACTACTGGCTACGTGGCGCACATCCAAGTGAGGCATAGAGAAGAAGAAGATCAAAGCGTCATTGTAGTCGTCCGATTGTATCTTTTTCATTTCAGCCCTTTTTTAGGTATTCTAGAGTAAGGGTCTTAGTGTTAAATGGTGTCGTTAGGCCTGGGGTATATATAGACTTGTGACCTGTCATTTAGGTGACTCTTCCACCATTAGAAAACCCTAGGCTTAGTTCCATGCTGCCAAGTGCCAAAGAGAGAAAGGAGGGCTTTAGGCTAGGTTTTGAGTGCCGTAGCTAGGGTTCTTCACATCAAGAGGGAGAATGAAGGGTGGTAAGCTGTAGGATCCTTTGTATGAACTCAATTTCATGATTAATCCAGCAATATTCTTCTAAAATTGAAGTGCTTGTGTACAGCCCTCTCCCTTCCCCTTCTCTAGTTTGGTTTTTGGGTGATTTCTCAAAGGCTTTTGGTGCTTTGCTTTGCCTATGAGTTTTCCCTACTTCTTTTGGTGTTTTGGACTTGCAAGGACGTGAAGATTATGATTTAAATCATCTCAAACTTGCAGGTTTGCCACGAGCAAGTCAAATTTTAGTTTTCCCCTTTTCTCGCCCAAAGCTTGCCTCTTCACGAGATCTGAAATTTCCGCTAATCCCTTGATCTTTTTCCATGTATCTTTTGGGAATAGCTTTGGAATAGTGTTCAGATAGCCTGTGTCAATTTCGTGAAGATTGGACAAGGTTTGGTCAGGTTTTAGGTTTGGGAACTCAAGTTTCAGGGTGCTATCGGACTTTCCGGTGCAACCACCGGATTATCCGATCCTCTAACGGACAGTCCGACTGCGTGCACCGGACTATCCGGCTCCAGGCCCTCGTCCAGCCCTTACCGAACTTTTCGGTGCAGGTCACCGGACTATTCGGTCTCTACCGGACTGTCCGGTGAGGTGCACCGGACTATCCGGCGTGTTGCTGGCTGTTTGGTTTTGGTTGGTGTTTCGTTGTTCGGTTCTTTGCTTCGACCTCGCTTTTAGTGTTCCTTGCTGCTGCCCATACTCTTAACTTGCTGTGGACCAGTGAGGCGCATTTCTGTGCGTTGAGTGGCCGGTAAGACACTAGTGCTTGAGTCATTGTTTTCACTTGATTTGCGATTTTATAATCATTGAGTCTTATGCTTCCACTCGCTTGGTGTGTTCCCGTTCAGTGGGCGAGACCAAATGCTGGCTAGACACGTTTCCTTTTAGTGGACGGTGCCTAGCGTTTGTTGAGTGTAGTGTGTCAGTTTGCACCAAGGGGTTGTGAGTTTGAGTTTTTAAGTGCTCCTATTCACCCCCTCTAATCGCACGTCTCGGTCCTACAAGTGGTATCAGAGCCGGTTAGGTTTTCCATACCTTAACCGGTGAAGAAACCATAGCGACTATGACTTACTCTGGAAAGATTCCCGTCCTTGGCTCCGATGGCTATCCCTACTGGAAGGATAGGATCAAGGCATTCCTTGTTAGCCAGAGTCAGGACATATGTGATGCTACTCAGAGTACAACTTTTGTGGTGCGTCCAGTTGCTGAGCGTACTACGCCTAAGATCGTGGCTCAGCATGAGGCGAATGCCAAGGCTGTTAACTTTCTCTTTTTCGGGCTTGGTCCCATGGATTATGAGAGAGTGAGTCACCTCAAGACGGCGCGTGAGATATGGTCACTGCTTAGTGCACACCATGAGGGTACCACGACCATTAAAGCTAGGCTTGTGGAGACTTACCGGCGCGAATATGAGAATTTTGTCCAGAAGTCGGGAGAGTTAGTAGACGACTTGTTTGGTCGCTTTCAGTCGATCATTAACAAGTTGCGTGTCAACTCTGCCCCCGCTGAGCTCCCATACACCGATCATCAGCAGGCTGTCAAATTGCTGTATGCTTCGGATAGAAAAGCATGGGAGATCAAGGTGAACTCAATCATTGAGTCGGCAGGGTATGATACGATAGGAGTAGAGGCGCTCTATAGTAAGCTCAAGGCCACAGAAGTAGATTACAAGATGAGGGATTCCCTCGTTTGTACAGGTTCCAAGAGTATGGCCTTGACTACCCCCTCTAGTGAGTCTGCTACTAACCCCCTGTTACACAACTTCTCGTTTTCTGCTTTGATGTCTGTTACAGAGGAGCAGTTGGCGATGCTTGGGGATGATGAGCTTTGTCTGATGTCTAGTCGCTTTCAGCGTGCCTATGACAACCGGATGAGCAAGAAGAAGGGAGAGAGGTCTAAGTGCTTCGAGTGCGGAGAGGTCGGCCACTTCATCGCCGAGTGCCCCAACAAGAACGACTACTACAAAAATAGAAGAGCTACTCCCGTGAATCCGACAAGTACCACTCCGGCAAGCCAAGCTTTGACAAGCACCGCTCTAGCAAGCACAGCTTCGGCAAGCATCCCTTCGGCAAGAAGAACTTCCAAAAGGCTTTCAAGAGCTACCAGAAGGACAAGCGGAAGCGGGACAAGGCATTCTTGGCCGAGATCGGGTTTTGCAACAGCGGATCTTCTTCCTCTTTGTCCTCGTCGAGCTCAAGTGATGAGGAGATCACATACAGGAAGGACAAGAGGAACGATTAAGGAGGTCCAACTGGCTTGTGCTTTGTCTCCACCAAGTCCAAGCGCAAGCACAAGTTCAAGAGGAGCTCGGTTTGCTCCATGGCGCTTGAGGATAAGGAGAACAAGGATGACGGCAGCAACTCATAATGAGGTAACTCCTGAGCAAGCCGAAATCCTTTAGATGCTAGAGCAGAACAGCCGAGAGCTAAAAGCCTAGGATAAGATGCTTGAGAAGGCAGCTAAGAAGCTGTAGAAGTTGTTGGGCTTGCTGAGGCTTTAGATGAGAATGAGAGGTTGAGGAGTGTGAGACCCCAACCTAGTGAGTTTGAGTGCTTTACCTGCGAGTCTTTCATGACAGAGTATGGTGACTAGAGAGATAGGTATGCCAAGCGGGTAGAAGTTGAGTTAGGCAAATTCCAGTCCAAGCTGGATGAGCCTACTTTGAGTGGAGAGCTTGAGTGTGAGTCTTGCCCCTATTTAGATAGAGAGTTAGCTATGTTGAAGGATAATTTTGAGGGGCAGCTCAAGGAGCTTGAAGAGCTTAGGGCTAGACCTATGCTTTTGGGTGCGTGTATGGTCTGTCCTACTTTGAGAGGCGAGTTAGAGCAGTTGAGAGCTGACTTTGAGGTGCTTTCAGAACCTACTGACACTTGTGAGAACTGCCTGACCCTTAGGATGCAGCTGGTGGATAGGGATGCCACCATCAAGAAGTTAGAAAAAGCTGCTCCTATGTTTCCCTCTCTAGATTGTGATACTTGTGCTGCCCAGACAGTAGTTCTGGAAGATCTGAGGTTGCAAGTGTTGTCTTTGCAAGATGAAAACTGCAGGTTGAGAGAGGTGCTGAGTTGGGTGTATGCGAGGCAACCCCAACTAGAGATGATTATAGAGAGCACCAAGAGAGCTGAGGGTGATATGAATGGTTTTGGGTTTGGGGAGTGCAGTACTTCGGGTGAGAAGAGTGCACCAGTTAAGATTAGAACTGCTTCTACCCAGCCAGGTGAGACTGTTGATGGGGTTTACCATGAACCACCCAAGGCTGCCCCAAAAAAGTAGTACTGGACACCTAAGCATTCCAAGGCTAAGCTGGACAAGATAATAGAGGAAGAGCTTAAACACAAGGGCAAGACACCAGTCCAGCAGCCTGAGCCACCCAAGGCCACACCACCTAAGCCCAAGTCCTAGCCTAACCCTGTCTCTAGGAGGCCTGTCTACCACTGTGAGTTTTGCCAGCGGAATGGCCACCTAGAGGAGTTTTGCTTCAGAAGGAAGTGGGTTGAGAGGCAGGAGAGAGCTTAGGGGAACCAAGATCAGTTGTACCAGGGTAGTAGGCAAGATCCTCCCCACCGCGGTGAGATGAGAGACCGCTTTGCTGGTGGTGAGAGAGGAGGCGGCTTTTAGGCCCGTGCTCCTAGTGGTGAGAGACGCTTTGTCGGTTGAGCTCCTAGTCGTTTTCAGCGCGGATATGGAACTCATGACTGTGGCTTTGTGAGATAGCTTGAGAGGCCACGCTTTGAGGGTCATGGTTACTCCAGTCGTGGTGATTTCTTTGACTGTGCTTACCCCACTTTTGAGCAAATGGCTCGGCACTGGTACAACAGTTTTGGTACTAACCCCAGTGCTGAACCGTTTCCTCACCGTCGCTTTACTTGACTTTGCAGGATCGAGGTATGGAGGACGTGTGGATCATGCACTCCGGTTGCTCTAGGCATATGACAGGGTTCCGCAAGTGGTTCTCCAGCCTCAACCCCATGAGCACCAAGGAGTACATCATATTCGGGGACAATGGTCAAGGTAAAGTGTTGGGTGTTGGTTCTATCTCGCTCTCTGCTAAGCTTTCCCTGAGAGACGTTGCTTTTGTTCAGAATCTGGGGTTCAATTTGGTCTCTGTTTCACAACTTCTCGATGAAAGATTTGAGGTTCATTTTAAGAAGGGTGCGCGCTGCATTCTTGATGCTGAGGAGACCCTTGTTTGCTCTTTCCTGCCTTTTGGTCAAGTTTTTAGGGTCGACCTCACGTCTGTTTCTGGCCCTATGCGTTGTTTGATTGCTAGTCCCTCTGGTGGTATATGGAAGTGGCATAGGAGACTTGGTCACTTGAGCTTTGATCTGCTAGTCAGGTTGAGTTCAATGGGCCTAATCCGAGGATTGCCCAAATTGAAAACTGGACGGACTTAGTGTGCCACCCCTGTCGTCATGGCAAGATGGTTGCTGCTTCTCACACTCCTGTGTCTCAGGTTATCACCTTCTATCCGGGTGAGCTACTCCATATGGATACAGTAGGTCCCGCTCGGGTAGCGTCGATCAGTGGGAAGTGGTACGTGCTTGTTGTTGTGGACGACTTTTCGCAGTTCTCATGGGTATTTTTCATAGAGTTTAAGGATGAGGCATTTGGGTTTGTTCGGGATCTGGTACTGAGGTTGAGAAACGAGAGTCATAAGGCCATGAGGGCTATCCGCAGTGACAATGGCGGAGAATTCAGAAACTCTCATTTTGAAAACTTCTGTCGTGACCTAGGTCTTGAGCACCAGTTTTCTTCTCCATATACCCCACCGCAGAACGGTGTTGTGGAAGGCAAGAACCGCACACTCATTGAGATGGCACGGACGATGCTCGATGAGCACAGGACTCCGAGGCGCTTTTGGGCTGAGGTAGTGAATACGGCCTGTTACATTGCGAGCCGGATCTCTTGCGAGCTTTCCTTGGGAAGACCTCGTATGAACTTCAGTTTGGTAGGCAGCCCAGTGTCAAGCATTTGCGATCGTTTGGCTCTAGGTGCTTTGTGCTAAAGAAGGCGGGTCATATGGACAAGTTTGAGTCTCGCTGTTTGGATGAGATTTTTCTGGGGTATGCTTCTAGTTCTAGGGCTTTTCATGTGTGGATTTTGGAGACCAAGCAAGTTGTTGAGACTTGTGAGGATTCTTTTGATGAAACTATGCCCTGCACAACGCCTGTTTTTGAGCTTTCAGGTGATGATGATGAAGGCACCCCCATCTTTGAAGATGAGGAAGGTGCAGATGATGTTGGTGATGCAGGAGCCACTACATCGGCTGCAGCTCCTGCCCCCTCTGCTACGAGCTCTGATGATGAAGGAGGTCCTTTGCCCACGGCTTTCTCCTCACTCCCTCGACAACAAGCTCAAGCAGAGGCTGGCCCCGCTGAGGACGCAGGAGAGGTAACCTCCGAGATTGTCCCATCTCGGCAGGTCCAGTGGGATCACCCTCCACACAAGATCTTTGGAGATCTTCACCAGCTGTCAAACGCTCTTCGGTTAACTCTCCAGCCTTTTTCTCCTACTCTGCATATGTTGCTTCTTTTGAGCCCCGAGATATGTCACATGCATTGTCTGATCCTAACTGGGTGAACGCCATGCATGAGGAGTTGGAGAACTTTGAGAGAAACCATGTCTGGGATTTAGTTGAACCACCACCAAACTGTCGCCCCATAGGTACCAAGTGGGTTTTCAAAAACAAACAGGGTGAGAATGGGATGGTTGTGAGGAACAAAGCGAGGATGGTAGCCCAGGGTTTCTCTTAGAAGGAGGGGATAGATTATGAGGAGACCTTTGCCCCTGTTGCTCGTTTGGAAGCCATTAGGATTTTGCTTGCTTTTGCTGCCTCCAAAGGCTTCAAACTGCAGCAGATGGATGTCAAGTCAGCCTTCCTAAATGGGTTCATAGAGGAGGAGGTATATGTGAGACAACCTCCTGGTTTTGAGAGTGCCAAGTTTCCAGACCAGATGTATAAATTGAGGAAAGCCCTTTATGGTCTGAAGCAAGCTCCAAGAGCTTGGTATGCTAGGTTGAAGAGTTTGCTGGTCAAATCTGGGTTTGTGATAGGTTCAGTAGACAAGACCTTATTTTTGTTGAGTCATGGCGGTGACACCCTGATAGTTCAGATATATGTTAATGACATAATCTTTGGTGGTTCATCTCACGTTTTGGTGTCTAGTTTTGCTGAACAGATGAGCAGGGAATTTGAGATGAGTGAGCTCCAGTTCTTCCTCGGGCTGCAGATCAGGCAAGGCCTTGAGGGTACCTTCGTCCATCAAGCCAAGTACACAAGGGACATACTCAAGAAGTTTAACATGGGTGACTCTAAACCCATGACCACTCCTATGAGTACAAACATGGCGCTTGATGCGGATGAAGATGGGGAGGCGGTGGACTAAAAGAAATTTCGAGGGATGATCGGCTCACTTCTGTACTTGACGGCGACCAGACCGGACATTCAGTTCGCGGTTTTCCTTTGTGCGCGTTACCAGGCTTCTCCAAGGACATCTCACCGTTAAGCGGTGAAGCGCATTTTCAGGTATCTCAAGTTCACTCCTAAGCTTGGTCTTTGGTACTCCTTGGGTTCTTCTCTTTCTCTTAGAGGGTTCTCAGATGCTGACCATGCTGGCTGCCAGATTGATCGCAAATCAACCTTCAGCACATGCCAACTCTTAGGAACCTCTCTTGTCTCTTGGTCTTTCCGCAAACAAGCTAGCGTATCCCTGTCTATCACAGAAGCAGAGTATATAGCTGCTGCTAGCTGCTGTTCCCAGCTCTTATGGATGAAAGCCACCCTTAGTGATTTTGGCCTTCGGTTTGGGAGGATCCCTCTTCTAGGGGACTCTACTTCTGCTATCTTTGTACCTAAGAATCCCGTCTTGCACTCTAGAACCAAACACATAGACGGGAGTTTTCACTTTCTGAAAGATCACTATGAGAAGGATGATATCGACTTAGTCCATGTAGTAACCCAAAACCAGTTGGCCGATATCTTTATCAAGCCCCTAGAGTTTGGCGCTTTTGCACACTTGAGAGGTGAGCTTGGAGTGTGCTATCCCTTTTAGTCAGGGATAGTGTACTATTCCTTTTAGTAAAGAATAGCTTTTGTAGTTTAGATTTTGCTTTTACCTTGATTTTATTTCTCTTTGCTTCTTTTGCATATTGTATCATATGCATTTTCACTTCACTAGCACTAGAGCTCTTTTGGAATGATGAGTTAGTACTTGCTTGTGCTAGATTGTATAAATGTTTGCTTGATCATGGTTGGCTAAGCTCTCTTGAGTTTGTTGAATACTAATTGTGAGCTAAGTCTTTTGCTTTCCTGAAAATAAAAAACATGATCACCACTTGACTTGGCTACCTAGCATGTGTAGGAGTATTGAGTGCTGTGCTATCTTTTCATACCTAGATATGCTAGTTGTATACCTTTGCTAAGTTAATGCCTAAGCTTTTATGATACCTTGCTTAAATTGAAATCTGATTTACAATGTTTACAAGTGGTGTTTCTTGTGCTGAAATGAGAAAGATCGAGGGTGGGTTTGCTTGTCACACTGATCTAGTTTGAGACAGCTTGCCTTTGCACTTTGCCATGAACTTGGACTAGGTTGTATATGACCAAAACCTTGTTTTAAGCGAGATGGTTCTTTGAACCTAGGCTTGGTATTGGCTGGTAAGAAGTGGCAAAAGACAAGTAAATAACCCCTGACACAATATAGAACCTGCTCATGTAATACAAGTGATTAAATCTAAAATATACAAGTCTCTAAAATGCTTATGGCTAGTTGTATATGCTTTGGTTGAGAGTAGCACACCTTGTATGCAATGCTAGCATCTTGTTGTTCATGCCTATCTTGCTAGGTGCTATTCATGATGGTGATGCTTTCTTTTAAACTACCCTGAAAAACATACTAGCTCTTGATATGTGTAAGATAGATTCATTTGAGTTTGTTACCTGCTTTCTTGCCCTCACTTGCTCTGTATGCTAGAACTTGTGAATACTAACTTTCCATCCCTTTTGAGCTCTTTCTGGTACACTCTCTGCATTTCATGGCATATTTTGAGAGGGAGTTGTTTAGTTTAGGGGGAGTCCTATGAACGCTAGATGTGTCCATTGTCAACAAGGGGAGAAGTATTGGACATAGGGGGAGGACTCGGGAGAGATTTAGTTGAGGGGGAGCTTTGCATTCATTTTTGCGTCTGTAAGGATGCATTTTAGGAGGAGTTGAGCTTTTAGCATGCTCTTTGCATCGGTGCGTTGAGTCTTTTGCCTCTGTCTTGAGGAGCTGATGTTTTGTTTTCTTTTGTTGTCTCATTGTGCCCTGTTTCTTTGCTTGTATTTGGTTCTTGGGCATTTTGAGCAACTTTGTTCTTTCTTTCTTTCTTTTTCGGTTTTACGCATTTCTCTTGTCTTTGTTCTATTTCAAGTTACAGGTTGAAAGTGTTGACAATGCACTCATCAATGGGGAGATTGAGAGCCAATGGACCGGCCTCATTGCTCTTCTGGTGTGATGAGTGATTGTCAACGAGCTCAAGCCCTCCGATGGACTGGAGTTAGATGATGAAGACCTTGATGGACTGAGGCAAAAGCCCTCGAATGGACCGGAGGCAATGCTTGGCGTCGGTCAGCTATAGAAGCTCGGTACACGGAGGGGCGGTTCAGCAACGGTGGTGTAAGCCCCCCGATGGACCGCGAGACAACTCCGATGGACTGGAGAAGCCGGGTGCCACCGTGGTGCTCCAACCCGAGTGCATGACGCGAAGACGTGCGAGTGAGGCTTTGGCGGCTTCAGCTCAAAACCGCCGCCCAAGTTCAAATGACTTGGTGGGTTGGGCTCCGACTCTCCAAGATAGAAGATTAGGCCAAGACCCGGCCCAGGAAGCCCACAGAATAAAGTTTTCTGGTTTCTGACTTCAAAATCGGGGGAAGCTTCTGGACTACTGCCTACGTGGCGTACATCCAAACGAGGTGTGGAGAAAAAGAAGATCAAAGCGTCATCGTAGTCGTCCAATTGTATCTTTTTCATTTCAGCCCCTTCCGGGCATTCTAAGTAAGGGTCTTGGTGTTAAATGATGTCGTTAGGCCAGGGGTATAAATAGACTTGTGGCTGGTCATTTAGGTGACTCTTCCACCATTAGAAAATCATAAGCTTAGTTTCCATGCAGCCAAGTGCCAAAGAGAGAAAGGAGAGCTTTAGCTAGGTTTTGAGTCCCGTAGCTAGGGTTCTTCACATCAAGAGGGAGCATGAAGGGTGGTAGGCTGTAGGATCCTTTGTATGAACTCAATTTTGTGATTAATCTAGCAATATTCTTCTGAAATTGAAGTGCTTGTGTGCAGCCCTCTCCCTTCCCCTTCTCTAGTTTGGTTTTTGGGTGATTTCTCATAGGATTTTGGTGCTTTGCTTTACCTATGAGTTTTCCTCACTTCTTTTTGTGTTTTGGACTTGCAAGGACGTGGAGTTTATGATTTAGATCATCTCAAACCTGCAGGTTTGCTACGAGCAAGTCGAATTTGAGTTTCCCCTTTTCTTACCCAAAGCTTGCCTCTTCATGATATCTGAAATTCCCGCTAATCCCTTGATCTCTTTGCATGGATCTTTTGGGAATAGATTTGGAATAGTGCTTAGATAGCCTGTGTCAATTTTTGTGAAGATTGGACATGGTTTGGTCAGGTTTTAGGTTTGGTAATTCAAGTTCCAGGGTGCTACCGGACTATCCGGTGCAACCACCGGACTATACAGTCCTCTACCGGACAGTCCGACGGCGTGCACCGAACTATCCGGCTCCAGGCCCTCGCCTAGCTTTTACCGAACTTTCCGGTGCAGGTCACCGGACTATCCAGTCTCTACCGGACTGTCCATCCGGCGTGTTGCTGGCTGTTTGGTTTTGGTTGGTGTTTCGTTGTTCGGTTCTTTGCTTCGACCTCGCTTTTAGCGTTCCTTGCTGCTGCCCATACTCTTAACTTGTTGTGGACCAGTGAGGCGCATTTCTGTGCGTTGAGTGGCGGGTAAGACACTAGCGCGTGAGTCGTTATTTTAACTTGACTTACGATTTCGTAATCGTTGAGTCTTGTGCTTCCGCTCGCTTGGTGTGTTCGCATTTAGTGGGCGACACCAAGTGCTGGCTAGACACGTGTCCTTTCAGTGGACGGTGCCTAGAGTTTGTTGAGTGTAGTGTGTCTGTTTGCACCGGAGGTTGTGAGTTTGAGTTTTTAAGTGCTCCTATTCGCCCCTCTCTAGTCGCACGTCTCGGTCCTACATGTGTCTCTATCTAGTTTGCTATTTTGATGATATCTCCCACATATGAACTCGGATTTTAGTGTTATAGTACTTTCTGGAAAGCTTGTGAAATTATCCACAACTTTGTCAATTGTCTTCGTTACGTCATTTGCGTTGGAAGTAAATCTAATTGTGATCCAGAAATCTGAGTAATCTGTATTTTGGAATCAATATCTCCCGCTTCCTTTACCCAAAAGAGGCATTCCATATATCGAAAAGAAAGAGAAAACATAGTGCTATAACTTTTGTAATATAGGTTTTCTCATTTGAGGTCATTAACAGTGCGAAATCGTCTGTGCAAGTTTGAGTAGAAAATCTGTAATTTACAGGCGACATTTTTCTGATAGTTATAAGTTGTATCTTGCTATTGCGGCACTTTGGAGAGAAAAAAGAAAAAAAAAGGCCAGTGCAAAAAAAAAAAAGCCGCACAAAAATAGAAAAAAAATTAAAAAAATTAGTATTGCTTGCATCCTTTGTGTCCTTTGTACTTTGTATGTGTGACTTGCTTGATTAAGCTAGTTCTAGAAACAAGTTTAGGCCAGCAACATTGGCAAGTACTTTGGACACTTATTCAATTTTGCTATTTGATTTCGATTTGTGCTAATCCTTGCTACTATATAAAGCCTCCCAAAGCTCCACATATATACTTCTAATTAGTATAGGTTCAACCTTTTCAATTGCATCGCTCACGCTCCCACGATATCACGAACTAGCCACCGCAGTAAGAACACTCGTAAGAGCTTGGTAAGATGCTTGAGAGTGTGTGATTCCACTACATATACACAGTAGTTAGTAGATAGTGCATAGCACTGCTCGGATGGAAAATATAAAGACATGTAAGAGCTACACCACATTGTAAACATCCACATCGAAAAGTTCAGGTATCAACTGGAAAACAATGTTTGATCATTTATATCAAGAAATATCACTTAATAGATTGAAATGCTTGAAACAACGAAATAATTGTGGATGTTTTGCCTGCTACTAACCTTGGATAGGTTGTTGCGAGGGAGGATGAGATAGACAACATGTTGAAAGAAAAAGCAAACAAGTTTGATTCTTTTTCATATTTGCCACATTACACTGAACATGTAAAAAAAGGTAATGATATGGGTGCAAAGATCATCAAGGTGAAAAAAATTTTGTTGCACCAAATTTGCCCACAGTTCATGCTACTGTAGAGCAATCTATAGTGGAGAATTTTTCTGATGTATCTTTGTCACATGACTACTTTCTTGCTGCTCCATGTGACAAAGAAAAGTTGTGTGCTAATTCATCTATTATTTTGACACCACGACTTGTGAATAAACTTGATATTGATGCTACTGAACCAATCGATTGTGCTGAAAATAATATTTTCTACCTATTACTTGTGCGCATGATGAGCTAAAATTGTTATCTTTTTTAAATACTTTGGGTTATATTGAATTTGATATTCTTTGTAATCTAAAAAATTTGAATGAGAAGCTTCTTGTGCATGCTGATTTGACATGGATATCTAAACATACATATCATTTCATTGGAAAATATGATAGTAAAGGAAAATATATGATTCATCGAGTCTATATTTGTTCAAATATGAAATCTCCTTTTGTTGTGCAACAATTCGCTGAAAAAGAGGGTTGTTTTAAGACTAATCCTATCACATCGAGTTTCTCTATGTCCTCTTTGTTTGTTTTGTCACAACAGGGTCAATTTCAAGAAGGGGAGCATGGATGGATGATGTCAAGAACTCCAACGATTACTTCCGCGAACATCGACAACTTTGAGTTTGAGTCGAGGATGACTCAAAACCAAGAAGGGGAGAATGATGAGGACATGATCAATATGCATACGACCAAGGCCCAAGTGAAGATGGAGTTACAAGCCCAATTGGTGTTAGAGTCCAATTCAATCTCGAGGCGAGTTCGGACTGCTGGAGCAGTCCTCACAAAAACGGACACCCAGACCAGATACGGGCTCCATTTTGGGCATTCTACGTATTGGAAAGCTAATGTGATAACCTTTCCAACCTAACTGGTTTCACATCATTTAGACCTCGGAGTCGACGGGAAATCACGTCGGAAGGTGATGGACAGAATCTGCCAGGGTGCTGCGACATCGGCCTTTGGGCCCATTGGCCTTGTACGCCCTAGGGTTGCTCGGCCACCCCCTTGGCCGCCCCCTAGCTCTCTCTCTTCTATCAACCGCCGTCATTAGATTAGATGGGTTCTGCTTAGAATATTATGTCGATTGAACAGTTTTGCCTTTTGAGAACACTCCGGTTTGTGAAACCCCAATTCATGTGCTTAATTTTTCGATTTGCAATTCGAGTTTGCATCTAATGTGTTCTTGCTTGTGTTCTTTGATCGTAGGTAGGGATAAGCCTTCACGACGAGGTCAATCGTGTGTGCACGGTTGATAACCAGAGGAGATTTGGTGCTGCGATTGCAGGGTTCCAATCGTGTTGATTGGAAGCCGGATCGTGTGTGTCGTGCCTCCGCCAAATCGTTAGTTATCTCCACCTGACGGAAGATCGGGAACTTTGGTCCCCATCAAGGAGTCTCTCGCAAGGCTTTGCTCTTGCGGGCTCCTCGCAAGGATCCCAGCCCCAAACCTCGCAAGGAGAAGGGTTGGCAAAGTGATTTCCACAGGAATCAAGCTACCTCTTGACCTTCGCAAAGGTCAAGCACTTTCTTCATGATGCTCTTCTCCACTCTGAAACGGTGAGCTCGAACCGCGTACAATGTATTCGCAAAGGCCTTCCTCCGCTTCTCCCACATTCTCTAGAGAGCTTGTGGAAGGCACGACCGCAGCCGTCTAAGTGATCACAAGCTTCACTTGATTCAACCTCACTTAAGAAGTTCTCTCCTTTCAAGTCTCTTGCCCAAAGCTCAAAGATTTATGTGTACTGGTGGTGCTAGTGACCTTTGAGTGTATGAAAGTGTTCTCAGGTCGCAAAGGTAGTAAAATGAGTGAGGGGAGCCCTTTATATAGAGGTCAACCCAAAAACTAGCCGTTACCGTACGAAATCAATTTTCTGCGTACCCACTGGATAGTCTGGTGCTTTATATTTTTAAATCCCCGGTTACGCGCCATGGGCTATAAGAGACACCAGACAGTCCGGTGGTGAGACACCGGACAGTTCGGTGGTTTGATTTCAGCACACGGCCATGAACACGCCCTCAGTTTATAACGTCCGATGGTGCTTCAGAAGCCCTAGACTCTAAGGGATAAACCCTCGCTCTATACCATCTGATGAAGGCACCGGACGGTGTGGTGGCTTACAACTGGACTGTCCGGCGGTGCATGAAGCATAGACTGAAACATCAAAGACTACAACGCATTTTTACGCCACCGAACAGTCCAGAGGTGAGCCACTGGACAGTCCGGTGGTGTATAAAAACTTGTTTTTCAGCGCCGTTTTGAAACAAAGATAAGTGAGATTTTTCGAGGGTTATTCTTTGGATTCAAACGACAGTGGTGAGTGGGTTTTAGTACATTTTAGTAGGTTTGAGCTTTAGGACTTAGATGCACTTGAAAAGAGACAAACTCTAGAGAGAAGTGCATCAAGCTACTAACCTCGGCCCCCCTTGATAGTACGACCCATCTAAAAACTAGCAAATAAACACCTAAGTGCCCTTCTTACAACTTTATGGCACTTAGGGATGTTGAAGCCGATCTTTGTGCTTGAAATCCAAACCAATGGCCATCTTTCATGAAATTTGAATGGATGGGTCTCTTTTGATCAACCAATGAGCATGATGTATAATATGAACCTTTCATGTCATGAACTCATTAGTAACAAAGTTAAGTTGTCATTAATCACCGAAACCTCTACCTCTTAGGGTCATGTTTCTCACAATCTCCCCCTTTTTGGTAATTGATGACAACACATGTACGGAGCTTACAAAATAAGGAAACTAAGAACAAAGCTCGAAGTAAATGACATGAATGTAGACACACAATCAATCCACAAACACGAATCTATAGACACGATAAATAAGAGTCATACACAAGAGCCAAATGCCATGTCTATGAGTCAATATTCAAAAGAAAATCCAACAAGGATCCTAGCTATACACCAAAAGAACTACTCTCATAACCCCCCCTAACTACAAGACACTACTAACTGTACTCACTCTCCCCAGAGCTCCCCCTAAAAATAACTCTCCCCCTAGCTCCAGTCACTGAGCGGCGTGAAGATGAGAGCGCGCCGACATGGATAAGGAACCAAGCTTCCCTACCCGCGAAGGTAAGTTAAATAAAGCACACACTGTTGAGCCTTCAAAAGGCAACGGAGCTGCAGAGCGAGACATTGACCGAGAGAGAGAGAAGAGCATCAGCAACCACAACAGCCAGAAGTAATAGCCACCAGCAAGAGTGTGTGCGTGAGTCTGTACTCCACTCCACTGTAACATACCACCGCGTTCGAGTCTAAGTCCGGCGCAACGGGCGTCGTTTGTAAGATAATCCTTCGTCCGTCTGAGGCTTCCCGAAAGGGAAAGCCATATGTAAACATGCATAAGTTAATGGAGCAGTTTCTCTCTGTTCTACATTGTACTTGCTATGGCATGGTTGTGCAGTGTGGGCGTCTATGCTAGGGACCCTATAGGAGAAACCTTTGGCGTTGAGTTGCTCTCGTTTAGCCCGGAGTGTGGCGTGTTGGAGAGCGTGTTGTGTTCCCTTTAGGTGGAACTATCAGGGGAGACGATAGCCGTCTGCTTGCGTGGGTCCGTGTTCGTAGGAATCCGGGAAAGGGGAGAGTGTCCGTGCTCTTTGGCACGTGCGTGCGATGAGTATGGCGAGTACCGAATATGAATACACAACCGAAACAATCGGCCGTCCAGGATAGCCTCGCCAACCCAAGAAGGTCATGAGGATATAGAATATCAGTATGCATATTGAATTATATCCGCTAATCATATAAGACATAATCTTTAATAGTCGCAGAATATTTTATCCGAATCTGATAAGCATATAGGACGAAGTCCACAATAAACAGATTCTTTCCCTAAACATATAAAGACGAAAGGTTATTTAATATCCATATTCATACACATATTCCGTTCCCTAATCAAGCCATAATTTATAATTTAAGCATATCTCTAATCACAAGAGGACAAAGCATAATACTCGGCGGAATATTTTATACGAGAATGATATCCCGGTGTGAGTACCGCATATCTGCTAAAGAATATTAATATTCAAATATTAATATTATTTTTATATTTATCCCGACTCGCTAGTACGTGTGGTGGTAGACAACAACGGATGGAAAATAAGCAGCAGGACATAGCAACATAGCTTTCACAAAATTGTGAAAAGCTGAAAATGAAGCATACCAAATCATGTTCATCTAAAAATGTGGTCAGCTCGTCCAGCAGTAATACTTTGATGCTTTTTTTATAAGGAGCTTTCATTAATAAAACATTCAAGTACAGAGTACAGAAATGGGATCAAAACAATCCCAAACGAGATCTCAGAGTGTTTCCAGAATGTGACATGTCTCAATATGCATCATGTTTGTACAAGAGAAACTAGCAAGTTCTGTAGCAGCATGGTGTCTAGCTTGAGTGGAAAGAAGATGTGCTGCTTTATTTGCTTCTCTTTTGATTTTAACCACCTGCATTATTTTGCCCTCATGTAAACTCCTAAAATGCACCAGCATTGGTTTGATCATCCAGGGGTTGTCTAGGTGCATAGAATTTCTGGTAGCAATAGTGGCTAATTCCTGGCAATCGGTGTTATAGATTATGTCCTGCAGGTTCAATTTGTTTGTTATTATTGCAGCCAACCGGAGGGCCTCCGCTTCTGCTTCTAGGACCGAGGTGACACCTCGGCGCCTTGCTCTTATGGAGATGCACACCTGCTGGTCCTGCAAAAGCAGCAAGACACCCAGACCCATACCTGCGTGTTGTTGTCTTGTGAGGACGCTGTCCGGTAGAGTTGAAGCATCAGTGTAACAGAGGTTCTGGGTGTGGTACTGCATCTGTTGGGGACTGTTATGTCGCAGCTGTGTTGAAGTTAAAAGCTGCTGTACAGATGAAGGTTGATGTATTGACGCAGCCTCTTGGTCTTGTTGTTTGTAGCCTATATTCTGCATAGACTTTAAATGAATGGAGTTTTGGATTTCTGCTCTCATCTCAAAATGTACCTATTGTGTTGTCCATTTCCTATTGTTGAACTTGAGATCGTTTCGTGCTTTCCAGATATACCAAAGTGTTGTGAGTGTTTCCTGCAAATTCTCATCTGTAGTTGTTAGTGGCATGAGGAATGTCAGGGTGGTCTGGATTCCATCCTGCTGCTGAGGGAGAAGATCAGTCCTGACTCTGACTGGAGAGGTAGCTGTGAACCAGACAGCTTGGGCAAAATCACAAGTGAAAAACAAATGCATGTCATTTTCAACCTTACCACAAAGCTTACAGTTGTTGTCTATGTGTGTAGAAAATTTCCCTGCTCTCTGCCCTGTTGCAATTGCATTTCTAATGAGCCGCCACGCAAAAGTTTTTATTTTTGGTGTTAAAGTTTTGTGTTTCCAAATTCTAAAGAGGCAGTGCAAGAGGTGTGGCGTGATGGCGCGACTGCCATGGGTAGGGGTATTTCTAATTTGTTGGGCAGAAAGGTATCTCTTCTTTGGTTGTGCGAAGACCTGTGCACGCCGGAATCCATCTAAGGATGTCATTTTCCTGGGAAGGGACATGGCTCAGGGTGATGACTTGATTGGTGAACTCTGGGCCAAAAAGATCAGCAATGAGATTGGTGTTCCAGTGATTTATTGTGTTGTCCCAAAGGTCTTGTATAGTGTTTGTTTGGGAGAGGGGTGTGTACTGGGGTAGGATGAGGCTAGAGTGGGTGTGCTCCCAGGTAGGACACCAGGTTCTGTCTAGATATTTGTGTTCCCTCTATGGAACTGAAACAGACAGGAGGTATGCAGGTGGTGTTTGACTTTGCCAATGGAGGCCCAAAAGACTGACTTGGCGCCATGAGAGGGAGCTTTCCAGAAGGTGGTGTAAGGAAAGTAGTTGTTGACATTGTACATGTTTCTAATGCCTATACCCCCTTGGCTTTTTGGTATGGTGATATCATCCCAAGTTCTAAAGTGAATGGGATTGGTTTGGTTTTCCTCCTGAATTCCCAACCACCAGAATCTCATGATGATAGAATTCAATTGGTCTATGAACATCTTGGGGAAAAGGATATTGGTCATGTAATAGATTGGAATAGATTGGAATAGAGGCAAGGACTGAGTTTATGTAAGTGAGCCGACCAGCAAGGTTGAGACTGTTTGCTTTGATATTAGAGCTTCGCTCTGAATTTTTGTTTGAGAAAGTTGTAGGCAGCTGATCTGACCTTGAAGGAGAAAATAAGAGGGTGACCAAGGTGAGCGACATCTGATGTCATGGTGATGACTGGGAAAAAGTTCTGTATTTGCTGTTTGGTTTGCTGATCAACTTTTTTGCTGAAAATAATGGAGGATTTTGACCAGTTCGGTGTTTGGCCAGAATGAGCACAGAAATCTTGAAGAATAGAATGGATAGTTTGAGCTTCTTGTAGACTTGCTTTCCCACAAATGATAAGGTCATCTGCAAACATGAGGTAGTGTATCGGTGGGCAGCCTGATCCTAAGGAAATGCCAGAAAGATTGTTGTTTTGCAAATTGTTTGAAGTACTTGCTGTGAAGTACTTATGGCTCAACCATTTAGTGGAAACAGGGTCATCAAAGCAACTATGGTAGGTTCAGAGATGACACGTTTCCAAAAGTGGATTGTAATTAACTGAAGAGTAAATCATTGATACTTTGTGAAAATGAACAGACCAACTATGTGAATTAAAGTACATAACGTGCCAGTACAAACCCCATGAGTGTGAGCCAAGTTTTAATAAGATTCGCTTGAGCATTAGTTCTTTCTCAGAGGTTGCTCTCCCAAAATCTGGAAAAAAAAATCTGAAGCCTATAAAACAGTAATGGTTTACTGCCTGCAATGGAAGCATATTGGCCAACCAAAATGTAACATATCTATGAACTTTGTTTACTATTTCTGCAAACATTGAGGAAAATAGAAGATTATTTAGGCAGCCTTTTACACGAACTGTAGCCATCTATCTTGACAAAGAACTCTATATTACAGAACTGACGACCTTGTCCACACGGATGTAACCAATGTGATGCTGAATATTGAATGCAGTAAGGTTACCTTTAGAGTGGTCCTCCATGTCTGTCCATGGGCATTGCATGATGCATTCCACCTCAAATATTAAAACACGCTTCTTTAATTAGGATGTCACATAAAAGTAATCAGAGCCACTCCTTTCCTGTGTAGAAAGGGGTAAGCTCTTCCTATTATAAGTCGGATTAGTAGCAACTGAAGTCCATGTTTCATCTGTAGGCAAAGGGCAGCTAGAAATAAGTACCATGAAACAACTGTCAAGGCCAAGGCCACCAATAGGCAATGGGCTAATGATCAGAATCCCACCAAATCATATTCATGGATCATGGTCACTGAACTAAACCATCAAACGATGCAACAAAAGGCAAACAACCAGTTGGGCATACTGTCTGAAATTCACACAGGAAGAGGTCTCATGTTAAGCATACATGTAACATGAGGACAAAGTAGAAAAGATGGTTCAAAAAAATACCTGGCCAATTCATTAAGAGCAGGAAAATTGGCATGAAGCACTTGGATTTAGGCAGAGGAACTGTAGAAAGATAGGGATTGCGTATAATGGATTGGATGTATTGCACAGAGCCCTTGGGGCGAATATATAGGAGTACAAGACTTGGGGGGCAAGGCACCTCTCCGGATACATATGGCAATCCTAGATACATAAGACTCATAAATATACATGGCATCTATTCTTGCCAATTGTACTCTCTAACATCCCCCCGCAGTCGCAGCTGGAGCATCACAGATGGTTAGATTGGAGAAAAAGACGAAGAGCCGACATCCCCCCGCAGTCATAACTGTGTCGCGGTGCAGAAGCAAGACTGGAGAAGAAACCCAAAAGGAGCTCATGCAGACACTAGCCCTTTGTGCCGATAATGTCGAGGTAGCCAAGTGCGAGGGTGCGGAGCCGTTGTCGAAGAGCCGTGCATGGGGTAGCTGTGGTCGATGGAGCTGTCGAGGTTGCCGAAGAAGAAAAGCCACACAAGTCGCGGGCACGGCGCAGCACGCGGGAAGGCCCGCATTGCGCCAAGGGTGCCGAGGTGATGGGGGCGTAGAAGCAGGGCGCCATAGACGAAGACGGCGACGCAGTCGAGGCAGTTGTAGAGGGAGAAGCCAGTGCCGAGGACGATGCTATCGAACCGCCGTGGACGAGGCGTGCTCTAGGTTTGCCACGCCTGGAAACGCGTCGTAGATGAAAGCACGTGCCGGTGTTGCCAATACCGGACGTACTAGGTAGAGGACCCCAACCATGTGTCAGCGTCTGAAAGGACTAGCAGAGAAGGCCTCAACGACGGTTGCGGTGCACAGAAGGACGGCGAGGAAGAAGACGCCGATGCAGCCCGCGGTTGTCGGAGTCGACGAAGAAGGCGAGGACGAGACGGCGACGCTGGCGACGAGGTTGTGCTGGATGAAGGCGTAGAGGTAGTCGTGGCGACGCATCGAGGTCCTAGAGTTGGGGTGGTGAGAGAGCCACCACGTACAAGAAGAAGGTCCTCGACGATGCCACTTTAGCGCGACGGCGGTGCTTGATTTTGGCGAAGAACTCGAACAGCCGAAGAAGACCATGCGCGAGATACGCACACCGATAGATTCGATGGAGCATGTAGATGCAACGGCGAGGACGACGACAGGCGGCGATGCTGCTGCCTGAGGAGGCGACGCAGCGGCAGCCCTCTCCCTTGGCGAAGCATCGCGCGATAGACGACACACGTCTCAGGAGGGTGGTTCGCGCGCGATCGGCTGGCCAGGCCGACGGCATGCGAGGCGAAGACGACGATGGCGAAGGCGATGTCGAAGGTGGAGCCTCCCGATCGGCGGTGGCGACGACGAGTCGACGTAGGTCGACGTGCAGACGAAGAGGGGCGCGGCACAGGCAGGCGTTCCGGTTACACCGCAGGCCACGCTGGCTGCACAGTCGAAGGAGATGAGGAAGCCGGTGTTGTCGAAGCCGATGTCGATGACGCGCGAGTCGACGGGCGGTGGGCGATGGGGACGCAAATCCAATCACAGATCGGGAAAAAAAAGGCAGCAGCAGCAACACATCTGGGTACATCACCGGGTGCCCATAGCTGCCACCCAATGCATCTCATATCCCACCCTCCGAGAACAGAGGAGAGCAGAGGCGAGAGGGAGGCAAGCCCGCGCGCGGAGGGCAAGGGCGACGGGACAGGGGTGCGACCTGGGGCGCGGCATAGGGGCCGCCACCCGTCACAGGGCGGCGCGACCCGCGGCCACCCGCCGAGAGGAGACGCACGCGCAACCCGTAGCCACCCGCCGGGGAGGAGGCGCGTGACCCGCCGCAACGGGAGCAGCCTCCGACAGCGGGATCTAGCGCGGGTGGAGAGGCATCGCGGCCCTCGATGGCGAGGGGAAAGGCGGCGCGGTCGACACCGAGGAGGGGCATGACGGAGGACGGGCGCTGGGACGAGGAGGATGGGCAGGCGCCGGCGGATCGGGGTCGGGCGGCGCTGGTCTAGACCGCCGGCCGCCAGGGCGGTGAGGGGCGGCGGCGCAGGGCCGTCTCCCCCATGACGCACCGGTGGACGGCCCGGCCACGGCCGGTGGCGGAGGTCGCATCCGCCTCCATGGCGGCGTGCGATGGGGATACGACACTATCATAGCCGTCACCACAACGGCATGCAACAGGCCGGATCCAGCCGGTGGAGGTCGACGGGATCAGAAGAACAGGGCAGCCGCCAACGAGACCCGTTGAGTTCCGATCTGTTGTAGCTGCTGGGTGACGCAATGAAGACGACGGGCGGCGGGATCAGAAGGAGGAGGATCCGCCGCGAACGCGAGGACGACGATGGGCGTGGCGGTCAGAGGGACCGGCCGCGCATCTAGGAGGATGCCGCCCCCGGTGGAGATCGATCTCCCCAGGGGCGGCGCGGCGGCAGCAGCGGAAGAAGGCTAGGATTTAGGAAACCCTAAACTCGTGATACCATGTAGAAAGATAGGGATTACGTATAATGGATTGGATGTATTGCATAGAGCCCTTGGGCATGGGCGGATCCAATGGGTAGTCAGGGTGGGCCCCTGACTACCCTGGATTTTGGCCCAACTCCTATGTATTCTTCAGAAGCCCACAATAATTCGGCCCAAAAAGACTAACCCTAGGAAAGAAATGCTCAGGCCGACACCTTGCCCTTCCTCTCGGCCTCTCCCTCCCATTGGCCGCCGCGGCACATCCTCCTGACTCCACCCTTGGCCCTCCGCCCTCCGCCCCTCCCAGCCTGCGCCTGTCGGCTGCCGCGCCGCGCGCGCGGCCTGCCTTCCTGCGCGGCTGAGCCTGTTGCCGCTGGCGTGGCGCCGCCGCCGTCCGCCCGTCCATCGTGGCCCGCCGACCGCCGTCCGACCGTCTTGCCGTCTTGGCGTCTCCCGGTCCGGTCAGTCTCCATCCCAGGCACCAGCTGCAGCACTACCACTGCTGTGCGGTTGGTAAGGAACTAAGATTCAGTTCATAATTTTCTCAATTTAGCATAGCACTAAGACATTACTTTTCCTTTTTGGTTGTTTATGTGTCTAGAAATTTGTCAGTTTGAGGCAATATGAAGAATGGAAGCATTATATCACTTTTTCGGAAACATGAAGCAAAGGGAAAGACCATTGCATCTTCTGCTCCACCAATTCCAGATGTAGATGAATCTGTTCCACCAATTCCAGTTCTAGATGAAGAGTTGTGTTTGCCTCCAATTGTGGAAGATGAAGAACAACCTTTACCTTCACTTTCAGTTGAAAATAAAGTGCCAAATGAAGAGGAGGAGGAGGAGGAGGCGGAGGAGGTGGAGGACTCAACTTCTGTTTATGATGTTGATTGCCTAGAACATGATCCAGGCTTGAGGGTTCCTATTTCTAATTTTGATGTCAACGATCAAGATGCCACTAGAAGAGGTTACATTCTAAAAGGTCTATGCCATCTCTATGCCCATGAGTATCCTGTTAGAGAAATATATGGTCATCCTCGTCGATTTAGCATTATTTGGTTTCCTAAGTACCCTTGGATTGAATATAGTGTGGCGAAGGATGCAGCATTTTGTTTCACTTGCTATTTGTTTGGCAATGAAACTGGAACATGGGTCACGGATGGTTGGCGTAATTGGAATGTGGGAAGTTCTGCACTTAAAAAGCATTCTCGCTCAACTGTTCACAAGTTTGCTCAAGACAAATACAATTTATTTGTGAAAAAGGGTACAAAAATTGATACTGTTATTGTGAAGGTGTCAGAAAAGGACTGAGTTGAGTACAAGGCTAGATTGACTTATTCAATTAGATGGTTGAGGTTTATTTTGCACCAAGGATTGGCCTCTCGTGGACATGATGAAAGTGAAGAATCCACCAACAAAGGAAACTTTCTAGAACTATTGCAGTGGCTTGCAGGAACTAATGAAGAGGTCAGCAAGGTGGTTTTGAAAAATGCTCCAAGTAATTGCATTTTGACCTTTCCTCTCATACAGAAGCAAATTATTAGATGCTGTTCTATGGAAACCACTAGACACATAGTTGAAGAACTTGGGGAAGACTACTTTGCAATTCTAGCTGATGAGTCTAGTGATGTATCACATTAAGAACAACTTGCTGTTTGCTTGCGATATGTTGATAAAATTGGAAGGGTATGTGAGAGGTTTCTTGGAGTAATTCATGTTCCTGGCACCACTTCTTTGCAACTTAAAACAGCAATTTAGTCTTTAATTGCTAATCATCACTTGACTCTTACCCAAATTCGTGGGCAAGGATATGATGGGGCTAGTAACATGAAAGGAGAGATTAAGGGGCTAAAAACTTTGATCATGAAAGAATCTCCTTCTGCTTATTATGTACACTGTTTTGCACATCAACTCCAGTTAGTGCTTGTTGCTGTTGCCAAGGGTGATGTTGGTTGTCAGACATGTTTTGGTCAAGTATCCCGCTTGTTGAATATTGTTGGGATTTCTTGCAAGCGACATGATATGCTTAAAGATGTTAGAGCTCGAAAACTGAAGAAAGCACTTCAATTGGGTGAAATAGAAGGTGGTACTGGATTAAATCAAGAGATGGGATTGGCTAGGCCTAGTGACACTCGGTGGAGTTCTCACTACAAAACTATTTTGCATATCATTCACATGTATTCTACAATCATGGAGGTACTTGTAACTCTCGGAAATGATCCAACACAAAGGGATGATTGGCCAAACATACATGCTATGATTCATTGTTTGGAGTCATTTGAGTTTGATTTCAATGCACACTTGATGCTAGACATCTTTGGGTACACAAATGAGTTGTGTCTATCTTTACAAAAGAGAGACCAAGATATTGTCAATGCTATGAAACTTGTTGGTGTGGCAAAGAAAAGAATGCAAAAAATGAGGTCTGATGGGTGGAAAGGTTTCTTTAAAAAAGTTAAATTATTTTGCATCAAACACTCCATTGATGTTCCTCCTTTGGATGGTAAATATAAGCCTCATGGAAGGTCTCTTCGATACTACCCGGTGCAAACAAATGATGATCATTATAGAAGGGAAATGTACATTGGTGTCATTGATAGAATCCATCAAGAGCTTGAGAACCGGTTTGATGAAGTTAGTATGGAGTTGCTTCTTTGTATGCCAGCATTGAGTCCTTCTAATTCATTTGCCTCTTTTGACGCTCGGAAAATCCTTAAGCTTGCATCTTTTTATCCCAATGAATTTAAAGGTTCTGATTTTACAAGACTTGAGCTTCAACTTTAGAATTATATTGATGATGTGAGAGGGGATGATAGATTTGATGGCTTGAATACTCTTGGTGAGCTCTCTATTAAGCTCGTTCAAACTCAGAAACATGATCTTCATGATATGGTATTCTTGCTCCTTAAATTGGTGTTGATTCTACTGGTGGTAACAGCAAGTGTGGAAAGAGTATTTTCTGCAATGCGACTAGTGAAGAATCATTTGAGGAATTGTATGGGTGATCAATTATTGAATGATTGTTTGGTCACTTTTACTGAGCGTGAAATCTTCTCCAATGTGAGTGAGGATGACATAGTTGACCTCTTTATGGCTATGAAAAAGCGTAAAAGAAAAGCTGTAATGTAGTCTAGTATTGTAATACTCTATTTATGTATGACATTGTCTATGTTTGAACCTTTAAGATTGAATTTATGCAAGTTTCAAACTATTCTGTTGGATTGATCGAATTATTGGTAGTTTGAAATCGTTTACCGAATTGTTAAAAGCCGTACAATTATGTTACCGATTACTCTATTGGTTTTACCGAATTTTTTACCAAATTTCGTGTTGAATTTTTACTAATCATAAGATAATGCTAGTCACGCAGTGAGCAGGGAATTCATTTAGTTGGTTGTTATAAACAGTGTTAATTTGCTGAACTAATCATAATTTCTTGGTAAACGTTTTTTTAACTGTCTGCATACATATGTCATCAATCATATAACCAAATGAATGGTGAATGTAAGGGATGTAACCATCAGCAGCTGTTGATATGTTGTAATGTAGAAAACATAATACTAGAAATCTCTAAATTGCACCAGACAGATCTACTCCAAAATGTTACGTAATACTACCAAGCAAACAAACATGGTTTGCAGAATGTGATCATTCTTAAAATGTAATTCAGCAATCATATTTAATAACGTAATACTACCAAGCAAACAAACATGGTTTGCAGAATGTGATCATTCTTAAAATGTAATTCAGCAATCATATTTAATAAGGGCTATGCTGGTGTACCGGATCGATCGAAATACGCACAACAGGACACGGTGAAGCGAGATCCGGGCCCGTCAACGACGGTGAAGCTGGAGCGGAGGACGGAGGGGAGCGGCAGCGCGTGCAACAGCCTGTTGGTCTGCACCTCGCTGTACACGGAGGCCAGGCACCCCGGCGCCGGCCCGCCGTTCGCGGCCGCCGCGCAGCCGTTGGATGTCGCCACCGCCGCCGCCATGCGTGCCGTGTGGTTTCAGGAGAGTGGAGTGCGCCTAAGCGATCCGGTACCGCCGCTGCCGCCGAGAAGGTACCGAGCCAGAGGACATGAGGAATGGAGAGACAGGGAGCATAAGGACGATTGAGCCGGCAGCGACGGAGGATTGATGGCTGCTTCACGGAGGCGAGAAAACTCCAGTCGCCATGAGAAATCGGGCTTGCAACTCGAGAAAACCGGGGACATAAGGGACTGGACACGTGGAGAGCGCAGCGGCAATCAAGTAAGGCGACGGACGGCAGGCAATAACGCCGGCGTTCTTGCCGTGGCTGCTGAAGCGGATGCGGTATACCCTGAGCAGCGACGCGGCGAGCTTGGGCGGCGCGGTGACGGCGTATTCGTGCATGACCCAGCCCGTGCGCCGCCCTTCTTGTCGTCCCCGTGGAAGTTGAACGACTTCTTGCGCCACTCGACGTCCATGTCGCAGCAGCTCACCCGCATCGCCTGGCACGTCGTCTGGCCCTGCCACGTGCCGCCGCCCGCGCAGGTCCTCTTCTGGCAGCTGCCCTTGCTTCTCATAGCCTGCCCCTCCGCGAAGAAGAAGGCGTCTTGCCCCCGCTTCCTCCCGTGCCGCTTCAGCAGGACCGGCGGCGGCGCGCTCAGCGGGTCGACGTCGAGGATGTCGCTCGGTGGTAGTCGCTGGCCTAGAATGCGATGCGAGGGACGAGGTAGGAGCCTACGAGCTCCTCTCCTCGTCCTCGGGGACGAACTGGTATCCCGGCGGAAGGACCGTGGCCGTGGCCGTGGCCATGGCCGCGGATGCCGGCGCCGGCGACGTGGTTCTGCTCCGGTCTGTCTACGGCTAGGGTTTAGCGGGCGGCGGCGGCAGAGATGGACGGATGGGAGGGAGTCCGGGGAATCGGATTCGCTGGGTGGTCCGGGCCGACTTTAACGACCGTGAAGATTGAATCGAGAGATCGATCCCACACTTTACCTCACAACACCGCCCGACCCTGTTCCGTGTTCCATTTCTTTTTCCTTTCTCTTTTTTCCTGTTTCGTTTCATTCCATCCCGCACATCGGAGCCAGATGTAGCCACGGACGGACATCAACATTTTTTTCTTTTTTTCTATTGTTTTTATTCCGCCATATATTTACCTACTATTATCTCCTATATACAATATAAAATATATAAATTCCATTCAATAAAAATATGTTAAAAAACAAAGCATCTGTGAGATAATTTCATTCGTGTATTCACTCCTTGTAGCGCTTGACACGGGCTTGCCACGTTGTAACCGTTGATCTTCCTCTTCTTATTACAAAAAAGATATGTAGTTCGACCCGAAAAAAAAAAAGATACGTATTTCTCCTATGTATTTGCCAAAAAAAGTTAACAGTTATATCAAATAAGTTGTTAACATAACTTTTTAATAATTTTGTCCTAACTTATAATCATAAGTTATTAACGTAATTTTTCTAACTTAATATTAACTTATGATTATAAGTTATATCGATAACTATCGAATAAGTTAATTTTTTTATAACTTCATCTTAACTTATGATCATAATCTATATCGAATAAGTTATTATCCTAACTTTATGATAACTTTGTCCTAACTTAAGATCATAAGCTAAGTTATTAACATAATTTTTTGAGAACTTCCTCTTAATTTAATATCATAAGTTATACCAAATAAGTTATTAGCATAACTTTTTGAGAACTTCGTCTTAACTTATTATCATAACTTTTTGATATAAAGTTATGCGCAACAACTTTGGAAATTATATATATAACTTATCATGATAATTTATTATGATCATAAGTTATGCCTTATGACAGAAAATATAATATGTTTCAGCCGGATATAATATAAGTTGTATGAAAAGCATAAGATACTATTAGATAAGAGATATATGTAAGTTATATGCATAAAAATATTAAGTTATATCTAAATATAAATATATAAAATACTTATAGCATATGGAGGAAAAATATGTAGATAAATATTAAAAAAAGGTAGGAAAAAGAAAAAAGAGGAAAAAAGGAAGGGATAAATACCCTGAGCAGGAATTTGCGCGTGGGATAGATGTACGAGATGGATCGCTCGATGCAAAAAAAAAACAGTAAACAACAAATAAAAAAAGAAAAAAGTACAGAGCAGTGGCCAGCGCCATCTCACCGGGCCCACTTCCTTGCGCGGGGGAGAGGATCGCTCGCTCGAGCAAACGCTCATAAATCGGGATCCGCGATCCAGCGACCCTCTGCCTCCTCGCATCATGCCAACCTCCATTGTGGTAGGCATACTAAAACGTTTTTATGATAGGATTACTAGTTATCACGATGAATCTCGCGACAAGCTTTGTTTGGCGCAAGATTGATCAGTTCTCGCGCATGCTGCCGATCTACCTATCCGTTCACGCTTCATGTAACACTTCATGTAATAGATCGGCGCCGTACGGCCAAGCGTACATAGCTTGCCTGGTTGCTACATACCACGACATGCGCTGCAACACGTGCATACGGCAACCCGAGAGATTTATGTGCGCTTGGCACCCTGCTTTACACGTCCTAGATTTGTATCTACATTTGTGGGTGATCCCCTTTGGGGGTTCTAATCTATATTCATGCATGTCGTTAATGGTTCGGTTAAGTTTTTCCTTAGCTAGATCTACCTGATCACGTGTGTAGCAAAATCAACCTAGGGATGTTGCATCGTCAAGATCATGCTTTGAGCAGGATCTACTTTCTTGTTATACTTTATCAATGCACTAACCCTGCAAGGTGTAATGAAGCTATTTGTTCTTGTGAGCCGATCATCCGAGATGCGTCAAGCCGATCCCAACGATCCGGCTGGAATCTAATGTTGATCTGCTATTCGTGTATCTGCAGAGCGATTCTCCGACGCACGCGCACCCCAACCTTCCTGGCGAGCAAGTCAAGCCAGGTGACACACCCAGAACCTCCTCTCACCTCTCCCGCGACGCTCGGGGATGGTCGGAACTGCCGCCAGGAGAGATCAACCGTAGCGGCAATGTACCGCTCGGTTCTCTGACGTGTCCCTTGCGTGAGCCAGACCCGACCCGTCGGCTTTTGGCGACAACACCTCTGTCATCCAATTTCCCTCAACATCTCCCCCATTACACTAGGGGCTGCCAAGTAGGCTCACAAGCTTTGTTAAGTTCAGGGTGCAGTGATATCATATCCCACCTTATGAAATTGGCATGATTGACAAGGAAGCCTCTGTCCTTATGCAGGTTGTGTTCAGGGTCCCTTCCACTTGCTAGATCATTCCAAAGTATTTAGAGGTGTTTGGTTTGAGGAGCAAGCTAGTCCATTATCTTTTTAATGTTCAAATTTTTATTTGATTTACAGAAGGTAATGAGTTGATCTCACCCAGTTTTACCCGGCTGAGAAACGGAGTTAGGCTGGAGCCAGCGGCTCCCCCATCCGGTTGTTCCCTATCCACTGTGCGGTACTGTGCTGCACTGTTTCGGTACTGCAGACAGAGAAAAAGACAATTGGAATAGTGACAGAGGATGAAAAATGAGAAAACTGTTAGATTCAACCTTATCTCAATAAAATTTGTGGGATCTCATGATCCGTTAATACGATGATGCATCAGATCATTACTTAGTGGTCAGCCTCCGACGATCACATTTGAGACACGAAGGCATTAATTTGTGCGGTCCAAGAAAAGTGCAGGTGGACATGGATGTTTGCAGATTTGTCATTGTGTAGGCAGATCCTGTACTACGTGTGAAAAACGATGCGACTCGAGAGTCGAGAGGTTCACTCTGCCACGTACGGCCGGCCGGCCGGCCTCTGCCCTCTGGTGGGCATCACTTGCCATGTGGGGACAGGAAAAACGACATCATCGTCGCTCGTGTGCCTGCATGCCCTGCTCGACAGACGACACTGACGTGCCAAGACCATAGTCATAGATATGCATTTGTACTGTATATATTGTGTAATTATTATTTTTCTATTCTATATACAGTGCATAAACAGTGTTTTTTACGTCCATTTTCACTGACATGGTTTGAGGCCGGCTCCAAAGGCTTCCCATCCCCATCATTATTTTAAGTGCAGAAAAGGTCCGATATAAAGCAACGGCCTGGATCCAGCCTGACTCGCCACTCGGGCACTACGACCTTGGCCGCTTGCTGCTGTTGGGTTCGTCGGGATGATCATCGATTGACTTGTCAGGGGCGTTTTGTACTACTTGCTAAGACTATATACAGCAGAATGTGTAAATGAATTGTGTATCTACTATTCTAACTGCCTCTCTTTTTGTAAACAGTGTTGCTGCAGTTTATACACAATCAATTTATCCAACCCACTGCGTATGGTCTAAGCAATGTCATATGGCAAAAAGCATAGTACGTCTATACATCTTGCAATGCAAGCGATTATTTTTCAGAAAGAGAGAAAGTGTAGGAATAGATATATTAAAAAAATTTCGCCATTACTTTAATATTGGTTCGTTAATTAGGTTATTGGAGCATCGATCGTATGTATCAAACAAACCATAAATATCGCATGTACTGCCTGCGTGGAGGGTAATAAGAAATTTGCGGAAGGCCAAATGTTTAAGAGGTGTCATCTCCGATGTGGCTTCCATTTGTCGTTCAGTCCAAGACGTACGATTGTACGAAGGTTTGCTTTGGTCGTGCCGTGAAGTGATGTTTATCTCGCTGCCCAGGGTTGTAGTTTTATTGAGTATTTATTACGCAAAAGTTAATGTGCTACGGGTCGCGCCGGGAGCTCAGCGCGCGACCCACGCCCGTGGGCTAGCGCCAGCGCGGCCCACATGTTTGGGCTGGCAGTTAGTTATCGCGAACCTACAAATGACCATGGGTCACTTTAACGATGACATCGATGATGATGTAAGCGGCAAAAAATCTATGTATTTTCTTTCATTGCTCATTAATCTCTCATACAATGTCCGATTTTGATTCCGTTTTCACCGATAGGTTCCTTACAACAAGATCTACGAGATGAGATCCATATTGCACATGTTTTGAAGACATTCAATATCATAGCAAGTTATATATAGTTAATTAAAAGCTATATAGTAAACCAATGGCAAGTTATTTCTAAAGTTGCCATCTATATATTTGTTAGGTTTTATACATGTATAAATAGTAGCAACTTATGTATCACATGTGTAACAAATTATATACCGCCACCATTCTTGAAGATTTGCTGCCAGCTAGTTTATTCTATACATAAATTGTATCAACTAGAAATTATCACACGTTCCATACATAAGTTTAATAGCAATGAGTTGGTATATTTTATCTATATAATTTAATTCAATACAACTTGCTACTTCAAGTTTTAACATTCGTTGATGCATTTTTCTAATAATATATACGCAACTTGTTATTAGACATTAGAGGTAACTTGTAACACTTACTCTACATACGTTGATACATTGATTGTATATAACTTGCTAGGTTCAATTTTTTTAACTAGTACATTTTCTCTATATAAAATATAAATATAATATATACCTGGCTCTTATTTTGTTTACACATAAGTCTAATACACGCGTTACTATAAAACATGACGCATAATTTATCTCTATTACCACAAACCTTGATAGTTATAGAAGCGGCAAGTTTAGTTATAACCATATAATAATAATTTGCTACTGGTTCAGTATATAACTTTCACCTACTTAGGTGTATAACTTGCTACTTGATGTTAAAAGTCTTCAAACATATATAATATTGGTCTCATTTTGTAGATCTCGCCGTAAAGAACGTAATGGTGCAAACGGATTTGAAAACAGACATCATACAAGGTAGTAGTGTGTAACGAAAGAAAATACTCTAATTTCCATGTGCTTAGATCATCGATTGATGTCATAGCGAAAGCGACATTTATTCACGTAAGTGGCGAATTGCACCGTACAAAGAGAAAAAAGAAACTAGTTGAGAAGAGATCGGAGGGGTCGCGCGCTTCCGAGGGAGCGACCCTGTCGCGCGTTAACGCCCTCCATTTATTAGTTTCGTCTTTGCTCGGGTCCTGGCGGCTCTATACTTTAGTTCTCAATTTTTTCAGCTTATTACAAAGATACGCAATCCTCTTGTTTATTATTGGAAAGAAAAACTCATCACCTACATCACGGCTAAATCAATCATTAAAATTCCCTGTACAGGAGACTCATCAAGATTATATGCAGTGGGTTGGATAAATGAATTGCATATACACTATAGCGACACTGTTCACAAAAAGAAAGATAGTTAAAATAGTAGATACACAATACATTTGCACATCCTGCCGCATTAGAGGCTAATACGCACAATCGCACAGCCTTCTTCTCTGTGTCACGGTCAGCTGCTTTAATTTGATCGAGGTGGCGACTTTTACCCCGGCCAGCCGCTCGTGTTGTCGATCATCTTGTACGTCTTGCCGCACCGCCCCGGCCGAACAACGGCAGGCTCCGACGCAAAGATGCGGCTAACTGCATGCGACAATCCCGGTGATACTTATGGCGTGATTGGTTGAGAGCATCCCCACGGACCAGGTTGCAGAACCGAGCCAGGACGAGGCTGCCCAGGACATGCGTATGCAGACATGCTTGTTCGGCTAGCGTATCCTGTTCTGGCCAGGGTGAATAGAGTCAGTGATTGGTTGGTTGGCTGATGAACGCAAAGCCAAAGAAAAAGTTTGCCCAGACGCGCTCGTTGCGTCTCGCCAGCAAGGCCGGCAAAAAACGGAATCTGATTTCGTTCCCGCAGAGCCTGGCCGGACTGCGCTTTTGCATCCACGTATGCAATAATAGCAATAGGACCAAACATCCAAACACATGCACCTTGCATCCGACGGACCTGCCTGGGTTGTGAGACACCCAACTAATCACGCCTGACAGTGTCCCAAGATCGCTGGTGACGAGACTCGTCCAAGTCACGCTGTCGATGCTACGAAAAAGAGTGCGCATGGCCTCCGTAGCCCTACTGATATTTGTGTTGTAAAATCACAACCCCCGTGGAGATCACTGCCAAGCCTCTCTTAAATGAATTAGAGTAGATTGAAGGGACTAAAGTGGGTTTAAATCAATGTGTTTGATTATTTGGGGGAAAATATAAATGGAATATTGTTTGTAAATTGATTTTAAACATATAAACTCATGAAAAATCTTGCAGCTAGTGTTCTATTTTAAGATCAGGGAAAAAAGTGGGCATCTATGTAACACGTGTATGTATTTTATAGGCTTAAATGCTTGATTTTTTTACTGTTCACCTGAGATTATGGCTTAGATTATTCTATAGTAACAGTTGTTTATAGATTCAATATTTATCTCAAAATATAAAATGTTTAAGCTATTTATCAACTAAAAAGGAAAATTAATCCATGCATGTGCTGCATATAACAGATAAGGAATGATAATATGTAAAACTGGGGGTGGATGTTTTTTGTCCACCGTACCACCACTAAATTGTATGAAATTTTACTTAAAATTAGTCATTTTAGTCATTACGGAATTAATGGATCGGAGGGAGTACTATCAAATTTTATACTAATACAAAAACAGTGCTACTAGAGGCTCTAACACAATATTTTTTTGCTACACTATTATTACATTCTTACAAACATCACTCCATATGAGTGCTCCGCTGGAGATGGCCTTGCATTGGGTGAGGTTTTCATACTGTCTTCTATAGGTATTTGCTCACCACCAAGTTTTGCAAAGGGCTTATAGGTGCTTGAGCCTTTGAGGTACGTTGTGGAGTGGGTGTTATCAGTGTTAATGTAAAAAAACAGACGAGAGGCCCTTGATTTTCTGAAGATCTAGTGTTAGTCCATGTTCAGCGGAGCACTCAAATGGATGTTCAAAGCATTGTTCTGATATCGTAGACAGAGTGGAGTTTGAAATTTGAAGAATGGGATGAGTATGCTACGGGAAATGGTCTTAGAGAGAGGCCTAGCTGAGAAGTGAGCACCCACTTGTGTTTGTTGGGCCAGGATGGTCGGTAACATGTTACGGAGTTATTATATTTCACCAAGAGCTAGGCCTACGCAGGACACTCTCAACTCCAAGCAGGGTCTTTCAAGCTCAAGCAACTGGAGATTAAGACCATTAATACCACGGATTACATCAGGTTCTTCTCATCATTTGCAATCTTTCAGGAAGATCCTGAGGCGATGGAACAATAATATAACTCCCAATCTTGTTGGCCCGTTTGATAGCAGAGTTTTTAGAAACTGTAGTATTTGAATATCATGGTATGTAGATGTATGTGACAATAATACTACAGTTTTCGAATACCACAATAAAATCAAAGTATTTTTTGAAACTGGCAACAATTTGGTTCATTAGTTTCCATAGTACTGTATTGAAGCAAGCAAGAAGCAAAATCATTAGGCAAGGCAGCCCTCCGTCACCCTCTCCGTCTCCCCTGCTGCCCTCTCCCCGCGTCGACGAGCGGCCAGCAGCAGTAGCACCTTCTCCCTCTCCCCTTTCGCACCAGAGGCAACGGGCAGTGGCTGGGGCGGCTGCAGCAGTGTGGATGGGGAGCGATGGGAGGTAGGGGTACCGCGGCGCTGCATGGCACAGTGGCGTGGGAAGCTGGACAGGCCGCAGGAGGAAGATGAGGCCGGGGAGGAGGCGGGTCGGCGGCGCCGTGCCACACCGGGCCTGCGCCATGCCAGGGAGGAGGAGGCCACACAGGTGGCGGCGGTGCGCTGGTGAGGAGGAGGCCACGTGGGCAGCGACGGCGACACCAGGGAGGAGGCTGGCCGCGAGCGTGCCGGCGCCGCGCCGGGGAGGAGACCACGCCGTGATGGAGATGGACGGTGCAGGTGGCGGGGCCTCACGAGATGGGGAGCCGTGCGCTCGAGGAGGAGGCGAGCTCGACGAAGGGGCAGGGGGAATAGCGTGCGCGGGAGGGCCGGGAAGAGGCGCGCCAAAGAAACAGAGGAAAACTAAGGTCCAACCCACAATATATAAAACTCCAAAAATACTATAGTTTTGACTATACTGTGGTATTCAAAACAGTGTTTTGGAAAGGCTAACCAAACACCTTTGGGCCAGAAAAACCACAGTATTAATAAGGCAACAGAAGGCTAAGTGCCACCAAGCAAATTAATAAGGCAAGGCCACCGCAGTATCTCTTGGTCATAAGGCACCGAGTAGTTGTATTACGAAGCTTGAAGTATACTTTCACAAAGTGTCACCAGCACTCCACACTAAGAATAGGGGGTCTAACAATGAGTACAATGCGGTTTGACTACAGCCAAGGCTTTCCACTAGCTCACGTAGGAGCTAGAATGAAGATGAGCTCTCAAGCTCGCATTCTTCCTAAGCTCTAATGAATTAGGCTTGGAATGCATTTCTTCACTAATTGTGATTTTTAGTAGCTCTAACACACTTCAAATGACTGCATGGGTGGATTAAATAACCTCCAAACTCCAACTAGTCGTTAGCCAAAAGTCTGCTACAAAGTGGACTATAAAGTCCGATCCTTAATTTGTAGCATACTTTGGATTGTCAGGTTTGTTGTACGGTGTTGATTGGCCATAAACTAGGCTTGCCGGGGTCTGACTGTTCGGTGCTCACAAAACCCCCCATTTACTTGCCTTTGGGAACTTTGGTCCTCACAAATCCTAAGGGTCGGACCTATTGTTTGGTCAGTGCATTTAACCAACCGTTGTTGACAGTTGTTATTGAACTACCTTCGACCGCCAACTATCCATGAATACGAAGGAAAATACATCAAAGTATAGACTAACTCTTGCTACTAACATAGTTCCACGAGCTATGTTGAATATTTGATTGCAAGTCCAAGAACAGAAGAAAACAGGCTAAATTTGGCTAAGTCAGAATGACAGGTCACTGACCAGTGGGCTAGGCCGCCCAACCAACCCCTAGGCCGCCCGACCAGGAAATGTTGCCAAAACACTTCATCTTTGACCTGCATGTACATGAGAGATGTGTCAACACAATTCCAAGGTGTGAATGACCAAGCCAACATGTTAAGTACCGAAAGGCTCGCCACCTCATCGATCCAGCACTTGGATTGGTGAAGTCAGCGATCCAGGGGACTTCAATCTGCTAAGGAAGAAACACAAGTGAGATCCAAAAGTTCAGGAGAAAGCACACGTTTTAACCGTCAACCAGCCGACATCCGCCTTGGGGAGTGAAGATGGACCGTAGGATGAAGAATGGCGGTGGATCCAAGGGTTGTCCCCTTGGCCGAACGGCCAAGGGGTGGGGCTGCCCGACCTCCCCCAGGTCGGCTGGCTTGGTACCTGCCCCCTCAACCGCCATACTGACCCTATAAGACCCCTCACTCACTTAGTTACTATAAATACCCCTAGGTAGCTCACTTGTAAAGTGTGGAGGTTGAGTGGAACACACCATTGCCTTAGTTTAGTAGCACTAGGATAGTTCTAGGAGTTAGAGTTGAGTCTGAGTCTTTGCCTCAAGGATTCTGGAGTTAGCTTCGAGTCTTGGTAAAGCTCTTGTATCTTTCTATCCTTTGTACTCTTACTACTCCAGTATAATATACAAGTATTGATCTAGCTTTCAGTTATATTTTACTTTATTTCGTACACTTGCCTAGTGTGGTGTAACTTCTTGCATACTAGATCAAGGCTTAGGTCTGTGTTGTTCTTGAGTTATCTGAATCTTGCTAGACTTGCCGGTGCTATAAACTTGTCTTAGGCTCTGATCTAAGATTAAGTTAGTTCTCACCCTTAGATCAAGGAATAACTTTAGTGTTCAAGTTCTCTCTTGAACACTAGTTTAGCGTGCCATCTTACCCATGCAGCCCTGGTTGGTAACCTCTCTTGGTGACAGCTTTAGAGGTCTCTGTATTCCAACCCCGTCGTTCGGTAATCTCGTAGGCATTAGCCAGTTGCCGTTCGGTTGCCAACTATCTACCCCCGTGCCTCCTCGGTGTGGTCTGAAATTTTGCTTGATACGAGATCCTAGTTTATGTTTAGTTAACTTAGTTCAACAATGAATATTCCTTTGCAGTAATTAAAAATAGAGTTTAGATATCTTAATCTCACTTGTTGTCCTCCCAGATAGCTATAGCTAGTTGCTAACTACTTTGGTCCCTGTTTACTCTTCCCATGGTCCCACCATACACTATCTTGTTTCTCTTACACCCGGTGTAAGAATAGCTGGTATTTATCTAAGTTATGTAGTACTGTTGAAAGTTCGACATATCATTCCACCTATTCACCCTTGCTTCCCTGTGGATTTTTACGATACTCAAAATACTCTAAGTGAAAAAGCTACATCGAATCTCCATGCGCTTGTGGAGTAAAATATGTTATGCTAAGAGACGTCAACAAGCTTTTTCTAGCGCAGTTGCCAGGAAAGCAATTGGCAATAGAAGTTTGATTTGTTTGAAACTAGGTACAATATAACTTGATAACATACTGCTATTACTTAGCGGGCTCATTTGCCTCTGTCTACTTTATTGTTGGGTGACAGAGAGGTGTATCACCAGTTTCGACCTACCGGCAAACTTTCACAATAATCCAGAGTCGTTGCTGCTCAGAAGAAGAGTCCGTCAAAAGACGATCCACGAGCAGAGGCCTATGCCATTAGCATTGGAGTTTGGATCCATGAGCACATCGCAACTGACACCAACTATGGCTAAGCCTGAGAAGACCATTCGTGAGTTCTAAAGTGCAGATTGGAGAAGGTTTTGAGCTCAAGTCAGGTGTCATCCACATGGTCCATGCTAGTCCATTTTGTGGATTGGTGTCGGAGGATGCCAATAGCCATTTCCAGCAGTTCCTGGAAATATGTAGCACTTTCACAATCAAGGGTGCAACCACCGATGCTGTTTGGCTTCGCCTGTTCCCATTCTCACTAATAGGGAAGACAAAATAGTGGTTCTATCTGAACCGCGCAAGCTTGACGACATGGGAGGCATGTTCAAACGCCTTCCTTGCAAAGTACTTCCCTCTCGGGAAGGCAAGGTCACTGAGGAACCGAATCTCAAGCTTTGAATAGCTCGCAGATGAGACAGTGGTGGAGGTATGGGAAAGACTCCAGGAGTATATCGCCGCCTGCCCCCACCATGGTATGGAACAGTGGCTTATCATCCTGAATTTCTTCCACGGGCTACACCGGTCCATGCAAGAACAACTCGATGCAGCCGCTAGAGGATCATTCCTGTCCTGGAGCGTTGCCGCTGCCCACACTCTCATCGAGAAGATGCAAGCAACCAAGGATGGAAATAGGGAAGGGCGAACAATAAGGCTTGTGGAGTCCACCATATTGACAGCTCCGACATACTCACCGCCAAGATGGACCTCATGCTAAAGAAGCCGGAGGATACTCTTGAAGCTGTGCCGGCCCAGGCACTAGATTCTCGATGACTTGCGAGCAGTGTGGGAATACCGGCCATAGGGGAACAACTGCCTTGAAAATGGATCGGAGGATGTGAACTTCATCAACAATAACAACTTTAACAATGGGCCTTGTCCTCAACCGGGTTGGAATTCATGGCCACACTTACCATTCCCTGGTCAAGGTACATCTTCTGGCAGTTCTTAGTAGTTTAATAAAAATCCTTTCGATCAAAAAGCTGTGAATGATAGTATTAGTAAGAAATTCCATGCAAATGATAGGGTTCTTGAACCTTTATCACTTCAAATGGAAACTCTTAATAGTGTTATGAACAACCAGTTGAGCTTTAACAAAATGCTGGAAACTTAGATAGCTAAGCTAGCTACCGCTTTGCCTAGTCCAACTTTTGGGAAGCTTTCGGGACAGCTCGAGCCACCCCCTAAGGAACATATCAATGATGTAACCACTAGGGGTGGAAGGTCTACACAAGACCCCCCCCCCCCACATCCTAGAAATGCAGTGAAGGAACAAGAAAAGCCAACTGAACCAGAGGAGGAAGATCAAGTGGCCAGTGAGCCACACCCAGTAGAGGAAGCACCAAAGTCGGCCCCACACGAGTTCTATGACACCACCGTGCTCCCTTTTCCTCAAAGGCAGAAAAGACCTCTGTTGACTACTAGTTCGACAAGTTTGTTGAGGTAATAAAGAAATTATATGTCAATATTCCATTGCTAGATGCGATGCAGGTGCCTATGTATGCTAAGTACCTAAAGGACATCCTCAGCAACAAGAAGTTGTTGCCGTCCATAGAAGTCGTGCACCTCACGAAAGAGTGTAGTGCAGCTATACTCAACCAGCCACCCCAAAAGAAAAAGGATCCAGGGAACCCAACCATCTTACGCTCAATCAGGACCTAACATTTTGATCAAGCTCTCTGCGATCTGGGAGAAAGTGTGAGCGTCATGCCAAAGGTAGTCTTTGATAAACTCATGCATGCTACACTTGGCCCTACTGCTATGTGCCTGCAGCTAGCAAATCAGTGGATTTGCTACCCCGTTGGGATCGCCGAGGTTATTCTTGTCAAAATCAGGAACTTTCTTATCCTGGTGGATTTTGTGATACTGGACATGGAAATTGATAGCAAAACGCTACTCATCATTGGGTGACCGTTCTTAAGCACCGCTGAGGCCAGCATTGATGTTGGAGCTCGACAAGTCCATCTCAACATCAACGGCAGATGAGATACATTCACCTTCAAGCCGAAGGTTGAATAGTGCCGACAAGTAAAAACATTCAAATTTAAGTGTCAGGCACCCTGAGAAACGCCAAGAGAGAAGATTGAGCTTTCACCAAGCAAGACAAAAATGGACTCCCGCCTTTTAGTAATCGAGAAGCTCCTGTTAGATGGAGAAGCCCGTAAGCACAAAGTCGATCGCAAAGCCAAGTCACTAAGGCATGCCTCGATGGCCAAACCGTCGATGAAGGAAGCAGGAGGCAAAGCTCCTATCACAAAGGTCACAACCAAAACAACGAACACATCCAAAGAATGGCGGAAGAAAGAGGAAGAAGCGCCAAAAGCCAAGCCAGAAGAAAAGAAGCAGAACAAAACTCAGAACCAAAAGGCTATGGCAACCAAGAAAGTTTGGCGAGCAAAGGTTGCAGCACAGATAGCCGCTACGTCTCCGTCAAATGCGGACCCTGAACAATAGCCAATAGGAGTGACCTGCCCTCGCCAGGAGGTAAAATGGCATTATCCTCCACTGAATTTTTAATTCCTCGTGTTCTTTCAATTCCTTGCATTTCAACTCTATGAATTTCACCATGGCATGTTTGAATTCCGAGTTTTTACATAAGTTGTTTACATCCATATATTCATTTAAAAAACAAAAGTTTGGGAGTCCGCCCGACCCCACATGGCCGGCCGACCCCGCTGGTTCCCCTTCTGCGTGCACCACTGACGCAAAGTGCCAAGGGCACTCGGGCCACTGGCTGTCCGACCACCTACTGAGGCTGCCCGACCCTGCGCATTGATGCCCTCGGTGTCTCTCGACCACTACTATCCCCTCGCACACCCACTACCCTAATCCCTCTAGGCACTAGGTTGCCCGGCCCCTGCCCTGGCCGGCCGACCAAGTGGGCACACCGCTCGGCTCCTGCTGCCACCTGCCTGTATGCTCTTGTGTCTATAAATACGCATGCACGCAGCACTTGCTTCTCACGCCGCTCAGCAGCGTGAGCACTCTCCTTCTCCCTCAAATCACTCTCTTAGTTTAAGCACTCAGTTAATTTTATCACTTAGAAAAGTTCCGCCAATAAAATTAATGCTACACTCTCGTTTTGTTGAACGGATTGTGGAGGCTCTACCCCGCTAGAATGACTAACATCTAGACGACTGACTTTGGAGTGCTAAACACTAACGCTAATCTTTGTAACTGGTGTTTCTCTAAGGTATTCTCTTGTTTGTGATTGTTTTGTGGGATGTCATCATTCTTCAGGAAGACCAAGAGAGCCCTGAGCAACACAGGGAAGGGTATACACCTCAAGTTCCTATCCTCGTCAGATGAGCGTTCACGCTCTTGTTCGCAGAGCGGGAGTTCTGGGACTCCAGCAGCGTCTGACAAGATGTCCATCAGTGGTGCCAGAAGCTAGGATCAGGACGACGGAACATCTTCACAACCTCCACCGCAGCGCCAACTTTTGACGATCCACGATATCAGCCCTAGGATGACACTAAAGCATAGAAATTGGAGCGTCTTGCATTCAAGTCCTTCGGACGGACCAGATACTTCAACACCTTTTTCCTCATCGCCATAGGTATGCTGGATCAGTTCATGCAGGCATTCAACTATGTGGGATGGTAGACCGACATGAGCATACTTCCTCACGTCCCCATCTGAGAGCAAGGCCACCGATTCCCATCCTTGTTTTCCCCTGTGCAGCAACAGTACCAGTCCTACCACAGTCCGACAGTACCCGTCCTACCAGCAGTAGTCCTACCCAACAACACCATCCCACCAGAGAGTAAGTAATAATGTTTAATCATTGTGCTTTCTTTTATTTTATATTGATCTAAAAAAGTGTCAATAAAAGCAACTCCCAAATTTGATATATATTCCCTTCGTATGGAAATGATGAATAGTTGCTCTATCATGTCTTGTTTAGCTGTACAACATGAGAACCTGATCTTCTACTTATAGTGGATGCCATTTGCATAAACCTTGTCTAAATTGTTGTGAGAAATGATATGACTAAGTACTGGGCCAACTCGACATTTTCTTAGTAAGATGAATATCTCAGGTTTATTCTTTTGAAAATTAAAATAAAGTTCCCCCAATGGTTTTGAAAACCTACCAGAGCTAAATACATTGAAAATATCCGAGCCGCTTATTTAAGCTACTTAGCGTTGTTTTCAGTTTTGTCAAATTTTTAGTCTTATTGAATGGAATCATCACTACCTTGTGAGTTATTGAAGTAAAAATCCACCAGCACATATGCATTTACCTATCCTAGGTATGCATCCATGTCTCCAAAATATACCTTTGACCTTACTCCTTCCAAATCAAAATGAGGGAGGGTATGGAGCCATCAAAAAGAAAAAAAAGCATGCTGGTCAAGCATGGAAAAATGTGAAAAAAAAGTATGCTAGTCAAGCATGGCAAAAAGAAAGAAAAATACAAAAGGCTCCATACTCATACCTATCAAACAAAAGGAGGAGAAGGAAAGGAAATAGGGAGATCCATCGAGCCAGCCACCAAATAAGCTCCAATGATGAGGCTAGTTGATGTAATACATTTCTTTGATCCAATCTTTGGCTTTGCAAAATAAACAACCTAAGTAAGCTAAGTTCTTCCATTACCCAGAGCTCCACATAAGGCTTAGTTTAGGAAGTTTTTGGCCATGCACTTGGCTGTAATGGCGAGTGTTGGCGTTCCTTAGCCTATTAGATATAAATCCGCAAGCGCACAAAAAACGCGTTGTAGCCTTTCACCCGAGAGTATTCTAGGGTATCGAATCCACGAGTAACGAGGAGTATAATAATCACACAACACAATGGCCAAACTAGCGAAGCTAGCAAGTAGAGGATAAAAGACAGGAAAGCAGGTTCTCAACAAAGGTTAAAGCACCTTACTATACTAAGCATGCAAAGCACTATACTTGTCATGTAAACATAGACACCAAAGCTGCAGAGCCACTGCCAGGCACCAGAGTGCTGATAACCCAGCCGAGAAAGGCGGGCGCTACAGGTTTCGGCTATATCGTCAGCGAGTCTATCCGAACGAACGGGATTGGAATACTGAGAACACGAAAGCTATTACCTAGTGTGTCTACCAACCAGAGCTGCGTGGGATAGCCGACCAAGCAAGACAAACTCTAAGTATGAACACCGTCGTGCCACTCAGAGAGTTTACTACTTACTGGTAATGAGCTAGAAAAGCAAGCACTACTATATAGCCAACACTATTAGCATGCACAAGGTTCCCGTAAACAGACAAGTATAAAACTAAGTATGAAAGTAAAGAAAGAATGAAATAACAAAGATGAGAGACAAGGAACATTACTCAATCCTGGAACTGAATATCCTTCCTCTGATGATACAAGCCTGGGAGAGAAGAGAAATCCCACTCCCGAACTCTGCAGTCACTACTCTCCTTGATACAAGAGGAACTCTCTCTACAAGCTAAGGGAAAGCTTCACTTCTCCACACTATACACTCTATCACTACATTAGTCCACTAATACACACCTCACAAGGGAGGTCTAAGGGGGTATTTATAGTGCTAGAGTAGAGTGAAGGTCGGTTGTGGCGGTTGGAGACGGTTAGAGGCCGGGCGGCTTGGGTGTAGGGCCGGGCGGCCTGGATGTGGGGCCGGGCGGCCTGGTCCCATGCCGGGCAGCCTGGCCAACCCTTGGATCCACCGCCTCACTTCATCCCATGGTCCATATTGCTCCTCCAAGGCGGTTATAGGTCAGTTGGCGGTTATTCTTGTGTGCTTTTGCCTCAACCATTGGATTATTTTGTGTTTCTTCCTTAGCCATTGGATGGAACTCCCCTGGATTGCTGACTTTGCCAATCCGTGGGCTGGATTGATGAAGTGGCAAGGCCTTCCGTGGCATGGTGACTAGTTCTCTCGGATTCCACCATGGAGTTGTATTTGACACATTGTCCCTTGTATGCAAGTGGAAGATGAGGGCATTTGGAGAGTTTCACAGGCCGAGCGGCCTGAGCCTGAGCCGGGCGGCCTGGGCCCTTAGCCCATATTCAGCCCTTCTTCCTGGTTCACATGTTTTCTCCATGTTTTCTATGTTTTTGCACCGTGACATGTGTTCCTGCAAGATCTTTGTACACAACTCGTGGAACCGGTTAATATGTATGAAACTTGCATAAACTTACCCTTGGAACATGAAATATTGGTGGTCGAAATAGATTATAACGACCACCAACACCCCCCCCCCCCACACACTTAGAATTTTGCTCGTCCTTGAGCAAAACAAGAGTTAAGCATGGTGTAGAGGGCATATGGCAACTGTAGCCTCAACAAGTACAAAGGTTACTCCCAAGTTGGTTTATCTTACCCAGGATTTTAATGGTGGCTACACTTAGATTTTGAGATGTTTAAGCTGAGAACAAGTTTCAGGTGTCACAGCAGCTTTCTCCCAACTAAGAGCATCAGAGGTTTTTTTCTCTTTTCAAAAAGGATAGTGTCTACTCCTTTGTTCTCAAGATCACCTCTCAATCACTCAAAGGATGAGAATCCTTGTGTTTCCTCTCCTCATAGTCTATGTTTTGATGGAGCTGAAGAGAATAAGACTATCTTATCATGTTTATATCACCAAGTCAAAGCAAGTGTCAAATCAAAGAGTATTAATCAAATCAAGAATTTTGGCTATGTGCAAGTGTGGCGGAAAGTTATTGGTAAGTGTGCTTTGGTATTCCCCTTTTTGATGCGAGAGAGGGCATGGTATTTTCCTTCTTTTTCTTTTTTTCTCATTTTTTTTCAATTCAATTCCATGCCTCTTTTCCTCTCTTTTTGCATGATTGATAACGGGGAGATTGGAACATTGGCATAGCACAACTTATTGGAACTTTGTGGTATGAACTTGTACGTGATAGCCAAAAGTCAAGAATGATTCTACCTCATTTGATGGCACAAGGTTTGACAAAGTTCAAAACACTCAAAGATGTCTTTGATACATAATGTATTTGTGGCACTAGTAGGACATGTGACTCGAGAACATTGGAGTAGATCACATTTTAAAATTTTAACAAAACAAAAGCTCTTTGCCTTAGCGGGGGATCACTGCTATGTATCCATGTTACTTATATCTCATGAATCAACAACTTAAATCAAAGCGGATCCCTAAACAGAAGGTATCCATGGGCAAATTTACTTCAACATAGGGAGTAAAATTTGTACAAGCATAGACATAAGCTATCAATATGATCATGTAGAGTAAAATTTATCCAAGTTTCATGTATAGAATGGAATATATGGACCTAAAATTGAAATTTTTGCGATAATACCTGGTCCTTGTGCAGGGTCGACATGAAAATGGGCCAACTCAGCCCAGGACTGAGCCGGGCGACCTGGTCAAGAGCCGGGCGGCCTGGCATGTGGTTCTTTAGACCCTTGCACCGATCATGTTGCGTGGAGAAGTGCTTTGGGACACCGTTTCTGCGTGTGGTACGTTTTCCACCATCGTAACAGGCCGGGCAACCTGAGTAGGTGCCGGGCGGCCTGAGTACCAGGCCGGGCGGCTCGGGGTGGAGCCGGGCGGCCTAGGTTTGGCTCGGTTTTTCCCAAATTTTTGTGTGCAGCGCGGTCTAACCCTGTACATCGTGTTTCTTCGTTTGTTTCTGCAGGGTTAGTGACGAGAGATGGGGGAGGCTAAGTGCAATCCTCCCCCCCCCCACACTTGAACTCAAAGTAGGGTGAACAGAAACTTTATTGAACTATCATTAAGATTGGAAATAAATGAAATAAATAACTTAGGCGCAGTTCATACAAAGAAAGAAAACAAACTAAACACTAAGAAAACAAAAAGGGCGCCTATACTAAAAAATTATTCTAACGCCCTGGGCATCTATGGCATAGGTGGATCATAGATGTCGGGATGCCCAGTGGTGTTGGCAAGGCGGCGGAACTTGGAAGAAAAGCCCTTCCTAAGGATTTCTATTTTATCATTGATCTCCCACTTCCAAAGTTCTCCTTCTGCGCTGCGTTCTTCAAGCATGATGAACCTTTTGTTCATGGCTGCGAGCTCCGCCTTGAGAGACTCAACGGTCTCTTCCTTTCCCTCCTCCTCCTTATCTGATTCTTCAAATTGTCCAGGAGGAGCACGGATCGGAGGGGGCTTGATGGTTTTATTCACGGTCCTCCTAGGGGGAGTAGAGTCAATGGACTCATCAATTGATGCATCCCCCTAAGGACGTTCTCCCTGTGCTTCGGGATCAAAACTTTCCCCCACCCTCCATTGGGAGTAGGTCCTCCCCGGATGGTGTAGGATGGCGATCCCGGACTTTTGGGCTCACCATTGCCCTCATCCTTCATGGAATCTTCCGAGAAGAGTTTTCGGATGGGCACCGCCTTGGGGGTGATCTTCCCGACGTTGGGCCGAGGTGAATCACCCCGGAACGTCTTCTTCGCGATGGTGCGCGCGGGGGATAGCCCTCGTGCGGGCCTTCCCGCACTGCGTGAGCGCGCAGGGGAGGCCGGGCGGCCCCACTCTGAGCCGGGCGGCCTGGCATCAAGCCGGGCGGCTTGGAGTGGAGGTCGGGCGGCTAGAGGGATGACGTCGAGCACCATGGAAGGGTCGATCTCGTGGTTGGATCGCGGCGTGTAGGTTGCCGTGGTGCCGGAAGTGATGGCAAGGCTTCTGGGTGAGGTGTTGTTGGAGGCCATGACTTAGGTTTTTCGCAGGAACGATGAGAAGAAGGTGAGAGTGGCTGGAAGGGGAAGACTCTCGGGTTTAAGTCGTGAAAGCTCATCCTCATCTACTCAACTGAACACCGGCGGCTTAGGGATCAGTTCTACTCGAAAAATTTCGAATAGAGGCGGCCGGGCGGCAAAATTCGAGGTCAGGCGGCCTCATCCTAGGTCGCGCGGCTCGACACTGGGTCGGGCGGCCTAACCAGGAGCCGTGCAGCTCCACTAGGGGGCCGGGCGGCTTGCACCCACCTCGCCGACTCTGATTTGGCAGACCAGAAGTCGGTTTTGCCCTTCTAGGTGGACTGAAAACCCTTTTCTTCGTGATGTGTCGGCTCTTCGTTGAGATTTAGGTGGTATGGAAGCACATGGTGAAATGAGACAGAAAAGTGAGGAGCATGGTAGTCAGTGTTAGCCTAAACGCTAAACGGTAAACAGTCGGTCACCCTTCGTTTAGCGTTTAATCGGACTACACAGCCGTTTAAACGGACTAAAAAAAAGATTATACGGGATTAAACGGCATAAACGGACAACACAGTTGACTACTGAGTAGCGTTTAAACTGTGTGTAGATGGTCTAAACGGCCGTTTAGACGAACAGAGATGGTAGTGTACATGGCTCATTTTAGGTCATCGCTAGACCGTGGCAGTGTGATCATGCCGTTCCTTGCAGCTCGTAGATGTCCACTTCTTTGAGCTGAGGCATTTCGGGCTCTAGGAAGACTTTTAAGCGTTGCCTATTCGCTTTAAAGACCTTCCCGTCTTCGTCCTGGAGGGTGATGGCACCGTGATCGGCGGCATTGAAGGACCAAAAAGGGTCCTTCCCACTTACTTCTAAGCTTACCATGACCAAACAAACGAACGCGAGAATTAAAAAGTAATACCTTATCGCCTGGTTTGAATTTCCTGATCTTGATATGCTTATCGTGCCATCTTTTGGTTCGTTCCTTGTATAGCTTGGTACTGTGGTAGGCCTTCTCCCTCCATTCCTCCAATTCAGTGAGTTGGATCTGACGTCGAACTCCTGCCGATTGGAGATCCATGTTCCACTTCCTTGTCACCTAATGCGACTTGAACTCAAGTTCTACTGGCAGGTGACAAGTCTTGCCATACACCATCTGATATGGTGTCATGCCAATGGGAGTTTTATATGCTGTGCGATATGCCCATAGAGCATCGGGTAGCTTGGATACCCAGTCTTTTCCCATAGCTTCGACAGTTTTCTGTAGGATATTCTTGATCTTCTTATTTGATGTCTCAGCTTGGCCACTTGTTTGCGGGTGGTAAGGAGTGGCAACACGGTGGTCCACACCGAGTTCTGCGAGGCACCTCTTGAATCTTTTGTCAATGAAGTGTGGGCCTCCATCACTGATAATGACCCTTGGTGTACCAAATCGAGGAAATATGGTGTCATAGAACATTCTGATAGAATGTCTTGAATCTGCTGCGGAACACGGCAGCGCCTCTACCCACTTTGACACATAATCCACTGCGATGAGGATGTACTCTTTGTCTCCACACTTGCGAAATGGCCCCATGAAGTCTATGCCCCACACATCGAATACATCGAGTTGAAGATTGCTGGTGAGTGGCATAGCATCCCTTGGATTTATGTTTCCTTGTCGTTGGCACCTTTGACACCTTCTTACGAACTCTTTAGCATCATCGTACATATTTGGCTAGTAGAATCCACCTTGCCAAATCTTTGCATGAGTCTGGTAGGCTCCATAGTGACCTCCGTAGGAAGATGAATGGCATTTGTTAAGGATTTGGGGGACTTCACAAGCAGGAATGCAGCGACGCAAGAGCCCATCTGCGCAGAGCTTATATAGGTAGGGGTCATCCCAAAGATAGAACCGGCTATCATGGACCAGTTTCCTCTTTTCAGCTTCTTTAGGTACGTATCCTGTGACCATGTAGTTGACCAGATCTGCATACCATGGTTGGGATGTCGTAACCTTCAGAAGTGTGTCATCTCTCATATAGTCATCAATCGGCAAGGATGATGTTTCTTCAAATTGCATCCTTGAGAGATGATCAGCAACTGAATTTTCTACTCCTTTCTTGTCCCTGATCTCAATTTCAAACTCTTGAAGTAGCAGGACCCACCGTATTAGTTGTGGCTTTGCATATTTCTTGGTGAGAAGGTACTTGAGAGCTGCATGGTCTGTGTATATTATGACCTTGGCTCCTACCAAGTATGATCTGAATTTGTCAATGGCAAAGACAACGGCCAATAACTCTTTCTCGGTGGTGGAGTAGTTCAGCTGCGGGCCGGTCAGTGTCTTGCTAGCATAGGATATGGCATAATGTTTTCTATCCTTGCTCTAGCCTAGGACTGCTCCTGCAGCATAGTCGCTAGCATCGCACATAATCTCAAATGGAGCATTCCAGTCTGGTGATTGGATGATGGGTGCTGTGACAAGAGCTTTCTTGAGTGTATGGAAGGCTTCTAAGCAGGCATCGTCAAACACAAAAGGTGTATCATTAGCCAATAAGTTGGTCAGTGGTCGGGCAATAAAGGAGAAGTTTTTGATAAATCTCCTATAAAACCCAGCATGACCAAGGAAGCTTCGGAGTGCCTTGAGGTTTGCTGGAGCTGGGAGTTGCTCAATAACTTCAATTTTTGCATGATCCACCTCTATGCCTCTCTCTGAAACCTTGTGTCCTAGCACAATCCCTTCTCTGACCATAAAGTGGCATTTCTCCCAGTTTAGGACAAGGTCTACCTGCATCTCTGAAGAACATTTTCTAAGTTCTCAAGACATCCATCAAAGGTCTTGCCATAGACTGAGAAATCGTCCATGAATACTTCCATTATGTTCTCTATAAGGTCAGAGAATATGGCCATCATGCAACGCTGGAATGATGCTGGAGCATTGCATAGCCCAAATGACATTTGCCGATAGGCAAAAGTGCCATAGGGACAGGTGAATGTGGTCTTACTCTGGTCATCCGGGTGAATGGGGATCTGGTGATAACCGGAGTAGCCATCAAGATAGTAGAAGAAGGAGTGATTGGCTAGTCTCTTGAGCATTTCATCAATGAAAGAAAGGGGGAAGTGATCTTTTCAGGTGGCTGCATTGAGTTTTCTGTAGTCGATACACATACCCATCCGATGACAATGCGCTGAGGAATTAGCTCATTGTTCTGGTTCTTCACAACTGTCATTCCTTCCTTCTTTGGTACAACTTGGATTGGACTGACCCATTCACTATCTTGCACCGGGTAGATGATACCCGTGTGTAGGAGTTTAAGTACCTCCATCTTGACTTCCTCTCTCATCGCTTCATTGAGTCTTCGTTGAGGTTCCCGTGAGGGCCGGTGCTCGGTCTCTATCGGGATGCGATGAGTGCACAGGTTCGGACTGATTCCCTTCAGATCTTGGAGTAAGTACCCAAGCACTGATCTGTACTTCTCCAAGATTGCGATTAATCGCCTGTTCTCATTCTTGGTCAGCTTGTCGCTGATGATTACCGGTGTGTCCGGATTCCTATTGAGGAAGGCATACTTCAAGCCAGGCAGTAGCTGTTTGAGCTCAATTTTTGGGGGGTCGGGCTACCGCCAAAGTCTCGTCGCTTCCCTGACGAAAGTTGAGACGACTCAATTTGGTGGGAAGAAGTGTAAACAGAATTTGACTTGGAGTCTCTCCCAACTCCCCTCTACTGCACCGACTGCTCGGTTGTACCACGATTTTGCTGTTCCCGTTAGTGAGAACAGAAATAGCAACCATCGGAGGGTTTCTCCAGGCATACCTGAGATAGAGATATAGCTACACAGCTGCTCGAACTCTCAGAGGTATGTGTAGGGACTCTCTGATTCCAATCCTGCGAAGGATTGGTCCCGAACCATGGCTATCAAGCTGGGACGTAGCTGATAGCCATCTGTGATGATGGGGGTGGATGATGGTGGAGGCTTCAGAAAATCGCCCTTCGGAGCCGATAACTCGCAGATAGGCGTGTGATCCATGGTGTGGTATAGAGATATGGTGGGATATTGGTGTAGTGGTTGTATGGTGGGAGATAGGATGACCTTGGTTCTGTGTTAAGATAGCTACCGTTCCCCGGCAACGACGCTAGAAAAGCTTGTTGGCGTTCCTTAGCCTATTAGATATAAATCGCAAGCGCACGGAAAACGCGTTGTAGCCTTTCACCCGAGAGTATTCTAGGGTATCGAATCCACGAGGAACGAGGAGTATAATAATCACACAACACAATGGCCAAACTAGCGAAGCTAGCAAGTAGAGGATAAAAGACAGGAAAGCAGGTTCTCAACAAAGGTTAAAGCACCTTACTATACAAAGCATGCAAAGCACTATACTTGTCATGTAAACATAGACACCAAAGCTGCAGAGCCACTGCTAGGCACCAGAGTGCTGATAACCCAGCCGAGAAAGGCGGGCGCTACAGGTTTCGGCTATATCGTTAGCGAGTCTATCCAAACGAACGGGATTGGAATACTGAGAACACAAAAGCTGTCACCTAGTGTGTCTACCAACCAGAGCTGCGTGGGATAGCCGACCAACCAAGGCAAACTCTAAGTATGAACACCGTCGTGCCACTCAGAGAGTTTACTACTTATTGGTAATGAGCCAGAAAAGCAAGCACTACTATATAGCCAACACTATAAGCATGCACAAGGTTCCCGTAAATAGACAAGTATAAAACTAAGTATGAAAGTAAAGAAAGAATGAAATAACAAGATGAGAGACAAGGAACGTTACTCAATCCTAGAACTGAATATCCTTCCTCTGATGATACAAGCCTGGGAGAGAAGAGAAATCCCACTCCCGAACTCTGCACTCACTACTCTCCTTGATACAAGAGAAACTCTCTCTACAAGCTAGGGGAAAGCTTCACTTCTCCACACTATACACTCTATCACTACATTAGTCCACTAATCCACACCTCACAAGGGAGGTCTAAGGGGGTATTTATAGTGCTAGAGTATAGTGAAGGTCGGTTGTGGCGGTTGGAGACGGTTAGAGGCTGGGTGGCTTGGGTATGGGGCCGGGCAGCCTGGATGTGGGGCCGGGCGGCCTGGTCCTATGCCCGGCGGCCTGGCCAACCCTTGGATCCACCACCGCCTCACTTCATCCCACGGTCCATATTGCTCATCCAAGGCGGTTATAGGTCGGTTGGCGGTTATTCTTGTGTGCTTTTGCCTCAACATTGGATCCTTTTGTGTTTCTTCCTTAGCCATTGGATGGAACTCCCCTGGATTGCTGACTTTGCCAATCTGTGGGCTGGATTGATGAAGTGGCAAGGCCTTCCGTGGCATGGTGACTGGTTCTCTCAGATTCCACCGTGGAGTTGTATTTGACACGTTGTCCCTTGTATGCAGGTGGAAGATGACGGTATTTGGAGAGTTTCACAGGCCGGGCGGCTTGGTCGCAAGCCGGGCGGCTTGAGCCTGAGCCGGGCGGCCTGGGCCCTTAGCCCATATTTAGCCCTTCTTCCTGGTTCACATGTTTTCTCCATGTTTTCTATGTTTTTGCACCGTGACATGTGTTCCTGCAAGATCTTTGTACACAACTCGTGGAACCGGTTAATATGTATGAAACTTGCATAAACTTACCCTTGGAACATAAAATATTGGGGGTCGAAATAGATTATAACGACCGCCAACAGCGAGGATACACTTTTTAGCGATCAAGAGTACCTCTGGGGAAACTTATTTTTGTTATGAAAATCTTTATAAAACACCTAAGTTAGGAATCCCAAAAGAAATGTTTTGAACTGGAGCCTGCAACTAAGTCATTCTTCCTCTCAACCGCCCAAGACATGGTAAGTCAAAAAGATGCACCACAGGTATGGGAAATGGTAATCATCACATACACTATGGTTCGAGACCAAGGCATGGGTATCATTGATATTGTAGCAACTCCTGGTCCATAACCCATATCTTGGCTTTACTCAGGGACGAGCAAAGGTCTAAGCTTGGGGGTGTTGATGGTTGTTATTGCACTACCTTCGACCGCCAATTATCCATGAATATGAAGGAAAATACATCAAAGTATAGTCTAACTCTTGCTACTAACATAGTTCCATGAGTTGTGTTGAATATTTGATTGCAGGTCCAAAAACATTAGAAAAAAATGCTAAATTTGGCTAAGTCAGAATGAGACACAGGTCACCGACTAGTGGGCCAGGCCGCCCGACCTGGAAATGTTGCCTAAACACTCCATCTTTGACCTGCAAGAACATGAGAGATGTGTCAACACAATTCCAAGGTGCGAATGACCAAGCCAATGTGTTAAGTACCGGAAGGCTCGCCACCTCATCGATCCAGCACCTGGATTGGTGAAGTCAGCAATCTAGGGGATTTTAATCCTGCTGCTAAAGAAGAAACACAAGTATGATCCAAAGGTTTGGGAGAAAGCACACGTTTTAACTGTCAACTGACCTACAACCGCCTTAGGGAGTGAAGATGGTCCATTGGATGAAGAATGGCGGTAGATCCAAGGGTCCCCTTGGCCGCCCGGCCAAGGGGTGGGGCCGCCCAACCTCCCCCAGGTCGGCCGGCCTGGTACCTGCCCCCTCAACCGCCATACCAACCCTGTAAGACCCCTTACTCGCTTAGTTACTATAAATACCCCTGGGTAGCTCACTTGTATAGGGTGGAAGTTGAGTGGAACACACCATTGCCTTAGTTTAGTAGCCCTAGGATACTTCTGGGAGTTAGAGTTGAGTCTGGGTCTTTGCCTAAGCGATTCTGGAGTTAGATTCAAGTCATGGTAAAGCTTTTGTATCTTTCTATCCTTTATACTCTTACTACTCTAGTATAATATACAAGTATTGATCTATCCTTCAGTTATACTTTACTTTATTTCTTACACTTGCCTAGTGGGGTGTACCTTCTTGCATACTAGATCAAGGTTTAGGTCTGTATTGTTCTTGAGTTATCTGAATCTTGCTAGACTTACCGGTGCTATAAACTTGTCTTAGGCTCTGATATAAGATTAAGTTAGTTCTCACCCTCTGATCATGGAAGAACTTTAGTGTTCAAGTTTTCACTTGAACACTAGTTTAGCATTCCATCTTACCCACGCAGCTTTGGTTGGTAGCCTCTTTTGGTGACAGCTTTAGAGGTCTCTGTATTCCAACCCCATCGTTCGGTAAGCCCATAGGTGTTAGCGAGTTGTCGTTAGGTTGGCCAACTATCTACCTCTGTGCCTCCTCGGTGTAGACTGGAATTTTGCTCGACGCAAGATCCTTGTTTGTGCTCAGTTAACTTAGTTCAACCGCGAATATTCCTTTGCTGTAGTTAAGAAATAGAGTTTGGATATCTTAATCTTACTCGTTGTCCTTCCACATAGCTATACCTAGGTGCTAACTGCTTTGGTCCCTATTTACTCTTCCCACCATACACTATCTTGTTTATTTTTCCTCCGGTGTAAGAATAGCTGGTATTTATCTATGTTATATAGTACTGTTGAAAGTTTGACATGTCATTCCACCTATTCGCTCTTACTTTCTTGTGGATTTTTACGACACTCGGAATACTCTGAGTGAAAAAGCTACATCGAATCTCCGTGCACTTGCGGAGTAAAATTTGTTACGCTAAGAGATGTCAGCAACCGTCACTTTTCGAGCACCCTATCCGAAGACAGTTTGGTCCACGTATTATATTGTCTGGTTAGTACAATCTCTAGGATTTCAACTTCGGCCGTCTTTGGAACATTGTCTAGTGACTATATCTGGCCCTCACAAGGTCGGACTGTCCAGTCAAAACTTTTTCAAGGTTGACTTCAACCTTCTTCTAGTGATTGTCCAAACTCCAATCAGTTCAAATCATCTAGCTTCGAGTTGTCCGGTCAGTGTAAAATTATTGGACTTTGTTCTCTTTGTTTGTTCTTGAAGGTGCCTTTGGCACTTCTTCATCCCTTGGAGTTATACTAATAATATGCATCTAGCAATCAATCATAAAAGTAAATATACCGAAATATGGCATGAGAACCCATTTCCCCTAAAACCATCCTTACCATATCATTATGGCAACAACTGGAACATCTTAAGCCTAGAATAGGGCCTCGCAAGAAAAGCAAACATAGGAACAACCTATTCGAAGAGCAAGCCCACATGATTAACCAAACTACCAAATCATCACATAGCATGATTACAAGCCACACAGCAACAACAAAATGAACGGTTTTTCCCATATAAACTACGTTCTCACCAATAAGTGGAACAATCTAGTCCAGGTTCGAGATCAGACCTAATGACAACAGAGACTGACGATAGGCCAACCTATAGGTGGACTCACCTTTTACATGGGAAAAAACATATAGCAATACAGTTGTGACATGGTAAACGCTTATAAACAGAAGTAGACATGATAGTCAACATGCTGATCGTGTTCATGCCATGTGATCAGGCACACATCAACGTCAGGATAAAGCATCTCGCTAAGTATTGTTGATATATAACCAAACCTCATCTATAACTAGGAGAATTCACCATGATAAGCAAGAATCAAGCAAGCTCAATAGATCATGATGCCTATTGAGAAAAACCCTAAAACGGGTTGGGGATGCGCTATGAGTTGATTGGCAGCACCTGTGTTAAGAGAGTGTCTGGGTGTTTAGCCTCCTTTTGCCCTATGGAAGATACATATTTATAGTCCTATTACTTTACAACTATATAAAATCCTAAAATTAACTTGTTTTACAATTCTAACTAGCTTTCAAACTCTAACTGCACATGATACAAGGACCATTTGATCCGAAACCACCTTTCTCTAGGCAGAGGCTGGGGTTCATTCAGCAAGCTAGAGAGGCTCTTTCCTTAACTGTAGGCGGCTGTCTTTTCTCGAGCCGCACCCGCGCGGCACGCCTGCATGCATGCGCAAATATAAACCCTCTCTCTCTCGCTCTCTCTGGAAGTATGGATGTCTCATGCATGCTTTAAACACCAAGTTTAGTCTTTTTTTTCCTAAAAGAAAACAATCGGGCAACAATGCCTCCTATATGGATCAGCATATATAATTATAGTCATGGTGTGCTAAATATGAGACGGTTTGTATATCTCGTGGGGACCAAAATGATAATTTCTTTTGAGGAAGCGGAGCAATAATAATGGATAGAGTAAAATGCACGGATGGTAACTAAACTTATCAAGGTGTGTCATCCAGGTACCCGGACTTCCAAAATGCATATCCAGGTATCTAAACTTGCTAATTGTGTCATCTAGGTACCAAATCTCGTAATCAGGGTTAAACATGCCTGCGTGGCATGCTGACTCGCTGGTGATGTGGACGCTGACCTGTGGGTCCTACATGTCATTCACACCTGGTTTTTCTCCCTCCTCCCGACCTCTCCTCTCTCTCTGCTCGCCTCCAACGCCGCCGCACCCACCCATCGGCGGTCTCCCATCCCCCACACAACAACCGCTGCCTTCCTCCACCGCCGGAGCCCACCGCCACAACCACAGATGTTGCGGCGCCATCCACGTGTCTCCCCAGAGACCAGCTGGCCCTCCGGCTCCCGCCCCCGCCGCCGCTTCTCTCCCTGCTGGCCCTGATGCAGCGACGGCTTGGACGCTGTCATAGCCGCGCCGTCCGCACCGCCCTGGTCAAAGTCGTAGCTGCGTTGGTCGAAGTCGTAGCTCGTCGCCGGAGGTGATGGATGTAGAGGCGACGGCGGGCTCCCGAGCGGCTGATTAGCGAGCCTAGCCACCGCCGTCTCCTCTCGCCGCCGCGCAGCTGCACGCCTGCACCTCGCCCATGGCAGCTGCGCCCACGAGCACGAGCGCCGCGCCGCCTCCCTATGCGTGAAGGAGCCAGCCGCTGCATGCGCGGAGGCAGCGCCCACGTGGAGAAGGACCGTGGGGATGGGTTGCCATGGGAGGGGGCATGGGCTGTCGGCAGCCAACGCACTGGCAGAGTCCGGAGGAGGCGGCAAGAAGAGAGAAGCAGTGCGGAGAGAGAAAGAGTCGGGGAGTGGCTGACATGTAGGACCCACAGGTAAGGATCCACGTCAGCATGCCACGTAGGCACATTTAACCCTGATCATGAGACTTGGAACCTAGATGACACAATTAGTAAGTTCAGGTATCTGGATATGCATTTTGGAAGTCTGGGTACCTGGATGACACACCTTGACAAGTTCAGTTACCACCCGTGCATTTTACTCTAATGGATATGGCACGTCATTTTTCCGGGTATAACATCCCTTTAAGACATGTTTTCAATGTTTTACTTGGTCGTCTAATTAAATAATGATGTTTACTTTTCACTACTTGTGTGACTTACAAATATTGTTCCCCTGTCCTATTTAACAATTTTGAATTTGCATGGCATGATCTTTGATCACTATTTTCTTACTACTACAATATATCATAAAATCTGATAAATAACGATAAATTGGTTTTATATCCTTAGCTAAATATTTGAAAATCATTTGACAGTTAAAGTTTTAAAGTTTATCAAACAAAAAGTCGCGTATCTGTATACAGAGGGGGTATTAATTGATTTGAGAAATATTTGAACTAGATATATATGTCCCACATATAGTAGAATAATATTATCCAGAAATATCTTGACATCCGGCACATTGACACCGATGATCTCAACCCTGCCTACTCTCTCATTGCAGGAGATTACTCTCGGTCTCAGTACATACAGTATACAAGCAATCCAGCAGAGATTTTACTACTACTGACATGAAACACCAAACAAATTAAAAGGAAGAGAAACACAAAAAGTTTTATTAAAAGAAGATGAAGAGAAGAAGATTAATTGAAACTGAACATTAATAGGCACCGCGCTTTGCTCTTTGCGCCTTTCAACTTCCACCAACTAACCTTGGCGCCATTCCCGTGACACGCCGCCGTGTCCTCGCCGCCTCACCGGCCGCGGCCGGCGGCGCCCTCTATACCTTCACGGGCCACACACCAGCCTGGAAGCCTCGCTCGATCACCGACACACATGCCGTCCTCTGTACGTACCTCTACACCAGCCTCACGGGCGCCGCGGCGGCCGCCACGGCCTCGACGCCCTTGCAGCTCAGCGACCTTATCAGTCTCCACGGCGCCCACCCGGCGGCGGAGGAGGGCTTGTTGCCGGCGCCGGCCGCCGCGAGAGCCTGGCGCGCGTTCAGGCGCCTCCTGATCTCGCCCACGTCCATGGCTGCCGGTACGCGCACGGACCCGAACGCCATGTCGTGCCACCGCACCTTCCTCGGCGGCGCCGCGGTCATCACCGCCGCCGCTGCCGCGACGATTGGCGTTCCGCGGCGCGCGCGCTGGGGAGGAGGCTGCGCCTGGAGGATCGTGGCCGCGGTCTGCACGGTTCTTGGCCGCTCGGTGTGCGCGCTGCGCCGGCGCCGGGGCCTCGAGAGCAGTGGAGTGAACTCAAAGCCGTCGTCTTCGTTGTAGTCGTCTTCGTCGGGCGAGGACGGGCAGCGGTGCTCGTAGGCGGCAGCGGAGAGCACGGGCACAGACGACGGGGAGGTGGAGGACGACCCCATCTCTCTCGATAGAGAGGATGGAGAGAGATGGGAGCGTGTGTGAACTTGAGCTTGAGGTGCCCTTTTGCGTCGTGTGAAGGGCGTGTTATGATGATGATGGAGAGGGAGATGCCGTGATGGCGTCCTTGTGCTTTTTGTGGCCTGCCTGATAGCTGAGCTTGTCGTTGAATAAAACCCATGGATCGGAACGCTTTGCTTTGCGCGTAGGTAAGGTACACCAGTGGGCAGTGGTCGGTCTTTGATGACGTTGATGTGGAAGCATCGAAAGGCTGCATATACGTGGAGACGTACTCAACCGGCTCTCCAGAGTCCCGTCGAGTCCAAAAGGCCTCACACTGTAGGAATTGCAAAGATATGGTCGGCCAAAATAATCTTGGTCGGTTTACAAGGCAACCCCTCACTCTCTCGTAGTCTCGTGCCACGGTGGTCACAACGGCAATCGTCCACCCTCCTCTTGTGCGTGCAACATACCTTTGATGGAGTTGCCATTTTATGAAAAAAACAGTTAAAAATTGCACCCAGTACTAAAGCTAGCATCAACACCGGGTGCAACGCTGGGAGCCCTCGGGTGCCATGGTCGGAAGCCTTGGGAACCCTTTAGTATCAGGTCGCCCAAAGAGACGGTGCTTATGTTTTTTCATTAAAAGGGGGTCGTTATACCACCCGATGCTAATACCATTAGAACTGGATGGTACAACAATCCGATACTAATGTACTAAACAATAGTATCATCACTTTAGTCAACCTGGTACTAAATTGGTGCCAGGGATTCTGCTGGAAGCTCACGTGTCCACTAGCCTTCCCGCCAATTCTCTGCTCTTCAATGAAAAGCGTTCCATTGATGATGATCGTTGATCATGGGAATTAAACAATAGAGGTTCTCACAGTTAAAAAGTTTGGACGATTCTTTACATCAGGAATTAAAAACACCAGTGGTTCTTGCAGTTAAAAAGTTTATACAATTATTTACGTCAAAACAAGCAGGTTTGCTCAATCGCCTACCCGCTGTGTTACAAAATAAAGGAGAGCTAGGGAGGCTCAGCCTACACCCGCCTGTGCTTCGCCGGAGGCTCGTCGTCGTCTTCACCGTCGTCGTCGCCGCCGTCGCTGTCGCCGTCGTCGGTCTATCCCCAATGAGGAGGATGAGGCTCCTCTTCCTCGTTAGAGGAGCTGATCGACTCCTCCTCTTTCTCCTTGTCTGTGCTGACCCAAGAGAAGAGGTCATCATCACTCGACTGGATTGGCTCCTCGTCTAGGAGGAAGGTGAGGTCCATCTCCGCTTCCTCCTCGCCAACCGCTGCACCGCTAGCTGCAGTGTCTTCATCGGAGTCGCTCTAGGTAAAATCCCAGAGCCCCTCGGCCCACCAGTCGGGAAGAAAGGGCGGTGGGTTGAAGACAGAAGGTGCGTGCAGGGGAGAAGCAGGGGTATCGGAGGAGGAAGAAGACGAGCTGCTCGCCAATGGCAAAGAAAAAGATTTTTTGGAGAGTTTTTAGTTCTGCTGTGGAGTAAATTAATAAGCATGCGCACGTGGGGGAATGGTTAAATTAAAGACATAGGAACGTGGGGAAGTGGTTAAATAAATTCAAGACGCGGGAACGTGGGGGAGTTTTTAGTTCTTGAATGAACCAAATTTAGTTTAGTGTGAAATTAATCCACAGACAAAAATTAGGGCTGCCGAGAGGGGCCATGGTCAGTCCTGAACTCAAATTAATATCGATAGTTCTGCAAAATCGGTACCAATATACACTTATTGGAACCGGTATCTAGACGACCCGATGCAATTGACCTATTCTTTAGCATTGGGTTTTCTATGTACCCAGTACCAATGTACACCAAATGGCACCGATATCTAGGAGACCTGATGTTATTGCCAAGTGGAAGCTCAAGCGCGCCTGTTCGTCTTCCCGCCATGATGCTCTCTGCGCCTGTCATACCGTGTTCATTCATGAATCGTTGGGAATGCCAATTGTCGCTAAAATAATGCGCCTGTCATACCGTGTTCATTCATGAATCGTTGGGAATGCCAATTGTCGCTAAAATAATGTGTAAATCTCATTTGAAAAACAAAAAAGGTGTAAATTTTTTGTATAAATATATGTTACCACACCCTAAACCCTAAGTAAGAGTACTAGTCTGCTCGAGAGCAAGAAACAAAGAGAAGAGCACTGTCAAAAGAGTGAGAACGATCCACACCTTCTCCGGCCTCCATTCTCTCGTCATGGGTCGCTGGTCGAGTGACGGCAAGTACACCACTGACTAATCCTCCTCCGAGGATAGGGACGCGGTGAACCTATACGGTGCTATTATTATGTAGGAGTTTTGGAAACAATAATGGACAAAAAATTTTATATCATATACCTATACGATGCTATTCTCTGCTACTTAAAAAATATGAAGTGTTTCCCACTCTCCCCATCGCGCGTTCCGCTCCCCGTTCGCTCGCGCCCCACCCCTGCCCCGGCCCACACGCGCGCGTCCCCACCCGTCCGCCAATGCCGCGCCGCCAGCCCTAGCCTTTCCTGCCCCCTCGCGCCCCGAGGCCACGCCTTTCCCATGCCGAGCACCGCCGCACCCGACCGCCACGACCAGAGGGGCGCCAACTCCTACCTTCCCCGCCACCTCGCGCCGCCCCCGGCCGCCATGACCAGACGGGCGCCGCCACACCCCAGCCACGTGTGGCCTTCCCCGTGCCGCGCGCCGGCGCACCCTGCCCCCGCCATCGCCTCGCCTGCCCCCTAACCCGGGCGTCGCCTCGCCTGCCCCTCGGGCCGCCATCACCATCTGCGCACCGCCGCCAGACCCCAGCGCGATTGAAGCCGAGCATCCCGCCGGTAACCCACATCAAGACGCGCCATTACATGCCCCCACCCTCGCCGCTGCTACACCGAGCATCACGTCGCACTCACCCCAGCCCCGCCGCTAGCTGCCACCCGAGCTACAGAGCCTCCATCCTCGCCCTGAACCTGCCGAGCCGTCCTGCTCCGCCGCTTATCTTCTACTTCCCCTTAATTTCGCCGGCCAGCGTTCCTGTACAGAACACAAACTCTCCTCGGCGTTCTCCACCCTCCGGCCATCCCGGTCAAATTACTTTGACGGGGAGCACCACCACACCTTCCTCTTCCCTCACCCACCCTAAATTCTTGTTTCGCTTGCTCGAGCTACGCTGTCCGCGGAGCTCCCAAACTGTCTCCTATGGCTGCCCACGGCGCGCCCTCCTCAACGGCTCAACCCATACTAAGAACCTCTGAGATAGATTCCCCTCGCTCTAATATTCGCGCCGGTATCATCGGATTCACGAATGGAGGCCGGGAGCTGGAGTTCGGCATGGCTCCGTTGAGGCCTGTCCACTGCTCAAGGCGGCGCAAGGCGAGAAGCCGAGCAGAGCTGCAGAGGCGCTGCTCAGGCCTCCGCGTGTCCCTTTTACTCATTTTCCCCCTCCCTTTCTGTCTTACAGGTGGGCCCAGTCCCTTGATGCCAGCGGCATTTGGTATGCTAAATACAGGTGTTATGTCAATTTCCTTCTCAACCACTCAGCCGCAGGCCATATATTGCTAGCTTCTCACGTCTTTTTGATCCAAGCCATGAGTCCTGTCATACTATAATCCTTTTACGATATCCAAAAACTTAAGATGTTTATTTTACATTGTCACGTATTGTGTCATTTCTTTTTTCAGCTCATATAAATATCCAACATATATTATCTCTATACGAGCTCCGATTTCGTTAATTTTTTTTTATAAATTCATCTAAAATCAAGCTCTACACACCGTATCAGGCTCGTAACTTTCCACCACTGTCAAACTTGTCCATCCTACGGCGTTCTACTCAAATTAGGGGAACCATCGACTTTGGTATAAAACTGCCCCTGACACTGTTTCCACCCCACTGAGGTCCTCAACAGGTTGACATTGGTCACGCCCTCTGTGACGCTATCCTCCGCCCATGTCACTGACACGTGGACCCACCTCGACAACTTCCTCACTCTCATCCCTCCGCACTGCTGGGCTGGCCCATCAAGCCACTTTCGTGTGCGCATGAGTGGAAGGGTCCAGCAGGCTGCTCGCTCCCTCCTGGGCCGAGCTAGGCCTAGTGAGTGTAACGGGCAGTCATGCGGAAAAAGTCCAAATCTGATCCTTGAACTTTCCAATCTGGTTAATGGCGTTTTCCTCAAATTGTTCCAAGTGAGTAGATAAATAGATGGGATTCTACTTATCCACTTCTAGGTGATGTGCTGCAGGAGTTTCTGATAACAATATTAGACAAGCTTGATAGAGGGAATTCCTAGGGATGACGGTTTTGAGTTGAATAATTTGTTTCAGGTGATTAACGCTACAAATTTGTTGTCTTGTTGATATTTAAGCTTCAGCTGTATTTAACATATCTTATGCTGATTCTTTTGTGCAAGCTGATGAATTGCTCCCGACAGCACCGTATTCCACATTCTTTGATTGATTGTAGGTAAAAATCATGACATATGGGACACATTGTAAAGATTATCTATGAGTGTGTCCATCAGTTCTTGTTTCTCTTATGAGACTGGTCTCCCAGCATCCTCTACTGATGCTACCTTGGATGATCTAGAGCAAACTTTCTGAATACATAGTAGAGGATCGTGCTGCAGCTCTACTGAATCCCAATTGATCAAAAATGTTTAGGTTACATTTCCTTGCTCGTCGGCAAACAGATCTTGTTAACTCTGAGTTTTCCTCTATCACATATGCTATAGAATTCTGTTCAACAAGGATACATTAAATTTCAGAGGCTTTTAGTTTTAATTTATATGCGTATATTACTGTCATTGTTTGGAAACGGATGTTCAATCAATGCCTTCTGATACAAAATTTGCCAGTGAATAGTAGATGCACATGTTTTGCCACAATGATGGGTGAGAAGCTAACCTCTTATCTGTAGCTAATCTGCCACTGAATAGGAGATGCACATGTTTTGTCACAATGATGAGTGAGAAGCTAACCTCTTATCTATAGCTAATCGTTATATCATGCAATATGTAATGTTCCAATACAAAAGTTGCCATGAACAATCTATGTTGGATTTAGCATTTGGTATAATGGGATTGTTCGACCAAGATAATAGACTTAGTTTTTCCTTGTCACCTGATCACCTCAAACTTCTTTGGTTTCTTTGTTTTTTTGACCTTGAGAGTTATGGCAGGTTGCTGCTTGATTGCATAATCTATTTTGGCTCTAATAAACTATACATGCATCTAGATAAACGTCAAGCATACATGGTTCTCAAATATCACAGACATTTAGATAATATAAAAGTTATAATTTTTGTCACCCCGTAGCAACGCACGGGCATACATCTAGTATTATGTAATATACGTACAATGCTATGTTTATGTCACAATAACAATATTTATGTACAGTATATTCTAGGATTATATATATAACAACGCGTATAATAATTATAAAAATGTGAATGCCACCACTATCTTTAGTACAGGGCAAGGATACAACACCGGTTCTAAAAGGTTGTAGGCGGACACGTGAAAACCATCACTTTAGTATCGGGTGAAGTTAACACCAGTACTAAAAGGCTACGCATGCGCACGTGGGTGCCATCTATTTAGTACCGGTTGGTAATACAATCCGTTGCTAACAATGCACGCCACGCATGTGATTGTCGTCACCTTTAGTACCGGATGGGAACAACAACCGGTGCTACACTGGGGCCCACGCGCGCGTCCTAACCACCCTGGGCTGGGCAAGCCGTAGTACCAGTTCTTATCTTTGTTCCGCAAACACCGATGCTGATACTTTAGGTCTTTAGTGCCGTTTCGGTAGTGTCAGTATGGTTTTTGGTGCTATAGAGAGGTTATCAAGCGATGTTAAAGGCCTCTTCCACGGCAGTGGTGCTAGCCTACTTGTAGCTACCACTCTGACGCCAATCGTTAGTCACCACTGCCCAATCTGCCTCCACGTGGTGCCCCAACGACAACATGCCCCGGCCTCTCTGAGTGTTGTTTCTTCTTGCGAAGCACAATGATAACAATCATTCGCCACTTTTATATATCCATTTACATGTCGGTTAAATTTATTTTGATCGGTCCTCATGTTTTAGACTGATGAAAATTATGCTTATTGTGTTTACATGACATCATTAGTACTTGTCGCGGCCTACAGATGGTGATATGAATTTGATTCATAGATTAGGTGAATGCGATTAATAAATTGGTGTTTTGAATCATTTGTGCCATTGAGAATTGAAGGTACTCCATGTTCAATGGATCTGTGACAATGAACCTGGGATGCATACTTCGGGGTCTAGGAGCTGTGGGCCCTCGTAGTAGGAGCTAAAGATCACGAGGCTACGTGTGGTGCTAATGCAATGTTATCAAAATCAAAGGTAGCAATTTGAATACCAAACCCAACATCAAGAATGATATGGTTCTTATATGGCTCCGCATGCTGTGATACAAGTATGTGAGAGTCCTCATAGGAATACTAAATACTAACACGATGCATTTATAGGAAACAATCGTGCTGCAGAGATGGAACATTGCATGTGTAAGAGAAATGGGCCCTAAGCCTTGTGCTCAGTTTCCTAATGTGATTTTGGTGGTTGAGGTGACAACATATACCATTTTGAACTAATTTGTGTGCAAGTGGCTTAAGTCCTAGGGTGCAAGTAGAGAACTTGGGGAACAAACACCTCAAAGGAGAACTAAAAGATCACAAGAGAAGACAAGTCAGAAGCAACACTGCGGTCCCACTGACTGGTCAACGGGCTGGAATTTTGCACGCACCGGACAGTCCGGTGGTTCCTACCGGACGGTCCGATGAGAAGAAAAAGCCCAAAGATGAGGATTCAAGACACGGTACAGTTTACACTCACGGACATTCTGGGTAGAGAAGAGAAGGAGCGACCACGTCCAAGTGCGTAAGGCATAGGACGGTCCGGTGATCATTGAATTTTCTAGACCGAGGCTACATCAACTTGAAGACCCAAGCGCTAACACGCACCGGATGGTCTGGTGGTTCGACGGTCGAATTCCCAACCCAATGGTCGACTCAATGGCTAGCCGGGTGCACGCACCAGACGGTTTGGTGGTGTACCACTAGATGGTCCGGTGGTCACAGTCAGAGTAGATCAGGATTGCACCCAATGGCTATTTTTGAGGCTTGGTCTTTTTATGCCTGCTTGGCCGGCCTTCATTCTAGGGTTGGAGACTCCTGAGATCATTCTAGTGTTGAGGCACACTCTTGATCTAGCCAAAGAGCCAATACACACATCTTCTAGAGCCCAATCACCACAAGAGCTAATAGACACATCCCGGCATAGCTAGAGGTTGAGCTTGCAAAATATATTTGCTTAGGCCTTATTGTCTTTACATGTGCATGCGTCCACATTGTCTTGTAAGCGTGCGGCTTGTAGTCTTACAAGACCCTCCAGAGTATGGAGTGGCCACCACCTTACCTTGTAAGAGGGAGTGAGGCCCTCGGCGCTAGAGACCGCAGAGAGCATCCATGAGAGGGCCCATAGAAGACCCCAATGGCCTTGTCCATCTTCTATCCTTGCTAGGGTGAGGCCATAGTCCATGGAGGACTACGTGAGAGAAACACTCGGGTGGATGTGTACTGGGGATATCCGAAGTTACCTATCGGGTTGCTTGACCTTTGTGGAGGTCACTTTGCCATCCTCCACCCTTGCGATGGCAAGGCGATATTCCTTTGAGGACTACACGAGAGAAAAGCCTTACGGGGGCACCAAACAAGGGGTAGGTGGTAGAGACGAGAGTCTCCCCGAACCTCAGGAAAAAAATCTCTGTATCTCCATCGTGTGCCATCGTCGACATCGTCATCAGGAGTTTGCACCCACTCTATCCTATCATTTAGCTTCCGCATTTACATTCTTGCAATTGTGTGTTACTTTCCTATACTTGCTTGATAGGATAGTTTCTAGGTAGAACTAAGTTGCAAGACTTGGCCACGGTAGAGTTAGCAACAATTAGCAAATTAAAACCTTAGTGCACATAGCTAGTTTTATCTTGCATAGGTTTTGCTTAGTAGTTGTAGTTTTTAGAGAGCCTTAGTTTTAGAAATCCTAATTCACCCCCCTCTTAGACGTCAGTCCAACCTTCAGCATGACCTCAATTCCAACTGCCAGCGCCACTAACATAATCAGAGATGTATCCTCCAACACCTTTTCTTGCAGCTCAGGTAATCAAACTTGGTTTTTTAGCTAAATTTTGTCCTTCTATAGTTTGTCTAAACTAAGTGTACAAAACCATACTTTAGCTAATCTAGGTAAACATACTTTATGTTTGCTAATCTAGCTAAATGTGGTTAGGCCTTTTTTAGCAAACTTGGTCATTCTCTAGCTATATTTGGTAAAGCTAGCTCAATTCTAGCTAAATTAGGTCAATTCTATACAAAGTTAGTGTAACCATGCTAAAATTTGGTTAATCTAGATAAACTTGGTCCAAATTGGTAAGATCTAACAATAATATAGATAAAAATTTAACCAGACTTAGGCTATTCTACCTAAATGTGGGCCTCTACATAAACGTAGTCTATTATGGCTAAATTGAACCAAACTATCTACACTTGGTTGATTCTACCTAAATATGGTCACTTTATGTAGATTTAGTCCATCCTATCTAAGTTTGATCATTCTAGCCAAATTAGGTATATTCTAGCGTGTTCCATCTAAAAGAAGTTAGTTTATTTTATTTTTAATATGGGTATTTTGGTCAATTTAGCTAAATTTAGTTATTTATATCACATTTTGCAGGGATCAGGGGTCAACGCCCTCCAGTTCTACCAAATTCCACCTATCTATCTACCAGCACCTAGGTCGCAGGTTAGTTTGGTACTTTTGTTTTCTTTATTAGTTCTATCACTTCTAATATTTCTATCTAATCGTACAATTTTTTGTCTTCACAGAAGCACTAGGGCTTCTAACTTTACTAAAAAAACACTTTGCCAATGGAAGAAGTAGCCACAATTTCAATGATTTGTGTGTGATATGATAGCTTTGTTTATATGTTGGACTTGTTCATTTCCATTGGTTATGCAATTTATGTTGGATGACTTATGCATTGGACTACTTTGAGACATTTAGGTGTTGGACTAATTGTGTTGATTATGCAACTTGTGGACTTGAGGTTGGCAGTAAGAAAAACTTGGAGACTTGAGTCTGTTATGTAACTTGGGCTATACATGTTTTCTATTGGCTCCGTCCCAAATTGTGTGGGTTTCTACTTCTCATTTTATTTGTCCACATTCACATGGATGTTGATGAACCTAGACACATTGAACAAACATATATGAAGTAATGGAAGAATTTAGTAGAACCCCTTATAATTCGCGATGGAGGGAGTAATATGTATGGACGCTGTGTGATGGAAGATGACTCGTAATTCTGTTTGTTAATTGGTTAAATGTGTAAGTTTTCATCAGCAGCTATGGCAACGAACGATTAGCGACTATGACATATAACTTTTGTCGGATTAATTTTCATCGGGGCCGACGACAATTACGGTGACTTTTGTCTCATACTCCTAGCGACCTTCGAACCAACAAAATTTAGCAAAAAAATAGACAAATTTTCCTATTTTGTCGGCTATTATCTCTACGTTTCCTATAGTGCCAGGAGTTGGGTTCAATAGTTTGTAGCAAAGTATTTTAATAATTTTAGTACAATACAACAAAAAGGTGTTTGCTTATTCTTTATAATATTTAATTTTGGAAATCATGGTTTGCTACCATAATATTTCGGTAGTAGCTACAACTCAGCTCCAAGCCAAAAGTTTTACGATTTGGACAGTAATTGCAAAAATTGTCATAGTTTCAATGTAGTTAGATGGTATCGCTGTGAACACAATTGTAAATGACATTCTAAAACTATGGTTTTATAAAAAAGCTATACTTTCAAACAACCTCTTAGATGAACTGATTGCAAACGACGGTTGAGATTATTTGTTAGTTTTATGGGCATCTGGAAGTTCTATCCATTGTGAGGTTGGAATCAAAGGAGAGACCCGCTTGGCACTAATACCAATACAGCTTTTATATATTAGTGGTCGTCCAATGACATTTGAGAGGAACAATTTGGCCCGCCTCAAAGAAAAAACATGTGTCTGGAATGACATGGAATGAAGAGAGGCGATGTAAAATTTATTTTGAATAAAATATCCATTGAGAATAGAAGCTTTTATATGAAATAATATCTAAAGGACATGGAATTATAGAAACTACGTAGAGTTTTATACCTACTGGTAGGTTTTTTTTTTCACGATGGGCTGGACTTGCGCTTAACTTATTATCGCTTTCTTGAGCAACAGTTGCACATCGAGGGAGGGACTAATGGGCTTAACAAACCATCATTTTAGTTCAACTGTTTCTAGATGCTTTGACAAGTAGTGGATCGAGCTAGAGAGTGACCGTACCGGAAAAAGATGATGTTAAGACAAGGGGACATGGAAAAAGGGCAGACAGAAGATTGAACATTTGTGTCAACTTTCTGTGATGTAAGCTAGCTCTAGAAGGTCTTCCCCCAACTTTATTTCACAAGTACAACCTGTTGAAATTTTCGCAGAACATATGCTGATCGAGAGAAGCTGTAGTAAGCAGAGATCGAGTGTATCTCCAATTCGAAGCGTGGCAGAATCTCCAATTCGAAGCGTGGCAGACTGGCTGCTGATATTCTAGATTTGAGTAGAGACAAGACAATAGTAAATGAAGACTGCAATGTGAAGAGATACTGGATGTACTTTTGCCGTGAGGTCGAAATATAACCTGGACCCATACTGCTGATATTCTTTATTGAATCCACGTTTTACGGTGGTTAAAAAAAATGAGAGTCGTTCGTTGAGCGAGATCTAGTGATTCAAAAATAGACGGTGCCAAGAAAGACATTATACAATACCAAATAGGTAGTACTAGTACCAAAAAAGTTGGACCAATACCCATATAAATTTATTTTTTAATTCTGTCGTGTGGGGCAGATTCTATCGCCGCCGCAAGGAGTCCAGCAACAAGGATAGTAGTGGCGCCCAGGGTTAGGCCTAGATAGAGTCCTAGATAGATAAATTAGAGTTGAGAAAGTTTAGGAGTAGGTTGTTAGCTGGTTAGTTGAGAAAGTTGAGGAGCGGTCAATTGAGTCAGGCCTTGGCCTATGTAATTAGCCAAACTGGTGTATTGAGTTGGGGCTCGTTGGCTACTACTGCAAGTTCGTCTAGGGCCATCGCGGCACCGCTGAACGACCTCCTCAAGAAGAACGGGTTCACTTGGTCGGAGCAAGCGGACAGCCTTTCAGCGGCTCAAAACGGCGCTCACAATGGCACCAGTGCTCACACTGCCGGACTTCCAACAGCCCTTTGTTCTGGAGTGTGACGCCTCCGGTGCGGGTTGCGGCGTGGTCTTGCACCAGGGAGCCGGTCCAGCGGCATTCTTCAGCCGAGCCTTTGCTCCATGCCACCGTGGCCTTGCAGCATACGAGCACGAGCTCATTGGGTTGGTACAGGCCGTGCAGCATTGGCGGCCTTATCTTTGGGGCCGACCGTTCATCATCCGGACGGATCATTACAGCCTCAAGTATTTGTTGGATCAACGCTTGGCGACAATTCCGCAACACCATTGGGTAAGCAAATTGCTTGGGTTTGATTTCAGTGTGGAATATCGGCTGGGACACTCCAACGTGGTGGCCGACGCGCTCTCTCGCCGCGATGCCAACGACACTGCCCTCTTCGCCATCACAGGACTGGCGTTTGATGTGTTCGCGGAGCTTCGTCAAGCTGCGACATCGCATCCAGCGCTGGTGGCGTTGCGCGATCAGATCCTCGAAGGCAGCCGCGGGGAGCCGTGGTCATTCACTGACGGGGTCGTCCTCTTCAACGGGCGCGCCTATCTACCACCTGACTCCACCATTCTACAGGAGGTACTGGCAGCAACGCACGACGTCGGGCATGACGGCGCAGAGAAGACACTCCACCGGTTCCACCAGGATTTCCACACGCCCCGCGCCATCATCCAAGACATGGTCCGCCATTGCATCATCTGTCAGAGAAACAAGACGGAGCATCTTCACCCGGCAGGTCTCTTAATGCCCTTGCCTGTCCCAATGTCCGTGTGGTCTGACATTTCAATGGATTTTGTCGAGGGTCTTCCTAAGGTGGGCGGGAAGTCTGTCATCTTGACGGTGGTGGACAGGTTCTCCAAATACGTGCACTTCATTGCGCTGCGACACCCCTACTCAGCGGAGACGGTGGCTGATGCCTTCTTCTCGGAGATCGTCCGGCTTCACGGGCTGCCCACCTCGATTGTGTCCGACTGCGATCCAGTGTTCACATCTACGTTCTGGACTGCCCTCTTCAAATTGTTGGGCATTAAGCTGCACATGAGCTCGGCTTTTCATCCCCAGTCCGATGGCCAGACAGAAGCAGTAAACAAGGCTATGTATCTGCGGTTTTTGACAGGGGACCGGCCTCGACAGTGGTTGAGATGGCTGCCGTGGGCGGAGTTCGTATACAACACTTCCTACCACACCGCCCTCAAGGACACGCCATTCAGGATCGTCTATGGTCGTGAGCCGCCGGCCATTCGGGAGTATGATGTTGGTGACTGCCGCGTGCCAGCAGTGGCACAGACAATGGCAGAGCGCGCAGAGTTCCTGGAGGATGTGCGGGCACGATTGGAACAGGCTCAGGCTGTGGCCAAACGAGCGTATGATCGAGGCCACAGAGCACTATGCTTTGTGCTAGGGGATTGGGTTTGGCTCCGGGTACACCACCGTGTGCCAGCGTCACTCCCAACTACAGCGCAGGGCAAGCTTTGGCCCCGATATTATGCCCCTACAAGGTAGCAGCTGTGATCAATGAGGTGGCCTATCGCCTTGAGCTCCCGGCGGGTGTTCGAATCCATGATGTGTTTCATGTGGGGTTGTTGAAGAAGTTCATTGGTGAACCCCCTGTCGTTCCCCCACCGCTGCCTCCTCTTCGCTACGGGGCGGTACTACCACAGCCAGCCAAGGTTCTCAAGTCGCGTGTGGCCCGTGGCATTCATCAAATTCTCATTCAGTGGGAGGCACTATCCAGATCTGCTGCTACATGGGAAGATGTTGAAGTTTTCAGGAAGCGCTACCCTCTATTCCAGCTCGAGGATGAGCTGCTTGCCGATGGAGGGAGAGATGTCATGTTGGGCAGATTCTATCGCCGACGCAAGGAGTCCAGGAACAAGGATAGTAGTGGCGCCCAGGGTTAGGCCTAGATAGAGTCCTAGATAGATAAATTAGAGTTGAGAAAGTTTAGGAGTCGGTTGTTAGCTGGTTAGTTAAGAAAGTTCAGGAGCGGTCAATTGAGTCAGGCCTTGGCCTATGTACGCCGAATTGGCGTATTGAGTTGGGATTAAGCAATTGATATCAATATTATCCTTTACCCTCCTCCTGTCTACTATCCTTCTTCTGTCTTCCTCCTCGTTTTCACAATAGATCGACGGCAACTCGCCGGCAATCATTGCGCTACCTGTGCAGCCGTGGCCCTGCGCCCACGCCTCCACCACTACCACCCTACTGGCAATCCCACAGCCATAACAATTCACTAATGTCCTGCCAATAAAAATTCAATGGGACAGGTACCTCCTGATACCGGGGTTACCTTTTTAACCACTGTAAAACACTGCATCAAAGATTTGTTTTTATACCATAAGCTGCATTGTTTTCACATATGTTCTTATAAGTGCAAACATTTGAAATAGCCTCACCATCGGAAAAGAAGCAATATTTTTATGGCAAAAGAATGACTTTTTAAAATCGAGCTAAAGTAGAGTTCTTCATATGAAATCAACTTCATTCCACTGCAATAAAACTGATTTCCAGATGTGCTAGTTTTATTTTTATTTAGACGCAGGTGGATATTGGAGATCCCCCTACAATCTTGGACGCAGGGCTGCCATATTGCCCGCCCCTGGATTCGATGTACAGATTATGCTAGCCACGTTACCTCCCACTTGTGAAGATCTCGCGGATTTCTTGAGGCAGTCAGAAACATGGCCAACCTTTAGAAATTTTTATTACGATGAGCTAATAAGTTACCATTTGTCCCTGGTAACCTACGAGAGGCCCACGTTTCAGTCAACGGCTTGGTCGAGAGGAAGACGAAGTCGCTAACATTGTCATCTCCAATCCATCATGGCTCGCCACCACCCCACTGCCGCACAACATATCGTGAATACTGTTTCCGCTTGTGTGCCTTCCTTTGGAGTCTGGACGTTCCCTAGGGCCATGGAATTTTGACGGGCACTGCTTGGTGCTTGCCATACAGGGTTGCTTAGAAATTGTAACTAAGTTATGTACTTATGTCAACCAATATGTCAATTTAGAGTTTTATAATACTTAAAAAGGAGAATTCCATTTTACAACCTTGAACTGGTCAAGAAGTCCGGTTTCCAACCTCATACTACGAAACCGGACAACTCGCACCCTCGAACTGACAAGAAAGTCCGGTTTTCAACCCCGAAGGCATTTCAGCAAAACCGCTTTCAAAACCACCTTCGAGGTTGAAAATCAGTCTTTCTTGCCTGTTCAAGGGTGCGGGTTGTCCGGTTTCATAGTAGAAGCTTGAAAATCGGACTTCTTGACTAATTCGAGGTTGTAAAATAGACTTTTCTCCACTTAAAATGTTCTTTTATTATGTGAATTTATAATATACATTTTATATAGTGAATTAATAATTATAATAGTTTATATAAAACAAATTTAAAAACATGAGAAAGGCATGCTATTAGCTACCCCAGGAAAAGCATATCTAGGGCTGGTTAGCTCCACGAACCACACCTCAAATGCATTTCTAGGGCTGGTTAACTTTAGTACTATAATGATGAGGTGTTTGGTTTGAGAAAGCTAATCATGAGCAATAGTGGTGATAGATCAACTCGTTCCACTCCTCGTATCTATATACTAATTATTAATCCTTAGTTTGTGAAAAATGATGTGACATTGGATCAACTTATTTCATTATAAAAATGAGAAGACGATGGATTTTCTCGTTTCCAAAACCAAACACGCATACCACCTCTGCCTTTGCTCTCCTTGCCACCAGGTTATCCAAAATTTTCACCACCGCTGCTGCCCTACTCCACTCTGCCAACTCTGCCTTCACACAACCCAACGTTGGCTCCACCCTGACACCTCATCGTGCTCGGCTGTTGTGACACTCTTGGGCTATGCTCACCAGAGAGCCCATCCAACCCCGCCCATCCACTATTCCACATACCTCTCTCTGTCTACAGTATCTGCACGGTGCAGCACCGTGGAATGGGCACCCATTTGGACACCCTTGGTGAGCCTAGCCTTCCCTGGCACAACCTCTCTTCCGTCAACTCTGCCCTGACGGCAAGTTCTGTAGCCCTGGGCCTCCCCATTGGCCCCTCCCCACCAACTTGTTTTGCCCTCCTCCCCCACCCACCATGTGTTTATGCAAATTTGTGAATGCATTTGTTCAACCCATGTGAATTTGTAAACGCATTTCTAAAATCCATATCAAATAGGTGTAATTACTTTATGCATTGTTTTTCATGTAATTATTGTGAAAAATTTATATTATCATACAAATATTCAACACATATCTAACATTTATCATACGTTCACAAAATATATATTATCATCTTCCCCAAATAAGTGTAGTTTAGCTTTTTCGTATGTCAAACTATTTTAAGAATGACTAAATTTGTACAACAACATTATATCAAGGGGTTATGGCGTTTATACCTTCACTTTGAGGTCTAATAGTGATTTTGCCCTCAGTTTTTAAACTTGGTGAATTTACCCTTACATTTTCAAATCAAAGATTGAGTTTACCCCTATTTAGTTAACTTTTCTTAACTATATCGATTCCGGTGCCAAAAGACCATCATGCCCATAGAATTTTGCCTCCATTTTTTAATGGCTTGGGATAATAACCCTATTTGCGCCGCCACTACTGGGTCGCGCCTAGGCAACTGTGCTGCCGCCACCGGGTCTCCACATGCTGCGTCTTGCCCAGGCCATGCTGCGCCCAGATTTTCACCAGTGGGACTCCAGTGGTTGTGGCTGTAAGGATAAGCGGCATTATAGTCTATTCCCCTAATTTTGAAAGTTTTTTCTATTTGTTTTAAATGGTTTAGTCCAGATGTATCTAACAGGATTAGAAACAGGGGTAAACCGAGTCTCCATTTTGAAAATATAGGAGTAAAATCACAAAGTTTTAAAAACGAGAGTAAAAACACAATAGGAGTTGCTAGCAGGGATATAAACACCAGTCTCCCTTATATCAAATAAGCATAATTAGGTACCACAAAATAAATTTTTATAGTATTTCTATAATTGGTTTCATAAATATTGTAACCTTTTTTCAATGAACTTACTCAACCTTAAAAAGATTTGAATTAACTATATTTATTCCGTGATTAACATATATAACCACGACTTTTATGTGGTGACACAATCAACCGTAGGATACCAGATTCTATGGATACTATCTTTGCAAGTTCCCTTCAAGTTAAAACGGAATGTAAAGAATGGACCCTAAACACATAAGTAAATCGATAGACTCAATTATATAGACGTGTAATACTGTATAACATCTCTAATAGCATTACTGAATTTTCTATGCATTCAATGCAACTTCCTGAAATCCCCAAGAAAAATACCTATGTCCGCAGGACCTTATGAATGTCATCGCCAACCTCTATCCGTTTCACAATGCAGACGATAATCTACCTGCGAGATGGCTTAGCCTCCGCTTCTTTAGTTTAAATGATGATTTTTAAGGATCCCATAGCAGACGGCTTCCAGAACCCACCTAAAGATGGCCTTCCAACCATCTGTAGAAATAGGCGCGCACCACTGTTAGTGTGTTCTGAATCAGGAATATGGCCCCTTTCTGCGTCCCTTTTCTTTCTCAACTTTTTGCATGCATACATGCGTGAGACTGATCATGAGTGGGGACTAGAATCATGAGAGCAAAGTGAATGTTAGTCAATTCAAATCCACATGCATCCCTACATGCACGGAGAATATGAATGCCGCTGCCCGCTGCGGGACATGATTCATGATTATGCACCATCGATATGCCTATAATAATATCTTATTAATATGATGGCTGAATGCTTGTGTGAGCAGAAAGTTTGTGTTGTGTGGCTAACCTAGTAACCTCCCTAAACTCCTAAAGTGCACTTACTTGCAAATTCGTATGACTAGCCATTTTTTTGTAAAGGAAAAAAAAGAAAGTTCACATAATGCAATGGCATCATCTATGATCTAAAGTTTTCATCAAGGTTTTCTTGTTCACTGTCTATCATGTGGACAACATCGGCTCTGCCGTTACCTTCAGAGGAGTGAAGGATGGTATGTATATGTTGTTGGCTCGGTGAAGGTTGTTGAGGAGAGAGAGAGAGATGTTTTGTATTGCCAAGCAGCATCTATTCATCGAACGACCGAGATCCAAATAAAAAAAACACCCGTGATACTCAGCTAGATGTGTATAAGCAGAATCGATGAGCAAATGGAGGAGCAACCAAAAGCAAAGTGGACTACATACGATGGCACCCTTTCCAAAAAGGACCTATGTACTATCGCTGTGTCTCGCTCTTTGTACGGCGCCTATGAGGTGACGCTCACCAGAGTGACCTGATGGGCGCCCACAAATGTAATGTAGTGCTACTATTTTGCACTGTGTATAGAGAGAAGTTTGAAATGTGGATGGTGGAATAGGCAGACTTGTGAGGATAGCCTTAGAACCTGGTTCTTAACTTGACAATGCAAATGCATGATTACATGTCCCCCGCAGGCTTGAAAAGGATCTTCATTCCCAGCAACCCAATGGATCATGGAATGGGACTTTACACAGGACTTTTTTCCATGGCCCCCCAATTTGCTTACCATACCATGCATTCTATATGTTTAATTGGCAAGAGACTAGCTTGGCGCCAGCATACCATCACATTCATAACAATGAGACTTGAGACAGTCAAAAAACAATGAGACCTGAGCACATCAGGTAAATATGTCCTAGAAATGTGTTAAATTAGGGTTTTGTATATTGGCCATTGGAATTGATCTCGGGCTCGGTCAAGAACCACCTTGCCCAAGTCACAGGCTTCGAACACCCGAAAGTGACAGGAAATAGGGGAACAACAGAGGCAGATAGGACATGAACAATCACGTCGTCTAATCGCTCCCCCAAAACGCTGATGTGTGTCCTCTAGGTGTTAAAAACCACAACCAATGAATGGACATGTGGCAAAAAAAGGGGGGGGAGGGGGCTGAAGGAGAGAGAGTTCCACGTTTCGAGCAAGCAGCTCCTCCCCATGGCATGCCGTAAGAACGGTTGCAAGCTCAAGTCTCAATCTGTGGCTCTTGCTTGCGAGTGGCTACTGTTGGGGGAGTAGCTCTTGGGCTGAAGGTACTGATCAATGGCTATTAATTGTTTGTGCGTGTGTGATGCTGAGGTTGCAGGTTGCAGATCGCCGACTGCCTCTTCACTCGAAGGCACAACGAGGTTTGAGATTAAGGTTTGAGTGATGAAGATCACTTCGTCGGACTCCCAAAGCCAGGATTCGACCCAGAAATTCATCTGAGGGGCTTTGCACAAAGGTCTCTCAAAGGTCCAGTAACGAAGATGACCTCACTGGACTCTCGAGATACTGGGCTCCACCTACAAAGAAGAATGAGAGGAAATACTTGAATTGTCCCCGAAATACTTGGAATATTCGAAATTGTATAGGATAAAAAAATGGGCTAAAACCTTTTTTATAATTTAATATATGACAAAGTGCTTAATGTTTAGCTTGTAGAAGATATAACACTTAATTGTGCATTGTAGCATAGAAACATGGAATTGGTCATAATTTCAAATTGTACAGCATATAAAACTACTATTGTTCAGATTGAAGTGGTGGCACCTAAAATCTTAATATTACTAATTAGATGCTCCTTCCACGTTAATCCTCACGAGACGCACTGAGAAAAAAAATCCCACAAATTCTCACAATAATCAGAAACATCCAACCATCAATTGGCATATTAGAATATTAATATTCATTAGATCTGTTTTCAATGTAATTAACCACCTCTGCTATTATAAAAGGTTTTGAGTTCAATTCTTACCGAAAGCAAATTTTTTTTTTAGGTTTTTTTCACCTCTACCGTTATGAAAGGTTTTGAGTTCAATTCTCACCGAAAGTAAATTTCTTCTTTTTTTTTAAGATTTTTCTCATTTTCAAATGTATCCTCATTTTTCTGTCAGTTTTTTTTCATATTTACAAATTTAACCTACTAAATGATCACGTAACTTTTTTTTGATAAAAATGCTAGAAACCTTTCTATGAAATAGATATATTGTGCCCAATTTTACTATTACTAATTAGAGACTCTTATTCGAACCTCCTTATCAATTCTCACAAGATGCATTAAAAAGATAAAATCATAAAAATTCTCACGATGACCAAAAACATCCTATCATCAATTAGCTTATAAAAATAATATTAAATAGTAACACCAAAAACTATATATTAATAATTCACTTTGCCATTATGAAATCTAGATACGGAGATGCCGATCCTCATAACTGCATCATGATCGAATGATGGCCCAGCCTGCAGCTTCCACATCGAAAATGACGTGCTTACCATACTTGCTAGAAACTGTCGCTGCCATGCAAGCTGAGCATAGAAAATAGCTGCTGCTGACTACATGCAGACGCCGCCATACTTCCCAATACTTTCTAAGCCTATGACCATTTCTCTCTCGCTCATATCAAGTTGACGATAGTGCAAAATATATAGCGTGGCAACCAAACGTCATGTACATTTATTTTTTCTTCTACTGCTGCTGTGGTTTTATTATGCCACCAGCATATTCATATCTTTGCACGGTGCAAATCATAGTAATATATTGTCTACCTAGCTCTCCGCTGACAGCTACTCCATCCATAGTAGGAAATTTGTAATACTCGCTATATGCACCGGTATATCAAACCTTACTAATCTTACTATTACTGATTCGAGGTTCCTTTTGGAGGCCATGTTAATCCTCACCAGATACATTAGGAAAAAAAATAAATTCTAAAAATTCTCACGAAAATCAGAAATATCTGGTCGTCCATCGTATAACTCTAACATACTAGCCAATTATATTTTCTAAAAAATACCCACCATACTATAATGAAAGGTAAAATAAAATAACCCATAAATTAGTTTAAAAATTACCCACCATGCTATTATGAAATAAAAATTAAAATAACCTCCTAAATTTGCATATAAATTACACATATGCCACTATAAAAGATGAATTAAATAAGTTCTAAATCTGCATATAAATTATCCAATATACCATCATAAATGATATATTTAAATAATTTCTAAATTTGCATATAAAATACACACAATACATTTACAAATGATAAATTAAAATAATCATTTCTAAGGTTACTAAAGATTAAATCTATATCGCACGGGTCATGGGTTGATAGACTAGTATATCAAATTGGGATATGAGTAGCTGAGAAAGTAAGGTTGCTTGGCATGGCGTGCTCACCTGCTGACGACTAGCATCGTTGTTGAGTGCCACCTAGCTAGATGCTTGAATAGCATAGCAATCTATCTCAAACTCTTTTTTCAATACATCCACGCATAATATATGCATTACATCCACGCATAATATACGCATGACCCCTCCCTATCCGGAATATTCTCAGGATGTAGCAGTTAGGTCTATAAAAAAATATTGGTAGACATTTCTATAAATACCGCCCTCCCTTGTACATAAAGGACATGTTTTAATAATTGCCGAACCACTGAAAGCAGAGTTCGAAGCGCGGTCCCTCTCTTATCTTCGAAGACGCCAACAATGAGCAAGCAGCTCAGATTTCTAAGATGCAACGTGCATGAATAGAGCTAGGCTTTGCTTCTTTTTATACGATGATATGCGTCGAAGAACACTCCTAAAAACTACAATCATGTTCTGCATATCATTATTAAATCTGTATAGGAACAATGAAAGGGTGTCTTATATAAAATAAACTATATAAAATTTGAATTTGTTCATTTGTCATTCTATTGCAACGCATTGGCAATTTTCTGGTACAGATAATGCAGTAGATAAACAAAGGTGTGACTCCAACGCACTTCCTATAGCTAGAGGTCGCTCGGGACCGCAATCGATGGACAAATAATTAAACTCAATTTGGATCCTAGTTAGGAAGTCCAACAAAACAGCTGGTCAAGAAACAACGCTCGTGATGTCCACGCCGTTAAAGAAGACCAATCGATCGGCCTTGTGTGCTCAATAGCAGCTGGCTCCTTCCCCGCTGACCTCTGCGTCACGCGGTCTCCTCGCTCCTCTTCTCCCATTACTTGTGCAGCTGTGTCGGTGCGACTGCAGGCAGAGGTTCCGGTCGCCATCTTCTTCCTGCAGGTTAGTGATCTTACTGATCTATTGCCGTTCCGTCGACTCCCTATGTGCTTACTGCTGCTTTTAGCTAGGCAGCCATGGAAATCGGTGTTCCAGCACTGTTAGCTCGTCTTATTAGTTCCTTAGATTTGGCCAACAGATGCTTTCGGCTACGCCGATGCTTGGTTAGCCATCGGCGGCCTGCCTCCCCGTCCTGGATGGGATCAGGGTTTATTTGGATACAACCAACTAATTATATGAAGCTTGAAATGCTATAATAGTGTATCAACGATTTTAAGGGTCGTGCCGCCGATGAGCATAGGGCATTTTGTGTACAGGTAAGGCGGTAAGTGACAGTGAATAGGGATGAGATATATCTATTAATACATAATAATGTATACAACTAGATATAAATATGTACCTAAATCTCTTATATCTAATAAGTAGCTCCACTGTCTATTTTTCTAAACACGCATGAAACCACACGTCATCTCAAAAGCCCATAAAAGTTTCATTTCATATCATCATCCACTGGAATCTTAATTTATACTCCCTCCATTCTTTTTTATTCGACGCAAACTTTTTTTCAGAACTTCAATCCGTCGTCTTATTCAAAATTGTTCATTACTTTTCATTCATTTTGTTGTTACCTGTTTTATCGTTAGGGATAGTTTGAATATTTATACATTTGCAGTTTGCACAGTTTTTTTTGAATAAGACAAAGGATTGAAGTTTTGAAAAAAAAATCAACCGCGTGTCCACAACAAATTAAAAAATGGAGGGAATATCTAGTATCGATTTAATGTGGTTTCATGAATGTTGTGCTTTTATGTGGTGTACACATCGGCATCACTCAAATTGCCACAGCAACATATGTGGGAGAATTCATCTAGTCATCCTTAATTGATAAAAACAAATTATACTTCACATATAGTATGAGCTAAGGAAGGTAGATCAGGGGTAGAGAAAGGTGTATCTACACTATAAAAAGTTTTCTAAAAATCCTTTTTACCTACGAGGGGTATGCCCCTCACGCTGACCCCACTGCGCAGTTTGAAAAAGGTTGAAAAGGGGTGGAAAAGCCCAAAACCCATAGATACAAAATGTTTCATCCACTTTTTTTCTTTATTTCTCACCTCATTTTATATCCATACCCACCTGTTACTTTACTTCTCTTGATTTTAATGAGAAAAGAATGATGCTAATCAATAAGGATTTTTTTCTTTTAATTCTATTTTTTTTCTTTTCTATTGTATGCTTGACTATCTCACAACACGTGTATGTTGCATGTGTATGGCTTAAATAAAGCACTTGACCTTTCTCCCATGCTTCTGCCTCTCCCGCTCGGATTGAGATCAACATTAGCGTTTCAGCGGAAAGTTGTTATTTTTCTAGTAAGCACGAGTAGCGTGTGATAACATATCATAAAAAAAAATACCACACAATGATTAAGAGTCGCCACATTAAAATGAAGTCTACATAGCTATTATCAGTGGCGGAGGACGGAAGAAAATTAAGGTGTGGCGAAATCGATAGCGATAAGATAAGACTCGTATAAACATAATATTTATATTTTTTTTGTCATGTAAATAAACCGCAATAGATAGATCTAATTTTGTATTGATTTTGCCTTTTGCTCATTCTCCCTGTCGCCATCTTGCCTTACTTAAATACTCTTCAGTAAACAAACACCCTGTTTCCTAAATAAACCAAAAATTCACTAATGGAATAATTTTTTTAAAAAAAACAAAGTACTAAACAAGTAAACAAGCACACGATGTGCTAATCAGTTGGCACCCTTTCATGAGCCCAGCATTCCTTGTGTGCTAATTAGTGCCCTTGCACGTGGACTCATCACTCCTGGACACCTGGTGGTTTACGTGTTGGTGTTGCTCTCTTCTGACGCTGCATGCTCGCTACTACTCGGTTGCTCTGCAGTTACTACTACTGGTCTTGAACACTCGCTGGCAAAAGTCAGGGACTCAAGACGGTGCCATACAATAGGACATAGCCACAGAGGCAAGCGAGTGATTTGCTAGGATTAATCACGGCGGAATCTAGGTATGGCGTGCGCCATATGCCGCCATAACGGGTCCTCCGCCGCTGGCTATTATTGCAACATTCGATGACAATGGTTGGTGCTTTACACTTCTCCATGAAAACACAAACTCCACTTGGTATGTTCATGACTATGGTCCCCCTTAAAACACATGGATTTCATATAAATATCGTAAGAATTTCACAGGGACTAATTCAATTTCATAGAAAAACTCAGAAAAAATCCAATGTTCCAAAAGAGCCATATATAATTTTGTTTTCTTGTTGCTTCAGCATTTTTTTTCTTTGCAGACTACTATACGTTAAAGGGTTTAAGTTATGGCACACAATGGCATGGGGAAGTTACACTATTCGCGTTCTTCCAGAGTGGCACCAAAAATCATGTCACTGGAATCATTAAAAGAGATTACAAATAATTTCTCCGAGGAACAGAAGCTTGGTAGTGGAGCATTTGGAGAAGTGTACAAGGTTGGCACAATTACACCTGGGTCACTAACTGTAGTGTGTTATATTTGTACTACTCATAACTGTAAAATTTAGTTTATAGCAGTAAAAAATGAACCGACTTGACTGTTGTTCCCAGAGACAGCTTTTATTCTTCTCTTTTTTACTATCGATGCACGCCATTAAGTTTTAGAGTTATCTCTTAGCATTGTCATCTATTCAAAGCATTCACGTCTAGCCTATACTAGTCCATCGATCCGTGCGTCGCACGGGTTAGTTTCAAGACACACATATTATTATGTGTATATATCAAAATATGGATAATAATAATGTAAAATTAAATAGTTATTTTAGATATTTTATCATAACAATTAAATATGGTTAATTTAGATATAACCTTGGGAGGTTATTTTATATGATTTTTACTATAACATATGCAGTTTAATTAAGACTTAGACTATTTTTATAATTGTGCATGTGTGTAATTATTTAAAAAAGGATCATATCTAATCACAATTAATATTTTAATTTATCTAATTGATGGTTAGATGTTTTCAATTGTTATGGGAGTTATGTTATGTTATCCATACAATTGATACTATTGCATTGTAATGCCGCTAAATTGATGGTCAGATATTTTTATTTTTTTGTGAGAATTTCTGAAATTTATCTATTTTTCTAGAACGCCTCATAATTAACACATTTTTTAGAGTTTTGAATTAGTAATAGTGAAATTTTCTATAAACCTCTGTTCTCATGAGATTCAGAGTCACATGAGACATTAATGTCATAAATATGCTCTCGTAATATTTATAGTTATACGTGACATTTGTGTTATCAATTCATAGATAAATTTAGTATTGATGAAAGTGGGAAATTCAAAACTTATACATATCTTATCTATTTTTTCTTTAGACAATTGCTATAGTGTTCTGAAATAACTATAGATCGTGAATTTAATTTATCAAAAATAGATACATATGATGACTTTCGACCTCCTCGAAGGTAATAGATGAAGTATATATTTCTCTATTTTGTTATGTAAAATAGTATAAATTTTTTCTACCACTGTAATATGGCAAAATATCTTATACGATCTATGTTCTTATTTACGTGACATTAGAAAAGTAACGTATCTAACCCTTATACGGCTGTGCGTTTCACATAATGCCATATGAGCTACATTTTTTTTTATTAATTAATTATTGAGATTTTGCTCTCCAATGAATCTATAAATTTAGATATCGCTCTCCAATAGATCCGAATCTTTAAGCCTTCTAATTAATAATAGTAATATTTTTAATTAATACGCTGAATGTTGCCGGCACGGAGATTTGAACCGTGGTCTCCTACTGCCATAGGCTTTATTTTTTTAATTAATACGCTAAATGTTGCCGGCGTGGAGATTGAACCCTCAATCTCTTGCCTCTACATTTGCTGTGATTAGCTTTTTTTAATTAATACGTTAAATGTTGCCGGCGCGGAGATTTAAACCCTCGATCTCTTGCCTCTACTTTTTTAGTGCGCTTTAAAAACAGTGCTTCCTCTTTAAAAATAGTGTTTCTTTTACAACCTCCAATTAGTAATAGTAAGACGGTTTAGCCAATAGTATACATATATTATTTTAAATGTTGATGCTATCGTGTCATATTTCAGCCCTAAATATCCACAGTAATATTTCAGGAGAAAAACTTGTGCATGCGTGTACATCACCACAATATTGGGACATGTGCAAAAATTCGCTTTGACAAGTATTCACGTTTTATTTGTACTGGTTTTAACGTTCCAAGAGTTCATGCACTTTTCCTTTAACTAGAGTATTATTCTACGCAATTGCACCATTGGATCTGATTATTATTTCCTTATTAGAAAACTCTACTTCCAACTAGTACAAAATAGATTCTTACAAAGCATAAAAATATTATCATGTGTATCCTAATTTCTCCTTCATTAAGGAACATGACCTCTGCACAGTTGCACAGTTTATCTTTCAAATGCTTTTTTATACTATTTTAATTTTTTTATTAAATATTTATAATTTTATTTTATAGATTCCCTAACTTTCCTTACTTTCAATATATGAATGAATCTAGTTTTTTATTTGAGTTGCCTCTTGGATAATAAATCATGCTATAATACTGCAGCCCAATATCCCAAAGTTGGCCCAAGCGGCCCACTTGTAGTTATAGTTGGTGGATTAGTACCACATTGGAAGTTTAGATTGGTGAAGGATACTTTATAATCTTTGTTTTTCAATCATTTTTACCTTGCGGTTGACTTATTACTTAAATGTGGATAAAATTATAAAAAGGGGTGATACTCGTAGGGGTGCATGTGGTGCGGATAATTATCCGATCTGAATTCTAATTACGCGGATATGGAGGAGGAGTTTTTATATCCATACGGATATGGATAATCCGAATCCGATTTACACGTGGATGCGGAGTAGGATATAGTATCACTAAAATCCGACGGATATGGAATATCCGATATTTATAATAGGATAATCCGATTAGTTTACAAGTATAACAGAGTCAATTACGATCGATTCATGCCAAAAATACCGTCACTATTTTTTTTTTTTTTTGTTACTGATATGTAAACTATGACCTGAGTAATTATACTTTAGTTTATAAATTATTGATCATTGTAAAAAAAACTCTATGTAAGCATGTATTATCCGATATTTTTAAATCTGTTTCCGCTCCGACACTGATCCGACTCCGCTCAATTTCCGATATCCTAAAATATCCGTATCCATATTCGTAACCGAGTAATATCCACTCCGCTCCGAATCCGATAAATAAAATAGAATTAGGATATGGAAAAAGCATTATCCGCTCCGATCCGATCCGTTTGCATCCCTAAATACTCGTATATATGCAGGCATGTGCTATAGGTATATTTTAAACAAGGGTCAAGGGTGTTGCACATACTTTGTAGTCATATTTTGGACACTTTTTCTAAGAAACACATTCTGAACAATTACTTATGTAGGGAGTGGGAAAAATAACCATAACCGAAAATTGATACAAAATATTCTTGCGTGCTCTAGTTGGTTGGTATGAGATTGGCCCGGGTCTCTTATGCAATTTTGGCACACAATTATGTGTGCATCTATTGGTTATAATATAGTCTCATTCAAGACCCAATAAAATCAAGTGCATGATTTTCTTTATCTTCTTTTGAGCATTTCTAGTCAATTAAAGTTTTTTATTAGCAACTATATCTCTATCATCTCTTTGTACTATATATAATAGATACATTAGATGACTATGAGCCTGTGAGGTTAGTTCGTGAACAACCATATATACATCTCTCTCCCTCCCTCCCTCCCTCCCTCTCCCTCTCTCTCTATGTGTGTGTGTGTTAACAAGCTGTGGTCACAATTGCATCATCAACCAAATAGATCCCCACTTCAAATTTGTACTCCCCCTATTTTTAGAACTGTTAATGCCAAAAAAAAACATCGAGTCAAGTGCTAATAAGATATCTTGATTAGGGAGTGCAAAATGGGGAAGAAATTGCTGTGAAAATGCTTCGTTTATTGCCAGGACACGACGATCTAGAGCAATTCAAGAGAGAGTTTGAGAACCTTAGGAGGCTCAGACATCAAAATATTGTGCAGCTGCTTGGCTATTGCTATGAAATTAGGCATGAATATGTTGAGCTTAATGGAAAAGCAGTTTTTGGCCAAAACATTTATAGGGCGCTCTGTTTTGAATATATGCACAATGGAAGTCTACAAAAGCATCTTTCCGGTAAGATGACCCTATACCTTGACTATCGTGCTCAGCACATATTATATTAAACTTCATCTACTACTGTTTATTTGATTTTGTAGACGATGAATATCATGGACTTGATTGGCAAACACGATACAAAATTATTAAAGGAACATGTGAGGGATTGAAATACCTTCACGAGGGTTTGGAAAATCCTGTTTATCATTTGGATCTAAAGCCTGATAATATATTACTAGACAAGGATATGGTACCGAAACTTGCTGATTTTGGTTTATCGAAACTTGTCTGCAACGACCACACCCAAGCTACACGAAGTTTAATAGGAACAAGGTAACTGGTTTGCTCTCTATAAGCCCATTTGTAAGTCTATCAAAGTGTTTGTTTTTAACACTAATGCATCTGTTATTTTGTCATGCAGAGGATACTTACCTCCTGAATTCATCGAAAGAAATTTAGTCTCAAAAAAACTGGATATATTCAGCTTGGGTGTTGTAATGATACAGATAATGACTGGACAAAAAGGCTACCACGAGAGTGCATACATGCCTCGTCTAGAATTTATTGACCAAGTAAGATGAGTAACTTGTATCAAGATCCATCACTACAAGGAATTCATAAATTTTCGTTGGCCAGACTAATTTTCATTGGCATTTGGCTGACGAAATTCTGTGGGATTCTTGTAGTGCATATATATATATATATATATATATATATATATATATATATATATATATATATATATATATAGTTGGGCAATAATGCATTATGTGCTCTTGTGTACTTATTTGATACTAATGACAACACATACTTTTTTATCCGTAGGTACATAAAAGTTGGAGAGATAGGCTAGATGCAACACCGAGGGGTACACCACTAGAAGCTAAGTGTCATCAAGTGAAGAGAACTATTGAAATAGCACTAGATTGTGTCCATGCTGACCGAAAGAGAAGACCCAAAATAGGAGACATCGTACATTGGCTGAATGAAACTGAACAGATGATTGAAAAAACGGTAAGAATTATTGACAGAGATGTTCATATTTTCTCCAAGAATATGTTTACATCTCCAATCAACAAATGACCTAGGGGTACATCATGGGAAGGATTGGATAACAGGGGCGAAGCTACATGCACCCATGAAAAAAATGGAAAACTAGTTGTCGGATCAAATTTTCACCATATTTGCACCCCCTACAGTTGATCTCTATGCACCCAAAAGGAAGTGCACCCCCTCTAGTTTGGTCTAGCTTCACCACTGATTGGATTAGATGCTGGCATGACTTCAGTTGGATTCCTTTTACTGGATTTGGATATCCATCCAATCCCACATCTAACCCACTGCATTGGATTTAAACCGGACCTCACTATCGCAGACATGTCATCACCATGTCGTCGCTTCTCCTTGCTACATTATTGCTTACCTTGCAGATGGCCATTCACCTGAACCACAACAGACCCAATTAAACAGAGCAACCCCATACACATCCATATTTCATACCAGGTGTTGATGCTCCTGAAAGCTTTCTGCTCTGCACCCAATGGCAAGAAGGATGGTTCCGCTGGCAGGAGTTGAATCTACCAGTTATATAGTATATATAACTATATATGAATTGTAGTCAGTCAAGGAATATGTTCAGTTCTTTCAAATATGTATTGTAGAAGTAATACTTAGTAGCTTTTAGTACAAAATAGCGTAATTGTATATCTTCTAGCTGGTACAAGTATATGGGTTACTGCCTACTTTCTAAAGTTAGGTGTTTGGAAAGATCAAATTCATATAATTGTATTCACCACCAAGAATAAACTTAATTTGTTTCCATGTGATGTTATGCGTAGATGATCTCCAGAATTGCACTGCAGACACATTGTTCTGCCTCCAAGTTAGTCGATGGGGTACAGTCAATGGTTATTTCTGCATCAACATCATCGCTGCAGCAAATAAGCAGTGTACCCAGGGGACCTGGAGAGATAAGCACCGAGGTAAGGAAATTAAATTACCTCCAGGGAAGCTGGAAGCACAACATGTTTGGGCAGTTGTTCTACTTAGAGTTGATTGAAATCTAAGTTGCTGCCTTCATTTGTGCAGGTAAGCTTCCTCGGGTCATCTGAGAGTGAGAGTGAGAGTGAGAGTGGCAAGCTGCTGGATGTCCACCCCCTGGAGCTCTGCTTTCCTTGGCAGCCAAACAGGTGCATCAGATGCCCAGTGACCCTAACCAACAAAACAGACCACTACGTCGGTGTCTGGATTACACCAGCCTGCTGCCAAGATACACGCTCTGACCTTCATTTTCTAGTTTCGTGGGAGGGCAAGCATCCTGGGGGACCTTACTCACCCCTTTTCCAGGTAGTGGAGCCGCATTCCACTTTGGCCGTGGTTATGATGATGAAAGAGAGACAGGTTATTATGCAGCCGCTTCCGTGGGAAATTGGCAAGTACGAGGTCCTGATGCTTGAAATGGGGTCGGAGGAAGCACTCAGGAATTTTAAGACATCCATTATTGGTAGCAAGATTAACATGGATAGAGAGTTTCTGAAGAGAGTGGAAGATCTGGGGGGCAAGCTGGTGCACCAGGCGATGCTGAGGGCTTTTATCTGTGACCCATCAAGTTGCCATGGAGTCATGACTCGCCAGGTGAGTTTGTCACAGCTCGTGGTACACTTATGTGATCGACATACATGCATGGGAATGAATCTTGTGGCATATATATATATATATAACCTAAGGAAGCTTTTTCTTTGGTTGTGCATGCCAGTTGATTGTGGATCCTCCAACACAGAAAGGGTACAACAAATACATAGATGTACACCCCAAAGAGACATGGTGAGTCTGTAGATGACCTGAATGTTAATCTTTTGTGAGCACACTCCTAATCATTCTAAGTCCTTTAGTTATACCACATGCATGGCAGGATCTTGGTCGGTGATATAAAAGGTTGGGTTTCGATTTTGAACTACCAGACACAGGTATCAGTATCTTCCTTCCCTATCTCAATCACAAAATTGCATTATTTTAGACATCTATATGGTTACCACCGTTAAAACAACTAGCAGACTTAAGTGCCACAATATTGAAAAGAGTTTGCATTTTGTTAAAATTTCCATTAGTATTAAACGAATATCTGGCAAATTTTATTCCTACCCATCCGAAAGAAACCATGGCAAGAAAGTTTGTCTACCCACAAGTAATATTGAAATCACTTTTATTAAGGTCATTTCTTCGAAATCACTTACAAAAAAAGATGGAAGGTAAACCTTTTTTTTTTTGTGATTGTGTGAGCGCGTCGTTGGAACCATTGGTGATAATATTTCTATGTCGGTACATTGACACATTATTTTGATCACCGATTACAGTTTAGAACAGATATGCAAAATATGCTAAAAATATACATGATAGATAATTTTAGCTGCATCCTTTATGTCTAGAGAGATTAGATCTCTACACAACAGTACTACAGGAGCACACATCATTAAACTGTACACTTTTGGGCATTCATGCAGGAAAGAATGATGGCGTTGAAGGTCAGAAAAGTACATACCAGCAGCGCATGCTGCGTTCGTTCCATCAAATTTATTGCTAGAGAGAAACGGTTCGCAGCGGGGGATGAAGATGGGTGGGTCCATGTCTACGCCTACACTACAATGGACAAGATGATGCAATTTGAAGCACATCATGGAAAATCTGTCGATTCATTGGCTGTTCACCAACTGAGCCATTCTTGCTCACATCCAGTCCTAACAACACCTTGATCAAGCTCTGGGACTGGAGTCAGGAATGGATGTGCATTCGAACATTCGACAGGCCCAACAGGGGCGTGCTTCGTGTCATCTGGAACCCAAGAGACCCCAATAGCTTTTCTAGTGCTTCCTTTGATAGAAAAATTGAGGTTTGTTTGTTGGATCTGTTTCGCAAATGTAATCGCATTCATGTCAACTGTGGGTGAAACTTGCATCAACATTGCATTGCTGATGAAAATTTCAGGTCTGGAACATTGGTTCATCGTGTCCTACCACCACATTATTGGAGGAATCATATGGCGCTGGCTATCTTTCCCTTGGTAGTCATCAACACCTCATGGCCTTTACTTGTTACCGAGAGGCCTTATCGGAAGGTTCTGACTGTGCAGGGGTATGTATGACATTCATTTCCGACCCGTATGACTAAAAACCTAACTGTATGTACTATAGCTAGTAGTAATATTTTCCCTTTCATGTTGAATCAGCGGATTTGGAATTTGCAGAAAGAGAAACGTGTTCACAAACTTGGTGTGTGGGGCGGAAACAGTTTTGTTGCTTGCCACCCAACGCTTCCAATACTGGTCACTCTGTTAGAGCCATACATTGTTTGCTTGTGGGATGCCAGGACATACAGGTAATTAGCGTGCGCTATAGTTCATGGTTATGTCGCCATTATGCTAGTAGTATAAAGTAAATTTATTTCAAAATAATTTGGTTGAGCTGATGCCAAGATTGAGTCCTATACCTTGAGCCGTGCATGATACTAAAACAAAATTTATGAGCATTAAAAACGCTCCAGCTGTTTTTGATCTCACCATGCCTTTTTCTTTTCCTACAGTTCACAGCCTTGCGATGCGTCTATCGTTAGATCATGCAACCATCTTTGTAGCCTTGCACCTGCAACTGAGATTTGCATACCTGTCAGTCCCTTCCATTGATTTTTACCGTCCAGATCAATATTTTTACCAAATATCCCACCGGTTTCCGCGTTTCACCCTCTTTTCGATTTCCTATCAGTCTGTATACCCCGATTAATCCAAATACTCTTTATGATCACACCACTACATACAGAATATCTTCTATACCTAAACAGGTAAACCCCCACCACAATATTTCTTTAAGCATGCATGAACCCATATCATCTGAAGACCCCAATAAAAAAGCCACGTCACCGTCCACTGAGTCCTTTGTTTATATCTCCAACCGATTTTATGTGACTTCATGTATGACATGATTTTCTGTGGCATACGGAATACGGATAAATTATCTCTCAAATTTCTCTCTCAAATTTCCGCAGTGACGCATGGGAAATTCATCTAGTTTCTACTGATAAGCTGTAACACTTTCGACTAATGTTTGGCAACTCACCATTGGAAATTGTATATTTCCACAAGCGATCAAATAACCGCCTGCGGAAATACGTACTTCTAGATACAAAAACAAGATAGCCTCATGTTAAACGTTGTGACATCATGGCAGGTGTGATTAGCAATAACATATTTGATTATGAAGTTGGACGTTTTGTTTTGGAAGAGTGCAAAGGACAGCTCTAACCAAGATCATCATCACACTACCTTTGGATAGGAACTTCCATCAACGTGGAAACTTTTATTTGTTGGTGTTGAGTACAATTGAATCATTCTTCCCATTTCATTATTCTGGGTTGGTTAGTGAGCTAAGGAGACACCGATTTGTTAAACTTCATAATCTTTATCTTCATTGCAGTGATTGGCAAAGTTGATGAGTCCTTAAAAACAACATAACTAATGATGATTTCCTGATTACATATGCAGGCTTAACAAAATGGTTGAACTTACAGCCTCTCCTAATGGCATTGTATTCACAAGCTCAAAGGACGTAATAAGGTAATGTTTTTCCCATTAACTTTGCAATTAAGTTACTAAAATTTAGTTAAGAATGGCTTTCTTTCAACAATACACACTTGTGTAAAAGAATTGTTGCAATATTTTGTAATTATAAATTGGTTGTCAAAGAATAACTCTAAACTTCTCATTATAATTGTATTAACTGGTCTCTTATGAATTTTAGCTATGGCTCAGCTCCTCAACCCAATTCCCTTGACTGCTTGTGTTCTCTTCTGCTTGCGTGCTTACGTTGCTGTATAAAATTCTTCCAGTTTCTCATTTCTAACCTCCACACTTCTGATGACGCGTGCAGGCTCATTTTCAATTGCGTGGGTGGGATATCTGTGATGGATATTGATTTGCAAATGGCAGGGACAAACGTATAAGACCGGTGGTGGGAAAGAAGGTCGCTGGTTTATTAGCAATGGCAGCATTTATGCCTGCTAGCCAAGATAAATAAAACTCACATTAATTGATCTTTATTGTCATGGAGTTCAGACAGCGGCTTCTTCGTTCTCATTCTTTGAATTCAAACTCTCTTTGCGAACAGTGTCAAACAGTGCCAGATTCTTCAAAATAGCTATATCGCTAGAGACAGCTTTATACTACCTCCAACCTTTTATGATGTTATATAAAAAATGGAAAATCTATCGCGCGTCGGATCCCGTCGCGCGGGAGTGCAAGCGCGCGGCCTGCTCTCTTTTGCTTGACCCCGCGTGGGCCTGCTACATGCGACCTGCTCCCTCGCGTGACCCAGCAATCCGGTACATGCGCATCCGAGAAATTGGACCTTCTACGTGCGTGCGACCTGCTACCAGAGTGGGACTTTCGTAGGCCTTTAACCGTCCTCCGCATGGTTCTAACTTTGCATCTCGTTCTACAACAACTTGCTGATTTTTTTATCATCCACATATAGAACTTGCTGTTGTTTTGCACGTAACTTTTTTCTGCAGATATACACAATTTGCTATACAAAAACTACAAACATTGCACAATTCGCTGTCATAGCTCCCATGGATTTGCTACATAATCATATGAACTTACTAGACATTACATAAAATTACTGCATAATCACATAAACTTGCTACAACAGAAACTTGATACAAGATGCCATAGACTTGTTAAATAATCATACGAACTTGCTAGATATTACAAAACTTGCTACATCTTTCGTACATAACTCGCTACATCTTTCATACATAACTCGCTACTTCTTTCCGTACATAACTTGCTACACGCATGGAGGCATCAGCACCACCGTTTCACACCAGGGACGACGGGGCAACGCCTAGCGGCGGCCTCGTGCGCCAGTGGCGATGGGGAGAACAGGGAAGCGGCGAGCCGGGGAAGGCGACGTGGAGGATGAGGAAGCGGCGAGCCGAGGAAGGCAACGGGGACGCGGCGCGCTGGGGAGGACGGAGAGGCGGCGCACCGGGGATGGCGCCGGGGAGGCGGCACACACGGGAGAGGATGGGGGAGGCGGTGCACCCGGGGGAGAGGTCGAGGGAAGGCGGCATGGGAGAAAAGCGAACCGCGAAGGGGGTCGCGCGCTAATTGATCGCGCAACGGGTTGCGCCCTCAACTTGTCTTATAAAAAAAATTGGACGGAGTATATTCAAACTAACATCTATTGCCTGTGGAGATCATAACCCTAGATTTCTTCATGGCGTAAAGATCTCATATTTGCAATCTAACATTGATCATACAAGGATATAACCGTCTTTGTCTCCCTCCATTGCACCGCTACTGCCACCAACCACAACCCCTGTCGTTTGGCGAGCGCCACCACATCCATTGCCCCTGCCACTCGGCCACTTGCTTGCCTCTGCCTCCAACCGCCGGCCACCACCGCTTGCCTCCAACGCTCAAAAAAAGGCCATTGTCACAACCCTCCGTCGGGATGGGATACAGGAGCTGCCCACTGCCCCGCACATTTGGGGGACGCGACCCTGTCCCCTAGAAAATACGCCCCCAATGCAGCAAATTTTTGTGTGTATCTCCCCTATTTTACACTGCAGTTAGCCTAATGTTGCATCCTCACCTCAACATGTTAATCGCAGCCAGCCTCCAAGCTCCTTTAATGTGAAAGGATATTTCAACATCTACAATCTCTGTGGTCGGTCATCACCTGCTTCTGCTGGCTTGTGAAATATTTAGAAGGGGGAGCAAGACATACACATCACATAACAAAATTTAAGTACCAATAAAATGAATCGCACGAGCGTACCATATCTATATCAGAACCATATAAATTCATGCATTCATGGTAATTGGATGGCATATATGGACAAATAATGGTGGTACCCAATCGGTTTAGGGTCATTCTTGGTGCAAAGTCTAATGGTCTGTTTGGCTCATGGCTCATGTTTCCAGACCAAATTTAGGCTATATTTGGTCACATTTGACCTTTGTCGGTATTTGTTACTGGCAGCGCACCATGAGATATCTCACGAGGTGCTTTTGCGGTTGGCAAGATCGACGTAGATCGATGGTTCACGAGGAACGAGACGAAGAACAAGGTTTATATAGGTTCGGGCCGCGGAGAGCGTAATACCCTACGTCATGTTTGTAGCGAGGTGTGTTACTCTGAGTTCTCGGGATTACAATGAGGGCGCCGTAGCTCGATGGTTCATGTGGAACGCGACGAATGGCAAGATTTCTATATGTTTGGACCGCGAAGAGCGTAATACCCTATGTCCTGTTTGTGGCGAGGTGTATTACTCTGAGTTCTAGAGATTACAATGAGGGTGCAGCTAGCTAGAGATTGGATGATTGCGTAGGGATCCATCACCTGCCTTATCTAGGCTGATGGTTCTTGAGTTATAAGTCGGTTTCCTTCTATGTCTTCTTTGCAGTTTAGATTACAAAAAATTACATAGAATCCTTGAATCCCACGTTTCCTAGAGTTTGTTTCCGAGTCATGTGTATCTTCACGTTTTCCTTAACTGGATCACAACGTCTTTGCCTTGATCACCAAGTCTCTCTTTGCCACCTCCGGGCCTAAGTCGGTTGGTCAGCTCATGAAATCAGCTGCCCAACCCTCTTGGGCCCTCCGGCGGCCCATGTCTTGAATCCACGTTACGAGGACTCAGGGGATATTTATCCCCCACAACTTTATGCTAAAATTTATCCAGAAAACACAATTTTTTATTTTTATAGCTTGTTTTGGCCTAAATAAGCTATATGGATAAAAGTTTTGATGCTTAGATATCAAATGTAGTCAAACAGTGGCCAAAATTTGGTCAGGCCACCAAAGGCCTGAACCAAAAAGGCCCTAAAGCCCACTTTGCTCTAGCCCGGCCCAACTCGGCCCCCCAAGTTCATCCACCTTGATAGACTCTGGACTTTGGAGATGCACCGCGCACGCCAATCCCAGATCTCTCGCTCGTTCACCTGCGCGCCAATGGCATCCGCTGGCGCCGATGAGGCGGCGGCGGCGGCGGCGGCGGTGCCCAGGGCCGCCATCTCGCACGTGATCTTCGACATGGACGGCCTCCTCCTCGGTACCTTCTCTCTTTACCCCACCCATCTTTCTTGAATCGGTGCCTTGTTGCGGGGATGTTCTTGGTCGGCCTCCATGGAGCTGTGCGCTGATGATTTTTCTGTTGGACGCACGGTGCAGACACGGAGGGGTTCTACACGGAGGTGCAGGAGAAGATCCTAGCGAGGTACGGCAAGGTGTTCGACTGGTCGCTCAAGGCCAAGATGATGGGCAAGAAGGCCGCCGAATCCGCGCGCATCTTCGTCGATGAGTGCGGCCTCGACGGCCTGCTCACCCCCGAGCAGTTCCTCGAGGAGCGCGAGAGCATGCTCCAGGCGCTCTTCCCATCCTGCACCAAGCTGCCAGGTGAGCACAGCACACCATGTTGACGACTGCTTTGGTCTGGTGAGTGTGAGTCCCTAGGGTGGGCGTGGGGGGCATGGGGAGAGGATAACTCAAGAGGAACGAACTTGAGCTGCAAAAGTTGATGCATCCTGTTGTAATTTCATAGGTTGCTTTGGTCACTTGGTTACTTCTTGCTGAATGTTCCTTTTTAGCAAGATACCGTCTTTGGTTTCTTGTTTAATGTGACAACGTGAAATCAAAGCGAAGAACTGAACATTACCTGGAGGCATATTATATATTATAAGCATTATCAAGACACGGAATACATATGCAAGGCATTTTTGTGTGAATATATGAATTCAACTTCAAGATAGGTGATTTGAGGTGATACCGAACACAATTGAACACAATAAGTTGCTGAGGAATAAAACAATTGGCCCTGACATCTTACTCCATCCGGTCATTAATATGTGGCATATATTAATTGGAGGAGGTATTATATGGAATCCATTGCAGATGCAATTACCTGAAACAGTGAAATTTGCATTTGGGCTAACTACTTAAGCCATTGATGTGGAGCCAAAGGGAATTGCAAAATTTCAGGCTCCCTTAGGATGGCCACAATTTTTTCTGGTATCCCAGACCCAATTTTCACTTTACATAGTTCAGATATCCATTGTGGTAAAACAGGTGTTTTGACTTTATCCATATTCAAGGCCCAGTTTTGACCCATATTTTTTGTGGTATAACTGTTTCTGAGTTATATCTTACTGATAGGTGGGATATTTTGAAGAATAGAGATAAAAGTTGTTGCATTCATTGATCATTTTGCTTTAGCTATAGTATTTTGTAATTCATTTCATTAACTTCTTCAAATTATGAAAGATGGTTTGCTTATAATATGTTAAATGAATTTTGTTTCTTGCAGGGGTGCTACGTTTGATCCATCATCTTCATGCCAATGGAATACCAATGGCTGTTGCAACAGGGTAAGTTTATTTGCATCCGATTATCCATTTGGCTTTGGTCCTGTACACTGCTTGCTCATTGTCTTTCCGTGAATTACAGTCATATTAACATCATGTTATTTTGCTGTGGCTCACAGATCCCATAAGCGTCATTTTGCACTGAAGACCCAGAACCACCAGGAAATGTTTTCCCTAATGCATCATGTTGTCATGGGGGATGATCCGGAGGTGAAGGCTGGAAAGCCATCTCCTGATGTTTTCCTTGCTGCAATGAGGAGGTTTGAGGTATACTGGGTTTTGCCATATGATAAAACATGAAATTATAATGTTCCTTTTGGTTGTTGTGGTGAAGTGAGAATGTCTGCTGATGCAACTGCATTGCACTTTTTATTTAGGGCGATGTAGAACCCAGTAAATGCTTAGTTTTTGAAGATGCTCCGTCAGGTGTAGCAGCAGCCAAAAATGCTGGAATGTAAGTGGGTCGAGTACTCTTTTCACAAGTTTTTCTAGCTTTGGTGTACTACAACCCGTGCTTCTTATGCAGGTTTGCAGTGATGATCCCAGATCCAAGGCTTGATGTTTCATATCACAAAGGAGCTGACCAAGTTCTCAGTTCATTGTTGGACTTCAAACCTAGCGAATGGGGATTGCTGCCTTTTAAAGAGTAGACAAATTGCAGATAAAGATTAGGGAACTCTAAATGAATAACGTGAGATTCAAATATGCTCAAGATTTGGGCCATTATTCTTGTTACCACTTAATTCTGTGGCGGCAAACTACTGACTTCCTTTCAATCGAGAATATCCTACCACAACAATATGACAATATCTGTTCATGGATGTGCGTGTCTTTGTTTTATATACAAGTGCGGACGATATTATTATACAAGATCTGGATCGAACATTGATCCAGCAGATCAACTATTTTCGGTCAAATCAAACTGTATCAAACAATACAGAGCAAGATATCAATATACCAGCTGTGCCGCTGTTTTTTTTTTTTTTTTTTTTGGTCAAATTTTGACATTTTCATTTGACAAGCAATTATATTGACATACTGTGCGGTATCTGTGGACTGATGGCAAGCTAATATTCTTGGTACAAACTACATAAGGCCATCAGATATTCACGGATTGTTATTACTGAAATTGGTATATACATTTGGTGATACAGAACTCAGATCCACTACGGGTGACAAACATGGGAATTCAAGGTAGTCACTGGCACAAGAGGACTACTCATGCCTGCTATTGCCCAATTCGCCACCCCTAAAGCAACGTGTGCCACAGGTTGAACCCCAAATGGCAGGCTCCCATCAGTGTCGGTTCTCATCAATTATCATGGCTCATAACAGTCAGCTAAAATGAACGTCAAAACAAACGAAATGTATATTAGTTCCGCTTGCCAAGAGTGCACCCTATCCCCTGATTAAACAATACTCCGTAATATGACGAGGGAAATATTGCCCAAATCACCATTTACAGATTTTTCACTTGCATTCTGTGTCATCAGCTTATCGCCAATATTGAGCCCATCTGTGGATGGTCTCAACCATTTGAGGGAACAAAGCGCTGACGCTTTCATTGATAAGATCCTGGAAGAAATGTATTGCCTCCTCATCATCCAGATCCAGCCGGAATTTCTCCTGGAGCTGATCAATGGAGCACCACAGAATCAGAGGGACAATGTCATGTCATCCTGACTACTCTTTATATAGTTCACAATCGCCTCTAACTTGTAAACATACAATTTACCTTGAGACCTCCGCTTTCATCGGCGGAGATATCTGGAATGCCTGATCGTTCCATCAGCTTGAATAGATTCAAAATGAGGCTACTGGACTTTCTTAGAATATTGTATGCTTCGCAACAGTAGGACTTGAATCTTGTATAGTATTGGCTGAAACATAAATGTGAGTTTCGACAGTACATAGCCATCTACTATACTGAATGAGTGGAAATGCGAATAATAAACAAAAGTGTTCAACTAATTACCTTTCTGCACCACCCATGGCCTCAACCATTTCTTTACACAGTTTCATCGGGGGTGGAAATGGCTTTGGATCTCGACCAAGGATGAAAGCAAAGTCAACATGGAAAAGGCGCCCATCATCTGTTAGAAGAAGATTGTCTAGATGCCTAAAGAACAAAATAAAAATGTTATTACTGGTAATTTGTATTTCTATAGGTTGTATTGTATCATTGTTTACTGTCAACATGGGTCAACATGTGTTACTTCATCTATCAGGAGGAAGAGTGCAAAAATCTGCATAACAGTGGCAGCCAGACTCTTAACAGACACTCCACAACTATGTCCTGATCATCAACAAATTTCCGTTAAAGCATAATGAGCGCTATCATACTAGAGCTACATAATACCCATGATTTACCCAAGTTGAGATACATTACTAGCTGAATAAAGAGTAAAATCCATCTCCGGTCCATAAACTGGTTTTGGTGTGTCAACCTGGTCCCTAAAGTTTCAAAGTGACTATTCCGGTCCTTAAACTTGTCTCGTGTGTCAACCCGGTCCCTAAAGTCTCAAAGTGACCATCCCGGTTCATAAACTTATCTTGATGTGTCAATCCGGTCCCTAAAGTCTCAAAGTGACCATCCCGTTTAGCTGACATGGCACATAGACTCAGTGGCGGATCCACCAGTAGGGCAAGGTGGGGCACCTGCCCTACCTAAATCTGCAGGCAGTAGAATAGACCTTCGTCTCTTGAGCTATGTTGGAGTTCCAGCTCTAGCCTCTACCTGTCCCTGTTATGGAGATGCATCACTCTTGAGCTGTTCTAGGAAAATAAGAGGAAGGGCGTTGGGCCTTACGGTCTGAAAATTTGTCAGTTGGAGCCTCCCAGCAATGTTCACAGTGAAAAGCCTAACCACAAGCTGCCTAGGAATTGGTGTTTTTTTTTTACTTCACCTGGCGTTCTATCTATCCTTCAATGTAGACCTGACATTCTATCAACGTAGACATGCATACAGAGGAGGCTCTCAGCTTGTTCGCTGCAGCTACTGCTGCAGGTATAGCTGCAAAAACTACTGTAGCACAAGCCTGGCTTGCAGCAACAGCAGCAGCTGAAGCTGCAGCAGTAGCTCAGCAGTAGAATAGTTCCTATTAGACGTGCACGTTAGGCTAAGTCCAGTGGTACTCCCATTTTGGGGGTTTGCGCACTGTGACAGCACTGTTACGTACTGTAGATCTGAGTGGAGATAGTTAGAATAGTGATAGGGGATGGAGGATAGTGGAGGCATTGGACTTAGCCTTAGTTCCTTAGAATTAGGTCCAAACGTTGGTGTGAGTATCATGTTGCAGTGCAAAGTCCAAAAAATAATGTCTCATTTGCCCTATCTAAAATTTTAGTCTGGATCCGCCACTGCATAGACTCCACCTCCTTTTTGAGACTTTAGAGACCGGATTGACACACTAAGACAAGTTTAGAGACCGGGACGGTCACTTTGAAACTTTAGGGACCGGGACGACACACTGAGACAAGTTTAGGGACTAAAAATGGATTTTACTCCTAAATAAAACACAAATGACATATTTTCATGCATGGACAATCATCAGAAAAGAACAAATCAGGTGAGGTAGCGAACAGATAAATAATTCCAGAGTCCTCAATAATATTGTAATAATTGTTTGGTTTATTGCAGAGAGCTGAAACCAACGCCCCTAAACCAGAAGGTACCATCAGAGAGGTTTAAATCTAGAAGGCATTAAGAAGACGAACCTATCTCCAACCCCCAATATATAAGTAATGGCAGAGTAAGAAGACGAACCTGTCTCCAACCCCCAATATATAAGTAATGACAGAGTAACCAGCACAGCTTTTTATGAAAGTTTCCAAACATTGAGCTGTAATACCAAAAGGACCATCCTCATCAGGATGGAACTTTTGTAGGTAACTTGTAATACTGCGATGTTCTGATAGAATCTGGGAACACACAATACTTCAATCAGCATAGCTATCTTCACAAACTTTGCAGAAAGAAAGCATACTAATGAACTTAAGCTAGAACTTGTACGCTGATTCATTGCAATGGAAAAGAATAAATTGGCATTTCACAACTTAACAGTAGCTTCCATTGCATAAGTTACCTGTGCAAGAGAACTGGAAGGAATAAATTCAAGCATCCCTTCATCTTGTCCAGTAGCAAGTACTCGATATGGCGTAAGGTGCAAGTCCAGATTTTCCAATTTGAGTAAACGGTCCATCAAAGAAACCGTTTGTATGACCTACAAATTACAAAGCATACAGAAACAATTGGACATGAGTTCTTCTCATTCAAGTCCTATGTAAATGGGTACCCTTCCTTGAACATATTACAGCTGACAATATTTTGCTCTATTCAGTTAACATTAAATAATACATATTAATCAATCGTTCAGAATGTAAGGGAAAAAAAACCGTTACAAAAAGAGGGTGATATTGTGCACAGGCTACATAAGTAAAGCATTTGCCAACAAATGAAAAGCAACATTGATTACTTACCAATTGATCTTGCCGGAGATCATCTCCCTTTTTGTAAATAATCTTGGATGTTCCCCCGTTTGCTGTCTTAAAAGTTAGGCGCAAAGGGTTCAAAGCACTTTTAAATATAGATGATTCTTGAGGCACAACTCCTGTAAGGAGAAGAGTTGGTGCTAACGGTGACCGAATTGGCTGGAACCAGTTCAAAAGAACAAGTCAGTTATAGCTATGAGGCAAAGTTAATCTGTGATCATATTTTTTTAGTACTAACAGACAATACAGATTTTACCTCATCAAAGTTCGTAAGCTCACTAAAAACTCCTGATAACAATTGCCTTAATTTTTCAATTTTCTTTTGTGCACTACCACGTACATTTCTTACATCCTTCATAATAGAACATAATTGAGCAGTAAGGTCTGTCTGCCGGGTTAAACTCTGCCACAGTCGAAACCCATCTTCATCCCCATCCTCCCTACCAACCAACTGTTAACGACAGAAACCAAATGTATATTATATAAACAATGCAAAGTTACACCGTACATAACAGAAATGATAAAGCTAATAGGATTGTGCAAAAGGAAGAAAATCATACTTTCATCATACTATTTTCAAGCATGTCATATGTACCGTAATATCGTCTTGCATATGCAGGGCTATGAAGCTCAACTAGAATATACCACCGAAGAAAGCTAGCAATTTCAATGTTTGACAAAGCTGAAATGGAGAAAAACAAAATATCACCACATTGCTGTCAGTTCTAGACGGAAACAGTTTTTGAGAGGAATATAATTGACAAAAGGCCTGCTGGTTTTATTTTTGATTTTTTTTCCTGCAAGCACTGTGGTGACTGATTACACCTAAAAGTTTATGAGGATCAATCATGCATCAGAAAAATAATTCGAAGTACAACCATGGTAGTCTGGAAGATATTTGCACAAAATACCATTGTTTTCCTTTAGACAAACAAATATTACTACCTCTGTTCGGTTTTGTTTGACTCCGGCTAGCTCAAATATGAGCTGCCCAACGTCAAATAAAGAAAAACTGAGGGAGTATATTACTGCACCAAATCACAGTGACCATATGCGGCAGATGGATTTACGATCAAATATTTACTTAGGGATTTGAGCATACCACGTTTTACAAGAAAGAGTGCTAGACGGGACTTGTCAGATCTTTCAAACCGAAGAGCTTGCACTAACTGAAGTAAATAGCACAGTAATTCTTCATCATCAGCCCTTTCAAGTATGCTGACGGCATAACTCCGGACCTTAGCACAATAAAAATTGTCACCTTACAGAATAACAAGTCATGAGATGATAAAGCAGCCAGTCTAATTATTGAATTACTTTTTTAGGAAATGGGGTAACAGGCTAATCATATATAACCTTAACGAAATATTTCACTCAGGGATAAAAACTTGCTATCACCAGTGCATGAACCTTTTCAAAAGGAAAAAAAGGAAAAACAGAGAAGTACAAAAGAACTCAAGAAAGAAAGGGCATGTTATGTCATCTTATGAAAATGATATATGTCTTGGTACAACGCAGTAGAACGCTGACAACTCTTTACTGCAACAACATGAAGGGTATCAAGTAAAGAATACAACAAGGTCAAAAGTACAGGTGATAGTGCGCCAGATAAGAAACCAGCAAATGCTACAGCCGCAATGCCACCTCTAACCCAGCTGAAAACCCACCTATTCTGCTTTCAAGAGGGCCAACTGTGTTGGGGCACAGGCTAGTGGACTGAAGTTTGGGATGAGGATTAGAAGCATTGGGAAGAAGAAAGCAGGAATTGGAGATGAAAGCAGGAATTATAGCAGGCCATGCCCACAAGCTTACACTTACACACACTAATCACATCCATTCTAGGCCATCCAGTTTGCCATTGGCAGTTTGAGCCCAGCCACTCCTTGGGACTTGCTTGCAGATGGCAATGGGTTAACAGTCTGCTGCCTACCACAATCTCTTGCAGGGCCACCTGGTGAACTCTGTAGAGCGACCACGGTCATCCACCAGACATATCTACTGTTAGAATGTATGTATTAGGGCCCATCGGGCCTGGCTCTGTATTTGGCCTTCCAGGCCTGGTAGCTGCGGCAGGGGGGGCTATCCCTGCCTGCGCCTAGGTCTCTTAGCGCCCAAGGAAAGGGGGCGGCGGCTGGACTTGTTGCCCAAGCCGCCTCCCAGATAGATTAGGACGGGACTCTGTTCCCGGGGATATATATATATGCATGTACCCTGTACCGCAATCAATACAATCTTTCCGAGCCATATTCTCTCTTTCATCTACTGATGGACATCTGTAGACAGCAAGACCCCACAAATCACACACCTTTTCCCTCACCATGCTGATTTCTAGAATACATAATAACCCAATCTAGTAAATATAATTTAGGGGCTCATCAGCACCAATTGCTGCAGCTGCAGCTACGGCTGCAAAACTTATCTGCTAGTAAGTGTTGGTGCACTGTACAACTAGTAGAAGTAGTGCAGCTGCCGCCACAGCAATGGCCGCTCATCAGCCCGTTAAGGAGGAGCAGGCATTGTTTCCATTACACTAGACAAATAAAAGAAGGCAACCTACTGCAACAACTGAATAAAGAATTTTTGCCAAAGGAATGTATTTCTTTCTACTTGTCGAACTGCCATGGAATCAAGACTGGCGTTGGGATTCAGAACTAATCCGCATAACCGAACAGAGTGTGAAGAAGAAACATTTATATTATATGTAATCTAAACAAAATCTACAAACAAGTAAACATAAGAAAACCAGAAACATGAACAAATAAAGATGTCAGCAAAATACTTCTTCACTTTCAAAATCCGGTGAGAGAAGCTCCAGCGCATCAGCCACATCAATCATTTCCCACTTTCCTATCAATTCAACAGCTTGCTTAGCTTCCTGCATAACATTATCACATTTAGAAATCAGATTATGCGGTGCTCACAGCTCCAAAAATCAACACACTAGATTCATTCCAGTATACTATATAATTACATATCAAGAAAAATAATTTGACTTGAAAAATGTGGCATCAAATAAGTTAATTGCAATATTTATTTATTTTACTAACTTGGTTATCACTCCAATCCACTGAGCGGACAAACTTCGTTAGAGCTTTCTTCTCAGACATCAATGAGAAACGAAATTTCCAGACCAACTGCTTCTCATCCACCTCCAAAGTGCGTGTAGGAGGAAACTTGATGATTATTTGTAGTAACCTACACAGTATGGGCAAGATCAATCAGCTACAAAACCACGAACTGTGCATCACTGTTAACATAAGCAATAGAATTTTGCTACAGCATCCTCAAATTAATCCAAGAGGTATATGGGGTTGTCTTGCAAGTTTATGACAGCATGAAACTAAAACTTTAAGACGATTCCTCACTAAAGATCATATGTTGACAGCAGGAAAAGGGGCTAAACAATTATACAACTTGCACTTACTTTCTCTCATTTGAGCTTGGTTTTAGATCTTTATCAACTATTCCACGAGTCAAGCTCCTAGCAAGCTTTAACTGCTTGTGCTCAGATGGATTGGTTCGTCCAAGTTCAGGGTCCCATACAGTAACCAGCTCGTTAGATAATGATACTGGGGCCGGTGTGTAAAAATTCGCTCCAGATTCCTGCATGGACCAAAAAAAAAAACTCAAACAACATAATATTACATTTGCTATTGCTTCCAAGCTGGAGAAGTCATGTTCGAACAAATATTACATGACTCAAACAACATCAAAAGTTGAATCCTTCAACTTTGAAAAGTAGCATGGGATTGTGCTAAAAGCACAAGTATCACCTTGTGCATCACAAAAAACATAAACGGGTAAATTTTAACAGATAGCCTGTTTGGATACTAAGTACTTTAGAAGTTTTAGAATAATACCATGGTTTTGCAAAATACTTTGATTTTTCAAAAAAAAGGTTGCATGGAACAAGAATTGTCGTTTTAAAAATCATGGTATTGCTGAAATTATAGTATTTTTGGAATTTTAGAAACTCCACTCTAGACCTCTTTTTTCTAAACCATGGTTCTGTGTCTCTTGGTTTTAAAACTACAGTATCCTAATACCACAGTTTCTCAAAACTGCAAAATCCAAACAGGAAGAGTTATTTAGCTGTACGGTGAGTTGAAGAAAAAGAAGCTTAGTACCATAACATTTATGTATAACAAGGTGGGTAATGCTAACCTGGAAGACAACTCTATGTTCAAGACTGCACAATTCAACAACCAGGCTTGGGTACAAATTGGCCTTCTTCGCACACTCTTTCTCCTTAGCTTTCTCCATAGCACTGAAGGCAAGACGATCAAGCCAATCTACATGCTGTATCTGCCCCCTCTCATACTTGTTAACAAGCCTCTCCAAACGCTCTATCTCACCCCTCTCGTTCTTAGGAACCTAAAAGTTACATAGGGGAAAAAAGGTAAGTCCACCTAGATAGTAGAAGTAGACAAGTGCCGAGATTAGTTGATAAGGGAAATACAACAGCTCATTCCAGGGTTCAAGAAAAAAGCAAAGATGAATGTTACCTTGCCAGGGGTTGTGGTGGGCACTCCTCCATCTGCCTTCTTGTTGGGCCATAGCCGCAGCTTCTGCCTTCCAGTTTTAAGCTGCCTTTTGCTGTTGAAAAGAAATACAGTGGCTCCACCAACAACCTCAGGGTCCTCACCAGATGATACATCCCACACCTACATCAGAGATTAAAAGAACATAGGAAGACAAAACGCTAAGGAAACTGTACAGGAGAAAACTACATAACCATGATAGATACCAAGGATCTTATTAACTGGACATTTTAGCACATGGCGCATCATACATTCATTGCACATAGCAAAGTTATTTCCCTAAATAAAGAAAGAGTGGCATCACTACTGTGAAGGTATAACCAGTGCATTAAATTTGACTCATAATTCACGGTGATATCCAATGAAATTGACAAAACAATGCCTCCTATGAAGTGAGAAGCCAAACTATTTTACTAATCAAACGAACTACAGAACATGTTGAGTATGACCCATCGATCAACACACTTTTATTAGATCAAACATATATGTCTAATTTTTGTAATCTTCATAATCAAATAGATCACATCCCCTCCATATGTCTGCTAGAAATATATCAACCTCTGATACACCCAAAGATAGAATTCCTTCCATTTACAACTGACAGGGAGTGGTGTACCAATCCAAGAAATTTACCGTGAAGGCAAGCTGTGAGAGGGAAGTTAGGTCCCTGTATTTGGTACTTAGTGTTATCAGCTCATTCCAATGGTAAGTTGGTCCTGTTGGTTCCAGCCTAGCATGAGAAATGGTGCATCAAATCCCATGACACAGAACTGATAAATGATGGTGATTACACTAAAAGAACATTTGAAGGGTCTTTTGAGTGCATTCGATTGGTTGATAATACAAACAATGTACCTTGTCTTTACGGGCAGCCCAAATAGTACCCCATCAATGTATAGCTTACACTCAACAAAGAGCTCCGGGGCTTTTCGGTCAGGCAACAAGATATGCTCTGGAACAGGGAACGTAAACGAATTGTGAAATATATAAAGAGGAATAACATAATTACTCATTCTTAATCATGATGCATGTTAGCCAACACAGAAAGATTTCTGGTTTTGGTCAGTAGTAGAACAAAGAAGTAAATGACGACTCCGTTTCTTCTGTCGGGTACTATGCAGAGAGCTACGGAGGATTGAAAGTAAACACTGAAGTGGAAAGCTGTTTAAATGCTGTCGTGATAGCAGTTACAAAGCTGCAGAGGGAATCACGGGATCAATTGGACTGGGATCGCAGTTGGGGGCAACATTAGAGGGTGGGGGGCGAAATCACAGGATCAATTTGACGCGGGAGGTAGGATGGCGAGGAGTACAACGCAGCCGAATCAGCGACCGAATTGAGCGTAGAACAGAGAGAGTTTTGATATACTACCTGCGTGGAGGACCCGGAAGGCGAGCGGGAGGCTGATGTCGCAGGACAAGAAGAACCGGAACTCGTTGCCACCGCCGACCATCTTGGGGGGGAGGAATTCGAGGACGGGGTGACGGGATCAGGAGCGCGCGGAGCGGTAGCGGTTGCTTGGCATGGACGGCATGGGTTCCGAGGAAGAGGACACCGTGGAGAAGTGGAGAGAAGTAGCTGCGGACGGACGAGGAGATAGGCGGCGGCGCCGGAGCGTGCCGGCGAGGAAGATGGCGGTTGCGTGACGCCGTCTGCAGGCCCAGGGTTCGCGTGGATTGGATGAGACTGCTGTGCGCGCGGGTTCCAACCCGCTCCGCTAGCAGCCCACCCGTTAGATACCGGGCCTTCCCATCTGACTTCCGGCCCAGGAAAATGTTTACCCATTGGATAGCCCACCACACCACTACCTTGATGGCCTGCCACCACGTGCAAAACCCATTTGCATGGCCCACATAAAACGCACATTGCTGCCATGGCCTGCCGAGGTTCATGGCCCATCCGGCCCTAAAAAGGTAAGCTTCCCTTTTGTTGTATATTTTTTAAGATTTAGTAGCAAATCATTTTCATTTGATGTCCAAAATCTGTGCTATTGATCCGACATTTTGAAAACTTAGATTATACATTTTTAAAAATTAGTTCAGCATTTTCAAAGACTATGTTCATGTCCGTTTGGAAGAGCTCCTACTTTATAAATTTTCTAGAGTTGGTGGAGCCGGAGCTCTTCTAAACACGACATCAAGATTTAAACATAAATTAAAATTTTTTAAGCGAACAGTGAATTCAAAATTTTAAGAATATATCAATATTTTGAAATATTATATTCAACACTTAAAAAACTATATCCACAATGTAGAATGACTAGACTCAACCTTTTCTAAAACAAATAGTATTCAATATAGAATACTATTTGCATTTTGAAGCTATATTGTGCTGAAACATTCAATATAATGTTCAGAGCTTCCACTCTATAGTATTTGCATTTTTAGCACAATTTTCCTAAATAGATCATTTTTTTAACCTTGTTATTGTCATTTCTGTAGAGTAGTTTTTGTTGCCATAGCAAATCCCGAGCATTAAGGCTGAGTCCAATGGGACTCATTATATGAGTTTTCTAAACACTGTTTTGCACTGTTTGACATAAATGCTGCACTGTACATAAAAAGAGGTATGGTTGGAAGCCTAAGTAGAATAAATCCTATACTTCTCTATCTTGCTTATTGTCAAAAACTTGTAGTGGTGGAGAAGTGAAAGTTCCTGCGTGTTAATAAGTCATCCTTGGCTCCTTGCCAATGCCTTTTTTTCCACGGTTGAGTATACATGCATGTTGTTAGGGATTATTTCTGTATGGCTCCATAATTGTCATCAACAAGCAAATTATAATTCAAGAGGTTGCTCTCATTCTTCCGCTCCTTTGTGCGGAGTATTTGCACTCAAATTATAGCGTGTGTCAAGGTGCTTTTTTTTGAACCTAGGTAGGAGAAACAAACCTGAACCTAAGTAGGAGAAACTCTTGTGGAAGAGCTTCAGAAGAAAGTGGTGAAATGGTGAATACGGCAGTCCGGCGGTCCGGCCGCCGCCACTCCCCATAGGCAAAGGCAACCCCCTCCCCTGCGACGAGGAGACGCACCGTGTGTTCCCTCCCTCACCACCCCCACCCCCACCCCCCATGGAGTCCCTCCTCGTCTCGCGATCCGTTCGGTCTTCCTTCTCCGCCGCTGCCGGCTGCAGGCGCCCTTCGCCCCGGCCCTCGCGCGTCGCCACTCTCGCCGGCAACCGCGCCCGCCCACTCCGGGCCGGCCCCAAGGTACGCCATGGCGCCCTGCTGTGCTGTTTTCTTGTTTTCTTGGTACGATATTTTGGGTTTCGTCCTGAAATACTTGTAATAGCAATGAGTAATCACCAACTCAATACCCAATCCTGTAATGGCGAGTGCCAGCCAGAGATCACACAGGAGGTGATCGCAATCCAGATCAAGATCGATGGTTTCAGGCCGGACGATGAACCCTGACGCCTTCGTATCTGTCTCTGTTCTTTATATGTGCGCTTCACTTGTTTCTGACAATCTTTTTTTTGTGTGGCTTATTTAGGACCCAATTCTTGAGGTGCTGGCACAGGATGATATGCTGAACGCGACGGAGCTTGCCCAGTGCGAGAACGGCAAGTCGGTAAATGACATAGCCGCTAGCCAGGGGATCCGCATCCGCAGGCACTGCCGCCCCACCGCCTCCTTGAAGGAGATAGAGGAGGAGCTGGGGCCTCCCCGCAACATCCTAGAGAAGATCATTTGGGACAAGGAGATTGAAGTAGCTGAGGTATGTGGTCTTAACCTACAGGTAATATAGGCATATGCTCGAATCAAGGGCACAGTCATCGTGGCCACTCAAATGGTAGAGAGAAATGGTACGCTTTTGGGAGCCATTCAATATGCATGGATGCTGGGAGCTATGCATCATAAAGAGTGAGATGCTCTGTACTTCTCATCAAACATTTGAATCTTGTTTTCTGCACCAATACTAGTTGTTTGTATCCACAAAACATAATGATAAAAATACACTTTAAGGTTCCAAGTAGTATGTATGTGCCATTTCTTCTTCTAATGGCAAGAGCTATTATATAATCTCTGTAGTTTAACTCAAAGGTTCTAGATGCGATGCCTGTACTGTTTCTTCTAGTGTTAGGTGATCTGCTACTATATACCCTCTCCACTAGACATATGTCTGTTTATTTTACTAGTATTCTGCAATCGAAATATTTTACCATCATAAATCATACAAATGTTCCACCAATAAATTAAAACTATGCATTATTAAAGTATATTCTTAAAAAATCCAATGATGCTATTTTCACTATTTTATATGTTATGACCGGTATTCCATATAGTAAGCGCCATGGGAATAATCAGAGTGGCTAGAGATACGATTTGTTGGGCTATTTTCTGTATTTGAGTGGGCCATAAAGGTCCATGAAGGGTCCATTATGTACGATTATATAAACACTTGAGGTGCTAAGGAATAGATCAAGCAGTCAATTAATCTTGTCCGTGCTTCCTCCATGGTTATTAACACGACGTGCACGATAAAACGTGCTCAGACCCTGAAACGCTGAAACGTTTTGTCAAATCGTCGTAAAACGACGTTTTCCCTCGTTGAAACGTTCGTTTTGCCCATTTTATCGTGAAAAGTGTTGAAACGACGGCGTTTTAGGGTCCTCCATCGCAGCTAACAGACAGCAAGAGAGGGAAAGGGAGTGGAAGAAGAGGGAAACCAGCCACGGATTGAAGGGAAAGGGGGGATAACAGAAGGGAAACCAACCAAGGAGGCCCAGCAACTGCCACCGCTACATCCCCGCTAGCTCCGGTGATGGTGGTCGGCACATAACTCGTTCCAATCAGTTGCAGTGCGTTCTTTCGGTGAGAGCGCAGTTCAACACGGGGGAGTGGGATGGAGTTGCTGCCCTGTGGGAAACGAGTAAAGGGGAGAGGGAGAGAGCTAGTGAGGGAAGCGAGCGGGCGGCGCTGAACAAACCAGATGAGCGGCGGCGGCGGCGCTGGAAGCGAGTGGATGAGCGGCGGCGGCGGTGCTGACTTCGGGGCTTCGGAGAAGGAGCGAGGGAGGCAGGGAGTAACCTTATCTGCAACGTAGAGGGGCTAGGAAGCTATATGGGCTGGCTGGTGGGCTGGGCCAGGCCTTTATATCTTCTTCTCCTTCCTCCTCCGTTTTCTTTTTTGTTTTTCTTTCTTCTTCATGTTAGTGCATCGGTGTTTCTAAACTCTACTGATATTTTCCTATATGGTTTAAAACGACGTTTAAATGTTCGTTTAAACGTTTAAACGCCAAAATCTACCCTCTATCGTTTCGTCGTTTTACCGTTTTAATAACCATGGCTTCCTCCCTGCCCTAGCCGCCTCCCTCTCCTCTCGGTGACCACGGCGACTAGAGGTCGCCGCGGGTACCGACCCCGACCACCCGTCTTCCATGACTACAACCTCCGGAGTGCAAGCTCTAACAATCTAGTATCAGAGGTGTCGGGCGATACTCCTTCGGCCTCCGTTCCCCCAGCATCGGTGCCCCTTTCGGCGACCAGCAGCGCCGCCGCCGCCACAAGTCCGTCGCCCACCGCGCCAGTGTCCCAGGATGCCTTCATGGTGTTCCAACGGCAGGTGCAGGACTCCCAGAACCTGATCATCAATCACTTGTCGGCGCTCACAACCCGCCTTGGGGCGCTCGAGATACCGCTGGCGCCGGCCTCCTCCCTGATCGATCCATCCTCCTCGTCCCATGTTTCCCCGTCCAACTCACCAGACTACCGCTATGGCCTACCCGGCTAGGGGGCATCCTTGCTACCTCCCTCCCGGCATCGACTGCGCCGTCCCTACCCCATCCGCCCCACCATACGACGCCCCCATGTTCCCCACCACCTCCCTCCACCCCACCGCGCCATTGCACACAGCTGCCTTCGTTTCCACGGCGCCACCGCGTCCATCCCTTCCTATCCACCAGATTCCGTTCCCCCACTCGCCATCCGCCATCCCCATCTATACCGACACCCACCACGAAACCCACCCCCTACCACACCACCCCCACCACACCAATCCCAGAACCCGCACTATCATAAGCTCTCCTTCCCCACTTTCGATGACAAAGATGATCCGATTGGCTGGCTGGCGCACTGTGAGAGTTTCTTCTATAGCCATGGCGTGCTTGTATGCCCGTGCAAGCGCCATGGCCGGCGATCTCCAGCACGCCATGGCGCTTGCACGGGCGTACGAGCGGCGCAACCAGTATTCCGACGGCCGCTCCCAGCGTCCGGCCTCCCGCGCAGCACCTGCCCTTGCCCCCGCAGCACCGGCCGTGGGTGCCCCGCTAGCTGCGGGCGCAACGACATCCCAGCGAGCTCCACCAGCAACCTTCCGGCGTCTCTCAGCTGCCGAGATGGAGGAACACCGTCATTAGGGCCTTTGCTTCAATTGCAACGAACCGTTCGTCCAGAGGCACCGCTGCCAGCGTCTTTTCTACCTCGAGGTCGCGGACGAGGATATCACCGCAGAAGAGGCCGCCCCCGCTACCAGCGACGACGATGAGGCCCCTGTCATCTCCCTGCTCGCTATGGCAGGGCTGCACAAGCCAGGGACAATGCACATCCCTGCCACGATTCAGGGCCGCCGCCTCATCGCCCTCCTCGACACCGGCTCCACCCACAACTTCATCAACACTGCGGCCCTCAGCGACATCGATTTGCCGTTCGCCGATTGCCATGACCTCCACGTCACCGTCGCAAATGGTGACAAAGTGGCGTGCCGTGGCCATACAGACCACGTTCCCGTGGACATCGCCTCCGAACAGTTTGCCACCAACTTCTACGCTATCCCGCTGGACGGCTTTGATGTCGTGCTCGGGGTCGCCTTCTTGTGCACCCTCGGGCCGATCCTCTGGGACTTCGACCAGCGGCACCTCTCTTTCCGGTGGGAGGGACATCGCGTCCAGTGGAGGGGCATCCGGCCCGTCGCCCGGCGGCCACACATCGCTTCGCTCGCCGTTCGGGACCAGCTGCTCCCGGATGACCTCCTCGACTCCTTCATCGACGTCTTCGCGACTCCGACTGGTCTGCCTCCGGCACGTGCTTGCGACCACCGCATCCACCTGCGGCTGGGCACGCCACCGGTAGCAGTCCGGCCATACCGGTATGCCCATCTCCAAAAGGACAAACTCGAGCGCCAGGTTGCCGATATGCTGGCGCAAGGCATTATCCGCCCCAGCACCTCGGCTTTCTTGGCGCCTGTCCTCGTCAAGAAGCATGACCAGTCCTGGCGTTTTTGCATCGACTATCGTGCCCTCAACGACGCCACCGCCAAGGATAAGTTCCCCTTCCCGGTGGTGGACGAGCTCCTTGATGAGCTCCACGGCGCCCGCTTCTTTACCAAGCTGGACCTTCGGTCAGTCTATCATCAGGTCCGCATGCACGTCGCCGACATCGAGAAGACGACCTTTCGCACCCACCATGGTCACTTTGAGTTCTTGATGATGCTGTTCGGCCTCACTAATGCGCCGACAACATTCCAGGCCCTTATGAACGACGTGTTGCGCCCGTTCCTACGTCGGTTTGTGCTGGTTTTCTTTGACGATATTTTGATCTACAGTGAATCCTGGTCGGCTCACCTCCAGCACATCAAAGCCGTCTTGGATACCCTTCGCGCCCACTCCCTCTTCGTCAAGCGGACCAAGTGCTCCTTCGGCGCTGAGTTGGTGGCGTACCTTGGCCACGTCGTCTCGGCTAACAGCGTCGCGATGGACATGGACAAGGTGGAGGCGGTCGCCTCATGGCCTCGGCCGCGATCAGCGCACGGCCTCCGTGGATTCCTGGGGCTTGCGGGCTACTACCGCAAGTTCATCCAGGATTTTGGCCTCATCGCTGCACCACTGATCGCCCTACTGCGCAAGGACGCCTTCCTTTGGTCGCCCGAGGCAGAGGCGGCCTTTGAGACTCTCAAGCGCGCCCTGTCCACGGCGCCGGTGCTGCAGCTTCCGGACTTCACCAAGCCTTTCATCGTTGAGTGCGACGCGTCGGGCACAGGCTTTGGCGCCGTGCTCCACCAGGGCGCTGGTCCCCTGGCCTATGTCAGCCGGCCTTTCGCCCCGCGCCATCTGAAGATCGCCGCGTACGAGCGTGAGTTAATTGGTTTGGTGCAAGCCGTTCGACACTGGTGACCCTACATTTGGGGGCGCCACTTCCTCATCTGTACCGACCATTTGAGTCTGAAGTTCCTCCTCGACCAGCGTCTGTCCCCACAGCATCAGTGGATGAGCAAGTTGTTCAGCTACGACTTCACCGTCGAGTACCGGCCCGGCCGCCTCAACACGGTCGCTGACGCCCTCTCCCACCAGGACGTTGACGTGGGGGAGGCGGCGCCGGCCCTGGACCCTGCAGTCGCCCCACTCATCGCATCACTGACCGTCTCGGGCCGGCCCTCTAGCTCTACGCCGATCTGGCTGAGGAGTCGGCCACGGACCCTGCGTGCGTTCAGCTACGGGAGCAGCTGGCGCACGGCGATCTGGGGGCCCGTGGCGCGAGCACTCAGGCTTGCTGCTACACGGCTCTCGGGTGTTCGTGCCCCCGTCATCAGTCTTCCTCCCTCAGATACTGCAGCTCGCCCATGCTGCCCACGAAGGGATCCAGAAGACCCTCCACCGCCTACGCGCCAGCCTCTACATTGAGGACGACCGTGCTGCTGTTCGGGAATTTGTCCGCGCGTGCCCTACATGCCAATGCTACAAGTCCGAGTCGCTTCAATCGGCCGGCCTCCTACAGCCGCTGGAGGTGCCGTCCTAGGTCTGGGCGGATATTTCCATGGACTTCATCGAAGGGCTGCCTCGAGTCCACGGCAAGTCGGTCATCCTGACTGTCGTGGATCGCTTCTCCAAATACACCCACTTCATCGCCTTGGGGCATCCCTACACAGCGACCTCGGTCGTCCGGGCGTTCTTCAACGAGATTGTGCGCCTACACAGGCTCCCGGCGTCCATCGTCAGTGATTGCAACCCTGTGTTCACCAGCGCCCCCTGGCGTGACCTATTCAAGATGTCCGGCATCAAGCTTCGCATGAGTACCGCCTTCCACCCTCAGACGGACGGCCAATCTGAGGTGACCAATCGGACCATTGCCATGTACCTACGCTGCATCACCGGTGACCGCCCACGTGCTTGGGTCGATTGGTTGCCGTGGGCGGAGTACTGCTACTACACCGCCTACCACACGGCTCTCAGGGCGACACCTTTTCAGGTGGTCTATGGCAGGGAGCCACCTCCCTTGGGCACCTACCGTGATGGTTCTGCACGCAGACGGTGGACGACATGCTGCGCGATTGTGATCTCTTCCTTAGCGAGGTTCGCGATCGGCTTCTTCAGGCGCAGGCGTACTCCAAGCGCCAGTATGACAGCTCGCACCGCGCTCTGGAGTTCCAGGTGGATGATTGGGTCTGGCTTCGCCTGCTACATTGTCAGGCGGCCTCCTTGGTGCGCCGTTCCAATGCCAAGCTCGGGCCACGCTACGCGGGGCCATTTTAGATCAGTGAGCGGGTCGGAGTGGTGGCCTACCGCCTCAAGCTACCGGAGGGCGTTCGCATCCACGTCTTCCATGTGGGGCTCCTCAAGCCCTTTCATGGGGCTCCACCAGTGGAGCCACCGCCACTACCTCCCATGGAGCATGGTCGCCTGCTGCCTGTACCGTCCAGGGTCCTGCATCCTCAATTGCGCCGTGGCGTGTGGCACGTCCTAGTGCACTGGGCCGGAGATGATGAAGCCAACGCTACATGAGAGCCCTTGGAGCAGTTCAAAAGCGCCTACCCCTCTACACAGCTCGCGGCCGAGCTGTTTTTGGAGGCCGGGAGAGATGTTATGACTGGTATTCCATACAGTAGGTGTCATGGGAATAATCAGAGTGGCTAGAGATAGATTAGTTGGCTAGAGATATGATTTGTTGGGCTGTTTTCTGTATTTGAGTGGGCTATAAAGGTCGATTATGTAGATCAAGCAGGCAATTAATCTTGCCCGTGCTTCCTCCCTGCCCTAGCCGCCTCCCTCTCCTCCTCTCGGTGACCACGGTGACCAGGGGTCGCCGCGGGTACCGACCCCGACCACCGGTCTTCCACGACTACAACCTCTAGAGTGCAAGCTCTAACACATAAGTTTGCCACAGCCCACATATGATGGTACTGGTCTTGTGCAGGGCCATGCTATGAAGCCTCTGAATGAGGTGATTCAGTCTGCAGAGAAGGCCCCTCCTTCAAGAGACTTCTATGGTGCTCTAGAAGCTGCCTATAAGCGTAATGGGATGCCTGCATTGATTGCTGAGGTGAAGAAAGCATCCCCAAGTAGGGGTGTGCTCAGGGAGAACTTCAACCCTGTATGTTCTTTGTTTGCTAGATGCCAATGTACAGTCAATATCAAAGGTTGGTTATGTAATGAAACTAATATGCCATTTCCTTCTGCAGGTTGAAATTGCTCAAACTTATGAGAAGAATGGAGCTGCGTGTTTGAGCATCTTGACAGATGAGAAGTACTTTCAGGTACATTTCATTTGATTTTGTGTCTGTGGGGATCATAGATGCTATGTCTGCCGAGCTTCACTCAGTTTTGTTCCATTTTACAGGGAAGCTTTGAGAATCTTGAGAAAGTGCGGACCTCAGGAGTGAAGGTACCGACGCATTTAAGTGTCCTTTAAATCTGAGGATGATTTTGAGTTACCAATGGTTCCCGAGATGTACTTATTTCTCTTGTTAATACAGTGCCCCCTTCTCTGTAAAGAGTTTGTCATTGATAAGTGGCAAATCTATAACGCTCGCTCTAAGGGTGCTGATGCAGTCCTGCTAATTGCTGCTGTGCTACCAGACCTGGGCATAAAGTGCTTTCTTCAGATTTGCAAAGATTTGGGAATGACAGCTCTTATTGAGGTTTGACATATTATGCAATTCATTTTGCCATACATGCCCGTTAATTAGAATCTGGCTTTAGTTTGAACATTGACCTTTTCTGTTTTGGGGGTCAGAATTGGATATTGGCCATGCTAGATAACAAAGTTAACATTGTCCATTTTAGGAAAATGTCAGTTTAGTTTGCATGATAGAACCGGTGATTTGATTAGTAAGTGCCATTTTTAAAGGCTTCTCCAACTATATTGGGGGCTTGGGGCCATCATTCCATGTTTTTTTTTTTCAAATACTAAGCAAGTGATTTGTCAAAAATGTTTATGGGGTTTCTCTCATGTGCATCTTTGTAAGGGAACAGTGTGGAGTTCCTTGGAATTTCCTGCTAAATTGTATGCTGAGTCTTATAATATGTTACAATTATTCCTAATTCCTTCCTTGTTATGTTTAAACTGCATTTCTGAATTGAAAGCATAAATGTTATCAATTCAAATAATCTGCAATAAGGTAATTTATTTTGATGTTCTGTTGGGGTTTATATTTTAGGTTCATGATGAAAGAGAAATGGAGCGCGTGCTGAATATAAATGGAGTTAAGCTTATTGGCATCAACAACCGCAGCCTGGGTACTGGTGCTTGCTATTTTCTATAGACACCTTGTCGTCTTAATTTAATTTTTTTATTTCACAGAATATTTTCATTTGCATTTTATCTAAACCATTTTTCTGTCCGATGTTTGTAATTTGCGGCTCTAGTATTCATACCCCTACTTTGAAGTGTAGTTGTGATTTTGCCGTTGCTTTTCTAACTTTGTGATTCTGCCCTTTACTATTCATAAGTCAATGCGATTTTGTCCCTAGTCAACGAAAAAAGCAGGGGTAAAAATGCAAAGACAAAGGGCAAAATCACATTGACTTTAAAAAATAGAGGGCAAAATCACAAAGTTAGAAAAGCGAGGGCAAAATCACAATTGTAGTTTAGGGTGGGGCAAGAACAGCAAAAGCCCTTATAATTTATCTTGATTTCTGTTCTTGAAAAAATATTTACATTGCAGAGACATTTGTTGTTGATACTTCAAACACCAAGATGTTGCTCGAGAAGCATGGAGATAGCATCAGGGAGAAGGGAATTTTGGTAATATTCATGATCTTGGTTGTGTATTTAATTCTTTAAATTCCCTTGTTAGTTCCTAATTCCTTATTGTGTACAATACTCCTTTGGCTCAGCCGCTCAGGCATGCAAAGCACACGTAGGGAGTTTCATATTTCAATGCAAAATAAGCTTGGTGTTCTTTAGATGTCCCCAATAAATATCTCGGTTTTTACGTTTTGTATCTTATGTGCACTGAATGGATCCTGAGGGATAATGTTTTTTTTTTTGGGGGGGGGGGGGGGGGGGTAATAGAGGCATTTGAATGTCTTTCTTTTTGTAAAGTTCATTATAATATATATTTGCTGATATTACTGTCTGAAACATATACCAAAATAAGTTTGCAACTTTGGCATTCATACCCTCGTTTTGGAGTGTAATGGTGCTTTTGCCCTCATTTTTTCAACTTTGTGGATTTGCCCCTACGTTTTCAAATCGAATGCAGATTTTACCCCTGCCCAGTTAGCGTCTCTTAACAGTGTCTATTCTTGTGCTAAAAGACCATCTTGCCCATGCTGGCCTAAAATGAGGCCATCGAGCCGATGGGGCGCATGATGGTGGTGGTCGCCATGACCTAGTTGAGCATGTAGTTGGCGATGAGGGCCTCCCCCTTGACCATCCGGACCGTCGCCTGTTGAAACTGCTCGAGAATCGAGACGACATTGCCTGAATGAGAAGGGTTGCCCGATGGATGCAAGGAAGGCGGCTAGGGGAAGCCGCGCCTCACCGTTGGAAGCCGCCACAGCCGGGTCACCGCACCGCGTGCCCTTGTCGTGGTGGGGGGGGGGGGGGGGGGGAAGCCGCGCCACCGGAGAGACCACGCCAAGAGGGAGCCAAGGAGGCGTGCCTGGTCGCATGTGCGAGCTCCGCCGCGGCCTCTTGCTGTGTGAGAGAGAAAGAGAGTTGTGGTTGGGTTGTGTGGATAAGGACAGGGGTATGGGTGTCTTTTAACCTATTTTTATTTGGTTTTTATTTTTTTTCTTAACTCGGATAATGCAGTCTCAGTGAACGGACGTTACAAATAGGGGCAAATGGCAGGTTCGTTTTCAAATCGCGAGGGTAAAATCACAAAGTTTCAAAAGTAGGGGTAAAATCATAATTGGACTAAGGGCATGAACACCTATCTCCCAAAAAAGTTTCTTCTATGCACTATAAAAGAGAGTTCTTTAAATACCATTTTTCACCTAATGAAAACATTTGTACCCCTCACATTGGGCGCCACTGCACAGGTTGGAAAAGATTGGAAAGGGTTCAAAAATGATAGAAAAATGTTTTTACCATTCAGTTCTTTATTTTCTCACGTCGTCTTGGAATTAATGAAAAAGGAAGGGCGTCAATCAAACATGCCTCCTTCCTTTTAATTCCTTCTTCCTCTTTCCTTTCCCTCATTCCTTCAGTGCCCGGCCGATCAACTCTTTCTTTTCCCTTGAAGCATTCCTCACTTCACACGACATGTGTGTGCCCGTCAAGTATGTTGGCGAGACACAATTTGTCCGTGCCGCACGTGTATCTACGCTAGTTACATCAAAAGGGAAACATGAAGCAGATTACGGAAGTGAAACTGGCGCAAGTTTTTTAAGTAGATGTGTTACTATTGGGGGAATAGGCCTACCTATCCCCCCTCCTCCACGTTCAGAGGGGCTAATTGTGCTAATATATAGACTATCCTCGCTGCGATGCAGCCCTCCAGGCCTGACGCAGAAGACTAGGACTCCTTTTAGGATGAGGATCCTTTCATCCTCGCCTCATATATATGTCTTCTACAATCAATCTATTATTGTTTTCCGGGCCATATTCTTGCTTTCAAATATTACTACAGTAGTGATATGCATATTGCAAGGCATATCTTGCTGTTAATTCCTTTGTTCATACAGTAAGACTATTAAGTGGCACACAATGCCACAATCTGAAGCTTGCTAATTATTTCCATTTTTTTACCCTTCCAGGTTGTTGGTGAATCAGGGCTCTTTAGCCCAGATGACGTTGCTTATGTGCAGAAAGCTGGCATTTCTGCCGTAAGTTTCACTGATTCTTTGTGAATTTAGGTTCTAGTCCGCATGACTTACATTCTTTTTGGGCAACATTTTTTGAACCACTTAATGTCTAGTATCGTTTCATCTTATCTTTCCATTTTCTGTTTTGTTACACATTTGTCAATGTCAATGCACTTCAGTTTTGTCTCCCAAAGTATAGACCATTGAGATATGACGTGGCCTGAATGCTTACCTATATATAAATAATACATTTACAGAAGGATAGCGTGCCTTTCTGGTGATACTTTTCTCAATTTACAGGTAAACCCATGTGTGCCTTGAAATGAAACTAATTGAGGCGTGCCTGTTGCTGCAGGTTTTGGTGGGAGAATCCCTAGTGAAGCAGGAGGACCCTGGGCGAGCCATCGCTGGACTGTTTGGCAAAGAACTGCTGCACTGAAAAGGCAATGATTTTGGTAGTACTTGCTATGGTGATGCTAGAACTAGAGGTTATAGTAGCAGTTAGCCATAGCCTGGTTTGCACTTTGCAATAATAACATGTGAGCATTTGTTTTGTTAATATAGGAGTACTGTATTTCACTTTTCATCAGATGCAGAATAAAAAATAATGTTCACTTGCAAGTTACTGTACATTCGTTGTTTTCTTTTCTGGAATTGGTGGATAAAAATGTTATTTGTTTTCGTATTGCAAACACATCCAGAATTGAAAATCTAGGAGCTCCTCTACCTGAGTATGACAAGGGGATCTTCCAGCTAGTGGCACTTTGTTTTTTAATCAGACAAAGTCAATGGATTTTATAGGCCTACATAGCATGAAACAACAAATCCCATGGACCCTGGTATTCTAGGGGATTTTTCATTGAGGTGTTTTTCTCCAAAGTCTATCACTTTGCGGTCATAGGACTAAACCTTGTTAGTGTTATGTTGTCAATTCAAGCACCGATATCTCCTAAAACACATACCTGAGCGACATGATCCTTACACATACTGATGATCCGAAAATGAAGAGGATATACCAAGTACCTCCTAAAAATCAATCAGCCTTGTCCTAAATCATTTTTTTTTAAAATGATCAAATTTATAGAGACAAGTATCAATATTCATGGCACTAGACGAATCCAACTTTGTTTATTTTTATATATTTTATATAAATTTGGTCAAACTTTGAAAGTTTGACCTAAGGCAAAAATTTAATGCCTTGGTTTTTTAGGAGGGAGGAAGTAACAAACATAATCAAAGTAGTTTGCACCTTGAAATAACAAAATCCTACTGTGATTTTCGAGTCCAACTTTAGTGGTTCAGATTTACCAAGAAGAAACGAAATACATGCTCTGCTTTCCTTAAAATCGACTTGATGTCCCGATGGCACTGTGCTGTGACCGATCTAAATTTCAAGCTTAAAAACAATTATTCACCACCATGGCTTTATGCATAATCGATGATCCCCTGAAACCATATTTGATAGTATATTACTATAAACCTCGTAACATGCTTATTGTCAAAATTGTCCTCATACATATAAAGGAATTATATTACACAGGTGCAAAAAACTCTTGACAGAATCTAAAAAGAAAGAAAAAATAGATATAAATACAGAGCCACTAAAATCATCTGATCTACTCCATTGTCAGTACTCTTCCGCAATAGTTGTACACTTGTGTGACATGAATGAATGTTTGCCTCCTGAATATCAGGATTTTCGTTTCCATATTAAATGATCATCTTTTACCACACATCCCTCAGATATCTGCCCTCCATTTGGAGATTCTTCACAAAACTCTCAGCCTTAGAACTGTCAAGCGAGCCCTGTTTGCCAAAAAAAAGTTGAATTTTGCATGAAACAAAAAATGCACAGATAAAGAAGCACTTTTATAGTGGCATATAAGTATTTAAATTTTAAAATCACATGAAAATGAAGCTTTGGATCAGTACCTGCTCCTGGACAATGGTGTGGAGAACTTTGTGTACATCTCTAGCCATGCCTTTGGCATCACCGCAGACATAAATGTAAGCACCTTGGGAGATCATCTCCCAGATTTCAGATGCCTGTAAAGGACAAAAGATAGGAACTATGAGGCACTGGATTAGGGACTGGAGGATAGCACAAAGTTATCAGGAAAGGAACAGTTCAATTACTTTTTGTGCCATTTTGTGTTGCACATATTCCTTAGTAGGGCCCTGACGCGAGAAGGCAAGAACCAGCTCAGACAGTGCTCCTAGCTCAAGGAAATTGTTAAGCTCATCCTCATAGATGAAGTCCTGCAAAATCACAATTATGTCAGCTACAGCCTACGGAAGCAAAGACCTTCGGTGTTAAGTAGAGTCCGCTTGGTGTGTACCATCTTGCTATTTCTGCATCCAAAGAAGAACACAGATCGACCAAGCTCAGTTCCGGATTCTCTTTGAGCTAACCTCTCCTGGTGTCATCAACGAAATTTGAACATTAGCAATCTGAATGATGAACAATATCGACATAGAAAATTCAGGGGGGGAGCAGTAAACCTGCAAGAAGCCACGGAAGGGTGCTAGACCAGTCCCAGGGCCAATCATGATAATGGGCACTGAAGGATCAGCTGGCAATTTGAAGTTTGATTGTCTCACAAATATTGGAGCCCAGCTGCAGTCCTTGCTCTCTTCTGATGGAACAGCGTTCTGCAAATCCAATTGGGATGGCAAAGAAATTTCAGATAAATCTGCTGCTGATTTCTGATTAATGCCAACTCAATATCCTTTCACATTTTATTTAGGTCAAATATGAAAATCATTCTTTTGAGTTGGTTTTCAAAACTTCACATTAGGAAGAAGGGTTGGTAAAACCAAGAGTCACTTTCTTTTTTAAATACCAAGGCAATTGATAGGTACTTTCGATAAGCATGGTTCTTCAGTCAATCATGGTCAAGTGAGAACAGAGGGAGGGAGGGAGGGTCAGACAGAATCCAATCGAGGTATCAGATATAATCCAGAAACATAAAAAAGAGGTTGGTTCAGTTTGATAAGTTACCTTAATCCAAGTTGAGCAGACTCCCTTGTGTACCCTTCCAGCAGGTGTTGTTTCGTGCACCAGGGCACATGTGACATGGATCCTGGTCGGGGCCATGCTGATGGGCGAAAGGATGTCAGTCAACCAAAAAGAAAAAAGAATATAATCAGACAGAAGACTTATGAATGGGATTATTTACCTAGGTGAAGATGAAATTGAATAATATCTTGGTTGAAGACGAGGGGCAACAGCTGCAAAGAAGACTCCAAGTGGAGGCTTTGCTGAAGGGAACTCTGCCATGACTTCCAACAGGCTCCTCTGACTTGCCACAACCCATTGAGCGTACTCATCCTGCATCATCAATAAACATGTTAAAATTTTATGCTTAGGGTTCCTTATAAAGAAGAAAACTTGCACAGATTCCTGAGAGAAACTCACCTTCCCAGCAGGGGAGGCCAAGAACTTCAGACGGTCAGCCTCAGCTGCATCGGAAGCATAGGTAGCTAATGCGACCAAAGAACTCTACAAATCATACACCTCATTCAATTAGAGACTTTAACTATCTTGCTGCAAATTCTGTAGGATTTTTTCACTACTAAAACACTTACCTTCTTTGGTGAATTCAGAAGATCGGCATATCGTGCAAGTGCATTTCTCACAGTGATTGGGGATGGGAAAGGAGGAGCAAGAGAACCACCACCAAGCGGAGTACCATCCTCTTTGTCTGCATGGATGGTGAAAAATGTCTCTGGTGAGTAGCCTAACAACCTCTCTGCCTCCTCTACGACCTCAGGGCAGTTCTCAGTGTATACACCAACATGGTCACCAGTTTCATACCTGATAAGTAGCATGGTGAAATTATGTTAGGAACAGCAAAGAAAGAATGTGAGGAACAGGAAACTTAGCAATAAAAAGACAGTGCTCATAACTTTAGATGGGACTTACGTAAGACCAGAGCCAGCAATGTCAAACTCTAAGTGAGTGCATGAACGATCAGAAGCAGCAGTGTGGAGCTCCCGCCGCACGGCCACATTAGCCCTAAAGATGCAAAAGAGTTCTCAAGCTATTAACTTGAACTCCAACATCATAGAAGATCTTATAGCCTTCTGTCATTATTGCAAATGTAGGAAATATGGAGATTCTTACCGGCAAGGATGCTGGGCATCATGGACTGCATGACCGTTTGCAAGGCTGAAGTTTCTCTCCAAATGAGCTGACTCCTCAGGCTTGACAAATTCAACCCGGTATTCAGGAATGGCAGCTGTGTATGTAGTGCCTGTTGAGACATCATTTTCATCCCGAAGTAGCCGATCCAACTCTGGCCAGAGACCTTCTTTCCTGAGGGCACAACAGGATATAGGAAGAGCAATGTAAATAAATATCGCCGAAGCAGTGAGATGGGCTGCATTCAGCTTCAAAGAAATATACCATGCATTGAAGTCATCCTCAATGCATTGATCATCATCTCCAAGGCCAACTGGAACAAGGCGCTTTGCACCTAATCAAAAACGAAACACCTAAGATCAGATGAACAGTTTGACTCATTAAAAAAAGGTGTCACATGGTCATGACTGAACATGGTGAAACTGGAACGCATACCTTGTTCAGTTAGGAGGTCGTCAACCACCTTGGCAACCTGTATCAGCACCAAACCATGAAAAAAATGAACACCAGCATAACATGATTTCACAAATGGGGCAACACATATAGTAAAATGAGCTGATACGTAGTGTCAAGTGAGTACCTTGTTGAAATGCTCATACTGTCGATTGCCCAGACCAAAAACAGCATATTCAAGATCACTCAACCAGACTCCCCTCTCATTTCCCTCGGTGAACCATTTGTAGAACCTATTAGCATTGTCAGTTGGCTCACCATCCCCGTACCTGAAATGTTATATCAAACTAACATTAGCAAAGATTCACTGGATGTGGTAATGCAGAATAAATGAGAACAGTCATCAAATTTTGACAGACCCAGAACTGTTAACGAACGCAAGTACAATTACTAAGGTTTCATCCAATCTGACAAAATTAGTGATATGAATCGAGATAAAAGCTGGTAAAATGCAGAGATCATTGTAAACTTTAGGCTAACACTTTCAGTGTTCTGGGTATTTCAAATCCAAGAAACATGCTGAAATTGTTCAAATTGTAGCCACAGAAACAATGCATACACTAAGGACTTTCTGAACCATTCCACATTGTGCTCCAGATTGAAATGGGATATTCATAGTTTCACAAGACAGCAAAGCACAAGGGAGAGAACAAATGCCTTACGTTGCAATGAAGAACAACGCTAGCTTCTCCTTCTTCAGCCTATCCCCATACTCCTCATCCTCTGCCGCATAATCATCCTATAAACAGCCAGGTTGGTTCGTAAGATCACTTGAAGTGATCATTCTCTTGAATTGGTCATACCGGACAGTTAAGGTTCATGGTTCTGTGCTGTCATCAGTTTCTTACCAAGTCCATAACTTTGAAGATTGCCTTGTCGTACCTTGCCTTGGCTTCCTCAGCAAGCGACTGCCATGTGTATACCAGATCAAAATAGTCAGAAGAAAGAACGACATATATAGTACTCCTAAAGATTATATCAAGGGTGGTTCAAACTAGAAAAGACAATAGCCTTTTTCCCACCCAATCTACCAAACAACCCCCACTTTTTGCCTTTGTTCCTTGCTTTTACGCACAGAACCAAACATGAGGATGTGACTATTGGGCCCAGAAAGAGGTTAGGGTAGGAAGACGGCCTGGTCTGCTGCTCAGCCCACCAACCAACCAACCAAACAAGAGGATGCTTGACGGTTGACATTGACAGCCATATGATTCCCAGCCAGATATGCTTGTGTTTGTTGCATATGCGCTTCATTTGTGGTCAACATTGTGCAAAGTGCTACCGACATGCCGTTTGGCCTCTCGCTTGTACACGTTGGAGGAAATCTGGACGTATGGTGAAGCGAAGCTCCATCCTTGAGCACGGTTTGACTTTGTCAAGCGGACAGGGTGGGATTTTGGAGTAGAATACTTGTTCAGAAAATTATTCATTGGGATAAAAAATTCAAGCTTTATTTATTTATACTCGCTCGGTCAAAAAAGGATGCAAGCGGCCGGCGGAGGGAGGAGACACGGGGGAAGAGCCCTCCGTTTTAGATCTAACGGTCTTCAGATCGGCTGGGCGTCAAACACATGCGCGGTGAAATTCCTGCCGCTGCGAAAGCGATCCCACGGCCGGCGGCATGACAGTTGACAAGGATGGAAAAGATTTCAGAAACCGTCTCCATCGCGCACCCACCAAGAACAAGAACTACGTAGGTAGTAGTACTAGTTCCCCTGCCACAATTAAAATTCGCCACGATCTAGGAAAGGAAGAATCTTTTTTCAATTTTTCTTATATATGTATGTATGTAACAAGCAAGAGAATTGGTTGGTGTTGGTGAAAAAGATAAACGAAGGATTGTACTCCTATTAGTTAGATAACCAAAAGGCGAGGATTGTACTGATGGTGGATGGCAGGCAAGCAGGCAAATAAAGGCACGCGTTGTTTGTTTGTTTTACCTTGGCGAATCCCTCGGCGGTCCCGGTCTGCGTGCCGAAGAAGACGGTGACCCTCTTCCTCCCGTCGTCGGCCGCCTTGACATCCTCGTCGTCCTTCTTGGGCTTGGCGGCGGCGGCTGCTGCTGCTGCGGCGGCGGCCCCCTCCCTCTTGCGCGCGGCGGTGCGCCTCCAGAGCACGAGGAGCGTGGCGCCAAGCACGGCGGCGGCGAGCGTGGCGACGAGCGCGCGGCCCTCGGCGCCGCCCCCGCCCAGCAGCTCCGGCGGCACCCGGCCCCGCAGCAGCGCCGCCACCAGCTCCATGGCCCCCGACGACGCCGCCGAGTCCATCGCTCGCTGGCCGATCGGGTTGGTGGTGGATGGGCGGTAGTAGGTGAGGCGATGGCAGGGGCAGTGGAATGAATGGGATGCTCTGGAGCTGGATGGCAATTATAGTAGTAGGAGTACAACAGCTGCCGGAACGGAATGGCTGCTGCCGGCGAGGGCGAGGAGGCGGGGGAGTTTATATAGCTCCCGTCCTGTGGCCTCCTGGGCGCTGGGGTTGGCGCGCGGTCAAACCACCTACCACCGCGCCGCGCCGGAGTTGGGATGGGAGGCGAGGCGAGGCTTCGCTGCGACTGCGTGGACCCGGCGCAGTGGTAGGTTTGGTTTGGGGGGAGGGAGAAGAAGCGTGGCCGTTGGGACGGGGAGGTGGGCCCGCATGTCGGGGAGGGTGGGACGGCGGCAGCGTGCGTTTCGTGTGGCGCTGCGTTTCGTGGGCAATGGGAGGTGGGGAAAGCGTGGCGCAAGCACAGGCGCAGACAAGGAAAGAAATCAATGTTTGTGGAGAAAAAGAAATCAAGAAACAATGCCATATGAGTATGAGCAGAGGCCCACGTCAGTCGTTTTTCATGTACGTAAATGCCAACCGTACTCAGCTTTTTGTTGTCAAGACCCTCGCATTGCCCACATGTTTTTAGCTGTTTCAGCCAATTCTCGTAACCATTGGGGTGGATCCGGCATGGAGCTAGGGGAAGGAGGGTTGGAGCACCTCCAATAATGTGGATGTACATGGACAAAGAAGAGAGAGAAGGAAATACAAAGAATGGCTGACGAAACCATGTATGTTTTTAAGAAACAGGAGGGGTGAACCCCTACTGTTTAATAAATACATAATAAGAAAAAAAAATAGGTTCTATCTTGGCGAGTAAAAGCTTGCTTTCCATTGGTGAATACATGTGGAACTGGAGTGGGTGTGTAGAGGGGTGGGTTTTGCAAATAGAGCTAAGGGCAGGTTTTTGCATTTTCTCCTAATTGTTTCATGCAAAGGTAAAAACGACGTGCTTTTAGTATGCCAGGAGTACACTATTCAGTTTAAGTTTGAACAGATAGAAAAGTGTATTTTCAGCGGGATTTTTATATCATGTCCATCAACTTGATCACAAAAAGTACTCCAGCTAGGTATATATATATATAGCCTGCAAGGAGCTACTAGCTGGTATGGGAAGCTAATTCCCTGACTTTGGTCCCCTTGCAGCGCACATGTCCCCCACATTCGGTGGGGCCCCCGTGCAGTGACTCAACTGCATGAGCGTCAAAGTCAGACGAGTCTCGTCCGCTGGTATGGGCCTCATGCAAAAACTGGTTTGCGTTGTTGTAAATAACGGCGAGGATATGGTGTGGATACATATTGAATTGCTAATTATTATTACATCAATCCGGACGTCACAAAAGAGGTGAGAAAGAGAAGCGTTGAAATCGCTTGCGCTGGACAAGAAGTGTGAGCGGATGATACAAGTTTTTTCTGAATAACTACTTTGACTAATTCGGAGCCAATTAATTAATTAAAGAAGCGGCGGGCGGTTTCTTGGGCAACAAAACGAAACGGCCGAAGAATAGAAGGAACGAGGATGGCACATAGCAGCGAGGACTTGGAGGCGAAGGCATCAGGCAATGGGGAGACGATGGATCCAAATGGCAGAGGAGGCCCGAGAAGGGGACAGAGGCAGAACTGAACTGGTGGTGTGAACGATGCCACAGGCCACAATCAATCGGAGCATGCATGCCTGCAGATCTGGCACTACCACTAATGCCGTGCAATACCACCAGATCTGCTGACTTGTCCAAAGCTACACAGCTGTGGCTGCTGCTACAGACAACAGGAGGGATGTGTTTATATATATATATATTATGTATTAGAATATACTATAAAAATACGGGTATAATTCTTAATGTGTTGTTTTAATGTGAATTTGGGCACTCGTTCCCTTGTGTCCTGTATCACAGTACCATCTATCACAGCACCCTGATAGATTATTGGCGCTATCTTATTACGTAGATTTCCACTGACTTCAAAAGATTTGGAATGATTTCAGTTGGATTAGAAATATTATATATAGACCGTCGAAAACTGAGTCCATGTGCGATCCGAGTGTCCGTTTTCATGTCATGATCTTATTCTGTATATTTCGGTCGAGTTCAAAAGAATTTTGGGATAATTTCAGTTGTATCAGAGAGATCATCTTTTTAGCTTTCCATCGATACATAGAACGTCAAAAACAAAGTATGTATGAGACCTGGACGTCCATTTTCATGTAATGTGTTGTTGCAGTAGGAACCTGACTCGAGAATAAATTTAATAATTCCATTTAGATTCGGTTTAAATTTGTTTGATCAATTTAAGGGAGGGTGGACAGAATCTTTTGGTAGAAAAAAAACTCCTCTCTTTATTATTAGGTAAAAAAATATGATATTCTAAATTCATTCTAACTCAAATTTTGTTACAATCAAATTAATAGAACATCTACCACATCAAATTGATAAAAATCTATTAAAAAAACTAATTTATAAAAGCCCAATCATTCTTATTTAATATCATAAATATTTCTTTTATGTATTTGGTCAAACTCAGGATCATATATGTTTTGGTATGGATGGATTATGTATCAACCTCTCCAAGGTGTTTGCCTTGCCCGGTCGTTGAGTTGTAGCTACACATAGCACATTTTGTGTTCAACACGAAACCATTTTGAGGTATTGTTACACTCGATCAAGTTAAGTTTTAGCAAGAGTGACTTCGGCAAGTCATGTATCCTAATTTTACGGAGGCATAGTTTTCCCGCGATATACATGCACAGGTGGTAATGGGTCATGATCCTAAAGTTTCTTAAGAATCTAAATAAGCACTTTAGCACAAAAATAAATAGAAATATTACCCGGTAAAATTTGAGTATCTTTTACCACCTATTTATACACGCTTCTTTCTATATACCTATCTAATCCCATTCCAACTATTTAGTAGGGCCTACTACATGCTGCACTCGCTCTAATTTGATGGGCCATCATTGTTTGCCTCGCCAGCGAGCGATGGAGGAGATTTGACCTCATCGAGTCGAGGTGCAGATCCAAGAGTTTTCTGCGGCTGGCGGACACTCCTCTAATTAAAGCCATTAAGAGCTCCACTCCACCAAAAACAAACCCGCTCCAACTTTTTCTGTCCAAACAGGCCCAACTGTAAAAACTCTAATTCCAATAAAAAAAATCGAATCTTAACCCCCCCCCCCCCCCCCACACACACACATACACCTTTTCCTAGAGCTCTTCAAGGGGTGCTCTCAAAGATCCTTTTCTGTACCTCCTCTTGGAGTCTGGGGTTATTTACTTGCATTGCCACCCATTACAATCCACTAGTTGAGAATATATTCCTTGGCTACCTTTTTTATGCTACGGTAACTTTTCGACTCCTCGTTTGTGCAGGTTGCCGCTCATCAAGCTCCCCTCACACTAATGGATCCCCATGGCAATGTCCCATAGTTTTGCACCAAGGAGATGGACATGGTGCTTGGTCTTGGTCGTAATAGGCACGATGGAGTACAGGCGTTAGATGCCAGGTTCGAGTAGGAAGCCCTCGTTGCGCGAGCTGTCGGCCGAGGCCTAGGTATCCCTGTCATTAGTGTCTGCTGCAGCGGCTTGGGCGCAAGCCTAGGCACCCCTATGGTGGGAGGCGGCAGTCGTGGCCAAGGCATCCCTGTCACAGGAGGAACTCTTAGACCATTTCTAATATTGAGTTCCATTCTCATTAAATGCTATGAAAGATAGCATGTATGGTGATATAGTAAGGTGATTATCAAGAGAGGTAGAGAGAGTTTTATGGGGGAGGAAAAAATATGACGTGGCACTTTTGAAAATTGAGAGATGAAATTCTCTACTTGCGTTATGCTATGTTTGGGAATCCTCAATGTCCTTGAGATGGAAGAGGATTAAGTGGTAGTTTGGCAACCTCTTTTCTCCTAGGGATTGGAAGGGAATGGAGAGGTTTGAGAAAAACTTAGTTCATTTTCCCCCTTAATTCTTCTCAATCCCCTTCAATCTTTAGGGGAAATGAGGTTGTCAAACTAGACTTTAAAGGAAATTGAGTGGAAATGAACATTCCCTCACCATCAATCCCCCTAGATAGAGGTGAAACCAGAACAACACTTCATTGGGGTCAAACACTGTGCATTGGGTCAATACATGCTTTGTTATCAACTTAGAATGTGATTTGCATGTATTAAAGAAGTTGTTTTAAAAAAAATCATCGGCCAATACATGTAGCTTCGTCCCTGCCCCTAGAAAATAAAGTATCCAAATTAGAGGTTAAAATGGATTGAAAAAGATCAAGGGAAACTTTAATCTATTGTACTTTTAAACACACTTTAATCTCTCAAAAATATCCTTTAACCCAAAAGTTGCCAGTTATGATGTACGGATCACGGAGTGCCTGTGATTGACAAACTCTACTAAAACCATGATGCGGACGGAGACACCAACGGCAACGGAGACATAGAGTTACCTCTCCGCTCCCTCGCCGTGTCGACCTCGTGCTTCAGTAGTCGTCGTACGGAGTACGTGGACTTTGGCCACCGTGAGACTAGCCTTTTTACTTTGACGTGCTGAATCCATAACATCAACCTACCGTGTCTACCGACGTACTAATGTCGTACGTAATAATAATTAATGAAATGAACTCCAGCGTGTGTTCTTTTTCTTGTGTGTCATGATGGAAATCAGGTACAATCTCCCCATGTATACGAGTCTTTTTCTAGTCTATGTTAAGGGGCATTTCACCCATTTGGATACAAAATATTTTTACGTTTTAGAATAATACTATGGTTTTGCAAAATGCTTTGGTTTTTGAAAGAGATTGGATGTTTGGATGGAACAAGAATTGTAATTTTAAAAATCACGGTATTGCTAAAACTAAAGTATTTTTGGAGTTTTAGAAATTCCACTCTACACTTTTTTTTTCTAAATCATAGTCTTATGTGTCTTTTGATTTTAAAACTACGGTTTTGTAATACCATGGTTTCTCAAAACTACAACATCCAAACATTTGGATAAACGGGGACAGAGCAGCTAATAATAACAGCAAACATACAACCCATGGACAAAATTAAACCGTGGCAAATAGTGGCACCATATTGTCAAAATATTTGTTGCAAATTTTTTGTAGATTATTTTTCAATGAATATTATATTGTTGCAATAGTCATAAGTTAGGAGATGAGTATACTTCGTATATGTACGGCATTTCCGCCATAAATTCTAATGCGCATCCTTAGTTCAGTGGTAATTAAGGAACCATATGTGACCTTTTAGATTGTATTATGCTTAGGGTTTGATAAGTTGTTTTTGTGAGACTTAGTTTTAAGAATGCCTAATTCACTTCTACTTTTAATTTTAGTTGACGAATAGAAAAAAACATACTAGCAAAAGAAAAGATTATAATGATTAAAAAATCAAGCAATTCAAGTTGAAATGATTATATAATTGAACAAATGTTATTAAATTGCTCACACTTCCATTTTCTTCGTTGATTTCTTTTCTTCCCGCAACACTTTTTCCTACCCATTGTTCACTGCTCGTGCCCCCAAAGACCACCAAATAACTCCAAACAGACCATCAATAGGCATATCATATTTCAAAAAAAAAAATATTGGTACTAGCTTCATATTTTTCTTATTTAAAATTAATTACTTATGATTTTTTTAGATCAATACGTTTTTTATCAAAAAAGACGTCTCAAATTAGCTAGATGACAAAATTTGAATAGTTTCAAGTGTTGGATGGCCAAAAATTTTTCTCTGTCTCTCTCTCTCTCTCTTGAAGTTTCATTGTCAAAATCAAACTTCGGCAATAGTTGGATGGCTAAAAGTAGATTTTTACCCTTGAAATAAAGAAGTTTATACTATGAACAAGGCCTATAATGTAGGTTTAAATAGCAATGAGAATAACATATAAAAGAACATATTAAAAGAGGATAACATAAATTTACTAGCCCAGTACTTATTAAAAAAAGGTTGTAGAATCTAGAAACTTGCAAAAAGATGTATGTATGTGGTTATTGGACTCCTTTTTTAAGATTTTCTATCGAACAAAACAATGCCAAATGCCACGGCTAGGTGGTCGAAACAATAGTGTACGTTTGACCGCGGTAGCAGTTGGAGCATCGATCAGATTTTGAGACGAGATTGCAACAATAACAAATCCACTTAGGGCGTGATTGGTTGTCCCGCCGGCCGCGCCCAGGCCCGCGGCGTGCGTTGACCGCGCCTGCGCGCGTGATTGGTTGCCTGCAGGGTGGGGCGCCGGCCTGCACGCGCGGATGCAGTCTAGGCACTTTTTCGCCCTCCCGCCTGCATGCGCGGAAACGCGGGGGAGCCGCGTTCCTGGCGACCCAGGCTGGTGTGAGCCGGGCGCTGGAGGCCCCCACAACCAATCACGCCGTTAACAATCCTGTCGATCATCAAAAGTGTGGACGCCCTAATCAACCCTCTGTACGGTGGAAAAGAAAACTAAAGGCCTGTTTGTTTTGGAGTCTCACTCGTTTAAACTCGTTTAAATTCTCTATATCGCGGATATTTTCTCGATTCTCACTTATCCACGTCGCTTTTAGAAAAATAAAAAAATAATCAAAGCGTTTGGCTAGATTCTCGCTTATTTTCACCTATAAATCGATCGTAAATGGATACAAATAGGTCCTAGTGCTTGCGTGGTACCTCATCCTCCTAGCTACTCCGAAGACACTAACGGGCTAACAGCTTGCCCGGTGGCGTCACTCAACTTCTAGGAGAGCATCGGGACGGCATATTTCGCAGCGCGATGGACGATGGATGGGCTCTGTTTGCTTTGTTTCGGGCTTTCACTGCCTACTCTAAAAATTATGAATAATGTAATGCTTTGGTTGGTCTGGTCTCCGTCTTTTAGGTTATTCACGATGGTTGGTTTTTGAGGAATCTTCAGAACACTGTTTTGTACTGCTTCACATAAATGCTGCACTGTGAAGAGGAGCAGTTGGAACCGTGACAGAGAATGGGATTCGAATAATCTCACTGTGCATAGCCTTAGGGGCGGCGCTCGCGCTGAGGATTCGAATAATCTCACTGTGCATAGCCTTAGGGGCGGCGCTCGCGCTGACGTCAGAGCAGAGCGAAGCGCAAGCGCGCACGTTCTTCGTGTGAACCGGGCCGTGCCCGTGCCGCACAAAGCAACATAAACGGAGGCCCCGTACGTGCCAAACTGAAGCAACAGAGTGCCAGCTGACAGCCATTTTTCTGTCTGACAATAAGTTCCTAGATGCAAGTACTACAACTGCAACCTATCTATCTGTGTCGATGGCCATGAACAGTAAATGAACTGGAACCACTAGTACGTCTAGAACTCTAGATCATATTCACGTGCGACACGGAATAATCAGAAAAAAAATTGTCTTTATGGGGTGTTTGATACCGGATAAATATTTAGTCCACATCACATCGAATGTTTGGACACTAGTTAAAAATATTAAATATAGTCTAATTATAAACTAATTACACAGACGAGGACTAAACTACGAAACGAATTTATTAAATCTAATTAATCTATGATTAGTAAATGTGATGCTACAGTACCTAGTCGTTAAATGCATTAATTAGATTTAATAAATTCGTCTCGCCGTTTAGTCTTCGTCCATGTAATTTGTTTTTTAATTAAAACATGTTTAATCCGAACATCCGATGTGACACGGATTAGAGTTTAGTTTCTGAATCCAAACACCCCGTGGAGTACCTAAACTATTTCAGGTTATAGGCCATCATTCTTTCGACGTTGCTGGAAGAGTTCATTTTCATGATAACCACGCAATTTCATAAAAAAATATACTGTACGATAGTACGGAGTATAGTAGTATAGTGTTTAGAAAAGAATTTTCTCGAGCCGAACTAACTAATAATATAATTAACCGTCGACGGTCTGCGGCCGAAGATAATGAATACCGTGTGATTAGCTCTACTTGCCAGCAGGTGCCATAAAAATACCATTCCATATGGAAATAAACAGCACGCGCGAGATCCACTCTTAATTTCTTCTAGAAAGAAAGAAGAAGAGCATCTTTGTTAGGCTATCCACAGTAAGACTCCTCAAATCCTATTTTCTATCACTATTCTAATTATTTTTCTTTTTATATACAGCGCAATATTTATGTCAAACAGTGCAGAACAGTGTTGTTCTGAAGATTACCGCAGTGGATAGCCTTATACGGTCGTCTGTTGTGACGTCAGAGAGCAGAGCGTCCATAGGGAAGCGCCAAGCACGCGCTGAATGGCGAGCTCTAGATGCATCCATGCTGATCCGAATCCGATGGAGGACACCTTGGACGAATGGACGTGCTGCCGTGGTGGTGGATGGATCCTTCCGGGCTTATTTGATATACAAGCAAAACCCCCTTCAATTAGGCTATCACCAATGGAATGAGTAAAAGACTGAAACAATATTTAACATTGGATAGTTAAAACAGTGGATGAATAGAAATAGACAATATTTTTGCTCTTTTTCATTGGGAATGGTTTTAGTGGGGAAGCCAGCACCAGTACAAAGAGAGGACCAATTACCACAGTATAAGGTTCTCTCTAATGGCGTTCTGCAAAATGGTTCCTCAAAACACTATAGCGGCACTGTTTAACACTGTTTTGTATTGTTTGGCACTGTAACTAACATGACGCACAGAGTAGGATGAGATTTGAGTAAATAGGATGAAGAGTATTGTTAGAGAGAACCTAAACATGCCAATTCAACGCAATCAAAATCAAAAGCTCAATCTCTCTCGATCGTGCTCCATCAGGGCCTGGTCCTACGCATGAGCTCCCCCATTCCCTGCTACCTTCCCTACGCATGCACCGGGGGATTGCAGCAGCTGGAGAGCGAACTGAGCGTTGAGCCGATGACGTGGAAACAGACAGTCAGTCAGTCACAAGATGTTAGACTCATCGGTAGTATATGGTAGGACGACGGCTACGAATCTACGATGACTGTGGTGTGGGTTGTTGACTCAGCTAGCGGCTGCGTATTGCTTTGGTTCTCCAATGTAAAGCAAATTAATACACCAGTTACATGCATGGTCGTCAAACTAACCCTTGGTCCAAGTCCAACTAATAACTCACGTGTTCCTTCCGTCCGTGCTCTCCTATGCGATTTTCACTTTTGTGACAAAGTCACGTGGTGGACCAAGCTCAGCTGTGTGTGTCTTGTTCGGTTCTTCCAATCAAGCGTTCTGTTTCAACGTGCTTCAAAACGGTCGATAGATATAACGACGCTAGAAGAAGGCACACGACTTATTGTTTCCCCTCTACATTCTAGTTTTTGAATTAGACCATTTCTAGTTGAGAGTTTTCTTTTTTCTGGTTTTCAGTAACGCCATATCAGCTTTTGTGTAGGTTACCATGCATCATAAGTTTCATCTAAATAAAATTTCTTCCTACAATTAAACTCTTTCTATCTATCTTTATAAATACATTGACATGGCATCCAACATACTTATTTGTCATAGTATTTAAATAGAATAAATTCGGATGAAACCCTCACCGGGATGGCCTTAGGCCATTGGCAGCGGTTGGTGCGTCATGGTGCACATTTTGCATTGCCTATGCCTCTATTTCCATGCATTCTAATATACCTATGCACAGACCGCTGCCTTGTCTCGTCGATTGTCTAAAATTCACATGCACAGCCATTTAAACAAACTGTTGCGTTCAGCCTTAGAGAATTATTCACTCCCTCCAAAACTATATGTCATCAATCGTCATTGACTTTTAGATATAACGTTAGACCATTTGACTTGTTCGGAAAATAATGCAAAATTTATGGTTTGGTTTATCATTCAAGCATCACTTTTATTTTGTTAATACTTGCACAAGTTTTTCAAATAAAAAGAAACGGTGAAACGTCATATAAAAAAATTACCTGTGACCGCCTATGACGGAGCGAGTGTGCGGTGGTGTACGAGGAATAACCGCTCCATATATAACAAAATGCTGTAGCGTCGGCGTCCTTGAGTGGAAATTTCAAATCAGACACACACATATATACACACACGGCCTGCTCATAAAAAATCATTGGTGACGAGAGTTTTTTTCTTTTTTTGAAGGTATTGGTGACCAGAGTTGCCACGATACCCAGCTGATCTATGACAACGGTGCATTAGTGTCAGCTATCGACCAACCGTTTTCGTAGGAAATGTGCTACGGCTGCCGCATTCCCAGCCCCAGCCCGTTGTTTTGTTTCCCCAAAACCATGGGTTGTGGGCCCCAAGACCCCGGGACCATTTTTGCGTCGTCACCTCGTGTTGACGGTGGACAGGTGAGGTTCTACTGACCAACGTTCTTCAGCCAACGAGCGTGCTGGACTTTCTTCGCCTTCCTACAGGCGGCTATGGATTTTTTTTTTTTTTTTTTTTTTTTTGAGAAACAGGCGGCTATGGATCTTATAGTTTAACTGATGAGTGCTTGATGCCTTGATATGGGCCCACAACGTTCAGGCGTCGCAACGGTGGCTTTGTCGCGAGTTGATCGAATACGTACTTTCCCCCAGGAAAAACCATCTGTGCACGTGTAGAAGAATGCGTGCCATGCAAAAATCACGTGAGAAGAACATAGCTAGAATATATGAATATAGGAAAACAACATAGCAAAGTAGTAGGACTAAAACTACTCGTTCACACTCGACTCTTGCAATGCACAAGAAAGAAATTAAAAACGTCTGGTGTTAGTCTTAGTGGTGAGAAACCTCGTGGTAGCACTAACACATGTCACATACATCGTTTCTGAGAGGGACAGATCACTTCCTAACATCATATATTCAATTCATTCATCAGTTCTTTCAAGTTTCAACAAAATGTCTCAAAAAATCGTTAATAGGCTCTTGTCGGCGGGCCATCCAAATGGCCATTCATATGCAAAATATGCACCGTAGCAGCACTAATAGGTCTGGAGTTTAAATACGATGAGGGAGATGAATAGACTGTTCAAGAGCCTTACAAAACACTGATATTCAAATGTGCTGATTTTTCAGGAAAAAAGTTTTTTTAATAAATGGCGGTGACAATTAACAATTTCTCTCTCGAAAAGAAGAGCAAAGCCAAAGTTAGATTGACTAACCCCAAGTCCAGCAGATCAGGTATATAGTCGTCTATAGTATAAAAATAACACTGCATCTACACTGAAACATAGTGAAGTTTGAATATACAAGATAAAATAGACGATCTGCTGGACTCAGCCTAAGAAAACTGCATATTCTGTTTGATCCCCCCTCCCCCCACCCCACCCCCCAATTCCTTTTCCTTTTGCACGCATATTATTATCGTAAAGTCAATTCTCATGTGTGAACTTACATCATGGGTGATTCGCTAAGTTATATTTTTCAAAGATTCCTTTTTTGGCCCAATAGCTATTTTATCTGAACCATTTCTTCTACATTGGGCCGAATATGTGCCACTTGGGGCGGAGAGAAGGTTTCATATATTCCTGTTTCCACCATTTTTGTTCGACTGTTTTTCTTTTAGAGCTACGCTTTTGTCATAACTCATAAGTAGTTTTCTATCAACGTTTGCCCAAGTAAGGAGTTTTTTTTTTCTTTTTTTTTATGCTAGCTTCGTGGAATATTTTTCTCGTGTTTCCCTTTTCATGTACTACTATTTTCACGTGTTTTTATATTTTAGTGCACAAATATTACTCTTGTGAAGCTAGAACGTTCTTCTTGTGAAGTTAGATCATTTTTCTTATAATAAAGCTAGAGCCATTTTTTCTTGAACCTAGGAATACTTTCCCTATAAGGCTGGAACATTGTACTTATGAACCTGGAACATTTTCTAATAAAACTAGAACATTTCTCTTCGAATAATTTTTCAACCGAAGCTTAATCACTCTCTCATGAAGCTTCTGTTTATATGACTGGAGGTTGGAATTGAATTGTTTTATTTGTATTCTAAGACACCAAATAATGTTTCTAGTTTTATCGGAACAAAAATGGTCATCTTAAGCTTAAACATTCTCTCATGAAGCTTCCCCAATCAGATAATATAACGTCGAACATACCTTGTGAAGGTAGAAGATTCACCTTGTTTTGAGCATGAGTCCTTGGACTATTGAACAATTCCATCAGTGTAGAGAAATTTTAATCTCAATAGTAAATATTTCATTTCCATCATGGGTCATTTTTATTTGCAAAACACTGTTATTTATATTTTGGACCTTTTTTCTTTTGTGCACAGTATAGAACACAAAAGTGGTGTTTGGATAATGTAATAAGGGGTGGGATAGCAATAGCCGGATATGGATAACAAGTAGAAAATGTGAGGGAATAAGACAAAAATATTCGTATATTACCCAAATGAGCCTCAAAGAAATATGTTTAGAAACGAGCGCATGAACCAATTCCGCAGCCAATTGTTAGGATGTGCCGTGTAGAAACGACAGTTTCACATATAACACTATATTGACGTGTATATGGACATGCATATAGCCCTATAAATGCAACAATCGTTTTTTATTCTGGTGCAGGAAAATATACATTATATTATGCTAATGTATTCCACGATCCACATAGCATATTCTGACCACTACGACATAAAACATCTACAACTCTGAATAACGCATTGAAACACTCCAAGTCCAAGAGCGAATTCTAATGTCAGATACATAGAAATATACACATGCATTAAGTTTATTGCAGTGATGACATCCCTGACTAATCAATTGAAAACAGGTCAGCAATAATGGATAAACTGTTCATTCCTTATGAAACAGGTGGTCGTGTCATGCTGAAGCTAATGAACAAAAGTCTGTCGTTTCCCAAGTCCTAACTAGTGCACAATCTCAGTGGTCAGTTGATCAATGTTTGAAGAATAGAGCTTCCCCTCAATGCTTGAAGTATATTCTGAATCTCCCAGCATACTTTTGCGCAAAATTCATTCATTGAATTGCATTTTTCATATGGTGAAATCATTAGACCAATAGCAGATCCTCTCAACTAATAAGTTTTACAGCTTCTGTTCCAGAAACAAGAGTATCTTCCAGGAATGGAATGGTCTTCCATATTTGCAATCCTAGTGGTGGTCGACCATTTCCAGAATCTGCAATATGCACCAACAATAACTCAGTGACTGAAAGAATAGGATAGCAGAGATTCATCGACAAAATGAAATATTTCAATTACAAACCTGAACTTCTTGAGTCATCCTCTATACAGACTGCCATGTAATGAGAATTATTTAGCTCTGCAAGTGCAAATTGCCAATTCTCGGACAGACAGTCACAGCTAGAGTCAGAATCCTTCAATACTTTAGGTGCCTGGCAAATCCAAGTGATTAAGACAAATCAGAATTTTTCTTGCTTTCTTGGGCAACGAAACCTAATTGTAAAGTTGCAGTTGTGATGCAGTAAAGCTTGTAGGTGTCACTACACATCATGTAACACTTTTCTTCGAAATTTTTATAACATCAATCGACAGTTAAGGAAACAGGAAAAGCATACTGTTATGACAGGCGAGTTCTGTACCAGGAGGTACAAGCAGTCAGGCGGCCAGCCAGTCGAACCAGCCAAAGAGGCCGAGTCGGCCAAGAAGTCAAGTTAGATTAGATTGGTTAGAGTGGATAGCTGAGAGTAAGAACAGGAGATCCTTGTTAGCCGGTTAGTTAGGCGAGTTGGCTACATAGAGCCCCCAGATTGTATCAAACAAACTTAAGATCAATAAAGAAGATTGGTCCTTGCTCCAAGCAGCCGTGCGAAAGCATGGCGCCCTCTCGCCCTCTCTCGCTCAAGCCTCACCCCACAATCTCTCATAGCTACAACCTCCACAGTAGGTGTAGTCCTATCACATACACAAAGGGTCCAGAGTTCCAGACAAGATGCCTTTCAGTGTGTTACCAGGACTTTAAAAGATCCATAGAAATTTGTTGGGACCAGTCCGCCCCTAATTATATAGATCAATTCCTTAAATTCATGCAGGCAGTATAAGAATCTCCTTTGGGCCAAAGGTATACTATACTGGTTTGCATGCCAATATCATTCTGGAATAGTCCCCACCTAAACCTCGCATGTTAGAAAACTATATAGCCTATCCTAGCAAAACCAAACTGCCACTGGACAGTGCAGAAGGGAAAATGACCACATGGAGACCTGAGAAGTTCCTCGACTCCTTCCCCTACAAAGTACAAACACATGCCATCGACCCGGGAACTTTGTGACTATGGTCTGGCTATTTTCGGCTGTGACAAAACTATGTTCAAATAGCAAGCGCAGTTTTGGAGAGTCCCTCCGAATGGAACATACATCAAAGATGACAATTGAAAAGCATGAGGACAAAGGGAGAAAACTGCATACCACAGTAATTTGGATTCTGTTATTTGCTGCCAGCATGATTGAAAACTTATTGAAAGGAGCACCTGAAAATCCCCTTCCAAGAGCTTTTACGTATGCTTCCTACAAAATTAAGACATCGATGATACACAATCCATGTAAGAAAAATGGTCACTGCGACTTGTAGGCCTACGATTTAAGGAGATGTTAACTAGGAAATCCAATGAAGTTCAAATGAATTATCAAAGGTGTATTAGAAGGTGTGATCCTTCTAATGCACCCAACAATCCAAAGCCCCTATGTACCCTTGAACCTAATCCATCCAAAGCTCATCCAATAGCTCACATTCAACAATTCACAATGAAACCAAGAATATAACCACGTTAAATATACACATGTATTTCTACAGATTAGACAATGTAATTGGTCATAGTACGCTTTAAGTAGTAGGTTATTAAATCAACTAAGAATCATCAACCTTGCATGGGAAAGGTACAATTTATCAGTGGCCTAAAGAATGGTAACACACGCCAAAAAATGAATCAATTGCATAAGGAAGTTATTTTTAAGTAGAGGGTCAAGAAAAGACTCACTTTAAGAGTCCATAGTTTTATAAATTCCTTTTGTTGAGCATCAGGATTGGTAATTTTTGCTAGATGATCAACTTCAGATGGAGTGAAATAACGACGAGCGAGAGATAAAATATTCTTGGCTGTCTTGCGTTTCTTCTCTTCAATGTCAATGCCAATCTGAGATAGACAAAAAAAAGTAATATTGATTGCATAAGTTCCACAGCAAATGAAGCATGGACATTTTCTATTTCTCTACTTTAGATAGTCAATAAAAAAGGAACATACAGGAGTATCCATGGTTATTCCACAGGCAATCAAAGAAGATGTGTGTGAAATATTGAAATGCAAAGGCCATTGCATCCTGCTGTCATCAGATTGCCACAGTATCTGTTTAAACATGGCCACAAACAAAAGCAAATTTAGTAGAGACTTTAACTGCAGAAAAGAAGAGTATTGTAAAGCTTAGCTTCTAACCTCTTACCTCAGGTTTGCCAAACTTGTTTTTCTTAAACTCAAATGATCTTGGATCAACTTTGCAATCTGTATCTAGTCTAGTCAAAACAAATCAGCAGCAACCGTATCAGTAATCCTACACTGATATCCAAGGAAACATTCAACACTACATATCGACAAGATAAAGTGCCAAATTTAAACACCAAGTGCATGCTTAAACTTTCATGAGGCAGATTTTAATGGAAGAATGGTAGTGCTCATTGGCTTCTTTCTGTTGTTCTGGAAAGTTGAAATCTAAATCAGAGAATGGGAATATGATAGTATGTCCTAGTCTCCTAATGTTACTATATGAATCCACTCATGACCAATACAAATACAACGATACATACATGGTTGATCATGACTTGCAAAAGTATATACAATAAATATTAATGTTCAAATAAAGGTATCCACTGTATAGAAACAACAGTATTAATCTATAGTAATAATGCATCACGCAGCTCAATCTCTACATAACTATACTTATCATTGTGAATAACAAGATCACAACTATAAACCCCAAGATTAACTGAACTACCATTGGCAATCCCCATAGTCCTAACATATATAGATTAAACCAAGAAGCTTTAGTTTATTTTATAGCTTAAGAAACCATGATAGAGAAACAATAAAACAATTACTAACTGATAGTAACACGCATGAAAATTACTGGAATGCAACATTAAATTCAATACGTAGTTGATTGTTTCATACATCTCGAGAGGGTGGTGCGCACCAGTGCACGGGACAGCACAGCACCTTTCTGCAATTTTTCCCCATTCATTGACAAAGCGGTCTTCCTTTCAGAAGGGGAAAGGAGGTCCATGTACATCTTCAGTTGGGAAGCATCATTCAACTCATCAGGCAAAATATACCAAATATGCACCTCTCTGCAACAAATTAACTCGTAAATTAGTGTATTCAGTACCTTGATGAACCACATCAAAATTAGAAGAATGAACAATTAACTGTTTTCAAATGTACAACACATGAATTATATTCTTCTAAAGTACAGCATTTAGTCAAATGCCAGAGAAAAGGTGGAACCACTATCATTTTTAATTGCTTTCTTGGGTCTGTCTATTTGCTCCCTCAAAAGCATAGTTTTGGCATCATTTCATTTGGTCTTCAAATTTGAAAAGCCAGAGGCATTGTTTATCTTACGTCATCTAGTTTAGCACCGAAACTTGATGCAGAGTTGTGCGTCATCCAAGATACCAAAGGTCCCAAGTCATGGCTCTCTTATCATACACATGGTCTTAGTCATTAGACACAGCATACTTAATGGAATATTAACTATGCTCCAGCTGCTGTGGCATGGACTCACTAAGCAAGCTCGAAACTAATTCTGAGAGGGGGGTAGAAGTGCGGAAAACATGAGGAAATAACAAACAGTCAGCAGGCAAGCATGAGACAGTTCTAGTCCAATAATCCAAAAGCTGTTTATAACATGAGTTGAATGAATAGAAAGAGGCTAAATGGCACCATCGAATTCGATTTTCTAACAATGGCGTCGTATCCCGGATGTCCATGCTACGTTTGCAGGCAGCACATTGCACGAGCAGGGCAGGCCACACTGGTCCAAGGCTAGAGCAGCGTAAACCAGCGGCACAGTGGTGGATCCCAAACTCAAAATCCACAAATGGCAGCGCTAAACCATCATCAAACTGCCCACCCCACTCACGTGAATCAACGAGTTCATAGGCGTGGTGGAAGTCGCAGGAAAAGGGATCTATGGAAGAGGATGGAATGGATCATCCCGTCCCATCCATTTCTGGCGCTCGGCGACTTCCCCTAACAAACTGCAGCGCCCGAATCCAGAGCCCCACCCCAACGATCAGTCGAGTTCACTTCTCCCCCTGACATCCCTACCTCTGAACGAATCCACGGCCAGCACCCAAACAAAACAAATCACAGCACCAAAATGCTAATGGATGGAAGGGGAAGTGCGGGCGGTACCTTCGAGACTGGAGCGGAGGGGGCGACGGGAGCGAGGCGAAGAGGCGCCCGCCGACGACCCCCGGCGTCCGGGGAGCGGGAGGCGGGGAAGGCGGCGGCGGGAGCGGCATGGCGCGGCAGAGCAGTAGGCGCTGCCGCATCCACGGGTGTCCCTCGTTTATAGCGTGCGGCGGGGCTGAGGCTCTGCGAGGGCAAGGGGTCGACGTCGTCGAATCGCTGGAGACGGCGGCACGGCGGACGGCACGAGGCGCCGGTCGGCGAAACCGATGGGCGTGGCCGCGTGGGCGGGCGGGGCGAGAGCTATCCGTCGCCGCAGCGAACGGAAGACTTTCCGTCGCTCAAGGTTTTACGGCCCAATGTTCGGCCTGTTAGCGGCAGCCTGCCAACTATGTGTGCTGTTTGGTTCAGATCCGCGGTAACGTAAATGGGATTAGATCCCGGCGCGAATGGTTGCAAGCAGATGAAAAGCGATGATTGTTTGTTTGGACTTTGGTAACGGCTGCCGGTACCTTGACGGACGGTAATGGCTGCTCACGGACCTGCGGTTCTCTTGCTTGGCCGCGACGGGCTAGGCACGACGCACTCAGACGGCGCCGGCGATGTCGCCGGGCAAGCCGCCCCTGACCGCGAGCGAGGACGTGTGCGACGTGGGCCTGAGGACCAACGGAGACGACGCCCGCGCCGCGGCCTTGACGGAGAGAGCGACGGGATCTCGCGGGTGGTTGTGCTGCTGCTCGGACGGTGCGAGGGACGAGAACCGGCGCTTGCCGGCGTCGGGCAAGATGACGCCGCGAGCGCAGGCGGCGGGCCGAGCGACGAGCTGCGGCGGGGTAGCGGCGCAGGGGAACCTCGCGCCTTGCAGGCGAGAAGCCGTGTCGCGAGAGGAACGGAGGGAGGGCGAGTGGGCGACGATTCGCATGCCGCTTCCGGGAGCCGATTGCGCCGCCGGGGGTGGGGTAACGAAGGTGTATGGGCCGGAGCCCACTCCCGCCGCAACTGATTGCGGCTGTCCAAACCAAACGTAAAGCAACGGGATCAAATCACGTCGTGAACGATTGCGGGCCAGAAAAGGCCGAACCAAACAGCACATTTTTGTTGTTTGGATGGGCCAGCCTACGTCATTTCATACTGCACGGTTTCTTCAGCACACACGTAGTAATAATTTGTGTTTTTGTTTCTTTCGCTTGTTTTGCATTTTTCATCCATTTCGTTTCCCATTTTCTTTTCTCCGCTTTAGTTTCTCTTTTTCCCTTCCATGTGTTTATTTTTTTTTTGTTCCATTTGTTTTCTTTTTTCTTTTGTTTGATAGTTTTATTTCCTCCTAGTTATAATGGAATATACTCATGCGTGTACCATATTAGTACATAATAAATCACTAGGTTTATTGACAAAAATAATTCCTTATTAACCAAAATATTGTTTTTGTTGTAAATTTCTTTTTTTAACCCTTATATTATTTTTATTTGCTGATATTTTTAAGAAAATGTTATATATTAAAATATATCAAGATATATTCAATTGAGATTTTGATGAATTATAATTTGATTTTTTAGATCTCATTTGAAACATGAGATTGTTTTTCGAATCATGTGTTTTTCCTATGGAGTCCCAATATTAGGTGTTCAAAAAAGAGTCCCGGTTTGTAGTTATCATTTTTAGTTTATGTTTTAGTAGGGCCTGCTCTCATGTGGGTCAGCGTGAATAACATCTGTGTGTATCTAAAACTGTCGAGTCGTCGCCACCCTCGTTTCATATATGTGATTGTAGCCTAGTTGTTAAGCATGACGTTGTCTCGTGTCATTTGAGCAGTCCGTCCACTCAATCAGATACAGCCCAGCAACAACCTATAGGGGCGGACGGCATTTTCCGTGACAATTTCCTAAATTTTCGCGGTATCGACGTATAACGCACCCAGAATCCATTTCTCGGCTCATCTCATTCCCACGCGTTACGTTCACCGTATGTTTATTTTGACTTTCAGCTTTTTAGTTTCTTATATGTTTGATTTTTCTTTCCATGCCTTTCTTTCCTCCTGTTTCTTACACGAGGTTTTTTGTTATCTATCTTCCATAGTTTTCTTCTTCTATATTATTTCTATGTTTCCTTTTTCTTTTAGTTCCTTGTGTATTTTTATTTTCTCTTATGCCAAATAGGCTATTTTGTTCAATCTATTTTCTACTAGTCTATTTTTTTTAATCCACTCGTATATAATTTTGGTTCTTCTATATATATAAATATTTGACATGTGATTGATATGTGTTCTGCGTATTCATATATTTGTCTTAGGTTGAAGGTTGGACCGATGTTTAAGAGGGGTGAATTAGAATTTCTAAAACTAAGGCTCCCTAAAAATTACTACTATTAAGCAAAATCTATGCAATATAAAACTAGCTATGTGTACTAAGATTTTGCTAAGTGTTGCTATTTCTACCATGGTCAAGTCATGCAACCTAGTTCCACATAGAAACTAACATATCGAGTTAGTCTAGGAATGTTGACGATGCCACACGATGGAGACACAGAGATTTTTTCCCGACTCCTCGGTAGGTGCCCCCGCAGGCTTTGCTCTCGTGCAATCCTAGAATGAGTGCGGTCTCGCCCACGTAAGGGTGGAGGATAGTGAAAGGATCAATATGTCCAAAAGGAGGGTGAATTGGACTTCTAATTTCGAAACTTGAAATTAAATCCTATCACACAAATCCAATTCAGCCCTAGTGCCTAAACAAATGTGGCTAGAATTCTACTCGATACAAAAGTTTTGCAACCTATAGCCAAGCATGTAATTCTAGTAAGGTAAAGTGCGGAATTTAAATGCGGAAAGTAAAGGAGGCAAGAAGTGACACGAAGATTTTTTTCTCGAGGTTCGGAGAGACACACGGTCTCTATCCCCAACTCCTCGTTTGGCGCCCCTCGCAAGGATTTGCTCTCGCGGGCTCCTCGCAAGGATCCCGGCCTTAAACCTTGCAAGGAATGGGGTTGGCAAAGTGACATTCGCAAAGGTCAAGCAACCCTTTGATCCGCGGAACAAGTGCTCTCTTCGGGATGCTCTTCTCCACTCCGGAACGGCAAGCTCCAAAACCGCTTCATAAGTGCCTTCGCAAAGGCCTTCCTCCGCTTCTTCCACATCTCCGGAGAGTTCGTGTAAGGCACGACCGCAGCCGTCTAGGTGATCGCAATCACCAAGAGTAATAAGCTTTGGCTTCACTTGAATCAATCTCACTCAAGAAGTTCTCTTTTCTCAAGTCTCTAGCCCAAAGCTCAAGAAGTTAAAGATTTTTTGGTGGAGATGACCTTTGAGTGTATGGAAGTGTTTCTGAGTTACAAAGGTACAAATGAGAGGAGGGGGAGCCTTTAATTAGGGTGGAGCTCAAGTACTAGCCATTGGGAGCTCCAACTCGTTTTTCTGCGTACCCACCGGACAGTCCGGTGGTATATAAAATTCAAATCCCCCGATTCGTGCCAAGGGCCTAAGAGCCACCGGACAGTCCGGTGGAATGGTTTAGCACAAACCCACATAGCTGTCCCTCAGTTTATAACGTCCGGTGGTGCCACCGGACGATGGGCTATTTTACCCGGGGACGAAAGGGAATAAAGCCCTCAGTTTATATCGTCCGATGAAGGCACCGGACATAACCTCCAGCGGAATGACATAACCTCCAGCGCTTTGATTTTGCGCCACCGGACAGCCCGGTGGTACATAAAAACTTGTTTTTCGCGTTGTTTTCAAACTGAGTTCTGAAAGGTTTCTCGAGGGACTTTCTTTTGAACTTTTCGACTTAAGTGAGTGTGTTTTAGTGAGTTTTAAGGTGCTTGAGCTTTAGGACTAAGATGCACTCGAAAGATAGACAACTTTTAGAGTGAAGAGTGTCAAGCTACTCACCTTAACCCCTCTTGATAGTACGGCCCATCTAAAACTAGCAAATAAACTCCTAAATGCCATTCTTTCAACTTTCTGGCACTTAGGGCTGAGGAAGCACTAAGTCTTCTCGCTAGCTCGATATCACCAAAGACCGTCCTTCTAGAATTTGAAGTTGAGGGTCCCCTTTTATCAACCAGTGAGCTCGATCAAAATATTCACTTGTCCTTCGTGTCGTGAACTCATTAGTAACGAGATTATGTTGTAATTAATCACCGAAACATCTACCTTTTAGGGTCATGTTTCTCACAGATGGCAAAGTGACTTCCGCGGAAGTCAAGCAACCCCGGTCAGGATATCCTCGGTACACACACAAGCCCTTTTCTCGTGTAGTCTTAGACTACTGCCTCGTCCACGCAAAGGTAGAGGATTGTTGTGGCTGTTTGGGTCTTTTGAGTCTTTTTTGCGGAGCTACCCTACCATCTCCACTATGGGAAGCTTTTGGCCAACGTGCCGAGGGCCTTCCTCTCACAAGTAAGATGACAGTCACTCCACACTCCGGAGGGTCTCGTAAGACTTACAAGCCCTACTCTTACAAAAGATAGATGCGCACGCAAGCACAAATACTAGACAAATAGGCCTAAGCTAAGATGCTATGTAAGCTCTCACTATGCCGGGATGTGCCTAGTTTTCCTTTAGTGATGGTTGGGCTCACAAAAGTGTATACGAGGCTCTTTGGATGGATGAAGATGGTGTCGCAACATTAGTGTTAGCTTACGATACTTCAACCACAATATGGAGGCCGCCCAAGAGGGTATATATAGGCCACACCTCCAAACTAGCCGTTTGGGGCATCTTCTTCTGCTTTTTTTGCAACTACCGTCTGGTGGTACACCATCAGACTGTCCGGTGCGTGTAATTGCCTCCCCCTTCGAGTCGACCGTTGCTCTGACAATATGACCGTTGGAGCCACCGGACTGTCTAGTGGCGATGTGTGTTGGCGTTGGGTCTTTGAAATGTGTCGTCCTCGGTCTATATCGTCAGGTGGCACCATCGGACTGTTCGGTGCGTTATGCACACGGACTTGGTCGCTCTCTTCTTTCACTGCCTATAATGTCCGGTGGAGGACCATCGGACAGTCTGGTGCATGGATTTGCATGGGGTCTTCAGCCTTTGTCTTGGCTCTTTATTCTTCTTCCCGGGCCTTTTGATGGGGCTCTTTTTTACCTTCCAGTGGCCCAAAAAATCGGCCCGCTGATCAGCTAGCGGGACCGCCGAGTCAAGACACTCGCTTGCACCCTAATGGCGGCTTGAGTCTTATCTAGTGTCTTTTAGGTTCTCTTTTGAGGTGTTTGTGCATCAAGTCCACCTTTTTGCACCTTGCGACTTAAACAAAATACTTGTACACAAATAGTTGTCCCATGGCATATGTTGTCACTTCAACTACCAAAACCACATTTGGGAACTAGGCACAAGGCTTAGGGTCTATTTTTCTTACAAGGGTTTATATCTTTTTAGGTATATAAATATTTGTTCTATGACTATAACAATTGTTTTTAAGGCTAATATTTGTTCCATTTATACACATGTTTGTTCTATGAGTTCATATTTACTGTTCTAGGTGTATAATATTTTGTTCTATATGCAAATCTGTGTTGAGATATTCAATACTCAATATTTTTCATAACCATTAAACATATTTTATAGTAGAACTTTTTTCTAAACAAAAAATGTTTCAATACTTTTTCAAGTTGAAATCCGTGACCATGTTCACACAAAGTTCTAAATATTTTTTATAATAAAAACATTATTTCAATATGCATGACCTAGTTTGAACTTCAACTTAGATTGTGAATCAAATATCAAATGGGTACTCCCTCCATCCCAATTTATAGGTAGTTTGTATTTTTTAGCACCAAGTTTAACCGGTTTGTCTTGTTCAAAAAATTTGCGAAAATATGAAAAATTTTAAGTTGCAGTTGAAATCTATTGTATGGTAAACTAAATCACAATGAAAAGAAACGATAATTATGAATTTGTTTGCATAAAGTGAACAAGAAGTCAAACTTTGTGTAAAAAATTCTAATAACCCATAAATTGGGATGGAGGGAGTAGATAATATGGTGTAATAAAAAATTAATTCGGCAGAAAGCAATTAGAAAACATATAAGCTCTACATCGCGTAAAGCTTAACAATTTAAACGTGGACCCAAGATCGAACGACAATTAGATTATATGATGAGGATTTATCTGAGGGTGAATACACCATTGCGTATGTGAATATTAGGTGTAAATAATTATCCTCTAAACTCGTTTTCTACAGAGTACATAGATTTTCCATTCATCTGATTTGTACACTCATTCATTTCTTGTTCATACTTTTTCTTTATTTGATTATTTCCTTGTAAATAGGACCTCAATAATACGAAGACTATTTTTCTATACTAAACATAAATCCATAGGTATAATAATCCAAATAATCATATAATAAACATTTATATAGCAATGTTTTTATCTATCTATCTATCTATATCTATATGTATATCTACTATCTATTTCTATTGCACTGTAAAAGAGTGAGTTTCTCAAAATCTTTTTTTATCTAAGATGATCCCACCGTACCTCTCACATTGTTCCCTTTGTGTAGGTTAGAAAAGATCGGAAAGAGGTGGAAAGGGTTAACCCAATAGAAAAAAAAATGTTGTCGCACTTTGGTATTTTATTTTCTCATCTCATTTTGTCTTTATACTCACATGCTATTTTCGTTGTTTTGAAAATTAATGACAAAGAAAAACGTCAATCAAACAGATATCATCACTTTTAATTTTTTTCTTTTTATTATCCGATCGATCATCTCACGATACATACGTATATACGTATTGCACGTCCATCCATACTAGTCTAAAGAAACGTATAAAGCATGGAATAAAGCCAAATATCAGGCCTCTCTCCACCACGTGTCCCGAGTCACGTGCTCCTGCACGCAGTCGATGGCTGGTGGGCCCGCACAAACACACCCTCGCTCCAGATCTCCGATCTCCCTCCGTACTGACATCGTGGGCCCACCTTACCGTTGCCGGCCTGCTCTTTCCCAGCCGGCACCCGCAGCCCCCACCGTCGCCTCTTCCCTTCCCCTCGCTTACCATTTCAAATCACTCGCTCCTCTCCACCCCCCCTACTCGCCGTCGTCAATTCCATCGTCTCCCCAATCCCCATCCACCCATCAACTCCCAGATCTCGCCGTCCCTCTCTCTCCCTCCCCCTCTCGCGGCGGATGTCCTCGTCGGCGCGCTTCGATCTCCGGGTAGAATTCTCGCACCTCGCATCGCACCCCCAGATCCGCCGCCCTCCCTCCCCTCGCCGCCGCCTCTGACACCCTCCTCCCCTTTTTGCCCCCAATGCAGGCCTCGTCGCAGCAGCTGCAGGCGCCGCCCTCGCACGCCGGCATGAGGTAAGCGCCGTCGCGCCCTCCTTTCTCTCTCTCTCTCTCTCTCTCTACTCTCTCGGGTTCGAGGTGGTTTGTTTCTGATGGCGGTAGTGTGGGGGCTGTCCGTGCAGCGACGGCGGCGCGTTCGCGAACGCGGGGAACCTGGAGCACTGCGCCCGGTATCTCAATCAGACGCTCGTCACCTTCGGATTCCCGGCCTCGCTCGACCTCTTCGCCACCGACCCGGTCCGCTCCAACTCCCTCCTCTCTCGGCCCCGCTTCACGATTGCGCATTCGTTTCCGCTGCGGGGCTTTGGTTGCTTCTGATTTTTTAGGGGTTTTACGGGGTTTCGCTTGTCGCCGACAAATCTCCGAGGCCAATTCGTGGATCGTTCTGGTATTTGGCCCTGTGGCCGTTTTCCTGGATACTGCTTAATTTTCACTAATGCCAGAATTTTCGTTGTCTTATCTGGGTTGCCGTTTGGGTTTTGTCAGATTTTTTGGATTCTCCAGTAGAAATTTGATGATCGAATGTTAGGCTGGTCCTGTGATTTTTTTTTTTATCTTCATATAGGAGTAGGAGCATTTTTTTTCTAAGTATACTCTACATTGTGAATTTTTGGTTCTCCGTGCTGTTGTACAGTAGAGCAACATCTTTTGGAATTCAGAGATCAATGTATGAAGATGGTGGTCTATTTTTTTACTGTCCTTGTCTCTCTAAACTTACCACACTTCTTTGCATCCTGTTGTGCAGGTCTCAATTGCAAGAACTTGCAATTGCATCTATGCACTGCTGCAGCAGCGGCAGAGGGACATTGAGTTCAGGGACTCAACAAATGACCTGCGGCAGCGGTGAGCCCTGCGCTTGCCACTCCTTTACATCTGGTTTCGTGTTGTAATTCAGATATTCTTAGCTAGTGTTAATTATTGGTTGTCACTAGATCTGGGTGGTGGCACAGTTAATGATGCAACATAGTGTTTGGCATCACTGGACACAGTACTGGTTGGTAGTGATAGATTGTGGACGTGCCTCTCACATGGCATTATTGTTGTTATTCATGTCTGTTTTCATGACCAGGCTTGATGATGATAGTTGATTAAATCGCTTAATTATATTAATTATGCAATAAGAGCATGGCTTAATGCCCATCCATCCATGTTATGAAACCTGAAGCATGCCTGCTCCAGCTAAAGTTTGGTTTCATAGAGTATAGGCTTGTAAAAGAGGATAGTCTTGAGAAATTGAAGTAATCTTTTGGTTATTCATTCGGCTAAGTAATAACCCATTTGCTTAAATTTTACCAGTGCACTTATTCACTGTTTTTTTACTCGATGTTAGTTCTTATTCTCCTGAACCAACCTGTACCTCTAGGCTATCTATATTGCATAAATTTGACTTATGCGCATTAGGTTATTACTGCTGTTCGTGCTTATAGCTGTGTTGAATCTTGATTTTGCTTGCCTATGAAGTTTGATTTTTTACAGTGTAATTCTGCTTTTGAATCAATACTAGATCAGGCAATTATGGAATACTGTTGTCCTTGACGTCAATCTACCATATATTTTCTTTTGTTTGACAGAACAACTTTCTGCCATGAGCCAACTCTGTCACCACCTACAGCTTCCTTTCTCCTTGTTCAACTACCTTTTTTTTCCCCTTTCAACAGTAGTTCCTATTTGCAAGTGGGCCAGACCCTTCTCTGGACCCTGCACAAGTGGGAGAGTGTGCATTGGCCTGTGAAATTGAATTCCTGTGAAAATCCTGTGTTCCAAAGTGCCCCTAGTGTTGTAATTTTTATTGCTAGCATCTCCTATTTGTCTGATATAACCTGCCGACAGTGTCAAATGTCTATCTTGTAATTAGGTGCACCTAACAACTAAATGATTTGTTCTATTTGTCATCATTAGTTGCACCTGCATGGTACTATTGTCTAGAGCCCACTCCTTCATGCTGCTGTAGTTAGTATTTTATCAACCTAGACATGATTCTGTTATCTGCTCTTTCCTATGTTTCTGCATGTTATATCAATTAGGTGAGTTGACTAATCCAGTTGATTGCAATATTTGGACAATTCTATCAGAATATTGTCATTTTTTTGTAGTAAACAAACAAAAATTCCATTTTCTGCTCGATTCCATTATACATTCATGGGATTCATTTGGGTGGCAACATTAATGTAATTGACTCATTTGGAAAATTTACCAAATGCTGCTTCAGTTTATTACTAAGAGATTATAACTAATGGCTCCATGACCAATGATGTTCAGTATGCAATCTGATATTTCGCGACTGGAAGCAAAGATTGAAAGAATGGATGCTCAATTAGCAGTGAAAGATCGAGAGCTAGCCACTCTTACTCGAACGGTTTGTTCTTTTATCAACTCCTGTTTGGATTCCTTAGTATTCAGCATTCTTGATTCTAACTTCTTTTGAATTACCAGGAGGCCAAAAACACTGCAGCTCTCAAATCTCAGATTGACAAACTGCAACAAGAACGTGATGAATTTCAGAAAATGGTTATAGGAAACCAGGTTAGGCTGCCTTATTTTACTCTTTTCCTCTGGAAATCATCCTAGCATGTCTGTTTTCTTTGTTTATGGAGAATTGCATTTATGCTTGCTGAGGGGGTGAGTTGAACCTGTTCTGACTTGCTGTCGTTCTTTAGCAAGTACGCACGCAGCAAATCCATGAAATGAAGAAGAAAGAGAAGGAATATATAAAATTGCAGGCAAGTATTTATACCTTTAAAAGGTGATGCTGTAGCAGAAACAGCATATATGACGCCACTGAAAGTATCTGTGCCTAATTTGCAGGAAAAGCTAAACCAGGTATTGATGGAGAAGAAAAAGGAATCATCCCGTTCTGGAATGGAGATAATGAACTTGTTGCAGGTGACATGCCTGTGAATCTTCTTGAATGTAAATCTCTAATGCTATTTATTTTGTATTTTGAGTCTTATTCGGTCACTTAATTTATCAGAAAGAAGGACGGCAACGTGGGACATGGAATGGAAAAAAGAATGACAATGACTATTACAAAATGATTGTAAGCAGTAATGCACTTTTTGAAATGCAGACCTGATTGAATATATTCTGAAGTTCATTGAGTGCATGTTCAGGTTGATGCATATGAAGTGAAGAAGCAAGAACTGGTGCAAGAGAATACAGATTTACGGGCACTGTTACGATCAATGCAGGTAAAGATATGCAATGTTTCAAGTTTTACTCCTTGCTTTTGTATGTTATGACGCGTGTAACAGTCTTGGATTCTTGTACTTTCATGTTTCACATACTATTGTTCAGTATTCCTTAGGTTAGTTTATTGGCTACCTGGAAAACAAATAACTGTTTTATATTTTTTTTTATTTTTGTACAAAACCTGTAGTGGCTCTATTTAATGGGCCAAGAAAACCGTGCTAGCATTTCAGGACATCAATATTACTCTGTGTGTTGATCCACACGATAATGTTTTGCCTCAGATGGATATGCGGCAGTTCCTCAACGCTCCGAATGGGTCATCACAGCCCACTGTTGCTGCTAATGGAAGACAGGAACAGGACGCAGGATCTCCTCAATCTCCACTGGGTGGCAAGACGGTATTTGTGTTCAATCTTTCTGTACATGTCGTGCTGTTGGTTTCCTCTTTTTTTTTTTCTTCCTTTTTGGTTTCACATGGTTTTCTGCCATGCAGCACATCACACTTTCTCTTTATTTATGCTAGACAACTTTTGTATAGTTAAGTCACATGATCACGATCTGGTTTCCTTTTTTTTTTTTTCCACTTTTCAGGATGTCTTTGACCTGCCCTTTCACATGGCAAGAGATCAGATAGAAGAGAGTTTGCGCACAAAAATGGCTTCAATCAAGGTAAGAACCACTAGACTGAGACTTATGTTTCCATACAATTGTAGTTTCACTATACATACTTGTTTTCGCTATTTCATGGTCTCCATTTCCGGTTACTACCAGGCACGGATGACACAACTTCAAGATGCTCAAAAAGGTGCTGAAGTAACCTCTGAGGCCACGGATCGTGAGCTTGAGCTTGAAGCTCAACTGGTTGAGGCAAGAAGCATAATCCAAGAGCAGGTTTGTCTGTTTTGTGTTTTTATATTTTGTTTACCACTTCCGAATGACAGTAGATCTCAGAATGGTAACTGACAAACTACTGTGTGGAATCCTGTCTACAGTTCACATGCATAAATTTCGGTGTTGTATAGTATAGGCTTCAACAGACAATACTTGCATCTTGAGTATCTTACATTGAATAACTAAATGTGCAGGCCTCCATCATGTCTAAGCATTTCACCAAGTCTGATAAACCAAGGTGATTTGATTTGTCTTCTCTCCCTCACTTCTCTTCAGTTCCACTCCAACTAGACCTTAAATTTGTGGATTCCCTCAGTGGCAGGAGGCATAGCGGTCTTGATGGTGAGCGCGAGGCATCAGCCGAGGTGTAAAAAACATGTCTGTAGCAAGGATCCGTTGACTGTTGCGCGAGTCGTGCAAGGCCTCCTTTTTCTTAGTAAGTACTGAGGTAGCATGTTGCAGGATAACATCGTCCTGTCGTGGTAGCACAAGTCTAGGTAGGCACTGTCTATGCAGTATGTATGATGTGCGTATGGCTAACCCAGTCACCTCTAATAGTGACATGTAGCGTAAATGTAGTTCTACTATGTGAAGAATATGACATTGTAGCTCCCTTATATCTCTGGAAGAAATGGACGTTTCGGACCTTAACAGCTTACAGGATTGTTGATCGCATGCTATTGTAGTTTGTGCAAGCAGCAGTGACTAGCCTTGACACCCTGCTGTGGCACAATCTGGTTTGCAGCGCTTCATTTCGTGCATTTGGTGGAGTGCCTGACTTTGTGCGTGCATCATCATCATAAGATTGAAACAGGACTGAAGGCCTTGTTTCAGTGCCGTGTCAGTTCATGGTTGTGGAATCAATTTTGTTACTGCATCGTTACGGGCTTGTGGATGTTGAAAAGATGCTTCTCCAACGTAACCTGAAATTCCGGGCGTGGAAGCAACAGAATCGGGCACGGATTTGGATCTTGGTTGCTTGCACGTTTCACGTTCTTCAGATCCGGATCCGTGCGGAAGCTGACTACCTACCTCGTGCGATCGCGCACCAGAAAAAATATTATCGTAGTATTTGTTTTCCGCTGTACTATATATCAACCAAGCCATATGAAACACAAGGACAGCTCATGTTCCATCATTATTTGCCCCATGGAGATCATACGGTTCCAGAAAATACAGGTAAATGAAGCGATTATCTGCATATTTCAGTGGCTAGGAGAAGCCTGCACTCTGGAATCGTCAGGCGCACGGCTTCGTGCCCGTGCCACAAGCCATGTACTATAGTCCACACTCCCACTCCCGCGTGCGCGAAACAAAATGCTGGTGAGATTGGGCTTCACTCTTTTTAACCTTGGTTGATATTGTCGTTGAAAAAAATGTGTGTCAGTTCTGGATTGAACTGCAGATTTTTAGTTTCTACTATCACTATTCGGTGGCATAATCGACAGGCAGTCCCTGTCAGGAGCGTTCATCAACGAATCTGTCACCTTCTCTTTTTTATTTCCTTCAACCGTATCCACGGGGACAGGAAGGTAGGGCAAGAGAAAGGAGTGATCGATGCATCTTGAACAGTCATGATGATTGTCAATGGATTGATAGTCCACCCATCGATCATCCCACGGCGAGTCCGAGACTCATCCGAAATCAAAGCTACCGAGATGATCGCATGAAACTCAGTATTCTTTTGAAAGACAAGCAAAATGTACTTGCATTGCAACGGGAGAAAAAAAATCCTTAACCACCTTCTGATCCATACATATAAGAGTAGCCTCGCAAATAAATTTCATATCCTATCGTTTTGAATATTTCTTTGCATGTAACCGAAATTTAGGTGGTGTTAGTTTGGTAAAAAAATATTATTTTTTACTTTCCAGCAATATATAAAACATCGAAAACGGAGTCCATATACAACATGGGTATCCATTTTCACATAGACTGCTCCTGCCGTCTGAATCGGGTTTCCAAATAAATTGTAGTCCATATTGTCTTGATGATTTCCGTTAATTGCAAACAGATTTTAGAGTGATGTCAATTGTGTTGAAAATATTGTTATTTTAGTTTTTCATCGATATATAGAACGTCCAAATCGAAGTCCGTACGTGATCTGGGCGTCCGTTTTCGCGTGGACTGCTTCTGTACTCCGGGCTCGCGAATAAATTCTACGTCATATTGTTTCAAAGATTTTCGTTGGCTGAGATCAAATTTTAAAGTGGTTTCAATTAGATTGAAAATGTTATTATTTTAGCTTTCCATCGATATATAGAACATAAAAAACGGAGTCCGTATGCGACTTGGCATCCGTTTTCGCGTGGATTTCTACTGCAGTCCGAATCTGATTCGTATTATAGCTGTGATTCGGATTATCGGATACAGGACGGAAAAGAGCTGACCAGCCGGATCCACTTGTCACGACGGATCGTAAAACCTTATTTGCTGTAATATTAGGTACGCTCCGTGGTGCTTTCTGTGTGACCTATACAGAGACTTGCGGCCACATCTTTGTGCGCTGCCCCTTTCAAGAGTTCTTAGATCTTTTGCTATGATGTGCGCTGCCCCTTTCAGCCTCAAGGTTTGGAACGGAGTTCTTAGATCTTTTGCTATGACCTGCCCCTCTCCAAATGCCGGTTCCTCGTTACTTCTGGTGGTCCAAGCTCCGTGAGACCTAACCTCGCCATCGTAGGGCGGTTTCAATACCCTTTCGCGCTCGTGTCTTAAACTCTTGACAGCTTTGGAAAGAGCACAACGTTGTTTCCGAGAGTCAGTATTTCCCTAGTGTTGCGTGAGATTAGGCTGTGTAGGGGCACTTGACCTCGGTGTTTGGCTTCTGAGTAGTCACTTCTGGGTAGCGCGGGCCTAGCCTTGCGCGTTTGTAATTAAACTTTTTTTTATCTTAATACAAAGATGTGTAGTTATTATGCGTATTCAGAAAAAAGTGTTTATATTTGTGCAAAATTTCACAGCTTCATTTGCTAGACTTATTAGAGCAGTGAAGAGAACCATATCCCTATACATAGAGTCACATACTCCCAGCACAAAAGAAATGTAAAAAAAAAATGCTTATCCATATGTTTCAGACCCAATCATGGCCCATCTTTGTTTTTTTTCTTGTTGCAAAAATCCTTTTGTATTGGAAGCAAAGCATCTTCATTGCGATAAAAAAAAAGAAAAAGAAAGCAAAAGTATTTTATAGCGGCGATGCAGGGAAGAAGATCGGCCCTAGACTAGAGCTTGTCTTCTCTGACTAGATACATACAAAAAGGGGCAACTGCAACTAAGCTGCTATCATGAATGCGAACCGTCATTGCAAACTTACCACCAACTGTCATCTGAGTTGCATTTAAAAAGAAAAGCAGTGGCCTTTATAAATTTTGCAAATGCTTGTGCACGCCTCACAGTTGTATTTTTTTTTCGAATACGCAGGAGAGCTGCGTATCTTTGTATTAAACAAGTAAAAACACATACGGTGGTTGACGGTCACCGCGCCCGAATACAAAGCCGACCTCTAACAAAATAAAACAACCAAACACGATCTCCCTAGACTCCGGATTAGTCGTTCAGGCGATCACAGCTGCGGCGCAACGAACACGGCGTGTCCTCGCCGGGTTGAGCGACGGAAAGAGCTCCGAAAGCGCTTCTCTATGGCCAGCTTCTAACTTGCTTTGGTAAATCTCATTGTACTCCTTGGTCGCGCTCTCGGCTACGGACGGGCTATCGTCTGCGTAGCCTAGACGCCACATGGCAATGAGTTCTCCTCTCTTCGCCACCGGGACTTTGGCCAGCTTCTGCGCGGCAAGGCGTTTGCTCCTCCACGGAAGCCCCTCTGCCATAGTCTTAGTCTGCCCCTCTCGAGCCGGAGACGGAGAACGAAGCAGGCCGCAGCTTTCAGTTTGCAGAGATGCAAAGAAGGCCTCCGCCTCCGCGTCGTCTGCATGGGTAGTAACCAGCCCCCCCTCGGTGTTGTCCGCGCTGACTGCCACCGCACCAGCACGTGGCCAGGCAGCCGGAGAGCACGCCGTGCCCATCGTAGGCACAGACAACTCATCAACAGCAACGGACGCGTCCTCCACGATAAACTCCACCGGCTCAGCCTCACTCGGCTCTTTAGTTGGTGTGCACGTCTTGCCGGCTGGCACAGGCTGCTCGCCCTCGCAGGCCGCGACCACGGCTGTGCATCCATACCCAAGCCCAGATCGGACCTCTGCAGGCGTGCAGGGAGTAGCCGCAACAGCAGGCGCCGTCACGCAGGCCTCAAGCTCCATGGGGTCGAACGATCTGAAGACGTCTCCAGCTGAAGGAGTCGCAGGCAGAGGGCACAAGTCCTTTTCCTGCGGGGCAGCAACAGGCTGGGCAAGCGTCACAGAAGAGGCGCCCCCAAGGCCAGTCACGCCACCGGCCCCCGCTCCACCGAAGTCCAGATTTCTTCGGCCATTCGTGCTGCCGGCGGCGGCATGTTGCTGCCGCCCGAAACGCCAAGGGCCGGAAAAGTGCTCGTGGTCGAGCCCACCGCCGTATCGCAAGGAATCCAAAAATGTGCCAAACGAAAGCGACGACGACGTGAAGCCATTGACGCTCCAAACATGAATGAATTGTTGTGTTGTACCTTAGGGTGCCCTTCTTCAGCAAGAGTGGTGCACCGACCGCGCCGCCCAAGTCACATTGCGAGTTCGGCTCCGCGACGAACAATGTCATGGCTGCTGGGATACGTACTGGATCGGCTGTCCACCTGGTGAGCCGGAAGGTGGACAGATCGGTCTTTGCAGCCATGTCCTCGTCGAGCTGTTCAACCCAACAGAAGGAAGCTAGAATCTTGGCCACCGTCATGATGCTCCACACGTGTGGGGGAATCCCAAGGATTTCAATGGAGACCTTGTGGTACAACGCCAAAAAATTGGCATGAGCGAGCCGCGTCCATGGTCAGAGTACAAGGGGTGTACTACCAACAACCACGACGCGTGCTCGAAGCAGGATGCCTCTGACTTCCGCGGAGGCCAGGAGGATGAGGAAGTTGTCCGGGTAGGACAGCTTGACAGAAAAGTCCCTAGCTTTCACGCTCGGGACGCCAAGCAGCGCAATGGTCGCTGCCGCTAGGGAGACCGGCGCACTGGAGTCAGCCGCCACCGCGCAGCAGCGCACTTGCTAGGCGCCCCTCCTCCACCCCGAAGTCGTCATCATGGTCGATGAAGCAGAAGAACTCCGTCGGTCACGGCAGAGGAGACGTGGCCTGAATAGTAACGATGGCCTCCCCATGGCCGACGCCCTCCGAACAGGGCGGAGTCGACCCGAAAGCCTCATCCCTGGTTGGGGTAGGCCGGTCTTCCACCACGCTAGGGGAGGACGGCGGGGTGGGCCCCAACGCCGCGGTGCCCGTCGGGGTAGGCGGACCCTCCTGACGTGGCCTGACGAGCCTCCGAGGCGAGCCCCCGCTGACGGCGCGCCTAGGCCTCTTGCAGTCCCTAGCAAGGTGCTGGAATCCATGGCAATGGTGGCAGCGTCTGGGCAGCCAGCATGTGGCGACATGGTGGTAGAAGGAGAGGCAGTTGAGGCAGCGGTCCCGCATCTCCGGCGGCGGCCTGAAAGCTGCGCCTTGACTCGACCCGGAGCTAGGGGAGGAATGTGGTCTTCTTCGATGTGGCTGGCGGCGCATGTGCCTCCACCCATCGCCGTCGGGAGACGAAGCACAGATGCGCCCAGGAACCCTTGGCCCCAGCCGCAGGAGGACTGACGCCCGCTCCAAGGAGAGATGCCTGCCTGTCTCGCTCGACGGCGGTGGGGAGACATGACCCGTCAAGGGAGCCACCGCTTGCTTCTTGCGCCGCCTCCCCCGCCTATGCCGGCACCGTCGCTGCCCGATCTCCACCGCAGGCGGCGGCAGGAGGGGGGAAGAAGGCGCCTCAGAGGGAACGCCGCCCTCAACGCCAGATCTAGGGGAGCGCAGGACGGCGTCGCGGCAGGGGGAGGCGACTGCACCCGGTGAGGACACATCGGAAAGGCCGTCTGCGTCCACCCATCTGCGGTACTTGGAACGGCTGACGGCGGGGTGGAAAGGCTCCGCGGCGGCTGAAAGGAGCGGGGAGGACTTACCGGAGAGGAAAGCTCCAGGACTGCTGGGCTCCAATCCGGAATAGCAGCCCGGGGGCGGAGAGGACAGGGAGGTGGGGGAGGAGAACTCCGGCCACGGGGAAGGGGGAACGGCGGAGGAGGCTGCGGTGGGGGCGACGGGGTGCGAGGAGGCGGCGATGGCAGCGCTCATCGGGCCCCATCCTATCGGACCTGGTTAAACACTCGGAGGTTCCGTAAACTCAATTTAGTAATTCTTCTTTAAATTGGTGTCAAGAGTAGAATCTGATAGGTCCAGTGCTCATCTATTGGTGTCATAAATTTACAAATATACAGAATTTGAAGTATCAAGTGAATAAGCATATTACTGCTCGTATTCACTTATTACTACTACCTCAAACACGTTTGAACTAAAAATCACACCTATTAGTGACCGGAGCGTCTAGAATATAGTAATTGACATGTCCCTCAAGAAATTTTTGCACAAGGTAACTTTTCGATTTGCTGGTTCAATTTCTTTACACATGGTTCAATTGGGCTTATTACAATCCCCAGACTTATTACATCTCTTCCATGGATCTGTTGGACTTCAGTACTTCACACGTGCAATGTGCTTCCAACTGCATCAACAAGAACCAAACCACTTTTCTCAAAAAAAAAAAAAAAAAAAAAAAAACAAGAACCAAACCACCCCCAACTAACTTATCTACACTTGTCATCTCCCCACATCACCACATTTCCATTCCAATGTACACATTTTCTTATATTGCAAGATTTACCAGATTTCTGTCAGAAAAGGACATAGCGCAGAGAGAAGAGAGATGAAGTTGGCAACCTCCCATTCCCGTCCCCGTCCTCCCCCATGGATAGAGCGGCCGCGACAGCCGCAGACATGCTCGTCATGATCCCATCGCCTTCGCCTTTGTAGCACTCCACCCTCCCCCTGTTTGTTGCCACTCCCTGGATCGGATTGGATCCCCGTCCGCCCGTTTCTTGGAGGACAGATGGCCGAAATGGCCGTGACCGTAGCGGCCGGCGCCGGCGCCCTCAGGACGTGCTCGAGCGTGTCGCCAACAGCTACGGCCGGCCGGCGTTCTGCGGTTCTGGTCCGGTGGCGCCCTCTTACGCCGGCGTCCGCTAAGCTGAGGTGAGGGGATTGGCGGTGGCCAAGATTCATTTTTTTCCCGTCCCTGGGACCTCCTGGCGCTCCATCTCCTCCTCCTCCTAGCCACCGCAGCAGCCGACTCGCTCGCGCCGGACGGGCAGGCGGTGCTGGCGTTCAAGGCGGCGGTCGTCCAGGACCTCACGAGGGCGCTCGCCGACTGGGACGCCGCCGTCGCGGCCCGCGGACCCCTGCGCCTGGAACGGCGTCGCCTGCTCGCCGGCCGCCGCGTCGTCGTGCTCTCCCTTCTCCCGTCCTCGCTCCTCCACCTCAACCTCCTGCAGCTATTGGGGGACTTGGGTCATGGATTATGGTTAGGTTCTCATATACCTATCCATACTCAGCCCATCATAGTCCATCATATTTTTTTTTTAATCCCATACCCACTAGCTATCCAACCTCCACCGTAGCTTGATTCTTGGTGCTAATTCGTATCATGATGGCATGGCTTGTTTCTTGGATCCTTTGATTCTATTTGAGATGCAGAATTTTTGTACTTGTTGGTTTTCTCAACGAAAAGGGGTTATAGACTGCAAAACAGCTTTTGTTTGGAATCATAATTGATGATATTGTGTTGTGGGTTAAGTGTTGGCACTAATTTGTGAAGCCACCAATGCGCCTAGGACGCCAACCGTTGAGCTTTTCGGTGTGTATCGATGTCGACAGATGCCTAATTTTATTTCACAGTTTGAATAAGGCTTGGAAGTCACTTTCATAAATTTTCTAAAGTGCTCATCTTTCTTCCAAGCTTGTTTTGTTCTTAACTGCCTAGTTGCATACATGCAAAACATGTTAGCTTAGACCGAGAACAAAGCAATCTAGCCATACGTTCTTAATCTCCACATATAGGATGTTTTTGTGTTAAGGATTTGACGAGATATTCATGTTTATGTCTGATACCTTTATATGGGTCGTATGTACTAAATAAAAGATAATATGATCTGCTGAGTCCATTTGCGGTGGCAAGTAGATAGCTAGCAGAAAGTTTAGGGTTTTGTAGAATTGCAGGGCATTACTTATTATTACCCTACCATAATGAAAAGCTGGAGTAAGGGTACACTTGTTTGTAGTATATCAAAAGGATTGCGTGGAGTTTTTCTCTGGAGGCTTGAAGCCTAGTTGCTGCGGAGTGCAGTGATGTTAATATGGACCCACTGTCATTTGTTAATCTCTATCTTATAGGGCCATAGTTTCTCTATATAGAACTCCAGTATATGTTTCTCTTCAGTTTGGAGTGTTTGTAACTGATCTTTTCCTCTCTCTAGATTGTCCTCTCCAGCTGTGAGGGTTCCTAGGGCTACTTCCCCTGCGGCTGTTGAGGTATATAGCATAGGTTACCCAAAAACATTGGATGAACTTGCTTGTTCAACCGCATGTACTTTGGTTAGCAGGATGGGAGCAACACTGATACAGACCCTATCCCGAAAATTATAATAGATCAAGGCTCAGATCCAGATGCAACCATTGTAGAAATAACCTTGGGTGACCGTCTTGGCGATCTTCTTGATACGGTATGTTGTTCACATAAAATTCTCAGTATACTCCCACCATTGATCAGATGATCTTATTAACATCTCCATATCATAGATTTATGAGAAATATACTGACACAACATGCTTTGTTCAATGTGCAGATGAATGCCCTGAGGAACTTAGGGCTAAATGTTGTTAAAGCTAGTGTCTGCCTCGATTCTACTGGCAAGCATAACAAGTTTGCTATAACTAAAGCGTAAGTGAATCTTCTTTCATGTGCTATTTCATCAAATATGTAAAACTTGACATGAGAAATCTCTTATATAAATTTAGTCTCCTACTTAAAACTGAATATGGCATCTCTCTTCATTGTACTTTCCTGCACCTATCAGTTCTTGCCTAGAATGAGTGACAGGAAATGCTCTACAGGTCCACCGGCCGCAAAATTGATGACCCAGAGCTATTGGAAGCAGTACGATGTACGGTCATTAACAACATGATACAGTACCATCCGGTAACTGCCTCCAAATTTTGTTTTTTTTCTTTTTATAATATACAATGTTACTTAAAGAAAAAAATCTTGTAAATCTGGTACCAGGAGTCTAGCAGTCAATTGGCTATGGGAGCAACTTTTGGGCCAGAAGCCCCTGCAGAACAGGTATTGCCTGAACTCATTAATCTCAGCGACTTATATCTTTTAAATGCCTAAGATATTGAACGAAAACGTCTGTGTCTATGGTGGTACATAAAACCATCTCATTTATCTATTGCATTTGTGAGAAACAAATGTATTTCTTCAGTGTCCTAGATTCCTAGTTGGCTCAGTGGCTGTTCATTTCTTTTTTTTTAGTCTCTGATTTGTTGCTAAACTTAATTGCATCAATAGTTGTTTTTAGCATCGCTTTATATGTGGATACATGTATTCAGTAGAACACACTTGATTGAACTCCATATGGTACAATGGCCACGAAATTGCTGCCAAGAGTTATTTTCACTCTTCTAGAAACTTGAAAAATATTTCCCTGGTTATAAATAATAATGTTCACTTGTATATTGGTAGGTTGATGTGGACATAGCAACGCGGATAGATATCTATGATGATGGCCCTGAAAGAAGGTATGGAATATTTCTCCTTGTGCAACTTTCTTCAAATTGTAAGGAAAAATATAGTGTTTTGTCATCATTCAAAGGAAATCATCTTATCCAAATCAACATAAGAATTTAATTGCCTGATTTTGTCTGAGTGCTTTGAAATAAAACACTCTGGAATATCTATCTGTTCAAGATATGCTGGGTTTTCCTCGCTTGATTCACTTGTATTACTTCATCAATGGGAAGTGCTGTATTATTTGAAAATGTGTAGTCACTAGTCAGTAATATCAAAGTGATTTAAATCTACTATGTTGTTCCATGTCAGCTTACTTGTGGTGGAAACAGCGGATCGTCCAGGGTTACTGGTTGATCTTGTTAAGATCATCTCAGACATTAACATTACTGTCCAATCTGGAGAGTTTGATACTGAGGTAGTACAGCAGCTGCACAAAGTTTCTGTTCATGCAAGGAAAGGTTCATCTCCTTACATTCTGGATCTTGTAGGGGCTACTGGCTAAAGCAAAATTCCATGTCAGTTACAGGGGCAAACCACTGATGAAAGCTTTAGAACAGGTAAGTGTAGTGCCCACACCCCCCCCCCACCTGTTTCCCATAAAACTCATGCCAGTACTTTTTTTTTTGCACTTGTTCTGACTTATCTCACATCTGCAGGTTCTTTCCAATAGCTTGCGCTATTTCTTGAGGCGGCCAACAACAGAGGAGGGCAGCTTCTAGCCAGGTGATGATTTTGATGAAGGCCCCCCCTCAAACACGCACGCGCACACCTTTCAGTCATGAACTGGATATCATCACCAAAGTTGTTGAAATGCACACAACGACGGAGGTATACTTCATGTTATGGCGCCACACCAAGATAAGGTGTTTTTTGTTCCTAGGCAGGGGGAATCTGCTGTATGCGAGTCCAGAAGATTGGTATTCTTAAGCATGTACGTAACATGTAACGCATGATTATTTTGCTACCTGCGATACATGTTTGGCGATAAATAAGATAGAACATTGCGGGGGCCATCATGTACCGTGTTACATCCCACTGTCAGATTAATGAAGTTACAAATAACAGTAGTCTTGTGTGTAAAGTTGGACAAAATTTCGTTGAGCCAACGGCTGATGTCCTCCATAAGTTTGGAGTCTCGTGGCAAATAAACTCGTTGACAGCTTTGGAGAGCACTGGGATTATGCGGGCACGAGAGACAGACTTCATCCATCACATCCATTGCAAGAACAATTTATAAACACAAGACACTGTGTGACAAATCAACGAGAGAAGCATGCATATGCATGCTGCTAGTATAGTTTGCCTCCCAAATGTATTAAATATATATAGTTTCAGTACTAACAAATTGTATTTGTATGAACCAAAACAATTAAAAACACGCCGTAACAATTAACTACGCGAGCGAAGCGACGACGCCTGCGCTTGCAGTTGGCGCCCGTCGCTGAAAATGCGCGACGAGCACGAAGGGCGCGCGGTCAGTCAGTCATCAGACGGTGTAGTGCTGCTGGATCCCGTCCATGTCCAGCCCCTTGAGCTTGACGACGGACTCGACCTGTCCCTTGAGCGTGCTGAGCTCCCTGAGCCTGGCCACCTCGGCGCGGCGCTTGGCCTGCTCGGCGATCTCCGAGAGCTCCCTGCCGCGGTCGCCGGCGGCGAGCTCTGGCGTGTGCAGGCCGTGCAGCGTGCGCTGCGCCGTGGCCCACTGCGCCTCCCGCTCCTCGATGCCGTAGTCCTTCTTGGTGGTGAAGGCGATCTTGTGGTCCAAGAGCGTGTCCCAGGCCCTGCCGCTCAGCGCGTACCGGATGGCGAACTTGAACACGTCCAGCGGCAGGAAGGTGACGGCGCTGTAGAGCCAGATGACGCCGGACCACTTCCACCCGACGCCGCGGATGCGCGCGAAGCCGATGGTGGGCAGCGCCGCGAGCGCGGTGGCGAAGACCTGGGCGACGACGAAGGCGCCGCAGAGGAGCAAGCCCGGGCGCTCGAGGAAGCACCAGCTGCGGGAGCGCGTCACGAAGATGAGCGCCTGGCTGATGATGCTCACCTGCAGGTAGAGCGCCGACATCATCTCGTCGGGGCGGCCGTGAAGCGGCCGCACGCCGAACGTGGCCGTGAAGAAGTCGGTGCTGCGCATCGCCCAGAAGAAGAGCACCGTCATGAAGGCGAGGTACGAGCCGTAGACGACGCCCGTGACGAAGATCTCCTTCAGCTTCCAGCTGTCCGGGTGAGGAGACGGCCTCACACGGTCCTTGGCGATGGTCATGATCGTGCCTGCATTTTGCAGTATGTATTTGCATTTGCATTGTCAATAATTTGTCATTCAGACTTCAGTAAGACCAAACCAATGATTGACAACGATCGAGTTTGTTGCTGACAAATGAACCCGCGTACCGTCGTTGAGGATGGCGATGACCAGGATCATGAACGGCGAGAAATCGAACTTCCAGATCAGGGCGATCAGCATGAACCCGAGCTGCAGGTTCATTCACCATTACCACAATTATATACAGTAGCTGAGTAGCTCGCGCAAAACAGAAAAAGAAACAAACTTACCACTATACGGATTGTTATCGACACCGCGTAGATCTGAAAGTTATTAATTAAACATGATGACAAAGAAGAAAGTTCAGTCAGTCCAAGCAGAAGCAGCAAACAGGTCAGGTCAGGTGGTGGATTGGATCAGTTCAGCAGAATAGAAGCAGCTCACAGTGTAGTTCTTCATCCTCTGGAAGATGGAGCGGCTGGTGAGCACGGCGCTGATGATGACGCTGAGCCCGGGCTGGGTGAGCACGATGTCCGACGCGCTCCTGGCCGCGTCGGTGGCGTCGGCGACGGCGATGCCGATGTCCGCCTTCTTCAGCGCCGGCGCGTCGTTCACGCCGTCCCCGGTCATCCCGCAGATGTGCTTCCTCTCCTGCAGCTTCCTGACGATCTCGTACTTGTGCTCTGCGTTGATCGTCAAACATGCAAGATAGCATCAGCAAACTTCAGAATCAGATTGGAATTGCATTCTGGATATGTATAAAAGTCCTAAATCAGCAAACTTCTTGACGATCTCTCTCTCTCTCTCTCTCTCTCTCAGTCTCACTCACCCGGGAAGACTCCGGCGAAGCCATCGGCCTTCTCGATGAGATCGTCCACAGGAATGGAGGCGATGGCTTCGTCTTTGCACTGCCCCAGCAGCGCCGACGAGGGGTACATGTTGCTGCCCATCCCCAGCCTCCTGCCCGTCTCCTTGGCAATGGCGAGCTGATCACCTGTAGTGATAATAATCTTACAATTAGTCAGATAAACTACCCCTAATGAACAAGTAGAACAAATAAATTTGATCGAAAAGAAAAAGGCATCCGACCGGTGATCATCTTAACGTTGACACCCAGGTTTAGCGCCTGCTTGATGGTTTCTGCGCTGTCGTGCCTGGGCGGGTCGAAGAGGGGCAGCAGGGCGACGAACTGCCACGGGCCGCCGGGGCTGTCCTTGCGCTTCTCCGGCACTGTCTGCCTGGCGACGGCGAGCGACCGCAGGCCGCGCTCGGCGTACTTGTCGATGATGGCGTGCACCCTGTTCTTGACGTCGTCCGTGCAGCCGCACAGGGCCATGATCTGCTCGGGCGCGCCCTTGCTGACGCGGTGCCAGGTGCCGTCGGCGAGGTCGACGTAGGTGAGGGCGGTGCGCTTGTCGACGGGGTTGAAGGGCAGGAAGTGCACCTCGTGGATGCCGTCCCTGGCCTCCCTGGGGTCGCCGAGCATGCCGACCATGGCGGCGTCGATGGCGTCCTGGTTCTCGACCCTGGACGCCCTGGCGGCGAGCAGGACGACGTCGGCGGCGCTGACGCCCGGCCTGGCGAAGATCTCGATGAGGGCGTGGTCGACGCTGAGCTTGTTGATGGTGAGCGTGCCCGTCTTGTCGCTGCAGAGCACGGTCATGCCGGCCATCTCCTCGATGGCGGTCATGCGCTTGGTGATGGCGCCCTGCTCGGCGAGGCGGCGCGAGCCGATGGCCATGGTGACGGAGAGCACGGTGGGCATGGCGATGGGGATGCCGCCGATGAGCAGCACGAGGAGGTTGTCGATGCCGTCACGGTACCTGCGGTGCTGGATGGCGTACATGACGACCACCTCGACGACGATGCCCAACGTGATGGCGGCGATGCAGAAGTTGCCGATGGCCTTGAGCACCGTCTGGAAGTGGCCCACCTGGTTGGTGCTGTCGACGAGGTGCGCCGCCTTGCCGAAGAAGGTGTGCACGCCGGTGGCGATGACGACGGCCTGGATCTCCCCCTGCTTGCAGGTGGAGCCCGAGTAGACGCTGTCGCCGGGGCCCTTGGTGACGGGCAGCGACTCGCCCGTCAGCGCCGACTGGTCGATCTTGAGCGGGTCGCCCTCCAGCAGCCGCGCGTCGGCGGGCACGATGTCGCCGAGCTTCACGCTGACGATGTCCCCCGGGACGAGCACGGCCGCGTCCAGCTCCGCCCAGCGGCCGCCTCGGAGCACCTTGGCCCGCGGCGCGAGGTTGGCCATGAGCGCCTGCGCCGCGCTGCCGGCGCTCGTCTCCTCAATGTAGGAGATGGTGGAGTTGAGGATGAGCAGCACGACGATGCCGACGAAGTCCTGCCAGTCGGGCGGCTTGCCGCCGCCGTTGGCGAGCGCGATGGCCATGACCGCCGCCGCCTCCATGACCCACGAGAGCGGGTTCCACATGAAGCCCAGGAACTTGAGCACCTTGCTCTCCTTCTTCTCCTCCAGCTTGTTGGGGCCGAAGACGGCGAGGCGCGCCTGAGCTTCCTCCTCCGTGAGGCCTTGCTCGTTGCATCTGAGGCTCTGGAACACCTCCTTGATGGGGACGTTCTCCTGCCATCATGCATCGTCACAAACAGACAGAAATTAGCAGCTAGGACGACGACGACGCCATGAAAAATCTGCACACATGCAAGCTCGCCCTGGAACAGCGACGTGATCTGTCTAATCAATGATTAATTAGGAGTAGCAAGCAGACTATAGCAATCTAGGGTAGCAGCAGCGATTGATGATGAGTCCAGCCGGAAAAAGTGCGCGCGGTGGTTGCAGATCACAAGAACAGGATATGGAGAAAAAGAGAAATCTTTGCAGCAGGGCAGGACTGGAGGAGGGAAATAAAACTGGAAGCCGCATGGTGCGGCTTGTAACCCGTGAATCAAGCAACGAACGAGAAAAACAAAAAGGGAGCGCGAGAGGAGGCATCTTTATCTCGCTAGCTTCACACGAGTGTAAACTACTGTGCTGGGCTGCTGATGAGATGGGAAGGATTCTATGCCTGGCTGCAGGTAGTACATGTTCTTCTTTTTTGAAAAAAATTGGTCTATATATATTTCATGATCTCTATCATCATCATCATGATCATATCAGGTTTGTCATAATGGGTAGTAGGTATCTGGCACATCTCACATATACGAGTACAGTTACAAGGAAACAAATCGAAAGATACTAAGGAAAGTATATCCTGCTCGTCCAGATCAATAATAAGAACCGACGATGGAGGACGACGAAAATTGCAAAGAAGAAAGACCAACAAAAGCAGACGACAGAGGCAGGCATAGTGGTTGGACGACTCTCGTACCAGATCGACGGCCTCGTTCTTGATCTCCTCGAGCCCCGCCATGTCGTCGAAACTTGCGCCGACGACGCCGATGAAGGCGAAAGAAGTGGCGGCCGGCGAGGACGGATGGGTTGCAGGGGTGACGCGGCGAGGCGAGGGGGCGCCTCAGCTTATATAGGGGCGGGGCAGGGCCGGCCGGCCCCCCTGCGTACGTGCCGCAGTGCTTAGGCTATCGTATGCCCTTGTGGTTTGTTTTCTGTCTAGAGCCAAAAGATGGAGGGCGGTACAGCACGTAGGTACTCCACATGCTGTGTGCAATGGGATTCTGTTTGATTTGATTTGATTTGATTTGGTACGTGCCCGCGTAAGACCCGTAACGTACCTACACGACTAGTAGAGAGTATGGAATGTCTTATTAAGTTGCCGAGGCTCACGCCGGCCGTGGTGGGCTCATTTAATCATCTACCACGGTCCACGGGCCGAGATATTCTTTTGCAACGGCCAACGGCCCTGCATGGAAAATAGATTTTCATATGACACATGGTGTTATGAAACACACCGCCATGACATTTTTCTTTATTTGGTCTCCTTTCCTTCTTTACTAGTATTCTTACAGTTATCTCATTAATTAATTAGCTAATGTTCGAACCAAACACTATCCAGCTAATAGGTTTCTGGCCAACAATTAGCTAGTTAATTTTATCTAAGAGCCATTAGTCAACTAATCATTAGCCGCTAATGGAGCCAAACATGGCCTAAAAAGAATAGTGTAAGCTTTAATGATCCCAAAAGTTTACGTAAAAACTCTCCGTGGTCTCTGCATAGCTAGGATAACCACACATGGGTCTTAGGTAAGTGCCTTCAAATGTCTTGGGTCCAGAGGATGAACAAAGAAGAGGCCACAAGAACAAATCAAGTCCAAAGGAGCAACATAGGGACTTTGCCTATACAATGGATCAACGGATGGACGCATAGGTACATTGTGTCGGTCCTGCTTTAGTCGGTGACAAAACTTGAGGAATCAAAGGAATACACTCATTGGATCAACCGCAAGTAAACTACACACATCGTTCGATTGTTTAGAAGGTGAAGATTTGGCCAATAATTTATACTCATCGGATCAATCGATGTTGACGTCAATATGTTCATCAGTTGAGTTACACAAAGAGGGTTTTTGACTTGTGAGAAATTTACAATTATCAAATCAATTGATGTGGGCATTGGGTCAACTGAAGATGAGAGCATCAATCAGTTGCATTGGTGCATCTAATATGGCTGTTACGTTGGAGCATAACTGTGAGTTGGGAGTGTGTCTCATTGGATCAATTGATGATGGGCAAGGGGGGAGGGGGGTGCAATCAGATCATACGATGTTAAGTAGTTTCGGCAGCGACTTTTCCCAACAACACTATTTGGTGATGGAGGCTATTTATAGCCCTAAGGGGCTTAGCTGAGGAGGTTGGAGGTCCCAAAGGGCGTGGAGGCGCTACTCAATGTTTTATCTACTCCAACCATCATATGTAAGCTCAGTGTTCCATCCAAGCTTGAGATAGCTTTGTTTGCCAGTGTCGGAGGCCTAGTTATATGGTTAGTTCTTAAGAGATCAAGCCGAAGAGAAGCCTTCATGCATATATTGTAACTCTTTTACTTGAACTTTGTATTTTTTATCATTCAAAGCTAACTAACTTGGCTCAAACTACCCCTATGATCAACTCAACCAACACATGCATATATATATATATGTCATATGAGATGATGCAATGCACATGAAAAAGCAATGGAGGCACCACTGATGTCAAATTTACTTAGTCGGATACATCATTTACTATGCTTTATTTTACAAGACATCTTGTATAAACAATCAAATTACAACCTTTTCATGTATGGAAATGTCTCTTATACACAGAGACACATCTAATATGGTACATACAATCAGATGACTCATAAGTGATGATTTACAATAACGAACCGTCTTAAATTAATATGAGACATTTATTATTACTACGTGATGCTCGTCACATTTGCCTTGCTAGGTGTTCAGACGACTCAGCTGAAGCGGCAAAAGTTGTGAAATAGCTAACCAAAGGATATATCTCGTAAATGCCCCAAGGGTCTAATTAAGACAGGCCATACATCATTGCATATGACACATCGAGATAGTTAAACACAAAATGGCTCGCTTTCATTAGGCACAGTATTTTGGTGTAGCAGGTACACACATCTAATTGTACTGAACCAGTCTTTTGCGTGCATGTATCGACATTCTCTTTGCATGGAAAGAAATCAAGGAATTATTCCCTGTATATATAAAAAGGTAAAGGAGCTGGATGGGTGCAGGGTTGACAGAGCCAAGAATAAAGGCCATGGGCCACCATGAGAGCAGAGCATATGCATGTGTGCAAGCATGGTCATGGAGTATACCCCTTGCCTCTCATGCATGCCTGCCTCCAATAAGCACTGTACTATGTACTATTCCTAGAGAAACGGAGATATATGCATCATGCTTTTGGTGCACACGTGAAGGAGCAAACACTACTACTCACGATGCAAATCAACATCATACCCAGTATACTAAATATTCTAAGACTTGGTCGATTAGATGTATATATGTCGCCCTGCATGCTTCTTTGCTGATATATCGATTCCTTGCTTGCCTGCAGGGACTCCATGAGGAGCTTGATATTGTGACTCCATCGACATGACAGTTGTGTCTGCTCCTTTAGTCTTTCCTGCCTTTTGCGTTTAGTATATTTTCTTCGAAAGCATGTGTATAAGATTCATAGCTTGGAGTGGTCTGGCATTCTGGCTTAACTTGGGTTAATTTGGAACCAAGATGCCGTACGTAGATCTCACCTCATAGCTGAAGACATGGTGGGGTCAAGTCCACTTTCAGCAAAATGAGTCATTTTTTAGGAGCAGGAATCCTGCTGGGAAAAAAAAAGGAGAGAAAAGACGAGATAAAATCTAACCTCCTACAATTTATTTTAATTGCAGGTTTGGCAATAAATATCTTCCTCCAACGTTATTCTAATAAACATTTCGTGGCATATCCTAAATTATCCCATCTCCACCCCAAACCGAGGTGGATCGGTTGGTCTTCATCCATTTATGTTTTTGAGATTAAGGAGAATTGCTTTGAGAAAAAAAAAATAGAAAGAAGATATCTAGGATGACCACCTATATGAGAAAATACTTAGCCTGGATTGTGGGGATTGGAGTCGATTGGGAAAGATTGAGGAGGAATTTGATTTATTGTGAATTTAACTCACCCAATCCCCACAACGGAGGGATTGAGAAGGATTTTGATTTATTGTGGATTCAAAACCCAACCCAATCCCCACAATCCATTTCAATCCGAAAGTTATAAAACCAGGCCTTAGGAGGACTGTTGGAGATGTTGAAAATTAACCTCTCATTTCCTAAATCTTGTTGTATGTTGATGCATGATGCAAACTTCTAGGAGGCTCTCCTAAAATGTAAAATCTTGTCCAGTGACCAACGATTTCTGAAATATAATTGAAGTAGTTACCAAATTTTTTTAATTATGCTTTAACAATTTCTAAGTAAAAGGAGCTCAACCATTTTTGAATTCTCAAGCCAAATTCTAATTTTATAAGCTTTGCAATTTCTGAACACACCCCTACAACGTATGTCTAAGTGAATCATTCAAAATTGTACATCAATCTTGAGACCTTTTATCATGGAAATTACATTTGACTGAGTGTATAGGAAAAACTACAGCTTTAGCTGCATTTGTCATAAAAACACATCATATTGATTTATGTTTCACACGCTCAGCCCAATTATAACATGTAGTTTTTCTTATAATCACTTAATTAGTGCCCCTAAATGTTTAGTATTCCGATACAATTGATTAAATGTGTCTTTATCATTGGTCACTGGATCGTCTATAGCTAATGCATGGAGATGAACACAAACTGCAACCTCTATCCTCACACGAATTTGATAAAAAACTTGATCAAATCTTGTCTAGATCTTTTGTAATTTTAGAGTTACAATGTATAACCCATCTAGGAGGTAATCCAAAAAAATCCAATCAAAATATATTTGACTGACCACAAATTAATTCACACAAGAGATCGGTACAAGTTTATGTTATTTTGTTGAGATCTTGAAGTTGGGTGAGCACATGGTAACCCTAAGATCAATCCATGATTTTTATGAGTTCACATGTCATAGAATCACTAAAAACCAATCCCCCGAAGGCCCAAACAAAGGACATGAAGTAATCACCAAAAGATCCTGAGAACAAGGGTAAAGTGAGAGATTTGAGATAGATCGTGAAAACACACACAATTTAGCCTTACGAGTCCATAAGAAAACATCCAAACACTTAGACTACACTAGGAGCAAAAAAGTCCATAAGAAAATGGCTTCAAAGATAGCTAAAAAATAGTTTCCAGATCTTGAAAAGGAGGAACATGTTGGGAATGGAATTGAACTTTGGATTGCTTCAATATGTATGATCACATGCCACTCTTAGTAGCCTATAAATCTTGAATAAAGTGAAAGCTCAATGAAGTTTTGGTGACTTGCTTCTTGGTGTGCTAATTGATTGTCAACATATGGACTGTGTTTCGGGTGAGTCGGATGGACCGACAAAGCTACATGCTTTGAGAAGACACATAATTGTTTGATGAGTCAATTCCCTCGTTGCCACCAGAAATTTCATGGATTCCTTGAGTACCATTGAAAATTTTCATTTTCCTTGTTTGCCACTGTATAAAATTTGTGTTTCCCTACATGCCACTTCCGTTAGATTCTGTGAAATTTTAGTCACTGATAACCTAGTCCCACCAACTGCCCCTTTGTTATCTCTGTTGACGGCCGCTCCCCTTTGTAGGACCAAAGACTGCGACTAGAGGGGGGAGGGGAGGGGGTTAAATAGAAGCACTTGAAAAATTGAAACTCAAACCCCCACGCGGCCAACATAGAAAAACACACAAACCAAGTTACGTCCACTAAACAGATACGTACCGGATTCCTAGCGAAAGCACTCAAATCAATGTCGGTGTTTGATACCGGCAATGCACCACGGGGTGTGTCACGTGATGCTTTTGGGGTGGTGAGATCGGCGTAGCTCGATGGTTCGCGTTGAGATGCGACGAAACACAAGGGTTTATACAGGTTCGGGCCGCAATATGCGTAATACCCTACGTCCTGTTTGAGGTGAGTTGTATTGATCTGAGTTCTCGAGGTTACAATGAGGGCTTGGAGGCTTGGTTGCTGGTGCGCAATGAGATGATCAATTGTCTATGTAGGGGTCCCTCACCCGCCTTATATAATCCGGCCAGGCTTGGGTTACAAGTCGGTTTCTATCTACGAGTCCTACCCGGCTTGGAATCCTAAAGAGTACACATAATCTACGATTATACGCTTCCTTTTTTGACTCTTGCTGCTTCTGGAATATAGAGTCCGAACCAACTCCTTTATGCCTTTCCTGAATTACAGCGTCTTGACTTGAAGTCATCCGTTCTCGAGCCCACGAGACCAGTCGGCACCCTGTATGGGGGCCTGCTGTCTCTATTGGGCCCTCTAGTGGCCCATGTACCAAATCCACGCCGTGAGGGCACAGGGGATATCTATCCCCTACAGTCAACGCCCAAAAGAACGGACGCAAAATGAGCTAAAACCAGCGGCGAAAAGCCTACATCAGAGAGCTCCAGATAGTCCTGTGGTGAACCACCGTATGGTCCTGTGGTGAACAACCATATGGTCCTGTGGTGCCATTGGACGGTCTTGTGGTGAACCACCTGATGGTCCTGTGCTACCACTGCATGTTTTGGGCTGACAAAAACTGTAGACCGGGAAAAACCTCAAAAACCGATCCAAAACTTGCCTAAATGAACTCCAGACTTCACCAAACTTTGTAGGGACCTAGTTTAACCCATGGAGAAGCTTTTTCTAAAAGATCAAGGCCAAAACCCCAAAATTTCTCCATGGATCTAACTCTCGCTGAAGTGAAGCTCACAAGGCAAGAACGAGGAAAAAAGGGAGCTGCTCGTGGATTTAAAGATTGGGCAAGGAAAACCACAATCCAACCACATCCTAGCAGTCCAAAACACCCGCAATAGAAGGGATTCAAGCTTGGCCAAAGAAAACACCGAAAAGCTTGGCGTGTCGTGGCCCAACTCACCTAGGTTTGGGTAGCTTGGGTTGCTGTTTTGAGCCGAAGCTGCCAAAGCATCCTTCACACGTCATCACGCCATGCACTCGGGTTGGAGCACCAAGGTGGCACCCGGCTTCTCCAATCCATCGTAGTCGCCTCACAGTCCATCGAGGACTTACACCAACGTTGCCGAGCTGCCCCTCCGTGTACCGAGCTTCCATGACAACCGACGTCGAGACTTGCCTCCAGTCCTTTGATTGACTTTTGACTCAGTCCATCGAGGTCTTGTGCTTGAGTCCATCTAGGTCTTCATCATCTACCTCCAGTCCATCAGAGGGCCTCCAGTCCATCGAAGGTCTTGTACCATTGATAATCACTCACCATACGAGGAGAGCAATGAGGCCGGTCCATTGGCTCTCACCCTTGCTGCGCACCCTCATTGCCTTGCTCACCAACGAGTGCCTTGACATCATATCGATTGATTTACATGCTGCTTTGCTGCCTACATTGAGTTAACCAAAGGCCAAGGGATCGTATAGGCTAGACCGGCCGCTAGAGGGAGGGGACGTGGAAGAACCTACCGCGGCAAGAGATGAGTCAGGCTCAGAGGCCTGCAGGCACCGGAGGCTGACCATGACACGACAGCATGGGGAGCACACCCTGCACGCATGCACGCAGTCTGGTGGCCTACCACCATGACCCCGTTGGCAGCCGCCCCTGCTCCTCAACCACCAACTCCAACGAGCCTGCTGCTGCTTTGTCCTTTGTTCGGTCGTCTGGCTTTGCTCTGTATGCACCTTGGCTTGCAGTGGCGCAAGTAGCGACCGGCATCACATCTGCGTCGAGTACACTGTCGCTAGCAATGATTGGACCTGCACGCCGGTCGGGCGGCGGAGGCGTAAGGCAACCAGGGCGCGCGGCGGTGCAGAGAGAGGAGCGAGGAGAGCGACTGAGCGACACAAAAAGAGGCCGCGCAGCCGCTGCGGGGATAATGGAGGGGCACGTGTGGGCCCAGGCTATCAGTGACTAGACATTCATAGGATTTAACGGAAGTGGCACACAAGAATTTCAAACAGTGGCAGACAGAGAAAATGAAAAAAATTGATGGCACCCAAGGAATCCATGAAATTTCCAGTGGCAATGAGGGAATTAACTCTTGTTTTGACTCGTGGTGTCCAAGTACATGGACTATACTATAGTTAAGGGTGATTGGCTTGAAACCGATGAGTACACATATTGACATACTTTGTGGTGGCATGAGGGTGAGCAGGAGGTGCACGCATATAACCATGAGACTGTAAAAGGTGGTCGATTCGAGGCCAAAGAAAACCAAATGAGGTTGTGGACAATCCATTCCAAGCCCTAGGAGGAGCTATAAGAAGACATGAGTGTGGGTAAGTCAGGGCGCCATCGAATCAGGAGGACTTGGAGGTCATGGCTCGTGGAGAAGGACACATGTCAAAGCCAAGTGGTTTAATGTTTTGAGCCTCAAAACCATAGAGGTGGATGTTTTGGTAGTTTGGGACTCAAAGTTCCCTACATGGTAGTGTCATAGTTTGGGTCTTGAAACCATCAAAGGATGATAGATTGGTGTTGATCGAGTTACAGGGGAGCCAAGATGTCTGACTATACATATGTCAACATCGAAGAGGATTTTGGTGGTTTCACCTAAAAAACCACCCCAATGGTGGTTTTTCCGTTTCACTAAAATTTGTAGGTGGAGGCGTGGGTTGAAGTACATGTCACCATCACATAGCTTGTGTACGAGGCGAAGGAAAATGCTTAAGGCATCGCATCTATCCGATTGGATATTATGTATCTTTCTGTTTTTATGCTTATGAGGCTTCTAGTCTACATGTCTTGTTTAAGGGTATTTTTGTCTTTCAAATGTGCCTATTTATATTGATAGAGGGATGCAGTCATCTTGAAGCCTTGAAACCTAAACTTTATTCCCATAAGAGAAGCGAAGAGCTTCATGTAAGAGAGTTGAGGTTTGAGACATTTGGGCACCCCTAACCTTGTTTGCCCACTAGAGAGGGAGGAGAGAGGGAGTGGGAGTGGGCGAGAGGGAGGGAGAGAGAGAGGACGAAGAGCAGTGGCTCTAGTTTGTGACCTCTTCAAGGCAATCAAGTTGTTACCGTCTATTCACCTCGGTCCTTAAACTTGCACGGGTGTGTCAGGCTGGTCCATAAACTTACAAAGTTATGCCACACCAGTCCCTAAACTTGTTTTGGGTCTCAAATCAAACCAATCGGATGGTGGTCTCACCATGGGAGGCTAGAGCTAACATGTGGGGCCCACATGTCAACCTTCTTCTTCCTTCCCTATCTCCTCTATCTTATCAAAGCGCTGCCCTCCTCTAGCTCGTAGTGGCGGTGCCGCCTCGTCCCTCCCTTCCTCTGCTATCTCGCACCTCCCCTCCTGCACTGGCACCACCGCGTCACCCGTGCCTATGCTGAACGTCAAGAATAGCTTCAGCTTGCGCACTACTCGAGCTAGGGTGCCGCGTTGAGGCTGCTCCGCCTCTGGTAACTCGACGGTTGAGCGAGGCTGCCGCTGTCGTCGCGCCACTGCTCATGGTCCATCTCGCGGCAGCACCACCGCGCGCAGTCCCTCCTTGGTGTGCTTAAGAATGGAAGGATGGACATCACGACCGCATCAACTTTACTTGAGCACCAACACGCCGCGGCATCATTCCTGTCTCATTCGTGTCCTGAGCCACACACCTCGCTGAGTGCATGGCACGAAGCTGTTGCGCCTCCCCGAGGCGCCACCCTTCCTATCTTCAACTTGAAGTGGCAGCGCTGTCGCTGCCCGAGCGTGCCCCTTGTCTGGCCCTTTGTAGGATCGAGATTACAAGCTAAGGGGGAGGGGGTGAATAGACGGTAATACTTGAAATCAAAGACACTAAGCAAATTTAATTGGAACCACAAGAGATTTTAAATCTTCTAGCCTATGTTGAGCTAGGTGGGTTTGCAACCTAGGGCGACAAGATTGCAATTGAATCTCTAGTAAAGTAAGTGCTCAAGGTAAATATATGAAAGTAAAGTGAGCAAATAAATAACCACACAAGAGACTAGATTTTTTTCCTATGGTATCGATGACTTGCCGGTCACCCCTAATCCATGTTGAGGTGGATTCAAAGCATCCAACTACTCCTCTATCAAGACTCCACTTGTTCTTTGAGCCAGATTGGTCAATGAACTTCTCAAACCTCGATTCCACTAGAGTTGCTTTTCACCACTCCGGTGAGGCAAGCACAAGGCCTCTCACAATCACCACCACGGCTCCTTCACAATCTTCTTTGAAGAGCTCAATGGGAAACCACCACTAAGCCATCTAGAAGGCGGCAACCTCCAAGAGTAACAAGCCAATGACGCTTGGTTGATAGACTCCTAGTGCCTCAAAGCTCATACAATCGATGCAAAACACTAGGAGGCTCTCAATCTCACTAGAATGTGGTCCCAAGCAATATGAGTGAGAGAGAGGTGAAAGAAGGCTCAAGAATGCTCAACAAGTGTTCCAAATGGCCAAGAGAGGTGCTCAACCCCTGGGCACAAGATATATATACACCCCCTCTCCTCTACTAGCCGTTATGAGAGAAATACTCTAAAACAGGGAGTTCGCGAATTGTTTGTAGTACAAAGCACGGACAGCCCGCACTTGAAAACCAACAGCTAGTTTCATATTAAATGTTTGTCTAGTCACTCAAAAATGAACTGTGGACAGTCCGCCTCATAGGGCTCGAATAGTCCGCCATTCACGCAATTTGAAAGACAAGGTTCTGCAGGACTGGATGTGCCAGGACAAATGACCGGTGGACTGTCCGCCCAGGGGGCCTAGACAGTTTGCCGTTCACATGAAAACCCCCGGTAGAAACCTCCAGCTCCCTAACAAGCTCCAGGTTAGTACAGTGGACAATCCATACTCCAAGGCCGGACAGTCCGTCATTAAGGCTCAAAACCTCGATAGGGAGCAGACCACTCTGGTGGGATTTTAGCTCTCAACTACGGACAGTCCACCGCCTGAGGCCGAATAGTCCACGGTGCACAAATACAACCTATTCAAAACAGCTTTTGAATTGAATTTTTCTTTTGCAAACAGAAGCGTTGTTAGTCCTCATGCAAATGCATCCACTGTATGAGCAACGAGGTACTATAATACCATCAAGTAAAAGACATTGGCCCCCTCTTAATAGTACGGCTATCTAGCCTATTAATCTGGTCAAGTCTCTTCTCTAAACACCACTTGACCAGTCAAAAGAAAAACCTATTATATATCTTGGCCTTGAGCTATCCATCACCAAGAATCAACTCTAGCTTCCAAAGCTTTTGATGTAGCTCTCCTTTGTATGGACCAACCTACATTCACAATCTTCTCAAACAACTGTTAGTCCACACATATTGTCATTAATTACCAAAACACCAAATAGGGGCCTAGATGCTTACACATCCCTCTTCAGCTCTAGTGTCTAGGGTGGCCGACCCTATGGCACCGACGACGGGCTCAAGTAGGATGTTCCCCATGACGAGCATAGAGAGGGCACGAGGAGGTGGGTGGGCGGGGCTGGGGGCGACGGGCGGTAAGAGAGGAGCAAGAGGGATGAGAGGGAGCAGAGGGAGGGGAGGAAGATGATGGGCTAACAACTGCAGCTTGGTGCAATCTATTTGGACTAAAATGTGACCCGAAACAAGTTTATGGACTGGTATGATACACTTTGTGAGTTTATGGACCGTCATGATACACCAGTGCAAGTTAAAGGACTAGGTATGGATTTTAGTCAATCTATTCCAATCATGGATTGAACCCGAAAACTATTAGCTATGGTTTGATTTCATTTTTGCTTAAATTGGTTGAAAACTAGCTTGGAGGGAATGAGTTAAAGTCATATTGAAACCTTTATCTTTTTGAATAGATCTTATGGGATTACCTTCACAATGATGTGAGACAAAATTTCATAATTTTCGGAGGTGGATATGTTTTGATATTGGTAAAGATTCTAAAATCTACTCGAGGCTGTCTAGGAAAAACATGCTTGTTTGTTATTTTAACGTTCTCCAATTGAGGAGACTTTTAGTATGTTGCACTCTGTGGTTTTGTGAGCCTAAGGTTAAGTTTCATGATTTTTTGAGTTTGTTTAACTAGGTTTTGGCACTTTCCTTTGCAACTTAGTAATGCTAAGACAACCTAGTGACTTATCAAGTAGGTAGGGTCACTTGTTCACTTTTGGCACTTAGATAGTTTGTTTTTTGTAGAGAATTTGCCCTAGGGATGAAGCTATGTTCTGCTTTTGCTTCTGTAAGTGCCTAGGATCATTCGAAAAGTTAATAGCACCTCAAGGGTTATGTGATCTCCTAGCGATATCTAGAAAGAGTGTTTGTGAGGTTGAATTTTATCAGCTCCTTTTCACTCCCCTAGTCACCATTTTCTACCCTTCAAGCTCTACCAGTGTGCCAATCTACACAACTCCTCTTTCTAGATCTCACCAAACACTCACAAAGACAAAGAGAGAGGATCTCTTCCCTAGAGATGCACAAATGAGTGGAGACAGGGTGGAGAGATGGTAGGCACATCCTGCCCTCTCCCACTTATAGCCCAAAGCGCCCTTACATGAATCACTCAAGCCAAATACCCAAGTGGTAAAATGATCCTAAAATCCTCCTCTCCCACTTATAGCCCAAATTAAAAGCCCTTACATGAAGCACTCAACCTAGATACCCAACATATAAAATCCTCCTCATCTTATCAGATGGACCGATGCATTCATGACTTTGCTTCACCTTAATGCAAGCTTTATGATGATGGCTCGTTTCTTTCAACTCAACTCCACCTTTTGTTCCCCCGGTTTTGAGGCCAAAACCAAGAAATTGTTAAGTGGTGGTTTTGAGCCTCGAACCACAAAACCTCATTGTGTCATTGCATTGCCGCTCCATGTCAACCACAACATAGTCTGCTCGTGACCATGCATGGTCTCCTTGTTCTCTCTTCCAGAATCCTCAACTCCAAGTTTCATTGATCCAATCTCACCTCCACTAGAGCCTGCCATTGACCACCACATCATGCCTACATCATGCACATACAAAATAAACAAAAGCATACCTTTTCACGATTCATGAAACTTATAAACCTCCATCACCTACCTGCATGGCTTCCTGATTTCGACGCATGTTCGACCTCTGCAGAGACACCGACGCCTTCTCCGTCCTCCTTGACTCGACCATCCTAACCTTAGTCATTATCATACTCCTCTACTTGGTTGATGCCATTTTCATCATCGTGTCCTCTTGCACTTCACATGAGTGATGTTGACCGTTCATGGACCCGCATAGCCTTGTTGGCCCAAGCATCCCATACATACTTCACCACCACATGATCACTCAAGCCTTGAACACCCTTCACCACCACATGGTCATTGGCACAAGTCACATGCTCGCCCATACGCCACGCACCATCCCTCGCTTATCCTAATGGCACTGCATGGTCCTTCGGAATGGACCCTCACTTATCCTAGGTTGGTCTCTACCAACCACTACGTCACATCTACCATCTACACGGAAGCCAAGTGTCACTAACACATGAACCGTGATACACATCTCAACTCAACACAACAAAACGACACTCAACCCTCATATTTGCCATACACACCAGCACACATGCAAATGCAAGCTAACACGATAAAATCTTAAAACATCTTGAAAATCACACACCATATTATACGAGGTCAAGGCACTTGTCCACTTGGCCTCACATCAGTATGCACTTGTGGAATTCTATATGCAGTTATGTACTTTAGACAATTTTGTATGCTAATATGAGATTGATTTATGTCCAATTGACTCATGCAAAATTATGGTTGTCAGATTATCTAAATAATGTGATATACTCAAGCAATTGTCCTATCATACATTTTTTTGAAATACCCCAATCAATATATCAAATTTCCATTACAAATTACATGGAGGGCAAACATATATTTTTCTCTTCACTTGACACTGTTAAGCCCGTGGACTGTGAACATATCAAGAAGGAACAAGGTTTTCATTAGGACAAAGGAAGGGATTAAAGTTTATCAGGGCAAAGAATGTTTTAAATTTTTGGTGTCAAGGAAGAACCAAGGTTTTTATTAGGGCTAAGAAGAAATGTTCACATTATCTTTTGCACGCATAATCTAGTTTCTCTATTTAACTTTTCCAGGTCATGCATTTATTTCAACACTCTTAAACATATATGAATGTGGATCCTCACGTATTCTATAGACCCTCACCATTATGAACACACATATGTATACTATATTTTTATGACCATTTTCAAGAGACTAGTCTGACATATATTTTGAGATAAATGAAGTCACCTTGTAGGCTTGTACCCATGTCTCGCTGTTGATGGCATGTGTGTACCGCTGTTCTTTTCCTCTACCTAGGTGGCTGAGGACCATCGTCCACCTACCGCTAGCTTAAAATAGCCCAATAACCTTATGACTGTTGTGGTTTTTTTCTTTTTGCCTCTATTCAGTTCGCACGTTCATACATGCGTGGGTTGTGTGGGGGAAACGGTAGTGTGTTTTTTCTCCGTGCGTGCATGTGTTGGTTTACTTTCTTTTCTTTTCTTTTTTATTTGTTAGTACTATTATTTTCCTTATGTTTTATATTATTATATTAATATTATGTTTTAGCATAGGGCATTAATCTTTCTTTTTGTCATGTGTATTTTTTTGTCCGTGCACTGTACACTAGTTACTGTTTTTTCTTTCGACTTAAGCTTTGCACCTTCGTTTTTCCTCTATTCATATAGTACATATGGACATTAGTTTGTTTACTTTTTTTGTTTTTCTATTTTCCTATAGTACATATAGATATTAGTTTGTTTTATTTTTTATTAGCGAGTACTATTGTACGTACATATGTTTAGTTGATTCATTTTTTCTTTATGAGTGTGGCATACTTCTTTTCTTGTATGCTGATATGGTTCATGCTGATTTGTGGAGCTTTAATTTGCTTAGCGATGTGGATACACGGTTCCTTTTTTCGTTTTTCCTCTATTCATATAGTACATATGGACATTAGTTTGTTTACTTTTTTTGTTTTTATATTTTCCTATAGTACATACAGATATTAGTTTGTTTTATTTTTTATTAGCGAGTACGTACATATGTTTAGTTGATTCATTTTTTCTTTATGAATGTGGCATACATATTTTCTTGTATGCTGATATGGTTCATGCTGATTTGTGGAGCTTTAATTTGCTTAGCGATGTGGATACACAGTTTCATTTTCTTAACTCACATCATCACTTATGTGTAGTATATACTACTTCTATTCTGAAAATAATTGATGGTTTCTATTTTTGTTTATCCATTTATGTTTGTGATCTAGGGAATGTAGATGATTTTAATATACTCATCCAATTTCTAACTTTTCAGCTAGTTGACAGTAGCAGATCTAAAATCTTGTGGTTGGGGATTAAAATATTTGACAATAATAATTATATGAGCTGGTAGAAGCCAATTTTGTTATGGTTATAAGCTGAAAATGCTACAAATATGTGTATCTAATACATAAGATATATAGTCAATTCATTTTGTTCACAATATGAGTAAACGGACCTTAACGTATAGTCAATTCATTTTGTTCACAATATGAGTAAATGGACCTTAATGTCGCTTGGGGGGTGAATAAGCTAATCTGAAATTTGACCACTTAAAACTTCACTGTCAGCTCCACCACGGATGGTTCGGTGGACCCTACCGGACAGTCTGGTAGAATAGGATAGTCCGGTAACTGTCACCGGACAGTCCGGTGTCACTTAAAGAGTAAGCTCAAGAGGATAAATATGGATAAGAATACTTATTGAGCTATGTAAAGGTGTCACAAGTGTCTTTCGGGTGATGTTGACCTTTTGCTACACTTGATCCCTGCACTCACAACAAAGACTTGCACGAGAGTAGTAGCAGAAGTGATAAAGATAATGCAAGTAACAAACAAACCACAAGCACAAAGTTTGGGTCTCCCAGCAGGGGCATAGCACATAAGACATAAGATTTAATTCCGGAGGTTCGGTCACACCCGCAAGTGTCCCTATGTCTTCATTGAGGCGTCCACCAAGAGTTTGAGTCTTTTTCAAGTCACAGCCTCTCCTCCTCAACCATCAAGGTTGAGAAGGATTCTTACTAGCACTTGCTCTCAAGAGCGGGGTAATCACCTACAAGAGTTGTGCTACTCGGAAACCGGGTGACCTTCGGAATGCTCTAGCCGTCTAGGAGGAAACCTCCAAGAGTAACAAAAGCGCTTTTGCTGAAAATGCTTTGCCAACTTGTGCTCAGAAGCTAGGATGCTCGCGAATACTCACACAAACTCATAATGTCTCTCCCAACTCAAGAATCTCACACTTTAGCTCAATCTCACAAAGAGAGTAATTGAGAAGTGTTTCTTAGGCCTCTGAATGTGTCACACCCTGGTTTTCAAAAGACAAACCAGATCAAAACTATATGTGTGCCAGGATCTAATCTCACACATATAGAGACAGTATACAGTGATGTCACAGAACATGCTTTATTATATAACGATAAACAATATTTACATAAGACATAAACAAAGTAGCGAAAGCGTAACTAAATCTTCAAGCCATCCACAGGAAACTGACTGGGGGCATGCATGCCTCAGCTGGTGGACGCCATTTGGATACACCATATCATCTCTCGAGCAAGTCTATACGTGAGGGAATTGCAAGGGGGTGAGCAATTACGTACTCAGCAAGACTTTTAGAAACATAAATTGAATGCCAACAATTAAACATATACACGAATTTAATTATCACATAAAGGGTCCAGGCCGCTATGACTGTAGGCTCGGCTGTTATAACAGTTTTACACTCTCGAGAGGTTGCACACTTTTACCATACGCCGTGATTCCCTTTAGGCCAAAACACTGCACACTTCGAGTCAGCAGGGTCTCAACTACGAGGCCTTTACAAAGGTTTCTCCTATGCATACTAGATACACAGTCGTATGCCTGGATCAATCCTCCTGTCCCAACCATCTGCAAATTGGCAAGACTCGCCCTGAAAACACTTCCGTACCCGTTTTTTAACCAAGGCAGATGAGCATAGAAGCATTATCCGTCCCAACAACCATTAATCTAATGTCCACATAAGTATCACCTAATTAATTAGCCAAGGTCATCCCATTCTAAGCCCATGGTTGCGCTGTAGCCCTGGGTGGTAGCTAAATGTTCAAATTAAATCGCATACGCAATTAAAAGTAGCGAAACAATAATGTTAAAGAACACTTGCATGTAATTCCCGAATATAGATATTATTTGCTTAGAGAAACCAGTATGTATATGCTCAAATCAACAGCTTGCACTTGAAAAACTTGATCGCCAACTCTTGTCAACAGCTCGGACCGATTTTGGGATCTTCACGTTGAACTTACGCAACAATACATGCAAGCAACACATATAAAATCTAAGAAACATTACATCATACATGAAAAACAGAAGATAAAAGGTTTACTAAACTGTTCTATGTGTTACTACGAACACATGGGCGCAAGAATCATCGAAAACGGATTTAAAACGGAGAAGATATGAGGTTTTGAATGAGATTAGGGTCTGTCTGCAAATACATTTTGAAACTAGGGTTTAAAATGTTAAAAACAGGGCCCGCTTGCTAAGAGTATGGACTGCGGGTTAATTAGGTAAAGACAGAGGGTCTCTTTTGAAAACAATACCAGGGCTGACCGCGCTGACCGATATTGACTGGTCGCCGGTGCTTGTGCGTCGTCGGATTGATGATGAACGGCTTAGATCGGAGGGGAAAAGGGCTCGTCGGTGGTGACCACCAGCCACGGTGGCGCGCTGCCTGCCCGTGGTGGAACTTCGCCGGAGAGCGCGTTCCCGACTGGGGAGAGTACAAGGGACAGCGAGGGTTGGCCCAGGAGTGAGAGGAGAGCACAGGGGGTCTCACCTGGGGCTTGGAGGCGGCTGGTGGCGAGCAGATGCACATGTCGGCATTTATGTTCGTGGAGCAGCGTCATGGAGTCGATTACGTGCGTCCAAAGCACGCGGAACGGCTCCAGAGTACTCCTGCGACGGAGGCAAAGGGGTCAAAATGGAAGGGGAAGCCCCACAGTGATGGAATTGTGCGGCGGCGATGAGCTCACCGTCTCAGCGTCGGCACCGAAATTGAGGGGGACAGAGGGCTCTAGGGCTTGGAAAGGGTGTCTCTAGGAGATAAGAGATGGCGGCGGAGCTGTCAAACCCTTTTATAGGGGCCGAGATAGGGCTATGTGCTCCGAATCGAGTCCGATTCGAGTGGGGAAGGAGCGACGCGTTTGACTCTATCTGGACTCGGGTCCGTGTCGAGCCCACGTCGAGTATGAGCCGAAGAGGATAGCGAGGATGATAGGCGGGCTTCGATATCGTCGGGTTCGCGGGTTCGGTGGCTCGGGCCATCGTCCAGAGAGAGAGAGAGAGCGGGAGTGTGCGCGGGGGAAACGGTTGGAGGTGGAAGGAGGAATTGACGTTGGGGACCCACTCGTCAGTGGCACGGGCGGCGGGTCCACTGGCAATGAGAGAGTGAGGGGGCAGGAGGGAGTGCGGTTGGGCTGGGCAATGCCGCTTGAGCCGGCTGGGCCGAGGGAGAGGGTGGAGCTGGGCTGGTTGGCCGACTTGGGCTGCTTCGCCCTTTTCTTTTTCCCTTCCTTTTCCTTCTCTTTTCTTTTTATAAAAACCAGGATCAAAACCAAATCTAAAATTCAAATAATTTTGAATTCCAATCCTTAGGCAACCACTCAAATAAAACAAATGCAATGGCATGAATGCAACAACATGTTGTCCTAAATTCATTTTATTTGTTTTAAACTTTTTTATAAAATCATTTAATTGCTCACTCTAAACATGAAAAATCCTTAATAAATTGGTAAAAACATTTTGATTATTTGAAAAATTCTGAAAATGTAATTTAGGGTGTTACAGAATGTATAGGGATGTTGGAGGGAAGCAGCAATCTCAACAAGTGGAGAGGGAAGGGTATAAATACCCAACTCCTCAAAACTATCCGTTGGCTCTATGTCAGAGTCCCACCGGACAGTCCGGTGGCCTCTACCGAATAGTCCGGTATAGTTCAACTAGCCGTTGCGGTTGAAACCGCCTCTACCAGATAGTCCGGTAGAGCTCACCGGACAGTCCAGTGAAGGGTTCCCTGGACAGAGAGGCTAAGGCACTAAGCCTTGGTCACTAGGTAAGAGATGTAGGTGTTTGTCTCCATAGGAGGTACACCCAGCTGAGCGTTGGCGTTCTTTAGCCTATCAGATATAACTCCGCAAGCGCACGGAAAACACGTTGTAGCCTTTCACTCAAGAGTATTTCAAGTTATCAAATCCACGAGGAATGACGAGGAGTGTAATAACACACAACACACCCAACCGAACTAACGAAGCTAGCAATGTAGAGGATAAAAGACAGAGAAGCAGGTTCTCAACAAATACTAAGTCACCTCACTATACTAATCATGCAAAGTACTATACTTGCCATGTAAACATAGACACCAAAGCTGCAGAGGCACTGCTAGGCACCAGACTGCTGAATACTCAGCCGAGAAAGGTGGGCGCCACAGGATTCAGCTATCACATCAGCGAGTCTATTCGAACGAACGAGATTGGAATACTTAGAACACAAAAGCTATCACCCAGTGCGTCTACCAACTAGAGTTGCGTGGGATAGCCAACCAACCAAGGTAAACTCTAAGTATGAACACCGTCGTGCCACTCAGAGAGTCTACTACTAACTAGTAATGAGCCAGAAAAGCAAGCAGTACTATATAGCCAACACTATAAGCATGCACAAGGTTCCCGTAAACAGACAAGTATAAGACTAAGTATGAAATAACAAAGGTAGAGAACAAGGAACTTTACTCAATCCTAGAATCGAATATCCTTCCTCTAAGAATACAAAACGGGGAGAGAGAAATCCCACTCCCACACTCTTCACCTCACTACTCTCTTTGATACAAGAGGCACTCTCTCTACAAGCTAAGGGAAAGCTTCACTTCTCCAATGCTATACACTTATACTCTACCACAACTCTACCCCAATCCACACTTCACAAATGAGCTACTAGGGGGTATTTATAGCACCCAAGTGAGGGGGTACTTGTAGGGTCGATATGGCGGTTACAGGGGGAGAGCAAGGCCGAACGACCTGGGGAAGGCCGGGCGGCCCCACCCTTATGCTGGGCGGCCTAGGGTGCCCTTGGATCCACTGCCTCACTTCATCCTATGGTTCATCTCTATGGTGGTTATAGGTCGGTTGACGGTTATAATCATGTGCTTTTGTCTCAACCATTGGATTTCCTTTATGTTTCTTCCTTAGCCACTGGATGACACTCCCCTGGATTGCTGACTTAACCAATTCGTGGGCTGGATTGATGAGGTGGATGTAGGACCGAGACGTACAACTAGAGGGGGGTGAATAGGAGCACTTGAAAACTCAAACTCAAACCCCCACCGCAGAGCAAAACGGAAACAACGTCCACAACGAAACTAGACACCGTCCACTGAGAGGATACGTATCTAGCTCACAACACGTGCTTGGTGCCGTCCACTGAACAGATACGTACCAAGCACCAAGCGGAAGCACACGCTCAAACGGCTAAGAAAAAGAGTGCAAAAGGAACCAACTCCGGAGAACTGCAGATTTCAGACAGACAGGGCTGCAAAGAAAAATCTCAAAACCCCTCAAAAAAAGCTCCAAAAAATCCCCCAAAATTACCACACCTTCACAAGGCAATAGGGAACAACTCCAGAAAATTTCAGGCCAATTGGAGCAAGTTGTGTACCGGACTGTCCGGTGCTTACAGCCTGACACTCCAAAAAGATTCGAATCAAAACCCTCTCAAAACAACTTCAAAAATTATGAAATTTTTACTGGAAGTTAATAAGGGGCCAAGGAATACCTCCACAAATTTTCAGCTCAATTGGACAAGGAATAAAATTCCTAGAGCCACCGGACCGTCCGGTGGTTAACCACGGGACTGTCCGGTGGTTAAAAAATGACAGACTAACCCGAAAAGAAAAATACCAAAACCAGGTCAAAACACCTCCAAATGATCTGAAATTTTTATGGGAGCTTTATGATTCACTGATAAAGAGCTCCACAAAATTTCAGCTCAAAATTCGAAGGTTTGACCCCCTAAACCAAACAAGACTTGAAAGTGGATAGAACCAGCAGGAAAACTGGACAGCAGGAAACTTCACACACAAGCAATCCGAAACTTGACCAAACCTTTTCCAAACATCACGAAAATTGGCACAGGCTATCCTAGCCCCATTCCAAAACTATTCCCAAAAGATCTATGGAAAAAAGATCACGGGATTAGCGGAAATTTCAGATCTCGTGAAGAGGTGAATATTTGGGCAAGAAAGGAAAAAGCTCAAGAACAATTTGCTCGTGGCAATCCTTTGGGATTGAGATGTTCTAAGACATAATCTCCACGTCCTTGCAAGTCCAAAACACAAGAAAAACAAAGGATTCAACCTTGCCCAAAACAAACACCCAAAAGGCCAAGGATTGAAGCCAAAAACCAAAGAGAGCAAAGGGAGGAGAAGCACACAAAGTTGCTGCACGAAACCACTTCGATTATGAGCCTCAAAAGAGGTCTTAGATCAGATTACAATGAAGGATTTCGTCCCAAGCAACCACCCTCACCTTCCCTCTTGATTTGGAGGCTAGATCTCACCCTAACCCTCCTAAACTTGGAGCTCAAAGCTTGAGGACGAAAATTACACAAAGCAAATGAAAACCTAGCTGCCAAGACTTCCTCTAATGACCAGCTCTTAGGCAATTTATACACCGGTTCAGTTTTGGCATTTTGACACATAGACCCCTAACACTAGAAACGCCCGGAAGGGCTAAAACAGAAAAGAACCCGAAATATCGGGGACGGACGACCACGATGAAGACTTGGTCTTCTTAGCTTCCACGCAATCTTCAGATGTCCTCCACGTGGCCAGTAGTCCAATCCACCTTTGCACCCCCGGTTTTAAAGTCAGAAACCGGGAAACTTTAGGAAATCTCCGTTTGGGCCGGACTTGGCCCATCTTCTCTATCTTGGCGAGTCGTGGCCCAACTCACCAAGCCTTGGGTAGCTTGGGTGGCGGTTTTGAGCCGAAGCCGCCAAAGCCTCCCTCGCACGCCTTCGCGCCATGCACTCGGGTTGGAGCACCACGGTGGCACCTGACTTCTCCAGTCCATCGGAGTTGCTTCGCGGTCCATCGGAGGGCTTACACCACCGTTGCCGATCCGCCCCTCCGTGTACCGAGCTTCCATGGCCGACCGACGCCGAGCATTGCCTCCGGTCCATTGGAAAGCTTTTGCCTCAGTCCATCGAGGTCTTCATCATCTACCTCCAGTCCATCGGAGGGCCTCCAGTCCATCGGAGGGCTTGAGCTCGTTGACAATCACTCATCACACCAGGAGAGCAATGAGGCCGGTCCATTGGCTCTCAATCTCCCCCTTGATGAGGGCATTGTCAACACCTTCAACCTGTAACCTGAAATAGAACAAAGACAAGAGAAAAGCGTAAAACCGAAAAAGAAAGAAAGAAAGAAGAAAGTTGCTCAAAATGCCCAAGAACCAAATACAAGGAAAGAAACAGGGCACAATGAGACAACAAAAGAAAGCAAAGCATCGGCTCCTCAAGACAGAGGCAAAAGGCTCAACGCACCGATGCAAAGAGCATGCTAAAAGCTCAACTCCACTAAAATGCATCCTCACAAATGCAAAATGAGTGCAAAGCTCCCCCTCAACTAAATCTCTCCTTAGTTCTCCCCCTTGTCCATATTTTTAAATTTCTTCCCCTTGGAGAAATACACTAATCTCTCCCCAAATTTCTCCCCCTTATTGACAATGGACACTGTTGACGCGGCTTATGAACGAAAATTATACATCATTTTATATTGTTTTTACCTATTATTATGCGTCAACTTTGACTTTTACTAACAAATAACATAGATTATTGTGGATTTTGCAATATTGTCTTGGAAATGGTCTACTTGTAATTTTTGCAGGTTTTGGGCCAATTTTAAGCAAAATTCATCAAAGTCTACTTCGAGTAAAAAGACCTCTGAATATTATTCAATAATGGAAGAAGAAGCCCAATTAAAGACCCATCAAATGAAGCCCAATTCTAGAAGACTCGACAAGATCTCGGGATACAGAAGAATCTGGAAGGTTTAGAGTCCGAAAAGGACTCCACGAAGATTTATATGAAGGTTATCCCGAAGCCCGCGAAAGATGGAAACTAGAGGAGGCTGGAAGGGCCTGGGTCGGCCGAGCCATACCCCCCCAAGTCGGCCGACCCCAGGACTCCGTATGTCGGTTTCAGTTTCCTTTTCGGCCACGTCTTCTCCAGGGTATTTAAAGCGAAGCTGAGCCCCTGGTCGAGGCATCCAATTCATTATCAAGGCGACAAGACGACGACTTGAGGGACACAACTAGAGGAGAGCAGAGAGTCGAGTTTCTAGTCTAGGTTTAGATCTTCTTCTAATCTCTAGAGGTGATTAGAGGCCTTGCACGACTCTCTAATTGTCTAGATCCGGAGGTCTAATTGTATCATCAAGGGAAGGTATGATCATGGTTGTAATTATGATACAGTTAATTAATGAAGTATTGTTCTTGTCTAATTATCATATTCTTGTTCTAATTATGGTTGTTCTAGCTGTAATTAAGTTTATGTCTAGATGCATCTTGATTAGACCATGTCATTAAGGGTGATGTTTATCTAGCGTTCTTGATCTTTGATCTAGTTTACTAGTAATATAGTTTTGTGTCTAGTTCTTGTGATCATGGTGATTAGAAGTGCTAGTTGCTCTAATTATGTTATTAGACCAAATAAAAGTAATTGGAAGTGCATTCTCTAATTACGTGCCTGTTGAAAGTTCTTCGTCGATTACCTGGTTACCAGTGACAGTGGAGCCCGGGGAAAGGTTGAGCCGATCTAGGGGATTAGATTGATTGATCATGATTTAATTATGCTATGATAGATGTGCTTGAACATGCTTATTTGCCTTGATCTACTAGTTATCTCGCTGCTCTAATCTCGTTGTGAAACTTTATCTATCGTATGCTTTGGATCCGATTAGAGCTTGATTAGAACCTAGTTAATACCCTTTGATTAGAGTTCTAATTATGTTTCTAATTGTTTATCTTATATATATACATTAGTTTAGTTTATCTCTTTTACTAGACTAGGCTAAGGATTGGTTTAGTTTAAGGATTGGTTTAGAAGTAGATTAGATATCCTTTTTACCCTAGTTTTCACATAAACTCTTGTTAATTAGATCACGATTAGTTCGTTCCTTGGATTGACATAAACCTACGATACTCATCATAGGGAAAAGCTACACACGATACTGTCGCTTGCAGTATAAGGTTTGCCATGCTTAAGTGCTGTCAACAAGCTTTTCTGGCGCCGTTGCCGGGGAACTAATTATTAGGGTTCTAGTTAATTAGAGTTTATGTTTGTTGTATGTATTTAGCATTTAAATTCAGATTTATTTCTTTTATGCATTTAGATTTATTTTCTTTATTTTCTTTTAGGCGCAATAATTTTATTTTATTTTTATTTATGTTATTTTTATTTATTACTGTTCTTGCGCCATTTTTTTTATTCTATTTTTTTTATTTTTTTTATTTTTTCTTTATTTTCTGAATTTAAATTTTGTTTTTAAATTTTTGGATTCAGGACTAGTGTAGTGTAAATTTTGTAGAATTATTTTTGCTTTGTATATATTTTCTGCCACTAACCTGAGCAGGAATGGATGGACCACGATCCAATAAACCATCTAATTATGTGGATGATCCAGAAAAACTGCTGAGAAAGAGCCGAAACTCTGCCAAATTTTCTCGGAAACAAGAGGAAACTCTGCCGAAGATGGAAGACCAAGAGAAGAAGCTTATGGAGCTGTGTGTGCCAACATCAGCAGACTTGAAGATCAGAGACTTGGCACCACCACCCAGAGCATAGATCAGGAGCTCAGTGATCAACATGGTGCAGAATCAACCATTCAGTGGAAAGGAGGACCCAAATCAACACTTGAAGACGTTCTTGCAGATTTGCAACACATTCAACGTTGAAGGAGTCACTAACGACCAGATCAGAGCAAGACTTTTCCCATTCTCTCTGATTGGGAAAGCACACCAGTGGTTGGCGACACTACCAGAGGAGACAGTGAGCAACTGGCAGAGTCTACTACAAGCATTCATCGCCAAGTATTTCTCACCAGGGAAGACTCAAGCTTTGCGCAACAGGATCTCAACATTTGTGCAGTACCCCACTGAGACATTCAGTGAAGCTTATGAGAGATTCAACGATTATGTGTCAGCATGCCCTCATCACAATTTTCAGAATTGGGACATAATTCAGAAATTCTATGGAGGACTCAACGCAGTGTGCAGAGGTCAAGTTGATGCATCATCCGGAGGATCAATTCTCAGTCTCACACCCACTGAGACCGAAGCCTTTTTCAAGAAGATTGCAGAGAATGGAGCATGGGGAGCAGATAGAGTGACGCCTACCTCACTAGAGCAGCATACTTCCACTGGAACAGCGAAGAGTGTGCTGGAGGTAGACAAGATGGAGATCCTTGGTGGAAAAATCGACTCACTAATGAGGAGGTTCGAGAAGATGGAAAGTGGCAGAGCAGAGGAAGTGAAGTCTACAGATTACATGATGACTTGTGAAGAGTGTGGAGAGTATGGTCACTCAAGTGAGAGGTGTCCGGAGGAAGCTAAGGCTTTGGACTATGCCAGGAAGGAAGGTTGGATTCCCCCGTCCAATTATAGACAACAACAGTTCACTGCCGGATCAGCTATTCAGAATGTCATTCCTCTGCGGATTCAGCTCAAGGACTTTATGGAAGAGCAAGCTAAAATCAACAAGGACACACACTCAAAATTCAAGGCTATAGACAAAGTGTTAGAAAGCATTGATGGCAAGATCACTACTGTGGGAAGTTCAAATCAACAGCTCATGGGGATGATGAAGATTTTAGAAAATCAACTATCTCAGTTAGCAGAGCATCTCCCAAACAAAAATGAAGGAAAGTTGCCAGGACAGCCACAGTCTAAAGAGTCACTCAAAGCAGTTACTACCAGATCCGGGAGAGAGATTAGAGACTCAGAGTTGACTACAAAAATTGCCAGTTCAGTGGAAGCAGAGAAAGAGAGTGAAGACGAACCAGAAGTGACAGTAGACGACACAAGAGTGTTACCAGAAAAGTGTAGAGTTCGAGCTAGCAAGACGGATGAGCATTTCAACAAGTTCATTGAAGTGATCAAGCAGCTATATATCCACATGCCACTATTGGATGCACTTCAAGTACCCACTTATGCCAAGTACTTCAAGGATATACTAGCTAACAAGAGGGAAATGCCATCTGAGTGTGTCAAGCTGACGACTGAGTGTAGTGCAGCCATAATGGATGTCCCTTTACAGAAGATGGCAGATCCGGGATGCCCCACCATCCCATGTTCTATTGGTGTACTCAACATTGATAAGGCTTTGTGCGATCTTGGAGCAAGTGTTAGTGTGATGCCGAAGTCAGTGTTCGATAGACTCAAGCTGCCTAAACCAGAGCCTACATCCATATGTTTGGAGCTAGCAGATCGTTCAGTAAGATATCCAGAAGGAGTAGCTGAGGATGTGCCAGTGAAGATTGGAGATAATATTGTACCAGTTGACTTCGTTATTCTGGAGATGGGAGCAAGCTCGAGATCACCACTGATACTTGGAAGACCTTTCCTAAGGACTGCTCAAGCCACTATTAATGTGGGGAAGGGAGAAATCAAGTTCAACATCAATGGTGAATCAAGTTCATTCAAATTTCGTCCGAAGTTTGAAGTTTGCCAATCAATTGAAGAGGACGGAGCTTGAAGAAGAAGACTTGTCTGCAGTGTCTACACAAGACATTGGACAGTAAAGATTTGAAGTTGGGCTGAAGGACTCATCTTAAGCGCTATTGGGAGGCAACCCAGGTATTTAGAGTTTTTAGTTTAATTTGAGTTAGTTTAAATTGAGTCAAAACTTTATTGTTAAACATTAGTTAAATTAATAAAGTTTGAGTTAGTTTAATTTAAAGTTTTTAGATTTAAATAGGATAAGATAGCTACTCTCACTTACGTAGCTATCTAAATTTTGAAAACCACGAAGACTTTGCCGGTTTAAATTTGGTTCGATTTTATTCGGTTTTTAAATAAAAATTAGAGTAGATATGTTTTTCTAGATTTTATCTATATTGTTTGAATTTCAAAAATCATCTCTCTAATTTTATTCAAAAACTAGGCGATTAACCTAAGCCACGCTAAAGAATTGAAGTTAGTTTATTCAATTCAATTAATGAATTGAGTGACTATCTTTATTCTGAAATTAAATCGGTTGATTAACCGAACATTTATTTTTAATAAAAACTTTAAACATAGGTTTAATTTTCAATATGCTAAATAGGGATAATCTTTAATATGAAAATTAATTCTATCTTTTTGTGTGCTGAAATTATTAAACCTACATTAGTAGGGATATTTATATTGCTTATACGCATTAAGGACTAGAATTAGTGAAGATTAACATCAACCAAATAAAAATTAATTAATTAGGCAACATTGGATCCTCTTTTGATCTTGTAGCAACCAGCCAAGACATAGGAATAGGATAGGATTAAAACTTTTTAGGATAGCCATGATGAAGAAACATCCAAGGGGACAAACTTATGGTTGATTGAAGTTTCTGTCCAAAGCTGCATGCACGACGTTCAACTTGCAGTAGAAGCTATCCAAAAGTATCAGGAATCCATTGGGAATCTTGCAGGAGAAGGAGGAGACCCAGCAGAGCCAGCACAAGGCCAGCTCGGCCGAGCCACCCCCCTGGTCGGCCGACCCCAATAGACCCTTCACCAGATGCACCTCCCCTTTCAGAAGCAGCCTTGCCTATAAATTCCAGACCTTTGTTGATGATCTTCACCACCCAGAAACCATTCCAGAGCCAGTATTTCGAGAGAGAAGAGCAAGAGTAGTAGTTCTTGAGAGTTCTTGAGAGGAAGAGTTTAGAAGATGAAGAAGGCGGCAAGTTTCATCAAGAAGACTTTCAAGGGTTCTTCATCAAGGAGCAGCTCTCAACCCCAAGACGACGATTCATCAAGACTTTCATCAAGGAGACACTCTGTCTCTGAGATGGGGAGTTCCGGTTCTGAGCAGAGTCTCTGTCGGGATCAAGGATTGAGAGGATGTTCTTCTCGCTTCTCTGTTGAAGTAGAAGATGTCATGGAGCCGGTGAGGAGGCCACGCACTCGTTCTCAAAGTCAAGTCCCTCAACCGATGAACATTGATGATGATGATGATGATGAAGAGTGGAAGTATTCTTCAGAAGGATTTTCTCTCCGTTCAGCTATAGAAGAGCAAAGGTACAACAGTTGCAAAGAAAGGATTAGGTCCAATCTTGATTTAGATCATGATTTTATGAAAGTTCTAAACTTTGATTCAAGTATAGAGAAATCATTCCTTAATCTTGGCTGGGGTCCTTTCATTCATATTAGTGCTAGTTATCAGAGTGACTTAGCACTAGAGATTATGACTACTATGGATATAGTTCAGTCTTCTGATGGAATCAGCAATTTAAGGTTTAGACTTAAGGAAAACTGGACTGATATTTCTTTTGGAACTGTTGGAGCTTTATTTGGATTCCACACTAATGCACCAGAAAGTATAGAAGTTGATAATACTACACTAGAGAATTTTTGGTTGCGTATTGCTAGTGGACATTCAAAGGAGAGAATGAAAGTTATCAACCCCATCCTTCGCATCATTCATAGATTCATGACAGTAAGAGTTTTGGAAAGGATGGATGACACTAAGGTGCAGATTGCTGAATTGAAATGGCTATATATTGCACTGTGTCAACCTACTTGGACTAATCCCATTAATGCAATGATTAATCATTGGATAGTCCAGAGAAAAAGAGCAACCGGATTATTGGGATATGGACATTATCTTACGGTGATTGCCTTCTCACTGATACCCAATTTGGTTTCTAGCCCCGCATACACTGTGCTACCAGCTAGTATAGATGAAAACTCCCTTAAGAAAGGGAAATACATTTTTGGGAATTCATCTACTGGATTTTATGTGGCTAAAACCAAGTTTAGAATCCCAGATAGAAGGTTGTCTCTGTTTATTCAGAATAAAACTGATTGGTTGGAGAAGTTTATGTTTGAGGAAGAACCAAGTCAGCAAACATCATCAGAATGGGACGCTTGGACTACTCCTAATCAACAGTTTCCTAGCAGTCAGTTTGGAGCAGGTTCATCACAAGGGCCAGTCTATCAAGTCAGACCCATTAGCTCTTATGATCCAACCTCTACTCCTGTATTTCAGCCATCAGGGAATATTCCTCCACCTGCAGTTTTTATTCCTAGAAATGCAAGATCCTACGATCCAGATTTCATTGCAGCTCAGCAGATGCCACACAGATCTTATTATGGCATTGAGACAATGACGGCAAGAAATTATGGTATTCTTGATCATGTTCGGGAAAATTTACAACAGTACGAGCAAAACACTCAGAATATTGAGGAGCAATTATTCAACCTGAGGCTGTGGGACCAGAACAATCAAGGCAATCAAGAGTGAAGCTCTTAGTGGTTTGATTTTCTTTTTCTTTTTTTTTTATTATTATTTTATTTTATTTTTATTTTAATTTCGAATTTATTTTAATTCTATATATTTTGTATAATTATGAGTGTTTAATTCGAGTTAATTTGAGTTTTATTTGAGTCATGTGAGTTAACCATGTATCACCTCCTTTGTTTAATTGAATAAAACTTGTGTTAATTTGTGTTCTAAAGTCTTTTGATTAGACTAAGTTTATGCTCTCAATTTAATGCACTTAAATTTGAATTTTGATTTGCATATATGAGATAGATTTGATATTTCATAAAGACCCATATGATATTAATATTTTGATTTCAGATTTATCATATTGAGTCTCCTTTTAAAAAAAAATGATGATTTTATTTTATAAACTTTTATGATCAAAGTTTTTCTTGTGATTATTTTATATAAGCCCTTCCTATTTAGAGCCTTATATTATATAATACACTATAGTTTGATCAAATTTAATTCTTGATTGAATTGAATTAGGGTTTGAATCTAGGGTTTGAGATTTCAAAGCTGGTCATTCATATTTGATTATCTTTTCATTTGCTAGCCTTTTTATCCATGCATTGTATATCTCTACATTGGAGAAAATACAAATTTCGCTGGATATCCCTCCTGAAACCAAAATATCGTCAAAAATATATCTATCCTTACCACAACCTATTTGTTTTCTGGAGTATATCTTAAATTTATTTTTTCAGCTGGACCCGTGTTCCAAAAAGTTAAAATACTCGAGGATGAGTATTATTCAAGAGTGGGGGAGGAAAGCTTATTTTAAAATTAAAATTTTTATAAAGTTTTTGAGGAGGCAAAGAGAGAAAAAAAAAAGAGAAGACCAAGTGGTCGAAAATTGAAAAAAAAAGAGAGAGAAAAGAAAAAAAAAAGCCAAGTGGCCGCAGTAGAATTAGGAATAAAAATATATATTATATTTATGCCCCTCAAAAATCTTTTATATGAAAGTTGGTGTTTATTCAATATATATACTCCAGAAAATTTTCCAACCATATGCAATCCGATATCAGGGACTTCATTTGTGCCTTGAAATCATTGATTTATTTGCATATGTCCACCATTCTATATAATTTTTCTTTATCTTTTTCATCAATTTATTTTCCATGACCTTTTTGAGAAATCTCAGTAAAACCAGCAGATCCTTTTCCTAGTTTGATAATATATTGAGATTAAATTTTGATTAGGATCCTTACCGAAAACTCCAGATATAAGCCTACACATATATAATATGATTATGAGATAGTTTTTAGCCACATATTGAGTGACTAGAAAGATGAGTGGAGTTTTGGGCTTTATATAATCTTGATCCTTGAAAACTTTGTCGAAATAATAATTTTTGAAAAGAAGGAGATTCATTTGTGATAAAGTTTGATCTCATTTATCATACATTGTGGGATATGCTTACATGAATATCTATCTATTTTTATATTTGTAGATCCAAACACTGAAAAATATTGAGAGTATGAATTTAGTTTGATTATTTGATTTTAGTTCATAAGTTAACTATATTTTAAGTTTTTACTTACTCGAGGACGAGCAAGGTTTAAGAGTGGGGGTATTGTTGACGCGGCTTATGAACGAAAATTATACATCATTTTATATTGTTTTTACCTATTATTATGCGTCAACTTTGCCTTTTACTAACAAATAACATAGATTATTGTGGATTTTGCAATATTGTCTTGGAAATGGTCTACTTGTAATTTTTGCAGGTTTTGGGCCAATTTTAAGCAAAATTCATCAAAGTCTACCTCGAGTAAAAAGACCTCTGAATATTATTCAATAATGGAAGAAGAAGCCCAATTAAAGACCCATCAAATGAAGCCCAATTCTAGAAGACTCGACAAGATCTCGGGATACAGAAGAATCTGGAAGGTTTAGAGTCGGAAAAGGACTCCACGAAGATTTATATGAAGGTTATCCCGAAGCCCGCGAAAGATGGAAACTAGAGGAGGCTGGAAGGGCCTGGGTCGGCCGAGCCATACCCCCCCAAGTCGGCCGACCCCAGGACTCCGTATGTCGGTTTCAGTTTCCTTTTCGGCCACGTCTTCTCCAGGGTATTTAAAGCGAAGCTGAGCCCCTGGTCGAGGCATCCAATTCATTATCAAGGCGACAAGACGACGACTTGAGGGACACAACTAGAGGAGAGCAGAGGGTCGAGTTTCTAGTCTAGGTTTAGATCTTCTTCTAATCTCTAGAGGTGATTAGAGGCCTTGCACGGCTCTCTAATTGTCTAGATCCGGAGGTCTAATTGTATCATCAAGGGAAGGTATGATCATGGTTGTAATTATGATACAGTTAATTAATGAAGTATTGTTCTTGTCTAATTATCATATTCTTGTTCTAATTATGGTTGTTCTAGCTGTAATTAAGTTTATGTCTAGATGCATCTTGATTAGACCATGTCATTAAGGGTGATGTTTATCTAGCGTTCTTGATCTTTGATCTAGTTTACTAGTAATATAGTTTTGTGTCTAGTTCTTGTGATCATGGTGATTAGAAGTGCTAGTTGCTCTAATTATGTTATTAGACCAAATAAAAGTAATTGGAAGTGCATTCTCTAATTACGTGCCTGTTGAAAGTTCTTCGTCGATTACCTGGTTACCAGTGACAGTGGAGCCCGGGGAAAGGTTGAGCCGATCTAGGGGATTAGATTGATTGATCATGATTTAATTATGCTATGATAGATGTGCTTGAACATGCTTATTTGCCTTGATCTACTAGTTATCTCGCTGCTCTAATCTCGTTGTGAAACTTTATCTATCGTATGCTTTGGATCCGATTAGAGCTTGATTAGAACCTAGTTAATACCCTTTGATTAGAGTTCTAATTATGTTTCTAATTGTTTATCTTATATATATACATTAGTTTAGTTTATCTCTTTTACTAGACTAGGCTAAGGATTGGTTTAGTTTAAGGATTGGTTTAGAAGTAGATTAGATATCCTTTTTACCCTAGTTTTCACATAAACTCTTGTTAATTAGATCACGATTAGTTCGTTCCTTGGATTGACATAAACCTACGATACTCATCATAGGGAAAAGCTACACACGATACTGTCGCTTGCAGTATAAGGTTTGCCATGCTTAAGTGCTGTCAACAGACACATCAAGGGTTCCTTGAACTCAACTCCCCATGAACTAGATAACTCCCCCTCAAAATATGCCATGAAATACAAAGAGTGCAACTGAAAGAGCTCAGAGGGGATCAAAAGCTAGTAATCACAAGTTCTAGCATACAGAGCAAGTGAGGGCAAGGAAGCATACAACAAGCTCAAATGAATCTATCTTACACATATCAAAGGTAAGCTTGTTTTTCAGGGTTAATGAAAAGAAAGCATCACCAACATAAATAGCACCTAGCAAGATAGACATGAACAACAAAATGCTAGCAATGCATACAAGGTGTGCTACTCTCAACCAAAGCATATACAACTAGCCATAAGCATTTTAGAGACTTGCAAATTTCAGATTTAGACATTTGTAGTCAAAAGCAAGTTCTTTTTGTGCCAGGGGTTATTTACTTATCTTTTGCCACTTCTTACCAACCAATGCCAAGCCTAGGTTATATAACCATCAGAAGCTTAAGACAAGGTTTTGGTCATACACAGCCGAGTCCAAGTTCATGCCAAAGTGCAAAGGCAAGCTTTCTCGAACTAGATCAGTGTGATAAGCAAACCCACCTGGATCTTTCTCAATTCATCATATAAGACACACTTGTAAGCATTTTGATTCAGATTTCAATTTAAGCAAGGTGACAGAAAAGCTTAGGCATTTACTTAGCAAAGGCATACAACTAGCATATCCAGATATGAAAAGATAGCATAGCATTCAACAATCCTACACATGCAAGGTAGCAAATCAAGAGGTGATCATGGTTTTTGATTTACAAAGAATAAAATGACTTAGCTCACAATTAGTATTCAATAGACTCAAGAGAGCTTAGCCAACCATGATCAAGCAAGCACTGTACCATCTAGCGCAAGCAAGTACTAACTCTGCATTCCAAAAGAGCTCTAGTGCTAGTGAAGTGAAAGTGCATATGTTACAATGCAATGCATGATATGATACAATATGCAAAGGAGACAAAGAAAGATAAAAGCAAGATAAAAGCAAAATTTAAACTACAGAAGCTATTCCTTACTAAAAGGAATAGCACTCTATCCCTGACTAGAAGGGATAGCACACTCCAAGCTCTCCTCTTAGACGCGTAAAAGCGTTAAACTCTAGGGGCTTGGTAAAGATATCGGCCAACTGGTTTGCTTATGCTACATGGATCAAGTCTATATCTCCCTTCTCATAGTGATCTCTCAGAAAGTGAAACCTCACGTCTATGTGTTTGGTTCTAAAGTGCAAAACGGGGTTCTTAGCTACAGAAATAGCAGAAGTAGAGTCAACTAGGAGAGGGATCCTTCCATACTTAAGGCCGAAATCACTAAGGGTGGCTTTCATCCATAAGAGCTGGGAGCAGCAACTAGCAGCAGCAACATATTCTGCTTCAGTAGTGGAAAGAGCTACACTAGCTTGCTTGCGGGAGGACCAAGAGACAAGAGAGGTTCCTAAAAATTGGCATGTGCTGGAGGTTGACTTGCGATCAATCCGGCAGCCAGCATGGTCAGCATCTGAGAACCCTCTAAGAGAAAGAGAAGAATCCAAGGAATACCAAAGACCAAGCTCAGGAGTGAATTTCAGATACCTAAAAATGCGCTTCACCGCTTGAAGGTGAGAAGTCCTAGGAGAAGCCTAGTAGCACGCACAAAGACAGACCGCGAACTGAATGTCCGGCCTGATTGCCGTCAGGTACAGAAGTGAGCCGATCATCCCTCGAAATTCCTTCTGGTCCACCGCCTCCCCATCTTCATCAGCATGAAGCGCCGTGTTTGTACTCATAGGAGTTGTCATGGGTTTAGAGTCACCCATGTTAAACTTCTTGAGTATGTCCCTTGTGTACTTGGCTTGATGGACGAAGGTACCCTCAAGGCCTTGCTTGATCTGCAGCCCGAGGAAGAACTGGAGCTCACCCATAAGACTTATCTCAAATTCCCTGCAACAAAGCGTGAGATGAACCACCAAAGATTATGTCATCAACATATATCTGAACTATCAGGGTGTCACTGCCACGACTCAACAAAAACAAGGTCTTATCTACTGAACCCATCACAAACCCAGACTTGAGCAGGAAACTCTTCAACCTAGCATACCAAGCTCTAGGAGCTTGCTTCAGACCATAAAGGGCATTCCTCAACTTATACACCATGTCTGGAAATCTAGCACTCTCAAAGCCAGGAGGCTGTCTCACATATACCTACTCCTCTATGAACCCGTTCAGAAAAGCGGACTTGACATCCATTTGCTGCAGTTTGAAGCCTTTAGAGACCGCAAAGGCAAGCAAAATTCTAATGGCTTCCAAACGAGCTACAGGGGCAAAGGTCTCCTCATAATCTATCCCCTCCTTCTGACAGAAACCCTGGGCTACCATCCCATTCTCACCCTGTTTGTTTTTGAAAACCCACTTGGTACCTATAGGGCGACAGTTTGGTGGAGGTTCAAATAATCCCAGACATGGTTTCTCTCAAAGTTCTCCAACTCCTCATGCATGGCGTTCACCCAGTTAGGATCAGATAATGCATGTGACACATTCCGGGGCTCAAAAGAAGCAACATATGCAGAGTGGGAGAAAAAGGCTAGAGAGTTAACCGAAGAGCATGTGACACGCTGGTGAATATCTCCAATCATCCTGTGTGGAGGGTGATCCCGCTGGACCTGCCGAGATGGTACAATCTTGGAGGTCACCTCCCCTGCGTCCTCAGCGGGTCCAGCCTCTGCATGAGCTTGCTGTCGGGGGAGTGAGGAGGAAGCCGTGGGTAAGGGTCCTCCTTCATCATCTGAGCTCGTAGCAGAGGGGGCAGGAACTGCAGCCGGTGCAGTGGCTCCTGCATCACCATCGTTAACTGCACCTTCCTCATCCTCAAAGATGGGGGTGCCTTCTTCATCATCACTTGAAAGCTCAAAGACAGGGGTTGTGCAGGGCATAGTTTCATCAAAAGAAACCTCACTAGACTCAACAACTTGCTTGGCCTCTAAAATCCACACACGAAAAGCCCTAGAACTAGAAGCATACCCCAGAAAAATCCCATCCAAACAACGAGACTCAAACTTGTCCAAATGCCCCGCCTTCTTCAGCACAAAGCACCTGCAGCCAAACGCTCGCAAATGCTTGACGCTGGGCTGCCTACCAAACCGAAGTTCATACGAGGTCTTCCCAAGGAAAGCTCGCAAGAAAATCCGGTTCGCAATGTAACAGGCCGTATTCACTGCCTCAGCCCAAAAGCGCCTCGGAGTCCTATGCTCATAGAGCATCGTCCGTGCCATCTCAACAAGTGTGCGGTTCTTGCGTTCCACAACACCGTTCTGCGGAGGGGTATATGGAGAAGAAAACTGGTGTTCAAGACCTAGGTCACGACAGAAGTTTTCGAAACGAGAGTTTCTGAATTCTCCGCCATTGTCACTGCGGATAGCCCTCATGGCCTTATGAATCTCATTTCTCAACCTCAGTACCAGATCCCGAACAAAACCAAACGCCTCATCCTTAAACTCCATGAAAAATACCCACGAGAACCGTGAAAAATCGTCCACAATGACAAGCACGTACCACTTCCCACTGACCGACGCTACCCGAGCGGGACCTATTGTATCCATATGGAGTAGCTCACCCAGATAGGAGGTCATAACCTGAGACACAGGAATGTGAGAGGCGGCAACCATCTTGCCATGACGACAGGGGTGGCAAACTAAGTCCTTCTCAGCTCTCAATTTGGACAATCCTCGGATTAGGCACATTGAACTTAACCTGACTAGCAGATCAAAGCTCAAGTGACCAAGTCTCCTATGCCACTTCCATATATCAGCAGAAGGACTAGCAACCAAACAGCGCGCAGGGCTAGAAACAGATGTGAGGTCGACCCTAAAAACCTGACCAAAAGGCAGCAAAGAGCAAACAAGGGTCTCCTCAGCATCAAGAACGCAGCACGCACCTTTCTTAAAACGAACCTCAAATCCTTCATTGAGAAGTTGCGAAACAGAAACCAAATTGAACCCCAGATTCTGAACAAAAGCAACTTCACTCAGGGAAAGCTTAGCAGAGAGTGAAATAGAACCAACACCCATCACTTTACCTTGACCATTGTCCCCGAATGTGATGTACTCCTTGGTGCTCACGGGGTTGAGGCTGGAGAACCACTTGCGGTGCCCTGTCATATGCCTAGAGCAACCGGAGTCCATGATCCACACGTCCTCCTTGCCTCGATCCTGCAAAGTCAAGTAAAGCGACGGTGAGCAAACGGTCCAGCACTGGGGTTAGTACCAAAACTGCTGTACCAGTGCCGAGCCATCTGCTCAAAAATGGGGTAAGCACAATCAAAAAAATCATCACGACGATTAGGGTAACCACGACCTCCAAAGCGTGAACCCTCGAAAGCTCTCTCAAAGCCTCGGTCACGAGGTCCATAGCCGCGCTGAAAATGACTAGGAGCTCGGCCGGTACAGCGTCTCTCACCACCAGGAGCACGAGCCTGAAAGCCGCCTCCTCTCTCACCACCGGCAAAGCGGTCTCTCATCTCATCGCGGTGGGGAGGATCTTGCCTACCACCCTGGTAGAACTGATCTTGGTTCCCCCAAGCTCTCTTCTGCCTCTCAACCCGCTTCCTCCTGAAGCAAAACTCCTCTAGGTGGCCATTCCGCTGGCAAAACTCACAGTGGTAGACAGGCCTCCTAGGAACTGGGTTAGACTGGGACTTGGGCTTAGGTGGTGTGGCCTTGGGTAGCTCAGGCTGCTGGACTGGCTTCTTGCCCTTGGGCTTAAGCTCTTCCTCAATAATCTTGTCTAGCTTAGCCTTAGAAGGCTTGGGTGTCCTGTACTGCTTCTTTGGGGCAGCCTTGGGTGGCTCATGGTAAACCCCATCAACAGTCTCTCCTGGCTGGGTAGATGCTGTCTTGACCTTAATTGGGGCACTTTTCTCACCCGAAGTGCTGCACTCTCCAAACCCAACACCACTCGTCTCACCCTCAGCTCTCTTGGTGCTCTCTATGATCATCTCTAGTTGGGGTTGCCTCGCATATACCCAACTGAGCTTCTCTCTCAACCTGTTGTTGTCATTCTGCAAAGACAACACCTCCTCCCTTAGATCCTCCAGAACTACAGTCTGGATAGCACAAGTGTCACCTTCTAGGGAGGGAACTACAACAGCTTTCTCCAACTTCCTAATGGTGGCATCCCTATCCATCAGCTGCATCCTAAGGGTTAGGCAGTTCTCACAAGTGTCAGTAGGTGCTAAAAGCACCTCAAAGTCAGCTCTCAACTGCTCTAACTCACTTCTCAAGGTAGGACAGACCATACACGCACCCAAAAGCGTAGGTCTAGCCCTAAGCTCCTCAAGCTCCATGAGCTGCCCCTCAAACTTCTCCTTTAGAACAACTAGCTCTCTAGCTAGACAGGGGCAAGACTCACACTCAAGCTCTCCACTCAAAGTAGGCTCATCCAGTTTGAACTGGAGTTTGCCTAGCTCAGCCTTCAGCTAATCTATCTCCTCTACCCGCTTGGCATACCTATCTCTCTGGTCACCAAGCTCTGTCATGAAAGACTCGCAGGTAGGGCACTCAATCTCACTGGGTTGGGGTCTCACACTCCTCAACCTCTCATTCTCCTCTAAAGCCTCAGCAAGTTGGGCTTTCAACTTCTGCAGCTTCTTGGCTGCCTTCTCTAGCATCTTATCCTAGCCTTAAGCTCTCGGCTGTTCTGCTCTAGCATCTCAAGGATTTTGGCTTGCTCAGGAGTTACCTCATCATCAGAAGAAGAGTTGCTGCCATCATCCTTGTCCTCCTTGTCCTCAAGCGCCATGGAGCAAACCAAGCTCCTTTTCTCCTTGTTCCTGCGCCTGGACTTGGTGGAGACGAAGCACAAGCCAGCTGGGCCTCCTTGATCATTCCTCTTGTCCTTCCTGTACGTGATCTCCACATCGGTTGAGCCCGACGAGGATGAAGAGGAAGAAGATCCGCTGCTGCAGAACCCGATCTCGGCGAAGAAGGCCTTGTCCCATTTTCTGTTGTCCTTCTGGTAGCTCTTGATAGCCTTCCGGAAGTTCTTCTTGTCGAAGGGATGCTTGCCGGAGCCGTGCTTGCTGGAGCGGTGCTTGTCAAAGCCTGCCTTGCCGGAGTGGTACTTGACGGAGTCGCGGGAGTAGATTTTGCCCTTCTTGTAGTAGTCGTTCTTGTTGAGGCACTCGACGATGAAGTGGCCGACCTCTCCGCACTCGAAGCACTTGGGCCGCTCTCCCCTCTTCTTGCTCATCCGGTTGTCATAGGCGCGCTGAAAGTGACTAGACACTAGACACAACTCATCATCCCCAAGCGTCGCTAGCTGCTCCTCTGTAACAGACATCAAAGCAGAAAACGAGAAGTTGTGTAACATGGGGTTAGTGACAGACTCACTAGAAGGCGTAGCCAAGGCCAGACTCTTAGAACCTGTACAAGCGAGGGAATCCCTCATCTTGTAATCTACCTCGGTGGCCTTGAGCTTACTATAGAGAGCTTCTACTCCAATCGTATCATACCCTGCCGACTCAATGATTGAATTCACCTTGATCTCCCATATTTTTCTATCCAAAGCATACAGCAACTTGACAGCCTACTGATGATCGGTATATGGGAGGGCAGCGGGGGCAGAGTTGACACGCAACTTGTTGATGATCGACTGAAAGCGACCAAACAAGTCGTCTACTGACTCTCCCGGCTTCTGGACGAAATTCTTATATTCGTGCCGGTAAGTCTCTACAAGCCTAGCCTTAATCATCGCAGTACCCTCATGGTGTGCACTAAGCAGTGACCATATCTCACGCGCAGTCTTAAGGTGACTCACTCTCTCATAATCCATGGGACCAAGCCCGGAGAAGAGAAAGTTAACAGCTTTGGCATTCGTCTCATGCTGAGCCACGATATCCTGCGTAGTACGCTCAGCGACTGGAAGCACCACAAAAGTCGTACTCTGAGTAGCATCCCATATGTCTTGACTCTGGCTAACAAGGAACGCCTCCATCCTACCTTTCCAGTAGGGATAGCTATCAGAGCCAAGGACGGGAATTTTCCCAGAGTAAGTCATAGTCGCTACGGTTTCTTCACCAGTTAAGGTATGGAAAACCTAACCGGCTCTGATACTACTTGTAGGACCGAGACGTGCGACAAGAGGGGGGAGGTGAATAGGAGCACTTGAAAACTCAAACTCAAACCCCCACCGCAGAGCAAAACGGAAACAACGCCCACAACGAAACTAGACACCGTCCACTGAGAGGATACGTATCTAGCTCACAACACGTGTTTGGTACTATCCACTGAACAGATACGTACCAAGCACCAAGCGGAAGCACACGCTCAAACGGCTAAGAAAAAGAGTGCAAAAGGAACCAACTCCGGAGAACTGCAGAATTCAGACAGATAGGGCTGCAAAGAAAAATCTCAAAACCCCTCAAGAAAAGCTCCATAAAATCCCCCAAAATTACTACACCTTCACAAGGCAATAGGGAACAACTCCAGAAAATTTCAGGCCAATTGGAGTAAGTTGTGACCACCGGACTGTCCGGTGGTTAACCACCGGACTGTCCAGTTCTTACAGCCTGACACTCCAAAAAGATTCGAATCAAAACCCTCTCAAAACAACTTCAAAAATTATGAAATTTTTACTGGAAGGCCAAGGAACAACTCCACAAATTTTCAGATCAATTGGACAAGGAATAAAATTTCTAGAGCCACCGGACCGTCCGGTGGTTAACCACCGGACTGTCCGGTGGTTAAAAACTGACAGACTAACCCGAAAAGAAAAAAATCAAAACCAGGTCAAAACACCTCCAAATGATCTGAAATTTTTATGGGAACTTTATGATTCACTGATAAAGCGCTCCACAAAATTTCAACTCAAAATTCGAAGGTTTGACCCCTAAACCAAACAAGATTTGAAAGTGGACAGAACCAGCAGGAAAACTGGACAGCAGGAAACTTCACACAAGCAATCCGAAACTTGACCAAACCTTCTCCAAACATCACGAAAATTGGCATAGGCTATCCTTGCCCCATTCCAAAACTATTCCCAAAAGATCTATGGAAAAAGATCACGGGATTAGCGGGAATTTCAGATCTCTTGAAGAGGTGAATATTTGGGCAAGAAAGGGAAAAGCTCAAGAACAACTTGCTCGTGGCAATCCTTTGGGATTGAGATGTTCTAAGACATAATCTCCACGTCCTTGCAAGTCCAAAACACAAGAAAAACAAAGGATTCAACCTTGCCCAAAACAAACACCCAAAAGGCCAAGGATTGAAGCAAAAAACCAAAGAGAACAAAGGGAGGAGAAGCACACAAAGTTGCTGCACGAAACCACTTCGATTATGAGCCTCAAAAGAGGTCTTAGGTCAGATTACAATGAAGGATTTCGTCCCAAGCAACTACCCTCATCTTCCCTCTTGATTTGGAGGCTAGATCTCACCCTAACCCTCCTAAACTTGGAGCTCAAAGCTTGAGGACGAAAATTACACAAAGCAAATGAAAACCTAGCTGCCAAGACTTCCTCTAATGACCAGCTCTTAGGCTATTTATATACCGGTTCAGTTTTGGCATTTTTACACATAGACCCCTAACACTAGAAACGCCCGGAAGGGCTAAAATAGAAAAGAACCCGAAATATCGGGGACGGACAACCACGATGAAGACTTGATCTTCTTAGCTTCCATGCAATCTTCAGATGTCCTCCACGTGGCGAGTAGTCCAATCCACCTTTGCACCCCCGGTTTTGAAGTCAGAAACCGGGAAACTTTAGGAAATCTCCGTCTGGGCCGGACTTGGCCCATCTTCTCTATCTTGGCGAGTCGTGGCCCAACTCACCAAGCCTTGGGTAGCTTGGGTGGCGGTTTTGAGCCAAAGCCGCCAAAGCCTCCCTCGCACGCCTTCGTGCCATGCACTCGGGTTGGAGCACCACGGTGGCACCCGGCTTCTCCAGTCCATCGGAGTTGCTTCGCGGTCCATCGGAGGGCTTACACCACCGTTGCCGATCCGCCCCTCCGTGTACCGAGCTTCCATGGCCAACCGACGCCGAGCATTGCCTCCGGTCCATTGGAGGGCTTTTGCCTCAGTCTATCGAGGTCTTCATCATCTACCTCCAGTCCATCGGAGGGCCTCCAGTCCATCGGAGGGCTTGAGCTCGTTGACAATCACTCATCACACCAGGAGAACAATGACGCCGGTCCATTGGCTCTCAGTGGAAGCCTTTCGAGTTGTTTTAAGTTGATCTCTTGGATTTCAACGTGGAGTTGTGCTTGACACGTTGTCTCTTGCATGCAGGTGGAAGATGGTTGCATTTGGAGCCGAAGGGAGGCCGGGCGGCCAGGCCCACAAGCCGGGCAACCTAGGACTTAGCACCTGGTGGCAGCCTCTTGGGTCTAGAGGGAAGTAGAGGTCAGGCGGCTTGGATCGCAGGCCGAGCGACCTGGCTCCATGTCGGGCGGCTTGGGTCCAACCCCCTCTCCATCTATCTCTTCTTGATACACCATAGTTCACCATGTTTTAGGTGTTTTTGTACCATGGCATGTGTTCCTGCAAGGTTTTTTGTACAAAACTCGTGGAACCGATTAATATGTACGAATCTTGCATAAAATTCACCTTTGGAACATGAAATGTTGGTGGTCAAAATGGGTTATAACGACCGCCAACACCTCCCACACTTAGATCCTTGCTCGTCCTCGAGCAAGCGAAAGTTATGCATGGTACAGAGGGCATATGACAACTATAGTCTTAACAAGCACAAAAGTTACTCCCAAATCGGTTAATCTTACCTAAGATTTCAATGGTGGCTACACTTTGATTTTAGGATGTTGAGACTAAGAAGAAGTTCCTGGTGTCACAACAGTTTTCTCCCAACTATGAGCAAAAGAGGCTCTTTTCCAAAGCAAGGTGCTCCACTCCTTTGTTCTCAAGATTACCTATCAGTCAGTCAAAAGATGAGTCTTTGTATTTCCTTTCCTTCTAATCTAAGTTTTGGTGGAGCTAAAAGAGTGAGAGACCATCTTTTTATGTTTGTATCACCAAGTCAAATCCCATCTTTTTATGTTTGTATCACCAAGTCAAATCAAGTGTCACAACAAAGAGTTTGAATCAAGAATTTTGGCTATGTGCAAGTGTGGCGGCAAGTTATTGGCGAGTGTTGAGAGCCAATGGACCGGCCTCATTGCTCTCCTGGTGTGATGAGTGATTGTCAACGAGCTCAAGCCCTCCGATGGACTGGAGGCCCTCCGATGGACTGGAGGTAGAGGATGACGAAGACCTCGATGGACTGAGGCAAAAGCCCTCCAATGGACCGGAGGCAATGCTCGACGTCGGTCGGCCATGGGAGCTCGGTACACGGAGGGGCGGTTCGGCAACGGTGGTGTAAGCCCTCCGATGGACCGCGAGGCAACTCTGATGAACTGGAGAAGCCGGGTGCCACCGTGGTGCTCCAACCCGAGTGCATGGCATGAAGGCGTGCGAGGGAGGCTTTGGCGGCTTTGGCTCAAAACCGCCACCCAAGTTCAGATGACTTGGTGGGTTGGGCTCCGACTCACCAAGATTGAAGATTGGGCCAAGACCCAGCCCAAGAAGCCCGCAAAATAAAGTTTCCCGGTTTCTAACTTCAAAACCAGGGGAAGCTTCCGGACTACTGGCTACGTGGTGCACATCCAAGCGAGGCGTGGAGAAGAAGAAGATCAAGCCGTCATCGTAGTCGTCCGATTGTATCTTTTCGGTTTGGCCCCCTCCTGGCATTTTTAGAGTAGGGGTCTTAATGTAATTGTGTCTTTTAGGGCCTAGGGTATAAATAGACTTGAGAGGCTCCCTTGGAGCTTATCTTGGCAGCCACAAACCCTAGGATTTCCTAATCCTAGCAGCCAAGGTCCAAAGAGAAGAAATAGCGGTGATTAGCTAGGAGATGAGTGCCTAGTTTAGTCTAATCTTGTCATTAGTGGGAGGATGATGGGAGGTAGGCTCTAGGGAACTTGTGTAACCTGAATTTCGTGTTTAATCCAAGGTTCCTTGTTGAGAAATTCCATGGAGTGAGCAGCAATTTTCGTCCTTCCCTTTCCCCTCCCCGTTCTAGTTCGTTTTTGGTTCCAATTCTTGGATTTTGGTGTGTTACTGTTTGTCCAAGGTTGGAATCTTTCTTTTGCTGGTATTTTGCCTTGCTATGATGTGGTGAATCTCACTAGCCAAGTGCTAGAATCATTGAACCACGAGCAAGGGCCGTTCTTCCCATTTTTGGGTTTTTCGGAGTCAACTTACCTACCTCACGAGATTTGCAATTCCCGTGCATCCCTTGATCTTTTGGAGGTGATCTTTTGGGATTTGCTAGGCAAGGTCCTTAGGATTATCCATGCAAATTTTTGTGAAGTTTCGTTGAGATTTGACCCCGTTTTGATTGATTTTTCAATGGAGTGTCGGGCTGTTTTTCTGCGCAGTTTTTCGGAGAACTGACAGGACAAATCAATTGTCCTTAGGTTTGTCTGAAGTAGGGACTTCGGATTGTCCGATCCCCATCCCTCGGATTGTCCGGTCTATAGTGTTTTTGGGCTGTTTTCTTCCTCTTCTAAGTGTTTGTCCGGTCAGTTCTTCTGGTGAAGAAAGGATTGTCCGGTCTAGTGTTTCCGGGGCTGTTTTTTTGTGTTTCTTGCTCCGCTTGCTTTGGGGTTTGTTTTTCTTGGTTTCTTTGTCCGAGGTTGTGTCTGATTTGAAGAATCGGATTGTCCGGTCTCCCTCCTCCTTTCGCTATCTCTCTCCCTCGCTCTATGTTTGTCGGATCCCTTCTTTCGCCCAAGACCGGACTGTCCGGTCTCTTGTTTCTCTTTTGTGTTTCGCGTGTTTTGGCCCACAGGTTTGTCCGGTTTAGGGTTTGTATTGTCTTCAAACTTGCTTTGTGTCAAATACTGCATGCCCATACTCTTCACTCACTTTTCTAAGTGAGGCACTCTTCGGTGTGTTGAGTGGCTAGTTTGCGACACTTGCAAGCTTTGTAGCTTGTTTCATTTTGTGTGTGCTTCCGCTTTGCACCAATACGTATCTGTTCAGTGGACGGTATCGGTTGTGCGTGTGCTTTTGTGAGAGAGCATTTTGGGGTTTGAATTTGAGTTTTTCAAGTGCTCCTATTCACCCCCCTCTAGTCGCACGTCTCGGTCCTACAAGTGGTATCAGAGCCGGTTAGATTTCCTATACTTTAACCGGTGACGAAACCGTAGCGACGATGACTTACTCCGGGAAAATTCCCGTCCTTGGCTCAGATGGCTATCCCTACTGGAAAGGTAGGATGGAGGCGTTCCTTGTTAGCCAGAGTCAGGACATATGGGATGCTACTCAGAGTACGACTTTTGTGGTGTTTCCAGTCGCTGAGCGTACTACGCAGGATACCGTGGCTTAGCATGAGGCGAATGCCAAGGCTGTTAACTTTCTCTTCTCCGGGCTTGGTCCCATGGATTATGAGAGAGTGAGTCACCTTAAGACTGCGCGTGAGATATGGTCACTGCTTAGTGCACACCATGAGGGTACTGCGACGATTAAGGCTAGACTTGTGGAGACTTACCGGCGCGAATATGAGAATTTCGTCCAGAAGCCGGGAGAGTAAGTAGACGACTTGTTTGGTCGCTTTCAGTCGATCATCAACAAGTTGCATGTCAACTCTGCCCCCGCTGCCCTCCCATATACCGATCATCAGCAGGCTATCAAATTGCTGTATGCTTTGGACAGAAAAATATGGGAGATCAAGGTGAACTCGATCATTGAGTCGGCAGGGTATGATACGATTGGAGTAGAGGCGCTCTATAGTAAGCTCAAGGCCACCGAGGTAGATTACAAGATGAGTGATTCCCTCACTTGTACAAGTTCTAAGAGTCTGGCCTTGGCTACCCCACTAGTCTGTCACTAACCCCATATTACACAACTTCTCGTTTTCTGCTTTGATGTCTGTTACAGAGGAGCAGTTAGCGGCACTTGGGGATGACGAGTTGTGTTTGGTGTCTAGTCGCTTTCAGCGTGCCTGTGACAACCGGATGAGCAAGAAAAGGGGCGAGCGGCCCAAATGCTTCGAGTGCGGAGAGGTCGGCCACTTCATCGCCGAGTGCCCCCACAAGAACGACTACTACAAGAAGGGCAAGAGCTACTCCCGCGACTCCGACAAGTACCACTCCGGCAAGGCAAGCTTTGACAAGCACCGCTCCAGCAAGCACGGCTCCAGCAAGCGCCCCTTCGGCAAGAAGAACTTCCGGAAGGCATTCAAGAGCTACTAGAAGGACAACCGAAAGCGGGACAAGGCCTTCTTCGCCGAGATCGGGTTGTGCAGCAGCGGATCTTCTTCCTCTTCATCCTCATCGAGCTCAAGCGATGAGGAGATCATGTACAGGAAGGACAAGAGGAACGATCAAGGCGGTCCAGCTGGCTTGTGCTTCGTCTCTACCAAGTCCAGGCGCAAGAACAAGGACAAGAGGAGCTCGGTTTGCTCCATGGCGCTTGAGGACAAGGAGAACAAGGATGACGGCAGCAACTCTTCTTCCGATGATGAGGTAACTCCTGAGCAAGCCAAAATCCTTGAGATGCTAGAGCAGAACAGCCGGGAGCTTAAGGCCTAGGATAAGATGCTGGAAAAGGCAGCTAAGAAGCTGCAGAAGTTGAAAGTCCAACTTGCTGAGGCTTTAGAGGAGAATGAGAGGTTGAAGAATGTGAGACCCCAACCTAGTGAAATTGAGTGCCCTACCTGCGAGTCTTTCATGACGGAACTTGGTGACCAGAGAGATAGGTATGCCAAGCGGGTAGAGGAGATAGATGAGCTGAAGGCTGAGCTAGGCAAACTCCAGTCCAAACTGGATGAGCCTACTTTGAGTGGAGAGCTTGAATGTGAGTCTTGCCCCTGTCTAGCTAGAGAGCTAGCTATTCTAAAGGAGAAGTTTGAGGGGCAGCTCATGGAGCTTGAGGAGCTTAGGGCTAGACCTACGCTTTTGGGTGCGTGTATGGTCTGTCCTACCTTTAGAGGCGCGTTAGAGCAGTTGAGAGCTGACTTTGAGGTGCTTTCAGCACCTACTGACACTTGTGAGAACTGCCTGACCCTTAGGATGCAGCTGTCGAGAGGGAAGCCACCATTAAGAAGTTGGAGAAAGCTGCTCCTGTGTTTTCCTCTCTAGACCGTGATACATGTGCAGCCCAGACAGTAGTTCTGGAAGATCTGAGGTTGCAGGTGTTGTCTTTGCAAGATGACAACAATAGGTTGAGAGAGGTGCTGAGTTGGGTGTATGCAAGGCAACCCCAACTAGAGATGATCATAAAGAGCACCAAGAGAGCTGAGGGTGACTTGAGTGGGTTTGGGTTTGGTGAGTGCAGTACTTCAGGTGAGAAGAGTGCCCCAGCTAAGATCAAGAATGCACCTACCCAGCCAGGTGAGACTGTTGATGGGGTTTACCATGAGTCACCCAAGGCTGCCCCAAAGAAGCAGTACTGGACACCCAAGCTTTCTAAGGCTAAGCTGGACAAGATTGTTGAGGAAGAGCTTAAGCCCAAGGGCAAGAAGCCAGTCCAGCAGCCTGTGCCACCCAAGGCCACACCACCTAAGCCCAAGTCCCAGCCTAACGCAGTTCCTAGGAGGCCTGTCTACCACTGTGAGTTTTGCCAGCGGAATGGCCACCTAGAGGAGTTTTGCTTCAGGAGAAAGCGGGTTGAGAGGCAGGAGAGAGCTTGGAGGAACCAGGATCAGTTCTACCAGGGTGGTAGGCAAGATCCTCCCCACTGCAGTGAGATGAGAGACCGCTTTGCCAGTGGTGAGAGAGGAGCCGGCTTTCAGGCTCGTGCTCCTTGTGGTGAGAGACGCTTTACCGGCCGAGCTCCTAGTCGTTATCAGCGCGGCTATGGACCTCGTGACCGAGGCTTTGAGAGAGCTTTCGAGGGTTCACGCTTTGGAGGTCGTGGTTACCCTAATCGTCGTGATGATTTTTTTGATTGTGCTTACCCCACTTTTGAGCAGATGGCTCGGCACTGGTACAGCAGTTTTGGTACTAACCCCAGTGCCGGACCGTTTGCTCACCGTCGTTTTACTTGACTTTGCAGGATCGAGGCAAGGAGGACGTGTGGATCATGGACTCCGGTTGCTCTAGGCATATGACAGGGCACCGCAAGTGGTTCTCCAGCCTCAACCCCGTGAGCACCAAGGAGTACATCACATTCGGGGACAATGGTCAAGGTAAAGTGATGGGTGTTGGTTCTGTTTCGCTCTCTGCTAAGCTTTCCCTGAGTGAAGTTGCTTTCGTTCAGAATCTGGGGTTCAATTTGGTTTCTGTTTCGCAACTTCTCAATGAAGGATTTGAGGTTCGTTTTAAGAAAGGTGCGTGCTGCGTTCTTGATGCTGAGGAGACCCTTGTTTGCTCTTTGTTGCCTTTTGGTCAGGTTTTTCGGGTCGACCTCACATCTGTTTCTGGCCCTGCGCGCTGTTTGGTTGCTAATCCTTCTGCTGATATATGGAAGTGGCATAGGAGACTTGGTCACTTGAGCTTTGATCTGCTAGTCAGGTTAAGTTCAATGGGCCTAATCCGAGGATTGTCCAAATTGAGAGCTGAGAAGGACTTAGTTTGCCACCCCTGTCGTCATGGCAAGATGGTTGCTGCCTCTCACATTCCTGTGTCTCAGGTTATGACCTCCTATCCGGGTGAGCTATTCTATATGGATACAGTAGGTCCCGCTCGGGTAGCGTCGGTCAGTGGGAAGTGGTACGTGCTTGTCGTTGTGGACGATTTTTCACGGTTCTCGTGGGTATTTTTAATGGAGTTTAAGGATGAGGCGTTTGGTTTTGTTCGGGATCTGGTACTGAGGTTGAGAAACGAGAGTCATAAGGCCATGAGGGCTATCCGCAGTAACAATGGCGGAGAATTCAGAAACTCTCGTTTCGAAAACTTCTGTCATGACCTAGGTCTTGAACACCAGTTTTCTTCTCCATATACCCCTCCGCAGAACGGTGTTGGGGAACGCAAGAACCGCACACTTGTTGAGATGGCACGGACGATGCTCGATGAGCATAGGACTCCGAGGCGCTTTTGGGCTGAGGCAGTGAATACGGCCTGTTACATTGCGAACCGGATTTTCTTGCGAGCTTTCCTTGGGAAGACCTCGTATGAACTCTGATTTGGTAGGCAGCCCAGCGTCAAGCATTTGCGAGCGTTTGGCTGCAGGTGTTTTGTGCTGAAGAAGGCGGGGCATTTGGACAAGTTTGAGTCTCGTTGTTTGGATGGTATTTTTCTGGGGTATGCTTCTAATTCTAGGGCTTTTCGTGTGTGGATTTTAGAGGCCAAGCAAGTTGTTGAGACTTGTGAGGTTTCTTTTGATGAGACTATGCCCTGCACAACCCCTGCCTTTGAGCTTTTAGGTGATGATGAAGAAGGCACTCCCATCTTTGAGGATGAGGATGGTGTGGTTAATGATGGTGATGCAGGAGCCACTGCACCGGTTGCAGCTCCTGCCCCCTCTGCTACGAGTTCAGATGATGAAGGAGGACCCATGCCCATAGCTTCCTCCTCACTCCCCCAACAGCGGATGCAGGGGAGGTGACTTCCGAGATTGTTCCATCTCGGCAAGTCCAGCGGGATCACCCTCCACACAGGATGATTGGAGACATTCACCAGCGTGTCACACGCTCATCGGTTAACTCTCTAGCCTTTTTCTCCCACTCTGCATATGTTGCTTCTTTTGAGCCCCGGGATGTGTCACATGCATTATCTGATCCTAACTGGGTGATCGCCATGCATGAGGAGTTGGAGAATTTTGAGAGAAACCATGTCTGGGATTTAGTTGAACCTCCACCAAACTGTCGCCCTATAGGTACCAAGTGGGTTTTCAAGAACAAACAGGGTGAGGATGGGATGGTTGTGAGGAACAAAGTGAGATTTGTAGCCCAGGGTTTCTGTCAGAAGGAGGGGATAGATTATGAGGAGACCTTTGCCCCTGTAGCTCGTTTGGAAGCCATTAGGATTTTGCTTGCCTTTGCGGCCTCTAAAGGCTTCAAATTGCAGCAAATGGATGTCAAGTCTGCTTTCCTAACGGGTTCATAGAGGAGGAGGTATATGTGAGACAACCTCCTGGCTTTGAGAATGCTAGATTTCCAGACCGGGTGTATAAGTTGAGGAAAGCCCTTTATGGTCTGAAGCAAGCTCCTAGAGCTTGGTATGCTAGGTTGAAGAGTTTCCTACTCAAATCTGGGTTTGTGATGGGTTCAGTAGACAAGACCTTGTTTTTGTTGAGTCGTGGCGGTGACACCCTGATAGTTCAGATATATGTTGATGACATAATCTTTGGTGGTTCATCTCACGCTTTGGTGTCTAGTTTTGTTGAACAGTGAGCAGGGAATTTGAGATGAGTCTCATGGGTGAGCTCTAGTTCTTCCTCGGGCTGCAGATCAAGCAAGGCCCTGAAGGAACCTTTGTCCATCAAGCAAAGTACACAAGGGACATACTCAAGAAGTTTGACATGGGGGATTCTAAACCCATGACAACTCCTATGAGTACAAACACGGCGCTTGATGCTGATGAAGATGGGGCGGCGGTGGAACAGAAGGAATTTCGAGGGATGATCGGCTCACTTCTGTACCTGACGACGACCAGGCCGGACATTCAGTTCGCGGTCTGCCTTTGTGCGCATTACCAGGCGTCTCATAGGACTTCTCACAGTCAAGCGGTGAAGCGCATTTTCAGGTATCTGAAATTCACTCCTGAGCTTGGTCTTTGGTATTCCTCGGGTTCTTCTCTCTTTCTTAGAGGGTTCTCAGATGCTGATCATGTAGGCTGACGGATTGATCGCAAGTCAACCTCCGGCACATGCCAACTCTTAGGAACCTCTCTTGTCTCTTGGTCCTCTCGCAAGCAAGCTAGCGTATCCTTGTCTACCACAGAAGCAGAGTATATAGCTGCTGCTAGTTGCTGCTCCCAGCTTTTATGGATGAAAGCCACCCTTAGTGATTTCGGCCTTAGGTTTGGAAAAATCCCTCTTCTAGTTGATTCTACTTCTGCTATTTCTGTAGCTAAGAACCCCGTCTTGCACTCTAGAACCAAACACATAGACGTGAGGTTTCATTTTCTAAGAGATCACTATGAGAAGGGGGACATAGACTTAGTGCATGTAGCTTCTGAAAACCAGTTGGCCGATATCTTTACCAAGCCCCTAGAGTTTGGCGCTTTTGTGCGTTTGAGAGGTGAGCTTGGAGTGTGGTATCCCTTTTAGTCAAGGATAATACGCTATTCCTTTTAGTAAGGAATAGCTTCCATAGTCTTGAATTTGCTTTTATCTTGCTTTTATTTCTCTTTGCTTCTTTTGCATATTATATCATATCTTGCATCGCATTGTATCATTTGCATTTTCACTTCACGAGTACTAGAGCTCTTTTGGAATGATGAGTTAGTACTTACTTGTGCTAGATTGTACAGATGCATGCTTGATCATGGTTGGCTAAGCTCTCTTGAGTCTGTTGAATACTAATTGTGAGCTGAATCATTTTATTCTTTGCAAATCAAAAACCATGATCACCACTTGTTTTGGCTACCTAGCATATGTAGGAATGTTGAATGCTATGTTATCTTTTCATACCTGGATATGCTAGTTGTATGCCTTTGCTATGATTATGCCTAAGCTTTTATGACACCTTGCTTAAATTGAAATCTGAATCAAAATGCTTGCAAGTGGTGTTTTATGTGCTGAATTGAGAAAAATCCAGGTGGGTTTGCTTGTCACACTGATCTAGTTCGAGACAGCTTGCCTTTGCACTTTGGCATGAACTTGGACTAGGCTATGTATGACCAAAACCTTGTCTTAACCTTCTGATGGTTATATAACCTAGGCTTGGCATTGGTTGGTAAGAAGTTGCAAAAGACAAGTAAATAACCCCTGGCACATAAAGAACTTGCTTATGAATACAAATGTATAAATCTAAAATTTGCAAGTCTCTAAAATGCTTATGGCTGGTTGTATATGCTTTGGTTGAGAGTAGCACATCTTGTATGCATTGCTAGCATCTTGCTGTTCATGCCTATCTTGCTAGGTGCTATTCATGTCGGTGATGCTTTCTTTTCGGTAACCCTGAAAAACAAGCTTACTCTTGATATGTGTAAGATAGATTCATTTGAGCTTGTTGTATGCTTCCTTGTCCTCACTTGCTCTGTATGCTAGAACTTGTGATTACTAGCTTTCCATATCTTCTAAGCTCTTTCAGTTACACTCCTTGCATTTCATAGCATATTTTGAGGGGGAGTTGTCTAGTTCAGGGGGAGTTGAGTTCAAGGAACCCTTGATGTGTCCATTGTGAGAAATTTGGGGAGAGATTAGTGTACTTCTCCAAGGGGAAGAAATTTAAAAATACGGACAAGGGGGAGAACTCAGGAGAGATTTAGTTGAGGGAGAGCTTTGCATTCATATTGCATTTGTGAGGATGCATTTCAGGGGGAGTTTGAGCTTTTAGCATGCTCTTTGCATCGGTGCGTTGAGCCTTTTGCCTCTGTCTTGAGGAGCCGATGCTTTGATCCTTTTTTGCTTCAAGTTGCCTTGTGTTTTGCCTTTGTCTTTTCTTTTTCAGTTTTACGCTTTTCTCTTGTTTTTGATCCATTTCAGGTTACAGGTTGAAGGTGTTGACAATGCACTCATCAAGGGGGAGATTGAGAGCGAATGGACCAGCCTCATTGCTCTCCTGGTGTGATGAGTGATTGTCAATGAGCTCAAGCCCTCCGATGGACTGGAGGCAAAAGCCCTCCAATGGACCGGAGGCAATGCTCGGCATCGGTCGGCCATGGGAGCTCGGTACACGGAGGGGCGGTTCGGCAACGGTGGTGTAAGCCCTCCGATGGACCGCGAGGCAACTCCGATGGACTGGAGAAGCCGGGTGCCACCGTGGTGCTCCAACCCGAGTGCATGGCGCGAAGGCGTACGAGGGTGGCTTTGGCGGCTTCGGCTCAAAACCGCCACCCAAGTTCAGATGACTTGGTGGGTTGGGCTCCGACTCACCAAGATTGAAGATTGGGCCAAGACCCAGCCCAAGAAGCCCGCAAAATAAAGTTTCCCGGTTTCTAACTTCAAAACCGGGGGAAGCTTCCGGACTACTGGCTACGTGGCGCACATCTAAGCGAGGCGTGGAGAATAAAAAGATCAACCGTCATCGTAGTCGTCCGATTGTATCTTTTCGGTTTGGCCCCCTCCTGGCATTTTTAGAGTAGGGGTCTTAATGTAATTGTGTCGTTTAGGGCCTAGGGTATAAATAGACTTGAGAGGCTCCCTTGGAGGTTATCTTGGCAGCCACAAACCCTAGGATTTCCTAACCCTAGCAGCCAAGGTCCAAAGAGAAGAAATAGAGGTGATTAGTTAGGAGATGAGTGCCTAGTTTAGTCTAATCTTGTCATTAGTGGGAGGATGATGGGAGGTAGGCTCTAGGGAACTCGTGTAACCTGAATTTCGTGTTTAATCCAAGGTTCCTTGTTGAGAAATTCCATGGAGTGAGCAGCAATTTTCGTCCTTCCCTTTCCCCTCCCCGTTCTAGTTCGTTTTTGGTTCCAATTCTTGGATTTTGGTGTGTTTCGGTTTGTCCAAGGTTGGAATCTTTCTTTTGCTGGTATTTTGCCTTGCTATGATGTGGTGAATCTCACTAGCCAAGTGCTAGAATCATTGAACCACGAGCAAGGGCCGTTCTTCCCATTTTTCGGTTTTTCGGAGTCAACTTACCTACCTCACGAGATGTGCAATTCCCGTGCATCCCTTGATCTTTTGGAGCTGATCTTTTGGGATTTGCTAGGCAAGGTCCTTAGGATTATCCAAGCAAATTTTCGTGAAGTTTCGTTGAGATTTGACCCCGTTTTGATTGATTTTTCAATGGAGTGTCGGGCTGTTTTTCTGCGCAGTTTTTCGGAGAACTGACAGGACAAATCAATTGTCCTTAGGTTTGTCCGAAGTAGGGACTTCGGATTGTCCGATCCCCATCCCTCGGATTGTCCGGTCTATAGTGTTTTTGGGCTGTTTTCTTGCTCCGCTTGCTTTGGGGTTTGTTTTTCTTGGTTTCTTTGTCCGAGGTTGTGTCTGATTTGAAGAATCGGATTGTCCGGTCTCCCTCCTCCTTTCGCTATCTCTCTCCCTCGCTCTATGTTTGTCGGATCCCTTCTTTCGCCCAAGACCGGACTGTCCGGTCTCTTGTTTCTCTTTTGTGTTTCGCGTGTTTTGGCCCACAGGTTTGTCCGGTTTAGGGTTTGTGTTGTCCGATTTCTTTAGTTTTTGAAGTGTTGTTGTTTGCTTCAAACTTGCTTTGTGTCAAATACAGCATGCCCATACTCTTCACTCACTTTTTTAAGTGAGGCACGCTTCGGTGTGTTGAGTGGCTAGTTTGCGATACTTGCAAGCTTTGTAGCTTGTTTCATTTTGTGTGTGCTTCTGCTTTGCACCCGATACGTATCTGTTCAGTGGACGGTATCGGTTGTGTCTGTGCTTTTGTGAGAGAGCATTTTGGGGTTTGAATTTGAGTTTTTCAAGTGCTCCTATTCACCCCCCTCTAGTCGCACGTCTCGGTCCTACAAGTGTGCTTTTGTATTCCCTTTTTTTATGCTAGAGAGGGCATGGTATTTTTTTTCTTTTCTCTTTCTTTCCCTTTTCACACTTTCTTCTCTTCTCTTTTTTTTTCAATTCAATTCCATGCCTCATTTCCTCTCTTTTTGCATGATTGATGAGGGGTAATTGGAATATTTGCATGACACAACTTGTTGGGACTTTGTGGTATGAACATGCACATGATAGCCAAAGATCTCGAATGATTCTAACTCATTTTATGGCACAAGGTTTGACAAGGTTCAAAAGATTTAGAGATGTCTGTGATACCTAAGAATTTTTATCTATGGCATTGGTAGGACATGTGACTTGAGAATATTGGAGTAAAGCACATTTTTAACATTTTAGCAAAACAAAACTCTTTGCTTTAGCGGGAGATTACTGTTATGTATCCATGTTACTCATATCTTAAGAATCAACATCTTAAATCAAAGTAGGTCCCTAATCAAAAGGTATCCATGGGTAATTTGCCTTCAACATAGGGAGTAAAGTTTGTACAAGTATAAACACAAGTTGACAATATGGTCATGTAGAGCAGATTTTTATCCAAATTTTGATGTTTGGAATGGAATATGAAGACCATCTCTGAAATATGTACAATAATACCTGGCCTGGTTAGGGGCCAGGCGGCCCGCTTTTTGGGTCTTTTGACCTTTGAACCGATCATATTATGTGGATAAGTGCTCTGGGATGTTTTGTTCTATGTGTGGTACGTTTTTCACATACGTGACTGGCCGAGCGGCCTCGTCAGGGGCCGGGCAGCCAGGGTGCAGGCCTGGCGGCTGGTTCGTCCCACGTTTTCGCGTGTAGAGAGGTGCAACCCTGTACATCATGTTTTCTCGTTCGTTTCTGCAGGATTAGTTAAGGAGATATATGACACATTTATTGAACTAAGCACTAACAATGGAATTAAATGAATCAAAGAACATAAGCGGTGTCCAAACCAAGAAAGAAATAAAAGAAACAAAACCTAAGTACTAAGAAAACAAAGAGGGCGCCTATACTAAAATTATTATGAAGCCATGGGCATCTATGGCATAGGTGGATCATAGATGTCCGGATGCCTAGTGGCTTTGGCAAGGCGGCGATACTTGGAAGTGAAAGCCTTCCTAAGGATTTCTAACTTGTCATTGATCTCCCATTTCCAGAGATGCCCTTCGCACAATGCTCTTCAAGTCTATGCAAGGAATTCTTGAGAGCATTGATCTCCAACTTAAGAGACTCGATGGTCTCCTTCTCCTCCTCTTCCTCCTCCGATTCTTCAAACTAAACAGGTGGAGTCCTGATCGGAGGGGGCTTGGCACGCTGGTGGACAGTCCTTCTAGGGGGAGTGGAGTCAATGGATTCATCAATAGATGCATCGGCCCAAAGAATGTCATCCTTGTCCCTAGGGACCAGCACCTTGCCCTACCTTCTAAAGGGGGTAACTCCACCCTAGACGGTGTATGCCGGCGATCTTGGGCTCTTGAATGCAGTGTCGCCCTTCACGAAATCATCTGAGAAAAGTTTCCGAACCGGCACCTTGGGATGGATCGCCCTGGCCTTAGGCCAAGGGGAATCTGTCCGAAAAACCTTCTTGGCAATGATAGGGCATGTGGAGGCTTCCCGATACTGTGTGAATCTAGGGGAGAGGCCGAGCAGCCTCACACTTGGCCGGGCGACCCACCCTAAAGCCGGGCGGCCTCAGGAGGTGGCCGAGCGGCTAGGGGAGCAACATCCAGTACCTTCATGGTGTTGTTTCCCAAAGGTATGTCCCATCTCGGGACGTACTCTTCGTCTAAGGCTGGCGAGTAGGTTGTCGTGGTGCCAGAAGTGAGGGCTAGGCTCTTGGATGGAGTGTTGTTGGAGTCCATGACTTAGTTTTTTCGTAGAGAAGATGAGATAGGAATGAGAGTGGCCGGAAGGAAGGAAACTCTCGTTTTTAAGGGGGTGGCGGCACGATCTCATCCACTCAACAAGTCTGGCTGTTTAGGGATCGACTCCACTTCAAAATTTTTCAAAGGGAGGCGGCGGGGTGCCAAGGTGGGAGGTCGGGCAGTCTGGATGGGGTCAGGTGGCCTAGCCCTTAGGCCGGGCAGCTTTACCAGTGGGCTAGGTGGCCTGGACCTGCCTCACCGACTCTAGTTTGGTAGACCAGTAGTCGGTTTTGCCCTTCTAGGTGCATGAAACCCTTTTCCATCGTGTTGTGTCGGCACTTTGTTGAGATTTTGGTGATGTGGAAGCAAAAGGTAAGATAAGATAGAAAAGTGAGGAGTATGGTAGTATACATGGCTCGTTTTAGGTCGTTGCTAGATCGTGGCCGTGTGATCATGCCTGTCCTTGCAGCTTGTAGACGTCTACTTCTTCGATCTATGGCATTTTAGTCTCTAGGAAGATTTTCAAGCGTTGCTCTTTCACTTTAAAGATCTTCCCATCATCGTCCTAGAGGGTGATGGCACCGTAATCGGCGGCATCAAGGACCACAAAGGGTCCTTCCTACTTACTTCTAAGCTTACCATAACCAAACAAATGAATGTGAGAATTAAAGAGTAGTACCTTATCGTCTGGTTTGAATGTCTTGATCTTGATACACTTGTCGTGCCATTTTTTGGTTCGCTCCTTGTACAACTTGGCACTGTGGTAGGCCTTCTATCTCCATTCCTCCATTCAGCGAGTTGGATCTGACTCTGAATTCTTGCTGATTGGAGATCCATATTCCACTTCCTTATCGCTAGTGAGACTTGAACTCAAGTTCTAGTGGCAGATGACAAGCCTTGCTGTACACCATTTGATATGGTGTCATGCCAATGGGATTTTTATATGCTGTGCGATATGCCTAGAGAGCATCGGGTAGCTTGGATACCCAGTCTTTTCCCATCGCTTCGACAGTTATCTGCAAGATGTTTTTTATCTGCTTGTTTGATGTCTTACCTTGGCCACTTGTCTTCGGGTGGTAAGGAGCGGCAACACGGTGGTCCACACAGAGTTCTTCGAGGCACCACTTGAATCCATTGTCAATGAAGTGTGGTCCTCCATCACTAATTATGACCCTTAGCGTGCCAAATCAAGGAAACAAGGTGTCATAGAACATTCTGATTGAATGCCTTGAATCTGCCGCGGAATACAGTTGTGCCTCTACCCATTTTGATACATAATCCACTGCGATCAGGATATACTCTTTGTCTCCACACTTGCGAAATGGTCCCATGAAGTTTGTGGCCCACACATCAAATACATCAAGTTGAAGGTTGCTAGTGAGTGGCATAGCACCCCTTGGATTAATGTTTCCTTGGCTTTGGCACTTTGGACACCTTCGTACGAACTCTTTGGCATCATCATACATGTTTGGCCAGTAGAATCCACTTTGCCAAATTTTTGCGTGAGTCCGATAGGCTCCATAGTGACCTCCGTAGGAAGATGCGTGACATCTATCGAGAAACTGAGGGACTTCGCAAGCAAGAATGCAACGATGTAAGAGTCCATTTGCATAAAGCTTGTACAGGCAGGGGTCATCCCATAGATAGTCATGGACCAGTTTCCTCTTATCGACTCCTACGGGTACGTATCCTGTGATCAGGTAGTTGACCAGATCTGTATACCATGGTTAGGATGTTGTAACCTTTAGAAGGGTGTCATCTCTCATATAGTCATCAATCGACAAGGATGATGTTCAAATTGCATTCGTGAGAGGTGATCTGCAAGTCCCTGCTTGTCTCTGATTTCTATGTCAAATTCCACTACAACAATCCTGAACATTTTCGGCGGCTCCTGTTATTTTCGGTGGCGGAGAATGGCTGCCGAAAATAAACTGCTTATTTTGGGCGGTTGTAAAGAGCCACAAAAAATAAGGGCTTTATTTTTGGCGGCCTGCTCAACCACCGAAAATAAGGAGCTACTTACGGCGGCCCAGCACAACCGCCGAAAATAGACTAATTACTTTCGGCGGCTACAGCTGGCCGCCGAAAATTAATCTAACCCTATCCACTGCCTTCTCTCCCAACGACGCCCAATCCACACACGGACGCTGCATGCTGCAACCGCCCGCCGCCGCTGCCCCACGCTTGCCGCCCACGCCGCGCCGCCCCACGCCGCCGCCACGCCGTGCCGCCCGCTGCCGACGCCCACGCCGCACCGCGCTGCGCCGCCCGCCGCCTGCCGTCCCACACCAGCCGCCCACGCCGCGCCTCCCGACGCAAGCCGCCGCCGCCCCACACCCCACGCCGCCGCCCCACGCCCGGCGCCCGCGACGTCCCTGCCCCTCGCCGCCGCCCCTCGACATCCTTGCCCGGCGCGGCCCCCTGCCCGGCGCGACGCCCCTCTCGCGGACTTGCACCCTGCTTGGCCGGCTGGCCTCATCTCACACCGCCGCACCTCCCTCCCGCTGCTCAACGCGCCGCCGCTCCCACACGCGCGGCTCCTGTGGCAGCGGCGGCCGGCGTCCCTCCCGGCCGGCTCCCATCCCTGTCGGCCTCGCCCGACGTCTCTCCCCGCTCCCCTCCTGGCCGGTAGTGACATCTCGGCTTTTGAAGTAAGAAACTGATGGCTTTCGACTTTTTTATAGTGATTGTAGATAATTTTCGGCGGTGGCCACCAAAAGTTATGATTAGAAGTGCCATATGTTTTGATTCCGATGATACTTGAATGATTATATCAAATGTCGAGCTTACTTACCATGCTTATGATTAGAAATGCTTATATATGATTTGTTATGGTTGAATATGCTTAGTTCAATATATATGATTGTTGAATGATTATATGAATTGTCAACCTTACTTGCCATGCATATGATTAGAAGTGGAATATCTTGTCAACATGCTTATGATTTGTTATGGTTCAATATACTTAGTTCAATATATATGTTTGATTTTATACTATGTCTTATCATTTTCATATGCTATGTTTACCATTTATCTTGCTTTAATAAACATAAGTCACGGAACCTATGCGTCACCCGTTTCGGACTGGCAACGTCTCACGTGCGTAGGTGTGGCTGGTCTGGAATTGTCCCTTTTTTGGACAGCCTCGGAGTGGCCGATAGAGCGTGATATTTATGATGAGCCACGGGGTCTGAGCGAAGTTTCGGCGGCATAACCCTGTTGTTCTCCGCTGCACCACCTTTGGGCGTGCAGTAGGAGAACGGCGGGGTTATGCTGCCAAAATTTTGTTCGAACCTCACGGACTCATCATATATCCGCGCTCTGTCGGCCACTCTTGGGTGGGTTTAGGACCTATCATTACCTATAGATGTAGGGCCGCAATACGTTGAAAAAAAAAGCTTACCATCTACCTGTTTGCCTTAATCTATAGCCTCAAGTATGGCTGACAATCGCCGGTGGATGTATGATAGTTTTGATAAGAGTGGGGGTAAAGCTCACTCAGCTGAGTGGAGGAAGAAGACACAGGCTTTTATCGACCATGCTTTCGCTGGGAAAACTCACTATCTGGATCGGGTCAGATGTCCATGCAATGAACACAATACCGGAAAATTTTGAACTAAGGATGAATTAACCATAGACCTGGTTAAATATGGTTTCATGCCTAGTTATGAAACGTGGAGCTTCCACAGTGAGAAAGAAACTAGAGTTGAAACAAAAGGGGAAGCAGATGATGATTCGACAGGAGTTGATAGGATGGATGAGATGCTAGAAGCTTTACGGCCGGAGTTTGGTCTAAACTCTGAGGATCCTCCTACAAAGGAGGTTGAGGAGTTCTTCAAGCTCCTTCAAGTTTCGGAAGAGCCACTGCACGAGCACACAAAAGTGTCTCTCCTAGCTTTTGTGATGCGGCTCCTTGCCATCAAGTCCAAATATTTCTTCTCGAACAAGTGTTTCAATGACCTCGTGCAATTGATCGGGGATGTCCTTCCGCAGCCTCATAAGTTGCCCAACGACATGTATCAGTGCAAGAGGATGACGAAAGCCCTCGGTATGGGCTATGAGAAGATAGATATGTGTCCAGACGGCTGCATCCTTTTCTGTGATGATCATGTGGACGAGAAAAAGTGCTTAAACTGTGGCAAAGGGATATATGTCTAGGTAGTAAACGAGGATGGTGATCAGGTGACGACGGACGTTGCATAGAAGCAACTCCATTCCTTCCCTATGGTACCTTGTTTTAAACTACTGTTTCTCTCAATGAAGACTTGTGAACACATGCGGTGGCCGAAAGAAGGTGTACATGACAACCCAGGGTTCATAGGGCACCCTACTGATTCAGATGCATGGAAGGTTTTGTATGAGTTTGACCCATAGTTCGCTAAGGATGCGAGGAACATTCGCTTCGGTTTGGCAACTGATGGCTTCACACCTTTCGGTCAATCGACCACTTTCTACTCTTGTTGGCCTGTGTTTGTTATTCCATACAACCTTCCACCTCATATGTGCATGAAGTATGAATTTATGTTCCTTTGCCTCATCATACCTGGTCCGGAACATCCTGGACCAAAAATCAACGTGATGTTACAACCCTTGATCAAAGAGTTGAAACAGTTGTGGTATGGTGTCGAAGCATATGCCATTTCTTTGAAGCAAAAATTCACCCTTAGGACAGCGTACCTGTGGTCAATTCATGATTTCATGGCATACGGTATCTTTCTGGATGGAGCGTTCATGGGACCTTGACATGTCCGATATGTGGTGCATACACTAGATGTTTTCATCTTGAGTTTGGTGGGAAGATCTGCTACTTTGATTGCCACAGATGTTGGTTGCCTTCGGATCATATATTTAGAGGCAAAAAGGATAGCTTTAGAAAAGACACCGTCTGCTACGAGGGACCACCAAAAAGGCTAAGTGTGCAGGAAATTCTTGACCAGCTCGCAAGCCTAAAGCTGAACGAGGAAAAGACTGCGTATGAAGGGTTTGGAAAGGAGCACAACTGGACTCACATCAGTGGACTATAGGACCTTCCATATGCCAAGGCGTTGAAGCTCCCACACAACATTGATGTTATGCATCAAGAACATAATGTAGCTGAAAGCATCATAAGCACCTGCATGGATTTCAGTGACAAAACAAAAGACAATGTAAAGGCCCAAAAGGACTTGGCAAATATTTGCAACCGGCCAACCCTTGAGCTCACCGCTAGTGGCGGTAAACCTCGTGCCCCGTTTTGTCTTAAACCACAGGAGAGGAAAGAAGTGTTGAGATGGATGAAAAAATTGACATTTCTAGATGGTTATGCAGCAGGGTTGAAACGAGCTGTGAATCTGAAGACCGGGAAACTTAATGGTTTGAAGGCCATTGGTTACCACATTACCATGGAAAGACTCGTGCCTGTGATGTTTTGCGGATATCTACCCGATGGAGTTTGATCGGTGCTAGCTGAACTAAACTATTTCTATAGACAGCTCTATGCTAAAGAGATCAAGAAATAGATGATGGAGAAGCTAGAGAAAGATGTACCTGTGCTAATATGCAAAATGGAAAAATTTTTCCCTCCTGGGTTCTTTAATCCAATGCAACATCTCCTTGTTCATCTTGCGTATGAAGTTAAGGTTGGTGGGCCTGTGCAATTTAGGTGGATGTTCCACATTGAAAGGGCCCTTAAATATCTTAGAACAATGGTTGGCAATAAGGCTAGAGTTGAAGGGGATCTTGAAGCTTAAATTCTTTCCTTAAGTTCTTTTATATGAAGCACCATTGTTGAGCTCTCTATATCATCCAAATGTTTATGATGGCTTCAAATCTCGTTTCTATATCCATGGATCACGACTGGCTTCTTCTATCTTGATTCACTTGGCTTTTGTCATCTTCATTTTTAGTAAAATAGCTTTGACCCATGAGTTTCTTTCCTCGCTGATCTTGGCCTCAACTTGATTTGACTTTAATGGAGTTCTTCTTCTCAAATGGTTGATCTTCATGTGTCTTGAATCAGTTTTCCTCAACCATTTCAAGTGGATCATCTTCTTCCTCACTCTCAACGAAAATGTTCATCAATGGCTTCTAGTGTTAGCCATTTGATGTGCTTCTCTAACATGTGAGAGCGAAGTCTTGAATCCTCATATCCTCTTTGAACGTGATGCAAATCTGAAAATAAGTCTTGATGATTGTCTTGCATATTCTCTTCTTTGAATAACTGTTTTGATCTTATAATTTCTCCATAAGCATTGTACTTGTCTTCAATTCCTTCTCCATTCAATCCACTCACTCTTAAATTTGAAACTCTATCAATCTTTTACAAATTCTGATGATGTCTTCAAATCCATGTCAAATCCTTCTATCAATCATCATAAATTTGTCTTGTACTCTTTCACACATTGATCTCATTGTTTCAAATGAAGTGTGAATTTCTCTGCATGGTTAGCTCATAGTGCACATATATATATAATATAATAGCATCATGCATTGATTAGAGATAAATGTAAAGTCACATGGTTTATTGAGGTTGAAACAAACATTTGATTCACGAATCAAAGACAACTATAATTCAAATGTAATTATTTAGCAAATCACTAAGGCATATATAATTCATAGATGATCTTGATTCATAAAATCAAACAAGAGATAAACAAGATGATGAGTTTCTAAGGATTTTGACTAAATTAGAGAGATGATTTCGAAAGAAATAAAATAAAAGTGGGCTTAGAGATAAAATTCTAACAAGGAATTTTTTTTGTAGAGAGATCAAATGTTTTGAAATTTTAAAATTTCAAAGATAATATTGTGCACATATAATATGTCAAGAAAAACATGCACATGTTCATATTTAAAAATTCAAAAGCAATTTTTACAAAAATTAATCCTAGGCCAAACCACTTTGGAGGAAGAGAAGTGGTTAACCCCCTCTACTTTTACACAAATCTTGGCTCTCAATTTTTTATGTATAAACGCAAAATTATCACACGAATATGAATTAGGAGAACAAAGGTTCCACAAAAAATGAAAAACAAAACACAAGAAGGGATAGGATAACAATCAACCAAACGACATTTTTATGATTATTATGAAACATTGCTCTAATAAAAAATAGGCAACTTTAATTATACTTATGATTAAAACGAGAATTACCTTAATCCTGAAGAAGTGAAGTTCAAATAATTATACTTTAACACCTACTATTAAAGAGCTACGTTGGAAAAGATATATATTTTTCATTGGACCGATGTCTATTTTTCCTATAATGTTAGTCAAAGAAAATATATACAAAGAGAAACTATATTCTAATAAAGTTTATAAAAGATTAAACTAATAAAAGAGCTAAACTTATTCTAAACAAACTAATATTATCTAATTATAAAATTAAATGCAAGAAAATAAAGAAATAAACTAAATAAACTAAAATAAAATAAAAGGCGCAAAAATAAAAGGCTAACTTGTGAAAATACAAAATTAAATACATACATAAACTCAAGTTAATTAACATTCGATTATTAGTTCCACGGCAACGACGCCAGAAAAGTTTTTTGACGGCACTTAGGAACGACAAAACTTATACTGCAAACGACAGTATCGTGTGTAGCTTTAACCCAGGATGAGTATCGTGGGTTTTGTCAATCCAGAAAACTAACTAATAAAGAACTAATTAACAAGAGTTTAAGGTAAACTAGAAGTATAAGATAAGGTCCTAAACTATCTCTAAACTAGCTTTAAACTATATTTAATCTACGTCTAAACTATACTAATACTATATGATAAGCAATTAGAACAGAACTAGAACACTAATCAAAATGTATTACCTAGAGTCTAATCAAGCTTTAATTGGATCCAAGACATGCATGATATGGTCACCACACAAGATTAAAGCAACGAGATAACTATTAGCTCAAGGTAGAAACAAGCATGATCACGCTAAAACTTCATAGCATGATTAAATCAAGATCGAATAATCTAATCCCCTAGATCGAATTTAATCTTTCTCCAGCTCTACTGTCACTAGCAACCAGTTAATCGACGAGAAACTCTCAACATGCATACATAATTAGAGAACATGCTTCTAACTACTTTACATAGTCTAATAACATAGTTAGCACAACTAGAACCTCTAATCACCATGATTATAAGAACTAGATATACAACTATATAATTAGTAAACTAGATTAAAGAACAAGAATGCTAGAAGAATATAACCCTTAATGACATGCTCTGATTAACGAGCGTCTAGACCTAAAGTTAGTTAGAGCTAGAACAAGCATAATTAGAACAAAAAGATGATAATTAGACAAGATCAATGCTTCATTAATAAATTGTATGCCAAAGATGTAGAAATCTAAAAACATCCGTTTGTCCCACAAGGTAACTAGTATGACCCTTATGACTCCATGATTTTCCAACAATTCGTTCTTGTTTCACTTCAAGCGAATGTTGGATTTTGATCACGGTTAAGTGGGGAAGTAGGTGTCTACAACATATCTAGGAATGACAATCACCCTGACTTGTGGGTCATAGAGGATATCTTGTGGGAGCATGTCAGATATATGGCCAAGGATGAGAGCTGGTCCTGGGCAGAACCGAATGATTTTTGTGTCAAGTTGTCTCTCTTCTAGCCATTCCTGGTTAATCACAGCCGTAAGCCAGAGAAGGTCCTCTCTCATCTGACGCATATGTTGTGGGAGGATGTATGCTGGTTGAGAGGTCCTTTGGAAGTGTCGGCTTTCTTTGGGCAACTGAGATGTTTGCCAAAGCTCGTAAATAGCTCGTCATCAAATGAGAACGGTGGAACCGACTAAGGATTCATCACGGAAGCATTGACCCTGTCAGTGTCCTGTGATGTGCTGGTTTTAGGGATATCTTCGATCATGAGAGTTTGACGAGATGGTGTATAGGTGTTCTGACCTTCTTCATGGTAGCTGGTTTCAGGTGGATCTTGTGGATGTGAACATGGTTTCTCGATCTTACTGCTATCAGAGGATTTTTCAAGGATTTTATCAAGGACTTTTCGTCCTTGAGCAGCAGTTAAGTGAGAAAACGATCCTCCTAAGCTAAGTCCAGACAAAGTCTTGCACCTGGTGAGAGGCCTCAGACAAAGTGTTGCATGAGCAAGGACTCCTGTATCACCAAGTCTGGACCAGATGTGACCAGGCTTGTGAAATGTGACTAGACTACCACCAGTGTCTCGTCGCTTCCTTGACGAAAGTTGAGAACTTCACATCGGAGATCAACGACTCAATTTCGTGGGAAGAAGTGCAGACAGAACTTGACTTTGAGTCTCTCCAAACTCCCTTCTACAATACCAATTGCTCTATTGTACCAAGATTTTGCTGCTCCCGTGAGTAAGAACGGGAAGAGCAACCATAGAAGGCTCCCCCAGGCATGCCTGAGATTAAGATACAGCTGCAAAGCTGCTCAAATTCCTAGAGGTGTGTGTATGGACTCTCTGATTCTAATGCTGCAAAGGATTGATCCCAAAGCATGGCTATTAAGCTGGGACGTAGTTGATAGCCATCTGAGACGATGGGGTCGGATGATGGTGGAGTTTCCAGAAAATTGCCCTTCCTAGTAAATAACTCGCAGATAGGCATGGATCCATGGGGTTGTATGGTGGGATGGTGGTGATAGTGGTGGTTTAGTGGGAGATAGGATGGCCTTGCTACCATTCCCTGATAACGGCGCCATAAAAGGTTGTTGGTATTCCTTAGCCTATCAGATATAACTCCGCAAGTGCACGGAAAACACATTGTAGCGTTTCACCCAAGAGTATTCTAAGGTATTGAATCCACGAGGAATGAGGAGTATAATAACACACAACACAACCAACCGAACTAGCGAAGCTAGCAATGTGGAGGATAAAAGACAGAGAAGAAGATTCTCAACAAATGCTAAGTCACGTCACTATACTAATCATGAAAAGTACTATACCTATCATGTAAATATAGACACCAAAGCTGCAGAGTCACAGCCAAACACCAGAATGCTGAATACCCAGCTGAGAAAGGTGGGCTGTAATACCCCGAAATTTGACCCAAGAAAATCTTCCTAAATCTCTCCTCTAATGAAAATCAATTTCAAAAGCTTGTTTGTTGTGAAGTGTACAGTCATGAGCTCAACAAAAATCTTCTTGAATCCTCCAAATATTTCTGCAAATTTCTCCATCAAAGCCTCCGACAAAATCTCTCTAAAATTCCAATCCAAATTCAATCCAGAAAAAGAGAAAATATCTTTCATCTCTACTTGGGCCACAATCCATCCCTCATCCTCTCTTGCTCCCACTATTGGCCCAACTCTCTTGCTCCCACTATTGGCCCAAGACGAGCAGCCCACCAGTGCCCCCATCTCCTTCCACCACTTGCCCTGCCGCGTGTGTCCACGCCGTGCTAGCTCATGCCATGCTGCGTCAAGTGTAATGCGACACTGGCCTCGCTAGCGCATGCCACATCCAGTCGCACACGCCATGCCACGCGCTCGCGCACGCTGCTCCCCACCACCGCACAAGCCACCACCCGAAACGCGACACTGGCCACCGCTCCTAGCTCGTTGCCGCTCCTATAAAGCCCCGCCTCACTCTTCCTTGCTCTCCTGCCCCCTGCCGTGTCCGCGTTGCTCCCTATGGCGAATGCCGTCGACACCGCGCACACCACTATACTCTCTACCTCCTTCGTCTCGGTCTATCCTCGGTTCATACCAAACCAGGAGCTGCCCGCCACGAGCATCTTCCCTTGCTCCACCCCTCTCCGTTCCGCCGTTTGTGTCGCGCGCCCCTGCGCCGTCGCCATGACCACCGCCACTAAATACTCTCTCCTCCCTCGGTCTCTGTTTGATTAGAGCAAGCGTGAGCTTCGCCTCGTCATGCTCTACCTTCCTGACACCTCGCCGCCCTTCCTCTGCCTCCTCGGAGCCCCGCCGCGGCGGAACCTCCCCGCAGCCATGACCGCCGCCGCCGCGCTCCGCGAACCGCCCTCCTTTGCTCCCCAATCGGCTAGGAGGACCACGCCTATGGGTTCGCCCCGCCGGCCTGGTCATCGCGCGCTAGTTCTCCTCACCGGAAACGACCGGACGGCGGGAACCCACCGCCGAGCTGCCGCTAGAGACCAACCCTGATCCACACCGGTTAGGCCGGTCTGGACCTAGGTCGACTGCCGTCGCCCCTCGTGATATCGTCCGCTTCACCCTCTCGCTGCCATGTGGGCTTGGCGTGACGCCGTCAGGGTGTGCCGTCCGCCTCCCTGGCAGCTGCGTTGGGCCGGCACAGTAGCCTCCGCCCGCGCGCGCCAATGGGCCGGAAGGCAGCCCACCCGGGAGCTGGGCTGAAAGTGAGAAAAAGAGAAGAAAAATAAAGAAAAAGTGAAGGCCTCATGGGCCAAATTCCTCGGCCCAAGTTTGGTTGCAGCATGGGACAGAGTCAAGTTTGTCCAAGAAAGGTTCACATCTACCTCCTATACTATCCAGAAAGTGCAAATCTACCCCTCCACTCTATATACTCCATATCCTCTCCGTTTTAACTCAGATTTGGGCGATTCTCACGCCTAAATTCTCTATAAATCAAGCTCTATCTACTCATACTCTTCTCATTCTTTCTCTACCTCCATCCGTCTGTGCATCCAATGTTGCTACGTGTAGCCCGTTGGTATGATCGTCGGAAATAGCCTCGTCTCTGCTGCCAAGCAGTTAGAGACCATGAAGACGTAGCCTTGATTTCCTCATGTCACTGTATTTCGGTCATGTGGGCACGACGTGGGTGGAAGACGTCAATTCCATTCTCTCCTTCGCGTCGGTGGAAATGCTGTCGTGACAGGCGGGAAAGGACTTGGCATGGTGGAAATGGGCCCTATGTGCCATTAGGTGGCACATGAGACTTCTTTCCATATGGCTGTAATTTACTAGGATGTCTTTATGCAGGAAAAACTCTATATCTTGCTCCTCCTATTTCGGACTCTAATGATCCCTTTCCCTAAATCCTTCTATAATCAAGGTACGTCTAACTACACTAAATTCAACTCATGTTGAGCTCATATTGTACCTTGATTGGTGTGTTTTGCTTGTCTATGTGTGTAGGCTTTCTCAGAGAGCCATTCGGTCCTGTCCCCGACCTGTTCAACTCAGAGACCGGAGCAAGAGTTCGATGTGTACGGCAACCGCCATATTTGCTACCTCAACGAAGTGAACGGCAAGTCCACTGGAATCCTCACTTGATGCATAAATTACCCAGTTTTATATACAAAGCCCATTGCCTTGTATGAATAATAAAACTTGCATGTTTTGCTTGCTAAGGAAACTTAGTAGGATATAGCCACCTAAACCAAATTAGAAGAAGTGCGCTTAGGTGGATCGCTCATTCAATTATCTATACTATTCTTGATAATATGATGGTGACAGATGTGGTTGTGGATGGATGTTTTTGGAAAACATGGGGTAAGACCCCGGCATACGACGGTAGAAGCCCCGGGGAGATGTTATCACGGTCTCTCTGGAGTCCAATCTTCGTAAAGGAGATTTGGGCTGGTGTTTGCTCAGGCATGAGCATTGTGGGAGCTCTACCCTGAAGGACTGAGTTGACGATTCATCTTGCCTAACTCCTTTTCGTGCAACCACTCGATGTTGTATGCGGCAACACTTGGTTGGAACCCGCAAGGAATAACCGGGCGAAAGCCGGTGAGCTAAGATGCATGGGAAACTGGGAATGGAGCGCGATTGCATGTCTGCGGACAGGGAACGATAGTCGCGTTGGCTGCAGGTCTGAGCGACAGGTGGTCCTGTGTCTCTCATGGCTGAGGTTTGGGGAAGCCTTGCGTGGGGAAGACCTTGAGCGGGAAAGAACCTCATGACGATGAACGTCCTGGACCAAACATGTGGGTAAAGTGTACACCTCTGGCCAGAGTATAAACCTATCCGGATAGTCCGTTGTCCATCGGTATTCCAAATCCTAAAAATTTTTGTGAAGATTGAATATTTTTTCCAAATACCGGAATATTTATTTTTAAAGTGGAATATTTTTCATGTGAAGATAGAGTATTGCATTTTGAATCTAGAATATTTTTCTTAGAAAATAGAATATTCTAATTTTGAAAATATAATATCATACCAATGAATCTAGAATGTTTCTTTGGTGTTTATAATTATTGATTGTATTTTTTAAATATATTCATTGTGGTCTTTTTTTTGAAGATTTTGTTGTCAGAAACACGATGGTGCAATCGGAATTTGATTTGGATTTACCACTTCGTGGATAACATTTTTAATTTAAAATTTATGTGGAGTATACGCCATGATGTGCTAAAAAGTTGTCGTCTGTTGTCCCAACGAATAGAAATTTGATAGAAAAAGATTAACCAACAAGTAAAAAGAGCCATGAGGGGTGGGTGGATGGGATACCGGTCCACCTAAATATAATGTCCCCTAATCACCCCCCCTTTTCCATGAAAGAATAGAGCCAGTAAATCATAAAATAAATTTAAAAATATAGACGCTCATACCCAATCTATTTTTCTAGAAAATGGAATTTTATCCTAACCAAATAAGACTTGTCTTAAAAACATAAATTTTACAAAAACACACACAAATTGTGAAAAAACTTCTCAAGCACCAAAAATCTTAGATGATAGCCGGCCATTCTTCACGAACACTTCCAAAACCACCTTGTTCAACAAATGGCAATCCAACTTCAATGTTCTCTGCTGTCCTTCGCGAACACTCATACCAAGTCGATGACTAACCTGATTAGACAATTTCCATCACAAGACCAAACCGATCAATGCTTGATTCGCTTACATCATGCAGTTAATAAATTTGGATCCTTCTCGGCAGTCCAGTTTGTATGGGCCGCCGAAAATACACAAAGTAAAAGGAAATACTGAAAAGAAATAAAATGGGCACAATACGAAAGAACTGGTAAAGCATATGAAGCTAGCTGGCCCAAAGAGACTTGGTAGGAATTCTGGGCCTTGTCAAGCTGTTCCTAGATACATATACGGCCTACCTACAATGTTGCAAGCCAATCCCTCCCAGCCCAAAAAGGCAATAATAGATGGGTACTAGGTCCTTCTTTCTCTGGTTTCATTCTCTCTGATTGTTATTATTTTAGGTTCAGATGTCCGGCAAATAGCCTCAGTTTTATTTTTCCTTTTAAACAAATACGACCTTTATTTGTGAAAGAATATGAACATTTTGAATGTGCTGAGAAAAACAATGTATGAATAATTCTTGGTAAATACTACTATATGGTTTATCAAAATGCATAACTTTTATCATCAAGTGCATCTCACCTAGCTAGATAGGAATGAACTAGCGAGCATGCCGCGCCTTCCACGAGAGTCAAGTGATCTTGCCTTTTGAGTTCAAAAGCAAAGCAAGGGTTCTAGAGTCCATATTGTATTTAATTTATATTTTATATTTAGAATGGCTATTCGCTATATACAAGTGGTGGTGGTAATATTGCCAGATGCGGCACATATAGAAGTTGACACCATTTTAATCCACGGATGGATAAATAGTTAAGAAATAATATATCACAGAGTGATCAAATATCAATGTGAGTCATCAAAGTATTTCTACCGCCGGGTCGTAACACACTTTTACTGCATAAGTGGAAACCCCAAACTTCCATAGGGACTAGGGAGTCAAATGACCATATATGTGGACATTTATTTTAAGAAGACACGTCTGCAAAATGTTTCCAACACCTAAAAAAGTTAGCCTCGAGTTGAATGTCTGTATTCTCAAGTCTCAACAAAGTAAACTAGCACACATGACATCGCCGCACAATGTTCATGTTCATTAATATACGTATAAACAAAACACATCTGATCCATACAATAGACATATAACAGTTTAATGGATAACTGCAAAAAAATAACTTTATAAATACAAAGTTCGAAAACTTGGTTTATACATAGCAAAAAGACAATAAACACTACTAAAAAAAGCTCTGCAGGAGCGGTGCATGATGCTCTGTAGGAGCGGGTATAAGAAGCGCTCCTACTAAAGGGCTCCTGCAGTGGATCTCACTGTAGGAGCGGTTCCCTAGCACTCCTGTAAGGTTCACAGCAGGAGCGGCTCATGTTTTCAGCCGCTCCTATCGAGAACCTTACAGGAACGGCTCATAAGGTGCACCGCTCCTGCTAAGATTTTCAGCAGGAGCGGTTCAAAGTATCAACCGCTCCTACTGTGTATTTAAAAAAAAACATCCTCGTAGCCACGCGAGCTCGCCGTAGCCGCGCGCTCGCTCCGCTGTCACGCCCTCGCCCGCAGCCGCGCGCTTGCCCCGCCGCCGGCGCTCGCCCGCTGCTGCGTGCTCGCTGCCACCGCATGCTCGCCCGCCAGCCGCGTCCTGTCGACGCCGCGATCCCGTTGCGCCCTGCCGACGCCTCACACCGTTGATGTCGAGAAGCTCGCCGCGGCTCCGCCGGTCGTGTCCCATAGACGCCGCGCTGGTGCCGCACCATGCCGCCGCGCTGAGATGTGCCGCCTGCCCTGCTCGAAGCCGTCGCCGCCGCTGCTTGTACGTGCTGGCAAGTACTTGATATGAAGAGGAGAAAGCTGCATGCATCGCCACGCTGCTTGTACATGCTGGTGTGAAGAAGATAGTAGCAAGTAATAGATGGGAGAAAGCACAGGATAGGAAGAGGTGAGTATTTTAAAGAGCGGTGACAGGTTTGCAGGAGCGGTGGACTCTCTTCCACCGCTCCTGCTAGTTCCAAGAGTGCGTTTTAGAAGAGATGAATATTTTGAAGTTCGCGCCATGGATTGAAAGTTTGGGAGGCGCTCTAGAAAATAGTGGGAACGGTGGATTCCATCAACCGCTCCTGCTATTCTCTTACAGGAGCGGTGCATAGTTCCACCCGCTCCTGTAAGAAAAATAGTAGGAGCTGTTGGTGCCATGCACCGCTCCTGTTAGGGGCGCCTCAACAGGAGCGGGTGGTGTTTTCCACCGCTCCTGCTAGCAGCTCTCAGCAGTAGCGGTTGCAGCAGGAGCGGCTTACCTAGTGGGACCCGCCTTGAGAACAACAGGAGCGGCTTTTTCTTGAAACCGATCCTACAGTGGTTTTGGTGGCGCTTCTACAGTGCGTTTGTGTAATAGTGAAAGTTCCTGAATCAAAATAAAAGTTCAATTCATATGAAGTAGCTAGCGTGGTAACACACACAGACAATAGTATATAGGGTTATGAATATGAACTAGTGTTGCCTGTAAATATGAACTTGGGTTGCTTGCAACTTACAATCTTAGGCGCTCGGCTGCTTGTGCCTCAACAAGGTATTCTTACCATTTTAGGAATTAATATAAAAAACATGTTTTTCTAATACCATTTTTTACTGAATGAAAACCTCTTTACCTCTTACATTGGCGTCATTGCACAAGATGGAAAAGGTTCGAAAACAATAAAAGAAAAATGTTTTCATCTTTTTTTCTCTCACCTCGTGTTGTACCCATATCAACTAGGTAATTTCTGTCTTGGAATTAATGAATAAAGGATGTCAATTAAATGATCCACTTTTCTTTTTCTTTTAGTTTCTTCTTTCTTTTCTCTTTTCTTGATTGCCTAACCTGTGAGCTCATTTCTCTCGATGCCTGGCCCATCTATCTATATATACTATATAAGTGAAGTCCACTAAGTATTTCTCTCGGTATGCAGCCTATCCACGTCGTCATATGGTCCACTTGCCACTGCACACTCCTCATTGATGGTTTCATCGATTTTCTGTGGCTAACATCTTTCATGCATGTGCTTAAAATTATATATACACATATACGTGAAGCCCACTAAGTATTTCTCTTAATATGCAGTCTATCCACATCATCGCAGGATCCACTACTACACTCTTCGATTTTTTGAGGCTAACATCACTCATGCATATGCTTAAAATTATATACACATATTTTTTCTAATATTTTAGTATTATGTGGCTAACATCTTTCGTGCATGTACTTAAAATTATACATACTATATAAGCGTGTAGGACCGAGACGTGCGACTAGAGGAGGGTGAATAGTAGCACTTCAAAACTCAAAATCAAACCCCCACTGCAGCACAAAATGGAAACAACACCCACATTGAACCTAGACACCGTCCACTGAGAGGATACGTATCTAGCTCACAACATGTGCTTGGTACCATCCACTGAACAGATACGTACCAAGCACCAAGCGGAAGCACACGCTCAAACGGCTAAGAAAAAGAGCGCAAAAGAAACCAACTCCGGGAAACTGTAAATTTTAGACAGACAGTACTGCAAAGAAAAATCTCAAAACCCTATAATCAAAGCCCCAAACTATCCCAAAAAATTACCACACCTTCACAAGGCAATAGAGAACAGCTCCAGAAAATTTCAGGCCAATTGGAGCAAGTTGTGACCACCGGACTGTCCGGTAGTTAACCACCGGACTGTTTGGTGCTTACAGCGTGACACTCCATAAAGATTCGGATCAAAACCCAATCAAACCAACTCCAAAAATTATGAAATTTTTACTAAAAGTTAAGAAGGGACCAAGGAACAACTCCACAAATTTTTAGTTCAATTGGACAAGGAATAAAAATCCAAAAGCCACCGGACCGTCCGGTGCAGAGCCACCGGACTATCCGGTGGTTAAAAAACTAACAGACCAACCAATAAAAAAATACCAAAAACAGGTCAAAACACCTCTAAAAAATCTGAATTTTTTATGGGAGCTTTATGATTCACATGATAAGAGCTCATAAAATATCAGGTCATTTGGAGCAGGTTTGATCACAGAATCAACCACCGGACGAAATAGACAGCCACCGGACGTTAGAGACAGACAGAAAAACAGCCACACGAAACTTGAACTTCTGAAGCAAAAACTTGACCAAACCTTCACCAATCTTCACGAAATTTTGTATACCCTAACCTAGCTCCATTCCAAAGCTATTCTCAAAAGATCTATTGAAAAAGATCAAGGGATTAGCGGAAATTTCACATCTCGTGAAGAGGTGAATATTTGGGCAAGAAAGGGGAAAACTCAAGAGCAACTTGCTCGTGGCAATCCTTCAGGATTGAGATGTTCTAAGACATAATCTTCACGTCTTTGCAAGTCCAAAACACAAGGAAAACAAAAGATTCAACCTTGGTCAAAACAAACACCCTAAAAGCCAAAGATTGAAGCAAAAAACCAAAGAGAATAAGGGGAAGAGAAGCACACAAAGTTGCTGCACGAAACCATTTCGATTATGAGCCTCAAAAGAGTTCTTAGGTCAGATGACAACGAAGGATTTCGTCGCAAGCAACCACCCTCACCTTCCCTCTTGATTTGGAGGCTAGATCTCACCCTAACCCTCCTAAACTTGGAGCTCAAAGCTTGAGGACAAAAATTACCCTAAGGAAATAAAAACCTAGCTGCCAAGACTCCCTCAAATGACCAGCTCTTAGGCTATTTATACACCGGTTCAGTTTTGGCATTTTTACACATAGACCCCTAACACTAGAAATGCCCGGAGGGGCTAAAACAGAAAAGAACCCAAAATATCGGGGACGGACGACCACAATGAAGACTTGATCTTCTTAGCTTCCACGCAATCTTCGGATGTCCTCCACGTGGCCAGTAGTCTAATCCGCCTTTGCACCCCCGGTTTTGAAGTCAGAAACCAGGAAACTTTAGGAAGTCTCCGTCTGGGCCGGACTTGGCCCATCTTCTCTATCTTGGCGAGTCGTGACCCAACTCACCAAGCCTTGGGTAGCTTGGATGGCGGTTTTGAGCCAAAGCCGCCAAAACCTCCCTCGCACGCCTTCGCGCCATGCACTCGGGTTGGAGTACCACGGTGGCACCCGGCTTCTCCAGTCCATCGAAGTCGCCTCGCAGTCCATCGGAGGGCTTACACCACCGTTGCCGAACCGCTCCTCCGTGTACCGAGCTCCCAAGGCCGACCGACGTCGAGCATTGCCTCCGGTCCATTGGAGGGCTTTTGCCTCAGTTCATTGAGGTCTTCATCATCTATCTCCAGTCCATTGGAGGGCCTCCTGTCCATCAGAGGGCTTTAGCTGGTTGACAACCATTCATCACACCAGGAGAGCATTGAGGCCGGTCCATTGGCTCTCAGTCTCCCCATTGATGAGTGCATTGTCAACACCTTCAACCTGTAACTTGAAATAGAACAAAGACAAGAGAAAAGCGTAAAACCGAAAAAGAGCGTAAAACCGAAAAAGAAATAAAGAAAAAAGAAAGTTGCTCAAAATGCCCAAAAACCAAATACAAGCAAAGAAACAGGGCACAATGAGACAACAAAAGAAAACAAAGCATCGGCTCCTCAAGACAAAGGCAAAAGGCCCAACGCACCGATGCAAAGAGCATGCTAAAAGCTCAACTCCCACTAAAATGCATCCTCACAAATGCAAAATGAATGCAACGCTCCCCTTCAACTAAATCTCTCCCGAGTCCTCCCCCTATGTCCATCATTTCTCCCCCTTGTTGACACTGGACACATCAAGGGTTAATAGGACTCCCCCTGAACTAGACAACTCCCCCTCAAAATATGCCATGAAATGCAGAGAGTGTACCAGAAAGAGCTCAGAAGGGATGGAAAGCTAGTATTCACAAGTTCTAGCATACAGAGCAAGTGAGAGCAAGGAAGCATGCAACAAGTGCAAATGAATCTATCTTACACAGATCAGGATCAAGCATGTTTTTCAGGGTAGTTTAAAGAAAGCATCACCAACATGAATAGCACCTAGCAAGATAGGCATGAACAACAAGATGCTAGCAATGCATACAAGGTGTGCTACTCTCAACCAAAGCATATACAACTAGCCATAAGCATTTTAGAGACTTGCAAATTTCGGATTTAAACATTTATATTCATAAGCAAGTTCTTTTTTTTTGTGCCAGGGGTTATTTACTTGTTTTTTGCCACTTCTTACCAAACAATGCCAAGCCTAGGCTCAAAGAACCATCAAAAGCTTAAGACAAGGTTTTGGTCATACACAGCCTAGTCCAAGTTCATGCCAAAGTACAATGACAAGCAGTCTCAAACTAGATCAGTGTGACAAGCAAACCCATCTGGATCTTTCTCAACTTAGCACATGAGATACCACTTATAAGCAATTTAATTTAGATTTCAATTTAAGCAAGGTGTCATAAAAGCTTAGACATCAACATAGCAAGGGCATACAACTAGCATATCCAGGCATAAAAAGATAGCATAGCATTCAACACTCCTACACATGCTAGATAGCCAAATCAAGTGGTGATCATGGTTTTTGATTTGCAAAGAATAAAATGACTTAGCTCACGACTAGTATTTGACAGACTCAAGAGAGCTTAGCCAACCATGATCAAGCATGCATCTGTACAGACTAGCACAAGCAAGTACTAACTCATCATTCCAAAAGAGCTCTAGTGCTAGTGAAGTGAAAATGCATATGATACAGTGCAATGCATGATATGATACAATATGCAAAAGAACCAAAGAGAAATAAAAGCAAGATAAAAGCAAAACTAAACTACAGAAGCTATTCCTTACTAAAAGGAATAGCACACTATCCTTGACTAAAAGGGATAGCACACTCCAAGCTCACCTCTTAGACGCATAAAAGCGTCAAACTCTAGGGGCTTGGTAAAGATATCGGCCAACTGGTTTGCAGATACTACATGGATTAGGTCTATGTCTCCCTTCTCATAGTGATCTCTCAGAAAGTGAAACCTCACGTCTATGTGTTTGGTTCTAGAGTGCAAGACAGGATTCTTAGCTATAGAGATAGCAGAAGTAGAGTCAATTAGAAAAGAGATCCTTCCATACTTAAGGCCGAAATCACTAAGGGTGGCTTTCATCCACAAGAGCTGGGAGCAACAGCAAGCAGCAGCAATGTACTCTGCTTCTGTAGTAGACAAGGATACACTAGCTTGCTTGCAGGAGGACCAAGAGATAAGAGAAGTTGCTAAGAGTTGGCATGTGCCGGAGGTTGACTTGCGGTCAATCCGGCAGCCAGCATGGTCAGCAACTGAGAACCCTCTAAGAGAAAGAGAAGAACCCGAGGAATACCAAAGACCAAGCTTAGGAGTGAACTTCAGATACCTGAAAATGAGCTTCATCGCCTGACGGTGAGATGTCCTGGGAGACGCTTGGTAACGCGCACAAAGGCAGACCGCGAACTGAATGTCCGGCCTGGTCGCCGTCAGGTACAGAAGTGAGCCGATCATCCCTCGAAATTCCTTCTGGTCCACTGCCTCCCCATCTTCATCAGCATCAAGCGCCGTGTTTGTACTCATAGGAGTCGTCATGGGTTTAGAATCCCCCATGTCAAACTTCTTGAGTATGTCCCTTATATACTTGGCTTGATGAACGAAGGTTCCTTCAGGGCTTTGCTTGATCTGCAGCCCGAGGAAGAACTGGAGCTCACCCATAAGACTCATCTCAAATTCCCTGCTCATCTGTTCAGCAAAACTAGACACCAAAGCGTGAGATGAACCACCAAAGATTATGTCATCAACATATATCTGAACTATCAGGGTGTCACCGCCACGACTCAACAGAAATAAGGTCTTGTCTACTGAACCCATCACAAACCCAGACTTGAGTAGAAAACTCTTCAACCTAGCATACCAAGCTCTAGCAGCTTGCTTCAGACCATAAAGGGCTTTCCTCAACTTATACACCCGGTCTGGAAATCTAGCACTCTCAAAGCCAGGAGGTTGTCTCACATATACCTCCTCCTCTATGAACCGGTTCAGGAAAGCAGACTTGACATCCATTTGCTGCAGTTTGAAGCCTTTAGAGACTGCAAAGGCAAGCAAAATCCTAGTGGCTTCCACACGAGCTACAGGGGCAAAGGTCTCCTCATAATCTATCCCCTCCTTCTGACAGAAACCCTGGGCTACCAATCTCGCTTTGTTCCTCACAACCATCCCATCCTCACCCTGTTTGATCTTGAATACCCACTTGGTACCTATAGGGCGACAGTTTGGTGGAGGTTCAACTAAATCCTAGACATGGTTTCTCTCAAAGTTCTCCAACTCCTCATGCATGGCGTTCACCCAGTTAGGATTAGATAATGCATGTGACACATCCCGGGGCACAAAAGGAGCGACATATGCTGAGTGGTAGAAAAAGGCTAGAGAGTTAACCGAAGAGCGTGTGACACGCTGGTGAATGTCTCCAATCATCCTGTGTGGAGGTGATCCTGCTGGACCTGCCGAGATGGAACTGTCTCAGAGGTCACCTCCCCTGCGTCCTCAGCGGGTCCAGCCTCTGCAAGAGCTTGTCGTCGGGGGAGTGTGGAGGAAGCCGTAGGTAAGGGTCCTCCATCATCATCATAACTCATAGCAGAGAGGGCAGGAGCTGCCTGTGCAGTGGCTCCTGCATCACCTGAGAGCCAATGGACCGGCCTCATTGCTCTCCTGGTGTGATGAGTGATTGTCAATGAGCTCAAGTCCTTCGATGGACTGGAGGCCCTCCGATGGACTGGAGGTAGATGATGAAGGCCTCGATGGACTGAGACAAAAGCCCTCCAATGGACCGGAGGCAATTCTCGGCGTCGGTCAGGGTGCTCCAACCCAAGTGCATGGCGCGAAGATGTGCGAGGGAGGCTTTGGCGGCTTCGGCTCAAAACCGCCACCCAAGTTCAAATGACTTGATGGGTTGGCCTTCGACTCGCCAAGATAGAAGGTTGGGCCAAGACCCAGCCCAGGAAGCCCACAGAATAAAGTTTCCTGGTTTCTGACTTCAAAACCGGGGGAAGCTTCCGGACTACTGGCTAAGTGGCGCACATCCAGGCGAGGCGTGGAGAAGAAGAAGATCAAGCCGTCATCGTAGTCGTCCGATTGATTTGGCCCCCTCCGGGCATTTTTAGAGTAGGGTCTTAATGTAATTGTGTCGTTTAGGGCCTAGGGTATAAATAGACTTGAGAGGCTTCCTTGGAGCTCATCTTGGCAGCTACCATACCCTAGTTTCCCTAACCCTAGCAGCCAAGGTCCAAAGAGAGAAAAGAGAGGAGATTAGCAAGGAGATGAGTGCCTAGTTTAGTCAAATCTTGTCATTAGTGGGAGGATGATGGGAGGTAGGCTCTAGGGGTCTTGTAAGACTTGATTTCATGATTCAATCCAAGATTACTCCTTGAGAAATCCATGTCTTGAGCAGCTCATTTTCGTCCTCCTTTCCCCCTCCCCGTTCTAGTTTGTTTTTGGTTCCAATCCTTGGACTTTGGTGTGTTTCGGTTTGTCCAAGGTTGGGATCTTTTTTTTGCTGGTATTTCACCTTGCTATGATGTGGTGAATCTCACTAGCCAAGTGCTAGAATCATTGAACCACGAACAAGGGCCGTTCTTCCCATTTCTCGGTTTTTCAGAGTCAACTCACCTACCTCATGAGATTCGCAATTCCCGTGTATCCCTTGATCTTTTAGAGCTGATCTTTTGGGATTTGCTAGGGAAGGTCCTTAGGATTATCCATGCAAATTTTTGTGAAGTTTCGTTGAGATTTGACCCCGTTTCGTTCGATTTTTCGATGGGGTGTCGGGCTGTTTTTCTGCGCAGTTTTTCGGAGAACTGACAGGACAAATCAATTGTCCTTAGGTTTGTCTGAAGTAGGGACTTCAGATTGTCTGATCCCCTTTCCTCGGATTGTCCGGTCTATAGTGTTTTTGGGTTGTTTTCTTCCCTTTTTTTAGGTTTGTCTGGTCAGTTCTTTTAGTGGAGAAAGGATTGCTCGGTCTAGTGTTTCGGGGGCTGTTTTTAGTGTTGTTTGCTCCGCTTGCTTTGGGGTTTGTTTTTCTTGGTTTCTTTGGTTTTTGGAGTGTTGTTGTTTGTTTCAAACTTGTTTTGTGTCAACCACTGCATGCCCATACTCTTCACTAACTGATCTTAAGTGAGGCACGCTTCGGTGTGTTGAGTGGCTAGTGTGTGACACTTGCAAGCTTTGTAGCCTGTCTTGTTTTGTTTGTGCCTTGTTGTTTTCACTTGTTTTGTTGCGTGCTTTAGTGGTTTTCTGTTTAGGGTTTCTCAATGTGTCCTAGGGTTGGTAGCTTGTCTATGCTACGCAACTCTGCACATTAGAGAGGTGTAGTTTTAGGTGTTGTGTGTGTTCGTCTAGGTGTAGTGTATGTGTTCGTTTAGGTATAGTTTGGTTGCTCGTCTTACGTCCGTTTCGTTGGGCGTTAATTCGAGTGCTTCCGCTTTCCACCCAATACGTATCTGTTCAATGGACGGTATCGGGTGTGCTTGTGTTTTCGTGAGAGCGCACTTTGGGGGTTTTGAGTTTGAGTTTTTCAAGTGCTCCTATTCACCCCCATCTAGTCGCACGTCTTGGTCCTACAAGTGGTATCTGAGCCAGTTAGGTTTCCTATACCTTAACCGACATCGAAATCGTAGCGACGATGACTTACTCCGAGAAAATTTCCGTCCATGGCTCTGATGGCTATCCCTACTGGAAAGGTAGGATGGAGACGTTCCTTGTTAGCCAGAGTCAGGACATATGGGATGCTAGTCAGAGTACGACTTTTGTGGTGCTTCCAGTCGCTGAGCGTACTACGCAGGATATCGTGGCTCAGCATGAGGCGAATGCCAAGGCTGTTAACTTTCTCTTCTCCACGCTTGGTCCCATGGATTATGAGAGAGTGAGTCACCTTAAGACTGCGCGTGAGATATGGTCACTGCTTAGTGCACACCATGAGGGTACTGCGACGATTAAGGCTAGGCTTGTGGAGACTTACCGGCGCGAATATGAGAATTTCGTCCAGAAGCCGGGAGAGTCAGTAGACAACTTGTTTGGTCGCTTTCAGTCGATCATCAACAAGTTACGTGTCAACTCTGCCCCCACTGCCCTCCCATATACCGATCATCAGCAGGTTGTTAAGTTGTTGTATGCTTTGGACAGAAAAATATGGGAGATCAAGGTGAACTCAATCATTGAGTCGGCAGGGTATGATATGATTGGAGTAGAGGCGCTCTATAGTAAGCTCAAGGCCACCGAGGTAGATTACAAGATGAGGGATTCCCTCGCTTGTACAGGTTCTAAGAGTCTGGCTTTGGCTACCCCCTCTAGTGAGTCTGTCACTAACCCCCTATTACACAACTTCTCGTTTTCTGCTTTGATGTCTGTTACAGAGGAGCAGTTGGCGACACTTGGGGATGATGAGCTTTGTCTGGTGTCTAGTCGCTTTTAGCGCGCCTATGACAACCGGATGAGCAAGAAGAGGGGCGAGCGGCCCAAATGTTTCGAGTGCGGAGAGGTCGGCCACTTCATCGCCGAATGCCCCAACAAGAACGACTACTACAAGAAGGGCAAGAGCTACTCCCGCGACTCCGACAAGTACCACTCCGGCAAGCCCAGATTTGACAAGCATCGCTCCAGCAAGCACGGCTTCGGCAAGCGTCCCTTCGGAAAGAAGAACTTCCGGAAGGCTTTCAAGAGCTACCAAAAGGACAACCGGAAGTGGGACAAGGCCTTCTTCACCGAGATCAGGTTCTGCAGCAGCGTATCTTCTTCCTCTTCATCCTCGTCGAGCTCAAGTGATGAGGAGATCACATACAGGAAGGACAAGAGGAACGATCAAGGAGGTCCAGCTGGCTTGTGCTTCATCTCCACCAAGTCCAGGCGTAAGAACAAGGAGAAGAGGAGCTCGGTCTGCTCCATGGCGCTTGAGGACAAGGAGAACAAGGATGACGGCAACGACTCTTCTTCCGATGATGAGGTAACTCCTGAGCAAGCCGAAATCCTTGAGATGTTAGAGCAGAACAGTCGAGAGTTGAAAGCCTAGGACAAGATGCTTGAGAAGGCAGCTAAGAAGCTGCAGAAGTTGAAAGCCTAACTTGCTGAGGGTTTAGAGGAGAATGAGAGGTTGAGGAGTGTGAGACTCCAACCCAGTGAGATTGAGTGCCCTACCTGCGAGTCTTTCATGATGGAGCTTGGTGACCAGAGAGATAGGTATGCCAAGCGGGTAGAGAAGATAGATGAGCTGAAGGCTGAGCTAGGCAAACTCCAGTCCAAACTGGATGAGCCTACTTTGAGTGGAAAGCTCGAGTGTGAGTCTTGCCCCTGTCTAGCTAGAGAGCTAGCTATTCTGAAGAAAATGTTTGAGGGGCAGCTCATGGAGCTTGAGGAGCTTAGGCCTAGACCTACGCTTTTGGGTGCGTATATGGTCTGTCCTACTTTGAGAGGTGAGTTAGAGCTGTTGAGAGCTGACCTTGAAGTTCTTTCAGCACCTACTGACACTTGTGAGAACTGCCTAACCCTAAGGCCGCAGCTGGTGGATAAGGATGCCACCATTAGCAAGTTGGAGAAAGCTGTTGTGGTTCCCTCCCTAGACTGTCACACTTATACTGTCCAGACTGTGGTTCTGGAGGATCTAAGGGAGGAGGTGTTGTCTTTGCAGAGTGACAACAACGGGTTGAGAGAGGTGCTCAGTTGGGTATATGCGAGGCAACCCCAACTAGAGATGATCATAGAGAGCATCAAAAGAGCTGAGGGTGAGACAAGTGGTGTTGGGTTTGGAGAGTGCAGCACTTCGGGTGAGAAGAGTGCCCCAGTTAAGACCAAGACTGCACCAACCCAGCCAGGTGAGACTGTTGATGGGGTTTACCATGAGCCACCCAAGGCTGCCCCAAAGAAGCAGTACTGGACATCCAAGCCTTCCAAGGCTAAGCTAGACAAGATTGTTGAGGAAGAGCTTAAGCCCAAGGGCAAAAAGCCAGTCCAGCAGCCTGAGGCACCCAAGGCCACGCCACCTAAGCCCAAGTCGCAGCCTAACCCAGTTTCTAGGAGGCATGTCTACCACTGTGAGTTTTGCCAGCGGAATGGCCACCTAGAGGAGTTTTTCTTCAGGAGGAAGCGGGTTGAGAGGCAAGAGAGAGCTTGGGGAAACCAGGATCGGTTCTACCAGGGTGGTAGGCAAGACCCTCCCTACCGCGGTGAGATGAGAAACCGCTTTGCTGGTGGTGAGAGAGGAGGTGGCTTTCAGACCCGTGCTCCTGGTGGTAAGAGACGCTTTACCGGCCGAGCTCCTAGTCGTTTTCAGCGCAGCTACAGACCTCGTGACCGAGGGTTTTTGAGAGAGCTTGAGAGGCCACGCTTTGAGGGTCGTGGTTACTCCAGTTGTGGTGATTTCTTTGACTGTGCTTACCCTACTTTTGAGCAGATGGCTCGGCACTGGTACAGCAGTTTTGGTACTAACCCCAGTGCCGGACCGTTAGTTCACCATCGCTTTACTTGACTTTTCAGGATCGAGGCATGGAGGACGTGTGGATCATGGACTCCGGCTGCTCTAGGCACATGACAGGGCACCGCAAGTGGTTCTCCAGCCACAACCCCGTGAGCACCAAGGAGTATATCACATTCGGGGACAATGGTCAAGGCAAAGTGCTGGGTGTTGGTTCTGTTTCGCTCTCTGCTAAGCTTTCCCTAAGAGAAGTTGCTTTTGTCCAAAATCTGGGGTACAATTTGGTCTCTGTTTCGCAACTTCTCGATGAAGGATTTGAGGTTCGTTTTAAGAAGGGTGTGTGCTGCGTTCTTGATGCTGAGGAGACCCTTGTTTGCTCTTTGCTGCCTTTTGGTCAGGTTTTTAGGGTCGACCTCAGATCTGTTTCTGGCCCTGCTCGCTGTTTGGTTGCTAGTCCTTCCGCTGATATTTGGAAGTGGCATAGGAGGCTTGGTCACTTGAGCTTTGATCTGCTAGTCAGGTTGAGTTCAATGGGCCTAATCCGAGGATTGCCTAAGTTGAGAGCTGAGAAGGACTTAGTATGCCACCCCTGTCGTCATGGCAAGATGGTTGCCGCTTCTCACACTCCTGTGTCTCAAGTTATGACCTCCTATCCGGCTGAGCTACTCTATATGGATACAGTAGGTCCCGCTCGGGTAGCGTCGGTCAGGGGGAAGTGGTATATGCTTGTTGTTGTGGACGACTTTTCGCGGTTCTCATGGGTATTTTTCATGGAGTTTAAGGATGAGGCGTTTGGTTTTGTTCGGGATCTGGTACTGAGGTTGAGAAACGAGAGTCATAAGGCCATGAGGGCTATCCGCAGTGACAATGGCGGAGAATTCAGAAACTCTCGTTTCGAAAACTTCTGTCGTGACCTAGATCTTGAGCACCAGTTTTCTTCTCCATATACCCCACCGCAGAACAGTGTTGTGGAACGCAAGAACCGCACACTTGTTGAGATGGCACAGACGATGCTCGATGAGTACAGGACTCCGAGGCGCTTTTGGGCTGGGGCAGTGAATACGGCCTGTTACATTGCGAACCGGATCTTCTTGCGAGCTTTCCTTGGGAAGACCTCGTATGAACTTCGGTTTGGTAGGCAGCCCAGCGTCAAGCATTTGCGAGCGTTTGGCTGCAGGTGCTTTGTGCTTAAGAAGGCGGGGCATCTGGACAAGTTTAAGTCTCATTGTTTGGATGGGATTTTTCTGGGGTATGCTTCTAGTTCTAGGGCTTTTCGTGTGTGGATTTTGGAGGCCAAGCAAGTTGTTGAGACTTGTGAGGTTTCTTTTGATGAAACTATGCCCTACACAACCCCTGCCTTTGAGATTTCAGGTGATGATGAAGAAGGCACCCCCATTTTTGAGGATGAGGAAGGTGTGTTGATGTTGGTGATGCAAGAGCCACTGCACCGGCTGCAGCTCCTGCCCCCTCTGCTACGAGCTCTGATGATGAAGGAGGACCCTTACCCATGGCTTTCTCTTCACTCCCCCGACAGCAAGCTCAAGCAGAGGCTGGACCCGCTGAGGACGCAGGGGAGGTGACCTCCGAGATTGTTTCATCTCGGCAGGTCCAGCGGGATCACCCTCCACACAGGATGATTGGAGACATTCACCAGCGTGTCACGCTCGTCGGTTGCTTCTCTAGCCTTTTTCTCCCACTCTGCATATGTTGCTACTTTTGAGCCCCGGGATGTGTCACATGCATTATCTGATCCTAACAGGGTGAACGCCATGCACGAGGAGTTGAGAACTTTGAGAGAAACCATGTTTGGGATTTAGTTGAACCTCCACCAAACTGTCGCCCTATAGGTACCAAGTGGGTGTTCAACAACAAACAGGGTGAGGATGGGATGGTTGTGAGGAACAAAGCGAGATTGGTAGCCCAGGGTTTCTGTCAGAAGGAGGGGATAGATTATGAGGAGACCTTTGCCCCTGTAGCTCGTCTGGAAGCTATTAGGATTTTGCTTGCCTTTGCAGCCTCTAAAGGCTTCAAACTGCAGCAAATGGATGTCAAGTCTGCTTTCCTGAACGGGTTCATAGAGGAGGAGGTATATGTGAGACAATCTCCTGGCTTTGAGAGTGCTAGATTTCCAGTCCAGGTGTATAAGTTGAGAAAAGCCCTTTATGGTCTGAAGCAAGCTCCTAGAGCTTGGTATGCTAGATTGAAGAGTTTCCTGCTCAAGTCTGGGTTTGTGATGGGTTCAGTAGACAAGACCTTGCTTCTGTTGAGTCGTGGCGGTGACACCTTGATAGTTCAGATATATGTTGATGACATAATCTTTGGTGGTTCATCTCACGCTTTGGTGTCTAGTTTTGCTGAACAGATGAGCAGAGAATTTGAGATGAGTCTTATGGGTGAGCTCCAGTTCTTCCTCGGGCTGCAGATTAAGCAAGCCCCTGAAGGAACCTTTGTCCATCAAGCCAAGTACATAAGGGACATACTCAAGAAGTTTGACATGGGGGATTCTAAACCCATGACGACTCCTATGAGTACAAACACGACGCTTGATGCTGATGAAGATGGGGAGGCGGTGGACCAGAAAGAATTTCGAGGGATGATCGGCTCACTTCTGTACCTGACGGCGACCAGGCCGGACATTCAGTTCGCGATCTGCCTTTGTGCGCGCTATCAAGCTTCTTCTAGGACTTCTCACCGTCAAGCGGTAGCGCATTTTCAGGTATCTGAAATTCACTCCTGAGCTTGGTCTTTGGTATTCCTCGGGTTCTTCTCTCTTTCTTAGAGGGTTCTCAGATGGTGATCATGCTGGCTGCCGGATTGATCGCAAGTCAACCTCCGGCACATGCCAACTCTTAGGAACCTCTCTTGTCTCTTGGTCCTCCGGCAAGCAAGCTAGTGTAGCTCTTTCCACCACTGAAGCAGAATATGTTGCTGCTGCTAGTTGCTGCTCCCAGCTTTTATGGATGAAAGCCACCCTTAGTGATTTTGGCCTTAGGTTTGGTAGGATCCCTCACCCAGTTGACTCTACTTCTACTATTTCTGTAGCTAAGAACCCCATCTTGCACTATAGAACCAAGCACATAGACGTCAGGTTTCACTTTCTGAGAGATCACTATGAGAAGGGAGACATAGAATTAATCCATGTAGTATCTGCAAACTAGTTGGCCGATATCTTTACCAAGCCCCTAGAGTTTGACGCTTTTACGCGTTTGAGAGGTGAGCTTGGAGTGTGCTATCCCTTTTAGTTAGGGATAATGTGCTATTCCTTTTAGTAAGGAATAGCCTCTGTAGTTTAGTTTTGCTTTTATCTTGCTTTTATTTCTCTTTGGTTTTTTTTGCATATTGTATCATATTATGCATTACACTGTATCATATGCATTTTCACTTCACTAGCACTACAGCTCTTTTGGAATGCTGAGTTAATACTTGCTTGTGCTAGTTTGTACAGATACATGCTTGATCATGGTTGGCTAAGCTCTCTTGAGTCTGTTGAATACTAGTCGTGAGCTAAGTCATTTTATTCTTTGCAAATAAAAAACCAGGATCACAACTTGATTTGGCTACCTAGCATGTGTAGGATTGTTGAATGCTGTGCTATCTTTTCATGCCTGGATATGCTAGTTGTATGCCTTTGCTATGTTAATGCCTAAGCTTTTATGACACCTTGCTTAAATTGAAATCTGAATCAAAATGCTTACAAGTGGTGTCTTATGTGGTAAATTGAGAAAGATTCGGTTGGGTTTGCTTGTCACACTGATCTAGTTTGAAACTACTTGTCATTGCACTTTGACATGAACTTGGACTAGGCTGTGGATGACCAAAACCTTGTCTTAAGCTTCTGATGGTTCTTTGAGCCTAGGCTTGGCATTGGTTGGTAAGAAGTGGCAAAAGACTAGTAAATAACCCCTGGCATAAAAAGAACCTGCTTATGAATACAAATGTTTAAATCTGAAATTTGCAAGAGTCTAAAATGCTTATGGCTAGTTGTATATGCTTTGGTTGAAAATAGCACACCTTGTATGCATTGCTAGAATCTTGTTGTTCATGTCTATCTTGCTAGGTGCTATTCATGTTGGTGATGCTTTCTCTTTAAAAACTACCCTGAAAAACATGCTTGCTCCTGATCTGTGTAAGTTAGATTCATTTGAACTTGTGATTACTAGCTTTCCATCCCTTCTGAGCTCTTTCAGTTACACTCCTTGCATTTCATAGCATATTTTGAGGGGGAGTTGCTTAGTTCAGGGGGAGTCCTAGGAACCCTTGATGTGTCCATTGTCACCAAGGGGGAGAGATTTTGGAGAACTGGACACAGGGGGAGGACTTCGGGAGAGAATTAGTTGAGGGAGAGCTTTGCATTCATTTTGCATTTGTGAGGATGCATTTCAAGGGGAGTTGAGCATTTAGCATGCTCTTTGCATCGGTGCGTTGAGCCTTTTGCCTCTATGACGGGGGAGAAAACAAAACCCCAAGGAAAGAAGCCCGTGAAAGGCCTGCACAGGCCCAGATCGAAGGCCCACGGCCCTAACCAAACGAACGGCGACCGGGGGAGCGAGCCAACCCGACCCTCGCCCCGTACGCTCGTACGGGGCGGAGGCGGCCGACCTTCCTGCAAGGCGGCCGACCCTCAGATCGGGGCTCGGGCGAGGCGGAGAGCCCCGACCTATGCCGCGACTGATGGTGGGACCCGCCGGCGTGCATCCCGCAACCAGGCAGCGGAAAGTCCACTGATGGGACATCACGCTGCCCTCCTGCTCTCACGCCTGCTGCGACGTGACGACCATACGCTGCCACCGACTGCCGAACGCACGCCCGCGCGCGTGCTCATTGCAACAGGACGGGCCATCAGCTGCCTGACGCCACACGTCTGGAACACCCCGCTACGACAGGGCTAGGGGAATGACACCGGGCTATGCTTGACCCTATAAAGGGGGACACCTGGCGAGGCCTGGCAAGACCAGCGTGACCAAACAAGCGCAAGGGTCAGGGCCACCGAGCCCCGCCTCGTACGGCCCTACAAGTCAGAACGCGACCGACCGAACTCCGCCCCCCGCTGGGACACGACGGTGCACGAGGCGCCATTACGGACAAATGGAACAACTCAGCAGGGACATTCCGTGGCCGGATAATCCGTCGTCTATCGTCACGCCCGTCTGACGCCAGGAGCAAAAGAAAGGAAGCCAGGACGGACGGGACGGAACACCACCTCCATACGACCCTTTGACCCCGTGAGAACAAGAGCGTTCGTAGGTACACTGAACCCCGGGCACGGGTTGGCTACAGGATCCCGGACAGACGACCTCACCGCACGTGACAAGAGCGCTCCAGGATGCACGGACTTCTGGCAGGACTCTTGTAATAAAGGGACCCACGTGTCAGGATCCCTTCCCTCCTCTTTGTATCTATTTTTTCCCCTCTTCTTTCTCCCTGATACTGTAACCTCCCCCTTTGAACTATAAAAGGAGGGGAGGCGCTCACGAGTAGGAGAGAGGCAACATACACCGCACCAAGAGCATAAGGGCCGAGCAACAGGGAGACTCCTCCTCACTGCGCTCGCGCTCACTGTAACACCCCCTCACATCTCATAATCCAAGAGACACACTCCACTGGACGTAGGGTTTCATCTTGAACCAGTATAAACCTTCGAGTCTACCGGCTCACCATTCGGAGCGAGTCCGTGCTGTCATCCCCCACCGAACAACAAATCTACTGCTTGTGTCACCCCGGTTCCTGGAACCACGACAGTTGGCGCGCCAGGTAGGGGATCTTCAGCGCGCTGAAGCGACATCACCGCTCCGATGGCATCATCATTCACCTCCGACAGCGACAAGGTCCTCGAGCCCAGGAGTCGCATCACCTTCGGCGCTTTCACCTTCGTTGCCGCCGCCGCCGGCGAGCTCCGCCTCGTCGACCCTACCCCATCCATCGACGCCCTCACTCAGGGCATGAGTGACCTCCAAATCGTGGACGCTCCGCGCGACACGATGATGAGAGAAGCTGTGCGGTCGACGCCCGCCGATCTCAACATGGAGGCGCTCGCTGACTGCGCCAACGCGCTCCTCCGCTCGACCTCCTCCTGTGAGGATCGCGATCAAGTGCTCTATGCACTCGCGAATGTGGTGACCCAGCTGCATGGGAACCCACCGCTGCCGTCCATGCCGGCGCTCCAAGGCACCGCCCCGAACTCGCCCCACGCAGCGAGGACGGAAGGACCCGCATGCCTCGCGCCTACCGGGACCAAGGCAGATAAACGGAGGTGTAAGCAACGCACCGCTGCGCTCAAGCGTCGCCCCAAGGCGCGCGCCGCAGTCCACGAGGGCGAGACGCTTCGTCAATCAACCCTCGTGGCCATGGCGGGCCACTACCCGACGTCCGTCCACGACCTCCTGGATGATGTTTCCAGCAGCGGGTCCGTCTCCGGCTCGGACGAAAACCACCCCGCCGCGATAGGAAGGGCATGCCTCGTGGCAACCCCTCCCCTAGACGGAGATGCTAAAGGTCAAAAGACCCCCAGCCAAGAGGTGGAGTACCAACGTGAACGGCAGGCGCGCGCCCTCGCGCGCGAAAACGAGCTTCGCCAGAAGGAGAAGGAGATCGACGACCTCGAACATAGACTCAAGGAGCTCCACAACGAGATAGGGCGGCGCCTGCATAGGGGTGAAGGTCCCCGCGGGCGCCACGTCTACAACCAGCTCCTCCAAGGGAGCGATGGGACACCATACTTCCCGCGCCCCGACCAAAACATCGCCACCGCCGCCATGATGCTCCAGGCAATCCCGGAGCCCAGCGAGCCTGCCGCCAAGGCCATGCTCCAAAACCTTCGCAGCCTCGTGCAAAGGGCAGTGGTGCAACAGGCCGAGTTGGCGAATCAGCCATCAGCGGATACGGCTGCCCGTGCCACACAGACATCGACCACACAGGGCAATGGGGCGCGAGCGTCCGTGAGACCCGTCAAGGATCGCCTGGGCGACAAGCACGATGCTCGTGACACCCTCAATGCCCGCCGAAGGGAGAGGGACAACATCGCGCACTCGCGCACCCCGGACGCAAGGCGCGAATATGGATCCGGTCCAACTGGACCGGGGCCGCGCGCTTTTGGGAACGCGATCCGCGAGGCGCAGTTCCCCTCACGGGTGCGCGCACCCACCAACCTCACCAGGTATGACGGGTCCACGAACCCGGCCGTATGGCTCGAGGACTATCGACTCGCCTACCGGCTAGCAGGGATTAGGGATGATACTCTGATCATCCAGTATCTCCCCATCCACCTTGGGGACGCGCCCCGAGCATGGCTCGAGCACCTGCCCGAGGACACCATCCACGATTGGGAAGGCCTCAAGAAGGTCCTTGTAGGAAACTTCCAGGGGACGTACAAGCGCCCCGGGAGCTCCTGGGACCTCAAGAGCTGCACCCAGAAGCCCGGAGAAAGTCTCCGGGACTACATCCGGAGATTCTCTCAGAAGAGAAACGAGCTCCCGGACATCACCGACGCCGACGTCGTCAGTGCCTTCACATACGGCACTACGAATGAAGCGCTCGTCCACAAGCTCGACCGCGGGTGCCCCAAGACAACGGCCGATCTCCTCGACATCGCCACCAAGTTTGCCGACGGTGAAGACGCGGTTGGCGCCATCTTCCGCAAGCGAAGAGCCTCCCGTGACGACGGGGAGGGAACAAGCGGCGCCAAGAAAGATCGGCGCGAGCGCCGCGGCAAGCGCCAGAGAGATGAAAGGCATCAGAGGGACGAGCGCCCTCGCCACGGGAGAAATGAAGTCGCCACAGCCGACCGACGTCCCAAGCCTCCGGCCAAGTCCGATAACGAGCACTTCCAAAAGCTCATGGACGGGCCGTGCCAGAACCATGGGTTCCCGGTGCGTCACAAGCTCCGGGAATGCGAACTCCTCAAGCGCTTCGTCAACAGCCCTTCGCAGAAGAAGGCAAAGACGGAGGAGGCCGCCCAAATGGCGGAGAGGAAGGACGACGCCGAGGCATTCCCCGAGACGACGGGATGCCTCATGATCTTCGGGGGGCCGGAGTCTAGCTCAAGCTCGCGAACCGCGAGGTAAATGCCGTAAATCCCGCCGTCCCCGAATACCTCCGGTGGTCGGAAGAGCCGATCACCTTCGATCGACGCGACCATCCGGACAGAGTCCCGCACCCCAGGACCTACTCGCTCGTCGTGGAGCCAATCATAGGCCCGAAGCGCCTCACAAGGGTGCTCATGGACGGCGGAAGCGGCCTCAACATCATGTATGTTGAAACGCTCGACGCGATGGGGATCCCTAGGGCCAGCCTACGGCCCAGTCACGCCCCATTCCACGGCATCATCCCAGGCCAACAGGCCTACCCCCTCGGGCAGATCACGCTGCCCGTCACATTCGGGGACCCTTCGAACTTCCGTACGGAGCGGTTGAAGTTTGAGGTAGTCGACTTCGCGGGGTCATACCACGCGATCTTGGGACGGCCATGCTACGCCAAGTTTATGGCCATCCCAAATTACACATACCTCAAGCTAAAGATGCCCGGTCCACACGGGATCATCACTGTGGGATCCTCCTTCAAAGAGGCCTACAAGTGCGAGCAAGCCAACTGCGAACTTGCCGCATCCCTTGTGGCCTCCAAGGAGATGGCCGACCTCAAAATGGTCATGTCAACTGGTGCCCCCGAGGCAACCAAAGAAACACCCCCAGACGTCCCCAAGACGTACAAAGCTAGGGGAGGCACCTTCAAGCCCTCTGAGGACACGAAGGATGTACCACTCGATCCTGCCGACCCTTCCAAGAAGGTCAGGATCGGGGCCACGCTTTCCCAGAAATAGGAAAGCGCGCTCGTCGACTTCCTCCGAGGACGGGACGTCTTCGCCTGGAAGCCTGCCGACATGCCAGGAATCCCCCGGGAGGTCACCGAGCACTCCCTAAATGTCCGACCGACCGCAAGGCCGGTCGCCCAACGCCTTCGCCAATTCGACGAGGAGAAGCGTAAGGCTATAGGGGAGGAGATCACTAAGCTTTTAGCCGCAGGGTTCATAAAAGAAGTTCAACACCCGGAATGGGTTGCCAACCCTGTAATGGTTAAAAAGAAGAATGGAAAGTGGAGGATGTGTGTCGACTATACGAGCCTGAACAAGGCGTGTCCAAAAGACCCTTTCCCTCTACCTCGCATCGACCAAGTGGTCGACTCCACCGCAGGCTGTGAGTTGCTATCCTTTTTGGACGCGTACTCCGGCTACCACCAAATCGCGATGAAAGAAAGCGACCAGCTCGCCCCTTCCTTCATCACTCCCTTCGGTCCTTTCTGTTTCGTATCCATGCCATTCGGCTTAAAGAATGCGGGAGCAACATACCAGCGATGCATACTCCTGTGTTTTGTCGACCAGGTAGGACGAAACGTGGAGGTCTACGTCGACGACATAGTCGTAAAGACCAAGGAATCCGATGGCCTCATAGCCGACCTAGAGGAAACTTTCGCGAACCTCCGCAAGTTTCGGATTAAGCTCAACCACGAAAAATGCATTTTTGGGGTCCCCAAGGGCAAACTCCTGGGCTTCATGGTCTCCGAAAGGGGAATCGAGGCTAACCAGGAAAAGATTGACGCCATTCAAAGAATGGGCCCAATTCGAAACTTGAAGGGAGTCCAACGACTGGTAGGATGCGTTGCCTCGCTCAGCCGCTTTATATCCAGGCTCGGCGAATGAGGGATGCCGCTCTACAAGTTGCTAAGAAAGGGAGACCGCTTCTCCTGGACCTCGGAGGCCCAAACGGCGCTGGACAAGATGAAGGCCTTTCTCACAACTCTCCGGTGTTGGTCGCGCCTGACCCAACAGAGACGCTGCTTCTATACGTCGCCGCCACCACGCAAGTGGTTAGCGCGGCCCTGGTCGTAGAGCGGGCAGAAGAAGGCCGAGCGACCAAAGTACAGAGGCCAGTCTACTTCATCAGCGAGGTTTTAAGCGAGTCCAAGGCTCGGTACCCGCAAGTACAGAAGCTCCTCTATGCGGTGCTCATCGCCAAGAGGAAGCTTATCCATTACTTCGACCGACACCCGGTGACGGTCGTCTCCACCACCCCTTTGGGCGAGATCATCCGTAACCGTGACGCGATAGGACGCATCACGAAATTGGCTCTAGAGCTCAACGGGCTCGACATTACCTACCTGCCAAGAACTGCGATCAAATCGCAAGCCCTGGCGGACTTCGTTGCCGAATGGACCGAAGCACAAGAACCACCGCCGGTCGAGGATCCGAAGTACTGATCATGTACTTCGACGGATCCTATCTCAAGACCGGCAATGGGACAGGCATTGTCCTCATTTCCCCACAGGGGCATATGTTACGGTATGCCATACGCCTCCACTTCCCGTCCACTAACAACATGGCCGAATACGAGGCCCTAGTAAACGGGCTCCGTATAGCAGCAGAGGTGGGGGCGAGGCGCCTCCTCGTACGAGGAGACTCAAAGCTCGTGGTCGACCAGGTCATGAAAGCGGCCGAGCCTCGTGACCCCAGGATGTGTGCCTACTATAAAGAGGTACGCAAGCTGGAAGAAAGGTTTAAAGGCTTCGAGCTAGAGCACAACTACCGACGCTTCAACGAGGAAACCGACCGACTCTCAACCATAGCATCCGGTCGGGAACCCGTTCCAAACGGAGTCTTCGCCTCCGATCTTTATAAACCTTCCGTCACGACCGAATCGTCGGACGAGGGACCACCGGCAATTCCCCCCGACCCTGCCACACAGGCTCGGGGGCTGGTAGCTGTAATCGGGGGCCCTGACTGGCGTCTCCCCATCATGAGCCGACTCACCGACGGGAGCCTACCCGAGGACGCAACCGAGGCCAGACGCGTGGCCCGCAGAGCAAAGTCCTTCGTTATCATTAGCGGGGAGCTCTACAAAAAGAGCGCCTCCAGGATCAAACAGAGGTGCATCCCCACTGATGAGGGAAAGCAGATCCTGGTCGAAATCCATGGAGGCATCTGCGGGCACCACGCCGCCCCAAGGGCACTGGTAGGAAAGGCTTTTTGGCAAGGTTTCTACTGGTCAACGGCCATGGCTGACGCCGAGCAAGTCGTGCGAACCTGCGAAGGATGCCAATTCTTTGCCAGGCAGATTCACACGCCTGCGCAAGCACTCCAAACTATCCCCATCATGTGGCCCTTTGCGGTCTGGGGCTTGGACATGGTTGGACCCTTTAAGAAAGCTCCCAGAGGCTTCACCCACTTATTCGTCGCTATCGACAAGTTCACCAAGTGGATAGAAGCCAAACCCATCACGCTGCTCACGGCGGCGAACGCCGCTTCCTTCTTTCGTGACATCGTTTATAGGTTTGGAGTAACAAACTCCATTATAACCGGCAACGAAGTCCAATTCAAGGGTCATGACTTCCTCCAGTTCTGCGACCAGTTCAACATCAAGGTCGAGTAGGCCGCCGTGGCGCACCCAAGGACCACCGGCCAAGTTGAGCGAGCCAACGGCATGATCTTACAAGGGCTCAAGCCCAGAATCTTCGATAGATTGAAAAAGTTCGGCGGAAAATGGGCGGCCGAGCTTCCCGCCGTCCTCTGGAGCCTGCGCACGACCCCGTCTAGAGCCACTGGATGCACCCCCTTCTTCCTAGCATACGGCGCCGAAGCCGTACTCCCCACGGAGCTCGAATATGGATCCCCCAGGGTCCGAGCATACGACAGCGAGCGGCAAACGACGGACGCCGAACTCGCCAATGATCTCCTGGATGAGGCAAGAGAGGCAATAGTCATCACGTCGGCCAAATACCAACAGGACCTGCGACGCTATCACGACCGTCAGGTCCGTGGCAGGTCCCTCAACGTTGGTGACCTAGTACTAAGGAGGGTCATGGACACCAGAGGCAAGCACAAGCTCACCCCGCCGTGGGAGGGGCCTTACATCATCGCCAAGGTCCTACGTTCAGGCTCCTACAAACTCAAAGACTCTGACGGTAACATCTTCACCAACGCGTGGAACATTGAAAACCTAAGGAGATTTTATCCTTAGATTATTATTCGCTCCTCCACATGACAAGTTGGCCAAGCCAACCCATCGGTTGCCTTGCCCAACTCGGGGGCTAAGAGTGAGCGAACCAGGCAGACATACTGCCCGACCCAAAAGATCAACTCGCTGGAGTCCAGGCGCTGCTCCGGAGCCTCCACAGGTCGCAAAAAATTGATGAAAATCAAAATCACAAAACAAGTATGGCCAACTTTTCACTCTTCTGATTCAAAAAACTTTCATTACATCAATATTTGGATCAAAGGGAGCTCTGGGCCGCGCCCCTTGGGGCCAGAGTTGGAAAAGGGTTGTGCACGTCTTGCGCCAACAAAGACGGCCCCCGGACATTGACTCTTGTTGGGGTCAGGTTCTTGATGCCTCTGCAGCAGAGAAGGTCACGAATCTCCCCGCTCAAGAACCTTCCCACTCAACAAGAGCCATCACCCCTTTCTTGTGGGTGTTCTCGCCGTGCGGTGAGCGTCGAAGAAGGCGGAAACCCCCCGACGCTCCACCACAGAGGGCCTACCGCCACCAATGAGCATCCTCTTTTGGGAGCTCAACGTGGGGGTCAGGCACCCAACGACGCACCCGAACCAAGGAGAGGGCGGCCGGAAAGCCACCAAGAGCGTGCTGAGCGGAGGGCAAGACTTTGATAGTCGCCCCCCTCACCGCCGTCGCGCCGGCAACTTCTCAGCTCCGGCTCCCGCCGACGGCAGGACGCTGGCTCACCAGGCGGTGGCAGGGCGAAACCCCCACACCACCGTTCGGTGTCGGATCCTCCTGGACAACCTCACCTAGGCAACCACCAAAGCCTCTCCCCAGAGGACTTGGAGAGGAACGCCTGCCTGCGCAAGGGGCGCACGGGCACAAGGTCGCTGGAAGGCGTTCTGGGCACAAGTGGCATATACGAAGCACTCGTAGCCAAAACCCGACGCGCATACGAAGACACTCATAGCCAATGACGCAGGGAATATGGGGAAGACCATGCTATCCTAAGGTCAGCTTTCCCTGCCTGGGACAAGAACCTTGAACCCGGGTAACCCCGCTCACTACAAAGGAAAGAAAGTCGCTCTCCCATGGAACAAGCGAACCCCATGGTTTGTGGGGGACTCGAGAGGCTACGGTTGTCTGATTTCAGATGCTTTCCTTGGAAGGGATCCTTCCCTATTTATAGTCACGACGGGCAGCGGGCGAGCACCCCGGCCGGCTTCACGAGGCCCCGGTAGAGGGCCCAACAGACACCACCAGGGCCCGCCGCGCCTCTGCCTCGCTCTGGAGACACGACGGCCCTGCCAAAGGGCGCAGAGGCATCCGATGCCCTGACCCGTTGCAGACGACGCGACTAATCGAAACAAAAAATACGCAAAGATACCGTGCGCCTGCGTCCGGCGCTGCGCTGCGTCCGGCGCTGCCACGACCACGACGTGCCTTGAACAGGTAAAAAGAGCGGTGCCAGAGGCGCACAGAGGAGATGAGACGGGCCCCCAGGATCGCCACGACGGATGGCCCCCAAGATAGGCCAGCGTGAGGCGCGCGAGGGCCATGGCAAGAGCAACACGGACGGAGGCGACCCATTCACCCGCACGCGGGATGTTGAAAGATAAGGAAACTCTACCCTAACTGTTTCGTTTGTTTCTTTACTCGCGCACCAGTAAAACAAAGTGACCGAGCAAAGTCACCTTGTTTCACTCGGGGGCTGGGAACGTACTACCCGTACGCATTTTCCCTCGCCCTCGCCGAAAAGGGAAGGCCAGCCTAGCTGCCCGACCATCCAGTACCTTTTTTTAAAAGAGCCTTGTCGCCCAACCTTCCCTCTGAAAATTTTCCGAGCCCGGATCGGCCCCGCTGAAGGCCCGCCTACACCTCAGAGGTCCCAGCGACCGCGGCCATGGCCGCCCAAGGCGAGGCACACGATCACAACGGTAAAAAGGCACGTGCGCCCCGAAGGCCCGCTTACGCCTCAAAGGTCCCAGCGACCGCGGCCATGGCAGCCCAAGGCAAGGCGCACGATCGCAATGGTAAAAAACACGTGCGAGTTTTTTGAGACAAAAGGGCAAAGGCACGGGGTTAAGTAAAAGATCCGTCGGTCACCAGTAACGACGAAAAGTTCATTACAGACATATTGTTCGAATTCATAACGAAAACTAATCGGCCGAGGGGTTCCGCAGGAGGGTCGGTGGATCAACGTGGCTCGAGACCATTAGGGCATGGGGGCGGACCTCGTCTTTAATCCTCTCCACCTCCTCGTCGGCAACCCCAGCGGCAAACCCCTCCGCGATCGGCGCGAGCACTGGACGGAGCTCCCTAAAATGGGAAACCGCCTGTGCAAAGGACAGGCTGCTCGACGTGCTCCCGAAGCCCCGCTACCTGCTCCAGCAGCGGCCTGGACAACGGCAGCAAAAGACAGGCACACGCCAAGCCAACCGCCTCACGAAGGCTCTGGAGCTCCCCTCGCATCTCTGAAAAGAAAAGGCACAACGGAATCACAAACCGCCCTCAGGCGAAATCAAGAAACCGCCTCGGAACACCGCTCACCGGCAATGACGGAGGCCTGGGCAGAAAGCTCCGTGTGCGACCGCTCGAGCGAGCCCGATGCCTCAAGCAGGCCCTGCTCCGCCTCAGTAGCCCGCCGCGTCGCTACTGAGAGCTCCCGTCGCAACACCAGGGAGTCGTTCACGGCGGCGGTGCGCTCCACTTGAAGCTACTCCGTCTCTCGACGGAGGCTCCCCGCCTCAGCGCGCAACGAAGACGCCTCGGCCGAAACGCTGTCGAGGCGCATGGTCAACGCTCGCCTGCCGGACGGCTGCGGCCCTCGCCTCCTGTGAGCGCGAGGCGTCCACGCGCGCTTGCGCCGCTTCAGCCCGGGCAGCGCTGAGCGAAGAAGCGCGCTCGGCAGCCCGCGCTAACAAAGCCTACAACAAAGGGTTCTGCGGATCGGAAAGATCCAAAGAAACGCTGATACGAAGGAAGACGAAAGAAGATCACGTACCGACTCATGACGAAGCAAGCGCTGCGAGATCGCCTCCTCAGCACGGCTCGCTGCCGCCAGCGCGGTTTGGAGGGATTCCAAAACTGTTCCCACGTCGACGGCCGCGCTGGAGGACGCCTCCTATACAATCCCCCAATCCGTCGCCTCCTGCTCCGCGGAGAGGGACGAGGACTCATCTCGGACAACTGGAAGCAACCGGGGAGGGACGAATAGACGGACAGCGCCGGATGGAGGAGGCCCAGGAGGGGGAAGCGGCAGCGGGATCATCACGCCGCCCAAGTCTGCGGCACCTTCGCTGACGGGTTCCGATCGCACCAGTGCCGCCTCCCCCGCCGGATCCGCCGCGTCGACCCTCGGGCCCGTCGGCAACACAACGGGGGGTCGGGAGATCGACGTTCCCAGCAGGGAAGGCGCCGCCGCGGACGACGACGCCGCGGATGACGCAGCCTGGCGCGCAACCCGTGCGGCCTCCGAGAGCGACTTATGTGGGATAGAAGGGCTACACCAGAAACATCCGATCATGAAAGCAAGAAGTGAGAAAACCATGAACAATTGGCGTGCCAACGAAAAGACGGATCACTCACCGAGAAGACCGCGGCGTGGGGAAGTGACGCCGCCAACCTCGGGACGCCGTCCTCGACGGCACGTTCGCGCTTACAGGTGAGGGGATGGGCGGCGCGTCGACCCCCAAGGGCGGCCCTGACGCATCGGCAGCAACGGGGGCCGCGCTCGCCCCCGCCGGCAGCAACGACTCCGACCCGGGAGGCGACCCCTGGGCGGTCACCGTTACGAAACCACCCAAAGAAGAGCCGGCAGCAGGCTCGGCCGACGCCCCTGATGGCGATACGGGCGCCCCCGAGCCTCCGGACGCCCCCGCCGGCGCGGTCCCTGGTGTCGCCACGGACGTCGACGTCGAAGCCACGACGGGAATGCCGGACCCTTTCGGCTCCGGCGAGGGCGGCATGACCGGCTCCACTCGCGCTTGAGCCACTGCAGCCGGAGGAGGAACGCGCTGAGACTCCCCCGCCGACCCTTGAGAGCCCCTCAACGGGGGCACGGCGCCCGCCTCCGGCGGAGTCATGGTCAATGTCGCCTCAGGGAGGGCGCCCGAGCCAGAACTCTCCTCAATCTCGCCGGCGAGCGGCGCGGCATCAAGCGTATCATCTGAGGACCACTCCTCATCGGATGATGCGGTAGAAGGGGTTGGCGAACGGCCCTCCTGCCGGGCGCGCTGATCGCGCTCCCTCTTTTTCTTATCACGGACGAGCTGATGGCGTTTCTCGTGCTCGCCCGCCAAATACGCCTCCATCTCCCTCTTTCGCTTCCGGTCCGCCTTCACGGCGACATCCTCAGGAAGAGGGGCGACAGATGACTTCAAGGGACCAATGCCCTGAAAACCACCCGAGGCACAGCATTAAAAAACCTAAAAGCACCCATCACACAACCCGGTATAAGAGACTCACCAAGTCCGCTTTGATTGAATGGTAGAGGGCCAGAGGCCCGCTGAAAAAGTTCGCCGACGAGGTCCCCTCGGTAATGGCGATCACGCGGAGCCGGATCTCTCCGGAAGTGAGCTCCTCGTCAGAGAAGCGGTCCGGATTAGCCGTGCCGGTGTACTCCCACATGGGAAGACGGAGCAACCGAAGCGGTTGGATGGCCCTCCGAATGAAGGTCGAGACCAGCACCACGCCAGTCAAGCCGCAGCGACGGAGGAGCTCTATCTTCTCCAAGAGGAACCCTACCTGGTTAATGCTCTTCTTCTCGCGACCCCAATCCCATTGAATCCGCCTCGAAGGGGTGGCACCGGTAAAGGCAGGGGCCTTCCCGACGTACCCGAGTGGGGGCATGACCCCGTCCGCCAGGGGAGGGTCGCCCAGGTTCTGAACGTAGAACCATTCCCCCGAGTAGGCGTGAATGGAAGACGGGAAGGGGATCTGGAGGTAATCTTGCCGGCGGCCGTTGCGCAGCTGGATGGTGATGCCGCCGACGAGAGATTGCCCGCCTTGCCCCTGCGAGAGCTGGGGGCGGAACAGGTAGCACCACAGCTTGAAATGCGGTGCGATCCCGAGGAAGGCCTCGCACAGCGTGATGAAGCATGCCATGTGAAGCATGGCGTTGGGATTCAGATGTTGAATCTCCAAGCCGTAGAAGAAGAGAAGCCCCCGCACGAACGGATGCAGAGGGAGGCCGAACCCGCGCTCATAGAAGGAAGCGAGAACGACGACCACGTTCCCTTGAGGATTAGGCAGGCTACCGAGCTCGGGAAGCCGCGACCCTGACACCGCCCGGGGGGGAGGAAGCCTTTCTTCTCCAAGAGTGCCAGGCGCGTCCTGGGGGTTGTGCACCAGGGGAAGGAAGCCATCGGCGGCGGCAAAGGAGCGCGTGGAAACCGACGAAGAACGCGAGGAAGGAGAAAGCAAATGGCAGCAGCGAAAGGGAGGCAAGCGAGACAATCTAATCCTCTCCTCTCTCCCTATAAACCCGCGCAGAGGATAACCACGGAACGAAGGGCAGGCGAATATGGAGGGCCGTCAACGGGCCCACCACTACGCGCTTAATGCCACGACCCTCGGCGACCCCTCGAAAATAGGGCCACGATCACGCCTCAGCTTCCCTCGAACGGTGCGAGAAGGCAGAGAGATGGGACGGCCCTCAAAAGGTACGACCCCTCAGCTACCCCGCTCGCATTAACTGAACTGGCAGGGAGCCAGCGTCGACGGAACGACACGCGGACGGGTCTTCCACGCCAGAAAAATCCCGGGTAAGCATAAACATGATCCAAAATCTATGCACAATCCAACTTAAATCAGCGCGTAGAGCGAGGGACGGTCGGCGGCAAGCTCCCGAGAGAGCTACATGCCAAGTGAGCCGGCACAAGGCCATTTGCCCCGACCGTATCCGAGACCATACCTCAAACTCTCTTGCGGTAACCCAGCTGATGGGGTGGCCACGTGGCCCCCTTTGGGCAGACTCCTGACCAAAGGGCCGAAACAAGATCGAGTAAGGAAAGGTTCTTTCAATGAGATGCCCCCAGCGGGTCGAGCCCCTCAACGGGATAACTCGCCATGACCGTTCCAAACCGGAAGAACCGTCGGATCTCACTCGGACTACCCGCTATTAACTCGACGGCCGCCGCACCCACGCCAACCTGGCTGGTGACGGTTGGCCCAACCTCCAAAAGGTCAAACGAACAGGCCTTCCGGAGGGGGACGCACCAAGAGTCCCATCCAAAACTGGGTGCTCGGAAAATTCTCCTAAAAAATAGACGATGGTTTGAAGGGCAGAACGTATAAGATACCCATAACGGCTTCACACACACAAGTCTCTGAACAACCCCCGAACAATTCCTCACGAAATCACTCGGGGGCTCGGGGGCTACTGACGGGGGAGAAAACAAAACCCCAAGAAAAGAAGCCTGTGAAAGGCCTGCACAGGCCCAGATCGAAGGCCCACGGCCCTAACCAAACGAACGGCGATCGGAGCGAGCCAACCCGACCCTCGCCCCATACGCTCGTACGGGGCGGAGGCGGCCGACCTTCCTGCAAGGCGGCCGACCCTCAAATCGGGGCTCGGGCGAGGCGGAGAGCCCCGACCTATGCCGCGACCGACGGTGGGACCCGCCGGCGTGCGTCCCGCAACTAGGCAGCGGAAAGTCCACTGATGGGACATCACGCTGCCCTCCTGCTCTCACGCCTGCTGCGACGTGATGACCATAAGCTGCCACCGACGGCCGAACGCACGCCCGCGCGCGTGCTCATTGCAACAGGACGGGCCATCAGCCGCCTGACGCCACACGTCTGGAACACCCCGCTATGACAGGGCTAGGGGAATGACACCGGGCTATGCTTGACCCTATAAAGGGGGACACCTGGCGAGGCCTGGCGAGACCAGCGTGACCAAACAAGCGCAAGGGTCAGGGCCACCGAGCCCCGCCTCGTACGGCCCTACAAGTCAGAAGGCGACCGACCGAACTCCGCCCCCCGCTGGGACACGACGGTGCACGAGGCGCCGTTACGGACAAATGGAACAACTCGGCAGGGACGTTCCGTGGCCGGATAATCCACCGTCTATCATCACGCCCGTCTGATGCCAGGAGCTAAAGAAAGAAAGCCAGGACGGACGGGACGGAACACCACCTCCATACAACTCTTTGACCCCGTGAGAACAAGAGCGTTCGAAGGTACACCGAACCCCGGGCACGGGTTGGCTACAGGATCCCGGACAGACAACCTGACTGCACGTGACAAGAGCGCTCCAGGATGCACGGACTTCTGGCAGGACTCTTATAATAAAGGGACCCACGTGTCAGGATCCCTTCCCTCCTCTTTGTATCTATTTTTTCCCCTCTTCTTTCTCCCTGATACTGTAACCTCCCCCTTTGAACTATAAAAGGAGGGGAGGCGCTCATGAGCAGGAGAGAGGCAACATACACCGCACCAAGAGCATAAGGGCCGAGCAACAGGGAGACTCCTCCTCACTGCGCTCGCGCTCACTGTAACACCCCCTCACATCTCATAATCCAAGAGACACACTCCACTGGACGTAGGGTTTCATCCCGAACCAGTATAAACCTTCGAGTCTATCGGCTCACCATTCGGAGCGAGTCCGTGCTGTCATCCCCCACCGAACAACAAATCTACTGCTTGTGTCACCCCGGTTCCCGGAACCACGACACTCTGTCTTGAGGAGCCGATGATTAGTTTTCTTTTTACTTCAGGCTGCCTTGTGTTTTGCCTTTGTTTGGTTTTGGGCAGCTTGAGCATTTCTTTTCTTTTTTTTCGGTTTTACGCTTTTCTCTTATCTTTGTTCTATTTCAGGTTACAGGTTGAAGGTGTTGACAATGCACTCATCAAGGGGGAGATTGAGAGCCAATGGACCGGCCTCATTGCTCTCCTGGTGTGATGAGTGATTGTCAACGAGCTCAAGTCCTCCGATGGACTGAAGGCCCTCCGATGGACTGGAGGTAGATGATGAAGACCTCGATGGACTGAGGCAAAAGCCCTCCAATGGATCGGAGGCAATGCTCGGCGTCGGTCAGCCATGGAAGCTCGGTACACGGAGGGGCGGTTCGGCAACGGTGGTGTAATCCCTCTGATGGACCGCGAGGCGACTCTGATGGACTGGAGAAGCCGGGTGCCACCGTGGTGCTCCAACCCGAGTGCATGGCGCGAAGACGTGCGAGGGAGGCTTTGGCGGCTTCGGCTCAAAACCGCCACCAAGTTCAAATGACTTGGTGGGTTGGGCTCCGACTCGCCAAGATAGAAGGTTGGGCCAAGACCCGGCCTAGGAAGCCCGCAGAATAAAGTTTCCAGTTTTCTGACTTCAAAACCGGGGGAAGCTTCCAGACTATTGGCTACGTGGCGCACATCCACGTGAGGCGTCGAGAAGAGAAAGATCAAACCGTCATCGTAGTCGACCGATTGTATCTTTTCGGTTTGGCCCCCTTTGGGCATTTTTAGAGTACGGGTCTTAATGTAATTGTGTCGTTTAGGGCCTAGGGTATAAATAGACTTGAGAGGCTCCCTTGGAGCTCATGTTGGCAGCCATCATACCCTAGTTTCCTTAACCCTAGCAGCCAAGGTCCAAAGAGAGAAAAGAGAGGAGATTAGCTAGGAGATGAGTGCCTAGTTTAGTCAAATCTTGCCATTAGTGGGAGGATGATGGGAGGTAGGCTCTAGGGGTCTTGTAAGACCTGACTTCATGATTCAATCCAAGATTACTCCTTGAGAAATCCATGTCTTGAGCAGCTCATTTTCATCCTCCTTTCCCCCTCCCCATTCTAGTTTGTTTTTGGTTCCAATCCTTGGACTTTGGTGTGTTTTGGTTTGTCCAAGGTTGGGATCTTTTTTTTGCTGGTATTTTGCCTTGCTATGATGTGGTGAATCTCACTAGCCAAGTGCTAGAATCATTGAACCACGAGCAAGGGCCGTTCTTCCCATTTCTCAGTTTTTCGGAGTCAACTCACCTACCTCATGAGATTTGCAATTCCCGTGTATCCCTTGATCTTTTAGAGCTGATCTTTTGGGATTTGTTAGGGAAGGTCCTTAGGATTATCCATGCAAATTTTCATGAAGTTTCGTTCAGATTTGACCCTGTTTCGATCGATTTTTCGATGGGGGTGTCGGGCTGTTTTTCTGCGCAGTTTTTCGGAGAACTGACAGGACAAATCAATTGTCCTTAGGTTTGTCCGAAGTAGGGACTTCGGATTGTCCGATCCCCTTTCCTCGGATTGTCCGGTCTATAGTGTTTTTGGACTGTTTTCTTTCCTTTCTTTAGGTTTGTCCGGTCAGTTCTTTTGGTGGAGAAAGGATTGTCCGGTCTAGTGTTTCCGGGGCTGTTTTTGCGTGTTTCTTGCTCCGCTTGCTTTGGGGTTTGTTTTTCTTGGTTTCTTTGGTTTTTGGAGTGTTGTTGTTTGCTTCAAACTTGTTTTGTGTCAACCACTGCATGCCCATACTCTTCACTCACTGATCTTAAGTGAGGCACGCTTCGGTGTGTTGAGTGGCTAGTGTGTGACACTTGCAAGCTTTGTAGCCTATCTTGTTTTGTTTGTGCCTTGTTGTTTTCACTTGTTTTGTTGCGTGCTTTAGTGGTTTTCCGTTTAGGGTTTCTCAATGTGTCCTAGAGTTGGTAGCTTGTCTATGCTACTCAACTCTGCACATTAGAGAGGTGTAGTTTTAGGTGTTGTGTGTGTTCGTCTAGGTGTAGTGTGTATGTTCGTTTAGGTGTAGTTTGGTTGCTCGTCTTACATCCGTTTCGTTAGGCGTTAATTCGAGTGCTTCCGCTTTCCACCCGATACGTATCTGTTCAGTGGACGGTATCGGGTGTGCTTGTGTTTTCGTGAGAGCACACTTTGGGGGTTTTGAGTTTGAGTTTTTCAAGTGCTCCTATTCACCCCCCCTCTAGTCACACGTCTCGGTCCTACATCACCAACATCATCCGCACCTTCCTCATCCTCAAAGATGGGAGTGCCTTCTTCATCATCACCTGAAAGCTCAAAGGCAGGGGTTGTGCAGGGCATAGTTTCATCAAAAGAAACCTCACAAGTCTCAACAACTTGCTTGGCCTCTAAAATGCACACACGAAAAACCCTAGAACTAGAAGCATACCGCAGAAAAATCCCATCCAGACAATGAAACTGAAACTTGTCCAGATGCCCCACCTTCTTAAGCACAAAGCACCTGCAGCCAAACGCTCGCAAATACTTGACGTTGGGCTGCCTACCAAACCGAAGTTCATACGAGGTCTTCCCAAGGAAAGCTCGCAAGAAGATCCGGTTCGCAATGTAACAGGCCGTATTCACTGCCTCAGCCCAAAAGTGCCTCAGAGTCCTATGCTCATCGAGCATCGTCCATGCCATCTCAACAAGTGTGCGGTTCTTGCGTTCCACAACACCATTCTGCGGTGGGGTATATGGAGAAGAAAACTGGTGCTCAAGACCTAGGTCACGATAGAAGTTTTCGAAATGAGAGTTTCTGAATTCTCCGCCATTGTCACTGCGGATAGCCCTCATGGCCTTATGACTCTCGTTTCTCAACCTTAGTACCAGATCCCGAACAAAACCAAATGCCTCATCCTGAAACTCCATGAAAAATACCCACGAGAACCGCGAAAAGTCGTCCACAACGACAAGCATGTACCCTTCCCACTGACCGACGCTACCCGAGCGGGACCTACTGTATCCATATGGAGTAGGTTACCCGGATAGGAGGTCATAACCTGAGACACAGGAGTGTGAGAAGCGGCAACCATCTTGCCACGACGACAGGGGTGGCATACTAAGTCCTTCTTGGCTCTCAACTTGGTCAATCCTCGGATTAGGCCCAATGAACTCAACCTGACTAGCAGATCAAAGCTCAAGTGACCAAATCTCCTATGCCACTTTTAAATATCAGCAGAAGGACTAGCAACCAAACAGCGAGCAGGGCCAGAAATAGATGCGAGGTCGACCCTAAAAATCTGACCAAAAGGTAGCAAAAAGCAAACAAGGGTCTCCTTACATCAAGAACGCAGCACGCACCCTTCTTAAAACGAACCTCAAATCCTTCATCGAGAAGTTGCGAAACAGAAACCAAATTTAACCCCAGATTCTGGACAAAAGCAACTTCTCTCAGGGAAAGCTTAGCACAGAGCGAAACAGAACCAACACCCAACACTTTACCTTGACCATTGTCCCCGAATGTGATGTACTTCTTGGTGCTCACGGGGTTGAGGCTGGAGAACCACTTGCGGTGCCCTGTCATGTGCCTAGAGCAACCGGAGTCCATGATCCACACGTCATCCATGCCTCGATCCTGCAAAGTCAAGTAAAGCGATGGTGAGCAAATGGTCCGGCACCGGGGTTAGTACCAAAACTGCTGTACCAATGCGAGCCATCTGCTCAAAAGTGGGGTAAGCACAATCAACAAAACCATCACGTCGATCAGGGTACTCATGACCTCCAAAGCGTGAACCCTCGAGCTCTCTCACAAACCCTCGGTCACGAGGTCCATAGCCGCGCTAAAAACGACTAGGAGCTCGACCGACAAAGCGTCTCTCACCACTAGGAGCACGGGCTTCAAAGCCGCCTCTTCTCTCTCCACCAGCAAAACGGTCTCTCATCTCACCGTGGTGAGGAGGATCTTGCCTACCACCCTGGTAGAACTGATCCTGGTTCCCCCAAGCTCTCTTCTGCCTCTCAACCCGCTTCCTCCTGAAGCAAAACTTCTCTAGGTGGCCATTCTGCTGGCAAAACTCACAGTGGTAGACAGGCCTCCTAGGAACTGGGTTAGGCTGGTACTTGGGCTTAGATGGTGTGGCCTTGGGTGGCTCAGGCTGCTGGACTGGCTTCTTGCCCTTGGGCTTAAGCTCTTCCTCCACAATCTTGTTCAGCTTAGCCTTGGAGGGCTTGGGTGTCGAGTACTGCTTCTTTGGGGCAGCCTTGGGTGGCTCATGGTAAACCCCATCAACAGTCTCACCTGGCTGGGTAGGTGCAGTCTTGATCTTAACTGGGGCACTCTTCTTTCCCGAAGTGCTGCACTCTCCAAACCCAACACCGCTCGTCTTACCCTCAGCTCTCTTGGTGCTCTCTATGATCATCTCTAGTTGGGGTTGCCTAGCATATACCCAACTGAGCACCTCTCTCAACCTGTTGTTGTCATTTTGCAAAGACAACATCTCCTCCCTCAGATTCTCCAGAACCACAGTCTGGGTAGCACAAGTGTCACAGTCTAGGGAGGGAACCACAGCAGCTTTCTCCAACTTCCTAATGGTGGCATCCCTATCCACCAGCTGCATCCTAAGGGTTAGGCAGTTCTCACAAGTGTCAGTAGGTGCTAAAAGCACCTCAAAGTCAGCTCTCAACTACTCTAACCCACCTCTCAAAGTAGGACAGACCATACACGCACCCAAAAGCGTAGGTCTAGCCCTAAGCTCCTCAAGCTCCATGAGTTACCCCTCAAACTTCTCCTTCAGCACAGCTAGCTCTCTAGCTAGACAGGGGCAAGACTCACACTCGAGCTCTCCACTCAACGTAGGCTCATCCAGTTTGGACTGGAGTTTGCCTAGCTCAACCTTCAGCTCATCTATCTCTTCTACCCGCTTAGCATACCTATCTCTCTAGTCACCAAGCTCCGTCATGAAAGACACGCTGGTAGGGCATTCAATCTCACAAGGTTGGGGTCTCACACTCCTCAATCTCTCATTCTCCTCTAAAGCCTCAGCAAGTTGGGCTTTCAACTTCTGCAGCTTCTTAGCTGCCTTCTCCAGCATCTTATCCTGGGCTTTCAACTCACGGCTATTCTGCTCTAGCATCGCAAGGATTTCGGCTTGCTTAGGAGTTACCTCATCATTTTAAGAAGAGTTGCTGCCGTCATCCTTGTTCTCCTTGTCCTCAAGCGCCATGGAGCGGACCGAGCTCCTCTTGTCCTTGTTCTTGCGCTTAGACTTGGTGGAGACGAAGCACAAGCCAGCTGGACCTCCTTGATCGTTCCTCGTGTCCTTCCTGTACGTGATCTCCTCATCGCTTGAGCTCGACGAGGACGAACAGGAAGAGGATCCGCTACTGCAGAACCCGATCTCGGCGAAGAAGGCCTTGTTTCGCTTCCGGTTGTCCTTCTAGTAGCTCTTAAAAGCCTTCCGGAAGTTCTTCTGGCCGAAGGGACGCTTGCCGAAGCCGTGCTTGCTGGAGCGATGCTTGTCAAAGCTGGGTTTGCCGGAGTGGTACTTGTCGGAGTCGCGGGAGTAGCTCTTGCCCTTCTTGTAGTAGTCGTTCTTGTTGGGGCACTCGGCGATGAAGTGGCCGACCTCTCCGCACTCGAAGCATTTGGGCCGCTCGCCCCTCTTCTTACTCATCCGATTGTCATAGGCACGCTGAATGCGACTAGACACCAGACATAGTTTCTCTTCCCCAAGCGACGCCAACTGCTGCTCTGTCACAGACATCAAAGCAAAAAACGAGAAATTGTGTAATAGGGGGTTAGTGACAAACTCACTAGAAAGGGTAGCCAAGGCCAGACTCTTAGAACCTGTACAAGTAAGAGAATCCCTCAACTTGTAATCTACTTCTGTGGCCTTGAGCTTACTATAGAGTGCCTCTACTCCTATCGTATCGTACCCTGCCGACTCAATGATTGAGTTTACCTTGATCTCCCACACTTTTCTGTCCAAAGCATACAGCAACTTGACAGCCTGCTGATGATCGGTGTATAGGAGCTCAGCGGGGGCAGAGTTGACACGCAACTTGTTGATGATCAACTGAAAGCGACCAAACAAGTCGTCTACTGACTCTCCCGGCTTCTGGATAAAATTTTCATATTCGCGCCGGTAAGTCTCCACAAGCCTAGCCTTAATCGTTGTAGTACCCTCATGGTGTGCACTAAGCAGTGACCATATCTCACGCGCAGTCTTAAGGTGACTCACTCTCTCATAATCCACGGGACCAAGCCCGGAAAAGAGAAAGTTAACAGCCTTGGCATTTGGCTCATGCCGAGCCACGATATCTTGCGTAGTACGCTCAGCGACTGGAAGCACCACAAAAGTCGTACTCTGAGTAGCATCCCATATGTTCTGACTCTGGCTAACAAAGAACGCCTCCATCCTAACTTTTCAGTAGGGATAGCCATCGGAGCCAAGGACGGGAATTTTCCCAGAGTAAGTCATCGTCGCTATGGTTTCGTCACCGGTTAAGGTACAGGAAACCTAACCGGCTCTGATACTACTTGTAGGACCGAGACGTGCGACTAGAGGGGGGTGAATAGAAGCATTTGAAAACTCAAACTCAAACCCCCACTGCAGTACAAAACGGAAACAACACCCACAACGAACCTAGACACCGTCCACTCAGAGGATACGTATCTAGCTCACAACATGTGCTTGGTACTTTCCACTGAACAGATACGTACCAAGCACCAAGCGGAAGCACACGCTCAAACGGCTAAAAAAAAGCGCAAAAAGAATCAACTCTGGAAAACTGTAGATTTCAGACAGACAGGGCTGCAAAGAAAAATCTCAAAAATCTAGAAGCAAAGCTCCAAACCACCCAAAAAATTACCACACCTTCATAAGGCAATAGGGAATAGCTCCAGAAAATTTTAGACTAATTGGAGCAAATTGTGACCACTGGACTGTCCGGTGGTTAACAACCGGACTGTCCGGTGCTTACAGCCTGACACTCCAAAAAGATTCGAATCAAAACCCAATCAAACCAACTCCAAAAATTATGAAATTTTTACTAAAGTTTAAGAATGAGCCAAGGAACAACTCCACCAATTTTCAGCTCAATTAGACAAGGAATAAAAATCCTAGAGCCACCGGACTGTCCGGTGATTAAAAAACTAACAGACCAACCCCAAAAGAAAAATAACAAAACCAGGTCAAAACACCTCCAAAAAATCTAAAATTTTTATGGTAGCTTTATGATTCACAAGATAAGAGCTACATAAAATTTCAGGTCATTTGGAGCAGGTTTGATCACAGAACCAACCACCGGACGAAATAGACAGCCACCGGACGTTAGAGACAGACAGAAAAACAGCCACACGAAACTTGAACTTTTGAAGCCACAACTTGACCAAACCTTCACCAATCTTCACGAAATTTTGTACACACTAACCTACCTCCATTCCAAAGCTATTCCCAAAAGATCTCTTGAAAAAGATCAAGGATTAGCGGGAATTTCAGATCTCGTGAAGAGGTGAATATTTGGGCAAGAAAGGGGAAAGCTCAAGAGCAACTTGCTCGTGGCAATCCTTTGGGATTGAGATGTTCTAAGACATAATCTCCACGTCTTTGCAAGTCCAAAACACAAGGAAAACAAAAGATTCAACCTTGGCCAAAACAAACACTCAAAAAGCCAAGGATTGAAGCCAAAAACCAAAGAGAACAAGGGGAGAAGAAGCACACAAAGTTACTGCACGAAACCACTTCGATTATGAGTCTCAAAAGAGTTCTTAGGTCAGATGACAACGAAAGATTTCGTCCCAAGCAACCACCCTCACCTTCCCTCTTAATTTGGAGGCTAGATCTCACCCTAACCCTCCTAAACTTGGAACTCAAAGCTTGAGGACGAAAATTACCCTAAGGAAATGAAAACCTAGCTGCCAAGACTCCCTCAAATGACCAGCTCTTTGGATATTTATACACCGGTTCAGTTTTGGCATTTTTACACATAGATCCCTAACACTAGAAATGCCCGGAGGGGCTAAAACAGAAAAGAACCTGAAATATCGGGGACGGACGACCACGATGAAGACTTGATCTTCTTAGCTTCCACGCAATCTTCGGATGTCCTCCACGTGGCCAGTAGTCCAATCCGCCTTTGCACCCCCGGTTTTGAAGTCAGAAACCGGAAAACTTTAGGAAGTCTCTGTCTGGGCCGGACTTGGCCCATCTTCTCTATCTTGGCGAGTCATGGCCCAACTCACCAAGCCTTGGGTAGCTTGGGTGGTGGTTTTGAGCCAAAGCCGCCAAAGCCTCCCTCACACGCCTTCGCGCCATGCACTCGGGTTGGAGCACCACGGTGGCACCCGGCTTCTCCAGTCCATCGGAGTCGCCTCGCAGTCCATCGGAGGGCTTACACCACCATTGCCGAACCGCCTCTCCGTGTACCGAGCTCCCATGGCCGACCGACGCCGAGCATTGCCTCCGGTCCATTGGAGGGCTTTTGCCTCAGTCCATCGAGGTCTTCATCATCTACCTCCGGTCCATCGGAGGGCCTCGAGTCCATCAAAGGGCTTTAGCTGGTTGACAATCACTCATCACACCAAGAGAGCAATGAGGCCGGTCCATTGGCTCTCAAAGTGAAGCCCACTAAGTATTTCTCTCGACATGCAGCCTATCCACGTTATCATATAGTCCACTTGCCACTGCACACTACTCATTGATGGTTTCATCGATTTTCTATGGCTAACATCTTTCATGCATGTTCTTAAAATTATATATACACATATACGTGAAGCCCACTAAGTATTTCTCTCGACATGCAGCCTATCCACATCATCGCAGGGTCTACTTGCCACTGCACTCTTCGATTTTTTTTATGTTAACATCACTCATGCATGTGCTTAAAATTATATACACATATTTTTCCTACTATTTTAGTATTCTGTGGCTAACATCTTTCATGCATGTACTTAAAATTATATATACACATATACGTGAAGCCCACTAAGTATTTCTCTCGACATGCAGCCTATCCACATCATCGCAGGGTCCACTTGCCACTACACTCTTCGATTTTTTTGAGGCTAACATCACTCATACATATGCTTAAAATTATATACACATATTTTTTCTAATATTTTAGTATTTTATTTTTTATTACATCTCATTTCATAGATGATGTCCACTTCAATACTACAAAATCTCCGCTGCAACGCGCGAGGTATCATCTATAGTTAAGTATAAAAGCTTGTACGTGCCGCACGTACATTACACTAGTTATAAATAACAATGGTGGTGTTGGGGCCTTGAAGTGCAGTGGATGCCAAGTGTGATAGCAGGAGAAAGGTCATATCGGCTACGACTTCCTCCCCTACATGCGCCACCATGGCTTGCTCTATCTCTATGGTGGTTCTCGCGTGTTTTGCCATGGCCCCCTCCACTTCCTCGTTCTTCATGTGCACCCGGCCTCCATAGCCACCTGCCTCTTCATGTCGCCTGCTTATGACGTCGGCTCAAGAGAGTGATGTGGGGATGGAGTGTGTAAATTAATTCAATATTTTTTCTGGCTTGCAGTATATCACGGCTGTCTATTTAGACCGATTGTTGAGGCATACTATCCTATTTATTTTGGCCTGTAATTTTTTCTTAAGCAGCTGCTTGTAGAAATGTGTTTTCACACATGGCTAATAATCTCAACTAGCCTCAATATATGATATCCACAAGAAGTTTATAATTTGAACTGCTTGTGGAAATTCAGTGATCTGAATTTTCAATAGCACATAAAACAAGCACATGCCTAAAGAATATGAGTACCCACGGCACAAGGCGCAAGTGATGCGGATAATAATGTACGAGGAAAGTCATTTAGAGTATCAGTTCAGCTGCAAATTAATAACATCTCCAGGCTCGAGCACACTGAAAAGAAACTCTCGAGTCTCAAGAGGGACGATGCATTCAGATAATAATATACATCGATGTGGAGCGAGAGAAGAGAACAGCACATTAGTACACACTGACATAAATCTGGATTCAACATTCAACAATCTGGTACGGTCATCAAGTGTTGTGCTTCCTAGCACTAGCACACACATAACTTGAATCATCATACAGCAGGGTAGCTGATTAAGTTGATCTTGAAACCTGGTGGGGCGAAAAGAAAGCATATTTTAATCAGATAATGTTCTAAATGCCATAATGTACGTCATAATGTATACTCATCCAGCCATCTTTTACAACAAACTTCACAAAAAAATGTTTTATATATACTACTACCTCCATTCCACAATATTTGTCGCTGGATAGTTCATTTTTAAACTAATAGCGTCAAGTGAAAAATGGAGGGAGTATAGATTTATTAACAAGGGAAAATATATGTATCTGAACCAAACATGAGTAATCGATCACCAACCAGGTAGTAGCATTCCCCCATCTGCAAGCTCTTCATGAGGACGCCGTTCTCGTTCACCGGCAGGATCTCGCCGGAGGAGTGAACCAGCATCGCGTCACGCCCAAATGTGCCAGCCAAGTCCAACAGTGCGCCAGCGCCTGGCACCTCGTACACCGAGCCATTGATGAACACCTGGATAGACGCCGTGCCTGCCAATTATATGGTTTCAGTGTCATCCATCGGGTCCGTCCATCGACACATACGCTATGATCGTTGATTTAATTTCGACCAAATTCTCAAATTTATGTGTATATGAGGAGCTAGATCCCATATATATGCAATGATGGCCAATACTGTTAAGAACTCACCAGCTGGTTGGTAGCTCATCTGGGAGGCGTCGTCAGCAGTGTAGGCGCCGCAGTGGTACTGGTTGGCACCGTGCGACATGAGCCCCATTTGCCGGGAGATGGCGAAGAGGTCGTCCCCGCTGTCTATGTCGTCGCTGAAGAAGTGGGGCGAGGCGGCCGCCGGCGGCACCGGCGCAACCGTGGGCATGCGTGCCTGCAGGCCTTGCCCGTGAACGGAGAAGACAGAGCCGGCGCTGTCGTCGTTGACGCCGTACTGGCGATGGCCGGACACGACGGCCCTGGCAGCGGCTGGGAGCTGGGCGGGCGCGCCGCCGCAGGCCTGCTGGAGCTGCCGGGCGCGGCGGCGGGAGCGGGAGCGGCGGTTCTGGAACCAGTAGAAGACGTTGGCGTCACGGACGGCGCCGAAGCGCTCCAGCAGGCGGCGGATGCGCGCCGTCTCGTCCTTGGCCGGGTTCACCATGCCGCTGTTGAAGATGGACTCGAGGATCAGGATCTGCTCCGGCTTTGGCGCCCACCGCGACCTCGGCGTCGTCGGCTCGCCGCCCTCGCCGCTGCGGTGAGCTTGGGCCTGGCCGTGGCCGTGGTGGGAGTCCATGGAAGGCCGGGGGAGATCAGAGGAAGAGAGGAGCTACAGGAAATGGTCAAAGCTAATGAGCTATGAGACAGTGTTGTGGAAAGGGACAACGGAATATATAGAAGAGAAGCCAAAAGGGAAGAAGACCGGCACAGCACAGAGAAAACCTAAATGCTGTGGGGACGACATAATTGAGAGGGGCCTTTCTCTACTTATAGGCCGTTTGTGTGTGTGTGTGTGGAGAGAGAGAGAGGGGGGAGCTGGGGGAGGGAGGAGAGAGAGTTCTTGTCTTTTATTGGCTAATCAGGTCATTAAGCAAGCAAACAGCAGCACGTACAGGTGGTGATTAAGCTTTAGATGGATTGTCATGTTGTGTGAAGGGTGGTTAGTACATACTGTATATCTATAATCTGGGAGCCGTAAGTTTGTATGAACTTGTATTGTATCTTTAGGGCTAAGCTCCTCTTCGACAACCAATTTGGTAGTGATACATAGTACCTTGCTTAACTGGAATATACCAAAACTTGATAGAAGTAGTTCAGGTAAATATATGAAATTTGCTACTCCGTCCTATATATATTGTTCTGGGAAACAACAGAACTTTTTGCACAAACTGAGCCATCCAAGTGTTCACATGGGTGCTTGTATTTTTCTCAACTTATTCTAGAAATTAATAATGCTATTTTTATATTAATATGTAGCGTACGTGCCCAATGATAGAGCCAAAGGAACCCTGAAAGGCTGTTTGTAATTCTCCAGACCTGGTACTCTTAGGATTATTTTAGGGTTGGCGTCCATGCGTCCAAGGTCCAACCATAGGGGTTAGTGTGCATACATATGTCTTGAAAAAGCAATAGAACTTCATGTACATATACAATGTGGCTTTATATTCACATGTATATATATGCTATTGCTATGTAGGTAAAATTATCAAAACTGTAGAAGTCAAATTTCTTTCTGTCCTTATAAACATAAAATTTGCTACATCTAGTACTCTCTTAATTTTCCTCCTTTTCTGATGTCAATATATCACGGTTCATTCAACTGGGAACTTTTTTCAGAAATATTCGTTCTAGTCTTCAAGGAATTTAAATATTTGGTTCTGGTGAATTTGATATGGTATAAAGAAAACTACGCTGATAATAAAAATATTATAGTCTTGGCCAATCATTTTGTCATGTTTTTGGACAATAATATTCCATTTTTGTGGCTATATAAAAGCAGCATACTAAGAATTGTACCTATATATGGAAATAATTCTGTGAGCTGCAAATGAAGTTGAAGATAACAAAATAAACTCCAGCTAACACTATATGCCATCTTAACTAATGATGACCACGGCACTAGACAAAGTAAAAACACAAAGGATTAATTGCAATCATTAACACTAGCAATAGCATTGCCCATTGGGAAGCACTAGAACATGTGCTCATCCCCTCGTGTGGTTCCTAGTTTCCTGCTCCTTTAATTTATCTCGAAGAACATTGTATTGTGTATCCATATAAATTATTGTAATTTTTTTGTTTGGAGATAACCATTTTGTGTATATGTCTGGACTAGTAGTTTAACTCCGATTTTGATCCAATGAGTCAATTATGATTCATAATTAGAGTCTATATTCCGCATACATAAAAAGTATACGCGCGACTTTGAATCCGATCCAACTCGCCTAGTTTGTGCTCATGCACAAAGTACTGGACCTATAGCACATTAGAATATACAAGTACAAACAACACATGTCTTTCAAGTGCTGTTCAAATCGACCAAACATGATGAATAAATAAAGCCTGTAGTTTCTAGTAATCATCCATTGAGCTCATGCACCTTGCTATATGCTCGACGATCGACCCCATACACAAGAGGAAGAAGCAGCAGCAGCAGAAAGCTCATTTGAAGTGCTACCCTTTTGGGTGCATAAAGCAAACCGGCCGGGAGTACTGGAGGTAAGGAGGAACATGTGGGACCATAAAATTTTGTAGGATCAACTGATGACCCCTCTTTGTGGAGCTGGTGGATGGCCTAGCTAGGGTTTCTATATATGTTGTTGAGGCGACAGGTGGGCACTTCATGTGAAACCAAAGGGCAAGCTTTCTTCTTCTTTTTTTTCTCTTGTTTATTTATTTTGGTTCGTTGGACTAGAATATAAGTGCATGTGCGGGTTCGGCCGTATGCTGAATTTAAAACTCTTGTGAATTATATATATGGCATTTATATAAAGGTTCCCAAAACAAGAAATGTGTGTGGTAGTAGGTTCTGTACTAACCGCTGATGACTCAGTGGATGGAAATATACATACATTCACATATATGCTGGTCATTAGCTTGGCTGATTTGTCTAATCCACAGGTCGGTGTGTCGTCTTGTGGGTTCCTTAATTCTCTCCTGCAGATTCGTGTGCATGAACCTGTCTGAATGTCGCCAGCAGCGAGCGTGAGAATTTGTTGGTGAAACGGTATATCATTAGTAATCATTTTCCTGGGTTATTTATTTTGCATGCATGCATTTGTGTACTAATACAATGAACCTTTAGCCATATTTGAAGCATTTACAATGTTTTTTTTTTTGGCAGGATCGAACATAAAAAAAAAATCTAGGACTTCATCAGCAAAAATTGCGCAGAAAAAATAGGCAGAGCTTTGAAGATATCGTGCGTCGTAGTCGTAGGTCATCATCCAGAGTGTATTGGACACATTATATTTGGCTTCCATGAGAGAGCTAGCTGGGTAGCTTTCGGCGTAGGCATATAGCAGGTTTACCATATATTATCACACTGGTACTACTGGATAGCCTTTGTTTGGAGCTGTTTCTGCACATTCGTCTGTCACTTGTACACAACACTGTTTGTGCACATGCATGCATATGGCAACGGTATATGCATGCACGCACAGCGCAGAGTCACTGTATACGTAGGTAGCTGTATGCCACTGTTCAGCTACAAAGGTCATAGGTTTGATCAGATCAGGCCGTGCATGCACAGTGTTTGTATATAAACTTTTATTTACATGCATGCAAGTGCAAGCCAGCACAGAGAAAACCATTACAAAAGGTTTTGTGGCATGCAGTCTTCGCATTGCCGACACATCCAGCTGAAAGTACTCGCAACGGTTGGCCCTAGGATCGGCCACTTTTGTACCCTTTCCTGCTTCGGCTCTGCATCTGTTGTTGCGTTGCGTACGATGACGCAAATATACTAGTGCTCTATATTGCTTCCATCTGATGATGATAGACTGGCACACTGACACGTTTCTGCTGATCGTGTGTACGCATATATATCATCGTCGTCGTCCTTGGATTGATGAAAGGACGTAACAGATGAATGATCCGACGCATAGATGCATGCATGTGTGTGTCACAGGCAGTACAAGCGTGCATGAGCGAGAAAGGCCGGCCGGAAAAAATAAAAATAAAAGGCGACGCACTGACGTGTGGCTCCACCTGTCCATGCATCTCCTGCTTGCGGTTGCGGTTCAGCTGCATGCATGCATGCTGTTAGATTCCCGCCCAATCATGCGCGACGGTGCCTGTGTGGAATCGTCTCTCGACAAGGGACGTCGGTCCAAGATCAAGATGAATCGCGATTAATGATCATATATAAACATATACTCCATCTAATATTCCCAAAGGATATCGTTGAAAATAGGCATGCAATGAAAATGCTTTTCATGTAATTGTCAAGGTTATATTGGAGACTATTTGGCGTAAGTGTAACCGTACATCACCGCTAGTTTGCAGTAATTACCTTTACTATGTAAACAGTGATAGTTTGGGTTTGTGAGTAATGATTGATTAATACTAGTTGATATACCCTACAGAAGGAAAATTCCTTGAAAAAGCTGCAAAACATAGAAAAAACTAGTACGCCAACCAATGCTACGCACAAATAAAATAAAAGCAAGTGTAAGTATTAGAAGTTTGTGGATAAACTTAAGTACATATACGACCAATCAAAACTAGCAAGTAGTCTGTTTATATTTTATATCATTGGATAATCATAACAACAATGGCAGAGATATTGTTTTTGTTAGTTGTGTGTGTGATATATATGAAATCTTTTATTTAACAAAGATTTTGTGGTGTTCAGAAAATCTAAATGGTTAGGTCTTTTCTTTTCTGATTAAACAAAGGTAGCTTTTAGGGCCTCGTGGAGAACATGTGGTCGTTCCTTTAATACCCTCTTATTAAAATAGTTTATTATTATGTTTTTGTGCGCCCTCTGTCTATATATGCCATTTACTAAAATAATACCCATTATATATGTTATATTCTTTATTAGTTGTGATACACTAACATGTTACAATATATCTTTTACTATTTATATTTATAGTTGTTCTTATTTGTATTGCAACACTGGAACAACATCTCTACAATATGTGTTTGCTTAAAATATAAGCTTAAATATGTTTGTTTTTTAAGGCATGTATCATGAAGTATGAATCAGGTACTAATTTTGTTAGGCCTGCTAGGCTCCCTAGAAATAGTGAATTAAAAACAAAACAAGCTTTACTATCCCTATTTGGCCTTGTTTGGTAGAGCTCTGTTCCTAGCTTCTACAAAGTGAATCTAAGGAGCTCTACCAAATAGCAGTTTTGCATATTATCACTCTCTTAGAGTGAATCATGTGAAGTGATTCCCTAAAATAAACTAAGAGAGCTGGGAAAAGTAACTTCTTCTGATTCACTACCAACACAAAACATCTCCATTGAGTTTATCCTCTAAAATAATTAGAAAATCACTTTCAGCAACATAATCACTTCTCTTAGAAAATCATAATTAGAAAGAGCTCTGCAAACTGACCCTTAATTTCAAGGAGAGAGAAAAATGGTCCCATGCTATAACGCATGTGTCAAGTGAATCTTGAGCCAATATATAGGAGCCCTATCAAATAGGTCTAGATATTGGCAATCAAACTTTGATGTGAATTGGTTATTGTAGTCATTTGTTGACATGTTAAACTGAATCTCTAAAGTTTATTATAAATTTTTATGAACTGTTATTTCACCAATTTAAAACATTTATTTTAAATCCTAGATGAGACATTTGGTTTTTATAATAGCATATTCAGCCTGCACTACAGCCCTTGAAATGCTGAATGCTCATTAGCAACAAATTATGTAATAGCACTTTCTACATGTAAAATTATTACAATTAAATTACTAATTACGATTTATTATAGTGTTTTACTCAAAATGTATAAACTTATTTGAAATAAGGATTTAACTAATTTATTTCCATAAACTAATACTCATTTTGTTCCTAAATATTATCGTAGTTGACTTTTTCCCACAACTTTTATTGTTTGTCTTGTTGGGAAAATTTATGAGTTATCATTTGTCTTGTATGATTTGTTTTATCATTTAATTATGCTTACATGTTTAGATAATATGTTTTGAAATAATACAAATGACTAAAATTGTGGAAAAATATCAACCATTACAAATATTCATAATGGAGGGAGTATAATGAAAAATGAATTGGACTGTCATGGTTGGTTCACGAAAAGTATTATATTTGAGCTTTGTCACGGTGGTTGTAAGGTACTAATGGTACATCTTGATACCTTTTTATAATGCCTTTGATTTTGTAGCCGCCAATCTGAGAAAGCGGATTATAATTAAATTTATATGGCCACTGGTCTCATATTATTTTTTGTCACATGGTCTACTTATTTGGTACAATAGATGAATTCTGTATGTGTTGCTGTGAGAATTTGATCGGGGATAGTGATGCATATGCATGCCACAGGAAAGCATTGTATGTATGGAGTTGTACAAAATCGATAGAAGATATATAAATGAAGGTCTTAGTGGATTGTGACATGGTATGAAATTTAGTGGACTCTTGCGATGATATGGCTTCATGCATGTCAAGAGAAATAGGTGGTGGGTAGCTATTTAGATTTTGAAGATTCATGTACCTTTGCTTTAATTATTTCGTTCCTTCTACTTTTAAACAATGCAGCTAGATGAATTTCTCATACATTGCTGCGGGAATTTGAGTGACGCCCTATGTGTTTGCTAAAAAAAAGAATTGCATGCATAGTGCCAAAAAAATCGTTGGAAAATATAAATAGGGGAACTTAGTGGATGCTAATGTGGCATCTAACTCACCAGACTTATGAGATGACATGGCTTCATGCATGTCAAGAGGAATAGGGCAGTGGACTTTTCCTATTTAAATACAGAGGACAGAAGATTGGGTTTCCTAGATAGACAGCCCTATTTTTTTTACTAACCACCGTATAACCATAAACAAATACTACTGGACAAAGAAAAGATTGGTACGTTAATCAGAGACAATAATATGTATCTGCTTATCACCATTACTAAATTTTTTTAATAATCGCATTTATGTACACGTTTCTAGTGACTTTGAGAAAGTTTGACTCTTCTTGCTTTGGGAGAGTGACATTCTTTTACCGGGCCAGGAGGCGACAGGAGGTACGAGTTTTACTCTTCTCGTGTTCCCCGGTCTGGCCTTAATTAGTAAAAGTCGCACGAAAGCAAACGCTCCATCTATGTTTATGTGCGTTTCCCCCATGCCATGCATGCCTCTTTCAGAAAGTACGGCGTATTACTGTGTGCGAATGAGTGAGGATGGTGCGTGCGGCTCCTGTGCCTCGGAAGCCGTAGATTCACCTTGCCTTATTGGTGTACGGTCGTCACTGTTGTGCACCTATTATGTGCGTGCTGGTACTGTGACTTGAGACAAATTATTGCATGCCCAAGTCGGCAACGAAGACAGGGTCAAATGGCTCCTACTTTTATGTTTTGTCCAATACGATCTCCGATGTCATTCTTTAATCATGGATATCTCGTATTATATATATATATATATATATATTTTGTAAATGAAGCATTTTTTATAAATGTCTAAGAACAATATATCAAGAAGATATGAGGTCTTAGCAAAACTTCTGCCTTTTATTCAAAACACATGGCCATCGCTGCCCACCTACACTCGGGAGGAAAAAAAACCTTAACCACCCTCATCGAAAAAGTTACGAAAAAAAACCCTTAACCACCATCATCGAAAGTTACGATCCCTTCGCAACCCATCCCTACTATTTGCTAGTCCGGACATTGCAGGATAATCCAGTTGGAGATCCTACGTGACGCCAAATGGAGAACATGCATACAAGAAACCACATCATTATTTCATTAAAACCAAATCTTTTCTACATAGCCAAAGTGACCAACACAAGCCGCTGCTCCTAGCAGAAACAAGGATTTTAAATTAATGTCAAGGTCATGTAGCCAACCCCAAATGAGAGTCAATGGACCGACTTCATTGCTCTCCTTGTGTGATTAGTGATTGTCAACGAGGTCCAGTCCTCCGATGGACTGGAGGTAGAAGATAAAGACCCAGATGGACTCGGGTAGAAAACCTCGATGGACTGAGGCAAAAGTCCTCCAATGGACCGGAAGCAAGTCTCGACATCGGTCGGTCATGGGAGTTTGGTACAAGGAGGAGCGGCTTGACGACGACTGTGTAAGATCTACGATGGACTATGAGGCAGTACTGATGGACAGGAGAAGCCGAGTGTGACCGTGGTGCTCCAACCCGAGTGCATGGCACGAAGACATGCGAGGGAGGCTTTGACGGCTTTGGCTCAAAACAGCCACCCAAGCTACCCAAGCCTTGGTCAGTTGGGCCACGACTCGCCAAGATAGAGAAGATGGGCCAAACCCGGCCCAATCGAAGACTTCCTAAAGTTTTTTGGTTTCTGACATCAAAACCAGGGGCGAATCGCGGATTGGACTACCGGTCATGTGGAGAGCATCCAAGCATTGTGTCAAACTTACAAAGATCAAGTCTTTATCGTGGCCATTCGTCCCAAAATATATTGTATTCTTTCATTTCAGCCCCTCGGGGCATTTCTAGTTGTAGGGGCTTAAGTGCAAAACTGTCTACATAGCACTAGGGTGTAAATAGGCTAAGGGCTAGTCATTAGAACCTCTCTTGGCTGCTAGGGTTTAAGTTTTATGAGAGATTTTCATCCTTAAGCTAAGAGCTCCAAATCTAGAGATGTTAGAGTAGGATTTTGCCTCCAAATCTTGAGGGAAGGTGAGAATGGTTGCTTGGGACGAAATCCTTTGTTGTAATCTAATCTAAGACCTCTTTTGAGGCATCTAATCGAAGACATTTCGGCAGCAAGTTTGTGTGCCTTCCGCTTTCCCTTTGGTTTTTGGCTTCAATCCTTGGCTTTTCGGGTATTTGCTTTGGCCAATTGAATCCCTTCTTTTGCCGATGACTTGCCTTGCTAGGACATGGTTAATAATCTCACTAGCCAAGTACTAGAATCTTTGAACCACCAGCAAGGGCTATTATTGATGTTCTTTGTTTTTTTTCGGTTTCAACTCATCCCATTCACGAGATCTGCAATTCCCATGCAACCCTAGATCTTTTTGAGTGGAACCTTTGGGGTTAGCTTTGGAATAGATCCATACAAATTTTCGTGAAGCTTGGTTGAGTTTTGGGCCGGTTTTGTTGGATTCAGGGCTGTTTTCTGCGTCCTGAAAAAGATTGTTTCTGTACCACCAGACCGTCTGGTGGTGAACAATGGACCGTCCGCAGTTCATAGTCGTTCAAAAGTTTCACTGCTCTCCCATGTACTGACCATCAGCAGGCTATCAAGCTGTTGTATGCTTTGGATAGGAAAGTGTGGGAGATCAAGAAAGGCTCTATTGTAGAGTCGGCAGGATATGACACAGTTGGAGTGGAGGAGATATATAGCAAGCTCAAGGCCATAGAGGTGGATTATTGTATGACAGAGTCTCAAGACGATACTGGCTCTAAGAGCCTAACCTTGACTACTCCCTCCTGTGAGGCTACTACTAACCCCCCCAGTTCACAACTTCTCGTGAAAATTGATGTTTGTGATAGAGGAGTTGTTGGCGTCACTTGGGGATGAAAAGATTTGTCTAGTGTCTAGTCACTTTTAGTGCGCCTATGACAACTTGATGAGCAAGAAGAGGGGCGAATGGCCCAAATGCTTCAAGTGCGGAGATGTTGGCCACTTCATTGCTGAGTGCCCCAACAAGAATAACGATTACTACAAGAAGGGCGAGAACTACTCCCACGGCTCCGACAAGTACCACTCTAGTAAGCCAAGCTACGACAAGCATCCCTTAGGTATGCACAGCTCCAGCAAGCTCAACTTTGGAAAGAAGAACTTTTGAAAGGCCTACAAGTCCTATCAGAGGAACAACCATAAGCGGGACAAGGCATTCTTTGCTGAGATCAGGATCTGTAGCAGTGGATCTTCCTTGTCTTCTTTGTCCTCGTCAAGCTCAAGTGATGAGGAGACCATATACAAGAAGGAAAGGAAGAAGGAACAAGGAGGTCCACCTGGCTTGTGCTTTGTCTCCATTAACTCCAAGCGCAAGCACAAGATGAAGAGGAGACATGTTTGCTCCATGGCTATGGTAGAGGAGAACAAGCGACGATGGTAGCGACTCTTCTTCCGATGATGAGGTAACTCCTGAGCAAGCCAAAATCCTTGAGATGCTAGAGGAGATAGCAAAGCCCTGAGAGCACATGATAAGATGTTAGTGAAGGCAAGCGAAAAAGCTGAAAAAGCTTAAAGCCAAACTTGTTGAAGCCTTAGAGGATAATGAGAAGTTGAGGAGTGTGAGACCCCAGCCTAGTGAGATTGAGTCTCCTACTTGCGAGTCTTTCATGACTGAGCTTAGCAAGCAGAGGAGCAATTATGCTCATTAGATAGAGGAGATGGATAGGTTGAAGGGTGGGTTAGGCAAGCTCCAGTCTAAACTAGATGAGCCTACGGTGAGTGATGTTCCTGTTTGTGAGGATTGTTCCCACCTACTTGTTGACATAGCAGAGCTGAAGGTGAAGAGTGAGCGACAACTCAAGGAGCTTGAAAGAGTTAAAACTAAGCTTGAAGAGCTTAGGGAAAGATCAACACTTTTGGGTGCTTGTATGGTCTGTCCTACTTGAAGGAATGAGCTAGAGCAGTTGAGAGCTAACTTTAAGGTGCTTTCAACACCTTCTGACTGTTGAACTGCTTAACTCTTAGGATGCACCTGGTGGATAGAGATGCCACCATTAAGAAGTTGAAGAAAGTTGCTCCTGTGTTTCCCTCCTTAGACTGTGATACTTGCGATGCCCAGACTGTAGCTCTAGAGGAGTGCAGGTTGCTGGACTTTCACAATTTTTGAAGGCTTAAGCACATCTTCCACAATCTTTTCCAGCTTAGCCTATGTTATCTTTGTAAGATGACAACAAATAGGTTGAGAGAAATGCTCAGCTGGGTGTATGCCAGGAAACCCCAGTTAAGGATGATAATTGAGAGCACCAAGAGAGCAGAGGATGACAAGAGTGGACTTGGGTATGGAGAGTGCAGTACCTCAGGTAAGAAGAGAGCTCCAACAAAGATTAATACGGTTTCTCCTTAGCCTACTATTGATGGGGTTTTCCATGTGCCACCCAAGGCTGCCCCAAAGAAGCAGTACTTGACACCTAAGCCTTCACATGTACAGGCTAAGCTGGAAAAGATTGTGGAAGATGTGCTTAAGCCTTCAGAAATTGTGAAAGTCCAACAACCTGCACCACCCAAGGCTACACCACCTAAGCCCAATGCCTAGCCTCTCCATTTACCTAGGAGGCATGTCTACCACTGTGAGTTTTGCCAATAGAATGGCCACCTGGAGGAGTTTTGCTTCAGGAAGAAGCAAGTTAAGAGGCAGGAGAGAGCTTGGGAAAACCAGGATCAGTTCTATCAAGGTGGTAAGCAAGATCTTCCCCACCACGGTGAGATGAGAGACTACTTTGTTGGTGGTAGGCATGGAGACGGCTTTCAAGCCCGTGCTCCAAGTGGTGAGAGACACTTCGCCGTGCGAGCTCCTAGTCATTTTCAGTGCGGCTATGGACCTCGTGACCGAGGCTACGCGAGAGAATTCGAGGGTTCACGCTTTGGAGGTCGTGGTTACCCCGATCGTCGTGATGATTTCTTTGACTGTGCTTACCCTACCTTTGAGCAGATGGCTCAGAACTGGTACAACAATTTTGGTACTAACCCTAGTGCCAGACCATTTGCTCACCCTCGCTTTACTCGACTTTGCAGGATTGAAGCATGGAGGACGTGTGGATCATGGATTCAGGTTGCTCTAAACACATGACAAGGCACCACAGATGGTCCTCGGACATCACATTCGAAGACAATGATCAAGGTATAGTGTTGGGTGTTTGTTCTTTTCGGCTTTCTACTAAGCTTTCCCTGAGAGAAATTGCTTTTGTGAGGAGTCTTGGGTTCAATTTGGTTTTTGTCTCGCAACTTCTCAAGGAAGGGTTTGAGGTTCACTTTTAAGAAGGGTGCTTCTTGTGTTCTTGATGCTAAGGAAAATGTTATTTGTCGGCTTTTTCCCTATGGGCAGGTTTTAAGGTTGACCTTGCATCTGTTTCTGGCCCTCCTTGGTGTTTGATTGCTAGTCCCTCTACTGATATCTGGAAGTGGCATAGGAGGCTTGGTCCCTTGATCTTTGATCTGCTAGTCAGGTTGAGTTCAATGGGTCTAATCTAAGGATTGCCCAAATTGAAAGTGAAGAAGGACTTATTGTGCCATTCCAGTCGTCATGGCAAGATGGTTGCCTCGTCCCATGCTCCTGTCAATCAGGTTATGACCACTTACCTAGGCGAGCTGCTGCATATGGACACTGTAGGTCCTGTAGGGGTATAGTCATCGGTCATGGGAAGTGGTATGTGCTTGCTATAGTGGATGACTTTTCTCGCTTCTCATGGGTGATTTCATGGAGTTTAAACATGAGGCTTTTGCCTTTGTTCGAAATCTGGTCTTAAAGTTGAGGAACAAGAGTCAGGGGCCAATGAGAGTAACCTGTAGTGATAATGGTAGAGAATTCAAGAACTCTTGTTTTGAAACTTTGTACCACGACCTTGGTCTTGAGCACCAGTGCTCTTCTCCATATACCCACCTCAGAATGGCATTGCCGAATGCAAGAACCGCACGCTTATTAAAATGGCACGGATGATGGTCGATGAGCATAGGACTCCTAGGCACTTTTGGGTTGAGGCAGTGAATATGGCTTGTTACAATTCCAACCGGATTAACTTGCGAGCTTTCCTTGGGAAGACCTCGTATGAACTTCGGTTTGGTAGGCAACCCAGCATGAAGCACTTGAGACCATTTGGATGCAGGTACTTTGTGCTTAAGAAAGTGGGGCATTTGGATAAGTTTGAGTCTCATTGCCTAGATGGTGTCTTTCTAGGGTACGCCTCGAGCTCTATGGCTTATTGAGTGTGGATCATAGGGACCAATTAAATAATGGAGACTTTTGAGGTTTCTTTTGATGAATCTTTGCCCTGCACAACCCCAGCTTTTGAGGTTTCAAGTGATGATGAGGAAGGCACTCCCATCTTTGAAGATGAGGAAGGTATTGAAGATGATGGTGATGTAGCTACTGCACCGGCTGCAGCTCCTGCCCCTTCTGCTACGAGCTCATATGATGAAGATGGACCTACGCCTATGGCATCCACTTCGCTTCCCCAAGCTACACCTCAGCAGAAGTTGTCCCTGCCGAGCACATAGGGGAGGTGACCACTGAGAGAGTTCCTTACTCTCAGCACTTTCGGGATCACCCTCCACAGAGGATGATCAGTGATCTTCACCAGCAAGTCACGCGATTGTCGGTAAACTCTATAGCCTTGTTCTCCCACTCTGCACTTGTTGCTTCCTTTGAGCCTCAGGATGTGTCACATGCATTATCTGATCCTAGCTAGGTGAACGTCATGCATGAGGAGTTGGAAAACTTTGAGAGAAACCATGTCTAGGGTTTAATTGAACCTCCACCAAACTACCGCCCCATAGGAACCAAGTGGGTTTTCAAGAACAAACAGGGTGAAAATGAGATGGTAGTGAGGAACAAAGCGAGATTGGTAGCCTAGGGTTTCTATTAGAAGGAGGGGATAGATTACGAAGAGTTGCTCCTGTAGCTTGTGTAGAAGCCATTAGAATTCTGCTTGCATTAGCTGCCTCTAGAGGTTTCAAATTGGATCAGATGGATGTCAAATCAGCCTTCTTGAACGGTTACGTAGAGGAAGATGTATATGTGAGACAACCTCCTACCTTTGAGATTGCCAAGTTTCCAGACTGGGTGTATAAGTTGAGAAAAGACCTTTATTGTCTGAAGCAAGCTCTAAGAGCTTGGTATGCTAGGTTGAAAGCTTTCCTGCTCAAGTCTGGGTTTGTAATTGTAACAACCCTACTTTTTGTAATCCAAAAATCACTACCTAAAAATTTCTTCTTACTTATTATATGTGCATTGCATTTAAATTCACTAAAATTTCTAATTAAATTAATTCAAGTGTTCACCTTATGTTGATAATAAAATTTAACAATGCTAAATGATATATCGTGTGCAAACCATGCATCATCTTTTGGATTTTATTGCTTCTTTGATTGTGTGGTTAATTCAAAACAAACCAATTGCAATTGCCAATCAAATAACTGGAAATCTACTCTGGAATTAGGACCAAAATGGACAAGCCATTTCGGCCCAAACCCACCAAACCAGCCCAAGCCGGACCCTCAATCGAGCCCAACCATCCCCTCCCGCGCGTGGGCCGAAACACATCTATCCGGCCCACTACGGCTCCACCGGGCCGTCTCTGCCAGGGGGAAAAGCCGCCGCTGTACCACTGCCAAGCGGGGTCCACAGGCAGCTTTCCTCTTTCTTCTCCCTTTCTCCGAACCGGACGAGCCCGAGCTCGGACCGAGACCCGCCGCGCGCACCTAGCCGCCCTCGCCTGTTCCGTCCGCCTTGCACGCCAAGAAGCCGAGAGGAGATGAGGGTAAGACTGCCCCAACCACCCATGGCCTCGTGGGGCCCAGGTCACGCACCCGGCGTGACCCTGTCGGGCGCCGATGGCGGGAAAGGGAGGAGAGAGCTCTGAGAGATGGCGCCAGGGCGGAATCCGCCTTCGCCGTGACTCCAACCCTAGGCGCCGTACCCTATAAAGCCTGAGAGAGCCGCTCCGCGAACCCTAGCCGCTGTCTTGGGGTTTCACCCCTTTCTCACCGCCGCCGCCGAGGGACAGCGAGAGAGGGTCGAGGGAATCCCGGAGCCGGACTGGAGGAGGGGACGCCGTCGTCGGAGCTGCAACAGCGGAAGACGAGGGAGGCCGCGAGCCCAGGAGGGAGCTGTTCCCTGCCCGCGCTAGGACCCCGCCTACCCGGAGTCGACGCCGTCCGTGACGACGAGTGACCCCGAAGCCGAAGCCGGAGCCCATCGCCGACGAACCTCTGCTACCGCTACCTCGACGGGGACCTCTCCACTTCGGCAAGAGAAGCACGGTGAGGAAGCCCATGCCTCTTTTCCAATCCCCGCCATGGACCTGGGCTCCTTGAGTCCCCCTTGTCCGTGTGCTGCGCCATGGCTCTCCTGGAGCTCCGCCATCGAGCAGCGGCTCGAGCCATGGACGCCGTCGTAGATCTAGCTAGAGACCTATAGGAAAGCGGCGTCGCGCTGGTCCCTAACCGGGGCGTCGGTTGTCGGCTGTGTCGCCCCGGAGTTGTCGCTTGGACACGCTCTCGCGCGAGCGCGTGCGCCGTGCGCGCCATGTTGCGCATGACTTCCTTTGCCAACGAGATCGGGAGCCTCCGTGGCCGCGCTGATAGTTTGCCTTGAGTGCCTTGTCATGGTCTTTGCTCGTCGACGCGCGGTCGGGTGAGGCCGTATCCGCGCGGAGCTCGTGATCGCGGTGCTCGGACCCGTGTCCGAGAGCGCCGCCAGGGTCGCCGTGCGCACCCGGTAGTTCACTCCGCTAGGTTTGCCTGCTAGCCGGTGCCTGACCGCTTTGGAAGCCGAAACCAAACCACCGCGGCCGGGACCCTCCCGTGCCCGCGCTCGAAGCTCACCGTTGTGAACCATCGGACCGCGGCGTCACCACCATGCGAGCGCAGCCCAGCGCATGGTCGCGAGCGCCGCCACCGATTCACACCAGACCAGGTCAAAGCCATCGGGCTGTGTTGAGTGCGGGGATGTGAGATGGGCACCGGCGCGAGGTTGCCGCCGTCGGTGGTGCGCATCGCCGGTGGGAAGGGCTCTTGGAGGCGTTTCGTCGAGCAAGCCCCGCGGGGAGGAGTTGGAGCCGGAGCACCTCATGCAGGCCGTTCATAGCAGGCCAAGGTAGTGGTGAAGGCGGAGCCGGCCCGTTTCGGGCCTGGCAGGCGGTGTCGGGGCGCGAGGCCCAGGCCGCGAGGCAGGCCGAACGGAGGAAGCTTTTCGGGCCAAGCCAGGCCGCGTCGGCCCAAGCAAGGGAGGAGAGGTAGAGGCCGCGCCTTGGGCCAGACCGGAGGAGGAAGCGCCGAGTTGGGCCTAGATTCGGCCCGTTGGCCTTTCCCAACCCTTTTTCATCCCTTTTCATTATTTAAACCCGAATTAAACTTCAATAAATCATAATAAATTCATCCCAACTCCGAAAAAGATGAAACCCACTCCTGCTCTCATCCAAAATCATTCTCTATCATTTGGGACCAAGTCTCGTTGATTGGTGTTGCATTTTAATTGCTATTTGGTTCTTTCTGATAGAAGCTCACTCGTAGTTTAATTCAAAATTCAGAGCCGGAGCACCAGGAGGACGACCCGGAGGATCCAGAGTACCTGCCTGAGGAGAACACCGACGAACAAGGTCAGCGAACACCCCGCTTCCATACCTATAGACACGCGCAAATGGTAGTACTGCATAGGTGGAAATGATTTTGCTCCGCAATAAGCCAACCAACTCGGATACTTATTTTATTTATGCCTTTGTTCTGAACAACTAATACCCAACTTAATAAAATGAACATGATGTGAGTTGGGTGATATTATGGTGGGATGTGATAACTCTTGGCGTGCGTGAAGTGGGATGGATCTGTGTGCGAGATGGTGGTGAGGATGGGATGGCGGGAGTCGGCACCGGAATAATGGGAGAGACTAGAACTCTGCCCCGAGTGGAGTGAGGTGTGTGGTGGTGTGCGGCCCACCGCTGAGGGTGGCAACCGACCCATGGAAGGCTTGCTCTCGCCAGTATAAGGACCGAGTAGGGGTGATAACTCTTGGATATTTCGTGCATACCACGCGACCTCAGGCCCGGTTCTCGATCTTCCCCAATGGCACTCGGACTGCAGGCGTAAGGCGATAGTGTTAGGGAATGATGGTGGGTCTGTGATGCAGCCACACGTTCCCGATAGACTCGACCCGTGGAGGCCCCGGACTACTCGAGGTCACAGTCCTGAGAGTGCGGTGGATAGTATATCCGCACAGTTTTCTAGCTCAGGAAAGCAGAATGATGTCAGGAAGGGGAGATCATTACCGGTGTGGTGGGCCAATGGCAGCGGATCACTGCCCTTATCCCATCTCGAGTGGGTACAGTTGTACAAACCTCTGCAGAGTGTAAATCTTTACGTAAAGCCGACGTCCACGGTCAAGGACGGACCAAGGGCAGAACTCACCTCATCTAGCATGGGTTTTCTTCTCTTCTCCCTCGAGTGATTGGATTCCGGCTGAGGCCGTTGAGGATGGGCGGGTGGGAGCTTCCCATGCCGCAGAAAAAGATGACAGTGAGAGGGTGCATGGAAGAGGTGTTTTGGTGGTGAGGCGATATAAGTGTTGGGATAAGTGACGAGAGTGGGAATCGGTCGTGGAACCGACTACCCGGAAAATTCAACTGGTTATACAGCTCTCTTTTCTCTTTATGCTTTGCTAGGAAACCAGTCTCCACTTGATTACTAGTTAGGCTTGCTTGGGGTGTTCGGCTAGTGACCTGCACGCTTATCGTGCAGACTCAGGTGATGACGAGCCGGACAACATCGTCACCCGGGGCGACTGGTACGAGGACTGAGGCTGGAGCTACGCTCAAGGATGCCTGTGGAGGGGTCTACTTCTTCGCTGCTACTCTGATCGTGATGTTTGTTCTATTTGCTTAATTACCGGCCTGCGAGCCGAAGTATCGCCGGGATACGGCATGTAATAAATTAAATTCGTGGAGTTTGGAGCTGATACTATGCTGTGACACTACATGTGATAGCTTTTTATGTGTTCTGGGACTATCGCATGTTGTAAAAGTCTCCGATTCCGGCACCGCGGAATTGGGGTCGTTTCAGTAATGGGCTCGGTAGACAAGACCTTGTTTCTTGAGTCATGGCGGTGGAACCCTGATAGTTCAGATATATGTTGATGACATTATCTTTGGTGGTCCATCTCACGTTTTGGTCTCTAAATTTGCTGAACAGATGAGCAGTGAGTTCGCAATGAGTCTCATGGGTGAGCTCCAGTTCTTTCTCGGCCTGCAGATCAAGCAAAGCCCTAAAGAAAACTTTGTCTATCAAGCCAAGTACACGAAGGACGTCCTTAAGAAGCTTGACATGGGTGATTCCAAGCCCATGGCTAGTCCGATGGGTACAAATACAATGCTTGATGCGGATGAAGAAGGGGAGGCGGTAGACCAAAAAGAGTATCAAGGGATGATCGGCTCGCTTCTGTACCTGACGGCAACCAGGCCGGACATTTAGTTCGCATTCTGTCTTTGTGGATGCTTCCAGGCCTCACCTACCCACCGTCAAGCGGTGAAGTGCATCTTAGGTACCTAAAATTCACTCCCGAGATTGGTCTTTCGTTTTCCTCGGTTTCCTCGCTTTCTTTGAGAGGGTTTTTGGAGGCTGATTTTGCGGGTTGTCAGATAGTGCGTAAGTCAACATCAGGCACCTACCAGTTCTAGGCTCTTGTCTTGCCTCATAGTCTTCTCGCAAGCAGTCTAGCGTAGCCACTTCCACCACAGAAGCCGAATATGTAGCTACTGCTAGCTGCTGCTCCCAGCTCTTATGGATGAAAGCCACTCTTACTGATTTTGACCTTAGGTTTGGGAGGATCCCTCGCTTTGTAGATTCTACCTCTGCTATCTCTGTAGCTAAGAACCCAGTCTTGCACTCCAGGACTAAGCATATAGATGTGAGGTTCCATTTCTTGAGAGATTCCAATGAGAAGGGAGACATAGACTTGATTCATGTAGAAACCCAAAACCAGCTGGCCGACATCTTTACGAAGCCCCTAGAGTCCAGCGCTTTTGCACGCTTGAGAGGTGAGCTTGGAGTATGTTACCCCTTTGAGTTTGGGGTAGATTTAAGTTAGTTTAGGATTTGCTTTTATTTTCCCTTTGCTTTTTTTGCATTTTGTATCATATCATGTGTTGCATTAATGTAACATATGAATTTTCACTAGCACTAGAGAGCTCATTTGGGATGTCAAGTTAGTACTCGCTTGTGCTAGATTGTCCAGTTGCTTGCTTGATCATGGTTGGCTAAGCTCTCTTGAATCTGTTTAATACTAATTGTGAGCTAAGTCACTTTTATTTCCTAAAAATCAAAACCATGATCACCACTTGACTTGGCTACCTAGCATGTGTAGGAGTGTTGAATTCTATGCTATCTTTACATGCTTGAGTATGCTAGTTGTATGCCTTTGCTAAGTTAATGCCTAAGCTTTTATGACACCAAGCTTAAATTGAAATCTGAAATGATATACAAGTGGTGTCCCTTGTACTGAAATGAAAAGATCCAGGTGGGTTTGCTTGTCACACTGACTCAGTTCGAGACAGCTTGCGTTTGCACTTTGTCAAGAACTTAGACTAGGCTATGAATGACCAAAACCTTGTCTTAAGCTTCTGACGGTTCTCTGAACCTAGGCTTGGCATTGGTTGGTTAGAAGTGGCTAGACAAGTAAATAACCCTTGGCACATATCTAGTACTTGCTTCAAATTTACAAGTGATTAAATCTTAAACATGCAAGTCTCTAAAATGCTTATGGCCAGTTGTATATGCTTTGGTTGAGACTAGCACACCTTGTATGCATTGCTAGCATCTTGCTATTCATGCCTACCTTGCTAGATGCTATTCATGTTGATGATGCCTTCCTTTAAACAACCCTAAAAAACTTGCTTGCTCATGATCTGTGTAAGATAGATTCATTTGAGCTTGTTGCATGCTTCCTTGCCCTCACTTGCTTCGTATACTAGAACTTGTGAATACTAGCTTTTCATCCTTTCTGAGCTCTTTCAGTTACACTCCTTGTATTTCATGGCATATTTTGAGGGGGAGTTGTCTAGTTTAGGGGGAGTTGAGTTCTATGAACCCTTGATATGTCCATTGTCAACAAGGGGGGGGAGTTTGGGGAAGAGATTACCCCAGGGGGAGAATTCTAGAGAGATTTAGTTGAGGGGGAGCTTTGCATTCATATTGCATTTGTGAAGATGCATTTCAGAGGGAGTTGAGCTTTTAGCATGCTCTTTGCATCGGTGCGTTGAGCCTTTTCCCTCTATCTTGAGGAGTCGATGCTTTGCCTTCTTTTGTAGCTTCAAGTTGCCCTTGTTTGGTTTTGGGCATCTTGAGCAATTGTTTCTTTTCTTCTTTATTTTCGGTTTTACGCTTTTCTCTTTGTCTTTGTTCTATTTCAGGTTACAGGTTATGGGTGTTGGCAATGCACTCATCAAGGAGGAGATTGAGATCCCATGGACCGGCCTCATTGCTCTCTTGGTGTGATTAGTGATTGTCAATGAGTTCAAGTCTTCCGATGGACATGAGGCCCTCCGATAGACTGGAGGTAGAAGATAAAGACCCAGATGGACAAAGGCAAAAGGCCTCCAATGGATTGGAGGCAAGTCTCAGCATCAATCGGTCATGGGAGTTCGGTACACGGAGGGGCAGCTTGACGATGGCTATGTAAGACCTCCGATGGACTGTGAGGAAACTCCGATGGACTGGAGAAGACGGGCGTGACTATGGTGCTCCAACCTGAGTGCATGATGCGAAGAATGCGAGGGAGGCTTTGGCGGCTTCGGCTCAAAACCGCCACCCAAGCTACCCATGCTTTGGTGAGTTGGGACATAACTAGAGAAGCCGGGCGTGACCATGGTGCTCCAACCTGAGTGCATAGTGCGAAGACATGCGAGGGAAGCTTTGGCGGCTTCGGGTCAAAACCGCCACCCAAGCTACCCATGCTTTGGTGAGTTGGGACATGACTCGCCAAGATAGAGAAGATGGGCAAAACCCAGCCCAGTCGGAGACTTCCTAAAGTTTCACAGTTTTTTACTTCAAAACCGAGGGTAGATCATGGATTGGACTACTGGCCACACGGAGAGCATCCAAGGATTGTTTGGAAGTTACGAAGATCAAGTCTTCATCGTGGCCGTCTGTCCCGAAATATCTTGTACTCTTTCGTTTCAGCCCCTCTGGGCATTTCTAGTTGTAGGGGTTTAAGTCTAAAACTGTCTAAACAGCATTAAGGTATAAATAGGCTACGGACTAGTCATTAGAACCTTTCTTGGCTACTAGGGTTTGTATCTTATGAGAGATTTTCGTCCTTAAGCTAAGAGCTCCAAATCTAGATAGGTTAGAGTAGCATTTAGCCTCCAAATCTTAAGGGAAGGTGAGGGTGGTTGCTTGGGACGAAATTCTTCGTTGTAATATGATCTAAGACCTTTTTTGAGGCATCTAATTGAAGAGATTTCAGCTGCAAGTTTGTGTTCCTTGTTCCTCCCCTTTCCCTTTGGTTTTTGGCTTCAATCCTTGGCTTTTTGGGTGTTTGCTTTGGTCAAGCTTGAATCCCTTCTTTTGCAAGTGATTTGCCTTGCTAGGATGTGGTTAATCTCACTAGCCAAGTACTAGAATCTTTGAACCACTTGACATTCCTTTTTTTCGGTTTCAACTCACCCCCTTCATGAGATCTGCAATTCCCATGCAACCCTAGATCTGTTCAAGTGGATCTTTTGGGGTTAGCTTTGGAATAGATCTAAAATCATCCATGCAAATTTTCGTGAAGTTTGGTTGAGTTTTGGGCCGGTTTTGTTGATGTTTTGAGGATTCAGGGCTATTTTCTGCGTCCTGAAAAAGGCCGTTTGTATCACCGGACTGTCCGATGGTGAACGGCATACCGTCAGCAGTTCAAAGCCCTGGACGGAGAATTCGAGGCCTCGCTGCCATACGGACGTCAGACCGTTCGGCGGTAACACCACCGGACCATCCGGTGGTTGATTTGGGTGCAACACCCCTTGGCCTAGTTCGTCTAGTGTAGCATTGGACCATCGGTGGTCTCACCACCGGACCGTCTGTTGGTCCTGCTCGGATTGTCGGGTGCTTGGTTTTGCGCCGGTAGCTTCTGTGCACCGGACTGTCTGGTGGTCTCCTGCAGTGAGCTGTTTCTTGCTATTTTTTGGCTCGTATGGTGTCCATTTTTTTGGCGTTTGTGCGAGTGTTTCCGCTCCCTCTGGTCGCAGTCTTCGGTCGTACACCAAACATATGGTTCACATTATCTGATTCCATTGCTGCTTACCTGAGGCTAGGTGAAAAATGGTCCAATTGAGCGAGCTAGACAGCACTAGAAAACAAAGCGATTGATTATCTCATTCGTGTGGCAGAAGCAAAAGGTTAAGTAGCCATTTCAATTGTTTTTTCCAAATTATCTTTCGTGAGCACCACTACACGCTATAGGTACCATAGAAAAGATGTTGATTTCCAGCAGAGCTTTTTAATTCAAGTAACTTGTTTAGTTTCAGGATGTCCCTAAACATTAGGTCAGCATAGCGTGATCCAATAACCATCTGGTCGGGTTAAGTTCCGTAGAAATCCATCTTGCTCGTCGATGAAGACAGTACCCTTGATGTGATAACAATCAACACAATTCATTCCAAGTGATCAATTTTGTGCTGACGAATATAATAGGTTTCTACGACAAGAAAGGTTAGGAGGTAATGAGCTAATAAGCGCATCTGCAATTGTTATGGATTTGGGTCGGGTGATGTTACGCAGAGTGAACCATCTAGCTAGATGTCCTTCCAAAAACACACATGTGATCCCTTCATAATAAAGGTATTAAAAGCAAAAGAAAATCTATTGCTTCTATGGTGGGCATCTATATGAACTAATAGGCATGGTAGGACTCGTGCGGCTGCAGAAGCCGGAAAATTCCATTTTCTAAAAAGAAAGGACTCGCATCATCATAATGAAACTCATTGGCTCACGCTGGAAGTATTTAAGAGGTTTTTACGCCTCTAACAAACAAGAATCACGACCTGGGTAATAATGTCGGCTAAAAGTATTATAACGACCATATATCCTCATGTCTAGTAGCGGCCTAAACCCTCACAAGAATAGTTAGTTATGGATGGTTTTCTTGGCTTAGGCTTAGACCCTCACGATCTTTTTTTCCTACCGGGTGGTGGTTGACTCATGCATATACGTAAATTGAATGATCTGTTGTTGTTTGCATTGATTTCAGGGTTAGCTGCCATAGTTAATTATGGAGGTGCGCCAAATTGACGTTTCCATGCAGTGGCAGGTACAAACTGACGCCAAAGAAACCATAGTCTTGAATCCTTGATGGATATAAACATATTACATCCACATGCTGCATATATATACGGACCAATTTTATAAATAAACATAATTTTTGTACGAGGCTATCAGGATTCAGGAGCCAATTAATCAAATAAACATGGCCCAACCCAACCGTGCACCATCATTTGAAAGCAATGATTCAGGTCGAACCAACCTACTACCCCATCTAGCAGTCAATCAGCCAGTCTGGAAGAAGAATCGCAACGAGACAAGCTGGGAAAGATGCGATCGACCTATATGCATATCCCATCGTCCTTGAACACGATTAATACACGGGCGATTATATCCCTAGAATAATCGCCAACTAATTTAATATAAGTAGCAGCTTGACCTAGTTATCGATCAGGGTCCGGACTGCGCGGCCATGAGTGACAAGGTCGAGGGACAAACTGTCCAAAGCGAAGAACAGCACGATCATCGCCTACCTAGCAGCAACCACAAACATGTCCCGGCCGGGCCTTTTGATTTATTATACATAAAATATACACGCGCACCTAACTCTATTTTCAACCACCGATTGGGTCTCAACAGTTTTCCTTTATTTCTACTATCCCTAGCATTTTGCTGGTTCTCATAATATCATAATACTACCTCTGTCCTCTTGTTTATTTATTAGGAGGGGATTCATGATTTGATGGTGATTTAGACTTATTTGTGGATTTAAATCCACTTTAACCCCTCTAATCCGCTCCGTTACTATAAATTACAACAGTTATACTGTCCACGTTACGGTAATTGTTCTATTATGCCTGCAGATCAAAGTTCCATGCTATTTCCGTGGCAAAATTTGAAGACTTAAATTACAAAGTTTGACTTTTTTCTAAAACTTTGATCATTTGTCTTATTCAAAAAATTGAATTGTTATAATTTATTTTATTGTGATTTACTTTATCACTAAAGATAGTTTGATTATCAATTGTATTTTTACATATTGGAATGATATTTTTTAAATAAGATGAATGGTCGAAGTTTTGAAAAAAATTAATCGCATCACACATCTGTAACGGAGGGATTATATGCATAACATAGACCAGCGCGCGAGGGGAGTTGATAGCTAGCTAGTAGTAAAACTACATAGATGTATATATTACTATATTAATTAATTATAGTGTATATGTTTGCAGATGGTTGTGTGGCCTAAGTAGCTGCATAATTATGCTTGTGATATATGCTTGATTTTATTATGTTTGATTGTTGTCGTGTACAGAAGCAGCAGTATGGTCGCTTTTGGTGTGACACGGAGCCGTCACGATCATTATCTGAGCAAAAAAGAAGTGTAATCTAACCATGCGGCTCCGATCCAAAGCTTGTCGGAAGAACATGCACGAGTGGAATCTTTTGCCAGAAAGTGATAAAATTTTCCAAGAATTAAGCCTGCCGTTGGGGCTGCACACAAGAGAGGAACAGTGTCACGAACCCGAGCTGCTATGTATTACTTCAACAGCAATTGATGTTTGTGGATACAATCTAAGTAGACCGGAAAGGAACCAAGGTAGGGAGAGCAGGGAGTTCGGGAGGGAAGGAAGAGCACGAGGTACAAGACTACACATGCTAGCAACCGTAGGTGGAAGTTCTGATTCTGTTCGATGGCCTTTCTCGTGTTGCTGTTGTTCCCTTTGTAGTCTCGTCCTTGGGCTGAAATCCTTTTGCCGGCCCATGTACGTGTCCCCCGATAGCCCAGTCCATGACAAACAGAGCTTCTGCTAAAGAGAAGCATGCTCATACAACCAGCTGAAAGTAGTTCAACATGTCAAATCGTCTTTTCCCCTTGTCTTGGAACACCTGCCCTAGAGCTTTATTTCTCCTATGTATCCCGGTGCTTTTTATTGGCGAGAAAGGTATGCCGGAGCTATTGCAAGCTCAAAACAAAAGGCTATGATTATATTTTCTTTATTTTCAGTCGGATTTTATCTCTAGCGTATTTGCCTTTTTGAACAAATATTGGTGATTATTCTTTCAATTGGATTTTTCATTACATATGTGAATGAAAATATATGCCACGTCATTCGGATTACAAACTATGGGGATTTTTATACACGTTCGTTTTATAAAGATTCTGGAAGAGTTTATTTTAGATTTGTTCATCCATGTTCATCCATGTTGCTACCATGAGAGCTTGAATGACCATTACTAGCAGGCCCTTTGCTGGGCCAAGTTTTCGTTACACGGCCCGTGTTCCGTCCATACGTAGCGGCCCGAATATAAGTAGCTAACAAACCTGTATGGAGCGCAATAACGTGCTACATGGTCGCGACCTATCCAATGCACGACCCCTCGATCTTTTCATTTTAAGCCATGGGTCTCATTCATTTTTGTTTGTGGGGCGCAATTTTTTTTTTTTTTGCGGGTAAAGAGAGATGTGTATTGACTAATAGAAGCGGTGTTACATTCTGTGTTTATGAGATCGAGGACACACACAGGAACCTGTCTCAACCAAACAGCAGTTTTTATGCTTCGCCTAGCCAAATGAGCTAACTCATGAGCCACACAATTATCCTCTCTCTTAACCTTGGACACCCTCCAATCAGGGAGGTTCCTTCCTATCTCACGCACTTCGGCGGTCCAAAAGCAAAGGTCAGATTTGTCTTTTCCCTCCACCTGAAGCGCTTTCACCACACACGCGCAATCGGACTCCAAAATTACCGGACCAGGACACCATTGAGCAGCTAGTCGGAGCCCCTCCACGCAGGCTCTGATTTCCGCCTCCGCAGCACTAGCACAATCAAAGAGAACTCTCCCCGATGAGAAAACTATGGCTCCTCGATGATCACGTGCAATGATACCGACTCCGGACTCCCGCGTGCAGTCCACGAAAGACCCATCTACGTTCACCTTGGTCCAGCCGTCCGCCGGTTTTTGCCATCCCGAGCTGGTGGTCGTCCTGGCTATCCCTGTGGGGCGCAATTTATGGATGCTAAATTTGTTGACAGTACACATATTGTCTCTTTTAACTAGCAAAACGTTACGTTTACATACATGTCACTTTCAAGATAATGTCATCAATGATCTCAGCACAGAAAAGCGGAAGTATTTATTTCCGTTGCTCATTACTCTGTCGTACGATGTCCATTTTTAATTCCGTTTGCACAACTGTTTTCCTTGTGATGAGATCTATAAATGAGATCCATATTATGTACGTTTTAAAGATGTTGATGTTACGTATCAAGTTATATTTAAAAATTAGTAGAAAGTTTTATACGTAAACTAGCATCAAGTTATTATTATGAAGCTACAATTAAACTCGCCATTTCTATAATTGTCAGGATTTGTTGTATGAAAAGAGATAACTTATGTATAATGTGTATAGCAACTTATGTATCAAGTTTATTTGGAAAGTAAGAGGCAACTTATGTATCATGTATCAAATTTATAAAAAAATACTCCCTCCATACCTATAAAACTTGTCGTTTAGGACGGGATTGTGGTAACCAAGGAGTAATTAATTTGGAGGTAATCTTCCAAGCTTTTCCATGTTTACCCTTATTAAATAGAGCAACGGGTACCACCTAGACATGAAACAATTGCAGCTGGATTGGTCAGGCGTTCCGGACTTGAGCCCAGAGGTGCGGGGCTCGAATCCCCTGCCGTCCTATTTTTTGCGTTTTTGCATGGATTTGCATGGTACTTTCCATGGCGACGGCGGCAGCGAGCTCTAAACGGAGATGAGCGGGCGTCGTGCGAGCGAGGAAGATGCCGCCGGCGATGGAGCGTCGCTGGGAGGCAAGCAGGCGCGGATGAGCGGGCGTCGGGCGAGCGAGGAAGACGCCGCCGGCGATGGAGCGTCGCTGGGCAGGCGCGTTTACGAGGGCAAGCGGGCGCGTTTACGAGGGCCTGGGCGATGGAGCGTCGCGGGCGATGAATGCGGATGGGTTTACGAGGGGTCACGTACGCGGGCCTTCAATGCGGCGCGCAACGGACGGAGGGCATTTCGGGTCAAATACAGAAGCTAAGCGCCAGAACGACTACTAAAACGAAACTACAGCAAGCGTCCGGAACGACGAGTATTATAGGTATGGAGGGAGTATCAACTATTGACAAATATATAAACTTATGTAAAGAATATGTTACTAATTAATTGCACAACCTTTAAATAATTTGGTCTAATATTTTTAGTTACAATGATGTAACAAGTTATGTACAAGCAATATATCAATTTATATAGGCACGGAACACCAAGTGTATAATAGCATATGTGTGTATCACTAAATAATTTTTAAGTTATAATGCATCAATTTATATAAAAACTTCAAGTGGCGAGTTATGTTAAAATAGTGGCCATGCACGTGCGTCCCACAGGTGTAGCAGTGTTAAATGTATTTTTGTGACTATGGAACTCGGTGTTTTTTTAGTATCATTAGAATTTATTATTTCTATGTGAAATAACTAAAGAGACTGGAATACACTTATCAAAAAGAGAATGGAATACAAAGACTTGAAATATACAGTTTTCAAAGTTCTAAAACATACTCCCACCATCTCAACAAGTAAGGCTTATAGCTTTTTGAAAAAATATATCTTTAATCTTTTACTAATATTTGATCATTTATTAGTAACTTCGTTTATTTTGTTAATACTTTATTTACCATTAGGTCCTATTTTTAGATAAAAGAGAAATTTCATTTTCAAAGGTTGTGAGTGCTTTGTTCCAAAGGATGTTAAATGTATTTTTGTGACTATGGAACTCGGTGTTTTTTTAGTATCATTAGAATTTATTATTTCTATGTAAAATAACTAAAGAGAATGGAATACACTTATCAAAAAGAGAATGGAATACAAAGACTTGAAATATACAGTTTTCAAAATTCTAAAACATACTCCCACCATCTCAACAAGTAAGGCTTATAGCTTTTTGAAAAAATATATCTTTAATCTTTTACTAATATTTGATCATTTATTAGTAACTTCGTTTATTTTGTTAATACTTTATTTATCATTAGGTCCTATTTTTAGATAAAAGAGAAATTTCATTTTCAAAGGTTGTGAGTGCTTTGTTCCAAAGGAAAAAAAAAAGAAAATGATTGACAACTAATTTGGGCTTGGAACACCACAGCACCTATCCGCCACCGGGCACCGGAGTGGAGGCCACTGCCGCGTTCGTCGCCGCCACTCACCGTCTCCTGCCACCACTGGCGCACCGCTCCTCCTCCGGTCCGTCATCTCCTCTCCTTCACGCCCGCCACCTGGACCTGACGGCGCCTGTTGCGTTGGTCATCTCCTCACCCGCACATTTAGGGGCCGCCGCCACCGCTTCTTGTTGTGCAGGACATGATCTTGGACTCATACCCTTTTTTTCTCAGGAGACATCATTTTTTTTTCGCAACCTCTTGTGACACCGAATTCTTTGGATCTGAGCATCACTTTTTCTTAAGCCTGCTTATCCTCTTGGTATGAGCTTGATGAACGATTCTTATGTAGAAGGTTGTCTATAATTGCAATGGCGATTTGGTATTAAATCCATACATGTATATAGATCGGTAATCGGTATTTGATCAATTTGCTATATTCCCTTATGTATATTTGGGCCTCATGAATTTTACCGTATATTCTCTGATGTGAAAAAACTGGTGAGAAAAAAACAAAGAAAGAATTACCGCGACAACTAATTAGCATGGCAGGAACTCAACGTTCTGGCGTTATCCACCGTAGCCACCGGTGGGCCATAATTACTCCAATGGGCCCATGCAAAATGAACGTATAATATCCATTAGATCTAGAAGTCCAAAAAAAAAAAACTAACGGTGGAGAATAGATGGCTAGAAACATATACGGTAAAAAATGTTTAATTTTAACTAGAACTTTATTAGTTTAGGTTAATTTAACTAAAATATTGAAAAAAATAAGTGACGATATATATGGAGACAAGGTAAAAATTTATATGAAAAAACAATGTTTAATCTTGTATAGAGATTCACCAAATATCAATTTATATATAGAGAATGTGGCAACTTAAGTAAATACATGTAAATACTTCAGATAAGTAATAACGTTAGGTAAAAAATATTTTATAACATTTTATGTAGCTAAATTTTTTATCTACACATGCATATGTTGTTGCGCACTTGACATAGAAATAGCTATCATATTTAATATAACTTGTTAGTACATAAAATTATTTAAAAACATATATATACATCATATACAGTATAATTTTATAGATCTCATCATAAGAACACTGCGGTAGAAACAAAATTTTAAAATGACATTACATAAAAAAATTATTTTATTTTAAAAAACATAAAAAAGAGAAGAACATGTCTAATCTCTTTTCGTGGGCCTTGGGCCACTCCTCCCAAAGGTGAGCACAGGCCACGAGGGGGTCGCCCTCCAGCCTCCGTGTGCCCCATCTACGCTTAACTTTGCGAACCTATATACTTCCGCATCCTATTACATTGCCCATAACACATTGTAGGGTGGTTTACCACTGCTACTAAGCACGACAAGGATGGTAGGCTTAGGGGTGATAAAAGGCCTAGATATTTTAAGGATCACATCCAAAACAAATCCGATATGCAGAGATGGGACTAAAATCTACTATCTCCAGAGCGAGGCCCTCGTGGTGCACAACCATACTTCCGCTGGTCTGGCTACCCTGGCCAAGTTGCCAAGATACAGCAACCAATCAGACCCCCAATGAATAACGTTGGTAGCAAACACTGTAGCAGGTCCAATTGCAGTTCCAGCCCATTGCTGCTACTAGCATACCATTATTGTGTCGTTTTTGTCTATAGAAAGGTGTTATTGTACAGTTTACCATTTATTTCCTAGCTAAACCTAGTGCCCCAACCCAGCCCACTTTGACTCATTGCTGCATGTCGCTCATGTAGCATCTGACCGGGGGGGGGGGGGGGGGGGAGGTTGAAGGCGAACCCAACAAAGCTTCTTCAATTCCATGACCGGTGCTACCCCGTACTAATGGAGAGATTTCGATATTTGACACTCAATTTGCATGCCTTGTAATAGTTGACAGCAAAGCTACGAACTTCTTTATTTTGGAAGACTCTCTATTTTCCTTCTTTCTTTTCCATTTACCCTTGCTTACCCTGTCGCCTTCCTTAGACCCTAGCTCCTCCATCGGTGCTACTGCCGCCCCTCGCTCCTCCACCGGTGCTAGAGGAAGGCCGCTCACCGGCAGGGGTCGGAGGGAGGCGGCGAGCCGGCCTGGGCCTGAGAGAGGGTGCGCGTCAGCACTCTTGCCCTGCTTCTCCTCCACAGTGGCTCTTTCCCACGCCTCCGCAGCCGCTCCTCCACTTTGTGCTACTGCCGGAGGAAGGCAACACGCCGGCTGGGGCCGGAGGGAGGCCACGCGTCGACGGTGATCGGAGGGAGGCGGCGGGCCGGCTAGGGTCTAAGGAAGGCGACAGGGTAAGCAAGGGTAAATGGAAAAGAAAGTGAGGAAATAGAGAGAGTCTCCTGAAATGGAGAAGTTCATTGCTTCGGTGTCAAATATCAAAAGCCATGCGAACTAAGTGTCAAATACAATGAGGCGTGTTAATTATGTGTCAAATATCGAAATCTCTCCATGCAAATGCCACATAATAGTATTGCATGCATGTAACCATAGAAAATCGATAGTTATAAATAGATGGCTTAGTGATGGAGACGTGACATTCCACTAAGTGGATCACTTTGATAGTGCGGCTTCATGCATATTTAGAAATGGTCTCGCACAGTAGGGCGCATCTACTTAGGGTTACAAGATGACTAGTTTTTTTTAAACATGTTGTTTGACCTTAGCCGACCTTAGGCCCTATGTTGGCTCTCGCTAGGTGACTTGAGTGGCTAAACTCTAGCTGCCACTACTCCTATCCCTCGTCTCCACCTTGCCACCATTTAAGAAAGTTGTCAGGATGTCTGAGCAGTTTTCCATGATGAAGTCATCTCATCATATGCCAGATTTTGTGAGACCATGGTCCACTGTCTTGGACCTCCTCATTCTCCTTTAGGAAGCCCTCCATCCCTGGAGGTTTCCTAAACTCATGGGGCATTGACAGGCGTCAACTGGATTCTGGATGTCCACTCCTTAGATGATCTAAGATGGTGTAGTCACGTGTATCATCTATCTGATTTGACTCGAAGCTTAATATCCTTAGGGAATGGAGGTCGCCGGTGTATGGTAGCTCGGTGGAGGTTTTGGCTAAAGACATCAAAATGCTCTTGTCTTAGGGGGGGCGCAATGCCCTAGTTGGTTGGCTATGTTATAATCTTACATGGCCATGTTTGGCCATTGATCTAAAGAAAAATCAGGTTGGGATTATCTCCCCCTAAAGGCTAGTTAATTTGGCAACCTCCATTTCTATGGGATTTGGTGGGAAAATGGTGGCCAAATCCCATGGAAATGGTTGTTGTCAAACTAGCGCTAACAGTGAAAATTCCACTATTTCAAATTAAATGCAAATTTCTAATTATACTCCTAGGCACGTAGGCAACCCCCATACGGCCACCACTCAGGTAATGTAGCATCATAGCATGTATCATTCAGCTTTTCTTATCATTTTGCTACTTAATATCCTCCATATATTTCAGATGTTATTGCCACATGCTACTTGATTACGTCAAACAACTAGCACTTTTATATGTTGAACAATTATTTCAAGATATGACCAAGGATGCCGAATAAATTATGACTAGTTGTGTATGATCAATCAAGTGTCATATCTTCTACGTGTGTATATATATATATATATATATATATATATATATATATATATATATATATATATATATATATATATATATATATATATATATATATATATATATATATATATATATATATATATATATATATATATATATATATATATATATATATCAAAAGTTAAGCTAGACTGACAACAAAAATACACCCTTTGAAACTTTGTAATATCCACCCCTCTAAATCTTGGGTGATCCTGCGTGGAATGATGGAAGAGATAGATCTTGTGGGCAGGGAGACCTTGATTGCTGGCAAAGCAATGACAATGACACCAGAAGAGCAGAGAGATGGGGAAAGACAGGTAGCATTCACCTTGATTGCTGGCAAAGCATTGCCAACTTATCAGCTACAACCAAGGTACTAAATAGCGTTTGTAACGGCCGCTATAGCGACCGCAATACCGCTACCGCTATGGCGTAGCGTCCTGAGAATAGCACTTTGGAACTTAGCGGCCGATATTTGACGTAGCGTTTGCTCTATAGCGGATCTCAATAGCGTTTAGTAGGCCGCTATAGCGCCATAACTTAACAACTAAACCATAGCACATATGTTTAGCTCTACTGCCTGTAGCTATAATTGAGTGACCGCGAGTCTATAGCACTATTTTATAAATAATATATTGTAACTATAAGTGTAACATAATGTCTTTTATATTAATTTAGTTTTTTAAACTTATATTTTATATAAATGCATTATATGTCTATTTCTAAATTTATATGTATATTTATATGTTCATTAAAAAATATACATATACTGTTAATTATCTTTGCTTTTGTATGTTCAAAGACATGTTTTATGACATGTATAATTAATTTTATTATTAATTTTAAAATTTCGCTATTAGAACTTAGCGTCGGCAGTAGCGCCCGTTATCTGCTATCGGCTACACAGGCATGAATCCGCTACGATCCCGCTATCCGCTATTTATTACCTTCGCTACAACAGCACCGTCACCATGGCAAAAGCACCTCAGAGAAAGTCGTATAGACGGGTTGATTATTGTTTCCAGTTAGCTAACGCTTCAGTATAATGGATCTTTTGTCATGACTGACGATGTGTTATTCATTTATGTTAGGTTGGATTGGACAACATGACAGGTACTCTGCTTTGGAAAACGAAGAGAGCACACAGATGGCCGGCGGTGCACTGATTTAAATCATCTGTCCAGCAGACCGAACATCGAAACACCTTATTAGATCACATCAGCAAAATAGCAAGATTCATACATATAGACTGAAAACATCCTTACGTAACAAGCCCATAAGTAGATATTGAAGAATTCAGACAAACACTATGTGAAAACCACCATTTCACACGAGATCCCTGAATTCTTTGCGATGCATGAGAATTCCATGAACTAATACGGTACTACATAGGTTGACTTACTAGACGACGATCGCATGACGCGAGACCTATTTACAGTTTTCTCCCATAGTTCCACAGCAACATCAGGGCACGCTCTCTTGAGATGCTCGTACCCTTGACTGGACAACACAGCATCCATTCCATCTGAAGAGACGATAAACTCGATGCAGGCATTTTTAAGGCTGCTGCAGTGGTGCTGGCCGGCTAGAGCCAAGGTGTATGCAACACTCCCAACATCAAGGCTCTTAAAAAGGATACTTTCGCATACCAGTTTCATCCTCTCCATGCCATACCGGTCTGCCGCCACAAGCAGATGCTTGACCATGTCTTGGTGCTCGTCTTGTTCAGCATCCTCGTCCATGAAGGGAGGAGGAGGAAACGAGTCTGTATAAATGAAATGAAGCAAACCCCTGAATGTGGTGGGATCCATGCCTTCGATGGTCCTGACCTCTGTCTCTGCCATCCCCTTGCCGTCGCTCATCGGACCGAAGAGCTGCGCCTTGAACACCGGCGATCGCATCGCAAGAACAATCTTGTGGGCGCGGAAAACCTCCCCTTGCACCTTGAATGCCACATCGGCTTCCTCCTCAGACTCCAGCAGTCTTCCGAGGTCATGTGACAAGTCTGATGGTGGCACCTGAATATCGAAGTCGGAGGTCTCAGCTGTCTGCTGTGTCTCCTTCACCTGTACTTCCTTGATCACCGTGACGTCGCACTCTATCAGCAGGGAGTCATTTTGCACGTACTTGTCTACTTCGTCCGCCCTGACAAACTGGGTGAAACCCTGTACATGTCCACTGTAGAACTCCTCCGGCCAGTTGACACCTCGCGACACTGATGCCCCGGTGACCGGCTTGACCATCCTAAATTTGTAGATTGCGCTCACCTTGGCGACAAGCTTGCCGGCTTCGGCGATGAGCTCGAGGAAGACGGAATTATAGGGGACGCTGCGATTGAAACCACCCTGACTCTCTGCGGCGTAGCAGTAGCGGATGCGCCAGTGGTGGCCACCGACGGCGAAAGGGGCGGAGCAGAAGCGCTTGTCGACGCTGACCTTCTTGTGCAGGCTGTAGCTGGTGATCTTGAACGAGTGTGTGCCCTGCACCGTCTCCACGCTGGACACCGACGAAGTCCTGCAGGTCCTCGGCGAACTGGACGCCATTTGCTCCTGCCTCCTGGTGTTTGCTGAGGGTGAGGAGAATTGGCAGGGGCAGCAGTAGGTGGCAATGCAAGAGAATGGTGGTAGGCGGCCGGCGAGTGGGGCTTTGGCTCAGGCTCTAGACAGGGACGAGTGCGCAGAGGGGTCCCCCGTCCAACACCAGCTAAGGGCCCGTTTGGAATGCAGGAATTTTACAGGAATTACGCAGTAATTTCACAGAAATCAGTTCAATTTCACAGGAAAAACGCAGGAACGGAGAAGTTTTCCCGCGTTCCAAACAGGCCCTAAAGTTTCTGGTGAGGTGCGTCCAATAATCGAATACTTTCGTGAGGAATCTTGGAATCCTACTTTCTATTTTGCGAAAGCGACGAGCTTTATTTTTGTGGTGCATGCCTAGTACTATTGGGCTGATGGCATATGCGAACAAAGACAAATCTGACATAATTATTTTTGGCAAGATGGCTTTAGGGCCATATACACATTTATTATGGTTTTAAATAGATATATAGTGGGTTATAATAACATTTAGCACCAATCTCCATAAAAGCTATAGAAAATTATAGCATGGTATATATAATGGGATTGATCTTTTTCTAACGTTTTCATAAAACAAAATCATTTTCGATTGTGTACTAAGAAAAATTTAGGGGCTTTGGCGTTCATGCCCTCGATTTCATATCAAATGGTGGTTTTGCTCTTATTTTTTAAATTTTAGGACCAGTTTGGATTGGAGGAAGAGCGTAGGAATAATAGAGGTTTCAGTTCCAAAGGAAAGGATGATAAAGTTTGCGTTTGGAACAAAGGAATGGAAGAGGCAAAGAAAACCGTGGTTTTGGAGGAATCAAAAATTAAATGCGCTCAGACCTCATGGAAAAATTTCCTACGACGCTCGCTTGCGCTAATGAAGGTTGCCTCCTGTTCTTGCTCGTCGTCAAGCAGCTTCCGCGGCCTTTATCTTTCGGAAAGAAAGTCATTTGAGCAAGAGGAAGTAAATAAAAAAAAGATCAAAATGGAGTCAAGCTTCCACTTCAGCAAAGGATTGACAAATCCACGGAGTAGATCTAAAAATCGAACTCCAAAACTCTACCAATCCCTTGAGAAATTGAAGGGATTTGAACTCCAAGTGTTGCAAAATTAGAGAGAGAAAACACCATATAGAAAGATGGGCGCCATTTCTTTTGGTACGCAAGCAGATCTTTGATTGGAATGAGATCCAGAGATGGGCTTTGTTATGACCGGCGTGCAGTACCAAAAGCGCAAGCCCAATAGTGGCTAATAGGCGCCCAGGAGAATTAGGGACTTAGGTCCAGTCGTATTATTTCGGTCCATTAGTGAGTCGAGTCGAGTCCATCAGCAGAGAGTATAAATACTTGTAATAGATTTTTGGGATGATTAAGCAAGAAGCAACTTATCGTTGCTGGCTTCTCTCAGGGACCGGGAGACACCCTAGCCGCCTCCTCTCTCTCTTGCGCACGCCAGCTCCCAGCCACAGCGCCCCAGCGCCGTGTTTGTTGTCGCGATCCTGTGCCTCACCCCTACTCCCTGCGCCCCCGTCCAGGTAGGATCCGCAATCCTATCAACCTGGTATCAGCGATGTCAGGCGTTCCTTCCACCACCTCCTCGCCGCCGGCGACCTCCTCCTCCCCACCACCATCGCCTGCTGCCTCCGCAGCGCTGCCGTCCTCTACAGCCCCTTTGATCGCCTCCACCTTCACGGCGCCAGCCCTCACGCTGGAAACCGTGGCCCAGGCGATGACTGACCTCGCCCGCTCCGTGGCGGCCATGCATGCCTTCCTGGCGGCCAACGGGATGCCGTCCGGCTAGGCGCCACCGCCGCCTCTTACGCCGCCGCCTGCCTCCACCACGCCGCCCCTAGCGCCGCCACCACCCTCCGCGCCGCTTCGCCTGCCCGCGCCGCCGCTCAGAGCCCCCGTTCCAATCCATCTACTATCCATGCCGCCATCCCCGTCTCCGATCCCCTCATACGTTCTTTCCTCCACACAACCACCCCCCTGTTCACCATGTCGACTTCGCCGACCCCCTCAGCCCCGCCCCATGCGGTCACCAACGGGGTGTTCTTCGGTGGGGTGGATGGGACCCTGTTCTACAGCGCGCCACCCACCGCTGCGCCGACCTTTACCGCCGCCGCGGGGCCAAGCTCGGGCCTCTCCCCGCCGTGCTTCTACAAGCTTGAGTTCACATGTACGACGGCGCCAAGGACCCTCTCTATTGGCTCAATCACTATGAGCAATCCTTCCGCAGCCAACAGACGCTGGCGTCGGACCGCACCTGGTTGGCCTCCTACCACCTCATGGGAGCCGCCCAGGCGTGGTACTACGCCCTGGAACAGGAGGAGGGCATGCCCTCGTGGGAGCGTTTCTGTGAGCTGTGCACCTTGCGCTTCGGGCCGACGGTCCACGGCACCCGCCTGTCCAAGCTCGCGCGACTGCCGTTCACCTCGACTGTGCAGGACTACGCCGAGCGTTTCAATGCTGTGCTGTGCCATGCCAGTGGCCTCTCCGGTCCTCAGAAGGCCGAACTGTTCGTCAGGGGGCTGCCGGACCACATCCGGATCGACGTCGAGCTCTGCGAACCGCGCGACCTCCAGACGGCCATGTACTTGGCGCGCGTTCGAGGCCCGCGCAGCCGCGACCACGCCGTCCTCTACACCACGCGGCGCCAGACCGCCCCCGCGCCAGGGTCTGCCGGGTGCTTTCCGATCCACGCCGGGCACCCTGGGGACGACGGCAGGCCACCAGCAGTAGAGCACCGCGGCGACGCCACCAACGCAGGGGCCACCTCGGCAGTTCCGTCGCCTCTCCCCAGCGGAACAACAGGAATGACAGCACCAAGGGCTTTGCTACAACTGCGACAAGCCCTACGTCCACGGCCACATCTGCAAGCGACTCTTCTACCTGGAATCGGCTGACTTCACCGACGACGACGTCGCCGCTTATGGCTCACCTTCGGGAGACAGGAATGGGCTGGCCGATCCCGAGCCGGCGGCCGACACCGCACCGCAGCCGACGGTCTCCCTCCACGCGATCGCGGGCGTCCGCACTGAGCACACCATGCTGCTGCCCGTGCAGGTGCACGGCCACTGCCTCGTGGACCTCCTCGACTCCGGCTCCACGTCCAACTTCATCAACGCTGACCTCCTCCACAGCCTGCGCCTCCCCATCGACCCACACCCGGCACTGCGGGTATTGGTGGCCAACGGGGATCGCGTGCCATGCCAGGGTGTGGCACGGAACGTGGCCATCACCATTGGCAAGGAGGCGTTCCACATCGGCTGCTACGGCATCGCGCTCGGGGAGTTCGACCTCATCCTCAGGGTCGAATTCCTGCGGACGCTGGGGCCCATCCTGTGGGACTTCACAGCCCTGCGCATGACGTTCACCAGGGGCTCCCGGCACGTCCAGTGGGACGGCCTGGCCTCCCGCCACGACACTCCGTCGGGGCCGACCATCTGCGCGACCACAGTGACTCCAGACTAGCCGCTCCTGGACAACATCTTACGGCAGTTCGAGGCGGTTTTTCAGGAGCCCCGCCGGCTACCCCCGGCACGGCCGTACGACCACCGCATTCACCTGCTGCCGGCCACCGCCCCGGTTGCCGTCCGGCCCTACCGCTACCCACAGCTATAGAAGGATGAGCTGGAGCGCCAGTGTGCCGCGATGCTTGAGCAGGGCATCATCCAGCCCAGCACCTCGCCATTCTCCGCCCCGGTGCTCCTTGTTCGCAAGGCCGACAAGTCTTGGCGCTTCTGCATCGACTACCGGGTGCTCAACGCCAAGACATCGAAGGACAAGTTCCCCATCCCAGTGGTGGACGAGCTTCTCGATGAGCTCCACGGTGCGTGCTTCTTCACCAAGCTGGACCTACGGTCGGGGTAACATCAGGTGCGGATGCACCCCGACGACATCGCCAAGACGGCGTTCCGCATGTACCATGGGCACTACTACTTCCTGGTGATGCCGTTCGGTCCCTCCAACGCCCCGGCCACGTTCCAGGCACTAATGAACGACGTGCTCCACCCCTACCTCAGGAGGTTTGTGCTTGTATTTTTCGACGATATTCTCATCTACAGCACCTCCTGGGCCGAGCACCTGCAGCACATCAACATCGTTCTCCATGCCCTCTGTTCGCACTGGCTCCACCTCAAGCGCTCCAAGTGCTCCTTCGCGCGCTGTCGGTGACCTACCTAGGCCATGTGATCTCGGCGGACGGTGTCGCGATGGACGCCGACAAGGTCGCGGCAGTCGCCACGTGGCCGGCTCCACGAGCGGCCCGCGGCCTCCGGGGCTTCCTGGGCCTCGCGGGCTACTACCGGAAGTTCATCCGCGACTTCGGCGTCATCACGGCACCCCTCACATGCCTCCTGCGGCGCGACGCGTTCGCCTGGGACGAGGAGACGGGGACAGCCTTCCAGGCACTGAAGGCTGCCCTCACCACCGGGCCAGTCCTACAGATGACTGACTTCGACAAGCCGTTCTTCATCGACTGCGACGCATCCGGTGTGGGGTTCGGCGCTGTTCTCCACCAAGGCACCAGGCCCCTCGCCTTCTTCAGCAGGCCGTTCGCGGCGCGTCACCTGAAGCTTGCCGTGTACGAGCGCGAGCTGATCGGCCTCGTGCAGGCTGTGCGCCATTGGCGTCCCTACCTGTGGGGCCGCCACTTCATCGTCTGCATCGACCACTACAGCCTCAAGTATCTGCTGGACCAACGCCTCTCCATGGTGCCCCAGCACCAGTGGATCAGCAAGCTCTTCGGGTTCGACTTCGACGTCGAGTACCGCCCGGGCCGGCTGAATACCGTGGCGGATGCCCTCTCCCGCCGCGACGCCGACCTGCTGCCGCTGCCTGCGGAGGGCGGCCTGCCTGCAGGGGGCGCGGACCCTGCTGCCTGCGCCCTGTCAGGTCCCTCGTTCGCCTTCCTCGACGAACTCCGCGCCGCAACCAGGGAGGCACCAGATGCGCAGGCTCTCATATGTCGGTTGCAGAACGGCGAGCTCCCCAGCCCGTGGCGCCTAGAGGATGGGCTGCTGCTGCATGCAGCCCGGATTTTCGTGCCAGACCACGGCACCCTGCGCCATCAGGTGCTCCAGCTGGCCCACTCGGCCGGCCACGAGGGCATCCAAAAGACGCTCCATCGCCTCCGCCTGGATTTCTACATCCCAGGGGGATCGTACCTTGGTGCAGGACTGGGTGCGGTCTTGCGTCACGTGCCAGCGGAATAAGACCGAGACGCTCCGACCGGCCGGTCTGCTACAGCCCCTCGAGGTGCCGTCCTAGGTCTAGGCAGATATCTCGCTCAACTTCATCGAAGGGCTGCCCAAGGTTGGAGGGAAGTCCGTCATCCTCACGGTGGTCGATCGCTTATCCAAGTACGCTCACTTCATCGCGCTCGGCTACCCCTACACGGCAGCCTCCGTTGCCCGCGCTTTCTTCGACAGCATAGTCCGGCTACACGGGTTCCCTTCCTCCATTGTCAGCGACCGGGACCCCGTGTTCACCAGTCATGTGTGGCGCGACCTCTTCAAAATGGCGGGCGTCAAGCTGCGCATGAGCACAGCATTCCACCCTCAGACGGACGGCCAATCTGAGGTGGTTAACAAGGTGATTGCCATGTATCTTCGCTGTTTGAATGGTGATCGGCCGCGCACTTGGGTGGACTGGCTGTCATGGGCGGAGTATTGCTATAATACATCCTTCCATACAGCCCTCCGTGCTACACCCTTTGAGGTCATCTACGGCCGGCCACCACCGCCGATCCTGCCCTATCAGCCAGGGTCAGCGCGCACGGAGACGGCAGACTCTCTCCTGCGCAACCGTGACGAGATGCTAGTCGAGGCGCGGCAACGCCTGCTGCAGGCCCACGGCCCAGCAGCTGTCCAAGAAGTACTACCACGCCTCTCACCGCGAGTTGGAGCTACAGGTGGGCGACTGGGTGTGGTTGCGCCTACTGCACCGCACTACGCAGTCCCTCGACACACGGGGGTGGGGCAAGCTCGGGCCTCGCTACGCCGGGCCATTCCGGGTCGTGGAGCGCATTGGCGGCACTGGCTACCACATCCAGCTGCCGGCCGGCGCTCGCCTTCATGACGTCTTCCATGTGGGGCTGCTGAAGCGGCACCAAGGCGACCCTCCGATGACTCCAGCCACACTGCCGCCGGTGCTCGACGGCCGCCTGCTTCCGGTGCCGGCACGCGCGTTGCAGGTGCAGCTCCACCGTTGCGCCTGGTACATCCTCGTCCAGTGGCACGGGTTGCCGCGTGAAGAAGCTACCTAGGAGATTCTCGATGACTTCCGTGGCCTCTATCCCGACTTCCAGCTCGAGGACGAGCTGTTTGAGAAGGCGGGGAGAGATGTTATGACCGGCGTGCAGTACCAAAGGCGCAAACCCAATAGTGGCTAATAGGCGCCCAGGAGAATTAGGGGCTTAGGCCCAGTCATGTTATTTTGGACCACTAGTGAGTCGAGTCCAGTCCATTAGCAGAGGGTATAAATACTTGTAATAGACTATTGGGATGATTAAGCAAGAAGCAACTTATCATTGCCGACTTCCCTCAGGGAGCCGGGAGAAACCCTAGCTGCCTCCTCTCTCTCTTGCGCACGCCAGCTCCCAGCCATGGCGCCCCAGCACAGTGTTCGTCGTCGCGATCCTGCGCCTCACCCCTACTCCCTACGCCCCCGTCCAGGTATGATCCGCTATCCTATCAGAGGTTTTTTTTTTTTTTTGAAACTACTATGCTCAAGAGGTTGAGTGCTCATCGTAGGTCAACCAGTTGTCCATGGCTGCCTGAGCTCACTGGTTCCAGAGAGGAGTAAAGCAAAGAGAGGTGTACACATTTTTGGAATTTATATGGGCCTAGCCCCATATGTGTCCAATAATTCTAAAGATAATCTCAAAGGCCCACTCATGCATGGTAGAAGTGGGGGGGGGGAGGGGTTATCCCATATGGTAAGTTAAGATGGATGGAGTTAAGGTAAATAGTAAGCCTCTTGCCCTTTCATAAATGGGAGTATGAGAGAGAGGAAGCCACACGCGTGCGCATGTATTTGTGTATTTTTTGCGTGACTTGTGACTTGGCGATTGGCGAATTAAATTCCGTCTCAATATTTTGCCGTTGTCTATCCTAATCCGACTATGACTTGGGGGTTAAGTTTGGAACCGAATTGGATCTTATCAAAAGATCTTTCCTGAAGTCGGTTTTCCTTTCTTTTGCACCAAGTCTCCCGAGTTCTCTAGCCTATATAAAGCGGGCGTCGTCCCATGGTGCGTACCAATTACAATATGAGAAATCCACCTAGGGTTTAGGTGAGAGAGCTCTCTGTCATTGGCGCTGCGTGGCTACTGGGCGCCTCCATCCCTTCCACTGGCATGTCGGCGGCGGCGGGGAGAGCAATATCTCCGAAACCTCATCCCATTGAAGAACCTGCACGGGTTGGGGCGAATCAGGTTTTTGGGCAGCGATCACCGATTGCTCGCTCGTGTTCTACGGTCTTCTTCAAGCTTTTAATTCCGATCTCATCAATAGCCACGCTGGAGCATTCCACATCATAAGTAACTACGAGTTTCTCGTTTGAGATAGATCGGATCTGTTATATAGATATGCTTTATGCTTTGTGTGGTCTATTCTTAGTTTATCATGCTTACTGTTTAGAAATTAATCTGATCTTATAGTTGCTCTTATTTTTAACACAGATAAGGACGAGATGTGTGGTGCCTAGCTGCTGGAGTGACTGTAGATGGGTCAGACCACATGGTTTACATGTAAGAGACTAGTGAAGATAAAATATCCTTTTTTTCAACAGTAATAAAAACAACGTTTAATCGTCCGTTCGAGTGAATATTTCATCCAAAAAATATAATTAGCGTTTCTGTTAGCCAAAAAACTGTTTTATTCCTATCATGGGTTCCTGCGATCCAAATGTGATAAACTTTTCGTTCCTGTGTTTTCATATCCTATGGTTTTCTACTTTTCACTCCATCTTCTTCCTACTGTTTTTTGCCTCGTGTTTTCAAATCGAAGACAGAGTTTGCCCCTCTTCCGTTAAAACCTCTTAACCGTGTCAGCTTTTGTGTGAAAAGTCCAGCATGCCCATGCGTTTTTGCCTTTGTTTTTAAATAACGGGTTGTGATTTTGCCCTTGTCTTTAGTAATGGGTTGTGGTTTTGACGGTTTATAAAAGGAACATAACAACAAAAAGTGAGGAAATTTGCATACCTTGGAGAGCTAAGTAAACTAGGGATGAAGGCGCGGCGTGGAACATAACAACAAAAAGTGAGGAAATTTGCATACCTTGGAGAGCTAAGTAAACTAGGGATGAAGGCGCGCTAACGCTGCGCCCGTGATGGTTTTTGAGTACCATATTTTGATGAAAAATAAATCAATCAATGTGTGAAACTGTGGAAACCAGATAATGTGGCATCATCAGTTGGCAACATGCGGGGACATCTGCCTCTATAATCAAAATGCAGCTACGTAACACAATGCATCGTTAACAAACTTTGTACTACAACTGAACAGAAGATGTTGTTGAAGCTTTGGTGGTGGAAGCAACTGCTGATGCGTTTGTCATAACCTAACGTTCGAAAATAACCAAAACTTTAGAACCTTATGATTTCGATCTGAAAGAAATCCAAGAATATTTATATATTTAGTATAACCCTATGTATGCAAAAATTAGGCTGAAATCCCATGGCCATTAGTCATTCCCTGTAATAATAAACACAAATAACACATGAGACTAACAGGCACATAGAATATTTATTTCACAAATGCGTGCTAAGATATTGAATCATAGGAGCATATACGTTCTCTGTATAACATAAATCTTGAAGAACTACATCATGGAGTTGATGCATCACCGTATCAACACTAAGCAAATGGAGTAGAAATTTACAAATAATACTCTAGCATAAAGTGTTTTGGCCTGCAATAATGGTGCCCTAAACTTTGAGGGGCACTGCATCAATATTATGAGTCTAATGTATTAGGTAAACTTATCATTCATTTGTTCCAGGTCATAAAATACAAATTGACGGGGGAGAATATAAACCCCCCCAGAGGAAAAAGGCCCAAGAAAAACCTGCACAGGCCCAAATCGAAGGCCCACGGCCTTACTCAACGCACAGCAACCAGGGGAGTGAGCCGATCCGACCCTCGTCCCGTACGCTCGTACGGGACGGAGGCGGCCGACCTTCCCACAGGGCGGCCGATCCTCAGACCAAACGCTCGGGCGAGGCGGAGAGTCCCGACCGATGCCACGCCCGACGTTGGGACCCACCGGCATGCGGCCCACGACCAGGCAGCAAAAAGTCCACTCGTGGGCCCGGATGATGGGACGACACGCAGCCCTCCTGCGCCCACGCCTGCTACGACGGAACGGCGTCACACTGCCACCGCCTGCCAGGCGCGTGCCTGCACGCGTACTCTTTGCGACAAGATGTGCGACGCCACTCGCCTGGAACACCCCGCCACGACGAGGCTAGGGGGTGACGCCGGATATAGGTTGACCCTATAAAAACGAGATACCTAGCAGGGTGTGGCAAGGCCGGAAAAACCGAACAAGCACAAGAGACAGGACCACCGAGCCCCGCCTCGTACAGACTTACGAAGCGGGAGGCAACCGACCGACCTTCACAGGGCACGATGATACACGGTGCACCGTTACGGACAGACGTAACGACTCGGCAGCAACGCTCCGTAGCCGGATAATCCGACACCTAACACCACGCCCGTCTGACGCCAAGAGCTAAAGAAAGGAGGCCAGGACGGACGGTACGGAACACCCTCCCCATGCGGCTCTCTGACTCCATGAGAATAGAAGCATTCGCAGGTACACCGAACCCCCGGCATAGCTCAACTACAGGATCCCGGACAGACGACCTCATCACGCGTGACAAAGGCGTGCCAGGAACGCACGGGCTTCTGACAGGACTCTTGTAGCAAGGGGACCCACGTGCCAGGGTCCCCCCCTCCCCTTTGTATCCCTTCTTCTTTTTCCCTGGAACTGTAAGGTCCCCCCTTGAACTATAAAAGGAGGGGAAGCGCTCACGAGTAAGGGCAGCATAGCAAGGAACACCACAAGGAGCACAGAGGCCAACTAACAGGGAGACCCCCTCCGCTGCGCTTGCGCCCACTATAACACCTCCACACACCTCATAATACAAGAAACACACTCCACTGGACGTAGGGATTCATCCCGAACTAGTATAAACCTTCGAGTCTACCGGCTCACCATTCAGAGCGAGTCCGTGTTGACATCCCCACCGAACAATAAATCTACTGCTTGTATCACCCCGGTTCCCGGAACCACGACAGTTGGCGCGCCAGGTAGGGGATCTTCAGCGCGCCTAAGAGACATCATCGCTCTGATGGCATCATCATCCACCTCCGTCGGCAACAAGGTCCTCGCACCAGGGAGCCGCATCTCCTTCGGCACCTTCACCTTCGTTGCCACCGCCGCCGGCGAGCTTCGCCTCATCGACCCTACTCCATCCATCGACGCCCTCACTCAGGGCATGGATGACCTCCAAATCGTGGACGCTCCGCGCGACACGACGATGGGAGAAGCTGTGCACTCGACGCCCGCCGACCTCAACATGGAGGCGCTCGCCGACTGCGCCAACGCGCTCCTCCGCTCGACCTCCACTTGTGAGGATCGCGATCAAGTGCTCTATGCACTCGCGAACGTGGTAACCCAACTGCATGGGAACCCACCGCTGCCGTCCATGGCGGCGCTCCGAGGCACTACCCCGGACTCGCCCCTGGCAGCGAGGACGGAAGGACCCATACGCCCCGCGCCTGCCGGAACCAAGGCTGATAAGCGAAGGCTGAAGCGATGCACCGCTGCGCTCAAGCGCCGCCCCGAGGCGCGCATCGCAATCCACGAGGACGGGACGCCTCGTCAATCAACCCTCGTGACCATGGCAGGCCACTACCCGACGTCCGTCCATGACCTCCTGGAAGATGTTTCCAGCAGCGGGTCCGTCTCCAGCTCGGACGAAAACCACCCCGCCGCGATCGGAAGGACATGCCTCGTGGCAACCCCTCCCATAGGCGGAGATGCTGGAGGTCAAAAGACTCCCAGTCAAGAGGTGGAGTACCAGCATGAACGACAAGCGCGCACCCTCGCGCGTGAAAACGAGCTCCGCCAGAAGGAGAAGGAGATCGACGACCTCGAACATAGGCTCGAGGAGCTCCACAATGAGGTGGGGCGGCGCCAGCATAAGGGCGAAGGGCCCCGCGGGCGCCACGTCTACAACCAGCTCCTTCAAGGGAGCGACGGGACGCCATATTTCCCGCGCCCCGATCAAAATATCGCCGCCGCCGCCATGATGCTCCAGGCAATCCCGGAGCCCAGCGAGCCTGCCGCCAAGGCCACGCTCCAAAACCTTTGCAGCCTCGTGCAAAGGGCAGCGGTGCAGCAGGCCGAGTTGGCAAATCAGCCAATGGCGGGTACGGACGCACGCACCACGCGGACGGCGACCACACAGGGTAATGGGGCACAGGCATCCGCGAGACCCGTCAAGGATCGCCTGGGCGACAAGCGTGACGCCCGCGACACCCTCAATGCCCGCCGAAGGGAGCGGGACAACATCGCACACTCGCGCACCCCGGACGCAAGACGCTAGTATGGATCCGGTCCAACTGGACCAGGGCCACGTGCTTTCGGGAACGCGATCTGCGAGGCACAGTTCCCCTCACGAGTGCGCGCACTCACCAACCTCACCAGGTACAACGGGTTAACAAACCCGGCTGTATGGCTCGAGGATTATCGACTCGCCTGCCGACTAGCAGCGATCAGGGATGATTTTCTGATCATCCAGTATCTCCCCATCCACCTCAGGGACGCTCCTCGAGCATGGCTCGAGCACTTGCCCGAGGACACCATCCACGACTGGGAAGGCCTCAATAAGGTCTTTGTAGGGAACTTCCAAGGGACGTACAAGCGCCCCGGGAGCTCCTGGGACCTCAAGAACTGCACCCAGAAGTCCAAAGAAAGTCTCCGGGACTACATCCAGAGATTCTCTCAGAAGAGAAACGAGCTCCTGGACATCACTGACACCGACGTCGTCAGTGCCTTCACATACGGCACTATAAACGAGGTGCTCGTCCACGAGCTCGGTCGTGGACGCCCCAAGACAACGGCCGCATCGCCACCAAGTTTGCCGATGGCGAGGACGCGGTCGGCGCCATCTTCCGCAAGGGGAGAACCTCCCGTGATGACGGGAAGGGAACAAGCGGCGTCAAAAAAGACCGGCGCGAGCGCCGCGGCAAGCGCCAGAGGGACGAACGGCATCAGAGGGACGAGCGCCCAGACCACGGGAGAAATGAAGTCGCTGCAGCCGACCGACCTCCCAAGCCTCCGGCCAAGTCCAGCAACGAGCACTTCCAAAAGCTCATGGACGGGCCGTGCCAGAACCATGGGTTCCCGGTGCGTCACAAGCTCCGGGAATGCGAACTCCTCAAGCGCTTCGTCAGCAACCCTTCGCAGAAGAATGCAAAGACGGAGGAAGCCGCCCAGATGGAGGAGAAAAAGGACGACGCCGAGGCATTCCCCGAGACGACGGGATGCCTCATGATCTTCGGGGGACCGGAGGCCTACGGCGACAAGCGCAAGCTCAAGCTCGCGAACCGCGAGGTAAATGCCGTAAATCCCGCCGTCCCTGAATACCTCCGATGGTCGGAAGAGCCGATCACCTTCGATCGACGCGACCATCCGAACAAAGTCCCGCACCCCGGGACCTACCCGCTCGTCGTGGAACCGATCATCGGCCCCAAGCGCCTCACAAGGGTACTCATGGACGGCGGAAGCGGCCTCAACATCATGTATGTTGAGACGCTCAATGCGATGGGAATCCTCAGGACAAGCCTGCGGCCCAGTCACGCCCCGTTCCACGGCATCATCCCAGGCCAGTAGGCCTACCCCCTCCGGCAGATCACGCTGCCCGTCACGTTCGGCGACCCTTCGAACTTCCGCACGGAGCAGTTGCAGTTCGAGGTGGTCAACTTCGCGGGGTCATACCACGCGATTTTGGGACGGCCATACTACGCCAAGTTCATGGCCATCCCAAATTACACATATCTCAAGCTAAAGATGCCCGGTCCGCACGGGGTCATCACTATAGGATCTTCCTTCAAAGAAGCCTACAAGTGCGAGCGGGCCAACTGCGAGCTTGCCGCGTCCCTTGTGGCGTCCAAGGAGATGGCCGACCTCAAGAAGGTCATGTCAATGGGTGCCCCCGAGGCAACCAAAGAAACACCCTCAGACGTCCAAAGCTAGGGGAGGCACCTTCAAGCCCTCTGAGGACACGAAGGAGGTGCCGCTCGATCCTGCCGACCCTTCCAAGAAGGTCAGGATTGGGGCCACGCTTTCCGAGAAATAGGAAAGCGCGCTCGTCGACTTCCTCCGAGCCAACTGGGACGTCTTCGCTTGGAAGCCTGCCGATACGCTAGGAATCCCCCGAGAGGTCGCCGAGCACTCCCTAAATGTCCGACCGACCGCAAGACCGGTCGCCCAACGCTTTCGCCGATTCGACGAGGAGAAGCGTAAGGCTATAGGGGAGGAGATCACTAAGCTTTTAGCCGTAGGATTCATAAAAGAAGTGCAACACCCAGAGTGGGTTGCCAATCCTGTAATGGTTAAAAAGAAGAATGGGAAGTGGAGGATGTGTGTCGACTACACGAGCCTGAACAAGGCATGTCCAAAGGACCCTTTCCCTCTACCTCGCATTGACCAAGTGGTCGACTCCACCGCAGGTTGTGAGTTGCTATCCTTTTTGGACGCGTACTCCGGCTACCACCAAATCGCGATGAAAGAAAGTGACCAGCTCGCCACTTCTTTCATCACTCCCTTCGGTCCCTTCTGTTTCGTATCCATGCCATTCGGCTTAAAGAATGTGGGAGCAACATACCAGCGATGCATGCTCCTGTGTTTCATCGATCAGGTAGGACGAAATGTGGAGGTCTACGTCGACGACATAGTCATAAAGACCAAGGAATCCGATGGCCTCATAGCCGACCTAGAGGAAACTTTCGCGAACCTCCGCAAGTTCCGGATTAAGCTCAACCCCGAAAAATTCGTTTTTGGGGTCCCCAAGGGCAAACTCCTAGGCTTCATGGTCTCCGAAAGGGGAATCGAGGCAAACCAGGAAAAAATCGACGCCATTCAAAGAATGGGCCCCATTCGAAACCTGAAGGGAGTCCAACGACTGGTAGGATGCGTCGCCTCGCTCAGCCGCTTTATATCTAGGCTCGGCGAACGAGGGATGCCGCTCTACAAGTTGCTAAGAAAGGAAGACCGCTTCTCCTGGACCCCGGAGGCCCAAATGGCCCTGGACAAAATCAAGGCTTTTCTCACGACTCCTCCGGTGTTGGTCGCACCCGACCTAACAGAGACGCTGCTTTTGTACGTCGCCGCCACCACACAAGTGGTCAGCGCGGCCCTGGTCGTAGAGCGAGCAGAAGAGGGCCGAGCGCTCAAAGTACAGAGGCCCGTCTACTTCATCAGCGAGGTTTTAAGCGAGTCCAAGGCTCGGTACCCGCAAGTACAGAAACTCCTCTATGCGGTACTCATCGCCAAGAGGAAGCTTATCCATTACTTCGACCGACACCCGGTGACGGTCGTTTCCACTGCCCCTTTGGGCGAGATCGTCCGTAACCGTGACGCGACAGGACGCATCGCGAAATGGGCACTCGAGCTCAACGGGCTCGACATTACCTACCTGCCAAGAACTGCGATAAAATCGCAGGCCCTGGCAGATTTCGTCGCCGAATGGACCGAAGCACAAGAACTACCGCCAGTCGAGGATCCGGAGTACTAGATCATGTACTTTGACGGGTCCTATCTCAAGACCGGCAGTGGGGCAGGCATTGTCCTCATTTCCCCGCAGGGACATAGGCTACGGTACACCACACGCCTCCACTTCCCCGTCCACTAACAACGTGGCCGAATACGAGGCCCTGGTAAACGGGCTCCGTATAGCAGCAGAGGTGGGGGCAAGGCGCCTCCTCGTGCGAGGAGACTCAAAGCTCGTAGTCGACCAGGTCATGAAGGCGGCCGAGCCTCGTGACCCCAGGATGTGTGCCTACTATAAAGAGTTGCGCAAGCTGGAAGAAAAATTTAAAGGCTTCGAGCTCGAGCACAACTATCGACGCTTCAACGAGGAAGCCGACCGACTCTCAACCATAGCGTCCGGTCGGGAACCCGTTCCAGACGGAGTCTTCGCCTCCGACCTTTATAAACCTTCCGTCACGACCAAATCGTCGGACGAGGAACCAACGGCAATTCCTCCCAACCCTGCCACACAAGCTCGGGGGCTGGTAGCTGTAGTCGGGGGTCCAGACTGGTGTCTCCCCATCATGAACCGACTCTCCGATGGCAACCTACCCGAGGACGCGACCGAGGCCAGACGCGTGGCCCGTAGAGCAAAGTCCTTCGTTATTGTTAATGGAGAGCTCTACAAAAAGAGCGCCTCCGGGATCAAACAGAGGTGCATCCCCACTGATGAGGGGAAGTAGATCCTGGCCGAGATCCATGGAGGCGTTTGCGGGCACCACGCGGCCCCAAGAGCACTGGTACGAAAGGCTTTCCGGCAAGGTTTCTACTGGCCGACAGCGATGGCTGACACCGAGTAGGTCATGCGAACCTGCGAAGGATGCCAATTTTTTGCCAGGCAGATTCACATGCCTGCGCAGGCACTCCAAACTATCTCCATCACGTGGCCCTTTGCGGTCTGGGGCCTGGATATGGTTGGACCCCTCAAAAAAGCGCCCGGGGGCTTCACCCACTTGTTCGTCGCTGTCGACAAATTCACCAAGTGGATAGAAGCCAGACCCATTGGGCTGCTCACACCGGCGAACGCCGCTTCCTTCTTCCGTGACATCGTTTACAGGTTCGGAGTACCAAACTCCATCATAACCGACAACGGAGTCCAATTCAAGGGTCATGACTTCCTCCAGTTCTACGACCAGTTCAACATCAAGGTCGAATGGGCCGCCGTGGCGCACCCACGGACCAACGGCCAAGTCGAGCGAGCCAACGGCATGATCTTACAAGGGCTCAAGCCTAGAATCTTCGACAGATTGAAAAGGTTCGGCGGAAAATGGGTGGCCGAGCTACCCGCCGTCCTCTGGAGCTTGCGCACAACCCCATCTAGAGCCACTAGATGCACCCCCTTCTTCTTGGCATACGGCGTTGAAGCCGTGCTCCCCACGGAGCTTGAATATGGATCCCCTAGGGTCCGAGCGTACGACAGCGAGTGACAAACGACGGACGCCGAACTCGCCAACGACCTCCTAGACGAGGCAAGAGAGGCAATAGTCGTCACGTTGGCCAAATACCAACAAGACCTGCAACGCTACCACGACCGCCAGGTCCGCAGCTGGTCCCTCAACGTTGGTGATCTAGTACTAAGAAGGGTCATGGACACCAGAGGCAAGCACAAACTCACTCCACCATGGGAAGGACCTTACATCATCGCCAAGGTCCTACGGCCAAGCTCCTACAAACTCAAAGACTCCGACGGTAACATCTTCACCAACGCATGGAACATTGAAAACCTGAGGAGATTTTATCCTTAGACTACTGTTCGCTCCCCCACATGACTAAGTTGGCCAAACCAACCTATCGGTCACCCTGCCCAACTCGGGGGCTGGGAGTGAACCAGGCAGACATACTGCCCGACCCAAAAAGTCAATTCGCGGGAGTCCAGGCGCTGCCCCGGAGCCTCCACAAGTCGCAAAAATTAATGAAAAGCAAAATCACAAGACAAGTACGGGAGTTATTTATTCTTCTGTTCAAAAAACTCTCATTACATCAATATTCGGATCAAAGGGAGCTCTGGGCCCCACCCCTTGGGGCCAGAGTTGGAAAAGGTCACACGCATCTTGCGCCGGCGAAGATGGCCCCCCGGGCATTGGCTCTTGTTGGAGTAAGATGTTTGGTGCCTCTGCGGCGAAGGAGGCCACAAACCCTCCCACTCAAGAACCTTCCCACTCAACAAGAGCCATCACCCCTTCCTTGCGGGTGTTTTCACCGTGCGGTAAGCGTCAAAGAAGGGGGGAACCCTCCTCGGTGCTCCACCACATAGGGCCTGCCGCCACCAATGAGCATCCTCTTTTGGGAGCTCAACGTGGGGGTCAGGCACCCAACGACGCACCTGAACCAAGGAGAGGGTAGCCGGAAAGCCACCGAGAGCGTGCTGAGCGGAGGGCTAGACTTTGATAGTCGCCCCTCTCATCACCATCACGCCGGCAACTTCTCAGCTCCGGCTCCCGCCGACGGCAGGACGCGTGACCCACCAGGCGGTGGCAGGGCAAAACCCCCGCACCACCGTCCAGCGCCGGATCCTCATGGACAACCTCACCTAGGCAACCACCAAAGCCTCTCCCGAGAGGACCCGAGGTGGAACGCCCGCCCGCGCAGGAGGCGCACAGGTACGAGGTCACCGGAGGGTGTTCTGGGTACAGGTGGCGTATACGAAGCCACTCGTAGCCAAAACCCGGCGCGCATACGAAGACACTCATAGCCAAAGATGCAGGAATCATGGGGAAGACCATGCTATCCTAAGGTCAGCTTTCCCCGCCCGGGACAAAAACCTTGAACTCAGGCAACCCTGCTCGCTACAAAGGAAGGAAAGTCGCTCTCCCATGGAACAAGCAAACCCCATGGTTTGTAGGGACTCAAGAGGCTTTGGCTGTCTGGCTCTAGATGCTTTCCTTGGGAGGAATCCCCCCCTATTTATAGTCACGGCGGACAGCGGGCGAGCGCCCCGGCTGGCCTCACAAGTTCCCTGTAGAGGGTCCAACAGACGCTACCGGGGCTCGCCGTACCTCTACCTCGCTCTGGAGACGCGACGGCCCTGCCAAGGGGCGCAGAGGCATCCGATGCCCTGACCCATTGCAGACGACGCGACTACTCGAAACAAAAAAAATACGCAAAGATACCATGCGCTGCGTCCGGCGCTGCCACGGCCACAACGCGCCTCGGGCCAATAAAAAGAGCGGTACCAGGGACGCACTCGGTAAAACCGGGCAAAACTGGGGAGATGAGATGGGCCCCCAGGATTGCCACGCCGGATGGCCCCCAAGATAGGTCAGCATGAGGCGCGCAAGGGCCACGGCAAGAGCGACGCGGACAGAGGCAATCCCTTCACCCACACGCGGGATATCAAAAGATAAGGAAACTGTACCCCTAGCCGTTTCATTCGATTTTTACTCGCGTACTAGTAAAACAAAGTGACCGAACAAGGTCACCTTGCTTTACTCGGGGGCTGGGAACGTACTATCTGTACACGTTTTCCCTTACCCACACAAAAAAAAAGAGGAGGGCCGGCCTAGCTGCCCGACCTTCCCCTCAACTCAGTACCTTTTTATTTAAGCCCCGTCGCCCGACCTTTCCTCTAAAAATTCCCCGAGCCTAGATCAGCCCCAAAGGCCCGCCTACGCCTCAAAGGTCCCAGCGACCGCGGCTATGGCAGCCTAAGGCGAGGCACACGATCGCAACGGCAAAAACACGTGCGAATTTTTAGAAACAAAGGGCAAAGGCACGGGATTAAATTAAAAATCCGTCGGCCACCAGTAACAACAAAAGTTAATTACAAACACATTGTTCAAATTCCTGACAAGAAATTAGTCCGCCAATGGGTTTCGCAGGAGGGCCGGCGGATCGACGTGGCTCGAGACCATCAGGGCGTGGGGGCGGACTTCGTCTTCAATCCTCTTCACCTCCTCGTCGGTGACCCCAGCGGCGAACCCCTCCGCGATCGGCGCGAGCACTGGACGGAGCTCCCTAAAGTGGGAAACCGCCTGCGCAAAGGACAGGCTACTCCCAAAGAAGGCAGCTTGCCGCACGACGCGCTCGACGTGCTCCCGAAGCCCCGCCACCCGCTCCAGCAGCGGCGCGGGCGACGGCGACGAAAGCCAGGCGCACGCCGAGCCAACTGCCTCCCGAAGGCTCTGGAGCTCCCCTCGTAGCTCTGAAAAGAAAGAGCACAACAAAATCACGAACGGCCCTCAGGCGAAATCAAGAAACCACCTCAAAACACCGCTCACCGGCAATGACGGAAGCCTAGCAGAGAGCCCCGTGCGGGACCGCTCGAGCGAGCCCATCACCTCAAGCAGGGCCTGCTCCGCCTCAGTGGCCCGCCGCATTGCGGCCGTGAGCTCCCGGCGCAATGCCAGGGTATCGTTCACGGCGGCGGTGCGCTCCGCTCGAAGCTGCTCTGTCTCTCGACGGAGGCTCCTCGCCTCGGCGCGCAGCGAGGACACTTTAGCTGAAACACTATCAAGACGCATGGCCAACATGCTCGCCTGCCGGACGGCAGCGGCCCTCGCCTCCTGCGAGCGCGAGGCATCCATGCGCGCCTGCGCCGCTTCAGCCTAGGCGGCGCCAAGCGAAGAGATGCGCTCGGTAGCCCGCGCCAACAGAGCCTACAGCAAAAAGGTTCCACGGATCGGAAAGATCCAAAGAGACACCGATACCAAGGAGGACGAAAGGAGATCACGTACCGCCCCATGACGAAGCACGCGCTGCGAGATCGCTTCCTCAGCACGGCTCGCCGCTGCCAGCGCCGTCCGGAGGGATTCCAAAACCGTTCCCACGTCGACGGCCGCGCTGGTGGACGCCTCCTGCACGATCCCCCAATCCATCGCCTCCTGCTCCGCGGAGAGAGACCGAGACTCCTCCCGGACAGCTGAAAGCAACCGGGGAGGGATGAACGGACGGATGGCACCCGATGGAGGAGGCCCAGGAGAGGGTGACGGCAGCGGAATCATCGCGCCACCCGAGTCCGCGGCACCCTCACGAGCAGGCTCCAACTGCTCCGGCGCCGCCTCCCCCACCGGATCCGCTGCGGCGACCCTCGGGCCCGCCGGCGACGCGACAAGGGGTCGGAGGATCGACGCTCCCGGCGAGGAAGGAGCCGCCGCGGACGACGCCACCGCAGATGACGCCCCCTGGCACGGAGCCCGTGCGGCCTCCGAGAGCGACTTATGCGGGATAAAACGACTGCACCAAAAGCATTCAGCCATGTAAAACTAGAACGGAGGAAATCACGACCACGACAGAAAGGCGGGAGGATCGCTCACCGAGAAGACCGCGGCGTGGGAAAGAGACGCCTCCAACCTCGAGACGCCATCCCCGGCGGCATGTTCGCACTTCCTGGCGAGGAGACGGACGGCGCGTCGACCCTCAAGGGCGGCCCTGGCGCATGAGAAGCAACGGGGGCCATGCTCGCCCCCACTGGCAGCGACGACTCTGACCCAGGAGGCGACCCCTGGACGGTCGCCGCAACCAAAGCGCCCGAAGAAAAGCCGGCAGCGAGCTCAGCCGATGTCCCTGATGGCAGCACAGGCGCCCCCGAGCCTCCGGGCGCCTCCACCGGCACGGTCCCTGGCGTTGCCACGGACGTCGACGTCAAGACCGCGACAGGGACGCCGGACCCTTCCGGCTTCGGCGAGGACGGCACTTCCACGACCGGCTCCACCCACGCCTGAACCCCGTAGCCGGAACAGGAACGCGCTTAGATTCCCCCGCCGACCCTTGAGACCCCCTCAACGGGGGCACGACGCCTGCTGCCGGCGGAGTCATGATCAGCATTGCCTCAGGGAGGACGCCCGAGCCAGAACTCTCTCCAATCTCGCCAGCGAGCGGCACAGCCTCAAGCGTATCATCCGAAGACCACTCCTCGTCGGATGATGCGGTAGAAGGAGTTGGCCAGCGACCTTCCTCCCGGGTGCGCTGATCGCGCTCCCTCTTCTTTCTATCGCGGACGAGCTGATGGCGTTTCTCGCGCTCATCCGCCAAGTACGCCTCCGCCTCCCTCTTTCGCTTCCAGTCCGCCTTCACAGCGGCATCCTCATGAAGAGGGGCGGGGGACGGCTTCATAGAACCAATGCCCTGAAACCACACGAGGCGTGGCATTAGTAAGCCTAGAAGCACCCGTCACACAACCCGGTAAAAGAGACTCACCAAGTCTTCTTTGATCGAATGGTTGAGGGCCAGAGGACCGCCAAAGAAGTTCGCCGTCGAGGTCCCCTCGGTGATGGCGATCACACGGAGCCGGATCTCTGCAAGAGTAAGCTCCTCGCCAGAGATTCGGTCCGGATCAGCCGCGCCGGTATACTCCCACATGGGAAAATGACGGAACCGAAGCGGTTGGACGGCCCTCCGAATGAAGGTCGAAACCAGCACCACGCCGGTCAAGCCGCGGCGACGGAGGAGCCCTATCTTCTCTAAGAGGAACCCCACCTGGTTGGCGCTCCTCTTCTCACGACCCCAGTCCCATTGGACCCGCCTCGAGGGGGCGGCACCAGTAAAGGCGGGGGGGGCTCCTGATGTATCCGGGCGGGGGCATGACCCCATCCGCCAGGGGAGGGTCGCCTAGGTTCTGAACATAGAACCATTCCCCCGAGTACGCATGGATGGAAGACCGAAAGGGGATCTGAAGGTAGTCTTGCCGACGGCCGTTGCGCAGCTGGATGGTCACGCCGCCGACAAGGGACTGCCCGCCTTGCCCCTGCGAGAGCTGGGGACGAAACAGGTAGCACCACAACTTGAAGTGCGGCGCTATCCCAAGGAAGGCCTCGCACAGCGTGATGAAGCATGCCATGTGAAGCACGGCGTTGGGATTCAAGTGCTGAATCTCCAAGCCATAAAAGAAGAGGAGCCCCCGCACGAACGGATGCAGGGGAGACCAAACCCGCACTCATAGAAGGGCACGAGAACGACGATCTCGTTTCCCCGAGGATCAGGCAGGCTACCGAGCTCAGGCTGCCGCGATCCCGACACCGTCCGGGGGGGGATAAAGCCTTTCTTCTCCAAGAGCGCCAGGTGCGTCCTAGGGGTCATGCACCGGGGGAAGGAAGCCATTGGCGGCGGCGAAGAAGCGCGCAGAAACCGATGAAGAACGCGAGCAAGGACAAGGCAAACGGCAGAAGCGAAAAAGAGGCAGGTAAACAGTCTAATTCTCTCCTCTTCCCTTATAAACCCGCGCAGAGGATAACGAGGAAGCGAGGGACAAGCGGACGTGGAGGGCCATCGACGGGCCCACCACTACGCGTTTACCACCACGACCCCCGGCGTCTCCTCAAAAACGGGGCCACGATCGTACCCCGGCTCCTCTCGAATGGTGCGAGAAGGCAGAGAGATAGGACGGCCCGCCTCCCTCAAAAGGTACGACCCCTAAGCTACCCCGCGTGCATTAACTGAGATAGCAGGGAGCCGGCGTCGACAGAACGACACGCGGATGGGTCCTTTACGCCAGAGCGATCCTGGGTAAGCATGAACCTGACTCCAAACCAATGCATGATCTAGTGCATAGAGCGAGGGACGGTTGGCAGGCAAGCTCCCAAGCGAGCTACATGCCAAGTGAGCCGGCATAAGGCCATTTGCCCCGACCGTATCCGAGACCATACCTCAAACTCTCTTGCGGTAACCCAGCTGATGGGGTGGCCACGTGGCCCCCCTTTGGACAGACTCCTGACCAAAGGGCCGGAACAAGATCGAGTAAGGAAAGGTTCTTTCAATGAGATTCCCCCAGCGGGTCGAGCCCCTCAACGGGATAACTCGCCACAACCGTTCTAAACCGGAAAAACCGTCGGATCTCACTCGGACTACCCGCTATTAGCTCGACGGCCGCCGCACCCACACCAACCTGGCTGGTGATGGTCGGCCCAACCTTCAAAAGGTCAAACAGACAGGCCTTCCGGAGGGGGTCGCGCCAAGAATCCCATTCGGAACTGGGTACTCAGGAAACTCTCCTGAAAACCTGAAGATGGGCTTTGAAGGCAAAACCAGTGCAATACCCATAACGGCTTCACACACACGAGTCCCTGACAACCCCCGAGCGATTCCTCACGAAATCACTCGGGGGCTTGGGGGCTACATCCCACGGATGCGCTTGCGCGCCTCCTCCTAAAGTAAGCCTCCAACCAACCACAAAAGGGTTGATCGAAGGCTCGGGGGCTACTGACGGGGAAGAATATAAAACCCCCCAGAGGAAAAAGGCCCAAGGAAGGCCTGCACAGGCCCAAATCGAAGGCCCACGGCCTTACCCAACGCACAGCAACCACGGGAGTGAGCCGACGTACGGGACGGAGGCGGCCGACCTTCCCACAGGGCGTCCGATTCTCAGACCAAACGCTCGGGCGAGGCGTAAAGTCCCGACCATGCCACGCCCGACATTGGGACCCACCGGCATGCGGCCTACGACCAGGCAGCAAAAAGTCCACTCATGGGCCCGGATGATGGGACGACACGCTGCCCTCCTGCGCCCACGCCTGCTACGACGGAACGGTGTCACACTGCCACCGCCTGCCAGGCGCGTGCCTGCACGCGTGCTCTTTGCGACAAGATGTGCCATCAACCACTTGACGCCGCTCGCCTGGAACACCCCGCCACGACGGGGCTAGGGGGTGACGCCGGATATAGGTTGACCCTATAAAAACGAGATACCTAGTAGGGTGTGGCGAGGCCGGCAAAACCGAACAAGCGCAAGAGACAGGACCACCGAGCCCCGCCTCGTACAGACTTACGAGGCGGGAGGCAACCGACCGACCTTCACAGGGCACGATGATACACGGTGCACCGTTACAGACAGACGGAACGACTCGGCAGCAACGCTCCATAACTGGATAATCCGCCACCTAACAGCACGCCCATCTGACGCCAAGAGCTAAAGAAAGGAGGCCAGGACGGACGGGACGGAACACCGTCCCCATGCGGCTCTCTGACTCCATGAGAATAGAAGCATTCGCAGGTACACCGAACCCCCGGTACAGCTCAGCTACAGGATCCCGAACAGACGACCTCATCGCGCGTGACAAAGGCGTGCCAGGAACGCACGGGCTTCTGACAGGACTCTTGTAGCAAGGGGACCCACGTGCCAGGGTCCCCCCTCCCCTTTGTATCCCTTCTTCTTTTTCCCTGGAACTGTAAGCTCCCCCCTTGAACTATAAAAGGAGAGGAAGTGCTCACGAGTAAGGACAGAATAGCAAGGAACACCACAAAGAGCACAGAGGCCAAGTAATAGGGAGACCCCCCCTCCACTGCGCTTGCGCCCACTGTAATACCTCCACACACCTCATAATACAAGAAACACACTCCACTGGACGTAGGGATTCATCCCGAACCAGTATAAACCTTCGAGTCTACTGGCTCACCATTTGGAGCGAGTCCGTGCTGACATCCCCACCGAACAACAAATCTACTGCTTGTGTCACCCCGGTTCCCGGAACCACGACACAAACAGTAACAGATAACATAATAATTACCTTGCCTATAGTCAATACATTTGTTGCAGCCATAGAAAATGAGACTGAAACCGTGATCAATAGGTAATTAATCACAGAGAACACCTCAAATACTTTTTTGCCTGATGGGAGAGTGCAGCAACAGAACATTAACGTATATATATTGTCCAGAATATTTTTCTAGTCACTAACCAGTGGAACTGATAGGTATAATTTATTAACCACCTCAGTAAAGATCCTCATGTACAACTACTTTTAGAGCAAACAATGACATATTAGGACTATGTTTGGCAGTGGAGTTCATGTTTATCTATATTTTGCAAGTGAAGTAGTAATATATTTGAGCCCATTACCATATGAACATATTCCTCTATGCAACCAGAAGAAAATTTCTCATGTATTGGCAAAGGTAGAATCCATGAGATGGTTAAACAAATGAGGTCGTCACATAAGGCTGCTCGAGTGGAAAAAATGTTAGCATTGGCCTCTAGTGAACGTTGCTTAAAAGATTCTCTACTAAGCACATACAAATTCTTTGAATTGCCTGAATTGCTGGCTTATTAGCGAACATGCCATTACTGAAAGATGGTAACCAAGGCAACCAACAAAGTATACTGAACCAATGTGGAATTGTCGAATTGATTTGTCAGTTCAAACATGCATTTCATCGAGCACCTAAGTTGCAAGCACTAAGCCCTACAGAGAGGAAGAGCAGGAAGAAGGAATCACCTCCAGGATGGGTGAACACGGGCAGGTCAGTGGCGTGTGGTGACAACGGCAAGCACGAGTGTTGGAGATGTGCCGTTGGTAGGACCATAGGAGCGAGCAATCGCGGCCAGTTTGACACGAAGCAAGCGACCAGTGCTCCTTTCAGTGACAGACCCGCAGTCGAATCCACCCAGGCACCCACCACCAATCACGCCGGCCGCGGTCGCCATGGAGGCGTCGGAGCTCCAAGCTCGGCCGTGCACGCTGTCAACCACGGAGCGTACCCCTCGGCTGCAGCGGTCGCCGCAGGCGTAGGAGGCCGCCACCTCTCTCTCCTTGCCGCCCCGGCGCCCTGGACCCGCCCCCGCATGCCGACCTCCTCTTCTTCGCCGGAAGATCCAGTCCCCAGCGCTGGCCTGGCGCCGCAGCTGCTCGACGCGCTGCTCCTGGCAACGCGGCAGTTCTGCGCCACCCCGGCTTTGCACCAGCTGATCACGCAGATTTGCCTGGCGCTCGGCGCGCTTGCGCTCCACGCCGAGGGCGACGTCGACGGGCTCTTCGCGCGGATGCCGCACCTGCCGCCGCGTGCCATGCTAGAGCTGTTCACCGTGCTCCCCGAGGAGGCCGCGCAGGAACAGGGCGGCGATATAAGGGTCGACGCCGCCGCGCGTTGCCAGTTCACGCACGAGCTGCTGGCGCACGCGCCCGCGGTGCTCGAGTTCGTCCACGCTTAGTCAGAGAAGGTGTGTCCACCGCCGACGGCGTGGGCACGCTAACGCCGCGCCCATATCCATACACGGGCTACGCAGGAGGCTAGTCTCGAAGAAGGAGCAACATCAAGACGCGGAGAAGACCGTAGGACCGAGACGTGCGACTATTGGGTTGAACAGGAGCATTTGAAAACTCAAACTCAATTCTCCATAGTGCAACCTGAAACAACACCTACAACAAAACTGACACCGTCTACTGAGAGGATACGTATCTGGCTCACAACACGTGCTTGGTACCATCCACTGAACAGATACATACCAAGCACAATGTGGAAGCACGCGCTCAAACGGCTAACACACAGAGCGCAAAAGGAACCAACTTCGAAAAATTGCAGATTTCAGACAGACAGGGCTGCGAAGAAAAATCTCAAAACCCTATAATCAAAGCTCCAAAGCACCTCAAAAAATTACCACACCTTCACAAGTCAATAGGAAACAGTTCCAGAAAATTTTAGGCCAATTGGAGCAAGTTGTGATCACCGGACCGTCCGGTGATTGAGCACCGGACTGTCCGGTGTTCACAAACTGACACTCTAAAAAAATCTCAATCAAAACCCAACCAAATCAACTCGAAAAATTATGAAATTTTTACTGAAAGTTAAGAAGGGACCAAGGAACAACTACACAAATTTTCAGCTCAATTGGACAAGAAATGAAACTCCAACACTCACCGGACCGTCCGGTGATATGCACACCGTACTGTCCGGTGCTCAGAAACAGACAGACCAACCTCCAAAGAAAAATACGAAAACCAGGTCAAAACACCTCCAAATATTCTGAAATTTTTATGGGAGATTTATGATTCACAGGACAAGAGCTCCACAAAATTTCAAGTCATTTGGAGCATGTTTGACCACTAAACTAAACAACAGATGAAATAGATAATCACCGGATGTTATAAACAAACAGAAAAACAGCCACACGAAACTTGAAATTCCGAAGCCAAAACTTGAACAAACCTTCACTAAACTTCACGAAATTTTGCACACGCTAACCTAGCTCAATTCCAAAGCTATTTCCAAAAAATCTATTGAAAAAGATCAAGGAATTAGTGGAAATTTCAGATCTCGTGAAGAGGTGAATATTTGGGCAAGAAAAGGGAACGCTCAAGAACAACTTGCTCGTGGCAATCCTTCGGGATTGAGATGTTCTAAGACATAATATCCACGTCCTTTCAAGTCCAAAACACAATGAAAACAAAGGATCAAACCTTAGCCAAAGCAAACACCCAAAAAGCCAAGGATTGAAGCCAAAAACCAAAGAGAACAAGGGGAGGAGAAGCACACAAAGTTGCTGCACGAAACCACTTCAATTATGAGCCTCAAAAGAGGTCTTAGGTCAGATTACAACGAATGATTTCGTCCCAAGCAACCACCCTCACCTTCCCTCTTGATTTGGAGGCTAGATCTCACACTAAACCACCTAAATTTGGAGCTCAAAGCTTGGGGACGAAAATTACCCTAAGGAAATGAAAACCTAGGTGGCAAGACTACCTCTAATAACCAGTTCTTAGGCTATTTATACACCGGTTCAATTTTAGCATTTTTACACATAGACCCCTAACACTAGAAACGTCCGGAGGGGCTAAAACATAAAAGAACCCGAAATATCGAGTACGGACGACCACGATGAAGACTTGATCTTCTTAGATTCCACGCAATCTTCGGATGTCCTCCACGTGGCCAGTAGTCCAATCCGCCTTTGCACCCCCGGTTTTGAAGTCAGAAACCAGGAAACTTTAGAAAGTCTCCGTCTTGGCCGGACTTGGCCCATCTTCTCTATCTTGGCGAGTCGTGGCACAACTCACCAAGCCTTGGGTAGCTTGGGTGGCTGTTTTGAGCCGAAACCGCCAAAGCCTCCCTCGCACGCCTTCGCACCATGCACTCAGGTTGGAGCACCACGGTGGCACTCGGCTTCTCCAGTCCATCGGAGTCGCCACGCAGTCCATCGGAGGGCTTACACCACCGTTGCCGAACCGCCCCTCCGTGTACCGAGCTTCCATGGCCGACCGACGCTGAGCATTGCCTCCGGTCCATTGGAGGGCTTTTGCCTCAGTCGATCGAGGTCTTCATCATCTACCTCCAGTCCATCGGAGGGCCTCCAGTCCATCGGAGTGCTTTAGCTCGTTGACAATTACTCATCACACCAGGAGAGCAATGAGACCGGTCCATGGCTCTCAATCTCCCCTCGATGAGTTCATTATCAACACCTTCAACCTTAACCTGAAATAGAACAAAGAGAAGAAAAAAGCGTAAAACCGAAAAAGAAAGGAAAAGAAAAGAAATGCTCAAGCTGCCCAAAACCAAACAAAGACAAAAAACAAGGCACCTTGAAGCAAAAAGAAAACAAAGCATCGGCTGCTCAAGACAGAGACGACTCAACGCACTGATGCAAAGAGCATGATAAAAGCTCAAACTCCCCCTGAAATGCATCCTCACAAATGCAATATGAGTGCAAAGCTCCGCCTCAACTAAATCTCTCCCGATGCCCTCCCCCTATGTCTACTCCAAAGTCTCTCCCCCTTGTTGACAATGGACACATCAAGGGTTCCTAGGACTCCCCCTGAACTAAGCAACTCCCCCTCAAAATATGCATGATGTGCAAGGAGTGTACCAGAAAGAGATCAGAAAGGATGCAAAGCTAGTATTCACAAGTTCTAGCATACAGAGCAAGTGAGGGCAAGGAAGCATACAACAAACTCAAATGAATCTATCTTACACATATCAAGAGCAAACTTGTTTTTCGGGGTAGTTTTTAAGAGAATGCATCACCAACATGAATAGCATCTAGCAAGATTGGTATGAACAACAAGATGCTAGCAATGCATACAAGGTGTGCTACTCTCAACCAAAGTATATACAACTAGCCATAAGCATTTTAGAGATTTGCAAATTTCAGATTTAAACATTTGTATTCATAAGTAAGTTCTTTTTGTGCTAAGAGTTATTTATTTGTCTTTTGCCACTTCTTACCAACCAATGTCAAGCCTAGGCTCAAAGATCCATCAAAAGCTTAAGACAAGGTTTTGGTCATACACAGCCTAGTCCAAGTTCATGTCAAAGTGCAATGACAAGCAATCTCAAACTAGATCAGTGTGACAAGCAAACCCACTGGATCTTTCTCAATTTAGCACATAAGACACCAATTATAAGCATTTTGATTCAGATTTCAATTTAAGCAAGGTGTCATAAAAGCTTAGGCATTAACTTAGCAAACGCATACAACTAGCATTTCCAGGTATGAAAATATAGCATAGTATTCAACAATCCTACACATGCTAGGTAGCCAAATCAAGTGGTGATCATGGTTTTTTATTTACAAAGAATAAAAAGACTTAGCTCACGACTAGTACTCAACAGACTCAAGAGAGCTTAGCCAACCATGATCAAGCATGCATCTGTACAGACTAGCACAAACAAGTACTAACTCATCATTTCAAAAGAGCTCTAGTGCTAGTGAAGTAAAAATGCATATGATACAATGCAATGCATGATATGATACAAGATGCAAAAGAAACAAAGAGAAATAAAAGCAAGATAAAAGCAAAAACTAAACTACAGAAGCTATTTCTTACTAAAAGGAATAGCATACTATCCCTGATTAAAAGGGATAGCACACTCCAAGCTCACCTCTCAAGCGCGTAAAAGCGTCAAACTCTAGGGGCTTGGTAAAGATATCGGCCAACTGGTTTGCAGATACTACATGGACTAAGTCTATGTAGTGATCTCTCAGAAAGTGAAACCTCACATCTATGTGTTTGGTTCTAGAGTGCAAGACGGGGTTCTTAGCTATAGAAATAGCAGAAATAGAGTCAACTAGGAAAGGGATCCTACCAAACCTAAGGCCGAAATCACTAAGGGTGACTTTCATCCATAAAAGCTGGGAGCAGCAACTAGCAGCAGCAACATATTCTGCTTCAGTGGTGGAAAGAGGTACACTAGCTTGCTTGCGGGAAGACCAAGAGACAAGAGAGGTTCCTAAGAGTTGGCATGTGCCAGAGATTGACTTGCGATCAATCCGGCAGCCAGCATGGTCAGCATCTGAGAACCCTCTAAGAGAAAGAGAAGAACCCGAGGAATACCAAAGACCAAGCCCAGGAGTGAATTTCAGATACCTGAAAATGCGCTTCACCGCTTGATGGTGAGAAGTCCTAGGAGAAGCCTGGTAGCGCGCACAAAAGCAGACCGTGAACCGAATGTCCGGCCTGGTCGCCGTCAGGTATAGAAATGAGCAGATCATCCCTCGAAATTCCTTCTGGTCCACCGCCTCCCCATCTTTATCAGCATCAAGCGCCGTGTTTGTACTCATAGGAGTTGTCATGGGTTTAGAGTCACCCATGTTAAACTTCTTGAGTATGTCCCTTGTGTACTTGGCTTGATGGACGAAGGTACCCTCAAGGCCTTGCTTGATCTGCAGCCCGAGGAAGAACTGGAGCTCACCCATAAGACTCATCTCAAATTCCCTGCTCATCTGTTCAGCAAAACTAGACGCCAAAGCGTGAGATGAACCACCAAAGATTATGTCGTCAACATATATCTGAACTATCAGGGTGTCATCGCCACGATTCAACAAAAACAAGGTCATGTCTACTGAACCCATCACAAACCAAGACTTGAGCAGAAAACTCTTCAACCTAGCATACCATTGCTTCAGACCATAAAGGGCTTTCCTCAACTTATACACCCGGTCTGGAAACTTGGCACTCTCAAAGCTAGGAGGTTGTCTCACATATACCTCCTCCTCTATGAACCCGTTCAGGAAAGCAGACTTGACATCCATTTGCTGAAGTTTGAAGCCTTTAGAGGCCACAAAGGGAAGCAAAATCCTAATGGCTTCCAAACGAGCTACAGGGGCAAAGGTCTCCTCATAATCTATCCCCTCCTTCTGACAGAAACCCTGGGCTACCAATCTCGCTTTGTTCCTCACAACCATCCCATCCTCACCCTGTTTGTTTTTGAAAACCCACTTGGTACCTATAGGGCGATAGTTTGGTGGAGATTCAACTAAATCCTAGACATGGTTTCTCTCAAAGTTCTCTAACTCCTCATGCATGGCGTTCACCCAGTTAGGATCAGATAATGCATGTGACACATCCCGGGGCTCAAAAGAAGCAACATATGCAGAGTGGAAGAAAAAGGCTAGAGAAGTAACCGAAGAGCATGTGACACGCTGGTGAATGTCTCCAATCATCCTATGTGGAGGGTGATCCCGCTGGACCTATCAAGATGGAACAACCTCGGAGGTCACCTCCCCTGCGTCCTCAGCGGGGCCAGCCTCTGCATGAGCTTGCTGTCGGGGAAGTGAGGAGGAAGCCGTGGACAAGGGTCCTCCTTCATCATCTGAGCTCGTAGCAAAGGGGGCAGGAGCTGCAGCCGGTGCAGAGGCTCCTGCATCACCAACATCAATTGCACCTTCCTCATCCTCAAAGATGGGGGTGCCTTCTTCATTATCACCTGAAAGCTCAAAGGCAGGGGTTGTGCAGGGCATAGTTTCATCAAAAGAAACCTCACAAGTCTCAACAACTTTCTTGGCCTCCAAAATCCACACAAAAGCCCTAGAACTAGAAGCATACCCAAGAAAAATCCCATCCAGACAACGAGACTCAAACTAGTCCAGATGCCCCGCCTTCTTAAGCACAAAGCACCTGCAGCCAAACGCTCGCAATTGCTTGACGCTGCGCTGCCTACCAAACTGAAGTTCATACGAGGTCCTCCCAAGGAAAGCTCGCAAGAAGATCCGGTTCGCAATGTAACAGGCCGTATTCACTGCCTCAGCCCAAAAGCGCCTCGGAGTCCTATGCTCATCAAGCATCGTCCGTGCCATCTCAACAAGTGTGCGGTTCTTGTGTTCCACAACACCGTTCTGCGGTGGGGTATATGGAGAAGAAAACTGGTGCTCAAGACCTAAGTCACGATAGAAGTTTTCGAAACGAGAGTTTCTGAATTCTTCGCCATTGCCACTGCGGATAGCCCTCATGGCCTTATGACTCTCGTTTCTCAACCTCAATACCAGATCCCGAACAAAACCAAACGCCTCATCCTTAAACTCCATGAAAAATACCCACGAGAACCACGAAAAATCGTCCACAACAACAAGCACGTACCACTTCCCACTGACCGACGCTACCCAAACGGGACCTACTGTATCCATATGGAGTAGCTCACCCGGATAGGAGGTCATAACCTGAGACATAGGAATGTGAGAAGCGACAACCATCTTGCCATGACGACAGGGGTGGCAAACTAAGTCCTTCTCAGCTCTCAACTTGGGCAATCCTCGGATTAGGCCCATTGAACTCAACCTGACTAGCAGATCAAAGCTCAAGTGACCAAACCTCCTATGCCACTTCCAAATATCAGCAGAAGGACTAGCAACCAAACAGCGAGCAGGTCCAGAAACAGATGTGAGGTCGACCCTAAAAACCTGACCAAAAGGCAGCAAAGAGCAAACAAGGGTCTCCTCAGCATCAAGAACACAGCACACACCCTTCTTAAAACGAATCTCAAATCCTTCATCGAGAAGTTGCGAAACAGAGACCAAATTGAACCCTAAATTCCGGACAAAAGCAACTTCTCTCAGGGAAAGCTTAGCAGATAGCGAAACAGAACCAACACCCAACACTTTACCTTGACCATTGTCCCCGAATATGATGTACTCCTTGGTGCTCACGGGGTTGAGGTTGGAGAACCACTTACGGTGCCCTGTCATGTGCCTAGAGCAACCGGAGTCCATGATCCACACGTCCTCCATGCCTCGATCCTGAAAAGTCAAGTAAAGTGATGGTGAGCAAACGGTCTGGCACTGGGGTTAGTACCAAAACTGTTGTACCAGTGCCGAGCCATCTGCTCAAAAGTGTGATAAGCACAGTCAAAGAAATCACCACGACTGGAGTAACCACGACCCTCAAAGCGTGGCCTCTCAAGCTCTCTCACAAACCCTCGGTCACGAGGTCCGTAGCCACACTGAAAACGACCAGGAGCTCAACCGACAAAGTGTCTCTCACCACTAGGAGCACGAGCCTGAAAGCCGCCTCCTCTCTCACCACCAGCAAAGCGGTCTCTCATCTCACCGCGGTGGGGAGGATCTTGCCTACCACCCTGGTAGAACTGATCATGGTTCCCCCAAGCTCTCCTCTGCCTCTCAACCCTCTTCCTCCTAAAGCAAAACTCCTCTAGGTGGCCATTCCGCAGGCAAAACTCACAGTGGTAGACAGACCTCCTAGGAACTGGGTTAGGCTAGGACTTGGGCTTAGGTGGTGTGGCCTTGGGTGGCTCAGGCTGCTGAACTGGCTTCTTGCCCTTGGGCTTAAGCTCTTCCTCAACAATCTTGTCAAGCTTAGCCTTGGAAGGCTTGGGTGTCCAATACTGCTTCTTCGGGGCAGCCTTCGGTGGCTCATGGTAAACCCCATCAACAGTCTCTCCTGGCTAGGTAGGTGCAGTCTTGACCTTAACTGGGGCACTCTTCTCACCCGGAGTGCTGCACTCTCCAAACCCAACACTACTCGTCTCACCCTCGACTCTCTTGGTGCTCTCTATGATCATCTCTAGTTGGGGTTGCCTCACATATACCCAACTGAGCACCTCTCTCAACCTGTTTTTGTCTTCTTTCAAAGACAACACCTCCTCCCTCAGATCCTCCAGAATTACAGTCTGGGCAGCACAAGTGTCACAGTCTAGGGAGGGAACTACAGCAGCTTTCTCCAACTTCCTAATGGTGGCATCCCTATCCACCAGCGGCATCCTAAGGGTTAGGCAGTTCTCACAAGTGTTAGTAGGTGCTGAAAGCACCTCAAAGTCAGCTCTCAACTGCCCTAACTCACCTCTCAAAGTAGGACAGACCATACACAGGACAAGAGCTCCACAAAATATCAAGTCATTTGGAGCACGTTTGACCACTAAACTAAACACCGGACGAAATAGATAATCACCAGACGCTATAGACAGACAGAAAAACAGCCACACGAAACTTGAACTTCCGAAGCCAAAACTTGACCAAACCTTCACCAAACTTCACAAAATTTTGCATACGCTAACCTAGCACTATTCCAAAGCTATTCCCAAAAGATCTATTGAAAAAAATCAAGGGATTAGCGGGAATTTCAGATCTCGTGAAGAGGTGAATATTTGGGCAAGAAAGGGGAACGCTCAAGAACAACTTGCTTGTGACAATCCTTCGGGATTAAGATGTTCTAAGACATAATATCCACGTCCTTGGAAGTCCAAAACACAAGGAAAACAAAGGATCAAACCTTAGCCAAAGCAAACACCCAAAAAGACAAGGATTGAAGCCAAAAACCAAAGAGAACAAGGGGAGGAGAAGCACACAAAGTTGCTGCACGAAACCACTTCAATTATGAGCCTCAAAAGGAGTCTTAGGTCAGATTACAATGAAGGATTTCATCCCAAGCAACCACCCTCACCTTCCCTCTTGATTTGGAGGCTAGATCTCACCCCAACCGTTCTAAACTTGGAGCTCAAAGCTTGAGGATGAAAATTACCCTAAGTAAATGAAAACCTAGCTGCCAAGACTACCTCTAATGACCAGTTCTTAGGCTATTTATACATCGGTTCAGTTTTGGCATTTTTACACATAGACCCCTAACACTAGAAACGCCCGGAGGGGCTAAAACATAAAAGAAACCGAAATATCGGGGACGGACGACCACGATGAAGACTTGATCTTCTTAGCTTCCACGCAATTTTCGGATGTCCTCCACATGGCCAGTAGTCCAATCCGCCTTTGCACCCCCGGTTTTGAAGTCAGAAACCGGGAAACTTTAGGAAGTCTCCGTCTGGGCCGAACTTGGCCCATCTTCTCTATCTTGGCGAGTCGTTGCCCAACTCACCAAGCCTTGGGTAGCTTGGGTGGCGGTTTTGAGCCGAAGCCGTCAAAGCCTCCCTCACACGCCTTCGCACCATGCACTCGGGTTGGAGCACCACGGTGGCACTCGGCTTCTCCAGTCCATCGGAGTCGCCTTACAGTCCATCGGAGGGCTTACACCACCGTTGCCGAGCCGCCCCTCCGTGTACCGAGCTCCCATGGCCGACCGACGCCGAGCATTGCCTCCGGTCCATTGGAGGGCTTTTGCCTCAGTCCATCGAGGTCTTCAACATCTACCTCCAGTCCATCGGAGGGCTTTAGCTCATTGACAATCACTCATCACACCAGGAGAGCGATGAGGCCGGTCCATTGGCTCTCAAAAACCGAAGAGGGAAGCAGCAGATACGGCAACGGCATGCAAACAACATCATTCAGTCCACCCGTAGAGCCGTAGGAGGCAGCAGGTCGGGAACAGTGGAATGGCAAGTAGCTGGGCACAGCAGGGCGAGGCAGCGGTGAGGCGCAGTGGGAGGAGGTGTACGGCGAGAGGAAGAGCGTGGGCAGCAGGAACGGAACCGATCACGGAAGGATGCGGCGTGCGAGTACTGACCTCATCGATGGGCGAGGGGACGAAGCTGGAGGCGAGTAGATCCCTAGTGAGGGCAAAGATGGAACAGAGCGGCGCGGTGGCCGGGAAGCCGAGGGGGGAGGGGCGCGGAGGCACGGCGAAAATGGCGAAGACGGAAGGGCGTAGCCTGGCGGCGGAAGCTCCGAGAGAGGCACCGGAAGGTCCCGACTACGGACGGCAATACAACAGCGGGGAAAACCGGGCCGGAGTTCCCAGCCGTAGGCCCAGCAATGCAGAGGGGGCCACGATAGTGTGGGTGAAGGTGGGAGCCGCAGGCCGCTGGGCGGACACGCGCTCGCCGTCGCCCAGGAGAAGGACGCCCGCGGGGACACGCGGGCACGCGTCATGCGTGGATTGGCACGCGACGCTGGGAGCCGTCTGGTGGTGGCGATTTCTTCATAGGTAAGGAGGTACATATTTGGAAAAATATGATAAAAAGTTGATAAAAAATGGATAGCATGATAGCACAACTTGCATATATTTCATCATGAGAGTATATATTAGAAGCATTATAAAAACATGTCAGAGCATATCCAAATCACAGACCAGTAAACATCACATTCAACCATCTAAACGACAAATCCTAACAAAGTAGCTTAGCCTCTGCGAAGTTGCTTTATTATTATTATTATTATTATTATTATTATTATTATTATTTTGCCTCTCATCTAGGTACAATTGTAATATCTACTCATGTACACAACACACATCACCACTACACATGCACACTTCACTCACACCATGCGTACACCAACAGACCTACAACTACGCACAGATTATAGCACTTGCACTTCCCCTTCCTACTCAGCAGCACTTGGGCTCCAACTTCAAGTTGTAAAGATAGAAGACTTATGACTAAATATTGCAGCTGGACTTCATATTGCAAAGACAAAAATTGTGTGTAAATTGACAATGAATTAGGAAAATGAAGTGCGTTGGGTAGCTAAGCATTAATCACTCACATTAAGTAATGTGTCTTAGCTCTAGGCCTCGCCGGCGTGCCCCTCACCGAGCCACAGGTACTTGCGCCCCTCGCTAGCGTGCCCTCTCTCGCCAAGCCACGGGGACGCATGCTCCCTGGAGGCGTGCCCCCTCCCAGAGCTGTGAGGCCACCCATGCTGCCCGCTAGTGCGCCCCCTCATCGAGACATGGGGCCGCCCGCGTCCCTTGCTGGCACACCCCCTCACAAAGAACCGCGGGGCCGCCCACACCGCCCACCTCTGCACCCCTGTTGGCGGTCGATAAAACCCATTTCGACCACCAACATTTCATGTTTTAGAGTATACTTTACCAAGTTTTCACTAATCTCTAACTAGTTTCATGAGTTGTGCACAAAGGTTGTATGCAGGAGCTTTACATAGTCAAAACCACATGAAAATGGATAAGACAAAGGCAATGAAGCAAAGGAGAGCTATGGTCCAGAAAACCAGGCCGGCCGACCACCATCACAGGTCGGCCGACCTCAGGCCCACCAGCTCTAGGGGCCAAGTCGGCCGACCACAGGCCCAGGTCGGCCGACCTCCCCCCTGGTCGCCCGACCTTGCCACATTGCCAATTTCGACCTGCATGCAAAGAAACACAAAAGATGTTAAATGCAACCGTTAGATCAAGAATCCAATGCATCCAAGGGCTGAAAGGACTTCGCACAAGGGATCGATGACATCAGCAATCCGAGGGAGAGAACATGTAGCCAATAAGAGGTCGCCTAACCTTATCCCAAGGTCGGCCGACCTAGTACCGACCTCGTTTTGCACGTGCCTTAACCGCCACAACCGCCAACCGACATTCGGAGCACATCACAGCCGAAGGATCAAGGAAGGCGGTGCATCGGATGGTCGCCCGACCTGGGTTTGTGTGTATTTTCCCGTTGTTATCCACTCTTCTGTTTCATTTTAAATCGTTTAATATGTCAGCATCTAATAGACATCCAAACTAGAGGCAAACGGAGGCTTTGTTTTAAAAGCACGAGGTCAAAATCACAAAGTTTCAAAGAAGGGACAAAATCACAATTGACATCCACAGTAAGGGTAAAAACACCAATCTTTCAAAAAAATTATGAATACAAATACTCAAATATATGTCTTGGATTCTTGGGCTACATGAGAACAGCGTATATATTTATTACTTATTTACTTCACACATGTTTTATTAATAATCAACATACTCATAACTGTACCGAATATTCATCATATTCATTCAACACCCAACAATCAAATACTTAGCAGTAATTCAATAATTTATTGAGTGATTTTATGGTGATTAGAAAAGGTACCCACCGGTACCAGGCGGTATTGAAAGTCACTGGGACCGTAAGCCGACGTTCTATGAGGGAGTGAATTAGGATTCTAAAAACCAAGACTCTCTAAAAATAATTAATAAAACATATGCAAGATAAATAAGATATGTGCTCTAAGATTATGCTAAGTGTTGCTAACTCTACCGAATTTTGGTCTAGCAACCTAGTTCCACCTAGAAACGCGTGAGAATTACTTATATAGCTCTAGAAAAGTTGGTGCTTCGTTTCTTGATTCAAAAATGATAGATCTTCCCTATTTAGCCACAAAACTTTTTTTTGCCTCCACAGCAATTACATGGCGCTCCGGGCTGAGGCGCTAGCGCGTGCGCTGCCTACATGCATCTCTGCCCATCACGCCTTCGCCCAGCGTCCGTGCCTGAGCGCTGATGCTTGCCAATATGTTTTACCACAGGTACATGCTCAGCATGTACTATCTACACCATTAATTTTGGGGCTATGAACGATGAGATTTGAATGGAGGAGAAAGAAACTGCTAAAGTATAAATAAATCTGAGCCACAGGATAAAAAATGAATGGCTTAGATAAGCCCCGCTCAACATGTACCTGCGGAAAAACCGCTTTACTGATGGCTGCGCCTCCTGCACCTCAGCACACGTGCGCCGCCTGCATCTATGCCCACGTGCCGCCCGTGCCTCCGCATCAGCCGGGTGCACCGCTGGCTCTGCCTTCGACCGTAGCCTGGCCTGTCCTCCTCTCCGGCCTGTCACCGTGGACGCACATGACAGAAAAAAAGCAGCCGAGAAAAGAGCAAAAACCGTCGTTTTACCCCCAAGTTAACACCGTTAGACCAAGTGCCATGGAAGGTAAAAAAAATTTGGCCAAGCGAGGATTTATAATTTTGAGGTCAAGGAAGGAAGCACTAACAAAAAAAGTAATTCTCTCTGCAGAAAACTAACTAGTTTAGGACACAATTGCAAATTGTAAATGCGGAAGTTAAAGATACAGATAGAGTGATTTGCGAACTTCTGTCGAAGATGGCGACGTATGCATGTCGAGGAATAAAATACACGGGCGGTCCTTGAACTTTATGTCACTTATATCTCCGAACTTAGAAAACCAGGATTTCGGGTCTCTAAACTTAGCTAGTGTGTTATCTAGGTTCCAAAACTGCTTTTTGAAACCGCTTTTCATTCTCCAGTGCTAACGTGGCAGTCTGACATACAATCTAAGTCCTTAAACTTGGCTAGTGGTATCATCTGGGTCTCTAAACTTGGATAGAAATATCATCTAAGTCTTGAATCGCTCTCTATCAATACTTCTCTCGCCATCGTTAGAAGTGCCAGCAGTGCAGAATGGTGCCGAAAGGGACAAATAGGAGAATGCCAGTGTGAGGATGGCTAGGACTCCTCCCACTGTCAGCGTTCCTCCTGATGATGGCGAAGAATGGAGGCGAGAGGAGTACCGACCAACATGGTTAAACTTTTCATACGAAATCTCACTAGTTTCAGTGTTTTTTCGTTTCTAGTCTGGTACGAAAAGCCTATTCAGTTTTGAATTTTAAAATTTTTGTCCCCAAATGAAAAAAAAATTATAGAAATGTTTCGCAATGATTTCGGTGTTTTTTCGACCGAAAAGATAATTTTTGCCATGTAAAAATGAAATATTTTGGACCTAGATTGTGTCAGCACCAGAGAACGAAAAGCGGTTTTAGAAAACGGTTTTGGGATTTAGATGACACACTAGCCAAGTTTAGGGACCCGGAATCCTAGTTTTCTAAGTTTTGGGACCTAAGGGACACACGTTGCCAAATTCGAGGACCGCCAGTGTGTTTTACTCCATGTCGAGCAACCTATTGACCGCACACTGGAAGCCACCAGCAGTCCAAATGTGTCCGGCCCTGCCTCTGCATTCCGTTCCGACGAGCCTCTTAGTTAGTGTTTGATCAGTGGGACGGAGTGGAATGGAACCATTCCATCCCACCAATTCTAGTGTTTGGTTGAAAGGCTGAGGAATAGATCCGTTCCGGAAAAGATAATATTCTCTCCAGATTCGGGACGGGCACATTCTGAAAAAATTCTGGAACGCAACCGTTCTACCTGAAATGTGAGACTGACAGTGGGTCCGAGCTCGAAATTTGGGACGGAGCCATTCCATTCCTGAAATCTAGGACAGAACCATTCCATTCCTAGAATCTGGGACAGAACCATTCCATTCCACCTTACTCTCCAACGAAACGTTACCTTGGGAGGCAAAGTAGGATGGGATGGGACCATCCCTAATTTCAGGGGCGGGATGGGGCCAACCTATCCCATCTCATTGTTTGGTTGGAGGGGATGGTGAAGGTAGGACCGACGCCTAAGAGGGGGGTGAATTAGTCTTTCTAAAAACAAGGCTCACTAAAAACTACAACTACTAAGCAAAACCTATGCAAATAAAACTAGCTAAGTGCACTGAGGTTTTGCTAAGTGTTGCTACTTCTATCATGGCCAAGTCTTGCAATCTAGTTTCACCTAGAAACTAACTTATCTAGCTAGTCTAGAAAAGTAAGCACACAATTGCAAGAATGTAAATGCGAAGGCTAAGGAGATGAGATAGAGAATGCAAACTCCCGTAGACGATGACGATGATGGCACACGGTGAAGACATGGAGATTTTTTTCCCGATGTTCGGGGAGACTTACGGTCTCTACCCCCTACTCCTCGTTTGCGCTCCACTAAGGGCTTTGCACTCGTGTAGTCCTCAAAGAAATACGGCCTCGCCCTTTGAAAGGGTGGAGGTTGGCAAAGTGACTTAGTCTTTGCCTAAACAAGCAACTCCGTGAGCACGCGCCTAGAAAGCCGGAAAATCCAGTTCGGACCTTGCTCATACAATCCTCGGGACTACTATTGGTTAATCTTTGTCCTCCCTAGGGAAAGTAAACAAGACGGCCAGGGCAGCTAGCTCGAAATCCGAGAAATCTAATACCCCCCTGAATGAAGAAGTAGTGGGGCCCCCTGCCCGCCCACGTATGCGCCTTTATTTAGATTCTAACTAAATATTATACTGAACTTCCGCGAAAGTCAAGCAACCCCGGTCGGGTCTCCGGATATCCTCGGTACATACCCACCCGAACCTATCTCTCGCGTGGTCCTCCCGTACCACGGCCTGGCCCACGCAAGGGTAGAGAATGGATAGGTTGCTGGGGTCTTCCAAGTCCTTCTCGCGGAGCTACCCCGCCGTCTTCACTATGGGAAGCTTCGGCCAACTAACCGAGGGCCTTCCTCCCTCTCACAAGATGGTGGCGGCCACTCCACACTCTGGAGGGTCTCGCAAGACTTACAGCCGCACTTGATACAAGGTCGTGCACGCAGACATGGATACTAGACAAATAGACCTAAGCCAAGATGCTAACATGCTCTTGCTATGCCAGGATATGTCTATTTGCTCATATGGTGGTTGGGCTCACAAATGTGGTTGCTACACTTCAAATGGGCATGGAGGATGTGTATCAACACTTGTACTAGCTCAGGATACTCCAACCATAATGGGGAGGCCGGCCAAGGGGGTATATATAGCCCTCACCTCCAAAACTAGCCGTTGGGGGCTTTTTCAGCTTTTCTGTGTACCTACACCACCGGACTGTCCGGTGCGTGTAAATTGCCCCTTCTTTGAGTCGACCGTTGCTCTGACAATATAGTCGTTGGAGCCACCGGACTGTCCGGTGGCACCACCGGACTGTCCGGTGCGTTGTAGCACCGGGTCTTCGTCTTGGAATGCTCTCAGTCTATATCGTCCGGTGGCACCACCGGACTGTCCGGTGGTGAGCCACCGGACTGTCCGGCGGTAGGTTTTGTGCCGAACTTCGCCCCTTTTCTTCTCAGCTTATATCGTCCGGTGGTGAACCATCGGACTGTCCGGTGCATGTAATTTTGCACTGGTTTTTCAGCGTTTGTCTTGGCTCCTTGTAGGCACTAGACTGTCCAGTGCTGCACCACCGGACTGTCTGGTGTATATATTTTTTTCTGTTCTTGAGCCTAAAAATCGGCCCGCTGACCGGTCAGCGGGACCGCCGAGTCAGGACCTTCGCTTTTAACTTGATGGCGGCTTAGATCTTTTCTTGTGTCTTTTAGATCCTCCTTTGAGATGTTTGTACCCCAAGTCCACCAATTACACCCTGAGACTTTATAAAAAAACACTTGCACACCAATATTAGTTCCATGTCACGTGTTGTCAGTTCAACTATCAAAATCACATATGGGGACTAAGCACGAGGCTTAGGACCCATTTTCCTTACAGATAGGACGATTACATTCCTCGTTTGGTTGGAGGGACGAGAACAAAAAGGACGAGAGATTGACATGTGGGGCCCCTAGTCAGCCTTCCTCCCTTCTTCTTCCTCCTGACGCGCCGCCTGCTACTCGCCTCCCACCTCCGCTCGTCTCCACTTCCGCTCCGCGCGCTCGCCTCCGCTCTGCACCGCGCCGCCTCCGCCTGCCTCTGTGCCTCGCTCGCCGCCACCTCCGCTGCGCCGCCTCCGCCTGCCTCCGCGTTGAGCTCACCTCCATCTTCGCGCCGCGCCGCCTCCGCCTCCGGCGACGGGCCGCACTGCGCCGCTCCGCCATGGCCCACGGCCGAGCTGCCGAGCTCCGTCCCACTCCGCCATGGCCTCTACCGCTGCGCCGCGGCGCCGCTCCGTCCCGCTGCCGAGCTGCGGCGGGCGGGAGGGCGTCGGAGCTACGGCGGACGGTCGTCGGAGCTGCGGCGAGCGGACGGGCAGCCAAGCCGCGGTGGGCGGCCGAGCGCTTCGTGCGGGCGACGGGCGAGGGATGGCGTGATCCCTCGTTCCGAAAGGGACGGTGAGGGATGGGATCTGAAGGGAATATTCCTACGTGGGATGGTCCCGTCCTTTGCTGGTCCCCAAACCAAACAGTGCCAAAAGTGAGATCGCCCGGGTCCATCCCACTTCGCCCAGGAGCCAAAACACTACCTTAATTTGTGTTCTGCTGCCTGTGCGCGTACGAGTACGAGTACGACGATACGAGCAAGGGGGAGGAAATAGGTACAACAACTGCCATGTCTATATGTGTAGATCGATGCGCACTCTGTCTGCCGCGCCGCGGTGGTGGTTGCCACCACTCGCGAGCGGGCGCGTCTCCCACTGCAAATATATACTCGTGTGCACGCCGATCCGAGCGCCTCCGATCCGTACGTCGTCGTCCCCACTCCCCAGCGTAACTTCCTCCTCCCAAGAGAGCCAAGAGACGACCACGCGCGCGAAACAAAGAAGCCGGCCGGCCGATCGATCGATCGTCTCAAGCGCGCGGCGGCCGCCGGCAAGGCGGCGGCGGCGACGACGACGACGATGGACGACGTGATCGACGTCGACGGCGCAAGCAACGTGGTGGGTCTCATCGGCAACTTCATTTCGTTCGGGCTGTTCCTCTCCCCGCTGCCGACGTTCGCGACGATCCTCCGCAACCGCGACGTGGAGCGCTTCGCGGCGGACCCGTACGTGGCGGCGTTCCTCAACTGCGCGCTGTGGGTGCTCTACGGGCTCCCCTGCGTGCACCCCGGCAGCGCCCTCGTCCTCACCGTCAACGCCGTGGGCGCCGCCATCGAGACCGCCTACCTCTGCATCTACGTGGCACACGCGCCCCGGCCGCGCTGGCGCCGCGTTGGGGCGCTGCGCGCGCTCGCCGCGGGGCTCGCCTCCCTCGGCGCCGTCGCCGCCGGCGTGCTCCTCGGCGCGAAGACCCACGAGCGCCGCTCGTTCGTCGTGGGCTCCGTCGGCGTCGTCTTCGGCACGCTCATGTACGCCGCGCCGCTAACCGTCGTCAGGCAGGTCGTCGCCACCAGGAGCGCCCGGTACATGCCCTTCATGCTCTCCTTGGCCGGGTTCCTCAACGCCATCTGCTGGACCACCTACGCCGTCATGAGACGAGACGTCTTCATCGCGGTCAGTCAGCAATTGTAGGCTCCATGCATGCACTTAGTATACATGTTAGTAATTATCATCATGTTAATGTTATCATGCATTTCCGGTCACTCCCACATGCACATGTAGATCCCGAACGGCATGGGAACGCTGCTGGGGTTGGCGCAGCTCATCCTCTACTTCTGCTACTACGAGAACGGGACGACGGCGGCCAGCAGCGACAAGGCACTGGAGCTGCCGGTGACGGCCACGGCCAGCGACGACGGCCACAACACTAGCATGTAGTCGTCCGGTCACGCTAGGTGTACTACGTGTAAGTGGTGGTTAATTGTCTGTACAGGTACTGTATACGTACGTATATACAGTATGATGCATGGTACGGTAGTAGTATAGGTGTATGATGCATGGGCATGCACGCACGCATGTAACTCGTTGACGGTTGATCCACAAATAAATACAACGATGCACATCGTCAACCAAAAAATTGCTGTTCATTTGGTGCTAATAAGGGACTCGTCCCTTTATTTCCTGTGCCTGCTAGTCTTTTCAAGTTTTTATCCCCAAGTTTCTAAATTCTACTCCTGGTAGATAGTAAAATAATAGGCCATTGTTTAGTGCAGATGCGCAAAGACTGTTTCGTTTGCTAGTTGCTTCGTGGACCTTGTGTTCTAGCTCGTTGCTGAACTTGAGCTTGACTTATTGCCGAACGATTGCATATTTTCCTATTCCATTGCATATATAATAACTGCGTGAACGGATGAACTCTCCGCGCGATGCCGCAGCAATACTAGGGATATCAATGCATACATAGAGTTGTCGAAAATTGGTAAAATATAAGGTCTTAGTGAATTGTGATGTGACATTGAATTTAGCGTAATCTTGTGATGATGTGGCTTCAGGTTAAGAGAAAAATAGGGAGTGGCAGATATAGTAAAATAATAGGCCATTGTTTAGTGCAGATATGCTATGATTTGTTTGCTACTCCCTCTGTCCCAATTTATTAGTTGCTTGACTGTTGACACTTAATTTGACCAACTTGTCTAATATATTATATACTAAACCCAATCACAACGAAAATAAATGACAATTATGAAAAAAAATTGAATAAGATGAGAAGGTCAAACTTGGCATCAAAAAACGACATATAAATTGGGGCCGATGGAGTAGTTGATATATGAACCTTGGTGCCTCGTGGCTAAACTTGAGCTTGCCTATTACCGAAAGATACTGGATGAATTTCTCGCACATTGCTGCGGAAAAGATAGCAACACATTTGTCAAAAAGAAAAGCACTGCAGGCATAGAATTAAAATTCGAGGGACATAGAGTTGTAGAAAATCAATAGTTTTGCATTGTACATGTACGCACAGAGAAAAGTTTAAAATATGAGGCGGTTGGATGCATGTATCGCTTTTTTTTAGGAGAATATGCACGCATCGCTGAGAATGATCTTAGTAGAGTCGAGATTTCCAACTGTACACGGTGATTCCATCCAACAAATCAAAGGGCTTTTATCAAAGGAAAAAGTGCGCCACGGGTCCTTCAACTTGTAGCCGAGTCCAGATTTCGTCCTTAAACCGCAAAACTAGGAATGACGTGTCCTTGAACTTGTAAAACCGGCCATGTTACATCCCTCGGGTGTTTTGGTGGTGGTTTTGCGTGACGTGGCACTGGAGGACCCACGTGTCAGTGCCATTCGGCGGTGGGCCCACATGTCAGCCATAGCTATTTTCCCCGATGGCGCCACAAATCCCCTCGGCCCTCCTCATCGGCGACAAACCTCTGACACGGCACCCGCTGCAGCCGCTAGACCTCGCGCGGGGCCCTCTGTCGTGTGCGGCTCCCTCCGCCGGATCGACATCGCCCGCGGCTCGCCACGTCGGCCCTCGCGCATGGAGTCCGCCGCTCACCCCGTCGGCTCTCGCGGCGCCCGCGACCACTGCTAGACCTCGCAAGGGGCCCTCAGCCGGACCTCGCACGAGGAACCCGCCGCTACGGCGCTCCTCACTGGCACCAGCCCCAGCTCTGCGCGGACCTCGCACTCATGGAGCTCCCCGACAAGGCGGGCGAGGTCCGCGAGCCCGAGGACCGCCGCTGCGGTGTCGTCTCCCACTTCCCCGACCCTGCAGCCGCGGACCTTAGGAGCTGCAATGGTGGCAGCGTCATGCACACGGAGGTGGCCGGCGGCGGGATCCACAAGTGAGGGCGGACGGAGGGCTTCGTGCGCGATGGCCAGCGCGGCCCGCGGCGGGCTCCCTGTGCAAGGTCCGGCGGCGAGCAGCGGCAAGCGGAGGGCCCCACATGAGCGGCGCGCTCCGCGCGTGAAAGCTGGCGCGACGAGCGGCGGGCTCCGCATGCTAGGTCCGGTGGAGGGAGCCTAGGCTCGTGGTGCCCGCGGCGGAGGAGAGGGCAGGCCAGTTTTACAAGTTCAACGACACGCTATTCCTGATTTTGCGGTTTAAGGACGAAACCTGGACTCGGAAGTTGAAGAACCCGTAGTGGACTTTTTCCTTTATAAAAAAACAAATCAAAGGGCATGATCCTTGATACGTTAGGCCCATGCCGGCACGGTCCAAGGGGATATCATTCTTGGGCCGTTCCCAAATGCACGTAGTGCTAGAGCCCAACATTAATGTACCGAGTTAATTCGGATGGTTTTATATAATATTAGCGGAATTCGTCAAACCCGTGCAAGCATGCACTTCAGTTTTGAGGCCGTGCGCGTCAAATCAATCCAGCCCGTCGACATCCAAACAAAGTCCCAAGCAAGAGAAACACCTAATTCCTAGTATAGTACTTTATTTCTGGAGAAAAGAACACCTCACTTTCGGCGGGACAACTGGATAAAATAACATGGTTTTCTTCGTACAGTAGGCAGACGGCAGGCGTCTACTCAGCACTGCCACCTTTTGACGTGAGCCTATGACTAAACCAAGTTCAGCGTCGGTCTCTTAGCAATAACCTCTGCACAGCATTTTCCTTTTTAAGAACATTTTCAACGTGACCTAGCTAGTTTCATCATCGCGTCTCTGTCTTCTAGCGTGGACAGAAAAACAGAAATATAATGGCCACATGCATGCATATTCAAGTTATCAAATACGGAGTACTGTGTAGAGGCGGCGCAATTTGTGTATCGACCCTTGCATCCCTGCTATTATAACTTATGGCCTTTTCTGCTACATTTTGCTCGTCCTTTTTTTATCTCGCTCAAAAACAAATAAGAATACTTACTCTTTTCATTCCCATTTTATAAGTCGTTTGATTTTTTTTACATCAAATTTGACCAACTCGTTTTATTCAAAAAATTTACGAAAATATAAAAAATCCAAATCATAATTAAAGTATATTTTATGCTAAACTAAATAAAAAAATAAATCATAATTATGAATTTTTTGAATAAACCGAGTAAATCAAACTTGCTATAAAAAAATCAAACAGCATATAAATTTGAACGGAGAGAATATGATTTAGTTTGAATTCAAAAATACTGAAACCGTGCTTTAGTCTTGGTTCTGTGTGCACGTGTCCGACCAATTTTTAATTTTTTTTTTTATGTCTGGCAGTCTGATTCCAGAGATAATGCATGTGGTACCAAACTTGCAAATTAAACCGGTTGCGCTCAAAACCTCAGGATTTTAGTTCCCATATACATGAACGTGACATGTGGGGCCCTTGGGCAGGCAGGCAGGCAGGCAGGCAGGCGCAGGCACAGGCCAGACCGCCATGCTATTGGCTTCGTGGTGGGCCGCCATCCACCGTCCATCTTTCCTAGCCCGGCTACCATCCAAACGTTTTGCAGTGGACTGGAGCCCTGTTCCTGTTTGCCTTTTCCCCTCATCCCCTGCCCTTCCAAAATTCCACAGCATCCGCATCCACATCCACCTGGGGAATCCAAGGCCAACCAGAACACCCCCATTTACACGCCTTTCCGGCTTTCTATCTTCCAACTTGAGTTGAGAGAACCAAAATGGTTAGTGGTTCACATAGTTGCTGCTGATAGTTTACGAGTAGGAACTAAAGCCTTCCATAGTTTGGCAGCACGCGCTGATTCTCGTTTCCATATATACAAGGATGATCTTATAAAGTGTACCAAACACTATAGGGAAGCTGCATACACAGATGATATATAAACATTTTTAATAATGTAGCAAGAGGGTTAAGAAAGGATAGAAGAAAAATGTATCTTGAGGAGATACAACTTTGACACGAAATCATAGATAATAAATTTTGAATCATCTAAGTAGCTCACAATTCATACTCTCATATACATATAGCATATAGTTATCATCATGTGGGAATACTATGATACTATGCATTGTGATAGTTGTATTATGCATAGTTTCATATGACATGCCAGCTTTGATATTATGACACTATACAATATACTGAGAATAGCCTTAGTCCATTCATATTTCCTCGATCCTTGCACACTTAGCCCAGGTATTTATCACTATGGAAAAACGTATGCCTCTTGGATAAAGACATGTGTACTCTCTACAAACTATGCGGCGACAACTGTATTGTAGAGTGTCTTATCTATTTGTCTGCATCCATCGATGACCTTTCTTCCTTTTGAATAAAACGAATGATTAAAGATTTTTTTAAATCAGCCGCATTAAATTAAAAAACGGAGAGAGTATAATATATAAATTACTAATCTGCGCATAAAACTTGGTTTAGTTATAGAGTATACATGTGTGTTTGCTTTGTGCCATCATCATGTCGAAGCTCGCCATGAAATGATTTCTTGCGTTCTACTCCTGTTGTTTGGTTGCTACCACAACTAAGAAATGACGTACAACAGGAGCAACAAGCTAGTTCATTTTCACGCGCTAAATATGTTGAAGGTGTAGCGGACATGTCTAGCGTGGTGTTTTGAAGGCAACATTCTAACAGAGACATATTTAGAAAAATATATATTGTTCACAAATTGCCATAACATTTGCAAGGCAGACCTAATATTTAAATATTGGGTATTCAAAATTAAAATAAAAAATCAAAATCCCAAAAGGATAAATAAATAAATACACATGTGATATATATATGTGTGTGTGTGTGTGTGTGTTTTAAAAAAATCATATAGGTATTTGACTAAATACCCATGATTCTATTTGTAAATGGTGGCAATACCACCTACCCATTTGTAACAAATTGTTGTGTGATTTCAATATGTTTTTGTGGCAATATAGTACAGTGGCTATTTGTTTGGATTTGGCGGCCTTTATATAAGTTGTTTCGTCAACAACTCAACATTAATGGGTTCTTTTGATTTTCTTCTCTTATATATGTTTATAAAGAATCAAGTGGAAATTTGTAACATTCCAAAAATGTCACTACCTTGATGAAATATCCTTTCGAATATGATGAACTATATATGAGTGATGACCACCCTCTTTATTCCTTTTCTTTTGGGTTGTTGATAGACACTCTATAGTCATAGCTGCCGAATCTGCAACTGTAGCGACATGAGAATATGATGGTGACAATGAAGATATGGTCAAAGAACTCTTATATAAAATCTAAAGATATATCTTATTCTTTAGCATCTCTTATGAAAATGAAAGAAAGAGGATAAACAGTCAGTGGCTCACATAATATGCAATTTTAGTATTTTACGAATAGGAAGGAGTCTATTATTTGGAAAGCACATTCTGATTTCCGTTTCCATACAAGGATGCTTGATATTTTAATTTACCGTGTGTGAATTTTAGAATCAAGGCCATTTTGAATTCTAAAGGATAAACTATGTGAAAGTGTTCCCATTCAAGCACTCACCAGAAAGGCGCAGATGGTTTGATTATGCTATTCCTGTTTCTATACACTACAGGCACTAGCAAGTCGCAAACACCGAATGCTCATAAAGACATTGCATACGGCCTTACCCTCTACCATACTACGCCTAGTATGCTGTGCATGTGCATCCTTCTTCACTTTTCTTCTTTTCTCGGATGGTAAAATGTATATTAATTGTTACCTCGGTTCCACGGTGAATGCCCATTTAGGATTACAAACTTTCCTTTAAAAAATCAGAATATAACTATTTTAGGTAGTTACCAGAATCAATGGACATTGAAGGATACATACGTCGATTAACCTTATCATTAGTCTATCCTAAAAAAATGCTAGATCAGCTATTTCATGCGATGGATGTAGTAATTACTAGAATCTACTCGCTCTTGTTCATTTGTAATTTTTTTTTTTTTGAAACAGAGGTTTGTTCAGTTTGTGCGGTAGCGGCACCACAATTGCGGGGTTCTCCAGTTGGCATTTGGTTGCTAGCACAACTCAAGTATGCCACAGAAGAGTAGCAACAAACTAGTTCATCCCTGAGTACCAAAAATGTGCCGAAGGTTTGTCGGCTTGCCACCGCTTAGGCATGACCATCATCGGTATGCCATGGCTCTTTAACAAAACCGTCCAAACATAGTCGTTTCCAACACAAATATATATATTTATTGAAAAAGTTTTAATATATAGACCGAGTGCTTATTTGTTTACCTTCTAGATTATATAATTTCTAATGGTGCATGGTTATTTTTTAGATTATACAGGATATGCATATTATATATTTATTAAGTTATTTGAGGTATATGTCACTTTTATCGAGAAGTATATATGACATTTACTATCTTCTTTTAAATTATCCTATAAAGATCCTATGTTCTCTTACATGAGCATGCATATAATCAAATCCAAATTATCCATATCCGTATCTAAAACCCTTCTCATATTCTCAAAGTTTGAATTAAAATTATATAGAATCTAACAATTACCCACACCATTTTTACCCCAAAAAATTCACAACGAATATTTAGAAGACCTCCTAGAAAAAATACATGTTTTTCGTTGACAGAATAGATGTCTCCGAGAAAGATTTTTATTTCCATATATCCTTTTCTATACCCAAAAATGTTTAATGAAAACAAGAGAAACAAACATTGGTGTTTACAGATACCACCCTGACGTCTGTTAAATTCCAGAACCAATTCCCCGGACTTCCCCTCTTCTTCTTCTTCCCCATCGCGTCGCTTATAAACGCCCACGCCCCTCCCGTTCCATTTTCTCCCATTTATTCCTGCGCTTCCTCTCCCTTTCTCCACCAAATATAAACCTCCCAAAAAGCAGGAGAGGCGAACCTCGGAGGAGGAAGGAAGGCTAGGGTTCCCGTTCCGCCGTCGCCTTGGCGAGTGGCGAGATGGCCGCCCCTGCCCCCTCCGCCGCCGCCGCCGCCTCAGCGTCGCCGCCGGCACTGCTGCCGTCGCCGTTCGTGGAGCTCGTCAAGAGCCCCTCCGGCCTCGAGAAGGTCGTGCTCCGTGGCAGTCGGAACTGCTGTGTCGAGGTACCCGATTCCCGCCTTTCCCATCAGACTCCCCAGGGACTCTCGTCGTCTGTCGTCTTTTGTCTGTGCGCGCGTGGAGTGTGAAGGGGCGCGTGCGCGCGGGGTTGCGAATCGGTTCGATTTGGGCGCCGTTTGCGCAGATCCGGCCGGAATTCTGCTGATCCGCGCGGGATTTGGGCGGAATTGATGAGGGTTTTGGTGTTCTAGTGTGCGATTTTGCGTGTCTGTGCCCTGTCCTGGCCGGATCATTATTGGCGCATTGCATGATCCGCGTGTTGCGGACTTGGAATCGAGGGAGTTCAGGTTTTCACGCAGGTATAACTGTTTTACGTTGTGGTTACGACGCGCAGTATTGTGCGTGGAGGTGTTGTTGGGATGGTTAGTGACGATGTGCACGATCGCAATAAAAAAACATGTAGTGTTTTCTGTTGTTTTGTTTTCGTTGATCACTAGGTTTGGTTCTGCAATATACTGCTGTGTAGGTATTAGGAAGATCACGGGTTTTGTAGGCCTTCTAGAAGTATTTAAGTTGCAGGATATTTCTTTCCGATAAATTTGTTTGTACCGTGTTTTTGTACATTAAGTTCCAATCGTTTGTTCCGTATGTTGTTAATTTTCTACAACTAAGTTCTCTGCTGGACAAGGAAAAGTCAACTAGTCAAGTAGTGAGTGGTTTAGTTTGCATCACTATAGTAGTGATCTAGTGGAGGTTCCTGTTTTTTCTATAGCTGTTCTGAGTTTTGATATAAGACTGAGTAAAATGTCAACTGGGTTGCATCTGCTCCTATTTATAAATTGTCTGTACTGTTACTTGTTCGTTTTTTCAACACATATTCTTATATGACATTTCCCACATACATGTTGTCATGTGGTTAGCTTTACCAAATTGGTTAATACGTGCTGTATTTTATTGATGGAAGTAGTCACATATGTCATTTGGCAGAAAACTATTTGTTTCTGAATCTTTTCAGATGAAACTTAGTATACAGGTTCAACTTATCACCCATTGTAATCATGTAAGTTATTGTTGTCTGCTGATGTACTAGTACTTATCTATCAGAATCATCTATATCTTAGATGTACCTTGTCTGTGAAATCAGCACTATAGACCAGTAGTTGATATGTGATGTAAGCTGATTTGTTGATTGTATTCATGTCCGAAACATCAAGTCCTACAGTCATTGTGGACAACATGTAATGTTAGACTACTATTAGCATAACATGCACATCATGCTCTTTTTTCTTTTTGGTAGTGCTTTGTTTTCAATAGATCATGTTATTTCTAGATAATAAACCTAGTAGTGTGTATTCTTAGGTCTACCTTTATGGAGGTCAAGTAACGTCATGGAAGAATGACAATGGGGAAGAATTGCTTTTCCTGAGCAGCAAGGTATGTATTTCATTATCTGTTTTAGAAGTCATTGTTTTCCAAACACATGTCGTCTGATGGTCTGATCATCCACTTTTTTCTTCTTACTGACCTTGAACGTTCCTTTCACTTCCTTATCTGCTTAGCTTTTTTGTCATATCGAAGTTATGGCCAATTTTACTTTTTTCTTCAGCTTAAATGTTTGTTTTAGTGTATTATTGCATTGTTCAATTTATATTCATGTCTACATATCATCCTTGATTTCTCATGAATTTTGAAAGAAATTCATCTTTTACAGGCTATTTTCAAGCCTCCAAAGGCCATTCGTGGTGGTATACCCATTTGCTTTCCCCAGGTATGGTAGCCTTCATCTGTAATGCTTTATCCATGTTTGTCATTGCTTTGTCCTCACCAAAAGGCATAATGCAGTTTGGAACTCATGGAAATCTTGAACAACATGGATTTGCAAGGAACCGTTTTTGGAGTATTGACAGCGATCCACCTCCTTTACCTGTAAACCCTGCTATTAAAGCTTTTGTGGATCTTATTCTGAAACCATCTGAAGAAGATTTAAAGATCTGGCCTCACAGGTTTGTTTTACATCACACGATGATCACTTATGTGATGTTGCACACTGACTCTGATCTTTGCCTGTTTTCTTGTTTAACAGTTTTGAATTTCGCTTGAGAGTTGCTCTTGGATCTTCTGGAGATTTGAGCCTCACATCACGGATCAGAAATACCAACCCACCTGGAAAAAATTTCTCTTATACATTTGCATACCACACATACTTCTCTGTCTCTGACATAAGGTATGCTTGATGTTTCTGTCTACTTCTCATTCTCTTTGAATATTTGGTTTACTTTACAAACTTTTCCATGCAATGCTTTGACATTTTTTGTGACCATTGGTTTTGTGGGCATGGCAGATACCTTATGGTCCTCTGACTTTTTTTATCTGTATGTATGTATGTATGGAAAGTTAGAAACCTTTTAGATGCCAATATAATTTTTTAGTTTTAAGATAAAGCAGATATAATCTTGTTTCATATAATCGTATGTGATACAGCTTGTTCCCATAATTTAATGTCGCCCCAATATGTTAGAAAAAAAAAAGAATATCAAGTATGGTAATATGCACCAATTATAATATAATTCTCATTGTGCAAGTAGGTTCAATTGTATTGAATTAATTTGCGGTGTTAAGAATCTTTCCATTGAAGTTTCTATCTGAGGCTGAACACAGTGTCTGTTTTATTTCTTACTTGACCTTACTATTTTATCAGTGAGGTGCGTGTTGAAGGGCTGGAAACAATGGACTACCTTGACAACTTGAAGGCAAAGGAGCGTTTCACAGAACAAGGCGATGCTATTGTTTTTGAATCAGAAGTAAGCATATTAACCCATATTCGATACTCACTCTGTCCCAATTTATAGGTCGTTTGACCTTTTTAACACGTTTGGCAAACTCATCTTATTAGCCCATGTTAAATACTTAACATGTCCCATGAATCTAACTGTTTCAACCTTTCATTGTCAAGGTTGATAAAGTTTATCTCGCCGCACCCTCTAAAATTGCAATCATTGATCATGAGAAGAAAAGAACATTTGTTGTGACAAAAGAAGGGCTTCCAGATGCTGGTAAGCCTGATTTGATGGCAAATCATTTTTTTTTATGAAACAATTCAGCATTGGTAAGCCGATTTGATGGCAAATCTATTTCTTTTTCTGCTGGCTTCTATAGTTGTTTGGAACCCTTGGGACAAGAAGGCAAAAGCTATGCAAGATTTTGGGGATGCAGAATACAAGGGCATGCTGTGTGTGGAGCCTGCAGCTGTTGAGAAGCCTATTATTCTGAAACCTGGTGAAGAGTGGAAAGGAAGGCTCGTGCTCTCAGCGGTTCCTTCCAGTTACTGTAGTGGACAGTTAGATCCATTGAAGGTCCTTCAGGGTTGAAAATCCTCACTTTCTGCATCTTGTACAGGTGATGCTATACTCCTGCAAAAGTTGATGTACTGCATATTTCTTTAAGCTCTGATCTTATGAATGACATGCATCACTGGAAGTCCATGCAATTCAATTGTTTTGGGCATCCATTTTTTTCTTTTGAAAAATTCTACTTTTGTTTGTCAGCCCGGAATTACCAGGAAACTAAAAGAAAGATAACTTCGTAAAATTGTAGTTTTCAATTATGGCTGGGCATGTATTTGTTTGGAAATGTCTCCTGTATGGCATGGACCCACATACCTATGGCTTATAACAAATAAACTACAAACGGAGGCCATGAGACAAATAAACTACACTGCTAGATAGTGTTTATAATGTTTCAAGATCTTCTTTACTAATCATGTAGTCTGTTTGTTTTCTGCAGGAGAACTTCATAGCCCTCACTATTTGATGGTGGGCTGGCGTCAACGCCTCTTCGTCCTTTTGCCATCCATCCCCCATTTTGCTGCTCCTTTTTGTATCTAGAATTTGAGTGGTAGGTCACTTCCGAATAACAGGCTGAGCCCCGGCTGCTTTGAGCTTAGAATTCTTTCGTCTCGTCGGTTAATGGTATCGGTGGACATAATACTGGCATCTGTGTCGTTCCATAAATCATTGCTGTGTCCTATAAATTCGTTAGCATTGTGTGCTCCCTGAATGCCTGTCTTCAGTCACAACAGTACTCACCCCTCCAGGGGAGTAGTTCCGGGGTGTGGCGGTTGGTAGGATCGTTGTGCGTAGATGCGAACTGTACACAGTACAGTACTCACCTCTCTAGGGGACCGGCGGGGCAACCGGTAGCAGGGAACCGTTAGGGACGCAGGTATACGGCTGCTGTCTCCACGTTTTACGTTCGGCAGCATATCAAAGTTAAATTCTGTCTCCGATGGAAGTCCAAGAGGAAGTTTGGTCGAGCGCTCACAGCCCCTAGACCGCCGCTGACGCGTCATGTGTTTATCGTGCACTCACTGATCTATGCCATCGGTATTCAACTATTACTGGGCCTATATCCGTGCGTTGCTACGGAAAAAAAACATGAAAATCAAATACATGCAGTACCGCAAATCAAACAAAGTGCAACAATAGATATATGTTGCAGTATCGTGAAACTGCCGTTGGAATCATACTATTTAACACTATCATACAATTTATTGGCAACAAAATAAAACCAATGCCAACATTATTCCACACACGGAATCAAACCATGGCATATTGCAAATTTATAACATCCTGTTACACGGGTCACAAAGCATATGATGTAACGATCTTTCTTGAATTTCGTCCATTGTTCTTCAGCTTATTGACAAAAACTATAGGCATGGCAAATCTTGGCATTAAGAAAATTGAGCACGGCTCCAGCATGCCTCCAAAGCCAAAACAATTATTCTGAGGACAATAATTGCAATGATGTAATGAGTACTAAAACTCATCATGCCATAGCTAAGATAAAACATAACAAACCTTCATTGACCAAAGACACCACATTTTCCACTGCCAAATACTTCGGTCAGCCCCTCAGCACAACAACATAGATACAACAATGGTGAAGAATGGTCTCTGTATCAGGGGAGCATTTTGCCACCAGAAAACATGATGAAGAGAGACCTATCAAGCTGTGAAATACTGGAAAGAAAAAACTGAAAAGGTTTCGGTCCCATTTTTTGCTTTTAAGGGAGTGTAATACCATATATGTAGATGGGTAAAAGCTAGAAATTGCCAATGCCAATCGTGTATATATTATGGACAGACTATAATCTCTACTTCAACATCGACAGTTAATTTACAGGTTTTCTAAAAGAGAGAGAGAAAAGACGACTATAATCCCAGCGTTATCACATACAAAAACATATGCTCATCGTAGGTGCTCCCAATAGTCTATTCAGTCACGGCAGACAAAGCGTTCGCCTCAGCATTAAGGCAGACAAAGAGATAGTGAGAGAAAAGACTGATGTAGAGAACTCACTGTATCCTTGTCTTGTATCTGCTTCTGCCCTTCTCTTTCTTTTTGGATTGCCTATCCTTATAGTTTCTCTTCTGTTAAAACAAAAACACATACATCAAAACCAAAACCTTTATTCCACATAAGCTAGTGTACATGCTGTGTTTCTAAAATAATAGGGTATTGTATTTAATTTTATAGGATTGTTTATTTAAGTTGATATGCAGAATGTGTTTCAAAAGGAGGAGGTTAAATTGTAAGGCTCTCTACTATTCAAAAAAGATAAATAATTTGTTTACCAGCTATGGCGTTAGGACTTCCTTGTAGATAATATTCTTCGTGTATACTCCATCATTTACCGTGGAGCTCTTTTTCTCCCTCTTCTTCTTCTTCTTCTTATTGTCCTTATTATCATCAATAGCTGGGATGGCAAGGATCTTTATGTTGGTTCGAGCTGTAGCTCTCGATAAGGCAACATATAACTGGCCATGAGAGAACACTGGTTCAAGTAAGTACACACCAACATGGGGAATAGTTTGACCCTGCGCCTTGTTAACCGTCATGGCAAAGCTTAGCCTTATAGGGAACTGCTTCCGCTTGAACTGGAAAGGGAACATCTCGTCATCGGAAGGACACAAGGGTATACGCGGGAGGAAAATTCTCTTTCCAGCATGTTGGTCTAGGACAATTTCCGCGTCGATGCTATTTTTCTAGAAACCACGGACACCAACCTTGTGTCATTATAAAGTCCATTCGCAGGGTCTATGTTCCGAAGCAATATCACCGGACATCCAATCTTGAGCTTCAGAATGTGTGGAGGCTGGCCATTTGGGGTCAATGTGTTTAGGAACTCCGATGGGTAGTAGTTGTGGGGATCATCCGACGCGGAGTCAAAGCTATGGTATTCCATCTGCTCCCCTTTGAAATGACTGATCATTCTCATATTTATCATATCCACCCAATCGTTCCTCATAGACAATATGGCTCTTGAAGTGATGTAACTCGGATTTGACATGTTTTCATCAAGCCTTGGAAAAATGTATTCTATCAACCTATCAAGATCGTTGTCGCTCCCAATATATGGGACACATACCTTGTCTGGGAGACAAATTTCGCCACTACTATTCGTCTCCTCAATACCACCTCCGATCCTCAAGAGATATTCTGCGAACCATGGATCGCTCTGTGCTCTCATGTTGCGTACCAGTTTTAGGTGAGTCATGGATTCCTAGAGGTAAGATTTTCGCAACGATGCAGCCACTATCTGAGACCTTGTCCCCTTACGGACAACAGGTAGTACCTGTCTAAAATCACCACCAAACACAATAGTCTTCCCACCAAACGGCAGTCTAGGTTGGTCCATTATGTCACGTAGGCTGTTGTCGAGTGCCTCCACGGCCTGTCTCTTAGTCATTGATGCCTCGTCCCAGATAATGAGAGACACTTTCTTAAGCAACTTTGCAATCCCACTCTGTTTTGTGAAGCTACATACAGCGCCATCGTCAATAGCGAGGGGTATCTTGAAGCGTGAATGGGCAGTTCTTCCGCCAGGCATTATCGAAGCTGCAACCCCAGATGTGGCGGTTGCCACTGCAATCTTGTCCTGACTACGTAGTGTTGCAAGCAGCGCCTTGTACAGAAAAGTTTTCCCGGTGCCACCAGGACCATCCACAAAGAACACTCCGCCTTGGTCAGTGTCAACAGTAGATAGAATCTTGTCATAGGCAGCCTTCTGCTCTTCATTGAGGGAATCTTTGAGAGCCACGTCTTGAATTGTTGGTTTGATAATCCTCTCCTCATATTCCTCCCTAACGGTGCCAATGGCATCATCATATCTATCAATTATTTTTGGGGGAGGGTATGCATTTATGTCCTTCCCCATTGACTGTAACATGTTCCGAATATCAATCAAGACCATCTGTTGCACATGTGTTTGGTTCAGATTGCTTCGCTGATAGTCTTGTGACATAGCTTCTACATGTTTTTGCCAAAGTCCTTCTACGTTGGTCGGCTCACAGTGCACCAAAATTGTTGCAAATAGTCGACGTAGTGCAGATGGCATTTGGTAAAGAGCAGCTTCGGTGAGACATTCTTCTTGTGTGCTATCTGATTCGAGCAGACCCCTTCTCTCGGCCGCCTCACGAAAAGTCGCAAGCAGATCACCATCTACTGTCATTAGATCCTCATAGCAGGTAGCACCGGTCACGTGGTTTAGGAGAACACGAAGATAGTAGCGCTCCCCCTCGGCTGGATGAGCAGAGACAATTCTTCCGATCTGTCCACCAGTGTTTCGTTTCCTCGGTTGCCACACTTTACCCTGCTGCCAAGTGTAATGCTCAGGGAAGTCACGGTACAGGATACCCCTAGCCTCCTCGTGTTGCCTGTCAACATTGACCTATTAGCACCAGGACGGTTGACAACTCGGTCTATATGCTGACGCTCGTGAAATGACACCATGTGCATGTTTGGAAGATGGAGTTGAAGCTGCCTCACTGGTGGAGAGTTGTGGCTCAGTTCAAAGCCATATATCCTCCACAAGGCTTCTGGAGGGGTCACCCACCTCGCATCTCTATACTGCTTGATCTCATCTATGTTACCGTCTGCCTTGTTCCCTTCTGTCACAACCACAGATGCCCGATCATGCCCTTTGTATATGTACTTGAACAAATATTTAACCGCCTTGATGCTTCCGCACGCCTCAACATTGATGTGGTAGTTGAAGAGCCGAAGGAGGTAAGGGTTGTAAGGGACGACCCATCTATTGTCCAGTATGGCACCTCGTACCGGCTCCTTTTTATGCACATCCTCACGTCGTCTGTAAATAGGATATGAATCCTTTCCTTGTAAGGTTGTATCACTAAAAGGCCTCGGATAATGGTTCTTACACGATGCACGACCTTTACAGCATGGACAAAGGGGGTTCAATATCCCACACGGACCATGCATCATATGCTTGATGATCATCTTGTGGAGCTGAGGGTACTTCTTCTTGTCTGGGATCTCGGCTGAGATCAGAAGAGCATACTGCTCAGGGCACGTGAGCTTGTACTTCCTCTGCATGATGAGTAGAAAATGGGCATGAGGCAAACCCCTCTTTTGGAACTCCACGACATAGATGTAGGCTCGAACCTTTCCAAGAATGTCTTGTTTAAGTAACCTCTTCTTCAACTCCTCGAGCTTCGCGTGAAAGACCCTCACAATAAGGTCAGGACGATCCTGTGGTGCCTGCCCAAGGAGAAGCTCATTCTTTATCTCATCCCAATTCGGGTTGCAAGTCATGGTGAGGAAGATGTCTGGTTTTCCAAATTTGCGCACCAAGGTCATTGCGTCCATGTATCGACGTCTCATGTCACGGGGGCCGCTGATAAATGACGTCAACAGCACAGTTCTTTTTCCAACAGCATTCGCTCTACCCTCGCCAGCATGTAAGCTATCAACCAAACCCTGGTAAAGGTCCGCCCTCAACCATTCCTGGTTATTGCGTATGTAATCTAAACGAGAGCTCTCAATCTTTATGTAAGTGTCGACCGCAAACTGTTGGAAGAGCCTCTTGCCATGCAGTACTGGATTAAATACACCTGGGCGCATCTGGAACTTATAGCAGTAATAGTCATGCACGGAGACACACAAGTGGCTAGGTGAATCTGCACATCCAAGTATTGGCGATTAGTGATGATGAAAGCATAATTAACAATGGATTAGGTAAGAATTGGGAAAGAAACAACTAACCTGGCTCATCATCATTTTGATCCCGCTTTTTATGTGCCGCACGGTATGCTTCCACTTCAGCCATGGTCACGTGGGCCTTAGGAATATTTGCGTGCCATCCCAGTTCACCCCTAGGGAAGAACAGAGGATAGGATAGAGCGTCGTAGCATCCATGATATGAACGGATGCCGTGGCTTGACCTATCCTTACCGTGCAATATTACACTTCTATTGAACTGACCTCGCCGCTCAGTACCCTCGACCCAAACAGCAGCCACCTCCGAAGTAAGAGGTGTGTTATATGTCTTCTGATCCAATGTTTGGTCTAGGTTCAATTCGATACGATAGTCATCAAGGTTCTCCATGTGACCCATACTCCTCAGGTGCTTAGAGTATGGGTTTCCGCAGAGTATGCGCACTAAATGTTCAATAACTTGTTTGTCTTTCTGTAGCTGCTCTTCGCGGCACCTTTGATACCGATGCTCGAGGGTAGGATCGTCATCGTAGAAGTAAAGTTCAAGATGCTTATGCTCCGCGCCAGCTTCCCTACCAAATGACCTTATGTTGTGGTACAACATGCCATGTGCCCGAAATGTGTAGATACCACAATCACTCATATTAGTTGTCATCTTGTCGAGCCAACAATATAGGGAGGTGAATGAAAAATGGCCATTGAAAAATCTGATGTTATCACGAAAGTGCCTAGCATCAGCGTCCTCACTCGACCACAGCCTCACAAGCTCATCCGGGGTTGTGTGCGGGGATAACTTGATCTTCCCATTGCGGCAACAGAACCCCGGTGGCTCATACTCAAACTTCTTCGCACTGCAGTACACACAGTTATCAACAGGTTTCAACATGTGTGTTTCTTCAGGTATGTTACTATACACCGCATCGTACTGGTCTGGGACTTCTGGGATAGCCACAAAATCATCTTGAGTTCCATCGACCTCGATTTCCTCATCAATCTCATCTTCTAATTTTTTTTCCAGGATAACAATGTGAGACATGTGCACTTATAGAAGTTTAGAAAGAATATAAAAATTAGCACAAAATACCTTGCCCGGCGAATAGGTATCCCTCATCCTCATCTTCTTCAAAGATGATACCCTCATCATCATCACCTGGGTCATGAAATATGAACCACGTAAAGACGATGGCGTTCTAGGTGGGGAAAATATGTGATGTGAATAAATATTTTCAACAATTACCATTGGAAACGAGATTTGGCATAATCTGGGTACGCTCCACCCCATTTTCACGTGCGGCAATGCATTCACTATGATTTGTTGCGACGGTAGGGCCTCGGCATGGATTCATACTTTCTATTGATTGAAAGACATGTTTAGTCAGAATGCATCTCCATCACCGACAAAACAAGATCGGATTAAAATCTATTAGTAATTATTACCATTATTGATCTCTACAATCGTATGGGATTTGTTGAAATTGTCCGCTTCCCCAGCATCACCGATAGTATCTTCAATCGGAGCTGACACGTTCCTTGCAATGGCTTCTTCAAATTGGTGGTTTCGACGGGCTAACAGAGCTTGTCTTTCTCCAGACGGCACATGGCGATTACGTCTTAGTGGGCCAGTAGGCATCTCAGGTGAACTAGCATCCTCGGTATGTGTTGATGCTGGCATGAAAGGTGTCCCGACGATTTCAGGGATAACCCACTCACGGGCACTAAGTGGGGATCCATCGTGTTCCACTGCATCTGTTGCGGGGAATACAAGCTCAGGGGTAAATGTTGGGTCCTCCATTGCGATGGACTCTGGATTCAAAGTGTTGGCCTGTAGCTCTCTCCATCTTCTAATGTTGTCTTTCTTTGCCTCTTTACGCTTTGGTGTCTTATTATACAACCTAAGGCATTCACGCCTGGATTCCCTCTTGTCAGGAGTTTCATTTTTGTACCGATTGCTAAAGTAGGCGCCCCTTTGCCTCATATGCTTAGGTGTGTGACCAACCGTTTCACGCGCACTACCTAGAGTAAGGAAGCCAATTATGATAGCTAATATATTGTTTTCGTGATCACCAATCACATTTGAGACATAATTTAGGCATTACTATATTTGCTACAGTGACAATAATACGTAGCACGCAGCTGACTGGGTATGACAGTAATAATATAATATTTTACTCATGACACCAACAGTTGGCATGTGTATGTTCATCCACTTGAAATCTGTTGTTCTTTTATATATTTAGTCAATTGAACAGCCACGTACCTGGTGTCATGAGGTCTCTCGTCGAAACGATGTCGTTCGGCTGATATGTCTCATTCCTATGCAGCCAATCGCTGCCATCATTTGGATCCATGTTTTCTTCTTCATCTCCATCTACAAAATAGGAACACGTTACTTCACGCATTGTAGATGAATGCACGGTCATAAGAATTTTAAAGTGATGTATTTCATCACCTCCTAACACATTCGGCGTCCCATTTTGTCCTTTCTTTCGTTGACACACTTCACGACGCCTATTATTTAACTTATTCCTTTGTTCAGCAGACATTGCTGCACACCTTTCTCTATCCCTTTGCCTCTTGCGTTCGATAGCATTACCAATCGGTGAGATGTTTTCATTAGGACCTGGCATGATATCAAACTAGATATTAGCCAAGTCAACTGTGATATAATGGGTTGCATGGCTAGGGATGCATTCAAGTCACATATGAAATAATACAATGGCAAAAGTTTGTTCATTGTACCTGCACTGTTGTGTGTTCCTACATTTGTAAAATCAATAGTGCTACAATGATCTGGAAAGACAGCAGCGGAACAGAGGAATTAGAAAATAATCCATACGAGGATAAGGTGAAATTATTTGCTAAAATGGTTATGTACCTGAACCAGGATGCACATCTCCACTTATCTCAACGTTAGCTGCCTTCTGTGCTTGGTTCATATGTAGTCGTTGAATATTCGCATCCATGTCTTCTTCATATAACAAGCATATGCGAAAAGTTACATGTCAACTAATTATAGTATACACATGTTGGTATAATCATAAGGAATTTAACTTTTCATCACCTCTTGCAGACTCAGGCACTGTCGAAAGTCCTTTATTTCGTTGGCGCGCTTCACGACACTTTCTGTTTCTCTCATTCCTCTGTTCAACGGACATTGCAGCAAATCTTTCCCGTTCCCTCTGACGCTTACGTTCCTTAGCATCAACCGTTGGTGCATGCGAGTTCGCTTCGTTTTGATCACCTGAAAGCCCACTTTTGTTTATTACTGTATCCCAACAATATTACAACGATTTATCTCTCCTACCTATATATCAACTTTTACCTGCAATGGTGGTGTTTGAGATGTCCGCTAATGGTGTGCGACCACCGTTACTTCCCACCTTATCCATATCATGAACAGTGCACTGGGAAACAAAACAACTTTAGCCTTTGGAACCGGTGGCATAACAATTAAGATATGATGCGCATCTAGATGGCAAAACAATTAACAAATAGGCATGAAAAAAGTATGTATCACACCTCACTTATAACCCTACGATGGTAGATGGCATCATAGCTTGGTTGTGATAGATAATATTTCATAGTGCAAATAAAAATTCTAGATAACATAAAAATTGTAGGCAAGGCTTACTCCGGCTACAAACATGAATCATCAATAAAAATAATTCCTGATTGTATATCCAATTACTGTGGAGTGCAAATAAAAAGTTCAGATCACATAAAAATTGTAGGCAAGGCTTACTCCGGTTACAAATATGAATCATCACTAAAAATAGTTCCTGATTGTATACACGTCTATAAATAAATTAAGTAGCATAGGTTTGATGCACGGCAATAGCAAGATTAGTTATCAGAAACTGAACAGTATTTGGTTTGTACCTGTTGCTTGGGTAAGTGATTTGGTCGCGACCGCAGCGCAGGTCTCCGGTGGGCAGGGTGGCGGCAGCGGATGGTGAGCTGACCGGCGGATCCTGGACGGAGGAGACGAGAACTGGCGGGCGCGGGGCTGGGAGGGTGAAAATGAGGCGTATCTGTGACGGCGGATGCACGATGACGTCTATCCGTCCTCGTCGATGAGGAGGATGCGGCCCAGGTGCGCCCGTCGTCGTTGCCGTCAGAGGAAGCCGTGTGCGGCAGCCTTGCGACTTCGGCGGCGGTGCGACGTAGGTATGGGCGTGGAGAGGAGCTCAGTCTATCCTTCTGTAGATGAGGAGGGTGCGGCCGAGGTCCATCCGTCGTCGTTGCTGGCCGAGATGTCCGCCTGCCCGTCCGTCCGTCCGTCCGCCAGTCATCGCTGCCGGCCGAGGTGCGCCCGTCACCGTGAGAGGGAGCCGTGCGGCAGCCGCGGTGCGACGTAGGTGCGGGCCGGGCGTGGAGAGGAGCTCGGAGTCACGTACGGTTGGAGATCGAAAACTGAGCGATGATGGCCGATGATTACGGATCTAATCGCTGATTTGCCGGTGTCGTGGAAATTACGTGAACACGTTGAGGAGAAAGAACGTTGCATGCAGCGGGACCCACAGCTGGAGATGGGAGGCAGACGCGCGAGGCCATGTGGGCGGGTGGTGCACGCCTACGCTAGTTGCATAATAGGTAGTAAGGATAAGGATAAGGAATAGCATGTTACATATTGGAAGAAATATGTTATTTTGGTGATTTAATAACTCAAAGCACAATTGAGTACGTTCGTGAATGTGTGCCCATCTATTTGTAATCCATCGGAACATTTTGTCAAGAAACAATATAAAATTATTCAAGACAAGGCGCACCACTTTCTAAGTAGAACTTGATAGTCATCGCCATAAATTTAGCCAAACATGTTTATGAGCTCAGCACCAACATTTGAATCGTACACATGAAAATGTTGGTGCTGACCAACCATGTGATGTTAGTAGCTAGTTCTGGCGTTAGTACCTATTGATGTATGAGCTCCTACTCGTGCTTGTTTTCTGAGGACTGAGAAGTGACTTGGGGATAGATTTGGCCTAAAAACTCTCGATCTTGAAAACCCTCTTTCTCAAATGTGCAAAATCACATAGCAATCAGAGTGCTATTGATCCTGGCATGGCAAAAGGTACAAAAACGAGCATTCTTAAATTCCAAGCCATAGTCACTACAAGTCGCTCTTATGGAATGATTAAGCTCGTTCTTCAGCCTCAAAATCAAGTCCTGAACAAATCGACGGTTTCATCCTTCGTCTCCATAAAATGTACCCAAGAATAACGTGAAGAGCCATCCATGATAACGAGAATGTACCACTTTCCACCAACAGACCTTACCCGAGAAGGAACAACAATGTCCATATGAAGCAATTCTCTAGGGTCAGCCATTACCACGTGATTCAGATGTGTGTGAGAAGTAACAATTATCTTACTGTGGCGACGTGTATAGCAAATAAGGTCTTCCTCAGCCTTCAACTTGGGCAATCCTTGGATTAAGCTAAGTGAGCTAAGCCTTGCAAGCAAGTCAAAGATCAAGTAACCAAGCCTCCTACGCCACTTCCACGAATAAGACGAGAGACCAGCCATCGAACAATGAGGACCAATGGACCTCAAGAAATTAAAATGAAAAACCTTCCCAAAAGGCAAAAGCTGCCAAACAAGATCACCTTGAGATCTAAAACACGACCTCAAATCCTTCCTCAAAAAGTTGCGAAATGGAGAAGAGGGCGTAACCAAGTTTACTAACCAAAGCAACTTCCCTCAAGACAAACTTCCAAACTTCTTTGAAACAACAGCACCAACACTCTTCACTTTACCTGTGCCTTTATCCCAAAAAATGATATGCTTGATGGACCTCCAAAAGATGATCCTCCCTATGGCAATACTCACACAAGTATCTCTCACTCTCTTGGGAGTATTGGTCTTTGGTGGGTTTTGGTTCTTGGGCGGTGGAGGAGGATTCCTCATGGCTCCTTGCCTAGTTCTCACAGAGTTGGGTTTGTGAGCCCACACTTGTTTCTTTGGTAGTTATCTAGGCTTGTCAGTCAACACACCATCTTTGAGATTATCTGTCTAAAAGTTGGGCTAGTTGTAGGTGACTGAAAATTTCTCATTCGTTCGGATCCCACTAAAATCACCAATTTTGCAATAGAGATGGTCAAAATCAGCCAGTGTGGGTCTTTCTTGCTGAGGGGGACAGATCACAGATGCCACTTCAGAAGATTTTGATGAGCTCCCAAAAGAGAGGATTAGCTTCTGTAGCAAAAATGGCATGGCAGCCATGTATAGTAACATCATTTTGGTGATTGAGCAAGAACATAATCATTAGGATTGATTAACATGCATGCCAAGAATGTCATACATATGTTTATGTCCTAAGAATGCAACCTAAGAGGAAGCCACGCAATTGGGACAAAGAAAATTCACGCAAAGTCTCTTAAAAAATGCACTCACCCGAAAGATCAGGGCTCTGCCCAGCCCAAGTGCACTAATAACTAGAGTTTGTACAACACAGGGCAACAAAGAGGCACTCACTAAAGTAAAGGAATTCTTTTGGTTAGCGAGTTGAACAAGCTAAAGTGTAGATCAATAGAAGATTACTATTGATGCTCACTATGAATGAGTTACACCAATTTTTTTTTGCATGAAACGAGTGTCACGGTCATTAATTGTATATGAAAAGTTTTGAATACTTTGGATTTTTCACATTTGGTTTTAGTTCTATGTGTTTAATTTTGGAAAAGTCCATTTTACAACCTTGAATTGTGCAAGTCCTCTGATTTTCAACCTTGAATTATGATAAAAAATATATATACTGAATAATTTCTTAAAATAAAATCTATCCACTAGTGCTATATTTTGAGTTATGTGGAGCTTTTTTTTCCTATTTCTAATATTCCACTTAGAGAAATAAAATAATAGGCATGAGAATAAACATATTCCAAATATCATAGAGCACTAATAGATAAAATGTTTTTTCAGAAAACCTATGGTATAAGTATTTTTTTTATTTAAAATAAATTATTTATGAATTTTTTGAGATCAAACAAGATTTTTTTATTTCTAAAAAATAGAAAACCACAGGGTTGTATCTTGTGTGACTTTGATAGTATGATGGCCTTAGCTGCCTGGTTTCCTAATTCAAGGTTGAAAATCAAACGACTTGCACATTTCAAGGTTGTGAAATGGACTTTTTTCTTAAATTTTTTGTAAAATTTGAGACCTAATCCAAACCCATAGAAACTTAAGTATTTGTGAGAGGATGATGCTTATCTAAGCTGGGCTAGAAATGGTCCGAGGGAAGCCCAAGCCACATGACCTAAGGCCCCATTATCGTTCTGCTTGGCCTATTTTCACAGGATTGCAATAGGTTGCAAAACTCTTTTGGGTTAATAAGGGGTTCACTAGAAAAAGTTAGTGCACTATATAGATTAGCTTGGCCTAGGTTTTATATGTGAAAATAGATTAATATATTTTATATCAAATATACATAGCAAATATTGGGAAAGATATGCCTCATTAAATATTATAAAGATCATCCAATGATATAAACCAAATAATTTGTGTCAGGTATAACTAATAAAAAATAAATTTTAGAAGAAGGACAAAAACCTTAGTTAACATCTTTGGTCTTGATATGCTCTATCATGAATTCAAAATGCTATCTTAAGAAAATGCATACACTAAACATATATGTATGTGACTGAACACCTTATTTTTTTTAGGATGGAGGGAGTATTTCAATACAACCTGAAAACATGTTTTTTTTAAAGGACCTTTATGGCATCAAAGGTACGATGATTCTTTTATACGGCGTTAAGACATAGTCATTAGTTCAAAAAAGAACTAATAATCATCTTATCCTAACGTTAAACATGAAGCTGGAACGTAGATACAAAAATCTTAATCAAGATTCAATTGCAAACTCCCCATCAACTACCATGAATCCCAGAGTATATCTCCACGAAAACCGTAGTTCATTTCAGGGCTGTCAGGAACTGCAAAACCCAATTCGGCTCTTCCCGGGTTAATCTCAGGGCTGCCAAAGGCGAGGTCATATCCATCCATGGAGTCGTCCGGTAGCCTCAGCGTCTTCAGCCTGGCGCACATCGCACGCGTCTCATCCTTCACATCGACGTTGAAACAGTGGCGGATGTCGAGGGACTCGAGACGCGCGCAGCCTCGGAGGATGGCCGCGAGGCCGGCGTCGCTGAGGCTGTTGCCGAAGAGCTGCAGGGACCGGAGGCCGCGCATCCTCGCGATCGCCGTGGCCTCGCTGTCGCCGATGCCGGATAGCCGGTGGAAGCGATACTTGCTCAGCCGGAGGCGCTCCAGGAGCGGGCACGCCTCGGCGGCCACGGCGCATGTCTCGCCCAGGTCGCAGAAGCCGGAGGCGGCGGCGGCGCCCGAGTAGAGTGACAGCTCGAGCTCCTCGAGCACGGGGAAGTTTCGTAGCGCTCCGTTGAGGCCGCGCGTCGAGAAGGTGCACGAGATGAGACGAAGGCTCTTCAGTTTTGGAGCCCTGGATCGAATTTTATTGACATACATGGACCGTGAATTTGTATGTTCTTGAAAAAGCAAATCGAGGTGCGATCCCTCACGTACGTGTGGCCGAGGAAGAAGACGAAGGAGTCGCCGCCGATGTCCTCGGCCCAGAACGCCTCGCAGCGCCCCGCGGCACGCGTCACAGCTGCGCGCGCCACCTTCGCGAGGTGGACGTGGGGCGCGAAGGAGAGCGCGGCGCGGCGGCGCAGGTCGACGCGGCGCCACAGCTCGGGCTCCTCCCGCGCGGCGCGGCACCAGGGGCGGCACACCAGCTCGACGCCCGTGAGCACGTCGGCGTGGCCCAGCTTCTGGAGCACGGCCAGCAGCGCGTCCCTCGGCATCTCCGCCCAGTTCCTCGTCTCCTCCTCCTCCGCTGGCATCTCCTCCGTGCCTGCCATAGGTGGCTGTGGGTGCCCCTCGAGAAGCTTAGGCCGGCCGGCAGTCCTGCTGGGCTGAGGGTTGCGTGCACGCCATGCATATAGCACCGGTCAGTACTCAGTACAGTTGCCGGCGGCCGGCCGCCTTGTCGTCGTGGCAACATGTCGTGGAGCCCTGCCGTCGTTGTTACACTATTTACCTAGTGTCTTCTTTTTCTTGGATACGGAGTATGTATAGGTTTACTTGTCTAAGCTGATCTCTTTGGTTTATCTGATCAGAAAATTGACAGCGAGCTTTGTTGCTAGTATATGGCCGGTGCGGTGCGTCTTCACTCGTCAGCAAACCGTGGGACTACCTGGGCCTAATCATCGTGGTCTGGTCTGCCATTGTTGTATTATGCTTCGATGTTCCATTTTACCATCGGCGTTACATTAATTGTTTGTTATTCTCATCTCTTTGTTTGGTTTGTCAGATAAGAAAGTGACATCTCTTTATTGCTAGCCTGGGGACTCCTCACAGCAAAAACCCTTGCAACAATTGTCACCAGAAGAAAGCTCTCCAAAATCCAAATAAAGAAGAAGAATGCTTCGTTTTTCTCTTGAGGTCGCCCAGCAACACGTATGTAACGGTCACCTGCAAGCGTTGTTGTGATGAAACTAGTATATGCAGATAGTAGGCAACCTTGCTTTTCTTCGTTTCTGTCTCTGCATGAATATAATCTTTTCTCTTTGTGTGATATTAGAAATTTCTTGTTAACCGAACGCCTTTCTCGTCCTAGTTGATCGTTCACGGTCACATGTCGATCACATCCACTACTTTCATTGTAAACATGCAGTTCTGCAGAGGATATGTGCCCGCTCAAACCAAAGACTTCTTTTTAGTCCAGCACTCAATTGCAAGAATGTAAATGTGAAATCTTAAATGCGCAAGGTAGAGATAGGAGTGGAGAAGCAAACTCCCGGGTGTAGATGATGACACGGTTGAATTATCCTGTGTATCAAGAAGGTGTGCGTTGTTGAAGCCACTTACAAGGACCTTGTGCACTTGACCCATACAAGGATCAAGGCAACCTAGTTCACGCAAGGACTAGGAATCGATGCTCGCGCAAGCAGGAGCGCCCAGCTATGATCATGGGTATTCAAGTACTTGAATACCCAAGATTTTAGCAAAAACAGCTTATATATATTGTGTACATGTGTTTAGGTAGGGAAAATTTCGTATATCCTTTGTAATTTTGAATATCCAATGTAATTTTGAATACCCATAGTCTAGATTCTGGGCCCGCCACTGCACGCAAGGGCCTCTCGCCGGATGCTTTCCGGCTAGGTAACTCTAGGATAGCCCGCGCAAGGGCCTCTCACCGGATGCTACCTGATCCGTCTCCACTATGGTGAGCTTCGTGCAAATCGCCGAGGGCCTTCCTCCCTCGCACAAGTAAAATGGCAGCCACTCCACATGTCGGAGAGTTTTGCAAGACTACAAGCCCCACTTACAAGTTTCATGTGCGCAAACATGGATTCTCCAAGAGACGCGCAGGTCTTGCTAGTTTGCAACTAGAATAAACTTGGTCGCAGCCAAGAGGGCTAAGATCTAAAGCCTAAGTCTCCAAGAATATTGTAGAAGCCATCCATGGGGGTATAGATCGGCCAAGCTCCAAAAGCTGTCATTGGGGAGGCGCAACAAATGCCTTACCGGATGGTCTAGTGCTTTAGACTCCCCAAATCAACCGTTGGAAATTTGACCATTGAAGTAGACATTGAAACGTCGGACGTGCCGGAACCGCATGACTTAAATCTAACTCAAGTGCACCTACCACCTTGCCACCACACTTTTTTCTTCTCAATTCGTTGCTCATGCAAACCAGCCGAATGGGGAAGAAAGATGCCACACTTGAGAAGAGAGATTTCACGTCTAGTATTCCGATTAAGAAGCACTCGATGATGTTCTAAGCGATCTTGGGAAAATTTTGCGAAAAATCTCTTCGTGCGACAATTCTTCAAGTCATAATATGCACTTTTCAGGGTTAAGCTTAAGACTATATTCGCAAACATTTGCAAAAGGTTCTCTCAAACCATTAACATGGTCTTCGGCATTTTTTTATCTTCACTATCACATCATGAATATATTCTGAGACGTTTCTTCCCAACTGAGTTCCGAGCACAATTGCTATCATTTGTACCTGAAGGTGTTACAAAGCTTGTCTTCGCTTCATCAGCTTTGTTCATCCACACTTGATGATATCATGAGAAACAATCGAGTAAGCTGAACATTTCGCAACTGACCGTTGCATCTATTAGAGCGTCAATTCTTGGCAAAGGGTGACTATCCTTTGGACAAGCCTTATTGAGAAACATGAAGTCAATACACATTCTCCACTTTCCATTTTTCTGTGGAACCATGATGACATTTGACAGCCATTCTAGGTATTTGACTTCTCTTATTACATCTGCTTCCAACAATTTTTGGACTTCACCTTTGGCGGCTGCTGCTCTTTCTTTACAGATGTTTTCAATCTTTGCTTTCTTGGTCTTATTGCTGGGTCGACATTGAGGTTGTGTTCTATTACTGATCTGCTCACTCCCTTTAAGTCGGATGACTTTCCAAGCGAAGACATCCTAATTATTTCGGAGACATTTTATTACCTTTTCTTCCTCATCTGGCTGCACTGACTCTCCTATTATTATGGTATTATCTGGTTCTTCTTTGTATAAGGCTATCTTCTTGGTATGCTCAAGTGCATCTTCTGCATTTTCCACTCAGGATCTTCGCCTTCTGCGTTGGCCTCTCCTTTTATGACATGCACATATCGGCTAGCCGAAGATGCATTGATCTCCGCTTGTCTGGCATCACTTTGGCTTCTGTATATTGCTAGTACTCCTAGTATGGGTATCTTCATGCACAAATACCCCTGGTGTATTACTATGTTGAAAGCATTGATGACAACTCTTCTGAAGATCGCATTGTAGGCGTATGATACATCAACTATGTCGAAGATAATCTCTTCAGTTCTTCTGAATTGGCTTTCATGAAAGGTTACATTTATCTTTTTCTTGCCCAACGCTTCTACTTTCTTGCCTCCGAAGCCAAACAAGGGTTGATGACTTTTCCAAGTCATCAATGGCGAAGCCCATGTCTAGGTAGCATTTTTTACTACGATGTCTATGGCACAGCCGTTATCAACCAATATTCTTCCAATATCATTTCCATAAAAGTGTACTAAGTTTATTACAATCAGCGCTCTTATCACTAGAGGATTTTTGTGGAGGTATCTCTGAAGTTTGAGATCGTCTTTGATAAAGGTTATTGGCATGTGAGACCATTGTTTTCTAGAACATGTTCCTTCGGATATGTGATTCACACACCACACATATTCCTTCTTTTGTCTTTTTGACTCTAGGAGTGGCTCGCTTGAGCCTCTTGTAATTGCATTGATGGTGTTAACATTTCTGTTTGCTTGATTATCCTGCTGCGAAGATGTGCCTGCCTGACTTTTGGTCTTCGCTATAGCGTTAGCTATGTAGTTCGTTGTTGCGTCATAATACTGTTTTTGTGTCCCCATTGGCCAAATTTTTGTTTAATGCTGAGCTGATTGCTAATGTTTCTAGATCTGCAAGCCCTGCGAGCTTGAAGGCAGATTTGGTATGTGCATTGGATGCTGCGGTGGGAAATAATTCATTGGCCCTATATGCCAAAGAGAATTCAACTGAAGTTTTGTGATTCACGGTTCTTGGCGCTTCTTGGCTGTTAACTCCCATTCTTTGCTTTTCTTCGAGCGTTACTGGGAAGTCCCTTGTGATGTGCCCCTAATTTTCTCATGGAAATGATAGTATGAAGGTCTATGTTGCCCTCATCCTCTTCCCTTGTTGAATCTTCCCTCCTTCCTCTAGGAAAAAAGTTTGATTATCTACTAACTTCTTGCTTGTTTTCTTCGACTGTGTTGACTTGTGAGCTATGTTGTCGGTCGTTATAACCCATCTCGATCACCAACATTTCATGTTCAAGGATGATTTGTATGCAAAGTTCATACATATTAAACGGTTCCACGAGTTGTGTACAAAGACCTTGCACGAACACATGTCACAATGCAAAAACACATAAAACATGGTGAAATATGGTATACCAAGAAGAAAAAGATGTAGAGGGGGCTGGACCCAAGCCGCCCGACCAAATGTTCAGGTTAGCCAGCTAAGATCCAAGCCGCCCGACCTCCATCTTCACTCTAGACCCAAGAGGCTGACACAGGGACTAAGTCTCAGGTCGCCCGACCTATGGGTCAGGCCGCCCGACACACTTTTCTCCCAAATGCCACCAATTTCCACCTACATGCAACATGAGATGTGTCCAGCACAATTCCAAGTTAGAAACCAAGAGAAGAAGCACAAACACCTTGGAAGGCCTCCACCTCACCAATCCAGCCCACGGATTGGTTAAGTCAACAATCCACGGGAGTGTCATCTAGCGGCTAAGGAAGAAACACAAAGAAAAATCTAATGGTTGAGATAAAAGCACATGAGGATAACCGTCAACTGACCTATAACCGCCATGAGGAGTCAAGATGGACCATAAGATGAAGTGAGGCGGTGGATCCAAGGGACCTCCAAGCCGCCTGGCTCAGGGGTGGGGCTGCCCGACCTCCCCTAGGTCGCCCGGCCTAGCCCTTGCCCTTATAACTGCTATACCGACCCTACAAGTACCCCCACTCACTTGGGTACTATAAATAACCCCTGGTAGCTCACTTGTGAGGTGTGTGTGTAGAGTAGTGGTAGAGTAGCACTTAGTGTGAAGTGTATAGTGTTGGAGGGTGAAGCTTTCCCTTAGGTTGTAGAGAGAGTGCCTCTTGTATCAAGAGAGTAGTGAGGAGAAGAGTGAGGGAGTGGGAATTCTCTTCTCTCCCAAACTTGTATTCTCAGATGAAGGATATTCGATTCTAGGATTGAGTAAAGTTCCTTGTCCTCTACCTTTGTTATTTCATACTTTCTTACTTTCATACTTAGTCTTATATTTGTCTTTTTACGGGAACCTTGTGCACGCTTATAGTGTTGGCTATATAGCAGTGCTTGCCTTTCTGGCCCATTACTAGTTAGTAGTAGACTCTCTTAGTGGCACGACGGTGTTCATACTTAGAGTTTACCTTGGTTGGTCGGCTATCCCATGTAGCTCTAGTTGGTAGACACATTTGGTGATAGTTTTTGTGTTCTCAGTATTCCAATCCCATTCATTCGGATAGACTCACTAATGATATAGCCGAATCCAGTAGCACCTACCTTTCTTGGCCGGGTATTCAGCACTTTGGTGTCTGGCAGTGGCTTTGCAGTTTTGGTGTCTATGTTTACATAACAAGTATAGTTCTTTGCATGATTAGTATAGTGAGGTGACTTAGCAACTGTTGAGAACCTACTTTTCTGTCTTTTATACTCTACATTGCTAGCTTCACTAGTTCGGTTGGTTGTGTTGTGTGTTATTATACTCCTCGTTCCTCGTGGATTCGATACCCTAGAATACTCTTGGGTGAAAGGCTACAACGCGTTTTCCGTGGTCTTGCAGAGTAATATCTAATAGGCTAAGAAACGCCAATAAGCTGCTTGCTGATCGTTGTTTCACGTGCTCATAGTCATTGCTTCTGTTCCTATGCCATTGATTGCTCTGATGCTTCTTATAGCTGGATTGCTGCTTCTTTCAAGAGCGCTCTACTATCTAGTCATCTTCATCTAACTCTATCAGGCTTGTAGTACTATGTCGAGGAGTTCAGCTTTTGAATATGGTTTTTCACTATCCAATCTTTCTCCGCAGGAGTCCATTTTGAGCCCCTCGATCATGGTGTCAATTATAGTGTTTTCGTCGTCGTACGGTGCTTACTTGAAGCTTGACGAAACATTGTAGATATTACTGTAGTGGTTTGTCATCTTTTTGTTTGCAGTTGTGCAAATCTCCCGAAGTGAATTCTTGTGTTTGAAATCCTTGGAAATTTGCAAGGAGTTTGTCTCTGAGATGAACCTAGGCATAAATGTTGCCTTTTGGGTTGCAAAGTGTACCATTGTTGGGCTGGTCCTTTTATTGCCATTATGAATGCTTTAGCCTTCATGGTCTTGTCTCCTCCTGCCGAAGATTTTGCTGTTTCATATCTCATCAATAACACCTTCGGGTCCGAGTCTCCTTCGTCCTGTGGTAACGCAGCTGGTATCTTGAACTTGTGTGGCCATGGCACATTTTTCTATTGTTGTTACAAGAGGTGAATATGTCCGTTCCCTATTTGAATGAGCAAGGTTCTCATGAACATGATAATGATTAAATTCTTTGTATTCTTGATCTTCGTTCTTTTGGAAGTTGCGTGGTACTCTTTGCTGGTCTCGCAATCCATCTTTGGCTTGACCCTGGAGTTCATTGATGTGCTGCTGCATCGCTTGCATAGATTGTAGTAGTTGCGCTTCTCTTTGAGCAAATTGTACTTCATGCTTCTTCACGATTAGCCTGTCGAATTGTTGTCTTTTCTTGATCATGTTGTCTCATGGCTTCCAATCTTGTGACTTCTTCTGCTTGCAATGCTGGTGCTTGACCGTTCGAAGTTGTTGCTTTGGCCCGAGTGAGCACTTCGGAAGTTCCCATGGCTTGTCTGGCTTTTTCCTGAATTGCTTGCTCAACTCTTTTAAGCACTGCTAGATCTTCTTTGGATACTCCCATGTCAATCAAATTGACTTCAAAGTCCCCTACATCCACTTCCTCAACTTCTACTTCGGTACTGGTGCGTGATTGTGTCGTTTCTCCAGTTCCGACTGCTTCGTCTTCGGTACCCTTGCGGACTGCTTTACTTTTCATCATGACTCTCATATACTTTAACCACGGTGGCTCCAAACTGTTGGTTTAGCGATGCTAATCCTAGAACAGTATAAACAAAGTGGCGAAGTAAACTGTCATGCATGGCGTATGCCCTAGACATTATTCCATTCCTCTTCCCCCAATACAAACATAAGGGGTATATATATAGGTTCATACAAAGGCATGCCTGGTATTTTAGAATAATTGGCATTATCTCCCTACTCTTGATTTACATCATAGGAGGGAAAGGTACATTCCCCATGGAATCTTCCCTGGAATAATCCATTCAGGGTGCAAAGTCACCTTATCGCTAATTATCTTCGCGGTAATCTTTAGACCTATTTGTGCTTGGATGATGCGCGACTGTTCGTTAAGGCTCCTTGCGGCACGACGAAGACTAGCCAAGATAATCTCTCCGCTGAAGGGAGGTTCCCCCAACACTCTTCCTCCTTCACTACCGCCCATGCCTCATCCTCTACTAGGTGTGGCCGCCTCCACCTCTATGTTGTTGATCTCCTCTAGGTCACAGCATCGTGTCACGTCACCTCTAGCTCTAGGTCCCATTGTTGAGCTAGTCCCTCTACCTCGTTGATGCGCCAAGGATGTTCTTTCTCCTCTCTCCATTTTTTAGGAAGCTTTTGGGGATGCTACTCAAGGTGAGAAAGGAGTCGACGTCCTCCATATTTATGGGAGAGGAGGCTATGGAGGATGTTGTTTGAGCTAGCCTATGACGTGCGAAGGGTGGTTGACACTTGCACAAAAATGAAGATGATGAATGGTCTAATGTTCTATTTGAAAAGCCAATGTGACTTCACTAAAAAAGCATATGGTATAGTTAGGCTATCTCGAGCGGGTCACTCAAAATGGATTCACATCCGCATTTTTCGCGTCCAGGGTGTAGTGTAGAGCCTCCAATAGGACACAAAAGCAGATTCACAAAAGCCAAGCTCCCCTTCCTCACCACACATATCTGCCTTTTCTCTCTCCTTGCATCTACTCCCGTGTTGTTATTGTTGTTGTTGTTGTTGTTGTTGTTGTTGTTTTTGTTGTTCCTGCTCCTCTCATGCGCCAAAGCAAAAAGTTCCGAGGAGGTGAGGAATGGGCCACCGTGGATCAACTATTGCATTGGCTAGTGTGACCCATTGGGTTGCCTCCTTCTCGGCTTGCCTTTGCTTGGCGAGGAGTAGTCTGGGCCTAGCCTTTCCCACCGCCACCCAGATCCAGCCAAGCACACCCTCTTCTATCGCCATACCTCCACACTGTTGTGGAGCAATTTTGGGCTAGCCTGCCCCCCATCGCCACCCAGATCCAACCAATCAAAGCCACGCCAATGCCGCCTTGCTATCGCCTCCTTGCAGAGCTACGTCGCCTTCGCTTTACCCTCCTTAGACTACGACGCCTTACCAAGGGGCCACGTCACCTCACCATAGGTTCACGGCGACTAGCCATGGTGTGTCGCAGGGAGCAGGGCAGGGTCATGTCTTGGTCCTGAGCGGGACTACACCATACATGTGCCTTTGGGCTGCATCGCCTAGGATGAGAGAGAAGAAACTACACCATTCATGTGCTCGAGAGAGAAGAAACAGTGGAGAAGATGGAGTAGTTGGAGGTAAGGTTCATGGTGGGCCCATGTCTAGCTTTTGCATGTGCATGGCTTAGTATGGTAGAACGAGGCTTCTTTTTGCACATTGTGGGAGGTGGGCTTGGTTGCAATTGTCTCCTTTTATGTTTCCGACGTCGAAGATATCCTTAGGGCAACGTATCGAGTGCAATCAAAATTTTGGTGCAATCACCGTGCAACTCTACTAACAAAAGTGTCAAAAAAATCTGAAAAAAAATCATCAAAGTACATCTTAGCTTACCTCACATGTATATAAAATTTTATGATCAAATCCATCCTACTCTAACAGTTACAAAAAAGACAAATTTGGAGTGCATTTGAACTATTACTGTTTGTCAGAAAATTTGTCTTTTTCGTAACTGCTAGAGTAGACCGAATTTGATTATAAAATTTTATATATACATGGGATAGGCTGAGATGTACATTCACGATTTTTTTTAAAAATTTTTTATCACTTTTTTAATAGAGTTACACGGTGATTGCACCAAAACTTTGATTGCATTCGATAGGCTGCCTATCCTTAGAGCATAGGCATTTTTAATATTTATTGTAAAAAAATTGGACAGGTCGATTTATGTCCAACTTATTTTGGATACAATAATGTTGTCAGGGAACTTAAAGGCCAAGGTCTACGTTTAATGACTTTCTTGTACCAATATGCTTTACGTTGTTATATACACGGAGGAAATATTGTGAAAAACTTTACAAAAAAAATAAGAAAGGGAATATACTATGGAACAAGAATGAAAATGGGGAAATGGGAACTCTAGGCGGGAAAATTCCCGCTGCGCCCATCCACATTCACACCCAAAAACCTCGCCGCACGCCGCGCGTCTCCCCACCCCACCGCCGCGGCGCCGCTCCCCTATTTCTCCGCGGCCTCCGCCCGAACGGCGCAACCACTCCATCCGCCGCCGCCTCAAACCATGCCTCCACCCCTCCAAACCCTACCGCCGCCGCCGCCTAAATCCTAGAGCCAGCACATACCCTCTCGCCGCCGCTCTGTGGAGGAGGAGGGCAAGGAGCTGGGTCGGTGCCGCCGTGCCGCCGTGTTGCAAGTAAGGCTCGAGAGCCGCATACGTGCCGCTGCGGAAGGAAGTCTTGACGGTGAGAAGGAAATCCCTCTTTTCTCGCTGCTTCAGCTATTTTTCTGTTGCGCCGTGTGATTGCTTGCCGCGATCTGCTTTCAGTGCTACTATATGTTACTGAATGAACAGGGGTTTGGTTGGGGGCCTGATTTTTGTAAGGCTCTCGTTGTGTGATCCACAGACAACCGTACGCCTTCTGATGTCTGTATGCACATTCAGTAGTCAAATGATAAAGCACCAATATGGCAAATATACTTGTGGAGTACTGTAGCAACTGCCAGCCCCTGATGGCCTGATGTCATCGGGATATCCACAGTGACCTTGTATATAATAAAATTAGAAAATAGATTGTTTATTCCCGCTTGAATCAGAAGCAACCCCATATTGTAGATTATAAGATCACGTTTAATGGTTTTTTTTTTGCCTTACATAACTTCGCTGTTCTCAGTTCGTCTCTGCTTTTGTTACTGGCAGTTAGCGTGTTTGCATTAATGGACTTTTTTGCTTGCAAGTTTTACAATACACACGCTATCCATGATACGATGAGGTTGGAATGAACAATGATTCCCATTCCAAACATTGGCTGCGTGGTATAAATGTTTTTCTATATCGTGCTATCAGTTATCCCTAATTATGAAAAATGCAGTGTAGTTTGTCTTTCTGCACATCGTCGCAATAGTCTGATGGAGGAGAGCTGTATTGAGCATGCATTTGTGTAATAGAGAATTTATGCAGTTATTCCTGGGTATACTAGATGGAATGAACTTGGAGAGTATTCCAATTGGGTCAAATTTATATTAAACCCATAAATTTCAGGACTTTCTCAAGATTTTTTTTTGTTTCACCTTCTTCTCATATAACATATTTTCCATAAGAATTTTGTTCTGTAAACTAGAGGAAAAAAATTCCGGCAACTTCTGAAATTTTCTTACACCAATGCTGATCCTAAGAGATGTGGTAAATGGGAAGGTGCAAAGCAGTTGAACATATGCACCTTGATGAATGTACCATGCATTGACGATAGGAAATGGAGGTTTTATTTTTTTGTTTGGCACTGCAGATTTTGAAGAGTTTATTTCTGCCAAGGATACAAGATGTTTTTCGAAAAAAATCACTTAGGACCTGCGTGTCCATAACATCCCAAGACATCTGCAGCATTTATTTGACCTAGGTTTTTGGTCTTCCAACCTTTACAGACTGTAGTGATGGACAGCTCCAGCAGCCACCACCTCCGCCGCAGAAAGAATCCTCTGTCGTTGCCGTCTGTGCCGAGCGAGGTGAGGAACTGGGCAGCGCTGCCTCATGACGTCCTGCTCAACATATTCCTTAAGTTGGGGTCTTGCGAGATCATGTGGGGCGCGGAGGCTGTGTGCAAAGCTTGGCGGCACGTCACGATTGAAGAACCTATGCTGTGGCGCAAAATTCACATCACTGCAGTTCCAGAATGGTCATCCAATGACATTGCTGTGCGTGATGCCGTGAACCGCAGTGTGGGGCAGTGCGAATCCTTCTTTGGGCCTTGGGATGATGAGTCACTGCTTTATCTTGCTGAAAGGTATATCTGTAGAAGTATTGCTCCATCTTACGTTTATCTATGTTGTCTTATTGTTTCTCGTAAGTCACGTGTTATTCATTTTGCTTGGAGCAAACTCTTCAATCATGAATTTTGTTTACATTTTTAGATAACGGTATTGTTTTTGCTTTTCTTTCTTTATGTGGTATATTTTGAACTTGCAAGCATTGAAGCTTATCAGTTGTCACTTTGCTTAGATATTTCATTACTAACACCCTATGATGGGTATCTCATTGTTGTTTTGTGGTATAGATGTACATTAAGACTTTTTAAGAGGAAAATCACATTTTTAGATGAAGGCCATTATATAAAACTCACAACGGGTCTTATATTCTTATTCTTGTACTCTCTTGCGTCACCCCTGCTACTAATTATTAATTGCATGGCATGGTTAGCTTTATGATTGTGAAGGTAATGGAGAACTTTTAATTTATTTTCTATCTTTGTTTTTTGGTGCTTGGAATGCACTTGTTACTTACTACTATCATTAGCATATTATTTAGATAATGTGCTTGGATCGGGTGTGTGCTGAACTCTAGGAGGTTGGATTTCCCCAACACAGAATCTAATTTCTAGTCATTCTCCCCTTCAGGTCACCCTCTTTGAAAAGCCTCCATTTGTATTTGAAAAGCCTCCGTAAGAATCTGTTATGGGCCGATGGTGCATCCTATGAAGTACTGATTGAAGCCATCAAGAAGTTCCCTCTCCTTGAAGACCTTGAAATTTCACCTCCATATGAACACATTTCCGCCTCCGAGAGGTTGTTTGAATCTATATGCAAAGCTCGTCCTCTCCTCAAGAATCTCAAAGTAAGGTTCATTATGCCTTTTGACTATCCTTTTGAGGAGGCCATGCTTGAGGAACGTATTGATGGAGACATATATAGGACTCCATTGATGTGCGAGTTACGCTCCTTAGTACTGTGTAACTATATCTACGATGGTCTGGAACTTGCTGCTATCCTCGACAACTGCCCTCTACTAGAATCACTTGACATCACTGGCCTTTTTGTGGATGGCACAATGGATGCACAGTTACAGGCGAAATGTGCTACAGTGAAGAACCTGAATCTTCATCTTGACGACTCCGACGATGAAGGCGATGAAGATGAGTATGGAGACAACTCAGACAAAGAAGATGAAGAGCCAACTTGGTTCAGTTTGGGAATGCTCATCCAAGACGAAGATGAGGATGGAGACAGCTCAGATGAAGAAGATGAGGATGGAGACAGCTCAGGTGAAGAAGACTGTGATGATGAATTTTAAAAACTTACTAACAGTGCCTATAGGAGTTAAGATTGTGAGTTTGTGACAGTTGCCACATTGTATTTTGTTCATGCAGTTTCAATTTATTTGCACTTCTTTCCAAATGCTGCAACATTAATATCAGTTAGGTTGGAATTTCAGTCCCCCAAAATACTGCGTTGCAAGTCATCCATAACAAAAATGGATGCATGCTGTCTATCTGCACGTTATCTAGTTTTTGTTGCAAGGAATTTGCTGCTACTTGGGAAGAAGTGGACTTAGAAGCTTTTAGTGTCTTCGTGAACAATTCACTGTCATCAGAGCATTGGATGCTTAAGCAAAATGTTAATCGCAGTTGCCTGTAGTGTGGGCTTGTCTTGTTTCTTGAATCGGGTTAATGTTGTGGTTCACCTGCAGAGCTTATTCTCTAACAAGTCTTGCACCATTTATGGTATAATTCCTCTGCATTGTGCATTCTAGCTTCTGCATCGTGTTAATCCATGGACGTTCGCTAGTTTACTAATCATGAGTGTTGTACATGATATACCAACTTCTTATTGCATTCTAGTTGCCACTTTGATCTCTTTAATGAAAAATTGTGTTCCAGTTAACTGTAGTGACTCGTAAAAGCAGAATAGAGCAGAGTTTCTAGCAGAATTTGAGGCAGGTGCTATAGCGCTACATATTATAGATTGCATGCCATTGTCGGCAAATTAGCAGCACTTTGAATCTTTGATTGTTATTTATCTAAATTAGATCAGATTAGAGCATCTCCAACAACTTCCAATTTATAAGCCCAAAACTTTGGTTTGGGAGTAAACGCGAATAAAGTTCATCCAACAGCTCTCTTTCTCAACTCCCAATCTATCCGCAAGCCGAAAAACAACCCCCCCCTGGGTACAAATTTCCACAGAGGCGCTGCTGCCCCCAATCGGTCGTTTTCACCTTTTCCATGAAAAACGCCCGTTCGCGCCATTTTTCCGCAGTTTTGCCGCTCTTTTCTCCGCTCTTGGACATGGACTACGGATCCATCATCTGCACGATGTGCTGGCGGCACCTCCAGCCACCGGCCTTCGGCGCTCCGGCCAATGCTCGCACTCCGCTCCATGCTACTCCCCGTTGATGCGGCGACCGAACGGCGGCGCCTCTGTCATCCGCCCGCATGCCTCTGCGAACAGCGCGTACCTACTCCCCACTCCCAGAGCTGACGCTGGAATAATTCGTCTCTGGGGAGCAGGATACGAGGGGTAGTTGGAGGCCCAAGCTGCAGCACAAGGAACCGAACAGGTAGAGAGTCCATCACGCTGCCCTGTAGGGATGGATTGAAAAATACAATAAACAAGTATAGCACCAAGCCACCCACTTGGAGTTGGAGATGGAAAGACCAGACGATCAACATATTTGATTATGCCAGAGGACACCAGGCAAAGGGATCAATGGACTCCAGTCCGGCGGCCGGCGGCCGGCGGCGCAGCAAACAGAAGAAAAGATCGCAATGGCAGAGAAAGATAGCCACCTAGAGTTTCTTTTGGGACGGAATAAGGATCTGTTGGAGGTGAGGATGTTTTTTTTTTGGGCCTGAATATTTTTGAGAAAAGCCAAATACAGAGATACTAGGAGTATAAATATTAGGAGCGGTCGGAGATGCTCTTAGCTGCCAACCTAATGGGGCCCAATGCTTCCGTGCATGGCACACTGGCCTTACATGCATCCTGTTTTAACTGTAGCAGAATCTGTTTTTTTTTTAATAAAAAAATTGATTTTCGTATTTTCAAATTTTGAATTTCAACTCATAAAAAACAGACTGGACTTCGCTTTCCGGAGAGGACCGAGAACAGGAAAAAAGTCTAGAATTCCGGGTTTCCCACTAGAAAATTAATCCCTGGTTGTGATTTCGTGGGAGAGTACACATGATGCCAAATGATATGCTAATTATTTTTTTGTATTATTTAGTTAAGATGCACCATCAAGTGCAAGCGTGTGGCACACTCTTAAATAAGTATCCTTTGTATGCTCATCTGGCTCTCAAATCAGCATTAAGAAAACATAGGAATAGCCCCAAATATTCTTGGCGTCCGAGTCGCTGAGACAGTGCGTCGTATGGCGTTTGATTCGGCGTCCTGGGCGCCTGCCTTGCTCTGTTTGGTGTCTAGGCGTTGCCATGGAGGCCCAGGCGAATGAAATCGCGGGCGCGGGAAGAGAGTTGCCTTCCGTGGCAGAGAGAGAGAGGGAGAGAGGAGACCTGTGTCCCCGCGCGGCTCCCTTCCAACCGGCGGTTGTTTCCTTCCCTGCGCGGCCCCTTTCCTGCCGGCGGCCTCGCCTGCGCGGCTTCTCCCGCGACCCACAGGCCTCGATTGAAGGTTGAAGGCTTGAAGCCCCACAGCCGGCAAGGCAAATCTTCGTCCCCCAGCCTGCTGCACACGGTGTATTTGGCCCCAGGCCACCTTTCCTCCCAGGCTTACGGACGCCTTCCAATTGCTCTGGTATGCCTCTAGTGACTCTAGTCTTCTCGCTCCCCATCTCTTCTTTCTTACAGGCAGGAGCAGGACATGCTTGGTTTATTTGCTTTGCAATAAAAAAAAACAGATGACATACAGTCTTGTGCTTGTTCCTTGTTTTTCTCATAATGATTAGGAGTCCAGGACATTTTTTATATGCAAATTGCTCAGCTTTATGTTCTAATTGCCCTGCTCTAGATGCTAATTGGTCAGTTCCATATGCAAAACTACTGCTCCTAGTGTGCCGCTGATCACACACTCACACTCCTACTGCTATTTGTTTTTTTATAGCTACTGCTGGTAGTTCACTAATGCATCTCGTCATCTACCCATATGCACAATTTTGTATTCTGTGTTCTGCTGCTCAATGGTTAGTCCTCCGGTGCTCATGAACTGTATAATTTGTTTCTTAACAGCACAATGGCTAGTACTCCGGTGTTCGTTGCCGGTGACTATGACCCCAAGACTGATCCTGCTCGAAAAGCAAGCTCGCATGATCCGGGGTGGAAGCATGGTTATTGGCAAGAATTTGAAAACAAAGATAAGGTGGCTTGCATCTTGTGTGAGAAGTCGTATTATGGAGGAATAAAAAGGTTGAAGCATCATTTAGCGGGTGGTTATGGTGATGCAAAAATCTATGAGAAGGTGACAGATGAAATTAACAAGGAGAGACAAACTTACATTGATAAAAAAAAGAAAAGCACCAACATGAAGATGAAATTGGTGAATCAGAGGCAGTGGGAGTGGTGGAGGAGGCAGGAAATGAGGCTTTAGGTGTGGAGTCCCAAACTTCAAAGGTGCAGCCCAGTTCTGGGACAACAGGCAAAAGGAGGCAAACATTGTTGTCATTCAAGCCTTCTGGTAGAAAGAGTCAAGCACAAAAAACAAAGGCAACCGAATCTGTTGTTGATATGCTTTGAAGGAAAAAGTCTATATAACCTCCTGAAGTATGTAGGGTGGAACGTCACCCCCTGATCTACGAAACCGAATATTTTACACCTTAAAGTATCAAAAAACTTGTCAAATAACCCATGAGTGGTTTTGGTGGATGGTTTTGACGACGTAGCATGCTGATGTATTTAAATCACCCTCCAACTATTCCAGTTGGTACGTTCTGCCTCATGATAAATTTGTATTTTTCATTGCTCCATGTGCAAATTGAGTTTTAGAGTTTAAATTCTATAAGGTTATGGAAGACATTGTAATTTATGCTGATTTTATTATATTTTTAATAATAAATTGACTTTGCCAATATAAAATTGTAAAGAAAAATAATCACAAAAATCACCATTCATTTTTCTAATACAAATTATGACCTCAACTATCACCCTGCAAATTTTAAACTTCAAATTCAAATAGTAGACAAAGGAACAAAAAATATAAATTTATCGAGGGATAGAACGTACCAACTGAAATAGTTGGAGACGTAATTTGAACAAATCAGCATGCCACATTATCAAAACCACCCACCAAAACCACTCAGGAGGTTATTTGACTAGTTTTTGATAGTTTAAGGTGCAAAACGTCCGGTTTTATAGTGCAAGGGGGTGATGTATTCCACCTTATATATACTTTATATAGATTTTTTTTTGCTTTTAAAGACACCAAAAGATATAGTAGATGAAAGGCTTTTAGGGTCTTATCAGTCCATAATTGTGGGTGGCACAAAAACCAAAGGAGGAAAAAGATTATGTGGATATGCAGTGGGCCTTGTTCTTTTATCGGTGTGGAGTTCCTTTGTTCCACACAAGAGAAAGATACAATGTTCTAAATTGGAGGAGGGGTCCCGCAACAAACGATGAGTAAGAGCTTTTTAACCATTAGCATTAAACATTAATAGAACACATGTTTGGTGTCTGAAAAATGAAGTGATGCATCCTTCTTAATTATGATTGTTGTAGTTGCCATGTGTCTCCATAACATGAGCACTATAACCTTCATCATATAAATGATTTCTTCCTTCACAAAATGATTCTATTACATCAACTCCATACTCTAATGATCATAGCATGGGTAAATTTCATGATGACATGCATGTATGGATTATGATGTAATGCTATGTAATGATCATGTATACTTCTTTTTTACACATTTGTTCATAATATATCACTAATTATTAGTTAAATTTTGTTTTGTTATCACATTACAAATTGAGGTTAAACGAATACGTGTCCATAGGAATTTAATCTTTTTACCTGAGATTATCGGTCATATGAAGGATCATGGAGTGGTTGTGGATAAAGTTTTTTTGCATTGGTTATGTCCTGGTAAAAACCTAGATGATGGGCTTAGGGTTTTGCATGATGACAGTGTGTGTCTAGCCATGTCAGAAAGTGTCCAAGGCATTGCATGATGACACTGTGTGTCTAGCCATGTCAAAAAGTGTCCAAGGCAGTGAAGTTGCAGAGGTATTTGTTGAATCAATGGCCATGCCATTAGAACCATTTGTTTCTGGTGACAAAAATGTTGGTGAAGGGAATGAAATTGTAGAGAAGATGGAAAGAAAAACCGTAATTGATATTGATGGTTGCAGTTTCTGATGAAGTGCAATATATGGGGCTGAACAAGGTTACTGACATCCAAGCATCTACTGTCAAAATTGAGCACTTCCAGATGGGACAAGCTGTACAAGAGACAACTAAGGTGGGAATCTAACAACAGTTCAGATAGAGTACCTTCCTTGTGAGTTTTGTTCATCAGAAGAGGATGAGGAAGCTGTAGAGATAAACAAAAAATTCAAGGAATTCAAGATGAAATCCAAGTCTGGTAAACTGGAAGGTGTGGATGAGTTTTTATATGCATCAATTCCTGAAATTAAATAGGTAAAACTGATGGCTTGCAACTTGTAGATGGATGTGACCTCGTAGATGGTAACTCAACACCATGTGCTGATTCTAGTGACGAAGATGAATCTTTTGAGGAAGGATCTGGTGATAAGGTCATTGGGAAAGAAGACCGATTTCATAGGTTTGGCAGGAAGGCTGAAGTTTCTGCATTAGTAGGAATGAAGTTCAGCGGCAAGAAAGAGTTTAAGGATTCAATAATTAAGTACGACCTTTGTACAAGGAGAGTTATAAAATTTTTTAAGGATGAAGGAGACAAGGTTAGAGCTATATGTGACTGACCAAGGTTAGAGCTATATGTGACTGACCAATGTGTCCTTGGGTATGTCTTTTGAAGAAGACTAGTATGTTAGAGAGCTGGCTAGTGACAAGCTTGAACGATGAACACATGTCCACAGAGGAGGGACAACAAACTGGTGACAGGTACAAGAATTGCATATAGGTTTGAAAGTTTGATAAGAGCAAATCCAACATGGAGCTTGCAACACCTTCAAGCCACAATTCAAAGGGAAATGTTTGCTAATGTCAACATATCTAAGTTAAGTGTAAGAGAGCAAAGGTTATAGTAATGGGTAGATGGTTGGATATGGTTCAGGGTGAATACAATAAAGTGTATGATTACCAAGAAGAACTATTGAGGAGCAACCCTAGAAGTATAACTATTGTAAAGTTGGATCCAAAATTTCTGGTGGCAGTATTCTAGAGAATCTATGTGTTCTTAAATTCTTGTAAGCAGAGGATGTAGGACATTAATAGGTCTTGATGTTTGCTTCTTTAAAGGAGCATGCAGTGAGGTGCTACTGTGTGCTATTGGTAGAGATGCAAACAACCAGATTTATCCTATTGCTTGGGCTGTGGTAGAAAATGAAACAAATGACACATGGGACTGGTTCACTTATTTGCTATGTAGGAACCTTCAGCTCCCAGTGATATTATCTAAGATGTCTATCCTATTTTGCATTATTGTAATGCAGACAATTTGCACTATTGTCCATGTTCTATGCCATATATGTGGCTTCAATTTCAACCACCAGGTTATTCCAATACTATATATCCAGTGATAATGTAATATGACAGACATGGCAAGATTTTGTCATTCTAGTACTATATATCTAGTGATATTTTATTTTCAATTAATACCTATCTGCATCTAGATAGAGATGCTCATCAAACAGATTGATCATTGCACGCATTTAAAATAAATAGATGATTCCCATTCAGGCTTTCACCATACATATCTTACATTGCTCATAACATAACAGATCTGAAACAAAAACATTGTTCACTGAAACTAAGCTTCATCTACCCTAGATGAAAATCCACTACCTAATCAACATGCCAAAACAAAAACAAACACATGCTAAACTTGCTAACAACAATACAACCCTTTCTTTCTCAAGTCTCTTGAGTCTCACCAAGTGCACTAACCGTGCATTTTTTTCTGTTAATTTCAGAAGCAAGAATTGCTCCGCTTTTCTTCCCTGGTCTGCTCCTACTCTTCCCTTGACTCTGAAATTGAACCTATCAAAGTTGCATTCTCCGTTGTCAACGCCCAGATATTGTCCCTCGTATCAATCATCAATTGCTTCAAAAATTGTGTGGTGGGGGATCGTGCCACTTCCAAAAATCGCAACATCTAGCTTGCACAATCACAACTTAATCACCCTACCAATCGAGACGAAAATCCAGAACAACCTCAGCATGCCAAATAAACAGGAATACCAACCCGACACTTCATGCATGTGTAGTAACTCCTATCGGGGTAATCAACACTCCAAGAAATTGATCTTGGTGCCTTCTACCTACACTTATAGTAGATGGCGGGCTCATACTCCAGTGGGCGCACCTCGTAACGCACGGGGGAGGAAGAGATAACTTCTTCTCTGGCGATGCGGGATGACGAGGTGCTTGGACGCAAGGACCAACCACTGCTTGAGCTCGCCATCATAGATGATCGACGACGGATGGGGCGGTGGCGGCGATGCGGGTGGGATAGGTGCGGTGCGGATAGGGGCGGCAGTGTGGTGGCTAGGGTTGGGGATGGCGACCAAATAGAGAGAGATAGGGGCGGCATGACTGGTTCAAATTTTTAGTCGTGGCATCGCAGATCTGGACGACGCGGTGGCATCCAGCATGGCTCGAAACCGAGTTGAGGAGGGCGGCGGGGGGCTGGTTGCATGATTTTGGGAGTTTGAGGGGGAAAGGTAAACTGTTTCATACATCGGGTTGAAAGTTAGACTTCATGAAGAGTTTGAGGGTGTAATCTGGAATTCTTCCTAATGAATATTCCCTAGTGAGCACTTCGCCCTTGCACAAACTAAGAGGGAGCGAACCATCGCATGGTTGCTCCAACATGGATTGGAGGAGTTACAACTCGTCGATTCCTTAGAAAAACCCAGCTAATTCCTTCTTCTCTTTATTACTTTAATTCAATTTACATCCCACATTTCCAATCGTGCTTTCTAAACAGTTAGACTAGGTTCACCAGAGCGCCTATCCAACCCCGCCCATCCAACTACCTCTCTCTCTGTCTACAGTGCCGCACAGTGTTTTGGGCGCCCCCTTTTAGGCAACTGGTGAGCCCAGTCTAGTTATAGGTTTTGTGTCTTTTGAGTGAGCGAGGACTTTGACACTTGGGTGAATTTGATTGATACGTTTAATTTTTGCAAAGCAGGTAATTTAATCCCCCACATGTTATGCAACCCATCATGGACATTTGGTCCTTTCAATCATAACCCACACATCTCCAAATGTGAACGGCTTCCGGAGTTTGAGTGGTCAATAATTTATAGTTTTAAAATTGCATGACCAAAACGTAACATCGATCGGCTATGGTTAGGTGGTCAATATGAAAATGTGGTAACATGGCCAAGTTTGTTGCCACGATAATACATTCTTGGAAATTTAAAATATACTGTGGTGCAAGAATTCGGACAAAAGAAGGAAAATGTCTATATAACCCCCAACATAGAGGCTCGCCTACATCAATAGCCTATAACTACAAAACCAAATGTTTTGTACCATAAAGTATCAAAAACTGACAAACAACTCCATGTGTGGTTTTAGTAGGTAGTTTTAATAATACCAGCAAATGTGCCCGTGCGTTGTAACGGGATGAAATCTATATTATATTATATTATATTTTATTTTATATATACTTATATTTTGCTAAATGTGATAAAAAACTTTAACTCGTATGTCATAGTGTACGCATATAAATCTTATGTATTTTTATAAGAAAGCTCATTAATTTAAATTAAGAACTAATGTCTTAGTAAAATTATAGGCACTCGTATCCTATGCAATCTGGATTGATTTAAATTAAGGAATTATATTGGATTGATTCTAAATAAGAACTCATGCCCTAGTTGAATTAAGAACTCGTGCGAGATAAAAACACGTCCTATACACTATTGGTGCATGGATTTTGCTTGAAAAAAATGTCTCATTTATTTATTATTAGGCTAGTAAAAACGTATGTGTTGTATTCTAGACACGACATGTCACACTATGTTTTCCTGATGTATTAGTTCATCAAATCAATACACAAGTCTCCAGCTCCACATGTTGTTTTTTTTCCTTCTTACCCATCTCTCCTCCGTGTCATGTAGCCTGGATCAATGTTTAGATCAATGGAAAATTTGAAGGTTAATCTTACCTATGCAATCAATAATTAATTATTAAAAAGACTTGATCTATATGGTGTGCTAGAATGAGTATCAGCATATCCAAGTAATGTTCTATTCATCATTATCAGGCACCATGCATGTTCATGTAGTAAATAATTTAACATAAGCAGAAGAATTAAAGAAGATAAGAGAAAGAAATAGTATAATAAACAAATTAATGCAGCAGTAACAGCAAGTAGCTAGACGTACTTCTCTGGTGAGATAAGGAGTGCCATGTTGAGATTAAGAGCATCTAAAGAGCCAAGTGAAATATCGAGAACTCAAAATCAGTAGCAGTTCCTCTGGACGCTCTTTTAATACATAATTGATCGATACAGTAAAAACCAAGCTAAAAGAAGACGACAGCCAGTTAAAATCGCAGGATAAAAAATCTCACACGGTCATTCTCGCTGCACTTTATTTATTTGCATCTAATCTCTCCCCTTCGCACGCGAGTCCAACTCCTTGGCGCGCGGCATACGCCGAACGAGCGGGCCAATGCGCAAGTAGCAGGCTGCAGGCTAGCAGCGGTAGATGGGAGAACGCAGCGGCGGCGGCCACCTACCCACGGCGTCGGGCCGCCGCACGGCCGCTCCTCCTCCCGCGAGAATTGGGCATGTTTGGTTGATGGTAAGATTGAGACCAAATTTTGGACATGGCCAAAGTAGTTCATTGGCCACGAACCAAATAGGTCCTTAAGACCGAGACAGCCGCACGCGGAGAGACGGACGATGCCCACAAACCATATGCACGGTTGATTGAAGACTGACAGGTGTGTTCTGCTTGTCACGACGGACTGAAAAACCGGAACCAGAAAATCTTATTTATTTTAGTATTACTAGTAAAAATGTCCGTGCGTTGCTACAGATATACTATGAAAACAATAGTGCATCGGCGGTGTCTCATCATGTTTTTCCAATATGTCGATACAAATTTCCGTGTGTTCTATTTTGCAATACGTAAATAATATCATCCTATTAGAAAATCGTCTACTCAGTGTTTTTGAAAGTGGGGAAAGGGTGAATAATTATAAATTTGTAGCCCAATTAGCATGATCTAAAACTCGTATATATATAATAACTTAACAATTAGTTGTAAAATACTCCAAAGCTCTAACTTGTATTCAGCAAATAAGAGTAGTTCTGATTCTTGAGTATCGATCACCAAGCATGGCGCAATTATAAAAATGGTAGCAAAGAAGAAAGGGAGACAGTATCATATATACTATAATGTTAGCTTTGGTTTCAAAATACCATAAAAAGCCACTATCTAATAATAAGAAAACAAGCCATCAAACAGCAGCATTTAAATGAACTGGATATCCATAAACATTTATTAAATGCTGCTTGCATCTCATCACACTGCATCGTCTGCTATTCCTAATTGATTGAACGCTGTGATGGAAGAGCGAGACGCGCGCTCGATGGAGCGTTGACCCGGCCGCCGGCCATGCATCTCTTTATTTCAGGCTGCAGCCACGCGTCCCATGTGGGCCCGGCCAGCCATGCGTCCTCCCGACGAATCCACTGGCCGTGCATCTTCGGCGGTGTCCAACACGCAACGCAGGCTGTGTCTCCAACTCTCCATCCATGGATTCGTCAAGCTCGATTTCCCTCTCATAGAGTTCAGACTGCACATCTACGTCGTCGCCTCTGCTCCGGCGCCCAATCGCACCCGTCGCGTACACCAAGGCAGCCCAATCGCGGCACATATGCGGCCGCCGCCCGTGTGTCCAAGCCAGCCCCGCATAACTGCCGTCACCACCACCAACAGGATAGATATCGTGGCCCCCTTACTTGGTGCATTAGTGAGTAGTGCAAATGGCGACGACGAGCATCTTGGCCTTGGCGGCAGCGGGTGCTGCTAGCAGCGATACCAGAACCAGCCGAGCCCAGAGTACCAGCATCGCCAAGGACGTACGCATCAACAATGGACGAAGAGCGTTGGACGGGGTGGCGCCGACCAACTTCGGATCGGAGCCACGACCTCGAGCCTAAAGTCCTCATGAGTGCCACGAAGGGAACGGTTGGACGGGGTGGACCATAGCACCGTTAACTCCCACGGTGACACGCCCTGGCCGGTAAGCTTAATTCATAATCACCTGCAAGCTCCAGCGGTGCGGCTGGTACCCGGCGGCCACAGAGCTTCATCGTTATGGCCTCGTTGCCTCTTTTTTAATTTGGCATCGTCCTGTCTAGCTTATATTTGGATGATTCTTGACTTTTTGTCCATTCGCTTATTTCTATTCGTTTTGGATCTGGATTCTTGCTCATATCTCTACCGGACAGAGGAAGGGAAGCGGAGGCGATGGACTCACGGACGGATAGAGATCGACCGGTGGGCCCGTTTATCACGACAGACCGGGAATCCTTATTTGCTTTAAAATTAGGTACAGATAGAAATAGATTAGGTAGTACTGGCAAAGTGTCCGTGCGTTGTAACGAGAGAAAAAAATCCTTAAACACATCTAGATCAATACAAATAAGAATAGCCTTGCCCTATTGTTTCGAATTTTTCCCTTTCACGTAAGCTGCTTTTACCTTCTGAATCGGGTTTACGAAAAAATTATAAGTCATATTGTCTTAACGATTTCTGTTAATTGCAAACAAATTTTAGAGTGATGTCAATTGAGTTAGAAAAGTTGTTATTTTAGTTTTTCATCGATATATAGAACGTTAAAATCGAAGTCCGTATGTGATCTGGACGTCCATTTTCATATGGACTGCTCCTGCACTCTGGGCTTGCGAATAAATTCCATGTCATATTATTTCAAAGATTTCGATTGATGGAGATCGAATTTTAAAGTGGCATATTATTTCAAAGATTTCTGTTAACGGAGACCCAATTTAAAGTGGTTTCAGTTGGGCTGGAAAAGTTATTATTTTAGTTTTCCATCGATACAGAGAACGTCGAAAACGGAGTTCGTATGCGACTTGGGCGTTCGTTTTTGCGTGTGTTCATTCTGCAGTCCGAATCTGGTTCGCATTGTAGCTGTGATTCGGATTATCAAATATAGGACGGGGAGGCGCTGACCAGCCGGGTCTACCTGTCACGACGGACCGTGAAATCTTATTTGCTTTAATATTATATAAATATATATATAGATAGATATGGTACGCCAACTTGGCACCTTAATAAACACAAACATAGAGGTATATGTTGCATACACGTGGTGAATACAAAGCATGAAGTAAAGGAAGGAACTGACCGGCATTCAACAAAAGAGAAAAAGGTAAGAGAAATTATAAAATATAAGATCCGCTTGATTAATGCCCTTCTTTTTTTATTAATTTTAAGATAAAGAAATTACCTGGTGGGTATGGGTACTGAGATAAGAAAATAGAGGAAGGGGTAGAAATATTTTTTTTATCAGTTCTAGGCCCTTTACAATTTTTTCCATCCTATCCAGTGAACCCAATGTGAGAGGTATAAATGTTTTTTTTTGGTGGAAAATGGTATTGTGAAAACTCGTTCTTTTATAGTGTGTATATAAGGTATAGATGAAGATGTGGAAGCAAGACCCACATATCACGTTTTTTCCATTCCCCATGAATATAGCTTTGTTTAGGTAACCCCTTAATCGAATTTTAAATTAAAATCACTGCTGGAACTACTTCATTTAGTTCGATTTACTCATTGATTCAAATTTAAAGTTTAACTTTGGAAGTTATAGCTAGGATCATACTAGTCTCAAAAAACTTTATCGGAAAAACATACTACGATTTCTATTATTCCATTTCATAAAATTTTGTATAAAAGAATTAAATTTTTATTAAATGTATAACTAGTAAAAAGTATGATATCAATCATATATATTTGTAGCATAAGCTATGAAAGTTTGAACTTAAAATTCAATTTATATCTAGAGAATAAAAACACAAATTTTATTAAGGGGTAGATCAGGCCAAGTTGGAGAGATGATTTGAACACAAAATTATATTAAACGGTTATCTAGACAAAGCTCCATATATGAGCAGAGGAAAAAGCTTGTGACATGCGGGCTCGGCTGCCACGTGTTTAGAAAGGTGCCATGTTATCATGTTATGAAAATTAAAATCAAAGGGAGTTTATTTATCCAGTTTTGATGCTCTGGTTTCGTTGTTCATACTCTGGTTTCGTTGTTGTTCAGGGGTGATGTAGACATTAAGATGTTATATAGACTTTTTCTGACCGAAAAAAAAATGGGCAGCAAAGTGTAAAATGTACACCTAGAAAATGGATCACAACAAGTGTTATTGTTCAAAATTCTTCTTCGGTCCGTAAGCTATTCAAATTGTCTTTTTAGAAATCAAGAAATATGTAGCCATATTCGCAAATGAACAGTACCAAGCTAACCAGCATGAAACTGCAAAATTGCAACCAGAAGTTGCAATACTGATGAATCCTTCACATTTCTATATATAAAGATGAAAAAGAAAGTAGATTCCAACATTGTCTTCAAGTTTTCAACAAAAAAAAATTGAGAAAATCCTTTCTTCTAGGCCTTATTTTCCGGCTTTCCATGGCTTTGCTCTGCTGTGCCGTGTGAATTGAATGAGATGAACAGTCTGGGATCGGAAGGAATAATTCTTCTAGAACAAAAATGTAGTTTAGTCCTATGTGATTATAATAAGCTCGTATTTTGTTCCTGTCAAAAATACTATGAGGTGATGGCAGATGCGACAGATTTACAGATCGGGCACCAATTTTTTTGCTGAAGCCATTGTTGGATGCAAGTGATATGGTAGTAATGCTTGCACACCATATTGGCCACCTCCATACCAGAGAAGTACTCCTCCTGGAAAAGTAGCATCAGACGGATACGAAAATAAGATACCAATTGTGCAGAGTATCTGTGTCTGTAGAATGAAGTATGCTATGCTGAGGGGAAAATAGTTTCAGTATCAGCAACGGGCTACAGGAGGCCACTTCCTTGGTTTTCACCCCTAATTTCAGCAACGTACTTTCTTATATCATGCAAACAAATTTTCTTTTAGAAAATATTAATATTTTTTTGTTTCTAAATCTGCTAGTAAAACTGGTTGAAAATATTGTATCCATAATCTTACAATCTTAGCTAACAACAACAATAACAAAGCCTTTTATTCCCAAAAAGATTAGGAAAGGCTAAAGTTGAAGCCCAATATATACGAGCTACCACCAAGCAGGGAAAGATAGAGATGAGGAACGGGAACAAAGTCTAAAAAGATAATAATATGTGGTAAAAGACTAAGGTTCAAGCATGTGGATAGCTGCTTTCTAAAACTTCTAAGGCCAACTCTCGTTATATGCTTGTAGACGAACATCAAAATAATTTGACTAAGATCTATCCTGTGCTCAATTGCGTTTCACCTCAATATCAATATACATGACCAGGATTGAGTAATTCTTCCAGAAATCCAAATGGTTAATACATGAATAGGTTCTAAGGCACCTAATGGTTCTATGCATCATTTGTGTACTTTGATTAAAGCAGGGGTCTCCCTATTTTCTTGAGAAAGGGCACCTAATGGTACTTCGATAATACTTGACACCTAATGGTACTTCGATAATACTTCAGTGGTAGTTAACAATTAAGATTTTACTTCAGTAATTTATATCTACCGTTGCTAGGAGCATAGAACCATAATATGAAAATAGTTCGGCTGTACATATGAACAAATGGTTACAGCAAGGAATGTACAAAGCAATCTAATAATACTGTGTTAATATATGAACATACCTGACAAATTATGCATTTGATATCACCATCTTCAAGGCTGCTTGAAGTTGTGGGCACATAGAGGCTTATCCTCAGGCACTCAGAAAGCGCATCATCTGAAAGGCCTGTGCTTACAGTACCGATTCTCTCCCCAAGGGCAAGTAATTCCTATAGCATAATGTATCCATGGTGATTACCAGACCAAAGAAAACGTCCGCACTCCAAAATAAGTATGTTTGGGAATCTTCTTAACATAAATATAGATGGATTTTCAGTAAAACGTTGTCAGACTGAAGAATAGATGTACCTCATAGGACATGTCATCAATGTCCATTCTCATTCCCCTATGCCGATCATTAAAGACATAATAATCTTCAACCTACAAGCATAATGTAGTTTCTAAGAATACACCAATCAAAATTAGTCACTACAGCCAAGTACAGGTTATACTATTGAAGTCCAGGGGTTTGATGAAACCCTTCTGGTTACCAGTCTGTGTTCAAAGGTTGGTAGAAACTTCTTAAGGGGAAAATTAAGGGGATGCCTCCCCACTTGGATTGGCTGTGCCATCGTCACATTCGCATTACTCCACAAGTGATAGATAAAAAGGCTACACATAGTATCTACTTCAATCCGGGTTGTCTTTGAAATTTGAAACAGGGATGACAAAGTTTCGTTTATTGATGTGCAGTGTAGCAATTAGGGTTAACATGTGAAACACAGAATACATTGGTCGACTAGTTTGTATATCTGATGCATAATGCAAACAGGTGGATTGATAACAAGGCATACCTCTTCACTTCCATCTGTATCAAAGCGCCAATATTCACTGGAATCATCCGAATTGTCCTCCAATGAAGATATTGCCCCTCGTTGAAGTCCACTTCTTTGTCTGGACAAGTTTTGAGAAAGAAATCTGCCTGAAGGATCTTGGTTAGAATTCCTTGTCAGCCTATCTTCTCTAGAATTTCTGCTACTCTCACTGGTGTTATGCATCCTGACAGCTTCTGCAACCCTCCCTCCATCCCTTCTAGTTCTCGAAGCTGGGCGACATAATGATCTTGAAATCGACCGGCTACTGCTTGAGGAACCAGAAATGGATGTGTTTGGTGATGATGGGTTTGCACTGCTCCATCCACTCAGTGAGCGCTTCCTTGATCCATTGACCCTTTCTTTCAAGCGAGCCAGTAGATCACGTCCAGTATTTTCTCTTCTTTCGCTATTGTCAGTTTCACCAGCAGCACTTGTTGCATTCCTGCTGGTGCTTCCATCATAACAAATACTTCCTTGAGGGGACACCCTGTTAGATTTCCTCAATATCTGTGATCTCTGAGGAGCCGATGTTTCCTTTGATGCCCGACGCATCTTCCTGTCTTTGTTTGGGAAAAGCTTACTGCTGCAGCCAAGGCGGGTACAACATGTTGTGGCCCTGGGGCGCGGCCTTTCCTCCCTGAAGACAGGAATTGAGCCTCCTTTGGTGACAAGGAGGCCACTGACTGTTCGCCTTCCCATCGATTCATCCATATCAGATATTCAACTAAAATAAGAGGCAGATATAATCAGTGAAAGTCAAACATTTCAATCCAGATAGGTGATAGGTCATAATACAATTTAAGTGATGGCGCAAAACTGTTTTGTACAGATTAATTACAGTGGATATGAGAATGGCATATCGAGAGTAGACACAGTGTTAGCATACTAACGTCAAGCACCTTGCATGTTCCTATGAAAGAAGATGAACTAAAGTTCGAGTCTGAACAAGTAGACACACATAAAAAGAAACGATGCTTGAGCCAAGTTGCCAACCAAGATGGAAAAGAGATATACCTAACCTACATAAATCAGAAGTCAGAAGTATCTAAGCAATTGTGCCCAAGACTTGCCAGCTTTAGCAGCAAGAATAAGTGAGTAGACGAAACAAGGTATTTGCCTCAGCCAAACCAAGGTATGAAAGATCGAGTGCAAGGCACAGCCGCACAGGTCACATATGTCGGAGAAGAAACACACAAGCTAGCAACCATTGGCCAGTACTTGCTGAAATTTGCTTCCAAGAATGAAATAAAGCCTGACAAAACTCGACCAACACGAACAAACTGACGTCGACGTCTGTGTGCATACATTCAGGCAATCTAGCCTGATCAATGGCATATTCAAACCCTGTTAGGTAAATCCTATGAATAGCTCTACATGTGAATTAGGTATTGAGGTGCTTCCCACAACCGTAAAGCTTATGGAAGGATGAGAAACCACCCGAAATAAAGTTACTGGTAGCCCGGTGCTCCACCTCCCTTTCTAGCTGACATTATTGCCTTTTGCTGAAAGGTGAATCCACTTATACCACACTAGCACGCCAAGACACTAAAGATGAACAATTGAAACGTGATCCGTAGTTACATACAGTACATGGTACTATACTAGTAATATCTTTTTCACGTTTATATATTTGTTAATTATTTATATCTCTGCACTGGGAGACGACCAAACATAAATGAACTGCGAGGGAGATAGGATGCAGATCAAATTCAGAGTTCAAACGAGGGTCGAAGGCTTTTCCCTACACAGAAAATGAATACGCGCGACTTGACTTTCCACGATTTGTGTTTACACTAACTAAACTAGAGGAGTTTTAGCAGAAGAAGTGATCAGAACCCACAAAATTCTCAAACTATATATCCACCCCAAGAATTGCGGGACATGAATCGAAATGGATCACCTGTTTATTCCGGCATGCATCAAAGAGAACGACGGTGATCCTCTGCTCCACCGATCCCCCGATCGGCAAGACCAGAATCAATTTATATAGCCAGGACAGGACGGGCAAAAACTAATAAACCAAAGAGACAAAAAATGCGGGCAGGAAAAAGACGGACGGATCGAAATGCCCGCCGCTATTTTGGCGTGAAGCAACCAACCTTCCACGAATCGCCCGCTCGACAGGAACGAACAAGAAGAAGGCAACCGAACAATCGATCGCCCGATACAAAGGGAAACTCCTCGTCGTCTAGGGACGAAGAAAACACGCGCGCGCGCCAATTTGTTTTTTTTTTTTCTTCGCTTCGCCGACCCCCAATTTAAGGGCGAGGCACGGCGCGGCGCCGGGATTGCAAACGGAACCGGACGATGGATGGAGCCAAATCCGCACCCGTTTCCCCTTGGGAACTCACCGTGGCAGAAGCGGCATCGGAATCGGCTCCCAATGCGATGCGAAGGACCCCGGCGAAACGAGCGCAAAGATGGACGACAGGTTCAACGCGAGGGAGAGAGAGTGTGCGTGTTTGTGTGTGTGTGATCGGGGGTTGATAAAGAAGGGAAAGCAGCGCCCGCCCGCCGGCCGGTCCGTGCGTCGTCGATCTCCGGCGGCGGCAGGGGGCACTCGTCCAAGAACTGGAAACAGTGAGAGCGGAAAAGGAGGGAGAGAAATATCCGAACCTTCTCCACCGCGCCGGGCCTTCCTCGTCTCTCTCCGCCCTCTCGGCCAGGAGCGAGACGAACCAACTCTTGACCCAATTTAGAGGGAGAGAGCAGGGCGCCATCACAGGGGATGGAGGAAGCCAAACAAGCAAAGGGTGGAGTCGCGGCCTCGCGGGTCGAGGCGGCGGCGGCGGCGGGTGCTGACCGGGCAACAAGGGACGCCCGCTGACTGGTGGGGCCCTGGCTGTGATGTGGGAGCGAGGGAGGCCGGCAAGTGGTTCGAGGGCCGCACGGACGGCGTGGCCGCCACGTCACGTCAAACGGAGCGGTAGTGCTGCGCGAGTCGCACGCATACCTCCCGCAGTTTCGTTACGGGTGTGACGCTCCGGATATAGTTTGCCCTTCATAAAAACTTGATGCGTGTTGTTTTTTCTAAACTTGATCTCCGCCTTATTTAAACATATAAAACACAAATTCATTGTCAAACTATGTTTTATGATAAAACGGAGAGTGTGTCTCCACATCAGATGACTGATATTTGGTTTTTCATCAGTCATGTTTTATAACCATCCGATGTCTCCACAAATTCATTTTATAACCATCCGCCTTATTTAAACATATAAAACACAAATTCATTCTCAAACTATGTTTTACGATAAAACAAAGAGTGTGTCTCCACATCAGGTGACTGATATTTGGTTTTCCATCGGTCATATTTTATAACTATCCGATGTCCATCGAACGGTTTATAAGATTACTGAAGGAATTCAATCTATCAATCACATTTTACACAACCATGTAATCCATCAGTCACGTATCAAAATTACATAACACAACATAAAAAATTACAGTGCAACAATAAATGAAATTTTTGTATTTTTTATATATGTATGTAGTAATTTAACAAAACAGACACAAAACACACGTACAACCATTCCATAATGGATAAACAAATATCAGGTGACTGACGTGGAGTAAATCTGTAAAACAAATCACAACAAAATAAATAAATTTTTTTAAATAAGATAAATGGTCGAAATTGTGGAAAAAATCAACCATATCATACATCCGTGAATGGAGTGGATATATATATTTTAGATGTTTTGAATGGGCCATGATCTAGGAAAAAATGCATTACATATGAGAGGGTCTCGTGAGTTAGGAAAAACAAATCTGTAAAGGGTCTAGATGTACCATAATTAAGACCATTTCCAACAGCTCTCGGATGCGGAAAAAACCGAGTTTCTGCACCGCTGCTCACAACCCGCGTCGCGATTGGAGAAGTCTATTTCTAGCAAGGTGCGGAACCGAATTCGCAAAAATCCAGCGGTTGCCTCCTCCCGCCAAAGGTAGGAGCAGGCGAGCGCGCGCCGATGCCCGCGGCTGAGCGTGGCGCAGCTGCTCCCCTCCGGCACGGCGGCACGGGTGCTCCATCTCCGGCCACACCTCCCCCTTGGCGCGGCTGCTCCCCTCCGCGCGTGGGTGCTCCACCTCCGGCGCGGCTGCTCCCCTGCAGCACCAGCTCCCCCTCCGACGCGGCTGCTCTCCTCCGGCCGCGACTCCACCTCCCGCAGCAGCTTCCCTCCGGCGCGGCTACTCCCCCTGCGGCCGCGACTTCACCTCGGCAGCAGCTCCCCCTCCGGCAGCGGCGGCTGCTCCACCTCCGGCAGCAGCTCCTCTCCTGCGGCAGCTCCACCTCCGGGGGGTGCTTTCACTCCGGCAGCTGGAGATGGCACGGCGAGAGATACTTTTGTGCGTGCTGTGGATCTGGTGAGGAGAGAGAGGATGCGGTATGTGTAGATATGCGTGTCGAAGGGAGTCTTCTCCTATTTTACGAGATGGCATTCGCACTCTGCTAGAAGAGGCTACAGTAGCGTGGGATCCCCTTCTCTCCGCATCCGGGATGGTATGCTAGACCTGCTGGAAATAGTCTAACTACTCTTTTTTTTCTCAAATATTTATTGTGATTAATTTTTTATATTTTTACCGACCATTTGTTTAAAAAAGGTTATAAGTTATTGTTTAATCTACTAGCCCATAGAACAAGATAGGACCCATGCGATTCTCCGGTAGAACGCACAATAGAACATGTTCCTGTCATTTAATTTGTTGATTTTCGTGACCCTCTCCGAGTCCTTTTTTTACCGTTTCTTCTCAATCATGCAAGGCATCGCGTTACAAAATATATCACCATCAGTTAAAGAAAATACAATAATCAAGGGGTCTTAACCCTCTGGATTAAATTCGCTAGATGATACCCCGCACATTGTTACGGAGAATTTATACCATAGCATAAGACTAAAATCAAAAGGAACACATGTATGCATGAATGATATGTCCATAAAAAAACATTGAAAAAAATAAATAGGTGATATGACCATAAAAATCATTAAAAAAATAAATAGGTGGTTTAAGTGGTTGATGATATGGATTGTTCCAAGTCATAGTGAATGGTACCATGGTTTCACCGAGTCACACAGAAATAGATAGTAAAGGACACCAATTTATATATTAAGACTCCCCGTACGTTATTGCATGAATTTGAGTGACATGCAATTTAGTGGATTATGTGATGGTGTGGGCATGTGGCTCCCATGCGTACGACGCCACACAAAAATAATGCATGTATGAAACCACAACAAATCTCTAGAAAATATAAATATGGGTTTAAGTGGGTGGTGACATGGCATGCAATTTAGTGGGTTTGATGACATGGCTATGATGTGACTCCCATGCATACGACACCGTACAATTTTCATGACCCTCTCCGAATCTTTTTTTCACCATTTCTTCTCACTCCACGATCCAATCTCATATTTCCTTTTACATGAAGAGTCCATGCAATGCATCGCGTTACAAAATATATCACCATCAGATAAAAACATACAATAATCATGGGCTCTTAACCCTATCGATTAAATTCACTGGGTGATACCCCGCACGTTGTTACGAAAAATTTGTACTATAGCATAAAACAAAAATAAAAAAGAACACATGTATGCATGAATGATATGTCCATAAAAAACATTGAAAAAAATAAATAGGTGATATGTCCATTAAAAATCATTAAAAAAATAAATAGGTAGTTTAAGTGGTTGATGGTGTGGATTGTTTCAAGGCATAGTGGATGGTACTATGGTTTCACCGAGTCACATCGAAATAGATAGTAAGTGACACCAATTTATATATTGAAGACTCCCTGCACATTATTACATGAATTTGAGTGATATGCAATTTAGTGGATTATGTGATGATGTAGGCATGTGGCTCCCATGCGTATGACGCCACACAAAAACAATGCATGTATGAAACCACAAACAATTGCTAGAAGATATAAATATGGGTTTAAATGGGTGGTGATGTGGCATGCAATTTAGTGGGCTTGATGACATGGCTATGATGTGGCTCCCATGCATACGACGCCACACAAAAACAATGCATGCATGAAGCCACAACAAATCGGTGGAAGACATAAATATGGCTCTAAGTGGGTGCTGACGTGGCATGCAATTTAGTGGGGCTATATGATAACATGGCTTCACGCATGTATAGAGAAATAGAAATAGTGAGGGCTTCTAATTTAGATATAAAAGATGAAAGACAAGAGCCCAAAAATACAGAGCCTAATACCACATCGATGAAATATAACACCATATTTATCAACTACAACATACACAACCATAGTCCCAAATCGCCATCGCAACTTTGGATATGTCTGTTTATAGCCACTGTTTAACCAATTCATCAACGAGTTCATGTGAACACCGCAACAAAAACCGAATCTGATGCCACAAACAAAAACAATTAATTATAGATCACAACAGAGAGGAATACACAAATCAGGCCAAGCAAAGAATAGGCTAGCTAAGAACGAAAGAACACCATGCAAGAGAGAGGGGTAAGAACAGAGCTTTGTGTGCAAGGACGAACAAAGAAACTCGTTAGAGTATGAGATGTCCAAGCGGTTCATGCAGCAAGGAGGAAAAAAAATCAGGAATACGCAAGGGGGCTGACTACACACGAGAAGAACTGGGAAGAGAGAGGGGTAACAACGCAGAACTCTGTGCAAGAACAAACAAAGAAACAGAGAGAACAGTGCGTCCAAGAAATCGAACAGTGAGATGTCAAAGAAATCGAATAGAAAGCGAACCGGAAGAAATCCTTGTTTATTTTCTTTTCTCCCGATTCATGCAGCCTAACATACCTTGAGTTCTTACCATATTTGCCCAGATAAAATTCCAGCGATTAAGATAGGTTCAGATTCAATTCCGTATTATCCTGACCGAAGCAACACTTTCAGGCTCTTGTTCTTCTGATATTGGTCGGGACGTTGTCAAGCACCATGAGCTACTGTTCAAGCTTTATCACTTAATTCTGTTCTTTTTTTGTTAATATGTCGAATGCAAAACAATGTGCATTCCTATGCAGATAGCTTCTCTCGACATTGATGAAATCCCTACCAACAAGATGCATCTCTGTTTGTATATAGTTTAAGTGCTTCTTTTCTTAGCATTATTCACTATAGAAAAAAAAAGTTTGAATGTTATGTGTTTGTCGACGGTGAGGATGTCAAGATACCTTATAGCTATCCCACAGGGATGAAGGAGCGTAGGGACGTGAACGCTACCGCTAGTACCTGCTGCTGCAAAGGTGAATGAACAACAAGATTTAGAGAGGTTCGGGTCACCGATATGGTGTAATACCATACGTCCTCTTGAGAGTGTGAGAATATATGACGAGTATGCCAAGAGCTACAACCAGAGGGATCCTCTGGTGTGGTGTTGAGGTCTATGAGCCAGAACTCAAGTGTTAGGATGTGTGCATGTGTGTGAGCCAGAAGCCTTCTAAAAGCTGTCTGGAAAAAAGGTTTCAGTGAAAAAGGGTCTCCCTCTATGTATCTCTTTCCTCCCTTTTATAGATCAAGGGAGGAGTGGGTGGTACAAGCCTGCCATGCCATGCTACAATGTGGTCTCAATAACCATACTGTGTACTGCTTCTACTGTGTAATGTCATGGCTTATGTTTATTTCCATTCGCTCCGTACGCTATGCACGGTCGCGTTTGTCTTGCTGCTGTGCTGCACGCCTCCACGGTCGGCGGCGGAGGATGGCTGCCCTAGTCTGGTCGTGGGGACATGATGTGACCTGCATGCAGCCCGCGTCGTGCAAGACTGTCTCGGGTCGATAGGCCCCTCCGCATTTAATGCGGCGAGTGGGCGGCTTCGCCTCCCGAGGTATAACCCTCCGGGGGTTTCCCGTCCATCGACGGTAACCCTCCCGGGGTTCCACGTCCGTTGGTGGAACGGGGGTTGTTGCGTCTACTGCCACACGTCCCTGCCGGCCTGGCAGCGGCCCGGCCACGCGGCAGTGGGACAAGTGGGGCCTTTTCCTGGGCTCTCCATCCGGTTCTCTTCCTTGCCTAAGAAGAGAGAATCCTCTTCGTACACTTGGCGTATTCCTGAGTAAGTGTCTCTGGGGTATGTGGCCCCCAGTACGCCAACAGTGTTAACCAATAAAAAATTGCAAATGCCTTACCAGCATCCGTACTGTTATCCATGCAAGTGCAACCAATATGTCATGGAAGTATCAACCCCTAGCACAGACGGGCGGGCACACACGACATACTATTTCCCCAGTCAAGTCAGAGGCCATCCAAGAAACCAATCACGCCCTAAAAATTCAACTCGATTGAGATGACTCGTGCTATAAATCCATTCTTTCTCACGGATGCCGATCTCAAACAGGAAATTACATATCAAAATACAAATCATGCTCCGGGAAGGGCTGCAGTTCGATATAAATCAGATTGTTTTACATGGTTCTTAATAGATCAATACCACAATTATAAAATATAGAACAAGAATAGAAATAGATACCAGACAACATTATTTATTTTGGTAATAATACAATTAAATTACACAAAAGATACAAACAAGGGCAGGCTAGCTAGGGTAATTAAGCACAAGTGATCTAGACGAGGCTCTCGGTATAAGGAAGCACAAAGAAGCTCCAGACGTTCTTCCATTGCCATCGACGACCCTTGCACCTCATGAAATCCTTAAGTGTCCTCTTCCTGATCTGTTTGTGGCTGTGTGTATTATTGCAAAACTTCTTCATCACGGAGGAGTTTCGCCATAACTCTAAAACATAAGAGGACTAAGATATGAATTGAAAGCCTGATAGCGTCCCTTATGTGGAAGAGAAGGCTCGGGCTAATGACACTAAGTGTGATGAGAACCAGTGCGTCGCCAACACGGTTCAGAACTAGAGGACCATGGCAAAGGCAAAGGGAAACAAAAGCCTAACAAGACTACCAACTTCAAGAAGAAGAAGACGAACAAGGCTGAGCTGCCCTGCTTTACTTGTGGTGAATTTCTTTACTTTTCCAAGGACAATGGTCCAAGACTGTCAACACTGTGACCGCTAGCAATGTTGGAGATGCAGGGTATGGCAATTTACCTACTATCTTTTTAGTTTTTCAGTCTTTCGATTGGTGGATTGATACGAGTGCTAATGTTCATCTATGTTCTGACATTACTATGTCCTCTTCTTATACTAGGTCACAAGATATTGCTCCGTGTTGATGGGAATGGATCCGCTGTTTCTGTTCTTAGCATTGGTACGATGTATCCGTAGTTTACTTCAGGAAAGATTATGCGGCTGAAGAACGTGCAGCATGTCCCCTTCATGAACAAGAATCTCGTTAGTGGCTTCCTTCTATGCAGAGATGGGTTTAAGGTAGTGTTAGAGTCCAATAAAGTAGTTGTGTCAAGACATGGTTTATTAGTTGGTAAAGGCTATGATTGCAGATACTTGTTCCGCTTATCTCTTTCAGATTTCAGCAATAAGTGTGTGAACCATATTTGCGGTGGTATTAATGAAGATGCTAGTGTTTGGCACGCTCGTTTATGCCACGTTAATTTTGGTTTTATGAAAAAACTTTCTAGCACATGTTTAATTTCGAGTTTCACCTTTGATATTGGTTCTAAGTGCCATAGTTGTGTGCAATCTAAGCAACCTCGTAAGCCTCACAAAGCTACTGAGCAGAGGAACTTGGCACCTCTAGAACTCATACATTTTGATCTATGCGAGATGAATTGTGTGTTGACAAAGGGTGGAAAGAGGTACTTCATGACATTGATTGATGATGCTACTAGATTTTGCTATATTTATTTGTTGAAATCTAAGGACGAGACGTTAGACTATTTTAAAATCTATAGAGCTGAAGTTGAAAATCAACTAGAGAGAAAGATTAAACGTCTTAGGAATGATCATAGTGGCGAGTGTTTCCTAAAGTCTTTGATGATTTCTGTGTGGAACATGGTATTATTCATGTTCCACACCTCCCTATTTACCTGAGTCTAACGGAATTGCCGAGAGGAAAAACCGAACGTTGACCGACTTGGTGAACTCCATGTTAGATACTGCTGGTTTATCTAAAGCATGGTGGGGGAGGCTGTATTGACTTCGTGTCATGTCCTGAGTAGAGTTCCTAATAGAAACAAATACAAAACTCCTTATGATGATTGGATTGGGAGGATACCATCACTATCTTACCTACGTACTTGGGGATGGTTGGTGAAAGTTAATGTGCCTATTAACAAGAAGCGCAAGCTAGGATGCAAGACGGTGGACTGTGTCTTTTGGATATGCTCAGTGGAGCATTGCTTATAGATTTTTAGTAGTGAAATCTGATGTGCATGATATGTATGTTGATATTATCATGGAGTCTCGTGATGCTACATTCTTCGAGAATATATTTCTGATGAAAGATATGTGTAACACTTCTAGATTTTCATCTGAGATAACTCCTGAACTTAATGCACCAACTAAGATATTTGAACCATCACATGAGATAATCCTAGAGAAGGATGACAATGAAGCTCCAAGAAAGAGCAAGAGACAAAGGTTTGAAAAATCCTTTGGTAATGATTTCATTGTGTACTTTGTGGATGATACTCCTACGACAGATAATTGGAAAGAAGATGTTCGAAGTGAGTTGGACTCAATCCTTTCTATTGGGACCTAGGAGTTAACTAAATGGCCATATGGTTGTAAACCAGTGGGATGTAAGTGGGTGTTAAAGAAAAAGCTTAAGCCTAATGGTACTATTGAGAAGTACACAAGGCTCTGCTTGTGGCCAAGGGTTATACCCAAAAAGTGGCATGTTGCTGGAATGACTACTATTCATGTATTGCTTTCTTTGGATGCCTCATATGGTCTTATCATTCATCAAATAGATGTAAATATAGCTTTCCTTGATAGAGAGTTGGATGAGGAGATTTATATGGAACAACCTGATGGGATTGTAGTAAAGGGTCAAGAGACAAAAGTGTGTAAATTATTGAAATCTTTGTACAGCTTGAAACAAGCACCTAAGCAATGGCATGAGAAGTTTGACACCACCTTAACATCAGTGGGTTTTGTTTATTAATGAAGTAGATAGATGTGTGTACTATCACTATGGTGGGGGCAAATGAGTTATATTATGCCTATACGTCGATGACATATTGATTTTTTGACACAAACATTGATGTGATCAATGAAGTCAAGTCTTTCTTATTCAAGAAGTTTGATATGAAAGATCTAGGAGAAGCTGATGTGATTCTAAACATCAAAGTTTATAAAAGTTGAGAGTAAGATTACTCTTTCTCAAACCCACTATGTGGAACAGATCTTGAGTCGGTTCGTCTATATAGATAACAAGCCTTCTTCTACTCGTTATGATCCTAGTGTGACACTGAGAAAGAATGAGAGAATTGGTGTCAAGCAATTGAGATATTTTCAAATTATTAGTTTGCTCATGTATTTCTCTGGCCTACCTGACTCGACATATCATTTGCTGTGAGCAAATTGAGTAGGTTCATGTCCACCCTGTTTAGATCATTGGAAGGCACTTAAAAGGGTTATGTGCTATTTGAAGGGAACAATGAGTTATGGGATTTACTATTTAGGGCACCCTGCTGTGCTTGAGGGATATAGTGATTCGAACTGGACATCTAATGTTCATGAGCTTTATGCCACCAGCGGATATGTGTTCACAATTGGTGGTGGTGCTGTGTCATGGAGGTTTTGCAAATAGACCATTTTGATGAGGTCAACCATGGAGTCAGAGCTAACTGCTATAGATATAGCTACCGTAGAAGCAGGTTGGCTATGTGAGCTCTTTATGGAATTGCCTGTGGTTGAGAAACTATTACCGGCTATTCTTATAAACCATGACAATCAAACCATGATTGCTAAAGTGAACAGTGCTAAAGATATTTCGAAGTCATCAAGACATGTTACAAGATGGTTAAAATCTGTCAGGAAGATGACAAACTCCAAAGTAATAAGTGTGTGACTTATATTTAAACAGACAAAAACCTAGCAGACCCCTTTACGAAGGCACTATCCCGTAAGGCAAAATTGGCTAGCAGACACTGAAAAAAAGTGGTTTTTGCCGCAGACCACAAAAAATGTCTGCTAGAAGACATTATAATTCCATGCCAATTTGCCTCTACACACTATAACCTATATAATAATATTTCATCAACTAAGGGATAATAATATGATAAACATACCCTCTCTCTCTATCCTCCGATCCGACGGCTTGCTGCTGGCCACCGCCACCGTCTATATTGCATGCCATGCTTTTGGCCTCCTGCAGGTGCAGGCCGTCACCCGTGCCAGCTGGCTATGGCATGGAACTATGGAAGCAGCTGCTAGCTTGCTCCGTGTGCACCTATATATGGTACGGGTAAATTACCTCTCTCTCTCCCGCTTCGATCCTTTGTGAAATTTTTGTGAGCTATTCTGAATCTTGCCTCGAGAGATCAATCTGCCTAGCTTGCTCTGTATGGCCAGGGACGGGTGCTCCTAGACCTGGAGTGTGTAGACTGACCGCAATAGGTGCCGCCACATGTACTTGCTTTGCAGCGTCTGGATGCCGATGAGGATGCACACGTTGTCACCGTCCGGCTTTGTGCTACTGGCAGCCTCGGCCGGCAGCGCGGCGACGACAATAAGAGATGCGCCCACGCTGCTGGGATGGCTGCAGCCACCGCTTGGATTCAGAACTCATTGCGGTGGACGACGAAGAAGGTGAATGCGAGGAAGCCATTGGGCAAGAGGTGGAGGAGGAGGTGGCGGCTGGACAGGAGGGAGGCCGAGGCGCTGCCGGCATAGGACGGGCAGGGTGCCGCCTGGGGAGAGTGACACGACACTGGCTGGGGCTCACGCAGGGAGGAAGCCATGGCGGTGCAGTGCCGAATGGGGTATGCACGGGGAGGGTGCAGCGCCGCCGTGCGAGGGTGTGCGCAGAGAGGAACAGTGAGCCCAAGAGATGCCAGGGATAGAGGATATATATAGAGAGAGGGCATATTTGTTATATTATTATGCATTGGTTGAGGAAATATTATTATATAGGTTATAATGTCTTCAGGCAAATTGACATGGAATTATAGTTTCTTCTAGCAAAGACATCTTTTTTTAGTGGCATGTGGCAAAAACCATCTTTTGTCAATGTCCCCTAGCAAATTTGCCATCCCGTAATGTGATAGTAATTGCATTGAGGGAGATGGGTGGGAGACCCATTTGAGCTGCAATAGTGGTAATCTAGCCTTTGTGATTGGAGATCCTGTGAATAAGGCCCTGGGTAATAACAAGCTATTGGTGAACTGAGGAGAGTAACGAATGACCCTCTCTATGTGAAGATGCAACACTCTCAAAAGTTGTATGGCAAGATGGCTTTATATCTTAATGTGTTTCTATTGGCTTTTAACTAAGCAAAGATCCTGTCCTATAGATCATTCTTGAAAGAACACACCTATATGAGCTCGAGTGTAAAACATCGCAGTCCGTGAGACTTGCGTGACCTCTAGTAAGCTCATGAAGAGACTAGGGAGTACGACGCATATGCTCCACCCGTGGAGGGGACTATTGGTAGCCAGGTACTAGTTATGGCTTTAAGTGGAACTTGTTCCCACAAAACTTGCAATTTAAGGCATAGTCCATTGTTCAAGTTGTGAATGAGTGTAACTTGAAGCTCTAGGCAGAAGTTCAACTTCACAGTGTCTGCCGAAACGCTGGTTTATAAACACTAGCGAGTGTTGGCAAATCTCTAAATGAGCATTTGAGATCTAGTGGGAGATTGTTAGAATTTATATGGGTTAAACCCATTTAAGTAATTAGAAATTCTAATAAATCTCAAAAGGCCTATTAGTGTTCCCTAATGGTCTCTAAGCTCTAGAAAACCATTAGCAGAGAAGGGAGGCACATAATCAATTAGTCCCATATTGCTAGTTGATGAGGAGATATGGGGATTTTCTCCTTATATATTGGACCAACCTCTAACGGAAATGACACAAAAAAATAGACAATCATACGGGGAGGCCCCAAGTTTTGGGAATTCCTAAGGTAGTCTATAAGAGTTAGGGTTTTGCCACATCTCGTTGCTACACCGCCATTGTAGTCCTCTCCATCCTGAATGCCAACATGCATCACTGATCGGGAGAGCAGGTCTCCAAAACCCTTTGCCTTCAAGCTCCTGCATCATCGTCTTCACCATGGGTCGTCCATCTACTTCTGCTGCCGGAGGTCATCGCTGGCAACTTCATCATGGTCTCCTTCATCACGCTGTCTACAGTACTTGCGACATCCATAACAAGAGAAAATTAGAGAAATCATCTATGACTATGATAAGCAGTTAGTTGCTAAACAGAACTGATTGAGGGTCCCATTGGGTGAGGATGTTAGGGCACAATGTGGGAGATTAAGTGAAGCAAAAAATATCGAGTTGATGTGCCCATTCAAAGAGGAAGAGGTTAAGAAACCAATTTTTGAAATGAAAGAAGATTCTGCATGTGGTCCACATGGTTGAAGTGTCTCACTTTACAAGTCCTGCTAGGAGATAATTAAGGAGTATTTATTAGCTCTGATCAATGGTTTGTTTATTTGGAGAACTTAGAGATAACTAGGCATTATTAGGAGGGAACCAAAAGGTCAAAAATCCAAACATTGTAAATACTTCAAGATCTAGTAACCTCAATATGAGCATGTGTTTCCTTTTTTATATTTTTAATCGTCTCACCATTGGCTCCAATAATCTAGTCAGCCTTTTCTTTTGAACATGTATAGCAATAATCTTTTCCGAAGAAACCTGAGAAGATGCTAATTAACAAAACTATAATGTATCTCATAGTTAAATAGTTAACAAGTTTACCTTTTTAACAAAATCTTGAATAAGATTCTTAACTTTCTTGATAGCATACATACTTTCACCAAGTATCACCACATCATGAAAACCATTTTCTCTGTCAGTAACTTGCGACATAGTGTTTGATACGCTTCTATTGGGGAAATAGGCCTAGTGAGGGCTGTCTTGTAAGAACCAAGGATCTGTATGTAATAATTGGGAAGGCCAATGAAACAAATAAAAATGGCCACCTCCCTCTCTATATAAGTAGCCAAAGGGCCTGAGAGGGAAGCGTGGTGATGCTTAGACCAAAGCTTCTCCCGAGCAGATCTTATCCATGTTTACCCAAAGTATCTTCTCTGCATTAGATTTTGGCAACAACACCTTTTTATTCAAGTTGGTTCTTCTTTTCTGAGCTAAGAGATGTTGAGCCTAGAATGATTTCAAAGTTTATTAGACTTCTTTTCACTAGCTTGCCCATCATTAGTCACTGAACATGCAAGGGAAGGTAGCCTATCAATGATCATGTACATCACCTATCCACCCTGCGAACACCTTGCCCCAGAATATTGAACACTCTAGTCCACATGAAAGTTTTTAAAACGTGACTTCATATAAATTCAAAGGAGAAATACTTACGATGTTCTTGGTATTGTGACTATGACATTTCCTCCAACCATGATCATGAAGAGTCTCGAACAATAGATATTAAGTGAGACTCATGATATGCAAAATCAGTCAAAATCACATTTCGTAATATTGGCTATGATCAATGGTTTTTTTATTTGGAGAATTTAGAGATAACCAGGCTTTATCACGAGGGAACCAAAAGGTCAAAGTAGCAAACATTGTAAACACTTAAAGATCTACTAACCTCAATATGAGCATGTGTTTCCGTTTTATACTTTTAATGATCTCACCGCTGGCTCCAATAATCTAGCCAGCCTTTTCTTTTTGAACATGTATAGCAATAATCTTTTCCGAAGAAACCTGAGAAGATGCAAAACTATAATGTATCTAATAGGTAAATAGTTAACAAGTTTACCTTTTTGACAAAATCTTGAATAAAATTTTTAGCTTTCTTGATAACATACAAATACCACCACAGGGCTGTCTTGTAAGAACCAAGGATCTGTATGTAATAATTGGGAAGGCCAATGAAACAAATAAAAATGGCCACATCCCTCTCTATATAAGTAGCCAAAGGGTTGAGGGGGAGGTGCGGTGATGCTTAGACCAAAGATTCTCCCGAGCGGATCTTATCCATGTTTACCCAAAGTATCTTCTCTGCATTAGATTTTGGCAACAACATCTTATTCAAGTTGGTTCTTTTTTTCTGAGCCAAGAGATATTGAGCCTAGAATGATTTCAGAGTTTATTAGACTTCTTTCTACTAGTTTGCCCATCATTAGTCACTGAACATGCAATGGAAGCTAGCCTATCGATGATCATGTACATCACCTATGCACCCTGCGAACCACCTTGCCCAGAACACAAAACACTCCAGAACACATGATAGTTTTTAAAATGTGACTTCATATAAATTTAAAGGAGAAATACTTACGACGTTCTTGGTATTGCGACTATCACCTTCCTCCAGCAATAATCATGAAGAGTCTGGAACAATAGATATTAAGTGAGACTCATGATATGCAAAGTCAGCCAAAATCACACTTCATAAATAAAGCCCATAATTGACATTCATTGTCATCAAAAGATGCAGAATAATCTTCTAGTGAGCAAATAGCGCTGTATTTAAAGCATTCAACCATAGAGTGATAACTCCGAAATTATTCAATTTCTTTCTCCAAAGGATCTAACAAAATATAAATGTAATCACAGATGTATAAGTCATGCAAAAAAGGTGTTAACTTCTAACCTATCAAATTTGTTTCCATATCTTCAAATTAGTTCACAATATGTTTCTGAAGCACCTGTGGGGGATAGATATCCATGGGTCCTCATGACTCGGATTCAAGACATGGGCCGTTGGAGGGCCCAAGTAGGGCGGATGGCTGATTTCATTGCACATCCAGCCTACTAGGGCCCAAGTACGGTGAGATGAGCTTGGAGGTCAAGGCAAAGGAAGTCGTAATTCAAGGAAAGCACAAAAGCGTGTGTGTGACTCGGACTCAATCTCTGGGTAATTCAAGACTTGGAGGCAGGAAAGATATGGATCGCGGATTCTGTGTGATCTTTTGTAATCTAAACCTTCTAGGAGATACAGAAGGAACTGACTTGTACCCAAGAACCCGTCAACCTATATAAGGCGGGTGAGGGCCCCCCACGTATCTCTCTCTAACACCATCGCATACCAAAGCCCTAGTTCTCATTGTAAACTTGAGAACTCAAAGCAATACAACTCGCCACAAATAGGAGGTAGGGTGTTACACTTTCCGTGGCCTGAACCTATATAAATCTTGTCTCTCGCCGCGTTACACGCGAACCATCAAGCTAGAGTTGATCTCGCCAACCACAAAAGCACCTCGTGAGGCATCCTGTGGTGCACTGTTGGAACCTAACACCGACAGCACCAGTCACATATATTTTGTGAGATCAAAGTTTGGAAAAATATGAGTAGCTGGTACAAGCTGATAACGATATTGCCCACTTAATTAGACAAGATGTAAGAACCACTTGGGATTGGAGGCACTGGGAACAATCTTATGAGTGGAAAAACATACATAGGCCAGGCTAGCCGTCAGCAGGATTAGATAGATAGATAGAAATAGAAGATTATCTGTTAGCTATTAATTTTGCTATTATTCTAGAGTTGGTTACATTGCCATGAAAGCTATAAAGGTAGATTGTATCAACACTCAGTGTTAAGCAAAGATTAACCTAAAGATAATTTATCCTACTTCTCCTCTCTCTTTATACATCATATCAACTACTTGGAATTGGAGACACCATTCAAGAATAAAACATAAAGTTTGTGGTCGAAAAGATGGGCTGACTGATCATGACGTGATGGAAGTCTACGCCATAGCTCTGGCACCTCAACACACTGACCCCGTGACCTACCCTGATGTTAGGGCCAAGTGACTGCAAGGGAGACCGATGATGCTACCGCTCTAGCTCCAATGGTCCAAGATGAAGTTGTGGCAGTGCACAGTTCCATCATGGCTTCCTTGGCCATGATCAGTTAGTGAGGGCGCTCCGTTGTCGACGACAACGAGGAATCCAAGCTCAGACCCCGCGTGCAAGCACATTTAGAATGAGATCAGGTATAGTAAGGGTACTAGGCAGCATGGTATAGATACAAGAAGCAGTGCTCCATACGTCATAGAGTACAAGAGGAATCCTAATTATCTTACAATTCTTCCCCTACTAAGGATTCTCTTGTTTGACCTCCACCATTCCCAACTTGTTCTTCAGCTTAGTGAACCTCTTCTTCCCAAGAGGTTTGGTGAAGACATCTGCAAGCTCCAAGCTATTCCTTAGTGGCAACATGCTCTAGGATGATATGTGCTCTAGGATGACCTATCCCTCATCATTAGTCTCGGATGAAGTGGAAGCGAGTGTTGATGTGTTTGCTGCGGTTGTGGAGGACTAGATTCTTGGCCCACTTTACAGACGACTTGTCAATCTTCAGGACTGGCGTGCCCACATCTTCTCCTATGATTTCGCATAACAACCAGCCTAGCCATACTCTTTGATAAAGTCACCGTGTCACCGCCGCTATGTACTCTACTTCACAAGTCGATAGAGTCACGACCCTTTGCTTCTGTGACTGCTAAGTGATGGGTCGCTCCACGAGCAAGAACACCATGCCTGAGGTGCTCTTCTATGCATCTAGGTCATTCGCCATGTCACTATCATTGTACCGGTCACCATCAATTGCCCCAGCCTCCCCTTTTGATGGGAGAGACCTACCTCTCTTATTCCCGTGATCTACCTTAGCTGATGTTACACCGCTGCCTAGCAATCTTCCCACAGATATTCCATGAACCTGCTGACATATCCCACGGCAAAGGTGATGTCAACCTAGGTATGAGCTAGGTACCACAGCCCACTAATGATGTTGCAGTAGAGAGTAGCATCCACCTATGTCGCATTACTCATCTAACCTGGCTTTGATTGCAGCCAGCCATCCGGGTCTGCTCCAACAGCATCTGCACATACGTGTTCTAGCAGAGAGTGATAGCGCCCCACCCTTGCTTCACCTCAATGCCAAGGAAGTAGGTGAGAAAGCCTAGGTCGCTCATGCAAAACTTGGACACCATCTCCTGCTTGAATCGATCAATCTCTGCTACCTAGAACCATTGCAATCAAATCATATACAAACAACCTAATGACAAGCACCACTGTTAATGGCACTTAAGCACATCAAACCTTATACTACAATCGCCAGTATCATGGTAGCTCTTTCCCAAGATGAGTATTGTGGGTTTTGTCAATCCAAAGATAACTATGGTTAAATTACTATTAATCTAGGATTAAACAATTACTTACTGGCTCTAATAGATCTAGACAAACCAAAGAGATGATAAAAGACTATCTAATCACAAGCTAAATATATGTCTAATCAATAGCATAAATAGATCTTATCCAAAGGACAAGATAATATGAAGAGTAAAGTCCCTACGTGCCATTGAAACTTATAACAATCCCTTATATGCCATCGAAAATTATGCAATCACCTACGTGCCATCGGTTTCAATTTTCAATTCTGTACGTGCCATTGCCACTAACTCCAAAGAGACGATGTTACTAGTGACCGGCACCCTCCCGTGGCCATCATCCCCGAGTAGCCAGCCCTGAGCAGCCAGCAGCACACGGCGTCTGGCGACGCCGGGCAGGCGAGGCGCGCGGCAAGGTGTCTGGTCACGAGCAGCGGGGGCGTGTGCATGGGCTGCAGGTGGCGCCGGGCACCGGGGACGCGCCACGATGACGGTAGAAGGTAGGCAGCGCCGGGCGCCGAGGACGCCCAGCGATGGCGGCAGGAGGCAGGCAGCATCGAGCGCCGGGGGAAGATCGCGAGGGCGGCAAGCACTACCGGGCGCGCATGCTCCACGAGGCCGCGCCAGGCGCATGGGCGCGCTACGAGGGTAGTAACAGGCGCCGAGACTTGGGGCACACTGTGAGAGTGGCAGAAGGCAAACGGCGCCGAACACGTGCTGCGGCAGGTGGCGCCGAGAGGTGGGGTGCGTGCGCTCCGCGAGGTGACAGGAGGCGCCGGGGACGTGCCGTGATGGCGGAAGGAGGCAGGCAGCGCCGAGGGAAGGCCACGAGGGCGGCCAGTGGCGCTGGGCATGCACATTTCGCGAGGCCTTGCCATGATGGTGGCCAGCAGCCGGTGGCGCCGAGTATCGGGGCACACACACTCCGCGCGACAGGAGGCAGGTGGCGCCATGCAGGCGTGCTCTGTGGGGTCGTGCTGCGCCGCGACGGTGGGCAGCAGCGGGTGGCGCCGGGGGCCAGGCCGCGCAGTGAGGGCTGGCAGGAGGCAGGCCGCGAGGGCACCGGGTTGCGGCAGCAGGTCGTAAGGACGTTCTTGAGAGAGGCTTCAAGAAGATGACCGGTGAGGTCTGCAAATTAGTGAGATGTTTTTGATACCATCAACTTTAAATTGACGGCAATGGAATAGAAGGGACTGAAAAATAAAACCGATGGCGTAGAAGAGATGTTATCATTTCGAATGGCACATAGGAGATTGGTATAGATTTCGATGCCACAGAAGGAATTTAGTCTAATATGAAGCTAATCAGCGAAGGCATCCATAAGAGATATGAGACAAACTTCTTATATACTAAGAACCACCTTGAGCTATGATCTAGCATGGAACATAGGATAAACATGATCATGAATGTCATAGACTTGCTCGAACCTTTCTCCCACCCATGTATCACTTAGAAAGAGTTAATCGACAAAATAGCAAGCTTAAACCATCTCTAAGCATGAGCAGATTCAATCAACCAATTAATGTAAAAATATCTACTAAAAGAGATGAAGAACTCTATTATCTTGGCCAAGAATATGTAGAGATGAAGCATTGCAAAGACATGGATCATATATCATGTATAAACACAAAACTCATAGTCAAAAGACATCTTTATTTATCGAACTCAAGGTTTCATCAAAGTAATCATAAAAAGAACATAGTGTTACTTGAGATACATCATGAACTTGAAGCAAATTTGTCTAATTGGATGAGATGATCAACGTATCGAAAGATGAACTCAAAACTCGCCAGGAAACCTCAGGATCGGCCGATCAGGTCCCTTGGGGTCAGCCTACCCCTCGCCTTCCTGTTTCCTCTTGCTTCCTTCTTTTGCCGTGATCAACTTCTCAGCGAGTCTTGCGAAGATAGACCCCTAACCCTAGCTTTGGTGCTCAGGTTACAATGAATTGGCATGCCTCTACCCTTGGGAAGCTCTGTTCATATACCCTTAGAAGGTGCCCTATACATGAAAAGTCTAATGTCAGTTCTAGGATTGATCTTATAATCAATTGATCCCCTTCCATGTATAATAAATCCCCCTAATGGGCCTTGATCACCTGGGCCATCATGATACTTCTCATGGGCTTCTCTTTAATAGCTCCTGGACTGTAATATCTTTATATTTCATGGGTCCAATCTCCTCCTTGAACTGCTAGCTTTGATCCTTCTTCGAGTAGATTTCTCAAATAATGCATTTATTCCCCGTTTTTCTATAATATTCAACAAAACATAGAAACAATAAGCATACTCGTATATAGGGTCAACTTTTAGTAAAATATGACTTCATCGTATGATTTATCCCAGAAAACACATGAAATCATGTTAATATGGAGCATAAATATCATAGTAACCTTGCGCCAACAACATCCCCACAAGATCTTGGTAGTACTCGAGCAAAGAGATCGATCAAAACTCAGAAAACTCGACTAAATTTAAGCAAGTTCTATATGATTACCTTTCAAATCAATCAAACCTAGAATTCAATCAAATCATATTATGGGCATTTTAATAAACTTTCATGCATATAGATCCCCATAAAAATTTTCAAAGTCAAACGAATCATAACAATGCCAAAACTTTCTTTCAGAAAACATCCTTCTTAGATCAAGAAATTACATTGATCCTTCTTTGTCATGCTCACATAAAGGCAGTCATATATTTGTGGCTATCCTATTTATACACACTCTCCTCTCACATCTCTCAGGAGTTTATGTGGATCTTGGTAAAAAGTTAGCAAAGTTAACTCATCTTATTGTTCAACCAAGATATCTACCTGAAGATCATCTAATCATCTCAATTTCATTTGGTCATCGAAATCAGAAATATTTAAGTGGGGAGAAGGAAAAGAAGATATAGATGGTGGACATGTGCAAATATGAATGAGAAGCAAGGGATAGATAAGTTCTCAATGAGTTACTCAATATACAAATAAACACTAAACTTTCTTTCTCTCTTCCAAAACTTTTTCTAATTTCCCCTTTTTCTTTCTCCTCTCTTTTTCTTTCTTTTTCTATCCTTCCTTTTTCTCTCTAATTCTACCATCCTTTTCTCTTTTCTTTTTCCTCTTTTTTCTTTTTCTTTTCTCATCTCCCTCTCATTGCTAAATCAAGATAATTCTAAACCTTTTCCTTCATGATTAGCATAGAGGCTTAAAGCATATGGAAAATCCAGTGTTCAAACGTAGACAACTAGCAATGATTATTATAGAGGCTAGCAATCAGAAGATAAAATAGATGACCAAATTCATTTCAAGAGATCAAACTTTTTAAAGGAATCAAACTTACCCAAACTTATATGAGATAACTTGCTTATAAACTAGATTTTGAACTAAGCTCTATAGGATTAAACTCTTTCTTGACAAAGGGATGGAACTCTTGATCATAGAAGATTTTTAACAACACTTAAAACCATCCTTTAAATTTCTTCTTAATCAAAAGCTTGGAAAAGCTATAAAACATCATCCATGTAATCAAAACATGGGTTATGCATTACTAATCAATCTTGTAAGCACCACAATAATTATGTAATGAATTTGAGCAAGATCAATTATCAAAGTAAAAGTAGAGAACAAACTTCAACAAAGTGAGAGCATTAAACTAACTCTCTTTATTTTGTTTTATAAGACTCACACTACATTAATCTTACACATAAAAACTCTTTAAATATTGATGACCCCTAAAAACATGAGAAAAGCACAAATAAAAAAGAACTAACTCAAAAAACACAAGAAAAACACAAATTAAAAAGAAACTAACTGAAGATGACAATAACACCTCCCCACACTTAGACTAAGCATTGTCCACGATGCTTCATAATCGAATCCATCGTTGTCATACCAATGCTCGGTGTCAACTTCGTCATCCAAAGGATCATTATATAAGGTTGGCTCAAATTCCACTTTCTCTGGATTCTATTCTTCTGAGTATTGACGGTGACAGTCACAGTCATAATATCCATTTCTTGGTTCATCACCATCTTCACTATGTTTAGATTTTGCTTCATCTTCTTCATAACTGGCATTGATCGTCACTGCATAGATCAATTCTCTTTCTAACCTCCTCTCTCTTAATAAATCAGCTACTAATCTAGACATTGGACATATAGCATCACATGTGTCCTTCTTGATTTTGGCGATCATCTTATATGTATCTCTCTTGAATTCCTCAAAAGCATCAATCAACTCAACAAATATTTCTACTCCCCAATTAGCTTTATCCATGGAAGCTAAAATTGACTCTCTACAAATTGGGCAACAATTATGCTCATCCTGTCCCCCTATATGATAAGTATTAAACCAAGGGACACGATAGACAAAACAGACTTCTACAGCTCTAGAATTACCGCCCCCCCCCAATCATTACCACTCATTGAATAATCATCATCAGAATTAGCATGATTGCAGCTGGTACCTTCAGAGCTGATGGATGACTCCCGGTAGTTAATTGTTGGCCTTCCTCTAATTCTTCCAGACCTTCTAACCTTCATTGCTTTAGGTTGCATTGAGAGCTTTGACATATACTTCGACATCTTCTCGTTTTTGACTAATCCATCAATGCTCTCTTCTTCCTCATCATCTGACATGATCACATGAGCAAAATTGTGATGAAACCATAGAAAAACTAGACGGCTCGGCCGGCCCCCCCTCTTCTGTCGCCGAAAACTTTTGCTCTTTTTCCTGGGTGTTGTCTGAACCCTTTTTGGCTTGGGTTTGACGGATTTGTGTTTGGTGCCTCGAGCCCTATGGGGTTCCATGTATTTATACTCCGAATACTTGATCATTTTTGGAATACCAGAGCTTTCCATACAAAAATTTCGACGCTCGTTTGATTGTGAAACATCGAGGACCATGCCTACAAAAACAAAGCAAATCTGAGAGTAAAAGAGTCAGGTTCAGCTGAGCCACCCCCCTAGGGTCGACCAATCTGGCCCTCTCCTTTGGCCAAAAGCCGCCAAATTTTGTCGGGAGATATCTTTCCTAATTTAAAACCTTAATGTGTCGAGAAACTGAAAAGAAACAAAAAAACAAGACATGCACATATACATACATATATAGGAGCTAGCAAAAAGCTAAGGGTCCATAATATGATGACGTACTTTTGTTTCCATAAATTCGTAAGTATCAATATATTGAATTTCAAATTTATCTTGTTCTGGAAATACCTTTAATCGCTAGCCATTCACCATAAACGATTTCCTTTAATATTGTGACAGCTCCCGTAGGCGACACACCATGCACAATATAAGGTTCATCCCATTTGCTTTGCAATTTTCTTTTGCCAAATAGTTTGAATCTTGAATTGTAGAGAAGAACCTTTTCACCTTCTTTGAAATATTTCTTTTGAATCCTCTTGTCAAACCATTTTTTGTCCTCTCCTTGTACATGCTTGCATTATGATAAGCTTTAAGTCTTGCCTCATCGAGATTTCTAGATCCTCATTTTGATTAGAGCAGCATCCAAATCCAAATTCAACTCCTTAATAGCCCAATAAGCTTTATGTTCCATCTCAATCGGCAAATGACAAGTATTTCCATAAACAAGTTGATACGGTGTCATCCCGATTAGAGCTTTAAACATAGTTCTGTAGGCCCAAAGAGCATCGCTTAACTTCTTTGACCAAACTTTTCCTCCTTTAATCACTGTTTCCTCAAAATCTCCTTTAACTGCTTGTTTGATGTTTCTGCATGACCATTTGTCTGTGGATGATATGTTGTAGAAACCTTATGCTCAATCCCAAGTTTAGACAGACATTTAGTGAAATCCCAGCCTGTAAAATGTGATCCTCCATCTGAAATAATCAATCTTGGAACTCCATATCTTGGGAAAATAATATTCTTAATCATATCAATAGACTCTTTTATAGAAGCTCGTCTGCATGGTAAGCTTCTACCCATTTCGAGACATAATCCACAGTCACCAAAATGTACTCATATCAATGTGAATTTTGAATTGGCCCCATGAAAACCATTCCCCATACGTCAAACAAGTCAAATTGCAAGTTGTACTTCAATGGCATAGAATTCCTTGCTGACACATTTCTGGATCTTTGACACTCTAGACAGGAAGCAATAAACTTCCTTATATCTTCATGCATCTCTCGCCAATAGAATCCACTTCCCCACACTTTAGCTTGAGTTCTAAAATGACCTGATGACCTCCCTACTCTGAAGAGTGGCATTTCCTTAAAATCTCTTTTCTTTCTTCACATGGCACAGATCTTCTAAGCACTCCATCTGATCCATATCTATATAAGTAGGGAGAATTCTAGTAGTATTTCTTTGCTTCGACCAAAACTCATCTTCTTGAATTATAATCAAGATGTGGCATTTGTTCACCTCTTAGAGCTTTTATCACATCTCTTATCCAAGTGTCTTTATCCAGAATTCCATAAAGAGTATCATCTCTCAGTGCATCTTCTATTAGCGGACCTTCCTTTTTATGATTCATTCTTGACAAGTGATCTTCCACTACATTCTCAACCCCCTTCTTGTCTCTTATTTCCACATAAAATTCTTGCAACGTAAGTATTCATCTTATGAGTCGGGGCTTAGCACCCTTCTTGGTAAGTAAGTACTTGATAGCAGCATGATCAATGTAGACTATCACTTTTGAGTTGACAATATACGATTTGAATTTCTCAAAAGCAAATACCACTACTAACAACTCCTTCTCTATGGTGGCGTAGTTCATTTGAGCATCATTGAGAGTCTTGCTAGCATAGTATATAGCATGTACCTTTCCTTCTTTCCTTTGTCCTAGCACAGCTCCCACTGCATAGTCAATTGCATCACACATAATCTCAAAAGGTAAGTTCCAATCTGGAGGTTGAATGATTGGTGTACTGATAAGTAGTTGCTTGATCTTTCTAACTGCAACCTCACATTGTTCAATGAATTCAAATGGAATATCCTTCTAAAGTAAATGAGTAAGTGGCCTAGCAATCTTTGAGAAGTCCTTCATAAATCTTCTTTAGAAACCAGCATGTCCAAGGAAACTTCATAGAGACTTGATATCAGTTGTTGGTGGCAATTTCTCCACTATCTCTATCTTAGCTTATCCACTTCAATTTCTTTCCCAGATATGACGTGTCCCAACACAATTCCGTTTCTAACAACGAAATGACACTTCTCCCAATTTAGCTCCAAGTCAACTTCTTCACACTGCTTCCGCACTTTTTCGAGATTCTCCAAGCAGTGATCAAAATTTGTACCATGGACTGAGAAATCATCCATAAAAACTTCCATAATATATTCAACAAAACCAGAGAATATTTCCATCATGTACCTTTGGAAAGAAGCTGGTGCATTACACAAACCAAATTAAATGGCATCCTTCTATATGCAAAGGTTTCGTATGGGCAAGTGAAGGTAGTCTTGTGTTGATCATCTGGATGGATAGGGATTTGAAAGAATCCAGAATATCCATCTAAGTAGCAAAAATGAGAATTCTTTGCTAGCCTCTCCAGAATTTCATCAATAAATGGAAGTGGGAAGTGATCCTTCTTTGTAGCCTTGTTGAGCTTCTAGTGGTCAATGCACTCCAACCAGTCATTGTTCTTTGTGGAATTAGCTCATTCTTTTCATTCTTCACCACAGTCAGTCTTCCTTTGTTAGGCACACAATGGACTCGGCTCACCCATTCACTAGTTGGTACTGGGTAGATAATTCCAGCATTTAAGAGCTTGATCACTTCTTTCTTCCTACGGTCCTCATCTCATTATTCGACCTCCTCTGTTATCAACCACTTGTTTGCAGTCTTATTTCATCGAAATCCAGTGAGTGCAAAATGTAGGACTTATTCCTTTCAAATCGGCTAGAGAGTAACCAATTGCCTTTTTATGCTTCCTCAATACTACTAGTAGTTTCTCCACTTCTTCTGGACTTAGCTCATTACTGACTATCACTGGGTAAGTCTTGTCTTCTCCCAAGAATGCATATTTAAGTCCTTTTGGTAGTTGCTTCAACTCAACATCTAGCGCCTCATCATGTTGATCAAGGTCACCAAGTGGTCCAACTGGAGTGTCTTGAGTTTCTTCAATATTTTCTTCTAACTCCATAGTGGCAATGGTTGTTTCCTCAGAAAAGAAATCTTCTTCTTCTTCTTCCGACACTAACTTTTTTGAACCAAAAAGACTGTGGGAGAGGTCCCCACAGTAAAAAGGTTAACTTGAGTGCCTCCCTGAAAGCATTCACAAAATAAACTTTCTCTACCTCCTCGTTATCAGGAATAAGATCAACATGTTGTGTAGAAACAAGAAAAAAGTCAACACTATAAGTTCCATCTATATCAGGAGTGGTTTTTCCTTTTTCATTATTAACAACAGCATTTAGCAACTTATGAAAAGGTCTACCAAAGATTAATTTGGTATTATTAAAGAAGACATTAATTACATAGAAATCAGTTGGTATTATCTTTCTAGCAAAATTAACATTAACATTCTTAATTAACCCCACCGTTTAATCATTTCATAACTCGAAAGCTTGATCTTGAGATTAGTGTAAGCTAAACATGAATTATCAAAAAGCTTAGAATAAACTTCATAACTCATTGTACTTACTTGAGCTTCTATAGAGTAGTGAATATTAACAAAGCTTTCTCCATTAATATAGCATGAAATTCCAGCAGAAAAATCTTCATTTGGTATGTAGACGATAACCTCCTCTGTAAGTGATGACTCTATCTTGACTCCAATCACTTTCTTTACTTCAGAGATGAAATCACTATCTAGCTCTTATTCCTGGAATAATTTCTACAACATTTCCCCTATATTTTGACTATCAGAATTTTTCCTCACGGGGATTTCTAGTGGGAACAACTCTTCTTATTCTAAGTCTTCTGATAGGAGTGCTCCTGCACACTTGTGTGTATCTCCAAAATCAATGGATACCCAGCTCACACTATTGACATCCTCTTGAGGTGCAAATCTTTGAAATTCTTCATCATCAAATGCAAACGAGACTGGAGTATTCTTGGTAGGTAGCCCATCTTCAAATATGGAAGGTGTAGGCGCCATGAATGGGTTCCACCACTTGGAGGTCAAACATATATTTGATAGAATCTCTATAGCTTCACAGGATGACTTACTCATTAATGATCCTCCTGCACACAAGTTCACATATCTGAAGGCTTCTGATGTTAATCCAAAATAGAATATTCGTAGAGCCATTTCAGATGTCACTTCAAGTAGTGGTCCTTGCAATAGCAGGTCATTGAGTCTCTCCCAAGCTTCATTGATATCTTTGTCTTCTTTTTGTGCAAATTCTAAACTTCCATCCTTCACTTGATAACTCAAAGTAGAGAGAAGAACTTAGTGATGAACTTTTGCACTAGCAATCCCCAATCTCCTTGAGCTTCCGAGGTAGTTTGGTACCACCTTTGGGCTTTATCAACGAGAGTAAATGGAAAGAGGTTCCACTTTACCTAATATGCTGAGACTCTTTCTTGATGAAACGTGTGGCAAACTTGATTGAATTTCTCCAAGTGTTTGTACAAATTCTCGTCATCTTCTCCAAATAGATTTTCAGTAGCAATTCAAATGATTCCTGGCTTAAGTTGGTAGGATTCTGCCGCTGGTCTCATGTTGGATTCTTGTAGCTTTAGATCTTCAATTTTCGGAGTAGCAAACTCTCTTAGCGTAAAATTCTGCAGATCTTCACGCATCTTCGTCATTCCTGACACAAAACACAAACAAAGATGCAAAAACAAAAATTTATGACAACAAAATTATTGGGTTAGTCTAAACTAAAAACATATTCAAGAATGAAGAATGAACACATGAACACAACTAGAGAACAAACACACGATTAGAGAACTCTAGATAATTAGAGACTAAAATTTGGCCAAAAAGACTAAACACATATTAGAAGTAGATTAGCACACAATTAGCAGACACACACTAACTATTAGAACCAGTAGTAAAAGGCTAATACAAAATTTATAATAACTTAACCCATAGTTATCCCCGTCAACGGCGCCAGAAAAGCTTGCTAATGGCACTTAAGCACGTCAAACCTTATACCGCAAGCGATAGTATCGTGTTAGCTCTTCACCAAGATGAGTATAGTGGCTTTTGTCGATCTAAGGATAACTATGGTTAAACTAATATTAATCTAGGATTAAAAGATTACTAGCTAGCTCTAATAGATCAAGATAAACAAAATAGATGATAAAAGACTATCTAATCACACGCTAAATATATATCTAATCAATAGCATAAATTGATCTTATCCAAAGGATAGATATGAACTAGTCTGCAAGATTAATATGAAGCTTATCAGGGAAGGCATCCACAAGAGATATGAGACAATCTTCTTATATACTAAGAACCACCTTGAGCTATGATCTAGCATGGAACATAGGATAAACATGATCATGAATGTCATAGACTTGCTCGAACCTTTCTCCCACCCATGTATCACTTAGAAAGAGTTAATCGACAAAATAGCAAGCCTAAACCATCTCTAAGCATGAGCAAATTCAATCAACCAATTAATGTAAAAATATCTACTAAAAGAGATGAAGAACTCTATTATCTTGGCCAAGAACATGTAGAGATGAAGCATTGCAAAGACATAGATCATATATCATATATAAACACAAAACACAAAGTCAGAAGACATATTTATTGATCGAACTCACGGTTTCATCAAAGTAATCATAAGAAAAACAGACAATTACTCGAGATACATCATGAACCCCTAACCCTAGCTTTGGAGCTCGGGTGACAATGAATTGGAATGCCTCTCCCCTTGGGAGGCTCTGTTTATATACCCCTGGGAGCTGCCCTATACATGAAATGTCTAAGGTCAGTTCTAGGCTTGATCTTATAATCAATTGATCCCCTTCCATGTATAATCAATCCCCCTAATGGGACTTAATCACTTTGCCCTACATGATCCTTCTCATGGGCTTCTCTTTATCAGCTCCTGGACTTTAATGTCTTTATATTTCATGGGTCCAATCTCCTCTTTGAACTTCTAGGTTTGATCCTTCTTCGAGTAGCCTACACAAATATTGCATTTGTTCCTCAATTTCCTGTAATATTCAACAAAACATAGAAACAACAAGCATACTCAAATATAATGTAAATTGTTAATAAAATATGATTTCATCATATGATTTATCCCAAAAAACACATAAAATCATGTCAATATAGAATATAAATATCGTTGTTACTATCTTGCGCCAGCAACCACCTACTTCATTCGATGGGTGAACAACGTGTGCTCTGTCACACTCTTGAGAAATCCGAGGGAAGCGAGTGTGGTGTCATGTTTCATGTTCCACATGTATGGAGCATGTTAGAGACTATATAGTGCCTTGCAGAGCCACAAAACCTTGTGTTCTTCCCCGATGACGATGAATCTCGGCGCCTGTTGTACATAGACCATCTCGGCGAGCTCCCCATTGAGGAAGGCAGATTTCATGTCTAGGTAATGGATGCTCCGGTCCCTTATAGTCACTACAGTGAGGAGCACTCACATGGAGTCAAATTCACGCCATCGGTGTTTCATTGCCTTGAAGTCAACTCCTTCCCCTTGCATGAATCCTCTTGCCATGAGACATCTCTTGTGCTTCATTACTTCACCTCACTCATTCATCTTCACCTTGTAGACCCACTTCAATCCAATCAGACTATAGCCAATTGGTAGATCAACAAGTTCCCATGTCCTGTTATCCTAGATTGAGCTCATCTCCTCCTCCATGGTGCGCCACCAGGCCCGCCACATCATTGATCTCCTTTATGACTCCACAAAGGATGGTGTTTCCTTAGCTCTTGCCAGGTGGAGCTCATCGTCAGGCCTTAGCTAGCCTCTTCATTGAAGACAATGTCGCGATAGACATGCACCTTCTCTGCTCACGGATCAGACATCCTATATGTCATGCTTCCGCTCTCATAGCCTAGGAACAACATATGTGTGCTGTTATCCTCCAACTTGGGTAGGTGTGGTGTCGTGGTTCCGGGAACCGGGGTGACACAAACAGTAGTTTTATAGTTCGGCGGGGATTCAGCACGGTCTGGCTCCGAAAGGTGAGCCGAGGGACTCGGGGGATTTATACTGGTTCGGGATCGAACTCCCTACGTCCAGTGAGGTGGTGTTCTTGCTTGTATTGCTCTGGGGCTTGGTGTTTTTTGTTACACGGTGTGAATCTGTGAAGCTTGCTGCCTTGCCCCCTTGGGCGAGTGTGTCCCTCCTTTTATAGATGCAAGGGGGAGCTTACAGCGCCTGAGGAGGCAAGGAGCCGGTAGAAAGAGGAGAAGCAAAAAGAGGAAAAAAGATAAACTAATATGTGGGACCTTATTACAAAAAGTCTCCTCCTGGGCCGTCCTGGCACGCCTTCTGTATGCGCGGCCCCAGTACGCGTGACTCCTCCTGAACTTCCTTGGCACGCCTCCCACACACGCAGTAGGGTCGTGTCCCTAGCCCTGTAACAGTGCCGTGCCGGTTCCTGTAGCGACACCGTGCCGACTCCTATAGCAACGCCGTCCTGGCGCTGGTGGTACTTGGCGCAGGGCCTCCCTCTCTTATAGTCAGCTGTTCGGTACAAAAGGGGGGCATCCCGTTTCGTCGCTCCCCGCGGTCTGACATCTCCTCACGCATCATTCTTGGGGTAAGTCACGGGGTTAATTTAAGCGTCTTCCTGTCACGTGCTTGGGAAAAACCCCTCCTAGTTTCTCTGTGCCACGAGTACAGGCGTGCGCTTGGTCAGAGATGTGCGCCCGCCCTGTCATGTCATGGGGTCCTATCAGTTAGGCCCGTGGCCAAACCTGCTCTCCTTAAGGAGGCGCTTGGGCGCTCCGTCCCATACGATCTTCGTTGGCTTAGCTCGGCTGCCAGGCCTGGCCCAACCGTCCTAGGTGACGCTCGGCTGCCTCCGTCTCGCCCGACCGTCCTCGGCGATGCTCGGTTGCTTCCGCCCCGCCCGACCGTATAGGCCGAAGCTCGGGTGGGCTGCCCCGCGTTCGCGTTTGGCCTGTGCTCCGCTAGGCCCTTTCTGGGCCTTTTAGTGAGAGCCGTCTTTTGGGCTTTGGTGACGGGCCGTGGGCCGCTTCATGTCGTGGGGGCTTTTAGTCATCCCCTCGTCAGTAGCCCCCGAGCCTTCAGCTAGCACGTGAGCTAGTCGGAGGCTTTTATGTGGGATCGCGCAAGCACATCCGTAGGATGTAGCCCCTGGGCGATCGGTTCGTGGATCGCCCTGGGGCTGTATTTTAAGTAGGTTCTTTCTGAAGTTCTTATCGTGATCCTTACAGTTTCATTGCGGCCAAAGCCTTTTGCGCACCTTCCCCCCCTTGGAAAGGTTTTCTCATTCTTTTTGAGGGTCAGGCCTTTCACCGTCGACCGGGCCGGTGCTAGCGTGAGGGCCATCGAGCTAATGGCGGGTTATTTCCAAGTGAGATCCGACGGTTCCTTCCGGTTTGGGAACGGTCATGGCGAGTGGTCCCGCTAGGGGTCTTGACCCTCTGGGGGCACCTCATGTGAGCCTTTCCTTACTCGACCTTGTCTCGGCCCTTTGTTCGGATGTCCGTCCAAAGGGGGGCCACGTGGCCACCCCATCTGCTGGGTTACCGCAAGGGAGTTCAAGGTGTGGCCTTGGATACGGTCGGGGTGAATAGGGTAATGTGCCACCCACTTGGCTTGCAACTTGCTGGGAGCTCACCCGTCGACCGTCCCTCGCTCTGTTTGGTGTTTTGTCGCTTTAAGTCCTTCAGGGCGGTTTTTCGAGTCGGTGACTCTTCCTCTTCGGCTCTTTAATGAGTGTTCCATTCAAGGGGACGTGCTCCGTTACGTCCACCGCCCCGGCGCGCTGCTCGAGGGATGTTCAGGCAGATTCCTCGCGTGCGCCTGCTCTTCTGACGTGAAATTTGGGGGACGTGCGTCGTGGTGGGGCCCACCGATTCTGCCCCGCGCCCCCTCACCTGCCCTGTTTCTCTCCTGTATAATTAGAAACGACAAAAGAGGGGGATTTTTTGTGCCTACTAGTTCTTTCGCTTCTTTCTCCTCCAGCCGCTGTTGTCTTGCACGCCTCGCGCCCTCCGCTTCCTCAGCCTGTGCTGCTCATCCTTCTCAACCCACTCTGATGGCTCCCGCCTCCTTCCCTAGGTGCACTACCCTGCGGACCCGCATGTCCATTTTGGAGAAGAAGGGCTTCCTTCCTCGTCAACAAGAGTCCGGGTGGAGGTTGGAGGACATCGGCGGCGCGCCGGCTCCTCGCAGGGACGAGGTGGTTGTCCTTGCGCCTTTTTATGAGCGCGGATTCAGCCTTCCCCTGCATCTGTTCGTGCGGAGGCTCTTCTTCTTCTATGGGTTGGAGATTCAGCATCTGAATCCCAACGCCATTCTCCACATAGCGTGCTTTATTATGCTGTGTGAGGCCTTCCTCGGAATCGCGCCGCATTTCCAGCTGTGGTGCTACCTGTTCCGCCCCCAACTATCGCCGGGGCAGGGCGGGCAGTCTCTTGTTGGCGGCGTGATGACCTAGTTGCGCAACGGCCATCGGCAAGATTACTTCCAGATCCCATTCCCCTCGTCCTCTCACGGGTACGCGGGGGAGTTGTTCTACGCCCTGAACATCGGCGACCCTCCTCTGGCGAACGGGGTCGTGCCACCGCCCAACTATGTCGGGAAGGCCCCTATCTTCACCGGCGTCGCTCCCTCGAAGTAGAAGCAGTGGGAGTAGGGCCGGGACAAGAAGCATGCCAACCAGGTGGACCTGATTTTGGAGAAGATCAGCGCCCTCCGTCACCGTGATTTGACCGGCGTCAAGCTGGTTTCGACCTTCCTCCGTAGGAGGGTCTAGCTGCTGCAGCTCTTGCGCTTCCCCATGTGGGAGTATGTCGGTTCGGCCGACCCGGACTAGTGCTCGACCGAGGAGCTTACTCCGGAGGAGGTTCGGCTCCTCCTGGCCACCACCACCGAGGGTGCTTCGTCGGCGAGCCATTCCGGTAGCCCTCTGGCTCTCAACCATTCGATCAGGAGCGAACTGGTAAGGCTTTTCTTGGACGCTTGGTAGTAGACTCATTAGATTCACCTGCGTCGTGCCTCACATTGTTTCAGGGCCTTGGCGGCATGAGGCCATCCACCGCCCCCTTCCGAAGGACGCCGCTATGAGGGCAGATCGAAAACGTAAGAGGAAGGCGAGTGTGTGCGTGAAGGAGGAGCGTAAGAGACGCCGCCAACTCATGCATGATAAGAAGAAGGCGGAGCGCGCCCGGCGTGCCTGGGAGCGTGGCAACTCGCCGACCCCTCCCACCGACCTATCCGATGAGGAGTGGTTCTCGGACGCGGCGTCTGAGGCGGTCCCGCTAGCCGGGGAGAGTTCTCACTCAGAGGCTCTTCCTGAGGCTCTTGTGATCATGGACCCTCCGGGGGTCCACCTGGTGCCATCGCCGGCGTCGTCACCTCCTCGGGCTGACATTCGGGAGGCGGAGCCACGCGGCCCTGAAGTCGTAGTGTCTATCGCGGCATCCGCGACGGTCCCACCTCCCACCGCTGCGGCGTCTGCACCGGCTCCGACCCCTACCGCCTTGGCGCTCGCGGCGTCTCCGCCTGTGGCGCAGCTGTCGTCGCAGCTCAGTCGGGAGGGAGTCCTACGTCGGCTTCGCCCGTGGGCGCGGCTGACCCCGCGTCTCAGCCGATGGGTGACATCCCCTATCCATCTCTAAGCCTAGGGGCTGCGGGGGCCTTGTCATCTCCTGCCGTGGGCTCTGGTCTGTCTACGCCCGTGACTTCTCCGGGCGGCAGTGGCGGCGCGCGGGTGTCGCCAGGGGGCGTTCTATCATCGCAAAGGGGCGCTGAGCGCGTTCCTGCTCCTTCCATGCTACGGCGCCCTTTTTCTGCGCTGCGCCGCGATCTTCCCAGTTAGTAATTCTGGGAGTTTTGTTCCTGCTCATGGTCTCGTTTCATCAATTTGTTCTTCTTTTAGGCTCCACATGCCACACAAGTCACTGTCGGAGGCTGCGCGGATCGCCCATCAGCAAGCTTTGTCCGCGGCGCCCGTGTCTACTGCGGGGACTCAAGTGCCGCCTTTGTTGGGCAACGCGGGGGAACGTTGCACCGTGGTTCCGACTGTGGTCCCTCCGGGGGCTCCTGACGATGCTGCTTGGGCACAGCCATCGGGACGGGCCGCACCGGTCAGCCTGCCGCTTCCCCCTCCGGGGCCTCCTCCCTCTGGGGCCATCCAGTTGTTCGTCCACCCTCTGCTGTCCCGCCTCGAGCGGGGGGCGAGGGGGGCTTCTAATTTTTCTTTCGGGCTGGAGGCCGTGGAGTGGAAGGTTGTGGAGGAGGCCTCTATGAAGGTCGAGTCCAAGGTTGACAGACACCTGTCCTCCCTCCAAGAGGCCATAGGTGCGGCCGGCCGCATCCGAGGGGCCGTCAAGGAGCGTGTCCTTCCTCATGGGGCGGTGCGGACCTTCCCTTCTTCTTTTGATGGGGCCTTTCTTTGGTGGTCTTTTTTATTTTATTTTTGACCTCTTGCCGACCCTTGGTTTCAGGTCCTTATGTTGCGCGCGGCAGAGCATGGTTCTGCACTAGCGGCTGCCTAGAGCGAGGCGGAGAAGGGTCGGGCGGAGTCCTTGCGCTTGGAGGGGCTGAGGGCCGCGGAGGTGCGACGGTCGAGCGCGCTGTCCATGCGCTTGGACATCGCGAATGCTGAGTCATCGCTGCCTCGTTCGGAGGCGGGGGACCTCCGTCGAGAGGTGGAGAAGCTCCGTGCAGAGCGTGACGCTAACAAGGAGAGCGCGCGGGCTCTGCGTCGGGAGCTTGACGTCGCGACGCGGCGAGCTGCCGACGCGGAGATGACCCTTCGCGTGACGACGGACTCCCTCACCCGCACGACCAAGGAGCTCGGCGCTTTGGATGGTGAGTCTTTTCGTTGGTCTCGAGTCTTGTTTTGTGCCGAAGCTTTGTTCGTATCATTTGGTTTTTAAAGGGCTGCGGACGGAGCATCAACTCCTTCGGGACGCCGCTGCCTCAGCATGCGCCCGTCTGTCGCCGCTGTCGCTCCTCTCGCTCCCGGAGCGCCTGACCGAGCTCCCAGATCACATCGACCGTGTTGTGCGGGAAGCCGCCTTCTACGGGAGCAATATGTCGCTTGCGTAGGCGACCTCCCACTTCGATGAGCTTCGTCTGGTGCTGGGGCCAATAGCGGAAGGGTTCGCCGACGGCCTAGGCGACGAAGTCATCGAGCGCCTTGAGGAGAAGGCCCGTCCTCATGCTGCGCTGATTTCCAGCCATGTCGATCCCGCCTCTCTCTTGCAGAGGCCACCCTCACAGTAGGTCTGTTTAGGTGTGGCATCTTTTGTAATGTTTGGACCAGACTTTTGGTCGTGGCGGCTTGTTTTGTAATGACAGCTTCCTGCGATTTTTTCTGGTGTATTCTCCCTTCAGCCCCCTAGTTAGGTGAAGCGACTGGTAGGACGGTTTAGCTAACTTTGCCATGGGAGAACCGAAGGCGCTTTAGGGATAAAACTTCCTCAGTTTTTCGATGTTCCATGCGTTGGTGAGGACATTGTCGTCAGAATCTTTGAGCTTATATGACCCTGGCCGCAAGACTTGGGCGATGATGTATGGTCCTTCCCATGGCGGAGAAAGCTTGTGCTTGTCTTTAGTGGCCACGACTCTTCGTAGCACTAGGTCTCTTGCATTGAAGGATCTGCTACGGACCTATCGGTCGTGGTAGCGTCGTAGGTCCTGCTGGTATTTAGCCGATGTGATGACGATCGCGTCCCGAGCTTCGTCAAGGAGGTCGTTGGTGAGTTGTGCGTCCGTTGCATTCTGTTCGTCGTCATAGGCTTGGATCCTTGGGGATCCGTACTTTAGGTCAGAGGGGAGCACTGCTTTGGTGCCGTATGCAAGAAAAAATGGCGTACAACCAGTTGCTTTGGACGTTATCATCCGTAAACTCCATAGGACCCCTAGTAGCTCGGCGGCCCATCTGGATCCGAACTTCTTAAGCCTGTCGAATATTCGAGGCTTGAGGCCTTGTAGGATCATGCCGTTGGCGTGTTCGACCTGACCGTTTGTTCGTGGGTGCGCCACTGCGGCCCAGTCGACCCAAATGTTGAACTCGTCGCAAAACACAAGGAAACTTCATCCGGTGAATTGCACGCCTTTGTCCGTTGTCGGTTATGATGGAGTTTGGCACTCCGAACCGATAGACGATGTCACGGAAGAAAGAAGCCGCGTCTGCGGTGTGGGGGATAGATATCCCCTGGGTCCTCACGGCGTGGATTCGGTACGTGGGCCGATGGAGGGCCCAGTAGAGACAGCAGGCCTTGTACAGGGTGCCGGCTAGCCTCATGGGCCCAAAAACGGATGACAAGATTGAAAACCATGTCAAGACGCTACAATTCAGGAAAGGCATGGAGAAGTTGGTTCGGACTCTGTATTCCAGAAGCAGCAGGATTCAGGAAAGGAAGCGTATAATCGTAGATTCTGTGTACTCTTTAGGATTCCAAGCCGGGAAGGACTCGTAGATGGAAAATTACTTGTAACCCAAGCCTTGCCGGACTATATAAGGCGGGTGAGGGACCCCTACGTACACAATCGATCATCTCATCGCACACCAGCCAGCAAGCCTCGAAACCCTCATTGTAACCTTGAGAACTCAGATCAATACAACTCGCCGCCAACAGGATGTAGGGTATTACGCATCTCGTGGCCCGAACCTGTATAAACCTTTGTGTTTTGTTGCATCTCTACGCAAACCATCGAGCTACGTCAATCTCGCCACCCCAAAAGCACTATGTGATTCACCCCATGGTGCATTGCCGGTATCAAACACTGACAGTTGGCGCGCCAGGTAGGGAGCGGCAAAATTGGCATCAGCTAGCTCCATGGCCAATCGTCTTGTCAACGGCTTCACCCCAGGCGACATGATCCAGTTCGGATCAATCACCTTCATCGCCGATCGGAGCAGCGACCTCCACCAGCTTCATAACACGCCGGTGCGACCACGCATCGTCGTGCAGCCGTCGACCACTCCAGAGCGGCCTACACCATTGGATCGTTGCCAGGGACCCGTGCCTTGTCAGCATCCATCAACTCCGCGCCAAGCTCCAGCACATTCGCGCGAGGCACCGGCCCGTCACCAAAATCAGGCTCCCTATCGCGCTGAGTCAGATCGGGCTCCCCGTGGTCACTATGACTCGGGAGCGCGAGCCGATCGCAGGGTCTCCTTTAGGGTTGGATCTACGTCGACCACGCCAACCCGAGTGGAACCTGCAACGACCACTGCTTCGGCCCCAACCCGTCGCACGGCGCTATCAACCTCCCCGACTCAAATCTAGACTCGGATTAGTCAGGGGCCAAGACCAAGTTCCTCAGGGAACCCCTCACGAGATCCGCGGCGGACTCGCGCCTCAAGCAGCACTCCACAGGGCCCAAGCTGAGTTCCTGTTGATACTCGTTCCTGGGTCCCACGTCTGCTACGGTCCCACCACCTCTGCCGGCATCGAAGCGAGCCCGACCGGCCTCGCCTGCCCAGGGTCGAAAGAAGACTTGGGTGGAGCCCGTCGTTCCCTCCATCCCGTTTGGTCTCCACAACTCTGCTACCACATACCAGGGGCTTCTCTCTCGTGCCTCGGCTCCCCTCAACAACGATGAGGGTGCGCGGGGGCGCCCGACTCAAGATAGTCCGTGCCTTTTCCGGACAATCACATCTACAATGGGCTCGATGCACCGCCGGTGGGATGATGCCCACGACTCGTCATTGATCCCATGCCGGTGGGAAGATCTGTTCACCAGAGCACCTCACCGACTAGCGAGGCTCGCCGTCATTCGGTGAACACCGAGAGGGCTCATGATGCGGGGCGCCCTCATGTGATCTACAGCATCGATACTCCTACGGTCTGTGAACACGTCGCGACCGCCGTGACGACCACGGCGTCCACAATCCGTGCTTCAAACGCCAGCGTGGGGGTGGCGGCCACAACCACCAGCAGGTCCGAGGGATCATTTTCCAGCTGCACCCTCTGCCTCCCCGAGGTCTTCGTGATCAACGGTGCGTCGAACAACCCGTTCTCGCCGAAACCTCGCAAGATCGCCACAGGCGGGAGAGGGCGAACCGCATCCGTAATATCCGGCGCCGCCACATCCTGGGTAACAAGGATCCTATGCTGCCCGTTTCAATGGATAAGGCAACTTAGGAAAGTGAGGATGAGCAGGAAGTGCAGAGCCACCGACGCAGGAACCGGACGCGATAGCAGTGTCGCAACTGGCAGACCGCTCAGGCCAAACGACAACGGCTGGCAGCGATTCTTGGACGCAACCTTCTGAAGGAGTTCGAGGGAGTCATGGAGACTCTGAGCCAAGCAGGAGGGGCGTTGGTCAAGCTCTGCAAGCTCCTCCCCAACAACGAGGATGGGATGGCCATGAAGACCGTTCTAGCTCGGGCAGCGGACCACCTCGTGCCCAGGCAGCAGGAGGTAGCCGAAGCGCGACAGGTCATCAACGGCAATCGCGATGCCTGCCACAGCATCGAGCAGTCACGCACTCACAGACACCAGGTCGAGGTAGATCGGCGCGCGAACTATGACTGAGGCTACGGCCCCCCTCAGCGTGCTCCAGCTGTCAGGGGTCACTCGGGGGCTGTCTCTGTGAACAGCTCCGCGCCCCGAATCAGATCGGAGCGGGATCATCGACCTCAGTCCCCGCCTCACCGCCCAGTTGAGGACCGCGGTAATCCGGCTGGCACCGCCGAAGCTGCTATAGCAGCCTTTGGCCGGAGAATTCAAGATGTCGAGTGGCCACCCAACTTCAAAATCTCCAACATTGAGAAATTCGAGACGAAGATGGACCCGCGGCACTGGCTGGCCGTGTACACTACCGCGGCCCGAGCGGCCAATGCCTCGGAAGATCTCATGACGGCCTATGTCCCAATCAAGTTGGGGCAGGATGCGTTTCAATGGCTTCGCCACCTCAGGTGGGGCACCATTGAGGACTGGGGTGATTTTCGTCGCTTATTCATCGCTAACTTCCAGTTACTTTCCGACAAACCGGCGCAACGGTGGGACCTCAAAGCCATCAGGCGCAAGGATTCGGAGGGCTTGCGATCGTATCTCAAGCGGTTCCAGGCTCTCAGAAACCGCATCCCCAACATATCTGAGGATACGGTGATTGACGATTTCCTCCAAGGCTCCAACGACCAGGTTTTCATCAAGCACATACTGGAAAGGGCACCCACTACTTCGGAGCGTCTCTTCCAGGAAGCAGACCGCTACATCACGGCGGACGAACGAGCTCGCGACCTCATCCGCCCCCGGCAAGACGACCGGGGCAAGGGCAAGCAGGAAAGGCATGAAGAACCCTCACGGCAAGATCGTCGCTAGGACAAGAGGCCTCGGGAGGAGGTCCGAGCCATGGCTCCAGCTCCAGCACGACCACGCGGCCCACCTCCTGCCTAGGCTCGAACCCTTGATCAACTTCTCGACGAACCATGCCCCGCGCATAGGGAGATGCGCCATACCCTTAGGAACTGCCGCGACTTCAAAGCCATGCTAACGCGCAGCCAGTTCCCGTCGGCACAAGCTCCTCCGCCGCCTCCTCCACCACGAAATCAGCCGCCACAACGACCGACTGGAGGTGGTAATCAACGCTTCCCCGACGTCAATAAGGAGATCAACTTCATCCTAGGAGGGCATGGAGCGTACTCAAGCAAGCGCCAGTAGAAGCTGGAGGATCGACGGATCAACGCGGCCACCTCAGAGCCGCCACAACCATACAACTGGTCCCACGAGCCGATCTCATTCAGTCGGGCGGATTAGTGGCTCAACTTCGATGAGCCGGGCAAGTACCCGTTGTTGGTTTCCCCCATAGGTGGAGACACCCGACTCAAGAAAGTTCTGATAGACGGAGGAGCTAGCATCAACGTGGTGTTCCCCAGGGCTCTACAAGAGATGGGGATCCCGCTTAGTGAGCTCAAGAGATTGGATACCCCGTTCTTCAGGATTGTTCCGGGCGTAGGCGAATACCCGCTCGGACACATCTATCTGCCAGTCGCTTTTGGCATGGCAGAGAACTTTCGCATCGAGACGTTGCGATTTGAAGTCCCGACCTTCAACTGCGTCTACAATGCCATCATCGGGCGTCCTGGGCTAGCCAAGTTCATGGCTATCCCACACTACCCATACCTCGTTCTCAAGATGCCAGCCCCGGGTGGTACTCTCTCCACACGCGCCGATTTAATTTCAAGGGAGCCTCGGAGTGCATGCAAGAGGCCATTTGCCTTGAGCAGAATCACATGGCGGCACAGAAGAAGCTCAAAACGGACGAAGCTGGCATGTCACAGGAAGACCTCAAGATTCCGACTCAAGAGGCGGCCTCTAGCGCGGCAATTCAACCCCTCGGACGCGACCAAGACGACCTCCATCAACGCTCTTCTTCCTTCCAAATAGGAAGATGCGCTCGTCCAGTTCCTGAGGGCCAACCGCGACATGTTTGCATGGAAGCCAGCAGATATGCCTGGGGTCCTGAGGGAATTGGCCGAGCACCAACTCAAAGTGTTCCCCAATGCCAAACCCATCAAGCAGAGGCTGCGGCGATTCACTCCAGAAAAACGAGAGGCCATTAGGGCAGAGTTAACCCGGCTGAAGGCTGCCGGTTTTATTAGAGAGGTCATGCATCCCGAGTGGCTTGCAAATCCTGTACTCGTTCTCAAGAAGAATAAAAAGGACTGGCGGATGTGCGTTGATTATACCGATCTCAATAAGCACTGCTCTAAGGACCCGTTCGGGTTGCCTCGCATTGACCTGGTCGTTGACTCTACGGCCGGCTGCACTTTGTTCTCCTTCCTCGATTGTTACTCGGGCTATCATCAGATTAGCCTAGCAACCGAAGATCAGGAGAAAACAGCGTTCATCACGCCTTTCGGTGCCTACTGCTATACCTGAATGTCTTTCGGGTTGAAAAACGCGGGAGCAACGTACCAAAGGGCAATCCAAACTTGCCTCGCCAATCACTGGGGCGAACGTGTTGAGGCTTACATTGATGACGTCGTAATCAAGACCAAGAATGAGGAGGACTTCATTGATGATCTGCGCCAGGTGTTTGACAGCCTGAGGAAATTCCGGTGAAAGCTCAACCCCACCAAGTGCGTCTTTGGCGTCCCTGTAGGTCAGTTACTCGGTTTTGTCATCAGCAACAGAGGAATCGAAGCTAACCCCGAGAAGATCAAGGATATTCTGTGTATGCACCCTCCCCGATCGCAGAAAGATGCTCAAAGGCTGATTGGGTGCATGGCAGCCTTGAGCCGATTCATATCGCGTCTTGGTGAACCTGGCCTGCCGTTCTACAAGCTCCTCAAAAAGGTCGACAGGTTTTGGTGGACTACAGAGGCTCAGGAGGCGTTGGACGCTTTGAAAAAGTTTCTAACGTCACCTCCCTTACTCAAGTCTCCTAATCGTGCCACCGCCGACTCACCGGCGGAAGATCTGCTCCTCTACATCTCCTGTACAACTCACGTGATCAGTACCGCATTGGTGGTCGAGCGACCGGATGGATAGCACACGGTACCCAGGCAACATCCGGTCTACTTCATCAGCGAGGTCCTCAGTCCCTCCAAAATCAGGTATCCTCAAGTACAGAAGTTATTATATGCAGTCCTCGTTACCGCACGCAAACTGCGCCATTACTTTGAGGAACATAAAATCATAGTGATTACGGTGTTCCCAATTGGGGAGGTCTTGCGTAATCGAGAAGCCACAGGGCGTATCGCCAAGTGGGCTTGTGAACTGGGGGCTCATGACATTGAATTTCGCCCTCACACCGCAATTAAGACTCAAGCACTAGTCGATTTCGTCTCCGAGTGGACTGAGCATCAAGTGCCCGAGAAGCTAGAAATCATGGAAGTTTGGAAGATGTATTTTGATGGCTTGTTGAAGTTGGAAGGAGCTGGTGCTGGCGTCGTCTTCACCTCGCCAGCAGGGGAAAAACTCAAGTATGTATTACAAATCCTCTTCCCAATTTCCAACAACGCAGCTGAATACGAGGCCCTCCTCCATGGGTTGCGCATCGCCATATCACTCGGGAACCAGCGTCTAATGGCCTACGGAGATTCCTTGGTGGTCATTAATCAGGTCAACAAGGAGTGGGATCGCTCTACAGAAAGCATGGACAAATATTGCGAGGCAGTCCGCAAGCTGGAAACAGATTTCAGGGCCTTGAATACATTCATGTGGATCGGGATCGCAACATGGACGACGACATCCTGTCCAAGCTTGGCTCGTCACGAGCCAAAGTACCCTCTGGCATCTTCATTCAAGAGCTCCATCATCCTTCAGTTCAGCTAGACAAAATGAGCATACCTCCCGACCGGTATATCTTAACTCTGGATGCGCCGACTGATTGGAGGGCCCCCATCATAAAGTAAATCATGAACGAAAAAATTCCTGAGGATAAAGCAGAGGCGGAGCGTATAGCAAGACAGTCTGCTAATTATACTCTGATTAATAATGAGTTATACAAGCATGCTGCCTCTGAAATGCATAAGCACCTTATCAGGGCAGAGTTTGCTGAAAGAGATACACGCTGGAGTCTGTGGAATTCATGCCGCCTCACGCACAATGGTCGGGAAAGCGTTCAGGGCTGGTTTCTATTGGCCCACAGCGAAGAAAGATGCTGCCGAGTTAGTGCAGCATTGCAAAGCTTGTCAATTCCTCGCCAAGCAGCATCACCTTCTAGCACAGCAGTTGCAGAATATACCAGTCTCATGGCCTTTTGCCTGCTGGGGGCTGGATATGATTAGGCCGTTTAAGAGAGCTCAAGGGGGATATACTCATGTGTTGGTTGCCATCGACAAGTTCACTAAATGGATCGAGTTCAAGCCCATCGCGTCGTTAACATCTGCCAAAGTGGAGTTCACTCAAGACATCATCTTTCGTTTTGGAATAATGAATTCTATCATCACAAACCTAGGGTCTAACTTCACAGGCTCCAAATTCTTCGATTTCTGTGAACAAAGGTCCATCCATGTCAAATATGTCTCGGTGGCTCACCCCAGAGCTAATGGGCAGGTCGAGCGGGCCAATGGCATGATACTAGATGCTCTCAAGAAAAATATGTTTGATAAGAACAAGAAGCTGGCCGGGAAATGGATACGCGAACTACTGTATGTGGTCTGGAGTCTCTGAACACAACCCAGCAAAGCCCTCGCAGGGAACACGCCCTTCTTCATGGTGTATGGGTCAGAGGCAGTCTTGCCTGCTGACCTACAGTTTGGAGCCCCACGTCTGGTTTTTAACAGCATTGCTGAGGCTGAAGCAACCCGACTCGAGGAGATCGACCTACTTGAGGAGGAACGTCTTAACTCTGTTATTCAGTCGGCCTGATATCAGCAGACTTTGCGTCGCTATCATGACCGATATACAAGGCCTTGTTCCTTCTCAATTGGGGACCTGGTACTATGCAGGGTGCTCAAAACTGCGGGACGGCATAAGCTATCTCCTTCTTGGGAAGGCCCATACATCGTGACAAAAATTACTCGTCCAGGTTCATATCGTCTATCTCAAATGGATGGGACTCCAGTCGGGAACTCCTAGAATATAGAGCATCTGCGCAGATTCTATGCGTAGTTCTTTCTTTCTTTTATAACTTCTAGAGTTGGCACTCAGTATCGTCCTTTGTACTCTGTCCTCACTCGTGTTCTATAAATAAACATACTCTTGAGATAAAGCATTATGTGTTCTCTTTTCTACTTTTTACTCGTGCTACTCACTCGTTATGTACGGGCAATCGACCTAGGTCAGCTGACTGACAGTACGGTGCTACATGCCCACTCTTACTCTTGATGGGGACACGAGAGCAATCGGCCTAGGTCAAATGACCGACAGCACGGTGTTAAATGCTCTCGTTCGAACTCATAATAGGGGAGCACTCAAGGCCCCAACAAAACAAAGGCAATTGGCCTAGGTCAGTTGACCGACAGCACGGTGCTACATGCCTTTGCAGGACCTCATAATTGGGGAGCATTCAAGGCCCCGACCGAACAAAGACAGAAGGGCCTGGGTTTTTTATGACCTACAGCTCGATTACTGCATGTCTTTGCTTCATCACAATACTCTATCTTACGGCATTCGTGTTCTTTACTGTTACATGTTGATTCGTTCCCTGTATTAACCCGGTTTTGCAGAATAAATAGTCAAGATCGTCGATACAAGATGATAAGTAAATACATATAGCATTCAGATGATCATATTACATGGGGAGTTCATTGTTCTACTCATTGTCACCTACAAGGAGTTCAGCAATCATGCGGGCCTCATCTTCATGCTCTGCATTCTGGTTTTCGTTTACTATCTTCTCTGGTAAACATGCCAAGTCGATCTCAGGTTGTGAACTCTTGATGACCATAAGGGCGCGAGTAAGAATGGTTTTTACTCGTTCAGAAATCTTGGACTTCATATCATCCATGAAAGTTGTTATTCGATCACCCAGAGGACGAGGTGCAGCTTTTTCCGGCACACAGATGTCTAGGATCTTGATCAAGGCAGTATTGGCAGTCAAGGCGGCTTCTTTGGCCTTCTCAAAGACATCTTTCAGCTTGTTGTTGACGGCACTTAAGCACGCCAAACCTTATACTGCAAGCGACAGTATCGTGGTAGCTTTTCCCCAGGATGAGTATCATGAGTTTTGTCAATCCAGGGAACGAACTAATTGAGAACTAACTAATAAGAGTTTAAAGTAAACTAAGGCATAGAGTATAGATCTAAAACTACCTCTAATCTATATCTAATCTGCATTTAATCTACGTTAAAGATAGAAGATAAACAACTAGAACAAGACTAGAACACTAATTAAGGGGTATTAACTAGCTTCTAATCAAGCTCTAATTGGATCCAAGACAAAGCATAATAACGGGCATCACAAATAGATAAGAACAACGAGTAACTAGTAGCTCAAGGTAAACAAGCATGATCAAGCATATTCATCATAGCATAAATAGATCTAGATCAATCAACCTAACCCCCTAGATTGGCTTAACCTTTCCCCGGCCCTACTGTCACTAGAACCAGGTAATCGACGAGAAGCTTTCAACAGGCACATGATTAAAGAATGCACCCCTAATCACTTTATATGGTCTAATAACATAATTAGCACAACTAGAACTTCTAATCACCATGATCACAAGAACTAGATATACAACTATATCATTAGTAAGCTAGATCAAAGATCAAAGAACAAGAACACTAGATGAATATAACCTTTAAAAGACATGTTCTAATCAACATGCAAACTAGATCTAAATCTAATTAGAACTAGAACAAGCATAATTAGAACAAGAACATGGTAATTAGACAAGAACAATGCTTCATTAATATACCTGTATCATACTTACAACCATGGCCATACCTACCCTTGATGATACAATTAGACCTCTGGAGCTAGGTAATTAGAGAGCCATGCAAGGCCTCTAATCACCTCTAGGAATTAGAAGAACCCTAATTCTAGCCTAGAAACTCGACCCTCAGCTCTCATCTAGTTGTTGTCCCTCTTCTCTACATCTTGTCGCCTTGATAATGAATTGGATGCCTCGACCAGGGGCTCAGCTTCGCTTTAAATACCCTGAGGATGCCGTAGCCGAAAAGGAAACCTCAACCGCCTTCGGGAGGGGGTGGGGTCGGCCGACCAAAGGGCTCCAGGTCGGCCGACCTGGAGTCCCTGGACCTCCTCTGCTTTCCATCTTTCGCGGGCTTCGGGATAACCTTCATGTAAATCTTCGTGGAGTCCTTTTCGGACTCTAAACCTTCCAGATTCTTCTGTATCCCGAGATCTTGTCGAGTCTTCTAGAATTGGGCTTCCTTTGATGGGTCTTTAATTGGGCTTCTTCTTCCATTATTGAATAATATTCAGAGGTCTTTTTACTCGAGGTAGACTTTGATGAATTTTGCTTAAAATTGGCCCAAAACCTGCAAAAAATTACAAGTAGACAATTTCCAAGACAATATTGCAAAATCCACAATAATCTATGTTATTTGTTAGTGAAAGGCAAAGTTGACGCATAATAATAGGTAAAAACAATATAAAATAATGTATAATTTTCGTTCATAAGCCGCGTCAACAATATCCCCACTCTTAAACCTTGCTCGTCCTCGAGTAAGTCAAAATTTTATAAATAAGTCTACTTATAAACTAACATCAATTAATCAAACTAAAATTAAACTCTCAAAATTTTTCTAAGTTTAGACTAGCAAGATATATAGACAAGTAGATATTCATGTAAGCATATCCCACAATCATATATATATAAGAAATCAAGAATTCATCAAAACAGATCTCCTTATGTTTTCAATAAATTTTTCAAAAGATAAATCAATGATCAAAGATTAAATTATAAGGCCCAAACTCTCATCTTTCCAGGCTCTCAAAGTATATAGACAAGCAGGTTAAGTACTAATCTATAATATATATGTGTAGGCTTTATCTGGAGCTTGGTATGGATCCTAATCAAAATTTAATCTCAATATATTATCAAACTAAGAAAAGAATCTGCTGGAATTACTGAGATTTCTCAAAAAGGTCATGGAATTCATAATGATGAAAAAGGACTAAAGAAAAATATAGAAAAGTGGTCATATGCAAATATATCTATTTGATCTCAAGGCACAAATGAAGTCCTTGTTATCGGATTGCATATGATTGGAGTATTTTCTGGAGTTTTATTGAAGAGGATTCAAAAAGAGGTAAAACAAAAGTAGATCAATGAGGGGCATATCTATAAATTCCTAATTCTACTTTGACCACTTGGTCTCTTTTTTATTCACCTTTCTTTTTTTTTTTTTTTTTTTTTTTTTATATATGTGGCGACCACTTGGTCGTCCTCTTTTTTTTTTTTTAGACAATACCTCCTCAAAGATTGAATGAAAATTTGACAAGCAATATCCCCACTCTTAGATAATACTCACTTTTGAGTATCTTATTGAATAGTATTTTGGGGATTTGCTTGTCTAAACACCTCTTTTTGTTTTGATTGAAAACTCCAGAAAACAATAGGTTGTGGACAAGGGAGATAAATGAAACGATATTTGGTTTAGGGAGGATATCCAGCGAGTTTTGTAATTTCTCCAATGTAGAGAGTTACAATGCATGGATAATTTGGCTAGCAAATGAAAGATAAGCAAATTGAATGACCAGCTTTGAAATCTCAGACCCTAGATTCAAATCTTAATCCAATTCAGCCAAGAATTAAATTTGATCAAGCTATGGTTTTCAAATAAAAGCTCTAATAGGTAGGGCCTATATAAGATAATCATAAGAATCATTGATTATAACATTAATAGCTCAAATAAAAATTATAAGGAGATCCATAATGACAAAAACTTGAAATCAAATATTAATAAAATGCGGGTCTTTATGAAATATCAAACTTACTATATAAATGCTAAGTCATAATTTAATTAACATGCATTAATTGAGAGTATAAAATTAGCTTAATTAAAAGACATCAGATTACAAGCAAACAAACATTTTTATTTCAAGGATACAACATGATCATGATTAAACTAACTAACATAAAGAAAATAAGATCACTCATAAAAGATAAAACTAAAAATCAAACTTTAAATCTAAACTAACACACTACAAATATAGAGAAACACAAAGGGAACACCGAATTGATAGATATAGGTAAATATTTGCAGAATTTAAAAATGAAAAGAGAAGGTGTTAGAAATTTGTTACCGGATAGTCCTTCAATTTTCTTTTTCATTAAATAACTCCCTGCAAAATAATTCAAATGCACATACTACTCTCGAGGTAACGGTCGAGAGTAGAAACAGTTTACCATAATCTAAAAATATTCCTAATTTCTATTAACTTGTGGCCTAGCTAAACTTAACGAAAAGAAAAACTAAACTAAAGGATGAATGTAAGCATAAGATAAACAAAGCACATAGCAAAGCTTATAAACTTAATCAAATGAAATTATGTATAACTAGCAAGGTTAATTAACTTCATCATGATGATCAACAATTTAATCTAAGCACCATGCTTACATAAAACTGCTAAATTACAACACTCTAGCGATGTCATAATAAACATGAAAAGCACTCATCATGAAGTTAAATAAACAACCAAGCCAATTATAATGCAAGTATGTAAATCTAATCTAAATGCAAAGGTGGTTTATGCAAGAATGCAACAAGTTTATCCACAAAAGACATGATTAGAAAGAAACTTTTAAATAAACTTAATGATGATGGTCTCAAATTAAATCTAAACACCATGTTTACACTTAATTTTCCGAGAAGAAAACTCGGCCGAGTTTCAGCATAATTATAAAGCATACATCAAAAAGCTTATGAAAATTTCAAAACTAATAAAACAAGTGTGGAGAAACAATGATAATGCAAATGCAAGGAATAAAACTAAATATGCAATGATATGATGATGATTATCTAAATTAAGTTAACTAGCCACAAGCTAAAGAATAAAAGGGTAGTGTCATGCTTCCTAATTCTCTATAAAGACTCTAACAGTATAGACAAATAAATAAAATGGGTTGTCTCCCGAAAAAGCGCTTAATTTAAAGTCATAAAGCTAGACTTCTTACTTGCCTTCGTTGAAGTGAAGCCATGGTCCTTGGAGTAAGAATCCGAAGTGTCCATGCAGCTTGATAACTTGATTGTGCAGCTTCATCGTGTCTTGATCAAAGCATCACTTGTGTGCACAATCCTCTGCTTGTGTGTTCATGTACTAATGTTTTTGAAGCTCCTTGTAACTGAACTTTGTCTTGTACTCTTTTACCACATTGATCTCATTGTTTCAAATGAAGTGTGAATTTCTCTACATGGTTAGCTCATAGTGCACACACACATGTATAAAATGAAAGCATCATGGCAACGATTAGAGATAAATGCATGTTCATAAGGTTGATTGAGGTTAAACAAACATTTGATTCATGAATCAAGGACAACTATAATTCAAATTGAAATTATATAGCAAAGCACTAAAGCATATGTAAATCATAGATGAACATGATTCATGAAATCAAACATGGGATAAACAAGGTTATAGGTTCCTAATGATTTTGGCTAAAATAGAGAGATGATTTTGAAAGAAATAAAAATAGGCTTAGATAAAATTCTAACCAGGGTTCTTTTTGTAAAGAGACCAAACGTTTTGAAACTTTAAAAATTTCAGAGATAATATTGTGCACAGATAATAAATCATGAGAAACATGCACATGTTTATGTTTAAAATTTCAAAAGCAATTTGCACAACAATTAAACCTTAACCGAACCACTTCAAGGAGACATAAGCAGTCGGTCAACCTCTACTTTTGCACAAACCTTGGCTCTTAATTTTTTTCTAAACTAACCTTAAAGCCTAAACTTGAGAATTAAAATAGACTAGCAAATCATATCCATCACTTTGCATGAGTAGATTCAATTGACTGATTAAAGTAAAAAAAGATCTACTAAAAGAGCATGAACACATGAAATTTCATCTTCATGGTGGCCTGTAAACATGCTTGGAATTAAGCATTGCAAAGCTATGGATTAAAGAACCTAGTCTAGATGATTCTCAAGATAAGAATTAAGGGAACAAAGGTTAACAAAAGGATAAAACAAAACAAAAGAAAGAATAGAAGGGTAACAATCAACCAAACAACCTATTAGTGATCATTGTGAAACTTCTCTAATTAAACATAGGTAAACTTTTTAATTATTTTACGATAAAAATAAAAATTACCTTAGTTTTGAAGAAGTGAAACTATGGTAACTCACCTTCTTCCTTGAATGCCATCATTGCATGCACCATCAAATATTGGAGAGGAACACTTTTGTCTTTCTCGAAATTCAGCCACCCTTGTTCTGACCCCTTTAGTATTTCGACCATAACTTTGTCATCCGAAATCCAAATAATGCAAATTCGGACATTTTCGTGAAGAGCACGAAAAGATCTACAACTTTGTCAATTGGACTTTCTTCATTTGACATCGTTAAGGTCTCCGAATTGGCCCCACAAGGTGCTGCTGTCCTGAATTTCGAGAGTAGCTCGAGATTTGGTTGGAGCTTGGATTGGACTTGAGATAAGCTTTCCATATCTTCACCTTCCTTGTACTCAAGCAATCCTTGATCTCCGGAACCTTCTCGGCTAATCATATCTCCGCTTCCATTATCTGTAGCTTAGAACAAACAAGCTCCAAAGAAACATTAGTATTAAAAATAAATTGACACAGCAGACATACCTTTATCATCGGAGTTGCTCCGTGATAGCTGTAGAAAAACTCAATAATAGATCATAAGCAACTAACAGCGTTAGCACCTACTATTAAAGAGCTAGATTGGAAAAGAGAGATTTTTTTTAATTGGACCGAGGTCCATTAATTTTTTTTAAATGTTAGTCAAAACAAATATATACAAGAAAAACAATAAACTAACTAGAAATAAAAGACAAATTAGATATATACATAAACCCAAATTAATTAGAACTCGATTAATTAGTTCCCCGGCAACGGCGCCAGAAAAGCTTGTTGACGGCACTTAAGCACGCCAAACCTTATACTGCAAGCGACAGTATCGTGGTAGCTTTTCCCCAGGATGAGTATCATGGGTTTTGTCAATCCAGGGAACGAACTAATTGAGAACTAACTAATAAGAGTTTAAAGTAAACTAAGGCATAGAGTATAGATCTAAAACTACCTCTAATCTATATCTAATCTGCATTTAATCTACGTTAAAGATAGAAGATAAACAACTAGAACAAGACTAGAACACTAATTAAGGGGTATTAACTAGCTTCTAATCAAGCTCTAATTGGATCCAAGACAAAGCATAATAACGGGCATCACAAATAGATAAGAACAACGAGTAACTAGTAGCTCAAGGTAAACAAGCATGATCAAGCATATTCATCATAGCATAAATAGATCTAGATCAATCAACCTAACCCCCTAGATTGGCTTAACCTTTCCCCGGCCCTACTGTCACTAGAACCAGGTAATCGACGAGAAGCTTTCAACAGGCACATGATTAAAGAATGCACCCCTAATCACTTTATATGGTCTAATAACATAATTAGCACAACTAGAACTTCTAATCACCATGATCACAAGAACTAGATATACAACTATATCATTAGTAAGCTAGATCAAAGATCAAAGAACAAGAACACTAGATGAATATAACCTTTAAAAGACATGTTCTAATCAACATGCAAACTAGATCTAAATCTAATTAGAACTAGAACAAGCATAATTAGAACAAGAACATGGTAATTAGACAAGAACAATGCTTCATTAATATACCTGTATCATACTTACAACCATGGCCATACCTACCCTTGATGATACAATTAGACCTCTGGAGCTAGGTAATTAGAGAGCCATGCAAGGCCTCTAATCACCTCTAGGAATTAGAAGAACCCTAATTCTAGCCTAGAAACTCGACCCTCAGCTCTCATCTAGTTGTTGTCCCTCTTCTCTACATCTTGTCGCCTTGATAATGAATTGGATGCCTCGACCAGGGGCTCAGCTTCGCTTTAAATACCCTGAGGATGCCGTAGCCGAAAAGGAAACCTCAACCGCCTTCGGGAGGGGGTGGGGTCGGCCGACCAAAGGGCTCCAGGTCGGCCGACCTGGAGTCCCTGGACCTCCTCTGCTTTCCATCTTTCGCGGGCTTCGGGATAACCTTCATGTAAATCTTCGTGGAGTCCTTTTCGGACTCTAAACCTTCCAGATTCTTCTGTATCCCGAGATCTTGTCGAGTCTTCTAGAATTGGGCTTCCTTTGATGGGTCTTTAATTGGGCTTCTTCTTCCATTATTGAATAATATTCAGAGGTCTTTTTACTCGAGGTAGACTTTGATGAATTTTGCTTAAAATTGGCCCAAAACCTGCAAAAAATTACAAGTAGACAATTTCCAAGACAATATTGCAAAATCCACAATAATCTATGTTATTTGTTAGTGAAAGGCAAAGTTGACGCATAATAATAGGTAAAAACAATATAAAATAATGTATAATTTTCGTTCATAAGCCGCGTCAACACTTGTTGTAGTTCCTCTTGCTGGTCTCTTAGTTCTTTTTCAAGACTTCTGATACTTGAGCCTGAAGAACAGCATAGTCTTAGGATTCTTTAAGTGCAGACCTTGTGGAGGCTAGTACCTTCTTCATTTTCTCATGGGCGCTTTGAGATTCAGCCAGTTCAGTTTCTTTGTCCTTAAGCGCTTGGCGTGTTAAGGAGTGGCTATTCCTCAAAGACTCCAAGGAACTGGCAGTCTCACGGAACGACTTCTCAAAGCCATCTCGCGATTTTTGCAGCTGCTGATACTCGTCATTCCTTTGGCGCATCTTCTCCTGTGGAATGATGCAGTTCATACGCTTCTGTGAGCAAAGAATAGGCTAGTTGGGATTGTTGACGGGTTATCTCATTGTTTTTCTTCTCAATATCCAGCTGTCTACGAAGGTCTGCTGCTAGGTCTCTGGCTTGATCTCTGTCAGCAATGGCGTTACGGTGTTCTGTCTCTCGAGTCATAGCCGTTTGTTTCAGGCGAGCAATCTCAGTAGCAGCAGCTGGCAGCAAGTCCATAGTTCAGTTTGAGATCTCAGATATTGGAGTATGGAATAGTTGCATGCGTACCTGTTGCCTCAGCGTTGCATGCAGCCTCAGAATCAGCTAGTTGCTGTCTTAAGGAGGTAACCTCCAGGCTGGATAGTGCAGCAATCTTCTCATGGATCAAGCTGGCCTGCGGCACTCCACCTTGGAGCGTCTTCAGCATAGCCTTTTGAGAGTAATTCGAGTTGTTCAGGCAACAGCAAGGTCAATACAGGGTATGTGCACACTTCGCATACCTCGAAAGCTGTCAGCAGCCTTGAGCCTGGGGGAGCTGGTACTAGTTGGTGACTGTTATCACCTGCTTCAATTGGAGGAGGTGGGGTGCTTCCTGGCTTAGCTGTGGCTAGGGAGTCTGATTGTCCCTTTTCGACTTGATCAGTATACTCTGGTTCTTCAGTTTCTTTCTCTTGGGCCGACTCATGAGCTTCAGATAAGGGATGAGGAGTATCGCTTGTATCGATCTCAGTTAGGCATTCCTGAGAGATAGCGGCTTCAGGCAATGGCTCAGTTGCTGGCTCTTGCTATTTCTCCTCTGAAGCTGCCCCGGTTAAAGCATGTTGCTATTTCTCCAGTGGCTTTATTCATATGAGCAGTCTTATCCTCAGGAATATCTACTGGTGTTGGGCTCGCGGGATTTTCAGGCTCTAAATTCTTTGATCCTAGCTCTGTTGTGGCTCGGGGGCTTGTGGTCTCAGTTTGTTTCCCCCTGGAGCATGTTGACAGTGACTCTATATCTTCATCAGAGCATATGGTGAAGAGGAGTTTGCACGTATCTCTGATAATTCGGTCTAGATCCATATCTTCTGCTGTCAGATCAATTTCATCCTCCTCAGGCGGCAGTATGGATGCAGAAGGGGATGATATAGTGTCATCATGATGTTTCTTGGATCACCTCTCACGATGAGACAATTGAGCTGGGTCTTCTTCTTCTCCTTCGTCCTCATCAACCAAGCTACTACAGTCAACCTCAATTAGGGTGTTGTCAGTTTTAGCTGCGGTATGGGAGAAATATCTGGATTTCTTAGCTTTGTCTGTTGACTCTGGAGAGCTTGTCAGATCTTTGATTGCCCTCTTGTGTGTCCTCTGTCTACGAGTCACCACAGTACGAGTTGCCTTTGCCTTGGTGCGCACCTGGCCAGTTGCAGCTCGTGTCCTCATACCACTTGAAGCAGCTGTTAGCTCGGGGGCTGCTTTGGTGATGTTGCTCACACTAAGCTCTTGGGCGCTCTGGGCTGTACGTGGTATCACAATGAATGTATGCTCTTCATTGTTTCCTGCACCATGGGCAACAGCAACATCTTCCATCTCTTCGGTGGATAACTCGGATTGTTGCTTCGATAGTCCAATAGCTCCAGTGGTTGTAGGGTCTGACAAAAACTTGGATATATTGCTCTGCAGTAACCCGATGAGTCAGAACGTGATTGCAAGCAAGGATACTCAAGGAAATCATAGTAAGGTTACTTATAGTGGGAGTTGTATTCCATGCAGAATATGATTTGGGAGTACCCTCGTTGTGAGCTTCACCTCTAAGCATCAACTCCACTCGGGCCTTGACATCATCCTCAGTCATAGGTCGAGCTGTCTCTCTAGTTGGATCGCTAGCACCGACATACAGATAGGCGGGGTAGATCCTATCCTTCAGAGGTTGAATGCAGCGATACACGATATCTATCACCACATCATGGGCAATGAAGCCTCTTTCCTTCAGATTGGCTATTTTTTCCAGCAGTGTGTCAACCTCGGCCTGCTCTTCAACAGTTAGGCCTTCTTCCCAGCTGGGCAACTTACTGTCAAGTTGTCTCCCAGACCTCGAAGGGAGAGAATTTCCATGATTTTCAATGTAAAACCACTCGGAGTGCCATCCTCTGTTGTTATCTGGGAGAGGGATATCCAAATAAACAGCTTTGCGATTCTTCCGTAGCTCAAAGCTGGTCCTTGTAGCACTCCATCCCTCAGACCGGCTTTATAGTGGTACAGATACTTCCACAAACCAAAATGCGGGATAACCCCAAGGAACGCCTCACAGAGGTGGATGAAAATTGAAAGTTGAAGAATTGAGTTGGGATTTAGGTGGGTCAGATTGATTTCATAAAACTGCAAAAGGCCTCGCGCGAACGAGCAGAGAGGGAGACCTAACCCATGGATGAAGAATGGCATGAACACCATTACCTCGTGGGTGTCTTCAGTTGGAGCACATCATCCTTCTTCTCGCACACCCTCTAGTTTGCCACCTCCTTTGGGGGCAGCACGCCCATATTTACTAACGATTGTAGCATGGGCTCGGTGACAGTGGAGGGGCGATTTGCTAGGTATGGTGAAGGAAGCTGCCGGTTCTCGTTGTGCGGCAGACCCTCACTAGTGTTTCCGCGCTCGCTCCAGGTTTTCTTCTTGGGAGCCATGGATGTTGTTGTCTCAGTGGGGTTGGATTTGAGAAGTGGCGGATGCAGTAGCACTCTGAGTTCAAACAATGGTGGCGGCGGTCTCAGTGGGGAAGAATGGCAGCACGGTTTTTAGATAGATGTAAAATGGTTCAGGGTATAGATCTCAAACAACCCTCACACCGTCAGTAATAGTTCTCGTGGACTGACGGAATTTGCGATTACCGTTAGCATTGACTCGGGCTTCATGACATTTTGGTTTAGTCGGCCCTCTTTGGGATTCAATCGACGATTTCAGTCGGGATGATTTTTAGTCGGTATACCCGTAAGTGCAAGTTCATGATCTTTATTACTCGGAGAATGGGGTTTCTAATTTGACCTAGCGAATTGAGTTTTGTTTGAACTCTAGGCACAAGTGAAGTATGATTTCTTTTATTTTGGGACGATTTCATCTTTGCTTCAAAGAATCTCAAGATGCAGTTGACTCGGATGCAAGCATCTTCAAAATACATACACACAGAAGAACTCAATGGCAAGGGATAATACGATGGATTTCATTATATATAGTTCAACAAGGCGGATTACTCATATGGGAGGAGATTATCCTAATCTACTACTAATTACTACTATGGTGGTGGTGGCCTACACACCGGTGGAGGGCCCGGCCGAGGGCCCAGTGCCGCGATGGCGCTTGGAGGCCGGAGCGTCGGCCTCATCTCCGCCGTCATCGCCACCGTGGCCGCCGTCGCCGCCATCGTGGCCGCCCGGGCCATCTTGGCTACCGGGTGCATCGTCATCATCGTCGTCGTCGGAGTCCTCCTCCTCGCTAACCTCCTCCTCGTCGTCGTCAGACTCTTGGAGGGCGGCGCGGCAGAGGCCACGGAGCTTGGCGATCTCCTTGCGGTTGTAGCCCTGGGAGTCATCAGAGTTGGGCTCCCAGTCGTCCTCCCGGGGCAGTGCATCCTCGGGGGCTTCCTCCTCCTCACTGGAGGAGAAGTCCTCCGAGGACTCCTCGTCATCGTAGGCGCCGCCAAAGTATGCGTCATCGGAGTCCTCATACTCCGACGACGGTGGCGAGCGCGCGCGCTTCTTCCCCTTCCCTCCGGCCATGGCTGCGAGCAAGGGGGTGGGGAGTCTTCTTGGGGTTTTTTCTTGAAGTGGTGAGTGCTCAGTGGAGGCGTGATGGATGGACGGGTGATGGCTCTGCTCTTATAGTACGGCCACCTCGCTTCGATCTCTGTGAAAACGATTCAATAGGCTGCGTCGTTTCGACTTCCTCCACGCGTCAGTTATCGCGTGGGTTGGCAGTGGCTGTTGTGTGTTTGGAAGTTTCCTATTTCCTGGGGCATTTTTTGGGTAACTCCTCAGTACCCTATGCTCATTCCCTTTGGGTTAACCCCATGGGGTGCGGGATTTGTGGGAAAATTGTTCTTTTTCCTAAAAAATCTGAGAAAACAGGAAGCTTGAGTCAGTTTTCTATAGCTCGGAAAATTGGGGATGGATGGTAACTCGGATAAGAGGATTTGCTATTCCTCAAGTTGACTCGGCGCTTGAGGATTGCATTCTATAAAGTCTGACCAGGAAGTTTTGACCTTCAAGCTGATTGATACTCAAGTCAACTTGAAGCTCGGGGGCTACCCATGGGGTGCACCTGGCGGTGCACCATGAGAAACAATGTTGACTCGGATGAAGAACTCATGAGCGGTATGTTATTCCTTCCAGAGTCTCGAGTCAATTAATCTATAAATTAACTCGAGCCTCGGGGCTTGTGGGGGATAGATATCCCCTGGGCCCTCACGGCGTGGATTTGGTACGTGGGCCGATGGAGGGCCCAGTAGAGACAGCACCTTGTACAGGGTGCCGGCTGGCCTCATGGGCCCGAAAATGGATGACAAGATTGAAGACCAAGTCAAGACGCTACAATTTAGGAAAGGCGTGGAGGAGTTGGTTCGGACTCTGTATTCCAGAAGCAGCAAGATTCAGGAAAGGAAGCGTATAATCGTAGATTTTGTGTACTCTTTAGGATTCCAAGCCGGGAAGGACTCGTAGATGGAAAATTACTTGTAACCCAAGCCTTGCCGGACAATATAAGGCGGGTGAGGGACCCCTACGTAGACAATCGATCATCTCATCGCACACCAGCCACCAAGCCTCGAAACCCTCATTGTAACCTTGAGAACTCAGATCAATACAACTCGCCGCCAACAGGACGTAGGGTATTACGCATCTCGCGGCCCAAACCTATATAAACCTTTGTGTTTTGATGCATCTCTACGCAAACCATCGAGCTACGTCAATCTCGCCACCCCAAAAGCACTACGTGATTCACCCCGTGGTGCATTGCCGGTATCAAACACCGACATACGGCTCTGAGTGCCACGATGCGTTTTGCTTCGATCCACTTGGTGAACTTGTTGACGGCGATGAGCAAATGGGTGAAGCCCCAGGCGTCCTCCTGAGAGGACCGACCATGTCCAGGCCCCATACCGCGAAGGGCCATGTTATGGGAATGGTCTGGAGAGCTTGCGCCGACACGTGCATCTGCCTGGCAAAAAATTGGCAACATTCACAGGTTCGCACGACCTGCTCGGCGTCCACCATAGCGGTTGGCCAGTAAAAGCCTTGTCTGAAGCTTTGCCGACCAGGGATCTAGGTGCAGCGTGATGGCCGCACGTGCCACTATGGATATCAACGAGGAGTTTTCTTCCTTCATTGATCGGGATGCATCTTTGCCTTATCCCGGAGGCACTTTTTCTGTACAGCTCGTTATTGATGAGGACGAAGGATTTTGCTTTGCGGGCTAGGTGCCTTACCTCGGTCATGTCTCCTGGTAGGTCACCGGTGTTGAGCCTCGTGATGATGGGAGAGCGCCAGTCGGGGTCGCTGGTTGAGGCGACCAGCCCCCGGGCGTGCTCCTCTGGGTCGGTGCGCGCCTCTGTGCCAGCGGTTGGTGCCCTCTCTTCCGGATGCTTGACCTTGACTGATGGTTCGTAGAGGTTGGAGGAAAAGACTCCCTTCGGGACGGGCTCTCATCTAGAGGCGATGGTCGAGAGTCGGTCCGCCTCCTCGTTGAAGCGCGTGTAATTGTGTTCGAGCTCAAAGCCTTTGAATTTCTCTTCGAGCCTGTGCACTTCCTTGTAGTAGGCGCACATCCTTGGGTCTCGAGGTTCTGCCACCTTCATGACCTGGTCCACCACGAGCTTCGAATTGCCTCGCATGAGGAGGCGTTTCGCCCTACCTCCGCGGCTATTCGAAGCCCGTTGACGAGCGCTTCGTATTCCGCCACGTTGTTGTGGATGGAAAGTGGAGGCGTATCGAGTAGCGCAGACGGTGCCCTTGTGGGGAGGCAAGGACGATCCCGGCCCTGCTGCCTATTTTGAGGTATGATCTGTCGAAATACATGGTCCAGTATTCCGAGTCCTCAACGGGCGGAGGGGCCTGTGCCTCCGTCCATTCAACGACAAAGTCGGCCAACGCTTGCGACTTGATGGCTGTTCTCAGCATGTACGTTATGTCGAGCCCGTTGAGTTGAGCGACCATTTGGCTATGCGGCCTGTGGCGTCGCGGTTATGGACAATCTCCCCTAGGGGAGCTGTGGAAACGACCGTCAGAGGGTGTCGATCGAAGTAGTGTATGAGCTTCCGTTTGGCGATGAGCACGGCATAGAGGAGTTTCTTTATCTGTGGGTACCGACCCTTGTACTCGGACAGTACTTCGCTGACGAAATACACCGGTCTTTGCACCTTGAGCGCATGACCTTCCACTGCTCATTCTACAACGAGGGCTGCACTGACCACCTGCTCGGTGGCCGCGACGTACAGAAGCAAATTTTCGCCCAGCTGGGGAGCTACCAGTACCGGGGGCGTTGTTAAAAACGCCTTGATCCGATCTAGCGCTTCCTATGCCTCTGGGGTCCAGGAGAAGCGATTCCCCTTCTTGAGGATCTTGTAAAGAGGCATGCTCCGTTCGCCGAGCCTGGACATGAAACGACTTAGAGCGGCTAGGCAACCGACCAGCCGTTGGACCCCTTTTAGGTTTTTGATAGTGCACATCTTCTAGATGGCGTCGACCTTCTCTTTGTTTCCTTCAATGCCCTGCTCGGAGACCATAAATCCCAAGAGCTTCCCCTTTGGGACTCCAAAGACACACTTCTCGGGATTGAGCTTGATGTTGAACCTGCGTAGGTTCGCGAAAGTTTCTTCTAGGTCGGCTATGAGGTCGCCGGACCTTTTGGTTTTGATGACTATGTCGTCCACCTATACTTCGACGTTGCGAGCTATTTGATCGACAAAACAGAGGAGCATGCATCGTTGGTACGTGGCTCCCGCGTTCTTTAAGCCGAAGGTCATGGACACGTAGCAAAAAGAGCCGAAAGGGTGATGATAGATGTAGCGAGCTGGTCGCTTTCCTTCATCGCGATCTGGTGATAGCCGGAGTACGCATCTAAGAAGGAGAGTAGCTCGCATCCCACGGTGGAATCAACCACTTGGTCAATGTGTGGAAGAGGGAAATGGTCTTTTGGACACGCCTTATTCAGGCTCGTATAGTGGACACACATCCTCCATTTTCCATTCTTTTTCTTAACAAGTACAGGGTTGGCGGTCCACTCTGAGTGGTGCACTTCTTTTATGAACCCTGCGGCTAAAAGCTTGGCGATCTCCTCCCCTATTGCTCTACGCTTTTCCTCGTCAAAGCGGCGTAGGCGTTGGGCGACCGGTCTTGCGGACGGTCGGATATTCAAGGAGTGCTCGGTGACCTCCCGGGGGATGCCTGGCATGTCAGATGGCTTCCATGCAAAGACGTCCCAGTTGGCTTGGAGGAAGTCGACGAGCGCGCTTTCCTATTCCTTGGAAAGCGATGCCCCAATCCGAATCTTCTTGGTCTGGTCAGCGGGGTCCAGATTTACCTTCTTTGTGTCTTCTGTGGCTTTGAAGTTGCTCCCCTGGGCCCCAGGCCTTCCGAGGCGCCCTGGTGATCATCCTTGGGTGCTTCCTTGGGGCCCTGAGGCATGCCCTTCTTGAGGTCGGCCAGTTCCTTAGACGCCACGAGCAACACTGCGAGCTCGTAGTTGGCCCGCTCGCATTGGTAGGCCGCCTTGAAGGAAGTGCCAACCGTGATGACCCCACGCAGTCCAGGCATCTTCAGCTTGAGGTAGGTGTAGTTGGGGACGGCCATGAACTTGGCGTAGCAAGGTCGCCCTAGGATCGCGTGATAGGAACCGGCGAAGTCGACTACCTCGAACTGCAGCCGTTCGGTGCGGAAGTTCGAGGGCTCGCCGAAGGTGACGGGTAGAGTGATCTGCCCGAGCGGGTAGGCCTGCTGTCCTAGGATGATGCCGTGGAAGGGTGCGCTGCTTGGGTGCAGGTCAGTCCTTAGGATTCCCAGCGTGTCGAAGGTCTCGACGTACATGATGTTGAGGTCGCTGCCGCCATCCATGAGCATCCTGGTGAGGTGCTTGGAGCCGACGATGGGCTCCACGACCAGCGGGTACGTTCCCCGATGTGGGATTTTGTCTGGATGGTCGCTCCAGTCGAAGGTGATTGGGGGCCTCCGACCATCGGAGGTAGGTCGGGACGGCGGGATCCGCGGCGTTCACCTCGCGGCTTGCTAGCTTGAGGCGCCGCTTGTCGCCGTATGCCTTTGGGCCGCCAAAGATCATGAGGCACCTGGATGGCTCAGGGAAGGCATCTGTCGTGCCATCCTTGGCCTCCGCCATCTAGGCGGCCTCTTCCGTCCTTGGTTTCTTTTGCAATGGTCCCTCGACGAACCGTTTGAGGAGCTCACATTCCTTGAGCTTGTGGCGCACCGGGAACCCGTGGTTTGGGCACGGTCCATCCATCAGCTTCTGGAAGTGCTCGTTGTTACCTTTTGAAGGTTGTTTGGGCGGTCACTCGGCGGCAGTGACTTCGTTCTTCCCGTGCTGGGGGTGGTCGTCCCGGCGGTGCTTGTCGCGACGGTCACGCCGGTCTTTCTTGGCGCCGCTCGTGCCCTCGCCGTCCTCGCGGGAGGGCCTTCCCTTTCGGAAGATGGCCCCGACAGCGTCCTCACGGCGAGCAAACTTGGTCGCGATGTCGAGGAGGTCCGCGGTGGTCCTCAGCCATCCACGGCCAAGCTCGTGGACCAGCGCCTTGTTGGAGGTGTTATACGTGAAGGCGCTCACGACGTTGGCGTCAGTGACGTCGGGCAGCTCGTTCCTCTTCTGGGTTAACCTCCGGATATAGCCTCGGAAACTTTCTCCGGGCTTCTGCATACAGCCTTTGAGGTCCCATGAGCTCCCGTGGCATTTGTAAGTCCCCTGGAAGTTGCCTACGAAGACCCTCTTGAGGCCTTCCCTGTCGTGGATGGTGTCCTTAGGCAAGTGCTTGAGCCAAGCCCGAGGCGCGTCTCTGAGGTGGATGGGGAGGTACTGTATTATAAAGGAGTCATCCTTGATTCCTGCCAGCCTGTAGGCGAAACGGTAGTCCTTGAGCCAAACGGCCGGGTTCGTCGTCCCGTCGTACTTGGTGAGGTTCGTAGGCGCGTGGACTCGTTCTAGGAACTGCGCCTCGCAAATCGCGCGCCCGAACGCCTATGGGCCTGGCCCAGACATGCCTCGCCCCCCTTCGTGCCTTTCATTGGAGATGCGCGATTGGTCGGCGTTGCCTTTGTCCCTTCAACGAGCGTCGAGGGTATGCCGGGTTACGCGCGCATTGCCCAGCCGTCCTTTTACGGGCCCGGATGTTTCCCGCGACGTGCGGTCGGTTGTCTCGATCGACATCTGGGAGGCCAACTTGGCCTGCTGTACTACCGCCCTTTGCACAAGGTTGCGGAGGTTTTGGAGCGTAACCCGAGCCGCGGGCTCGGTGGGCTCCGGGATGGCCTGGAGCATCATTGCGGAAGCCGCGATGTTCTGGTCAGGGCGGGAGAAGTAGGGCGTCCCATCGCTCCCCTGGAGGAGCTGGTTGTAGACCTCGTGGCCGCGAGGCCTGTCGCCCTTGTGCTGGCGGCGGCCCACTTCTTGATGGAGTTCGTCGAGCCTTCGCTCTAGGTCGCTGATTTCCTTCTCCTTCTGGCGGAGTTCTTCTTCTCGTGCTGCCGCATGTGCGAGCCGTTCGCGTTGATACTCCAGCTCTTGATTGGGCGTCACCCCATCCCTCGTGTTGGCTGGCGGAGTTGCCGCGAGGCATGCTCTCCCGAGGGTCACGGGAGCTTCTGCGCCTGGGTCGAAGGTTGACCCGCTGCTGGAGACATCTTCCAGCAGGTCGTGGATTGAGGTCGGGAGATGTTCCGCCATGGCCACTAGTGCCGGAGGGCGAGGTGCTTCCCCCTGAGGGGTTGCGGCGAGCCTATTACGGCGTCACCTGGATACGGCGGCGCGCCTCTTGAGGCGGCGTCTCTGCACCTTTGCTTACGCGGTTGCCAGGGCGCCCGCTGGCTCGCGCGGGGCGTTGTCTTGGAGCTCTGCCATGGATGGCACGGTGGATTCCCATGCAGTTCGGTCACCACGTTTGCGAGTGCGTAGAGCACTTGATCGCGTTCCCGTTCCGTCGCTCCTCGCGGTCTGACATCTCCTCACGCATCATTCTCGGGGTGAGTCATGGGGTTAATTTAAGCGTGGTCCTGTCACGTGCCAGGGAAAAACCCCTCCTAGTTTTTCTATGCCGTGAGTATAGGCGTGCGCTTGGTCAGAGACGTGCACCCACCCTGTTGCATCGTGGGGTCCTATCAGTCAGGCCCGTGGCCGAACCTGCTCTCCTTAAGGAGGCGCTTGGGCGCTCCGTCCCGTACGATTTTCGTTGGCTTAGCTCGGCCGCCAGGCCTGGCCCGACCGTCCCAAGTGACGCTCGGCTGCCTCCGTCTCGCCCGACCGTCCTCGGCGATGCTCGGTTGCTTCCGCCCCGCCCGACCGTATAGGCCGAAGCTCATGTGGGCCGCCCCGCATTCACGTTTGGCCCGTGCTCCGCTAGGCCCTTTCTGGGTCTTTTAGTGAGAGCCGTCTTTTGGGCTTTTGTGATGGGCCGTGGGCCATTCATGTCGTGGGGGCTTTTAGTCATCCCCTCGTCAGTAGCCCCCGAGCCTTCGGCTAGCTCGTGAGCTAGTCAGAGGCTTTTATGTGGGATCGTGCAAGCACATCCGTAGGATGTAGCCCCCGGGCGATCGGTTCGTGGATCGCCCTGGGGGCTGTCTTTTAAGTAGGTTCTTTCTAAAGTTCTTATCATGATCCTTACAGTTTCATTGCAGCCAAAGCCTTTTGCGCACCTTTCCTCCCCCCTTCGGAAAGGTTTTCTCATTCTTTTTGAGGGTCGGGCCTTTCACCGTCGACCAGGCCGGTGCTGACGTGAGGGCCATCGAGCTAATGGCGGGTTATTTCCAAGTGAGATCCGACGGTTCCTTCCGGTTTGGGAACGGTCATGGCGAGTGGTCCCGCTAGGGGTCTCGACCCTCTGGGGGCATCTCATGTGAGCCTTTCCTTACTCGACCTTGTCTCGGCCCTTTGTTCGGATGTGCGTCCAAAGGGGGGCCACGTGGCCATCCCATCCGCTGGGTTATTGCAAGGGAGTTTGAGGTGTGGCCTTGGATACGGTCGGGGTGAATAGGGTAATGTGCCACCCACTTGGCTTGCAACTTGCTGGAAGCTTGGCCGTCGACCGTCCCTCGCTCTGTTTGGTGTTTTATCGCTTTAAGTCCTTCAGGGCGGTTTTTCGAGTCAGTGACTCTTCCTCTTCGGCTCTTTAATGAGTGTTTCGTTCAAGGGGACGTGCTCCGTTACGTCCACCGCCCCGGCGCGTTGCTCGAGGGATGTGCAGGCAGATTCCTTGCGTGCGCCTGCTCTTCTGAAGTGAAACTTGGGGGACGTGCGTCGTGGTGGGGCCCACCGATTCTGCCCCGCGCCCCCTCACCTGCCCTGTTTCTCTCCTGTATAATTAGAAATGACAAAGAAGGGGGATTTTTTTGTGCCTACCAGTTCTTTCACTTCTTTCTCCTCCGGCCGCCGTTGTCTTGCACGCCTCGCGCCCTCCACTTCCTCAGCCTGTGCCGCTCATCCTTCTCAAGCCGCTCTGATGGCTCCTGCCTCCTTCCCTAGGTGCACTACCCTGCGGACCCGCATGTCCATTTTGGAGAAGAAGGGCTTCCTTCCTCGTAAACAGGAGTCCGGGTGGAGGTTGAAGGACATCGGCGGCGCATCGGCTCCTCGCAGGGACGAGGTGGTTGTCCTTGCGCCTTTCTATGAACGCGGATTCAGCCTTCCCCTGCATCCGTCCCAGGTGACGCTCGGCTGCCTCCGTCTCGCCCGACCGTCCTCGACGATGCTCGGTTGCTTCCGCCTCGCCCGACTGTATAGGCCGAAGCTCGGGTAGGCCGCCCCGCGTTCGCGTTTGGCCCGTGCTCCGCTAGGCCCTTTCTGGGCCTTTTAGTGAGAGCCGTCTTTTGGGCTTTTGTGATGGGCCGTGGGCCGTTCATGTCGTGGGGGCTTTTAGTCATCCCACCGTCATGTGGCGTCGTCTTATTCACATGATTGATGCACCCCGAATGTTCATAGGAATGACCTGTCAGGCTTTCGCTTGTGCCAAGCCCTAGTGGGGATGATCCCCTCCAAGCTCTTCAACGTTATGAACACCGCCATGCTCACCGCCTTCCCCTAGAATGCTACTGGCATCTTTGTTGCCTTGAACATGCTGCGAGCCATGCCATCGACTGTGATGCCCCAGCATCTCAAAAAGCCTTATCACACAGTTAGAGACAAGCTAATAATGAATTAGGACTTAATGATGCTTGGAAAATAATGAGGTAGGTGGAGAAGTCACTAAGTAAAATCTTTTCTAGGAGAATGCAAAACACTTTCGTGGTTTGGTTGTTTGTCACCACCCACAAGCTTTTATGCAAAACACCAAATACAAAAGTCTTAGTTTGGGATGTTACCTTCAACTTTGATCTTATGACCATCTTTAAAATCATATGCTATGATGTTTAAAGTTGAAACCAAATCAAACCAGAAATTCTTTGAAGGTGCCAATTGTGGTCGTGACCAAATTTGGACCCTAATGAAACTTTTAGATTCATTAAGCAACTAAGCTTAGCTCCATTATCAAAGTTGTCGTACATACCATGAACTTCACTTTTGCTACACTGAGCATGGCTCAAAACTATCATCTACTCACTCCTAATTGCACCCAAATATTTCATGGAAACAACCAAGTCAGCCTACACAGAATATTTTCCAAGTCAAAAATTTTCAACTCTTCCCAAGATTGAATCTAAAATTACTTTTGATTGCACTATACAACTTCAAAATCTTCCTTTCTATGAAGTGAAATTAAGCTTATCACCTTTCAAATGCACCTATTGTGGAAGTGGTTGGACTTCGTTTGATACTTCAAAATTTGAAAACAAGAAAGACTACATAAAGTGAAATTTACTGTTTGACCAAACCTTTGAGCACAATTGTGTTTGTATTTCAAAATCTGTTGTGAGATAGACAAAACATAATATACCAAACTTGTAGGACATTTCATGATGAACAACTTGGTTAATTGGTGCTTTGACATGCATTAAGGTTTGCATGGTGTTTTAGCTTGATCTCTATTGAACTAACAAATCTGCCAAAACCTGACCTGTGTAGTAAATTCCAAATTCCCTTGACCTACAGCCATAATCTTGCAATGTTTTTATTGTGAAAGTTGTAGCTCATAAAATTCTGAGCAACATTGGTATAAAATTCTTTGTATGAAAGTGGTCACAAAATGGACTTCTGAAAATTTTAATCTGAAAAGGTTCAGTTGGTCAAACCTGGGTCAGTTATTAAAATTCAAATTTGAACCATATTTTTATACAGAACGGGCCACAAAGTTTATAAATAAGTTGTAGAGCAAAAAGTTTAGAGCATTTTCTGTAATTTGGGTTCAACCTAATTCAGCCTTTAGAATGTTCAAAAACGTGAAATACAAACAAGGGCTCTAGCAGTCAAACTGGCGTTTTCCATTTTCCATCCAACTTCGGATTTTCTGTGTCATTCACATGTGGGCCCCACCTGTCGAGCGCCTTGGATCCCCAACAGGGGGACGCTACGCTCTGCCGCTCGCCATGGCCACGCGGCCGGCGGTCTCTGGCGCCGCTGCCCCGGTCCCTTGCCCGCGCTGCCATGCCTCGTGCCCTCGACTTCATCTAGACGGGAACACGGCTTCGTTCACTTTCCCTGCCCTGCCATCTCTCTGTGCCTCCCTACCTCTCGCGCCCGAGCGCCCCGCCATGACCGAGCTCAGCCTGAGCTTGCGGCCGCACCCTCCCCGTGCTTCCCCATCCCAACCACAGCGCGAACCGGCATCGAGTCCTCCTCCGCACCACCTTCCCCTAGCTCTAGTGGCACACCACCGCTCCTCGCCCTCCTGCTCTCCCGTGCTCTGGGTGCCGCCTACCATGGCCGTGCCGTACCACCGCCTTGCCTTGGGAGTCCGTCACCAGGCCACCTCCGCGCCTACAGACACCACCGACGGCCACGCCATAGCACCGCGCATCCAGCGCGCTAGACCTCGCCGCCGGTACGTCGTCCTCTCGTCGGGTCGACTGGCGCCCTCGCCGTGTACGCCCTCGCCACCGACCCGCGCCGTGGAGGGCCACCACCAGGACACCCCGAGCCTCCACTCGGACTCCTCCGGCCTCTACTCATCCTCGCGCAGCTCACACGCCCAACCGTGGCCTCCTTCCTCCGCCGGTACCGCCGAATCGAGCGAGGCGCCGCTACGCTCTGTGCCGTCATCGTCGCTCCGGTTCACGCGCGTTCCCCGTCGATCCCGGCCACTCTGCACGACGAGACCTTGGGGAAACAAATCCCCATGTCCGGGAGCACCTCTGGCAACCTCCTCGGCTCCAAGTCGAGGCCTCCACGCACCGGCACTGCCGCCGGAACGCCGGTCGCGCCGCGCGGTTCGTCCCCGGAGGTTGAAGAAGGGATGGTGACTTTGCACAAAACCCTCTGTCCTTTTCCCTTTTTTGTTTCTCTCTGTTATGTACTATTCACTGAGTCATGGATCTCTTCTCTGCAGGCCCCTTGAATTAAGGTTAATCATGAATAGGTCCTAACACAGTGAGGTTTTTCATTTAAACATATTTTCTTGAGCTGAAATTTGTGAAATTCGTAATAAATCTAATAAAAATCCTAAAAATACAAACTTTGATGCATTGTACTCCTTGTGAGTAGATCTGTATACTGGATATGATCTGGATGTGTGAAATGTCTGTTTTGCCCTTGGGCTATTGCATGCAAGCTAGAAGTAAATAAATAGCAAAAGTGCATCAAATGAGCTCCTAAAAATATGAAACTTGGAAAGTAGCTCTTGTATGATGTCTAGTCACTATATGATTTTTGGTAGCACTAGCATTGGCCAATTACTTACTGATTTGCATTTATCTCTATGTATGTTGCATTTTTGTGTCATGTGAAAGACTCGCAATATAAAATGTGCTCCAAATGTGGTACTAGATTTTATGGTCACTCTTTGTGGTATATGTAACTTGCTGGTAAAGTTTGAGGCTCTGAATGTGATGTTTGAATAGTGATTTGAAAATGGCAAATTATGACTAGCTTAATTAAATAATGGGAAAATGTGATTGTAGGGTGCAAGGTAAATTCTATGAAAAATTGGGTGACTTGCTGGTAGGGTATAGGTTCCATAAAGTATTTTTGTGACTTTTATAAATACTGATTTAATCTGCTTTAGAAATAGCCTAAAGTAATTAAAGGGAAAATAGATGTCCTAGCAAACCTTAGTTATTTTGCTTGCTGATTTTTATACATGATGTTCATGTCATATGGTGATTGTTGTAGAAACTTCAGGTCCAGAAACCACTCCAATTAATTATGATAAATCTGAAAAGCTATATATTGAATAACTAGATAGATTTTCTAAAATTAAATGATAGCTCCTTTGTTGTTGAAATTTGGGCTGCAGTATTGTTATATGCATACATTTACGTTACAAAACTTGAAGCCATTTTGGCTCTATGTGCTTGCCATAAATGATGTGTTCGTTTTAATGAGAAATGACTCCTTTTAGTAAAACGATTAATATTGCTTTCTTTAATTCTTGCCTCATACTTGTGTGTCTTTTATCTACATGTTATTGCACTTGACATGTGTTCTTAATGAGGAATAACTTGTTAGGTGTAGGTAGGATTGTTTGAATGTATGCTTGCTCTAGGTTTATAAAAGTACTACTGACACTAATACTAAGTGTGATGTTTTTAGTAGTCCATGCATCTATAAATATATACTTGTGTGGTGTTTTGCTTGCATGAGGTATGAAAATGAACAACCTGACTTAATACTTGATCATGTAATAAGTTTCTATGTTGCATTGTGAATATTGGATTGCATAGTTGTATGCTTGTTCTAGAGGCATAAAAGTCACTTTTCTGTCTATCCATAAAAATAATTGTCCGTGTGGCTACTTGATACTCATGCTTAGCATCCATTGCATCATGCATATCATTCATGTAGCGACATTTATTGCAGATACGTCATCAAGAAGCAAGTGCGTGGAGCTATTTCAATCAATGGTGTCCAGAGGACCAACTAAGCCCTAAACACGACCTGGAGGGCCCATCAGTCGTGTTTGGAAGGAGGAGTTGTCCAAGTGATCAAGGGGTTGCCTGGCGCAAAGCCTCACAACCCGGCAAACTAACTTTAGATTAGTTTGTTCAAGTTTTAACAACGAAGGTATGCCCCTTAGGCATCTACACCTATTTAGGGAGTTCCACCACCCTATATTTGTTTATGCATTACGTTTAGGAGTTGTATGAAACCCCACGTGCATAAATCCCTGATATCCTATGTAGTATGAATACATCGAAGTCTATGCTTAGCCATGCTTAGACGGTAGAAGTCGAGTGAAGATATTCACTCGCGAGATGGTAGGGCTCAGAAATGTTTTACCAAAAATTTAATTCGAAAGCAATATGATATGATGTGATGGAAAATTGAGACCGGGCGGAGATGTGGGTATATTATGTTAAAAAATGACGTGGATGGTTTGGTGGACTCCGCTCGAGTCATCTAAGACCCCGTTCACTGTTTGCCTGTTGATCGGCATAACATTGCTAGAATGCTTATCCGGGCCGTGGGACCGGTGAAAGTCTTACTTGTGCCATCCGCAGAACAGAGACTTGTTCCTACCATGGGCCTGAGGGTGCTTGACTCATGGGAGGTCTGACCCGGTACGCTATGGTAACGCTCCTGTGGGGGCTAAACCCGGGGAATGGCGGGTTGGAATCGAACTTGGGATAGGACAAGTGGAGATGGGGACTATATGTGGAAACGTGATGGCTAGTAAGCATATACCCCTGGCATGATAGTTATTCCCAGGAATTAAAAATCGATTCGAATCGCTGATGCTCAACAGGTGTGAGAATGCCAATATCACTGACGGGCAACGTAGTAATAACTTTAATATGTTATTTACTTAATCATGCTTTTTATATTAAATGCTTGTACTTGTATGTTTACATTTCTGCAAGTTACTTTATGATGCTATATATGTTGAAATGATGAGATATATGAAGTATGAATCATGATAATAAAATGAATAAATTGAGGCTTATGGTTTAACATTGAATGAAACATGAAAGTAAGGACTCACTTTTAGTAAGCTTATGCGGGTTAGAAGTCAAGTCTACAAAAGCCTTGCATACTCTCAAATGTGTCGGGCTGATACCGCCATGGGGTAAGTCCTACGAGTACCCCGACATACTCATCGTTTGTCGTTGATATTTTTGTTTAGGTACATGTCAGTTTGTGAGCAAGGATGACCACGGTGGGTTCGGTGTCATGGTTTGACGTTTCTATTCTTCCGCTGCGATGTATCTGTATATCATATGTTTTCCGCTGCAAGATTATTTTGAAGCTTTACTTCACTACATTTGTACATTATTTTGAGCAAAGTATTTGAAATCGATCAAACTATGTTTGTATGAAATGACGGGTTGTTGTAATTGTTGTGGCTCTTTCAAGAGCTTAACGTGTGTGATGTCGGCATCCCTGGGTGATGGTTACATCGAGTTCCCCTTCTTGGTAGTTCGATGGACTACCGGGTTTGATTCAGTCTAGGTGCACTGCGAGCCAGAGGTGGCATGTGTACTTAGCTCGAATTAAATCGGCGGTTCCGACACATCGACCGACTAATTCCGCCTCTTCGCTACATTGTTTTCTTGCGGCAAGTATGGAGCTATGAGTTGCAGCTCCACACCTTGATCGGCGCAGTACCACCCAGAGTCCATTGATGTTAACTCACCACTGTGGTCTGTCCTCGGAACCTTGAGATTCTTCCCCATTTCGGCTTCCACCTCCGCTTGGAACTCCTTGATCACCTTTGGAGCTTCATCTTTGCATGCCAGTAGACGCAATAACATGAAGCGACTATAGTCATCCACCAGCAAGAGGAAATTCCTCTTGCTTCCATGCGTGACCAGTGTGATTGGACCACACAAGTCACCTACACCAGTTCAAGCAGATCATTTGTGTGGTACTTCACTTTCTTCAGGAATGAGCTTCTCCTCTACTTTCTAGCAAGATACCTATCGCAGAGCTCCCTGATGTGGTCGACATGAGGAAGTCCCTTCACCATGTTCTCAACACCATCCTCACCAATGAATCGAATATTAGGTGCCCAAAGAAGCCATGCTAGAGCTAAGCATCGTCCTCTTTCACTGCCGCTAAGCACACAGGCCGCATGACGGGTAGATCAAATGAGATGACTCTTGGAGTGTTTCACCTTAACAAGGAGTTAGCACTCTCAGTCTGTTGATAGCACTTAAACACGTTAAACATTACACTTCAAGCAACAGTGTCGGTGTAGCCACGCCTTTCCGCGAAATGAGTATCAAGGGTTTAGTCAATCTATGAAAAACTAGGTTAGAAATACTATTAATCAAAGATTAATCAATTACTAGCTAGTTCTAATAGATCTAATAACCTTAAGATAAAAGAGATAGTCTAACCACAAACTAGTCTGTATCTAGCATAAAGTACATCAAAGTCAAGAGCTAAGTACTCCTGCCCATATGTTATGTAGAACGAGTTAATCGATGAACTAGCAAGCGTAAACCATATCTAAGCATGAGCAGATTCAGTCAACCAATCATGATCAAAAAGATCTACTAAAGAATATGTGGAATTTCATCCTAGCCAGTCACATGTTGTAACACCATAAAATTTTCCCTCTAAATCATCCCTCTAATTCAAAATTTATTTTCAAAATCTTGTTTGTTATCGTGTGTTTTAATATGAGCTCTACAAAATTTCCCAATACATTCCGAAATATTTCCTCTCCAATTATCCATCAAACAACCCTACCAAACTTTTCCCAAAATCCCTACAAAAATCCCAACCCGAAATCCAAAAAGGAAAATTCCCCCTTTTTCTTCCCAAGCTGAAACCGGTCCAAACCCCTCCCTCTCCCTCTCCTCCCTGGGCCAACACCATTGCCGCCTCCCTCGACACATGCCAAGGCAGCCCGCCTCCCCTCCCTCTCTCACTACCGCATGGACCCTACTCGCGGTGCCTCCCACCCCCGTCGTCTTCTTCCTCTATCAAGTTACGTGCCGCGTGCCGCGACCCCATGTCCTAGCCCCGCCCGTCCTGCGAGCCCCACTATGTCGCCCGAACCCGGCCGCAATGCTCCGGACCCCGCCGTCTGATGGAGATGTGCCCGGCACGGCAATTTCCTGGACCAACTCCGAGTCGTATCGGCTCTCCCAAGAGCCGATGCTGAGTCCAATCCAGACTCAATCTTGCATGTTTGACTCGGACGCTCGCGTATGGTACGTGCAGTTGGACCTCTATGTGGACTCGGATACTTGATCCGCAAGCAATAGAATCCTAATGGGCCTTTACGTGGCTAAAGCCCATTAGTGGAGACTATATATATGCATCAGGAGGCGCGGCTTTGGTAGACCTAATCGGTGCATACGTGAGCCGCCGCAGAAAAGGTTTCTGCGAAACCCTGGCTATGCCCTAGTCCAATCTCTCAAGATCCGCCGCCAAGTTCGTGGTGCTAGCACGCCAGCACTCGGCGTCGCCTTCCCGCACGTGTGGATACCGTAGAGGCGTTGCTGCGACTGCTACGCTCATCAACCGACTCATCTCAAAGGCGACCAAGTGGTTCTTGATCGAGATCGGCTAGGCGACTCGGCATCGGCTCTTCCCTGCATCGACTCGGCACACATGACTCGGCACTCGGCTGCGTTAACTCGGCACCCGACTACTTCGACTTGTCTTCCGCTGCACTACGCGTCGAGTGGTAACAATCTGTGATCTCTTACATGTATGAGTTCCTGTGTTTTACGCGGTAGTAGAAAATCGTTTTCATGCTATGGCAGCCTACCCCATAACCCCACAGTGGTATCAGAGCCGATCGTAAGTAGCTTTTTGGTCTAGATCGGTGTAATATATTGGATCTATTAACGTAGTAGATTCGATCTACTGCGGTTCCATGATAACAGATTGGATCTATTATAGGCTCTATATATCGATTCATTGGATGGATTGATGGTAACAAATTGGATCTCTATTCGCATTGGTTCATTGGATGAACGGATGCGAAGTACATGGATGAAACTTGCATTCGGCTTGATTGGATCAAAACGATGAGTTTGCATTGATTAGATCTATGGTCCATATTTTTTGTTATCACATGCCTATTCTTTCTTACATTAGATGTGTTAGAATAGATTCTCTTAGAAAAATTCAAGAAGTTCTTGATGCCCTTCCAATCGCTACACCTATAAGGATTTCTATCGTTGTTCGGTGGGTCTGCCAAAGCAGGGTGTTGTCAATTATCTTAGTCAAATAGGGTGGATGTTGGACATCCGCGCGTATGGGATTGGTTTACTTGATGAGGCCATCAAATCGGATTTGGACCTTGGGCATGATGTTGGATGTTTCGACATTGGATGTCGCCCAACAAACGAGAGTCACATAGGATGTGATTGACAATGGTTGTCTACCGATTTCGCTAAGTTTCTAGCAGTGATGCTAAAGCTCACTAGGACTTAGATAAATGTGGATCTTGTCCACTATGTGTCATGAAAGGGAATACGATTGCAAATATATAGTGGGAGTATCTTTTGTCAAATTATTTAATAAATGATCTACATAAAACATTGTGCTAAATCTTTGCATATTTACTTCCTGTTGCAGTTGATCATGGCCGGTAATCCGGCTCAGAGTTTTGACTTTAATTTGCAATCTATTCTTGATAAGGAAAAGTTGTCTGTAACCATCTTTACTAATTGGTATCGAAACTTGAGAATTGTTCTCAAGCAAGAGAAAAAGGAATATGTTTTCGAGCAGCCCTATCTAGAGGAACCTGAGAATGGTGCTAGTGTTGCTGACCGCAAGGCTTATGAGAAGCACTGCAATGACTCGCTTGATGTTAGTTGTCTCATGTTTGCTACTATGTCCCCTAAGCTTCAGAAGCAATATGAGGACTCGGAGGTCTACAATATGATTGAAGGGCTCCGTGGCATATTTGAGAACCAGGCAAGGGTCGAGAGGTATAACACCTCAAAGGCCTTGTTCGGTAGCAAGCTAACTGAGGGGAGTCTAGTCAGCCCTCATGTGATCAAGATGATTGGTCACATTGAGGCCCTCGACAGACTTGGTTTCGAGCTTGATCTAGAGCTTGCGACGGATGAGATCCTCCAATCTCTGCCTCCAAGCTTCGAGCCGTTCATCATGAACTATCATATGAATGGCTTGGATAAGACCTTAACCAAGTTGCATGGGATGCTGAAAACTGCCGAGGATAGCATCAAGAAAACCTCAATCATGTGATGATGATCCAAAGGGATAGCAAGAAGAGGAAGCGCAAGGGCAAGGGTAAGGCTAAGAATAGGATCCAAAAGCCAAAAACTGATGCTAAGTCTAAGGCTGGTCCCTCTCCCTCGGACAAGTGTTTCCACTATAGGGACAGTGGGCATTGGTCGAGGAACTACCACAAGTACTTGGAAGAAAAGAAGAACAAGAAGGGAAGTGAGATTTCCGCTTCAGGTATTAATGTTATTGAAATTAATCTTGCAACTTCTTCTAGTGAATCATGGGTATTTGATACCGGGTCGATGATTCATACTTGCAAATCATTGCAGGGACTAAAACAGACTAGAAGTTTTGCAAGAGGCGAGCTGGATGTGCGAGTCGGCAATGGAGCAAAGGTTGCTATATTGGCGGTCGGCACATACCACTTGTCGCTTCCCTCAATATTAGTTTTGGAATTAAATAATTGTTATTTTATTCCTGCGTTGAGCAAAAACATTATCTCCTCTTCATGTTTGGAGAAGGACGGTGGTTATAAGATAATAATAAAGAACAAGTATTGTTCTATTTATTTGAATAACATGCTCTATGCACATTGTCCATTAGTGAATGGATTGTATGTTCTTAATCTTGAGGATGAGCTGATTCTTAACATTAATGCTAAACGACTCAAGCCGAGTGGTTTGAATCCTGCTTATGTCTGGCATTGTTGACTTGGCCATATTAACAAGAAACGTATAGAGAAGCTCCATAAAGATGGACTCCTTGACTCATTTGATTATGAATCATTTGAGACATGTGAATCTTGTTTACTTAGCAAGATGACAAAAGCGGGCGTCTGAGTCATTGGCCCTTGTACATATTGATGTATGTGATCCAATGAGCTCTGTAGCTAGAGGCGGTTTTCATTATTTCATTACATTTACTGATGATTTTAGTAGGTATGGCTATATCTACTTAATGCGACATAAGTCCGAGTCGTTTGAAAGGTTCAAATAGTATCAGAATGAAGTACAGAATCACTCGGGCAAGATGATAAAATTCCTACAATCAGATCATGCTGGAGAATATCTGAGCCAAGAGTTCAATGACCATCTGAAGAGTTGCGGAATTGTTCCACAGTTGACTCCACCCGGAACGCCACAGTGGAATGGTGTGTCTGAGAGGAGGAACCGAACCTTGTTGGACATGGTTAGGTCGATGATGAGTCAGACTGATCTTCTGTTGTCCTTTTGGGGTTATGCTCTAGAAACTGCTGTGTTTACACTGAACCGAGTTCCATCGAAGTCTATGGAAAAGACGCCGTATGAGATATGGACTGGGAAGTGTCCCAAGTTGTCTTTCCTTAAGATTTAGGGTTGCGAGGCCTATGTCAAACGTCTAACGTCTGACAAGCTTCATCCTAAGTCGGACAAATGCTATTTTGTGGGCTATCCTAGGGAAATGTCACACCCTGGTTTTCAAAAGACAAACCAGAGCAAATCCATATGTGTGCCAAGATCTAATTTGACATATATAGAGACAATTAACAGTGATATCATAGACAATGCTTTATTACATATCATTTAAACAAGATTACATCAAGATATCAAGTCTTTAACACAGAGTAGCGGAAGCGTAACTAAAACACATAGGCATCCACATGGAAGCCAACTGGAGGTCGCTCACCTAGAACTCCATGATCCTTCATTTGTACTCCTTTAAGCCTTCATCTTCTGAGCAGCGGTTGGGTTCCAGCCAATAGTAGAGAAAATCTAAAGAAACCAGCATGAGTACCCAACTGTACTCAACAAGCATAACATGAACCATGAGGCTCGAAGGTTGGCTAATACAATGCATGAGCTTTTAGTTGGTCAAGTTTTATTAAACATCTAGTTACTACAAATGAGTAGATAACCCATTAAGCCCCAAGATATTGCATATGAACATTAGTCAACATTTTGTTAACATAAGAACCAACTCCCAAACCAATCAGGAACCACTAATCTGCATAAAGGATCTGGGCCGCTCATAACCGTGAGCACAGCTGACATGTCAGTTTTAGACTCTCGAGAGGTTGTACATCTTTACCCACAAGTCGTGAGCTACGCTAGGAGTTCATCACATTGCCTTAGATGAGATGACTGGCAAGCACACTACGAGGCCTTTACAAAGATCACACTAGTATGTTGTAACCGCTGAGGTTTCGAATCTCAATAGGTGGAGCACTCCTCCAAAGGGTGAAGCACACAGCACACATAACCCAAGGTAGGACGAGACCCACATGCACATCCCCCCTCTTGTCCTAGGTTGTTGCTTTGCGAACCGGTCCTTACAGGGAGTGGCTATGAGCAAACCACTAAGCACATGCTCATGCCCCCCTAAACCATGTTGCTAAAAAGCCAATTTTAAGGAGACATGAACCACTCAAGCACACAGCAAAGAGGGTGAAGCTCAACAATTATATTGAATAGATCCATTAATCAAAATTATTAACAAAAGTACATGTGTTCACGCAACAACTAGCAAAACTTAACCAACATGCATTCCCATAGGTAAACATATCGATAAAAGAGGCTAAGTACAGTCCTTATTGGCATACAAAATTAGACACATGCTTATGAAGTGATTAGATGGTTATTAGGTTGTATTCATGCTATACTTGCCTTCCTCAAAATAACTCTAGCTGCTGCTCGCACAGGTTGATCCTCAGCGCAAACAATTAACTGAAACAACCAATAAAGGGAACTAAGAACAATACACCATACAAATAAATGATTTTATAAAGAATATAAAAAAAGAACATTAGTCGTTACTAATAACATAGGAGCACATGAACAAACTACGACAGAGTTATGGATTAAGAGATATGGGCATGTAAAAGTGAATGATGATGCTGGGGCATGGTTTGCATAGATATATTATTGTAGTGGAGGATATGAGTGGTCAAGAGGGAACTAGAGTGCAAATGAGAAAGGGATATGGTTGGTCTTGAAGTGGTGTTGTACACTTGCTGATGGTGTGGTTGAGATGGAACAATCAACTAGGATGAGGTCACAAAATGATGCAAGGTTATGGTGGATGGTGGAAGACTCATGACTTTGATATCCATGGGGAGAATCTAAGTGATGCTCCTATGGAAATGACTTATATTGTTTGGAGACAGGAGTTTACAAAGGTGGATCAATGAGTAGAGGTGGCACACATGTGCATGATGCTTGAAGGTGGTGGTGTGGTTATAAGGATATGAGCTTACAATCAACAAAGGGGCTTAAACATGGACGATCAATGCAGTAATGATCATTGCCCGCATTTGACCATATGTTTGAAATATGAGGGTGGTCCTGTCGGATTGTGTTTATTTTACATAGGAGTACACCTTGATAAGAGAAAACAACAATACAAGCTGTTGAACAAATAAAAACATAGAATGAGATAAGTGGTGTTTGTGCTGAAAATGCACACGATAGGACAACGGTAATGTGGGCGCCGGGACTCTTTCCATGCCACACCATTTAAGAACCTTATTTGTGGAATTGATAAGGGATATGTGCACTAAATTCTGACCAGAGGGTGCTGAGATTCGACCAACGGGTCAATGGCAAAAGAAGACGCAAGACCGACATATGTAGCTACTTTTCTGCAGTAAAGACAGCAAGCGCACCGATCGGAAAGACCATCCAACACCTGGCCTAAACTGATCAAATGGCTGCCAAAACTTACTACAGGATGTGGTACTATGATATACACGATGTGGAAAAAAGGATTCGATGGTTGCACGAGAGGATTGGTAGAAAAGACCCTTGCCATTTGCCACAAGCTTGGCTGTCTGGACTGCAGAGATGCATTTGCTGTAACGCTAAAATCTCTGGACCTGTGCCTCCTATGGCCAACCCAATTTATAGGGGCATGTTAGAGGATATAAGGCACAAGTTGAAGGGCTTGCTGATTGGACGTCCGGATCACTAAGAAAACATGTGCCAACGTGGCTGCAGTGCTGCTGTCTGAACTGCAGTGATAGTAGGCACAATGACGGCCATATCTTTCTCATTGCATCACCAATGGTGAAACCGTTTCATAGGGGTGTGTACAAAGATATTGGGCACGTCTCAATCGAAGGGCTTGGCCATTAAACTACCGGATCACCGGCAAAACATGAACCAAAGACACAGCAGCAATAGCGGACACATCAACCAATGAAAAGCTGGTCTCCATGGCTCCAATGGCCAAACCGTTTTATGGGTATGTGTTCAAGGACAAGATACAAGATTTGGTTGAAGGGCATGACCGTCAGGTCACTGGAATAGCGGAAAACACCCATGCCAACTAGGGCAACATGGCTGTCCATGACTGCAGCGAGATGTTATATGGGTAAACCTTGCCGGAACTTGATGGGATTTGATCTATGTAACATGATCCGCAACAGGGAACAAGTGATATACTCAACAAGGAAACAAAGGGTTCTCACCATGGGGTTGGTGGCAGCCGCGGAATAAACTCGATGGTGAGCTGACGATGAAGGACGATGTTGCTGCTGCTTGCGATTCCACGGGGCTCGTCAGGGATCATCAAGAGATCAACTTAGGGATTCAGTGCAGCAAGGACGTGTGGAAGATAACAAAGAGAGAGGGGGCAGCAAGACAGCACAACTCACCCACGGTGCACATGGGGGCACAGATCAAAGAGCACAGCGGTCGATCTTCTTCCTTGCGATTACAGCACCCCTTTTTTTACATTCGTGGTGGGGGAGGTTGAGGGAGGTGAGGGGGCGCCATGGGGAAGGGAGAGGCAGCCATGGATGCTCCCTCCTCTCTGATCTGTTCGTGAGGAGAGGGAGAGGGGCTTCCAAGGTGTAAGGGGAAGGGAAGAGGGAGGGATTTTAGGAAATAAAGGAGACAATTGATGAAGAATTGAATGTGGGATAGAGGGGGAATGTGAATGGGCACCCAACACGGTGGGAGGGCGACCAAGAGAGGTGCCTCTACTGTTTCATCATGAGGAGGAAGAGGGAATTGATCAGGAAAGGGGCTGCGGCGACCTAGGTAAAAGGGGAAGAGGAGGGGAAAGAAGTGTTGTTTTGGGGCTTTTTTGGGCTTGTTTAGGGCTGTCCCAAGATATGGTGAGAGGCGGGGAGAGAAGAAACGATTTCGGACCTTAGTCCAACGTTGAAATGAGAGGAAAGTCGGGCCTTGACCAATTTGCGAGTGAGGGATTTGGGGTATAGTTCAAGTTGCAATTGAATAAGATTGAAACAAGATCATGACATGGTAAAAATAGGGATGGACTTTGTTACATAAGGAGAAATTAGTGTCGACCTGAACTCGGGTTTTCATTCGGTGAAATCCGAGAGTTGGACTAGGGTTTTGATTTGACGTTGCTTCAAATGGTAGGTTTGGGTAAGATCATCTATGAATAAAGATAGAAAGTTGAACAAGAATTTTGTCCATGATTAACTTGAGTTCATGGAGGAAGGAAAGGAGATAAGAGAATGTCTGTGGACTTGGTATTGATATTGAGCTTCGGAATGATATTGATTTATACTATAGAGAGAAGGGTGTCAACGAGAATAAATGATGAAAAGGTAAACGTGAAGATGAGATATCAAAGATGTTGAAAAGAGAGTGAGGTCCGAGTGATATTGTCTAGTGTTTCAAAATGGACATGGATTAATGGAAAGAAGTGACTTGGTATAGAGGATGATCGACAAGATTGGATTATAGTTTTGAGTCGATGAAACTTTAGAGATTTATCCAAGGCCTCAATGGTTGAATTTGAGTTGGCAAGAACGAAAAGGATTAGGATTTTTGAGATATGGATTGAGATGGACTCGAAACCTAGCCGTCTTTGAAATATTTTGAAACTTCATTTTACACACATAAACACTATGCACTTCAGCGTAAATGCAACAAACAAATAAATTCTAATTAGAAAAACTTTTTTAAAAGCATACATTTTTTTTAACCAACAAAACTTACAAGTTTGAAAATTTTAGAAAAATTAAGAAACCCTTCATTTTATTTATCGTTTCTATTCACATCCCAAAATTAGAAATTTTGGTGTGTGATAGGAAAACAAAGGACAATATTTCTATAACCAGGAGAAAGCAAAAGTGTTTGTTGCCCGGAATGGTGTCTTTCTGGAGAAAGAGTTTCTCTTGAAAGATTAAACCAGTCGGAACCAGGTGCAACTCGAAGGGTTCAAGAAACACTGGAGAATGGTTCTGATCTGACTGATTTCCAATAGGATGAGTCAAGTGTTGAGCACTCTATTGAAACACCATTAGCCCCGCGTAGGTCGTAAAGGGCACATCGTGCACCCGACCGCTACATGTTCCTCACCATGGGTCGGCACGATGTATTGTTGTTGGACAACGAAGACTTACAAAGAAGCTGTGATGGGACCCAACTCTAAGAAATGGCTGGAGGCCATGAGATCCGAGTTGAAATCCATGGCTGACAATCAAGTTTGGAACTTGGTCGAGCCACTTGATGAGGTGTGACCTGTCGAGTGCAAGTGGGTTTTCAAGAAAAAGATAGGCGCTAATGGAAATGTTCATATCTATAAGGCACGGCTTCTGGCAAAAGGGTTTCGTCAAATTCAAGGTGTTGATTATGATGAAACATTTTCGCCCGTAGCTATGCTAAAGTCTATCCGGATCCTCCTAGCGATTGTCGCACATCATAATTATGAGGTATGGCAAATGGATGTCAAAAACGCTTTCCTTAATGGAAATCTAAGTGGGGATGTGTACATGACACAGCCTAATGGTTTTGTCGATCCACAGAATGCTGGGAAGGTATGCAAGCTTTTGAAGTCCATTTATGGACTCAAGCAAGCATCTCGGAGTTGGAATCTACGTTTTGATGAAGTGGTCAAAGGGTTTGGCTTCGTAAAAAATGTAGAGGAACCTTGTGTGTATAAGAAGGTTAGTGGGAGCGCACTCATCTTTTTGGTCTTATATGTAGATGACATATTGTTGATCGGAAACGACATTTCTATGTTGGAAGCTGTGAAGGACTCGTTGAAAAAGAGTTTCTCGATGAAGGACTTAGGAGAAGCAGCTTACATTTTGGGCACAAAGATCTATAGAGATAGGTGTAAGCGCTTAATTGGATTAAACCAAAGCACATATATTCATAAGGTGTTGAAGCGATTCAACATGCATGATTCCAAAAAAGGTTTCTTGCCCATGTCACCTGGCACGATCTTTAGCAAGACTCAGTGTCCATCGACTACTAATGAGCAAAAGAGGATGAGTGAGATCCCGTATGCCTCCGCAATTGGATCCATCATGTATGCCATGATATGTACTCACCCAAATGTCTCCTTCACTCTAAGTGTTATGAGCAGATACCAATCATGTCTAGGTGAAGGTCACTAGATTGCTGTAAAGAATATCCTTAAGTACTTGAGAAGGACTAAGGATGCGTTCCTAGTGTTTGGAGGTAAGGAAGAGCTCATTGTAAAGAGTTACACCGATGCTGGTTTCCAAACAAACAAAGAAAACAGTAGATTGCAAGCCGGATTTGTATTCTGCCTCAATGTTGGAGCGGTTAGTTGGAAGACTTCCAAGCAAGATACCATGGCTGATTCTGCAATAGAAGCCGAGTATATTACAGCTTCGGAAGCTGCAAAGGAGGCGGTTTGGATCAGAAAGTTTGTTTCTGAGTTAGGTGTTGTTCTGAGTGCTTTGAGCCCGTTGGACCTTTACTGTGATAATATCGGTGCCATTGCTCAAGCTAAGGAACCCAGATCACACCAGAAATCCAAACAAATACTCCGGCGATATCACCTGATTAGAGAGATTATTGATAGAGGTGATGTGAAGATATATAAAGTGCACACGGATCTAAATGTAGCTGATCCGTTAACAAGGCCTCTACCACAATCCAAGTTTGAGGCACACACGAAAGCAATGGGTATTGGATACCTGAGTTGACTCTAGTGTACGTGGGATGAGAATTTGTTATGTTTTATTTTGAATAAATGTTATTCATTGTTGTTCCTTGAACATGTTGCTGTAAACAATGGATCAACGAGTGCGTGATTCGTTCGTGAGACTCTTGTTTAAATGCCGTGTTCTAAATGGTCCCTAGCCTATAATCTTTATTGGGACAATAATGATTCTAGCGCTAGCACATGGATTGATTGATGATCATGTCTTATGGATCATGGATATTGGATATCAAATCAATGATGTGGACAGATGTTAGAAAACATGGTGTCGGATCTGACTCACTCTGAGACGTTGCTGGGATTGATATGTTTATATGTGCCATCAAGTGATCTCGAGTGATATACCCACTAAATCCTTTGACCTGAGATCACCATTGTTTTTCACTGTGCGTAGTGGTATACTTAGGGGTTACCAATGCTATTCCGTAACTAGGTAGTTATAAAAGTAACTTTCGGGTGCATTACAAAACATGGATTGGGATGTAAGTGGATCAAGATGGAATTTGCCCCTCCTTCATAACAGGAGAGATAGCCTCTAGGCCCCTCGAGGTGACTGGATTAGAAAATGCATGGCCGTGCTATGTGATTAATGGTTAATCATATTCGGACTAATGGTTAGTCCAGTAATCCACCATTGATAAGTGAAATTAGTCTGACTATTAAACAAGGGTGGCACAAATCTCGCCTTGGGTCGGACTGGCATCGCGTGGCAAAAGGATATAGCACGAGTTGTATATCAAGGTTCGGTTGATATGATCATTGTGCTTTCAGAGGTCAACATATGCTGCTAGGCGCCGCTGTTGATCGATTGGTTTGAGAAAAGGTTTTTTGCCATGGCCGACTGCATGAGAACCTATAGGGTCACACACTTAAGGGATTGGTGGCACTAGGATATTGCCCCTTGGGCAAGTGGGAGATTGATGGAGATCTGCCCGGCGTGGCAATTTCCTGGACCAACTCCGAGTCGTATCGGCTCTACCAAAAGCCGATGCTGAGTTCAATCCGGACTCAACCTTGCAGTTTGACTCGGACGTTCGCGTATGGTACGTGCAGTTGGACCTCTATGTGGACTCAGATACTTGATCCGCAAGCAATAGAATCCTAATGGGCCTTTACGTGGCTAAAGCCCAATAGTGGAGACTATATATATGCATCAGGGGGCATGGCTTCGGTAGACCTAATCGGTGTATACGTGAGCCGCCGCAGAAAAGGTTTCTGTGAAACCCTAGCTGTGCCCTAGTCCAATCTCTCGAGATCCGCCGCCAAGTTCATGGTGCTAGCACGCCAGCACTCGGCGTCGCCTTCCCGCACGTGTGGATACCGTAGAGGCGTTGCTGCGACTGCTACGCTCATCAACCCACTCATCTCGAAGGCGACCGAGTGGTTCCTGATCGAGATCGGCTGGGCGACTCGGCATCGGCTCTTCTCTGCATCGACTCAGCACGCTTGACTCGGCACTCGGCTGCGTTAACTCGGCACCCAACTGCTTTGACTTGTCTTCCACTGCACTGCGCGTCGAGTGGTAACGATCTATGATCTCTTGCTTGTATGAATTCCTGTGTTTTACGCGGTAGTAGAAAATTGTTTTCATGCTATGGTAGCCTAACCCGTAACCCCACACAGTCATCGCGCCCGCGCCCCGTGCCAACCGAACGACGCGTCGGCGCTGCTGTGTCGCGATGCGTACCACGTCCCGGCCCCGGCTGCGCCCGGACCCATTGCACCGCTGCTAGACCCTGCCCAGCCCCTCCTCCACATCACGCACTACGCCAAATCCTCTCCGGCCCTGCCGCATCGTACTGCCACATCGCTGCCGCATCGCGCCGCCACGATGTCACCGCACCGTGCCGCCAACTCCTCCCCGCCAGCTATAAATAGCTCCACTACCCACTCCGCCGCTCACCACTCCGTCCACCCTCGGCCTAAATACCTACCCCGGAGATAGCTCCGGCGTGGTGACATGCCATTCCTTTTCCTCTGCTTTGCCGAGCCCTGCTCCGGCGAGCCACATCCACCACCAAAATACGCCCCGGCCTCAGCCTCCTCTCTCGATTCCGGTGAGCACGAGCTCCGCCTCACCACTTTACACCCACCTGGCGCCCCTACCGCCTTCTCTCTACTCCACTAGAATCACCGTTGCGCCTGCTCCCCTTTTCGCCGGAGCCCACCCGCGCCACCACTGTGAACACCCCACCCCCGTCCCTCAATTCGCTCAGGAAACCCTACCACCAGGTTCGCCAACTCACCCTGGTCGATGTGAGCTTGCTCTCGTCTTTAGAACTGCCACCGGTGGTGAGAACCACCGGCGAGCTCCCTCGGACCGGCGCCGTCCGGTTTGCCCTGACTCGGCCCAATCTCCATCGCCCTTCCCCTGACGTTGTTTCCCCCTGCCCCTAACACTGACGCGTGGGCCCCAGCGCCAAAGCCGTCGCCATATAGTCCCGCTCCTTCCTGCCGAAGTGATGCCATTGTTCTCCCATCCTCTACCAACCCAAAAGATTCATGTCTTGGTCTTTTCAAATCCTTGATTTAGATGATGACGATACCGAAAATCATCTAAAGACCCTCGTCACTTGTATATTTGAGATTTTATCCTCTCCATTACCACCTCCCACCAAAACCCCATTCTAGATGATCCCAACATCTGAAATCACCCCCGCTGATTGAATTCCATCAAGCCCTACCCTTCCGTCACACTCCCTTGAGGAAAATTCTCCACCTCGGCCCCATCATGAGATCACCATCTAGGTAGTTCCATTTTCGCCATGGCCATCCAGGCTTGCCACCATGGCATGTTCGCAACAGCCGCTATCATGCCCATCATCGTGGCCGGCACTCTGGAGCCCAATTCCCTGCAACTCACAACTATCCAGAATCACCACCGTTGGTAAGCACCACCAACAAACCACCAGATAATCCATACCCGCTCCAAACACCCACAAATCATGTTGACCTCATGTTATACCTTCATGTTTGTGTTTTTCCTTGTTTGTGCACATAGACTATATCGGGGGTTCTGATCACTACGTCCCTCGCAAGGACCTTCGCAAGTCTCAAAGACAACATCCGGCGTTTGTAGCGGATGTTATACCAACATGTCCGGTGGATGGCGCACCATCATGCCCAGCAGTTGGCATACCAACACGCTCAGCCGATGATGTACCTCACCGCCAACAGCCGATGTATCATCCATATCATCGACAAAGCAAATGGCAAGCCCACTGGAATCCCCATTTGATGCATAAATTTCCTATGTTTTGCAACCAAAACCCTTGGCCTGTAAATCACCATAAAACTTGCATGTTTTGCTTGCTGGTAACCCCACGAATATACAGGCGCCTAAGCCTATCTTTAGATGTAGCGTTCATAGGTGGGATCGCTCACTTAATTACCTATCATAATCTTGACGTTATGTTGGATTATGGACATGGAATATGATGGGTTTGGGATGAGGATAGGGGGGTGTGTGTGTTTGAAATAAAATGGGGAAGAACCCCAGCAAACAACCCACGGGTCAGGATACGCCATTTTAAAGGGCAGGGTATGAACAAGTAACTTAACAGCTCACAGTTGCCCCAGTCTCGGTATTCGTGGAGAAGACCGGGTTTGTGGATGCTCGTGGTGTCGAGCAATGGAAAGGGGGAATGGTTCTACCTGCGCTCTGTAAGGACCACAGGTGAGTGTTCCTTGGCTGAGCTACCTTTCTCCTAGGCCTCTCCTCATATTCACAAAGTTCAAAAGTCTCCTTGGTACAAAGTATGGCGCCCAGGCCACCTACTGCTATTGTTTCCTATATGAGGCTTACCTAAGCTACTACATGTAAATGTCTCTACTTCTACAAACTACTAGACATGGCATGATACAATGAGCAGTACTCCATACGTCATAGACTACAGGCGCAATCCTAATTCTCATACAAGGACTAGGTTTCTGAACTTGTCCTTATTTTAAACCGAGTAAAAAATTGAACATGGAAGGTGAATAAATAAATACCTCAATAAGCTTCATCATATCAATGCGGTTCATTCTGCCATCCATACGAATGAACTTTTCTTCACTAATGATGGCCCTTAGTTCAGTCTGTTAATTGAAAAATATTAAGACATTTGCTTATAGGTTGATTGCTGAGTGTCTGACACAAAATTTTGTTAGGGATGAAATTTTTAGTGAGATAAACTAACCTCAACAAGTTCCAAGATCCTTGGCAAACTTGAAAATACAAGGACTTTGTGCCCATTCTCTACAAGTTTAGGCGCTACGGCCAAAGAATGTTAGATAAGTGTATGTGCATATAGCCCCTTAGTGAGTTTTGGTATGTTAGATTTGTAAGGAAAATGGGCCCTAAGCCTTGTGCTTAGTTTCCATATGTGATTTTGGTGGTTGAAGTGACCACTTGCCACAGGACTAATATTATTGTGCAAGTATATGTTTGAAGTCTCAGGTTGGTGAACAAACACCTCAAAGGAAAAAGTTCTACAAGAAGGAAGAAAAGTTCTGTTAAAAGTTCTGTTAGAAGAAGAAAATGTTCACCAAGATCTAAGTTCTAAAAGATAAAGGAAAAGTTCTATCAGAAGAAGAAAATGATCTGCAAGAATAAAGAAATGTTCTATCTTCAAGGCCGGTGCAGTTTACATGTACCGGACAGTCTGGTGGTCCTCAACCGGACGATATAAGCTAGGAAGGAAGAATCAAAGTCCCGCCACTGAATCCACCACCGGACAGTCCGGTGGCTAACCACGGGACAGTCCGGTGCTGCCACCGGGCTATATAAACTGAGGGTTATACAATTCGAAGACCCAGCGCCAAGAGCCACCGGACAGTCCCGTGGTGTGCCACCAGACAGTCCCGTGGCTCCAACGGTCGACTCTGAGCCCAACGGTCGAATTGTCAGAGACAGCAGTTTACACGCACCGGACAGTCCGGTGGTGTACCATCGGACTGTTCGGTGGGTACGCAGAAAAGTGGCAGTTTGCCTCTAACGGCTAGTTTTGGAGGTGAGGCCTATATATACCCCCTTGGCCGGCCTCCACTTTGTGGTTGGCGACTCCTGAGCTCATACTAGTGTTAATACACATTTCTCATGCCCATTTGAAGTGTAGCGACCACATTTATGAGCCTAACCACCGTATGAGCAAATAGACATTTCCCAGCATAGCGAGAGCTAGTTAGCATCTTGGCTTAGGCCTAATTGTCTTCTCCGTGCCTGCGTGCACGACCTTGGTGTATCAAGTGTGGCTGTAAGTCTTGTGAGACCCTCCAGAGTGTGGAGTGGCCGCCATCATCTTGTGAGAGGAAGGAAGTCCCTTGGTGGCTTGGCCAAAAGCTTCCCATAGTGAAGACGGCAGGGGAGCTCAGCGAGAAGGACTCGAAAGACCCCAATAGCCCCGACAATCCTCTACCATTGCGTGGGCGAGGCCATAGTCCAAGACTACGCAAGAGAAGGGTTTGTGTGGGTGTGTACCGAGGATATCCGGAGACCCGACCGGGGTTGCTTGACTTCCGCAGAAGTCACTTTGCCATCCTCCACCCTTGCGTCGGTGAGGTCGCACTCCTTTGAGGATTGCGCAAGAGCAAAGCCTACTTGGGCACCTAACAAGGAGTAGGGGGTGAGACGACACGTTGGCCTCCCCGAACCTTGGGAAAAAAATCTCTATGTCATCATCGTGTGCCATCGCCGACGTTGTCATTAGGACTTTGCATTCTCTGCCTATCCTTTAGCTTCTGCATTTATATTCTTGCAATTGTCTGCTTACATTCCTAGACTAGCTTGATAGGTTAGTTTCTAAGTGGAACTAGGTTGCAAGACTTGGCCACGGTAGAAGTAGCAACACTTAGCAAAACCTTAGTGCACATAGCTAGATTTTCATTGCATAGGTTTTGCTTATTAGTTGTAGTTTTTAGTGAGCCATAGTTTTTAGAAATCCTAATTCAGCCCCCCAGGCATCGGTACAACCTTCAAGATTGACAAGTTAATTAAAAGACTAACTTGTCTGCAAGTGTTTTGTAACAGTGAGTTGATTTGTGCCTTGAAAATAGCGATTGATATAAATAGTTCGAGGTGAAGTCTTAGACAAGCATGCAAGCAAGATTCACATGCTTATATGTTGACTTTTGATGATAATTAGCACATATGTTGAGTAAATATAATGGGAACCTCATTATTAGGGATTGTATTATATATAGGTGTATATCCATAATATTGTTTTGTAGATTGACATTCTTTGTACCTGAAGTCATATTGGCCCTATAAATACAAGTCACCCCGCTCATCTAATGGTGAGGTGTTTTCCCTAAGTATTATCCTTATTGTATCACGATTTTAGGGTTTCCTTCTGTTGTGGTAACCCTCCTAGCCATTGGTATCCCCTGCCTAGCATCTAGCCTCCCCCCTCCTTCACTAGCCACCGGCTTACCCTGCCTAGCCACCAGCTTATCTTGCCCTAGCCATCGGCCTCCCATCCGGCAACGCGTTTCCTAAACCTGCGCCCGCCTCCCACGGCCACTTTCTCTCTCATTGCACCATGTTTGGAATGGCGCCTCCCACAACGTCTGTCACCTCCTAACTCCAAGGTGACATCACTGTTGGTGAACAACAAGCCACAGATCACCGGCTATGGTGAACATGAACTCTCGCGTGCCCATCGTCCTTGAGATAAAGCTACAGGACGTAATCAAGTGGGCCTCCTACTTCAAGACGTTGCACGGCAAGTTCAGCATCAAGTCGCACTTCAACGGCTTTACCGATCCTCGCCCTGCAGACCCTCTTTGGGATCAAGTGGCGAGCTGCATTCATAGCTAGATCCGTGGGTCCATCACTGAAGAAGTCATGGACCTTACCATTGAGGGTGATTCCAAGGTGTTGCACACACTATGGGTCACCGTCGACGCCATGTTCATGGCGAACAAATCTTCCCTCACGATCTTCCTCAAATTTGCACACACTATGGGTCACCGTCTGTTGAAGTTTAGTCCCGACAGCCCACCACAGTGTTGGTCCTGCAATGGTTTTTGGGATCGAAGGGGATGGCGAGGAGATCATCGACGGTGTACAGAACGAGGAACACAACGATTTAGACAGGTTCAGGCCGCTAAATTGCGTAATACCCTACATCATGTATGGGGGTTTTTGGATTGTATTATGTGGTATGCGGGGAGTTGAGAGAGATACCTAGGTCATTGTGACCAAGGGTCTGGTGGGTATGCTAAACTAGGGTTCCCAGCTCCCTTTATATAGGCCGAGGAGCTTGGGATACAAGTAAACGAGTCCTGGTTGGATTACAATTAGTAGTCCATGTTGTATTGTGCCGTGGGCTTTAAGGCAAACCACTCGGTCCACCTAGTAGAGTGGTTACAATCCGTCGTCACAGGGCACCCATGGGCATATCACTCCTTCCTTCAAGACAAACCATATCAATCGGATTCGTTCTCGACTCTTTCCTTCGATGGCTTATGATTGATCTGCAGGCCCGATGGAGCCCCAAACTTGCTCGTGATTTGATTCCGATTTGCGCATGTCCGTTCCGCTTGCAAACTCAGACTTGAAGTGGAGACGACATGAGCCGCCTCTTGATTCTCGTGTAACAGAGCAAATCCACACGGCTATAGGACAGACGTGAGAATATTTTTCTCCATGCAGATCGGCGCCGACATTGGCTTCGCTTGACGAACTTGACGATGGTGTCGACGACGATGATGGCGCTGAAGGTGATGCCGCATTGAACAACGTCGGTGTAGACTAATTTGTTGAAGATGATGTCCATCGCGATTGGTAAATCTCGCTCACTAGCCCCTACCAGGTGCGTCAGCTGTCGGAGTTTAGTCGCAACAGGCCACCACAGGGTTGATCCTGTGATGGTTTTTGAGATCAAAGGGGATGGTGAGGAGATCGTCGACGGTGTACAGAACGAGGAACACAGCGATCAGATAGGTTCGGACCGCTAAATCGCGTAATACCCTACATCGTGTATTGGGTTTCTGGATTGTATTGTGTGGTATGCGGGGAGTTAAGAGAGATACCTAGGTCATTGTGACCTAGGGTCTGCTGGGTATGCCGAACTAGGGTTCTCAGCTCCCTTTATATAGGCCAACGAGTTTGGGGCTCAAGTAAACGAGTCCTGGTTGGATTACAATTAGTAGTCCACGCTGTATTGTGCCATGGGCTTTAAGGCAAACCACTCGGTCCACCTGGTAGAGTGGTTACAATATGTCGTCATAGGGCACCCATAGACATATGACTCCCACGAGCTGGCTTTCTGCGCGATCTTCCTCAGTGAATTAGTGAAGATTTCCACTCCATGACACAAGGCGACTCCTCCATCTCTCAATACTGCCAACGCTTGAAGAACGTCGCTGACGCCCTCAATGAAGTAGGCCATGCAGCTTGTCCTCAACCTTCTCCCTGGCCTCAAGTTCTCCAACACTGCAGATGACAATGCCAACGGTAGCGAGCTGCCATCCTTCGCTCTCGTCTGCGACTTGCTCATCCTCAAAGGAACTTCGTCTTGCAAACTAGCATATGGTTGCTGCTGCTACTGCCCTCATAGCCAACTCTAGGGCATCTTGCATCAATCAGGGCGGGCGCAAGATGTCCTTTGCCAGCGTTATCCCCACAAGGTGCACCCCGTCCGGCATTGCAACCTGCCCACACAGGAGCTTGATTATCAAATCAGAAATTTAGAATCCAGCCGTGCATATCATCAGACGCAGGCACTTAAACTTTGGTTTGGGCAAGTACTCCCTCGATCAGTCGGCCAATGGAAGCCGTATTTGGTTTTATGAAAATGGTTAGAATTTACAGCTATTAACTAATAGTTAGTTAAATTATGCATGTCTTTATTAGTGTATAATATTTTTGTCAACAAATATTTGTACTAAACTGTTGTTAAGTTGGTGTTAATTTTGTGGCAATCCACGGTGATGTGTAACAGACATAAACCAAGAACCAAAACCCTCTATTGAACATACTTTTTACTTTCACATTAAAATACAAGTTAGGGCTTGTTTGGATATTGGAATATAGGTGTGGGATAGGATATCCTTATTCTACTCTCTCACATATTCCCCTCTATCCCTATCCCTATCCATATCAATATCTCACCCCCTTATCCTATTATACAAAAACCACATTAAGGTAATAATACACTGACAAAAGTGAATACAGTGATAGTAAATTGTGGTTATATCTAGTTTTTTTTTTTTTTTGCTTGATCTTTCAAAAGGTAAGTATGCAACACAAAAAATGTCTAGGTTAATGACATGGACTAGACCGACTGGGCTACTGGGCTGGGCGATCCATACATGGGCTTTCAGCAGCATACAAAAGGGAAATGCGAGTACAACAAGAGGGCATCGAACAGAAACCGAACGCCTGAAACTTCGTCTTCCTCCTTCAGCTCTGTCTAGGAACCTCCCTTGCTGCTATTGTATCTTTTGATTCCATCCTATTCTATACTAGTTCCTCTCCAATTCATGTGAGACTGTATCAAGTACTCTTGTAATTGTGATCTAGCAGTGAAGGAACGTGACAGTTAATGATAACGTTAATTTACTTCTTTGTGAGTATGTATGTCTACATGTTTTGTAAGTCATATGTGTCATTTCTAGACAATTAGGGCTGATTTCATCAAAAACAAAAGGAAGTCTTTGGAACAACACCAAGATAGGATCAAAACGCTTGTTTGAATACACTAAGATAATGCTCTCATCGAGACACTACAGGAATCTGGACGGAAATTAGCTCTGTAGCAATGGAAATTAATTTGGTTGTCGAAAATTCCAGTTATTCCTATAGTGAGACAGTCGAATATACATGTGGATCGACTAATTTAAGGCCTTGACATAAGAATTATGGTGGTTAGAAGATCGTATGACTAAAAAAGTGGAGTGGATTTGATGACCGAGCATGCCGATTTTGAATGTCTTTTGAACTAACAAAACTAACCTAGCAGGGTATTTTCGATCTGTACTCCAAATTTGGGTTGTAAATTGGTCCTCAATTGGTTTATGATATGTTTTTGTCTTTTTGACCTTCTAAAGGGAATAAATATGGAGGACCACGGTAAATTAAGTCATCTAGTCGACCAAATACACATTTATCTTCATATTTTCATCTCTCTTTTTCTCTACTTCTTTCCAAACTCTAATTTTCCATTCTTCCTTCGTCCTGGCAGCGACTGAAGGTGCCCTAACTAGCATCCTGAGCCTAGGGCAACCCAAGACGCATTTGCCCCAATAGGATCCCTCCTCGGTCAAGTGGTGAAGATTCAGGACTTGTGTATTGAGAGAGGGTAGAGTGGATTGGGAGGGGTTGAGGGAGATTTTGATATATATTGCTGATTGAAACGTACTCTATCCCCTCAAACCACCACAATCCAAAAGTATCCAAACTAGCCCCCAACCAAACTAGCCCCAAAGGTTTTAAACACAAAGACTATCTGGTTCTACACAAAGGCGTATTGCATTGAGTGCACATGGCGTGCCCAGGTTTTGGTGCATTTCAGCGTAAGAAGAGGTGGGGAGGAGAGCCGTTCCAATTGCTTGAAAATAAAATAGAGAAAACTACTTCATTGGCCCAAACAAAAGTGTTGCTTCCTTTCTTGGACCAAAAAATTTTTTGGTTCTTTACTTGACCCAAAAATTTCACCCCCTTCCTTCCTTGACATTTCCATCCAATCTGTTACATATTTCGTTAAGGACAGATTAAAAAAGACCAATTTACCCCTAGTCCCACATGTTAGTCGCACCTCTTTCCTCTCTCTGCCTCTCTTTCCCTAGGCGCGCTGACAGCCGCCCTTCTTCTTCCCTCCACTGGCCACCCTCCTCCTCCGCCGCACCTCTCCCGCACTGCCTGTGCCGCCGACCCGCACTGCTACCATGTCGCCACTGGCTCCCAGAGTAGAGCAGAGAGGGAGGGCCCGGGCTGGCTCCCTACGGCGGCGTAGGGTCGAAAGTGAGGAGAAGCAGGCGCGGTGCAGTTGGAACCCCCCCCCCCCCCCCGAGTGTCCCCAGCGAAGGGCGACGAGGCACACCGGTCCTTGGTCAGCAGAGATGCAAGCAGAGGCCGGAGTTTGGCCATGAACCAGGTGGCGGCGGTGCATCGAGGGTGGCAGCGGCAGACCCGAATCTCGACGGGGAGGAGGGGAATGAAGACGAGGAAGAGTGCACGAGATGCGCGTCGTGGAGAACCTAGAAGACGAGGTCTAGAGCCGGGGGAGGGTGCTAGCGGTGATTCTCCACAACGGAGTCGACAAGCGCTGTGGCGTATGGCGCCTCACATGGAGGATGCTGATGGAGGCTACTGGATGCTCGAATAACCGGCTCGCTTGGTGGAGGAGGTTGAGGCGGTCGTGTTGCTCGCGTTATCGCAACCGGTGGAGGCATGGTGCGGCGGTGTTCATGGCGGCCATGGCAGTGGCGTGTGTAGGCAACAGCGGTGGAGGGGAAATCAATGACCCGATCTTGGGGGAAATGCGGAGGGTGGAGATGTGAGGTGGCTTCTCGCGTCGGTGGAGTGGATGGAGGCTCAGAAAAGGGCTGGCATGAGATCGAGGAGGCGATGGCAATGGTGGCCGCCCGACACTCCGGCAGGGAGAGGGAGGAGAGCTAGGCGAGGGCTGGAAGCTGGGTGAAGCAGCTGTGTGGGGGGCGCTGCGGACGCGGGCTACGGTGCCGGGGTGCGCGGCCGCGGCCGCCGTGTGGGCGTGATGGAGCTGGGCGGTCGGCACGCCTGGAGAAAGAGAGGCAAAGAGACGAAAGAGGTGCGGCTGACATGTGGGACCAGGGGTAAATTGGTCTTTTTAATCTTGTCCCTACCGAAATATGTAACATATTGGATGGAAATATCAAGGAAGGAACAGGGTGTAATTTTGGGTCAAGTAAGGAACCAAAAAAAATTTGGGGCCAAGAAAGGAAACAACGTTTTTTTTGGGCAAAGGAAGTAATTTTCTCAATAAAATACGATCATGTTTTCTCTAAACGTACAATCAATGTGATGCTGATACGATAGCATGTTTACTCATTCAATAGGCGACCTTAATCAATCCATGTCAAGGATGCATAGATAAATACTTTCATTTAGGCTCGGGCGGCTAATTTGATAGAACGCTACACCAGTACCATATACTACGTACTTACGGGCATCAAGTCAGTTGTCCGTTTCTGATATGTTTCTCTTGCTTCCATTTGGACCTCGCCTAGTTTTCCATGTTCTGTATCACCAAGGCCAATTAATTGAAATATGTGCGGATGGTCACATCTGTAGAGGGTAATGCAATATAATAAAAACTGATGGTGACATTACCGGAGTACTGAGACATCAGTTGCCAAATTGGACATGGCAACATGGTCCTTAAACTCTATCGTAGTGAACTGAAGGACCAGAAAGACGACCTAGAGGGGTGAATAGGTCTAATAAAAATTTTACCCCAAAAGTCCATTCTTGCCTCGTGCAAAATCACATGACGATGAACCTGCTACTAACCTTAGGAGACGTCAAGGAAACTACTACAACGGTAGTGTTGGCACAGTTTTGGGGGCAAATATTAATGAACCCTGGAGCCTTCCTGCGAAGGACGAGGCAGCTTGGGATCAGCGTCGGACTGCCCGATGGCTATCACCGAACTGTTTGGTGCGTCGGATTGTCCGACGATAGGCGCTAGACTGTCCAGTAGGGCAGCACCCGAGAGAGATAATCAGATAACTATCACACTTAGGTGGTGACGAACAACGAGGTTTATGGGCAAACCAGCAAAGGATAACTATCACGCTTATTACGTGACGAGGAACGACTAGTTTACGAGCAAACTAGCAAAGAAATAGTTGACGGCCTCACTCAGGAGAGATCCCATCAAGGCGGAGATGTCAGCGGCATGCCCTAGGTCAGCCGGCAAGCCTAGGGCGTCATCCCTGGTCTTGGAGATCAGAAGATGAACAACATGGAGAGGGTTGGAGGAGAAACTAGGGTTTAGAGAGAAAAAGATAAATGCGTAGTAGATTGGTTCGATTAGATTGTCTCAATTAGTTGTGGCCCTTTATATTTATATTTATATGAAGGGATGGTCTTACCCTTTTTACGAGCCAAAACACGTTCGAAACCGACCTAGAATCAATTGGAAACTCCTTTTCGGATAAATTGGGTTGGACCGGACTATCCGGCGTATGGGACTGAACTATCCAGAATTCCTGGGGAGAAATCCATGTTGCATCGGACTATCCGGCGTATGGGACCGAACTGTCCGAAACTGCCCAGGCAGGTGACCTTCTAGAGGTTACAATTTCCTTGTCCGGACTCAGAATTCGGTGATCCGTATATCCATTTTGATCATATCGATGAGGGCTACAACTTGGTGTATTGAAACTCCTGATTTGGCTTAGTCGTGGTGTAGTTTCAAGGCCTTCTTTGTGTCTACAATGAAGCAAGCTCAAAACCCTGAAACACATTGCACATTACCTGCAAAACACAATTCTATACCAAATATGTAGAGAAATGGCCATTAACACTGATCTGCTCAATTTGGTGTTCAGCATGTAGCACTCGATCCAACGCTCAAGAGAATCAACTGAAAATAAGAAAACAAGTCCAAAAAAGGATGCACACCTGCTGGCCTACAAGATTGTCCAGTCCTCACAGGCTTATCTGGTGGGTGGCCTCGGCTTGTCCGATGGCGGCTAGGCTGGAACCCAACCTCTTCACACCGGCTTGTTTGACGATGGCCACTGACTTGTTTGGTGTGGCACGTTGGCTTGTCTGGTGCTACAATGGCTTGTTAGGTTGTAAGGAAAATGGTATCTTATGCCATATTTCCATAGTTGTGTTTTGGTGATTGATTGACAACCAACATTTAAACTAATAAACTTGTATAGATGCATAATCTTAGGTGTTTAGGTCCAAGGGATGAAGAAAAAGAAAAGTCAAAGGCAAGGCTTGAAGCGCCGCCCTAACGGGGGTTCACGAAGTTACGGTCCGTGAGACGTCCTATTAGTCAGATCATGTTTCCTAAAGGGGTGAAGATTTGGAAGCATAGCAATTTGTGAGGACTGGATAGTACGGTCTCAAAGAATTGAACGGACCGGACTATTCCAGCTGAAGACAATTGAAGTGACCAAGTTACACGGACCGGATGGTACGGTCTTAAAGACAATCCTAAAGGTCAAACCATTTTGGCCGAAGGTGTGAAGATTGCAGCAGCCAATGAGTTCAATGGACCGGATGGTGCGATTTGCTAGACTGTACTATACATCAGACATATTTTTCCAAAGGTGTGAAGTTTGAAGAAGTGGATGAGTTCAACGGACCGGATGGTACGGTCCATGAGACCATCCTATACATTGGACCTTTGGCGATTGCTAGTTAGCAAGTACAATGGACCGTATGGTCCAAAGTATGCCAAAGTGTATGGACCGTACCATACGGTTTTGGCATTTTCTGGTAGCCTTTTGCCTAATAGCTAGTTCAAGTTTATGGGCTATATAAGCCACATTACCTGTCCATTTCGAGAGTGTTGGAGCCACTGAAGATCACAGCAAGTGTAGAGGAGTATTCCAAGCATATCATCCACTCCAACTACCAAAAGTGTGCTTAGTGCTTAATCCAAGCAAGGTTAGAGCTTAGAGAGAGTGAGCCTGCGAGCTCTTCTTGAGTGTAGCTCCTGCGTGAACTATTGGGAAGCCTTGGCTGCGGTCAAGCCATATTGTACTCGTTGATAGACCCTCCTTCCTGGTGTGGAGCGGCAATGACACCTTGTGTGGGGACCAGGAGACCCTATAAACTCCGTAGTGAAGAATTTGGTGCCTTGTGACCGAGAAAGACGGTGGCAGTGGCCAACCTTAGTAGCTTGGTGGCACTTAGCCTTTGCTTGTTGAGAGCCACTTGGTAAAGAGCACAAGACATGATCGGAAGAGTCTTGGTGCCCGGCTCGGATATTATCTTTTGTGACGAGCCGGTGGACTTAGCCTTTAGTGGTAAACGACGTTAAATCGTTGTGTCTCCTCAGGAGTTTGCATCCCCCTATCCTACTCTCTTTACATACGTTATTTACATTTATGCATTTACTTTCTTGTGTGTCTTTACCTCTCCTAGTTAGTTTGATTAAGTTTGGAGCTAGGTTGTAAGTCTTTTGGGCAAGTTAGAGAGTGCATAGATAGCTCTAGATTTAACTAGCATGTGTAGGATATGATAGGTTTATTTTATGCACTAGATAGCTCTAGGTTTTAAAAGAGCGATTAGTGACCCAATTCACCCCCTTTCCGTCTTGGGTTAGATACCCTGGCACAATCCTTACACCGGTGAGCCAAAAAACGGTCCTGAAACATGAGCAACAACAATGAAAATCTGATCAAATCTTCACGAAACCTTCTAAAACTTTGCATGCACTATAGCATTTCCATCATTAAGCTAATCCAAAATGATCTACCGGAAAAGATCAAGGATTGCTAGGTAATTTTGAATTTCACATGGTAAGGAAGGTTTCACCGGTTTTTGGAAAAGCTCAAGATCTAACTTTCTCGTAGATTCAACAGGGGTTAGCATTAGGGCAAGATCAATTCCACCACTTCATAGCAAGACAAAAGCATAGTAAAAGAAGGATTCAACTCAAGGAAACCAGAAACACTAAAAAAGCCATCAGTTTCATCCAAGATCCAACGAGGGGGGAGGGGAACAAGAGCACGCAAGGAGTTGCAACAAGATCCATCTATTGAAATGCATAAAAGAGTCTCAAGAACAAGTGTTTATATATGAATCTTAGCCTCAGCTAACCACCCTCTTCTACCCTCTAACTACAGAGCTCAGATCTAGATCTAAGGGCTCTATTTCATGAAGCACTTGGTGGCCTACGAGCTAGAACCAAGCGGAGTCAAATCTAGAGTTGTCCTAGGGTCTTATTTATAGCACAGACACAACCACTTAGCATCCCAAGGGTCTTTTACACTTGACCCCCTACACTATAGATGCTTATACCAGACATAAAGGGCTATAAAGAAACCGCATGAAAGCTCAATTGGACGAACACGGTGAAGTCTCACTTAGGCACTCAAACTCTCGATGACCTCCATGTGTATAGTAGTCCAACACTTTGAAGTAACTCTGGTTTTGACGCTTGAACCAGCAAACGTACAGGAACTCTAGTTTTGAGGCTCAAACCAGGAAATGATCTGGTGTCTCGATTTTGATGCTCGAACTGGAAAACGATCATGGGCTTGATCTTCGGAGTAGCTTTGAGGCCCACCAAGCCTTGCCTGACCACAAGTTCTAAACCTTTTTCTTTGATTTCATGAGTACCATTGATTTGTTCTAATTGTTTAGATCTTGTGAGAAATAGAGTCATTGGAGTGCATTCAAAACATTGACTTTTGAAGTTACTATCAATTGCCTCTTTTTATAGCACGGACACTAGAAATCTAATAAAACCAAGACATTCAGTGATCCTTCAGCACCCATGATTCTTGAATGTAGAAGGGTCCTTAGCCTTCAAGAATTTTCAAGAAAGCCAATTTGCTGTGAATGAAATCTAAATTGAGAGGCCTTTAATTAATCCAATGAGCAATACAAAAATATAATCAAAGCTTCAAAATAAACTCATTAGATCATTCACAAAGTTGTCATTCAATCACTGGAACTCACCTTAAGGGGCATAGATGCTTGCAGTGGCGCCAGAGAGAATGTGATTGGTGAGTGGATACTTACTTAGGGTGATAAGATGCAAACCACACCACTTGGAGTAGGAGTTGGCAGGGGCGGAGCTACATTGGGGCGGAGCTACGTTGTCCATTGCGGGTGCGGCCGCACCCACCAAATTTTTGAAATTGCCTTACCAGTTTCAAATTTTTCACCACATATATTTAAACATATTATCAATCTTATGAAGCATCGCACCCCCTTTTATTTAACTCTAGCTCCGCCCCTGGGAGTTGGAGCCAAGCTCGAGGGACACCGGGGCGGGGATCAGGCTGATTGTGCATGATGGCGACTATCTGATCATGAAGATGGTCATGAGAAGAGCAAGGACCTCAACAGTGACACAACGATGTTTGACCTCAATGTGGTTGGCGTCACGGCAGGTCGGCAGCATTGCTTGTCAGCGGCACGCACCAGTCCTTTTCAGTATGTTGGGGCGATGCTGGTGCAGAGAAGGGCGACTTCAGCATGGAGGCGCTCGAGCTCCTTTTAATCACCGACAATGGCGAGGTCGCCTTCCATGGGGAAGACGGCGGCGGCTAGGTTAGATGCAGAAGTGTTAAGAGGGAGGTCACAAGAGTGACCTGAGAGCAGAACAATATCAAGCGTATGCAGCCCATACGGCAAGTGCATACCGTGCACGCAGCCTATATGTCTAACACTCCTAAATGTAGATTCTTCCCTTGGTTAGCACATTGAGCACAAATGACCAGCTCTACCACTGTAATAATATGGGGTCCTTCACCACAATGTCTTTTTTTTTCTCCGAATTTGAAGGCTTCTCCCAACTCTTCCTAAGATGTTCAAGATTAGAATGATACGCTAATATGGTTGCGGAGTTGCGAGCCAAAGGATGGTTTGCATGACCAGTTCAGCAGCATGAACGAAGACTACGGCCTGCCGCAAGCTATGGATAAACAGGAGCTCTGTCAGTTTCGGTACAAGGCTCTCTCCAATGGGACTTACTGTATGGGTTTTTCAAAACACTGTTTGTTTGACATAAATGCTGCACTGTAGACAGAGAGAGACAGTTGAAATAGTGATAGAGAATGAGGGATAGGGAGTGCCCATTGGAGAGAGCCTAACATGCTTTTCACTCTGCGTGATGGAGCAGAAGTGACAGGAGGGCGTGCTCAGTGTCCAAGCTGGTTCCTGCCTTGGAGAACTAGCAAGGTTTGCATAATATAATACTGTACGTAATCAACCTATGCGTTTAGCTAAGCCAGTGCACGGGTATCAACTTTAGTGCTACCAATATATTGACAATGTCGAGTTGGTGATGCATAAGGGCTCAAATTTTGACTTCCAATTAATATGTGTCAAACGCTTTTTTTGTTATCTTCCTTTTCCTGAACCTTTTTATGTCATCTTTTGATTTTCTTTTGTGAATCTATAAATTGTGTTTTATGAATGTTTGCTAGAAATTCCTGATGAGATTGTGTCCTTTTTACTGTCATCTTTTGATTTTATTTTGTGAATCTATAAATTGTGTTTTATGAATGTTTCCCATAAATTCCTGATGATTATGGTGAAATTGGTTAGCAATAAATCTGGAAATATTGAAATCAAGTTATAGAAGACAAGCCATGCTTTGATTCCTGAAATTGGTTTGGATGTTTTGATGTTTGAACCACTAAAAATTCGCCAGTTTAGAATGCCAGAATAAAACGGTGAGTGTGGCCGTTAAGATTGATTGATTAAATGGTTGTTCAGTTGACCCTGTAACAAAAGCAAGCATCTGAAGCTGTAAAACCAGAGCAGCATGCCGAATTGAAACAAGATGGAAATACAGCATAGGATTGAAAGTAACCCCTCTTGCTCCCTCTTCCTCTAAACTGGCGAAAAACATTGTTCAGCGCTGGTCCATACCACATCCTCTATCTACACACCTCAGAACATGATGTCTGGGAGCCTCTCTTATTGTTTCTCTGAGATTTTTTCGCTCTTTTGCCAGAAGAAGGGCAGGGGGAGGACATCAGGTATAACAGACTACTGGACTTGGACTTGGTTATTCACTTTTGCTCGCCAGGACCTCTACTGTGCAGCGGCGATCGTCGATGAGGAACGGCCAGGCCACGCAGGAGGCGATGCCCTTTTGCCTGGCGGCGACGGCTGCGGCTTCTGGGCTTGCGCCGCGGCTTCAAGCTCTGAGGTCAGCATGTCGAACATGACTTGGACGTCTTTGTACCCACAGGTCTGCACGTCGTCGTGGAGCTTCAGTATGCCACCGTTGCCTGCGCATGATCCACATTAGTCAAGGAAAACAGACAGAAGAAAACAAAATGCTGATCCAGATTCAAACGTATTTTCTTAATTATGCTGAATGTGAAATAAACAAACCCTCAAGAACCAATACGAACAATCTGATCTTCTAGGGTGGTGGGCACCAAACCACCAATACACGTGTTTGCTCAGACGCTAACTTCACTTTATGGGCCATATGCCCCAAAGTTTGGTCAAGACATAAAAGCCCATGTAGTAAACATGTATTGTGCTTTGGGCCCATGAAATTGTGCTGCCTTTAAAAGTTCATTCATCAGACACTTGTTGACAAAATTGCTATCTTATCAAAATGCTGATTATATTAATCTAAAAGTTGAATTGAAGAAACAACAATGCTACTTTGATATGTAAAATTATGACGGTTTTTTAGGGCTGTTGCAATTGTTTCTTAAGCATTCCTAACAAACGAAACGAGGACAGGAAATCCTTTGTGCTAACGAAATAAAGAATGTTGTTGAACATGAGACTTAGCTTTGTGTAACTAGTTTTTTTATTTAAAAAAAAAAATCATTTCCAATACACCATCGAAGTGTACCACCAAAAGAAGACACAAATCAACAAAGTAGGATGACGTGCAAAAAGACATGTTTGGAGCCAAAACAAAATGAGAAATAGCCACATATCGGCTAACACACTATTGTATTGTAAAACAGACAGTCCTCCTTTCACTTCCCTAGAGCTAAAATCAGGAAATGTCATCATGGAACAAGGGACTTGAGACCATCCCAAACTGAAGAAAAAGGCACCCAGAAATCACCCTAAACAATCCTATGGACGGCTAGGGACAAAAAGAGAGCCATTCCCTCCTAAATAAAGAAGGTGCAAAAGCTCATGGGTCCAACAAGAGTAAAGTGGGTGCACTGTCATAAAAGGTGGGCAGGAGGAGTCATAAAAGAAACTTCCTGCCGATGAGTGATGAATGATGATGCTCTAGTGCCATCTGCAGTCTCACTGCCAAGGCACGCTAGTGCCATCTGCAGTCTCACCAGCCCCGCCCACATGTTGGTTTGCTGATTAGCTCCATCATCAATCTTGAATTATCTTAATCTCATCTCTCGGGCAGGGACCCTTGTCCCTTGCTGCACGATTCCCGTGTTCCCATGGACGTTGGCAACAGTGTTCAAGCCAGGCAACTGCACTGCACAGGCACCGCCCTCTGCCGCGTCCTGGAGCTAGTACTCCGTATTTCCCATCGTCATCCGACTCTGCTCTCCTGCATCGACGACGACGCATTCACTCGCTGCGCTCCAACGGGGGAGGGGGGCGACCGTGCCGCGCGTATCCAAGGCACGAGATAGATATTTAAGGCCGGCACGTGGGCCGACGGCGACATTCAACGCGGGGGCCAAGGATCACGTTGACATGGGATCCACAGGGCGGGCGGGCAGGAGCACCGCTGCGGCGGCCGTGGCCCACCCGTCGGTGGCGCCCCAGGTCAATGGTAGAAAGGTCTCATGTCGTGACGTCATCATTGGCGCCTCGTCGTGTGGGGGCACCGTGACTCGTGGTGGTGAGGCCACGCAGCGCGCGGCCATTCAAGTCGAGATCCCGCAGATTTCGTGCCGCTGCTACGCAACAAGATCCGGGGACGGGGAGATGGGGATGGATGGATGCATGCAGGATTGCAGATGCAAAGCCGTTGCCGTCCCCTGTTCGGCGGCAATTGCGAGCACGGGTAGTGTGTACTGTGTACCCTTTTCACCCTGATGAATACTGTGCAACTAATAAGTCCCCATATCCTGCGCCGCGCCCTGGAGAAACGTGTACAGAATACCATTTTATCTATCTCCCTGGGTTGCTTTCGATAATGTATATATGTGCAGCGTGCAGGTGCAAAGTGCAGAGGTGGTATTGCCCCCCGCATGTCAGCGTGGTCGATTTCTTTCCCCCTTATCATGTCATGTGTTCTTTCTTCGAGAAGACCATCATGTGTTCTACTCTGGGTTTTTTTTAACTATTTTTAGTAGATTTTATTACCTCCATTTTTTTCCGAGAAAAATCCGGCGCAAAAGAAACAGGAAAAGGCCAGTTCGGTTCAGAGAACGGTGAGCAGCGTGTAACCGGAACGGAGTCCGGTAACAGCCGAACGGCCAAACAGAAATTCTAACAGATTGAGAATCCTCCATCCAATTTATGGAGCCATATTTTCGAGATGATTTTTTTAACCTTAATTATACAAGGATACCCTCATCCAGCCACTCTCGTGATGAAACAAAGAGAAACAAAAAAGAGCATCTGCAATGCCATGTGAAATCCGCCCGCCCTCGAGAAGAAACGGAACGACCCACCCACGATTCAACGGACGAACAACGAAATGGAGCAGCCTGCTAACAACGGCACGCGCACGATCGCTCCCAATCTAAATCCTCAACGACCCCAGGACGAACCGATTCGCGTTTTCGCCCTTTCCGCGGAAGAACACACCCGGTAGGGGAGCAGGACGAAACGTCCGGGGTCTAGGGAGGGAGGGAAGGGTGGGTGACTGACCGGGCTTGCGCGTGCGGAGCCGCGCGGCGACGGCGGCCCAAGCGCGCCGTGCGCGGGGCACCACCTTCCTCCGCCACCAGGCCACCATCCGCGCCGCCGCCGACGCGCTGCTCGCCAGCCTCCTCTCCTCCGAGCCCCGCGCGGAGTGTGTGAGGGAAGGTGAGTTGGGTTCGGCAGCCGCCGGGCAGGGCAGGGGGGTTTTATCCCCTGGGTTTCGGTCGGCGGGGAGCGGGCATAGGTTGGGCTGGGCTGGGCTGGGCCGCTGCGGGCTTTTGCTTGCGTGCTGCGACGCGCGGCCGGGTTTCCGGGTGCACGTACTTGGCGCCTGCAGCCGTCGCGCCGGGTTTGGTTTCGTTTTTCCTTGGAAGTTGGAAATTATCTCAATTTTTTCCATCGCGTACGACTTCCTCCGTCGTCTTTTATTTGACATTTTTTTATTAAGCAACTTCGAAGGATTCAAGAACGCATAACTCTTTCATTTTTCTTATTTTTTTTGAATGCATAACTCTTTTATTTTAGCCGCGATGGGTCAATTCATCACTTGCCAGACTAGGCTCACCAGAATGTCTAAAAAAGAGTGTCTATACACTGTGCGGCTGATGCGGACAGAGAAAGCGGTAGTTGGAATAGTGGAGGGTGGAGTTGGATGGGCGCCTGGTGAGCCTCGTCTCATGACATCCCATCGGAGCACATGCTAATGTTGAAGGACGATGGGGGCAAAAAAAACCTCGTCAACCCACGTCTACAGAGACTCGACGTACATCACATATTAATTAAAACCTTTTATCATTTGGCCTGCAGCGTCAAATATAAGGGGCTGTTTGGTTGCTGGCCGCATCAAGCCACAACGCAAAGCGTGGCGTCGCCACAGATGTGGCGGCAAAAACATTCGCCACAGTCTTCCGCCACCTCTTAGAATCATGCACAAACCGACAAAAATACTGCCACAAGTGCGTCAAGAACCAAACACTGCAGTGGGTGGGTGTGGCGGCCACAACTGTTACGTGGCGGTTTGTGGCGGTGAACCAAACAGCCTCTAAATGTGTACGTTGGGGCAACACTAAACATTGATCTGAAAGCAAAACTATACCCGTGCTCGTACCATCTGAATATCCTCACTAGAGATAACCAGCACCTACAACAGTAAAGTGGTCCAAACCACCTCTCCGATTATTTTTCCATTTCTAACTTTTCGTAAACAATATCATAATCCATATATTGATGGTATTTACATGATGCAAAACCGCATCAAGGTACGAGAAAATTGGTTTGAGTTGTGTTTTGTGTTAGTGCCTATTAATTGAAAAAAGATTGTGCCACCATTTATGGATTATTATAGGCAAGACTCGATCCACATCCTATACAGCATCGATTACAAGTATCCAAAAATTAAGAATAGGAATTAGTGCGGCAATATCTCGTCCACGACAAAAGGATAACCATAACACAAGTCCAAGCATCAACAAAAATTCCCAAACTAAAAATATCTGGACGCGTGTAGCCGTGGCGCCGCACCTGGCCTACCTGACGATCTGACGTAGCAAGCAATTGACACGTCACGCTCAGTCACATGCTTTTGCAGCATTGCGACATGTTTATGGGTTCCACAGCCCCATCATTGCACATTTGCATCCTGGATTGCTGGCCTCAAGCTCCTGTTATGCCATGCCACGTGGCGGGCTCCAATTGATATTTCTTTTATCTCTTTGCCTGAACCATAGCGAAGGTTTCTTTCAAGAGTTGGTAGCGATACGATATCACCGGAATTAAACCAATTTATTACCATTTGTTACAAGATTTGCTATGTGAAAAGTGCATATCTTTTTCTTTCACAAGCTTTGAGTTGGGAGAGCCTTTAGAAACGTCTCTGTAAACTCCATTAACTAGTACTAAGAAAGATGAAAAAATATTAATCCTACTCATTTTAGTACTGTTACTACTGTACATCATTTATGACTTGGTAAAAAATACTACTCCAAGTCTTTGTACAATGCCCACGGTGACTAACGAATTAACCTCATCGTTCTCAATTGATACAAATGTTGCCTCCACTTTCGCGATGTTAATCCAGCTCGCATTATAAGAAAACACAAAAATTGACATATATAGGTGCTCGCATTTTTTATTTTTTTTATAAAAATTAATGACATTATTATTTAGATAAAAAATAATTGACATTATTTTTTGTCATTGGCTGGGGATATTTCCGTCGATAAGGAACATGTGGTGACTTTGTTAATCTTAAAATATGTCGATCTAGTTTTTCAGATGTACTCATAGGGTAAAGTGTATAGACATGCATTTATGGAGGTGAGTCCGCACGTGTTTGTGAGTGTTTCCACCTATATTGTGTTTCTAAATGGAAGCTCAGTAGTGTTAGGCTCATTACTATCCTTATTGTGGCATACTATATTTATAGTAACATATCTAGTGCAATTAAAGTTTTGGTGCAACCACCGTACAACCTTACTAAAGATAGTGTGCTACACATTTCACAACTACAGTACTGCTAGCTAGCCATGTTGTGTATATGTGCATCCATCTTTTGGTCAGCAGAGCGCATACTGCGGGGCATGTAATTTATACATTCAGCTCTAATTTTCATGATATATACTTCTACATTTTCTCTCTCTTACATGTATCGATTAGGGAAATAGTGTTATGCTATATTTTATTATATAAATTTGGTCAAATTTAAGATAGTTTAACTTAGATAAATCTAAAATACACTATATTGGAGAGCATGTTGTAATATAGTATGTAGAAGATCCATACCCCTTCGTTTAGCTATGCACACTGGCGTGTTTATGATATGGAGTGTACACCATGGCACTCACTACTGACTCATGATGGAAAATGTATTGACCCATTCAAAATATTCTTTGTTCTCACTCGCTCCTTCTAACCTTCTCCCCCAAAATCTCTCTCACTTCTCAAATACGAACCTGATGGCCTTAGCACCGCAGCCACCGAGCTCTCCTTTGGCTCCTATGACATCCATCCTAGTGTAACGCCATTAGGTACACGCTCACGCCAAAGAAGAAATAGAGCTTCATCAAACCATCGTTGGTGGCACATGTTGGAGACAACTTAGACGATTCCACTGTGGACGCGTGTGAGGAGGATCCTTAGGACGACGGACTTCTTAATGATAAGTATGCTCTTCGTGCAAGAATGGGAGCAGGGCATGAAGAGCCACCATGTGCATTGCGCTCTCCTAGTAGGCATGATTGAGGGCCCCATCGGCATGGACAGGGTAGGACTTCATCTGTATGCTAGCAATAGGGTGACAAGGAGTGGCGATGAGTCTTGGAGATGTTGTGCATGTGCATGAGGAAATGGAAAAATGACCATCAAGTGACAATGGCAACAACTTATTGTGAGCGGTAATGGAAGGCAGGAAAGGGTAAGTTAGCGTTGCAGTGATGGGATGGAGGATGGGGACGCGTTGGTGGGGATAAGAGGTAGGGGCCGAAGGAAGGGGCTATATTTGAGAGAGGAAAGTTAGATGGAATGATCAAGGAGAAAAAGGTTGAGGGAGTACATTCATTTTTTTGTAGGGTGGTTTCGTACTCCACATCAAAGCCAGGCCTGATCAGGTGCTATTATTTACAGTTGTTGCACAGTAATTTTGCTGCAGATTGTTCTCACTGTGTCCCTGCAGGGATAGTTGCTGCACAGTAGAAAAACAATGGCAACCGATCAGGCCCACTAGCGTGATGGCGTAAGGGGTTTGGACCTATAATGCACCAAATCACAACATTAATGGCTAGCTTAAAATGCATTTGAGATGTTGTGGACCTAAATGGCACAACCTTACGGCTTCTTGGATCCTTGATCTATTTAAATTTTGGAAAGAATATTGACATAATACGAAATAAATGCACTATCAAGATATGTTTCATTTTTATTTTAATAAAACTAATTTGATGTTGTAGATATTAGCACAAATCTCTATACACTGGCATAAAGTTTAAGAAAAACTATCTTTAACTTAAGGAAAGCTAAATGAACTATATTTCGAGACAAAATCTTTCTTGGTCTTTGGTTAGCTCCAGCAGTCCATGTATATGAACCCATATGTACATTTTGACTAACCAGTAATCATGCGTATTAATACGTCGAGAGATACGTGCATGTATATGAGTAGGAGTGTAACATAAAGATGAGTAAACTACCAAAGATAATAGAAAACCTACTAAATTCACTGCCAAATTACAAAAAAAATGATTACGAACGCTTTATGTCTCAAATATGATACGTCAATATTTTTTACGAAATGATAGAAAAAGGTGTGAGAACCAAACAAGCAACTCAGTTCATACTCATTTTCGGGCTTAGCGTAGAGGATCTAGTGAAATCAGGGGCTCCTAAACTCCAAAGCTAATTAACTACTCCAGTACTTCAATTAGAAAGGGAAGCACAACCAGGAAAGCCACGGAGATCGATAGCGACGGCGTGCGGGCTGCGGCTCTGCACTCTCGAGTGGCCGTTGTCGTTGACCGTCGACGGGGCCACACCAGCCATCCGTTATGCACACGTGTCGCCGGATGCAGCGTGGTAGGCCCTGTGGGCTACCCTGGCCGCTACCGGCCTACTACTGCCCCTACTATTGGGAGTCTCTGCGCTCTGGAGCTCTGCACGCAAACAGGGATCGTATTTTTATCTCGGGTGTGTTTAGAGCACCAAAAGTGCTCCAAAATACACTATGCAAAAAGAAGATTCCCCGTCACATCAAAAATGCCGGCACATGCATGGGATACTAAATGTAGATGAAATAAAAAACTAATTGCACAGTTTAAATGTACTTTGCGAGACGAATCTTTTGAGCCTAGTTAGGCCATAGTAGGACAATATTTACCACAAACAAACGAAACGTGCTACAGTGCTTTTCGATTCGGAACAGTGTTTTCAGCCCCAAATTGGGCCCAATTTAGACCCCAAGTTGGGGTACTAAACACACCCCTCTTCGCATGTGCAGCTTTACCCTGCCTCGGAGACCGTGTCGGCAACACCAATGTAGACGGAGATTTCGTCAGGAAATCCAGTTCCGGTATTTCGGTTGGAAACTCCGGCGACTGTTGTTTGACCTGAGCCTCGTTAAGGCTGTCTCCAATGTAAAGGGATTCCCTAAAACACTGTTTTGCACTGTTTGACATAAATGCGGTACTGTAGATAGAGAGGGAGGTAGTTGGAATAGTGATAGAGAATGGGATTTGAGGAGTGTTGTTGGAGATAGTCTAACCGACCTAGCTGCTATAGAAGACCGCCACATGTGTGCCGGTTCCATGTGTGTGCCACTGCCACTCTGCCGCCACCGAAAAGTTATCAATAATCTACCATCCTAAACCACCGTTTTCTTTTAGGCCTCGTTTGAACGTGGAGTAGTCTTTTACACGTGTAAATGGTTTTCATGTGTATTTTCTTGTGCACAAGACTATCCTTGGAATGTAATACCACCGGAGATTGGATGATCGGCCAAGAAAAAGAACACCGGTATTCTTATGGTGAGCGCAGTAATGTTGCCGGTGTCTAGAGCAAACAACTCGGCACTCGTACCAACCGCGCGGCCGAGGAGGAAGCCGAGGAAGAGCGAGATGCGACAGCATAGCGTGTGGAGTAGAAACCACATGGATGAGACACCGTCTCCCCACCGCGCCACCGCCTCTTCCTCTGTGGAGCCACCGCCGCGCCTCGTCCTCCGCTGCGGCGCGGCCTCTGCCGCCCCACCCCTTGCGTTGCCGGCCGCAGCCACAACGCGGGCCACCACCAGCCTCACCTCCAGCGCTGCGGGCCACCGCTGTAGTGAGGCCTCCACAGAGCGAGCACGGATTTCCAGATCGAGCACTCAGGCCGCCACCGCTGCAAGGATTTCCAGATCGAGCAGTATAGGTTGGAGAAAGAGAGGATGGAGAGAGGAGAGCGAATTTGAAGGGAAGACCAGGAGGTCAGAGCGGAGAGCGAAGCATGGAGACGGAGGTCGGAATCGTGGATTTCAGATTGAGAAATTTACTTCCTTGGTCTAAAAAATTTTGTGCCGGTTCCTTCCTTGGCCCAAAAAAATTTTGGTTCTTTCCTTGGCCCTAAAATTTTGCCCGGTTCTTTTCTTGACATTTCCATCCATTCTGTTACCTTTTTCATCCATAGGCAGAGGGAAAAGACAATTTTACCCCTGATCCCACATGTCATAAGCATCTATTTCCCCTCTTTCTTTCTCCGTCTGCTCGGCGCGGGGGTCCCCGCGCCGCCGACAGCACCATGCCCACCCATCCTCACACCGCTCTCGCCCGTCCCCACCTCGCCCACCCATCATCGCCTCAGGCTTCGCCGCGCCCGCCCGTCGTCGCCTCAAGCAGCGCCGCGCACGCCCGTCCAGCCACCGCTCTGCGCAGCGGGTGCGGGTGCCCTAGCTCTGGCGCGGGCAGGCGTCGTGGCTCCGACGCGGGCTGTGGCAGCGTGAGGCGGAGCTCGTGGGCCAGTCGGCCTCGTCGGGGGAGAGCTCTGCGGTGCGGGCAGGCTGCGCTAGGCTTGGCCGGCGGCGCGCGGGCGGGTGGGGCAGCCCTCGCGGTGTGGACGAGGCCGGCGCACGCGCGAGAAGGCCAACGCGGACGCAGGACAGGGACGTCGCGGAGCGCGCAACGGGCGCGGACACAGGCCGGGGCTTGGCCGGCGACGCGTGTGCGTGGCGGCATGGCTGGAGAAGCGGTGGGAAGCGATCGTGTTGGGGGCGGCGAGCACGGGGGACGACGCCTGGACAGGGCGGCGGCTCCCAACAGCGAGGGCACGGCGACTCCGCACGGCAATGGCGGCTCCCCACGGCAACTTCACACGGCGACGGCGGCGGCGGCTTCCCACGGTGACGGCAAGGGCTCGACGCGCGGGCGGCGCCCAGGCAACGCGCGGGCGGCGGCGCGGCGCACGGCGGCAGTGCCCAGGGAATGAGAGACAAAGAGAGGAAGAGAGGTCAGAGGTGCTTATAACATGTGGGACCAAGGATAAAATTGTTTTTTTTCTCCCTTTGCCCATGAATGAAAAATGTAACAGAATGGATGGAAATGTCAACAAAGGAACCGTGCAAAATTTTAGGACCAAGAAAGGAACCAAAAATGTTTTTAGGCCAAGGAAAGAACCAGCAGAATTTTTTGAACCAAGAAAGTAAATTTCTCTTCCAGATTCGTGGTGCTCGGCGCCGGCCACAACCGTCCATGAGCGAGCGAACTGGAGGTTGAACCTCGATATTTGTCATATAATTTTCCTGACGTGGAGCGATGCCTATTTTTGGCCTAATCCGAATGTAAATAAATGAGCTCACTGATTATCCAAACAGCAAATACGGTCCATCTGGGAAAAACTTTAGAGGCTGTAATTTACAAAGGTATTGGCCTCAATACCGGGCTTCCAAACACAACCTCCAAATAAACTATTTTACGCTTACTTAAGGTTACAAAAATGTTAATAAATACTCCAAGAGTACATAACACAGCAGCTCTGGTACGAGACACTTCGTTTTTAGCGTCCCAGGCAATGCAACAGGATATACTATAGTGAGCAGGCTATTATAGCGTGTTAAGTTGTGCTATTATAGTATTACTATAGGTATATCGTGTTAAGTACTTAAGTTGTGCTATTATAGTATTATAAATTGAACGGTCAAACCTCTGAAACGAACGCTCTCTGTGACTAAAATTGAGCTATGGAAAGAATTGAACTTTACTCATTGGAACGATTGACTCGTATGTACTCTGTCTGTTACAAATTGTAAAAGGACTCTAAGGTCTTTAGTGCATTCATTCATACATGCATACATACATGTTCAATATGTATTTAGATTCATTAACATTTTTATAAACGTGAACGGATAAAAAGAAAGCAGAAGCCTTTGGGACGGACAGAGTATCAAACTTCATGTCTGAGCTCCAAACATGATTTGAATAGTAATATCTAAATGAATATAATATTATAAATTGAAGAGGAGCAAAGGTAAGCTTTGTGCATTGAGCTGCGATGGAAGGTCCAGATGACATACTAGCCCGAAGTAGCACGATGTTGCTAGGATTTTTGTTTGCTGGGCGTACTGGTTATGCTTTCAAAACCGATCACACACTGGTTATACTTTCAAAGAAGAACATAAAATATTTACACGGACGGATGATAGTATAAAAATTTCATAGGAAATCAGTTTATTTTTCTCAGGAAAAAGGATGGAGAAGACAATCCCGTGTCCAAAGGGTGAACAGCATGTGAGCATGTCGTCATGCATCCATAAGCTGCGAGAGTAAGGTATCACTGGCATAATATCATACTAGTGCTTGTGCATACACATACAATCAACTAAATAGAGCACCGAAACAGGGTTCTGATTGGACTGGTAAAGATTAGGCCCATTCTGGCGCCACCTTTTTGACCGAGACAGGGGGATATGAACCGGTGTCTATATATCTATCAATACAGGGGGAGTAGGATCTAACCGCTGCCTACCAAAGAGTACTATTAGTCAAGTGAGAGACAGACGCTAATAATACTATCAATCTTTGTAGTAACAATTAACATCAAAAGCAAAGACCTTTAGTTTCCTTTGGAAGGGCACAAGCGCATCATTTTGTCTATCTATTGTGGGTGTCGTGACTCTCTGAGGACATGCATGACCGTTTTGCGTTGGTGGACACGGCATTATTCCTACGTAGTAACAAGATCCAAGGACCCCAGAACAGGCAAAACGACACACTTCATTGCTCCCATGGTGAGAAGGAAAGGATGGCAGAAGAGGGATCAGTCGCACTCTGCAGTGTTGTTGCATTTGCATCACCACTCGTCCACTCGTCCTCACTTTAATCTGCGATGTTGGAGTGCTGGGAGGTGTTTCCGTTGCTGCCTTTCACTTTGGGATATCCCATTTCTTAGACTTAACGAGCAAGGCTTAACGCAAGTAGAGAGTCCAAAGACGTAGTTCTGCTCCTCACACTTCAGCTCTTGTCTCCAGATTCTATACTTTTTGGAAATTAGGATCGTCACCTCCTTTGCCGTGTTTCCCTTTTCTTTAATCCATTCTTCCCTTTTTTTATTGAAATGAAGGAGAAAATGTCTTTTCTGAGGCAGGCCAGAGAAAGTCAAGGGTTAGTTCCAGCCCAGGAGACAAAATGGGCCTACTGGACCGTACAACACAATCCAGAATACGCCCACCCAGCAAAGCCCAACCCAATAATACCCTTCCATTTCCGGGAAATTTTTTTTTTATATTTATTTAAATCGTTTTTTGCAAAAATAATTCGGTATTTCATAAATTTGCAAAAGTAGCCGTATACCGCCGGCCCAATTGGCGGTTTTTAAAAACCGCCGGGCCGCCCGGCGATATAATGACGTGGCGGCTCACGGCCCGCCTCCTGGCAACATTCCGCCGGATGCCCCGGCGGTTTTTAAAAACCACCGAATGGGTCGGCGGTATTTAAAAACCGCCATTTGGTCCGGCGGTTTTTCATTTCCCGCCATTAGGGCTGCGCAGTGTCGGCGGGATTAAAAACCGCCGGGCCATTCGGCTATATTTAAATAAAGCCGGATGGCCCGGCTTTATTTTTTTCCCAGCATTTTTTTAAATGTTTTATATTTTTTAATTTGTTTATAGGCCGGCTGGCTTTTTCCAGTCATTTGGTTGATGCTGAAAGATAAAAATAAAATTTATTTTATATTTTTTTATAGAAGAATAATTCTAGTTTTTTTCATGACATAAATTTCACAGTTTACTCTTTTTTCAGTGCCATCTCAGGATATGGTTTGAGCTTTTGGTTGATACGAGAAGATGCATTATTTATGTAAAAAAGTCACAATAAAGTGAGGGAAAAGTAACACATGAAATTAAACCCAGCTTAAAGTTTTGCAGATAATAACCACAACATAGTACATGGTTTTTGGCATAATTGATTCTACTACTACGGTACATCTTCAACATGCAATAACCAATGACTATGACCTAGACAACCTACCACAATTTTGCGGTTGTCATGTTGTGATAGTGCCTAAGCAGCTCTATGCATACACGCCTTAGGGAATTTAAAAGCTGGGTAAGGGATAGACCACATTCTGCTCAATGTCTAAGCATAATGTGCGGATGGGAAATGTGAGGATCCTCCTTCCTCGTAGAACCCATGCCCCCCAGATGGTGGTGACTTAGGGGGCCAGTCACTTCTCGGGTGGTATGGGCACTTGCAAAATGGATCTGGACACAACGGGTCATCCTCTAGGCTTACAACCAAAGGTGTCTTCTTGTCCTCATCTTCTTCCAGTGACTTAACCTTGCCCTCGAGCTCATGGATCCGGTCCTTGAGGTAACTGATGTACTCGTCAATGTGTTGATGGTTTGGAGGATCAACCCACTTAGCAAAGCGACAGTTTCCCATGTCATAGTAGTCCTGCAAAAGGCAAGTAATGTTAGGAACTCTGAAAATTGAATAAAATGGACGGTAAAAGTTACGCATACATAGCCATTGGGGCAGCGATAGAACCGACGGCCACCATCTATCCATGAATCGAACACTTGCACAACACAGTGCTCCCCATGGGCACACTTTGGCCACTCCTCCCTCCGGTCATCGTAAGGCCTAAGTCGTCGTGCACCCACGAAAGTGTGAATTCCCTCTAGAGGGAACTGCTCTAGTGGTGGCTCATACTCTTCAGGCCCAAAGGATCCTTCCCAGACAAAGTGGTGAGATGGGTTTCCCCTCCTCCCACGGCCACGACCTCTCCCAGCTGGTGCTGCCATTTGTTGTTTGTGTAGTATGTGCAAGCCTGCATGTGTATTTATAGTCGTGCTCAGCTCACCTCACATGTGTATTGAAATGTTCTTGATACATCTGAAAAGGCTAGCAGGCAATGCTGCATCACTTCCATCTGAAAAGGCTACTGAGTACTATCTGAAAAGGCTATCGGGCAATGTTCCATCACTTCCATCCGAAAAGGCTACTTAGTACTATCTGAAAAGGCTATCGGGCAATGTTCCATCAGTTCCATCTGAAAAGGCTATTGAGTAGTATCTGAAAAGCCTATCGGCCAATGTTGCATCACATCCATCTGAAAAGGGTGCTGCCTAAACTCTGAAAAGGCTACCGGGCAACGATGCATCACATCCATCTGCTGTGGCTAATGAGTATCTGAGTTGGCTATATTTAGAATCTGAAAGGCGTCATATACTGATAGATTTAATATGAGAAACAACGGATGCACATAAATGCAAAAGTACTGGTTGTCGTAATTTATAGCCGAGGACATCGTGCTATGGACCGGGTCCATGGTAAAACTCGTGGGAGGACATGATGATGGGGACGACCCTCAGCATCATAAAGGTGGCACAGACGAAAGGAATCCGATGCCCGACTAAAGCGAATCCAATGCAAAAGAAACCGATGCACATAAATGCAAAAGTACTGGTCCATAATGTACAGTCACATCAAACTCATGCATGTCCACACAGCCTATGACAACACACTAGCTACGACCCCTCTTGCTCCTGCGTGCCGCTCTCTGGGCAGCCCAAGTGTGGCGTGACCCGTGACTGAAGGGGTCGCGTGGCTGTCTCGTACGTCGGGGAGGGGGACTATCGTGCACTGCCTCCTGGTCCTCTGACTGCTGAGTGGCCCGAGGGGGCGCGTCGTGTAGCTGTGAGTAACCAAGCTCTTCCTGTGTAGGCGAGGCGAACAAGGACTGCGCCATCTGCTCTGCTACTCCTTGTGGACTGGGTGGCGCCTGGGCAGCTCCGTAGCTATCCTCTGGGGTTGTGCCAGCGGCATATCCTGCAGAAAAAAAACGCATGAATTCATATGACAGAGTATGAATATTATTCACGCGCACCGTTGCGAAGCCACGTACCCCAGTCAATGGGACGAGCCCGTGACGACCCCGCAGCAAAGGGGTCCTGGTAGTAGGGAGGTGGACGTGACGACGTCCCTGCGGCAAAGGCGTCCTGGTAGTACGGAGGGGGACGTGTCGACGGTCCTGCGTGGGTCCCGTACTGGGTACCTGTAACACTCACATGAATATTTTTCTAACTCCTGCTTACATGAATATTTCATGTACAAGAAATACCTGGCGGCGGGTACGTCATCGGCGTAGTCTGTGCGGGAGCAGGACGTGCTGGTGGTGGGGTCGGTGCAGGTGCACGGAACATCGGCGGCTGCAGTGGGAAAGCAACGTCGTCGTCACGGCACGACAACGACCTAGTAACCCTTCTGCACAACTCAACAATCTTGTCGTAGGCCGCCATGTGCTGTTGTGGGGCCATGGTTAGGGAAGCTCGACTGCACGCCATGGCCTCCGCCTGGATCTGTCTGACAACGTCGTGCTGTTTCATGAAGTTTGCATTAGTTTGTAAGTAAGTACAACTTGAATGTGTTTAACTCAGTAAAGAAACTTACCGCTAGAGACGCCCCCTGGTCTCGCTGTGTAGGGTAACTGTCGGTGACGTCCGGTGCCCGTCGGGGTAACTCCTGTGGCGTCGATAGGACGCGAACTCGTGTCCTAGGTAGGTACCACCGGAGATAGTGACCCCAGGCAGCATCGTCGTGTGGCCTACCCTCCATAACGACGTCATCCAAGGCCGTGGTCCACCTGGCCACGAACTCGGCTAGACGGGGTATCCAAAGCTGACCAACGGACTGACCCTGTCTAGTGAACCTGCAATTCGAATTTAGTTGTGTTAATCGAATTACCATGTGAAATATTGAAAATGAACAAATCGTAAGAACATGTCGTCATCACGAACCTGTGCGCGTGTGGAGGTAGAAGGCTCGCAGGCACGACAATCTCCTGGAACAGCCCGAACTGACGGAGCACGCGGTGCACTGCGTGTTCCTCGACGTAGATGTCGAACACCAGTGGCCTGCGTGTCCTCCAGTACTCTGCGTCGCGTACGCACAGCGGTGACAGGCCCTCAGGTGCGCGGCTGTCGACTGCCTCCTAAGAATAAGGCTCCCACCGAACCTCATCGTCACGGAGGACGTCGAACTGGCCTACGAAGTCAGGGTAAGACTTCCTAGTCTGCACGTGAGCGTACGCGAACTGGGAAGCATTCAATTTTAATGTTAATGCAGATAAATTAAGTAAAAGATGATCAAGGCACATACTCGTTGGTCGCACCACAGAGAGCCCATTGTCGGGCCGTCGACGTCGTCCATCGGGTACCCCTGGTATGGCATGTGTAGAACCGCGGGCCGACCAATCTGGAACCTCTCGTGAGCCCAGAGCTGCAGAAGTAGCGGACACCCCCCGAAGATGGGCTCCGCTCCGGAACTCTTCAAACAACCCGTGCACAAGCCACGATACGTCGCCGCTAGGACAGCGGAGCCCCAGCTGAACTGTGGGATCGCCTCCAGTGGAGCGTCGGCGACGTAACGTGCGAAACGCAGTAGGTGCTTCGGCACAAAGCTGCCGGCGGAGCTGCAAAACATCACCCAGCCCATCAACCACAACACGTAGGCCTCCAAGTGCCTAGCAATCTCGTACTCGGTCGCACCAACTCCAATGTCGTCCGCCTGTAAAAGGTTAAAATTAGGTTAGAACTATGAGATTAGAAACTTCGAACGTAGCGGTCTCATTTGTGTCGTAATAATTGTCACCTTGAACTGAAGGATCCACCACTTTGGTGGTCCGCCTGTGTGCGTCGGTGCGAACTCCCTGTAGGGCGGTGCGGTGCCGCTACGCTGCACACGACCGAACCGAGCCAGCAAGTCCTCTCGCCAGCCTTGCCCGACGTCCGTGGGGCCCATGGCATCGCCCCTCAACGGCAACCCAAGCAGGTACGACACGTCCTGCAACGTAGGCGCCATCTCGCCCACAGTGAGGTGGAAAGTGTGTGTCTCCGGTCTCCATCTGTCTACTAGTGCTGCCAGGAGGGAGAAGTCGTAGCTGAAACGTGGTCGGTCTCCCTCGACCAACCGAGCAAGGGGGAGCAGGCCTGAAGCACGTAACCTAAATAAAAGCCGGGTTAGTGCACCATTGTATATATTTCGATGCAATTCAATATATCCAAAAAACATAAAAAAGAACGTGAAGCGAACCTCGGTAACCAGCGATGGTCCAAAGCCATCGTCTCCATCGGCACCCGTGCACGGAACTGTCCAAGCGAACAACCCAAAACAGCACTGAAGTACGACCGATGCTTCATGTCCGTAGCTGCATCGAGCAGCTGGGGGGTCACGTAACCCTGTGGGGCAGCCATCGCTACAGAATGATTGAAATCGTTAGTCCTCGTTAAAACTATAAGACATTTAACAAAAACATTAACAAAATATTGCATAAAAATGAGCATAACATCGCATAGAACTAGCAGAAAATTAACAGAAGATATTAAAAACCACGAGCTATTAAAATCCACGATTAAAACGGGCAGCACCTATTACAATACATGATTAAGACAACAGTTACAAAGTTATAATTAAGATCATAGGTTACATAGTTATAATTTGAAATCCACGAGCTATTACAATACACGATTAAAACAACAGTTACATAGTTATAATTAACATGACTTACACGTCATGTTATTCAAATACATGGCACCAACTAAATGACATTAAATGACTTCATCGGTTCGACCCCGATTGCGTTGACCTTGGCTCGATGATCCAGTCTCATGTATGTTCCCTGTGGTTCCTTGAGCTGTACTATTGCATTTCTTGTACGAGTGTCCGAACTCATTGCATCTGGAGCAAATGACAACTCGTGGCCCAGCTTCGGCGTCATCCATGTTGTTACGAATGCGACGGGTTTTACGTCGGCCAATCTGTTGTTTCATGTCTGGATGGGGATTGGGAATGAAATCAGGGGCACCATCTGGAGTACTGGTGAAATTTCCGGCCATGGCGAACCCATATATCTCGGACTTCCAGGTGTGATAGATTGCATCCTTCATGAAATAGGGCGACACAAACATACGGGCATTCAAACCTCCAGCCTCTCCACACGCAGCAATGACATGTGTACAGGGCCTATGGTATAACCTCGGCTTGTGGCAGGTACAGACACAATGGTTATTGTACAAGACACATTCTTGCACGTGTCTTTCATGATTTCCTCCTCTCCGTCCTTTGTCCCGACAAAAAACCTCGAATCGATGCTCAGCGACACCCATGTTCCTGACACGGTGACCTGCGGCTTTTTTGTTTGCTTTTTCCATATACTCAGAGAATTTCTGGCCATATATGAGGCCGTGGTCCAGAAACACCTTCTCAGCTTTAGGATAGCGTTCCCGAAAATATTGTGTTGTGCGGTATATGTAAAATTCCACAATCCCAACCAGTGGCATACTTCTGCTGCCACGTAGGACCCAGTTGTACACCTCTGCAAGGTTCGTGGTCATAATACCATAACGAGCACCTCCTTCATCATGCAACAGAGACCATTTCTCCTTCGGCTCATGCTCAATCCACTCAGAAAACGACTTGATCGAACGACCAGGCCTCCGTCGCACATTCGGACCGTCAAGACCCACGTCTTCCATTGCAATTGGCTCTTCATGTTCTGCATTCACACCCCTGCGTCTTAGTTCGGCAGCCTGCTTGTTCGTGAGCTCATCGAGCTTTTTCCACAGAACATTGAATTTCCTTTCTTGATTCTGACTGCAAAGCCTCTTAAAAAGAGTGGTTAGTTTCTTACTCTTGAACTGACTCTGAAAATTTGCTCCCATATGTCTCATGCACCATCGACTCTTCAAATCAACCCACTTCGGTGTTCGTTGACGTTGTACAGATCCTTCCTGTAAATCTTGCACTGCTTGCATAATGCCTTTGTGGCGATCATGAATGACACACACATCTTGCCGATCCTGAACAATACATGACTTGATCCTCTCTAAAAACCAGTACCAGCTGTCTCCGTTCTCACTCTCAACAAACGCAAAAGCAAGCGGGAGAACCTGATTATTACCATCTGCCGCAATGGCAGTCAACATGGTGCCCTTGTACCTCCCTGTTAGGAAGGTTCCGTCGATGCATAGCACTGGGCGGCAGTACTGGAATGCATTGATGCACGCCGCCAATGCAAAGAAAGCGCGCTGAAGAACGCGCTTTGTGGGGTCTTCAGGCAAATTATAGTGCTTGATCTCAAAGTAACTACCGGGATTACGCTGACATAGTATGTGCAGCACACGTGGGAGGTTGTGGTAGGATGCTTCATACGTTCCCCATCTCATTTCCAACGCCTTCTGTTTCGCCCTGTAAGCTTTGCTGTAACTTATTTTGTATTGGAAGTCATCTTCAATGCTGTTGATTATTGACTTAGGCTCATATCCTGGATTATTTACTATCTTTGAGTACATATGTTGAGCCACAAAATCAGCTGTCAAGTTACGGTGCTGAACTTCTAGCTCTTCAAGGATGCATGTATGATGTTCAATTTTTGAAACTGACCAGAAAGTATCATACTTTCCCATATATGCATGGACCCTAAAAGGACAATCATCTCGTATGCACTTCACATCATACACTTGCGGGCTACTCTTCACAACTCTGAACTCTTTCTTCAAGCTTTTGGCCGCCCATCTTTGCACAGCCTCTTTCAGTTCTATCTTGCTATGGTAAATAGCACCCACAGATACTTCATTCTCACTGTACTCCCATGGCACTGTTTCACCTTCATTCACCAACAGTTGAGAGTGATCATAGTTGTTCCATTGACTTGGAACTTGCACCGGCCTATCATCGTCATTATCTGAATCTTCATCACCATGTACATCACCCTCGGTGTCCTCCCGCTGCATCTGTTCAACCAAACCTGGAATGTGTTCACCCTCATCTACCTCACCCCTTGGCTCCCGAACAGGTTGGCTTCCTTCAGCTTGGTCATCATCGCCTATCTCATTAACCTCATTGACATTGTTTTCTACCACTTGTTCAACTATTGTGGCCTCATCATAGACATGTGTGGTTTGTGCTTCAACAATCACCTTCTCATATGCTTGCACAAAAAGAACCAGAGGTAAACCACGCCGCAGGCTAACATCAACAAACCTCTTCCAGAAGGTGGTATTATCTATTGGAACTAATTCCCAATAAACAGGGGACGAGGTCCTGGTTGTTACTGCTGAAATGTGCAATTCACATTCATCAGCATCCAACTTGAAACACTTCATGAACCAGTTATACACCGAACGGAATGGCCTTTCAGTTGCTCTGTCAAGCCCTTTTGTCACTGACCTAAATCCACTCAAATCTACCCCAAACTGACCGTAACGTATCTCTCCTTGACCATAGTAAATCTGAAAGTATGTTTTTTCCGACATGACCTGAACAAATGTGACAATGCCAAAATCTATACTTAGTACATATGTAACTGCATATATTTATATACACACGTGATTTTACATAGATTTTACACTTATTCTAATTATTGAATATTTAATCTAAAGCGCGTTTCCTAAACATTCAATACAAATACTGTAAATTAACATGAAATTTTACTAAATAAAACTAACATAGCGCTAATGTTCATAGAAACTAACTGCTACTAGTGTAATCAACTCCGTACCTATTATATGAAATGAGACAACTAATATCACGTATCACTAACACCACTAATATTACCTAAACTAATATAAGTAATTGTACCTAAACCACTAACACTATCAGCATTACATGGAATGACATACCGGTAGCAGTAAAACTACAACCAGCGCATGAAATGCTATGCTCACCGCCGATCCGCCGCCGCCGGCCGCGCCGCCCGCGCCCGCGCCGCCCGCCGCGCCCGCGCCCGCGCCGCCCGCCGCCGCCCGAGCCGCCGCCGCCCCCGCCGCGCCGCCGCCCGAGCCGCCGCCGCGCCTTCGCCCGCCGGATCCCGCGCTGCCGTCTCTCGCGCCTTGGCCAGATGCGGAAGCACCACGGCTCGGGGGGGGTTTTTTTTAGGGGCAAAATAACGCCGGCTGGGGCGGCGGTTTTTAAATACCGCCGTCTCAGCCGGCGATTTTTAAAAACCGCCGGTGCAGCCGGCGTTTTTTTTACCTCCGGGCCCACCCACTACGCCACGCCCGCAGCGCTGACAACATCACGCCGTCTGAAACGGCGGTTTTTAAAAACCGCCGAGCCGGCCGGCGGTATTTAAAAACCGCCGTTTCAGGCGGCGGTATAAGGTTATTTTTGTAAATTTTCGAAACTTCCAAATATTTTTGCAAAAAACGATTTAAATAAATATAAAAATAAAAAAATTTCCATTTCCGGAGAAATAAAATCCGCAACAAAAAAATTCAAAAACCAACCTCTCCTCTCCATCGCCGGCCACCCACCAGGCCACCACCACGCGCTGGCTCCAATGGATCACGCCGCCGAGCACCTCGACCCCACGGCCCCGGCGCCCTCGTCCGCCTCCTCCTCCGCGGTCGCTGAGGTCAACGCATGGCTGGCCTCCCTCGCCGCGGAGGCCGGGGGCGCGGGCGGGGCGGGAGGGCGAGGCGGCGGCGCGGCCGCGGAGCTGTCGCTGGGGCCTGACCCCACGCCGCGGGGGGTGGCGTACCTCCGCGCCCTGGCCGCGGCGTCGCAGGCGCGGTCCCGCGCCGCAGGGATCGCCGCCGCGGGGCTGCGCGCGCAGGCGGCCGAGTACCGCGCCGAGGCGGCGCGGCTGCGGGAGGCGCTCGAGCGGGCGGGGCTCTCCAGGGACGCGCTCCCGCCACCTGCGGCCGCAGCGGCGCGCGCCGTCGCCGCCGTCGCCAACCTCCTCGCCATCCGCGACACCGAGATGAGCAGGTGACTCGTTGCGCTAGGGTTCTGGGTATCGAATCGAATTACCGAAAGGACATGGCTCTTAGTTGGCGCAGTAAGTGAGAGATCTGTACTTCTGGTGGGTACATTTGTTCAGGGCTTTGGGACTTTATCACTGGCACTGTCGCACCGAGTAGCAAAACCAAGGCACGGCTGGACTCACTCTGCTATTTTTGCATTTGTGTTTTGGTTTGGATCCACACTAAATTGAGGCTAAATTAGCACTACTTCCTGCAACCTGAAGCAAAAGTCTAGATAGGCGGACATGTAAAATTCTGTCCTCAATGTTGTATATACAACCTATGTATAGAATCTGATTTTGTAACTTTATCACCAACTCTGAGGAAGCCGGTTAACAGATATCAGTGGCATTTTCGTTTTGGCTGCTGTAGGAACTATTACAATTTTTTTAGTTTTTCACTTTTGATTAGTTTCTAATTTTATTTTCATGCAGCTTTGTCGTGGCAAGTGCAGACTTGTCACTGAGGCGAGCAGAGGTGGAAGAGAAGAGGGACAAAGTGCATAAGGAGTCAAAGGCACTACTTGATTACACGCGAAAGGCCATAAACAAGCTTACTGAGCTGAAGAAGTTAGTGGGAAACTGTTTGTTCATAGTTGTATTAAGGAGTGCTTACTAAGCATTGTCACCAGGATTTATATGTCATGTTTGACAAGTATGTGTACTGTTTCTACTAGGATGCTAGAGAAATTTAAAAATGACGTGGAGAAGCAACAAGAGGAGCAAATGGCGGATTGGCAAACAAAGCTTGTTATGATGGACTCCAAGGAACGGCAGTATATCCTCCAAGTCTCAAATTATAAGGTGACTAGCATTTTGTATGATTCATATATTTTGTTAGGTGTTGACGGCAGTCAGTAAACAAACTTGTGCTACTTTATATTGCTAAAGAAACCTATGTTTTTTTTTCCTAGAAACTGCCAACTATTGCGAAAGAAAAATCTAGTTAGTAAGATATTGATTTCTTATTAGATAATAGGTAGGGTAATACAATATATGATTGTTGAACTGAATGTACAACATCTAAATCACTCGAGGGCTTGTTTGGATGCAAGAGATTGGAGGGAAATGAAGTGGATTGAATCCCCCTCTATTCAAATTTGACTAGTGAGGGATTGAATCCCCTCCAATCCCTTCAATACTCTTGTATCCAAACAAGCCCTCAGGGTATTTCTGGAAGCTCTTGATAAACTTACCTTAAATGTTACGCAATTAGGTATCCAGCCCTTCTGTTTGAACTTGTTTCAGCAAGTGGTATTAGTTCAAATACGCCTATTGCTGGATTTGTTAACTTAGTAGGATTGAACCTCTAATAAGTGTCCAGGGGACATGTCTTTGTAAAGGTGGGCTGAAGCAGTATGTAATTGATAGCCTAAGCTTAGGTAGTGTTTGGTTTGTGGGATGTGACGAGACGGTGATGCGATCCAACTTTATGAGGTGTTTGGTTTTAGGGCAGGTGGGATAGAGTCATCCCCTGTGGGGATATTCCCATGAGGATGAGATTCGGGATGATCTAATCCCTCAAAAAAGGTGAGGCGAATTGGGAGGAAGCAGGTCTTTCTTTGCATGACAGGTGGGACCCAGTGTAAATGTATCCACCCTATCCGATCTCAATCCCCTCCAATCAAACAGGAAACAGAGATGGCTCATCTCTCAAGCTAAAGATCTCGCTGGGGCCTTCCCGTTCTAGAAAACTAGGAAAGAACCATCTCATCAATGCTGTCTCCAAACCAAATTCTACCTTAATCAATAGTTCTTGGTTCTATGAGCAACTGAGCATATCCCTCGAATACATATGCCAAGGTTAAAAAAAACGCTAGGCGTTAGGCGGGCGCTAGGCCTCTGCTGAGCGCCTAGGCGGAGTAAACATAGATTAAGCTTTTGTATTTAATAAATATAAAGGAAAAAGAAAAAAAAGAAGAAAATAAGGAAAAGAACCCAATCGGCCTGCTCTGATCTGGCCTAGTCAACCCACTACTTGCCCTCACACCCCCACTACTTGCCCTAATGCCCCTTCGATCCCAACTATACTCTCATTCCCGTATGTACCAAGCCGCCGCCACAACTTTCCTTCCCCATTGCCGCTCCACTCTCCTTCCAGAATAGCTCAGATGACTTTCCTCTGCGAGCTGCTCCTCTCTGACATCAGCTACATTCCTGCCCTTCTCCCTCTCCTTCTTGCCTAGAACGATGGGCAGTGGTGGCATGACAGGCTCCTCTCTCTGATGGCCGCATCACTTGCCCTTTCCTTGCCGGGAACTCACTTGCTGTGGTGCAGTGGTGTGACCAGTGACCGTCTCACAGCTCTCCAGTGAGCTCACACCATTCCCTTGTCCTCTGGTCTGCCAGATTGCCACCGCCTAGTTCTCTCCTCCAGCATGCCGCACAATTTCTACTCCATCTGTGCACCCAGGGTTTAATTGGACGCCTAGGCCCTAAACGAAGCGTTGGCCTCTGTTTAGCGGTTACTACTGATTAATCACGTTTTTTTTTCCGAACACTTATATGCTAAGATACCTTCAGATTTTTGCATGTCGAGATAAGAATGTAGAGTTGTATACCCTTGACTGGATTGTTGGACATAAGAATGAAAACAATGTGTCTAATATGAAGCTTTGAACTGATGATGCACATTTATTTTCCTCCACTACCTATTTTCAATACTGTGATGGATAGCTAGTGATGAATGAAATGAAGTGATATGATCATGAATTCAATAATCTGACAAAGATTTGATATTGTTACTGCAAAAAGTTGGCATAATCTTTTAGAGCTAACATGGTATTCTCTTTTCATTCATACCATATTGTTATAATATTTCCAGAGCTATTTGCCCCTTTGTAGGCTAAGTTTGTGTGCTATACTTGATTACATACTGCTGTCTGATTAGGAAATCTACTTCAGCACCTTTAAGACTTGTCGTCTTATATTTTATCAGGCAATGCTTAACCGAGTGGGATATACACCAGAGATCAATCATGGTGTGTTGATGGAAATGGCTGAGCATAAGAAGGATCTTGAGAGGAAGACAAAACCCATAGCTGATACATTAAGAAGCTACCAGGATTTACCTCCAGTATGACTTTTGCCTATCGGTTTATTCTTTTTTCTTTTCTGATGGAATCTGTGGCTAATATTTAGTACTTCGGCAATTGTAATCAGGATAAAGCACTAGCTGCACTAGCTATAGAGGACAAAAAGAGGCAGTATGCAGCTGCGGAGAAGTACCTAGAAGACGTGTTGCAATCTGCTCTAACCACTACTGGCCTATGATGTGCATAGATTTGTTTGGTGTATGTTACAGTTGATGTTTGCATGGTTGAAGGGTGCAATGGTAATTAACTTGCAAGCTGTAACTTGGTTCTATTATTTTGTTGACATCCCTATAACATGTTTTCCTAACTAGATAAATTTTCACCATAGAAATTAAGTTCTGTTACAGTTGTGATCTCATCGACAACCAAGACACTCTGAAGACAGCTGCATGTGAATGTGATTTTGGAATTTGGATTACCATGGTGATCTGTTGAATCAGCGATCATGTACCATGGTGATCTGTTGAATCAGCGATCATGTTTGTCTACTGATTTGCTGACATGTTATGTTTTAATGGACATACATTTATGATATGATATGGATGTTCTTGTTTTGCTTGCCTTTCATGCATTGTGGCATGTACATCCCGATTTTGTTCATGGCATCGAAAAAAAACCTCAACTGTGGAGTTTAACAATTGGCCTGGTGTCTAGTGAATTATGTAAGATTATTATATGTCTTAAATTAACATAGTGGAATGAGGGCAATCAATCTTTTCAGTGGCATTAATTATTTAGTTCTAATCTTGTATCAGTTGATGCTCTAGCTCATATAGATATTATGCCGTGCACCAGATTTTGAAGGCTGCATAGGATTGTTTCAAGTGTCCAAGGAAAGTAATTGTGCTACATCCACTAAAGCTAACATATTTCATTTTCCTTGAAACCATGAGAAATTTGTATTTTTTTCCTTTCACATTCTATTTTGTACAGGACATTTGTGTTTCATTGCATTATGACAAATTTGTATCCTGTAAACAGTGCATGATGTGTGTATGGTCTACTATGGTGAGATCTCAGAATCAAATTTAGTTATGAGAAGATATGCAGGATTCTTTAATTTGGTTGTTTTTAGTTAGTTGTCCTTTTCTGCTGAAGCTAATTAGTGTTATATTTCTTTCAAGAAATGACAACTAATTTTGAAACTTTCTGCATTTGACTTTTTTTTCGCACTCTGTTAGATATTGTATTATTTTTTAAATGAATTTCCGTCCATATTCGTTACAGATTTCTATGGTTTGATCTAATAAGTAGTACTACTGCCATTCTTTTGTAATTTACAGAACATAGGGCTAGTTTGGCAAAAACTTATTTACCTTAGCAATTGAAGTGGATTGGGAGAAAAATGATCAAAATTTTTCTTGGTCTTACCGGAAATGGTTGATCCAGAAATAGCCATAGAAAAATTGTAGCGTTTCACTAGTAGTGAGGGGGAGAGAGGGAGAGACGGTAATTAATCTAAAGCTAACTGTCATAGTCTAGCCCACCATTATGGCAGGTGCTATATTTTTTCTACAGGCAAGTTTGTACCTTTTCCTTTTTTTACACGTTGCTACATCTGTTCATAAATAATGTATGGTGTGATTCTCACAACTTTGATAATTCATTTTATTAAAAAAATATTTTCAAACATGTAAAAACACAAGACATACTCAAATTACTTTTAATGACAAAGCAAACTGCAGCAAAATAAATGATAACTTGTGAAACTTTTTAAATAAGCCAAATGATTAAGGGGCCGTTTGGTGCGGCTTCCGCCGGCTCAGGCTCCGCATGTAGCGTGACATGGCGTGCACATGCCTCCACACTGTAGCGTAGCAAGACGTGCAGAAGCCGGTGCAGTGAAGCTAGTCTTAGGCGGCTTCACCGGCTCCTCATTGTTTTGGGCAGGAGATAGAAAAAAAGCTTCCGTTGTGCAGTACGTGACGTCAGCTCACTGGGAGAAGCCGGAGCCCTTTAGAGCCGCACCAAACGGCCCCTAAAATCGTGGAGAAAGTCTACCGTATTATGCATTTGGTCACGGAAAGAGCAATACACTTCTTTTGCATTTTTACCTTGTTCAACCATTTTGTTAGCTCATGCATGTTAGCCTGCCACAGCTTCCTCGGAAATAGAAGGTTTTGTTATCATAGCTGTATTGATAAGCGAAATTGAAGGAAGTGGTTCTAATCTCAGTTTATTAGCGTGCAGATAATAATGATACTGACTGGCTTTGGAACTTCCCTTTTCATGAAAAATTGGTGCCTGTGATCTGCGAATATATTATATATATATTCAGATATGTCTGTAAGTGCTATATTTTCTTATATGAGAGACCGTGATGTTTGTGCTGTGTGATTTGAGTTCTTGAAAACTGATATTTTTCTGGTGCTACATCCAAGCCGTGGGAAGGGATGATGTTCTTGGCCAACTTATTTATCACTTAGGTCTTGGCGTAAGTAGTGAAAGACACAAAATGAGTGATAATACATATCATAGTTTTGAAGCCTCTCATCTGGATACAGCTGTGGTATCTGTTCATGTACATACACACGCGCACACTACCCACGGACACCACACACTCACACCACTAGTACACAACCAGACCTACAACTATACTCAGATATCAAGTCACGTCCCTTGTGAGATCACCGAAGTCTAGTCCAGACTTCGTAAGCGATTGGAGCATCGCAGTCCCTTTGTAGCACCACGCGTGAGAGGCTGCACCTGCAGATTTATTTAAGGACCCGTGGCCCTGGCGAGGCACGCGAGTGTGATTCCTAAGAATCGAACCCGGGTGGGTCGCTCGCACGCTGGCTGAGCTGACCACCCGAGCATCAGCTCGGTCCTCAATACATATTATAGTTAACCTCAGATTTAGTCCATCATTGTATATCTTGGTTCCAAAATATGTGTCACCGTGCATATTTTTTCTAATTGGAAATTCAGACGGATCACGTGACTTTTAGCTACAATTTGCATTTTTTCTTTTGGCAATTAATATGTTACAAATCCAGCTCCTTGTACCGTGTTCCATGATTTGTTTTCCCTCCTAAGAAATGCAATGAACAAAAGTATATTTGCTATGATGATTATAACTCGTAAAGAATGGACTGCATCCTGGAATACTCCTCTCACACCCTTTTCTATATGCTTGCTGGATATCTTCTACAGTGACCCACATTCTATGGGGTATCCGTTAGGAAACCTCCTTGAGTCAGTGCAATAGTCATAAATCTTGTGCTTCTCATTCAGGTCCTTCAGTTGCTGCTGCCCCTCCTCATCCAACTCCTGGTTAAACCAACTGCTATCACCAGAACCCTGGCCGCAAATCCAGGCTCTGTTGTATGGGACACAAGCGTTGGCGCTGTAGTTCCGGAAGGAGGCTGTGAAGGGTGCCTGGGACCAGTCAGTTTTGATTAGTCCCCCCTGAGTTGCCCATTCTTCAGCATCCCAGATGCTGGCATATAACCTCATAGGCTGATGGAGTGGGAAGGGAATATCATCCCTCATTTGATTCTTCATCCGTCGGATTGGTCTGCCATTAACAAGTATCCTGCATTTGTCCCAACCACAAACATATGGAACAATTTCAGATAAATAGATGTTGCACAGAACTGCCAAAAATGCACACATATGCGCCTTAGTAGTGCTGTATAGAAACTAGTAACTCCAACTAGATAAGGTGCATATATACTTACAGGATCATATGTGGGTTCCATATGATTGAGTAGGTGTTGAAGTCTTCAGTGGGATCAAACCAAAGACGATACTGCATTTCTCGGTCACCTTTCCCTCTTGCATAGATGTTGGTGTGCAGGGTATATGGTTCTCCAGTGGCATTCCCCAGGAACTCGAGGTCAATCTCGTCATGGTACTGCCATGGCCCCTCTGTTACCATCTGTTTTCAGATTGACAAAGAATATTGGTAAGGCTATATGGATCCACACACAACCTGAAGGCCTGAACGATGATGGTACTTACATATACTGTGGTGACAGTGCCAGCCGAGTTCTTGGGAACAAGCTTCATGTCAATGTCGAACCTCCCAAAGAGGTATTGGCTCTTTGAACGAAATGCAGAAGTCGTCCAGCAGTCGAGGGACAGTGACACGGTTTGGCGGCCGGCACTATCGTAGAGCACCTGTGTATTGCCCCACATCATGTCAACCTGGTCGGTCATGTCGCTGATTGCTGGGTAGATGGTTAGGATGACAGTGAAAGCCGCTAGAGAGGCTACCAAGTGACCCCTAGAATGCCACATGGTATCGTTTGGTGGTTATTAGTGAGGGCCGAGTGCAGTGGGCAGATTGTGAGTGTGATGCATTTGAGAGGATCTGGATTTATATAGACTATACGAAGGGAGGCAAGGGTGTCCAAGTATGAATAATTAAGATCTAACTAGGTACGTACTTAGATTCTTGGATGGCGTAATAAACTTCACATAATTGGCTGGCCTGTGCCCTCTGAAGATGCAGGAATAAAAATTGATGGAAGTACTAGAATTAAAGCTTGAGCAGGATGCCCACTTCACGGTGCCTTTTGCATAGAGGTGATAAAAAGGTGCCTAAAATTTTGCCTGAACATTTTAAGGATCGGGTCCAAAACGAATCACATCATATTCCTATTCATTTCTGAACTAAAATCATCAATAGCTCATTTGGATTGTGAAGAAACATTTGAATCATGACCCCCTTCTGCCAAGTGCCGACCTATGCTGGCCCCCCGAAGCAGGATAAATGTTTTAGTTACCTTATGGTGCAGTTTCTGTGGATGATATTCCTATATCAACTCAGTTGTCATATAGGGCATGAAACATGTAGTTTCTCCAATCCTGAGGTGTGCTTATGCTCTTGAAAGATAGTTTGTAGTATTCCAAACATGATATAGGACGTGCGGTACTGATAGTCTTTTAAGATCATCCGTTGTAAATAATCAGGCAGTGTTTATTAGAAAACTTCACTTTTCCTCTTTTATCTTTTTTTTTCTGATACTGGAGCAATATAGTATAAAAAATTTATTTCGTCAACCAGGTTGGCAGATCTAACAGGTTATTAAAGAATTAATTCCTCAGGTTTAGAAATCCATTTACTAATGCAAGTGTTGTTCAGTAAATAAATCAAATGATCTGAAGTCAAACAGGCAAGTCACCTGTGGATCACATTGGCATGCACGCTGAGTCTGCACTCTACAAAGGAAAATCTTACATGAACCAGTTATTCTTTGTGTTTGCGCACTGCAAAATTTTCACCAATGCATAGAATACGCACAGTTTATGTGCTACTGAAATTCGTTAAGCTCCGTTTAGTTCTTTGGAAACTTAAATACATATACAAGTGATGTACCTCATCAGTTCCGATTGTCAAATGCCAACACATACAGTAATTTTTCCTTTATTTGTGAAGATCACCTGCTGAAAATCTTAATAGCATATAGTATATCACATTTCGTATTTAATCTATTTTTGATCCTGAAGCGCATCTTTTGTATACAGTATCTGTATCTGAACCTGTATCTAACTTTACTGTTCCAAGTAATGTATCTTCGTATCCTAGTGCATGTTAGAGTGCACGGCCTGGCCTAGCTTGCCATACTTATGAGCCATCGCCATACTAGGTGTATGCCCATCAGAGCATCAGAGTCCACATTCAGCCAATGTCTTGTGCCTAATTCAACAAATTAAAAAAAATAGTCCCATAGATGAAGCCATGATGTTTTCTCACCTGCCTCTCTCCACCATCAATTTCCTAACGTGCAGGTGGCTAGCGAAACTTCATATATGTCAACCCTCATCGGATCATTACTGATTGTGCTTGTTACTAGTTAACTAGGGTTGTATGACACATTGATCTGAAGCTAAAACCTTGTTTGGTTTAGAGAGGGTTCAAGAGGATTAAAGAGGGGGAGGGTGTTAAATCCATTTCAAATCAAAATTGTCCTCAGTAAACAAGCCCTTATGGTGAGCACTTAGTAGCCACTCTGCAAAAATACAGATTGGTGAGGCCATATGGTTCCCCAGATATATTTCCAGTGCACTCAGCTCCAACAACTGTTCTCTTTGATTCTTGTAAATCAACCCTTTTCAATAAAATTCTCTTATGCTAATATAAAAGGGTTTAGCTGATATGTTTCATTTGTGCATTGACTTGAACACCACTGCATTATTTGGTATGTACCTACATACACGTCTTTGACTTTGTAAGAAACCATTGGATACCTGGCTGGAACTGTACCTGAAGTATTTAAGTCCGTGCACCTGTAGCTGTCACACAAGCACACTTCTAAGGTGTCACGGGGCTGTAATTCTTGGAACACATAACAAAATATTACAACTTCTTCCACCTTAACTACTAGTGCCTGTGTTATATATTTTTTATATATCTGAATGGGCATAGAGATTGCTTCATTTTAATGCTTCAATGACTTCTATTAAGAATCATGCAGGCCTCATGTTTGGATTCTCAAGTTTCTAGACACATCGACTGGGTGCAACAATATGATACTCTCTATTTGAAATTTGTAGAATCAATGGAGTCAGACAAAAAAGTATGGCAGAGGTAAACTATAAGAAAAGAAGGAAGAAAAATGTCACACTCGATTTTAGTGGGAAAATCAAGTGCTAACGATGTATGTGCCAGAATCAAAATCACATACACAATGACGTCATCAATAAATATCATAAAATAATAGTAATATTTATTACAAATCCATTGTAATAACGAATGACGATAACACAGTGGAAGTGTCTCATAACAAAAGACAACAAGGCTGGTAGCGTCCATGCTCCACAGGCAAACCGACCGGGGCTTCACGCCTAGAACTCATTGTAATCCTGTAGTTCCTAGCGGTAATCACCACCTTCTCCATCTCCTGAGCGGCGGTTGCAATGTATGCAACATAATTTGTTGAAGAAAAAGCAAGGGCGAGTACATGCCGTACCCAACAGTATCCTGTTTAGGCAAAGTAGACTAGCTTTATAGTGGATTGGCTCAAAAAGCAGTGTCATTTTAGTTGGTCATATTTTATTTAGCATGATAGCAAACCCATCCCATTATTATGATATAACATAAAGAACTGAAGTAAAGCATCATAAATAAAGTAACAGTGATCAACGTCACAACCCAAATCACAAGTAAACCACTATATTCTGTGAGGGTCCAGGCTGCTCACAACCGTGAGCATGGCTAATTTATCAGTTTAAAACACTTTCGAGAGGTTTAACGGCTTTATCCATGGGCCGTGATTCCCATATGCCTAAGGTGGATCAGACCATAAAAACACTTTCTTTGATGTTTCAGCAAGGTTTCACTGTGGGGCCTTTACAAAAGAGTTACTAGAAGGCAGGAGCACGTGCGGTTCTCAGTGCTAGCATGGAACTCCCCTCCAAGTGGTGACTAATGAAACACAACGAAAAACCCAAACTGCACCCCCAGGTAGGGCTAGGCCCATGCTACCCCTAGACTTTTTTTAGGAAAGCTAACCTCAAATTAGCTCCTCTAATTAGTTAGCCAGAGACGTCCCATTCTATACACGGTGTACTGTTTTCCTAAGTGGCCGCTTGGTGAGCCGGTTCGTACGGTGAAGCACTTGGAGCATTAAAACAACACATGCCCAAGCCCCCAACAACAAGTTGCTAAAAAGCCAACTTCAACCAACAAATAAACATAAACTTAAGTAAGAGTAAATACTTCCATCATCACATCATGTTCATTTTAAGGGTTCAGGCGCTAGCAAGGAACTACACATCACAGTTCCATAGGATGAATCATGGACATGAAAATAAAATGGCTTGGAATCCTTAGATCGAGATGCTTGGTTGTGCGATAAAATAAGTTTTCAATGTAAATGGGACAAGATAGGTCAAAGGCCACTTGTCTTCTTCAAACTACTGCTCAGGGTCTTCCCCAACTTGTTCTTCAACGTACACAGGTTGCTCCACGTCTACACGTAAGGACACATACAAGCAATGAGCACAAAACAGAAAAAAACAATACACCATTCAATGCATACAGATGGTAAAAAGGATTTAGAATTGTTGTACTTATTGCTACGAATCCATAGGTTTGAGAATCACTCAAAACGGAGCTAAAACGAAGAAACGATGCTTAAAACAGAGTTGAAAGGGCTACTTTGCAGAGAAAACTGTCGAAAAAGACTAAACCATGAATGTTTTGAAAGTTCGAGGGACTTATGCACTGAAACGTGGACTGCGGGTTGATTTTGAAGAAAAGAGAGGCCTTTTTACAAAACTGCGATGACGGTGAGCCACGACGCGACACATGGCGATGCGCGGCTGGGTGCATCAGCTACGGCGGTAGGGATCCGTTGCGGGTGGCAGCGATGCGGGCAGCAGTGCAGCTCCACTTGGAGGTTGACACATGGTGGGTGGCGTGCACGGCACACGTCGGTAGGCGGGTGGGTGGTGGGGGAGGAGGGACGCATCTCCATTATGCGCACATAGACCGAGGTGTCCTGGCCTGTCGCCGGTTGGCTAGGGCGCAAGGTCCACGCAGCGTAGAAACCAGAGTGGACGGGTATGGAAAAGGACGACGACGTGAACTTCAAGGTTCGCTAGGGAGAGAGAAAAAGAGAACTCACCACAAAAACTTGGATCTATGGAGAACCAGATAGCCCCCTCGCGAAATGGAGACCATCCCAACACACAGATCTTGATGAGACAAACGCATTGATGCCCTCAGTTGCAGCTGGAGATGAACCGACGAGAAGAAATCCCCCGCCAAAGGTTCGCTGAGTTGGGAAGACATGGACTTTTTTGCCTAGATATTGTGCATTCAGAGCATGAACTCGGGAAATGGTGTGCTGATTTGGGACGAGGGCATACAGATGAGCAAAATAGATATACATATGTGGGGTTTGGGCTGATCTGTTTTGGGTCTTTTGCTCATTTTCGATCTCGAATTTTCAATTATAGAATAAATCAAGCAATCATATCTGAGTCATGAGATAATGCTCTGGAGGCTTCCAAAACTCTAGGAAAAAAATCCTAGACATAAAATATTTGGGGCTCAACGAACTCAAATAAAATATTTGGAGCTCATAAAAAGATTAATGAGAGCTTCTAATAAATAAAATTTGCTCGAGGAAAATGGGAAACATGTCCAGACAAATCTATAAAATTTGCAAGAAGCGTATAAAGTCACGACAACATATTTAAGAAATATTAACACTACCGAAACACAATGCAACTTCATGAATGCATCAAACATGGTTTTGACTATGATTCATGTAGTCAATTAATTATAGAAAAACAAAATATCTATGTCATGCATTGCTAAACCATGTCAGCTCTTAATGGATTGCATTTAAACCAGTAGAAACTTTAGGAAGTTAAAATCAAGGTGTTAGAGAAAACACTCATAAAAATACACATCATGAGAATCGAAGCTAAGTATGGGAAAACAAAAAACTCATCATAAAACTACAAAACATGAGAAACAAATCTGCGAGCTATTTGATAGCAGGGGTGAACTCTACAACGCTGTAGAAACAATATGACCATTATAGTAAGATACAAATGTATAAATAGATGTGAGATCAAGGTATGACAGCTCCCACATGACACATAATTCCACCCCTGAGTAGAACTGAAACTAGGTCACTTTTTTATTTTGTTAGGATAAGATTTTAATCTAGATTTACTCCATTTAACATATTTATTTATGTGGTACAAAATCATAATCATAAATATGTATTTTTAATATGAATCTAATGATATCACCTTTATTTTTCAAATGCCATGTATGAATAGAGAAACTAGCTTCCAAAGACTTGCTCAAAATGAATTGCGCTACTAATTTAAAAGCATGGAGTATTTTTTTAGTGATCATGCATCGAAAATTTAGTGTCAATGACTCAAGGGAAAGATAAAAACAATTATGCATAGGGACATGATACTTGTTCTCATTGAGTATTGTTATGGCACAATACATGATACTTGTATCCTAAGACTATGTTGAGTGCATTGTATCTTGTCACGATATCCAAAGATATAATCTCATATGAAAGTATAAAAGATACAACTATCTCAATTCATAATATCATGTATTGTATTTAGTTCCAAAAAATAATTAAACGCTAGGTGTGTATGAGAGTATCGATTGTAGTTTCATGTTCAATATCTATGTTTTCATGCCCAATGATATGTTATTCGAAATACAACATTCTTTTTCTCCTTTCTTAACTTCCTTGCAATATCATACATATGCTTCCATGACATCCATTAAATAAGTATTTTACAATAGTAGATTCTGGTCATGCTTCCTATGGACTCAAAATCACAATTGAGGATGCACTATTGTATCCTGATTCAACAAGTACTCCATTAAACTATATATATATTTGAAAAAAATGGTCCATATTGAAAACCATGATGACAATAAAAAAGGTTAAATGAATGATATTTTTAGTTGCTGATCTTATGAGGAAGGTGTTGACACAGAAAGCCGCTCTTCAGTCAGCTTCCAAAACCTTACCTAAGTTATTGGCAAAATTTTGGCACAAACGGAAGGTGACTCTTTGCCAATTGGCTCAGGAGGTTATAATTTTGGGTAGTCATAAGTACTAGAAAGAGTTTTTTCTTTCAAAAATGAAAGATTAAATTAAGCCAAGATCAAACATCAAGATGATATATAGTTTTTAGATGCTAACTTCCAGTCTCTGCAAAGCGCACATCCAAGGAAAAGAAAAGTTCACCGATCGCTCACTCATCTCTAGTAACATTCAATCCTAAGACTAGAACGTTAGCTATGAGGCTACGCATCCTAACAAAATGATAAACAAAATGATCACCCACTCTCTAGTGTCACTCAATCATAAGACTAGAACGCCAAACATGAGCCTCTGTTGCAAAGCTACCACAAAATAAAGCTTGTAAGTCTTGATTCTGTAACATATTCCACATTTGTAGCCACTAGATGGTAGTGAAAATAACCTAAAAAAGATTCTGTTTTCTCAAAGACAATATCATCCTTCTTAAGTCATGTGGACCAACACAAAGTTGCTGCCCCCAAAGAGGCCAATTACTTTATCCTCATATCCAAAGAAAACAACCATCCTCTGAACATATGATTAGTGCTATGATGTTTATCTAGATTAAAATCCAACTTAGTTAAACCCACACAACACAAATGGAATGACAATCAGAGAAGAAGTGCCTAATTGTCCCTTCTCTGTGAAAAACAACAAGATCTATTTCCTTGCCAACTACATTTTTGCCAGATTATCTTTATTAAGGATTAGTCCCCTTAGTAAGTACCATAAGAAGTTTTTTAATGTTTATTTAAATTTGAAACATATGTCCTTATAAATGCTTGGTAATGTAATTTGAAACATATGTCCATTTAGAGTTAAATTCCAATGAAAGCTATCATGTCCTTGTGATAAAGATATGTTAGCAAGCATGTTAAAATATCGTTCCATGCTTCTAGCTTAGGCCCAAAAACATCACTTCGCTTTTGTAAGAAAAATGGGTCCCAAGCCTTGTGCTTAGTGTGCTTTTTGTGATTTTGGTGGTTGAGTGACAACATGGACAAATTTAGGACCAATGTGTGCAGAAATGCATTCGTTGTACTCCCAAAGATGCAAGTGATGGACTTGGGGTACAAAAATCCTCATAGGTATGATCAAGAAGCTCAAGAGAAGTCTTGAAGATCGGTCATCGATGAAGTAAAACCAAGATGCCCTGACTCAGCGGTGAGAAGAAGATAGCCACTAACTAAGTACTCAAGACCCGCTGCAATTATATGCACTATGAGGTTTGGTGTCTTAACATCGAACGTATGGGCAAAATAAGTAGAGAGATGAAGGAGCGACCGTGTGCAAGTTGCATGCACCAGATGGTTCGGTGATCGACCAACGAACAAAACAAGCAGAGGAGTTGAAGGAGCAACCATGTGCAAGTTCCATGCACCAGCCAGTTAGTATAGCGCACACTAGATGTTCATGAGACACCAGACGGAGAAGACAAAACATGTTCAAATCAAGATCTTATGCGATTACATGCACCGGACAGTCCTATGATGCACACCGGATGGTCCAGTGATCGGCAACAGTCAAGTCAAGGTCCAATGATTGACTCTAACGACTAATCTTGGCATATGCATTCGGTGGTGTACACACCGGATGGTTCGGTGAGAGTTGTTTGCGAGCTGCAGCTTTCTTGTTTCTCCTATTGGCTTGTTTTGAGGTTTAGGCGAGTTATACCCCTTACCTAGCCTCCACAGTATGATTGGTGACTCCTGAGTTCATTCTAGTATGGAGACACATATTTTAAGTGCTCAATTCATTAAGGGAGCATAGAGTGCATACTTTTGCATAGGTAGTGTTTGCAAGTTCTTGCTTAGGTCTTGTTTAGCACATAGTCCTTTGTTGCGATCAAGTGTTGCAGTGAGATTTGTGAATCTCTTAGCATTCGTACTCGCGTCCATGAAGACTTATAAGTACAAGGCTTGCAATCTTGTGGGACCCTCCAAGTTGTGAAGTGCTGCCACCTTGCTTGTGAGAGGGAGAGAGGCCCTCGGTGATTTGGCCAAAGGCTCATCTTAGTAGGGATGGTTCAGAGAGCGTCCGAGAGAGGTTCATGGAAGACCCCTCTTGTGAGTGGGTGTGAACTAGGAATATCTGGATTATCTGACTAGAAGCCTTGAACCTTGTGAGGGTCACCTTGTGAGTAGGGTGTTAACGTTAATCCTTGCGCATATCAAGGCCATAGTCCTTGCATGGACTATGCATGAGCGAGGCCTTGTGTGGGGCTTTAATAAGGATTAGGGGAAAGGCTTGTGTGCCTTCTCGATGTCTCGAGAAAAAAAATCCCTATGTCTCCACCTAGTGTCATTGTTGCCACCATCATTGGGACTTTGTATATCTCTACCCAACTCCATAGCTTAAGCATTTATATTTTTGCAATTGGCCAGGCTACAAGGCCTAGCAGGAGTGAAGGTCCACACTGTCACTTTGGATTCCTACCATCGGCAGGACGCAGAGTCTTAGGCCATTTTTTTGGCGTGGAAGAGAAGAGTCCATATAGAGCAGGTCTGCGGTGCATCGGAGTCAAACATTTCGTTTTCCCCATTGATTCCTACTTGGTTTTGGAGCGTTCTAGGACGCAGGGGCAGCAATATAAAACCACTAATCAAGCTAAAAGACACAAGAATCAAGTCAAAGCAAAAGAGATATCCTTGATGAGATCAGATTTGTGATATGGAGGAACACGATGTTCACAACTAGGCAGTCATGCGGGTTATGAAGGGAGGGAGTTCAAGCATGTTTATCTAGCCATCATCTGTTTAGAAATTGCAACTTGCATTGCGATAGTTGTGGCGAACGACGGGAGACATTCAAGCTGGTTGACTTTATCATGTGCGAGTGATGTGATGGTCAACGGGACTTGCGAGGGGCGTGGTTGTGCACAAATGGTACATGGTGCAGAAACACGCTAGAGCATAGTACATGTTGGTATCGTGTGTTGTGGTGACATGTGTACTACTGGGCTCTAGGCGAGGTCACAACCGCGCTAGAGACATGATTTTTTCCGGTAGATGAGTTGTGGGAATAGGCAGTTTGAGTATTAGGAAAAATATCATTTGATGTAGGGATATTGGATTCATGGAAGAGTCTAATTCTGCTTGATGTGCTAGATGATAATGGTTCAAGGTTCTGAGGTGAGTTGAATAGGAGGACCATGAAGATCACGAAGGTGCCACGACTGTGATTGATAAGAGGAGAGAAGAATTTATGCTGGTAGAATTAGTTGCAAGATGCACCACCGAAGGTGGAGTCATGGAGAATGAAATTCTAAAGGTGACGAGTTTTGCACAGATTCATGGCTGTTCAAGTTAAGTAGTGGAAGGAGAAGACTCAAATCCGGTACAAGGAGGTTCACATATGGACGACTTCAAGGTGGAGCTTGTTAGATTTATGTTGAATGTGTATGCTTGAGTTGTATTATGGTTCTAGGTAAGGTTGTAGTCGAACCCTAATCTTTTTTAGATAATGGAAATAGAGTTTCTTGCATCATCTCTTGTTTAGATAGGATTAGACCAATTTTTATTACAACTCACACCAAAATATTTAACAGAGTTTCAATCACAGAAAAGGAAAGTCTAGCCACGTATGGCCAACCAAAAGAAGCAAACACTTGTAAAGCCACCATCTCTAAGTGTTGGCAGCCCTGAATGGCCACTTGTGTTTGATCTTCGTTTCACTGCAATTTGGCCCATAACCAGAGCCTATGAGTTCCCTAAAAAGTACATGTAGAAAGGATTTTGGTTGTCTTATAAAAACAATGTCTTTTCTAGATAGCCATAAAGACAGCACCTAACAGGAGTAAAGTGCTATGCTTTTGTCCACACACTGTTTCAACCAAAGATAAAAAAGGTTACCCACATTCCTTGGAGGTACAATCCCAAAAGACATACAGACTATTCGCCACAAAATTTTTGCATATTGACAGTCAAAAAGGAGGTGTTGTATAGTTTCAGTTTTACCACAAAAAGTGCATATTTTGTCCCCATGACAAATTCGCATACTGAGATTATCTTTGGTCAGCAACACCCCTTTCTTTAGATACTAAATAAAAATCTTGATTTTCAATGGTAACTTAGTACACCAAATGTCTTGTGACACAGAAATGTTTCCGTTAACAAAATACTTATACATTGACTGGACTGAAAAAAGACCCATTCTTATGAAGATTCCACATAAAAATATCATTCTCCTCTTGTAATGTAATATTCAAAACTTGAAGGACTAAGCTATGCCAATTTGTAAGCTTGTCTCCCAGCAGCACTATTCTAAAAAAGATGTTTAAAGGTGAGGAGCTTAGAACTTCTGCTACAGTTGCATGCTTATTCCTAACTATGTTGAACAATGAGTGATACTGATGTTTTAAGGGTTGGTTCTCTAGCCAAGTACCCTCGCAATATCTAGTCTGTGTCCCATTTTCTAAAATAAAGGATCCTAGATTAAGGAACTGGCTCTTGATCTCCATGAGGCCTGACCAGAAGTACGAGTCTCTTGGCCTCTTCTCAACTTGACTCAGGGTTTTGTTCTTAAGGTATTTAGGGCATAAATATGGGGCTGGCCCTCCTATAACCGCAAGATGCACTACTGCGGAACATGCCTTTAGCATCGGTTCGTAACCCCCTTATAGCACCGAAAACCATACCAACACTATCGAAGCGACACAAAAGACCCAGAGCATCAGCATCAGTGTTTGCGGAACGAAGGCAAGAACCGGTACTAAGGGTTGCCCAGTCAGGCCAGCTACGACGCTTAGGTAGGCCCTCATGTAGCACCGATTGTAGTAACCACCCGGTACTAAAGTCCTAGCACAACACGCGAGCGCGTCCTCCTTCTTGCACCGGGTTGTGTCACCAACCGGTACTAAATATATGGCGCCCACGTGCATGCTTGCACACTTTTACTACTGGTGTTATTCTCACCCGGTACTAAAATGATGCTTCCACATGTCCTCTTACAGTACCGGTGTTATTGTAACCGCTATCAAAGTAATGGCTCCCACGTGTCTACTTGCACTTTTTTTAGTAGCGGTGCTGTATTCTTGCCTGGTACTAAAGTGATGATAATCACGTAGTTAATTATTTATAGGGCCAATTACAAAACTATCCTCGTTTCGTCTTCTAAGTGTACGTTTGCCTCTGTTTTTTAGACTTTGCATATTTGCCCCTTCTTTTTCAATCTGAAATTTTTATTCTGCTTTAGGTTTAATTTTCTTTCTCTTCTTCTTTATTCCCTAGCTCTCTGTTGTAAACAGTGTATTTACTTTTAAGTTTAATTTATAACACAGTAGGGTCCTCCTCCTGTTTTTCTTCAAAAAAAAAAAAAATCTGAAACCTCAAATTGCCCCTATTTCCCTATTTTGTTAACAGCACATAACGGTGTTAAATGAAGGTCGAAAGGACATATACACCCTTGGCATGGATGACCTAGGAATTTGCATAACTGGACACGGTTTGGATATATTTCAAGCAATTACCGGCATATATTTGTAGCAAGTAACAAAATATATTTTTTTTTGCAACCAAACAGCATACAAATCACATAAAATATTTCAAGCACATTCAGAAAGAACGCATGTCCAGATCACATGAAACAAATGTGCATATCACACAGCGTATTCCATTCATTAGTCTTTGTTCATGCTGATTCAATCTATACACACAGCGTATTCCATCTGTTAATTCCATTTAGAATACAATTCCATTCACAAAGGTTGAGATTCAAAAGAGTTTACCTAGTATATGGAGGAATTGACTCCATATCTACTTCTCTAGTTGGACAGCCCGGCCTCCTGTGACCGTCCGGCTCCATGGCGACGGCCCGCGTGGCCACGGCTTACAGGCAGTGCCCAGCCACGCGCAGCCTGGCCTTCCACGGTGCGAGGGCCCCAGCGAGCAGGCGCAGCTTTCCAGACTCCGCGTGAGGGCACGCGCCGCGCGGCCTCCGGCGAGAGGCTCCCTGATGAGCGGGCGCAAGGCCCCGGCCTCTCGCGGCCTCACCACCGGCTCCTCGCGAACTGCACCCAAGCCGCGCGTGGCCCCGCCGTCTTGCCGTGCGGCGCACGCCCCGCCGGCTTCCCGTCAGCGGCGAGCGGCGTGTGGCTCGTTGGCTCCCCGCGAGCGGTGCGCAGAGGCTAGGCAGCCCCACCGCCCTGCGTGGCGGCGCCCCTCCGCCTTGCGGCCTTGCCCCTGCGCCCTTAGCCTTCCGCCACCGGTCCTCCCCCAGCGAGAGAACGAGCAGATAACACAGGGGCAGAAGAGACTTTCCTATCTAGATTTTCCATATTTCTTTTTCCTTTGTTCGGTGAAAGCTGTCCCAGTTCATGGCGTTGGAAATCAGGGGTAGACGCATGATTCGTTTTTGAAAAAAATGCAAACATGCAAACATTAAGAAAGAGAGGCAAACGTATAATTGCAGCAAAAAACCAGGGCAGACATGCAATTATCCCTTATTTATATATATATGCTGTTATACTGGTACTACATATTGTATAATAATAACATTATTGCATAATAATAGCACATGCATACGATAATAATAGCATTATTACATAATAGTAGCACTGTACGTCTGTAATTATTACATAATAAGCTATATATGCACATGATACAAAATATATTGTGTATTATATTGTTTCTGGACATGCTCAGTAATCCAAATGATATTCATTTGGTGAGCAGTAAAACTCTCCTGTTTCGCTCACAATGGAGTAAAGATTAAATCCCATCAATTGTTCTTGGACTGCATGGATTCTCTTGGATGAGTGGGCCTTCTCTTTCAAATGCGGTACCTATAGTTTTTAAAAATATATATAAATATACTAAAACATTTGTGAAAAAAAAGTATTTGCTGAATGTGTACTTGTTAACATAGCTGGATGTCTCGTTGAAATGACGGCAAGCCTACAAAAGTTTCCATGAACTCGCAGACATAGTAACCACAGTGGTTGGTACACTGTGGTTGTTTATAACACTAGGAGAAGAAGAAAGCCAATAGAGATAAGTCCACGTGCATAAACAGTTAAAGAATGTAGTGCATGTGGAACAAACCGAAAAGTTTGCATCTACTTGTAGCTTTCGTCGTAGGTTTGAGGACGGGGGTTGCACCGGGTGGAAGGACTCTTCCCATACTCTGCGCATGAAAAGATTAATGGTCGATCAGATGGAAGAAATTTAATGACTAAGGTAAAGTGAAATGGTCTAAATTACTTGTGAAGCATGCTTATGATTTCTGGGCACTCTATTGTTGGTTTTTTCAAGGAGTCCATTATAGTGATTTTGTCCTCCTTGACTGTGAGTACAATTAGTATCCAATAGAATTTGCACATACAAGCAACATTAAACTATTAAGTGCAACACTGTTTTAGAAAAAAAGAAAGGGATATGTGACAGTAAACACTCACTTAAAACTGTAAGGCAGAGAGTAAGATTTGGAATGTTGCGCCCTGAGCATTCATGCCAAGGCATTATAAATATCATCATAACCTTGATCTATACAGTCCTTGTTCACTATCTAAGGGTCGATGAAGCCCAAATTCTGTTTCTTATTGTTCCGGCACTTTTGCATCTCCATTCTACGTACATCAATGAGACACCAACAATTTATACAGTAAGGATACACAGCTCTCATGTGGAGGGATTGTAAAAAATGAATTTACACAGCCCACACATTGATTAGCGAGTTGTCCATAGCGTTTTTTTGGTAAACATCAAATATATCTCCGAGCTGGCCCCACTAGGTGCACCGCTCCTGCTGTAAGGTTAGCAGGAGCGGTGCATCGTACCAACCGCTACTGCTAATATCAGAAACGGTTCTTTCGGTCCACCGCTCCTGTTGAGGCCTTACAGCAGGAGCGTTCTTGCACCGCTCCTACCGTTTGCCCTCTAGCAGGAGCGGTGGACGGAACTGACCGCTCCTGCTATTTTATTTATAGAAACGGTGCATGGTACCAACCGCTTCTACAATTTTATTTACAGGAACGGCTGGTAAATGAACCGCTCCTGCAGACCTTTCTCCTCGTTGTCCGTAGGCGCTAGTGAGTATGTTACTTTAGTCTGAACTCTCCTCTCACAGAAGAAACACATCTCATTCCATGTCACCGATCCGCACCACCAAACCGAGCCTTCCCATTGGCCAAGTACTTTTCAACTAGGATCGTGATGTCTTTCTTCTTTAAATACATGCATGCCATCCAAGTCGTGGAGCAGGGCTCCGTTCAAGGCATGAATGCTGTGGAGTGCGGCCAGCGCGGCGCGGTGGGTGCGGCACGGCAGCAGGCGCAGCGGAGCCGGCGGCCGCACTGCGGGCCTGATGCTAGTCGCACATGCACCAGCAGCGTCCGCAGGCTTCGGCGTCCTCTTCGGCCAACACCAGTCACACAGCAACAGCAACGTCCACAGGCTCCGGGTCTAGGATGAGCAGCTGCTCGCGGAGTGTGAAGCCGTGCATCTATTGCCCCTCCTTCTGTTCGTGAAGCACATCCTCCGCGACGGGGCCTGAGGCCGACGCAGCAGCGGGCAGCTGGTGCGGCAGCGGGGCGGCGGTGAGGCCGCGGGTCGCAGCTGGCGACGGAGGCTGCAACGGGGCATCGTCGGCGGGAGGCAAGGCATAGCGCTGCGGCTGGTGCGGCAGCAGAGTGCAGCAGCCAGCGATGTTTTTTATTATTTTTTAATATCACTGCGGGAGCGGACCACGATTCCACCGCTCCTGCTGTGACCACTGCAGGAGCGGTGCAATCATGGCCCGCTCTTGCTGTGATTACTGCAGGAGCGGTGCAATCGTGGCTCACTCCTGCTGTGACCACTGCAGGAGCGGTTCAGTCCCGCTCCTACTATATATTCCACTATAGCAACCCGCGAGCGGGAACAGTTGTCAAAACCGTTTCTATAGAAATGTCTAGAGCCGTTCCTGTTGCAACTTATCGTAGTAATGGTCTAACCAAATCTTGTGATCATGGTGGCCGTAGTAGTCACCTTTGATATGGGTAGAAAAAGCAACAAGGCCTTCGGATGAGGCATTCACGTGCAGTCATGGAATTGACACATTTTAGTTAGTAAGGCTTTGTACTCAAGGGGACTAACTATAAAGGTTGTTCCAATTCATATGTCCGTTTGGGCACAAAATTTTTATTCTTTCCGAGTAATTTCCTTCGTCGTTGTAATCCTCTTTTCTAATGCCCGTTTCCTTTAAAAATACTTCTTGGTCGTGACTAGATGACTGCCGAGTAAAAATGTTTCCTTTATATGACTAGGCTTTGTTTGGGCGTATGTCGTTGCTACAGTGTAACCCCACGTACCAGCATATCTATTGCCATAGAGGAGGAGCGCCCATGGTCATGGCCACTTTGAATGAACCTCGTTAACCAACATCGTGCCTCTAGTATCATTTGTGATAGATCATGCATGAATATTTCGGATAGATCGTCCATAAGTGCTTCCGCATGCTTGTTTTTAACATATTACCTAGTTTTACTTGTTTGTTTTTTAATATTTTCAATGGACAAGACATTAATACTGTCCAAAATCGAAAATAAGAATGATACTGAATTACTGAATCATCGAATACAACTCTCACCCTCAGTCAGCTGGTCGAATCACTCCTAGTTTAACCCACACTCCCTAGGGGGGGCACTTTTGTACGTCCTCGGGTCAGTGCAGTAATCATATATCTTATTATTTGAATCCACCTGTGCTAATTGCTGTTGCCGAGATGCATCCAGTTGCTGGTCGAACCAACCGGAGCCTGGCATACACAATGGTGAGTTGACGAATTGGGAGCATGAAGTGGCCTTGTAGTTCCGGAAGTATGCCGTGAATGGTGCTTGTGACCAGTCAGTCTTGACCCGGCCGCCTTGCGTCGCCCACTCGTCGGCGTTCCAGATGGTGGCATACAACCTCATAGGGTAGTAGGAAGGGTATGGAGCACCGTATATCTGGTTATTCTTGATCTGCCGGTACAGCTTGTCGTCCACAAGGAATCTGCAGCTCAGACATAGCCATATGATTATTACTCACAAAAAAAACATAATGTATATGTTTACTAATACTACCACTGAATGATATATATGGCCTGACAATGGAAAACTGAGCCTTAGATATATAGGGTATGATTTTGTTGCCTGATGATAGAAGGGGAGGAGCTTACAAGATCCAGTCTTTATTCCAAATGATGGTGTACTTGTGGTAATCTTGAGTGGGATCAAAATCAAACTTGTACTGCTTCTCTCTGCCGCCTTGTCCTCTGGCATACATGTTAGTGTGCATGGTGTAGGGCTGGCCGGTACTGTTTCCCAAAAACTCAATGTCGATTTCATCATGGAACTGCCACGCGTTCTCTGTTATCATCTGCACGCCACAATATTGCAACACGGATTAGCTAGGCTGGTCTAAAGGACGACACCAGTGTGTTTCTAATAACAACTAAGGTACTTACATAGAATGTGGTCACGGTGCCTGCCGAGTTCCCTGGGACGAGCTTGATCTCGATGTCAATCCTGCAGAACAAGCATGTATTCTTGGAGTGGAACGCAGAACCACTTGAGCGATCAAGAGTCAGCGCGATGGCCTGTTGGCCACTGCTGTCAGTGACCACCTTTGCGTTGCCCCATGTTATCTCCAGGTCATCCGTGATGCTGCCAGTGACATGGGTGCTGGCTAAGATGAGGTAGATAGCCGCTAGGGAGGCTAGGAGCTGAGCCCTAGCCTGCCCCATGGCTGTAGGAGCGTTGTTGTTGAGATAGGTAGTGTGAGAGTGCTTTCTTCCAAACGATAGGACTTATATAGAGAGGGAAGCGGAGATTAGCTAGGGTGCTAGCTGTAGTGTAACCAAGATGTAACCTAGTAGGCACTTTGATTCTCTGAAGATCTAAGAAACTCGATGGGATCACCTAGTTGGTGACTAATGGAGTATAAAAAAAGTTCATCATGACTTCAATTAAAGCTTGAGCAGGGAAAGAGTTGACCTTATGGATCACCAATCTGTGAGCTCCCCACATTGGGCTTCTGGGTTCTGACAGGCATACAGTTGATTCTTCTGCATGTTGAATACTTGGGGGCTTGTGTGGGGAGTCGAGAATTTCTCGTTTTACTTTGAGGAGAGGGTTTAAGTATCCTTGGCCACACTGTGGCCGGTTCTTCCATAGGCAAGTCAAGTAGAGCTGCAAGTCAAAATTGGCCACAGACCACAGTCACGTGCACTGAAGTAATTCCACAAGAGAATCCACACCTCCAAGTTTCCAATTTACTTTTATCGATCAGCGTGTCCAGTGTTCAGTGCTATTAATTCTTTTCATAAGATGGTCTGAAACTCCAAACTTGTACCGACTAGTACAGTTTCGTGACATTCTCGCTGCATGTTCTCATGCATCTAGGCTTGGAGATGCATGCTCCTGTGTTAACGCATGAGGCAAGTTACAGTTTCTCTGCATGCCCAGAAAGAATGATCTAGAATTAATAAGATGGTGTTTAAATGTATACCGATAATCGTGATTGGTTTGCATGCTCCGTTATCGCTTACTACGGAATTGGATACCGCCCCTGTACAGATCCGATCCCCTCCATATTGAGTGGTAAGCGGTATCAGATTACAGTACCGTTCTCCTCTTTCTTGCTCTACACTGATAGCACTGCTTCTGCATCATGCTTCCTCTCGGCCACCCCATGTTATGCCAATGTGGAAATGTCATGTGTCAAATACGGCGGGTTTATCACTGCTTGATGACTCACTGGCGCCATATGCCAATGTGGGAATGTCCTGTGCTAATTTTGCTTTGTATTTTCTCGTTTTTGATATGAATCATCGATTGCTAATTGTGTTGGATCGATGAAATGCAAGCCCCCTTGAGCCACCGGGCATTCATTTTCTTTGGCCTCTCTTAATCCCAAATGCCATTCTAGGAGTCTTTTTCAACCTGGGTCAGAAATGACAAATGAGGTCTCTTTCTCTCTGCTCTTATGGCTGCCAATGCTCCCTCGTTCCAAAATCTGTTCAAGTTGTATTAGTAAATACCTCCTGTCTCAAATTGTAAGTGGTTCTAGTCATCTTTTTATCCATCCACATTTATATAAATGTTGATAAATGTAGACATATTGAACACATATACTGAAGTAATGAATGAATCTATTAGAGGCCTATAACCCTTTACAATTTAGAACGAAGGGAGTACTAAACAGGGGTTCAGCGGTTGTACCTCCATGCAGTGGAGGATTTGACGAGGGCGACAATTAACGGGAGGATGACTCTTGACAAGCTCTATGCCGTGACCTCGTGAATTGCAAGTCAAGGAGCTCCCTCTCACTTAGTATGTGAGTCCATTACTGAGCTAAACCAAATAAAACAAATAACTGCTTACATTGTTTACATTTACAGAGCTCTTCCATTCCCTTACGTTTCCACTCCATTGGCTGATCCAAACATCACCTAACATTTTTTTTGCAAAAGTGTGAGCAGAAGTCGTTCGAAAGTGCATGTTTAGTGGAACTTCATTGGATTTGTACTTATTTTTTCTGTATTATTCGAATGAATAACAGGATAAATCCTCTATTCTTTTATTCATGTGCATTATCCACCGTCCAGGCGTCCATTCATAAGTAAGGTGGGATTTGAAATCTGATTTGAGCGAGGGAATTTTGCAGAAGCACGATCTTCAACTGAAGTTATGTTGAGTAACATTGTTATGGACCTGATCTGAGTGAGCCTGAGCTATCAATCTGATTCTGCAATTCCATTCATCAAGTTTTACTCTGACAAAAGTACATATATCTCTCTGCAACCTGTTAACAGATCAAGCATTCGTACAGGTCTTAGTTGACAACATACAATCAATTGGTATATGGTTTCTTGTATTTTAACCGTGTGTTTGTGCAGAAGAGCATGAAGCTAGCAGGAAGTACATGTCACATGGGCCATAAATTTCCAATGTACGTACATCTAGTCTAACCTCCAATTAATGTCCATATTCTTTATGCATGAGATCCCATCGACCAATGCAATCGTGATCTAGATGAGCGTAGGATTTGATTCTGGCTTTGCAAATGCCTAGGCCCATGTTGCGTTAGCATACAGGTATTGAGTTCTTTATGTGAGGCATTGAGACGTTTTGAAGCAAATATCTAAAACACTGCCTTGTTTGGGTGTCACCGTGTCAGTAGTTTTAGAAAACAATGGTAAAAGAAACTATGGTTTTCTAGGCCAAAGATAATAAAAACCATCGTTTAGAAAAAAATGGTTTCAAATGGAGTTTCTAAAACTCCAAAAAGACTATGGTTTTGAAAATACAAGGTTTCTCACATCATCCAATGACCCGTTAGCTTTTGAAACACAAGCATTTTACAAACCGTTACTATTTGTCCAATACTTAAAAAAATAATTTATATCCAAGCAAAGCCTATGCCTGTTCTTTTCTCTCTTTGAGATTTTGGAGGAATTCTGAAGACACATCCTTGGCACAGTGGAAGCTAAAAATAAATCCAGAATGGAAGCTTGCTTTATTTGCTTCAACAACAAATTATTTGTGGGAAGCAAAGAGGCACAATTTGATGGAGTGAAGGCACTAAATTCTTTCATGATAATGCAACAATCCAGCAACAATTTCTCACAAATCTAAAACTAAACTATGAAAAAGGGAATACTTTTCAAGATTATCCTTGGAAAAACACAACTCTTAAACTATAATTCCTAAACATAGTCAACAATGACTACATTTACAAATTCAGGATTAAGGCAAGGATTCACTTGGCTATATCGAGTTTCTTTGTAAATTTTAGGTCTCTTGAGATGAAACTAAAATTGTAACCATGCCTTAAGGATCTTATACTTAAAAAAAGATCAGAAGTTGCTTCCTCTTCAAGACTCATTTTAGCCTTAAAACTCTTTGTTTCCATAGGTTGCCACTTCACCATCCTTTTTCCTTTGTAGTCCGTACTTGGAGGGAAACATGGTTGCAAATGAATTAATACCACTTTCCTGCACTGTGTACTTCCACTTGCTTGGGTAGAAGTCTTTTTTGTTACGTCATTCGCTATGGACATTGTACCTTTGATCACCTTCACTTGCAGCTATGACCTATGGACTCATAGGAGTTCTTTGTATGTACTCGAGTATGGAATGCCAAACCCAAACCCCTCAACTACGTAACCACTAGGAATAGTGGTAGACTTGACAGTCTGGTGAGATCAGCACACTTTTGTAACTTATTCATCAAAACCATCAGTGTTACGACCCGGCTCAATAGTGCGCTCAGTGTTTATGTGTCCTTTATTTAGCTAAGCATCTGTATCAATATGTTATGTTCATGTATTGTTCCTGGCTGCACCTTGAGTGGATGAGTAAGTACTATGTTCCTAGCACTATCAACATCTATCCTTGGGTAAGTAGAACCCATAAAGATATGATATAAACCTAATGCAGCACCACTATGTGAGAAGTCAAGGATGAATTGCTCTTTGGTGTGGTGAGTGAGGTTGTTAATGTGTGAAGTGTGTAGGTGTGAGTAGGATCTCTAACCTATGTTCTATTCAAAGACATATGATTTTTTCATTTGTGATGTGCTGATATATGGATGGCATAGTGCTTGGTGATGATGGAGATGTGCCAGAGTGGCAATTGCTGAGTCCGACTTAGAGTCTAATTGGCTCCGATGCGGAGACCTATGGGGACCTGACTGATCGGGTCCGGCTCAGGGGCTCGCAGATGGTTGATGCACACTACACCACAGCCCCAGAACAGTGATGGACAGTCCATCGGTATAAGCAGCTTTACCGACGGACAGTCAGCAGGAATAACGCTATACCGACGGACCCTGTCAGTCGGCGTAAGTCCCGTCAGTAAAACTTTATACCGACGGACCGTAACTATACTGACGGATAATCAGACGGCCTGCACAGTTTTACCAACGGACGGTCTATTGAGAACATTTAAATCACTCAAAAAAAAACTTATTTGGCATCAATCTGGGACAGCTCATTAACGCATTACTGTCCACACTTACCATACAACATTATTCATTCATGGGCAGGTTCAAAATTCAGTATAAGTGTTACATTACCCATACGGGTATTTTTACCGACTGATGTCCATCGGTATTTTAGTGTCGTGGTGTAGTGGCACGTGATACTTGATGCGCAAGCAATTAGGATCCCGATTGGCTTTTACTAGGTTAATGTCCATTATCGGAGACTATAAATATGTATAAGAGGGTACGTCTTTGGTGTGCGTGAGAAATTGTTGAAAAGGTTTCTGTGAAACCCTAGCTAGTGCCCTATTCTAACCTCTCAAGATCCTCAACAAAGTTCATGGTGTAGCACACCAAGACTCGGCATTGCCCTCCCGAACGTGTGGATACTGTAGAGGTGTTGTTGAGACTGCTACGTTGATCATCAGACTGGTTTCAAGGGTTTCCGGTGATTTTGGATTGATATTGGTTGAACAAATCGACATTAACTCTTCTCACCACATCGACTCGATGTGTATGACGTTGGAACTCAGCCACTCCAAAGCTTGTCTTCCACTGCACCGCGCATCTTGTGGTAATGTTCTATGATCTCTTACTTGTACAAGTTCCTACATTTACGTGGTAGAAGAAAACGTTTTGTGCTATGGTAGCCTACCCCGTATTCCAACAGGTGAGGGCACACACAATGGTGGTTAGACAAGCTAAGGTGTGGTGACCATGCAGTGGCATGTGCATGATCCTTAGGAGACCATGCGGTGGTGAAGGATGATCGATCCTAGGACCAGAGGATGCCGTACAAGGCTGTTTTTGATCCAATCTTGTAATCCAAATAGTTGCAAGAACATGCAAGTGTAGCAAAGGCGTCATAGTCATGTCAAGGTTGGACCAAGTTAGGCTGTTGACGGAGGTTTAAGCATACAATGGAGGACATACATCAAAGCCGGTATGTGTTGCCGCCAAATACTAGCTGATCTCGGATTGCCATCAGATCGTCTGATGGGCTTCATTGGCCACCTGCTCAGAGGCAGATTTTATTGTATCCTTAGCCCAGCTGACTATGTATTGTAGATGAAGAAGCTACAAGTTAATGTTTGTTATCTGGATGGACTTGTCATACAAATCTTCGGATTATAAATATGTAACCTACTATTCTGAAATAAATTAACGACGACACATGCTCCCAAGCAGTGTGTATCTCGCTCACCGAATCTTGGCACATCGCCACCCCTGTTTTAGGGTCTTTCTCACGTAAGCGGTATGCCGCTCTAATGCTTCTACCATAGTCGTGTTAGGGCTGTTTAGTGTTTGCTTACCTGTTAGACTTTGTATTGAAGCATTTTTGATGGCAAAGCCTGCTAGTTATCCCGATGAATGTCGTGTCAAGCTTTGTTTGGTACGAGGTCCATCAGTTATCATTGATAGAGATGTGCCCAGCGAGGCAATTTCTAGGTCCGACTTCGAACCTGATCGGCTTAGACATGAGCCGATGCAGCGTTCGACCGAGAGTCAACCTTCTTAGTTTGGTTTGGAAGCTCGCATATGGTATGTGCAGTTGGCTTGATTTGGACTCGGATACTTGATCCACAAGCAATTAGAATCCTGATGGGCCTTTATGAGGTCAAAGGCCCATTAGTGGAGAATATAAATATGCGTGAGAGCCATCTTAGAAAAGGTTTCTACGAAACTCTAGTCCAATCTCTCAAAATCCTGCATGTTTGGCTACCATAGAGGCATTGTTGTGACTTCTACGCTGATCAACAGATTGGTTCCAAGGACAGCTGAGTGGTTACTGATCAGATCAGCTAGATGAATTGGCATCAACTTATTCATCGCATCGACTCGGCACGCATGACTCGACACTCAACTTCCTTGGCCCAACACTCGGCTGCTTCATCTCGTCTTCCGCTACACTACGCATCTAGTGGTAATGATCTATGATCCCTTTGCTTGTACGACTTCCTGTGTTTACACGGTAGAAGAAAAAACATATTCATGCTATGCTAAGATATTAAATGCTCACATAAGTACATTTTCGAAGTGAGGGAGTTCCCCTCTATTTATAGGAGGAGGTAGGTCTGTGAAAAGGTTAAAATTGTTGGCTGGATGGCCAGGTGAATGGCCGGCCGACCATGTAGGTGGCGAGGTGACCATGCCCATGGCCTGGTGGCCATCTGATCTATCGCCTTTTTTGATCTACCGGCTGAAAATGCTTCCCCAAGGTTGGTAACAGTTGTCAGAGTCGGCACACATGCAAAACGGTTAAAACACATGGCCGGGCGACCAAGGTAATGGCCGGGCAGCCACGTGTTCCACCTAGATTGGCTGCATGTTGATCTCCCTAGATTGCAATCCCTGTGTGATGGCCTTCCAACCCTTGGTTTCATTGGATTCTTGGTTGCACGGTTGGATTTGGCTCATTTTGTGCTTCTGTGGCATGGCCGGGCGGCCATGTTGAGTGGCTGAACGACCATTATTTGTGGCTGAAAGGTTGCTTGGGTCTCCTGGTGCTTGGACTTGGCCGGACAACCGAAGTGAATGTCCAGTCGGACATATGAGGTGGCCGGTCGGCCAATTTCATGGCCAACCGGCCATGTTTTCCAGCCTTAGCCACTTTCTTGGACCATGTGATGGCCTTCCAGCATCAGATTCGAGTTGGGCTTGTTCCTCCACTAGTATTTGGGCTCTTGATAACTTCTTTGGATGAATAAGATGAAGGGCGAGGCATTTTGGGAGAGTGCATGGCCAGCCGGCCATGCCTTTGGCTGCTCGGCCATCTCTGACAGCCCATGCATGTTATCAATCTTTTGACAGCCATGACTTTTGCATCCAGATTCCAAATTGAGTGAACCATGACTCCATTTTGATTATCTCGACGAGCTCTTTGCAATGGTTTGGTCCATGAGGGCATTTGAGATATTTCATAGTGATGTTATTTGAAATTCATTCTCAAGCCCTATTGTGTGAATTCTCTCTTGCTCCAAATGATGTTTGCCTTGCATGGAATTTGAGCATATCCCTGCGATACATCAAAAACCACCAAAACTCATGGAATTCATCAGTGTTAGGTGAATAATGCATAGAACTTTGTGTACACCCCTTTTATTCACTAAGGACTTGGCGTCTAAAACCGTGAAATAACGAACACCAATAGTGGTTCTTGATCGAGATCGGCTAGACGAATCGGCATCAGCTTCTTCATCGCATTGACTCGGCATGCACGACTCGACACTTGAGTGCCTTGGCCTGGCACTCGGCTACTTCGACTCATTTTCCATTGCACTGTGTGTCTACTGGTAACGATTTATGATTTCTTTGCTTGTACGACTTCCTGTGTTTACGCGGTTGAAGAAACAAAATGTTTTTATGCTATGGCAGCCTACCCCGTAACCTCACAATCGTGCATGCTACTGATCTACCTATCTCATGCTTCACGTAATAGATCGGCAGCATGCAACCAAGCATATATAGGTCGCCCAATTACTACACAACATGACATGCGCCGCTACATGTGCTTACGATAACTTGAGAGATCAATATGCGCTTGGCACCCTACTTTACATGTTTTAGATCATATCTATTTTCTTAGGAGAACCCCATTGGGGGTTTAGATCTATGTTCATGCATTTGATTTTGTGGTTAGATCTATGTGGATATATGCATAGCAAATCAACCTAGGAGAGTCGCAATCGTCTAGGCCATGCTTTAAGTAGGGTTTACTTCCTTGTTATGCTTTGTCGACGCACTAACCCATAAGATGCAAAGAGGTAGTCAGCTTTTTTGAGATGATCCATGGAGATGCCTTGAGCCGATCCCAATGATCTGGCTGGAATTTGATATCCATCTATTGTTTGTGTATCTGCAGGCCGATTCTCTGACCACACACGCCCACAAACCTCCCTAGCTAGTAGGTCAAGCCAGGTGGCACGCCTAGGACCCCTCTCACTACCACTACGAAGGATCAACTGCAGCGGTAGCGTACCTCCTAGTTCCTTGTGTGTTGCCCGCCTACCGACTGACGGTCTTAGGCGACAATAGTATGGCTTGTTAGTTTGGGCTACAAAATTAACAAGGTGGAGAATGAGGCCACATGGGCCTAGAGCAATAGTGTGAAGGCAGGTCTTGTGGTTGACATTGGTGGTTTGGTGGTTTTCCTCAAAACCAACATCCTATTCGGGTTCAACAGTTTTCCTCAACATTGTGGGTGATTTTTCTGATTTCACTTCAAAATAGTGAGCTACTGAGGAGTAGGCCATGGATGTGGTGGCATCTCCATAGATAGCGTTGTGGTTAAAGCAAATGTCCAATTCATTGCGTCCATCCATTCGAGTTTCATATATCTTTTCAGTTTTGCCCCTATGGGCCTTCCAAAGTTAAGTCTAGTGTAGGGGTATTTTATGAAATAGGAAATAGGATAAGTATATAGGTGGTGATTGGTAACTTTCAGTCACATCTTCCATTTAGGAAACAACATTCAAGTGCTTATGGTAGAAGAAGGCAAGATCTAGGAATGTTGAGTGCTAAAGGGTCTTGTAATCTCATATTTAGAGGGAAGGATAGTGGGTGGTACGAGTTAGGACCTTTGTACTCATGATTTATGAAGCAATCCAAGTAATTTTTCTATCTATTCCTTGTGATTATGAAGAATTCATTCTTTAATTTCTCCTTTGGTTCTTAGGGTTGAATCCTTGGTTTTGCGATGTTTCTATTTTACCAGGGATTGAACTCTTGTTCTTTTGATTCTTAGTGTTCCAAGTGTGTGAGAATTATGCTTTATCTCATGGATTGATTCAAGGAAACCACAAGAACACACTTGTTAATGCATTTTTGAAAGAGTATATTCCCTACTAGCCATTAATAAAAAGATTGCAATTCCATAACTGCCTCCAAAATTTTCATTTCGCCATATCTTCCACTGGTCAATTTTTGTCTGCCCTTGTGAGCCACTACCATGAATTTCTGGAGTAACGATAGCTAACTAAGTGGTAAAAAGACAATATTGCCCTAGCATTGGAAAAATTCCCTTCCCTCTATGCCACACAAATCCAAACTTATTCCAGGTTGAAGAGGTGAAGAAGCACTATGGGTTGTGGTTGTGACGTCGTCGCTCGAGAAGAAGGCTGCAACAGATCCTGTGCATGACCCGCACGAGGCCATGGAGCAGGTAGTGGGAAATCAGCGACAACACTCTTCGTTGATCCCCCGCATGCAGTGGTGTTCGCCGGTGCCCAATCCGCGTAGGTCAACCTAGGGTCATCCAAACATTGGTCAGCACAACAAGCAATCAACCCACCCACTTTAAGATTGCATCGCACGCGAACAATCCGCAGACTTGCAAGCGCAACCGCCAGCCGATGTAATCACCCAACCACTGCTGACCTCGACCTCGACGTGTGCAGCCGGCGTCGAGGGCGTGTGTCGGAGTTAAGTTCAGGCAGCCCACCACGGGGTTGGTCCTGCGGTGGTTTTGATATTGATAGTGGTGATAGGCAGATCAATAGTGGTGACAGCAAGCAGGAGCATGACGATTAGACAGGTTTGGGTCGCTTCGTCTCGTAATAACCAACGTCCTGTATGGGGGTTTGTAGATTGAATTGTCGAATAAGCAAGGTTTTTAGAGAGTTCTCCCATGGCCCCTATGTCTCCTTATATTTGCTAGGGAGCTAGGATTACAATTAGTATCCTTATAGGATTACCTGCCGAGAGGTTTCGCGGGATTACATCCCATAATTATAGGAAAGAATCCTAACAGAGCTGACTCGTCATCCGAGTAGTTTGCTTGGGCTTCACGCTTGCCGCTACCTTGGACCCAAAGTCAGACTGCTCAGCCTACCTACTAGGGCGACATAATCAGTCATCATAGGGCGCCTAGGGGCATATGACTCGCACAAGCCCTTGACCTTCATGATGATTTTGCAAAAATCGTCTTGAAGGTTACCATGGAGTCTATCCCATCAGTTGTTCTATGGAGGCCATCACAAGATGGACTCCATATGGAGTAGCCCCCAAGTTTTAGGTTGACTTAAGTAGCAATCAACTTGAAACTTTAAACCGTTCTGTTCCGAAATTTCTGTAAAAGTTCACGAAAAAAGCTTTTCCAGACCACTCCCACAGCCCCCAAGATTCAAGAAGTATGAGAATGCATCTTGGAGCTTGTTCAGAGTGGTTGATATTGTCATGTGCTTGTTACCAGATCTAAAACATACTCGCCGAGTGCCTGAAGTCCAAATCCAAAAACTGCCAAGAATACGAAACATCGCGTCCACAGAGCAAATGATCCCATGTGAACATAATTTTCTGCCATATTCACTTCCTGAATTGTCATCCGCAGAATAACTGCCACGTGCCTCAGTCGGAAGACGGAACAATGCTCTGCGCGAATCTCTGCTGGATGGTAGCCAAAACGCCGTGGCTACCAGTATATAAGAAGGCTCTATGTCACCCGATGAATCTCACATCCATTGCTTTCCTTCGGTTGCCTCTAGCCTCTGCCTCTCCTCCTCACCCTTAGCCTCCAAAAGCAAACACTATGGCCGGCAGCAGGGGCCACAAGCGTAAGAACTATGATGACTCAGAGGATGAGTACCTTCTTTGCGGTTTCAGTGATGAAGAGCCCACTCCTGACCCAGCAGCAGCGACGACGAGTCCGACTCCATCGAGCCGGCGCTGCTTGAGGAGCTGGAGGACCCCGGCTCCAAGGTGTACAACTCTGAGGAGGAGGCAATCAAGCGGGGGCAGGACCACCCCAGCCTCAGCGGTCCTAATGACAGCGACGAGGATGATGCCGAGGAGGAGATCGAGGAGGAGGAGGATGAGGACGATGACGACGATGATGATGGCGGCCCAAGGGCGGCGACGGCGGTTGTGATGGTGCGGGCGTCGACGGCAACGGCAGCGACAGCGACAACATGTATGACGACGGCATCGACAATAGTGATGATGATGGCGACGGCGATGACAACACGAGCGACGACGACGACGATGACGGAGAGGACGACGACGATGGTGGCGTTGAGGGCGGGCACGCCGTCCCTCTGGATCTCAAGCGCCGGCGCATCAATGCGCCAGCCCCTAGGCCTACCCCTGGGCAATAGAGCACTATCGCGCCATCTTCGCATAGTGGCCCTAGGAAACCGCAGTAGGGTAGAGTAGATCCATGTATTCCGAGACTAATGTGTCATTACCCACTATGTAATGATTAACCATGGGTCCTTTATGTATGAAATTTTGCCAATTTGTTACTCCTTGTGACTTGTTTGCTCAATGTGAAGTTTCGTTCATCATGTGCAAATACTTTCCTGCATGGGTCCTTGATTTCGTTGTTTCCGACTCCATAGCTGACACTTGTGCATTTGGATCATCCATTCCTTGGGCACTTCAGTAGAAAGTTAAATCCTCGATATACATAGGATGGAGTCATTAAGACCACCCCATACAAATAGCCGAGTGGCCAGGTGCTAATTGTATGAAATTGATGGACGAATAGCCCTAGGGTACTCAGTTAAGAGATCTGAGTCCCTGAATTGCCATAGCTTCTGATGCGATGACAGTACGGTTGGGAAAAACCCAAGTAGTCGATAATCCAAGTGGTGGACTCGGAAGAATAGTCGTAAGGATGCTTCCAAGTGCTGAACCTACTAAAACAGAGAGTTGACGCCGTTCCGCAGTTTTGACGGCGCAGCCTTAATATTGAGGGACGACGCCAGTTACCCTTTCACTGTGCCTTCGTCTTCTTCCCCCTAATCTCTTAGGGTTATTCCACTGTAAGCCATATCCATCACTGTGCCCTTCTGTACCGTGTGAGTTGATGCACCTGAAATCCATGGTCCAGAACCGCAGCCAGGAGGAGATGGTGCCCAAAACGAATTCCAGATCCATCATCCCCACAACCCAAGAAGCTTCTGGCTCAACGGTGGTGGGTGAGCCCCTGGATCCCAAGGTCGCCTGGATCACAACATCCGTGGAAGACTTTCATCTTGAGGAATTGCAGAAGTTTGGTCAGACTCCGGCGAAATCCGCCGGACTATGGAAGACGCAGATTGGGCGCGTGTGCCTCGATCCCCCACATGACTCCTGCTTCACTTGGTATTTCTACCACGGACTCGGCCTTCATCTGCTCTTTCCTTCACGGTTTACTGCACTGTTATCGGCTAAAATTACCGAATCTGAATCCGACATCTTCCAACTGGCTGTTTTTGTGCATCTGTGTGAGGGGTACTTAGGCATCCCTCCGCATTTCAATCTGTGGCGCTATCTGTATTTCTGCAAGCGTTACAACAAAGATGGCTAGGGACTGTATGTTGGGGGAGCAAGATTTTAGTTGCACAACAGCATGAAGCGGCATTACTTGCATCTACCCCTATTGACCTCCAACAAGTTCTGGACAGATAAGTGGTTCGTGATGGAGAATTCAGTACCAGCCAATTCTAGGTGCATACCAGCAGGCGGGGAAAGTTGGCAGGAAATGGTGCCTAAAGATGAGAGGCTAGATGTCCGGGTACTGATGGAGAGGATCGCTGATTTGAAGAACAGGGGACTCACAGCTATGGGCGTAGCCATTGACTTTGTGTTCCACAATATTCAGCCTCTGAAGGGATAGGGTGTACCCAACATGCTTCTATCAGGGGACCAATGATGCTACCCGTGAAATCAACAGGCCAGTTACTTGGGAGGAAATCAAGGTTCGAATCAGGAGTTTCTTCACAGGACGCATAACCAACCATGGTTGTCCCCAGTCATACTCGGTATATGCTCCTCCAGACCATGTAAGAACTTCAACTATTTTGGGTTATGTACTTCTATTGTTGCCTTGACCATGTGCTCTGAAATGTAATAGCATTCTGTTGAATGTGAACTTGCAGGGCATTTGCTTCAAGTATCTTTCCAAGCCCCCCGTATCCTGATGGCATGGCGCTGCGAGGAAAGCGCTCTCCGCAGACGTATCACTGTTTAGGGAGATGCCGGCTAACTTCTACACCAATATCGGTGATGACGAACACCCCAGGAATGAGCCGGTACTTGAGAAGAGTACCACTGTTACTGAAGGTAGGACCGACACCTAAGAAGGGAGGGGTGAATTAGGATTTCTAAAAACAAGGCTCACTAAAAACTATAACTACTAAACAAAACTTATGCAAGTAAATCTAGTTGTGTGCACTAAGGTTTTGCTAAGTGTTGCTACTTCTACTGTGGCCAAGTCTTGCAACCTAGTTCCACCTAGAAACTAACTTATCAAGCTAGTCTAGGAAAGTAAGCACACAATTGCAAGAATGTAAATGCGGAAGCTAAGGAGATGAGGTAGAGAATGCAAACTCCCGTAGACGATGACGATGATGGCACACGGTGAAGACACGGAGATTTTTTCCCGAGGTTCGGGGAGACTCACGGTCCCTACCCCCTACTCCTCATTGGCGCTCCACTAAGGGCTTTGCACTCGTATAGTCCTCAAAGGAATACGGCCTCGCCCTTTGCAAGGGTGGAGGTTGGCAAAGTGACTTCCACGGAAGTCAAGCAACCCCGGTCGGGTCTCCGGATATCCTCGGTACACACCCACCCGAACCTATCTCTCGCGTGGTCCTCCCATACCACGGCCTCGCCCACGCAAGGGTAGAGGATGGATAGGTCGCTGGGGTCTTCCGAGTCCTTCTCGCGGAGCTACCCCGCCGTCTCCACTAAGGAAAGCTTTGGCCAAAACGCCGAGGGCCTTCCTCCCTCTCACAAGGTGGTGGCGGCCACTCCACACTCCGGAGGGTCTTGCAAGACTTACAACCACACACACACAAAGATAAGCGTGCACGCAGGCACGGAGAATAGACAAGGTGGCCTAAGCAAGGTTGCACTAAGCACTAGCTATGTCGGATGTGTCTAGTTTTGCTCTTGTGGTGGTTAGGCTCTCAAATGTGGTTGCTACACTTCAAATGGGCAAGGAAAATGTGTATCAACACTTGTGCTAACTCAGGATACTCCAACCACAATGGGGAGGCTGGCCAAGGGGGTATATATATAGGCCTCACCTCCAAAACTAGCCGTTGGGGGCTTTTGCAGCTTTTCTGTGTACCCACCGGACAGTCTAGTGGTACACCACCGGACTGTCCGGTGCGTGTAAATTTCCCTTTCTTCGAGTCGACCGTTGCTCTGACAATATAGCCGTTGGAGCCACCGGACTGTTCGGTGGCACCACCGGACTGTCCAACGGTGATCCAACAGACTGTCCGGTGCGTTGTAGCACCAGGTCTTCGACTTGGAATGCTCTCGGTGTATATCGTCCGGTGGTGAGCCACCGGACTGTCCGGTGCATGGAAATTGCGCCACACTTCGCCCCTTTTCTTCTCAGCCTATATCGTCCGGTGGCGTGGTGAGCCACCGAACTGTCCGGTGCATGGAAATTTGCACCGGTTCTTCAGCTTTTGGCTTGGCTCTTTGTAGGCACCGGACTGTCCGGTGCATGCATTTTCTTCTGTTCTTGAGCCAAAAAATCGACCCGCTTAGTCTTTTAGATGGCGACTTGATGGCGACTTGGGTCTTTTCTTGTGTCTTTTAGATCCTCCTTTGAGGTGTTTGTACCCCAAGTCTGCCAATTACACCCTAGGACTTTAGACAAAAACACTTGCAAACAAATATTAGTCCCAGGGCACGTGTTGTCAGTTCAACCACCAAAATTACATATGGGGACTAAGCACAAGGCTTAGGGCCCATTTTCCTTACAGTTACGACGGACACAGGGCATCGGACCACCAGGCAAGCCGTCAGGAAGCAGGTTGCTTCGACGCTGAGCCAAAGCTTGAAGATTGTTGATCCGACCAGTGAGGAAAACGAATCCTCTGATAGTGAGTCCCTCCGAATCTGGAAGCGGCAGACAACCGAGAGGGCTGTTATAAAGACGACCAAGCCTGATGCTCCTAGTTCTGCATCATGAGGCCAGGTTGAGGCCTTCGTCAAGGTGGTGAGGAAGAAGATCAAGCTGCTAAAGTAAGTTGTGTACCACGGTAACTCTCGTACTTTGCTATGATGGTATAAATTCTGAGCTTTGTGGCTATGTGGCAGTGCTGCTGAAATTGCTTCCTAGGGGACATCGAAGAGTTCTTCAGCGTCCTTACCGGTTGATGAAGCGAAAAAGATAGGCAGAACTGCGTTGAAGGACAACACTCCACCTCCCCCAAACGCCAGCCTGCCCGACGTGACCGGTGTGCCAACTGCTGTAGGAGTTGTTGATGTGAATCTTGCCGAGAAGGAGCCGCCATCCTAAGGAAAGCAACCGGATGTGGTAGGTTCCTCGCGGATGGTGGTTGTTCTGCAGGAGCCCCTTGGTAGCTTAGAGCCAACAAGGGTGTTGACGACACTTAAGCGCGTCAAACCTTATACTGCAAGCGCACAGTATCGTGGTAGCTTTTCCCCAGGATGAGTATCTTGGGTTTGTCAATCCAAGGATAATTATGCTTAGGATATTATTAATCTAATATTAACTTAATTACTAGCTAGTTCTAATAAATCTAAACAAGCTTAAAAAGGGATTAGAACTACTCTAATAATACTTCTAATTATGCTCTAATTATACTCTAATTAAGGTCTAAACGAGATCCAAACTATAGCATAAAATGATAGAACAAGTATTAAGCTATAAACGAGATTGATATGGTTTAACGTGGTAAAAGGATCCACAAGAGATATGAGACAAACAACCTATGTACTAAGAACCACCTTGAGATAAAATCTAAACATAAAGCAAAGATTAAACATGATCATGAATGTCAAAAGCTTACTAGAACCTTTCTCCAGCCCTACTGTCACTAGAACCAGTTAATCGACGAACTAGCAAACCTTAACCATCTCTAAGCATGAGTAGATTCAATCAACTAATTAAAGTAAAAAGATCTACTAAAAGAACATGCTAAGCTTATTATCTGGCCAGATATAAACATGTCGGAATTAAGCATTGCAAAGATATGGATCATAAATCATGCATAAACAAGAAGCTAAGTCTAAAAGACAAACTTTATTGATCAAATCATCAAGGTTTCATCAAAGTAGCATAAGAAGTACGAGAAATTATTCGAGATACATCACGAAGTTGAAGCACAATCGTCGGGATGAACTCGACGAAGAACTCGACAGAAGATGAACTCGAACAACCCTCGGGAGGGCCTGGGTCGGCCGACCAGACCCCTAGGGGTCGGCCGACCAGCCCCCCTCCTGTCTCCTCTTGCTTCCTCCTTTCGCCGAGATGCGCCTTTCGCCGAGTTGAACGCCTTTGGCCCCCGACCTCTGCCCTAGACTCTCGGCTTACAATGAATTTGCGGTGGACAATGATGCCTCTCCCCTTGGGAGGCCATATATTTATACTCCGGAGAGTCCCCTATACATGGAAACTAATAGGTCGGTTCTAAGAGTCCTAAAATACCTAAAACACTTATTTCCAAGTATATATAAGTTTCCAAAAGAGTCCGGGACGTCCATATATTTCCTTGCTTGGAGATGAAGTCATTGATAGAGTCCTTCCCGAAATCACCTTTCCATATTCTGCAGCTTTTAGTAATTCGACCATAACTTCCTCATCTGAAGTCCAAATAAGGCAAACTCTGACTCTAAATTGTAGAGCTCGAAAATATCTACAACTTTGGTATTCAAACTTTCTTCATTTGACGTCGTTAAGGTCTCCGAAATTGGCCGACAAGCTGCTGCTGTCCTGAAATCCGAGAATATCTCGCGATTTATTTGGAGTTTGGATTGGACTCTTGATAAACCTTCCTTATCTTCATATTCTTCATATCCAAACAATCCTTAGCTTCTGGAATCTTCTCCATAATGGGTTTGGGCCTTTAATTGCTCTCTTTTAATTAATCATCTCTCCTCCTTGGACTTGTAGCATAATCCTTTCTTCGAGAAATCCTCAAAATATCACATTTATACCCTATTTTCCTGCAAAAATTAATATTGCACAAAAACAAAGAGCATTCTCGAAAACGGGGTTATTTGTTAGCAAAACAAGACTAAATCATAATATTAATCCCTGAAAATATATAAAATCATATAAAAATAGAGCATAATTTTAGTCAATATCTTGCGTCAACAACATCCCCACACTTAGATCTTGCTAGTCCTCGAGCAAAGGATCGATAAACTTATATAAAAACTCTATTTAAGAAAATTCTAAACAAATACTTTTCAACTTAATCTTACGTTAGAAATCAATCAAATCATAACATGGATTTTAAATCGACTTTTATGCATATAGATCCCCATAAAAATTATCAAAGTCAAATGAATCATAGCAATGCCAAAATTTTCTTTCAGAATCATAAAAGAGGGTTTTAGAAAACGAAATTTTCAAAGATCAAGAATTTACTTGCCCTTTACTAAGCTCTCAAAAGACACTCTTTATAAGTGGCTATCCTATAAAAATTTACTCTCAAAATCCTCTTCTCACAGGAGTATATGTGGAGCTTGGTAAAGGTTTAGCAAAGCTAATCATTTTATTGTCCAGCTAAGTTATCTCTCTAAAAATCATCTAATCAACTCAAATTATCTTGGTCATCGAAATAAGAAACTAAATATATAAAGAGACAAGGAAAAGAAGATATAGAAAGTGGACATGTGCAATAATATAATGAAGTGGAATAATTTCCGGAATTTGCACATGGTTGGAAAAGTAAAAGTTTTTGCTCATTACACTGATAAGATTATTTAGACTTTCACATCTCTTCTCCAAACTCTCCAAATTCTACATTTATTTTTTCTTTTCTCCCCCTTTCTCCTTTTCCTAATTCTACTTGCGACCACTTGGTCATTTTTTTTATATATAACCTAATTCTACAAGCGACCACTTGGTCATTTTTTTCTCCCACTCTTTTTTTTTATGCTAGGCGCCATCCCTCTTCTCTCTTTTTTTTTCTTTTTTTTTTTTTAATGGTGCCCTACCTCTCTTTACCATCATTTTGGAAACAATTGCTTTTTATGACAAGATTATTTGAGCAAAAACTTTACTTATATAGGTAACGATGAAATAATGAGAAGAAATTTGACTCAAAGGATTTAAAGAAATCGCTCTTTTATTGTAAGCAATTGAATTTATAGAAGGCTAGCAAAAGATGAAATAAAGATGACCAAGATTATTTAAGAGATCAAATTTTCTAAAGAGATCAAACTTAACCAAACTCACATGAGATAACTTGCTTATAAACTGGCTTTCATAATCTAAGCTCTACTAGGAATTTTAACTCTCTCTTAACAAAGGGTTTGTAAAACTTGATCAAAGAAGAGAGGTTTTATGAAAAAAAAAATAGATACACCTCTAATCTTTTTCTTAATTAAAAACTTTGGCAAAGCTATAAAACATAATCCTCTGATAAAGATATGGGTTATGCATTACTAATCAATCTAGTAATCACCACATTAATCAAATCATGAAAACTTAAGCAAGATTAAATATCAAAGTAAAAATAAAGAATAAACTTAAATAAAGAGAGGCAATTATTCAACACACATTTTATTAATATAATAAGACCTAATAAAATAATCTCATAGACTAAATATATAATACTTTAATAAGGCTTTAATAAAACCCAAATACTTATTTATTTATACGTCCAATTAGACGTTTTATTTAGATATGGGAGGTAATATAATAACCTCCCCACACTTACACTAAGCAAAGCTCTTAAATTTCCCTAATCCACATTGTCTGAACTGAATTCTTCCTCAAAATTATTAGGGAAACAACAGAGACTATGCCATAAAAATTTGAACTTAAACCGACGAGGAAACACCCTGGGTCGGCCGACTTCGACCCTCCTGGTCGGCCGACCTGGGGCTATCCTCTGGCCAAAAGGCCTCATATTGAGTCGGTAACCTTATTTTCTAATTTAAAATAAATATAGATAGAAAATTTTTAAAAACAAGAAACTAAACTCTACTAAATATATACAAAGATGCGAAAAATAAATAAAACTAGGGATTTAGATCATAGTACGGTACCTTTACTTCCTTGAATTCATATGTATCAATATAATTGATTTCAAATTTGTCCTCTTCAAGGAAAACTTTAAGTCTTTGACCGTTGACCATGAATCGATTCCCTTCTAAATCCATAATAGTAACTGCCCCGGTAGGTGATACATCATGTACTATATAAGGTCCATCCCATTTACTTTGTAGCTTACCTTTTCCAAAAAGTTTGAATCTTGAATTGTAAAGAAGAACCTTATCACCTTCCTTGAACTCTTTCTTTTGGATTCTTTTATCAAACCATCTCTTAACCCTTTCCTTATAAATACTAGCACTGTGATAAGCTCGTAGTCTAGCTTCATCAAGGGTACTTAGTTGAATCCTTCTTTTGATCAAAGCAGCGTCTAAATCTAAATTTAATTCCTTAATAGCCCAATAGGCCTTGTGCTCCATCTCTACTGGTAAATGACAAGTCTTTCCATAAACAAGCTGATAGGGTGTCATTCCAATAGGGGCTTTAAATGCAGTTCTATAAGCCCAAAGAGCATCACTAAGCTTCTTTGACCAATTTTTACCTCCTTTAATTACTGTCTTTTTTAGAATATCTTTTAATTGTTTATTTGATGTTTCGGCTTGGCCATTTGTCTGTGGATGATAGGCTGTAGAAACTCTATGCTCGATTCCCATCTTTGCTAGATAATTAGTAAATTCTTTTCCAACAAAGTGTGATCCTCCATCTGAGATAATAACTCTAGGAACTCCATATCTTGGAAAAATATTATCTTGAATCATTTCAATGGATTCCCTTGTAGATGCCTTTTTGCATGGTATAGCTTCTACCCATTTTGAAACGTAATCCACAGTTACCAAAATGTACTCATATCCATGTGAATTTTCAAATGGTCCCATGAAATCCATTCCCCAGACATCAAATAAATCTATCTGTAAATTATATGTGAGAGGCATTGAATTTCTTGAAGTGATATTTCCAGACCTCTGACACTCAGGACAAGTGGCTACAAATTTTCTTGCATCTTCATGCATTTCTGGCCAATAAAATCCACTCCCCCATACTTTAGCTTGGGTTCTAAAATGACCATGATGTCCTCCATATTCTGCAGAGTGGCATTTCCTCAAAATCTTCTTTCTTTCCTCTGCAGGTACACATCTTCTAAGGACACCATCTGATCCATATCTATATAAGTAGGGAGCACTCCAATAGTATTTCTTAGCTTCGGCCAGAACTCTTCTCTTAGAATTATAGTTGAGGTGTGGTAGTGGTTCTCCTCTTATAGCTCTTATCACATCTCTCATCCATGAATCTTTATCTAGGACCGCATACAGAGTGTCATCTCTTAGTGCATCTTCTATTGGTGAACCATCCTTTCCATGATCCATCCTAGATAAGTGATCCGCCACTACATTCTCAACTCCCTTCTTGTCTCTGATCTCTACATCAAACTCTTGTAGCATTAATATCCATCTAATTAAACGAGGCTTAGCATCCTTTTTAGTGAGTAGGTACTTGATAGCAGCATGATCAGTGTAGACTATAACCTTTGAATTAACTATATAGGATCTAAATTTCTCAAAGGCAAAAACTACTGCTAACAACTCCTTCTCCGTAGTAGCATAATTGACTTGAGCCTCATTGAGAGTCTTGCTAGCATAATAAATGGCATGTACTTTTCCATTTTTCCTCTGTCCTAGCACGGCTCCCACTGCATAGTCACTGGCATCGCACATGATCTCAAAAGGAAGATTCCAGTCTGGTGGTTGAATGATCGGTGCACTAATAAGTAACTCCTTAATCTTTCTAAAGGCAACCTCACACTCCTCAGTGAACTCAAATGGAATATCCTTTTGAAGAAGATAAGTAAGGGGCTTAGCTATTTTTGAAAAGTCCTTAATAAATCTCCTATAAAATCCAGCATGTCCAAGAAAGCTTCTTAGAGACTTAATATTAGTGGGTGGTGGCAATTTTTCTACCGTCTCTATTTTGGCTTTGTCTACTTCAATTCCTTTTTCCGATATGATGTGTCCCAACACAAGACCTCTTCTAACCATAAAATGACACTTCTCCCAATTTAACACTAAGTCAACCTCTGTACACCTCTGAAGCACCTTTTCTAAATTCCTTAAGCAGTGGTCAAAACTAGTGCCATGGACTGAGAAATCATCCATAAAAACCTCCATAATATCTTCAATAAAGTCTGAGAATATTGCCATCATACACCTTTGGAAAGAAGCAGGTGCATTACATAGACCAAAAGGCATTCTCCTATAGGCAAAGGTTCCGTATGGACAAGTAAAGGTAGTCTTGTGTTGATCGTCTGGATGAATAGGAATTTGGAAGAAACCAGAATATCCATCTAAATAGCAAAAATGGGTATTCTTAGCTAGTCTCTCTAACATCTCATCTATAAAGGGTAGCGGGAAGTGATCTTTTTTAGTGGCTTTATTAAGCTTCCGGTAATCTATGCACATCCTCCAACCAGTCACTGTCCTTTGTGGAATTAATTCATTTTTATCATTTTTAACTACGGTTAAACCTCCCTTTTTAGGCACACAATGGACTGGGCTTACCCACTCACTGGTTGGTACTGGGTAGATAATTCCAGCGTTTAAAAGTTTGATTACTTCCTTTTTCACTACAGACCTCATTTCATTACTCATCCTCCTTTGATTGTCAACCACTGGCTTGTGATCTTCCTCCATTGGAATCCGGTGAGTACAAAATGCTGGGCTAATTCCTTTTAGATCTGCTAGAGAGTAACCAATTGCCTTCTTGTGTCTCCTCAACACTTCCAGTAGCCTTTCTACTTCTTCTGGACTTAATTTATCACTGATGATTACTGGGTAAGTTTTATCTTTTCCTAGAAACTCATATTTAAGTCCATCAGGTAGTGGCTTTAGCTCTACATCTGGTGCTTCCTCATGATCTAAGTCGCCTAGTGGCTCTACTAGAGTGTCTCGGGTTTCTTCTATATTTTGCTCTAGTTGATTAGTGGCATTGGTTGTTTCTTCGGAGAAGAAACCTTCCTCTTCTCCTTCTAGGACTAGTTTTAAAGGCTCTCTAAAAGCATTTATATAATTAATACTCTCTATCTCCTCTATATCGGGAGTGAGATTAATGGGCACTTTAGATGCCGATAAGAAATCAAAGTCATATTTTAAATTATTAATATTAAGCGTGACTTTTCCTTTTTCATTATTAACTACAGCATTAACCAACTTAAGAAAAGGTCTACCAAAGATTAAATTAACATTATCATCATAGACATTAATCACATAAAAATCAGTTGGTATAATTTTATTAGCAAAGTTAACTTCAACATTTTTAATTAAGCCTACAGGTTTAATCATTTCATTACTAGAAAGTTTAATCTTAAGATTAGTGGAAACTATACATGGTTTATCACATAACTTAGAATAAACTTCATAGCTCATTGTACTTACCTGGGCTTCCATAGAGCAGTGTATGTTGTTGAAGTCTTCGTTGTTGATGGAGCATGAAATTCCAGTTGAAGATTCCTCAGGCGACAGCTGGACGATAACCTCCTCAGTAAGTGATGACTCCGGCTTGACTCCGATCACTCGCTTCACTTCAGACACAAAGTCACTATCCAACTCCTCCTCTTGGAACAATTTTTGCAGCATCTCCCCTGTGTCTTGGCTATCAGAATTCCTCCTTAGTGGTATTTCTGGTGGAAACAGCTCCTCCTCTTCCACTAAGTCTTCTGGTGGGAGTGGTCCTGCACACTTGAGTGTAGCTCCAAAATCCACTGGCATCCAGCTCATTCTCTCGAACTCAGTCAAAGGTTTCGCACTGGCAAGACTTCTGTGCTCCACACTCTTGACATCCTCTTGAGGTGCAAAGCTTCCAAAGTCTTCCTCATCAAATGCATATGAGACTGGAGTCCTTTTGGCAGGTAGTTGGTCCTCAATTATGGCAGGTGTAGGCGCCATAAGCTCCTCATCTGGCTCTTTCACTCTTCTGTCTTTTCTCTCTCTTTCACTCTTGGAAGTCAAAAAAATGTTGGACAGAACTCTGGTGGCTTCTTTGCTTGAGTGGCTCATGAGTGATCCTCCTGCACACGTGTTCACATGCTTGAAGGCTTCTGACGTCAGACCAAAGAAGAATATGTGAATAGCCATCTCTGGTGTCACTCCAAGTGGTGGTCCTTGCAGCAGCAGATCGTTGAGTCTCTCCCAGGCTTCGTCGATGTCTTCATCCGTCTTTTGCTCAAAGTTCCAAACCTCCTTCCTCAACTTGTGCACTCGAAGTATAGAGAAGAACTTGGTGAGAAACTTTTGTTCGAGCATTTGCCAATCTCCTTGAGCTTCAATTGCGGCAACTTGGTACCATCTCTTGGCTTTATCGACGAGGGTAAATGGAAAGAGGTTCCACTTAACCCACTCTACTGGGACTCCATCTTGATGGAAAGTGCGGCACACTTGGTTGAGCTTCTCCAAGTGCTTGTAAGGATTCTCGTCGTCTTCACCACTGAATAGATTTTCAGCAGCAATCCGGATGATTCCTGGCTTTAGCTCGTAGGATTCTGCTTCCGGCTTCTTGTTTGATTCTTGAAACTTCAAATCTTTAGCTTTTGGAGTTGAAAACTCTCTAAGCGTTAAGTGCTGAAGATCTTCAAGAAACGTAGTCATATCTGACACAAAAAAAATAAAAACAAAACACAAACAAAAGATCTATGACAGCAAAGTTGCTGGGTTAGTTTTAATAAAAAGAAACAAACACAAGAACTTAACAAAGAACACAGAAACTAAATTAGAGAATCAAGATCGTAATTAGATATCTCTAAATAACTAGAACCAAATCTAAACACAGAATAAAGAACTAGCACACAATTAGAAAAACTATTAGCAAACAATTAGAACAAGATTAACACACAAATAGCAAACTAATCTCACTATTAAAACTAGTAGTAAAAAAAAAATTAATAAAAGATTTACAATAACTTAAACGATAAATATCCCCGGCAACGGCGCCAGAAAAGCTTGTTGACGGCACTTAAGCGCGTCAAACCTTATACTGCAAGCGCACAGTATCGTGGTAGCTTTTCCCCAGGATGAGTATCTTGGGTTTGTCAATCCAAGGATAATTATGCTTAGGATATTATTAATCTAATATTAACTTAATTACTAGCTAGTTCTAATAAATCTAAACAAGCTTAAAAAGGGATTAGAACTACTCTAATAATACTTCTAATTATGCTCTAATTATACTCTAATTAAGGTCTAAACGAGATCCAAACTATAGCATAAAATGATAGAACAAGTATTAAGCTATAAACGAGATTGATATGGTTTAACGTGGTAAAAGGATCCACAAGAGATATGAGACAAACAACCTATGTACTAAGAACCACCTTGAGATAAAATCTAAACATAAAGCAAAGATTAAACATGATCATGAATGTCAAAAGCTTACTAGAACCTTTCTCCAGCCCTACTGTCACTAGAACCAGTTAATCGACGAACTAGCAAACCTTAACCATCTCTAAGCATGAGTAGATTCAATCAACTAATTAAAGTAAAAAGATCTACTAAAAGAACATGCTAAGCTTATTATCTGGCCAGATATAAACATGTCGGAATTAAGCATTGCAAAGATATGGATCATAAATCATGCATAAACAAAAAGCTAAGTCTAAAAGACAAACTTTATTGATCAAATCATCAAGGTTTCATCAAAGTAGCATAAGAAGTACGAGAAATTATTCGAGATACATCACGAAGTTGAAGCACAATCGTCGGGATGAACTCGACGAAGAACTCGACAGAAGATGAACTCGAACAACCCTCGGGAGGGCCTGGGTCGGCCGACCAGACCCCTAGGGGTCGGCCGACCAGCCCCCCTCCTGTCTCCTCTTGCTTCCTCCTTTCGCCGAGATGCGCCTTTCGCCGAGTTGAACGCCTTTGGCCCCCGACCTCTGCCCTAGACTCTCGGCTTACAATGAATTTGCGGTGGACAATGATGCCTCTCCCCTTGGGAGGCCATATATTTATACTCCGGAGAGTCCCCTATACATGGAAACTAATAGGTCGGTTCTAAGAGTCCTAAAATACCTAAAACACTTATTTCCAAGTATATATAAGTTTCCAAAAGAGTCCGGGACGTCCATATATTTCCTTGCTTGGAGATGAAGTCATTGATAGAGTCCTTCCCGAAATCACCTTTCCATATTCTGCAGCTTTTAGTAATTCGACCATAACTTCCTCATCTGAAGTCCAAATAAGGCAAACTCTGACTCTAAATTGTAGAGCTCGAAAATATCTACAACTTTGGTATTCAAACTTTCTTCATTTGACGTCGTTAAGGTCTCCGAAATTGGCCGACAAGCTGCTGCTGTCCTGAAATCCGAGAATATCTCGCGATTTATTTGGAGTTTGGATTGGACTCTTGATAAACCTTCCTTATCTTCATATTCTTCATATCCAAACAATCCTTAGCTTCTGGAATCTTCTCCATAATGGGTTTGGGCCTTTAATTGCTCTCTTTTAATTAATCATCTCTCCTCCTTGGACTTGTAGCATAATCCTTTCTTCGAGAAATCCTCAAAATATCACATTTATACCCTATTTTCCTGCAAAAATTAATATTGCACAAAAACAAAGAGCATTCTCGAAAACGGGGTTATTTGTTAGCAAAACAAGACTAAATCATAATATTAATCCCTGAAAATATATAAAATCATATAAAAATAGAGCATAATTTTAGTCAATATCTTGCGTCAACAAAGGGCATTTGCTCTTGATGAGAATCCTGAAGAGTAGAGTCTGGATAACGTTGCTTCAGGCGATGCTGCTGCCGCTGAGTCCCTCGAGCTGGCTATGCAGGGACCAACGGACGTGGAACCTGTTCTGATCAAGGGCATGCCGGTACTATACTGATACTATGTGAAATTACCAATTGTACTCTGTTGATACTTAAGCTGACAGCTGCATCTGAGTTGTGTCGAATAGGGTTGCTTCCAGGAGTTATATCAGATTTACGCTGAGAATGCGGAACTGAAGAAACAACTCACTGCCTCGGAGCGTAGAGCCAAGGGTGAGTAGTGCCTATTGTCCAGTGTTAATTGCACTTGAATCTCCTATGATTGACTAGGATCAATGTCATTGCCTCCTTCTGACGAAACAAACCTAGCTAAGAAGGCCGCTGAAGCCGCTGAGTCACAGAATTCTAAGATTGCTTCTCTTGGGAAGGAAAAGAACGTTGTCGAAGCTAAAGCTTTGAAACTGAGAGGAGAACTGACTAACCAGAAGACTGCTTATGAGGTAATTGCTAGAGATCTTGATATATCATATAAGTTACTTGCTGGGGCCCAATCTTTATTTGAGAAACAAGTAGGCTCAAAACCTTGAAGAGAGGCCGGCACATGGCAAAGAAGTTGAGAAGCTAACTGCAGCAGGGGACCAAGCACAGACTAAGCTGGAAGAGGTGAAAGCTGAAGTGTCCCGGCTATCAGACCAGCATGCAACAGACCTGGTGGAGTTGGGGAAGCATGCGACTATGTACAGCCAGCTCGAGCATTGATACGGGACCCTAGTGGACATGCTGGCTCCAGAGGAAGTGCCTCGTCCGATAGTTGAAAGACTTCTTGGAGCTTTGAGCACCGCTGAGGCATTTTTCAGGGAATTCATTCAGGATGTCGTTGTTGACGTGGCTGCCACCTTCAAGAGTCATTATCCTGAGGTAGATCTTGCCACTGTTGCTGCTGGTCCTAAGGACGGGACAACACATGAAAAGTTTGCTGCCTACCAGGAGGCTGCTCGGCCTATAGGCACTGCTGCTGCTAGATCCTTTGATTTTATTTGTAATGGAGATGACCCAGTGCAGCCCCCAGCCGAGTAGGACATCTAAAATAACTGTATGTAGTAACTGGTATGCTTGGTACCTAGAATGTGATGTGCACCATGTGAGCAGCGGGTTGCAGATATAAAGAGCTAGAGGGCATTGTGTAGTCATGACCTATTTGTCTCTACGCCTGGTATGTATGTTAACTCTTTTGGCAACTTGGTTGTCACTGGTTAGAGTATATAATCGCATTATTTAGTTCCTTTCGCGGCTTAGCTATCGCCGGACGCAAGAGCCTGTGTAGCCGTTTCCGGTTTACTCTTTTTCATAGCTTGGTTGTTGCCGGATGCAAGAGTTTAATATTAAGACCCTTTACGCTGCTTGGTTATCGCTGGTGATTTTAGGGTAACGCGTTTTAGGCGGTTGCTCTTTTAGCAGCTTGGTTGTCGCTAGTGAGAGCGCAAGGAAAGTGCCTTTTCTGCGGCTTGTTTGTCACCGTGTGCTGTTAAGGCATAGAACTCGACTAAGGCGGCTTGGTTGTTGCCATCGGTAGTCAGTTAAAAGAAATGCTCGGCTTGGTTGTCACCCGCGGTGGAGTCGCATTGGTATGTAACTTAATTACATGATGCAAAGGATCGATTCGGAATAGCAATAATGTTATAATAAGGCTCGGAGGCCATGCTCGGAATTACATGAGTGTTCAGGGTGCTCGACCCGTACGTGCAGAGTGCTGGACTCGGTGTTGACTATTGTGTACCACTTTGCCTATGGGAATAAACGATGCATATGTTCTGAGTTCCAAGTATTGGGCAATTCTCTGCCCTCCGACTCACAGAGTTTGAATGTAGTCCTGCCTAGTACTTCTTTGACCACGTAAGGGCCCTCCTAGGGAGAGCTCATCTTTGACTGCCCTGACGTGGAGGTCTTGCGCTTGAGGACTAAGTCACTGATGTTGTAGGAGCTTGGCTTGGCGTTCTTGTCGTAGTAGCGCTTCAATGCCTGCTGGTATTTTACCGACTTGAGGGTGATGTGGAGGCGCTCACCCTCCACAAGGTCCACGTCTTCTATTCTTGATTGTTCGGCTACTGGTATGTTTCTGAAAGCCACCTTGGGAGCCCCATGCATGAGATCGACTGGTAAGACTGCCTCTGAACCGTATACCATGAAGAATGGCGTGTTGTTGCCGATGGCCTTGGATGGTTGAGTCCTCAGCCCCATATTACATAGGGGAGTTCTTTGAGCCACTTCCCCTCTTATGGCTTGAGCCTATTGAAAATGGCTGGTTTGAGGCCATGGAGGATCATGCCAATGGCGCGCTCCGCCTGACCATTGGCTCGAGGGTGAGTGACACAGGCGTATCTGATTAGGATCCCCTGATGTTTGCAAAAGCTAAAGAATTCATCCGGTGCAAAGTTAGTTCCCAGGTCTGTGATAATCTTTAACGGGACTCCAAATCTATGCATGATCTCTTCTGTGAATTCTACCACCTTAGCTACTGTCAACTTGTTGATTGGTTTGTATTCTATCCACTTTGAGAACTTGTCGACTGCTACCAGGACGTGATCATATCCACCTAGGGCTTTCTTGAAAGGGCCGATCATGTCGAGCCCCCAGCATGCGAATGGCTAGGAGACTGGGAGTTTCTGTAACTCTGAGGCTGGGAGGTGTTGATGTTTTGAAAAAAAACTGGCATCCTTCACAGGTTCGGACGATGGTTTCAGCGTCTTGCTTTCCCGACTAGTGTCTTCGAGACCGCGTGGTTGGCACATGAGCCCGAGTGGATTTCGTTGAGTAGGTTGATGCCTTCTCCCCAAGGGATACACTTCAATAGTACGCCTGATGATGCTGCCCGCTTGTAAAGCTGATCCCCAATCCGGGTGTAGCTTTTGCTTCTTCGGTGCACTCTGTCTCCCGCTATCTTTGTTTTAGGGAGTTTACCATACTTGATGCACTCGATTATCTCTGCCCTCCAGTCGGGCTCGATGACAAGGACCCGCTCGTTAGCTGGTTTGGGTGGTTGAGTAGCTTCTTCATCTTCTTCGACCACGGTTGGCTTATCGAGTACCTGAATGAATATGCCCGGGGCACCTCTGCACACTTGGAGCCTAGCTTGGAGAGGACGTCGGCTACCACATTGTTGTCCTGGACCACATGGTGGAATTCTATGCCTTGGAACTTGCCTTCCAGCTTTCTGACTTCTGCACAGTAGGCTGACATGTTCTCTGATGAGTAGCTCCAGTCCTTGTTGACTTGATTGATCACCACTAGGGAGTCACCGGAGACCAGCAGTCTGTTGATAGCTAGGGATTCGGCTATGCAAAGGCTGTGAATTAATGCATCATACTCCACCGCATTGTTGGAGAGCTTGAATTTCAATTGGAGGACGTATTTGAGTTGCTCTCCCTTGGGTGATATCAAAAGAACTCCAGCCTCGGCTCCTTCTACATTCAACGAACCGTCAAAGGACATGACCTAGTGTTCTGGCCTCTCGGGATTTGCTGGGACCTGTTGCTCTGTCTACTCGACAATAAAGTCGGCCAGGGCTTGGGACTTTATTGCAGTTCTAGGCCTGAAGTAGATATCGTAGGCACCCAGTTCGCATTCCCTTTTGGCAATTCTTCTGGAGCTTATAAACTTGAGGGTACCGTATTTTAGATGGGCCGAGGACCTCGCCGATGAAGTAGACCGGGTGCTGGACCCTGTAGACATGTGTTTCGTCTGCCCTTTCTACGATGAGCGCCGCTCTCACCACGTGCGTAGTACATGACATGTACAGATATAATTCTTTTTCCTGCTCGTCGCCTTGAGCTCAGAATGGGGCATTTAGCACCAGAGGCGAAGAGAGAAAGGCCTTCAGCTCATCTTATAAGGAAAATGGACCCTAAGCCTTGTGCTTAGTTCCCTAATGTGATTTTGGGGGTTGAAGTGAAAACATGTGCATTTGGACTAATTTATGTGTGATAATATTTGTTTAAAGTCCCAGGGTGGAAGTAGAAGGTGTGGGGGAACAAACACCTCAAAGTAGAAAGCAAAAAGATGAAGAAACGCCTGAAATTAGCAAGAAAAAGGACCATTGGACGATACCATCGCACGGTCCTATGGTGCTACCATCGGACAAGAAAACGGCACCATTGGATGGTACCATCGCACGATACCATCGGACGATACCATTGGACCATCTGGGCAGCAAGGAAGGAGAAGCAAAAAGGACCATCAGACGGTACCATCGGACGGTCCTATGGTCCATCGGACGAGTTAGACAGAACGCTCAACAAACGCTCGACCACGGCGTTCCACGCATCGGACGGTCCGATGGTCCTACTATAGGACGGTCCGATGGTCTCAACGGTCATCTAAGGTTCCAACGGTCGACTCAATGGTTACTTGGGAAGCCACCATCGGACGGTCTGATGATCGTGCAGAGAAGAGAAGAAGGCTCCCAACGGCTAGTTTTGAGGCTTGGCCTATATATACTCCCTTGGCCGGCCTCCACAAGATGGTTGGTGACTCCTGAGCTCATACTAGTGTTGATACACATCTCCCATGCCCATTTAAAGTGTAGAAACCACATTTGAGAGCCCAACCACCCATATGAGCAAATAGACACATCTCGGCATAGCAAGAGCTTGTTAGCATCTTGGATTAGGCCTATTTGTCTAGTCTCCGTGCCTGTGTGCACGACCTTAGTGTATCAAGTGCCGCTTGTAAGTCTTTGCGAGTACCTCTGGAGTGTGGAGTGGCCGCCACCACCTTGTGAGAGGGAGGAAGGCCCTCGGGACATTGCCCCAAAGCTTCTCTTAGTGGAGATGGCGGGGTAGCTCCGCGAGAAGGACTCAGAAGACCCCAACGGCCGTATCCATCCTCTACCCTTGAGTAGGCGAGGCCGTAGCCCGTGAAGGACTACGAGAGAGATAGTCTCGGGTGGGTGTGTACCGAGGATATCCGGAGACCCGACGGTGGTTGCTTGGCTTCTGCGGAAGCCAATTTGCCATCCTCCACCCTTGCGTGGGTGAGGCCACACTCCTTTGAGGATTGCGCGAGAGCAAAGCCCTTTGTGGAGCGCCAACGAGGACGTAGGGGGTAGAGGCACGTTGGCCTCTCCGAACCTCGGGAAAAATATCGCCGTGTCTTCTTCATGTGCTATCACCATCGTCAATGGGAGTTTGCTTTCTCTATCCCATCCTTCAGCTTCTGCATTTACAATCTTGCAATTGTATGCTTACTTTCCTAGACTAGCTTGATAGTTTAGTTTCTAGGTGGAACTAGGTGGCAAGACTTGGCCACGGTAGAAGTAGCAACACTTAGCAAAACCTTAGTGCACATAGCTAGTTTACTGTGCATAGGTTTTGCTTAGTAGTTATAGTTTTTAGAGAGCCGCTCAATCTAGTCCATTTTATTGTCATAAGAGCTCACAACTCATATTTATTATCATAAGAGCTCACAACTCATATTTGGACTTTTTGGCTTCACCACCGGATTGAGTACTAGATACGTCTTAGAGTGGGAGGATGAGTACCGGTAGCGCTCCTCACTTTGATGGCACGAACTTTCCCTATTGGCATATTAGAATGACTAGTTATCTTGAGGCCATAGGGTTGGATGTTTGGAGAGTGATGAAGGAAGGAACGAAACCCCTCTCTCGGCCGGCAAAACTGACAAAAGCCGATGAGAAAGAAATTCAATTCAATGCCATTGCTCGTGACATTTTGTTCGGGTATTTGAGCATTGATGTATTTAGTAGAGTATGTTGCCTCTCAAGCGCTCATGAGGTTTGGGAATCGCTTCAACCACTCCATGGCGGCACAAGTGACGTCAAAGAGCAAAAGCTTGGCTTGGTTAAGCGTGCTTTAAATTCCTTTTCAATGCTTCCTAATGAATTGGCTCATGACATATACTCACGCCTAAATATTATTGTCAATGAGTTCAATTCAATAGGTGAAACCAAGCTAAGCGATGCTGATGCAAGGAAGATCGTCGAAGTGCTTCCAAAAGACAAATATGCAAGCATCATCACCTATCTTCTACAACAAGATATGAGCACCTTGACGCCCACAAAGGTTCTTGGCACAATCATTGCATTTGAGCAATACCGAGGGATTGGCCAAGACACCTCTCCATCCAAGTCACGTGCACTCACCATTCATGGTGAAAAGAAGATGGAGAAGGGCAACGCAAGAAAGAAACAAGCTCAAGCTCAAGTGAAGAAGAAGAAGATAGTGATGAAGATGATCAAGAGGATGCAGAAGGCATTGAAGAAGCTCGACTCCAAGGGCGTCCCTATCACCATTGAGAAAATTGAGCACAACCGCCAAAGGAAGAAGGAAAGAAGAGGTGGTTGCTTTGGATGTGGTGAGAAAGGGCATTACATGAACTCATGTTCTATCATTGCCAAGGAGGAAAAGAAGAAGAAGAGGCACAAGCTCAAGAAAAAGGAAAAAGAACAAAGAGATAGGCACAAGGCGCTTATGAGCATTGGCATATGGGTAGATGTGTCAAGTGATGAAGATCATCATAAGAAGCACTCCCACAAGTCTACTTCGCGCAAATCATCCTCTACATCGCACAAATGCCTTATGGCCCAAGGTAAAAATGAAGGCGATGTAAGTAATGGTGGTGCCCTCTCCCCTAATGAGCTTGAACAACAAGTAGGTAGATTAATTTGCGAAAACAAGAGTCTTAAAGCTCAATTGGCTAGCTCATCAACCAATTGTGAAGAATTGGTGCTTAAATTTGATATGGTCCTAGACCATAATGATGAGCTAACAAAGAAAGTTGAGGCTCTTAAATTCAAAGCTACTTCAAGTGATGCATCCACACTCTCTTTTGAAAAATCTAAAAAGGATGCTTCTGCCTCTTGCTTTGATTTAAATGCTAAACCCCACTCACCCCTTTGCAAGCCATTTGTTAGTTGGTTTGAAGAAACTTGTAGGGAGAAGGAAATTGAGGTACTTAAGCAAGAGGTGGATCGACTGAAGAAGGATGTGGCGAGGCTACAAGGTCAAAGGGAGCATGCCCAACCTTCTCAAGATAACCGCCCCAAGGTGGTGAAGAAGCTTGAGGAGAGTCAAACTGTGGTGTGCTTCTTTTGCAATAAAGAAGGCCACAAGTCCTACATGTGTAGGTTGAAGAGAAAAGAGGAGGACAATAAGAGAGAGGGAAAACAAAAGAAGAGCATCACTCCCAAGGCTCCGTAGAGTCATAAGGGCTAGAGAGGACTTGGAGATTGGCTTCATTTGGATATAAAGTTTCAAGTTACAAAGCCAAGTGAAGAAATTCATCTCATACCCAAATCCTTCATTTGTGGTAGCTAGGTTTGTTCTCTTTTGGCTTTTCCTTTAGCATCTAGTTGCCTTACTTGCCTAGGTTTGCATGAGCATATTTAAATTCAAGTAATGTATATCTCGGCTATCTTATGGTAGGTTGCTTGTGTCTCTTGACTAACACATGAGCGACCTACATGGTCCCTTAGTTTAGGTCCAAATCATAGGGTGAGTTTCTCCAATGGACTTAACGTCTAGTGCATGGATCTCACAAGCAATTCAAAGCTTATTGTAACACCCTAATTTTAATTCCAGTATTTTACAATAAATTTAATATGGTTTATTTAATTTTCTAAGCTTTTTTATGCATAGCCTTGCATTTACATGGTTTATTTTATTAAATAAGTAATTTCAAATAATCATAGGTCAACTTTGTTGTGCATTCATGTTGGAGCTTAATTTTATGTACTGTAAAAACTAAGGTTTGAGATTCAAATTTATTTGAATTTTATATTTGTTTTTGACCTTGGTTTTAAAAAGAGAAAAAGGGAGGAAAAAGAGAAAAGGAAAAAAAGGGCGGACAGGCCAAGCCAGCCAGCCGGCCTGGCCAGTCGTCCCACTTCCCCCCCCCTCGGCCTACCGACGCTCCCCACCTGGGCCGGCCCCCTAGTCCCGTCTGAGCGAACCGGCCCAGCTCCACACCGCCCTTTACCCGCTGACTAGTGGCCCCGCGCCCTTGAGCCACTTCCAAGTGGGCCCGTCCCGTCAGCTCTATCCTCTACCTCACTCTCTTCCTGCTCTCGCTGAAGGACCGCGCTGCTCTCTCTCTCTCTGCGCCATGGCCCCATCCTTTGGCCGTGGACCCGCGCCTCCGCCTTCCCCGCGCACATGGCCCGCCTGCCAGTGCCGCCGCCCCGCCCCGACGCGGACCCGACTCCGGGCCGAGTCGGAGGAGCCCGAGCCACCCCTCGAACACGAGTCGAACTCGCCTCCACTGCCCTATAAAGGGGTTCCGCTGCCCTGCCGCCGCCTTCTTTTCGCCACGCACGCTACGCCCTAGCCCTAGAGCTCCACGCCGCGGCGAATTCCATCACTGGAGCTCAAGGTGAGCCACCGCCCCTCCTGTCAATTCACTGCCGTCGAGGCTCTTCGGTCGAATTGACCCTTCCGTCGGCTTCGCAGGACCCTTGTGACCCCTTCCCGCTGGTTCTTGAAGCCCGGAGTTCGTTCGTTGGAGCCTCCCCGCAAGCACCGACGCCATCACCCACACCCGCTCGCCGCCGGCCGCCTCCGTTGCTCCGCCGCTGCCTCCGACCCCCTGGTGAGACGCGCCACACCGCCCTCTTCCTCCTAGGCTAGACCTAGTCGTTGCTATCCTCTCCCCGCGCCCGGAGCTCCCTCTCACCCGCGCTAGGACGTAGCGCCGCCGTGGCCAAAGGTCACCGCCGGCCGTTCTTTTCGCTTTTGTTCCAAGACGTAGGATCAAGATCCAATGGCGTGCAAACGCAGGTGATCGGTCAACAGCGGGGTCAAATCGCCGGTCAGCCTGGTAGTTTTGCTAAAGAGCCCTCCAGCTTTGGGGAATTTAACCCGCAGTCCAAGCCAGTAGAGGCGAGGCCCTGTTTTTAATGTTTTTACCCCTGGTTTTCGAAATGTAATTGCAAATAGGTCCAGTCACCTTTAAAAGGCTATATCTTCACCTTTAAAAGAGGAAAGTGGCATTGGAGTAAGGGGAAGCCTTATGTCCATTGACCACAAGAGGGGACAAGATCATGGCAAGGGCAAGACATGAGCAAATTCTTCCAATCTTTGGTGGAATAAAACGTCAATTGGTATCATTGCATATTTCAATTAGCATCCTTTGATCTTTCCTTTGCATTGCATCTTAGCAAGTAGTATGGTTTTGTTCTTCAATTGGTACCTTTTGTTGCTTGCTTGGTCATGTTGTCATCTATCACCAAAAAGGGGGAGATTGTAAGGAAAATGGGCCCTAAGCCTTGTGCTTAGTTCCCTAATGTGATTTTGGTGGTTGAAGTGAAAACATGTGCCTTTGGACTAATTTGTGTGTGAGAATATTTGTCTAAAGTCCCAGGGTGCATGTACAAGGTGTGGGGAACAAACACCTCAAAGTAGAAAGCAAAAAGATGAAGAAAAGCCTGAAATCAGCAAGAAAAAGGACCATCGGACGATACCATCACACGGTACCATCGGACGGCCCTATGGTGCTACCATCGGACAAGAAAACAGCACCATCAGACGGTACCATCGGACGGTACCATCGGACGATACCATCAGACCATCTGGGCAGCAAGGAAGGAGAAACAAAAAGGACCATCGGACGGTACCATCGCACGGTCCTATGGTCCATCGGACGAGTTAGACAGAACGCTCAACAAACGCTCGACCACGGCGTTCCACGCATCGGACAGTCCGATGGTCCTACCATAAGACGGTCCGATGGTCTCAACGGTTATCTAAGGTTCCAATGGTCGACTCAACGGCTACTTGGGAAGCTACCATCGGACGGTCCGATAGTCGTGCAGAGAAGAGAAGAAGGCTCCCAATGACTAAGTTTGATGCTTGGCCTATATATACTCCCTTAGCCGGCCTCCACAAGATGGTTGGTGACTCCTGAGCTCATACTAGTGCTGATACACATTTCCCATGCCCATTTAAAGTGTAGAAACCACATTTGAGAGCCCAACCACCCATATGAGCAAATAGACACATCCCGGCATAGCAAGAGCTTGTTAGCATCTTGGCTTAGGCCTATTTGTCTAGTCTCCATGCCTGCGTGCACGACCTTAGTGTATCAAGTGCGGCTTGGAAGTCTTGCGAGACCCTCTGGAGTGTGGAGCGGCCGCCACCACCTTGTGAGAGGGAGGAAGGCCCTCGGGACGTTGCCCAAAAGCTTCCCTTAGTGGAGACGGCGGGGTAGCTCCGTGAGAAGGACTCGGAAGACCCCAACGACCGGCTTCATCCTCTACCCTTGAGTGGGCGAGGACGTAGCCCGTGGAGGACTTCGCGAGAGATAGGCTCGGGTGGGTGTGTACCAAGGATATCCGAAGACCCAACCGTGGTTGCTTGGCTTCCACGGAAGACACTTTGCCATTCTCCACCCTTGCGTGGGTGAATGCGCACTCCTTTGAGGATTGCGCGAGAGCAAAGCCCTTTGTGGAGCGCCAACGAGGACATAGGGGGTAGAGGCACGTTGGCCTCCCTGAACCTCGGGAAAAATATCGCCGTGTCTTCTTTGTGTGCTATCACCATTATCAACGGGAGTTTTCATTCTCTGTCCCATCCTTTAGCTTCCGCATTTACATTCTTGCAATTGTGTGCTTACTTTCCTAGACTAGCTTGATAGTTTAGTTTCTAGGTGGAACTAGGTTGCAAAACTTGACCACGGTAGAAGTAGCAACACTTAGCAAAACCTTAGTGCACATATCTAGTTTACTTTGCATAGGTTTTGCTTAGTAGTTGTAGTTTTTAGAGAGCCTTGTTTTATTAGAACTCCTAATTCAGACCCCTCTTATGCATCGGTCCTACCTTCACATCTAGTGCTTTCTGGGTGTCCTCTATCCACTTGAATGTGTTGAGTTTCTTGAGGAGCCTGAAAAAGGGAAGCCCTCAGTCGCCGGGCATGAGATGAATCTGCTGAGTGCCGCCATGCACCCATTTAGCTTCTGGACTTGCTTCTGGGAGGTCTGCGATTGCATGCTTGTGATCGCAGATATCTTCTCTGGGTTTGCTTCAATCCTGTGGTTGCTGACGATGAATCCCAAGGTTTTGCTAGATGGTACACCAAAGACGCACTTCTCAGGGTTCAGCTTCCATCTGTAGACTCGCAGGCTGCTAAAGGGTTCTTGAATGTCTTTGATGAAGTTGTCTGGGTGCTTGGTCTTGATGACTACGTCATCAACATAGGCTTCTACGTTCCTGCCCCATTGCTTGGATAGGCAGGCTTGGATGCTCCACTGGTACGTAGTCCCGGAGTTCTTGAGGTCGAAAGACAGCGTCTTGTAGCATTAGGCGCTGAAGGGGGTGATGAACGAGGTTTTCTCCTGATCTTCTTGAGCTAGCGCAATCTGATGATAACCTGAGTAGCAGTCTAAGAAGGAGAGCAGGGCGCAGCCTGTTGTAGAATCTACTACTTGATCTATCCTAGGCAACCCAACATGATCCTTTGGGCAGTGTTTGTTGAGCTCTGTATAATCGACTCACATCCTCCACTTGGTTTTATTCTTTTTTAGTACGAGTACAACATTTACTACCCACTCAGGGTGAAAGACTTCTCTAATAAAACCGGCTGCTGTCAGCTGGGCTACTTTTGCTTTTATTGCCTCTTTCTTCTCATGTGAGAATTGGCGGAGCTTCTGCTTGACGGGCTTTGCACCTGGGTTGATCTTCAGCTTGTGCTCGGCTAGCTCCCGAGGAACGCCACGCATATTGGGTGGCTGCCAAGCGAACATGTCCCAGTTCCGGCGTAGGAGCTAGATGAGCGCATCTTCCTATTTGGAGTCGAGGTTGGCCCTAATGGTTGCCGTCTTCTTAGGGTCGTCGAGGCCCAGCTTCATAGGCACTGCCGCCTACATCGCGTTCCGGCTAGGCTCGGCGGCTGGTATTACAGTGTTCTTCAAAACGTTGTTGACCTTGTCTTCAGTGGTCCTAAGGAACTTAAAGTTGTGTTTTTTGAATGCGACTGGTTCTACCCACGTAATGGGATCTGCGTTGACAAGTATGGGATGGTTGCGGTCAAGCGTAGATCTAGACTTCCCAGCCATGTTAACAGTGTTGTCCTTGCAAATTAGACAGAGTAGATGTACTACCTTCCATATCCTCACCCAAGCTTGAAGGCTTGGTGGGTTGCATTCAAAATCAACCCACAAGTGTGCCCTCTTGGAGATGTGGCTTACATGAGCAGTAACATAGAAAACGATGACTTGGACGTGTTTCAAGAAAAAGGGCAATTAGACAAGCATGGCATGAATTAAGACATAGGACATAGATTCCATGCGGCTGAAGGTGAAGGCCTTGATAATTTAGGTACCGATACAAGAGAACTAATTGAGGAACCTAGATCAAAACGCAAACGATGTGTCGCTGTCAGGAAATTGATACGAATTCAACAGATGCAGGAGCATCTCAATGAACAACGAGTCAATGAAGCATCATCAGTTGCAGACAACTTTTGATAAGTATATTTCTTAAACTTTCATTCAGTACAAACATATTTTTGTGTATATTTTTGAATTCCATATTTCTTACACTTTCATTCAGTACTGACATATGTTTGTGCATATTATTGAATTACATATTTCTTACATTTTCATTCAGTACTGACATATTTTCTTATTTTGATGAAATGATGCAGATGATGTTCAGGCATAGGTCGTCGCGGATGAAGAGTAAGGGTTCCAGTGAGAACACCTCGAGCCGTGGCCTTTTTCAGGGCACCACCCAGAGCCGACACAGGAAGAAGCAGCTCCTTGGTTGTTTACAGGCATAGGCACAGGAGGTGCCTATGGCAGCACAGGAGGCTGAGGAGGAGGCACCTCAGCAGCAGGCACCACAGGAGGAGGCTGAGCAAGAGGCACCACAGCTACAGGCACCATAGGAGGAGGCTGAGCAAGAGGTGCCACAGCCTGGCATAGGTGGTGAGATTGACCCAGAGGATGAGACCGGTGATCCATTGGGGGAAGGCAATGTTGCTAGTGGTTCTTTTTCCATTAGGCGATTTAGGTATTATTTGTGTCTAGTTTCTATTTGATTTTTTTCTATCTATCCAATTATTTCATCTAAATTTAATTTGATTTGTTTATTTAGGTTTTGGAAGTGCAATTTAGTCCCTCCGAGACCGGCCGAAAGGATGCTCATCAAGCCTCGTGGAGAATGGTGATGCTTCTTATTTGCTTATTTATTCATGTGAATTCTTATTTATTCATGTGAATTTGATTCCACTTTTTGTCTTCTTTTGCTTAATGTCTATCTTGTAGGCAATGGGAGGACGTGACTTGGGACGGTAAAGGAAGATGTTCTACGGTGAATTCGATGTTGGGGGCCCTCTGCCGCTACTACAAACCTTGCATGGTTGAGGTCGATGGTGAGTGGCAAGCAGCCATGTAGTGGTCCCATTGGTCTCTCAAGGAGTATGTCCGAGCAGATGAAGGTAGTAGTGAAGGGGGGACCAGTCAAACTCAACGGAGAACTTGTCAGTCAATTGTGTGGGATGAATTCTGGGTGAGTTTTCATCCATATGTTTATCAATGAATGAATCAGTGCATCACATGAACACATAGTCTAACTTGAATTATCTGCTGATTGTTGACAGCACTTAAGCATGGCAAACCTTATACTGCAAGCGACAGTATCGTATGTAGCTTTTACCCAAGATGAGTATCGTGGGTTTTGTCAATCCAGGGAACGAACTAGTATACTCTAATTAACAAGAGTTTAAGCTAAACTAAAGGTAACAAGATAATCTAATCTATATCTAAACCAGTCCTTAATCTAAACCAATCCTTAGCCTAATCTAATAGAAACTATACTATATAAACATAAGATAAACAATTAGAACATAACTAGATCACTAAGTAAAGGGTATTAACTAGCTCTCTAATCAAGGTCTAATTGGATCCAAAGCATATGCGATATATGGGTGCCACTTCAAGAATAGAATAGTAAGATATCTAGTAGCTCAAGGTAAACATGCATGTTCAAGCATATCTATCATAGCATAATTAAATCAAGATCAACCAATCTAATCCCCTAGATTGAGTTTAACCTTTCCCTGGGCTCTACTATCACTAGTAACCAGGTAATCGACCAGAAACTCTCAACAGCCATACATAATTAGAGAACGCGCTTCTAATTACTTTGCATAGTCTAATAACATAATTAGAGCAACTAGAACTTCTAATCACCATGATCACAAGAACTAGAAACACAACCATATCATTAGTAAACTAGATCAGAGATCAAGATCGCTAGATAAACATAACCTTCAAAGACATGATTTAATTAACAAGCATCTAGATCTAAATCTAATTAGAGCTAGAACAAGCCTAACTAGAACAAGAACATGATAATTAGACAAGAACAATACTTCATTAATAAACTGTATTAAGATTACATCCATGATCATACCTTCCCTCGTTGATACAATTGAACCTCTGGAGCTAGGTAATTAGAACACCGTGCAAGGCTTCTAATCACCTCCAGGAACTAGAAGAACTTCTAATCCTAGACTAGAATCTCGACCCTCTACTCTTCTCTAGTTGTGGTCCCTCTTGTCGCCCTCTTCACGCCTTGATAATGAATTGGATGGTTTGCCCCGAGGTCTAGGCTCGCTATTTATACCTTGGAGATGACATGGTAGAAAAGGAATCTTGAACCGACGTCGTAGGGGGTGGGGTCGGCCGACCAGGGTGTTTGGGTCGGCCGACCTGGACTCTCACGGCTTCCTCTTATTTCCTTCTTTTGCGGGATAGTTCCTTGATGATTAAGTAATGTTTGTGCGGAGCCTTTACGGACTTTTGGGCTTCTGGAATCTTCTTCATGGGGCGAGGTTGACGAAATCTTCTAGTCTTTCACATATTTAATAATTATATTAAATAATTATCTTCAATTCCAATACCTCTTGACACCTTCTTGAAGCTTCTAATTAGGAAACCATGATTGACACAGAAGGGGGTATGAGTCAACCAAGCTTTCTTTGATCATCGTCTTCAATGAATGTCGATTTAGAGGTCCTTTCTTACTCGACGTAGATCTTTGTGAATTTCGCGAAAAATAGGTCAAAAACCTGTAAAAATCATATACAACATATTTCCAAGACAAAGTTGCAAAATCCACAATAATCGGTGATAAATGTTAGTAAAAGATATAGTTGACGCTTAAAATCAATGAAAAACTATGTAAAATGATACAAAATATTCGTACTTAAGCCTCGTCAACACTGATATGTAGTTGAGGTACCATTTGGAAGATGAGGATCATAGAGAGGTTTTGCGGCGTGTGAGAAGGCACTTTTGAAGGGCAGGTGAGAAGGTCATCGATGATGCCTTCTACAATGCACGGATCTCAGTCGTGTGCCTGTACTACAAGAAGGTAAAGGGTGTGGACATGAGCAAAGAAAAAGGGGCTAGTCAGATTTACCTCATAGAGGAAGAGTACCTCCAAACCTCGGTTGATTGGATTGTGAAGGACTTGGAAGCTTGGAGGTAGTTGGCAAAGAGATGGTCTTCAGAGGATTGGATTGCTTCCTCAAAGTCACACCGAGAAAACCGAGGGAAGGCAGGACCAGGGCATCGGTTCGGGGCTGATGGACACTTTTCTCTTGCGAGACGCATGGTAAGAAAATACATTGTTCTTGTATTAGGAATGTTCTTGCATATTATTCAATTCCATATTACTTGTACAGATTGCATGTCTTAACTCAACATTAATTACATGCAGGATGCTGAAGCTGGTGTAGCTCCAAGTTTTATGCATGTTTTTGTTCATGGTCATTGAGGCCCCGATCCAACGAACCCTGAAGTGTTGTGCACCGAAGCGGCAAAGGAGAAAATGGTGACCATGTATAGTAATCATGTATGTAGTTGCAAGATTTGACTCTAACTATGTTTTCTTTTTCTCGGTTTGTAGATGGCCTATGGGGAGGAAATGACCAGGGTCATGGACCTGGCTTTGATCGGCGACACTCAGACGTAGACCCTGAAGCATTGCACGCTAGTGGTAGGGGAAGAAGGCATGGCAGGTGATACAAATTTGATCGCATCGATATGTTCATGAATTGTGAAGGTGTGTGTAGGTTGGCCTTTGTGATCATGGGCTATTTTTGAGTTTGCAAGTATGTCTTTGGCACCAGGGTTGTGGACTTGTTGCACCAGTAAACTGACAGGTAGTTCTCTAGAGAGCTTCACACAATAGGGCCGGGAGGTGTATGTGCATCGTTGGGATCGCTCCTCCTTGCTGCGACCCACGATCAGCTGCATAGATCAGCCGAGCGTTCTTGGCTTGGTATTGCTTGGGCGTGCCACCTGGCTTATAACCTAGCCAGGGAGGTTGTGATGATGGTGTTCGCGTTGGTTGGCTCCTGTTTCCCCTGTATAAGCAGACAAAACAGATCGAAATAGTTAACTACTAGCCGAATCGCTCGGATCGGCTCATCCCGAATCGGATCTTCTTCGTCGGCAAAGCCCTGCTATCTTACCAATAGTATATCCAGATACAATATATAGAAGTGCTTAAATAAAGGAAAGGAGAACACAATTAGATCTATTCTAGTCGGCTAAAACATCCAGATGAACGTCAAAACACGCCTTGATTCTATTAAACTCACCAAAGATTCTATAGGAGCGATATAAGAGCAAATGCATCTTTGATAAAGTGATAAAAGGCAAGACAGGGTATACATCGGATCTTCCAAATAACATGTGATCTGTAGGTAAAATCATCAGAATAGATCTAATCTAAGCTCTAAACCTTGTGTCATGCTAAACTAATAACAAATCGACAGCATAAAAGCATGCACCACAGCAGATATTAGCATAACAACAAGTTGTGTATAAGTCGACGTGCAAGCACATCAGCTCATGCACGTGACAGATCTCATGCCAAGCTAGGCTTGTCATGAGATTCATCAGGGTAACTAATGGATCTCGCGCTAAGCAAAGCTTATCACGAGATTCATCATGGTAACTGGCAAACCGTGTCATCAAAAATGCTTTAGTACACGATTTGTCAGGTGACTAACGTCATAATGCCTATAACGAAATTAAATTGTTAAGGCTGCATGATGATTACCTAAAACTCTAGTTGCTAGAGGTGGCGATGCACCGAGGGGATGTAGAGACAGCCGCTGCTCGATGAACGTATGTTGTCCACTTTATTTCGATAGTAAAGGTACATATTTATAGTCCGTAGACTAGGGCAACAAGCTTGCCATTCCGTAATTAAGCTACAAACCCTAACTAACTAAAACTGGACTCTTTAATCTACGATACAAGGCCCAATGGCCTTCTTAACCATCCGCTGTTGCTTCCTTTAGACAGCCTCTTTCCAGCCCAAAGCCGATCTTGGCCCATTAACAGGGGTGGCCAAATTCCGTTGTCAACACATGCCCCTTTGGTTTTGGCAAATAAAGATTTATTTATTTCAAAACCAGAGAAGTGGGAAATCTGACCATGCACGTCCCATCAACTGCGCTGCAAACACGCTCTTCCATGGCAACCGCCATGATGGCTTGCGCGACCCCTTAGCTTCCCGTACGGCGTCCCTTCGCCTTCCATCGCCTCATACTTAATAAAAGGCAGGGCTTCCCTGTTCCTCTCAAATCGGCATCCATTCTTCCCCTTCCTCTAGCCAGAAAAAAGCCTAGAAAACTCCTTTTCTAGCCATGTCTTCTTCTAAGAGCAACCACCCACCATCGCCGCATTCCTCCTCCTCCGTGACTGGGCGCGGGTTCTCACTCCTCGTTCCTCCCCTTCCGTCGCTTCTGCTCCAGGCGCGGCGGCCGATGCGCCGGCGCCATTGCCGCCCTGCCCGGACGTGCCGCCGGGCTTTGCTCCGCTGCCGATCGTGGGAGCCGACCCAGCTCCCCTAGCCGCTCCATCGGATGATGAGTGGTCCCCAAGTCCAGCTACTAAGGCTTGGCTGAAGAGATGGGGACCGGACATTCCGTCCCCCATCCCACGCGGAGCGATAAAACTCTGTTGCTCCGAGGACCCGGAAGACGCGATCGCCTCCCCTCCGTGGGTCCCTCGCCCGGACCACTGCTCACCTGAGCGCCCTTCCAAGAGAAGACGCTTGGGAACACCTCCCTCCGACGACAAAGCGGAGGGCGACGAAGAAGACGAGGACGCTAGCGACAAGGAGGAGGACTCCGACGAGCCAGAGGACTCCGACGAAGCGGAGCCGGAGGAGCTAGACGAGGATGAAGACCTCGAGGCTCAATACGATGAGGGCTCGTCTGACCTTGCTCCAACCGAGAGCGAGGATGCCGGCGACGAGGACGACGACGGCGTGGGCGAGGAAGCCGATGAGGAATCGGCTGATGACAGTGATGCTTAGAGCATCCTATCTTAGTAGCAGTTAGGATTAGCTTAGTTCTGAGTAGTTTAGCCATTAAATCGGCTCTTCTATAAGATAATCCTTAGATTTTGGGATTGACAGCCGTAGTATCGGCTCAAGGATGTATTTTGCTATGTAAATTAATGAAATTTCTTTTTTTGAATTTCTGTCTCTTTTTTCATTTCCTTGCCGATTCTCCATCATACTACAATCGGCTCAGCAGCATCGCGCTGACTCGAGAAATCCCTCAATCGGCTTTAACTTATCATGACAAGCCGATCTGTTTTACTTAGCCAATTTCTAGTAGACAATCGGCTCACTGGTCAATCATTGAATCGGCTCTGACTCATTGACTTTAGTCAAACATAACTCGACAACCCGATGACTCAGAGGACACGCTTCCTCCGACCGAAATTTCCAAATCCCACGCTGGTCAATGCCTCATAAAGGCGTACATACCAAACCAGAACTCGTCTTCTTCCATTTCGCCGCTGACGAACAGCTTTTCACCATCTCCCGTTTCAGGCGACTTGCAAAAATGGCGGCGTCGAGCAGCACAACAGAAGAACAAACTCTTTGCGGGCACGTGTTTGGATTGAAGGTAAAGACTTTGACTACTTCTGTAATTATGCTTCTCGCAAAGCTGTTATCTTTACCTTGCACCCGTTCTTCAATCATCTAGGCCGATTAGATACTGATCCCAACCTCGGCCAATTCCAATTCTTACAATTTAGGACCCAAATCCTATGACCCCCATATGACCTTGTTAGAACAGAAACCAAATGCTTGCCTTTTGTCCATGTCGACCCAAACCTAGATCTGTGGATTGACCAACTCCACGCCTGGCCGTTCCCTATGGATGGGTGGGCTGATTGGTACAAGCGTGTTGAGTGCGCATATAGTTCCACTTGGCAATCTATGCGCATAGCCGATGCTCTGACTCTATCTCTTTGTCCCATGGAGAAGGATGACAATCTGCTTAGATCCATCGGCTATTTTTGGTCAGACAGCCTAAACTGCTTCCTGTTCGGCCCTGGCCCCATGACACCCACCCTCATGGACGTTGTCATGATCTTAGGGCTAGATGTGCAATCTATCTGCCCTTCTCCCTTCCATCTAGCTGAATGTCCTTAAAAGAAAATAGTAGAAAAGAGCAGTATCCGAAACTGGAGCCAATATATCGCTCAACACAACAAGCAGTCTGGTTCAATTTCAGAGAAAGAGCACATCGCTTTCCTGAACTTGTGGCTTGACCATTTCCTCCTCAATTGTCCTTCTCTAGCCCTGACCAAGAATTACCTCAACTTGGCCACCGCACTGGCTCAAGGCCGGTCCATTGCCTTAGGCAAACTCTTCCTAGGCATACTGTACCGTCATATCTCTTTGAACACCCAACGCATATTGGCTGGACAACGCATCAAGATAGGCGGTCCTTGGTGGTTTGTTCAGCTCTAGAGTCAACTGTACTTTCATAATGAAATTCCAGATTTCCCATCACTCGAGTTCCTTCTTTCCCAGACCTCACATGCAAATTCATCCGTTGCACCTCATTTGGCCAAACTTTGCACCAATTGCCTATAACCCAGACCGATGCAGCTGAAATAGGCAAATGGTACAAATATTTCTACAGCTCATAAACCACCCCTGTATATAGTGCATATACCGAATCTGAACAATTTGAACCCATCCTTTTTCAGACTAGATATCTTTAGTACTGATGAAGAAACGCGAACTATATTCGGCATAATGGCCACCCCTTGTCTCCTTCCAGTCAGCATGAGCACTGGTAACAGAATTAACAAGCCACGATATGAATCATACCAACCTATTCTAGCTGCTCGCCAGCTCGGCCTAAACCAAACTTCTCCTCGCCTGATTATCCATGAGAAAATCCAAAGCCGAGCTGACATGTCTGACTCCTAGGTAACCACCAAAGCATATTCCATCTTTTCTGACCTAGAGTTAAGCATACGTGGCACGATGGAGTTCGTATACACAGCCGATGGCTTCGACCGTTGGTGGAATTTCTGGAAGCCCCACCTTTTCCATAATGTCGTGGCATCGGCTCTTCTAGCCATCAACCCTGAGCACGAAACCACACTAGAAGAGGTAATCTCCCACTTGATTCGGCCCCTTTCTGCGCATTGTTCCTTCATGATACGACCAAATTTCTTGAACACAGATGCAGACATGGCCTGTTCCTACTGACGATGCCGGCCAGCCGTTCAAGTATCTGCAAAAGGCACCATTGCCTTTATAGCAGGCCAACATGCCTTCCCTCGACAAGGCCATCTTTTCTTCCCCTGGGGTGACACGCAAGAGGGAGGGAAAAGGACTTCACCAGCCGAGGTTCAAGAAAGCCGCCATCAAGCCCAAGCTTGTTGTCTCGGTCCAGACCCTTTCTTCTGAATAACTAGTAAGTTCCACTTTGCTTTGGATTCAATATTGAAAGTTATATTGACCATTTTCTATATACAGGGTCACAGCTCGGACGGCCAGGAACGGGAGGAGGCCGAGAAAGAGAATTCCCCTGAACTTCCCAATTCTTCTCCTAAGGATACGTCCGTCCGGACAGACGAAGCCCACATGGAAGTCAGCCCTCCACAAGTGTGTTCTGAACAGCATGTCTTCTTCGTCTATAGTTTGTAAACTAACCATGCTGCTACCAGGCCTTTGATGCTGCATCCTTGTTGAACTTCAATCATTCAACCATCGGCTAGTCTTTGGTGACTGAGAGCCCTCCTTCGACTCCACCGGCCGATGTGACCTCGAACCTTAAAGACATCGCCAAGCAACTGGAAACCCCAATTGAGGCATCCGCACGGCCCTTGAGCCGATCATTGATATGTTGCCTTTGAGCCTGAAGCAAGCGCTCCGGCCAACAGCTCACCTTGGATTCCTTTGAGAAGATGTGTTGGCCGCTACGTCACGGATAGCTACTCGTAATAACCAGGCGGCTCTGAAAGAGGAAATCACCAAGGCATGTGTAGCAGCAAATCAAATTAAGGCAGACCTGGATGAGGACAGTGAAGAAACAAGGCTTACGACGTCCAGGCAAACACTTGATGCGAGAAGGTCACAGATAACTGATGAAATCAAGCGCTTTGAGGAAGAGCTATCTCAGATTGACGCAGCCATCCAAGCTAATGTTGCAAGCATGAAGACGCTCACAAATAACAAGCAAAAGCTGTCCATGTCACTCAAAGGCAGTATTGCACGCATCCGTGAGTTAAACAAAAAGCCTGATCATCGGCTTTGACGAATCAGATCGTCAAGTCATTGACTCCGCCGACAAGGTCAGAATGAAAGCTTTGGCTGTAATCCGCCAATATCTTCAGATCCTACCAGCATCTTCCTCCACATGACTCATCGAATCACTCGAACATTGTCAATTGTGCTCTCCGAGCGTATAGCTCGGTTAAGAACATTATGTTTTTTCTGTATTTTTTGTACTGAAGGCGATGCCTAACATCGGCTATGGCCAATGGCACGTGTTGGCCCTGCTACCCATAGTTGCTTGTTTATATTATTTTTCATCTAAAGGCGATGCTTTAGTACATCGGCTCTTGTTAGGACCAGATGGCAACGCATCGGTCAAACTTTTCTCTAGAGGCGATGCCAAGGCATCGGCTATTCTTGTCCGGATGTCACCACATCGGTTTCTGCTTAAGTCAAGATCCGACCCACATACTAGGATAATATTTCTTTAAATATTTACCATTGACGTTTCTGAAGAACCGAACCCCTTCTAATGTTTCCATCCTATATGAATTACCTGGAGCAGTCTCCACTAGGGCCCGTGCTAGTTAGGTGACCACTTTCCAAATGCTAGATCTTTCGTTCCAACTGGCAAGACTAACTCCCAAACAAGATCGCCTACCTTGAAATTCTTTGGCTTTACACTCTTGTTGTAGGCCTTCGCTACCTTGGCATTGTTGTCTCTATTTTTGTCAAAAGCCCATAGCCGAAGCTCCGTTAGGTCATCTGTGTTGATGTTAATGAGAGATGTATAATCATCGGCTGACAGATCATTCTGAAATTGAACCCTGCGAGAGCCGATGTTGACCTCCCATGGCCTAACGGCCTCCTGGCCGTACACCAACTGGTACGGAGTGCACTTAGTCGCCCCATGACATGACACCCTATATGCCCATAATGCTTCTGCAAGCCAATCGTGCCACTGCTTAGGATATTCATCTATCTTCCTTTTGATCAGCTTGATGAGACTTTTATTCGATGCCTCAGCCTGACCATTAGCTTGAGCGTAGTAAGGGGACGACTGCAGCAATGTGATACTCATCTCTTTTGCAAAATTTTTGAATTCCTCAGCCAAAAGGACGGTCCCTTGATCTGTGGTGATAGTTTGTGGGATGCCATATCTGTAGATGATGTGTTCCTTGACTAAATTCACCATGTCCTTGGCCATGACATTCTTCATTGGAACAGCCTCTATCCACTTGGTAAAATAATCAGTGGCAACCAAAATCCACTTGTGTCCCTTGCTGGTCGGAGGGTTAACTTGACCGATCATATCCATACCCCAGCCTCTGAACGGCCATGGTTTGACAATAGGATTCAATGGTCCAGCCGGTGCCATCTGAACGACTCTGAACCTCTGACACTCTTGGCAACCTTTGTAGTATTTAAAGCAATCCTCTAACATGGTTGGCCAATAATACTCTGACCTTCTAATCAGCCACTTCATTTTATGAGCCAATTGGTGGGTACCACATACTCCCTCGTGGACATCGTGCATAACTTTCAGCGCTTCTGATGGCCCCAAACATTTTAACAATAACCCTTCCAAGGTCCTAAAGTACAGCTCATCACCAATAAGCACATGTTTCAGAGCACGATGCCTTGTCTTCTTATCTACCCCCCGAGCCGGATCCCTCAAGTAGTTGAGGAGATCGGCTCTCCAGTCATTTGCATCAACCGGCATGACATCAACACAAACGCTATCATCTTGTTCAGCATATCCAGAAGCTATTTGCGCAAGCTTGTTGGCTTCAAGATTGTTCTCCCTTGGTATCCACGTTAATCGAACAAATCTGAATTTTGCCATCAATTTTTGACAACGTAGAAGATAGGGATACAATAGATCACTAGCACAATTAAAATCTTCTGTCGACTGATTGATGGCAACTCTAGAGTCGCCGAAAGCTTCCACTACTTCTGCCCCCAAAGCTTCATACTCCGTTTGATTGTTAGTGCGTCGCTCGCTGAGGCGAAAGGCAAACTCATATTGTGCCCCGCGAGGGGAAATAATGAGAAGCCCGACACCGCAGTCAGCGTCGCACGTAGGACCATCAAAGAACATAGCCCAGGAAGATATACCGACGAAATTTTGATGTGGAGCCGATCGCTCAGTAATGAGATCGGCTAATGCTTGGCCTTTTACAGCCCTAGCCGGTTTATACCTGATATCAAACTCCAAGAGAGCAAACATCCATTTGCCGAGCCTCCCTTTAAGAATAGGGGCTGACAGCATATGCTTAATAACATCGGCTTTACATACTATCCAAGTTCAGCATTAAGCAAGTAATGGCGCAATTTGGTGCACGTAAAGTATAAACATAAGCATAAACGCTCCATCTTAGAATACCTGGTCTCAACATCAAGTAATAGTCGGCTCAGGTAGTAGACGACTCACTCCTTTCCATTGACTTCTTGGATCAACACCGAGCCGATGGTTGTCTCGTCCGTTGATAGATAAACAATAAACGGGACATTGAGAAAAGGCGGTGCCATTATAGGTGGCGTTGTTAGATACTTCTTCAGATAATCAAACGCCAGCTGTGGATCAGGTCCCCATATAAATTCCTCACTCTTTTGTGTCCTGATCAACGGCATGAATGCCTCAATCTTAGCAGACATGTTAGGGATGAACGTCCTGATGTAATTGATCTTGCCAATAAGTTTCTGAAACTCTTTCTTGGTCTTTGGTGGCATCATCGTCTCGATGGCATCTTTGCTTTTTGAGCCAATTTCGATTCCCCTCTCATGGATCATGAAACCAAGAAATTGGCCAGCCGTGACACCAAACGCGCACTTATCTGGGTTCATCCTCATTCCGTGCTTCCGAGTGCGCTCGAGAACTTGGCGAAGATCGGCTAAATGATTTTCTTGCAAGACCGATTTCACCACCACGTCGTCGATATAAACCTCTACAAGCCAGCCGATCAAATCATGGAAAATATAATTCATGGTCCGCTGGTAGGTAGCCCCAGCATTACGCAAACCAAAAGTCATAACCACGAACTCGAATAAACCTTGAGGGCAATGAAAAACTGTCTTGTAGATGTCTTCTTCGGCCATGAATATCTTGTTATATCCAGCATTACCATCAAGGAAACTCATCATCTTGTGACTAGCTGCAGCATCGACGAGCGATTCGGCAATAGGCATGGGATATTCGTCTTTTGGGGTAGCTCTGTTCAAATCTCTGAAATCAATACATATCCTGAGCTTCCCGTTTTTCTTCCAAACAAGAACAATACTCGATATCCAGGTGGCGTATCGGCAAGGACGAATAAAACCAGAACGAATCATCTTTTCTATCTCCTCTTTGACCGTTTCTACAATCTTCGCATCGATCTTCCTGGGGTGTTGTGCAAACGGACGAAACCCAGGTTTCATTGGCAACCGATGTTTGACGATAGATCGATCGAGCCCAGGCATCTCGTGGTACTCCCAGGCAAAACAATCAGGGAACTCCCTAAGCAGTTTTATCAATTTAATCTGAAATTCTGGGTCAAGCTTTTTACTTACCCAAGTTAGCCTAGGACGGTCGGCTGGATCGATGTCAACCGCTTTACACTCATTAGAGGGAGTAAATCCAAAACTGAGTTTACCTTCCTCGGCAAATTCCTGCGCAGAGCTTGATGATGTCGGAGTTGGATTGGGGGGGGTGCAATTTCGGGTTTTTCCTCGTCATCGGGCAATTGGTCATCGCATGACAAATCATTTTTATTAGACGAAGTATAAATTACAATGATGTTTTGTGGCTGATCACCCAGATTGGCCAATCCTGTCTTACATCCAAAACCATGATTATAAATTTTTTGGGGCCGATCACTGTTGACGGCACTTAAGCACGCCAAATCCTTATACTGCAAGCGCACAGTATCGCGGTAGATTTTCCCCAGGATGAGTATCTTGGGTTTGTCAATCCAGGAAACAAACTAATTGAGAACTAATTAACAAGAGTTTATGGTAAACTAAAGGGTAAAAAGGTAATCTAATGTATCTCTAAACTAGCCTAAACTATATCTAATCTACAGCTAAACTATACTAATATATATATAAGATAGGCATTTAGAACAGAATAGAAATCTAATCAAAGGGTATTAACTAGATTCTAATCAAGCTCTAAATGGATCCAAAACAAGCATGATAAAGGGCGCCACAACAAGATTAAAGTAGCTAGATAACTAGTAGCTCAAGGTAGACAAGTATGTTCAAGCATATTCATCGTAGCATAATTAAATCAAGATCAATCAACCTAACCCCCTAGATCGGCTTAACCTTTCCCCGGGCTCTACTGTCACTAGTAACCAGGTAATCGACGAGAAACTTTCAACAGGCACATAATTAGAGAATGCACCTCTAATTACTTTATATGGTCTAATAACATAATTAGCACAACTAGACCTCTAATCACCATGATCACAAGAACTAGATATACAACTATATTATTAGTAAGCTAGATCAACGATCAAGAACGCTAGATGAACATAACCTTTTAAAGACATGATCTAATCAACAAGCATCTAGATCTAAAGCTAATTAGAGCTAGAACAAGCATAATTAGAACAAGAACATGATAATTAGATAAGAACAATGCTTCATTAATAAATTGTATCATACTTACAACCATGGCCATACCTCTTGATGATACAATTAGACCTCTAGAGCTAGATAATTATAGCACCGTACAAGGGCTCTAATCACCTCTAGGAACTAGAAGATCTCTAATCCTAGACTAGAAACTCGACCCTCTACTCTCATCTAGTTGTTGTCCCTCTTGTCGTCGCCTCCGCGCTTTGATAATGAATTGGATGCCCGATCTCAGGGCCTACGGTCGCTATTTATACCCTAGAGAAGACGTGGTAAAAAGAAAAACTCGAACCGACGTAGGAAAGCTGAGGTCGGCCGACGAGAGGACTCCGGGTCGGTCGACCCGGACTCTTCTGGCGTCTTTTTCCTTCCATCTTTCGCGTGGTGGTTGCTTAATGTCCAAGCAACACTTGTCGGGGGCGTTTAGGACTCTAAACCTTCTGGAATCTTCGTAATGGGCCGAGACTTGATGAAATCTTCTAGTCTTTGACATATTTGACATCTTTATTGAATAAATATCTTCATTTTCTTGTAGCTCTTGACACTTCATTGAATCTTCCGATTAGGAAACCTTGATCAACACAGAGGGAGTTATGAGTTCACCAAGCCTTCCTTGTTCTTCATCTTCAATTCATGTCATCTAGCGGTCTTTTCTTACTCGAAGTGGATCATGGTGAATTTCGTGAAAAATTGGCCTAAAACCTGTAAAAATCACATGTAGCATATTTCCAAGACAATATTGCAAAATCCACAATTATTGGTGATAAATGTTAGTAAAAGATATAGTTGACGCATAAAATCAATGAAAAACAACATAAAATGATGCATGATTTTCGTACTTAAGCCGCGTCAACAATCACGTAGATCGGCCACTACGGCCTGTGAGGCCGTAGAAACGCTATCGGGATTTATTAGCCAATGAGAATCGGCTGATGCCATTGGCTGAAGTGGCCCCCCGTTTATAGATGGGTGCCGATTTCTAGAACCGGCGTGATCACGTTTTTTGCCTATTCTACGAAACTCTAGTTCAGTTCTTGTCGATCCAAGAGGCACTCTGCTTCATCTGACGTGGACGATTGTGCAATGCTGCGAAAATCGTCCGCAGGTACAACTTCAATGTTGTCACCGTCCCATTGGATCAAACATTGATGCATTGAGGAGGGCACACAGCAGTTGGCATGAATCCAGTCTCAGCCAAGAAGAGCCGAATAAGGACCATGGTCGTCGACCACGAAAAAGGAAGTGTTGAGTGTCTTGTGGCCAATCGTTAGCTCGACATTAAGGACCCCTTTAACTTGAGATGAAGTGCCCTTGAAGTCGTTGAGGGTGACTTGGTCTTCACAAGGTCATCGGCAGACTTCCCAATCTTGCGGCACAAGGAATATGGCATGATATTAACGGTTGCACCTGCATCGACGAGCATCCCACCAACTGGCTTGCCGTTGATGAAACCCTTCACGTAGAGAGGTTTTAGATGCCGATACTTCTTGTCGATCGGCTTTTCAAAAATTGCAGCAGCGGGGCCGAGGCTAAGCTGCGTCATTGATTCAGCCATCTGTTCACCGCTTGGAGGACAAAAATCTTCAGGTAGATAAAAGACCATATTTATACCTGCTATGGCCTTCTTGATCACCTCGTTGACGTCATCTTCCATGTCATCGTTGTCGCTGGTGGAATCATGACCGACCATGCGCGACGACCTTCCTGTGCGTCTGGCTTGGCCAGCTCGGCTGGTGCCGGCGTCGTTGACGTTTCCGCAGCGTCGGACTGGGGCTTCTGTTTCCAAATGAAATTTCGTCTGGACTGTAAGCTTGGAATATCTATGATGCCTCCAATCTTCTTGAGCTGCCGAAAATATTCTTCTTCGGCTAACTCTAGGCAGCGCAAGCGCTGAACCCTGTGCTTTTGTGTCTTGGTCAGGCCCTCGGGGCACCATCTCGCCAGGTGGCATTCTAAATGACGTCAGGAATCTTTCGGGTCGTCCTGCTTCACTGGAGGATGTGAGCGCGCCGGTGGCGGGGACACAGAGCGCCGCTTTGGTGGTGGAGATGGGGGACGCCGTGGTGGAGGAGTAGGATCACGGTGGCTTTTGGCGGCTCTTAGCCTAACAGATTTTACTCCGCAAGCGCACGGAGACCGCTGTAGCCTTTCACCCGAGAGTATTCCAAGGTATTGTATTTATCCACAGGGAAGCATTGAGATAGAGATGTCAAACTATCATTCATCCAGTTGTTACTACTCTTTCACGTCAACCGATGGCTATGAAAGGTTGACACCAAACACCATGAGATACAAGCAAAGCACCGGCAAGAAAACAGGTAAATCTAGGAGGACAACGAGACAGGGATTGCTATACGGTCTTCCACCTCTCCTAGCATACAAGAGCTATCCGTGCTAAGAGTCGAAAGGATCTCAACAGAGTTATGACTTGCGTCGAGTGAAATTCCGGCGCCTCGAGGGGTCAGGGGGTACATACTAGACCACCGAAGGAGACCCGGCTAACGCCTACGGGCCTACCAAACGAACGGGCCTGGGATACACAGGCACACCACACGCTGTCACTGAGTGCGGCTACCAAGCAAATCTGCGTGGATAGGCTGGCACGCTACAACAATAGTTCATCCTTGGCCAAAGGAGAGGAACTAACCAGAGCCTAGTGTATAGGTTTGATTGTAACACCAGCAAGCATAACAACGATCAATCTATTCTAGTTTTGCACAACTCAGGCCTCAACTTGGTATGCCCAAAAGGAAAAAGATGCTTAACAACTGCATACATACCAAGCGAGTAACTAACTAGAGCAGAAAGATAAGTGCATAAAGTAGGAAAGTAAAGTACTTGCACTAGTCAATAATCGGAAAGTAATGCTTAAGATATCAAATAGAATACATTACCGAAGATTCCGACTGACTCCGAAATAGCAGAGTCTTCTCTAACTCCTAACTAAACACTGCTTTCAGAATTGAAGCCCCTCCCGTGGGAAGCCTCCTAGAGGGAGAAAGAGAGTTCACATGGTGTGAAATGGTACATTTTGGAGTAGGGGGGGTGCCCCTCTTCTTATAGCTAGCAGTCACAAGGTCAGTGGGGGAGCAAAGACGGTTGGTCGGGTGGCCACGTGGGTGGTCTGACGATCATCACAGAGGTCAGCCGACCTTCACCCAAGGTCGCCCGACCGTCCGATGCACCGCCTCACTTCTCCAACGCCTAGGATGCCTTCTGGAAGTCGGTTTCCGTTGATACACGTGTTGAACATTGCCCGGGCATCCAATGTGGTAACCGTGCAGGCCAAGTAATGGGCTAGGCGACCAATTGAGGTGGTCAGCCGGCCAAGCCTAGGGTCGGCCGACCAAGCCCAAGGTCGGCCGACCATCATTTCAGCCTTTCAGCAGTTCCTCAGCCCGTGTGGTGGCCTTCCGACGTTGGATTCGACTTGGGCTTGTTCCACCTTGTGTATTTGGGCTCCTAGTGACTTCCTTGGATGAATAAGATGAAGTATGAGGCATTTTGGGAGAGTAGGTGGTCAGCCGGCCACCTTTGGTCGCCGACCAAGGTCATGGTCGCCCGACCAAGGTCACGGTCACCCGACCATCTCTCACAGCCCGTGTTGTCAACCTTGCGATGGCCATAACTTTAGCGTCCGGACTCAAAATTGAGTGAACCAAAACTCCATTTTGATTGTTTCGATGAGATCTTTGAAATGGCTTGGTCCATGAGGGCATTTGAGATACTTCATAATGATGTTATTTCTCATTCATTCTCAAGCCCTTTTATGTGATGATTCTCTCTTGCTCCATATGATGTTCTTTTGCACAGAATGCGAGCTTCTCGCTGTGATACATCAAAAACCACCAAAACTCATGGAATTCGTTAGTGTTAGGTAAATAATGCATGGAACTTTATGTATACACCATTTATTCACCGAGGGATTGACGGTCAAAATGATGAAATAACGACCGTCAACACCTCCCCCCCAAGCTTGAACTTTTGCTCATCCTCGAGCAAAGCTAAGACTTAGGTTCGGCGGATCAGGAGTTGCATCAATGTCAATGTCCTGCAAGTATTAAGTGCACAACCCAACACTCTACCTTTATGTTCGAACAAACTGGCATAAGTGTACCCCTAACCTTTTTATCCATACATGTGGGGCTTCTGGCACTTCTTACCTTGTCTTTGGCAATTTGAGACGGAACAATCTTAGCAGAGTGTCACCGAACTCTATCTCCTTTCTGGTTTCATGCTCGGAAGGTTTTGAAAATTTGAAAAGAAAGAACCAAGTTCCTCAAATGGTACCCTCGATCGCTCAAGTGGTTGTATAATCCTCACCAGGCCATTGGCCAAACTTTTCCCTATCAACTAAAAGGCTTATGTGGAGCTCAAGGTAGGGATAAAGTAAGCTTACCTATGCTATGTATTTTGTTAAGTCAAAGATTGGTCCTAGCGAAGTTTGTGATACCTCTCATCCCGATCAAAGGATAATGTGTTTGTTTGTGGATGGATATGGTCTATGGATGAAAACCCCTTATTTGATGAATTCCCTTTTGAAACTTTGAAGCTTTTTGAGTACATGGAGCTATCATTCTCTTTTTCTCTCTCTTTTTTTTTCTCACACACTTTTTTCTTTTCTCTCTCTTTTTTTCTGATAGCTCCATGTCCCCTTCTTGTATAAGAACTTTGGGGATATTGCTGGAATATAACTGGAGTATTTATTTGTAAGACCATATTTGTGGATAGGTATGTAGATGATGGATATGGTGGAGAAATATCTAGTGCAAGAGGATGCTTGAATCCAGTGTAGATTTAAGCATGACCAGACGAAGAAAGGCTAGCAAATGGATGTGGATGTGAGAGTTTTTTGATCGGGACTTGAAATACCACTACCTCATAAGAACACAAAATTTGACAAAACTCAACATCACAATAGGAAGCATATGCAGAGGTTTTGTCATGTAAAGCATTTGGCTCTGGATAGGTATTTCAAACCATTGAAGAACTTTTCTCATTTTAATTTTCAAAAAGAAAACTCCGAGAATTCACCTTACTAGCATCAAGATGGGTTAAACTCAAACTTTGATTATATCTCATCTCACAATAACTTACACTTGGTTTTGAAAGCATTTGCTCACACAAGGTTAAAGATTAAAGGTAAGATCACAACAAATGCCAATAAGTTCAAATTTTAGGAGAGTGTCAAGTTGTATACGAAATACTTACAAGAATTTAACAGAGCAACTATTCATCATTTCCTTTAAGCAAGGGTATAAACAAAGTTCTAGCATTATGGCTAGGAGTTAGTTTATTCATGATGGAAGCAAATCTTTTTGTATTTTTGGATTATGCAAATTTTTGTAGCTTTTTTTTATTCAGGGTAACAAAAAGTAAATATTTTTGGTGTCATGGCAGTTTTCAGGATTTAAGATATCAAATTGATACAGAGCATTAGGGGTACTCACCGGGTGATCTTCCCCCAAGCTTAGTTCTTGCAAGTGATTGCCAAGAAACTGAGCTTCAATATTAACTGGCATTGCCTCCCGCAAGCTTGCTTGCTCCCAAGGTGACAACGATGCTGCTTTTGTTGCTCACCTGTGTTAGGCGAATTCGCTTCTCTTTCTACTCTTGTTCTGCCTCCTCTATTTCTAAAATGACTGTTTGATGAGCAGTTCTCGTGCTGCTATTTGGACCGTCTCCAAAGTGTCAAGAACTTGGATTTATCTGATCTGATGGTACTTCTCCCATGGATGAATGTCCCTTGTTGGATCTCCCGCTTCCAATATCATATTATTGCTTTAAGCCTGACATTCTTCCAAAGTGACACTGTTTCGGTCGCAGCCAGCCGTTTATTCCCAAACAGACTACATGGAATGATAGAGGTGGATGTTTGTTGGAGTTGACTCCTTTGCATCCTTGGCAGTTTGCAACCAATCTTCGGGAGATGTCTATTCGCCATGTTTATGATTGGCGTGCTGACACATGCTGCGTCATGCTTGTGATGTCAAGTGGCTCATTGGTGCATTGACTCATGAGTAGAGTAGATCAACCTGACCTCTAGTAAACTGCTTTGTCTTTTTTTGTGTCCGGCCAGTGAAGGGAATTAAGGAATGCTCACTCGTAGCGTTCCTCCATACTTGGGTGATGTCACTAAATAGATCTTATGCTAGTTGCAACCTCATACTATAGTGACGTCTGGTCTTGTGGTGTTCAAGAAGTACTCTCGGGATGAGAGATGGCCTTTATGTTTGCTTCCCAAGTGATGCAGAGCATGGTCAATGTCTTGCAGCAATCAACCACTATTGTAGGTTGAATATCAGGTCCTTCCTCTCAGGGGTTGGGTTGGAGGATTACTTGGTATATCCTCTCCCAAGCTTGATTCTTGTGTTGTCATGAAACAATCTTTCTGTCGAAGTTTTCATGTTCCGCTTTGACCTTTGTTCAGATTCCAGTGGAAGGCATTGTCCAATCATGGCGCGAAGAGATACTAAGATTGAGAGTGGAATGCGTGATGGCATTTTCGTTCCTTCATTGTGATCTCCGAAAACTTCCTTCTACCTTTCCCTGCATGTTAGGGTTTGACACACGTGCTTGTCTACCTAACAAGATTTTTCCTAGGTTGGGCAAAGTAGAGGGCTAGCTTAACTTATCAGTATAAGCTATCCTAAGATAGCACTATTGGAAGATATTATGGCAGCAGGATCTTAGCATGAAAGTTTGGTTTCAAGTGCTACCATGATAGCACTACTAGAAGATCCTAGCACGATGAAAGTTTTGTTCCAAGAGCTATCACTAACAGGCATTTTAAAACAACCTCTAAAAAGAGAATGTTGAAAACAGCCGTTAGAGGGGGTTACCTTCATTGATGTTGGAAGTAATGATGCTAAAAATTCCATCTTGGCAGGCAGTAGGTACATCGGGTTCTCGCTCCATAATTGGTCAATGGAATATTGTAGCGGACATTCAATAAGTACTGCTTCGTTGACTTAAAATTTTTGGTTGTTTCTCTTGAAGCTTGTCAAATGCCAGACAATTTTCTCCTCCAAGCTTGGTTTTTGCACTAAATGTTGATTCCAAACTTGCTTCCTATCATGCTCTTATTGGGCTTGATACTTGTCGATCATGACATGTGCCACCAGAAGTTGTCTGCCTTTGTGCCACACAACCATCGACTGCACGTCGTGACATCGACTGCTTGTGGTGCTTAAGATGGAGCTCTGCCTGCGATCAGAGGTGTCTATGCCGACCGAATTTGGGATCTACACCATAACGCCACGGGTACGCAATTTTCCCGTGGGGCAGTAGACCAGTGGCCTACTAGCTGTGCAAGTTCAAGCATGGATGATAACATATTGTGTTATAGAATTTCATGCGTACCTTAACATGATGCTATCATTTTCTAAAAAGGGCAAGAGGTTGAGTACGAGAATGTCGGCCATGGGGTCTATATCCTCGCGTGGGGAATGAATGCCTCTTGCAACAGGTTAGTGTATAACATATACAAAGGGTCCAAAAATGTGTGACGAGTATTAACCACCGGGCCCATTGTTCACAAAGTGCTAGCAAAATATTTCAATCAAAACATAGCACAAAGCCTGTTGCTATACCATGGCTTTCATTCCTTCAACTTTACTCAAAATCCTCGGTCTAAAAAAACGGGTGCATTTTTGAAACATCACCGGGATTTTTGTGTTTCCATAACACTTGAGAGATCCAGCTAGCTCAAGGATCATGGTTCATGAACTAGCATGGAATATCACTACCAAAGTCTACACATAGCTCATTTATCCCGACATATCGTTTGATAAAAAGAGGCTAATACAACCTAAGCACCACGCCTAATTTAAAAATTAGCCTCTAGGCACACAGTGGCCCAAGCTATGCTTTCACGGTAACCTTTGGGTAGCATGAACAAGCATGATCAAGATTTACTCAACGGATAGAGCAAAACTGAAGAGAAGGTTTCTATTTTTCTATTTTTTTTGAATTTTTCAGATAAAAAGAAAGAGCAATAACAAAACGATGAATAACAGAATAATATTCTAACCCAGCGCTTCTCCGGCAACGGCGCCAGAAAAGCTTGTTGGCGGCTCTTAGCCTAACAGATTTTACTCCACAAGCGCATGGAGACTGCTGTAGCCTTTCACCCGGGAGTATTCTAAGGTATTGTATTTATCCACAGGGAAGCATTGAGATAGAGATATCAAACTATTATTCATCCAGTTGTTACTACTCTTTCACGTCAACCGATGGCTATGAAAGGTTGACACCAAACACCATGGGATACAAGCCAAGCACCGGCAAGAAAACAGATAAAGCTAGGAGGACAACGCGACAGGGACTGCTATACGGTCTTCTACCTCTCCTAGCATACAAGAGTTATCCATGCTAAGAGTCAAAAGGATCTCAACAGAGTTATGACTTGCGTCGAGTGAAATTCCGGCGCCGCGGGGGGTCAGGGGGTAGATAGTAGATCACTGAAGGAGACTCGGCTAATGCCTACGGGCCTACCGAACGAACGGGCCTGGGATACACAGGCACACCACACGCTGTCACCGAGTGGGGGCTACCAAGCAAATCTGCGTGGATAGGCTGGCATGCTACAAACGTGTTCAAGCAGAGCTTGAACAACAATAGTTCATCTTCTGCTTGAACAACAATAGTTCATCTTTGGCCAAAGGAGAGGAACTAACCAGAGCCTAGCGTATAGGTTGGATTGTAACACCGGCAAGCATAACAACGATCAATCTATTCTAGTTTAGCACAACTCAGGCCTCAACTTGGTATGCCCAAAAGGAAAAAGGTGCTTAACAGCTGCATACATACCAAGCGAGTAACTAACTAGAGCAGAAAGATAAGTGCATAAAGTAGGAAAGTAAAGTACTTGCACTAGTCAATAATCGGAAAGTAATGCTTAAGATATCAAATAGAATACATTACCGAAGATTCCGACTGACTCCGAAACAGCAGAGCCTTCTCTAACTCCTAACTAAACACTGCCTTCAGAATGGAAGCCCCTCCCATAGGGAGCCTCCTAGAGGGAGAAAGAGAGTTCACATGGTGTGAAATGGTACATTTTGGAGTGGGGGGAGTGCCCCTCTACTTATAGCAGGCACAAGGTCGGTGGGGGAGCAAAGACAGTTGGTCGGGCGGCCACGTGGGTGGTCAGCCGACCATCACGGAGGTCGGCCGACCAAGCCCATGGTTGGCTGACCTTCCCCCAAGGTCACCCGACCGTCCCATGCACCGCCTCACTTCTCCAACGCCTAGGATGCCTTCTGGGAGTCGGTTTCCGTTGATACACTTTTTGAACATGTCCGAGCATATATCCAATGTGGTAACTGTGCAGGCAAAGTAATGGGCTAGGTGACCAATTGAGGTGGTCGGCCGGCCAAGCCTATGGTCGGCCGACCAAGCCCAAGGTCGGCCGACCATCATTTCAGCCTTTCAGCAGTTCCTCGGCCCGTGTGGTGGCCTTCCGACGTTGGATTCGACTTGGGCTTGTTCCACCTTGTGTATTTAGGCTCCTAGTGACTTCCTTGGATGAATAAGATGAAGTATGAGGCATTTTGGGAGAGTAGGTGGTCGGCCGGCCATGCCTTTGGTCGCCTGACCAAGGTCATGGTCGCCCGACCATCTCTCACAGCCCATGTTGTCAACTTTGCGATGGCCATAACTTTAGCATCCGGACTCAAAATTGAGTGAACCAAAACTTCATTTTGATTGTTTCGATGAGATCTTTGAAATGGCTTGGTCCATGAGGGCATTTGAGATACTTCATAATGATGTTATTTCTCATTCATTCTTAAGCCCTTTTATGTGATGATTCTCTCTTGCTCCATATGATGTTCTTTTGCACAGAATGTATACACCATTTATTCACCAAGGGATTAATGGTCGAAATGATGAATTAACGACCGTCAACAGTGGCGGCGTTGTGAGGCCGTGCGACGTCGTCGTGGTGATGATGTGCGCTCCAGGCGTTTGAACATGGATGTCTTGCCACGATAACTCCTGTGGTCGGAACACTCTGGACAATCATCAATGGTGGGTTGCCTCTCCATACCTTGCGTCTAGCAGAAGTGGAAGTCGGGGCAGCACCAGTGCTCGTCGTGGTTCATGGCGTCGCGGCGTGACTGGTGTCGCCTCTGTTCTTCACGGCGCCGATCCTCGCGGTGCTGTTCTTCGCGGTGTTGGTCCTCAAGATGACGGCGACGCTCGCGATGATAGGCTTCATCTTCTTCGGCACGATGTCGCTCCTCGTTCCGTTGATGATGGCGTGCGTACATGCCCATCAGCACCCCCAAGGTGGGGTGGCATCGTTGATTCCTCTGCACCGTTTTGACCGAAGTATGCTCTTCGGCCCTAAACTCGAGAGGGACATCGTCGAGAGGATCCGCCTTAGCCTTGCCCTTCTCGTCCTTAGATGTGTGAACCATGTTGATCGACGCGGCAGGACCTTGAAGGAGATGCAAAAACTGATGTTGATTGCCCCGGTGCAGGATCCGGCCCGAAGAAATAGCCCTGCCCAAGCGCGCTCGGCTCATCGACTCGGATACGAACTCCGAGTAGCATTCGTCAAGCAATGGATTTGAAGCGTAGACGGCGTTGACCGGGAAAGGCATCGTGTCTATCTTCATTGGAGCGCGAGCAAACACCAGCCTGCCTTGCTCTATGGCCTTCTGAATTTCAGACCGTAGGATCTTGCAGTCACCGGTATTGTGCCCGTCTAACTTATTGTGCCAATTGCAGTATTTGTGGCCACGCATTTCTTTAGCCGCAGGGACTCAATGTCCAGGCAACGGTATTAACAGCTTTTCTTTGACGAGCATATCAAAGATGGCTTCGGTCTTTGAGACATCGAAGTCGTAGCCTGGGATTGGCTTAGGCCGTTTCACCCATTGGCACTGTAGAGGCTTGTTAGCCCTTGCCCACTGAACAAGGTAAGCATCAGCATCATCTAAGGTGTCGTCTTCATCGGCTTGGATACAGCCGATGCTCCGTCTTTGCCTCTCCTACAGGACTTCTGGGTGGCTCCGCTCATAAGCAGCAACCTTTGACACTAGATGGCCGATAGAATTGAAATCGGTCGGCCCGTACACTGCTTTGACGGCCCTATTTAACCCATTGTACGCTATCTGGGCCAGAATCTTCTCGTCGAGGTGGAGGGAGTAGCAATGGTTCCTTAGCTCACGGAACCGTTGGATGTACTTGTGCACTGTCTCTCCCGGGAGCTGGTGGATGCTGTTCAAGCCTGTGAACGTGGCTTCATCGGCTCCCGAGAAGAACTAAGCATGGAAGCTTTCCTCTAGCTATTTCCAAGTGGTGATGGACCCAAGGGCCAACGTGGTGTACCAACCGAAGGCTAGCCCAGTCAACGATTGAGAGAATAGGCGAATCTTCATATGTTCGGCCCTTGATGCGATCCCTAGCTGCGCGAGGTAACGGCTGACGTGCTCTACGGTACTGGCATCGTCGCTGCCACTAAACTTGGTAAAATCAGGGATCTTAAACTTGGGAGGAGCCTCGAGATGGTCGTATAACTCTGGGTAAGGCTTTGCATAGGTGATGGCCCCCAGTATAGGTGTAATACCATATTGGTACTTCAAAATCTCGGAAAGATCTTTCCGAGACATATCGAGGCCCGTCCCTGCAGCAAACATGACCTAATCGTTATGGATCGGCCTAGTCCCATAGGCGTTTTTCCCATTCAGCTAGCTCCTAGTCCAGCGCTTTCGCTGCTCCATGTGGAGCGATTCCCTGCGTAGGCTTGGCTTCCGGAGGAAAGTTTTGCTTCGGTCCTCGTGATGAATTGACGAGGACTGGGTTAGGGTACGGAGGAGGAGGTGCATCTCCTTCCTCCAGCTGTCGGTACCTCAGCTAGCATACAAAGCCGTCAGGTATGACCAAGGGTGGAGTTAAGTAAACCTTGGTCTGTAGAGGGAGCCTATCACGTGGAGGATGCATGATGAACTCTGCGATGTTATCTCCCTGCACCTCAATGTGGATGGGTGTGAGCGGCCTGGAGTAAAACATGGCCCCACGTGGCCGTTCAACTCAGGGTCGGTGATGTGAAGAGGTTCACCGGCCAATGCTGCTCTGACTGTCTTGACCACGATGTTATCCATGCGGTTTATGACCACCTCAGACTGTCTGATCAAAGCATGCGCGGTAATCCTGTTTATCTCCTCGCGAAGCACTCCAGTTGCGAGGGGGTTAGGAGATCGACTTCGTCAAGAAGTGACGAAGGGCATCCATGTAACACGATGCCGCCATGGCGAGACGTCTGATATATGGCGAGTACTTTGGCCTCGAGTTCCTCGATGATTTCGGTGTAACGCCTTTGGTGTATCTCAGGCAGGTCTTCAGGTTTCTCGATGGGGACGAGTTCTTCTCCGCCCTCGTCGGTACTGGTGCCGCGATTTCCTTTGGCGCCAGCCATGCATATGAATCGAGATTGGTCCCGCCGGGCGTGCCAAAAATGTGTTGCACCAGGAAATCGACGGGTAGTTCCCTAGAGAGCATCACACAATAGGGCCGGGAGGTGTATGTTGATCGTTGGGATCGCTCCTCCTTGTTGCAAGCCACAATCAGCTGCACAGATCAGCTGATCGTTCTTGGCTTGGTGTTGCTTGGGCGTGCCACCTGGCTTATAACCTAGCCAGGGAGGTTGTGATGATGGTGTTCGCATTGGTTGGCTCCTGTTTCCCCTGTATAAGCAGACAAAGCAGATCGAAATCGTTAAATACTAGCCGGATCGCTCGAATCGGCTCATCCTGAATCGGATCTTCTTCGTCGGTAAAACCCTGCTATCTTACCAACAGTATGTCCAGATACAATATATAGAAGTGCTTAAATAAAGGAAAGGAGAACACGACTAGATCTATTCTAGTCGGCTAAAACATCCAGATGAACGTCAAAACACGCCTTGATTCTACCAAACTCACCAAAGATTCTATAGGAGCGATATAAGAGCAAATGCATCTTTGATAAAGTGATAAAAGGCAAGACAGGGTATACATCAGATCTTCCTAATAACATGTGATCTGTAGGTAAAACCATGAGAACAGATCTAATCTAAGCTCTAAACCTTGTGTCATGCTAAACTAATAACAAACTGGCAGCATAAAAGCATGCACCACAACAGATATTAGCATGACAACAAGTTCTGTATAAGTCGACATGCAAGCACATCGGCTCATGCACGTGACGGATCTCATGCCAAGCTAGGCTTTTCATGAGATTCATTGGGGTAACTAATGGATCTCGCGCTAAGCAAAGCTTATCACGAGAATCATCTTGGTAACTAGCAAACCGTGTCATCAAAAACGCTGCAGTACATGATTTGTTAGGCGACTAACGTCGTAATGCCTATAACGAAATTAAATCGTTAAGGCAGCATGACGATTACCTGAAACTCTAGTCGCTAGAGGTGGCGATGCGCCGAGGGGATGTGGAGACAGCCGCTGCTCGATGAACGTATGTCGTCCACTTTATTTCGATAGTAAAGGTATGTATTTATAGTCCGTAGACTAGGGTAACAAGTCTGCCCTTCCGTAATTAAGCTACAAACTCTAACTAACTAAAACTGGACTCTTTAATCTATGATACAAGGCCCAATGGCCTGCTTAACCATCCGATGTCGCTTCCTTTAGACAGCCTCTTTCCAGCCCAAAGACGATCTTTGCCCATTAACAGGGGCGGCCAAATTCCGTTATCAACTGGACTACAACCACAGTGTATCTCAAGCAAGGAGATTGAATTCATCGGCTGGGAGTTCTCGCTCCTCAAGGACAGCTCGAGATACCTAGGCAGAGGAGGAGGCTCGTGTAGCACTAAAGGAGGCTCATCAGGCAACACAGACGGTCGAGCGGCTGACAAACATGGCAGCCTACATGGCTTCTTACCTTCAGGTTGTTTGTTTATCAAAACACGCTTCAATTTGGATTGTTATGTTGCGAATCTAACATTTGATCCATTTGTACGATATCACAGCTCAATTGGGACCAGACTTAATTAAACTTGCCACCCTTTTGCCCTCCTCAAATGTCTCCACAGCAGGTATTCACCAATTCCATATTAAGCAACTCTTCTGTAGTTTCGTCCGAATGATTTTTGTTCTCACAATTAACAAATGCAGGGGTCAACAGGGTGAGTGCCACCACCCTAGGGGTTGCAGCCACCTCTAGGGTGGACCATGGTACCCCAGGCCTCCCAGCCACCTCTGTGGTGGATGATGGTACCACAAGGCTCCCAGCCACCTCCGGGGTGGATGGCACCGCAGGGCTCTCAGCCACCTCCTGGGTGGATGAAACCGCAGGGCTTCTAGCCACCTTCGGGCTGGATGACACCCTAGGCCTCCTAGCCACCTTCCGGGTGGATGCCAGCTATAGCACCCAACTTCAACTCATGGATGCAATCACCTCATCAGCACTATGGATCACAGGTATACATACAAAATTAGGCAAACTTATCAGAAGTTAATGAAACCTAGCAAGTATAGATGAACTTAGCATAATTTAGCGGAACGTAATCAAAGCTAACTGAACTCGGAAAAACCGAGCTAAACCGGATAAAACCTAGCTGAACTTAGCAAAATACAGCTAAACTAGCTGACTTAGCAAAATCTAGCTATAATAAAACCACGCAAAATCTAGCTACACTAGGCCAACTTAGCAAAATCTAGCAAAATCCAGCTAAACTTAGTCAAAATCTAGCTAGACTAAGCAATTTGAGATTACTTCGTAGGGTTCGGCCTCACGCTCTTGTGGCCCAACCCCAGATGCGGAAGTGAATGATGACTTAGCGAGTTTCGGAGGAGCGAGTGGCCACAACTCTCAAAGTCTGCAGGAGTAAGTTGCGTGACGATAATGAACTTTGATGGGTATGCATGGATGGACTTTGTATGAACTTATGTATTCTGCAACGATGAACTTGCTTTTGTCGCCTCAACTTGTGTTGCAAACCAATAAGGACCGTGTGGTGGACTCCATTATATTATTTATGAATGTGGACATATTATATGCATTATTATGCCTGTGGATGTATGATGAAATTCTGTATGTGGATCTGGACATATTGTATATATTCTGCATGTGATTGAATTTTTTTGTGATTTATATTGAGCTATTTGGTTGGAGGGGAGGGTTGGCTGTGATTTCGTGGGCTATATACCAGGCCGACGAAATTAGAGGAGCCCACGGCCAACGAAATTATAGGTCACCGTGGCTGTAATTTCGTCGGCCAACACAATTTCATCGGCTAGTCGATGAAATTAACGTAAATTCGTGGGGGTCCATGAATTTATTTGTGTAATGTCGTCCAATTTTGTTTCGGGTAAAAATTTCGTCAGCCAGCGTCGGCCAGCCGACGAAAAGGACTTATATTCTTGGGTTTTTGGCTATTTTCGTAGGTTTTGACCTACGAAAAAATACATTTTTCTTATAGTGACACAAGAATCACCAAAAGAATTCTCTAAATTCCAAACCCTAAACTATTCAATCTGTCTCGTGCACCGAACAAACCTCGGCTCAGTCTCCTTTAATCCCCCGAGGCCAACAAGCCCGAACAGGTTTTTTTTTTTGAGGGGTACAAGTGCGAACAGGTCTGATAACCTGTCCATCACGCGTGCTCACGTCTTGGCAGGGCCGGCCTGCCAACAGCCATGTACGCTGCACGTATGCACCTACATACTACACCACGCCCTCAAATCTTTGCATGCTAAAAGCTATGCTACACGCACACTCTTAATCCACATGGAAACACAAATCTTCCACGTCACATTCTACCATGACGCCATCTTCAGCCGCTCACGTCTCATGCACAACCCGTGTATCCACGTGCCGCGACAGCACGTGACATCTTGACCGCTAAGATCTCAGTTCTTCTCTTAACCTAGTTCCGAAACCTCAGTTCCTATTGAACTTAGTTTCAGTCCCGTCACCGACCACGTTCACTCTGCCTCGAGTAACGCCTGCATATGAACAAACAACAAAATGTCTGAGCATGTAATAACCCAAAGTAAATAAATAATTCAGTTGTAATTAGGAGACGTTGATCAAATTTGAGCTAAAGTTGACTTTTTAATCCACATGTCGTATGAACGATCGGAGGCCGTAGACGCATAGAGCTCGTCAAAACGACTCCGTTTAACTACTCATGTGTCCCATTCGGGACCCTAATTAATTTAAACCGAACCGCAAAATATGGACCCTTAATATCACTTAGTTTTTTTTTTCCTTCTCTCTCCATCCTGAAAAGGGGATTGGCCTCTATCGGAGACACCCTGCCTCTCTGTTCCTGCGCCGTCCTTTCTTCCTTCCGGTCTTTGTTCCTGCTACTCTGCGGCGCCCATCCAGATCGGGGACCTTGCTCGTCGTCACCGTGCAGGAGTTTGGGCAGCTGTCTGCTGGTTGAATCCACGGTCTCCACCCGCTGTAGTTGCCGACCAAGGGAAGAGGTCCCTGCTCCTCCGTGCACTCTGCAGACGACAGAGGAGAAGTGCCAAAGGGTGGAGCTTAGAGCGGGGGCTGCATCTCTAATCTTGGTGTCCTGGGTAACTGCCCTAACTTCAATGCTTTTCCTGGTCTGTTTTTCCTTGCGTGGGGGGTTTAGTTCAGGTCTGGGCAACGGTCCATGCTCTTCGTAAGTCTTGTATATTAACTAATCTAAGATTTGGTTTTTACTGGTCTGTTGATATCCCCATAGCAGTAGTATTTTTCTAGATTGCTCAATGATTCTGGAAGACCCTCGGTGAACTGGGAAAGGTCTGGCGATTTCCCCTTGTACCTAGGTTCGTTAGCGTGCCTGTTTAATTCAGATTACAAAAAGATACTAGGGAAACTTAGACTTGAGCAAATGCGTTGTGCTCTGTTTCAGTTTTAGCAGAGCAATGTAAATTCACAGTCTGAACAGAAGTTTTGTTTTGCTATTCCTAGCCTAGCTGTGGCAGTATAAATTAAGAGATTGTCTGGAAAAAGAAACTAGAATACCACCTTAAACCTGTAGCTGCAACCTTGTATATAGGAAGGCTGTTTTACTTTCAGTTTGATAACTATCAGTGCTATTTCTGAGTGTGAACCATTACTGTTTAGGTAGTGGTGGTGAACCAGAGAAGGGAACCTAATTTTCTACTCAACCCGTTGCGTCTCATCGTTAAGGCAAGTGCACGACGAACTACCTGTTTTATGACTCGCTTGCCAGCTTGTTGTTTCTCGTATTTTCTGGTTGATCTATTCATGGTTGGTGTTCACGATATAAATGTTTCATGATTCAAGTTTCAAGTTTCATTTAAATTCCATTCAAGTGCCGGTGGATCCGGTTGTGCAATTTGGTTCTTCATCAGGTTCCTGTGAGTAAGTGCTGGCCCCACTTGCTCGGCTTTACCGGTAAATGCTAAGGAGAATTCAGGTGCTGTCCGTTTTAGACGGAAACTACTATTTCATCGATGTTCCATTCAAATGAATTTTCTTTTGGTTCATGACGTATATTTGTTTTCGGTTCTTATATATCCTTGCTGAGTATTTTTGTACTCACCCTTGGGTTCTTATATATCCTTGCTGAGTATTTTTGTACTCACCCTTGCTTTCTTTGGTTTTTAGGTACCAGTTGCTCGTGACATGCATGGGCACCGGGAGTAGTTCACCATGCTGCGCTCACATATATAAAGAATTCTTCTGTTCATCTTGAATTAGAATAATTTAGTCTAGTGGTGGTTGACTCCAGTTAATTGGTTTATACACTGTGATGGTCTATGGTTGGATTGGTCAGACATTTTAAACTTAGGTTTGGGCTGTGATGTTTAGTATTCTGTTTATATCCTGATATATGTGTTCTTGTTTCCGGAAGGCTAAATTATAGGGAAAACTCTGCCGAAATTTTCTTTAATCTTCAAACTTAGTTGCAAGGCGTTTTTGTGGTAGTACCTAGCTGTGTGGATAGCTGAGGTGTTATAGAGCACAAGTACACAACTTGACTCAAGTTAATCCAAAACACCTACACTAATACGAGTGTATCCAATTTCCATATATTAATAATCAATTACTTTGCAATGCCAATTTCAATTCAAACCAATTTTTCATTGCATGATTTGACAATTTCAGTATCTGCAACCTTGACTTTGTGTTCGTGGGCATAGTCTTGTTGCTGGTTTAGATTGAGTTCTTAGATTGATTTGAGTTTTGCGTCGTGTCAACGTTTCGTTTTCCATCACGTCATCACGTCAGGTTAAGAATTGTCTCAATCTAGTTCGGTATTTTGATCATATCTCTCACATACGAATTCGTATTTCAGTGTTCTAATACTTTGTAGAAAGCTTCAGAAATTATCTACGACTTTGCCAGCTGCGTGATTTCTAGAAAACGCCGTTATCAGGGCTTAGTTATAGTTGGGACCTAGAATTTTCATGACCTAGAATTTTGTGAACAGTCGGTATTTCGGCGACAATATCTCCTGCTTCCTTTACCATAAAAAATTGTTCCATATAATGAAGAGAGAAAAAAAGTGGATCTACATTTTTGTTATTATAAGTTTTTACATTTAAGGTCATTAAGAGTGCGAAATCATCGAAGCAATTTCAGGTTGAAAATCTGTGGTTTACATACGAGAGTTTTGTGATAACGTGGAGTTGTATCTTGCTCGTGCGGTATTTTTGAGAAGAAAAATAAAAATAAAAAAGCAAGTGCATAAAAAAGAACCGCAAAAAAGAAAAGAAAAAATCAAAACAAAAAAAATCAGAAGTGCTTGCATCCGTTGTGTCCTTTGTGCTGCGTATGTGAGACTTGCTTGCTCGAGCTAGTTCTAAAAACGAGTTTAGGCCACAACTTTGACAAGTACTTTGAACACTTATTCAATTTTGCTATCTGATTTCGAATTGTGCTAATCCTTACTACTATATATAGCCTCCCAAAGCTCTACATACATAGTTCTGATTAGTACAGGTTCAACCTTTGCAATCGCATCGTTCACATCCTCACAGTATCACAAACTAGCCACCGGTTGTACCATCCACTGCTTTCTATTGGTAAAAACACTTGTAAGAGCTTGGTAAGACGCTTGAGAGTGTGTGACTTTTTTTCTCTACCACATCCTAGTAGATAATAGAAAAATATACATTTGTGTATTTTGTTGTTTTATACTAACAATGGTAAGTTACACCACTTCACACGACAGAAGAATGAAGTCATTTGAGAGTCATGCCACTTTGAGGACATCACCACCAAAACATTCAGGTTATATCCTTCCATATCTTCCCTCTAATGATGGTCTTTACGATGATGCTTATATTGATTGGGAAATAGCGATGGATAAAATTTTGGCACAATGTTAATTGTGTGATAGAAGAAAGATTAAGAATGCTGCTGGTGCTTTAAAATCATGTGTTTTAATTTGGTGGGAAGATCTTTGTGATTATAATGAAGATTCACAAATATGGAGAGATATGAAGAAAATTATGAGAGATGAATTTGTTTCTAATTCTCAATCTATAAAGCTAATTTGTGAATTATATTGTAATATCTGGAACATGATAGAACAGTTAAAGAGTAAAATGATATTCTAAATACATTGTTTATGCGTTGTGGTTTACCTGAATCTGAGAAAGTAAGTATAAGAAGATTTTTAAATGGTCTTAGTAATGACATCTATGATATTATTGTTGATATGAAATATAATTCTCTCTATGATTGTGAGAATGACAATAAAATTAGATATGAGAAACAACAATTCACAGTATTGATTATGATGCATGTCTAGCTGAAATTAAACATCATGACACTTAATTTATGGAGGCTTCCTTTGCTACTTACCATACACAGGACACTGAGCGCAAAGATAAAAGAGACAACACACTACTAGAACATAAGCATTGCACTAGACATGTGAACACAGGTAATGGCATGGGTGCAGTGGCCACACAAGGTGAGCAAATTTTGATGTGCTGCATTCATCCATAATTGAAGATGATTTTGTTGCTATCTCGTGTGATAAAAAAGAGTTGCGTGATGATGCTCATTCTATTTCTATGTCACAACTTGTGAATAATCATGATACTATGGCTCTAGAACCTAATGTTTGTGCTGAAAGTAAACCTTTTCTCCCAATTACTAATTTGCAAGATGAGCTGAAATTATTGTCTTCTTTAAATACTTTGGGTTATATCGAATTGCATATTCTTTGTAATCTAAATAATTTGGAGAAGTAACTTTCTATAAATTCTGATTTGCCATGGTCATCTAGACATACATATTATGTTATTGGACAATACAATCACAAACAAGAATATACAGTGCATCGTGTTTATATCTCATCAAATTTGGACTCTCTTCTTGCAAGTGAATGTGATCAGTTAGAGGACTGCACTAACGCTAATCATATCTTTTGCAAAAGCTTTTGACACGGTGGAACATTCAGCTATTCTTCTGGTTATGCCGCATGCTATGGGTTTCTCTAACAAATGGAGAGGGTGTGTTGCAAATATCCTTTCAACTGCCACCTCATCTGTTCTCCTCAATGGAGTCCCTAGAAAACAGTTTCTGTGTAAAAGGGGAGTTAGACAGGGGGACCCTTTCTCGCCACTTCTCTTTGTCCTTGCTGCTGAACTACTACAATATATCATCAATGAAGCCCATTCCAGGAACATTCTTAAGTTACCCATCCCACAAAGGAGATATCAGTTCCCAGTTATCCAATATGCTGATGATACATTGTTGGTGATGCAAGCAGATGCAAGACAACTTTTCTATCTCAAGCCAATCTTATCATCCTTCTCTGCATCTACTGGGCGCCAAGTTAATTATGATAAATCGTCTATTGTGCCAATCAATGTGGTTGCAGAAAAGATGAATATTTTGGCTAACACGTTTGGTTACAAGGTAGCCACACTACCTTTTACCTACCTTGGCCTACCCCTTGGAACCACAAAGCCAAAAATTGAAGATTTCACCCCTCTAATGGGCAAAGTTGAAAGGAGGCTCATGACTTGCTCGAATTATTTGTCCTACTTGGGGAGGTTAGAGGTTGTAAATTCAATTCTAAGTCCCATTATGATTTACTCCATGTCATCAATCAAACTGCATGCTAGGGTCATTGAAAACATAGACAGAGCTCGAAAGCAGTGCTTATGGAGAGGTAAAGATCATGAGAAGAAAGAGGGCCATCTGGTGGCCTGGGCAACAGTTTTGAAGCCCAAGGACAAGCGTGGTTTAGGTGTGATTAACCTAAAAGTTCAGAATGAAGGATTACTTTTGAAACAACTGCATAAATTCTACTCTAGAAAGGATGTTCCTTGGGTCCACCTGATCTGGGACAAATACTACCAAGACAAAATCCCACATGCTTGCAGAGAAGTTGGATCCTTCTGGTGGAAGGATGTGCTGAGACTCAATGAAACATATCGAAGCATGGCTACCTGTCAGATTGGCAATGGTTCCTCCACCTTATTCTGGGGGGGGGGGGGGGGGGGGGGGCAATTGGACTGGTGGTGACAAATTTCCAAGTCTGGCTTCCTTTGCCTCGCCAAGTGCTGCTGATAGCTTCTCGGTCAGCAAGTTTTACAAAAAGAAGCATGAAGACATTGCAATTTCTGAGATTTTTAGTAAATTATGGAAATGCAAGTACATGATGAGAGTTAAATTCTTCTTCTGGTTAGTGCTTTTGGACAGGATTAACACCAAAAACATGCTTAGAAGACGGAACATGCTGCAACAGAATGAGCCTCGTTGCGTACTGTGTCATGACCATATAGAAGAAGATGTGGATCATCTTTTCTTCCATTGTTTTTTTGCAAGAAGTTGTTGGCAGGTGCTCGGAATTCAGTGGGATTTGTCCATCCAGATACAAGAAAGACTTATGCAGGCGGCACGAAACTCAGGGCTACCTCTTTTCTTGGAAATTTGTATCATTGCAATGTGGGAACTTTGGAAGTTAAGAAATAGGAAAGTATTTGATGGAGTGCAAGCCAATATTGATTTGTGGGTGGCAAGTTTCAAGGATGAAGCTAGAGTCCAGAGCCTAATGCTCAAGGAGAGCTCCTGTATTAGATTATCTAAAATATTTATATTTTGACCTTAATCTAAATCTTTGTAGTTATCAAACTATGGCTGATTTAAATCTAGGTGCTTATTTAATCAAGCGTACAAAAGAAAAGGTCTTTTCTCCTCCCTAGGATAATTGGGCCACTTTCCCCACTACCTTGCAATCTGGGCTTCACTGAGCCATGGGTAGAATTTATTTTTATTTTTATATTTATTTAATTCTTTTTTTCCAGAAATAAATTACGGATCCAAAAATTTACAAATCTATACTTATAACGCTGTCTTGGGCAGCGCTTTTTAAAAAACGTCACACTAACGAGCGTTATTCCGACATAGCGTCCGCCTAGGGTCAGCCTGGTGGCCCTGCCATCATAAAGCTGTTTGACACAGCGCTTTTTAAATAAAGCTGTGTGATGCAGCGTTATTTAAAAAAAGCCCCGTGGCAGAGTTTTATTTAAATAACCCTATTCTACAAGGCGTTATTTGTTCCCATGGCCTATTTTTAGAAGAATTAGGGCTTTTTATTGTAATTTGTCATAGAATAGTATTTTAAGAAGGATTGAACATTATTTTTTTGAAAAAAGATGGGTGCAGTGCAAATTTTATAGCATGCACAAATATAGGAAATAGAGAAATTTTCTAAATTCCAACCACATAGATGATACATGAAATAGAAATCCCGGCGGCAGGTATATTGAGTAGAACACAACGTCCACAAGTAGGCTACATTTGTGAGATGGAACGAAAACTCTACCACGTGCATGAATGATAGGAATAAGAACGGACACAATTGCCTTAGGTAATTTTAAATGCCGAGAAACTAATAACAATAAACGACTCCTGTGGACAAAGTAGTTAGAATAGTACTGCGACGGGCCTCCAGAATCGTAGTAGGCGAACTGATTGGAATAGCACTGGTCCAATTATGGCCTAAAAACGCTCAATGAGGTGGCGTTATTTAAATAACGCCAAGTCCCCCAGCGTTTTTTAAACAACGCTGCTTGGGAGGGCGTTTTTTGTGTCAGGTGGGCCCACGACCTGCCGCAGCTGCATATTGTCATCATTACACGGCCTCAAAAAGCCTTTTTTTTAAATAACGCTACACAAGCCGGCGTTTTTTAAAAAACGCTTCTCGGCTAGGCGTTTTTTAAATAACGCTGGATGGGACGGCGTTATAGGTACAGATGTATGAAATTTTGAATCCGTAATTTATTTCTGCAAAAAAACCAAATAAATATAAAAATAAAAAAAAATTCGCTGTGGCTAGCTCCCCATCAAACCGCTTTGAATGAAAGGGCATGCACACTCCTGCAGAAAAACACAATATATGTAAGTTCGAACATATTGTGAACAAAAGCTTGCTTGGTCTACTTGTTGGACGTGCACGTTTGTTACTTTGGGTCATGGGTTCGATTCCTACATTGAATCATATTTTTTGTTCATTTTTTTTCTAGAAAATGGTTGATGTGGCACAGTTGTTCAATTGGCTTTGAAAGATTAGAGGATATATTTGTGTAGCAATTAAATTTCACACTTATTTAGAAAATATTTAAATAATTTATGTTATTAAAATTACGTCTTGTGCCTAAAAATCCTAAAAAGAAAGTTATAGGGAATTTAATTAAAAGAAAGCCATGCCTTATATTTTATGAGCATCTTAATACTTACTTCATTTATCCATATATGATGTGTGCTCATTTTCCTTAAAAATACTTATGACAAAATAATAATGTCATAAATTTGTTGAACCAATATGTGACAATCATATTCGTCACTAAACTATGTAGCATTCGTCACAAAATTAGTATCGAACGAGTTTGTGACGAATTTAGTGACATTTACTTTATTTTTGTCACTACGGTACACTTCCCTTCGAAAAACGTCATAAACAGAGTAATTTAATGACGAATTGTTTTATTGTGATATAGTACTCATCATAGAAGGCTATATCACTTGTAGTGACACACCGGACCATCTGGTGGTCGTGCAGAAAAGGAAAGAAGGCTTCCAACTGCTAGTTTTGAGGCTTGGGCTATAAATACCCCTTGCCCGGCCTCCACATTATGGTTGGAGACTTTTGAGCTAACACAAGTGTTAGAGGCACCACCTTGATCCATCCAAAGAGTCAAATACACACATTTGAGAGCCTAACCATTACAAGAGTTAGTAGACACATCCCGGCATAGCTAAAGCTTCATTGCATCTTAGCTTAGGCTTATTTGTCGTTATTTGTGCCTGCGTGCACATCCTTGGTGTATAAAGTGTGGCTGTAAGTCTTCCAAGACCCTCCGGAGTGTGGAGTGGATGCCACCATCCTGTGAGCGGGAGGAAGGCCCTCGGTAGTTTGGCCAAAAGCTTCCCATAGTGGAGACGGCAGGGTAGCTCCATGAGAAGGCCCGCGGAAGACCCTAGCGGCCTTATCCATCCTCTACCCTTGCGTGCACGAGGCCGTAGTCTGTGGAGGACTACGCTAGAGATAGGCTCGGGTGGGTGTGTACTGGGGATATCTAGAGTGTCACTTTGCCATTCTCTGCCTTTGCGAGGACGAGGCTATATCCCTTTGAGGGCTACGCGAGAGCAAAGTCCTTTGTGGAGCGCCAACAAGGAGTAGGGGGTAGAGACCGCAATCTCCCTGAACCCGGGGAAAAATCTCCATGTCTTCATTCATATGCCATCACCAACATCGTCTAAGGGAGTTTGCATATCTCTACCCATCTCTTTAGCTTCCGCATTTACATTCTTGCAATTGTGTGCTTACTTTCCTAGACTAGATTGATAGGTTAGTTTCTAGGTTGAACTAGGTTGCAAGTCTTCGCGACAGTTGAAGTAGCAACACTTAATAAAACCTTAGTGCACATAGCTAGATTTACATTGCATAGGTTTTGTTTAGAAGTTGTAGTTTTTAGTGAGCTTTAGTTTTTAGAAATCCTAATTCACCCCCTCTTTGGCATCGATCCAACCTTTAGGGTGGATGGGGTGCATGGCATCATTGGCATTCTCCATCAGTAGTCTCTGCAATAGGGAAGAGTACGATCTCAGATGAACCCATGGCGAATTCTACCCTATGCTCCATGACACATGGGATCTTGTCTTTTTTGTTCATGCCCCATCAAGTATATAAGGGTGGTAAGGGACCCACGCATGAAAGATATGGAGGAAATATCTTAAAGCAACGAAAAGCAACATATATTAAGACAATATGATTTTCATCACATTCTCAAGCCATGGACTAACCAGACTCTAGAGCCCAATTGTTTGTAACCCCTACTACTGTCATTGAGCCTTTGATCTCAGGAATATGAGTATCATCCCCTAAGTGGATATTGGGTAAATTACATGAACTACTATACATCTAGAGCCTCAATCAGTAAACCATTAGAGCTACAATGAGTGGCATACAAATTTACTAGTTGCCGGCACAATACCTAGACACATAGATGAAATATATAGAGAGATATCATGGAAGGACGTTTTATTTGATGGAGTTTTAGGTTGATGAAGGGATGATATGTGGTTTTGGTTTTGTTGGGAAAAATAGTTCAACAATATATGTTTTGTAAAAGGTGTATCTAGTTACAAAAGTGCTAACAGAAGGGTTTGTATATGTCCTTAGGGTGTTGCCATGTTGCCATGATGAAGGGGCAACAAAAAAGAAAAACATAGAGAAAAAAAGGTCTTTGGAGGCATGTTGCCATGTTGCGTTTGGATGGGACTAGAAGTAGGTTTAGGAGGCTCTGGGGTTTTGAGACTAAGTTTAGGGAGAAACCAAAGTCAAGATGCCATGTGAGATGTTCAGGCTGGAGAACGGTGCATGCGAAGCTGACACAGTGTTGAAAGCGGTGCATGGTGTGGTGTGTGGTCGTGGCATGTGAGGACACCGATGTGTGGAAATGTTAACGACTACGGGCGTGAAGATGGAATGTGAAGCTGACGCGGTGTTGAAGGCGCTGCGTGGTGTGTGGTCGTGGCATGTGACGTAGCTATTGGTTATATATTTTTATTCTTGTTTTCAAGTCTTGATTATATTTATATAAATTATGTTGAGCTTCTGTAAGCATTCATCTTCTCTGGTTTCTATGGTTCGTGTGATTCAATCCTACACTCCCGATTGATAATCAAGACCCCCGCCTCCGCCCGAGAGGGGGGATAACCCTAGTGGCAGCGCAAAGGATCTAGTAGGTCATGGGGTCATGGTGCACATAACTCTAGTTTCAGAAGCATTTCTACTCATAGTTAGCAAATCTTACTGTATGTTATACATTCCATGCTTCTAACTAGGGGGTGTAATTGGATTGAATATGGAAGGATATCACTATGGAGGATGAATATCCCCTGGGCCCTCATCGCATGGATTCGGTACATGGGCTGCCGGAAGGCCCAGTGAAGATAGCAGGCTCAATTCGGACGTCGGCTACCCTCATGGGCCCAAAGATAACCAAACAAGTCTGGAGATCAAGTCAAGAAGCTGTAATCTGAGTAAAGACGTGGAGCGCAGGGACTCGGACTTAGGTTCCAGGATCGACAGGATTCAAAGAAGGAAAGATGTAATCGTAGATTCTGTATACTCTTTTGTATTCCAAACCGAGTAGGAGTTGTAGATAGAAACACGACTTGTGACCCACGCTACGCCGGACTATATAAGGCGGGTGAGGGATCCCTATGTAGATCATCTAGCAACTCATCGTACACCAGCCACGCCATAGCACACCAAAACCCTCATTGTACCCTCAAGAGCTCAAATCAATACAATCAACCCCAAATAGGACGTAGAGTATTACGCATCTCGCGGCCTGAACCTGTATAAATCATGTTTTCCTTGCATTTTATGTTCTTTGTCGCACCTCTATGCGAACCATTGAGCTACGGTTGACGCAGACGCCCACAAAAGCATCCCGTGGTGCATTGCCGGTACAAAACACCAACAATCACTAAGATTGTATTTGTTTTCATATTTTTTCTTTGGAGACGGATGCAAATACATCCTTTGGATACAGATACGAATACAGATTATTTCGGTTACGAATATGGATAATTGTTTACTGAATACAAAACGAGTCGGATGCGAACAATGTCATAAGAGAATATTTCCTCGGATATTGTGTAAAATAAACAACCACATATATCACACTTGTTGCAATCTTTTTTCCAATCTACAAACATAAATTATAACTAGATTATACTTAAAGAAGCTAATAAATAGTAGTCGACAATATCATTTGTGAACCACATACACATATGATTATATAGCACAAGAAAGCTATATCTCTTTCAAACAAAGCACAAAATAGCATGCTATAGCAGCGTTATATTGCCACTATAGCGTTTATAAAGACTTCTCTAATAGTATTGCAATAGAAATAGCGCTCTAATAGCGTTTTTGGAAGCCTAAAACTAAATTCTGTAACGCACAATTTAAAACATTGCTTTGAAACATTTGATTAGATGACATTTCAGCTTTGTTACTAATTGCACAAGCCTATTGACTTCTTACAAAGATAAACACTAACCATTATATATTTTTGTTATATACTACTTGAATGAAATATCAAAATCTATGCATGGTAGAGCATGACACATTTGAGATTGTTGTTTTCTTAAAATTTTATATGTTCTTGGAGTGCAATGGATTTTTGGTTGATTTGCTAGAGTATTATAGTGCATAAAATGATTAAAATACATTACATATGCTACTTAAACAATAAACCACTATCAATATAAACAAACAAAATTTTAATGTCTCCAAATAGAGCATCAATATGTAGATTGCATTTTAAAAAAAATTGATACTAATTTTGTATTTTTGTGATTTAAAATAAATTAGTTATTGATTTGTAAGACTAAATATATTTTATTAATTGAAAATAATAATTTATCTCTAATGTAGTACAGTATTTGAATCAGATATCTGACTTATCTATCCGGATTTTCCGACCGGATATTCGATGTCCGACGGATATTAATATTCTCATATTCAAATCCGATGTCCGAATAAACTATCCAAATCCGTATCCGGTATCCAAGAAAAAATCTAGAGATCCGAAAAATGACATCCGAATCACTATTTGAGCCCTTCGGTCGGTCGAATGGACGAATAATATCCGTACCACTTACACCCCTACTTCTAAGATAGATACATGAAGTCACAAACTAGAAAATGTAATACGTGACAATTTTTGTGTGTAGATGTACACACATTAAATTCTTTCTTTTAAACAATATGAAAAGGGATGTTCGTTCCCATTCCATATTAGATCAGGCGTTAACTATGTTAGGAAATTCTCGTCTGGATGCTTTACAATAGGCAAATCTTTATGTTACATTCTAGCTAGTGCACATCTAACAGGACTCTTGGCGTCTCCATTCCATTCTTGCACAACGATGCAATTAAGTTGGCCCATCTGTTTACTTCCATATAGTGCCCAGCTAAAAATGACTAACGCTCGATTCGGCACATTAAATTGCTTCCATTTAAGCTATAAAATTCATACGAATTAGCATGGTGCCCAGCTAAAAATGACCAAAAATAATCCATGCCTTCACTCCTCCAAATATTTCTTCCAACCAAAGCTCTATATAACTCCTCTTTTACCATCTCCTTCAGCTATATAATCTCAAAGTGCATACTATTCTAGAACACAAAGGTAGCTAAGAAAAATCATATCACCAAGTAGCTAGGAGATGGTGAAGGGTAAGTCGATCAAAGGTAGGCAAAATATTGAGATGAAGCGCATCGAAAGTGAGGAATCACGCCAGGTATGCTTCTCCAAGCGCCGCCAAAGCTTGTTCAAGAAGGCCAGTGAACTTTCCACCTTGTGCGGTGCAGAGGTTGTCACCTTCTCCCCTGCTGGAAACGGCTTCTCCTTTGGTCATCCCTCTGCTTGCTCTGTTGCTGGTCGCTTCCTTGGCATGGGCACTTTGCATGGCCACACCATGGGAAGTGGTAGCCATGGTAGTCAAGGGTTGACAGGTACATGCCATGAGTTGAATCAGCAGATTTTGGAGTTGGAGCAATCATTGGAGGCCGAGAAGCAAAGGAAGAAGAGGGTAAAAGAGGCAATGAAGAGGGAGACTAGAGGACTTGTGATGCAACGGTTGAGTGCTGTGCCTAGGGCATTAGAGATGGATCATTTGGAGGAGTTGAGAAAGGAACTTTCTACTGTGCAAATTATGGTCAAGAACAAGGCCTGCGAGATGCTGCAAGATGACATGCAAACAAGAAGACTACCACCACAATCTGAAATGCATATGCTGTTGCCCTCTCAGGTTTTGTTTGGTGGCCAGAGCACAGGTACCATGACCACTTTTCCTGATTTGAGCAATGGACCAGGTGAGGTGTTTGATGTCAACTCTCTGCTCCGTGGTTCCACTGGTGGCATTGGCAATGGTCAATTCGAAGGGTGATTGCAATTGGTGGCATTGACAACTACTTGAATGACCAATTCGGATGGGTATCGTCATGGATGGTATAAGAAAGTTTATCAATTCTAAGGCTTGATATATACAATCTAGCTTATCTAGTCAAGGATTTATTGTTTTTGTTGTACTATTAAAACATTTGATATTTACACCCAGTTGCTATATATGATGTAGGATGGTTTCACATCCATACTTTGTGATCTGAGACATCATATAATAGTTTTCTTTTGAATTAATCATTTCTGAAGCATTATGATGCAATGATTTACACTTATATCATTTACCTTTGTGTGCCTATCAGCGATTTTGTGGTCATGGAAGCCATGCCCCCTTAGTTCATATTAGTGTTGCTCTTGAATGAGGCTGCCTCCTACGTGATTCTTTTGCTCCAAGACAATCCACCACTCTGACCACACTCCACAGTTACGATGTGCATGTCTATTTTTAGCACCTCAACTCTATCAGTTGTCCAATTTTAACCAGGAACTACATTACTGGATAAATGTTGACACCCCTCTTCTGTGAATTTATAGTCAAGGTGGCCAATGTGGTTGTTGTGTGAAAATAGAGGAACATTTGTTGCGCAGTGATGTAGAGGTGGAGGGGTTTAGGCAGGTCGTGCACATCACAAGCTGTATAATGATGTGAAGGAAGAGGCCTCACCTGAACAAGTCTTGTTCTGGACTCGCGGTGGGTTGCCGCCACAGGTTGCGGTCATGTGGAAAGCCGCACGGCACCTATTGGCTCTCCTCAAGTCATATACTTACTTACTTAGTACTATATTAGTGTATGTGTGTGGGGAGAGGATCCGAGGAGCAAGAGACCCCATCCAAACAAGGAGGGAGGGGCATAGAACTAGAGAGAGAGAGGGGATGGTGTGATAGGTTGGCCCGTCTAAGTCATGGCTTTGTGGGCATCAATTTATGTCAAAACCATCACAGTGCTAGCCTAAATCCACTGAAATATAGGCTCTAGAGTATAAACTGTTTCATTCATTCCAATTTTGGAAATCCCAACATGAACATAAAAATAAAATAAAAGGAAGAGTCAAGGAATTGCAATTTGATAGTTATTTTAACTAGTTTTTGACAAGCATGCATCTTTTCTTGTGTGTCACGTAGTTTATTGCAACGCTGCAAACTTGCATGATGCTGCCATGTGTTATTATGGTTCTGTGCTTCAGATCCACCATCTCTCCTTTTTCTCTCGACCAAAAAGAAAAATATGAAAGATCGATGGTTGCCATTCCAATTTATAGTGTAAGTCTATGTGATGTGAGGCATGTTTCAGGAGCAATGGGCTTTTCCCACCTGCCAGGGTTTTTTTAGCTTAGTCATGTGCTCCCAACAAGAAGGGGTACTGCTAATGCCTAGACGTCTGAGGGAACATGTTTTCCATCAAACGCCCATAGCTTCCACCGAAACATTGGTTAATGGTGCCCACAACATTGATGTAGAAAAATATCTTCCAAAACATCAAGGATACTCTGTACCATTACTAATTATTGCAAGCACAAATTGTTTGCATCCACGATAATCCCAATCTTGACAGCGAGAGCAGAAAGGGAGATCACACACATGTTCGCAAAGCACGCCAGACCGATCCCCCCTTCTCCCCTTCTGTCTAGCGGAATAGCTCCAGCACTTGAAACATCTTAAACCGACAAAGGAACATGGAAAAAATCACACATCACAATATGTTAAAAAAATCAAGCATTCAAATATCCGTAGTGATTAGTAAACTTAAGATAACCAACGACAAAATATTTAAAACTCTAATAATGCAGCATTTAATAAACATCAATGCAACACCTAAAAATTAGCACTACAAATACACTACGTTCAAAAAGATATATTTTTGCAACATCCTGGAAGAGGCATCACAACAACTGAAAATGCTATCACAACATCGGAGAAAGTCATTTTCTTTTAGAACATCACCACAACATCTAAGAAAACATTATTGCAACATTTAAGAATCATTAATGCAACGTCTGAAAATCGGCACCGCAAAATCAAGACTTTCGTAGAACACATCTACAACATCCTGTAAGAGAGAGCGCAACCAACAATTACTATCACAACATTGAAAAAATCAACTTAATTAGTTTTATAGAACACCCACCGAGAACATATAAGAGCAAATAATTACAACAAATCATCTAGCTTCAACATTTCTGTGGCCTAACAACGTATTGATCATGAAGCTAGACACAAAGAAAGGATTACAAAGAGAGGACAATTAGAGAGGACAGGAGAAGACCTATCTTCTGCTGATGTATGGCTGCTAGATTTCTAGAGCATGATGCAACGTCGAGCAGGACAGAAAAAAGTATATTCGTTGTGGCTTCCCAAGCACAAACTGTGCATCCTCCCCCATGTATAAACTGCTGCTGGCTGCACATGAAGCCTGGTTTTGAATGGTGGACATGTGTCGCTAGTTGCTTGATTTCTGGAGCAAGAAGTAGCAAAGAAGACAGAACAGGACAGCCGGACAGGTTACCGGAGGCAAGATGAGTTGTCGGACATTACCCATAGCACCCAAAATTAAGATTCATCTATACCCCTAGGTAATTTCATACGGTTCCAAAGCCTCCGTGTGTCCGCCCCGACTTGTTTCCGCTCCCCCTCCGCATGACGCCACTGGGGCCCACCTGCTCGTCCGTCCTTCTCCTGTCGCGTCGCCTCCCCAGCCTGCGCTGCGCGGTGGCCGCCGACCTGCTCCCCGCGGCACCCGCCGCGTCTACTCTCTTCCGCGGCCGGCGCGCCTCTTTCCCGCCCCAGCCGTCTCCTTCTCATCCTCTTCTTGCTCAGCTCCGCCGGGTCGCCACCGCCGCTTCCTCAGCCTGCATCCGGGCCTCATCCCGGCCATGGCTGCCGCCGTGCCCCGCCTCCCCCAGCGTCGACCCGCCACTGTTGCCTTCTCGGGTTGGATACGGGCCTCCACGGGCCGCGTCTGCTCCATGGCGGCTGAATCCCGTGTTAGAGTGGCGCAGCGGCATCCGGCCCGACTCGCTTGGCGCCCACGAGCCGCGGCCCACCAGACCCATATACCGGAGTCCCCGACACATAAAGCCCACAGGCCTAACTCAGCCCAAAAGACTAGTCCGTTAGGTGAGAGCTGCCCCCACCTTATATGTCGTGCTCTCCCACCTCCCACCATCAATTACCGATGTGGGACTAAACCTAACAATCTCCCCCGTCACACATCGGTCCATGCTTCCATCACACTCCACGCATGTGACCTCCGAAACGTCTCCCAGACCGCTGACACGAGTCCACATCTCCCGTCACACCGCACATGTGACCTACCGAAGACCTCCGCAGACTCCCCCGTCACATGTGACACACCGAGATTTTCCAAGTTTACGACTATGAGCTCTGATACCACTTGTTAGAGTGGCGCAGCAGTTTCCGGCCCGACTCGCTTGGCGCCCACGAGCCGCGGCCCACCAGACCCATATACCGGAGTCCCCGATATATAAAGCCTACAGGCCTAACTCAGCAAAAAAACTAATCCGTCAGGTGAAGGCTGTCCCATCTTATATGTCGTACTCTCCCACCTCCAACCGTAAATTACCGATCTCCAACCGTAAATTACCGATGTGGAACTAAATCTTTTAACATCCCGGACATGGTGGCCGGATCCTGGGCGCATCGGTTCTCCAGTCTCCATGGCGGCGGCCGTTAGCGAGCTTCTCGGCCTCGTCCCTTTTTCTGTATGCTTCCCCCATTGGCGGCGGCACGCGCACCGCTCCGGCCCTCCCGCACCAAATCCCAGTTCCCACCGCCTTTCTAAAAAAATCCCACCGCCTTGTTCTCCAACACCGTCGAACAGAAGAGGCTCGAAACGGCGGACGACGCGAAGATGCAGATCCCGACCGGTTGGAGACGAAGCAGGCGCGACCTCGGTCAAAGTCGTCGGCACCGGTGCCCCAGGCTAGGCAGGCAGGGCGACGCATAGGTGTTTGGGGAAGGAGGCGGCGCCGGACCGACGGATGGATAAGACGCGGAGGCCGGGGAGGAGGACACAGATCCACGCCCCATGGACGGCGACGTGGCGGGGAAGGTTGTTGGCGGACCCAGCACGAAGGCGGCCGCCGCGGATGCGACCGGCGCAGAGGCGGGCGGCGTGGAGGCACTCTGGAGGTGAGACCCGGTGCAGAGGCGTGCGGGAGCAGGGCTACGGCCTACGGGCTCCACTGGCAGCAAGGGTGCGAGCGCTCGAGGGAGAAAGGGCAAGGCGGGGCACGTGCTGTGGTCGAGGTCCGGTCGGGGTCGGAAGCCCGGGTGGTACGGGGCGACGGCGTCTCCCTCCCGTTCCGTGCGCTCGTGAGGCAGACGTGTGCGGCTCGGGGAAGAGGAAAGGGGAACAGCTCGCAGTGGAACAGAGGAAGTGACGCAGGGTGGCCGGACTCGGACTGGCGGCCCGCAGCTAGCTTGGGCTGCGATCGACCGGCTGGGCTGGGCTGGCATCCTTTATGCGTTCGATTAGAGAGTAGGGAAGCCAGTCTTTTGAATTGGAACTTTTTTCTTTGTTGAGGACAAACTCAAATTAGTGGCAATGAATGGTTCATCAGAGAGTGGGATTCACTAATTTTTAGCTTCAATTGAATGATTTAAACTATTGTCCTATGTCGTATAAGTTTTAGCTAGGTTTAGTTGATGGAATGCCGTGCATCTCAGCTAGCAGGTGAAGTTGTGAAAACATTTTGTTGACGCATTTAGCCTTCCCCATGGCTCATGTGTGGTTGTGTTCATTATCTAGGCTTGAATAGTGATGTACAACTGTTTAGATAACCGTTCAAATATGCAGCTAAAAAATGATTGCTCGATTGATCTGGGTACTCTTGATATGTGTTTACAATATTTTGTTTTGCTGTAAAATTGCTAATATTATAGCTGAGACATGATGACACCACACTAGGTAAAATCAGAGAAAATAAAATAGCACCAGTAGAAGAGTCCGTAAATGTGGCCAAGGAGAAGCTGGCGAAAAACATTTTATGAATCAATGATGAGAAAACATTTCATAAGACCATCCGAAATAAATGCAAAGTGTTCGTGGTTCGCTAAACTCTTAGACCTTGCGGTTTATGGAAGTTATAGTGTATATGGACATGGGTGATCTCATGTCCACTTTTCACGTTGAGTAATGTGCTCGCTCGTACTAAACAAATTATCTCATGTAGAATAAATATAATTTCTCGTATTTATATTTGTTGGACCGGTCAAATTCAATTTTCATTGAAATTGAAAGTCACATTGTAGTGTTCGTAAAAATATGTATTCTCCTGTAGGCCCAGTTAGGCAACATATAAATACGTGATATCACTACAGTAATATGGCTCTGCATTCAATGATTTTTTCTGTCTCACTTATTGCATTTAAAAATATATTTGGCCCCGTGGCAATGCACGGGCAAAAAGCTAGTAGAAGTCTCAAGTCCACGAACATGTTGCTCAGGTTGTAAATATATAAAAATGGTGGGCTCACATTGGAGATGTGTTGGATACGCAGAACCCATGCAGTGTCGTCACCGTCCAAGGAGGAAAAGAAGGTCCAGACCTTAGGATGAGAGCATTCCTGAAGAAGAATGGGATTTGTGCAGACAACTTAGTAAGTTAGTATAGTGTTAAAACTTTGCACTTGTCACTCTTGTATGATTGATCATCATCTAATAGGCAATCAGAAGACCATGCTAAAAAACTCAGATAGGAGGGAAAGTCGACCATTCCTCCAGAAACTCGACCTTCTATCACATGATAGACAGGCTCTACAGACTCTACAGCTACCAACCCTAAAAATAAGGGATTGTGCACAGTTGGTAGGCTCACATATATGTAGGACCAACCACTGCACTACAAGTAAATTCTCACATGAGCATGCGCTCCTAAAGGCTTTGGTGCATAATTCGCAGGCCGCAATGTTAGGCTCTCTCCAACGGTATAGCTATTTTGAGGAATCTGATACTGTTTGGTACTGTAGATAGAGAGGAGTTTAGATTTGAGGAATGAGAATGAGGAAGTTGTTGGAGTGAGCCTTAGGGCATGTATAGGATCAAGTCATGCTAAGCATAACAATCACATAGAGGGGGGAGGTCAATGGTTGCGGAAGCTCAAAAATTAATTTTTACCACTCCCCCAAATATAAAAACCTAAATATATCTTGTGTTTTCAATTCCAGATAAAATAGTAAACCTGATCTATAGGAAAATCTGTAACTCCAATCGAGTTGAAATTTTAACTGAATAAACTAGATAAAATTTTCAAGTAACTCAGTTGGAATCAAGTCAATCAATATCTAGAACTCATATAAAAAATAACAAATCTTCTGTCCAAAAAATGACTAGGATCAACCAACATTCTCATATCATTAGCTTGATGCCGTAGCAAGGTTCTAGATGGATCAAATCATCAAGACTTAAAAATATAAATCAATTTATTAGTAAAAGCTGTCAAAATAAGAGAAATAATGAGATTCCAGCACATCAATTTGAGAAAGTTTGACTTTGTTGTGAAGAAGTTTTTATAAAAAGCCGAGCCCAACTGTTCAATAAGAATTCTCCTAGTTTCAAAACTCTAGAACCTTAGCCGCCGTTGTCTGTCATACCCTTACGAGCCAAGAGTGTGGCTCCTTTTATTTTCCATGCCAACACCTTGAAGAGTGGACCAACACAGCATGCACCGGCCAAGTGCATGCATGATTTGCTGCTCCATGCACCATGCACAACCCTCATGATGCAGAGCACAAACATGCACTTGGACATGACTTCATGCATGCATGCAAACACATGTACCAATATATATCCATGCCATAACACTATGATACCACCTACAACCACTCACATTTCATGCACAAACCACATGTCTATGTGCCGTGACTACTCATCACGTTGCACTTCCGAAACGCCACTTCATCAACTTCGTATGCATTATTCTTTGGCCGGAGCATCTCGCACCTGACCGATAGGACACTATTCCTTCCTAAACATAGTCCCGAAACCTTAGTTCATCCTGAACCTAGTTCTAGTCCATCACCGACCACACTCGCTCCCCCTTGAGCAATGCCTACACATAAATAAACACCAAACCGCCTGAGCTCAAGTCTTTGTTTTGACTCAAGTCTATCCAAAACATCTACTCTACCAGGAGTGTATCCAATCACCTTGCTATCACAAGCATATCAATATACCATAAATATCAATAAGCTAATCACTTTGCTATACCAATTTCAATATGAACCAACTAGCATGCATACCGAACATGCCTAGGTGATATCAACCTCAGTGTGCATAACTTATATAGATGGCTTATTCTAAAATTGTGGGGGTTTAAAATTGATCAACTTGACAAGGACAGAACAAGAAGAATATGCATCTGTTCTTTATTCACTGGTGTGCAAGTTTACATTCTAGATGTAACAAACATCCTTACTTCTTATTTAGTTGAAACAATCATGGAAACACAAGACATGACTTCACTTCAAGTATTTGTGGAACCAGTCTATCATATAAGAAAGAGCTTGTTCAGCACTTTTGACTGCGAATGGGTCAGTGGTATTATATCTACAAGCAAATCCATGGGCAACTCTTGGGAAGATCTTGACAAAGTACTGAATCTGCATGGGGGCAAGTTCACATATGTAAGGTCATAACATGTTAGTTCACACACATCCAGGTACGGTGCAGCTGGATTGAGTACTACCCATCAAGAACCCAATAAATATCTCACCCCTGTTCTTTGACTCAAGGCTTGCTCATACTGGCGCACTTGTTCTGGCGGTGTGATTATGTCATTCTGAGCTCCAAGGATCTCGATTGGCCATTTTACCTCTATGTTTTAGATGGAATGATTAGCATATTAACATAAATGTAATCACTGTAGAACCCAAATGCTGTGTACCGTGAGGCTGCAATCGTGATAAAAGAGACACACCTATCATATCATCCACGGTCACATAAGCAGGGTGAGAAAGGACAACGACCTCAACATCGTCAGTTTTTGCCATCTCTGTGGCAAATTTTCCTGCAGAACATTAGCAAAACGATAAAAATTAATAAGTATGTTTTATGTACTTCCTGAAGAAGGATTTTGAAACAAGTTCCAGTTTGACCATGCTTTTTAAATTGTAGGGATTATTATGCGGATTTCACTCACCACCCCAGCAATAACCTCCAACCCCAATGGATTTCCTTTCCTTTCTTAATGAAGCGAAGAGTGGCTTTACATCTTGAGCAGCTGTGACCTTTAAGATTGACGAAGCACAAAATCGATTTATTGCAGCTCAGGACACAGTTTAAGATCTCGATATGGCTCATATTGTCGCTATGTAACTAGAAATGACAATTAATTGGGACTGGTGAAATTTAAACTTACCGGGGAGTGAGATTTGATCCATTCTGAAAGGTTTTTGCTGTCGTTGTAAGGATCACCATGGAAAAAATCAGGCACCACTATGTAGTATCCTGTTGCACCTACTTTATCGGCTATTTTTCTGCAGTACCACACATGCACTGATTTATAACCGGAAAAATAGGGTACGGTGATGTTCCAGTCATTTTTATTTTGAATACAGAACGAGGCATCGTTTAAATAACTGAATTGTGTAGATTGGTGTTGCAATGATTTTTTTCTGATTTGATCAGATATTTATTTACAATTAACTGGTTTATATATCTGGAAATTTGAGCTGAAATTTATTTTAAACCAAATTTGACCAACTTTAGTTGGTAATCTTTCCTGAGAAACGTACTAAATCTAATTTTGATTTAAATTGTCCAACTAAGCATGCTGCCCTGTTTGATGGTAGATCTATCCCATACCAGTGCTGCAATCAGGTCCTCCGATAGATTAGGACAGCATGTTTCTAGTCATTAGTCCTTGTGGTGCTTCGATAATTTGAGTGAAAAATAGAAACATAAACAACCCACATACAGTATGCAAACAAAAAACTTCAATCGAAGCTGAAAGCTATTCTTTACATAATTAAGCTTCACCTATGTATCTTTATATTTCTTCACTAATAAATTTATTTGGAAGTGGAATCTACCTTTAAAGATAAAATTTTCCTTTATATCTCTAAAAGGAATAGTTTTAAAAAGGATAACTTAGCCAAAACAAATTAGAGTGGGAGCCAAAAGTGTTGTTTCTATGTATGTAAAGAAACAATTAATCACTAATTCTTTGATTCCATCATACTAAAATAATTTGGAGAGTGATTCAAATAGCTGCTGGGTTAAGTCCACCAGGATTTTGTAATAGTCTGTTTGGAAATTAGCAAATTCACATGGAGAATAAAGACAAGAACTTGATCTTGGCAGGGGTTGGGGCCCTTCTTTGGGCCATTGGGCGCACCAAAAATGAACTTGTTTTTTACTAAAAAACACTATTTGTTTTGTAGCCTACTTGAGGGCAGCTTACAGACTGTGTGGTTATCAAGCACTGTTGCTGTGTGATGAGTGCACAAGAAAGACGGTCCGTCGTTTGGCAAGCAGTGAAATAGAGGTGGTTGCTTTGGATAGTTTTGTCAAGAACAGATGTAGGAATTAAAATAGAATTGGTCTCTCGAAGGCTACCTCCAACTCTTGCAAACACATACTACTACAAAAGTTCATTGTCGGAGCGCCTCTCAATTCACATTAGGAGTAGTTCATAAGGTCCACCGCTCCTGCTAAAACCACTACAGGAGCGGTCCGCGAATCACTCCAACAGTGGGTGCACTACTCGGGCTAACCTTTCTATGGTTTTTGCGCTAAAGAAGTGGGACAAAGATTTTCCTATAGCAGTGCTAGTGCTTGTGAGGGAAGAAAAAGGAGACACAAGAGATTCATTGTAGCCTTTTGAAACATTGGAATTTTTATAATAGCTAATATTCTGTGAGCAATAAATAATGATGACAATAAAAAATTTATGTAGTTTGAACTGGGTCGAAAACCACAAGGAATTTGGATTCTGCAATCGAAAACAATTTTATGTACCTCAGTATAGGTGCCTCGAACCCTGAAAAGCATTTATTATTCGAAAGAAAAGAGAATATATATTTCAGTCAGCCGAACGACATCAACCAAAGTGAGCATGAATTTGCAGTAGAGAGCGTGCAGGTGGCTGGACTCCTAACCGTAGATGTCGGAGGCAAGGACGACGACATGGCTGGAGCTGGAGGGGCCGGTGACATAGGCTCTGTAGCCGCCGGGGAGGTTGTCTACGACCTTGCCAGCTTCAACGCCGCGCAGCGACAGGTCCGGCGGGTTGTCGAGGCACTGCGGCTTCTCATGAACGGTCGCCGCCTCGACGTGCACCGCCGCGGCGAGGAAGAGGAAGAGCAACGCAGCTGAGCCCATGGCGCTCGATCGGACAGGGACGCTCTGCACACAACTCTAGCTTGTCTCCACGACTGCTGCGCTGCGTTGTTGCGTTGGTTTGAATATGTAGCAGTAGAGCAGCCAACGTACGTGTGTGGTAGAAGCAGAACTACTTGGCCAGGTTGCTTCCACGTCTCTGTCCGGCCGCCTGGTAGCTAGATGCTAGTGCTAGGTGTTCGTTTCTACACGAAAACGAGTGTATAATCCCACTCCGCGATCCATGCATCACTCAAGTGATTTGAAATTGAACTATTGGACACAAATGCTCTACGGCGATCTATTGTTTGTACGACAACAGTACATGGAAATTTCAATTTTTGCCATGCTTAGTATACAAATGATTTAATAGCTTTGATTTTGAGGTCTGACCAACAATAGTTTTAAAGGTCCATGGTTTGTTGACATTAACAATATGTTGTCCGTCTAGGAAAGTTGAGATTTCACTTCATGTACAACGAGTTAGCTTTATTAATGTGGTGATTGCTTTATTATGTATAAATTTAGACGTACATAAATATCCGAATCAAACACAACCAATAGGATGACGAAGTTGGTATAATTTTCAGAGATGCACTAGTTTTTCAATAAGCACAAGCACACCAAGGGTTACTTTCTGCTTGAGGTTAGCAGTATGGTACGAACGAGGATATTAGGGTCAGTTGGCGATATTGTCACGTTTGGATACAGCCTTGCAAAATTTGCATAGACTAAACCCTTGGTTGTACATAGACTTTGATTGGTTGGAGTGAAAGAAAAGCAGCCAAAAATAGTCTGTGACGATATCATCTATGTGAAAAAATTTGCTTGTCGATCATTAATTTTGGGGATTTTATAATTAGCAAATCCAAATTTATATACAGTTACTAAACCCTTGGCTGTACATTGTATGTGTTGTGTGGTGCTCGCAATGGGCTTTGTAAAACTGGTAAAACATTTGATGTAATCTGCTGGGCCATTGCAGGCACTATGCCAGAGAAACACATCACAGATGCGTCTAGAGGGTCATTACAGACACAAAAAAAAAATGCGTCTATGATTTTGCGTCTGTGATGTGAGGTCATCACAGACGCGTTTTGAAAAAAAAAAAAAGGTCTCTGATTTAGGGTCATCACAGATGTGTTTTGGCAAAAAAGCGTTTCTGAAGCGATATCATCACAGACGGGTTTTGCCAAAACGCGTCTCTGACGTGAAGTTATCACAGACGCGTTTTGGCAAAACGCGTCTCTGATGTGAATTTTAGAAAAAAAAAAGGAAGCAGTGTTCCAACTTCCCTATTCTCTGCTTCTCATAATTGTTACATATTATGAATCATACAATGGCAATACAACAGATCACTGGTACATACATCTCAACTACAGAAATACAAGCCATGTCACTAAGTGCAAGTAGTTCTTTTTTTGAAGCATTAGTGCAACAAGTTTTGAACATCATAAAGTAGTTCTAGACAGCTTGCTAAGACAATAGACAATGTTATATACAAACATGTAGGGTTTGACTACGCATTAACTTTGAACCTACAGGAGAAGAAAATATGGAAAAAGTAAATTTCTGAGTAGGGAATACATTTTGAACATACATGATGAGCACTGAGATCAATTACTATTTCTAATGTACTGAGAAAATGGATTGCATGCATGAGTTAACTTTCATAACATAAATATTCTGAAGTACTTTGAAAATGAATTGCATCAGTTAACTTTTTAACATAAATCTACAAGAACACATAGGAAGGTACCTGATGCTGGTGGCAATAAAAGGTATATTGTAAGCTGACACCAACAATGAGTACCCAAATTTCCAAGAACAAAACTTGAGAATCTATAATAGCTCTGCATCCACAGAGAGAAATCAATTGATATAAAATGATCCTGAAACTGTATGATAGCATACCTGAGAGCGACATGTATCAGCCATAGCCCATAGCTGAAACCTCTAATTTTATTTTGCTCTGCAGTCAGTTCAAGCACGCATTAGCAAAGTGATTTTGATACTGCTGATAAGATTTTACTTTTATACTGCACAAAAAATTACATCCAGATACCATGGCTTTTGCCAACTTCATGAAGCAAAGAAAAGCTACGACAGACTAAAAAAAGTAGCAGCATTGCAACTAAACAATTCTTCAGTGCTGAGATATATTCACAATTAATGGGCACTTATAAATGCACAAAGCTATTGCACTCCAGTGATTTAGAATAGGAATAGAATGAAAATAAAAATGAAGATGTATGTTTAACGGTGATGATTAATGTTGGATATTATAAGCAGTACCTGTACTGATGGCATATCTTCTCTCGACATGTCAATCACACGCTTGAGAAGAAACTTCCCCAGATTAATACCAGACAAGCCAGGTTGATAATATTATTAGATGATTAGTTCTAGGCACCAGCTTATTGGTCATGCTAGTGCCTGTAACAGAACTATACTTCTTAGTAATCTTTAACAAGTTTGTTTACCTGTATAGATGCGGTGTTAGAGTGGCGCAGCGGTTTTCGGCCCGGCTCGCTTGGCGCCCACGAGCTGCGGCCCATCAGGCCCATATTCCGGAGTCCCCGACACATAAAACTCACAGGCCTAACTCAGCCCAAAAAACTGGTCCATTAGGTGAGGGCTGCCACTGCTTTATATGTCGTGCTCCCCCACCATTAATTACCGATGTGGGATTAAACTTAACAATTTCCCCCGTCACACATCGGTCCACGCTTCCATCACACTCCGCACATGTGACCTCCAAAACGTCTCCCAGACCGCTGACACGAGTCCATATCTTCTGTCACACCACACATGTGATCTGCCGGAGACCTCCACAGACTCCCCCGTCACCAGTGACACACCGAGATTTTCCAGGTTTACAACCATGGGCTCTGATACCACTTGTTAGAAAACAAGCATGCATGTGTATGGTCAATATGGCTTGCGAGGGATGCGATGGTGTGGCGACATACGCAGGAGCATAGTACTGGCAGCGGGTGCTATGGTGGCGTGCATGTGTGCGCGGGAGGCGTCCAAGCGAGGTCGCAGGTGTGCTGGAGACATGGGTATTTCCGTTAGTTGAGCTGTGGCAACAGGCAGTTTGACTGGTACGGGGTCGACGGTTGAAGTCGATGACTACGACAATTTCTAAAGGTTGACTCGAGGCAGCAGTGGTAGTGTTCTCTCAGTATCAAGAAACAGTCGGTTCAAGCAGGAATATTGGATTCAACAAGTTATCTCATGCGATACGGGAGGAAGTTGTTCACTTCGGACAGGGCTGGTGATTTTGATTTGGACTATTCGGATTTAACATGATTTATCCTATTATTTGAGTAGGGGTGTCAAGATCAAGATGTAAGTCAGAGTTGAGCGGATACTTCAGGGTGTAAGGCATGAGGTGGAGCTTAGAAGGGATCTAATTTTGCTTGGTGCACCAGATGATGATGGTCAGTGTTTTGAGGTGATCGAATGGAGTAACCATGAAGATCATGAAAGACGGCGTGACTGTGTTGATAGGAGGAGAGGTTTATACCAGGGAAAGCTGCAAGATACACCATTGAAGGTGGAGTCACGAGGGATGAAATTGTGAAAGCAGTGTGTTCTGAAGGGACAGGTCTTGCATAGGCTCGTGGTTGTTGAAGATGAGCGGCCGAAGACGAAGACGAAGACTCAAGTCCGGTACACGGAGGTTCACATAAGATGACGAATTCAAGGTGGCGGACATATTCGCCAAGGTGGAGTTTGTTAGAGAGTTTGTGTCGAATATGTGTACGGTTTCGGTTACGGTAGGACTTTGAATTGTATTAGCAGTATAGGGTAAAGTCCTAATCAAACTCTGTAACCCGGACCTCCTCATAAATATGAGGGGAGGGCTGCTGTTGTAACCAGAACGACGACTAGATGGCTTGGTTTGGGGGTGCGGCGTTGCCGCGGTGTACCCAGATGCCGGCATAGCTATCTGATAATGGGGAGGAGTGCCTATAGTCATGCCCCGTGGATGTAGGCTTTGGCTGAACCTCGTTAACAAACATTGTGCCTCCGGAGTCGTCTGTGATTGTGCATGGGTATCTCGATCGATCCATAGACGCTTCCGCACGCTTGTTTTCTAACATGCGGCCATGTATTTGAGTAAAGCTACTTCAATGAAAATTTTACATTCAAGGGAAATGGCAGTGAACCTATAAATATTTGCATCAGGTTAGGCACATTTGCAGAGTTACTAAGAAGACTAGATTCATTTGTAGCATCACCAGTAACAATTCAGGCTGCACCAAATCAGATAAGCAGGGAGCCAGCCACAAACTTCATATGCCACAATCTTCTCTAGCAATGAGGCAGGATCATCCTAGGCCTGAGCGTCAGTGCCACAGGACTGAGCCAAGTCTCCAGCTTCTGCTTCAAGTATGAGTCCAGAGCCCACAGCGCTGGGGCGTTCTCCTCCCTTAATGGCAGGATATATAGACAAGATATGTATTGTTCAGGCAATACATATGTATTGTTCAAAGTACAAAAAAAATTAAGATGCATATATATATAGACAAGATATGTATTGTTCAGGCAAGAATAAAATCTTACTCTCCTATGTTTGCACTAGTGTATAGTGGATTACTAGTAGATAGTGGAGTAACAACCTAAAAGGAGTAAACATCATTTAGCAGTAAGCAACATTGAGCAGTACTTGTATTTTAGGAGATGAGAATCAAAATTGCAGGAATCTAGTGAGTTTCCTTTTGAACAAATTGTACACTCTGATCAATATTCTCCAATTTTATGCACAACTACTCTAAATTTATGCACAAGAGACTAGTGTTCAAAAAACTAGCACAGTAGTATGCACTTGGCCACTTTGGCTCGTGTTTTTGCTGTCTTGCTCGTCAGCTCGTGCAAGTAGTGCTGCAGGCACTTACACATCGGCAGAGTTTTATCTTTTACAGTACAGTATAAAATGTTCACAACTCAATTTAATTGGAGGGTGCTGAAATATATAAACCTAACAAAACATATCATGAGCCCCTCCAGATCTCTGATTCTAACCTCTTTCTTTCTCACCATCATCCTCCAAGTCATCTTCCTCCCCAGCTTCAACAGGAGCAGATAGAGAGAGAGGGCACGGGGGCATACGAGTAGGTACTTGAGGTTGGAGGTGGAGACATCTGTTAGAAAACAAGCACGCAGAAGCGCCTATGGATCGATCGAGATACCCGTAGGCGCTTCCGCATGCTTGTTTTCTAACAAGTGGTACCAGAGCCGTGGTTGGATTGGATCTCGAGATGTGTGCGGTAGATCACGTGGAAGCACGAGGAGGACATGCTCGACGGACGCTAGGAAGACAGCTTGATTTGGTGCAAGGTGAAGCATGGAGCGATTGACGATTTGATCGGTGGTGTCGAACACTTCAGGTGGGTGTCCTGAACCATTCGCTAGGCTGCAGTTGACGGGGATTGATCAGACATGATAATCGAGTCTAACACGGTGGCCGGCGAGATCGTTATAGGCGACGACCTCAACGTTTGGGATCAGACCAGGCAGTCCAGACGTGGAAAAGTCTGGAGAGATTGGAGCGGACGGGAGCAGCGATGCGATCAGAATGTTACATGGAGGCTAACATCTTGACACGTCGAGCTGGTTGTGCCATAAATGCGAAGCCAGGGTGTGACTTGGCGGAAGATTGCAGATTGGTTTTGATGCAGCGGAAGATTCCGTGCGGTAGATGCGTGTGTAGCAGATATCATTTGGATGCAAAATTGATGGCGCAAGGTCATGTTGAGAGCAATTTTGTGGTGGTGGCAATAGATGCGTGCGCGTGCGTGAGGCTGCTGTTTCATGCAGCCTTGCATGCAGACTTGTTGAGGAGGCATGGTGACCTGCATGCATGAAGATGGCAGGTACCACGGGAGGCCACGTACGGATAGGCAGGGCGCAGAAGAACTGGCAGGCAGCGGATCCGGGAGTCTCCCGCGGCAAGGCGACGGGCACGAAGGCCCAGGTGACTCCGACGGTGGGAGTCCAGGGCAGGGTGCGCTGGGTGGTCTCCAGTCCAGAGGAGCGCGTGCGGGAGCCACGGACTCCAGGGTGCAATCCGTGTGGGACGCGCGGAGGCAGGTCCAGGCGCAGCAGCGCTCGCTGCGTGCGTGCTGTTTAGAGAGCCTGGACTGCAGCCGTGTTGTGCGGGGTGTTCTTTGGAGAGTCCAATTCGTACAGCAAGACAGGAGATCGGAAGTCAACAGGAGAATCCGGTCTGTTTTTCTGTATTGTTTTCTCTACGAGGTATTGGAGGCCAGGTCTGTTGGGTACGCAGGTGCAGATGTGGTACGTGGTGGCACGAGATTGGCTCGGACTCAGGAGCGTGCAGGACAAGGAAGACATGCATTTGACCACAGGAAGGATCGGAGTACATTGGTGCTGGGTTCTTGTTAAATTCTGGTGTGAATAGAATTGAAGCACGAGAACAGGTACGGCAGCAGGTGTATGTAAAACCAAAGAGCAATCAAGCCAAAAGAGAACGGATCTAGTCAAAAACACAAAAGAGGATCCTGGTGTCTAGGGGAGAATCAGATCTGCGATTTGGAGGAATGCGATGTTCAGGATGAGGCGGTCACGCGGGTCCTGAAGGAAGGCGGGCGTTCGAAGCGTGTTTTTCCAGACGATGGGCGACAATCAAGCGGGTTGATTTTATCGTGTGCGAGCGATGGGATGGTCAACAAGGCTTGCGAGTGATGCGATGGGGCGGCGACATACGCAGGAGCATAGTACTGGGAGCGGGTGCTATGGTGGCGTGCATGTGTGCTGCGGGAGGTGCCCAGACGAGGTCGCATGTGTGCTGGAGACACGGATATTTCTGTTAGTTGAGTTGTGGCAACAGGCAGTTTGACTGGTACGGGGTCGATTGTTGAGGTCGACGACTGCGACAATTTCTAAAGGTTGACTCGGGCAGCAGCGGTGGTGGTCTCTCAGTATCAGAAAAGCAGTCAGTTCAAACAGAAATATTGGATTGAACAAGTTATTTTCATGCGACACGGGAAGGAAGTTGTTCACTTCGGATAGGACTGGTGATTTTGGTTCGGACTATTCGGAGGTAATATGTTTTATTGTGTTATTTGAGTAGTTGATTTCAAGATCAAGATGCAAGACGAAGCTGAGCGGATACTTCGGGGTGTGAAGCATGAGGTGGAGCTTGGGAGTAATCTAATTTTGCTTGGTGCGCCAGATGATGGTTAGTGTTTCAAGGTGAGTTGGATAGAGTAACCATGAAGATCACCAAGGGCGACACCAATGTGTTGATAGGAGGAGGATGTTTATGCCAGGAGAAGCTGCAAGGAACACCGTTGTAGGTGGAGTCATGAGGGACGAAATTGTGAAAGCAGTCTATTCTGAAGAGACGGGTCTCGCACAGGCTCGTCGCTGTTGAAGATGAGCGGCCGAAGACGAAGGCTCAACTCCGGTACACGGAGGTTTGCGCAAAGATGATGAATTCAAGGTGGCGGACATATTCGCCAAGTTGGAGTTTGTTAGATATGTGTCGAATATATGTACGGTTTTGGTTACGACAGGACTTTGAGTTGTATTAGCAGTATAGGGTAGAGTCCTAGTCAAACTCTATAACCCGGACCTCCTCATAAATATGAGGGGAGGGCTGCTGTTGTAACTAGGACAAATAGATGGCTTGGTTTGGGGTGCGGCGTTGCCGCGGTGTACCCGGATGCCGGCATAGCTATCTGATAATGGGGAGGAGCGCCCATAGTCATGCCCCGGGGATGTAGGCTTCGGCTGAACCTCGTTAACAGATATCGTGCCTCCGAAGTCGTCTGTGATTGTGTATGGGTATCTCGATCGATCCATAGGCGCTTCCGCATGCTTGTTTTCTAACGACGTCTTCCTTGGTCTCATTGGGGGAGAAGAGGCCGAGCTTGCCGACCATCTTGTCCCAGCACCGCAGCAGGTCGACCCCCCTGCGGATCCCATCCTGCATGGCAATGGCAAAAAAAACCATGCACGTGACCTGAGCACCACTTGCTCACCCAGTCGAACCCGATCCGGCGGTGATTAGGGGAAGGGCGAACCAATCCAGAAGCGAACCTGGTCGAGGGCGGAGCTGGAGGCGAGGGCGTGGAGCCGCGACGCCCTGTTGAAGAGCGCCCAGAGGGGGAGGTCCGCTTCATCCTTCAGCTCGGCATGGAGGTGCATCGGCGCCCTGACCTCCTCCACCAAATCCACCATCTGCTGCCAGTCGCAGAGCCAAGGGAAGCAAAACCCTAGCGGGTCGAAGTCGCGCGCGGGGAGGTAGAGATGAAGAGGCGGCGGACGGATCCGACGTCGACAGGGGCAAAGAGGCAGCGACGGGTGGGGGAGGATGCGGCAGGCGCCAGGCTAGGCCGCGGGAGGAGAGAATGAAGAGGCGGCAGCGGTGCAGGGGAGGATGAGGACGAGGAGGTGGGACGGGTTTGGACGCGAGAGAGCGGGTGGAATTAACCAAGTACAATGATTTTTTTGGGTCCGTGGGAGCTGCGCCTGTGATACGTCGTGTAGTCATCACAGACACTGATTTTTTAAACCGCATCTATGATCTATTTACATCACAGACGCGTTTTGAGTCTCATCCAATGTAGACTTGCGGGGGATGACACATCATAGACGCGTTGGGTTAACCCGCGTCTGTGATGAGTTATCACAGAGCTTCTAAAAAAACGCGTCTGTGATGATGGTGTCTCCTTTGACACTTTTTGGCATAATGAGGGCCACAATCAATTTATTCAGGTGGGGATGCTCCCTCCTCCCCCGGTGGCTGTAAAAAAAATAGTGTAGCGCTATAGGAAAAAGAGATTTTCATTTTCAGCTTTCATCCCCAATTCGAGCTCTAGATTTCTTCTTCACCATCTTTTTATGCCACTTGCATGCGTTAGTTAATTGTTGGGCGCTAAGTGTGTGGGAAATTGACTTGCCAAGATCACCTAGTGATTTAGTTGTTTTGGCTATAATCATGGACAACACTTTATCACCCACTACTGGAGAACAGGCCTTTATACAGCTTAGGAACCCTTAGGGCACTCTATATACAACGATACTATGAAACCAAGACTAATGCCCATTAGTACCAGTTGTATGGTCCAGGGCTGAAGGAGGATCTTTAATACCGGTTGGTGAATTCAATTGCCTCCATCCATATGACGGCTAGTGCCCCCCCTATAGTATCGGTTGGTGTTATCCACCAGTACTAAAGGGTGTCCACCCACATGCCTGTTGATGCCCTGTTAGTAATGATTGTTGCCACAAACTATTACTAATTATACTATGTATCCATGTATTTATGTTTACTTGTTTATTATATATATACTCACTATGTATCCATGTATTTATGTTTACTTGTTTATTATATATATACTCATCTATTGATTGCATTGTATATAGAGAGGTAGCATAGCAAGGTACGTATGGCAAAGCAAGTTCCAGAAGCACCCTGGTGCACCTCCCTCAAGTAATACTGTATTTTAATTTTGAACCTGGTGCATGTGCACCAAGGAAGCTCAACCTAGTGTCACCCTAAGCGGTCAATGCCCATCACAGTAGAACTCTTCTTAGCGCACAACGTCATCATAAGGCTATTTCCCAACCCAGTGTATCTTCTCACAATATCCAAAGTTTGCATGTCATGATACTACACAAGATACAACTACCCCAATGCATGGTATCATAGATTATTTCTTAATCATCACAAAATAATTAAATGTTAGATGTTTGTGAGTGTAATGTCCCAAAATAAATAAATAAATAAATTAGTCATATAGTATAAAGGTTGACCAAGGGCAAAGAAAAATTTGACTTTTTGATCCTTATGTCGTATGAAAGATCCGAGACCGTAGATGCGTAGATCTCGTCGAGACGAGTCAGATTGACTACTCATATGCTCTATTCGGACATCATATGAATTTATATGGATCTATGAAATTTGGGCCATTGGATTCTAATTAGGTTTGTGCATCTCACGTTAATAAGAAAAACAACAGGCTTTAGTTTATTCCTCCTGCACCGCTCTCCAGTTCGTGCTTCGGCCGAGACCCACCCTGCCACCGCCATCCTTCCCTCAGGTCGCCCCTAATCCTAGTGCTGCCGGCCCTAATCTGAGCGTTGTCCCTGCAGTGCTCGCAGAAGGAAGCTCCAACTAGCGTTGCTCCTGCAGTTGCAGGATTAGTTCCTCGGTTGATAGCCTGCAGCTCTTGGTACTAATCTAGACTCCATCCTTGTTAGTTTTTCTTTCCTGATCTTAGCGTGATGCATGTCCTGTGCTGCGGATTGAAGGGGAGAGGCCTAGGCTGTGCAGGAGACTAGCGCAGAAAGGGAAGAACAGGCTGCTCCTACTGGTGTTCTGCCGTTCTGGAAGCGGTGCTGCAATTCCCAGAGACCTCAGCTGGAAAGTGGAGAGTACTCTCAGCCACCTCACTCAAAGAAGACCAAGCCAAACCAACATTTCCAGCAGTCTCAGTCATTCCGGTCAAAGCAGTCAAGTGGGCAATCCTCTTCTGTATCACGTCCTATGGGGTCTCAATTTTTGCGTCCAGTGCCCGGGCAAGGTTTGATTTGTTTCAAGTGTGGGAAGTCTCATCATTCATCTGAGTGCCATTTTACTGGAGGATGTAATAGGTGTGGCAAGGATGGACACATGGGCATAGTTTGCAAGAGAAACCCAAACTCTATTATCAAGTGGTAGAAGTCTAGTGCATTATCAGTATCAACAGGCGCTAGCTCTCATGGTTCGGTATCTTCAGTTGCAGCCACCCGAGGGTCAGTTCAGATGATGGCTACTCCTCCAACTTCTTATCAGCAGTACTCTCAGTAGTATATACCCTTACCCCCAGGCTACTACTGGCCGCCGCCACAGCTACCTGTTCCACCTACTCCGCACCAGTTGCCAGCACCACATGCTCCACTTCAGTTGCCAGCACCATCTTCTGTTCCACCACAGCAGACTGGAGCTAGACATGTGCCTACAAACCCACCTGGAGTTTACGCCATGCCTACTTCTTCTTCTCTGGGTCGTCCAGATGTGGTTTCAGGTATAATTTCAGTTGATTCACATGATGCTTTAGCTCTATTTGATTCGGGTGCAACCTTTTCATTTGTTTCCCTTGATTTTGTCAAAAGAGCAAAACTATCTAGTCAAGAAATTTCTCAATCAGTTAGAGTTAGCTCTCTTGGGGGTTTGATCTCCAGTTCAGTGGTATGCCCGGGTATGCCCGGGTTACACTATATCTATAGATGGTGATGTTTTTGTGGCAAATCTGATGGTGATTCCACTACCGGTCTTTCTTTGATGTAATCCTCGGTATGGATTGGTTACATCGTTACCGGGCAGTTATATCTTGTTTTTGGCAGACAATTTCCTTGGAGGCTTCCTCAAGACAAGTCTTAACTTTTCAAGCTAGTGCTCCCTCGTATTCCCTTTTTGTGATGGCAAGCCTATTTCCGGGACGTCGTTCTGTGAAGAGTGGATTTCTTTGGACCTTAGCTGAGAAGCCCACTAAACCATTAAAAATTGAGGAGATTCCTGTGGTTCGTGATTATCCTGATGTCTTCCCAGATGAGCTTCTAGGAATGCCACCTAAGTGTGAAGTGGAGTTTCGTATTGATCTTATACCTAGAACTCGACCTGTTTCCATTGCACCATATCGTTTGTCTCGCCCTTTCCAAGAAGAATTAAGGAAGCAATTGGATGATCTTTTATCCAAGAAGCTAATTCGACGTAGTGTCTCGCCATGGAGAGCTCCTGTACTCTTCACTAAGAAGAAGGATGGCAGTTGGCGCATGTGCGTTGATTATCGTGGACTAAACGCGGTGACTATCAAGAATAAGTACCCTTTGCCTCGCATTGATGAGTTATTTGACCGCCTAAAAGGTGCCAGAGTGTTTCCAAAAATTGATCTCCAATCTGGTTATAATCAAATTCCAGTGAGAGAGGAAGATATTGAGAAGACTGCCTTTGCCACAATGTATGGTCATTATGAGTTTAGAGTCATGTCCTTTGGCTTGACCAATGCTCCACCTTATTTCATGGAGACAATGAATAATATGCTACACAAGTTTCACCACTTTATGGTTGTATTCATTGATGACATACTCATTTTCTCTAAGACAGAGGAAGAGCGTGAACAACATTTAATGATGGTACTTCAAACCTTGCGTGATAATAAGTTCTATGCAAAATTGAAGAAGTGTGAGTTTTGGCTTTCAGAAGTCAGTTTCTTGGGTCATGTAATTAATGAGAAGGGTATCTCAGTTGATCCAAGTAAAGTTTCTGCCATAGTAGAATGGGAAAGACCATCTAATGTCAAGGAGGTGAGAAGTTTCCTGGGCATGGCTGGGTATTAACGAAGTCTTTGCTCACCCATAAGAACGTGAAGTTCGTATGGACTAATGAATGTGAAACCAGTTTTCGAGTATTGAAGGAGAAATTAGTGTTTGCTCCGGTGCTTGCTCTTCCCGAGCCGGGTAAGCGTTTCACTGTTTATTCTGATGCTTCTCGAGTAGGGCTTGGGTGTGTTCTAATGCAAGAAGGCAGGGTAATTGCTTACGCATCAAGGCAGTTGAGGAAACATGAGGAAAATTATCCTACGCATGACCTAGAGCTAGCAGCAGTTGTGTTTGCTTTGAAATTATGGAGGCACTACCTTTATGGAGAGCCTTGTGATATATTCACTGACCATAAGAGCTTGAAATATAGTTTCACTCAGAAAGATTTGAATTTGAGACAAAGGCGATGGCTAGAGTTGATAAAGGACTATGATTTTAATATCCAGTACACACCAGGTAAAGCAAATGTTGTGGCAGATGCTTTAAGCCGTAAGGCTATGCCCCCAACATTGAATTATTTGATTATTGAATTTGCCCTTATGGATATCTCCTATTGTCATGTTGGGGTGTCAGAGGCTGATACACAAGTTATTTTTGAATCTGTAATACCTAAGAGAGTGTTGGAGGCACAACAACATGATCGATTATTGCAGGGGGTGAAGAAACGTATTAATGAAGGGAAAGTTGGGAATTTCACTTTGGATGATTTTGGAGCAATTAAGTTTCGTCGTCGCCTTTGTGTGCCACAGAAAGCCCAGGTGAAGCAAGATATTCTTAGGGAAGCACATTGCTCACGCTACACAGTGCATCCAGGTGAAAATAAAATGTATCAAGATTTAAAGAAAAACTACTGGTGGAAGAGAATGAAAATAGATGTGGTGAAGTATGTGGCGTCATGCGGCGTATGCCAACGAGTTAAAATTGAGCATAAGCGTTCTGCTGGGAAGTTGCAGCCATTAGATGTTCCTTTAAGGCCTTAGGATGACATTGCCATGGATTTCGTGGTTGGTTTGCCGCGCACCCCGAAGGGGAAGAATGCTATTTGGGTTGTTGTGGATCGCTTGAGTAAGTTGGTACATTTTATTCCCTATCGTTCAAAAAATTCAGCGAGTGATCTGGCTCCAATCTATGTGCGAGAAATTGTGAGGTTGCACGGGGTTCCAAAGACTATTATTTCTGATAGGGATTCCAAATTTAATTCTAAGTTCTGGCAAAGTTTACAAAGTGCATTTGGTATTGATGTAGTACTTAGCACTGCTTTTCACCCTCAGACGGATGGTCAATCTGAGCGTACGATTCAAACTTTGGAGGATATGCTTAGATCATGTGTTCTATCCTGGCAGGGTAGTTGGGAGGATAACCTTCCTCTGGTGGAATTCGCTTACAACAATAGTTATCATGCTAGCATCAAGTGTGCGCCTTTTGAAGCTCTTTATGGGCGAAAGTGTAGATCACCACTTTGTTGGGATGCAGTGGGAGAGAAATCAGTTTTAGGTCATGATTGGGTTCACAAGACTTCTGAGCATGTGGCTGAGATTCGACAACACATGCTAACTGCTCAGAGCCGGCAGAAGTGCTATGCAGATATCAGGAGACGAGATCTAGAATTTCAGGTTGGGGATCATGTTCTTCTCAAGGTATCTCCCACCAAAGGTATTGTGAGATTTGGCACTAAAGGGAAGCTGAGCCCAAGGTATATTGGCCCATTCATAATAGTAGCTTGGGTTGGGAAATTGGCTTATCGGCTGGAGTTACCTGAATCTATGAAAGGTGTGCATAACGTCTTCCATGTTTCCATACTGCGAAAGTCCTTGAGAGATCCTGAGCGCCATATAACTCTGGAGCCAGTAACCATTGAGCAAGACTTGACCTTTGAGGCTCGTCCAGTGAGGATTTTGGAGGAGTCAGAAAGAGTGCTTCGACATAGGACACTCAAGTATGTGAAGGTTCTTTGGACCAATCAGACGGAGCGTGAAGCGACTTGGGAGCTCGAGTCGCAGATGCGGTTGAAGTACCCTGAGTTGTTCACATCTGGTGAGTAGTTTTTCGTGTTCAAGTATGCTAATTCCATTTTTTTTCTCAGTAATCAAAATAGAGAATTTGAGGGCGAATTCTGTTCAACGAAAGAGGAATGTAATGTCCCAAAATAAATAAATAAATTAGTCATATAGTATAAAGGTTGACCAAGGGCAAAGAAAAACTTGACTTTTTGATCCATATGTTGTATGAAAGATCCGAGACCGTAGATGCGTAGATCTCGTCGAGATGAGTCAGATTGACTACTCATTTGTTCTATTCGGACATCATAGAATTTATACGGATCTATGAAATTTGGGCTATTGGATTCTAATTAGGTTTGTGCATCTCACGTTCATAAGAAAAACAACATGCTTTGGTTTATTCCTCCTGCGCCGCCCTCCAGTTTGTGCTTCGGCCAAGACCCACCTTGCCACCGCCATCCTTCTCTCAGGTCGCCCCTAATCCTAGTGCTGCCGGCCCTAATCTGAGCGTTGTCCCTGCAGTGCTCGCAGAAGGAAGCTCCAACTAGCGTTGCTCCTGCAGTTGCAGGATTAGTTCCTCGGTTGATAGCCTGCAGCTCTTGGTACTAATCTGGACTCCATCCTTGTTAGTTTTTCTTTCTTGATCTTAGCGTGATGCATGTCCTGTGCTGCGGATTGAAGGGGAGAGGTCTGGGCTGTGCAGGAGACTAGCGCAGAAAGGGAAGAACAGGCTGCTCCTACTGGTGTTCTGCCGTTCTGGAAGCGGTGCTGCAATTCCCAGAAGCAAGCACGATTGGTGATTGGGGGGGGGGGGGGGGGGGGGGGGGGGGGGCAGGTGGCAGACAAGGAAAGGTCTGTTACATGCAAATCTGTTCTATTCTATATAATAATCCCCTGCCAGTCCATTAAATACTCTTACCGTGAGTTTTTCTCTTATGCTTGAGGACAGATTTGAAATTCTTCACTCTTGGCTGTGATTAGAATCTTCCAGAAGAGTATCCATACTTGAGTTTCATTGTATAATTAAAATCTGGTAGTATATCCTCAGATTTTTTCAATGATTTAGGCTTGTGGTCTGAGTTTATAGGAGATAGATAGGTTGCCAGTTGTGGTAATGTTCAGTATAGTAGGGGAAACGTTTTTCTGTAGGTTACAGTAGGGAGGACGTTGTTTTTTCTGGCTTAGCAATACTCTAGTCTAGACAGTTTTTGATTTTGAGTTATGGTTGTTCAGGTGTCGGTGGATTAGAGGGCTGAACTTAATCTTCTACTCAGCACGCCGTGTTGCATCGTTGAGGCAAGTGCATGATGGACTTGTGTGATGACTTATCGCTATTTGGCTGTTCCTTGTGTTTCCGTTGATTTCCTAAATTTTCATGTTCATAATTCAAGCTTCAAGTTATCTGTTTACATTCAATTCATGTCCCGAAGAATCCGGCTGTGTAATTTGGATTTTCATTCATGTTCCTATGAGCAAGTGCTGGCCCCACTTGCTCGGCTTTACAGGTAAATGCAAAGGAAAATTCAGGATTGTCCGTTTAAGACGGAAACTACAGTCTTATCAAAATTTTAAGTTGATTGACATTCTTAAGATTCATATCAGGAATCGTTTCTAGTTCTGAATTGTACTTGCTGAGTATTTTTACTCACCCTTGCTTTATTTGGTTTTTAGGTAACAACTGACCGCGACATGCATGGGAGCTGGGAGTAGTTCAACCTTCTGAGCACACACTTATACATATAATTCTTTTGTTCAAATCATATTAGTGCAACTTAACTTGTTAGTGATCAGTCCAGTTAAATTTAACGATGTCGTTGTGAATATTTTTGGATGGGTGGGCAGTTTATTCTAAGTTGGGGTTTTGGGCTGTGATGCTTGGTATTTCATTTGTGTCTTTATATATATGTGTGCTTGTTTCCGGATGGCTAATTTATAGGGAAAATTTTGCCGAATTTTTCTTTAATCTTCAAACTTAGTTTTTTTGTGGCCTAGCTGTGTGGAAGCTGGGGTGTTACAGTGAGAGTATGAATTGTCGACCACTCAAATGGTACATATTTCCATGCCTATGATCCTGTGCCCAAGTTGTATCTCCCTCAAGATTCAACTTTCTTCTCTTTCCTCTTAACTCTCTCGACACATCAACAAAATTGCTTACGTGGCATACATTTAATAGTTATGTTTCTATGCACTAGGAATAGCCTAAAGAAACCATTTTAGTTGTTCTTGCATACCTACATCTTTTCGTTCACAGGGAGTTCATCCTTTATCCTAATCTGATGTTATTTGCAGATAGCAAGTACATTAAATCTAAGCTTCCACACCTTGAGAAACAATATATTGTGACTAGAGTATACATACTTGGATATCTCTTGCTAATGCCTTCTCACCTACAAATTTGTGAATGAACTCACGAATGTAGTATTTATAAAAATTGTTCCTTGTTCTTGTCCCCAAAACAAAAAGGGAAAAGTTATGAAAAAAACAGTGTAATAGAACAATGGTGATATGCAAACTCGATAAATACCAAAAAGTTTGACCTAAGCTGAAGTTTGTCCTCGAATTGAAGGCTGTGACAAGGCATCGCCGACTACTTCTCCACCTAATACATGTCATGGGATAGGGTGTATGGGTTGCATGGCATCATTGGCGTTCTACATCAGTAGTCTCTGCAATAGGGAAGAGTACAATCTCTGATGAATCTATGGCACATTCTACCCTATGCTCCATGACACAAGGGATCTTGTCCTTTTTATCCCTGCCCCCTCAAGTATATATGGCGGTAAGTGACCCACACATGAAAGATATGCGAGAAATAGCTTAGAACAACGAAGAGCAACACATTGTATTAAGATTATATGATTTTCATCACATTCTCGAGCCTTGGACTAATCAGATTCTAGAGCCCAGTTGTTTGTAACCCCTACTACCAACATTGAGCTCAGCAATATGAGTTCCAACCCCTAAGTGAATATTGGGTAAATTGCCCGAACTAGTATACATCTAGAGTCTCAATCGCTAAACCATCAAATGCACGATTTTGTGCCGCCGAAACTGTTTCTTGTTTTTTCGCAACCAACATGCCCAATCCAGGTTCAAAACTCATGTTTGGGACGGTTACACACCATTTTGTTGCCACAAGGAACCATTGCGAAAACGGGTCCCTAGGTGCACCTAATGCACGAGTTTGTGCCGTCGAAACCGTTTCTTTTTTTAGTGACCAACATGCCAAATCCACCACTTTAGGTCCAAAACTCATGTTTGGGATGGTTTCACACCATTTCGTTGCTGCAAGGAACCATTGCGAAAATGGGTCCCTAGGTGCATCAAATGCATGAGTTTATGCTGCCGAAACCTTTTCTTGTTTATTCGCGACCAACATGCCTAATCCACTACTTTAGGTCCAAAACTCATGTTTGGGATGGTTTCACAACGTTTCATTGCCGCAAGGAACCGATGCCAAAGCGGGTCCTTAGGTGCATCAAATGCACGAGTTTGTGCTACTGACTTGAATTAAGCCTTCAGTTTTTTACGAACTTTCAATACCGGTTTCCACCATGGTTTGTACAACTGATACTAAACTTGATAGCATTAGTGTCGCTTTCGTAGTACCGATAGCGAATTCAACACTAAAGGGGGGTTTCCAACCGATGCTGAAAGCCCTCTATGTAGTAGTGGGGCAACCCAAAAGAAAAAAACATAGAGAAAAAATGGTCTTTGGAGACATGTTGCCATGTTAAGCTTGAGCAAGGCCTGATTAGGCTAGAAAACAGTAAAATAAAGGAAAACATGATGCGTGGAAGAGGAGTTCCAGTAAAGGTACACCTAGGTGTATCCAAACTCCAAAGATCTCCTCGGTCATGGCACATCGTTCATGCCAGAACTCAAAGCTGTATTTGCTAAACTGCATGATTACTCATCAATTAGACACTCATAATGACTTGAAACACCTTTCTTATGAATGTTGAGGGTCACTCATCAAGCATGCAAGTCTGCCCATGCCGCACCCATTTATTGCCATTCTTGCATGGTGTTGGTGCCTCTCTTCTAGTCCACCCCTACCCCGTCGTAGCTCCAATCCAATATTGGTGCCCTTTATGGGTCTGACCATCATCGCTTGCCAGGCATTACAGTCCCTTCCTTCCATTACTAGTGGTCAGGGGGTCCTTCTTGTCTTGCTTGGCGCCACTTCATCCATAGCCACACCCGCATTGACGACTCTGCCCTAATAGCACCGGCTACCTTCCCTATGTCCTGCTTACCCACTGCTACTACCACCGGCGGACCGGCCTACCTCCCTATGAAATCATGTGATGAAAATAGTTTACATATTGAAATTTTCATCACAAAGTGATTAGCTTATTAATATTTTTGGTATATTGATATGCTTGCAATAGCACGGTGTGGTTATATAAACATGTGGTAGTGTAGGTATGTCGGACTGACTTGAATTAAGCCATTGACTTCGTTTGGATGGTTTGTTGTTTGTTTATGTGCAGACATTGTTTGAGGTGGAGCAAGCATGGTCCATGATGGGATTAGAAGTAAGTTTGGGAGCCACTGAGGTTTTGAGACTAAGTTTAGGGAGGAACTAGGTCCTATTGGTTAAAGAATCCATGTGAGACATTCGGGCTGGAGAACTGTGCATGTGAAGCTGACGCGGTGCTGAAGGCGTTGCGTGGTGTGTGGTCGCAGCATATCAGGACGATGTGTGGAAATGTTAGCGACTACAGGTGTGAAGATGGGATGTGAAGCTGACCCGGTATTGAAGGAGTTGTGTGGTGTGTGGTCGTGGCATGTGATGTAGCTTTTGGTTATATATTTTATTTCTTGTTTTCAAGTCATGATTATATTTATATAATAAATTATGTTGAGCTTCGTCCTCTGTGGTTGCTATAGTTAGTGTGATTCAATCCTACACTCCCGATAGATAATCCAAGACCCCCTCCCCCGCCCGAGGGTGGAGGGATAACCGTGGTGGTAGCGCTAATGACCCAGTAGCGCGTGGGGTCATGGTGCGCATAACTAGTTGCTGAAGCATTCTGTTCATAGTTAGCAAAATCTTACTCTACGTTATACATGCTTCTAACACATACACAGGAGGTCAATTCTTTTGTGTGTAGATGTACACACATTAAATTCTTTTTTTAAAACAATATGAAATGGGATGTTTGCTCTCATTCCATATTAGATGAGGCCTTAACTATGTCAGAAAATTCTAGTCTGGATGCTTTGTAATAGGCAAATCTTTGTGTTACATTCCAGCTCGTGAACAACTAACAGGACTCTTGGCATCTCCATTCCACTCTTGCATAACAATGCAATTAAGTTGGCCCGTCTGTTTACTTCCATAAGTGTCAAATATATGAAAAGGGAAGTTTGCTCTCATTCCATATTAGATCAGGCCTCAACTATGTGAGGTAATTCTCTTCTGGATGCTTTATAATAGGCAAATCTTTATGACATCTTACAGGACTCTTGGCGTCCCCATTCCATTCTTGCACAATAATGCAAATAAGCTGGCCCATTAGTTTACTTCCATAAGTGTCAAATGTAGAATGTAGGATGCCACCTCTCGATTTTGTATATTAAAATTCTTCCATATAAGCTATACGATCCAGAAGAATTATCATGGTGCCCAGCTAAAAATCACCAAAAATACACCATGCCTTCACACCTCCAAATATTTCTTCCTATCAATGCTCTATATAACTCCTCTTTTACCATCTCCTTCAGCTATATAATCTCAAACTGCATACTGTTCTAGAACACAAAGGTAGCTAAGAAACATCATATCACCAACTATCTAGGAGATGGTGAAGGGTAGGACCAAAGGTAGGCAAAAGATTGAGATGAAGCGCATCAAAAGTGATGAATCACGTCAGGTATGCTTCTCCAAGCGCCGCCCAAGCTTGTTCAAGAAGGCCAGTGAACTTTCCACCTTGTGCGGTGCAGAGGCTGCTGTTGTCACCTTCTCTCCTACTGGTGGCAAGTGCTACTCCTTTGGTCATCCCTCTACTGGCTCTGTTGCTGATCGTTTCCTTGGCATGCACACTTTGCATGGACACACCATGGGAAGTGGTAGCCATGGTAGTCAAGGGTTGACAGGTACATGCCATGAGTTGAATCAGCATATTTTGGAGTTGGAGCAATCATTGGAGGCCGAGAAGCAGAGGAAGAAGAGGATAATAGAGGCAATGAAGAGGGATACTGGAGGACCTGTGATGCAACGGTTGAGTTCTGTGGTTAGTGCATTAGAGATGGATGAGTTGGAGGAGTTGAGAAAGGAACTTTCTACTGTGCAAATTATGGTCAAGAACAAGGCCTGCGAGATGCTGCAAGATGACAAGCAAATAAGAAGACTACCACCACAATCTGAAATGCATATGCCGTTGCCATCTCAGGTTTTGTTTGGTGGCCAGACCACAGGTACCACGACCACTTTTCCTGATTTGAGCAATGGACCAGGTGAGGTGCTTGATGTCAACTCTCTGCTCCGTGGTTCCACTGGTGGCATTGGCAATGGTCAATTCAAAGGGTGATTGCAATTATTGGCATTGACAACTGCTTGAATGGCCAATTCGGATGGGTGTCGTCATGCATGGTATAAGAAAGTTTATCAATTCTAAGGCTGGATAAATACAATCTGGCTTATCTAGTCAAGGATTTATTATTTTTGCCGTAGTATTAAAACATTTGTTATTTACACCTAGATGCTATATATGATGTGGGATGGTTTCACATCCATACTTTGTGATCTGAGACATCACTAAAAAAAATTTCTTTTGAACTAATCATTTCTGAAGCATTATAATGCAATGATTTACACTACTATCATTTAACGTTGTGTGCCTATCAGCGATTTTGTGGTCATGGAAGCCACGTCCTCTTAGTTCATATTTTTTTTCTGAGTATCACAGTGTTGCTCTTGAATGAGGCTGCCTCCTACGTGATTCTTTTGCTCCTAGACAATTCACCACTCTGACCATAGTTATGATGAGCATGTCTATTTTTAGCGCCTCAGCTCTATTTGTTGTCCAATTTTAACCAGGAACTACATTTTTGGCTAAATTTGGACACCTAAAGCCCTTAAACCTACAAATGTTGACGCCCCTCCTCCGTAAGCTTATAGTCGAGGTGGCCAATGTGGTTGTGTGGAAATAGAGGAAGTTGCGCAGGCTTAGAGGTGGAGGGGTTTAGGCAGGCCATGCACATCACGGGCTGTGTGATGATGCGAAGGAAAAGGTTGCCTTACCTGAACATGCCTCATGCTGGACTCGCGGTGGGCTGCCGCCACAGGTTGCGGTCATGTGGGAAGCAGTACGGCAATTATCGGCTCTCTTCAAGTTCTCTGCTTAGTAGTACACTTACTGTGGGAGGATCTAAGGAGGAAGGGACCCCTTTCAAAACAAGGAGGAAGGGGCATAGAACTGGAGAGAGAGAGAGAGAGGGCTCGGGGGAGAGAGAGAGAAAGAGAGGATGGTAGAATGGCTCAGCGAGAGAGATATTTCCACACTAATCGGTGATGGGTTCGCCAATAAATTGTAGTGCATTAAGGATAATGGAGATGGAGGAGAGAGTGATATGGACGTGGTAGGAGAGAGGGAGGATATAAAGAGAGAATAAGGAGAGATAGATGTTGTGTGTGATAGGTGGGTCAGTCTAAGTCATGCCTTTGTTGGCGGCATGTCAGTTAAAGCTATCACAACGCTAGCCTAAATCCACTGAAATATGGCCTCTAGGGTATAAATTGTTTGTTTTCATAGTCGTTGGGTCAACTTAAGTTTGATGGAGTTAGGCCAAAATTTGACAAACACGATAGTTAAGGAGCTAAAAATAGTCTTATTCATAATTATGATCAAGTTCGATTATAACAATAAAATATTAGAACTTCATTGATTCAAATCTTGGAAATCCCAACATGAACATAAAAAAAAAAGAGTCGAGGAATTGCATCTTTTCTTCTGTGTCGCGTAGTTTGTTGCAGTGCTGCAAACTCGCATGATGCTGCCTGTGTTATTATGGTGCTGTGCTTCAGCTCCCCCATCCTTCTTCTTTCTCTCGACCAAATAGAAAAAAAAAAGAAATATAGATGGTTGCCTTTCAAATTTATAGTGTGAGTCTTTAGGGGGACTTGTGCATATTGGCTAGTAATGTTCTTATGTTGCACTTGCCACTTGTATTATTACTCTCAAATAATGAACAAGCACATGACTATGCTAATAATAAGCATGGCAGGAGGGTAAAGCCCATTCCTCTTGAAAGCTGCCTCACATCACATAGATGGTCTGCTCTACAACCGGCAACCCAAGAAGAAGGATAACTGCTAGTGCCTGGACGTCCGAGGGATCATGTTTCTCATCGGACGCCCGTAGCTCCCACTGAAACATTGATTAATGTTGCGTGCAACATTGTACTAGAAAAATATCATCCAAAACATCAATGATACTCAGTGCCATTTCTAATTATTGCACACACAAATCATTTGCATCCACGGCAAGCCGAATCTCACCAGCGAGAGCAGAAGGGGAGATTACATACATGTTCGCAAAGTACGCCAGGCCAATCCCCCCTTCTCCTCTGTTCTATCTAGCGGAATAGCTCCAGCACTTGCAACATCTCAAACTGACAAGGGAACATCGGAAAAATCACCTATCACAACATTTAAAAAATCAAGCAATCAAACATCCATAGCTCAGCTAGAAACCCTTGATAAATAGTGGAACTCTTGTTAGCTCACAGCCTCATCATAAAAAAACCTACACTGGATCTTTAGTTCATCCATTATCCTTATGTGCTGTTATTTGCATATAGCAAGTACATTAAATCTAAGCTTCCACACCTTGAGAAACAATATCTTGTGAATGGAGTTTACATACTTGGATATCTCTTGCTAATGCCTTCTCACCTACAAACTTGTGAATGAACTCAAAAATGTTCTTGTCCCCAAAACTAAAGGGGGGGAGTTATGGAAAAAAATAGTCTAATAGAATAAAGGTGATGTGCAAACTCCATACATACCAGAAAGTTTGACCTAAGAAGAAATTTTTCCTTGAATGGAATGTGGTGTTCTTTGCATGAGGAAGTGGCCCTGCGCATGAAAATGAATGATATTTGGTGTTTAATTAATCAAGGAAATATTTTACAGAGATATATTGGATGACAAGAATTACTCGGTTAACTTGTGTATGAGTTCATGGTTGTCAGATTGCGGACCTCTCCTTGAGTGGAACTGAAAATATATATTTGGATAGTGCTAAATTCATTAATCACAATTGCATGTAGTTCCAGTGGAACTGAACATGTATATGCAGGGGACTCACCGAAGGGTACAATTTGTAACAAAAGCATACTGAGTACAGGACTGTAAAACACTCACTAAAAGCTGCAAGGTAAAAGTATGGATGTTTTGAAATGTAAGAAATCATGTTCTCAAATATGTCTTTTGGTGATTCTATATAACCTCTAGGTTTACCACCGTTTGATCCATGAAGCCCACATTATAACTCCCCTGTTTACGGGATCTTTCACCCACCATTCTACCTGATACAAAATTAGTGGAAAGACACACAATAAATGAGGATACAAATAAGACATCAATTGAAAAAAGTAATCAAACACTGAACCCAACAACCGACTAGAGAGATGTCATGGGTGTCTTGTTGGTATATCTCATAGATATCCTTGGAATCCAACCATGTCACATCCTTGCCATTGAAGTAATCTTCTTCTCTCAAATAGAGACCAAGCATGCACTTACTAGCTAACAGTGCATTTTTATCGTTGGTAGATCATTCACCAACTTAGGGCTGGCTATAGATTTGCCATATGGTAGCAATACTGATCTCAATATTGCCCGCCTCTAGGAGTTTATCTCTTTTAAGACATATCTCATTCAAAAATCTAGTGACATTGTCTTCTTGTGATAGAAACTTACCAGTTGAGGGCTTGAGGCTGATGTCCAAGATAGGGAATGTTTTTCTTCTCAAGGGTCTATAGGACTTTGATTGAGCAATCATAGTGTGATAAAAATTTCTTTTGACTAGAGTTGGTCATTAGAAAATAGTACATCGACTTCAGATATTAGCTTATCCTTCCTTATGTACTTATGGCATCGATTGTTCCTTTACTTAGGCATTCACTACCTTCTTTGTTTCCACCTTAGTTAAGTCACAAGCTCACTTCTTAGTAAAAGAATCAAGTGATGAGCTACTTGCATTACCTTGACTTCAACTTTATTATTTAGGTGACTTTTGGGGGTGGCACAAAGCCAGTAATTGAAGTTGTTGTATTGAAAACTCCTATAGCTGTAGTCATACATTTCATTTGATTTCAATTGCTAATTCTTGTTTTCTTGGAGTTTCTCTTAGGTATTTTAAAAACCCATCTCATATACCTATATATGCCAATATATGCAACTCCTCTCTCTCAATTTTAAATCTAAGTTACTTGGGGGGAATGGATCTTAATTTTGCACGTCCTCACTTTTTCTTCATTTGGATGCTACCAAATGGAACTTTGTGAATTCTAGCCTCAGGGATTACAAATTTGTACTGACTAGACTATTTGCTCCGAGGTACAAAGCATACATTGGACCGTCCAGTCAATACAAATGAATAGGATCAAAAAAATACTTCAATTCAAGTTACCTTGCGACTATTCGGTCCAAACGAGGTTACTCACAATAGAACTAACTGTTCGATTCTTACATGTTCTATATGTTGGTGGCCAATATTTGGTAACCCCATGAGGCCGTCTAGTTAGTAGAAGTGAGAAGCATAGCAAATCCCCAACCTTCAGGAATTTGTTAGACAACTATTTAGTTCATGCCTCCTTCACAACATTGGTTGTCCTCTCCTTTCATCTCATCCCACCATATGTCGTATTAAAATAGTATGGTATTTCCTCATCCTTTAGCCCTCGATCCTTGTTTCTGTCCATCAATTAGGCTTAATGAAAAAGGACAAGGGCAAGACTGCGGCCCTGCCGAAGTAGGTCCCCAAGGCCAAGAGGTGCAAGACTCACGAGTAGCATATGGGTGAGTGAGCTAAAGGATTGTCAATGCTGCCGATGCATAGGCAGGTGATCAAGGCTGTTTTGTTGAAATTTGACATAGGTAGCAACCCCCTTAGTAATCTACATAGTGTCGAACATGCTAGAGCACCCTAGAACCATAGGGGTGTGAGCTTGCACTCGATGTGGTTGCACCCTGAGCTCAACCACAGCAGAGCATTGCTGCTAGCACGAGAACGACTATTAGGGGCGAGAAGGAACGAGCTAACAAGAAGCTCCACTACTTCATGATAGTTTATGAGTTCTACTCTCATCTAAGGGATCTGCGGTGTGACTACAGGATTCAGACTCAGCTATAGGCCTCCCTCTACCAGATCTACCTACACATGGGACATAAGATTTCTTTGTTGGAAGCTCTATGTTGGTGCTCACTTGAGCTAGGTGGCAGACCACAAGCTTAAGTCCTTTGACTGGTACCTAGGCTTGATAGAACTCGTGGCCTCTTACCACATCTACTTAGGACTATGCTAGAGTGTTCTATGTGATTGCCTACTTTGAGTAGCACTAGACGTTCGTGCAATTCATGCTCGATGGGAAGATTAACCGTAGGAGCAAGGTCAGAGGATGAAATACTAGGAATGACACTTTCTAGCCACTCACTACACCATGTTGTTTATGATGACACAAACCGTCCACGCAGAAGTAAGCCAAGGACTCTTGAGCATATGTAGTTAATTAACTGGCAGCTAAAACAACACACCCCTAAGACCTAGCCATACTCAAGCCCATGTGTTTCACTCTTGTACGCACGCTGAGGATGACAATCCTTCTGAATGGAGGATATTGGGAGGGATTCAGATCACTGTACCAATCCTTTTTGTTCTGCTCATTGATAGGTGATGAGGCTGATATAGTTTATATCATGTTAGCTAAGATTGAGGAGATCATACTAGATTTTCTTAGTATTAATAGCTAGTTTCCCTACACACACTTCCTTTGCTACATGATGAGGCAGCTTGGGGAGCATGACAACTTGATCGTAGAGCAGTTCCATCGCGCATTGACCAAGTTCCCTTTGTGGCACCATGTGCCCAATGGCGATGCCAATTGGGGTGAGCGAGTGATGATGAGGGGTCAAGAGGAGATCCTAGCGGTTGAGTGAGAAGGCCACGTCAAATAATGATGAGGAAATTAAGAGGATTGGGTAGGAAGGGCCAACGTATTTCTATGAGTCCTTAGATGAGCCATCGGATGAGAACCTAGCTTCGAACCCTTCCATTGAGCCACTCATGTCTGAGGCTATAGGATCTACGACTACTTAGCAACTACGTACACCACTGCCTCCACCTAAGGAGATGAAGTAATAGGTCATTGCCCACAGAACTCGTGACCATTCTTTAGCATCTCCTTTCCATGCAGCAAACATCAGGCTCATGCTTGGTACCAATAGGCCTAACAGTTCATATTTTTCTAGTAGTAGAAACAACTAGACTTGTAGGAGTAGTAGATAGCACTACATTGAGAGCTTGCTACTTAGGCCGCTCAGTAGGAGTACAGCAGAACTCACTACTCTAGAGACCACTCTAACCTAGTAGTCGAACGTGCATATCACTTTTCCTTTTTCTTCACTTCTCAGCAAGCCTCTTCATCTGGTCATCTTCGCTCCCAACTATCACCATACAGCTCACTTTGGTGAGCACGACTGTGCTTCCACAACTAGGGTAGAAGGTCCCTAAGTCTAACTCTATGCTAGCTCTAGAGCTTCAGTAGCTTGCCCCACTACTACTGCATTGCTAATTACTCCAACACCTCGACAACCGACACTTTATCCATAGTGACTACCTTAACAGTTATTTCCTCCTTAGCTACTCCAAATTCTTAGGTAGTCATTGAAAGTGATCTCTTTCTTCGATGACAAGGACACCATTGAGTAGTTCTCCACTAAGCCTTGCTTATGCCTCATTGGATGTTTAGAGGACTCCCTGTTTGGTGATGATACCATAAAGGGAGAGCTTAGGTGTTAGGGGAGTTGAGAGCTAGATGAGTGAGAGGGTATGTTATTTCAGACATGTTGTCATGTCATGGATGATGCATGCACGCCTCATTTGGATCTTGTTTTGTGTGATGCGTTTTGTGATATTCATGGCATCCATTTAATTTGATCACTCATTTTGAACTTAATTTGTGTTTATATCTTATTTACTTTGAGACATTGCTTTTTATATTCTTCATTTATTATGTTCTATTTGCATATTGTCATCAACCACCAAAGAGAAGATTATGAGAAACATAGTCCCTAGATAATGATTTTGGTGATTAATGACAACCATAATTGTATTACAACTGAGTTCATGTTTTGATGGAATATTTAATTGGGCCCTCATTGGTTATTCATGGTATGAGATCCCTCTATTTCAATTGTGAAATTAAATTCATGAATGATAATAGATTCAATGGATTTCTATCCAGACTAAGGATAATTCCAGGGTAAGTGCTATTAAAGGGTAAAAATGGGTACTTAGCATTCATTTCCTAGTTTTTAATGGTTATACTATTAGGAAGCGGTAAGGACAAGTACCTTGATTGATATTGTGCAAGTGTGAGGATCCACACATAGCAAAAATGACCCTAAAATGGCTTAGCATTGATCAAGCCAATTCTCATTAGAAACGGATTTCAAAATTGAATTTTGGAAGAAATAAAAAATAAGGCGTTCATTGAACTGACCAAACTATTCGATCCTAATGAGAATAAACTAACCGGACACTCACTTGGCACATTGGCAAACTAGGGGATTTCATAGTTGTACTAACCAGAGTGTTCCGATGACCAAAGTGGACAGTCATCAGACAACCATAACGTCTAATTCTGATAGCATTCAAAAGTTGAACTAAACAAACTGTCCAAATCATGAAAAGATTATCAAGATCAGACGAGTCCTTACTTTTAGCCAACAGCTCTATCCTTTGGGTTTTCTATATAAGGACTCCCACTGCTACTATTTGGCAACATACCATTAGCATCTTGAAGAATACATACATTCCAAGGGTCATTTGTGGCATACTTATCATCAATCTAAAGATTTGTGAGCTTAGGGCCTTGAGCTATGTAGATTGGTTCTATTGCTCAACTTCAGTCAAGTGAAGACATGTGGTGTTCTTACTCCCGGTGATCATGATTACCTAGCCAACTTGCGAGTCAGTCATATTGGTGAGCTGTCATGTGATTGTGGAAGAAGCAAGAGAAGACCCTTGTGTGGGCTGTGTATGTGGATTGGAGCCTACCTATCTGGAGCGGAGAAGGCATATCCACCAAAGAGCACTTGATCCTTACACGGACCAAGGGGGAGCTTAATCCTTGAGCGGGTACTCTATCAAGTATTACAGGGAAGCGCGACTCCTTGACATCTCAGGAAAAATTAGCTTGCCTTCGTCTCTCTTTGTTTTCATTCAATTTATATTCTGCATTTCAATTCCTAGAAACTGCATGCTAGTATATGATTGGCTATAGGTTGAAAGTCATTTTTGTCAATGATATGTTTTAATTTCAAGTTAGAAAATTAGAAGTCCAATCCCTCCTCTTGGTCATCTTGATCCTTTCACTGCATCTTCTCATGGCAGTTTTAGTACTCAGACTCTTTTAGCAGCTGGACCTCAAATGCTTATTGCCACAAACTGATGAAACATGGTTTGATTCTTGATAGAGCAATTTCTCTGATGAGGTGGCTGATCATTTATATTAGGGTCTAAATTCCTTGATCATTTGAGGGACCTAGATTCTGTAGAAACATCAGGACCTTTGTGTCCTTGAAGAAAAAAAAAATACCCTAGTATTGCTATTGTCCTAGTTGCAGCCTGAGAGGAAGCTGATTTATGGTGCATGGCAGGGCCTAAATGTTTCACCTCTCCACAGGAACTAGAGAGGGTAGTTTGCTAGTTGTTATTTTCTGATAGATCACGCTGCTTGTTTTTTCACCATGTTTGTTTTCTCCATGTGTTAGGGGTGGAGTGTGCCAGGGTGAGAAGTTGTAGTGTTCAGGGTTCTTTACCCATCTTTTCTTCTTAATATAATGATATACATTTCTCTTTCATGTTTGAGAAAAAAGTCAAAAAGATATTCTTTTTGTCCTCCATCTAAGTGCTTCTTCGTCACTTCTCAGAATTAAAATATGTCATCCTGTTTTCTTCCGCGCATGTGTGAAGCTTCTCAATGAGCCTAGAGACCAAGCATCCTTTCTAGAGTCATCCAAACCAACCATCCAGAGTGGCATGAAGAATGCATTGACGTCCCAAAACGTCAAGATGACATGGATTTCTGCATGCTCGTTTAGGGTGTAGATTTTGTTCTTTAAAGATAATCTAGGACCTTAAAGGATAACACTGGAAACCTAACCGCTACATGCAAGCAATACTTTGTAGTTTAGCTGGGAATTTTTACAAAAGTTTACCCAGCCCATGAGTAAACATACTACGCGCAATGGCACAAGTCTAAGGCATAACCTATATTGGCCGTTGGGTGTGTGCAATTGATTGGAATTCTGAATGCTTGAATGTTTAAAAGTTCCTAAAATGAATTCAGACAGGCCAGATCAATATGTTTATCCAAATATTCATCCTAGCTATGTCACAATTATGCAAATCAACAATATGATTGCCATCCACTTGAATTTAGTCTGAACAACCTTGGACAGTCATGTCCTGTAGTCTTTACTTCAAGTATTTGGTGAACCAGTCAAGCATATAACCAAGAGCTTCCTCAGCTGTTCTGACAGCGAAAGGGCCCGTAGTGTTATATCTGCAAGCAAATCCATGTGCTACTCCCAGAAAGATTTTGGCAAAGTATTGAATCTACAATGAACAGTGTCATAGAAATCCGAAGGTGTAATTGGCATCCAGTAGTGCTGCTAAAGTTAGCAGGAACTCACCTGTGTTCTTTGACGCAAGACATTCACAAACTGGTACACTAGTTTTGGTGGTGTGGATGTGTCATTCTGAGCTCCAAGGATCTCAATTGGGCATTGGACCTCTGAGTTTTCGATGGAGATAGTTAGCATAGAAAATTAATAACACAAGACAAATTTCATAGTTTGAGAGAATTTAAGCCATCCCTAACAATGCACACTGCAAGGTTTTAAAGACAGGAAAAATAAAGAGGACTCACCTTTCATATCGTCAGCTGTCACTGTTGAAGGATGAGAATGGCAAACTACTTTTACAGCGCCAGTTTTTGCTATCTGAGCAGCAAATTTTCCTGCCAAAAGCAGCAATGTGATAAGAATTAGCCTGTTCTCAGAATTTATGTGTTGTCTATTGCAGAAGGATTCTGGAAACAGAATTTTTTACTGGGGCTACATGCTTGTCCAGTAACAGGATTTGATAACTTTTATGTGGAATTCGCTCACGAGCCCAGCAATAACCACCAACAGCAATAATCTTTCCTTCCCTTTTTAAAGCAGCAAAGAGTGGCTTGACGTCATTGACTGCTTTTACCTGGGCAGTTGGATACTCGGTCATTTTTTTTCAGATCATCATGAATGCAATGTACTTTAACCATGGAATCTCATCGCCATGAGCTTAAGATAGATTTTGGAAGGGATCAAGGTATATGAAAATAATTATGACAAGTAAATGAAACAGACGGGGGAGTGACACTTGATCCACTCTGTAATGTTTTTACTTGTGTCATAAAAATCCCCATTGAAGAAATCTGGCACCACGACAAAGTATCCGGCCTCACTAACTTTATTGGCTATCTTTCTGCATTGTTGAACACCCAACTGTGATAATTAGCTTTCAAATAAATCGAGGAGATGCATAGTTATGCAATGTTGGTTCTTACATTGTAAAACAATTTACAGTTTATTCTATATAGAGTGGAATTTCATTATTCAATGTTATTCCACTACTACAAATGATTTTTCTAGGCACACTCAAAACCTCCAAATTAAGTGAAATTTTACAGTCTTGAGATTAATAATAGCTGTTCATTAGATAAGATCTAATGGTTAAAAAAGAGGAAGAACTTAATAGAAGGAACCAAATATGTGGACAATGAACTAAAATTATATGGGCCAGGAACTAAATGTAAAGAGCATATTGGTAATTCCCTGAACCAAGATGGTCATGATTCTTTTTTGAGCCAGATGACTTTCTTGCACTCACAGGGGAGCGCCGCCGCGGCCCCGCTCATCGTCCGCATCACATGACAGTATGACACCGCTCCTAATGGCCAGTCCGTTCTGTGCCTCTGCTGTCCCATGCTGTTCACTTAAGGTTGGACGCCCCTGTTCGCGACTCGTTGATCCATATCAATCCGAGCCTTACCAAAGTATTCTACGATGTCTTGGCCTTGGCCTGTTGGCCAATTGTTGGGTGCCGGCCGGATTGTTGGCGTCGTTGGGCCGATTCGTAGGAGAGATTCCACCGGCATTAGGCTGCTGCACGCTGGTGTTGCCGCCTGCATGGAGTAGAAGGGACGCTTAGGACCTGGCAAGCTCACTGCCGACAGGTTGAGAGGCCGTGCCAATTATGGCGGGAGACACCGCAGGGATCCTGATGACATACGTTGATCCCACGATGCTCAATTTGTAACCAAAGTTTTTCGAAACTATTGTTTTAAAATACTGTAGTGTAAATTGGTTGTGATCGAAATACCACAGTTTTCACATATAGTAGTAAAAATTTAGTATTTGTGAAAACCACAACTTGTTTGATTCTAAAGTATTTAGGCTCTTTTGCTAGCACCCCACGCTCCCACAGCAGCAGTCTTCTCCTACTTCTCCCCAAACGGCCACCGCCCTCTCCTTGCCTCTCCCCCGCCACCACCTCCCTCTCCCCAGCTGCCTCTCCCCACCAGTCGGCACCCTCTCCTTGCCTCTCCCCACCGGTCGGCACCCTCTCCTTGCCTCTCCCCACCGGCCACTGCCCTCTCCCCGTCCACTTCTCCCCGCGTGGCCGCCACCCTCTCCTGCCTCTCCCTCACCGCGCCCTCCCTTTCCCACCGGCGCCAGATCCGGGCCGCCACCTCCTCCTCTCGGCTAGATCCGTGCCGCCGCCGCCTCCTTCCGGCGCTGCCATGTCCAGTGGCGCATGGCTGTGGGGAGGCCGCCACCGGCACAGGGTAGGGCTGGGGCCGGTGAGGGGAGGCGGAGTGGCAGCTGGCGGGGCTGGTCAGCGAGGGGAGGGGAGGTGCAGGCACGACCGAGGAGGAAGACGTGCAAGTCTCGTGGACAGGCGAGACAACGTTACCAGCAAAAACTTTGGTCCAAACCAAACTTTCCAAAACTCCAAGAATGCTATGGTTTTGAATACTATGCTTTCAAAGGAGCTGCCAAACACTTTTTAGCAAAAATACCATAGTTTTCTTTAATACTGTGGTATTGTTGCAATACTTCAAAAATACTTGCATACAAACAGGCCCTAAACTGTCCATGTTTATTTGTGTTTTAAATCTGTGGCTCCAATTATTTTAGAGAGGACAAACTGTACGTAGGTTCCTCTCAAGCACTGTAACAAACCTTAAAGGGGTTCAAATTACAAACTACTTTTGCAAATCATATGGTGGCCGATACATGTTTTGATAGAGATGTGGTCTATTAATTAGTACACCGCCAGTAGAAATAGAAAGATGGTGTTCCTTTGCCGCCAATCTAACTCGATGGTTGAGATCCACTGCGAGCCAAACAAAAGTTCTGACGTTTAGGCATCTCCACACCCTAATTCATTTTCATGCTCTAATAATCATCTCATCCCATCCACTGTGTGTCTCACACCCAATTCCCAGTCGCCACCCAAACCATAGAACCACCATGCACCTTGCAACCAAGGATGTGAAAGCAAAGGAGCACTGGAGGAGGCACTTGAGGAGGAGGTTGTGCTACATTCTACATACCATGATGGTGGAGGAGGAGACTATGGATCTGGTGTATGTGAAGGAGACAGCCCTACTACTCCTATTGCATCTGGTTTCCACATCCACATCACCATATCGTTATTATGTCCTCTTAGCAAACCTACCCTGCTGAGTCACAAGCAATTCTAGTTCTTCAATTGTGTGCATGTGATAGAAGGGTATGACTATATGATTGGGTTAATGATTTCTTTAACAAAGTTGCCAAAATGCACATAGTTAACGTGGATACCTAATAATATGTTTAAGTGACAACAATAAGTGGTGACCCCTGAAAAGCATAATGAATATTTCTTTAGCGATGAATTCAAGCGGAAGCTTCAACGTGATTTTCCAATTTCAATTGAGTTAGGATACACAGTAATACCAATGGGGATCTAAAAGATATGATTGGGGATGTCATCAAGCATATTTTATGTTTGTTGAACAAACCAGTTGAACCAGTCAGGGATGACTCAACCGATCCAGATTGTTGAGCCAGCCCCTAACCATTAAACAGGCTTTTGTTGTGGCTGACCTTGCGTAGGGCAGGCCGGTTGAACTGACCTGGCACCAGTTCACTTGATCTACCCTCCTTGAGTCAATATTGATTCAACCGGTATTTGGTGTTTCATCATACTAGAGGCCAGTTGGGGAGACCACCTATACCTTCCATACCCCTTTCATTTACTCTCTATTTGACGCACAACCAAACTGAGAAAAAAAACTTCGAGCATTCACTCCCCTTCCTCGCTCTCCACTCTTTTGAGCTCAAAGCCTCAAATCCATCCTTGGATTGAGAGTGAAGCTTGGTGAGATTTTGAGAGGGCATTCATGAAGCTTCATTTTTCCTCTCTCGTTCTCTTTAAGCATGGTAGCAGCTCAATCATTCCCATGAATTTGTTACTCTTTGAGCTTTGTTCTACTAGATGGCTAGGCATTGCCTATTTTTTAGAAAAGGGAAATTTTATTCCAGCCTCTGCAAGAGGTTTACATTTAACCATTCTTTATTACAAAGTGATAAGAGAGCTCTCAAAGAGCTAAACAGGATAAACTTAACTGAAGCTAATCCTTCTAAAAGATGACCACCTATGATTGGCAAAAATCTCCATAGCTAGGGTCTCCAGAGATAGACATGCCCACTTGAGTAGCGGTCTTTTTCCTTTTTTTGAAGAGCGCTCCATGACCGTGTCCAGTAAGTTGCTCTAAAGATTACCTGCAAATAATAATACAATCTCTTTCCTTCAAAGATGACTTCATTCCTGCATAGCCAAATAGACTATAAAAGTACACTTGCTCCTACACAAATTTGGGCATGTAAGTGTTGTCTATCTTGCTGAAACAAAGAACTAGATAGCTCATTTATATTCTTGGGAGGCCACAAACCGAAAGCTAAAAAGACAACTCTCCAGACAAACCTGGCAACATGACAATCAAAAAATAAGTGTTGAATGGTTTCATTTGTGTCACAAAAACAACATCGACCATCTCCACTCCAATGCCTTTTTAACAAATTATCTCTTGATTTTAAGGGGTAATTTTAATCTCCACAAAAACTTGTTCAATGGTAAGGCAGTTTAGTTCACCAAATGATTATACATTGAGTTAACTATAAAACAACCATGCTTGGATAGGTTCCATTTAATACTATCAGGTTGGTCATCTAGTTGAACCAAAGCGATTTTTGAAACTAGCTCTTCCCACTTTTGAAGTCCGTCTCCGACCAGAGGTCTCCTAAAGGATAGATATTAAGTGGCGTGGAGCTAAACACAACTGCTACTGTGATATGTTTTTTCCTAGTAATACTATACAAAGATGGGTATTGATTTTTAAGTGGAAGGTGACCGAACCACCTATCCTCCCAAAATCTTATTTGAGAACCATCATGTAGATTAAAGCTAGAAAGCTCAATGAAATGCTCTTTAACCTTCATAAGGCCAGACCAGAAGTGTGAATCACCTGGCTTCCATTGAACTTCTTCGATAGATTTACATCTCAAGTATTTCTTTTTCAGTATGTTCTGCCACACACCCTCTTCATTTATCAATTTGTAAAGCCATTTGCTAAGTAAACAAATATTCTGTATCTCAAGATTTCTAATACCCAAGATTTCTAATACCCAAGCCTCCCTGTTCTTTTGGCAAGCAAAGAATTTCCCATCTCGCTAATCTATATTTCTTCTTATAGCTATCACCTTGCTAGAAAAAAGTAGATCTATAGAAATCTAGTTTCTTAAGAATGCCTTTTGGTACTTCAAAGAAAAACATCATAAACATTGCAAGGCTACTTAAAACCGAATTAATCAAAACCAAACGTCCCCCCATAAGATAAAATCTTTCCTTTCCAACCACTTAATTTTTTTGGAAGCGTTCTTCCACTTGTTTCCAATCTTTATTGCTTAGTTTTTTGTGGTTCATTGGGATTCCTAAATACCGAAAAGGTAAATTTTCCACTCCACAGCCAAAAATCTGTGAATAATGTTCCACAAAATCCTTTGCCTCTCCATAGCAGAACAGTTTATTTTTATGAAAATTAATCTTCAACCCAGACAATTTTTCGAAAGCACATAAGATGATTTTCATATTCTTTGCTTGCTCTAAATTATGCTCCATGAATAAAATTGTATCATCAGCATACTGTAGTATTGAGAGACCCCCATCAACCAGATAAGGAACTAAACCTTGAACCTGGCCATTTTCTTTTGCTCTAGTTATAAATATGACTAACATATCTACAACCAGATTAAAAAGGATAGGTGACAGAGGATCTCCTTGGCGCAATCCTTTATTGGTTTGAAAACACCTACCCACGTCATTATTTACTTTCACAGCAACACTACCCTTGGAAACAAATTGTTGGATCCATTGACACCACAAAGGTGAAAATCGTTTCATTCTAAGGGTTTGTTGTAGGAAAGGCCATTTAATATTATCATATGCCTTTTCAAAGTCTACCTTAAAAATAACTCCATTAAATTTTTTCTTATGTAACTCATGTATAGTCTCATGTAGAATAGTCACCCCTTCCAAAATGTACCTTCCAAGAAGGAAAGCAGATTGAGAGGGTTGTATCACCTTCTGAGCTACCATGTTTATTCTCTTTGTTGCTACCTTTGTGAAAATCTTAAAGCTAACATTCAACAAGCAAATAGGTCTAAATTGTTGAATCTTAACTGCTTCTTGACATTTAGGCAACAGAGTTATTACTCCAAAATTCAAAGAGAAAGGACGAAGATCACCTTTGTAGAAATCATAAAACAAGGCCATCAAATCAGTCTTTATAATTTCCCAATAGACTTGGTAGAATTTAGCGGGGAAGCCATCCGGACCAGGTGCCTTATTATGTTCCATGCTGAAAATGGCTTCTTTAACCTCCTCTTCAGAAAACTGTGCTGTCAATATATTGTTTTCCAGCTCAGAAACTTGAGGAATGTCTTCAACTCTACTCTCAATCATGGTGAAAGTATTGTCCACCGGAGGACCAAAAAGGCTTCTGTAATATGAGGTAATATGTTCTCTTAGCTCGGCTTCATCTTTAATGATCCCATTATCTCCTTCCAATTGGAAAAACTTAGTTTTTCGATGTTTACCATTAGCAATAAGATGGAAATAATGTATATTATCATCACCTTCTAATAGGTTTTTGGCCTTTGATCTTTGATACCAGGCTATTTCCTCTTCTCTCAACAAATGAGAGATTCTGTCTCTTAGGTAGTGTCGGTACCCAGCAAACCGGGTACCCGCTTATACAGGACAAAAGCTAAGTACTGCCCTTAACAAGGCTCCACGCAGCCTGACGAAGAAAGGGCTTTTCCCCTTCTTGCGGACCAACAGACCTGGCCTCCCCGCCAACCAGAGGGAGCGGCCAGTGTCGCCACGAGCCTCAGTAAGGAAAGAGCCCAAAGCCATTCGCAGTTCTGGCCCACCGTTTGTGGGCCGGACTGCACCCCGGGTCCATATGAAAGACCAGACCTGATCCCACGAGGTCCGGTCTTAAGTTGGGACGCGTTACGACCCTAGGAAGGGAGCCGAGCCGGCCCAGCTCGGGGAGGTCCGGAGCGGCCACGTGCCATCCACCCAACGAGGAAGCTGCGGACTACGGAGGATGCCCGCCCCCGCAACAGCCTGGTCCAGGGTCGCCACGTGTCCCCCGGGCTCGCGGCGGGGCCTCCGGCTGTGGGCCACACCCACCTACCGCATTCATTGCGGGCAGGCGGGCGTGCCCTAACATCCGCTGACGGGCTCCGGTACCGCCGCTGACAGGCGACAGTGACCATACTGTGGGACGCGCGTTACCGAGGAACGATAGCCATGACAAGGCATAGCGGTCAACTTCCCGCCGGATATCGGGGATTAAACCGTATAAACAAGTACACCGTACGCGGCGTGGGCTGCGCCACGCGCACGCGACAGCCACGCCCAGGCTATTACGGTAGGGTCACTGTGGCACGCCGCAACCTACCTGTAATGACGCGCCGGCACGCCGCCTGCCACTCCTGCTCCTGGAGCCATACTGCCGGGTACTACGGCGGATTGGACCGAGCAGCGCAAGCCAGGGCGGCATGGCGATATTTCCGGACTACACCAGACTGGCGGAGCACTTCCCAAACAACACCATACTGCTGCGGCAGATGCAAGTACAAGTCACAGGGATCAGAGGTCATCACGGCAACGGAGCATGAGACATATCGACGGAGACGTAGCCGAAGGCCCCAACCACCGCCGGAGATAACCCAAGAAGCCAAGTCAGCATAAGGGAACTCTGCGGAATGAAGATAGCAGGCCGGGACCACCTATCGGGCCCGGTCACCATGTACATGCACCCCTTGGACTATAAAAGGGGAGGCATGCGAAACGTAAAGTGGGGACACGCTCACACGCTGTGGGGGGCATCCAGAGAAGGAGACACACGATCTTCTTCACTTCCTTCACACTCAAGCCAATACAAGAACATACCACTAGTGGACGTAGGGTATTACGCTCCGGCGGCCCGAACCACTCTAAACCCTTGTGTCTCCATCGTGCTTTTGCTACGTGGCTATCAACGATCGCTCCCCCTAACTACTCGTAGTACTTAGGATCGGGCGGGTGCATTGCGCCACCCGGCCGGAGCTCACGCTCCGACATCTGGCGTGCCAGGTAGGGGCAAAGCATCAGATAGCCACATCCACGAGGTGTGATGGTTCGCATCAGCGACATCCATGATGGCGCAGCCGCGACGGAGGAGGTGGCTTCGTCAGGGTCGCACGCCTCCCACCACGGTTCTGGCGGCACGGCGCGGACGCCGCGAGCACCTCGCCACCCTGCGATGGAAGCAGTGGCGGCGAACGTTGCGGTGCCCAGCGCCGTAACGGCAAACGGTGCCGCGGCGAACCGCGCTGCTATCCGCGGACCGCTCGCCGCGGCCAGAGAGCTGCTCAATCATCCTCCGGGGCCGGCAGCCTCCCCCAGCGCTCTCGCGCAATGGCGCAGCGACGTGGATCGCCTGATCCACTTAGCTGAGGCCGCCCCCAGCTCATCAAGGGCTGGGTCTCGACTTTCACCCAGCAATGGTGGAAGGTCGGATCGCCACGGGCCGCTCGACGCAGCAGCGTCCGTGCGCTCCCCCACGGTGAGGAGCGCGCCAACGAAAGACCTGCGCGCCGAGCTCAACCGCCGGCGAGCAGGCACCCATACAACTGTGGAGCAACCACGGTTGCAGCCGAACGCCGTCAAGGGCAAGAACCTTGACGCAGTGTTCGCTGCTGCGGCGCCTAGGCCCCCGGGGTATGCGCAGGCCCTGGCCGGGGCGCAGACACCGCCAGGGGTCATACCGGCTGGAGTCGGCTGTGCTGCGCTTGCAGACGGCCTTCGCTCCACGCGTTGGCCACCGAAGTTCCGGCCACACTTGCCGGAGAAGTACGACGGGACCACCAACCCGTCGGAATTCCTGCAGGTGTATGTCACCGCTATCTCAGCGGCCGGTGGCGATGACGCCGTCATGGCGTCATACTTTCATGTCGCCTTGTCTGGGCCAGCCCGGACTTGGCTTGTGAACCTCACCCCTGGGTCAATCCAATCCTAGGAGGAGCTATGCACGCAGTTCATCGCGAACTTCGCCAGTGCATGCCAGCAGTACGGCGTGGAGGCCCACCTCCATGCTGTGCGGCAAGAGCCCGGAGAACCGCTCCGGGCATTCATCGCACGCTTCGCCAAGGTGCGGGGTACCATTCCCCGCATCTCCGATGCGTCCATCATCACCGCCTTCCGACAGGGCGTCCGTGATGAGAAGATGCTGGAGAAGCTAGCAACCCGCCAGGTGCAGGACGTCGCCACGCTGTACGCGCTGGCAGACAAATGCGCCAAGGCCGCTGAGGGCCGTGCATGGCACTCCGCTCAGCAAAATGCGGCTGCCCAAGCAGGAGGCTCTGCTGGTGCCGCCCGAGAGGGTGGCAAGAAGAAGAAGAAGGACCGACTCTCTTAGAGGTCCTTATCGGCTGTGCGTGGAGCCCCCGTAGCCGCGGCTGCTCCTAGCGGCCGTGACGCCAGCGGCAAGCACCGGAGGCAGCAAGCGCAGAACAGCGGCGGCTCGTGCCCTGTTCATCCCAACAGCGGCCATAGCGCCGCTGACTGTCGCGAGATACAGAAACTCGTGCGGCGGCGCCTCAATGAGCGGCGGGAACGCCCGCCCAAGGACGACTCACCCCCGCGCCAGCGGCCTGGCAAGAGGAAGGCAGCCAGCGACGGCGGGGCCACCGCTGGAGGCAAGAAGATGGGCTATCAGCCCCCGGAGCGGGAGCTCAAAAGCATCTACGCTCTGGCCAACTTCGACTCCGACTCCAGTTACAACGAGCGTCGCAAAAAGCTGTACGTCATGTACGGCGGGAGCTGGGAGGTTTCCTCCCGGCGAGACGTGAAGGCCCTGCGCCGAGAGGTCCTCTCGGTCAGGCCTAGTGTCCCCAAGGTGGCCCTACACCTCAAGTGGAGGAACACCACCATTTCCTTCGGGCCATCCGACTGCCCGGAGAACATGGCCGGGGCCGGCCTGCTGCCGATCATCACGTCGCCGGTGGTCGCCAATATCCGGCTCTACCACGTGCTGATCGATGGTGGGGCCGCCCTCAACATCATCAGCTACGCAGCTTTCAAGCAGCTGCAGATTCCGGAGTCACGCCTGGCTCCGTCGCGCCCATTCTCCGGGGTAGGACCGCTATCGGTCCACCCAAAAGGGAAGATCGACCTCCCGGTCACCTTCGGGACACCGGAAAACTTCCGCACGGAGAGCGTCCAGTTCGACGTTGCGGATGTAAACCTGCCGTTCAACGCCATCATTGGCAGACCGGCGCTTTACCGCTTCATGGCCGTAGCTCATTACGGGTACTTGGTTGTGAAGATGCCCTCCCCGGCTGGTGTTCTCACCGTGCCGGGGGACCGCCTCGCCGCGGTCGCCGCCGTGGAGAAGCTCCACGCCCTCGCTGCTGACGCAGCGGGCCTCGAGGGGGCCGACCCCTCAGCCTTTGGGATTAAGGCTCCTGCGAAGGACCCGAAGATGCCCAAGGTGCGCCCGGCTGGCCCAGAAGACGTGCTAGTCAAGATCGTCCAGATCGGGGCGGAGGCCTCCCGGACCACCCGCATCGCGGGGAATCTGGGGGAAGAATAGGAAGACGCGCTCGTTGCCTTCCTCCGAGCAAATGTTGACGTGTTCGCCTGGGAACCGTCACAAATGCCCGGGATCCCTAGGGAGGTAATTGAGCACCGTCTGAAGATCAACCCGGATGCCAAGCCGGTGCGGCAAAAGCCACGAAGGCAGTCCGTGGAGCGTCAGGACTTCATCCGTCAGGAGGTCCGGAAGCTTCTAGACGCGGGCTTCATCGAAGAGGTCCATCACCCCGAGTGGCTAGCCAACCCGGTAGTTGTCCCTAAGGCAAACGAGAAGCTTCGGATGTGTATCGACTACACCAGCCTCAATAAGGCATGTCCTCCGGACCCTTATCCCCTTCCGCGCATAGATCAGATAGTAGATTCCACCTCCGGGTGTGAGCTTTTGTCTTTTTTGGATGCGTATTCCGGGTTCCATCAGATCCGGATGAACGAAGAGGATAAGAGGCATACAGCCTTTGTAATGGTAGATGGTCTGTACTGTTACATTGTAATGCCCTATGGTCTGAGGAATGCTTTACCCACATTTCTGCGTGGCATGAACTTTACGTTCCGCGACCTGATCAGAAATATAGTCAAGGTTTACGTCGATGACATTGTTGTCAAGACCAGGGAAGGGTCAACCTTGCTGGAGGACCTGACCCTCGTTTTTGACAGGCTGCACACAACGCGCACGAAGTTGAACCCCGAGAAATGCGTCTTTGGCGTCTCAGCTGGTAAGCTGTTGGGTTTCCTGGTATCGCACCGGGGTATTGAGGCAAACCCAACCAAGATCAGGGCGATCGAGGCTATGCGGCCACCTGCCTGCATCAAGGACCTGCAGAAGCTCACCGGGTCCTTGGCAGCCCTCAGCCGCTTTATCTCAAGGCTAGCTGAGAGAGCCCTGCCCTTCTTCAAGCTATTGAGGAAGTCCGGACCATTTATATGGACCGAAGAGGCTGAGCAAGCCTTCCAGGAGCTGAAGCAGCATCTCACCACACTGCCCATATTGGTGGCGCCAGAGCCTGGTGAGACTCTGTATCTCTACCTCGCAGCAACATCCGAGGTAGTCAGCATGGTCCTGGTCGCTGAAAGACCAGAGCACCCCCACGAGCGAGGGACCGGGACCCCCCGAGTGGAAGGCGGTGGTCCATCCACCGCAGAAACAACGACCGGCTCCGAAACCGGAGGTCCGGCCGACACCCTACCCTACCAAGGTAGTGAGCTACCAGAGGTAGAGGGGCGAGCTGCCTAGGAGGTTGACCTAACAAAGGCGGGTAGCCCGGGATCCTCCGCAAAGGTCTGGACCACCCAGAGGCCGGTGTATTACGTCAGCGAGGTCCTCCACGGGGCAAAGGTCAGGTACCTAGAAACTCACAAGTTCGGTTATGCGTTACTGGTAGCTTCCAGGAAGTTGTGCCATTACTTCCAAGCGCATAAGATTGTTGTGGTGACCTCTTACCCGCTAAAAGCGATCCTGCACAACTCTAACGCCACCAGGAGTATCGCCAAATGGGCTGCGGAGCTGGCGGAGTTCCAGCTCGACTTCTAGCCCCGCAGCGCTACCAAGAGCCAGGTCCTGGCAGACTTCATCGCGGAATGGACACCCACTGCCGCTGAGTCGGGAGGCCCGCAGTCTGAGGCGGGTCCTTCACAGCCAGGCAGGCCTGTCCGGGTTTTCACCGAGCCACACTGGACGCTCTTTTTCGATGGGTCCGCCCGCGAGATGGGATCCGGAGCAGGTGTGGTACTCATGGACCCAGACGGAGGTCAAGTAAAGTACATAGTACGCTTCGAGTTCAAAGCCACCAACAACATGGCAGAATACGAAGCCTTGATCTTCGGGCTAATGGCCGCCCAATCACTAGGAATCAAGCAGCTCCTAGTCAAGGGAGATTCCCAGCTGGTGATCAGATAGGTCTGGGGGCAGTGCTGCTGCAACAACCCCCAGCTCGCAGCGTACCTCATACGAGTGAGGGAGCTCGAGAAAGACTTTGAGGTCCTAGAGCTGCAGCACATTCCAAGAGACCTCAACTCAGTAGCAGATGACCTTTCCGCGAGAGCATCAACTCGGGGCCCAGTACCCGATGGCATCTTCGAAAGACAACTACTAAGACCAACCGCCCAGCCAGCCGAACTGGGTGAAGGGGGCGGAACTAGCACCTCGAAGCTAGCAGTCCCGATGGTCCTCCACCTCTGGGGCCATCAAGGATCGTGTGGACTGATGACCCCGGCACGTCATCACGGACACATCCACTGGCTCAGGGCAGTCCTAATGCATGGATCTCCGAGATCCGGGACTACCTGAAGGACAAAATCCTTCCCGATGAACATGTGTCTGCTGAGCGCATAGTGCGGTTGGCTAAACGCTACACACTGGTAGAAGGGGATCTCTACCGGTGTGGTGCCAACGGCATCCTCATGCGATGCATAACCCAGGAAGAGGGCCGTGATTTACTCACGGAAATCCATGGGGGCGAGTGCGGGAATCATTCGGGGTTCCGTACGCTGGTCGGTAAAGCCTTCCGGCACGGATTTTACTGGCCAACAGCCCTCCAGGATGCAGCCGAGCTGGTAAGGTCCTGTAAAGCGTGCCAGTTCCACGCAAAGCAGATACACACACCAGCTCAACTGCTGCAGATGATTCCGCCCTCCTGGCCCTTCGTGGTATGGGGGGTAGACATCCTGGGACCATTCCCTAGGGCCGTCGGTGGGTACCGATACCTCTATGTTGCCATTGACAAATTCACAAAATGGCCAGAGGTAACCCCAGTGGTGAAAATCACCCAAGGAACCGCAACAGCTTTCCTCAAGTCCATTGTATGCCGGTTCGGCGTCCCTAACCGTATCATAACGGACAACGGGACCCAGTTCAGGAGCCGAGTCTTCCAGGATTACTGTGACGGTGTTGGCATACAGCTATGCTTCGCGTCGGTAGCACATCCTAGGAGCAATGGACAAGTAGAAAGGGCTAATGCGGAAATCCTCAGGGGGCTCAAGACTCGCACCTACGACTGCTTAAAGAAGCACGGTGCCAAGTGGATCGATGAGCTTCCCTGTGTGTTGTGGGGAAACCGGACCACACCTAGCCGAGCGACCGGGGAAACCCCGTTTTTCCTGGTGTACGGGGCCGAAGCATGCCTCTCGCCAGAGATTCTCTTGGGCTCCCTACGGGTCCAAGCTTTTGATGAATCTTTGCAGGAACAGGACAGGCACGACGACATTGACCTCGTCGAGGAGCGACGGTGGCAAGCGGCAATCCAGAACGCGCGGTACAACCAGGCGCTCAAGCGCTATCATGAACGGACCGTGCGGGGAAGGGTCCTCCAACCTGGGGACCTGGTCCTGAGACGCATCCTAAACCGAGAATGGTTCAACAAGCTCTCCCCTAGCTGGGAGGGACCCTTCAAGGTGACGGGAGTAAGTCGCCCCGGTTGCGTCCGTCTTGCCACGGAGGAGGGCGTTCTGCTGCCGAACCCATAGAACATCGAACACCTCCGTAAGTTTTATCCATAGGCAGAAGCAGGGCTTTTTTCTTTCTTTATAAAGTAGATAATACCACCATGTGGTCCAGAGCGGTGGAGGTCCGCCCTTGTAATCCCGGCCTCTGGCTGACATCACATGATTTCACCTTATAAATAAAGGAAATTGCCCCCTGTTGCTGCCTTTGCGATGATTTCAATCACCTCCTTATCTCCCTATCAATATCGTTATCACTAACCCCCATCCGGTACCCTATTATTGCCTAAAGCTTGAAACGGGAAAATCTGACTTGGGAGCAGGTGAGGAATACCTTGTCTAATCGCTCGGGTGTGGTCCGCCGTGCTGGGGGCCAGCTCCCGAGAAAAGGAACTTGCCTTGGTGGCCTGAAGTCGTCAGCTGCTTAGCCTGGTCCCGTACCCTAAGCACTGTACACTCTCCACATCGCCGCAAGTTCCCCAGTACCAGGAGCAGAGCGTGCAGCACGCCGAACCACACCCTCGCCATTAGCAAGCTCTCCAGATCCTGACTAACAAGGTCCAGTCCTGTAAAGCCCTAAGGCACCTGAGAAAGATGTGTTTCGCTGAAAGAGGCTTGTAGCGTCAGGAGCCGGTCCGTGTCTAAGATACCTGAAATAGGGATAGTCCGGGGCTGTACAGTGCCTTAGCCTGGTCCTGCACCCTAAGCCTGTGCACCCTACTACCCCCATCCGGGCATCTTGGTCACGGACCATGCACCCAGGAACGCCGGGCCACAGTTAGTCGAGAAAAGTCAGCTCAGAATAGGGTCCCGCGGGTTTACTACTAACATCTACCATGAGTTGCATGCAGGTCCGACTTGGTGGTAGCCAGCCTCAAAACTAGAGCCTACCTGCTAGGGGGCCAGGGGTCAGGCAGAACCATACCAGCGTGCAACAGAAAAGAGGGAAGGTCCAACATACAGATAAGTCACAACGCCCATCCTCCCTCATTTCATAAGTTGTCCATCCAAAAAAAAAAGAAAAGAAAAAAGATACACTTGAAGCCGGATTGAAGGGGGCTCTGTTCTTGCCAAAGGCAAGGGCAGAAGATCCACAGGCGGCACGAGAGCTCAACCGCTCGGTGGCAACCGCGTAGAACCAACGCGCCCGAGCACGACAGGCAGCTCGGGGTCCGCGGGGCGCGCAAGCCGAGGAGCGTCGACACCAGCGATGGGGAGGCGGCGTCGAAGCTGCTGAGCTCCTGCCATGGCCACACCGCCACCAGCCACGCTGCCGCCATGCGCGCGCTGTGGAGCGCTTGGCAGTGGTTCAGGAGTGCCCCGTCCCACTGCCGGTGCCTGATCGCCCTCGACAGCGACGCAGGTGCGTGGTCGTTGGGAGGGAGTTTGGCTACAGGTGTCCCCTATGAAGACACTCGTAGCCAAAAATCGGCACACATATGAAGAAACTCATAGCCAAAGAAGATGGGTTCCATGGGAACACTCCCAGGCTATCCTAAGAGTATCTTTCCCAACCTGAGGAAACACTCTTGGGAAAACTTCCCATGCCTTGCTGCATGGAAAGGGCCATGCCCCTCCTGGAGAGGGAGGGAGTCCCATGTTCTACCCTACCTTGCTTGACTATGCAGCTGGAGAAGTTGTGTTAAGAACGGGTGGCATGCCCCTATTTATAGGGATAGCCCAAGACACTGCGGCTGCCAAGCCCAAGGCGTGGTGAGGAGCGCGGCTCATGGGTGCACTATTCCCTCCTGACGTGCCCGGGTCAGACTGAGAGCGCGCGCCTTTGTAGGGGCTATGCCGCCCGAGAGTGAGGTGACCTATCCCTGCGATAGAGCAGGAGAGCATCCGATGCCCTGCCCGCCAGTAGAGACAAGACTGGACATAGAGGGATGGGGGAGACCCTACGGAGAGCACGCGCGTGACTCGCCGCGTCCCTCCGGCGCCCCACCGACAGTACAACCGCGTGCAGGCGAGCGAACCGCTGCAACCGCATTTAATAAGAATGAAAGGAACCGGCCGGCGCGGCGTCAGCGCGGCATCGTGTCACCAGTTAGCACGAGCTAGCCGCCTCAAAAGGCGGGGGATTCCCACGGTCTGAATCGCCAGACCGTGGGGCCCGGCAATAGCCCACACAGCCGTTAAGGCTCAGCATGCAACAAAAAAAAAAGAGAAGTGAAATAGATAAGTCACGCTCTCTATTTTCATTCCAGATATGACTTCTTACATAAGAAAAAGAAATAAAAAGGAGGCAGGTGAAGCCTCTAAGGCGCTGGGGGAACTCCCGCCTCCGGCGCATCCGGCTCGTCGTCCGCAGGGGCACGCTGAAACCGAGCGGCCACGATCTCAACCACTTCCCGCACGCTTTCCCGGGCAGTGACCTCCGTTCCTTCCACCGGACCAACCACAACCGGATCCAGGGAGATGGCGGGGTCGTGGCTCCGAAAGCAGACCAGCAAGTGCTCCGCCACGGCACGAAGCAGATCGCGACCCTCGGCTTCAAGGCGCTCCGCCAGCGCGGAATCCAAGCACCGGAGCCGCTCCATAGCAGATTGAAGGACGGGGAGAGCGTCCGCCATGGTCGGTGGCGGCTCCGGCACCTGGATGGGGCTCAACCCGAGCGGCACCAAAGCGGTGTTCGCCTCCCCAGCCCAGTCGGCGAAATGACAAAGGTCGGCGTGCAGCTGCGCCTGACTCTCCGCCAGAGCCTGCTGGGCGGCCTCCAGTTTCAGCTGCTCCAAAGCAGCTTGCTCTGCTCGGAGCTGCTTCGCCTGCTCGTCAAGCTCCGCCACCCGGGACTTCACCCAGTCTTCTCGGACCTTGAGGGTACCGGACAGGCGGGTGGCCTCCGTCTTGAGGGCCCTGGCTGCCGCCTCGCGCAGAGAAGCGGAGTCCTCAAGGGCCTTGGCAGCAGCTTCGCGCTGAGAGAGGGTCTCTTCGAGGGCCTTGACCGCCGCCTCGCGTTGGTCAAGCACCGCCTCCTTCTCATCAAGTTTTTTATTGACGGCGAGCTGCCTCTCGGACACCTCCAGCATCTCCTTCCTGCGCCGCTCCATCCCCTACATCTCGGACTCCAGCTCAGCCCGATCGAGCCTTAGCTTCGCCTCGTCCACAGCGACCGTCTTCTCCCGGAGTGCAACCGCGCGCTCTCGGGCGACGAATAGCTGTAGGTCCTTCTCATAGGCCTGGCGGTCGGCGCCGAGGTACCTGCGGGCGGCGGCGAGTTCTGCGCGGACCTGGGAGTACCGAGAGGACGTGGCGCGGATCTGTTCCCCCAGGCGGGCCTGCCAGCTAGCCAGGCACTCACGCTCCTGCTGCAGCTGCACCCATTCCAACTGGAACGCCTCCTTAACGTCCTCCAGGGCCTCCAGGGCCTGGAGTCCTCGGCGCAGCACACGGGGGAGAGCCGGCGCCCCTGGCAATGGCAGGTGCGGCCGACCCTAGAGCTCTTCCAAGCCGCCCTCGGTTGGACGAGGGGCCCCGGACCCCGTCGCAACTCCTGGCGTCAACCCGCCCGGTGCGGTCTTCTCCGTCGCGGCTCCCGGCGTCGGGCCACCTGGAGCGACCACCTCTGTCGTGTCCGCCCGACTGCCGGACCCGCTGGGTGGGACAACGCCAGTAGTAGGAGCAGCCGCGGAGAAGCCGACCGGGCGAGAGGTCCTAAACAATGCAGGAAATGAGGACTGGAAAAATCCGAGGAACTAACAGCGACGCTGCAAAAATGCTTGGACCAACCCAAAATAGCTTACCTCGGTGTCTGCGCCGTCCAGCGACCTCGGAGGCCAGGGGCCCGTCGCTGCTGTTGGTCCGACTTGAGTGGCAGAGGCGCCTGCTGCCGATGCTGCTGCCGGTCCGTCTTGGGGGGCGGCGGCACTTGCTGCCGCTGCTGCTGTTGGTCCGGTCTTGGCGGTGGTGGCACTTGCTGCCGATGTTGTTGCTGGTCCGGCTTGGATGGCGGCGGCGCAGGCTGCCGCTGTTGCTGATGGACCGGCTTTGGCGGTGGCGGCGCCTGCTGCTGCTGATGCTGCTAGCGCGGCTGGTGTTGCTGGTCCGGGCGCGGCGGAGGTGAAGGACGCCCCCACTGCCCGGATGAGCTTCCCCCCTCCGAGGACCGCTGGCGCTTTGGCTCGGGCTCCGAAACGGAGGTCCCGTCACCGCGGGACAGCCTACGCCGCCTTTCCTCGCCGCCAACCGTCGCTGCGAGTTCTTTCCCCCTGCCAACAGGGGTGGAACCCCCAGTGCGGACGCTCCCGATCGGAGCGTCGCCAATGTTGATCCCCCGGTTGGGGTTGCCCCCGAGCTGCCGCGCCGCAAGCCCGGCGTCGTCGAGTGTCGGCATGTCCCGGAGCACCGCCGTCCACAGGGCCTGGTCACTGCAGAGCGGCAAGACGGCGGCGGGCAAAGTCAGCTGCTCGGGGACGAATGCCTCGCCCACGACGCGGCACAACAAGGATTCTAGCTCCCCCGGCGTCAGGTTGTTAACCTCGCCCCGCGCAATCTGGCTACAATCGTTGGGGCCGGTGTAGCTCCACGCCCGCCTCGGTCGCTGCTGCAAGGGGGCGAGTCTCCGCGTGAGGAAGTCCGCGTGGACGTGCATCGAGGTGAGCCGGTCATTAACGAGCTCGGTGATCCTCACTAGCACGGTGGAGAAGTCGCCCGGCAGGTCCGCAGGGGCACCCCATTTCGGGCGGGGCGAGGTTGGACCGCCCTCCGGGAGCTTCAGCCGGTCGTTCGGGTCCGCCCTCGCAATCACCCAGTCGTTGCGCCAGTTCTCCCACTTGGCGCTGGAAAAAGGGGGAAGGTAGGTCGACGACCTCCCGGACCCCCTCAGCACGAAGTAGAAGCCGCCGATGTCGCTCGCGCTCCTGCCGGAACCCTTCAGCGAGAAGAAGTGGCGAAAGAGCGCCACGCAGGGCGGCACCCCCACGAACATCTCGCAGAGGTGGACGAAGATCGCCGCCTGGAGGATGGAGTGGGGAGTGAGGTGCTGGAGCTGCAGCCCGTATCCCTCCAGCAACAGCAGGAAGAAGGACGAGATCGGCACCCCCAGGCCGCAGTAGAGGTAGGAGACGAAGAGCGCAAACTCCCCAGGCCGCAGATTGCGGAGGGGGAGGAAGCCCGCGCGAACGCCGTCGCGACGCGTCGAGTCCGTCCAGCCAAGGAGGCGACGCACGATGTCGAGGTCCTCCTCAGACTGCCAGTTGGCGGGATCACCGAGACCCATCGCCATGGATTGGAGTAGCGAAAGGCGATGGGGATGCGCGGCACCGGCGAGGGCAAGAGCTCTGCGGCGAAGAAGGTGAGGCGCGGCTGCGGTTGCTAAGGGGGCAGAGACGAAGCCTGAGAAAGCGTACCAGGCATCTGGTCAAAAACCCTATTTAATGGAGCCACCGGTGCGCTATATACTTTAAACACACACGCACGGACGCACCCGCAACCCATCCATCCCCTGACAAGGGGCCCCAGGGGCCGCTAATCGCGACAGGCGGGTAGAAACCGGGTGAGAAAGAACGCGAACCGTCACTCGGCTTTCGCGCGGCCAAGCGTGCGATCCGCTGCCCCCGCCTTAACTGCGGAGAGGTGGGCAGGCGGCCCATCGCTTCGTCTGACCTGCGCAGGCCTGCCTCCTCGAAACTCAGGAAAATTCCCACGACCTGGCACGACCAGATCGTGCGGGGCCCGTCAGGCGCCCATGTGATCCGGTGCGGGTCGAGGGGGCCGGGGCCAAAGGCCACACGAAGCCCCCGATGGTGCAGGCGATAAGCGCTGGTGGACCCACCTTAGGTTCCCAAGCTCACCTAAGATGGGCCCAGGGGCCACTGTCGGTACCCAGCAAACCGGGTACCCGCTTATACAAGACAAAAGCTAAGTACTGCCCTTAACAAGGCTCCACGCAGCCTGACGAAGAAAGGGCTTTTCCCCTTCTTGCGGACCAACGGACCTGGCCTCCCCGCCAACCAGAGGGAGCGGCCATTGTCGCCACGTGCCTCAGTAAGGAAAGAGCCCAAAGCCATTCGCAGTTCTGGCCCACCGTTTGTGGGCCGGACTGCACCCCGGGTCCATATGGAAGACCAGACCTGATCCCACGAGGTCCGGTCTTAAGTTGGGACGCATTACGACCCCAGGAAGGGAGCCGAGCCGGCCCAGCTCGGGGAGGTTCGGAGCGGCCACGTGCCATCCACCCAATGAGGAAGCTGCGGACTACGGAGGATGCCCGCCCCCATAACAGCCTGGTCCGGGGTCGCCACGTGTCTCCCGGGCTCGCGGCTAGGCCTCCGGCTGCGGGCCACACCCACCTACCGCATTCATTGCGGGCAGGCGGGCGTGCCCTAACATCCGCTGACGGGCTCCGGTACCGCCGCTGACAGGCGACAGTGACCATACTGTGGGACGCGCGTTACCGAGGAATGGCAACCATGACAAGGCATAGCGGTCAACTTTCCGCCGGATATCGGGGATTAAACCGCATAAACAAGTACACCGTACGCGGCGTGGGCTGCGCCACGCGCACGCGACAGCCACGCCCAGGCTATTACGGTAGGGTCACTATGGCACGCCGCAACCTACCTGTAATGACGCGCCGGCACGCCGCCTGCCACTCCTGCCCCTGGAGCCATACTGCCGGGTACTACGGCGGATTGGACCGAGCAGCGCAAGCCAGGGCGGCGTGGCGATATTTCCGAACTACACCAGACCGGCGGAGCACTTCCCGAACAACACCATGCTGCTGCAGCAGATGCAAGTACAAGTCACAGGGATCAGAGGTCATCACGGCAACGGAGCATGAGACATATCGACTAAGACGTTGCCGAAGGCCCCAACCACCGCCGGAGATAACCCAAGAAGCCAAGTCAGCATAAGGGAACTCTGCGGAATGAAGATAGCAGGCCGGGACCACCTATCGGGCCCGGTCACCATGTACATGCACCCCTTGGACTATAAAAGGGGAGGCATGCGAAACGTAAAGGGGGGACACGCTCACACGCTGTGGGGGGCATCCAGAGAAGGAGACACACGATCATCTTCACTTCCTTCACACTCAAGCCAATACAAGAACATACCACTAGTGGACGTAGGGTATTACGCTCCGGCGGCCCGAACCACTCTAAACCCTTGTGTCTCCATCGTGCTTTTGCTACGTGGCTATCAACGATCGCTCCCCCTAACTACTCGTATTACTTAGGATCGGGCGGGTGCATTCCGCCACCCGGCCGGAGCTCACGCTCCGACAGGTAGCAAAGCAAATTTTGCTCCTCAGGAGACAACAATGAATACTCAGCCTTTTTATCTAAGGCGTCAATGAGAGCTCGAATTTCTTCTTTTTCTTTCTTATTCTTTCCTCTCAGATTCTTAGACCAGCCTCTCAAATATTGCCTTGTGCGCCTGATTTTATTCTGCCATATTTGCAAAGAATTTGTCCCTTTATTTTTATTTTTCCATACATCTGCTACCTGCTCAACAAAGCCATCTCTAATCAACCAACATAGTTCAAAACGAAAGAGCCATTGGTTGCCATGAGATGCTGATGTTCCTGAGCCTAAGAGGAGTGGTGTGTGATATGAAATATCTCTAGACAAGGCATGTACAGCGGCTAAAGGGAATTTTTGTTCCCATTCTGTACTAACCAAAACTCTATCAAGCCTTTCAAAAGTTGGCACTTCAAGAGAATTAGACCAAGTGAATCTACACCCAGAAAGTTCTAGCTCTCTTAAGTCTAGATTATCAATACAAGCATTAAAGAGAAAAGACCATCTATCTTTGTATCTATCATTATTTTTCTCCGATGGATTTCTGATGATATTAAAATCCCCTCCCAAAACAAATGGTTTGTCTGTTGAACTACAGAAATGTACCATCTCGGTGAGGAAAGCTTGTTTTAAATCATCTTGTGCGGCTCCATAAGCTGCAATTATAGCCCATTCAAAACCGTCATCCTTATTTCGGACATTAAATTTGATATGGAAATTACCAATAACAATGTTCCCAATATCAAACACATGGGCGTTAACACCCAAAAGAATGCCACCCGACTGACCCCTAGGTGACGACCATTGCCAAAAAAATCTCTACCCCAACAAAAGTTGTTTAATTCAGTTGCAAGGAAGTTATCACGTCGTGTTTCTAAGATAGCCACAAAGTCTATGCTGGTGATCACAAGACGAATCGAAAAGAAATTGAAACTTAGCCAAGTTTCTAAGACCTTTGCTATTCCAAAATAAACCTTTCATATTGACCTATGTTTAGAAAAACTAGATTTGCGTTCCCTATTTTTTTTGTGCCCCTTTTTTCTTTGAGGAACCTTTGTTTTGGACATTGTATACCATTCACCTCCTAGGTGATATGCAAAATCATCCATTTGTTCCTCATTTATTCCACTACATAAGTGGATTAAGGTTAAAAAGTCTATCTCATTATTATCCTCCTCATCGGATGACAACGGACAAGAATTATGTGCACCCAAGGCAGATTTGTTCTTGTCAAGCCTATCGAATTCATCACATTTAATATCTAAAATAGAATTAACGACCTCGTTCCTATTTGATCCAGCGGATATGCCAATGACATTAAAATGTGAAGCAAAAACAGAATCCGGAACGGATAAAATTGAGGTTGACGTGTTGAAGCATTTACCAGTCGTAGGTATTTCGAGGTTCTTGACGGCGACCAATCGCTCTGCTCTCTCTCCAACGAGTCCTCATCAGCCGTGAATTCCCTCCTCTTTCTCCAACGAACCGGAGTGAGCTGTAAAGCCATCTTCAAAGGGACTAAACTGTCTTGCTCAGCATCCTCAGCAATCATGTGAGCAACTATTTCTTCCAGCTGAGCGTTATCAGCTTTGTCTAAAATCTCTTCTGCCCCTTGCTGTAGCAAAGCCTCAGATGGCATTTTATCCGCAACAAAATCATCAAACAACTCAGTGCATGACCCTGTTGCTGGCGTAAAGAGCTGGCTGGTTGAAGAGGACAGTCCAGCCGCTAACACAGTCTGAGACCCCCCCTGCACTTGGGCCGACTCAAAATCAATAGGTTCAGATGTGCACTGCTTTCCTTGCTGTTGATTATTTGTCATGTTAACATGCCCCTGAGTATTGTTTGTTGCCACTGTTGCATCCTTGGTGTTTTTCAGTTTTCTCAATTCTTGCTCTTCCTCTCCCAATAAATCATCGTCATCCTCCTCCATAGGATCTCGATTTAAGTTACTAACATTCTGTCCACTCGAATCATCCCCATCCTCCACAATGAAATAGATGGCATGCAAATATTTACCAAAGACTACTTGAAGAGTTTCTGGGATTTTTTTGGGATCAAGGACAGCAACTCGGATACGAGCAAGGTCCCCTGAACGAGTAAACACCATGTCTACCATCTGTGTTGCACCAATTAGAGTTCCCACTGCCCACAAGATGAGATAATGTTTCCTAAGCTGGTTAGGAATACCACCAACCTGTACCCAAACCTCAGGCAACTGGAATTTTACCTCATCGTGAGAGCCCCATATTTTGCATTCAATGAAAAGGCTAGGATGATTTTTAACCTTTGCTTCACCAAATTCTTGCAGTCGAGCCAATTCTAGGGCATTAGGGAAAACAGTGAGTAATTCATTCTCTCCATGCTCTTTAATCTCCCATTGCCAGGTGATTGGGACAAGCCTCTTAAGCTCTCCCTTTACCTGATCAATTGTGAGAGTGCCTCCCCTGACAGAAATCAAGGCCCAAGCCAAAGGTTCTTTTGTGTCACTATACTCTTTATTTTACACCGGGATATAGTGGAAACCAAGTCCTGGTGCCCCAAAACCCACAGTTTGAGCTATTGGCTTTGGTGCCTTCAGAAGATGGCACTTGTGAGTGACATGTGACTTACTCTCGCAGATTGCACAAAGCAACGGAATCGGGCAATCAGCTGTAACATGGCCTCTTCTCCCACATTGAGTGCACTGCACTTTGGCTTTTTTCCCTGCACCTACCGACTGCTCAGGTACAGCTGCACTGTTTCCGTTGCCTGAGGCCTCACCATTATCAACCTGCATGTTATCCACCTTCACAGCCTTCTCCTTTTCGGCTGCAGCCTTGACATGTGCAGCATCAGAAGATGATGCTGGAACTTGCTGCTGCTTGTTATGCTGCTGGAAGGTGTTCTTCCGTGGTCGATACTGCCTCCTGTCACGAACCAGGATGGAACGCTCCTTGTGACCGGACCTGCTCTTATACAAACGCCGGTGGATGCGCGGCAAACTGTCCACGGTCTCCTTCTCCATGGCCATAGCGGTCGCCACGAGGTTGGTCAGCATGGCCCCAGCTTGGCCGTTGAGCGAAGGGTGCATGTCCCCAGCCAGCACTTTGATTTGCTTGACAATCTCCACGACCAGCGCCTCCATACTGATCTCTCCGCTGCCAGTGTGGCACAAAGTCGTGGCCTTGATTGCCACTATTGCTCCCGACACGGGACGCATCAGAGGCTAGCTGCTGAGAGCCGCCATGCGTTGTGCCACGGCCTCTCCCTGTGGGCTGATGCATCTTCGGATCCTGATGAGCAGGCGGCGGCGGTCCTCGGCGAACGGCGTTGGCGTAGGATTGGGAGCGACTTAGGTTTTGTGCTGAAAGTTGTTTTCGGTACGTGACTTTTAGTTCCAGCGTTGGCAAACAAATCCGCCAAGCCCAAGAGTTGCACGTACCACAACGCATGAATACCATTTGAAAGATAAGTCGGACCACAATTCTGGCCCAAAACAGAGTTAGTCTGCTTAGCATCCGAAAATGACGTGCCTATAAGCTTATTGATGCTTTGAATTTTTTTTATCATTCTTTAGCATGTATCATCCTCTATTTAAGCAGTAGAGAGCAGGGAGCGCAGCGGAGCAGAGATACGTGAGAGCACTGCGAAAAGGGGCCTAAATTTTCAAGTTTGCCTATTTACCCCTTATGGGAACTTTCAAATGTTTACACTCTAAAGAATTCTTAAACATGGTATTAATTTTCAAGAAAAAGAATTGGTGTCGTAAATCAAGTATTTTCCTTTTTCAGCAATAAATTAAATATTAAAGGTGTATGGTACAATTTGCTCAAATGAAATTAGTTTATCATAATGTCATGAATCTAAAATTGAGTTTTAAACTATGACCTTATTGGTTTATAATTTGTATCCATATGTCAAGTTGAAAACGCAAAGTTCTTATCATACCTTATATTCAAAACTTTCATTATACATTTCAGAGTGAAGTCTATTTTACCCTCTGAACTCACTACTCAATCCAAAACCCCTCTTAATTCCAATATCGTACAATTAACACACCCCCTAAACTTGCTAAAACCATGCAAAATACCCCATCTAGTGGTTTTGTAACGCGGTTTTTATTCACAAGTGATCCCTACTTCTACTCCTCTCTTGCTGACATGTGGGCCCCACCTCTTCTTCCTCCTCCACACCTGGTGGCTGCCATGAAGAAGCACATGATAGGAGGGAGCTGGCGGTGGATTCTGGACCTCTGGTCTGGAGCTCATGGAAGACGGTCGTCGTTGCCTCCTCCATCCCGCGTTGCCGCCTCCCTCTTCGTCCCGCTGCACCGCCGCTGCCTTCCTCTTCCTCCTACTACACCGTCACCATCGCCTGCCTCTCCCTTGCCTGTGGGAACGTGGGAATGTGGGGGAGTTTTTAGTTCTTGAATGAATCAAATTTAGTTTAGCATGAAATTAATCCACAGACCTATTCTTTAGCATCAGGATTTCTATGTACCCGGTACCAATGTACACCAATTTGCACTGGTATCTAGGAGACCCGATGTTATTGCCGTGTGGAAGCTCGCGCGCGCCTGTTGGTCTTCCCTCCATGATTCTCTCTGCGCCTGCCGTAACACATCCATTCATGCATGAATCGTTGGGAATACCAATCGACGCTAAAATAATGTGTAAATTTTCCATTTGAAAAACAAAAAAGGTGTAAATTTTCTGTATAAATATATGCTACCACACCCCTAGCCCTAAGTAAGAGTACTAGTCTGCTCGAGAGCAAGAAACAAAGAGAAAAGCGCTGTGAAAAGAGCTCTAGCGATCCACACCTTCTCCAGCTAGCCCCCATTCTCTCACCATGGGTTGCTGGTCAAGCGATGGCAAGTACACCACCGACTACTCCTCCAAGGATAGTGACACGGTGAACCAGCCGTCGGCCAAGCGACCGCGATGGTACGAGGCGGACCTGCAGTGGTCTGATCCGGAGGACGAGGAGGAGGAGGACGAGGACGACGAGGAGGAGGGCGACGGCGATGATAGCAACGGCCACAACGAAGACGAGGATGAGGAGGAGGAGGATGACAATGACAGCAACGACGAGGGCGGTGACGGCGGCGACGACGAGTGTGGCTTTGACGACATCGACTAGGCCACGGCGGCGATGATGGTGGCGGCGGCGATGAGGAGGACGGTGGCAATTTTGGAACTGCGCGGCGGTGGCGGTGGCTGCAGTTTGCCTTGTCACCGTTGATCGCTGTCGCCATCTATAGTTATAGATTAGTTTAGTTATATGTAAAATAGTTTAGTTATATGTAAGATATTTTAGTTATGTCTAAATTATTTTAGTTATATGTAAAATCTTTTAGTTATATATAAAATATTTAAGATGAAATCTATGCAGTACAAAAGTCCAATTTCTATTAGCACCCGGTACTAATGTCGATCAGCAGTTGTGTGCTTTCTGATATATATATATATATATATATATATATATATATATATATATATATATATATATTATAAATAATGACCATTAGTACTGGTTCTTGTGAACGCCCAGTACTTATGAGGACGCCCGCGCCAATTAGTACCAACGACTCTCCGGTGGGCGTGGGTCTCCTCTGCCATCTCTCCTAACCACTCTCTTCCCCACGTCCGCCACAATGGACCTCGCTTTTGCAGCCCTACGGAAGCACGTTGTCGACGCTAAAACCTTAGAGGAGCGCCTCGCCGCTGTGAAGGTCATGCATCCAGGCCACCTCAAGGGGCGGCGGCGGTGGAGGATCGGCGTGCTTCGGGAGGCCTCTCACGGCGCTGAGCTCCTCCTCAACCCCCGCCTTCGCCGCCGCATCCTCGCCGACACAACCTGCCATGCGGCGACCATTTCAGCCTTGGGGACCTCCTCAATGCTAGCGGCGGCCACCGCGAGGGTTCCCCGTCGGCAGTCTCGCGGCGCGGTGCTCCTCCGCATGCACCGCACCTTCTTCAAAATGGTAAAGAGTCTAAGAGTTGTATTGGAAAGAGACCTGGCAGTATACCTATTCCGAATGAAAATGGGAAGGCACCGTTGTGGAAGAAAAATTTATATTTTGGGGGCTGCCTTATTGGGAAGTACTAGATGTCTGCCATGCAATTGACGTGATGCACATTACTAAGAATCTCTATGTCAACTTGCTAGGCTTCCTCGGGACGTATGGGAAGAACAAAGATACATTGGAAGCACGAGAGACATGACAGCTTTGAAAGGCGAGCTAGGGTATCATTACTTAGGTACTACCAGCTACACTCTCATCAAGAGAGAGAATGAGAGCATGTTTGAATGCTTGGACAGTATCAAGGTCCCATCTGGATACTCGTCTAATGTGCAGTGGATAATCAAATATAAGGACAAGAAATTTGTCCAATTAAAGTCTCATGACTCCCACATATTGATGACACAACTTCTTCCGGTCGTGCTGAGAGGAATTCTACCAGAAAATGTTACAAAAACAATCACAAAGCTGTGTGCATTCCTGAATGCCTATATCCCAGAAGGTAATTCACCCAGATAACCTAACCAGACTGTAGAATGATGTTGTGCAATGTCTGGTCAGCTTAGAGCTAATCTTTCCTCCATCATTTTTTGATATTATGACACATCTCTTGGTTCACAATGTCAAAGAGATTGGTATTCTTGGACCCGTTTTCCTACACAACATGTTCCCTTTTGAGAGGTAAATGGCAGTCCTAAAGAAGTATGTCCGCAATTGTTCTAGACCTAAAGGATGCAGTGCTAAGGGATATGGGATAGAGAAGGTTATTGAGTTCTGTACTGACTACATTGATGAGCTCAAGCCAATTGGAGTTCCTTTGTCCCGCTATGAGGGGAGACTAGAAGGTAAGGGTACACTAGGAAACAAAGTAATGATTTGCAGTGATCATGTTTTATTTGATAGAGCACACTTCATAGTCTTTGATCACTTAACCTTGGTGGCTCCATATATGGAGGATCACAAAAAGATCCTAAGCTCTGAATACCTGAGTGTTTGCATAGAAAGTTTCAGCGTGTGGTTGAGACAACATCTCATGTGTAACGAGGAGATTGATGACCAACTTGCTTGGTTGGCTAGGGGACCATCTTTATAAATCCCAACATTCAAAGGATATGAGATAAATCGAAATTCGTTTTACACGAGATCCCAAGACCAGAAGAGCTCCAACCAAAATAGTGGGGTTCGGATAGATGTCATAGACACGACTGGGAAAAAGGACAAATATTATGGTTATATAGAGGAGATCTGAGAACTTACTATGGGCCATTTCTCAAGGTCCCTTTATTTCGGTGTTAGTGGGTGAAACTGAGTGCAAGAGATGCTATGATAGACCCAGATTATGGTATGAGAACCATGGACCTCAATAACACTGCATACAGGGATGAACCATTCGTCCTCGCTGCTGATGTCACTCAAGTTTTATACGTGAAGGACATGTCTACTAAATCCCAGAAGAAGAGAACTAGGAAAAATGGTCCGCCAGACAAAGAGCCGAAGCGACACATTGTTCTTCAAGTGTCACACCCGGTTTTAGAAACAAAACCAGATGACATCATATGTGTGCCCAGGATCTATTCTCCACACGTACAGCCGACTTCATTAGTGAATATCAATAGACAGTGCATTATATAAGCGTATAAAACTTACATTTGACACAAAAGTCAATATATCAGAGTATAGCGGAACTTCTATCTCGTAGCGAAACTCCATCTTCACAGGAAGGTTGACTGGGGCACGTACGCCTAAACACATTGTAAACTTCTGGATCCACTCCGTCTTCATATCATCATCAACTTGTATAGGGAAGAACTATAGGTTTGGGATAGCAAGGGTGAGTACATGGCGCACTCAGCAAGTATTCCATTTAGGATAAAAGTGGACTAGCTTTATAGTGGACAGGCATAGCGGTTGCTTTTAGTTGGTCAAGTTTTATTACTAGCAATGATTAGCATAACCCATCCCATAACTAAAATATTATAAGTAAATAAAATAATTGAGTATCAACCATTGTCGTAACTGCCACCATTACCATCATCACCACTGTCATCATCACTGTCATCACCATTATCATCATGAGCCATTTTCTTTGAAAACTCTAATCTGTGAGGGTCTAGGCCGCTCTTAACCGTGAGCACGGCTGATATATCAGTTTTAAACACTCTCGAGAGGTTGTACATCTTTACCCACAAGTCATGATTCTCATATGCCAAGAGGTGGCCAAACCCCATATATTCACTATCCTTTGATGAATCAGATGGGTTTCATTACGAGACCTTTACAAAGAATTCCTAGAGTCGTGGCATGCCCGTTACAGGTTACTCCAGTTAACTAAAGATATGGGAGTTCCGTTACAAAGGGTGATTAACCACGATGGCAAAGGGCAAAGTCCCATATCCCCCAGACCCCTCATACGCCATGTTTCAGGGAAGCAGGCCAAAACTCTAGTTTATCTAATTAATCAGTCAAGGATGTCCCATTCCATCTCTTGTGGTTGCACTGTTTTCCTGGGTGGTTGCTCGGCGAACCGATCCTTAGGGCGAAGTACTTGAGCAAACCAACAAAACATGCTCAAGTCCCCATGTTGCAAAGTAACCAAGCTTTTATCATTATTGCATCATTATTTAATCAAAATTAGCATGAGTAATAATAAGTTGAGCAGTAGCAATTAATTTACAACATTACAGCCCTCCCAGGTTTATAGACATGTAAAGGAATATCAAGCTAGTCATCCTTAATACGAGCATGCAAATTTAGGCTCTAGATCATGTGATTAAAGTAAATAGGACATAGGTCAAAGAATACTTGCCTTGGTCCACAAAAAGCTGCTCAGGGACTTCCCAAGCTTGGTTTTCAGCAAACTCGGAGGGAACATCGGCTACGCGTTGCACACATACAAGCAATAAGTACAAACCATCTAAAACAGTACACCAAACATCATGAACAGAGATTAAAAAGGTTTTAAAACTAATCTTCGCATTATCACGATTCCGTAGGTTCGAAAATCGCTCAAAACGGAGTTAAAATGCAAAAGATATGATTAAAACAAGTTTAAAGGGTCAAAATAAAGAAGATTTGAATCTTCAGGGACCTAACTGTAAAGATTTGGACCTATCCATAATAAAACTGGACCGCGGGTTGATTAGCGGAAACTCCAGGGGCTCTTTTGCAAAACCACGGCGCTGACCGGTATTTGACTCCGGGTCGCGTGCGCTTGGGCCGTTAGATCTCGATCGGACGGCTAGGAACAGATCGGCGGTGGGAAAGGGCTTCCGGCAGCGAGTCTGGCCGACGGAGGTCACGGCGCGCGGCGGAGGCTCGCCGGAGGGACGCGATTCCGCGGTTCCAGTGGCCTAGACCTAGCGGGACCGGGCGTAGGGGCGAGCGGGAGCAACGGCGAAGCGGGTAGGGGGGTCTAGGTGGCGGCGCATTGGTCGGAGGCGGCGGGCGGCGAAGCGGGGGAAAGGCTGAGCTCCGGCGAGAAATCACCGTCGGTGCAGGGCGAGATTAGGGACTAGGATAGGCTAAATAGCTTCCATACCTCAATGCGAAGGTACGGGTGTAGGTGTAGATGATGGAGAAGCGGCGACGGCGGACGGCGACGTGCGGCGGCGGCCGGTGGCGTCCTGCGTGAACCGGCGGGGGCACGGCGAGCTCAAAACGACGACACGAGATGAAAGAAGGGTCGGGATTAAGCAGTTAAGCGTTCTACCTCACCACGAAGCTCGGGGGCTAGACCTCGCCGGCGGAGACGGCTTGCAGAGGCGAATCCCGACGGTGAACTCCGTGGTGGCGCAGCGCGTGGGTGCACGGGCTAGGGCACAAGGCTCGGGGCTAGGGCTCGGCTTTTGGGACTTAGGGTGGCGGGGTCGACCACTTTTATAGCCCGAAGGCCGTGGCTTGCGGGAGAGGTAAGGAAAGGGCGGCGTGAGGGAGTCCGGGGTCGGCCGGACTTGGAGTCCGCCTCGGACTCTTGTCCGCGCGGCGCGGGCAAGGAAAAGGGAAGGCGGGTCGCGGCAAGGAAGGGTAGGGGCGCGGGCGCGTGATCCTCGGAGCGGATACGGCGGGCGCGGGGCCAAGGCCACGGCGCAGCTCCGCTTGAGCTCGTCCGCCGGCGTGCACAGAAAGGAAAGAGGGAGGGAAGGAAGGGGATGACTGGTGGGTCCGGATTGCCAGTGAGAGGGAGAAGAAAGGCGGCAGCCTGCTGCTGGGCTTCGGCTGCTACTGGGCCAAGGAGGCGCGGCTTGGGCCGGCGCAAGAAGAGGAAAGGAAAGGGAGCTGCTGCTGGGCCGACTGCTGGTGTGGGCCGAAAGAGAGGAAAGAAGGGGAGAGAGGAAAAAGGAACTTTTCTAGAATTGGCCTTGGGGTTTGAGAAATATTTGGAGAGTTCAAATGAGTTTGGATTTCAAACAAAGTAATGCAAATCACCCAAGAAAATATGCAGCGGCATGTATGCTCAAACAAGTCGGTCATATGATTTATTTTACTTGATTAATATTAGAAATAACCAAAATATTATGGTGTCATGCATAAATAAATCAAACTCTAAGCAAAATGTAATTTATTTTATGAAAGATTTTCATGTTGCAAAAATTAGGGTATTACATCAAGGGAAAAGGAAAATAATGGGAATGGAAGACTTCACAGACGAAGAGGATTACAATTAGTTAGATAATGCAACACCTTTCAAACCGGAGGTTGACACAAGCATGCTATTAAACAATGAAGAGGCTCCATATATGCGTTGTGATCAAAATGAAGGGATTATTAAATAAAGTTGTATTAGTGTTATAGTGCAATGTAATGGCGGGATTTTATTTTGTTTTTTAATATTAAGACGGCAAACAGACCTAAGTATTTTATCCTCAGTAAGTATGTAATAGTATTTTCAATAATATTTATGTAAATTAAGAAGGCAACTAGATAGCTAGATGTCGAGGGCGGGAGTTACCAAAATCAATTGTATTAGCATCGGGTGGAACCATATGGGCTGAAAAACTTGGCGCGGAAAAAAATAGTATCAGTGACATTCTAGGCCCGGTATTAATAGATACCTTTGCGCCATTTTTTCTGATGTCGTGTTGCGATCTTTAGTACCGAGAATTTGTATTCCTCGGTACTGAAGAATATTTAGTACCGGGGTTTTATAAGGACCGGCGCAAAAAGGCCTACACGTATATATGGACTCTGTCATCTTTCCGCAGTTCACAGTTCCACGACGCCGTCCCCACCATCCCCGCAGCAGTCTCCGGCATCGGCATTGCGCATCCTCCACCATCGCTCCTCATCCCCGTCCACCGCCGTCTCCCCGTCACTGGTCGCCACCGCGCCGCCACGGCCGCCTCTATGACCCTACCCCTCTCCCTGTTGCCGTCATCAACGCTGCCGCCGCCTCGATGATGCCGCCCCTCTCCCTGCTACCGTCATCGACGCCGCCGCCGCCCCTCTCTGTGCTACTGCCATCGAATCCGCAGACAACTCAGCGGCCCCAGATATTGTGGCTCTTCCCCGACCCCGGTCTGTATCCGTCACGACGACCCTGCTACCGCCCCCTGTCCTCTCTGTCGTTAGTGAGTATTCTCTCCTTTCTTAGTGACTTATAATATATTTTCATTTTAGAGCCAATCAATTTAACTATTAGAGAAAAACAACCAATTAGAAACATTTGTTTGTGCGCATATTAGCTAAGATGCGTGATGAGCAAGAGGACGAGTTTATGGAATCAATTATTTGAAACGGGACGGAAGAGATTGGTGCACAACAGCATGAGGAGGCTGATTCTTACATCAACTATGAAAATGCCGAGGCTAATTCCGATCGGGAGGATAATGCCGAATCCAATGAAAATCCATTGGACAGTAGCCAGGTATATAGACATTATACAACCTTCTTATAGCCAGCCACCTCCCCATCGATGATGTGATTTTGAGTAACACTATCGTTTTTCTTGATAGCCCACCCCTCACCAAAGTAAAATAGGAAGCCTAGAGACCCCCACAAAGAAGGAAAACTTTGAGGAGAGATACACAATCACACATGTGGGAGACGATGGACAATCTTTAGAGCCCGTTAAAGCTGCCACCAAATTTGTGAACTACTATGGCATTATAGTCAGGGAGAACGTCCCCATAAGCATCCCGGCTTGGAAAAATGCAGACAAAAAAAAGCTCAATTTGAAGATGCTCCTGTTCAACCTAAAGCTGATCATGGAAAATTTATGGTCCCTCAAGCGGTGTCCAAAGCTCAGAAAGAATTACTATGGAGAGAATTGTCAAATAAGTTCACGTTACCTCAAGGAACTAAACAAAAGGTGAAGCAATGGGCCCTAAAGAAGATGGCAATTTCCTCCAAACCTTCAAGACAAAACTGTGGGGCAACTATGTGAAACATGGCTAGGCACCAGGATTTGGAAAATACCCAAAGTTAAGAGAGGATTGGGAATTGTTTGTACAGTATAAGGAATCAGAGGCGGCCATCGCATGTTCCGAACAAAATACAGAAATTTCAAGGAAAAGCAAGTACACTCATCAAATGGGTCCTAGTGGTTATAGAAGATTTATTCCGAAATAGGAGAAGATGGAAGCAGAGCTCGAACAACGAGGGGTCAACCTACCTATAGCCAATTGGCCCCGATGCTCCAAATGTTGGTATTATGGATTCGGGAGAAGTCTGTCGAGTGATGGGATCCTTATCTTTAATGACAAAATAAAGCGGGCAGTAGAAAGGCTTGTCGAGGCCATCGATAAGTCCTCCAAGGGAGAATTCGTCCCTGAAAGAGAAAAGGATGAGCTGACTTGGGCTAGAGAATAGAGAGCACCCTGGTAGAACAAGAGGGCTCGGCAATGTGTCATAGACGGTTGGGTTTCCAGACGACAGGGGATCATATAGAAAGCGGAGAACCTTGGGCGAGACGGATGCGAAGATCTGTAGCTTAGAGGCAAACGTAGATGGCCTGAGAGAGGATATAGCATTTTTTCGCCAAATATTGGCAGAAAATGGTATTAACCCTACACCGCAGATAGGGCCTCATGGCAACACGAATGCCTCCTACAAAAAGAGTAGTGTTGCATCCACACAGTTGATCCCTGATCAGAATGATAACCAGGAGGAGGCTCAACAAACGATACAAGATCAACAACAGGTGGAGGACGCTCACCACCGGTGCAGGATCAACAACCGACGGAGGAGGCTAAACCACCGGTAGAGAATGAAATACGTTACCCAGTCGACGATGTCAAGCACCGTTGCCCGTGTGAGCTACATATACCTATAAGGAACCTAACCACACTCGTGGCTTTACTAGTGCTACCAAGACAAAAGTACCACTGCTGTGAAATTCCACCTGGGTATTCCACGGTCTCAGTGGAGCAAGTAGTCTCTACTTATGAGGACCTGGAGCTTGAACACAAAGGAGGAGACAGGGAAAGGACACTTACAGAGATTGTCCACAGAATGATTCTATGGAAGAAGGCCTGCATTCAATTAGTGGTAGAGAACCGCGATGGGGGAACAACCACAGTTGCATCAACAACAACTGGGGGTGAGTCAAAAAAAAGTGCAGGAGCCCTAACAACGACCCTAGCCCTCCATCACCCAAGAGCCCCACCAAACCTCCAACACATAGGAGCCCTCCATCACCCAAGAGCCCCACCGAACCTCCAACACATAGGAGCCCTCCACAACGCAAAAGCTCCAAATCAAGTCAAAAGAAGTCCTCCAAATCTGCAAACAAAAAGCTCGCTTTTGATGAAACCCAGGAGAAAACAGCGAAGGCTGTGAAAGCCTATGTGATGAAGCAGTTGGTGCCAAAACCCCCTGAAAAGCAGCTAAAAATAGATCCGAATGTAAAGGATCATTTTAAGAGCATGAGGCCTTGTCCGAAACCTGTGGTATCAAACTACGAGCGTTAGTTGCGGAAGGCTATGTCAAAGCCTGTGCCATAGCTCGGAGAGCAGCCACAACGCGAGTATACCGATACCATCAGAATACTACTATGGAGCAGAATTCTTGAAAGACGCAGGCATTACACAGGAGCAGTTGGACAACGAAAAATTACTGCAAGACCAAGAATGTGTGCCGCAATGGCCATATGAACTTCGAAAACCTCTAGTTCGACCCAGTGAGTTGGAAGCCCTACCGACTCAAATGTGTCGATTCCATGACTGGTACATGGCCGTGTCATCCAAAAGTACTATAGCTTTTGCTACCAGTGTCAAACACGACTACTACTGCCATGGCAATCACAGGATTTGGTTGGCCTTCGAGGATATATTTGAGGTCTACCGAAAAGACGCGGTGGATATAACACTGATGAGCGTCTGGATTGCGTAACTTTTTTAACAACCTCTCCATATATGGGTCTTGTTGATCTGATGTGTGTCCTCGTTATATATCAATTTATGCAGGCGGGAGATGCAAAGGTGCCGTAGACAAAAAATTACAAATTTGGGCTTTATCGACCCTAAGATCGTGAACAAGGAGTGTATAGACCGAGATAAAGAAGGAAGAATTTATCAAACCTTCGAAGGAATGATCAAGAACCAACATTGCAAGGAATTCTTTCTTTTACTTATCGCATTGGGTGATGGCTTACTGTCTATCACATATATACCCCTTTGTTTTCTAAATCAGTGCTGCACTTAATTAATTAATGTTCTTGTGCAGGTTTCATTAGATACTAATTGTATTCTCAACCAAAAAAGGAGTCCTCACTATAATGGACTCTTTGAGAAAGCCACCAACGGATTATCCGGAAATCATTGATATGTTCCGTAGGTAATTTAGGTCATTCAACTTTACCTGAATAATATCAGATTATTTCTTCCATCCAATCAACCATTGATCTTTTCATGCGCAGGGTATACAGTGAATGCATACTCCTAGCGTACCCCAAGCAAAGACGAAAAACTCTACAAATACAACCAAACTTTTCTGTATGTTCCAATTGACTACATCGTTTAACTGTTTATTATGCACCTGGACTTTACCTATTATATTCCTATTCTTGTAGTGATATAAAGAACCAAGTAGCAACAATCATTGTGGTTACTATATCTGTGAGACCATGCGCATTTTTGTAGGCACAAATTCAATTACAAGAGACATCAATGTACGTTACCAACACATACAATAAACACTTTCTCATTAATAAAATCTTTGTTTTAGTATAATTCATTCATATTTTTAAAACTACAGGTACTCAATCTGAAGGATCAGTGCCTCCCAGACGGGAGACTAACGGCAGTCAAGAACAGTTGATGGGATTTATTTTGAAAGAGATTATCAGCGAGAATGGAGGGTTTTACTGCCCACTGGACCTTGTAGCGGAATAGACTTGATGTACAAGTTTTGGAAACAATATAACGGACAAAATATTTTATATCATGTACCTATACAGTACATTTATTATGTAATAATAATATACGTACAGTGCTATATTTATGTCACAATAACAATGTTTATGTTCAGTATATTATGGGATTATATATATATAACAACACATATAAATAATTATAAAAACGTGAATGCCACCATTATCTTTAGTGCCGGGCAAGGATACAACACCGGTTCTAAAGGGTGTAGGCGGACATGTGGAAACCACCAAGTATCAGGTGAAGTTAACACCGGTACTAAAAGGCTACGTGCGCGCACGTGGGTGCCATCTATTTAGTATCGGATAGTAATACAATCTATTATTAACAATGCGCGTCACGCACATGATTGTCATCACTTTTAGTACCGGATAGAAACAACAATCAGTGCTACACTGGGCCCACGCGCGCGTCCTAACCGCCCTGGGCTGGGCAACCGTAATATCGGTTTTTGGCTTCGTTCTGCAAACACCGATGCGGATGCTCTCGGTCTTTAATGTCGTTTTGATCGTGTCGGTATAGTTTTCGATTCTACTGGGAGTTACCAACCGATGTTAAAAGACCCCTTCCGCTGTAGCGTGTTTTTCCAGCCGCCGCCTTCTGCCATCTCGTTCATCTTCCCAGTGCGTTGGCTCCACGCTGCTTGCTTCCATCCCGTGCGCTGCCTCAACGATGCTGTTCCGGCGCTGTTGCTGCTGCTGCGTCACCCCGTTCGCTGTGCTGTTGCGTTCGTTGTTCCTGTCGCTTGTCACTGGAGGTATGTGCTGCTGCGTGATGCATCTTGGCTGCTCCTTCTAGGTGCTGGGTTACCTACAGGTGCTTGTGGGTGCAAGGTAATCCCTTGGGCAGTTGAGGGATCACGTGTTTGCTTGGCTGCCTAGCTGCTGCCCTGCAATTTTGATGTGCGCAGCAAGGTAGAGAAGAAGGGGGAAAGGGGGGATTTTTGGAGAGTTCATCAAGTTCTTCCTACAATTACATCTGTACTTCAAGGGTAATCTCTAAATTAGTTAATAGCTGCAGAAGTACGATTCTGAATCAATCTGGTTGTTGAGCTTCGCCGGTTCCAAAATACGCAGTAATTAGGCTGATTTATTTTGCGAATTTCTTGGGTTAATCCGTGCATTATTTCGAAACTTGGTTTATACAAAAGCTGTAGGATTTGTTGATATCTTTCCAATGCTGCTGCTTTGATTTGAATCCAGTCAGCGGTTTAGAAATAATTGTGAAAACGGTGCTGCTGCCCTGAGATAGGGAATGTCTCTGCATAGGGGTTTAATTAATCGTTCCTGTTTGACAAAGTTAGAATCCGATTTTGCCTAAGACCATAATAGTGAAGTTGTAGATAATTTTTTGTAGATGTCAGAGATGTAGTATTGATTTGGTCGAATTGGTTAAGCGGATCAAAAGTTATGGTCAGAAGGTTAGACAACCCAGGAGTCTAGAACAGATTATTTGGAAAGTAGAGCGAGAGATTAAATTATTTTCCATAAATTAGTTGTGATGTTTGATGTGTGCTATGCTAGCCCTAAATACAGTTCGCTCCACAGGTGTGGGTAGTTCAGGTGCCGAGGACATAGCGCCGGGTTCACGTCAACATTAAGGCAAATGCATGACGAATTACTTGAGTTTTCAGAGTGATCTATTTGTCATTGGTATTCACGATATTCATGTTTCATGATTGAAGTTACAAGTTTCATTTAGATTCAATTCAAGTGCCGGTGCCGATGGATCCGATTGTGCAAGTTAATTCTTATATTCAAGTTCCTGAGAGTAAGTGTTGGCCCCACTTACTCGGCTTTACCGGTAAATGCTAAGGAGAATTCAGGTACCGTCCGTTTTAAATGGAAACTACTTTTTCATGGTTGTTCTATTCAAAGGATTTTTCTTTGGTTCATGTCGTATATTTGTTTCCAATTCTGAAATGTACTTACTGAGTATTCTTACTCACCCTTGTTTTTTCTTTGTTTTTAGGTATCAGTTGATTGCGGCATGCATAAGCATTGGGAGTAGTTCACCTTGCTGAGCACACAAAAATATAATTCTTTGCTCAACTCATATTAGTGCAACTTAATCTATTAGTGGTTAGTCCAATCAAAATTAACGATGTGGTTGTGGATATTTTCGGATGGGCTGGCTATTTTTATTAAGTTTGGGGTTTGGGCTGTGATGTTTGGTAATTCAATTGAACCTTATGACTATTTGTGTTTGATTCCGGACAACTAATTTATAGTGGAAATTTTGCCGAAATTTTTTTTAATTTTTCAACTTAGCTTGCAAGGTGTTTTTTTGGTAGCAGAGCTGTGTGGACAGCTGGGGTGTTACTCTGCTGCCTGTGCCCACGTGATCGGAGCAACATGCAAAAATAACATGCTGGGACAGACACTAGTCTGTAATGTCGCTTCTTCTGCCTCCCCTCCTCACCCCGTCTCTGTCCTTTTTGTTTTGTAAAAAATAATCAGCCGACTTCGTTTGTAAGCCTCTAATTAACATGTTTCCTTAATGCTTCCTACAAAGTAGGATACCATACCATGGCAAGTAAACCACCCCGGACTAGATTGAGAAATTTAAATCGAACGATTCCCAGTATTCATGCTCGTAAACTAAATGGTGTTTAACAGTTCAGTATTGCAAAAGGGATCAGAGGCATACATTACGGTTTAAATAAATAAATAAATAGAGCCATTAATTTTTTTTTTCAATGTAGCTTGTAGCCTCTACGCGCCTCGAAAATCGTCCAATTCCATGGGGCTAACCTTTCTGTGGTTTTTGTGCTAAAGAAGTGGGAAATATATTTTTCTATAGTAGTGGTTGTGCTTGAGGGAAGAAAAAGGAGACACAAGAGATTCATTGTAGCCTATTTGAAACATTGGAATTTTTATAATAGTTAATATTCTGTGGGCAATAAATAATGATGACAATAAAAAAATGTATGTAGTTTGAACCGGATCGAAAACCACTACGAATTTGGATTCTGCAATCAAAAATAGTTTTATGTACTCCCTCCATGTGTAAATATAAATTGCGGTTGACTTTTTTTTCAAAACTTCGATCGTTCGTTTTATTCAAAATTTTTGATAAATTATTATTTATTTGCTGTGATTTGTTTTATCATAGTATAGAGTTTAAGCATGACTTGTTTCCTTGTATTTTTACATAAAATTTTTTAATGAGATGAGTGTTTGAAGTTTTGAAAAAAAAAAATCAACCGTGACTTGTATTTAAATACGGAAGGAGTACCTCAGTATAGGTGCCTCGAACCTAGAAAAGCATTTATTATTCAAAAGAAAAGAGAATATATATTTCAGTCAGCCGAACGACATCAATCAAAGTGAGCATGAATTTGCAGCAGAGAGCGTCCAGGTGGCTGGACTACTAAACCGTAAATGTCGGAGGCAAGGGCGACGACACGGCTGGAGCTGGAGGGGCCGGTGACATAGGCCCTGTAGCCGCCGGGGAGGTTGTCTACGACCTTGCCAGCTTCAACGCCGCGCAGCGACAGGTCCGGTGGGTGGCACTGCGACATCTCATGGACTGTCGCCGCCGCGACGTGCGCCGCGGCGAGGCAGACGAAGAACAAATGAGCAATACAGCTGAGCCCATGGCGCTCGACCGGACAGGACTGCACACAGCGGCTGCTGCGTTGCGTTGGTTTTTATGTACAGCAGAATAGAGGCGCCGCGACGACTATTTGTCGCGCGCGCAATTTTTCGGTCTCGCGTCGCCGAAGGGGACGAGGAGACGGAGTGGGAGCGCCGTGGGCTGAATCTGGGCGCTGCCTAGCCCATGCGGCGGTGCCGCCGCTGCAACAAGAAGCCCCCTCGCCGGCGCCGATGATGACAAGCGGCCACCGGCTTCCAGGTTAGGGTTCGGGTTGCCAGGGTTTAGGTTCAGGGTTGGGGTTGGCCGCCGGCGGCGAGGTCTCTATCTCCTCCCCAGCCTTAGAGGGATGGCCGAGGAGGCAGGCCGGCCTGATGGTGGTGGTGGGGTGGCCGGCGGATAAGGCCGGTGGCGAGGGCGCCGCCGACTGGGCGAGGTAGGACGGCGGTTGGCCAAGGTTGGGGCGGAGGAGCTCCTAGGACAGCGGCGATGGCGGACGTCGAGGTTAGCTGGCGGCGGTGTGGTGGGCGGCGGCGGAGGCGGGGGAGCTCGGCGCCGCTAGGTTAGCTGGCTGTGGTGTCGTGTGCAGCGGCGGAGGCGGGGACGCCGTAGCCGGGGTCGGGGTAGCGAGGGGTGGGGGGAGCTCAGTGTCGCTAGGTTAGCGGTGGCGGCGGCGGAGACGGGGACTCTGCAGCTGAGGGCGGCGCCGGGCGGCGGGGGAGCTCGGCGCCACTAGGCTAGCCAGTGGCGGTGTGGTGGGCGGTGGCGGAAGCGGGGACGCCGGAGCCGAGGTCGGGGGTGGCGGCGGGGGAGCTCCACGCCGCTAGGTTAGCGGTGGGGAGAGTAGTGGCGGAGGCGGGAATGCCGCAGCCGAGGGTGGCGCCGGCGGCAGGGGAGCTAGGCCGCGTCGGATTTGGTCCACGACGCGCTTTGGTTACGCGTCGCCTTTCAGTCGCTCACGCAACAATAGGCGTCCCCATATAGAGCAGCCAACGTACGTCGGTACATGTATGGTAGAAGTAAAACTACTTGGCCAGGTTGCTTCCACGTCTCTGTCCGGCTACGGTAGCCTGGGTACATCTAGCAGGGGCGTAGCCAGGGGTATTCATGTGTATTCACGTGAATACCCTTGGTTCCACACAAAACCTTTAATATATATACTATGTAGTATTGATAAATGTGTAAAACCCACAATACTAATCTATTTTTCATGCTATATTCAGTATTACAACGTGTATAAATATACAATGAATACCCGGGTGGTGAGTCCTGACTCCGCCACTGACATCTAGGTGTTTCTTCTACACGAAAACGAGCCCAAGGGAAGCCGAAGGCGCACCATGAACTTTTGGCTCATCCTGATTAGTCTTATGATTGCTCCCAAGGTAAAGGAGAACAAAATCTAATAAAATGCCCGTACGAATTTATTTGATGATGTTTTAATTTATCTCCAGCAGATTGCCGCAAATCAGGAGTCTCCTTTGTTATTTCTGAACTGATTTTTTAATTCCTACTTACATAACATGTCGTATATATATGTTCTTTGATTATTATTACGATATACTAATATTAAGACGGAACCTGCATTTAGTTTGGTCCAATATAATGGCTAGCTTTGATGTACAGCTCTTGTACGTTGATGAAAACATGATGAATATAGTCCCACTCCGTGATCCATCGCTCAACGAAGGGATTTCAAATTGAACTATTCGACACAAAAGCTCTATGCCGATCTGTCGTACGACAACAGTACATGGAAATTTCAAATTTAGCATGTTTGGTATACAAAATTTAATATGGCTTTGATTTTTGGGTACCTAAGGCTATCCCCAATGGATTGGATAAAAGTACTGTCTATAGTATAAAATGATACTGTTACGCTACCGTAGACAGAAAAAAAATAGTTGGAATAGTGGACAGGCGATTTTTAGGTAATGGGTTGGGATGGTCTAAAATACTAGCAAACTCGTTAAAGGCCCATGCTGGCTCGTTGACATTACGTTTTCGGGAAAGCTGTAATCCATACGTCCGGAGCGGAACTGTTCCATCGGACGCCACGTTGCGGGCCCACCTGCCTCCTGGCCTTGGGCAATTGCCACGTGTTTTATCCATCCCACGTGCTGAGCGCTGATCGGCAGTCCAATTGCCCTATGGCATGTTTTGTTCGTTTTTATTAGATGTTTCATTAAGTTAGATAATTTGTTGTATGAGCTTCATACAAGTCTACGATTTTTGCGATGTCAATTTTCAGTGTTTTTTTAATCTGGCAAACGTGATGAATTCTTGATTCGATTTATTGATGTTGCGATAGGTGAATTTTTAGTGTTGCATACATTATTTTTTTATGTTAAAGATATGTATTTTTAGTGTTGCGCAAATTAGCTCGATTTGTTGTACGTTGCGATAGTTGAATTCGACTATTCTATTGTTGCATATATTATTTTTCAATGTTGAAGATATGCATTCTAATGTTGCAAGGATTTTATTGTTGTTTTTTCATGTTGTACGAAACATGAACTGATATAGTGGTGGGATTTTCTTCTTTGAATAGAATGGACGTGGTGATTTTTTGTCCAAACGGTGATGTTGTATAGATAGATTTTCAACGTTGTGCATACTGTTTCCAGTGTCAAAGATACGCATCGGGAATGTCGCCGGAACATCGGAAAATACCGGAGCCCCCTGCCTCCCGCTCTGCTCCTCCTCCACCGCCGCTGTGCCACTCAGCCCCCGCGCGCCCGCTCCAGCGTTGGCTTGGGTCTCCGACCTGCCCACGCCACCACCCCTTTGCCGCCGCCGCGGGCAAGTTCCGGTGGGCGCGGCACGTGCCGCAGCACATCTCTCCTAGGTGGCCGTGCCGCTCCTCCGGTCTCGGTCCCGGCGCTGGATCCGGCCCCGCTGCGTCCTCCTCCGCCGACAGCATCCGCGAGGAGAAGCACGAGGAAGGACCCCGAGCTGAGCAGGCGAGTCATGTTGTAATTTGTTGCAACTTGTGATTTTAGATGTTGTGGTTTATGACTTGAGATGTTGCATGAGATTAAATGTTTTCATCGGATGAATTTTAGTATTGCAATAGTTGAATTTGAATGTTGTGTACATTATTTTTCGATGTTGAAAACATACGTTACTAATGTTGTACGGATCTTGTGTTGTTTTTTTACGTTTTGTAAAACATTAACCGATGTTGTAGTAGGATTTTTCTTTTCAATGGGAGGGGACACATTGATTTTTGGTCCAAGCGTTGATGTCGCAGAAGTTAATTTTTAATGTTGCACGAGGTGTCAGATGGGACCAATCCATTTGACGCTAGAACGCCCGTACTTTTTTCCTTTGCTTTTTTACTGTTAGCGCGTTAGGAACCTGACTTCCGATCGATGGGCTGAGTCTGAATAAGCCACCGAGGTACACGTGCATGAAGGATTAACGCTGATCCAGTGCAGCTCGCCGTCTGATTAAAATGAACGGTGGAACGCGCGCCCGACGCCCGGACGTGTGTCACTCTGTCCGGACGTCCGGGCGCTAGCGATCCCGTTACGTTTTATATGTTGTCCGTCTAGGGGAGTTGAGATTTCTGTTGATACGTTTTCGTGCCAAACACTCAAAGAACCCTGAAATTTGCACGCTGCTACAAAGCTTCTGGGTCAAATTGCCCACGGCGGACGGTCAGGTGATCGTCCCCGGTGGCTGGCAGTGGCTCCGGTGGAACCTCGATCAAACCTCCTGGGAGGGACCCTGTTGTCGGCAGGCCACCTAGAGCTCTTCAAATCAGCGTAAAATCGAAGAGAGACGAGAGTTAGGGTTTGAGGAGAGAATTAAGGTTTGGAAAATAGAATATGCAGAAAAGTAGATAAAGGTAATAATTGGTTCGATTTTGGATGACTCAATCGGCCTGATCCATTTAAATTTACAGTGGAGGGTGGTCTGGATCCTTGTACCTGTCGAACTCTGCAAGATCTCGCATAAATCATAGGATTCCATTCGGACTCGATTACGCCGGATAGTCCGTTGTGTGCCACCGGATAATCCGATCCGGTCGGTTCCACCGGAAAGTCCGGTAAATCACAGGATGCGGCCAAGAAAGCAGTTGGCGGAGGAGAGCGGCGTGACCGGAGGAGGAAGGCGCGCGCTGCGCAACGTGCCAACGCAGGCAGGGGATGGGCACGACACGGTCGTGCGTTAACCTCCTCCTGTTAGAGGAAATCGAAGAAGTTCACGTAGGCAAGGACCGGCTGACCAAAATTCTGTCATTTTCGGACGCGGGCTCCTGTTGCCCAACACTTTGGGCCCACGTGGGTTGGGTTATGCGTACCGTTGCTTGGAATAATGTCACAAACGAGGCATGAACCCAGGAGCTATAGTGCGGTTCCAATTAAGTTTCAACTCCCTCATCCGATCCGATCCCCCACCGTACGCTCAAAGAAGGTCGATCGAGATAAAAGGAAAGGCAGATTGTCATGTTAACCAGCAAGAAGCTAAGCCCTAAAACGCCCTGCCCAATTGCCGCCGCCGGCCGTCAATCAGGGCTCCTCGTCGGCGGAAGACGACGACCACCGGGCCAGGAATAATGTCGGGTTTGGAAGATCTCATGTCTCAGGTACGTGCGGTCGTGCTCTTGGTTTTTGCACTCGATCGATCCCCTAGTATGTATATACTCCTTGTCTGCTATAGTACTGGTCGTCTACCCTCTCGATCCAGATTTGCATGTTAGTAGTATTGTAGAGCGTAGATTAGAAGAAACCTCATCAGGTAGACACGTCATAAATATTCGACTGGAGGGAGTAGGATTTAACCACTAGAACGTTTAGGGCATCCTCAACAGAAGTCAAAACTGGTCGTCACTAGCCTCATCCAACATGGAAGAAGAAATAGAAGAGAGGAAGCAAGACAGTATGCACCAGCAAGGAACGAATCGCTAGCAGCAGCTGATTTTAAACATGGGCCAAGACCAACACAAGAGCATACAGAGAGGGGATAGAAACCAGGGAATTGATCGTAGGAGAGATAACGTATATAATAAATTTTCCCTTACTTTATTCTCTTACTATACCTCCACTTAGCTGCTAGGACGTCCTCGTTCGTTTGCTCCATTGAAGACGACCCTATTAAGCAAGATTTACTTTTTAATTTTATAAAATTTGGAGCACCCCAACCAACTATCCCTTATTAGATTCGACACAATCCTTAGACTAACGGTCACTAGTTTTGACTCTTATGCATTGCCATCACTTAATATAAGCTGTTCTTTATCCAATATACCCTAGCAGGGTGGACATACCAATTATGGAGTTCAAGTTGTTGGTCTTAGGAGGGTGCACAAGGAGGCTGATAATTTGTTGGCCAAACTGAAGGATATGGGAATAGAGATTGACGAAGAGATGACTAGAGTCATTGGTGAAGATATGACTAGAGCTATAGATAAATCAACTACGGTTGCGAGGTAATTAAAAGGCAACATATATCCTTATTTCCTTTATTTGATGAAATGGTCAAAATTAGTGACGCGCAATAATATCTAGGCATTCTTCATGTTTTTTTACTCTGATAGAGAGGCCGTCGTCAGGGAGGCAAGAAGGAACGACAGGAAGTGCATGTCGTGTTCCAACATATGTGCTGCTACTGCTGCTTTTGGCCTTGCGGCGCTCGGTGTTGGGCTTGCATCGGGATTTGTACTCGGGTGGCATGAGTGCACGGAGGCCCTCTACAAGGAATTGACAGAAGGATCCAACGGTGACCTTGGTATTGCTTTGATGTTGAATGCGATATCCATCAAAGGGATAGGAAAAAGTATTTTTGGGTACAAATAGTGGCCTACTAGGGGTTTCACCGGCTATTGCATCTGATTACTCTTTAGATTCTAGAATAGCATTATTATAATAATAAGATTGCCTCAATTTTTTTATCGTGGGCATATAAATGTTGAAAAATGTGTCGTTGAGTGTACAACTCTTGCAGAGGATGGGATAATTACTATGCCTCATAAATAAAAAAAATGGAAAACAACTGTTCAAAAAAGTAATACTTGACTACCTTAGCTAGAATTTTAGTTGGAAAAAGTAATGACCTATGGTTTGTTCGCAATTCTAGTAGTATATGCAAGTGCAATCTATCTATGGCATATAAGACCAAGTAACTCAGACCGTCTTCATAACAGACTCTATCAGATTGTTGTGTCATAGTATTATCTCTATTCTTTTTTTATTTATCGCAGTTGAATTTTTTTAAAACTTTGATAATTGGGCTGATATTCAAAATTTTCATAAGTTATCATTTATCTTGTTGTTATATGCTTTATTATTAAGATTAGTTTGAGCACATTTTTATTTTTATGTGTTTTATTTATATAACTTTTTTGAATAAAGAGTGTGATTAAGCTTTTAAAAAGTCAACTGTATCAAATAAAAAGAAAATTGCATATTAAATTGTAATTTCATTAAAAACAAAATCAAATACACTATTAAAAAAACTCAGCAGGATCGATGCACAAACCTCTATAAGATCGGGTATCCGAGACGATCCAGGAGCGGTTCAGGCACCGCTCCTGTAAGATTTACAGCAGGAGCGGCTAACGTTTTCAACCCCTCCTGCCAAATACTTTGCAGGAACGGTGCAAATCATGGGGCTGCGGTTTCCAGTAAGAATGGCTTGAAACGTGAGCTGCTGTGAACTTCAGCAGCAGCGACACATAACCTCCACCGCTGCTTCTGTGGATTAATAAAAAATAAAAAAAAGCATCGGTCGCGCGTAGGGCCGCCGCCACCGCCGCGCGCAGGGCCATGCCCCTGCTGCTGCACGCCTGCCGTGAACAGCCCGCTGACGTCGCCGAACTCGTCGGGGACGAGGGGCGCGGGGGATAGCGCGGCGCCGAAGAGCATGGGACTGTACAGCAGCATCTCGTCGGCGTCGTCGGCGTCGGCGTCAGAGGTGGAGGAGGTCACGGACACGCTGTCGTAGAGCCATCGGAACTCGTTGTGCACCTGGACGATGGCACACGTTCGGTGGCGAGCGCGCTGGCGCAACAGGACGTTGTCATGGTGGCTGCGGCGGCTTGGCTGCCGGAAGACGGGGACTCGGCCAGCGGCTCCGGCGGGAGCGGGGCCTGCTTGGGCTTCGGCCAGCCTGGGGGCACCGCGTCGGAGTGGATCCGCTCCACCTTCTTCCTCGCCGGGCACCCCTTGGAGCTGCTGCATGCATGGTGGACGGAAGCTTGAAGAACGAAGCAAGGGAAAGGAGAGAGGAGGAGCGCTCGTTGCAGTACATGCTACGATAAATAAATAGCTGCCAATACTACCAGCCAATGGGAATGCAAGAATATATGGAACCGGATTGATGAGGTGGCGTGTTTTTTTTGTGAGACATAGGGAATAGAACCAAGTCCACCCAATCCACCGATGCAAATAAGCAGCAGGAGCGGTAGAGTTTTTTAGGAGCGGTTTACTCGTTTCACCGCTCGGAGAACAACAGGAGCGGTGTATTTTATAAATCGTTTCTGTTATTTTTTTACAGGTACGATGTAAATTTCTAACCGATTCTATAAGAAAAATAGTAGGAACGGTCGGTGCCATGCATCGCTCCTGCTGAGGCACCCCAGCAGGAGCGAGTGGTGTTTTTCACCGCTCCTAATAGCAGCCCTCAACAGGAGCGGTGCACCGAACCACCCGTTCCTGCTATTTGTAGAAGCGGATCGTCTCATGCACCGCTCCTGCTGAAGTTATAGCAGAAACGGTTTATCTAGTGGGGTCCACCTTGAGAACAACAGAAACGGCTTTTTATTAGAGCCGATCCTATAGTGGTTTTAGTGGCGCTCCTACCGTGCGTTTGTGTACTAGTGATATTTGAATGTACATGTTCATAATTTTTTGACATATCAGTACCCCAATCACTTATGTAGCATGGTACTTATTGTAGAGTTTGGTATCAGAATTATTCGCACTAGTACAGAATATATAAACTGTTTTTTAGAGGCGTGACTACATAGGTTTCTAGAGATGTTTTTTTTTGGTCCATCGCTAAACAAAGGGGCTTGAAATAATAATTTCTTGCCACGGACGCTTTGTATGCCTTTAGAAAAAAAATGATTTCTAGCGACAAACTATCCCATTACTCAGATTCATTTCTAAGGGTGCTTTATGTGGACACCCACCTCTGCAAATTGGATTTGCATTGTAGCTACGATTCATACCATTTTCTTCACCCACGTATCAATTAAAACAAAAAGAAAAACTGTAACGCGTGCCATTCGTGACCATGCCATCATCCGTGCATGTGTGGACCACCGCCCAAAGATGTGCCATCCATTTGCTTGAAGCCGTGCCACCGAGCGTGTGACCTCCACGGCGAGGCCATCCTCCAATCCGAATAGTCAACAAATTAAATCCTTGCATAGATTAAATCCTTCAGGGTGGTTAGGGAAAAATCCAAGGGGATTGAGTGGTATCGGCTGGTATATATTCCGTTGGCTGGGTGATTTATTGGGTTTACCGATTAATGGAACGAATAGAGCAAAATCATATCATTTAACTACAATGACTAATTGATAATGCAATATTGGCTAAGATAGGAAAGCACATGAGTTGAGAGGTGGAGAGGTAACTTACTCTAGGGCACAAACTATCCTATTGAGCTTGGGATAAATCTAATGAATTCACTTTGTTTCTTGGAGGAGGAGGTTCAGATTGAAGTCAATGTTATTGAGTTTCTTCATTGCGCTCGGTGAAGCCACTCTGAGGAGTTGGTCGGTGAACAACGGCCACAACATTCACTTTCTGAGGCGAAAGTGCTTTAGCTCATAGGAGTAGCCAATAGTGACTATGAGTGGTGCCACGCTCCGCAAACCTGAACCATGCCATTGATGCCCAGTTGTGCCATGCATGATAGGATCCTCGCTAGATTTATGACCAAGAATTCTTCACATAACAAGATTTTACATTTGTATGATAGGAGACCAATGAATTTTTGATAGGAGACCAATGAATTTTAGTCACGCATGTGCCATGTATTTTATAAAGTAGATGAGGTGGCACCTATCACAAGATTTCTCGTAGTGTGGTAAAATCATCTCAATCCATTTCATCCCTTTGGCTACAAAGCTGAGATGGGACATCATATTCAGCATCACCATGTATGTGTCCCACAGTGTCAAAAGCCTTAGGCTGAGCTCACTAGAGTGCATAAAGGAGGGTGCTCATACACTGTGCGGCACTGTAGACAGGGAGAGGGGTAGTTGGAATATTGGATAGGCGGGGTTGAATGGGCGCGTTGGTGAGCTCAGTCTAATATCCAACTTCAGAATTATTATTTTCTTTTCTCACTTGAAAGCATTGATCGATGGATGTATTCAGAGCTTCTTGGCAGAAAGATCTAAGGTACTTTTAATAAAGCCATATTGATTTTGGATGAACTGTGTCTAAGGAACTTCTCTTTAGTATATACAGAGAAGCTTGGTGATTAGCTTAAGGCTACAACTGAGGAGAGAAAATGGATCTAAAGTCAGTTCACTATATCTGGTGTATCTATCTTTAGCACCAAGGTAATTTAGGAACTGTTTAGGCATGACAGATTCACCTTCTCATCATAGAAGTCCATGCAAAGTCTGTAAAAGGATCCCCTTGATTATGGTCCAACACTTCTTTAGGAAAAAGCCATTAAACCCATCTAGCCCATGGTCTTCATTAGGATACATGATTTGATTATTCGATCAATTTCCTTCACACTGAAGTGTAGACCCAAGTAATCGAGATCAAGGACAGCTGTAACTGGGCCTTGGATGTCAAAAAGAATAACTTGATTTGATCTATATGTTTTTTTTCTTAGCAAAATCATAATTACTAGCACGTCTATCAAAGAATAAGTAATAGCCTTTTCGTCCACACTTTTGATGTGATCGACTTTGAATGATACCCTATATGAACTAGTTTGTGTACTCTTATTTAATTTGCGGGCAGCCTGGTCTATCATCATATTAGCATATATTACCACGCACGAGTCACTGCTGCAGTTAAACAGTCCTGTGCGCTACACGGTACCTTAATGCACATTAGAACGTGGATTATAATTAACATCTTATCAAATGAACACGTACATACCGTGTGTGCATTGCGCAGCCAAAAAAAATGGAAAGGAAGCAAGTATGTATAGCGGGATAAGATAATAATTTACACTATAAGAAAACCTCTGATCTAGGATGATTTCTTCGTGACAGTTGAGGTTTTCATCATTAGATGTGCTTGATTTATGACGTTTGAAAGAAACAAAATGATTTAGTGACAAAATTTTATCGTCATAAATAGGACTGTGGCTATATTATGACGAATAATATTTTGTCATAAATGACCACTGGCTACTGTCATAAATTTATGACAATTATGTTTTATCATAAAATTTTTCTAGTTTTTTTAAAAATGTATTATACATTCCAGCATGGACAGCGGGCAATCTGAACTGGGCTACGGCTGGCCCATTGATCCATGCACGACCATGGTTTATCATTTGAAAATTATAGCACGGCCCGCGCGTATTAAAAGATAAAATCGGACCTCTTAATATGTACTCCCTCTGTCCCAGAAAACAAGTCATTATGGGTTTGTCTTAAGTCAACTTTTTTAAAGTTTGATCAAATTTATATGAAAAAGTGTAAATGTTTATAGTACCAAATGATGAGTATTGTTAGATTCTTTGTCACATGTATTTTCATTATGTATCAATTAGGTTCTGTAAATAACGATATATTTCTTTATAAATTTGGTCAAACTTTACGAAGTTTGACTTAGGACAAACCGAGAATGGCTTGTTTTCTGGAACGGAGGGAGTAGTTATGTTCCTTTCACTCAATAAAGAGTTATAATATATTCAACCTCATCAATTATATTATTTTTCATTTAAATTGGAGGATCGGAAAGCGACCTAGAGGGGGGTGAATAGGTCGACACCTAAAAACCTACGACCCAAAAACTCTTCTCTCACCGTGCAAGATCACGTAGCAAGTAGGTACTACTGACAGGACACGTAGAGAAAAGCACTACGGAAACAAACCACAGCACTCGTTCAAACGCTAAGGAGAACCGACGCAAAACGAGCCAAACACTCACACCAGACAACTGGACAAGACGAGCCACCAAGACAAACCTACGGACAGAAGAACACAACAAGACACAAACCAACCAAAAGCCTGACCGGACAGTCCGAACTAGCACCTATGAACCGACCGGACAAAAGTGGGAAGGGACGGACCGGACAGTCCGGTTATATGGACCGGACAAATCTCTGTATAACTCCCGCGCACCGGTGCCGAGCTTCGGTTTCTCCGCTAGGAACTGAGTAGTAGACCGGATTGTCCGGTTTAAGAGACCGGATAAACAGACGGATTGTTCGGTCCCCACTGCCAAACAGTCCAAGAACAGCGAGAAGAAATCAGCCCGCGAATCACCGAAAACTCAAACAAAACCGGCTCAAACCCCAACCAAACACCACAAAATTTTGCACATGCTATCCTGGAGCCATCCCAAAGCTAAACCCAAAAGATCTACATGAAAGGATCATGGGTTGCACGGGAATTGTAGATCTCGCAAAGAAGGTGAGATGAAACCGAAAAACTCAAACTGAGGAAGAACAACCTTGCTCGTGGATCCATGAATCTAGCATTTGGCTAGTGAGATTATCCATATCCTAGCCAGGCAAAACACTGGCCACACAAAAGATCAAGAATTAAGATCAAAACACATCGGAGAAGAGGAAGAAAAGGAGCTGCACACAAGGACTCAAGATGTTGCCTGAAAACCCATCTATTTCCACTCCAAAACAGGTTGCAAGATCAGATTACATGAAGGGATCATGTCCCCAAGCTACCTCCCTGTTCCTTCCCTCATGGTGGCATCTGCGAGCCTTGTGTTGCCATCCACCCTCCAGATGGCTGCGGGCCCCAAGGTAGCATCCATGCTTGTGGGCCCTGAGATAGCGTTCATGTCTGAGGTGACTATAATGTTGAGATCAAATTAACATATGATTCGAATTGGGCTTGTCAAGAAAAGTAACGAATAGACTAAGCATATTTACCTGTTGGCCTTGGTGTGAAGTGAAAACAGGAGGGCAGAACGGTGGCAAGTTCACCTCAGAACCGAGAGAAGCCGACAATTGATGTAATGTATTAAGTGACGTTAAATTCACAAAACGGTATCAAATAGAAACACCAGCAATAGTGCAATGTATTTACCTGCATAAATGTAGACATGTACGCCAAGGCTTGTTGGCTCTGCTCGCAGGTTTGGCGAGCCTCCTCTCGAGCTTCACGAGCCTCCTCTTGTGCATCGTCAACCCTGGACCGTCGAGAAGTCGCTGTAGACATACTCGACGATCCCACACGAAACACAGAACAGTTGTAGTCAACAATCCTGTAGGACCGAGACGTGCGACAAGAGGGGGGTGAATAGGAGCACTTGAAAACTCAAACTCAAACACCCACCGCAGTGCAAAACGAAAACAACGCCCACAACGAAACTAGACACCGTCCACTGAGAGGATACGTATCTAGCTCACAATACGTGTTTGGTACCGTCCACTGAACAGATACGTACCAAGCACCAAGCGGAAGCACACGCTCAAACGGCTAAGAAAAAAAGTGCAAAAGGAACCAACTCCGGAGAACTGCAGATTTTCAGACTGACAGGGCTGCAAAGATAAATCTCAAAACCCCTTAAGAGAAGCTCCAAAAAATCTCCCAAAATTACCACACCTTCACAAGGCAATAGGGAACAACTCTAAAAAATTTTAGGCCAATTGGAGCAAGTTTTGACCATCGGACTGTCCGGTGGTTAACCACCGGACTATCCGGTGCTTACAGCCTGACACTCCAAAAAGATTCGAATCAAAACCCTACCAAACCAACTTCAAAAATTATGAAATTTTTACTGAAGGTTAATAAGGAGCCAAAGAACAACTCCACAAATTTTCAGCTCAATTGGACAAGTAATAAAATTCCTAGAGCCACCGGACTGTCCAGTGGTTAAAAACTGACAGACTAACCCGAAAAGAAAAATACCAAAACCAAGGAAAAACACCTCCAAATGATCTGAAATTTTTATGAGACCTTTATGATTCACTGATAAAGAGCTCTATAAAATTTCAGCCCAAAATTCGAAGGTTTGGCCCCTAAACAAAACAAGACTTGAAAGTGGACAGAATCAGCAAGAAAACTGGACAGCAGAAAATCTCACGCAAAAGCAATCCGAAACTTGACCAAACCTTCTCCAAACATCACGAAAATTGGCACAGGCTATCCTAGCCCCATTCCAAAGCTATTCCCAAAAGATCTATGGAAAAAGATCACGAGATTAGCGGGAAGTTCAGATCTCGTGAAGAGGTGAATATTTGGACAAGAAAGGAAAAAGCTCAAGTACAACTTGCTCGTGGCAATCCTTTGGGATTGAGATGTTCTAAGACGTAATTCCACGTCCTTGCAAGTCCAAAACATAAAGAAAACAAAGGATTCAACTTTGCCCAAAACAAACACCCAAAAGGCCAAGGATTGAAGCCAAAAACCAAAGAGAACAAAGGGAGGAGAAGCACACAAAGTTGCTGCACGAAACCACTTCGATTAGGAGTCTCAAAAGAGGTCTTAGGTCAGATTATAACGAAGGATTTCGTCCCAAGCAACCACCCTCACCTTCCCTCTTGATTTGGAGGCTAGACCTCACCCTAACCGTCCTAAACTTGGAGCTCAAAGCTTGAGGACGAAAATTACCCTAAGGAAATGAGAACCTAGCTGCCAAGACACCCTCTAATGACCAGCTCTTAGGCTATTTATACACCGGTTCAGTTTTGGCATTTTTACATATAAACCCCTAACACTAGAAACGCCCGGAGGGGCTAAAACAGAAAAGAACCCGAAATATCGGGGACGGACGACCACGATGAAGACTTGATCTTCTTAGCTTCCATGCAATCTTCGGATGTCCTCCACGTGGCCAGTAGTCCAATCCGCCTTTGCACCTCTGGTTTTGAAGTCAGAAACCGGGAAACTTTAGAAAGTCTCCGTCTGGGCCGGACTTGGCCCATCTTCTCTGTCTTGGCGAGTCGTGGCCCAACTCACCAAGCCTTGGGTAGCTTGGGTGGCGGTTTGGAGCCGAAACCGCCAAAGCCTCCCTCGCATGCCTTCGCGCCATGCACTCTGGTTGGAGCACCACGGTGGCACCCGGCTTCTCCAGTTCATCGGAGTTGCCTCGCGGTCCATCGGAGGGCTTACACCACCGTTGCCGATCCGCCTCTCCATGTACCGAGCTCCCATGGCCGACCGACGCCGAGCATTGCCTCCGGTCCATCGGAGGGCTTTTGCCTCAGTCCATCGAGGTCTTCATCATCTACCTCCAGTCCATCGGAGGGCCTCCCGTCCATCGGAGGGCTTGAGCTCGTTGACAATCACTCATCACACCAGGAGAGCAATGAGGCCGGTCCATTGGCTCTCAATCTCCCCCTTGATGAGTGCATTGTCAACACCTTCAACCTGTAACCTGAAATAGGGCAAAGACAAGAGAAAAGTGTAAAACCGAAAAAGAAAGAAAAAAAGAAAAAAAAAGTTGCTCAAAATGCCCAAGAACCAAATACAAGCAAAGAAACAGGGCACAATGAGACAACAAAAGAAAGCAAAGCATCGGCTCCTCAAGACAGAGGCAAAAGGCTCAACGCACTGATGCAAAGAGCATGCTAAAAGCTCAAACTCCCCCTGAAATGCATTCTCACAAATGCAATATGAATGCAAAACTCTCCCTCAACAAAATCTCTCCTGAGTTCTCCCCCTTGTCCATATTTTTAAATTTCTTCCCCTTGGAGAAGAGAAGTACACTAATCTTTCCCCAAATTTCTTTCCCTTGTTGACAATGGACACATCAAGGGTTCCGTGAACTCAACTCTCCCTGAACTAGACAACTCCCCCTCAAAATATGCTATGAAATGCAAGGAGCGTAACTGAAAGAGCTCAGAAGGAATGGAAAGCTAGTAATCACAAGTTCTAGCATACAGAGCAAGTGAGGGTAAGGAAGCATACAACAAGCTCAAATGAATCTATCTTACACATATCAGGAGTAAGCTTGTTTTTCAGGGTTAATAAAAAGAAAGCATCACCAACAAGAATAGCACCTAGCAAGATAGGCATGAACAACAAAATGCTAGCAATGCATACAAGGTGTGCTACTCTCAACCAAAGCATATACAACTAGCCATAAGCATTTTAGAGACTTGCAAATTTCAGATTTAGACCTTTGTATCTATAAGCAAGTTCTTTTTGTGCTAGGGGTTATTTACTTGTCTTTTGCCGCTTCTTACCAACCAATGCCAAGCCGAGACTCAAAGGACCATCAGAAGCTTAAGACAAGGTTTTGATCATACACAGCCTAGTCCAAGTTCATGTCAAGGTGCAATGACAAGCAGTCTCAAACTAGATCAGTGTGACAAGCAAACCCACCTGGATCTTTCTCATTATAGCACATAAGACACCACTTGTAAGCATTTGAATTCAGATTTCAATTTACGCAAGGTGTCATAAAAGTTTAGGCATTATCATAGCAAAGGCATACAACTAGCATATCCAGGTATGAAAAGATAGCATAGCATTCAACACTTCTACACATTCTAGGTAGCCAAATCAAGTAGTGATCATGGTTTTTGATTTACAAAGAATAAAATGACTTAGCTCACAGTTAGTATTCAACAGACTCAAGAGAGCTTAGCCAACCATGATCAAGCATGCATCTGTACAGACAAGTACAAACAAGTACTAACTCATCATTCCAAAAGAGCTCTAGTGCTAGTGAAAATGCATATGATAGAGTGCAATGCATGATATGATACAATATGCAAAAGAAACAAAGAGAAATAAAAGCATGATAAAAGCAAAAACTAAATTACAGAAGCTATTCCTTACTAAAAGGAATAGCATACTATCCCTGACTAAAAGAGATAGCACAATCCAAGCTCACCTCTCAGACGTGTAAAAACGTCAAACTCTAGGGACTTGGTAAAGATATTGGCCAACTGGTTTGCTGATATTACATGGATCAAGTCTATATCTCCCTTCTTATAGTGATCTCTCAGAAAGTGAAACCTCACGTCTATGTGTTTGGTTCTAGAGTGCAAAACGGGGTTCTTAGCTACAGAAATAGCAGAAGTATAGTCAACTAGGAGAGGGATTCTACCAAACCTAAGGCCGAAATCACTAAGGGTGGCTTTCATCCAAAAAAGCTGGGAGCAGCAACTAGCAGCAGCAACATATTCTGCTTCAGTGGAGGAAAGAGCTACACTAACTTGCTTACGGGAGGACCAAGAGACAAGAGAGGTTCCTAAGAGTTGGCATGTGCCGAAGGTTGACTTGCGATCAATCCGGCAACCAGCATGGTCAGCATCTGAGAACCCTCTAAGAGAAAGAGAAGAACCCGAGGAATACCAAAGACCAAGCTCAGTAGTGAATTTCAGATACCTGAAAATGCGCTTCACCGTTTGACGGTGAGAAGTCCTAGGAGAAGCCTGATAGCGCGCACAAAGACAGACCACGAACTGAATGTCCGGCCTGGTCGCCGTCAGGTACAGAAGTGAGCCAATCATCCCTCGAAATTCCTTCTGGTCCACCGCCTTCCCATCTTCATCAGCATCAAGCGCCGTGTTTGTACTCATAGGAGTTGTCATGGGTTTAGAGTCACCCATGTTAAACTTCTTGAGTATGTCCCTTGTGTACTTGGCTTGATGGATGAAGATACCCTCAAGGCCTTGCTTGATCTGCAGTCCGAGGAAGAACTGGAGCTCACCTATAAGACTCATCTCAAATTCTCTGCTCATCTGTTCAGCAAAACTAGACACCAAAGCGTGAGATGAACCACCAAAGATTATGTCATCAACATATATCTGAACTATCAGGGTGTCACCGCCACGACTCAACAAAAACAAGGTCTTGTCTGCTGAACCCATCACAAACCCAGACTTGAGCAGGAAACTCTTCAACCTAGCATACCAAGCTCTAGGAGCTTGCTTCAGACCATAAAGGGCTTTCCTCAACTTATACACCCGGTCTGGAAATCTAGCACTCTCAAAGCCAGGGAGGTTGTCTCACATATACCTCCTCCTCTATGAACCCGTTCAGGAAAGCAGACTTGACATCCATTTGCTGCAGTTTGAAGCCTTTAGAGGCCGCAAAGGCAAGCAAAATCCTAATGGCTTCCAAACGAGCTACAGGGGCAAAGGTCTCCTCATAATATATCCCCTCCTTCTGACAGAAACCCTGGGCTACCAATCTTGCTTTGTTCCTCACAACCATCCCATCCTCACCCTGTTTGTTCTTGAAAACCCACTTGGTACCTATAGGGCGACAGTTTGATGGAGGTTCAACTAAATTCCAGACATGGTTTCTCAAAGTTCTATAACTCCTCATGCATGGCGTTCACCTAGTTAGGATCAGATAATGCATGTGACACATCCCGGGGCTCAAAAGAAGCAACATATGCAGAGTGGGAGAAAAAGGCTAGAGAGTTAACCGAAGAGCGTGTGACACGCTGGTGAATATCTCCAATCATCCTGTGTGGAGGGTGATCCCGCTGGACCTGCCGAGATGGTACAATCTCGGAGGTCACCTCCCCTGCGTCCTCAGCGGTCCAGCCTCTGCATGAGCTTGCTGTTGGGGGAGTGAGGAGGAAACCGAGGGCAAGGGTCCTCCTTCATCATCTGAGCTCGTAGCAGAGGGGGCAGTAGCTGCAGCCGGTGCAGTGGCTCCTGCATCACCATCATTAACTGCACCTTCCTCATCCTCAAAGATGGGGGCGCCTTCTTCATCATCACCTGAAAGCTCAAAGGCAGGGGTTGTGCAGGGCATAGTTTCATTAAAAGAAACCTCACAAGTCTCAACAACTTGCTTGGCCTATAAAATCCACACACGAAAAGCCCTAAAACTAGAAGCATACCCCAGAAAAATCCCATCCAAACAACGAGACTCAAACTTGTCCAAATGACCCGCCTTCTTCAGCACAAAGCACATGCAGCCAAACGCTCGCAAATGCTTGACGCTGGGCTGCCTACCAAACCAAAGTTCATACGAGGTCTTCCCAAGGAAAGCTCGCAAGAAAATCCGGTTCGCAATGTAACAGGCCGTATTCACTGCCTCAGCCCAAAAGCGCCTTGGAGTCCTATGCTCATCGAGCATCGTCCGTGCCATCTCAACCAGTGTGCGGTTCTTGCGTTCCACAATACCATTCTACGGAGGGGTATATGAAGAAGAAAACTGGTGTTCAAGACCTAGGTCACGACAGAAGTTTTCGAAACGAGAGTTTTTGAATTCTCCGCCATTGTCACTACGGATAGCCCTCATGGCCTTTTGACTCTCGTTTCTCAAGCTCAGTACCAGATCCCGAACAAAACCAAACGCCTCATCCTTAAACTTCATGAAAAATAACTACGAGAACCGCGAAAAATCGTCCACAACGACAAGCACGTACCACTTTCCACTGACCAACGCTACCCAAGCGGAACCTACTGTATCCATATGGAGTAGCTCACCCGGATAGGACGTCATAACCTGAGACACAGGAATGTGAGAGGCGGCAACCATCTTGCCAGGACGACAGGGGTGGCAAACTAAGTCCTTCTCAGCTCTCAATTTGGGCAATCCTCGGATTAGGCCCATTGAACTTAACCTAACTAGCAGATCAAAGCTCAAGTGGCCAAGTCTCCTATGCCACTTCCATATATCAGCAGAAGGACTAGCAACCAAACAGCGCACAGGGCCAGAAACAGATGTGAGGTCGACCCTAAAAACCTGACCAAAAGGTAGCAAAGAGCAAACAAGGGTCTCCTCAGCATCAAGAACGCAGCACGCACCTTTCTTAAAACGAACCTCAAATCCTTCATCGAGAAGTTGCGAAACAGAAACCAAATTGAACCCCAAATTCCGGACAAAGGCAACTTCTCTCAGGGAAAGCTTAGCAGAGAGCGAAACAGAACCAACACCCATCACTTTACCTTGACCATTGTCCCCGAATGTGATGTACTCCTAGGTGCTTACCGGGTTGAGGCTGGAGAACCACTTGCGGTGCCCTGTCATGTGTCTAGAGCAACCGGAGTCCATGATCCACACGTCCTCCATGCCCCGATCCTGCAAAGTCAAGTAAAGCGACGGTGAGCAAATAGTCCGGCACTGGGGTTAGTCCTAAAACTGCTGTGCCAGTGCCGAGCCATCTGCTCAAAAGTGGGGTAAGCACAATCAAAGAAATCATCACGACGATCGGGATAACCACGACCTCCAAAGCGTGAACCCTCGAAAGCTCTCTCAAAGCCTCGGTCACGAGGTCCATAGCCGCGCTGAAAACGACTAGGAGCTCGGCCGGTAAAGCGTCTCTCACCACCAGGAGCACGAGCCTGAAAGCCGCCTCCTCTCTCACCACCGGCAAAGCGGTCTCTCATCTCACGGCGGTGGGGAGGATCTTGCCTACCACCCTGGTAGAACTGATCCTGGTTCCCCCAAGCTCTCTCCTGCCTCTCAACCCGCTTCATCCTGAAGCAAAACTCCTCTAGGTGGCCATTCCGCTGGCAAAACTCACAGCGGTAGACAGGCCTCCTAGGAACTGGGTTAGGCTAGGACTTGGGCATAGGTGGTGTGGCCTTGGGTGGCTCAGGCTGCTGGACTGGCTTCTTGCCCTTGGGCTTAAACTCTTCCTCAACAATCTTGTCCAGCTTAGACTTAGAAGGCTTGGGTGTCCAGTACTGCTTCTTTGGGGTAGCCTTGGGTGGCTCAAGGTAAACCCCATCAACAGTCTCTCCTGGCTGGATAGGTGCAGTCTTGACCTTAATTAGGGCACTCTTCTCACCCGAAGTGCTGCACTCTCCAAACCCAACACCACTCGTCTCACCCTCAGCTCTCTTGGTGCTCTCTATGATCATCTCTAGTTGGGGTTGCCTCGCATATACCCAACTGAGCACCTCTCTCAACCTGTTGTTGTCATTCTGCAAAGACAAGACCTCCTCCCTTAGGTCCTCCAGAACTACAGTCTGGATAGCACAAGTGTCACAGTCTAGGGAGAGAACAGCAGCAACTTTCTCCAACTTCCTAATGGTGGCATCCCTATCCACCAGTTGCATACTAAGGGTTAGGCAGTTCTCACAAGTATCAGTAGGTGCTGAAAACACCTCAAAGTCAGCTCTCAACTACTCTAACTCACCTCTCAAAGTAGGACAGACCATACATGCACCCAAAAGCGTAGGTCTAGCCCTAAGCTCCTCAAGCTCCATGAGCTGCCCCTCAAACGTCTCCTTCAGAACAGCTAGCTCTCTAGCTAGACAGGGGCAAGACTCACACTCAAGCTCTCCACTCAAAGTAGGCTCATCCAGTTTGGACTGGAGTTTGCCTAGCTCAGCCTTCAGCTCATCTATCTCCTCTACCCGCTTGGCATACCAATCTCTCTGGTTACCAAGCTCCGTCATGAAAGACTCGCAGGTAGGGCACTCAATCTCACTGGGTTGGGGTCTCACACTCCTCAACCTCTCATTCTCCTCTAAAGCCTCAGAAAGTTGGGCTTTCAACTTCTGCAGCTTCTTGGCTGCCTTCTCCAGCATCTTATCCTGGGCCTTAAGCTCTCGGCTGTTCTGCTCTAGCATCTCAAGGATTTCGGCTTGCTCAGGAGTTACCTCATTATCAGAAGAAGAGTTGCTGCCGTCATCCTTGTCCTCCTTGTCCTTAAGCGCCATGGAGCAAACCAAGCTCCTTTTCTCCTTGATCCTATGCCTGGACTTGGTGGAGACGAAGCACAAGCCAGCTGGACCGCCTTGATCGTTCCTCTTGTCCTTCCTGTACGTGATCTCCTCATCGCTTGAGCTCGACGAGGACGAAGAGGAAGAAGATCCGCTGCTGTAGAACCCGATCTCGGCGAAGAAGGCCTTGTCCCACTTCCGGTTGTCCTTCTGGTAGCTCTTGAAAGCCTTTCGGAAGTTCTTCTTGCCGAAGGGGCGCATGCCGGAGCCGTGCTTGCTGGAGTGGTGCTTGTCAAAGCCTGCCTTGCTGGAGTGGTACTTGTCGGAGTCGCGGGAGTAGCTCTTGCCTTTCTTGTAGTAGTCGTTCTTGTTGGGGCACTCGGCGATGAAGTGGCCGACCTCTCCGCACTCGAAGCACTTGGGCCGCTCTCCCCTCTTCTTGCTCATCCGGTTGTCATAGGCGCGCTGAAAGCGACTAGACACCAGACACAACTCATTATCCCCAAGCATCGCTAGCTGCTCCTCTGTAACAGACATCAAAGCAGAAAACGAGAAGTTGTGTAACATAGGATTAGTGACAGACTCACTAGAGGGGATAGCCAAGGCCAGACTCTTAGAACCTGTACAAGCGAGGGAATCCCTCATCTTGTAATCTACCTCGGTGGCCTTGAGCTTACTATAGAGCGCCTCCACTCCAATCGTATCATACCCTGCCGACTCAATGATTGAGTTCACCTTGATCTCCCATATTTTTCTGTCCAAAGCATACAGCAACTTGACAGCCTGCTGATGATCGGTATATGGAAGGGCAGCGGGGGCAGAGTTGACACGCAACTTGTTGATGATCGACTGAAATCGACCAAACAAGTCGTCTACTGACTCTCCCGGCTTCTGGACGAAATTCTCATATTCCCGCTGGTAAGTCTCCACAAGCCTAGCCTTAATCGTCGCAGTACCCTCATGGTGTGCACTAAGCAGAGACCATATCTCACGCGCAGTCTTAAGGTGACTCACTCTCTCATAATCCATAGGACCAAGCCCGGAGAAGAGAAAGTTAACAGCCTTGGCATTCGCCTCATGCTGAGCCACGATATCCTGCGTAGTACGCTCAGCGACTGGAAGCACCACAAAAGTCGTACTCTGAGTAGCATCCCATATGTCCTGACTCTGGCTAACAAGGAACGCCTCCATCCTACCCTTAGCCATCGGAGCCAAAGACGGGAATTTTCTCAGAGTATGTCATAGTCGCTACGGTTTCTTCACCAGTTAAGGTATAGGAAACCTAACCGGCTCTGATATCACTTGTAGGACCGAGACGTGCGACTAGAGGGGGGTGAATAGGAGCACTTGAAAACTCAAACTCAAACCCCCATCGCAATGCAAAACGGAAACAACGCCCACAACGAAACTAGACACCGTCCACTGAGAGGATACGTATCTAGCTCACAACACGTGCTTGGTACCGTCCACTGAACAGATATGTACCAAACACCAAGCGGAAGCACACGCTCAAACGGCTAAGAAAAAGAGTGCAAAAGGAACCAACTCCGGAGAACTGCAGATTTTCAGACTGACAGGGCTGCAAAGATAAATCTCAAAACCCCTTAAGAGAAGCTCCAAAAAATCTCTCAAAATTACCACACCTTCACAAGGCAAAAGGGAACAACTCCAGAAAATTTCAGACCAATTGGAGCAAGTTTTGCCACCGGACTGTCCGGTGGTTAACCACCGGACTGTCCGGTGCTTACAGCCTGACACTCCAAAAAGATTTAAATCAAAACCCTATCAAACCAACTTCAAAAATTATGAAATTTTTACTGGAGGTTAATAAGGGACCAAGGAACAACTCTATAAATTTTCAGCTCAATTGGACAAGAAATAAAATTCCTAGAGCCACCGGACTGTCCGGTGGTTAAAAACTGACAGACTAACCCGAAAAGAAAAATACCAAAACCAGGTCAAAACACCTCCAAATGATCTGAAATTTTTATGGGAGCTCTATGATTCACTGATAAAGAGATCCACAAAATTTTAGCCCAAAATTTGAAGGTTTGACCCCTAAACCAAACAAGACTTGAAAGTGGACAGAATCAGCAAGAAAATTGGACAGCAGAAAACCTCACGCAAAAGCAATCCGAAACTTGACCAAACCTTCTCCAAATATCACGAAAATTGGCACAGGCTATCTTAGCCCCATTGCAAAGCTATTCCCAAAAGATCTATGCAAAAAGATCACGGGATCAGCGGGCAGTTCAGATCTCGTGAAGAGGTGAATATTTGGGCAAAAAAGGGAAAATCTCAAGTACAACTTGCTCGTGGCAATCCTTTGGGATTGAATTGTTCTAAGACGTAATCTCCACATCCTTGCAAGTCCAAAATACAAGGAAAACAAAAGATTCAACCTTGCCCAAAACAAACACCCAAAAGGCCAAGGATTGAAGCCAAAAACCAAAGAGAACAAAGGGAGGAGAAGCACACAAAGTTGCTGCACGAAACCACTTTGATTAGGAGTCTTAAAAGAGGTCTTAGGTCAGATTACAACCAAAGATTTTGTTCCAAGCAACCACCCTCACCTTCCCTCTTGATTTGGAAGCTAGATCTCACCCTAACCCTCCTAAACTTAGAGCTCAAAGCTTGAGGACGAAAATTACCCTAAGGAAATGAGAACCTAGCTACCAAGACACCCTCTAATGACCAGCTCTTAGGCTATTTATACACCGGTTCAGTTTTGTCATTTTTACATATAAACCCCTAACACTAGAAACGCCCGGAGGGGCTAAAACAGAAAAGAACCCGAAATATCGGGGATGGACGACCACAATGAATACTTGATCTTCTTAGCTTACATGCAATCTTCGGATGTCTTCCACATGGCCAGTAGTCCAATCCGCCTTTGCACCCCCGGTTTTGAAGTCAGAAACCGGGAAACTTTAGAAAGTCTCCGTCTGGGCCGGACTTGGCCCATCTTCTCTATCTTGGCGAGTCGTGGCCCAACTCACCAAGCCTTGGGTAGTTTGGGTGGCGGTTTTGAGCCGAAGCCGCCAGAACCTCCCTCACACGCCTTCGCGCCATGCACTCGGGTTGGAGCACCACGGTGGCACCCGGCTTCTCCAGTCCATCGGAGTTGCCTCGCGGTCCATCGGAGGGCTTACACCACCGTTGCCGATCCGCCCCTCCGTGTACCGAGCTCCCGTGGCCGACCGACGCCGAGCATTGCCTCCGGTCCATCGGAGGGCTTTTGCCTCAGTCCATCGAGGTCTTCATCATCTACCTCCAGTCCATCGGAGGGCCTCCAGTCCATCAGAGGGCTTGAGCTCGTTGACAATCACTCATCACACCAGGAGTGCAATGGGGCCGGTCCATTGGCTCTCAAACCCCTGTGCCAAAGGTGAACCTATAAACAACGATTCCACATGACATGTTACTAGGATCTCAAAGACGCATGAAACAAGTAACGGACCTCATCAGAATCCAAGGGAGCAGACCTGCCGTGTCTTCTACCCTCACCGTTGTGATACAAAGGAGCTTGGCGGCGCCGGTAGAGCGCTGCGGGACGCGGCGCGGCGTCGTCTGCCCTGCGCGTGGTGCCGGGGTGGAGCCGCTTGGGCGGGAGCGAGGCTAGCAGCTCCCGCCTACCTGTGCGCCGGGCTAGGGTCGGAGGCGCCCGCCTCTGCGCGCTGGGATGGGGGCGGCAGCGCCCGGGGCTACGACGGCCGGCGAGTAGGGCCGAGGGCGGGTGGTGGCGCCGGGGGCCGGGCGACAGGCGGCGCGACGCGCGAGGATGCGACTGGGGGCGTGGCGGCCGGCGTCGGTGGGGGCCGGGCGACCGGTGTCGGAGGCGGTTGGCGGCAGGGGCACCGCGCGGGGGCGGCGGGAGGCAGGGGAGGTGGCGGCGAGTGGGTGGCTGTGCAGGGGCTCCGCGTCGGCGGCGGGCGGCAGGGGAGGCAGTGGCGGGCGGCAGGAGAAACGAATTGAATCGATTTGGGCGCCCGCTCTAAAGTTACGTGGTGTTTCGTCGACCAGGCTCCAAACCCACGAAAAAACTTTGTTTTGGTCGGCTCGGGCGGCCGACGAAAAAGTTGTGGGCCCAGTGCCCCTGCGGCGGCTCAGCTTTTTCATCGGCCTAGGGTAGGCCCACAAAAAAGTACGTTTTTTCGTTGGCTTAGGGAGTATGATACTTATCAGACAAATATTAGTATGTCCTGTAGCAACTCAATATTAATTCTAGCAAAAAAATGTGGCCACAAGGATTCGAACTACTGACCTACTGTTTCTCAAAATTTCAAAATAGTTTTTATTTGATACACAACTGAATACCTGTAAGAGACTCGACGCTTGATCCTAACATTCCGGGAGATACAAATGTACTTTAAAATTTGGTACTGAATAGAACTTTTTAACAAATATTCCCTTTTGGGTGGATAAATTTTAAAAACAAATTATTTTGAGTACATAATCCATCTCTACAAAAACATTTAAATTGATAAAATAATATATATAATTATTTTTTACCAGACCCTCCTTCTCAAGTTAGATTAGGTTCACCAGAGCGCCCATCCAACCCCGTCCATTCACTAATATAACTACCATTCTCTCTGTCTGCGGTGCCGCACAGTGTATGGACACTCCCATTTGGGCCCTTTGGTGAACCTAGTCACCCTGTAATTTTTCTCAATTGTGCTATGACAGTGCAACAAATTTAGCTCCTATCCCCACTAGATACATTACCATCCGTCAAAACAAAATCTTTGCTTTGACCCCGTACATATCTTCCGCTCCACATTCCACGCAAAAACTTCCCATCTCACTTCTTCTTCGTGGTAGTGTGTAGCCGTCGGAGGTACCAAATCACTAATCCCCCCTGCGCTGCTGAGAAAGGCCGATGACGCCCATTCATCAGGTACCGCCCAGGCGCAGAGGACGCAGGAGGCCGGAGGATGCGGCCACGTGCGGAGGAGGACGCGGCCACGCGCGGAGGAGTACGATGGAGGCCGGAGGATCGGCCTAGGCAGAGGCGAGCGGAGCTAGGGGTGCCCAGCGCAGAGGACAAGGCCGCCGTGGACGAACAGTCGCAGAGGACATGGACCTGTGCGGCGTAACCGTCCTAGATACGCAAGGCTGTGGTGGCCGGCGGTCAGCGTCCTAGGAGGACAAATAAGACCACAGCTGCCCCCTCTGCCGCTGCTGGCATCAGTAAGACTGTTCGCCTGTTTCTTGTGGACTCTGCCTTTGCTTTCCCTTTGTCATCTATCCTCTTTTCAGGTCTACTCTCCCTTGTTCATTTCTGTAAGAACAATGAATTAAAGTTCTTTCCCTTGTCCGCTTTTCTTTTGGACGCGGAAATGCTAACCCTAGCCATTTGTGTGTTAATGAGTTTTCTATAGATCCATCAAGCAGGTGTGCACGAGCAGATACCCAACGAGGCTGCTGGGGCTCAACGTACAAATCTTTTTTTATATTAGAGATATTGTGTAAACCTTTTAACAAATGCTATTTTTCTATTGATTCTTTGATATTTGATTGGCAGATCGTTCAGTTTTTACAAAGTTTGTGCTCAGTCAGTCAATGAGGATTATCTTCTCAACTATTTTCATTGCTGAGAATCCCATCTCTACCTGGCGGTTCTCTCCACTTTCTGCCAGTGCCGGTTCTTTGTACATATACTAATTCATATGATTTTCTTCTTTTTGCATTAGGACTTTCAATCAATTCAAGCAAACAGACAAGTTGTTGTACGTAAAGTTGAATCTATGCAAATTGGAAGCTATTTACTCTACTTTTATTAGTATTGCATATTTTTTTCGTCACATCTATTTGATCCCTGCCGTTTCATTTGCCTCTATTTGATCAGATGGAACAGTGACAAGGAACCTTTTCATAAAAGGAAGTTTCAGGTATCAAATTTTGCTCAATCTATATTAAAAAATTAATATATTAAAACATGCTTGGATATATCTTGTAGCACTGTTCTAATGGTGTTCTGAAGTGGCCTAAGGCAAGCCTTTAATTTAGTTCTCACTAGACATGCTAACTTTACACCATGCTGTGAACAATACACTTGCAGATATCTTATTTATGTTAAAGAAGAAACATTACACTAACTTACATGTAAATCAATTTTAAAAGTGTTTGAAAACAATAGTAGTAGTCTGGATTCAGTTCATATATTACGTAAATATGCAGGGATATAGATCTGAATAGTTCTATTATGATCATCTTTATTACCTGGTACACTAGAAAATAATACTTATAGGTTTTCCTATAATGGTATCACTCGCTACGTGAAAAATCTATCTGTAGGTATGCTTTGTTTATATAATAGACACATTTTATTTCGTATCTACATCAATATTGACATGTTTTTCTAAAGCGTGCTAGGAGCGTCTTCGCAAGCACCGTATCAGAGATTGTAGAGACGGATTACCATAGCGTATATATAGTTGATTGAGATGTTTCATATAAACATTATATGCATGTCTATGCATTTTGATACACTTTTATAAATACATTTATACAACGTGTCTATTGACGTAGTTACATTTTGTAAAAACGCTTTAATATGTATTTAAAAATAGTAAAAAGTATTAATCACTAGGCAAGTGCTAAGAATTGAACTCATGACCTCATACCTCTTGTAATGCCTCACCACCACTAGACCACCATATATCACATATGAATAGTTAAGTAATGCACTCTTTTTATAATTACCATTCATGAATTTCAATTTTTCAATATCGTGTCAAATAACGTCTTTATGTCCCTATAGACACGCTTATTTGATACACTTTATATGTGTCTCTATGCTATTGACGGTTGAAAATGTGTCTTAATTCGTCTTTTAAGTTGTATCAAAAAACATGTTTACATGCATATGCATGTTTTTTTGACACGTTTGATGTCATGTGTAGATGCTACTGATGTTAATAGTGTAGCTAACTACGTGTCATGTTGAGATGTTTTAAATAACATGACAACAAGCGTCACTTCATGTCTTTTGACACTCTAATCGTGTCTAATATCATGTCAATTTGAGACATTCTAAAAAACGTGTCAAAAAGCATGTTTACGTCTTTTGTGCAGTGACGCTTTAGCCAGCGTTGCTACCAAAACGTATCTAAAAGGCCTTTTTCTTGCGGTGACTTTGACAAAGGGTTGTCTTCCATATTCTCTTCCATCCCGCTAAATATTTTTTTACATCCATGGGCATCTATCAATAGTGCATCAGGTTTTTGATTCTCTAGACGAAAAACAATGTTTCAATATTTTTTTACCATTGCAGGTCCTAAAGATGGATTCAAAAATGCTTACATTGGCATAGCAGACAAAGATAGAAGACAATATTTAAGCGGTTTCGTAGGTTCGACATATTGAAGAATGTGTCTTGAATTTTTTCTGCAGTGTAGTGTGTGCCTAAACAGGAGTCCAGTGTTTTTATTTTATTATCATAGCAAGAATTATTTATACACCTTATGTGCAGAATGTAGTTATGGATCAAATGGCAATATGTAATGTGACTATACATTTTAATATAGTATTTATATGGTTATTTGTCCTATGCGTTCTACAGATTGTTTACAAAATAACAAAATCAGTGGATATGTATTCCTAAATATTAATTATGATTCAAAAAATATTTATTTATTATTGATGGTTTATTCGTTGCAACGCATATAAGCATTGCCACAATTGCATCATATATGATGCAAGAACCTATATAAAAGTGGTCTATCATGTACTCACCAACGCATGTAAGTGTTGTCGTAGCCGATTAATATCCATTGCAACGCATATATAAACGTTGCAGTTGCCCTTGCAACGGCAGCATAGGCAACGCATAATTATACGTTGGTATAGGCCATACCAACGCTTATATGGTCTTTTAACAACACATAATTGCGTTGGTATAGGGGGGGTTCATTTTGTAATGACCAGAAGCGAGAGAAATCATGTAGTGGGGATCCCTACTTTAGATATAAAAGATTGCATGTGTACTCAGCTGGGCGGCGTGGCTAGAGGTGTTAACGGGGATCCGATACCCGGTTACCCATGGGGAGCTTCCCTGTTAGGGTTTAGGTACGGAAAGAATTTGTTCCCCATGGATACAAATATGGGAGAAATTCTTCCCCCATTGGGTATGCGGGTATGGGTCTGGGGAGGCAACATCCGAATCCGATTACCAATGGAGAATGTACACCAGTAAAATTTGATTTTTTTTGAGAAACATAGTACAAACGCAGACGTCCACACACGCACGCACACTCACCCCTATGACTGTACGCACGTACACTCTACCTCTATGAGCACCTTCGAAAGACTGGGCCAGCAGATCTCCGAGGTCATATGGCTTGTTTTCATTTTCACATTTTCACTTTTTTATCAAACAGAAAATGTAACGTGCAGTTTCATGTAGGACTGTAAGTGGGCCTCACTTGTCATTGAGTAAAGAGCGCGATGAATACAGAAGACAAGCGTGGCTCCTGGATTTGGCAGGCCGTGGGCTTTGAGGGTCTGCTTGGTTGGTTGCTAAACCTTTTGCAGGCCAAAATTTTAGCTTAGTTGACCGTGTTTGAATCTAAACTAAAATGTCCTTCGTCTCTACAAGTTCCTGCGGCGTCTTCGTTTGGAGTTCGAGCAGCTTCAGGCTCAGTTGCTCGCCCATTCCCCTTTGCCATCCATGGTAGAGGAAACCTTGACTCTGGCTGAGGAGATCTGTCTTCAGGGTGTGTTTCCGTTTTCCTCGACAGTCCTAGCTGCTCCGAAAGCCCTTACCACATGTGCTCCTGCTTTGACTCCGGCACCGACAGCAGGGCCTGCTACCTTAGGGGGCACTTTTGCTACTCTCTTATGTCGTTACTGCAAAGCGAAGACCCACACCATCGAGCAGTGCAGGAAGCAACGTACTCGCCGCAGGGGTGGCACCATGAGTGGTGCTCCTCCTGCTTCGCACCAGTCGGTGGATGGAGCGCATGGAGCATCTTTGCGCCGCTCCGTCAGCTGCCTCCGTGGTCTCCTCAGTTGCCACTCGTCTGCCGCAGTCAGGTGCCCAGCCATCTCAGTCAAGTACTCGAGTGCCTTGGATTTTTGACTTTGGAGCTTCTTTCCATATGACACATGATCCTATATATCTATATAGATGGAGGCCATTAAGATCATATCTCAACATGCAAGCTATCTACATCATCATCATCCACTAGGATACTTTATTAATAGTAATATTAGTAATATTTGTCCTTTCGATCACTTCGGCATTAATTCTCACAACATAAACACAAAGATGATCAATCATTTAAAAGTCAATCTCTCTCAACTAAGATGAATAAGGTATCAAGTTTAATGTGTTTAAAGAGTAGTATGTTCAAAAATAACGTGTCACAGTCAATCTCTTTCAACTAAGATGAATAAGTTATCAAGTATAATGTGTTTAAAAAATAGTACATTAAAAAATAATACATCAAAGACAATCAATTATTTAAAAGTCAATATTTCTCAACTAAGATGAATAAGCTATCATATATAATGTGTATAAAATATAGTACATTCAAAAATAATGTATTTGAAAAAAAATTATCATACCACAAGATCAATTTTTAAAAGTCAATCTCTTTAAACTAAGATGAATAAGTTATCAAGTATAATGTGTTAAAAATATTGTCATACCATATAAAATAGTATATTTTTATTTTCAAAGTCTACCTCATCTTTAAGTCCATTAATTTAGAAATCACGTGACTTTAAAAATTCCGGCAGCCCCCACAACGTGTCGATTAAGGTGAGTCCTACTTTTCACGTATTATTTATTTTTCTATTAGCCTAAGTTTCTACTAATAAGGATTGTCAAATACATGCTCAAGTCATTCTCCTCTTCGGTTTACTATACAACTGTATATCCTTTTTTTTCCTCACACATATATACACAGATAAACCCATCATGCTTTAGTCATTGTAATTCATTCAATAGCAAATTGAATTTACTCCTTGCATCTCACATTCATTCGTGCATTAATGTCCATATACTTTTTAAATGTAAGACTTTGAATTATATGAAGGCACTTGCCCTTCTTCCCTAAATAATTATGTAATATCCCCTTCTGCAGGACATCAGGACATAAAAGGATAGGTAAATGGAGTCCTCTGTGTAACTCTTTGATTCACGTATTGTTAATTAGGAAGCGCACCCAAAGGTAATAAGTTGTCATGACTAGAGATGTGTTGCTTATGCCATAACGAAATATCCACTCCACAGATCTTTTTAGTAGTTTTAATTGGATAGATTTATTAGAATTATTATTAGAAGCTGAGTACTGACAAACCCATGGTAGTTCCATCGTTCTGTTTTTTCTATCAAATGAACATTTGAATCAATACTATTCTTTTCCTCAAAACAAATATTGAAATGACTTTTTAAGTCCCGCTGCAACGCGCGGGGAAATCACCTAGTTTTACTGATATGTGATGTTTGATTCCATCATCAGCTTCTTTATTTGAACACTGCTGATGGTACTTCACATCCTATTCTTAGTCATGGCACACTTCACACTTCCTAGTTTCATGTTCCTTCTGTCTCTCATGTTCCTGATCTTAATTTGCAGTTGTTATCAACTAGTCAAATTACTGATCATGGTTGCTGTATCATTCTTGAGTCTGACTCTCATTCCGTTCAGGATCGTCGTACAGGGACCCTGGTTGGTACTGGCCGCTGGCTCCATGAGCCTTCTCATCTTTGGGAACTCGACTAGCTTATCCATCCTTTAGCTTCCACTCGATGCCAGTCTTCTACTACCACTGACGCTACAGCTTTTGCAGCCACCATCTCAGTTAGCTTTGCTCAGTGGCATCATCCTCTAGGTCACATGTGTGGTCCTGTCTTTCATCTCTAGTCAACAGTGGTGCTCTTGGGAAGGTTTCTAGTGATATCTTCCTCCCCTGTATGGGCTGTAAGCTTGGCAAGAAGCTACAGCTTCCATATCCTAGTAGTCAGACTATGTCTACTCGACCTTTTGATCTTGTTTACTCTGATGTATGGGACCTTGCTCCTTTTGTTTCTAAAGGGGGACATCACTATTATGTGATCTTTGTTGATGATTTCTCTCGCTTTACATGGGTGTACTTCCTAGTTCCATAGCTTAGGTGCTCATTGCTTATCAGGCTTTTGCTACTATGGTTCGCACCCAGTTCGATTCTCCTGGCGCCGACTCTGCAGGAGAGTATTTGTCTCGCTCTCTTCGCCTGTTTCTCTCTGAGTAGGGTACACTTCCTCAGTATTCTTGCACTTGTGCTTATGCTCAAAACGGTGTTGCTGAACGCAAGCACCATCATCTTCTTGAGACTGCTCATGCGTTATTGCTAGCCTCTTCAGTTCCTCCTCAGTTCTACAGTTGCTCCTCAGTTCTAGGCTGAAGCTATCTCTATAGTTGTTTACCTTGTGAACATTCAGCCTTCTACTGCTCCTCATGGCGTCACTCCTCTTGAGCACCTTTTTGGTCGATTACCACATTACAGTCATCTTCGTTCTTTTGGTTTTGTCGCCTTTGTTCTTCTTTAGCCTCGAGAGAGAACAAAGCTCACTGCACAATCGGTCCAGTGTGCTTTCCCAGGCTACGACTCTCAGCGTAAGGATATCATTGTTGGGACCTTTGATGAGTCTTGTCCTTTCTTTGCTGGTCATTTATCCTCTTCTCATTCCTTTGAGTTCCTCAGCTTCGGTTGGTCTCCCTCCTATGATTGTTTTCCACCGCCCTCACCTATTTTACCACCACGTCCTCCACCACCTCCACCCCACCCCACCATCCTCACCTACTTTACCACCACCTTCTCCACCATGTCCACCTCCACCTCCACCACCTCCGTCACATCCTCCAATTCTTTTCCACTACACTCGACGTCCTCGTCCTCCACCCTCAGCTAGCCCTTCTCCCTCTATTCTTGGTGGGCCACCTCCATGATATGATCTTTGTGATCATAGCACGCTCTGTCGTCCTGATCGGCTTGGTTTTGTAGAGTCTGCTTCTATTCTCTCTAAGCCTACCTCGTACGTGAAGCGCTTTCCCATCCTGAGTGGCAATTTGCTATGGCTAAGGAGATTGTTGCTCTTGAGTGCACTGGCACTTGGGATCTTGTTCCCCTTCCTTCTTCTGCTACTCCTATCACGTGCAAGTGGGTCTTCAAGATTAAGACTCACTCTGATGGCTCCCTTGAGTGCTATAAAGCGCATCTTGTTGCACGTGGGTTTCAGCAGGAGTATGGGTGTGACTATGAGGAGACCTTTGCTCCTGTTGCCCATCGGACCACCATTCACACTCTTAGTTCTGTTGCCTCTATTTGCCGATGGGTTATCTCACAGCTTGATGTGAAGAATGCTTTTCTTTATCATGAGTTGCATGAGGAGGTGTACATTCATCCTTCTCTTGGTTACTCAGTTCCTGATGGTCATGTTTGTCGGCTTCACCGCTCCCTCTATGGCCTCAAGCATGCTCCTCGTACCTGGTTTGAGAGATTCATCTCTGTTGTCACCGCTGCTGGGTTTGTTGCCAGCCAGCATGATCCTGCTCTTTGTCCACACTTCACCTCGAGGTCACACCCTCATTCTTCTTTATGTTGATGATATGCTGATCACATGTGATGATCTTGATTACATTGCCTTTGTGAAGGCACGTCTCAGTGAGCAGTTCCACATGGTCAACTCTACACCTGATGGTTATTACCTCTCCCAGCGAAAGTACATTCAGGATATCCTTGACCATGCTGGTCTTATTGATCACCGCTCTGTGGACACACCCATGGAGCTTCACCTTCGTCTTCGTGCTACAGATGGTGTTCCTCTTGAGGATCCCACTCGCTATCGCCATCTTGTCTGCAGCCTTGTCTATCTTGGCATCACTCGTCTTGATATCCATTATGTTGTCCACATCATGAGTCAGTTTATGTCTACTCCCACGAACATCCACTATGGTCACCTTCTTCGTGTCCTTCGGTATCTTCAAGGTACCACTGACTGGTGCCCAAGAACATGTCACTGTCAAGAGATGAAGCACATCCAGTCTCTACTCGTTTTCTTTGGTTTTATTTAACTTAGATGCTCTCGTTAGGAGGGTTTCGAATGTTGACTTTCCAGGTTGTCGGATTGATCACAAGTCGACTTCCGGCAAATGCTAGTTTCATTGGTCTTTTTTGTCTCGGTCCTCTCACTAGTAGTCCAGTGTAGCCCAATCTACCATGGATGTTGAATATGTTGCTGCCGCTAGATACTGCTCCTAGTTGCTCTGCATGAAAGCTACCTTGAGAGATTTTGGCCTAACCTATGGAGGATCCCACTCTTGTGTGATTCCACCTCAGTTATAAGTGTTGCCAAGAATCCCATCTTACACTCCAAGATCAAATACATAGACGTGGCATTCTACTTTCTGTGATATCACTATGAGAAAGGTGACATAGTTCTAATCCATGTAGAATCTCATAACTGCTTGGCCGATATTCTCACTACATGATTTTGAGAAATTTACATGAAATACAAGTGTGATATGCTATAGAGATTTCTTATGTTTCTAGATATGTCATTTCGATCTTGCTATTGTTTATTGATTCTATATCTTCAAGATATCTCTAGACAACATTTAGTTGCTATATAAATATATCTATTTGGGTGTCAACCTCCGAGAAGCTTTTCTAAGCCATAGGCCGCGATTTGCAGGTTGCCTGCACTGGCTAAGAGTAATCACACTTCGTAGTCTAATATTGTGGGGGATAGATATCCCCTGAGTCCTCATGAAGTGTATTCTCTACATGGGCCGTCAGAAGGCCCAATCCAGGACAAGGACTTGTAACCTAAACCGTCTAGCAGACATAAAAGGAGACCGACTTGTAACCCAAGCCATGCCGGACAATATAACGCGGGATAGGGACCTCTCCCGCACAAGAGACAACTCTCTCCACCTCTCCAACGCACCTCATATCTCATACAATCGCATCACTTCCATCCAAAAAAAAAACCAGCCTTCATTGTAATCTCGAGAGAAATCAATACAAACAGCCTCAAAGAGGACGTAGGGTGTTACGCATCTCGCGGCCCAAACCTGTATAAACCTCATGTTCTGTTGCGTTCTACGCAAACCATCGAGCTACGATTGATCTCAGTGGCCATAAAAGCACCTCGTGACATATCCCGTGGTGCACTGCCGGTCTAAATCCCCGACAAATATGACCAGTGCCTATATGCTACATGTGTACGCTTTTCGAACCAACATGCCTCGAGTAGCGAGTTTCCTTGTCGTGGTGTATGCATGACAACCAAATATATAGCTATTGCCAGTTCTATCTTATAGATATTGTAAGTTTTTCATCTTATCGATATTGCCAGCTCTATCTTTACCTTAGAGATATCATCAGTTCGCTCCTAGGTTTCTATATAAACAAGTCTAGTTGGCTTCAATCCTTCAATACATTGCAATACAAACCACCATATACCTTTGCTTATAGTGTCACCAAGAACTTGAAAAACTAGTTTCATGTCGCTTCATAATATCCATGTTCTCGTTGTTGATGACAGCCGCGTCGATCTTCTTCTTGCAACGAGCATGTTTAACTATTTCAACACTCGAGGTATTGTGGTTATTAAATTTTCCAAAATCACTATGCAGTTAGTAGTCATTATGTTATACATATTTTTGCCAATCGAAATTATTTTGCAGCTGTTTCTTGGATATAAACACTCATGTTGTTATGCTAGTTTGGTGCATCTTGAACTACCCAGTAAATAGGGATTTTGAACATGTTATGCATCGTTTATAGATAGTAGAGATAAAATCATATTGAAGCTATATTATTTTCATGTCCTTTGTCCTTCTTTACATGAGCCAAAAGTGTGTTGATATTTTTATTATAATTAGTGACTGCTGTTCAGAGTGCCATTGAAGCCTTGGATTTCCTCGATGTGGTATGATATTATTGTTTACTATAGTTTATGAAATTTTTTAACTTATTGTGGTTGTGTGCTATATTTGACATGTTGCACATCATCATTTTCATGCATAGCATCATGCCGATGTAGACTTGGTTGTGACTGACTACTACATGCCAGAAATGACTGGCTACGATTTGCTTAAAGAACTGAAGGTGAGCCATTGTAGGACATTTCTAATCTTGGTCATGGTTGATTTCAATAATTGATCTAATTCCCGAAACATATTGAAACACTAAAGCAACATTGTATTTTGGCAACTCAGGAATCACCAATACTAAGGGATATTCCAGTGGTGATTGCATGTACTGAGATGGTCCCTGAAAGAATCTTTGCGTGAGTAAAACCAAAATTATCAATTATACAATTTTCTAAATATTTCTTATATAACTCCTTAAATAAATAATATATATTCATGTACTTAGGTGCATAGTTGGAGGAGCAAAGGACTACATCATGAAGCCTATCAAGGTTGCGGATGTGCCTCGTCTTCTTAGCTACATCTGATGAGCTCAAGGGACATCATAAATAAATATGAAATGCAAAGCCATTCTGGCTTGGGATTATATATGATAATATGATATATTAATAATGCTTAGATGTGACCATGTGTGGTCGTTATATGTCATCGTTTGGGATTGATACAATGTAACCTTTTGTAGAGCTTTTAAGTTCTTGTGACGTGTCTACAAATTAAATCCATGTCTTTAGACAATGTTAAGATTTCAGTGTCTCTTAGCTTCCCATTTTGTCAAAAACATTATAAGAAACAATGCAATAGCATCGTGCTAAAAATTTTTTCTTTGCTTGCATGCTGCATATCATCTTTTTACAAAAACATATGTAAGTTTCATGAAGCCAAGCTAAAATATATGATAGCGGTACATCACTAGCCTTTGTTATTCAAGCACGACAGAGGTTGTTGAACAAGGTATCATGTTATAACGATTTTCTTAAGGGACAGTATTGTCATCTCAATGCCTTTCTTAATAAATATTTAATAAAAATGGTGCTTCATTAGAAATTGTATTTATAGGAGAAAAATTAAAAAGGAAAAAAATGTCAGCCTTTCCTGTCTTACACTGGACGAAAATTAATTAGGATACACATCTCTTGACACCACATGTTGGGATCTATTAATTGCTTGTTCGGCACTGCTATGGACCCTTATTTGCTCATGCATTGCCACTACCATCGTCACTAGTCTTACGCTCCACCATCACTACATCATTCATGCACAAGTGTCAGTGTTTCTAGCATAGCTTAATGCCAATCCACATATATAGATCAGCCATAGAACTAAGTGATCCTTACGCACCAGTCCACACACACACACACACACGATGAGAGATGATGACGAGGGTGGAGGAGGGAAGGAAGACGACACGAAAAGCCATGAGGTGGCTGGGAATAGGGTCAAGACTTTAGTGACCAATTTCTTGTTAGGGAGCATGTTGCTTAGGACACCAGTGACTCCTCATACCTCAAAGAAACTGCAAATGCATTTGATGAGCATCATGACATCTCTTTGTGCTTAAATGATGTTCTGAGTGTTAATTCTTTGCTTAGGAACAAATAAAATAGGAGTTCAAACTCCAAAGTTTATACTAGGGGTATATTTTAAAAACTAATTTCTATAGTTGATAGTTCATATCCCAATTAGGCTAAGCTAAGAACATTTTCAAACACAACTACTTAAAATGCCATAGAGCATTGAATTTTCATGCAAATTTGATAGACAAACCTTAGAAAGGTTTAAAAACACCCCTTGCGCCACATCGCCCAACCCTCCCAGCTTGGCCCACTCTGCAACACACTCTGGCACGCTTCGCTCGCAAGCCATGCGTAGGCGTAGCCAACCATTGCCTCTGGCCTAGACCAGCAGCGCCCACCGGCTAGCCACGTCCCAAGGCGAGACCAGGGAAGCTCTCCCTTTCTTGCCTCGCTAATGTGTGGGGCACGCCCTGTCGTCACGTTCCTCTCACCTCCTGTATAAAAAGCAAATGTCTTGCGCCTATTATTGCTTGCCATTGTCTGCCGCCATCCACAGCCACATAGGCTCGTTGTGGTGAGCGTGCCCACATCAGCACGCCGTCATCTTCGGCATCCAGAAGCGTTGCTTTGGCCCTGTCGCTCACCACGCACACCATGCCCAGTGATGGCATTATGTCCAATATTCATATAGCCAAGGTCTAACTCAAGATGGAGTCCCAATCCAAATTCAAGACGAATTCAAATTCCTTCGCGAGCCCAGTTTGGACTGCAGGAGTAGGCTTTATGAAAATAGATGCCTAGTCGACGGAAAGCTAAGGTAATAAACTTTCCAACTAAATTCGTCATATGCAAAAATACACTCAGAATTAACAAGAATCTTCGAAATGGATAACCAACAGAATCTAACTAGATGTTTGTTCTATATGTTTTTGGCCTGCTAGCCTTACGCCCTGCGGTTGTGCAGCCACTTGATGGCGATGGGGTTTCCCGATCTTACATGAGATGGACATAACTATGGATCCAATTTCCGATAGAGAATTGGCACACGTGATCTATTAGAGAATTGGCACACATGATCTAGTTTTCGATCATCATGACTCAAAAATATTGCAATTGGAGCACAACATAATTGTCCTCACCATGGACACTTACCCCTGCCTGCAAATTGAATAACACAAGTAAGAACACAGTAGATGCAAACTGAAATTGTGAATCAAATTAATTAAGCATATGAACTTGTGGTTGCACACACGATGAATGAATAAAGTGCCTAAGAAAAGCCTATCTTATATAATGACAATTAACAAATATACGAACAATAGAGGGCTCGGGGCTAGCTAATTGGCCTTAGGGCATACAAGGCCTACGAGCCCAAAACAGACATCGCAAGGCCTAGCCAGATTCTAGACGCCATCTTATTTCAACAATTGTGGCCGATTTAAGCGTATTTTGGCATTGTACTAGTTGGGTTGAAAAGCTCATGTCCTTATTTTTCTGAGGATATATGGAACATCCAAGATGGAGTCCACATGAGGCTAGAGCATCAGTTTTCATGAAACCTACTCTTGTAGTACGAACTAGCCTCGTGAAGGAATTTGACTTCATCTTGGATTGGGTTTGGGACTCCATCTTTGTAATATACCGTATTTTCAAAAATAAAAAAATCTGAAAATTTTCAAGTTTTTTGTTACACTACTGCAATAATTTGCAACAGGAACGGTGCAAGAACCACTACAGAGACGGTTTTGCAAAGTGTTCCTATTCGTGGGTTCCTGTAGTAGAACCCAATGTAGGAACAGTTCAAGAACCGCTTCTGCAGTATCCTCAGCAGAAACGGACCATGGTTTGAACCGCTCCTACAGTGTGCTCAGCAGGAACGGGCCATGGTTTGAACCGGTCCTGCAATGTGCTCAGCAGGAGCGGCTCATAACATGCCCCGCTCTTGTTGTGTACAGAAAAAAATAAAAAAAAGCAGCACCCTGCTGCTGGTAGGCTGCCGCCGCCACGCGCCCCGCCGCTTGCAGGCCGCCGCCGCGCGCGCCCGCTGCCACGCGCCTGGCTAGTCACCGAGAGCCATCGTCACTCGCAGGTCGCGCCATGCCGCCGCCGCTCGCCTCACAAGAATGAGCCCTGTGACCGGGTACACGGACAGATGCGGTGGTAGAAGAGACAAAAATCGAACGAGGATTCAAAACCAGAGGCATGTTTCCTGGATCGCTTGCATTCAGCATAAGTCCGAAGGAGATTGAGAAGAAAATAGCAAAAGAAAATCCAAAAGAGATCCACACGCCACACACATGCATGCACTGCTACAGAAATGGCTAGCAGCAACACTACCCTTGGAAGTTTAGGAACCGCTGAGAAAGATGTCCGCCCCTGCTATACTCAGGGTGGATCCAAACTTTTCCACCGTTTTTAGTACATCGTTACAAGGAACGGTTCAAAAAATGCACCATCCCTATAAATAGCAGAAACTTCTTGCTAAGTGAAATAGCAGGAATGCCTGTAAACAACGACCGTTCCTGCTATTTATAGATCGGTGGCTGTTTTCAACCATTTCTGCTATTTCACATGCAGGAACGGACGGTGTTTCCGACCGTTCCTACTAAGTGCTATAGCAGGAACGCCTGGAAACACCGACCGTTCCTGCTATTTATAGAACGGTGGCTGTTTTAAACCGTTTCTGCTATTTCACACAGCAGGGATGGCCGGTTGACTGGACCGTTCCTGATAAATGGCAGAAACGGTTGATTCTTTGACCCGCATCTGCTAATTCCACCACAATATACACCCCTTCTTTTTCCTCCTCGTGTTTCTGTGTCCCTGGAGGAAGCTTGGGCTCATTAATGGCGCCCAAGAACTAAGAAATAGAGGGGTAGGTTTTCTCTCTGTTTCCTTTGGGGTCCATGCTAATTGAGGTATGGCTACGCTATCACTGAAGCTAATTTGTTTATCAGGTAGCAAATGATGTTGGATTTTAGAAAGTTCTTGCATGCATGTTTTCTCTCATACATATGGCAATTTCTTTCTAGATGTAGGTGTACATGTAGATATATTTAGAACCAAGCTTTGGTAACTATGCATATACACTCTCTCACTCAAAGTATAGTGATTAATTTAGCTCAAATTAGAGGGTATATCACATTAGTTTGAGTTTCTAGATCTAGAAAGCTACGATGAGGCCCTTCCTTAATTACAAGCTTATTTACTTTTAAGTAAAAATAGAAGCTATTAATTTGTTAGCATTATATAGCTATGTATATATGTTAGAAGTATGGTGATTATTTTAGCTCGAAGCTAAGTAATGTATATATGTATCACATTATCTAGAGTTTCTAGCTAGATCTAATTAAGATAACCTAGCTAGGAAGGCCCTTTTGCAATCTTAATTACTTGTGTGAATAGAAGTTATTATATTAGTTTTTGTTTTTACATAACTAATTAGAATAATACAGACTCTGTTAAGCTATCGAACAAAACAACACCTTGCATTGGATACATCTTTTTAATGCATTGATTTTAATTTTATAGATGGACCGCGCGTGGATGTATGACTGGCAAAGGCCGGAGAAGAATTTCCGTGACAAGTTAGAAAAATTCATTGAAGCTGCAAAGAAGGATGCTATGATTAAGGGGGTTCCTCATATCTGTTGCCCATGCAAAAAGTGCAAGAATCTTGAGGTTTATTCAGATCCGGTGACAATTAGATCGCATGTGATTGTTCACGGATTTGTCACAGACTACTACATCTGGACACATCATGGAGAGGAAGATAGTTCGGGCGTAGGAATGGATCGTACCGACCAGGACACATCTAAATTCATCGTTCAGGATCAGAATATGAACGATCTTGAGGAATTCTTCGATGCTGATGACCTTCAAATGTTGGATAGTAGAGGCGATGGTAGAGATGCTGGTTATTGTGAACCCGTACCTTCTTGTAGTATCGACGGCATGTGTTTTGGTGAAGAAATGCTGATGGTAGATATCCTTCTTGAGCATGTGTAAGCATCTAGGCCCCTAGTTGGTATTTTGGTAATTAATGACAACATATGTGAACTAACAATTCCATTGAGAGTATTGAGAATATAGAGATAGCTCCCCCTAAATATGTGCATCATTCAATAGTCTTTGTTTTTCATGCACAATTTTCAAGAAAATCCAGCGGAGCTCCCCCTACATAGAGGTGATCGAGGGATAGAGAAACCAACAAATACAAGATATATCCAGAACAACCACCTCGAACAACCACACCTGTTAGAACAAACCACAGAGATAGAGATAGATAGAAGGAGCACCACAGGTTTAAGTTCTCACAGGTTATTACAACTAAAGTCCACAAACCACAAAAGTACTTAAGATAAAACAAGCCACACACTAAGAGTTCATGCAATGCAAGAAAAAAAACATGCATAATGCAGTAGTCCGGTCCATTCATGAGCTCCCCCTTGATCAAAGCTTCCATGCCCTAGCTCTTCTTCTTGATCTTCAACTCTAGCTCTTCTTCTTAATCTTCAACTTCTTTACTTCTCCCCCTTGGGCATCATATTATCCAAAAAGATCAATCACTGAGCATCATCCCCAGGTGGAGGAGGAGGAGGAAAGTACGGTGCATAGGGACGAAACTGTGGAGGAGGAAGTGGTGTGGGAAAGACCGAGTAGTAGTGGCCTGTGAAATCAGTGAAGGATGTTTGCAGTTAGTCGATTCCGGTCTGCAGTGTCTGCTGTTGCTGACTGACCTGCTCAAACTGATCATGAGTAGAGAGTGAGCTGAACTGATCACTAAGAGCATTCATATTCTGCTGAACTCCCCTCTGTACATACTCCATGTTGGACATGATTGGTTGGTAGACATGTGTGTGAACATGCTATCCAAACATTCCAAATCCGGTGTCCAATCGCTGTCCAAGGTTCCTACTCATCTCATCTCCCATAGCCTGCAACTGAGTAGAGAACTACTGACCAAGGTTCTGCTGCATGGTGGCAAAGTATGGATCAAAATACCCTGGAGGAGGCTGCCAGTACTGCTGCTGCTCATCTTGATGAGGTGGAGCATTCTCATCTTCATTGTCATCCCCATCATCATCTCCTGCCTCTGGATCATCATCAACCTCAGGAAAAGGAGTGAGAGGCCTATCAAGGAAGAACCTTTCATTCTTGAAGGGCTTGAATGGAGCATGTATCACGTCACGTTCACCTCGAAATTTTGTTTTTCTAAGAATCAATGCCATGATATATGGAGCATATGCAAGATTTACTGACTTGTCCACCTTGAGGTCATTAATGTGATCCAGCATAAAAGTAATCACATCCATGATTTCTCCATTCATCACATGATGGATAATGTTCCAAAACTTATCACGTACTTTGCTCCTATCACCACTTTTGGGCAAGATAGTGACACGGGCAATCTTGTTTATCACAGCAGGATGATGACGAAGCCTAGTTGTGGTGCCAACAAGAGTAGGGATGTCCATCCTTCCAGGCTCATAGTACTGACCAATGTCACCAATGGCATCTTCATGCAGCAAGTTAGCTCCATTTGAGATCAGCTCATAATCAAGCTTGTTGGCAATGGCAAACTCTTTACATATGTGAGCATGCATACTAACTCTTGCTGCAGCCATAGAGTCCATATGTGAGCAATGATCGCTCTCCAAAGTTCAATTGTTGAAAATTCAGTATCCAGTTCTGTCAGTTCAGTTGTGCTCTGGCGGACTGTCCGCGGGTCAGGTGCGGACTGTCCGCAGTTGGGATTGACAATCTAGACAGAATCTGTTGGTTTCTGGGGAGTCTAAGGAAATGAACCGCGGACTATCCGCCACTGGACCGCGGACTGTCCGCCGTACAGACTGAAAAACAACACAGAAACTTTTAGCATCTTGGGGACTCTCAGACTTACAACGGCGGACTGTCCACCGATGGACCGCGAACAGTCCGCGCGTCGGGATTCAGTCTGAATCGACGGAACAAAGGGGCCAAAGAACTTGTCTCCCTGTGTACCCTTTCATTTGTGCCCAACACCACCTCTCTCCTCCTCCCTCCCTCCCAAAAGAAGAAAAGGAGGCTCTCAAGAAGGAGATCATTGGAGGCTTCCCCGGACTGTCCGCGCACGTCCCGGACACTCATCGACATCCTCTACCATGTCCTCTTGGTATTTGTTTGAATCCCCACTTTGTTGTTCATGATTTGAGATAGAGTTCATGGTTAGGGTTTCACACGTGATCTACTTTTCAACCATGGAATTCTTGATTTGAGCTGGGAATCTTGTTGAGGATGTGGTAGTGATACTATGGTTTTAATTTGGTGCACAAATACTGAGTCAATTGGATGGATTGATCGATTCTTGGATGAACTGGCACTGTTTACTGTCGGGGATGAACAGTAAATGGCGGACTGTCCGCGCCCCGGTTGCGGACTGTCCGCCGATCCTACAGCATGCGAAAGGGTTAGAGCATTTCAACAAGGTAAAGGAAGCTGCAAAGCAAAGTGTGTATGAGGAGTCAAAGGATTGTCCGAGTCATTGGTCAGTGCTACAGTTTGTGATAGAGTTGTTGATTTTGAAAGCCAAGTATGGATGGTCTGACTCTAGCTTCAATGATCTTTTGAAACTCTTAATGTGGTTGCTTCCAAAGCCTAACTTTGTGCCTATCAACACATATCAAGCAAAGAAGGTTATTAGCGCCTTAACAATGCGAGTTGAAAGAATACATGCTTGCCCTAACCATTGTATCTTATACCGAAAAGCATTCATGAAACTGGAAAAAAGTCCAATCTGTGGAGCTAGCCAGTACAAGCAGAATGAAATTTACGATGAAGATGGTCCAACCAATGGAAAGAAAAAAGGAAGAAGGGCGGAAAAACATCTCAACCAGATCCTACCAAAGAAGCAGATACATTCTAGTTTTCACAGAAAATTGCAAATAAGGTGCCTGCACCTATCAAACCGCTAGACGAAGGTAACCTCAAGTCTTTGCGTGGAGGTGATGACGCAAACTGTTGGTCACGTTGAAAGTTGGACTGCGAGGGTGACTTCACACGTAACCCACACGAGGAGACGAAGCCATATTGAAAGAAACACCGTCACCTTGTGGAGTTTCTTGCCCAAACTTTTTCAAGTGTGGTACGAGGACACATGTTGGCCCTCGGCCAGATATTGTGAATTTCTGAGGCCATCTGCCTATTTAAGATTTTTTTCTACGTTAAATCGTCTAGAATGCAAGTAAACTCATAAAATATTCTAGGTTTCACAGAAAATTGCAAAGAAGGTGCCTGCACCCATCAAACCGCTAGACGAAGATAACCTCAAGTCTTTGCATGGAGGTGATGACGCAAACTGTTGGTCAAATTGAAAGTTGGACGGCGAGGGTGATTTCACACGTAACCCACACAAGGAGACGAAGCCATGTTGAAAGAAACGCCGGCACCTTGTGGAGTTTCTTGCCCAAACTTTTTCAAGGGTGGTACGAGGACACATGTTGACCCTTGCCCAGATATCGTGAATTTCTGAGGCCATCTGCCTATTATTGATTTTTTTTCTACGTTAAATCGTCCAGAATGCAAGTAAACTCGTAAAATATTCTAGTTTTCACAGAAAATTGCAAATAAGGTGCCTGCACCCATCAAACCGCTAGACGAAGGTAACCTCAAGTCTTCGCGTGGAGGTGTTGATGCAAACTGTTGGTCACGTTGAAAGTTGGATGGCGAGGGTGACTTCACACGTAACCCACACGAGGAGACGAAGTCATATTGAAAGAAACGCCGGCATCTTGTGGAGTTTCTTGCCCAAACTTTTTTGGGGGTGGTACAAGGACACATGTTGGCTCTCGGCCAGATATCGTGAATTTCTGAGGCCATCTGCCTATTATTGATTTTTTTCTGCGTTAAATCGTCCAGAATGCAAGTAAACTCATAAAATATTCTAGTTTTCACAGAAACTAGCAAATAAGGTGCCTGCACCCGTCAAACTGCTAGACGAAGGTAACCTCGAGTCTTTGCGTGGAGGTGATGACGCAAACTGTTGGTCACGTTGAAAGTTGGACAGGGAGGGTGACTTCACACGTAGCCAACACGAGGAGATGAAGCCATATTGAAAGAAACGTCAGTACCTTGTGGAGTTTCTTGCCCAAACTTTTTCGAGGGTGGTATGAGGACACATGTTGGCCCTCGGCCTGATATCGTGAATTTCTGAGCCCATCTGCCTATTATTGATTTTTTTCTGCGTTAAATCGTCCAGAATGCCAGTAAACTCGTAAAATGTTCTAGTTTTCACATAAAATTGCAAATAAGGTGCCTGCGCCCATCAAACCGCTAGACGAAGGTAACCTTAAGTCTTCATGTGGAGGTGATGATGCAAACTGTTGGTCACGTTAAAAGTTGGATGGCGAGGGTGACTTCACACGTAACCCACACGAGGAGACGAAGCCATATTGAAAGAAACGTCAGCACCTTGTGGAGTTTCTTGCCCAAACTTTTTCGAGGGTGGTATGAGGACACATGTTGGCCCTCGGCCAGATATCGTGTATTTCTGAGACCATCTGCCTATTATTGATTTTTTTTATGCGTTAAATCGTCCAGAATGCAAGTAAACTTATAAAATATTCTAGTTTTCATAGAAAATTGCAAATAAGGTGCCTACACCCATCAAACCGCTAGACGAAGGTAACCTCAAGCGATAATTGTAAAAAAAAGTGAAGAAAAGTGTCAAAACTAGGTTTGTTGGAACCCTAACCCACCCACACATGAAAAAAAAATAAGTGAAGACAAGTCTTAGTAGGAACGGTGTATGTTACAGTCTGTTTCTACTAAATTGTTTGCAGGAACGGACTATGTTACGGTCCATTCCTACTATATTTCGTTAGTAGGAACGGTGGATGTTATAGTCCGTTCCTACTATTGCGTTAGTAGGAACGGTCGGCAATGTCCACCGTTCCTACTGAGTTAGTAGGGACGGTGGATAAGACCGTCCGTTCCTACTAAGGCGTATAAGCAAAATGCGGGGAAGAAGAAAAGTTTCCAAGTCCTAGTGCGGTTATTTTCTAGAAAACGCCGGCAGGCTACTGAAAATTTTCACCCCCGCGCGCGCACCTTCCCGCCGCTGCTGCCGTGAGCATCGCAACCGCCGCCCGTGCTCGGCGTCTCCATCGCGCGCTGCCGCCCGTGCCATCACCATCTCCATCACGAGCCGCCCGAGCTCGGCGTCGATCGACACCGCCCGTGCCACCGCCGTCTCCGTCGCGTGCTGCCGCCGCACCGACCCCCGCCGCGCCATCGCCGAGCTCCTCGTCGTCCCGAGCTCGTCGCGCGCCAACCCGGCCCCGAGCTCCTCCTCAACCCGGCCGCCGCCTTCAAGTCGTTCCCCGCCGCACGCCGCCGCCTTGCCCGCCGCACCGACCCCGCCGCGCCGTCCCCGAGTTCCTCGTCGTCGACCCGTCCCTGTCGCGCGCCGCCGCCGTCCTCGCCCCGCCGACCGCCGCGCCGCCGTGTCCTGACCTCCGCGTCGGCCCACCTCACCGTGCGCGCCGCCGTCCCCAACCTCGCGCCGACCGCCACCGTCCCCGCTGTGCCGCGCCACCGTCCCCGATCTCGCGCCGAGTGGTGAAATTCCGATGCTTGTCTCTGTCATTCCTATGATGAATTTCTTGATTTTTTTCATGCATGTGTATATTTTTCCTGCAATTTATTTATGTATGCTATATTTTACTTTCCTTTTCCATGCGGTCCATTGCTCATTAATTTATATTTCTTTGCTTCACTTTTTCCTTTATCCTATATTGTTCTGTGTTATACATTTTCATGTGCTGTATATTTCTTTATTCATGTAATTTACATTTTTTTATGCGTAAATTTTGTATATCATATTGTTACTGTAATTTATTTGTGCATGTGTATATTTTGGCTATTATTTATTTGTGTATGCTATATTTTACTTTCCTTTTTCATGCGGTCATTTATTGTTCATGTAATTTATATTTCTTTGCTTTACTTTTTCCTTTATCATATATTGTTGTGTATTATACATTTTCATGTGTTGTATATTTTTGATTCATGTAATTTATGTTTTTTTATGCAAAATTTTTGTATATCATATTTTTTCTGAAATTTATTTGTGTATGATATACTCTTGTGTATTTAAGAAGTTGATATTTTCGACATGTTAGATTTACTTGGAAATGGATAATTCACCTAAATCAATGGGAAAGGTATTTTTAATGCATTTGCAGAGGATAACTCATTTCTCCACGAGTTATTCGTTGACAGCGAAGAGCAACCTTTGCATAACGAAGAAACCCACGGCGAAGAGGACAACATGGATGAGTTTATCGAACCAGAAGATCCTCATGCCACAGAGGTCCTTGCTAATAAACGGGCAAGAGTCGTTACTCGCAGATGATCCGGATTATGTACCATCAGCTGAGGTGCAAAATCGAGCCCCTCGAAACTAGTTCGCTTCTCAATTACTTGCTCTTGTTAGACAATTCTTCATTTTTCTTTTTCTTTGATAATTTTCTAGGACGTTCGAGCAGAAGAAGAAATTATAACTACGACACCTAACACCGTGGTTCGAACGACCACGAGAAGGAAACGTACCAAGAACATGGTACCAGAAACAGTTTACACCGTGGATGTCGTCGGGCCAACTGGCATAGTCCTCGAGCCTCGTAGAGTAGCGGCAAAATGGCACAACACCGTGGGGGCCTCAGTAAGGACTTGGATGGATCCCTCTATCCCCGATTGGAGACAAGTGCCGAACAAGACGAAGGAATTCCTATGGATAGAGCTGAAGAAAGTATTCCAATACCCAAGGGGGACCGAGGAAGAAGCCAAGGAGCATGCACTTAAGCAGTTCAGCCAGAGCTACCGTCGATGGAAGTGGGAGCTCAATACCAATTTTGTGAAGAAAAACCTTACTCCATTCAATGAATATGGTAGGATCACACCTGCTCAGTGGGAAGAGTTCGTCAGACAGAAGACGAGTGAAGCCGCCCAAAATATAAGCACACACTTCTCTGAGATGGCAAAGAAAAACGTGCATAGGCCTTTCCTTGGCCCAGGGGGGGTACAGGGCACACGTCGATAAATAGAATAGAGAAAGAGAAGAAATCATTGCAAAAGGGCTATCAGATCCGTATGAGGGTTTGAACGACCGTGCGTTCGTCTAGGTCAAGGCTCGTGAGGTCAAGAACGCCAAGGGTAATAACCCTGCATTTCTGAAGCCCGAGACCGAAGTAGTTAGAAAAATCAAGGAATATGCAGAGCTAGAAAAGGCAAGAAAGTGGGTTCCGAACAGGGAGATTGACTACCTATGCCTTGCCATAGGCACGAAGGAGCACAGAGGTCGTGCACGCGGCATCTCCTCGAAGCTAAGCTGGAAGGAGGGGTTTGCGGAGGATAGGCATATGTACAAGAAGCATGATCGCTACAAGCAATTGATCCACGAAACAACCGAGAGAATGTTTACTGAAAAGTGGGGCAAATTGCTGAGGCAATCTGTCATGGAAGTCGCACAACAAGCAGCAGAGGGTCACATGGCCAGCGCCCAAACACCCGTGCCCCAATCATCTCATCTAGAGGATATTATAAATTCCATCAGGTCACAAGGACCCGTGGGGACGGCTGCTCAAATCGATTGGATCAGTCAAATCACATCGCCAACACCATGTTTGCTACATATTCCTCTTGGCATCCACGGCAGAACAAAGAAGGTGGCTACGCAGTTGCGATTCCTACCGATGGGACGTTCCATGGCAGGCCAATCCCTAATGGTTATGCAATGGTTCATGTCCTTACCGTGGAGCCCAAACATCAAGAAGAGCCGATTGACTTCCCCACGGATGAAGAGATCCAGCTCCTCAGACATGCAATAGCTTACTTCATATTATGGAACAAAAAATATATCGTCATGGCTCCACCTGCTAGGGAACAGATTCAGGACCAAGGAATGAGAACCCTACAATATGCACAGGTCAAAGCACATGAGCGGGTGACAGAACTGAGTCAAGCATCTCCAATCCCTCCTGCAAATAATCCGCCATCTCCTCCTGCTCCTGGAAATAATCCTCCATCACCACCTCCTATAGCTACTAATCAATCTCCTCCGCACACGCAACATGTAACTACTAGGCCATCTCCTCCTCCTCCTCCTCCTTCACCTACTAAGCCTATTGAGAAGCCTCCATCTGTAAAAGATCAGACCGAGAAGCATGCATCCGTGAAAGATCATATCGAGAGGCCGCCAGCACCGACCACAACGCATATTCAAACCACTGTACCACAAGTGGTACGAAGTTTTGAAGGAAAAACTGTGACTACCAAAGTGGCACATTGGATGGCAGGCTTTCAAAAGGGGAAGCAAGCAACAAAACATAAGGGCCCTGCAAAACAATCCTCGCTAGATCTGATAATTGGTGTAGCCGACGTACCAGATTTACCATATTGCCCGAAAACTTTTGAGTTTGGGAAACCATTCCTTCCAACTTGGGTTCTGGAAGCATGCCCTGGTGAAATGCGGAGATTTCATGAATGGTACAAATGGGCAGCTAGACTTGGGCTTAGGTTATTCCAGGCCACATTTTTCATACTTCTGGCCATGATCAGATGTCTATCGTTGACTTCGCAGAGTTCCATAACATGTTCCACTTAGGTTGGGTGGACGCGACTGCCATGACCCTTTGGTGTATGTAAGTACATCCGATATGCATCATCATCATTATTTTTATTATACATTTGTCATAATAATATGCATAAATACTTGTACTTAACATGTAGCCTATATATATATTTATATTTCAGAATGCAGTGGGAAATAGCATAGAAAATCGGAGATAAAGAAGTTGGGTTCTTGAGTCCGGAAGCTATTGCCTAGACAAACTGGTCGTCGTACCTCAAGCTTCGCGACGACCATCCAGACTTGGCAAATGCCAAAACTCCCAAGGAAAGAGATGATATACGTAAAGCAAAACGTAAAGAAGCCAAGCAGAAGGTCGCTCGTATATCTGCAATTCACTAAGGTTCTTTCACAAAGAGGGCAAGCAATATATATATGCCCCCATACCTCTTTGAGTATGATTCTTAATTCAACGCCCTTCACATTTCCTTTCCTTTAAAGCTTTGGGGTCGGGTGTGTATAATATATATTTACACATGTCTTGTGATGCAGCGGCCACTGGATTTGTATGATGATAGTGCCTAACGGTAACCTAATCCTTGTCCTTGACTCCCTGGAATATAAATCATCGAGATATTCTGACATCATGTCGTTAATACAATCGTAAGTGACTAATAAAGTAGTGTGTGTGTGTCATTATGTCTTTAATATGCTAACTTATTTTAGTTGTGTCTTAAAACAGCGCATACAGAATGGGTGTGGAGAAGTTCAATCTCCCGCGTCATCCACGCTACCAAGATAAGATGGTTATGAGAAAGGAACACATCTCAAGCATCAAATATGTCTATTCATTTATATATACACATAACCAAATCCTAACCTAAAGTTGATATATACTTTAATATGCTAATTTATTTTAGTTGTGTCTTAAAACAGTGCATACAGAATGGGTGTGGAGAAGTTCAATCTCCCACGTCATCCACGCTACCAAGATAAGATGGTTATGAGAACACATTTCAAAGTAAGGAACACATCTCAAGCATCAAATATGTCTATTCATTTATATATACGCATAACCAAATCCTAACCTAAAGTAGATATATACACATTTAGTGTCACAAGCAACCACCACAAACAGGATTTTGTGGATACTATGTTATGGAGTTCCTTAAGGTCCAAGGGAGGTACAGAACGAACCCTTAAGACGTAAGTGATGGATGAAATCATTGGCTCAATTAATTGTATGTATATATGTCTAATATATTTTACGAATGTGTTTCTTATGCAGCTACCCACAATCCCGCTAACTAACAACAAGCTCAAGGAGGGTGATCTTCTAAATATGGTTGCGGACCTTTGCCGTTTCACAATGCATGAGGTAGTGAACCGACGCGGGTCTTTCTTCGACCGAGAGTCAGATATAGAGACAACGAAGAAATTCAGGCCACTAGGTGAATGGAAACATCATCCATTTTAGCTTCATGATGAACACATATGACATACACTAGATATATATTTTGTGCCATGCATGTATATGTATATATATGCAGGCTTCTGATTGTTGTATAATGTGCGTATAACTTATGTACATAAGTATGGATGCCCAACATTAATCGTCGGTGATGATCGATAACATATGTGTTAGTTCACTTGACTATTAACATTAGATATGTTTAAATATTTGATACGGTGGGCAGGAACGTTTAAATATTTAATATGGTGGAAAACAGAAATGCTTAAAACTGGCGGGAATGATTAAATCCAGCGGGAAGTAGCCATCCAAGGGCGGGGCAAAATGTGGACCGCTCCCACTGCAAGAAGTAGCAGGGGCGGTTCAAAACATGGACCGTTCCTGCTATATCTAATAGCAGGAACGGTCTATGTTTTGCACCGTTCCTGATGTTGTATAGTAGGAATGGTTTCGAAACCGTTCCTACTCCTACGAAATAGCAGAAACAGCTGTGTAGAAACGTTTTCCTCCCACCGTTCCTAATGTGGGTTTTTGCACCGTTTCTAGTAGCCATTATTGTAGTAGTGTTGCTTCCTTCTGGCATGCGGGACCATCGTCAAGAACATCCTCTCCAAGCAGGTCAGCTACCCGCAGGCCGCAACTTGACGGCGAGGCCGACGCGGCCGAGCTGCAGGACCTCGTCGGCAGGCTGCTCAAGCGGACCCACGCCATCGTGCCTAGCCGCCGTCTCTCCTGGCTGCCGTCCCGAGCGCCGCCACCTGCATCCCCCTCCTCCGCGCAGCCAGTGAGCCTTCTCCAGCGCGTCGGCGCGGCTGGGGCTGAGAACCCTGCAGGCGTCCGGTGATGGGAGAGGATAAGGTTACGTGGATGGAGAAGATAGTTGGTGGATGTGTGGCTATCCTGAAGTAGAGTATTAATGTGAGGCTTGGATCGGGGATTGACGAGCGAGAAGCACACGGATCGATGATGTGGCGGGACCACGAATAGCAGGAGTGGTTCCTTCCTTCCACCGCTCCTACTATTTATTTACAGGAGTGAATGGCGATGTGCACCGCTCCTGTGAACAAAATAGCAGGAGCGGTTTTTCATGTAGACTGCTCCTACTGTAAGCCCTCAGCAGGAGCGGTGCAAGGCACGAACCGCTCCTGCTGTAAGCCCACAGCAGGAGCGGTGCACTGCACCAACCGTTCCTGCTAGTAGTAGGAGCGGTTGATGCGGTGCACGGCTTCTATTGAGTTTACAGCAGGAGCGGTATACAACGTGAGGCCCGCTTTGAGAACAACAGGAGCGGTTTCGTATTGGAGCCGCTCCTGTAGTATTTTGAGGGGCGTTCCTATAGCAGACTTTTGCAGTAGTGTTAGACTAGTCTAATTTGTTTGCTAGCAATCAAAATGAGTTATTTCAACCCTAAATAACTTATTTGAGTATATAAACTTTTGATGAGTAAATATATTTGAGTGTTCGTTTGATTGGTATATTGTGTTTTGGTTTAATTTTGAATACTAGTTCGAAAATTAAACCATTATTCGTATAATCCCCTCAACCTAACTCGTCTCGAAATTAAGTGTTGTCTCGTATCATTCCCAACTCTCTATATAATCATATTTTCTATCGTCCATCGCATCCTTGATCCCATGACCCATATTGTGATGCTCCAACATCTCAAGTGTATTTATAGCATTCATACATGCAACATTCATCACATTCATGTTATCATGGCATATGTGTGAACTACATGATCAAACTTGGTTGAAATACAACTTGTTGAACTCAGTTTCCTGCATGTGTGCTTTTGTAGATGTGGTTATAGCTTTAGATCTGCTATGAATTAGATGAAGCTTTTTATACCAAACATGTAGATAATGTTATGATGAAAAACTTTGGTAATTGGGGTTTAGTCGTCTTCATGGTGATTTTGGTCTTTTTCTGTCAACATATGAAATCTGTCCAAACCTGACGTGCTTAGTAATTTCAAATTTTCTTTGACCTACAACCACAATCTTGCAATACTCTAATTGAGAAAGTTGTAGCTCATGAAATTATGGACAAAGTAGGTATAAACTCTTTGTACGAAAGTAGTCTTAAAATGGACTTTTGGAATTTTTAAACTAAAAGGGTCTCTTGGCCAAACTAGGGTTAGTAAGTGGAATCCAAATTTAAATCATATTTCCACATAGAACTGGGTATCAAGGATTTGACAAAGTTGTAGATCTTGAAGAGTACAACAATTATTCCAATTGGGGATTTGTCAAATTCGGCCTCTAAATTAGTCAAATAGATGATTTTCAGAAGTGAGGAAAACCAAACGAAGTGTGTTTCTTCATTTTTTTTCTTTTTCTCTTTTTCCGTCTCGCTGACAGGTGGGGCCGCGATCCGCGCAGACGGCCATTGCCGAGCCGGCGCGCGCCGTGTGGCCGCCGGTGTACGGGCAATGTGCCCTCGACGCGGATCGAGCTCCCCGGCCGCGTCCTTAAGGCAAGGAGCCGCTCCCTCGCCTCCACTGCCCGCGGCCGCCATTGACGGGCCGAGCTCGGAGCTCGAGCTCGCGCCGCCGCTCCACAGCCTCCCGAGCCCCGAGACAACCACCACCACCTTCGCCACTTCCCCGCGCACCAGTACGTCCTGACGTCGCCGCCGTTCTTCCTTCCCGTGCCATCGCCGTCGTCGAGACCTACCTCAGGTAAAAGCTCGGCTCGGGGGACACCTTCCCCGAGTGATGTCGCGGCCGCGGCGAGCCCTGGCTCGCCAGCGCGCGCTTTGCCACGCGGCCACGGCCGGCGCAAGGAAGAAGAAGGGGGGCCACTATATTTTAGATCTGGCCCCTGAGCTTTTAGATTTTGCGTTTAAGTCTAATGCTTTTACTGAGTCTGGTGGTTTTTGCATGATAGCCCCTGTAGTTTCGAAAAGATCACGAATAGGTCCTGGATCATGAGTATTTTTCTTTTAGGTTTAATATTTCGGCTGATAAATTTGGAAAATCATATAAAATCAAAGATAAATCCTAAAAGGGCAAACTTTGTAGCATTGTGTTCCTCTTTAGTAGATATACAGGCTAGGCATGATGTGGATCTGTGAAAGGACAGCTTTGCCCTTGGTTTGATGTATTGTATGTTAAATCAACTTAAATGGGAAAAGTGGCCTAAATGAACTCCAAATGGCATCAAACCTGGACAGTGGCTTTGTTAGGGTACCTAGGCACTGTGTAATTTTTGGTAGCCCTAGCACTGCCTGGTTGTTTACTGTTTTGCCCTCATGCATGTATTGTTGTGTTTTATTTACATGGAAAATACATACCATACAAAATAAGCTCCAAATATTGTACTAGACTTTGTAGACACTCCTTGTGGTATATTTAGCCTGCTGGAACAGTTTGAGGCTCTGCATGTAATGTTATTGGTGTTTTGAAAATGACAAGTAATGGCTGGTTTAACAAAACAATAGGAAAAAGTTATTCTAGATTGAAAGGAATATTCGATGAAAAATTTGGTAGCTTTCTGGTAATGTATGGGTTCTAAAAAGTATTTTTGGGAATTTTATGAACACTGTTTTAAATTGTCATTGAAATAGGCTAAAATAAATATATGGAAAATAGATGTCCTATCAAACTATGAATATTATGCTTGATGATTTTTGTACATGTGGCTTATGCTTTGTGTTGCTCACTGCATAAATTTCATGATCAGAAACATTTTCTATAAATTATGAAAAATCTGGAAATATATAGGGCTGATAATTTGCTGGAATTTTCATAAATTAATTGTAACTCTATTGTGGCTGATCAGCATAATATCAGCAAATTTGTATAGGTGTGTATTTTCATGTAGTTAGATAATTTGCTGGAATTTCCAAATGATCGAGGAGCCAGACGACAAGCCGCACTCGGAGCAAGTGAACCAGCAGGAGGAGAACCCACAGCCATCGCCTGACTTTGCACCAGTGGCAGCAACTCGCCCTAGTGAGGAAGGTAGGCAGGACCGTGCTTTTTCCCAGCAAATATATTATGATTGATGATTACGCATGTACATTAGGTGTTGATTGGAAACAATTGCATTAGACTCTTTGGCCACCCTGGCCTTAGCACCTATACATAGAGTCTGTAGGACGAGTGAGCCCAGTAATGCTAGGTATGAGTATATATGAGTGAATGGAGTCACTCGTCACGGAGGTGATTTTAAAAATCACAGAAATCTTACTATTGTGGAAGTAATTATGGTTATGCTTATTGTTTAAATGGAGACTGAGCGGAGATTTTATTTCAGTATTTACTTTTCATGATGATGTATTATGGACTCCGCCCGATTCGCATAAGACCCGTACGTTGTTCACCTACTGATCGGCATAATATTGCTAGAAGTGTTTATCCGGGCTATGGGACCGGTGAAGTCTTACTTGTGCCATCCGAAGAACAGAAATACGTTCCTACCCACTGGTTGAGAGGAAGGTGGCCCGAGGGTGTGAGCAGTCGAGGGCACACGTGGTATTGCTCCTAAGACAGCGCACCCTGGGAGTCAAGCGGGAGTGAATCGAATTTGAGATGGGATAAGTGGTGATGGGGGCTATATGTGAGAACGCCGAAGGTTAATAAGCATATATCCCCAGATATTTTTAGTTATTCCTAAAAATTAGAAATCGATTCGAATCGTTGATGCTCACTAGGTGTGATAATGCCATATCGCACACGGATAACATAGTAACTAGTTGAATATGATGTATTATTACTCATGTTTTCAAATTCCACATGCTTTATTTGTTATTGACATTCATGCAAGTTAGTATTATTACGTTGATACATGCAACTGTTTAATCATACTCCTTCATGTTAGTACGACACTGTTTAAAATCAATGGCTAAGGATCCAATGGTTAGGAAGCAAGCTTTGCATCAGTCGTAAGCCAATTTCATTAAGTCCTTACTGAGTAATTAGTACTTAGGGTTTGCCCCCACCTTTTAAGCTGCAGGTATGGAGTTCTTCGTTTGTGCCTGTATTGGTGGAGGGGCATGTTCTCACCAGGACTGAGAGTCATCATGTGTGGCACAGAGCAACATCTCGATGGGCTCGATGTTGTTTCATCGTTGCAAGTCTTTTGCTTTATCATGAACTTCGAATCTAAATTTTTCGCTGCGAGATACTTTTGAACTCATTTACCGTATGGTACCATATTGGAACCCTATTTTATTTTGAACTGGATTGTAAAGTAAATCTATTTACCCTCTATTTCAACTGTCTATGATGATGTAACTGTTGTGGCTCCATCGAGAGTCGGATGTGTATGATGTTGGTTCATTTGTATTTGGTATTATCGAGAGCTGAAGGACTCTCGATGGACGACCGGGTTTAGTTCGGTCTAAATGCACTACGAGCCAGAGGTGGCAGGTGTGCTTAGCCCGGATTAAATTGGCGATTCCATCACACATATCATGTCCCAATCACTTGGAATTCCTAACTTCAAATCATCATCGATCTTCATCTATTGCTGTATTTCAATTAGGGCTTTACCCGCAATCCTAAATCATCAATCCGACCTCTGATGTAATGCATAAACCCTCATTTGGAGTATGGCATGACTTTTGGACTCACTGAATGAACTTATCACAATAAATTCAATTTCAAGAGATGACCTAATCCAACATTCGCATTAATGATGGAAATGATTTGTTCACTTCCATTCTAGGCCTTTGTTTACTCCATATGAGAAATATGCAGTAATTCATACCCTCAGATTAAACTAGATTTGGTTTAGTTTGAGCCCGAATCAATGATTAATTTTTATCATGGAAAGAATTTTGAGCTTGGTGAGAATTTCTTCCTACCGGATTACGAACCTCACAATTTAATTCGACGGAAGGAGTTTTAACGCAACACGGAGAATGTTAGCCTTAGAGTTATCTCCCGCAAAGATACTGAGCTGGTTGAAGAGGACCCTAAACCAATTAAGGATAAAATATCTACGGGCTATTTCGTTGGCATTTTGTCCCTTCCAAGAAACCAGTATTTGTGGCGTGGCGTTAATTTGCAACCCGTTGAATTAAATCCACCGCAAATTTAATTCGATTTCGAAACTATTGCTCATCTCAAATCGAAATACCGAAATGTGATAATTCCTTGACGAACGATCTGTATTTGGATTACAACGTGATATCTAGGCTCATCAAATTTAATTCTATGTAGTTGAATTCGAATTCAAAAACCTCGAAAACATTATGTACTAAATCATTCAGCTTACAAAATATCTAAACCCTTCATCATGTCGAAACATATTCATATATCATTTTTTGTGTATTCGAATTAGTTCCTTGTAAATCAATTCGGTTCTGAAAAACAATCTAATTCATTTATACTTTTGTATCAACATAAACTCAACTTCCATCAATGATCAAATTAAGGTCAACCAAAATCAAAAACCTATATAAAAGCCCATATGAAATTTAACCCAAATATCTCACTCATTTTCCTTTTCTCCATTTCCCTTTCCCTTCCTAACCAGCCGCCGCAACCCTTCCCCCAGACCCCCACCGCTTCTTTCTTCCCCACCAGACAAGCAGCACAGGCATTCAGCAGCCATGCATGAGCCATGGCGTCTCCCTTTTCCTCTGCCCACTCTCCCCATGCAACACAGCTCCCCCAAGGCGTGACCTCCTGGTTTCTGCTCTTCTTCGATCTACAGAATAGCACCACCACCGTGAACAATTGGAACACGTCACAACGGGTCGCCGGCCACCTTACCGACCAGTGAGTAAGCAAGGCAACAGGGCGCCGTTCACCTCCTCCACGGGCGCCCTCTAGCCCTCTGCCCCATGGCGCAGCGGCCTACGAATCCAAAGATGATGTTGATCGGCACAGCTTCACCTCGACCGGCCTCGTCTCGTTCCGGCATCAGGACTCTTCCTACCACAAGACCTTGGTGAGCCATTGTGTCCAGAACCACTCTCTTGTGATGTCAGCCATCAAGCCAAGGAACCCCTAGTGCCAAATCTGTTATTCAGTTGTTGGGCCGATGAACCGCACCTGTTTAGGTTTGACTTTTTTCTTTATCTGTCGTTTAGGTTTGACTTTTTGTGTGAGTGATCCCTTTCTCGTACAGTGGATTGGATAAATAGATTGTCTATATACTGTAGTGACACTATTTACAGAGAGAAAAATAGTTAAAATAGTAGATACACAATGCATGTGCACATCCGGCTGTACATAGTCTTACACATGTCTGTCCGGCCATCCTGCCGTGTTTTCTTGCAGGACTAGGCCACATTTATCCGAGTGCAGTCACTGTCTTGCCGACATACTCGTGTAGCGCTAGTGATCGTGCTGCACGCACACCTTCGCATCTGAGCACGGCCGTGAGCTCTCGTTTGCTACAACCATCGCTCGTATCGAACACCTCGCCCTCAAACAAACACGCATGACTGCAAGCTGTTGCTCGCTCGGCTGGCGATTGTAACACATACGTCAATTAAATCATCAAACATATTTACCCCTTTCGTGCCTTTGTATAACTGAAAAATGTCCGTGCGTTGTAACGAGAGAAAAAGATCCTTAAGCACCTATAGATCAATACATACGAGAATAGCCTCGCAAATAAATTCCATATCATATTGTTTCGAATTTTTCTTTACATGTGACTGAAATTTAGGTGACGTCGGTTTGGTAAAAATATTATTTTTTGCTTTTTCGCAATATATAAAACATCCAAAACGGAGTCCATATATGACATGGGTATCCGTTTTCACGTAGACTGCTCCTGCCGTCTGAATTGGGTTTCCGAATAAATTGTAGGCCATATTGCCTTGACGATTTTCGGTAATTACAAGCGAATTTTAGAGTGGTGTCAATTGAGTTGAAAAGCTTGTTATTTTAGTTTTTTTATTGATACATAGAACATTAAAAACGAAGTCCATATGCGATTTTGGTATCCGTTTTCGCATGCGCGGCGCACTCTGGGTTCGCGAATAAATTTCACGTCATATTGTTTCAAAGATTTCCATTGGCTGAGACCGAATTTTAAAGTGGTTTCAGTTTGGTTGGAAAAATTATTATTTTAGCTTTCCATCGATATACAGAACATTGAAAACGGAGTCCGTATACGACTTGGGCATCCGTTTTCGCGTGGGCTCCTTCTGCAGTCCAAATCTGGTTCACATTGCAATTGTGATTTGGATTATCAGATACAGGATGGGGAGGAGCTGCCCAGCCGGGTCCACATGTCATGACGGATATGGAAACCGAGGGACCAGAAAACCTTATTTGCTTTAATATTAAGTACGGATTAGTGTTACTAGATTAGCTAATCTTTCATTCAACGCATATCACATCTTAATCGGTTATTAATCTCTCGTAACCCTGCACGTCAGAGGAGAGAGCTTTTGGGATTGCGAAAGTTTCTATGTTCAACCTATTCATCCCCTCTATGTCGCCTTCCTCGGTCCTCAATTAGTATCAAAGCCAAGTTAAGGCTCGGTGGGGGAGTGGAGCGGCGGCGCGGTGGGAAGCCGTGCGGTAGCGCGGTGGCCAAGCGGCGTAGCGGCGCAGTGGGGGAGCGGGGAGACGGCGCGATGGGGCACAAGGCGGCGGTGCAGTGGGAGAAACGTGCGGCGGGACGGGGCGGGGCGGGGCGAGGTGGTGGTGGAGCTGCGCGGCGGGCCGGTTGGGCAAGGCAGCAGCGCAGACGCGACCAGAGCGAGAGAGGGCGAGCGAGTGAGCCGGCCACGTGCCCAGATCCAGATCTGAAACCACGGATAAGTTCGTCGGCCACCACCTAGGCCAACGAACTTAACCTAAGTTCGTCGGTCACTTAGTTAAGTTCGTCGGTCCGGAAGCGTTGACCGACGCCTAGGCCAAACCGACGAACTTACTCCGGATAAATTCGTCGGCCGGCCTCTGGCCGATGAACTTAAATTAACCCATGAACTTTCTCGTCTTTCCTGTAGTGTCTAGACCCTAACTGGTTCTTGACATCCACCGAGGCGGCCATGAATTACTCAGTTCGCAAAGTCCTAAGATTCGATGGCAAGGATTGCTCATATGAAGAATTGCATGTCGGCATTCCTCCATAGCCAACATCCATCCATCTAGGATATTTGCTGAGTGCTGATCACCAAGTGTTTGAGACCCGTATGAACCCTTTGCAATATGACAAACACGAGGCCAACAACTGAGCAAGGAACATTCTTCTCACAACCTTGAGCTGGTTTAAGTCCGACAGTGCCGGCCACTTGCAGACGGCTCATAGGGTCTGGACTACCCTTGCTAACATCCATGAGGGGAGTAGTTAGGTCAAGGCTAGGTTGTTTGAGATATACTAGCAAGAATACGAGAATTTCTCCTGGTTGCCGGGTGAGAGCACAAACAACCTGTTCAGTCGCTTTCAGTCTATTGGTAACAAATCATGTGTTGTCTCCTCGCTGAGGTTCCGGACGCCGCACCGAGGGCGCGGTAGGTGTCAGCTGCCTTCTCACTTTCGCCAGCAGGAGAGCCGGCGGGCTGTTGTGAGGCCTCTGATCGTTCTTGCACCATGACTAAAAACTGGTTGATGTCTCGCCTCCACTTCTCTTGGGCTTTCGGCTTTGCGCCAACCGGGGGGGTTGAGGATGAGAGCTTGGGCCGCGGCGAAAACTCCTGCGGTGTCGAGCACGAGAGCGCGCCTACTCATGAGAGCGTCCATGTGCTTGCAAGGCCCCACTGGGCGGATTTGACAGAGCCAGCGGTTGACATCGGGGTTGACACATGTTCCTGATAAGATATATTTTGTTCCGGCACGGAATCAAGAATTGTTCTGATACTCATTTTTAGATAATGGAAAAATATATTCCGGCTTCAGTCACCATCAGAAATGATGCATCAGACCAAATTATTACACAGTGATCTCACATATTCTACAAAAATCTAGAAATATGTAGGTAATACACAAGAAAAAAAGGAAAAACAAAAGACTACTCCAACATAAAAATCTAGTATACTTCTTTAATGGCTAGTTTTGATAAGTCTCCTCTAACAAATCTTCTTCCAGTAGTCTTCAAAATGCACTAGAAAGAAGTAGAGGCTTGAGTTGATTCCACCCTTGCTGAAGAATGTCTTTCACAGCTTGAGTTAGTTTCACTCTAACAACCAAAACCAAACCATCGTAAATGACCTTACTTATCAAAGAATACAAGGATCTCACGACACCGAAGATTGTTGATATGTTGAGAGTAAAGCACAACGAAAGCATTGGGCGATATCTCAGTAACAAAGATCTTCAAACATAGAAGTCTTCCACAACAGCACCTTCACGAAGGGTACGACGCGGAACGCCGCTGCCGTCCATCGAAGAGAACGAGGTTTTCACCTTGCAGAACAAAGCAAAAGTGATGGGGTCGTGACGACGCCTCTATGGAGGGAACGACGCCCGAGGGCGACGCCGTCGTCCTGCCGAACAAGTTTCAACATGGTTTTCACCGTTGATTCCAGCCCTACAAAACTATCCATGTGTTCTGAACCTTTTACTGAGGATGATCAACCGGGTATCACAATGCTTCTCGACCGTAGCCAATCACGCTGTCTTCCATCACACTGTGATTCCACCGCATTGCAAGTGCAGCAGCCAATGGTCGCCAAGCTAGCTGCCCCGACATCGCACGCCGCGGGTCCCACCGCACCACCAAGCTGACCAAGGGATCCCGCTCCTGCACGCACCGCACCACCCCAGGAAGCCAGGTCCTGACTGCGGAGGGTGACGAAGCAGCTCCGGAACGGCAGCCCCTCACCGGATCGGCTCCGGGGCACCCCGGATCTGCCCCCGGTGGCGCCGGATCCAGCGGCCGGAGGAGCGCCGCCGCCGCCCACGGAGGTCGGAAGATGAGGCAGAGCAGAAGAGGTGGAGGACGGGGGAGGGGGGTAGGGGGGAGGAAGAAGAAAAGACGCCCCGCCTCCGCCTTCCTAGCACTGGCACGGGCCTTCCGGCCGCGTGCTCGGGCGGTGGCGAGGAGGCGGATGGCCGGTGAGTAGCGAGCGGGGTGGCACGGGGTCTCCGCCCGTCGCCCCGGCAATGTTTTGGAGCCACTAGCCACAGCGTATATTGGTCATATTTGGAGCGCGATCCTCACGAAGCACATGATTTAATATATTTTCATCTTTAGATTGATGACGTGTTGGACCATCGATGGAGAGCGGAGACCTAGTCGTTTCAAGGATAGCTCTAATGTTTATATTTTGTTAATTAGAGTATTTGTTCTCAACATTTGTGGATATTAGTTAATATACTTACACAATTTATTTATAATATAAAATTTTGTTTGTTGTTTGCAGTAGTTGGGTGAGATACTATTTCCAAATTTCCTTATACATTCCATATTTATGTCAATTATACTTGGCTCCAAACTAAATCATCTCATAATTTTTTTTTATTACTTGGTTAGTTTCTTGCTAGAGTCAATTGCATATACGTTGTTGTAATAATTCACAATCTCTTATCGGCTGCGGAAATTGTTGTTGCCCCTACCGTACCCTTAGTCCATTTTGGCTTGGACCTTAGTGCCACCTCCGTCAGGTAGGAAGTGGACAGAAGTTGAGTGCTCGATTACCGCCCCACCACCGCCGCCGCCCCCTCCTCCCCGTCGCACGCACAGCTCCACCATGTCCGCGGGCTCCCTACCTCTCGTTCCAGCTCTAGGCCTCCGCTGCACGCTCATCTACGTCCTCCCCGCCTCGCTAGGACTCCTCAGCGTCCTCGAGCTCAACTCCGGCACCAGCTCCACGGGGCTCGCGCGGGCCATGGCTCTCCCAGCGCGCGCGTCTTCTCTGACCTCCCCGACACGCTCCTCGACTTCTGCCACAAACAATCCTCAACACGCCCCTGCTCGCCGCCACAGGCACCGCTTCCTCCGTCGTGCCGCTCCCCCTAGGGCAACAACAAGAGCGGCTGCTAGGGATGGAGGTGGTCTCCTCACCGTGCTTCGCCAACAGCAACCGGATGGCTCCCTAGGAGATGGATTCCGCACGTGAGGCAAGATCATCAGGCAGGGCAGTGAAGGTAGATCCATGGCAGCTCGAATGCCTCCACTCCATCCACGCACTAGGCTGATGCCCTCCGCACGCACCAGGCCAACGCGGTGTCTCGAGCTCCTGCCACGGCCGAGTTGGCCCTCTGCGTGACCCTGGTGGAGAACGGCGGCGGTGAGGGACTCAAGTGTACCGAGTCTGGTCTTTCGTCCTGGCTATGATGAGAGCTTGTCAACACCGAAGACTTGCTGATGGATGAGCAAGCACTTCCTAAGTGTAACCTGGAGGAGAAGCCCTCTCGAGTGGACTGAGAGGCGGCGCCAGAGTGGACTTGGCGTGACAAAAACCCTACCGAGTGGACTGGCAGGTGGCTTGGGTAGAGGCCCAAGTTAGGCTCGGCCCACAAGTGCGACCGTGGGTGCGAGACGGTGTCGTGAGCCGTAAAATCATTCAAGTGGAGGCCCAACAATCGTTTCCTGGTTCCACCGTCAAAACCAGGGGCTGGTTGCCGGTATCCCAAAACCGGTAGTTATCCAAAGGGATGAGCTACTGACCACGTGGAGGACATCGGGAGATTACTTCGAGCTGAAGAAGATCAAGGACTCCATCGTGGCCGTTCATCTGAGTTTCCTGCGTCTTTTCTGGCCTCTACAGGCATTTTTAGTGTAATTGCATCTGTATCTTTGGGGGCTGTTTGCAAAACAACCTAGAGTGGGTCTTGTAGTATAAATAAGGGAGATGGCTGTCTAATCTCCCTCTCTGGGTTGGTGGTATTGTGCTTAGGGCTTAGAAAACCCTAGGTTTTAGGTCTCCAAGCTAGAGCATCAAAGATTAGTGAGGTTTGAGTGATCTAGCCTCCACAAAAAGTGGGTAGGATGAGGCTGGCTGCTTGGTGAATGTGAATCATCATGTAATCTGGATCTAAGACCTCTTTGAGGCTATCAATTGATGGATTTCGTGCAGCCCCTTGTGTGTTCTTCCTTCCCCCTCTCTTGATTGGCTTGTGATCTTTGTTTTATTGCCTCTTGGTGTGTTTGGCTTTGGGCAAGAGCAAGATCTTTCTATTACTGGTGTTTTGGACTGCTAGGATGTGGTTTTGATTGTGGTTGTGTTGCCCAATCTTTGAATCCACGAGCAGCCCCTCCTCTTTCGTTCTTGGCAAGTGGACTTCACTTCGGGAACAAGTCAAATCTGTGGAGAAATACTTAAGCCTAGGGCTTGATCTGTTGGGAAGAGCATCTCCATGGCATAGACAAAGTCCTTGCAAAGTTTGGTGAAGTTTGGAGTCCATTTGACCAAGATTTGGATCGATTTTGAGGATTCTCGGGCTGTTTTCTCTCCTCGGGCTGCCCTGTTTCACACCACCGGACTGTCCGGTGGGTAGGCACCGGACTGTCCGGTGGCCTAGGGTTTGCCCAGGCAGAGTCAACGAGGCTTGGCCTCTCTGGGCGTTTTAGCAGGCGTCGGACTGTCCGACGGCAAGGCGTCGGACTGTCCGATGGGTGCTAGTTGAGGGTTAAGTCCTCCGGCTTTACCGTCCGGTGGGTGTTTTATCGTCCGGTGGCTTAGAGCCTTAGAGCCTTAGAGGAGAAGAGGCGGTAGGTAGCGCTCGAAGGATGACAGTTGGGTCCCACTAATGGTCGTTACCTTCCAATTGACGACAGTGGCGCTGAGGTCTAGACCAAAATGTACTAAAGGCATGGGAGGAGCGACAACAATTTCAATGGTATGAAAGTGATTGCGAACTTTTATAATGACTTGTATGGATATTGCCTCTTCTTGCTACGCATGTAAGTTTTTGCCACATCTAAAATATATATGTTAATAAATGTTGATACGGTGACGCCACCGGTCAGCATCACCATCCGATCTCGAGATCAACGCTAAACGGTTTTCTGTCCCAGCCATAAGTCCCGCAGCAAGTTGCAACCGATACATATGAAAAATTTATTACCGGTTGGAAATGTGCTACGCGTGGAGAGGCTTTAGTGCCTTTAGTATCAATTGCATTGTTAACACCAACCCATACTAAAAAGTAAAACCCCATCACCAACCGGTACTAAAGCCTTCTGGGCATAAAAAGGCATTGTCTATGTATTAAGCGATGTAATAGTTAGTGGTTGGATGGATCTTGCGTAATGATGTTGGTCTTGAGTTCAAGCCCTAATTTTGTTTTTTTAAAAAAAGTCAAATAAGCCAGTCCTTATGAGCTTCCTTCCATCTCATATTCAGCACCCTGCAGAAAAGAAAAGAAAAGGTTAAAGAAAAAGGAAAAAAAAACTTTTAGCAGTCGCGCGACAAAAACTACATGCTGGTCCATCATTATTGATGACCAGCTAGGGGTGCACTCGCACAGTCCTTTATATACACGAGTGAAGGCTGGTATAGGCTATCAAGTGCAGTACAACAAAGTAAACATATAGACGAGCGAGTGTACAATTAACTCATGACTTCTCCACCACACGCTCTCTTCATTCCCTACCCGGCGCAGGGCCATGTCCTGCCGCTCCTGGAGCTCGCGTACCGCTTCACCGACCATGGTTTCGCCGTCACCTTCGCCAACACGGATCACATCCACGGACAGCTCGTCACAGCGTCGCCAACGCTGGCGGAGGAGCAAGAAGGAGCGGCAGTACCTGCAGGCCAGGTGCGATTCGTCTCCGTCTCCGACGGATTCCCTGCAGATGGCGACCGTAACGACCTGGGCACGTTGACTAGCGCGCTGATGAGCTCGCTGCCGGCGTCCGTGGAGCGCATGGTCGACAAGGGCCAGTTCTGCTGCATGGTGGTCGACTACGGCTTGACGTCGGTGCTCGGCGTCGCCAAGAAGGCCGGCATGCGGACGGCGACGCTCTGGCCGTCCTGCGCCGCCGTCATGGCCGCAGGGTTAGACTTGCCGGAGCTGATCGCCGACGGGATGATCGACAAGGACGGTAGGAATTATACATACTAAATCATTAATCCCCAAGTAGGAGTATATGCATGTAACAGAACCAAGCTAAGTTGTCATCTGGGAGTGTAGGTTTACCGACGGGAAAGCCAATCCCGCCCTTAGGCGACCTTCAGTTAGACCTGGCGCCGCTGGCCTGGAACGCTGTCGGCACAGAGGAGGCACAGAAGCACATATTCGGGTGCCTGAACACCATCCTCAAGGCGCTGGGCACGGTGGACCACCTGCTGTGCAACACGGCAGAGGAACTGGAGGAAGGCATCCTGTCGCGGCACCCCAGCATCATCCCAATCGGGCCATTGCCGACGGGCCTCCGTGACGGAAAGCCAGTCGGGAACTTCTGGCCCGAGGACGAGAGCTGCCTCTCCTGGCTGGACGCGCAGCCAGACAGGTCGGTCATCTACGTGGCCTTCGGTAGCATCGCCGTGCTCGACCGGAAACAGTTCCACGAGCTCGCGCGTGGGCTGGAGCTGTCGGGGAAACCGTTCCTTTGGGTGGTCCGTCCGGGCCTCGCCGATACCGACACCTTCCCCGACGGATTCCTCCAAGCCGTCGGGGAAAGGGGCAAGATTGTGACTTGGTCACCTCAGCATAGGGTCCTCGCCCACCGTGCCGTCGCATGCTTCGTGTCGCACTGCGGATGGAACTCGGTGATGGAGGGAGCTAGGAACGGGCTGCCGTTCCTCACCTGGCCCTACTTCGCCGACCAGTTCATCAACGAAAGCTACGTCTGCGACGTCTGGAAGACCGGCCTGCGCCTGGTGAAGGACGCCGGTGGACTGGTGACGGGCGACCACATCGCCGAGCAACTAGAGAATCTGCTGAACGACCCAGTGACCGCGTCAAGGGCGTTGGAGTTGCAGCAGGCTGCGTCCAGGAGCGTCAGAACAAAAGATGGCGCGTCCTTCAACAATCTGACGGCAGTTATTAATGCCCTGAAAGGCTGATGAGACAAAGATATGATTCCACATGTCAAGAAAATGATTATGATCCGTCACGCGATGTTTGTTTGCTTGCTCCCAAGCACCATAGGCCAACCGAGCACCAGCCGGCGCTCTGCCGTCCGGCTGGGCCCTGTCCCTGAGCCCTCTTCCCTCGCGCGCGTGGAGCCTCCAGGCCAGCCGAAGCCGAGGTTTTCTTTCCTACGTGTGATCTGCCAGGACGCAGCCGGCAGCCCGGCAGCCTGTAGAGATGAGGCCCTTTGCGAGCAGCAGCCTCTAAACTGGCCAGGAGATGAGTCTCGTACACGTACAGATACAAGACGGTAATCATCCACGTGATCTTTGTCTCTTGTTGTTATTGATGGTGTCGTTGTGTGGATCTAGGCCCTTAACTTACCACTAGCGGGTTCAACAAAGGAAATCATAGTGTTCATGTAGATCCAAGGGGGTGAGAGAGAGGGATTTCACCTTGGGTATTGAGGAAGGGTTCGGCCGGTGCCGTGTAGGCAACGGGGTTGTCTAGATCGGCGCGGCGACGGCCTTCAACCTCCTTGTCGTGCGCCTCCTTGAGGCGGCGCTCCTCCGCCGCCTTGGCCTCCTCTTCTCGTCTCCTCTCCTGTTCCTGCATGTCGTCAGCGCTGGGGTTGCCGTTGGCGGGATCGGCCATCGAGACGGCGACGGCGGCGTGGCTCTTCCAATCACTGGGTACGCCGGGAGATCGGATCCCTCAGAGTGTGTTGGGCTAGGGTTTAGCGGCGACGGCTGTGGATGCGTGGGCCTCTGTGCTGGCCCCTGGGCCCCTCTTTTTATAGCGCCCTGTGACCGGGGGCCACAACCACGGGGAAAGGCCGCGCCCCCGATCAGGGCACGTGACTCCCTCGGACTTGGTCTCGTGACCGTTCCGGGATCAAATCCAACATTTTCCCCCTTTGATCTCAGTCTCATCAGTGTCAAAGTCATTCTCCGCTTCGTCCCTCGATAGATCAACATACCCAGACCAAAGCGTTCAAAAGCCAGTTACGTGCAATTGAACTCATTGACTACAGTATATCTTTCCATCTCAGGACTAAGCTTTCTGTAAGATGGTTGTTTCAACAGCCCTCAATCCAGAATCATAGGCCTTTCTGTAAACCCATGCTGGCTAAGTGTTTATTCAACACTTTGGGTGAAACGACTTTAGTCAGCGGATCCGCAAGCATTTCTTCGGTTCCTAAATGCTCGACGTCAATAGTGTGATCCTGGATTCTTTCTTTCACAACGTAAAATTTAATGTCAATGTGCTTCGATGCACCACTTGACCTCTGGTTGTGAAAATGATCTATTGCTGACGAATTGTCACAATATATTGAGTGGTTTTTCAATACAATCCACCACTCTCAAACCGGGTATAAATTTCTTTAGCCACATGGCCTGTCCCGTTGCCTCAAAACAAGCAATAATCTCAGCGTATATTGTCGACGATACAACGATGGATTGCTTGCAACTTTTCTATGATATGGCTTCTCCTGCCAGAGTGAACACGTATCCAGACGTGGGCTTCCTGGTGTCTGTACACCCTGCCCAGTCTGCGTCTGCATAGCCTACTAACTGTAGGGCGTTTGCCTTTCTATATGTCAATATCAAGTCTTTCGTCCCTTGCAAATATCGCAACGCTTTCTTCGCAGCTATCCAGTGAGCTCTTCCTGGATTCGACTGGTATCTTCCGAGCATCCCGGTTGTGAATACCAGGTCGGGGCGTGTGTACACTTGTGCATACATAATGTTTCCAATCGTTGAAGCATATGGAACCGATTTCATATGTTCTTTCTCATATTCATTCTTGGGACATTGAAAATTCCCAAATTTATCCCCATTGTCAATTGGAACAGGCCCTGCTTTACAGGCTTGCATACCATATCTTTTCAAGACATTTTCAATATATGTCTTCTAAGACAATCCTAGTATGCATCTATTTCTGTCTCTGTGGATTTGAATCCCCAGGACATAGGACGCCTCCCCCAAATCCTTCATATCATAATTCGAGCATAGAAAACTCTTTGTCTCTAGCAGCAAATCCATATCACTGCTAGCTAGTAGGATATCATCCACGTACAAGACTAAAAAAATATACCTTCCATTTCGAAACTTTGCATAAATTCAATTGTCCTCGTCATTCTCTTTGAAACCAAACTTTCGAATGGTTTTATCAAACTTCAAATACCACTGTCTTGAAGGTTGTTTCAATCCATAAATGGATTTTTTTAGGTGGCATCCCAAATTTTCTTTTTCTTTCACGACAAAACCTTTGGGTTGAGCCATGAAAACATTTTCATTAAGCACTCCATTCAAGAACACTGTCTTTACATCCATCTGATGTAGCTCCAAATCAAAATGAGCAACTAGTGCCATAATGATTCTGAAGGAGTCTTTCGACGGTACGGGTGAGAAGGTTTCGGTATAATCAATTCCCTCTCTCTGAGTGAAGCCTTTCGCCACTAATCGGGCTTTGTATCTTTCAATGTTTCCTCTGGAGTCTCTTTTTTATCTTGTAGACCCATTTACAGCCTACTTTCTTTGCTTTTTTGGAAATTTCTTCTAAGTCCCAGACTTTATTCGTGTCCATAGATCTCATTTTATCTTCCATAGCGGCAAGCCACTTGGATGAGTTAGGACTTCTCATAGCCTCCTCATATGTAGTGGGATCTCCCTCCAGAGCTATATCCTCACTTACATACACCTCGTAATCGTCAGAAATCGCAGATTTCCTAACTCTTTGTGACCTTCTTACAGGCACATCTTGTTCCTGTACTTGAGGCTGCTCTGGTGGTGGACTGTCAGTACTTGAGGCTGCTCTGGTGGTGGACTGTCAGGCACAATTTCTTGTTCCAATCCTTCAGCCTCAGCCACATCAGGAGCCAAAGGCTCAGGGGTTGCAGCAAAAAGCTCAGGGACTGGTACAATTTCTTGTTCATTTGCTGTCGTACCCGACGAACCAACATCCACAGCAGGGGTTGCAACAACAGTTAGTTGAACTGGTGGTGCTACCTCAGCAGGCATCGAGAAGTAAGGTTCTTTTACCATTGGAAATGGGACGTACATCCTCTTTTCCTGAAGGTTCACCTCTCGAGGTGCCATGCTCCCCGGATCATGTCATTTTCCAAAAACACTGCGTGTCTCACCTCAACAAATTTCGTGTGTCTGTCTGGACAATAAAATCTAAAGCCTTTTGACTTTGCAGGATAGCCAATAAAATGGCAACTCACTGTCTTTTCGTCCAATTTCCCTTGTGAGAGGTTAAATATCTTTGCCTCAGCTGGGCAACCCCAAACGTGCAAATAATTCAATGTAGTCTTTCTCCCATTCCATAACTCGTATGGCGTCTTAGGAACAGACTTACTTACTGGGAACCCGATTAAGTATATGAATGGTGGTTTTAATACCTCCATCCACAGACTAACCGGAAGTGTCGAGTAGCTTATCACACTGCGCACCATGTCCATCAAGGTGCGATTTTTTCTTTATGCTACTCCATTCTGCTGAGGTTCACCCGGTGTCGAATACTGGGCTACTATTCCATTTTCCCGCAGGAACCTTGCAAAAGGTCCAGGAACTTGTCCATACTGCGTATGTCTACCATAGTACTCCCCTCCGTGGTCAGATCTTACAATCTTTATCTTTAAGTCATGCTGATTTTCGAATTCAGCTTTGAATGTCTTAAATTTGTCTAACGCTTCTGATCTTTTTTTGAGGGGGTAAATGTAGCCATATCGAGAGTAATCGTCTGTGAACATTATGAACGAGTCATAACCATCCACAGTCCTTTCAGAGAAAGGACCACAAATGTCAGTATGGATTATCTCCAATACTCTCGAGCTACGTTTCGCGTTTTTCTTAATTTGCTTCGCAAATTTTCCTTGATGCAATCAATGCAACGGTCTAAGTCTGTAAAGTCCAATGGATGGAGAATATCTTCTTTTATCAATCGTTCTATCGTCCCCCTCGAAATGTGGCCTAAACAACAATGCCACAATTTCGACGAAGTTTCTCCATCATTTCTTTTTCTTTTCTTTGTCTTAGTCGTTTTATGTACAGAATCGGATGCATCAATCTCATTCACAATATTGCAATGGAAAATCAAATAAAGTATGTCTTATAAAACACCAAGACCAACATCTTTGTTATTATAACGAATAACGCATCGATTATTCCCAAAATGATAATGTACCAAATCTTTATGAAGTCTGGAGACATAAATCAAATTCCTCTTTAAAGAGGGTACAAATAGAACATCCCGCAATAACTATACAAAACCATCATCAAATTCTAGAGAAACATCTCCAATGGCTTTGACCAGGACTTCAACTCCGTTAGCAACTCTAACGTTTCTTCTGCCCCTTTCCAGCATCCTCTTTGGTCTAAAGCCCTGTAAAGAATTCGCAATATGAACAGTTGCACCAGAGTCAATCCACCAAGGAGTAGTGATACAGAGATTCATCAATAAAGGTCACTTGATCTGTACCTTTGTCTTTGTCTTTCGGGATGAGAGACCTCAACCAGTCTAGACAGTCCTTCTTGTAGTGCCCCTCTTGTTTGCAATGCAAGCAAACATTCCAAGGCACGTGAAAGAACTTGTCAGGATTCTTCCCTCTACCATGGTTGTGGTTGATCGTAGATGTCTTGCTTGTGGACTGTCCAAGGTCTCCTTTAGGCCCTTTCTTGAAGATCAGCTTGGAGTTCTTGTTCATTTTCTTTGACTGATTGGAGATATAGTTAAGAGAGTCACTCTTGTGGCTCTTCAACCTCTCCTCTTCTTGTAAGCACTGTGCCATCAACTACTCTATCGTCCATCTGTCCTTAACAGTGGTGTTGTAATGCACATGAAAAGTCTCATATTCTTTGGGAAGTGACTTCATTATCACGTGCACCACAAAGTCCTCAGGCAAATCTTTGCCCAAGTACTTGTTCAGCTTGGCAGCAGTGCTAGTCATTTTCTGGATATATGCTCGCACTCCAGAACTGTCACACCTCGTGTTGGTGAAGTCGTCTACCAGAGTACTAGCATATGCTTTGGAGGATCCAGTAAACTGAGACTTCAGTCTATCTAGAAGCTCCTTAGCAGTAGCACACTCTGGTATTGACCCCTCAATGGAGTCATCAATGAGGTGTCTGATAATCTTCAAACACTTAGTGTTAGAAATCCCCCACTTTCTTTTGTCGATGCTGTAGTGCAGCATCTTGTCATCATATCGAGCCTCGCTAGGAATGGGCTCAGTGTGTTTGTCGTACAGGAGTCGAAATCCATGTCAGTCAAAGTGAACATCATGTCAATGTCTTTTCGCCAAGTGGGAGAGTTCGGCCCCTTGAGCTTGTCAATCTTCCCCATATGACTGAGGAAAGCCGCAGTATTCATGCTTTCATCAATAAGTCAAAATTAGATCATGCTCAAAAGCAATAAATTTGTCATGCATGAATTAAAATCAACATTGGTCGAAATTAAAACATACATAAAATCAATCTCTATTCTAGATTCATCGTTGGATAAAACTTGAATAAAATCAGAGATAATCATGACTCATCATTAAAATTTAACGTTGGTTAAAAATAACAATGAAGTCATCTAATAACATACATCTCTAAATAATCATTCACGTTGGTTTCAAATTATCCAGAGATTATACATATTAAAATCATATCATCAGCAGCGGAAACGTGGTATAAATCACAATGTCTAATTCTGTAAATAAAACTCCAAGCTTTCACTTTTAATCATCATGCAGAAAAGCATATATACATATGTCAATAAAATCATGTAAATAAATCTAGAAACAGAAAGAAAAGGAGTTTCCATTTTCGGCCGAAATCGGCCCAAGGAAAGGCACATGGCCTCTCTCTCGCGGGTAGGACGCCACCAACCTGGGCCTGGGCCTCGAATCTGGCCCAGCCCAGCTGGTGCGGTGCACGAGCGCCCGCCTCACCCTCGGCCGTCGGATGAGATCCGGCGGTCGGCGTTCATCGTCTCGGGGTATAAATGGCCGAAAAATCCGGCCGGCCTGGAAACCCTAGGCCATTTCCATCTCTCCCCCGCACTTCTCTGTGTCTGTCCGCTGCCACCACCCTTCTAGTCCCCTCCCCTTCTTCACCAACACCGGCAAGAGAGTGAGCGAGGAGACGGCGGCGCGGTCCTGCAGCGCCGCCCGCGTGGCTTCACGACGACGCGCGCGCCCGCCAGAGGGTGGACGCGTCGCCGCCGAGCGGCCGCGCGGCGGTGCGCTCTGTTGCCCGCAGCGCGCGTGTCGATGGACGGTGTGGAGGCAGCGAGCCTCTACCCGGGCACCGGCAAGGCCGACACAGCCAGGTAAACCCTCTGGTTGTTCTTGATTTGCGCGGGTTTGGGGAATTTTCTAGGGTTAGGGTTTGATTCCTCCCCCTATTCGTCTCTGATTTTTTGAATCCGAACCAAAATGGCTCAAATCCGGTCGAAATTCATGTCGAATCTTGCGATTCTTGTCCGTTTTTTCTTGATCCGAAGATCAAAACCCGCTAGGGTTAGGGATAGGGCTTAGCCCGAGCCGTCTGATACCAATTGATGGTGTCGGTGTGTGGATCTAGGCCCTTAGCTTACCACTAGCGGGTTCAACAAAGGAAATCATAGTGTTCATGTAGATCCAAGGGAGTGAGAGAGAGAGAGAGGGATTTCACCTTGGGTGTTGAGTAAGGGTTCGGCCGGTGCCGTGTGGGCAACGGGGTTGTCTAGATCGGCGCGGCGACGGTCTTCAACCTCCTTGTCGTGCGCCTCCTTGAGGCGGCGCTCCTCCGCCGCCTTGGCCTCCTCTTCTCGCCTCCTCTCCTGTTCCTGCATGTCGTTGGCGCTGGGGTTGCCGTTGGCGGGATCGGCCATCGAGACGGCGATGGCGGCGTGGCTCTTCCGGTCACTGGGTGCGCCGGGAGATCGGATCCCTCAGAGTGTGTTGGGCTAGGGTTTAGCAGCGGCGGCTGTGGATGCGTTGGCCTCCGTGCCGGCCCCTGGACCCCTCTTTTTATAGCGCACTGTGACCGGGGCCACGACCACGGGGAAAGGCCGCGCCCCCGATCAGGGCATGTGACTCCCTCGGACTCGGTCTCGTGACCGTTCCGGGATCAAATCCAACAGTTATATCATAATAAAATTCCTAAAGAGAGATTAGATTCTTGTGTTAGCTTAACCCTTGGCGTACGGTTGTATAAATCTAATCTTGAAACTCAGTTCTGTTGCGTGCACTCAAGCAGTGCAAAACTCCTCTGCTATAGACCTTCGAAAGCTATAGATAAACACGTTCATATCCCTAGTTCTTTAATCTCTTATATATCTTTTAGGCTTTAGATCCGTTTTATTCCATTCATGTTTTGTTAGACTCGTGACAATATAAACTACGTGATTTGGCATGTTATGTGTTCCTGAACTTCAAATTAAATATTAATTTGATAAGTGTTATCTCCATTAGTTTTCTAAATAAAAACAATGTAGGGTTTAACCTTGGTTGTTCTTGAACACATGTTAATTTGAATAAATCCTACTCCAACGATTTTACATATTTAAAATCTAAATAGCGTTAAACTTCAGTTTTGTACCAAGAGCATGTTAATATCATTAATGATTATGAAACTGATTTCTAATTAAAGTATGCATAGGTTAATGCTTCTTTTTTTATAAATTATGATAATTTGAGTAGCACTGGTTGCCATGTGTTTTTAATTATAACTAGCTTATTCAAACACGATTTATGCAACTAGCCAAAATAGGTGATATCACACATACTTGTCTTTCTAAAGTTAATAGTTTAAATGATATAATTCATATGGAATATTTATAAATAAATATGATTAGATTCAAATACGATTTTCTACTCCAGTATAATCTGGATATTAATTCTAACTTGGTTATTTCTCTGACATATCCATTGACATGTATTTTATTAATTAAAATAAATACAAATTCTAGTTCTTTCTTTTTTGGCAAATAAGGAAAACCTTGCGATAGATGTATCTTTTCAACTGTAGATCCGTTTTTAGTGTTTCTTTTATTCACGTGACCGTAGCAACGAGGCCTCTCTTTTGAGCACATGTTTTATAAAGCTTTTCCTATGATTGGTGTATTACACTTATGCATATGTGTTTGTTTGTTGTATGTTGTTTGTGTTGGATGTTTGTCACGTATAGAATGTGACTCGTGCACAAGCTTTGAAGATCGGTCCATAAGTTGTCAATGTCTACAATTGAAGATTCTTTGAGCAGCTATTCTTGAACATGTTTGTTTACCTTTTTTTATTACATACATGACTTGAATTTGAACATGGAGCGACCACCCAAGAAAATAATGCAACCACAAAAATTACATGGGCTATGAGCTTGGCTAATTAATTAGATGAACTAGAGTTCAGTGCCTTGCTTACCTGAAAGATGGTGTGTTAGGGGTTTGGGTATGTGGGACTTTGCCCTTTGCCAAAGTATTGCGTATTGGTTTATTTGTTGTTTGTCAGATACCCTTTGGGAGGGAACTCCAATTTCTTTAGGTGACTGGACTATCCTGTAACGAGCAGCTACAACTCTAGGGATTCGTTGTAAAGGTCCCACGATGAAACTCTGCCGATTCACCAAAGGAAGTGAATATATGGGTTTGATCCATCCTTAGGCATATGAGAATCATGACTTGTCGGTGAAGATGTATAACCTCTCGAGAGCGCTATAAAAAATGATGATATATCAGCTGTGCTGACGGTCATGATTAACTTCAACCCTCCTCAGTATGATAATTAAATTTAGGTATGAGATTAAATACTGGCATTCAATTATGTTTCTAAATATTTGCCAAGTACACCATGTGCTCACCCTTTCTATCCCCAAAAATATAGCACTGCTTTATACAAGTTGACGATGCCCTGAAGATGAAGTTGATCCAAAAGTCTACCACGTGTTTAGACATATGAGCCCACAATAAACCTTTCTGTGAAGATGAAGCTGCGATATGAGATAGAAGTTCCCCCATCCTATACTTCGGTATAATTTGCCAGTTCATTAACTTAGCGATATGGTTTGCAATACGAGACGAGAACCAAATATCGCTACTATATGCAGGATTTGACCTTCGGGGTAGAGCTAGTTTCACATCTAGATAGATACAACCACAACGAGGAGGACTCACAGTTAAGAGTGGCTAGAAGCAATTATTTACTTGCTATGAATTACTTAGGGAATTGAAGGTGACTCCTTTTTTATTAGCAGCTATATCTACAACTTAATTTTGATCGCGTAGGAGAACATAAGCCAACAAATGTTGCTATTATTTTTTTTAATTTGATCTTAATGATATTCACAGTAGTTCAGCAAAATATTGCCAGTTCATTAACTTAGCGATATGGTCTGCAATATGACACGAGAACCAAATATAGCTACTATTTGTAGGATTTGAACATGAGGGTAACAATAGTTTCTAATTTCATACATATTACCACCTCTCTATATTAGAAATATCATCAATTCTACACTAAGTATCTATTTTAAACATTCATTAGCCTTTAGTGCTTTGATACATTGCAATACAAACCACCCTATACCAGTGTTTAGTTCCATCAAGAACTTGTCCAACTAGTTTAATGGCCCTTCCAAACATGTGTGTCCTCATTGTTGATGATTCCAGTGCCAATGGCCTTATTGCTACAGGATCTATAGCATGCTTGAAATTTTCTTATTCGAGAATTCTTACTACGAAATCTTTCCAAAATGTTATCATAGTTGTGATTTCTAGTTGTGACGATGTAAATGCACAAAAATACAGAATGTTGCTGCAACTGAACTTAAAAAATACTCTTATATTTGTATGTTAAATAAGTGTTCATGAAACTACAGCGTAATTACCATGATTGAACAAGTTATGCAACATCTATATATAGAAGAGGTAGCAATTAATATGGATGTTGTTATCTAGGTGCACCTTAGTGTGATAGGCATTTGCATAAACCAAAGTGTGTTGACCGTTTTGCTATGGTAGAGACACGTGTGATAGGCATTTCCCTAAGTATTTCTATGATGCCATATAATATCTTTAGTATATTTAACAAGTTTCACATCTAGATGTCAATATATACAACCACGACACAGTGGACTCACACTTAGGTGTGCGATACAAGCAATAATTTATTTGCAATCAATTACTTAGGGAACAGAATGCCACTCCTTTTGGCCTAGCGACTATATCTACAATTTGTTGATATATTTTTGATCGCATAGTAGAACATATGCCAACAAATGTTGCTATTTTTGATTGAATTTTATCTTAATGGTATTCACAGTAGTTCTTCAAAATATTGCCAGTTCATTAACTTAGCCATATGATCTACAATACAACACGACAGCCAAATATAGCTACTATTTGCGGGATTTGACCTTGAGGGTAACACTAGTTTCTCATTTCATATATTTTACCACCTGATACAACTGATACAAAATTTGCCAAGGCATACATGTGGCTGCACCCCTTTAGAACTAGTTGGTGTCAGCAGCTGGTACTAAAGCATCAATGCCTAATATTTGTATGTATATAAATTTATTATATATATATTAGGCATATTTAAAGGCATTATGTATACAATTTAAATTTATCTTATTAGGCATAACGCATAAATCAAGGCATTACATATTTATAAACATCGTACACAACTAACTGTTGACGACGCGGATTTTGGCTCATCCAAAAGGTATATGATATATGCCTCGATAAATTACAAAATAATTGTTGTATGTAGCTAAATCCTATCTAAATGTTAAATAAATAAATGCCATGAAATAATGTTGCTCTTGAAATGAGTTTGGATAATCACATATTAACCAGATAAATAAATAAATAAACATAAATAATGTATATTCACATATAGTCTAGGTGTAAATAGATATGGCGAGTTCACGTAAATGTGCGGCACGTCACCCGTATATATATTGTAAATATGAAATGTAAAGGTGGTGTGTTTCTTAAGAAAAGGAATACAGAAATGATGATGATGATGATAAAGGGACAGAAGCCTATATGTATATGCATGAGTGCTACTATGTGCTTAGCTAGTCTAAACGCATCCGTATTTCGCCAAAAGAAACGTGTACGCACACGTATTCGCGTAACAATCCGGTAATACGTACGAGATACCCATTTCTGAAATTAATAAATTAACTGGCTGTTAGTAGTTAAAAAAAGGAAAGGAAATCGTCCACGCACATCTAGACTCGAACACCTGGATGCGCTAAAATCCGCGCCGATGCAGTTACGACTGAGTCAGCATGACCAAGTCGACGCACAAAACTACCACGTAATCCACGTTCGTGACGCGCGCGGCGATTCAAATGATCCCGCCGGCGTCATTAGCAGAGAAAATCAAATTCTAAGCGCGCCAAGTGCTCGACTGGAACCGTTGCACTGCTCACTATATAAATAGCAAGCAAGCGCTAGAGGAAGCCTAAACCCGGACAGACGAAGAGAGCATACCGTACCGACAGGCTGCTGGTCAGACTATGTGCACCCCTACTGCTACAAATTTCTCCTCTTAAAAGAATATTTTAGTCCACTCAGCGAAGTTCTTTCCTCTAAATTAATTTCTTCCGCATTTCTATTCCTCTAAATATTTTCTCCGCATACCATCACCCAATATTTTATTCATCCATTTCTAACCACCACTCACATCCCGCTACCACTTACATGTGGGCCCCACCACGTCCTTCTCTTTCTTCACCTTCTCAACTCTTCCAAGCGAGAGCTGCGCGGCCGCCCTTTCTCTGCTCGTTACGCTGCCGCTGCCGCATCCCACCCGCCGGCGAAGGCGACCGGGGCCTCCTCCTCCGCCTCCAGCGCCGGTCGCCGTCGCCGTCGCCATCCCTCTCTCAGCCGCGGCCGGCCGCCCCTCCATCCGCGCGCTCTCTCTCCGACCGCATACGACCGTCCTCAGTTGTCTCCTCTCCCAGCGTCGTCGTCCGGTGGCGGCCGCCCTCCTTCTGTCCTCCACCTCGCCCAGGCACCGCCTCCTCCACCTCGACCCGGGAGCCACGGCCTAGACCCACTCGCGGTGGCCTGGATCCGCCCTCGGCGGCCGACGGCTCCTCCGCCTTGGCACCGCCGCTTGGATCCGGCCACGCCGCGTCTTTCTCGCATCCTCACCCGCGTCTCCGCACCGGCCGCGTATCTCTCTCCTCGGCAGCTGCGCTCCGGCAACGAGGTCACTGCTCGCCCTCCCCGCCATCGCCCTTCTACCTTTTCTCTCTCCTCTTCCATCCGGCGCGCGTGACGAACGGCTGCTGCCGAGGCCCACGATGCTACAGTGTTTGGCGGAGAGCTCGGTTTCCTCTGGATTTGGGGGAACGCGGCCGTTCCGGTGCTTTGGCGGGATCGATGGAGTGACCGGCTGCAGCGTTTTTTTCCTCCAAATATTTCCTCCATCGTGCATGCCGGAATGAATGAAGGGACGGGTGCAGATGGTTTCAGTGCTGTAAGGTTGCCGCGCTCCTCTTTACTCCCTCCAGATCCAAAATTCATGTCGTTTTGGACAATGATTGAGTCAAATATTTTAAACTTCGACTATAAATAACTTTTAAATTATTTTGTTTTGAAACTTTAATGTCATATCATTTGGTTTATATTAAAAAATGTTTTCACAAAAGTATAAATTTGGTAGGATATTTATTTATATTTTAATAGAAAATATTATTCGAAACTATGTTTTGAATATCGTGTTATTGTCCAAAACGACCTGAATTTCGGATCTGGAGGCACACTGGAAGCATACAACAAGCTAGCTAGCGCTCCACAACCACCTCGATCCATCGACGGAGAGAAGCAAGTCCAGGGATCGGAGAGGAGCCTCATGGTTCTCTTCGGATCTTGACCTCCTCCCATTCTGCTATGGTCTTCGGACGACTGTTCATCTTCCTCCTTCCCAGTTCGTCTGCTCACCTCCCTGTGCCATCGCAAGGGTAGGTTCAAGCCCTCATCATAAGTAGGTTTAGTCTGTTGATACAAATTAAATCACCATGGGATGTATAAGAAGACCTCATGCATCCTAGGCGTTGGTCAGATGATACAACGCCAGGATGGGAAGAGCATTGTTTCTAGTTCCAGTCAGTTGATACGAGATCAGGAACAAGTGCTAAAATCATCTTCTGGGAAATCTGTATCCGCTGCACCGGGATCAGGAACAAGTGCTAAAATCATCTTCTGGGAAATCTGTATCCGCTGCACCCCGAGCATGGGTTCGATCCTCACGATGAATACCTGCCATGAGCGCAACGGACTGTCCTCAGCTGCCAAATGCTTGCCGCAAAAGCCAAGTACATGCATTCGTTCAGCGATCCCTCCGTCTATTGAATATCACGGGGGGTGATAACAAAACCTGCCTGATATAAATTGATTAGGCATGTATACGTTTCATACTGCATGGTGCATCTCACAAGGATCATACAGTATCATGCATGCTTAAAATAACCACATCGTGTCCTGCCGGTAGATCATTCATGCATTGATTAAGCGTGATCGGCCATGTAGGGGTAATCTAGCATCCTCAATATAGAAAATAATATATGCTGCTGCCATAAGAGAAAATACATGTTGAGCATGCTTCCTGTCCTAACCAAGATCATTAGTCCGTTGCTTGCATGTTCTAGTGACTAAAATATGCTTAGTATCAAAACGTCAACCGAAATGATAATATAGAAATATTATTTTGTTAGATCGCATACACGGCCATATGGTGCTAGCTGTAGCAGAAGAAAGATAAATAAAAAATTGGTGGACTATGCTAAAATTCCAAACATACCAATTGCATGGTCATCTCAAACATAAATCATATTATGTCCTAAATAAATAGTAGGGCAATAGAAAATCCTGCATCATGGTGCGCCAAGCAAATATGTCACGCTATACCGCCATCTACATATCTAAGATATGCAAATATCTAATCAAAAGAGAGAAGCCATATATGCATGAATTCTTAAAAGAGATAGTCCATGTCATGTTCGCTAAATTCAAACCAGGCGTAAGCATAGCATCGACATAGACAAGACCGAAGATATTTTCTTTTGTTTTGTAGTCATGTATTAGCCATATGATATAATTTTTCTTTTATGTTGAAACTCTTAATCAGTGGTTTTCTCTATGGATGGAGATATAATTAACATAATTTTTTTGCAAATATAAGAATTATAGAAGTATGAACCTCCAATACATGGATATCTTTTATTGTCTCATTTATATTATGCTAAATTAAATTTATCTCTGTGACGCGGAGGCAAGGTCTTCGACTGCCCGTTTTCCCGGCATCACTAACTAGAAAATATATACAATATTATGTCTAACTACCAAATCTTTATCAAGAAAAATTATAATCTCCATGTGTGCCTTATTCATCATTATCATCAGGGGGTGGCAGAACAGGTCGTCCATCGTCAAAACCTCTCCGGTTTCACAGACAACCTCGCTTTATATGAACCCCATAAGATGTTTTTGGATTGCCCCAATCTTATCTTTTTGGAGGATTTCATCCTTCATTCGTAGCAACTATCATTTGGCAAAAAAAAAATAATCAGTAACATACTAAATCAGATTCCTGACATAGTATTATTGAGAAACAATCTACTGTGGTTGATGTTTACATACATTGATATCTTGTTGTGCCGACTTGTTGCCTACGCATGAGTGAATGAACTCACAAACGTTGTATTCATATAAATGGTGCATTGATCTTTTCTAAAACACTAAAAGATAAAAAGATAGTACACATTATTGACAAAGAAGATGTGGTATGCGGCCGTGCATTCATACCAGAAAGGCAGAAAGTCTAGTCTGCGCGTAAGTTCTGCTTTTGGGCCTGACTACCTTTTGTGCAGTTTCTTCCATACACTGTACATGAAAAGGAATTATAGAGTTGATATGAAATGATATGAATTAGAGATTGAGATGAAATGACATGACTCGTTAAGGACGTCCACAATTTCGTCATAGTAAGAGGTTGGCTTCCGCATCGAGTCAAGCACATGGATAGTGCCTCTTTTAATCTCTCTATAATAAGCACTAGTGAAATCTGAACAATTATACATATAGAGAGCATATTAAATAAAACAATTATAAATAAAAAATGTACGAGGTATGAGAAGATAGACACTAACCCAGAAATGGAAAATGTACAAAAAAAACACATTTTAGTTAAAATCATGGGCTAGAAATTCATGGATTTAACTACCACCTGCTAGTTAAATTTGTGAGTCCTGTAAGCCCACGAATTTAATGCTCGGACACAAATAAACTTGTGGGACTGGTGTAGGCCCACATATTGAACTTAAATTCATGAGCCTGTTGCGAGCCCACGTATTTAACTTAAATTTGTGGGGCTGATGAATTTAAGTAATTGATTTTGTGGAGATAAATTCGTCGGAGACGTTTCATGAGTTTGTTCACGAACCTAAATTCATGGGTTTGGCCTTAAATTCTGCATCTTAGGTCCACGATTTTTTTCTATTGCTCCTGGAGTAAAAGGTGGAACCACAAGACGGTGGTGCGCCTCTGGCAGCTAGCTGGGTGGTAAGAGTTGCAAAAGAGCTAGGATAGGAGAGCTTGGGTCCAACGCCAAATGGTGCGTGGGGCCACGCACCAAGGCCGGTACCCGTTTATATATATATAGTAGCAACAAAATGTTAAACGAAGCAGAGGTGGTCACACTGCGAGTAGATCCTCTGCAGCTACTACATCCGTTACTGCACCTGCGGTTGAGTCACTGACACGTGGACTCTATACTCAACGGGCAGACACAACTACAGGGGTTTAACTGCGTGGCATCTCATTCCGGTCACCATGAGCTAAGGGTAGGACGGGTAATCCGTCATCGATGTGCATGGGATGAGCAACAGTAAAAGAGGATATAGGAGTATTACGCAGTAGTAAATCATGCAGGCCTGTCTTGACTTTTGTATATTGTGTGATATAAAATATTGTTTCTCTGTGTGACGCGATCGACACGACACACGAGAGACGGTGGTCATCATGGACATGTATTATACGAATAGTATAATTCTGCTTGGGTTGCAAATTGAAAAGTGAACCTGGCCGGGCCAACCATTGTTGATTGTTGCATAAATCTTGTTAAGGAACACAAACATTGCGTACATACTGTACTTGCCGCTTGGTAGGGCAGGTCTGTTTCACTGACAGTAGAACGCGCAGGACTGTTCATATATGATATACCCGGCCATATCAGGCAATAATCATGTAAATCAATCATCAGATGCATGTGCCCAGATTCCTAGTGCCAAACGGCGCCAAACGTTCGGATCAAGAGGAACCAAACGCCAGACCGTGCTCGAGCATAGCATGCTCTGCAGCCCTGTTGCTGCTCGACCGGATCGATGCCTGTCTTATTGGGCCTCTCATGGGCTACCGTATACGTGCACCATTGCGCGCAATCATCAGTACCAAAATCCATGCTCATGTAGTGTCAAAAAAAAAATCCATGCTCATGCATGCATGTATGCTTGAATCTCACTGCACAAGGTTGCCCGATCCCATGTAAGGATGTAGCGGGCTCTAGCTATTTCAAAATAATCAACTTGATTGAGCTGCTATAGCTGTTGAACTTGCTAAGACATTGGGTGGTGTGTTATGTCCGCTTATTACAACGCGGCAAATACATAACATTTCTTATGTAGAATATTCTTTCAAAATGTTTGAATAAGCTTGGCGAATAATGACTTTCGAAACATTAAATTCCAAGACAAAAAAACGTGAGTCCAAGTAAATTGACTAGAAAAAAATTCTCTCTTATCATGTTGTCATTGATAATTAAATACTAGAGTTACATGAGGGGACCCACCAGCAAATGGACTCGATTAGAGGGAGATTCTTTTGGCAAGGAGTGGGCAATAAAAAGAAATTCCACATGGTGATATGGGAACATTTGGCTAGACCGAAAGAATTTGGGGGGTTGGGTTTCTTGGAAACCAGGACTATGAACAAAGTCCTGCTTGCTAAGTGGATAGCAAGGCTGGATATGGGGGAGGACAGTGTATGTATAATGCAGGAAGTATTTGGGGGAGAAAAATTTCATGCAGCAAAAACACATCAGGGGGGCCTCGCAATTCTGGCAAGGTTTATGGAAAGTAGGGGACTGGTATAAGAAAGGTAGAGGATGGAAGCTTGGAAATGGAAGACAAATTAGTTTTTGGGAAGATGTTTGGTTAGAGGAGTGCCCTTTAAGGGTAAAATTTCCTGCTGTTTACAGAATATGTTTGGATGAGAGAATTTCAGTGGCAGAAGCGAGTGAGAAAGGTTGAAATTTAAGATATAGAAGAGGAATGTCTGAATATGAGGTAGTAGAGTGGAGACAAATGGCAGATCAGATTGCAGGTGTGGCATTGGGGGTGGGAGAGGACCAAATGATTTGGAAACTCAATAAGTCTGGTGTCTATACTAGTAGATCTCTCTATAGATTGTTGATGGATAGTGGAGTCGTTGATTCGTGTGTGATGAAAATCTGGGAAGCACGCATGCCTACAAAAATAAAATTTTTCCTCTGGATGGCTTGGAAGAATAGGATTCAATGTGCAGAGCAGCTAGTGGTGAGGAAGTAGAAAGGTTCAGAGTTTTATAAGCTTTGCGGATTGACGGAATCCACAATCATTTGATTTTTTTGTTGTCCGGTGGCGCGTGCTGTGTGGTGCTGGGTTAGAGATGCGTTAGGGTGGAGTAGAGTTCCAGTGTCTTTTAGAGACATTGAGAACAATGAGATTTACTGGGGGCAAATGAGGTCGGATGGCATGGTGATCATAGCTAGTATTAGTTGGGTACTCTGGAAAATGAGAAATGATTTGGTTTTTAACAACAAACTAGTTTCAAATGTTAAAACTATTGCTTACAGGATGATTGGTTTTGTTCAACAGTGGAGTATCCTGCAGACAAGGTCAGCGCAGAAACAGCTGGATGAGGATCTGACGAAACTGAAGGCGAACATGACGCGGTGATGACCAGTCTCTCTGCGGCGCGTATGGATGCTTTTGTGGTTTGTTAGGAGGAGGGTTTTTGGTCTCAGAACTATGCTTCTGCTCTTTTATTCTGTTTTTTACACGTTGGTCTTACCTAGGTTTCGTTGTACTTTGGTATCTTGTGCGGTAGAGGAGAGATAGTGAGAAGTAGTTGTGCCTGTAAAGCTGGTATCCCCAACTTAAAACACATTTTGCTGGCTTTTAATATAAGCCGGGCCATGGCCTAGTTTCTAAAAATAATTAAATACTAGAAGAAAATATTACTCCCTCTATCCAAGAAATCATCAGAATTATTCAAAATTTGTCAAATAGAAACAGCCGTTCTCTTCATACAACACTAATTGATTCAGTTTGTGTGCAACAATAAAGGTTGAGCAATCAATTGCATATACGTTATACAACATCAAGATTTTTAAGACAGGTATCATGTGGCCAAAATTTGAATGGTTATCCATCGCGCAAATGAAGGCCTACTTTTTCCAGGCATTGAAACATGGATACACATTTGCTTTAATTTTCATAGTTTCTTTAACTTTCATTGATTCCTGATTTATTGTTCACCTCGACTATACTGATTTTTTGTCTAATAATCTATTTAACCAGTAGGAGGGCAACCCCACCTATTTCATCAAAAAAAACTAATCCCTCCTTAATTTACAAGACAATTGTTTTTTTATTGAGGGAGTAGTTACTTACTGAAGTCTGAAGACTACTGTGTCATTCGAGTTCAAAAGAGGCAAAGTTTTTTTTTTTTTTACTTGAGGTAGTAGCATACTAAATGACCTGCGAACCTGTTAAGAAGTGATAGAAGAAGAAGAAGATTTGCAATTAAAGTTGAGAAACTTTGAAAGTATATCACAGGGCAATGAATATATATAGGAATTTTCATATATATATATATATAGGAAATTGTAACATGCAAATTGCCTTTCATGGTGCATGCCTTTTTAATTGCCTAGTGTTTTTTCAAGGTGTATGGACATTTGATTGCTTGCTAGATTTATTTTACCTCTTCAAGATATATGTGTTGAGAGCCAATGGACCGGCCTCATTGCTCTCCGGTGTGATGAGTGACTGCCAACGGTGCAAGCCCTCCGATGGACAGGAGGCCCTCCGATGGACGGGAGGTAGAGGATGGACAAGCCCTCGATGGACTGAGGCAAAAGCCCTCTAATAGATCGGAGGAGTCTTGGCGTTGGTCGGCCATGCGAACTCAGTACACGGAGAGGCGGAATATATATCGACGGTGGTGTAAATGCTCCAATGGACCGTGAGGGCAGCTTCGATACTAGAGAAGCCGAGCGTGACCGTGGTGCTCTGACCTGAGTGCATGGCACGAAGGCGTGGGAGGGAGCTTTGGCGGTTTTGGCTCAAAACCGCCACCCAAGTTCAAACGACTTGGTGATTTGGGCCAAGTCTCGCCAAGACAAAAGAAATGGGCCAAGCCCGGCCAAAAATAACTCCTAAAGTTTTCTGATTTCTGACTTCAAAACTGAGGGCAAATATTGGACTACTGGTACATGGCATGAATCTAAGGAAGGCGTGGAAAAGAAGAAGATCGAAGCATCATCATAGTCGTCCAATTGTATCTCTTGCATTTTAGCCCCTCCGGACATTTGTAATATAGGGGTCTTAGTGTAAAACAACGTTGTTAGGCCTAGGGTATAAATAGTGACATAGGATGGTAATTTAGGTCATCTTTTGGAGCTTTGAAACCCTAGGTTTAGCACTTCCAAACAGCCAAGAGCTTAAGAGAGATTGGAGAATTTTAGGCTTGGATTGGAGTCCCTAGCTAGTACTCTTCACCTTAGAGGGAGGATAATGGGTCGTAGGTTGTACGAAGATTTGTAGGAACTTGATTTATGCAATATATCTAGCAAGATTCGTCCTCAAATCAAGTGCTTCTGTGCAGCCCCCTTGCTTCACTTCTTCAGTTTCGATTTTGGATGAAACTCAAAGGCTTTTGATGGTTTGTGTTTGCCCACGAGTTAATCATCTTCTTTTGGCTTTTTTGGACTTGCAAGAACGTGAAGATTATGAGCAAGTCGTTCGTGAGTTTTCTTCTTTTTTTTCCAAAGGCTCTCTCTTCGTAAGATCTAAAATTCCCACTAATCCTACGATTTTTTTCAATAGATCTCTTGAGGATAGCTTTGAAATGGAGCTATGATAGCGTGTGTCAAATCTTGTGAAGATTGAAGAAGGTTATGTCAAGTTTTGGGTTTGGAAACTCAAGTTCCAAGGTTCCATCGAACTATCCGGTACAACCATGAGACTATCCAGTACCACCACCGGACAGTCCGATGGCATGCACCAGACAATCCGATGTCGGACTCTGTTCTGGCCTCCACCGGACTTTTCCACTAGATAGTCCTGTGTCACCGGACTTTGCTACAAGACAGTCCAGCTGAGTGTACGGACAGTACGGCAGGGCCTATGCGGCTAGTTTTTCTTCATGTTTCTTGTTTACGTGTGCTTACTCCAACTTTGCTTTGGTGTTTTCACTGTTTGTCCATACTCTTTGCTTGCTGTTTTTCAGTGAGATGCATTTAGGTCTGGAGTGACCAGTGGATCACTTTTGCAAGTGTTGTAGCGCGTTCTTGCCTTGGCTTGCTGTCCCCGAGTTAAGTGTGTGCTTTTGTTTACTCGGTGTGTATCGGTTCAGTAGATGGCACCAAGTGCATGCTAGACACGTTCTGTTTAGTGGACGGTGTCTACTTGTTTTCTGTGAGCGATCAATTTTGGGGTTTTGAATTTCGAGTTTAAGTGTTTATATTCACCCCTCTCTGGTCGCAATCTACGCGGTCCGACATGTGTACGATGAAATAAAAGTTATTTATTATCTTATCTTACTATTACTAATTGGAGGTTGTAAAAGTATCACTATTTTTAAAGCGAAGAAGCACTATTTTTAAAGCGTGCTAAAAAAAATAGAGGCAAGAAATCGAGGGTTTAAATCTTCGTGCCAGCAACATTTAGCGTATTAATTAAAAAAGACAATCACAGCAACTATAGAGGCAAGAGATCGAGGGTTCAAATCTCCACGCCGGCAACATTTAGCGTATTAATTAAAAAAATAAAACATATGGCAGTAGGAGACCATGGTTCAAATCTCCATGCCGGCAACATTCGGCGCATTAATTAAAAATATTACTATTATTAATTTGTATTGACTAAAAATATTACTATCATTAGTTAGAATGCTAAAAGATTCGGATCCATTGGAGAGCGATATCAAAATTAATAGATTCATTGGAGAGCAAAATCTCAATAGTTAATTAAAAAAAAACATGTAGCGCATATGGCCTCACGTGAAACGCACAGCCGTATAGTATCTTTCCAAACATTGAAAGGCCCAGATACGTTACTTTTCTAATGTCACGTAAATATGAGTACACATCGTATAAGGTATTTTGCCATGTTACAGTGGTAGAAAACAATTTATGCTATTTTACATAACAAAATAAAAAAATATATACTTCATCCATTACCTTCGAGTAGGTCAAAAGTCATCAAATCTATCTATTTTCGATAAATTAAATTCATGATCTATAGTTATTTCAGAACACTATAGCAATTGTCTAAAGAAAAAATAGATAAGATATGTTTAAGTTTCGAATTTCGAACTTCAATCTTTACTGTGGCGGAACCGCCCTGCTTAATCCAGACTAATCATACCTGCCACCTCAAGCTCGCAGTGCACTTAGGCTAGACTAAATCCGGTAGTCCATCGAGAGTCCTTCGGGCTCTTGATAACACCATTTTCCGAAGAACCGACATCAAACACATCCAATTTTCGAAGGAGCCACAACAATTACATCATCACAGGCAGTTGAAATAGAGAATAATAGACTTAATTTACAAACCAAATGTATGGAATCAAATATATGTTCAAATATAGCGTAAGCGAATTCAGAGTATATATAGCGGAAGCGTTTTCAAAACATCTCGCAGCGGAAACAACTCAAATATTCTTCATGAAGAGATGAACAAGGTGAGTAGCACCGAGCCCACCGGTTCTACCTTCCTTCAAGCGATTTGTCCAAAAGTTTTCAGTACCTGTAAGCCAAAAGTGGGGGCAAACCCTGAGTACTAATTACTCAGCAGGACTTAATGGAAAGGACTTACGGCTGACGCAAAGCATACTTACTAATCATGTGGATCCTTAGCTATTGATTTTTAAACAAGGTCATGTTGACATAAGATAGCAGGATTTGACAGCTGCTACCCATTAACCATGAAGATCATTTATATCATAAAGTAAATATTTGTATGAAAGTAAAACGTGAGAACCCATTAGTAATTTGCATAATAGTATATCAAATACATGTCCTGTCCCAAGATTCACAGCGCCCCCACCTAACCCTTGGGAGTAGCCGTCTCAGGAGCGATACCACGGTACGTCGGGTCAGTCCTCCCTCGACCTCAAAGCACCTCCCAAATCCATCGACCTCCTATCAGTAGATGGGCAGCACCATGAATGGTGGGACGGATCATACACATCCAAGCATGATGTATTGAAAAGCGTGATTAAATAAACAACACTTGTTGAGCATCAGCGATTCGAATCGATTTGTTAATTCTCGGGAATAACTAAAAATGCCAGAGGTATATGCTTACTAGCCATCGCGTTCCCACGTATAGCCCCTATCTTCACTTGTCCCATCCCAAGTTCGATTCCAACCCGTCACTTTCCTGGGTTTAGCCTCCATGGAGCGTTACCACGGTACGTCAGGTCCAGCCCTCCCATGAGATAAGCGCCCCCAGTTCCATGGTAGGAACAAGTCTCTGTTTTTCGGATGGCACAAGTAAGACTTTCACCGGTTCATTATCCCGGATAAGCACCTTAGCAATGTTACGCCGACAAATAGGCGAACAACGGAAGGTCTTAAACGACTCGGGCGGAATCCACCATACCTTACCACATCATTTTTCATAATATTCCCATAACTCCGCCCGGTCTCTATTTCAAACATAGCATATAATAATCTTCCATAAAATTTCTGTTTTGAAAACAGCTACGCGACGAATGACTCTATTCACTCGTGTCTACTCGTACCTAGCAATTCTAGGCAACTCGTCCTACGAACTCTAATATATAGGTGCTAGGGCCAGGGCGGCCAAGAAGTCTAATGCAACTGGTTCTAAACAACTCCTAATGCAGATGCGTAAGCATTCATCAAATATATTTGCTGGGTAAAGCATGGTCCTGTCTACGTTTGAGTATTCTTGTGAAAACCAACAAACTAATCTAAGTTAGTTTGCCGGATTCTGAGGCTTTGCCCCAGGCAACCCCTTGAAACAGGTACGGATGTAATCAGCGACCCTTCGTCTTCAGATTGGGGAAAGACCAACTCCTGGTGTAATCCGTTGTACGGCTTCTCGATCAAGAGTGGTTCTTGTGTTGATCCTTCTTTCGCGGAATCTATATGCATGGTATAATATGCAAATGAGTACAAGAAAATGCAAATACATGCATATGGTACAAGTTATATGTATGACATGGTGCGATAATGAGTGCAACGAATGCAATTGTATGCATGAGGTGCAAATGATACATAATGCATGCCAAGTAGTTTGTGACGAATTGATTCGAGTATTCTCAGTCTAAACATATCCCATAATAAAAAAACTTAACAACTTTCCTAAAAAATTGTACAACCTATCACTAAAAAATTATACAAACCCTCACCGCATTTTATCTTTGAAGTTATTAGGAATTATTTTTCTATATGTGTACACAGTCCCTATCAAATGAAATGAAGTTGTCTCTTGAAAACACCTTTATGAATATAATGCACTCATGAGTTCATATAGTTGGACAACTCAAATTGATCTCAAACTTTTACCACATGCAGAAACATACTTCATAGTGCTACTGCCAAAATTTCAGCTACAAACAAGTTATAATTAATTTATTAAAATTCCAACAAGTTATCAGCCCTATAACTTCTCAGATTTTTCCTAATTTGTATAAATGGGTTCTGGACTTGAAATTTCTACAGCAAGCATTTCAGGGCATGAACATCATATACGAAAATCAGCAGGCACAAAATCCATGGTTTGATAGGACACCTATTTTCCATATTTTATTTCACCACGAAAATCATATAAATCAAAACAGTAGTAATAAAGTGCACAAAATCACTTTCTGGAATCAAGACATCACTAGTAGGCTACTAGATTTTTCCCATAATTTTCCTAGCAGTTTAAATAGACTTTTCCCATTTTCTTTTTCAACTAGTAGCATTTTGCCAATTTCAAAACAACAGCTAAAACAAACATGCACAACTTCATACTTTACCAGTGAGCTACTCATACTATAAAAAGTGTATGAAAAATACTAGAGGTCATATTTGAGCATACTTTATGTAGCCCTCATTTTCCAAGTTAATTAAATACACAAAACACATGCATAAGGGCAAAACAGTAATTAAACAGTTAATGCTAGGGCTACCAAAAATCACACAGTACCTAGATGCCATAACAAAGCTACTGCCCAAGTTTCATAATTTTTGGAGTTCATTTGGTCCACTTTTACCATTTATTAACCCTCACATGCATGCAACTTAAACAAGGGCAAAATAGACATTTCACACATCCACATCATACCTATCCTATAGATCTACTCACAAGGAGTCCATAGCCACTGAGTTTGTCCATTTTAGATTTTTATTTGAATTGTTATGATTTTTTAAAGTTTTCAACCGAAATAAACAAACTAAATAGAAAAACCCTAGATCCAGGACTAATCCGTGATTAACCATATACTCCAGTGGCTAGATTGAAAGAACTACACGGCTCAATGCACAGTGCTCGGATTGGAACAAGAAAACGCACAACTCCGAGGGCTATAGCGCAAAGTGGGCTTCTTCCTCCTCGGTTCATCGTCTTCCTCTCGACAGAGAGAGGAGACGGGCGGCGCGCAGGCCAAATCCGGCCACGCCGGGCGCGGACGGACACCGGAAGTGGCTAGGGAGAGAGAGAGGAGGCCGGGGGTGTCACCCTTACTATCTCCAGCGACGGGGAGGGCTCAGAGACGGCGCGCGACGGTGGTGAACTCGGGCGGCGACGGCGCGAACCGGCGGCGCATGGGCGTGGACTCGGCGAAGGAGGAGGGCAACGACGACGATGTCTAGCGCGGGAGACGCGTGAGGGCAAGGCGAAGGCGGTGGGGGTATCCTGGAGGCGTGGGGAAGGCCGGAGGAGGGTCGTCCACAGCGAGGGGCCGGCGGCGATGGCGGCCGCGCGAGTGCGCTTGCGGAGAGGGGTGAAGGAGGCGCGGTTGGAGGCCGAGGGTGTAGGGAAAAGACAGAGGAGCGCGAGGCGAGCGCGGGGCGGTCTTCAGCGGGGCTCAAGGCGGCTTGAGGCGGCGGGGGCTGTGAACTCGCCGCGGCGGCAATGGCGGCGGGCGTACTGCGCTTGTGGAGGGGAGGCGAAGGGAGACGACGAGGTTTAGCGCTTTGGGCGCAGGAGGTGGAGGCGGAGGTGATGGCGGTGGTCTGGAGACGCGGGGAGCCGCGGATCGGCCAGCGTGAGCTCGCCTCTGAGCTCGGCAATGGCGGCTGTTTCGCTCTGAGCGGGAGGAATAGGCGAGGGAGAGGGGAGCGAGTGAGAGAGTGAGGCGGGGTTGAGGGCGTGGAGATGGCCTGGAAAACGACCAGGTGCAGAGGGGTTGGGGAGGATAGAGCGCGGCGTCGGTGTCGGCCACGCGCGGCGCGGGCAGAACGCGGCCGCCGCGTGGGCGCTTCGCAGCGGGGAGAAAGAGGTGGCCGCGACGGGTGAAACGGGTCCATGGACCCAGAGCGACTGACAGGTGGGGCTGGAGACGGGAGTAAAAAGGATGGCACAGTCGACCGGGTGCGCGGAGACGCGGAAACGGTGGGACCCACCGTCGGCGCGTTCCAACCGCGTGAGCGGAAAACCGGCGCGGTCTGACAGGTGGGGCCCGCGCGTCATAGAGAGAAAAGGAAAAAGAAAATCCGGAAATTGAAAAACCCACTTTGACTGCCAGGACCTTTGTTTGTATTTCGCGTTTTTGAACAGGTTAGAGGCCGAATTTGAAAATACCCTAATTGGATGAAATGTTATAAATTTATTTCTATACATTTTATTTATAAACTTGTATACCATGTTGTATTCAAAAATATGGTTTAAATTTGAGTTTAAGCTGCTGACCAAGGTTTGACCAACAGAACCTTCCAGTTTAGAAATTCTAAAAGTCTATATTCTAGCCACATTTACTCAAAGAGTTTTATACCAATGTTGTTCAGAATTTCATGATCTACAATTTATTCAATTGGTGTTTTGCAAAATTATGGCTGTAGGCCAATGTAAATTTGAAATTACTAAACAAGTCATGTTTGGACAGAATTCATAGGCTGACAGAAAAAGCCCCAAAACTCTATGCAAACCTTCATGCATGTCAAAGCACTAATTAACAAAGTTGTTCATCCTTAAATTTTATACAAGTTTTTCAATATGAGTTTCACCTATATCACTATAGAACTAAAGTTATGAGCACAATCACAGAGACATATATGCAGAAATCAGGTTTCGACAAGTTGCATTTCAACCAAGTTTGAACTAGGGCTCCATTGCATGTCATTGTAGGATGCTTCATGATGAATGCTGCACATATGTGAGATGAAAATGCACTTGAGATGCCAGAGCATCACAACCCATCCCCCTTAAAGAAATCTCGTCCCGAGATTTTGATGTGACGTGGGTGCATAAGTTAAATGAGGAGAAAGTGCATTGTGTATGAATTTGAAACTTTTAAACTGCGGTGACGTACTCAATTTGCAGTGGATGGAAGAAATCCGAGGTATCTAGTTTCCAAAAATTCTTCTTGTTCCCAAGTTGTCTCTTCTTCGAAGTGATTATTCCATTGTACTTTATAGAAATTAATCGTTCTTCGCCGCCTTGATCATTGCTTTTGGTCAAGGATTTTTATGGAGTGCTCTTCATAAGTGAGGTCCGGTTCAATCTAAATTTGAGGTGTATCAACTAATTCCTCTTGCACTCGTAAGCACTTCTTGAGTTGTGAGACATGAAACACGTCATGAACCGCAGCAAGATGTGGTGGTAGCTCTAACCGGTAGGCGACTGATCCACATCGTTCGGTGATCTTGAATGGACCAATGTACTTTGGTGCTAACTTTCCTTTTACTCCAAACCGATGTACTCCTTTCATTGGTGACACCCGAAGGTACACGTGATCGCCCTCTTCAAAAACTAAGGGTCTTCTCCTCTTATTAGAGTAGCTTTTCTGTCGCGACTGGGCTGTCTTCAAATTGTTGTGTATCATCCTTACTTGTGCTTCAGCTTGTGTTACCAAATCCGGGCCAAAAGTGACACGCTCTCCAGGTTCAGACCAGTTGAGTGGAGTTCTACATCTTTTACCATATAAGGCTTCGAAAGGAGCCATATCTAAGCTCTTTTGATAGCTATTGTTATAAGCGAATTCTGCCAAGGGAAGGCACTCATCCCATCAAAGCGCAAGCTCTCAGCATATCCTCTAGTACCTGATCTACTCTTTCTACTTGGCCACTGGTTTGAGGGTGGTATGCCGAACTACGAATCAATTTGGTTCCAAGAGCAAGTTGCAGTTGCTCCCAGAAACGAGACACAAACAGCGAGCCTCTGTCTGATGTGATAGTCAGTGGAACACCGTGCAAGGAGATAATCCTTGCTATGTAAAGTTCAGCATAGGTCTTGGCATGATAAATTGTTTTTACCGAAATGAAGTGAGCTGACTTTGTGAACCGGTCAATAATCACCCATATGGAATCATACCCCTTCTGTGTGCGAGGTAGTCCTATAATGAAATCCATATGTACGTCTTCCCACTTCCATGCTGGGACTGCTAGTGGTTGGAGCATACCAGCAGGCTTTAGGTGATCAGCTTTAACTCTCTAGCACATGTCGCCCTCAGACACATATTTGGCGATCTCCCGCTTCATGCGGGTCCACCAAAATTTCTGTTTCAGGTCTTGGTACAGGGATGTGTAGGCTTCATCGAGTATCTTCTTTCTTAATCCCATATCCTTAGGTACAACTAAGCGATTCTTAAACCAAAGGACACCCTGCTCATCAAGCGTGAAACAGGCTTTCTGCTTATCACTTATGTCTTCATGGATATGTGCCATGCCTTTATCTTGCTTTTGTGCTGCAATGACTAGATCTTTTATTGCTGCTTCAATAATGAGGCTATATAGTTCAGCGTGTTGCTCTGTAGGCATCTCAATTTCATCCATCTCACAACATAGCACTCTTACTGTTGGACGAGCCTCGATGAAGTTGCATTGAGCCTTGCAGCTTAACGCGTCTGCTACCACATTTGCTTTGTCAGGATGGTAATGAATCTCTAAGTCGTAGTCCTTTATTAACTCCAACCACCGTCGTTGCCTCATATTCAATTCAGGTTACGTGAAGATGTATTTGAGGCTCTTGTGGTCAGTGTAGATGTGACAAGTGTTACTTAGCAGATAGTGTCTCCATATCTTCAATGCGTGCACAACTGCTGCAAGCTCAAGATCATGTGTTGGGTAGTTGGCTTCATGTTTTCTTAGTTGGCGAGAGGCGTAGGCAATTACTCTCCCTTCTTGCATCAAAACATAGCCAAGCACATTGCCGGAGGCATCACAATACACATCAAATGGCTTAGTGACATCCGATTGTGCTAGCACTGGTGTTGATGTTAACAACTTCTTCAAAGTTTGAAAGGCTTCTTCACAATTCGAACTCCATACATACTTCCCATTTTTCTCCGTTAGTGAGGTCACTGGCTTCGCAGTTTTGGAGAAGTCCTTGATGAAGCGGCGGTAGTAGCCCGCTAAACCAAGGAAACTCCGAATCTCAGTCACTGTCTCGGGTTGCTTCCAATTTAGAACATCCTTTACCTTGCTAGGATCAACAGCTACCCCCTTTTCAGACAGAATGTGACCTAAGAAACTTACTTCCTTCAGCCAAAAAGCACACTTGCTGAATTTAGCATAGAGCTTGTGCTCTCTAAGCCGCGTGAGTACAATCTTCAAGTGCTCTTCGTGTTCTTTTTCACTCTTGGAATAAATTAGTATGTCATCGATGAATACTACCACAAACTTGTCAAGTTCATTCATGAACACCGAATTCATCATGTACATAAAGAAAGCCGGTGCATTGGTTAACCCAAAAGACATGACCAAATACTCGTATAAGCCATATCTGGTCGAGAAAGCTGTCTTGGGTATGTCTTCTTCTTTGATCTTTATTTGATAGTAGCCAGACCTTAGATCAATTTTTGAAAAGACTTTAGCTCCAGCTAACTGATCAAACAAAATGTCAATGTGTGGCAAAGGGTATTTGTTCTTATGGTGACAGCATTCAAAGGCCGGTAATCAACGCATAGCCTTTTACCACCTTGGTCCTTCTTTTCAACAAAGAGGGCTGGGCAACCCCAAGGTGAAGAGCTCGGGCGAATAAACCCTTTGTCCAACTGTTCTTGCAATTGTACTTTCAGTTCTCTTAATTCATCAGGCGCCATTCTGTATGGTCTCCTAGAGACAGGTGCTGTGCCTGGAACTAGGTCTATCTTGAACTCAACATCTCTATCCGGGGGAAGTCCCGGAAGTTCTTCCGGAAACACATCTGGATAGTCGCAGACTACTGGGATCCTTGCAAGTGCTTGTGCGTCCCCTTGAGCATCTACGACATTCACCGTGTGAAGCATATTTTTATGAAGTGGCACATGAATGACTACGTCTGTGCCGCTGTTTGAGCATAACTGAACTGTTCTACTTCCCACATCTATCTTCGCATTGTGTTGTTTCAGCCAATTCATCCCAAGAATAATATCGATCCCTAGCTGTGGGAGTACCAGAGAATTGATGAACAACCTCTCCCTTCCTACTTGCAAACATAAGTCTCTCACCATGTGATTGGTGATTATAGCTGATCCTGCAGCTGTGATGTGGTAATCCTGCTTCAACTCAATAATATCATACCCCTGTTTCAGTGCATAGGCTTTGCTGATAAAAGTGAAGGATGCTCCCGAATCAAACAACACAACCGTAGGGTTAGTGTTGACCAGAAAGGTGCCTGCCAGGACAAGTTCTCTTTCTGGAACTTGCTCCAGTTGACTGTACTGCAATTGGCCCATCTTCAGGGCTAGTTTCTTCCCTTCGCTCAGAAGTACTGCTCCCTGAGTCTTTTGTGGTGTGCGGCAAGTTTGACTGGTGTGCCCGGCTTTCCCACACTTGGTGCATGGGTGGCCGATGCCTCGAGTTGCAGGTGGCACTGAAGTAGGTGGATGCGGTGGTACATCGCAGGGTGACGGGTGTTGTTGAGTCCCACTGGGTTGCTCTTGCTGCTGGGGCATGTCAATATAATATATGTGCGGCGGTGGGCGATGTACGACCCGTTGCCGCTGAGATGAGCCCGATGGAGGTGTACTTGCAAGTCTTTTCTTCCGTTGGTCCTCATGGGCCTGACGGAGGCGTTGCTCCATGTCGATGGCGACGTCTACCAACTCAGTGAAGCTGTCGTAGCGGCGCCCCAAGTGAGTCAGCAGAGTGGGGTCGAACCCACCCAACAGACGGGCAGCCCTACGCGGGTCGGTGTCGACGTCTTCAGGGGAGTACTGGGACAAGCGGATGAAAGCCTGCACGTACTCGAGTACCGACATGTCCCCTTGTTGAAGCGCACGAAATTCCCGTTGCATGAGCTCGATGAGGCAAGGCGGGAGATAGTGAGCCCGAAAAGCCGCACGAAACTCATCCCACGAGACCTGGTGCCCGGCTGGTTGCATTGCCAGGAATGAAGCACACCAGGCCCCCGAGGGACCATGTAGACACTGTGCAGCGAAGCGAGCCTTCTGTTGCTCAGTGAGTTAGGGCAGTAGGCTGAACTTGGACTCAATGATCCGAAGCCAGTCATCAGCATCTAGGGGATCCGTGGCAGTGGTGAAGATTGGCGGTTGTAGTGCCGCAATTTCAGTGTAACTGATCTCTTGCGGATTGCACCGTTGTTGCTCTTGAACGAGCATGTTGATGATTTGACCTTGCTGAGCGACCAGAGCAGCCAACTCAGGAGAAAATTGTGCCCCATGGGCAGCCCCTTGTGTAGACGTCTCCGGTGGAGTAACCATCTACATGAATGAGGCCAAATGTGATTAGTTCAACAACTTTAATGCAACCAATGCGGTGATAAAAAGACCATAGCACCATAATTACGTTCTAAATACATGAAAGCATGTAAGTGAATCAAAACAACTTGATTGCACATAAAATGTTAGCCATCCTCTTGTAGGTTTGGACAATCATCATTGCTAATGGAAAACTTGTGCGTCGTTTTGGATACAGGACAACCATAGCTGCACTCAGGTTTTTTTTTAACCCACCCTGGGACAGCCACTTGTTTAGGAAAAATTTAAACTATTCTTCTTCCGTGCATTTCTTGCAGTACCATCTATAGCAAGGTTGTTCCACATGTTATGCTCTATAACTTTGTTACCTAGAGTTCCAACTAACTTCTTTTGCAACTCGGTCGAATTCTACTGTTTGTTCGTGTACGTCGTTTGGGACCCTACTTCATAAAATTAATTTATTGTGAGAGTGAAACATGCAGAAAGTTGCTTAAGTCACGATTTACTTCATTTGTCTTTTAGTTATGTCCCTCAAAATGAATCAAAAGATACATGATGCATGATTCGTCCTATTCGGTCTCACATCAGTGCATCACACATCCTATGTATTTTATATATATAGCTAGCGGGAATTCGGTGACATATATGCACGTCTCTCCTTAATGCAACTAGTCGTTCTCTAGTCGTTATTAGTTTCGCACATGGTTAGTGTACCTACAGAAGAATGCATGCTCATACATTACCACCTAGTGTGGCATCCACGCGTGACCGCTGCGTGGACAACATTGGTGCCTTTTCCTCAAAGCCTGACTTTCCACCGGTAGTGGGGATTGTCGAAAAAAAAAGTGGATCTCAAAACCGAATGTAAGTGTGGTGGGTATGAAAGCCTCAAACATGCCCACCACCCTTAAAGAGCTTTTACTTATACAGCATGAATGCAGGTTTCACAACCGTTCGCAAATTCCAATAGCTTCCTCTAGTACTGGGGACAGCTATGGCCAGAAAGTTGTTTTCCAAAGCACCGAATATGCATATGAGTTCTATCTAGGTCAGAATGTCAGTGATGTCACCTGTATAACACTAACATCCTTATACGGGCATAACATATACTCTCATTTTTGAATTACTTGAAAAGAGGCTTTCGAAAATAGTTTTGTAAACCAAAACTTGTCTACAAGTTTGTCAATATAAGTTTCACCTATATCACTATAGAACTAAAGTTATGAGCACAATCACAGAGACATATATGCAGAAATCAGGTTTCGACAAGTTGCATTTCAACCAAGTTTGAACTAGGGCGCATGTCATTGTAGGATGCTTCACGATGAATGCTGCACATATGTGAGATGAAAATGCACTTGAGATGCCGGAACATCACAATTACTAAATTTATCTATGAATTGATAACACAAATGTCCCGTATAACTATAAATCTTACGAGAGCATATTTATGACACTAATGAATCATGTGACTCTGAATCTTACGAGAACATAGGTTTATAGATAATTTTACTATTACTAATTCAAATCTTTAAAAGATGTGTTAATTACGAGACGTTCTAGAAAAATAGATAAATTTTAGAAATTCTCACATAAAAAAATAAAAATATCCGACCATCAATTTAGCGGCATCTATAATGCAATAGTATCAATTGTATGGTTAATCTAAAATAACTTCCATAACAATTGAAAACATCTAACCATTAATTAGATAGATTAAAATATTAATAGTGATTAGATAGGATCCTTTCTTACATAGTTAGACACATGCACAATTATAAAAATGGTCTAAGTCTTAATTAAATTTCTTATGCTATGGTAAAAATCATATAAAATAACCTTCCGAGGTTATATCTAAATTAACAATATTTAATTGTTATGATAAAATATCTAAAATAACTATTTAATTTTATATTAAAATTATCCATATTTTGATATACACATAGTAATATGTGTGTGCTTTAGACTAGTCCGTGCAACGCACGGATTGATGTGACCTCAATGATGCCAGGATTGCATTTGTCTGAGCATGGATGTGGTAGATGCTTATATTATTACAGCTAACGTCTAGTTTGTTTATCATGGATCGGTGCTCGCGGCGCTAACCGGACAACACGTCAGGCCTGGGGCGGTGGCCACGCATGGTGGATCTTTGGGGGTTTCGCAGCAGTATCCAGCCATGTTGTTGCTAAGCGTGACCCGCAAGGGACACCGGACACGCACCGGCAGACGCCTGCCGCAAGCCATGCACCCGCGGCTGCCATCTGCTGCCGCGTATGTAGGAGTACTGTATAGTGCGCAGCGGACAGCACACTGCACAGTGCACGCGGATCGACTCCTGCGCTGCTCGATCGGCATGCAGCCAAATGACTAGATGAGGGTGGATAAAAAAGCAGGTGCGTAAAGCGAGGCCTGCCGGCGTGGAAAGACTGCGACGGCGCAGCGGCAGCAGCGGCAGCAGCGGTCAGCCGGAGCGCCACAAGGACGCGCGAACCACCACCACCACCTCCAGTCTACTGCCGCTGCTGCGCGCGCGCACGGCGTAACCGTCGTCGTCGATGCCATGGGCGATAGGAAGAGGAGTGCGAGTGAAGATACCCGGCACCTACCGGCTAATTGCAATTGCAATAACCTGACCAGGATTAGACCCCGCGGCCGTTATCCACGCAGCAGCATGCTAATAACATGGCCCGCGGCCTCGACGGCGTCGCCTGATTTGACGCGTGTGAGGCGGAGTGGTTAACCAACAACGAAGAACGCGCGCGCAACCAACGCTCTGCAATTATTTGGCAGAGATTAGCGAGCATCGTATCGTATCATCATTAGTGCCGCGGTGGTCACACACAATTAAGCTGCTCTGATGATTCCTCTGCTTTTTTTCTTTCTTTTTTTCTTTTTTGTTGCTTTGCCAATCCGCATCGAATGCGGTGCGTTCTCACCGTTGGTTATGTCGTTATTATTTATTATCCAGAAGAATGTGTAGTTTATGAACGGTTAAGGGGTCACGGACGGGACGACGACGCGTTTCTTTTTGGCAGAAGAAAGCTAGGGACGTCGTCGTCGAATCGAGTCGACCGACACACACAGCAAAAGAAGCATACATACATAACTGTAGCGGTGTAGCCCCTGTTTCTCTAAGCGTATAAATGCATGTACATGTGATGATGTAGAGGCCCTTTTCGTACAGCCGTGGGAGAAACGTTTTTTTTTAGAAACACAGTACAACGCAGGAGCTTACACACGCGTACACTCACTCCTATGAACACACCCCACCCCTATGAATACCTTCGTAGAACTAGGTTAGACTGGCATCTCGAGATTCACGAAGTTTCATCGGTGTACCAAACAAAGAAGGCCATAATCTCTTGTTTCATCGGTGTCTCAAATGGACAAACAAACTATGCACACAACAAAAATCGTCGAAACAAGTCATATAATAATAAAACAAATCATAACAGAATAAATTATTATTTTTTAATAGGACGAGGCGATTGAAGTTTTTAAAAAAAAATTACCACGTCTTAAATTTAAAACGGAGAAAGTACGAGCATTTAACAGCACACACACATGATATTAATATTGGGAGTGAGTGAGTGATTGCGTTCATGTGTCTTCCCCATGGTTATACATTTTCTGGTGATGTAATTTTGCTTTCCAATATGGTATGGAGTTATATATTTATATCGGATTTTGTTTACATTTAAAAGGACTGATTAATTAAACGGGCAAATGATACAATAATAATATATGCAGTATATGTAATCAGCAGGATTGAGGAAAAAAGGAAAACTTCCCCAAGTGATCGATGAGCGTACCAATGATTCTTGATTATTTCCTCACACCTAATTTGTACATGCCCCCACAATAATAATCTAAGTGTTTCATAGGACACCGCACCAAACTGCATGCCAAGGTACGAGATCCCCGGGCGCGCGGCCTATGTTCATATGGTCTGGCCGACGAACCTTCATTCCCGCGCCCATCCGACAAAGCAACAAGAATAATGTACCCCACCCCCACCCATGCATCAACTGATCAACCAGCACCGACCTGTGTGAACTTCCCTGCCCTATAGGCTATAGCTAGCACCACAGCCACCAGCCACCGAGACCACCGGCCGTGCCGGCCACCTCTATAAAGCTGCGCCACCTCTCTCTGCCTCGCCGCACCACCACATACCACCCACCGCCCTCCACTCATCATCATCATCAGGTTTCCAGCAAGTCAGCAACCATGGCGCCGGCGGCGCGACGGTCGTTGGCTCCGCTCGCCCTCCTCCTCCTGTCCGCCGTCGTCGGCGTCGCGTCCGCCGACTCGTGGCTCTACGAGAAGTTCAACACGGACGGCACCGTCCGCACGGACTACGACGCCGCCGGCCAGCAGGTGGCCATGCTCAACCTCGACCAGAGCTCCGGCGCCGGGTTCAACTCCAAGGACCTCTACCTCTACGGCGAGTTCACCATCCAGATGAAGCTCATCCCGGGCAACTCCGCCGGCACCGTCTCCTGCTTCTACGTACGTATCACAATCGATCATTTACCGTACCATTGATTACTGCAAGACTACTTATTACTAAATGATACATATATTGGTTGCAGCTTTCTTCCGGCGACGGCGACGACCACGACGAGATCGACATGGAGTTCATGGGCAACAGCAGCGGCCAGCCCGTGGTGCTCAACACCAACGTGTGGGCCAGCGGCGACGGCAAGAAGGAGCACCAGTTCGACCTGTGGTTCGACCCGGCCGCCGACTACCACACCTACACCATCATCTGGAACCCCACCAACATCATCTTCAAGGTGGACGACAAAGTGGTCCGCTGCTTCAAGCGCTACGCCGACCTGCCCTACCCGAGCTCCAAGCCCATGGCGCTGCACGCCACGCTCTGGGACGGCAGCTACTGGGCCACGCAGAAGGGCAAGGTGCCCATCGACTGGTCCGGCGCGCCCTTCGTCGTCTCCTACAAGGGGTACTCCGCCGATGCCTGCGTCGCCGGCGGCGCGTGCCCCGCCGGCAGCGGGCGGTGGATGAACAAGCAGCCCGACGACGCCGAGCGGGGCACCGTCAAGTGGGCGGAGACCAACTACATGAGATACGACTACTGCCAGGATGGGTGGAGGTTCACGCAGGGGCTCCCCGCCGAGTGCAGCCGCAACTGATGATCCACCACAGGAACAGGCGCACAATTAACGACCATGCATTGCTACTAAGTTCTTGCATTGGTTTCTTTTTGTTGGATTGGACCTACATATATGATTCTTGTTTCGTTAATTACATAAATAAATATTGTGAATTTGTGATTGAAAAAGGTAGCCCCGCATCAACGTGAGGGTGCGGGAGATATGTATCGGTCCGTATGAACAACAAAATGATATGATTTATTCCTACCAGCGTAGATGTACGTGTAACACGCACATATTGTGAGATGACGAAAGAGGTAATAGGAAAGAGAAAAAGGAAATAGAATTAAAGAAAGGAGACTTGATTGATTGACGTCATTCCTTTCTCATTAAAACCAAGAGAGGGAAAGTAACATGTGGGTATGAGTATAAAATGAGGTGAGGAATAAAAAGTAAAAGTAGATGAAATATTTTGCATCTATGGGTTTTGGGTCTTTCCACCTCTTTCCAACATTTTTCAAACTGCGCAGTGGGGTAAGCGTAAGGGGTATACCTATGGCTTTCTGGGTAAAAAAAGATTTTTAGAAAACTCGCTCTTTTATAGTGTAGACTTTTAAATAAAGGACAATTGAAAGTCACGTCAGGAACATGTACCCGTTCTAGAGATAACTATTCGAAAGGTTAGCCGACCGTGTTGATATGGACGCTTTGCGTTAAACCTATGTAGTAATTAATTGTATTTGATGTAAACTGTTTGATTTAATCAACACAGTTATTAGTTCATCATAATAAAATATACAGTAATATTCTTTCGTTTTATGTATCGATTATATACTTGTAGTTTTCAGAACTTCTTGATCATAGATACGTTATTAACATGTTTTATTAAGATCGTAGATACTTTTGTGACTTATGTGGAATTTTTAATTTTAGTTGCCAAGGGAAAAACAACGTTGAATATATAGACTGTCGGCCGGAATATAACTAAAATTTACCTAGCTAGTTAAAAATAGATAAGTTTGTATTTCGACTCCTAGAAGACTGAATTATGGTAGCATGCAGATTCATGAGTTGCGTTACGTCACTTTCAGAGAAATATAAAGCCCTACACAACAATGCATGCAGCTTTATTTCACAAGCATCATAATTGATGTGTGTGTGCCAAACGACGCTGTACATTCTTCTTCAGTTATCACGGGACGAAATCACCAAACTCCCAAGTCCCAACCTGCATTACGTGTGTGCATGCCAAAATGAGAGGACACAATTACACTCTTATCTCTTAGCGTATAAGGCATGCAATGGAAGTTGTGCACGTGTACTTCCATCCTTGCGTTCAATCAGTTCAGCAGGTACACGTTGATTTTGCTTGTCCTGAAGGAAACCAAGGTTTCCAAAACAAATTCGCACATGCTTTTGACGTGAACAATGTCTTATTTGTTCACAATTATTCGGCCGATTAATATTATACTGATTAATTTCAAACTAATACTCTGATCCTTTCAGTCATTAATATATAATAATGTTTTTAGTTCATAATGAGAAGAGGAAATATTTGATTAATCTTTATTTAATCCCTAGATTATTGACTATCGATTAACATGTAGCGATTAACTATTTCTGGAATTAATGTTGAAGCAAAGAATGCAACATCATGCTGTATTATGTGTGTACGTTGCAAAGGGCAAACCTCAATCATTTGTCATTCATTCATATACTAATCTGCTCTGATCTGGCACCGCAGCAGGTCATACTTTTGTGCTGTCGTCCCATCAATGATACACCAGTTGGTGATACAGCGGACAGACGTGATATGCAGGGAAGAACGGAGTGGTTGTCGCAGTGCGATGACATGGTCGCCGTTAATTGTTCTTCCACTAGAATCATGGCGCCTTTTGCCAAAGTCTGCTGCCCATTTCGCTGGGGGATCAGAGTGGACACCGCTGCTTTTTTTTCCCGTATATATCTTCATTTGCTTTTAGATTATGCTCACCAGTCCGTCCATTCCACTCGTCCATCCACTATTTCAACTATTTTTCTCTCTGTTTACGGTGCGCGCACAGTGTTTGAGTACCAATTTTAGGTCTATTGGTAAACAGTCTTACGCTGTTTCCTGCGCCTTCATCCGATCCTCAACGATAACTTGGGTGCTGGACGCGGCAGGCGTCGCGCTGCAGCGTGCGCGGCCAGGTGGCCCGGACGATAGAAATATGACAGGATACTAGTGTGCCGTGTCTCCTCGCGGTGGCGCATGATCCTGTCGCGTCCCCGCGGCCGCCGCGCGCGCAGCTTCTCATCACCGAGCCGAATTGAAGTTGTCGTCATCGATCAGCATGTGCATGCGGCATTGATGTCAATTGCATTGTCAACCCACCGGCCACCGTCTCATATTGTTAACATCGAAAGAGGGGCTTCCTATCTTTTTTTTTTTAGGGGAGCTTCCTATCCATCTAGTACAAGATCGTTAAGACATATATTTAAAGCCCACACGGCCCATCTATAGCATACAATGGCCCGTGTTTTGAGAAGAAGTGTACTCCCTCCGTCCCAGAAGGAGTGTCGTCTTTTATTTTTATTTCGGCGTACTGCCTTCAATCCTTCGTCTTATTAAAAAAATTTATAAATATCATTAATTTTTTTATGATTACATTCGTAACTTTAAGTACATTTACATAATTTAAATAAAACGAGCGCCGGAATGTGTACTGAAATCAAGTCAGGCGATACTCTTTCTGGAATGGAGGGACTATGTTTCAGCAACAAACAAAGTCACGAGGGAAAATAACACGTTGTTTGAGGTTAGTTTAGCTTTCCTTATGTAACTACTGTAGCTTTCCTCTATTCGTAGCACAACGTAACATGTATGTTTGATTCTGTTTTTTTTTTTTTTTTGGCCGCCATAGTGCTTTTTAATGCTTTTGGAGGCATAGTGTACAACTGTGTACATGCGCTCTCTACAACTAACCACCTTTGCTGGATAATTATCTTTCAACATTTTTTTTCACATGATTCAACAATCCATGGAACCTAAGGTAGCGTTTGGTTAGGAGGCGAAGTAGGATGGGATGGACCTGTCCCTGGTTTTTGGGATGGGACGGTCACATCTATGTGTTTGGTAAAGGGGCAGAGTCATCCCAGTTTTTTGTTTGGTTCAAGGGATTGCAAAGGATGGGAATGGATGTCTATTTAACACCGTCTGCAACACTGCCAGTGGACCCACTTGTCATTGATACATGGTTCTTCTTCCTCGTATGCAAGGCGGCAGCAGCAACAGCTCCCTCGCGCCATGGCTCCCTCGCGCGTCGTCGCTCCCTCGTCGCCGCTGCCCCCGCCAGCGCCGGCGCGTCCCCGCTCCTCCTCACCGCCGGCACGTGGCCCCGCTCCTCCTCCTCTCCGCCAGTGCGCGACCCCGCTCCTCCTCACCGCCGGCGCGCGGCCCCGCTCCTCCTCCTCTCTGCCGGCGCGCGGCCCTACACCTCCTCCTCTCCGCCGCGGCGCAGCCCCGCTCCTCCTCCTCTCCGCAGCGGCGCGGCCCCGCTCCTCCTCCTCTCCGCCGCCGCGCGGCCCCGCGCGATCGTGCCGGCGGCGGGCGAGCGTGCCGGTGGGGCGGGGCAGGGTGAGCTTGCCGGCAGGCGAGCGAGAGGGGATGGGGCCGACGACAATGGGGCGGGCAAGCATGCCGGTGGGCGAGGCGGAGACGGAGGCCGCGAATGGAAAAGAGGCCGTGAGAGAGGGATGGCCGCGTCCCACCTTTTCTAGGGGACGGGCTCGCCCCGGATCTTGGGGTATATTCCCTAGGCAGGGACGTTCCCGTCCCTCTGTCCCCGAACCGAACACCCAAAAAAGTGGGTCCGTCCCATCCCGTCCCATCCCGCCCTCAAAACCAAACACTACCTAAGCTAACATTTTGGATAAACTATCTCAACATTTTGTGCAAAAAAAGTTTGAAATAGTATATATAAAATGTTGAATATGTATATTTAAAATGTTGAATTAGTATATTCTGAATATTGATTCTCAAATAAAAAGATTAACAAATCAGAATATATTCATATTGGATCTTGTTTTGTTGCATAAATTCTGACCATTACCATAGTGCAAACGGAATCTAAAATGCATTTATCGTTTGAAAGAAAAATGAAACTAAAGTTTGAAATCGAAAAAGGATCTCTCCAACTGTTAATCAGCCACAGCCAACTACGCAGTGACACGTGTCCAACTCCATGTTGTAAAGCGAGAAGTGCGTGCCGAACCTGTCTCCCAGCAGATTTCACCCTGTCCGTTGGCTGCGCTCTGCACAGATCTTAAACAATAGAAGACAGCTAGCAAATAAATCTTTCCAAAGATGTATAGGAAATTCGGAAGAGCAACTGGGCTGTATGTATGGCCCAAATGTCCGGCCTAGAATGCTTGCGTAGCAGTTAAGATTGTGTTAGATAATCTATACATACTGAATTTGATTTTATCGAGCTGAATTTTTTCTGTGGATTATATCTTTAGAAACCAGAGTGATTTATTTTTTAATAAAAAAATAATATTCTATTTTTGTGAAAATATTTTAAGTCTGTAGTATCGATGCTCTATATGTATGCAAGAAAAAAGTCAAACTTCATTAATAAACTATTCTATTCTTCCCTCCCAAAAAATGTTCTATAACCTAATAAAATATTCTACAGTCATAGCAAAATCATAAGAAGAATATTATAGATTCGAAGTGATAATGCATATATTGCTAAAAAGATAAAAAGGTTATTGAATGTAGGACCGACGCCTAAAAGGGGGTGAATTAGGCTTTCTAAAAACAAGGCTCACTGAAAACTACAACTACTAAGCAAAACCTATGCAAATAAATCTAGCTAAGTGCACTAAGGTTTTGCTAAGTGTTGCTACTTCTACAGTGGCCAAGTCTCGCAACCTAGTTCCACCTAGACACTAACCTATCAAGCTAGTCGGAAAGTAAGCACACAATTGCAAGAATGTAAATGCGGAAGCTAAGGGGATGAGATAGAGAATGCAAACTCCCGTAGACGATGACGGTGATGGCACACAATGAGGACACGGCGATGTTTTTCCCGAGGTTCGGGGAGACTCGTGGTCTCTACCCCCTACGTCCTCGTTGGTGCTCCACTAAGAGCTTTGCACTCACGTAGTCCTCAAAGGAATACGGCCTCGCCCTTTGCAATGGTGGAGGTTGGCAAAGTGACTTCCGCGGAAGTCAAGCAACCTCGGTCGGGTCTCCGAATATCCTCGGTACACACCCACCCGAACCTATCTCTCGCGTGGTCCTCCCGTACCACGGCCTCGCCCACGCAAGGGTAGAGGATGGATAGGTCGCAGGGGTCTTCCAAGTCCTTCTCACGAGCTACCCCGCCGTCTCCACTATGGGAAGCTTGGGCCAACTAGCCGAGGGCCTTCCACCCTCTCACAAGATGGTGGCGGCCGCTCCATACTCCGGAGGGTCTCGCAAGACTTACAGCTGCACTTGATACAAGGTCGTGCACGCAGACACGAATACTAGACAAATAGGCCTAAGCCAAGATGCTAACAAGCTCTCGCTATGCCGGGATGTGTCTATTTGCTCATATGGTGGTTGGGCTCACAAATGTGGTTGCTACACTTCAAATGGGTATAGAAATGTGTCTCAACACTTGTGCTAGGCTCAGGATGCTCCAACCACAAGTGGGAGGCCGGCCAAGGGGGTATATATAGCCTTCTTCCCAAAAACTTGTCGTTGGGGCCAAGTTTCACTTTTCTGCGTCACCACCGGACAGTCCGGTGGTACACCACCGGGCTGTCCGGTGGATGAAATCGTCACTGTCTCCAGTCGACCGTTGCACTGGAAAATATAGCCGTTGGAGCCACCGGACTGTCCGACGGTGAGCCACCGGACTGTCCGGTACGTTGTAGCGCCGGGTCTTCGACTTGGAATGCTCTCAGTCTATATCGTCCGGTGGCACCACCGGACTGTCCGGTGGTGGATTTTGCGCCGGACTGCGCCCTTTCCTTCTCGGCCTATATCGTTCGGTGGTGAGCCACCGGACTGTCCGGTGGTGAACCACCGGACTGTCCGGTGCATGGAATTTTGCACCGGTTCTTTAGCGTTTGGCTCGGCTCCTTGTAGGCCCCGGACTGTCTGGTGCTGCACCACCGGACTGTCCGGTGCATGCATTTTCTTCTGTTCTTGGGCCTAAAAATCGCCCCGCTGACCGGTCAGCGGGACCACCGAGTAAGGACCTTCGCTTGCAACTTGATGGCGACTTGGGTCTTGTCTTTTAGATCCTCCTTTGAGGTGTTTGTACCCCAAGTCCACCAATTACACCCTAGGACTTTAGACAAAAACACTTGCGCACAAATATTAGTCTCATGGCACGTGTTGTCAGTTTAACCACCAAAATCATATATGAGAACTAAGCACAAGGCTTAGGGCCCATTTTCCTTACAATCTCTCCCTTTTTGGTGATTGATGACAACATGACCAAGCAAGCAACAAAGGATACAAATTGAAGAACACAACCAAGCTACTTGCTAGGATGCAATGCAAAGACAAGATCAAAGATGCTAATTGAAATATGCAATAATACCAAATGACATTTTATTCCAGCAAAGATTGGAAGAATTTGCTCATGTCTTGCCCTTGCTATAATCTTGTCCCCTCTTGTGGTCAATGGACATAAGGCTCCCCCTTACTCCAATGCCACTTCCCTCTTTTTGTTGGACCATTGCCTTGATCTTGATCTTCATTTCTCCCCCATTGTTCTTGATCATGCGGCAACCCCCTTTTGGTCATCTTTGATCTTCCCTTCCCGGTTCATGTTCAACTCCTTGCATGATTGCTTGGATCCATAATTTCTCCCCCTTTCGAATCAAACACCGAAAAGGAAAGCATTAAAAGCACAAGGGAGAGTCTCACACACTATGATCCTTAAGATATGTAAGTCAAATGGATCACAATGCATGAGACTCGCATAACATAGGCTAAACTACCCCTAAAATTGTGCATACATAAGATAGTAAACGAACCATATGCACATTTAGTCAATTAAGACAAGGGGAAGCTTAAACTATATTATGCACGGAGATAGCTCTAAATAATTGGAATGTACACCAAGGAAAGTGTTACCATTTTGAAGCCCGTTTTCCTTAACTTCATGCGTACCTCCGGGGATATGGGTGAGACTACACACATGATAAACTTGAAAACATTGTAAGTCTCAAAGTAACAAACCATAGGATGGACTCCCCCTAAATATGTGCATACAATCTTTGAATTGCTTGTGAGAGCCATGCACTAGACGTTAAGTCCATTAGAGGATCTCACCCTATGATTTGGACCTAAACTAAGAAACCATGTAGGTTGCTCATGGGTTACTCATGAGACACAAGCAACCTACCATAAGATAGCCGAGGCATGCATTACTTGAATTTAAATATGCTCATGCAAACCTAGGCAAGAAAGGCAACTAGATGCTAAAGGAAATACAAAAAGAAACAAACCTAGTTACCAACACATGGGGAACTTGGGTATTGAATATACTTTAACACTTGGCTTATTCACTTGAAACCTTATATCCCATTTAGCCAAGTCTCCAAGTCCTCCTTGCCCTTGTGGCTCTACGGTGCTTTGGGAGTGACGGCCTTCTTTAGTTTTCTCTCTTTCTTGATGGCCTCTTCTCTTTAACTTACACATGTAGGACTTGTGTCCTTCTTTGTTGCAAAAGAAGCAAACCACGGTTTGACTCTCCTCAAGCTTCTTCATCACCTTGAGGCGGTTATCTTGAGAAGGTTGGGCTTGCTCCATTTGACCTTGTAGCCTTGCCACATCCTTCTTGAGCCGATCCACCTCTTGCTTAAGTACCTCAATTTCCTCCTCCCTACAAGTTTCTTCATACCAACTAACAAACGGCTTGCAAGGGGGTGAGTGAGGTTTAACATTTAAATCAATGCAAGAGGTACAAGCATTCTTTTTAGATTTTTCAAAAGAGAGTGTGGATGCAACATTTGAAGTAGCTTTTAATTCAAAAGTCTCAATTTTCTTTGTTAGCTCATCATTATGGTCTAGGACCATATCAAACTTAAGCACCAATTCTTCATAATTGGTTGATGAGCTAGCCAATTGAGCTTTAAGACTGTCGTTTTCACAAATTAATCTAGCTACTTTTTGTTCAAGCTCATAAGGGGAGAGGGCACCATCATTACTTACATCGCTTTCATTTTTACCTTGGGCCATAAGGCATTTGTGCGATGTAGAGGATGATTTGTGCGAAGTAGACTTGTGGGAGTGCTTCTTATGATGATCGTCATCGCTTGACACATCTACCCACATGCCAATGCTCATAAGCGCCTTTTGCCTATTTCTTTGTTCTTTTTCCTTCTTCTTGAGCTTGTGCCTCTTTTTCTTCTTTTCCTCCTTGGCAATGATAGGACATGAGTCCATGTAATGCCCTTTCTCACCACATCCAAAGCAACCACCTCTTCTTTCCTTCTTTCTTTGGCGGTTGTGCTCAATTTCCTCAATGGTGATAGGAACGCCCTTGGAGTTGAGCTTCTTCAATGCCTTCTCCATCCTCCTGATCAACATTGCAATTTCTTCTTCGTCATTATCGGAGGAGGAGCGTTGGGCTTGATCATCTTCATCACTATCTTCTTCTTCCTTGAGCTTGAGCTTGTTTTTTTCTTGCTTTTACCCTTCTCCATCTTCTTCTTTTCACCATGAATGGTGAGTGCATGTGACTTGGATGGAGAGGTGTCTTGGCTAATCCCTTGGTATTGCTCAAATGCAATGATCTTGCCAAGAACCTTGGTGGGCGTCAAGGTGCTCATATCTTGTTGGAGAAGATACATGGTGATGCTTGCATATTTGTCTTTTGGAAGCACTTCGACGATCTTCCTTGCAATATCGGCATCGCTTAGCTTGGTTTCACCTATTAAATTGAACTCCTTGACAATAAAATTTAGGTGTGAGTACATGTCATTAGCGAATTCATTAGGAAGCATAGTAAAGGAATTTAAAGCACGCTTAACCAATCCAAGCCTTTGCTCCTTGACGCCACTTTTGCCGCCATGGAGTGCTTGAAGCGATTCCTAAATCTCATAAGCGCTTGAGAGGCTACATACTCTACTAAATACATCAATGCTCAAAGACCCGAACAAAATGTCACGAGCAATGGCATTGAATTGTATTTCTTTCTCATCGGCTTTTGTTGGTTTTGCCGGCCGAGAGAGGGGTTTCGTTCCTTCTTTCGTCACTCTCCAAACATCCAACCCTACGGCCTCTAGATAACTAACCATTCTAACACGCCAATAGGGGTAGTTCGTGCCGTCAAAGTGAGGAGCGCTACCAGTACTCATCCTCCCACTCTAAGACGTCTCTGGTACTCAATCCGGCGATGAAGCCAAAAAGTCCAAATATGAGTTGTGAGCTCTTATGACAATAAAATGGACTAGATTGAGCAGCCCGGCTCTAATACCAATTGAAGGTAGGACCGACGCCTAAGAGGGGGGAGGGTGAATTAGGCTTTCTAAAAACAAGGCTCACTAAAAACTACAACTACAAAGCAAAACATATGCAAGTAAATCTAGCTAAGTGCACTAAAGTTTTACTAAGTGTTGCTACTTCTACCATGGCCAAGTCTTGCAACCTAGTTCCACCTTGACACTAACCTATCAAGCTAGTCTATGAAAGTAAGCACACAATTGCAAGAATGTAAATGCGGAAGCTAAAGGGATGAGATAGAGAATGCAAACTCCCATAGACGATGACGGTGATGGCACACAATGAGGACATGGCGATGTTTTTCCCGAGGTTCGGGGAGACTCGCGGTCTTTACCCCCTACGTCCTCGTTGGTACTCCACTAAGGGCTTTGCACTCGCGTAGTCCTTAAAGGAATACGGCCTCGCCCTTTGCAAGGGTGGAGGTTGGCAAAGTGACTTCCGCGGAAGTCAAGCAACCCCAGTCGGGTCTTCGGATATCCTCGGTACACACCCACCCGAACCTATCTCTCGCGTGGTCCTCCCGTACCACGGCCTCGCCCACGCAAGGGTAGAGGATGGATAGGTCGCTGGGGTCTTCCGAGTCCTTCTCACGGAGCTACCCCGCCGTCTCCACTATGGGAAGCTTCGGCCAACTAGCCGAGGGCCTTCCTCCCTCTCACAAGATGGTGGCGGCCACTCCACACTTCGGAGGATCTCGCAAAACTTACAGCCGCACTTGATACAAGGTCGTGCACACAGGCACAGATACTAGACAAATAGGCCTAAGCCAAGATGCTAACAAGCTCTCGCTATGCCGGGATGTGTCTATTTGCTCATATGGTGATTGGGCTCACAAATGTGGTTGCTACACTTCAAATGGGCATGGAAATGTATCTCAACACTTGTGCTAGGCTCAGGATGCTCCAACCACAAGTGGGAGGCCGGCCAAGGGGGTATATATAGCCTCCTCCCCAAAAACTAGCCGTTGGGGCCAAGTTTCACTTTTCTGCGTCACCACCGGGCTGTCCGGTGGAAGAAATCGTCACTGTCTCCAGTCGACCGTTGCACTGAAAAATATAACCGTTGGAGCCACCGGACTGTCCGGTGGCACCACCGAACTGTCCGATGGTGAGCCACCGGACTATCCGGTACGTTGTAGCGCCGGGTCTTCGACTTGGAATGCTCTCGGTCCACCGGACTGTCCGATGGTGAGCCACCGGACTGTCCGGCGGTAGGTTTTGTGCTGGACTGCGCACTTTCCTTCTCGGCCTATATTGTCCGGTGGTGAGCCACCGGACTGTCCGGTGCATGGATATTTGCACCGGTTCTTTAGCGTTTGGCTCGGCTCCTTGTAGGCACCGGACTGTCCGGTGCTGCACCACCAGACTATCCGGTGCATGCATTTTCTTCTGTTCTTGAGCCTAAAAATCGGCCCGCTGACCGGTCAGTGGGACCGCCGAGTCAGGACCTTCGCTTGCAACTTGATGGCGAGTTGGGTCTTTTTTTGTGTCTTTTAGATCCTCCTTTGAGGTGTTTGTACCTCAAATCCACCAATTACACTCTGGGACTTTAGACAAAAACACTTGCGCACAAATATTAGTCCCATGGCACGTGTTGTCAGTTTAACCACCAAAATCACATATGGGAACTAAGCACAAGGATTAGGGCCCTTTTTTTTTACGGTTATTGTTGCTTCAAGAACTAGGGGCCCCCTTGCAAAAGTCACAACGGCTAACTGCATGTGGTGTGGAATAATTCCTCTAAGGCCTAGTTTGGGTATTTTTTATTGATTGGGATTTGACGGGATTGGAAAGGGTTGAAGAGTATTTTGATCTATTGATGATTTAAGTGCGCTCCTATATCCTTCAAAACTACTCCACTCCAAAAGTATCAAAATAGACCTAAGAGAAAACATAATTCAGTTGCATTTTCTGAACTAGCTTTATGTGACCGTTCGGAAGTATCGGGACACTAAAATATGCCCCAATTATTTATCATTGCACCGAACACTTCACTGACACGATTTTGAGTATGCATGATTAGCATATAACCAGAACGGTTTGCTCTAAGCATCTATATATCCAGTTCTAATGAATATATTCAGTAGGTCAGCCAAGTGGCAGGCAATGCTTTATTCTAGCTAAATACATGACTGAGCGATCGATGGGCCCAGCATAGCTTTATCCGATTATAGTTGCTAAACAGGACTACTAGAGCTCCCTTAAATTATGGATGCTAACATGGCATGTCTTCAACGACGTTGCCTGATTTGATGCGTGTGGCGAGATGGTTATCCAACGAACGCGCAACTGATTAAGGCATATCACTCCAGCTTGTAATATACCGCAATAGTTAGGAGGAGCCAACTTAAAAGTGGTGTTTTCCAAAAATGCACTAAACATATCGAGCATAGGATTGTAAAGCAGGCAAGGGCGCATGTCATGCGGTGTTGCTAAATGGCGGAACTAGAATCAACACACTAGCCACTTTACTTTCTTGTGTTTCTTCTTTATATTTTCTATTCTTTCCCTTCTACTACTAGTTTACCCTTTTCTCGTCTTTATTCATGTTTAGAAATTGTAGAGGTGCGGTTTAGAAGGAGATTCATTATTGATTTTTCGCGCCGAGATAGATAAGGCTTGAGCCTCTGCTACACCAGTGGTGGATACGCCTCTGCTGATGCTTAGACTGGACAAGTTGGCTAAGAACTAATCAAGTCAGTACCCACCGGCAGCTACTGTTTGCCAAGGAGGGACCCTGTCAAGGCGAGTAACTTTCAGGTTGCTCTAGGATCAGCATGCCATCTAGAACCCCTCTAAGACGTTGTCGAAACACAAAGACGACAACGATTGGCGTTGCAAAAGTAGGACAAAGAAGATAAAATGTGTTTGAGGGATTGGATATCTCAATCGGACGCAGTTCTTCATATTATAAAGTGGAGAGTTCTTACTCTCAAGGTCTCAAATAAACCGACCGTGCCTAGAATCAACTTAAAATCTAATTCGAACTAATATTGTAAATTTGTAATAAATGAATTGAAAACCGAATAAATCGGATTTTCCATGCAGAAGATTTCTAAGCATCGTAATTTTCACGTTCTGTTTCAACCTTGGTGTTGGTGTGTGTCCAAACATGCGATTTGACCTTGGCCCATCTTAGTGCTATTTCAAGGGCTTCTTTGTGTGTCTTCGACGAAACCAACTTAAAATGTGTCCAGGAATATTGCATATCAGCGGTAAAATATATTGGCACGCCATATTTGCAACAACAATAATCATTAGCACAAATCAGGACAATTTTGTTGTCTACCAGGTGGTTAGAGCTAGGACGGTTAAAATCTGAATATGAGCGTAGATATTTGATCAGATAGGGCTGTTTGGTAGGGTGGCCAGCCCCCTAGCCAGGCTCCCGTAATACAACTTGATGTGTTTGGTTGTCTGGTCAGCCTCCTAGCCAGGCTCCGGTTATGCAAAAATGGTCTCACAAGGTGGCTCCAGGGAAACGCCCGATTCCACCGTTATCTGCCGGCCAGGCTCCGCGCGAGCCCACTTGGCTCCAGATGGCCATCTCTCATCCCCACTACCGCCGCGCACCTCGCCGCCGCCCCGGCCCTCACCGCAATCCACGCAGTGTCCGCAGCCTCCCTGCTTGCCCCTCGCCGCCGTCCGCCCCAAGACTCGTCGGCGAGGTGGATCCAAATAGGCAGCGCACAGTGTCCGTGACCTTCTTGCTTGCCCCTCGCCGTCTTCCGCCCCTCCACTAGTCGGTGAGGTGGATCTGGAGAGGCGGCGCGCAGTGTCCACGGCCTCCCTTGGACCCTTGCTCCTCGCCGTTGTCCACGTCGCCACTCATCGGCGAGGTGGATCCAAAAAAGCGGCAGTGGAGAGTGGCATCCTCATCCCTACTCGATGGCACGGAGGGGGTGGAGGAGATGGACGCCGGCGCGCTGCTGGGCAGCGATGGAGCCCGCTGATGGAGCTTGCGAGGAGGCGGTGGGGCGGGTAGCTGGAGGAAGGAGAGGAACTGGCGCCGATGGATCTCGCAACCGGCTTAGAAGGAGGTGATGGGGCGGGCAACTGCAAGGAGGCGCATGGCGGCGTGGGAAGGGCCGGGAAGAGGGGCGACGAGGAGGAGATGGCGGAGAGGGGCGGCGCCATGGGAGGAGGGTGAAGGCGGAGGTGCGCCTCTGGTCGTCGGAGGAAGGAGGGAGGAAGGAGGGCCGGCAAATGTGGGAGGATGGCCAGTGGGAAATCTAGAAACCAAACACGAACCAACATAGGCCGCGCCAAATGGGAAAGACAACCAAACACATAAGCCTGCACTATTGAAGGCTAGGTAAAGCTGGGCTGGCTAAGGAACGCAGGGTGGCTAGGCTAAGCCCAACAACCAAATAGACCCATAGAGTTTTCTAGGAGATTCAATTTCTGCAAGTTCTACATGAGTTGAAGACAACAGTGAATCGAGATTAGAGAGCTATCATTTTCTCTTTTTTGGCTTGATAGACATAAGTGGTGCCAACATGACACCTGAGTGCTTCCAAACTTTTTTTGGCTTGATAGACATAAGTGGTGGACGGACTTTTGTTTCTGTAACACCCTAATTTTAATTCCAGTATTTTACAATAAATTTAATATGGTTTACTTAATTTTCTAGGATTTTATATGCTTAGCCATGCATTTAATGATTTATTTTATCTACAATAATTAAAATTAATCATAGGTCAATTTTTTTGTTGTGCATTCATGCTGGTGCATTGCTTTATTTCTTATATGAACTAAGGATGGGCATTCAAATTTATTTGAATTTTAGATTTGGTTTGAACTTGGTTTTAAAAAGAGAAAAGGAGAGGAAAAAGAGAAAAGAGAAAAAAAAAAAAAAGGGGCAGGGCGGCCTAGCCAGCCTGTCCCCTCCTCGGCCTGCCTGGCACCTCTGCCTAGGCCTCCCTCAGCGCACTCATGCCCGGGCCCAAGCAGGCCGGCCCAATCCCCGCGCCCCTCTTTTTCTCTCTCTGCCTGATGGCCCCACCGCCTCAGAGCCTATGACCAGCGGGCCCCGCTTATCATCCTCCTCCTCCTACCTCTGCCCCTGGACCGAGCCGGCGCTGCCTCTCTGTGCCATGGCCCCGTCCGCTCCCCGCCTCTGGCCGTGGCCCCTTGTCCCGCCTCCTTGACCCGCCTAGCGCAGCCGCCTGCACCCATTCCCGCTCGGACTCCACGCAGAGACGTCGCGAGGTGACGCAGACCCGAGTCCGGGTCGAGCCAGGCGCGATTGCCGAGCCAAGATTCTCCACCGAAGCCCTAGCTCCTCCTCTATAAAGGGCGTCCCAAGACCCGCCGCCGCACCCTTTTGCTGCTACACCTAAGCCCGAGCCCCAGCTCCCCTCTGTGCCGGCGAATTTCGCCATCGGAGCCTCAAGGTGAGTGCCGCCGCCGCCGCCAAATTGGCCGTCTACCGGCCTCCTCCAGCCAATTTAACCCCCGTGCCACCCTCGCAGGACCTTCCCTAGGCCTCTCCGACGTTTCTTGGATGCCGAAACAGCTACCCCTCGCCGATCCGCGAGAGTGCCCTCACCGACCACCCTGCCCGTGGTTGCCCAATTTGTCATCTCCGCGACTCCTCCGGCCTTCTAACCGTCGCCACTTCCATCGCAGGGCCTTGGCGACCCCATTCCACCGTTCTTGGACGCCAGGAGCCATCTCTCGGCGCCGTCCGCGTGAACCGAAGCCGCCTCGCCGCCCCTGCCTATCGCCAGCCCCCTCCGTCGAGCCACCGCCGTCCCTGAGCCCCTGGTGAGCTTCGTCGCGTTGCCCTCTCTCTCCCGGTCTTGTTCTCGCCCCGTTCCCCACCTCACAGCACCTGGAGTGCTTTCCTCCGGCGACCTGCCGCCGCGGGCGATGGTCATCGCCGGCCACCTCTCTCCCTTTCATTCTCGTCCGTCCGATCAATATCCGATGGCCCAAATCCACTGGAGACCGGTCAAACGCCGGTCAATACCGGTCAACCGCTGGTCAGCCTGGCAACTTTGCAAAAGAGCCCCTATAGTTTTCCAAAATAAACCCGCGGTCCATCTTAGTTCAAAAATAATTAGATCTGGGCCCTGTTCTTTACGGTTTAGCCCCTGAGCTTTAGCAAAATAGAACCCGCCATCCCAGGGCTTCTAGTTTTGCTTGTAAGCCCTCAGGAAGTTTTCTTGTCACATTTAGGCCCTCTGTTTTGCAAGTTAAGCCCCTGATCTAGGTTTTAATTCACAGTTATGCCGCTAGAACCTTGTTTTATCTCTATCTTTCACGTTTTAAATCCATTTTCGGCGATTCTTGCGCCCACGCGATCGTATGAATGTGTAGAATAATTTTATATATGTTTACCTTCTGTTTTTGTGTAATGATGTACTGTTTCTTACCTTTTGCAATTGTTTGCTTGCATGTGTGATCATGTGGATGATTGTGTGGTGCCGTGTATCGTGCGTAGCCGTTGATCCGCCTGTTGATTTCGAAGAGCAGCCTCCAGAAACCTTTTAGCAGCAGCAAGGAATAAATTTTGAGTAAGGAAAGTATAACATAAACAACACCTAATAATCTTTTTATTTACTGCATGTGCATTTTAATTTGTATGCCTGTAAAGTTTTAACTAGCTACTTTTATCCTTATATATCTACCTTTTGGGATGCGTATGGTTAAGTTATGCTAGGTGATGCGCAAACTCATGTCCTTTTGTTAATTTAATTTTGATTAATGATCCTATGCAATTAATTGTTGGGTTTGACCCCTGATCGGTTCATGTCCATTTTAATATGGCTTTTTAGCAACATGGTTTATGGAGCTTGACCAATGTGCTCGTGTGCTTTTGCTAGTTCTCTCCCTAAGGATCGAATCACAAAGCGACCACCTGGAACAACAGTGCTACCACAAGATTGGAATGGGACGATCTTAGCTGATTAATTAGGTTATTTTGGTTTGGGAGTAACTTACCTGCGGGGCAAGAGAGGAAGTGAGCTTCTGTGGCACTCGCGCTACTTGGGTTGAGTGTGCTTTACGTTGTATGTATGTGCTTCTCCCCTTGAGGCTAGCCCCACGGTTGCGGAATCTGAAACCTTAGCGGTTACACCTTACCAACGCGATTTTTGTAAAGGCTTCGTAGTGCGCGTGCTAGTCATCTCATCTCCGGTAATGTGATGAACTCCTAGCGTAGCTCACGACTTGTAGGTAAAGATGTACAGCCTCTCGAGAGTGTAAAACTAACATGTTAGTCGTGCTCATGGTTATGAGGGCCCAGACCCTTCCCAGTGATCAGAAGGATTCTTGGCTGAGATTCCTTGGTTTTGGTTATGGTTATGATAATGGTTATATCTGTTTAATCTTATTTAATTCTTATGCAATATTTTTTGGGCTAATGGTTTTGTTTACTAATTTATAGTAAATAGGCCTTAAATAAAAGTTTTCAATTAAAAGCTAATGCAGTTTGTCAGCTAACCATAGAGCCTCATGGTTTATGTTATATTTGTTGGGTATTCTGTACTCACGCTTGTTTCTTTATATTTATTCCTTGTTGGGGGGAAAAATTCAACCGCTGCTCAGATGATGGAGGTAATGAAGACTATGTGCAAGACTACGACGAGTATTAGACGTTTCGTTCACCAGTTGACGTCCCTGTGGCGCCCGTTATCTTTATGTTTTATGTTTCCGCTATGCTACATTATACTCTGAGTTAAACGCTTGTGTCACAGTGTAATAATGATATATTTAATGTTGTGTACGTTTTTATCTTTGACATGTGTTTGTGGTACTTTGTAATTTGTCATGTATATGCAAGACGTTTTCTGACGCATATATATGTTGCACGGTTTTGTTCGTTGAAACCGGACGTGACAGTTTCTGAGAAAAAAGAGCAGTGATTGACACACACGCACGCACACCGGCACACACGCACGACACGCACGCCCGCGCACACGCGCACGCACACTCACTCACTCTGTAGGACACACTTGTTTTTTTACCGGTGAACACACATATATATACACACGTGATTTGTATCATGTGTTTAAATGTAATCTTCACTTACTTCGATCCAACATATTAGTGATCTCCTCAGTATATGTTCATGCCCATAGACCATATTGTACATGGCCTCCTATATATATGATCAATTTGGTTTACTCAAGTGCAAATCTAGCTATTATTACTAGTATCACCGCATGTACGCCGCACACATGCATGGTATTAAATAACATGCCAAATCAGCAAAAGTATGACATGGCAATGTATTTATGAGAAAAGACATGAAATGAATTTCACGTGGATGAAACTAGGCACACACTGTTTCCAAGACTATGAAACTCGTTGAAACTTGCATTGAGAGTGTGAGAGGTTCATTTCATCCAACTATGTCCAATACATACATTGGAATTAAATATTATTGCATATGAAACCGTGAAATGAAGCTATGTATTGATTTCTAAACTATATATATTAGATGATGTGGCACTCTGAAACCACGAAGTGAAACTTGCCACTGAGAATAGCCTTATGAAAAATCAATAAATATCAGTTTAAGATTGCAAGGATCACAATGGTTAGGCTAAGATCACCTGTACCTGCATTTGGGCATGTGAAACTCGTTAGACGTACTGTAGATGCACCATACACAGAGTAGAGTTTGAAAGATGTGGTGGGATAATCCTTCCTTTTATTGTTTTTGGATCATTTTCAACAACCCTTTTCAATCATTTCCAATAACCCTTTACAGAGTTTTGGTAAAATGGTGTTGCTGTTTTTATCGTGCAGATACTACGTCCATCGAAAAGAAAAGACAAATCTTATATATCGGAAAAAAAGAAGAAGACAAATCTAGCTATATATACAAAGCCATATTTGCAAAAAAAAAAAAAAAAAAAAAAAAAAAAAAATCTGTATGAAGGAATACTTTGCTATAAAACCATGTATAATTACTTCTATTCATGTACATGGTCATAACACTATATATGTTACCCATACAATTGTAAACGATGGATACCGAGAGAAGCGTTTCAAGTTAAGTGGGGCATACCAGCGAGGGAGTAGCTTGGCTGATGGTCTTGGAAATGTCAACATCAACCAAGACCACGAACGAAGGTTGGCTTTCAGGACATGTGGGGAGGTGTCCACGAATGATGAATTGTAAGCACATGAGCACGATGTGCACCTCAAACCGAAAGGGGAGGGTATAATTACAAGAACACACGCCATGTATGTACATACACTATTTCAACCAACTAAATGACATGTTAATTATCTGTCATTGGGAAACACAAGTATAAAATCTAAATACCCAAAATGCATGGCTTCCTTTCTTTTGAAAGGAGATGTAGAAAAAGTGGTGCATACATTGAGCAAAAATAGTGACATAATAATTGTAGACGAAATGGTTAGCACATTAATAACTCATAGGCCATGGATCCTCCACTCCACCATTCCATGACAGCCAATTTCCGTGTCCCACGCCAACAATCTAAGGGCCTATTTGGATCCACCGTAAATTTTCATTATCTAGCTAATAGGTAGGAGCCAATATTAGCTAGATAATGGTTAGCTTGATGGATGATATGTGGTAGTATTTGGATCCACAACTAATAAAATAGAAAATAGGTGGAGTAAGGAAAGAAAAATCCTATCGTCTCCCATTAGCTGATAGTATTATCTAGCATTGAGTAGATAATGAGATAATAAAATTCTGAGGTCTCGATAATCATTATCTCCCCATTATCTAGACCCGTTTGGATTCAAAGCCCTAAAGTTTAGCAGATTCTTATTATCTGCATGAATTCAAACAGGCCCAAGTGTTCGTTAGGACACCTCATCAAACTGCCTACTGCGTATGAACACACCAGAGATTATCGTAGATTGTAGTATCCGCCCATGTGCTGCCCGAATAATTGTAACGACGACCTTCGCGCCCACCCCATAATAATGCATGCAAAGAAAAAAAAAGTGCCCAGCCCATGCATCAACAAGGTGTATGTGTCCCCTGCCGGAGCACCAGCAATGGCAGAGCTCAACGCCACTAGTATAAAGCTGCGCCACCTCCTGCCCTTCTTCGCACCTCAAACCGAGCACAGTGATCTATTTCCTTCCAAGCACACTTTCGAGCAGCCCCACCATGGCCATGGCGCGGCGTTCTCTTGCTGTGCTCGCCGTCGTCCTCGCGATCTTGCAGGCCGCCTCGGCGAAGTCGTCGTGGCTGAGACAGTTCACCACGGACGGCGCCGCCCGCCCGGGGTACGACGCCTCGGGCCAGCAGGTGGTGATGCTCAACCTCGACCCCAGCTCCGGCCCCGCCGGCTTCAACTCCAAGGAGCAGTACCTCTACGGCGAGTTCAGCATCGAGATGAAGCTCATCCGCGGCAACTCCGCCGGCACCGTCTCCTGCTTCTACGTACGTAACTAATCAACAGCATCGATCTTCAATTCAGGCGATTGATCGGTCTTTGTATTATTATTAGCTGACTCATGAACGATTATTTATGGCCGATCATTAACTGCAGCTTTCATCCGGCGACGGCGACGGCCACGACGAGATCGACATGGAGTTCATGGGCAACAGCAGCGGGCAGCCGGTGGTGCTCAACACCAACGTGTGGGCCAACGGCGACGGCAAGAAGGAGCACCAGTTCGACCTGTGGTTCGACCCGTCCGCCGACTACCACACCTACACCATCATCTGGAACCCGGAGAACATCCTCTTCAAGGTGGACAACCTCTTCATCCGCTCCTTCAAGCGCTACGCCGACCTCGCCTACCCGAGCTCCAAGCCCATGACGCTGCACGCCACGCTCTGGGACGGCAGCTACTGGGCCACGGAGAAGGGCAAGGTCCCCATCGACTGGTCCAACGCGCCCTTCGTCGTCACCTACCGCGACTACTATGCCAGCGCCTGCGTCAGCGGCGGCGCGTGCCGAGCCGGCAACGACGGGTGGATGCACAAGACGCTCGACGGCGCCGAGTGGGGCACCGTCAGGTGGGCGGAGCGCAACTTCATGCGGTACAACTACTGCCAGGATGCGTGGAGGTTCCCGCAGGGACTCCCCGCCGAGTGCAGCCGCAACTGATGACCATGATCAGCAGTACAGTGATGGCCAATCTATCATCGATCGGGCAACGCATTGCCATCGATCGATTATTGGTTTCTTCTTTAATTCTTCTTCTTCTTGTTGGACATGAGATTCGTCGTCGGTGTCGCGGCTTCTTTGTGAATTTGTGGTTTGTGGTCGAAAAGCAGCCCTGCAGCAACGTGTGTGTGGGCGGTTGTACACCTTGTTTTATGTTTTTCCTAAAGAAACAAGCATGTACGTACTTGATTTTTATCGTGCATTTGGATACAGAAATATATACTAGTGTTGTATATGAGCTGTGAGAATATCTTTACAATGACTGATGAGAAAACTGGTGTTGAACAAACACAAAAGGCTAGTTAAAAAAATTGCCAATTAACCGAGAATTATATTGATGCCCAAATTATTATGATGGTGTGGATTTATTGGATTGAGTTTGTTTGCTGAAATATAAAACACGTCCTGCACTCCAGGTGGCAGAATTTTTTAACTTTGATCCACTAGTCATGGGCTCATGGCTAAGCCATTGTCGGCCCGTCACCATAGTGCCATCCCAATCCAACCCCACCCTCCCCCCCCCCCCCCCCCCCCGTGTGCTGCCTGTGCACGCTTCCACGGCCAACCTCATCGTGTGATGTCACTTTGTTTTACTGTCCACCTAGCATCTCGTGTTGTTGCCTCACCGTTGTGTCTTCACACCACCGACGCACCAAAGTTAACGCAACCCTCCACAACTCTCGTGTCACTGTAGGCACATGGCGTGGGGAATAGATAGGGAAGAGGGAGAGATGGGTAGAGCGTTAAGGAGATAGGGAATGTCGATGTGGGGGTACATAGGGATGGAGGAGGGATGAGTAGGGCGGTATGGAGATAGGGAATGTCATTTGTTAGATTGAACCAAATTTAATTTATCCAACTAAACATCAATGTGAGTTGGTAATATAAACCAGCAGGCACTAACGCTCTATCACCATCGTTAGTTGCTTTAGAATTGGTAGTGATACTATATTATAAGTTTATAACTAACTATTTGCTTTAGAACCAGTGGTGATATCTCATTATTGGAGGTTTGGAAGCAGGGCTAGGTGTTTTCTGAGTAGCGATTGAATGTTGACTTTTGAAAAAAAGCTTTATGAGGTGGGCCACCCCATTGGATTAGAGGATGTAGGGGCCGATGCATGAGTTGGCAATGTCTAATGGACAGTGTTGATAGTGGAGGAAGTGTGCAAAAAAGGGGGCTAGTGGCAATGGGCTGCGTAAAGGTAGCCAGGAGCACACAATAGCGGAAGCAGTCTAGGTCAAATTGGAGCGAACAAGATATATATGTTGACAGCTTGAAGACACTAGTCGATCAGCCATCAGATTCCAATCCGAGGGATGTGAGTCGTGGACCGAATCCTGAAGCTTCCATCCCCATACATGCATGATACATCTATATTATAAAGAGCGAGTTAGGAAAAAATATTTTTTACCGCAATAGATCTATACCCACCTATACATACACATCAACCGTGTCCCCACACAAGTAAGGCAACAGGGCCCACAAATATGGCCAAAAACCAAGTTACATAGGTGGAACGCTCGTTCCTACCACGAATCCGTAACTTGCCTGGCGTTTTGTGTTTTTTTTTCTCACCACAGTTTCTTCTACTCGCCCCAATAATCGATCCCATGCAACCAACATCAAACAAAAACTGAATATTCCTCGTGGCCCAATAACAAAAAATGTCAGACAATTAACATAGGCCCAAAAACAATCCCAGGCAAACAAAATAGTCCAGCGAACAATCCCAAATCGCTACGTTAACCGTGGATAATTATGTATAAATATTCATTGCATCAAGAACAGCCACGACCAGAAAACCGGTTCAAGAGAGAGAGGATGTCGGCGAAGGAGGAGCGGCCTCGGCCGCAGTGGCGGAGCTGAGGCGACGGTGAACGCCGACGGCACCTGACGGCAGATCCAAAGGCGGAGGCGTCCCAGGCGCTACTGGCTGCTAGCCGGCGCGCCGGCGCTGCAGCAGGACAAGGAGTGACCGCGAACTCGATTCCAGAGGCGGCACGATCGATCCAAAAGCGGAGGTGGCCCCTAGAGGCGGAGGTGTCCCAGGCGCTACTGGCCGGCGCTGTAGGAGGACAAGGAGTGGCCGCGAACTCGGTTCCAGAGGCGGCACGATCCGGCAGATCCAAAAGCGGATGTGACCCGGGCGGGAGCCACTTTTGCCCCTGACAGAACCGTGCTTTCCTGACCTAGGCCCAGGTTGTGGCCTGGTTCATGGGGCACACCCATAGCACGCCGGGCCGATTCGAATAGAAGCACATAATATATTTGCATTTGTTTTATGCATTTAAGATATGATTAGGTTGATATGTTTTGGAGCTAAAATTTAGATACAGAATCAAGTTTTTTCTTCCGCTACTAGAATTAATTTTATCATATCTTTTCTCTTCATAAATTTGAAACAACGTGATTTTTCAAGTAACAAATTACAAAACACAATAAATCACTTTGTCATTCTAAAAAAAAACCTTTTGCAAATAAAAAGAACAAAATGTAAAAACTATAGGGTGTGTCTCTTTGTCAACTGAATGATATTTTGGTTCCTATCAGTCAGCCATATTGGGCATTGGATCTCCATCCAACGGTTCCCACCAACTTTATCTGATCCACCTGTCTTCTCCTTCATCCCCCTCTCTTCTTCCTTCTTCTTCCTATGCACGTCTGAGCGCCCTGCCTCTAGCCCCTTCCTGCTCGGCTCCGACGGCGTGGCGCCGCCTCTCTCCACTACCGCCACCGCTAACATTCACGGCGTCGTGCTCCCCCACCGCCACCACCGCCGCCCTTCTCCGCTGCAAGCTAATCCGGTTTCGCCGGAACTGCACCGTGACGCCCCGCCGCCAGCCTCCCCAACCGCCTTCCCCGTTGGTCTTAGTTTCCCACCACCGCCAAGTCGGCTGCCCGCCCCTAGCCCCCCCCCCCCCCCTCCCTCCCTCCTTCTCCTTCTTTCCCGACGAGATGACGGTGGTGGAGGAGGAGGCGTGTTGAGATGCCTCAACGGCGCCGTCGACTGACGTAAGCAAATTATCAATCGAATGACAATGAGTGAATCTTAAAATTATAAAAACTTATTTTGTCACATGCGGGACGTACGTGCATTTTTACTAGTGTACACAAACGTACATTATCAATGTGTATGGGTAGGCACCAAATATAGCAGGTGCTTAATTATCGCGATAGGAATCGCAAAATTGATTTTTGTGTAGCATTGACAAGTACATTATACTAGCAGTTGTGTGCAGCAAATGCAAATTAAAGTGTTGAAGTTAACCTAGCCATACAATTGCTAATAAGCCTCACTGGACATTATTCCATCTTAAAAAGGATGAAAGAAAAACAAAGGATATCATATATATTTAAGGGGGACGAAAAGTGACCAAAGTGGCATACTCCAACCTTCATGTGTGTGTACCAAACATGAACGTCGAACGAGGCAAACGAGCAGTACGTATGTATATGTACATACATATGTTGGGGTGATGATAATTGATACACAGACACGTTTGCTTATCCAAGAAGGCAAGAGCACGCTGTATCATGCTGAGGCATCTGCTTTATACATATACCCGATTGTGCCAACCGGCCCCAATCATGGACGAAAATGCATGCATATTAGTCGTCTGCTCTCAAGGTAAGCAAGCTATCTAGCTGCTAATCCGGCCGGCACCGCGCGGACCGTATAGTATGAACGGTATATACACTTTTGCGCCAGCTAGCTTAGCTGTCCACTAATAATACTACTTTGGCCGGGTTGGTACGGTGTTGCTGATATGCTAGTAACGAACTGATGATGATGATAGACATGCAGAGAGAATCTATGGATGGAGATGGAGAGCATGCATTGCATATCGCCGGCCGCCTGTTTAGTGTTAGTTGATGCCGCGCTGCGTGCTAGCTGACACTTTGGCCAAAGTCGTCAGCCAGCTAGCTAGACTCTCGTCGCTTCGCTGCCTTTTGCGCGCAGTATCATCGTTCTCCATGTTACGTTAGTATATCATCCCGGCGGCGGTGCTGCCGCGTTAATTCTCTCGTCATCCGTGTCCAGGCGTGTACGCGCGTTAATTTGCATGGCTTATATACACCAAGTACCAACTGTCGTCTGTCTGCCTGCATCTATATGCTGCATGCCTACAACTACGACGCCGACAAGCCATGTGTGCTGCGGCGGTGTAGTGCTTAGCTAGGCAAATTATATAATAAACTGATTGAAGTAGACACCACCGCCTCCGCCTGCAGCAGCAGCGGTATGACGTCACGGCGTGGTACGCGCGCTCCCGCCGCGTCCACCGCACGGGTCGCAATTCCGGTCGGAAACTCCAGTTTTTCGGACCAGAATTCCGTTTTCGGTCGGTACCGGAAAGTGGATTTCGGGGGTTTTTCGGTTCGTAACCCTAACCGCGAAGGTCAAATTTTTTCATTAAACCGAAATTTTTGCTACAGTAAAATAGAAAGGTGAGTCCACCGCCACCGGCCGGGCGCCGAGCGGTGGCTACGGCTACCTGCTTGATGCTCTGCTCATCATCCATCACCTGCCGCTGCCATGTGCATGTGCATGTCCACCCACCGGCGGGCGCGCGAGAAACCAACAATAGCCACACGAGGTGACGCGTATCGGCACGACATGGACACTCATCACATTCTTGTGTTTATTTAAGAGTACAAGGGCCGAGCGAGCATGCATGATTAACGTCTGTCACAGACTCACAGATACGTATAACGTACGTGACAGATCCGTTGTCTCTTTCACCATCACCATTTCCTCCATGTGGTACAAGTATATATGACCATATATATGTGTGGTCGTTCGTTCCAGTCTTATTAGTTTTTTTGTTAAAATAAAATAATAATGAACCTGCTAAGTTCATCCATCGGCGCCGCGTCCAACCACAGGCTTTGCTTGGTTAGACCATGGTCACCGAAGAGTGGAAATAAATGTGAAAAACACTATTTGCGCACTGTACACAGAATGGAAAATCAATGATTGCGCACTGTATACGGTACAAATGCACTAGCTGGTGACCATGGTCTTAGAGCATACAAACCGAGCCGGAGAGGAATTTAGGACATCTTTGCAAACACAGAACTGGAGGTTAGGCAGCCCAAGGTTCGGTTTCTCAGTTCGTCGATTCCTCTGTTCAGAAATATTGGGCTTGACCAAGAATCAGCCCATGCTCTAGCTGGAAGCCCATGTCCCCGCTCATAGGCTTAATCAGACCCAAAGACATGCCAGCCCAAATCAGATTCAGAGGGGGAAAAAAAAAAGGAAAGATGTAGGATATATATATATATCTGTACTTCTGTAGATATGCCCCCCCCAACAATGATAGATTTTTTTTGTAGCATTCTATAATTAGGTGCACTGTATGTTCTCTGGATACTGTGGGTGTGTATGGATCATCTCAGATTGCAAAATCCAGATTCTGAAATCTAGCTTCTTATTCACTCTCTATAGATTGTGGAATCTTAGAAGCTAGCCAATCCTAGCTTCTAGCTTTTAAAATCCAAATTGCATAATCTAGATGGATCCATATAGGGCCTGTGTCACCCAGATAATAAAAAATCTGGAACCCAACTGGCGGAAAGCCTATTTGGATGGTGACCACAACTTGATGCATCGTCACAGGTTAGGTATATGCCACAACGTTTGGGGGCTAGTGCTTCCAGCGACTGAAACCCACTGAAACATTCATGCTGCAAAGAGGCAAACACATTTTTCCAAATAATTTTGAAGAATCGAGGAAAAAAGAGTTCATTTTCCCTTGGAGGAATGAAAATCTTTTGAAAAAATATAGTTGCCAAACTAGCCCTAAAGTAAGTAAAATTAACCTCCTGATCTCAAAACTCCATATGGATGAGCCTAAACACTAGCGCGTGTTCCTCTGACCTTTTCCAACTCCAACCCCGTCCATATTTAGTGTAAGAAAAGGAAGCCGAAAGCCTCACACACACTCTCTGGGCTCTCCGAGTAGTACGCCACTTATACTTTGACAATGCTAGCTGCTGTTATCGGGTGAAGGACATAGGCAAGCAAGGGACAGAACCGGGGGCAAAAAGGCAGTGCGTGGAATGAGATCCGACATCATTTCATAATATCCGTATGCAACTATGCATTCAGGTTCCGGGCCATTTGCGTGGTGCCAGAGCTACTCTTTTTTATTTCTTTGGCGTTTCAGCGACTTCAATAATTTCCTTGCGTTGGCCTACCGTCCTATATATGCATACATACAGATCAAAGGGCCCTTGTCCCTTAATCATCCGCGCCATGCATATATGGGAAAAGAAATCGACAATACTGGCCGGTCACATTCTGCAAAAGTAATACTAGTATTACACTACTTTGTGCTGAAACACACACCAAAGGGTCCACGGCCGCCAATGCAGATTCCACTCTTGCAATGTCAGAGAAGCATATATATGCATATATTTGCAGGATGAAGCGTGTGCATGGTTAGCCGTTAACCAGAGAAGCGTTGGTTAGGTCTGAAGCATCACATTCCGCAGTGCAGTGCTGTGGCAGGCACGCTTTATTCCGTTTCAGGCCCACAAAAAGGCAGGGCACGTACGGGGCCGGCCGGGCCCCCATCAGAGCCTTGGGCCCATTGACAAGTCATGCATTCGGAGTGCTTTGCTTAGCTTAGCTGCCTGCAACTGCAAAGGATAAGCTCGATGAGTGAGTGCATGATATCTTGTCTCCCACTGGCCCAAACCCCGGCTTCAGATAACCACCAGTGCACTAAGTGTCGTGGTCACTCGCGTCTTGGTCGCTGCCGTTATGTGTGTCCCTCTCTGCACTGCAATTCCATTTCCCAGCACGGAAAAGGCACCGGCCGTCTCCTTTGTCATGTGTGAGTTGACATGGGTAGTTGCGGTAACTGTCATTGCTGCTTCCTGGTGTGAAGAAAAAGTGTTGCGGCTGCGCTGCTGCTTTCGACGAGAGACATTCCCTGGAGCTAGAGACGACCAGCCCTTGACATTGCTGATCACAGCTGAACACGACAGGCGTGCAATTTCAGGTTGAGTTGCCAAGCTTTGTTAATTCAGTAATTTCCAATAATTGTGATCTACGGTATGGCACAAAATTTACCTGCTGCGTTTTCAGCTGCTCGATCCGTAGTTTTGTACCATACTGCTACCGAGTGTAGTGCTGTTGCTGCTGCGGTTTTGAGATCTCTGCAGCAGTATACCAGTAGTGATCTTCCCCAGCTCTGATGACTTGCCTCCAACAACACGAGGCACCTGCAGGCTCTCGATTTCTGTGCTGTCTTCAATGCGTCTGTTGCTGGACCTGGACTGGACGGTCCCTCGACCATGCTGGGCGGACGGTGTCACACAATGACACAACCTCGTTTCATTTATTGGTCCTGTACCTTAACTTTCTCTCAAAATTCACTATGCAAAAAAAATTTCCCGTCACATCAAAATGCCGGCACATGCATGGAATACTAAATGTAGATGAAATAAAAAAATAATTGCACAGTTTAGATGTATTTTGCGAGACGAATTTTTTGAGCCTAGTTAGACCATAGTAGGACAATATTTACCACAAACAAACGAAAAGTGTTATAATAGTTCTACAGTGCTTTTCAGTTTAAAACATTGTTTTTTTCAACCATCTAAACACACCCATTGGTACGAGGGCTGCTCGCACCACCACGGCCAGCCGGCCTACGCAGCGGAATCTATCCATAGTCAATGTGGTGAAACACGAGGAATCAAATTGAGCGTGGGGTGTTTGAAAGGAGTAGGAAGAGCATCCCAACCGTCGTTTAAAAGGCTTTGTCTTTTCACTATTTTTCTACTATTTCAATTATCACGCTACAATGTATATACAACATTTTAGACAACTCTACTAGGAATAGCCTAATATTCACATGTCCCTAGATTTGCCTAGATATGTCATCTACCACATCTGGTCCTTAACATTAATTTTTTTTTCTACGTCAACTTAAACCGAGTACGCCTAGATCCTCTCCGCCTTGGAAAGCTTGCGGCAAGGCCCGTGGCCATGCGACATGTTGCCGTAGCACCTCGCTAACTGCCTTCATTTCCATGCCATGCACTGCTGTGCTCTTCGTCCATCAGCGCGGCGCCGGAAGTTTTAAAATGCGTTGATACTGATATACATCACATTACCATACTAATGTCTAATTTTTAATCTCTCAATCTAAATGCAGATCAAATATTAGATGTCACGGTTTAAATATCAGTCGCCCCATTTAGTCTCTGACCTCTTTGTGACGGACTGATAGCCGTGAAACATCAATTCCAGTTTCATTCGTGGCTGAGATGGAGGGAAAACCAGCTGCCACAAGGCAAACAGAATGAAAAGGGCAAATAGCTTGACAAGAGGACATATTTTCCATATGGTATTAATTGTACATACAAGAAAAAATTGCTTCATTGAAGAAGACAAAGAATTCTTATTATCCTAACGTCTCCGATATAAAGTCAGCATTCCAATCTAAATTAAAATGTTCTAAAGATAGGATGGCTATATATAAATTTGGCACTTTAATCTCATTGTCAACCCTATATGTAAGGAACGAGATCTGCTGCAGTTGGGTCGCTGATATCTATTACCATCCTTTGGTTTTACTACATCCTTATATGTAAGGAACGAGATCTGCTGCAGTTGGGTCGCTGATATCCATTACCGCCCAATGATTTTACTACGCGTAATGTAATGTACTACATCAACGGTAATTTGCCAGTTTTACCGCGGCAGTTTGGGGCACACCTACCAACTGCAAGATGCGGGGCAAGGAACATGGGTAGTAGCAGGTAGCGGTGCCTAGCTGTGGTCCGCACTCTTTTCGTGCACCGCGTACGACCACAATCGGAAACAGCGAAGCACTCGTCGTTCGCTCCCCGTCCCAGCTGCCACACACTGGCGACAATTACTGCTCCTGTCGTCGCACTCCGCACCATCATTAACCATTTCACCGACATCATTTATTTATGGCTCCAACGAAGGAATCTGACCGAACCGCGTCGATCTACAGTTCTACACTCCCTCTGCTCTGCTTTTAGATTATGCAGCAAATCCCAATGTAAATTCAAATCAGGGTCAATCGAGAGGTTGTTGTTTACGATTTGTTTGTATCTGGAGGAGACCGACGCCATGTGCAGGTGCCGGAGCAGGTACACTAATTTTTGTTTCTCTTTCTAATTAACGGTGAGTGACAGCGCCACCGGCACTTCAAAACTTTCACTGTGCCTGTCTGTGACTCATATTCCAATAATTACTTGAACTCTCGAAGAATTCACCTTTATTATCTGTATCACTGTATGTAATCCACGAATCCCTCTCACAGCTAGTAACAATAGCCAACTAGTAATGGTAAAGAGAGGAGAAAAAAAGAAAAGGAAGAAAAACATGAACAACACTATGGATGGCAAAATGTACATGGATCTGGGAGGGAGGCAAGAGAGTGGAGGCAACATAATCTGTAATATGTCCATGGATCAATGAGGTGAATCCAGGTGACCAACAGACAGACACACACACACACACACACACCCAGCAAGAATTCCAATCCATCGTCCAAGAAAGAAGAAATCCAATCAAGAACACGAATAATGGGTATACGGCCGGGAGGAGGAGCAGATAGATCTGCAAGCAAATGAATCCGACCGATCCGATCAGTTGCGCGAGCACTCGGCGGGGAATCCCTGCGGGAACCTCCACCCGTCGTCGCAGTAGTTGTAGTGCATGTAGTTCTTCTTCGCCCAGGCGACGGTGCCCCACTCGGCGGCGTCGAGCTGCCGGTTCATCCAGCGGTCGGTGCCGGCGGGGCACCTGAGCGGCCGGCCCTCGCCGTCGGGCACGCAGGCGTCGGCGGTGTAGCCTCTGTAGGAGACGACGTAGGGCGCGGCGGCCCAGTCGACCTTGACCTTGCCCTGCTGCGTGGCCCAGTAGCTGCCGTCCCAGAGCGTGGCGTGCACGGCCATGGGCTTGGCCCCCGGGTAGGGCAGGTCGGCGTAGCGCCTGAAGCTGCGGATGAAGAGGTCGTCCACCTTGAAGATGACGTTCTTGTCGTTCCAGATGATGGTGTAGGTGTGGTAGTCGGCGGCGGGGTCGAACCAGAGGTAGAACTGGTGCTCCTTCTTGCCGTCGCCGTTGGCCCACACGTTGGTGTTGAGCACCACGGGGTCGCCGCTGCGGTTGCCCATGAACTCCATGTCGATCTCGTCGTGCCCGTCGCCGTCGCCGGAGGAGAGGTAGAAGGAGGTGACGGTGCCGGCGGAGTCGCCCGGGATGAGCTTCATCTGGATGCTGAACTCGCCGTAGAGGTACTTCTGGCGGGAGCTGAAGGCGCCGCCCGACTGCCGCGTCAGGATCAGCGACGTCACCTGCTGCCCCTGCGCGCTGTAGTCCGCCCGCACGTTGCCCTCCGTCGTGAACTTTTCGTACAGCCACGAGTCCGCCGACGCCGGCGACGAGAACGACGACAGGAGAGCCACAGCCAGCACGGCCACGGACACAGCAGCCCGCCGCAGCGCCGCCGCCGCCATGGTGCTCTGCTTCTTGCTTGGAGAGTGGAGCTGATTTGGGAGATGAGGAGGTGGCTAGTACAGTGTAGACAGTCAGGTCTGGTGGTGAGGCCGGGCGAGCATACAGGAGGTGCGGCCGGCTTTATACTGCTGGACAGGGGTTTGCTTGGGCACACGTTTTTGGTGATATGATGAGATGCCTCTGGGGCACGCACGTCTCTTTTTTTTTTTTCTCCTTGCGGCGGTGTCCAGCGGGCGGGAAGCTTCGGACCGTGACGTTTTTGCTTGCTTGCTTGCTTGCTGTGCTGCGAGAGGAGGAGGACAGAAGGGAGCGCTTGCTGAATGTCTGGGCTGGCCAACACAATCTGCGCCGCGCGCACATCCAAGGGTGTTGTTTCCGTGTTTGCGCACTGCCAGATAGATTGTCGCGGATGATGCAGATGTTGCGTGTCAGGCCGGAATGAAGGGTGATGACTCGAGGGATAAATAGATTGACTATACACTGTAACGCGACACTGTTTACAGAGATAGTTAGAATAATAGATACACAATGCATTTACACATCCTGCTGCACATAGTCTAAAAAGATGTATGTAGGCCATTTCTTATGAGAATGACTACCAATATCTCTAAAAAGACAGAAACACACCCTTTTCAGATAGAGGAGCACGTATGCAGTACGTACTCTCTCTCCATTATTTATTATTACTCTCATTTTAGTCTAAAAAAATAAACTAGGGCACCATAAATATTCTATAAAAGGATATAGTAACAATTACGAATCAGATTAGGGACTACTTTTATGAACAAATCTACTTATGCCATCTTTAAGTTTACTAATTAACCAAATTATTGCCGGTTAAATTTCAAAGGTTTTTAGCGGCTGATTCAGTGTAAAAGCATCAAATGTGGTGTCGCTCTTGTAGTCGATTGAAAGTCTCTCATGCATTTTCTTTTCCTGCGCTAGCTGTGAGGGCGAGCGAACGTGGCAGCGGAACAAGTGTGTATTTTCATTGATTGTGCCGGTGCGAGACTATTGATGCAATGCATCATCACATGCTGTTTGTAGAATTATTGGAGTGCACACGAACGAAGACCCGGCCGGCGTTTCTTTCTCATCAATAATTCATTCGTTACATTTGCGTTACACGAAATCTAGTATAGCATTGGAGTTTTGGGCCGGACCATATTATTATATCCAAAACTAAAATTCTCGGTCCGCAAAAAAAAAAAAAAAAAAAAAAAAAGAAGGGGTAAGCGGGAGCCATGAATAGGTGTGCCTTTCCTTGCGTGCGTCGGTGGAGGTTTTCAGCGGAGCGTGGAGGAACAAGTGGCGAGCCCCTAGAATTTTCAAGGAGTCAGTTTCAAAAAAAAAAAAATCAAGGAGTCACGAACATAACTGGCCGGGACGCGTCAATTAATCCAGGAGCGGATTATTGGCAAGCAGCACGCAGGGAGCAGATGAGCCAGACAAGCGTCCCGGCGACGGCGGCGACGACGACGACGTCGGGAACGGATTATGTGTCCCCGCCGTCGATGATTCCTTTTGCGATGAGCTGGTGCATAGCTGCAGCCGGCGCCAACATAACAATCGGCGAGAGAGAGGAGGAGTCATCCGGTGACTGATTGCGCGTTCAATTCGTTCGGCAGTTCCGCGCGCGGCGTTGCCGCTGGCACCGGCGGTGGGTGTGTGGTTCACGCGTCGTCGTAGCGGTGCGCGCGCGGCTCCCGGCGGCCGCTGCGCTGTCGCCGTCGGTTCCTTACCCACGGGGCGGACGGGCTCGCTTTCAGGTAGTGCAGTGGGCAGTGCGGGGCGGGCGGGAGGCCGCACACGGATTGATACGGCAGGGGTGGGTGCCGTGTACGTACGTGTCAGGTACAGGAACCGGCCGGTGGTGCCCTGCTCAGCTCTGGTAGTCGATCGGGTGGTGGACGCTAAGGCCGCTGGCGACGGTGTGGCTGTGGCTGCCAGGGGGGATGAGCGGCCGTTAGTTGTCCGGTGTCCGCTCTGCATCATCGGACAACGGCCTTCGGCGTGCACGTGGCTGGTACGTGCAGCCGGCCGGCGTTTCAAGTGGGCTGGGAGGGGAGGACGTGGCCGGGCCATTTTCAATGGAGAGTTTTATTTTTCAGTTTTCAAGAGTGTCGCATCAAGTTTTGTCTAGGTAAAAGTGCATTTTGGATTTTATATAGATGAAATTTTTTGGTGTCGTCGGATCCGTACATGCTTTATTGGCCATATACGGTCTATTATGGTGATTTGATTTTGGTTGTCGGAGTAAATTTGACCCAAGCTGTGAAGGACGTTCTTCAGCAACGGCGAAATCGACTTAGCTCTACTTCTTTCTGGTGCTTTTTGAATTTTACTGGACCATGTTTTGTTAGAGGGACTTATCAAAACTAGCCATTACAAACGTATTCTAGATTGTTATGTTGGAGTTTTAGCATTGTCTCTTGTGTCGTAACTACATTATTCTAGATTTGTCTAGAATGTGTATGAACTTTCTGTAATAATTTGATTTGATACCCTTTTTTTATGGTGTCTGAAGTCAGAATATAAAATTTCCATTATTAAAAAAATCTTGATTAAACTCTCCCATTGCATGAAACTCTCTTTATCTCTTACCTCATAATTACCTTGCCATGTCATCCACCATACTATTATGTCATGATATTTAATGAGAATGAAACTCAAATAAAAACCCCGCTAAAAATGGCCTAATACCTGACTAGGAGCAGGAGCAGCAGCTGAGCAGCCCGCAGGTCCCAAGGACCCGTCCGCTCCGAAACTCAAAATCGCTACACCCAACGGCTTTTTAATGGGATACCAAAGCTTATCATAGGAGCACTCGCTTTACCCCCACCGTATGGAAAATGATGATCCCATCCCACTTTCGGACAGTATAACCAATAACGCGTCGATCAGTTGCCGTTGGCACACATAGCAGGGAAACGAACACCCTCTCAGTCGATTTATGCTAGTAGTACGGAGATTATTTACTAGCAGCAGATGCCAGCGGCGGCCCTTTAAAGCCCCGTTTATAACACAAGAGTTTTAAACGAATGGTGCTGGAATTTCAGTTCAATTTCATAAAAAAAAAAGAACTCTTTTCTCTATTGCAAACATGGCTAATTTTCTCACCGCAAGACAGGCTTCTGAGCATATTAATGAAAAGGGTTGTGTGACTATAAAATTCTCCATTAGTTACATAACATAATAAAAAAACTACAATGCAACAATAAATAGTAATATATATATAATTAACAGTTAGTTCGTTTTATGAAGAAAAATGTTGTTCGAACGACAAACATTGTCAAACAGAGAGAGTAATATATATAATTATATATACACGTAGATCGATGGATAGACAAATATCAGACGAATGAAGATGAATAAATCTGTCATTAGAAAGTTAGACCATGCACGCAAATTAAGCAAGCACACGCGTACTACTGGACTGCATGCAGTGCACCGCGCACATTCCATTCCATTTCCACGACGAAATGAAAGAGAAAAGCTAAGCGTCAACCGGGTGATGGTGGCCAGAAGCGGCCGGCGGGGGAGGCGGTTGGCTGCGCGCCGGCGAGGGAGGCGCGGCGGCGCGCCAGCGGGGGAGGCGGCTTGCGGCGCGCTGATGGGGAAGCGAAGAGGCAGGCGATTGGATCTGGACGGGGCGGGGTGGAAGAGTTACGCTGTAATAACAGTGTAATGGCCAAAAAATTTAGACCTAGTTGATGTATAAACAGACTCAAACGAAACCAATATTCAGAAGGAAAAAGAGGAAAAAAAAAAGGCCATGGACCAGGACCGACGTTGTACACACGTCCCTACATCTACATCCATGCAGCAACAGCTGGCTGCAGAGTGGGATTCGTGACTTCGTGAGGGGGTGCTGTAGACTGGATGGCGGCATGCACGCACGCCTATGCCTGACTGACTCAGCAACACCGATCCGTGTACTGTTCACGGACGGGAGGAGGGGTTGGCCCGCCGTCGCTTCTTCCGGACGTTTACGCTTGGCGCCGTGTGCGCCTGGGCGGATTGGAATATGTGGGCCTGTGGCCTGTGGGCATGTCACATGTGGATCGCCTGGCTGGGGAGTTTGAGGAAAACTGGATCATCATCAATTCAACCCTGCTCTGCCCTCTGCATCTGCTGTTAACCTACCAACCGCCGTGCTCTCTTCACGTTCAGCGTTTTTTTAAAACGCAGAAATTTCACAGGATTAGCACAAAAACTTCACAAAAAACAGTTAAAAACACAAAATAAAACGTAGAAACAGGAAAAAAATTTCACGTTCCAAAGGAAGCCTCAGGATATTAGCTCCTGTATATATCTTGATCTCTCGCACGTCACATTATCTCCATCGGCGTCATCTGATCTGATCCTTTTTCTCCATCTTCCTCCGGCCTATCTACGCTTAGCACTGTATCATATCGTAGCTATCCGTTTATTTAGAGTAAAATGGATATACAGTATGTTAACTTTGCAAGGTGTTGATGACATGTGGAGCCCACATATCTACTAAGCTGTTTTGTTTGGCATAGTTTAATAAGTTTGCTTGTCTTTTACCAAATATTCTTACGCCATCTTCAACAGCATACTCATTTTTTTTCAAATTTCAAATTCCAAAATCCTCAAACTGAGGCGACCATCGAAGCAAGCATTATAGTTACAGTATATATTACTACCGCATTGTATACTGTGCGGGAAAAGTTGTTGTCACAGCAGTACCCTTGTTACAAATCTTAGATCGGCCACTGCATGCGCCGCCACTATAAAACTCCGCCTTCCACAATTAGCTGCTACTTAAGATACTTGAAGCATCAATTTTTCCGCGGACGGACAGTGAGCGAGTGTGTCCCTTCGGTTCATTGGAATATAAATTACAGTGAAGAATATTGTGGCGAACGTCACTAAACTGCACTAGACTGTTTACATGCAGTTACGTAGGACGCTCTGGACATCGAATTCTCGGCGCACATGCCCCTACACCTATATAATTAGTTCTGCACAGGCTGCATTCTCCGTTCCTGCTCCACTGCACAGAAACACAAGTATGCCAAGTGAGAACAAGTCAACTGATGAAGTGTCATACATGACTTGTTACGTAGTAACAGCAGCAGTTCTAGATATAAAAGGATCTTCCTTTACACAGTCGGTTTCTCCGCTAGCGAGCCTTACATTTCTATAATGCACCTAAACAGAAACCCCCGTATAAAATCAAGAGGAGAAACATTCTGCATGGAGCCATAGACATCAAACTTAACATGATATAGTTTCTGAAGAATCAATAACTCTTAGCTTGCATGTGGAAATCTACTGTGAACCTGCAGAACCTTTCTTTTTATAGATGTTTCAACTAGATGAAATGCCTTTGAAGGAAGGCACTTGTGCTGTGGTTCAAATCTCAGGTGTATTTTCACACCATTCCCAAAATCCCAGGTGATTCTTTTGTAACAGACCATAGTCACATGTTATCTAGGTTGCAGTCCATAGTCAATAGTCAAATCTCAGGTGTATTTTCACACCATTCCCAAAATCCCAGATTTTCGCGCCAGAACACAAGTTATCTAGGTTGCAGTCCATAGTCAAATTTGAAATGCACTACATATTTTTTTCAATATAAAACAACTAGAGAAAGATGACAGAGTACAAAAGGTCTCTGCGCTAATGCTTGAAATTCAAGGTGACCAACAACAACAAAAAAGAAATAAAGAAAAAAGTTGAAGCAAGATACAGTATCACCTTGCTCTGAAACCAAGTTAACACAAAGAAGGGCAATAACAGCTATTTGTGTTTTACCTTGCAAGGATTTCTCAAAGCTCTCCAGCTGGGAAAGGAACCCCTCATTAGGAGCCATCTGAGGTCGTTTGCTTCTAACTAGTGACAAGGCACTTTCAAGGCCCATTTGATGCTTCTTCATGAGATATGCAACAACAATTGTCACACTGAACATTTTGACAAAAAGATAACTTAGTAGGAAACCAAAATAAAAGTAATGTGGTGCAATATGATATTTTTTGTGAGTTGAAACAGTGTGATACATAAATTGCTTAAAGAACATGTAAATACAATTGAGCTTAAGAAAGGCAAAGTGACATTATTACCATATTGTGCCATTAGTCAAAAGCAGTTAGTCAAATATAATAAGTGTTTTATTAAAATTTTTGCATGTGACATAATCAATGAAAGATTTTGCAAGTTGAGATCATTCTAGATCAGCACATAGATCTTTTTTTCAGACTGTAGATGCATTGACAAGATATATAGACATATTAAAATTCATATTAAAGAGGTGGACTGGTTACTATTAGACGTGGGAGTGTATTTGGATTGTCCAAAGTCCAATTGGACTTTGCCTTCTTTGGACTGCATTGGACTAGATCTCTTTGGTTTTAAATATACATAGAGGTAAAGTCAAGACTAACATCTGCCATGCACCCACTAAGGTTTCACCCCTGTACTCAAGGGCCTGATTGATTGGAGGCCAAAAGTGGCCAAGCCAAAATTTTGACATGTTTGACCATGTTTGAATTAAAAAAATATATTTGACCAAATAACAATTTTTTTTTTGTTTGTAGACCTTATTTGAGCATCAAATAAGACCTACAAACAAAAAAAATATTATTTTAAAAAATATTTTTCTTAATTCAAACATTATCAAATATGGCCAAATTTTGGCCTTCAACCAAGCCGGCCCCAAGTCCGCAGACCCACGGCTCCCTCTCTTGTGCAACCCAAACCATCACGATGCATATAAAACCGCCACTAAGGTTTCACCTATACTCAAGTCCGCAGACCCAGGCCCCTCTTCTGCCTACTTTGAAGGCAAGTTTTTGTTCATAACGCAAGCATCTATTTTCAGCTTGTAGATTAATTAGATAGACATGCCATGTTTAATTTGAACAAACATATAGGACTTATTAGTTATGCCTTGTTGGGATGGGTAGAAAATTCCTTGCTTAGGTGCTTTTGGGATGAGTTTATACAACCAACTAAAGTTTATTTTATATAAGAGGTTGGAACTTCACATTTAATTTGACAATGGGGGAAAACCCAGGCAGGATGGAAGACTTTGGTGATGGTTGTTGGTTAGTGCTAGTTCCTGCCTTGGGTATAAGAACTGAATTTTAAGAGCTTGTCTTCTTGGCTTTGATACCATAGCCACTTGGCAAATCGCTGCCCAAAGAGACAGCAAAATCAGAGTCAGAAACAAAACCATTCAACCGGACCATCGCAGTAGTCGCGTCAGAATTTCATGCGAGGATGGGTGAATCATGTTGGTGTTAAGGAGGTTCAAGATGCTCCAGATGTGATTTTGGGTATGTTCACCGCCAATTCCCACCCTGCTACTATATTATTTGATTCTGGGGCCTCTCATTCTTTCATATCCACCCAGTTTGTTGCACGTTTTAATTTGCCGATATTTGTGATGAAAAATAAGATGATAGTTAGTTTTCCTGGAGGAGAAATGATTGCAAGGCATATATGCCCAAGAATAAGTATAATCATAAGGGGTAAAGTTCTTGTCCAACCTCATCGTGCTAGAATCAAAGGGGCTTGACATTATACTTGGGATGGATTGGTTAACCAAATACAATGGGGTCATTGACTGTGCTAAGAAGATCTTTTAAAGCATCAAGAGGAAACAAGTGTTGAGTACCAAGCAGTACTAAGGCTTGCACTTGAAGCTCGGTTGAATCAAGCAAAGGTAGTTGCAGAGATCAGAGTGGTGAATGAGTACCTAGATGTTTTCCCGCAAGATTTGCTAGGTATGCCACCCGATCGTGAGATTGAATTTTCCATTTAGTACCAAACACAACTCCTAAATAAGAGGTTTCCTTTTTGGGGCACATCGTCTCAAAGGGAGGAGTGTCAGTTGATCCAAGCAAGATCAAAGAATTGCAAAGTTGGGTTGCACTTCAGAATGTCGATGAGATTAGTTTTCTGGGCTTAGCTGGATATTATTGGATATTTGTTGAAGGTTTCTCCAAGATAGCCAAACCTCTCACTAAGTTGCTAGCAAAAGGGGTAAGTTTGAATGGATCGATGAGTGTGAGTCTAGTTTTGAAGAGTTGAAGAAACGGTTGACACAATAGATGTCCTCATCATGCCCGATGTTCAGAAAGCTTTCTTAGTATAATGTGATCCTCTACAACAAGGTTTGGGTTGTGTTCTCATGCAAGAGGGTCATATAGTAGTTTATGCATCAAGGCAGCTTCGGCAACATGAACACTATCCAACACATGACTTAGAATTGGCAGCGAATGGTATCAGAGCCCATGTTGACCGTAGGACGCAAGCCTAGCTAGAAATGGATGTACTAGGAAAAAATATATTTGTCAAAATTATTTATTTGTAAAATTTTGCTGTTCTCGTTTATTTTACTAAATTTCTAACTCTTGTCTAAAATTCAACTCATAGATGAGGAGCTACGACATTCCTTGTGAGACGAGGTACACGTGTGCGTTGTACGAGGAGTACGGTCCCATCCCCAAGCTTGTGTGGAATGTCGATCAGGGGCAAAGAAGGAGCCCAATACATCGGGCACAAGTACATGGTCGATGACCGTGAGGAATGGGAGGTGGAAGTTAAGATCAGTCACGTTGTGATGAACAGAGGACAATTCAAGGTGGCACAACTACATCAGAACCCAGTCAGGAGGGCCACATTTGCAGCTGCAGTTGGGAGACGCAGCAATCCAGGCTCTCTATCAGGTGACAGGCCACTATGAGATGGAGCTGCTAGAGACTAAGTACCATTTTTTCCCTCCACGCCGTCTGTGCAGTGCCGAGAAAGAAGTGAACCCGACGACGTACGAGTCCAACCCGATGCTGATAGAGCTAGTTCGTCTGACATCAGCCTTCGATAGTCTCCAGGATGAACTCCGGGAATCTCAGGCTCGCCTTCGCCAGACGGAAGCTACCATCGCTCGCTTGAAGTTGGACCTTGAGGGAGAAGTGTCCGTTGTTGGCACAAATTCTCCCCGGAAGAGGCAACGTGCAGAATCAAAGAAGTTTGATGGGGATTTTGTACAGACTATACCCGGCCACGTCTTCCGAGGTTCCCAACACTTAGGCTTAGGCGTTGCACCACGTGATACGCTTAGGCCATGGCAACTGATACGTGGTGCAACGCTAAGCCTAAGCGTCGGGAACCTTGGAAGGCATGGCAAGGGTATAGTCTGGTACAGAATTCCCACGAGACTCCTCTGATTCTGCACGTTGCCTCTTCCGAGGAGAACTTGTGCCAACAACAGACACTTCCCCCTCAAGGTCCAACTTTAACTGAGCGATGGTATCTTCCGCCTGGCGAAGACGAGCCTAAGGTTCCCGGAGTTCATCCTGGAGACCATCCAAGGCTGATGTCAGACGAACTTGCTCTATCAGCATCGGGTTGGACTCGTACGTCGATGGAGTTCACATCTTTCTCGGCATTGCACAGACGGAGTGAAAGGAAAAAGTGGTACTTAGTCTCTAGCAGCTCCATCTCATAGTGGTTTGTCACCCGATAAGAGCCTGGATTACTGCGTCTCCAACCGCAGCTGCAAATGTGGCCCTCCTGACTAGGTTTTGATGCAGTTGTGCCACTTTGAATTGTCATCCGTTCATCACGGTGTGACTTCCACTTCCCATTCCTCACTCATCGAGCATATAATTGTGCCTCTGGGGCTCCTTCTTGTGCCCCTGGTCCTTCAAGACGTTCACACCAGCTTGGGGATGGGACCGTACTCCTTCTCGTACAACGCATACGTGTACCTCGTCTCATAAGGGATGTCGTAGCTCGTCATTTATAAGTTGAATTTTAGACGAGTTAGAAATTTAGTAAAATAAATGAGAACAACGAAATTTTACAAATAAATAATTTCGACAAATATAATTTTTTCCTAACACGTCCATTTCCAGCTAGGCTTGCGTCATGCGGTTAACATGGGCTCTAATACCATTTGCTGCTAATTTTAAGTCTCGTGTTGGATAGTGTTGTTCGTGTTGCCGAAGCTGTCTTGATGCATTCTTGCATGAGAACACAACCCAAACCTTGTCGTGAAACATCGTAGTATACTGAGAATGCTTTCTGAGCTTTCTGAATATGACAGGTGTTGTGGTCAACCGCTTCTTCAACTCTTCAAAACTAGACTCACACTCATCCGTCCATTCAAACTTGACCCCTTTTGCTAGCAACTTAGTGAGAGGTTTGGCTATCTTGGAGAAACCTTCAACAAATCTCCGTATACAGCTAAGCCTAGAAAACTGCGAATCTTACCGACATTCTAAGGTGCAACCCAACTTTGCACAGCTTTGATCTTGCTTGGATCAACTGACACTCCTCCCTTTGAGACGATGTGCCCCAAAAAGGAAAGCTCTTGTAGCCAAAAGTCACACTTGCTCAACTTTGTGTACAACTAGTTTTCCCTTAACTTCTGCAATACCATTCTCAAATGCTGCTCATGTTCTTTCTCATCCTTTGAGAAAACCAAGATGTCATCGATGAAAACCACAACAAACTTAACTAAATATTGCATGAAAACCTTGTTTGTTAGACTAAAGGACATTAATGTGTACTCATGCAGCCCATATCTTGACACAAAAGCAGTTTTAGGAATATCAGAGGCTCTGATTTTCAACTGGTGATATCCTGATCGTAGATCAATCTTGGAAAACACACTCGCTCCTTTTAACTAGTCAAACAGATCATCTATGCGGGGAAGAGGATATTTATTCTTTATCGTAACATCATTTAGAGCACGATAGTCTATGCACAATCTGTGAGTCCCATCCTTCTTAGGCACGAAGATGATTGGGGCACCCCAAGGTGATGTGCTAGGACGGTTATATCCTTGATCTAGGAGCTCTAGGATCTAATCCTTAAGCTCGGCTAATTGATTAGCATCCATTCTATACGACCTTTTATATATAGGAGTTATTCCCAATACTAACTCAATGGCTAATTTAATCTCACGATCGGGTGGCATACCTAGCAAATCTTCCAGGAAAACATTTGGGTACTCATTCACCGCTCTGACCTCTGCAACTACCTTTGCTTGATTCAACCGAGCTTTGCAAACCTTGGTACTACCTGGTACTCAACACATTTTCCTTATGGATGCTTTAAACAGATCATCTTCTTAGCACAATCAATGACCCCATTGTATTTGGTTAACTAACCCATCCCAAGTACAATGTCAAGCCCATTTGATTCTTGGGCATATATGCCTTGCAATCATTTCTCCTCAAGGAGAACTAACTATCATCTTATTTTTCATCACAAATATCGGCAAATTAAAACGTGCAACAAACTGGGTGGATATGAAAGAATGAGAGGCTTTGGAATCAAATAATATAGTAGCAAGATGGGAATTGGCGGAGAACATACCGAAAATCACATCTGGAGCATCTTGAGCCTCCTCAGCACCAACACGATTCAGCCGTCCTCGCAAGAAATTCTGACACGGCTGTTCGATGGTCCGGCTGAACGGTTCAGCTGCTGACTCTGATTTTGCTGTCTCTTCGGGCAACGATTTGCCAAGTGCTAGGTGCTAGGTGCTTTGCAGATATAACATGGGCCAAAAGTGCTAGGTGCTGGAGCTTTGCGAACCTGAGCTGACTGCTGTTGTTGCTGTGTATGAGTTGTAACAGGAGGAGCTTGATAGCCGAACGCTGCTGCTGCTATAACGGTGCATTCTGCTTCGGCTGATCAGCTTAGGCTCACCATACCTCTGAGTAGAGTTCCTTTGCTGGTATTGGTTGTTGGATGGATTCGTTATCGAATGCTACTCTGATGTTTTGCTCTCACAATTTAGTTAAATAGGTGCTAAGGTGATAGGATCAACATAATGCTGCATAGGAAGCTCCACTAAAAAGCCTGCATGCTAGAAGCCTTTTACATCGCTTGCTGAGTACTCTTGTGCTCACCCCTTGCTTTCTCTTCCTTTTCTTCCACTGGTGCCACATGGCAGATGCTAGGCAAGACTTAGAGTTTGTAGAAGATGATGGCTTCGATCCCGAAGCTCTGTTCTAGGCTGTTCTAGGCTGGTGCTGGCAAAACCCCCAGTCAACTTGTCCTGTGGGTGAAGGGCCGTCCAAGCAAAAGTAGAAATAAAAACATAAATGTGCTTTTCTTTTAGACCCTCCCCAGGTCCTTTTGTTATAAAGATAATACACTATAACATGGATTTGTGATTCCACTGATGATGTCAGCATATGTATGGATTTTGGTCCTGGCATACATGTATTTGTATTCCTGGTTTTATTCGTAAATTCGGGTGTGACAACTATGAAGGTAAAATCCAAGGTGTTGTGCCTCAGCACCGTCAAGGATGTTGGTTGGGAATGAGTAGAGGGACAACACACCCGTGCTGGGGCCTATGCGCTGTTGCCAGCAATTGAGGCAGCATGGCCACTGCTGACATCTAGGGCTCCGTTGAGGTCGATTCTACGCCATCATTGAGATGGGGGTCCCTGTCGAGGGAGTGCCCCTCCAGGATTGTTGTCGCCTTAGAACAGGTGCCACTCTGGAGCTTGATTCCATATGCAGAGCCAGTACTCCATGTGTGTTTTTCAGTCTCGCGTGCATGGTCACTACCAACAAGGTAATCGACAAAACTGAGTGGTGATAAGTAGGTGCCTTACTGCATGTTTCTTAATGCTCTTGGATAATTAGATAATTGGGTGAGCTTTGGACTTGATGCGAGTGGAATGGACTTTCTTTACATATTAATTGGACGAGACTAGATATGGACTTCTCATATTTTGATAAGCCTTAGACTCCTTTGATTTGGATTTCAATCCGTTGGTTTGCTGTGAATGTTCTTGCCAAACTCGTAACATAGCCAATCAGGCACTTGGGTTGCACTGAATTTTCAATTTTGTGCTCAGCATATTTGTAGGTCTCCAGGATGACCTACAATTTTGTATGGTGCAGAATGCTGGTCTACAAAAAGATCACGTGTAACAGTTAAGTGTCGCAGAAATGCATACATTGTGTTGATTTGTGGTCATACAAGGATGGACTGAGTCAGAAATAATGATATCATGATATGCTGTGGGTATAACCAATTGAAGAAAAAATTGTCCAACACCTATTGAGATGATTTGGACATTGTTATGTGGGGCCACTCCTATAGCCATTGGCCAAAGGATAGCCAAAGTGGCTGAATGATTTGTTTAGATTTGATTAGATTAGATTGGATTTAGTTCAGATTAGGACTCCATTTCTTTAGGAAGGTTTGTTAGGCTGCCTGCCTATAAATGTAAGTCGCATGGCATCAATCAGGGCAAGCAAGAAATAAACTAAATTATATCTAGTCTGTCCCTGCTGCCACCATAGATCGGAGACCCCTGGCTGATGATCGATTCCTGAGGAGCAGAGGGCCGGTGCCACCTACGCCACCTTTGCCTCCCCACCGAAGGACCCTCGGTCCTAACAGACATGTCCAACGAGAACCTCCAGAGGCATCAGTACAGTGGAGACCTCTAGAGGTTTACACGTGCCGAGACCATTAACAGGCTTTTATTATCTTCTTTCGCTTTTTTCCTTTCTATCGTTGGTGTTGGGTTTTAACTCTAGCCTACCCCAACTTGCTTGAGATAAAAGGCTTTGTTGCTGTTCAAGTGCTGTCAACCTTTTCTTTCAAGCAACACAGCAGCTGGCAACATTGTTAGGTCTAATATTTAAGATATTGAATATGATCTACTAGAGAAGAAACATGATCAAGATACCGAAAATTTCAGGTGCTGCATGAAATAATACACCAGCACACAGTAGCCTTACTGTATCAATATATCAAATGAGCAAACTAGCCACTCCCTTTACCACCTGTTTCTATTATTAACTGAATTGCACATTTAAGTAAGCACACCTCATTTCAAATTATAACTGGGTTGTTGCTAACATAAGCCAACATTGCACTAGTTAAAAGAAGAGGGAGATTACCTTCTTGACCGCCCAGCAAAGCAATGGACTAAAACATTGCCTCCAGAGCTTATAGCTTCATCTATGAAACTAAAGCATTCATCAAAGTGCTTTAACAGATCAGTGTCTGGACTGTCAAGTACTGCATTTATTAAACAAAAAACATGGTTTAGTGACGCATGGAAGCTTGGATATAAAAGCAATGAAATAGGTAAAGGCATTGGCCAAATCAATAAGATTTTTTAAAAAAAACTACACAATATTATTGTAAAATTATCAAAGTACCACACATTTAATTTTTAATTTCGTACAACTACTAATTTAAGTGCCAACTTAAAATGTGTTTTACTACGCTTTATTAACAGATAATGCATGAAGTAAGTAATTACAAGCTGAGAATGGGACATGTCGCAATCCATAAATCTCATGGATATATCAGCAAGAATTGCTTAATGCCCATGGAGGTTTTCTGGTCAGTTCATTGTGGTGGAAAGATCAGGAAGAATGGGGAGAGATATCCAGCACAAGGAAGATGAGGAGAATGGCAATGCCACAATCATGTCACTAGGGAGGTTGGATTCAATGAATGCTGAGTTTTCTGGATCCAATCTTGTGAAAATGTAATCTTAAACGAGCAATTTCCTTTTTAGTATGCAAATATTTGGTGCTGTGCATATGGCCAGTCCTTTGCTCAGTGTGGCAGGGGCAGGGCACAACCGACAGGCAATGAATCCCAGATATGCAGACCCTGTCAATTCCTGTCAGTGTGATGGATCAAGGTTTGAACAGACAGGAAAACAAATGTGTAGTTTTGCATATTTCACTAAAAAGGATAGAACCAATTCAAACACTCAAGCACGAGAAGGTTTTGAAGTTATGTATAGACTCACGATACATTACCAGGGTATTTGATTTGGCCAATATTGGTTATATCCCAATATTTCTACAGATAACTAGTAGTAGAGAATTATGGGAGGGGAGCAAAGCTGATGAAATGTTACCCTCGATCTTCTTGTAATTGAATTCAGCTGGAAATGCTGGATTAAGTGACCTTGCAACAATCAAGACATGGGTGACGTTCAAGCTCTTGAGAGCCTCCTTGTTCAATGCTGCTCCAACAGATCCCAAGTAGAGACCCTGCAAGGTACGGGAAGGTATCTATCAAACATAATATGCAACAATTTTAACACAACAATTTCCAAAAAAAAAAAAGTTTTGTTGCTGCGCAGGAGAACAAATTGGTATGAATCAGTTGAATAGGGGAGGTCTTCTTATTGAAGACAAACCCTTGTCCCAACTAATCAGGGTATGTTTTCCATTGGCGAAACTAAGACTGATACAAATTTGAGATCAATGGTTCACTACTATCCTTCCTCTAACGAAACCAAAAAAGAGAAGACAGGCGATCGATATCCCCCCGTCAAGATCAGGCGCCAAGATCATCCATCGCCAAATCCATCCACCTATCGCAGGCCGAGTGGAACAAGAAACGAAGCAGAGACACAGATCAACAAGGAAAGAGCGAAATATAGGGCCCGCCGGCGCCAGACCTGCTCGATGGGGCAGGGCGTGTTGTCAGCCTTGCGGTACCGCGCGGCGCAGAAGCCCTGCATCAGCGCCATGAGGACCCGGGCCTGCTGCTGCTCGTAGTCGTCCCTCCCGCGTTCATCCCTCTCCGCTGCTTGCCCCGCCTCCGGCATGGACATGGCTTCGCCTCTCCTCTCTGCGCGCTCGCTGGGGAGTGGGGACGGGAGATCGTGGATTTGCGTTACTTGCCCCGATGATTGCTGCCGACCGAACACAGGAGAGGGGAGTGGCCGAGGGGGGCTTTGTAGGAATGGTACCGATGGATATACTTTTATACTCCCTCAATTTTTTTTTATTTATCCCGGTTTTTTTTTTCCAAATTTTGATACTTTCTCTTATTCAAATAATTTTATTAGCTATCAGTTATTTCTTTGTTAGTTGTTTTTTAGTTAAAGATAGTTTGAGTATGTTTATGTTTTTATATGATTGCATAATTTTTTAATAAGACGAAGATCACAGTTTTGATAAAAAAAATCAACCGTGACAAATAAAATAAGAACGGAGGAAGTACCTAATTTTTTATCTAAATGATTTTCTCTTTTTTTTCCCTGATTACACCACGCACATCGTAAATCGCATCTCATATAAAGAGCCGAAGACATTAAGAAAAAGAAAGAAAATGATGAGTCGGACAAGGAAGTAGAGAAAAGAAACTGAAATTAGGAATTAAAAGAAAAAACTTGTTTGATTGGCATCCTTCCTATTTTTTCATTAACTATCGTAGATATACATGCGGCTTGCAAGTGTCAACGTGTCTCATACTGGGTAATTGACAGGGGCACACAGATTGCGCGAAGAACAAAAGGCATCGAGTAAAACAAAAGAGCTAATAAACCGGGCAAACAAGGAAGAAGGAAGTGAAAGTAAAGAGGAATAATTTACACCCTTTCTTTTTCATTAATTCCAAGACAAGAAAAGTGAGAAGTCGAGCTCATCTAGGTGTGATTGAGTTCCAAGTTGAGAAGCACATTGACTTCATATGTAATAATGAGCGGATAGTCGTGATGGCTTGGGGGGTTTTGCCGTGTTAGCTTTCATATACATGTATGCTTAAATGCATTAGGATAACATGAGTGTAGGTTGGTGTGTTTTGTGTTAAGTCCTCATAGTGTACTTAAGGCGGCTTTAGAGATGGAGTGATGGTACATCGTGTGTGATTGAAGGCAGAAGTCCCCAGAGTGTGACTTAGGGTGGCTCCAAGAGACTAGAGTGTCAAACCTTCCGAGCGGACTGGAGACAAAAGTGCTTTCGAGTGTGACAGAAGGCAAAATTCCATAGAGTGTGACTTGGGCGGCTCTAGTCTAGAGTGTGACATGGAGTGTTAAAGTCCTACTGAATGCATTGGCAGGCACCTCCAGAGTGTACTTAGAGAAAAGTCATCTCAAATGGACTAAGAGGCGGCACTTGAGTGGACTTAATGTAACAAAACCCTACCGAGTGTATTGGTTGGTGGCCCAGAGTGCACTTGAGTCTCGGCTTGGCTCTCTAGATTGGACTTGGAGTTACACAAGGCTTGGTGAACCTCAAAACCATCACCTACATGGTTTGGTGGTGTGTCCAAAACCACTAGTTACCTGGGTTTGTGCTTTCTCGAAAACCGCACTTGGAGGCTTCCCTGGGTTGCAAAAACCATGGGCGAGCAGAATAAAAGAAGTTGGAGCAGCATGTGGCAACATCACATGAAAGACGTCAAATCTAAGCGATGTCAAGAAGGTTGTGTAGCCGTCCAATGAGAGTCCCTTGTATCTTTCCATTATGCATCTATGTGCCTGTTGGCGGACGTTATAACCTATCTCGACCACAAATACTTCATGTCTCAAGGGTGATTTTTATGCAAGGTTCATACATATTAATCTGTTCCACGAGTCGTGTATAAAGATATTGCTGTAACACATGTCATGGTGCAAAAACATGCAAAACATGGTAAGACAAGGTGCACCAAGAAGAGATAGATGGAGGGAGGGCTCGACCCTAGCTGCCTGGCCAAGTGACCAGGCCGGTCGTCTAGGTATCCAAGCCGCCCAACCTCCACCTTCTTTTGGACCCAAGAGGCTAACACCAGGGACTAAGTCCTACGTCGCCCGACCCAAGGGTTAGGCCGCCCGACCCACTTTTGTCTCCAAACATGAGACGTGTCAAGCACAACTCCACATTAGAAACCAAGAAAGGAAGCACAAACACCCCGGAAGGCCTCTACCTCATCAATCCAAGCCTCGGATTGACTAAGTCAACAACCATTGGAGTGTCATCCAATGGCTAAGGGAGAAACACAAGGGAAATCCAGTGGTTGAGACAAAAGCACAAGAGGATAACTGTCAACCGCCTCTACCAAGTGTTGTGGAGCATTGGATCACCAGAGTCGGCGTATCCAAGGGCCGCCTGGCCTTGGACCAGGCCGCCCAGCTTAGGAGCCAGGCCGCTTGGCCAAGTGAAGGTTGCCCAGCCTGCCACGTGCCCTTCCAGCACCGACTTAACCACCACAACCAACCTTTGGACAGCTATAAATACCTATGAGGTCATGGAAGTGTAGTGTAGTGGTAGAGTAGCACTTAAGAGTGTGAAGTGTATAGTGTGGAGAAGTGAAGCTTTCCATTAGCTTGTAGAGAGAGTGCCTCTTGTATCAACAGGGTAGTGAGGTGAAGAGTGAGGGAGTGGGAATTCTCTTCTCTCCTAGACTTGTAATCTCAGATGAAAGATATTCGATTCCAAGATTGAGTAAAGTCCCTTGTTCTCTACCTTTGTTATTTTAGTCTTACTTTACTTTCATACTTAGTCTTATACTTGTCTGTTTACAGGAACCTTGTGCATGCTTATAGTGTTGGCTATATAGTGTTGCTTGCTTTTCTGGCTCATTACCAGTTAGTAGTAAACTCCTTGAGTAGCACGATGGTGTTCATACTTAGAGTTTACCTTGGTTGGTCGGCTATCCCACGCAGCTTTGGTTGGTAGACACATTTGGTGACAGCTTTTGTGTTCTCAGTATTCCAATCCCATTCGTTCGGATAGACTCGCTGACGATATAGCCGAATCCTGTAGCGCCCGCCTTTCTCGGCTGGGTATTCAGCACTCTGGTTCCTGGTAGTGGCTCTACAGCTTTGGTGTCTATGTTTACATGACAAGTGTAATACTTTGCATGATTAGTATAGTAAGGTGATTTAGCATCTGTTGAGAACTTGCTTCTCTGTTTTTTATCCTCTACTTTGCTAGCTTCACTAGTTCAGTTGGTTCGTGTTGTGTGTTATTATACTCCTCTTTCCTCGTGATTCGATACCCAGAATACTCTTGGGTGAAAGACAACAACGCGTTTTTTGTGCGCTTGCGGAGTATTATCTAATAGGCTAAGGAACGCCAACAATGCCTTTCTAGTGAGAGTATAGTTAGGGGTTTCTAATCTTTGTATCTTGGGAGTCTTAGGCTGTAAATAAGACCAAGAGGTTGATATGTTTGTCATCCTTCCCCACATGGTTTAGACTCAGGTTTTAGATCAACTCGTAGCTAAGTGCAAATAACTAGGGAGGACCTTGGCTTGAGAGGGATGAATACCTTAAGTCTTGGTAGTCCAACATAAGAGGTTGGATGAAAGTGAGGCTGGCTATAAGGTCTATGTAATTAAGATTACTCTGAAATACAGGTGATTTTCTTAGCCAAGCTTGTGCCCAAATCTAAGTTACTGTTCCCCTCCCCTTCTTTGTTGGTTTTGGGTGAAACCCTTCGATTTTGGGGTGTTTTGTTTTGCTAAGGATTGAGCCCTTAAGTTGCTTTAATCTAGGCCTGCAAGGACGTGGAAAATTATCTGGTCAAAGTGCTAATTCTATTGAATCCACTGCTCTAGATCTAGTAATTTTGCCCAAACCGGTAAAGTGGTGCTTCACCTCAAAGGGCCATCAAATTCATCTTGAATTCCTTATCTTTTTGAGTGGATCATTTGGAAATACCTTCAAGATGTCTTAGAATATGTGCCTATAAAGTTTCACGAAAAATGGAACAAGTTGGGTCAACTTTTAACTTTTAAGTCGATTTTGTGAGAGGACATGGACCATTTTTGCTTTGCACATTTTATGTTCTTCTATTAATACCAGACTGTCTGGTGACCAAAATTGCTCCAAGTGAACTAAAATTTAGAGTTTCTAAGTATGTTTTGAACCTCCAGTTCATAGCTTTTGGAGTTCATTTGGTTAGGTTTTGATATTTTTTTCCTTCTGAGAGTTCATAGGCTATAACAGCACCGAACGATCGGTGATAGTACTACCAGATGGTCCGGTGTTTGTTTTTGGATCAAAACTTCACCAAATGAGATGAAATTTTGTGGAGGTGTTTTGGGGTTGTAATGTTTCCAAAGTAAAATTTTCAACATTTTGGAGGTGCTTTGATTTCATTTTGTTAATTTCTCCCCTGATCTGTTTGTAAATACCGAATGTCCAATGCTCACTAAGCAAAACCACATTGTTTTGTAGCCAGATGCGCTACAAATTTCTATACATGTTTCTAGGAGTATTATTAAGCTCTAGAAAAAATTTCATAAGTTTTGGGGAGCATTCAATTGGGTTTTTGCTCTTTGGATTGGGGCATTATTTGTCTATGAACACGTTGAAACTTGCTCCAAGTGTCCTACCAATTTTAAGAGTTGTTCCCCATGTTATTGTGAGAAAATTTTTAATTTTCAAAGAATTCTTGGGTGGTCATTTTCTATGTGCTTAGCAATTATCTTTGCAACCATGTCAAGCTGAAAACTGGAGTGCTTAGAGTGGTTGTTTGTCCAAATTTGTTTTCCCTGTTTCATGTAGTTCTCTTTGGGCGTTTGAGCAAGTGTTTCTGCATGTGTTTTTAGTTGGGTTGTGTGCACTGAACGTTCCGGTGATGCAGTCTACGCAGAGCAGGTCACACCCAATGGCTAGTTTGGAGGGTTGGGCTATTTATACTCCCTTGTCTGACCTCGACAACATCGTTTGTGACTCCAACCTTTATTCTAGTTTTGATACACATATTTGAAAACCTAATACATCAAATAGAGCATAGAGATCATACTTAGGCATAGTTTCTTGCGCGCAACTTGCTTAGGCCTTGTTAGCGCATAGCTTTTGGTTGCGACCAAGTGTTATAATGAGTTTTGCGAAACTCTTAGGTAATCTGTGCTTGCGTGCACCAAGACTTGTAAGGAGGACTTGTAAATCTAGCGAGACCCTCCAAGTTGTGGAGTGACCGCCACCTTGCTTGTGAGAGGGAGGGAGGCCCTCAGTGTTTTGGCCAAAAGATCACCTAGTGGAGACAACATCAACGTCCATGAGAGGCCCGCAGAAGACTCCAACTGCGTGGATGTGTACCAGGGATATCCGGAGTTCATTATCCAATTGGGTGGCTTCACCTATGCACGAGCTCCCTCGCCAACCTCTATCCTTGTGCAGGTAAAGGACGTAGTCCTTGCGTGGACTACGCAAGAGCGAGGCCTTGCGCAGGTCTCCTTGCCAACAGGTATCCTTGCATGGACTACGCGGGAGCAAGGTCTTGGAAGGAGTGCCAAATGAGGAGTAAGGAGTGGCTTGCGCACCTTCCTGAGACCTTGGTAAAAAGTTTTTGCATCTCCAACTTGTGTCATCGTCTCCATCGTCAACGGGAGTTTGAAACTACTCTTCCCATCTCTTTAGCTTATGCATTTACTTTTTTGCAATTGTGTGCTTACATTCCTAGACTAGCTTGATAGGTTAGGTTTCTAGGTGGAGCTAGGTTGCAAGATTGGGCCTCGATAGAGTAAGCAACACTTAGCAAAACCTTAGTGCATATATCTTGTTCTTGCATAGGTTTTGTTAAGTTGGTTTTAGAGAGTCATAGTTTTTAGAATCATAACTCACCCCTCTCTTAGGACGTCGCCTTAAGGCCCTAGCGACTTTTATCATGCATATAAACTCTTGCCCTGTTTATGTAAAAAATTATGCATTTTAAACGGGCCTTATATAAGTATGATAACAGGCATAAAGATCATGCCTATCAGATCAGATATACTCGAAATTCCATGGTGCATAGAATATGGCAATGGATACGCCATGTAACACACCATATTCACTAACTCTCCAGAGAGATTTGTATTGAGTAGATTCAATACATGATTACCTCAGGGCATGGAAAGATGTTAGCTACTCAAGACATGATTAGCTCTCCAGACTGAAGCAAAGCATACTAGCTAAAAGTGCACATATAACTTGGAAGGATGCTTTGCTACTTAACTTGAGCTTGAATTTGCTCTAGATAAATATAGAATTTGCCTAATAAATAGTGGTAATGATAAATTGAATTCGCCTAATAAATATGGAATTCATTTTGTGAGGTCTACGTTGGAGCTCCTCGATATTGATAGCTGAATGGCACCACAAGGAAGGAGAGTATGTGCGGATGGCATAGCTAGGTAGAGCAATGGATAAGGGTTTTGTTTCTGCAGAGCTAAAAAGCGAGTCTTCTAAACATGTGATGCTTGTACCTATATACAGTGCACTTCCTTTGTTCTTTTCTAATGCATGAAATGACATCCATTTTGAATGGAGCTGTAAGGAAAATGGGCCCTAAGCCTTGTGCTTAGTCCCCATATGTGATTTTGGTGGTTAAACTGACAACACGTGCCATGGGACTAATATTTGTGTGCAAGTGTTTTTGTCTAAAGTCCCAGGGTGTAATTGGTGGACTTGGGGTACAAACACCTCAAAGAAAGATCTAAAAGACACAAGAAAAGACCCAAGTCGCCATCAAAGTGTAAGCGAAGGTCCTGACTCGGCGGTCCCGCTGGCCGGTCAGCAAGTCGACTTTTTGGCTCAAGAACAGAAGAAAATGCATCCACCGGACAGTCCGGTGGTGCAGCACCGGACAGTCCGGTGCCTACAAGGAGCCAAGCCAAAAGCTGAAGAACCAGTGCAAATTTTCATGCACCGGATAGTCCGGTGGCTCACCACCGGACGATATAGGCTGAGAAAAAAAGGGGCGAAGTCCGGCGCAAAATCTACCGCCGAACAGTCCGATGGCTCACCATCGGACAGTCCGGTGGTGCCACCGGACGATATAAACCGAGAGCATTCCAAATCGAAGACCCGGCGCTACAACGCACCGGACAGTCCGGTGGCTCACCGTCGGATAGTCCGGTGGTGCCACCGAACTGTCCGGTGGCTCCAACGGCTATATTGTCAGAACAACGGTCGACTCGAAAAGGATGAAAATTACACGCACCGGACAGTCCGTGGTGTACCACCGGTACCACCGGACTGTCCGGTGGGTACGCAGAAAAACTGAAAAAGCCCCCAACGGCTAGTTTTGGAGGTGAGGCCTATATATACCCACTTGGTCGGCCTCCCCATTATGGTTGGAGTATCCTGAGCCTAGCACAAGTGTTGAGACACATTTTCATGCCCATTTGAAGTGTAGCAACCACATTTGAGTGTCCAACCACCATATGAGCAAATAGACACATCCCGGCATAGCGAGAGATTGTTAGCATCTTGGCTTAGGCCTATTCTGTCTAGTATCCGTGCCTGCGTGCATGACCTTGTGTCAAGTGCGGCTGTAAGTCTTGCGAGACCCTCCGGAGTGTGGAGTGGCTGCCACCACCTTGTGAGAGGGAGGAAGGCCCTCGGCGTTTTGGCCAAAGCTTCCCTTGGTGGAGACGGCGGGGTAGCTCCGCGAGAAGGACTCGGAAGACCCCAGCGACCTATCCATCCTCTACCCTTGCGCGGGCGAGGCCGTGGTACGGGAGGACCACGCGAGAGATAGGTTCGGGTGGGTGTGTACCGAGGATATCCGGAGACCCGACCGTGGTGGCTTGACTTCCGCGAAAGTCACTTTGCCAACCTCCACCCTTACAAAGGGCGATGCCGTATTCTTTTGAGGACTACGCGAGTGCAAAACCCTTAGTGGAGCACTAACGAGGATGTAGGGGGTAGAGACCGCGAGTCTCCCCGAACCTCGGGAAAAACATCGCCGTGTCCTCACCATGTGCTACCATCATCGCCATCGGGAGTTTGCATTCTCTATCCCATCTCTTTAGCTTCCGCATTTACTTTCTTGCAATTGTATGCTTACTTTCCTAGACTAGCTTGATAGGTTAGTTTCTAGGTGGAACTAGGTTGCATGACTTGGCCACGGTAGAAGTAGCAACACTTAGCAAAACCTTAGTGCACATAGCTAGATTTACTTGCATAGGTTTTGCTTAGTAGTTGTAGTTTTTAGTGAGCCTTGTTTTTAGAAATCCTAATTCACCCTCCCTTTTAGGCGTCGGTCCTACCTTCAGGAGCATCAAAAGCATTTGTGCTATAGGAGCGACGCCCCCTATGCCTATAAAGTAACTCCATATCCTTGGGAGAATGAGTGCCCATCTGACTGTTGTGCGTCCCTGTGTCCAGCACGTGTCCTCGATACTAACATGTCGGCAAATGGTTGGTCGCTTCGCGTGTATGCGAGGGCGCATCCATGCGTGTCCCATCTTTTTCACCTCTTTCCACTTATTCATTTCCCCACCCCATACTGTCGTCTTCTTTTCCCCTTCCATAGTGCTGCGAGGCGAAAAGAAGGCGCCCATCGAATCCTGTCCCCTCGCCATCGGGAGCGTCAATCCGCTTCGGCTCCGATGGCTCGCGGGGCCTCGGAGGCGAGGTGGATTGCAAGCTCGTACACCATCTCTCCGATCCATAAGCCATTCGCTCCTTTCAACTTGCTTGAGTACCTGGTACAAAATATCTAGTTGAACACTGAAAATCTAGATGGACAATGATTTCTAAGTCCATATTGCATTGGCTGGTTCGGAAAGGAATAGCTCCGGCACTATGAGAAACAACTTCGTTCGGCAAATCATCTGTGTTGTTGACATGTGGAAAGGCTACGCAGCGTGAACTCGTGACGGACGACTACGTGCCGCGAGTCCACGACATTATCTAAACGCCATGGTTAGGGTCAGAGCAAGTGATTGGGAAGGGGAAGAGAAATTGGTGGTGGGAGTTGATAGAGCATGGGAAATTGATTTTTAATCTCAATCCTTTGTTTGGTTTGCGTGAGGAATTGAGAAAGGGAATTTAGATAAGAGCTATTTTTAAGTCACGACGAACGGCTGGGATGTATTAATCCTGTACTCAATCACAATTTCCACCCAATTTCCATCCCTCCCCTTAGGAATTAAATCGCAGGAGTTCCTCATCTAAACTCCCATTCTCTCTCCACCAAAACTCCCATTCCCACTATACAAACAATATCTTTCTAAACTTATCTCCTAAAACTCACATTCCCTCTCACCAATTACCTCCAACCAAACGAGTTGTTAAGCCAAACAAGTTGTGGAGTATTTGGGTGAGCTCATTTACCATGTGGATTTGAGGAGAATGGAGTATTTTCCCCTTAGGCTCTTTTGGCAAAACTCATTTTCCTTTGAAATTGAAAAGAATTGAGGGGGAAATGAACATATATTTTTTTTCAATCCCTTTCATCCCCATCCAATATTTTCTTGATTCCTTCCGTCCATCCAATTTTGATCAGAAATGGTTGATACAAACACGCCCTTGATTTTCTCTAATCCCCTGCCAAACTAGCCTACTAGTAGTGTTACTGTCCCTGTCCAACAACCAACTGATATCTAACGTCACAAATATTGTCGCTGTTCCACTATTTTGAAAGCCGGCTGTCGACAATCGGAACAAAGAAACAAAGAGGCATCCTTCTCTCTCCGATGATCCCAAAGACGAGTCCACAGGCACTGCTTGCGAGCCGGTCCAACCCCGGCAACCCCTGCCCTGCTTCAAAAATCAAAACAAGGCCCCCGGACGACCGCGGCCGGCGCTACTAGCTCGCCTCGCCGCCGGGGCCGGGACCAGCCGCCGCGTCCTCACCCCCATCCCTCGCGTGTTCCGCCTGGCCGGATCCCACTCCCACCTGCCCCCATCCTCCTCCTCCTCCGCGCGTGAATCTCCTGCCCGAGGCGTCCACCTGATCGGAATCCGATCTCAGGCTATACTCCTATTTAGTTGGTTCCATCTCCCCTGCGCGGCGCCTGACCCCGTGCCGGAGCAGCTGCCTGCCTGCCTGCCCGTCCAAGGCTTGGATCGATGGAGGTGCGTGCCCGTGCGCCCGGCAAGATCATCCTCGCGGGCGAGCACGCCGTCGTCCACGGCTCCGCCGCCGTCGCCGCCGCCATCAACCTCTACACCACCACCTCCCTTCGCCTCCACCCTGCAGGTACCCGATTCTTTGATTTCTTCGTCACTGCTGCCGCTAGTACCGTCCCCACCCACAGCCTGTTCATTGGTACGCAGGTGAAGGCGGTGGCGCCGACTCCGGCGTGGTGGAGCTGGACCTCAGGGACTCGGGCCTCACCTTCTCGTGGCCGTGCTCACAGCTCCGCGGGGTGCTCAGGGAGGAGAGCGGCAGTGCCGGTGTGCCAGTGCCGTGCTCCCCGGACCAGCTCGCCGCCATCGCCAAACTCTTGGAGGACCACGAGATCCCTGAGGCCAAGATCTGGCTCTCCGCAGGCCTCTCTGCCTTCCTCTTCCTCTACACCTCCATTTTGGGGTCGGTTCTTCTCCCAAAATCCAATCTTGCAATGATGATCAGGTTTTGACACGTGTGGCTGGTTGTGGTCTCTCGTGCAGGTGCAGGCCTGGCAAAGCAGTGGTGACCTCGGACCTGCCCATGGGAGCAGGGCTTGGCTCATCAGCGGCGTACAATGTGTCCATGTCGGGTGCTCTGTTGACGGCTGCTGGCGCGGTCGGCGTTGGAAGAGGTGACGGCGCTGAAGAGTGGGAGTTGTTCGGCAAGGATGATCTTGAGCTGGTCAACAAATGGGCATTCCAAGGGGAAAAGATCATTCATGGCAAGCCTTCTGGCATTGACAATGCCGTCAGCACTTTCGGTAGGCTATCAGATCCATGAGTTTTTTAAACCTTTAAAACTGCCGTTATCAAAATGCCTTTGCACTCATGAATCATGATTGGCCTCTAGTGGCAGCCACATTGAGACTGTTTGCAAAGGTTGCTGTTAGGATTTCTTCTAGTTTATTTATGGCATTTCAGTTATATATGTACTTGACTTGCAGTTAGTTGGATAGAAGTGCTTCTAGTTGAACGGTTCAATCATGGATGGTAATCACCCAATGTTGCTAAACGGGTTAATGGATTGTCAGTATTTGAAAAACCATCACTTTACCCTAAAAGTCTTGTTAATTTAGGTTTATGTCATGGAAATCTTTGCAAATGGTGCAAACTTGAGTAACATTCCTAGAAGCGTCTGAACTTTAGTTGTTTCCTTATATATTCTTCTAGTTTATTTTGCTTGACTAAATTGTATGTGTGAATGTTAGGAAGCATGATAAAGTTCAAGAAAGGGGAATTCACAAACCTCAAGTCCAGAAACCCAGTCAAAATGCTTATTACTGATACAAGAGTTGGTAGGAACACAAAGGCCCTGGTTGCTGGTGTATCTGAAAGAGCATCTAGGCATCCAGAGGCTATGGCTTCCGTGTTCCATGCTGTGAACTCTATTAGTGAAGAGCTTTCAAGCATAGTTGAGTTAGCAGCCGAGGATGAAATAGCCATCACCTCAAAGGAGGACAAGCTATCAGAGCTTATGGAGATGAACCAAGGTTTGCTCCAGTCCATGGGAGTCAGCCATTCTTCAATAGAAACCGTGTTGCGAACAACTCTGAAATATAACTTGGTCTCAAAGCTAACTGGAGCTGGTGGTGGAGGCTGTGTGTTGACTCTAATACCGATGTGTATCCTTTTTATAACCCCTGATTATGTCTTTTCCTTCATGGTTTATATAACATAAACACACTGATAAAGAATCTGACAGGATAGAAAATTCAGAACACAATGGGCTATATTAAAAAGCAAAATGATCATCACTTAATAGTAGATATCCATGTAAAAGGATTCTGAATCCAGTCTAATCTAGATGAATTATGACAGGACAGGAACTGTAGCAGCTTAGATTTTTCTAAATATCCTTTGATCAGATCAGATCAGAGTTTCTGATTTGCACCTGCTTAGAGAATGGTTTCGCTAGCTATGCATACACGTACGCTTCTCTAGTTTGGTCATGCTAGTACGCTACTTCCTCGCAGTTCCATTTTCTTTTCGTGAATGCCTGAACTTCATGGATCTTTAATTTTTTTCATTTGTCTGCTACTGCAATTATGAAAAATGCTTCCTTGACATGATTATCAGTATTGGCCAACATAGTTTTGGATAAAGTCACCACAGAGCTTGAATCTCATGGTTTTCGCTGCTTTAAAGTCGAGGTTGGTGGACAAGGTCTCCAAGTAAGCTGATGATAACACTGATCCTGTTCCAAGGAAATGTTGTACCTGTTCCAAAGAAATGTTGTACTACCAAAGTTGTTTAAGAAGATTCATAACTTAAATTATTCCAAGACTAGGATAATTATCTTGCTCACTAGCAGATTCTTGTATCCCCTACAAGTTTTTCTTAGATTAGAACATTCTTACTCTCCCTAGCATACTCTTTATATTGAATAAGATCTTAGTTGCATGATTTCTTGTGTGATTGTTGTATCAAATAAACGAACTTATCACTTGTTGGAAATGTTGTATCAACTAAAATGTCATCCCATGTTCTTTTGCCTTCTGGTGTGATTGTTGTATCAAATAATCTAACTTATCACTTGTTGCAAATGTTGTATCAGCTAAAATGTCATCCCATGTTCTTTTCCCTCGTTTATCAGATTAGATCAGCATAGAGTACCCCCATACATGCACTTGATGACATCTTATGATGCGGCCCTGACGTTGCCGCAGCTTAGGCTAGTCAATTCAGGTTTTCCTTCGCTTATACTTCATCCGTTCACAAATGTGTCCCCCATACATGCACTTGATGACATCTTATGATGCGGCCCTGAGACGTTGCTGCAGCTTAGGCTAGGTAACCCTTCGCTTAAACTTTCTCTTCTGTTTATAAATGTATGACATAGTTGACTTTTTTTCTAAAACTTAGATCTTTCATCTTATTTAAAAAATTTCATAAGCCATCATTTATTTTGTTGTGATATATTTTGTCACTAATGATAGTTTAAATATAAGTTGTGCTTTTACATGTCTGAACATATTTTTGAATAAGACGAAGAATCAAAGTTTTAGAAAAAAATCAACGGCGTTATACATTTGTGAATGGAGATAGTACGATAGAAACTCCACATGAGTTTGCAAGCTGTGACGAATCACAAACAATGGAATTATAGAAAAGACTGCATTCAGAATTCAATCAGAAACAATCTTTCCCTTTGATGTGGACCTTTCCGAATTCAGTAGAAAAATGATGTAGGAAGAATTTGGGGGAAGTGCTACAAAGGGGAGGAGGGGGCGCTACAGTAGGAAGAGTATAGAAGATCAACAGTAAGTCGGCTGTGCAATTGCAACTGATTCTGAAAGGGTAAAAGATGCGCATATCATCCATTTCCCAGGTGCAACAAGCCGTACTCTGTGCATTTCAATCCTGTCGACGTCGCCCAACGCTAAATTTATCCTCTGAAAGTTTAGGTGAGGCATTGATAAACCAAGTTATGTTGATAAAAAATTAATTAAAAAAATCTCAACAAAAAGAAAATGTTGTGGGGACAGTACTTACCTCATGGAACTCAAGTTCAGGATCCTCTGCCTTGGAAAATCCATACACATGGATCATTGGCATGACATAATGCAGTCCTGGTTGACTGTTCCGTAAGATTCCTCTGAACACATCTAAGGGCAAAATTTCATAGACATGTTTATATATGTGAAGGAGTTCTTCAAAAACATTTCAAAACAGAAATGTATTAAAAAGTGTTGTTAATTTTTCTAATAGAGTCAAATGCCAAGCTTTTCTCTGGCTTCAAAAGAAATAAATTTTATAGGATTTGACCACTATGAACAGAATCTGGGACAATCTCATCTGATAATTTGCATGGGATGCCAAGTGCTACCAGATACATTGACCTGTCCTTTGGTGTCCATAGAATTGGTAACGTGTTGAGTTTCTAAATAAATACAAATTCAGTTAAATCTAATGATTCTGATACTAGACTATGACAGCGAGAAGAAAAAAAACCTAATCATTCATATGTTTGGTTCTACTGTACATTGTATATTAAACAGAACCATTTGCATTAATGGAGGTTTCATTTAGGAGAAATGCTCACCTAAAAATTCTGCAGCATCATTGGGTAAATTCATTACTATTTGTGTGACTGGATGCACCTGCTGCCTTGAATATATTGCCCTCACAAACCTTCTAGCATCCATGTTAAAAACCTATTCAGCAAAAAAAAAAAAAAAACAATCACCAAATATCATGACGATGGCTGGTAGCCCAGTACATGAACACTATACTTAATCGTCCAACACATTTTATGAAGGCAATCTCTAAAAAAACAAGACGATTGATATGGTATATTTCTCCAGGTAATTACTCTAAACACATTTCAGAGTAATGATATGTTTTAGGAACTGCGTTAAATTGTAACTAAATATACGTACAAGCATAGCATATTCAACCGAAGATTTTCTTGCCTGTAACAGCAGCAATATTGATGATAGGCCACCACTATTTTACTTATTTATGCAATTTATATTTCAAGCTAGAAGCCGGAAAACAAACTTTGATATTTTTTTTCTTCCAAATATCAGAGTCAATACCTCTATTTTCCTTTCAAGTTTGTTGAGAACCATGTTTCTCTCAAGGTATTCCACTGCAGTAGGGTTCATGTCATTCGCATAGACATATTTGACCTTTTTTGCAGCTGAAATTGCTAGAGGACCGACCCCCGAGAACATATCACCTGCATCAGGTTGAGATAATTAACAATTTATTTAGTTATGATTTAAGAATTAAGATCAAGAGTGGGTGGACTACACACTGCCAAGTCCAGTTCAAAATAAATTTCTAAACAAAGCGCAGTAAATTAAAATGTTCCAGCTATTCACAATTGATTCGTAATTTGGTGTGATAAATGACGCATGAATGTAACATTCAGGACCTAGAATGCCATGATGTTCTGTAGACAGACACCAATAGTGATGTACGTGATTACCTACAGTATGTTTGCAAATTATTGAGTGTGCTAGTTCTTCATTGCATGTAAGGCTGTTTGCATAAGCAGGTTATGTTAATGGATTGAACAGTTTGGGCAAAGAACCACAGCAAGGTAACTCTTGTATTCTGTAGACAACTTTTCGGACTGACTAAAGTAGAAATGGATGAACGAAAAGTGCTGCAAGACACAATATTTCAAATTCAAATAGCAAAGCATTCTCCCATCCAACTTTCAGCAATGATGTTTAACATGCTGTTATTGTCGAATAGACCAGACCAATATTTGCCAAAAAGGAATAGTCGAATAGACCTCGATGGTTGACCCTGATTATGCATACGATAACGCAACAATGCAGCAAAGTAGATGATCAACCTTGATTCTAAAATATAAATGCAACAGAATCCTAAAGAACTAAAGAAAATGCAAGGTTGTAACTTACAAACAACATCGGAGTTTCTAAATATATCGTTGACGAGCCTCTGCCTCTCTGTGGCTAATCTAGAATTCCAATACCTGCACCAGATGATCATTGAGTATTAGGCTAGGAAACCAAACATACAGGTGAAATTATGAAAAGCTATAATGCAAGTTGAAGAAAGAGTGAATGGTCTATTTAGTTAGAAAGTAGAAACTGAGCATAAACAACCAACAAAAAGTAATGATTTGAGCACCATCATGTGTTAAGATTTATTTATTTTTTTCGGTAGCATGGAACATCAATTTTCTGTTGAATTGGTCTTCACCCTCCAAGCAAAATGGAATTTAACTTTGTGGTCTGTAAGCAAAAGGTAGCTGATACTTAAGTTCCATCCAGAAACTTTGAACATCACACCCCCTCCATACAACTGAATACGATTGCTACACCATTGTAAATGTGTAATCATGAAAGGGTAGCTAGTTTCACCTCCAAACCCTAGGATTTTGTGTTCATGCTAATTTAGTGTTTATAATCAACTTTGTTTGAAGACACATCCTGAAAAACCAAAATGTGCAGGGAGTTAATGGAAATTGACAACCTTGTGCATTGTGCATCCAATGTTACTTCTCTAATGTAGGAAACTAGTGGAAAATTCAATTTATTAGAAATAAAAAATCAATACGTTTGACAATCCAAGTTCACCCCAGCAAGGCCTGGTAATGATCCAAATTATTCCCATATATTAAGTTTTTAAGTTGAGGTCAAGAAAGTGCACACACGATGCATGAGGAACCGATGGTACTAAAGCTAACTTGGCGAAATGTGGACGGAAGAGTAACTTTTTTGTTGTGTGTTTTCCTTGAGAGATTAAAGTTTGTCCGATTTTTTATCATTCATGTGAGCCAGCAGGCCATTCAGTGCCATGGGCATTGTAGGCACAGGATTTCTATGTCTAAAGCCATGGCAAAAGTACAAAAAAAAAAGAAACAATATATAGGCAAAACTTTTGGTGGACAAATATTACTAGAGAAAATGGTGTATGAAAGCCTTGCACAATCACAACCTAGAAATGAATATTTATTTTTCATTTCTTTTCCTGATTCTACATAAACAGCTAATGTTAAATAGTGCATTACGGCATTGCATTATATTAGTAAATCTTGGTTTTTGAAATATAAATGCAAGTGACACATCTTCTTGGGAAAATATGACGAGAGAAAATGAAGTATTAAAGCCTTGCACAATCACAACCTAGAAATGAAATTTTATTTTCCATTTCTTTTGCTGATCCTACAGAAACAGGTAATCTTAAATAGTGTGTTACGGCATTGCATTATATTAGTAGATCTTGATTTTTCAAATATAAATGCAACTATAACATCTTCTTTGTAAAAAAATTCTTTCCATGAACCTGATCTGGTTTTTAAGATCACACAAAAGGGCATATTTTGGGAATAACACCCTGGATCATTGTTAGCTGCTATGTACACCTTTCCTTTCCGTATCAAAGCTTGATATCAGCACTATGGCTCTGTGACATCCTACGCTGCAACTAAATGGAATCATCTTATTAACATCCATGAACCCAAAATATCAATATGGTGAGAACAAGAACATACACGGTACCAAGATCAACTTGAAAACGAAGGCCGCTCTCAATGACCATCGTATGAAGCGAATCATTACCAGCTAAGACTTCAAGTTGCATAGTCCTATAGTCATTTTGAATAGCATCTGTCTTATTGACAACAGTTTGGATTTTTGGCTTGTTTTTGTCCAGGACCACCTGCAATTCAAATCAAGATATTGGATGGAAGAAGATACCCAAACTAATGTTTGACACCAGTATATTATGTAATCACATATTACCTGAGCAATAAGTTCCTTGTAAGGTAGATGCTCATCCCGTAAGTTCAAGTGTGCAATATGCCCTACTGTTTCAAAACCTGTAGGGATTATTACACCTTCAGGTAGTAATGCCTCTAAAACCTACAAAAGATTATCAAGAACCAAAATAATTAAACAGCATAAAGTTTACAAAATACAAAGATGCCACTTTATAAGCTGCCCATAATATTTCAGACTGATATAAGTTGACATATCGCAGCATATCTTATGGCCTGCGCAACTAATGGTGAGCATCTCCAGCAGCTCCCCGATACTGCTTGTTAGTTTACTGAGGGAGTTGCTTTAGTAGATCATCAAAACACTCAACCCTAATACACAACTGACATGCAGGGCCCATGTGTCATTGGGCTAATCTATTTTTCTTTTATTTGTTTTGCCCCTCTTTCTCTCTCTCCCTAGTCCCCTTGGCTTGATCTCAGCAGAACAACCAGCTCTCAACCTATGCATCTGGGTGGCAGCAGAGTCGCAGCTCCACAACAGTGGCGTGGAGCCGCAATGGCATGGCAGCTGTGGAGCAGAGCCACAGCTCCATGATGGCGTGGCTGGGCAGAGCTGCAGAGGTGGATCGGCAGCTCCACACGACAGCGCAGCAGCATGGGTGGGCAGCAGTGGGAGCGGAGTCGCATGGCGGTGGAGTAGAGCCTCAGCGGCACGGTGACGCTCCAACATGGGGTGACCCAGTCGTCCTAGCCATACCCGTCCTCTACGCAAGCACCAAGAAGAGAAAGCGGTGGCCGGTGGTGACTAGAACAAGCACGCAAGCACGAGGTCCAATGGCGATGGCCTGTAAATTCGAAAGCACGCAAGCATTATTTGATTTTCCATATACTACGTCTCCTCAACTTTTGGCATTTTCTTGCACAAGAGCTCTTCCCGGTCGGTTCATCTATTGTGCGTGCAGTTCTGGCTCTTTGGATTTTTTTTATTTTTGTTCTTGCGATTTAGTCTAGGCGACTCTTTCTTATGATTCTGTCCACGTGATTCAGCCTCGCCGGAGCTGGCTCTCGTGCTCGCGTGAGTGGTGGTGGATCACCAGCATGGTGGCGCGGGTCTGAAGAGCTGTGTCGTTGGGGGTGCTGTGGCTGGAAAACAAGCGTGCAGAAAAACCAAATGGGCGGTAGTTGTATGCACACCATAGGTACCGGGGCAGATGAATCACCCCCTCTATTTGGGGAGAGTTAGGGCCTTTTTTGGGTGGACACAAATAAAAGAGAGTGAGAAAGGGGGAACTGCTAGCAGTGAAATGTCCTCATGTCCCCCAATATTAGCAGTTTTTTGGGGAAAGGGAACATGCTGGTTGCTGGAGATGCTCTAATATGTTAGTATATACCTTCTGTCTTTCTCCACAAAAATCCAATTGCATTGCCAAAGAAAAGTTTCTAAATCAATCCATCGCAAAGCATTTTGGAAAGACAAAAATATTGCAGACTTGTGACATGCATTGAATTAAATGCAAGCAAATTAACACTTTATAGATGTATCTAGTTGCATTAATCAAGCCAAAAGCAAATGCAACTTTCTCCATGGCAACATCTTTGAAGTGAGAAATAATCAGTGGTCTAGAAGAAAACTAGGATAGCCCAGATGTTGAGACAATTCAATCTGACCTGAGCAGACTGAACCTTTTGTCTGAATCCTGAATTTGCAAAGGCAGTGTTACCTGGACATTGGATAATGCGCAAGCATTAGACACGTAAATTGGAGATCTCCCAAAGTAGGTGTTTCAAGATGTTGTTCTAAAATATATCTAACGTTTCAAGAAACTGGAATCAATACAGTTAACTAGAAAAGAAATGCAGTGATCTTACTCTACAACAGAAGTCAGTTACAAGGACAATTTTTTTACCATCTTGAACTAAATAATGGCTCCAACGAATGACACATGCCAAACAAGACAAGTAATATTGCCAAGTCTAGGTAACACTGCATGCACTAACTAATTTTGGGTATTACCATTAGCTCCTGGAGTAAGCTTTGTCAGTATTTGCCCCCCTATGCATTAAAAACCTTTAACCCTCCTTTGGAATGCAGGAATTTTGCAGGAATTTCACAAGAAACCGTTCAAAAATACATGATTCAGGAAAGAATCCTGAATTTTTTCTCAAACACATTTGATGTTGTAGATGTTGGTGCATTTTTCTATAATCTTGGTTAAAGTTAGAGATGTTTGACTTAGCACAAAGTTCAGCTGACCTCTAAATTGGAACCAAGGGAGTATTATTACAACCCCAGCCATTGCTATATCAGCAAAATACAGATGGGGGACACAAAGTTTTGGGAAGCAATTGAAGATAATCTGATCATAATGTTATGAGTGAGCTCATTAGGGGGAAATGGGAAGCAGTTTGTAAGCTAGACTCAATAGGGAATGCATGAGAACCAACCAGAAATGTAAAACAATACACAAAATTTGGGGGCAAATGGTACTTAGATATTCAATGGAGGGCTAATAAGGTACCTCATTCATTGCCCAGTAATTATAGAGCAAGGTCAGTTGACATCGTGTAAGCTCATAAGCAGATGATCCATCCTGTTGAGTTTCATGGTCTAACACATCCTGAAACATATAATAACTAAAACTAGTAAACAAATCTCTAACAGGCCAATGCAAGATGAATCAATCAATACTGAGTAAGATCAGATCATAGGCGTCAGCACCTTGACAGCATCCGGCAGCTCATCAGCCGTCTTCTCGGCGTATCTCTCGTCGAGCAGCAGCAGCCGGGTAGGACCCATCCGCCACGCGCCTCTCCCAAATCCCTCCTCCCCGACCAGCACCTTCCAATCATCATCGTCCTCCGCTCCCTCCCCCACCACCTCCACCACATAAGCCCTGTCTTTGTCATGCCCCCGCGCCGCCTCCTCGCCGCCGCCGTCTCGCTTGCTCTCCTTCCGCTTCCGCGCCGCGGGACTGGGGCGCGAGAGGCGGGCGAGGCCGGGGAACCGCAGGAAGCCCCGGGCGTTGAACTCGCGGGCCAGCTTCTCCCGCCGCAGCACCGCGGTGGCCGGCGGGGCGGGTCCCTCCTCGGCGGAGTGGCGAGGGGGAGGAGACGGTAGGGAGAGGCCGGGAGCGAGGAAGCCCTGGTCGTTGGGGAGGCGGGCGACGTTGCGGACGCGCGGCCAGTTGAGGAGGTGGCCCCGGAGGCGGCGCTCGAGGGGCGCGCAGGCGGCGGCGGGGACGCGGAGCGCGGCGAGGTCGAAGGCGCGGGCGAAGCGGTCCGGGTGGTCCGGCGGGCGCCGCCCGCGGCGGAGCGAGGGGCCGTGGAGAGGAGGCGGGGTTCGCGGCGAGGGGGAGGCCGAGGAGGAGGAGCAGCAGAGGGGTTTGAGGCTGAGGCGGATGAGGAGGTGGGCGGGTGCGGGGATGGACCGGCGGAGACGGGGGAGGAGGCAGTGAGGGTGGGGGTGGAGGCGGAGGTGCAGGAGCGGCGGCGTCATAGGTATATAGGTCGGCGATGCACGACGAGCGGAGACGGCGGCCTTGATTCGAGCAGTCAGTAACCTGGAAGGCTGCCTGCAGCCATGGCGATAGGGGCGGAAAAGAGGATATAGTGGTTTGTTGTAAAAAATAATACATCGAAACTATAGCGATGCTATAGTCCATTATTTAGAACCATGATTTTACGTCAAACATTGGTGCTACGCTAGATCTTGGGAAAAGCGAAAGTGTTATACATGACTAAATTTTAGAGCTCAAAAATCTATAATTTTAAAATGGACAATCTAAATTAATTGATGTTTGTATCATTGCGTTATGTCCAATAAAATCTTTAAAACAAATGGTGTATATTTTTATTTAAAATTAACAAATAGCTACAAAAGTTTGTAGAATAAAAATCTATACATCTACATATGAAACTTGTCATAAGAGCTGAAGGAAAGCTTTATGCTAAAAGTTTTTTTTGAACGGATAGGCCATATGTAGAGATTAGTTTTACAGCCGCACGAGGTCAGATGGACAGAGTGGCGGCGCTAGGCCGGCAAGCTGATGATTACTAGTTGGCGTTGCATTCCTTGGGGAGCCCCTTGTCCTTGAACCGCTTGAGGTCGGCGCAGTAGTCGTAGATCATGTGGTCCGCCTGCGCCTTGCGCAGCGCCGCGGCGTCGAGGCTGCGGTCGAACCACGGCGACTCTGGCGGCTCGTCGCCGCACCAGGCGACGCCGGGCGACGGCGCGCACGGCGTGACGCGGAGGTTGCGGTAGTAGGCGTAGAAGGGCGCCTGCGTCCAGTCCGTCTTGACGCGGCCGCCCTGCGTCGCCCAGTCGTCGGCGTTCCACAGCGTGCCCTGCGGCCGCATGCGCTGCCACGTCGGGAACGCCATGCCGCGGGCGGCGCCGCCGTTGCTGTACGCGCGGATCGGCGTGCCGTCCACGAGGATTCTGCATCGACACCGATGGATCGATCGAGCAACAGAACGTATATATGGTGAGATCGACGAACAATGCACTCTGCTACTTGCTGCTATATATATATATATATAGCATCAGTATGCTATATATGCTTACATGATGTGCTTGGGGTTCCACTCGATGGAGTAGGTGTGGAAGTCGGTGGTGGGGTCGAACCAGAGGCGGAACTGCTGCTCGCGGCCGCCGACGCCGTTGACGAAGACGTTGGTGTGCAGCGTGTAGGGCTGCCCGGTCTCGTTGCCGAGGAACTCCAGGTCCACCTCGTCGTGGTACGCCCACGGCACTTCATCACCATCCGGCATCAGCTGATCATCCATTGTTGGGAATGCAATGCAACGACGACATCGTCAAGACAAGTGCATGCCAACCCAAGCAATGCAATATAATCATCCAACGGCTTGTTGACGATGACTGCTTACGTAGAAGGTGGCGACGGTGCCGGCGGAGTTGTTGGCGACGAGCATGATGTCGACGTCGAAGCGGCCGTAGAGGTAGGCGTCCTTGGAGGCGAAGCCGGAGCCGTGGGTCTCGTCGAGGCAGAGCGCCAGCGTGTCGACGTCGCCGTCCATGTAGAAGAAGCTGTGGTCCTGGCCCCACGTGATCTCCACTTCATCGTACATCAACGCCGCCACAACAGCCGAGCGAGACGCCACTATTGCCATTGACAGTGCCAGCAGCATGCGATGATGCCTTGAAGAAGAAGAAGATGATGGCAGCAACGCCATGGCCGCTGCTTTAGTGGTAGATACTAATCACCTGATCAGCTTGCTGTTGATGTTCCTGATGATGATGTGAGACATGTTTTCCATCGATGGGGTTCCGTATTTATAAAGCATATGGCGTCGGATATATGCGTGGACCGAGAATGAAGAAGGTTGATGGATCACATGCATGTAGAAGCTGGCAGGGAGCAGGGCATGTTCTTGGGAATGTTTGATCAAAGCCATCAGCTAGCCATGGCATGTTAGGATCCATTATGGAATGCATAATGTTAGGCTGGCTGAGGTTTGCTTCATGGCAGCAGCTCCATCTCTTGCATTCGCATTATACAACCCACCCCATGGCAAGGCCATTTGACCTCGCTGCTTAGCTACCCTATACCTTACCTACCTGGTTACCAACCTCCATGGATGCTTCTAGCTGCAGAGCTCCGATGTAATCATGTAAACGTGGCTTAATTATCTCAGTTGGCTTGTTGGCACACCTTGTTCTTGCCAATAAGTGCAAATTAATTATGCAGATTTGATTCGACGGCAAGCTGATGCACATGGAGCAAACTAGCTAGATAGCGCGTGATGACAGAGGGCCGGTCAGCTCTGTCTGATACTCTGATGGTGCAGAGTGCTGACCCTGACCCGTCCCCTCGCCTCGGTTCGGAACACCTCTTTCACAAAATTGCACGCATCTTGAAGCGATTATATGTAATTAATTAACTATTTTCTTAATTATTTTCCACCTGGCTCGGAGCCTGGTTAGTTGTTTCCATTTTTCGTTCAACCAAGTCAATGCAATGCAAGGATAAAGGATGTGCTGTTCCGCCTATTCTGCTGTTCAGCTCAAGCTTCATATTGTTCGTAGATCTCATCTTACTAGTTCAGTACATATTACCTTTTGTTACAGAGTACAAAATAATTAATGACGCATTGACTGGCTGGAAGATTTGCCATTTACTCAAATTTATCCCATATAAGCTTTGTGACCCAAAGTAACACTTCATACGCTGCAGTTTTCTTTTTTTTTAAAACAAAAAAAGTACACTGAATAACTTATAACAAATCTTTGGTGAGCAATTAGTTTGACAATTTAAAAACCATATGCCACTCACGTGGTTTCATTAGATTCATATTTATAAATACTCCATAATAATCAAATTTCTATTACCACAAATACTATTTTATAAAATTATAGAGTTTGCCATTTTAAAAATACATTTGTTTGGAGAGTGGAAAAGTTTCCTGCCTCTGCGACTTCATGCAGCCAAACTATTACAAGATTTTTAACAAATCGTCATAAAGATTATAAAGGAAACTTAAACACAAATAAAATAAAATAAAAAACATAGGCTAATTCTAAAAATTCCAGAACAACCTCTAGTGCTCTACTCACCAAAACGGAGCACATCTCTCGTGTCCTCATGCTGTAGCAGTAACCAAACCACACCTAGTAAGCTCCTCTGAAAATATATTGTTTTTTTTCAAAAAAAAAAAGTTCATCCCATATGCACCATATTGCAAAAGAAAAGTTGCATCCCCACAAAGATCATTTTTTTCTTATCCCATAAGCCATTTAGTCAGTTCCCAAACAAATGACTCATTGATCTAGGTGGGTTTAACCAGTACCAATCTGCATAATTCAAAAGAAAATTTTACACTTATGACCTCCATACCAATTTCGTTTGGCTAAATTATCCATTATTATAGGAGCTTCAACTTCCAAATAATGAATTTACTAGTGAAGAGTGAATCCTAGTTTATCAAAACATATTTGGCGATGGAAATTGACCGTGTTTAAGCAAATCCCAAATGAAAGTGTCTTGAAATCTAAATGTTTGCCACTTTAGGTATTAGGTTAAGTGAAACAGTCAAAATTGTCTAGGATGAAGGGGGTATGTTTAAAATATATATAACATGTTATATCCTATACAGAATGAGACCAACCTATGAAGAATGTCATTTTTTGTTCAACAATCAATAATAAGAAGAAATAGACACCCAATTTTAAGATGGAGAGGATTATTCGATTAGATGCACGACCACATCTCTAACCCAACCAACTGAGCTAGAATTACTCTTTGCTATATCACATTATAATCGTTCTGGTTCTATTGAGTCATCCTCCCTAGCCAGGGACTTCCAACCCAAAGCATGTTCTTCTGTCTCTAAAAGAAGGAAGAAGTCTACATTGCCCCCCTCATCGCTTCCTGTATTCCAAGTTTCAACCTCAAACTCTAAAACCGTTCAACTCACACTCCCAACTCTTGAAACCAGTCAAATTACCCCCTCACCCATAACTTAGGTGGTTTTCGCCCTAGCCCCACCTGTAAGGCTGTAACCTCTTCTTGCTCTACTCCGCCTACCCGCACCTGCGCCGGCGCCGGCTGCCGCGGCCCCGCCTCACCTAGCCCGCCCCGGCGGCTGCAGCTCCTCCTCCAAGCCCACGCGCCAGTGGCCGAAGCCCCGCCTCCCGCGCCCGCACCGGCTTCCACGACGGACGCCTCACCCCTGCTACCCAGCGCGTGCGGAGGCATCAAACGAGAGGGGGGCCTCGTGGTGGGCGTTGCCGCCCTTGTCGTCGGAGTCGCGGTCGTGCTTGTCGGAGGTGGGGCGCCGGATGAGGAACGCCGAGGGCGCGACGGATGGCATCGGGTTGGTCTGGCCGATGACCCGTTGAATGAAGCCAACGACGGCGGCATCGCGGGATGCGGCCATGGCGCTCTTCTGGGCGAGTGCGTCCTGCTCGCACGTGTGGCACGCCACCTCTTGCCGCTGCCACACACCCACGCCACGTTCTCAAACTTCTTGCTGCATTTCTTGGCTCTCCGCTTGTAGCCCATCGCCTCCAGCCTCTTGCAGCAGCAGCAGCATAGCAGCCACAATTAACCTCCACCTCTCGCCCAGGAGCTAGCTCGCAGGCGCGGAGCGGGTGCAGGGGCAGCGGGGATGCAGCGAGGAGAGAGGGGGAGGCAGGAGGAAGAAGAGGGGAAAGTGGGACCCACCTGTCAGCGAGGTAAGGTAAAAGTGGGACCCAGGAAAACCACTTTGTAAAACCGCTTGAGGGTGTAATTTGGCCGGTTTTAAGAGTTGGGGGTGTGAGTTGATCGGTTTTAGAGTTTGAGGGTAAAACTTGGACTACGGGAGGAGGGTAACGTGGCCTTCTTCCCTAAAAGAAACATTTGGATAAAACTATTTACTTTGACGTTTCCAAATTATTATAGTTTACTTCGCCTTTGCTTTAAGTCCCCGATCAAATTGTTAGAACATCTATAATATCAAATTCGTTTCATTGTATCCAATATGAAATATATTTTGAAAATGCAATTATTCGGTATTCAAGACATTAATACATTTCTCTAAAAACATAGTCAGGGTTAGAGGTGCTAGTATTTTGCTTAGAATCAATACTATAAAGCGAGTTTAGCCAAATCTAATTTTTACCAAGTAAATTTACACCCATCTAGACCCGTTGGTTTACCGTGTCCCCACAACGAAGCGACCGGGCCCACAAGAACGGGGACAGAACGCCAGAACGCATGTTCCTGCCGTGGAACTGGTCGGACGCGGAAGAATTTCGTCTGTTTTTTCTCACCCATGAAAAAAGGGGTACCCACACCCACAGATCACCCAACCAATGCCCGATTCACCCAACCAAAGCCTATTTTTAATCCCACATCGCCCACAGATGTAATGATATGCATACTAATAACTACCACCCCGTTTTCCAATCCAAGAGCAGAAGAGGAGGGAGGAGCTCATACTGAAGGAGGCATTGGGCTGATCTGGCAGCTGCGAGGGCCGGTGGAGGAGGCGGCGCCCGCGGGCGGATCCGGCAACCGCGAGGCCGGGAGCGGGTCCGGCGAGCCGAAGAAGGCGGTTCTGGGTCGGCGCCGCCATGGAGGGAAGGCCGACTTGTTGTGGTTTCGGCCGCCACCCCAAGCCCGGGGTAGGGAGGAGGTTGGTGGTGGCGGTACGGAGGACGCGTCATCCGGCCGCCGTTGCGCGCGAGCCCGGGGTGTGGGGAGGAGGTCGTGGTGGTGGCGGCGAATCGGGAGCGAGCGCAATCGAGGGTCCACTCGATGGAGGCGCACGCACTTGCAGGCGCGCTCCGGCGAGGAGAGCCGCGATGGCGCTCCGCTTCCATGGCCGGACGCAGTAAGGCAGGCGGAGAGAAGGGAGAGAGTGGGGTGGGGGATTTAGGGTTTTGGGGATGACGCCTTTTTGTTCGAGGCCTGGTGTATGAAGACTGTCCGATCTAGATCGACGCCTGAGAAGGAGGCGGACCTTGGCGGCCCAAGCCCAAGTGCCAGCGCGCGGGAAGTGGGGTTGAGGTGGGCTATTTTGGGTTGGGCCATTTTCAACAGTGAATTTTTTTTGAATAACTGGTGTTCTATAATCACTTTGACGGCTAATTAAATTTGACCCAATTTGGAAGTTTGGCTAGAGAAGGAAGTTTAAGTTTGAAACTTGGGCTAGAAGAAGGTTATTAAGTTTTAATTTGGAATTCCGACCTGGGAAGGATTATTAAGTTTGTCTTTGGCCTGGTGATTTCATCTTTTGACCAACAACATTGGGACAGCGTTGAAGAATGGGGCACAGCATGGGAAAGATAAGACAATTTAAGGTTTTGTCCTCCGGACGAAAATTTCATGATTTAATACCGAGCCCATCCATTTCTAGCCATCAATTGAATTACTTTGTCATTTTAAAAAATTTCACAAATAAAAATAAAAAATATATAAATTTAGTTTGTCACGCACGTGCAATTTTTCTTAGTAAAACCAAAATAACAGAGTAATAATAATAATAGGATAAAGTAGCATGTGTTATAGGCGGATGAAACCTAGGATCAATACGATTGGCGAAGTTTAGCTGCACGAGCAGCTCCATAATCTGCACAATTTCTATTTCTGGCCACGAAACATGGCGCACGTGCATTAGCTAATCCGATTAAGCCGCGCTTACGCCGGGACAGCATGGAGGTAATGGGTAGCTAGCCACCTTGACATTCCGAGAGGAGCATCCCCATATAAATGCATAACCCGAATCCAACACAAACGACGACAGCAAAAGCAAGAAGAAGAAGAAGAAGAAGAAGAAGCAAGGAGCCAATTAGCAGCTAGGTAGCCATGGCCATGGCGGCATTATCTTTGCCGTCTTGCTGTCGCCATGCCAACGCCATGGCGGTGGTGGCCCTGCTTCTAATGGCAACGGCGGCGGCTCCGGCGGCCGTGCAGGCACTGCTGCAGGACGACGTCAATTTCATGTGGGGCCAGGACCACAGCTTCTTCCACAATGACGGCAACGGCGTCGACATGCTCGCGCTCTGCCTCGACAAGACCCACGGCTCGGGGTTCCGCTCCAAGGCCGCCTACCTCTACGGCCGCTTCGACATCGACGTCAAGCTCGTCGCCAACAACTCCGCCGGCACGGTCACCACCGTCTACGTGAGCTCCGTCGTCCCCCGGCCGCCTGCCGCCACGTTGTCTTTGGCACATGACAAATAATGACATGCGTACGCATGAACTGCCCTCAACTGAATATACATTTTGTAGCTGACGACGGACGACGTGCGGCCGGGGCACCATGACGAAGTGGACATGGAGTTCCTGGGCAACGTCACCGGCGAGCCGTACACGCTGCACACAAACATCTTCGTCGACAGCGTCGGCAACCGCGAGCAGCAGTTCCGGCTCTGGTTCGACCCCACCGCGGACTTCCACACCTACTCCTTCGAATGGACACCCAAAAACATCATGTAAGCATAAGCATCTGCATCAGCGATCAGCTGGTTGGCGGCCATCGACGACGACGATGTGATCGAGGGCTCTCATCGACACTGCTGATCGCGTTCGTGTTGGATTAATTTCTTGGCAGATTCCTCATCGACGGCAGGCCGATCCGCGTGCACAAGAACGACGGCGCGGCGTTCCCGACGCAGCGGCGCATGCGGCTGGACGGGAGCCTGTGGAACGCCGACGACTGGGCGACGCAGGGCGGCCGCGTCAAGACGGACTGGACGCAGGCGCCCTTCTACGCATACTACCGCAACTTCCGCGTGACGCCGTGCGCGCCGCCGCCGTCCCCTGTTGGCGCGGCGGTGTACTGCGGCGACGACGAGGCGCCGGAGTCGGCGGCGGCGCTGCGCAAGGTGCGGGCGGAGCACTTGCTCTACGACTACTGCGAGGATCAGAACCGGTTCAAGGCCACGGGGCTCCCCAAGGAATGCACCACGGACTAGATATAATTAATTGAAGACAACGTTAGTTTGTGGCAGCATCTAAATATATTGAACTGAACAAAATTGTTCCAATGTAGATTTCACGTCTGTCCTAAACAATATTCTCCCTCCGCGGACCGTTCGCCTCCGCCGCCATCCGTCGCGCCATCGCGATGCCGCGCCGCGGCTGAGCCCCCACGCGGCGAGACGCCCATGCCCTCGTGCCGCTGCACCCCTAACCCTTACTATGTACCATCCTACCCCTCCGCACCGCCCCGCTACGCCGCCTCGCCCCACCACCACCACGTCCCTCCCCTCGCTCCGCGCTCCTGCCGTCGCCGCGCACTCGCTCGCCGTCCGCACTCCCCGCCCGCAATCGCACGTCGCCCGCGCTCGCCGCGCGCTGCTCCCCTCCCCGGGCATCTCCATCGCCATCGCCCTGCTGTCGTGCGCTCCGCCGCCCGGTCCTGCCCAAGCCCCGCACGTCGCCCTCGCCCTCGCCCTGCCACCGCGCTATCCCGCCCCGCGCCTCACCCCCATCGTCGGCCCCGCGCGCCCGCCTGCCTAGGCCAGGAGGGCTTGCCCCTGCCACGGCTCTCCCCGCCCGCGCTCGGCCGCCGTGCACTCCCCACCCGCATTCACACACCGCACGTTCGCTCCGCTGCGCCCTCGCTCGCCGCCGCAGACTCCCGGCCCCGCTTGCCCCCGTGGGATCAGTACCCCCGTAGCCCCTCCTGGCCCCGCTCACCCTGCATCCGGCCCCTGCCCACGCGATCCCACGCCCCAAACCGCAGCGCCCTTGGACCCTCCCTCGCCCACCCAGTGTCGCGAGCCCTCTGCCGCCGCTGCTGTCGTCTATCGTGTCCTCGCCAATCCCACTTTGAGGCGAATTTCGGTGTTGTTATCCCTGTCTTGGAGCAATCTTTGGCAGTTGTATGGGTGAGAGAATGAATATTCACGGCCTGGTTGGTCAGTCCCGTGCTCTTGCGCCTTTTAGAATCATCTATGCTTCTGTTTTTGTTGCCGCCCTCAATGTGTCCTTCAATGCAGGAGCAGGCTCAAATCTCAGTGGTTGCACCCGCGGTGGAAGGAGCTGCTTGCGGTCAGTGATGGCGGTGAAGTGAAGCTTTTGAAGAAAGTTTGGAGCTGCCATCATTGTCTCCATGTTGCAGTGCCGCTTTTGAACTGAAGTTACTCTGTTGATTCATGTGCTTGGGACTGAAATCAGAGCGAAGGTCTGGCCGTTCATTCGCGTAGTTCAAGTAATCTTGAGTGTTTATCGTAGAACTGTTGGTATGCTTTGAAATTCACAAGTAGATTCAGTAGATACTTTGGAACAAGATGTATGCATGCTAGGATCCTTTTCTACATTAGGTCGATTATATTGTAGTAAGTTATAAGTGTTAACCTTAACCATAGGCCATGGAGACAGTTGAGCTGGGTTTTTAGTAATATCTACAGTCGCAAGCATCAATGCAAACTTAGCTTAAGCAGGTGTAGATTGTTAAACAGGCTAAATTCCATGTGTTTCGATGTTGCATGACAACTCTGCGAAGCATAAGCATAAGTCATGGTTTGACTCTTGCAGGCATTCTTATTGTTTGGATGATTGCTTATTACTTCTCTTACCTTACAGATATTTGATTACTTGCCTGCAGGGTGAATGCTACAGATCCTGTAAATACTTTGGATGGGCATAAAGCCCTGTTTTTCTCCAATCATGTTTCCAAAATTTAGAGCTCAATCTATGCATAAATATTAGTAGAATCTATATAGTACACTTATTCTTGGTGCCATACATCTCTTGCAGGGTCTTGTAACCTCTCAGTTTCTTCATTTCTCATTTTTCTTGCGCGAAGCTGGTAAGATGTTAACGAATAATTTAGTTACCTTCCTTGGAGATTAGCTCAAAATCGCCCCACACTGCTAGCGTCAGATTCAACATCAAAGCTGCAGATGAGCATGAAACCACAAGATGTGACTATACCATTTTTTCTTGCCGCTCGAATTTGAAATGAGCATACTTTAATTCTATGGCTGAGTCCTCTAAACCTACCTTTCCATGTGTTTTAAGTAGAGAGATTTCAGTTCAGACATAGGCCGCAATGTTTGTGGTTACCTAGGCATGGCAGTTGCAAATTTTGCAAATTTCCTTAGGTAAGAGATGACCAAATACTTGAAATATATATATGAGAGTGGTGCACCTCCATTGGGGCCATTGATTTAACGAGCGATCCTGTTTTGAATGGTTACATTGTCAACCTAGAGCTTTGTATTCATTAATTTGTAATGTAACCCATTTGCCATGATATCTTGATAATGTAGAAAATCTGAAAGGTACATAAGATAAGAGCCTAAGGGATGCATAATTAGTAGTTTAACACTAACATTATTGCAGTTGCCCAATGCAAGAGGGTGGCTTGTCATTGCCAGTGATGGACTGATGGTGTGTGGGATGCATTATGCTTTCAAAGAAGCTCTAAATACAGAACTACATCAGGGGTCTGCCAGCTGATGAAATGTCCTCGGTTTATTAATATATCTATGCTAATCCAGTTATACAGGTTTTGGAGGTGGAAAAGTATGCAAGTTTTTGCTGAAAAACATTACATAGAACAGATCCAGAAGCTGTCTAAAAAGGTATGGATTATGCACATCTGGTTGGTGATTTAATTCATGTACACTCAACCACGATCGCTGCCAACAATAACTCCTAAGATCAATAGAGCACTGTGTTAGATTCATTTTTATTTCACTACCAATTCAATCTGAATATTGATGGTTTGCCTGATTTACTATAATCATTTCACAAACCCAAAAATCTATGAAACAATATGAAATCTGGACATGCACTTAGAAATAAACTAGGAGATTTCCCATGCATTGCCACAGGATTTTGAATAAGTTATTGATGATTTTTTAGATATTTTGAAGGAAAAAACAAAAAAACACTAAGAGTAACATGTTGACGGTGCATAGTCAAATTCATTTGCAAATTGTGTACATGATAATGCTGAGCTGTGCCTTTATTTATTCCTCGCATCTTCTGAACAGTAGTTGATTGATGGACAACAAGGAAGGTGATTGGGGTTGGATGCTATGTTCTTGCCAAGGCATTGCTGGTCAAAAGGATGAGGTGTCCATCTTTTGTTCTTATTATTCTTCCCCTTACTAGACCTTGGTGTTTCTTTTGACCACTCATATGCACGCTTGTGATGACCACCTATACTGGTTGGAGATTATACTTTCCATTGCCATATATAGTGTGCCGTGTCTTTTATCAATATTTGGGAGCATCTTGGCTGAACACCTATTGTTATTTGACAATAAATGGATTCCAATTTTTAGCGACCAGTAATTGGTGATGATGAATCAACTACCTAGACGAAAGTTCTCAATTCTTGTGACACCCTTTGATTTTGTAGGTAAAACCACCAGCCTCTATAAGCTCAAGTTCAGTGAGATGTATACCACCATCCCAACCATGGGTGACCTCTTTCTCTACCACATGCTAACACAAGCATTTTGGCCATTTATATTCAGGGCTTACATTTACTGTCAACTCATGTAAACAACCTAGCTTACCTGTTTCCAAAATATTGGTCTTTATGTTCAAAAAAAATATTGGTCTTTTGCATTTAGGTATTTATTATTTAACATCGGTAATTCATTGCTTTGGATACTTGTATATCCATAATTTAGTTTCAATTTGTTTCACTTGTATTGACTCAAGTCATGGTGTGATGTGGTCGTCAGAAGTTTAGGGAGTATCAGTCAATGGTTGAGATTCAGTTAGTTGTGTTGCCCATTTCCTATTCTGAGCTTTTATTTTCACTTCCGAGTCTTCTTCTAACAGTTCTGTATCGTTCTGAACCTATTTCTGCTTCTTGGTTGCATGGATAGGCAAAGATACTAAGTAAGGCTGAGTCCAATGGCACTTCCTATCCTCACTCCCTAAACATTATTCCAACTACCCCTCTCTACAGTATTTATGTCAAACAGTGCAAAACAGTGTTTAGAGAACCCATATAGGGAGTCCCATTGGACTCAGCCTAACCTTGTGAATTTTTGCAAGCTTTCTGTTTGGATCAGTTTTTTTAAGGGGGTGTTTGGATCCTCCATCTAAATTTTAGCTCCCGTCATATCGGATGTTCGGACACTAGTTAAAAGTATTAAATATAGTTTAATTATAAAACTAATTACACAGATGAGGACTAAACGGCGAGACGAATTTATTAAGCCTAATTAATCTATGATTAGCAAATGTGATGTTACAGTAACAATTCGTTAATCATGGATTAATTAGGCTTAATAAATTCGTCTCGTCGTTTAGTCTTCGTCTATGTAATTAGTTTTTTAATTAAATCGTATTTAATACTTCTAATCAGTGTCTGGATATTCGATGTGACACGGGCTAAAGTTTAGTTTCTAAATCCAAACAACCCTTTAGAATGGTAACTACCGATGGAGATTTCTCAATGGTCGGAGAAGCGGATGAACATTGATGGCAGTTATTGGCAGAAAAAGGTGAATGAAAACAGGCATCATAATCTTGTAGAAGGCCTAGAGCCTCTTATATAATTTAGTAATTTACAAATGAATTAATATAATGCTTGGATTGATGGAAAAGTTAAGCTCTTGGTCGATTTATTATTTATTACGAAAAGATTGGTGTTTTAGATGCAGCTTCCGTCATTCCGTGGCAAGCACGTGCATAGACTTAGTTATATATTAATTAGGATAAAACATGGTGATTGTCAGCTAGAGTCATCACTGGCACTTTAAATTCCATTTTAAAAGAAATCTGAAGAACTTTAAATTCCATTTTAAAAGAAATCTGAAGAACATGATTCATGGAGTGTTGATTGGCGCCAGAGACAGTTATCCGGTTATTGTTGCGCGAATGGGTTTCAGGAGCTCAAACAGCTGAGGAAGATCTGGTGCTAAAGGTGGAGCAAAGTTTGGAGCCCTATCTATCATGATCTGGATTCACTATTTAAGCTACGTACTTTAATTATGTACTTTAGTGTTGCGTGGTTTTCTTTGACACCATTAGTTATTATTATCTCAATATTGCTCAACACAACATGTTTTATTGTCTTTTCTATTGTGTCAAAAATTTATGAGCTCCCGTGGTAACGCACAGGCACAACAAATCTAGTATATACATGATGTCAGGATCATAGGAAAAGCAAGGAAGGCAGAGGAAGAAGAGCAGAGGAGGCAGCGAGACAGGATGAACAACAGAGTTAGAATATTCAAATGCAACATGCCCTCCCTCCCTCGCCTTACCACTCCCTAAGGATTTTGCTACATCAGTCAATCCCAACTTCACCGCTACGAGCACTGCTACCACTTCGACCCACACACATATATTTGACTTATTTTGACGATGGTTCCTTTTTGGACCCACCTGCCCACTAGTAACTACAACCTCTGCTATATCTATTTTAGCAACTAAAAGCTATGCACTATTATAGCCTCATTTATATTCCACTATAGCATGCTATTTTCACTTTTAGCTAGCCCACTGGATCCAACCTTGTTGAATTGTATCCTTTCTCCCTTGAACCGATCAGTGCTGCATAATACGTTCAAGTACATGGGGTAAGTCGAGATAATCATGTATGGAAGTATCACCGTGGCTAAAGGACTCACGAACAACTTCAGTTGGGAGACATAAAAGACTGGGTGGATGCATGAAACATGGTGGCGGTACCTCGTAGCCGCATACATGGATCATAGGAAAGGAAGGAAGAAAAAACAAAGGATGCAGCAGAGACAGGGATGAATAGTAGGGTTAGAATATATCCAAATGCAACTAGCCCTCTCTCCCTCATCTTAGGCTTGTTTGTGTACTTATGGATTGGAGTGGATTAGTGTGGAATGAAAAAGACTAAAAAAATTTGAAGAACTATTGTGGATTTAAACACATTTTAATCCCTCCATCGCACTCCAAATCCACTCCTATGCATAAGTATCCAACTTAGCGGTTCTTATGGAATTTTTTACATGGGCCAATCCCAACTTCAGTGCTACAAGTACTACTCCTACTCTAACCCACACACACTTCTATCTGGCCTCTTCTAGCAATCGCTCCTTCTTGGACCCACTTGCCCACTAGTAACATGAATCTTCTCCAATCCATGCAACCTCTTCTCCATGCTAACTCTACACATTGCCTTTCACCTGCTACGGTAGGCCAATGATGAGGAGCTCTAGTAAGGCTCTACCCCACATGTGGCAGATACCAGCCTACCTGGATTGCCTTTGACCGCTATCATCACCCCTGCAAGCTCCGATTCGACCACACTCATTAGCACTACCACCGTCTTGCACAAGGTCCTAGATAGCCGGCAATATCTGCCTCTGTTAGCTGTTTTCAAGGTCCTGCACATACCCATATAACACTATATGATGTGAAATTAGGTCCCGATCTTCCGTGAGACGGGAATGATTCGATTTGGTAGAGACTCGATGTTGATGATTCGGTTTTTAATTAATACGATTTGAACTCTGCAATCGTTACATCACCGCTCCGCTGGTTATCAACTACGTGACGCGTACGATTAACCTCACCAAGCTTGCAAGTGCAATCGATAACACAAGCAAGAACATAGAAAACGCAATCCATATTGTATAAGGTGGGTTTCACAAACCGATACACGGCGAAACTGTTCTTGTGACGTACTAATCTAACCAAAACCCATCTACTCTAATGATGGTTACAGAATATATACAATAGAGAAGTCTAGGGGGCGGCCAAGGGGGTGGCTGAGCAACTCTAGGGCGTACAAGGCCTTCGAGCCCAAAAACAGACGTTGCAGCGCTTGGGCAGATTCTGAACGTGATCTTGCATCTCCGATTCCCGTCGACTCCGAGGGAATTTAAAGGTGAAACCATCTGGGTTGGAAAGCTTATCTCCTTACCTTCCCAACGATATTTAGAACATCCAAAAACAGAGGCCGCATGTGGTCTGGATGTCCGTTTTCATAAGGCCTGCTCCTGCATTTCGAACCGGTCTTGTGAATAAATTAGACCTCAACTCGGAGTGAGCTTCAAACTCCATCTTCTCTTGGACCTTGAACATACTGGTTTTGCAAACCATTGATGGCCTTCATTATATGGCGGCCATCACTACCCCGCAAGGAACACCAACCCCAATCTCAAAAACCTAGACTTGCTACACTTGGAGAAGAGATGCAGTCATGGCCTCCATTGATTGTGCCAAAAAAAAATTACAGTACGTGTTTAACTAAAGTAAACAAAACATCTATCTGGCATTGTGTATAGTCCCTTGCTAATTATTTAATTTTGTTTCATATATAGTTCATATTTTATATATTTTCTTATCTTTGAGATGAAAAAGGTCTTTTCGAAGAGTTGGAATGCATGTCCTTTTAGAGGTCATCCTATTTATTGAAAAGTCTAGTCTCTTGAAGTTGCTTATATGGATAGGATGTGTGTGATTGGATTTGTGGGCATGTGTACTTTATATGAGTGTTTCCTTTGTAATATGTTTTGAATAAAATAAGCAGAGAAACAATTAACTGTCACCAAGTGTTTGGACGCTCATCATCATTCAACATTGCGACCGCTTAATCGGTGTTAATAATTTGTGTCAAGAAACTCCTTGCCCAACTATGTAATGTCTCTAGTGAGTTTAGAGCATGGGCTAGTGATTGGGGTTTACTAAAGCTTATTTTGAAGTACTGCAACTACAAGAGGGCCTAGTATGAGGAACTGATAGACCAAGAATGGTCTAGCAATTTGCTGCAAATTACAGAGCAAGAAGAGGTGGACCAAGAATTCATCTAGACCATCCGAACAAGTGATACAATTATAAAAAGATAGGGTCTCTCAGACGCTCTTAGGGCAATCTTGCAAAAGGAATTAAAAACCTTGTGTTTGTGTTGCATGATGACCAGTTGACCACCACATCCAACTGAAGCTTGAATGAACTTGGCGTAGTGTTATATATATAGTTGTATGTTTATTGGTACTCATGGATCATCTTACTATTATTAATTATTAATTAGAACGTTAATACTCATGAAACGCACCAGAAAAAAGATAAATCCTAGAAATTCTCACAAAAATCAGAAACATCCGACCATCAATTGACAGCTTAGAATATTACTAGCCATTAGATCTGTTTTCTAAATAATTACCCACCTCTTTCATTATAAAAGTTTTTGAGTTCAACTCTCAATGAAAGCAAATATCTTCTTTTCAGCAGATTTTTTTTATTTTCAAATTTACTTTCAGTTTTTTATCAAACTTTTCCATTTACAAATTTATGCTGCTAAATGATCCTCTAACCTTTTTTTTCATAAAGATACCAAAAACATTTCTATGAAACAGTTTGTGCCTAATCTTGATATTATTAATTGAGGATTCCTTTTGGAGCCTCTTTATTCACCCTCAAAAGATGCGTTAAATAAAAAATAAAATAATAGAAATTTTCACAATAATCAGAAATATCCTATCATCGATTGCAAATTGAAATCTTAATAGCCACTAACGTACTGTCATCCATCATGTAGCTCTAATAATAGATCTATTTCTTAGAAAAAAAATAAATACTAAAAATTCTCAAAAAAAATCAGAAACATCCCGTCATCCATCGTGTTGTTCTAATAATAGTAGTCATTGGGTCAATTAAAATTTCTAAAAAATTACCCACCATGACATTACGAAGCATGACATAAATAATCCCTTAAATTTATATTAAAATTGTCATTGCTATTATGAAATACGAATTAAATAATTCCTTAAATTTGCATAAAAATTACCCACCATGCCACTGTAAAATATGAATTAAATAACTATCTAAATTTGCATATAAACTACTCACCATGTCATTATAAAAGATGAATCAAAATAAGCCTTAAACCTGAATATAAATTACCCAATATGCCATCATGAAAGATAAATTAAGATAATTTATAAATTTGCATATACATTACCGCAATTCAGTTACGAAAGATGAATCAAAATATCACCTCTAATATTACTAAAGATTAAACCTATATATTTCCTGAACTCCAACACGTGCGAGAAAACGGTTGATGATTTAGTATTATTAATCAGAGGCTTCTTTTGGAGCCTTCATGTTAATCCTCACCAGACGCGGTAGGAAAAAAAAATAAATCTTAGAAATCTCTATCCCTCAAAAGTTTATAAGGTTCCAACTCCCCCACTATGTCGCTTTTGTGTTCCGTAGTACCCCTCCCCCGCTCGCTCCCGTGCCCAAAGGCGAGCTCCTGCTCCTCACGCCCGCCGCCAACCTTCGCCCATCGGTCCCGCTCCGCCGACGCGAGCACGCTCTCCTCGCTCCCGCTTCCATCGTCTGTCTCCAACCGCCATCACCCACCTTCTCCTACCCCCGCGCCGCCTCTCCAACCCCCGCACCGCACCACACCGCCTCACCTGCATCGCCCCACCCAGCTCCGCCTCTCCTGCGTCGCCCCTACCCCAGCTCAGCCCCCGAGGCTGCCCCGAGCCGGAGGAGATAGCGGCGCCTGTGGAGACGAAGGCGCGGAGCGGACGTTGGAGAGGCGTTCCAGGCGGTTGTGGATCTTGGAGTTGGAGGCGGCGGGGTGGGGAGGAGGCCGCTATGGCCGGCGCGGAAACCGGCGTGCAGACCGGTGGCAACCGACTGGGAGGGGAGAGAGGCAGCCGGTGGAGGAGGCGGATCCGCACCCAAATCCCACCGTCGTTGCCGGGACCTTCCTTGCCTCCACGGCGTCTGCGCTCGAGTCCCCCTATCGTCGCCGCGGCACCCGCACCCGAGCCCCGCCGCGGTCTTCATGGGGCCGGCCCGGCCAACGTGGACGTCGCCATCCTCCACGCCGTTCTATCCCTCTGCTACCTCATCAACCTGGCCGCCGGCGTCAACTTCATCGACCTCGACGAGTGGGGGAGGGCGCTACGGTGGGCGACGGCTGTGTGGGGGGAGCCGGGAGCCGGGAGCCTGGGAGACGGAGAGTGTGGGAGTAGGATCTAGGGTTGGGGACTTGGCGGCGGTGGGGAATAGGAACGAGTGTAGGATTGGGCCTTACCACTTGGGCCCACGTCCATCACACTTGGGCCTTGCTTTGACTTTTATTATATTTGAGTTATTTAGGTCTATTCGGGTTCCAAGAGGCATGAACTGAAACCGAATCCGAAGTATCTGAATTTGTGGTCCGAAACTGAATAGACGGGTCCGTCTATTCGGTTTAGGTTTGGTTTTATGGGTTTAGATGCCCAGGCCTACTCACCTCGGACCAACTGCGCTTGCCCATGATCCCCACCCAACACGCGTCCTCGGGCTCGCCCCCATCGGCCCCTTCGTCATTCCCATCTCGATCCACACACGCGTCCTCGGATCTCGCCCTCCACGGACCATATCAACTGCGCTTGCCCACGATCCCCACCCAACGCGCGTCCCCGGACTCACCCCCGTTGGCCCGTCCGTCGTTCCCGTGGCGAGCCGGTAGCTTGACTCTGAGACGACGAATGCTGACAAGGTGGCGACCTGCAGGGAGATTAGAGAGGCACCGGCCCGTGGTGGAGGTGAGGGATGCGGCCCTACGGCGGAGGTGGGGATGCCGGATGCGGAAGGGAAATGAGAGAGAGTTTGTGGAAAGATACAAGGTAAGGTTGGAGGTGAATGTATTTACGATTTTTCGTGTATTATATTAGTATTAGAAATATGCATGTACATTGCAACGGAATGAATTTATGATGCGTTTCACCTAAGGAGCCGTCTTGTCCGTCTGCACCCTCCATCTACCCGTGACATTGTCGATAGCCTACATGCCCATAGCTCTAGCCACCTTGTCTCACATGAAAAAAGTCCACATCGAGGGATTTAAATTAGAAAATTATAACTATATACGCTATTTATAGTTTAGATTCATATAAAAATACTAAGGACGTGTCTTTGTCCTACTGATATCAGTATGATATGTCAAAGAATAGTAGCAACGCACGGACCATTTGCTAGTTCTCACAAAAATTAGAAACATCCGGCGCTCCATCATGTAGCTCTAATAATTGTAGCGATTAAAAAATTACCCACCATACCATTATGAAACCATGCATTATGAAAGATAAAATAAAATAACCCCTTAAATTTATATAAAAATTACTCACCATACAATTATGAAAGATGAAAAAACACCAATAATACTTGAAAAACCTTCTCACCTCTATTAGAAGACCAGAGATTGTTTATATGGTCCCTTCGTTTTTTTTATTTGTAGTATTTTAGTTTGAAAAATAACTAGTTAGTGATAAATATTGGAGATATTATTACAGTGGATGAGAATCGCCATTGTAACTTCCAAGTTACGACGCAATAACAGCGCCGATGTGATACGGCCAATACATTATAACTGCATTAAATATCTATGCAATCTTGTACACATATCGAGATTTGGGTTGCCAGTCCATGTGAATGATTGCAGACTCTAACAGTTTGCTGCTTCAATTTAAAAAAAAAAAAAGAAATAGTTTGCTGCTTGTGCACGGAGTGCCCGCGCCGTTCCCTTGATCTGAATGTCTGAATTCAATCATTCAATCTGATTCAGCAACCTGAACATTTTTCCTCAATGGATAGGCTCTATGTCGATAAGGAGGCCCTGCGCCGGGTACGGCAGCGGGAACCGGGAGAAGCTGCCGTCGCAGCCGGCGGCGAGCCTCCACCTGAATCGCGTGACGATGTAGTGCATGGCCACGAGCGTCTCCACCCTGGCGAAGTCGTTCCCGGGGCAGACCCGCGCCCCGCCGCCGAACGCCACGAAGCTGTAGGGCGGCACCGCCGACGGGTCCTCGAACCGCCCCGGGTCGAACCTGCCGGGCTCCGGGAAGATGGCGGGGTCCCACTGCGTCATGGTCGTCGCTTGGATGACCTGCCACCCTTTGGGGATAAGGTATCCGCCGAACTCCACGTCTTGGGTCATCACCCTCGCGGTGTTGAACACCGGCGGGACCAGCCGCAGCGTCTCCATGGCCGCCGCCCAGGTGTAGCGCATCCGGCCGAGGTCCTCCCACGAAAGCGCCTCGCCGGGCGCCTTGCTCCTCGCGATCTCTTCTTGCTCTGATTGAAGACATATGCCATGGATGATTGATCAAGATTGAAGACGAGGACAGGTGACATGGTTTCCATGGTGGTTATCGTCACTGTACCTTGGACAACTTTGTCATAGGCATCGGTGTTGGATTCGAGGTGGCGTATGAGGAAGGTGAGGAGGGCGGCGGTGGTGTCGTGCGCCGCGATCATGAGGAACATGACGTTGTCGATGATCTCGTCGTCGGGCAGCCCCTCGGCGAGCATGCCGGTGACCACGTCGTCGGCCGGCGACCTCTCGCCTCGCGCCAGCCCGGCCCTCCTCTGCTCGATGACGCCGGCAACGGCGCGGCGCCCGCGGCGGCTGGCGGCGAGGCACCTGCGGAAGGCTGTGAAGGGCAGGTCCAGCGGGACCACCGCGATACCCCTCACCAGCTGCTGGAAGTCCGCCGACAGGTCCCGGCGGACGGTGGCGGCGTCGCCGTCCCTGCCGAGCGCGAAGAGAACCGTGCACATGACGTCGAACGTGAGCGACTTCATGGACGGCATGACGGCCACGGAACCGCGGCCGCGCCACTCCGCGTCGAGGTGGCGCCGGACCTCGCCGTCCATGCCCGCCACGTACCGCTTGACGGCATCCGGCCGGAGGAACTGCACCACCATGGCCCTGACGCGGCGGTGCTCGTCGCCGGTCACGTCCCGGATCGTCCGCCGGCCGATCATCCGGGACATGGACTCGGGGCTCTTCACCGCCGTGTTGGCGAAGAGGAACTTGTTGGCGGACGCGCCGGTGACCAAGGCGGCAGGGCCGCCGAACAGGGACAGCCTCGAGACCGGGCCGTACGCGGCGGACCAGCGCCGGAGCCAGTCCTCGGCGGTGTTGTCGCGGAGGGCGCGCAGGTAGCTCAGCGTCTGGCCGACGACCGGTAGGCCGAAGGAGCCTGGTGGCAGTGGCCGCCTGCGCTCATCGGCACCGGCGGCGAAGAGGCGGCGCAGCAGTGGGAACGACACGGCGACGACCACGGCAAGGACGGCCACGGCAGCCGCCAACATCATCGTGGATGATGCACCAGCGGCCATGCTGGCTTGCTGAATTTTCTGCATATATGCTTAATGAATCGGTGTGGAGACGTGTGGAGTGGAGGCTGGAGGGAGGGAATCTTTGTTGCTGGGTTAGCCATAGATGCCACCGGAGTAAGGACAAGATGATGTCAGGTACTGAGCAGTAATTAAGTTGGGCGTCATTATCTGACTGATGTGATAAGGACGTAATTCAGTTTGGGTGGGTTTAAAACCCAAAAAGTTTTTTCAAATTTCACTATGCAAAAAGAAGATTCCCCGTCACATCAAAATGTCGGCATATGCATGGAGTACTAAATGTAGATGAAATAAAAAAATAATTGCACAGTTTAGATGTAATTTGCGAGACGAATCTTTTGAGCCTAGTTAGGCCATGATAGGACAATATTTACCACAAACAAACGAAACGTGCTACAGTGCTTTTCAGTTCGGAACAGTACCAATTTCAGGGTTCTAAACACACCCTTTGTCAACTGCACTACAAGCTATGCATGAATGTATGAACTCCTCCACCAGCGGGCTTGTAGCCCAATGTTAAATTCACCTTTTAGGAGTTTTTAGAAGTGTTGAAAAAATATCCCTTTATCAGCGAAAGCCGAGGGTTTTCTCGACTGATTAAGGGTGGACTTTTAGTTTTGTGATTTTCTCGATTGGTTAAGGTAGATTTTTTACCTTAACTAGTAGATATATATATGCGGCGCACAGCGTATGAATAAAAAAAATATCTTTTACATGATGTTGTTTGTCTTAGAAAAAAGTATTTAATTCCAATCTCAATACGACTTCAAACGGCAGATGGAAAAAATTCTACATATTCCAACCTCAACATAACTTCAAACGGAAGATGGAAAAAAAAAATTCTACGTTAAGTATAAAGTTTACCCATTGAAAAATCTAATGCCATGAGTATGCCTCGCGTAGCATGTTTTTGTTTAGAGCAAATTCTTTCTGTGCCATTAAAACTTATACCAATCTTTCATATGCTACTGAAAATTACCGCTTCCCATTTATACCATTGGATTTCTACTTTCAGTCCCCTTCGTGCCATTCCGTTAGCTTTGACGTAAAGAGAAACTTGTAGCTGAGACAGACACGTGGGCCAGGCGAGACGTGTCGTCAGCAGCCGTCATGTGAAGGACACGCAGGCGCAGCTCCACAGTGCGCGTGTGGCGGTGCGCGCGGGGGTGTGCAACTGCGGCTTCGCGGCGGCCCGAGGCACGCGCGGGCACAGCTCCGCAGTGGCACGTGGCCTCGACATCACGCGTGTGCAAGGTCGCGTAGTGTTTTTTTTTTTTCCATTTTGGGCCTAATTCTCTTCATGGCCCAACTAGCTCGCTGTCTAGCTGGTTTCATAGCTCGTTTAGTTCGTTCGTTCAACGAACCGATTCCGTTAGTTGCGATGATTATTTCGTTCCATCATTAATAGAGAAATATACATAAGCAATATTCTATAAATATTTTAGATTCGTAATAATATGTGTATAATTAAAAACAAGTAAGAAATAAAAATAAAATAAAAGGAAGATATAAACAAAGAAAAACTCACGCCAGCAACAATGCACATTAAATAAACTCATGCTAATTCAAGCCAATCTGAATGCACACACGGAAGAAACAGAAAAAGGACCGAAAGAAAGAATCAACTCATGCCAATGCACATGATTCATCCGAAAGAAATGACATCCGTATGATAGAAATTACAAGACTTATTGCTTTGCCAATTGGGCTTTGTTTATCTCATAATCTTACCAAAGAAAGGCATTAATTTTTAGTGGTGCCCTAATCTTCAACAATTTTGAGTTTGGTATAACAATTTCACTGCGAACATCGCATTTTGAATTAAGTTCCAATAGAACGCATCAGACTCCTCTTGTATTGAAGTAATACTAGCAGCTATGGGTGGAAGCAGGTTGCTCCCACGCTATTAGCATGGTACCCCCACATATTTATGTCCTTGCTAGGGGCACGTACTCCACTCCAGTCCTATCCAACTCAATAAACAGAACAATCTGTTGAACATAGATAAATTATTTATCAACTCATTTGCATGATTGGAAGAAATTGGTGAGAGACAGAGGAAATACGAGTTTTAGTACCCTCCGTATTTAAATATAAGTCACAGTTGACTTTTTTTCAAAACTTCGATTCTTTGTTTTATTCAAAAACATTGTATAAATGTATAAGAAAATTAGTCATGCTCAAACTCTCTACAATGATAAAACAAATTACAATAAAATAAATTATAAATTATATTTTTTAATAAGAAGAGTGATTGAAATTTGGAAAAAAAGTCAATCATGACTTATATTTAAATACGGAGGGAGAATATGAGTAAGTTTAGACATGTTGGTTGGTTTGTTGGGAATAGAAGTTTTGGTGGTAGGGAGAATTTTAATATTATTAATTAGAGACTCCTTTTGGAGTCTCCACGTTATTCCTCAACAGGCGTGCTAAGAATACAGATAAATTCTAGAAATTTTTACAAAAATTAGAAATATCCGCCCGTCCATCATGTAGCTTTAATAATAGGAGCCATTAGATCTATTATGTTTTCTAAAAAAAATACCCATCATATCATCATGAAAAATAAAATGAAAAATAATATAAAGTAACCCCCTAAATTTATATAAAAATTGCGCACCTTGACATTATGAATATAAAATGAAATAACCACTTTTTTTAAAAAATTACTCACCATGCCTTTAAGAAATACGAATTAAAACAATCACCTAAATTTGCATAAAAATTACCCAATAAGCCATTATAAAATATAGATTAAATAACAATGTAAATTTGTATATAAATTACTCATTATGCCATTATAAAAGATGAATTAAAGTAAGCCCTGTATCTTCGTATAAACTTGAATCTTCCTACCTTCAACACAATTTGTACTATATATCAACCTACACTATGTCACCACGAATTCAATCACCTCTCTTCAGCTGAACTTAATTGTGTATGCATCATGCGCTGCTCATAAAATGATCAAAATTTACAACCGTTGTGCATGAGAGGCATGGTCGAGCAGCGTCCGTGCCCGTAGCGATGAAACAGAGTCCACGTGACTTTTGCTGGCCTGCTCCCTGCTTGGAGTGCTTGCCCTCCCCTTCCGGCACTAGCGGTGGACGGGTCCATGGTCAACGAAGTGGACACCATTGCTTGACCCATAAGAGCTTGAGCCGCTCATGAGCCACCCTAAATTTGCATATAAATTACTCATTGTACCATTATAAAAGATGAATTAAAATAAACTCTAAATCTTCATTTAAATTAAAACAATATACAATCATTAAAGATATATTAAAATAATTTTTAAATTTGCAACCTTCACCCACAACGCCATTACGAAAAATGAATTAAAATAATTACCTCTAATATTACTATAGATTAAATATATGTCTTCTAATATTAAACTTGCACTGGTTGATGAACTAGTGTGACTAATGAGCAACTTCCATGAATTATTTCCCAAGGAAAGGGTGGGAATTATTACCAGAACCTGGAAGTATACTTGTGTAGAAAATCAAGCGTTTACTATGACTTAAAAAACAATTCGCAACTAAGAGGAAACTTCTGTGCCAGATTTAAGAAAAAAAGTTAGGAGTATATCCTAAAGTGAAGCAAATAAACAACTAACAATTATAAAGTGGATGGTGTTTTAAAGATGACCAAATGTTTGGTGTTCCCTATGTGTTTGCCCAGCCGACGAGGTGATTTTAGAATTTTTTTATGTGTGTTATACGGTTTTTCTTGTCGGTGTTAGTGATCCCGACAGGATAAAGCCTTTATTCCCAGTTGGTGACTCATAATACCGTCAAGAAAAATCGTCACCACCAAGGCAATTCTAGTTTACAGTAGTGTATGGCAACTGGAGGAGTGAGAGCTCCATTGCGAGATGGTGGGAAGGCCGATACTAGTGAACTTCTATGCAATTTTTTTTTTTTTTTGGTGCTGGGATTTTCTTGTCTTGTTTGGTTGTCTAGCTAACACCCTGGACAGGCTGGAATAGAACAATTGAATTTGTATGGTTATTACCAGCCAGGCCCAAATAGTACAGAAAAGGGGCTCTTGACTGGCTAGGTTAGTACATAGCGTTTCCAGCGGACCAAGCTATCTTACACGGAATCTGCAAAGAATGAAAACCAATTGACCTTTTCAAACTTGTTTTTATATCTTCTAATTAAAATATAAACCAGACTATACTAAGGACATGCAACCAAATAAAGTCCAAACCAGTACAAATAGCTTGACCATCTGAACCAAACAGACCTTTCCACCGCAAGGGCCTGTCCAATGGATAGCCGGGCTTAGAAATCTGGTCAGGCCAACACTGGCCAAGCAACCAAAGATGCCCAATGCAGGATGCAATGTACTTTCTATGTTTAATATGTAATAATCCCAGCCTGATCCGAAAATAATAAAATAACAATCGGGTCCCTTAAGAACAGTTCAATTTACAAAATACTCTCAAGTATATATTAACACGCTGTCCATCTAGTCCGTGGTGCATTCCTTGGGGAGCCCCTTGTCCAAGAACCGCTTCTGATCCGCGCAGTAGTCGTAGATCATGTTCGCCGCCTGCACCCTGTGCAGCGCCGCCGCGTCCAGCCGCTGGTCGAACCACGCGGACTCCGGCGGCTCGTCGCCGCACCATGCCACGCCGGGGGACGGCGCGCACGGCGTCACCCGGAAGTTGCGGTAGTAGGCGTAGAAGGGCGCCTGCGTCCAGTCCGTCTTGACGCGGCCGCCCTGCGTCGCCCACTCGTCGGCGTTCCACAGGCTCCCCTCCACGCGCATGCGCTGCCACGTCGGGAACGCCGTGCCGCCGCGGGCGGCGCCGCCGTTGCTGTACGCGCGGATCGGCGTGCCGTCGACGAGGAATCTGCAGGCAGGATTCAATATGTACAGTGGTCGATGATCGAAAAGAGGAGATCATCGTGGTCGAGATGGCAATTGTTCATCAAAAGGACGATGATGCTTATTACGTACATGATGTACTTGGGGTTCCATTCGATGGAGTAGGTGTGGAAATCCTGGGCGGGGTCGAACCAGAGCTGGAACTGCTGCTCGCGGCTGCCGGCGCCGTTGACGTATACGTTGGTGTGCAGCGTGTAGGGCTCGCCGGTGGAATTGCCCAGGAACTCCATGTCCACCTCGTCGTGGTACTCCCACGGCACGTCATCGGGCATCAGCTGCATTCATCGCCATTACATCAATAATTCGTCGATCATCCGTGAACGCAAGAACGCCAGCATTGACGATGACTTACATAGAAGGTGGCGACGGTGCCGGCGGAGATGTTGGGCACGAGCTTGATGTCCATGTCGAAGCGGGCGTAGAGGTAGGCCTGCTTGGAGCTGAACCCCGAGCCGGAGGTGCGGTCGAGGCCGAGCGCGAGCGTGTCGACGTCGCCGCCGTCCATGTAGAAGAAGCTGTCGGAGCCCCAGGAGATCTCAATGCCGTCGTACAGCATTGCCGCGGCTGTCCTAGCCGCCAGCATTGACGACGACATCATCACAAGCAGCAGCGCGAGCATTATTAGAGTGCTTCGACGCTTATTGTTGCAAGAACAACATGAAGACAACTCCTTGGCTACCTATAGCTAGTTTGAATCCTCAACGACCTTGCAATATCCTTTGTTCTTCCTGCTGCTGCTGCTGTGTTCTCGATGGAGATTTGGGCTCCGTTATATATATAATGAACAATGGATGGATCGACCGCGGTGAAGCTGGCAGAGGCAGCGAAGCATGTTCCTTGGAATTTCTCAGATGCATGTGGCATGTTAGCATTCCATAAGGATCATGGAACGAAAGGCCGGCGCGAGGTGAAGGTCTGCATGCTTCATGGAATCTTATTAGCTCGCTTAATTCATGCTACCACCATGGCGTCCCCGTTGACCTCTCCAGCTACTATCATGCTGCTCGATCTGATGTAAACGCGGCTTATACATTTAATCAGTGTACGCGATGATTGTGTGGGTGTTGGTGAGCTGCACGTGGAGCTCATCACTTTTGGAATAGAACAAAAAACACCAGGGATCTCACACACACAAAGGTGCCGGTGGCAGAATTTCCAGCGACGACGACGGCAAGACGAAGAACGAGGAAGCTGGCAGCAACTAGTACTCTACAAGCAATGGCTGCACTCGTTCTCGGCTTCTCGCCGCCGGCAAGGGCACAGGCACAGTTCTTTCAAGAAGGGACGACATGGGCGCATGACAGTGTGAGGCTATCACACTCAGGGGATCGAAACGGCAACCGATCGATTCAGGTGAACAGCGTAATGGGAGCATTTGCTGGCTCGAGGAAGATCTTGCTTTGTGCACCGTGCAGTACGTGTCGAGCCGAGAGCGGCCGGGGCGCGCCACGCATATGCTTTTGGACGAATTGAAACGCAAGCAGATCCAGCAGCGGCCGGCTCCCTCTCATTCTTCGTTGCTTAAAAATTATTTCCTTTTGGTTATGTTTTTACTCTTTGTTTTTTTCCCAATGTCGTGAGTATTTTTCTTGTGAACCCACAGAACATTTTCTCGCGAAGAAACATCTGTGTTTTGGACGTGGAAAAACTCTATGACATTGGAATTATTAGCTCGTAGATTCAACAGTTTTCTTCTAAACCTAGATATTTTTTTTCTAGAATGTAGAACACGTTCCTTTTGAAAGCTAGAACATATATTTTTATTAAACATGAAGCACTTTCTAATACTGCAAAGAATTTTATTTTAAAAGCAAGAATATTTTTTGTGCATATTGTTCCTGCTAAAGAAAAACAACATTGAAGGCCAAGTAAACAAATTGCTTGTTGCTGCGTGCAAGATGTTCCAAGGAATATGGCAGTTCTGGGCCTGAGTGGGTTGTATGTGGCGATGGGCTTATAGGTGCGAGCATTAGGCCTGCACTGAGAAACGGTGATGGAAGAGACATAGTTTTGGCAATGGGGGCTCTCAGCAGTGCCCCTGTCTTCTCCGTGTGTGTCTTTGCCTCTCTCAATCGCTCAGCCGCCGTTGTGCGCGTGAGATAGCTTGGGGATGAGTCGATGAGAGAAATGACGACACTAGGGTGCCTGATGAATATGTCTTGGAACCATGAGGCAATGTGACATTTTGTGAGCCTTTTTGTAGTTATTAGCTTCCTAAGAACCTACTAGGATTTAATTTCTCATTTTTTTTCCTAATGGATCTACGAAAGAGTGAGAAATGTTTTTTTTTGTCTAAACTATGTTTGGATTTATGGCTAAGCCGCTTCACCTCATGTTAGTCATACCACAACATATTTAGGTAGTTTTTTGGTTGTATGCCTAAGGTAAAGCATGCCTCATCTTATTTATGATGGTATAGTTCATTTTTCCCTCAAATTAGGAGCTTAATTTTGACACGTAAAATTAGCCATTGCTCAAATCCAAACAGCCTCTATGTGCGGCTTTAGCTTCAGTTTTAGTTGCCGGCTTGACCTTGAGTTTAATTTCTTTATATTTTCAAATATGACACCTTTAGTTTTAGTTGCCGATTTGACCTGGCGGGCGTTGGCATCCTGGTCAGTCTGCAGCTGAGTTTTTTTTTTTAATAAGCAGGCAGACCTGTAGATTATTTAGACTTGCCGGATGTATTGATTGGTTCAGGTTCGAGGTGCTGATTTGCCACTTGCAGTTGCTAAGAAATTAACAACGGACGACAGCACCTGATATGGTTACAGTTCAGTAAGCTCTTGGCTGGAAGGAGAGAGTGCTGGTTGACTCATTCAGTCATGCATAGAGTCCGCATATGGGCAGGCATCTTCCATGGACCATTTATCAGGCAAAAGGCCAAGCAGAGGGAGCCAAAGAGGCCGTTATAGCTCAGAGATTAACAGGGAAACATGGTCAACTAATGCAACCTGATCTTATGCAAAAATTAAATCTATCTGTTCAAAAAAACAAGTACGCTATGGTTTGGTTTGGTGTGGTGGGTATTCAACACCATACAACTTTAGCCGTGGAGATATTCATGGCCGTAAGATTTAAACCATATATAATAAGCAAGCACTTTTCAATATGAAGACAGCACTACCAAATCTGTATATATAGTGGTAATAATAATAGTAGAGTATTTTCTATGGCCTCAAACTCAGCCTAACGATGGGTCCCATATTTCCCAACAAGCCCGCAGATTCTTTGATGTTCTTTACCTAATATAACCTGTACGCAGGTTCTTAAGGCTGTGAATGCTAGTAGCTCGTGGTTTATTAATAGAAATGATGTGTAGCTAGTCTAGTCTCGGTGTGCATGCCTGGACGACGAGCGACCTGGACTGGAAGACCTGCAGGCTTCAGAGATGGAATAATGGAAGAACACCTGCATTGCAGGCCGCCTGCAGCGCAGCGATTGACGGGTTCAGCCATTGTATGTATGTACATGCAAGAGTCCATCGAGAAGGTAGCGTCAAGACAGACAGCAAGGGACGACAGAGAACGATTCTCGTCAGGCGCGCGCGATCGACCGCGACTATAGGACCCCTTCAAAGTTGAAGGATCCGTTCCGTTTTCGTTCTCCTAAACTACTGTACGTTTGAAAGTTGGAAATTAAACAGCGAGCTTAATTAAAGTTTGGGAGGAAGAGGATCCACACGTACGTTCGATATACTCATCAATTGTAAACGACACTTCGTTTTTCCATGCTTGCATGGACAGTTTTAGGAACCTCGCCACCGTTGGCTATATATTTAATGATTGACTGATTTCAAGCGCCGAGACGGGGCTATTTCCATCGGCCATAGGCCCAACGTTAATACACCATTTATTTGATGATGATGTCAACATCTATTTTCCTCAATACTATCTAGCTATCTTCGTCCCAAAACAATGAAAATCTACTTATGTTTTAGATTAACATTATGTATTTTAGACGAATGTTTGTCAAGTACAAAGCTATATTTCTATTGTTTTTTTGGGACTGAGCTTGTAGTTATTATTAACATCTGTGGCCTAGGCTCTTATATCAACCTTAGCTTATGAGAGGCATGAAAACGGAAATAGACACCGGTGAAACCCGGCCCTAGTAGTTTGTCTCATGTCATTGAACCGATGAAAACAATGTTATATCGGTTCTATGTATGTGTAGCTAACTATATATGTGTGGCCCATTATATCGGTTGTATATGATGTCACAACAATGCAATAAAGCTCGTAGTTGTCACTGTTATTAACCATGATCTTGAAAGACAATATTTATTTTTATGAAACTTAAATATTTTGCTTCCAAACGTATACCTAGTGGGAACCCGCTGACATACCATTGTTCCGTGCCAAAAAAAGAGAAAAAGTTTGAGTTTGATTTCTAAACACCCATGTTAACCTAATGAGAATGTGGTCAGCAAGCCATGCATCCATGGAAATGTCCAAGCCAAGGGCTTCGACATAGGTTTTTTCCTTAAAAGAGGAATTTTTGAAAAAAAGTAATCAGGTATAAAATACATATCTAAAATAAAAACAGGGTTTAGGAAGGTATATATTATGTTTGTTTGATTGATGAGGATTTCATAGATGGGCTAGGGTAGAAAGTTCATTCGAAACGTGTTGAAACAGGCCAAGCCAACCTACCTGGTGTAGCAAAGAGGATTCGCTTGAGACAAGTTTAATTTGGTTCTAATTGTTTCGGTTTCTTTCTTTCTTTGTTTGTTTTTTTATATAAGCGTTGGGAGGACTTAGGTGAAAAGTTTTAAAAGTTGCCCTAAACCTCTTTTTTTAGAATTATTAATAATATGATCACTTAGTATGAGGCAAGCTCACGCCAGCATAACAAAATTGACTTCCAGCTCGATGAAAGTATGCATATGGAAGCAAAAAGATTCTAGGGTGTGATGGGCTATAGAAGCTTGAGCATAGGCATTTTATTCATGGAAAAAGAGCATAAGCATTATGTAATACAGAAAAAATATTATATAATGCTGAATGAGTGCCAACGACCCAAGGCGCCTAAATTCGTAGTATTCCATATGTATATAAATATATCATATGGTTAACTTTTTTTTTCACAATTTTAATCATTTGTTTTATTAAAAAATTAAACTCATAAAAACTACAAGTCATAGTCAAAAGTCAAAACTACATTGGTGATAGAACAAATCTCAACAAAATAAATGATAACTTACAATATTTTAATAAAGTTTTTCTCTTCAACTTAATATATGTGCTAGAGAAATAAAATGGAAAAAGGAATAAAAGAAAAAGAACTGAACAGCAGTCGGCCCCTGCCAGCTATAGATCCCGATCGAAGGACCAGAGCATGGATAGATTAATCAACTGGAAGATAATCACAGAGGCGGACTAATTGAGGACCGTGTGCATAGCTGCCCTGGGTGTCTCATACTTGGACCGCACGTTGTTTTTTATTCCTAAATAAAGGCAAGCTGGGCTGCAAAATTAGAGTTGACTTGTGGTTCCGTTGATTTGCTAGTACAAGTTGGTTGCTTATGGAGGATCATTAGACGAGAAACATGAATGCGGCATGATCTCATCACGCATAGCAAAGTGGGAAAAATGCTAAAGTCAGAAACGATCGATGCCAACTTATCGACGTCAGCTTTATTTTGTTTGTTCAACGTACAACTCTCTGCCCTCAAGGCCTCAAATCACAGAGGCCTCCGCCTAAATCAGCAAGATATTGGGCTTTACTATTTATTTTTTGTTTTTATTAGCTGTAGGCCCCATCTGATTGTTTATAGGTCCAACTCTACCACCTTTAGCTTTAGCACTTTTCTGAGAACCTTTTGCTTTAGTGGAAGAATTTATTTTGTTTAGAATCAGCTTTAGTTGACGACTTGACCCTCCCTGCTGGCCATATATATAGGTCCTAGTCAATATGCAACTGGCGTCTCTTTTATTTATATAAAAAAGCAGGCTACTTTTGACAGCCCTGACTGAATTCCTTAATTAATACAGTATAATGATTCAGAATGGATGGTGTTAATTGGTTGAGACTGGAGGTGCTGATTTGCCATCTGGAGTCGCTAGGAAATTACGGCTGTGTTTGGATCCAAACTTTCCCCCAAATTCTACTATGCAAAAAGAAGATTTCCCATCACATAAAAAATGCCGGCACATGCATGGAGTACTAAATGTAGATGAAATCAAAAAATAATTGTACAGTTTAGATGTACTTTGCGAGACGAATCTTTTGAGCCAAGTTAGATCATGGTAGGACAATATTTACCACAAACAAACGAAAAGTGTTACAATGCGCTACAGTGTCGAATGTGATGTTTTTGGTCAAATTTTGGCAGATTTCGCCTGCTTTTCGCCTCCACTTTTTGGATCTAAACACAGCCTACCAACAGCGGACAACCCGGCAGCATCCTGGAGAGTGGAGAGGACCGATATCTCCTTTTCATCAGGCATACACTGAACCCTGGATACTTCCCTTTGATTTCAACAAGCACTACAGGGCGGGATGACAAGGACACTTGCTGCTTGTTTGGTGTACGTAGTAATATCGCAAAATCAGGTCATAAAATCGTTTCATTTAGCTAGAAAGAGTACATCATGAATTGGTTAATTTTGTCGATCCACACACCAATATATTCTGTCACTTGATCTGCTTATTGACTATCATGAATGATAAAAAAAGGCGCTCTACAATTCCTATTTGGCTCCGTTGACTTCAGGCACTCCTGATTAGATTATTCCCCAGGGTATAGGAGTACGTATTAATTACCTTATGCATTGTTACAGACTGTCAACGTGCTAATCTAGTACTAATATAAACGGGAGTGCACGCAATGGCGTGCGGCAGCTGGAAAAGGCTAGCTTCAACAGCTACAGATCGAAGACGATGCTCAAATGAATCTAGGGGATGACTAATCATGCTACTCAAACTGTATATGCCATTTTTTTAGTTGATTTCTAACCATTTTCCATTGGCTGACTTCAAAGCCACGCTGCGTACCATCTTTACACAAGAGTTTAATATGAGATAGTACTATTTCAAAAGGGCAAACCCTCTCTCTACCATCAACTCGCACATGATGCAACTATATATAACAATTTTACATATTTCTCTAACAGGTTTCTCCCAGTTTGACCATTTATATATATCTAATTCATCTGCAAAAACGTCCTCTCTATATAAAAATTATATTAACTAGTCAATCAACCCGTGCTTTCGCATGGGATAGAGTCTTATATAAATGTATTATGTGTAACCGTACAACATATATAGATCTATTTTTATACTTAGATTTTTATCATAGCATATTTTCCTACTTTATATGTATGCTTAATTAATTTAGATAATCTTTGATAGATTGCAAAAAATAGGTGATTTTAATATAATTTTGAGGGGTTACTTTTATTATATTATCAGTCATAATAACTAAGGTGAAAGAGTGAAATATAAATTAAAGGGGATATTTGGTATTATCCATCAAAATAGTAAATGTGAGCAATTAGGTATAAATTTAGGGTGTTATTTCATATTTTCTTTTATATAGGCAGAGTAGGTAATTAATGTGTAGTTTTAGGAGTTATTAATATTGTTTTGATAATGGCAAAAGTGGGTGATTACTTAATTAGAAAACAGATCTAATGACTATTAAAATTCCGTAAGAATTTCTATGATTTATTTTTTCTAGCACATCTTGTGAGGATTGAAGTAGAAATTTCAAAATGAGTACAAAATATCTGTTTCATAGAAAAATTTCTAGCATCTTTAACGAAAAAAGACAAAAAATGAAGGTAAATTAGAAAATGTGAAAATCTAAAAAAGAAGAAGAAGAAGAAGAAATTTGCTTTCGTTGAGAATTGAACTAAGACCTTTCGTAATGGCAGAGGTGGGTAATTACTTAGAAAATAGATCTAATGAAAAAAATGAGAATATTTGCTTTTGTTGAGAGTTGAACTCAAGACCTTTCATAATGGCAGAGGTGGGTAATTACTTAGAAAATAGATCTAATGGCTATTAATATTCCAATCGGTTAATTGATAGTCGGATATTTCTGATTATTGTGAGAATTTATAGGATTTATCTTTTTTTCTAGGGCGCTTTGAAATTAGTGTTTCTTTTGGAACCTTCAATTAGTAATAGTAAAATGATGTATTTTCAACCAGATTTTTTTATATATGTATTTTTCATAACCTTAAATATATATCGGTGTTCTCGATATATAGAGGATGCCTCTATAGGACATTTTAGAGCTTGGGCTTCTATATTTTACCATTCATCAAGACCCTTTTACACCGGTGTTCTTGGAACCAAACCCCTAACGCTTTACGCGAAGTTAAAGCATGTGCGACCAAACCGCGATTAAGCAGAAATTAAACCTCGCATAGAAATTCATCATGCGCTCCATCTTTTTAACACTTTTCAACTTGCAACAAAACCAATAATCATATAAACTCATAACCAACTGTTTATCACATAAGGTCACAAAAAAACAGGTGGGGGAAAATACCAGGAGATTGAAGAAACATAAAAGGCTTCATAAATATCGATGATCATGATGCAAGACTATTTGACATTTTAGCTAGTTGATAGAGTATATTTGTAATGTATATTGTGTAATGACATACACTTGTTGTAGGCTTGTAGCAGATGAGAACTACGAGTGTACTATCTATGTCGGTTGTTAGTTTATCGAATTTAATTGTCTAAGTCTAATTGTTTTATTCTATCCATTCTGCATTAAAAATGATAAATTATGACATGTTTATGCTTATTTATTCTCGTGACGCAAATCTTTTAATTTGGCATCTAATAAACCATCTAAACAGGTTGTCGGCTTTCAGGTTTTAGGAAAACACTGGCCTACTTACGGGGGCGATGCTAGGTGTAGTTACCCTGGTGCACTGGCACCATGTAAATCAAAAATTTTACAAGCAATTAATTTGAATTTACCATGAATTTGACTAAAAATTGTATAAGTTAAATTATTGATGTGCACCACCCTCTTTGAGGAGTTAGCTTCGCCTCTGCCTACTTGTGATTATTGCTTGCTTAATGTAGACCTCATGTTTTAATTAATATCAATATAATTGGCACCTCTTGTGATCGTGCCCATTTTCCCTCTGCAAACCTTTTTAGCTTTAATTCACAAGTTATTTTTTTCTATCATTTTTTAAGAAGTTGACGGCTTGACCCTGGGTACCGGGGTCCGGGTCAGTGGGCAACTTGCTTTGCAATAAGCAGGCGGGAAGGTTTGACAACACTATCTCTGAGAAAAAAAGCCACCTAATTGAGTTGTAAAATAGCGTAAATCTGACTTCTCCGTTTGTCAAATAGTAGTAAATTTTATTCATACCATAAGTAGGGCTCTTTGAGTTGCGGGATTTTCTATTTCTTCAGTGACATTGTTGCAAAATAGTGTAAACCTGACATTGTTGTGTGAAATTGCTGAAATTTTTGTGTTCCAATGCATGCGTACTACTCCCTTCTTCCCACAGTACTAGTGCGTCTTGTTTTCAATGCCAAATCATTCTATTCAAAATTTTAATACAGATATTCAAAAATTCGTGTTAGGTTTAAAATACTTATGGCTATAATTGAAATAGTAAAAAATGAAATAGTAAATAAAAAACACTATCAAATTTTTTTAATAAAACGAACAGTTTGGTTTATGCAATGAAAACAAGGCGAATTGGTATCGTGGGATGGAGGGAGTAATTCATTTGCCGAACAATTTGGTTTACGTACGTATCACGAAGATGGCAAGCTAGCTAGTGTCGACATGAGCCTAGTAGTAGCGGCTGCCACTTGCCTGGCAGACCACCACCCCAGATTGCGGATTCGATGGAGGACGCGCGATGGAATTGACAAGGGTTGAGATTCCTGTTCAACCGACTGGACGATGACAAAGGACCCCGAAAGTTGGCCTAAAACATTGCCTGGACGGTCTGGCGACGAGACCAGCGGCCGGCCGGCCGGCGGCAACAAAAGCGAAGCGACCCAGTATGGCAGTATGCCCGAAGGGAAGGGAACGGAACGGAACAAAGCTGACCGGTTCAGCAACGACGTACGGGGATTGACGTTGACATGAGCTAGCCAGCAACATTTTTTTTGTACAGTGCACTACTGCATAGTGTACATACAGTAGTAACATTTTTGTACAGTATTATCATTGTATGTAATATGCAGGGCACGGACGCCTAGTTTTACTCATTCAAAGGTCAAGACTCTCGCGCTCTACGGTACCCACCCTACTCTGCCAGGGTGGATTATTTACTAGATCTATCTAAAGACTGCTGCTCTACTCGTATCGGCTCATCCACACCACACACGCCAAAGGTAGCTAGCAAACCATGTGGCAGATCGTCAACGCCTAATAAACTAGCCAGAGAGCACGACGACGGCGTGCGTGGAAAACGAAACGAAACTGAGCACACCGAGAAGGTTTGACCCAACATGTCTCATTAACTAGCGATTAGTAGCGAATGAAAAAAAAAATTAAAAACCAAAGCATGCGGCATGTTCTCAAGGCATAATCGTGCTACAACTAATCAGAAACCAGCTCGCTGTTTTTTAAATTAGCAGCAGCGCTCCGATCCGTGCTTTTTAATTTCTAGGAACCTCGCCACCATTTTCCTTTCCGCAGCAGTTGACCTTTTGAGCCGGTGCCCCCCCCATTCAAAGTCTTCCCCCATAAAATCGTCCGGGAAAAAGAAAAATCTCGTTGCGTCGTCGTTGTTTCCAAAGCTCAGCCGTAGAGAGATGGTTCCGTTTATATATTCCACGGGCTGCAAACAACCAAACCGTGTTTAAAGGTTCAGCGCTACAGCTGCAGCCTCTTCTGTAAAAATCCCCCTCGAGCTTTGTCTGAATTCCCAAAACCTGTGAATTCTTGGGGGGGAACTTCCCTATGGTAGTAGTAGTAGAGTTTAAGAAGAAAGAAAACGTGTGCAAATCCAAGGTGGTGTCTGAGAAAAAGCCAAGCCAAGGCAAGCTTGGTGATCTCTGAGTCAGCTCAGACCTGAGAAACCAGAAAAGTCCAGTGCCGTGCCTGCTAGAGAGAGAGAGAGAGAGAAAGAAGGAAAAACAAAAGATAAACCAAGTAGGCATTGACTTTGCACCTTCCCTCCCACCCCGACCGACCCCAGCCCTCGTCGTCGTCTTCGCCGTGGCTCCATCCGCCATTTCCACCTATAAAACCCGCCCCACCTGTTCCCACCTCACAATCCCCCCACCGCAACCCAACTACTACTACTACTTCTTCTACCGCGCAATCAAGGCCGAGCGTCTCCTTCCGGCGGCCGATCGAGCTATAAGCAGCGCAGCCATGGCGGTGGACCTCATGTCCTCCTGCGGGGGTGGGGGAGGCGCGTACGAGCACCTCGCGTTCCAGGAGGCCGCGGCGGCGGGGCTCCGGAGCCTGGAGCTGCTGGCGTCCTCGCTGTCCCCGCGCGCGGAGTCGCCGCCGCTCGGCCAGATCGCCGACCAGGCCGTGTCCCGCTTCCGCCGCGTCATCAACCTGCTCGACCGCACGGGCCACGCGCGCTTCCGCCGCGCGCCCGCCGAGCCCGTGGAGCCGGACACGACGCCGCTCCCGGCGCCTCTGACCAAGGCGACGACTTTCGACTTCACGAAGCCGTCCCCGGCGGCGTCCGGCGGGACGTCGACGTCGTTCCGGTCGTCCGTGACGGCGGGCGGCGAGGGCAGCGTGTCCAAGGGCTGCAGCCTGCTGGCCGCGCCGGCCGTGTCGTCCGGCAAGCCTCCGCTGCCGAAGCGCAAGGCCCCGGCGGCTCCGGCTCCGGCGCCGGCGCCCTGCCCCTCCGCCTCGGACGCCGGGCGCTGCCACTGCTCCAAGAAGAAGAAGCGGAGCCGGCAGGGCCTGGCGCGGCGGACGGTGCGCGTGCCCGCCAACGCCGCCGCCGCCGCCGCCGCCGGGGCGTCCACCCCGTCCCCGTCCCCGCAGGCGCCGGCGTCGTCCGACATCCCCGCGGACGACTTCTCGTGGCGCAAGTACGGGCAGAAGCCCATCAAGGGGTCCCCCTACCCTCGCGGCTACTACCGGTGCAGCACCGCCAAGGGGTGCCCCGCGCGCAAGCACGTGGAGCGCGCCGCCGACGACCCCGCCATGCTCGTCGTCACCTACGAGGGCGACCACCGCCACGACGCCGTTGCCGCCGCCTGAGGCACCAAAGATCGTCGGCAGTCGGCGCACTAGCAGTAGCAATCAGCGGCGTTTCATTCGTTCTTTCTTTGTTGTTTTTCAATTTAGGCGGTAGATCGCGCTTGTTTGCTTCTCATCTGTAAAAAAAGAAGAAGAATCGAATGAAAGGGCCTTCTAATTTTCACTTCTAATTCGCACTGCTAGATTCTTCTTTTTTTTTCTCAACAATTTCCACCACGATCGATCCATCCGATCCAATCACCGTGAAATGAAAGCTGCCTGAGAAAGAACTGGTCTCGGAATCAGCTGCCCTTTTGCATTGAGAGAGAGGGTACACAAGTCAAAGAAATGGCGTCGCCATCAATACGCGCGGCGCTTTAATTTTCGTGTCGGGCAGGGTGTGTGGTGGGGCCCGCGAGCAAAGGCGGTCAAAAGAGGGCGATGAGGCGTCGCTTTCGGGGGCTTTTATTACTACTACTCGTGGTGGAGGTGGGAGGCCGCTGGATCGTACGGCTGCCGTTCAACGCAAGAGCGGCGGGCCCACCTGTCGGGTGCCCGAGCGAGAGTTGACCATGCGCGTGAGAACCAAGGGCGGGCCCACCTGTCGGGTGGCGCACCGTGTGGCCGTGCGCCTTGCATCGGGTTCGTCGTCGTTCGGTGGCTCGGAGCTCCCTTCCCTGCTTTTTTTTTTTTTTGCAGCCGTTGACTTTTGGATGGTGGGTCCAGCAGGTTTTACAAAAGTCGTTCGTGGTGGTTCTCCGGTTCGCACGAAATGGCTGGAGAACAAGCAAGGCAATTCCAAGAGAAGGAAAAAATGAAAAAAGCTCACCAAAAGACAAAGGCGATGGGAAATAGTACTAGTATCAGCCAAAATAAATGTTGAGTTCACTCTCTTTTTTTTTTCCTTGGATCTCTCATCCATCTTTTTGTAATTCAAAAACCCGCCACTTGACCTGGATAAATGGTTTGTCCAAGGTGTGAAATGTACATATTTGGTGTCGTGAGTGCCACCAATTTTCCATACGATCTGGTCAGACTTTAGTTTGGCTTAGGATAAAACAAGAATGATTTGCCTTTTTTTTTGGGCGAATGGAGGCTATTAGTTGCTCCATTTACCAAAATCTACCGAATATTAAGGTGGAGTCTTTTCTAATTAAAAAAAATACACTAATCTATAAATATAAACTTGGACCAAAATGACTGTTAAATGCCACATGTATAGTATAGTCACAGTTACAACTACATAAATCTCTAGAGCCAGAGATGACCTGCCCCCACCAATTTTAAAAATAATTTATAAATAAAGCTAGAGCTATACCAAAGAAACCGAGGCATAATAGGATAATTTTTCTCTACACCATCGCAGTTAATTTTACCCAATCCCTTATTCAGCAGTGTGTGACGTATGTAATATGCCACATGCACCGATGAGGTATCGATTGGCATTGGTAAACAAAGAATATTGCACTACTAGATGGCAAATAAGGAATCGCCTATATACCATACAGTCATACACTAATGGTACTGTTTGTTTGCAGGATGGGAATGCTCTCTGTGGCCCACCCCCCATACGCCTTGATTAATCACCATACACTTTGTTGGAAGGAAGTCAATGACAAGGCTAGGCAAATCTAATAAAGCAGCCGCCGCTGTGATGCGGTCTGCCGTGTAAACCGTGAATATGCATGCCGCTTTCATTTGAAACTAAACAAGCTTTTTTTGCTTCCATGACGGGGGAGCAAAGTTGAACAAGTTGCGTTAATGGAATTTAACCCGGACTTTCCAAAGTCTAACCCGCGTGCAAGTGCATGCAAACCCACTCTACGACTGCTGGTTTCGTCAGAACCAATATGATTTTTATTTAATTTGCTTTGGGTCGACAAGCATATTGCTTATATATAGTGGAGTATATTGATACAACAAGGATATATATATATATATTTAATAATGCTAGAGGCACGACTTGCTTTGTGTTGAACCGAATCGATCGATCGATGGGTTTTATCTAGAAACTGTACTGTTCCTCTTCTTTAGCCAATTTATTATATGTGCCAGATGCCAGTTGCAGCAAGTGGCTTCCGTTGTGCTTTCTTTCCTCCTGCTGGTGGGGTGTTGACCTTTTGCTTTGGGCTTTGAATATTCATCGAGGCGCCGGGCGGCTGCGGCTTACTCCAAATGCAAGCAAAGCATCTAGCCTTGGACCCTTTGTTTGTTGGGTGGGTCATCCTCTGCTCTCGATCAATCTGTCCATTATTAATTAGACTTTTTGTTGAGGACTTCTTTAAAATCTCCATGTTAATCTTCACGGGAAATGTTAGAAAAAAAGATATATAATAGAGCTTCTTATAATAAGCAAAATATGCCACCATCAATTCATAAATCAAAATCTTAATAGTCATTAGATCTAATGGTCCCATCAAACCTGTGCGAGACTACTAGAATTTATGGATAAATTTTTGAACCACAACTAATCATAATCATTTACATTTATGCATTCTCTCTATATTCGTTTTCCAATATAATACCCATGTATATTTTTATGATAATCTCGATCAAGTTGTAATAAATCTACCAATTAATCCACTCTATATGATTTTTGTTTATATTTATAGTTCACTACCTTTTCATCACACCTTGTTATTTATTTTGATGTTTTAGTTGACACGTTAACTTGATCAGGTTATCTAAATTCTTCTAGCAACCAATATGTCGTGATGTTATGAATCTAGATTTTGGCTTTCAAAATTTGATTTTATTAGATATGAAAAATATTTTTATCTAGAAATATGGGTTTTACTAAGGATTTTGGTTCCTCCTAGTGTATTTTACTTGTAATATATGGATTTTAGATTCTCAACTATATTTACCTACACCATATTACTGAATATATTGAATTTTCTCTATCGAGCGCATGTGTATTGTAGTATAACTTTCTAATAAGACTAGAAGAATCTACCAAAGTAAATATGTTATAGTGTCCTGTCAAAGTCATTTATCTAAACTAACAACTTACTAATTGATTTATCCTTATTGAGGATTTTCTAAGTTAAAATATTTTTAGCATCTTTATGGGGATATTTTTATGATTGCTAAATCATAGAAATGTATATTTATAGATCATGCATGTATGCATAATATATACTTGCTTGCATGGTGGCATCAATATGCCTATTTAATTTGCAATAGTTATATACCATAATGGTTGAAGTTGGTAATAGAATATATATAAACATATCCATACTTATTTTCTTTTTTATAATTGCGTATGTTTGGAATTTGTTCATAGATCTAAGGGAATTTTTAGTTTATTTTTAACAATGAAAACAAATAGATGTGGATTTAATGGGTTCCTTTGGATTATCTTATCATAGTTACAATGGTGGATAATTGAAATGTATATTTAGGCATATATTGTTTCCATTAGCAATGAAAACAGAGTTTAGGGATTGTTTAATATTATTTTTCATAACTGTATAATTCGGGAATTTAGATTAAAAATTATGGAGTTTTTTCCTATTATCTTTCATAATGGCAGGATAGATACTTTAGATATAATTTTAGGTGGTTATTTTATATTGTCTTTGACAATGGCATAGTGGGTTTTTTTTAAACACAATAAATCCAGTGACTATTATAATTAGAATACAATGAATTGATGGACATATGTGTTGGATCGTTGCTGGAATTTCTATAGATTTATCCCTTTTTACAGTGTATTTGATATCTAGTTAGTTATAGTAATGAGGTTCTATTTTCTGAATAATTACTCATGTCTGCTATTAATAAACCACTCACGTATGTTGTTATGATACATAATCTAAAATAACACCGTGAATTTTATATGCATACCGACATTTGATATTGCACTAATAATCTTGAAAGGATCAAGATGTTCAAGAGGGAGGAGGGTGAATTGGACTTCTAATTTCGAAACTTGAAATTAAATCCTACTAAACAAGTCCCAATTCACCCTAGTGCCTAAAAGTGTGTCTAGAGTTTTACACGACAACAAAGTTCTGCAACCTAGAGCCAAGCAAGCAATTCTAGGAATGTAGAGTGCGGAATTTAAATGCAAAATGTAAAGGGAGCGAGAAGTGACACGAAGATTTTTTTTCCCGAGGTTCGGGGAGACACGCGGTCTCTACCCCTTGATCTGCGGACCAAGTGCTCTCTTCGGGATGCTCTTCTCCACTCCGAAACGGTGAGCTCCAAACCGCGCGCAATTGCCCTCGCAAGGACCTTCTTCCGCTTCTCTCGCAATCTTCGGAGAGCCCGCGGAAGGCACGACCGCAGCCGTCTAGGTGATCTTTGTGGGTTTTGGTGCTTTGAGGACCTTTGTGGGTGTGTATATTGTTCCTGGTCGCAAAGGTGGTAAATAGAGGGAGGAGGGTTCCTTTATGTAGAGGAGAGCTCAGAAACTAGCCGTTACTGTACGATTTCCGCTCTTTGCGCAACCATTGGACGGTCTGATGGTTAGACCATCAGACGGTCTGACACGTGCAATTTTCAAAACCCCATCTTTCGCACCACTGTCCAGAGACCATCGGACGGTCTGATGGTCGTACCATCGGACTGTCTGATGGTGGCTTTAGCCTGGAAACCACCTAGAACACACTCCCTGTCTAGATCGTACGATGGACCATCGGACGGTCTGATGGTCAGACCATCAGACCGTCCTATGCTCACTGCAAATCTGGTTTTGGACTGATTTGCATGGGGAATAGAATGAAGGGAGTTTCTTTTGAATTTTTCGAAAGAGGTGAGTGTTTTAGGCGCATTTTAAGTGTTTGAGTTTTAGGACTAAGATGCACTCGAGAAGAAGTGAAATTTTGAGCGAAAGTCTTTCAAGCTACTCACCTCGATCCTTCTTGATAGTACGACCCATCTAAAATCTAGTAAAAGGAAAAACTAAGTGCCCTTCTTTCGACTTTACAGCACTTAGGATTGTTGAGACTCGATCTTCTCACTCGATAAGCAAACCAAGGGCCGTCCTTCGTAAGATTTGAATTAATATTGACGGAGAAGTCTCTTTTCTTCAACGAATGAGCTCAATATATATTATATATTATCCCTTCATGTCATGATCTTATTAGAAACAAAGTTAAGTTGTCATTAATCACCGAAACCTCTACCTCTCAGGGTCATGTTTCTCACAAATCTAAAATAATCCATTAAATGTGTATCTAAATTACCCACCTCTAATTTTATTAAAGATAAAATAAAACGGCTATAACCCTACATTTAAATTACCAATGTAGAAGCTACTAATAAAATTAAATAACTAAAAGTTGATCAATATATTTTTTTAATCATCAAATTCTACAATCATTAATTAAAATTTAGTTATCTTTCAAATTATAACATATATGCCTTCTAAGACTTGAATCAGTGCTTTTTTTATGCCTTAGTTAACATAAGCTAGCTCTACAACGATTCCTTTGATATACTCCCTCCGTTCATAAATTTAAGATATGGTTGACTTTTCTTAAAACTTTATTGTTCGTTTTATTTTAAAAATTTTAATAAGTTATTATTTATCTTGTTGTCATTTGATTTATCACTAAATAATGTTAGAGCATGATTCATATTTTTCACATGTTCAAACAAATTTTTAAAATAAGACGAAAGATTTTAGAAACAAAATCAACCGTGTTATGCATTTGTGAATGGAGGTAGCGTTGCCCTTTGACATATTGCATTGGATTATTCCAATTTGGACGACTTTGACTTTTTGCCACGGACAACGTGCGCGTGCAATCATATACCAAATGTTTCCCCCCGTTTTGTTGTTGTTTTTAACATTGACTGATAACACATCGCATCACACACACACGTGCGACAGCCACCGAAAGCGGTGATCCAGCATCCAAGTGCCCTGGGTCAACGGTTTATTAGTTAAAACAAGTCTTGCAAGACCCGAGTGAGCTTCAACTCATCCATTTGTGACTAAAAGTCAACCTTCCAACATTAAAATTTAAAACCAGTCTAGAATTGTGCCACTGCCGTAAGTTTGGTGTACCACATTTCTACCATAGCCCGTGGGCTTACGGCTTCACGGACGATCACTACTTTATTTTATAATAAAATCTATGACCATAAGACTTTTTAGGCCGATGTTGATGTAAGATATACATATGTAAAACAATGTACGCATACCGTGGAGTTGAAATATGATGGTTAGATAGGCGGCCTGATTATGTTAGCCTTATATACCTCCTCGATCGTATAAGAAATCTCACACACGTAACTGTCCTAAAAATCAAACAATTTCTAATTTTATCCTAATTGAAATATATATTTTGAACAAACTTACAGAAAAAAGGGTACTAATATCAAACCCTAATAATATATGACGCGAAAGTATTATTGGATCTACTACAAAATATATTTTTGTATAGTATTGGTAACAACACTCAGACTACTATGGTGCATATCTGGTGAATTTTGAATCTAATAATTAGATTCATATTTTGACATGGTTCATATTTGCACCACCACCACCAACATAGCTCCTGCACCCCTATCCGTAGCATACTCATTTTGTTTATGGATGTTATTATATCAACATATATCATATACATCTTTAATAAGACTGATTTAAATTCGAACGTATTCGATTCGATTTAGGATAACTTCGGTAGTTGATTTATCTTGAGAGAAGGGAGAAAGTACACCCAATCGTCACTGATGGAGGCTGTAGGTTGCACTGATGGTCAACTTTGGTCGATGAGCACGTAGTACACCGGCGACCGCAACCGCCCGCCAGCTCCCAACCGCCGAATAGGTGCAAGTTTTCCACGGCGGAGTGGATGGATGGAGCCATCTGCTGCCACAGGAGGACTTGAATGAATGGAGACGACGACCCAACCCAGCGGCTCAGAGCAGGTCATCAGCTAGCTGCTACTTGTTGTACGCTCGCTCTGCCATCTGTATGTATGTGCTTTAATGGTGGTGGATGGCCAGCCGATCTTGGAAGCTTGCCGGGCAGTAATGGCGGCGGGCTGACCGCCGGATGCCCAGATCGGAGACTATGCTATGAGGAGGAGGAGCAGCAGGAGTATGCAGGGAGAGGTGGTTGGATGTTGGCGATGACTCCGCCTCCGTGGGTACGTCGTTTGTTAAGGCTCTGCTTGGATTAAAGGATTTAAATAGAAATATTGAAAGAATAGATTTTAGAGAAAAAGAATTATGTGGAAGTGTTTGGACTCTCAACGGAGAAAAGTTGGGTTCTATTAGGGAAAGGAAGCCATTGATGTGCAAAACATAAGAATAAAATCTTTTCTCTCTCACACTCTGACAATCTGCTCACTTATTTTTCTACGATCCAAACAGCTTATAATATGCACTCCTATATAAGTTTTAGAATTATATAGTTTTTCACTACCATCTTATTTCTATATTTTTTCTGTTTAAGATTCCTTCATTCAAAACAGCTTTATCTTAATCTTAATATTACCTCCACGTTAATCCTCACGAGATGCGCTAAGAAAAAATATCCTAAAAATTCTCACAATAATCAGAAACATACGACCATCAATTGGCAGATTGAAATATTAATAGCCATTAGATTTGTTTTCTAAGTAACTACCCGCCTCTGCCATTATGAAAGGTTTTAGGTTCAACTCTCAACAAAAACAAATTTCTTCCTTTTTTTTGGCAGGCTTTTTCCATTTTCAAATTAACCCTTTATTTTTGTCAGTTTTTTCCCATTTACAAATTGACCCTACTAAATGATCCCATAACTTTTTTTCATAAAGACGCTAAAAACATTTCTATGAAACATATATTTTGTGCCTAATTACTGTTACTGATTAGAGACTTCTTTTGAAGCCTCCTTATTAATCCTCACAAGATGCACTAACAAAAGAAAAAATCATATAAATTCTCACAATAATCAGAAACATCTGATGATCAATTGGCAGATTGAAATATTAATAGCTTTTAGATCTATTTTCTATGTAATTACCCACCACTATCATTATGAAAACAATATTAAGTAACACCCAAAACTACATACTAATTAAGAACTTTATTATTATGGAAGAAAATATGAAATAACACCATAATTTATACCGAATTGCTCACATTTGCTATTATGATGGATAATACCAAATAACCCCTTTAATTTACATCTAAATTGTTCACCTTTGCTATTATGACCAATAGTATAATGAAAATAGACCCTCAAATTTATATTAAAATTACCTACTTTTGCAATCGTATGGAGGACTCACACGGGTTGATAGACTAGTTAAAACCAAAACTAATAGAAACGAAAATGGCAGCAACAAAAAAACTAAGCCCCCCCAAAGAAAACGGTATAGGCAAACACTCAATATGAAAACTATATGCAAGTCTTAGTTTAAGTTAATAAAAGTTATATAAGAATTATTTTTACAGTGCTTAGAGCTAATAATAGCCATCCATTAGTCCTTATCTGATTGCTGAAATTTAACAAAATCAATTGAAGAAATAAAAAGTTGTGGATTGGAACTAAAATCTTATGAGCCAATAACTTAACCTTATCTGATAGCTGAAATTTAAAGGAACCAATTGAAAAGAACTAAAAAGTTGTGGATTGGAACTAAAATCTTATGAGCCAATAACTTAATTTTTCTAGACTATAAACTAAATTAAAAAGGATATTAGCATTTTCACATGAGGTAACCGATTATATACTATTCACATTTGATTCATTGTGAAGCCTGACCGGCCTATCACCCATCCTCACGAGTTGCTACCTTTCTGCACTCGCTAGGACCCATGGGCTGCTCGTGCACACGACTCTGGCGGTGACGCTCAGTTAGAGAGTGCAAAATGATTTTCAAAATGCTATAGAGATATTGTAGACAGATACACTGTAGACAGTTTGAAATAAAAGTTAAGATAGAAGATTAGGTAGACGGTCCGGTGACGATAGCCTCACTTCCTCATATTTTTCTGTTTTTTTTATAAAGAAAGTATTTTTATTAAACTCCAATAACACCGAAGTAATACAAGTGCTCAAAATTCCACTCCAGGCCTCTTCCTTACAAGCACAAGGTCTTAACCATGAGAGGAAAATAGATCAAACATGCTCTAGTCACAATCAATCTAAGACTAGACTGCCACCCATATACTTAGATAAAGAAAAACTTCACGCTCACATACACCAATTGTTACGAAGCCGCCGATACCAAGGCCTGATGTTCCGCGTCTAAAACACATTAGGTGGACTAGAGCAAAGGATTTCAGCAATAACAGGACTAGATCATAGGATTTCAGTAATAAAACTATGCTATAAGGACCAGGGAATTGAGTTTTCAGGTCTTAGCCATAGGCTTCTCGAAATCTTATTTGTTATTCATCTTTGATAACAAAGGAGCCGAAAGCAAAGAAAATCTTGCTTCGCTTTAGACTCGACCAAAAATGTGAATAACCTTATTTTCATTCCACCTGCACAAGTGGTTTGGATCCAAGATATTTATTTTCATTAACGGTGGTGAGAAACTTAAACAACGGCTTACTCAGCAATGCTCCATTTTGCTGCCAGCTGCGCGCTCCATCCTATCCCCAGCTTCTGTCGCTCGTTCTAGGGTGTCGTATGCCCCTCCGAGGCTCCAAAGAACACCGAGTTAGTACAAAGCAAATGGCAAATAGGCTTCTGAGTGAAGTATAAGCAAGATGCATGAGGACGTCCATCAATGGGCAAAAGTGCTGGAAGAGCAGTTGACTTCACAAGGCTGCTGGTCATTTGGTCCTTGTGGCAAGAATGCGTCTGAAGACTGCAGAGGGCTCTTTCTTTAGCTATCACTAAGTGGCAAGAATGTCTTGCAACGCTCCATGGTTTTTTTAGATAAAGGAATAACAATCCGGCCTCTTCAATCGAACTTGAGTGAATCTAGCCAAATGCAACGCTCGATGGTGATCTTCACGGAAGCCACTGGGAGGCGTTGAAGAGCCTGCTACCTCTGTACCGCGCGATCACGTCTGTGGTGCTTGGAGATGGACGGTGCACGTCACTCTGGCACGATGCGTGGAATGGGATGGATGATCTGGCCACAAAATTCCCAGCCCTGCACAGCCACTGCCAACCGTCAGACATTTCGGTTCGACAGGCCATGGAATGTGGTATTGAGCCATTCCTCTTCAGTCGTCTAACACCGAAAGCTGAAGAAGAACTTGAGGAATTAAACACCATCCTCAACTCGACGACGGTCTCAGATGCGCCGGATCGCCGAGTCTGTGAGATCGCTACTGCAGAAGGGAAGCTATGTACTTCGAGGCTGTACCAGATTCTGAAACAAAGACAAACTGGCGGAATCAAGCATGGCGGTCTTCGTCCGGCAAACCGCGCGCCACCTCGGGTCCAATTCTTCTGGTGGCTAGCAGTCAACAACCGCATCCAATGCCGTGCCAATCTCCTGAAGAAAAGAGTCATTCAAGATGCGACGTGTGAGGCGTGCAACTGTACCAGTGAAACCTTCGGATGTCAGATAGCGCAAACCTTCTGGAACAAGATTGGCTTCGACATCCCAGCAAATTTCGATGTATGTGGGGTGGAGACAATCCCACGGCCAGGACATGTCCCTGCGAAGCACTTCTGCTTATTCATCCAGTTATGCGGATGGCAACTCTGGAAGAGACGCAACAACATGATCTTCAGAAGCGAACACCAATCCCTCAACCAACTGCTTGCATCCTGCAGGACTGAAGCAATGCTCTGGGGGCATCGGCTACCTCGGTCAGATGCCGCAGTGGTAGCGCAATGGTGCTCAATCCTGGGTGTTCCATAGCAATATGTAAACTATAATCTGTGCCTAGTTTTTTCATACCCCCGCCGTTTTTCGGGAGGCAAATGTAACAGTCCTTGATGTAATCAGGCCACTCAAAGGGCCGCTCTGCGGAATCAGGTGGGGACATCTTCGCCCCCCCCCCCCCCCCCCCCCCACACCACCCCCCCCCCCCGGTTGACCCTCAAAAAAAAAAAACCTAAGTGGATCACATTGGTAATCGCACTTAATGACGTTTGCTATTTATTTTATACATACGACTATACGAGCTTAGTGAATTTGAGCCTTAAGCTAAATGAGAATATACGTGTTTCACATTGCTCGGCATACAACACGGCACATGCCTGATATAATTGGGTAAAAATTACTCTGCAATAGAACTGTTCGGTGTTCACGTGGTGGCATGGGCCTTTTCCGTTTCTAGATCAATTGACGCCATTGCCATGATACACTTCGAACTGAGTGCAGGTCATCTAGCTGACCAGTTGGTACCAAAAACTGAAAAACAAGATGGAAAATGGATGATGAAAGACAAAAAGATCAGCAGGCAGGTGTGTACCCAGTTCAGTGCTATATCTGATACTGGTCATATTACACATAAACGGAGTACAAGCAGGTTGTGACACAATAGTGATAAGACTTCAACATTATTCACTTGAGAGAACCGATCGAACATAACTGAAGTAGAACAAACTACCTCATCAGACAACAGAGGAGTAAAATTCACTGAGTTCAGTAGTTCACTATATTTCTATATTCGTCCAAGCCACCAGTATCTGTGTTCCATGTTCCCGAGGAAACATTTTTTAGTTGGTATCCATTTCAATCCTCCAAACTGTCCTCCAGAGATGAAAGTTCTCCCTGAAGGCCGCTTCTGAACGGTTATATTTCAGAGTGCATTTCACAAGGCATAACCGCAGAAGTAGTCTCTTGTTACTTGATCATGTAGCATCTCCGCTCTCCAGTGCTATTTATGTGCAGTGTGCGCACTGTCGGTTCATGCTTTTGCACCATCTGCTTCCCTAATCCTTGAAGGTGATCACTATGAAGACCTAGAGATAATACCTAAAGCAACAAGATAGCAGTTACTCAAACTGGTAATACCTCATGAGGCTTAAAACATCGAAGATTGGATTTGTCTTAAATATTAATTGACCTACACGGATAACAGAAGGCGGCACAATAGTGATATTTTCTTTGTTCCTTTGTAACGGCATTTCTGAAGGTGAAGTCCTTTGCTGAAGTTTTCCTAGTGCTGCATTTGTTTTCACTATTTTTCAGAGGCAATTATACAGACATCCCAATTCATTCCCTACAACAACTGGTTTTCTTGCCAAGTACTCTTACTTCTGAATAATGGAAATGAATTTTTTTCAGTGCTCACTAACAAAATTATATGAATAAAAGTAAAATGTTGTTGGCTAATATTGAAGGCTTAATCAGGACCCACCACTGTGTAGAAATGAGGAATTGAGGGCTACTATTCACAAGATGAACATACTACTGTTGTCTGAAGCAAGATAAACGATCCTAGTGCGTCCTGCCTCTACTCCATCTTACTATTACTAATTGAAGGTTCTAAAAGAAGCACTAATTTCAAAGCACGCTAGAAAAAAAGATAAATCCTAGAAATTCTCACAATAATCAGAATCATCCGACCATCAATTGACAGATTGGAATATTAATAGCCATTAGATCTATTTTCTAAGTAATTACCCACCTCTGCCATTATGAAAGGTCTTGAGTTCAACTCTCAACAAAAACAAATATCTTTTTTTTTATTAAATCTATTCTTTAAGTAATTACCCACTTCTGCCATTACGAAAGGTCTTGAATTAACTCTCAACAAAAACAAATATATTTTTTTTTAGATTTTTCCATTTTCAAATCTACCTTCAGTTTTTGTCTTTTTTTTTCATTAAAGATGCTAGAAACCTATCCATAAAACAAATATTTTGTAGACTCTTTTTGAAATTTTCACGTCAATCCTCACAAGATGCGCTAGAAAAAAATAGACGGGTTGGAATCTTAGCAGCAATTAGATTTATTTTCTAAGTAATCACCCACTTTTGTCATTATCAAAATAATATTACCCCTAAAACTACATATTAATTACCCACTCTGCCAATATAAAAGAAAATATGAAATAACACCCTAATTTTATACATAATTGCACATTTGCTATTTTGATGGATAAGACCAAATATCCCCTTTAATTTATATTTAAATTGTTCACCTTAGTTATTATGACTGATAGTATAATGAAATAACCCCTCAAAATTATATTAAAATCACATATTTTTACAATCGATCAAAGATTATCTAAATCAATTAAGCATACATATAAAGTAGCATGATTTGCTATTATAAAAAACTAAGTATAAAAATAGATCTATATATATTGTACTGTAACACATAATACATTTAAGAGTCTAACCTGTGCGTCGCACGGGTTGATTGACTGGTACTATATAATGCAAGTCTAGTACATAGAAGTTGCAATGATTGATTTACGATGGAGTAGTACTATATGTATGTTTACAGCAAGTTGAGACTTCCGAGTGCTTATCAAAGCTCAGAGTGTCTCTCCAAAGGCTGCAATGTTTGTCAATGCCTGCAATGTGCGCATTGGTAGTATACTAGTACTAGTGTAAATGTAAATGGGTCCACTTTTAATCCAAGAAGGCATCAGCGCGTTGCAGGACAGATACTGCAAAACTGGTTCTACCATTCGCTGATGGTCTCTCGATTTCGTTTGCTGGGTTTATGATGAGATAAAATATTTTCTTCCTTGCCAATTATGATTCCTGACAAAACTTCTTACCCATATTTTATTACCAGAGCTGTTCTCATTGAATAAAATCATCGACGTAAAGATTGTGCCAAATCAATCGAGGTTTCTGCATCTAGCTCAATGACTTCAGCAGAAAAAAAAGAAAACAGATTAAATCATTAAATTAGTCTTGATTACTAACCTATACATGAATTATTCGTTCATATGGATTATATAAAAAGCATGCTAATTACCCAAACTATGGAATTTAAAGATTTTTCATAGCTTTGTTCAGTTAATATACTTCTTCCATCACATATACAAATGAATAAAAAAATCATCAACGATTTGATGCACAACTAATTGAGGTGATAAGGCAGTTCGATTTTTTTGAGGTAATAAGAAGGCTAAAAGAATGCTCACTAACTCGATTGTTAAGGCACAAGAGGTCCATGAATCATTTTTTCTACATAGATTCAGACTTTCTGAATTTATTCAGCGTCACAAAATTTAGGCAAACAAATACAACACTCCTACAGCACAATATGACAGCATCAAATATTTCTGAAACAAATGAAATTAACTAAGAGAGTTTACAGGTTGTAGCTAATTACTTCATGTATTCAGCAGATTAAGGGAGTTTAGCTTGGACTTGGACGAGTATCTTGTCGTCATGTAACCTCCCATTCAGAATGCTCAGCTCGCTCATCAAATGACAAGGACGTCATTGTGAAAAAAGAATCCCATTATGTGAAGGCTTCGACTGGGATCGCTTGGATAGTGCATTCCCCTTCTCAGTTCACCACTTCGATATCACTACCAGGATTAAAATCCCGTAGTTTCTTTAGGTTCTTTTTTGCCAAATAATCTAAATTTACATGACTTGATGGTTATTTCTTCAATCTGTGGTATTGCTTTGTCCTCCAATTTAACCACTTGCAAGTAGGGTAATCCCACAAGGACGCAATGCACAAATTAAACGTCGTCGTCCCTTGCTACACATCCACACGCCTCTGGCCACAAGACCCGAACAGACTGAACACCTGCACACGTCCATGCATTTCCAGCTCCTGAACGTGCGCCACACTCCTTCGCCACAGAGGCAATGACCTAACCGCACGCGAACCCGTCAGGCTACATATATAGCCCGTTTGGACAGTGCTAGCTGCTGGAATCGATTGTACAGTATATTTGTGTTCAGATGGTGTGCTAGCAAGCTGCACGATCAAACTTACCACCCTCACGTTTCTTTGCTACTTATCAGCCAATGTTCCTAATTGTATTGTTGTTATTATGACATCGATCATCAGGTTTGTTTTATTTTCCTTGTAATCCTGTACGTGATGCATGAAACCGGCCTGCAAATTAATAAGATGACTCAACAAGATTGATTTGCTACCTATAGCACACCGATCTAACATAGATCTCTCGTATCTAAACCAGGATGACGCCAATCAGCCACGCCGGCCAGAGGCAAATCATGCATTGAAATCCACGCAAGACAGACCAACCATGTCGTTGCGCTGCATTGCATAGGCTCTGTTTGTCGATCGGAGGGGCAGCTGCTACACTTTGTGTCGCTGCTAGCTTTTTTTCTTTTTTCTTGAAAGAAAATTGTGTTGCTGCTAGCTCCCGACCGTCCACATGCTGCTGTTCAGGCCACGCCGGCCGGCTGCAAAGCAAGCATGCAAAGCCCACGCGCCCAAATTAACACTGGAAGGGAACGCATGCCTCCCTACCACTCAAGAGCTAGGAGGAGGCAATGCAAATCCATGCAAGACCAGCCATGCGCTCCATTTGTGAGGGGCAGCTCCTACACTTTGTGTCACTGCTAAGACTAGTATTATCGGGGAGCGAAAATGAACGTGGAAAACACTGTTTGCGCATTATACACAGAGTAGAAAAATAATGATTGTTGTACACAGTAAGAATGCACTATCTGGTGACATTAGCCTAACTACTGACCGGCCGGAATCGCATCATACCTCGAAGGGAGCGTAGAGAGAGGGGGGCCGGGAGCGATGGTCGGCTAGCTGTGTGTGAATTGCATGCTTTAAATCCCGTGCAACATGCAGGAAAGAGAAAGAAACATACAACAGCAAATCTAGCATGCCAATGGCCTTACGGGCACCTCCATTGACCGTTCCACCCTGTGCACACACCAGAGCATCGTCGCTCACCGATCGTCATCATCCTCGCCACCACCAGATCACCCTCCTCCTGGCGCGCTGCGGACAATGTGCCCAGATCATCACCTTCCTTGTCGTTGGTAGTAGGATGGCACAAGTAAATCTAAAGTTCAATATACCTTTGAGTTTGGTCTGTACATCCTACCGATTGTTCAATAATTAGTTAATCAAAAAATCATTTACTCATGCTAGATAGATTACTTTAGTCAGATAGCGATGTTCAGAGGTCTGTTGTGTAGCCTTTTGTTTCCGTATGCTCTTCTCTAGGACTAGGAGTACGGTAGTACAGTAGTAGGCTAGCTGCAGCAGCAGGCTCGAGACAACAGATGTGTTGTGTTGCTTTCCTTTGGTCTGGTCAGAAGTTGCTGCCCCATTTGTTTCATAATTTCAGCAACAGGATGTCAGTAGAGCAATCCATTCAGTTTTTCCACTTTGAGCGTAAGGGTAATATGTCTAATGGATGTGCATTGTTCTGTCAATGACTACGATGTCACGGCAGGGTTCAGTATATGTGTTAGTATTCTCTGTTTAGAAGCATGCCCTGTTTCCATTAGTATTTTTTTTCAGTTATGTCCGAATGCACAGGACTGTTGGGCATAGATCTAGTCATACAACACATATCCTTAATTCATTTCAGATTTAGTTTGGCAGACAGCTGTCAGAACATAAGTTTGTTTTAATCCAATTAGAGATTTGGGCGGTACAATACCAGTGCTTGGTGTGCTTGCCGCTGGATCTGTTATTTTGGGCCACACTATTTAGCGATCGGTCATTAGAATTGAATCTGACGGACGATCAGAACTGTTTTGAGGGGTCCACTTGCTTGTTGTATTTTCTGCACTGCGCGCAGGCACACTGAACCAGCCGGGAAATAGCAGTGACTTGCCATTTCCATTTCTCACGTACTACCCCTCGTTTTTTCTTTTTTCTACTATTTCTTATACTAGGGTGTTATGTTATAAAAAATTCATGCATACATAAGTTCATAGAAATAAGTTTTGCACCACGCATCGAAGGTATAAGTTATGAAAATTTTACGGTGGTTAGAAAGGTATCTCCCGATACCAAGAGGTACCACATCTTTTTATTTTTAATAGCCTTTATGCTCTTGAGGAATTAAAATTTTTACAAAATTGGATACTAGTCCTACCACTTTTACTAACGGACCCTTCTATTTGGTACCTTATTTTTACTACTACTGTGGTGAAGCCTATTTTTAAACGTTTGATTTTTTCTAATGGATGGCTTCTGGTTTTTCCAATCATCGTAAAACTTGTAATAAATTGTATTCAAAAGTTGTACAGTGTCCGGAAATATTTAAATTATACAAATGAAAATTATAGAATATCTAGAAATATATAAGTTATACCAAAGAAAAATATAAATTATGCATAGAAATTACTTTTTAAGCATAACTTCTACCTTTTCCTATAACTTATGCTTTCTATAGCATATACAATTTTTGTACATAGCTTTTACAAACTAATTTATCATGATAAGTTATGAAAACTTAATTTATTATTATAAAGTATATGAAAACATAACTTATCATGATAAGTTATGAAATGAAAACTTAACTTATTATTATAAAGTATATGAAAACATAACTTATCATGATAACTGTACGGAAATATAACTTATCAGAATAATTTTATGGAAACGTAACTTATCACGATAACTTATGAAAACACCAATTATTATGATAAAAGTATGAAAACATAGGTTATCACGATAACTTTACGAAAACATAACTTGCCATGATAACATGTGACAACATAACTTATCCTGATAACATATGGAAACATAACTTATCATAATAACTCGTGAGACCATAACTTATATTGAAAATCTTATGAAAACGTAACTTATCATAATAACTTATAAAAACATAATTTATCTTGAAAATTTTATAAAAAAAACATAACTTATGAAAACTTTATAAAAATATAACTTATGATGGTACTTTTGGAATACTCTTTGCCACGTATATATAACTAATAGTTGTTTTGTATAACTTCTTATATTTTCAAATATAAAGAGAACTTAAAGGTACAATTTCGTCACGCCCGGTTTCAACGAACAAAACCGTGCAACATATATATGCGTTAGGAAACGTCTCGCATATACATGACAAATTACAGAATATCACAGCACATGCAAAAGATAAAAACGTACATAATCATTTAATATATCATTATTACACTGTGACACAAGTGTTTAACTCAGAGCATAACGTATCATAGCGGAAGCATAAAACATAAATATAACGGGCGCCATAGGGACATCAACTGGTGAACGAAACGCCTAAAACTCGTCGTAGTCTTGCACATAGTCTTCATTACATCCATCATCTGAGCAGCGGTTGGATTTTTTCCTCCAACAAGAAATAAATATAAAGAAACAAGCGTGAGTACAGAATACCCAACAAAATATAACATAAACCATGAGGCTCTACGGTTAGCTGACAAACTGCATAATCTTTTAATTTAAAACATTTATTAAGGACTAATTACTATGAATTAATAACAAAACCATTAGCCCAAAAGATATTGCATAAGAATTAAATAAGATTAAGCTGATATAAACATTATCATAATCATAACCAAAACCAAGGAATCTCAACCAAGAGTCCTTCTAATCACTGGGAAGGGTCCTTAGAGAGAGAACCAGCAAAAGCACACGAGCACATTGCTCCAGCTCCCTAAATCAGGTTGCTAAAAAGCCATATTAAAATGGACATGAACCGATCAGGATCAAGCCAAACAATTAATTGCATAAGATTATTAATCAAAATTAAATTAACAAGGAGAAGAGTTTGCGCAGCACCTAGCACAACTTAACCATATGCATTCCAAAAAGTAGATATATAAGGATAAAAGTAGCTAGGTAAACCTTACAGACATATAAATTAAAATACACATTCAGTAAATAAAAAGATTATTATGTGTTATTTATGTTATATTTGTCTTCCTTAAAATTTATTCCTTGCTGCTGTTCAGAGGCTTCTGGGGGTTGCTCTTCGAACTCAACAAGCGGATCAACGTCTACGCACGATACACGGCACCAAACAACCATACACAAGATCACACATGTAAGCAAACAAATGCAAAAGATAAAAAACAGTACATCATAACATAAAAACAGAAGGTAAAACGTATTTAAAATTATTCTACACATTTATACGATCGCGTGGACGCTAGAATCGCCGAAAACGGAATTAAAAAGTGAAAGTTATAGCCTTTTGAACGTGATAGGACTTAATTGTAAATATATTTCGAAAACCAGGGTTTAAAGGATAAAAACAGGGCCTGCTCACTACGGTGGTCGACTGCACGTTGATTTCGGCAAAAGCTAGGGGCTCTTTTACAAAGTGCCGACGGCTGACCTGCTCTTGACCGATGTTGACCGGTCGCCGGTACTTAGGGAGCGTCAGGAGCGTCAGATCAAGATCTGACGGCTAGGAACACAAGGGGCGAGGGCCTTGACCGGCGACGACCAACGGGCGGTGGAGTACACCCGCGTGCGGCGGGGCCTCACCGGCGAGTGCGCAAAGGGCGCTCCGGTGCGCAAGGCGGGGCGCGAACGGGCCGGAGAGGAAGAGGAGAGGGCGGCAAATCTCACCATGGGGCTGAGGAAAACCGGAGAGAGGGCGAAGGTGGGTCGGCGGCGAGAGGGGGTGGATGGCGACGTCGAGCCTCGCGGGACGGCGCCTGAAGGCGGCTTCGGCTTCCAATAACCGGCGGGCTGGATCCGACGACTTCCTGAGATGGTGGAACAGGTGTCAATTTGGCCGGAGAAGGAACGCTGCGGCGGAATTTGGCTGCGGCGGCAACTCACCGCGGCGGTGTTCCGGCGACGAAATTCGCGGAGATGGCGGCGCTAGGGCTTGGGCGCTGTGTGTAGGACGAAAAGGAGCGTGGCGACGGGGCTAGATGACTCCATTAGGGAAAGAACTTGAGCGGAAAGCACGAGTTCGACTCGAGTCCGATTCAAGCAGGGAAGACGGCTCGGCTTGCGTCCACGCCGGTCCACCTCGGGTCCGAGTCGAGGAGAGGGGCGAGTGCTCAGGGCACACCTCAGCTGGGGACGTGGATGCGCGGGTCCAGAGGGCAGGGAAAGCGGAGGAGGGAGGCGGAGCTTGGTCTACCATCAGAGGCAGCGGCGCGGGCAGGAGGTCGGAGACGACCCGGGCCAGCGGGTCCCGCGCGCCGGTGGGAGAGAAAGGGGAAAGAGAGGGCGCAGTTGGGCCGGCCCAGGAGAGAGGCGCGAGCGGGCCGAAGGGGAGAGGCTGGCTAGGCCTGGCCGAACTGGGCCGAAGGAGAGGGGAGAGGCCGGCCGGGCCTGGGCCGGTTGGCTCGGCTGGCTTCCTTCTTCTTTTTCTTTTTTTCTCTTTTCCAAAACCAAGGTCAAAACAAAATCTAAAGAAAATCGAAATAAATTTGGATTTTCACCCTTAGTTCATACAAGGAATAAAAACTATGCATCGGCATGAATGTACAACAAAATTTGATCTAGGATTAATTTTAATTATAGATAAAATAAACCATTAAATACATGGCTAAGCATATAAATTCTTAGAAAATTAAATAAGCCATATTAAATTTATGATAAAATACTGAAATTAAAATTAGGGTGTTACAAATTTATACACAAAAGAATAAGCGGGAGACCATTATGATAAGTTTATAGTTGATAAGTTGTATTTATATATAGAACAAAGATTAATAATATGTAGATAATGTGGGGTTGAGAAAGAGAATGGAAAAAATGGAACCAGCCTCACGGGCTTACCTTGGCGTGATAGGGGTGATGGAAAAAACAATTGTCACACCACTATATGCAAAGCCTTGCCGTGCTACAACAGCTCATTCCTGTTCTTCTTAGATGGCTCGTTAGTTCCGAAACGAGTGATCGGTAGCCAATTTGACATTGCGGCTATTTTGGTAATTTAAGATAAAAGAAGCTGCAGTGGATGGCTATTTAATTATTAATATGCCTATGTTGCTCACAACATCAGCATTTTGTCGGGTTTGTTTAATTGTTGTTCCTTCGTGTCTTTGTAGGGTGTGGCAATTTGCAAAATTTTGAAACACTTGCTGCCTCAACTCCACTCAATCTTCATTGCTTGACGTACACAGAGCCACTTACCCTATTTACCCTATTTGCATGGCTAGAATTTGCCCCAGCGTATCATTAGCTGCGCTTGCGCTCTAAACTCTAGACTATTGTGTGACAATTTTGGTACTTATAGTATTTTGTCTTAATTCTTTGGATCTAAACCGGGAGGAGTTTACACATTTCTATCAACACAAAAAAGCATATACATAATGCTCTGTAATTTTGTCGACGTTCTATATAGAACAGGACACACATTATGCAGACACCTAGTCAATCAATATATACAGAACTAAATGTGGTCCTCTTTCGACCGCATTCTATTTTTGGTGAAAGTAAGAAAACTCCATGACCACCGAATTGCTAGCCAGTATCGACTTTGTTAGATGCTGGCAAAAGCAACACTAGCATTTGGTTCGTCTAAATGTAACGGAAACAGATTCGAGCGTTAAAGTTGATTAAGAAACAACATCATGTATTTATCCTAACATTGATACTGGCTGACCTTCGTTGAACCCACAACCAAGGGAACATGGCAGAACAAAACAAAGATAGACATCCAGAAGCAACAGCTCGAATAGACGGTACAGATTTCCTATTGGAAGTCTCACTGAAAGAAGTCTACATTCTGTTTGGAAGCCAGACATTGAAACCATTTTGACAGAATACAAGCGTCTAGTTCATCCTCTTGATGAGCTCATTGATGTAGTTCTCCCGGTTTCCAGCATCACCACCCTCGACGTAGTGGTTCCTCTTCTTCTTTAGGCCACCAAGCGGTGCCTTCAGCTTGAATGGCCAGAGGAAGTTGTTGGCCTCCTTGAAGTGTGGACCAACAGTCATGATCTCGTGGACAAGATCCTCAATGCAGATGATGTTGTGCTTACCAAGGCCCTGATGAAAAAGGTTAAAGACTTCAGATTAACAATGGATGGCATATATAACCACAACCACCGTAATAGTTCTAGATGACAAACCTCCTCAATAACATTGTTGTTGCTCAGGGGAATTCTTTGCTTGTTCAGCTTACCATAACCCCTCTTGTAGATCAATTCCCTTACACTCTTCAGGTTCGGGTACCTAAGAAGCATATGAATATTTATTGATTTGGAATAAAAAGATCAACATCAATGAGGCCAAACAACTAAGTCAGGAAAACAGGTGACTATTACAATGGTACTACTATTCGTGCATGTGAGTGTGCTGCTCAAGAGTAATCTAGGAAGGATTTATGCAAACATCATCCATATACAGTTTAACTTCAGGTAAGTTGAATAAAATGAGCCTTAAACATACAATCAACTGTTCCTTTAACACACACTAGACAGAACAAGAACAGAAAGGCTAACATAGTATACTTCTCAATTCGAGGTTGTTAAGCATATCGGGCTTCAATGCAAAAAATGACATGATTTTCAGGCTGAGACTGACAGAACTACTTTTAAGTTTCTGCTGCAGAGCATAGCAACACAATTGTGTTTCCACACCATAGAGAGCAAACATATACAAGCATAATTGATACAGCTGGATTCATAAAAAAACATAGCCAGGGACAATAGATGTGCTGCAAACTCACCCATATGCGACATATGGCTCAACCCTGCGCAGCATGTTAATGGTTGCCTTGTTAACCTTGAGGAAGACGCCATTAAAGATCTGCCTCAACCGCAGGAGCTGCAAGATCTTGCGGGTCTTGGGGTGCATGGCATTGATACTACAGACATATTGGACAGGCAATTAACACTCAAGAAACCGAAGAGAACTAGCAACTGATATGGCGTTGCCCTTACCCACGAATGCGGACCACAAACAGAAGCTTGGCCTCAGGGCTCACATAGAACCCACCCTTCAACCGGGCCTCGCGCTTGAGCTGGACAAGCTCCTTCTCCTGCATAAAGAGTATATTAATCACAATATATTCTCTAATTTCTACCTCAATTCACAAGGCAGAACTCTCTCCGTGTCACAAACTATCACATCCACAAGGACAAGTTTAATAATTTGAAAATCTCGATTCGATTCTAACACCAGGACCAGTATTGTATCATTCAATGACATCGTTTGTAAGCATCAACAGGAAAGCTACTAAGGTTCGAAGTTAGGCAAATAGGCAGAGCCAAATCAGATGAAATTTAAAATCATTTCATCGACGTAATCAAGAAACATCACACAATTATCAGGGTTGGGACACTGGACATGTCAAGATATCGCTTCTAATTTAACGGGCCATCAGAGTGGAGTAAATCCCATTTTCATCCTACAATGCTATGAGCACACTAAGTTCATGCGAATGCAATCCTAAATGGAATAAAATCAGGTCACCGGATCGCAAGCAAGCGATGCATCGTCAGACTAACAGCAAGGAACTGGCAGATCGAGGCGGAGCAAATCATCCTCACCTGAGCGTCGTACTCCTGCGCGTACTGCTTGGCGCGGGCGAAGATGGTCTTGCGGCTCTCGATCGCCTTCTTCCTGTCGGCGAGCGCCTTCTCCTTCTTGTCCGCCGCCCACTGCTCCTCCCTCTTGCGCTTGCGCAGCACGGACTCCGGCACCACCGCCGCCTTCGCCTCCGCCGCCGACATCTGCGCGGAGAACCAACAACACACAACTCCTCAGATCCACGCGGTGGGAGACGGAGTAGCGTGCGCGCTGCGGATCGGGAGGGTGGCGGGGAGGCGGGCGCAGCGAAGCTCACCTCGATGACCTGCGTGTGGGAGAGGAGGCCGGCCGCCGTGGGGGGAAGGAAAGGAAGTGGCGGCGGGTAGGCGAGGGCAGAGTACTTATGGGAGGGCGAGGGGTTTTGCTCCGCTCGCTAGGGTTAGGGTTTCGGACCGCTGTGTGCGGGATCGGACGGCGGCCGTTGATGGCCTGTTGCATCCGACGGAATGAGAGGCGAGAAGGAAACGAAAGGCTTGGGCCCGGATTACATTTTTTGGGCCAGGTTAGCGGCAGGTTGGGCCAGAGACTAGCGCGATGGCTTGGGCTTGTTTGTAACGTGATGATGTTGGGTAGTGATTGGTCAGTCCAGTTTCGCCTTTCTAAAAACAACTGGGCCGGATCATTAAAGCCAATAATTACGACGACGTCCAACGGCCTCCGCTCGAGCCCACATATCTTGCCTGGTTGTTGGTCCATAACTAGTAATAATGGGACAATGAATCTTAGGGTCTATTTATAGATATTTGAGGGTGTGGAATTGATTTGATACCAATATCAAAGCACGTTAGATTAAAAATATGCAAACTCTACCGCATGATGCGCGCGACCCTTAGTATGCTCCATGCGCTTCGGCCAGTGCGCTTCCCGCGCCCCAGCGGGCACTCGACTCCGCGCGCCGTACGTGAGGCTGGGCTTTCAACTGCCTCTCTAGTTTGCGTCTCGTTTTGTAATAACTTGTTTTTTAATAATCTATGTACACCTCGTTTTGCAATAACTCGCTGATTTTTTAGATCATCTCCACACACCTCCAACTTGCAGGCCGTTTTACAACAACTTACTGATTTTTTAGATCGTCTTTATGTATACAATTTGCTGATACTATGTTCACAACTTGTTGTTATTCAGTTTTCACAAACTTGCTACATAATAATATGGAATTTGGTAGACATTACATAAATTTGCAACATAATCACATGAACTTGCCACAAGATGCCATAAATTTTGCTACGGACCAGCGTGCCTAGCAGTTCTGAGCCAGTTGCCATCTTGCGTGTTCATCCCGTCCATCCATTCTCGCATGTGGAAGGTGAGCCGGTCCCGCAAGATAGACCAATCCCGTCCAGTTGCTATCTTGCGTGTTTATTCTCACGTGTGGAAGGTCGTAATATGTTTTGGCCCCTAGTAGAGCCCCGATGCTTCACCTGCCCGCCGCCACCGACAGCCCTGAAGTCGCACCTGCCCGCCGCCACCGACGGCCCTGAAGTCGCACCTGCCCGCCGCTGTCAGAGGAGGCGTCCGCCGCGTGGAGCGAGTCTACGCAGGCACGCACCCAAGACAACGTGCATGGCGGATCGGTGGTACCCCGCAGCCGTCCATGGCAAGCGCGACCGAGGCAAGTTGGCAGCGGTTGGGGAAGAATAGGAAGGAGGGTAAAATGGACATTTCTCCTTCATGTTAGCTCCTGTTACACTTAAAACAGACGGTAGTGGCACCAGAGTCCAGGTAGAAGTTGACTGGGAGCATAGGAGGCGCAAAACTTTTCTAATGGAATATATGGGATTGCCAACTCTTTCAATGTGAAAGTGCATCTAAGCCTTACTCTCTTTGTTTTGGTGACATATGACAAAACAATCTTTTGATCTAACATGTTCACTAAGTGTATGACAGGAAGTGATATAATAAAATTTGTGTAATGTGCGTCCATGTATTATCAAAACTTACACAAGGTTGACAAGACATGGATATTAATCTCTCATGAATTTATATGATATCTAAGTGGTGGCAATGGCTTGGAAGAGAAGAACTTGTGCTATTTGCTCTCATGTTCATCATATACATTCAAGTGCACAAGTCAAGAAGGTGACTCAAAGCAAGTGCTTTATTAGTATTTTATTTTGCTTTGGGATAGGAAAAGTCGTACTATTAAGAGGGATCAAGTTTTGGAATGTGGTTGCCTTTTTCTTTATTTTTTTTCCTAAAGCCATTCACCAAATACTTCATTTATACACCTTTCTATAATCTGCTAACTCAGAGTATCCAAGTCAGTATCTGACCCAGCTCCTCTGTCTAGTGCTCTATATGTTTATTCTGCCAACTCAGAGTATCCAGGTCAGTATCTGACCCAGCTCCTCTGTCCAATTCTTTGTTGCTGAGTCTGCGAACTCAGAGTATCTGAGTTAGTATCTGACCCAGCGTCTCTGTCTGGTTCACTGCCTACCAGTTCAAATCCAACTCAGATACTCCAGGTTAAACCAGAGACTCCAGGTCTGCGCAGATTTGTGTATAACGGCTCTATTCGTGAGGGGGAGTATATATACTCCTTCTTCCACCTCTAGCACTCTCTCTTGCTCATTCCAAACCAAACCCTAGACCAAGAATACACAAAAAAATTTGAATCCCCACTTCCTTCCCCTTGTGCTTGCTCTTGTGAGATTCTTGGGGTTGAGAAGGAGGGTGAAGATCTCAAACTCGTGCTCCTCCCTTGTGCCTCTCTCTTTGCTTGGGCCCTTTGGTGTTCTTGAGGCAAGTTCATTCCGCGATTTTGATTTGTTACTCTTGGAGTGAAGAACTCCTAGACGACTAGCGGTCGCCCGGGAGCTCTCAAGGTTGTTGTGAGAAGCTCCGGGAAGTTTGTATCTCCCCGTGAAGATTGAGTAAGTCCCCTATTGCTTTGTGCGATTTGGGGGTGAGGAAAGGGTTGAAGACCCGGCCCTTTGTGGGCTCCTCAACGGAGACGTACGGACTCCTTAGTGGAGTGCCCGAACTTCGGATTGCAAATACTTGTCTCTTTGTGTTGTGATTTACTTGTTCATATTTCATTGCTACAATTTAAGATTTCACCCGATCTACTTGTGAGCTTGATTCTAGGTGAAGGGACCACAAGGGAACTAACCAAGGCATCATTCTCCAACTTTTGGTTCAAGTAGAATCATCTATTTTGGTTGTTTACTTTGAATTTCGTAGCACTATCTATACAGGTTCAGATACTCTGGTTTAACTCGGAGTATCTGGGTCTGCAGACTTATCCGCTGTCTAGTTTGTTTAAATTTTCAGATAATCGCCTATTCACCCCCTTCTAGGCGACACTTAAGATCCTCTCAATTGGTATCAGAGCCTAATCCTCGTGATTAGCGCTTAACCGCATGAGGAATGTCGACCGTGGCCGAGACAACCGGCCCCAAGAACGGAAAGGAGGTCCTCATCGAAGAAGAAGATGATCTTGTCTCTTTCGATCTTAGCTCAAGCTCAGATGAAGAAAAGGAGAGTGAAGATGATGTCCAAAAGCAAATAAAGAAGATGGCCAAGGAGATGGCTAAGAAGGCGCTAAAGAAGATGACCAAGAAGCTCGTGGCCAAGGTGGAAAAGAAGATGGAGAAGAAGTCGGAGTCCACTTCATCACCAAAGAAGTCAAAGTCGTCAAGCAACAAGAAGTTCACTCAAATTCCTTTTGACTACTCAAGTTTGACTAATGCCCCTTCTTCTAATTTCACTTCCGTACCCATTGGCAAGGCACCTATTCTAGATAGGTTAAACTATGCCGATTGGGCTTCCGATATGAAGACGCATTTAATCTCTTTGCACCCAAGTCTTTGGGAGATTGTGGTTGTAGGTGTGAACATTCCCAAGAAGGATGAATTGATCACTTCCGAGATGATGCAAGACCTACACCGCAATGCTCAAGCTGTCCGCATACTCAACAATGGATTGAGTGAAGAAGAACGCCGCAAGGTCAAAGGCATGGAGATTGCAAAGGAAATTTGGGACAAGCTTCAATTGGCTCATGAAGGTGATCGCAAGGCCAAGCTTGGAAAGATTGAGCTCATACAAGGAGAATTAGATAACTTTGTGTTGTTGAAGGGAGAAACTCTCCAAGAGTTGTTTGATAGATTCATGGAACTCATCAACAAAATAAGAGCCCTTGGTAGTGAAGAGTGGGATGATGAGAACAAAGTTGCAAGAAGATTTCTTAGAGCCTATCAAGTAAAGAACATGACGCTTGCAACAATCATTAGAGAACGTGATGACTTTGAAGCCATTGATGCCCACACATTGCTTGGGAAGCTTCAACACCATGAGATGACGGATCAAGCGGCAATTGCGGCTGCCGGAAGGATACCAAATGCAATTGTGCCAAATGAAGGTGAAAGCAAAGGAGTGCCTCTCCAAGCCACAAATGAAGTGGAAACTAGCAAGTCAAGCAAAGCTAAGAAAAACAAGAAAGTGGTTGAAGAGTCATCAAGTGATGATAGTTCGGATGATGAAGATCAAGATGTGGCTATGTTCATCAAGACCTTCAAGAAAATGATGAGAGGTGGAAGCAAGTATAAGAAAAGGTATGGTGACAAGTACAAAAAAGACAAGTACAAGAAGAGAAGGTGCTATGAGTGTGGTGAGTTTGGACACTACATAGCCGATTGTCCTAAAAAAGAAGGAAGAGTCAAAGGAGAGGAAGAAAGATAAGTACAAGGAAGACAAAAGCAAGAGCTACAAGAAGAAGCAACGTGGCTATGCTCATGTAGGTGAAGAGTGGGATTCGGATGATGAGAGCTCAAGTTCCGATGATGAAGGGATAGCAAGTGTCGCTATCCACAAGGCTTCACCGACCCCACGCCTCTTCACCAACCTCTCCGACGATGAGGATGACAACACCCTCACTTGCCTTATGGCAAAAGGAAGGAAGGTACAATCCGATGACTCATCCTCTAGTGATGATGAAGAACGTAGTTCAAAACAAAATATGATAAAAGAATTTGGGCTAAATGGCTATAACATAATCAAGAACCTAATGAAGAAACTAGAGAAAAGGGAAATGACTCTTGACAAGCAAGAGGACTTGCTTATCCTTGAAAAGGAAAGAAACCTTGCTTTAGAAAAGTCATTAGCCGAGGACAGGGAGAAGATGGAAGAATTGACTAGGGAGCTATCTCTAGTCAATTCTACCATAGAGGAAAAGGATGAAAATCTTGCTAAGGCAAATTCCTCCATGGATAACCTAAAGAGTGCTAATATTGAACTTCAAGAGAGTCTATCAAGCTTGAATGTCCGATTCAAGGACCTTGAGATACAATATAGCACACTTTGGGAAACCACTTCTTCTACTCCACCGGCAATCCTTGACTCTAATGTCTCCACTAGTAATGGTTGTAATCGGTGTTATAATCATGATATGGATGCTTGTATCACTAATCATGAGAAGATAGGAATGTTAGAGCATAAAGTGAAGACACTCTTGCTAGCAATGAAGGATGACTTGTTCACAAAACAAGATGGAACAAAAAAAGAGGAACTTATGGCTCCTTCAACAAGGGGCAACAAAGGAAAGGCGGGACTTAGCCTCAAGGATGTGGCTAATCCACTTGTAATAATCAATGGGCGAGAGTGCTCCACATGGAAGAAAGGAACAACATTGCATGATGTGATGAACAAGATCCACTCACCTTCCACAACTACTTCCATATCACTAGAAAAGGTGAAGAAGGGCAAGCAAGCAATCGAACAAGCCAAGTCAACCAAGCAAGAAGAGACCCAAGTTCCCATTTCAAGATCCTATGCTTGTGATTATATGTTGACTTGGGACCATCGTGGTAAAATGGTCATCAAGTATGTGGGTGCCTACACAAAGAAAACCATGATCAAACGGAGTGTGTGGGTGCCCAAGGCTCTTGTGACTAACTCTCAAGGACCCAAATCTATTTGGGTACCTAAATCTCGAGCTTAATTTGTTTTGTAGGACTACTCCTCCGGCGGATCGAGTTGGGTGCTTGATAGTGGATGCACACATCATATGACCGGAGAGAGAAACATGTTCAACTCCTTGCAACTAACACATGATTCACAAGAAATTGTCTTTGGTGATAGTGGCAAGGGTGAAGTTCTAGGTCTTGGTAACATTTCTATCTCCAATGATCAATCCATTTCTAATGTATTATTGGTTGATTCGTTGAGTTACAATTTGTTATCCGTGTCACAACTTTGTGAGATGGGTTACAATTGTCTCTTTACGAATGAGGGTGTGCAAATCCTTAGAAGGGAGGATTCCTCTATTGCTTTTACGGGTCGCTTGAAGGGCAAACTTTATCTTGTTGATTTCACAACAACTAAGGTGACGCCCGTGACTTGTTTAGTGGTAAAATCTGATATGGGTTGGCTTTGGCATCGCCGACTAGCCCATGTTGGCATGAGGAACTTGGCCAAACTTCTAAAGGGTGAGCACATCCTAGGACTAACAAATGTTGTGTTTGAGAAAGATAGGGTGTGTGGAGCATGTCAAGCGGGAAAGCAAGTTGGAGTACTACATCCCGCAAAGAACATCGTGTCAACCACAAGGCCATTGGAATTGCTACACATGGATCTCTTCGAACCCGTTGCTTACATTAGCATCGGCGGTAATAAATATGGCTTAGTTATTGTTGATGATTTTTCTCGCTTCACTTGGGTGTTCTTTTTGCATGATAAGAGTGAAGTACAAGAAACGCTCAAGAAGTTCATGAGAAGAGCACAAAATGAATTTGAAGTGAAGATCAAGAAAATAAGAAGTGACAATGGAAGAGAATTCAAGAATACCGGAGTAGAAGAATTTCTAGATGATGAAGGAATCAAGCATGAGTTTTCGGCCCCTTACTCTCCTCAACAAAATGGTGTTGTGGAGAGGAAGAACCGAACTCTTATTGATATGGCAAGGACTATGCTTGATGAGTACAAGATTTCGGATCAATTTTGGGCCGAAGCCGTCAACACCGCATGTCATGCAATCAACCGGCTTCACAAAATCATGAAGAAAACCGCCTACGAACTTCTAACCGGTAACAAACCTAACGTGTCATACTTTAGAGTCTTTGGGAGTAAGTGTTTCATACTTAACAAGAAACCCAAAAGCTCTAAGTTTGCACCGAAGGTAGATGAAGGATTTCTATTGGGTTATTGCTCAAATGCCCACGCCTATCGTGTCTTCAACAAAACCACCGGTTGTGTTGAAGTAGCGAGAGACGTGACATTTGATGAATCTAACGGCTCTCAAAAGGAGCAAGTTGACTTACATGTGTTAGGTAATGAAGAACCTCCATGCAAAGCTATTAAGAACCTAACTCTAGGTGAAATCAAGCCTCAAGCAAATCAAGTGCAAGAAAATGGTAAAAATGAAGATGAACCACCCTTGTCAATAAGGGTGGACCCTCATAAGCCACAAGATGGTCAAGATCAAGGAAGAGCTCTTGGTGACGATCAAGAGCAAAACCAAGATCAAGATCACAATGATGAAGGGCCACATGTTGACCAAGGAAATGATGAGGATGGACCAATTCAACGTCAAGATCAAAGACCACACCCAAGAGTGCACCAAACTATCCAACGGGACCATCCCGTTGACAACATCCTTGGGAGTATTCGAAGAGGGGTAACTACTCGTTCTCGTTTAGCAACCTTTTGTGAATTTTACTCGTTTGTCTCCTCTTTGGAACCTCTTAAGGTAGAGCAAGCACTTGAAGATCCAGATTGGGTATTGGCAATGCAAGAAGAATTGAACAACTTCAAGCGAAATGAAGTCTGGTCCTTAGTGGAAAGACCAAATCAAAATGTGATTGGAACCAAATGGGTCTTCCGCAACAAGCAAGATGAGCATGGCGTGGTGACTAGAAACAAGGCACGGTTGGTGGCTCAAGGCTTTAACAAGGCACGGTTGGTGGCTCAAGGCTTTACTCAAGTAGAAGGTTTGGACTTTGGAGAGACGTATGCACCCGTGGCAAGGCTTGAGTCAATTCGGATCCTTATAGCCTTTGCCACGCACCACAACTTCAAGTTGTACCAAATGGACGTCAAGAGTGCCTTCCTCAATGGGCCAATCCAAGAGTTGGTATATGTGGAGCAACCACCAGGCTTTGAAGATTCAAAGAATCCACACCACGTCTACAAGCTCCATAAGGCGCTCTATGGGTTCAAGCAAGCCCCAAGAGCATGGTATGAATGCCTTAAGGATTTTCTCTTAAAAAATGGCTTTGAAATAGGGAAAGCCGACTCTACCCTCTTCACTCGTAAATTCAATGATGATTTATTTGTGTGCCAAATATATATCGATGATATAATATTTGGTAGTACTAATAAGGCTTTTTGTGATGAGTTTAGTAAAATCATGACTAAAAGGTTCGAGATGTCCATGATGGGTGAGCTCAAGTTCTTCCTCGGATTTCAAATCAAACAACTTAAGGAATGGACGTTCCTATGTCAAACCAAGTACATACAAGACATGCTCAAGAAGTTTGACATGGAGAGCGCGAAACCCGTCAATACACCCATGACAACAAAAGGGCATCTCGACCTCTATGAAGAAGATAAGGGTAAAAGCATCGACCAAAAGGTATATCGCTCCATGATTGGATCTCTACTTTATTTGTGTGCATCTAGGCCCGATATTATGCTTAGTGTGTGCATGTGTGCATGGTTTCAAGCTAACACGAAAGAATGCCACTTGGTAGCCGTTAAGAGAATTTTGAGATATCTAGTTCATACACCAAACCTTGGCTTGTGGTATCCCAAGGGCTCCACTTTCGACCTTTTTGGCTATTCCGATTCGGATTATGCCGGTTGCAAAGTTGATCGGAAGAGTACATCGGGGACATGCCAATTTCTTGGTCGGTCTTTGGTGTGTTGGAGCTCCAAGAAACAAACTAGTGTTGCACTATTCACCGCCGAGGCCGAGTATGTTGCAGCTGGCGCTTGTTGTGCTCAACTACTCTGGATGAGGCAAACCTTGAGAGACTTTGGTTGTGAGTTTAGCAAGATCCCTCTCTTGTGTGACAATGAGAGTGCGGTCAAGCTTACAAACAACCCGGTGCAACACGCACGCACCAAACACATAGACATCCGACACCACTTCTTGAGAGACCACGAAGCCAAAGGAGATATCGCAATCCGTCATGTGAGTACCGAAAACCAACTAGCCGATATCTTCACCAAACCCCTTGACGAGGAAAGATTTTGTGCTTTAAGGAGTGAACTAAATATCTTGGATTCTCGTAACGTGGAGTGATTCCTTGCACATACTTGATTGTTTCAGATTTATTAGTTTCTTTTCATTCTTTGAAAAATCTAGTTATATGTGCCTTTGTGAAAATATTTGGTTCTTGACCTTTTGGGTCAAAAGATTTGTTAACGATCATTGTTTTGTAATGTTGATTGTTGGCTGATCGTTCGTGTGATAAATCCCCTATATGTCCATACAATAATTTCCTACCTTTTATCTCTTTAAGTTCTCTCTCAAATTCTCTCCAAGACTCTGCTTTGAAAACTATCAAAATCCTCTCTAAAAGTCGTCTTAAACTCTTGCAAAATTCCTTCACAAAATTTCTATATAAACCTTTTGAAAAGTCTAAAAATCTGTTCAAAATTCGTTCCTAGTCAATTCTATCTCAGATCAACTAAGAGGAATGAAAATATCAGCTTTATATATCTCTTCTAGCAGTTTTGAATGTTTCTGGACAGAGAAACCCGCTTGGAGGGTAACCTGGATGGTCTGAGTCAATATCTACTCTAGCCTCTCTGTCCCTTCCTCGATCTTTTCTCAGCCTCACTCGAGAAGAGCGACCAGAGGTCAGGGCAGACTATCCAAGCCAGCATCCAAGCGCCGCTCTCTGCCTCTCCTCGCGGGCATTAAAAAAAGTCCGAACTTACCTTTTGCCTCTGTCTCTGTTGTCCGAACTCAGCTTTTCTAAAAAAAAAAAAACTCTGTCTCTAACGTCCGATCTCATGTCCGAACTCTAACGTTCGATGTCCGAACTTAGCTTTATAAAAAAAAATAAAAAAAACCCCTCTGTCTCTGATGTCCGAACCTTTGTCCGAACCGATGTCCGATCTTAGCCGTAAAAAAAAAAAAAAACTCCGCCTGGACTTCTCTCGCGAGTCTTCTCTCCGAGGCTCTTTCTGATGCATGCACTTTGCCTCTCTCTCGTTCTTTTTTTTCCTCTCTCGAGACCTTTCTTCAACATCGGTCCCCTGCTCTGCTGTCGCTCTCCATCTGCTCCTGCTCCGCGCTGGTGGAAGTCAATCCCTGCAGCTGTGCTCTGCACGTGCGCTGCGTGTGGATCCCCTATCCCGCTCGTGTGTGGTGCCGAGCTGTTGTTGCGTTCAAAGCTCCTTCTTGGAGGTATTTTTTTTAATCAGCTTTCTCTCATCTCGATCTGTAAGGTCATGCCAAATCCCGAGATTATCTTTGGTGGCAAGTTAGATCAGTGGAGATTAATTTATTCCCACCTCGGATTTAGTCTTAATCAACTTTTTCTCTCTCTAGAGTTTGGGGTGGGTGAACAGTTGGTATGAACTCGTACAGACTGTTTTTCTTATCCACCTCTGCTCTCTTTTTTTCATCGATCCGTTCTTTTATCTTTAATCCCGCTCTTCATACTCTCTCATGCAGCATTATGGTTAGGGAAAGAAAACCTTCTGCGGTGGTCAGTGAGGACAGTGAGGAGGCTCCTCCTAAAAGGGTTCAACGGGTTGTGCGAAAGGTTCAACATTCCGCCAACAAACGAGCTGGCCCTCTCGCTGTCTCCGGCAACGCTGTTATGCCACCTCAGGCTAGCAGTAGCCATGCTCAGGACAAAGGCGAGGAACCTCCAGTTCCATCTCAAGGCAATGTTGCTCAGGTTTCTGCAGCTCCACGGAAAGAAGATGAGCCTGCTCTTTCCTTGCATAGTTGCCGTCGCATAGCTCCTGATATTTTCACCCATCCTTCCAAACCCAAGGACTATGGTCATAAATCAGTAGGTGTTTATGAGAAAAGATGGGAACCTCCAGTGGATGATGGTGATAGCATGTTTCTTAACGATCATAGATTCCATACTTTGTTTCAATGTGACTTCTATGACTCGGTAATCATTGAAAGAAAAGATGCTATCACTAATCAAAAATGGATACATTGGACTCATTGTGAGAGTATGCATGACCCAGCTTTAGATGCAGCTCTAGCTAAGCTCATAGAGAAAGGAATGAAAGATATTATGTGCATGCCATATGATTGGAGTGAGGAGGTCATTGCTCAATTTTACTCCACTGTTTGGTTTGAGAAAGCTCACAATACCATCATGCATTTCATGATTGAGGGTAAAAAATATCAAGTGACATACACTCAATTTAGAGATATCCTTGGTTTTGATAAGGCCGATACTGCAAAATCTAGGCCAAGGGTGCATGCTTTAAGGAAAATACCCGCTCATGATCTAGCTCATATGTTTTATGAGGGTACAAAAGTTGGTGATTATGGGAGTACACAACATCTGCTGCCATACTACAAGTATTTGCACTCCCTTATAAGGTCTACAATTGCTCCAAAATCTGGAGATTTGTCTCACCTTCAGACCATAATCAAGTCACTTCTCACTTTCTTCTCTGAGCATGGTTCAAAGTTTAGTGTGTTTGATTTTATTTGAGAAGAGATAGTGGCATGTGCTTGCAATTCTCTTAAGACTAGAACTCATGCACCATATCTTATGAAGATGATTGAGGAAGTGACTAACAAGAACTATGTGAAAGAAATTACACATGAATGCTATAGAGTGAAGAAGATCATCCCTCGTCACTCGGTTGATGTGCAGTTGGGTTCTTCACCTCCAGTGCCTCCTTTTCACCTTGGCACTTCTAGGGCTGCTACAAATAAGAGGTCCCTTGGTGCTAATATCTCTAGTAGTACCTTCATGACTAGAGCTCTCAAATCAATTTTTAAGGTGTGCTTTCACAATGCTACAGAAATCAGAGAGGAAAGGGTGAGAACAAACAAAGTGTTGAAAAAGATTGATGAGAGACATCAGAAAATATTCACTAAGCTGAATCTCACGCCTCCTACTTCTCCTCTTGTTGATAATGATGCAGTTCCTCCTATGCCTCACTTTGATGATCCATTTCTGTTTTATGAGAACATGGAAAATAAATGTGCAGAGGAGTTGAATGAGGGCAACGATGAAGCTGTGGTTGATGATGAGGAAAATGGAAATACCACCGATGAAGATATGAATGAGGACTAGTTGGATTTCCTTCCCTTTTTGGTGCTCAATGCCAAAGGGGGAGAGTTCTTTTGGTTCAGCTTGTGTGTGGTACTTTGGGCTGATGTTCTTTTGTGAAAAGATGATGATGAGTTGTTAATTTTGTTGATGAAGACTGTTATTACATTGCTGCCATGTTATTTTTCTCTTTATCAAATGCTTTGGAGAGCAAATCATGTCCTTTCTAAGTCTCTTTTATGAACTCTATCTATTCCTATTATTTATGGACATGTATGGACCAATATAATGATCTTAGGATGTAATACTATTTAAGACTTGCTAAGGAATCTAATGCTAGTTTGACCTAATGACCATTTATGCTAGCATTTGTGTGGTGCTTGTTTTATTTTATTTTTAATGTGTGATATACATGTCATATGCATTCTCTTGTGGGTTTGGAAGCTACTCTTGGACAAGTGCTACTTGACCTTTTATGTCAAGTTTGTAGATTCATTTCATATAATCTATGCAATTGTCCAGGGAGAGCTTTGTTGTTGATTTATTTATTTGATCAATTTTTATTCCAAGATTGTGTTGTCATTGTTCACCAAAAAGGGGGAGATTGAAAGTGCATCTAGGCCTTACTCTCTTTGTTTTGGTGACATATGACAAAACAATCTTTTGATCTAACATGTTCACTAAGTGTATGACAGGAAGTGATATAATAAAATTTGTGTAATATGCGTCCATGTATTATCAAAACTTACACAAGGTTGACAAGACATGGATATTAATCTCTCATGAATTTATATGATATCTAAGTGGTGGCAATGGCTTGGAAGAGAAGAACTTGTGCTATTTGCTCTCATGTTCATCATATACATTCAAGTGCACAAGTCAAGAAGGTGACTCAAAGCAAGTGCTTTATTAGTATTTTATTTTGCTTTGGGATAGGAAAAGTCGTACTATTAAGAGGGATCAAGTTTTGGAATGTGGTTGCCTTTTTCTTTATTTTTTTTCCTAAATCCATCCACCAAATACTTCATTTATACACCTTTCTATAATCTGCTAACTCAGAGTATCCAAGTCAGTATCTGACCCAGCTCCTCTGTCTAGTGCTCTATATGTTTATTCTGCCAACTCAAAGTATCCAGGTCAGTATCTGACCCGGCTCCTCTGTCCAATTCTTTGTTGCTGAGTCTGCGAACTCAGAGTATCTGAGTTAGTATCTGACCCAGCGTCTCTGTCTGGTTCACTGCCTACCAGTTCAAATCCAACTCAGATACTCCAGGTTAAACCAGAGACTCCAGGTCTGCGCAGATTTGTGTATAACGGCTCTATTCGTGAGGGGGAGTATATATACTCCTTCTTCCACCTCTAGCACTCTCTCTTGCTCATTCCAAACCAAACCCTAGACCAAGAATACACAAAAAAAATTTGAATCCCCACTTGCTCCCCCTTGTGCTTGCTCTTGTGAGATTCTTGGGGTTGAGGAGGAGGGTGAAGATCTCAAGCTCGTGCTCCTCCCTTGTGCCTCTCTCTTTGCTTGGGCCCTTTGGTGTTCTTGAGGCAAGTTCATTCTGCGATTTTGATTTGTTACTCTTGGAGTGAAGAACTCCTAGACGACTAGCGGTCGCCCGGGAGCTCTCAAGGTTATTGTGAGAAGCTCCGGGAAGTTTGTATCTCCCCGTGAAGATTGAGTAAGTCCCCTATTGCTTTGTGCGATTTGGGGGTGAGGAAAGGGTTGAAGACCCGGCCCTTTGTGGGCTCCTCAACGAAGACGTACGGACTCCTTAGTGGAGTGCCCGAACTTCGGATTGCAAATACTTGTCTCTTTGTGTTGTGATTTACTTGTTCATATTTCATTGCTACAATTTAAGATTTCACCCGATCTACTTGTGAGCTTGATTCTAGGTGAAGGGACCACAAGGAAACTAACCAAGGCATCATTCTCCAACTTTTGGTTCAAGTAGAATCATCTATTTTGGTTGTTTACTTTGAATTTCGTAGCACTATCTATACAGGTTCAGATACTCTGGTTTAACTCGGAGTATCTGGGTCTGCAGACTTATCCGCTGTCTAGTTTGTTTAAATTTTCAGATAATCGCCTATTCACCCCCTCTAGGCGACACTTAAGATCCTCTCACAATGGCGTGTATGGAATGGACTCTTAATAGAGTGAGATCACCTTCGGGCGTGGATATGGGCGTGACCGGTTCCGTGTGGGCAACGGAGCGCGTTGTCGTCATTCTTCTTCCGCCTTGGGCAAGTTGGCAGCGGTTGGGGAAGAATAGGAAGGAGGGTAAAATGGACATTTCTCCTTCTTGTTAGCTCCCGTTACACTTAAAACAGAAGGTAGTGGCACCAGAGTCTAGGCAGAAGTTGACTAGGGGCATAGGAGGCGCAAAACTTTTCTAGTGATATATATGGGATTGCCAACCCTTTCAATGGCGTGTATGGAATGGACTCTTAATAGAGTGAGATCACCTTCGGGCGTGGATATGGGCGTGACCGGTTCCGTGTGGGCAACGGAGCGCGTTGTCGTCATTCCTCTTCCGCCTTGGCCATCTCTTCTTGTCAGCGGTGCTCTTCCTCCTCTCGGCAACATTGCTCCTCCTAGGGATCGTCCCTTATGTTGCCGTACGATGGGGTGGTGGTGTCAGCCATCGGTGTCGGTGAGGACGGCGGTGGCTCTTCCAATCACTAGAGCACCAGTTGATCAGGACCTCTGTGGGGCTAGGGTTTGACGGTGGCTAATTGTGTTTGTGTCCGTGCTAGCTCCTAGTGCCCTTTATATGGCGCACTTTGATAGGGGCCACAACCAAAAGTGAAGGTTGTGCCCTCGATAGAGTGCAAAATCAGACCCGGCTCGGTCAAGTGACCGAGCCCGAGAACACATATATTAACAACCGATTGCCTGCCACTACCACCATTCTAGCTACCATCAGCCATCCCTTTAGGACGAAGAGTGCGTGGCCAACCTTGACCACTATTAACTTCGAACACGGAACCTCAGACCCTAGCCCTATGGGAGGCAGAGGAGGGGAGGAGAATGAGAGTGAACGGTACCACGGTAGTGACCGGTGGTGGAGGGAAGGAAGGAAGAAGGTCCTCGGGGACTTAATGGGCCAAAAATGATGAAAGAAAATGGGAAAGGGATGGGTGGAAGGACTCGGTGCACCATTGTACTGAAAGATTGCGAATCACAACTATATTAATTTAGTATTCATAGATAACAAAAACATCCTTTCACAAATATATAAAGATGCCTATATGTATGTACATATCAGTTGATGCAAAAGGCCGTGGACCCATAGCGATATTCGTTATCAGAAAAGAACATTGGGACGTGAAAACGTAGTAGTGGATTATTGATAGAAATGTGGTCAATTCCAGGCGAGAAAACAGGGCAAGCAAACAAGCACTTTCGACAAAAAGGAAAATGTTATACGCAATTTTATCCACATGGAAAAAGAAAGGAAAGAAAAGGACGACCATATGATGAGGTGGCTGCGAGAAGTTCTGGGGACGCGAAGAACCATAATCTACTTCAGAAATATATATGGATGGAGCATACTAATTTATAATAATATAAAACGTGTAAACTAAACCAAGAGAGACGATTAAAAGTTGAAACACATGAAGGTCAACCCAAGATCAACATATATATACTAATAATAACTAACAACCAGCATGACCAAAACAAACTCGATCAATGAACAGATTGATTGCACAACTACTTCTAATTCAGCTAGCTAGCTAGTACTACTAGCTACAGATTTGCCATCGTGCTAATAATATAGCCGGCAATAATAAGCCGAAACTCAATTAGGAGCAAGCTTGCCTAAGCTAATTAATCTCAGCTGGGAGTGGCCTAGAGCACATCAGAGCATGGTGGGTGATGGGTGGTAGCTGGAGGCTGGAGCACGGGCACGGGCATGGCCCTAAGCGTGGGTGGAGAGCGCGGCGAGGCTTCGTCGGCAGCGCGCGCAGGAGAACTTGCGCTTGTTCTTGACGCACAGCGGCAGGCAGCAGAGGACCCGCCGCACGCTCTCCACGTCCGTGGCCACCACCGCGCCGCCGCACCGCGGGCACGCCCCCGGCGCCTTCTGCTGCCCCGTCACCGTCTCCTCCTCCAGCCCGCAGAACGACGCCGCCATTGCCGTTGCCATCCCTGCTACTGCTGCTGCTATCTGTTCTTGATGATGAAACCAGCTGGTGGATGAGAGAGAGAAGTGGGAGAGATGATGAGATATAAGGCTGGAGCCAACGGCTCCTCCAAATGTCTCTCTCATATACTGTGCATAATTAATTTTGGTACGGTAGACAGAGAAAAAAGTAGTTGAAACAGTGGATAGAAGATGGAGGATAGAAAAGCTGTATGATTCAGCCTAACACAAGTAGGCACAGGCAAGATCGTTGTGATGGTCATGTGAACGAAGGTGTGTGCCTGCCCTGCCGCCGCTCAGCCTTTTGTTTGGTTTGACCTGCTTGGCTTGTCGCTGGCTCGCACAGCACGCGCTCCCTACACAGTGCGGCAGCTGGATATCCGTGGCATCCAGGTGTAAGATATGTCCACAAATGGATTGGTCCATGGATCCGAAAGCCGTGATTACTTCTTGCATTCGGCCGGGGAAGGCCATATATGGGGGAACATATCTTATGTACTATACTTGGAAAGGTCTTTGGTTGTCGTTTACAATTATTAGACCAGCGGCGCTTTGTTTACCTAATTTTGAAGTGTCAAGTAGGTAGGATAATGGCAAAACCAAGTAACTTTTCTGCAACAGCTTTGCTTAATTAATTTATTATATACAAACTCCCACGGTCCTAAATTATAAGGGGTTCTAGTCCTATATTAAATTCACTCATTACTTCATTATGTATATTATGTATGTTCAATAAGTATCCATTCATCAATATTTATATAAATGTGAACGGATAAAAAGAGGGCTAATTTTTTTTATAAATTGAGGCGGCCAGAATAGTACAATACTCTTGTAATATATCTAAACTAGTGCTTATTTTTGCTGGTCAACGTTAATTCGATTTGTTTCAACATTCAGGTTTGATAATTGGTTTGTTTCTTTCAAGCAACCAACCGTTGGTCTTCTAAGCAAGCTTGAGACTTAAATTAATGGAAGAAGAAAAGAAGATCATGGTTGATTTCATTGGGCTTAGAAAAAAAGGGTTGCATTGACTCCACATCCCATCACCCATCTTAACTAGCCTTTTTAGACATATATATGCCCACAGGTGTCCAGTATATATCGTGTGAAAACAACATGAAGCTTGGTACGGTGGTTGCTTTTCCAGCTTATCCACAAGTCTAATCGGCCTGCTTTAATTTGGACAAGAAGGATATGCATGCCTACCCCTCGTTTATTAATATATGCGAAAATGACAGTTTTCTAGAATGTGCTTCATTAAGTAGAAGAAGAGAAGAAAAAATAAAATAAAATCTTATTAGGCTATCCCCAATGGACAAGTAAAATGGACTGCCTATAACATTGTTTGACACTATAGCGCTACCGTAGACAGAAAAAAAATAGTTGTAATAGTGGATGAATAGAGATAGACAATGGATATGGATATCTCCATTAGAATGGTCTTATGACAAACTCACTTAAAAGACAAAGACACTGTAAAGACGATCTCACATAAAAGACAAACATAATATAAGAAGAAAACGAGATAAAACATCACTACACGGCCAGAGAAGCCACCTAGATCTTTACAAACAACTCAAATCACCATGTGACACCAAAGACCTACATAAAACATCACTACGAAGCCAAAGAGTCAGCCTAGCTTTCTTCTAAGAAATACAAAGATCCATAGGAAGGCATCGACAACCTAACACTAGCAAACCACTTAGACAGTCTAAGAGGCGCAGACGACTTTAGCGCATCGACACCTTTAGAAAGGGAACGACCCCCATCTACGACATCGCAGCAGCCTGTTGCTGCCCCCATCGCCTCTTACTATTGCGCTAGCATGGCAAGTAATTTCCTCGGCTCGTCCTAGGGCGATGAAACTATATGTTATTTTATAAGTTTTATAATGATTGGTATTAATGTGAGTTCTCCATTTAACAAGATCTAATGGCTTAAAAAATAGAAAGTACTAATCCAAAAATACTGATTAGTGGAAAAGTACGAAAAAATGGGACCAGTACCAATTGGAGGTGGAACCAGTATCAAAATATTTTTTGGTTTTCCCAAAATATAAAGGTAGAAAGGAAATTTCCCATTAGTCGATCCTGTCAGTCCGAACTCCGAACACCGCCTCCCCGACACCCCCCGCAGCCGCCGCGTGCCACCACCTCTCCCCGCAGCTGCTCGAAGGCCAGCCGCCGGTGCCGCGCTCCGGAGTCCGGATCCCGACCCCGCTGGACCTGGTGGCCGGGTCCTGGTTCCACCGTCACTCCGCCGGCCGGCGCAGCCACAGCCCGCCCGCGCCTCCCGTCCCTCCCGCCGGCACCCCCGTAAGCCCGCTATGCCACCCTCCCTGGCCCCAGCCCTCCGCTTCATGACGGCCTGTGCAGCTGCTCGCCGTGAGATTGCGTCGCGACGCGCCACCGCCTTGCATCCGCTCGCGGCAATAGTTCGCCGCGCCGCACTGCTCCACAGCTGCTCGCCCTCTTGCGTGCGCGCGGCGACGCCGGAGAGCCCTCGTCGTCCGTCGCCCTATCCTGAGCCATGGCACGGTGTCTGTGGTCGCGCTAGTAGGGGGTCCGATCCCGTCGTCCGCCTGCCTCCTGTCATGGTGCGCAGGCGTCGCCGCCGCGTTGGACGCTCCGTCGCGTGGCCCGCGGGCGCCCACCTCGACCTCGCCTACGAGCTCCCGCCAAGCGCCGCCATGCTGGCGGCATGCCTCCGCCGCCCGTGCAACCCCAGCTTCACCGTGCTCCGCACCTAGGTCTCCCACGTCCAGATTGCCGCCGACGTTGCCCAGGGGCTGGAGTGCGTCCACCACCACGCGAACACCGTCCATGGCCACATCTCGCCCTCCGCCGTCATCGTGTCCGACAGGGGCTGGATCATTTTGCAGTCTTTCTGGAATCAACATTTTTTCTGAAGCTAATGTGACTTGAGTGTGAAGTATGACCGCTTCCCTAACCGGGTAGAATATTTCTATCGTCTTGGTCAACATCAGAGAGAAAGCATATAGAGTTGTTCTTATAGATGCGCAACAGTCACTATATGTAGTATGAAAGTTTCATCTGTGTATACTGTTAGTGCCTGATTGTTTTTCATTAAACAGCAAGTGGCAGATGGGTTGTGTTGTCGTGGAATCTAATTACTTTGAGCAGAGGTATTCATGCGATTTCAAGATTGGTGATGGTTCTGCCAGATGAGCAGAGGATTTCATGAGATGTGCTTCAAGCCCCAGACCCATGTTTTGCTCTGTTTATTTTGGTATAAGTTCAAAAACGAGAAGAAGGTAATAAGTTCAAAAACGAGAAGTGGCCGGCAGAGCGGCAGCTCCTGACTCCAACGGAGGACCGCCGCGGAGGTGGCTCACGGCGTCGTGGAGTCGAGCGCAACGAAGGACACGGGGCTTCCAGAGTCGATGAGGACGAGAGAAGTTGTGGCCAGCCGCGTAGAAATTGCGATCCGATTTCACTGTAGCCTGTTACCATGTTGCCCTTGATAATATTTATTTAATTATCAGAATTTCAAAATAAAATACCCTAAAAGTACTAAGGGTACTTACTGATTATGCTAAAAGTACTAATAGTACTTTCCAATCATTGTAACATGGCTCAATGTTATTTTCAACGAGGCTGACAAAACTAATTGAATAATTTTGTCAAGGTTTATTTCATCGGTTCACTGATGGAAAAAAATGTCATTTTCATTGGTTTTGTACCTTTTTCATTACCATCTGTCTCATTAAAAAATATATGGTCCCTGTAGTGGCTTGAGGGAAACAAGTAGACAAACATGCGCTAGATTTCATCGTCCTTTATTAGGTTCGTAAGGATAGTTTATGATAACTTGATAAGGACCTCAGAAGTTTACATACACAATGAGTCCATAAGGAGAATGAGCTGGTGTGCAATTTGAAAAGATTGGGGGTAAGAGTTCTTTGGAGGCTTCTTTATGACTAGTTTTGTTGTGGAAAGAGGCAGAGAAAATAAGCTATCACCGGGTAATAAATAATGTGACAGGGTTTTATTGTGGTGTGCTTTTGGATATTTTTGCAAAATATGCCGAGGGTTTAGTACGATCTCATCTGGACTGAACATTTTGCATCCAACGTATGTGATACAATTCTTTCCCAAATACACCCTCAACAAAACTTGTTTTAAATAAAGATTGATGTATAAGTAAGCTGTTATTGAGGTACATAATCGACTTTTGTTGATCTAACACTAGAGGTCACATCATGACAGCGTGTGCCAAAATTATTCCAAAGATCGACGTGCAACAAAACGGAGGGCTACAAGCTTAGTGGCCGATAAACACAAACTGAGCTAAGAACAACAATAATTGCACGTTTGTATTTGTAAGAATTTGTGAATTTTGAAAAAAAGAACCTCCAATTGATATAAGATCAACTTGATTAAGTGGGTGTTTGGTTCTTGAGGGATATTTGAAATTTAAATAATACACACTATCCAAGAAAATGCACTTCAAGCGAGATTCTTAGATTGTGTCTATTAGACATAAAATCCGACACAAAATACAAGAGTTATTTGGTTACAAATGAGATTTTAAAAATGAAGCAAGAACCAAACACTGCCTAAATTCTAATATTACTTCCAGTTGATCTTTTTTCCAAACCTTCAATCACTCGTCTTATTCAAAAATTTTGTGCAAACATGTAAAAGTACAATAGATCCTCAAAATAATATTAACAATAAAAAATAACAAAAAGTAGACAATAACCTATGAATTTTTCGATAAACGAGTTATTGAAGTTTTGAAAAAAAAATCAACCGCATCAAATAAAAAAGAAAGGAGGGAGTATTTTAAGGAAAATGGGCCCTAAACCTTGTGTTTAGTTTCCTAATGTGATTTGGTGGTTAAAATGACAACACCAAGTGTTTTTGGTTATGTCCCAGGGTGCAAGAGATGAACTTGGGGTACAAACACCTCAAAGGATGGCTTAAAAGACACAAGAAAAGACCCAAGCTGCCATCAAGTTGCAAGCCGGTGCCCTGACTCAGCGGTCCAGCTGGCCGATCAGCAGGCCGAATTTTTCATGCACTGGACGGTCCGGTGGAGCCCCACCGGACGGTCCGGGGAGTACAAGAAGCCCCGAAGCAAAAGACTCAAGACCTGGTGCAAATATACGCACCGGACGGTCCGGGTCCAGTCCTAACACTAGACGATATAAACAGTGGAATATGAAGCGACCACGTCCAAGTGCTATAACTCACCGGATGGTCCGATGGTCCACCGGATGTTCTGGACAGAGGACTTTGCAAGATGAAGACCGAAGCTCCAACACGCACCGGACGGTCCAGCGGTGCAGCACCGGACGGTCCGGTAGTTCCAACGGTCCAATTCCAGTCCAACGATCGACTCCAACAGCTAGCCGAATGCACACACCGGACAGTTCGGTGGTCGAGCAGGAAAGGGGAGGAAGCTCCCAACAGCTAGTTTTGAGGATTGGGCTAAATAACCCTTTGTCCAGCCTCCACTTTGTGGTTGGAGACTCCAGAGCTAACACAAGTGTAGAGGCACCATATTGATCCATCTATAGAGCCATATACACACATTTGTGAGCCCAACCATCACAAGAGCGCAAGAGACACATCCTGGCATAGCTAGAGCTACCATAGCATCTTTGCTTAGGCCTAGTTGTCTTTTACGTGTCTGCGTGCATGTTCTTGGTGTATCAAGTGCGACTATAAGTCTGCGAGACCCTCCAGAGTGTGGAGTGGCCGCCACCATCTTGTGAGAGGGAGGAAGGCCCTCGGCCGGGTGGCTCTGTGAGAAGGACTCAGAAGACCCCAATGGCCTTGTCCATCCTCCAACCCCTGCGTGGGGCGAGGCCGTAGTCGGAAGGACTACACGAGAGAAAGGCTCGGGTGGGTGTGTACCGAGAATATGCAGAGACCCGATCGTGATGGCTTAACTTCCGTGGAAGTCACTTTGCCATCCTCCACCCTTGCAAAGAGCGAGGTCGTATTCCTCTAAGGACTACGCGAGAGCAAAGCCCTTTGTGGAACGCCAACGAGGAGTAGGGGGCAGAGACCGCGAGTCTCCCTGAACCTTGGAAAAAAATTTCCATGTCTTAACTTGTGTGCCATCGCCGATATCATCATCGGAAGTTTGCATTCTCCATCCTATCTTTTAGTTTTCGCATTTACATTCGTGTAATGGTGTATTTACATTTCTAGACTAACTTGATAGGTTAGTTTCTCGGTGGAATTATGTTGTAAGTTTTGACCACGGTAGAATTAGCAACACTTAGCGAAACTGTAATGCACATAGCTAGATTAATATTGCATAGGTTTTGCTTAGTAGTCATAGTTTTTAGAAAATCTTAATTTTAGAAATCCTAATTCACCTCTTCTTAGACGTCGGTCCAACCTCCAAGTATTATTATTCTTTACATGATAAAAGAAATTTATGCACTCCTAAAATGTTTGAGCCAATATGTTTTCATCAAATAATAAACAAGATGGATCTAGGGGATTGTTTGGATTTAGGCCCAAATTGGCCACACCAAACTTTGGCCAAGTTTGACCACGTTTGAATCTAAAAAAACATTTGACCAAATCACATTTTTGTTGGTAGACTTTATTAGGCGCCCAAGTAAGACCTACGAACAAAAAATTTGTATTTGGCTAAATATTTTTATAAATTCAAACATGATAATTTGGCCAATGTTTAGTCTGGCCAACTTCGGTTTCAATCTAAAAAGACCTTAGAATAGCACTGCTAACATTACTTTTTTAGGTTTCATTTGGAACGCGGGATTTTCTTCCCATTCTTACGTTTTTCTTGTAAAATTGAATTGATTTTTATAAAATTTCTGCACAATTTCTGTGAAATTCCTGCGTTTCAAACATGGCATTCTCTTTTTCGTGCAGATAATTCGTGTACGGGTGACGAATGACGTGCGCCAGTGGACCATCTGACAACGGGCCCACATGGCAGGCTGCGGCCAATAGACAGTGGCGCACGCTTCTCGAGACTGAGACCTACTGTACATTGTACATTGGACATGGACATGGACATGGACATGGACATGGACATGGACGATCGAGGTCCCCCACACGTGCTAGCAGTAGCCTCGGTCTCGCAGTGAAAATTCAGCCCGCACATGCCTAGGTCCTAGGCAATGTAGGCCGTGTATGGGCTGCTGGCCTGCTGTACGGCATCACTGCATTCCACTTTCAGAGCTGGAAGACTGGAACGGCCGAACATCTGAGGGGGTATCATGACACTTATATTATATTATATGCAAAAAATAAGAGAAGGACATCTCCTGAAAATGGTCATGAATGGGTGATGAGAAATATAGCTGATAAAACTGAATGTTACAAGATGTTTAGAATGACACCACCAATGTTTTATAGACTACATGACCTGTTAGTGCAATCTTATGGCCTCAAGTCAACATCTAAGTCTAATAGCATGGAGGCCTTAGTAATGTTCTTTTGGATGGTTGGTGCATCTCAGTCAGTCAGACAAGTAGATAATCGACTGCAAAGGTCACTAGAGACAGTGCACCGCAACTTTGGAAATGTTTTAAAATGCCTTGTCAAACTAGCTGCTGATATCATTAGGCCAGTGGACCCAGATTTCAAGACAGTACACCGGCGGTTGCAATGTCCTAGATTCAGGCCACACTTCAATGATTGTATAGGGGCAATTGATGGAACTCATGTGGAAGTTGTAGTGCCAAATGATAAAAAGGTTCAATATTTTTGTCGAAAGGGGCACACGACACAAAATGTGCTCGCTGTTGTAGACTTTGACATGAGATTCACATTTGTGCTTGCTGGATGGCCGGGATCAGTACACGATATGAGAGTGTTCAATGATGCCATCAACAAGTATAAAGAAAGGTTTCCACACCCACCTCTAGGTACAATACCAATCTGTGCACTAAGTACATGACATGTGTTGTTTTATTGTTGATTTTCTTAGTAACAGATAGTTGATTTTGTAGGGAAGTACTACCTAGTGGATTCGGGATATCCAAATCGTGCAGGTTATCTTGCACCTTACAAGGGGACAAAATATCATCTACCCGAGTTTCGTAATTCCGGAATGCCAAGAGGTATGAAAGAGACCTTCAATTTTGCTCACTCTTCACTTAGAAATGTGGTCGAAAGGGCCTTTGGAGTTTTAAAAATGAAGTGGAGGATGTTGTTGAAAGTGCCAAGGTACCCACCGGCTAAGCAAGCCCGAATAATTGTAGCATGCATGGCGTTGCATAATTTTATTAGAGAAAGTAAGCTCATGGATGAACACTTTGATCGTTACGACCGTGATGAGCACTATGTTCCAATTGAGGCATCAATGTCACAACCACGTACAGGGGACATGGACCGATTGGATGAAGATCGCAACATGAATGAATTTCGAGATCAACTAGCCAATGCTTTGTACAACAGATAAACTTTAGAAATTCAATTGTGTACTTTGTATGCAACTGTATGAACTTTGGATAAATAATTGTATGCACTTTGATTTGGACTGTTTAAACTTTGGATTGTCAATTTTATGCACTCTGAAATGGCGGGAAAAAGGAATAGGAGAGGGAGAATGGGGTTACATGAGGTTTTGCCAAAACTTTTGCACTTTTGGATCCAAACACCCCAAAGTGCAAAACTTTTGCCATTTTTGGCAAATGGCAAAAATTTTGCACTTTTGCTGTTTTGCACTTTGCATCCAAACATGCACTTAGTCCCGTCCGTTTGAGGTTGGTTAGAAATATTAAATATAATTTAATTATAAAATTAATTATATAGATAAGGACTAAATGACGAGTTGAATTTATTAAACCTAATTAATCTATGATTAAAAATGTAATGCTATAGTAATCATTCGTCTCGCCGTTTAGTCATTGGCCGTGTAATTAGTTTTTTGAGCTAAATGCATGGGAAGTCCTCAAACTTGTCATGGTGTACCAGTTAGATCCATAAACTCTCAAAACGTATTTTCAACACCCTAAACTTGTTATGGTGTACCAGATAGGTCCACAAACTCTCAAAACTCATTTCTAGCACCCTAAACTTGTTAAGCGATGCACCGCAGGTCCATACCCTTCCGTTTTATGTTTATTTTTTTCAATTAGGCCCCTAGAATGTTTTATCTCTCGTACTCTCCTATATTATCCCTCTCCACTGTATCAGGAAGGAGCTCGGTATTGTCTGCTACTCATGCTCGGCCACTGCCGCCTCCATCACTGTCCGGTCCCCCTTGTGCTTATCCTGCCATCTTCTTCTTCTTCTTGATCACCAGCCCACCACCTCCTTCTCAGCTTCCCTCCCCGCCTCCTCCTACGTCGATTGCCATGCCTCCTCCTCCTCTGCAAAGAAGAAGAGCAGAGTCGGCGACCAAAGCTCGGCTCGGTGTGACGGTGGTGGTTACATACAGATTCGGTGTTGGCCGCGGTGAATCCGGCGCTGGCGGCTGCCTACGTGGCATGGGGAGACGACGACGCAGAGAAGGGGTAAAAGGCATCTTCCCCTTAGCCATGGCACTAGCCCCGAGAAAGGGTGCCGGGCAGCCATGGACGGGGGAGCAGATGGGACGGCGTCGGCCAGCTGCAGATAAGGGGAGGAGAAACTACATTTCAGGGGTTTAATTGTAAAATGAACATAAAACGAAGAGGTATGGACCTACGGTGCATCACGTAGTAAGTTTATGGTGCTGAAAATGCGTTTTAAGAGTTCATGGACCTATTTGGTACACCGTAACAAGTTTAGGGTGGTGAAAATGCGTTTTGAGGGTTCGTAGACCTATCTGGTACACCATAGCAAGTTTAAGGGCCTTCTATACATTTAACTCTAGTTTTTTTTTAATTAAACCATATTTAATACTTTTAACTAGCATCCAAATGTTCGATGTGACGTGAGCTAAAATTTAGCCTCTGGATCCAAACACCCCGAGGCTCATTCCAAAGGCATAGCCGTTCTCTTTCCCAAAACACTGTTTAAGCACCGTTTTACACTGCCAACTCGAAAAGCAAGCGCACCATGTTTGAGGAGCAAGGGCAAGCAGCAAATGTAAGGATCATCTATATAATTAAATGAACCAAACTTAATTTATTTAGAAAAAACCAACACAAATGCAAGGATGCATAACGAAATAGAGTGATGTCCTCTTCAGTGTGGGAAGATTTATGCATGGCCTATAAAGGTCACACCCGATAAGATATACTGACTGAACTATGAGTCAGCAGGGCCCAAAGTGGCTAAGATTCAGATCATCTGTATAATTAGTTTACCAAATAACACATTAACACTACAATGTTTTGCATCATGTAAGCAACTGCACAAGTTGATAAAATTCTCGTTGCTTGTGCATATAATGGCCCGGAATGTTTGGGGTCACACTTTGCACTGTAACGATTTGATATGTTTCCAAAAACAAGCAACCAAGTTCAAGCTTTTCGATACAAATGGAAGATAAGGTAACCGGATCAAAACTCAACAAGAACTTATCTGTCTAGTCCAAGCAAGATGCGGAATAAAAGTGAAAGACATTAAGATAAAAGCACAGACATCAACCCATTTTGCAAACTATGTATTCTTCAATACTGCAATTAAAGTTAACAGGAATGCAACTAAGCAGCAGCTCTAGAACAAATGGAGCTAGGTCTTAAAACCTTCATGCTTTAGTGCTGCGTTCATGATCAGTTGTCTTGCCCATCCAAGTAAGCAATGCTATTCATTATGCAAGGTTATGTGTCAGGAACTTGGGATACCCCCAGAAAGATTTCTTACGTGGCGAACTCTCCAAAAAAAAAAAAAGGCAAAGAATGTGTTTTCTGAGAAGAACCAGCTTAGCTCATCATTTGTTGGAATAAAGGAATGATGGCAGAACTTACCCTCTAGCCTTCGTGAATTCATCTTTCAATCCCATTATGTAGTGTATTAAGTGAGTCCACAAGCGTTGCCCAATGCCACCAAAACTGTTCACGCCATTCTTTGACTGAGGCTGGACAATTAAGGAATGCAAAAGCAAATATAAAAGAAATAGAATAAGGTAAAAGCTTTTTTAATATTACTAAAAAAAATAAGCAGATACCTAAGTAGGCACAAGTGAAACAAACCGGAGCTCATCCTTTCCCCATGAATACTTTACATACGAGTTCCAAGCGTGAATCATAGCTTCCTTAACCTTTTCTCTCCTTGCAATATTGACAGGATCAACTTCCAGATGATGTTTCTTAATTATGTTTTCAATATTTGGATTTTCGTCCAGATGAATTCCTGCCATTCTTAACTACAAAAAAATAATGAAAAAAAATGGCATCAGGCTAAAAGGTTAAACACACCAGTACACCACACATCACAGTCGCGCACGTGAAGCAAGAGTATAAAGTGCACAGTAAGCTGTAACAAAACGTGCACACACTTGTACGGTTGTACCTGATCATGCAACCGATTTACCTCCTCATCCAATCGGGATATTTCAGCCTGCAAGCAAACAACAAAAACATGAAACTAACTTATTTTTTTAGACATGGTGGCATAAGTAACAATACATCGGGTAAAGGGAATAAAAACTAACATATAAGTACATATTATTTCACTCCAAAGCATCATATATAGAGTAATGCAAGTGTGCTACAGTACATATGAAGGAGGAAGATTATTCTGGTTAAAATTCACATGACTCGTGACAAATGCCAAACAAGCATCCTGATCCTAATTATTTACTAATCCTAACCCACAAAAAATCCAATCTTTAAACAATGCCTTCGCTGCTTCGCCTATCAGTAAACCTTTCGCTCCAGGTCCCAAAAGGCTAGCTGTCGCGGGAAACCAGCTAGATCCCCGCCAATACGACTTGGATCAGTGGGTATCAAGACTGAATCTCACCTCGTAGTCGCGAACGAGGCAGAGGCAGTCCCAGGCAGCGAAGGTGGCGGCAACAAAGCCGACGAGGAGGGCGGCAAGCCGCGCCGCGCCGCCCGCTTAAGGTAGAAGCACGGGCTCCGATGGCGCCACGCGCTGGACGACGACAAATGCGAAACTAGACCCATCGCAAGGAGGAGACTTCCGCCTCCGGCGAGGCCTCCGACGAAATGAGTCTGGGTGAGGCTCAGTTCGTTTCAACAGCGCGTCATCCCGGCACCGCAGCGCCGTAATGTCTACTCCTCGTATTAAAAAATCAAAAAAAATATTATTTGTTTTTTACAATTTCATTCATAATCATAAGCATTTAAAATATAACTTAAATTTTTGAAATTTGTATTAGTTTTTTAAATGAAACGAAACATCAAATTTTAACACATGGTTTGAGCTTGTTTGGAACGCAGGAATTTCACAAGAATTGTAGAAACATTTCAATTTCATAGAAAAAACACAATAACGGAGAAAAATTTCCGCGTTCCGGGCTTATCCAAAATCTTAGAATAAAATCTAAAATACAGACGATAAATGGGTTGTGAGGTCAGCCTTATCCAACGAACGGTGCTTAAATTACCATACTATGACATTACCTATCCATTCGGTATTTCAAACTCCACTCGCATTTTGAAGTATCATGCACATTGGACGGGTTTTTTATAGATAATAATAATACGGTAATTTTTTTTTCTTCTGCTGTGTTTTTCGTCCCAAGTAATACTATAACACATTAACACGAAGAAAACATAAAAAAAAATAAATGAACCATTGTATTGCTAGTTGACTTTTGAAATATGACTTTTGAAGTCGTTATTGAGTTTTTACCATTATTATACAATGTTTGACTATTTATCTTATTTTTTTAAAAAAAATGCAAATTAGAAATCAGATTTAAAATGATATATGAATGATAAAACAAGTTCGACAACATAAATACAGTCAGCATAGTTTATTTGGCAAAACACACGCACAACATAAGGACACTCATAAAAACGTAGGTACATTGACCTATATGAGTCAATCTATGACTTAGATTAGATCTACCACGTCTTAGCAACACCAAAGAACCAAAATAAAAAGAGCTAGATCCGAGAAAGTTTATTTACCCCCTTGAACTATCAATAGTCTAATTTACCATCTTATGGCTAATGCTGACATGTACCACTTAGAAAAAAACAAATGTTTTAAAAAGTTAAGGGGACCCACATCTGGTTTTATAGATGAGGAAAGCGAGAAATCAACTAGAAACATTTGAGGGTGGGTAAAAAGATGACCTTTTCCACGGAATATACTACCATCTCTAAAATAAATAAATAAATAAATAACTTTTGTTCTCGAATTGCTAAAAGTCTGAAAGAGGTCCTTCTTATGGTAAATTGGTAAGCACCTGCACGCGTCTGAACTTTGGTAGGATTGGCATTAGTCAAGCTCCCACTGTCACATAACACACTGGCATCTCGTTCTAGTCTACCTTCTGAGGTAGCAAAGGAGTACGAGAGATCAATTTGGCCAAGTAACCACCTGCTGTAACATCTGTTACAGTACCTTTGGCCGCTTGCTCGGCTTACCAATACAAGATGAGATTCAGTGATGCCTGGCTGCGCGAGAGTTGATTGTGCTCGCTTGATAACAACGTTTGGGCACTGGCCGTGAATCGTGTGTCTGTCGTACAATTTAAGTGTAGCGTTTTTAGAAGTTCATGTCAATTGCCATGGATCACCTCAGGATAAGTGTTTTTAGCGTGGATAGAAAAAGAAAGCACTGTGGTGTTGGATTGGGACAGGGATGCGATAGGGATAGGAAATATGATAGAATTTGAGTGTATGATAGGAATATATATTCACACGTATTTCTTTTTCCCTATCAATCCAAACAAAGGATGGGGTTATTTCACCATTCATTTCCTTATCCCATTTCCCACAATCCAAAAACACCAACTAACATTTTATCAGGTAAGTTTGGTTTGTAAAATAAGTATGAACTTTGGGGGTGGCATTTGGATTGCGGGAAATGAGTAGGATAAGGAAATGGATAGCGAGATAACCTTTGAACTGGTTGCGATGGGAAATATTTGTGAGTTTTTATCTCAATCATAATTACAAATTCTATCCCATTCTTTATCTCAATCCATATTCCAATCCAAACATCACCTGGGGTTTAAAAGAGAGGGTGAGTATTGATTTTTTTTTTTTGCGAACATGGACCGCATGTCTTCATTAAGAGGAAAAGGATAAAACACGAGTACAACCAGAGAAAACAAAGCCAGCAAGGCAGGGCTTGCCACGCACCCACACAACACCAAGCACCAAAAAACTATAGCGTTTAATTTACATCAAGGATTGGCAACCCTGGAGGAAGATCAACGCCTAGGGACGCAGGCAACAGATCAGTGAGGCAGGAGAACGCACTAAAACCAGCCAGATCCCACAATTTAGCCTCATCCAGCAACTTGGACAACACATCGTGCGGTGAGGCGGCTTTGGCATCGAAAACCCATGCAGTACGTTCCTTCCAAACCAGCCAGCAAACCAAGAGGACAAGAGCGTCTAGTCCCTTCCTTAGTTCCTTCTCAACGCGCTTTCTGACGGACGACCACCACTCCATAAGCGAGTCGACCGGTGTAGGCAGAAACTGTTGCCAGGACAGTTTTCTGAAGACGAGAAACCAAACCTGCCTTGAGAACGAACATTGTAGCAGCAGATGGTTGATTGATTCAGTGTCCTGGTCACATAGAGCGCAGCGGTCGTTGTCTTGCAGGCCATGTCTGTGTCTTCTCTCCGATGAGTATTGATTGACCGTGCGGAGTGTTGTGATAAGAGCAGAAGGAAAGGCCTTCCTCAGATGGAGATGAAAGTTTCATTATCACAAGGCATCCAGACATCAGTGCCGTGCCCCACTCCCTCTCTAGAAACAAGAATTCTGTCCCATCCCTACTGTGTGCCACCAAAACGCTCCAAATTCTCCAAATTATTTCGGCCAAACTATAACCATCGCCATCAGATTTCAGGCTCGTTTAGAAAAAAGCCTGCGCAGTTACATACCCACACGCGAGTGTAACACTTCACCTCATCCTAGCACCATGAATCGATCATAGTTACAGGATCAGAAGCTCAATTTTCTTAGCTGAATTTCATACATCTGATGGTGAAATTTTTGGTATGATAAGACCTCGCAGCATAACATTCGATTAGTAGCATAGTTTAACAAGTGATATTGACTTAAATGCTATATTACAATTAGGATACTTGTTAAGCAATTTTCCGTTTTTTTTAAGATATTCGAAACAGCATAAACAAGGACATTTTTGCTTCCCAGGTGAGCAGAACCACAAGCACAAGCCGGACACACTCCACTTCCCTCTCTGAGGCTCTGAGCTGCTTGCTTGCTCGAGCCCCAGTCACCATCCTCTCCTCTCCTTTCCACTGGCCTTGCTTGCAGAATCATCCATGTCCATGGCATCCAAGACCTCATCCACCGATTGAGGAGGAGCATCGAGCCCACTTCTCGAAGGATCCAAGCGGAGCGCTCAAGAAACTACTTAAAAGCCATGGCGACCTAGAGGAGTCAACGAGGAAGGCAACAAGCATGCTGCCGTAGGTAGGACGGCGGCAAGGGCCAAGAAATGGCGGGAACCATGGCCGGCGACGATGGGACGCGGTGGGGCGCTAGAGGCGGCTGGTGGCGGCGCTGAGCGCATGGAGGAGGAGGAGGAAGCGGGGCCGTCGTCATCGTCGCCGGCGCCGGCGCCGGCTATCGCGCAGCTGGGCTACGACCAGGTGCTGTCCGTCCTCCGCCTGCTCCCGCCCGAGGCCGTGCTCTCCTTCGCCGCCACTTGCCGCGCGTTCCGGTCCTGGGCATCATCCGACGCGATCTGGGAGGCGCTGTGCCGCCGGGACTGGGGCACCCGCGCCACCGCCGCGCTCGCCGAGCGCCGGCGCGACCGCGGCGGCGGCCTGCCGGCGCCGTGGCGGAGGGTCTACGCGGAGGTCGCCAGGCTCGGCGCCCTGTCAGCTCGCCGCGTGCCCGTGAGGGGCGCCTCGCCGCGGCCCCGCGCGTCCCACTCGCTCAACCTCGTTGCCGGCTGGCTCGTGCTCTTCGGCGGCGGCTGCGAGGGAGGTAAGTGCAACCAAATCGTTTCACCACGTCTTCCTTGCTACATACTAGTAATTGGTTCATTAAGGTTAAAAAAAGGATGATTGCCTTGTGCGCACTCTATGAATCGGTTCACTAGGTGAAATTCAATCTCTGAGGCAGCGCACTAGAATGGGTATGATATGAACTGCAGAAGATGTGGTTGTCATACGTTGCTTGTATGCAAATTACATGCAGAATCTTTGTTGCAGGTGTTTTAATTCATGCTCTGATTTGCTTGTTTTTTTTTGTGCCTGTTTAAGGAAACAACATGTTAGCTGTTCAGAAAAGGTAGAATTTTTAGTACTGAACTTTACATTGGTTTCATTAAAAAAACTTTGCTTTATCGATTGTGAAGCTTGTATTGTTCTGTTAGTTATGCCAGACTTGCTAATTGTTTGGGGCGCCTTCCTTCAACAACATATCATGGTATCTGCGGGCAGTGTAGCACACCAGATAACTTCACAGGCAGGCTAAGAATTCCTCGGAAAAATTAGGAGTTCATTTCAAGTCTGAAGTAAATCCTAAGGATCAAACCCAAATAGTTTGTTAGCTGGAACTATATGCCTTGCAAATCAAGTTAGTTGCTTTCCTTCTAGAGTTCTGTGTACTTTGTTTCAGTGATAGCACTAATTATCTGATAATTATTTAGTTTCCAAGGGGATAAATACTTTATGAGTTTTCAGAGCAAGCAAGAAAAAAATGGAGAATTTTCCATAGCCTATACTTTGTCATCTTAAAGTTTCACCCTTCTAATCCTTACACGGCTATACCCTCTTTTTTTATGGTTAACTATGTTTGATGAAGTAGGCCTCAGAAATATTAGACTTGAAGAAACTTCTGATGATTGGGAGGATATTATATATTTCTTTTTTTTCGAACGATGTAGGAGAGCTGCGTGTCATTTCATTAAGAAGAAGAACAATTACAACCCTGAGAGAAAGATGAGAAACACCTCTATCTCAGCCACACCCCAAAACACGGGAGAAAAACTACACTCCCTAACCAAACAACCACGACCTGGGAGGGCGGGAGAGCTCTTGGAGCCCCACAGCCCCAGCCCTACACCACAACTGTCCCTCAGAAGCTATAGCAACCAACACAGTCTGCACATCTGGGCGAACGCCCTAAAAACACACCCATTCCTATGCTAGCCTGATAATTTATTTAAGTTAAAAGTCTATGTGTAAATAAATAAATATAATTAATACTCTTTGATGTATACATAACTTGTATGGAAATTGGAAATGATTGTTTATTCAAGATTTGTAGCAGAGTAAAGATATGCATTATCTTTGACCATTGATGCAGATCTTTGTGTTTCTTCGGTCTTTTTTATTGTTTCAGTTTCTGTTTTATGCTTGCATTGGTTATTGCAATAGAAGATTTTGGTTTCTCTTTCTACTTAACTCTGAGCATCATGCATGTCATCCTGAACTCCTGATTTGGTTGTTTGCGTTTACTCAACCTTTATGCTCTAAGATAAGACTCAAACTTTTTCAACCAATATGAAAGAAACACCTTCTTATACATGAATAATGTTGGTAAGTTAGTATTATGGTAAAAAAGGAGTCTTAGTCCCTGATATGGTGGCAGTCATCTACTCATCTTTTCATTAAGAAGAGAAACTACCCGCTGCAGGACCGATAAAACATCCTAAAGGCACTGGCAAACAGGGCATCTGTCCAGGAGCAGCCAGGACGCTTGCATATCCCTGAAAATCTGCTCCCACTGAGAGTCGAACCTGGACCTGGTGGGGTGCTACTGAAGCATTGCAACCACTAGGCTACAGGATCATTCGCTTTAATAATTACCTATGTAAACAAGAGTGTGGGTTTCTTCAACCAATGATTATTCTCCATACATTTATTATTGGTACAAAGCCAATACTAACCCTGACCTTAGCTGCCTTGATCCAAACCCTATCCCATCTACATCTGCCTAGCACTTCATTTCTATGTCGTTTCTCTTTTTTGGTGCTTGTCGATGCACTTCAGTCGAGCTATTATATGATCCTCCTCCTGCTCCTTTGAAGCATGCCATTTATCCTTCATTTTCATCTGAAGTAACACTGAAGAGGAAGGTCAACATCATTTGGTATGCCTACTATGTGGATTCTGCAAGAGATGACCATGATACCCTATGTGTTATGATTGAGTGTTCTTCATCAAGTCTTTGGCTTTTATGAAGTTATGGGGGTCACTGACATGCTTCATGGAGGTCAAAGGTTGCAGTCTTCATTCAATATAGTTCATTCCATGATAAGGCACAAGCTTCTAATCATGGATGTAGCTTGTTCGTCAAGGCAGGGGAGTTTGGTCTGTTATGTTGAGTCCAGCAGATCGTCCATCCCGTTGCTTATATTCAAACTCCATCTGTCTACAATGTAGCTACAGTGTCACTTTTGTACCATGGATGACCATATAGACGGTCTGCTGGACTTGGTCTTACAGCCTATTTCTAACCGTGTTGCTGGTCAGCGGATATCACTATATGCCAATGATGTGGCTTTGTTTATTCGTCCGGTTGAGCATGAGTTAAAGATTACAAGAGAAATTTTGGACTGCTTTGGAAATGTTTATGGCCTAATGACCAACTTACAGAAAAGTTGTGTGATACAAATAATCTATGAGGGGATGGATTCCTTTCACAGTAGTAGAAAATACTCTTCATTGTCCTACACCAGTTTTCCGCAGCACAAACTTGGGATTATCTATCTCTGAAAAAAAAAAGTGATAAAAAAATGACCTCTTACCATGGATAGAGAAGATAGCCAATCACCTCCCTGGATGGAAACCTAGTCTTATGAAGTTTGCTGGTAGAGCTACTATGGCGAGGTTTATTTTATTGGCCATCCCGGTCTATCTGTTGATAGCTTTGATTGTGCCGACATGGGTGATGAAGGAAATTGACAAAAATTTCTTCCTAATGTAGAAAGGAAGAAAAGAGGTAAATGGTTTTTGTTTGGTGGCTTGGGAAAAGGTTGCTAGACCAATTGATCTTGGTGGTCCTGGTGTTCCCAATCTGCAATTTATGGATGGGCTCTCCAAATGAGATGGCTTTGTGGGGCTGGTTTATTTGTTCCAATTTGTCCGCAAGTTTGAGCAGTGTTTGCAATCTCGATGGTCACACAGGTAAGCAGTGGCACCAGCACCTTTTCTGAACTTGCATGGCTGCTCCTGGGTACTAGCTCCAGCTGTTTTTCGTGCATTCCAAAAAGATGTCTAAGCACCCGCACAATAGCACAAACTCTGGTCTCTGGGTAATCATGCTTGGGTCAGGTTACAAAGACTAAACTGAAGGACTTTCATATCATTGTGATCTTGGGGTGTGGATCTTGTGGAATCATCAAAAAAGGTGTGTTTTTTTGGCCGGAGTATCCCTTTAACTGCCGATTGCCTAGCATGACTTCAAGGAGCAATTAAGAATTTGGTGTTTGGCTGGAGCTAGGAAGATACAGAGGTTGTTTAGGGGTCAGATGGAAGGTCCTGTGTAAGGTCCATAGGTCGGGTTGTTTGTTTGTTTTTTGTCAGGTGATTGTGATTTTTTGTTATTTTTGCATTCACCTTTTATATCCATGTGAGGTAAGGAGGTTGCTTGTTCTGGGGCTTTTCCCCTTTGTCCTCTTCTCTGAATATAAAAGTGTTGAATACACAGCTCTCCCACGTTGAGAAAACAATGAGGCACAAGCTTCAGGAAGGCTCAAGGCTAATATATCTATGATGCCTGCTAGCAGCTTGACATTGAGTTGCTTCTTGCTCTTCCATGGTCAAGGAATGGGAGGCATCCGTCTTATCTTTTGAAGCAAAAACTCTTACCAACAGGATTAGAGCTATGAAGTTGGTGCAGCGCAAAGCAACGAGTTGAAGGAGGGATTGCATGACGCTGTTCTTACCACAGCTATAATTGATCTAGGGGCCAACAAAACTAAACAACCACTAATTCCATTATGCAAGGATAAAAAAATGTTGTCATTGTTCCACTGCCATGTTCTCTGTGTTGTCTTGGGAGCTGTCTATGCCTCTATAGTACTGTTGTGCGTCGTGTCAAGCACCACAAGCTGGAGTGACAATGTTATTGTGCCATCTGACCTTGCCCATGTTACTGATAGCTTCCATGGCATAGAGCCACACTAGGGGCTGCTCGCCATCTATCAATTTGGAGAAACCCAAGGACTTTGGTTATGACTGCCACCATGGGGTTTGAGAATGAGCTGCTTGTTCTAAAGCGTGGAATGTTGAGGATGAGGGTTGGGCTCCTAATAGCAGGTATGGCAGGCAGCACAACGGTGACAGCACGTGTATAAAGGAATCTGATGTTAACAAATAGCAGCAAGTCCAAGAAGTATATCAAGATGAGTTGGATAAGTCTAGTTGTGATTAGTTCTATCACAGGGTGTTCAGATCTATAATTGAGTCTGATTTCTATTTTGACTGGAGATAAGTGTTATGTCAGTTGAGTTAGATTACATTGGTCCATCCCACCAAAAGGGTCAGATATCATGTCCTGGTGGAGGAGAGAAAGGGAAAGTATTTATGGTCCAGCTTCTATTTTCAGTGCTCTTATATCCTTCCATCCATGCTGTCAATCCTTCCTCTGCCTGACAGTAGGCCGAATGCAAAATTTATGTTCTGTTTATCAATATTAGATCTGTTGCAGGGCTTACACCTGACACGTGGTGCCAAAGCATAACACTTCCTATATATATGCATATGTAGTTAGTGAAGATGCCTGTCTCTTTTCTCTTCCTCTTTCTGTATGAAAGGATCATTGAATAATGCATACTATTATTCTATGCTTTTGTTACCATTATGAAGACCTATTTGATTGTATTTTATCCCAGTCTTTGGTGTCTGACTAGTTTTTCTTTATGTTCCCTATTGTTTTAGTTAGGTCACCATCTTGATGATACTTGGGTGGCTTATGCTGGAACTGGAGCTGGAGCTGGGAATAGACTGTCCACTGTACTTAGCTGGCAGCAATTAGCTTCTGGCACTCCAAGTGGCCGTTTCAGTCATTCATGCATTCTAGTTGGTGACACATTGGTCTTGTTTGGTGGGATCACTGATCAGGGGCAGCGTCTGAATGATACATGGATAGGCCAAATTATTTGTGAAGAACCACAAAGGATGCGGATCTCATGGAGACTGCTGGAGGTAGGTCCGCTTGCACCACCTCCTCGTGGAGCTCATGCGGCCTGCTGCGTGGATGATAAGTTCATTGTCATTCATGGCGGGATAGGGCTCTATGGCAGCCGTCTTGGGGATACATGGCTTCTTGATCTCTCACATGGCTTCCAATCTGGCAGTTGGCATCAAATAGGGAAAGCATGGCCTTTGCCTCCACCTCGTTCTGGTCACTCTTTAACTTGGATTGTTGGGACACGCATGGTACTATTTGGTGGTAGAGGATCTGAATTTGAGGTTCTTAATGATGTCTGGCTTTTCGATATTAGTGATCATTACCCAAAATGGAAGGAGCTAAAGTATGACTTGTCTAGTGCTCTTGGTGAAATGCCTTTTCCACGGGTTGGGCATTCTGCAATACTTGCCTTGGGTGGCAAGGTCCTTGTGTATGGTGGGGAGGACTCACAAAGACGACGGAAGGATGACTTTTGGATCTTGGATACACCAGCTCTACTTCAATATGAGTCAGGTTCCAAAAAATTAGCCAAAAGGATGTGGAAAAAGCTAACAATTGATGGTCAATGCCCAAATTACCGATCCTTCCATGGGGCATGTGTAGATAATTCTGGCTGCTGTGTGTATATTTTTGGTGGAATGGTGGATGGACTTGTTCACCATGCAGAAGCCTCAGGTTTGGGATTTGATGGGCAGCTGTATCAAATGGAGCTTGTGCTGCATCTTTAGAATGTATATGTTAATCCTGTGTAAAATCTCTGAAATTTCATAGGTTTGATGTTTAGCATCTTCTGTAGTTTGTATAAAAAACTGTTTCATGATAAATCTGGAGGTCTCCTTGAAAGCATTGATGTGGAAACATCGTAACTTTTGATGTTTAGCATCTTCTGTAGTTTGTAAAAAAAAAAAAACTGTTTCATGATAAATCTGGAGGTCTCCTTGAAAGCATTGATGTGGAAACATCGTAACTTTTGTGTTTTTGAAGGAAAATCTCCTAGCGTTGTAGCTGCCCTGCTTGCAGCTAGGAAGGAACTCTTTGTGGTGCTCGGCAGGGTCTGTCTTTGTTTGTTTCCTGGCACGTCTATCCAAGTTGTACTAAGGGGCTGTGTAGCGGAGTGAGTGGTGTTATAATTTTCAGGGATGTTTACCCCTTTTTATTAATGATGCGTAGATCTCCTACTGTTTGAGAAAAAAAAAGTACCACTACCATGTCGCCCAAGTTTTCAACCTTTAAGGATGATCAAAATGGTGTCTACCGGTAAATTGTGCATGGTACACGCGCATACCTGTCGCTGATCTGTGAAAGGAACAGTGATCCATTGTAATTTTGCCATTAACAACCGATCTGTCTGTATATGGGTTTGAATTTTCATTCCTTTTGTCAGATTCATATGTTCCAAAGAATGTCTGTCAATACCACATGGAGCATATGGTGGTTTCGCTACCTGGATCTTATAAGGTCATGAGAAGAGAGACAATTGTTGTTGTCCATAATAATCCAATGCGTGTGAGGATTGCTTGGGATCATCTGGAGCTGTTCTTGATCTTTGCATCCCACTTACAGGTTGGCTCAGTGCAGGAGGATCATGTCTCATTCAGCCCCTGGGTCGTCACATGCACGGGGCCTGTTATTTGTAATCATCAAACGATGGTGCATGGGTTGCACTGGCAACGCTATGCAGCACTTCTTTTTGGAAGATGAACGCTGGTTTGATCGTGGGTTCACTGGTACTAGATTGTTGTCGAGTCTTGTAATGCTGTATCAGTATGCAGGTAATGTCATGTGCGCATTAATTCTGCAATAAAGGGACCAATATTTGCTTGGATTATTTCAGATATGGGACCATTGTTGTATGATTGCTCGATCGTACATACATCACGGAGGAAATATATGGAGCTCCTGTGCAGATGAGCAGATCCACTATGTGACAAGGCAAGGTTCAGTAACAGGATTCACAAATGCTGCCTCTGAAAGATTTTACTCAGGTCTAGACTAGACTCTGGACTCAATTTCTGTCTCGGAGATTTTGACGTTCTTGATAAACTATATTTGCTCGAGATGTTATGGCAGTATAGAATTTCAGCTGATTTTCTTGGTACCAACTCTTTACTACTGCCCTACTGGATTGACTCACCATTCACCGGTCCATCAGTAATCTTGCTAAATGTGATGTAATTCCAGGCACTGAATTTAGTCTGCGTCTCTAATATAGTTGTTATTGGATACACTAGCTCTACTGAAGTTTGAAGCTGCATGCTCAAGGTTGATCATACTGGAGTCCAAGACAGAACGCCTCTTGTCATGCTTCTGCTACAGCTGCATTGACATCTAATCTACCCCTTGGTTACTGTCCTTTCAGAGAAGACCCAGACATTGTCAATGCATATACCTCTACCTATGCAATTTTGATGTAGTTCTTTCTTATTCAATGTTACCATATCATTCTGAAGTCCACTTATTTTTGGACTAAACAAAGTCTATGTGATGTGAATGTAGAAAGTCATAGGAATCGAGCATGTATACTTCTCAATTCATAACGCAAAAAAGATATAGCTATTCTCTAAAAAATATTATGCGCTATTAAGGAAACATTATACCCATGCCACTTCAATTTCTTAAAATTAGATTTCATGTTGTTTGAAGAGCTATTGAGTGGTATGATTTTATAACATGAAGTTGAACTTTGAAAAATTGCCGTGGTATGGATCCATATTGCCCCATCTTATCTTACTATTACTAATTGAAGGTTCTAAAAGAAACACTAATTTCAAAACACGCTAGAAAAAAAGATAAATCCTAGAAATTCTCACAATAATCAGAAATATCCGACCATCAATTGACAACTTAGAATATTAATAGCCATTAGATCTATTTTCTAAGTAATTACCCATCTCTACCATTATGAAAGGTTTTGAGTTCAACTCTCAACCAAATCAAATATCCTCTTTTTTTTTCATTAAATATATTCTTTAAGTAATTATCCACCTCTGCCATTACGAAAGGTCTTGAGTTCAACTCTCAACGAAAACAAATATCTTCTTCTTTTTTTAGATTTTTTTCATTTTCAAATCTACCTTCAGTTTTTGTCTTTTTTTTTCATTAAAGATGTTTGAAACCTATCCATAAAACAAATATTTTGTAGACTTTTTTTAAAATTTTCACATCAATCCTCACAAGATGCGCTAGAAAAAAATATTCCCTCCGTCCCAAAAAACAAGTCGTTCTGGATTTGTCCTAAGTCAAACTTCGTAAAGTTTGACCAAATTTATAAAGAAATATATCGTCATTTACAGAACCAAATTGATACCTAATGAAAATATTTGTGACAAGGAATCTAACGATACTCATTTGGTACTATGAATATTTACACTTTTTCGTATAAATTTGGTCAAACTTTAGAAAGTTTGACTTAGGACAAACCCAGAATGACTTGTTTTCTGGGACAGAGGGAGTAGACGGGTTAGAATCTTAACAACCATTAGATCTATTTTCTAAGTAATCACCCACTTTTGTCATTATCAAAATAATATTACCCCTAAAACTACATATTAATTACCCACTCTGCCAATATAAAAGAAAATATGAAATAACACCCTAAATTTATACATAATTGCTCACATTGGCTATTTTAATGGATAATACCAAATATCCCCTTTAATTTATATTTAAATTGTTTACCTTAGTTATTATGACTGATAGTATAATGAGAATAACCCCTCAAAATTATATTAAAATCACCTACTTTTGCAATCGATCAAAAATTATCTAAATCAATTAAGCATACATATAAAGTAGCAAGATTTGCTATTATAAAAAACTAAGTATAAAGATAGATCTATATATGTTGTATTGTAACACATAATACATTTAAGACTTTAACCCGTGCGTCGCACGGGTTGATTGACTAGTTTATCAAATTGCAAGGCAAAGTTTATGCATGACTTTGCAACGCTTGTTTAGTTTTTCTTTTTTTAATCTTGTTCTTAATATATAAGCTCATGTTTCTCTCAAAAAATCAAAGTGACTAGAACATAGAAATTTGTTTATTATTTTCCATGTGAGAATATGTGCAGTGGTGAATGAGTTACCAAAGATAGGATTGCGCAGAGAATTTCCCAAAACTTTTGACATCCGAGCATTGTACAGACTTGAATAAAATCCTGAAATTCTGTTAACAATCTCTCAGTTCAGAACAGGGCTCATGTATGCCTTGCTACTAAAAATGGGTTTGCCAAGAAATGTTTTCCTTTTCAAAATTAGAAATGCTTTTAAAATGAACATTGTAAGATAACTAAAACTAAGAACTATAGATTCAAAATATTTCGGTTAGGATTTGCATGAATTTTGAGCTGATCAAACTAAATGATTCATCAACTTTCACTACTGGTTTGACAATATGTGTGACAAAACTCTGAAGCTTGCGTAGCGCGTTTCCCATAGCTACCGGTACAAGACTTCATCTGAACCACTGACACGCTCCCAGCAGCACTTGTATCAAATTACGTCACTTTCAGTAATATACCGTTTGTTTGCGCATCGAGATTTGTTGAGACTTGCCTTGTAAGTTGTGGCTGTGGTTGGTAGATGGTGACAGTGGGCTAGTGATGCTACAGCAGCACAAGACTGTGACAGGGCAGGGGACCACCTCCCAGTTGTTTCCTGATTCCTGTCTAACGGTAATGCAATACAACTTCTTTTGTTGTTAACCTCTAACCTAACGTTGACAGTGTGGCACACCGGCCGGTCGGTGTGCTAGTGAACCTTGCACACGTCTTCTTGAAAATTGTGAGGAATGAAGCGACTCGTGCAAATGCCCTCATATATTGTAGCAAGGATAACGAACACTCACCAGACGTCAGGTGCAGAATTGCACCTAATCAATATAAAGCCACGGCACGCCATAGGCCCATAGCACAGCTAAAGTCATTTTCCTTTTTGCGATCGTGACAGGTCAGGCTGCTGATATCAGCAAAGTGCACGACAGAATAAAGTTTGAAATAAACGGTCTGATAAATAAGATTGTGAACTCAGACTAAGAGGAAACAGCACAGCTGTAGGCATATGCTCTCACGACTCAACCGACTCACAAGGCGAGCATCACCCTGCTCGATCATGTTAGGATCTCAACATAGAAAGAAACACGAGTACATTGCACTGATTTCTCACCATCAGAAATATATTGCACTGATTTCTCACCATCGGAAATATTAGCTGCCATGTGAAGGGGAGCAAGTTTTATGGAGATCATGGGTACAAAAGGGACATTGCAGACTTGCTGGAGCCCTACAACCAAAAACAGAGTATTAACTGGAAACCACTGAATCTCCAAACATGCTCCATGGTAGGGTATAGGTAGCACTGACATCAAGCCATCCACGTTACAGGTACCATCCATGGCTCAAACAAAAAGAGGAGAAGATTACATATAATATAGTATACTATACGACCAAGCCCCAGGTAACTGACCAACCACTGACATTGTACTTACTTAGCCCCATAATCACACCCTGCATTTGCACATTCTTTCAAGCCTAACAACCCACATAAACCAAATCAAAAGTTAAGGCATCTTTTCCTCCCCTCTTTCTCCGCACCAGAGGATCGCCATAAACAAGCTCACTAGCTAGACCGGTATCACATCCATGTCAGATGTGTCTTCGCATCTCAGGACCAGGCCCTCGAGGCTGGTCGGGAGCATGCACTTGGCCCACTGGCAGCCAGTGGAGATGGGTTCAGCCGGAGGAACAATCATCAACACGCTCTCGTTCCTTTGAACAACACCCATCACACTCACAGTGCTGCCCTCCTTGATGTATCTGCAGCCCAAATGATGGCATCAAATGGAATTGACAGCTATTACAAACAAGTTGTGACTATGATTCTGCAAACAGAGAAAGAAGAGTACCCTTCTTTTAGGCGCATAATCCGATCATCACTCGAAAGATTCCTTCCACGAAGCCACCTCAGGAATTCTGGCGACATGTCCTTGTTGTCTGGATTTATGTCAATAACAACAGACTCATCCACATACGGGGTTACACGTGCACCAGATCCTGCCCTGACCAATGCTCGCAGTCCAGATTGGAAATCAGAGATGTAGAAATCCACTGCATGTCGCTGCCATTGATTGTTGCACGGAAAGAAAACAAACGTGAAAAAAGGATTAAGGTTATAAGAGTTGCAAGAGTCAGGCATTTTTCTATGACATCCATATTCCTTAGATTTCAAGTAAACTCACCTCCATGGACCTTAGTCCCCAAGTAAATCGGCGATGCGTAGAGTTAGCAGCTTTTGAATCCCAACCCCTATACTCATACAAGCATGTCGAAGTGTAAACACATCGCGGCACCCGTTGGAATGAGGATTCAAGGGGCAAATTTCCACAAGTAACAACCTGCAAAGTTCAATACGCTCGGTGAGGACTGGCTGTTGTTGATAATAAAAGAAAAGAGCTGGTGCTTAAAGCACCTAAAGTGCTAGTGCTACTGCTCAGAAAATACATAACATGATGCTAAATCATTTACTATCCTAGTACCCTTGTAAGGGAAACAATATGTAGGTATATAGATAAAGTTGCTTCCCACTGATGGTCATCACCAAACTTTTCTTTGTTCTTGACATCCAAATTATCTTTTAAGAAAGCCACCAAAGGAATTATACCTATACATAAAAATACTTTGATGTTGAAACAGTCCATGCCATTACATGTCAATTTATCACAGAAGTTTAAGAAGTATCGTGGCCGAACCAGCCAGAGATGCAATTATAACAAGACTACTGGACAATCAGATTATGTAGAATTTCCTAAGTGCAAATCCACCTAGAAACAGCTTACTTTGAGAATAAATTCTAACATAAGCAAGCATATATAGGATAACAGCAAAAATGCATAGAAAACACTAATAAGAAGAACATTGAATAACATTTCAACAAAGTGATCAGCATTTCACATACCCCAGTAACCTTCACATATTCTCCATCTTTTGCAGTTCTAAGGTCCGCATCAGGATAGCGACTGACAAACCTAGTCACACCTCTTCTTCCCCAGCCGATATTCCAGGTCACAAGTGCAGCAACAAAACCAAATATCACCACCACGACTATAAGCAAGATTGGATTATGAATAGCAGCGAGAATGAAGCCACCTGCTACGAACCCAACCAAAAACAGCAATGCGACCAACCATATTATTGTGGTTGGAATGCTTCCCTTAATCGAGTAACCCTTTTCCACATTGAGATTTGTGACAGCTGGATTGTGGGCAAAAGAGGTGGTACGCATCTTCATTGATACATTAGAATCAAGAGAGCCTGACACTTTCCTCTGGGTACCAGATGAATTCAACTGACCCGAGGTGATAGGACCTGATGTGATTAGCCCAGTTGTAGGAAGCACAGGAGGCAGAGGGCCAGAGTTCTGGCGGGCCATAGGTGTCACTCCACCAGATTGAGGGCCAGATGAACGCTTTGTTGGTTCTCCATGCTTATTGAGAGGTCCAGAATTAGATTTTGTTCTTGAAGATCCTCCAGTGCCAGGAACTGCAGACGAAATAGAGCCGGAGTAGTTGGAGCGACCAACAGCATTAGAAACTGGTCCAGAGTTGGAGGCAGCACCACCGAATGAAGGATTCCTTGAAGGTTGATTACCCAAAGGACCCGATTTCCTATGGAGATCAAACATCTTTCCAAGCTCCCCAGATTTCTTTATGTCTCCACCAGTGTATGGCATAGCTGAGGAGCAAATGACTGGGGCCTTCTCCTTAGGTTGCTCAGGTCGGCCCGAGACATACAAGCCATTGCTTAGCTGGTGGGATGGAAACCGTGAACCCATGATCTGAAATGACTGCTCCAACTAGACCTTCAGAGTGACTGTGCTGTGTTTGCGTTAAGTGAGACTGTTAAGCTTTTGAAAGCCTTGCATCAGCAACTGAAAGAGGAAAACAAGAGAAACCAGATTATATCACTGATCCTGACAGAAAAAAAAAGGATTTGCACAACAGATTCAGCAGAGGACAACCAGATGGAACAGCATTACCACAAACAGCAAAATTTGAGAACAAAAATATCTTCCCGCATAGAAGGATTGAAAAGATCAAAACGATCCTAGTGACCTAACTCAGGTGATGGCACAAGATGGCATGCTTTAACAGATATAAATTCGCTATGAGCTGGGAAATAGCAGTTGCATAGTAACGTAAAGCTGGCTGGCGCAAATACTTCCAAAACGTGTTGCTGCTGATTAGGAAATAAATACTATAAAGTAGCAGGACTAAAATGAAACCATGTTAACAAAGAGCAAAAAACCAGCACTATCATAGTAAGACTTTTCTTTGTGTGCAAGAAAATCAAAGAGTCTGCATTTGGCTCCGCGTTACGACAGCAAGGTTATTTAACCTTAACCAAGCTGGGTTCGCTAAAAATAAGCTTTGCTGTTTGGCCTAAATACTGTCCAGCTAAGTTCCATGGGATTAACCTAGGCTAAAAATAGCATAAGTGGCATGTTGGCCTAACATAACTGGCCTGTTGGTCAAGGGAAGAAGGGAAACAATGACTACATCTCGAAGTGTTAGCCATGACAGTCCATGGTACAAAAATATATAGCCAAGACAGAAAATAGACACCTCAAGCGCTCATCTGAGATCGAGGTAAACCTATTGCATTGGCAGCACCATTTCAAGTTTCTGCGACAAATATGGGGGTGACGCGCATCATTGCAATAAAGTAAGATTCATTTCCCACCAAAAGAAGCTCGAGAGTACAGACAAACACATCAAAACACGCAGAATTCGTGGAGACGGCGCCCTACCCAACCACAGTCAGGGAGCAAAATATCCCAAGGGGAAAAAATTGACAGCGACGGTTACATCAGTAGCGGAAAGCGCATCCCACGTAAGAGCAAGCTGTTCCTACCAAATGATTTCGACCAGTACAGGCAGCGGATTAAACAACAACCACGCAGCCACCGACACCATTAGATCAGCAGTATTAGTATAGCTTAAAGGTTCAGCAAAGAACTTGACAGGTACGTGCCAACATAATTTCAACATGAAGCAAACGCGGCGGGCACATGCACAATCTACAGCCCACGCCCAGGCGCCCCACCGCCTCCCAAGAAACTTGTACTCCCACTGTCAAGAAGCCCGATTTCTCTCCCTATCATGCCTGAGCCTCAACCTGGAGGTTGAAAAATCGAGTAAAGTAAAAAGCAGCACACATCCCACATACTAAACTGAACTGAGATGAACCGGCGCCGGCACCGCCACGAGAGGAATCACACCCTCACACGCAGCAATGGCGCCGTTCCAGATCCAGGGACCAACGCCAGATCCAGGCACAACTCGCGCACCGCCGACACCAAAATCCCTTTAACAGCTATGAATGTAGTAGCACTAGATCCAACCCCCCAAAATCCAGTTCCAAGCAGGGTGAACACAGCGCAGGGGCATTGGCCGACAAATAGCTCGCATTAGGTCTTGGGTGCTCGGTTTCAGTGTAACAGGAGAGGAAGAGAAGGGGAGAGCCTACCCGGTGGATTCTCGTTGCCGGTGAAGGGGCCTGACGAGGACTCCCCCTGGCGAAGGGCGCCGCTGCTCGCCCAGTCGTCGCCGCCAGGAAAGAGGTGCAGAGAGAGGGGGGAGGAGAGAGAGAGGGTGAGACGGGAGAAAGAAAAGGAGCGTGACCGCAACAGGCAGAGCGACGCGCTCATGTGTTTTATCGGCTGGTTGGGTTTTTTTATCGGTTAAGCTCCCAATGCATATTCCTCATGTTTTTTTTTTCTTTACTAAACTAACACGGCGAAGTTAACTTTTTAATAAAAAATAATGCCACCGACTATTGATTCATGATCCGATGGTGTCTATATGGCTCCATACATGCCTACATAGAGAATATGCGTGTTGCACAGTGAAAACGGTACAGAAGCAAATTATCCTAGGTGTTAGGTGATGTGCGAGGTGAGGTTGGTTTTAGGCTTAGAAAAACATACGCAGATCTAGACAAGCAAACTAAAACACACAAAAAAAATTATTTATTTACTAATTTTATGTAGTCGTACATACATGCAAGATTATTGAGTGGATCTTCTAGTCTATTCATTTTCACAAGATAAGAAATAAACTTTAGTTAGTTATACCACCAGGGACTCCTCAAACCACTAAGCCACACCCCGAACTGTCTAAACAAACCTAAACAAAAAAAATGTACACTCCACCAGATGGTTGAGGCTAGACTAAGCCGTCTAAATAGGCATAATTATGGTCTAGGCGGTCATGAGATCTAAACAAAGAATTAGATTAAAATACCAACGATTAGATTGGGTCTTGGGACTAGTCAGAGCCTAAAGAGGCCTAGAGGATCGCTGTGCAAAAATAGTGTTGAGGGTTTACCTTGGTGTACCGAACACATCCTAGGTTTGCACCATTCTCAGCTATGTGGAAGAGAATTTTCTATATTTTCTCATTTAGGAGAGGTTTTACTACGGGTCTATATTTTTAACTCTCACCTATATAACGCATATTATATTAAAGGCTGTCACGTAATACAATCTGACAACGGAGCTTGAACACTTGTTGTATGGACAATTGCGTTTTTGGACTTGTTTTGTATGGATAATTGTGATTTGGCTTGATTATGCATTAATGTTGTCCAATGGATGATGAGAATGTATTTCTGATTATTAATTGGTGATGTTTGAAAAGTATATATGTGTATGAACTGTGAATTTGGATGAAAAACAGCCATATTTAGAGGCTGCACACAATAACTTTTGTTGGCCATGCTAGTACCCAAGAAAATTAGTGTTATTAATTTTCGTCGCCTGGAATATAACCGACGAAAACTAGCCAAGCAAAGAGGCCGCAGCTAGCGCACGGCCTGTCACGTGGTGATTTGTTTTCGTCGGCCGCCGGCGGACGAAAATAGGCCCACGAGGTCGGGGCAGCTGGACCAAGTTTCGTGGGCTCCCTTTGGCCTACGAAAATTATGTACTTTTCGTCGGCGGCCGACAAAAACGGTTTAATTTTCATCGGTTTTCCCTTTGTTTTTCGAGCTCTTAACCAACGTAAGATGAGTGATTTCCTATAGTGACTAAAGTCTAAATGGTGGAAACATTTTCATTCTATCGATTTAGACCCTTTCCAACACTTTTCCGTCCTTTCCAATCAGCGTAGTGGGGCCAATGTGAGGGGTACATTGGGACCATCATAAGAAAAAATATTTTCCTAAAGCTTGCTCTTTTATTTGGACTATTTATATTCCATTGCTAGCCTCCATTATATGAATGGCGACTCTTGAGTTTATTACAGTATTAAGAAACATTCTTGAGAGCCCAGTTCATCAAAATAGGTAATAGTACATACTTAGGCATAGCTAGTGCTTGCAAGCTCTTGCTCAAGCCTTGCTTGGCGCATAGTCTTTGGTTGCAACCGGATTGTAGTGAGATTTCTAAATCTCTTAGCATCTGCGCTTGTGTGCACGAAGACTTATAAGTGTGGGGCTTGTAGTTTTGCAAAACCCTTCGGGTTGTGGAGTGACCGCCACATTGCTAGTGAGAGTAAGGGAGGTCTCCGACATTTTGGCCAAAGCTCACCCTATTGGAGATGAGCGGTAAGCATATAAGAGAGCCCCACAGAAGACCTCACTTAAGAGTGCGTGTACTAGGGATATTCAGAGTTATTGTGTGGGTCATTGCGCTGATTAAAGCCTTTGTCCACGTGTGGACTAAGTGAGAGCAAAGCCTTGTGAGGGGGCTTCAAACGAGGACTAAAGGGAAGGCTTGCATGCCTTCTCGATACGTTGGTAAAAAAATCTCTGCATCTTATCTTGTGCAATTGTCGTCATCGTCATCGGTGGTTTGCATCACCCTACCTATCTCGCTTCCGCATTTATATTCTTATAGAGTTATAGTTGTGTACTTATTTTTCTAGACTAGCTTGATAGGTTAGTTTCTATGTAGAACTACGTTGCAAAATTTATCCTCGGTAGAGTTAGCAACACTTGCAAAACCTTTGAGTTCATATATTGATTTATATTTCATATGTTTTGATAAGTTATTTTTGAGAGTCATAGTTTTTAGAATCATAATTCACCCCTCTCTTAAGACATCAGCTCAAATGTCCTCGTGTGACTTTCAACAATACTTTTCCAAACAAAGAAAATCTGTGCATCTAAATAACTAATAACTATATGCATTTAAAGATTGTTGTAAAGAAATTTGAGCGTGATCATGGCATCCCATGTAGGAAAAGTTTAGGTCCTATTTGGAAACAAACTATTTTTGGAGTGTTAGGAATATTGTATAGTTTTGCAAAAATGTATTTTGTTTTGGAAAGTATCAGGTTTGTTATGTAATGATTTCTTATGCTTTTGAAAGCCATAGCATTTTTTATGGAAATAGGAAGCGGTTTCCCCTATTGGTTATATATTATTATATTTACACCAAGAAAAAAACAGTCCAAAACACAAAGAAAGGGTAAAATAAAATAAGAACTTAAGTGTACGGTTTTCTAGCCATGAAACGACCCATGAAAAGTATTTATTAATTTTTTAGTCAATGCAAAAGCAAGGCAAAGTAAAAAAAAAACCTATAAAATTTCTGAACCTTTGGAAGCTCCATTCCACACTTCTTTTTCTAAAATATGGTTTTGCACATCTCTTCTTTATACAATTAAAGTTTGTGGTAGGGTTTTAATAGTTAGTTAAGATAAATCAATATTAGATTAGCAACATGTTGTGATTGAAGGTGTTTATTGGCTTATATTTTGATTGGCTTTTCTTTGTAAACAATACCTAAAGAAAAAAGGAATTAGTATCTTGATTTGTGATAATAATTAGATGAATGGACTAATTATAATTTATTGATGTAACTTTACGAGAGTCCTATTTTGAGTTTTTTCTAGTATGAACATAGTAATAATTATTTCTAATATCATTAATAAAATTATAAAATATTATTACTACAGTTAGACAAAAATTTAAAAACAAGATGTTTTTGTACCCATTTCAACAATAATGTTTTTGTGCTGGTTCAAACAAGCCCTAACTTTTGGTAGAAAATTCACAAAAGAAAAGCATAAAATGAAATGAGATCGCCAATTATGCCACACACAAAGTGAAGCATTATTAGAATATGAAACATCCTAGACAAAAATTCTAGAAAGAGAATATTATGATTCTTATAGATAGCGATGTAGAAAATTGATGTTGTGGTATTCCTAGGAGGGGAGAGTTGAGTTAGGAAGCTTAAAAACAAAGTCTAAACCAAAAACTTGCTCAATATAGACCTAAACATGTTTTACCTATACGTGCACTAAGGTTCATCTAGTGTGTTTACTCTACCACAAAGAGATACACAAGCTATAGATAGTCATATCAAGTCATAAAAGTTGCAACTAAGTAAATACTGAAATATAAGTAAAGAGTGAGAAATATAGTGCAAATTTCAACATGTTTCGGTTTCTTGTGTATTGGTAGGCAAACTAATATAACCCCTAGTCCCTATTGGAAGCCCACCAATGATATGCTCACAAACATGACCCTTCAGCAACCACCAACATGGTGAGCACAAAGGTGAGATACACACTAAGTATGAACCTCACCAAATCTTCTCTTCCTGATCACTAGACACAATCTTACTCTAGAACTTGGTCCATAAAGAAAAGAATCTTTGTGTCCCTGCAAAACTTCTTGCCACTAATCTACATCAAGAAAAGGTGTGAAGTCTTGCTGGTGAATCCTAAGGCTTTGCTCTTTAGGGTGGGTCCCTATGTTGAGGTGTGGGAGTGGAAGTTTGGTGCCCTACGCTGCACCACGCACAAACCTATGCAACGAGCACAACCTAAGGCTCTAAGGCTTCAATTGTGTTTTACCCCTTGAATTGGTAATAAGGCATCATCACCTTGCAATCACTCTCTCTATAGCTAATTTAGCACTAGTCACCTACCAAGCTTGTGCTAATTGTCTTAGATGACCACTTTTGTAGCAAAGTTGTGGCTTGGTTGTCTTCTCAAGTGTAGGTGAACTCCCCTAGTGGCATCCTAGTCCAATCTGAATTGGGTCCATGGTGGTCCATTTATGTATGCATGTGAAACTCTATGGTCTAGTCCCACCTTACTATAATTAAGGATAAGTTACAACAATATAATATATAAGACTTCTAGAGTTCATTCCATCAATCCTAAGTTAACCCTTGTATGACACTAAAGGAATCTGGTAGTTTTCCGTAGGGTAAAAATGGGCAAGCATACAAAAAAGGGAGTATATTTCGTAGGCCTCAAGGACCCACTAAATAACCTAATACTTGATGATGATCTCTATGCAGTAACAATAGCCCCAATGGACTATCCGGTTCTTCCCTAGTGGAGTCACTGAAATGTGTGCTAACATAAAGAATGGAGTGCTCCAAACATCGAGCACATCACATGCCACCCATCACATCATGAATCTAGCACACTGTGGTAAGGGAGGCATCACTCTTTCACAGTGATAGACAATTAACTTTTGAGTCGAGGAAGCTAGTGAAGGATAGCTATAATGCTTTTACACGGCAGGTTACAAGTTCCCAAGAAAACTAGCAAAGACAATCTAACTTCTGCTCTAGAAGGGGCCCATTTCGGGGGAGGGGGTCACGTGCATTGACAGATTACCATAGATCAACTAGCAAGACTAGGGCCTCTTCTCTTGAATGTCAGATTAGCATAGGAACAACAAGTAGGGTTTGGAAGAATATGATAAAGTAGATAAAAAAACCGTAGACATGTTTGATAGATTCGGTTTTTATCAATTGGCATGCACCTCTTAAACTTATCCTTCAAGTCTCCATCATAGGGATGTACCAAAGAGTCCCAAATAGGTCATATTGCGCCTAAGGAAACCTAAAAATTTGAACGAATCTTGAAAACCATGGAATTATATCTTTTTGGGCAGTCGTTGGATAATCTAATGGAATTAAAATTTGTCAACAAATAAACAAGGATCAGTAGTAGATCACTCAAAAACTTCTAAAGACAATGGATAAACATAGAGGACCAAATCATATGCATATCTGATAATTTAGTGATGATGAGTATATTGTCCAAAACCTTTTATAGACACTAGATAAATTCCCCAAGCATCAAACAGTCCAGTGAAACTCAAACTCCAGCCCACATTTTACTGAAAGAGGATCTTATGTTTCCTAGAGGGAAGCTAAGTAGGCAATTCTTGCGGAACAAGCTCAAAAGGTAAAATCATTTGTAATAAGTCCAACTTACATTGTGTCGAGCGAAATTTCCCTAATAATGAATGGAACTTCTGCAAAGGCTATTGAGAATTGAAACTAAGTGTAATAAACATTCATCACCTCACATCCACTGTTTCTTGATATTCCAATAAAGTATAAATGCTACTTCATTAAAAACCTACCGTGATAACTGTCCAAACATGTAGATAGGGAACGAACCCTAAAACAGGTACTCACATAACAAGCAAATCAAACAAACCACGACGGATTCACAAGAATGGATAGGGATTTATTTACTGTTGTTTGGCAAAACCATAAAGAAATGCCTACGTCTCCATTCGACTACAAATGAAAAGATAAGTCTTTGTCAGTCCAAGTACTCACCCAAGCAACCACAAAGATAGAGCTAGGGGTAACTTTAAGGAATGTTGGGGTGAGTATAAACTTCCTGAAGAATCCACACAAGTTGGTGAGGGAAGTACAACTGAAGGGGGTTTGGGCTGCTAATTGCTCAACTAAAAGCTAGGGCTTAAAATGAAGGAAATTCTTTATCTGTCATTAGAAGAAAACCACATGCCCTTTGTGCCACTAATTTTTTTTCATACCCTATCTGCCATCACTTGAACTAGCGATAGTGGCAGATAGGGCATGAATAAATTTTCAATGGCACAAAGGACATTTGGTTTTCTTCAATGGCAGATAAGGACTTTTTTTTTTCAAAACAGATAAGATATTGCATATGATAAACGTATCTCATTCTACACATGCAAGTAGCACTAAGGTTTATCTAATGCAACCCAAAATACATGAAAGCGATAGACTAACCTAATCAACTAACTAGAAATGGTAAATACACACATGATACTAATGTAGAAACACAAATATGGTCGGTAAAGTAGTGACGGAAAGGGGATTCAAGCTCTTAAGAAGACATAATGATTTTTCTATAGTATCGGTAAGCCAAAAGTCCACACTAGTCCATGTTGTCTCACCACCCAGTCACAATGAGCAAGCATTGAGTCTTTCCAATCACTCCCGTTCTCTAGCCACCACACCACTCTAACAAGCAAATGCTAAGGGCTACCAAGGCACCAAGGCAAGGGCACCACCATTGTCTTACTCATCACCACAACGCCATCTCATATATAGAGATTTATCACCAAGAAGGATCTCCTTGTGCACACAAAAAAGTGTCATTGCCTCTTCACACCAAGTTGAAGGGTCATCGACAAGTACATGCACTTTCCATAGCAAGACTTCGCTTGGTATTTCTCTCATAATAGCTAAGCCTAAACAAGCTCTCAAGCTCACTTACAAACTTTCTCAAGCTTGGATGATGCCCTAAGCTCACCATAGATGGTTGGAGTTAATCAAATGTAGGGTAGCACCTCCACACTCGGGATCTCCAACAACCTCAGCCAATGACCTTAGGTAGTGTTTGGCTAGTGCGATGGGTTGGGACGGGACAGAGTGATCCCACTTTTCGTAGTGTTTGGTTAGGGGACAAGTGGGACAGAGTCATCTCCCATAGGGAATATTCACGGAAGATGCGAGACACTCCCATCCCCAGAAAAAGAGGGATAGTGGTATCCCTCGCTCATGATCTTCGTCATTGTCTCCTAGATCTACCTCTGACTACATCATCTTTGGCCTTTGCTCTGGCCATACCTTGCCTCCACACCATCCAGCCACTACCACCATGGCCTTGCCACTCCAGTCCTCCAAACCCATGCAATGGTCTTCTTCCTAGTTGTCACTCTAACCACCTCTACTTCGGCCATGCGCCATGCCACCATCGGCTTCCTTTGCTCTGGGCCCACACCTTGCCACCTTTGTCTTTCTCTACTGCAGCCACACACCTCGCTGCTTTGGCCCCGTGGTCCGTCGTTCTGGCCCCACACCACACCAGCCTCCATCTTCCTCTGCTCTATCACCTCTCTGCCCAGATGACCCAATCCATATGCGATGGCACATAGGTAGAAGAAAGGGCGTTGTGAGCATGACAAGTGGGACCCACTAACTAGTATTGCTAATGGTGTGAAGTATGATCCATCCCATTCCAACACCAATCCCTTGTACCAAACAAAATACTAGAATGACTTCAACCAAACACAAAGATGTGATCATCCTATCCTAGAAAACTAGGACAAAACCATCCCATCCCACTTCAACTCCAAACCAAATGCACCCTTAGGGGGTGTAAATGGCCCTAAAAGTGAGACCATGGTGTCCTAAAAGGGGATGGATTAGGTGTTCTACAAACTAAGAATCACAAAAACAACTTAAGAAAACATATGCAAGATATGAAGCAAAGTGCACTATTGTTTTGCTAAGAGTAGCTACTTTTACTACAAAGAAACTTTCAACCGAAGATTCAAGCCTAGAAACTAGATTATCAAGCTAGATTAGGAAAGTAAACACATAATTGGAAAAATATATGTGAAAAATATAAAGGGTGCATTAAAAGTGTAAACTTCTGTTAGCAACATTGATAGTGAAGGCTCGGAGATTTTTTTTAATGAGGTATTGAGAAGACACGCAAGCCATATCTCTAGTAATCCTTGGAGACACTTGCAAGGGCCTTGCTAAACTTTAATCCATGAAAGGATTAAGGGCTCTCCTCCACGTGCAAGTGGAGACTCCCACAAACCTCTCTTCGATGCTCTTTGCCATCTTCACCATGGTGAGCTTCGCACAAAATGCTAAGGATCTCCCTCCCTTTCACAAGGTGGTGGGAAATCCACACTCCAGAGGATCTCACAAGATTTACAAGCCCTACACTTACAATATGGTGTGCACAAGCACTGACAACAAGAGGTGCACAAACCTCACTACAAACCTTGGTGTCAACCAAGAGCAACACACTAAGCGGCCTAAAGAAGCTCTTGCAAGCACTAAGATATGCCTAGATAAGCATTCAAGCAACATGTTAAGCTAAAGCTCTCAACAATGTATCTCAGCACTAGAGTGAAGTCCTATGGCTCCAAGCATACTAAGGTGCCGGGCAAGGGGGCATTTATTGTATAAACCATCAAACTAGCTATTGGGACAAAGCTGATGCACACAATGATCACTGGAATGTCCCATGCATGTAAGACGCCTGAAATCTTGATTTGAGCGAGTCCTCTATCTACTTCGTACGATGATTCAATAGACTATCCCGTGTGTGCATTTTGCACGTAGTTGCTCCTTCATCTCATCCGTCACTTTTCGTTCAGTGCATGTAGTTGCACTAGGCCATGAGTCTTCATTTGGCGGCCTACGTCTTCTCACTGGGCCATCTGATGTAGTGTCACAGGACCCAAATCCATCGCTTGGATCTTGGAACTAAAACAAATGCACTTGCAAATACATTAGTTCCAAATTGGTCTATATTGACATTCAACCACCAAAATCACAATAAGTACACTAAGCCGAGGTTTAGGGTCCATTTTCTTTGCAGCCGATGGGGAAGAAACAGGTGGTGTGGAGTTGAAAGAATAAAAATATATAAAAAATAATATAATAATAGATAGTGGGGTATGGAAGATGTGAGATACATGATACTGTTGTAGGAGGAAGTGATTTAGAGGGTAGAATCTTTTACAGGGGTGTATGAATATTCTCTTAAGCGATGAAATATAGATGACATCATTGCAAATAGCCTAAGGTCCAAGTGACATATACTTTTACTAGGGGAACACCATTTAGAGCACAAGATTGATAATGAACCCATGCACTTCTAACAATTTTATCCTTTCGAGCCTAGACCTAACTACAAGTTTACTCATTTTAAGTAAAAATATAAATATGATCCACGATACCAAATAAAATTTCAGTATGGGCATACTTTCTCTATTGCAACAATTGCAAAGGCATACTAGACATTTAATTTATTCTTATTAGCATAGAGCTACTACAATAAATTGCATGAGGTGCAGAGAAGTAATTTCTTAAAGAAAATATTGATGTAGGACAGAAGTTAATATCTCTGGAAGATTGTGGTGGGGACGATACCTTTGTCCAAATCACAAGTTGGACAACACAACTACTATGGCACATATGCTTTTCTAACAACAAAGCTAAAAAATTCCAAGATCATGTTCTCATTTAGTCAGACATATCTACACTTTTCCTTGTGATGGCATTCACTTGGCTGTACTATCTAATGCACACTAGCAAATTAAAGAAGAAATAGGAGGTTAGTTCCAAGCTGCCATTAGGTCAGGGTTCCTGAGCTCACATGGCTTTTGACGTGGGGCCACCTAGCTACGCCACCCTCCCTCATGCCTTTGGTTGGAGCCACCTAATTTTGGCATCAACTTATGCCAGCCCCAACAACTTATACATGATATGCATGTATTCCCAAGAAAAAAGATGTGGAAAGGAAGAATGGACAATCTTGAGTGTTAATAAAGAACATGAAGATCTTTGGACTTTGGCTTTGGCTTCTTGATTTGGAAGATCAAAGATTACAAGCCATGGCCTGAAATCATGAGAGTTGCGGGCTTGGTGAAGTTAAAGGTGGCTAGCGAACGAAGAAGATGATGATTGCTCGCTACTAGGATCTGGATTTTTGTTGACGTGTTTTAATGAGCTCTTTTGTTTCTTTAAGTACACGGCACATGGTGGATTAGTGGATCTTGGTGCACTCAGGACGGTACTAAGTGCACTTTATGTGTCTCAAGCATCGTCCTCTGTTTCTTGCCACTCTTTCACTTGCAGGGAGCAGCATATGGCATGTGTATGGTAATGGTATACTAAACTCCTTAGATTCTGGTAATGGAAACGTAGGGGTTGCTATTCTCTTTGCTCCTATGCCCTAGCTAGCTCGAGATGACAGACAACTGGGACGTAAACAGCAGACATTCATCAAGCTAGCTAGCTACGAACCCGAAGTACTAGAACAGTAAACTCTTACGTTTTATCTTACTAATCCCTCACATACTTTCTATTTGACGTTCCGATAACAAAGTTTGACTATGCGCACTACAAAGCTTCTGTTTGAAACACCAGTGATTCAAGAATTAACAGAGGTAGTATATAATATTGCTGTATGAGCCTACCTGTTCAAACTGGGGTGAAAGGGTAAAAAACAACACATACATGGATGCAGATTTCAGCAGCTGTAATCGGATTGTGTTTATAAATATAGTAGTGTTACATGCTAGCACTGTTCTGCTCTTACATGTTTCTAAACAGCCCTGAGGCTGATTCCAACAGAGAGAACCATCTCACCGCCCAAATTCAAACTCCTGTATAGTGGATGAACAATGCAAAGAGGGTCAATATGTCAGCAACTCAATGTCACGGCAAGTCAGAAATCTAGTCAACTGGTGTGCGTTAGACTATACCTTGGTACGTGCACCGTATTTCGAACCCAGTCGCTCAGTAATCTTAGCCCGAGGGAGGGACTCACTGTGAAAATAAAAACAAATCCTCATCGCAACAAGCCAACAAGAGCCACTCGAAGACAATGGCAGTCGCTGTTCATTCAGACGGCAGTGTGTCCATAATGGACGCAACAGCAGCCGTGACAAAGCAATTTCTCCGTAGAATCCTACATTCCATTATGACAGCAAGCGATGGATAACTCTTGAATGCATAGAACAATGTCATCCCATGTTTCTGAAATTCAACTCTTACCTTCATACCAACAGCTTTGTCTACAGAAATTAATTTGACTACAATGGTACTGATGAACATCATCTTAATGACAATGGGAGATTCAAACAATCAGAGCTGCAGAATACAACAGCATTTGAGACAATCCTATATCTGTTCACACAGCAACACAGTCTATAACACTTTTGACGTTTACATGGAATCATTATAGAGCTAGGGGAGGGCACTGATACTTATATCAATTTTACAAAAAAAAAAAAAAATGTGGCTGGCACCCAGAATCTTCAAGTCGACCTACTGGACTGAACCTTGAATCCAGTATTTTAAGTATCGTAGCACACATTCAGCTGCCCTCTCCAGAATTATTATCACAAACAAAACCTTGTTGCGAGGCCTTGATACAATAAACACTAGAGCTTCAGATCGAATCTACAGCATTCCAACCAACTCTGACAATTGCAATGGTTTATCTTCCAGGACGGATGGGGTGATAACAGTAATTGTAGCAGTTGCAATGTTTTGCCAGCAATAGGCTCCTTGCCATCCATATGTATATTGGTAATGATAGTCATGAAATTCTGCACCACCTTCCCTTGTAGGAGCCTGTCCAAAGGGGCATCATTACATCAAATACGATTCTTCTTGTGCAGATAGCAAATGTGAAGTGCATATATGTAGTAACTACCAACTACTGAATCAGTTCACAACCAGATTGTATATGGTTCCATTTTCTTGTGGCCAGTTAATTTGCATGAAATTTTATGAAAATATTGTGCTTTCAATTTTCCAGGAATCAAGTTAACGAAATGTAGGGGGGAATTTAAAGCCCATGTCAGGCATAAATTTTAACAAGACCCTGTTGGTGCTAGACCACACATGCAACAATAACCTCACCATCAAGTATAACTACACCTCTGCGATCCATGGCTTTGTGCACCAGAACCTCACTGTTTGCACAGTTTCGATGTTCCTAGTGGAACAAGATGTTTGTCCCCATAGAGTCAAGCATGTAGGAGCAGCCATTCTTGCTCCAGCTATGTTGCATGATGAGACATGACAATCAAAGAATTATATACAGATAAAAGGAGAATATTTCCATATTTGACCTGCAATATTCATTTTTTTGGATTTTAGCCTGCAAGACAAATACTATGTTACTGCACATGAGGCCTATTCCTCGAGACAAACAGTTGATTATTATGTCAAAAAAAAACATCATAGAAAACCTGTGGTGCAGGCAGCAATGATAAGTTGATAACCACCAGACGTGGCAGCAGTTAGTGAATTGCAGCTATGATCAGTAAGGCTGTGGGGAATGAAGGGAGAGGGGTACTGCATGAATTAAGGAGTGCTTGATGAAAAAAAAATACACATTAACAAAATCTCACTATATGTGTAAGCACAAATAAATTGCTGGCTAGTTCAGAACTGCAAAACCCTTAACCAAATTTTGTTGGGCCTTCAACACCTTTTAATTCTGGTGGGTTGGAGTAATTTTATTACAGAGGAATTTTGTTGAGGCACCAACATCATTACTTTTACACAAATCAGTCTACTTGTATGTCAAAAACAAGTAGTCGAGCCATGGAAATACGAGCTTCCTTGTCTGTGATCCGGACAAGATTCCAATTTGATTATTGCAATTTCCATGTGTACTAATCTGCAAAATAAATATTAACTAACCCTACGTCTGTTTAACATTTAAAAGTAGGAAAGAGAAACTTGCTTAGGGAAAGTAACTTTTTGCGTATCTAACATGACAGAATTAACAGACATGTCATATTGTATTAATAATATCCTAACAAGGAACTCTATGATACCGAAGGTAATAAGAATACCTCATGGGGAATGGATATATGAAGAATACAAAAAGGTAAAGGGTGGCCAATTTTTAACTTTGGACTCTAAACCGCATTAGCTAGATACATGGAAACCCCAAATTAAATGTCATTTTTCCTGACAAGCATTAAATAGCGGCACAACAACCCTAGGAAACAACTGCAACTGGAGTGCTCAGGTGCAGGTTATAAAAAGAATCATCTATAAAACACAACACTAGAAATAACTATCACTCAAGGTAAGTAGCAGAACAACAAACAAGAAGAAATTTCAATAGTGGTAGTAAATGTGCTTAGAGCCTTAGACAGCAAGCTGGTGGCTATCAAGTTCCAAATAAAAGTTAAATCGCCTTACCCCTCACAATGCAGCAAAAACCAATCAGCTTTCTTCATCATCAGTTTGAGTTGCACCTTTCCTCAATTTCTTCTTTGAATGTGTAGATTTCCCTTCAAAAGGAGAAACTATGCAGATAAGAAAATAACACAATATGATGTCAAAATTAGTAAAAGAAAGCCATCACCAAGGATTTTGCATGTGCAGTTGTGCACACATGAGATCGAAACAAAGGTCACCAATTCAAGGTAAACATTGCAGTGGCATCTGCCTTGAGAGATGAAACACAAGTGAGATAACTGTGACACATAAAACAACACCACGGTAACGTTTGTTCTAATTTAAGACAAAAAAACATGGCAGATTAGCTTACATAGTGCATTTATCTATCCTCCTGTAAATACCATTTTGTTTTTTTAATTCATTAACAGGTTCAAATTCCATTTACTTGATGATGATGATGAGGTACCAGTAGTATGATTCGCAACATAAGCAACATTTTTACAGAGTGCTGTCCCAAGAACTGTTTGGTTCCAAACTAGGCTCTCAAGGCACAGTTCCTTAAATGGATCAAGGCTCAAAGATATTTCCCCAACCCCAACCTTTCACTGTATCCATGTAAAAGGCAAGAATCGGACCTAAATGTTACTCCAATTACGATCATGTAACACAATACCCAGAATTTTAACCTCTTTGAAGGACTGATGATCTTGTCACCTAACAATTTGAAAATTTTCCTCCAGGACAGCAAACCAAATCACGCCCCCCCCCCCCACCCCACCCCACCCATAACACACACAAGGACTGGCTATGGACCACAGTACACACAAGCACTAAATGTGCCACACAAGAATTAAACTGGAGTCTTGCATAATAACGGAAATGAAGGGTGGCATCAGACAAATAAAGAGCAGAACCATGAGGACAACATGAGTAAAAGCAAATTCTGTCCCTAATCCACCCAACAGACTGGTAACTTCCTCCGGACAACAAATCTAACTATCCTTTTTATCACACATGCTAGGGGTAAATTGGCGGGGACACATATCTTTAAAAGTAAATTGCTGGGTACTAGGAGTAACAGCCACTCCCTGTCACAAAATATAGATATTTCTAGGTTTGTAGTTAAACTGTCTCAAGTTTGACCAAGTGTATTGTAAAAAAAACTATTCACATCTATGACAACAAATAAGTGCGCCATGGAAATATATTTCACGATTGATTTGATGAAACCAATTTGGTGCTGTAGATCTTGATATATAAACTTGGTCAAACCTAAATGGTTTGACATAGGACAAACCAAAAAAATAGCTATACACAACAACCACAAAACAGAGCAACGACAACACGCAGAAACAAAACGAAACCTACAAGTATCTGGTAAAAATATTCTGATTGCCTTTTGCAGTCCATTTCATCAGGCAACATGGCAGTTAAGACGAGAAGCGATCCAATGCTATTTTCGATAAACCACGGCGTACACAGATAGAGAGCTAGAATTTGTAAGCATCAGATCGCGGACGGGCCTCACTCACCTTGGACAAAGTAGGAGGCCGAGGGCCACCCCCTTGCGGAGGATAAGGAGAGGGCCTCCTCCTCCGTCATGGGCGAGTCGTCGAGCTCGACGACCTCGACCGCGCCGGCCACGGCCCTGGCCACCCCCTCCGCGCCCCCGGCGGCGGCGAATCGGCCCACGAGCTCGGCGACCCCGTGCGGGCGCCGCATCGGGGGCACCCAGAAGGAGCCGCCCGGCACGAAGGGGAGCCAGTCGGGCGTGGCGCGCCGCACCATGACGCCGTGGATGGCCTCCTCCAGGCGCCGGATCCCGACCACCTCGACCGACGGGGAGGAGGTCGGGGAGCCCGGGGAGGATCCGGCGTCTTCCTCGCTGAGGTCGATCTCGATGACCTCGACCTTGGTGGCGAGGCCGCGGAGAGAGGCGGATGCGGTGGCGGGAGGCGGGGCGGGGCGGGCTAGGTTCAGGGTTTGCGCGAGGAGACGGGCCATCGGCGGCGGCGAGGCGGCGAAGGGGGTCGTGGTGGTCTGGTGGAGATGGCAGAGATGGGGCGACCGGGGAGATTGGAGACGGAGGCCGAACAGATAGGGACGGACAGACGCGGAGAGGTGCCGCGAGTGTTCGCTGCAGCTTGCAGCTTGCCGTGGCTGATGGTCACTGTAGCTACTGCTGGAACAGTAAACACAAGTGTTTCAACGGTAAAAGATAAAAGAATAATAGGAATAGTTGCAGCCACAGCCTACCGAACAGGCTGAAAATAGTTGCCGCGGACGAAGTGGGCCAGGATGTCAGTGATATGGTTCCTCGTGTCACCGGGCGATTTTTTAAAGGGTTAATTGGATACCTGTCGTTATAATTTGAATGGTTCTGAAATCTGCTATTACTATTCTACTTATTGTATACAGTCCATTACAATTTTCCATATATTTAAAATATGCCATTGGATACGTATGTGAAGATTTTGGGCTCACGTGCAGTGTATGCATCTTCGTATTTACGAAAACGCCACTCCCTATCTCTCTCTTACACCGTTGGCCCACTTGACAGATTCTTCTTCTTCCCCAATCCACCGGTCTTCACCACGAGTTCTGCCCGCGTCGACCGATCGAATCGACGATCTCCCTCTCACTGGTGCCTTCTCCCCGCACCGCCGCGCGTGCCCTTCTCCCCGTTCGGTCCTCTGCGCCGCCCGTCCCCCTTCCGCTCGTGCCCTTCTTCCCCACCTCCGGCCAGGCACCACGCGCCACCGCTGCCGCCGGTCCCCACTTATTGGCGCGCCCGCTCTCTCCTTCCTCCCTGCGCCTCGCTCATCTCGAAGCTCCAACTCCATGCCAACCTACACCCTCCGCCACGCACGGAGGGGAAATCGAGTAGGGAAGATGGTGGCGCAGCTGCGCGGCGGTCATGGCGCATCAGCCTCATCCATATGTGGAGCAAAGAAGGCCAGCAGCCATGGTGGTCGGTGGCGGGTGGGAGCTCAGATGAGCCGGTGGCTGGTGGCCTGTGACGGCGGTTGGGAAGAAGGGAGGAGGAAGAAGGTGTTGATAGGTGGGCCCACAGTGTAAGAGAGAGGGGTAGGGAGTGGCGTTTTCGTAAATACGGGATGCATACACTGCACGTAGGCCCAAAACCTTCAGATACGTATCCAATGGCATATTTCAAAAGTATGGAAAATTGTAATGACTTGTATACAATAAATAGAATAGTAATGACAGATTTTAGAACCGTCGAAATTATAATGGCATGTATCCAATTAACCCTTTTTAAAAATTGGTCTAAGTTAGCCCAGGCTTTAGCACCATTTCTTCCTGTTCAAAACTTTGTACTGTATTGATTTTTCCATAAAAAATATGTATTCATTCCTTCGTTTCTGGGTACAGGGCATTTGAGCTGGAAAAAAAAAAGGCTGGTCTAAGTTAGCCCAGGCTATAGCAACAATTTCTTCCGATTCAAAAATTTGTAATGTATTGATTTTTCCTTCAAAAAAAAGGCATTTGATCTGAAAAAAAAAGGCTATAGAAAATATTATCTTTAAGCTAACTCTCATCTTATTATCTATATTCAAATTTTACTGTTTATAGCAGGGACGTTTTAGGGGCTGTGCGAACTATGCGACGGCACATACCCCCAAAATCGAGAGGCCCCAAACTAATTTATGCTCTATACATATATATATTCGTAAGAGTTATTATTTCTATTTAAAAACACAAACCAAGAGAGCTATTTGGCCTAAAATCGGCATGCTTCCACGATTCCACCTTAAAGAATCGCATGGAACTATGAGTGATATGGTAGGCAGTTCTGCTCCTCTTCATCGGTCATTCTCGAGCCCTCAGCGTTGCATATATCCACAGCAAAAAAGGCTAGTGTACCTGATCACAGTCCACTGTCCCTTGATAAAGTATCTAGTCTAGGCGGCAAGATAAATTGCACATTACTGATGATCAGACCATCGGTAAGAACGCACAACCAGACAGGCCAAAGACCACAATAAGTCACTATGGTAATAGATAAATTCCAATTTACCAACCTAGTTTTTGTTGTCTACGCATTATACGCATAATGCGTTAATAGATTAATTAGGGAAAAAGTCTACTAATCCCTTGTGGTTTGATGGATGTGATCACCCCTTCAACTTCAAAACTGATTTTTTTACACCCCAAAGTTTCAAAATCTGGACATATCACTCCCTAGGCGGTTTCTATGGGTGGTTTCGCAGACGTGGCACATTCGGAGCCCATACATCAGTGCCACATGTGCAAACATTGGAATAAGGCCCGCACGTCAGTCTCCCCCCTCCACTCTCTCCTCCCTCCGCTCCCCTACTCTGGTACTTCCTGCCTCTGCTCCTCCGCGCAGCCCCGCCAACCACGCTAGCCATCCTCTCCCGCCGCGCCGGCCGCTGTCTTCCCTCCGCGCCTCCTCCCTACCACCGGTCCTCCTCCCCGCCGGCCGCGCACCCTCCCCGATCCAGACTTGACAGCTCCACCTACTGCTGCCCATTGGTGTGTTGTGGTCCTTGACGGAAACACATTAGGTGATCGCTGATGTTGCTGCATCCGTCGACATGTTTCGGTAAGCAGAGGATCTACTCATTGCCGTCATGGGGGAGGTCCAACCTCGACCATGCGCGGCACCGCTTGCTCCTCCTGGCACATCGCATTCGCGGCATTCCCCCGCCTCTGCGTCCCTTCCCGGAAGCAGCCCCCTTGCTTACTCAACTCCCTCTGCAACGGAGATCCCTACGTCGCCGTACTCCGCGTCCTTTCTTCCAGTCCCAGGGCACCTACCATTCGCATAGCTCTCTTGGGCCATCTGCTCAGCCGCTGGACCTTCATAGGCTCGGGGTACGGGTACCTTGCCATAGCAAACGAGGCATCCAACCTCCACCTGGTTAACCTGCTCACCGTCACGCAAGTCGCACTCTCACCCCTCTCTGCGGCAGCCAATGCTGGAGAAGAGAAGGGGGTGGGCAGAGGAGGCAGGGGCCGATGACGTGGAAGCTCCAACGGCGTGGAGAGGAACGTGGGGAAGGAGAGAGCGGTGATCAGTACTGGAGAAGAGAGCGGGCAGGCAGAGGAGGCGGGGCCATCGGCGTGGTGAGGAACATGGGTAGGGGAGGAAGAGAGAGAGAGAGAGAGAGAAATAGTGGGTAAGGAGAAAAAAATGAAAAAAACTGACATGTGGCCCCACTGCCACCCTAGCATGCCACGTCACCAATACCGCCCACAAAACCGCAAGAGGGGCTGTTTGTCTGATTTTGCAAACTTTGGGGTGTTAAACATCCAGTTTCAAAGGTCAGAGGGTGATGTAGACCACCTTATAAATATCAAGGGGTTATGTAGATTTTTTCCATTAATTAGTCTATAAATTTGTTATTGCCTATGTATATGTGTAATAGGTTAATACTAGATTATATAGTTTATTGTTTAATTGTGCGTAGGAAACCACTATAAGATCAATATATATAATGGTGTTTTTTTATTTTGGTATGTTAAGTTGGGCCCTACTGATAATATGCACAGTGCTACCAATTTTTGAGGGATGCCCCTGGTTTATAGTGTATAACTACCGCGTCATATATCCCTACTTTGCTACGGGACAACTAAACATTTACACAAGATAGTATTGTTGATTGGTTCACATACTTGCAAAATAACTAAACCAATATACAAATCATTAGCAATGTATCGATAAAGATTTGAGGAATATATGTGCATTGGTTGTCATAAAAGAACACAGATACAAAGTGTACTGGATAATCCAAGTAAAAGTCAATATTTCAGACATGTTACATCATTACATGTATTACAGTTTAAGAAACAAAGGATGAATGTAAAGTTGTTGTAATTTTAGCTCAGGCTTATGGCTACATATAATAATTTTGGATTGCAAGACAAAAAAGACATGCAGAGAAAGAGGTCCCATGGCTATCAAACTCAAGGGGACATGGTTGGATAACTCTTTTTTCACAAATATGGCTTCTCTTGCTTTGCAACTATCCTCATGAAGCCTGCAACAACGAAAAAGGCATGTCAATGTGCATGGCACTAAATTCTTCTTTTACTTAACCAAGTGTCAAGTGTTACATAGAGTGATTCATCTTGGAGTGTGTTTAAAAGATGCATGTCAATTAGTATTGTATCTGAGATTGCCTAGAGGAAGTGAAGCTGCAAATAGAGTTTATGTCCTAAAGATATCGATGTTTCATCGTGATAGGACAACAAAGTATCACGCTATTACATATACTAACAAACCAATCTCGAGTGATGCAGAGTTTAACATGGGATTTGTTTTTTCAGTCTAGGTTGACACTTATACTAAGTAATTGCTTCATGTGCATAGCACACTAGCACGTCCTACGCGCGGAAATAGATCGCTCTGGGCTTGGTGCAGCCCTCACCCATTTATTCAAAAAAAAAAAAAGAAGTCCAACCTCCAAGATAACATACCTGTGTCTTATGTCCATTCCACCAGTTTCAAACTGTGAAGACCCATGTGAATTGACATATAACACTGGCATTTTTTCTAGTATAGACATATATAGATATACTTTCTTTATCCACGCAAAACAGAATTCTGATTTGTTCTAAATCAAACTATTGTAACTTTGACCAAGTTTATATAAAACTATAACGACATTTATGATACCCAAATACATATTTCATAAAAATATAATTCACCAAAAATCTAATGATACTAATTTGGTAGCATAAGCTTTAATATATTTTAATATAAAACTTGGTTGAAGTTACGATGGTTTGACTTTATTTCATTCTTTTGTGAATGGAGGTAGTAATTTATAGAGAAAACAAAGATAGCCTTATTACTCCAATCTCTCAAAAAAAAAAAAAAAAAAGCACAAGAAGGGTTACGATCGCGCATGGGGCATGATTGGATGGCCAGGCTTTGCACATGCAAACTGTTAGTGTTTGGTGTCCTGTAAATGTCATGTGGCTAGGTTATGCGGGTGTAAAAGGACTCCCCCGCAGGCAGGCTCTGCATGAACGCGGAGGAGAAGCTTCGCTGCTGAGCCAGGTTTTGTTGTTGCAAGTGTAGGCTAGGCACGAAAACCAAAAACCTCTTTATATTTTGTTTTTTATATCTCCTAATTATAACAGGTAATCACTAAACCAATTTCATATTTACGTTCCTGACGTTTCTATCTACAAAACTAGACCACATTTGTCATATAGTTTTTTTTAAATATTTTTCTGTTTTGTATTCTCATCCAAACACTATAGCGATGCAACCAACGAAATAGAATCTTATTCGGAGCATGCCCTGACCACTTCAGTCATTTAAACATACATGCCTTCATATATACATGCGCCCTGGCTCTACCGAGCCTGTATGTGGCTGGGGTTCGGTGTTATGAACCTTGATATCTCTCACGCAATCAACATAGAGTAGTAGATTATAGGGTGATTGAAATCTCTAGAATATTCCGGAGATTCTGGATTCAAGGGATTGGTGCTAGGGGAGGAGGAAGAAGTGGGAGAGTGAAGGGTACAAATCGAGCAGAGCTCGCCTTCGAGCCGCAGCTCACCGCAAGTCATTCGACGCGCTTCCGTGTGGATGGTGGTTTGCCTGTTTTATACTATCCAGCCCATTTTTGCTTTTCCATGTCCCAGTTCGGCCCATGCGCCTTGTACCCAGCCCAGCTCGTAGCATATCAGCGGCCGGGTTCATGACACACGGCCAGGCCAAAGCCACCCAGGCATCCAATTAATCATGCCCATATATATATTGCAGCCGCCCGGCGGAGATCAATTTGCAACACATCTCTTTGTTTGCATGCACACCATCATATCCGGCCGGGCGGCGAGGAGGTGACGTATCTTGCAAGGAGACCCGCGACGGGCCATGACATCCTGCGAAGAAGACGTACAATAGTTCTTTTCTTGTCTTTTGTTGGTCGGTTCGTGTTCTCGCTGCTTGATTTAATTAATTTTCATCAAGTTGCTCGATCTGGTTGCTGGCTCTAGGTCTAGGGCTTATTATTAATTGAAGACTCGACTTGGTAGATGAAGACAACGTGCAGGCACTACATCCATGGCTCTTGCGATGATCACCAGCACGGTAGAGATCCACAGGAGCGCCATATCTTCGTACCGGTAGACCTCCATCTTCGCCGATGGTAGCTATGACTATAGAGGTGTCCTAGTGCTGGTCATGGCCACACAATTACGCACTGAATATCACATAAGCACGGCGATAAGGTGTGGCACACATACAGCAGCTGCACAATCCCCTAGGGGCGGAGCTACGTGTAGCCATCGGGGTCAGCCGACCCCAACGAAATCAAGAAAATCCCATGTAAACGTTATGTTTTCTAGTGTATTTCTTAGATGATTAGTGGAACTGACCCCGACGATTATTTGGGCTAGCTTCGCCCCTGCAATCCCCTAAACTCGGCCATGGAATTGGTCTGACCTAAACATCAACACTGTGAATTTCAAACTATATAGGTGGTGGCCATGTTGATCATTGCATCGCATCATGGTTGAACACATCACTAGTAGTGTAATCTGGTGGCCACAAAGTGGTATAATGCATGAAGGAAATTGGACACAATATGTCCAAATTGTTCTTAGGCAACATCTCAAACTTCACATGGATTTCATGCACGGTGGTAAACCCACCCAAGCACAAAACTAAAATTAGAGGAGGGGCTGAGGTGATCCCTGTGATGTATCTGTTGTATGTCATCAAACTGAATCAAGACTACTCAAGAAATATGGATGAGTGATGGTCATGGTACCGGCCCGTCGGTGGCTAGCAGAGTCGGCAACCATAGTGAAAGTTGGAGTAAGGACCGCCGGACAGGAACATGTTTCAACGCAACCATAGAGATAATCGGTATCATGCCTGGAGTAGGTGATGGTGGCACCAATATGGGCATCAACAACTTGCTGTCCGAAGAAGCTGAGGCCGCCATGGGCACTGGATTGTGCGTGCAGTGGCTCAGACCCAGCGTCAAACACCTTGCGGGCGACACTTGGGAACCCTCTGTGGTGATGAGAGGGACATCGCTGTTGGTCTCCCCAGACGTAGGTGACCATTATGAAATTGAGGAGGGCGATGGTGATGTCGAAAGAGCCGTGGCTCCCGCTGGAACACTGGCGTCTTGGATGAGGCCCGGTGTCGAACACCTTGTGAACACCATTGTGGGAACAGTTGTGGCGGAAACAACGATAGTGCCGTCAGCCTCTGATGGCAGCGTGAAGGTCGATGATGGATTGATTGATGCTGAAGACAGTGCCAGCAGCTTGCTGATATATGGTCGAGATTCTGTTATCACCAAAATCTAGCCGATTGGTATTTGGGTTGTATCGGCTGAGTGGGCTGGATTAGCTGAGCACCAGGTAGATGGATCGACTAATGGGTTAAGCAGAGTCGTCCAAGGAATAGGCGACACTAAGTGTCAACAAGCCACGTATCTTCATTATAAGTCTATGTATCTAGTCTAGTTCGAGTCAAATTGGGACTAGCCCGTTAAAAATAGAATCTTTAGCTATAGAAAGAGTTTTAGATGCAGAAAGAGTCGGCCTAGTTGTCCAATATGTACCCATATTCTATGTGAAAAAGACAAAATTATGCTTTCCATAGCTCATGTCTCCAACTTCTCTCGGTGCATCGCCACTCTAGCAATTAGGGTTTTTAAGGTAATCGTCATGATGCTCTAATGATTCTTAGACTCGTTAGGGCACTAGGGCATGAGCCATATGGTGAACCGTGTACTGAAGCGTTTTTTATGGCACAGTTTGCTAGTTATTCTAGTGAATCTCATATCAAGCTTAGCTTGGCACGAGATCTATTATTATCCCGATGAATCTCATGCTCAGCCTGGCTCAGCATAAGATCCATTGCTTATCTCGATGAATCTTGCAGTAAGTTTTGCTTGGTGCGAGATCCGTCGTTTATTTCACACTTGTGTCGATCTACCTATGTTCTTGCGCTTCACATTATTAGATCAATTCTCGTGTAGCTCGTTATACGTTACCTACTCATTTGTTACAATCCACGATGTGTATCCGGTAGCACGTGCACGGGACATGCCGATAGATTAACGTGTTTTGAGCAACCTATCTTTCCATGTCTTAATATGCATCTGTTTATCTGGATGGATTCCTTTGGGGATCCTACCTAGAAGCAAATCTAGCTATGTAGATCTGTTATATCATGCGTTTAGATAGGTTTTTACTTTCTTTTGCCACGGATGCGGTTTATTGTTTTTCATCATTATTATCATATATATGCGTCTCATGAACCATGGAGCATCTGCTCTTCAGCCGATGGGAAATCACGGGCTCCCGTGTTGCCGATCATAGCGATCAGGCAGGAATTTAACATTTAGATCTGTTGTGTACGCTTTTAAGGGAGAACAGGAGACAACCACTGCATCAAGCGCACAACCTTCCTGGCTGTAAGGTCAAGCCAGGTGGCACGCCCACACCACCAAAACCTTGATCGGCTCCCCCAACGAGAGGCCGATTGGAGCCGCACCCAGGGAGACGAGCGTAGCAGCGACGCGATCACTGTCTCCTCGTGTGCCCTGTGCCCGGACCACACCCCTGCCAGTATACAGGTGCAACAGATCACGACATTGCCGTCGGCGGCGTCGGTGGTGAGAATAGTTGGTAGAGAGGTCGAAGGAGTCCGTGACACAGATAGGTTGTGCCACATGGTGTTAATATCCTCCAACTTCGTAAGGATCATGGCGAGCTGCTCCTCATGGTCATCTTCATGGCCACAGAGATAGTTCCCGGATCGAAATATAAAGCTCTAAGTACCAATTATTACGAACCATGATATCTCTCACACAATCAACACATAGTAGCATATTACACGGTTATTGAAATCTCTAGAATGTTCCAGAGATTTTGGATACACAGGATTGGTGCCGCAGCTCGCCGCCGAGTTTTTCCGTCTAGTCATTCGACGCGCTTCCATATGACGGCGGTTTGCCTTTTGTATGCTATTCAGCCCATTTTTTCTTTTCCATGTCCCGAGTTCAGCCCATGCGCCTTCTAGCCAGCCCAGCCCTTAGCATATCGGCGGGTTCGTGACATGGGGTTAGGCCAAAAGCCACCCAGCCATCCAATCACACCCATATATATTGCAGCTGATCGGGAGGTCTATTTGCAGCACCTCTCTCTTCTCCATGCACACCATCGTATCCGGCCAACAGCGAGGAGGTGACATATATTGCAGGGAGACCCACGGGCCATCATATCCTGCGAAGAAGACATATGTGATAATATCTAGCCCTTTCCTTGTCTTTTGCTGGTTGGTTCGTGTCCTCGCTGCTTGATTTTCATCGGGTTGCTCGATCTGGTGGCTGGCTCTAGGGCTTATTATTAAGTGATGATACTCAGCGCGTTGTTACGTGAATTATGTAATATTGTACTTATAAAAGGTACTAGATAAATTTCTGCTGTGGAAATTTAAGTGATACCGTCATATACGTCATAGAGAAGCACTGCATGCGTGAAGCCACAAAAAATTGATATAAAGATATAAATAAAGGTTTTAGTGGACAATAACATGGCATGTGATTTAGTGGGCTCTGGAGATGACGTGGCTTCAGGTATGTTGAGAGAAATAGGCAGTGGGGGTTACCTATTTAGATATAGAAAGTAATACCGTCATATACACCATAGAGAAGCACTGCATGCGTGAAGCTACAAAAAATCGATATAAATATGTAAATAAATGTCTTAATGAATGATGATGTGACATCTGACTCAGTGGGCTCTGGGGATAACGTAGTTTTATGCATATTGAGAGAAATAGGCAGTGGTTAGAAAATTGAAGGCTCCTGACTCGGTAGACGTCGATGTCCAGCCACAACATCCATGGGTCCCGCGACGATCACGAGGGCTGTAGAGATCCACTGGCACACACCGTATCTTCCTACCGGAAGACCTTCATCTTTGCCGATGGAGGCTAAGATACATAGCCCATCAGGACCAAACGATGCGATTAAATCGCAACTGCACGGGCAGCCCATTAAGTGCATCAGCCGATCCGATGGCGATCCAGATCGGGTGGGATTTGGCAGCAAAGGTAAGATCTCCATATTATCTGCACTATAAAAAAACGAGTTTTATAAAAATCTTTTTTTATCTAGAAAGACATAGGTATACCTCTCACGCTGGCCCCACTGTATAGTTTGGAAAAGGTTAGAAAGGGGTGGAAAGGCCCAAAACCCATAGATGCAAAATGTTTTATCCACTTTCTCTCTTTATTTCTCACGTCATTTTATACCCACACCCGCGTGTTACCTTCCTTCTCTTAGTTTTAATGAGAAAGGAATGAGCCAATCAATTAGGTCTCTTTCCTTTAATTTTATTTTCCTTTATCTCTTTCCTACGATTATCTCACAACACATGCGTGTTGCACGTGCATACTAATAAATGGATATGGAGTCTTTCTTCAAGTCGCCTCCTATAAAAAATTAGTTCAACTTTGATCTCGGATGCTTGATTCTACAAACTGATGATGGCATGAGGCAGTGAATGCATGTCCTAGGTAGCAAACATGGACTCCTACGCATATATCAAACTTGGACTCCTAATATACCTGTACCACGTCATAAGTCGTTGATCCGTTGCAACGCGGCCATTCATATCTCCTATAAATAATGAGCCGACCTCCGAAATCATTGCCGCCGCCCTCGACTTGATCCACGTCCAGCCGCCACGCCTGCATATCCATGGCTCCTACGAAGGTCAGGAGGACGTTAGAGATCCACCGGCACGCCGCCTCTTCCTACCAGCAGACCCTCGTCTTCGCCGCCGGTGGCTATGACTGGTCCATCCACTACAGCCCGAGTAGCCACGTCTTCGGTTGCTTCGAGCTCTGCGTGCAGCTGGAGACCATGGGCGCCCGGATGGCCGCGTCGCTCGCCGTCGCCGTCGTCGACCCCATGGGGATGCTACCGGCGTGGAAGCTGGCGCAGACTCCCCGGCAAGAGCTCTTCTACGACCCCAATGACAACTACTCACCCGCGCAGCTCTTGGCGACCGTGGCCTTCAGCACGATGAAGACGGCAGAGATCCAGGGGTACCGCACGGTGGATGGCCTTGGCGTCCTGCTCGAGTGCACCGTCACCGTCACCGTCGTCCCCAAGCCGCCGCCACCGGCGGCGATTCCGGCGGCCTTGCTCCCGGCGTCGGACCTGAAGGAGCAGCTCAGCAAGATGTACACCACCAGGGACCCACCCTGCGACGTGGCCTTCTCCGTCGAAGGACAGCGCTTCGATGCCCACAAGCTCATACTCGCGATGCGGTCGTCCTTCTTCAAGGCGGAGCTCTACGGCGGGATGATGGAGAGCCGGGCGCAGGTCATCGAAGTCCACGACACGCTGCCCAGTGTCTTCGAGGCTCTTCTGCGTTACATCTACAAGGATGATCTGCCTTGCACAGACGGCGGCGACGACGACGACGGTAGGAATGTGACCGAGATGCTGTGCCATCTGCTCGTGGCCGCGGATAAGTACGGCGTCGACAGGCTCAGGACCCTGTGCGAGCTCAAGCTCTGCTCTTTGCTCCGGGTCGGTAACTTGGCGAAGCTGCTGGCGTTCGCGGAGGACCGGCAGTGCGGCAAGCTCAAGGATGCTTGCGTTGAGTTCATGGCGACTTCTCCCAACAGATCGACCAAGGAAGTCGTGGCAAATAACGAGGAGTATGCGCAGCTGCGAAGTGCCCGGCCTTCGGTTGTGATTGATGCGCTGGAAAAGGCAGTTATGTTCCGAGGTTAAAGAGTATGCATGCTGATGATCATGAGTCTACAGATACGGTGTCATTACGAGCAATGCATGATTAAGCTTCTCCTGCGAGCTGTCCATGCATGACGACGTTATTATTAGGATCCAAAGAATATACACGGTGCTATATCTCTCTCTATTTCTATTAGCATAATAATAGCATATGATGAGGTTCGTTCGGATTTTTTTGTCACATCTCTTAGAGTGCAAGGCGTTCGCTTTATTTGAATACCATTAATGTTGCTAAACTTTTTTATCATAAATATAGTTTATGATACACTACTCTTCTGTGGCTGCCTGCAGCCTAAAGATCATATCGTGCATGTTTCTGTTATTCTTTTTCTATATCATCGTGCCAGGGTGAAAAGTCTCTTGTTACCTTTTTTTTTTCTTTCTGTTCTCTCAGCCTGCATGTAGGTACATATATGGAACAAAAACTATTCAATTATAAAATACATCGAAGTACGGATCGTGAAAGACTGTTCCTTCTAGACGAGCTGGCACATCAAATCAAAACTAAATCAGATAGCACCTTGCGAATTAGTAGAAACAATTCTGTAAAGAGTCTAAATGATACCATAATTAACAATAACATGATATTTTTAAACCGAAACACATGCGCCATGATAACTCGTAATAATGTTTTGGTGTTTAGACTTTTATATGCGTGATGCGTACTGTTAGTTTTTTTATAAATATGTTTAGAGTACGCACTGGATGACTGGATCCGGTACATGAGTTATATATTATAGGTCATTCTCCACGGGAGTTTTATTCTCATTAAATTCATTGACACATCAGCATCCTTAGTAAAATGGCAGCATATTTATGAGGATACAGATAAAGAGTTTTATAGAAAAAGAGAGGGTTTCATTTAGATGAAACTTAAGATGTACATATACCTATAAAATCTGGATGTGGCGCTTTTGGTAAGTGCAATAAAACCCCCACTGAAAATGGCCTTAGTAGTATATGTCAGAGAGGGAAAAATATGCTCTTCGCAAATCCTATTTGGTTCGTTGCTTCTACTCTCCAAATTCACCTGATATGCCGTACATTGGGCAGCGCAACCGCGCAAGTGGAGCAATGAAATATGGCCTTAACAAGTTACATGGATCATCAAAATAATACGATTTTTACGGTGATTGGAAAAAGTAGGAAACATCCTAGGAGATCTAATGGTACGGTACTAGTACCAGGCGAAGGGTCCGATACTAAAGAAAATGGTGGGATCAGTACCCATATGTTTTAACCTTTAATTGCACAAAGGACATAAAAGGCCATTAAAAATAAAAAAATGTGGTAACAACCGGTACTGGTATGTTACTTTCCAACCACTGTAAAATCTTTGCCAAAATAAATAAATAATACTAATATAGTTACGAATAAAATGTGTTGATTGATTTTCTCCTTTTGCCATTTGTTTGAAATGTTCATGTCCTGACTGTCTTCGTCTTCTAAAACACGATTTATTTAGTTCTACCACTTCCGATCACATATATATATATATATATATATATATATTGTCTTTTATTTTGAAAGCACGAATACATATTACATTTTTATAGTATTATAAGAAAACAAACAGTTAAGCGAACTGCATCTGATTGGTTCCGTGTGTGGAACCTGTCCACCCGGGTCAAATCCTTAGCTTGACAATGGTGCTCATACTTTCTAGATTTTTCCAAGGTCTAACATAAGCGGATCTATGCGACCTCCCTGGCAACATGACTATGGAGGAGAGCACCATATGTGAACCTCTGAGCTTACATATCGTGCACCGCAGCGGGACTCTTATCGCTGCTACATGGGTCCCATGTTGCGCAGGCCCACATGGCAGGGACTCATGTCCCGCTGTAGTACGGCAGCGGGGACTCATCCCATAGAGTTGCTTCATGCTCACTTATATTTGGCTCATTTATGTCCTTGTTTCAATTTGGTCGGTTGATTTGACGTCAGCCGCCACCGGCCTATCCATTTCTTTTTGTTCTTTGCGAGGGCATATCCATTTCTAATCTGTGCCCACGATCAGAACTGATTGTTTTGTTTCTTTGAGAATTAACTGATTTTTTGAGGGGAATTGAGAATTAACCTTTTTTTTTTTGAGGGAATTGAGAATTAACCGGCAACTCACCACTGCGCCTGCAATGCCGGCCCAACCAGAAGAATTCGGCCCACAAGGAGAGGGAATGCTGGCAGGCAGCCCTTCAGCGATGAAACATCGTTCTACATGAGCCCCCTAGTTTTTGCTTTTGGAAACCGAAAGCCTTCCATCCTCCTCGGTGCCAAGAAAACCCTCGCCGCCGCCCCTCGGCCATCGCCGGCGACGCCGACGCAGCCCTCTACGGAAACGCTCCGACCATGAGGCCAACCACGAGGACGGCTTCGATGTGCACCGCCGAGGAGTCCGCGCGGATCACGCACTCGTTCAAGGTCATCGGCGGCATGCTTCACAGAGGCTTCGGCGTCGGGAACAGCGTACGCTCCGCCGCCTTCGCCGCTGGGGGCTACGACTGGACCATCGAATACTACCCCGACGGACGCGCCTACGACTGCAACGACCACGTTGCCGTCTTCCTCGAGCTCATGAGCAATAAACCCAAATCCTTCCTCGAGTTCATGAGCAATAAACCCAAATCCAACGACGAAGTGACCGTGCTCTACGACTTCAGGCTGGTCAACCAAGTGTCTGGGCTGTCATCGTCCGTGTTCACCCATCAAGCGGTTTTCAACGCTGCAAAATCTCCATCCTCCGGCTTTAGAAAATTTATGAAGAAGAGCGATCTCGAAGCCTTGGGGTACCTCAAGGACGACTGCCTAGAGATCGAGTGTGACCTTACCATTCTCAATGTGGATGAGATTGGTGTGCCACATTACCATTCAGACATGGTGCATGGTCTTGGGAAACTGCTGGAGTCGGAGGAGGGCGCAGATGCCACGTTCAAGGTCCGCGGAGAGGTTTTCCGAGCCCACAGAGTTGTGCTTGCTATGAGGTCGCCAGTCTTTAGAGCAGAGTTCTATGGACCGCTGAGCGACAAGACAAAGGAGGACATAGTTGTTGTTGTTGAAGACATGGAGCCTCCTGTTTTCAAGGCGTTGCTTCACTTCATCTACACCGATTCCTTGCCCACGATGGATGATCTTGATTGCAATGAGTATGAAGAAATGGCAAAGCATTTGCTTGTGGCGGCAGATAGGTATGGCATGGAGAGGATGAAGTTGATGTGTGAGAGCACCCTTTGCAGTAGGCTTTCTGTTGACAAAGTTGCGACCATTTTAGTTATTGCCGATCAGTATCACTGCTCCAAGCTCAAAGATGCCTGCATTCGCTTTATCAACTTCTCAAATAGAAAGAATGCTGTGGCAGCAAGTCAAGGGTACGAGCACCTCAAAAGAGCATGTCCTAATGTTGTTGCGGAAATATGGGGAAAACCAGCCAAGTCTCCCAAGATTTAGTTTGCTCGTCATCCAAGGTTAAATTTGAATTGTTGCGTTGTTTATATGGTTAATGAATATATTCTTTTGAACGGTTGGTTTTTGTGACATGAGGTATTTTTAGCCAATTTTCCATTATCAACACAAACATCCTTAAAAAAACAGAGTTGCAATACAGTACGAAAGGTATTTTGGACGGACATTGTTACTTTTCGTAAACTTATGTCCGGTGTGTTCTTAGTGGTTGACAGGTTCATAAGCAATGATTTTACTATTCCAATTTTCCTTTTGTGGTCATATCTATTTCCTTTATGGAAATAACACAGGTAATTGGCAAAGTCTAGTATCAGTGAATGATGGCTTTGTTCATAGTGACATAATAAGAACACTACCAGATAGCAACACCGTTGCAATATACTAGGTAGGTTGTACAGGACCTTTACTTATCCTAGTGATATATTTATATGGTATTTCGAATATGCAAAATAGTTGCCTCATTACAAAGATCTTATTACTGAAATGTTGTGGGCTGTGTGAAAATACAGATCAAAATGTTGGTCCTTGTTTTTTCTTTGTTTATTTAGAGTGATATACCCATCTGAATCATTTGTATTTACTTCTTATAAAACAAATAGGAGCTTTCCGTACACAAGACGCGTCTAAACTCAGTGTAATAACATGCACTCCCTCCTTCCAAGTTTATATGTTGTTTGACTTTTTTTACTCCAAATCTGACTTAATTGTTTTATTCAAAAAATTCCATAATTATCATTTATTTTTATTGTGATTTAGTTAAGCATGTAATATTAGCTTCCCATTAATCCACGTAATCATAAGGCCCACTAGCCACTAGGACTCTTATTAATGTCTTTCATCGATCTTCTGTGGCTAACAACACTAATGCATGTGTTTAGGAGAATTCACAAAATATATACACATATTTTTATTTCTTAATTTTAATATTTTATTTGCCAATCCTCACTCTATGAATCATATTGCTATTCAACCTAAAATTCCTGCTGGGAACACGAGCAATGTCATCTAGTTTTAACTATGACTTGAATTTTGCCATATTTAAGCATTTTTTGAATAAGATAAGTTGGTCAAATTGGGTGTCAAAAAAATCAAATAACCTATAAATTATGACGGAGGGAGTAATTTTCATTTATGGCCTTTATTTTATTAGATTAGATTTTAGAGATGAAGAAATACGATGTATAATAAACAACAAACTGTATATACTGAAGGATTTTGATTTCTTTCGGCCAGATGAGCCACGGGCATTTTTTTTTCTTCAGTTTTCCGGCATTTGTAGGTTGATTAGCCTTTTTCCATGCATTTGGGCCTACAACGGCTCCATATAGTAGTGTTCTTTAAGAAGTGAGTTTCCTTTCATAGGGTGTTCGGTTGTGCAGGTATTGGAGGAGATTGCAAGGGATCTAATCTCTTACCCATTAAATTCAAATAGCAAGAGATTCAATCTCCTTCGATCCCCTTCAACTCCCCTCGAACCGAATAAAGGCCTAGTCTTTCACCTGCTAGCTAGGCAATATAATGCATATATATATAGATGTTCCTTTTCTCTTTTTTTTCTTCTATTTCTACACTAAAAATGTGAGTTTCGTAAGATCATTTCACCCAACGAAAAAACTTGTATACCCTTCACATTGGCCCCACTATGCATGTTAGATTGGGTAACTAACCAAGGCTTCATTCTCCATCTCTAGTTCTAGTAGAATCATCCATTTCAGTTATTTAGCTTGAATTCATAGCTTTATCTATACGGGTCAAGATATTCTAGTTTATCTCGGAGTATCTGAGTATCTGGGTCTATAGACGTATTCACTACATTAGTTTTTGTGTACATTTTCATATAACGTCTATTCATCTCTCTAGACGTATTCGACACTTAAGATCCTCTTAAATACCCATGAATTTTCTAATAGCAACTACCTGTTTTGTACATCATCTAAATAGATTAGCAAGTGGGTTTCAAATTTTTTGCCATGTGTGATGTGTGTAGTATAAACATTCTATTTTAGACAGATGCACAATACCAAATAATATATATGTGGAATTATTCAATTTTCAAAGTAGGTTATATTGGAAGTATAAAAGAGGCACATTATCAGCTAGTAGATATTTCTTTGGCAGTTCCAAAGAGGAGTTCTAAAAAAGAATAATTTAACCAAAACAATTGGTCTATAAGTCAAAAGTATTATTTCATTACTATTTGATTGCTGGGACGCTAGTATTGTTAGGTGTATTATTCAAATAGCTACTGAGTGAACCCCAACTATACAGATGAATCATTGTTTGGAAGTTGGCTAATTGGCGATGTTTGTGGGGCTTGCCACCCAGCCATAGGCAATATGGTGTACACGGAATGAATTTTTTTTAGGAAAAAACAATATTCTTTTGTGGAGGCTACTTTTTAACGAAGATTACTGGCTACTGTGGGCATTGTTGTACATGTGAGGACATAAGGAAGATGATTCATTTGGAAAGAAGAGCAATAAAAGTCATTGTTTTGGGAAAAATGCCATGAACAGCTGGAGGAAAAATAGTAGAGAATGCGCATTTAATCCTCCTTTGATTTGTGCCAAAGATCCTTTTATTGTTGTTTAACTATTTAGTTTAAAGCCTTTGTAATAATTTGGCTACGTTTGACCATATAAGCTAGAAACTTTTTCATTACCTAAAAAACTAAGGAGTTAAATAGAAAACTGAACACCGACCCCGAACTGATGTCAAAAAAGGAGGGTGAAATTAGGATTCTAAAAATTATTAGTTTATATAAATAACTTATCAAAACCTTCCTTGGATAAACAACTTATCAAAACCTATACAAAATAAAATGAGCATATGTTCTCAAATCTTGCTAAGTATTGCTAACTCTACCATAAAAAAGACACGCAACCTAAGTTCTAACCTAGCAATTAGCCTAAACTATACTAGGAATGTAAAGCACATGAATGCAAGAAATTGAATGCTAAAGAAATGGGTAGAGTGTGCAAACACATGGCGACAAGGCAGAGACACATAGATTTTTTTTCTCCTGAGGTATTAAGAAGGATCACATGCCTTCTCCCTAATCCTCATTAAAGCCACATGCAACGCCTCGCTATCACATATTTTGTGCAAGGACAATGGCCTCACTCCATGCAAAGATCAAGATTGGCAAGGTAACCCTCACAAGGGCCAAATCTTCTAGTTAGGTAACTCCACGTGTCCTAGGACCACCTCCACCAGAAACTAGGGCCTATTGTTGGCCTTTCTCGGACGCTCTCCGAGCTGTCTCCACTAAGGTAAACTTTGGCCAAAACACCAAGGCCTGTCTCCCTTTCGCAAATAAGGTGGCAGCCACAATACACCTTTCACAAGCAAGGTGACAGCAAAACCACACTCTGAAGGGTCTCGCAAGACTTACATCTCCACACCACACTTACAAGTATTTGAGCACGCAAGCATGGATGCACTAGGAAATTGATAAATCTCACTACAACACTTGGTCGCAATAAAAGGCTATGCGCTAATAAAGGTCTAAGCAAGAGTTGGCATGCACAAGCTATGTCTAATTAAGTATGCACTCTTTACTCACTGGATCAATTGGGCTTTCAAAATATGTGTTCAAGAGTCACCAAACATATTATGCATACTGAGGAATGGAGTACAAATAGTCCAAACCTTCAAATTGGGAGAAAGATGTAGCTCACAGAAAACATTCATCGGACGGTTCTGACCATCCGATGTGTACGCCATCGGATGGTCTAGTGTTTAAGCACAGACTAGCCATTAGATTTGACCGCTGGACATGTCCTTGACCTGTTTTAGTCACCAGACTGGCCAGTGTGCATTATTACTGGGTTGTAAGGTGAGTGTAATCACCCGAGATCTTGAATTCTTCACGTCCTACCTAATTCATCTAGTGTCCCACGGGACCATTTAGTGCGTGCATATTTGCACGTTGGTTCGATCTACATGACACTCTGAATGGTTTTCCCAACCCTCTCGTTCAGTCGGGCTTGTTTTTGTACTTCACATTTGCTAATCTCTTATACAATATATATTACCTTTGCATGACACTTCTAGTTGCACGACTCATTCGTATCATCAGTAAAGCATAGGATTCAGTCAGAACAGCAAATTTCAGCACAGCGCAATGGTGTATATATAGTCCCTTAGTAGACAGACCAGACCAAGTCACGTTAAGACTGGTGCCTGCAACCTAAAAATTCAGCAAACTAGTGAATCCACAGTCTGCTCGAAACTCAGCCGAGTATTGTCCTTAGCCAACGAAATTTGAAGTTTTGTGCACCGCGTGGGACGAAGAGAACGCCCAGATCGAATGAATGCTGTTGGTGCCCTTTAAGCTGGATGCTGGAGCTCATACAAACAGGCGAGTGGAAGCAGGGACTTCCCATCTATCAGTGGAAGCAGGCTAAGCAAACCAAATAAAAAACCCACTAAATTCAATAACAATTTCAGATATTGATATATATTGATTCAACAATTGCAAATATCTAATTTAACATCTCATTTGAGCGATTCAACATTTTACAAATGCTTGTTCAACAATTTATATGTGGAATGCTGAATTAGTGTAGCCGAAATGTTGAAATAGTAGTACGTAAAACGTTGAATTAGTGTAGCTTAAATGTTGAAACAGTAGATCGGGGAGGGTCGAGTCTTGCACCTCGCGCACCGGCGGCGCCTAGCCAGCTCGCGGTGGCGCCCGGCACAATGCACGGCCTGCCGGCGCACAGAGCTCGACGGCACGCGGCGGCAGAGCCCCAACAGCATGCGGCGATGGAGCCCCGGCGGCAGCGCGGAGCCCAACGGCACGCCGCGGCGGAGCAGCGGCAGCGCGCGCGGCGCGCGGTGGGACGGCGGGGCAGGCCGGCGGCGGAGCGCGCGCGCGGCAGGGCAGAGGGGCAGGCTGACGGCGGGCCTAGAGAGGCCGGTGGTGGCGGCATGGCAACGGGAGGGAGGAGAAAGGGGATGGGAGAGAGGATAGGGTTTAGATGTAGATCCAATGATTATAGTTATCTGCACGAATCTTAAACACCGGAAGATGGGTGGAGTTATGTCCTATCGGGAGGTAGATAGAAAATTCGGTGGAAGCAAGTTCAAATGGGCCTTGTGGGTAATTGTACGTGTATCTGTGTTAGTCTAAAGCTCACGATCAGGCCCAGAAACAGATACCCTGCAGAATAAAACGGGCCGGGGCCATGCAACGAAATTTAGTGGGTTCATATGTCCGCGAGTCCTGCTGGTGTTGGCGAATTGAAACCCTCATCGCCACCAAAACCCCCTCTCCCCCGGCCGGCTCCCTCTACGCAAGTGCCTCGATCAGATGTCGGCGGAGGCTCCCAGGAGGCCAGGCACAAGGACATCGTCGGCGTGCGCCACCACGGAGACGGCGCGGCACACGCACTCGTTCAAGGTCGTCGGCAGCGTCCTGAACAATGGCTTCGGCGTCGGGAGGCCCATCCGCTCCGCCACCTTCGCCGTCGGGGGCCATCGCTGGTGCATCCTATACTATCCCGACGGACGAGACCTCCCTGACCTGGTGGACTACGTCGCCGTCTTCCTGGAGCTCATCAGCCGCGACCGCGAGGCGAGCGCCGCCTTCGAGTTCAGGCTGGTCAACCAGACCAACGGGGTTTCAACGTTGGTATCCAAATACCAGATGGTTTTCAACGACGCAAATCCAAACTGGGGCAACCCCAAGTTCATGAAGAAGAGCGATCTGAGAGCCTCAGAGTTCCTCAAGAACAACTGCCTTGAGATCGAGTGCGACGTCACCGTCATAAGCAAGGCGGTTGAGATCGATGTGCCGCCACCGGATATCTTGGACAGCCTTGGCAAACTGCTGGGGTCAGAGGAGGGTGCGGATATCACTATCAAGGTTCAAGGAGAGGTTTTCCGAGCCCACAAGATTGTTCTTGCGATGAGGTCGCCGGTCTTCAAGGCGGAGTTCTATGGGCCGGCGAAGGACAACCGGAAGCGGACCGTGGCAGTCGAAGATATTGAGCCTGCTGTTTTCAAGGCCCTGCTTCACTTCGTCTACACGGATTCTTTGCCCGCCATGGATGATCTCGACAGCGATAAGTACCAAGAGAGGGTCAAGCATTTGCTTGTGGCTGCGTATAGGTATGGCATGGAGAGGATGAAGCTGGTGTGTGAGAGCATCCTTTGCAAGAGGCTTTGTGTTGAGGAAGTGGCGGACACTTTGGTTCTTGCCAATCAGAATCATTGCACCAAGCTCAAAGGTGCTTGCATTGGATTTATCGGCTCTTCTAATAGGATGGACGATGTTGCAGCGACTGAAGGGTACAAGAACCTCAAGAGAGCATGTCCTGCTCTCACTGTGGAAGTGTGGGAGAAATCAGCCAAGTATCGTAAGATTTAGTTTTGTTGCTTAAATATCGTTTACAACTGTTTCTTGGGTGGATATATATTGCATTCTGCAAAACCTTATGTGTGGTATGTCATGAGTGAGGGTGGGTATGGCCACACCAGTTATGGATATATATATGGCGGTTCACTATTGTTCTTAATTTACTGCATTTCAATTATGGTCGACAGCTCCTTTACTGTTTTAGTTTTCCCTTTTATGGTAGACTGCTCCTTTCAGTTATGAAAGCAGCAAGTAATCCAATGCGATGCAATGAGACATTAGCAGATAGCAACATTATTGTTGCAGTCCAAAGTACAGGCTGTATCAAAAGTTAAATATTAATGATAAATACGAGTGCAGGAGTTACTTATGTTGGCATGCAAAATCTTGATCCATGTTAGTTACGTTTGAGCGCAATATGGTGAGCTTCAGAACAAAACCCGCACAGCTTTCAAAACCATTTTAGCAGTCTGAACTCACCCCCATTGTATACATTGCTTGCAAAGAGTAATATGTAATTCCTTCACAGAATATGTGTTGCCCTTTGAGATGGATTGCATTGTTTTTACTTGATAAAATGTATGTTTGTTATCCAGCTGTCTATGATTGCAACAGTCCTTTATTCACTAATATATACTCTGAAGGAATGCATTTGCCGCTATATATAAGTTTCATATTATATTGTTGCCTTTTAGTTTCTTCAAAGAGCGTGTAATTGGTCAGTGTAACATTGATGAAAATTGCCATTATAATTCATGCTCAAGTTTAGTGCGAATCCTTGTGCAGCATGTTGCAAAAGGAAACTAATTGCAAATTCTTGAGGAACATCACCACTTTTTTTATTGAACAAAGAGCAAAATATCTATCATAGCACCATCTTGTTTGCATCTTTATTCGAATATATATATATATATATATATAGAACTATTGTCTTGTAGCCAGCCATAGAATAACTTATTCTGTGGCCAGACACAAAGCGGCGAAGCTGACCCAAACCGATGCACCCGTTGGAGCTTGATTGATCCCACCCAGCCCAGCCCAGTATGGTTCGGTCGGCTCGGCTCAGCCAACTGTCCCGAGCGGAAAGAATCGAGTGAGCCGAGAGCTGCCCCCAAATTGCGCGTCCGCTACCCCGTACCAAAAATCCCCACCAGCAACTTCTCTCTGCGTGTGGCGGCGGCCTCCATCCGTGGGAGCGATGGCCGCGCCTTCCATCTTCGCGTCAGCGGCACCCCTCCCGCACCGGCAACCTCGTTCGGAGTAGCCTTCCAGCGATGCGTCAGATCTCAAGGAGGGACCAGCTCTGTGCAGGGGAGGGCTGGCTTCGGCTGTGATTGGTGGGCCTCCTGTTCGCCGGTGTTGATTCGTATGGTGACTGGTGAGCCCTCGTTGTCCTTCTTCCTCCTGATTGTAGCACGAGGTGTTGTAGTCTGCGTGTGTCGTGAACTCGCCTCTATCTGTCGCTCTCTTCTTAGGTGGGATCACACACATGGCCAATCATTTTCTGATCAACATGGAAGTTTCAGCATTAGTTTCTAAATTTCAGTTCGATCCATGACAAATCGTTATGCATCATTCGTGATCCGATCATATGTTTTCGACAGTAAAAAAATCATATGTTTTCGTTTTTCTAGCCTTATAATACTGTTGATTTTAGCCAGACCGAACTGCTTCGTGATTTCTCCATAAACCAAAAGAGATTACAGTCATGATGTTGTTAGATTTGCCACTATTGGCCCAATAAATGAATTCTTTGCAGTATCCATGTGACGATCCTGCAGCACTATCTGTCTCCTCAACTTCTTGCTGCGTGCAGTTTTAATCCAGGACAAATTTCTTGTTATATGTCAGAGTGGAATTTTTCTAGTGCTCACTGATTGAAAATCGCTCTCTTCTTTCAGATCTGTTCAGAAAACGAATTTACTATCTACAAGGCTCACTTCAGAAAGGTACATCAACACTAAATGATTTTTATTCTAACAGTGTTTAGGATTGTCTCATGGAAGGATCATATATATTATCCACTATTGTTCTCCTAATGATGAATTCCAGACAACTGATGTCATTCATACCTATTAAATCATTTTTCCAATCAGCGCAATTAAAAATATGATAAGCAATTGTCGTAATTCATGGGCATTCCACCAAAATACCAAATACCTAATATATTGGTTTACAAAAAGGCTACCATGCCACTTTATAGTAAATCAATTATACATTTGTAGTAAATGCTACATAGTAATTTGAAAGCACACTTGTGGTAAATCATTTATACCTTTGTATATCTGCATCTGTTGATTTGACCTGTTCCTGGCCCCCGTTTGATCGATTCTTGTTTCAATGTGCATTATTTTTTATTATTTTACAGTTTTTTTATTTGATGCTATTATTTGGGAGTCCCTGATGTAACTGTAGCTGTTGAATGTCGATTTTACACTATGTTTACTTTTTAATTATATTAGTTGCTAGTACAATTGGCCACAGATTTTACCATGAGGCGGAGGATGACCGTATTATTTCAAGGTTGAATAATCTGTTCCAGGTGGCTTATATGCAGTTGTCTAGGTTCAAGCATCCTGTTATTGAATTGTTTTGTAGGTTATTTTCCACTCTTATAGTTGTTGTGTGGATTCTTGTTGCCTAATTAGCACAAATTTTGATATGCATAATTTTGAAAAAAAAAGGTAAATTAGGGACAGGAATTTATGAAGACCATGTTTATCTTGTGGTTATTTCATTTGATAACCTATGTGGTGTGTTGTTATCAACATCCCAACTCCCAAGAATTGAGAATTTTTCAATTAATATATTTCAATTGAATTCAGTATTTGGGACCTTTTTTTTCTTATCAAATTCAGGCTCCCATGTTTTTGCTGATGAAACAACATCATGATTGCATGCTAGAGTTGACATGATAGAGGGCATCTCCTACCATATGTACATTTTACTACAACAACATATTGAAAAGCATGCACATCTACTACTGATCATTTAGTAACATCTACATATTTAGAATATGAAAATAACATTTTATTTTCTTATAATTCTCCTTGTTATTATTTAAACTTTTAGGAGATGAGGCCTCTTGTGAAAAATGTACCATTTTTTTATTGGCGTAATACAAATTCCAGTAGATTTGTTTATGCTATTGGCGTAATCCCTACATGTTCCACCGACTACACAGTATATTTTGTTTGATAAATTGTGTGCCTACCATTTAATAGATTGTAGTAAATTGACTAACCGTTTTGTTGAAAATACCATCGTAGTAAAGCGAAGAGGCCACTATGGTAACTATTGGAACCTCAGTTTACTACTGCTCCTTGAGTTTTTTAGGAGATGCAATCGGAACCTCACTTTAATACTGCTCCTTGATTTTTTTTAGGAGATGCAGTATCCATGGCAAATGCAGCGGAGCAGAACGGCACAGCGGCCTTGTTTGGTGTTAACATTTTAGAAATCAACATTCTTATTTCTTGTGCCCATTTTGTTGTAGTAAACCATCTACAAAATTCTTCTAAATCCCTTTGGTAAAGGGCCCTAATTAATTATCATCTCAAGACACTCGTATTATTGTAACTATTTCATGGTAAATGGATCCTGTCCAATGCCATGCTATGGTAACCATCAATTTTTATTATCGTCCTAAGCTATTTGAAATACGATACCTATTTCATATATTGTAAAATAATCTCATCATTATAGTAATCAGTTCCTTTGACTAGCTAAACGTTAAGCTGTGGTAACTTACTATCCATTCCAGTTATCGACTCATTGAAATTATCATACAAATTACATGGTAAATTGGACACACATTATAGTAACTGATTGCTTAGAACATACACGATGTCAAATTGTGTTAAGCCTGTTCTAATTATCATATCAGCCATTTGACATATCGTAACCTTTGTGATAATAGTAATTGGTTCTTCGTAAAAGTTTGATGAATATTATGGTAACTTGCCACCCTATGCATCATATCGCGTCACTGGAATCAGTGTTACTGCTTTATGATACATTCATCTTGCCATTATAGTAACCAAGTCCTTGAAACAGCTGGATGGCATATTATGGTAAATCCCCACCCTAACTATCGTATCAAACGTCACCTCAAAAAAAAATATGTTGTGTCAAACATTTTAAATATCATAGTAAGTCCACTGAAGAAACAAGTCGTAACTAATACCGTATTTGCAGTAACATGCGTACACACCAGACTTGCTATTGAAGCTAGGATAAAATGAGTTGCGCTAATGACGCAGCTGCTAGAGTTACGGTGATTTGACGTTTAAGACAGATCAGGGTATTTGGGTCCACCTCGGCTCGCATGCAAGCCGCAGCTGGATCGGCTTGTGGTCCAGCTTGCGTGCGGAGGAGCACGTTCGGCTGGCGGCCCGCACGCACGTTCGGCTGGGGGCCTGGTGCACCGGCGGGTTCGGCGGGTGCCGTTAGGCTGTCCCCAATGGGGATACTCAAATTGGTTCCTCAAAATACTGTTCGGCACTGTTTGATACTGTTTTGCACTGTAGCTGACGTGACGTACAGAGTGAAATGGGATTTGAGGAAGTGGGATGAGGAATGTTGTTGGAGATAGCCTTATTGGCCTGGCTACAGAATAGCTTATTTTGCAGCTGGCTACAGAATATACCTACCCATATATATATATATATATATATATATATATATATATATATATATAGGCCCCACGCTAATATATAGAATAGGTGGCCCACGCTATTTGATCCCCAGGGATAGAATAGCTTATTCGATCCCTAGCCTGCCGGCCACATCCCCCGAGTCCCCCGACGCCGCACCACCCTCCCATCCCGAGCCGCTCCCGAATCGGCCGGCAGCACGAGGCGCCCCCACCCTAGGCATCCTCGGTTCGCGCGTCGCTTACCAGTATGGAGCGATTGGAGAAGCAGTTAGCCACGTCCTCCCATGAGCCTCACGAACCGGCGGTTCCTCCTCGGCCATATTCGCGAACGAGAGCAGAGGGTCGGGAGAAGAAAGAGAAGAACCAATGGAGGGCAATCCAATGTCGATCGATGAGCCCAGTCAGGAAACCTTGAAGCTGGCTTTCTCGAGCGGAGCTAGCATCACAGGAGAGAGGCAGGCGCAGGATTCAACTGCCATCGATGGATCCAGTGTGGCGGAGCCCGGTACCAAATCGTTCAGTGCTTACGGCAATGAGATGGATGTTCAGACGGCGCGCATCGGGTCGCCGAACAGGGTGCCGAAGAGGCAATTGTTTGGGGATGGAATGTCCAAGCAGTCCATAGTTCATACGGGAGCAGCTGAAGACAGGGACGCTAGGGAGGCTGGTCCGTACAGAGCAGGAGGAAGCAGGCATCGAAGTGCTAATGGCGCAGGGAGCTCTGAAGTGGCGAGCAGCAGGAATTGTGCACAATTCAATGAAAGGAGGGGACACCGCCTTGATGAAGGAACAAGTTCCGGAGTTCTGTTGACACCGCCTGCTTCTGCACGTCTACCTGTAGACGAAGTTAATTGGGGATCAGAGTTAACTCCACCGGCTACATTGACTGAAGCTGAGATTGCAACTCCTGACGACGAACGCACGTATAGCCATGTGAGTTCTGTGTTAAGATTTATTGCCGATTAATTCTTCCACTTCCTTTAATTCTTCTCTTTCCGCCTTAAAAACAATTTAAGTCTGGTTCCCATGAAGTTGCCTGTGCCGGATTTATGACCAAAAAATGTATTTTTGTTGATGGTCTTTTAGACCAGATTGAAGGCTTTTGCGGATCATCAATTCATTATATATTTTAGTTTGTTTAATAGGTCTTCGACCATCTTGTCGTATTTGTTTAATTAAATTTTAATTCCCGAATTCAATTAATCTCATCTCCTTGATGCATTAATTTCATGTGCTTCCATTGTACTATTTCTTATATATTCCTGTAATGCATTGTGTTCTTACGTGCCAAAAAGTACGTTACTTGCTCCTTGATTTATATCCTAATCAATCTCACTTTTTCCTATTAGGAAACCCACTTTGTTGTCTTCTGACTCATTTTTTTTTTTACTTTTTTTTACGAGTCATTACAATTTTTTAACAAAAGTGCAATCTTAAATCTTAATATGTTTGTGGTCAGAATTACCAGTTCCGAACAAGTAGTTTATGACTCAAATATTACCAATCTGAGCACAAAATCGATCGTCAATAAATGCCCTTTCATCATTAGTAGTCACATATTTAGATCGCATTCCTATTCTTGGTGCCAAAATTGAATCTTTAACATCCATTTTGTTCGTCAAAATTTTGTTGCCCTTGATATTTAGTTCAATGCATAGTCTAATATTCCCAGAATAACTCCTAATTCATTACCTTTCCCTGTGCTAAGATTTATTGCCAATTAATATTGATAGTAATATGAGAATATCCAATTAGCAAGAACTGTCTACATAAGAGCTGTCCAGATATAGAAAAACTAAATTATTAATTTGGATTACAGAGTGAAAGATGTTTATGTTATGATGTTGGTGATTCAGAAAAGTGACAGAGATGTGTCTTTAGTTCCTATTACTATATCGTACCTGTAACCTCATTTATCCTTTAGTCATGCTTGCTCACATATGAAATTTACCAGTGAGGTGAGTCGAAACAAAAAATAATGGTCTATTGTTGTCCGTTTGATCATAGGATCCCAGCATTGATACCTCGTTGGTTCCAAAGGAAGGGATGGCTTTCAGAACTGAAAAGGATGCTTGCAGTTTCTACGAAAGGTATGCCAAGGCAGCCGGTTTTGGCGTGTACAAGGGCAACAAAAGGACGTATTCAAGAATACTACACTGCAAGAACAATGGAGTAGGAAAGTACTACAAGAAGGATCCCCTGGAGCGTGTAAGGAACAAAACATCACAAAAGACAAAGTGCAAAGCTAAGTTGAAGCTCAAGAAAATATTGGGGAAGCAAAAAAAGGTAGAAGGGGTGGAGATAGAACAGGCCTTTCTTCTCCATAACCATGTGTTGTTGCCCTCTGGTAGGTCTACCAGTAATATGCGCTCGCATAAAGAAAAGGATCCAATGCTGATGGAACTTCTTGATGAGTTGCAAGATTGTGATGTTCCTGCTCATAGTGCAAAGAATGTCATGCGGGAGATGCACGGAGGTATTGAGAACGTCCCTATAACAGATAGAGATATGGAGAACCGGTGAGTTTGCGTGAAAGTTTCGATACATAAAACTAGTTCCTTTGTTACCTGCATGATTTATAGATGGGACTGTGTGAGACATAAAAATAAAACATGTGATCTTCAATTTTGGGTCGTTTAATAGCATTGGTTTGTATTATGTTTCATGTTTAAAAGGAGAGCGAAGAATTTGCGTGAGGACCATAAAAATGACATAGAGAAGCTGTTGGAGTTCTTCAAAAATTGTCAATCGCAGAACCCGCAATTCAGGTGGAATGTCAAACTGGATCATGAGGGAAAGGTGCACAGCTTGTTCTGGAGTCATGCAAGCATGCAGGGAGAATATGCGGATTTTGGGGATGTGATTGCCTTTGACACTACACACAAGACAAATATTTATGATAAACCACTAGCTATGTTTGTGGGTGGCAACAATCATTTGAAGAACACATTGTTTGCTTGTGCTTTGGTAGGGGATGAAACAGTGGAAACTTTCCGATGGGTGTTCAAATCTTTCAAACAGTGCATGAGGAAGAACAGAACTAGATGCATTCTGACAGGTATTTCAGGCTTAACGAATCATATCGTTTTGTTACAGTAAATAGTGTTTCAGAGCTTATAGTTTACCCAAAAAGGTTACAATTTAAGTTTTGCTTAATGGCAAAGGGTGTAGTTTTGCGGGAAATAAAATTAGTTTTCAGATGGGTCTGCATAAGATTGGATTAATTTTAGGGGGTGCTTAGATTTTTTCCAAGTAACTGCAGACTGCTTAAGCTTAGTGGAGGTGAGTGGATAATAGTTTAGAAAGGAGTTAAATAAACTGCTTCAATATTCCTTCGAATCATGACACATATCACATCATTTGAATTTTTAGATCAAGATCAGGCGATGGCTGTGGCAGTAGGGTTTGAGTTTCCTCGAGCAATTCACCGTATATGCAGGTGGCATGTCGTTTACAAAGAATCAGCAAAACTGAAGGAGTTGTATAGGCTGCATAAAAAGGAATTTTTTCAGGAGAAATTCAACTCTGTATTGAACCACCCACTAACACCCGCAGAGTTTGAGGCAGCCTGGGACGAAGTGCTGACAGAATGCAAGCTCCATGGAGACCCAACTCTGGAAAGTCTGTACCAACAAAGAGAAAAGTTTATTCCTGCTTACTTCAAAAGTGATTATTGTGGAAGGATGACTTCTACGCAGCGTAGCGAGAGCATGAATTTTTCAATGAAGAAAGGCTATGTTGGAAAGCGTACTGCATTGCACAGGTTTGCGAAGAAAACACTGCACTTCATGGATGATCTAAGAATGAAACATTCCACAAAGGCATACCTAGGCATGGTAAGTAATTATTAAATTGCAATGTATTCCGTCGCTGTTCTTAATCACCTCTCAAATTTGTTGGTTCATCATTAGTAATGTTGGTATGCTGTGTATCATAAATTTGTACAGATAATTAATATGAACCAACATACTATTTAAGGGCAGATATTAAAATAATCCAAGGTTATTACCTTACCATAATGGTTATGCTATTTGATGAATCTGTTGTACACACAATAAATTATCTATGGGTTTAATGTGCTTACTGAGTTTAATCTGTAGCTATAGTTAGAAGGTATGATGGTTCAAATATGAATACAATGTGGAAATAAAGACTGAATACACAGTGCAAATAAAAATGGAAAACTTACAGTGTTTTATGGTGGTCCAGAGCAAAGTCGTTACCAAAAACAAGTGGCCATTCGAGGTGAAAATATCAGAATATTACACACAGGCGGTTTTTAAGGACTTTGAGAGAAAGATGTATGAGTGTTCTGCTTATAACATAGAGGATGATAAAGAGAGAGCAGGGAATGGCTATCTGGTGAAACATACAAACAAGAACAGCAAGATAACATGGGGTCAGCATCAGTTTAAGGTATTTGCTGACAAATGCAAGGGGGAATACAGATGTGAGTGCAAAGAGTGGGAGCACACCGGTAGGGAACTAATGGTTTACAAGTATTGGCCATATATGTTGTGTTCATTTGTTCGCTAATTGTGAATGTTTGATTTCACAGGCCTATTATGCGTGCACTTGCTGCGTACCTTCATCCATATACAATTGGATGAAATACCAGGGAAGTACATACTGAAGAGGTACTCTAGAGAGGCAAGGAATAAAGTGGATTTTGAAAGGGAAGACAAGCTTCTAGGCGGCAGACGAGGCACCATGCTGAACTTCAGAACAAGGAGGGTGCTGAGATGGTATTCACCTGTGCTTCGTGAGGCTACCTTGTCGGATGCTGCATGTGAGAGAGCTGAATATGTACTAGGAAAACTAGTGGAAGAATTGAAATTGATTCCACCAGACACTGGCCAGTCATCAAGCAATGTAAACTCCAGGACTACAGAAGAGGTAATTTTTTCTTAGCAAAAGCAACCTGTATAGCATATAATGACGTGAAAACTACTTTGCACAGTCCAATTGTTAACATTGCTTTCATATAGGTCGGATCTGAAGAGAGTGGAGGGGAGGAGGATAATGCTGATAAGGAATGGGAAGAATCAATCCCAGCGGTGGTATATATTCTCAATAGTTAACTTGAATCTAAAAGTGAGAATGTGATTATAGACCATCAGTGGATGGTAATAACAATATGAATATGAAAACAATAGTTAAATTGTTCGGAAGATATCATAAGTCCATAAGAATGTTGATTGGTAGAGGCATTTGTGATGACAAGGTAATGACCTGTTATTTTCAGAAAAGAGTGATCATTTGTGATTTGGCCATTATAACCTAGAGGAAAACACATGTAGTTTTAGAGGATGTAAACTTAGTTAAGTGCTATAAAAAATTAACGGATAAAATTTTGGTCCATCAAGTTCAGGTTCAGCAGCTTATATATTATTTGTGCAGGAAAACATTAATGACATCGTTGGAAAAGATTTGGTGGAAGAAGACAGGTTGGTTTCACGGGGTGATTCGATTAAAGAGGTATGTGTTATCAGTACTGTTTTAGAACTGCAGTGACATAGGGTGATGGAAAGGAGTGGCTGATGGTGTGGAATTATTATACAACACAGGGAGGTAAGAGTGATGGGATCCCGATGATGCACAGTACAGTGAGTCATCAAAGTGGAGTACCGGGGAATGAAATGGAGATTAGAGATGCGGTTAGATCAAGAACACCTCTGACTGTCGTTATCAAGTGATTTTCTTTAATTGATATATATTTATTTGCCGTGGTACTGTGCAATTTAGGTAACCGAAGGCGGGAGAGCGATCAACCTCATTGCTCCACCAAGATCGAAGCCGAAGGGACGTAATGTCCCCAGTTCAGAGAAGGAGGTCCTGACACTTGGAGCCAAAGGAGTAAAAAAGGGGACAAGGAAGTGTAAGACATGTGGGGTATACGCCACACACAATTCTGCAACTTGTCCAACAAAGCCAGAAATCCAAGCTCGCCTTGCAGCTAATAAGAACAAGACAAGAGGCAGGCCACCCGGATCTAGGAATAGGATTTCTCAAATTCCGGGTGGAGGTGGGAGCCAGGAAGGATGCAGCAGCAACAGAGTTGCGTGCATGGGGCTGCACTCTGAGAGGCCTGTGACACGGGGAAAAAATAAAAAAACCAACTTGTATATAGAAGTAGATTCAGAACCAGAACTATTAGAAGATACGGACTCAGACGGTGGAGTTAGCATGATGGAACAAGATGAGTAATGATTAAGTTAGGATATGTGTTTGTTGCCATGGATGTGGGAAAAGTGGATGCAAGAACAAAACGTGGAAAGTATGTTCGTGAATATTGTATATGAGTTTTATCATACTCCCTCTATCCTATAAAATAAGGCGTGCATATTTTTAGAAAAGTCAACTCTTTAAATCTTTAACTAATGATTCAGTCAAAAATATATATGTTTAGTTAATGCGTGTTATATATTGGGATTCGTATTCAAAAGCACTTTAATATGATGCTAATTTTGTATTTGTAGATAACATATTTTAGAAGTAATAAATGGTTAAAGTTCCGCTTTAAAGGCCGTGCTAAGAACATGCACGCCTTATATTATGGGATAGAGGGAGTACATGATAACTTTTTTCTAGTTGAGACAACGACATCATGCTTGTTATATTTTATTATACGGAATTTGACAACATGATCAACTATAACTGTGTTGGATATTTATCAAAAACATTAAATAGTAGATTAATGACAGGAAGGAAGCGTAATCGGACGATGTACCGAGGTAGAGATGATTTGCACAAAAAAATGGAAGAGTATAGAAAATACAATTTCGAATTTAGAATTAGGAAAATATAAAACTAATGTAAAAACTTGAAATGAATCAAATACAAAAAGATGCAAAAAATTGAAAGTGCAAATTACTGCAGGAATCTGGAGTAGACAAAAAGCATTATTTTTCCGGTGAAGGAAATAGTATTGAAGACATGGTGAAGGAACGGAGGCCAGATTTAATTTAGTGTAATAATGAGATTGTTTGAATCAATAATTGCACGCTGGTATAGAGGAGTTGTTGTAATATAATTTATTGTTTTGCTGTAACAATAGAACAATTAGAGAAGTAAACCAGTATGGAACAACTGTAAAAAAGAAAAAAGTGGAAATGCACGTGAGAAATGGGATGTCGTCAATACATTAAAAAACCGTTTAGTAAACATGATCAGAGATGCGAATTGATTATAGAAGACATATTATGAAAAATGGAAAATGAATAGATTTGAATCATGGGACTATTCAACAGAACCAAAAATCGAAGATTAATGGTGCTGTTACAAAAGTATAGCAAGATGCCAAAGAGAATGCCAACAGAATAACTGAAACAAAAAGAGGACATGGAAAAATAACAATTATATGTAAACGAAGTCGTTTTCAAGTGCACGGTAAGACAATCGTTAATACATAACACATGGTCTCTGCAGTGGATTATAAAGGCCATAAAACACAAGGGCAATTCATCTCTGAATAACAGGTAATAAGCATTCAATAAACATTGTTTGTTGAGTTTCCAGCTAGGTAGAAAGCATATAAGACAGGACATATGTACAAGACAGACTGATGACAATAAAGGAGATGACATTGTTTTTCACACACATTGAATTACATAACACAACTCAACCATCACGGAACTTAAGGAGAGCGTCTGGGATTTGGGAAATGCCATTGTTAGTATGGAAGCAAAGGTAGTAGAGAATGTCAGCCCTGATATCCTTGGCACGCTCCTGCATGTAATGGAAGGACAGAATTAAATAGGTTGTAAGTGAAGTAGGAAAAGACAGCTATGATTATGAAAAATACCGGATCAATCGTAGTCTTAAGGGAACCATGTCCTTCCCCATCATAGTATTCAAGGCCGCTATCATTAGAATTCTTGTGGTTTGCAAGCTGAACCGGGGCGTGTCTCCAGTTTTTTAAACATGGAAATTGTCGAGGTGCTGCAAGGCTGAGAGCATCACTCAATTGTGGAATGATAGTATTTGCCAGAGGATCATGGTAATCTCTCCACGAGGTGGTAGACTGACAGTAGTCATGGCTGTCAAGAACATCTATGCGCTTCTGACCAAGATTGACACAGTACACAAACCATCGACGGCGGACCAGGATTGGTAAGATCTTTAGGAAAAGTGAACAACAGTTGGTGATGAGTTTTGTGATCAAACCATTAAATTGCAAAGTTTTGCAGGACAGGGCGTACCATCTTAGCTTTGTTGAGGTCGCATTTGTGGGGGAGGCACTGTTTAATTAAATTCACAGCCTCTGCCAACATGAATCCAGGTTCTTGCGTCTCACGTTCCATTGATTTATCATACAGACAGCTCTGTTAAACGAATTAGTAGGAACATGTTAAATGTAGATGTAACGACAAGGTAGGACACAAAGCAATCATCTGTGTGTGTGCAAAGAGGGCTCTGTCCAGAAAAGGTGATGATAGTATTTTAAAAATATGCAGAATTTGGTGAGGCAGTTATGTAAAAGAAGGAACTGTTTGGATTAATAGAAAATTTATATTAACTAATGTTGCTAGAAAAGAGAACATATAAAACAAAGGAATAACACAGGATGTAAAATGGAGATCATAAATGGCTTCAGTGGGCAGCAATGCAACACATGAAAATGAAAGGTACAAGATAAATCATTAAAGTGGAAAATGGTAAGTGTAAAAACAACTGGAAATATTATAATAGTGGATATATGGCTGCCATCTATAATCTGTCAGTGCTCCAGAAAGTCCTATGTATCTAGACTGAAAATTTTTTATACTAGAATTTAGAAATATCCAAGGTATTTCAAATTACTTAAATCCCTAGATGAAACCAATAAGCTGTCCAAGAGGTTGCAAATGGTCATATCTCTACATGTGGAGGAGATGTACTGGTACTAAAGGGATACACCAAAATAGACTTATAATCATAAATAAATGAATGACTTCATACTAATTATGTTAGTAGGCAATATGTACATCGGCTTGGTGGCAGTGAAATGTGGATGGTTGTTATGGAGAAATGTGAAAAGAGTAAAAAAAAAAAATGAATGCGTTGGTAAGGATATAAGTAGCATACCGAAATAACAGGGCTTAAGAAAATTCTGTAACCATGGCACTCCGGTCTTTGGTGGAAGTCGTCGAAAGTTAGGCATTTGACAAATGCTTCGATAAAGTGGCTTTGAATGAAGTTTTCATCGGCGAACGAATTAGCTATTAGTTCATCGGAAAAATTAATTTCATCAAAACGCATGACAGGTAAGCTGCAATCATGTATGATGGTAAGAAAAAAAAAAGATAGATGAATGTGGGGAGAAAGGGGAGAATGTCACATACTTCTTTAGAGGAGAGTCATAGTCACAAACGTAGTCTAGCATATTCAGAGATCTAACTCGATCAGGGGGCTTGCAAGATTTGACTCCAAACTTGAATGGGGAACAATACTTGGGTGGTATCTTGGTCAATCTTGTAGAGTGTAGCCTGTATCTTGGGATTGAAAACAAATTGAGTTCAAACATGTTATCTTAAAGCAGTAAAAATCATAGTCAGGCATAAGCAATAATAGTGCACCCTCGGATATGCTGACTGTTGTTGCTATAACTTTCTCGAATTAGCAAGGTGCTAGTTTCTACTAAGATGAATGGCTGGCAGACGAAAAGGTAGTTGTGTAGAGATTTTTAAAGCATATGCAAACAGGAAACACAACAAGTAAGATTGGTACCTCTATGCCTGGACCATATGGAAACTCATTGGCACATCGTGTTTCGGACCTCGGGGCACGATTGCTCAAAGTATAATGACGTCGGGAGGAGCGCGTTCGTTTGGACCCACGAGCAGCAGGGGGATTAATGAAATCACTATCACTGGGGCCGTCATCGGAGTTGAGTCGCTTACGCCGAGAATAAGTATGGGTTTCATTTTCAAGTCGGAGAGGTACCTCGAAACTTTTGATTCAAAAAAGAAAACATGAGAGAAAAAGGCATAACAGAAATAAATTAGACAAAACACAAGATTGATAAATGGTTAACAGCATCTTACATCTCTTGTGTGCTCACGAAGACCATTTTTTTTGGGTTAACGGGCATCCTATCAACCAAACGCTGTCCTGAACTCATCCTGGACAAATAGAAAAGGAAAAATGGAGAAGTTGTATAGAGGTCAAATTATGGGGAGGAAGAAATGGTTAATGATACTAGAATTTTTGTAACAAAATAATGAATAGAACGCTATGTTGTTGAGATACATGGTAAGGTATGTGCCCATGGAGATAATGATTAATGATTGGCAGTGAAAAAGTATAGGGGATCAGGTTAATGAATTAATTTGTAGTGGCAGGGAAAATAATAACAGAATTATTAAAAGGGAACAAATCAAGCGAATCAAAACAATGACATGAAACTGGTGAGAATAAGAGAATGGAAATACAGGAAATACCTCGCAGGTGAAGAACCAAGAGCTGATGGCTCGGGATCTTCGTGAGACGGATCAGGTTGACGGTTTTGATCTGAAAAGAAAGCATATGAAAAGACTGATATGGTGGAAAGAATATGTTGTTAAAAATAATAGACGAAAGCAGGTCAAAAAAACAGAAAACCAGATTAGATTAACGGTTTTTTATGAATCGAGGATGGAATAATTCATGGGGGTGCATAGAAATACCAGTCGAACCATATGTTGTGGATGGATCCATCGGTGAATCCATGGGTGCATGGGAGGTCAATCAATGGAGGGGCTGCAGAGAAACGTTAAGAGTCAAAGTGGAGGATTAATGTAACACAAAATCAATGCAATCGAAAGGAAAACTGCTGGCCATAAATCGCCGGCGCCGACCACAAATCGCCAGCCCAAGAAGCTGGTGAAGACAGGGGGAGGTAGCGTGCGGCACCAAGCGTGCAGGCGCTGGAGCCTGGAGGAATTAGAAGTACGAGGTGAGGAGCGGAGCTAGGCAACGCGAACCAGAGCAGGCCTCCGGCGAAAACCAGAGGAGGCGACGACGAGGACCAGAGCAGGCCGCGGGCGGCAACCTGGGACGGCGACGACGGAAGAGTTCGAGCAGATTTCGCAGACCGAGTGTTGAGGCGAGCCGGCGGCCAGTTCAAGCTGGTGGCGGCGATGAGGAGAAGGAGCCGCAGCCCGGGGTTGAGGAGTGCCCAGTCCGCCGCCGAACCCAGGAGCAGAACGGCGGGCGCGATCCGGGAGGATTCGCCGGCGAAGAAATCGCGAGAGAAGGCGGCTGGCGGAACAGAAACATGGTCGTGGATCTTTTTTTTTTTTTACTGCCGAGGTCGTGGGTGGAGCGGTGAATCGTGGGATAACGGGCTGGCTCGGGCCGTCGGGCGTCGCGGGTGCGGTGGGCTGGGAGCCTGGTTCGATAGGGTGGTGCGATGGGTTGGCTCAGGTATGGAATAGCTATTCAATACCTAGGTAATATATAGAATAGGTATATATATATATATATATATATATATATATATATATATATATATATATATATATACACACATCATATTTTTGGTGCCAGACTTATTTGTATACATTGAGGCAAATAAACTTTTGCATCTCAAGGAGTAAGTTGGTTATAGTTATCAGAAACATGATAGTTACCAGAACAGCAAAATTCAGCACAGCTTAATGGTGTATTTAGAACCAAGAGACTGCCTAGAGCTTCTTGGCGCTGGGGCAGCTCCGCCCGCTCCCCGCTCGTCGCCATCCGATGCCGCGATTTGCGCCCGCCTGCCCGCGGGGAGCCGCTCCGCGCGGGAGCGGGAGCGCCGCGCTCCGTCCCGGAGCCGCTCCACGTGGGGCCCCGTCGCCGGCACCCGCCGCGGCCGTGCCGGCCCTCGGCATCATTGCCGGACGCGTGCCGCCATGGGGCTCGGCTGCAGCAGTGCGGGGTGAGGCTGATGGGCGCTCATTGGTCAGCACGTACCTCCCTCGTCCTTCAACGCTGTGGCTACAGCCCGCCTCCATCCTCCAGCGGTGTGGCGACAGTGTGCGGTATGGAGCGCTCGACGGGGGTGGTTGGCCGGCGCCGTGACCATAAGAGCGCTTCCTGCTCGCAGCACCTTCTCCCTTCTAGCTCCTGCGGTTCGCCTAGGTGTGCTCCTCTCCTCGCGCTTAGGTGTGCTCCTCTCCTCGCGCTTTCCCCTCTCCGTTCTTGCTTCCTCGCCGCCGGCTACGGTTTCCCTGCCAGCCACGCCGCACACCATGGGTTCAGGAGGTGGGGTGCTCGTCGGCCTCCTAGCCTGGTAGATCTGGTTTTCCCCCGCGTCCTGTCCTTCCGCTCTTAGCCTACCGCTCTCCCGCACCCCAGCCCCCGCCAATCTCACTGTAGCGGCGCTGATCACCGGGTGACAAACCTGTGCGAGGCACAGCCGCACAGGCAAAGCGCCGAGGATGGATGAGCAGCGCGGAGTGGCGGCATCTGGGGAGGTCGTGGGTTGCTCGGAGTCGCCGTCCTCTCTAGGCGACAGCCGGGAAGGGCATCTGCTGCTGTCCACTATCCCGGCATCGATTATGTGGTGACGAACGTCTCCGGAAACGGCTACGCCTGTGCAATCGAGCAGACCCTGCTTGTCCTCATCCGAGTTCTTTGCTGCTTTTTTTCTTATTATATTCTTGGGTGCTTTCCCTTTCTGCCGTAGTGGCTGCCTTGGTTCTGCTTTATTTCTTTCTGATGCAGCGGCCTTTTGAAGGGGAATTTCACGGTTTTAAGGCCTGCAGCACCACGGCCTCGTTCTTCCCAGCCTCACGCAGTCACGCTTGTTGGAATCCTGGAATCCTAATCTCCATCGAAGGTGCAGATAATATGTAATCTTTTTTAATCTCAGCTAGGCTTTATTTGGTTTCAGTCAGCAGGTGTATTATATAGAGTTTCATAACCGTTTCTAAAGTGCAGATATATATTTTGCTTGCTATGTTGCGTGCTGATTATGCATGATATTTTCAAAGGAGCTAACTAAGCATAATAGCTGTGCACTCAGTAATCATTGCCTAAGACTAAGCATCACTTTCGTTTGATTTGAAAAAAATAGAGGCGATGCTAAGCCTTGGATAAGAGGGTGTTTGTGCTTACTGCTTATAGGAAGAATTCCGGTCTCAGCTTGAACTATGAAAGTATTGCCTCCAGTTTCTCGTGTGTTTGATGTGGTTAAACCTGCCATTGGCAACTAAAATATCATACCACCAATAATATAAGCATTAGGAGGGGAGGGCCCTGCTGAATGTGAATGTTTGCCTTCCTATTCTCTTTTGTAGATAGGCTTTGATCTTTGCGAACGTTGCTAGTTCTTACGGAAAACCTGGGCTTTGATCACGTGCCTCCATTTTATTCTGCCACATCATTCCTGGTGATCAGCCTTGCTATTATAATGTCCTCACGGAGTGAAAACTATGCAGATCTATCTGAAAGCAATGACCTGATGGCCCAGTTCAAGGTTACTACTAAGGCATTGCTTCAGGTATGCTTAAACCATCTTGGCAGGCAGCAGAGCCAAATACAAGGATGGAACTTATATTTGCGTTACAATATTGTCCACACAATCTTCAATCAAAAGAATGCATTGCTGGAAGCCATACAGACAGCCTGCAGCCATTACTTCACCATCTATCCCGGATTATTTTGCTGTATACTATCTGATTTAATGTTGGGTAAAGCCAATACCCAAAAACACTATTTACCAGCACATGGATCGTATTAAGTGGGTTATCAGTAGCTGAAGTAATGTTGTTCCACCAATAGCAATTAGCATGTCCACTAAATTCTACTCCTATTTGCGTTTAGTGATGGCCCATATAAATAATTGACAGAGACAGGCAGCTCCCTTTTGTTTAGATTGACCTTTTCTACTGTTAGAAACAAGGAGGGTGTGCCAATGCTAACTTTTTGACACATGCAGCTTTACACACATGTGTGGTGAACCTGCAGGAGATTATCTGTGTATCAGATAGAGTAATGATAGCCAGAGGAGTGTGAACTGATTCATAAGTTGTTGGTTGTTATACACCTTGATTTTTGTCTTCTATACATTTCCTTAATTAGATGGTTTGTTATGTTCCGCTAGATACTTCATGGATAGTCTGCTCTATGCAAAACAGATATAGTCTTTGTGTAGGAGTAGCTTTGTCCTTTTTCATACTTTAAGTCTCTTCCCTCATGTTCATTACTTTGTAAATCATTATAGGTTATTAGTTATACGCTAGCTAAATTATTTTAGAATGATCAGCGCGCAGCAAAATTTCCCTTCATTCCAACTCACTAAAGCTGTGGAATTGGTTCGTCTATAAAACAGATCAGTGTAGATAAGCTGCGACATATTTGTTCACATTCCTATACGATGAAGCACAACAGCCACGATTGCAGGAGCTAACTCATACAGAGCCTACATATCTCAGTGACCTACAGAGCATGGATCCATATAACTCTGGTAAAAAGACAGAAATTGTCCCTCTTTCAGCCTCTTTTGTTGAGCCGCTTGGGCCGACGGAATTACTTGTCCCCGTGGTTTTAAATTCGTCGGCAAGCCCACGAAATTACTTATGTAATTTCATCCGACTTTGTTTTGGCAAAAAAGACGTAATTTCGTAGGTTTTGGTCTATTTTTGTGGGTTTTTGGCCTAGAAAAAAATACAATTTTCTTGTAGTCTTGCCTTTAATTCTAGGCTATTTGATTCTGTTTTATAGACTCCTCCGCCACTGGTTGGTAGTGTTGGGGCAGAAGCCGAAAAGGCTGAGAATAGATACCGGTGGCATCGCTTGCATTGCATAATACTAACACGCTTCTATTCATTCTATTTGTTCTCATGCTAAATTATTACCCAACGACGTAGAAAATACCAGCAATCCTTCTGCTCTCAAGCGGCTTGTGTTAATAGATATTTATAATGTAGCGCTTACCTACTATGTGTTGCTTTTGTTTCTTATAGGCTTCTTTCATTGCCACTTCATAGATGCACTGCTGATGCCTTATTTGCTTGTTGCTAGGGACGTGTGAAAAATCAGCTCAGAAGGGACGGTCAGTCGAGCGGCTATCATAGATCCGCATGAATGACAAGGAGTACCTATCTTCTCTATTTCTTCTACCTATCCATGTTTGCTCTTCTTCACTGCTGCAGCGAGCTTGCTAGGAAAGCTATTGTAGTTAGCAACAATGTTCTTCCTCGGACGAGCGGCTAAGCTGCATTTTTCCTGCCTTTTATATGTTTTATTCTTTCATGTGTACAAGATGGTGGTGGCTAAGTGTGGTATGATCTGTTTTGTATAGATGGTCAGTCATCTGGATCTATGTTGTGTTTATGGAGCTGTGGCTTTTGCCATTGGAAGCCTTTTACTGCCTTGCCTTTTGTGTTGGTGCCATATTGTTGCTGATCATTCAACGGAATCAATGCCATCAAGATAAATTTGTGCAATAATACTGCAAGCATAGATCCTTGTATTATTTTGGCCACAGTGTCACTCTGGCTATATACTCCGTATATTGTTAAGGCTGCTCCACACCATTATGGAAGAAGGACAATGCAATGGCTGTGCCAAAGTTTCAAGGTGTAGTGGTTTTACATTCGTGCATCCATGCTTTGCTAGGCAAGGCTCACTGACTCCGCAACTAGCTTGCTAGCAGTAGGTAAAAGATTGAGCGCCAAGCGAATATCAACTATTTTGTGATTCATGGTTGCTATAAATGATATCCGTTGTGGTCACTTAAAATTGTAGTATGTCTAGCTGCAATGCTCATTTTCGTACAGTCTCATGACGCCTTTGTATGGCCAACATCTACACATTATTGCTTATTGCACCCTAAAACGGTAACACTGAAGAAAATTTGATGGGGGTATGTGCGCGCAGTGGCGCGCGGCTTTACACCGGTAGTCCTTTAGTAGAAGTCACGTGCCTGCAACCAGAAAATTTCAGTAAACTAGTGAATCTACAGTCTGCTCCAAACTCAGCCGAGTATTGTCCTTAGCAAACGCAATTTGAAGTTTTGAAAAGTAAAACACAATGGCCAAGCCTGCCTTCAAGACTGAACTGCTAAACTGAAGATTCTAACTTAAGAAGACGTTATGAAAATTCAGACTAAAAAGCTTGACCAGCATGGGAAGAACCACTTGCCTTTATAATTAAGAAAATATGCACCCAAATATGTTTCAATGAGGCGTGAACTTCAGTGGTCCACGCCCTGGGCCAACTGTAAATTCAGATTTCAAACAAAAAACAAGCGCTGCGACAAACAGCTCCAAGGCTCACATGTGGAGTCTTCCTGATACAGATCATCGAGTTGGCGATGAGTCGTTCATAATGTGGAATTGTGGAAACATAAAGGTGTTAGTTGTGCGGGTTTTTGTGTTGGACATGCAGTTACTGATATGATGTTCACCGCGTGGGACGAAGAGGATGCCCAGATCGAATGCTGTTGGTGCATGGTGCCCTTCAAGCTGGAGCTCATACGGATGGGCGAGTGGAAGGAGGTTCAAATGGGCCTTGGGTAATTGGGTTCGTCTAAACTCATCATTTGGCCCATAAATAGATACTACCCTGCAGAATAAAACGGGCCATGCAACGAAGTATAGTGGGCTCAGATACCCTTCAAGCGTCGTCGTTCCATCATAGTTGGGGTTGGGGTTGGGAAACCCTCATCGCCGTCACCCGCCGCCGCCGCCGCTTCCAATTTCTCCTCGCAGATGGCGGCGGCACCAGCCCCAGAGAGGCCGATGACGAGGACGTCGTCAACGCACATCGCAGAGACGGCGCAGGGAACGCACGCGTTTGAGGTCGCCGAGGAAAGCGGCCTCGGCGCCGGCACGTGCGTCACCTCCGACACCTTCGCCGTCGGCGGCCACGACTGGCGCGTCCGCTTCTACCCCAGAGGGGTTGACGCGCCCAGCCAAGACTACGTGGCGGTGTTCCTCGACCTCGTGAGCCGCAAGGGCGTCGACGTCGAGGTGCAGGTGCTCTTCGAGTTCAGGCTGCTCGACTGGGACACCGGGGCGTTCTCGCCCATGTTGTCACGGACAATAAAGATGTCCAATGCTGCAAGAGTGCCCTGGGGCAGCAACGCGTTCATGCGGAGGGGGTTGCTGGAATCGACCTTCCTGCAGGATGATCGCATCCTGATGGAGTGCGAGGTCACTGTTGTCAAGCAATCACTGGTCTGGGAGACGGTGGAGGTCCGGGTACCTCCGTCGGACCGGCTGTTGGGTGATCTTGGGAGGCTCCTGGAGTCGGCGGTGGGAGCGGACGTGGCGTTCATGGTTAAAGGGGAGGTTTTCCATGCCCACAGGATCGTCCTTTCCGTCAGGTCGCCGGTCTTCAAGGAACTCCTCTACGGATCGACGAGCGAGACGACGGCGAGCTTAACGATTGATGATGTGGAGCCGGTTGTTTTCAAGGCGCTGCTTCATTTCATCTACATGGATTCATTGCCTGCCATGGGTGAACTTGATGGAGAAAAGAATGAAGAACTGGTTTGGCACTTGCTTGTGGCTGCTGAAAAGTATGCTGTGGAGAGGATGAAGTTGATATGCGAGGAGATTCTTTGCAAGCAACTTGATGGTAAGAGCGTCCTAAGCACTTTGGCTCTAGCTGACAAGCACCATTGTAGCGGATTGAGAGATGCTTGCGTCGAATTTATGAGGAGAGAATGCCCTGCTGTTTACATAGACATACTGGAGAAAGCAGCTAATAAGTCTCACAAGATCTAGATTGCTCATGATTACCGTTTTAATTTAAGTTTGGTTTTATAACCTCATAAACTGATCAAACTAGATTTATCATCTTTGCACAACCTTTTTTTCCCCAAAGGATACGACAATAAAGAGACTTCTGCTGTGGGTGGATATAATCTAACATGCCACCAGAGCTCGCTGAGAGTTGATAAATAGTTTAATGAGTTTGGACTGGCTTCTTTTTTTGGTTTTCAGACATCTTTTCGGGAAAGGCGGGTTGTGCAAATTGTTTGCCTTATATAGTTATATGTGATATGTGAGGCTACCTCGTGACCTCATAAGTATTCTATAACTCTATTGTGTTCTAACCAATCTTTTCCAAATTAGCACAACTAACCATCTGTCCAATTCCATGACCTGCTTTGTATCTTTGTTCAAATATATGCTTCAAATTTTGTATACCAGATGATTTATGTGTTTATTTGGAAACTTTTGGAGCAAAAGCTGATTCTAGATCTCAGTTAGAAAAATTGATCATTTTGAACATAAGCTATACAGTTGTGCACCCTATTCTATTCGTTCTTGTTTGTGTACCATGTTACCTGTTCATTAACTGCATATTGTATGAGAAAATTATAAGTGCACTCATTTGGCCTTGTGGCTGCGAAAGTGCCTTGGTTACTTCACGTGGGTCTCAACAATTCTTCTGCACGAGGCCCTCTGCTTCTCTGCATATGTGGCTGCCCTAACTTTTAATTAGTTATAGAACAAGAGGAGTTCAGAATAACTTTAGACACGGTTTAGTTGACACAACAATGTAGAGATTACATCTCAAGAAAATAAAATAATGTGGAGATTAATTTCTAGTAACCATGGATGATACAGGTCACTGACCTACTTGAAAAAAAAAAAGATCCGCGTGTATGACCGAACTGCATATGCAAACGATTTTTGTGGCCCGACCTATAAATGATAAAAGATGCTACAAGATCTAGAATTCGAGATGGGGAATTGCTACTTTGTCAGATGATTTTAGTTTCTGCAATTTTGACAATTCTCTGGTACAGTCATGCCATTGAGTTTGTTTGGATACTTCGGAATTAAATCACTGTTCGTCTATGTAAGCATAAAACATGGATATGTAACCGGACATCTTTCTCAGACCAGAACCGAATTAATAATGCTCACATTTTAGGAAAAAGTCTACGGAACCTCCTCATTTTTGGATGGTAGTCTACTTCACCCTCTCACCTTCAAAATCAGTTGTTTAACCCCCTCAACTTTATAAAACCGGACAAATGACACCTTATGTGGTTTTGCCCACATGGCACGCTAGCGTGGCACCTAATGGGCACATGGCAATACGAGCCACGTGTAAATTCTTTATTCTCTCTCATCCCTCTCTCCGCCTCCGCTCCTCCCCGCCTCCACGTCCTCCCCCTTTGCCTCTGCTCCTCCGCCTCCTCCATCTCCGTGGGCGCATGGCCGAAGTCGAGGTGGCGTGGCCAGAGCCGAGGAGGCATGGCTGGAGTCGGTTTGGGGAGCCCGAGGTGGTGGTGATACACGATCTCATAGCGGCAGTCGCGCCCTAGCCGTGCTCCCACCTACGCCGGCATCTGTGGTGGTGGATTGGGGAGAGCGCGACCTGTGAGGTGACCGAGAGGGAGAAGTGGGAGCGTTGCGGGGGCCATGGCTATAGCTCGGTGATCAAGGGCCATGGCCGCAGGTCCAGCCTGCCAAGCGGTGGAGAGAGAAAAGGGAGGAGAGAGGATAAAAAAAAAGAAAAAACACACGACATGTGAGTCCCATAGCCACGCAGGCACGCCACGTCATCAAAAACCACTCATGAAAACCATCTAGAGGGTTATTTGTCCGGTTTTGAAAAGTTGAGGGGGTTAAACGTCCGATTTTCAAGATGAAGGGGCGAAGTAGACTACCCTCCAAAAGTGAGGAGGTTATGTAGACTTTCCCCTCACCTTTTATCAAATCAAAAGCATTTCAAATAGCCATGATCTTAACCAACAAATCAAAACAGATTATATGAAAACTCATCCTAAAACACATTTCCTCTTTCAAACAACCACTTTTGTTTTGAGATATAAGTTCTTCAGGTTTTTGTCTATCTTATCATTACACCTTGCGATCAATAATCTGTGAAGAAAGCATTCTAGCAGTTATGTTTAGAAAAGAAAACAACCATAGAAGATCTCCCATGGATCCGTGCGACTTGCACTGTGCGAGCTTCATGTTTTAGACGGTTTTAATTTTGGCCGGCTTACCAAATAATAATTATCTTCACAAACCAAACAAAACATTGGGTTATAAAATCAATTTTCTATCTTAATTTCCTTTATCATCTCCACCGTTGATTCTTTTTCCCTTTCATTACTGCCAAACAAGTCGTAAAACCATGAGAGAAGATAGAGGAGGAGGAGACAATCTACCACACTAGCGCCGACTTATGTGGAGCTAGCTGGCCAAGTCAGAAGGAGGGTGCTGGGGTGGGGGAAAGTGAGCACGAGTGAGTGGTAGGGGAGGGGAGGCATGTTTGCTCTAAGGGCACAATGGTTAGAGAAAGCGCCTAGGCTAAACAACTGGTTTATTTTCACTATGCTATTGGCACCTAGTGCTTAAAGGGTGCCTAGTTTAGCACCCGTGCTTAAAGAGCGCTAATGATGTGGTTAAACCTATCTAAGCACATGTGCGCATCGTAGGAATTAGCTTCTATGCGGTGCTTAAAATTGCGATGCTATAAGCATTTATGTCTAAACACCTTGCATTGTAAATGATGGGGAATTGGGGTCTCGATCTTCCGTGAGGTGAGGATAATTCGATTTGGTAGAGACTCGACGTTGACGATTCGGCTTCTAATCAATACGATTCGAACCTTGCAATCGCTACACCACTGCTCCGTTGGTTATCAACCACGTGACACGCGCGATTGACCTCGCCAAGAAGACTTATTCCTACAAGTAGAATCGAGAACACAAGCAAGAACACGAAGAACGCAATCTCAATATTGCATAAGGTGGGGTTTCACAAACCATACACGACGGTGAACTGTTCACGACAGAATACTCTTAAACAAAACCCATCTAATCTAATGACGGCTACAGAATATATACATGAGATAGGTGTAGGGGGCGGCCAAGGGGGTGGCCGAGCAACCCTAGGGCATACAGGGCCAGCGGGCCCAAAAACAGGCGTCGCAGTGCTTGGGCAGATCCTAATTGTCGTCTTGTTTCAAGGATTCCTGTCGACTCCTAGCGAATTTTGACGTCAGACCAGTTGGGTTGGAAAGCTTATCCCCTTAGCTTTCCATCGATACGTAGAACGCCCCAAACGGAGCCAGTATGTGGTCTGGGCGTCCATTTTACTAAGCCCTAGTCCTGCAGTCCAAACCAGTGAATAGAATAAATTGGGCTTTAACTCGGATTGGGTTTGTGACTCCTTCTTGGTTTGGGCCTTAGTCATATGTATATTGGGCATGTTCTCATCATTCTTCTCTTCTTGGTTTTAAGTCATCCTCGACTCAAAGTCGTTGATGCTTGCGGAACCAGTGATATGCTTTGCATCATCCATCCTTGTTCCCCTTTTTGAAATTTATCCTGTTGTGACAAAATAAACAAAGCACAAGAAGAACTCGACGTGATATGGTTAGCGTTAGTGCAGCCCTCTAACTGATGACATCCACCAACAAGAAGAGAGTCCAAATTTGATAAGATATAAACACGGTGCACCATATATTCTCCTTTGCAATTATATCTTCCAATAACATGATGCGTATGTCTAGACAATGGCAAATCAACACTTAAAAAAAAGTTTCTCCTCTAAATTGTTTAGATTGTAAATAATATCGACTCCAATGTAACCCAAAGTATTTAAAGAATTCAACAATTTCAGCTCTTCATGCACACTATCAATAGAGAGACAAGATTTATTTTCTACACAAATAATTGGTTTGGGAGCAACAAAATCTTGCTTACTTACAAGTTGTGGCATAGAAATAAAAGGAATATCATCACACAACTCTTCTTTATCACAAATAATAGCATGAATAAAATCATCTCGTGACAAAGTCAAATCAGAAAAGGGTACCACTATTGATTGCTCTATATTAGCATGAATTGTGGCTGAACTTAGCATATCATATGTTTCCTTACCATCAGAGATCATAGCACCCATATCATTCCCATTATTTACATGATGATCAGTGTACTGCGACAAAAACAGAAAAGAAGCTAACTCATATTCATTCTTCTTCAAAGGATTGTCGCTTTCATCTTTACTCTCAATATCCTGTGTATAGTTATTAGCAAAAGGAACATCTATAAGTTGTGTGTCATGATGTTTAATTTCAGCCAAGCATGCCTCATTAGAATTATTCAAATTATTTTTAATAGCATCCATCTTTTTGGTTTGTTCTCTTGCAAATTCAATTTCTAAAATTTCAGCAAGATTTATACCAACTTGATCTTTCTACCATTATATTTGAACGAATATATATTATCAACATTACGGTACGATGTATTGTTTTTGTGTACCTATAGTTTACCAAATAACAAAGCAGTTGTTTCCATAGACACAACATCAAAATAAGCACTGTCATGGGGAATTGGGTCCCGATCTTCCGTGAGGTGAGGATAATTCGATTTGGTGGAGACTCGACATTGACGATCCGGCTTCTAATCAATACGATTCGAACTCTGCAATCGCTACACCACCGCTCCGTTGGTTATAAACCACGTGACGCGCGCGATTGACCTCGCCAAGAAGTCTTATCCCTGCAAGTGCAATCGAGAACACAAGCAAGAACACGAAAAACGCAATCTCAATATTGCATAAGGTGGGGTTTTACAAACCATATACGATGGCGAACTGTTCACGACAAAATACTCTTAAGCAAAACCCATCTAATCTAATGACGGCTATAGAATATATACAGGAGATAGGTGTAGGGGCCCAAAAACAGGCGTAGCAGTGCTTGGGCAAATCCTGATCGTCGTCATATTTCGAGGATTCCCATCGACTCCTAGCGTATTTTGACATGGAACCAGTTGGGTTGGAAAGCTTATCTGCTTGGCTTTTCGTAGATATGTAGAATGCATCAAACGGAGCCCGTATTTGGCCTGGGCGTCCGTTTTACTAAGACCTGGTCCTGCAGTCCGAACCGGTGACGAGAATAAATTGGGCTTTAACTCGGATTGGGTTTGTGACTCCTTCTTGAATTGGGCCTTAGTCATATATATATTGGGCATGTTGTCATCAGTAAATGCTCTAATTCTCGGTGCAACGACATTCCCAGGGAAATTGTCTAGGCCCGACAAAATAGGGAAAGTAGGAGGAAAAATAGCCACAAGCGGCTGGGTAAATGGATATGTACTTTCCGGACGGTGAGGCAGGCACCATTCAAATTAATTTCTAGGGTTGGCGGTGGTGGGCTCTGGATTAGGGGTCGGCATTCGGGTTACCTCAAACTTTCGGATCGGATAATTCGGATTTTTAAAAGTTCAGGTTCTAAGAAATGATACCCGAGAACTGTCCCAGAAAGAAAGCTTGTGTATCATTTCCGGGACAGATCAATATTAAAGCCTAGTGTGTGGGCGCCGTTTAGATTGACTTTGGTTAATTCAAGGTTCGGAATGCTTACTATATTTATTATTTACTAGCATAAATATACGTGCAATACGCACGTATTGTGAGATGATCAAACAGGCAATAAAAGAAAAAAAGAAAATAGAATTAAAAAAGAAGAAGACCTGATTGATTAGCGCCATTCCTTTTTCATTAAAACAAGGGAAGAAAAGCAACAGATGGGCATGAGTATAAAATGAAGTGAGAAATAAAGAAAGAAAATGGATGAAACATCTTGCATCTATGGGTTTTGGGTCTTTTCACCTTTTTTTAATCTTTTGCAAACTACACAGTGGGACACAGGGTATGCTATGCTGTTGTAGGTAAAATTTTTTTTTTAGAAAACTCGCTATTTGACTGTGCAGATTGAAGTGGCAAACTCCCTTGGCAGTGGCCTAGCGGCGTACAATATTTTCCTTGGCGTGGGCCCAACTGTCAGCGACAAAAAAAATTGTGCTTGTGGTTGCTCCGCAGCATTTTGAAGGCAGATCTGAAGCTCAAGGGACGCCGGCGCCGCCTTCTACGGCAGCCGTCAATTGCCCTTCGCAAACCCTAGCAATGTCGGCATCCGAGGGGCAAAGGCGGAAGACGGCATCGAGGTGCGTCGTGGAGACGGACCAGTGCACGCACGTGTTCGACATCGCGGGCTACAGCCTGCTCAAGGGCATCGGCGCCGGCAAGGTCATCCGGTCCGCCGCCTTCGTCGCCGGTGGCTGTGAGTGGTGCATCCGCTTCTACCCCGATGGATACTCGGCTGAGGACTCCGGGGGCTACGTGGCCATCTTCTTGGAGCTACTGACAGACGCTGAGGTGAGGGCGCTGTTCGATTTCAGGCTGGTCAACCCAGCCACTGGTCAGTCGGCTTTTGTGCTCGAGTGCAGGACGCCGAGGGAGTTCAAGGCTGCTCATTGTGCCTCGGGCTACGACAAATTCATGAAGAAGATCGATCTGGAAGCAGCGCAGTATCTTCAGAACGACCGGCTCGTGATTGAGTGCAACGTCACTGTTATCATGGGGACGCCGGCGGTGTTCATAACTGAGCCATTCATTCAGGTGCCTCCCTCCGACTTGCCGGGTGCTCTTGGAAAATCTCTGGATTCAGGGAAGTGGTCCGATGTGACATTCAAGGTTAAAGATGAGGTCTTCCATGCACACAAGTTTGTCCTCGCATCGCGGTCGCCGGTCTTCGAAGCAGAGTTCTATGGGCCGATGAAGGACAAGGAAATGCAGAGTATAACGGTTGAAGATATGCAGCCTGATGTCTTCAAGGCACTGCTTCACTTCATCTACACCGATTCGCTGCCCCGAATGGATGACAATCTTGATGAAGTCGAGAGCCAAGAAATGATTAAGCATTTACTTGTTGCTGCAGATCGGTATGCCATGGAAAGAATGAAGCTGATGTGTGAGAGCATCCTTAGCAAATGGCTTGATGTTGAGAGTGTGACAACCACCTTAGCTCTTGCTGATCAGCACCATTGTGAAAAGCTCAAACATGCCTGCATTGCATTTATCAACTCTTCAGATGCAAAGGATCTGGTGGAAAGCAAAGGTTATGAGCACCTCAAAAGAGCATGTCCTGATGTCTTTGTGGATATATGGGAGAGAGCAGCTAAGTCTCGCAGACTGTAGAATGTGCATTCTGTGTTAAGTTCTGAACAGTTAGTTTCGTTGGTGCATTAATTGACTCGTTACTTAATCTTCGCCTACCTTCTGCGTGGTGGTTATGATGGCTCACAATGATATCTTAAATGGTTCCCATCTGCACACTATGCAAAACAAGTTACTACTATCTGCATTTTCCCTCACACTTTCAATTCCAACAGACCTACCTCCTCCATCCCAAAATATAGCTACATTTGAACTTTTTTAGATAGATTAATGAGAGAATCAAAGGTCTAACTCTTCCTTCATTAACTTGGCCACTTTATATGAGTGAGATGGGCTCATATTAGTCTAGGTATCTTGTGGGTGGCAGTGCCTATCATATTTGTTTGCATGCTGTAGTATCGATTCACACTCAGATAGGCAAAGGATGATAGCGGTGTTTGTCAGACTTGTGTTCTTCATGTCGTATTGATAGTCTTTGAAGAAAAAATTTAGTAAGTCTATCTTTTGCTGAGCTATAATCGTGCTAGTATCTTTTTGTTGTCTGACTGGTAGATTAGATTTAGCCTCCCCCCTCTCCCTCTTTCTTTAATCTAACACTACCAGCTGGTTCTATGTGGATCTTGATAATTTCTGTTCTTGAAATGGAAAGAGGGGCAATCAGTTCGAAAACAAGATTATGAGAAGTTAGAGGTTCAGGTTGTTCAATTATATTCCAAGATGCAACATTAAGAATTTTATTGTATATCCAGCTAATTTTTTTTTTCCTGAAAGACATGTTCTCCAGTTATGCCATGTTTTCTAGTTATGTTAGTTTTACTGTGCCGTCCATTAGTTCAAGCTGTTACCATGCAGTGGTAAGCTGCATATATGCCTTAAACTATTCTTAATTCTTATAAATTTATGCCTAAGGAAGTGAAATACACAATATGTACTGTTTTCAAACTGTCTTATTTTCATCAGAAGGAGCCCCTGAAACCTGATTCTACAAGGTACTCATTATTTTCTGTATTTCTCATGAATAGATGTACTTTTGTTGACATTTATTAATCAGTTTATACTATTATTTGGTTTCAAAATGATTGCACAATTAAATTCTGTATTTTTGGGTTATGAAACTGGCAGCTAGTGGGCTCATAGAAAATATAATATATAGTTTGGAATATCCAATATATAGTATAGAATAATCATCATGAGTAATTTCTGTATTTCATGTTATGCCTCGCACCTATAGGCAGGCTAATCGCTGGTTCTGAAACTGTGGCATGTATTCAAACCCATTAATTCTGCTTGCACTCAGCTTATCGGGTGCTGCATGCTTATTATAGCATCACTGACAAAAAACACACACATTTAACTAGATGAAGTGACGATGAAGGGTAAGAAAGTAGAGAAGCTCAAACAGACAGTATCCAAGTTCAAATGGTGGATAATAATTACTTGAGAAATTCTATTATTTTGGTAGCTTGGAAGATTTGGAAGCATCGGAATTCTTGTGTGTTTGAAGGACAGGCTGTGTCCAATTTGTTTTGCAAACTATGGCTAATGATTGTGCTTTGGTGTTTGGCAGATGCCTTGACTCTCTAGGTGCTGCTCCTATGCCAACTTACCACAGCGGTGTAGCCTGGTTATATTAGGTACTTTTGTGGTGTATGTAGTTGCTGCGGGATAGACTTTGGTCTGCCCCATATACGCTGAGTTGACATTTTCTCTCCTATGTTTGTTTTCCTATTCTTAATGTAAGAACACACAGCTTTCCACATCATTAAAAAATTACTTGAGAAAATCTACTTTTACTGTAACTATAGCATCCGGCATCCCCATTTATATCTAGTATACCTGCATCCGTTCATTCATGCAAGGTAGCTGCATCAATTACTATTTTTCATGATATGCATGTACCTTGTTTTCTTGTTGGTTTCACAATCTATCTAAAAAGGTCGAGTTCAATCGAAATTGTTTGGACCTTCCTTCTTTGTTTATGCTTTCTAGATAATGAAATAAAATATACTTGTCTCCATATTTCACTCTTTACCTGTTCTTTATTACAATAGCTGCACGAACAGCAAAAGCGAAATAAAAGTTCTCATTTCCTTCGTTGTGCTGAAGTTTGTTTTCATATCTTAGATTGTTTTCACATGCATCCTGCAGCAACACTTATCCAGAGATCAAAGTATGACCGTGTATACCCCCTAATCGTTGTGTCATTAATTGCATCATTACCACTGTGCCAGTGTCCACCACACATTGTGTATCCTATATAATCACTAGTGTGCTATGCTAGTCTCCTCCACGTTAAAATCATATTTACATATGGAGCAGTTCTATTAGCAATGTCAGGCTGTATGGACAAAAACTATATGGTGCTGTTTGCTAAAATTGCAGATTATATTTTTTGGATGTGCTCAAATGAAAATTGACTACACCATAACATTGTCTGTCTATACGGTCAATATACGTTATATAGAACATCCAATTTTGAGTTCGAAAGGGGATGGACTCTGGTTTTCACGGGTAAATTCAGGTTAACAAAAGTTGGGTTTAAGTTTTTTTCATGACGTACTCAAACTTTATCGCAGGAAAAAAAAACCCCACCCTATAAATATACAAAAGGCCACAACCGATTGAGGGAGATCGAATCGACTGTATATTACACAAATACCTCTATGGTTTATCTTTCTATATGTCCCTATTCTTATTGTTATTCTTCCTTCGTCGTGGTAACAATTGAGGGTGCCCTCGACAGCCTATCGAGCCTAGGCCCTAGAGCAACCCAAGTCACCAGTAAGAAATCCTAGCCTGCTGGTGGAGATCCGACGAAATAGTTGGACCATCAATCAGGTTTCACACAAAGGTGCTACATCATGCCCTCCTATGCAGTGCACGTTGTGTGCTAAGGTGTTTGGCACTTACTGGCACCAACGGATTCCTCTGCAAGCAGCTGCTAGACACAAGATTTCCCATTGATCAAGCGCTTCAAGGTGCTCTTCTCCCTTTGCAACTTCTTCAAGACACCCGGGCCATGCCCTCGTCCTAGGTCCAACCTTGCTTTGCCATCTCGTCTACTCGTCATATCCTAGTTGTCGCTGTCAGCCCATGCTAGTGGGCTGTTAGGCTCCATTGCATGATGGTTGAAGGTTTTAGCAGTTTGTGGATTGGTTTCAGCAACCAATATATGCAGCAGTTTTATTTTTGCTCCCTAGTGCATTGTTCCCAAATAATTTACTGCTGCCTTGATTGGAACACTATTATCCTAGCTTTGGTACTTTTTCAGCCTACTAGTTCCACATTTTAGTGGGCTTAGTGTCTCTAGCTAGCTACTAGCACTGAGGAGACAAACCTGATGGGACTAGAAAGTTTTTGATTTAATCCTGATGGGACTAGAAAGTTTTTGATTTAATCAAATTGATATGAATAGGGCTGCACAACTTTACTGTGTGCTAGCAGCATTACCTATCTTATAGTAATATTTCAGAAAACTAGTTTTATGTTGGATTTTTTGAGTTACTAGCATAGATGTACGTGCAACATGCACTACTACGTAATCCTGCTGTAGGAGCGTCACCCAAAATACTATAGGAGCGGCACCAAAAAAGAGCCGCTCATGTTGTTCTTAGGGCGGACCCACTAGATTCACCGCTCCTGCTGTAAGCTCGCAGGAGCGGTTCGTGCGGTGCACCGCTCTTTCTGTGGTGTTATAGCAGGAGCGGTTGAAGGCAAGGACCGCTTCTGCTGAGGGCTTTACAGCAGGAGCGGTGCATAAGGAAAACCGCTCCTGCTATTTTGTTTACGAGAGCGGTTCTTGCCTTACACTGGTCCTGTAAATAAATTAGCAGGAGCGGTTGGTGGCGTCCTGCTAGCTTTTGGAGGACTCTTGAAATTTTTCACCTTTGGCGCGAAAATCAAAGTATCTTTTCTTTAAAATACTCCCTTCAAACCAGCAGGAGCGGTGGAAAAGAGTCCACCGCTCCTGCTGCTATCGTCATCTCTCTCGACTCTATTTATGAGCGCAGCAGTGAACAGAGTTCAAAGTATTCACTCTATCTCTCTCGACTCTCTATCTCCCCTCTCTTTAGCAGCGGCAGCAACCTCCCCCGGCGAGGCGGCCTCCCCCGGTGAGGGCTGCCCGTCGACGCGCCTGACCTCCACCCCCTCCGCTTTGTCGACACGCCTCCACCCTCTCCGAGCTCGCCCCTCCTGCCCATCGTCGACGCGCAGCCTCCATGCTCGGATCCGCCCCTCCCTCTGCGCAAGGCGGTGGCATCGAGCGCGGCGGTGGCGGTGGCTAGATGCAGCGCCGGCGGCAGCGGTAGCAGCCGGGCGCGCGCGGCGCGGCGACGGCCAGCTCCAGCGGCATGGAGGTGGTGGCAGCCGCAGCGCAGCGGCTTTGGCGTTTCGGCGTGGTACGGCGGCCAGCTCCCTCCCACGATGGACGGCAGGCGCGGCGGCGGTGCGGCTTCGGCGTCTCGGCGCAGCGGCGCGGCTTCGGCACGGCATCGAGCGTTTGCTGCTTGAGCCTGCTCCGTGCCGGTGTGCTCCTCGAGCCCAGTGGCATCGAGCGGCGGCGCGGCAGCATCGAGCTACAACGCGGCCGGGCAGGCACTTTTTCTTATTTTTTTAATTGGACTGCAGGAGCGGTGGACGCTTTAAACCGCTCTTGCTAGGAATCTCAGTAGGAGCGGTGCATATTTCGAGCCGCTCCTGCTGTGTACCTTACAGGAGCGGTCCAGAAATCGCTCCTACAGTGGACTCCACTACAGGAGCCCACGAGTAGAAGCCTTTCCTAAAACCGCTCATGTAGGGGGCTTTTCCACCGCTCCTGCTGCAAGTTTCTGCAGTAGTGGTGCACGTGTTGTGAGATAATCAAGCAGACAATAGGAAGAAAGAAAATAGAATTAAAAGGAAGAAGTCCTAATTGATTAGCGTCGTTCCTTTCTCATTAAAACCAAGAGAAGGAAAGTAATAGGTGGGAATGGGTATAAAATAAGGTGAGAAATAAAGAGAGAAAATGGATGAAACATTTTGCATCTATGGTTTTTGGGCCTTTCCAACCATTTCCAACCTTTTTCAAACTGTGCAGTGGGGTCAGCGTGAGGGGTATACCTATGCTTTGTAGGTAAAAAAGATTTTTAAAAAATTCGCTCTTTTACCGTGTAGATACATAGGAAGTAAAATTTCTGTGGTACCTATTTTGGGGATATACCCATAAAAATTTTTAAAAAATGCTTACCACTTTCACCTAGCTCTTAAATTTGTAGGATTTGATGAACATATGAGTATGACCAGTATATTTATGGAATGTACACGCACTATTTTTGTTTTTTAGAAGCATTATTCTCTGTTGTCTACAAATTAAAGTTTTAATATCATTTTTTGAAGTTCCAGTAATAACTCTACATGTGCATTCTGCATTCACTATCATTGAAAGGGAGATCACATGATGTTGTGATTTGTGTAGCGGTGCTAGCGGACACATTATTTACCAGTGTTGTCTCCCACATCTTAATTAAGTTTTTTACAACATTGACATTGTAAGCTCTCTCTGACTTCGTTTACACATTGCTTGGATGTATTTTTTTTTCCAGATATATACAAGTTCTGCTAATGCCACACCCTATAGCCTTGTTAGATCTTTCTCTAATTAAACTTTCTGGCATCCTGTCACTATAAGAAACAGGGAGAAGTTCGTGAATTTTTTTAAGTTCGTCGGGTTCCGGGTAGCCGACAAACTTATATAGATTAAGTTCGTCGGTTCGGTGTGAACTGACGAGCTTATATAGCTTAAGTTCGTGAATATAGTCCTAAATTCGTGGGTTTTTGGCCGACGAATTTTAGCTGGTTTCCTGTTGTGTGTGTAGCCATCGTTCAAAGTTAAATATGATACTTGAAATAAACTGCATACTGTGAGTTGAATTATAAATTTTAAATTTCAACTGCAGTGATAAGATTCTAGATGTACAGTTTCTATAATAATACTGACACTACTACAAAATCACTATACGAACACCCCTCTATTCACACTAGATATGGCTCCAATAACGAGCTGCTCCTATTGTTCTTAGGGCGGGTCCCACGAGAAAAGCCGCTCCTATTGTCTACTTAGCAGAAGCGGTGGATGACATGAACCGCTCCTAATATTTTTAGAAGTGGTACATGTCATTCACCACTCCTACTAGTGCAATTAGTAGGAGCGGTGAATGGCATGCACCGCTCCTAAAAATAGCAGGAGCGGTTCGTGTCATCCACCTTTTCTACTAGTGCCAGTTAGTAGGAACGATAGATGATACGAACCGCTCTTACAAAATTTTTCTAAAATTTCTCACCATTGGCGCGAAAGTCAAAATATTCTCTTCCATTTAAAATACTCCCTGCAAGCTAGCATGAGCGGTGGGTGAGGCCAACCGCTCCTGCTAGCACCACTCGCGAAGCAGTAGCTATGCTGTCCACTAATTCTCTTTCTGTACTCTATCTTATCTTGTTTCTCCATGAGCTTATCTATTCTTTTTATAGATGGCCAAATGGATCGTGCCCAACGAGCCGGCACGGGGCACGACACGATTAGTAGTGCCTAGGCACGGACCGGCACGATTGGAAGCGGGCCTGTGCCGGCCCGGCACAAGAGCGGTGCCGTGCTTAGGCCGACGAGCCGGCCCGGCACGGCACGATTATATTTTTTATTTTTTCTGAATTAGTATATGTATAACATAATATATTATATCCATTCAAAAACAAAGAAAAAGCAGCTGGACTGGCTAGTGCGGTTTGGTTGAGCGCTCTATGCATGAGCTGCAGGGTTCAAATCCCACTCCAACGTAGTGCCTTGCGGCACGGCACGGTTGGCCTGTCGTGCCGGACCCCCTGAATCTCCCTCCCGCCATGCTTTGGGTCGGCCCAGCACGGTTACTAGGCGCCGTGCCGTGCCTGGGTCGCAACTGAGGCCCGCGCCCCTCCCCGGTGGCCATGACACCGCGAACCTCCTTGCGCATGACTCCAATGGCTTCCTCCTACAAGCAGCTCGGCCCCAACCTATGCGGTGGACGGGCGTGAGCGAGGACGTGGCTGCGTGCGGCGCGGCATAGCGATGGCGGCACGGACGTGTCGGCGGGCGGCGCAGCGTAGCCCGCGCGGGGAGGATGGGTGCGAGCGCGGACGTGGTGGCGGGGCGCGGACTCGTTCGGCGTGCGGCGGCGGGGTGCGGCGGCGGCCAGGCGCGGCCGGCCAAAGTGCGACGTCGGCGGCGGCAAGGGCAACTGGAGCAGAATATTTTTTTAATTTTTTTAGTCCACTGCAAGAACGGTGGACTGTTTTAGCCTCTCTTGTTGCAAAGTTTAGCAGGAGCGGTGAGCTTTTTGAGCCGCTCCTGCTGAGAATACTCTCGTGCAGTGGGTATTATTATAGGAATCCACGAGTAGGAACGTTTTTTAAAACCGATCTTGCAGGTGTTCTTACACCGATCCTTTTTAAAACTGATCTTGTAGGGGTTCTTCCACCGGTCCTATTGTAAGTCATTGTAGCAGTGTGATAAGGGTTTATTGGTGCACTAATTTGTTTACTGAGTAGCTGCATGATCTTGAAATTTCTTTTGGATTTATATTCATCACTTTTCCTGCAACGCTGCCAATCTTTGATCGATCATTTAATTTTACTAGGATTTGCACACAAGGCGTTGAATCTGCTAACGATTTTTTTTGTTATGTGCACATGTTGTAAACATTTTTCCAACTTCCCACAGACCCAGCTCCTTGCATTGCTAGCTCTATCCTATATGACGAGTTCCATTACAAAAAGCTAATTTTTTTAGATAAATAGGTCATAGTACTAGGTCCACAAACAGAACTAAACAACTCCATTACTCTATGACAACCTGCGACACCACAGCAAACACCATCGATGCCTGTACTCACCATGAGACAACAGCCCTATTGGATCAACACACAACAGGAACAATAAGGACTAAGGCTGTCCACACTCACAATACTCTATACATCCACTTTAAAACGGAATATTCCGTCCAGTCAGCGAGATTTTGAATTACAGTCATCAATCTCCTACGCTCACGTGACTCTATACATCCCACTCTATACCAACTACCAGAATTTTTTATTATTTTTACCCATCCCTCAATTCTCTCTCTCCTCCCATCCCCTCCATCCACCGCGCCGCTCCTCTTCCTCTCCGCCCGCCGCCCGTCACCAGAGGGAGCAGCGCCGGCCCTCCTCGTCGCCGCCGCCGCCGGAGGAGCACCTCCGGCCGCGGCGCGCCTGCCCCTCCCCCTCCGGCCGCGACCTCTGCTCTTCCCCATCGCGCGCTCGAGGATGACGACGACGCCATGGCAGCCTCGTCCTCCCTCGTCGTCCTCCGACGCGCGCGGATCCGGCTCACCGTCGCCGCCGCCTCCTCCTCCACCACTGTGCCCACGCCCTAGCGCCGCCAGATCCCGTCCCTGCCCTCCTCTCCGCCGCCAAATCCATGGCCGCCCACTACTACACAAAGTCGCAGCAGGAGCGGTGGACAAAGCCCCTACAGGAACGGTTTTAGGAAGGGCTCCTACTCGTGGGCTCCTGCAGTGGAGACCACTGTAGGAACGGCTCCTCGACCGCTCCTGTAAGGTCTTCAGCAGGGCCGCTCCTGCTGCGGTCCTTACAGGAGCGGTGCACTCCTGATGAGGTCTTCAGCAGGAGCGGTGCACAGCCGGAGCGGTTTTAGTTTGCACCGTTCCTGCTGCGTACTGAAAAAAATAAAAAAAAGCACGTTCCTCCGCCGGCTGCTGGGGCGGCCGCCGCGCCCGCCGCTGGAGCCGGACGCTGCGCTCGCCGCCGGGGCCGGCCGCCGCGCCGTCCGCGCCCACCGCGCCCTCCGCTGGGGCCGCCCGCCTCGCCCACCGCGCCGGCTGCGGGGGCCGGCCGCCGCACTCTCCGCCGGGGCCGGCTGCCGCGCCGGCCACCGCGCCCTCCGCGCTGGCCGCTGGAGCCGGCCGCTGGAGCTATCCGCCTCGCCGGGGAAGGCCGCTACGCTAGGAGAGGCTACCGCCCTCGTCGGGGAAGGCTGCCGGGCCATGGGAGGCTGCCGCCATGGGGAGGCTTCTGCCCCTACTAGAGAGAGAGGAAATAGAGAGTCAAGAGAGATACAATGACTACTTTGAACACCGCTGCGCTCATAAAAAGAGAGTGGGGAGAGACGACGGTAGCAGCAGGAGCGGTGGAAAGCGGCTGAGTATTTTAAAAGGAAAAAAAAATTGATTTTCGCGCCAAAGCTAGAAAATTTTAGAAGCCCTCCAAAAGCTAGCAGGAGCGGTGGACGCCACCAACCGCTCCTGCAAGTTTAATTACAACAAAAATAAACTAGCAGGAGCGGTAGGTGGCGTCCACCGCTCCTGCAGAGGGCAGTCAGTCCACCGCTCCTGCAGAGGGCAGTCATCTGCAGGAGCGGTGGACGCCACCAACCGCTCCTGCTATCAGTAGGAGCGGTTGCTACGGTGCACCGCTCCCGCTGAGCTTACAGCAGGAGTGGTGCACCTTGTGGGGCCCACCATAGACACAACAGGAGCGGCTTCAATCCTGTTGTGAAATGGGGGGCGCTCCTACAGCGGACTTTTGTAGTAGTGGCCGCCGCCTCCACGCGCCTCATTCTCGTCCCCGCGGCTCTACCTCTACTCCGCCCGGATCGACGCCTCCTTCTTCGTCTTCGGCCATCCTCGCCGCTGGAGGGAGCTTCGCCGCCGCCTCCTCCTCCTCTTCGCCCGCCGCACCAGCCCTCCTCGTAGCCCGTCGCCAGTCACGGTGCCGCGCCGGCTCCCCTCCCCCCGCAAGTCTCCGCCGCGGCCGGCCGGTCCGCCTCTCCCGTGAAGGGCGCGAACACCCAGACGTTGGTCCCCGCAGCTTGCCGCGTCCTACGTGGAGGAGAGAGAGGAGGTTAGCGCGCGGACGGGAAGGACGCCGAATCTAGCGCTCCAAGGGTCTCACCGTATTTCCCCGTGCCTGATACCGTCGCCCGCTGCAGCTGTTTTTTCCCTTGCATCGACGCTATCTTTGCATGCCGTTCGTGTAGCGTGCGTGAGTGTGGACAGCCTAAGCCTCAATCTGAAATTTATTTGCCATCCAAACATGCAAAACACCTCTAATGCGGCAGTCTCAAGGAGAGTGCATGCAAACTTCATCCTCTTTAGACAACGGAGACCAACTTTGGATCTAGTAGATCGCTCTGAAAATCACCTGTGCAAAGGTGTTAATATGTTGTCTATTGATTACCATATCATTTTTGCATAGCCAAATAGGCCAACAAGTTGCCGCTGCTGCACCAATTAAAGTTTGGAAATTAAGCTCTTTGGAAAAACCTTTTTAGTGAGGAGCCAAACATATTCTAATACATTAACAGGAGGTTGATGCCAAAAGTAATGTTTACGATGAAAACTATACCATACCATCCTGTGATATCTTTAAACTTAGATAACTCAAGTCAATTTCATTGCATACTTAGGTCGTTGTATAATTAGCTTTGTTTATACTTTGAATTTTTTTTAAAGAATGACTTTCTTTCGGTATTCTATTGATATTACATTTTTCGATAATGGAAGGTTTATTAATTTTAGAATCAATACATCGAGAAAATACAAAGATCCTAAAACACCGCCGACCTCTGCATGTTTGAGATGCACACAGCCTTACAAAAAGCGCAAATAAATACCAACATACTAGTGACACCCGATCCGTAGACTAGACTGCCACCTATGTGCCCGGGTAAAAAACTCCTTAGCCACCTGTGCCAAACACTGAGACGCCGCTGTAACCAAATCCTAGAAAAATGGCTTCTGGAGAATAGCCCACCTACGGAGCCACTGTATAGTCGAGAAAATAACCTGCAAAGGAGAATAATATTGTTTTTTTCAAATACCAAATTATTTCTGGATAGCCACAATGACCAATAGGTACCAGCAGCTCCTAACAGAACAAGTGGTTTAAACTCTTTTTTAAAACTCACAAGCCAACTCCCAAACATGTTAGACACACTACATGGCTGTGCTAAATCAAAAACCGCATGGATTATTTGCCCAAACTGCACGAGCAAATCGGCGCTCAAAGAACATGTGTTTTATTGTCTCATCTTTATGGCAAAAGCTACATTGCTTACTACCCTGCCAATTTCGCTTCGCTAAATTATCCTTTGTTAGTACTACACCCTTACGTAGATACCAAAGGAAGATTTTAATTTTTAAAGGAGCTTTCATATTCCAAAGGCGTTTATTTATGTTTGGGACATCTGTCTAAATAATGGGATTTAACTGAAAACTTTCCATTTGGGCATAAGTTCCAGTGAAAAATATCATCATCTTCGCATAACACAACATTAGCTAAGCGTGCCAATAAATTATTCCACGCAGCTAACTTGTTCAAAAGCACAAAGCAATAGCTTCATGTTACGAGCCTGCTCTAGGTCATTGTCCATAAAAATAATAGTGTCATCAGCATATTGTAGTATAGATAAGCCACCATCTACTAGATGAGGCACCACACCACTTATTTGTCCATCTACCTTGGCTCTGTTGATTAGAATAGCCAGCATATCAGCTGCAATGTTGAAAAGAATGGACGATAATGGATCACCTTGTCAAAGACCTTTCTTAGTTTGAAAATAAGGTCCGACCTCATCATTAACATTGACGGCAACGCTACCACCGGAGATAAAGCTTTGTACTCAAGAGATCTATTGAGACGAAAAACCTTTCATCCGGAGTGCTTGAACTAGAAAAGGCCATCGAACTTTATCATAAGCCTTTTCAAAATCAATTTTTAGAATAATCTCACTTTGTTTTTTACTATGCAGTTCATGAAAAGTCTCATGCAAGATAACAAACACCCTGTTTCGTCCTCGCATAAAGGCTGTTTGAGTTGGGCTAACTAAATGATCCGCAATTGAGTTGACTCTAATTGTGGCCACTTTAGTAAAAATCTTAAAACTGACATTAAGAAGGCAAATTGGTCTATACTGCTGGATTCGGTTTGCTTCAAGGACCTTGGGGACTAATGTTATTACTCCAAAATTGAGGCTAAAAAAAGATAGATCTCTAGCATGAAGGTCTAAAAACATTTGCATTAGGTCGTCTTTGATGATATCCCAAAACTTTTGATAGAACTCAGTAGGAAATCCATCTGGGCCAGGTGCCTTATTATGTTCCATTGCGAAAACAGCATCCCGAATCTCCTTTTCTGTGAAAGGAGCCATAAGAAATTCATTTTCGGATTGGGTGACTTGAGGAATATCATCCTGTCTGGATTCATCCGGTTTAAATGATATATTGTCGGGGTCCCCAAAAAGACCTTTATAGAATTGAGTAATGTAAGCCTTTAGATTAGTTTGACCCTCGACTGTTCCAACTTCATCATTTCTTTTCTTCCTATGTTTACCGTTTGCTACCATCTGAAAATACCTGGTGTTATTGTCACCAAGCAGAACATCTGAGACCTTTGCACGTTGGAAGTATTTGATTTCTTCCTCACGCAAAAGTTTTGATAATTCACAACGTGCATGATCAAGTTGATTATGCTCTGACTCAGATATATAAGAGGTGACTTTCTGCTGAAATGTCAAGCGTCATAATAATGGACTGAAGGGAACTTTTTTGCTTTTTATATAAACCATTGGTGTGTATAGCCTATCCTCGGAGATGTCTGCGCAAAGCAGCCATTTTTTTATTCCATCTCTGAACAGTGTTTTGGCCATATATAGGTTTACTCTAAATTTGTGCCACTATATCGTAAAAATCTTCACGAGAGAACTAGCTAAGTTCCATTTTAAACATTTTGTCGTTCCCGTGAATGTTGGATTTCCTGTGTCCAGTAACAAAGGTGTATGGTCTGAAACACCTCTATCCAGAGCATGCACAGTAACCAGAGGATATTTAAATTCCCATTCAGTCATCATTAAAATTCGATCAAGTTTTTCATATGTTGGTTGAGGGAGGAAGTTTGGCCACGTGAATTGCTGGCCCGTTAAGTCAATTTCTCTAAGATCAAAACTGTCAATTACAGTATTGAACAAAAATGGCCAACGGTCGCTATATCTGTTGTTATTTTTTTCTTGCTACTTCTCATGATATTAAAGTCACCTCCAATAAGTGTAGGAGGTGGATTATGCTGGCATGCACGTACAAGTTCAGACAAGAAAGGAGATTTAAACTCCTCTTTTGCAGGACCATATACAGCCATAAGGATCCACTTAAATTTATTTGACTTATTGCAGAGATGGAGCTTAATATAAAATTCTCCGTCTACAATAAAATTTAACTCAAGCACACTAGCTTTTATCTCGAGAAAAATGCCACCAGACCTTCCTCGCGGGGGAAGATAGTGCCAACCAAAATCTGCTCCTCCAGAGAGACGAGCAAGATTGGATTTTGACATATCCAGTTTTCCTGTCTCCATAACAGCCACGAAATCTAAGATTATGATCTTGAATAGCCTTTGCTACGTATCGGTATTTAGAAGTCTCTGAAAGACCTCTACTATTCCAATAAAAGCCTTTCATGGGAAAACTCGTCTACTGTGTTTTGTGCCTCTTGTGCATGTTCTTCTCTTTTTAGAATCTGATTTAGACTTTTAACTAACGGCTATAAGATCACAAATTTTTGTGTCCAGGTCTAAGTCATCCAAACCAACATCTGAAATTTCCTTTACGAAGTGTGCAAGAAGATTACTATCATGCAGAGTATCCTGGTCATCACTTGGCGCAAAAGGATCAAAACCGGTACAATGTTCAGCTGAGTCTAATATTTCTGACTCTTTTGGTTTTGAGGTGAAGGTTGTTCTGTCTACATCTATCCTCTTAAGAGCATTAACAGAACAATTAATTAAATCATTGTTACTGCCCAAAGAAAAGCCTATGTTGCTTAGGCTTGAAATACATCGAACAATAGGTATAGACGTAATTTTAACAGAGGAGGACGATAAGGAACCTGACGCCATGTTGCAAGGAACGGAAGATGAAAGTGGTGACGTTGTGTTATCAGCCATCTTCTTATTTTCTTTTGGGCCGTCAAGGTTTCGAACCGCTGCTCTCCTCATTGCCTTTAGCGTAGAATCCTCATCAGCTGAAGCGCATCCCTCGGCAGAAGAGACAATATTAGCACGAACACTGCGACGTTTACCCTCCAAAAAAATTGAACCAGAAACAGATATATTATCCACACCTGGGGTCAATTTATGGGGTGCAGCTTGCATTGTGGCTGAAGGTTCGTGCGTGAGCATGTTTTCATGTTCATGCCGCACATGACCCGGGCCACCAGTACATACAATAGAACCTGCCTCATGCACATCAGCAGCAGCACGCTTGGGCTTCAAAACCACATTTGGTGTTGGCATGGAGCAAGCAGGAGCGTACGTGGCAGGTGGTACCATGTTGACAGCAGCATCTGCACACCTAGGGACCATGTCTCCAAATGTTTTTGTTTGGGAGCAGTTCTGAGTTGATCTCTCAATACCCACGGTGGGAGAAAGGCTTGCAACCTAGGCTGGAAATGGTGTGGCTGTATGCAGAGAAGAAGTCGACCCTCCGCTAACATCTCTATCCGCATCAGAACTTCTCCGACCCTTTTTGCAAAAGGGTGTCAACCACATCGGGGGTAATTTTGCAATGTCAACCGTCAAAGACGAGAGCTTTGTCTGCATAGGTGTCGGACCCCTCCCAGCCTCAGGAGACTCGCTCGTAGGCAAAGATGCACTGACACCGGTCAAGTTCTTTTGCTTCTTAGACTTGTTCTCAGGATCTTTGTCGGTGGAACCTTCATCATCTTTATTCTTTCCATCACGATCTGAAGGAGAGTGACCAGAAGCAATAGATTTTGCCGGCACAAAAGATTCATCCTCCAATGTATAAGTGATGTCATGGCCATCTTTTCCGAAAACTAGGTCAGTAGTGAAAGGCAACTTTGTTTTGTCCAACACACCAATCAGTACCCGAATTACACCTTTTTCCTGTACGTCAACATATCGACATCAAGCGTGGCTCCAACAACCGTCCCTAGGGCCCAAAAAACAAGGTAGTGTCTCCAAGCATGAGGAACACCTGAGATGTGCACCCAAACCTCGTCTAGCTTATAAGATTGGGGAATACAACTAGCATTTTGCCATTCTGAGATTGTCAGGGTAACACCACCGTGGCTTTTAAGCCGGAAATCAATATCTGTCATCCGCTGCATTTCATCCTCCGATGGAAACGCAACAAGGAATGAGTCCTTGCCTTGTGGAATGGCCTCCCACTTCCAATCCACCCTAGTAATCCTAGCAAGCTCGGATTGTATCACCTCAGCTGAGATTGTCCCTCTAGAAAATTTAACCAAGGCTGTAGGGGTTGGTTCTGGAGTCTCTGACGTATAATCATCATCCATGATCTGCAGGAATCCAAATTCTGATTTACCTGAGCCAAAGAAAGCAGCAGTAGGCTTGGGCTTCTTAAGAATTGGACACTTGAAGGAGACATGTATGTTCTTCTTGTTGCAAATGACGCAATCAAGATTAGCGTGGCACTCTTCATTTGAATGCCCACTACACTTGCATCTCCAACAAAATGGTCGTTTTTTCACCTTGGCCACCCCTGCATCCTGGACTTGGGTAGTCTGCTGCTGCTGCAATTTTCCACGCACAGCACCCTGCTGGCTGCTCTCGGCCACAGACGCTCCTGCACTGGTTGGTAGCGTTGCTCTTGAGCTTGATGAGCTGGAGCTGGAGCACGTCCACGATCCAGGGCCTCACCACCACCGCGGTCAGACCCCGCGCGGCCATCAACTCGCCCCCGGCCAGGGCCCTGTCCCCGTCCTTCATACTGGTAGTGTCGAGAATTGTTCCGAGCGGGCAGATCTTGACGAGGGCACGGAGGACCGTTGTTGCGGAATTGCTGCGGTGGAGGTCGCCCCGCCATGTCGGCGTAGCTTGGATGGCCGTGGGCTGCGATGGGGGTGGTGGAAGGGTGCGTGCGAGAGGCGGCGTTGATTTCCTGAGCGAGAGGTTGCAGGATTGGCACAGAACCTGCCCTAGGCGTGCTGTCCCACCGGCCTGTGGACCCTCTTGCTCCGGGCAAAATTTTGTTAATCTCCAAAACCGGTCTAGCGCGACCAAAAAATCTCGCCCGCGCAATCAACTCCGCCTGAGACGCGATTTTTGAATCGTCCGTGAAACCCGCGTCTCTGGATCGGGCGGCATCGAAACACGATCGTCGTGTTCAGCGCCATTGCATGCCGCTGGAAACTCTGAAAATTCGCTTGATGTCGTTTGATTTTGGGTGAGCTCCGGCTGAAGAAACGCTGATAATGTCAACGCCGATCATTTCGGCCTGGGCAAAGGTCCTTTCCAAGGACGTACTACGACGCCCCTGCGGGGAACAGACCGGCCAACCCTGAGTTGTTGCAGTGCGTTGAATCAATGGTCTAGGACTGCTAAGAGTGTCGATGATTTGACCTGAGCCTAAATCCGTCCCTCCCATTTGATTGTCACATGAAACATTGCCTGTTGATATCTCCGGAGTGAAACCCTTTTGTTCCCACCATCTCGTTCCCTTAGGGAATCCAACTAAATTCCAGAATTCCTCTGCAATGTCGCTGTCAGGGATCCTCGCCTGTGGTGGCTTCTTTGTATAAACCTAGACATGATCAGGAGCTACGTCGAGTCCTGCAAGCAAAGCTGATTCCACACAAAGAGCGTGATCTTTCGGCAAGACAGTTACCTGATCCTTGCCGGCCTCGTCGCCGTCCTTGCCGGCTTCACCGTCTTCCTCGCCGGCGTCATCAGCATCCTCACCGGCTCCACCGGCGTCCTCGCCAGTTCCACCGACGTCCTCGCCGGCGTCGGCGTCGGCGTCGTCGCCGGCGTCCTCGCCGGCTTCACCGGCATCCTCAAGTGCGGTCGCGTTGTCTCCTGCCTCCCCCATGTCACCGGGCCAACGCGCGAGGGTCAGGCGGCGCTGTCGCCGGGCACCTCCGCCTGGCATGATCCCTCCGTGTAGGGATGGAAGTGGGACCGATATTTCCCGAATATCCGTCCGTCCGAATGGTTCAAACAGCATTCAGATAGCAAATTCGGAAATTTGGATACCTTAATCGGATAACAGATACGGATATCGGATAGTGTGTCGGATAACGGATACGGACACGGGATGCTCGATATCCGTCGGATATCGGATATCCAATCGGATATCTATCCGGATACCCGAGCTATTATTACACAGGACCACACGAAAACGAGCACCAAAATCGCATACGGACTCCGTTTTGGACGTTCTATGTATCGATGGAAAGCTAAGAATATTATCTTTCCAATAGAACTAATTTCATTTGATTTTCTAAGGTTATTTGTGTATTATTAATTATTTTCTATAGCAAATCATAAAAAGGATATTAAATGTAAAAAAATATTGCAGCAATGTATAAAAAATACAAATAAGTTGCCAAGACCAATAAACATACTATAATAAAATAACATAAAGTCCCTATATGTAAACAATAAAGTAAAATATTGGTTAAGTCGAATCTTGGATGATTAGGAAGACATCACATGTAACCTAAACTACGAATTGAAGCAATATGAGAGAAACACCTTCACCTTTTAAAGTTTTTTGTCCAAACTTTTTTGAGGATGCTACGTGGACATATTTTGCCACTCTGTCAAATATCATGAATTTTTGAGTCTATTTGTGTATTATTAATTTTTTATCGCTTTTAAATCATGAAAATGCAATTAAATTCATAAAATATTGCAGTATTTACCGAAAATTGCAAATAATTTCCATAGACCAATAAACATGCTATATAAATATAACTTTAAGCCCCCACATGAAAATGATAAAGTGAACCATGGGTAATGTTGAATCATGGATGATTAGGGTGACTCCACATGTAACCTAGTGTAAGCCGTATGAAAGAAACACCGGCACCCTTTGGAGTTTTTTGTTCAAAATTTTTTGAGGATGCTATGTGGACACAAGTTGCCCCTCCGCCAAATTTCATGAATTTCTGAGTCTATTTGTGTATTATTAATTTCTTTCAGCAATAAATCATGAAAATGCAATTAAAGTCATAAAATATTACAGTGTTGTTTGAAAATTGCAAGTAATTCACCTAGACCAATAAACATGCAATACAAAGCTAACCTCAAGCCCCATATGAAAATAATAAATTGAACTATGGTTCATGTTGAATCATGGATGATTAGGGTGACTTCACGTGTAATCTAAACTACGAGGGTAAGTCATATGAAAGAAACACTGACACTATTTGGAGTTTTTTGTTCAAACTTTTTTGAGGATACTATGTGGATATAAGTTGCCCCTCTGCCAAATATCATGAATTTCTGAGTCTATTTGTATATTATTAATTTCTTTCTGCAGTAAATCATGAAAATGCAATTAAATTCATAAAATATTAAAGTGTTATCTGAAAATTACAAATAATTTACCTAGACTAATAAACATGCTATATAAATATAACTTCAAGCCCCCCATATGAAAATGATAAAGTGAACCATGGGTAATGTTGAATCTTGGATGATTAGGATGGCTTCACGTGTAACCTAAACTACGAGTGTAAGCCATATGAAAGAAACACCGACACCCTTTGGAGTTTCTTGTCCAAACTTTTTTGAGGATGCTATGTGGACATAAGTTGCTCCTCTGCCAAATATCATGAATTTCTGAGTCTATTTGTGTATTATTAATTTCTTTCCGAAGTAAATCATAGAAATGCAATTAAATTCATAAAATATTACAGTGTTGTCTGGAAATTGCAAATAATTTACCTAGACCAATAAACATGCTATATAAATAAACATGCTATATAAATACAACTTTAAGGCCCCCATATGAAAACGATTAAGTGAACTATGGATAATGTTGAATCTTGGATGATTAGGGTGACTTCACGTGTAAGTTGTAACCTAAACTACTAGTGTAAGTCATACGAAAAAAACACCGACACCCTTTGGAGTTTTTTGTCTAAACTTTTTTGAGGATACTATGTGGACATAAGTTGCCCCTCTGCCAAATATCATAAATTTCTGAGTCTATTTGTGTATTATTAATTTCTTTCTGCAGTAAATCATAAAAAATGCAATTAAATTCATAAAATATTACAGTGTTGTCTGAAAATTACAAATAATTTACCTAGACCAATAAGCTTGCAATACAAAGCTAACCTCAAGCCTCCACATGGAAATAATAAATTAAACTATAAACTATAGGTCATGTTAAAACTTAAATAACTGGGTGACTTCACGTGCAACCTGAACTACTGATAAACCTATATGAAAGAAACACCGATACACTTTGGAGTTTCTTATCCAAATTTTTTTAAGGATGCTACGTGGACATATTTTGCCCCTCCGCCAAATATCATAAATTTATGAGTCTATTTGTGTATTATTAATTTCTTTCCGTAGAAAATCATCAAAATGGAATTAAATTCATAAAATACTAAACGATTTAGCACAATTTGGTAGTATTTTTTACTTAACAAACATTTAAATGATCATGACATACACGATATATGTGGATGTTGTTTTTACTTAATATCCGAAAGAATATTCGTATTCGAGTCTATTTGTATCCGGTTCATTACATATCCGATCCACAACAATCCGCGCCCATTAACCGAGATATCCGCATCTGTATCTGTATCTGACAAAAATTTGTCCAAATCCGTATCCGGGAAAAAAATATGGGATCGAATACGGGATTCCCGATATCCGTCGGTATCCGATCCGGTTTCATGGCTACCTCCATGGATCAATTCCCATTGATATTACATAGAATTTGTTTATACTTTGAATCTGTATGCTAAGTGGTAACTACTGCCATTTTGGTAATCAGCAATGATTCCATCAATCATAAAAATATCCTTTTTTGTTGAACTTTTGTTTTTAATGTATATATCCCACATCGATAGTATATCAGCACACACTGCACACCACCGTGTATGACTTGTTCCGGCCCTAGCACCAGCAGCCATTCCAACCTAAGGTTTCAAGTTTCATGATAATTAGAAAGCTGTCCCGTGCATTACTGCAGGAATCTCTATGAGCTATATTCAACAGCAATATAACTTTTACGAAATGATAGACTACCATTAGTGCATCTTAGGGGGTGATTTGGATCATTTATGACGATATATATAAATGCATGGTAGTATTCCCTTCGGGTTCCAAAAGAGTGTCGTTTTAGAAAAGCTAGAAGTCAAACTTTTAAAACTTTGGCTATATATAACTTTTATATTATTTAGTTTTGAATGTTGAAAGTCATATGTATAGATTTGTTTTAACAAGTACTTTTATAAAAATATAAAGTTTTTATGATATTTATTTTTATTCTAACAAAAATATTGGTCAAACTTATGTATGGGAGACCGTGTCGATGTCTAAAATGACACTCTTTTGGGATCTGGAGGGAGTAGTTGATGTGACCTACTTAGGCTATTCTTGATGGGCAGTGTCATACTCATTAATGGGACTCCACAAAGGATTTTCTTTGACGAGATGGTGGTACAACATTTAATAGGAGAGAAGAACATTGTATGATTCATTTTTATAGACACAACATCGTAACATAAAAATAACTTTTAATCAAGTATGTAAGTTTGATACTCTATATTTTGAAGGTGTTTTATTTTTTCGATAAAAGAAGATTATACTAAAGTACACAACCAACAAAAGCATAATACATCAAGAGGATACAGAGGCTTGTACAAAACTTATAGCCTCTACTTAAAGCACACAACCAACTAAAGTATGAAAAACGACACCAACATAGAATTAGCGACAATCAATCCGGAGACTAGATCACCACCCATGTGCCCGGGAAAAAAAAAATGCCGTGGGCATCCGCACCAAGAGTTACGACCCCGCAACAACCTACGGCACAGCAACCAACAGCTAAACCTCCTCCTGCTTGAAGATAACCCGAATCGAAATACAATGCGCAGCCGAAAGGATAACCTGCAAAGAAGAACAAGAGAGTTTTTTTCTTAAAAATTAAGTCGTTTCTACCTATCCAAAGAGCCCAACACAAAACCACCGCTCCAAGTAGAAACACTGTTTTTGACATTTTATTGAAGCCTTGAAGCCAATCCCTAAACATATGGTCCACGTTTTGTGGTTGATTGATGCCAGTGGCTATCTGTAAAACACTTCAGACTAACCGGGCTAAACGACACTCAAATAACAGATGGTTGATGGTCTCTTCCTTACGGCAGAAAGCGCAAGTTAAGCTTTCGTGCCACCTACTCTTTAGCCAAATTATCTTTTATGAGAATTACACCCTTTCATAAATACCATAGAAAGATTTAATTTTTAGGGGGGTTTCAACATCCAAAGGTCTCTATTGACATTAGGGATACTTCTAAGCATCAAGGCAGTACAGTGCGATTTTACCAAAAATCTACCATTTGGTGTTAAGTTCCAGTAGAATGCATCTTGATCTTAGGACAATTCCAACCCCTCGATGCGTGCCAACAAGTATTCCAATCATCCAAAATGGTTCCAAAGAGATGTCTCCGCTAGGATAATAAGCTAGGAGGGGAAGAACTCATAGCTTCTGCTGTTATTATGAATTTGGATCTCGCAATGTTATACAGGGATGGATAGTTTTCTTTCAGCGAGGCCCCATCCAACCAATTATCCTCCTAGAACCTAACTTGTGATCCGTCCTTAACAATGAAGGTTCTAAAACGTAGAAAATCTAGCTTTACCTTCATTAGGCATGACCAAAAGTGATAGTCTCCAATTCTCCACTCCACTTGAGCCAAAGGTATTGAGCCTACATATTCATTGCAGAGTATTTGTTGCCACAGCCCGTCAGCCATTTACTATGTAGGGCAATATTCATTGTGTTCAAATTTAAGATGCCAAGACCTCCTTGATCTTTAGGTTGACACAAAATGGTCCATTTAACAAGCCTGTATTTGTTTTTGTTTTTGCCCCCCTGTCAGAAAAATCTCGAGTGGAAGTAATCCAGCTTCTTGAGTACTCCTTTGGGTATGGAGAAGAAAGACATCATATACATCGGAAGGCTACTAAGCACCAAATTAGTCAATGTTAAGCGGCCTCTGATTGAGAGATGTTTCCCTTTCTATCTACTGAGTCTCTTCTTAAAGCGCTCTTGAACGCTTTAGCCTAGTCACAATTTGTTAGTTTTCTATAGTGGACTAGGATGCCAAGGTAGTTGATTGGGAAGTTCCCCGCTTTGCACCTAAAGAGTTATGTATATAGTTCTATATTTTCCTAGGCTGCCCTGAAACATAATAACTGACTCTTGTGGAAGTTGATCTTTAGGCCTAAAGCTTGCTCAAAGGCAAATAGAAGAAGCATATTACGAGCTTTGTCCAGATCGTTGTCCATGAAGAGTATAGTATCATCTGTGTACTGGAGAATCAAGAGCCCACCGTCAACTAGATGAGGGATTACTCCCTCAAACTGCCCATCCGTTTTTGCCCTACTAATGAACACTTTTAGCATATCCACCATTATATTGAACAAAAGAGGTGACAACGGATCTCCTTGACGGAACCCCTTTTTTTTGTTTGAAAGTAATGTTCGACATCGTCATTAACATTCACAGCTACACTTCCACCTGAAATGAAACACTTAATCCAAGATATCCATTTGGATGAGAATCCTTTCATCTGGAGCGTTTGAAATAGAAAAGGCCACCTCATCTTGTCATATGCTTTCTTAAAATCTAACTTCAGGATTACTCCGCTTTGATTTTTTAATGTAGTTCATGTATTGTTTCATGAAGAATCATCGCCCCTTCAAGGATATTTCGACCCTTAATAAAGGCAGTTTGTGTTGGACTAACTACCTTCTCTGCTACCGAGCTCAATCTGTTGGTGGCCACCTTGGTGAAAATCTTATAGCTCACATTAAGTAGACATATTGGTCTATATTGCTGAATGACATTCGCCTCTTGGACCTTAGGTATAAGGGTAATGACTTCGAAATTAAGATTGAACAGAGGGAGCACTACAAGAATCCGGAACATTTTCGGCGGTTTATTTTATTTTTGGCGGCCGAAGCCAGCCGCCGAAAATAGTTGCGCTATTTTTGGCGGTTTCGTCGAGCCGCTGAAAACAGAGGTTCCATTTTTGGCTGCCACATAGGCCACCGAAAATTGGACCACTATTTTCGGCGGCCTGTGACAGCCGCCACCCGCCGAAAATAGTCCTCCCTAAGCTCCCGGCCCGCTCCCCTCCCCCTGGCCCTCCCCAAACAAACGCACACACGCACACCACGCACGCACAATGATATGGTATTTGATTTTTGTGGGTGCCGAGGCTCTATTGTGAGCAATTTGGTGCACGCGCAATGATATGGTATTTGAGGAAAAAACAGGTTAATTTTTTTATGCAGCTATATTCAGGAGAGTATATTGGCTAAGATTTTGGACCATGTTGCAGCGTGAGGACAAAAGGGAAACTATTCGCTTAGTGTGCAAGGCACTGGAGGTCGTGGTCGCGATGGATATTTTCGCCAAGAATGGATGGAGAGTCAATATTAGACTTTACTCTTGAGTATTTCCCTGATTTTCCCTTCATGATTTTGAGATCAACCTTAAGGTTGACAACTTTGTAATTTGGTTGAATGTGAGAGCAGAACTTTATCCATTTCAAAAAAAAAAAAAAAAAAAAAATCTCCGGTTGGAAGCAACAATTGTGTATGCATGCTAGGGCTCTAGGAATGATGTATTGAGAACATTTATAGATTGAACGAAATGCATGGTGCAGAGCAAGGCACACCATAGCGGCCTCCCTATATATTGCATACTTTGATGGTGCCAAATACAACTGTCTTATTGCTATGCTTGTTAATTGTGTTGGCATTGAAGTTCAAGCATGAAAAAGTGCAAGCACAGTAAAATATGATATGTCGTTTAAGAGGAAGGAAATTCTTTGTGCTTACTTTTGCTAGAGTCATGCACCCAATCACTATAAATGGATGATTATAAGTAGAATAATCATAGAATTGATCATGCAGCCCCTAAATTTGTCGAGAAAATGTCTAGATGCCTAACGTCTTAATGCTTATCTCATAATTTATTCCTAGCTATTAGACCTTTAATATTCCCGAATGGTTTGGCCTAGCCTTCTCAACAATCGGAGGCTTAGAAATATATTATATTTTCATGTTCTATACCATATTGTACAAGATGGCACAACAAATTCAAGTTATGAACAATCTAAATAAACAAGAAATAGTAATTCTCAATATAGACTTTGAGAAATTGATAATGTTGAATACATATTACCATATTAAAAATTCTCCAACATCTTGGATTTGACAATGCCTGCAACATGTGGATTGAGAATATTGTTGATCTGATACCTATTGTGTCCTAAATAATCCAAGTAAAAATAATACATATCAATGGCACGTGGTATTTTCCAAGGGAACCCACTATTAGCCACTCTTATCGATTTAGGTCTAATATTCTTTAATACAACTTCCATCCTGAAACATAGAGTATGCTAGGATTGTAAAGACAAATTAAGAGGGATAGCAAAAGACTAAAAATGCCCCATTGTGATTTCTCGTTCAGTCACTAACTAGAGAAAATTTCATCTGTCTATCTGAGTGTGAGTGTCGGCCACATCTGCATGCTCCCTTATGGTTGGAGAGTGTCAACGTGCTAGTGCACCCACAACCGACTTAGTGTGGAGGGAGGGGCCGCCGCATTTTGTCACACTTGGTTGCAGGAGAGGCTGATGGTTAGGGGCGAAGCTAGGATAATTGGTCGCCAGGATCAGTACAAAGTAATGATACCAAGTTATGTTAAGATCAATTAGATGCTAAATATTAGCTCTTCTTTTAACCAGTTAAAGGCTATTCATTGATATATTGCACACATATTAGCTAGATCCATTTGATAGAAACTAACTAATTTTGAAGAACTAATAATTAGTTGTTGCATTGAAGCAGGACCAAACTTAGATGTTGCATCAATATAATAGCACCCATAATATCAACAATGGATAAACGAAATAGCCAACATATTGTAACAAAATACGCTTTTACAATAGTTTCCCCCTACGGCTACGTACTGCCCATCTTATGAAAGCGAACTATGACATTGTCAACTAGCATATGATACAAATTATTGATAAATTCATCTCCGGTACGATTTCATAATATTGTGTTTAAAGATTTTATTGAGGAATCTTTGTTTGAACATTAACAATAGAATGTCCTATCTGCTTTCTATGTTTAGACTATATTATGAAGTGCATGATAAGACCTCACAATTAGGACTTGATAAAGCAGCAAAGTGCATGTGCATGACGTGATCAAGCAATGCAAGAAATTGGATCGCTAATTAGCAAGTACAGAATTGAGATTGGGTGGGGGTACTGTGTACGGTGCTTGAGAGTGGGCATTAGAGAGCTTATTGCTTGGTCATCACCAGGATTTGTGATGTGATCGCGCCAGAACAATGAAGAGTGAGGGGCAATGGATTTGTGCAGATGATAGGTCCGCTGGGATACCACGGCTGCCGGGGACACAAAAAATTTACTGGGGTCTAAGCTGGTCAAAAGTCACCAGGTACAAATATAATGATCAAATCATCAGGATCGGGCAACCCCGGCAACTCCACGTAGCTTGGCCCCTGCTGATGTGCTGGTGCATCCTGCCACCAGCTAGGTTTAGGGTGCAGCAGGGATCTGCTATAATTCAGCTGCTAGCACCTAACGGTGTGTACTGTGTATAATAGTGGCTTCGATCTGGTTTAGATCTTGTTAGCCTGATTCTTGATGTTTTTTGTTGTCTCTGGGTTGCATCTGATCTGCCTACCTTCTCTGCATGAGCGCATCAAGGGTCTGCACCACCAACACCCTAATCTCATCCATCATTTCAATACCTTAAATCCAAGGGATGCCAGGGGGACTAGCAGCATTAAAGCAGTAGCAGGGCAGCCCTGTTTGTGATTGATCGAATAAAGGATTTAATTTCATTGCTCAAGAATATTGGTGTGGGTGTGGCTAGGGTTAAACCTAAATGTTGCTTTCTTTTCCATGTACATCTGTTTATTTCATCAGCTACAGGGCATGGATGATGGTCATCACTACCGGATCTGTTAGCATTTATGGAGATTATGAACCTGCTAAATATATAGTTGATTGTATCCATTGTTTCATTTCTGTTTGAAATTCTAGGTGTCACTTGAGATCTTCTCTTATATATCCATATTACGCCAAGGTGTTTTGGGATGCGCAGGAAAATAGGCCTAGTTCTGTCTAAAATTGTAGAACTTCATCGCGCATTTTGAAAGTACTAGGAACCGGAAGAAACCTCATAATAACAAGTTTTAGAACTTGAATGTTCATTTTGATAGTACCAGGAGCTGGATGAAATCACATGACAAAATTCAAGGACCTCCATTGAAATTATCTCTAATATTAACTAGGCATGGGAAAGACCATGGGAGTAGAGAGCACATATGGCATTTTCTATCCCTAATCTATCTATACTATAAAGAGCGAGTTAAACAAAAAATGTTTTTTACTCATATCTAATGTACCCGTTATGAGACAAATCAACTCTCAATTTTGACTCGGACCCACCAAACAGGGCTGGGCGTAGAGTTTACATGACGGAACGCAAGTTCCTGCCATTGAAATCCGTTGTCCGCGTAACTCTCCGCAATATTTTTCTCACCGTTTTATTTACCCATGCGTTTTATCGTTTCTCGCTGCTACGACAAATGGATGTACAACCGATAAACTGGGTTATGTACTTATGTATGCATGCGGGCCCTTTATGCTTGTGGGCCAAATTCACTAGGCCCAATATATACAAGGATGAAGTACACAGATTGATCAAAATACAAAGAGGATGAAATCCCAAATCGTCATAGCAACGCTGGACGATTCTTTACATAATTATCATTCTACAAGCTCAAGAAAGTTGGCCGGGTGGTGTTCTGTTGTTAGCCTGGAAGGGAGAGACAACACATCGCAGAGCAGCACATGCAAGAAAAGAACAAATCTGCTCCCTGGAAAAAGAGAAGAGAAGAGGTCCCAAAGATAGACAGAGGGAGGAAAAATCTAAAGGATCGAACAAGCCTGCAGAACGGACAAAGCAGGCCATCGCTCCTGTACCAAATTACAGGAAGACAAAATCCTTCTCAATTGACCGGATGTACATGCTGTGAGAGACAGAGAGAGGGTGCGGCCGCCGTCACCGCTTAGGAAGTGAGAGAGAAGTGGGGAGTGAGAGTGAGGGCTAGGGTTTGTTTTAGAGGACAGCCACTCATCCAGGTTTATATTTCTGGTGAGAACGTGCCGTTGATTTTGATAAATGGCTCAGATTTTGCCGTTCGGGAACCTGCTATGGGCTGGTTTTGGGCCCTAGATAGAGACCACAACCTCACATGCTTAACTTTTTAGGCCTAAAAATTCTCCTTTTTCATTTATTGGTAGCGTAAATTCTACATTACTATTTTGACCATAATTTGAGTAATGTTTTGTGATTATTGCACAACTAACTTCAAAAATCTCCTTTTTCATTTATTGGTTTTTATCTGAGGCAGCGACGAACCGTGAGCCCTTGATTTCATCCGGTGTCCACGGATGACCGAAGTTGCACTGCTGTAATGGGCCGAGCTTCTAGGGAGGCCTTTGACCAAAATGATGTTTTCCCACCTCAAATATTCTAGAATCACTTTTCAATTTTATACATCATTAGCTAAATGTTAAGTTAAATTAGCATAATTATGATGACAAGCAATTTCTGATTTAGTTTTGTTTCCACTTCATATAATATTTATTCGTGTAATTTATATTTAATTGTTTTCAACTATTTTAATTATGTCTTGGGAATATAATTCTTGTTGCATTAATTTATGAGTTTAATGTTTTATATAAATGTTAAGATTAAGTTGAGTTTAATGTAGATTTTTTTATTGTGCTCATGGCTTATGCATTTTTAGTTTAATAATTTTTAAATTTAAATTTCCGCTCAAGTATAAGTTTATGCTTGACTTTAAAGTTTAAGAATTAGATTAATTTTTTCATCTTGTTCTGGGCCAAATCAACCTAGAAGTCGTGCCTACAATTGATTTTATTTTTCTATTTTCAGTATTTTATGATTTAATGCTCTATTACATGTACTTTGTACCGCTCTAATTATTTTTTGTACCTATTGAATCATTATGTGAATCACTAAGGTTAATAAGTTAAATGCAAGTGTGTCATGCATGTGGCTAAAAACGCAGTGTTTAATTTTTTTAATGAAAATATATGCTGACAGTTAAACAAAGAAATAACATGAAAAGAGATATGAAGTGTACATTTAAATTAGACTACACAAGTAGTCATGCAACATCATGAAAAGTTTTTGAACCCTGTTTGACATGATGTTGTGATAATATATCTTTTTAGGCCACTTTTTTCTATTGTCAATTCTAAAAAAATCTTTTGTAATGAAATACAAAATATTGACATTGAATATAAAATTCATAATAATTTCTAGGCATGCATGATACATAACACAAGAGGTGCTATCTTGGCAATGCTTGATCTCAAAATAATGCATAGGATATTAGAAAAAGTATAGATATGTCTTTTTATATTATTCAACATATTTTTATTAATAAAATTGTATGATGTATTTTTAATCACGTGCGGGACGCACGTGCATTTTTACTAGTCAGCTCTAAAAAAATGAGTTTTGTAAAAGTTTCTCCGTAAGGTTTCGTAACTCACTGTTACGTACAGGCAATGATTTTTTGTTGGGCTCTCACATTTTATCTTATCTCATAGTTTCTCTTATTTTTTATAGACTCTCTTTTTCTGTTTTTAGAAACCATCCGTAGAGAACTAGGTGTCTTAAACCTACTGTCTCTGCATGGTAGGTCTGCAGATCGGGCTAATAAGATTAATTAAAGACATAACAATAAACATAGAATATCTTGACAAAATAATAACCCTGACTTATATACATGGCTAACAGAGACTAAAACGAAATTTTAACATCCACAAATATAGGATATATAATAATAATAATAATAATAATAATAATAATAATAAAAGATAGTGTTAACCTAATAGATATTCTCATAATAATATAAAGGTATTGCCTCTGACTTTTTTATTTGGCACCTTTTAGTTTGAAAAGGAACCAGCAAGTGACAAATATTAAGCATGGAAACAGTATTAGTCAAAGCTATATTCAAAATAAAATATAATCACTCAATGAACCAATCTAAAATTATATGTATAGTTTAACATAACTTAACAAAACTAATACGAAGTTTTACGGTGGTTGAAAAAAAGAATCGTTTATCGAGTGAAATCCAACGGTTTAAAAAAGGCGGTACCATGGTACAGGTACCAGGCGGTACCTGGGGGATGTTTGGATGGGATAATGTTGCATTGATTTTGTGGTTAGTATCTCCTACAAACCAAACACAGTTGGATAGTGTGCCTAGGTTAATGTGTGGCAAGAGACGTTCTACTACTATTCATTTTATCTCCTTGCTTTGGATAATGTGCATTTTCTAGATTCTTAAAATCTCTTGGTAACTAAACATCCCCATAGTTAGGTCTAGTACGCTGAATGGTAGGATCAGTAACGGTACCCATTCCTTATTTATTTTAATTATTCAATATTTCAGCTAGAAGAAAATTTAGGAGTGGTATCGCCTGGTACTGGTGAGCAGGGATCACAATTTTGGTCGGTCAGGATTACCGAAATTCTAGCATTTTATTTGCGTTTTCGGTGCCATACAAAACACACTTTTTGGCTAGAATTTGATAGATTCTGATTCAAATTTCAAAATTATAAAATTCATAATTGTTGATCAAAACGAAATCCGAGCTACAATAAAAAGAAATGTAATTCCTGCTGGTGGGTACCTTTCGAACTGCTGTAAAATCTCCCTACATAAAATCATGTGTCAATTAAAACATTAATAACAAAAGTAACACATTAATTTCAATATTCATATAATTTTAAAAATTAATCGCTTAACATCAGTTTATCGTCATGTGCCTGACGTGTATGCATTTATACTAATATGTCTTTAAGCCTCTGCATTATTTTTACGGAGGGAGTAATATATTAGAGAAACAATGCTACTGTTTAGGGTTATTATTTAACGTGGAATTATATTTAGCCAATGATACTGTTTATATTTGGATTTAACGTGGAGTTTGTCTATTTTCTCTATGTTTAAGACGCAGACGGCAGATCCACGAACTATCTCGGTGTCTGGTACTCCTAAAATCCAGATATACAAAATTTGGGACAAAGGGACTTGTCCTTATTTAGGGTTGTGAACGTAAATCCCGGCGTCGGACACACCATCCACCATTTATTTAACTGTGTCGGATTAGAGAGAGAAAAATCCCACCAAAACATACATGATATGTTGCGAACTAAAATACGAGGAATGATGCTACATATCTTGCCTCCGATTTAAAAGCCTGGAGGAAAAAGAAACCTAATCTCTCTCCACAACTAGCATCAATAGAAGATCAACTCTCTGTTTTGCAGGCTCAAGTCCCCACCTTACAGAACCTCTGCAGCCAACAGCTGCTGACACAACAACACCACCACACTATGCAACAACAGGAGGAATACCACAAGCAAAAAGCAAAGAAGCAATGTGCAACCATGGGAGATACAAACTCTGCCTTTTTCCACAAGTGTATCCTGAAAAGAGCAAGAAAAAATAAAATTCCTTTTATTATCACTCATGATGATCATGCTTTGACAACTAATGAACATATGGCAGACTATTTCAAATGCTATTTCCCTAATCTTTTCACTTCCCAGATAGATCCCAGGAGGGTTCAGGTGCCTGATCTGCAGGAAAGCCAACCTACAAGCCCAATTGATGATGCATTCACTAACTCTATCCCAACAGATCAAGAAATCTGGATAACAGTAAAAAATATGAGGAATGATGCTTCACCAGGGCCAGATGGGCTCAATGCGGCATTCTATAAGGCAGCATGGCCTTGGATAGCGCAAGATGTGGTCCAAATCATCACTAACTTCTACCAGACAAGTCAGATGCCACAGAAACTTAACAAAACCTTCGTCACCCTAATCCCAAAAGGTATGAATGCTACCACTCCCCAGGATTTTAGGCCAATAAGTCTTTGCAATGTTATCTACAAAATCATTTCTGCTTCTTTAGCTAAAAGAATTAAAAATCACCTTCGTGATTACATAGATTCTGCCCAAACTGCTTTCATTCCTGGCAGGCACATCACAACCAATATCACAACCAATATCATTTTAGCCCAGAAAATTTCTCATTCTTTCTCTTTGAAAAGTTGGAACCAGCAAGTTTTTATGTTAAAAATAGACTTAGCCAAAGCGTTTGATCGTATTGAATGGTCTTTTATCTTTAAAGCCTTGGTTAGGAGAGGTTTTTCTCCTCACTTCTGCAGTCTAGTTCATCACTGTATTTCAACAGCTTCTTTTGCAGTAATTGTTAATGGGCAGCCTTACTGTAATTTCACAGCTCAAAGAGGTATTAGGCAAGGCTGCCCTTTATCCCCCTATCTTTTTGTCCTAGCAATCAATGAACTTTCGATCTCTGTACAGCAGGCAATGCATCAACGGCAGATTCAAGGCATCACTCTGGGACATAATTGTCCTCCCATTCACTCTCTTCTTTTTGCAGATGATCTTATAGTCTGTGGCCAAACAACCACAGAGGAAGTCACAGGTATCTCCAACAATCTTCACTCCTTCTGTCACTACTCTGGTCAAATCCCAAATTGGAACAAATCTTCGATAACTTTTAGTGCCAAAGTCACAGACCAACACAAATCAATGGTTCTAGCAACTTTCCAAGTGCCTCTAATGCAACAGGATACTATTCACTTAGGCCACCCTATCCTTCTTAACTACAGAAACAAAACCTCCGCTTATAACTTCTTGTTAAATAAATTCAGAGCTAAGCTTACAGGTTTAAAAGTTGATTCTCTTAGTCATGCTGGAAGGCTAGTGTACATCAATTCAGTTTTTGCCTCTATTCCCATTTATTATATGACTAACATTCTGCTACCTAAAGACCTACTGGAAAAGTTAACAGCCATCATCAGGAACTTTTGGTGGAAAGGCCAGACCACTGAAGGAGCAACAAAATCCATATGCTTCAGAGCTTGGAAGGACATCTGCCAACCAAAAACTCTAGGAGAACTAGGAATCAAAGACTTGGGAACAGTCAACAAAAGTTTGGTCACTCACTCAGCCTGGATGGTGGCGACTCAGAAAGACCCCTTTCTCTCTCAGGTACTAAAATCCAAATACCACCCCCTCTCCTCCTTTTGGCAGGCTTCTGAAGCAGGATCTAGATTAGTTTTTTGGTACTCCATCCAGGCAGTAAAAAGCTTTATCCAGGATAATTGCTTCTATCAAATTCATGAAGGTAAAGTAAATATTTGGTCTGACCCCTGGTGTCCCATTTGGGATAGTATTCATTCTCACCTTAATCTTCATACTGATGTTAGACCTCTCCCAAATCAGGTTAAGGAATTATGGCTACCAAATACCAAAAGTTGGAATATGAACTTGATTAATCAGATTTTCGATAATCATACTGCACAGGTTATTTCCTCCACTCCAGTGATAAGTTCAAACTCCAAGGATATCCTCATCTGGGCTCCCTCAAAAAAAGGCACTTGCACAACTAAAGAAGCATACAAGTTTTTATGCAGTACTACACCTCCACCTCCTATCATGCAGGGCTCTAGAGGACTGACCACTCAAGCTTTGGGTCTTCTCAAAAGAGCATGGAAGGATAAAGAGATCCAGCCGAAATTAAAGACCTTCGTTTGGAGGCTATACTAAGGTACGCTCTAGCAACTGCTCAAAGATTAACCAGATTTTCTCAACATCGGGATGATAAATGTGCAAGCTGCAACTAGGTAGAAGACGATATGCATCTCTTTTTCACTTGCTCCTTGCCTAGAGCAACCTGGTTCTCGGTTGCCCCTTCTATTAGGACTGACCAGCTAGTCCAAAACCATCCCAACTTACAGGATGCTGTTACTTCCATTTTGGCTTACAGTGATTCTTCTTTCTTCCTCCACAAGATTACCTCCACTCTCTAGTACATTTGGAAGGCTAGAAATGATAAATGGTTTAATAGCAAGACTTGGTCAGTTCAACAAGTCCATATGAATGTTAGGGCAGATTTACAGACCCATGCTATGCTCGTAGATTTGCACAAAAACATGAACTGCACTACTACAGAGGCTACAATTCAAGATGCTAATCAACAAGCTACCTTCTCTGACTCACATTTTGTTGCTCTAGTAGATGCTTCTTTTATTCCACAATAGGTCTCAACAGGGGTGGGAATGGCAGGGCTTGGACTATACTTGAAGGGAAGAATGCAGGACTTGGAATTCAGGATCAAGATCCAAGCAACGGCTGAACAAGTGGAAGACGCGACACAGGCTGAAGCTCAGGCTATCAATCTGGCCATGATGGTCAATGCAAATTTACAGGCCCATTCGGCCACAATCTTTACAGACAACCAAGAACTTGCTACAACTCTCAATCAGCAAGACCCGGTTTACAGTGCCCCCAGTTGGAGATTGAGACCTTCTCTGGCCCAGATCACCGCCAACCCAAAGTTTAGCTGCAGCACTTTTAAGAAGATCAATAGGCTTCACAATACCATTGCACACAATGAAGGAAAAAAGGCAAGGCAAACAATGCCGTCTCAGTGCAGGTATTTTTGTTCGAACTCTCTGCACCTTGTTTGCCCTTTTTTAGCAGCCCTGCAAACCCCATCTTCTGCAGAGTGGGGCCATCTTGTAATCCAGCTTGTACATTGTTGCTGATCTAATAAAGCTGGAGCCTTAATTCAAAAAAAAAAAAAAAAAGTCGTGCAGCAGTTGGACCAGAGGAAAAAGTCCCACCGAAACAAAGATGATACGTTGCAAACAACATCACTTTATCCAGTCTGATCAAAAGTCTTGCTATCAACCAAATCCATAGGACGTTTCGTGCAACATTTTCAATATGTATCTTCAACACCAGAAAATAGTATACGCAACATTAAAAATTAACTCCTGCAGCTTCATCGTTTGGAACGGAAAAAACACAATATGAAAAAACAACGGCAAGATTGTACAGCATTCCCAATGTGTATCTTCAACACCGAAAAAAATTATGCTCAACACTGAAAATCAACTTCTGCAACATCAATGCTTGGACAAAAAAAATCATCGTATCCCATCTCATTCAAAGAAGAAAATCCCACCACAACATCGGTTCATGTTTGACGCAACATAAAAAACAACGGCAAAATAAATCCGTGCAACATTTGAAATACATATATTAAACATCGAAAAATAGCATATACAACACTCGAATTCAACTATTGCAACATTAAATATCACATTGTGTAACATTGTGGCATTGTAATGTCCGACTGCAGCTACAGCAAAAATATATAATTTTTCGAAACATAAAAATAATCATGGGAGCCACGTACATGTAAAGAGGATGGACTGGCCATCCACTTGGTTAGGAAAAAAAATATCTACAGAGGTGCCCCCGGACGGAGCGTCGGACGCCAACGGACGCTGGACTGAGCGTTCAAAAAAAAAAAAAAAAAAAAAAAAACAAGGCCGCGCTGAAGACCCTCACGAGTCACGATGGGATGGAACGAGAACGACCAATAACGGCGCGTGTGGACGAAATAACAAGGCCTGCCGAATGCCTGACCGTGGATCGGACGGCCTTCCTCTCTGTGCCCTAGCGCGCGCCCAGAGTCCCCCGAGGCCCACCTCGCCTCTCCTCCACGCCGCCGCCGGTCGCGCCGCCATCTGCGGACTGCTGGACGCCAAAAAAATATCACATGTCGACTCTGCTCTCTGCTCTCTGCTCTGGAGCGTGGTGACGTCCTTCAGGGAGGCCTACCACCCTAGCTACCACTCCCCCAGTCCCCAGTCCCCAAAGCCCCAAACCCCACCCCCTCGTCAAGACTCGACAGGCGGCCGCCACAGCCTGCGAGTGCTATAGAGGAGCGAGGCATTATGGACGAGGGGAATGGCCGCACGAACAGCCTGAAGCGCGCGCTGGAGGAGGAGGAGAGTGCGCCGCCCATGGCGTCCCGAGCTCGCCTTGCTCCGTGAGTAGCAGCTCCCCGTTCGCCCCTCTCTCTCTCTCTGTAATGCCATTTTTGCAGATTTGCGTTTCGTGGGTCAAGAAAGCTCAGCCGTCTTGTGATGTGACGATTCTCCATCCGATCTGTGTGTGTATGGTATGTATGCTGGTCAAGCAGGCCACCGCCGGCGTCGCCGCCACCACCTGATGGTGGTACGCCGCCGACTGTTTCGGTCCGGGACATGCTCCGCTTCGTGCTGGACGTGAAGCGCCGCCACTACGACATCGGCCAGCCGGAGATGTACCTGCAGTTCCTCGACGATCTGGAGGCGTACCAGAACGGAAGGTGTGTTTCGACTCTCCATCCAACCATCCATTGTTTGTTGCATGCACGGTGACCTTACAAGTCAGTCGATTTTGCTTGCCCAGAGTCCTAGATTCGGTCAGAGAAAGAGATATGTCTCGCAGCTTGTTTGTAGTGTGTAGTGGCTCCTATATCATCTGCTGCTGGAGAGCTCAGAGAGGCAGGCTGATTCTTGTCTGTGTGTTGTTTGTGGGTTGCAGCATCGGCATGGATGGTGTCCTCGACTGCATCAAGGCTGCGCTCCAGGGGCACCCTGATCTCGTCCGCCGCTACAACAGCTTAATGCCAGGCACATTCCACATCACCGACTAGGAGCAAGAATCAGTAGCTGATATGTCAAGGGGAGGGAGCCTTGTGATTGCTCGAATCGAGGTTTTCTTCACTTGTATAAGCCTTCCTACCTAGCTAGTCGATGTTGCATTCCTTTTCATGGATCTGTGCAGCTATATATGCTGCACCTTGAATATGCTTAGCACTGCCAGATCTGCAGTACTGGCAGTAGTTGTTAGGATTATAACATGCTAAATATTTGATTGTATTTGTCGTTTGATTATGCATTTTTCTGTTTGAAATTCTAGGAGTCATCCTATAGTGATCTTATATGGATATCCATATATATTCCGCCTAGGTACTTTGAGATGCGCGGAAATAGACCTAGTGATGATATTCTTCTCTTAAGTTTGTTGCGGTATTTTTTATGTCTACGTCTTGTGCTTGGTTCCTATATACCTACATACAGGGCGTGTGTTGTCATCATATGGTTTGCCATTGTCCTCCAATAATTGGTTCTAAAATTCTTTTAACCGCCATGTCGTTTGAGACAAGATATTTGAGAATGTCAGTAATCATGGCATAGCTAGCGAAGGGTTGGCTTCATTGAGTGTGTCCATGGCCCATGCTAAAACCTATGTCATACCCCCACCATCCATCACAATTGTTGTCGACCCAATTCCATGGCAGTGCCCACTGATCTGTTGATAGGGTACAATACCAGCATTATGTGGGGAATAGATCTAACTAGTCTATGTCACTATTGACAATAGCTCATGGAGAACATCACTAGCGTGGTAGCAACAACTAATCTTGTGTCCATGCTAGGGCTTTGGAAATAATGCATTGATGACATTTAACTAACAGTATTGCCAAGAGTATGGCATGCCATAGGGGTCACCCTATCACAATAACCTCGATGGTTCCAAACACTGCCATGTTTGTATGTTTTTTAATTGTGTTGGCATTGAAGCTTCTATCATGAACAAGTCCAAGCACAACAACATAATAGGCATGATTTAGACCAAGGGAATTCTTTGCTCCCACTTGTGCTAGAGGAATCCACCCAACCAATGCAGTGGAATATTATAAACTAGGTGAATACCCCGCACGTTGCTGCGGAAATTTCAGCAAAATAGTAGATTAGCACAATACGGTTTAAGACTCAAGAGGACAAATAGTAAAATTTATATTTTTAGGCAATATAATTTTATTTGGAAGAAGTATAACTTGAACGCAGACAAAATAATTAAGTTACTTGATTATCACAGAGTGTGAAATGGCTGTTCTGCTTGGTTTATGAAAAAAACTTTAAGAAGTAAATATGTCAGCAAACCTGTCCTTCTATCAGTATGCATAACCATTCATCGTGTACGGCAACTTGCAATAGTAGTTGAATTATTAATCCGCGGAACCAAAATTAGAGATGCATGGTGATGTGGACGTCCACCACAAACTTCATGGTGTGAAGAACATGCTTCTTCAATTCTTCATCCATACTGATAAGTTGAAGATATGAAAAGCATGAAACATGTGGATCAGTGAAACAATTATTTATGGTTTGAAATAGTCAGCTCCAAAGATTCATATATGTACATGCCTAAGCATAAAGGGCAGCATCAAATAATATTAAAAGCTAAAGGGCACATCTTTTAAAGTTTATGAATTCAAATGCTGAATCTTACACGGTAAAAATAAAAATAAATAAAACAACAACAGGGATTAACATCAACAGGGATATGATGATGCGTACCTAGAAGTGACAAAGTAACAAAACAAATGATTAGGGTGATTCAAGAACATAGAAAGTCATCAAGGAGACACTCTTGCATGTAGACTTTGATGAAGAGTAATAAAAGATTTCAGTTGTCTAATTTGGCAAGAACATGTTTGAAGAAAAAGCATGTGTTTTACCTCATCTGTGAAGACGAAGGGGACTTGACACTCTTGCATGAAGATTTTGATGAAGTAATAAAATATTTCAATTCGATCTCTAATTTAGCAAGGAGGGCATGTTTTGAAGGAAAAAAAGCATATGTTTTACCTCTTCTGTGTAGAAGAAAAAAAAGCAGAGGTCAGGTCGAGAATCTGAAGCGAATGAGTTAGGCTGCACGATGGGCTACGCAAGGAGGCAGGTGGACAGGCGGGGAGCAGGTGGACGGTAGGATCTAGCAAACATAAGACAATCGAAGTCTGTACTATGCTAGTGACGTGGATAGGCTGAGGGTTCGGAGAATTATAAGTTAATGATACTTAGTGGGTTGTATTGATATAGTTTATATAGATAGAAGTACCGCAAAAATGAACAATGATCTTGTCTTAGATTATTTGGAAAGGTGTCTAGATTGCTATCTTGTTGATGCTTTTGTCTGCTTTAATTTTCCGAGCTACATGCTCTGCAATATTCTCAGATGGTTTGCCCTAGCCTTCTCAATAAGTAGAGGTGTAGAAATTCGTTTACTTTTGTTATGTATCATATTAGACAAGATGGCAAAACATTAATATGAACATTCGAATAAACAAGAAATGATAATTCTTAAGATAGACTTTGAGAAGATCTTTGCTAATGTTGAACATGTATATTCCCACCTTGAACACTCTCCAACCTAGAAGCTTTGAAAATATATGGATCATGTGCGCACAGAAGATTGTTGATGACTTGATCTAGAAAGTACCCGTATATAGCAGATATCCAGGAGATGGCAGCTTGCCTTATGATTGCTCCAATCAAGGTTTTCTTCACTCGTATGAGTATATGGCGGTGGCTAAACCTAGCTTCAGTGTTTCAATAACCCTCAATAGGAGACTCTGCAGTACTAGCCGTAGTGCTTGTGAAGAGTAAATATCTGAATGTATAAGTCGTTCCATGCATGTTTCTCTATTTGATATTCTACTAGTCACCTGAGACTGAGAGTGTATCCTGTCTATATATTCCCTCTAGCCATTTTGCGATGTGTGGGATATAGATAAAGTTCTGTCTAAAATTGTAGGGTAGAATATTGATAGGGAAATGTATTAATTGGTGGGGCAGGGGGTAAGTCTCATATGCACATATCCAAGCTGGCAATGGACCAACATGTATATTTTTCTTGGCATCGGTTAATCTGTTAGGTTGAATTCTAGAATACTCAAGAGTATACCCTTAGCTGAAGGATTGGACCGATGCATAGATACATTGGTTAAAAAGGTGTATAGAAAAAGTCTTCATAAAGTACAAATCATTGAGCTAGCTGCTTGAATTAGATGATTTTGATCATGGATTGACTTGTGTGCATCTAATTTCACAACGATACCCATGATCAGGCTACTAGCTCTTAATCTCACTTAATATTGTGGGCACTACAAACTAGCGAAAAAGTTGCCTGAATTTTGGTTGCTTGAATCTCAAATGATTTTGATTAGAGAGTGACTTGTGTGCATCAAATTTTGCAATGAGACTCATGATCAAGCTACTAGCTCTTAATCTTTCCTCAGTAATGCAGACACTGGAAACTAGCAGAGCCTATCTAAAGTGTCATGCCACTTATGCCTGCCAAGGCATATGTGAGCTTGTGTGTAAACTCCTTCCCTCCCACATCCATGACGGTGTGAGCGGAGAACCTCCATATTTAAATAGGTGATTCTCCTCTTCCATTAGCAAGGTGAGACTAAAGGTTCCCACCATCCTATGGCTTCCACATTGGCTTTAGAGGTTTTGTAGGAATAAAATAGAACTTGTCTTGGACTTGGCCCAATTATTCTAACAGCTCATCAGTTGCCAGGAAAACATTGTGCATATAGCAATAAGATTAATGGAGACTTGAGCGACCTTCCACAATCTGCAATAAATTAAAAGGGAGGACTCTTCACAAAATGGTGGTTAAGATATGGCTTTCAATAAGCCACAAACTGCCCATGATGAAGTGAATAGGAAGTACCAAGTTGCATTTACTAGCTGAAGAAGACGTCCCTGTGGCTATGGAGTGAATGATGCTATCTACATAGCTGTACAAATGTGTTAAACTAGCAGTACCAATGGCTTTCCTTGTGCCCACCAGGGCGCCCATCCAACCCCGCCCATCCACTATTCCAACTGCTTCTCTCTCTGTCTGCGGTACCGCACAGTGTATGAGTGTCCTCTTTTAGGCGGTCTAGTGAGCCCAGCCTTAGCTATTCTGATAGCCTTAAAAAACCATCTGATCAAAGATACACACACCCGTGCATGGGCACACACAATATAGGAATATAACCAAGAAGCAATAAAGGCTGTCCAGTACTTCATCCTAGAATGTTGGGCCTGATAATATACTATGTACCGCCCTATTTGGTTCCTGGAGGTAAATTTTAACTCGCGTCACATCGGATATTTAGACGCTAATTAGAAATATTAAATATAGTTTAATTATAAAACTAATTACATGGACGAAGACTAAGCCTAATTAATCTATGATTAGCAAATGTGATGCTACAGTAACCATTTGCTAATCATGGATTAATTAGGCTTAATAATTTCGTTTCGTTGTTTAGTCTTAGACCGTGTAATTAATTTTATAATTAATCTATATTTAATATTTATAACTAGCACCGAAACATTCGATTTGATATGGGCTAAATTTTAGCCCCTGGATCCAAACACCCCCTAAGGCAAATGGTTTTTGACTTCTAGAACAACTCAAAATCCATAGTCCTTTAGGAACGGATCCAGTGTTGAGGCACAATGGTCAGCAGAAAGGGACATCTCACGCTAATGTCTATTAGCCCGCTGTTTTTTAGCAAGAAAATTGTTCAACCATTCTTGAATCTTGACAAGTCCCTTTCCCATTGAATCCGTCGACAATCAACTTGTGCGAATCTTAGTGTAGATCGCATGTATGTTTTTGACAATGTTGTCTTCATCAGGTGAAAATCGTGAGGTTATATATTCATCATATGTATGGCATGAGATATGGAGTACCCCGTCTCCCCTGGGTTGCTAGTATTGGTGTGGCCATCAATATTCCGAAATCCACAAAAGAATCAGTGGCCAGACCATGGGAATATAAAATAATGAGCCAAATACCCCTCTCAGGATGTTGGCACACCATAATACAGTCTTATCATCCTATGTAAGAAACATCATCAAAGCCCAGATGTACTACTTCTCATAATATGGAATTCCTACACAAAGTTTAGGGCTTTCTTCATGCAGCTAATGCTTTAGCGGAATCGATGAACTCCTGAGCCAAAGTCCTAGTACCAAAATTTGGAGCTTCATATCAAGGATGGGGTATAATACAACCATGGTAGTAATGCTAGAATTTTTTATACGAGGTTTCCATATATAATTCTCTTTTAATATCCCTTACCGAGTACTACGGTTTGTCAGCTTTGAACTAGCAGTAGGCATTTGTATATATGGCTCAGGAACACTAGTGCAAGAAGAGGCTTCCACTACCAGGTTTCGAGAATCAACCAAGTTTGAGATATGTGCAAGCTGTTTGGATATACTTTAGGGTTGAGCAAATTTGCTCTATGTTCAAACTTAGTGCTCAATATAATGTGATTTATTTGCCGGTGAGGAAGTGGTGGCACAGTCTTGGTGCTGCTGGATATGGGTTGCTGCAGTGAAATATGTTTGCTTATTTTCACCAAAGAGTCTAGCAGGCTATATTGAGTTTCCTGAGATATACCATTAAACATTTTATTATTTGCCATTTTTTATTACTGTCTAGGATTTAGCAACCATGCTTTGGTTGAATTAAAGGCACCTCCATCTTACTTCCTAAGAACAATGTGTCTTCAGACACAATGCGTACCCTATTTAGATATCAGCAAAACTTGCTGTGTCTAGATGCTTATTTGTACGGCTACAATTTTACATCGACATATTGAAACCGATGGGTTTGTACACACCTACAATGCGCCCCCAAATAACACAGCAACGAGCGTGCAGCCTTGCACTAGTAGTAATATTGATCATGCTGCCAAGCTGGAAGCCCTTTGTTGTGGAGCGCCAGTGTATGGTCTCGGTCTGCTGAAAATCCCTCCGACATACAGAGGTGCAGCATGATTGAGGATGTTGGTACCTACGATTGAAAACAGGAAAATAACATAAACAGTTGCTTTTCTTGCAATCTGTTGATTGGAGCACAAACTCATTTGGTGAGCTTATGCTAATGAATCAAAGGAATGATGATAAGTTTATTGCTGCTAAGCACAAGGCATAAAGCAATAATACTCACAATTTTAGAGAAATCAGCCACCACAGCATACAGCCGATGTTCTTTGCTCTATCAGACTATATGCACTATTCCCTGAAAAAAACTTGTGTGTCCATTGCGACTGACATCACTCTGATGCACCTGCCCTGCCAAACACTACTGCTAGCATCTGCCCAAAGTAAAATGAATCGATTGCTTAAATTGTTGGCCTTTGTCCCTGTGTGAATTTTCTCCGAAACGCTTGCAGTGCATGCATAAGATTAGCAATCCTCTCTGCAATGGTCGGATTTACAGTAGCGGCGGATTAATCAAGGGCTAGTAGGCTGCACAAGAAGGGGATGTTCACACAACTGCCATCCATTATTACTCGTAGTCTCCCCCAATGAAATTAGCTCTATTGATTACTAGAAAATGAGATTGCCCTTATGGCTACCCGATTCTATCAATTGTTCAAGGCTAATATCGTTTGCCTCGCACAATGAATATACATGGAATCAGTATCTATATTAAGAAATCCATAGTTTTTCAAGTTTTTTTGTTAGTGAAAGCTAAAATGGATGCTCCAATCTTTTGATAAATCATATACAATGTTGCATAATATTAGTTCCTGCCGAGTATCGTCGCTGGCGGCTCCTGCAATGCTCCGTCGACAACATCGTCTATGTCAACGCCACATCTGAACCATGGCATGGGCTCTAACTGCCGATCAGCCTATCAGTAGTGTATGTTCGCTCGGCCCTAATGTATTATTTGATCATGTTTTTTGAGGTGATCATCTAGTTTTTGTTATATACTATCTTTGTCATATTAATAGTGCAAATCTGGCTTTTTGACAGTTCAGAACTAATTGTTGTATGTATGTGCCCCTCATTTTAAACTAGTGCTGGTGGACGACATGCAAAGCTAACTTCCATATATTACACTGTTTGTAGGAAAATAAATAAACCCTAGATTGACACATACATGCCGATTCAGCGTATCAAATAATGTGTCTATTATGTTTCATTTCCTTTCACTAGTGAGAATAGGAAGATTTCCATCGTCCAAAATATTTTGCTTTGGTTTTTAGAGAAACCGATGCAAATTGAGTTATGTTCATGTGCTAGAGCTATACCCACAAAAATTACTTTAAATTTTCATGGGCCACCAGCCAAAGCGGCTGTTAGCCACCTACCTATTAGCCGATGGGCCAACAAAACTTATTGGGCGCTGTGCTAACTTCCATCGGCCAAAGGTAGTGTTTTGGTGATATGACATTAATTACATATGGAAAGGTTTCATAACTAATATATCTTAAACTATGCACTATATAAGACAAATGCATGCTAGTTTTCTGTAATGGTGTTCATGATTTATACTCTGTGATTTACTCAAGTTATTCCAATTTCTCTACATCTGACATGCAGATCCTTGAACAATCTCATTGTTGTGTAATCCCTTTAGAAATATAAATGTTGGCACAAAGGACTTGTTATGTTCTCAGTAAATCAGTTTGCTGGTTTGGGGTCGTGAACATAACTTAGATAGCATGTAGTGGCAGGGGCCACTGGCTGGCATCCTACCTACTATAGTTTGAGAATCAAATTTGATGGTGGCTCACTCGCGTGTAGTGGCTGGGGCCAGTGATCGGGAGGATTTTTCTCCATTTGTTGTAGCAGGTCATCAAGCCAAATGTTTCGCAATAGTTAGAGAATTATGGCCATCAACATATATGGCAGCCTTGGTATCCCTTAGTAGTGTTAGTGTGTGTTCTTTTGTTATAGGTCGTAGGGCCTAGCTTGCTCCATGTGAGCGTGCGTGGGATGTGTGTTACTTCCTCCGTTGTAAATTGTAAAGGGTTCTACATCTCTACTAAATTCATTTATTACTCTACGTATATGTACGTGTTCAATATGTGTCTAGATTCATCAACAGATATGAATGTGGACGAATAAAAATAGGACTAGAACCCTTAAAATTTGAGATTGAAGGAGAATCACATAAAGTTTAGATAGCAAAATATATACTTCAAAGATATGTCACCTTATTAGGTGACTGATATTTAACTTTCCATCAGTCTCATCTTACAACCATCTGATGTTTTTCGAATGGCTCCCTATGGTGACCGGAGAAATTCAATATATAGTCACATTTTATACAATCACATAGGTGACCGATGAAATTCAATCCATTAGTAACATATCAAAATATTACACGACACAATAAAAAAATTACGATGCAATAATATATAGTAACATATATATATCCATATACACCACAAATTCACGCAAAGAAAAACAAGGCAGCGAAAATCATATCCTCACGCTGGATGTGGTGTGAAGGAATGACGGACGACGTGGATAAACTCTGAATTACAAGGCCGGACGCCTGACCTGGCCGGACGGACGGCGGCCTTCTTGTACGTCTGCCCTAGCTAGTCCGACCCCCGGAGGCCCACAGCCCATCAGCCTCGATTTTCCAACCCCACGCCGGCTGCGCCGCCATCTTCGATCGTTGGACGCAGGAAAAAAAAAAAATCGCATGTCGTGGCACGCGTGTGTGTGTCGGACGGTAGGTGGGTGGTTGACTGATTGACTCTAGTCTCTTTCTGCAGCGTGACGTCCTCCAGGGAGGCCTACCCTACCAGTCTACCACTCCCCATCAGTCCCCACCCCCTTCATTCCTCAAGACTCAGATAGGCAGCGGCTGCGGCAGCCTGCACACGGGTGCTAGAGGAGCGCATTATGGCCGAGGGGAATGGTCGCACGAACCGCCTGAAGCGCGCGCTGGAGGAGGAGCAGGGTGCGCCCATGGCGTTCCGAGCTCGCCTTGCTCCGTGAGTAGCTGCTTCGTCCATTCCCATCTCTCTCTCTCGTGCCTTTTTTTTTTTCAGATTTGTGTTTCGTGATTCAAGAATGCTGACCTGTCTTGAGATCTGACGAGTCTCTCCATCCGATCTATGTGTGTATGCTGGTCCATCAAGCAGGCCTGCGCCGCCGCCATCTGATGGTACGCCGTCGCCGACTTTCCAGGACATGGTCCGTTTCGTGCTGGCCGTGAAGCGCCGCCTCTTGGACATCAGCCACCAGCCGGAGAAGTACCGGCAATTCCTCTACCACCTGGTAGGGTACAGGAACGGGAGGTGTGTTTATGACTATCGATTCATCGATCCATTGCAGCACGGCGACCTTATTACTATACAATCAATCGATTGCTTGCCTAGGTAGATCCATCAGATAAAGAGATATGATATGAGGCACCTGGTAGCTAGCACCTATTAGTACACTGTAGTGGCTTCTATATCTGCTGCTGGAGAACTCTTCACAGCCTGATTCTTGTCTGTGTCATTTGTGGGTTGCAGCATCAGCATGGATGGTGTCCTCGAGTGCATCAAGGATGTGCTGTACGGGCACCCCGATCTGGTCGGCCACTTCAACAGCTTAATGCCAAGCACATTGCACATCACCGGCTAGCAGAAAAAAATCAGCAGCTGATGTCCAGGGGAGAGAGAGCTAGCCTTGTTGCTTGAATCAAGGTTTTCTTCACTCGTATAAGTCTGCCTATGGCTAAACCTAGTTGCTGTTGTTTTGTTTTTCATGGATCTGTGTGCTGGTAAGCCTAAGCTGCACTGCTGCAGCTTCATAGTCAGCACTGCCAGATCTGCAGTACTGGCAGTAGTTGTGAAGATTATAACCTGCTTAATAGCTGATTGTATCTCTCGTTTGATGCATGTTTCTGTTTGGAATTCTAGGAGTTGATCTGTGAGCGTACGTATCTTATATGGATATCCATATATATTCCTTCTAGGCATTTTGAGATGCGCGGGAAGTAGACCTAGTTATGTCTGAAATTATATGTGGAATGCATTTGTTGCCACAGGGGTAGGTCGTATATGCATATATTCAAGTTGGACCATGAGCTAAACTAATGCATAGTGGCAAACAATATAACGTAAGTTTTTTTTTTTTATCATCGAAATTCGTTATTCCCATCCATGTGCTGGCTAGAAGCATGCGCTTTAACCAATGGAAACAGAAGATTGGAATAAAAGTCTTGAAGGTGTGATAAATATTCTTCACTTAAGTTTGTCGCGATGCTTTGATGTCTACATCTTGTGCTTGGTTCATTATACCCACATACTAAACATGTGTTGTCATCATGTGGTTTGGCCTTGTCCTCCAATAGTAAGAGCTTCTAATTTTCCTATAACCATCCATCTCATATTAGACGAGATGTTTGAGTATGTCAATAATCATGGCATAGCTAGGCAAGGATTGTCTTGATTGTGTTTGTCTATGGCTCATGCTAAAACTTTTGTCATACCTCATCATCCATCACTATTAATGTTCTTTTCCATGGCACCCGATTCAGTTGTAGTACCCACCAATCAATTGGAAGGGCACAATATCAACATGATGCCAGAAATAGATCTAACTAGTGTGGAATTTGGTACGTCAGTAGTGACAATAGTTCGTGGAGAACATACAAGTTGGTAGCAACAACTAATATTTTCTTCACGCTAGGGCTTTGGGAATAATGCATTGAGAACATTTAACTGACCACATTACCAAGAGCATGGCATGTCATAGTATAGGGGTCGGCCTATCACAACCTTGATGGCACCAAACACTGCCATGTCGGTATGCTTGTTAATTGTGTTGGCATTGAATCTTCCATCACAAACAAGAGTGCAAGCACAATAACATAAAATGTATGTTTTACGAAGAAAATTCTTTGATCTCACTTGTCCTAGAGGAATCCAGGCAACCATTGGTAGTGGAACCTACATAACCCTATAATCTATATAAGTACAACTCACTATGTCCATTGACTCCAATTCCTTCAACTCTCAAGCTATCCACGTCATCATAGGACCCACCAACCAATAAAACTTTTATTAATGATGTTTATCGATTTTCTGTAGCTAACAAGACTCATGCATGCCTCAAAATGAAACAAAGAAACATACACATATTTCCCTTTACTATTTTAGTATTTTAGTTAATCATTTATGTATTCACTGCTACGAAATTCTCGCAGCAACGCGCGTGGTATGCATCTACTATTATTAATAGAAGTACCGCAAAAGTGATCAATGCTCTTCTCTTAAATTAGTCTGGAAGGTGTCTAGATGGCTAGTTAACTTCTTAATGCTTATCTCATATTCCGAGCTACTAGACCTGCAAAATTGTGAGTGGTTAGCCCTGATGTTTCTAGATAACTGGAGGCGTAGAAAATTCTTTTGTGTGTTCTGTATTGTATTAGACCATATGGAAAAATGTTAATATGAACAATATAACAAACAAGAAATAATAATTCTTAAGATAGACTTTGAGGACATATTTGCTAATCTTGAAACACATATGTTGTCACCTTGAACAACATTCCCATTCAATCTATTTTCGTGTTCATTAGGAGAAAGTATATCTACTTCCTAGACGCTGCTACGATGAACATGACGACACTTCATGGTAAGAAGGGTTTATACCTGCAAACATGGAGCAGAACTTCGCAATGAAGCGAACACCGTGTGAGTTCTTAGACTGCTGCTATAGAAGCCATAAGGTGATCAATCCAATAATAGGCATGATTACATACTGTAACAATTGGCCAAGTGTATACAAATTTAAGGGACTCTGTTGGTACGATCCGGGTAGACGTGGAGGATCTTCTGTGTCAAGGGTATCAGCTGGTGCCTTCGTTTACAGCATTAGTGTAAAGCTAGTAAAATGAATGTGCTATGTTATGTATCACAAGAATTATCATGATAACCAATTCTTGTCTTGGACGTTCAAACATTGCTAATTATGATGCTAATTAACCATCATAATCATGGGCTATTTATTAAAACCAGTTCTTGTCTTGGACATTCAAACATTGCTAATTAGGATGCTAATTAGCCATTATAATCATGTCCTATTGTTTTCTAATTAATCGACGAACTTCTGAGTCATTAAGAAAAAAGGAGACCCAAATCATACTCATATGTGACTAAGGGCAAAAATAAAAGCACAAATCTTATATAGACAAATAAGTGTATCAATTTCTTGTTCTAAACCAACAAAAGAATATTGTGCCATTCATGAGTTGGTCGTACCATTCAGTTTTTCATAACTACCTTAGGTTGAACATGATCAATAAATTTGTATAACCTTTCTAGAACGAATTATTATTTTTTATTTACTCAAGTCTCCCACCTTTTGACTTTTTAATTGTGCCCCACCCCACCTCTTCACCATCAATGTTGGAAAATTATTTTTTTTCATACGTAAAACTTCCTTGATAATTCACATCCCTTCATACACAAAACTTGCACTATTATCAAGTTCAATTTCAAGCATTTAACTGAAGGACAAAAATGGACATATATCTTACAATAACAGTCTCATTTAGTTTCTGAATCATAATAAATGATTAAAAAACTAAGCACATATGTTGCCATGCAAGTATTTTCAGAAAGTTAACCAAGAAACAACAGAATAGATAGGGAAGAAAACAGGACATAAAGGTCATATGTAGGTGAAAACTGGTGCCATTTAGCAGTATCAAATATGTTCACACGACTTGATACAGGCTGTAACATACATGTTCCACTTACCAAAGTACAAAAATCTTTTACAAACCTAGCTAAAATCCAGAAAGCACAGTTTGAAAGAAAGGCAGAAAGCACCATTCACCAATGGTATTGATGTCTCTAGATTAGGCTTGAGAGTTGAGACTAAATATGACGATATGATAGACAATGGAAGGTAGGGGTTTCAAATTTGTATCAAGAAACACAACAAAGGATTCACCCAAACATACCCATTTATGCAGTGGTGACACTATGTCTAGTCTACTTCTAGCTACGACTGGTGTTGACCACCCTGCCTCCGATCCTCTCAATGCTCAGGAAAACATATTGAAGCCCTAGGTAAATATGAAAAGAATGGGAGAAGGCTAGTAGACTAAAACAACCTCCTCTTCTTCATTCCTGCACATTCATTCCAAACATGTATCATGCAGACCGATGCAATGAAAAGCTTTGTACGAGTCTGTAAAGTGTATGGGCTCTTGTCTGACCTTGTCAATAATGTCACCAATCAAGTATCAAGTATATAAAATTCAACCATATCTAAAATTCCCTAGGATCAAATATGTACCTCTGAACCATAAGGAAAAAAATACACATGTGGGAAGAAACTCCATTGTTCATCTAATGAGGCTTTTTGTAACACCCTAATTTTTGCCTTATGAAAATCCCTTGCAAAGTACTTTAAATTAATTAGTTTGATTGGTCATACATGTCACCATATTTAATTTGTTTATTTTCAGAATTAATCAAGTAAAATAAATCATAGGAAAAACTTGTTTGAGCATACATGTAGTTGCATATTTTTCTTGGGTGATTTGCATTGTTTCAATTTGAATTTACATTCATTCAAACTCTTTTTGTATGGTTTTTACCTAATTCAAATAAAGTCTCTTTTTCCTTTTTCTTCTTTTTTTCCTCGGTTTCGGCCCGAACAGCAGAAGAAGCCCACTTGGGCCGTTTTCCCTGTTCGGCCAGGTTCAGCGCAGAGCGCCCCCTCCTCCTCTCACCGCTAGGTGGGGCCCACTTGTCGGCGCCTCCTTTCCACAGCACCCCCGCTCCCCTCTCACTGGCACCCCAGGCCCGCCCGTCGGACACTCCTTCCTCTCGCTGCCGCCTGCTCCGCCCAGAGGAGAGGCTGCCCGAGCCACGCCTCGACCCCACGCGCTCGTGCCCGCATCCTCCGCCTGCCTCCGGGGATCTCGCACCCGAACCCCTCCCTTTCCTTTGAGTTTATTCAATTATACTCTCTCGCCTGCCGCTTTCCTATGGATAAAAATACGATACTCGAAATACTCTGTGTGAAAAGCTACAGCGGTCTCCGTGCGCTTGCGGAGTAAAATCTTATAAGGCTAAGAGACGCCAACACTTGGCAAGGCAAATGTAGTAGCAGATGCTTTGAGCAGAAAAAGTCAGATCAGTTTGTTGTGGGCAAAAGAGTTGCTGGATGAGTTAGACATAGAGTTTGACCGACTAAGTTTAGGTTTTCTAAATAATACGAAAGGCATTGTTTCCATGGAGTTCGAACCTACATTAGAGAAAAAATCAGGAAGGGACAACTTAATGATGAGAAGATCAAGGAAATAAGGGAGTTAATCAAGTTAGATAAGGCACTAGGATTTCGAATAGATGCCGACGGCACGGTATGGCACGGGGATAGGATCTGCGTTCCCAATATAAGGTCCATACGGGAATTAATTCTAAAGGAAGCACATGAAATGGCTTACTCTATTCACCCCGGAAGTGAGAAGATGTACCAAGATCTGAAGCAGAAATTCTGGTGGTACGGCATGAAACATGAGGTGGCAGAATATGTGGCCTTGTGTGATGTCTGTCAGAGGGTGAAAGCTGAGCATCAAAAGCCCGCCGGATTGTTACAGCCGCTCAGGATTTCAGAGTGGAAGTGGGAGGAAATTGGTATGGATTTTATTGTCGGCCTACCGCGTACACAAAGTGGTTTTGATTCTATATGAGTAGTGGTAGACAGATTAACCAAAGTTGCTCACTCTATTCCTATCCTATCAAGACCACTTATTCGGGAGCCAAGTTAGCTGAATTGTATATGTCCAGAATTATGTGTTTGCATGGGGTACCAAAGAAGATTGTGTCTGACCATGAAACTCAGTTTACGTCTCACTTTTCAATGGACACTAAATTAAACTTTAGTTCAGCATACCATCCATGGACCGATGGGCAGACAGAAAGAACCAAACCAGATATTAGAAGACATGTTGAGAGCTTGTGCAATACAATATGGTACTAGTTGGGACAAAAGTTTGCCGTACGCCGAATTTTATTATAACAATAATTATCAGGCTAGTATCAAGATATCACATTTTTAGGTTTTGTATGGCAGACGGTGCAGGACGCCTTTGCATTGGGATCAGCCTAGGGAGAAGCAGTTATTTGGTCCTGAAATCATAGAGGATGCCGAACGTCAAGTACGGATGATTCGGGAGAACTTGAGGATTGCTCAAACTAGGCAGAAGAGTTATGCAGACCACCGCCGGAGGGATTTAGAATTTGCCGTGGGAGATTATGTATATTTGAAAGTATCACCTATTTGTGGCCTACACCAATTCAAGGCAAAAGGAAAATTAGCTCCTCAGTGTATCGGTCCTTTCAAAATAATTGACCGTAAGGGAGAGGTTGCATGTCAACTAGAATTACCCGATAGATTATCAGGAATACACGATGTGTTTCACGTATCTCAATTGAAGAAGTGTTTGCGGGTACTGAAGAGCAGCTGTAGGTAAATGACCTTAATGTGCAGGATGATTTGACCTATACAGAGTATCCGGTTCAGATTTTGGAAACGGCAGAAAAAACTACCTGGAACAAGGTAACAAAGATGTGCAAAGTTAAATGGAGCCATCACACGGTAGAGGAAGCAACTTAGGAAAGAGAGGATGACCTCAGTGCAGATCATCCGAAACTCTTTGCTAGCCAATCCTAAAATCTCGAAGCGAGATTTCTTTAAGGGGATAGGTTTGTAACACCCTAATTTTTGTCTTATGAAAATCCCTTGCAAAGTACTTTAAATTAATTAGTTTGATTGGTCATACATGTCACCATATTTAATTTGTTTATTTTCAGAATTAATCAAGTAAAATAAATTATAGGAACAACTTGTTTGAGCATACATGCAGTTGCATATTTTTCTTGGGTGATTTGCATTGTTTCAATTTGAATTTACATTCATTCAAACTCTTTGTATGGTTTTTACCTAATTCAAATAAAGGGGAAGGTTCTCTTTTTCCTTTTTCTTCTTTTTTTTTTCCTCGGTTTCGGCCCGAACAGCAGAAGAAGCCCACTTGGGCCATTTTCCCTGTTCGGCCCCGGTTCAGCGCAGAGCGCCCCCACCTCCTCTCACTGCCAGGTGGGGCCCACTTGTCGGCGCCTCCTTTCCACAGCGCCCCCGCTCCCCTCTCACTGGCACCCCGGGCCCGCCCGTCGGACACTCCTTCTTCCTCTCGCTGCCGCCTGCTCCGCCCGGAGGAGAGGCTGCCCGAGCCGCGCCTCGACCCCACGCGCTCGCGCCCGCGTCCTCCGCCCTGCCTCCGGGGATCTCGCACCCAAACCCCTCCCTTTCCTTTCTCCGCTCCCTCCCCTTTCCTTTCCATCGCTCGTTCGCACCGGGGGCGACGCGGACATGAACCCGAGTCCAACTCGAGTCGGATTCCACCACCGCACCGCGTTTTCCTTGCCCCCTCTGCAAGCCTCGGCCTCCGGGCAATAAAAGGCGTCGACCCCACCGCCCTAAGCACCAAGAGCCGAGCCTTAGACCCAAAGCCTAGAGCTCTATCTTGCACCGCCGCGCCGCGCCGTTCATCGAATTCATCGTCGGAATCCCCCTCTCCACGCCACCGTCGTCGACGAGGTCAAGCTCGTTAACTTCGCCGCGAGGTAGCGCCTCTAAACGCTAAATCCCGGCCTCTATGTTGCCTTGGCTCGCCAAATTGATCTCACCACGACGTCCTCGGTTCACGCAGCGAGCCGCCGCAGTCGCCGTACGCCGTCGTCGACTCACCGTCACCCACATCTACACCCGGAGCTTCGCCGTGAGGTGAGAATTTTCCCTAGCCTATCCTCGTCCCCAATTGCATTCCACCCCGACAGCAATGGCTCGCCGAAGCTCCGCCCCCTCCTCGCCTCGTCGCGAGCCGCCTCCGCCCGATGCGCCGCCACCCGAGCCGCTCCGCCCGCTTTGCACAGCCGCCCGCTCGCTCGCGCACCCCACCCCGCTGGCCCTAGGCCACAGGAGCCGCGGAATAGCGCCTCTCCGGCGATCCTCCCCCGCGCCCCGACGCACCGCCAGTCGACTCGCCGCCGGAGTCTTTCCCCTCTCTCCCAGATCTGATCCGGGCCGTCCAATCTAGATCCAACGGCCAGAGCCCGCGCGACCTGGGTCAAATACCGGTCAACCCTGCTGTTTTGCAAAAGAGCCCCTGCGCTTTTTGGAAACTAACCCGCAGTCCAGATCTATTACTTCTAAGTCCCTGGTTTTCGCAGTTTAGCCCCTGGAGATTCAAATCTTCGTTATTTTAAGCCTTTAAACTTGTTTTAATCATATCTTTTGTATTATAACTCTGATTTGAGCGATTTTCGAACCTACGGAATCGTAATAATGTGTAGATTAATTCTAAATCCTTTTTACTCTCTGTTTATGATGTTTGGTATACTGTTTTAGTCAATTTGTACTCATTGCTTTATGTGTGTAACGTGTAGCCGACGTTCCGTCCGAGTTAGCTGAAAATCCATCTTGGGAAGTTTCTAAGCAAGTTTTTGCTTTGCAAGGCAAGTATTCTTTGACCTATGTCCTGTTTACTTTAATCGCATGATCTAGAGCCTAAATTTGCATGCTCCTATTAAGGATGACTAGCTTGATATTCCTTTACATGTTTTTTTAACCTGGGAGAGCTGTGATGTTGTAAATTAATTGCTACCGCTCAACTTACTTTACTTATGTTGGTAATCTTGATTAATTAATGATGAACGTGATGATAAAAGTTTGGTTTTAGCAACATGGAGACTTGGGCATGTTTTTGTTGGTTTTGCTCAAGTGCTTCACCCTAAGGATCGGTTCGCTGAGCGACCACCTAGTAAAACAGTACAACCACAGGACACTCATGGGCACTGGGCTTGACTGATTAATTAGATGAACTAGAGTTTTGGCTTAGTTTCCTGAAACATGGCGTATGAGGGGGTTTGGGGGATATGGGACTTTGCCCTTTGCCAATGTGGTGCAGTTTGATTTATTTGTCACCCTTTGGAACGGAACTCTCATATCTTTAGTTAACTGGAGTAACCTATAACGAGTGGGCCACAACTCTAGGAATTCTTTGTAAAGGTCTCGTAATGAAACGCTGCCGATTCATCTAAGGTATGAATAAATGGGGTGTTGCAAACCTTAGGCACAATGAGAATCATAGCTTGTGGGTAAAGTTGTACAACTTCTCGAGAGTGTTTAAAACTGATATATCAGCCGTGCTCACGGTTAAGAGCGGCCTGGACCTTCACATATTAGAATTTCTTCTTCAAGGTAAATGGCTCATGGTGATCATGGTAATGATGGTGGCAGTAACAATGGTTATGGTTATGGTTCATGCTTATTTATTTAATGTGTTTTACTGTCTTTATAATAAAGGGATGGGTTATGCTAATTATTGCTAGTAATAAAACCAATGTTAGCCTAAACAGTCGTTTAGGCCGTTTAAACACTATTTAAACGCTAAACAGTGGTCGGCCGTTTCCGTTTAATTGGCCATTTTCATTGTTTAAACCCGTTTAAAACGGCCATTTAGTACCGAATAATGGCTAAACAGTAGGTGACCGACTGTTTACTGTTTACCGTTTAGGCTAACACTGAATAAAACTTGACAACTTGACTAACTAAAAGCAATTGCTATGACTGTCCACTGTAAAGCCAGTCCACTTTTATCCTAAACGGAATACTTGCGGAGTGCGTCATGTACTCATTCTTGCTTATTTTATACCCGTTGCATCCATTGCAACCGTTGCTCAGATCCAGAAAGGAGTTGTGGTGATCCTAATCAGGAGTTCTAGGACTACGACGAGTTCTAGGTTGGTGTGCCTTCTGTCAGTTGCCTGTGGTTCATGGTCGTCTTCCGCTGTCGTTTAGTTATCTCATTTTCGTTAAGTTACTCGGTTTCGTTAAAGACATTTATGGTCGGTAATATTGGTTATTACTCTTAAGTTAAATTACTGGTTGTGTTATTACTTTTGTTTATGCTGTGTATGTGGTTAAATTGATCCTGGCACATACATGGTTAGCACTTGGTTTTATTTCTAAAACTAGGTGTGACAAAAGTGGTATCAGAGCCGTGCTGATCGTAGGACACAAACCTAGAGTAGAACTGGTCGTTTTTAAGGATTTTGCTTACCTTTTTTTGCTTTCTTCATTTAAATACTTGCGATATATGCTATTTCAATTATGACTTTCTATACCAACTTTTCTATCCAATAGTAGAGCTGTTTCTTATGTTTGCTTTCATTGTGGGCCTGCAGATGTCGACTTTCAAGCGCACTGCCCGCATGCGTGTTGGTGGATGTGGCTATGGCGGACCCAACAGGATCAGGTTGCCTACCCCGACCCCACCTTCTCCACCGCCACAAGAGTGGGTAGACCTGACCGAGTCTGAGGAAGAGGACCCAGAAGAGCTTGTCCCTTATCTATCCGAGGATGAACAAGGAGAAGAGCAGCAGGAAGAACCCTTGGAGGAGCAGTCGCCAGTATCCCCTTCAGCGCCACCGCAAGAGCAACCCCAGGAGGAGCCAGAAGATCCAGCCGTTGATCCTGAAGACCCAGATCAAAACCCGGATGATGGAGACGCACCCCCATCGAACAATGATGAGGACGACGATGAAGCCAGACCCGTGGTCATCACTACCCACCGCTGGTTTGACTACCCTCTACCTATTCCTCGGATGCTGAGGGAGACGTTGGAGATGCTTCACTACGATCAGTCGTGGATCACCTATGTGGGGACTCGCTACCGCCACCCCGTCCTGCACGATGATTGGGACATGACAGTGGAGATCAGCATCCAGGATGAGTTCGGATCCTGCCGGGACGTTTACGTCAGGCATGCACCCACTCATCGTAACAGCTACGAAGCCGCCATCAGTGATGCTGCAAGGGAGGCCCTGACGACATTGTGCCATACTCACCGTGAAGATATGGCCATAACTTCAAGTCGGTACTACCCCTGCCGTTCGACTGAAAGACTTAATGCCTGGATTCCCAACCCTGAGGCTGAACAGAACCCACGCCTGGAGTCTATTATTGAGTACCTCGCTACCCTCAACACCGACTACAACGCCGCCCTGGACGAGTTGGACATGGTGAGGTATGAGAACCGGAAGCTTCGAGCATGGGTTGCACATGGCGTTGAGCCTGCAGATGAAGAACCTGTAGAAGACCCCGCTGATGCTCCGCGCAGGAAGAAGGCCCGCTACAACGATCCAGAAGCTAGGACCTATATACGGCATCATGAGGATTAGGATATTCCCCCTTTTGTAATAGGTTCTATTAGTATCGCTTAGTTAGTTACGGTTAGGCTTAGAACGATTAAAAGTGTGCTCGTTTGCTTATGATTGTGTCCTATGGATGTTTTGGTTCTTTGTAATGAGTGCTTAAAGTTGTGGGGTGATGTCCACAACTTAGTCTTTTGGTTGTATGCTTAAAAAGTTTAATAAAGTTAGTTAGTTGAGAAAAGCCTTGGTCTATCTATATTTATGTTTAGATCTTTATCTTATCTATCTTGGTTATTAATGTTGAATGAGATGTATGGCCTGGGATAAGTACTAACGGTATATTTGGTCCATCAGATGAGTACGTGACGTGGTCGTGGTCGTGGCCGTCGCGGAGGTGGGGGACTCCCGAATCCACCGCCACCAATGACTATGGAACAACTAATCATGAACCAGACCCAAGTGATACAAGCACTCGGTTAAGCCGTGGCGGCCATGCACCAGGCGCAGCAGCAACCACCCCCGCCACTGCCGCCACCACCGCGTGACAGATGCGCGGAATTTCGGAAAGGACACCCACCTGTGTTTACTCACTCTGCTGACCCCATGGATGCAGAAGGCTAGCTCCGCGCAGTAGAACGGGAGCTGGACGTCGCTCAGTGCACCGACCAGGAGAGAGTTCTCTACAGACCTCATTGGTTCAAATCCAATAGTAGGTAGGTAGGTAGGTAGAAAAATTACAATGGTGGGAATCGTACCGTCTGGCTCATAATAACCCCAACACCATCACCTGGCAGGAGTTCACGGAGAGATTCAGAGCACATCATGTTCCCGTTGGTGTGATGTCACTGAAGAAAGAGGAGTTCCTAGTGCTCACCCAGGGCGCCATGTCCGTCAGTGAATATCGGGACAAATTTCTACAGCTGTCCCGCTACTGTCCAGAGGAAGTTAATACTGATCCTAAGAAGCAGTACCGCTTCCTCAAAGGCTTGGTTGATCTACTCAGGTACCAGCTCATGAACCACACTTTCCCTAACTGCCAGCTCCTGATAGACCGAGGTATCGTGACAGAGAGTACTCATCGCGAGATGGAGGAAAAGAAGCGCAAGCAGAGGGCACAACAGTCTAGCAGCAACACCCGCCCGCGGTTTTTTGGGCCGCAGAATTTTCAGAACCGCCCTACACAGAACCCCGGACAGCAGCAGCCATAGTTCCAACGCTACAACAATAATGGCAATTATCAGTATCAGCGCCCGAACTATCAGCCCCAGCAGAACAATGCCCAGATGTAGCTCTCGAACACTCAAGCTCTACGCCAACCAATCCTACCAATACCCCAGTGAAGACAGGCACGCCAGTGCCGCCGGGGAGTGCAAATTGCTTCAAATACGGAGGAACAGATCACTGGTCTAAGCAATGCCCGCATAGAGGGACGCCGCAACAGACTTTGCTACAGAATTCCAAGACGGGCACCCCCAACCAAGCTTCCAGCCATGCCAAGATCAACCACATCACCGCGGAGGCTGCCCAAGAAGGTCCAAATGCTGTCGTAGGTACGTTCCTAGTCAACTCCCATACCGCCTTAGTACTTTTTGATACTGGTGCTATGCATTCCTTCATTACTGCTCAGCATATAGAGAAGTATAATCTGCCTATTATAAAGATGGTAAAAGCAATGCTAGTTAGTTCACCTGGAGGAAACATGCGATCAGAGTTCGCTTGTAATGATGCATCCATTAAAATAAGGGGGGTAGATTTTCCAACATCCTTAATAGTTATGAACGCACAAGGAGTAGATGTTATTCTGGGTATGAATTGGCTGCAAAGACACAATGGGGTAATCTCATGTGCTGAGAGGAAGGTAACTTTGACTACGCCAGCTGAGGAGAACATGGAGGTTCTGATAGACCCACCTCAAGCAGGGATTAATGCTATTGATGCTACAACCCTGCAGAATATTAGAGTAGTGTCGGAATTTCTGGATGTCTTCCTAGATTTGTTGCCAGGTATGCCGCCTGAACGTGACATTGAATTTTCTATTGAATTAGTGCCTGGAACTGCACCTATTTATAAGAAAGCATATAGAATAGCTGGTGTCGAATTGCTTGAAGTTAAGAAACAAATAGATGAACTGCTGCAAAAAGGGTTTATTTGCAAGAGCACTTCACCTTGGGCCTCGCCAGTGTTACTTACTGAGAAGAAAGATGGAACTTTGCGAATGTGTGTTGATTACAGAGGTCTCAATGCTGTAACCGTAAAGAATAAGTATCCGCTGTCTAAAATTGAAGATTTATTTGATCAGCTCAAAGGTGCCTCTGTTTTCTCAAAAATTGATTTACAGTCTGGTTATCATCAACTAAGAATTAGACCTTCAGATATACCAAAGACAGCATTTATCAGTCGTTATGGGTTATATGAATATACAGTTATGTCATTTGGTTTGACTAATGCTCCCGCTTTCTTTATGTACATGATGAATAGTATGTTCATGGAATATCTGGATAAGTTTGTTATGATATTTATCGATGATATTCTGATTTATTCCAAGACGGAAGAGGAACACGAGGAACATTTGAGATTAGTATTGCAGAAACTTAGAGAACATAAGCTTTATGCTAAGTTCAGCGAGTGTGATTTCTGGATAGAAGAGGTTAAATTTCTAGGTCATGTCATATCCAATGGGGGAATTGTTGTTGATCAGAGTAAGGTATCTGAAGTATAGAACTGGAAAATCCCAGGAGATGTGAAGGACATCAGGAGTTTTCTCGGGTTAGCTGGTTACTATCGGCGTTTTGTTGAGGGGTTTTCCGAGATTTCTAAACCAATGACGGCCTTATTAGAAAAAAAATGTTAAATTCAAGTGGGCGCCGGCATGTCAGAAAGCCTTCGAGGAGTTAAAAAAGAGGTTGACCACCGCGCCAGTGCTAACTTTTCTAGATATGCATAAGCCTTTTTCAGTATATTGTGATGCTTCGCAACTAGGTTTGGGATGTGTTCTTATGCAGGAAGGCAAGGTCATTGCCTATGTCTCGAGACAGCTGAGGGATCATGAGAAAAATTACCCAACTCATGATTTGGAATTAGCCGCTATAGTGCATGCATTAAAAGTATGGAAGCATTATTTATTCGGGCAGAAGTGTGATATCTATAATGATCACAAGAGCTTAAAGTATATATTTACCCAAACTGAGCTAAATATGAGGTAAAGACGGTGGTTAGAATTAATCAAGGACTATGATCTGGAGATACGTTACTATCTTGGTGTTGACGGTCGTAATCTCACGATATCTACCGTCAGTTACCAACTAAATGGAGCTATGCAAGTGAATAATTATGGACTAACCCTTCTACTAATGAGTTCCATAAGTTTTGTATGAATATTTGGATGCAGGTACAAAAATGCACATAAAACAGTTAAAAACATATCAAGGATCAAAAGATAGAAACCGCTGGTCAAGGTGTGGCCAGGTCGGCCAACCCACACCCAGGTCGGCCGACCAGGGCAAAGCCTGCCCTAGCTCAGTCAGGCCGGCCGACCAAGGGGCTGGCCGCCCGACCCACTGACAGGGTCGGCCGACCCCTGGCCAGGCCGCCCAACCTTCCAAGTGGGCCACTTGCTACCTCATTGATCCACATCATGAAGAAACACAAGTGCACTCAAATCCAACCGCAAGACCAAGCATCCAACGTATCTAAAGGCCGAAAATGCACCAAGTCAAGGATCCTCAACGTCATCAATCCGAGGGAGAAGCAAAGTGGCTAATGCAGGCCTGACACGTGGTCGCCCGACCTCCTACAAGGTTGGCCGACCTACCCTCGGAGGCATTTTCCATGTGCAACAACCGTCCTAACCGCCAACCACCATGGGGAAGCAAGATCAAGCCGTTGGAGTGCAAAGGCGGTGGATCGGGTGGTCGCCCGACCTCGGAGTAGGTCGGCCGATCTCCCCCCTAGGTCAGCCGACCACCGACTTCGACCTCCCACCGACCTAAGCCTCCTACAAATACCCCCCTCTCATATGGGACTATAAATAGGCATGTAGAGCTCATTTGTAAAGGTGAGGAGAAGATGAGAGCCATATCCTATCTTAGAGAGCGTCATTTTCCACATCTTAGTAGTTAGGATAGTCCTGGGAGTTAGAGTGAGTCGAGCTTTGCCTCGGAGTTCTCGGAGATTCTTCTGAGTCTGCGGTAACAGCTCTCGTATCTTTTATACTCAATCTTTAATATAATTCAGTTATATTTTACTTTATTTCTATCTCTTGCAAGTGTGGTGTACCCTTTATTTTGCACACTTGCTAGGCTTAGACTTGTGGTTGTCTTAGTTAGTCAAGTCTCGTTAATCTTGCCGGTGCTATAATCTAACCTGTACGCTAGGCTTTGGTTAGGTCCTCTCCTCTGATCAAGGACGATCTAGTGTTACTCAAGCTCTGCTTGAGTACGTTTATAGCGTGCCAGCCTATCCACGCAGATTTGCTTGGTAGCCCCACTCGGTGACAGCGTGTGGTGTGCCTGTGTAGTCCAGGCCTGTTCGTTCGGTAGGCCCGTAGGCGTTAGCCGGGTCTCCTTCGGTTGTCTACGATCTACCCCCTGACTCCTCGAGGTGCCGGAATTTCGCTCGACGCAAGACCCTGACTTGCTACTTGAGTTTCTTAGTTAACCACGATAGAGTCTTTGCAGCCGAATAGAATAGAATTTGGGAACTTTATCTCACTCGTTGTCCTCTCAGACAACTATACCTTTCTACGTGTATCTTAGGTAGTTTATTTACTTCTTTCCACCGTACACCTATCCGTTTACCAGACCTACCCCTGTCTAGTGACTAGCTGGTATATTTATATAAGTACGGTGTATTCGATTTGAGTTTATTCAATTATACTCTCTCGACTGCCGCTTCCCTGTGGATAAAAATACGATACTCGAAATACTCTGAGTGAAAAGCTACAGCGGTCTCCATGCGCTTGCGGAGTAAAATCTTATAAGGCTAAGAGACGCCAACACTTAGCAAGGCAAATGTAGTAGCAGATGCTTTGAGCAGAAAAAGTCAGATCAGTTTGTTGTGGGCAAAAGAGTTGCCGGATGAGTTAGCCATAGAGTTTGACTGACTAAGTTTGGGTTTTCTAAATAATACGGAAGGCATTGTTTCCATGGAGTTCGAACCTACATTAGAGCAAGAAATCAGGAAGGGACAACTTAATGATGAGAAGATCAAGTAAATAAGGGAGTTAATCAAGTTAGATAAGGCACTAGGATTTCGAATAGATGCCGACGGCACGGTATGGCATGGGGATAGGATTTGCGTTCCCAATATAAGGTCCATACGGGAATTAATTCTGAAGGAAACACATGAAACGGCTTACTCTATTCACCCCGGAAGTGAGAAGATGTACCAAGATCTGAAGCAGAAATTCTGGTGGTACGGCATGAAACGTGAGGTGGCAGAATATGTGGCCTTGTGTGATGTCTGTCAGAGGGTGAAAGCTGAGCATCAGAAGTCCGCCGGATTGTTACAGCCGCTCAAGATTCCAGAGTGGAAATGGGAGGAAATTGGTATGGATTTTATTGTCGGCCTACCGCGTACACAAAGTGGTTTTGATTCTATATGGGTAGTGGTAGACAGATTAACCAAGGTTGCTCACTCTATTCCTGTCAAGACCACTTATTCGGGAGCCAAGTTAGCTGAATTGTATATGTTCAGAATTGTGTGTTTGCATGGGGTAAATCTGGTGGTACCACAGGATCGTCCGATGGTAGACCACAGGACCGGCCGGTGCGGCTCCTTTTGCGTTGTGTTCTCTCAGCATTTGAGCGAGTGCTTTCTTGTGCTTCCGCATAGCTTTCCTCTGTGTGTCCTAGGGTTGGTAGCTTGTCTTTGCTATGTGACCTTGCACTTCGGAGAAGAGAGGGTTTCCGGGGTTGTAGGTTTTTAGGTGTTGAACTATTCACCCCTCCCCTAGATCGCTCTTCCGGTCCTCAGTTTGTGACAGCACTGCCTGCATCTTGACTTGCCACAATGAAAACTTAGTGTCCCAGTCCAACAACGGTAGATCATACTTCACTGACGACATGCCGACTCCTGAATCTGATAACCAAAGTTCTGGTACCAATTGTTAGTGATCAACAAGAAAGAAATGCAGCAAAGAAGATCAAAAACCAATCACACAGACACAAGGATTTAACGTGGAAAACCCTCCAAGGCGGAGGAAAAAACCACGGGCACCAACCAGCCACAACTTTCACTATTTTTGTGGAGTGTTTACAAAACGCCGTATATCTTCCTGCTACTTACAAGAGGATATATATAGCAAACCCTTCGGCCCAAGCCTCCGACGACAGGCCTCCGCTTCGCTCCCCAACTTGGGCACCTCTTATGAATTTGGATCACAATTCAACATAGGTGGTACACATGTATTGACCAAGTGAACACAAATTTGTCTGTCAAAGCGTTAGACAAAGACATGTGGAAGCTGGTCACGGGAGTACACAAAATCTGTCACCTAATAAATCCAACGGCTTCCCCTCATTGCTGATGTTTTATGTTCATGGTGTTTTAAGGAAATATAATGGTTTCAAGCACAACTGATGAATGTGTTTCCAGTAAATTTGTCATTTTGGATCCTTGTAGTGATCTCTTGCTTTGATACAAAATTTGTCACCTTCGATTCAAACACCAAAAATAAAATCATAAACAAGAGTCATATTCGATGAAAATGGGCCATTTTCGATGAAAATGTTTTTGGTAGAAAAATCATATATTTGTTAGCTTTAAGCAGTTACAGGTTGTTAGGCAAAAAATTATATCGATGTATTCATATGCCTATTACTTGCACGGCCGCGATGCGTGCATGTTCTTCTAACTGCTTAAATGACTACTGCAATGTAGTACAGTTTTCGTGTTCAAAAGTTATCTGTTCAATTGGCTGTATGTAAACAATGCAAGAATCATTGGGAGTTTCTTGCTCGTCCATTAAGTTCTCATAGTTTCCTGGCCGTCAAATGATTTTGTATGAGATATCCACGATAAACACAGATACTCAGAAACACACGAACACTCACTTTTATAAAGGTTTACACACACCATATCACTATAAGCACATTCATCTCCCTATAAGTACATTCTAGAGACCAAGCCAACATAAAGAGTATGGGAAGAATCCACGATGAAATGTGCCTAGTGCGTGTGGCTCACTACATATAGCTCCCTTGCTCAACCAGTATGCACTTGAATCTATGCTGGATCATTAACATTTTATTCAACATCTTGATCTTTTCTAGGTAAGCCATGCATTAACTAGCATGAACTGCTCTTTTGTTCAGTTTTTCTATCAAAATCAAAATTTATTTCGGAACAAAACCTGCAGCTTTTTTTGAGTTTTTACAAACTCTGCTGCACGCGTACCCCTTCTAGCTTCACCAAGAGTGCTTGTTTCGCAACATACTCTTTGATAGTTGAGTGCTTGTTTCGCAAGGTTTTTTAGCACTAGCTTCACCAAGAGTGCTTAAGTAGACGAAAAAGCCAATTCTTGGTGGCTCGTCTCCAATAAATACTCGATAATGTTTCATCCTCTAAGCCACAAAGCCACCAAAACTGCCAACATTATTGTCTCGCTTGTCTTTCTGTGACACACACTATCATAACTGTTTATCATAACTGTTCAGGCTCTATTTGGATGTTGGTATTTGAGGCTATGGATTCGAATACTAATCTATACCAAATCTGTGTTGGTATTAACATGTGATCAAATTCAATGTTGATGTTTGGAAAGCACAGAAATTGGAGAAAAGAAATTGAGACATACATCATTTCCAAATGTTGTTTAGATAACTTACTAATGCAGTCTAAGAATTTAAGAGGAAGACACCTCGACTGGAGTCAAGCTTGGATGGCATGATTTCTTTGGCAGTGAGGTTCTTGACCGACGTGTCCTCGCATGCCTCATGGTCGCCACACCAAGCAGTCTGCTCTGCTAGAGAGGTCCTTGGCCGCCCCATCATCCGTCTCACCTTAGGCCATAGTAGTCCATCTACGTCGACAAAGTGAACGGCCATTGTGTTCTCCACCTCTCCCCAGGTATGGTCCCTCCAAGGAGGTCATGGGCCACCGTGTCCTCAGTGGTGGGATCCTCACTGTAGATGTAGGGTGTCAGCGAATTCCAATGGGGTTGAGGTCGTATCAAGTGGCACAACGTATGACAAGGTCAAGGTCCTCTCCAGCAGGGAGCTGCTCAGCCATTGCATCCGTCTTGAGGCACTTGTCTATGTCATGAGGTGGTATGAAGTTTTTCCACCCATCGGCAATGAATCGAAGTGGGGTTGTTTTAGCTGGGCTGTATACAGCATGAAAAGTAGCAATGATCTTGACAGGACAGAAAAGAAACTGCAGGTGAGAACTCTCTCTCCCTCCCTCCCTCTCTATCTAGCATCCCACAATAACAATATGAAAAATTAAGAATATGATAAATACATGATATTAAAGAACTGTAGCACCTTCACCTTAAAATATAGCTGTGCAGCTTTCATTTTCCCTAAGTAATCTACAAAAATGCTAATCTTCTTCATATAAAGAGACTCAAATTTTAAAGGAAACTTTGCAATTGTAACTGATTTGAGAAATAAAAATACATACTAAAGGAAACTTTGCAATTGTAACTGCATTGTCACAGATTGAAATTTGCAGCAGTAAAAATCTTCATCATATAAAGGCACTCAAATTTTCTATTCATCTATTAAACTTTTGAGTTCAGTGTGTTATGTACGGGCAATCATATTCTAGGCGTAGGAAGAGGGGGACTAGGCTATTGCCAGACAACAAATAGGCGGGTAAGGTGCCTGAGTTGCTGGATCAGAGTAATTTGGCTTTAGTTGGTCATGGGTCTTGTTAAGTCCTCAAATTTGATGTATCAGTAGAGTTTTATAACTCTGCGTCGCTAAATGAGGAGGATTGTAATATGATTTGTGAAATTTTCCTTGTCTACCTATCCTTCTGGTCTCTCGGCAAGCTCTCCGGCCACAGCGTCTAATCCTCACCACGTCCTGCTACTTCCATACCTAGAATCTAAAGGGGTGTTTGGTTTGAGGGACTCTCTTCATGTGGCCCATCATGGGTCCATTACGCAAAATTTGGTGGGATGACCGGATTCCTTGTTCTATTAATCACTAGCTTATGAGGTATGAGGTGATTATAGATCAACTTATTCCATTCCACAAACCAAGAAAAAAAAAGTGAGAAGATGATGAACTACTAGTTAATCCACTCTCTAAACCAAGCACACCAAAAGGTTTAGGTTCGTACTGTTCAACGAAATGCAGGAAGCGTACTATTTCACAACAGATTTAGAATAAAAAAGTTTTTTTTCCAGCCAATTATGTCAGATCTAGAACATATTCTAACAAATTTATCACTAGGTTCTCCATAACAAGCTATCATCAATAACTATAAATATTATTTACAACAGCTAAGACAAACACTAAAGAGAACACCTTTTAACTGCAGCTAATCTAACTAAAAACTCTCCTCTCACAAACTGAGATCAAGAACTCTGCAGACAGTACTTGAATAGTGAATTAGCGTACTGCAGAATTATCCAACTGATGACAATTCCACTTAAGAAGGGAACACTATATATTCAGTTCTAATCACCACAAAAACAATACTCCCTCCAGTAAGTTATATATATGATGCTCAGACAGTAAAAGCTACTTCCTCCGTCCACAAAAGAATGAAATTCTAAGTATGTCCTAAGTCAAACTATCGCAAGTTTGACCAAATTTATATACAAATATAATAACATTTATGATATCAATTATGTATGATATGAAAACACATTTCAACACGAATCTAATGATACTAATTTGGTAGCATAACTTTTAATATATTTTGATATAAACTTGGTCAAAGTTACGAAAGTTTGACTTAGAACAAAGCCGGGATTTCATTCTTTTGTGGACGGAGGGAGTAGCTGTTTCTAGTTGATTAAAATTGACTGGAGATAGTATCTGTTCAGCAAATTAGCATCTCACTAATTATCCATTACCATGAACAGTGATCGAAAGGATAGAACTAAACAATCACATCATCCTTGGGCCCATTAAACCATGCATCAAACATTTTAACTTCCTGATCAGTAACTACATCAATGGCTGCCTCGCTCTTACAGAAATTTGAACACACTCGAAGAACACAAATTGCCGATATCCAAGATGTAAATTGGTAAAGAACTATTCCATCCAATCCAAAATGAGACATTTTAGGGTTGTTGCTAATCAAACTTTTTAGGCTTTGACTGTCAATAGATGAAGAATTAGATACATTGACAACATACAACAAATATCAGTGCATTCCCTGTGAAAAATATTTTCAGACATGTAACTGCAATGATTTGAAATATTACATTCTCCAGTCGATGAGAATGTCAAAGTGAGACCTTAAAGAGTATGTCAATGAGCCAAATGGCTTATAATATGTTCATAAGAACTTTGCCAAGAAAGTTAGCTACCCCATTACTAATGAGGTACAAAAGATCTATTCAAAAGAATGGGTCATGTTCTGCTTGCTTTGGTTACATAATCTTGAAGGTAGAGCGCTGAGGCGCTGACAACAGAGGGAATGAAATTAACAGCGGACATAGAACTTACCAAGTGAAAGTAGTGACCTTTATCTTGAACTAGAATTGGGACAGGCTGACTGAACCTGTTCTCAAAACTGTAAGGTTTTGTTCCGATAGATCAGATTTTTTCTTATAGGTGCGCATCCATCCTAAGTATTGAACTAGTTTCAAACAAAGATCTTCATATTGTACGGAAAAGATTGAACTAATTTGGAGGATCATAAATTAGCACTATGAAAACGCCAGAGTTCAGTACATTGTTATTCTTCTTAGTGGTTCATAAGGATTCAAAATGAATTGGACCACGACGCAAGGCAAACATTGTTCTTTGATAAGAGTAAGTATAGTTATGTAAGAAAATGCATTGCTTACTGTTTAGACAGAATATCCAGACGTCCTAAGCATGTCGACCCAAAAACACCGTCCCCGACCAAGGTACGCGGGGTCATTTTCGTCCCCGTCTTGTAAAAACCTTTTAAAAGTAGCGTACCACGTCCCTCAACCCCGTTCCTCGATCCCATCGACCTAGGAACTTTGTGACTACGGTCCTAAGAGAAATATAGTTAACGATATAATAGACTCATATATAAGTAGAGTATGGCAGTTATCACTAGAAATCAGCCAATCAGGCATCAATGGTGCAAAGTCTACCTTCCTGCAAATTCTAAATTACCTCTGAATAGCTAATGTTCAACAGTCCAACTTTCACACAAGAGGCTACGTATTAACAAAACTAAAGATTCAGATGTTAACCCAAGGTGAGCTCAGCTTACTACAACCTGCGGGATTTTGCTGACTGCTCCCATAAATCCACAAAGACAGTGGGACATGCTCTTTTGAGGTGCACATACCCTTGGCTTGCCACAATATCATCCATTCGGCTCAAAGAGTTGATAAATTGAATGCAAACATCCTTGAGCTTGCTGCAATGGTGCTGGTCAGCTAAAGCTAAAGTGTCTGCCACACGCTTAACATCAAGTTTCTTGCAAAGGATCTCCTCACACATCAACTTCATCCTCTCCATGGCATACCTATCTGCAGCTGCAAGTAAATGCTTCACCATTTCTTCATTCTCGTCTTCGTCAAGATCGTCCATCTCTGGCAACGAATCCGTGTATATGAAGTGAAGCAATGCCTTAAAAACAGCAGGCTGCATATCCTTGACAATGATGCTCCCTTGCCTCTTGTCACCCATTGGACCATAGAGCTCCGCCTTGAACACCGGCGACCGCATTGCGAGCACAATCTTGTGAACATGGAAAACCTGGTCTTTGACCATAAATGCCACATCAGCTCCCTCCTGGGACTCCAGCAATTTTCCAAGATTAGCCACCAAGTCAGAGGGCGGCACTTGGATGTGACACATGGTCCTGAATTCGGGCTCCGGCATCCCCATGATGACAGTGATGTCGCACAACAGCACAAGGCGGTCGTCCCGAAGGAAAGGCGGGCCTTCGAGCTCGCTCTTCTTCCTGAGCTTTGGAAAGCCCCATGAGGAATGAAGACTGCTGAAGCCGATGGGCTTCAGCGCGCTCCCCACAGGCACGCTCGCCACAGGCACAGAAATCATGTTCATCGGAGTGGTGACCAGCCTAAAGGCGTAGAGTACCCTCACCTCGGCATCCGCCTTGCTGATGAGGTCGAGATAGGCGGCGACGTAGTCACTGCAGTCCTCCCGCGATTCTCCGTCAGGGTAGAATCTGACGCGCCAGACGTGGCCACCGACGGCGAAAGGCGCCGACTTGATGAATTTTCCGGGGCCGATGCCCTTCTGCAGGCTGTAGCCGGCGATCTCGAATACGTGCCTGCCCCGCGCCGTCTGCGGCGCGCACCTCGACCCCGTCGTTTCTATTGGCTTCTTCGATGCCGGCATCGCTGCAGTTTTTCTTGGAGAAACAAATGGCGGCGGCGGCGGCGGCGGAAGCGGAATCGACGACGAGGGTTTTCTTTCCGCGTCTCGGGCGAAGCGAAATTGGGGAGAGGTAGAGGTGTAAAATCACTGATAAGTGGGCCCACCAAAGCTGAGAATGGGAAGGGGTTTGCGCATTGGCACAAGGAATCCATAGCCCTCCCGGTATTGGTGGATTCAAAATAGGTAAATTGGTTTCCTAAAAAAAAGGAAAGGCGCAGAAATCATAGTAAAGTTTTGCGTTGGGAAATAAATAAGGGAAATTTGTAGTACTGTACCATGCAACTTTAATTCTTATATACTATTAAATTTTACAGTACATAGTCCAAAATATTATTGAATGACATGATTTTGCAACACAAATCTATATACCACCTAATATCTATTAAAAAACGAATTAATTCTGTAATCCAATCTCTCTTATCAGATATTTGGTTCCGGCTGCTAGATTTTGTGTACAGCTTTCATTCCACAGTAAGTAATAATATTTTGAAATTACAAATTTGTTCCATAGCAATAAACCACAAAAGTGTAATATTAGTATATTAAACAAGAGCACGTGTGTCGTATTTTACTGTGTTTAATCTGTCCTAAAAATCGCACTTAGTATTTTAGAACGGAGAAAATACTTTCCATAAGCTCCGCTTCGGACTGAGATGCTCTGCAGTTCAGAGGTTTATATTTGGGCCACTGATAAATGGGCACCACGGATTAAAGGGCCTACGTGCAGTAGCCCAACCGCACCTGCTGTAACTTGACTAGCTGTACATAAACCCATCCCTCGGCTTCTCGCTCCTTCACACTACGAGCCTACGAGCTATATGGCGCCAGAGCCTATACTAGCTAGCCTACCACGCTGCTTAGAGTGAGGCTAATAAAAAAAATAACAACAGGATTTATGTGTGTCATATCACATCCAGCCAGTTAAAAGTCACTCAATATATAATAGTTTGGTGTGTCTATAGTGCCTGCGACTAATACTTGGCCCACGTATTACTACCACAGTGTGTCTTAGAACATGTGCTTCAGCTGCCAGTCAGTAGTCTACTCATTTCTCTTTCCTCTGCTTTCTCTTTCAACTCAACACAAATACAAGGCTGAGTCTAGCGGTGACTGCATACGGCGACTGCAAAAATTAAATATAGTACTGTTACACACTGTAGCTGTGAGTGTGAGTAGTTGGAATAGTGACGAGAGAAGATAGAAGAAGCGGATGAAAGTGGCTGTTGGTTTTAGCCTAACATGGCAATTCTTATAGTCCGCTGATATAGTCTCATAATACTTGCATTTAAGCAAACTCTATCACGCGCCCGGGTCGCGCGGACGGCGAGCGCGCGATCTGCAGCCTGCTTTGCACACTTCGGCCTGTGTGTGCCGCGCATCCCGCGTCCAGGCCCGTGCGCCCCGTGGCCTGCACTCCCACGGCCTGCTTGGTCCGCGTCTCCAGCCGCGCACCACTACCGGAGTTGGGCCTTCAATTGTCTCCTCGTGGCTCTAATTTGCACCTCGTTTTGCAATAATTTACAGGGTTTTTTAGTCATCTATGTACATAACTTTGTAGTTATTTTTGCACATAACTTTTTCGTTGTAGATATTACACAACTTCCTACACAAGAGAGGGGAAAAAGATAACTTGCTGATTTTTATGCCATCTTTTTATACGTAACTTGCTGATTTTTTTACGTGACATGGTTTTCAAAAAAACAATTAAAAGAAAATAACGTTTTGCTGTACATAAACTTGTTGTAAAATATTACACAATTTGTTACACAAAAAATATTACACACAACTTGCACATACACAATATAATCATATGAACTTGTCACAATAGAAAGTTTTTTGCTATGAAATACCATGAACTTGCTACGTAATCATATGATTTACCTAGAAATTATATAACTATGTAATCACGTAAATTTGCCATGGTAGAAATTTGCTACAAGATCCTAAGAATCTGCTACATAATCATATGAACTTGCTACATAATAACATAAACTTGCCACGAAATAACTTGCTACATTTTTCATACGTAACTTGCTACATCGTAACTTGCTACATGTCGGGAGCGTTGGCACCAAGGTATCTGCGGAGATGACGGGGCGGAGCGGCCTCACACCGGAAGACAACGGGGCGGCGCGGCCTCACACCGGGAGCGACGGAATAGCCGTGCTGATGGTTGCGGCAGCTGTTGGGGACGGAGGAGACGGAACAGCGGAATCGCGCGGGCCGGGGAAGGAGATGCCATCGACGGAGAGGCGGTTCGTGGAGGGGCAGCGCGGCGGGGGGAGGGAGGGAAGGACATGTTGTTGGGACGGAGTCGCGTGCCCGTCGTCCTAAAGATTAATTAAAGTCCCGCCCGATATGTTCTGTATTCCCAATTTCCAATCTTTACATATTCGAAAAGAATTGAGGCACAATGAGATTATCAGTACTACAAAAAGTTACAACAGGAGCGGTGGAAGAAACCCCAGCGGGATCGGTTTTACGAAGCGTTTCTACTCGTGGGTTCCTGCAGTGGCACCCACTGTAGGAGCGGTTCGAGGACCGCTCCTGAAGTATCTTCAGCAGGAGCGGGCCATGTTTTGAGCCGCTGTTGGCGGTCAATAAAATCCATTTTCGACCACCAATACTTCATGTTTGAGGGCACAATTTATCAAGGTTTCATGTACTACTAACCGGTTCCACGAGTTGTGTACAAAAGTTAGATGTAGGAGCATGTCATGACAAAATATCGAAAGAATGTACAAAAGACAGGCAATGTGGAAAAGGGAGAGCAAATGGGCACAGAACCATGGCCGCCCGACCCTATCACGTGGCCGCCCGACCACCCTGAGTGGCCGGCCGGCCACCTGTCAGGGTCGTCCGGCCACCCTATCAGCCCGGTCAGCTCTCAGCCCAACTCAACCTAGCTGAGGTGGCCGCCCGACCCTTCACCATAGTCGTCCGGCCACATCATCGATCCGAACTTTCGACCTGCATGCAAAAAAGCACAAAAGAAGTTAAATGCAACCGTTGGATCAGAAATCCAATGCATCCAAGGGTCGGAAGAACATCATGCAATAGATCGGTGACGTCAACAATCCAGTGGAGTGGCGCTCGACCAATGGGTTTGGTCGGCTGACCACCCCACCGACTCATTTTTCAAGTGCACCGACTCCAATAACTACCAACTGACTCTAGGAATGCATATCAACCATTGGATGGTCAAAGGCGGCAAGATGAGTGGCCGCCCGACCACCCTTGATGGTCAGCCGGCTACCCCTTCTGGCCGCCTAGACACCGACCTACCTCCACTGCCGACCTAGAGCACCTAAGTACCCCCTCGGTCTCCAAGCTATAAATACCCCCCGGGAGGTCACTTGCAAGGTGTGGTGGATCAAGAGAATACAAGTGTGGTTGTGTAGTTGAGTGTAAAGTATAGTAGTGAAGCCACCCTTGGCATTATAGAGAGAGCCAAGTTGTATCAAGAGTGGGTAGTGAGTTGTAGAGTGAAGGAGTCAGAATTCTCTTCGGTATTCTATTCCTGAGCTATCAGCCTTAGAAGGATTATTACTCTATTTCCAGGATTGAGTAAAGTTCCTCGCTCCCTTCTTTATTTATTTCATACTTACTTTATTTAAATACTCAGTACTTTGCTCAGTAGTTTACAGGTGCCAAGTGTGCTCTATGTAGTTTAGTTATACAGTTGTGCTTGCTCTCTAGCTTTGAACTAGTGTAGTAGTTAACTTGGTTGTGTAGACGTGGTGTCTAGACTAGAGTTTACCTTGGAAGGTGTCTTGTCCCACGTAGTTTTGGTTGGTAGTCCCATCTGGTGACAGCAGGTGTGTGTCCTGTGTAGTCTAACCGCGTTGTTCGGATAAGTTGTCATCGACGCATAGCTGGGTTCTGTAGTGCCCGCCTTTCTCGTCTGGGTTATCAGCACTCTGGTGTTCAGAAGTGGTTCTATAGCCCCAGTGTCAAAGTAAACCTGCTGAGTAGAATACTAGTTTGTTTAGTAAAGTTAAGATGTTTTATTTAAAGTAGTGAATCTGCTATCCACTTTCTTTTATCTCTATAATTACTGGTTTCACTGTTCGTTCCTAACTTTCTACGTTGAGTTACTTCTCGTTCCTCATGGATTTCGATACCCTGGAATACTCTTGGGTGAAAAGCTACAACATGTTTCCGTGCGCTTGCGGATTTATTCAGTAGGCTAAGAAACGCCAACAAGCTTTTCTGGCGCCGTTGACGGAGAACGGTAGCTAACTTGACTAGAACCTTAGGATCGTCCATACTCACACCATATACAATCACCACATATATCCCCACCAAATACCACATATCACCTACCAGCATATGCATTCCACACCTATCTATCGACTGGCCGCTCTAAAGGGCGATTATTTGGAGCCTCCACCATCATCCACACCCATTACCGCAGACGGTTATCAGCTACGTCCCAGCTTGATAGCCATGGTTCAGGATCAATCATTCGGAGGATTGAAATCTGAATGCCCTTACTCACCTCCGGGAGTTCGAGCAGCTATGCAGCTGTTTGGTCATCTCAGTGATGTCCAGTGAGACTCTACGATGGTTGCTTTTCCCGTTTTCGCTAACGGGGGATGCAAAAATCTGGTGCAATCAGATGGTTAGCAAAGTAGAAGGGAGTTGGGAAGAGCTTAAATCCAGTTTTTGTCTGCGCTTCTTTCCGCCAAACAAGGTTGTCGATCTTCGTTGCGAAGTACTTTCATTTCGACAACGAGAGAGAGAATCCTTAGGGGTAGCATGGGCACCCTTCAACCGCCTGACATCCTCAGGCCGACTTGGCTATTCCTGAGGCAATGCTACTACAACACTTCGTCCGAGGTCTCTCACTTGGTGCTGATCTTTGCCTCGACCTAGCCTCACACCTAAAGCCATGCGAGGGTCGAAAAATTCTCAACAAAATTCTTGAGAAAGCTTCTGACCTCGGCACTCTAGAAGAACAACCTCCACAGAAGCCACCCAGCCAAAATCCTACTGAAGAGCGACAATTCACACATCAGCCCACTCCACCACCACCATCTCCCCGAATCGAAGAAATCCCAGAACGGTCGTCACGGCAAACTGAGAGGGTCAGTTTAGCCTTGACGATCCCTCTGTCGGCACCTCCGTTCTCTTTCGAGGATGAAATATTCATGGAGTTTGGCAACGCCTCTCGGTTGCCTAAACAAGACCAACGCTTCACTAGGGCCTCCAAACCATCATACATATTACCAGACCACAGAGAACATATGAAGAAGGACCTACTCTGGCTTTCAGCAGCAATCAATCGGGATTGGCTAGAGGAGAGACGCCTGGACACAAAAGCAATCAAATTTTATCCAGATCCCAGCGTCATCCCTTGCTAGGTATCAAGGCTTCAACCGCAAGACATCATATACGATCCACGTATTGGAGTGAACATAATTCCTAAGTATGTGATGGACAATCATTTCCCCGTTGAACCACTATCAAAATCAGCCATCCGTTTGAAACGGACAGGCGGCAGATATTTAAAATGCAAAGGTGTGCTCCGGGTAATACCAACAACCTTGCGGGATACTCAAGTGTTCTTGGACTTCCATGTCTTTGACATCCCCAAGGGATCCACACCATTGATCGCGGTAGGGATCCCAATCGCAGCCCTCACCAGCTCAGATATATACAGAGGGAGATTGCAGCTTCAGTTGGGCAATGAGGACATCAACGTGAACATCGACAGATCACTCAATGCCAAAACAGAAGCAAAACCAGAGATTGACCCCATGGAAGAAGTGATGAGCCTTTCACTTGAGGAAATGGGTCAATACAAAAGCCTAGAGGAAGAGGCTATTAGTGACTTCAGTGCGGAAGAGGAGCCACTCGAGTTCGAAGAACTTGGTGAATCGTTGTGGCCTGAAGCTCCGAAAATTGAGCTAAAACAACTTCTGCCTGGCCTAAAGTACGCCTTCCTCCATGGGAAAGAGGATAAACCGGTGATCATCAGCGACAAGCTGACAGAGAGTGAGAGCCGGCGATTGCTTTCAGTTCTAGAGAAGTATAGTACTGTGCTTGGATACTCTCTCCAAGGCCTGAAGGGAATCTGTCCCAACCTGTGCACACACAGCATACCTATGGAGGTCGACCACAAACCTACGCGGGAACCTCAGCGCAGACTAAATAATGCGATGCGAGAAGTAGTAAAGAAGGAAGTGCTCAAACTCCTACACGCGGGTATCATCTACCCCGTACAAGATAGTGAATGGGTCAGCCCCATACAAGTTGTGCCTAAAAAGGGAGGGATCACAGTTGTCAAGAACCAGAACAATGAATTAATTCCATAAAGAACTGTTACCGGTTGGCGGATGTGCATTGATTACAGGAAACTTAATGCCGCCACCAGGAAGGATCATTTTCCTCTTCCCTTCAACGATGAAATGCTAGAGAGGCTGGCTAATCACTCTTTCTTTTGCTACCTCGATGGTTACTCTGGCTACCACCAGATTCCGATTCACCCGGAGGACCAGAGTAAGACCACTTTCACATGCCCTTACGGAACGTTTCCCTAATGGCGAATGTCGTTCGGGCTGTGTAATGCTCCAGCATCATTCCAGCGGTGCATGATGGCAATCTTCTCCTACTTCATTGAAAATATTATGGAAGTTTTCATGGATGACTTCTCAGTCTATGGCAAGAGCTTTGACCAATGCCTTAAAAACTTGGAAAAAGTTCTGCAGAGATGCAAAGAGGTCGACCTGGTGTTAAACTGGGAAAAATATCATTTCATGGTCAGAGAAGGTATTGTGCTAGGCCACAGAATCTCAAAAAGAGGCATTGAGGTAGATCGTGCAAAGATTGAGGTCATTGAACAACTACCTCTGCCTACAAACATCAAGGCCATCCGAAGCTTCTTAGACCATGCTGGGTTTTATAGGAGATTTATCAAAAATTTCTCCCATATAGCTCGGCCTCTAACTAATTTGCTTGCTAAGGATGCCCCCTTCGTGTTTGACGTGGAATATCTCGAAGCTTTTCACAAGCTCAAAGAAGCACTGGTCACAGCACCCATCATCCAGCCGCCTGATTAGAACAAACCATTTGAAATCATGTGTGATGCAAGCGGTTACGCTGTTGGAGCAGTACTGGGCCAAACCAATGATAAGAAGTACCATGCTATCTCTTATGCAAGCAAAACTCTTACTGGCCCGCAACTGAACTACTCGACCACCGAGAAAGAATTGCTAGCAGTAGTCTTTGCAATTGACAAGTTCAGATCATACTTGGTAGGAGCAAAAGTCATCATCTACACAGAGCATGCAGCTCTCAAATACCTCCTTACCAAGAAAGATGCAAAGCCACGCCTGATCCAGTGGGAAACTACTACTCCAAGAATTTGACATTGAAATCAGAGACAAGAAGGGAGTAGAAAATTCAGTTGGAGATCATCTCTCACAGATGAAATTTGAAGAAACATCTCCCTTGCCGATCGATGACTACATGAGAGATGATCAGCTCCTTAAGGTGACAACAGCCCAACCTTGGTATGCTAATCTGGTGAATTACATCATTGCTGGCTATGTCCCTAAGGGAGCAGACAAGAGGAAATTGGCCCACGACAGCCGATTCTATCTCTGGGATGACCCCTACCTATACAAACTCTGCGCAGACAGACTCCTACGTCGCTGCATTCCAGCTTGTGAAGCACCGCAAGTCCTAGATAGATGCCATGCATCCTCTTACGGAGGACACTATGGGGCTTATCGGACTCACGCAAAAATCTGGCAGAGTGGGTTCTACTGGCCCACTATGTACGAGGATGCAAAAGAGTTCGTGCGACGGTGTCCAAGGTGCTAGCACCAAGGAAATATAAATCCAAGAGATGCTATGCCACTCACAAGTAAACTTCAAGTTGATGTATTCGACGTGTGGGGCATAGATTTCATGGGACCTTTTCCCAAGAATGGAGACAAGAAGTGGACGTCTTCGAGCTGCATGAGGTAGTTTGATCACGCGTCCATGGTCGAGCTCAGACCATAAAAGAAGCCATGTACACTACCTGCGTTTCTCCCTTAAAATTCTATCTAATCTCATCTTATTCTCCAAAATCTCAACAAAACTGTTGTTTTGCACGCATAGTTGGGTCCACAACACACCTTAGGGTAACCTCAGCTCGTGGCAAGCCTGGCCCGAGTTGGGCAGGGTCGCTCGACCCTTGGGCCTGGCCGCCCGACCACCCTGAGTGGCCGCCCGATCATGGGCTCACAAGCCTGGGTCATGGGCTCAGCTCCCGCATATTGGGCCTGGACGCCCGACCACCTCCCGGCCGCCAAAACTCAAAATTCAAGCTCGGAAGCGACGATCCATTATCTACGGGGCTGTTGAGTGGATGAAGGCAGTTTTCTCCGATGTTTTAAGGACGAGGAGCCGTCTTCTTCCCCATCTACACTCCACCTTCATCTTCACTCAGCCATGGCACCTCTCTCCCCTCGTGGCAACGGCAAGGCTGCCATCTCCATCTCATCTGACACCACCGCGACCTACAACCCCGCTTCCATGGACTCACCGCAGCCTCTCCAAGCCATCTCATTCGAGGAAACCTTAGAAACATCCGTCCAGGAGTCGCCCTGGCCGACGGGGCTCGGTCCCCATGGCCGCCCGACCACACCCCATGGCCGCCCAGCCATAGGTGGTGGCCGCCCGGCCATGGGTGACTCACCCTGTGGCCACCCGACTACCCGTCACGGTCGTCCTGACTCCCCACGCCGTTCCCACAGCGTGGACAAGCCAGGGAGGGCCCTGTCTCCGGCAAGAATCATCGCCAAGAAGGTGGCCCGTCCGTCTCCACATCCCACCATGGGGGTGATCGCCCCCGTGAACTGTGTCAAGAGCCTCTTCCAAGAGGAGGCCGCTGGACCATCCAAGGAGCCGGTCTTTCCTAGCCCGTCCACCTATACCCTCCGTGGGATGAAAACTCCTACGGGTGGGTATGCTAAGGTGTTCATCCCTAGGGTTCCAAAGCCCGACGCCTCCATCGATGAGTCCATTGACTCAACACCGCCACGAAGGACGGTGGAGAGGGTGGCCAGGACACCTTCAATCAAGGGTGTGGTGGAACCGCCGATTTAATACGGGCTAAGTACACCTGCCACCATTAGCTTGCAATGTACTTAGACCGTACTAAACCCGGTCGTCCGTCGAGAGGCCTTCGGCTCTCGATAACACCATTTCCTAGAGGAACCGACGGTGAGCCGAAGCGACGGCGGCGCGGGCTTGACGTCGACCAGAGGTGGATCTCGGCGCCGGGTGGGGGAGAGGCGGCGAGATCAAGGGCTACGGGTGCGCGGTGGAGCGGTGGTTGCAACGGTGGCGGTCTCGGGGTGGGAGGTGGCCGGACGGCGGCGGCGCGAGCTCGAGCTCCAAGCTTCGGCTTCAATGGCGGCGCGGACAAGTGAGGCAGAGGGAGAGGGTTTGGGTGGGGGAGAGAACGAGTGGAGGAGGTGAATGGATAGAGGGCTTCGGGCTTGTCCAGATGACGCGCGCTCGCCGTACTCCCTGTACGCGGGCGAGCCACGCGGCGTGGCGCGGTTCGCGCCGTGCACGCGCGCGGATCGCGGACCCCACCTGTCAGCGACTCAGGGTATTTGGAAAATAAAAGTGTGTTTCCTCTACTCCAGTAAATCACTGTTTTGACCCATTTAGAGGCTGAATTTGGAAAAGCCCCAATTGGGAGAAATGTTCTACTCTGAGAGATCTACAACTTTGTCAAAATGAGCAACACCAAATTCGAAGTGGAAAAATGATTTAAATTTGAATTTATATACCAGCCCCCATTTGGGACAGGGGACCCTTATTGCTTAGAAAATTGAAAACTCTTATTTCTGGGCATTATCACCCAAAGTGCCTATTGACAATATTGTTTGGAATTTCAAAACCTACAACTTCTTACATTTGGGCCTTGCATTAAAATGGCTGTAGGTTGGAGAAATTTGAGATTCCCAAACAGGCCAAGTTTAAACTGGTTTTCTGTGTTGGTGAGAAATGACCCTAAACACAATGTAAACTCCATTATATGGCCAAAACCCAATTAGCAAAGTTGTTCACCACCTCATTACCTACAGTTTTGGTAATATGAGTTTGGTTTGAAACCCAACAGATTTTGAACTACAAACGCAATTGTGCTCAGATGTTTGGTCAAACAGCAAATTTACTTCAGGCAGAGTCCTTCTTGTTTTCAACTTTTGAGGTAGCAATTGAAGTCCAAACACATCCACAATAGGTGCATTTGAAATATGATAAGTTTAATTTCTTTTCATAGAAAGGAAGATTTTTGACTTGTATAGGAAGATTTAAAGTAATTTCAGCGTGAAGCTTGGGGAAAAGCTGAAATTCCGATTTTGGCAATATTCTAAGTGTGGTTGGTATGGCTGATTCCAAGAGATTTCTGGAGAGATTTGTAATGGGTTAATGACAGTTTTAGCCCACACTCAGTGTAGTAAAAGTGTAGTGTATGCCCTGTACTATAACTTTTATAATGAAGTTGAGCTCAGATGCTTAAGAAATTCAAGGGTTCTTCTAAGGCCAATTTGATCAAGGGCACAATTTCACCTTTCTAGAATTGCTAGTTAGTTTAATTGCCCTTTTGGGCCTCATTACCACTAAGCATGATTAAACCGTAATTTTATTATTACTTTCCATTTAATTCTTAGGTTGTTTTGAACTCATTCATCAATGTAATAAGCGCCTTATATTTGTTTTCATCCTATAAAGTAGATTTTTTTTCCTTTCAATAATGAGTTTGAGGAGAATGGGCAAAGCCATTCGACTCCCTATCACTAACCCTGCAGAAACCACGAGCAAAATACGATGTACAGGGTACAACTTCGCTAGTCAGAAATTTTCAGGGGAATTGGGCGAAATGCAGTGGCTGCCCGACCACACATAGTGGCCGCCCGGCCACCTTTTTTTCACGAAAACGCGTCGCGCGGACTTGTCACGTCTCCCCACGGCTCCCTCAACAAAATGCACCAGCGCACGGGTCGAACACCCAGAGTTGGGTGGCCGCCCGACCACCTCTATGGGTCGGCCGGCCACCAAGGGGGTCGCCCAACCCTCTCACATGGCCGCCCGACCATGGTATTGGGCTGAATGGCCCATCAACACGTCGAACCCGCGCTAGGAGGTCAGGTATACATATTACATCCATGTACCTCTATTTTTATTTGTGCTTTACACATGAACTTGATCAAATCATGCTCTCCATGTTTATAATGTCACATCTTACTTATGCTTGCACCATTTTATTTTCTATGCTAGAGTAATTTTGCCTTTGGATACTATCATGATTAGGAAACCACTTGAGTTTAGATTGTTGATCTACGTGAGATAAGTTAATTAGAGGAAACTAAAGGAACCTCCCACATGAGAAAGGGTTTTATTTTGCAAAACAAAATAAGGGCTTCATCTTTGATGATCTCAAGTTCCTGTCCTACTAGTGTCACATATGAAAAGAAAACTTGTATATTCTTGCTACCTTGATTGTTTTGAGTCTTATCAAACTTTGTGCCATTATAAAGAGTTTGAATCAATTGAGAATTTTTGGCCTTCACACGCATGTTCCATGAAATAAAGTCTCTCAGAAAGGTGTGCAATAAGATGTCACTGATCCCACTCAGTTCTGTTTGAAAAGAAAGAGAGGCATGGAAGTTCGAAAAAAAAAGAGGAAAAAAATAGTGTGTGAAAGAAAGAAAAGTATGAGAAAAAAATGAGAAAGAGAAAAGAAAAGAACTCCATGCCCTCTACTCAAACATGGGACTCATATCAAGCACCACAAGAGACAAGATCCATACACTACACTTGCACTGGGCCAAATCTCATTTGATTATGAATTCTTTCTTGACACTTGATTTGATTCGATAATATAAGCATGATAGGAAAGCCTCATTCTCCCCGCTACCCAGAGCTCCAAGAAAAAAGCCTTAGTAGTATAGGAGGTGAGAAATACAAAATGTTGGCAAGGACACCTTGTCCTGTGAGCGACCGAGAGTTGGACTTGAGATCAAAAGAGTTGGTATGCCCTACTTTTGAAAATCTTGAAAACCTCTTTACTCATATAGCATGGGAACCTGAAGTTAACTTTGATACTCTTATTCCATGCTTCAACATTCTAAAACCCAAGTGTAGACACCACTGAAATCCTAGGCGAGATGAAATAGTTGGAAGTACTCTTGTGCTTGCTATAGTGGATGATGATGTTATGCCTTTCCCACTTATGCTTAACTCTACTCTTTGCTCGAGGATGAGCAAAGGTCTAAGTGTGTGTGAGGAGGGGTGTTGGCGGTCGATAAAATCTATTTTCGACCACCAATACTTCATGTTTGAGGGCATAATTTATCAAGGTTTCGTGTATTACTAACCGGTTCCACGAGTTGTGTACAAAAGTTGGATGCAGGAGCATATCATAACAAAATATCGAAAGAATGTACAAAAAACAGGCAATGTGGGAAAGGGAGAGCAAATGGGCACAGAACCACGGCCGCCCGACCCTACCCCGTGGCCGCCTGACCACCCTGAGTGGCCGGCCGGCCACCTGTCAGGGCCGCCCAGCCACCTTGTCAGCCCGGTCAGCTCTCAGCCCAACTCAGCCTAGCTGAGGTGGTTGCCCGCCCCGTCACCATGGTCGCCCGGCCACGTCATCGATCCGAACTTCTGACCTACATGCAAAGAAGCACAAAAGAAGTTAAATGCAACCGTTGGATCAGGATTCCAATGCATCCAAGGGTCGGAAGAACATCATGCAACAGATCGGTGACGTCAGCAATCCAGGGGAGTGGCCACCCGACCAATGGGGGTGGTCGGCCGACCACCCCACCGACTCATTTTTCACGTGCACTGACTCCAATAACTACCAACCGACTCCAGGAATGCATATCAACCGTTGGATGGTCAAAGGCGGCAAGATGAGTGGCCGCCCGACCACCCTTAATGGTCAGCCGGCCACCCCTTCTGGCCGCCCGGACACCGACCTACCTCCACTACCGACCTAGAGCACCTACAAGTACCCCCCTCGGTCTCCAAGCTATAAATACCCCCCGGAGGTCACTTGCAAGGTGTGGTGGATCAAGAGAATACAAGTGTAGTTGTGTAGTTGAGTGTAGAGTATAGTAGTGAAGCTACCCTTGGCATTGTAGAGAGAGCCAAGTTGTATCAAGAGTGAGTAGTGAGTTATAGAGTGAAGGCAGATTTCTCTTTGGTATTCTATTCCTGAGCTCTCAGCCTCAGAGGGATTATTACTCTATTTCCAGGATTGAGTAAAGTTCCTTGCTCCCTTCTTTATTTATTTTATACTTACTTTATTTACATACTCAGTACTTTGCTCAGTAGTTTACGGGTGCCTAGTGTGCTCTATGTAGTTTAGTTATACAGTTGTGCTTGCTCTCTGGCTTTGAACCAGTGTAGTAGTAAACTCGGTTGTGTAGACGTGGTGTCTAGACTTGAGTTTACCTTGGAAGGTGTTTTGTCCACGCAGTTTTGGTTGGTAATCCCACCTGGTGACAGCGGGTGTGTGTCCTGTGTAGTCCAACCCCGTTGTTCGGATAAGTTGTCATCGACGCATAGGTGGGTTCTGTAGTGCCCGCCTTTCTCATCTGGGTTATCAGTACTCTGGTGCCCGGAAGTGGTTCTATAGACCCAGTGTCCAAGTAAACCTGCTGAGTAGAATACTAGTTTGTTTAGTAAAGTTAAGATGTTCTATTTAAAGTAGTGAACCTACTATCCTCTGTCTTTTATCTCTATAATTCCTAGTTTCACTGCTCGTTCCTAACTTTCTACGTTGAGTTACTCCTCGTTCCTCGTGGATTTCGATACCCTAGAATACTCTTGGGTGAAAGGCTACAACGTGTTTCCGTGCACTTGCGAATTTATTCAGTAGGCTAAGAAATGCCAACAACCGCTCCTGCTGAGGGCTTTACAGGAATGGTCCATGTTTACAACCGCTCCTGCAGCGAATTCAGGTAGAAACGGTTCAAAATATCCACAGATGCTGCTGTGTATTGAAAATAAAAAAAACGTTGTCCGCCCGCTGTTTCTCTTCTCCATCTCGGTGCTCTGCCGTTTATCTTCTCCGTCCTAATCTGTTGCGCTGTCGGTTTGGTCTACAATGGACTACAGATCCAATTATCCAATCCACACAAATTGATTGACACGAATTGATTGAAGTCACAAGCAATTTGGCCTGATAGCGAGTACTACTCTGTATTTAAACAACAAAATTACAAGGAACAAAGAGAAATCGAGGACGGAAGACGCTGCTATTGGCAGTGCATGGAGAGCTGGATCTGGAGAAGACGCAGCACCAGAAACCGGCGTTGATCTTGCACACGAGCTCCGATGCTGACATGGCCGACTCTGCCCCGCCGTGTGCCTCCACTTCGGCCTACATCTGTGATGCCCCCGCGCCCATCTGCACTATTGCAGTGCGCCCCGCCACTCGCAGGCTGCGTCAGGCCGCCTCACGCTCGCGCCCGGCTAGAGATGGAGGATCTCACTGGAGCTTGGACCCAGGGCACACGGGGACGACACCATGGCACTTGTTCTTGTGCTCCACCAGCCGGAGAGGAGGGAGGGAGTAGAGGACCGGCGGCCTCGCGGATCCATGGCGGGCAATGATGGCGAAGCTCGGTAGGGGCGCCATCGACGAGATGCTGCTGCTGCGCGCCGATTGTGCTTGGAGAAGCAGTGGCGGCTGGCTTCCTTGGAGCCAGAGGAGAAGATGCAGTGCGAGATGGTGGGGAAAGTGGAGGTGGTTGGGACTTAGGAGCCGACTGTGGGAGTAAATAAAAAGGGAGAGGGATGTTTTGATTTTCACGCTAGAACAAAGCGAAAAAGTTTGGATGGTAAGAGCGGGACTCAAGTAGCAGCAAGTACGGTGCATGTGGTGCACCGTTCTTGCAACTATCTTCTAAAGACAGCCAATAGAGTGAACCGCTTCTGTAAAGAAAATAGCATGACCGGTTGGTGCCGTGCACCGCTCCTGCTAAAGGGCAATCATCATGAGCGGTGGAAGACACCAATCGTTCCTGCTATTTGCCCTCAGCAGGAGCGTTTCTTGGCAAACACCGCTCCTACAAATAGCAGGAGCAGTTGGTGCCGTGCACCGCTCCTGCTAAGCTTACAGTAGGAGCGGTGCAATTCGTAGGGCTCACCCTGAACACAACTGGAGCGGCTCATAATTAGAGCCGCCGCTCCTAATGTTATTTGGGTGGCGTTCATGTATCAAGTTTTTGTACCGGTGTATTACGAAATAATCCCACAAGCAATAGCATCGAGACATCATCCCACACGTATCACGCTGTTCAAATTGATCTATCTGGTAGGTGGAAACGCGACGCCACAATGCTTTCCTGCCTGCTGGGTCCGTTCTTGCCGCCGCTGCAGCCGCCGCTCGGTGGCGTGACGGATCTGGAGACGACGACATCAGCGTGCACCATTGAGGCCGTGAGGCGCAAGCACATCTTCGTGGTACGGGGGCAACAGCCTTCTCAGCCGCTGTCCGCAGCTTCGTCCAGTCCGCCACCTTCAAGGTCGGCGGCTACGACTGAACCATCCGCTACTTCCCCTGCGGGGACGGCGAGGGCGCTACACCCGACTTTGTGGTGTTCGGTGCTCCAGACTCCGGGTGCCGAGGCACAGGCGTTGTGCGACCAGGCCCTAGTCAGCCGGCACCTCGACGTGCCAAATTTGGTGTCGCGGATGGAGCACGCCATATTCCGCCATGGCGGCGGCGGCAGCCATCGCGCTCCGTGCCTGGGGTCGAGCATGATCGCGGAGAGGAGCACGCTAGAGGAGCCAGTGTCACCGTACATCCGCAACGACAGCATTCGGATCGAGTGCATAGTCACTAGTCACCGTCACTTCAGGAAAAAGGTTTTTTTTTTCATGGGCTAAGCCGGCCGACGAAAAAGTCCGACGGAAAAAAGTCACACGAAAAAGTGCGATTTTTCGTGGGCTTTTGTTGCAGCCGACAAAAAAAAGACTTTTTCGTGGGCCAGTCAGCAGCCCACGAAAAAGATTTTTCATCGGCCCCGCCCTTGGCCGACGAAAAGGGACATTTTCGTGGGCCCGTCTACTAGGGGTGCAAGTGGTGTGGATAATTATCCGATCCGATCCGAATCCTAATTATGCGGATATGGAGAATGAGTTTTTATATCCATGCGGATATGGATAATCCGAATCCGATTTACACGTGGATGCGGAATAGGATATGGTATCACGAAAATCCGACGGATATGGAGTATCCGATATTTAAATGCGGATTATCCGATGATTATAATAGGATAATCCGATTAGTTTGACAAGTACGTAAGAGTCAACGATGATTGATTAGTGCCAAAAATACCGTCACTATTATTTTTTTTGTTATTGATGTTTAAACTATGATGTAAACGGTTATACTTTAGTATATAACTTGCTGATCATTGTAAAAAAAACTATATGTAACATGTATTATCCGATATTTTTAAATCCGTATCCGCTCCGACACCGATCCAATTCCGCACCATTTCCGATATCCGAAAAAATCCGTATCCATATCCGTAGCCGAGTAATATCCGCTCCGCTCCGGATCCGACAAAAAAAATAGGATTAGGATATGGAAAAGGCATTATCCGCTCCGATCCGATCCGTTTGCATCCCTACCGTCTACGGCTGACGAAAACGCTTACCAGGCGCTGAGCTTTTTCGGGGGCCTCTCGGCCGGCCCACGAAAAAGCTGGCGCCCCCTGAGAGCCAATGGACCAGCCTCATTGCTCTCCTGGTGTGATGAGTGATTGTTAACGAGCTCAAGCCCTCCGATGGACTGGAGGTAGATGATGAAGACCTCGATGGACTGAGGCAAAAGCCCTCCAATGGACCGGAGGCAATGCTCGGCGTCGGTCGGCCATGGGAGCTCGGTACACGGAGGGGCGGATCGGCAACAGTGGTGTAAGCCCTCTGATGGACCGCGAGGCAACTCCGATGGACTGGAGAAGCCGGGTGCCACCATGGTGCTCCAACCCGAGTGCATGGCGCGAAGGCGTGCGAGGGAGGCTTTGGCGGCTTCGGCTCAAAACCGCCACCCAAGCTACCCAAGGCTTGGTGAGTTGGGCCACGACTCGCCAAGATAGAGAAGATGGGCCAAGTCCAGCCCAGACGGAGACTTCCTAAAGTTTCCCGGTTTCTGACTTCAAAACCGGGGGTGCAAAGGCGAATTAGACTACTGGCCATGTGGAGAACATCTGAAGATTGCGTGGAAGCTAAGAAGATCAAGTCTTTATCGTGGTCGTCCGTACCCGATATTTCGGGTTCTTTTCTGTTTTAGCCCTTCCGGGCGTTTCTAGTGTTAGGGGTCTATGCGTAAAAATGCCAAAACTGAACCGGTGTATAAATAGCCTAAGAGCTGGTCATTAGAGGGAGTCTTGGCAGCTAGGTTTTCATTTGCTTTGTGTAATTTTCGTCCTCAAGCTTTGAGCTCCAAGTTTAGGAGGGTTAGGATGAGATCTAGCCTCCAAATCAAGAGGGAAGGTGAGGGTGGTTGCTTGAGACAAAATCTTTTATTGTAATCTGACCTAAGACCTCTTTTGAGGCTCATAATCGAAGTGGTTTCGTGCAGCAATTTTGTGTGCTTCTCCTCCCTTTGTTCTCTTTGGTTTTTGGCTTCAATCCTTGGCCTTTTGGATGTTTGTTTTGGCTAAGGTTGAATCCTTTGTTTTTCTTATGCTTTGGACTTGCAAGGATGTGGAGATTATGTCTTAGAACATCTCAATCCCAAAAGATTGCCACGAGCAAGTTGTTCTTGAGCTTTTCCCTTCTTGCCCAAATATTCACCTCTTCACGAGATCTGAAATTCCCGCTAATCCCGTGATCTTTTGGGAATAGAGTTGGAATGGGGCTAGGATAGCCTGTGCCAATTTTCGTGATGTTTGGAGAAGGTTTGGTCAAGTTTCGGATTGCTTTTGTGTGAGGTTTCCTGCTGTCCAGTTTTCCTGCTGGTTCTGTCTATCTTCAAGCCTTGTTTGGTTTAGGGAACAAACCTTCAAATTTTGGGCTGAAATTTTGTGGAGCTCTTTATCAGTGAATCATAAAGCTCCCATAAAAATTTCAGATCATTTGGAGGTGTTTTGACCAGGTTTTGGTATTTTTCTTTTTGGGTTAGTATGTCAGTTTTTAACCACCGGCCACCGGACGGTCCGGTGGCTCTAGGAATTTTATTCCTTGTCCAATTGAGCTGAAAATTTGTGGAGTTGTTCCTTGACCCTTATTAACTTTCAGTAAAAATTTTATAATTTTTGGAGTTGGTTTGATAGGGTTTTGATTCGAATCTTTTTGGAGTGTCAGGCTGTAAGCACCGGACAGTCCGGTGGTCACAACTTGCTCCAATTGGCCTGAACTTTTTTGGAGTTGTTCCCTATTGCCTTGTGAATGTGTGGTAATTTTGGGAGATTTTTTGGAGCTTTTCTCGAGGGGTTTTGAGATTTTTCTTTGCAGCCCTGTCTGTCTGAAATCTGCAGTTCTCCAGAGTTGGTTCCTTTTGCACTCTTTTTCTTAGCCATTTGAGTGTGTGCTTCCGCTTGGTGCTTGGTACGTATCTGTTCAGTGGACGGTACCAAGCACGTGTTGTGAGCTAGATATGTATCCTCTCAGTGGACGGTGTCTAGTTTCGTTGTGGGCGTTGTTTCTGTTTTGCACTGCGGTGGGGGTTTGAGTTTAAGTTTTCAAGTACTCCTATTCACCCCCTCTAGTCGCACGCCTCGGTCCTACAAGTGGTATCAAAGCCGGTTAGGTTTCCCATACCTTAACCGGTGAAGAAACCGTAGCGACTATGACTTACTCTGGGAAAATTCCCGTCCTTGGCTCCGATGGCTATCCCTATTGGAAGGGTAGGATGGAGGTGTTCCTCGTTAACCAGAGTCAGGACATATGGGATGCTACTCATAGTACGACTTTTGTGGTGCTTCCAGTCGCTGAGCGTACTACGCAGGATATCGTGGCTCAGCATGAGGCGAATGCCAAGACTGTTAACTTTCTATTCTCCAGGCTTGGTCCTATGGATTATGAGAGAGTGAGTCACCTTAAGACTAGGCGTGAGATGTGGTCACTGCTTAGTGCACACCATGAGGGTACTGCGACGATTAAGGCTAGGCTTGTGGAGACTTACCGGCGCGAATATGAGAATTTCGTCTAGAAGCCGGGAGAGTGAGTAGACGACTTGTTTGGTTGCTTTCAGTCGATCATCAACAAGTTGCGTGTCAACTCTGCCCCCGCTGTCCTCCCATATACCGATCATCAGCAGGCTGTCAAGTTGATGTATGCTTTGGACAGAAAAATATGGGAGATCAATGTGAACTCAATCATTGAGTCGGCAGGGTATGATACGACTAGAGTAGAGGCGCTCTATGGTAAGCTCAAGGCCACCGAGGTAGATTACAAGATGAAGGATTCCCTCGCTTGTACAGGTTCTAAGAGTCTGGCCTTGGCTACCCCTTCTAGTGAGTCTGTCACTAACTCCATGTTACACAACTTCTCGTTTTCTGCTTTGATGTCTATTACAAAGGAGCAGCTACCGACGCTTGGGGATGATGAGTTGTGTCAGGTGTCTAGTCGCTCTCAGCGCGCCTATGACAACCGGATGAGCAAGAAGAGGGGAGAGCGACCCAAGTGCTTCGAGTGCGGAGAGGTCGGCCACTTCATCGCCGAGTGCCCCAACAAGAACGACTACTACAAGAAGGGTAAGAGCTACTCCCGCGACTCCGACAAATACCACCCCGGCAAGGCAAGTTTTGACAAGCACCGCTCCAGCAAGCACGGCTTCGGCAAGTGCCCCTTCGGCAAGAAAAACTTCCGGAAGGCTTTCAAGAGCTACTAGAAGGACAACCGGAAGCGGGACAAGGCCTTCTTCGCCGAGATCGGGTTCTGCAGCAGCAGATCTTTGTCCTCTTCGTCCTCGTCGAGCTCAAGCGATGAGGAGATCACGTACAGGAAGGACAAGAGGAACGATCAAGGCGGTCCAGCTGGCTTGTGCTTCGTCTCCACCAAGTCCAGGCGCAAGAACAAGGACAACAGGAGCTCGGTTTGCTCCATGGCGCTTGAGGATAAGGAGAACAAGGATGACGGCAGCAACTCTTCTTCCGATGATGAGGTAACTCCTGAGCAAGCCAAAATCCTTGAGATGCTAGAGCAGAACAACCGGGAACTTAAGACCCAGGATAAGATGCTGGAGAAGGCAGTTAAGAAGCTGCAGAAGTTAAAAGCCCAACTTGTTGAGGCTTTAGAGGAGAATGAGAGGTTGAGGAGTGTGAGACCCCAACCCAGTGAGATTGAGTGCCCTACCTGCGAGTCTTTCATGACGGAGCTTGGTGACCAGAGAGATAGGTATGCCAAGCGGGTAGAGAAGATAGATGAGCTGAAGGCTGAGCTAGGCAAACTCCAGTCCAAACTGGATGAGCCTACTTTGAGTGGAGAGCTTGAGTGTGAGTCTTGCCCCTGCCTAGCTAGAGAGCTAGCTGTTCTGAAGGGAAAGTTTGAGGGGCAGCTCATGGAGCTTGAGGAGCTTAGGGCTAGACCTACGCTTTTGGGTGCGTGTATGGTCTGTCCTACCTTGAGAAGTGAGTTAGAGCAGTTGAGAGCTGACTTTGAGGTGCTTTCAGCACCTACTGACACTTGTGAGAACTGCCTAACCCTTAGGATGCAGCTGATGGATAGGGATGCCACTATTAGGAAGTTGGAGAAAGCTATTGTGGTTCCCTCCCTAGACTGTGACACCTGTGCTGCCCAGACTGTGGTTCTGGAGAATCTAAGGGAAGAGATGTTGTCTTTGCAAAATGACAATAAAAAGTTGAGAGAGGTGCTGAGTTGGGTATATACTAGGCAACCCCAACTAGAGATGATCATAGAGAGCACCAAGAGAGCCGAGAGTGAGACAAGTGGTGTTGGGTTTGGAGAGTGTAGCACTTCAGGAGAGAAGAGTGCCCCAGTTAAGATCAAGATTGAACCTACCCAGCCAGGTGAGACTGTTGATGGGGTTTACCATGAGCCACCCAAGGCTGCCCCGAAGAAGCAGTACTGGACACCCAAGCCTTCCAAGGCTAAGCTGAACAAGATTGTTGAGGAAGAGCTTAAGCCCAAGGGCAAAAAGCCAGTCCAGCAGCCTGAGCCACCCAAGGCCACACCACCTAAGCCCAAGTCCCAGCCTAACCCAGTTCATAGGAGGCCTGTCTACCACTGTGAGTTTTGCCAGCGGAATGGCCACCGAGAGGAGTTTTGCTTCAGGAGGAAGAGGGTTGAGAGGCAGGAGAGAGCTTGGGGAAACCAGGATCAGTTCTACCAGGGTGGTAGGCAAGATCCTCCCCACCGCGGTGAGATGAGAGACCGCTTTGCCGGTGGTGAGAGAGGAGGCGGCTTTCAGGCTCGTGCTCCTGGTGGTGAGAGACGCTTTACCAGCCGAGCTCCTAGTCATTTTCAGCGCGGCTATGGACCTCGTGACCGAGGCTTTGAGAGAGCTTTCGAGGGTTCACGCTTTGGAGGTCGTGGTTACCCTGATCGTCGTGATGATTTCTTTGATTGTGCTTACCCCACTTTTGAGCAGATGGCTCGGCACTGGTACAGCAGTTTTGGGACTAACCCCAGTGCCGGACCGTTTGCTCACCGCCGTTTTACTTGACTTTACAGGATCGAGGCATGGAGGACGTGTGGATCATGGACTCCGGTTGCTCTAGGCACATGACAGGGCACCGCAAGTGGTTCTCCAGCCTCAACCCCGTAAGCACCAAGGAGTACATCACATTCGGGGACAATGGTCAAGGTAAAGTGATGGGTGTTGGTTCTATTTCGCTCTCTGCTAAGCTTTCCCTAAGAGAAGTTGCCTTTGTCCAGAATTTGGGGTTCAATTTGGTTTCTGTTTTGCAACTTCTCGATGAAGGATTTGAGGTTCGTTTTAAGAAAGGTGCGTGCTGCGTTCTTGATGCTGAGGAGACCCTTGTTTGCTCTTTGCTGCCTTTTGGTCAGGTTTTTAGGGTCGACCTCACATCTGTTTCTGGCCCTGCGCGCTGTTTGGTTGCTAGTCCTTCTGCTAATATATGGAAGTGGCATAGGAGACTTAGTCACTTGAGCTTTGATCTGCTAGTCAGATTAAGTTCAATGGGCCTAATCCGAGGATTGCCCAAATTGAGAGCTGAGAAGGACTTAGTTTGCCACCTCTGTCGTCATGGCAAGATGGTTGCCGCCTCTCACATTCCTGTGTCTCAGGTTATGACCTCCTATCCGGGTGAGCTACTCCATATGGATACAGTAGATCCCGCTCGGGTAGCGTCGGTCAGTGGGAAGTGGTACGTGCTTGTCGTTGTGGACGATTTTTCGCGGTTCTCGTGGGTATTTTTCATGGAGTTTAAGGATGAGGCGTTTGGTTTTGTTCGGGATCTGGTACTGAGGTTGAGAAACGAGAGTCATAAGGCCATGAGGGCCATTCGCAGTGACAATGGCGGAGAATTCAGAAACTCTCGTTTCGAAAACTTCTGTCGTGACCTAGGTCTTGAACACCAGTTTTCTTCTCCATATACCCCTCCGCAGAACGGTGTTGTGAAACACAAGAACCGCACACTTGTTGAGATGGCACGGACGATGCTCGATGAGCATAGGAGTCCGAGGCGCTTTTGGGCTGAGGCAGTGAATACGGCCTGTTACATTGCGAACCGGATTTTCTTGCGAGCTTTCCTTGGGAAGACCTCGTATGAACTTTGATTTGGTAGGCAGCCCAGCGTCAAGCATTTGCGAGCGTTTGGCTACAGGTGCTTTGTGCTGAAGAAGGCGGGGCATTTGGACAAGTTTGAGTCTCGTTGTCTAGATGGGATTTTTCTGGGGTATGCTTCTAGTTCTAGGGCTTTTAGTGTGTGGACTTTAGAGGCCAAGCAAGTTGTTGAGACTTGTGAGGTTTCTTTTGATGAAACTATGCCCTGCACAACCCCTGCCTTTGAGCTTTCAGGTGATGATGAAGAAGGCGCCCCCATCTTTGAGGATGAGGAAGGTGCAGTTAATGATGGTGATGCAGGAGCCACTGCACCGGCTGCAGCTCCTGCCCCCTCTGCTACGAGCTCAGATGATGAAGGAGGACCCTTGCCCACGGCTTCCTCCTCACTTCCCTGACCGCAAGCTCATGCCGAGGCTGGACCCGCTGAGGACGCAGGGGAGGTGACCTCCGAGATTGTACCATCTCGGTAGGTCCAGCGGGATCACCCTCCACACAGGATGATTGGAGATATTCACCAGCGTGTCACACGCTCTTCGGTTAACTCTCTAGCCTTTTTTTCCCACTCTGCATATGTTGCTTCTTTTGAGCCCCGGGATGTGTCACATGCATTATCTAATCCTAACTGGGTGAACGCCATGCATGAGGAGTTGGAGAACTTTGAGAGAAACCATGTCTGGGATTTAGTTGAACCTCCACCAAACTGTCGCCCTATAGGTACCAAGTGGGTTTTCAAGAACAAACAGGGTGAGGATGGGATGGTTGTAAGGAACAAAGCGAGATTGGTAGCCCAGGGTTTCTATCAGAAGGAGGGGATAGATTATGAGGATACCTTTGCCCTGTAGCTCGTTTGGAAACCATTAGGATTTTGCTTGCCTTTGCGGCCTCTAAAGGCTTCAAACTGCAGCAAATGGATGTCAAGTCTGCTTTCCTGAATGGGTTCATAGCGGAGGAGGTATATGTGAGACAACCTCTTGGCTTTGAGAGTGCTAGATTTCCAGACCGGATGTATAAGTTGAGGAAAGCCCTTTATGGTCTGAAGCAAGCTCCTAGAGCTTGGTATGCTAGGTTGAAGAGTTTCCTGCTCAAGTCTGGGTTTGTGATGGGTTCAGTAGACAAGACCTTGTTTTTGTTGAGTCGTGGCGATGACACCCTGATAGTTTAGATATATGTTGATGACATAATCTTTGGTGGTTCATCTCACGCTTTGGTGTCTAGTTTTGCTGAACAGATGAGCAGGGAATTTGAGATGAGTCTTATGGATGAGCTCCAGTTCTTCCTCGGGCTGCAGATCAAGCAAGGCTATAAGGGTACCTTCGTCCATCAAGCCAAGTACATAAGGGACATACTCAAGAAGTTTAACATGGGTGACTCTAAACCCATGACAACTCCTATGAGTATAAACACGGCGCTTGATGCTGATGAAGATGGGGAGGCGGTGGACCAGAAGGAATTTCGAGGGATGATCGGCTCACTTCTGTACCTGACGGCGACCAGGCCGGACATTCAGTTCGCGGTCTGTCTTTGTGCGCGCTACTAGGCTTCTCTTAGGACTTCTCACCGTCAAGTGGTGAAGCGCATTTTCAGGTATCTGAAATTTACTCCTGAGCTTGGTCTTTGGTATTCCTCGGGTTCTTCTCTTTCTCTTAGAGGGTTCTCAGATGCTGACCATGCTGGCTGCCGGATTGATCGCAAGTCAACCTCCGGCACATGCCAATTCTTAGGAACCTCTCTTGTCTCTTGGTCCTCCCGCAAGCAAGCTAGTGTAGCTCTTTCCACCACTGAAGCAAAATATGTTGCTGCTGCTAGGTGCTGCTTCCAGCTTTTATGGATGAAAGCCACCCTTAGTGATTTCGGCCTTAGGTTTGGTAGAATCCCTCTTCTAGTTGACTCTACTTCTGCTATTTCTGTAGCTAAAAACCCCGTTTTGCACTCTAGAACAAAACACATAGACGTGAGGTTTCACTTTCTGAGAGATCACTATGAAAAGGGAGATATAGACTGATACATGTAGTATCAGCAGACCAGTTGGCCGATATCTTTACCAAGCCCCTAGAGTTTGACGCTTTTACGCGTCTAAGAGGTGAGCTTGGAGTGTGCTATCCCTTTTAGTCAGGGATAGAGTGCTATTCCTTTTAGTAAGGAATAACTTCTGTAGTTTAAATTTTGCTTTTATCTTGCTTTTATTTCTCTTTGTCTCTTTTGCATATTGTATCATATCATGCATTGCATTGTATCATATGCATTTTCACTTCACTAGCACTAGTGCTCTTTTGGAATGCAGAGTTAGTACTTGCTTGTGCTAGATGGTACAGTGCTTGCTTGATCATGGTTGGCTAAGCTTTCTTGAGTCTATTGAATACTAATTGTGAGCTAAGTCATTTTATTCTTTGTAAATCAAAAACCATGATCACCACTTGATTTGGCTACCTCGCATATGTAGGATTGTTGAATGCTATGCTATCTTTTCATACCTGGATATGCTAGTTGTATGCCTTTGCTAAGTAAATGCCAAAGCTTTTCTGACACCTTGCTTAAATTGAAATCTGAATCAAAATGCTTACAAGTTTGTCTTATATGATGAATTGAGAAAGATTCAGGTGGGTTTGCTTGTCACACTGATCTAGTTCGAGACAGCTTGCCTTTGCACTTTGGCGTGAACTTGGACTAAGCTGTGTATGACCAAAACCTTGTCTTAAGCTTCTAATGGTTATATAACCTAGGCTTGGCATTGGTTGGTAAGAAGTGGCAAAAGACAAGTAAATAACCCCTGGCACAAAAAGAACTTTATGAATACAAATGTCTAAATCTGAAATTTGCAAGTCTCTAAAATGCTTATGACTGGTTGTATATGCTTTGGTTGAGAGTAGCACACCTTGTATGCATTGCTAGCATCTTGCTGTTCATGCCTATCTTGCTAGGTCCTATTCATGTCGGTGATGCTTTCTTTTCGATAACCCTGAAAAATAAGCTTGCTCTTTACATGTGTAAGATAGATTCATTTGAGCTAGTTGTATGCTTTCTTGCCCTCACTTGCTCTGTATGCTAGAACTTATGATTACTAGCTTTACATTCCTTCTGAGCTCTTTCAGTTACACTCCTTGCATTTCATGGCATACTTTGAGGGGAGTTGTCTAGTTCTGGGGGAGTTGAGTTCAAAGAACCCTTGATATGTCCATTGTCAACAAGGGGGAGAAATTTGGGAAGAAATTAGTGTACTTCCAAAGGGAGAAGTCTTAAAATATGGACAAAGGGGGGAGAACTCAGGAGAAGTTTTAGTTGAGGGGGAGCTTTGCATTCATTTTGCATTTGTGAGGATGCATTTCAGGGGGAGTTTGAGCTTTTAGCATGCTCTTTGCATCGGTGCGTTGAGCCTTTTACCTCTGTCTTGAGGAGCCGATGTTTTTGTTTTTCGTTTTGCTTCAAGCTGCCTTGTGTTTTGCCTTTGTTTGGTTTTGGGCAGTTTGAGCATTTCTTTTCTTTTTTCTTTCTTTTTCTGTTTTACGCTTTTCTTTTGTCTTTGTTCTATTTCAGGTTATAGGTTGGAGATGTATTGATAATGCACTCATCAAGGGGGAGATTGAGAGCCAATGGATCGGCCTCATTGCTCTCCTGGTGTGATGAGTGATTGTCAACGGTACAAGTCCTCCGATGGACTGGAGGCCCTCCGATGGACTAGAGGTAGAGGAGATGAAGACCTCGAGGACTGAGGCAAAAGCCCTCCAATGGACCGGAGGCAAGTCTCGGCGTCGGTCGGCCATGGGAGCTCGGTACACGGAGGGGCGGTTCGGCGACGGTGGTGTAAGCCCTCCGATGGACCGCGAGGCAACTCCGATGGACTGGAGAAGCCGGGTGCCACTGTGGTGCTCCAACCCGAGTGCATGGCGCAAAGGCGTGCGAGGGAGGCTTTGGCGGCTTCGGCTCAAAACCGCCACCCAAGTTCAGATGACTTGGTGGGTTGGGCTCCGACTCGCCAAGATTGAAGATTGGGCCAAGACCCGGCCCAGGAAGCCTGCAGAATAAAGTTTCCCGGTTTCTGACTTCAAAACCGGGGGAAGTTTTCGGACTACTGGCTACGTGGCGCACATCCAAGCGAGGCGTGGAGAAGAAGAAGATCAAGCCGTCATCGTAGTCGTCCGATTGTATCTTTTCGGTTTGGCCCCCTCCGGGCATTTTTAGAGTAGGGGTCTTAATGTAATTGTGTCGTTTAGGGCCTAGGGTACAAATAGACTTGAGAGGCTCCCTTAGAGCTTATCTTGGCAGCCACAAACCCTAGGATTTTCTAACCCTAGCAGCCAAGGTCCAAAGAGAAGAAATAGAGAGGATTAGCTAGGAGATGAGTGCCTAGTTTAGTCTAATCTTGTCTTTAGTGGGAGGATGAAGGCAGGTAGGCTCTAGAGAACTTTTGTAATCTGATTTTATGAATTAATCCAAGGTTCCTTGTTAAGAAATTCTTTGTCCTAGAGCAGCAATTTCGTTCCTCCCTCTTTGCCCCCTTTCTAGTCTCGTTTTTGATCCCGTTTCTTGGATTTTGGCTCGTTTTGTGTTGTCCAAGGATGAGATCTTTCTTTTGCCGGTATTATGCCTTGCTAGGACGTGGTAACTCATGCTAGCCTTGTGCTAGAATCTTTCAATCACGAGCAAGGGTTGTTCTTGGTATTTTTCGTCTTTTCGGTCTTTTTCCACCATCTCCGCGAGATTTGCAATTCCTGTAAGTCCCTAGATCATTTTGAGTTGATTCTTTGGGGGTTTACTTTGGAATGGATTCAAGATCCTCTGTGCAAATTTTCGTAGAGTTTGGTTGAGTTTTAGTTTGGATTTGGTCGTTTTTTGGTGGGTTCGTGGGTTGTTTTCTCAGTTCTAGACTCGGGCCAGCAGCGAGAACTGACCGGACAATCCGTCCGTTTGTCCGGTCTCTTCAAGCGGATTGTCCGGTCTGTGTGACGGAGAAACCGAGGTTCGGCCACCTCGTGTGAGTGTCTCAGGTTTGTTTGTCCGGTCTTTTGTCTGGTTTGCCAAACCGGACTGTCCGGTCTGCTGTTTTTCTGCGTGCGTGGTTCGTTTCTTTCTCGTTTTGTCCGGTCAGGTCTTCTGGGGAAGACCGGACTGTCCGGTCTGTTGTTCTCTTCGGTACTTAGCGAGTTGAGTTGATTTGTCCGAAGCTTTGTCCGGTCAATTCTTTTGGTTGAGACAGTATTGTCCGGTCTAGTGTATTTAGGACTGTTTTTGCGTGTTTCTTGCTCCGCTTGCTTTGGAGTTTGTTTTTCTTGGTTTCTTTGGTTTTTTGGAGTGTTGTGGTTTGCTTCAAGCTTGTTTTGTGTCAACCACTGCATGCCCATACTCTTCACTCACTGTTCTTAAGTGAGGCACACTTCGGTGTGTTGAGTGGCTAGTGTGCGACGCTTGCAAGCATTGTAGCTTGTCTTGTTTTGTTTGTGCTTTGTTGTTCTTGCTTGCTTTGATGGTGCTTTAGTGTGTTTGCTCGTTTAGGTGTAGTTTGGTTGCTCATCTTACGTCCTTTTCTTTGGGCGTTATTTCGAGTGCTTCCGCTTTCCACCCGATACGTATCTGTTCAGTGGACGGTATCGGGTGTGCGTGTGTTTTCGTGAGAGCGCACTTTGGGGGTTTGAGTTTGAGTTTTTCAAGTGCTTCTATTCACCCCCTCTAGTCGCACGTCTCGGTCCTACATAGTCGAGCGGCGGAGCCCCTGAGTCGATGGGGCGGTCGGTGAGGCAGTTGGCTAGTGGGAACAACATCCACTAGTCAAGCGGCGGAGCCCTCGAGCTGATGGGGCGGTTAGCAAGGCAACAACATCCACTAGTCGACCGGCGAAGCCCCCGAGCCGACTCAGCATGTTATTGGCGTGGACTTTGCATTGGCATAAAAAATACTTTCCTGAAACAATAAATAGGAGACAACCCGAGTAGTATTTTGAGGAGAGAAAATATACTCAAATAATATCGAAGTGGCAGAGCAAGGAAGTTGGATAAACAGCTTATGTGCATGCATAAATAAACCCTAAAATAACTTAGCTGACAGCATATGGTCGAGTGGCTTTGTTTGGATTCCGAATAAAACATCTGATGCACGTTGCCAGCCAGGCGGTGGAGCCCCCGGGTCGACGCAGTCCGGCAATATTTGGGGACATATAGGTCCGTTGTTGACATCACTTCAGGGGTGCTCGGTTAGAAGAGCCGAGTTATTAGAACCACACTGTTTATTCAGGGGTGCTCGGATAGGAAAGCTGAGTTCTTGGTACCGCACGGCTCATTCAGGGGGGTGCTCGGTTAGGAGAGCCGAGTTCCTGTGAGCGATCAAACTATGCATGCTGGCTTATATAATGCGACTTGGTTGTCAGGTTTACATAATGTGGCTTGGTTATCGCTGGCTTACATAATGCAGTTGTCCTTGACGCTTTGCAGAGAGGCTTACATAATGACTGTCGATTTTCGCCGGCTTACATAATGCAGCTTGGGTGCCGCCGAATGCAATCGTGCTGGTTGACCCCTTTCGCAGATGATGATCGGGTTTATTCAACCCACTTGGTTTGAAGAGCCAAGTGCCTGTGACAACTCTGTTGAGGCATAGAAGCGTCGTAATTGCTTATGCTAGCGCAAGTTAATACTTTTCTAAAATAATAATTAGGAAAATATACGACTACTAGTGTTTGCAGAGACAATATTCAAATATAAATAATATCGAAGTGATTAAATCGAGCCAAACTGAAAGGCGAAAAATAATTAGCATACTTAAATGCATAATTTTAAAATAACTTAGCTGTTTGGAATTTTGTCGACTGATTCGTAATGAGTCAGAGGGTGACGCAGCTTGCTAACGTCATAGTCCGACTGGACTTAGCTTGGTACAAGAAACTGGTTAGCGGAAACAATATATGCGCATTGCAAGTGTACGATGTATTGAAGAATTCCCAAGTGGCCAATAAAAATCCAAGTGGTATTCCAGAGATAATCCAGGTGATCCATAAATAAAATAATCCATGTGATCCATGAATAATGCAATTAATCCAATAGCTCGGATATTCCAGATATAATTCAATCGTGATCCAATAACTGGATAATTAAGAAATAATCTAATAGATCCACAGTCGGATGACTTGGATTGAATGACTTACTCCGGTTAGTTGATGAATTATACCCCTTCGCCAGCAGAAGACTTGGTGTATTCCTAGCGGAAATTTAGAGCAGGAGACAATCGACAATTGTGCAGGTATGCTGCTTCAGGACGTTGTAGATTTTTGCGCCGACCTAAAATATTTCTCTGAAATAATAATCATAGACAATTCGAGTAGTATCAACCGGATGAGATGGTCGAGTAGACAGATGAGGATTGATTAACGTAATTAGATGTATATAATTTAAATGAAACGACTTAGCTGTTTGGTAGCTATTTGGGGTACGCCCATTGGTTTGGATCTGTGTCAAGTAGACGTCGTTAGCTGCCGAGGAGAGACCAACAGCCATACTGACGCTTGTATTCGGGTAGGTCAACCACGCCATGCTGGTCCAAAGGTGGTGCTTGGAGTTGCATCGCCCTGGACTCCGTACTGTTTTCCATTGCTGATAGCCTCATTGAAGATCCATCTAACGCAGGAGCAGACCATCTTGAAGTCTACGTCAGTCCTGATCCTCGACTGATCTGGACTGTAATTCGATCGGGTTCCATGCTTGGACGTGACGTGACAATATGAGAAAAATAGGAAGGCACGGAGCCAGTACTGATTGGAACGAACCGCAATCATCATGACTCGGATTTCAAACCCATCGGCGCCCGCGCTCAAGCCCGCGGCGGCGGCTCCGCTCCCGCTCGCCCGGCAACCGCGCCGCCGCGCGCCCGGCTCACGCGCTGGCCGGAGGCCGCACCGGCACCCATGCCCACTGTTCGCCTAAACGGTCATTTAGCTCGTTTAAACACCGTTTAAGCGCTAAACAGTGGCTCACCGTTTCCGTTTAATTGGCTATTTACACCGTTTAAACCCATTTAAACGACCGTTTAGCACCGAATAATGGCTAAACAGTGGGTGACCGACTGTTTACTGTTTACCGTTTAGGCTAACACTGCCCGTGCCCAAGCCCGCCGCGGCGGCCGGGCGCCCGGCGCCCTCACTCCTGCGCTCGGAGGCGGCGTCGATGCCCACGCTCCCGCCTGCCTGACGCACGCGCTCCCGCCCGCACCGGAGGAGTCGCGCGTGCAGGCGAGCACAACTGGCGTGGCTGCTGGTGGCCTGGCAAGCGGGTGCAGGCGCGGGCACGCGAGCCCGGCGGCGAGTGAGCGCGGACACGGACGGTCGGACGCGCGGGGCTGCCGGCGGCGGGGCGCGCAGAGCTGAGGAGCGAGCGAAATTTATCCTGTCCACCTTGGTGAACAGAGTTCACTGTCCACCCATCTTTGTTGGTGCTGTAGATTGCTATTTGGGTCTAATTGGCGCAGTTTCTTTTCTCTTCCTCTAGGCCCAGTTTTTTTTATCTTTCTCTCCTATCGCAGCATCGTCACACGCGTTTTTTTTTATTTAAAGCTGTACACGTTCCTTTCTGTTTTGCATAGGTTGTTACAAATCACTTTTTGGTTCATTCTCCATCCTCATTTGAGATTTTTGTGTGCCTTTATGTTTCCTTTTCGTGTTTCTTTTTTCTTCTTTCCTTTTTTATTTTTCTTTTTAATAGTATAAATATATTATTAAAAAATCTATAATGTTGTTACGTGCACGGTAGCTGCACGTATGCATGTAAGTTTGATTTATTTTTTCTCTCTTCTCTCTTTTTTATTATTTCTCACATCTATCTATACGTATAAAGATGAATGACTTGGTATTGAAATTTATATAGCTAGTTTCACCCTATAATATCAGTTGAACTATAGGGTATTCCAATAAAAATGTATTATGTTTATGATTTGATTTAAATCACGATTTGTTCTTATGTATTTCTATTCTCACATTTAATCGTCTCATAGCAACGCGAAGACATATACCTAACTATTATTATATAAAACCATGACGCTATTACGTGTATGTCAATTGCAAACATACATTTGTGTTGATTTCTTTTTTCTCTCTTTTTTCTTCTTTATCATTTCTCGCATAATGCACATATATTTGTGTCTATTCCATTCCACCTCAAATGCCCTGCAAATTATAAAAAAGATTTTGTAGTAATTGATCTCCTAGATATCTATTTGTGCCTTGTTCAACTCAACATTTCTTTCTATTCTTCTGCTTGCACTGTTTTTACTTGCGCAAAATTTTTCGGTCTATACATCCCTTTTCTTTTACGTATAAGTGTATATTGTCTCTTGTCTTATCCATTTCTATGCATAAGTTTTTCTTTTAGTTTTTTCTATACTCTAGTGTGTCTATGTGTGCATGTTCACGGATGTGTTTCTTTCTTTTGTTTTATATTTTTTACCATGGTGTGTGCCTTTATTATTCTAATATTTTCTTTCGACTTTGATTTTCCATTTTTATTTATATTTTATATTACTATTTTATAGATCCTATTCTACTATAAAATATTTAGAAGCTACAAGTTTTATTTATGAGATATATAGTTTTATTTATTAAATTGGATTGCCTTTTCGATAAAATAGAATATTTTATTAAAAATCATAGAATATTTGGAGGTAGAATATTTCATCCTATATATTGGAATATTTTTTTGTGAAGTGGAATATTTTTCATGTGAGGATAGAATATGGCGTTTCGAATCTAAAATATTTTTTCTAAGGAAATAGAATATTCCTCTTTTGAAAGTAGAATATTATGCCAATGAAGTTAGAATATTACTCTGGTACACATCAAATATCGGTTTTTTCTGAATATCTTATCTGAAAAATAACTTTTATATTTTCCCTAAATATATTCATGTGTTGCCTTGTTTTGAAGGTTTTATTTCTAGGAACACAATAATGCAATCGGAATTTGATTTGAACTTATTGTTTGGTGGATATAACATTTTTATTTTGATGTTTGTGTAGGATCCACGTAATGACGATAGAGGGCGGTAACCCACCCTTACTCTTCTTTTTAGATTGTTTGTTGGGCTTAATATGGCATAATAACCCAGTGAATTGATTTTTGTTGTGTTTTCTCTATTGCTCATCGGTTCACACACCATGTCATATTTTTTTCGCTTTTCTTTCCGTTGCTGTACGGTATGCCTATCCGTGTTTTTTGGTTTGTTTTAGATATATAGTTTTTGGGGTCTACCAAACACCTTTTTTTGGATAAAATTTAATGGCATTTTCAATATTTTCAAATTTCTCCAAAATATTATCTTGAAACTAGAAAAATATTGTATTAAAATAAGAGCCTATAATGTCAATCTTGAAGCAAGTAAGGCTGCGCGAGAGGTGTGGTCTTTGTTGGGCCTAAACATTAGCCGCACCTACATATCTACATTCCTGGGTTCCCACAATCTAGGCCATACAGACATATTTGCTTCTTTTGCAGTGACCTAGTTGCGTAGCTTGGTTCTTTTGCTGCCTAGAATTTTGTAGTGTTGAGTACGTACAGGAACGACACGCCACATTCACATTTCGACCGGAGACTCCACTCGATCACTTTCTTTGATTTGAACGTAAAAAATTAGCGGTCACTATGCTAATTAAATGTCAGGTCAATTGTACACTCGATCTATGGAAAAATAATAATGTTCTGTGATAAAATCATTACGACACTGTCATTAGTGTGTTATGACAAGAAGAGTAGGATGCTCCACATACGCTTGGTCTGCAGAACTGTGCGATATGCATGGTGCAGCGTGGTCGTGGGACAACACATGTGTAGGTGCATGGTCCATTCTGCGGCCGGGGCACAAACAAGCGAAGAGAAGTTTGCTCCAAACACTGTGATGGCAGGACTGTACAATAATTCATGTCAACAATGTGCAGTGCTGTGCCCGCGCAGTGTTGTATAGGACACGCGAGGTTGAGATGTCAGGCGTGCTCTAGTCACCATCTTTAGCTAAGAAATATCAGGGTCGATAAAGGCATACAAATAATCATGTAGAGTATGTTGTTTTGTAAATACACGAGGCTTTGTCTTCTATAACAAATATTAAATTAAAGTCAACTAGTAAAATGTCCGTACGTTGCAACGGGAGAAAAAGATCCTTAAGCACATATAGATCAATACATATAAGAATAGGCTCGCAAATAAATTCCATAGTATATTGTTTTGAATTTTCCCTTACAGTGGCCGAAATTTAGGTGGTGTCAGTTTGGTAAGAAATATTATTTTTTGTTTTTCTGCAGTATATAGAACATAAAAAACGGAGTCCATATACGACATGGGTATCCGTTTTCACGTAGACTACTCCTCCCATCTGAATAGGGTTTTCGAATAAATTGTAGGTCATATTGTCCTGACGATGTTGGCAAGATTGTTATTTTAGGTATCTATCGATATATAGAACATCAAAAAACGAAGTCCTTATGCGATTTGGGCATCCATTTTCGCGTGGGCAGCTCCTGCACTCCGGGCTCGCGAATAAATTTTATATCATATTGTTTCAAAGATTTCCGTTGGCTGAAACCGTAAAGTGGTTTTAGTTTGATTGGAAAGGATATTATTTTAGCTTTCCATCGATATATAAATATTGAAAACGGAATCCATACGCGACTTGGGCGTCCGTTTTCGCGTGGGCTCCTTCTACAGTCCGAATCTGGTTCGTATTGGAGCTGTGATTTGGATTATCGAATACATAATGGGGACAGGCTGACCAGCCGGATCCGCATGTCATGTCATGACGGCGCGCCAACTTGCTAAATATTCTAATATGATTTTGCTGTGTAAATCAGTGAATAAATTTGCTTATTTGTATATGTTCGGATCCATTTGTTTCCTTGTTTGGTGCTGCTCAATGAGGTTCCATACATCAATCATATTGAGATAATTTAAATTTCCATAGCAACACACGCACACAGACCTAGTACTAAATATAAATGGGAGATTGGTGTTTATACCCATACTAGCAACTTCAATTGTGTTTTTACTCTCATTTTTAAAACTTTGTGGGTATGCCCCTACGTTTTTAAAATGAAGACCCAGTTTACCCCTATTTGTAACCCTGTTAGGTAAATCTGGTCTAAACCATTTAAAATAAATACAAAAACCTTCTAAAATAGGAGGTAAGACTAGGATGCTCCTTATCCTTCCACCCAAAACCTACTGGAGTCCCACTGGTGAAAAGATGGGCGAAGTATAGTCTAGGCGAGCCGTGAAATGGGGAGACCCGGTGGCGGCGGTACAGTTGCCTGGACACGACCCAGCAGCGGTGGATCAAATATGGGTATTATTACATTTTATTGCACAAAAAAAGGCAAAATCATAAAGGAAATGATGCTCTTTTGGCACCGGAATTGATATTGTCAAGAAAAGTTAACTAAACAGTGGTAAACTATATCTTCGATTTGAAAATGTAAGGGTAAATTCACAAAGTTGAAAAAATGGGGGCAAAAGTACTATTAGACTCCAAAGTGAGGGTATAAACACCAAAGCCCGAATATAAATGTAAGGCTTCAATTCCATCATACTAATTAGCTACAACGAGTGGCCCACATAATAGATTGTATTCTAGAAAACGATACACATCTGACCTACGAGGTAATTTCTAATAGTTCTAGCAATTAGATTTATTATGTTTTTTTAAAAAATTTTCACCATAAAAGGTGAAATAATATAACCCCTAAATTTGTATATAAATTACCTACCATGTCATTATAGAGGCTGAATTATAATAACTCCCAAAATTTGCACATAAACTATCCACCAAGGCACTGTGAAAGATGAATTAAATAGCACCTAAATTTGCACATAAATTACATATATACCATACCATTATTAAACATAAATTAAAGTACCACCTAGATATATATAAATTTCCTATTGTGACAAAATTTAATTTAAAGCATCCCCTAAATTTACATATAAATTACCATGCTATTATAAAAACTAAATGTAAAACTATCTAGAGACTGATATAGACATAGAAGATAAAAAAATTATGTGTATAGATGTTCTATATTAAAGCATGAGCTTATGGTAGATATTGAATAATTACAATTTAGATTAGTTGTGTGACTCAAAACTATATAAATTTCTTATATTTATGTTTCATACTAGCTGGTGCTTGCATGTGGTTGATGTACAAGTGGCCTACCAGTTGCTATGACAAAACTAATGTATTTTTTGTATTAGGCCGATCCAACATTTATTTGGAGACAAAACCATGATTTTAGATATATAGTTTTTCGGGTCTACCAAACACCTTTTTTTGGATAAAAATTAATGGCATTTTCAATATTTGCAAATTTCTCCAAAATATTATCTTGAAACTAGAAAAATATTGTATTAAAATAAGAGCCTATAATGTCAATCTTGAAGCAAGTAAGGCTGTGCGAGAGGTGTGGTCTTTGTTGGGCCTAAACATTAGCCGCACCAACATATCTACATTTCTGGGTTCCCACAATCTAGGCCATACAGACATATTTGCTTCTTTTGCTATGACCTAGTTGCGTGGCTTGGTTCTTTTGCTGCCTAGAATTTTGTAGTGTTGAGTACGTACACGAACGACACGCCACATTCACCTTTCGACCGGAGACTCCACTCGATCACTTTCTTTGATTTGAACATAAAAAATTAGCGGTCACTATGCTAATTAAATGTCAGGTCAATTGTACACTCGATCTATGGAAAAATAATAATGTTCTGTGATAAAATCATTACGACACTGTCATTAGTGTGTTATGACAAGAAGAGTAGGATGCTCCACATACGCTTGGTCTGCAGAACTGTGCGATATGCATGGTGCAGCGTGGTCGTGGGACAACACATGTGTAGGTCCATGGACCATGGTCCATTCTGCGGCCGGGGCGCAAACAAGCGAAGAGAAGTTTGCTCCAAACACTCTGATGGCAGGACTGTACAATAATTCATGTCAATAATGTGCAGTGCTGTGCCCGCACAGTGAAGTGTTGTATGGGACACGCGAGGTTGAGATGTCAGGCGCGCTCTAGTCACCATCTTTAGCTAAGAAATATCAGGGTCGATCAAGGCATACAAATAATCATGTAGAGTTTGTTGTTTTTGTAAACACACGAGGCTTTGTCTTCTATAACTAATATTAAATTAAAGTAAACTAGTAAAATGTCCGTGCGTTGCAACGGGAGAAAAAGATCCTTAAGCACCTATAGATCAATACATATAAGAATAGCCTCGCAAATAAATTTTATAGTATATTGTTTCGAATTTTCCATTACAGTGACCGAAATTTAGGTGGTGTCAGTTTGGTAAGAAATATTATTTTTTGTTTTTCCGTAGTACATAGAACATAAAAAACGGAGTCCATATACGACATGGGTATCCATTTTTACGTAGGCTACTCTTCCCATCTGAATAGGGTTTTTGAATAAATTGTAGGCCATATTGTCCCGACGATGTAGGCAAGATTGCTATTTTAGCTATCTATCGATATATAGAACGTCAAAAACGAAGTCCTTATGCGATTTGGGCATCCGTTTTCGTGTGGGCAGCTCCTGCACTCCGGGCTCGCGAATAAATTTCATATCATATTGTTTCAAAGATTTTCGTTAACTGAAACCGAATTTTAAAGTGGTTTTAGTTTGGTTGGAAAGGTTATTATTTTAGCTTTCCATCGATATATAGAACAGTGAAAACGGAATCCATATGCGACTTGGGCGTCCGTTTTCGCGTGGGCTCCTTCCGCGGTCCGAATCTGATTTGTATTGTAGCTCTGATTTGGATTATCGAATACACGACGGGGAGAGGCTGACCAGTCGGATCCACATGTCATGTCATGACGGCGCGCCAACTTGCTAAATATTCTAATATGATTTTGATGTCTAAATCAGTGAATAAATTTGCTTATTTGTATATGTTCGGATCGATTTGTTTCTATGTTTGGTGCTGCTCAATGAGGTTCCTTACATCAATCATATTGAGATAATTTAAGCTTCCATAGCAACAGACGGACACAGATCTAGTACTAAAAATAAATGGAACATTGGTGTTTATACCCGTACTAGCAACTTCAATTGTGTTTTTACCCACATTTTTAAAACTTTGTGGGCATGCCCCTACGTTTTTAAAATGAAGACCCAGTTTACCCCTATTTGTAACCCTGTTAGGTAAATCTGGTCTAAACCATTTAAAATAAATACAAAAACCTTCCAAAATAGGAGGTAAGACTAGGATGCTCCTTATTCTTCCACCCAAAACCTCCCGAAGTCCCGTTGGTGAAAAGATGGGCGCAGTATGGCCTAAGCGAGTCATGAAATGGGGAGACCCGGTGGCGGCGGTACAGTTGCCTGGACACGACCCAGCAGCGGTGGATTAAAAATGGGTATTATTACATTCTATTGCAAAAAAAAAGGCAAAATCATAAAGGCATGATGCTCTTTTGGCACCGGAATTGATATTGTCAAAAAAAAGTTAACTAAATAGTGGTAAACTATATCTTCGATTTGAAAATATAAGGCTAAATTCACAAAGTTGGAAAAAGGGGGGCAAAATTACTATTAGACTCTAAAGTGGGGGTATAAACACCAAAGCCCGAATATAAATGTTAGGCTTCAATTCCATCGTACAAATTCGCTACAGCGAGTGACCCACATAATAGATTGTATTCTAGAAAACGATACACATCTGACCTACGAGGTAATTTCTAATAGTTCTAGCAATTAGATTTATTATGTTTTCTAAAAAAAATTTCACCATAAAAGGTGAATTAATATAACCCCTAAATTTGCATATAAATTACCTACCATGTCATTATAGCGGCTGAATTATAATAACTCCCAAAATTTGCACATAAACTATACACCATGGCATTGTGAAAGATGAATTAAGTAGCACCTAAATTTGCACATAAATTACATATATACCATACCATTATTAAACATAAATTAAAGTACCACCTAGATATATATAAATTTCCTATTTTGACAAAATTTAATTTAAAGCATCCCCTAAATTTACATATAAATTACCATGCTATTATAAAAATTAAATGTCAAACTATCTCCAGACTGATATAGACATAGAAGATAAAAAAATTATGTGTATAGATGTTCTATATTAAAGCATGAGCATATGGTAGATATTGAATAAATACAATTTTGATTAGTTGTGTGACTCAAAACTATATAAATTTCTTATATTTATGTTTCATACTAGCTGGTGCTTGCTTGTGGTTGATGTACAAGTGGCCTACCAGTTGCTATGACAAAACTAATGTATTTTTTATATTAGGCCGATCCAACATCTATTTGGAGACAAAACCATGATTTTAGATATATAGTTTTTAGGGTCTACCAAACACCTTTTTTTGGATAAAATTTAATGGCATTTTCAATATTTACAAATTTCTTCAAAATATTATCTTGAAACTAGAAAAATATTGTATTAAAATAAGAGCCTATAATGTCAATCTTGAATCAAGTAAGGCTGTGCGAGAGGTGTGGTCTTTGTTGGGCGTAAACATTAGCCGCACCTACATATCTACCTTCCTGGGTTCCCACAATCTAGACCATACAGACATATTTGCTTCTTTTGCTATGACCTAGTTGCGTAGCTTGGTTCTTTTGCTGTGGAGTGTGGAGCGTGATATGTTGGTTGTTGCTCATTGGTTCTTTTCTGCCTAGAATTTTGTAGTGTTGAGTACGTACACGAACGACACGCCACATTCACCTTTCGACCGGAGACTCCACTCGATCACTTTCTTTGATTTGAACGTAAAAAATTAGCGGTCACTCTGCTAATTAAATGTCAGGTTAATTGTACACTCGATCTATGGAAAAATAATATTGTTCTGTGATAAAATCATTACGACACTGTCATTAGTGTGTCATGACAAGAAGAGTATACGCTTGGTCTGCAGAACAGTGCGATATGAATGGTGCCGCGTGGTCGTGGGACAACACATGTGTAGGTGCATGGTCCATTCTGCGGCCGGGGCACAAACAAGCGAATAGAAGTTTGCTCCAAACACTGTGATGGCAGGACTGTACAATAATTCATGTCAATAATGTGTAGTGCTGGGCCCGCACAGTGAAGTGTTGTATGGACGCGAGGTTGAGATGTCAGGCGTGCTCTAGTCACCATCTTTAGCTAAGAAATATCAGGGTCGATCAAGGCATACAAATAATCATGTAGAGTATGTTGTTTTGTAAATACACGAGGCCTTGTCTTCTATAACTAATATTAAAGTAAACTACTAAAATGTCCGTACGTTGCAACGGGAGAAAAAGATCCTTAAGCACCTATAGATCAATATATATAAGAATAGCCTCGCAAATAAATTCCATAGACCAAAGGGCCTGTAACCTAGTGGTTGCAGCAGCTCGAGCGGCACATGAGGTTCTGGGTTCGACTCCTGGTGGAAGCGAATTATTTCAGGATTTAACGGCTTTATTCTTTCAGTGGTAGGTGACGTTCCCGTCAACAGCGAGGCGCCTGTGGTGACTTCGTGAATCTCGAGATAGCCGGCTCTTTACTCGGTGCTTCGAAGGTGCTCATATGGGCAGGGTGTGCGTGCGTGTGTTCATAGGGGTGACTGTACGGTGTTTGTGAGTGTCTGCGTTGTATTGTGTATTCGAAAAAAATAAATAAATTCTATAGCATATTGTTTCGAATTTTCCCTTGCTGTGGCCGAAATTTAGGTGGTGTCAGTTTGGTAAAATATTATTTTTTGTTTTTCCGCAGAACATAAAAAACGGAGTCCATATACGACATGGGTATCCGTTTTCACGTAGCCTACTCGTCTCATCTGAATTGGGTTTTCGAATAAATTGTAGGCCATATTGTCCTGACGATGTTGGCAAGATTGATATTTTAGCTTTCTATTGATATATAGAACGTAAAAAACAAAATCCTTATGCGATTTGGGAATCTGTTTTCGTGTGGGCAGCTCCTGTCTTCCGGACTCGCGAATAAATTTCATATCATATTATTTCAAAGATTTCCGTTGACTGAAACCGAATTTTAAAGTGGTTTTAGTTTAGTTGGAAATGTTATTATTTTAGCTTTCCATTGATATATAGAACATTGAAAACAGAGTCCATATGCGACTTGGGCGGCCGTTTTCGCGTGGACTCCTTCTGCAGTCCGAATCTAGTTCGTATTTTACCTGTGATTTGGATTATCGGATACATAACGGGGAAAGGCTGACCAGCCGGATCCACATGTCATGACGGGCCAGAAAACCTTACTTCTTTTAATATTTGGGGTATAGATAAGGTTTCACGGTCTATCGGTTCGTCGTGATATGTGGACCCGGCTGGTCAGACCTCTCCGACACGTGGACCCGGCTGGTCAGCCCTCTCTATCCTGTATGCGATAATCCGAATTACAGCTACAATATGATCTAGGTTCGGACTGCAAAAGGTATCCACGCGAAAACAGACACAAAAGTCGCATACAGACTCCATTTCGATGTTCTGTTTATCGATAGAAAGCTAAAATAATAACATTTTCAACCCAACTGAAACCACTTTAAAATTTGGTTTCAGCCAGATATTCTTTATATCGATAGAAAACTAAAATAATAACATTTTTAACCCAACTGAAACCACTTTAAAATTCGGCCTCAACCAACGAAAATCTTTTAAACAATCTGACATAAAATTTATTCGCGAGCCCGGAGTACAGGAGGAGCCCACGCGAAAACGGAGGCCCAGATCGCATACGGACTCCGTTTTTTACGTTCTATATATCGATGGAAAGCTAAAATAATAACCTTTCCAACTCAATTGACATCACTCTAAAATTCGTTTGCAATTAACGAATCATCAAGACAATATGGTCTACAATTTATTCAGAAATCCGATGGAATTTATATGCGAGGCTATATGTATTGATCCAGAGGTGGTTAAGGATTTTTTTCCCATTGCAACGCACGGGCATTTTGCTATAACACTAAAAAAGGCTTTGTCATGAATTTCCTTGTAAATACACGAGGCACATATTCTTAACACTAAAAAGGGCAGCACTAGCGCCTGGACGTCCGATGGACGCTCCATGCGACATTACAGATGTACATTTTCAACATTGAAAAATAGTATACGCAACATTATTAAGAATCAACTTCTGCAACATCGATGTTTGGACAAAATTCACCACGTCCAATCTCATTCAAAAGAGAAAATTCTACCACAACATCGGTTCATGTTTCACATCATAACTTAACAAGTAATGGTAAAAAATAAAGTAAGATAAGCAAATAAGGCAGCCAAAATGTATCGGTTATGTTCCAATAAAGAAAATTCAAAGTCAAGCCATTTTAGTGTTCGGAAAATGTGACTCGTGTATTTACAAGGATGCCACTTTTTTTTTATGAGAGTTACCAAAATGGCATACTCTACAGGAGTATTTGTACTCCTTGATCAACCCTGATATGACATTAACAGAAGGGAGCTCCACAGACACCTAATCTGCAGTAGTAGTCCCAAAGTGGTCACTGTCCTCATGTGGAACACGTGATGGTTCATGATACCACACATCTTTATACAAAACCTAATATCGGCACTCCTTTGCCAGCCGCTGTGGATCTATATATACGCTCATGCATTGCACGAAATGTACATTTCCAAGCAAGAGGCAACAACACCTAGACACTGATACTGTATTATTCTTCAATTATCATATAGATTGCTTGTGAGCTTGTCTTGTTCGCTGATGATCGTTTGCCAATGATGACGACGACTCCTTTGGTTGTCATTGGCGTGACCCTAATACTTGCTTGGCTGCTCCACCACCTGCTGAAACGAAAAAGCCTCCTAGCAACTTTGCCGCCCGGCTCGTTGGGCCTGCCTCTCCTCGGAGAGACGTTGCAGTTCTTCACCTGGAGCTCATCAGTTGACATGTCACCATTCCTCAAGAAACGATTGTAGAGGTAATTAATTAAGAGAAATGCTCCGGTGCACCTCTTTTTCAATTAGCACGAATCTCAAAGCAATCTAGAGTAATTAAATTAAATAATTTCAGTTGGGTTAATTAGGGCCCGACCCTATCCAACCCGAAGCTCAGCCCAAACCATACCCTAACGGAGGCGCACGTTGGTTACAGGACCGATTCCCGTCAGCCGCCGCCTCCCGTACGGGCTGCCTCCTTTCCGGTCGATCCTCCTGTGTGGTCGACGCAGGAGGGACGCTGCCGCCGTCGTCCGCTTCCCAGTCGGTACCGCCGCCGCTCGCCCCCACGCCGGCCCTCTTCCTCCCCGTGCGCCCCTCCGGTCTGCGCGCTCCCGTGGCCGTCCTCCGCGTCCCCGACCCGGCCGCGTACCCATCCTCTCTCCGAATCCCTTGTACAGGCGCTTCGGGCCTCGACGCAGGAGGGGCGCCGCCGCTGTACTCCGCTTCCCCCGTCTATACCTCCGACGCACGAGGGCCACACGGCTCACTCGCCCCGCCGCCGCCGATCTGGTCTGCGGTGGCCCCCTGTGGAAGTCGCGCTCCTCCGTCACGCCTCCACCACGCAGCAGGGCATCCGCCCCCTTCCTCCGCGACGCCACTGCTCCTCACTGCGGCCGCAGCGGTGGTCACGGCGTTACTGAATCGGCGGTGGCGCAAGGTATGATCCTCATCTGATAGTGAAGATGCTGAAAAAATTAAGTCTCCCTTATAGTTAATGGAGTAACTAAACTGTTGGCAATTTCCTTGTTCATTGGATTTGTAAACAATCATTTTTATTACATCTATGCAACTTAATTAGTATACTATATACAATTAAGAGTGATATGCATCTCTGCGTGCAGCCAGGAATCGAGTTTATTGTCAGGAGGTGTTCAATGTGCCGTCCTCGATGGACAACCCAAATAATGTCGGACATGAGGAATTGGAATTTAATTTTGACGATGATGACAACTTATTGAATGAAAATCCAGCACCAAGACCTTCGGAATTAAATTCTTTACTGAACAGGGAGCATGTACAGTCCTTGACCGGGACTGGTAGTAGTAATGATGAAGATTTGGAATTCCATCTAGATGGCAGCGAGTCGAGTTCGAACTCCTCAGCAAACACAGATCATAATGGGGGTGATGCACAGAACGACGCAACGGTAAAAAAATTTTTGTGCATTGTTATGTCTTCTGCGCGAAACAGTAAAGAAATAAAGTGACAAAAAATGATCTCATTACATGTGCAGGAAGATGGCATGGATAGCTTGGATAATGCAGCGTTCAGTAAAATGGCAGAGGATGCAGAGAGGAACAGCTCAGTGCATGAGTTTTGGGACATAATAAACAAGACCTTCACAAGTGAAGTGGAAGTGTACAATTTCTATAACAATTACGCGAGGGACAAGGGTTTTGGTGTTAGGAAGGACAAAGTTCGGCGGTCAAAACGCTCTGGACAGCTATTGTTCAGGCATTTCATGTGTTCTAAGCAAGGGGAGCGACAAGCCAAATGGTTTGAGAAGGAGGTTTTTAGCCGTAGACCACGTGGGGTGACTCGGTGTGGGTGTTCTGCAAAGCTTGAGGTCAAGTTGGATAAAAAGCGTGGATTGTGGTATGTCCATAATTTTGTAGATGAGCACAACCATTGCCTAGCAACACAGGAAGAAGAGGAAGCCGACGGAAGACTAACGCCTCCGTTAGGGTATGGTCTGGGTTGGGCTTCGGTTGGATAGGGTCGGGCCCTAATCAACCCAAACGAAATTAATTAATTTAATTACTCAGATTTGCTTTAAGATTCGTGCAAGTTGAAAAAAGGGTGTACCGGAGCATTTCTCATTAATTAATCTGCAGTCTCCTAGTAATCCATCCATCGGCTCTGAATTGACCACAAATCCACAATCGTCATCCTGCGAGCAATAATTGATCAATTTTCTTAGTTAATTATCAACCTTCAGGTATGGTCCTATTTTCAAGACAAACTTGCTAGGGAAAGATCTGATCGTCTCCCTTGACACCGAGCTCAACAACTACATGATCCAGCAAGACGAGAAGGCCTTCCAGATATGGTACCCAGAATCATTCACGAGGATCCTGGGTGAGAACAATATCGTCTCTGCATCCGGGTCCCTGCACAAGTACATGAGGAACATGGTCCTTCGACTATTTGGCCCTGAGAACCTTAGGCTACTGTTGCTGCAGGATGTTCACAGCGCTGTGAACATGAGTCTGGCTTCCTGGGCAGAAAAGCAAAGCATTGAACTCAAAACGGCCTCGGCAAATGTACGAAAGCACACGTATCCATAGTCCCTGCCCTTTTTAACGATGAATATCTTATTTGATTATTACAAATTCAAATTCAAATCGAGTCTGATATACCTTTTATAATACGTCACTATTAAATTTTAATCCCTTTACATATATACTATATACTAGTCCATCAACCCAGCTCGCAGAGGCCAGGTTAGAGTTTTAGAAAGTATATGCATTAAAAGTTGATAGATAACTTTAATAATAGAACTAGTTGATAATTTAAAAATATATATGTCTACTTTATTATTAATTTTTTTATAACAACATATTTTGTAGTTTAGATTTTAGATGCTATTTTCTTTTTAATAATAGTAGATGTGATTATTTTAATTTATGTTTCATAATGATATGATGTGAATTTATATGTAAATTTAAGGATTATTTAATTAATCTTTTATAATGATATGGTTTGTACTATATATGCAAATTTAGGGAATTATTTCTTATCTATAATGGCATGGGGGTAACTTTTATGTAAATTTTGTGGTTATTTTAATTTATATTTTATATTACAATTTTTACGATGGTTGGCAAAAATGAAAGTCATTCATCGAGCAAAATCTAACAGTTTAGAAATAGGAGGTATGATGGTACCGGTACCAAAAATAGTGGGACCAGTAGCAATATTCTTTCTTTGTTTATTTATTTATTCAACAATTCAGCCAGAAAAAATAAAAGAGAGTGGTACCACCTTGTACCGGTGGATACCTTTCCAAATACTGTAAAAAACCCCCCCTTTTATGGCATGATGGGTTATTTATATGCAAATGTATGATGTTACTTTAATTCATCGTTAATAATAGCATGTTGGAAATTTTTTAGAAAAAATATAATAGAAAAATAGCTATTATTATTAGAGCTAAATGGATGGCCAAATGTTTCTAATTTTGATGAGAATTTCTATAATTTATCTTTTTTTAGTGTTGTCTAGTGAAGATTAACAGGGAGGTTCCGAAAGGAGTTCCTTGTTAATAACAGTAAGATAAGGCTTAGTATAGTAAAACGAAATAATGTATGAATAAAACAATAATGCATGAGGCTTGTCCTAAAGAAAACAAATGACCAACATATAAATTATTCTTTATACGTTTGAAACTATTTACTTATCTAATTTGTTTTTTTTTTTCTAAACCATGTCATCTATTTCGCGATGTCTTACGGAACGCCCGTATCCTTGCATCGTTGCTATCTCCTGTCAACCTGTGACCCCGGCTGACCGTATATATATTTCGTGCAGATGATACTGAGTGTTACCGCCAAATGGTTAATCGGCTACGATGCATCAGCATCGTCAGAAGAGCTGTGGCAATTTTATGATATCGGAGGGCTCCTGGCATTTCCACTAAACGTTCCTGGAACTGCATTTCATAGATGTGTGCAGGTACAGTCATGCGTAAAATCTTATAAACAAAACGTTTACTCAGGACAAACTGGCTTCCTACGTACTACTTGATGAACTTGCAACAGATTAATAGCCGTAACCCCTTCTGTAGGGACGCAAGAATCTGATGAAGGTCTTGAAACAACTCATTGACGAGAGAAAAAACACCAAACCACGAGAACGCAAGGATTTCGTTGATCTTCTGATTGATGAGTTAAGGAAAGAGAAGCCGGTACTAAGCGAGAAAGTAGCTTTCAATCTCTTGTTCTCATTGCTCTTTGCTAGCTTTGAGACAACATCGTCTGCAATAACTGTAATCCTGAAATTCTTAACAGACAACCCTAAAGCACTGCAAGAACTAACGGTACGTAAATAGTTACACTCTATATGTGCAATTGTGCAGCATAACTATATAGAGTTTTTTATATAAATTATATGTACGAAGTATGAACTGACAAGGAACGAATTCTTATTAAAACCAATAAGATACATATACATAGTATGACATTGCATATATTGCAGGAGGAGCATGAGCAAATCCTGAAAAGAAGGACTGATCCCAACTCAGAAATCACATGGGAGGAATACAGATCTATGAAATTCACCTCGCGTGTAAGTTCAAATTTGAGCATTCATGCTCACTGGCTAACAAATTGATTACAAGGTTAACAGTGAGAGGATGGTGTGTTTTCCTTGATTTATAGGTTATTCATGAATCACTGAGGCTAGCCAACATCGCCCCAGTGTTGTTTAGGAAAGCGAAACAAGACGTTCAGATAAAAGGTAGTTTTTTAATTCTTTAACTCACTCTTGTCAGTAGTTGCAAAATAGAGAGGGAGGGAGGGCAAGAGAAATTTGTATATTGATTTCAATTGACATGCTAACAAAATGTGCTTTCGTGAAGGTTACACTATTCCCGAAGGATGGATAGTAATGATATGTCCTGCGGCAGTTCATCTGAATCCTACCACCTATAAGCACCCCATTGTATTCAATCCATGGAGATGGAAGGTTTGTACACAATAACAATATTGAGGTGCAAAAGCGGGTGTACCTGTAACGCCAATTTCCAATTCTAGCACCGGAATGATGCACTTGGCTTTGCACTTTTCTTCCACAGCCTGGTGAGACGAGGCAGGCCTTGCATCCCTGTGGGCTGGATGGAAAAGGCCCTTTTGCACATTCACTTCTACGTATTGGTGACAATAGCCTGAGATCCATAACTGCTAGGTTAAACAAGGCATGTCTAGACATTCAAGGCAGCTCATCATCTATTGTACAGGGAAACTGTGTCCCTGATTAATATTAAAAAGGTCCACATATTTTGGTCTTATTTAGTTTGGACGGTATGCTATTAGAGGGGGGAAGGGGGTGAGGGGATTAAATCCTTTGCATGTCAAAATTTCCTCTTAATCCTTTGAAATCCTCACCCTCAATAGATCAATCTCCTTGAGAGAAGGTGATCCTTGAGTAAATATACTGCCTCACCTAGTAGTATTTCTAGTAGTATAATCTGTTTTATCAATCATAAAAAAAATCTATAAAGTTTTACATTTAATCAAGGCTGCTCTAGAAAATGATCTTAAACTGATGCATTTTGTAATGTAATTAATTTCGGATTGTCATTATATGTGCAGGATATTTCTGAACCTGTTGGCGGTTCCAATGATTTTTTGGCATTTGGATGGGCATCGAGATTCTGTGTTGGTGCTGACTTTGCAAAACTTCAAATGACGATCTTCCTCCACTACTTGACTACAAAGTACAGGTACTGTACTTGGCCAAAAATGATGAACATCCATAGGAGTATATTTTATATTAAAATGGGAGAACAAGACTGCCAAAGTTATGAGTTCATACTACTGTTAATCTTGAATCAACAGATGGAAAATCGTCAGTGGCGGGAACATGGTGCTTTCTCCAGGATTAGCATTTCCTAAAGGTTGCCATATCCAAATTGTACAAAAATCTTGACCATGTTACTTGCCCCTACAAAGCACAGTGCTGTGTCATCTTGCTTTAGTTCTCCGACCCACCAACGGGGATTGGCTGGTTTACAGATGCAAATGACAAACTACAGTTATTGTACTACTGTATTATTGTTAGTGCACTGAAGCACTGACATATACTAGTTTATATTGTGCATAGCCACACACGTTTATTGTGCATTGTTAGGTCATGCATATATTTGCATGTCTTAGTCATGTTTGGATACATGTAATATTCTGTACTCGTACGGAATAATGTCACAGAATGACAGAACGCACAAATATATAATTTGCTTGAATTGTTTGGTTGCATCTCACGACAGACAACATAAGTAAGGATAAATTAGAGCATGCTCGTCACGTGTCATTTTGAATCTTCTAAGAATTTTTATGAGCGCTGTTTTTTTTTTGAGAGTCACACCAGGGGGGGGGGCGATAGTCCCCACCTGAAATATATTACCAATAGATGCCGGCTAGGCCGGTGATTGGTACAGAGATTACAACCTGTCACAATCGCAGAAATACAAGCAAGAGATGTGAGAAGGCGACAATATAACCAAAAGAAAAGAAGAAAGAAAAAGAGTACAACGCCATGGTTCTTTGCAACCACTGCATCTGAGCGGCATACTTGCCCATTCAGCAAGGATCAATGTCCTACCTCTTCACCCCTCGTAGCTATGCCTCACTACTGTCGCCCTCCATTATCCAACGAGTGGAAGGAGAGAGAGCCCCGAAGGATTGAGGAGCCGCCACAGAAGAGAGGGGACTAAGAGTTGGAGAAGCACATCAATCGAAACATCACAGGAAACACGGATCTTCCATGGAGATTAGTAGCACCATGGCAGCACATCCGGGCCTCAACCTACCGCCCTCCGACGCCTTTACAGGTAAGGATGCCTCGAAAGAGGGAGGGGCAGCCACCCCTCATGGGGGAGAGCACTCAACATTTGATTTGGCACCACCAACAAGAGGACCGGCGACGAAGCAGAGGAGCCAGAGACAAGACCACATTGAACCATGAACGAAGCACCTGTCATCAAACTCAACATGAGGGAGGAAGGAGAGGAAATGCCAACAGGAACCCTGTAGACCTCTAATGCAATGCCTACGGGCAGGAGAGCCATGCCTAGTAGGGCGATGCTATCGCACGTTTGGCGGAGCCGAACTGGATTTTCTCCCAGAGGTGCATTGTGATATGGGTGGGTGTGGATTGGTTACGACGACGCCTCCAAGGAGTCAATGGCGGCCATGGCCGTCATCGTCCTCGGAAGCCACAAGAAGTGGCATAGCTTTCGCCGAGACTTTCCCACACCCACACCACCATGAAGCCATCAACAGCTTGAGCCCGTGCCTTGGAGTTGACCCACGCTTGACACGCTAGCAGCAGTAGGGAGAGGGCAAGGTGTCCACATTCCAGTGATGCAGAGACACAAGGAGCGGGGAGGCCCGGATCTGGACCACCTGACAGTGGATCCGGGTCGCCCGGGGGTGGATCTGGCTCGCCAGCGGCAGAGACGGACGGCACTGATGTAGAAAGGTCGGTAGCGATGAAGTACGGGGTGGAGCGCAGAGCAAGTGGCGGCGCAATGTTGAGGCCAGGAGGTTCGTAGATCCCCAGCGGGGGCTGCTGGATCCGGCGGGGGCGGCCCGATCCGGCGGCAGCAGCTGCCAAAGGGACACCCGCTGGCGGTGAGACCGGCGGCTGCATCGAGGGGGAACGGGGAAAAGGAGGAGGAGAGAAACTGAGTGGAGACGCAGTGGCTGCCCTTGTTGGGGTGGCGTTGCTGACCGCCGCCGCCGCCGACTGGAGCAGGCGGTGACGGCCGGTCTGGTGCCAGTGGGGGGCGGCAGCAGGGGTGCGGCATGGGGTCACCCCGAGTCGCACTTGTGGGGACGACACGGGACCTTCTCACGCTGGCCCCCTCGAATCAGTCATCGAATTCTCATTTGTTCCTTCAAATATACAAGTTTTATGATAAGAGTTTTCAAACTTTTGTTTAGAAATATTAACCCTTAAAACTATCTGGGTAACGTTGCGTCCCGCGGCCATGACGTGACATTCAGCTTACAGCGAGGCACTACCTGATGAACTTCAGCTCATATGGACCTTTATTATTTCAGCCATCACCATGAAATCAGCAAAAGTCTGAATTCTAGATAAATTATTTTCTGTTTTCCTCGCTCGAATTCTCTGAGTCTGGTTGTGTCACCTTGATAAACCACCCGACTTTGGCCTGATTTGAATGAAAGACGAGTCAACTCAAACAAACTCTGAATTTTCTTTAGCCCAAGCTGACCCTCCAACTCTGAATTTTCTGAACAAACTTAGTGAAACTTGTGACCTTTTGTGTTCCCTTCAGAAGTTTTTGTATCTTGGTGGTATACTACTTGGGAACAAATTTTATGAATAAAAGGGGACGCCAAAGCTTGTACCCATTTGGCTCAAACTCAGGCCAAAGTATTTGCTGACCAGACCATCCGACATTCTGGGCGGACAGGGCGAACCTTCCCAAGAACGGGAATGCTATGCCGCTGGTGTCCGATAAGCGACGATCTGATGACCACTCTGGACGGACGACGTCTGGACTGTCTCCCCACTTGAGTTAATCAAAATTCACGTGCTTAGATGACGAGTTCACGTGTTTCTGCGCCACCATCACACAAATTTCCACCTTCTAGCTGTTTCCTCTTCCCAAACCTTCTCATGTATGACACCAGGCAGAAGGTCTCGTTACCTTGCTTTCTTCTACAGTTCTACTGCAACTCCACTTCCTTGGTGGCATCTATTGTGGCGTGGTCACATGCTTCAGCTTCGGGTGTCAGAAAAGATATGTGGACATAACAAGATAATATGGCACAGGGGGTGCTGGCCCTATATATGTTGTTGAACAAAGCACTTGTGCAGTTGTGCTCGATCTGCGTGCTTGGCCTACTAGGTGCCTACGCAGCTAAGCTGTCTCCAGCAGGGCGTTAAAGACATCTTTGTATGTCGTGTGTCTGTACATGGTCGTGCTGGTCTGGATACCAACTAATCTCAGCAAGTACCCCAGCCTCTTCTCAGCTTTCGAGGGGAAATCTTTCTCTAGCAAATCGTATCGTCTCGGTGATCATTCAGAAGAGCTGAAGAGGGGCTTTGGGTCTCACCCTCTGGAATGGTCCGCGTGTGGGGGATAAATATCCCCTGGCTCCTCATGTTGTGGATTCAAGTCATGGGCTAGTGGAGGGCTTGAGATGATTGGTCGGCCGGGTTACTGGGTCGACTGAGTAACTCAAGCCCAATCGTGAAGACATCAAGTCATGGAGATCAAGACAAGGAAGTTGTAATTAAGGAAGGCTTCGTAATTGGCAGGCTCAAAGATGGAAAGGAGTATAGATTGTAGATTTCATGTAACGTGTTGTAATCTAAATCGACTAGGAATCGTAGAAGGGAGTCGACTTGTAACCTAAGCCACGCCGGATTATATAAGGCAGGTAAGGGACCCCTACGAAGCATCTCTCGTTGCACCACGCACGCCCTTGCATGCACGTACGCCGAAGCCCTAGCCCTCATTGTAATCTCGAGCACTCATAATCAATACAATCATCGGCAAACAGGACGTAGGGTATTACGCATCTCGCGGCCCGAACCTGTATAAACTCATGTTTCCTGTGTTTTTTGTCGTGTTACACGCGAATCATCAAGCTACGGTCGGACTCATCTGCCCCAAAAGTACCACGTGAGACATCCTGTGGTACCGGTGCACTGTCGGTACTAAACCCCGACAGTTGGCGCGCCAGGTAGGGGTCAGGCGACATCGACATCAAGCTAGCTCCATGGCCAACAACGACGTCAACTTCGCTCCGAGGGAGATTGTGGGAGTTTATTCCCAACAGCCCACTACAGGATAGGTCCTGTGGAGGTTTTGAGATTGGAAGGGGCGGCGAGCAGATCGATAATGGTGTATAGAACGCAGGAACACGGCGTTTAGACAGGTTCGGGCCGCAGTGTTGCGTAATACCCTACGTCCTGTATGGGGGTCTGTGGATTGTATTGCGAAAAGTATGAGAGTTCGGAGAGTTTCCCCATCATCCCAAGCTCCCCTTATATAGGCCGAGGAGCTAGGGTTACAATGAATATCCCGAAGGACTACTCGCTGAGAGGTTTTTCGGGATTACATTCCAAGATCATAGGCGCAACATCCTAACAGATCCTATCCGAAGCCGCCCGAGTGGTTTGCTTAAGCTCCACACCATCTGATGCCTTGAGCCCGAAGCCAGACCACTCGGCCTACCTGTCAGGATGACGTAACTGGTCATCATAGGGTAACCGAGGACATATGACTCCCACAAGCCCCTGAGCTTCATGTTGATTTCACAAAAATCACCTTGAAGGTTATTATGGAGTCTATGCCGTGAAACGTTCTACGGAGGCCATCGCAAGATGGACTCCGTATGGAGTAGCCCCCAAGTTTCAGGTTGACTTGAGTAGCAATCAACTTGAAACTTTGAAAATACTGTTTCATTCCTAAGCTGTCGTAAAAAATTTGTAGAAATGCTTTTCCTGACCACTCCCGTAGCCCCCAAGATCCATGAGGTATGGAAAATGCTTCTTGGAGCTTGTTCAGAGTGGTTAATGACTTCATTGTTCACACCCGATTCTGGATTTGTCTTCCCGAGTGCCTGGAGTCCGAGTCCGAAAACTGCCAAGAATACGAAACATCGTGCATGCTTGATAACTGGAACCCGTGTGAATGCGATCTCTGATAGATTCGCTTTTTCAAAGCATCACCCACCGAATAACTGCCACGTGCTCCGCCTGGAATGTGGAACGACACCCGGGGCGAATCCGTACCGTGGGGAAGCCAAACCGCCGCGGCTGTCATTATAAGAGGGGAATTAGGGTCTCCTAATCGGCCACACCAGTGTTGGCCGCATCTGTCTCCCTTGTCTCTGCTTCATCTTCCCGACCTTAGCCTCTCCAAGCAAGCACCATGGCCGGCGGCAGGGGCCAGAAGCGCCAGCGTTACAGCGACGAGGAGGACGAGATCTGGGGCGGAGGCGGTGACGAGCCCACCCCCGAGCCTAGCAGCAGCAGCAATGAGCCCAACTCCCTGGAGTGGGGCATGCCAGAGGAGCCCGGGAGACGGACTCTGAGGGGTACAATACCGAGGAGTGGGCTATGCATCGAAGGACTGAGTGTGCCGGCCTCGGTGGCTCCGATGACAGCAGCGAGGAGAGCCCTGAGGAGGGTGAAGAGGAGGACGACGATGAGGGCGATGAAGATTACGACGGTTCCGACGCGGGTAGCGTAGGCAACGGGGATGAGGACGGCAGCGGCGGGGCTGATGGCGGCACGGCCGTCGATGAGGACGATGGTGGGAAGGCCGACGACGAGGGCGAAGGCGACGGCGATGGGGTAGATGACACCAGCGGCGACAACGAGGGCGACAGCACCGACGATGACGACGACGACGAAGGGGACGATAGTGGTGACGATGGCGGCAATGACCATGGGAACGCGAGTCCCCGGGACCTCAAACGCCGCCGCGTCATGGCGCCAGTCCCTGGGCAGTTGGCCGACGATGACGCCAGCTCGTCGTCGAGTTCAGTAGTGTAGATTTCATTGTATCCCGAGACATGATGTCTCGCTTATCGTTAGTGTAATCACTATCCATGAACTTCATTCCTGTAAGGATCCGATGAACTTTTCCCTTGTTTGTTAGGTATCCCTGCTATGTTCGTAATTGTTTCAATGTTGCCTTTTTCCCTGCATAGCATGTCTTGTGGTACGACCGAAAGTTGTGATATTCTCTTGGCCCTGCAATCCGTATGGAGCGTAGTACTCAGTGAGGGAAGCCGAGTAGTCCATAGCACTCGGTTTGGAGAGCTAAGTGTCGATCGAATATAAGTCGAAAGCAGTGGCCCCCGGAGTGCCCTGCTAAGGGACCAAGCTCTGAGACTTGCATGATGATGGCGATAGCCCCCAGGGTACTTAGTTAAGAGAGCCGAGTCGCTGTGACTCGCGATATGCGAGCGACAGCCCCCAGGGTACTAAGTTAGGAAAGCCGAGTCCCTGTGACTCGCGATATGCGGGCGACAGCCCCCAGGGTACTCAATTAGGAGAGCCGAGTCCCTGTGACTCGCGATATGCGGGCGACAGCCCCTAGGGTACTAAGTTAGGAGAGCCGAGTCCCTGTGACTCGCGATATGCGAGCGACAGCCCCCAGGGTACTCAGTTAGGAGAGCCGAGTCCCTATGGCCACTGTAGCTTTTCATGAAAAGGCATGCGAACGATAAGGGTGCTAAGTGGCGGTCGGGCCGAGTTGTGGACTCAGACCATCAATTTCCTGTGCTTATCTGACCGCTTGTTCTCTGGTACTATGTGTTGACGCCATTTGAGATGTGCCGATGGGCCATGTGTTACAAAAGCGGGGCGTTAGTTACCACTCCACTGTACACTCGTCTTCTTCCCCAAATCACCTAGGGTTTTGCCGCACATAGCCATTTCCGCCATTGAATCCTTCCGCGCTTCCCAAATTGATGCTCGTGAAATTGAAGGTCCTCAACTGCAATCTGGGGGACATGGCGCATAAGCGAGGAACTAGAGCCCCCACCAACCAGGACGCTTCTGGTTCAGGCTTGGCGGGCGAGCCCTTGGATCCGATGGCCGCTTGGACCGCCATCACCGTCGATGACTTCCATCTCGAGGAATTGCAAGGGATCGGTCTGCTCCCGGCGAAGTCCGCCGAGCTATGGAAGACGCAGGTGGGGCGCGTGTTTCCCGATGTGCTTCCCCATGCGACTCCAATCTTCACCTGGTACTTCTACCGTGGGCTCAGCCTCCCCATCTGTTCTTTCCTGCGCGGTCTGCTTCACTATTATCATTTGGAACTGCCAAATTTGAATCCCAATTCCATTACTCAACTGGTTGTGTTTGTGCATCTCTGTGAGGGGTATTTGGGCATCCCACCCCACTTCAATCTCTAGCGCTATCTGTACTTCTGCAAGCGCCACAGTAAGAAGGGGCAAGCCCTGTATGTAGAAGGAGCGGGGTTCCAATTACGGGACAGTATGAAGCAGCACTACCTGGACCTGCCCCTGCTAACTTCCAACAAGTTTTGGACGGACAAGTGGTTTGTGATGGAGAATTCTGAAGATTCTGTGCCTCCAAATTCTGGATGTGTGTCGCCAGGCGCTGACAGTTGGCAGGAAACTGTACCCGAGGGTGAGATGGAAGATGTTCAGGTACTGCTAAATAGGATTGCTGATCTCAAAGACAGGGGTCTTACTGCTATGGCTTTGGCCATTAATTTTGTATACCGTAACATCCAACCACTGAAGGATAGGGTTCATCCGGCTTGCTTCTATCAGAGGGAGAATGACCCCACCAGGGAGATGAAAAGACCTATGACCCGAGAGGAGACCAAGATTCGGATCAAGAGCTTTTTCACCGGGCGTATCCTGGGTCCCCTCAGTCTTTCTCTATATACGCTCCCCCGAAATAGGTAATGGCATCTCCTGGTAGTCTTCGTATCCCAACTGCATTTTCTGAATTTGAAGTCAACAAGTCGATTTTGGATTTGTAGGATATATGCTTCAAGTATTTCTCAGAGCCTCCGTATCCTGAGGAATTGGCCCTGCGAGGAAAGGCTACCCCAGGGGCTGAGTACGCCAGCCCGGACCCTGCGGAGGTGGATTTCGGGGAGATGCCCACCGATTTCTACTACATCATCGGTGAGGAAGATCAGTCCAGCAAAGAGTCTGCTCCGGAAGAAGTGACTAGTGCTGATGTGGGGCTAGGGAGGTGCAACACCCGTCAAGCAGTCAGGAAGCGTGTTGCATCCACTCTTGGTCGGGGTGTGAAAATAATCGACCCTGCTAGCGAGGAGAATGAATCTTCTGATGGAGAGTCGTTGCGCGGCCGGAAGCGTCAGGCTACTGGGAAAACTGCTGTGAGGGTGGACATGCCCGGGGCTCCTGGCGCTGTGCCGCATGACTGGCTTGGAGCCACTGTCAAGATTGTGAAGAGGAGGATTAAGCTGCCTACGTAAGTTGTTCGAGAGCTCTGCCCCTTTATGCTTCCCTGATCGCTGTCTGACTCTGGATTTGATTCCTTTTGTCAGCGCTGCTGAGATTGCATCACACGAGTCGGGGAGCAGTGGCGCAACGTCATTGCCGTCCGATGGAGTGGAAAAGGGTAGCGACCCCCCGACGGATGACGTCCTGTGTGCACCCGGCACCAGTCTGCCTGAGGTCGCTGAGGTGCCGGGTGTCGCTGGACCCATCGTTGATGAGCTGAGTCGAGAGGAGCCTCTCTTCTCAGGGAAGCAGCGCGACATGGAGGGGACCTCGGGTGCATCTGGAGTTCTGCAGCAGCCCCAGCCTGAAGCGAAGCCTATCAGGGCTGCCGCGCCAAGCAACGATCCTGCTGACATTGCCTTGGGGTGAGCTGATTCGACTGTTGCAACTACGAGCAGTCCTCTGGAGCTAGCAGTGGGTGGGTCGAACGACTTAGGTCCCTTGCTGATCAGAGATATGCTGGTAAGGTGTACTAACTTTGTCTTTGTTTAGAGAATCAGTCTGCTGGGGTGAGATTAATATCTTATTTCTTTGCGGCGTTGGATTGAGTTGCTTTCAGAAGGTATTCTAGATTTACGCTGATAACACCCACTGAAGAAACGACTCACCACCCTAGAGCGGGAGAATAAAGGTGAGTATACTCTGACGTTTGTTACTCAAGGACCGTGAAGGCCCTGCATCTGATTGGTCGGTCTTGCTGCTGTATCCTGGACTCTGCAGAGCTTACTGACAAAGTCTCCAAGGCCGGCACGTCGCAGAGGGCTGAGGTTGAAGCTCTCAGAAGGGAGAAGAACGCTGCCGAGGCTGAAGCTCTGAAGCTTAAGAGCGAACTGATTTCCCAGAAGGCTGTCAATGAGGTAATTACCAAAGATCTTGACATATCATATAAGTTGCTTGCTGGGGCCCTATCTTTATTTGAGAGACAAGCAGGCTAGTGACAAGAAGATCAAGAAACAAGCCGCAGAGCTGGACCAAGCGAAGGCCAAGCTTGAGGAACTGGGTGCTGAGGCCACCCAACTGACCGAGCAACATTCATCGGATCTGGTGGAGCTTGGAAGGCAGGCCGTCTTGTACAATCAGCTGGAGCGACGGTACAAAACGCTGGAGACCGGTGTCCATGTTCTTGTGGATATGCTGGCCCCGGAGGAAGAGCCGCACCCAGTAGTAGAAAGGTTGGCTGGGACGCTCGTCAAAGCCAAGGACTTCTTCAAGGAGTCTATTCGAGATGCCGTTGTCGACATGGCTGCCACCTTCAACACATACTACCCCGAAGCTAATCTAGCTGTCAAGGCTACTGGTCACAAGACTGGGACATCCCAGGAGAAGTTTGCCGTCTACTAGGAGGCCGCCCAGCCTGTAGGAGATGCTCAGCGGGGGCCTTCGAGTTCATTTGCAACCCGGATGCGGGAGAGCAGCCCCCGGAAGCGCGGTCGCCTGCCGATGGCTGATGTAATAGGACTCATTGATGAAAGCAGTTTTGTAAACTGAATACTTATCTGGAGAACTCAGGATGCCGCTTGGGGCAAGTCAAATGAATTGTGTGCCCGCAGTTTGACTGTAGTTGATCATGACGCCGAGAGCGATGGCGCAGTGAGACTCTTTGAGCAGCCGCGTTGAGGCTGATACGAGTAGTTTAATTGTATTCTGTTTTTGTGGCTTGGTTGTCACCTATGCGTGAGAGCCTCCGTGGCTGTTGGTTACTCTTTACGCAGCTTGGTTGTTGCCGGATGCAAGAGTATATCGATTAGGCCCTTTTCGCAGCTTGGTTGTCGCTGGATGATTTTAGGGCGGCACTTTTCCTAGCAGGTACTCTTTTGGCAGTGTGGTTGTTGCTGGTTAGAGTGTATTAATGAGCCTTTGCTGCGGCTTGGTTGTCGCTGGGTGGTGTTAAGGTGTGAAACTCGACTAGTTCGGCTTGGTTGTCGCCATTATTAGTCAGTTATTGTGGAGTTTTGCATTGTTATGTAACTTGATTACATGATGCGAAAAAACGTTTGCGCGGAATAATATTGATGTTATTAATCACGAGGCCGCAGAGGCCGTACTCGGCTTGGTTGTTGCCAGAAAATAAGCGTTCACGGTGCTTGACCCGTACAAGCTGAGTGCAGGACTCGGATCTGGTTGCTGGTACCACTCAGCCTATGGGTAGAAACGTCGCAAGTGTTCTAAATTCCAGGTGTTTGAAAGCTCTCTGCCGTCTAGCTCTGCTAGCTTGAATGTTGCTTTGCCCAACACCTCCTTCGAGACGTAGGGCCCTTCCCAAGGTGAGCTCATCTTCGACTGTCCTGCAATGGACGTCTTGCGCTTGAGCACTAGGTCGACGACGTTATAGGAGCCTGGTTTGATGTTCTTGTCGTAGTAGCGCTTCAAGGCCTGCTGGTATTTGACGGACTTGAGGGCAACATGGAGGCACTCTTCCTCGATGAGGTTGATATCCTCTATCCTTGATTGTTCTGCAGGTATGTTCCTGAATACGACTCTTGGAGATCCGTGATTTAGGTCGGCCGGTAAGACAGCCTCTGATCCATAGTCTATGTAGAACAGAGAGTTGTTTCCGATTGCCTTTGACGGTTGAGTCCTCAGTCCCCATATTACATACAGGAGCTGCTTGAGCCATTTGCCCTCATACGGCCTGAGCTTGTCGAAGATAGCTGGTTTGAGGCCGTGCAGGATCATCCCGTTGGCTCGTTCCACCAGACTATTCACTCGGGGGTGGTGAACTGACGCGTATCGGACTAGGGTGCCTTGATCTTTGCAGAAGTCAAAGAACTCCCCGGCTGCGAAATTTGTCCCCAGATCAGTAATAATTTCTGACATGACCCCAAATCTGTGGGTGATTTCCTCGATGAACTCAATTGCTTTTGCAGCAGTTAGCTTCTTCATTGGCTTGTACTCTATCCACTTTGTGAATTTGTCGATTGCTACCAGAACATGGTCATAGCCTCCCGGGGCCTTTTTGAAAGGGCCGATCATGTCTAGCCCCCAGCATGCGAATGGCCTGGAGACTGGAATATTTTGTAATTCTGAAGCCAAGAGGTGTTGCTGCTTCGCGAAAAACTGACAGCCTTCACAGGTCCTGACTATTGCTTCAGCGTCTTGCTTTGCCGTGGGCTAATAGATCCCTGACCTAAAAGCCTTGCCCACAATAGTCTTGGATGCCACATGGTTGGAGCACGTCCCTGAGTGGATTTCATTGAGCAGGTTAATGCCTCCATCGCGGGATATGCACTTCGATAACGTTGTAGCTTTTGCTTCTTCTGTGTACTCTGTCTCCGGCTGACTTGGGCTTGGGGAGTTTGCCGAATTTGATGCACTCTATTATTTCTGCTCTCCAGTCCAGTTCAACCACTAGGGCCTGACCCTCGGATGCTTTGTGTGGTCCAGGAGCTTCTTCACCTTCTTCTACCACGGTTGGATTGTCGAGCACTTGTATAAATATGCCCGGAGGTACTTCGGCGCGCTTTGAGCCCAGCTCAGAAAGGACGTCTGCTGCGACATTATCGTCTCAGACTACATGGTGGAACTCTATGCCCTGGAATTTGCCCTCCAACTTCCTGACCTCTGCACAGTAGGTTGACATTTTTTTGTTGAGTAGCTCCGGTCCTTGTTTACTTGCACTGCAGGAAAAGGCTATTTTTTCGTGGGCCGAAACTTTTTCGTGGGTCGGCACATGAAAAAGCAAAACTTTTTTTGTGGGTCAGTAAACCGATGAAAAAGATGCATATTTTTCGTGGGCCTAGCAGGGAGCCCACGAAAAAAGTATTTTTTTCGTCGGTCCGGTGAAGGCCGACGAAAAAGACGCTTTCCTTTTTCGTGGGCCCACGAGGCGGCCGATGAAAATCACTCTTTTTTGTCGGCCCACGAGGCGGCCGACGAAAAACTTGAGGGCCTTAGCCCCGGCCCGCTCTCCCGATCCAAATCTTCATCCCCAGTCCCCGCTCCCGCCGCCGCCGCCGCCGCCGCCCCCGGTCGCCGCCATTCCCGCCACCCCCAGCCGCCGCCCCGGCCGCCGCCGCCGCCCCGGCCGCCGCTGCCCCCGGCCGCCGCCGCCGCCCCGGGCCGCCGCCGCCCCCTGCCGCCGCAGTCCCTGGCCTCGCGGAACTTGGCACGTCTCATCGCCGCCGCTGCCGCCCTCCCGGGCGCCGCCGCCCCTGGCCCGGCGCGCAGAGCAGGGGCCCCGCCCCTAGCCCCGTCCGGGCATTGCTGGCCTCGCCCCCGCCGCTGCGGCTCCGCCCTAGCCCCGCGCTCAGGACTACCGACGCCGTGTTGCTTCCCGCAGCGTTCTACCGGCGCCGCCAAGCTCTTTCGCGCTCGACCGCGGCTGTTGGCCCCTCGCTGAAGCTGTTCTGCCTCCCGACACCGGAAGCCACACGAAGGTATATATAAGAACTAAATTGCGACATTTGTTTAAGACCAGATGGAGTATATGGATTGCTTCGATGGAGTATATGGATTGTTTCGTCGGCCACTTTTTCGGCCGACGATTATTGTGTAGTTTGATTAAGTTGTTACATTGATTTTTCAGCCATGTCCTAAACCGATGAAATAATTTTGTTTGGTCTTGCAATTGGTTAATGATGTGATTGGACTTGCTATTAGAGACTTAAATAAGTTGAAGATTAGATTTAGATTTCAAATTAACCAATCTTGCTCAATAATCATTTATGTCATTCCTAAATTGTCTTCTTACTATTTATTTATTTCATGAGATTCTAAATTGTCTTCTTACTGTTTATGTCTTCTTACTGCTTATCTCTTGTTACTAATTATGGTGGCATATGATTACTGTTTATTTGTTTATGCACTTTACTTTATTTTTAATGTTTTTTCTATAGTTTTAGGATATATTGCGCAAACCAATAGTTAACCCTAGGCGTCACCCGTTTTGGAAGCACGCACATCATTTATGGTGGCGTTTGGACCTAATGAAATTGCACAATCTATGGATGCATTGATTGTATAGTTTCATTCGATCCAAACATAGGATTACTTGTGATGTGCGTGGTTCCGGGATTGTCCACGTATTTGTATAGCCGGAGAATAGGGGTGGCAGCATGTGATTTGTGTACATGTCCGATGATCCGAACGAGATTTCGATAGCATAACCCAGTTGTTCTCCGTCGCACCAAGGACAGGCGTGCGTTTGGAGAACAGCGGGGTTATGCTGCCGAAATTTCGTTCGGATCATCGGGCACATCAAAAATCGCATGAGGCCACCTCCATTCTCAGGTGGGTTTAGGGCCTTTCCTAGTAGGGTTCTTTGTTGTCACCTAAGCCATGCGTCGCTACTATATGATGAATTTTGGTTGGTGGTTTAGCCTCGAGAATGGGCGACAATCGAAAGCCTATGTATGAAAGATGAAGAAAGAATGTGGCACACTCCAGGGAATGGCAGACAATCGTAGAGGATTTTCTGAAGCAAGCTTTCAAGGTGACAAAAGGTCCTGTCACGCTATGTCCGTGCCTTGACTGTAAGAACGGGTCGTACAAGACTAGACATGTGATGGAGGAGCACCTATGTAGATTTGGGTTCATGCCTGACTATCTTGTATGGCATAAGCATGGAGAGCAAGCCCACCATCGCATCTCAGAGCCGGCTCAGCAAAACTGTGATGGCATGATGATGGATATGCTGAATGACATTGCTATGGGGTTTCAGTTTGATCCAAAAGAGGACAATCAGCCACCGCCGGAGGTGCAAGAATTCTACCGATTGCTTGAAGCCGGTGATGAGAAGCTGCATGACCATACTGAGAAGATCGTGCTTGATATGGTGGCGAGGCTTATGGCGATAAAGTCGGATCACAACATTTCGAACCGTTGCTTCAATGACATCACCAAACTGGTGTCTGAGGTTATCCCATCTGATCATAAGCTGCCGAAAAACTTATATTTCGCGAAGAAGATGACGGCAGGTCTTGGGATGAAATATGAAAAGATAGATGTCTGTCCTAGCAACTGCATGCTATTTTGAAGGGAGGATGATAAACTGAGTACATGTAGGCACTGTGGGAAGTCTAGGTACATTCAGGTGAAAAATGAGGCGGGGGAGAACGTGGACTCAACGGTGCTGGCTAAGCAGTTGCGGTATATGCCCATCATCCCTCGTCTGAAGCGGCTGTTCCTTTCTATGAAAATAGCTAAGAGTATGAGGTAGGCACAAAGAACGTAGACGTGGCAGCCAGAGTGAGGATGTAATGGTGCATCCGGCAGACGGCGATGCATGGAACGCACTGGACGAGTTCGATCCTGAGTTTGCGAGAGACCCAAGGAGTGTCCGTCTTGGGTTGGTGACGGATGGGTTCACACCTTTCCGTACTTCTGCGAGCCCATACTCGTGCTGGCCAGTTTTCATCATGCCATACAATCTTCCACCTGAGATGGTGCTTAAAGATGAATTCATATTTCTTGCGCTCGTTATTCCAGGACCTGAACATCTAGGAAAGAATCTCAATGTCTCCTTACGCCCGTTAATAGAAGAACTCAAACAACTGTGGACAGGGGTGAAGGCGTATGATAGTTACGCTAAGAAAGAATTTAACCTGCGTGCAGGAATTTGACCATGATGTGTTCCAAGAAGGAACGTTCGAGAAGGAACGTTCTGATGATGATGATGACAACGATGGCTTTCTACAAGACGAAAGGGTTCAAGCCGAAAGGCTTCAATGCGAAAGGTTTCATGTTACTGATGGGGACGCTCTAGAGTTGTCACACGAGGAAGATAGGGACTTAATAGAGGAACCCACACGTCAGCGGAAACGGCCCATTACTAGAAAGTCAAAAAGAATTAAGGAGATGGCACGACTCAAAAAACAAGTGAGCATGCAACGAGTCAACGAAGCCGAATCAGATGCTGATGATTTTTGATAAGTATGTATTGTAAGATTTGTTTTCTTGAATTTAAGACTTTCAAATTATACCTGTTGTTTCTATCATGTGTTTTCTTGAACTTAAGACTTTCAAATTATACATATTGTTTGTATCATGTGTTTTGTTGAATTTAAGACTTACAAATTATACCTGTTGTTTCTATCATGTCTTATTCAAAATGTATACTAACCTAACTTTTGAATTTTGCAGATGTTCAGGCAGAGGAGGAGTAGGGCTGCCTCTGCCTCCAGCGGCAGTCTTTTTCAGGGCACCTCCCAGAGCAGAGAAAGACAGCAGAAATTTATGGGTTTAATGGATGAGGCAGCTAGGGAGCAGGTGGTTGACGTTGATGTGTCTAGGGAGGACGCAGGAGGGGGTGGTGAGACCAACTTGGGAGGGGTTGGTGTTGCGGGAGCTGGAGGTCAGACTGATGAGGAGGAAGACGTGGGCCTAGTTGATGCTGATGCTAGGCAGACAGGCACTACAGGAAGGAGGTTTTTTTTCATAGGCCAAAAGCTGGCAAAAAACAGCAAAAGCCCACGAAAAAGGCTCTTTTTCGTGGGCCGGCCGAGAAAACATCCCACGAAAAAGTATAGATTTTTTCGTCGGCCCCCACGAAAAAGAGCCTTTTTCGTCGGCCCCTGCCTTGGCCCATGAAAAAGGGGCTTTTTCGTCGGCCAGTGGAGGGCCGACGAAAAACCTTTTTCGTGGGCCCCGGCCCAGGAAAAAGGTTTTTCCGTTGGCCCCCCACGGGCCGACGAAAAAGCCCCTTTTTCGTGGGCCCTTTAGTGGCCGACGAAAAAGGCAACCAGATGCGGCCGCACCGGCGGGGCGGCCCAGACGGGCCGGCGGCCGGGGGGTGGCGGGGCCGGTGCGGGCGGGCGGGCGGACAGGGGCAGCGCGGGACGTGGCCGAGCGGGAGGCGGGCGGCGCGCGAGACGCGGCGGAGGCGGAGGCGACGGCGGCGGAGGCGACGGCGGCGGAGGCGACGGCGGCGGGATGGCGATGCGGTGTAGACGAGGGATGAGATTGGGATTGGGAGAGAGAACGCGACAGGGTCGGGCGGGTACATTTAGAAACTTTTTCATCGGCCACTGTGGTGCCCAGCTCGGAGGCCGACGAAAAACAAGGCGTTTTTCGTGGGCCACGAAAGTCGACGAAAAACTTGTGGGCCCAGCAAACGGCCCCCGCCTCCACTTTTTTCGTCGGCCTAATTGAGGCCCACGAAAAAAATTGTTTTTCGTCGGCCTTTTTGGTAGCCCACGAAAAAACGTGATATTTTTCGTCGGCTTAGAAGCCCACGAAAAAGGTTGCATGTTTTTAGTGGGCCGGCTCACGAAAAAATATGGGCCCACGAAAATTTAGCCTTTTCCTGTAGTGAGGTTCTTCATCAAGAATTAGGTATCCTTGATATTACTGTTTTGCAAAGTTAAAGTTATTGTTATCTTTCAACTGACTTTAATCCCTTTGGCTATATGTAGGTTTCGAAAGTGTAATTCAGTTTGTGCGAGGCCTGTTGATAGTGAGAAGCCACTGATCAAGCCACTTGGAGAGACGTGAGTCTCATCAATTGATATGTTGTAGATTTATAATGTATACATCTATTGTTGACCCCTTGTATATTTCAACAAATCCTCTTTGTAGGTCATGGGACGACGTCAAATGGGAAGGTAATAAAGGCCCACGCACCAAGATCAACGGTGTATTGGGGGCCCTCTGTCGCTACCACTACCCTGGCATGGTGGTAGTGAACAGTGAGCGTCAGGCGGCTACTCGCTGGGCACACTGGGCCATAAGAGGGAGGTTTTGGAAGTTGATGTCGAGGGTAGGAGTCTACAGGGCGTTGTGGACGACTTTTGGGTGAGTTGCCGTACATTGTGATTTTCATTGGTACGTGTGCATAATAATTCATCTGAGTTTGTTTTGTTTCATATGCAGACCCGATACTACACGGATACGGACCAAGACGATCGTGAAGCTATGAAGGCGCTGAAGAGGCACTTTAGCAAATCTGCCGAGAAGGTCATTAATGATTCACTTTACAATGCTAGGATCACGGCTGTCTGCCACTACTATAAGTCGGTGAAAGGAGAGAAAATGACCAAGAAGAAAGGAGGCAATACAATATACCTTAAGGAAGAAGAGTACCTCAAGACCGAGGTTGATTGGCTTGTGAAGGACATAGAAGCTTGGAGGTGGTTGGCCAAGCTGTGGTCCTCACCTGAGTGGATTGAAAAGTCAGAGGGCAAGCGAAACAACAGAGGGCAGGATCCGGGGCACAAGTACGGAGCAGATGGACAATTTGGGCTTCAGCGACACATGGTAAGCATGTAGCTCAATGGTTGCCATAACCATATATTCTTTGGGGTCGTATATGTAAAATGCTTGTCATATGTGTTTGCAGGAGGTTGAGAGTGGAACTAGCCAAAGCTTCCTGAATGTATTCATTTGAGGCCACCAAGGTCCTGATCTGAACAACACCAATGTTTTGTGCTCCCAGGCGGCCAAGGACAAACTGGTAAGCAATATTACTTGTTATACAAAGTTTGGTTTTGGCAATATTACTTGGTGTGCTCATTGTTGGTTTGTAGGATTGGTATGGGCAAGAAATGGTGAAGCGTCACAGCGAGGGTGTCCAGTGGATGCAGCAGCCTCTAGATGTAGATGCTTTGTATCATAGCGGTGAGGGTAGAAGACATGGCAGATTGCTCCCTTGGATTAGTTCCGTTGCTTGTTTGATGCGCCTTTGAGATCCTAGTAACATGTCATATGTGGAATCGTTGTTTGTAGGTTCGTTTTTGGCACAGGGGTTGTTGACTACAACTGTTCTTTGTCTTGTGTGGGATCGTCGAGTACGTCTACAGTGACTTCTCAACGGTCTAGGGTTGACGATGCACAAGAGGAGGCTCACCAGGCACAAGAGGAGGCTCGCCAAACCCGCGAGGAGAGCCAACAAGCCATGGCGTACATGTCTACATTTATGCAGGTAAATACATTGCACTATTGCTATTGTTTCTATTTGATACCGTTTTGTGAATTTAACGTCACTTAATATATTATAGCAACTGTCAGCTTCTCTCGGTCCTGAGGTGAACTTGCCACCGTTCTGCCCTCCTGTTTTCATTTCACAGCAAGGCCAACACGTAAATATGCTTAGTCTATTCGTTACTTTTCTCGACAAGCCCAATTCGAATCATATGTTAACTTGATCTCAACATTAGCCACCTCAGGCATGGACGCTACCTCAAGGCCCACAGGGATTTGGAGGGTGGCCGGCGTGGCAGGCAACACAAGCCTCGCAGATAGCACCGCAAGGCTCGCAGATGCCACCACAGGGCTTTCAGCCACCTATGGGGTGGATGCAACATGGTCCTTATTGGGTACCAGGTCCGGGTCCCAACTATGGCCCTTGGATTCGGCCACTTCCGCCTACGCAGGTACGAGCACTACATGGAGCTAAGTAACTTAAGTAACGCTATTGGACTCTATATTTGGACATCCGGTCTTCAATCGAGTCGGTCCACTATATTGATGTAGATAACATGTTCCATATATTTGTGATATATACTTGTGGTTTAGCTCAACTTGAAGTACCTTTTAACTTATGACTTGACCTTTTAACATTGCACTTTAAAATTATGACTTCTAATATATAGAGTCCAACTTATAGCACTTGTGATTTAGCTCAACTTGAAGCACTTGTAGTTTAGCTCAACTTGAAGTACATGTGATCTTGAATAGAGAACTTATGATTTAGCTCAACATGAAGCACTTGTGGTTTAGCTCAACTTGAAGTACATCACATCTGATTCGTTCATTTTGCAGGTATCAGGCTCACGTCTGGGCAATGTGACTTCTGATGCAGAGGTCGACCCCAACGAGTACCTGCACAATTCAATCGGATGATCTGGAAGCGGCCACAACTCCAACAATCCACAATCGTAAGGGTGTCGAAACTGTTGGGAAGCAATGACAACATTTGGTTGTGTGTTGGACCTCTATTTTTCTTGTTGGTCATGTATGTTTGAACTATATATGTTGGACTGGACTATGTATGTTTGCACCATATTGATGATGGACTTGTGTGGTTTTGTTGGAATGATGGACTTTGTTGGAATGGATTTGCATGTGGTTTTGTCGGAATGATGTGAGATATATCTGCTGTTTACTGTGTATATTGTGATTTCTGTTGTGTGACGAAAAAAATAGGATGAAATCAGAAAAAGGGCCCTATTTAGGGGGACACCCAGGAATTTTTCGTCGGCCAGGGGCAGGCCAACGAAAAAACTTGCCTACTGCAAAGTTTTTCGTCGGCTAGGGGCAGGCCGACGAAAAAATGTGCCTCCTGCAAAGTTTTTCGTCGGCCGCAGGCGGGCCCACGAAAACAACTATTTTTCGTCGGCCGCCCCGGGGCCCACGAAAAAGAATTTTTCGTCGGCTGCCCCGGGGCCCATGAAAAAGAATTTTTCATCGGCCAGTAGCCCATGAAAAAAAGAATTTTTCGTCGGCCCTCTGGAAGCCCACGAAAAACATCCTTTTTCGTGGGGGCCGACAAAAAAGTTTGCATTTTATCGTGGGACCTTTTTTCGTCGGACTTTTTCGTCGGCCGGCCCACGAAAATGAAAGTTTTTCGTGGGTTTTTTGTGTTTTTCATGGGCTTTTGACCCATGAAAAAAAAAACCTCCTTCCTGTAGTGTTGATTGATCACCACCAGGGAGTCGTCGTAGACCAACAGCCTGCTTATTGCTAGGAACTCAGCTATGCGCAATCCTTAACGCCTCGTACTCTGCGGCATTGTTTGATAGCTTGAATTTGAGATGGAGGACGTGTTTGAGTTGCTTGCCCTTAGGTGATATGAAAAGGACGCCAGCCCCTGCTCCTTCCAAATTCAATGACTTGTCGAAGTACATGACCCAGTGTTCTGGCCTCTCGGGATTCGCTGGGACTTGCTGCTCTGTCCACTCGGCGATGAAGTCGGCCAGGACCTGGGATTTTATCGCATTCCTAGGTCTGAAGTCGATGTCGTAGGCGCCCAATTTGCATGCCCATTTGGCTATTCTGCCTGCTGCTTCATTATTTCGCAGGATATCTCCGATTGGGAAGCTAGTGACGACTACCACTCGGTGCTCCTCAAAGTAATGGTGGAGTTTGCGGCAGGTAATGAAGACAGCGTATAGTAGCTTCTGAACTTGAGGATATCGTACTTTCGAAGGGCTGAGGACTTTGCTGATGAAGTACTTCGGGTGCTGGACCTTGTAGACATGGGTTTCGTCTGTTTTCTCCGTGACGAGTGCTGTACTCGCCACAAGGGTAGTGCATGACAGGTATAGGTACAATTATTCTACCCGCTGCTCGTCTTGCGCTCGGATTGGGGCAGTCAGCACCGGGGGTCAAGAGAGGTCTTCAGCTCATCTAGTGCATTCTGCGCATCCTCCGTCCACTTGAATCTGTCGAGTTTCTTGAGAAGCTTAAAGAAGGGTAGCCCGCAGTCGCCAAGGCGAGAGATGAATCTGCTGAGTGCCGCCATGCACCCGATTAGCTTTTGTACCTGCTTTTGGGAAGTCGGAGGTTGCATGCTTGTGATTGCTGATATTTTCTCTGGGTTTGCTTCAATCCCGCGATTGCTGACGATGAATCCCAGTAGCTTGCCGGATGGTATGCCGAAGACGCACTTCGCCGGGTTGAGCTTCCACCTGTAGACTAGGAGGCTGCTGAATGTTTCCTCAATGTCCTTGATGAAATCATCCGGGTCCTTTGTTTTGATCACCACATCGTCTACATAAGCTTCGACGTTCCTACCCCATTGTTTGCTCTGGTAGGCCTGGATGCTCCGCTGGTAGGTAGCCCCAACGTTCTTGAGATCGGAAAGGGCGACGAGCAGATTGATAATGGTGTACAGAACGCAGGAACATGGTGATTAGACAGGTTTGGGCCGCAGTGTTGCGTAACACCCTACGTCCTGTATGGGGTCTATGGATTGTATTGCGGAAAGTATGAGAGTTCGAAGAGTTTCCCCGTCATCCCTAGCTCCCATTATATAGGCCGAGGAGCTAGGGTTACAATGGATATCCCGGAGGACTACTCGCCGAGAGGTTTCCCGGGATTACATTCCAAGATCATAGGCGCAACATCCTAATAGATCCTATCTGAAGCCGCCCGAGTGGTTTGCTTAAGCTCCACGCCATCTGATGCCTCGAGCCCGAAGCCCGACCACTCGGCCCACCTGTCAGGATGACGTAATTGGTCGTAATAGGGTACCTGGGGACATATGACTCCGACAGAGTTGGTCTGTTTCGGATCTCTCTCGTTCATCATCGGCATCAACGGCGACCTTCATCTACTCAACCGTGCTCTCGAGCAGGCACACAGCTGGAGGTTCGTTGAGCTCGATCAGGAACACCCTCCAACCACTGTGGTGGCTAGATCTGCTCAGCCCGTAGTCAGGACTTCATCGACCACAGCGCCACTTCGCGATGCGCTAACTCATTCTCCGATCTTGGCACCACGACCAGGCGATCGGGCTCGTGCCAAGTTCGTCAGCTTCGCTTCGAGGGGCTCCCTGGAGAAACATGCCAGACCAATCTGGTTCGGACAAGCCTGCTCCGTCCAGGGTGGCAAGCTCTTCGTCTCCAACTCGACGCACTCCGCTTCCTACCTCTCCAACTTTGACCGGGACTCTCATTAGTCGGGACAGGGAAGGACAGCGCATGGTTCCAGTCCATCCTAGATCGGGTCCGCAAGGCATCTCTTCGGCAACGGTCGGAGGCAAATCTACATCAACTCATTCGTCCTAACCGGCAAAATCATCTCCGTCGACTCATCGTCTGTCAGCATCAGCATCCTTAACTCTGACTCAAGTTGGTTAGGGAAGAGGAGAACGTCTGTCGGGTCCCAGCTTGGTACGGAGGCCTCGTCGGAGCCAATGCCCTGATGCGTCATCACCCTCGGCGACAACTCCAAGCCTGGCGCCAGAACTCCATCTCCCACATGGACTTCGCAACGCCACCACTACTTATCGGGAGCTCTCCGCCCGCGCCTCGGCTCCCCTCAAAGACGATGAGCATGCACGGAAGAAGGCCCTCATAGATAATGACGTCTTCTATGCGGAGGAAGTACCATTGACTGGGCTCCGCGATGGGGCTCATCATCGACTCTACCCCCACTGGCAGAACCGCTCACTGGCGCAGTCCTCAGCCGGCAACAGCATCATCTACCTCTTCGTCGGTATCAACATCATCCGAACAACATCAGCAAGACCTCCCCACGATCTGCAATAGTCCGGTTTTCTTGTAGTCGACCCGCTTACTACAACCGAGGAGCAAACGGCTGCCACTGCAACCATGGAGCTTGCTATCTCAGATTTCGCTTCTCACCTCAAAGACGCTCCGACTGTCCTAGACAGTGAGGTGGGTTCACCCTCGAACCCAACTCTTCGGTTTCCCGACGTCTTTGTCATCGACGGCCACCTGGACGAGGACCCGGTGTCTGATGATTCGGACATGGTGGATGGGGAGAATGACCAACAACGTAACAAGCGACACCTCCACAATCGTCTCCGCGGCATTAGGCGTCACCACAGAGCCAGAAACACAGACCCGACTTGGCAAATCTCTGCGGATGAAGTGACACACTCAGCGAAACTCCAGAACTTGGTAAAGCAAAATATTTATTTCCATGTGTGGTGCTGCGAAAAAATTGTTACAAGCATGAGACGTATGGTTTTCTTTGCATTGAGGGAAGAGGCAAGATTAGTAAGTAAACCATTGTTTCATTCATTCACATGCAAACAGTCTAGAAAAAACTGTGTATATATACAAAGTTTGATGGGTGAGAATAGTACGGTGGAAAATGTAGTTTTGTATTATTCATGCATTGAAAACATAATAATAATAATGATCTTGACCCAGCTGGATGGCTGGTGATAGTTCATACTGTTTTTTCAGTCATACCTACTCATCTTATGATCGCGCTGGACCTCCCTGAATGGGTGATCAAAGCATTTAATAAGCGATGCAGATGTTTTCATGGACAGGCAAGGGTAATGCTAAAGGAGGTAACTGTCTCATCGCATGGGAGAAGGTTCAATGACCTTAATGTTTTGGCGGTCTTGGGGATCTCAACCTTAAATTAATGGGTGGACTTTGCGCATTTAGTGGCTTTGGCTGCCAAACGGATTTTGATCGCCCTGGGCTCGTCTACCTATTCAAGTGCCACGCAATGCTGAGGCCCTTTTTGCTGGTGCTGATATCAAGGTTGGAAAGGTGAGGATAAATTGTTTTAGACCGATCGGTGGCTGAATGGTAGCAAAGTTGCTGAGTTTGCTCCTAATCTTTTTAAGGTGGCTTCCAAGAAAGCAAGACGTGTTGCACAGTGTCTCAATCTCTAAGTAATAGAAGATGGGTTTCAGACATCAAAGGGGCTCTCTCAGTTCAGGTGCTAGTTGAGTATCTGAAAATTTGGCAGTTGTTTGATTGTTTGAATTTACAGCCAGACCTTATAGATCAGCACATCTGGAAGTTCACTTGTTCAGGCTTGTACACAAGTAAAACGGCATGCAGTGCTTTCTTCAAGCGAGTTGTTAAGTTTGCACCATCGAAGAGGATATGGAAATAATGGGCTCATCTTCGGTGCAAATTCTACATTTGGTTGGCTGTGAAGAATAGATGTTGGATGGCCGATCGTTTGTCCAAACTTAGGCTGCCACATCATAGTGTTTGCCCCTTTTGTGACTAGGCAGATGAGACAATGCAGCACATCCTAGTCTCTTGTGAAGTCAGTGCTTTCTTGTTTTGTTGCCTGGGAGCTCTAGAAACATATAGAAATGCTTTTGTATTTGAGAGGTGAGTCCTAATGTTTCTGTAGTCCAGGACATGGACAAGGAGGGCAGTTAGTGGTGTCTAGCGGGCAACGTGGTGCTCAGTGAACTGCGAGCCAGGTCAGTAGGACTGATCACTTGAGATGTTCAGTTTTGGTCGTGTCACATAGTGTGTGGCGTGGTTGTCCCTCTTGCTGTTCTTTTTTTCGTTCTTAATGAAATGACACACAACTCTCGTATCTCGTTTGAGAAAAAAATGTTTTTAGCAGAAATGAATGGTTATCACAAAAGCTGTGATCTAAGCGTCGAGGTCAGTTCTTTATTAGGTGTGCTCATCATATCTCTCTAGGCTTGTATTCGCCGTATAACAACCCTTGCATCGATTATTCCAAATCACATCCCTTGCTGATACAGTTCCACCGCCTGGGATTAGCATTAAAGCATGACACAAACACCACCCGGCCCATTGCCATATATCGGGGTGAAAAAATTAGTGCCAAATAAGTTAAAGGCACAAGGCATGGAGGAATGAAGGCATATTTTGTAGACGTTAGTTTGTTCCACCAAGTTTTAGAAATCTAAAAACTAATATGTCAAAACAAATGGTTCTTTTTGAAAACAGTGGAGGCATATCTTACCAAGCCACGAAGAAAAAAGGGATGCAATCTTTCCTGGAGCAGCAAAGTGATACAGTGGAGATAGCCCTAAAAACTTGATGAGTAACTTTATGGAGCTGGCTCACGCATCAAGCCTGACATTGTTGCCTGACACTGCTGATCATATGTAGGACCGAGTAGGAATGATCAACCACTCTGTTGCTACATATATAAGCCAGGAAAAAATAACTCTCAGTAATTAAATATATTACATCTTTATTTTGTAACATAAATATGGGGAGCATTGATTTCAACCACTCCCTGTATATAATATAATAAGATATACCGAAATATTTTACTTACTGCCGAAATATCTATATCGTCATTTATTGCTATCCTCACAAGTGCATATATTGACTGCCATCTCTTAGATGTCGTCCAGTAGTGTACAAAATCTGTAATTAATTACTGCATAGCGAGCATGATTGAGACCCAGAAAGAAAAGATCTGCAACTAATTTGAATCCATCTCTAACCTCATGTAGCAGTTGTCTTGAGATATGTTTATAAATGTGAATTGTGAAAGAGATATTTGTCGATCTTGTGATTTTGCCTTTGAAATAGATTTACGATGAATAATGCCTCCACAAACTGTCTCGGGCATGGCAGCGCGGCCCACGGGCGGCCGCGGGCCGGGGAACGTCGGCGGCGTCCTGTGGCTGGAAGGCGGCGTCGGCACCTCCCCTCCCCTTCTTCACCCCAGCCATCGTCATGAGGGACTTGACCACCTCCATCAGCCGCCGCCTCTGTCCCCGCCATGCCGTCCCGCACCGCACGCCGCTGTCCCCCCGCTCGCCGGCACGACGGAGACGATGGCCGCCATCATAGGCACCCACGCCACCGCCACTCCTCAAGAGGCCACATGTCGTGCTGGTCGCCATCCCCGGCGCCGGCCACGCTTGTCACCTTCGCGTACCTCTCCACAGGTCCAGATGCAATATGCTGCCGTCCTCTCCCCCCTTGGCCGCAACCTCCTGGCACGGGACTAGTTCGTTGGCGCGGGCGTGTAACCGCAGCGACAGTGCCACGCCCATGATCTCCACGGCCTGCGCCCTCCTGCACAGCGTGGCTGGAGTCCCCTCCCTGCGCAGCCGTTCTGCTCCGCCGCGGACGGCGCGCCATCCCCGCGTGTCCCTTCCGCGCAAGCCGCAGACAGCGAGCCATCCCCGCGCAGCCGCTTCATCCATTCCCGTGCAGGTGCAGCCGATGTGGCGGAGGGAGGCGGGGAGAGGCCCCTACATCTAGCGGGTTGATATTGTACCAGTTGGAACGTTTACAACACAAAAAGCGAATTTTAGGGACTTACATGACACAACCAGCCAACTTTAGGGGTTCAGAATTGAGGTTTTCTTAGTTCGGGGATCAATTTAACACCCTGAGCTAACTTCGAGGACCGCCAGCGCATTTCACTCACTGTCATTTATGCAAACTAGCATAGATGTACGTGCAATATGCACATATTGTGAGATAATCAATCAGACAATAGAAAGAAAAAAAATAAAATTAAAAAGAAGGAATCCTGTTGATTAGCATCATTCCTTTGTCAACAAAACCAAAAGGAGGAAAGTAATAGGTGGTTATGGGTATAAAATGATGTGAGAAATAAAGAAAGAAACTGGATGAAACATTTTGTATCTATGGGTTTTGGGTCTTTCCACCCCTTTCTAACTTTTTTCAAACTGCGCAGTGGGATCAGCGTGAGGGGTATACCTATGCGCTTTTGTAGGTAAAAATGATTTTTAGAAAACTCGCTCTTTTACGGTGTAAATACTGTGGTATTGTGGTAGCACAAATTTGATCCATATTACAAATATTTTCATCGGCCATGTTTGTTGGCCAATAGAAAAGTTAAAAAGTTACATTATTTTCATTGGCTCGAGTGGTCTGGCCAACAAACTTGATCTGTGATTTTTGGAGGTTGTCTTGATGGGCTTTTGCAATTCTCTTTGGAACCTGTTAGACTGAAATCTGCAGGTTGTTGTCATTGACCGATGAAGTTTTCTATTGGTTGTTGTTTTTGTTCGTATCCGTACTTAATTTTATGTGTGCTTCCGTCTATCCATGTCCAAGGGTTAGTAGGACTCTCATTGTAACGTTACCCTAAATGTTGGTTAGAAGATAGTTTTGGGTTCAAAATGGGATATATAAGCACTACTGGAATCGGGACAATTTTCGGCGACCAGAAAAAAGCCGAAAATAAGACTTGCTGGTGGCAAAAGGGTTGTTGTCGGCAGTTTTCGGCTACCGAAAATTATAGCCTAAAAATAAGCTTATTTTCAGCAGCTTTTGTAAGGCACCGAAAATTGTCCACACCACGACATTTTTCGGTAGCCATGTGATGACGCTGAAAATAGTCCACCGAAAATAAGAGTGGCTTATTTTCGGTGCTTTTCTCAAGCCGTCGAAAATAAAATTTGTCTATTTTTTGCGGCATTCCCTAGCTGCCGAAAATACGTAAGGCTTATTTTCGGTGGCTTTCTCCGGCCACCAAAAATTATTGCTTTACAGGGCTAAAAGCCATCTCTAATTTTGTTCCATTCCAGCTTTTCAGGCATAAAACACATACAGAGAGATATATCATGCACCACATCATATCCACCATATATTTGAACCAATTCCACATCACGTCCAATCAAGAATGCACGCACAAATACACATATCAAGGTCTCAAATCCATACACACAAGTCATATCTCAAATCCACAACCAAACTATATCTATCCACACATGTCCATAATACAAACGACAAATCTTATTTAGGTTAGCTAGTTTTGATCAAATTTGGTTCTATGCACAAAATTTTGGCTACCACAACTAAATCTAGCGAAACTTGATCAAATTTATCAAAGGCTGAGTAGTTTTGGCTACATTGAGCAAACTCAAGTAGAATATAGAACAAATTAGCTTTCATTGATCCAATTTATCTAACTCTGAGCAAGTTAGGCTACATTGACTGCAACCAAATAGAGTAAGGTAAGTTTGGCTAAAGTTCTACAAGTTTGGCTAAAGTTGTGTATGTTTGGATACCGTCAACTAGATCTAGCTACAGTTGAGCAACTTTATCTAACCTGTGCTACACGAGAAGGCATCTGAGCATACATTCCCCACCGAGGCGGTTGTGGTGATGTCCGCGATTCTAGGAAGATGATGGTATGCCCTTGTTGTTCGAACATTACCTGCAAAATGCATCGTGTCAGTAATATGTTTTGCTCATGATAGGACTTAATGCTAATTTTTTACTTTCATACTTACTTAAATCTTGCTCTATTATTGTAGTCTAGTTGCTGCTTGTAGTACTCCTCTTGTGCTCTAAGGTATGCATCATGCTGCTCAAGCTCTCCATGTCCTTCATTGTGTGGCTTTGGCGACTGCTTCTACTGCCCAAACTTAGCGACGAAAATCCCCCCTAGGGTCGAACTTCTCTCGAAATGATTGAAGGTTGGACCGACGCTTAAGAGGGGGTGAATTAGGATTTCTAAAACTATGGCTCTCTAAAAACTACATCTACTAAGCAAAATCTATGCAAGATAAACTAGCAATGTGCAGTATGGTTTTGCTAAGTGTTGCTAACTCTACGGTGGCAAAATCTTGCAACCTTGTTCCACCTAGAAACTAACCTATCAAGCTAGTCTTGGAAAGTAAGCACACAATTGCTAGAATGTAAATGCGGAAGTTAAAGAGATTGGTAGATATATGCAAACTCCCGATGGCGATGTCGGCGATGGCACAAGTAGGAGACATAGAGATTTTTTCCTGAGGTTCGGGGAGACCAACACGTCTCTATCCCCTACTCCTCGTTTGGCACCCTCTTCAGGGCTTTGCTCTTGCGTAGTCCTCAAAGGAATACAGCCATTCCCACAAAAGGGTGGAGGATGGCAAAGTGACCTCAGCGGAGGGCAAGCAACCGCGGTTGGTTCTTCGGATATCCCCGGTACACACCCACATGAGCCCTTCTCTCGTGTAGTCTGAGACTACGGCCTCTTCCACACAAGGGTTGATGGGATTGTTGGGGTCTTCCGCGGGCCTTATCTCAGAGCCACCCTGCCCGCATTCATTATGGTAAGCTTTTGGCCAACGTGCCGAGAGCCTTCATCCCTCTCACAAGTAAGATGGCGGCTACTCCACACTCTGGAGGGTCTCGCAAGACTTACAATCCCCACACTTATAGAGGTAGACGTGCACGCAGGCGCGGTTCCAGGAACTTGGCTCTCCTAACCGAACACCCCTGAATAAGCAGCATGATTCTAGGAACTCGGCTCTCTTAACCGAGCACCCCCTGAAGTGACATCATCAGTGGGCCTGTATAACCTCAAATACTGCCCGGCTAGCAACGTGCATCAGATGTTATCAAATTCTACTTGGAATCCAGACAAAACCAATCGGCCACATGCTGGGTTTTTATCTCTGTGAGCTAATTTATTTCAATATTTACTGATGTATTTGCATATACTGCTTGTCCAACTAGTTTGCTTAGTTGCTTCGATGTCCGAACAATACTACTCGAGTTCCCTCCTAATTATTGTTTTAGGAAAATACTTTTTATGCCAGTGCAAAGTCTACGCCAACAGCATGCTGAGTTAGCTCAGGGGCTCCGCCGTGCTTGACTAGTGGATGTTGTTCCCACTAGCCGACTGCCTCGCCAACTGCCCCATCGACTCAGGGCCTAAGCCGCTCAACTACTGGATGGCGTTCCTACTAGCCGACTGCCTCGCCGACCACCCCATCAAATCGGGGGCTCCGCTACTCGACTAGTGGATAATGTTCCCACTAGCCGATTGCCTTGTCGACTGCCCCATCGATTCGGGGGCTCCGTGCGCTCGACTAGTGGATGTTGTTCTTACTAGTCGATTGCCTCATTGACTGCCCCATCAACTCGGGGGCTCCGCCGCTCGACTAGTGCATGCTATTCCTACTAGCCGACCACCTCACCGACTACTACATTGGCTCGGCTCGGCTCGGCTAGTGACATTTTTCCACTAGCTGGGCATTTGGATGACTTCATCATTGCCTGCCGAGCGCTCGGGAATTTATGAAGATCACTTGGATTGCTGAGCTACTTGATCCTCAACCTGTTTATGCTAAACAGCTTGAGGCTCGAGGGCTATGGGGTGGATACCAATGAATTTTTGGAAGTCTTTGACAGTCGCTCAAATGATTTGTTGTTTCAAGATTGATTCAAACCTTCAGTTTGATTGCTACTCAAGTCAACCTAAAGCTAGGGGCTACTCTATATGGAGTCCATCTGGTGACGTCCTCCATATATATAGTATGATTGGAAGATTCCTTAAAGGGAGCAGATTCTAGAAGACCTTCAAGACGATTTTGTCCCAAATCCACATGAAGCTCGGGGACTTGTGGGTGTCATATATCCACGAGTACCTCATGAAGACGGATTATAACCACTCTGTAAGGTGGGTCGAGTGGTCTGCCTTGAAACCCATGACGCAATACAGCGTGGACTGCTAACTGTAATCCAACTAGGACTCTTTTACTTGTACCTCATGCTCCTCGGACTATATAAGGGGAGCTGGAAACCCTAGTTCGGCACAATAATCATCATCATAGCTGCTAGACCTAGGTCACAATGACTTAGTTTAGCCTCATACGCTCAAAGCAATACAATCCACATACCACCATACAGGACGTAGGTATTACGTGATTTACCGGCCCGAACCTGTCTAAATCATTGCGTTCTTCGTTCTGTAACCATCGCGACCTCCTTGCCAACTGTCTACCAATCTCAAAACCGCCACATGATCCATCCCGTGGTGGGCTGCCAGTAGAAAACATCAACACACATGCAAAGCTTAGGCAAAATAGGGCAACTAGATGCTAAAGGAAATACCAAAAGAAACCAAACCTAGTTACCAAAAACATGAAGGACTTGGGTATTGAATTTGCTTCAACACTTGGCTTTGTCACTTAAAACTTTGTATCCAAATGTAGCCAAGTCTCCAAGTCCTCTTAAGCCCTTGTGGCTCTACGGTGCCTTGGGAGTGATGGTCTTCTTTTGTTTTCCCTCTTCCTTCATGGCCTCCCTGTTCTTCTTTGACCTACAGATGTAGGTGATGATGCTTGCATATTTTGCTTCTGGAAGCACTTCGATGATTTTCCTTGCAACATTGGCATCGCTTAACTTGGTGTCACCTATTGAATTGAACTCATTGACAATAACATTTAGGTGTGAGCACATGTCATTAGCCAATTCATTAGGAAGCATAGTAAATGAATTTAAGCCACTTCTAACCAAGCTAAGATTTTGCTCCTTGACGTTACTGGTGACGTTACTGGTGTCACCTATTGAATTGAACTCATTGACAATAACATTTAGGTGTGAGCACATGTCATTAGCCAATTCATTAGGAAGCATAGTAAATGAATTTAAGCCACTTCTAACCAAGCTAAGATTTTGCTCCTTGACGTTACTGGTGACATCATGGAGTGCTTGAAGCGTTTACCAAATCTCATGAGCACTCAACAGGCTAAATACTCTATTAAATACATCAATGCTCAAAGCCCCGAACAAAGCATTGTGAGCAATAGCATTGAATTGTATTTCTTTCTCATCGGCTTTTGCCAGTTTTTTCGACCGAGAGAGGGGTTTTGTTCCTACCTTTGTCACTCACTAAACATCCAACCCCACGACCTCTAGATAACTAGCCATTCCAACACACTAATAGGGATAGTTCATGCCGTCAAAGAGACGTGCGCTACCGGTACTCATCTTCTCACTCTAAGACGTCTCAAATACTCAATCCGGCGGTGAAGCCAAAAGTCCATATTTGAGTTGCGAGCTCTAATGACAATAAAATGAACTTGGTTGAGCGGCCGACTCTGATACCAATTGAAGGTTGGACCAACGCCTAAGAGGGGGTTGAATTAGGATTTCTAAAACTATGGCTCTATAAAAACTACAACTACTAAGCAAAACCTATGCAAGATAAACTAGCTACGTGCACTAAGGTTTTGCTAAGTGTTGCTAACTCTACCATGGCCAAGTCTTAGCTTGCAACCTAGTTTCTCCAAGAAACTAACCTATCAAGCTCTTAGATATATGCAAAGCCCCGATGGTGATGTCGCCATGTCGGTGATGGCACTAGTAGGATACATGGAGATTTTTTCCTAAGCTTCAGGGAGACAACGTGTCTCTACCCCCCTACTCCTCGTTTGGCGCCCCCTCAGGGCTTTGCTCTCGTGTAGTACTCAAAGGAATACGGCATCACCCATGCATAGGTGGAGGATGGCAAAGTGACCTCCGCGGAGGTCGAGCAACCCTGGTCGGGTCTCCATATATTCCCAATACACACTCACACGAGCCCTTCTCTCCCGTAGTCTAAGACTACGGCCCTGACCACACAAAGGGTAGAGGATTGTCGAGGCTATTGGGGTCTTCCATGGGCCTTCTCTCGGAGCCACCCCACCGTATTCACTATGGGAAGCTTTTGGCCAACGTGGCGAGGGCATTCCTCCCGCTCACAAGTAAACTGGCGGCCACTCCACACTCCAAAGGGTCCCAAAAGACATACAAGCCCCACATTTACAAAGATAGACATGCCCACAGGCATGGGTAAGACAAATAGGTCTAAGCAAAGATGCTATGGAAGCTCTAGCTATGCTAGGATGTGTCTCTTTAGCTCCTTTGGTAGTTGGGCTCTCAAAGGTGTGTATGAGACCATTTGGATGGATCAAGAGGGTGCCTTAACACTAGTATGAACTCAGGAGCCACCAATCAGGTTGTGGAGGCCGGACAAGGGGGGTATTTGCAGCCCAAACCTCAAAACTAGCCTTTGGCGAGCTGTTGCACTGCGCAGACTGCTACCATCGGACCATACAATGGTTATTGTCCGATGGTCAATAAGTGCTTTTTCTTCCATTGCCTAAGTCATCCGATGGTGGGGCCATCGGACAGTCCGATGGTTATTGTTCAATGGTTATTGTCCGATGGTCAATAAGTGCCTTTTCCTTCCATTGCCTAGGTCATCTGATGGTTGGACCATCGGACCGTCCGATGGTTATTGTTCATTGATTATTGTCCAATGGTCAATAAGTGTCTTTTTCTTCCACTGCCTACGTCGTCCGTGGTTGGACCATCGGACCATCCGTTGGTTATTGTTCAATGGTTATTGTCCAATGGTGAATAAGTGCCTAGACTTGTCTTTTCCTTCTGCTAGCACCAGGATTTAGCCGGTATGCTAGATGGGCCGGATCGGTTAAGTGGGCTAGAAGAGCCGACCCAAGAACAAATCAGTTGGTTGATGGGCTAGATGAAGTCGTCAAAGGAAGAGGCGAAGCCAAGGCCAACAAGCTGTGTATCCTAGTTAATTCAAGTCGTGTTGGGACTAGCCCGTCTAAAAATAGAATCATTTAGATATAGAAAGAATTTTAGAAATAATCAGACTTGTTGTCCAAGTCTCCGAACTATAAATATGTACCTTTGTTCTACGAAATAAACCGATGACATTACGCTCACGAGCAGCTACGTGTCTCTAACTTCTCTCGGCGCATCACCACTCCTAGCAACTAGGGATTTTCAAGGTAATTGTCATACTGCTCTAATGATTTACTTCGCTAGGGCATTAGAGCGTGAGCCATATGGAAAACCGTGTACTAAAGCATTTTTTATGGCACGGTTTGCTAGTTATCTCGATGAATTTCGTGTCGAGCCTAGCTCAATACGAGATCCATTAGTTATCTCGATGAATCTCATGGCAAGCTTTGCTTGCTCAAGATCCATATTTACCTTTGCACGTCTATCGATCAGTTTATGTACCTATGCTTCACTTGGTAGATTGGTTCTCATGTAGCTCGTTCTATGTTATCTAATCGCTTGTTACAATCCATGACATGCCACTGCAGCGTGTGCACGTGACCTACCGATAGATCAGCGTAGCTCGAGCACCCTATCCATACATGTCGTAATTTGCATCTATTTAGTTAGATGGACTTCTTTGGAGGTACTGGTTTGAAGCCGATCTGGCTCAATAGATCTGTTATATCATGCTTTTAGATAGGGTTTTTATATCTCTCTTATTCTGGATGTATGTTTTGGCTATTTTCATGTTAAATTGATTCCCGGACTGGAGTACACGAACCCTCGTGTTTGCCGATCCTAGCGATCAACAGGAATTTAACAATTAGATCTATTGTGTAAACTTTTCAGGGAGAATAGGAACCAACGACAGCATCCACACAACCTTCCTGGCTGCAAGGTTATGCCAGGTGGCACGCTCGCACCACTGCTCAACCCCTAATCGGCTTTCCTGTAAAGCCGATCGGAGCCGCACAACAGGGGGATGAGCACGGCAGCAGTGCGATCCCCGGCTCCCATGTGCCCTGCGCCCTGACCTCACCGCCCGCCGGTATCCGGATGCAACACACTTTTGGCACACCTGGTGGGACCTCACTTCATCAACATCATCCATGAACGATGGCCCCAGGGGAGAATTCTAAGATGGGTGCAATGAAATATTCGGCCAGACATGATCCAAGCACATGGCTGAGCGACAAGACTGCACCACCCAAGTTTGATGATCTTTTAGCTAAACATAAAGATCTCTACTACCGTTTATTAGCTGATCTGGCAGATGACATCCTCGATTACTTTACCTGGACTCAGAATGGAAAAATCAAGTGCACCGGACATCCAGATAAATTACTTGATGGCATAGATATCTCTGTACCTTCGGAGGCACGCACTAGAGTGCTCCGGGAAGAGATGAATGAGATGATTGGCAAGGCCATGTTGTGACAATCTGCAGCTCTATTGAACTCTATGGACAGCGTAGTAGCATGCATAATCACGAAGATTATGGCCGGTGAATATCAAGAGACAGGTCTGTAGATGGGTACTTGCTTTGGAGAAACCCAGTTTTATTCTCGACCGTTGTATATACCTCATATTAAGACAATAGACAATACCAAGGCCGAGTTCATTATGTATGCATCACCAAATCCAGGAGAACAACCTATGTGCTATGATGAACCACCAGCATTCATACCAAAGGGTTTCCTTTGCCAGCTCAGATACATGTCATTACATGAAGGAGAAGAACCTCCCCACAAGTCTCCGCCAAAGAAGCAACACATCCATACAGGCCACATGGATGCTGGCAAAGACAAGGCTAATGACAATGAAGTTGCTAATTGGCAAGCACAGTTTGGGACAGGGCTAGTTTTTGACAACCAGGCCAGTTTTTCTTTTAATGGTGGATCGACTACTCAAGCCGATGTGGATGATTATATGAAGAATTGGTCTGTATTGCACGAATAAAAGGTTTAATTTCTTATTCCAAGCCATATCTAGAGATGTGTGATTAGTTGCCTTCACCACCAAAGTTCAAGGTGCCGGAGTTCTCCAAATTCAGCGGCAATGATAACACCAGCACCGTGGAACACATCAGCGGATACTTGGCACAGTTGGGTATTGCATCATCAGCTGAGTATATGAGGATTCAGCTCTTTTCTTTGTCTTTGATGGGCCCAGCTTTTGGATGATATACATCATTGGCACCTAGATCCATTACTACATGGAAACAGCTCTCGAAAAATGGTTTCATGCTCAATTCTTCTCAGGATCAGAGGAGGCAACTTTTGCTGATCTTATGGCAATCCGACAACGCCCCGGTGAGTCTGTCAATTAGTTCGACGTTTCAGGGAAGCCAAGAATAGATGTTATTCTCTTCATTTGTCTGAGAATAATTTAGCCGAGTTGGCATATAATGGATTGCATCGGCATACAAGAGTTGTGTATGGATCGACAAATTTTAATTCCATCGGCCATTTATTATCTAAAGTGGCAGTCTATGAGCGTACTTAGGCTGAACTGTACCAAGAAAGACCATGAAGGAACGTTAACTTTCTCCAAGAAGAAGAATTGGCCGATGAAGAGGCCGAGATATCTTCATACAGTGGACCAAACCCAAGCAGCCATTGCCTTGTCAATGGCTCAAGTGTCCAGAAGCGCCTGTGGGTTATGATTTTGATGTGGCCACAGAACAAATCTTTGATCTCTTACTCAAAGAAAAGTATCTCGAGCTGAGACCAAGCCACAAGATTACACCAGCAGAAGAATTAAAGGGTCACAAATATTGCAAATGGCATAATACTTTTGATTCTCTTACTACCAACGATTGTAAGGTGCTGCGGTACCAAATTCAGGCTGCTATTGATCAATGAAAGCTGACATACGCTAAGAGCCCAATGAAGGTGGACAACAACCCTTTCCCTTATGTCTATATGATTGATTTGATGACTAATACTGGGGGCATGGTAAGCTGATCGGTACAGATCGGCAACAAGTCAAATTGCTATATTTAGATGAATCGGCTGAATTTCATTGCCGAGTTCAGAACGCGGTCGAAGCTGGTCGGATTGTTACCAAGAGTCAGTCAGGTCCATTTCATTTGAGCATCAATACTGTAAACACTACGCCAAGCTCATAAAACAAGGGTAAAGCAAAGGCCGATCATGAAGACGATCAACCACTGGAGTTTTGACTAGAGGAACATTTGTCTGAAGAACAAATAGGTAGACACCAATGTTCGCGACTAGATTCGAGTCCCTTGATCAGAATTTATGCACAACACCATGAGTGCCATCAAGAACGTCAAAGGCAAGAAAGGGAAGAGGATTATCAAAGAGAACCACAATTCTGGGGGCTGGAACGGCGCATCCACCAAAAACTTCTATTGGTGTCTTTCATCAATTTTCTGTGGCTAAGACCATCTGCAACCGATTGCCTAAAACCGCTTGCCTATCACTATTCCAATCACCTCCCTCTCTATCTACAGTACCGCTATATTGTCGTTTTATACTATAGGTAGTCCATATGGACGCTCCATTGAAAACGGTAACACATATTTATGCTTGCAACTATTAGTCCTCGTGACAAAATCCTACATTGCAACTATTAGTCCTCGTGACAAAATCCTAAATTAGAAACACAACCAATCATTTAAGGGTTTACCTTTCAACCAAGATAAAATTCTATCAATTATAATATATTTGAAAAAAATATTGCATGTAATTATATCAATATTAATGATACAACCATTAAATTTATTTTTTAAATAGTTTTAAGAATTTTCGCAGCAACAAGCAACACGCTATATATCATTAGTACTGGTTGATGGCTATGGCTCCAACCAGTAAGGCTACCAGAGAATGTGGCATCTTCCGCAACAAATATATCGACCAAATATCAGTGCTAGACGGATGTATCTCGTTCCAGTGGTGAAATCATTTATTATCATCACTTATAGTTTTTTAGGTTGGGATTATCTTCAGGCATGCTTGCCTGAGGTTTGAAGGTCTAACTCCTAGACGGGAAGCTTCCATTTTTCTAGACACGAGTTGGTGAAGATGTGATAGGCAGTTTCATATTCCGGACGACCTTAGAAGCACCTTAGAAACATTGCTTTGCTAGGAGCGGCAAGTATTTGTTGGTCTTTTTGGCTAAGCAGAAATGATATTGTGTTTGAGAAAAAACAATTTATTTTTCTTGGCAGGTTATTTATGCCATTTTTTATTGGCTCCGTACATGGGCGGTGCTACAGAAGGCGGACCAGCAAGCTATGATTGTGGAGGCTACACTATTCTTGGCACAGGTGGGCAAAGACTTTTTTTTCCAAACTCATGGGTGGCGATCCAGTCATCGGATTGATTGTCATTAGAGTGTGCGTGCTATCTTTTGTTTAGGCTGTGTGCTCGCCCCTTGATGAGCAGAGGCTGGAAACAATTTCAAAACTTGTATCAACTTGATGCAATGTGTTTGAAATTAATAAAAGCTTTCTTTTTCAAAAAAAAAATTCCGGACGACCGGACACGAACAGGGATGTTGTTTGATTTCGTGGTACACGTCGCTTTTAATTAAGAACTGGTCCGTCAACATTACAAATTAAAAAGAATTTTGGCGACGACTATTCGCAATCTTTAAATGACGTGAACATTAATTATTTTGTTCACGGCAGGCGAGGATGGCACAGTGCATTCATTGTGCTATCGCTCATTGCGCCAAAGTACACAACCATATTTTTTTTTATATTTTCTATCTAATATTAAAGCAAATAAAGTTTTATGGTCTATTAGTCTATCCTGACAAACGGATCCACCTGTCTTCATTCTGCATCTGCTTCTTGAGTCCGTCGCCAACTCTCCCTGCCCCTTTCAGTTTCTCGCGTTTTTTCCCTCTCGCTCAGCACAACAGCAACATCCGCCGCTCGGAATCATAGCCCAATAATCATATTGATTTAGGTTCACGATGGGCCAGACCTTCAAAGCTTGGGAACAAGTTGATTTGTTTACTGGTTATGACTGAAATAATCCTCTCAAACATACGGATCGCAATGTAAAAGACTAAAGGTACAACGGATGTTGGCTTTGCGTGGATGAAACATTGAAGCAATTTGATCACGCACGTGTTATGGATACACCATGTATTTGGTTTCTCATAATGGGAGCTTACCGACATCATTTTGTCACTCAAACATACATATCTACGAGTGAATTTGAAGAGATTTGGGTGAGTAACAGAGTGAGCCATGCTAGCTTCTTCCTTCAATTTCTGTTAACGACGTCCGAAAGATTGTGGAAAACGAATGGTTGGATGAACCACTATTTTTCTCTTTACTTCATTCATCTGATGCTTCTACAAAATTATTTACAAATTCCCACATCAATACGCGGGGAACTCACCTAGTACCTAATAATATGTCCTCCATCACTGTACCCCTGCTGCGGCATTTCCATTTCTTCACAGTAACTCAGAATCATCAGATTGAAATGACAGAAACACAATAATGGGTAGAACATTTTCGATTGTATAGAATTTTAAATTGTTATTAGCTAAACTACTGAAATTTTCCTAAAAATTATGTTATCAAGACTAGTTTCTGGAGTTCATTTGGAAGTGAGAAAAATAAGAAATAACAATTCTATGCAGAATTTGACCATTCAAAATTGTTAAAGACAGTAAAAGCTGAAGAATAAAGCTTAATTAAAACAGTGGTTCTTACATTAGACGATAAAGGTTCCAATTGAGCAATCGAAAATGTCACTTATTGTAACAGCTTAAAACAGCATATATATAGAGCATGCCAGAAAAATAACATTGGGACAGGTAATCCATTAACTAATACAACTACCATAGTCTAAATGATAGATCGGTATGACTATATTAGATTTGAGATTTGTTACAGTGCTTGAAATTAATTATAGCCATTCATTGGCTCCAATCTAATGGCTACAATTTAGAAGGAACCAATTCAAAAAAACCGAAGTTGTGGACCGAAACTTCAATCTTGTGGACCGGAACTTAGATCTCATGGGCCCGGAACCAACGGTTCCTCCAATTGTTTCACCAAACTTATGGACCTGAACCAAAAATATGTAGGACCGAAACTAGGTTCCTCTCAAGCATCGTAAAAAATCTCATTAGATTTTGCGGAACTTGCAGACACCCTCCAAAATCTCCACTAACAAATCTGGATACTTTCTCTTAAGCCCATCATACTGCTCGCTTACCATAACCTTTTCCATTTTGTCTGCAGAGGCAATAAATTTGATGCAAGCATCCTTGAGATTGATACACTGATGTTGATTAGCTAGAGCTAATGTAGTTGTCACCGTCTCTCTTCATCAAGATTGTTGCAAAGGAAACTCTCACATTCAATCTTCAGCCTTTCCATTGAGTACCGATCAGCAGCTCGAAGCAAGTGATGAACAATCTCTTTCTTATCATTGCCCTCATATTCTTCCAGTGGAAGGTATTCGTCTGTGTAGATATATTTCAGCAGGGCCTTAAAAGCAGCCGGCTCCATTTCTTCCACTGTTATGGACAATGCCTCTTTTTCTCTCCATGGACCATACAGCTCCGCCATGAAGACTGGAGATCTTGCTGCAAGAACAATTTTATGTGCAAGAAAATACTCGCCTTTGACAGAGAAAGTAACATCTGCCTCCTCCTTTGACTCTAGCAAATTCTCAAAATCCTTTGATAGATCTGAGGGTGGTAACTGAGTTGCAGAGGTTGCTCCAGTCTCTGGCACCAAAGGATCTTTCAAGATTATAATTTTGCACTCTATTACCAAGCGATCATACACCACAAATGCTGATGCTTCCAACATACCTCTTTCCACGAACGTTTCTAGGCTAGACACCCTTTTCCGAATACTTTCTAAATTAAAAATTGTAGGCTCCTCAAAACCGAGCCATTCTGACAGCACATCATCACCTTTTAATCTGAATGAATACATTGCCCTTACCTGAGCATTTGGGCTCATTAGCTCAAGGGATACTGAGATGTACTGTAGCCATTTGCGGTTAATTCCATCAGGATAGTATTTGATTGACCAGTCAAACCCATCGACACTGAATGTTTTCGACCTAATGAATTGGCCGACACCAAGCCCTTTGTTGAGGGTGTAATCCACGATCATGAAAGTGTGTTGGCCGCACACTTTCTGGGCAGTACATGTGGACATTGTGGTTGAGGCTTGCAATCTTTGGAAAATTCTGGCACCTGTTTGAATACAATCTCATCAGATTAGAACAGATAAAGGTTCCATTGTTGCTGTAAAAAAGATACCTATGAAAAATATATATACGTATATTCCACTGGACAGAAGAATTAAGAAATATTCAAGGCAGTGATGTCAGAGGATTACTGTAATGCTAATAATATACTGCCATGTCACAAACATTTTTCATATCCCTTGTATGGAATCCTATGTAGGACTAACCCACAATATTTTCTCCACTAAACACCATATTATTCCTTCATCTTAAATTCTCCATACTGCTAGTTATCTACTACAAAGTTATGTGTTTACATGGAGATATATGGAGCCTAGGGTTTCAAAAATCTGTAGATGTAAACTTAAATGGTATTTGTTTCTAGAGTTTGAACATGATTTCGACTATATAGGGTAACAGATATATATCTTTGTATATACGTATGTATGTTTTGGTCCAATCTGCCATACCATTTAAATTAACAAATACAAGCCTTATAAATATAATAGTGCTTCAAACCTCCCCCCTGCTCTGCATTGCACCACCGGTTCTCATTATCGCTCATGGCAGCTGAAGCAACTCCACACAGCTTGTGGTGACCAGACTTAGCTTTCAGCCCACCCTCTAGCGATTAGCCTTGGCCGCACTGAGTTGGTCAATATCTTTCTATATCATCCATGTCTTTCTAACATACCACTGATGATCTGAGAAAGAGAGTTGGGATTGTTGGAGGATCAAAGGACCATGAAGGACATGAAGATGGCAGACAGCAAGATCATCTACGTCAATTCTAGTACTCTCCCACATCACCTCTTTGTTGGTTAGATTCACCTTCATCAATCTTTCTCTCTCATGGAATAAAAATAAACTTGCTGCAATTTGGGGTGAATTGTTTCTCTAATTTAGGTCTACTAGCAGAAATGCCCGTGGTTGCAACGAGAGAAAACATGAGTGTATAAATTTATATTTGATCTAGTGTATATATATAAATCTAACTTATTACAATTATATCCTGCATGGTGGATAATTTTATAAACCGTTTGATTTTTCGACATTAAATTCGACTAATCTTCTTATTCAAAAAAAATTATGAAAAATAAAAATTTTAAGTCGTCTTTAAAGTATATGGTATGGAAAACTAAATCATGCTGTAACAAAAAAAAAGTTATAACTCTTTAATAACTTGTAATTTGAAATGGATAGTGCATTAGCTAGGACGTGGCTTGTCCATTGGCTAGAGGAATTAGGAGAGGCGATGAACCAAAGAAACACACAATGACCATTCAAACTATGATACTCATGAACAATATGGTCCCATTCTTTGTCATTCTTTTTTAACTTTGTTCAAATAGCTTTCTATCAAAAAAGGTTTGTTTAAATAACAGTGTGAGTCCAACAGTTATTCATTTTATCGTACAATTTATTCACCGGACTCTAAGATGTTGCGTGCTGGTCAAGCTGGATTCAGCAAAAGGAACCAATGATTAACCAAAGGATAGAATCTGTAATATAGCAGCACTGTTGTATATATATAGAGAAGTTTGAATTTTGTCTTTGGGATGGTCCTCCTGAAAGACATCCTCGTATCTTGTTCACGGATTATTGGTTTGCTTAAATAAAAAAATATTTCTCCTAAAGAACGGCAGCCTCATTCCTATTTCTTCATGATCGACGACATGGCCTCTTTGTGACCATGTATTTCCACCATGCTTGTTATTTTATCCTCTTCATTTTGTTTATTGCAGTCTGAGCCCCCAGATGGTTCCCCAGTCTCTGCAGCGGCGCAGCGAGGAGATGAGCTCGTCGCCGGCCTTCCTTCCGCTCCATGGTGGCAAGCAGCGTAGCAAGTGCGACGCGCGCGGCCAGGGATGCGCAGCTGCGCTAGCCACCACTCCTCTCCGGTGGCAACCCACCTGGACGGCAACACGGTGGCAATGCCTACTCCCCTTCAATATTCGTTGGTGCTTCTCAAGATACGGTTCGTGTGGTTGGGGTGGGGGCTCGCCGGCTGCCGTCCAGGAGGAGATGTGGCCGGGACGCCGAGCTGCGCCGCACCTGGCCGCGCTCCTCCACCCGCGGCGCTGAGCTGCCGTGTTGTCCACGCTCCTCTGCCCGCGACGCCAAGCCGCCGTGCTGGCCGCTCCTCCACCCACGGCGCGGACAAGGGAGGAGATGTGGCCGAGCACATCGCCGGTAGCCGCCGGGAGGAGATGTAGTAGCCACAAACTCGGAGAGACGCGATGCTGAGTGGTGGACGATATTTTGGTGGTGGAAAAAACAACCCTTCTCTCTTTATTATTAGGTATAGATTTTTATGCAACAGTTTCTTTCCCTACTATTTTTGTTATCTCAAAGGATGTTATCTATTGATTAACACTACAGTGCACAACAAAACAAAGAGAGCAGTCATTGTTGTGCCTCCAGCAGATACGTGGCAATTCGATTGTATTTCGTACTATTCTTTGACCGATAGAGCACCTTAGGGATTGCTAAATGATACTTTGTTAGTCCAAATTTCAAATGGTAGATGATGGCTTGATAACTGTGATCCCATGGAGATGCTAGAGTCCATACGAACAAAACTTGGTGTTTCTTTCTATATGGAAATCATCATCCTAGCATACTCGGAGCATTTGGATGGATTGAAATGGTCTTATTTTCCCAAGCACAAAGCACACCACCAGGTTCTTGTTTAATTTTCACCACGGTTATCCATTGAGCAAAATCTAAACTTGTACCCTTTTTGTATTATAGTTAGATAACATGTTGTCAATACTCCTTTGTATATATACAAGAGCCATGCTCCTTCCAGTTACATAAGGCATCAAACATTAGGAAAGTGATTATGATAGAATTTATCTGTTATAACTACTTCCCATATAACAGATAAACTAATTATTTCGGAAAGTATAGTTGGACTCCATGGATGGAATGAATCTGACCTCCAAATATTTCTGTCATGAATCTTGAAAGGTGCATCACTGTACCTTAGGTTCATCCATCACTGTTACTAACTTTTTATACATTTGAGTTCCTGGTATTTTTATGAACGGAACTAGACGGTGCTTGCTACAATATTTATAAAGTTAAATGTTATTTATGTATTCTTCATTTCAAATCTTCACAGAGTCAACCAAACAAACACTCACCATAGGCTACATTTAGTCCAGTAAGACAAGCAAATAACAATGATTGCATGCATGCTCAGCTTGGCCCACATATCAGCACTAGACATGCCCAAAGCCCTAGATGGCAACAAATTACAAACTATATGTATGAAGGTCAATTTGCCCTTCAAGGGGCCACTATGGGCTTGTGGTTTCCAAAATGGTTTTTAGGCAATGGTCACACCATAATCTACCTACAAGCTTGCACATGTAGTAGGTGCTAATAATATATATGTTTGGACAGGGTTATCATTCATGACACTCGATGGTGCTCTCGGTTACACGCGCACATGTCACAAATCATGTGATTTTCGTGTGAGCAGTTTTATTTTTTCACCGGGGACTCAAACCCGTAATCAGAAGTCTTGTGTTATTCTACCTTAGCAGTACATAATAAAACCGTCTTTTGTGACCATGTTGGGCAGGTATTCTTTTATTTGAAATACCGTGAATGCATTATTTCTTACTGGTGAGGCATTGGTACCCGTTGGTATTGCCAACCCATACTAATGTATAAACACTAGTACTAGTTGGTACACTAATTACTCCAAGGGCTTTAGTGATAGTTGAATTGATATTACCAACCATTACTAATTCTTTTAGTATCGGTTAGTGTTATATAGATTATTAGAAGTTGGTGACATCAAGGGGTCCTAAAAGGTATTTTGGAGACCACAACCGTTACAGCCTGAGCACAGGCTGAATCATTTGTTGTATATATATGTGGTGGATGGATACTACATTCTCTAGTAGTGCTATAGGGAGTCCTCATCGGCTTTGATTTTGCCTATGCCTCGTGCACGAAGTGGATCTCCAAGTCTAGTCACATTTTGCTGCTAGTTCTATATTGTCAATTTTTTGTGTTGATATGCTATCCATTGTTGCTAGTATGACTGGGGTTAGGTGGCTTGTGGTGAAATCCTTGCACTGCTTTTGCCGGTGCCGAAAAACGCTATGCCTGCCAGCATATTTCACCATAATATAGGCTATAGGCATTGTAATATCCTCTTCACCCTATGGTCTTGCCATGCGAACCCTGGGTCTATCTCTCGAAAGTTCTCTGATATTTAGATGACAATGGCATGTTTGGAACCATTCCATTCTTGTCATCCAGCTGATCTTCTGCATTATTCACATGCAAGCAGTCCAGGAAAAATGTGTATATATACAAAGTTTGACAGGTGAAAATATAGTTTTGCAATAATAATGATCTTGACCCAGCTGGACAGCTGGCGGTAGTTCTCGTACTGTTTTTTTTTTCAACCATCCCTATTGATCTTAATTATGATCATGTTGGACCTCCCTGTATGGTTGATCAAAGCACTTGACAAGCGACACAGGAGGTAATTGTCTCGACTCGTGGGAGAAGGTTCAAAGACCTTTTTGTTTTGGAAGTCTTGTGGTTCTCAACCTTGAGTTAATGGGTTGGGCTTTGAGCATTTAGTGGTTTTGGCTGATTAAAATGGATTCTGATCGCCCTTGGGCTGGTCTACCTAGTCAAGTGCCACGCAATGCTAAAGCCCTCTTTGCTGTTGCTGTAGATATCAAGGTTGGAAATAGTGAGGATACGTTGCTTTGGACCGATTGTGTCACACTCCAAATTTTTCAATTTGGAATGTGACACTTTTGGCTTGAATTAATACAGTGAATTTTTTGAATATTTAAAATTTTGTCGAGCAGTTATATATTTACCAAGATATTTAGTGTAGGAAATAATTATTTTGTAAAGAAAACAAATATATTGTAATAATATATGTGTTGCATTCATGCTGGTTCACATGATGTTTTTGAGTGATAAAGATTTTCTAAATGAGTTTAAACTACGAGTAACCTTCCCTAGGAACTTTCTAGATTTTTCTAGAAGCTTTTTCCCATTTTCCTTGGAGCACCATCCATTTATTAGAAGCTCTTAGAAACCTTTTCATGAGCTCCAAATATTTTATTTGGGTTCATTAGGTCCAAAACTATTTTTGGGATTTTTTCTAGAATTTTTGACACTGTCAGGATATTTTTCGGACTTCAAGTATTGATTCTAGACTTATCTAGAATTATTTTAATACTGAAATAAATAATTCCGAATTTAATTGGGTTTTCTCCATTTAAATACGCTGGAATCTCAATAAACCTCTAAGGCCTGTTTATGGGTTCTCTAATGGGCTTTAAGCGCATTAAGCCCATTAGTGAAGTTGGGAGGTGTAAATCAATTAGTACTTGACGTGTATCTACGAGGCTCTCTTCTCTGTATAATAAACCCAATCCTTCCTCTAAACGGCACATTAAAAATATAGACTGCTTTGTAGACGCCTGGAAGTTTGGAGGCCCTAAGATAGTCTATAGCTTTTCTCTGACTCCGATGGGTGTCTTTGTTGCCGGTAAATTTTCTCACCTCTTATTTCTTTGTTTCTCTCATTTGTTATGGCCGCTGTCGAACCCTGAGCAGTTCCCCTTCATTATGTTCCTGTCCTACTAGGCACCATAGGCCTCCATACACGACGTGCATGCGCTGCTGGCCATCCATCACCGTCGACTCCTACCATGGCTCGTCCACCGCCTGCAATCATGCACACATGGTCTCGTGAAGGCCCCATTGCCCCTGCTGCTGCCTCCAGGATGAAGCTGCTGGACCACTACGCTGGTATGCTATCACCGCACCTATGCCACGCCGGTCCAGCAGAGCCGAGCTCTATGCCTCCCCACGCACATCAATCAGCAGGCCAAGTCCCCTCTTTTCCCACGTGAGAAGCGGGTTTCAAAGCTGATCGAGACTTACCCGTTCGAGCAGCACCCCGGCATCCATGAGCTGATGTTCCCAGTCCCCGCATGGCGCGAGAAGCAGCCGTATTCGCTAATATGTTAGGATCTGTTCTGACCCGTGGAGAAGCAGCAGCAGATTCGTTCACGTGAAGATCTAACCCTTGGCCAATTCGCGAGTACTGTCCTTTGATCTTGCGAATATTTTCTTTCAACTTTTAAGGTATACTGTTAATCGCGATCATGCTCTTTGATCTTTAGTGTCTCATATCTAATTCATTTTAGCTCTGTTTTATGCCGTTCTTGTTATGTTAGATTCGTAATGATGAAACCTACGCTTTAGTGGTCATATTTACCCTATTTGTGTGTTCTGATTTTTAAGGCAAACAATAATTGGATTAATGTTATTCTCATTACTATTTTTGTGAATAAAATCAATTTAGGGATTACTCTTGGTTTTCCTAAACGTATGTTAATCTGAATAATTCTTATTCCAATATTTTTCAGATTAATCTAATTAGGTTTAATGCATGTTAACTTGATAAATGATTACATAACTGTTTTCTAATTTAAATTATGCGTAGGTTTATACCTCAATTTCTATAAAGTTATGATAATTTGATTGATAGTAATTATAGTGTGTGTCTAATTATAATTCGTTTAGTAGAAACATGGTATATGTTAAATCTCCATTAGAAAATCTTTCATACTTGTCTTCTTGTAAGTTAATCATTTAAATGGTATAATTCCTATGAAACATTTATTAAAGAAATATAATTAGTTCAACTACGGTTAATATATCACGTTCCTATCTTTTGATGAGTTAATTGTTTAAATGGTATAGTAAATATCAAACATTTATAAATAAAATATGCCTAGTTTCAAATACGGTTTTCAATTCAAATATATTCTGGCTTAAGATAACTTGGTTATTTCTCTAAAATATACATAAATATGTATTTTATTAATTAAATAAAGACATATTTGAATTCTTTCTTCGTCGCCTAACAATGCGAAACTTGTCATAGATGTATCTATTTAACCGTAGCTCCTCTTTGAAGTGCTTCTTTTGTTCACGTGATCGTAGTGACGAGCCCCCTCTCTAGGCACGTGTTTTATAAAGCTTTTCTTTTGATTTGTGTATTGTTTCTTATGCATGTATGTTTGTCTACTTTGTATGTTGTTTGTATTGTCACGTATAGAACGAGTATCTTACGCGAGAGTGAACGTCAAGCTTTTCAAGATCTACGGTTAAAGATTCTTTAAGCAGCTATATACTTAGGAATAAAGGCAAATATTCTCTGACCTATGTCCTATTTACATTGAAAACTTACTTTATCGCACAACTAAACATACTCAACCTAAGGATGACTAGCCACTTATTTTTCTGTCAATATTTCATCCTAGTGATGTGTAGATTAATGCTACGCTCAACAAATCTTACTCATGTTGCTAAAATCTTGTTTAATTGCTGGCATAATGTTGATGGAAGTTTGGTTACTTTGCAACATGGGGACTTGAGCATGTTTTTGTTGGTTTTGCTCAAGTGCTTCACCCTAAGGATCGGTTCGCCGAGCGACCACCCAGAAAAACAGTACAACCCCAGGACTCACATGGGCACTGGGCTTGGCTGATTAATTAGATGAAGTAGAGTTTTGGCTTACATTCTTAAAACATGGCGTATGAGGGGCCTGAGGAATATGGGACTTTGCCCTTTGCCAATGTGGTGCAATTTGGTTTATTTGATATTTGTTAGTCACCCTTTGGAACGGAACTCTCATATCTTTAGTTAACTGGAGTAACCTGTAACGAGTGGGCCATAACTCTAGGAATTCTTTGTAAAGGTCTCGTAATGAAATCCTACCGATTCATCTAAGGTATGAATAAATGGGGCGTTGCAAACCTCGGGCACAATGAGAATCATGGCTTGTAGGTAAAGTTGTACAACCTCTCGAGTGTTTAAAACTGATATATCAGCCGTGCTCACGGTTAAGAGCGGTCTGGACCCTCACAGATTAGTGTTTTTAAACAAGAAAAAGATAGCCAATGGCTATGGTGATTATGGACTATGGTGACAAGTATGACAATGGTTTATGTTTAATCACTTTACTGTTTTTACGTTACTTTAACTATGGGCTGGGTTTATAGTAATCGATGCTAGTAATAAAATTTGGATCAACTAAAAGCAAAGCAACCGCTTTGCCTGTCCACTGTAAAGCCAGTCCACTTATAGCCTAAACGGAATACTTGCTGAGTACGACATGTACTTACCCTTGCTATCCCAAACAATATAGCTCTGCTCTCTACAAGTCGATCGTGCTATGAAGATGAAGTGGGTCCAGAAGTTTACATGGCGTTAGGCGTATGTGCCTCTAGTCAACCTTCCTGTGAAGATGGAGTTCCGCTATGAGATAGAAGTTCCGCTATACTCTGATATATTGACTTTGAGTCAAATGTAAGTTTTATACGCTTATATAATGCACTGTCTATTGATATTCACTAATGAAGTCGGCTGTATGTGTGAAAAATAGATCCTGGGCACACATATGGTGTCATCCGGTTTTGTTTATAAAACCGGGTGTGACAGATTGGTGGCTGAATGCTAGCAAAGTTGCTGAGTATTAGCTCCTAATATTGTTAAGGTGGTTTCCAAGAAAGCAAAGAAGTGTTGAAGAGTGTCTCAAGCTCTAAATAATAGAAGATGGTTTCAGACATCAAAGGTACTCTCCCAGTTCAGGTGATAGTTCTGAAAATTTGGTAGTTGATTGATAGTTTGAATTTACAGCTAGACTGAGATGACCCAGATCCTTGATGCCGAAATCTAAGCCTTTTGCTTTTCACGATAGTCCCAGGATACATAGTGCTATCATGAATCACGTATATCAGTCGTTATCACAACCAAAACTTCGATTATTATTACATTTATACAATAATGGCCAAAGCCAGTACAAGTCCAACAGGACTGAAGCATTCTTACACCAGAGATCAGAGTATAGATTGCGGAAAGCAAATCTTCACGTCCATCTCCACAGGCATCCTCGAGCATAGCACGGCAACCTTCAGTCATTCTGTCCGGCGTAGGAATGGTCGTCATCCAGCTCATCTCCGTCCATCATAAGAGTGGTCGTCATCCAGCTCATCTCCGTCCATCGTAGGAGTGGTCGTCATCCAGCTCATCTCCAATACCTGCGTTGCTAGGAATGCAGGCCACCCTGAGACACTCCCCTAAGCGGCAGCATAAATAATAAAATCTAAAGGGCTAGCTCAAGTGAAAGGCTTTAGGCTTCCTATGCAAGCAAGCATATAAATAATATTTTATCCAGATTATCGTAACATTATTCCATTCGGGAATTCGGTCACATGACCGGTTCCCTTGCTCATCACTCATGCCAACACATACACACGTCACCACTAAGCACCTCTTCCATAACTTCCACACTCATCATACTACATCTGTGGCAAGGGAAGCTCCCACCCGCCCAAGCCTCATCGGTCACAGGCGGCATCTATCGACTCGAGGGAGAAGAGAAGAAAACCCATGCTAGTTAGAGTGTGTCACATCAAGGGTTGTCCTTTGTTCGGGGACGGTGGCTATACGTATAGATCATACATTCTGCAGAGGATTTTGTACATCTGTACCCACATGAGATGGGATAGGAGCAGTGCGTCCGCTGCCCCGGGGCCACCACACCGATAGATAACCTCCCCTTTCTGGCACCTTCCTGCTTTCTTGAGCTAGAAACTGTGGGGATATACTATCCACCACACTCATAGGATTGTGATCTCGAGTAATTCGAGGTCCCACGGGTCGAGTCTATCGGGGATGTGTGGCCGCATCGCAGACCCACCATCACCCCCTAACACTATCGCCTTACGCCTGCAGTTAGGTGCCCTTCGGGGAAGGTTAAGAACCGGGCCTGAGGTCGCATGGTATGTACGAGTCATAGTCCAAGGTGAAGAGGCACTCCTACTCGGTCCTTAATTGGCGAGAGCAAGCCTTCCAAGGGTCGGTTGCCACCCTCAGCGGTGGGCCGCGCACCACCACACACCTCACTCTACTCTGAAGAGAGTTCTAGTCTCTCCCATGTTTTCAGTGCCGACTCCTGCCACCCAATCTCACACACCATCTCGCTCTCAACCCTCCCACTTCACACACGCAAAGAGTAATCACATCCCACCATCACATCACCCAATCTCACATCATGTTCATTTTATTTAGTTGTAGTAGAATAATAGCAATCAGGGTATGTGGCTAAATGGAAGTAGGCTCCCTATCTTTAGGTTATCAAAGCAAGCATGATCATAATTAAAGCAACAGCAGCATATTTGCGTGTCTATAGGATTTGAAGCAGGAAAGTGTCTGAATGGTGACCTAGAGTAGAGCTGATCGCTCTCAAGTTCTGGTGTAGTCACCCTCGTCTTCACGAACTCATTCCCTCTAATGTGCATCCTGAGTTTCCAAAGTATCCACGGTACTCGTCACAAACAACAAAACAAAGAAATAAACACAACATAAGAACTAGGCAAACATTATATAACAAAGTAGAGATTAGGACGATGAAAGGAATGATCGAATTAGAATTAGAGAATTAGTCGATAAGAGCTACAAGTGGGATAATGTTATATCGACCAAAGTCCTTGGAAACAAGGAGGCATCGATGATCAAGCCGGAACTAAGTGTGTGAAATGATTTACTGAGCCATGTCGGAATAAGTAGTCCCTTCCACAAGATATCACAAGAGGTTTCATCGATTAGATGAGAGATGTGCGACATACGAACGATGTCGATTTCCTGGTAATGTTCTTTATTACCTAATCATGTGAGGGTTAACTTAAATTAGATTACTCAAATTGGGTCGGATAGAATCCGGATCTGAACCCAATTTTAGTAATAATGAACTAACAATCAATACCATTAAGGTTAAATCCACTACATAGGGAGTCATGCGTGGAAGCCATTGGTCGTGATTAGAGAAGCAAAAAGATGGCAATAGGAATGCGAGCTATGGCCGAATCGAGCAGTCGCTCGGGACCATGATGTCATGTGTAAGCTAGAAATGGATTGGAAGTGATAGGTACGGCCGATGCGAGCTAAAGCCTAAGGCCATGCGCAAACGCATCTAATTAAATGTGTGATGAGGAATGGCCGTGTCGAGCGAGAGCTCGTGGCCACACATCGCCAAAAGAGTGCGTGATTAAGCTGTTAGAAGACGGATATCGGCCGTGAGGGGCGAGACTCGAGGCCGAGCGCGAACGAAAGAGTTAACTAGATTAAGAGCATTGGCAATGCTACGAGAGCAGCCCGCAGTAGCCAGAGAATCATGGTTGTGCATAAGATCTAGTGTATTAGGAAAGTTAAAAATTTCGGCAGCATAACGACTAAACCGAGCGATAACTCACGGCTTGTGCATGCTGTAAGAGAATAGATGGGATGTGGGGTGCTACATGATTATGTCCACGGCGTGTGTGCCAGTGGTACATCGTGTCAGCACAAAGGAAACGTGTCCTGCAAAGAAATGCGGCACGAAGGCCAGACAGGCATGTGCATAAGAGAAGGCTCATCGGCGACCACTGCCGAACATCACAAGCACTAGGTTCATCGGCTCGAAGGCCTGCATCACATGAGGGCAACGTCTAGGTGCTCACCGAGGGCTTGAGGAGGGGCGAGGTTCGATGCCGGAACGAGTTGATGCCGTGACGGGTCGTGGCTGCATGGGTGATAGAGGCCGTGGCTGCGGACTCATCATGCTCGTGGTCTAGTTCAAGGATGTGGTCACTGTCTCCATGGTTAGGACAGAACCACGGTTCAGCTTGAAGCCGATGCGCACATTTCCCCATCACCACAATTGCCATCCAGATCATTACCAAAGAGTGAGATTGGGCATGCAACAGTGAATAGGCTATATTGAACCGAGATCGAAGGCTTCACCTTAGGGCAGAGAGGACCTTGGTGTTGTTGTACCACTACACCATATCATCGAGCAGGTCACGGGCATTCGCTCAGGCATGGTGGAGATGTCGCTCTGTTGCTGCACGCAAGCCAAGCATTTGGTCGAACACCAAGTGGGCGGCGCTGCTTCTGGCCTGCTGCAACAGAGAGCAGGGAGGTGAGCTGCAGCTGAAGCTCGGGCTTCTGGGCAGGAAGAAAACAGGGAGGTGTAGAGGAACCTAGAGGATGAGCTTCTGATCCCTGCCTTGCCGTCAGAGAAGAGAAGCAAGGAGGTGGCGCCATGGGGTTTCTGCCTGCGTTGAGGAAGAAGAACAGAGAGGTTGAGGATGGCATGCAGGTCGGGGATGCGCCGATGGAGAAGGTGCTCGCAAGATGAAGAGGAGGTCGGTGGCCAGAGTTGGAGAGGGGCGGCGACGCTGGGGGCAGATGAGGCGCCGGCGTGGTGGTGGTGCTGCTGCTTGGAACGTCGCAGGGGGAGCTGTTGCTGCTCGTGGTGGAGATGGGGATGGTGCTCAGCTTCCTCCCGTGAGGGAGTGTACTGCTGCTCGACAGGGAAGGAGGTAGGGAGAGGCAGCGCCATGGGTGAGGTGCTGCTGGGCGTAGTCAGAGGTGTGGGGCTGCAGAGACCATGGGGGCCGGTGGCCGGCGGCCATGGTGGAGTTGGAGCTTGGTGAGGAGGCGCCATGGATGAAGAGGGAGGTTGTCTGCTTGCTCACGATGGGAGAGAGCTGCTGCTCTTTGCCTTGCAACGGGGAGAAGAGGAGCAGGGGCTGCTACTACTGCCTGTAGTGGAGGAGCAGTGGGATTTCGGCCTACCTGACTTGCGCGAGGAAGAGGCCAGGTAATTGCTGGTGCCTAGCATCCATGTATGCAGTTCAGTGAGGGAGGAGCAGCAGCCATGGAGGGGAGAGGAAAGTTGCTGCTCCCACTTTCCTTGCGTGGGGGAGAAGATGAACAGAGGGTGGCCGGCGGCTGATTTGGGCAAAAGAGAGAGAGAGGGGTGAGGGTCAGATATTTATGGAAGAAAGTTAGGATCAAGATCTTGGATATTGGGCTAAGTTTAGACTATGAAATAAATTAGATTAGATACAATAAATTTTCTAAACCGAATCAGTACGGATGAATTAGATTGTTTCTCAGAGCCGAATTAATTTACAAAAGAACTAATTCAAAAATCCGAGAATTGGTGTCGAGATTAATTATTCCAACACTCGGATGAGATGAGATATTTTGCTGTAGGATAAAGTCGCTGAGAATTTTAATCTGAGGCTTTTCAGTTGAGCGATGATCTTTGGATTTGAGTTTAATTGCGAAGAATTAAATACGATTAGTTGAGAAATCACGCCGCAGTTCGAAAATGAATCCTCGGTCTGGGAGTTAGCACCTCGCGAAATAAATTAGATTTAATTTATTCTGGTGCTTTGATTTATTTGAGATGAGCAATAATTTCAAACCTAAAGTAAAATGCAAGGAATTTAATTCGGCAGGTTCAAAATATCACATTTCCTCCTGAACTCATTTCTTGGAAAGAGGATGAATGGTCCAGATAATTTATCGATGATTAGTTTAGGGTCTTGCTCCGTCTGCAGAGTATCATCATGGGAAAATACTCTAGGGCAAACGACTTTTGAGTTGAGAGAAAATTCTTCCGATTGAATTAAATTATGACGGCCGTAATTCGATAGGAAAGAATTATCACCAACTTGCCTCGAATTAAATCCCAAGAGGATTTATCACCAAGTATTCCATGATCGAAACTTGACGTCAATTTGGGTTCAAAGTAACTGCGTCCGATCTAATCCAAGGGATCCGAACCATCGCCATGTTTCTCGTATGGAGTAAACAAAACCCAGTGTGGAAGTAAACTTCTGACAATCGTGCGAAAGTTGGATTAGGTCATCTTCGAATGATAAAGGTCAAGCCATTATCCAAAAGATGGTTTCCGCATTGTCAGATTTAGGATCACATGCAAAGCCTTAATCCAAGTCTCGATATGAATGGAGATCGATAATGATATGGAGTTAGGGTTTCCGAGAGAGTCACGATAAGGGTGACTAGTTTGAGAAAGTCATGGTCGATAGAAGATGAAGAGTAGGGGATGGTTGGAAGATTTTGTCGAGGAGATTGTAGGGATAACGGTTTAATTCTCGAACTAGTGTTCGAAATTAAACGGTACACAATCAACCAATCAAACAAACACTCGGTAAATTTTATTTATGAGAAATTTATTAACACAAAAACGTTGTTTAGGTTTGATATTAACATATTTGTATTTGGTTGTAAACACATTTGCCTTGTTTAATAAAAAGTTTCAAAAATTTCAGATTTTCGCATTTTTCAAAAACCCGGGATGTTACTTAGACCTTACAGATCACCACGTCCGGAAATTCACTCGTTCAGACCTGTACACAATTAAATCAGCGTTCTGTGCTTTCTTCGAGGGAGCTGTTAAGTTTCCACCATGGAAGTGGATTTGGAAATCTTGGGCTCCTCTTTGGTGCAAATTCTTTATTTGGTTGGATGTCAAGAATAGATGTTGGGTGGTGGATCGTTTGTCTAAAGTATAAAGGTGGGCTGCCACATCCTAGTGTTTGCCCCCTTTGTGACCAGGCAGATGAGACAATGAAAGCACATCCTAGTCTATTGTGTTTTCTCTTGTGAATTATGAGCATTCTTTCTTCATGCTTTGGGCATGTTCTCTGTTGCCCCCCAGCCTAATGAGAGAAGTTTCACTGGTTTGTGGTCTCAAGTAATCAATAGCGTGCCTGAAGAGATGAAAAGGGGCTTAACTCCTTATACTTGTCCTTGTTAGTTGAGAGCTCCGGAAACATAAGAATGCTTGTGTGTTCACAGAGCTAGATAATAAGGTCGGTAGGATTGAACACTTGAGATGTTCGGTTTTGGTCGTGCTCCTTAGGGGTTGTTTGGTTCCCACATTTTCAAATTATTTAGAGATGTATCTGGACATACACATGTCTAGATACAACCCAGGATAATGAGTGGACCAAACGCATGGTTGTAACATTGTACTGGAGGAGTGGGCTTCCTGTTCTCCCCTCTTGTTGTTCTTTTTTCCTTTTTAATAAATGACACACAGCTCTCCCGCGTCGTTTGACAAAAAATAATTTTGACAAGAAAAGAATGGTCTGGTTATCATAAACGTTGTGATCTAAGTGTCCATGTAGTTCTTTATTAGGTATAGTATTCATATCTCTCTCTAGGCTTGTATTCATCGTATAACAACCACTGCATCGAATAGTCTAAATCACGTCCCTTGCTGATGCAGTTCCACCGCCCGAGATTAGCGTTAAAGTATGACACAAAAACTACCCAGTCCATTGCAATATATCAGGGAGAATAAATGAATGCAAAATAAGCTAAAGCCACACGGCATTGAGGAATGAAGGTATATTTTTCAAGAGATTAGTTTGTACCACCATGTGCGACAAATCTAAAAACTAATATGTCAAAACAAAAGTTTTTATTGAGAATAGTGGAGGTGTACCTTTCCAAGCGACGAAGAAGGCATGCAATATTTCCCGAAGCAGCAAAGTGATATGGTGAAGATAGACCTAAAAACTTGATGAGTTATGACATAAATTTCCTCTTTATCACTATTTCTATTCCTGTATGAGCAACTTTACGGAGCTGGCTCACGCATCAAACCTGACATTGTTGCCTGGCACTGCTCATGATATGTGGACTGAATAGGAATGGCCCACCACCCTTATGCCACATATATAAAAATAAGCCAGGAAAGAATAACTCTCAGTAATTAATTATACTACATATTTATTTTGTAACACAAATATAGAGAGCATTGATTATAATAATAAGATACCCAAATCTTTTAATTACTGCAAAAATATCTATGTCGCCATTTATTACTATCCTCATCAATGCATGTATTGACTGCCATATCTTTTAGATGTCGTCCAGTGTATACAAAATCTGCAATTAATTATTGCATAGCGAGCATGATTGTGATCTAGAAATAAAATATCCGCAATCAATTCGAATCCATCTCTAACCTTGGCACCAGAATCGTGAACAAATATATTGCAGTAGTCTTGAGATATGTTTATAAATGTGGAATTGTGAAAGAGAAATTTCTCGATCTTGTGATTTGCCTTTGAAATAGATATATGATGAGTAATGCCTAGGGTTAGTAAACGTTGCCCTGCATGTTTGCTAGAACATAGGTTTGGGTTCAAATTGTATATAAACTGAGTTCTTCCTTATAGACGCATTTTTCAACGGTTCCCATTCAACCTGCTATAGTCGTCTTTTTTATCCTTCCGTTGTTGAAATCTAAAGTAAAATGGTGGGGATTATTGGAAATTTATATGCTTTTCCAATCCTCTGAGTTTTGAGTTCAAAATTATGATCAAATTTGAGATAATAAAATTTCCCAAGGAAAAGAAAAAAAAAAGGAAAAGGATCAGCTTGGGCCACTGCAAGGACCAAGGCCAAGCAGCCCAAATGACTGCATTTGTAAAATGGTGGGGATTGCAGAAGTTAATCACAAACAAACTGGGGTATACTAATATGTGTTGAATAAAGGAAGTCTAAGTGTGTTTGGGCTTAGAAGGATGAACTACTCCTAAAACCCATGCATGTCTCAATCAACTAGTATCTAGAAATGAAATAAAACACAAGGGTGGGTATAAACACTCAGCAAATACACTCCAGAACCGAAAGAGCAAGTTATTGCATGAATTTCAAGAATAAAAATCGAAATGAACATATATTAGACTGTAGTTTCTATAAAGAACGGAGGATCTTGAATTTCCTTTGCATTTATCGGTACCGAGCAAGTGGGGGCAGCACTTAAAAACTTGAATATTGAACCAAATTGCACAACCAAACTCATTACTACTTGAATTGAAAGTGAAAGAAACTTAAAGCATGACACTTGAATACCATGCAGGCAAAAATAGAATTATTAAATAGAAAAACAAAATGCGCCAACAAAAATAGGGAATCATAGTACTTGCCTTAACTGTAACAAGAACCAAGTGTTACGCCTCAGCACGAGTATTCTCCACATGTTGTACTTTAAGCTTTGCTCTGTGGTGGAGTACTACTGTTTGGGATAATTGCATGCTAGGATGGCTGCTGGATGGTTCTAAGCTCGATGATCATTAGTCTATCTACACCATAAAAGAGTAAGTTTATTTGAAATCTTTTTTACCTAAGATGGTCCCACCGTACCCCTCATGTTGGCCCCACCGTGCAGGTTACAAAGGGGTGGAAACGATCCAAAACCAATAGAAAGAAAATGTTTTCACCATTTGATCTTTTATTTTCTCACCTCATTTTGTACCCATACCCACCCGTTACTTTCTTTGTTTTGGATTTAATGAGAAAGCGAGGATGTCAATCAAGGTCTCATTCCTTTTAATTCCTTCTTACTTTTACTTTTTTATTGCCTGATCGATCACCTCACAACACGTGCGTGTTGCACGTACGTCAACGCTAGTTACTCAAAAATGAGGCCACATTATCTCTATCTATGTTGTAGATTCTTAAGCCGCTATGGATACTATTAGGTTTGACCTAAAATTTATTAGATGAGTAATTTGTGTTAGTGTCATTGAAACATCATGGGTACCTATTTTTGGATGTTTTAGAAGACCAATCAAAGGGTCACAATGCCCAATACAAATAACATGTTGGTTATTTATTCTTATGAAGTAATGTGCTATGTACTTTTATCATATGTTCCTTTAATAAACATGGTTGGATCAAGTTTTCCTTGGATTTGTGTCACCATATGCCTAAGCAAATCCGTTTGGACCAAGTTAGGGGCAGGACCTTGTAGTTCTAGGGCCAATTAAAATTAATCTGAGAGCAATATGTTTAACATCAACATTGATTGTCGTATTTATGAAGAAAGCCATCTACTTTGACTTTGCCATGTTTTATTATACATGATCGTAAGTTATATAATTTATATATACTATATTGGCTTAAAATACTCATGTCTTCACTTCATGTTTTAACATGGATTTGTGTAGTTAATTTAATCTCCGAATAACCTAATGAATGGTTGCTAATATGAGCCACTTGGTACAACAGATTCAGTACCACATTTGTGTCTTCAGAGCAAACCAGTTACTAAGGCTGGATTGCTTTCTGAAATTGAGGTGCCGGCATATGACGCCCATGGGGTACTCGGGGGCCCATGACGCCCACATGTATCTTCTACAAGTACCGGGATATGGAGAGCTTTCTATCTATTGTTGCATTAGTGGACCAGCATCAGCGCATTAAGCTTCTTGCTGCTGGTATAAGGTGCTCAATGGTAACCATCCTGATATGGCAACTCAAATTCGCAAGGCCATCAAACATGTTCAAAAACCACACTGATGGAGCCTCTTCTAATCAATATACCCTTTCATTTATGTATACCATATTAACAAATAACAATGTAGGGGGCAATTCATCCTATTGTCCAAGAAATAATCATTTGCACATTTTGCTTTATTAATTTGATATGCTTGTTTGTTAGATTGTTAGTATTCAAACTTGCTGAGTTCGTGCCGATGCCTAGTTTTTGCATGCCGTGACATGCACCATGCAGGTGCAGTGCAGACAATGCCATGGTGTGCAGCATTGCCATTGAAATGAGCAACATGCATTGCTGTGAGATACGGGCACCGATGTATCTAATATCTATAATAATATCATTGGCATAAAAGTGCTAATTATTATCTTGTGCCTGTTGTGTGTGTAACATCCATTTGTTTTTTCTGGTCAGTGGAAATCATGCTCAACTTCAACATAACATTAGTATAATTTGTGAACAAATGATGGTTTTCAGAAAAAAGAAATGATTCAAATCTTCCCAAAGCACACAGCTTGTGCTTGTTACATAGTTTATCAGACAATCAGCTGGGAACGGAGAAAACAAAATAAGAACACTAACTCATGAAAGAAAGAATGTAAGCCATTTTTTGTTCATTCCATCGTAGCTAAGATCTAGTCCATGGCCATGACCTCTAAACTCATGCTTGCAGAATGGAAGACATCTCTTCTCATAATGCTGTAGGAATATGCCCAGAACAACAGCTATTGTGTTACCCTGGAAAAGAGGAAAACTAAGAAGTTGTTCTGTGAGTTTAGTTACAGGAAGGTTCATGCAAGTCTGGCCCTCTTCTCTCTCTCTCCCTCTCTCTTTTGTTTCTTTCAAATTCCAGCCACACTACTTCAGCCACCGGCCATGCCTGCACTCGCCACATGAGAGAGATGAGTATAGAATGAGAGAGAGGGGGTAGAGAATCCAAGAAATTATATTATTCTCTTGCAAGGGCATTACATGGTTACCGCATATAACAAACTTGATCGAAATTTAGTACCAAAAGTAGTACCAATCCAGATCCAAACAAAGATCTTCAATAGAACGCAATTCAAAGGTAACAAAAGCATCGCATGAGAGTGATCAATCATAGGCTGAACATAGACAAGTCTTTGCTTCCATAAGCTTCATAGTGGAATGAGTCGGTGTTAGGACATCAAGCCTGGCCAAAGAATTATCTATGTAACACCCTGATTTTCGGTACATGAAAATCCCTCGCTAAAATAATTTAATACACTAGGATTTATGTGTTTATGCATGACACCATAATTATTTATGCATTTTTTTATTGATCAAGTAAAATCAAACCTAGGAAAATACCTTGCTTGAGCATACATGCTGCTGCATATTTTTTTTATGATTTGGAGTTGTTTGGTTTGAATTCAAATTCATTCAAAATCTTGTAAATCATTCCCCTTCTTTTTCCCTTTTGGCCGGAGACCAAGCAGCAGCAGCAGCCCATCTCTCCTTCCCCTCGCGCCGGCCCAAGCAGCGAACCAGCCTAGCAGCCGGCCCAACCCGCGCTTTCCCTCACTCCCCCCACTGACGCGCGGGGACCACCTGTCATCCCCCTCCTCAGCCCCTTCCCTCCAGCTCGCACACGGCGCATAGTCCGCCGCGGACACGAGTCCGGGCTGAGCCGGACAGTAACCACGCGCCGCCTTCCGTTTGCCCCTTGCGCACGTCATGGCCTTCGCCCTATATAAGGACCCCCGTCCCGACGCCCTAGACCCCAAAACCCTAGCTCTAGTCCCCTGCTCTCGCGCACACACTCGCCGCGCCGTTCCCGTTCCACGCCGAGTTCACGACGTCGACGCCGCGCCTACAGGCCTCTAGCCTCGACGATATCAAGCCACCTACCTTCGCCACAAGGTAGAGCGCTTAACTACTCCATCCCAATCCTTATTTCGCCTCCGTTCGCCGGTTCTTGCTCACTCGCGCCGCCGGTTCACGCAGGAGACGCCGTCGCCGTCGTCGTACGCCGTCGCTGCCCCTCCGTCGACCCGTCTACATCCGTACCTTCGCACCGAGGTGAGGAAGCTACCTAGCCTAACCGCGCCTTCAATCGTGCTCCGTAGCGCCGGCGATTGCTTATCGGAGCTGTGCCGCTGCGCCGCCCCGTGAATGGCCGCCGCCGGTGCCCGCGCCGCCGCCTGAATAGCTCCGCTCGCTTCGCCATCTTCCCTGCTTGCTCGCGCGCCTCGCCTATCTAGCTCTAGACCCCGGAGCCACGGATTCGCGAAGCTTCGGGATCTTCCGCCGCAACCCGCGGGCGGCGACGCCACACTCCGTCGCCGGAGCCCCTTCCCTACCCTGGATCCGATCTGAGCCGCCCGCATCAGATCCAACGGTCCGCAATAGATCGCGATCCGGTCAATACCGGTCAGCGTATCGGTTTTGCAAAAGAGCCCCTATGTTTCTCAGAAATCAAGCCGCAGTCCATATACATTCTTTTAGAACCCTGACTTTTTATGGTTTAGCCCCTGCGCTTTCAAAACTGCTTTGTATTAGTCCTTTCCTCTTGTTTTGCTCATATCTATCACATTTTAACTTCGTTTAAACCCGTTCAAGTTGCGGCAGCTTTGTTTCGACATTACCTACGTGCTACTAATGATGCTTTACAAAATGGCATGTCTTATAAATGAATTAATATTAATTTGTTTAATGCTTATTCAATTTGCTTTTTAATTAAACGAAAGCTAGGTTTAACCTTCGGCCTTTTGTTAATAAATGTTAAAGTGATTAATATCAACTTTAATGTGCCTTATTTAATAACTTGATTAGTGTAAAACCGACACTTGTTATGTTCCCTTTAGATGCTTTACATGCTATCTTTTGTAACTAAATGTTTAAATGGTTTAATCTATATGAAATATCTATAATTAAAATAAGACTAGTTTTAAATGCGGTTTTTACTTCAAATATAATCTGAATTGAATATAAATTAGATGTTTCTCTGAAAAATAGTACACATGTTCTTTGTTAATTAAAATAAATCCAGCATATAGGTCTTTTTATGTGTTTAATAAGCAAATCTTCCGTTAGTTGTATTCTTTCAACCGTAGCCCCGTTTTCAGCGTTTCTTGCGCTCTTGTGACCATAGTGACGTTCTCTCTCTTTTTGGCACATGTTTTATAAAGCCTTTCTTTTGATTGGTTTATTGTTTCTTATGCATGTATGTTTGTCTGCTTGTATGTTGCTTGTGTTGTCACGTATAGAACGAGTATCATACGTGAGAGTGAAGATCAAGCTTTTCAAGATCTACAGTTGAAGATTATTCGAGCAGTTACATATTTGAGAATAAAGGCAAGTATTCTTTGACCTATGTCCTATTTACATTAACTACACAATCTAGAGCCCAATTTGATTGCTCCTAATAAGGATGACTAGCTTCATATACCTTTACATGTTTATGAAACTTAGGATGGGCTGTGATGTGTAGATTAATGCTACCGCTCAACATATTTTCATGTTGCTAATCTTGATTAATTAATGATGCAATGATGATGAAAGTTTGGTTATTTAGCAACATCGAGACTTGAGCATGTTTTTGTTAGTTTTGCTCAAGTACTTCGCGCTAAGGATCGGTTCGCCGAGCGACCACCCAGGAAAACAGTGCAACCACGAGAGATGGAATGGGACATCCTTGACTGATTAATTAGATGAACTAGAGTTTTGGTCTGCTTCCCTGAAACATGGCGTATGAGGGGTCTGGGGGATATGGAACTTTGCCCTTTGCCATCGTGGTTAATCATCCTTTGGAATGGAACTCCCATATCTTTAGTTAACTGGAGTAACCTGTAACGGGCATGCCACGACTCTAGGAACTCTTTGTAAAGGTCTCGTAATGAAACCCTGCCGATTCATCTAAGGTAATGAATATATGGGGTTTGGCCACCCCTTGGCATATGGGAATCTTGTGGGTAAAGATGTACAACCTCTCGAGAGTGTTTAAAACTGATATATCAGCCGTGCTCACGGTTAAGAGCGGCCTGGACCCTCAGAGATTAGAGTTTTCAAAGAAAATGGCTCATGATGATAATGGTGATGACAGTGATGATGACAGTGGTGATGATGGTAACGGTGGCAGTTACGACAATGGTTGATAGTCAATTATTTTATTTACTTATAATATTTTAGTTATGGGATGGGTTATGCTAATCATTGCTGGTAATAGAACTTGACCAACTAAAAGCAACCGCTATGCCTGTCCACTATAAAGCTAGTCCACTTTTATCCTAAATGGAATACTTGCTGAGTGCGCCATGTACTCACCCTTGCTATCCCAAACCTATAGTTCTTCTCTATACAAGTTGATGATGATATGAAGATGGAGTAGATCCAGAAGTTTACAATGTGTTTAGGCGTACATGCCCCTAGTCAACCTTCCTGTGAAGATGGAGTTCCGCTACGAGATAGAAGATCCGCTATACTCTGATATATTGACCTTTGTGTCAAATGTAAGTTTTATACGCTTATATAATGCATGTCTATTGATATTCACTGATCAAGTCGGCTGTATGTGTGCAAAATAGATCATGGGCACACATATGGTGTCATCTGGTTTTATTTCTAAAACTGGGTGTGACAATCTAGGACATACCCCCCATGAGACTTTGTTTAGTTTGAGTGAGACTGGTGCGAATTCAAGAATATTAAATCCCTAAAAATCAAAATCTATCTTTTGATCTTTTATCCAAATGTAGCCAAGTCTCCAAGTCCTCTTTAGCCCTTGTGGCTCTACGTCACCTTGGGAGTGATGGTCTCCTTTTGTTTTCCCTCTCTCTTCTTGGCCTCCACTTTTCTCTTTGATCTACACATGTAGGACTTGTGTCCTTCTTTATTGCAAAGGAAGCACACCATGGTTTAACTCTCGTCATGCTTCTTCACCATCTTGGGGCGGTTATCTTAAGAAGGTTGGGCTTGCTCCCTTTGAATTTGCAATCTTGCCACATCCTTCATGAGCTGATCCATCTCTTGCTTAAGTACCTTCTTTTCAATGGCGACCTCCTCTGTGCAAGTTTCTTCATACCAAATAACAAATGGCTTGCAAAGGGGTGAGTGAGGTTTATCAATTAAATCAAAGCAAGAGGCAGAAGCATCCTTTTTAGATTTTTTTGAAAATATAATGTGGATGCATTATTTGAAGTAGCTTTTAGTTCAAGAGCCTCAATTTTCTTTGTTAGCTCATCATTATGGTTAACAACCATATCAAACTTAAGCACCAATTCTTCATAATTGGTTGATGAGATAGCCAATTGAGCTTTTAGACTTGTTTTTCGCAAATGAATCTAGCTACTTGTAGTTCACGCTCATCATGAGAGAGGCCATCGCCATTACTTACATCGCTTTCGCCTTTACCTTTGGCCATGGGGCATTTGTGCGATGTAGAGGATGATTTGTGCGAAGTAGGCTCGTGGGAGTGCTTCTTATGATGATCTTCATCGCTTGACACATCTACCCACTTGCTGATGCTTGTAAGCGCCTTATGCCTCTCTCTTCTTTCTTTTTCTTTCTTCTTGAACTTGTGCCTCGTTTTCTTTTCCACCTTGGCAATGATAGGACATGAGTCCATGAAATGACCTTTCCCACCATATCCAAAACAACCACCTTTTCTTTTCTTCTTCCTTTGGCGGTTGTGGTCAATATCCTCAACGGTGATGAGGACGCCCTTGGAGTTGAGCTTCTTCAATGCCTTCTCTATCCTCTTGATCAACATTGCAATTTCTTCATTATCGGAGAAGAAAGTGCATTGGGCTTGATCATCTTCATCATTATCTTCTTCTTCATCACTTGGGGTTGAGCTTGCTTCCTTCTTTCTCTTTTCCTTCTCCATCTTCTTCTTTTCACCATGAATGGTGAATGCAAGTGACTTGGATGAAGAGGTGTCTTGGCCCATCTTTTGATAGTGCTTAAATGCAATGATCTTGCCAAGAACCTTGGTGGGCATCATGTTCCTCATATCTTATGTGAGAGGATAGGTGATGATGCTTGCATATTTATCCTTTGGAAGCAATGCGACAATCTTCCTTTAGATGTCAACATCTCTTAGCATGGTTTCACCTGCTAAATTGAACTCATTGACAATAACATTTAGACGTGAGCACATGTTATTAGCCAATTCATTTGGAAGCATAGCAAAAGAATTTAAAGCACTTCTAACCAAGCCAAGCTTTTGCTCCTTGATGTCACTTGTGCCATCATGGAGTGCTGGAGGCGTTTGCCAAATCTCATGAGCGCTCGAGAGGCTATATACTTTATTGAAGACATCAATGCTTAAAGACTCCAACAAAACATCGCGAGCAATGGCATTGAGCTTAATTTCATCCTCACATCGGTTTTTGTCGGTTTTTCTGGACGAGAGAGGGGTTTCGTTCCTTCCATCGTCACTCTCCAAACATCCAACCCTACGATGTCTAGATAACTAGCCATTCTAACACACCAATAGGGGTAGTTCGTGCTGTCAAAGTGAGGAGCGCTACCGGTACTCATCCTCCAACTCTAAGACGTCTCTAGTATTCAATCTGACGGTGAAGCCAAAAGTCCAAATATGAGTTGTGAGCTCTAATGACAATAAATGGACTAGATTGAGCGGCCTGGCTATGATACAATTGAAGGTTGGACCAATGCCTAAGAGCGGAGTGAATTAGGATTTCTAAAACTAAGGCTCTCTAAAAACTTCAACTACTAAACAAAACCTATGCAAGATAAAACTATGTGTACTAAGGTTTTGCTAAGTGTTGCTAATTCTACCGTGGCCAAGTCTTGCAACCATGTTCCACCTAGAAAGTGATCTATCAAGCTAGTGTAGGAATGTAAGAACACAACTACAAGAAAGTAAATGCGAAAGCTAAAGTGATAGGTAGAGAGAATGCAAACTTCCAATGACAATGAAGGCGATGGCACACGGAGGAGACACAGTGATATGTTTTCTGAGGTTGAGGGAGACCAACATGTCTCTACTCTCTACTCCTCATTTGGTGCCTCCCGTAGGGCTTTGCTCTCGCGTATTCCACAAAGGAATACAACCTCGCCCACGCAAGGGTGGAGGATGGCAAAGTGACCTTCACAAAGGTCAAGCTACTCGGTCAGGTCTCCGAATATCCCTGGTACACGCCCACCCATGCCCTTCTCTCACATAGTCCTTCGGACTACGGCCTCGCCCACACAAGGGTAGAGGATCGTCGGGGCCATTGGCGTCTTCCGCAGGCCTTCTCACAGAGCCACCGTGCCGTTTAAACTAAGGAAGGTTTGGCCAACGTGTCGGGGGCCTTTCTCCATCTCACAAGTAAGGTGGCGGCCACTCCACGCTTTGGAGAGTCTCGCAAGACTTACAAGCCTCATACTTACAAAGGTAGATGCGCACGCAGGCATGGATAAGACAAATAGGCCTAAGCAAGGATGCTTTGAAAGCTATAGCTATGTTGAGATGTGTCTCTTATGGCCTAGTAGTGGTTGGGCTCTAGAAGATGTGTGGACTGGCTCTTTGGACAGATCAAGAGTGTGCCTCAGCACTAGAATGAGCTTAGGAGTCACCAACCACAAAAGTGGAGGCTAGCCAAGGGGGTATTCATAGCCCAAGCCACAAAACTAGATGTTGGAAGCTTTCTTTCATTTTCTACGTGACTACCAAACCGTCTGGTGGTACACCACCGGACCTTTCGGTGCGTGTTGTTGGCTAGCTGTTGGAGTCGACCGTTGGACTGGGAATTCGACCGTTGGAGGCACCGGACCATCTGGTGCTGCACCACCGGACCGTCCAGCGTGTGTTGGAGCTTGGGTCTTCAGCTTGCAGTGCTCTTGGTCCAGAACATCCAGGGGATCACCGGACCGTCTGGTGCATGAGCACAAGACCGTCTGGTGCATGTAAACGCTAGGACATGGTCGCTTCTTCTCCACTACCTAGAATGTCTGGTGCGTGTAATCCACACCGGGTCTTGAATCTTCAATTCGGGTTTCTTCTACTCACCGGACCGTCCAATGGTGAGCCTGATGGAGACGTGCCCCACGTGGCAATTTCCTGGACCAACACCGAGTCGTATTGGCTCTGGCAAGAGCCAATACTGAGTCCGATCAGGACTCAACCCTGCGGGTTTGACTCGGACGTTCGCGTATGGTACATGCAGTTGGACCTCTGTCTGGACTCGAATACTTGATCCGCAAGCAATAGAATCCTAATGGGCCTTTACGCGGCTAAAGCCCACTAATGGAGACTATATATATGCATGAGAGGGCACATCTTTGATAAAGCTAATTGGTGCATACGTGAGCTGCCGCAGAAAAGGTTTCTGCAGAACCCTAGCTGTGCCCTAGTCCAATCTCTCAAGATCCGCTGCCTAGTTCGTGGTGCTAGCATGCTAGAACTCGGCGTCGCCTTCCTGCACGTGTGGATACCGTAGAGACGTTGCTGCAACTGCTACACTGATCAACTGACTGGTCTCGAGGGCTGCCGAGTGATCCTGATCGAGATTAGCTGGGTGAGTCGGCATCGGCTCTTCTCTGCATCGACTCGGAGCGCTTGACTCGGCACTCGGCTGCGTTAACTCAGCACCCGACTGCTTCGACTTGTCTTACGCTACACTGCGCGTCTAGTGGTAACGATCTATGATCCCTTGCTTGTACGAGTTCCTGTGTTTACGCGGTAGTAGAAAAACGTTTTCATGCTATGGTAGCCTACCTCGTAACCCTACAGTGGTATCAAAGCCAATCGTACGTAGCTTTTTGGTCTAGATCGATGTAATAGATTGGATCTATTAACGTCGTAGATTGGATCTACTGTGGTTCCATGATAACATATTGGATCTATTATAGGCTCTATACATCGATTCATTGGATGGATTCATGGTAACAGATTGGATCTGTTATAGGCTATTCGCACTGGTTCATCGAATGAACGATTGCAGAGTACATGGATGAAACTTGCATTCGGCTTGATTGGATCAACCCGATGAGTTTACATAGATTAGATATATGGTCCATACTTTTGTTATCGCATGCCTATTCTTTCTTCCATTAGATGTGTTAGAATAGATTCCCTTAGAAAAATACAAGAAGTTCTTGATGCCCTTCCAATCGCTACACCTATAAGGATTTCGATCGTTGTTCAGTGGGTCTACCAAAGTAGGGTGCCGTCAATTATCTTAATCAAATAGGGTGGATGTCGGACATCCACACGTATGGGATTGGTTTGCTTGACGAGGCTATCAAATCGGATTTGGGCCTTGGGCATGATGTTGGATGTTTCGACATTGGATGTCGCCCAACAAACGAGAGTCACATAGGATGTGATTGACAATGGTTGTCTACCGGTTTCGCTAAGTTTCTAGCAGTGATGCCAAAGCTCACTAGAAACTTAGATAAGCATGGATCTCATCGACTATGTGTTGTGAAAGTGAATACGATTGCAAACATATAGTGGGAGTATCTTTTGTTAAATTGTTTAATGAAAGATCTACATAAAACATTGTGCTAAATCTTTGCATATTTACTTCCTGTTGTAGTTTATCATGGCCGGTAAACCCACTCAGAGTTCTGGCTTTAATTTGCAATCTATTCTTGATAAAGAGAAGTTGTCTGAAACCAACTTTACTAATTGGTATCGAAACTTGAGAATTGTTCTCAAGCAAGAGAAAAAGTAATATGTTCTTGAGCATCCCTATCCTGAGGAACCTGAGAACGGTGCTAGTGCTGCTGACCGCAGGGCTTACGAGAAGCACTGCAATGACTCGCTTGATGTTAGCTGTCTCATGCTTGCCACTATGTCCCCTGAGCTTCAGAAGCAATATGAGGACTCGGAGGCCTACAATATGATTGAAGGACTCCATGGCATGTTTGAGAATCAGGCAAGGGTCGAGAGGTGTGACACCTCAAAGGCCTTGTTTGGTAGCAAGCTAGCTGAGGGGAGTCCAGTCAGCCCTTATGTGATCAAGATGATTGGTCACATCGAGGCCCTCGACAGATTTGGTTTTGAGCTTGATCCAGAGCTTGCAACGGATGTGATCCTCCAATCTCTGCCTCCTAGCTTTGAGCCGTTCATCATGAACTATCATATGAATGGCTTGGATAAGACCTTAACCGAGTTGCATGGGATGCTGAAAACTGTCGAGGATAGCATCAAGAAAACCTCAAATCATGTGATGATGATCTAAAGGGATAGCAAGAAGAGAAAGCGCAAGGGTAAGGGCAAGGGTAAGGCTGAGGATAGGATCCAAAAGCTGAAAACTGATGCCAAGCCTAAGGCTGGTCCCTCTCCCTCGGACAAGTGTTTCTACTGTGAGGACAGTGGGCATTGGTCGAGGATCTGATAGAAGTACTTGGAAGAAAAAAAGAACAAGAAGGGAAGTGAGACCTTCGCTTCAGGTATTAATATTATTGAAATTAATCTTGCAACTTCTTCTAGTGAATCATGGGTATTTGATACTGGGTCGATGATTCATACCTATAAATCGTTGCAGGGACTAAAACATACTAGAAGTTTTGCAAGAGGCGAGCTGGATGTGCGAGTCGGCAATGGAGCAAAGGTTGTTGTATTGGCGGTCGGCACATATCACTTGTCGCTTCCCTCAGGATTAGTTTTGGAATTAAATAATTGTTATTTTATTCCTGCATTGAGCAGAAACATTATCTCCTCTTCATGTTTGGAGGAGGATGGTGGTTATGAGATAATAATAAAGAACAAGTGTTGTTCTATTTATTTAAATAACATGCTCTATGCACATTGTCCATTGGTGAATGGATTGTATGTTCTTAAGCTTGAGGATGAGCCGATTCTTAACATTAATGCTAAACGACTCAAACCGAGTGGTTTGAATCTTGCTTATATCTGGCATTGTCGACTTGGCCATATTAACAAGAAACGTGTGGAGCAGCTCCATAAAGATGGACTCCTCGACTCATTTGATTATGAATCATTTGAGGCATGTGAATCTTGTTTACTTGGTAAGATGACAAAGGCACCCTTCACTGGTCAAGGTGAGAGGGCGTCCGAGTTTTTGGCCCTTGTACATACTGATGTATACGATCCAATGAGCTCTGTTGCCAGAGGCGGTTTTCAGTATTTCATTACTTTTACTGATGACTTTATTAGGTATGGCTATATCTACTTAATGCGACATAAGTCCGAGTCGTTTGAAAGGTTCAAACAGTATCAGAATGAAGTACAGAATCACTTGGGCAAGATGATAAAATTCCTACGATTGGATCGTGGTGGAGAATATCTGAGCCAAGAGTTCATTGACCATCTAAAGAGTTGTGGAATTGTTCCACAGCTGACTCTACCCGGAACGCCACATGGAATGGTGTCTCTGAGAGGAGGAACCAAACCTTGTTGGACATGGTGAGGTAGATGATGAGTCAGACTGATCTTCCATTGTCTTTTTGGGGTTATGCTCTAGAAACCGCTGCGTTTACACTAAACCAAGTTCTATCGAAGTCTGTGGAAAGGACACCATGTGAGATATGGACTGGGAAGAGTCCCAAGTTGTCTTTCCTTAAGATTTGGGGTTGCGAGGCTTATGTCAAACGTTTGATGTCTGACAAGCTTCATCCTAAGTCGGACAAATGTTACTTTGTGGGCTATCCTAGGGAAACCAAAGGACATTATTTTTATAACCGAGAGGAAGCAAAAGTGTTTGTTGCCCGGAATGGTGTCTTTCTAGAGAAAGAGTAGCTCTTGAAAGATGAAACCAGTCGGAACCAGGTGCAACTCGAAGAGGTTCGAGAAACACTGGAGAATGGTTCTGATCCAACTGATTTCCAACAGGTTGAGTCAAGTGTTGAGCACTCTGTTGAAACACCATTTGCCCCGCGTAGGTCACAAAGGGCACATCATGCACCCGACCTCTACATGTTCCTCACCATGGGTCGGCACGATGTATTGTTGTTGGACAATGATGAGCCTAAGACTTACAAAGAAGCTATATGGGACCCGACTCTGTGAAATGGCTGGAGGCCATGAGATCCGAGTTGAAATCCATGACTGACAACCAAGTTTGGAACTTGGTCGTGCCACTTGATGAGGTGCGACCTATCGAGTGGAAGTGGGTTTTTAAGAAAAAGATAGACACTGATGGAAATGTTCACATCTATCAAGCACGGCTTGTGGCAAAAGTGTTTCATCAAATTCAAGGTGTTGATTATGATGAAACATTTTCGCCTGTAGCCATGCTAATGTCTATCCGGATCCTCCTAGCAATTGCTGCATATCATGACTATGAGGTGTGGCAAATGGATGTCAAAATGGCTTTCCTTAATGGAAATCTAAGTGAGGATGTGTACATGACACAACCCGAAGGTTTTGTTGATCCACATGTAGGACCGAGACGTGCGACTAGAGGGGGGTGAATAGGAGCACTTGAAAAACTCAAACTCAAACCCCCCAATGTGTGCTCTCACGAAAACACACGCACACCCGATACCGTCCATTGAACAGATACGTATCGGGTGGAAAGCGGAAGCACTCGAATGAACGCCCAACGAAACGGACATAAGACGAGCAACCAAACTACACCTAAACAAACAAACACACTACACCCAGACGAACACACACAACACCTAAAACTACACCTCTCTAATGTGCAGAGTTACGTAGCATAGACAAGCTACCAACCCTAGGACACATTGAGAAACCCTAAACGGAAAAACACTAAAGCACGCAACAAAACAAGCGAAAACAACAAGGCACAAACACAACAAGACAAGCTACAAAGCTTGCAAGTGTCGCACACTAGCCACTCAACACACCGAAGCGTGCCTCACTTAAGATCAGTGAGTGGAGAGTATGGGCATGCAGTGGTTGACACAAAACAAGTTTGAAGCAAATAACAACACTCCAAAAACCAAAGAAACCAAGAAAAACAAACCCCAAAGCAAGCGGAGCAAAGAACATGCGAAAACAGCCCCAAAAAGGCTAGACCGGACAGTCCTCTTTCCACCAAAAGACCTGACCGGACAAACACAAAGAAGGGGGAAGAAATAGCCCAAAAACACTACAGACCGGATAGTCCGAGGTCTATAGACCAGACAGTCTGAAGTCCCTACTTCGGACAAACCTAAGGACAATTGAATTGTCCTGTCAGTTCTCCGAAAAACTACGCAGAAAAACAGCCAGACACCCCATCGAAAAATCGATCGAAACGGGGTCAAATCTCAACGAAACTTCACGAAAATTTGCATGGACAATCCTAAGGACCTTCCCTAGCAAACTCCAAAAGATCCACTTGAAAAGATCAAGGGTTGCATGGGAATTGCAAATCTCGTGAGGTAGGTGAGTTGACACCGAAAAACCGAAATCCGATAGGAACGGCCTTTGCTCGTGGTTTGAGGATTCTAGTACTTGGCTAATGAGATTCACCACATCATAGCAAGACAAAATACCAGCAAAAGAAAGATCCCAACCTTAGACAAACCGAAACACACAAAAATCCAAGGATTGGAACCAAAAACGAACTAGAACGGGGAGGGGAACAGAGGACGAAATTGAGCTGCTCAAGACATAGATTTCTCAAGGAGTAATCTTGGATTGAATCACGAAATCGTCTTACAAGACCCCCTAGAGCCTACCTCCCATCATCCTCCCACTAATGACAAGATTTGACTAAACTAGGCACTCATCTCCAAGCTAATCTCCTCTCTTTTCTCTCTTTGGACCTTGGTTGCTAGGTTTGGGAAAACCTAGGGTTTGTGTTGCCGAGATAAGCTCCAAGGGAGCCTCTCAAGTCTATTTATACCCTAGGCCCTAAACGACACAATTACATTAAGACCCCTACTCTAAAAGTGCCCAGAGGGGGCCAAACCGAAAAGATACAATCGGACGACTACGATGATGGCTTGATCTTCTTTTTCTCCACGCCTCGCTTGGATGTGCACCACGTAGCCAGTAGTCCGGAAACTTCCCCCGGTTTTAAAGTCAGAAACTGGGAAACTTTATTCTGCGGGCTTCCTGGACCAGGTCTTGGCCCAATCTTCTATCTTGGCGAGTCGGAGCCCAACCCACCAAGTCATTTGAACTTGGGTGGCGGTTTTGCGCCGAAGCCGCTAAAGCCTCCCTCGCACACCTTCGCGCCATGCACTCGGATTGGAGCACCACAGTGGCACTCGGCTTCTCCAGTCCATCGGAGTTGCCTCGCGGTCCATCGGAGGGCTTACACAACCGTTGCCGAACCGCCCCTCTGTGTACCGAGCTTCCATGGCCGACTGACGCCGAGCATTGCCTCCGGTCCATTGGAGGGCTTTTGCCTCAGTCCATCGAGGTCTTCGTCATCCTCTACCTCCACTCCATCGGAGGGCCTCCAGTCCATCGGAGGACTTGTACCGTTGACAATCACTCATTACACCAGGAGAGCAATGAAGCCGGTCCATTGGCTCTCAATCTCCCCCTTGATGAGTGCATTGTCAACACATCTCCAACCTGTAACCTGAAATAGAACAAAGAAAAAAGAAAAGCGTAAAACCGAAAAAGAAAGGAAAAGAAAGAGAAATGCTCAAGCTTCTCAAAACCAAACAAAGGCAAAACACAAGGCAGCTTGAAGGAAAAAAAAAAACAAAGCATCGGCTCCTCAAGATAGAGGCAAAAGGCTCAACGCACCGATGCAAACAGCATGCTAAAAGCTCAATTCCCCCTGAAATGTATCCTCACAAATGCAATATGAGTGCAAAGCTCCCCCTCAACTAAATCTCTCCCGAAGTCCTCCCCCTGTGTCCTCCAAAATCTCTCCCCCTTATTGACAATGGACACATCAAGGGTTCCTAGGACTCCCCCTGAACTAAGCAACTCCCCCTCAAAATATGCCATGATGTGCAAGGAGTGTAACTTAAAGAACTCAGAAGGGATAGAAAGCTAGTATTCACAAGCTCTAGCATACAATGCAAGTGAGGGCAAGAAAGCATATAACAAGCTCAAATGGATCTATCTTACATATATCAAAAGCAAGCTTGTTTTTTAGAGTAGTTTTTAAGAAAAAGCATCACCAACATGAATAGCACCCAGCAAGATAGGCATGAACAACAAGATGCTAGCAATGCATACAAGGTGTGCTACTCTCAACCAAAGCATATACAACTAGCCATAAGCATTTTAGAGACTTGCAAATTTCAGATTTAACCATTTATAGTCATAAGCAGGTTCTTTTTGTGCCAGGGGTTATTTACTTGTCTTTTGCCACTTCATACCAACCAATGCCAAGCCTAGGCTCAAAAAACCATCAGAAGCTTAAAACAAGGTTTTAGTCATACACAGCCTAGTCCAAATTCATGTCAAAATGACAAGCAATCTCAAACTAGATCAGTGTGACAAACAAACCCACTTGGATCTTTCTCACTTTAGCACATAAGACACCACTTGTAAGCATTTTGATTCAGATTTCAATTTAAGCAAGGTGTCATAAAAGCTTAGGCATTAACTTAGCAAAGGCATACAACTAGCGTATCCAGGTATAAAAAGATAGCATAGTATTCAACAGTCCTACACATGCTAGGTAGCCAAATCAAGTGGTGATCCTGGTTATTGATTTGCAAAGAATAAAATGACTTAGCTCAAAACTAGTATTCAACAGACTCAAGAGAGCTTATCCAACCATGATCAAGCATGCATCTGTACAATCTAGCACAAGCAAATGCTGACTCATCATTCCAAAAGAGCTCTAATGCTAGTGTAGTGAAAATGCATATGATAGAATGCAATGCATGATATGATACAATATGCAAAATAAACAAAGAGAAATAAAAGCAAAAACTAAACTACACAATCTATTCTTTACTAAAAGGAATAGCACACTATGCCTGACTAAAAGGGATAGCACACTCCAAGCTCACCTCTCAAGCGCGCAAAAGCGTCAAACTCTAGGGGCTTGGTAAAGATATCGGCCAACTGGTTTGCAGATATTACATGAACTAAGTCTATGTCCCTCTTCTCATAGTGATCTCTCAGAAAGTGAAACCTCACATCTATGTGTTTGGTTCTAGAGTGCAAGACGGGGTTCTTAGCTACAGAGATAGTAGAAGTAGAATCAACTAGAAGAGGAATTTTTTCAAACCTAAGGCCGAAATCACTAAGGGTGGCTTTTATCCATAAGAGCTGGGAGCAGCAGCTAGCAGCAGCAACATACTCTGCTTCAGTGGTGGAAAGAGCTACACTAGCTTGCTTGCGGAAGGACCAAGAGACAAGAGAGGTTCCTAAGAGTTGGCATGTGCCGGAGGTTGACTTGCGATCAATCCGGCAGCCAGCATGGTCAGCATCTGAGAACCCTCTAAGAGAAAGAGAAGAACCCGAGGAATACCAAAGACCAAGCTCAGGATTGAATTTCAGATACCTGAAAATGCGATTGACCGCTTGATGGTGAGAAGTCCTAGGAGACGCCTGGTAACGCGCACAAAGACAGACCACGAACTGAATGTCCGGTCTAGTCACCGTCAGGTACAGAAGTGAGCCAATCATCCCTCGAAAGTCCTTCTGGTCCACCGTCTCCCCATCTTCATCCACATCAAGCGCCGTATTTGTACTCATTGGAGTTGTCATGGGTTTAGAGTCACCCATGTTAAACTTCTTGAGTATGTCCCCTGTGTACTTAGCTTGATGGACGAAGATACCCTCAAGGCCTTGCTTGATCTGCAGCCCGAGGAAGAACTGGAGCTCACCCATAAGACTCATCTCAAATTCTCTGCTCATCTGTTCAGCAAAACTAGACACCAAAGCGTGAGATGAACCACCAAAGATTATGTCATCAACATATATCTGAACTATCAGGATGTCACCACCACGACTCAACAAAAACAATGTCTTGTCTACTGAACCCATCACAAACCCAGACTTGAGTAGGAAACTCTTCAAACTAGCATACCAAGCTCTAGGAGCTTGCTTCAAATCATAAAGGGCTTTTCTCAACTTATACACCCGGTCTGGAAATCTAGCGCTCTCAAAGCCAGGAGGTTGTCTCACACATATACCTCCTCCTCTATGAACCCGTTTAGGAAAGCAGACTTGACATCAATTTGCTGCTGTTTGAACCCTTTAGAGGCCGCAAAGGCAAGCAAAATCCTAATGGCTTCCAAACGAGCTACAGGGGCAAAGGTCTCCTCATAATCTATCCCCTACTTCTGACAGAAACTCTGGGCTACCAATCTCGCTTTGTTCCTCACAACCATCCCGTTCTCACCCTATTTGTTCTTGAAAACTCACTTGGTACCTATAGGGCGACAGTTTGGTGGAGGCTCCACTAAGTCCTAGACATGGTTTCTCTCAAAATTCTCCAGCTCCTCATGCATGGCTTTCACCCAGTTAGGATCAGATAATGCATGTGACACATCCCGGGGCTCAAAAGTAGCAACATATGCAGAGTGGGAGAAAAAGGCTAGAGAAGCAACCGAAGAGCGTGTAACACGCTGGTGAATGTCTCCAATCATCCTTTGAGGAGGGTGATCCCGCTGGACCTGCCGAGATGGAACAATCTCGGAAGTCACCTCCCCTGCGTCCTCAGCGGGACCAGCCTCTGCTTGAGCTTGCTGTCGGGGCAGTGAAGAGGAAGTCGTGGGCAAGGGTCCTCCTTCATCATCAGAGCTCGTAGCAGAGGGGGCAAGAGCTGCAGCCGGTGCAATGGCTCCTGCATCACCAACATCAACCGCACCATCATCATCCTCAAAGATGGGGGTGCCTTCTTCATCATCACCTGAAAGCTCAGAGGCAGAGGTTGTGCAGGGCATAGTTTCATCAAAAGAAACCTCACAAGTCTCAACAACTTGCTTGGCCTGCAAAATCCACATATGAAAAGCCCTAGAACTAGAAGTATACCCCAGAAAAATCCCATCCAAACAACGAGACTCAAACTTACCTAAATGCCCTGCCTTCTTAAGCACAAAGCACCTGCAGCCAAACGCTCGCAAATGCTTGACGCTGGACTGCCTACCAAACCGAAGTTCATACGAGGTCTTCCCAAGGAAAGCTCGCAAGAAGATCCGGTTCGCAATGTAACAGGCCGTATACACTGCCTCAGCCCAAAAGCGCCTCGGAGCCCTGTGCTCATCGAGCATCGTCCGTGCCATCTCAACAAGTGTGCGGTTCTTGCGTTCCACAACACCGTTCTACGGAGGGGTATACGGAGAAGAAAACTGGTGCTCAAGACCTAGGTCACAACAGAAGTTTTCGAACCGAGAGTTTCTGAATTCTCCGCCGTTACCACTACGGATAGCCCTCATGGCCTTATGACTCTCGTTTCTCAACCTCAGTACCAGATCCCGAACAAAACCAAATGCTTCATCCTTAAACCCCATGAAAAATACCCACGAGAACTGCGAAAAGTCGTCCACAACGACAAGCACGTACCACTTCCCACTAACCGAAGCTACCCGAGCGGGACCTACTGTATCCATATGGAGTAGCCCACCCGGATAGGAGGTCATAACCTGAGACACAGGAGTGTGAGAAGCGGCAACGATCTTGCCAGGACGACAGGGATGGCATACTAAGTCCTTCTCAGCTTTCAATTTTGGCAATCCTCGGATTAGGCCCATTGAACTCAACCTGACTAGCAGATCAAAGCTCAAGTGACCAAGTCTCCTATGCCACTTACATATATCAGCAGAAGGACTAGCAACCAAACAACGCGCAGGGCCAGAAACAGATATGAGGTCGACCCTAAAAATCTGACCAAAAGGCAGCAAAGAGCAAACAAAGGTCTCCTCAGCATCAAGAACGCGGCACGCACCCTTCTTAAAACGAACATCAAAACCTTCATCGAGAAGTTGCGAAACAGAGACCAAATTGAACCCCAGATTCCGGACAAAAGCAACTTCTCTCAGGGAAAGCTTAGCAGAGAGCGAAACAGAGCCAACACCCAACACTTTACCATGACCATTGTCCCTGAATGTGATGTACTCCTTGGTGCTCACGGGGTTGAGGCTGAAGAACCTTGCGGTGCCCTGTCATGTGCCTAGAGCAACCGGAGTCCATGATCCACAAGTCCGCCATGCCTCGATCCTGCAAAGTCAAGTAAAGCGACGATGAGCAAACGATCCAGCACTGGGGTTAGTACCAAAACTGCTGTACCAGTGCCGAGCCATCTGCTCAAAAGTGGGGTAAGCACAGTCAAAGAAATCACCACGACTGGAGTAACCACGACCCTCAAAGCATGGCCACTCAAGCTCTCTCACAAACCCTCGGTCACGAGGTCCATATCCGCACTGAAAACGACTAGGGGCTCGACCGACAAAGCGTCTCTCACCACCAGGAGCACGGGCTTGAAAGCCGCCTCCTCTCTCACCACCAGCAAAGTGGTCTCTCATCTCACTGCGGTGGGGAGGATCTTGCCTACGACACTGGTAGAACTGATCCTGGTTCCCCCAAGCTCTGTCCTGCCTCTCAACCCGCTTCCTCCTGAAGCAAAACTCATCTAGGTGGCCATTCTGCTGGCAGAACTCACAGTGGTAGACAGGCCTCCTAGGAACTGGGTTAGGCTAGGACTTGGGCTTAGGTGATGTGGCCTTGGGTGGCTCAGGCTGCTGGACTGGCTTCTTACCCTTGGGCTTATGCTCTTCCTCAACAATCTTGCTCAGCTCATCCTGAGGGGGCTTGGGTGTCCAGTACTGCTTCTTTGGGGCAGCCTTGGGTGGCTCATGGTAAACCCCATCAACAGTCTCACCTGGCTGGGTAGGTGCAGTCTTGATTTTAATTGGGGCACTCTTCTCACCTGAGGTGCTGCACTCCCCAATCCCAAAACCACTCGTGTCACCCTCGGCTCTCTTGGTTATCTCTATGATCATCTCTAGTTGGGGTTGCCTAGCATATACCTAACTCAACACCTCTCTCAACCTGCAGTTGTCATCTTGCAAAGACAACACCTGCAACCTCAGATCTTCCAGAACTACTGTCTAGGCAGCACAGGTATCACAATCTAAAAAGGGAAAAACAAGAGCAGCTTTCTCCAACTTCCTAATGGTGGCATCCCTATCCACCAGCTGCATCCTAAGGGTCAGGTAGTTATCACAAGTGTTAGTAGGTGCTGAAAGCACCTCAAAATCAGCTCTCAACTACTCTAACTCACCTCTCAAAGTAAGACAAACCATACACGCAGCCAAAAGCATAGGCCTAGCCCTAAGCTCCTCAAGCTCCATGAGCTGCCCCTCAAACTTATCCTTCAGCACGACTAGCTCTCTAGCTAGACAGGGGCAAGACTCACACTCGAGCTCTCCACTCAAAGTAGGCTCAGCTAGCTTGGACTGGAGTTTGCCTAACTCCACTTTCAGCTCATTTATCTCCTCTACCCGCTTGGCTTACCTATCTCTCTGGTCACCAAGCTCCATCATAAAAGACTCGCACGTAGGGCACTCAAGCTCACTGGGTTGGGGTCTCACACTCCTCAACCTCTCATTCTCCTCTAAAGCCTCAGCAAGTTGGGCTTTCAACTTCTATAGCTTCTTAGCTGCCTTCTCCAGCATCTTATCTTGGGCTTTCAACTCTTGGCTGTTCTGCTCTATCATCTCAAGGATTTTAGCTTGCTTAGGAGTTACCTCATTATCGGAAGAAGAGTTGCTGCCGTCATCCTTGTTCTCCTTGTCCTCAAGCGCCATGGAGCAAACCGAGCTCCTCTTGTCCTTGTTCTTGCGCCTGGACTTGGTGGAGATGAAGCACAAGCCAGCTGGACCTCCTTGATCGTTCCTCTTGTCCTTCCTATACGTGATCTTCTCATCACTTGAGCTCGACGAGGACGAAGAGGAAGAAGATCAGCTACTGCAGAACCCGATCTCGGCGAAGAAGGCCTTGTCCCGCTTCCGGTTGTCCTTCTGGTAGCTCTTGAAAGCCTTTCGGAAGTTCTTCTTGCCAAAGGGACGCTTGCTAAAGCCGTGCTTGCTGGAGTGGTGCTTGTCAAAGCTTGGCTTGCCGGAGTGGTACTTGTCAGAGTCGTGGGAGTAGCTCTTGCTCTTCTTGTAGTAGTCGTTCTTATTGGGGCACTCGGCGATGAAGTGGCCGACCTCTCCGCACTCGAAGCACTTGGGCCTCTCTCCCCTCTTCTTGCTGATCCAGTTGTCATAGGTGCACTGAAAGCGACTAGACACCAGACAAAGCTCATCATCCCCAAGCGTCGCCAACTGCTCCTTTGTAACAACATCAAAGCAGAAAATGAGAAGTTGTGTAACAGGGGGTTAGTAACAAACTCATTAGAGGGGGTAGCCAATGCCAGACTCTTAGAACCTGTACAAGCGAGGAAATCCCTCATCTTGTAATCTACTTCTATGGCCTTGAGCTTACTATAGAGTGCCTTTACTCCTATCGTGTCATACCTTGCCAACTTAATGATTGAGTTCACCTTGATCTCCCATACTTTTCTGTCCAATGCATACAACAACTTGACGGCCTGCTGATGATCGGTGTATAGGAGCTCAGCGGGGGCAGAGTTGACACGCAACTTGTTAATGATCGACTGAAAGCGACCAAACAAGTCGTCTACTGACTCTCCCGGTTTCTGGACGAAATTTTCATATTCGCGCCGGTAAGTCTCCACAAGCCTAGCCTTAATCGTTGCAGTACTCTCATGGTGTGCACTAAGCAGTGACCATATCTCATACGCAGTCTTAAGGTGACTCACTATCTCATAATCCATGGAACCAAGCCCGAAAAAGAGAAAGTTAACAGCCTTGGCATTCGCCTCATGCCGAGCCACGATATCTTGCGTAGTACGCTCAGCGACTGGAAGCACCACAAAAGTCATACTCTGAGTAGCATCACATATGTCCTGACTCTGGCTAATAAGAAACGCCTCCATCCTACCCTTCTGGTAGCGATAGCCATCGGAGCCAAGGACGGGAATCTTCCTAGAGTAAGTCATAATCGCTACGGTTTCGTCACCGGTTAAGGTATGAGGAAACCTAACCAGCTCTGATACCACTTGTAGGACCGAGACGTGCGACTAGAGGGGGGTGAATAGGAGCACTTGAAAAACTCAAACTCAAACCCCCCAATGTGTGCTCTCACGAAAACACACGCACACCCGATACCGTCCACTGAACAGATACGTATCAGCTGGAAAGCGGAAGCACTCGAATGAACGCCCAATGAAACGGACGTAAGACAAGCAACCAAACTACACCTAAACAAACAAACACACTACACCCAGACGAACACACACAACACCGAAAACTACACCTCTCTAATGTGCAGAGTTACGTAGCATAGACAAGCTACCAACCCGAGGACACATTGAGAAACCCTAAACGGAAAAACACTAAAGCACACAACAAAACAAGCGAAAACAACAAGGCACAAACAAAACAAGACAAGCAATGAAGCCGGTCCATTGGCTCTCACCACAGAATGCTGGGAAGGTATGCAAGCTTTTGAAGTCCATTTATGGACTCAAGCAAACATCTCGGAGTTGGAATCTACGTTTTGATAAAGTGGTAAAAGGGTTTGACTTCATCAAGAATGTAGAAGAACCTTGTGTTTACAAGAAGGTCAGTGGGAGCGCACTCGTCTTTCTGGTCTTATATGTAGATGAAATATAATTGATCGGAAACGACATTCCTATGTTGGAAGTTGTGAAGGACTCGCTGAGAAAGAGCTTCTCAATGAAGGACTTGGGAGAAGCAGCTTACATTTTGGGCATAAAGATCTATAGAGGTAGGTCTAAGCGCTTAATTGGATTAAGCCAAAGTACTTATATTGACAAGGTGTTGAAACGGTTCAACATGCATGATTCCAAGAAAGGTTTCTTGCCCATGTCACCTGGCACGATCTTGAGCAAGACTTAGTGTCCGTCGACTACTGATGACCAAAAGAGGATATGAGATCCCTTATGCCTCCGCAATTGGATCCATTATGTATGCCATGATATGTACTCGCCCAGATGTCTCCTTTGCTCTAAGTGTTACGAGCAGATACCAATCATATCCAGGTGAAGGTCACTGGATTGCTGTAAAGAATATCCTTAAGTACTTGAGAAGGACTAATGATGCGTTCCTAACGTTGTAAAGGGTTACACCGATGCTGGTTTCCAAACAGACAAAGGCGACAGTAGATCGCAAGACGGATTTGTATTCTGCCTCAATGGTGAAGCGGTTAGTTGGAAGAGTTCCAAGCAAGATACCATGGCTGATTCTGCAACAAAAGCCGAGTATATTGCAGCTTCAGAAGCTGCAAAGGAGGCAGTTTGGATCAAAAAGTTTGTTCTGAGTTGGGTGTTGTTCCGAATGCTTGGAGCCCGTTGGACCTTTACTGTGATAATATCGGTGCCATCGCTCAAGCTAAGGAACCTAGGTCACACCAAAAATCCAAACATATACTCAGGCGATATCATCTAATCAGAGAGATTATTGATAGAGGTGATGTGAAGATATGTAAAGTGCACACGGATCTAAATGTAGCTGATCCATTAATAAAGCCTCTCCCACAATCTAAGTTTGAGGCACACACGAAAGCAATGGGTATTGGATACCTGAGTTGACTCTAGTGTACATGGGATGAGAATTTGTTATGTTTTATTTCGAATAAATGTTATTCATTGTTGTTCCTTGAACATGTTGCTATAAACAATGGATCAACGAGTGCGTGACTCGTTCGTGAGACTTTTGTTTAAATGCCGTGTTCTAAATGGTCCATAGCCTATAATCCTTATTGGGACAATAATGATTCTAGGGCTAGCACATGTATTGATTGATGATCATGTCTTACAGATCATGGATATTGGATATCAAATCAACGATGTGGACAGATGTTAGAGGACATGGTGTCGGATCTAACTCACTCCAAGACATTGCTAGGATTGTTATGTTTATATGTGCCATCAAGCGATCTCGAGTGATATACCCGCTAAATCCTTTTACCTGAGATCACCATTGTTTCTCACTGTGCATAGTGGTGTACTTAGGGGTTACCAAACGCTATTCCGTAACTGGGTAGTTATAAAAGTAACTTTCGGGTGCATTGCGAAACATGGATTGGGATGTGAGTGGATCAAGATGGAATTTGCCCCTCCTCCATAATGGGAGAGATTGCCTCTGGGCCCCTCGAGGCGGCTGGATTAGAAAATGCATGGCCGTGCTAAGTGGTTAATGGTTAATCACATTCGGACTAATGGTTAGTCCAGTAATCCACCAATGACGAGTGAAATTAGTCTGACTATTAAACAAGGGTGGCACAAATCTCGCCTTGGGTCAGACTAGCGTCGCGTGGTAAAAGGATATAGGACAAGTTGTATATCAAGGTTTGGTTGATATGATCATTATGCTTTCAGGGGTTAACATGTGCTGCTAGGCGCCGCTGTTGATCGATTGGCTTGAGAAAAGGTTTCTCGCCATAGGTGACTGCATGAGAACCTACAAGTCACACACTTAAGGGATTGGTGACACTAGGATATTGCCCCTTGGGCAAGTGGGAGATTGATGGAGATGTACCCCATGCGGCAATTTCCTGGACCAACTCCGAATCATATCGGCTCTGGCAAGAGCCAATGCTGAGTCCGATCAGGACTCAACCCTGCGGGTTTGACTCGGACGTTCACGTATGGTACACGCAGTTGGACCTCTATCTAGACTCAGATACTTGATCCGCAAGCAATAGAATCCTAATGGGCCTTTACGCAGCTAAAGTCCACTAGTGGAGACTATATATATGCATGAGAGGGCACAGCTTTGATAGAGCAAATTGGTGCATGTGTGAGCCGCCGCAGAAAAGGTTTCTGCGGAACCCTAGCTGTGCCCTAGTCCAATCTCTCAAGATCCGCTGCCTAGTTCGTAGTGCTAGCACACCAGAATTTGGGGTTGCCTTCCTGCACGTATGGATACCATAGAGGCATTGCTGCAACTGCTACGCTGATTAACCGACTAGTCTCGAGGACTGCCGAGTGATCCTGATCGAGTTTGGCTGGGTGAGTCGGCATCGGCTCTTCTCTGCATCGACTCGGCGTGCTTGACTCGGCACTCGGCTGCGTTAACTCGGCACCCGACTGCTTTGACTTGTCTTCCGCTGCACTGCGCGTCTAGTGGTAACGATCTATGACTCTTTGCTTGTACGAGTTTCTGTGTTTACGCGGTAGTAGAAAAATGTTTTTATGCTATTGTAGCCTACCCCGTAACCCTACAGAGCCACCAGACCTTCTTTGATGTGTTTGTTCCCCAAGTTCTCTATTTGCACCCTGGGACTTTAAACAAAAACACTTGCACACTAATTAGTCCCCAATGGTACGTGTTGTCACCTCAATCACCAAAATCTTATTAAGGAACTAAGCACAAGGCCCGCACAAGGCTTAGGGGGCATTTACTTACATGAAGCAGGAGTTTTACTATGTCATTGTGTCTCGTCCATGCTTGCCAAAGGAGGAGTTTTACTTGGTCGCACTGAACCTTGTTGCAGTTGTCTAAAAGCAGAAGCAGCCAATCTAGCCCCGAGTAGCGCCATTGCTCTTCCTCCGGCAGGTGCCAGTGGTGTCTCATAGCATCATGAAGGTCCCTCGCTGCCCGACAGGCGACAGTGCATGGTAGCTGTTCTCTGTACTAGTTCTGCAAATCGTGCATCTACTGTCTTCTTCCAGTGTTCGCGCAAACTTATTAATCCCAGTTGGTAAAATATCCTTGCATAATTTCCAGATAAACACCTTCACTTTTGGCTGGACTTTGCCATTCCAAACCCTTGCCCACAGCGCCCTATCACCCGATGGGGACGTGCTAGATGCAGAGGCTGTTTCCAAATTCTGCAGTTATTACATGGCCAAATTATAGGCACAGCGAACTGTAAAATCCCTGACTGCTCTCCCTGCCACGCCACAAAGTCATCCATTCTCCTTGTCGGTATTTTTAATTTTAGAATCGCCTCCCTGTCAGCCTGGTCGAAGTAACGCAACAGCTTATCTCGATCCCAATCAGTTCCATCTGAGTTCAGAAGGTCAGACACCCAGTGAAGCCTGCACCTACCCTGGCGAGTTAAAACCTTCATTGCTCGCGTGGGATCCACTGGTCTCGCCAAATTCTAACCTGCGTTCCAGAGCCAATTTTCCAAATGATCCCTTTCTTCAGTAATTCCAGACCATGCCATACAGCCTGCCAAGTGACCAACGCATTGGCGCTTTTTACTGAATCAAGGATGGATCCCTGTGGATAGTATCTAGCTTTTACAGTCAAGCGCAAAGAGAATCCAGGTTCTCTATTAATCTCCAGGCCGGTCTGGCCAACATGGCCTGGTTAAAAGCTCTCATATCCTTGAATCCAAGGCCTCCCTGCGTCTTTTTGAGCAGCAGGTTCTTCCACGCCGTCCATGCCGTTTTCCTCTTCCCTTTCTCACTATCCCGCCAAAAATCCCTAATAATACTTGTGAGGTCATCACACACTGAGAATGGCAATTTAAACACACCCATAATATATGTCGGTAGGGCCTGGGCTACGCTCTTAATTAGGACTTCCTTGGCCACTGCCGACAAGTGCTTCTCTGTGTACGCCGTTAGTCTTTTCCGGAGTTTCTCCCTCAGAGGTTGGAAATGCTCCCCCTTCATGCAACCAGAAGGAGTCGGGAGACCCAGATACTTGGGCTCAAAGGATGCGAGCTCCACCTCTAAGATGTTTCTAGCTTTATCCTGCCCTTCCTGTGTCTTCCCGCTTTTTGAATAAAATCGAACACTTGGCACGATTGATTAATTGGCTTGTGCCGCTCTCATATTTCTGCACTATGTCCCGAACTTGAGGCGCTTGCTGCTGGTTCGCCTTGAAAAATAGAATAGTATCATCTGCGAACAAAAGATGTGAAATGCCTGGGGCTCTTCTACATATTCTCATCTCTTGTAAATTGCCTCTCTGGATCCTGTCTTGAATGAGAGCAGACAACCCATCAGCTACAAACAAAAAGAGGTACGGCGACAGAGGATCACCTTGGCAAAGACCACGAGACGGGGTAAAAAACGGTGTGGCAACACCGTTGCTTACGGAGTAGCGAACGGATGTCACACAAGTCATAATCCGTTGCACCCAAACACTTTGAAAGCCCAGCTTCAAGAGAACACTTTTAAGAAAACCCCAGTCCACCGGTTCATAAGCCTTGGACAAATCCAACTATCATCTGTGTTGCTTTGGATTGCATGGATACATTCAAAGGCAATGAGAGCATTATCCGTTATCAACCTTCCTGGAATAAAAGCACTCTAATTTGGAGAAATAATATTATCCAGACAGAGTCTAAGCCTATTCACCAAACATTTAGATACCACTTTATACAAGACATTGCACAAACTAATAGGGCGAAAATCTTTCAAGGTTTCCGGGAAAGCCACCTTTGGGATTAGAACAATTTTAGTGTCGTTCACCCCCTCAGGCATAATCCCGGATTAAAAAAAAGTCTTACTGCTTTAATTACCTCGTCTCTTAACAGAACCCAGTTACGTTGGAAAAAACGAGTTGGCTGCCCGTCCGGTCCAGGCGCCTTCAGGGGTCCTATCTGGTTCAGTGCATTGCCAATTTCCTCGTTAGAGTAGGGCTGCAGTAGATCATTGTCATTTCCTCCGTGACGCACTGCTGGAATAAATCAACAAATTCCCCAAAATTAATGTTAGGATCAGCCGAGAAGATGTTAGTAAAATAATCAGAAACCATCCGGCTTAACTCAGCCTGGTCAGTGCACCAGTTACCATCAGATTTCTTAAGCCTCTTAATTCTATTCTTTTTAGCACGCCACATGGCTTTCTGGTGGAAGAATCTGGTGTTCCTATCACGCCACATCATTTCCTCTCTCTATAACACCTCATCTAAAGATCTAACTTTGGCGTTAATGGCTCCTCTTTCCGACAGGATCCTCCCACTCTAGGTCATCCAGGTCTTTCCTAAGCTTTTCCATTTCCCTGGTGACATGACCAAAATTCGCCTGGCTCTAACATTTCAGATCAGCCCCCACGACTTGCTTCAGGTTTTCAGCTAAAGGCCCCAAATCACTACCCGGATTCCTACAAGCCCAAGCTTTTTCGATTTCAACACTAAGATTCTCATCTCTTTCCCACATGATTTCATACCTAAAACAAGGGCTAACTCTCCCTGAGGCTGAGAACCAAGGCTTTATGATCAGAGCAAGAAGAGTTAACATGTGCGATGGAAGCATTAGGAAAGGCAGAAAACCAAGCAGTGTTTGCCACCCCCTCACATTGCGCTGCCCACCTTGGTTATTGTTGTAGGTCCAAGGCAGACCAGAGAAGACCACAATGGTTTAAGCCTTCTCTAAAATCTAGCATCTGCCTTCCGGATCGAGGGGTTTCTGAAAAATGCTCAAACACTGCTACAATAAGTTGCAATAGGAACGGCTCTAGACATCCCTATAGAAACGGTTTTGGCAAATGTTTCCGCTCGTGGGTTTCTGTAGTGGAACATGCAGTAGGAGCGGGCCTGAACCGCTCCTGCAGTGGTAACAGTAGGAGCGGGCCACGATTGCACCGCTCCTGCAGTAATCACAGTAGGAACGGTCCGTATTTGTACCGCTTCTACAGAATCCTCAGCAGGAGCGGGCCATGTTTTGAGCCGCTCCTGCTGAGGTCGCTAGCAGGAGCAGTTCAAAGAATCCACCGTTCCTACAGTCCGATTAAAAAAACAAAAAAAAAAGCCCTGCCAAGCTCCGCCCACCGCCGAGCGCCACCCGCTGCGGGGCCGCCGCCGTCGTGCGCCTGGCCGTGCCGCTGCCTGGCCAGGTCGCGCCCGCCGCTGCGCCCCCGGCAGCTGCGCCCGCCTCGCCGCGCGCCCGTCCGTGCCGCTGCCTGGCCGGGTCGCGCCCGCCGCCACGCCCCTGGTAGCGCCGCCACCACGCCGTCGCGCGCCCGCCTGGCTGCGCCTGCCCGTCCGTGCTGCTGCCTCCCGTCCGTGCCGCTCCCTAGCCGGGTCACGCCTGCCACCTCGCCGCCGACAGCTGCGACCTCCCGGCCGCGCGCGCCCGTCCGTGCCGCTGCCTGGCCGGGTCGCGCCCGCCGCCGCGCCGTCGCCCGTCCGTGCCGCTCCCTAGCCGGGTCACGCCTGCCGCCGCGCGCGCCCGTCCATGCCGCTGCCTGGCCGGGTCGCGCCCGCCGCTGTGCTGTCGCCCGTCCGTGCCGCTGCCTGTCCGGGTCGCGCCACCGGTAGCTACGCCTGCCCGGCCACGCGCCCCTCGTCCATGCCGCTGCCTGGCCGGGTCGCGCCCGCCGCCGCGCCCCTCGTAGCGCCGCCGCCGCGTCGTCGCGCGCCCGCTCTCGCTTTGCCGTCGCCGCGCCATCCTGCCGCCCTTGCGCCGCCTTCGCCGCGCGCTGTGCGCCCTGCCGCCGTGCCTTCAAGCCCCGCCGCGCCACGGCTAAGCCTACCGCCGCTGCAATCTGCAAAGAGAAGATAACAAAGGGAGGTGGAAGAGATGAAAGATGGAGGACAATGGTGATAGAGATAAGGAAGAGAGAGAGGATATTTAATAAAAGGTGGTTGGTTTCGGAGCCGCTCCTAGCTGCGTGCAAAAATTTTCAGTGCGTGCTACCACCAAAGTTTTCGGTGTCCGCCAAAATTTTCGCTAGAAACGGACGATACTATAGACCGCTCCTGCTGTTCTATCAGAGGAGCGGTAGGAACCATCCACCGTTTCTGTAAATAAATTAGTAGGAATGGTTAGTAAGGTCCACCGCTCCTGCTGTAGGGATCACAGCAGGAGCGGGTGGTAAGGTCCACCGCTCCTGCTGAATGAGCTTTGCAGGAGCGGTGCACCTTACCAACCGCTCCTGCTATTTGGAGGAGCGGTTGGTAAGGTGCACCGCTCCTGCTATTGTTGCAGCAGGAGCAATACACCATATGGGATCCACCCTGGGTACAGTAGGAACGGCCCTAAATTGAAGCCGTTTCTAATGTTATTTGGGTGGTGTTTCCGTAGCGGACTTTTGTAGCAATGAAACTGCCACATGGCTTCATTAAAATCCCCTATGACCAACCAAGGACCCTTCCACCTATCACATAAATTTTATAGGCAATCCCACCTGTTCTCTACACGAGCTCGCCATACACAAAGGTCGCCCGCCAGGAAAGCTGGTCGGGGCTCTCATTTATTAGAATATAAAAAAACACTACAGGAAAACAGGTAAAATTCGTGGGCCATATTAAATTCGTGGGCCAGAAGTCGGCCCACGAATTTAAAAGGTATAAGTTCGTCGGTTTTACTGGGCCGACGAACTTAGTCGTCTCCCCGGCTTAAGTTCGTCGGCCCAATACAGGCCGACGAACTTAACCAGGTGGGCCCGGGCGGGTCCACACCCGACCGTTGGCGGCCACCGGTTAAGTTCGTCGGTCTCCACGTGGCCGACGAACTTAACGTAAGTTCGTCGGCCAGGCCACGTGGCCGACGAACTTATCTGGCGTCAACTGCCGGACCGGCCCACCATCGCTAAGTTCGTCGGCCACGTGTGCCGGCCGACGAACTTAGCGCGGGATAGGTCGTGTCCGCGGCCCGTCCGGTCTATTCGTCGCCTTCGTCTTGCCTCCGCCGCCCTCGCCACCCTCGCCGCCGCCCGCCGCCCGCCGCGCCCCGCCGCCCTCGCCCTGCGCCGCCGCCGCGCCCCGCGCCCCGCCGCCCTCGCCACGCGCCCTCGCCACGCGCCCCGCCGCGCCACCTGCTCGCCGCCCCGCTGCGCCGCCTCCCCGCGCCGACGCCGCGCCTCCCGCCCCGCCGCGCCGCCCCGCGCCGCCGCCCCGCCCCGCGCCAGCGCCCGCCGCCCAGCGCCGGCGCCGCCCCGCCCTGCGCCCGCGCCCGCCGCCCAGTGCGCCGCCCCGCCCCGTGCCCGCCCCAGCCGCCCAGCGCCGGCGCCGCCCCCCGCCGCCCCGCCGCGCCCAGCGCCGCCGCCGCCTCCCCGCGCCCTGCTGCGGCGCCCCCGGCCTCTCCCAGCGTCGCCGCCGCCCCTCGCGGCCGCCCCTCGCGGCCGCCCCCCCGGCTCCGGAGCCGCCCAGCGCCGCCCCGGCCGCGTCCAGCGCCGCCCCGGCCGCGCCCAGCAACCCCGGCGCCGCCTCCCGCGCCCCGGCGCCGCCCCGGCCGCGCCCAGCAACCCCGGCGCCGCCTCCCGCGCCCCGGCGCCGCCCCGGCCGCGCCCCGCGCCCCGGCGCCGCCCCGGACGCGCCCAGCGCCGCCTCCGTCCCCGACGCGGCCGCCCCTCGGTCTTGCTCCCCGGAGGCCCGACGCCGGATCCGGAACCCTACTCCAGTGAAGCCAAGCAGTCGGCAAGGTGATATATATAGTATCGGTTTAAATTCGTCGGTTTGATGCATGTTTCTCAATAATTGCGTGGATTATTTAGGACTAAGTTCGTGGGTTACTTGGAGAACCGACGAACTTAATGCATGGTTAGGGCTTAATGATGAAATCGTTGTATGATTAAGGCTTAATGATGAAATTGTTGCATGTTTAGGGCTTAATGATGAATCTGTTGCATACTTAGGGCTTAATTATGCTTATTGTTGCCAGTTATGTTTTAATTTGGTATGGATAATGTTACGTGCATTTATCTACTGTCAATTGTTTATATAATGAGTACATATTTCTACATCATATCAGTGATTTGTGTTATGTGTTGTTCACGTCAACCAGTAGCGAGCCTAGGCGTCACCCGTTCCGAAACAACGCATGTCACATTTGGTTGTGACATGCGCGGTTTCGGAATTGTCCCTGCGTATATTTTGGGACAGCCCGATAATGTAAGTTGTTGCATATGACCTATGTATGACGGGAGATATGGTTGGAGTGGAGATTTCGGTTGCATAACCCTAGTTGTTCTCCAACGCACCATGTTCAGGCGTGCGTTTGGAGAACAGCGGGGTTATGCTGCCGAAATTTCCACTCCAACCATATCTCACGTCATAGGTCGTATGCAACAACTTACATTATCGGGTGGGTTTAGGGCCTTTCCTATTAGGGTATGAACAAGAACCTAAGCCCCGCGGTTTGTTGACACTTGCTATTTTTTTAAGCTTTGCATAATGGGTGACGATAGAAGGGCGATGTATGATGGATGGAGAAGTGATGGTGCACACTCAAAGGAATGGGCTCGGATAGCAAATGCTTTCTTGAATCATGCATTCGCGGGGCCAGCTCGTGTAGTGTTGTGTCCATGTAGTCTCTGCAGAAACCTTGATTACTATCGTAAGGATCAAGTACAAGAACACCTTTGTAACCATGGTTTCATGCCGGACTATATGGTGTGGAGCAAGCACGGAGAAAGCCCAGATCAGCCCATCGAGAGAGATAACAGCAACAGCAGCAACAGCGATCATGACAGGATGCATGAGATGCTGAATGACTTTGGTAGGCAGTTTGATGTTGGTCCTGAAGCTGATGCGAGAACCATGCCAAAGGAGGTGGAAGAATTCTATAAGCTGCTCGCCTAACTTATTCAACGCTCCTATCAACCAAGGACCACCACTTGGAGCTCCTCAGGGTTGGGTTGGACCCAATGCTCCAGAGTTTCGAGCTCCACAATTCTCCCCACAGGTAAACTCTTATTGTATCAAATAGTGTCTTTCAACTGGCTAATCCATCGATTTACATGATATGCAGGTGGGACCTAACTACTTCGTCACCACTCCTACCAGCCAAGGATCAACCGGTGGAGAGGCTCAGGGTTCTCAGCCTTGCAACCAGCTAGTACAATTTGGTCAGGTAAATATTTCGCAATTTGGGTTACTATATCCAACCTATCTTGAGTTATTAGATGTATACGTCATATCTATTTATTTGAGTTGCAGGGATCTCAGCCTCAACAATGGACCTATCCTACTCAAGGACCGACCTTTGGAGATGCAAGCCAGGTCACTATGTTTCCATCTTTCTCATTTTTTACGAAATAAAACATGTATATGTTCAATCTGAGTATATGTTCAATTTGAGTACAGCCGCCTCCTCAGTGGATGTACCCTGGTAACCCGATGATGATGTACGGTGGACAGCAGCCGATGTTCTACCCTGGTAGCCAGCCGCCCTACTACATGCCTTGGCGTCCCACACCTCCACCGATGACACCGCCGGTACGTAAACATATCCAAGTCACCAAGAAACATAGAAAACTCTATATATGTCATTCTCGTCAAATCTAGTGCAAATTTAGGTTACTTATGCCACTAGAACTCAAATGTAGGTTAAAGTTGCTATATTTTGTCAAATTTAGGTTTAGTTTGCTATATTCATCAAATAAGCACAAATAAGCACAAAGTATGCCATATTATGTCAAATTTAGGTTAAGTTTGCTATATTCGTCAAGTAAACGTAAGTTTTGCAATGTTATGTCATCCTTGCCAAATCTAGTTAAGTTTAACTCATAAGAAACTCTATGTATTCCATTCTCGCCAAATTTAGGCTACTTATGCCGCTAGACCTCAAATGTAGGTTAAAGTTGCTAAATTTTGTCAAATTTAAGTTTAGTTTGCTATATTCATCAAATAAGCACAAATTTTGCTATTCTACGCTAACTTGACCTACGCTTGCAGGGTTCTACTTCCCGAGCGCCATCCCAAAATCCTGACGACGTGGATGCGTTTCTAAACCAGTCCGGAGGCGCAGGTGGTAGCGGTCAGAACTCAAACCAGCCCCAAGATGAAGCCTAGGTTTGTATGTCTCGGACTTTGCACACGGATGGGGGTACATGTATCGGACTTTGTAATAATATGGACTTTCGACTTGTGATGGATGTGAGAACGATTTGTTGTGAGAATGGATGTGAATGTTGTGTTATGTGATGTGAATGGATGTGAGAATGGATTCTGGAATTTTCTGTGAATTATCTGTTATTTTTCTGCAGGGGAGACCCCCCTGCAGGGGCTATATAAAAAAAAAAAAATTAAGTTCGTCGGCCAGCTAGGGCCGACGAACTTAATGGGCCGGAGGGCTAAGTTCGTCGGCCCAGACTGGCCGACGAACTTAACCGGGGCCGCGGGCTAAGTTCGTCGGCCACCACCGGGCCGACGAACTTAACCGGGGCCGCGGGCTAAGTTCGTCGGCCAGGCTGGGCCGACGAACTTAAGCCTTGGGCCCACTTAAGTTCGTCGGCCCACCCTGGCCGACAAACTTAGCCCGCGGCCCCGGTTAAGTTCGTCGGCCCAGTGGTGGCCGACGAACTTAACCTAAGTTCGTCGGGGCCCACGAACTTAGTCGAATAAGTTCGTGGACTTAAATTCGACCACTAAGTTCGTGGGCCGGCCCACGAATTTAGGTTAAGTTCGTGGGTTTAGGCCTAAATTCGTGGGTATTTGGCCCACGAACCTTCCCTGCATTCCTGTAGTGAAACCGGGGACTTTGCTCTAACAAAGTGACCAAGACAGACTCGTCCCAAAAAAGAGCAGTACCACCACTAAGTCCCACACTACTAAAAGCTAAAGAATTTCGAAGACCTAGACGCCACATAAGATTTCGCGTCCGATTGGCGTTCATCCTGATTTCCGACAAAAAGGCCACTTTGGGGTGATACAAGCGGACAGAACCGCTGCGTTCACGAACTGTGCATGGCTCCTAACGGGGCTAATCACGAGCTCCCGTCAGGGGACTGTCACCTTGTTGCTCCCTCTTTGCCTTCTTCGCAGGAGACTCGCCATCCCTGCTGACTTGCGCGGCGTGTGACGGACACACCTCCTCCTCCATTTTTGCCACCCCATCAACCACCGGTTCAGCTCCTGGAGTCCCCATCAGCGTACCATTAGCTGTACCTGATGGACGCACCACATCAACAAGTCCAGCCAGCTGCAACTCGCGGATAGAACCCGCTATTCCTTCTTTGACAGCCTTGCGCCCCTTCCGGCCCTTATCAATATCTTTCACAATCCTGAAATTTTTCTACGCCGCCTTGCCCATTTTCTGTGCACCAATCTGAGACTCAACCCCTCCACTCGCCTGAAAATTCAGGTCCTCCCCATGGCTGCCAGCACCTCCGTTATGCTTTGATGATGAGGTCTGCTGTGAGCTGCTCGTGTCAACGAACGAGTCTAGTCCCGGCACCTTCCCCTCTTCCGCCGATGGTTGCACAAATGGTGCCTTGCTGAGGTTCAACTGCGGCTCCTCTATCACCATATTACTCACTCCATGCGCCAACTCCTTCTCCGCTGCAGGCATACTACCTGACGTCTCCCCTACCTTCTCCTCTCCAGTGCTTCCACGACCTCTCTTCTGCTCCCCGGATAAAACAGCACTAGCCCCCCTTGGCTGCTGACAAGCCGGTGAACAGGAAGTGCAGGAGGCTGATTTGGCTCTCTCTAACTGAGCTCCACTGAAATTCAGTGGTCGCTTTGCCAATGGCATATTGGCCGGCACATTCAAACGCCTCCCAAGTTCTTTCTTATACGGGGAGGCACGCAGGTCCGTGCTGAAGTTAACACCCTCCTCCCTCCTATCCCCATCTGGACAATTGTGCGCTGCGTGCTCCATCCTTCCACAACTGAAACAAAAATATGCATGGGAGATTTTCATATCTCACCGTGAAGCTCATAACTCCTTTTCCTTTCACCTTAATTTGGACAGTAGGCTTGAGAGCGTCACCAAGGGCAAAGTTAATCCTGATTCTCTTGAAGTCTAAAATATCTTCACCTATTTCCAGCACATCACCAATGTTTGAGCCCAGCACTCTCACAAAACCCATGGTTAGCATACCCAGTGGTACATCATAGACATGGACCCACATGGGGATGGATTCGATTTGCACCTCGGAAAGCCGACTTGCCCCATCATAAGGCACACCTATCAGAGCGTCACCTCTATGCCTCCAAGGGCCCCCATTGGTGACATACCTGAAGCTCCTTTCTTCCCCAAATTCAATGAGAAATTTGTTGTCACCAATAGTCCTAACCGCAGCTGGCGCTCGCAGCCCCCATGCCATACTCATCTCTGCAAACATACCCTTCACATTGAAGAATTGCGACGAGTAGTACCTAGCAATGGCAGCCCATCTGCTAATAGCGACCTCAGCCTCATCATCGTCTCCAAACTCCTAACCTTCTTTGTCATCGGCATCGGCCCCTTCCAGTCCCTCCTTATTCGAGGCATGCAGGACCATGCCTCGCTCCCCCGACGACCTCGCAGCATGCTGCGTAGCCTCAGTCTCTTCCCCGTCAAGGTCCTCTTCACCCGCGTTGCTTCTTCCCACATCTTGCATCTCCTTCTCCCTGTCTCTTTCCTCCAATATCCTTTCCATCGGAACCTCTTTCACCTTGACCATCTCTTTGCCGCCGGCGCCCCGAACACGTTAGGTATGGGCTTTGGGTGGCGAACCTCCTCACCGGAGATCCCGTATCACCCCCACCGCCACCAATGAGTTCAGGAGTCGGAGCTAGTAGATGAGAAACAGGAGATGAACCGGACTTGGAACCCTAGGAACAGATACAGCCACAGGCCGCAGCAGTATGTAGGCCCGCGCCTAAATAGATCCAAACCGAGTCGATTAGGATCTTGTGACACAGGCTGGAGGTCCACTCCACCCTTGCCAAACCCTCCCGTCCACCTAAAACCCCAGATGGGTTCGGTGACCGAAGTCAAGACGATTACTCGAGTCAGCAGGGCCTGCCCCTGACGAAAAACACACACCGGCGACGTAGGAGACGTCCCGGAGACTGGCAGATCACTAGGCTAGGCTAGGTAGCGGCAGATCGCCCTGATCGCCCTGGAGTCACCATCAACCTGAAAACCTAGGCGGCAAGTTCGCTCCACTTTAGCTTCGAGTACCTATAAAGTGTAAGGTAAAATTAAATTAACAAATCCCAATTCCACTCTATTGCTCCCACTTCCATCACTCGGAATTATTTCAGAATCGGAATTTCAAGCAACAAGGCGGAGGAGCTTGTTACTTCCATTGTTGTGTCTTTTAACTTCTTGGTATCTTGAGATCAGGGTCTCATATCTTCTAAGACTCAATAAATATGTGACTAATCCATTTCACGTTAATATCACTACAGGATTAATATTAATTATATAAAATGATTTTATTGGTTTGGAGACCAAAAAATGGATCCAATATTCGTCAAGCTAAAAACTGCTAAAATTAAAATTAAATTCACCAGCCACAGGTGACAGATTCTAGTGTAAATCTGTTACCCCACATCGGATGCAGTCTACCGTAGCCACCGCCCCGAACCTCCGCTCTCTGACCTAGCGCCCCTGATGCCTCAGACCCCAGAACCCCTCCGCCACCCACCCATGGACCTTTTATAGTTTTTCAATTCATTTTTCTTCTTCTATAGCATATATTGAAGTACTATATACAATCGTATTTTTCAAACATATTGGGTTTGTCACGTTCCTTGTGTCCTCAATTAAATTTATGTGATATTTCAAGACTAGGACGCCATATATCTTAGACTGAATAAAGATGCGATGATCCTCCAATTCACATATCTGTAACTTCTATAATAGCAAACCCCATTGGCATCTACCGATAATCTGTACTTCCATGCAAGTTATCCACATAAGCATACATCAATTGATATACCAAGTTTTAATATTCTTCTTACAATTAAAGATTAGAACAATTATGTACATAACCATATTATATCGATTTTATTTTATCAAAGTGACATACAGGCTACATGATATTTGGTTAAGTACCTACAGTGCATAGCTGCTCTTTTAGGTCATGCATTTGTGACCCGATATCATTTCTTTTTATTTCTCTTGTATGTGGTATTTAGCATGGGATTATGCATCCTATCTTAAATCCACATGGTGTTTTTTTATTGTTCCTATGTAAAATGTTTGACTATATGGTTTCGATGTATATCTTCCATGGTGTGATACAAGATACGCATAGCACTGCAATTGTCCATATCCAGCGTCCAATAGTTGGAACCACATAAATAGTGACTTTCTAAATGAAAGTACATCCAATAATGCATTGTTTCGTAACGTCGAGTTTAAATTAATTGTGGTCAGGAAATCTTTGAGTTATCTAGCTATATGGATCGATAAAGTTTGTGATCCTGCATTGGCAACAATTGATTCCATATTTTTTTGGTACTATTGATGCAACTTAAGCACACTCAATCCTTAATTATGCACAATATTAAGGTAACTTTTCTCCTAGAGTACTCCACCAAAATTAAAGGTTTGTCGAATCTGTCGAAATCATTACTAAAAAATGAGTTTAACAAGAGCTCAGGCAAAAGCTAAAATATGCAATGTTTAACCTACTTAATTGGAGTTGTTCTAATCCAAGTTAGAGATAATAGATACAAGACATTTAGAATGTAATCATAGCACTTGAGGGTTCGAAATAGCTAGCGTTACTAATCAGAAAACATACACCAGTATTTAGATGAACGATCATAGATAAAAGAGCTCAAGTACTCTAGCAACATAAAGGTAGATTATAATGATAATATAGCATAAATATTAAAGAATCTTTAAGTCTAATTCTCCAAACCTGCATCCAAATACAAAACCCATACTTAGGCCAGATATTGTCACTATCCTATGTGTTCTAAAGGCGTACAATATATATACCTACTAGCTTGATTTGATCAGCTACAAACCTACCCAACTCAATGTGAGAAGATCTCCATATCGTTCGCATGTTGTACATCCATTGCCAATGATCCATCTACATGAGGCACTATAAATTATTAAGAAACAATGAAAACATTGAGCCATAATCTAGTTACACATTGTGCAAAAATTAGAAAATAATAAGGCATAAATGATTCTACCTTTACAATTTATCCTTTAAACGATAATCAAGCATCAAAACTAAACTTTCTCACTATCAATGTTTCTAATATTTTGAATGAGACTAGTTCAGCTTATTTCCAACAATATTATTATTAGGGGCATTAGTTAATATCTATTAATAATATCAAAAGGGAAACCATTCTAGGTGAAACAATTAACACATACTCACACTTGGAGATCCTATCTAGCTCTATCTATATATAGAAGAAAAAATCCCCATTTACTGGAGTAATCAATTGAACCATCCAAAGACATGAAATTTATGCCTAAATTACGAACTACTAATTTGAGTGAAAACAAGGAAAAAACTAGGTGAATTGTTGTAAGGAAAATGGGCCCTATCGTGCTTAGTTCTCCAATGTGATTTTGGTGGTTGAAGTAAAAAACATGTACCATTTGGGACTAATACCTATGCAAGAATATTTGTTTATGTTCCAGAGTGCAAGAGATGGTCTTGGGGTCTCAAAGGAGGGTCTAAAGAGCACAAGAGAAGATCCAAGATATAAACGATCAAAATTGTGAAGAGCGACACAGCGGTCCAGTTGTGCACACTGGATGGTCTGGTGAGTAGAAGAGCCTCAAGTTGAAGATTTAAGACACAGTGCGATTTACATGCACTGGACGGTTCGGTGGTCAAACCGGACGGTCCAGTGGTCTCACCACCGGATGTTCTAGGCTGAGATTAAGGGAGCGACCACTTCCAAGATTTAAATGACTTGGATGGTCCAGTGGTACACACCGAACAGTCCGGTGTACAAACTAGACATTATGGACCAAGGCATCAAACAATAGAAGACCGCTGGCGTTAACATGCACCAGACGATCTCGTGCTCACATCAGTCCAATTTGAAGTTTTAAAGGTCAACTCCAATGGCTAGTCAGTTGTACACAACGGATGGTCCGGTGGGAACTATTTGCACGCAGTTGCTTTCGCCCAACGGCTAGTTTGGAGGTTTGGACTCCCATGTAGAGATACTCCCGTGTGCATTCTAGTGTTGAGACATATTCTTGGGAGCCCCAATCCATCAAGAGAGCTAATAGTTCATACTTAGGAATAGCCAGTGCTTGTGAGCTCTTGTTAAGTCCTTGCTTAGCGCATTGCCCTTGGTGGTGACCAAGGCCTTCGTTGTAGTGAGAATTGTGAAGCTCTAGCCATCCGTGCTTGTGCGCACGAATGAAGACTTCTAAGTATGCGGCTTGTAGTCTTGTGCGACCCTCTGAGTTGTGGATTGTGCTACCACCTTACTTGTGAGAGGGAGAGAGGCCTTCGGCGGTTTGGCCAAAGCTCACCTTAGTGGAGACGGTGGTGAGCATCCATGAGAGGCCCGCAGAAGATCTCATTTTCGTGTGTGTACCGGGATATCTTGAGTTACCCGACCAGAAGGCTTGACCCTTACGTGGGTCACCTAGCCTTAGTCCTTGCGTGGACTAAGCGACAACAAGGCCTTGCAAAGTGCTACAAAGAAGGACTAGGGAAAGGCTTGCGTGCCTTCTCGAAGCCGGAAAAAATATCCACATCTCCAACTTGTGCCATCGTCACCATCGCCATCGGGAGTACTTTGCATTCACTCTACTCATCTCTTTAGGTTTCGCATTTACATTTTTGCAATTGTGTACTTACATTCTTATACTAGCTTGATAGGTTAGTTTATAGGTGGAACTAGGTTGTAAGACTTGTCCTCGGTATAGTTAGCCATAGTTAGGAAAACATTAGTGCACATATCTTGTTTATCTTGAATATGTTTTGATAAGTTGTTTTTAGAGAGCCTTAGTTTTTAGAATCCTAATTCACCCTCCTCTTAGGACGTTGTATCGTAAGCCCCATTAGTCCTTTCATGAACATAGTATTATTTAAAAAAATTAGCACTAAATGAGAGAGACATGTTGGCCTTATTTACCAATTATTTCCTTAATAAAACTTGAAATATCAATAGAGATAGTGCTGCCTTACCTCATAGAGCTTGGATTTCCAAATAAACCAATAAACCCCCCTAATTTTCAATTATAGGACACCATTAGAGTGTTGGCAAGGTTCATGCCTCAAGATACTGTGTTTTGAGGAGGAAGAAGTATATATATGTAATTTCTAGAAGCAGCCCATTGCTATAGTCATTCCTAGAGGTCAATCTTTAGGGGCAGTTCAAGCTACAAATTGCCCCTAAAAATAGTTGTATTTTGAGGGTGGCTCAAGCAATGGCCATATTACTGACCGCCTCTGAAAATGTCTCACATTCGAGGACCGGTCCGTTAGCATTGGCCCACCTAGTCAACAACAAGGTGGCTCAGATTTTGAGTCTCATCTAACCTTTCACGGGGCACCTTTGAAAACGACTTAGTCTCTCATGAAAGAAATGTTTTTGTAGAGTTTGTTAAATATAATTTTAAGGCGGCCGAGAAGTTGTCAGCACATGCACATATCTCAAATCAAACATTTCCGTTTTAAATCTTCTTTAAATTCTTTGAAGGATGTGTTATGGCTTTAAACTTCTCTATATCAAACATTTATAGTAGGTTTCAGGGATTTCACATGTCACGGTGATCGAATGGCCTGATTTCAGAAGCTTGAGAGTGATTTTGACTGGTTCGTGAGAATCCCTACATCTAGTATAGTGCTGCTTGTGTTGCTTGTAGTTTTTGCGTTAAAGAAGTGAGAATGAGTCATTCTCATGCCTATGGCACTAATGGGTCATAGGCTTTTCATACCTAGTGTCATGGTTTTTTACCGGTAACAAGTAGATTTGTTGTAGGTTTAAGGGGCTTCACGGGCTGCCGTCCTGGTGGCTTAACCTTCGAGGCTCAAGAACGAGAAAGAGAAGGAGACAGAGAGATTTTAGAGTGGTTCGGGATGAATCCCTACGTCCACTATGTGTGATGATCTTGTATTGCGTAGTATTTTTGGTGTTACAAGTTGGAGCGCGGGAGCGTGATCCTAGAATTACAGAGGAGCTGCAGCTCCAGGTGCGAGTATGGAGCGCGCCGCCGTTTTTGGATGCGGTTCCTGGCTTCCCTTTATATGGAGAAGGGAGCAGGCTTACAATGCAAGCGAGAGGGTAGAAAATAAATAAAGGGGTACAATGGTGTAGGTGTCCTGTGTTGCATGGCTTGTCCATGCTGTAATGATCGCCTCTTGGCGCACACATGCGTGGGCAGACCGTGGATCCATGGGCAGCAGGCCTTCTTAAATGGCCCTCCTGGAACATTCATGTATGGGAGGGCACTCCTTCAGAAATTGGTGTGTGGTTTTCTGCCAGGCTGTATGCATGGAGGCATGAGGGGGTGTTTGGATCCCTTCGGCTAATATTTAGCTCCATCACATCGGATGTTTAGACGTTAGTTAGAAGTATTAAATATAGTCTAATTATAAAGCTAACTACACAGATGAGGACTAAATGGCGTGATGAATGTATTAAGCCTAATTAATCTATGATTAGCAAATGTGTTGCTACCGTAACAATTTGTTAATCATGGATTAATTAGGCATAATAGATTCGTCTCGCCATCTGGTCCTCAGCTATGTAATTAGTTTTCTAAATAAACCATATTTAATAGTTCTAACTAGTATCCAAACATCCGATGTGACGTGAACTAAAGTTTAGCCCATGGACCTCTGAGGTGTATAGTATGCATGGAAGAGCCACCTCAAAAAGGTGTTTCTGCCACCTGCATGCATGGATACTATGTCTAGTGGGTCTTAATGGCATATGGCTAGTGGGTCTTGTGGTCTTTAAGACCGAGTGGTCTTGGGGCCATATGGCCTAGGGTCTTGCGACCGGCCGACGAAAGGGTCGCGCAGGCATACGACCGAGGGTTCACGTGGCTGCACGAGGAGTCTATGTCTTGGCACTGACGACACCCGGTGCTCGGCCTAGCACAGTTACTAGGCCGCTTGAGGTGCCCATGGTTCGGGTACACGTCACCTAGTGAAACAGAAACTGGAATTTGGATAGAAGATATTGTAATAGCAGTGAAGACATAGATAATGGTAAACACCCTACTGACAATGATCAATATAATTTATGCCATTATCACTTTATTTATGTGTTTATTTGCTTGGATGAGTCCTTCAGAGTTCAGATCACTAGATAGCTAGCTAGTTTGCACTTTCCACCTCATGACCACGTGCACTGTCCGTGATCCAATCCGTTTATGCATGGTACATCAGTGGCACGTTAGGATTCTGATGAGGCTCTGTTTTTTAATCCCAATGGAGAAGTAGTTAAGGTGTAAAAATGAATGCCTCTACCTAAAGGCATGCATGCAAATGGCTCTAGAAATGATGCATTTTCAGATACGAAAATTTAAGAGTGTCAGTTGAAAATAGATTTGTAGAGCCTATCTCTTTAGAAATACTGGCTCTAGGAATGCAGCTGTATCGCTTACATGAAATATAGAAATGGATGCATCTCTAATAATCACAGGACCTCTTGCTCAAAATACATGCGTGTATGCATTTTTAGGGATTTAAGCCGATGTTGACCCTACAAATTTGATAAGCTTGTATCTACACGAGGTGTTCTAATTTATTTTATAAAGTCGAGTCTCTTTGTGATCTCGGATGAATATAAGATATTAGCTATACAAAGTTCTTGATATCGATCTTTACAATACAATTTTCATGTGTGGCGTGGGGCTCTATTATTGGTACGATGTTCCATGTGTTTGGGTAATTAATTAACCTCAATTGAAGATCTAGATGTAGATCTAGAGAAAGCTAAGCATGCATGCATGCATGATAATCTGTGATAACAATGAATACCAGTTTGAATATATAATTATAAATACAAGCTGTGAACATATAAGCACGTGCTACACTGTACATATATTCCGTCCCTACACCATGGCCTGCAAGATTCTGATGCGTGTGCTCTATGTGATCAGGCTGTGGAACCGTGGAATCAATGGAACACCTGTTAACTAAATGCTCGTTCGTCAGAGAAATTTGGTTCAAGGTGTTAAACACCCTCGGCTGGGTGCACAAGCTACCACCAGAGGAGTTGTCTTTCGTGGATTGGTGGTTACAGGCGCGGAGAGGCTTTGATAAGACCACCAAGCGGGGTTTTGATGCTCTAGTGCTTCTGGTTGTATGGATTGTTTGGAAGGAACGCAATGAGCGTGTGTTTCGTCGGAAGGCTTCCATGGTGAGAGTGGTGTTAGAAAGAATAGTAGAAGAGGCAAACAGCTGGGCGATGGCGGGCATTGTTGATTGGGGGCTCCGGTTACTGGGAGCGTCGTCGTCGAATTGGTCGCAAATCCGTTCTGTAAATTAGATCTTAGTGAAACTTGGTATGTGGTGGTGGTAGCTTCTTAAACATGGTAATCCAAACTTGGTAGTCTTTTCTCCTCCTCTTAATGAAAAAACGTGCATTGCACGTTCGCAAAAAAAAACTTATCCAGGACTCTGAGCCCGACCGCAATACCTACAAATTAATTTTTTGCTCCTCTACCTCACTACCTGGCCATTAGTACTACCATTCCAATGAATGCGTTCAAGCTATAAATACCACCACTCCATGACTGAATGGTCACACATCTAGCACACAAAGAAATTAAACATCTCTCTACCCCTCTAGCTCTTCCATCTGTCCCTTGCATTATGCACCAGCAATCCTTTTTCATGGCTACAGCCCCTACTAGCTCCTCGAGCTTTCTGTTTCTCTTACTCTTGCTGCCATCAGTTCTGCAGGGCTTGCCAGCAGTAAGCTAGGCTGATTACATTACTCAGCCATCCTCTCGGGTGCCGCTGCGGCCATCATCACTGGGTGATGGCCAATGCAACTGTCCCAAGGAAAATGAGACGAGCATGCTGATAAACTTGCACCAGTTCCCTGGCTGGTCAAACGTCCCAAATCCAAATGAAGTAAGTGTTATATTCACAGACAAGACTAATGGGTTTGGCGGAATGGTCGTTGATGATTGGTCTCTGACCGATCTAAACGGTGAATTTATTGGACGTGCACAAGGCTTCCATATCCAAGCTGGTCAAACCGTCAATAGCTGGTATTTTTCACACATCTTCGCGTTTCAGGGTAGCTGGTGGTAAGATACTATCTATATTATTGCTGTTGATCATTATTTTCCCACATTATTGCTGTTGATCTTCAGAAAAATTGACTTGTTCTAGTTAACTCTTCAGAAATCTAACATTTTACAATCTATTCTGGTTGCTGTCGACCGATAATTTGCAACACATGCAGAGCGCTTTCATTTTTTCGGAAAAGCCAATACTTTCCTGCATACCAATATTTTCATCTATCTTCTGAAAGTTTATTTCCTTCTCCAACTCCCTTTGGCGTCATTCTATTGTCTGTGCACTCCGTACAAAACTATAGTAATACAACACAATATAGTCAGGAGCTCATACATCCATAGCACAGAGCTTGAATGCAAATAACACAACACTCATACATCCATAGTCAGAAGCTTACAAGCATGGTACGGTGCTATAAAACACAGCATTAATAATTAAGACTTGTCCCCATGGACAGTATCATGCACAAAACATTTTGTTAACCATAAAACAATAATTTATGGCAAAGGATGCCACGAACTTATCATGAAGAGTTATAAAGTATCATTTAATTTCTGTAGACTTCAGCCCGTGTTTTTCTTCTCTCGTTCACTAAGCACTTATTCTTATATATGTACTATATATACTTCGTATTTTACATTTGCAGATGAATTGATGAAACAGGTTCGCAGGGCCCACTCTTCAGGTGGTTGGGATCTATCCGGATCCCAGAAATCAGTGGTCCATTACCGGTGGGACTGGAGCGTTTACTAATGCCCACGGCACTGTCAAATACTCAGCGTCCACCGCCTCTGGTGGCACTGAAATCATATATGGACTTGACATTCATGTATTCTATAGTACTTAGGAAATACCATAAACGGTAAGTAGTACACCTCACTGGATCAGTATATGGTTGTATGGATAGTGTTTGGATTTATGTGTTTTATCTATAGATTAATAGTAACAGCAAAAATTGATGTTTTAATTCACCTATGCAACAAGCATCTGCAAATTCATCATTCTTCTTCCTGTTAAAGACTAAAATAATCATTCATAGAAGCATATCACAGCCATATACATCTTCTATGCAGGTATAATTGACGCGGCTATTTGGAGTTTATCTGCTCAAACTGAATGCCGCATCAGATCAAGAATGCCCCCGGCCGGAAAATTTAATAAAATGCTAGGAATAGAATAGTGTGCACAAGGAGAGGATTGTGGTATACTTTATTGCCACTGGTATCTTTTGTGCCATGTGCATGCATCCTTTTGTGCACCCACACTAGCTAGCATCTTTTTTTTATTATTTCTCATGTGTGTAAAATAATATGTGTTTTTAACACGAAACTATGTATCCTAGCTCTGATCCAGATTCTGTTTCTTGTTGTTCCTATGTATTTTTGGCTTCAAGCTTTGTCTGATATTCTCGATGTGATACTAAAAGATACCCGTATACGTATACGAAGCGCTGCAGTTGTGCATATATAGCCAGTCAAAGAGTTGGAACTCAAAAGTGGCTTTTTAATTGAAGGACCAAAAGGTGACCGGAGGGGGTGAAGTTGAGCCGCCGTATTTAAATATAAGTCGTGGTTGATTTTTTCCAAAATTTCGATCGCTCGTCTTATTCAAAAAATTTTATAATTTTTCACTTATTTTATTGTAATTTGTTTTATTATTGTAGAGAGTTTGAGCTTGACTAATTCCCTTAAATGTTTACACAAATGTTTTGAACAAGACGAATGAGCGAAGTTTTGAAAAAAAATCAACCGTGACTTATATTTAAATACGGAGGGAGTATAAGATAAGAAACACTACTAGAAACGGGAGAGTGTGAGGGTGAAAAAAAACATCTTGAGATATACAAGTAGCACCATGGCAATGAATTGATGGTCACCTTCATAAATATAATCGTAAGAGTTAAGCACTGCCACAGAAAATAGGCTCTATCCAACGGAATGCCATATTCTCATCAGAGTGCAGAACAGCAATTAAAGTTGAATCTCTGCAGGAAAACACTTTTTCATGACTGTTTGCAATGTTAGGAAAAATGGAACCACACACACAGGAAAGTGAAGAGGGCATGCATCAATGCAGAATTTGTGGAAGTGATTCTTCATATATTGGTCCTGAACTCTCAAATCGTACAGATGACACCCAAAATTTGTGGAAGTGATTCATATATTGGTACCCCTTCATATTATACTTTTTTTTCATTTGCCCCCTAGCTTATTCTCTCTCTAGTGCAGAACCCTTCTCCCACCTGCCTCACCGCGTAGCAGCTCTTCGCTGCAGCTTCGTGCCCCTCCTTTCCTCCGGTGGTGCTCCAACTCCACCACCATCGCCCAAGGTCCACACCTCCCTTCTCTACCTTTTGTCCCTCTCCCTCTCCTCTTCCACCTGAGCTCCATCGACCTCTCCATGATAGCACCCAAGGAGGCGCATGTCCACTACCGTGGTGCTCGTTGCCAAACCCCTCCACCCGTCACACCTTTTCTCATCAGTGAGAGATCGATCAAGGGTGATGAGTGATTGTCAACATGTGGACTGTGTATGTGGGCTAAATGTAGTGTTCTATAGACACACATGATTTCTTGGCTTGTGATGTGCATGTATACATATGACATGGTGATCTACAGCGATGGATTGACACTAGCGAGGGTAGGCTCTGACAAACTTTGCGGTGGCATTTGGATGAGCAGAGGCTCTAGCTCTGCAGCGTTGAAGGACGATTAATGGTAGGGCCAAAAGAACGATGCCGGCTGAGGCCATGTGTGTCCAATCCAACAATTCATGCAGATACAATGACACAAGCGGTGAGGTTATTACGATAATGTGGTCATGCTGGGGTCTTCGACCATGGTGATCCAGGCAGGTAATGGAGGGACATGTTTCAAAGATGGAAGGTTTGTTGAAATGCTACCACAAAATCAACGAGGTGGACGGTTTCTTAGTTTGGGCCTCAAAACCACCAAACTGATGTGTTCTAATCTTGTGTTCCAATCTTTGTGTTAAATTATGTGAATCATTCGTTCAAATATGATTGTCGAACTGCTTGCAATCTGTGTGTGCTTGTGTTCTTGAAGATGAGTGCTCTCTAAAAATGAGTGTTCTTCGACAGTCACTTCCCCGAGGGCATTAGTCCCGGTTTGAGGTTTCCACCGGGACTAAAGTTTCATTTAGTCCTGGTTGTGTTCCCAACCAGGATAAATTTCACGGGCGCGTGCAGGGCTGGGGACTTCAGTCCCGGTCCGGGTCTAAATCCCTCAAGGCAGGTGGGCGCGTGGGCCCGGTTGGGGACTTTTAGTCCCAGCTAGTGTTACCAACCGGGGCTAATGGTATTTAATACCTATGGGAGACGCCAACCGGGACCCTTAAGAAGAGGGTATTTATATTGCCCCTTCTTCCTCCCTCGGCTGAGCCATGAATAGAGCTCTCTGTTCTTGCATTGGCGCCGACTTTCCTTCATCTAAGGAAGGTGCTATCCAATTTTATCCTCAAGATTTCACCCATCCAAGTGTTCTACATGGTTAGACACATATTATTACTCTCACATTGTGCTTTAGTTATAAAAGCTTCTTGTTTTCTTTCTCTATATGTATGTTTTGTGGCTTATTTGAGATAGATCATATATATGCATGTTCATCTTGACGTGGGGAGATAGATCATATACATATTCACATTATGGGAAAATAGATCATATACATGTTCATATACGGTTAATATAGAGAGATGACAGAGAGATAGAGAGGAGACTGATGGGGATGACACGTGGAGAGATAGAAAACATTTATCATGACAAAAAAATTAGAAATGTACATCTTGACATTATGACTTCAATTAATATAGCCATTCTTAACTTGAAAATAAAATAAATATTCTTACAATAACCTAAAGCATAAGGTTGTCCAAAGAGCTTTCTTCGTCAGACCCTCACCTTCGCCTACATATCCACGTCACATACGGTTTTATAAGTTAAATTATAAGTGATGTGGTTTTATAAAAATGTTGCAGATGGACAGGCAATGGATGTACAGTATGGACCGACGCTCAAAAGAATTTATTGATGGTGTGCACCAATTTCTGAGTAGCGCTGAGAGGCAAATGGACTAGTTTTAGTTGTTGTCCATGCAAAGACTGCAAGAACCACAAAGATTATTTCTCGTCAAGATATATTCAACTGTACTTGATGCGAAGAGGTTTCATGCCAAACTATATGTGTTGGACAACGCATGGAAAATTAGGTGTTATGCAGGATGACAATGAAGACGATGAAGAAGAGTTTCACAATCTAGACACTGCTGAGTATCCTTTCTTTGCAGATACTACAATGGGCGATGCTGAAGATGTTGAAGATATCGATGCTTTAGGTGAAATGCTGCAGGCGGCAGAGAAGTATTGTGACAACGAAAATGTCAAGAAGAAGCTCGAGCACATGATGGAGGATCATAAAACCTCGTTGTACCAAGACTATAAAGGGGGCCACAAGAAGTTGCATAGCACGTTGGAACTATTACAATGGAAGGCAACAAATGGTATATCGGATAAGACGTTTACTTAGTTATTAAAACTCATTAAAGAGTTTCTTCCAGAGGGTAACAAGTTGCCCGAGACTACATATGAAGCAAAAGAGGTCGTTTGCCCTATAGGTTTGAAACTGCAAAAGATAAATGCATGTCCAAATGTCTTTATACTCTATTGTGGTAAGGAGCTCGAGGATTTGGAAGCGTGTCCAGTGTGCAAAGGTTCACGGTATAAAATAAGACAAAATGACCGCGGTGATGTTGAGGGGGAGCCTCCATGGAAGAGAGTCCCAGCTAAGGATGCAAGGGTTACTGCCTCCTTCTCCAGCCGACATGCTTAGCCCTAAGCACTCGGGCCATACAAGAGTATGTGGAAGTAGCTTTGCTTCCACGGAGCTCCCTGATCAGCGATACCCCATGGATCAGATTCAACATCGAATGCCCTGTGAGCTTCATATACAAGCGATGAACCAGACCACTAGGGTGGCTTATGGTATGGCCACACCTCCTCTGGCAGGTCAAAGATACCACGGTGAAGAGATTCCAGAAAGGGTACTCGGTTATCACCGTGGATGAAGTGTGTAAAGAGTATGGAGACATAGAGCTCTCAATCTAGGCGGTTACGGAGAAAGGCGATTGCTAGAGGCTATCCACGGATTCATTCTATGGAAGAAACTGCTAATTGTAATTAGAGGTGATACCAAGGCAATGACTGCAGATGGGGCTCCTCCATCACCAGGCTAAGGAAGCCCCTCACCACCTCCACGCAGGAGCCCCTCACCACCTCCACGTAGTAGGAAGAATGCCCCTCCAAATAAAGGCCCATGATTTGCTCCTCAACCAAAGGGACAACAAAAGAGTCAGAGCAAGTAACATCAAACAAGCAGCTCCTCAGTTAAGACAGCACAAAAGAAGCTAGATTATGAGTGCACAGAGGAGGTGACGCAGCAAATAGTGGATGCCGATGTCAAAAAGCAAATATTCAGCAAGAGAAGTCTTGTGAAACAATCACTGATAGATCCGAGGACATGTTCCTTCTTTACCAAAATGGCTGAACCAAACAAGAAAAAAAGTATATCAGACTACGATCGCATGATGATGAAATCTGCTAGTCAGCAAAAGCGTCGTAAGATGAATGATGTGCCCAATCATGGAGAACAGTCACAAGCCACTCCTCATGTGCAGTGCATGGAGAAAACTGCGTGAAAGCTAGCCAGGCCTTTGAGCAGAACTTAAGCTTAGACCAAACTTTCCGGTAGGAATGAATGACCGCATGCATGTCGTATCTTCTTTGATAATAATGTGCACTAACTTTTTATCTTTCAGGTTTTAGACAAGGTCAAAGCACCAATGTATGTGGATACTATGTTTGTGAGTTCATTCACAATTGTGTGACACAACGTGATATGTGTGTATGTAAACATCGAGCAAAATCTCAACAATATTGTCTTAGCATTATGATTAGTATGTTACTGATTGTTTTTATCAATGATAGATGCCACGAATGAGGGATGAACTCCTCCCTGAAGATAAGATCAAGGCAGTCCAAGAAGGTCTTATGAGGTTCATAAATGACGACATTATCCGAGAGTTTTTCGACACTGGAGAACCACTTTCGCCACCTGATGATTATGTACTAACAAGTCCATAATGCTCACATGGACATTATAGTTGTTCTTTAGAAAGATTGTAGTTGGACGACATTGTATATATTTTGTATTAGTAGTGTAGATATTTCTACATATGTATTGCCTTTACTTATGCCTAATATATGTACATTTACATACATATATGTAATATGTAATGCATTTAATTATGCCTAATATATATAGATTTAAGTCTATATATATATATGTATTGCCTTTAAATATACCTTATAGATTTAAATGTACATAAATGTAGTAGATTTATATATAAAGAAAACCTGGGCGCTGATAATTTACTCTCGGTCGGTAACACCAACCTGGAATAAAGTGGCTCAGCCACATGTGCGCCTTATCACCTTTAGTCCCGGTTGGTAGCACCGACCGGTACTATAGGGGTGCGCAGCCACGTGGGTTGCTGACGCGGGGTAGCTAGTTTAGTCCCGGTTGGTGCTACCGAACGAGACTAAAGGAGCATTTAGTCTAGGCCATGCACCTAGAACCAAAGTCCGAGGGATTTAGTCCCACTTCCATAAAACCGGTTGAGAATCCGGGACTGAAGGGGGGTTCCCAACTGGGACTGATGGCCTGTTCTCGTGTAGTGACTCTGTACATGGCCAGACTACGCACCAGACGGTCCAGTGTGTTGCACACCACCAAATGGTCTTGTGTGTAGAAAATGTAGCCCGAGCAATATAGGATGAGGAAAATAGCCTGAGAATCTAAAAAACTTGATCAAAACTTGCTCAAATAAACTCCAATCTTCACAACCACAAGATCAACACCAAAAGATCTAGGATTTTGCACGATACAACTTGAATTCTTCAAATTAAATTTTGCATTGTATAAAATATTATTAAATGACATGTTTTTGCACCACAAGAAATCTAGTGATACATGACATCAAGCTTTTGGCATTAACCTATGAAGAAACATCATAAACAATTATCCATGACGGATAAAAAAATCATCATGTATCACACGTCATAGATTAGTTGGCCAACAAAACCGTCACAGATTGACAATATCAATGACGTTTGTATCAGTCATAAATCAATTGCATGGCCGTTACTGCACCATTGTTAAATATAGCTCCAACCATGGTGGCTATGTGTATACACAACGAGGTGATAAAATAAAAGACTAAAGAGTAAAGCATTTTCCTTCTATCAGTTTTAAGTTTTTTACAACCATTTTCTATCCTTTCCAACCTACATAGTGGGGTCAATACGAGGAGCAGAGGTTTTCATTGGACGAAAAAGGTATTACAAAAACTCACTCTTTTATAGTGTAAATAAAATAGATGAGTGAAATTGTAATTTTATTGACATTTTTTAGCATATGGTATATATTATGGTAACTAACATGTAAAAGTATTGTGAAATTCCTTCCCCAACATTTTAGCCGATCTATTTACGTCTAAATACTACCGGCTACTATCCATCTAAATACGACACCCTTTCGATAGATAATGGTTAGCCAGAATGGATCTAGACAAGTCTTTAAACATCATATATTTATGATTTGACGATGAAGTTGGAAGTGTATGCTAGGACCTTGAGCTGATGCCGTAAGAGGGTGTGAATTAGAATTATAAAAACTAATGATTTCTAAAATAACTTATCAAAACCTATGCAAAATAAAAGCACGTGCACTAAATTTTGCTAAGTATTACCAGCTCTACCGACTAACTCTACCAAGGTAAGTTCTTATAACTTAGTTCCACCTATAGGAAACTAACAGCGATAGGGCATGCGGCGGCACGCGCGGCGGCTGCCTAAGGTTATGTCCAAAGCATAGACCAAAGGAATGGAGACTGTGAGATAGTCAGCCTAAACCCGCTGAGAACTTTGCCCTGTTACACGGCGGGCCGCCAGGTATGATATTCACGGTATGGCTAGTGCGCACTCAGGGATCTGCTTGACCCCGTCCGCGCCGTTTACAACCGTATGTGCCTGAGGTTTGATGGAGCCCGTTCCCTGCAACCTTCATAGCTCTAAGCCTCTACCTAAGCTACCATTTTTCTGGACATGAGAAGTAGGTGAAGATGTGTGATAGGCAGTTTCATATTATTCCTGACATGAGCGTTGATTCCTGACACGAGCGTTGATGGTGTGTACACATTGCTTTTAATGAAGAAATTTTGCGACAACTCTGCCCCGTCTTCAAATCACGTGAACAATACTTTGTAATTTGCGACAACATAAGCATGTTTCTTTTTAGTATACAAAAATAGAGAAAATCGTCCTCTAAATTTTTAGCTGATAACATAAGCAAATACAATTTCTAAGCAATTCAGCAGCCAAATTAAAGCCATGTGAAGGAGGAATTTAAACTGCTATTACTAACTTGCAGGTACAAGGAAGAATGAGCTAGCTACAGATGTTTAAGCTGCGGAGCCGAGCGTGGTGGTCTCCGTCGTGAGAGTCGTCAGCGACAAGAGGTCGTCGGACTCGAGGTGCGCGAAGGGGCTGACGGCCGGCGCCGCCACTTCCTCGTCGCCTTCCAGCATCCGTACGACGCCGCTCATCGACGGCCTGTCCTCCGGCCGGTACTGCACGCACCACAGCGCCACCGCGCACATCCGCTCCACCTTCTTCCTCCCCTCCTTGCCGGCCGCCGTGCCTGCCAGCGCCCGCGTCACCAGCGCCTCCGTCTCGCCGCGCTCCAGCCGCTGCCACACCCAGCGCGGGTACCAGCGCTCGGCGCTCTCCTGCTGCGCGCCGCCGCCGTCGATGTAGTTTCTCCGGCGGCCCAGGATCTCGAACAGCAACATGCCGTAGCTGTACACGTCGCACTTGTGCGTGGCAGGCGCCGCCATCCAGAGCTCCGGCGCGGCGTACCCCGGTGTGCCCCGCCCGCCGCCGGTCACCGTCATGTGCGTCCGCTCGCGCTCGCACAGCCGCGCCAGCCCGAAGTCGGCCACCTTGGGCCGGAACGCGTCGTCCAGGAGCACGTTGCCCGGCTTGATGTCGTAGTGGATGATGCGCCGCTCGCACTCGTCGTGGAGGTACCGGATCGCCTTCGCCGTGCCGACGGCGATGTCGTGGAGCCTGTCGAACCCGAGCCGCTCTTCGACGTCGCCGAAGAGGTGGCGGTCCAGCGAGCCGTTGGGCATGAACTCGTAGACGAGCGCCTTGAGGTCGGCGTCGAAGCAGAAGCCGTAGAGGCGGACGAGGTTGACGTGCGACGTCCTCCCGATGGTGCCGATCTCCGCCATGAACTGCTCCTCGGCGCGGCGATCCATGTTCGGGGCGAGGACCTTCACGGCCACCAGCTGGCTCCCGTGATTGGGCACCTTGATCTGGCCTCGGTACACCACCCCGAATCCGCCGGCGCCCAGCCTCTCGGCGTAGTTCCCGGTGAACTCCTGCAGCTGCAGCGAGCTGAATCTGACGGGCCGGTTCTTCACGACGTCGTAGGTGCTGCTGGTGCTGTGCTTGCCGGTGGTCGTGGCCGTCGTGCCGGTGCCGGCGCCGCCGCCGCTTGGTACTACTGCCGCTGCCCTCGGCTGCATTAGCGGCAGTACAGGAGGCGCCGGCGGAAGGCCGCCGTATTTGCGCAAGATGCGCAGCTTGTAGCACTTGTAGATGAGCACCGACACCACGATCACCAAGATCCCGCCGGTGATCACTGCCACTGCAAGTTACAAAGGCCATGGTGCCACCAATTATTATTGCCAATCAGTCATCAAAGTTACTACGTGCTATTATTAATTTCTCAGGCAAATAAACCTGGTTGATTGACCGATAAAGCATATGAACAATCCATGCACACGAACTGAATTAATCTATCTGCTTACCAATGGATACTGCGATGTCCCCTCCAGTTGCTCCATCCGACGACATATCCAACTTCCTGTTGATCTGTCCAGCAGATAGGAAGCTGAATAAGGGGGCAGGTAGCTTAGAACACCTCTCTGGCCGCGATAAAGAATAATGCGATTAGCTAGGTCGTCATATGCGGTTAATTACCGATCCTATCAGATAATCTTTTGAGTAAGCCATCGAGCAGGTAGCTAAATGTCATCTGATGTGATGATAAATAATTAAACGAGGAAGTTGCTGGTCACACATTGCCGTTGAAAAATTGGCCGGCTGCAGTTATATATTACTGACAGGGACAAGAACAGTACAAAATGCACCTGGAGCGTCTGAAATTATGCGTAGTATAGGTAGACTGGTAGAGTTCTAGAGTAGCACAGTATATAATTTGTTCCTCCACTACTTTCAGTTTATTCCCATGTACGAATATTAGGCTAACAATATAAAACAAAACGCTAGTGATGACGAATCGATGTAACTTGTCTTTTGTCTCTGTTTTGCTTTCAAAACATATCGAGACCCTCACGAGCACGTATATCTACAGACTAATAGAGTTATCTCTATCAGGTATGAATGTATGTACGTACACGCTATGACTATGACTATTAGCACCTATGACACGAGCAAGGGGACTAAGCTGCTGAAAGGCAATGATGTACTACTATATATATATATATAGCTTATATACCTCTGATGAAGGCAAAAACATCTCTAGGTCTATGTTGCTAGATATTCTCTTGTTCAAAATTATGAGTCAAGCTTCTCTATCTTTGACTGTATTCGTAGAAAAATATAGAAATAGCTTTGATATCAAATTACTTTCCTTACATACACCTTGCAATATATATTATTTGTTGTCTATTAGTTAGGTAGGTATCAATATATTGCAGGAATGAGTCCATATTTTGACTACAAGTTTTAGAATGATTGGCATTAATGTGAGCCATCCATTTAACAAGATCTAATGGTTTAAAAAATAGGAAGTGCTAGTTAAAAAATTCTAATTAATAGAAAAGTACCAATTTACAGTGAGACCAATACCAATTTATGGTGGGACCAGTAAAAGTTGTGCAATTCCTTTTTATCCTTAATGTTTTTTAGTTAATAATCTAAATTCCAGATTATAATTATCAAAAAGTACTAACAATACTTTTCGATTTTATGGAAAGTACTATCAGTACCATCCCATCCAACTTGAAGCCCAGGCCCTAAGTGCCATCCCATCCAAAGCGAACATTAAACTAGTACACATGGCACCCATCCCCGTTTGGAGTGGTTTTGGAGACGATGTTGCAGTGATATTATTAAATTTTGCCACCTAAGCAATGACGTGGTGGGCCCACTTTTCTCATCACGTACTCTTATCTCTTTATCTCACCCCCTTTTCTTGAGCTCTGTCTCCACCCCCGCGGTGCGGGTCCTCCGCCCCACACCGCCATGCGCTCCCTCCGCCCTCTGCGTCATTGCAATACCATTTGAGGCCGCAAAAATAACTGGATTTCAACATTCAGGTGTCCAATTTGGACAAAATGGTAATAATCGAGAGTTCAAATCAGACAAATATAATAGTTGATGGGACTAAAATGACTAATAATTTATAATTGACATGCGTACTAACCTCAACATATTGTAACACGGTAATTACCCACTTGAATTCGCCATTGTAAAATGTTTAATCATATCTAGTAGTACATGGTAACGTGAGTCTGAATGTGTATTCTTTGACCCTGAAGGTTGTCAAAATAGTTCCAGGTTTTTCCCCTTCTTTTTATACTCGCTCGTGTTTTTTTTGTTTGTCATCTTTTATTCAAAACTAAACTAGCCGAGAACCATTGAAAAACAGAGATGGGCCTGGCTAATACACGGTTTGCCGTGCAATTGTGGAGTCTAGTGGATCGGTCTCACCCCAAGAGCCCACCACTAGCGAGTTCTTGGTGTAGGGTTCATGATGTTGGTGTAGATGTAGGGGAGAGGGAGAGGAAGAGAGATCATCTTCGTTCCAAGGGAAGGGCGCGACCGGTGCCGTATGGGCAACGGAATTGGTTTGTTCGCGTAGGCGACAGTCCTCGGCGTCCTTCGCCTCCTGCTCCTTGAGGCGGCGCTCCTCCGCCGCCTTGGCCTCCTCTTCTCTCCTCCTCTCCTTCTCCTATGCGTCGGCGACGTGCGTGAGGCATTGTCGTCAGCCATTGGGTCGGCGGCGTGGATCGGCGGTGGCGATTCCAGTCACTTGGTGCGCGTGGGAGATCAGGTCCCTCAGGGTGTGTCGGGCTAGGGTTTAGCGGCGGCTGTGGTAGCGTTGGCTTCTGTGCCGGCCCCTAGGCTCTGTTTTTATAGCGCATTGTGACCGAGGGCCACAACCACGAGGAAAGGTCACGCCCCCGATCAGGTCGCGTGATTCTCTCTGACTTGGTATCGTGACTGTTCCGAGATCAAATCCAATAGCAATAAGCTAGCCACCTGCACAACATGCCACGCTCACGTGCTATCTTTTATGTCCAACGGGCCAGAACACACGATTACCTCTGACAGTCCTAGTAATCTACTAACTTCCTAGATATGCAAAGCTTCTAGATGCCAATTAAAAAATGGTGCGCCTGGACGCTGCTATCTATTGGGTCGAGGCAACCAAGCAACAACCAAGGTTTTCCTAACAATGCACACATTCATAATGGTACATGGGTCAACACTCTGTTCATATACTCGAACTTCACATACAGACAGCTTTGCGTTCAAAACTATCGGTTAGCAATATTCTTGTATTTCATATTACAGTCCAACACATGACTACATATTTGAGTTCAACTAGAAGTATGTGATGACCTGCACCTTGGTGACTTGCAGCGTTCGTGTTAGGTTCCATCCTTGCTGACTCAAACGATAAAATATTCTCAAATGTTAGAGAGCAATTTGTAGTACACGCAAATAGATTATATCATGGGTACAAATTGCCTAATGAGAAATTATATTTTTCTTATTTTCCCTAACCCATATCTTTGTTATTTCTCAACGCATAGCATTAATATTGCTGAAATTATATTGTAGAACTTAAATATGAGAAATGATGTGCATCATTTTTATAATTAAGACTACAGTTGTTACCCGATGCATAAATGTGAAACGACCCGGATTCCGCGATGCCAAAATCCAAGCCTTTTGCTTTTTATGATAGTCCCAGGATACATAGTGCTATCATGAATCATGTATATCAGTCGATATCATAACCAGAACTTTGTTTATTCTTACATTTATACAATAATGGCCAAAGCCAGTACAAATCCAACGGGACTGGAGCGTTCTTACACCAGAGATCAGAGTATAGATTGCGGAAGGCAGGTCTTCACGTCCATCTCCACAGGCATACTTGAGCGTAGCACAGCAACCCTCGTCGTTCCGTCCGTCATAGGTAAGGTCGTCATCCAGCTCATCTCCATCCGTCATAGGAGTGGTTGTCATTCCGCTCATCTTCGTCCGTTGTAGGGGTGGTCATCATCCGTCTCATCTTCCAAAACCTGCGCGCCAGTAGCGCAGGCCACCCTGAGACACTCCCCTAACCGGCAGCATAAAAATAAAGGGACTGGCACAAGTGGAAGGCTCTAGGCTTCCTATGCAAGCGCAGTATATAAAGTAGCAGTATCCAGATTATTATATCATAGTTCCATTCGGGAATTCGATCACACGACCAGTTCCCCTGCTCATCACTCATACCAACACATACACATCTCACCACCATACACCTCTTCCATAGACCCTCTCATCATCAACTATTTCTGCGGCATGGGAAGCTCCCACCCGCCCATCCTCAACGGTCTCAGCCGGTGTTCTATCACTCGAGGGAGAGGAGAAGAAAACCCATGCTAGATGAGGTGAGTTTTCGCCCTTGGTTCGTCCTTTGACCGGGGATGGCGGCTATACGTATAGATTATACACTCTCGAGAGGATTTTGTACATCTGTACCCACACGAGATGGGATAAGGGCAGTGCGTCCGCTGCCCTTGGCCCACCACACCGACGGATGAACTTCCCTTCTGGCACTTTCCCTGCTTTCCTGAGCTAGAAAACTGTGCGGATATACTATCCACCGCACTCTCAGGACTGTGAGCTCGAGTAATCCGGGGCCTCCGCGGGTCGAGTCTATCGGGAACGTGTGGCTGCATCACAGACCCACCATCGCCCCCTAACACTATCGCCTTACGCCTACAGGTATATACCCTTCGGGGAAGTTCATGAATCGGGCCTGAGGTCGCGTGGTATGCACGAGTCATAGTCCAAGGTGCTATCACCCCTACTCGGTCCTTAGATTGGCGAGAGCAAGCCTTCCAGGGATCGGTTGCCACCCTCAGCAGTGGGCCGCACACCACCACACACCTCACTCCACTCAGGGCAGAGTTCTAGTCTCTCCCATAATTTCCGTGCCGACTCCCGCCACCCATCTCACACACCATCTCGCGCTCAAAAACCCACCCACTTCACACACGCCAAGAGTTATCACATCCCACCATCATATCACCCAATCTCACATTATTTTCATTTTATTTAGTTGCAGTAGAATATTAGCAATCAGGGTATGTGGCTAAATGGAAATAGGCTCCCTATCTTTGGGTTATCAAAGCAAGCATGATCATAATTAAAGCAGTAGCAGCATATTTGCGTGTCTATAGGATTTGAAGCAGGGAAGTGTCTGAATGGTGACCTGGAGTAGATCGGGTTGCTCTCGAGCTCCGGTGTAGTCGTCCTCATCTTCCTGAACTCATTCCCTCCAACGTGCGTCCTGAGTCTCCAACGGTGCCACTCGACGCAAGCACAAAACAGAGAAATAAACACAACATAAGAACTAGACAAACATCATATAACAAAATAGAGATTAGGACGATGAGAGGAAGGGTAGAATTAGAACTAGGGAATCATTTGATAAGAGCTGCAGGTGGGATAATGTGGCATCGACCACGTACTTGGAAGCAAGGAGGCGTCAATGATCAAGCCGGAATTATGTGAGTGAAATGATTCAACGAGTCGTGTCGAAGCAAGGCATACCAGCCAAGTGATGTGAGATTAATTATTCATCGATTAGATGTGCGTCATATGAATGGTGATGATTTTCTAGTAATGTTCATTGTTACTAAAGCATGAGAAGGTTAACTTAGTTTAGATTACTAAAATTGGGTTGGATAGAATCCGAATCTGAAACCAATTAGCAATAACGAGCCAGCAACTGAAACCGCTCAAGTTAAATCCATCGCACAGAAAGCCATGCGTGGAAACTCGTCGTGTTTAGAGAATCAAAGAGATGATGGTTGGAATGGGAGCTATGGCCGAAGTGAGTAAGGCTCATGGCCGTGATGTCACGTGTAAACTAGAAATGAATTGGTGATAGCTACGGCCGAGGCGAGCTACAGCTCGAGGCCATGTGCAAACGCGTGTCCGATTAAATGTGAGATGAGTAATGGCCATGGCGAGCGAGAGCTCATGGCCATGCACCGCCAGAAGAGTGTGTGATTAAGTGATTGGAAGATGGACATCGGCCGTGACGAGCGAAAGCCCGTGGCCGTGCACAAAAGAGCAAGTTGACTAGATTAAGAGCATTGGCGATGCTACGAGTGCAGCCCGTAGTAGCCAAAAAAACCATGGTCATGCTTATGAGCTAGTGTATTAAGAAAGTTAGAAACTTCGGCAGCATAACAACTGAACCGAGTGATAGCTCACGGCTCGTGCATGCCATAAGAGAATGAATTAGAGGTGTGCGTGCTACACGATTATGCCCATGGCATGTGTGCCAGTGGCAAATCGTGACAACACAAGAAATACGTGCCCTGCAGAAGTACATGGCCAGCTCGAAGGCAATGGCTCTCACAGGAAGATCATGGCTCCAAGGCCGAACATCACAGGCACTAGGTTCATCGGCTCGACGGCCGACATCTCAGGAGGGCAAGTTCGAGGTTCTCACCGAGGGCCTGAGAAGGGGTGATGTTCGATGCCGGAACGAGTTGACACCGTGAAGAGGCAACGCTGTGCCGATTGGCATCACCTCGGGATCATGGTTCAGCTCAAAGTTGATGTCCATGTTTTCCCCCAAATTGTAATAGCGATCAGATCATCAGAAACATGTAAGATCAGGCATGCAGCATTGTAGAAACAGAATTGAACCAGGAAGTGAGGATTTCACCTTTGGGCAAAGCATTGAGCACTTGGGAGGCAGCGAGCAGGGAGAAGGAATAGCATCTCCACACTGTCTGGTCTGCTTGTTCATCTGCTGCTCACCGTCCGGGTGTTCTATCGAACACCTGGTGGGCAGCGGTGGCTGTTGCAGCCTCGTGCTCCACGCTGTGGATGTGGGGAGGCCCAACTCGTCCAGGGGCTACTTGGGATGTGGTGGTGCTGCTGCAAGAGACGAACAGGGAGAGGTGAGCTGTAGCTAGAGCTTGAGTTTCTGGATAGGAAGAATACAAGGAGGAGCAGAGGAACCAGGGAAGGGGAGGCGCCAAGGAGGATGTGCTCACCAAGGGAGATGAGGGGCCGGCGGCGCTTGGAAAAGGGGAGCACGGGCTTGCTGCTGATTGCTACTCGCGTTGGGGAGAGAGTGCGCCATGCCTTCCTTCTGCTGTGTGCGTGAGGATGTGGAAGCAGGAAGGAAGATTACTACACCATGGCAAGGAGAGGAAGAGGGAAGAGAGAGGGGCGCAGGATGAAGGGAAGCTGGAGCCGCGCCAGGGAGCCAAGGATGGAGGTGGCCTGCTGCGTGTGGGAGAGGCAGGGAGATGGCCGATGGGGTGGCGCCATGGGGAAACGAGGAAGGTGTTCTGCTGCTGCTCATCTTGCGTGAGGAAGAAGAAGCAGTATAAGGAGCGGCGGCTGGTTTGGGAAAAGGGAGAAAACGGAGAAAATAGAAAAGGGGTTAGGGTTAGGGTCCGATACATGGGCCAAAGGATTGGGCTTTAGGTTTGGGCCTGAAATTGAACGGCGAAATAAATTAGATTGCATTTATTTCGAAGTTCAAAGTACAAAAGAATTAGATTGATTTCGGATTCGAATTAATTACGAAGTAAGTAATTCGAACGTTCGGGGTTTGGTGTTGCAAATAATTATTTCGACTCGCCGGAAGATTGAGATATTTAACCCTGAAATAAACGCGTCGAGAATTCATTTTGAGGTTTCTAGCCTCATGATTTTGAGTCAACTGGTGATCTTAGAATTCGAATTTAATTGCAAAGAATTAAATTCGATCGGTCGAGAAATCACGTTGTAGTCTAGGCATAGAGCTTTGGCCACAAGATTATACGTCCACGAAATAATGTGGAATTAATTTATTTCAAGATTTGATCCATTTGAGTTGAGCAATATTTTCGAGTCCGAATTAAACTGCAAGGGATTTAACTCGGCAGTCGAAAATATCACTAGGCCTCAAATTTTCATTTTTTTTTTTTTGAAAAGGGGGATAAATTGTCCATGAAATAGCTCGTAGATGTTTTATCCCTGATTGGTTTATGGTCTTGTTCCACCGATGGAGTATCTTTGCAAAACATGGCTCCAAGGTTGGCTTTCACCCGAGTTGAATGAAAAATTCTTCCAAGGTCAAATTATCTAGGGTTAGTTAACTCGGGATGGCTGGAGATCGATGATGGTATGGAGTTACGGTTTCCGAGAGTCATGATAAGGGTGACGGGTTCGAGGAAGTCATGGTCGATGGAAGATAAAGAGTAGAGGACGATAGGAAGATTTTGTCGAGATTATAGGGATAACGGTTTAATTCTCGAACTGGTGTTCGTAATTAAACCGGCACACAGTCAACCAATCAAACACACTCGGTAAATTTTATTTATGAGAAATTTATTAACATGAAAAGGTTATTTAGGTTTGATAACACGTATTTTTAATTGGTTGTAAACTAATTTGACTTGTTTAATAAAAAGTTTTAAAAATTTCAAAATTTCGTGTTTTCAAAAATCCGGGATGTTACAGTCTCCCCCCCCTCACAAGAATCTCGTCCTCGAGATTGAAGGGGTACTAGGTGGGTAGGCTGTCGATCTTCACTTCGTTGTCGTCATGAGTTGGATTCTTCGACTCGGTTGAGGTTGCACTCTCAAAGTTGTTGGTTTTTCTATTTTCCTCGGTGTGCCAACATTGGGTGTTGGTGACTTGATGACTGTTGAATTTCCCGTGGATAAGGTGTTCTTGCTCTCTGAACCTTGGATCTTTCTCGGAAACCTCCTTCATCCAATGCAAGCATTATGGTCACTTTGGTACGTAGGGTAGGAATCTGTGATGCATCTCCAAGATCAAGTGCCTTCACAAGTGCCTTCACAGGGCCTCTTCTTTTGCCATAGCAAGGTCTTTTCATCTGATTATTCATGTTGATCCAAAGCATCGTTGCCATAGCAGGATGAGCATATCGTTGGGTAGATCTGATTGTGGCCGAGGGTCATATGATTTGGCTTGCAGGTCTTATCGACTTCCATAGAGTTCGCACTTGATTTAGCTTGGTTCTAGTTAAATATCTTGCTTGTCGCTATTCTATTCTGCTTTTCTATTCTACTTGACATCTTTTGTACCAACCGCTCAGGCTTGTATTCTTGCTTCGTTCTGCATGGTTCTAGCTGATCTGACCTTAGCCCATTCTTTATGGCGTCCTTTATTCGCTCTAAATCCAAAGAAAGCAATTTATTTCCACTTTTGGTCCTTATTCTTAGCTTTCTTGCCATTTCCTTGTAGAGTATTATGGTACGATCAGTCCAATGACCCTCTTTACATTTGTGTCATGCACATGCTCAAGTTACTTCCATTACCAGATCAAATAAGGCTAGAGGTTAGCTGATCCAATTTCCTCTAGATTAGTTGCTTAATCCAATTATCTCTTCTTTTCCTCATCCGAGTTGTCCTTGTATTATTGCAATTATAAACTCGAGAGTGATATACTTATCGTCGGGCTTTCTTCATGCTCGTTCTAGTTTCACTTCTCTAATATTAGCCATTTTCTCTTCGTTTGATCATATTCCATGGAAAGCATTTTCTTCTTCTTATTTTCTTTTCCACTTGTACCGTTTTCTTGCGGAGCTTTGTGGTCCGGCAATTCCAAAACCCTAGGCATCTTAGCCTGCACTTTGATACCCATTTGCATAGTCGAATCTTTAATCGATATTCTGATCCAACCAGTCACGGTCAAGACATGGTCCTGCTTGGCTAATCGTCGAGTAACTTGTTTTGATCCTGATTCTTCCTTTATCTTATACTTGTTCCCTTCAAGGGTGCCATAATCATGCTGAATCCTTTAATGCAAAGGTTCATTCTGAGCCGAGCCGAGCAAGTGTCTAACGAGGTTTTTCGAAAAACACGTTTCAGCAACAAGTCCTTAAGATTCTAACACACAAGCACCAAACATCGCAGACATCACACCAAACATTCGATAGCTATTACGTAGCTGTCATTGAGGAGGGTGTACAGTGCCGATCTTCTACTTAAGGGATAGAAATCCAAAAGTCTCTCTGACAACTTGGGGATTGAAAGAAGGAGATTGTCTCGTATTCTAAAGTTGCAAATTCATTTGAGTTAGAAATCAAATCTGAGTTCGAAATAGAATGAACAGGTTAGATAAAACTTGGAGAGGGAAAACAAACCGAGTTCGATCCAGTTTTTTTAAAACTTTCAGTCAAATCCATTTGAAACAAGAATGTATTTCAAACAAGTTTTAAAGGTTTAGTGAAATCCATTTGAAATCAAAACTAAGTTCAAAACAAACTCGAAAATTTGGAGAAATAGCAAACCAAAACGGTTTCGCAATATTTTGTTTGCACAAATTCTTTTGAAACCAAAATTTGAGTTGAAACCATTTTGAAAGTTTTAGTCAAATACAAGTTAGATCAAAGCTCAGTTTTAAAATGAGTTGAAAGGCTTAGATAAATAGTTTCAAACTCAAAACTTGTTTCGCAACCAAAACAAAAGTTTTCATAATTTCAAATGAAACCAAAATCTTAGTTCAAAATAGATAGAAAAGGTGAGATTTAGACAGAAGTGGAGGTAAGGTTTTCAAATTAAAGTAGGTTTGAAATATACTTTTATAAAATAGTCCTTAGTTTCGACCGAGCTATCTAGGGTTGCGCGCTACGGTCAAGCTCGGCTCTGATACCAACTGAAACGACCCGGATTCCGCGATGCCAAAATCCAAGCCTTTTGCTTTTTATGATAGTCCCAGGATACATAGTGCTATCATGAATCATGTATATCAGTCGATATCATAACTAGAACTTTGTTTATTCTTACATTTATACAATAATGGCCAAAGCCAGTACAAATCCAACGGGACTGGAGCGTTCTTACACCAGAGATCAGAGTATAGATTGCGGAAGGCAGGTCTTCACGTCCATCTCCACAGGCATACTTGAGCGTAGCACAGCAACCCTCGTCGTTCCGTCCGTCATAGGTAAGGTCATCATCCAGCTCATCTCCATCCGTCATAGGAGTGGTTGTCATTCAGCTCATCTTCGTCCGTTGTAGGGGTGGTCATCATCCGTCTCATCTTCCAAAACCTGCGCGCCAGTAGCGCAGGCCACCCTGAGACACTCCCCTAAGCGGCAGCATAAAAATAAAGGGACTGGCACAAGTGGAAGGCTCTAGGCTTCCTATGCAAGCGCAGTATATAAAGTAGCAGTATCCAGATTATTATATCATAGTTCCATTCGGGAATTCGATCACACGACCAGTTCCCCTGCTCATCACTCATACCAACACATACACATCTCACCACCATACACCTCTTCCATACACCCTCTCATCATCAACTATTTCTGTGGCATGGGAAGCTCCCACCCGCCCATCCTCAACGGTCTCAGCCGGTGTTCTATCACTCGAGGGAGAGGAGAAGAAAACCCATGCTAGATGACGTGAGTTTTCGCCCTTGGTTCGTCCTTTGACCGGGGATGGCGGCTATACGTATAGATTATACACTCTCGAGAGGATTTTGTACATCTGTACCCACACGAGATGGGATAAGGGCAGTGCGTCCACTGCCTTTGGCCCACCACACCGACGGATGAACTTCCCTTCTGGCACTTTCCCTGCTTTCCTGAGCTAGAAAACTGTGCGGATATACTATCCACCGCACTCTCAGGACTGTGAGCTCGAGTAATCCGGGGCCTCCGAGGGTCGAGTCTATCGGGAACGTGTGGCTGCATCACAGACCCACCATCGCCCCCTAACACTATCGCCTTACGCCTGCAGGTATATACCCTTCGGGGGGGTGGTATGCACGAGTCATAGTCCAAGGTGCTATCACCCCTACTCGGTCCTTAGATTGGCGAGACCAAGCCTTCCAGGGATCGGTTGCCACCCTCAGCGGTGGGCCGCACACCACCACACACCTCACTCCACTCAGGGCTGAGTTCTAGTCTCTCCCATAATTTCCGTGCCGACTCCCACCACCCATCTCACACACCATCTCGCGCTCAAAAACCCACCCACTTCACACACGCCAAGAGTTATCACATCCCACCGTCATATCACTCAATCTCACATTATTTTCATTTTATTTAGTTGCAGTAGAATATTAGCAATCAGGGTATGTGGCTAAATGGAAATAGGCTCCCTATCTTTGGGTTATCAAAGCAAGCATGATCATAATTAAAGCAGTAGCAGCATATTTGCGTGTCTATAGGATTTGAAGCAGGGAAGTGTCTGAATGGTGACCTGGAGTAGATCGGGTTGCTCTCGAGCTCCGGTGTAGTCGTCCTCATCTTCCTGAACTCATTCCCTCCAACGTGCGTCCTGAGTCTCCAACGGTGCCACTCGACGCAAGCACAAAACAGAGAAATAAACACAACATAAGAACTAGACAAACATCATATAACAAAATAGAGATTAGGACGATGAGAGGAAGGGTAGAATTAGAATTAGGGAATCATTTGATAAGAGCTGCAGGTGGGATAATGTGGCATCGACCACGTACTTGGAAGCAAGGAGGCGTCGATGATCAAGCCGGAATTATGTGAGTGAAATGATTCAACGAGTCGTGTCGAAGCAAGGCATACCAGCCAAGTGATGTGAGATTAATTATTCATCGATTAGATGTGCGTCATATGAATGGTGATGATTTTCTAGTAATGTTCATTGTTACTAAAGCATGAGAAGGTTAACTTAGTTTAGATTACTAAAATTGGGTTGGATAGAATCCGAATCTGAAACCAATTAGCAATAACGAGCCTGCAACTGAAACCGCTCAAGTTAAATCCATCGCACAGAAAGCCATGCGTGGAAACTCGTCGTGTTTAGAGAATCAAAGAGATGATGGTTGGAATGGGAGCTATGGCCGAAGTGAGTAAGGCTCATGGCCGTGATGTCACGTGTAAACTAGAAATGAATTGGTGATAGCTACGGCCGAGGCGAGCTACAGCTCGAGGCCATGTGCAAACGCGTGTCCGATTAAATGTGAGATGAGTAATGGCCATGGCGAGCGAGAGCTCATGGCCATGCACCGCCAGAAGAGTGTGTGATTAAGTGATTGGAAGATGGACATCGGCCGTGACGAGCGAAAGCCCGTGGCCGTGCACAAAAGAGCAAGTTGACTAGATTAAGAGCATTGGCGATGCTACGAGTGCAGCCCGTAGTAGCCAAAAAAACCATGGTCATGCTTATGAGCTAGTGTATTAAGAAAGTTAGAAACTTCGGCAGCATAACAACTGAACCGAGTGATAGCTCACGGCTCGTGCATGCCATAAGAGAATGAATTAGAGGTGTGCGTGCTACACGATTATGCCCATGGCATGTGTGCCAGTGGCAAATCGTGACAACACAAGAAATACGTGCCCTGCAGAAGTACATGGCCAGCTCGAAGGCAATGGCTCTCACAGGAAGATCATGGCTCCAAGGCCGAACATCACAGGCACTAGGTTCATCGGCTCGACGGCCGACATCTCAGGAGGGCAAGTTCGAGGTTCTCACCGAGGGCCTGAGAAGGGGTGATGTTCGATGCCGGAACGAGTTGACACCGTGAAGAGGCAACGCTGTGCCGATTGGCATCACCTCGGGATCATGGTTCAGCTCAAAGTTGATGTCCATGTTTTCCCCCAAATTGTAATAGCGATCAGATCATCAGAAACATGTAAGATCAGGCATGCAGCATTGTAGAAACAGAATTGAACCAGGAAGTGAGGATTTCACCTTTGGGCAAAGCATTGAGCACTTGGGAGGCAGCGAGCAGGGAGAAGGAATAGCATCTCCACACTGTCTGGTCTGCTTGTTCATCTGCTGCTCACCGTCCGGGTGTTCTATCGAACACCTGGTGGGCAGCGGTGGCTGTTGCAGCCTCGTGCTCCACGCTGTGGATGTGGGGAGGCCCAACTCGTCCAGGGGCTACTTGGGATGTGGTGGTGCTGCTGCAAGAGACGAACAGGGAGAGGTGAGCTGTAGCTAGAGCTTGAGTTTCTGGATAGGAAGAATACAAGGAGGAGCAGAGGAACCAGGGAAGGGGAGGCGCCAAGGAGGATGTGCTCACCAAGGGAGATGAGGGGCCGGCGGCGCTTGGAAAAGGGGAGCACGGGCTTGCTGCTGATTGCTACTCGCGTTGGGGAGAGAGTGCGCCATGCCTTCCTTCTGCTGTGTGCGTGAGGATGTGGAAGCAGGAAGGAAGATTACTACACCATGGCAAGGAGAGGAAGAGGGAAGAGAGAGGGGCGCAGGATGAAGGGAAGCTGGAGCCGCGCCAGGGAGCCAAGGATGGAGGTGGCCTGCTGCGTGTGGGAGAGGCAGGGAGATGGCCGATGGGGTGGCGCCATGGGGAAACGAGGAAGGTGTTCTGCTGCTGCTCATCTTGCGTGAGGAAGAAGAAGCAGTATAAGGAGCGGCGGCTGGTTTGGGAAAAGGGAGAAAACGGAGAAAATAGAAAAGGGGTTAGGGTTAGGGTCCGATACATGGGCCAAAGGATTGGGCTTTAGGTTTGGGCCTGAAATTGAACGGCGAAATAAATTAGATTGCATTTATTTCGAAGTTCAAAGTACAAAAGAATTAGATTGATTTCGGATTCGAATTAATTACGAAGTAAGTAATTCGAACGTTCGGGGTTTGGTGTTGCAAATAATTATTTCGACTCGCCGGAAGATTGAGATATTTAACCCTGAAATAAACGCGTCGAGAATTCATTTTGAGGTTTCTAGCCTCATGATTTTGAGTCAACTGGTGATCTTAGAATTCGAATTTAATTGCAAAGAATTAAATTCGATCGGTCGAGAAATCACGTTGTAGTCTAGGCATAGAGCTTTGGCCACAAGATTATACGTCCACGAAATAATGTGGAATTAATTTATTTCAAGATTTGATCCATTTGAGTTGAGCAATATTTTCGAGTCCAAATTAAACTGCAAGGGATTTAACTCGGCAGTCGAAAATATCACTAGGCCTCAAATTTTCATTTTTTTTTTTTGAAAAGGGGGATAAATTGTCCATGAAATAGCTCGTAGATGTTTTATCCCTGATTGGTTTATGGTCTTGTTCCACCGATGGAGTATCTTTGCAAAACATGGCTCCAAGGTTGGCTTTCACCCGAGTTGAATGAAAAATTCTTCCAAGGTCAAATTATCTAGGGTTAGTTAACTCGGGATGGCTGGAGATCGATGATGGTATGGAGTTACGGTTTCCGAGAGTCATGATAAGGGTGACGGGTTCGAGGAAGTCATGGTCGATGGAAGATAAAGAGTAGAGGACGATAGGAAGATTTTGTCGAGATTATAGGGATAACGGTTTAATTCTCGAACTGGTGTTCGTAATTAAACCGGCACACAGTCAACCAATCAAACACACTCGGTAAATTTTATTTATGAGAAATTTATTAACATGAAAAGGTTATTTAGGTTTGATAACACGTATTTTTAATTGGTTGTAAACTAATTTGACTTGTTTAATAAAAAGTTTTAAAAATTTCAAAATTTCGTGTTTTCAAAAATCCGGGATGTTACAAAATGCATTTTTGCCTTTGCATAATAGTATATCTTGCCTAATTGGAACTGCATTGCAGCCAATATAATGCAGTGTTTGTAGAGTGAAAAACTCCCAGCATGAATATGAATGAGCCGAGCTTACTAATCAAATCATGCAAAAGGATATTGCTCCACATCAGTCAACAAATACAAAGGGATTAAGCTTAAGCTACTGAACTATATATTAAGCTAGCTGCAAGCAAGCGGAAATATACTGGAACTCATTAGTCCCAAGAGGGTTGCTACATGATCTAAGTTGTAATAGACGAAGCAAAGTGATCAGAACCTGAAATCTAAACCACCAAAGCTACTACGACCAATAAACAATAAATGCTGCTGAAGTGCTGAGCTACGTCTACAACAAATCAAGCAAACAATGTTATGCTTTGGTAATGCCAGCGCAGTGTTATGGCTGATAATATGCTTAAATTTTAATTAAATTTTCTAAAAGTACAATGTTTTTCACTTGTCAACTCCATTGAACCCCAACCGATTTTTTCTAAATTTTGTCCAATTCGGTGGTGCTCATTTTTTTTTATCTTTTGAATCCTAGAACCATGGGACCGGCAATGAACCATGGTACCAGACCTTGGTTATCATGCAAGGAATCTCCAAGCAGCTCTTGGCTCCATATGCAAGGACAAGCTCATCTCTAGCAACAAAGCAATGAATGCAAGAGGTGAAGTAAATGCTTGATGTTCTTAAAGCCATTGCTGAAGGCTTAGACCAGTACTCAATCTGCAGTGTTGAATGTAGCCATGTAGGCAAAAAGGATGTTGCCGATGACGATGGCGAGTCTCGGATGTGACATAGCCAACATCCTCATGCAAGCTCCTTTTAGATGACTACCCTTCTGGGGCATCCAATACAACTTCATGCCTAGCATTTCCGACTAGATGGCTTAGCATCTTATGTTTCCCCTTGAATAAATGTAACCGTCCATGTTAAGGCCACTATCATGTGATGTATCCATGCAATTATTTGTGGACGAATTTATGGTACATTTGATGGCTGAATAAAATTGTTGTGAATTCTGCTATGTTAAACAAATATCCTATTATGCGCCTCTGCACTTTCTGGACCAGTTTATGGCATCTTTATTTCAATTTGGTATGAATTGTTCTGATGATTCAATCAATGTGCTGACTATCCTGCAACTGGTCTTTCTTCATTTTATTCTTTCAATTTTTATCCTAGTTGTGTTTATTTAAAATGTCAAGATAGGATGTTGTAGGACAGAAAACCCTTTAATATCAATTGTTCAGTTCATGGCCATAGACAGAACTTCAAATGATTTGATTGCTGACCTCATCCCTTTCTCGGTTCTTCACTTTGTGCCTAGGGACAGATCCTCTCCGCCTCCATTTCCTCCCCCCCCCCCCCTTGCCATGACAATTGTAGTGCTTATCATTATTTCTCCACTTGCTGGCATTTTGCTGATCTTCATGAAACACCAAACCATGAGACACACTACAACTGATTGATATGTATCAGGGAAAGGTGATGATGCGGAATTGTGACTGCTCGTATGGTATGGTGCAACAATATAATTTTTAGATAAAGTAAGTTTTATTTCAAGATAAAATAATGTTCCAGCCTCCGCACTCAAAAGTGCATTCAGCCAAGAAAAAAAAAGAAAAGAAAATAGATAGATGCCTAGAATGTTTTAAGCAATCTAGAATTACAAACTTAGCATACGACTCACACCACGTATCAACACAAAAGACCCAAACTCAGTGAAAAGATTGATACAACCGCACCTATTCTCATATACCACGAAGCAAGATGATCAAAGTCCATGAAAACTCCATTGTCCTCAAAACAAGTTGATGAATAGAGCATCTAAATCATCTCACAAATCTCCAAGGTCCGCCTTCTCGCTAACCATCCACGATACCGACAACCACAAATGATGATCGATACAAAAATTAGATGGCCAGCAAATCATTGAAACCATTGAGTTGTATGCAGTCGAGAATCTTCTATCCGCTTTGCTCCCACAAACAGGACCTTTTCCTCCGAAGCACAAAGCCAAACCACCCTCGAAAAAACTAGAGACACCTCTATGGATGATTGGTCCAAGTGGACCATGTGAAGGTGAATCACCCCTGTGCACCGGGCATAGAGCTTTCGCTGCATGGTAGGTGCGGCCAAGGTGCAGAGAGGACGCTTCTAAGGAGAACGCGACGTCCATAGACGATGCCATCCAGTCTTTCGCCCTAACCTCTGTCACCCACTTAGACCTGAACACCACGAACGTCACAGCAACCGAAACAAGTCAAAAACGACGACGCCGCCGCTCAGATCCATAGCAGCAAAAGAACCAACTCCGAGGCACCAGATATCGATGGGCTTCAACGGACCGCTGGAGCCACGACCACCACGGTCGGAGTGGAGCACCGCCACCGACCGGCTGTTAGCAGCACCACCATGACTTACCTCGGGCCTTCAGATCGGCGAGGGGACACGCACGAGGCGGTCGGCGGAATGACGCCACGAGGCGGCCGGTGATGGGCTGGGCAGCGCCGACAGGCTATGCCCGTGTCGTCCCCCGTGGATGTGCTCCCGGTGGATGGCGGCCGCAGCACCAGCGGCGCCCACTGGAGGACGTGACTGGGACCACGAACGGAGGATGCGCACCCTGTGGACAGCCGCGGCCGCGGCACTCGCGACGCCCACCCGGAGGACGCGACTGGGGCCACGAACAGAGAAAAGGGAGGAGAGAGGAGGGGGAGGAATGCGGGGGCCACCTTGGCGGCCACTATGCCAGAAAGCCTCAAAGAAGACACCATTATCACAGACGCGGATTTTAAATGCGTCTGTGATTACTCATTACAGACGCGGGTTAACCCAACACATCTGTGATGTGTTATCCTCCACTGGTCTCTATTGACTAAGACTAAAAACACGTCTATGATGCGAGTAAACCACAGACGCGGTTTAAAAAATGCACATCTGTGATGACCACGCCGCATATCATAGATGCAGTTCCCATAATATGTGTCTGTCTTACGAGACCACAGACCCAAAAAAATGATTCAGTTTTGTTGAGTCCGTTACCTTTGGCGTCCGCACCACCCTGGACTCTGCCCCTCTCCCATTCCCCTCTATGTCTCCCTCCTCCCATCCGCGTCCCTCTCTTTCTATCCTCTCTCGTGCTCTCTCACACCGCCATGCACCCTGCCATGCTACTGCCGCCGTGTGCCACCTTTCCTGCTCTCCTCACAACCCCCAACGCTGAGGAAAGAGGTTGCCTCCCTGTTCCACCCGGATCAAGCGAGGATGAGATCGCGACGATCGGATCTGGCAAGGAGCCCGCAGCGGCAGGAGGAGCCCATGGCGGCCAGATCCGGGAGGAGGAGCCCGCGGCGGCCGGATCTGGTGAGGAGAAGCCCACGGCAGCCTGATCCGGTAGGAGTAGCCTAGGGCAACGACCTCAACAACTACCTCGCCTTCCGGGAGCAGGCGACGGTGGGGCTCCTGGCCGCCAGGGCCACGATGGAGGGCCTGGAGGAGAGCCGCAACCACGAGGCCCGATGCGTGGCGGTGCTACTTCCTGTGGCAACCTTCGAGCTATAGGCGTACGGCTTCATCAACGACGACGTCTTCTTCACAGGGCACCCGGTGGGGGGGCCCCAGCACCGCATCCAGGCCTCCGGGACATGCATCAACGGCGCCGATGGCCTGCTACTCACCGCCTACGCCTAGGACTCCCACATCCAGACCCCTTCTTCTGCGGTGTGTATGGTGAGTTAGGGTCTTCAGGAGTTGAAGAGATAAATAATTTTAACCCTTCCTGTGTCAACAGATATAGCATCAGGACACGTCTGTGATGACCTTCTCTGGTATAGTGGGCGGTTGGCAAGCTGGCGGCGGCGGATCTAGGGTTTGGAGGGTGCGGCTGGTGGCTGGTCTCTGTTAGCAGAGGTATAGAATGAGAGAATGCCTCTAGGTGGGTGCAACATTATAATGGAATCTAGAATAATAGAACCTTGGCATACTACAATTCATGGTAGATCTATCTCTCCATCCTTGGCTTCACTGCAACACCATGCCACGGATTCAATGGGCACTCCAGGTGCTTTATTGGCTGTGCATGCTCGACAGCACATTCTTCTCTAGTAGCAACTAAATGGACCAAACATATGGGAAGATGCACCAACAAATAGCTGGACATGGAAGCGGAAGGGTGCTGTGGGCAAAGGATGACGCAGTGTGAATGAACTGTCCATGGAGCGCATGGGGGGATGACTGGAGGGGGGGGCTGCATTGTTGGAGGCCTCGATAAAATGCTTATGGCTTGCAATTCCCATTTGCCAACCTCAAATGCCTATCAATGTTGGGCTCCTGATGCAATATGGGCTGCGCCAGTTGCTCCTTTTTCTCTCTTCTATCACATATCTTTTTATTTTTCTGTTTTACTTCTAGCTGCCTAAGCCGTAGTTTCAGCCTGCAGGTCAGGAAGTGATGTTTGCCGTCCACACCACCCTCACTTCTCTTCATCATTGCTTAGCAGCAGATTGAAAGTAAAGCAACACCCTCACTGACGACTGACGAGATCATGTCTGTTCAGCCTGGCTGAAAAGCATTGTCATCTTGCTCACCACTACGGCACTAAACAAACAAAATGAAGATGTCATCATCGCCAGAGCCATCCAACTCCGGTCCCAACCTTATACCTTTTTTGTTTAAGCCATTCTTTTTTTCTTAGTGAAATCCTATTATTTTGTTACTATAATTGATTCCACGTTTTACATATACTAATCGTGCTTCAAAGCTTGGGAACAAGTTGATTTGTTTACTGATTATGACTGAAATAATCCTCTCCAACATACGGATAGCAATGTAAAAGACTAAAGGTACAACGGATGTTCGCCTTGCGTGGATGAAACATAGAAGCAATTTGATCACGCACGTGTTATGGATACACCATATGTATTTGAATTCCCCTCATAATGGGAGCTTACAGACATCATTTTGTCACTATCTACGAGTGAATTTGAAGAGATTTGGGTGAGTGACAGAGTGAGCCATGCTAGCTTCTGAAAGATTGTGGGAAACGAGTGGTTGGATGAACCACTATTTTTCTCTTTACTTCATTCATCTGATGCTTCTACAATATTATTTACAAATTCCCACATCAATGCGCGGAGAACTCACCTAGTACCTAATAATATGTCCTCCATCACTGTACCCCTGCTGCAGCATCCATTTCTTCACAGTAACTCAGAATCATCAGATTGAAAGGACAAAAACAAAATAATGGGTAGAACATTTTCGATTTATGGAATTTTAAATTGTTATCAGCTAAACTACTGATATTTTCCTGAAAATTATATTTTCAAGACTAGTTTCTGGAGTTCATTTGAAAGTGAGAAAAATAAGAATTAACAATTCTATGCAGAATTTGACCATTCAAAATTGTTAAAGACAGTAAAAGCTGAAAAATAAAGCTTAATTAAAACAGTGGTTCTTACATTAGACGATACAGGTTCCAATTGAGCAATCGAAAATGTCACTTATTGCAACAGCTTAAAACAGAATATATATAGAGCATACCAGAAAATAACATTGGGACAGGTAATCCATTAACTAATACAACTACCATAGTCTAAATGACAGATCGGTATGACTATATTAGATTTTGCGGAACTTGCAGACACCCTCCAAAATCTCCACTAACAAATCTGGATACTTTCTCTTAAGCCCAACATACTGCTCGCTTGCCATTACCTTTTCCATTTTGTCTGCAGAGGCAATAAATTTGATGCAAGCATCCTTGAGATTGATACACTGATGTTGATTAGCTAGAGCTAATGTAGTTGTCACCGTCTCTTCATCAAGATTGTTGCAAAGGAAACTCTCACATTCAAGCTTCAGCCTTTCCATTGAGTACCGATCAGCAGCTCGAAGCAAGTGATGAACAATCTCTTTCTTATCATTGCCTCATATTCTTCCAGTGGAAGGAATTCATCTGTGCAGATATATTTCAGCAGGTCCTTAAAAGCAGCTGGCTCCATTTCTTCCACTGTTTGCACAATGCCTCTTTTTCTCTCCATGGACCACACAGCTCCGCCATGAAGACTGGAGATCTTGCTGCAAGAACTATTTTATGTGCAAGAAAATACTCGCCTTTGACAGAGAAAGTAACATCTACCTCCTCCTTTGACTCTAGCAATTTCTCAAAATCCTTCGATAGATCTGAGGGTGGTAACTGAGTTGCAGAGGTTGCTCCAGTCTCTGACACCAAAGGATCTTTTAAGATTATAATTTTGCACTCTATTATCAAGCAATCATACAGCACAAATGCTGATGCTTCCAACATACCTCTTTCCACGAATGTTTCCAGGCTAGACACCCTTTTCCGAATACTTTCTGAATTAAAAGTTGTAGGCTCCTCAAAACTGAGCCATTCTGACAGCACATCATCACCTTTTAATCTAAATGAGTACATTGCCCTTACCTGAGCATTTGGGTTCATTAGCTTAAGGGATACTGAGATGTACTGTTGCCATTTGCGGTTAATTCCATCAGGATAGTATTTGATTGACCAGTCAAACCCATCGACACTGAATGTTTTCGACCTAATGAATTGGCCGACACCAAGCCCTTTGTTGAGGGTGTAATCCACGATCGCGAAAGTGTGTTGGCCGCACACTTTCTGGGCAGTACATGTGGACATTGTGGTTGGGGCTTGCAATCTTTGGAAAATTCTGGCACGTGTTTCAATACAATCTCATCAGATTAGAACAAATAAAGGTTCCATTGTTTCTGTAAAAAAGATACCTATGAAATATATATATATATATATACACACACGTATAGTCCACTGGATAGAAGAATTAAGAAATATTAAAGGCAGTGATGTCAGAGGATTACTGTGACGCTAGTAATATACTGCCATGTCACAAACATTTTTCATATCCCTTGTATGGAATCCTATGTAGGCCTAACCCACAATATTTTCTCCACTAAACACCATATATATTATTCCTTCATCTTAAATTCTCCATACTGCTAGTTATCAACTACATAGTTATGTGTTTACATGGAGATATATGGAACCTAGGGTTTCAAAAATCTGTAGATGTAAACTTAAATGGTATTTGGTTCTGGAGTTTGAACATGATTTTGACTATATATGGTACCAGATATATATCTTTGTATATATGTATGTTTGTTTTGGTCCCTTTACAAATTTGCCACACCATTTAAATTAATAAATACAAGCTTTATAAATATAATACTGCTTCGAACCTCCCCCCTGCTCCGCATTGCACCACTGGTTCTCATTATCGCTCATGGCAGCTGAAGCAACTCCACACAGCTGCTGGCGACGAGACTTAACTTTCAGCCCACCCTCCAGCGATTAGCCTTGGCAGCACTGAGTTGGTCAATATCTTTCTGTATCATCCATGTCTTTCTAACATACCACTGATGATCTGAGAAAGAGAGTTGGGATTGTTGGAGGATCAAAGGACAATGAAGGACATGAAGATGGCAGACAGCAAGATCATCTACGTCAATTCTAGTACTCTCCCACATCACCTCTTTCTTGGTTAGATTCGCCTTCATCAATCTTTCTCTCTCATGGAATAAAAATAAACATGCTGCAATATGGGGTGAATTGTTTCTCTAATTTAGATCTATTCTTCTGCAACAGCTTTTTTCCCTATTATTTTTGTTATCTCAAAGGATGTTACCTAATAATTAACACTATAGAGCACAACAAAACAAAGAGAGCAGTCATTGTTATGCCGCCAGCAGATACGTGGCAATTAGATTGTATTTCATACTATTCTTTGACCGATAGGGCACCTTAGGGATTGCTAAATGATACTTTTTAGTCCAAATTTCGAATGGTAGATGATGGCTTGATAACTGTGATCCCATGGAGATGCTGGAGTCCATACGAACAGAACTTGGTGTTCTTTCTATATGGAAATCATCATCCTAACATACTCGGAGCATTTGGATGGAATGAAATGGTCTTATTTTTCCAAGCACAAAGCACACCACTAGGTTCGTGTTTAATTTTCACCACAGTTGTCCATCAAGCATAATCTAAACTTGTACCCTTTTTTGTATTATAGTTGGATAACATGTTGTCAATACTCTTTTGTATATATACAAGAGCCATGCTCCCCAGTTACAAAAGAAATCAAACATTAGGAAAGTGATTATGATGGAATTTATCTGTTATAACTACTTCCCATATAACAAAGAAACTAATTATTTCTATATGGACTCCCATGTATGATGACTGATTAATTATGGCTATGCTAAAATTAACTCAGCTCCCATGTATGATGACTGAATAAAGCTACAAAATCATGTTATTAGTGATTTAAATTTCCATGGATGGAATGAATCTAGCCTCCAAATATTTCTGTCATGAGTCTTGAAAGGTGATAGGTGCATCACTGTACCTTAGGTTCAACCATCACTGTTACTTATTTTTTATATATTTGAGTTCCTGGTATTTTTATGAATAGAACTAGACAGTGCTTGCTACAATATTTATGAAGTTAAATGTTACTTTTGTATTCTTCATTTCAAATCTTCACAGAGTCAACCAAACAAACACTCACCATAGGCTACATTTAGTCCAGTAAGACAAGCAAATAACAATGATTTGCAGGCATAGATAATGGCTCAGCACTAGACATGCCCAAAGCCCTAGATGGCACCCAATTACAAACTATATGTATGAAGGTCAATTTGCCCTTCAAGGGACCACTATGGGCTTGTGGTTTCCAAAATGGTTTTTAGACAATGGTCACACCATAACCTATCTACAAGCTTGCACATGTAGTAGGTGCTAATTTTTGTGCGAGCAGATTTGTTTTCTCACCAGAGACTCAAACCCGTAATCAGAAGTCTTGTGTTATTCTACCTTAGTACTACATAATGAAACCGTCTTTTGTGACCATGTTGGGCAGGTATTCTTTTATTTCAAATACTGTGAATGTATTATTTCTTACTGGTGAGGCATTGGTACCCGTTGGTATTGCCAACCCATACTAATGTATAAACACTAGTACTGGTTGGTACATGTCACACCCAGTTTTAGAAACAAAACCAAGTGCTAACCATGTATGTGCCAGGATCAGTTTAACCGCATACCTAGCATAAACAAAAGTAATAACACAACCAGTACTTTAACTTAAGAGTAATAACCAATATTACAGACCATAAATGTCTTTAACGAAACCGAGTATCTGAACGAAAACGAGTTAACTAAACGACAGTGGAAGACGACCGTGATCCACAGGCAACTGAGGATGGCACACCAGCCTAGAACTCGTCGTAGTCCTGGAACTCCTGGTTAGGATCACCATAACTTCCTTCTGGATCTGAGCAGCGGTTGCAATGGATGCAACGGATATAAAACAAGCAAGGATGAGTACATGACGCACTCAGCAAGTATTCCGTTTAGGATAAAAGTGGACTGGCTTTATAGTGGACAGGCATAGCAATTGATTTTAGTTAGTCAAGTTTTAATTACTAGCAATGATTAGCATAACCCATCCCTTTATTACAAAGACAGTAAAACATATTAAAAAGATAAGCATGAACCATAACCATATCCATCATCATTACCATGATCAGCATGAGCCATTCACCTTGAACATGAAACTCTAATCTGTGAGGGTCCAGGCCGCTCTTAACCGTGAGCACGGCTGATATATCAGTTTTAAACACTCTCGAGAGGTTGTACAACTTTACCCACAAGTCATGATTCCCAGTGTGCCCGAGGTTTGCAAAGCCCCATTTATTCATACCTTAGATGAATCGGCAGGGTTTCATTACGAGACCTTTACAAAGAATTCCTAGAGTTATGGCCCACTCGTTAGAGGTTACTCCAGTTAACTAAAGATATGAGAGTTCCGTTCCAAAGGGTGACAAATAAAAACTGCACCACATTGGCAAAGGGCAAAGTCTCATATCCCCCAGACCCCTCATACGCCATGTTTTAGGAAAGTAAGCTAAAACTCTAGTTCATCTAATTAATCAGTCAAGCCAGTGCCCATGTGAGTCTTGTGGTTGTACTGTTTTCCTGGGTGGTCGCTCAGCGAACCGATCCTTAGAGTAAAGCACTTGAGCAAAACCAACAAAAACATACCCAAGTCTCCATGTTGCTAAAACCAAACTTTTATCATCAGGTTCATCATTACTTGATCAATATTAGCAACATAAGTAAAGTGAGTTGGGCGGAAGCAATTAATTTACAACATCACAGCCCTCCCAGGTTATAAAACATGTAAAGGTATATGAGGCTAGTCATCCTTATTAGGCGCATGCAAAATTAGGCTCTAGATCATGTGGTTAAAGTAAAATAGGTCATAGGTCAAAGAATACTTGCCTTCCTCAACAAAAACTTGCTCAGGAACTTCCCAAGTTGGATTTTCAGCAAACTCGGACGGAACGTCGGCTACACGTTGCATATATACAAGCAATGAGCATTAACTGACTAAAACAGTACATCAAACATCATGAACAGAGGTTAAAAAGGTTTTAGAATTAATCTACACATTACTACGATTCCGTAGGTTCAAGAATCGTTCAAATCAGAGTTAAAACGCAAAAGTTATGCATAAAATAAGTTTAAGGGCTTAAAATAAAAGAAATTTGAAACCCCGGGGGCTAAACTGCGAAAACCAGGGACCTATCCGTGAAAATCTGGACCGCGGGTTGATTCTCAAAACTCAGGGGTTCTTTTGCAAAACAGCGAGGGAGACCGGGGTTGACCGGGATGTGACTGGGTCGCGAGGCTTCTAGGCCGTTGGATCTGGATCGGACGGTCAGGATTAGATTGGGCGGTGGGAGAGAGAGACGGCGGCGGGTTCCACCGGCGTCGGGCAATGGGCGCGGCGGAGGGTCACCAGAGACTCGCGAACTCCGCGGTTCCGGGGCCTAGGGCTAGCGGGGAAGGATGTGTGAGCTGGCAGAGGCTACGGCGAAGCGGGGCGAGCGGCCTGGGCGGCGGCACATCGGCCGGAGGCGGCGGGCGGCGGAGCGGGGCGGAGGCGGAGCTCCGGCGAGCAATCGCCATCGAGCTAGGGGGTAATCGAGGGCGAGGGTGAGCTAAGAAGGTTCCTCACCTCGGTGCGAAACCCCTGGTGTAGGCGTGGTCGACAGAGAGGCGGCGACGGCGTGCAGCGACGTGCGGTGGCGACCGGTGGCGTCCTGCGTGAACCGGCGGCGGCACGGCAAGGTCAACGAGATGAAAGAAGGGTCGGGATTAAGCGGTTAAGGGTTCTACCTTACTACAAAGCTCGGGGACTAGACCTCGTCGGCGGAGACGGCTTGGAGAGGCGAATCCCGATAGTGAACTCCGCGGCGGCGCGGCGCGCGAGTGCACGGGCTAGGGCACAAGGCGGCTAGGGTTGAGGGCGCTTGGTGGCTGCAGATGTCGAGGTCGGGCGGCTTATATAGGGGCGGAGTCCAAGGCTTGCGGGAGGGGCAAGATAAGGGCGGCGCGAGGGAAAGTCCGGTTCCGGCCGGACATCGTGTCCGCGTCGGACTCTGTCCGCGCGCGCACAGAAGGAAAGGGAGAGGTGGGGAAAAGGAAGGCAAGGCGTGGCGGGCGCGCGATCCTCGGAGCTGGGACAGGGAAGGAGGAGCGCGGGGTTGGACCGAGGCCGCGGCGTAGCTCGAGCGCGGGCTTGAGGTCGTCCGTCGAGCGTCGGACCGAAAAGGAAAGAGGGAGGAAGGTGATGACAGGCGGGCCCACCTGTCGGCGCCGTGAGAGAGGGAAGGCGCAGGCTGCCTTCCAGCTGGGCCGACGCGCGCTGAACCGCGAGGCGCGCTGGGCCGCGGCGAAGAGAAGGAGAAGGGAGGAAGGGGCTGGGCCGGCGGCGGGGTTGGGCCGAAAGAGGGAAAGGAAAGGAAAAGAGAAAAAAGGAAAAAAAATTCCACGCGTTGTTCGGAGTTTGGAAAATTTTGGAGAGATGCAAAAGGTTTTGAATTCAAACTTTGAACACTGCAAATCATCCAATAAAATATGCAAGGGCATGAATGCTCACACATGTGGTTCCTATGTCTTATTTTAGTTGATTAATATTTGAAATAAACAAGGCACTATAGTGTCATGCATAAATAAATCAAACCCTGGCAAAATCAACTTAGTTTAGGAAGAGATTTTCATATAACAAAAATTAGGGTGTTACAAACCTACCCCCCTTAAAGGACTCTCGCCCCGAGATTTAGGATTGGCTAGCAAAGAGTTCCGGGTAATCTGTTCTGAGGTCATCTTCTCTTTCCCAGGTAGCCTCCTCTGCCGTATGGTGACTCCACTTAACTTTGCACATCTTTATTATCCTGTTTCTGGTAGTTCTCTCTGCCGTTTCCAAAATTTGGACTGGATACTCTGTATAGGTCAAATCATCCTGCACATTAAGTTCATCTTCCTGCAACTGCTCCTCAGGTACTCGCAAACACTTCTTCAATTGAGATATATGGAACACATTGTGTACCCCTGATAATCTGTCAGGCAATTCTAGTTGATATGCAACTTCCCCTTTGCGGTCAGCTATTTTAAAAGGCCCAATATATCGTGGAGCTAATTTTCCTTTCACTTTGAATCGGCGTAGGCCACGAATAGGTGATACCTTCAAATACACATAATCTCCTACTGCAAATCCCAAATCCCTTCGACGGTTATCCGCATAACTCTTCTGCCTAGTTTGAGCAATCCTCAAATTCTCCCGAATCATTCGTACTTGTCGTTCGGCGTCTTCTATGATTCTAGGACCAAACAACTGCTTCTCCCCAGGTTGATCCCAATGCAAGGGAGTCCGGCACCGTCTACCATATAAAGCCTGAAAAGGTGACATCTTGATACTATCCTGATAACTATTGTTATAAGAAAATTCGGCATACAGCAAACTTTTATCCCAACTAGCACCATACTGTATTGCACAAGCTCTCAACATGTCTTCTAATATCTGGTTGGTTCTTTCTGTTTGCCCATCGGTCTGTGGATGATATGCTGAACTGAAATTTAATTTAGTGCCCATTGACTCATGCAAACGCTTCCAAAAGTGAGATGTAAACTGAGTTCCACGATCAGACACAATCTTCTTTGGTACCCCAATGCGAACACACAATTCTGGACATATACAATTCAGCTAACTTGGCTCCCGAATAAGTGGTCTTGACAGGAATAAAGTGAGCAACTTTGGTTAATCTGTCCACTACCACCCATATAGAATCAAAACCACTTTGTGTACGCGGTAGGCCGACAATAAAATCCATACCAATTTCCTCCCACTTCCACTCTAGAATCTTGAGCGGCTGTAACAATCCAGCGGGCTTCTGATGCTCAGCTTTCACCCTCTGACAGACGTCACACAAAGCTACGTATTCTGCTACTTCACGTTTCATGCCGTACCACCAAAATTTCTGCTTCAGATCTTGTACATCTTTTCACTTCCAGGATGGATAGAGTAAGCTGTCTCATGTGCTTCCTTCAAAATTAAATCCCGTACAGACTTTATGTTAGGAACGCAAATACTATCCCCATGCCATACTGTACCGCCGGCATCCACTCGAAATCCCGGTGCCTTGTCTAACTTGATTAACTCTTTTATTTCTTTGATCTTCTCATCATTAAGTTGTCCCTTCCTGATTTCTTGTTCCAACGTAGGTTCAAACTCCATGGAGACGGTGCTTTCCGTATTATTAAGAAAACCCAAACTTAGTCGGTCGAATTCTATGGCTAACTCATCCGGCAACTCTCTTGCCCACAACAAACTGATCTGACTCTTCCTGCTCAAAGCATCTGCTACTACATTTGCCTTGCCAGGATGGTAATGTATCTCCAGATCATAATCCTTGATTAATTCTAACCATCGTCTTTGCCTCATATTCAACTCGGTCTGGGTAAATATATACTTTAAGCTCTTGTGATCAGTATAAATATCACACTTCTGCCCGAATAAATAATGTCTCCATACTTTTAATGCATGCACCACTGCGGCTAATTCCAAATCATGAGTTGGGTAATTCTTCTCATGATCCCTCAGGCATAGGCAACAACCTTGCCTTCCTGCATAAGAACACATCCCAAACCTAGCCGTGAAGCATCGCAATATACTGAAAAAGGCTTATGCATATCTAGAAAAGTTAGCACTGGCGCTGTGGTTAACCTCTTTTTCAACTCCTCGAAGGCTTTCTGACAAGCTGACGTCCACTGAAATTTAATATTCTTCTCTAACAAAGCTGTCATTGGTTTAGCAATCCTGGAAAACCCCTCAATGAAACGCCGATAGTAACCAGCTAATCCGAGAAAATTCCTGATGCCTTTCACATCCTCTGAGATCTTCTAGTTCTGCACTTCTGATACCTTACTTTGATCAACGGCAATTCCTCCATTGGATATGACATGACCTAGAAACTTAACCTCCTCAATCCAGAAATCACATTTGCTGAACTTCGCATAAAGTTTATGTTCTCTAAGCTTCTGCAACACTAATCTTAGATGCTCCTCGTGTTCCTCTTCGGTTTTGGAATAAATCAGAATATCATCGATAAATATCACAACAAACTTATCCAGGTATTCCATGAACACACTATTCATCATGTACATAAAGAAGGCTGGGGCATTAGTCAAACCAAAAGACATAACCGTATATTCATATAACCCATAACGACTAATGAATGCTGTCTTTGGTATATCTGAAGGTCTAATTCTTAGTTGATGATATCCAGATCGTAAATCAATTTTGGAGAATACATAGGCACCTTTGAGCTGATCAAATAAATCTTCAATCCGGGGCAGTGGATATTTATTCTTTACGGTAACGGCATTAAGACCTCTATAATCGACACACATTCGCAAGGTTCCATCTTTCTTTTCAGTAAGCAAAACTGGTGAGGCCCAAGGTGAGGTGCTTTTGCGAATAAACCCTTTCTCCAATAGTTCATCTATTTGTTTCTTAACTTCAAGTAATTCGACACCAGATATTCTATATGCTTTCTTATAGATAGGTGCAGTTCCAGGTACTAGTTCAATAGAAAATTCAATGTCACGTTCAGGTGGCATACCTGGCAACGAATCTGGGAAGACATCCGGAAATTCTGACACTACTCTGATGTTCTCCAAGGCTTTGGCATCAATAGCATTAACTCCTACTTGAGGCGGGTCTATCAAAACTTCCATGTTCTCCCCGGCTGGCGTAGTCAAAGTCACTTTCCTCTCAGCACATGAGATTACCCCGTTGTATCTTTGCAGCCAATTTATACCCAGGATAACATCTACTCCTTGTGCTTTCATAACTATTAATGATGCTAGAAAATCTACCCCCCTTATTTTAATAGATGCATCATCACAAGCGAACTCGGATCGCATGCTTCCCCCAGGTGAACTAACTAGCATTGTTTTTACCATCTTTATCATAGGCAAATTATACCTCTCTACATGCTGAGCGGTAACGAAGGAATGCGTAGCACCAGTATCGAATAGTACTAAGGCGGGTTGGGAGTTGACCAGGAACGTACCTACGACAGCATTTGGACCTTCCTGGGCAGCCTCCGCGGTGATGTGGTTGATCTTGGCGTGGCTGGAAGCTTGGTTGGGGGTGCTCGCCTTCGAACTCGGTTGCGGTGTCTGTTGCGGCGTCCCTCTATATGGGCATTGCTTAGACTAGTGACCTGTTCCTCCGCATTTGAAGCAATTTGCACTTCCCGGTGGTACTGGCGTGCCTGTCTTCACTGGGGTACTGGTAGGAGTTGGTTGGCGGGGAGCTTGATTGTTTGAGCGCTGCATTTGGGGATTGTTCTGCTGAGACTGATAGTTCGGGCGCTGATAGTTGCCATTATTGTTGTAGCGCTGGAACTGGGGCTGCTGCTGTCCGGAGTTCTGTGTAGGACGGTGCTAAAAATTCTGCGACCCAGAAAACCGCGGGCGGGTGTTGCTGCTAGATTGCTGCGCCTTCTGTTTGCGCTTCTTTTCCTCCATCTCGCGACGAGTATTCTCCGTCACGATAGCTCGGTCTATCAGGTGCTGGCAGTTAGGAAAGGTATGGTTCATAAGCTGGTACCTGAGTGGATCGACCAAGCCTTTGAGGAAACGGTACTGCTTCTTGGGGTCGGTGTTAACCTCCTCTGGACAGTAGCGGGACAGCTGTAGGAACTTGTCTCGATACTCACTGACGGTCATGGTGCCCTGGGTGAGTGCCAGGAACTCTTCTTTCTTCAGTGACATCACACCAGCTGGAACATGATGCGCTCTGAACCTCTCTGTGAACTCCTGCCAGGTAATGGTGTTGGGGTTATTATGAGCCAAGCGGTACGATTCCCACCATTGTTGAGCGGCACCCCGTAGCTGGTGAGGGCCGTAGAGGACTTTCTCCTGGTCGGTGCACTGAGCGATGTCCAGCTCCCGTTGTATTGCGCGGAGCCAGTCTTCTGCATCCATAGGATCGGCAAAGTGAGTGAACACAGGTGGGTGTCCCTTCATAAATTCTGCGCGTCTGTCTCGCGGTTGAGGCGGTGGTGGCGGGGGTGGTTGCTGCTGCGCCTGGTGCATGGCTGCCACTGCTTGACCGAGAGCTTGTATCACCTGGGTCTGGTTCATGATCAGTTGTTCCATAGTCATTGGTGGCGGTGGATTTGGGAGTCCTCCTTCTTCGCGACCTCCTCTACCTCCGCGGCCACGACCACGTCCACGTCCTGTACTCATCTGATGGACCAAATATACCATTAGCACTTTTTTTTCCGACCATACATCTCATTCAACGTTAGTAACCAAGACAGATGAGATAAAGATCTGAACGTATATATGGATAGAGCAAGCCTTTCCCCAAACTAACTAACTTTATTAAACTTATTAAGCATCCAACCAAAAGACTAAGTTGTGGACATCACCCCACAACTTAAGCACTCATTACAAAGAACCAAATCATCCATAAAACACAATCATAAGCAAACGAGCACACTGTTGATCGTTCTAAGCCTAACCGAACTAACTAATCGATACTAATAGAACCTATTACAAAAGGGATAACATCCTAGTCCTCATGATGCCGTATATAGGTCCTAGCTTCCGGATCGTTGTAGCGGGCCTTCTTCCTGCGCGGAGCATCAGCAGGGTCTTCTACAGTTTCTTCTTCCGCGAGCTCAACGCCATGTGCAACCCATGCTCGAAGCTTCCAGTTCTCGTACCTCACCATGTCCAACTCGTCCAAGGTGGCGTTGTAGTCGGTGTTGAGGGTAGCAAGGTACTCAATAGTAGACTCCAGGCGTGGGTTCTATTCTGCCTCTGGGTTGGCGATCCAGGCATCAAGTCTTTCGACCGAACGGCAGGGGTAGTACCGGCGTGAAGTGATGGCCATATCTTCACGGTGTGCGTGGCACAGCGTCGTCAAGGCCTCCCTGGCAGCATCACTGATGGCGGCTTCATGGCTGTTGCGGCGAGTAGGTGCGTGCATGACGTGAATGTTCCGGCGGGATCCGAACTCGTCCGGGATGCTGATCTCCACTGTCATGTCCCAATCATCATGTAGGACGGGATGGCGGTAGCGAGTCCCCACATAGGTGATCCAGAACTGATCGTAGTGGAGCATCTCCAGCGTCTCTCTCAGCATCCGAGGAACAGGCAGCGGGTAGTCGAACCAGCGGTGGGTAGTGGTGACCACGGGTCCAGCTTCATCGTCGTCCTCATCATCATCCGATGGGGGTGCGTCACCGTCATCTGGATCTTGTTCTGGGTGTTCAGGGTCAACAGCTGGGTCTTCTGGATCCTCCTGGGGTTGCTCCTGCGGCGGCGCCGAAGAGGGTACTGGTGGCTGCACCTCTAAGGGTTCTTCCTGCGGCACCTCTCCTGGTTCATCTTCGGACAGCTCAGGGACAAGTTCTTCTGGGTCCTCCTCCTCGGACTCAGTCAGGTCTACCTACTCTTGTGGCGGTGGAGAAGGTGGGGTTGCGGTAGGCAATCTGATCCTGTTGGGTCCGCCATAACCTCGTCCACCAACACGCATGCGGGCAGTGCGCTTGAAAGTCGACATCTGCAGGCCCACAACGTAAGCAAACGTAAGAAACAGTTCTATTATGGGATAGATAAGTAGATATAGAAAATCTTAATTGAAATAGACAAGTATGGATATCAAAATACCATATATTGCAAGTATTTGAATGGAGAAAGCAAGAAAAGGTAAGCAAAATCCTTAACAACGACCAGTTCTATTCTAGGCTTGCGTCCTACGGTCAGCACAGCTCTGATACCACTTTTGTCACACCCAGTTTTAGAAACAAAACCAAGTGCTAACCATGTATGTGCCAGGATCAGTTTAACCGCATACATAGCATAAACAAAAGTAATAACACAACCAGTACTTTAACTTAAGAGTAATAACCAATATTACAGACCATAAATGTCTTTAACGAAACCGAGTATCTGAACGAAAACGAGTTAACTAAACAACAGCGGAAGACGACCGTGATCCACAGGCAACTGACGGATGACACACCAGCCTAGAACTCGTCGTAGTCCAGGAACTCCTGGTTAGGATCACCACAACTTCCTTCTGGATCTGAGCAGCGGTTGCAATGGATGCAATGGATATAAAACAAGTAAGGATGAGTACATGACGCACTCAGCAAGTATTCCGTTTAGGATAAAAGTGGACAGGCTTTATAGTGGACAGGCATAGCAATTGCTTTTAGTTAGTCAAGTTTTAATTACTAGCAATGATTAGCATAACCCATCCCTTTATTATAAAGACAGTAAAACATATTAAAAAGATAAGCATGAACCATAACCATATCCATCATCATTACCATGATCAGCATGAGCCATTCACCTTGAACATGAAACTCTAATCTGTGAGGGTTCCAGGCCGCTCTTAACCGTGAGCACGGCTGATATATCAGTTTTAAACACTCTCGAGAGGTTGTACAACTTTACCCACAAGTCATGATTCCCAGTGTGCCCGAGGTTTGCAAAGCCCCATTTATTCATACCTTAGATGAATCGGCAGGGTTTCATTACGAGACCTTTACAAAGAATTCCTAGAGTTATGGCCCACTCGTTACAGGTTACTCCAGTTAACTAAAGATATGAGAGTTCCGTTCTAAAGGGTGACAAGTAAAAACTGCACCACATTGGCAAAGGGCAAAGTCCCATATCCCCCAGACCCCTCATACGCCATGTTTCAGGAAAGTAAGCCAAAACTCTAGTTCATCTAATTAATCAGTCAAGCCCAGTGCCCATGTGAGTCTTATGGTTGTACTGTTTTCCTGGGTGGTCGCTCGGCGAACCGATCCTTAGGGTGAAGCACTTGAGCAAAACCAACAAAAACATACCCAAGTCTCCATGTTGCTAAAACCAACCTTTTATCATCAGGTTCATCATTACTTGATCAATATTAGCAACATAAGTAAAGTGAGTTGGGCGGAAGCAATTAATTTACAACATCACAGCCCTCCCAGGTTATAAAACATGTAAAGGTATATGAGGCTAGATATCCTTATTAGGCGCATGCAAAATTAGGCTCTAGATCATGTGATTAAAGTAAAATAGGTCATAGGTCAAAGAATTCTTGCCTTCCTCAGCAAAAACTTGCTTAGGAACTTCCCAAGTTGGATTTTCAGCAAACTCGGACGGAACGTCGGCTACACGTTGCATACATACAAGCAATGAGCATTAACTGACTAAAACAGTACATCAAACATCATGAACAGAGGTTAAAAAGGTTTTAGAATTAATCTACACATTACTACGATTCCGTAGGTTCAAGAATCGTTCAAATCAGAGTTAAAACGCAAAAGTTATGCATAAAATAAGTTTAAGGGCTTAAAATAAAAGAAATTTGAAACCCCGGGTGCTAAACTGCGAAAACCAGGGACCTATCCGTGAAAATTTGGACCGCGGGTTGATTCTCGGAAAACTCAGGGGTTCTTTTGCAAAACAGCGAGGGAGACCGGGGTTGACCGGTATGTGACCGGGTCGCGAGGCTTCCAGGCCGTTGGATCTGGATCGGACGGTCAGGATTAGATCGGGTGGTGGGAGAGAGAGACGGCGGCGGGTTCCACCGGCGTCGGGCAATGGGCGCAGCGGAGGGTCACCGGAGACTCGCGAACTCCGCGGTTCCGGGGCCTAGGGCTAGCGGGGAAGGATGTGTGAGCTAGCAGAGGCTACGGCGAAGCGGGGCGAGCGGCCTGGGCGGCGGCAGATCGGCCGGAGGCGGCGGGCGGCGGAGCGGGGCGGAGGCGGAGCTCCGGCGAGCAATCGCCGTCGAGCTAGGGGGTAATCGAGGGCGAGGGTGAGCTAGGAAGGTTCCTCACCTCGGTGCGAAACCCCTGGTGTAGGCGTGGTCGACAGAGAGGCGGCGACGGCGTGCGGCGACGTGCGGTGGCGACCGGTGGCGTCCTGCGTGAACCGGCGGCGGCACGGCGAGGTCAAAACGATGACACGAGATGAAAGAAGGGTCGGGATTAAGCGGTTAAGGGTTCTACCTTACTACGAAGCTCGGGGACTATACCTCGTCGGCGGAGGCGGCTTGCAGAGGCGAATCCCGATAGTGAACTCTGCGGTGGCGCGGCGCGCGAGTGCACGGGCTAGGGCACAAGGCGGCTAGGGTTGAGGGCGCTTGGTGGCTGCGGACGTCGAGATCGGGCGGCTTATATAGGGGCGGAGTCCAAGGCTTGCGGGAGGGGCAAGGAAAGGGCGGCGCGAGGGAAAGTCCGGTTCCGGCCGGACATCGTGTCCGCGTCGGACTCTGTCCGCGCGCGCACAGAAGGAAAGGGAGAGGTGGGGAAAAGGAAGGCAAGGCGTGGCGGGCGCGCGATCCTCGGAGCTGGGACAGGGAAGGAGGAGCGCGGGGTTGGACCGAGGCCGCGGCGTAGCTCGAGCGTGGGCTTGAGCTCGTCCATCGAGCGTCGGACCGAAAAGGAAAGAGGGAGGAAGCTGATGACAGGCGGGGCCCACCTGTCGGCGCCGTGAGAGAGGGAAGGCGCGGGCCGCCTTCCAGCTGGGCCGGCGCGCGCTGAACCGCGCGGCACGCTGGGCCGCGGTGAAGAGAAGGAGAAGGGAGGAAGGGGCTGGGCCGGCGGCGGGGTTGGGCCGAAAGAGGGAAAGGAAAGGAAAAGAGAAAAAAGGAAAAAAAATTCCCCGGGTTGTTCGGAGTTTGGAAAATTTTGGAGAGATGCAAAAGGTTTTGAATTCAAACTTTGAACACTGCAAATCATCCAATAAAATATGTAAGGGCATGAATGCTCACACATGTGGTTCCTATGTCTTATTTTAGTTGATTAATATTTGAAATAAACAAGGCACTATAGTGTCATGCATAAATAAATCAAACCCTGGCAAAATTAACTTAGTTTAGGAAGAGATTTTCATATAGCAAAAATTAGGGTGTTACAGTACACTAATTACTCCAAGGGCTTTAGTGGTAGTTGAATTGATATTACCAACCATTACTAATTCTTTTAGTATCGGTTGGTGTTATATAGATTATTAGAAGTTAGTGACATCAAGGGGTCCTAAAAGCTATTTTGGAGACCGCAACCGTTACAGCCCGAGCACAGGCTGAGACATTTGTTGTATATATATGTGGTGGATGGATACTAAATTCTCTAGTAGTGCTATAGGGAGTCCTCATCGGTTTTGATTTTGCCTATGCCTCATGCACGAAGTGGATCTCCAAGTCTAGTCACAATTTGCTGCTAGCTCTATATTGTCAATTTTTGTGTTGATATGCTATCCATTGTTGCCAGTATGATTTGGGTTAGGTGGCTTGTGGTGAAATCATTGCACTGCTCTTGCCAGTGCCGAAAAACACTATATGCCTGCCAGCATATTTCACCGTGTTATAGGCATTGTAATATCCTCTTTGCCCTATGGTCTTGCCAAGCGAACCCTAGGTCTATCTCTCGAAAGTTTTCTGATATTTATATGACAATGGCATGTTTGGAACCATTCCATTCTTGTCATCCATCTGATCTTCTGCATAGCATTGTCATTGGCCCTTTGTTGGGAGGATCATGGCAACCGCAATAATGTTCATTTCCCACATGTTGTCCACTATATGTTTTTGGTGGAACTTTGTTATCCGAGTTTACCTCGATCTGTCTCATATGCACTGTGGGGAGGGGGGGGGGTTTGTTGCCGTTGGATCATGGCGGGACAAATAATGTTATATGTCACTTTCTTCTGTGCTTTCAATACCTACTCGTATGGGTTCAAAAAAAATGTCTACTCATATGCCGCAATCTCTATATATGTGGCCCTTGGAACCATGCACCCAAGGCTCCTGTCCATGTTTTGTCACTGCACTTGTGCTCTTCTTCTTAATGAAATACATGCTCAGCCTTGTACTTGTAAGAAACAACACTGACGCACGATATTCTCCCTTTGGCCCTGGATTCAATGGTAAGGAGACCAGGATGCCCTGGGAAGTGGGAAGTGGGAAGTGTTAATGAGTCTTCTTTAGCTGTTTGTGCATCAAGGTGACAATGCAGTATATGGTCCATGCTCACTCTATCTATTGCCTTCCCGTTCCCTGAACTCTTCTCAACATGTGAAATATGACAAATGCTAATCTAAATGCATATTCTTCTTCTCATCTTCTCGACTTTTTTATCTGCTCCCCTTTTCTATCAACTTCCTAGGCTTGTGGTGCTGTCAGAGGTGGTAAAAGGCCCACAAATTTTGTCTAAAAAATTGAAGGGTCGAGCTAAAAAGAACTGGATCATAATCCTATTCATTTTATAGATTAAAATCACCAAGGTTTAATTGGATTGTGATGAGACATTTGGATCAAGAACACTACCACCCCTAGGTGTCACACATACCAATGGTCATGGAGTGACTGAGGGAAGTACAACTAGCATGGACGATATAGGAATCAAAACCTAGTAGTATATGTAGGATACGATAAAGTGGTTTGGAATAAATTCTAACTTGGTAAAGTAAAAATATTTCTTTCCACGCTGCGAAAAAAATTGTTACAAGCAAGAGATGTAGGGTTCATTTTGCATTGAGGGACTAGTAAGTAAACAATTATTTCGTTCATTCACATGCAAACAGTCCAGAAAAAAATGTGTATATATACAAAGTTTGAAAGGTGAGAATGGTAGGGTGGAAAATATAGTTTTGTATTATTCAGGCATTGAAAAGACACTAATAATAATGATCTTGACCCAACTGGACAACTGGTAGTAGTTCGTACTGTTTTTTTTTTCAGCCATCCCTATTCATCTTATGATCATGCTGGACCTCCCTGTATGGGTGATCAATGCACTTGGCAAGTGACACATGGGTTTTTTATGGACATGCCAGGGTAATGCTAAAGGAGGTAATTGTCTCAACTTGTGGGAGAAGGTTAATTCAAAGACCTTTATGTTTTGGCAGTCTTGTGGTTCTCAACCTTGAGTTAATGGGTTGGGCTTTGAGCATTTATTGGTTTTGGCTGATTAAAATGGATTCTGATCGCCCTTGGGCTAGTCTACCTAGTCAAGTGGCACGCAATGATGAAGCCCTCTTTGCTGTTGCTGTAGATATCAAGGTTGGAAATGGTGAGGATACGTTCCTTTGGACCGACTGGTGGCTGAACCACTGAATGCTAGCAAAGTTGCTGAGTATTAGCTCTATAATATTGTTAAGTTGGTTTCCAAGAAAGCAAAGAAGTGTTGAAGAGTGTCTCAAGATCTAAATAATAAAGATGGTTTCAGACATCAAAGGGACTCTCTCAGTTCAGGTGATAGTTCTGAAAATTTGGCAGTTGATTGATGGTTTGAATTTACAGCTAGACCTTATAGATCAGCATGTTCGGAAATTCACTCGTTCAGACCTGTACACAAGTAAATCAGCGTTCTGTGCTTTCTTCAAGGAAATCTTGGGCTCCTTTTTAGTCCAAATTCTTGATTTGGTAGGATGTCAAGAATAGATGTTGGGTGGCGGATCGTTTGTCTAAAGTATAAACGTGGGCTGCCACATCCTAGTGTTTGCCCCCTTTGTGACCGGGGCACCAGGCAGATGAGACAATGAAAGCACATCCTAGTCTATTGTGTTTTCTCTTGTGATTTATGGGCATTCTTTCTTCATGCTTTGGGCATGTCCTCTGTTGCCCTCCAGCCTAATGAGAGAAGTTTCACTGGTTTGTGGTCTCAAGTAATCAATAGCGTGCCTGAAGAGATGAAAAGGGGGCTTAACTCCTTATCCTTTTTAGTTGGGAGCTCCGGAAACATAAGAATGCTTGTGTGTTCACAGAGGTAGATAATAAGGTCGGTAGGATTGAACACTTGAGTCAACCACGGCTTATATTTAAATACGGAGGGAGTATTAAATTTTCAGTACATAGTTTAAAATATTATTGAATGACATGATTTTGCAACACCAATCTATATACCACCTAATATCTATTAAAAAACAAATTGATTCTGTAATCCAATCTCTCTTATCAGATATTTGGATCCGGCTGCTAGATTTTGTGTACAGGTTTCCACGGTAAGTAATAATATTTTGAAATTAAAAATTTGTTCCATAGCAAGTGCTGTTTTAGAGATTAGTTGCCATTAAACCACAAAAGTTAATATTAGTATATTAAACAAGAGCATGTGCGTCATATTCTTCTGTCTTTAATCTGTACTAAAAATCACTTAGGGCCTGTTTGGAACGCGGGAAAACTTCTCCATTCCTGCGTTTTTCCTGTGAAATTGAACTGATTCCTGTGAAATTCCTGTGTAATTCCTGTAAAATTTCTGCGTTCCAAACGGGCCCTTAGTATTTTAGAACGGATGAAATACTTTCCATAACCTCCGCTTCGGGCTGAGATGCTCTGCAGTTCATAGGTTTGTATTTGGGCCACTGATGAACCACGGATAAGAGGGCCTACGTGCAGTAACCCAACCGCACCTGCTGTAACTTGACTAGCTGTATATAAACCCATCCCTCGGCTTCTCGCTCCTTCACACTACGAGCCTACGAGCTATATGGCGCCAGAGCCTATGCTAGCTAGCCTACCACGCTGCTTAGAGTGAGGCTAATAAAAAAAATAGCAACAGCATATATATGTGTCATATCACATAATAGTTTGGTGTTTCTGTAGTGCCTGCGACTAATACTTAGCCAACATATTAATACCACAATGTGTCTTAGAACATGTGCTTCAGCTGCCAGTCAGTAGTCTGCTCATTTCTCCTTGCTCTACTCTTTCTTTCAACTCAACATAAATATAACATGACAATTTTTATAGTCTGCTGATATAGTCTTATAATACTTGCATTTAAGCAAACTCTATCATGGTCGCGTGGACGGCGAGCGCGCGACCCGCGGCCTGCTCCACGTGCGCCCCCACGGGCTGCTTTGCGCGCTTTGGCCTGTGTGCGCCGCGCATCCCACGTCCAGGCCCGTGCTCCCCGTGATCTGCGTTCCCATGGCCTGCTTGGTCCACGTCTCTAGCCACGCACCACTACGGGAGTTAGGCCTTCGATTGTCTCCTCGTGGCTCTAATTTGCACCTCGTTTTGCAATAACTTACAGGGTTTTTCAATCAACTATGTATATAATTTTGTAGTTGTTTTTGCACATAACTTTTTCGTTATAGGTATTGCACAACTTCCTACACAAAAGAGAAGAAAAAGATAACTTGCTAATTTTTATGCCATCTTTTTACACATAACTTGCTGATTTTTTTTATATGACATGGTTTTCAAAAAAACAATTTAAAAGAAAATAACTTTTTGCTGCACATAAACTTGTTGTAAAATATCACACAACTTGCTACAAAAAAAAATTACAACTTGCACATACACAACATAATCATATGAACTTGTCACAATAGAAAGTTTTTTGCTATGAAATACTACGAGTTTTCTACATAATCATATGATTTAGCTAAAAATTATATAACTTGCTTTATAATCACGTAAATTTGCCACAGTAGAAATTTGCTACAAGATCCCAAGAACCTGCTACATAATCATATGAACTTGCTACATAATTACATAAACTTGCCACAAAATAACTTGCTACATCTTTCATACGTAACTTACTACATCGTTTCGTATATAACTTGCTACACGTCGGGAGCGTCGGCACCAGGGTATCCGCGGAGATGATGGGGCGGAGCGGCCTCATGCCGGAAGACAACGGGGTGGTGTGGCCTCATACCGGGAACGACGGAGCAGCGGTCGGTGGCGATGTGGAGGCAGCCGGTGCAGCCACGCTGATGGCTGCGGTGGCTGTTGGGGACGGAGGAGATGGAACAGCGGAATTGCGCGGGCCGAGGAAGGAGACGCCATGGATGAAGAGGTGGTTGGCGGAGGGGCGGCGCGGCTGGTGATGGAAGGACATGCGGTTGGGATGGGGTCGCATGCCCGTTGCGCAATAACGTTGTCCTAAAGATTAATTAAAGTCCCATCCGATATGTTCTGTATTCTCAATTTCCAATCTTTACATATTTGAAAAGAATTGAGGCACAACGAGATTATCACTACTGCAAAAAGTTACAATAGAAGCGGTGAAAGAAACCCTACAGGATCGGTTTTACGAAGCGTTTCTATTCGTGGGTTCCTGCAGTGGCATTCATCGTAAAAGCGGCTCGAGGACCGCTCCTGTAATATCCTTAACAAAAATGGGCCATGTTTTGAGCCACTCCTGCTGAGGGCTTTATAGGAATGGTCCATGTTTACGGCCGCTCCTGTGAATCCAGGCAGGAACGGTTCAAAATATCCAACAATGCTGCTGTCTATTAAAAATAAAAAAGCGTTGTCCGCCCGCTGTTTCTCTTCTCCATCTCGGTGCTCTGCCGTTTATCTTCTCCGTCCTAATCTGTTGCGCTGTCGGTTTGGTCTGCAGTGGACTACAGATCCAATCCACACAAATTGATTGAAGTCACAAGCAATTTGGCCCGGTAGCGAGTACTACTCTGTATTTAAACAACAAAACTACAAGGAACAAAGAGAAATCAAGGACAGAAGACGCCGCTATTGGCAGCGATGGCAGCGCATGGAAAGCTGGATCTGGAGAAGACGCAGCACCAGCAGCCGGCGTTGATCTTGCATGCGAGCTCCGATGCTGCCGTGGCCGACTCCGCCCCGCCGCGTGCCTCCACTTCAGCCTCCATCTGTGATGCCCCCGCGCCCATCTGCGCTACTGCCGTGCGCCCCGCCGCTCGCAGGCCGCGTCAGGCCACCTCGCGCTCACGCCCGGCTGGAGATTGAGGATCTCGCTGGAGCTTGGACCCGGGGGCGCATGGGGACGACACCATGGCACTTGGTCTTGTGCTCCACCGGCCGGAGAGGAGGGAGCAGAGGACCGGCGGCCTCGCGGATCCATGGCGGGCGATGCTGGCGAAGCTTGGTGGGGGCGCCATTGATGAGATGCTACTGCTGCGCACTGGTTGTGCTTGGAGAAGCAGTGGCGGCCGGCTTCCTTGGAGCCGGAGGAGAAGCTGCAGTGCAAGAGGGTGGGGAAAGTGGAGGTGGTTGGACTTAGGAGCCGACTGTGGGAGTAAATAAAAAAGGAAAGGGATGTTTTGATTTATCTGGTAGGTGGAAACGCGACGCCACAGTGCTTTTCTGCCTGCTGGGTCCGTTCTTGCCGCCGCCGCAGCCGCCGCTCGGTGGCGTGACGGATCTGGAGACGACGACATCAGCATGCACCATTGAGGCCGTGAGGCCAAGCACATCTTCGTGGTTCAGAGGCAACAGCTTTCTCAGCCGCCGTCCGCAGCTTCGTCCGGTCCGCCACCTTCGAGGTCGGCGGCTACGACTGGGCCATCCGCTACTTCCCCCGCGGGGACGGCGAGGGCGCCACACTGGGCGACTACGTGTCCGACTTCGTGGTGGTGGTGCTCAGTGCTCCTGACTCCGGGCGCCGAGACACGGGCATTGTGCGACCTGGCCCTAGTCAGCTGGCGCCTCAGCGTGCCGGATCTGGTGTCGCGGACGGAGCCCGCCATGTTCCGCCACGGCGGCGGCGGCCGCCGCCGCGCTCCGTGCCTGGGGTCCAGCATGATCGCCGAGAGGAGCAAGCTGGAGGAGCCAGTGTCACCGTACGTCCGCGAGACAGCATCCAGATCGAGTGCGTAGTCACTAGTCACCGTCTTCAAGTTCAAGAAAGCTAGCCCTTCGCCTCCATCCCCGGCGGCGGCGGCAGCCGCTCACATCGTCGTGCCGCCAACTCTGAGCCTGTCACAGGATCTTGCCCACCTGCTGCAGACAAAGAAGGAGCCGATGTGACTTTCAAGGTCGATGGAGGGGTTCTAGCCGGCGCCGCACATGCGATCATGCTAGCAATGCGCTCTTCAGTTTTCTGGGCGGAGCTGTACGGTCCGATGAAGAAGGAGCACAGAGAGCACAAGCACATATCCATCAAAGACATGCAGCCTGACGTCTTCAGGGCATTGCTTCACTCCATCTATACCGACGCCATGTTTCCAGGCCTGGACGATCTTGACAGGGATGGGCGCAAAGAATTCATCAAGCATGCGAGAGGACTCTGTGTGAAAGCCTTACCATTGCCACTGTGGCGGATCGTTACGATGTGCAGGGACTCAAGTTCATCTGCAAGAGGACTCTGTGTGAAAGCCTTACCACTGCGACTGTGGCGGATATGTTTGCATTGGCCGACCGGCACAGCTGCAGTAAGCTGCGAGATGCGTGCGTTGAGTTCGTCACATGTTCGGATACGTTGGCTGATGTTGTGGCAAGCAAAGGGTACCGTCACCTCAAATCAATGTGTCCTGATGTCATGATCGATCTCTTTGAGAAGGCAACTGAGTCTCACAAAATTCACGATGCATAACTGACAACTATTGTTAGATGATCTTGAAAATACTGAACCTTTGTTGTCTCATAGACTCATACTGAATGAGTGAACATGCTCAGCTTTGCCGGCCATGTGCAAATGTATGGCGTATCTCTCCTGAAGAGTTTAAGTTGGATGATCATGGTTTGCTGAGATGTTTACAAATGGAAGACATCTTGCTTTTGCAATGGAAATTTTTTTCATATGCATCATGAACTTCTGATGCTATCAACTTACAGCCATTGACGACTGAGTGTTTTAATGTGGAACATTTATGTTTAGATTAACCAGCAATGTGTACGTACATGTGGATCTCGTTAAGAGTTGTATTTTTTTCGAGCAGCAAAGTAGTCGGTTTCTCTTCAAATCTTGCAAATGAATGCAAAATATATATTTTCAGAAATTACTAGGCCACCACTCAATGGGTAACAGGATGAAAGTATGGAAGCGTTACTTCGGCGGTTCTCGGCCGGACTAGTTTCTTATGGAACAAAATATGGCTGAGCTAGTGTGCTTAGTACTTGCCTGCACTTCAAGTTGCAAATAGCCATGTTATGGCCGCCGGTCCCAACAGTAACCTGTGCTTGTCCTTTTTATCCTGTCTTATTATTATATATATTTATACATGTAAATGTTTATTTACTTTTTTTCCAGGCACCATAGTGGTTAGGTCATCGATCTTGTTTTATTGCTGTGCTAGGTTTGTGCCCATGGGTTGCTATGGGGAAAAATTATATTGTAGAAGAATGAAATGCAAAGTGATCAAGTTTTACGAGGAAATCAAGAATAGAAAACTGTGTTTGGAAAATTGCCATGCTATGATCCTTCTAAATGCGTAAAGTGCTTTGTTAAAACATTTAAACATTGAAAAAGAATACGAGACCAAGATGAAAAATTGTTGAATCATAGTAGCCACTAGCCATTATCTTATCACACTCATTCTCTACATAAAAAGAAACAAATGATTCATTGGCCACTCAAGCAAAGATACCGTACCATATAACATCATTGTTCTCTTTCTCCATCATTTTGTTAACTTATAAAGTTGAACACCACAAAAAGATCATGAGCATATCTTTCAGCTAGCATAAAAACTGTGAGCATCAAAATTCTTCTGAAACACCAAAGCTTAGTTTGTTGAATTAGCATAATGTTCTATTGGAACTTTACCATAGGAAAACAAACGTGCATCTACAAGCCTAATAGTCTACCTATTTCAAGAATGCTTAGTAAAAAGGAAGCAAGATCTCCAAGGCATGCATGGAGCCATGGCCTTGGCTAGCCGATCCACAGTGGCTAAGCACAGCCATTCCCTAGTGTGGATCCCAGGTCCTTCTCCGCACACAAATGCTAGGTTGATTGAAAATCGATGGGGATGAAGAGACGCAATGTCATAGAGCCATATCACCGGCTAAGCCGTTCAAGGTGTGGCCTCGATCACATGGTTAGCGGATGTACAACAATGTGTACGAGGCATATCATAGTGGTGGAAAAGTGTGATGCCTCAGGACATCCCACGGCCGAGGTCAATTACAAATTAACCAATGTTTTGGTCACCCTTTGGACACTTCTCATATACACTTTGTTTGGCTGCATCCTTTACCGCCTCAAAGTGCTCTAACCCTTTCGCATTCCTATGTATGCATCACATCGGCCTCAAAGTGTTTTAGCATCTCTGCAATGCCGTCCTGATCTTTATCAATGTCATCATCGCACAAATCACCGATACTATCAGCAGATATGCTAGCATAAATAACTTCATTATTGTCGACACCATCAACAACAAACATATCAACATCATCGTTAGGTCCTTCTCCGCACACAGATACTAGGGTGATTGAAAAACATGGGGATTAAGAGAGGCAAATTAGCCATATCACCAGCTAAGTCGTTCAAGGTGTGGCCTCGATCGCATGGTTAGCGGACGTGCAGTAGAAGGCACAGCGTAGTGGAGGAAAAGTGTGATGCGTCAGAACATCCCACAGCCAAGGTCAATTACAAACTGTAGCACAGACCAATGTTTTGGGCACCCTTTGGACTCCTCGTATACACTTTTCATGGCTGTATCCTTTTTACCGCCTCGAAGTGCTCTTAACCCTTTCGCATGCCTATGCATGTATCAGATCTGCCTCAAAATGCTTTAGCATCTCCTCAATATCGTCCTGATCTTTATCATTCCATCATTGCACAAATCACAGATACTATTAGCAGATATGATAGCACAAACAACTTGAATATTGTCGACACCATCAACAACAAACATATCATCATCATCACGCGCATCGTGGAATAATTCTTCATCGAGGTCCTCTTCGTCAGAAATGAACTCATATGTGATCTTTTCCTCACTCTGACAGACCCAAGTGCAGCGGCGGAGGACCTGTTATGGCGGCCTATGGCGCGCGCCATACCTAAAATGAGTGAAGGTCACCTGTATACTCGTATATTCTATTGCCTGGCATTGTCTGCACTCTACAACGTCATCGATGGCCTATGAAAAGCAACGTAGGCATACTCGTATATTCTATTGGCTGGCATTGTCTGCACTCTACAACGTCCTCCATGGCCTATGAAAAGCAACGCAGGCAGTAGAAAAATGAGGAAAACACATCAGCGTAGAGTCAAATCGCTGAGTCGCTATCAACAGACCTGTCCGACTTCAGCGGCTTTGCAGGAGCAAGGCGAGTTGCAGTACTTGTATTGACTGCAGAGTGCATGTGCATTACTCTGAATTGATTAGCATATGGTATATTGGTTTATTTGTTTAGTACTTAAGCTTTTTTTCCATTTATTTCATTAGTAAATCGTTGATTAATTTAGGAAGCACCAAGGTTTGGTGAAAGCATTAAAGTAAAGAAGGATAAAAATAGAAATGACAAAGCAAGTGCCATAACCTATTGCAATTCGCACTTTATTTACAAGACAAAAATTTGTATATGTAATAATTTTTTTTAATTTGAAATCTTGTTTTTTTTAGAGAAAAGCTAAAACACAACCGGGTGATTGGATCGATTCCATCACCCGGCTTCTTCACCGCGCTTGCCTTCTCCTCCATTGACAGCGCAGCTCCGACGCCTCCTCTCTCCCTACGGCGCGACCCCTACCTCCGACCTCCTCTTCCTCCGGCGTCGCACCCCCCGCGCTCCCATCTCCTCCTCCCGCCGCCTCCTACCGCGGCGGCGCTCCTTCTCTGCCGCGCGCTTCTCCTCCCCTGCCGGCGCAGCCCCGCCGCCTCCTCTTCCCCCAGCGGCGCGACCCAAGCTCCCACCTCCTCCTCGGACGTCGGCCCCCCTCCCCGCGCTCCCGGCCCCGTGCGGCCGATTCCTCGTCCCCCGGCGGCGCGGCCCCGCGCCCACCTCCTCCTCCCCCGGCGGCGCGGCCCCGCGTACCTACCCCCTTCTACCCCGGCAGCGCGCTGACCGGCGGCGGAGGCGTGGCGGGATGCCGGCGGGAGGGGCAAGGTGGCGGATCTGGTGACGAGCGGCGGGGTGGGGTGGCCGGGGGATGAGGTAGGGGCGAGTTACACTGTAATTACAGTGTACATACACTGTAAGTACAGTGTATGTATACTGTAGTTACAGTGTAATCGTGGCCATCCATCTCAGATCCAACGGCCAAAAATTCATGTGTTGAAATGCTTTCCAACACCTGGTTGATGGATAGACAGACTCTTTTTTTACGTGCCATCAACCTCGCCACACCTCAATTTTATTCCATCCTCCGCCACTGCCCAAGTGTGGTAGTCCTTAACAAACCCATTAGCAATTACGCGGTAACTAATGGTCATCTCGTTTCATGAAACCTTTAGATTCTTGCAACTTTTACATGGATAACACATACCACGAGCCTTCTGATTCCTAGCACGTTTCTTCGCATCTTCGGTAAATTTATCCAGTTCAATGCGGAAAGATTTCTTGGCACGGTTCTTGTTGTACATCCATTCCAGATCATGATGGTCCATCCTCTTGTCACACTTCAGTGTAATATAATTAAGAAACAATCAGACTTTATGCATGGCACCATGAGAGTAATAAGAAACAATGAGACGGTCACTATCTAATGCCATATATATTTAAATATGCATAATCTAAAAACATAATGCAATATATTTTTACATTTTTATAAAAAACATCTAAAGCATGGACATTACGGAAATAGCAAGTCAAAGTGTATAGAGCTTGCTAGAAATCTAGATCTAGAATTAGGAACAATTGGGAATTTATTTTCCTATTTCATCCAAAAATTCCTAAATCAATAGAGAGCTAGCTAAATTGGCAATGAAATATACAAGACGACCTAACCATCCACTAAATTAGTAAGCATAGGCAAAAATATATGGGTAGACATGACCTAAATGAAGGGACAAAAAATTTGCACCACATACGTGAGGGAGAAACTACATATATTCTTCTCGCCGACCCACAGTAAATTATTTAGTAAAAAACAATACAAAGCCCATACGAAGTGTAGGCTAACCTCAAAGGCCTTGGATCTGCAAAGAAAAACAAATCAAAACCTCTCCCATGTTTCCTTTTCTTGGACGCCATTAAAGGCTCTCCTCCTCGGGGTACAATCGCGAGCTGGAAGAAGGGAGGGGTTTATATACGGTGATTTTAAAGGCAGGCCATACCATGTACCAGCCTTAAAAATGTATCTTGAGGGCGGCTTAAACTACGCACCACCCCTGAAAATAGTTATTAGGGGTGGTCCAAGGCAGTGTTAGCCTAAACGTTAAACCGTAAATGTTCACCTACTATTTAGCCATTATTCGGTGCTAACAGGTTGTTTAAATGGTGTAAATGGCCAAATAAAAGCAAACAGTGAACCATTGTTTAGCGTTTAAATAGGCTAAATGACCGTTTAGGTGAACAATCCAAGGTTTGGCCTGCCCCTAGAAATTTCGAAACCCAACGGCAATCTCTCATGCTTTCTTGACGAACACAAGCAGCACAGTGATAATTTCAAACACAGATTCAACACAAATTCACAAACACACATATAGATAGATGTTCCATAGCAAAGTTCACGAGAACGAGGAGTTCAAATATAATTACATTACTTAAACCTAACAGATAACAACTAATAATATATAAAGAACTACTCCCCAGATGACAACGAGGTTGAAGCTGCCACTGCATCCCAGTCCACATTGTCGGCGTCTTCGCCGGCATTAGCGGCGGCCGTGGCCGCCATATGCAACCAGAGCATGCGCCGCATGCAACCGCAGTTTGCACCGCCAGTGGAGGACGAGCAGTACGGGATGCGTCGGCCACCGCTAGAGCAGGACAAGCCTATGGATGTGTTGCTGCCGGAATGGTCGTCGTTGCTGTCGATGACGATCAGGTTGCCGAACGAGGACCCTGGGATGACGGCCGCGTGGCGCGCCGGTGGATCAGGGGCGGTGGCTCTAGAGCCTTCTCCCGGACTGGCGACGACAGCGGGCCATGGCGAGGATCGCAGTTAGGCTCGCGGTCCATCTAGCGAATGATGCGGAGGCGGCCATTGATGGGGTCGATCGACATGGGCGAGATGATCAGAGAGCTAGGCTGCACACGGAGAGAGGTGAGAGGAAGGTTGGAGGACGCAGTGCGCAGCGAGAGTGTGAACCGAGTGTGAGGTGGCGGCATTTATGTCTTAAGCGAACTACGTCAGAGGCGGTTATGTTGGGCCACGCAAGAATGTCCGTTCTCCAGTAGTGGAACGGTTATATGAGGATGATATGTGGGACTACACAAGAATGTCAGTGGTGGTCCATGTGGTCCATGTCAGAGGTGGAGGCAAAGACCGTCCCTGAAAATGGAAGCGGTCCATTATATGATCCATCCCATTTTTAAGGACGTGTGGTGGTATGGACGGTCACTGAAAATTGATTTTCAGGGGGTGGCCCTTGATCGTGGGACCGCCCAACCACCATTAGGGGGGTGTTCACGTCCACCTGATTGGACACAACACTCGTCGACCCACCCATGCTGTGCGCTATCATTTATTGGAGATTTCTATTTATCCACCGGATGATTTTGTTTCATATTTTCATTCACTTTTGTGTGCTTGTGATTGTTTTAAGGTTTGTGCATTGGCAACAAAGTGGGACGTAGTTGGCTGGTTCACATGATTAGGCTTCCCTCATATATGGCCCATTCTCACATCTTTTCTTTTCGTTTTGAATCAATGCTTCGAGATGCAGAGATAGACGGCAACGGGCACTTGATGTTCTTCACTGACTCCGGCATCGTCATTCTCAAGGGGCGGAGACACCGAAAAGGAGGGAATGAAAGGGCTGTTAGAACCTTCATTCTGATTGCTTGCAGCTTCACTGACTTCGTCATTCTCAACGGGCACTTGATGTTCTTCACTGACTCCGTCATTTTCTATTGCTTGCAGCTTCAGCTTCTTGAAACGAGCATTGTAGAGGTCGATATATAGCCTGGGCTCCCTTGGAGCACGTACACCACAACCCAGCTTTCCTGCTGATCCGCTCGGCACCAAGCGCACGACGCGCCATGCTCGCGTATGACTCGCCCCTTGCCTCTGACGGATCACCACGACTCCCTAACATCCTCTGACTCCGTACGCGGCAACCTGCACACATGCATGCCTGCACCACTCCTAGGATCGCCGAACGATCCATCCGCACACGACGCACTCACGCCTCCAGGTTGCGGCATGCACACAACCGTCGCGCGCGCACACGCGCCGTCGAGCTACCTGCTAGCCGTGCACACACAGAGGCTGGGTTTATTCCTAACAAGGGCGTGTCTTCATCGGCGACTCCATCGCCGTCATTCTCGAGAGGGCCGGGGGCGCGCCCCTGTTGCCAGGTGGCCATAGCTCCGGTGCGGCGTGCTCTTGGATCCGAAAATGGTCGTGCTCTTCAATTTTTATTTGTGTTATTGGTCTTTTTTTTTTTGGTAAAGACTTCCTTCCGGCCACGCGTAGGTTTGTCTCATTGTACGCACATTCTCCTCCCATGGTCATTTCTCCTTTTCTCAACGTTATCCTTTCCCCACACCTCACACTCGGCTCTCTCCGCCGGCTCTCTCCCGCCCAGCCACCCCTCCGCCCTTTCCCTGCCGACGTTGTCTCCACTCCCGTCGCCTTTTAGCCACGGCTGCAGCCTCCTGCGCGCACGCACGAGGCCTACTGGCGGCCTCCTCCACACTCGTTCTCCTCGGCCTCCTCCGCAGGCCATGGGGCTCCCCGCCTATCTATCTTTCTGCTTTGCTCCTCTTCCCCTGCGCGCCCGCACCGGCCATGGTGCCCACCCTTCCCTCTGCCATGGCTGGATTTGCTCGGCCGCTGCGGTGCCATGGAGCCACACACCGACGTGGCCAGATCCGGCGGGCGCAGCCTGCGACTGCTGGATCCGGCGGGATGCGGCGACCCGGCGGCCTCCTCCATACTACTCCACGGCTCGTCCTCTCCCCGCTAGTCTGTCGTTGCTGCTGCACTCCTCCTCCCCTGCTCTTCCTCACCGGCCATGGAAGACGGCGCCCAGATCCAGGCTGCTGCTATGTTTGGAGGCGGCATCGCCGGCCATGGGAGCCGGATCTGGCCGGTGCCGCCGCCGCGCTCCTCCCCCACCCTCTCACCGGCCGCCGCCATCATCCGTTCGGCAAAATGGTGTTTTCAGTAGGCAAAATGATGTTTCTCCTTAGGCAAAATGGTGATTTTCAATAAGCAATTTTGTAGGTATTTCAATGTGCAAAATGGTGTTTTTGATTAGGCAAAATGATGGATTTTATTAGACAAAATGTTGGTTTCCGTTAGGCAAAAATGATTTCTGGATGGCTCTCGTGCTTGTGCATTTTTTTTGCCGTCCCTTTCTCTCTCCCCACTGGCCACCGCATCCTTTTTGCTGGCAGATCATGGCCATGGCTCGCATATGAGGTGAGAAGCAGAAGTTTTCTTATTTGAACCGAGCGTGTGGGTCATTTTTTCTATTTTTAGAGTGTGAGTGCGAAACAAACTTTTTACGGCTGGCCGTAAATTAGCCGCCTCCATTTTTTTTTTCCAATTTTTCAATTTCGCGTTGATCCATTGCGGACGGCTGTAGCTCCTGTGCAGGTGGCCGTAACTCCCATGCGGTGTGCTCTTGGATCCGAATGGAGAGGGAGTAAATGTTGAATCCTTGAATCACTTCTTGTTCACACTACACTAACTATGTACTCTAGATTGCAGTTTGGTTTCACTGGTAGTAAGGTGATTGATGTGTTTTTAGTTCATTTGTCATTCAGTGCAACGGTTAATATCTTCAATTACGTTGACCTCATAGTTTTTTTAATGTTTTGCTGTTATGTCATTCAGTTTAATTGCAAATTCTATCTGTAATTTCGTTCAGTTCATTTTTCATTCAGTGCTTGATCTGTCAGTGGCTTAGTTAGTGTTTTGCCATTGTTTCATTCAGTTTAATTGCAAATTCTATTTGTTTTCAGTTCAGTTCATTTGCCATTCAATGCTTGATCTGTCTTTCTTCAATTACATTGACCTCGTGGTTTAGTTAGTGTTTTTTTGTTGTTTCATTCAGCTTAATTAATTGCAAATTATATCTGTTATTATGTTCAGTTAATTTGTCATTCAGTGCTTGATCTGTCATTCTTTCCATAGTTTGTTAATATTTTCAATTAGAAAGAAGTCCAGATTACACCCCTAATGTCTTCAAAAAGTCCAGGTTTCAACCCTATTGTATGAAACCGGCTGGATCTCAACCCAAACCGCCCGAAACCAACCAGCCGCCCTGTTCCCTCCCCACACCGTGGTTTAGGGCCACGCTGGCTACCACTGCGGCTCTCCCCCGACCAAATAGCCGCACCCGGGCCTCCTTCCATTCTCTCTGTTCTATCCTCTTCCCCACCGGCCGCCACCGCCGCCACACCCGGAGGCTCCAATGTTGTCCTTTCCCCCTTCAGTGGGCATCTAGCGTGGTGCGACGGCCATGGAAGGAGCAGGATCCTAGTTCCGTCGATTTGAGGACAGAAGCGAACAAAAGGATAGTCACTGAATGCATGCATTCTAGATCCATTCGTTGCTTTTGCATTGGATTAGAGAGTAAAGGCTGAATGCGTTGTTGTTATTCCTAGATGAATTTGAACACACTTGCTGTTAGATTCCATTATGGGGGAGAGTTCTGTTTCGATGGGAAGAAAATGCATTACAGAGGTGGATTTGAAGGTCTTTCTTACATAGATCGTGATTTAATCTCTTTACTTGAGTTGGTTGGTCATCTGAAGGATCATGTAGTGGTTGTCGACGGTGTTTTGTTGCATTGGTTATGCCCTGGAAAAACCCTAGATGATGGACTTCGGGTTTTGCATGATGACAGTGTTTGTCTAACAATGTCAGAATGTGTCAAAGGCAGTGAATTTGCAGAGGTGTTTGTTGAATCAATGGCCATGCCACACCAAGACAGCTCTGGCTGGGAAAGAATTGAAATATCAGAGCAGATGGGAGGATCACCAGTAATTGATATTGATGCTTGTAGCTCTGATGAAGTGCAGTATATTGGGGAGAGCAAGATTGCTGCCAATGAAGCATCTTCCATCAAACTTGAGGACTTGCCAAAATTTCAGGTTTGTAAGGAGGCTGAACAAGCACAAGAATCAGATGATACTTCAGATAGTGAGTACCTTCCTGGTGGGTTTTGTTCATCAGAAGAGGATGAGGAAGCAGTAGAGATAAGCAATAATTTCAACGAATTCAAGAAGTCCAAGTTTGGTGAAGTGTGCAGAGACCTTGTAGTTGTATGTGACCTTGCAGATGGTAACTCAACACCATATCTTGATTCTAGTGATGAAGATGAATCATTTGAAGAACAATCTGTTGATGAGGTCATTGGGAAAGAAGACCGGTTTGAAAGGTTTGATAGGAAGCCAGAAGTTCCTATATTTGCTCTAGGAATGAAGTTTAGTGGCAAGAAAGACTTCAAGGATGCAATAATTAAGTATGGCCTTGCTACAAGGAGGGCTATAAAGTTTATAAAGAATGAAGGAGATAGGGTTAGAGCTATATAATGACTGGCCCTTATGTCCTTGGGTCTGTCTTTTGAAGAAGACTTGTATGGCAGATAGTTGGCTGGTGACAAGTTTGACAGATGAGCATAAGTGCCCACAAAGAAGGGATAACAAACTGGTGACAGCTACAAGAATTGCAGATAGGTTTGAAAGTTTGATAAGAGCAAACCCAGCATGGAGCTTACAACACCTTCAAGCCACAGTTCAAAGGGAGATGTTTGCTAATGTCAGCATATCTAAGTGTAAGAGAGCTAAGGCTATAGTGATGGCTAGGTGGTTGGATAGGGTCCAGGGTGAATATAGCAAAGTTTATGACTACCAAGAAGAACTGTTAAGGAACAATCCAAGAAGTACAGTTGTTGTGAAGTTAGACCCAGATTTTCAGGAGCCAGTATTTCAGAGAATCTATGTGTGCTTAAATGCATGTAAGCAAGGGTTTTTGGCAGGATGTAGGAGAGTAATTGGTCTAGATGGATGCTTCTTTAAGGGAGCATGCAGTGGAGTGTTGCTGTGTGCTATTGGTAGAGATGCAAACAACCAAATTTATCCAGTTGCTTGGGCTGTGGTAGAGATGGAAACAAATGATACATGGGACTGGTTCACTTATTTGTTGTGCAGAGACCTGCAAATTGGAGATGGAGATGGTTGGGTAGTCATTTCAGATCAACAAAAAGGCATACTAAAGGCTGTTGAAACCTGGATGCCCAGGGCTGAGCATAGAAATTGTGCTAGGCATATATACGCCAATTGGAGGAAGAAATACAAGAAGGAATACCAGAAGATGTTCTGGAAATGTGCTAAGGCGTCTTGCCTCAGTCTTTTTAACATAGCCAGAGCTGAATTGGCTGAGAAGACAGCTAAGGGTGCACAAGCTATCATGAACACATCTCCACGTCATTGGAGTAGAGCATGGATGAAGCTAGGAGCCAACTGTGACTCAGTCGATAATAATATTTGTGAGTCCTTTAACAAGTGGATTGTTGAGCCAAGACACTTCCCTATAATCAGTTTGTTAGAGGCCATTAGGTGCAAAGTAATGATTAGGATACAAGAGATGGCTACTAAAGCTACCAGGTGGCAACAAGTGATTTGTCCAAACATACTGAAGAAGGTCAGTGCTATGGCAAAGTCATCAGCTTATTGTCATGACATTTCTTGTGGAAGAGACCAATATGAAGTGCAACATAATGATCATAAGTGGACAGTGAATCTTGAGAAAAAAAACTTGCTCATGTAGGTATTGGCAACTGTCTGGACTGCCATGCCCACATGCAATTTCTTGCATATATTACAAAACAAACTCACTGAATGACTATATTGCAAAGTGTTACCATGTGGAGGCTTTTGAGAAAACATATGCTCATTTCTTGCAGCCAGTTGAAGGCATGCAGAACTGGCACACATCTAAAAGGCCCAAACCACTACCACCTAAGCAACTCAAGATGCCAGGTAGACCAAAAAAAGAGAGAAAGAGGGAACCACATGAGAAACCAAAGTCAGCCACAAGGTTGTCTAAAAGAGGATCAGTTATTAGATGTAAGAAATGCAGGCAAGTTGGACACAACAGGAGCACCTGTGATAGAAGGAACAAGAACAACAACAGTGCCACCTCTAACATGGCTGCACAATCTAGCCAAGCACCGGTCAGTCAAGGAAACGCAATGGTAATTACATGTTTTCCCTCTAACATCATATCCTTTGCTATTAGATGGCTAGTAACATGACCTTTTCTTTCCTAGGTTCCATTACAATTTTCTCAGCAAAGTCACACAAGTGGGATGAAGAGGAAGGCTCCTGCTGGTACTAGTGCTAAAAATGCTTCCAAGGGTAAAAAAAACATGTTCTGTGCCAGGAATCATGTACTCAGATGGGACAGCATCTACAATAGAAAAAGTATGTTCAGTAAGACTGTTCCTGTTCACATGTAGTAATTCATAACATGTATGAAGGGTTCTAACTTCTATATTATTACAGCCTTCAATGCTATCACAAAGGGTTTTTAGAACTACTGCACAAAGAAGGGTGGCAACTATACCCGGAGAAAGTGCATCTATCAATTTAGAAGCCCATGTGCCATCGTCACTGGCTAAAGCAAAGGTGTCCATTCAAGTCACATCTGGGACTGCAAGTGCACAAGCCAAGGCGCAGGAACCAGCCAGGAAGGGAGCTGCATCCAAGACCTCAAGACGTCTTTCCCAACTTCTGTTATCACCTAAGGGTCCTCATGGCTTTAATCAGAAGCAGTGATATTATCTAGGAATATTATCTACCAAGTCCTGTCCTATTTTGTACTACTTGATCATATACTCAGACATATGTGTGGCTTGAACCTGAAACTATATATGCAACCTATCTATGTAATATGACAAACATGGCTACATTCTGGTACTCCAATGCTATGTATCCAGTGGTATTCAGTGCTTATTAAATAGATTGGTCATGAGACAGATTTGAAACAAGAAAAGGATTTCCATTCATAAACATAACATACAGTACATTGCTGGAACTGATCTATTTCACCAAGTACATTCCAACACAAACAAAAGTACATGTTAAAATTGCTATCCTTAGTACAACCCTTTCTTTCTCAAATCTCCTGAGCCTTTCACCAAGTGCAGCTAACTCTGCATCTTTTTCAGCTAATTTCAGACGCAAGGCCTGCTCTACTTGTCTTTCCTGGAAATGCATTTGGTCCAACTCTGCCCTTGTCTCTGCAATTGAATCTGTCAAATGTAAATTCTCCCTTGTCAATGCCCAGATCTTGTCCCTCATATCAATCAACAATTCCTTCAGCCATTTGGAAAGGGTGGTGCCATCGTGCCACTCCCAGAATTTGCAGCCACCATCCTACAGAAACACAACGGGATGAACCTACCCATCTAGATGCAAATCAAGAACAAGCTAAAAATGCCAAAAAAAAAATGGACGAATGGGAAAACCAACCCGGCGCCTCATGCATGTGTAGTATCTCCTTACGGGGTTATCATTGCTCTAAGAAATCCATGTTGCCGCCTTCTGGTTGCAATGACAGTACACGGTCGGCTCGTACTCCAGTGGGCGCACCCTGTAAGCCACGGGTGAGGAATGGATGCCTTCTTCTCCGGCACCGTGGGCTAATGAAGCACTTGAACGGATAGACCTCCCAGTACTCGAGCTCGCCATCTTTTTGCACGCCTAGGGTTCCAGCCGCAAGGGATTTGGGGGAGGAAGAGGATAGAACAGAGAGAGAATGGAGGGAGGCCCGGGTGCGGCTATTTGGTCGGGGGAGGGCCGCGGTGGCAGCCAGCGTGGCCCTAAACCACGGTGTGGGGAGGGAACAGGGGCGGCTGGCTGGTTTCGGGAGGTCTGGGTTGAGATCCAGCCGGTTTCATACAATAGGGTTGAAACCTGGACTTTTCGAAGAGATTAGGGGTGTAATCTGGACTTCTTCCTTTCAATTAATTTTGATACCGTTTGTTTCGCGTTTGGTGTCCCGAACTTCTTTTCTCAAGCAGGATACTATGGCAGTCAGCAATCTCAAGACACTAACAATATATTGGATTTTATAATTTTATTTTACTAATGTAAATTACTTGCGTACATACCTTTTGTTGCTTTTCTTTCAGAGGTGGCAGGGCAACAGATCGGATCTCACGTGAAATCTGGTTGTCGTGTATTTTTTTTTTCATCCACTTTTTCATTAACTGAACGCAGAGTTGAAATATGATGGATGATTTTTTTTTTTCACTTAATGACTCAGTTTTTGGTGGACGGCATCAGTCATTCTAATTGGTCAAAAAACTGAATAATTTTTAATGAGAAGATCATCCGGACCATGAGGGTCACTCCCTTTGGTGGGCTGAATGGATATGGGCTGGTCAATTTACTGTTTTGGTGGATCATGGCATCTACCTTTTCTGTTTGTTTATTCAAACGGCCTTTGGGCATTTCGTTTCTTTGACTGTTAACTGCCAATTACTATACATGACCCATACTACACCGTGCTACCTCTAGGTCATATACGTGTCACACATTGATCGAGATACACAATACATATTTGTTCATAAAAATAATATTTTGTATTTATAAAAATTGTTTTAAGTATGCAATACCGATATTCTATGTGATCTACAAAAATATTCTAATCTCTCTGAAATATTCAAACGTTACATGTAAAATATTCTATTTTTATAGAAAAATAACATCAGATGCACAAAAAATCTATGCGTAATATTAAAGCAAATAAGGATTTTCGGTCCGTCGTGACAGGTGAGACCCACTTGTTAATAATAGGATTCTGCAGTCCACGCGAAAACGGACGTCCAGATCACATACGGACCCCGTTTTCAACATTCTATATATCGATGGAAAGCTAAAATCATAAACTTTATAATCCAATTAAAACTACTTTAAAATTCATTCTCAGTCAATGGAAATCGTCGAAATAATGTAACGTGAAATTTATTCACGAACCAGATTCAGACTGCAGAAGGAGTCCACGCGAAAACGGACGCCCAAATCACATACGGACTCCGTTTTCAATGTTCTATATATCGATGGAAAGCTAAAATTATAACATTTCCAACCCAATTGAAACCACATTAAAATTCTCTCTGTCAACACGAATCATCAAAAAAAAATATGACGTATAATTTATTCGTGAAGCTGATTCAGACGGCAGGAACAACATATGCGAAAATTTCGCTCGCAGGCAACGGAAAAATTCGAAACAATAGGATATCAAATTTATTCATAAGGCATATTTTTATATGTATTGATTTAATGGTGTTTCAAAAAAAAAATCTTCCATTGCAACGCACGGGCATTTTGCTGATAGGAAATATTCTAACTTTGAGAATAAAATATTCTACCTTCACAAAAGAAATATTTCTACTTCAGAAGGAAAATTATAAAAAAATCTATCTTCATCAATTAAATGTTCTACATTCGTAAAAACAATATTCTATCGTCAGAATGATAATATAGAATAGAAGAAACATATATTTCCGACCATATATTTTAAAAAATGGGATAAAAAGAAGAAACAAATATAGATTAACATTACAAAAGTTGATGAAAAAATAATACATGGACAAAATTAGGTCCAGTGATAATATAGAATAGAAGAGAAGGAGGGATGGGTGGACGGTGGAAGATTTCCGACCATCGGACGTTCCTCGCTGTCCCTAACTTTTCTTTTCCAGAGCGGAGTCTGCTGCGTTATGGCACGTATGCCACAAACCTCCATGGATCACGAATGCAAGTCACCTATGCATCTCCAACACATGGACCATACATCACGTTTCCACGTTTTTTTGGCGTATCAAGTCCACCTATCCACATAGCTAGGTGTTACCATAAAAACTCTAAGTTTGAATATTAAAGAAAATTTCGGCAGAATTTTTTCTATAAAATAGCCATCCGGAAACAAACACACATATATATAAAGACACAAATAAAATATCAAGCATCACAGCCAAAAATCCCAACTTAAAATAAACTGCCCACCCATTCGAAAATATACGTAACGACATCGTTAAATTTAACTGGACTAACCACTAACAAGTTAAGTTGCACTAATATGATTTGAATAAAAGAATTATATGTATAAGTGTGTGCTCAGAAGGTTGAACTATTCCCAGCTCCCGTGCATGTCGCAGTCAGTTGTTACCTAAAAACCAAATAAAGTAAGGGTGAGGAAAAATACTCAGCAAGTACACTTCAGAACGAGAAACAAGTCAAGACATGAACTCCAAGGAATACAATCGAATTTAAATTAGTAAGACTGTAGTTTCCGTCTGAAAGAGACGATCCTGAATTTACCTTTTGCATTTACCGGTAAAGCCGAGTAAGTGGGGCCAGCACTTACTCACAGAAACATGAATGAAGAACCAAATTGCACAACCGGATACACTGGGACATGAATGAATGTAAATGAAACTTGAAACTTGAATCATGAATCATGAATATGAACATTTAGGAAACCAGCAGGAAACACAAGGAACAACCAATTATCGATCAAATCATCACACAAGTTTGTCATGCACTTGCCTTTAACGTTGCAAGGTAGCGCCTTAAGTAGAAGAGTTGGTCCTGCCCTCTAATTCACCACGTCCTGAACAAACAGAGCTTACTCAAAAACAGTGCTGAACATTTCTATGCCAACACAAACTGTAATACAAATGACGTCGCCTCCCCTAATTTGGAGGTATACATCTATATTTTTTTCTAACCTGTACAAGGTCTGTACACTAAAACTGATAACCAGATCAGTCAAAATAAACTTTAATTAAATGCTAGTAAGAGTATAGTCCTTTGTACGCTATATTCATCAAGAAAACTCCCATCTATAGTTCTCCCTCTAACTATTAGCCAAGAGTTTCTTATCTGTGCAGCCAAACTGCTCATAGGTGTTGACCAGCCTCACGTCCCCTTTACTGTCTAGGAAGCAAAAGAAAAAAAACCAGCCCAGCAACACAAGAACATTACTTCGATTAGCACCACAGGAACCAAATCAATTCCCTGACATGGCTACTGCTTCTTACTAGGGCAAAAAATTTTCCCAGATTGAAAACAAAAACCCATTGCAGTCAGGACCTAAACTGAAATTAGCTGTCACAGGTGTAGAGCGATTACTTAAGATTGAAATTCAAGTGCTGCAGCAAGCAATCCCCACCGCAGATGTATTCGCTTCGGAAGGAAAATCCCCCACGCTGCACAAGCAGCAGAACACAGGGGCAGCAGCGCTGAATCAGGGAGAACCACGCCAGCGGCAGCACCACGTCGCCTGTAGCCGTGGCGACGGCAGCAGCCAGCAGGGAATCGCACAAGCAGGCAGGGAGGAAAGGAGGATTAGTGGCCGGGAGGAAACAGCGTAAGGAGAGGTTCGGAACCAGCGGCGGTAATAGATGGCGGCGCCTACAGGAACAAGGGGAGTCCGTCTCCTTTTCTTCTCCCCAAAAGAAAAAACCTATTTCATATCCAACAGTTCATATTTCACGGCTTATAATAAATTCGTTCGATCTCCAGATTCGTTTTGATGAGCCCTACACAACCACGGTCTCCGATCGTCCCTATGACATATGGGTCAAAAAGTCAATTTGGCTCATAAACGGTCAACATTTACTCATTACACTAAATTTATTTATTTGTTTATTTTGGGGGTATTACAGAATGTTTTGTTCGGCTGGATTAGATCCAATATATATTTGGCTAATATAGATAACGGCTGCGGGAGGATTGGATCATCGGGGCGATTCGGCATGCAAAAACCACGTGGAGAAAAGGAAATGACGGGGAACGGGGGAAGGGGCACCAAGGTGTGGACGCCTCCCCTTAGGTGCTTAAGTAGTTGTAGAAGAGAAGATTATATTATTATAGCCGATTTCCAGCAGATTAAACTATGGATTATTCGTTACAACGCTTAATATAATGGCCCTCACGGGCAGCAGCACTCCCATATAGGAGCACGATCTCTTGGTTTGCTAACATCCCTGCAGTAGGCAAGATGGCTGTTGTAACCACGGGATGCGCATTGAGGTTCGCAGATTTCATCTCTACAAAGTCGCTCCTGGTGGTCTATTTGAAAGCACGTTTTTCTGCCTGGTTTTGGTGGTGGCGCCGGCCGCGGCGGCGGCGGAGGACTACAACGATCTGCGCGTCCATGGCCTACACATGCAAAAACACACACAACAGGATCAAACAAAGTTAAGTCACCTTGTTACTCTGAACATGTTGAAAAAAAAGTAAAGAAGCGTATAGTTTTTTATTTGGCACTCGAAGTTAGCATGCTTTCTTCTATGGCCATGATTTTTTTTTCCTTCCTTAGTTCCTTGTATGACACCGGGCCTATCTTTTTATGCCTTGTTTGGCACTTATTCGGCTAAAAAGACCATATAAAATGAACCCAGTGCCTATAGGAAAGAATAAAAATTTCAGGGCCGTGGACGAATGTAAACAACTTTCTCGGAAAAGTAAGACCGGTGCTTACATCCACCAGCTAAGATGAAAGGCCACGCAGAACATATGATGGCAAGTACGAAGAAAACAACGATTGAGCTTTTGATCAGCACCATCACTACGGAAAGCTTTTCTTTTCTTTTCTTGCGAGGAGGGGATATTTGTCGCATTTGTATCTCTTTTTCGTTTCCGTCTGTAGGGGGTTTATATAGAGCAACAACCAACCTCTATACATGTACGTATATCTAAAAAGCTTTCTTCCATTGCTAATGTATCCTACAATATTTTTCTTTTTGATATCATATCTCAAGCCTATGGTCCCATATCTTCTTTGACTGAATAAATTACGTGAATATCTGATTCACATATTCATATGCATGGTTTTTCGATTCAATTCATTTTTTTAATTCTCCAATTGCATTTATTGGAGTAATAAATGCAGTAATATCTTCAAACACGCGGACCTTGTTACTTCCACTATTGTGTCCTTTAACTTCTTGGTATCTTAACATTAGAGTCCCCATATCATCTGCTCCCTCTATCCCATAGAATAAGGCGTCCATGTTTTTGGAAAAGTCAACTCTTTAAATCTTTGACTAATAATTCAGTCAAAAATATATATGTTTAGTGGATGCATGTTATATATTTGGATTCGTATTCAAAAGCACTTTAATATAATACTAATTTTGTATTTATAGATCACATATTTTAGAAGTAATAAATGGTCAAAATTCTGCTTTAAAGACCGTGCTAAAAACATGCACGCCTTATATTATGGGATAGAGGGATTAATACAGATTAATACAGGATTAATACTCAACAAATATGTGAGTATCCACTTTGCGTTCATATCACTACAGGATTAATACAGATTTTTTTCATTATATAAAATAATTTTATTGGTTTGGCGACCAAAAAATGGAGCCAATATTCGTCAAGCTAAAAACTGATAAATTTAGCATACTAGTGGAGAGGTACGTGCTACATGCACGTGGTGAATCCAAAGCATTGAAGGAAATGAAGTGACTGGCCTGTAATCAAAGAAAATGAGAAAAAAGAAAGGGAAATAAGGAATAAAAAGAAAGAGACTCGTTTGATTGATGTCCTTTCTTTTTCATTCATTTCAAAGCAATGAAACTAGCTGTCCTTTCTTTTTCATTCATTTCAAAGCAATGAAACTAGCCGGTGGGTATGGGTATAAAATAAAGTAAGAAAATAAAGGATCAAAGGGTGAAAATATTTTACTTCTATCAGTTTTAGGCTCTTTTCTAACCTTTTCTAATCCTTTCTATCCTGTCAAGTGGGGCCAATGTGAGGGGTACAATTGGTTTCGCTGGGTGAAAAATGGTATTGCGAAAGCTCATTATTTATTGTTTAGATTCACTGCCATAGATGATAGATTTTAGTGTAAATCTGTTACCCACATGGGACACATTTAACCCTAGTCACCGCCCCACTACTACCGCTCTCTCACCTAGCACCCCGATTGTCACATCCGATTTTAAAAATAAAATCAAGTGATAACTATGTATATGCCAGGATCAGTTCAACCACATACACAGCATAAACAGAAGTAATAACACAACCAGTACTTTAACTTAAAAACATAACCAGTATTACAGACCATAATTGTCTTTGACGAATCCGAATATTCTTAACGAAACGAATAACTAAGCGACAGCGGAAGACGTCCATGCTCCACAGGCGACTGACGGGTGGCACACCAGCCTAGAACTCATCGTAGTGTTGGACCTCCTGGTGGAGATCACCGCCACTACATTCAGGATCTGAGCAGCGGTTGCAATGGATGCAACGTAGAATAAAACAAGCAAGAGTGAGTACATCCCGTACCCAGCAAGTATTCCGTTTAGGCAAAGTAGACAGGCTTTTTAGTGGACAGGCAAACGGTTGCTTTTAGTTGATCCAAGTTTTATTTCTAGCATTGGTTAATATAAACCCAGTCCATAATTGAATTAGCATAAACAGTAAAGTAAATAGACAGAAACCATTGTCCAAATTGTCACCATAGCCCATAAACACCATAGCCATCGGCTATCCTTTTCTTGTTTAAAAACACTAATCTGTGAGGGTTTAGGCCGCTCATAACCGCGAGCACAGTTGATATATCAATTTTAAACACTCTCGAGAGGTTGTACACCTTTACTCACAAGTCGTGATTTCCATTTGCCTCGGGCTGTACAGGTCCTCAAACACTGATCTTTGGTGAGTCGACAGGGTTTCAATACGAGACCTTTACAAAGAGTTCCTAGAGTGTAGCCGCCCGTTCCAGGTTTCCATTACCCAGGCATAAAAGTCCCCTCCCGAAGGGTGACTAACGAAACCAAATAAACCAACTGCACCCACTCTGGAGAGCGAGTCTTATACCCGTCAACGCCCCCCTTACGCCATCTTTCAGGTAGCCAAACCATCCACTCTAGTTCATCTAATTAATCAGTCAAGGGCGTTCCATTCCACCCCTTGCGGCTGTACTGTTTTCCTGGGTGGTCGCTCGGCGAACCGATCCTTAGGATCAGGCAATCGAGCAAAAACTCACAAAAATATGCTCAAGTCCCTATATTGCAAAGTAATCAAACTTTCATCATCATTATACCATTAATTAATCAAAATTAGTAACATGAGTAAGATTTGTTGAGCGCTAGCATTAAATTAAACATCACAGCCCTCCCATAGGATGAAATATTGACAGGAAAATAAGTGGTTAGTCATCCTTAGGTTGAGCATGCTTGGTTGTGCGATAAAGTAAGTTTTCAATGTGAATGGGACAATAAGTCAAAGAATACTTGCCTTCCTCAGTAAAAACTTGCTCAGAAGCTTCCCAAGATTAATTTTCAGCAAACACAACCGGTTCGTCTCCTACACGTTGCACACATACAAACAATAAGCACAAAATAACTAAAACAGTATACCAATCATCATAAACAGAGGCTAAAAAGCATTTAAAATTAATCTACACCTTACTACGATTCCGTAGGTTCAAGAATCGCTGAAAACAGATTTATAATGCAAAAGATATGCACAAAACAAGATAATTGGATTTAAATAAAGGAGATTTGAATCTACAGGGGCCTAACAGCGAAAATCTGGACTTAACCGTAACGAATAAGGACCGTGGGTTAATTTGTGAAAAGCACGGGGGCTGTTTTGCAAATGTGCAGCGCTGACCGGTATTTGACCGGGTCGCGTGGGCTATGGACGGTCGGATCTTGATCCAACGGTTCAAAGCAGATCGGGGAAAAAAAGAAAGAGAGATGGCGGCGGCGGCCGGCGCGGTGGACGGGCGCGGCGGAGGCTCGCCGGAGCTCCATGGTTCCGCGGCTCCGGTGGCCTAGGGCTAGCAGGGCGGGGCACAGGGGCGAGAGGGAGACGCGGCGGAGTGGGCAGGGCGATTCAGGAGGCGGTACGGCGGCCGGCGACGGGACGGAGCGGCGGAGCGGCTCCGGTGAGAAATTGCTGGGGCGGTAGGGCGCGATTGAAGCCGGGATTGGGTCCGTTAGCTTCCTCACCTCGGTGCGAAGCTATGAGTATAGGTGGCTTCGATGGAGAGGCGGCGACGGCGTACGGCGACATGTGGCTGCGGCGGTTCGGCACCCTGCATGAACTGGCGGTGTTCGGTGAGCAAAATCCGGCGATTGGAAGGAAAAGAAAGCCGAGGTTAAGCATTTAGACGTTCTACCGTGGGGGAAAGATCGACGTCTAGTCCTCGGCGACGGAGACAGCTCGTATACGCAGAAACCGATGACGAACTACCGGGCGGCGCGGTTCGCGGCCAAGGCAAGAGTGCTAGCGCGATGGCGGCTGCAAGGGCTAGGGTTTTGGTTAGGCGCGGACATCAAGGGTTGAGGCTACTTTGAAGCGCCCCAGCCCGTAAGCGGGACTAAAATGTGCTTTATTATCATTCCTAGGGTTATGATAATCACATTTTTACATCAGAGTAGTACAGATCCGCCCTAACGGGACAGACCAAACGGGGCGCAGCCCGGAACATCAACTGCAGCGGAACTTAAACGATAGACCCAAGCTTTCTCACTTCACACCGTTAGGATAGGCCACAACACTTACACGTACAAGCCCTTTTACAAGGCGACTTCGTCTTCTCTAAAAAACAACAACAAAGGTGGGGGGTGTGAGTACGAAAAACATACTCCGCAAGCCCACCTTCCTCCATAAGGAAATTGGGGTCAAAGCTATTACTATGGCAAGATATATCTGGAGCTCTCGATAGCCTTGCCAGAAAAATATGCAAGGCTCATTAATTCTTAGTTTTATTTTTCAGAAAACACTTTTCCCAAAAGGGGTGCCACTGGACTTGCCGGTCCATCATGGCTCATGGCACGCAGGCCAACATTTTTCTCCACTGCTCCCGGGCCACGCCCGTAGCTTCAAAACATTATTTTCATCCAACCAAACCCCAATTTTATAAATCACTGCTGGTAGAAACCAAGCCATGACTCTCCATACCAGTGGACAACGTACTATCCGGATAGGTTTATACTCTGGCCAGAGGTGCACACTTTACCCACAAGTTCGGATACATGACAGGAGCTACCATATCACGTGAATCCTCTCAAGGCTCTACCCCCGCAAGTATTCCCCGGCCTCAACCAAGGAGAGACATGGCCCTGTCGCATCAATGCCAGCAGACACGCGACGTCGCTTCAGTGCCAGCAGACACACGACTTCCACCATTCCCAGTCCCTCGGTGCTCCCAGCCTACGGGTATCGGGAGGTTGTTCCTTGCGGGTTCCGACCAAGTGTTGTCGCATACAACATCGAGTGGTTGCACGATAAAGAGTTAGGCAAGATGAGACTCCAAATCGGTCCTTAGAAGAGCAGAGCTTCCTCAAACACCGCTCGGTCCTCTCCACAAGGCCGGGCCCCAGTGTAACCGTGAGAACGGTACCCGGGCTCTCCACCCTTCAACCACGTGGCATAGTCGACCGAGATCGACTGCCGGGGTCTTTCCCCATGTTTTCGCAAACGCACACCAACCTATTTCCAACCCAAGTTCCACAACAAGATTAATATGTATGATATTAAGTGAGCGATCCACCTGTACGCGCTATGTCTAAAAGGTTCGGGTGGCTATCCTACCAGGTTTTCCTTAGCAAGCAAAACATGCAGGTTTTATCATTAATCAGGGCAATAGGTTGTGTATCGAAAACTGGGTAATTTATGCATCAAGTGAGATTCCAGTGGACTTGCTGTTCACTCCGTTGGGTTTAACGGGACATCGACGGCCGAGGGCGAGGGTTCCTCATCCTCCGGATACGTTGGAGCACAAACCAGGATTTCCGGTAAAACCTACGTGCAACAACAGAGAACAAACAAACAAGGCATATTATGAGCTCAACAAGGGTTTGATTGGTGTTGACAGAAAGATCAAAGGATTTCTCGAAGGACTGCACCGGCGGTTTTGGCTCCCGTGGCTATGTTGCTCCACGGTTCGGCGCTGAGCCGAGGGCCGGACACATCGTCGAGTTCGATACTGGTCGAGGGAGGGGTACTATGGCAGCGGTTGCGGATCGCCATAGCGAGGGCGATAGCGCCGGGAGCGTGGAGGTTGCATGGCGGCGAGGAGAATTTTTGTGGACACAACAATGAAGCATGTGGGAGTCGTGAGGTGTGCATGGATGCATAGAGCTTGATTTATAGAGAATTTAGCCGCAAGAATCGCTTAAATCGGAGTTAAGACGGAGATGGATTATATTGTGTCAAGGGGTAGATTTGGACTTTCTGGACAGTTGAGGGTGTAGAAACGGACTTTCCTGCGATGAACTTTGGCTCTGGCCCGAGCTAGAAACAAACTTGGGCCGGGGAAATGTATTCGGCCCACGGGGCCTTTTCCTTTTTCTTTTTTTTCTCAGCCCATGCGCGCACAGGTGGCCTTGGGCCAGCCCATGGGCGCACAGGGGAGGGCGAACGCGCACGGGAGCCACGCGGCTTCAGCCGACTCCCGCTGTCGTCGCCGGAACAGTTCCGGGGGTCACCGGAGTACGCCGGAACGGGGGTTCCCGGCCTCTGTTCGCGATTCCGAGGATACCGACGCGAAGAGGAGAACGACACGAACCTATTCCGGGGTTTCCGGGCACAAGGGGACGCGCGGAGCAGGGACGGCCACGGACGGCCATTGGAGGCGGCCATGGAGCTCAGTGGGCGGCTCTGTTCGGGCGTGCGGAAGAGAAATTGAAGGTGGGCGAGTATGGAGGAGGGTGGTGTGGTGCTGCTCGTCGAGGGAATTGGACCGAGATGGCCCGAGGAAGTAGAACTCCGAGACGACCTTGCCCGCGGGCAAGAACAGAGGATGGCGAAATTGGGGAGGAACAGGGAGGAAGGAGAGACGGACAGAGGAGTGGAGTGGCTCGTTGGCCTAGCGCGAGGATGGGGAGCGCGATGCCTCGTTTTATAGGCCAACGGAGAGGAAGGGCTGGAGAGAAGGCCGGCATCGTCCCGTACAGGGTGCGGGCGTGCCGTGCTCGCTGGGCAGCGGAAGAAGAACAGGGGAGGGGAAAAATCTCGGGCGTCCAAACTGCGGAAGGAGGGGGCGAGGTGTAGGATGGCGAGGGTGCCGTGGGAGCGACGTCGAGGGCGGCTGGCACGTCGCGGCTCGGTCTAGCCGGGCCCGCGCGCTGCGTGCACGGCGGTGGACGCAGAGGTAGGCGGCGGGATGCCCGGGCGGCAGTGAGCGGCAGCGGGTTTCCAGGCGGCGTGACGTGCGGGAAGGTGCGGCGTCAACGTCAGCCTGGCTCGGCGTGGGCGGCACGGCGGCTCGCCGTCCTGCCGGCGAGGGAAGGAAGGGAAGGAGGAGGACGAACGAGCAGGGCCCTCTGGCAGAGAGAGGGAGGCGGGCGAGGGGTGGCTGTTGGGCCTGCTCAGCTTGGGCCGAGGGGAAGGCAGGGGAGCAGGCCGGCTTGGGCCGCAGGGGACGAGGAGGAAAGGAGATGAGAGGTGGGTTTCGGTCGAAGAGAGGGGAGGGAATTTATCTTTTTCTGATTTGGATTTTGGGATTGGAAATTGAATATTTGAAGAAGGGATTTGAGGGGGTTTTAGTCGAGAATTTTGCCGGATATTTTGGGAAATAACCGGAGGAAGTGAGATAGAATTTTTTGAAGATTGATAGGATTTGTTGAGCTCATAACATACACTCAAACAATAAGGTCTTCAAAATCCGATTTTGAATTAGAGAGGGATTTAGAGAAAAGCTCAGGGTTAAAATTGGGGTGTTACAGACCTACCCCACTTAGAATAAATCTCGTCCTCGAGATTTGGCCTGGAGGTTTTATAGGGATGCCTTACTTCAGCTAAACAACTTTTGAATTACAGCAGCACTTGATTTCTTCACACTGAATGGTAGGTGGAACTTTATCAACAAACTGCTTGATCCCCTTTTTCTTTTCATTTCTCTTTTCTTCTCTGGGGTCATTGCGCAAGCCTTCCACAAAAGATCTTTCTATTCCTTTCACCTCATGGACTTGGAAGGTTATCGGGGTACCTTTTGGCGGAAGAAGCAGCAACATACAGCAAGGCACTTTCTTTTCCATTCTTGCTGCTCCTCGAGGTGAAATGTACGGGCAACCCATCCATAACCAGAAATTTGCATGCCTCAAATTTTTGGGTCTTCCTCTGCCAGAGTTAGCAGAAGGGAGACTATCCAAATGGGTGAAAGCTCCTTTCAAGCTCCTTGATATCTCTTCTGGATACGGGGAGTTGCGGTGCTTTCCAACTGTTGCACTGGCAGGGGAGAAGGGATTGGTGGGAGACCGACTACTTGGGATAGTCATCTTCTTGTTACGACTCTTTTTATCCCAAGCACCTCTTGTTACGATTCTTTTTATCCCAAGACTTTTCTTCTATCTTCTTGCCTGATACTAGCTCTTTTCTTTATTTCTTCAACTTCGCACAACTTTGCTAGCAGGAAGTTTCTTCTGGGTCTTTTTCTGACCGGGGATGGGTTAGGAGCCGGAGGAGGATTAGGAGGCATAGGAGAATGATTTCGGCGAAGAGTATGTAGCGAACTGGGATGCAGATTTTGGGTTCTGGGTTCATGCATCGGATGGGTCCAGGGGATAGTGCGCGAGGATCTGGCTTATGCGGTCCTGGAATCGGACTATGCTTCTTGCGAGTAGGAGAACTTTTGAGATTTTGTAGAGGAATATGCACTGGATTAGAAGGAGTATGAGGATGTCTAGGTTTATCATCTGGCGGTGGAGTTGGCGGTTGGTTTAGGGTGATTTTGTTCCGAGGGAAGGGGGTGGTGGATTTTCCAAAGGAGCAAGAGACCGAAGATGATGGTGAAAACGCCGATGGCGTAGAAACCGAAAAGGAAATGACCTATCCCGGTGTCATATAACATGGGAAGAGAGGCTTTAGTTGCTGATTTAGCTAGTGAGGGGGGCGCGATGGGTTTGCTTGCTCTGTGAGGTGAGTGGGGAGCGAAGCTCGGGGGCATTTTATAGGCGCACGGGGTGCGGTGGTTGTGGTGCGGCGGTCTGTGCACTGAGGCGACGTGAGCGGTGGAGGTGGAGCGGGGCACATGGTGGTATGTGCGCGAAGGCGGAGTATGGGCCAGGTGCCAGCTGATGGGTGTTGACAGCACTTAAGCATGGCAAACCTTATACTGCAAGCGACGGTATCGTGTGTAGCTTTTCCCCAGGATGAGTATCATAGGTTTTGTCAATCCAAGGAACGAACTAATATGAATCTAATTAACAAGAGTTTAAGATAAACTAAAGGGGTAAAAAGAGTATGGAATCTACTTCTAAACTAGTCCTTAGCCTAAGTTAGATCTAAAATATGTTAAAAGATAAACAATTAAAACATCAATTAGAGCTCTAATTAAAGGGTATTAACTAGGTTCTAATCAAGCTCTAATCGCATCCAAAGCACATGCGATAACAGGGCGCCACAACTAGATTAGAGCAGCGAGATAACTAGCAGTTCAAGGTAAAAGCAAGTTCAAGCATATTCATCATAGCATAATTAAATTAAGATCAACCAATCTAATCCCCTAGATCGAGTTTAACCTTTCCCCGGGCTCCACTGTCACAAGGTAACCAGGTAATCAACGAGAAACTCTCAACAGACATACATAATTAGAGAACGCGCTTCTAATTACTTCGCATAGTTTAATAACATAATTAGAGCAACTAGAACTTCTAATCACCATGATCACAAGAACTAGAACACAACTATATCACTAGTAAACTAGATTAGAGATCAAGAACGCTAAATGAATAACACCCTTAATGACATGATCTAATTAACAAGCATCTAGATCTAAATCTAATTAGAACTAGAACAAGCATAATTAGAGCAAGAACATGATAATTAGACAAGAACATTGCTTCATTAATTAACTATATCATACTTACAACCATGATCATACCTTTCCCTGATGATACAATTAGACCTCTCGAACTAGATAATTAGAACGCCGTGCAAGGGTTCTAATCACCTCCAGAAACTGGAATAACTCTAATCCTAGACTAGAAACTCGACCCTCTCCTGTCTTCTAGTTGATGTCCCTCAATTTCGCCGTCTTGTCGCCTTGATGATGGATTGGATGCGTCGACCAGAGGCCTAGACTTGATATTTATACCCCGAGGAAGATGTGGGAGAAAAGGTAACTCAAACCGACATCCAGGGGGTGGGGTCGGCCGACCCGAGGACTCCACCGGGACTCTTCTGGCGTCTTTTTCCTTCCATCTTTCGCGTGGTGGTTGCTTAATGTCCAAGCAACACTTGTCGGGGGCTCCTTCTGGAATCTTCGTAATGGGCCGAGCTTTAACGAATTCATCTAGCCTTTGACATATTTGGTACTTTAATTAATTGAATTTCTTCACCGTCCTATTGGGCCTTTAACAATACATTGAATCTTGTGATTTTAAGTCTTGATCAACCCACGAGCCACATGAGTTCATCAATTCTCCTCTTTGTTCTACACCTTCAATGCTTGTCATCTAGTAGTCTTTTCTCACTCGAAGTTGATCATGGTGAAATCCGCGAAAAATTGCCCTAAAACCTGTAAAATAAACATGCAGCATATTTCCAAGACAATATTGCAAAATTCACAATAATCGGTGATAAATGTTAGTGGAAGGCAAAGTTGACGCATAAAATCGGTGAAAAACTATATAAAAAGATGCATAATTTTCGTACATAAGCAGCGTTAACAATATCCCCACTCTTGAACCTTGCTCGTCCTCGAGTAAGTCAAATTTTATAAACAAGTTTTACTTATAATCTTTAATCAAATAACCAAACCAAATTTAAACTCTCAAAATTTTTCTATGTTTAGATCAACTAAATATATAAGCAAATAGATAGTCATGTAAGCACACCCCACAATATATGTAGATAGAAATCAATACTCATCAAAAACAAATCTCCTTTCTTTTTCAATAAAATTTCAAAAAGGATAAAGAATTTTATAAACAAATTATATAAGCCCAAGAATTTACTCTCATCTTTCCAGGCTCTCAATGTATGTGTATATGTGGAAGTTATACTATCAAAATATTTGTAAGTATAAGCTTATCTGGAGCTTGGTATGGATCCTAATCAAAATTTAATCTCAATATATCATCGAACTAAGAAATGAATCTGCTGGAATTACTGAGATTTCTCAAAAAGGTCATGGAATCCATAATGATGAAAAGATTAGAAGAATATATATATATATGAATATAGTGGACATATGCAAATAAATCAAATGATCTCAAGGCACAAATGATCTCCTTGCTATCGGATTGCATATGGTTGGAAGATTTTCTAGAGTAACTCATAAACTGATTCATTTGGAGGATAAAAACATAAATACAATGAGAGGAGGATTTTGCACCTAATTCTACTTTTTGACCACTTGGTCATCTTTTTCTCATTTTTTTTTCATTCATTTTTTTTTATTTGACCACATAGTCATCTCATTTTTTATCATCCTCTCAAAGTATATATATATATATATTTTTTAATTTTTAAAGCAAGACCTTCATCCCCACTCTTAGATAATACTCATCCTTGAGTATTTAAACAATAACATTATGAGGGGATATCTGAAAAATATACTTCTATACTCCAGAAAATAATAGGTTGTGGACAAGGAACATATATGAAATGATAATCTTGGTTTCAGGGAGGATATCCAGCGAAGTTTGTATTTTCTCCAATGTAGAGAATTACAATGCATGGATAAAAGGCTAGCATATGAAAAGATAAACAAATTTGAATGACCAGCTTTGAAATCTCAACCCCTAGATTCAAATCCTAATCCAATTCAACCAAGAATTAAATTTGATAAAAACTATGTTTAAAAACTATAAAGCTCTAATAGGTAGGGCTTATATACAAATTATAAAAACTCTTTAATCATAAAGTTTTCAGCTCAAATAAAATTCAAAGGAGATTCATCATGACAAAGAATTGAAATCATACTTTGAATAACATATGGGTCTTTATAAAATATCATATCTACTATATAAATGCTGATCATGATTCAATTAAACTGCATTTAAAGAGAGTATAAACTCAGCTCAATTAGTGACATCAGATTATAAGAAAACATCCATTAATTTTATTTAATCAAGGGAAATACATGATCATGATGGAAATTTAAATCACGCTAAAAAAAACAAAATAAAAGCACTCATAATTATACATTAGTGATAAAGGGAAATAAAAGATAGCAAACTAAAAAGAAAATACATAAAAGATAAAAGAAAAGAAAAAGAAAAGATACAACCATAAACTGAAGGTCATCTACTGAAATCTCTGGTTCTAGAACCTCAAATTCTGCAGTTGTTCTTTAATAGATTGAGTGTTCTGCTCATACTGATTAGTGGCAGCCCTTATCTGATCAATGAAGTGATAGTTTTCTGCAGTACTGTTCTCTATGCCATAGAATGCTTGATGAGGCATATTCTGACATGCAATAAACTCTGTAGTATAAGTTTTGGCACTTCTAGGAACAAATGCTGGGGTGGACCATATTGTCCAGATGGGTTGAACACCAGGGTAGAAGTAGGATCATAAGAACTAACAGGCCTTGGATTGATCACAGGCATAGACAATGATCCTGCTCTAAACTGCTCAGCCATAGATGGGTTTGGCTACACTGACGGTGTCTCCCAAGCGCCCCATCCATATGATGGTTGCCCACTTGATTCTCCCTCTTCAGTCAGAAATTTTTCTAACCAATCAGTCCTTCCTTGTGCAAACAATGCAAGCCTAGGACTAGGGATTTTGAATTTATTCTTCCCAACAAAGTACCCATTTGCACTGTTTCCCTGAATAACTTTCCCCTTCTTCAAAAAATTTTCATCTATACTTGCAGGGAGCATTTTAAACTTGGGATTGAAAACCAAATCAGGTTTTAAAGCAGAGGCAATGATGGTAAGATAATGACCAAATCCAATTTTTCCGGTATTCCTGTTTCTCTGAGTAATCCAATGATTTATCATGGAGAAAATTGGATTGGTTCTCATAGGATGACGGAGTGCAACATAAAGCCATTTCAATTCTATATTTTGCACTTTTGTATCATCAAGCCTCTCTAAAACTCTTAGGGTCATGAATCTATGAATGATTTTTAAGATGGGATTCACTATCTTCATCCTCTCCTTAGAGGAATCTTCAGCTATTTGCAACCAGAAACTTTCTAATACTTCCTGATTAACCTCAGTATTTTTTGGGCAATTCTCCCAAAATCCCAACAAAGAACCAATCATGTTGAAAGTGATATCTACCCATTCCTCCTTTATTCTGAATCTTAGGGTGTGGTTTAAATCAGAGGAATTCACTGTATCCATAGTAGTTAAAATCTCTAGTGCAATTTCCTTCTGACAGATAGCAGATATTTGAACGAAACCGCTCCACCCTAAATTCTGAAAAGCTTTCTCTATACTTGGTGTAAACCTCAACTAATTCATGAAGTTGTAGTCTATGTCAAAATTAGGAGCAAGACAACGGCAACAGCTTTTATACCTTGTCTCGTCAATGTCGGTCCGGAGAGAAAATCCCTCCGGCGTGAACTCCCAATCTTCTTCTTCATCAACATGCATGGGATCGGCGGCTTGCTCTTGGGCTCGAGTAGAAGAACGTGTCCTTCTTCTTGATGGCTCGATCACCTCGTCGACGTTAATGGAGAAACGGGAAGAACACCCGTGTAGACCTTGATCCCGACGAAGGCTCCGGTCGGAGTCGGAACTCCCCATCTCGGAGATGGAGTGCCTCCTCGATGAAAGCCTTGATGAGCTCTCCTCCTCTTGGTGGGAACCTCTCTTCTTGCTGCCCTTGAAAGCCTTCTTAAAGTAATTCATCTAGCTCTCAAGAAAAAAAAATTTCACAAAAAGTACTACTTCACTACTTCTCTCTGAATTTGCTGGGCTTTTGGTATGTGTTCTGGTGGTGATACATGGCAACATCAACTCCATATTTATAGGCCAAGTGGTGGTTCAAAGGGGAGGTGCATCTGGTGCAGGAACACCTAGGCTCGGCCGACCTGGGAAGGGTCTACTCGGCCGAGCCAGGCTCTTCCTGGTGCTGCTCGTTGTCCTCCTTCTCCTACAAGCCACTTGATTTATTCTCTATAATAATGCCTATCTTCCACAGCAAGATTGTCGGCATGTAGTAAGGATATGGCAGGTGTATGATTCAAATTTTGAATTTTGTCCTTTAGAAGCTAGCACAATTATTCCTACCTACCAAACTTTTCAAATATTGCTATGCCTATCTTGTTTACCGGTGGTTTAAAGGTGAGAGAAAATCTAAAGTTGCCTAATTTACCCTTTCTTGATTAAGAAGTTGATTATCTTCACTAATGCTATGTCCTTAATTTGCTATTATGCAATATAAACATATATATAAATATGCCTACTATAGTAGGTTTAAATCACACAATGTTTATAACACTCAACATAAATTTTAGTGTTTAGAAAATAAATTTTAATTGCAACATTAATCCCTATGTTTTGTTTTGCATAAAAACAAATGTTTGGTTATTTAAACCAATTTAATTTCAGATTTGAAATAAGCAACTCAATCCATGAATTGAATTGAATATACTCACTTCATTTCTTTAGCGTGGCTTAGGTATTTGCCTAGTTTTTGGATAAATTTAGAGAGAGGATTTTGAAACCATATAATGATCAGAGATTAAAACCTAAGAAAAATATCTCTCTATTTTTATTTTGATAAACTCAAAATCGAATCAAATTCAACCGGCAAAAGGCTTCGTAATTTTCAAAATTTAGATAGCTACGTAAGTGAGAGTAGCCATCTTTTGCATTCAAATCCAAAAGCAAATTTTAACTAATCTAAAACCTTTATTAAAGTTTGACCATAGTTTATTTTAACTAACTAAAATTGTCTCTAAAAGAAAACTAACTTAAACTAAACTAAATAAAACTTTCTAAAAATACCTGGGTTGCCTCCATGAGCGCTTGAGATAAGTCCTTCAGCCTGACTCTAGCTAGGCGCCACCCAATGCCTGGTGTAGACACTGCAGGTGAGTCTTCTCCTTCAAGCTTCGTCGTCTTCAATTGATTGGCATACTTCAAATCGTGGACGAAATTTGAACGAGCTTGATTCTCCATTGATGTTGAACTTGATTATTCCTTCTCCTACATTGATGTTGGCTTGAGCTGTTCTGAGAAAAGGTCTTCCAAGTATCAATGGTGATCTTGAGCTTCCTTCCATTTTCAGAATAACAAAGTCAACTGGCACAAGGTTAGCTCCAATCTTGACTGGTACATTTTCAGCTACTCCTTCTGGATATCTGACCGAGCGATCTGCTAGCTCTATACACGTGGAGGTAGACTCTGGTCTTGGCAGCTTCAGCTTGTCAAACACTGACTTAGGCATCACACTCACACTTGCTCCTAGATCACATAGTGCCTTGTCAATGTTGAGTGCACCGATAGAGCACGAGATAGTGGGACATCCCGGATCTGCCTTCTTCTGCAAAGGTGTATCCATGATGGCTGTACTACACTCAGTTATTAGCTTCACACACTCAGATGGAATTTCCCTCTTGTTAGCTAGTATATCCTTGAAGTACTTGGCATAAGTGGGAACTTGAAGTGCATCCAATAATGGCATATGGATATATAGCTGCTTAATAACATCAAGAAATTTATTGAAATGCTCATCTGTCTTAGTAGCTCGGAACCTGCTTTTCTCTGGTAGTATCCTCGTGTCTTCCGCTGTCACTGTAGGTTCGTCTTCACTCTGAGCTTCAGCTTCTACTTCCACTGAACTGGCAGGTCTGGTAGTCATTTCCGGATCTCTTGTATCTCTTCCTGATCTGGTAGTGACTGCTTTTAGTGATTCCTTCGACTGCGGTTGTCCTGGCAACTTTCCTTCATTCTTGTTCGGGAGATGTTCTGCAAATTGAGAGAGTTGATTCTCCAGAATCTTCATCATCCCCACTAGCTGTTGATTCGAACTTCCTACAGCAGTGACCTTTCCATCAATGTTCTCCAGCACCTTGTCCATAGCCTTGAACTTGGAGTGTGTATCCTTGTTGATCTTGGCTTGCTCTTCCATGAAATCTTTGAGTTGGATCCGTAGAGGAATGGCATTCTGAATAGCTGAACCAGCAGTGAACTGTGGTCGATTCTGTCTATAGTTGGATGGAGGAATCCAACCTTCTTTTCTTGCATAGTCCAGTGCTTTAGCTTCCTCTGGGCAACTCTCACTTGAATGTCCATACTCTCCATACTCTTCACAAGTCATTCTGGCTTCTGTAGACTTCACTTCCTCTGCTTTGCCACCTTCTAGCTTCTCGAACCTTCTCATGAGTGAGTCAATCTTTCCACCTAAGATCTCTATATTGTCCATTTCAAGCACGCTCTTCGCCACTCCAGTGGATGGAGTGAGGGTAGGCTGGGACGCCACCCTATCTGTTCCCCAAGTTCCATTCTCGGTGATCTTCTTGAACAAAGCTTCGGTCTCTGTAGGAGTGAGACTGAGAATTGATCCTCCGGACGATGCGTCGATCTGAGCTCTACACACTAAGTTGAGTCCACCGTAGAACTTCTGCACCAAGTCCCACTTCTGAAAGTTGTGATGAGGACAGGCTGACACATAGTCGTTGAATCTCTCGTAAGCTTCATCGAATGTCTCTGTGGGGTACTGCACAAATGTTGAGATCTTGTTGCGCAGAGCTTGAGTCTTTCCAGGTGAAAAGTACATGACGATGAATGCTTGTAACAACTGCTGCCAGTTATTGACTGTAGCTTCTGGAAGTGTGGATAGCCACTGGTGAGCCTTCCCAATTAGTGAGAATGGGAACAACCTCACTCTGATCTGATCGTTAGTGACTCCGTCAATGTTGAAAGTGTTGCAGATTCGCAGGAATGTCTTCAAGTGTTGATTCGGATCTTCCTTCCCACTGAACGGTTAATTTTGCACCATGTTGATCACTGAGCTCCTGATCTCGAATGCCTTAGGAGGTGCAACGAGATCCCTGATCTTCAGATCCGCTGAGGTCGGCACACACAGGTCCATCAACTTCCTTTCTTCGACATTGTCACCCATTTCCGGCAGAGTTTCGCCTTGCTTCCGTGAAAATTTGGTAGAGTGTTGGGTCTTCCTTAGCAGCTTCTCTGGATCATCCACATAATTAGTAGGTTTGTTGGACAACAGCCCATCCATTCCTGCTAATGTTAGTGGCAGAGAATATATACGAAGAAAAACTATATACTAGAGCATTTACGTAAAACTAGAGAGCAATAAATCAATATATATATAGTTCATGTGCATGAAATGATACATAAAATAAAAGAAATTTCAAAAAAAAAAGAAAAAGAAAAGAAAAACATATATATATGGCGCATGATATATAAAAAAAAGAAAAACATAAATCTAATTTAAAAAGAAAAGAACTAAGACACATGAAATGATAGCTAAAGTTAAAAAGAAAAGCACATAAAATGATAACTAAGGTTAACAATTCACATAAGATCATAACTAAGTTAACATGCAATAAAGCAAACATAAAATAACCATAAAAACAAAACAAAGTTAAAATCAAAGTTAATTATATACGTAAACTCAAGTTAATCATGACTCAACTAATTAGTTTTCCCGGCAACGGCGCCAGAAAAGCTTGTTGACAGCACTTAAGCATGGCAAACCTTATACTGCAAGCGACAGTATCGTGTGTAGCTTTTCCCCAGGATGAGTATCATGGGTTTTGTCAATCCAAGGAACGAACTAATATGAATCTAATTAACAAGAGTTTAAGATAAACTAAAGGGGTAAAAAGAGTATTGAATCTACTTCTAAACCAGTCCTTAGCCTAAGTTAGATCTAAAATATGTTAAAAGATAAACAATTAGAACATCAATTAGAGCTCTAATTAAAGGGTATTAACTAGGTTCTAATCAAGCTCTAATCGGATCCAAAGCACATGCGATAACAGGGCGCCACAACTAGATTAGAGCAGCGAGATAACTAGCAGTTCAAGGTAAAAGCAAGTTCAAGCATATTCATCATAGCATAATTAAATCAAGATCAACGAATCTAATCCCCTAGATCAAGTTTAACCTTTCCCCGGGCTCCACTATCACAAGGTAACCGGGTAATCGACGAGAAACTCTCAACAGGCATACATAATTAGAGAACGCGCTTCTAATTACTTCGCATAGTCTAATAACATAATTAGAGCAACTAGAACTTCTAATCACCGTGATCACAAGAACTAGAACATAACTATATCACTAGTAAACTAGATTAGAGATCAAGAACGCTAAATGAATAACACCCTTAATGACATGATCTAATTAACAAGCATCTAGATCTAAATCTAATTAGAACTAGGACAAGCATAATTAGAGCAAGAACATGATAATTAGACAAGAACATTGCTTCATTAATTAACTGTATCATACTTACAACCATGATCATACCTTTCCCTGATGATACAATTAGACCTCTCGAACTAGATAATTAGAACACCGTGCAAGGGTTCTAATCACCTCCAGGAACTAGAAGAACTCTAATCCTAGACTAGAAACTCGACCCTCTCCTCTCTTCTAGTTGATGTCCCTCAATTCCGCCGTCTTGTCGCCTTGATGATGGATTGGATGCATCGACCAGAGGCCTAGACTCGATATTTATACCCCGAGGAAGACGTGGGAGAAAAGGCAACTCAAACCGACGTCCAGGGGGTGGGGTCGGCCGACCAGAGGACTCCGGGTCGACCGACCGGGACTCTTCTGGCGTCTTTTTCCTTCCATCTTTCGCGTGGTGGTTGCTTAATGTCCATGCAACACTTGTCGGGGGCGTTTAGGACTCTAAACCTTCTGGAATCTTCGTAATGGGCCGAGCTTTGACGAATTCATCTAGCCTTTGACATATTTGGCACTTCAATTAATTGAATTTCTTCACCGTCCTGTTGGGTGTGATGCCCCTGGCATCTCCAGAGCCCTAACACGTAGTTAAAGACAAGCTAATGATTGATTAAGACTTAATCATGCTTAGAGAGTAACAAGAAATATGTGGAGGAGCCACTAAATAAAAATTTTCTACACAAGATACAAGACCACGCATTTCGTGGTTGAATAAGTCAACACTCACATGCTTTGAGCTCAACTCCAAATGCCAAACCTCGGATAAGAAAAGTAGCCCTAGACCTTTCTGTTGGACGATGTTCAAAAATCTAAAGACAGGAGGTTTAAAAGATCCAATCCAAAGTTTCTTGATAAGTGCCAGTTGTGATCATGAGCAAACTTGAGCCCTAATAAAGCTTTCAAATTCATTAAGTACCCGAGCTCAACTTCGTTGACAAACTTGTTGTACATGTTATGGACTATCCTATTGCTACACTGAGCAGGGATCAAAACTATCGTCTACTCACTCAAAATTTCACCTAAATATCTCATGGAAACAACTAGATCAACCCACACTTAGAATTTTCCCAAGTATGGATTTTCAGCTTTTCCCTAAGATGATTCTAAAATTTCTTTTGATTTCACTATACAACTTCAAAATCTTCCTTTCTATGAAGTGGAACTAAACTTATCACCTTTCAAATGCACCTATTGTGGAAGTGATTGGACTTCATTTGATTCTTCAAAAGTTGGAAACAAGAAAGTCTCTACACAAAGTGAAATTTCTGTTTTACCAAACCTTGGAACACATTTGTATCTATAGTTCAAAATCTGTTGGGATTCAGACCAATGTTATATTACCAAACTTATAGATCACCTACTGGTGAGAAACTTTGATAATTAGAGCTTGATCATATCTTAAGGTTTAAATGGGGTTTAGTGTCATTTTCTACCTGCACAGAAAACCAGTTCAAACCAGACCTGTTTGGAAATTTCAAATTTTATCTAACCTACAGCCATTTTTATGAAATGATCAAATTGGATAAGTTGTAGATCTTGAAATTATAAGCATCATTGTCAAAAGGCACTTTGGGTGATAATGGCTAGAAAAAGGAGTTTTTAATTTTCTAAGCAATAGAGGTCCACTGTCCAAATTGAAGGCTGATATGTAAATTCAAATTTAAATCATATTTACAAACATATTTTGATATCAGGCCTTTAGACAAACCTGTAGAGATTGAAGAGTAGAACATTTAATCCAATGGACACTCTTCCGAAATCAGGCTCTAAATAGGTCAAACAGGCGATTTACAGAATGTAGAAAACACACTTTCCATTTTTCCCTCTTCCCAGCTGCTGACCGGTGGGCCCACGGCGTCAGCGCCGCTGCCGCGCCCAGAACGCAGTCGCCGCGTGGACGACGGCAAAAGGGCGACGCGCCCTTAGCGCGGATCGCGCTCCGGCCTCCACCTCGGCCTCACCTAGACGCGAAGCCATCCTCCTGCACTCGCCTCCTCACTCTCCTCACTCGGCTCGCCCTCTGGCTCCCTCTGCGTCTCTCCACACGCATAGCTCCAGCTTCCATGGCCGCCATGGCCGCTCGAGCTTGAGCTCGTCGCGCCGCCGCAGTCCAGCCTCCCCACGCCATGAGACCACCACCATCGCCTTCGCCATTCCACCGCGCACTTGTAGCACTCGACCTCGTCGCCATCCCACGGCTCCATCGCCGAGTCGAGCCGTGCCCCGAGAGCACCCCGCCATGGCCACCATGATGAGCCGCGGCGAGCTCATGCACTGGCTGCCTTGCTCTCTCTCCCTCTGCGACACCGCGCGTCTCACGCTCGCCTCATCCTCCTCCACCAGAACCCCAAGATCTAGAGCCTCGCCATGGGCCCTGGCCCCACTTCCACCGCACCGCCCGCCATGGCCGCAATGACGAGCTCAGCATCACCGTGGAGACCCATCCTCGAGCCACCCCCGCGCCTCCACTCCTCGTCCTCCGGACTCGCCACACCGCCGCGTAGCTGTGAGGCCCGACGGCAGCACCTACCGCCTCCTACACCGCCGGTTCGAGCGGAAGCCGCCGCGCGCCATCGCGCCGTGGCCATCCCAGTTCACCCTCACCGCGCCGCCTCTCCTCTCCACCTCTCACGACGAGATCTGGGGGGAAAAGAAGCCCCCAACCGGGCGCAGCTCGCCGGAGCCCGTCGGCTTCAAGTGACGGCACCGAGACGTCGGCGCACGCCCTCCAACCCCGAACCGCGCGCGCGTCGGCCGCGGCCGGAGGAAGAAGAAGAAGAGGGGGGTTTTCTGATTTAGCCCCTGGCTTTTTGTGATTTCGGGTATTCATTTCATGCACAGTGATACGAGTCTAGATTTATTTGTACGCTAACCCCCGAAATCTATGGTTAATTACGTTCGGGTCCCTGGTCTGTGTGATTTCCATTTAAATGCATTTAAATTAGCTGTGAACTTTGGAAAATCATAACAAATCACAGAAAAATCCAAAATGGACAAACTCAGTTGCGTTAGACTCCTCTTGAGTAGATCTACATGATTGGTATGATGTGGAAGTATGAAATGTCTGTTTTGCCCTTGGTTTGTTGCATGCATGATTAATTAGGATAAAAGTCAAAAGTGGACTAAATGAACTCCAAATGGCATGAAACTTGGACAGTGAAATTCTTGTGGCACTATAATATTATGTGAATTTTTGTAGCCCTAGCATTGACTGGTAAATTACTGTTTTGCCCTTATGAATGTGATTTGTGTATTTATTCAACTGGAAAATGAAGGCTACATAAAATATGCTCAAACATGACCTCTAGTATTTTTCATATACTTTATATCGTATGAGTAGTTCACTGGTAAGTATGAGGTTGTGCATGCATGTTGTAGCTGCTGATATGAAAATGACAAGTGTTATGATGATTTAAGCAATAAAATAAGAAAGTGCTATTTACCATGCTCTAAGAATTCCACCAAAATTCATGTAGCCCTGTTACCCTATAAGTATGCCTAGGTGAATTATTCGTGTATTGTGGTTGTTGTTTCATGAAGGGTTTATAAGTGGTCATTTAAATAGGATCAAAAAATGAAGGAAATAAAAAGGGGATGTTATGCACGCACATACACTCATGGTTGCTCTTGTAAACCCCAGTTAGTATATTTGGTTTTTCTATGTCAAAATAAAACCTTGTAAGATTGATGACTCTATGTACTCCACATTCATGTTTCATCCTCATATGACTAAGTTGCAAGTCCATAACCATAAAAGTATTTCATCATTGAAAGGTAGATAGCAATAACTTAATTTAGATCAAATTGTATGTAACCTATTTACTTAATACTTGTGTACATTTGGTATGATAATAGTGACTGGTAATTTAAGTCTTATCGTGTGTTTCTCTCATGTACTTTGTCTGATATGGTTGACTCACTAGGAGGGATTAAACATCACCCCACCCCATGCATGTATCTTAGTAATCTAAATAGCTATTGTTATTTTATCGGGTCACAGCATTGTCACGTTTCCTTTACGGTCGATGAGTTGATAGTTATATACGTATGATTGTTCGAGTGTATGCTTGCTCTAAGTTATAACAATGCTACTGTCACGAATGCTAAGAGTGGTAATTCAAACTAGTAGTCCTCTACATGGGGAAATATATGCTTGATTGATTCTTGTTTGCATATGGTAAGATAAAGGACAATTTAAGTTGATACTTGAGCAAGTATTAAATCCATGTGTTCCACTGTGCATATCTAATTGTCTGTGTGCATACTTACTTTAGGTTCATAGAGGAACTCGTTGTTTAAGTAGTTTATTAATCGTTTTTCCGTCTGTCCACGGAATGAGTGCCCATATATGTGCTTGATGATTATGCATCTCATTCCTTGCATCACCACACATGTCATCCATATAGTGGCGCTTATTGCAGATACATGATCCAGAAACGGGCGCGTGGAACTACCTCAACCAACGGTGATCCAAAAGACCAACTAAGACCCACTCACGACCTAGAGAGCCTATCAGTCGTGTTTGGAAGGAGGAGTTGTCCAAGGGATCAAGGGGTTGCCTAGGGCAAAGCCTCACAACCCGGCAAACTAACATTAGCTTAGTTTGTTGGTTTTCTTAAAGTAAAACAAAGATAGGCAGGACCATGCTTTACCTAGCAAATGTACTTGATGAATGCTTACGCATCTGCATTAGGAGTTGTTTGGAACCCATTTGCATTAGACTCCTTGGCCGCCCTGGCCCTAGCACCCAAAAATAGAGTACGTAGGACGAGTATGCCTAGTAATGCTAGGTACGAGTAAATACGAGTGAATGGAGTCACTCGTCGTGTAGGTGATCTTTTCAAAAGTCACAAGAATATTATTATTATGATGAAAGCTATGAGGATGCTCTTGGATGTAACTCGAGACCGGGCGGAGATAGGGTTATATAAGAAAAAATGATGATGATGATGTGGATGGTATGGTGGACTCCGCCCGAGTCGCATAAGGCCGGTCGTTGTTCGCCTATTGGTCGGCATAACATTGCTAGGGTGCTTATTCGGAATCTATGGGCCGGTGAAAGTCTTACTTGTGACGTCTCAAGCAAGGGGCACGTTCCTACCCACTGGTTGAGAGGAAGGTGGCCGCGGAGGCGGGTGTCAAAGGAGGGCAGAACCCGACGTAACCGAGGTACCGCTCCAGCGACAACGCGCTCCGGGAGTCAGGCGGGAGTGGTCATCGAACTTGAGACGGGACAGGTGGAGATGGGAGAAGCATATGTGGAACGCTGGGAGTTAGTAAGCATATGCCATCCTGGTGCTTCTAGTTATTCCCGGGAATATAAAAATCGATTCGAATCGCTGATGCTCACCAGGTGTGAGAATGCCAATACCACTGACGGGCAAAGTAGTATCCACTTGAATATGCTGTATTATGAATTCATGGTTTTGAATACTACAAGCTTGAATATACATGCTTTACTTTCATGCAGCTTATTATTATACTCATCATTAGTATTATTGATATGATAAACTAAGTAGCTGTCAAATCCTACTCTATATGATAAATCAAGCAGCTGTCAATCCTGCTTCCACATGTTAACTTTCTGTTTAAAATCAACAGCTAAGGATCAAATTCTTAGTAAGCAAGCTTTGCGTCAGCCGTAAGCCATTTTCCATTAAGTCCTACTGAGTAATTAGTACTCAGGGTTTGCCCCCACTTTTGGCTTACAGGAACTAAAGACTTTTGGACAATTGCACGAAGGAGGGTAGAACCGGTGGGCTCGGTGCTACTCACCTTATATATCTCTACTTGATGACTAGTTGACTTCTATACCCGCCGCGAGATGTTTTGAAATGCTTCCGCTACCCATATGTATACTTTGCAATCGCTTCCGCTGTATTTTTAACATGTATTTGAGTACATATATTGGTTTGTAAGAACTTTAGCTTACTTTCACTATTAAACTGCCTGTAATGGTGTAACTGTTGTGGCTCTTTCGAGGGCTAAATGTGTGTGATGTCGGTCTCCTCGGGCGATGGTTTCATCGAGTGCCCTTTTGGGTAGCTCGACGGACTACCAGGTTTAGTCTGGCCTAAGTGCACTGCGAGCCAGAGGTGGCAGGTGTGCTTAGTCTGGATTAAGCAGGACGGTTCCGCCACATTGGGCCTTTAACAATACATTGAATCTTCTGATTTTAAGTCTTGATCAACCCACGAGCCACATGAGTTCATCAATTCTCCTCTTTGTTCTACGCCTTCAATGCTTGTCACCTAGTAGTCTTTTCTCACTCGAAGTTGATCATGGTGAAATCCACGAAAAATTGCCCTAAAACCTGTAAAATAAACATGCAGCATATTTCCAAGACAATATTGCAAAATCCACAATAATCGGTGATAAATGTTAGTGGAAGGCAAAGTTGACGCATAAAATCGGTGAAAAACTATATAAAAAGATGCATAATTTTCGTACATAAGCAGCGTCAACAATGGGGCGGGTGACACGCGGCTTTGTGAGAAGCAACAGGCAGGGGCCGGGTGCGGCCAGCGGTGAGGCGAGTGTGCGCGCTGCTCAAAGTGGCAGGCGGTGTCGGCGGAGTGCGCTTGCGGCAGCGGCGTTGGTGCGTGCATATAGCGACACAGGTCAGTGGGCAGTGGGGTCGGTGGCAGCGGATGCGGCGGAAGCGGTAAAGACGGAAGCAGCAGTGATCACTGTGGCGGTCACTGTTTTGGATGGCGAAACTGGGGATTGGACTTTTCCTCCTACCTTTTCCTGATTCCCAGGCTACTGTACTACCCTGTCGGGGTCTGTTTGCTGTTACTGTTGGTTGTTTCCTTGGATCACGGGTTGGGTCTCTTTGACCACTTGTCTGTGCCTCAGAGGGCTTTTTCTGATGGCTTCCTTCAGAAACTCTGCTTTTCTTTTTTGAGCACACGGGTTTAAGATGAGAGGGAAAAAGTAGGGACGAGGGCTGGGTCTAATACTCTTTTTATTAGAAGCACACAACCAACAACCAGGCTGGTCTTGACTAGCAAAACCAAGGCGAGCCACACACAAAAGAAACAGACATAAAACCAACTAACACACGACGCACTAGGCACTAACGCGGCTACTCAAGCTGGATTGGCTCCACTTGCGGACGGCTTGTCGCTTCTGGCTGAGAGCTGGATCCTTCTCCTGGAAGCGAGGGCGTCAGGAATACGCCCATTCTTGTTTTATCCTCTTGACCGTTGGGGTTCTCTGGTTTCCTCTCTTGAGTCAGCAGGTGATTGAGCAGGGAGGGCTGAAAACTTCCAAAGTGACTCTGTACCAGCTGGCTAGGATGATTTGAACTTCCGCCCGTCATGGGGTACTGCATTTCTCCTTGGGACGGGTAGCGTGGACCGGACATGGCCCTTACCCTTACTCCACAACTGAGAGAGGTGTCTGTTACTGACCCTGGATGCATCCAGGCCCTCTTATACTCGGCCAACTCTCTTTCTGTGTCTTGGTGTCGGGCTACCAACTTGTCATGCAGGTGGCTCAGCTTTTCATACTCGTTATCCAGTGCGAGCAGATGTTGGACTAGGTAGGCCATGGTGGGATCTTCGGACTTCTTGATCTCTGTCAAGATTGTAGTCCTCTTAAGCCAAGTTGTAGCATGTTGGTTCACGGGCGGAAAGAATCTCATAGGGCTATTTTGTACTGCCCCATGGTAGGTCGAGCATAACCTTCTTACTGTACCACGAGCGGCAACATGACAGGCTTCTAAGAATTCAATGCCGACGGCTCTGCAGTACCAACCGTTGAGATTGAGGTTCTCTTTGATATACAAGGTGACGGTCCATTCTCGTTCTTCCCTTTCGGGGAATGCTAACCTGCAGAACTCCGGGTATCCTAGGATCCTAAGGTGTTGCATGGTATCTCTTAGCAGCTCGGGAAAGCCACTTTCTTCTTGGCAGTAGCTGACATGGGTGACACCTTCCATCTGATTGAGGTGCGCAGGGCTCGGCTGAGAACTAACACGTTGACTACCACACAACATATACAGACTCTGCCCACAAGGCAACAACCACTGCACGCACACGCGAACTACACGGTTGCACTAAACAAAGCGGAGCAAAAACTCTACTAACCAACAGAAAGAGGGGCACTGGACACAACTAATGGAGGACCACACGTCTTCACTGCTGGAGGAAGCTGGTAACTTCATCCGAGGATGTCTCCCTGGAGCTGCTGTTGATGATTTCTGGCGACGGCTGATTCGAGGCAGCTGAACCCTCTTTTCCTTCACTGGGTGAGGCAGGGCTTGTTGGCTATGAGCTAGATACTGAGAGGGGTGATGCTGCTTGTGTCCCTAGCAGCTCTTCCAAGGCTGGTTCGCTGGGCGAAATAGGGCTTGATGGTGGACCTCTTGGAAGCTCTTCCGAGGGTGGGGAGGTTGGTGCCACTTCTGGGAATTCCTCCTCTGCTGAAAGCTCTAGGTCAGGTGCTGGGATCTTGTTCAAGGTGAAGGGTTCTGCTAGATCTGGTGGAGGAACTAGGGAGGGCTCTGGTTGGCTTGGAGGCTCTGGAGGGGTAGCTGGGATGCTTTCCAGGACTAGGACTCCATTCTCTAGCCTTTCTCTTCTTAAGGAAGGTGGGGATGCCGGTGAGAACTGGAGGTTGCTTGTCCATGGCTGCTCACACTTGAGTGGTTCTGGGCTCATCTGGCCCTCTTTTAAGCACCTTGCCGGCGCATTTAGGGCTGGTTGCTGTGTCCTTCTTGAGAGGTGGACACGGTGTTAGGCGGCGATTCCATGCAGCGCTGTTGATGCACAGTCCTTGTATGAATGGTCATCTGTCAACTGTGTTGCACCGTCCATCCTTATTTATGTCAGGGTCAGCGGAAGTCACATCCTTGTTTCCTGGGTTCTTGGGGTGCACGTCATGCGCGGATTCTGAGGCTGTCGCTGACTTTTGCGGCATGTTGTGCATCTTATTCTGTAGTCTTCGTTTGAATGCGGCTCTAAGACAGATCGTTTAACTAAAGCAGGGCGAAGAAATGGATTAAACTTGGTTTAAAAAGGATCAAGGTGAGAAGCAGAGGTATTTTCCGACTGATTTTGACTCAAAAACGTTTTTCCATCCTAAGGGTTATGTCCTACGGCCAACTTACGGCTCTGATACCACCTGAAGCGCCCCAGCCCGCAAGCGGGACTAAAATGTGCTTTATTATCATTCCCAATGTTATGATAATCACATTATTACATCAGAGTAGCACAAATCCGCCCTAACGGGACAGACCAAACGGGGCGCAGCCCGGAACATACAACTGTAGCGGAACTTAAATGGTAGACCCAAGCTTTCCCACTTCACACCGTTGGGATAGGCCGCAACCCTTACACGTACAAGCCCTCTTACAAGGCGACTTCGTCATCTCTAAAAAACAACAACAAAAGGGGGGGGGGGGGGTGAGTACGAAAAACGTACTCCGCAAGTCTACCTTCCTCCACAAGGAAATTGGGGTCAAAGCTATTACTATATGCAAGATATATCTGAAGCTCTGGATAGTTTTGCCAGAAAAATATGCAAGGCTCATTAATTCTCAGTTTTATTTTCCAGAAAACACTTTTCCCAAAAGGGGTGCCACTGGACTTGCCGGTCCATCGTGGCTCGTGGCACGCAGGCCAACATTTTTCTCCACTGCTCCCGGGCCACGCCCGTAGCTTCAAAACATTATTTTCATCCAACCAAACCCCAATTTTATAAATCACTACTGGTAGAAACCAAGCCATGACTCGTCCATACCAGTGGACAACGGACTATCCGGATAGGTTTATACTCTGGCCAGAGGTGCACACTTTACCCACAAGTTCGGATACGTGACAGGAGCTACCATATCACGTGAATCCTCTCAAGGCTCTACCCCCGCAAGTATTCCCCGGCCTCAACCAACGAGAGACATGGGCCCTATCGCATCAGTGCCAGCAGACACGCGACGTCGCTTCAGTGCCAGCAGACACACGACTTCCACCATTCCCAGTCCCTCGGTGCTCCCAGCCTACGGGTATCGGGAGGTTGTTCCTTGCGGGTTCCGGCCAAGTGTTGTCGCATACAACATCGAGTGGTTGCACGATAAAGAGTTAGGCAAGAGGAGACTCCAAATCGGTCCTTAAAAGAGCAGAGCTTCCTCAAACACCGCTCGGTCCTCTCCACGAGGCCGGGCCCCAGTGTAACCGTAACAACGGTACCCGGGCTCTCCACCCTTCAACCACGTGGCATAGTCGACCGAGATCGACTGTCGGGGTCTTTCCCCATGTTTTCGCAAACGCACACCAACCTATTTCCAACCCAAGTTCCACAACAAGATTAATATGTATGATATTAAGTGAGCGATCCACCTGTGCGCGCTATGTCTAAAAGGTTTGGGTGGCTATCCTACCAGGTTTTTCTTAGCAAGCAAAACATGCAGGTTTTATCACTAATCAGGGCAATAGGTTGTGTATCGAAAACTGGGTAATTTATGCATCAAGTGAGATTCCAGTGGACTTGCTGTTCACTCCGTTGGGTTTAACGGGACATCGACGGCCGAGGGTGAGGGTTCCTCATCCTCCGAATATGTTGGAGCACAAACCAGGATTTCCAGTAAAACCTATGTGCAACAACAGAGAACAAACAAACAAGACATATTATGAGCTCAACAAGGGTTTGATTGGTGTTGACAGAAAGATCAAAGGATTTCTCGAAGGACTGCACCAGCGGTTTTGGCTCCCGTAGCTATGTTGCTCCACGGTTCGGCGCTGAGCCGAGGGCCGGACACATCGTCGGGTTCGATACTGGTCGAGGGAGGGGTACCATGGCAGCGGTTGCGGATCGCCATACCGAGGGCGATGGCGCCGAGAGCGTGGAGGTTGCATGGCAGCGAGGAGGATTTCTGTGGACACAACAATGAAGCATGTGGGAGTCATGAGGTGTGCATGGATGCATGGAGCTTGATTTATAGAGAATTTAGGCGCAAGAATCGCCTAAATCGGAGTTAAGACGGAGAAGATATGGAGTATATTGTGTCAAGGGGTAGATTTGGACTTTCTGGACAGTTGAGGGTGTAGAAACGGACTTTCCTGCGATGAACTTTGGCTCTGGCCCGAGCTGGAAACAAACTTGGGCCGGAGAAATGTATTCGGCCCACAGGGCTTTTTCCTTTTTCTTCTTTTCTCAGCCCATGCGCGCACAGGTGGCCTTGGGCCAGCCCATGGGCGCACAGGGGAGGGCGAACGCGCACGGGAGCCACGCGGCTTCAGCCGACTCCCGCTGCCATCGCCGGAACAGTTCCGAGGGTCACCGGAGTACGCCGGAACGGGGGTTCCCGGCCTCTGTTCGCGATTCCGAGGATACCGACACGAAGAGGAGAACGACACGAACCTATTCCGGGGGTTCCGGGCACGAGGGGACGCGCGGAGCAGGGACGGCCACGGATGGCCATTGGAGGCGGCCATGGAGCTCCGTGGGCGGCTCTGTTCGGATGTGCGGAAGAGAAATTGAAGGTGGGCGAGTATGGAGGAGGGTGGTGTGGTGCTGCTCGTCGAGGGAATTGGACCGAGATGGCCTGAGGAAGAAGAACTCCGAGACGACCTTGCCCGCGGGCAAGAACAGAGGATGGCGAAATTGGGGAGGAACAGGGAGGAAGGAGAGACGGACGGAGGAGTGGAGTGGCTCGGCAGCCTAGCGCGAGGATGGGGAGCGCGACGCCTCGTTTTATAGGCCGACGGAGAGGAAGGGCCGGAGAGAAGGCCGGCATCGTCCCGTACGGGGTGTGGGCGTGCCGTGCTCGCTGGGCAGTAGAAGAAGAACAGGGGAGGGGAAAAATCTCGGGCATCCAAACTGCGGAAGGAGGGGGTGAGGTGCAGGATGGCGAGGGTGCCGTGGGAGCGACGTCGAGGGTGGCTGGCGCGTCGTGGCTCGGTCTAGCAGGGCCCGCGCGCTGCGTGCACGGCGGTGGACGCAGAGGTAGGCGACGGGATGCCCGGGTGGCAGTGAGCGGCGGCGGGATTCCAGGCGGCGTGATGTGCAGGAAGGTGCGGCGTCAACGTCAGCCCGGCTCGGCGTGGGCGGCACGGCGGCTCGCCGTCCTGCCGGCGAGGGAAGGAAGGGAAGGAGGAGGACGAACGAGCAGGGCCCTCTGGCAGAGAGAGGGAGGCGGGTGAGGGACTGAGGGGTGGCTGTTGGGCCTGCTCGGCTTGGGCCGAGGGGAAGGTAGGGGAGCAGGCCGGCTTGGGCCGCAGGGGAGGAGGAGGGAAGGAGAGGAGAGGTGGGTTTCGGCCCAATAGAGGGAAGGAAATTTATCTTTTTCTGATTTGGATTTTGGGATTGGAAATTGAATATTTGAAGAAGGGATTTGAGGGGATTTTAGCGGGGACTTTTGCCGAATGTTTTAGGAAATAACCGGAGCAAGTGAGATAGAATTTTTTAGAGATTGATAGAATTTGTTGGGCTCATAACATACATTTAAACAACAAGGTGTTCAAAATCCGATTTTGAATTAGAGAGCGATTTAGAGAAAAATTCAGGGGTAAAATTGGGGTGTTACGTACTTATAGGCAGGGGTCCGTGTCTTGCGGCAGGGGCAGGGGACGGCGCGGCGCTGGGAATCTGGCTCGGCCGGTGCAGTCCGCCTCGGACTCCTGCGTCCGCAGGAAATTTCCCATGCGTGCAGCGTGCAGCGTGCAGCAGGGAAGGGAAGAGGAGGGGCTGACGGGTGGCCCCCGCATGACAGTGAAAGAAGGGCTGCTGCTGCGGTTTGGCCCTGGTGCTGGTGCGCTGGGCTCGCTGTTTTGCCGCTGGTGGGCTACTGCTGCTGCTGGGCCAAGGCAAGAGAGAAAGGAAGCAGGCCGATTTACTGATAAGGCCAGAGACGAAGGAGAAACAACAGTGTTGGAAAGAATAGTTTCTAGGAGAATGAGTAAAGAGGATAAATTGATATTTGAAATAAGCAAATGAATTCATGTTCAACTTCAAATCATCCAAAGAATATGCAGCAGCATGTATGCATCAACCATGTTACTCCTATGTTAGGCCTAAACCTCCCTCTCTAATTGAATTAAATTATTTGATCAAGAATTTTCATGTATCAAAAATTAGGGTGTTACACAGATGCCTCAGACCCACACGTACCCCGTCCGCCGCCCGCCGGTCGACATTATATAGTTTCTCAATTCATTTTTTTCTTCTTCTATAGCATATATTGAAGTACTATATACAATCATATTTTCAAGCATATTTAGTTTGTCACTTTCGATCCATTCTTGTGTCCTTAAATTTCTCTGTCATTTCAAGACTAGGATCCCGTATAGACTGAATAAATATGCAATAACTTTTACATATCTATAACTTTTATAATAGCAAACCCCATTGGCATCTACCGATAATCTGTCCTTTCATGCAAGTTATCCACGGAAGCATACATTAATTATAGTATATCAATTCATGAACGTTTTAATACTCATAAATAGCACCTCATACTATTCTTCTCCCTATTAAAGATTAGAACAATTATGTACATAAGCATATTGAATCTATTTGTTTTATCAAATTGAACAAATCTGTAGTATTTACCTTTTTAGTTTTCCTTTATTTGACTTGATTTCTTTTATGCGCGTATGATTGATGATGGCTACTTCGATTTCATCTCTGTTCAAACCAAGTGCGTCACCAGAATAACCCTATTGGAAATTCAATAAAATGCTATGAATAAAATAGCTAGTGTGTGTATGGAAGGTTGTAGTGCGCTTTATTTCTACAGGTGACATGATATTTGTTAAAGTTCGTACAGTGCATACCTGCTCTTTTACGCCATGCTTTTGTGACCGAATATCATTTCTTTTTTATTTCTCTTGTATGTGGTATTTAGCATGGGATTATGCATCCTATCTTAAATCCAGACGGCGTTTTTTAGTGTTCCTATGTAAAAAGTTTGGCTATATGATTTGGATGTATCTTCCATGATGTGATACAAGATAAACTTAGCACTACAAGTGTCCGTATCCAGCGTTCAATATTTGGAACCAACATAAATAGCGACTTTCTAAATGAAGTTTCATCAAGAATGCATTGTTTAGAACGTACGTCAAGTTTAAATCAATTATGGTCAGGAAATCTTTGCGCTATCTATATGGATCGAGAAAATTTGTGATCCTGCCATCACTACAATTGTTTCCATATTTTGTAGTACTATTGAAGCCTCACTTAAGCACACTCAATCCTAATACTACAAGAGCACAATATTGAGGTAACTTTTCTCTCAGAGTACTCCACCCTAAGGTTTATCGAATCTGTCGAAATCATGACTAAAAATGAGTTTTACTAGAGCTATGGCAAAATCTAACATGTGAAATGTTTAACCTACTTAGTTAGAGTTATTATAATCTAAGTTAGAGATAAATAGATACAAGATATTTAGAACATAATCATAGCACTTGAGGGTTCTAAATAGCTAGCGCTAGCGTTACTAGTCGGAAAACGTACACCAGTACATAGATGAACGATCATAGATAAAAGAGCTCAAGTACTCTAGCAACGTAAAGGTATATTATAATGATAATATAGCATGAATATTAAAGCATCTTTAAGTCTAACTCTCCAAAAATGCATCCGAATACCAACCTCATACTTATTAGGCCAGATATTATCACTATCCTCCCCTTCAGCGTAGGTGTTCGATCTAAAGGCTTACAAGATATATACATACTAGCTTGATTCAATCAGCTACAAACTTATCCAATTCAATGTGTAAAGATCTCTCTATCTTTTTTTAGAACGTCGTAGGAGAGCTGCGAGCCATTTCATTATGAAGAGAAAGAAAACAAATGGCGTATTGTACATCCATTCCCAAAGATCCTTCTACATTATTATGCACTATAAATTATTAAGAATCAATAAAAAGATTGAGCCATAATCCAGTTACATATTGTGCAAAAATTATCATATAATAAGACAAAAATAATTTTACCTTTACAATTTACCCAAGTCCCTTAAATGATGATCAAGATATCAAAATTAATCTTTCTCAGTGTCAATGTTTCTGATATTTTGAATCAGGCTAGCTAGGCTTTGCTTCAATTTCCAACAATTTTACTTGGGTCATTACTTAATATTTATTACTAATGTCAAAAGAAAAATCATTCAAGATGAAACAATTAACACATTCTCATACTTGCAGATCCTATCTAATCCTAGATCTACACGTAAATATCTAGATCTAGAAGGAAAAAAGGATCCCAATTTAATGGAGAAATCAATTAAGCCATCCAAAAACATGAAATTGACACTTAAATTCCCAATTTGAGCAGACACAAGGGAAAAAAAACTAGGTGAACATGGCATTATTAAAAGCTCAAAATTAGCACTAAATGAGAGAGAAACAAGTTGGCCTTACTTACCACTTATTTCCTTAAAGAACTTGAATTATACATAGAGATAGTGTTTCCTTACCCCCATAAAGCTTGGATCTCCAAATAAACCAATAAAAGGCTCCACCTAATTTTCAATTATAGGACGCCATTAGAGCGTTGGCAAGGTTCACGCCTGAGGTACTGTGTTTTGAGGAGGAAGAACTATATATATGTAATTTCTAATAGCGACCCATAGCTACAATCATTCCTGGAAGTCAATCTTTAGGGGCGGTTCAAGCTACAAGCCGCTCCTAATATAAAAATTGTTGCCTTTTGAGGGTGGCTCATGCAATGGCCATATTACTGATCGTCCCTGAAAATGGCCCTCATTTCTTGGACCGGTCCATTAGCATTGGCCCAGCTAGTCAACAGCAATGGTGGATCATATTTTGAGTCACATCTAACCATTCACGGGGCACCTTTCAAAATGACATAGTCTTTAATGAGAGACATGTTTTTTAGAATTAGTTAAAATACAAGTTTAAGGCAACTTAGAAAGTTGTCTGCCCATGTGCACATCTCAAATCAGACATTTCCAATCTAAATCTTCTTTAAATTAAATTATTTAAAAAGATGTGGCGTGGTTTCGAACTGCAACAAGTAGAATTTGTAGTAGGTTTGAGGGATTTCATGTGTTGCAGTGATCGAATGGCCTGACTTTCTTGAGCTTGAGAGAGATTTAGACTGGTTTGTGAGAATCCCAATGTCCAGTATGGAGTATTTGTATTTCTTGTGGTTTCTTGTGTTATACAAATGAGAATGAGGCGTTCTTGTGCCTGTGCCCCTTGTCTCTAAGGGATCCTCCTCTCCCTTATATCGCTCGGGAGGCAGGTTATTCATGCCCAGTGAAACGGGAATTTGGATCAGAGATATTATAATAGCAGGGAAGACATAGATCATGGCAAATCACCCTACCGACAATGATCAATATGATTTATGCACATCAACACTTTGTTTATGGGTTTATTAACTTGCATGAGTCTTTTAGAGTTCAGATCACTCTATCTAGCTAGCTAGTTTGCACTTTCCACCTCATGACCACATGCACTGTCGGTGATCCAATCCGCTTATAGATGGTAGAGTGGGACGTTAGGATTCTGATGAGGCTCTGTTTTTTACAATGGAAGGTCAAGGTTCTTATCCTGATTATATTTGACTTGGAGATATGGTCCCAATGGTGCATTCAATGTCTTGGTCTATATCTCCCTTGCAGTATTGCTCATATTATATTTTGGAGGTTTCATTTGAGTTTCATTCTTATTAAATTCTATAACACATATCAATATATATATTGGAAGGCATGATAAGGTAGTTATGAAGAGAGATAGAGAGAGTTTCATGGAAGGAAAAGAGTTACATCTTGATGAAACCCAAGATATATTGTTACCTAGATGTGACCTAAGAAGATCTATACGCTACAATATAATGTTCTAGATACTGCAAAGAGGTGGAGACGGTCAAAATGGAATAGTAGGTGAGTAAAATGAATACCTCTACCTAAATAAACTCGACCAGTGGGGAAAAAACCGCCCCCAGTCCCCCACGGCATTGTATATTGGCCCGCTTGTGGAAATTGATTTTTTTTTTTTCCAAAGGCAGGCATGCAATGGCTCTACAAAGATGCATTTTCAGATACAGACATTTAAGAGAATGTCAGCTGAAAATAGATTTGTTGAGCCGATCACTTACATGAAATGGCTGTCCAATAATCACACGAATTCTTGCTCGAAATACATGCGTGCGTGCATTTTATAGGGATTTAAAGCCAAAATATATTTGTTGGCCCTACAAATTTAATATAGATCATGTATCTACACGAGGTGGTATAAAAAATGCCAAATGTTATTTGTAAAGTTGATTCTCTTCGTGATCTCCAATGAATAAGTTATTAACTATACAAAGTTCTTGATCTCGATCTCTACAATACAATTTTCATGTGAAGTGGAGCGCTATTATTGGTACGGTGTTCCATGTGTTTGGATTACCTCATTTGAAAATCTAGATGCAGGTCTAGAGAAAGCTATGCATGCATGATAATCTGTTAAAAAAAATGATCACGTGCTACACTTTATATATATATTCCCCACACCTCGATTTATTCTTAACTTGTCCAGGACTCTCAGCCCACCGGCCTCTTGTGTACCTACAAATTATTCTTTTGCTCCTCTCCCAAGTCCCAACCCATGCATTCGTTGTAGCTATAAATACCACCACTCAATGACTCAACCGTCGCACATCTGGCACACAAAGAAATAAACCATCGCTACCCCTCTAGCTCTTCCATCTATCCCTGTTGCATTATGCACCAGCAACCCTTTTTCATGGCTACAGCCCCTAGCTCCTCGTGCTTTCTGTTTCTCTTACTCTTGCTACCATCAGTCCTGCAGAGCTTGCCAGCAGTAAGCTCGGCGCTGAATACATTGCTCAGCCATCCTCTCGGGTGCCGCTGCCATCACTGGGTGATGGCCAATGCAACTGTCCCAAGGAAAATGAGACGACCATGCTGATAAACTTGCACCAGTTCCCTGGCTGGTCAAACGTCCCAAATCCAAATGAAGTAAGTGTTATAACCACGAACAAGGCTAATGGGTTTGGCGGAATGTCCGTTGATGATTGGTCTCTGACCGATCTAAACGGTGAATTTATTGGACGTGCACAAGGCTTCCATATCCAAGCTGGTCAAACAGTCAATAGCTGGTATTTTTCACACATCTTCGCGTTTCAGGGTAGCTGGTGGTAAGATATTATCCATATATGCATGTTGTTATGATTATTATTTTCCCACATTATTGCTGTTGATCTTCAGAGAAATTGACTTGTTCTAGCTAACTCTTCAGAAATCTGACATTTCAAAATCTATTCTGGGGTCTGTACGTCGACCGATAATTTGCAACACATGCAGAACCCCTTCATTTTTTCGGAAAAGCCAATACTTTCCTGCATACCAATATTTTCATCTATCTTCTGAAAGTTTATTTCCTTCTCCAACTCCCTTTGGCGTCATTCTATTGTCTGTTCACTATCGTACAAAACTATAGTAATACAACACAATATTGTCAGGACCTCTTAGTACTCATACATCCATAGCACAGAGCTTGAATGCAAATAACACAACACTCATACATCCATATAGTCAGAAGCTTACAAGCATGGTATGGTGCTACAAAACACAGCATTATTTATTAAGACTTGTCCCCATATGGACAGTATCATGCACAAAACATTTTGTTAACCATAAAACAACAATTTATAGCATAAGATGCCACAAACTTATCATGAAGAGTTATAAAGTATCATTTAATTTCTGTAGACTTCAGCCCGTGTTTTTCTTCTCTCGTTCACCAAGCATCTTTGAATCCTTATTCTTATATGTACTATATATACTTCGGACTCTACATTTGCGGATGCATTGATGAAACAGGTTCGCAGGGTCCACTCTTCAGGTGGTTGGGATCTATCCGGATCCCAGAAATCAGTGGTCCATTACTGGTGGGACTGGAGCGTTTACTAATGCCCACGGCACTGTCAAATACTCAGCGTCCACTGCCTCTGGCGGCACTGAAGTCATATATGGACTTGACATTCATGTATTCTATAGTACTTAGGAAATACCATAAATGGTAAGTAATACACCTCACTGGATCAGTATATGGTTGTATGGATAGTGTTTGGATTTATGTGTTCTATCTATAGATTAATTGTAACAGCAAAAATTGATGTTTTAGTTCACCTATATATGCAACAAGCATCTGCAAATTCATCATTCTTCTTCCTGTTAAAGACTAAAATAATCATTCATAGAAGCATATCACAGCCACATATATGTTCTATGCAGGTATAATTGACGCGGCTATTTGGAGTTCATCTGCTCAAACTGAATGCCGCATCAGATCAACAATGCCCCCGGCCGGAAAATTTAATAAAATGCTAGGAATAGAATAGTGTGCACAAGGAGAGAATTGTGGTATACATTATTGCCACTGGTGACATGATATTGTCTAAGTACCCACAGCACACCACTGCTCTTTTGTGGCATGTGCATGCATCCTTTTGTGCACCCACACTAGCTAGCATCTTTTTTATTATTTCTCATGTGTGTAAAATAATATGTGTTTTTAACACGGAACTATGTATTCTAGCTCAGATCCAGATTCTGTTTCTTGTTGTTCATATGTATGTTTGGCTTCAAGCTTTGTCTTATATTCTCGATGTGATACTAGAAGATACCCGTATACGTATATGAAGCGCTGCAGTTGTGCATAGCCAGTCAAAGAGTTGGAACTCAAAAGTGGCTTTTTAATTGAAGGACCAAAAGGTGACCGGAGGGGGTGAAGTTGAGCCGATAAAAAGTGTATACTCCCTCCGTATTTAAATATAAGTCGCGGTTGATTTTTTTCCAAAATTTCAATCGCTCGTCTTATTCAAAAACTTTTATAATTTTTCACTTATTTTATTGTAATTTGTTTTATTGTAATTTTTTGAATAAGACGAATTAGCGAAGTTTTGAAAAAAAAGTCAACCGTGACTTATATTTAAATACGGAGGGAGCATAAGATAAGAAACACTACTAGAAACGGGAGAGTGTGAGGGTGAAAAAAAACATCTTGAGATATACAAGTAGCACCATGGCAATGAATTGATGGTCACGTTCATAAATATAATCGTGAGAGTTAGGCACTGCCACAGAAAATAGGCTCTATCCAACGGAATGCCATATTCTCATCAGAGTGCAGAACAGCAATTAAAGTTGAATCTCTGCAGGAAAACATTTTTTCACGACTGTTTGCAATGTTAGGAAAAATGGAACCACACACACTGGAAAGTGAAGAGGGCATGCTTCAATGCAGAATATAACAGTAATTTAACCCAAATAGCATTACTTATAACATCCTTATTGTCTTATATGTGCACGCAGCAACAATCTATACATGCAGCAATGCTATAATTAAGTCACAACAAACAAACCAAAAAGTTAGCATCTGTTCAGTTTCAACCATTCACTAGTTAATTAGAAAAAAGTAGTATATCATTACAATAAAGAGTTCAATGCATATAGGTGGCCCTTAAATTTATAGGGGGATGCCACTTTGGTCCTGAACTCTCAAATCGTACAGATGACACCCAAAATTTGTGGAAGTGATTCATATATAGGTACCCCTTCATATTATGTTTTTTTTTTTCATTTGCCCCCTGGCTTGTTCTCTCTCTCTCTCTAATGCAGAACCCTTCCCCCACCTGCCTCACCGCGTAGCAGCTCTTCGCTGCAGCTTTGTGCCCCTCCTTTCCTCCGGTGGTGCTCCAACTCCACCACCATCGCCCAAGGTCCACACCTCCCTCCTCTACCTTTTGTCCCTCTCCCTCTCATCTTCCACTTGAGCTCCATCGTCAGCACCCAAGGAGGCCCATGTCCACTGCGGTGGCGCTCGTTGCTAAACCCCTCCACCCGTCACAGCTTTCTCATCAGTGAGAGATCAAGGGTGATCGTCTTCCATGTGTGATGAGTGATTGTCAACATGTGGGTTAAATGTAGTGTTCTATAGATACATATGATTTCTTGGCTTGTGATGTGCATGTATACGTATGACATGGTGATCTACAATATATGATGGATTGACACTAGCGAGGGTATGCTCTGATAGACTTTGCGGTGGCATTTGGATGAGCAGAGGCTCTAGCTCTGCAGCGTTGAAGGGCGATTAATGCTAGGGCCAGAAGAACGATGCCAGGCTGAGGCCATGTGTGTCCAATCCAACAATTCATGCAGATACAATGACACAAGCGGTGAGGTTATTACGATAATGTGGTCATGTTGGGGTCTTCGACAATGGTGATCCAGGCAGGTAATGGAGGGACATGTGTCCAAGATGGAAGGTTTGTTGAAATGCTACACAAAATCAACAAGGTGTACGGTTTCTTAGTTTGGGCCTCAAAACCACCAAGCCGATGTGCTCTAATCTTGTGTTCCAATCTTTGTGTTAAATTATGTGAATCTTTTGTTCAAATATGATTGTCGAACTGCTTGCAATCTGTGTGTGTGCTTGTGTTCTTGAAGATGAGTGTTCTCTAAAAATGAGTGTTCTTCAACGGTCACTTCCCCGGGGGCATTAGTCCCGGTTTGAGGTTTCCACTGGGACTAAAGTTTCATTTAGTCCCGGTTGTGTTCCCAACCAGAAAAATTCCACCGGGAGCGTGGCAGGGATAGGGATTTCAGTCCCGGTTGGTGTTACCGTGGTTGGTGTTACCAACCGGGTCTAAATCCCCCGGGGCAGATGGGCGCGTGGGCCAGGTTGGGGACTTTTAGTCCTAGCTGGTGTTACCAACCAAGACTAATGATATTTAATAATGGTGGGAGACGCCAACCGGGACCCTTAAGAAGAGGGTATTTATATTGCCCCTTCTTCCTCCCTCGACTGAGCCATGAACAGAGCTCTCTGTTCTTGCATTGGCGCTGACTTTCCTTCATCTAAGGAAGGTGCTGTCCAATTTTATCCTCAAGATTTCACCCATCCAAGTGTTCTACAAGGTTAGACACTTATTATTACTCTCACATTGTGCTTTAGTTCTAAAAGCTTCTTGTTTTCTTTCTCTATGTGCATTTTCTGGCTTATTTGAGATAGATCATATATATGCATGTTCATCTTGACGTGGGGAGATAGATCATATACATATTCACATTATGGGGAAATAGATCATATACATGTTCATATACGGTTCATATAGAGAGATGACAGAGAGATAGAGAGGAGACTGATGGGGATGACACGTGGAGAGATAGACAACATTTATTATGACAAAAAAAATTAGAAATGTACATCTTGACATTATGACTTCAATTAATATAGCCACTCTTAACTTGAAAATAAAATAAATATTCTTACAATAACCTAAAGCATAAGGATGTCCAATGAGCTTTCTTCGTCTCATCCTCACCTTCGCCTACATATCCACATCACATATGGTTTTATAAGTTAAATTATAAGTGATGTGGTTTTACAAAAATGTTGTAGATAGACAGGCAATGGATGTATAGTGCGGACTGGTGCTCAAAAGAATTTATTGATGCTGTGCACCAATTTCTCAGTAGCGCTGAGAGGCAAATGGACTTGTTTTAGTTGTTATCCATGCAAAGACTTCAAGAACAAGAAAGATTATTTCTCATCAATATATATTCAACTACACTTGATGCGAAGAGGTTTCATGCCAAACTATGTGTGTTGGACAACGCATGGAGAATTAGGTGTTATGCAGGATGGCGATGAAGACGATGAAGAAGAGTTTCACAATCTAGACACTGCTGAGTATCCTTTCTTTGCAGATACTACAATGGGTGATGCTGAAGATTTTGAAGATATCGATGCTTTAGGTGAAATGCTGCAGGCTGCAGAGAAGTAGTGTGACAACAAAAATGTCATGAAGAAGCTTGAGCACATGATGGAGGATCATAAAACTTTGTTGTACCCAGACTATAAAGGGGGCCACAAGAAGTTGCATAGCACGTTGGAACTATTACAATGGAAGGCAGCAAATGGTATATCGGACAAGACATTTACTCAGTTATTAAAACTCATTAAAGGGTTTCTTCCAGAGGGTAACAAGTTGCCCGAGACTACATATGAAGCAAAAGAGGTCATTTGCCCTATAGGTTTCGAATTGCAAAAGATATACGCGTGTCCAAACGACTGTATACTCTATCGTGGTAAGGAGCTCGAGGATTTTGAAGCTTGTTCGGTGTGCAAAGGTTCACGATATAAAATAAGGCAAAATGACCGCGTTGATGTTGAGGGGGAGCCTCCATGGAAGAGAGTCCCAGCTAAGGATGCAAGGGTTACTGCCTCCTTCTCCAGCCGACATGCTTAGCCCTGAGCACTCGGGCCGTACAAGAGTATGTGGAATTAACTTTGCTTCCATAGAGCTTCCTGATCAGCGATACCCCATGGATCAGATTCAACATCGAACGCCTTGTGAGCTTCATATACCAGCGATGAACCTAACCACTAGGGTGGCTTATGGTATGGCCTCACCTCCTCTGGCAGGTCAGAGATACCATAATGAAGAAATTCTAGAAGGACACTCGGTTGTCACCGAGGATGAAGTGTGTGAAGGGTATGGAGACTTAGAGCTCTCAATCCTAGGCGGTGATGGAGAAAGGCGATTGCTAGAGGCTATCCATGGATTCATTCTATGGAAGAAACTGCTAATTGTGATTAGAGGTGATACCAAAGCAATGACTGCAGGTGGGGCTCCTCCATCACCAGGCTAAGGAAGCCGCACACCACCTCCACACAGGAGCGCCTCACCACCGCCACATAGGAGCCTCTCACCACCAACACATAGTAGGAAGAATGCCCCTCCAAATAAAAGCCCCTGATTTGCACCTCAACCAAAGGGACAACAAAAGAGTCAGAGCAAGTCACATCAAACATGCAGCTCCTCAGTTAAGACAGCACAAAAGAAGCTAGATTATGAGTGCACAGAGGAGGAGACGCAACAAATAGTGGATGCTGATGTCAAAAAGCAAATATTCAGCAGGAGAAGTCTTGTGAAACAAACACTGATAGATCCGAGGACATGTTCCTTCTTTACGAAAATGGCTGAACCAAACAAGAAAAAAGTATATCTGACTACGATCGCATGATGATGAAATCAGCTAGTCAGCAAAAGCGCCGTAAGATGAATGATGTGACCAATCTTGGAGAACAGTCACAAGCCACTCCTCATGTGCAGTGCATGGAGAAGAACTTAAGCTTAGACCAAACTTTCTGGTAGGAATGCATGACCGCATGCATGTCATATCTTCTTTGATAATAATGTGCACTAACTTTTTATCTTTCAGAGTTTTAGATGAGGTCAAGGCACTAATGTATGTGGATACTATGTTTGTGAGTTCATTCACAATTGTGTGACGCAACGTGATATGCATGTATGTAAACATCGAGCAAAATCTCAATAATATTGTCTTAGCATTATGGTTAGTATGTTACTGATTGTTTTTATCAATGATAGATGCCACGAATGAAGGATGAACTCCTCCCTGAAGATAAGATCAAGGCAGACCAAGAAGGTCTTATGAGGTTCATAAATGATGAGATCATCCTCAAAACCGGAGAGTTTTTCGACACTGGAGAACCGCTTTTGCCACCGGATGATTATGTACCAACAAGTCCATAATGCTCACATGGACATATAGTTGTTCTTTAGAAAGAATGTAGTTGGACGACATTGTATATATTTTGTATTTAGTAGTGTAGATATTTCTACATATGTATTGCCTTTACTTATGCCTAATATATGTACATTTACATACATATATGTAATATGTAATGCATTTAATTATGCCTAATATATAGATTTAAGTCTAAATATATATATATTGCCTTTAAATATACCTTATAGATTTAAATGTACATAAATGTAGTAGATTTATATATAAAGAAAAACTCGGCGCTGAGAATTTAGTCTCGGTCGGTAACACCAACCTGGAATAAAGTGGCGCAGCCACATGTGCGCCTTATCACCTTTAGTCCCGGTTGGTAGCACCGACCGGTACTATAGGGGTGCGCAGCCACGTGGGTTGCTGACGCGGGGTAGCTAGTTTAGTCCCGGTTGGTGCTACCGAACGAGACTAAAGGAGCATTTAGTCATAGGCCATGCACCTGGGACCAAAGTCTGAGGGATTTCGTCCCACTTCCATAAAACCGGTTGGGAATCCGGGACTGAAGGGGGGTTCCCAACTGGGACTGATGGCTTGTTCTCGTGTAGTGACTCTGTACATGGCCAGACTAAGCAGCAGACGGTCCAGTGTGTTGCACACCACCAAATGGTCTTGTGTGTAGAAAATGTAGCCCGAGCAATATAGGATGAGGAAAATAGCCTGAGAATCTAAAAAACTTGATCAAAACTTGCTCAAATAAACTCCAATCTTCACAAAACTTTGCAGGGACTATATATATTCCCACAAGATCAACACCAAAAGATCTAGGATTTTGCACGATACAACTTGAATTCTTCAAATTAAATTTTGCATTGTATAAAATATTATTAAATGACATGTTTTTGCACTACAAGAAATCTAGTGATACATGACATCAAGCTTTTGGCATTAACCTATGAAGAAACATCATAAACAATTATCCATGGCGGATAAAAAAATCATCATGTATCGTCATAGATTAGTTGGCCAACAAAACCGTCACAGATTGACAATATCAATGACGTTTGTATCAGTCATAAATCAATTGCATGGCCGTTACTGCACCATTGTTAAATATAGCTCCAACCATGGTGGCTACGTGTATACACAACGAGGTGATAAAATAAAAGACTAAAGAGTAAAGCATTTTCCTTCTATCAGTTTTAAGTTTTTTACAACCATTTTCTATCCTTTCCAACCTACATAGTGGGGTCAATACGAGGAGTAGAGGTTTTCATTGGACGAAAAAGGTATTACAAAAACTCACTTTTTTATAGTGTAAATAAAATAGATGAGTGAAATTGTAATTTTATTGACATTTTTTAGCATATGGTATATATTATGGTAACTAACATGTAAAAGTATTGTGAAATTCCTTCCCCAACATTTTAGCCGATCTATTTACGTCTAAATACTACCGGCTACTATCCATCTAAATACGACACCCTTTCGATAGATAATGGTTAGCCAGAATGGATCTAGACAAGTCTTTAAACATCATATATTTATGATTTGACGATGAAGTTGGAAGTGTATGCTAGGACCTTGAGCTGATGCCGTAAGAGGGTGTGAATTAGAATTATAAAAACTAATGATTTCTAAAATAACTTATCAAAACCTATGCAAAATAAAAGCACGTGCACTAAATTTTGCTAAGTATTACCAGCTCTACCGACTAACTCTACCAAGGTAAGTTCTTATAACTTAGTTCCACCTATAGGAAACTAACAGCGATAGGGCATGCGGCGGCACGCGCGGCGGCTGCCTAAGGTTATGTCCAAAGCATAGACCAAAGGAATGGAGACTGTGAGATAGTCAGCCTAAACCCGCTGAGAACTTTGCCCTGTTACACGGCGGGCCGCCAGGTATATCGTATTCACGGTATGGCTAGTGCGCACTCAGGGATCTGCTTGACCCCGTCCGCGCCGTTTACAACCGTATGTGCCTGAGGTTTGATGGAGCCCGTTCCCTGCAACCTTCATAGCTCTAAGCCTCTACCTAAGCTACCATTTTTCTGGACATGAGAAGTAGGTGAAGATGTGTGATAGGCAGTTTCATATTATTCCTGACATGAGCGTTGATTCCTGACACGAGCGTTGATGGTGTGTACACATTGCTTTTAATGAAGAAATTTTGCGACAACTCTGCCCCGTCTTCAAATCACGTGAACAATACTTTGTAATTTGCGACAACATAAGCATGTTTCTTTTTAGTATACAAAAATAGAGAAAATCGTCCTCTAAATTTTTAGCTGATAACATAAGCAAATACAATTTCTAAGCAATTCAGCAGCCAAATTAAAGCCATGTGAAGGAGGAATTTAAACTGCTATTACTAACTTGCAGGTACAAGGAAGAATGAGCTAGCTACAGATGTTTAAGCTGCGGAGCCGAGCGTGGTGGTCTCCGTCGTGAGAGTCGTCAGCGACAAGAGGTCGTCGGACTCGAGGTGCGCGAAGGGGCTGACGGCCGGCGCCGCCACTTCCTCGTCGCCTTCCAGCATCCGTACGACGCCGCTCATCGACGGCCTGTCCTCCGGCCGGTACTGCACGCACCACAGCGCCACCGCGCACATCCGCTCCACCTTCTTCCTCCCCTCCTTGCCGGCCGCCGTGCCTGCCAGCGCCCGCGTCACCAGCGCCTCCGTCTCGCCGCGCTCCAGCCGCTGCCACACCCAGCGCGGGTACCAGCGCTCGGCGCTCTCCTGCTGCGCGCCGCCGCCGTCGATGTAGTTTCTCCGGCGGCCCAGGATCTCGAACAGCAACATGCCGTAGCTGTACACGTCGCACTTGTGCGTGGCAGGCGCCGCCATCCAGAGCTCCGGCGCGGCGTACCCCGGTGTGCCCCGCCCGCCGCCGGTCACCGTCATGTGCGTCCGCTCGCGCTCGCACAGCCGCGCCAGCCCGAAGTCGGCCACCTTGGGCCGGAACGCGTCGTCCAGGAGCACGTTGCCCGGCTTGATGTCGTAGTGGATGATGCGCCGCTCGCACTCGTCGTGGAGGTACCGGATCGCCTTCGCCGTGCCGACGGCGATGTCGTGGAGCCTGTCGAACCCGAGCCGCTCTTCGACGTCGCCGAAGAGGTGGCGGTCCAGCGAGCCGTTGGGCATGAACTCGTAGACGAGCGCCTTGAGGTCGGCGTCGAAGCAGAAGCCGTAGAGGCGGACGAGGTTGACGTGCGACGTCCTCCCGATGGTGCCGATCTCCGCCATGAACTGCTCCTCGGCGCGGCGATCCATGTTCGGGGCGAGGACCTTCACGGCCACCAGCTGGCTCCCGTGATTGGGCACCTTGATCTGGCCTCGGTACACCACCCCGAATCCGCCGGCGCCCAGCCTCTCGGCGTAGTTCCCGGTGAACTCCTGCAGCTGCAGCGAGCTGAATCTGACGGGCCGGTTCTTCACGACGTCGTAGGTGCTGCTGGTGCTGTGCTTGCCGGTGGTCGTGGCCGTCGTGCCGGTGCCGGCGCCGCCGCCGCTTGGTACTACTGCCGCTGCCCTCGGCTGCATTAGCGGCAGTACAGGAGGCGCCGGCGGAAGGCCGCCGTATTTGCGCAAGATGCGCAGCTTGTAGCACTTGTAGATGAGCACCGACACCACGATCACCAAGATCCCGCCGGTGATCACTGCCACTGCAAGTTACAAAGGCCATGGTGCCACCAATTATTATTGCCAATCAGTCATCAAAGTTACTACGTGCTATTATTAATTTCTCAGGCAAATAAACCTGGTTGATTGACCGATAAAGCATATGAACAATCCATGCACACGAACTGAATTAATCTATCTGCTTACCAATGGATACTGCGATGTCCCCTCCAGTTGCTCCATCCGACGACATATCCAACTTCCTGTTGATCTGTCCAGCAGATAGGAAGCTGAATAAGGGGGCAGGTAGCTTAGAACACCTCTCTGGCCGCGATAAAGAATAATGCGATTAGCTAGGTCGTCATATGCGGTTAATTACCGATCCTATCAGATAATCTTTTGAGTAAGCCATCGAGCAGGTAGCTAAATGCCATCTGATGTGATGATAAATAATTAAACGAGGAAGTTGCTGGTCACACATTGCCGTTGAAAAATTGGCCGGCTGCAGTTATATATTACTGACAGGGACAAGAACAGTACAAAATGCACCTGGAGCGTCTGAAATTATGCGTAGTATAGGTAGACTGGTAGAGTTCTAGAGTAGCACAGTATATAATTTGTTCCTCCACTACTTTCAGTTTATTCCCATGTACGAATATTAGGCTAACAATAGAAAACAAAACGCTAGTGATGACGAATCGATGTAACTTGTCTTTTGTCTCTGTTTTGCTTTCAAAACATATCGAGACCCTCACGAGCACGTATATCTACAGACTAATAGAGTTATCTCTATCAGGTATGAATGTATGTACGTACACGCTATGACTATGACTATTAGCACCTATGACACGAGCAAGGGGACTAAGCTGCTGAAAGGCAATGATGTACTACTATATATATATATAGCTTATATACCTCTGATGAAGGCAAAAACATCTCTAGGTCTATGTTGCTAGATATTCTCTTGTTCAAAATTATGAGTCAAGCTTCTCTATCTTTGACTGTATTCGTAGAAAAATATAGAAATAGCTTTGATATCAAATTACTTTCCTTACATACACCTTGCAATATATATTATTTGTTGTCTATTAGTTAGGTAGGTATCAATATATTGCAGGAATGAGTCCATATTTTGACTACAAGTTTTAGAATGATTGGCATTAATGTGAGCCATCCATTTAACAAGATCTAATGGTTTAAAAAATAGAAAGTGCTAGTTAAAAAATTCTAATTAATAGAAAAGTACCAATTTACAGTGAGACCAATACCAATTTATGGTGGGACCAGTAAAAGTTGTACAATTCCTTTTTATCCTTAATGTTTTTTAGTTAATAATCTAAATTCCAGATTATAATTATCAAAAAGTACTAACAATACTTTTCGATTTTATGGAAAGTACTATCAGTACCATCCCATCCAACTTGAAGCCCAGGCCCCAAGTGCCATCCCATCCAAAGCGAACATTAAACTAGTACACATGGCACCCATCCCCGTTTGGAGTGGTTTTGGAGACGATGTTGCAGTGATATTATTAAATTTTGCCACCTAAGCAATGACGTGGTGGGCCCACTTTTCTCATCACGTACTCTTATCTCTTTATCTCACCCCCTTTTCTTAAGCTCTGTCTCCACCCCCGCGGTGCGGGTCCTCCGCCCCACACCGCCATGCGCTCCCTCCGCCCTCTGCGTCATTGCAATACCATTTGAGGCCGCAAAAATAACTGGATTTCAACATTCAGGTGTCCAATTTGGACAAAATGGTAATAATCGAGAGTTCAAATCAGACAAATATAATAGTTGATGGGACTAAAATGACTAATAATTTATAATTGACATGCGTACTAACCTCAACATATTGTAACACGGTAATTACCCACTTGAATTCGCCATTGTAAAATGTTTAATCATATCTAGTAGTACATGGTAACGTGAGTCTGAATGTGTATTCTTTGACCCTGAAGGTTGTCAAAATAGTTCCAGGTTTTTCCCCTTCTTTTTATACTCGCTCGTGTTTTTTTTGTTTGTCATCTTTTATTCAAAACTAAACTAGCCGAGAACCATTGAAAAACAGAGATGGGCCTGGCTAATACACGGTCTGCCGTGCAATTGTGGAGTCTAGTGGATCGGTCTCACCCCAAGAGCCCACCACTAGCGAGTTCTTGGTGTAGGGTTCATGATGTTGGTGTAGATCTAGGGGAGAGGGAGAGGAAGAGAGATCACCTTCGTTCCAAGGGAAGGGCGCGACCGGTGCCGTATGGGCAACGGAATTGGTTTGTTCGCGTAGGCGACAGTCCTCGGCGTCCTTCGCCTCCTGCTCCTTGAGGCGGCGCTCCTCCGCCGCCTTGGCCTCCTCTTCTCTCCTCCTCTCCTTCTCCTATGCGTCGGCGACGTGCGTGAGGCATTGTCGTCAGCCATTGGGTCAGCGGCGTGGATCGGCGGTGGCGATTCCAGTCACTTGGTGCGCGTGGGAGATCAGGTCCCTCAGGGTGTGTCGGGCTAGGGTTTAGCGGCGGCTGTGGTAGCGTTGGCTTCTGTGCCGGCCCCTAGGCTCTGTTTTTATAGCGCATTGTGACCGAAGGCCACAACCACGAGGAAAGGTCACGCCCCCGATCAGGTCGCGTGATTCTCTCTGACTTGGTATCGTGACTGTTCCGAGATCAAATCCAATAGCAATAAGCTAGCCACCTGCACAACATGCCATGCTCACGTGCTATCTTTTATGTCCAACGGGCCAGAACACACGATTACCTCTGACAGTCCTAGTAATCTACTAACTTCCTAGATATGCAAAGCGTCTAGATGCCAATTAAAAAATGGTGCGCCTGGACGCTGCTATCTATTGGATCGAGGCAACCAAGCAACAACCAAGGTTTTCCTAACAATGCACACATTCATAATGGTACATGAGTCAACACTCTGTTCATATACTCGAACTTCACATACAGACAGCTTTGCGTTCAAAACTATCGGTTAGCAATATTCTTGTATTTCATATTACAGTCCAACACATGACTACATATTTGAGTTCAACTAGAAGTATGTGATGACCTGCACCTTGGTGACTTGCAGCGTTCGTGTTAGGTTCCATCCTTGCTGACTCAAACGATAAAATATTCTCAAATGTTAGAGAGCAATTTGTAGTACACACAAATAGATTATATCATGGGTACAAATTGCCTAATGAGAAATTATATTTTTGTTATTTTCCCTAACCCATATATTTGTTATTTCTCAACGCATAGCATTAATATTGCTGAAATTATATTGTAGAACTTAAATATGAGAAATGATGTGCATCATTTTTCTAATTAAGACTACAGTTGTTACCGGATGCATAAATGCATTTTTGCCTTTGCATAATAGTATATCTTGCCTAATTGAAACTGCATTGCAGCCAATATAATGCAGTGTTTGTAGAGTGAAAACCTCCCTGCATGAATATGAATGAGCCGAGCTTACTAATCAAATCATGAAAAAGGATATTGCTCCACAGCAGTCAACAAATACAAAGGGATTAAGCTTAAGCTACTGAACTATATATTATAATAAGCTAGCTGCAAGCAAGAGGAAATATACTGGAACTCATTAGTCCCAAGAGGGTTGCTACATGATCTAAGTTGTAATAGACGAAGCAAAGTGATCAGAACCTGAAATCTGAACCACCAAAACTACTACGACTAGGGGGTGTTTGGTTCCCCGGACTTGAATTTAGTCCCCGTCACATCGGATGTTTTGATGCCAGTTAGAAATATTAAATATAGTCTAATTATAAAACTAATTACACAGATGAGGAGTAAACGGCGAGAAGTATTTATTAAGCCTAATTAATCTATGATTAGCAAATGTGATGCTACAATAACTAGTCATTAATTATGGATTAATTAAGCTTAATAAATTCGTCTCGATGTTTACTCCTCGACCATGTATATGATTTTCTAATTAAACCATATTTGATACTTTTAACTAGCATCGAAACATTCGATGTGACATGGACTAAATTTTAGTCCACAGATCCAAACACCCCCTGATAAACAATAAATGCTGCTGAAGTGCTGAGCTACGTCTACAACAGATCAAGCACACAATGTTATGCTTTGGTAATGCCAGCGCAGTGTTATGGCTGATAATATGCTTAAATTTTAATTGAATTTTCTAAAAATACAATGTTTTTCACTTGTCAACTCCATTGAACCCCAACCGATTTTTTCTAAATTTTGTCCAATTCAGTGGTGCTCAAATTTTTTTTTATCTTTTGAATCCTAGAACCATGGGATCGGCGATGACGCCATTCAATCATGCACCAGACCTTGGCTATCATGCAAGGAATCTCCAAGCAACTCTTGGCTCCATATGCAAGGACAAGCTCATCTCTAGCAATAAAGCGATGAAAGCAAGAGGTGAAGTAAATGCTTGATGTTCTTAAAGCCATTGCTGAAGGCTTAGACCAATACTCAATCAGTGTTGAATGTAGGCAAAAAGGATGTTGACCACAATGATGGCGAGTCTCGGATGTGACATAGCTGACATCCTCACGCAAGCTCCTTTGAGATGACTACCCTTCTGGGGCATCCAGTATAACTTCATGCCTAGCATTTCCGACTAGATGGCTTAGCATCTTATGTTTCCCCTTGAATAAATGTAACCGTCCATGTTAAGGCCACTATCATGTGATGTATCCATGCAATTATTTGTGGGCGAATTTATGGTACATTTGATGGCTGAATGAATTTGTTGTGAATTCTGCTATGTTAAACAAATATCCTATTATGTGCCTTTGCACTTTCTGGACCAGTTTATGGCATCTTCAATTTGGTGTGAATTGTTCTGATGATTCAATCAATGTGCTGAATTATCCTACAACTGGTGTTTCTTCATTTTTTTCTTTCAATTTTTATCCTAGTTGTGTTTATTTACAATGTCAAGATAGGATGTTGTAGGACAGAAAACCCTTTAATATCAATTGTTCACTTCATGAACATGGACAAAACTTCAAATGATTTGATTGCTCACCTCATCCCTTTCTCGGTTCTTCACTTTGTGCCTAGGGACAGATCCTCCCCACCTCCATTTCCTCCTGACCCCCCCATTGCCTTGATAATTGCAGTGCTTATCATTATGTCTCCACTTGCTGCGGCTGCCACGCACATCTACATCTTCATGAAATACCAAACCATGAGACACACTACGAGTGATCGAGATGTATCAGGGAAAGGCGATGATGCAGAATTGTGATGCCTCGTATGGTATGCTGCAACATTATAATTTTTAGATAAAGGAAGTTTTATTTCAAGATGAAATAATGTTCCAGCCTCTGCACTCAAAAGTGCATTCAGCCAAGAAAAAAAAAGAAAAGAAAATAGATAGAAGCCTAGAATGCTTTAAGCAATCTAGAATTACAAACTCAACATACAACTTACACCACGTATCAACACAAAAGACCCAAAGTCTGTGAAAAGATTGATGCAATCACACCTATTCTCATATACCACGAAGTGAGATTGTCAAAGTCCATGGAAAACTCCATTGTCCTCCTCGAAACAAGTTGATGAATAGAGCATCGAAATCATCTCACAAATCTCCAAGGTCCACCTTCTCACTAACCATCCACGATACCGACAACCGCAAACAATGATCGATACGAAAATTAGATGGCCATCAAATTATTGAAACCATTGAGTTGTATGCAGTTGAGAATCTTCTATCCGCTTTGCTCCCACAAACACGAGCTTCCTTTTTCTCCGAAGCACAAAGCTAAATCACCGTCGAAATACTCGAGACACCTCTATGGATGATTGGTCGAAGTGGACGATGCGAAGGTGAATCACCCCCCGTGCACCGAGCACAGAGCTTTCACTACATGATAGGTGCGGGCAAGGTGTAGAGAGGACGCCTCCAAGGAGAACGCGACGTCCATAACGATGCCATCCAGGCTTTCGCCCAAACCTCCGTCACCCACCTAGACCTGAACACCACGAAAGCCACAGCAACCGGAACAGGTCAAAAACGATGACGACGCCGCTCAGATCCGTAGCAGCAAAAGAACCAACTCCGAGGCACTAGATCTCGAAGGGCTTCAATGGACCGCTGGAGCCGCGACCACCACGGCTGGAGTGGAGCACCACCACCTACCGGCTGCTAGCAGCACCACCATGACTTACCTTCGGCCATCAGATCAGCAAGGGGACGTGCACGAGGCGGCCGATGACGGGCTGGACCGCGCCCGAGGCGGCGGCCGACAGTTTGTGCCCACATCATCCCCCGCGGATGTGCGCCCGGTAGAAGGCGGCTGCAGCACCAGCGGCGACCACTGGAGGACGCAACCGGGACCACGAACAGAGCATGCGCACCCTGCGGACGGCGGCATCCGCAGCACTCGCGACGCCCACCCAGAGGACGCGATCGGGGCCGCGAACAGAGAGGGGAGGAATGCGGGGGGGGGGGGGGGGCACCTTGGGGTGCCGCCGTCTCCTTCGCCTCCGGCGGCGGTTGGCAAGATAGCGGCAGCGGATCTAGGGTTTTGAGGGTGCGGCTGGTGGCTGGTCTCTGCTAGCTAGCTGAGGTATAGAATGCCTCAGGTGGGTGCAACATTATAATGGAAACTAAAATAATAGATTGGTCATTACGTTGGCATACTACAATTCATGGTAGATCTATCTCTCCATCCTTGGCCTCACTGCAACACCATGCCACGGATTCAATGGGCACTCCAGGTGCTTTGTTGGCTGTGCATGCTTGACAGCACATGCTTCTCTAGCAGCAACTAAATGGACCAAACATATGGGAAGATGCACCACCGAATGGCTGGACATGGAAGCGGAAGGATGCTGTGGGCAAAGGACGACTCCATGTGAATGAACTGTCCATGGAGCACATGGGGAGATGAAGGGGAGGGGGGGCTGCATTGTTGGAGGCCTCGATAAGATGCCTACGGTTTGCAATTCCCATTTGCCAACCTCAAATGCCTATCATTGTTGGACTCCTGATGCAATATGGGCTGCATGTTGGGCTGCGCCAGTTGCTCCTCTTTCTCTCTTCTATCACATCCCTTTTTATTTTGCCCATTTACTTCTAGCTGCCGAGGCCGTAGTTTCAGCCTGCAGGTCAAGAAGTGATGTTTGCCGTCAATGCCACCCTCACTTCTCTTCATCATCGCTTAGCAGCAGATTGAAAGTAAAGCAACACCCTCACTGATGGCTGACGAGATCATGTCTGTCCGGCCTGGCTGCAAAGCATTGTCATCCTACTCACCACTACGACGCTAAACAAACAATATGAAGATGTCATCATCGCCAGAGCCATCCAACTCCGGTCCCAACCTTATCCCTATTTTCTTTAAGCCATTCTTTTTTTCTTAGTGAAATCCTATTATTTTGTTGCTATAATTGATTCCACGTTTTACATATACTAACCGTGCTTCAAAGCTTGGGAACAAGTTGATTTGTTTACAGATTATGACTGAAATAATCCTCTCCAACATACGGATAGCAACGTAAAAGACTAAAGGTACAACGGATGTTACCTTTGCGTGGATGAAACATAGAAGCAATTTGATCACGCACGTGTTATGGATACACCATGTATTTGGTTTCCCCTCATAATGGGAGCTTACCGACATCATTTTGTCACTCAAACATACATATCTACGAGTGAATTTGAAGACATTTGGGTGAGTGACAGAGTGAGCCATGCTAGCTTCTTCCTTCAATTTCAGTTAACGACGTCCGAAAGATTGTGGGAAACGAATGATTGGATGAACTACTATTTTTCTATTTACTTCATTCATCTGATGCTTCTACAAAATTATTTACAAATTCCCACATCAATGCGCAGGGAACTCACCTAATACCTAATAATATGTCCTCCATCACTGTACCCCTGCTGCAGCATTTCCATTTCTTCACAGTAACTCAGAATCATCAGATTGAAAGGACAGAAACACAATAATGGGTAGAACATTTTCGATTGTATGGAATTTTAAATTGTTATCAGCTAAACTATTGATATTTTCCTAAAAAATATGTTATCAAGACTAGTTTCTGGAGTTCATTTGAAAGTGAGAAAAATAAGAAATAACAATTCCATGCAGAATTTGACCATTCAAAATTGTTAAAGACAGTAAAAGCTGAAAAATAAAGCTTAATTAAAACAGTGGTTCTTATTAGACGATACAGGTTCAAATTGAGCAATCGAAAATGTCACTTATTGTAACAGCTTAAAACAGCATATATATAGAGCATGCCAGAAAATAACATTGGGACAGGTAATCCATTAACTAATACAACTACCATAGTCTAAGTGATAGATCTGTATGACTATATTAGATTTTGCGGAACTTGCAGACACCCTCCAAAATCTCCACTAACAAATCTGGATACTTTCTCTTAAGCCCATCATACTGCTCGCTTGCCATAACCTTTTCCATTTTGTGTGCAGAGGCAATAAATTTGATGCAAGCATCCTTGAGATTGATACACTGATGTTGATTAGCTAGAGCTAATGTAGTTGTCACCGTCTCTTCATCAAGATTGTTGCAAAGGAAACTCTCACATTCAAGCTTCAGCCTTTCCATTGAGTACCGATCAGCAGCTCGAAGCAAGTGATGAACAATCTCTTTCATATCATTGCCCTCATACTCTTCCAGTGGAAGGAATTCGTCTGTGTAGATATATTTCAGCAGGGCGTTAAAAGCAGCCGGCTCCATTTCTTCCACTGTTATGCACAATGCCTCTTTTTCTCTCCATGGACCACACAGCTCCGCAATGAAGACTGGAGATCTTGCTGCAAGAACAATTTTATGTGCAAGAAAATACTCGCCTTTGACAGATAAAGTAACATCTGCCTCCTCTTTTGACTCTAACAATTTCTCAAAATCCTTTGATAGATCTGAGGGTGGTAACTGAGTTGCAGAGGTTGCTCGAGTCTCTGACTCCAAAGGATCTTTCAAGATTATAATTTTGCACTCTATTACCTGATGCTTCCAACATACCTCTTTCCACGAACGTTTCCAGGCTAGACACCCTTTTCCGAATACTTTCTGAATTAAAAGTTGTAGGCTCCTCAAAACGAGCCATTCTGACAGCACATCATCACCTTTTAATCTGAATGAGTACATTGCCCTTACCTGAGCATTTGGGCTCATTAGCTCAGGGAATACTGAGATGTACTGTTGCCATTTGCGGTTAATTCCATCAGGATAGTATTTGATTGACCAGTCAAACCCATCGACACTTAATGTTTTCGACCTAATGAATTGGCCGACACCAAGCCCTTTGTTGAGGGTGTAATCCACGATCGTGAAAGTGTGTTGGCTGCACACTTTCTAGGCAGTACATGTGGACATTGTGGTTGAGATTTGCAATCTTTGGAAAATTCTGGCACCTGTTTCAATACAATTTCATCAGATTAGAACAGATAAAGGTTCCATTGTTTCTGTAAAAATGATACCTATGAAAAATATATATACGTATAGTCCACTGGACAGAAGAATTAAGAAATATTAAAGGCAGTGATGTCAGAGGATTACTGTGACACTAGTAATATACTGCCATGTCACAAACATTTTTCATATCCCTTGTATGGAATCCTATGTAGGCCTAACCCACAATATTTTCTCCACTAAACACCATATATATTATTCCTTCATCTTAAATTCTCCATACTGCTTGTTATCTACTACAAAGTTATGTGTTTACATGGAGATATATGGAACCTAGGGTTTCAAAAATCTGTAGATGTAAACTTAAATGGTATTTGGTTCTGGAGTTTGAACATGATTTTGACTATATAGGGTAACAGATATATATCTTTGTATATACGTATGCATGTTTTGGTCCCTTTACAAATCTGCCATACCATTTAAATTAACAAATACAAGTCTTATAAATATAATACTGCTTCGAACCTCCCCCCTGCTCCGGATTGCACCACTGGTTCTCATTATCGCTCATGGCAGCTGAAGCTACTCCACACAGCTTGTGGTGACCAGACTTAGCTTTCAGCCCACCCTCTAGCAATTAGCCTTGGCAGCACTGAGTTGGTCAATATCTTTCTGTAATCTGTATCATCCATGTCTTTCTAACATACCACTGATGATCTGAGAAAGAGAGTTGGGATCGTTGGATATCAAAGGACCATGAAGGACATGAAGATGGCAGACAGCAAGATCATCTATGTCAATTCTAGTACTCTCCCACATCACCTCTTTCTTGGTTAGATTCACCTCATCAATCTTTCTCTCTCATGGAATAAAAATAAACTTGCCGCAATTTGGGGTGAATTGTTTGTCTAATTTAAATCTACTAGCAGAAATGCCCGTGGTTGCAACGAGGGAAAACACGAGTGTATAAATTTATATTTGATCTAGTGTATATATATAGAAATCTAACTTACTACAATTATATCCTGCATGGTGGATAATTTTATAGACCGTTTGATTTTTTCGACATTAAATTCGACTAATCTTCTTATTCAAAAAATTATGAAAAATAAAAATTTTAAGTCGTGTTTAAAGTATATGGTATGAAAAACTAAATCATGCTGAAAAGAAAAAAGTTATAACTCTTTAATAACTTGTAATTTGAAATGGATAGTGCATTAGCTAGGACGTGGCTTGTCCTTTGGCTAGAGGAATTAGGAGAGGCGATGAACCAAAGAAACACACAATGACCACTCAAAATAAGATACTCATGAACAATATGGTCCCATTCTTTGTCATTCTTTTTTAACTTTGTTCAAATAGCTTTCTATCAAAAAAAGTTTGTTCAAGTAACAGTGTGAGTCCAACAGTTATTCATTTTATCGTACAATTTATTCACTGGACTCTAGGATATTGCGTGCTGGTCAAGCTGGATTCAGCAAAAGGAACCAAAGGATAGAATCTGTAATATAGCAGCACTGTTGTGTATATACAGAGAAGTTTGAATTTTGTCTTTGGGATGGTCCTCCCGAAAGACATCCTCGTATCTTGTTCACGGATTATCGGTTTGCTTAAATAAAAAATATTTCTCCTAAAGAACGGCAGCCTCGTTCCTATTTCTTCATGATCGACGACGTGGCCTCTTTGTGACCATGTATTTCCACCATGCTTGTTATTTTATCCTCTTCATTTTGTTTATTGCAGTCTGAGCCCCCAGATGGTTCCTCAGTCTCTGCAGTGGCGCAGCGAGGAGATGAGCTCGTCGCCGGCCTTCCTTCCGCTCCATGGTGGCAAGCAGCGTAGCAAGTGCGACGCGTGCGGCCATGGATGCGCAGCTGTGCTCGCCACCGCTCCTCTCCGGTGGCAACCCACCTGGTCGGCAACACCGTGGCAATGCCTACTCCCCTTCAATATTCGTTGGTGCTTCTCAAGATACAGTTCGTGTGGTTGGGGTGGGGGCTTGCCGGCTGCCGTCCAGGAGGAGATGTGGCTGCGACGCCGAGCTACGCCGCACCTGGCCGTGCTCCTCCGCCCGCGGTGCTGAGCCGCCGTGCTGGCCGCGCTCCTCCGCCCGCGACGCCGAGCTGCCGTGCTGGCCGCTCCTCCACCCACGGCGCGGACAAGGAAGGAGATGTGGCCGAGCGCGCGTCGCCGGTAGCCACCAGGAGGAGTGTAGGGCTCGTTTGTCACAGCTTCTAAAAACGGCTCACCGGCTTCTTGCGGTTTCACGTAAAGCTCTGCCAAACATTTTTATAAAAAACGGCTTCTACATAGAAGCCATAGAGGACAGAAACCGTTTTTGCACTATAAAACCAAAACAAAAAAAAAATGGTTTCTCCGGCTCTTTTAGTGAAGCTGTTTTCATAGAAGCAATTCCAAACGGCCCCGTAGTAGCCACAAACTCGGAGAGACGCGATGCCGAGTGGTGGACGAAATTTTGGTGGTGGAAAAAAAACCCTCCTCTCTTTATTATTAGGTATAGATTCTTCTGCAACAGTTTCTTTTCCTACTATTTTTGTTATCTCAAAGGATGTTATCTAATAATTAATACTGTAGAGCACAACAAAACAAAGAGAGCAGTCATTGTTACGCCGCCAGCAGATACATGGCAATTCGATTGTATTTCGTACTATTCTTTGACCGACAGGGCACCTTAGGGATTGCTAAATGATACTTTGTTAGTCCAAATTTCGAATGCTAGATGATGGCTTGATAACTGTGATCCCATGGAGATGCTGGAGTCCATACGAACAGAACTTGATGTTTCTTTCTATATGGAAATCATCATCCTAACATACTCGGAGCATTTGGATGGAATGAAATGGTCTTATTTTCCCAAGCACAAAGCACACCACCTGGTTCTTGTTTAATTTTCACCACGGTTATCCATTGAGCAAAAGCTAAACTTGTACCTTTTTTGTATTATAGTTGGATAACATGTTGTCAATACTTTTTTTGTATATATACAAGAGCCATGCTCCTCCAGTTACATAAGAAATCAAACATTAGGAATGTGATTATGATGGAATTTATCTGTTATAACTACTTCCCATGTAACAGATAAACTAATTATTTCTGTAAGTATAGTTGGACTGCGGATTAATTATGGCTATGCGAAAATTAACTCATGTCAGATGACTGAATAATTAGCTACAAAATCATGTTATTAATGATCTAACTTTCCATGGATGGAATGAATCTGACCTCCAAATATTTCTGTCATGAGTCTTGAAAGGTGATAGGTGCATCACTGTACCTTAGGTTCATCCATCACTGTTACTAACTTTTTATACATTTGATTTCCTGGTATTTTTATGAACAGAACTAGACAGTTCTTGTTACAATATATTTATAAAGTTAAATGTTATTTATGTATTCTTCATTTCAAATCTTCACAGAGTCAACCAAACAAACACTCACCATAGACTACATTTAGTCCAGTAACAAATAACAATGATTGCATGCATAGATAATGGCTCAGCTTGGCCCACATCTCAGCACTAGACATGCCCAAAGCCCTAGATAGCAACAAATTACAAACTATATGTATGAAGGTCAATTTGTCCTTCAAGGGGCCACTATGGGCTTGTGGTTTCCAAAATGGTTTTTAGGCAATGGTCACACCATAATCTACCTACAAGCTTGCACATGTAGTAGGTGCTAATAATATATATGTTTGGACAGGGTTATCATCCATGACACTCGATAGTGCTCTCGGTTACACGCGCACATGTCACAAATCATGTGATTTTCGTGCGAGCAGTTTTATTTTCTCACCGGGGACTCAAACCCGTAATCAGAAGTCTTGTGTTATTCTACCTTAGCAGTACATAATAAAACCGTCTTTTGCGACCATGTTGGGCAGGTATTCTTTTATTTCAAATACTGTGAGTGCATTATTTCTTACTGGTGAGGCATTGGTAACCATTGGTATTGCCAACCCATACTAATGTATAAACGCTAGTACCAGTTGGTACACTAATTACTCCAAGGGCTTTAGTGATACTTGAATTGATATTACCAACCATTACTAATTCTTTTAGTATCAGTTGGTGTTATATAGATTATTAGAAGTTGATGACATCAAGGGGTCCTAAAAGTTATTTTGGAGACCAGAACCGTTACAGCCTGAGCACAGGCTGAATCATTTGTTGTGTATATATGTGGTGGATGGATACTACATTCTCTAGTAGTGCTATAGGGAGTCCTCGTCGGCTTTGATTTTGCCTATGCCTCGTGCACGAAGTGGATCTCCAAGTCTAGTCACATTTTGCTGCTAGCTCTATATTGTCAATTTTTTGTGTTGATATGCTATCCATTGTTGCCAGTATGACTGGGGTTAGCTGGCTTGTGGTGAAATCCTTGCACTGATTTTGCCGGTGCCAAAAAACGCTATGCCTGCCAGCATATTTCACCGTGATATAGGCATTGTAATATCCTCTTCGCCCTATGGTCTTGCCATGCGAACCCTGGGTCTATCTCTCGAAAGTTTTCTGATATTTATATGACAATGGCATGTTTGGAACCATTCCATTCTTGTCATCCAGCTGATCTTCTGCATCGCAATGTCATTGGCCCTTTGTTGGGAGGATCATGGCAATTGCAATAATGTTCATTTTCCACATGTTGTCCACTATATGTTTTTGGTGGAACTTTGTTATCTGAGTTTACCTCGATCTGTCTCATATGCACTGGAGGGGGGGGGGGTTGTTGCCGTTGGATCATGGCGGGGCAAATAATGTTATATGTCACTTTCTTCTATGCTTTCAATACCTACTCGTATGGGTTCAAAAAAAATGTCTACTCATATGCCACAATCTCTATATATGTGGCCCTTGGAACGATGCTCAGCCTTGTTCTTGTAAGAAACAACACTGATGCACGATATTCTCCCTTTGGCCCTGGATTCAATGGTATGGAGACCAGGATGCCCTAGGAAGTGGGAAGTGTTAATGAGTTTTCTTTAGTTGTTCATGCATCAAGGTGACAATGCAGTATATGGTACATGCTCACTCTATCTGTAGCCTTCCCATTCCCTGAACTCTTCTCAACACGTGAAATACGACAAATGCTAATCTAAATGCATATTTGTATTCTCATCTTCTCAACTTTTTTATCTACTCCTCTTTTCAATCAACTTCCTAGGCTGTGTGGTGCTGTCAAAGGTGGTAAAAGTCCCTCAAATTTTGTCTAAAAAAATTGAAGGGTCGAGCTAAAAAAGAACTGGATCATTGACCTATTCATTTTTAGATTAAAATCACCAAGGTTTATTTGGATTGCGATGAGATATTTGGATCAAGAACATTACCACCCCTAGGTATCACACATACCAATGGTCATGGAGTGACTATGAGGGAAGTACAACTAACATGCACGATATAGGAATGAAAACCCAGTAGTATATGTAGCATACGATAAAGTGGTTTGGAATAAATTCTAACTTGGTAAAGTAAAAATATTTCTTTCCACACTGTGAAAAAATTGTTACAAGCAAGAGATGTAGGGTTTGTTTTGCATTGAGGGAAGAGGCAGGACTAGTAAGTAGACAATTGTTTCATTCATTCACATGCAAACAGTCCAGAAAAAATGTGTATATATACAAGTTTGACAGGTGAGAATGGTAGGGTGGAAAATATAGTTTTGTATTATTCAAGCATTGAAAAGACGCTAATAATAATGATCTTGACCCATCTGGACAGCTGATGGTAGTTCGTACTGTTTTTTTTTTCAGCCATCCCTATTCATCTTATGATCATGCTGGACCTCCCTGTATGGGTGATCAAAGCACTTGACAAGCGACACAGGGGTTTCTTATGGACATGCCAGGGTAATGCTAAAGGAGGTAATTGTCTCGACTTGTGGGAGAAGGTTTTAAAGACCTTTATGTTTTGGAAGTTTTGTGGTTCTCAACCTTGAGTTAATGGGTTGGGCTTTGAGCATTTAGTGGTTTTGGCTGATTAAATTGGATTCTGATCGCCCTTGGGCTAGTCTACCTAGTCAAGTGCCACGCAATGCTGAAGCCCTCTTTGCTGTTTCTGTAGATATCATGGTTGGAAATGGTGAGGATACATTGCTTTGGACTGATTGGTCGCTGAATGCTAGCAAAGTTGCTGAGTATTAGCTCGTAATATTGTTACGATGGTTTCCAAGAAAGCAAAGAAGTGTTGAAGAGTGTCTCAAGCTCTAAATAATAGAAGATGGTTTCAGACATCAAAGGGACTCTCTCAGTTCAGGTGATAGTTCTGAAAATTTGGCAGTTGACTGATGGTTTGAATTTACAGCTAGACCTTATAGATCAGCATGTCCGGAAATTCACTTGTTCAGACCTGTACACAATTAAATCAGCGTTCTATGCTTTCTTCGAGGGAGCTATTAAGTTTCCACCATGGAAGTGGATTTGGAAATCTTGGGCTCCTCTTTAGTGCAAATTCTTCATTTTGTTGGATGTCAAGAATAGATGTTGGGTGGTGGATCGTTTGTCTAAAGTATAAACGTGGGCTGTCACATCCTAGTGTTTGCCCCCTTTGTGACCAGGCAGATGAGATAATGAAAGCACATCCTAGTCTATTGTGTTTTCTGTTGTGAATTATGGGCATTCTTTCTTCATGCTTTGGGCATGTCCTCTGTTGGCCCCCAGCCTAATGAGAGAAGTTTCACTGGTTTGTGGTTCTCAAGTAATCAATAGTGTGCCTGAACAGATGAAAAAGGGGCTTAACTCCTTACTTATCCTTGTTAGTTGAGAGCTCTGGAAATATAAGAATGCTTGTGTGTTCACAGAGGTAGATAATTATGTCGGTAGGATTGAACACTTGAGATGTTCGGTTTTGGTTGTGCTCCTTAGTTAGGGGGTGTTTGGTTCCCACATTTTCCAATTATTTGGAGATGTATCTGGACATACTCATGTCTAGATACAGCCCAGGATAATGGGATAATGATTGGACCATACACCCCCTTAGTGTGTGTGGCATGGTTGTAACGTTGTACTGGAGGAGTGGGCTTCCTGTTCTCCCCTCTTGTTGTTCTTTTTTCCTTTTTAATGAAATGACACACAGCTCTCCCGCGTCGTTTGAGAAAAAATAACTTTGACAAAAAAAGAATGGTTATCATAAACGTTGTGACCTAAGTGTCCATGTAGTTCTTTATTAGGTACAGTATTCATTACTCTCTCTAGGCTTGTATTCGTCGTATAACAACCACTGCATCGAATAGTCAAACTCACGTCCCTTGCTGATGCAGTTCCACCGCCCGAGATTAGCGTTAAAGCATGCCACAAACACTACCTAGTCCGTTGCAATATATCAGGGAGAATAAATGAATGCAAAATAAGTTAAAGCCACAGGGCATGGAGGAATGAAGGTATATGTTTTCAGAGATTAGTTTGTACCGCTATGTGCTACAAATCTAAAATCTAACATGTCAAAACAAAAGTTCTTTTTGAGAATAGTTGAGCTGTACCTTACCAAGCGACGAAGAAGGCATGCAATCTTTCCCGGAGCAGCGAAGTGATATGGTGAAGATAGACCTAAAAACTTGATGAGCTATGACATAAATCTCCTCTTTATTACTATTTCTATTCCTGTATGAGCAACTTTACGGAGCTGGCTCACGCATCAAACCTGACATTGTTGCCTGGCACTGCTCATGATATGTAGGGGACTGAATAGGAATGGCCCACCACCCTTATGCCACATATATAAAAATAAGCCAGGAAAGAATAACTCTTAGTAATTAATTATACTACATATTTATTTTGTAACACAAATATAGAGAGCATTGATTATAATAATAAGATACCCAAATCTTTTAATTACTGCAAAAATATCTATGTCGCCATTTATTACTATCCTCATCAATGCATGTATTGACTGCCATATCTTTTAGATGGCGTCCAGTGGTATACAAAATTTGCAATAAATTATTGCATAGCAAGCATGATTCTGATCTAGAAATAAAAGATGCGCAATCAATTCGAATCCATCTCTAACCTTGGCACTAGAATCGTGAACAAATATATAGCAGTAGTCTTGAGATATGTTTATAAATGTGGAATTGTGAAAGAGAGATTTGTCGATCTTGTGATTTGCCTTTGAAATAGATATATGATGAGTAATGCCTAGGGTTAGTAAGACACTCATTGTAACGTTGCCCTGCATGTTTGCTAGAACATAGGTTTGGGTTCAAATTGTATATAAGCTGAGTTCTTCCTTATAGAAGCATTTTTCAACGGTGCCCATTCAACCTGCTATAGTCGCCTTTTTAATCCTTCCATTGTTGAAATCTAAAGTAAAATGGTGGGGATTATTGGAAATTTATGTGCTTTTCCAATCCTCTGAGTTTTGAATTTAAAATTATGATCAAATTTGAGATAATAAAATTTCCCAAGGAAAAGAAAAAAAAAAGGAAAGGGAGCAGCTTGGGCCACTGCAAGGACCAAGGCCAAGCAACCCAAATGACTGCATTTGTAAAATGGTGGGGATTGCAGAAGTTAATCACAAACAAATGGGGTATACTAATATGTGTTGAATAAATGAAGTCTAAGTGTGTGTGCGCTTAGAAGGATGAACTACTCCTAACACCCATGCATGTCACGATCAACTAGTATCTAAAAATGAAATAAAACACAAGGGTGGGTATAAACACTCAGCAAATACACTCCAAAACCGAAAGAGCAAGTCATTGCATGAATTTCAAGAATAAAAATTGAAATGAACATATATTTGACTGTAGTTTCTATAAAGAACGGAGGATCTTGAATTTCCTTTGCATTTATCGGTACCAAGCAAGTGGGGGCAGCACTTAAAAACTTGATTATTGAACCACACTACAAGAAAACCTACCCTATAAGTACGCTTTATTTATATAATAGACACATTTTATTTCGTATCTATGTCAATATTGACACGTTTTCTAAAGCGTGCTAGGAGCGTCTTCGCAAGCATTATGTCAAAGATTATAGAGACGGATTACTATAGCGTACCTGGTTGATAGAGACGTTTCATAGAAACGTTATATGCATGTCTATGCATTTTGATACACTTTTATAAATACATTTATACAACGTGTCTATTGATGTTGTTACATTTTGTAAAAACGCTTTAATATGTGTTTAAAAATAGTAAAAATTATTTATTACTACATGATATAATTTTCATAAAATGCAATCGCTAAGAATCGAACTCCTGACGTTATACCTCACGTAATGCCTCCCCCACCACTAGACCACTGTATTGCATATGAATAGTTAAGTAATGCACTCTTTTTATATTTATCATTAATGAATTTCAACTTTTCAATACCGTGTCAAATAACGTCTTTATGTGCCTATAGACATGTTTGTCTGATACGCTTATGTGTGTCTCCATGCTATTGATGGTTGAAAATGTGTCTTAATTCGTGTCTGTTACACCCAGTTTTAGAAACAAAACCAAGTGCTAACCATGTATGTGCCAGGATCAGTTTAACCACATACACCGCATAAACAAAAGTAATAACACAACCAGTACTTTAACTTAAGAGTAATAACCAATATTATAGACCATAAATGTCTTTAACGAAAACCGAGTATCTGAACAAAAACGAGTTGACTAAACGACAGCGGAAGACGACCGTGATCCACAGGCAACTGACGGATGGCACACCAGCCTAGAACTCGTCGTAGTCCTGGAACTCCTGGTTAGGATCACCACAACTTCCTTTTGGATCTGAGCAGCGGTTGCAATGGATGCAACGGATATAAAACAAGCAAGGATGAGTACATGATGCACTCAGCAAGTATTCCGTTTAGGATAAAAGTGGACTGGCTTTATAGTGGACAGGCATAGCAATTGCTTTTAGTTAGTCAAGTTTTAATTACTAGCAATGATTAGCATAACCCATCCCCTCTATTATAAAGACAGTAAAACATATTAAAAAGATAAGCATGAACCATAACCATATCCATCATCATTACCATGATCACCATGAGCCGTTCACCTTGAACATGAAACTCTAATCTGTGAGGGTCCAGGCCGCTCTTAACCGTGAGCACGGCTGATATATCAGTTTTAAACACTCTCGAGAGGTTGTACAACTTTACCCACAAGTCATGATTCCCATTGTGCCCGAAGTTTGCAAAGCCCCATTTATTCATACCTTAGATGAATCGGCAGGGTTTCATTACGAGATCTTTACAAAGAATTCCTAGAGTTATGGCCCACTCGTTACAGGTTACTCCAGTTGACTAAATATATGAGAGTGCCGTTCCAAAGGGTGACAAATAAAATTGCACCACATTGGCAAAGGGCAAAGTCCCATATCCCCCAGACCCCTCATACGCCATGTTTCAGGAAAGTAAGCCAAAACTCTAGTTTATCTAATTAATCAGTCAAGCCCAGTGCCCATGTGAGTCTTGTGGTTGTACTGTTTTCCTGGGTGGTCGCTCGGCGAACCGATCCTTAGGGTGAAGCACTTGAGCAAAACCAACAAAACATGCCCAAGTCTCCATGTTGCTAAAACTAAACTTTTATCATCATGTTCGTCATTACTTAATCGAGATTAGCAACATAAGTAAAGTGAGTTGAGCGGAAGCAATTAATTTACAACATCACAGCCCTCCCAGGTTAGGAAACATGTCATGGGATATGAAGCTAATCATCCTTAATAGGAGCATGCAGATTCAGGCTCTAGATCATGTGATTAAAGTAAATAGGACATTGGTCAAAGAATACTTGCCTTCCTCAGCAAAAACTTGCTCAGGAACTTCCCAAGATGGATTCTCGACAAACTCGGACGGAACGTCGGCTACACGTTACACACATACAAGCAATGAGCATTAACTGACTAAAACAGTACATCAAACATCATGAACAGAGGTTAAAAAGGTTTTAGAATTAATCTACACATTACTACGATTCCGTAGGTTCAAGAATAGTTCAAATCGGAGTTAAAACGCAAAAGTTATGCATAAAATAATGAAAAGAGTTTAAAATAAAAGAGATTTGAAACTTCAGGGGCCAAACTGCAAAGATTTGGACCTAACCGTAACAAAACGGGACTGTGGGTTGATTTGCGAAAAGCGCAGGGGCTCTTTAGCAAAACTACAGCCGCTGACCGGTATTGACCCGATCGCGCGCGTTGTGGGGCGTTGGATCTCGATCGGACGGATGGAAACGGATCGAGCAGTGAGAGGGGAGCCCGGCGGCGGTCACCGCGCGCGGCGGAACTTCGCCGGAGCTACGCGTATCCGCGGCTTCGGTGGGCGTAGGGCGAACGGAGCGAGCATGCAAGCGAGCTGGTACTGCGGCGAAGCGGTTGAGGGGGTTTAGGCGGCTGACGGCGAGGCATGGCGGAGGCGGAGCTCCGGCGAGAAATCGCCGTCGGTGTAGGGCGAGATTGAGGACTAGAGCCAGCTAGGGAGCTTCCTCACCTCACGGCGAACCTTCGGGTGTAGATGTAGTCGACAGAGAGGCGGCGATGGTGTGCGGCGACGTGCGGCGGTGACGGGACGGTCCTGCGTGCACGGGCGACGGCGAGATTGAGCTCAAACCGATGAACAGCGACGAGATACAGGTTAAAAGTGAGCGTTTAGATGTTCTATCTTACCTGGAAGGTAATAAGCTTGGTCTCGTCGTCAATGGCGGCGCGTAGATGTGAAAACCGAAGGCGAACTTGGCGGCGCGGTGGCGAACTCTGCGCGGGGCTAGAGGTCAAGGGCGGCTAGGGCTTAGAGCTTTGGTGCCTTTGGCTTCCGGGGTCAGCCGCTTATATAGGGGCGGTGCCGCGGCTTGCGGAAGGGGGCAAGGAAAGGCGGCGCGCGAGGGAAAGTCCGGCTTGAATCGGACTTGGAGTCCGGCTCGGCCACGGCGCGCGAGTTAGGGTAAGGAAAGGGTGCGCGGGCGCGGCAAGGAAGGGCGAAGGCGCGGCAAGGACTCTCGGAGATGGAAAGAAGAATACGGGCGCAGGGGCGTCGGGCCGGAACGAGGCGGAGCTCGGGCGCGAGCTTGCTGCCCGGACGGAACGGCGCGGTAACGGGAGGAAGAAGGAGAAGGTCGCTGACGGGCGGGCCCAATGCGTCAGCGGCTGAGGAGGAGAGGGAGGTGGCCGGTTGGGCCTTTCCGGCTGGTGGGCCGCGGCTGGGCCGCGCGGCGTGCCGGGCGGGAGCAAAGAGAAGGAGGAGGAGGGAAGGAGCTGGGCTGAAAGCTGGTGTGGGCCGAAAAGAGAGGAAAGAAAGAGAGGGAGGAAAAAGGGACTTTTCCCAGATTGTTTGGAGTTTGGGAGATTTTGGAGAGATACAAATGGTTTTGAATTCAAACTTTGAACACTGCAAATCATCCAATAAAATATGCAAGGGCATGAATGCTCACACATGTGGTTCCTATGTTTTGTTTTAGTTGATTAATATTTAAAATAAACAAAGCATTATAGTGTCATGCATAAATAAATCAAACCCTAGCAAAATTAACTTAGTTTAGAAAGAGATTTTCATATAGCAAAATTTAGGGTGTTACAGTGTCATTTTAAGATACTTTTAAGTTGTATCAAAAAATGTATTTACATGCATATGCACATTTGCTTGATACGTTTGATGTCATGTCTAGATGCTGCTGATGGTTAATAGCGTAGCTAACGACATGTCATATTGAGATGTTTTAAATAACATGACAACAAGTGTCACTTCATGTCTTTCGACACTCTAATCGTGTCTAACATTGTGTCAATATGAGACATTCTAAAAAACGTGTCAAAAAGCATGTTTACGTCTTTTGTGTAGTGACGCTTTTGGCCAGCATTGCTACCAAAACGTATCTAGAAGGTCTTTTTCCTGGAAATTGCACAACCAAACTCATTACTACTTGAACTGAAATTGAAAGAAGCTTAAAGCATGACACTTGAATACCATGGAGGTGAATATAGAATTATTAAATAGAAAAACAAAATGCGCCAACAAAAACAGGGAATCATAGTCAAGTACAGCATGCACTTGCCTTAACTGTAACAAGAACCAAGTGTTACGCCTCAGCACGAGTATTCTCACATGTTGTGCTTTAAGCTTTGCTCTGTGGTTGAGTACTACTGTTTGGGCTAATTGCATGCTGGGATGGCTGCTAGATGGTTCTAAGCTCGATGATCATTAGTCCATCTACACCATAAAAGAGTGAGTTTTCCTAAATTTTTTTTACCTAAGATGGTCCCACCATACCCCTGACGTTGGCCCCACCATGCAGGTTGCAAAGGGATGGAAAGGGATAGAAAGGATACAAAACCAATAGAAGGAAAATGTTTTCACCCTTTGATCTTTTATTTTGTCACCTCATATTGTACCCATACCCACCCTTTACTTTATTTGTTTTGGATTTAATGAGAAAGTAAGGATGTCAATCAAGGTCTCTTTCCTTTTTAATTCCTTCTTCCTTTTTCTTTTTTATTGCCTAATCGATCACCTCACAACACGTGCATGTTGCACGTAGAGGTATCAATGGGGACCCGATACCCGGTTACCCATGGGGAATTCCTCTATTAGGGTTAGGGTATGGGGAGAATTTGTTCCCCATGGGTATAAATATGGGAGGAATTCTTCCCCCATTGGGTACGCGGGTATGGGTTTGGGGAGGCAACATCCGAACCCGATTACCCATGGGGAATGTACCCTAGTTAAATTTGATGTGCGACATGTTTAAGTCTAATATACAGCCTATCAAACAAGTTAAAGCCTAACCGAGACCCAACGAATAAACCTTAAAACCCTTTGTCTATTTAACCTAACCCTTTCGCACTATTCATCTAATCATCCACCTAGCCTATTTATATCTTAAATTCAGCAATAATGTACTACTCTTACATATTTCTTGACAATTTTTTTATATGCTCACATATTTTTTTATTGGAGATGGGGCTCCAATGGAGACCCGATACCCGAATGGGGATGGGTATGTGATGAGTTTTATACCCATGATGGGTATGGGTATGGGAATGGGGATGGCTATAGCCAGATGGGGATGGGTCTGGGGTGCTGAAACCCGGTGGGGAATTCCCCATTGACATCTCTAGTTGCACGTACGTCTACACTAGTTACTCAAAAATGAGGCCGCATTAGCTCTATCTATGTTGTAGATTCTTAAGTCGCTATGGATACTATTTGGTTTGACCTGAAATTTATATTATTAGATGAGTAATTTGTGTTAGTGTCATTGAAATGTCATGGGTACCTATTTTTTGATGTTTTAGAAGACCAACCAAAGGGTCACAATGCCCAATACAAATAACATGTTGGTTATTTATTCTGATGAAGTAATGTGCTATGTGCTTTTATCATATGTTTCTTTAATAAACATGGTTGGATCAAGTTTTCCTTGGATTTGTCTCACCATATGCCTCAGCAAATCCGTTTGGACCAAGTTATTAGGGACAGGACCATGTAGTTCTAGGGCCAACTAAAATTAATCTGAGAGCAATATGTTTAACATCAACATTGATTGTTGTATTTATGAAGAAAGCCATCTACTTTGACTTTGCCATGTTTTATTATACATCATCGTAAGTTATATAATTTATATATACTATATTGGCTTAAAATACTCATGTCTTCACTTCATGTTTTAACATGGATTTGTGTAGTTAATTTAATCTCGGAATAACCTAATGAAAGGTTGCTAATATGAGCCACTTTGTACAACAGATTCAGTACCACATTTGTGTCTTCAGAGCAAACCAGATACTAATGCTGGATTGCTTTCTGAAATTGAGGTGCCGGCATCTAATATGTTGCAAAAAGAACTTCTAAGCTCATAAGATCATGTTGGTTGCATGTTCGCATGTGTTCGATAGATAGCTCTATATAGTCAAATGAGAGAGCAGGACATGGACTGTGTATAGTAAAGGTTGGCATCAACCTGCTGTTTTCGGAGCACTTTTGCATTTCATGTATATAGATTCACTGATTGACATGAGCGGCATGGCCATTATTCAAGACCAGATTTAGCTAAAATTCAATATTTGCTTGTAGAAGCTGATAGCTACTGTATGGACAAACTGAAGAATTTATGCGAAGGTATTGATGGTGAGTGCCCTCAACCCACCACGGGGTAACCCACGCGATGGTTTTAGAGATCGAGGGGAGTAACTGAGCGGATTGCGAATGTGTACAGAACGATGGGCACAGCGATGTAGATAGATTCGGGCCGCTTGATCGCATAATACCCTACGTCCTGTATGAGGTGTATGTGGATTGTATTGAGCACTAGAGCGTCAAGAATGTGAGAGAGAACTTTCCCAAGGTCCCTAGCTCCTCTTTTATAGGTGAGGGAGCTAGGGTTACAAGCCGGCTACATAGGACTTAACAGATTACAATCCCGCAATCAGGGGAGTGGATGTTCTCGGGATATCAGTACCTATCCTAGCGGCCGAGTCAGCTTAGCCTTCAAGTCACGTTGCAGCCTGCCCCGCAAGGGAAACAACTCGGCTCACCTGCCAGGGTGCAGGTAAACCGAGCCCATGGGGTACCTAGGGGCCCATGACGCCCACAGTTATCTTCTACAAGTGCCGAGATATGGAGAGCTTTCTATCTACTGTTGCATTAGTGGACCAGCATCAGCACATTAAGCTTCTTGCTGCTGGTGTGAACTTCCTCAAATATTCCGTGAAGTGATAATGTCACAAGTCAGTGGTATAAGGTGCTCAATGGTAAACATCCTGATATGGCAACTCAAATTCGCAAGGCCATCAAACATGTTCAAAAACCAAACTGATGGAGCCCCTTCTAATCAATATACCCTTTCGTTTATGTATACCATATTAACAAATAACAATGTAGGGACAATTCATCCTATTGTCCAAGAAATAATCATTTGCACATTTTGGTTTATTAATTTGATATGCATGTTTGTTAGATTGTTAGTATTCAAACTTGCTGAGTTCATGCCGATGCCTAGTTTTTGCATGCCGTGACATGCACCATGCAGGTGCAGTGCAGACAGTGCCATGGTGCGCAGCATTGCCATTGAAATGAGCAACAGGCATTGCTGTGAGATATGGGCACCAATGTATCTAATATCTATAATAATATCATTGGCATAAAAGTGCCAATTATTATCTTGTGCCTGTTGTGTGTGTGTGTAACATCCATTTGTTTTTTCTGGTCAGTGGAAATCATGCTCAACTTCAGCATAACATTAGTATAATTTGTGAATAAATCATGGTTTTCAGAAAAAAGAAATGATTCAAATCTTCCCAAAGCACACAGCCTGTGCTTGTTACATAGTTTATCAGACAATCAGCAGGGAATGGAGAAAACAAAATAAGAACACTAACTCATGAAAGAAAGAAAGTAAGCCATTTTTTTGTTCATTCAATCGTAGCTAAGATCTAGTCCATGGCCATGACCTCTAAACTCATGCTTGCAGAATGGAAGACATCTCTTCTCATCATGCTGTAGGAATATGGCCAAAACATGTACAACAGCTATTGTGTTAACTAAGAAGTTGCTCTATGAGTTTAGTAGGTTCATGCAAGTCTAGCCCTCTCTCTCTCTCTCTTGTTTCTTTCAAATTCCAGCCACACTACTTCAGCCACCGGCCATGCCTCTACTCACCACATGAGAGAGATGAGTATAGAATGAGAGAGAGGGGGTAGAGAATCCAAGAAATTATATTATTCTCTTGCAAGGGCACTACATGTTTACCGCTTATAACAAACTTGATCGAAATTTAGTGCCAAAAGTAGTACAAATCCAGACCCAAATAAAGATCTTCAATAGAATGCAATTCAAAGGTAACAAAAGCATCACATGAGAGTGATCACTCATAGGCTGAACATAGACAAGTCTTTACTTCCATAAGCTTCATTGTGGGAATGACTCGGTGTTAGGACATCAAGCCTGGCCAAAGAATTATCTTGAACTTACCCCCTCCCCCCCTCCATGAGGCTTTGTTTAGTTTAAGTGAGACCGGAGGAAATTCAATAATATTAAATCCCTAAAAAAATCAAAATCTATCTTTTGAACTTTTATCCAAATGTAGCCAAGTCTCCAAGTCCTCTTTAGCCCTTGGGGCTCTACATCACCTTGGGAGTGATGGTCTCCTTTTGTTTTCCCTCTCTCTTCTTGGCCTCCACTTTTCTCTTTGACCTACATATGTAGGACTTGTGGCTTTCTTTATTGCTAAGGAAGCACACCACAGTTTGACTCTCCTCAAGCTTCTTCACCATCTTTGGGGCGGTTATCTTAAGAAGGTTGGGCTTACTCCCTTTGACTTTGCAATCTTGCCACATCCTTCATGAGCTGATCCTTCTATTGCTTAAGTACCTTGTTTTCAATGGCGACCTCCTCTTTGCAAGTTTCTTCATAGCAAATAACAAATGGGTTGCAAAGGGGTGAGGTTTATCAATTAAATCAAAGCAAAAGGTAGAAGCATCCTTTTTATATTTTTTCAAAAGATAATGTGGATGCATTATTTGAAGTAGCTTTTAGTTCAAATAGCCTCAATTTTCCTTGTTAGCTCATCATTATGGTTAACAAACATATCAAACTTAAGCACCAATTCTTCATAATTGGTTGATGAGATAGCCAATTGAGCTTTCAGACTTGTTTTCGCAAATGAATGTAGCTACTTGTAGTTCAAGCTCATCATGGGAGAGGGCATCACCATTACTTACATCGCTTTCACCTTTACCTTTGGCCATGGGGCATTTGCAATGTAGAGGATAATTTGCGTGAAGTAGGCTTTGTGGGTGTGCTTCTTATGATGATCTTCGTCGCTTGAGACATCCACCCAATTGCTGATGCTTGTAAGCGCCTTATGCCTCTCTCTTCTTTCTTTTTCTTTCTTCTTGAGCTTGTGCCTCGTTTTCTTTTCCACCTTGGCTATGATAGGACATGAGTCCATGAAATGACCTTTCTCACCATGCATATCCAAAACAACCACTTTTTCTTTCCTTCTTCCTTTGGCGGTTGTGGTCAATATCCTCAACAGTGATGGGGACAACCTTAGAGTTGAGCTTCTTCAATGCCTTCTCCATCCTCTTGATCAACATTGCAATTTCTTCATTATTGGAGAAGAAAGTGCATTGAGCTTGATCATCTTCATCACTATCTTCTTCTTCATCATCACTTGGGGTTGAGCTTGCTTCCTTCTTGCTCTTTTTCTTCTCCATCTTCTTCTTTTCACCATGAATGGTGAATGCAAGTGACTTGGATGAAGAGGTGTCTTGGCCCATCTTTTGATAGTGATTAAATGCAATGATCTTGCCAAGAACATTGGTGGGCATCATGTTCCTCATATCTTACGTGAGAAGATAGGTGATGATGCTTGCATATTTGTCCTTTGGAAGCAATGCGACGATCTTCCTTGAGAGGTCAGCTTCTCTTAGCTTGGTTTCACCTATTGAATTGAACTCATTGACAATAGCATTTAGACGTGAGCACTTGTCATTAGCCAATTCAATAGGAAGCATAGAAAAAGAATTTAAAGCACTTCTAACCAAGCCAAACTTTTGCTCCTTGATGTCACTTGTGCCATCATGGAGTGCTTGAGGCATTTGCCAAATCTCATGAGCGTTCGAGAGGCTATATACTCTATTGAAGACATCAATGCTTAAAGACTCGAACAAATCATTCCGAGCAAATGGCACTAAGCTTAATTTCATCCTCATCGATTTTTGTTGGCTTTTCCGAGAGAGAGGTTTTGTTCCTTCCTTCGTCACTCTCCAAACATCCAACCCTACGATGTCTAGATAACTAGCCATTCTAACACACCAATAGGGGTGGTTCATGTTGTCAAAGTGAGGAGCGCTACCGGTAATCATCCTCCAACTCTAAGATGTCTCTAGTATTCAATCCGGCGGTGAAGCCAAAAGTCCAAATATGAGTTGTGAGCTCTAATGACAATAAATGAACTAGATTGAGTGGCCCGGCTATGATACAATTGAAGGTTGGACCAATGCCTAAGAGGGCGTGAATTAGGATTTCTAAAACTAAGGCTCTCTAAAAACTACAACTACTAAACAAAACCTATGCAAGATAAAACTAACTATGTGTACTAAGGTTTTGCTAAGTGTTGCTAATTCTACCGTGGCCAAGTCTTGCAACCGAGTTCCACCTAGAAACTAACCTATCAAGCTAGTGTAGGAATGTAAGAACACAACTACAAAAAAGTAAATGCGGAAGCTAAAGTGATAGGTAGAGAGAATGCAAACTCCTAATGACGATGAAGGCGATGGCACATGGAGGAGACACGGTGATATGTTTTCTGAGGTTCAGGGAGACCAACATGTCTCTACCCTCTGCTCCTCGTTTGGTGCCTCCCCGTAGGGCTTTGCTCTCGTATTCCACAAAGACGACCTCGCCCACGCAAGGGTGGAGGAAGGCAAAATGACCTTCACAAAGGTCAAGCTACTCGGTTGGGTCTTCGGATATCCCTGGTACATGCCCACCCATGCCCTTCTCTCACATAGTCCTTCGGACTGCGGCCTCGCCCACACAAGGGTAGAGGATCATCGGGGCCATTGGGGTCTTCCGCGGGCCTTCTCACGGAGCCACCCCGCCGTCTCCACTAAGGAAGGTTTGGCCAATGTGTCGAGGGCCTTTCTCCATCTCACAAGTAAGGTGGCAGCCACTTCACACTTTGGAGGGTCTCGCAAGACTTACAAGCCCCGTACTTACAAAGGTAGACGTGCACGCAGGCACGGGTAAGACAAATAGGCCTAAGCAAGGATGCTTTGAAAGTTCTAGCTATGTCGAGATGTGTCTCTTATGCTCTAGTTGTGGTTGGGCTCTAGAAGATGTGTGTACTGGCTCTTTGGATGGATCAAGAGTGTGCCTCAGCACTAGAATGAGCTTAGGAGTCACCAACCACAAAAGTGGTGGCCGGGCAAGGGGGTGTTCATAGCTCAAGCCTCAAAACTAGCTGTTGGAAGCTTTCTTCCGTTTTCTACGTGACCACCAGACCGTCCGGTGGTACACCACCGGACCTTTCGGTGCATGCTGTTGGCTAGCTGTTGGCGTCGACCATTGGACTGGGAATTCGACCGTTGGAGGCATCGGACAATCTGGTGTTGCACCACCAGACCGTCCAGTGTGTGTTGGAGCTTGGGTCTTCAGCTTGCAGTGCTCTTGATCCAAAACGTCCAGGGGATCACCGGGCCATCTGGTGCATGAGCACAAGACCGTCTGGTGCGTGTAAACGCTGGGACATGTCGCTTCTTCTCCACTACCTAGAACGTTCGGTGCGTGTAATTCACACCGGGTCTTGTATCTTCAACTTTGGGTTTCTTCTACTCATCAGACCGTCCAATGGTAAGCCACCAGACCTTCTTTGAGGTGTTTGTTCCCCAAGTTCTCTACTTGCACACTGGGACTTTAAACAAAAACACTTGCACACTAGTTAGGCCCAATGGTACGTGATGTCACCTCAACCACCAAAATCTTATTAGGAAACTAAGCACAAGGCTTAGGGCCCATTTCCTTACATGAAGAAGCAAAAGTTTTGTTGCCTCTCTCCAAGGTTCAGTTTCTTCATTTATTATGGATCCTGTCAGATGAAATATGCTAGACAACATTCCAAAATTGCACATTTCAAGTCATGGCAGAAATGTGGAATGAGGGTGGTAGAAGTATTTGTTGGTGGGTTACCTTGAGAGCTGTTGTTACTGTTTGCTTGTGAAATTCCATTCTCAACTTTATGTTCAAGTTTATTTCTTAGTGATGTTAGCTCGAGATGTTATTGTAATGAAATGTACTTTTTATGAGATGTTCACTGTGTGCATGCGAAATCTTATTCTCAACTCTCTGTCTAGGTTCATTTCAAACCTCCATTATAGTGTGCTTGGGCACACCGTGTGTAGTGAAATGTGGTACAGAGATGATGTCATTATCATTGATCAATATACTTGAGCAGTGGTGCTTATTATATAGCTGTTGTGGCAAAAAGGGGTTTGGTGAGGAGCTAGGCCCCGAAAATATCACAACCAATAATAGATAGAAGCCATCGGCGATTATCTTTGTGTACTAACGAACCGTATTATACCCACCAGCATTGTAAATATACTAACAGCTCATGAAGGCAACCGGTAGTAATAGCTTATCACTGGTTGTTTTTTTACAACCTATCCGTGATAGGCCATTAGTAATTAATGATTTTGTAGTAGTGAATGCCAACTTTGTGGTTGACTCAATATATATGCATGGCCACCACAGAGAGAGAGAGAGAGGGGGGAGGGAGAGAGAGAGAGAGAGAGTTGATCTATATATGTCACACCCTATTTTAAGAAGAGAACCTAAAATACACCATACATGTGCCTAGCACTCATTTACAAACATGCATCTACCTCCATTAGTGAATATTAGTAGCCTACATAAGTGATCAAAACTTACAAAAGACACAATGGTCTTAAGCAGGGTATAGCATAGCAGATTTCTACCTCCCATAGTAGAACTCTGCACACAGAGATTGACTATGGGCACCTATGCCCAAATACTTAAGACCTCTAGATCAACGTCATCTTCTAATAACCATTATCCATTTCCACAGAGTGGAACTATATATATGAGAATAGCAAGGGTGAGCATATGGAGCACTCAACAAAAATTTAGAACGTAACTGTATTATAAATAATCTCATGCTTCAACTGAACTTAAAATATGACGTTAGAAGCCACTCTTGCCTGCTAGCATGGATGATGTATCAGTTAGCACTATGGAGATGTTGCACATTTTTATTCACATTTCATGATTTTACATTTACTGAGAGAAACAAAACCCCTTGAACATGCCGATGTCAGCGGTAGATAATCTCACTACGAGGCCATTACAAAGAATCTCTAGAGTGTAACCACTTGTTGTTGTAGGTTACACCAAATCTAATACAGAACTCCCTTCTAAGTGTTGATTGATAAAACATCAAATAAACCAAAGTGTGCCACCTCGGCAAGGCGAGCCTCACACTTGCAAATAAACAACCCCTCTAACTATTGTTTCCGTCGGCTACACTGTTGTTTTCCTGCGCATCAGGCCAACAAAATGTTCACTTTTCATGTAGTGACATATGCAATCTTGCAAGTTACTAAAGTTCTGTTCACCTAATTATTTAGGAGACTGCCCCATTCCATCCCTCATGAGTGCATTGTTTTCCTATGTGATCACTCCTTGCTTCAAATAAAATCATGATGTAAAAAACAGGAAAACAATATGTTGAAGAACACTTGTATGTATTCCAAAGTACTACATCCAATTGCAAACGTTTGTCACTCCCTAGTTCAATTTTGAATTTGGCTGAGGCAGCATCAAACAAAATAAAATGGAGGTAGTTAGAGCAACCACAATAGTAGATCTTGGTAAATGTGAACTTCGCACCTTAGGTACCGATCTTCGATCTTCAAGGCTCACGCTGAACACTAATTTTTTACAAGCATCCAACACAAACAACATACAATCAAACAAACAAAACGAAATGAAAACCATTCTAGAACAGGTACTAGAAAAAAGGGTTTTTTCTTATTAAATGTAAGAAACGATGAAAATGTAATTATGATTGAGGAGTTAAAACTAAGAAATGTTTGTATTATCAAGCATTTCAGATATATAAATCTATAAGGTAAATTTATTTTAGTTAATAAAAGTAATGTTGCAGGATTTTAAGAGAAATATACAAAGTTAGTATTATATTGGTCCAAATTATATGTGAAATATCATATTTTATTCATAAGTATTACATATCTATTATGCCATTTAAGCAATTGGGTGCAAAGGAGCTCACCTTTCAACACTATAAAAGGCTTGGGCTCACCTTTCAACCCTACTTTTTCATTTCCTTCTCCTTTTCCTATGCTGGCCGGCTGTTGCACAAACTAGAAGTCATGGAAATATGGAAACAATCAACCAAGTTGTGAACTATTGATGCGAGCTGCAATGTTGCCAGCATTGTGCCTGTTCTTGTGTCTTTGGACTCCTATTAATTGCTCCCCTCTTCTCCTTCCTAGGTTTTCAGTGCCATGGCTGCTTGTGCAGCAAATTGAGTGAACATAGGGCTGGCAGTAATGTCATCAGCGGCGGTGCTGGTACTCACGCGTAGGAGAAGGGTTGTTTCTAGCCTCAGATCATCTGCTTTGGTGATGCGAGCAGCAGTGTTATGCTTAAAATCTAATTGAATTTTCTAAGAATACAATGTTTTTGGCTGGTCAACTCTACTAAACCTCAACTGAATTTTTCTAAATTTTCTCCAATTCAGTGGTGATCAAATTTATTGCTCATAGGTTGAGCGCACGCAGCTGCGCTGCAAGTTGAAGGAAATGGGACACTGCCCAAGGGTGCTTGCTCTTTTGCCATTCTAATAGGGACGTGGGCAGGGCGCCTTCATAGCGCACAAGCCTGCCAGGCTGGGGACTAAGTCGTGTTTGGTTGCAAAAGACGTCTAGCCTTACCTCTCTTCAAGCACAACGAGACGCTTGCCCAGCCGAGCAGGCCGTTTTGGCTCTCCTGCATGAGCTAGGCAAAGCTCTCCCGCACAATCACCAAGGTGCCCAGGTGATGAAACCAAACGCTGCTGTGCCCTCCATATCCTTGCTAAGCAAGCCCAGGCTAGCTAGCTTTTCCGGAAGAACCAAACATGACCAGATTGAGGGGTGATCGGTGGGCCCCGCCCATCATTGGACAAAAGGAGGGAGGGTTATTTAGTTGATCCCCTGGGTTGTCCTTCTAGCTAGGGTTAGAGCATTTTGCCTGCTGTTCATTTTGCATACGTTGACATCTTGTTTTCCACACCATTTATTAATATGCACAACATATACACACGATTTGCTAGATTGTTTAATCAATCATCCAAAAATGCACATGTACAATCATTTGCAGGATCTACTGCACTCAATCATCCAAAACCTACCTTTTCTGATTTAAATCAATTTTAGAAAAATCTAGAATCAATCTTAAAGCAGTGAAATATTCTTAAGGTCAAATTCCTAAAATTCTGGGTCAGATAAATCCAAATAAAACACTTGGATCCCACAAAAAGATTTATATGAGCCTCTAATAATTAATGTTTTTCTCTATGAAAATGGTGAAAACGTTTAAGCAAAATCTAAAAAAATCAATGTAATTCTAAAATGTTTCATACTTATAAATATTATGCATAACGGCATGAGCACAACAAGTATGCCAGTAACCTATATCATTTTTAGTTGCGTTATAAAATAATCAAGGTACAAAATAGCGCGCTATAGGCACATTATAGTGTCGAAATAGAGTTTAGAAGAGCACTGCGCTATGCTATTAGCCATTTTAATGCTATTGGCGCTATACTGGCGAATAGCAATGCTATTTAGTGTAAAGACGCGATGCTAGAATGGCGATATCTTAGGCGAGGCCAAAAATGAGAAGCTGAGGCTACATATACTCATATTGAGTCTAAAGTTAAAATGACAGTATTATGGATATTATCCATTGTTGTTAACTTAGTTCTAATAGAATATCTGGTTACTCACAGTTATCATGCTCTTATTTCGGTATAAATGCATGAATATTATCAAATACTGTTAACTCAATTATTATTATAGAATAGTTGGGCACGTGCTGAAAATGTAAAACAGATGGTGTTATGGGTACTTTTTTTATATTTTTTTCTAAAAATGCTAAATGTGATAGCACGCGATAGCTTTCGCTGTAGCTTGCTTAGCGTTTCGAAAAGGACAACGCTAAACTCCACCGCACGCGATTTTGTACATTGAAAATAATTAATTTCAATACTAGATTCCATGATTAATATATAATTGTTGAAAAAGATTAGGAATACAAGAAACTAATTGCGACAATGTAAACTAAAAGTCACCTTTCGAATAAAAATGTTAGCATGTGACAATATATTTATCATTTTATCATTATGTAATATACCACGTCCGCGCGCCAGCCATGCACTATCCACAGGAAAACACAAGGCTACCTATGTTTTTATCTTGACACTTTACTCTCTACCATATAACCATATGACAGCGATGCCCCACCTGTCATCCCTAACCTCATGCCAAACCCAAGCAGACAAAGCTGGCCCATTTCCGTGCCGCCCCTACTATCCATGCACCCCAGCAGAAGCTAACCACCACTGCAGTACACCATTGCCTCCTCGTTATATGTAGGTCGGCCGCTTTTGGCTCCACCCTCCTGCTCCTCCACGGCGAGCAATTAGAAACCGCTGCTTTGAGCGGTTGAGCCTCACCACGCGTGCCTCCTCATCCTCACGACCTCACCGAATGGCAGTCACAGTTGGGAGCTTAACCATCTCAAAGCAGCTAAGGTGACGATGGTCTCAGCAGCTCCCTCGACATGCTCCTCCATGTACTGCGACCATATCGGCCTTACCAAGACCCCCACTACAATCGGCCTCCTCCACCACCGTGCATCAGTAGTATAGTCAGGATCGAGAGATTATTTTCTTTTGAACAGGGTAATGTATATTGTCGGGTCGGATGTGCAACATGCAGTGATATCATGATGCTACCACTGACAACTACACAGTTTTTAAAATTTCATAAAACCATTTTGATTTTAGTAACCCATGTGTATAACAAAATTGTTTTTTGTAAAGATCCCCAATTTCTTCCGCAGTGGGCACATAAATAATTTGTCACTCTTTTTGAAATGAAAGTACTCCCCTGGTCTCAAGATGTAGTTTGTGAACTCTTGAATTAATTGAAAGTGATTGAGGCGGATTTTGAATTATTGTCGATTTAAGCACACCTTAATCCCTCCAATACCTTTATATCCACTTTAATCCCCTTCTAAACCTCCTCAAAACTAGAGTTCCCAAACTGAGCCTAAAGGGGTTCTATGCCTGTATTAGATTCACTCTGTGTGTATGTGTTAATATATATCTAGATTTGTGAACATTCATATGAAAGAGTGCTAAAATCAATTACAATTTGGGACTGAGAGAGTATATGGATTTTGTTGCATTTGGTTCAAAGGAAGTGCGGCAACGTGATACAGAAATAAAATTGAAATGCAGATCGCTTTTTTATTATTTTAAATCAAGTTAATGTGAACAAGGTACTAAAGCTTTTTTTTTTACCGTTGAAACTCCATGCTTATCCGTTGGGCGCCAGCCGGAAACCAACATTTCCATCCCTGGACCCTGGTACAGTGGTATACAGTGGCGGCGGGGAGTGTGAAACCCTAGAAGAGCCGCCAGGAGCCTAGGACGCTGTCGCTACGCTATATAAAGCCAAGGACGGCGCTCTCCTCTCCATCAGACACAAGTCGCCCCCCGCCCCCAACCCACCCACCCACCCATCTCAAAATTTCAACACAGTAGCCAGAGAAAACACGCCATGGCCGGCAGGAGAGGAAGGCCGTGGGGTCTGGCGCGAGAGCCAGAGTGGTCCGAGGTTTGTGGCCTCTTCCACATGCGGATCAAGGACGCCGCGACGGTGCTGGATGTCTCCGTCATCCGCCTCAGGCACCTCTGCCGCAAGAACGGTGTCCCCCAGTGGCCAGGAAAGAAGGTGGTTATTATATGAAACCAGATCGAGCTAGAACGAACTTCATATTCGAATCATTCCATAATCCACGTTTTTTACGATTTTTTCCTCTTGATTTATGTGGCACCACGCAGATCCGGTACAGGAATTCTATTGAGAAGAGGGCGGCGGCTCTGGGGATAGAAGTGCCGGTGGGCTCGCCGCCATTGCCAGGGTCTGCTGGTAGTTCTTCTGATCAGGTGGACAAGATCCTGGAGACTGAGAAGGTGGAGGACGACGGCATGGTTGGGATCCAGGAACCGGATCCTCCACGCGAACTCATCACTTTAAACTTGATAGACAAGGTTGGATCCAGCAGGGGATGACTGGAACTAGCTAGTAGGCAGATTCTTGGGGGGGGGGGGGGGGGGGGGGGCAAAAAACAACTAACTGCAACTAGCATGCAGATATGCGTATGCATCTACACATCTGTGCTGCAAGCGCCGCAATACATGTAGGGAAGAATAAGACCATTGCCTGCCCGGTGTGTCACTGCGATGGCAAGAATTATTTGCTGCAAACAAAAATTAAATGTGCTAGTCGGTTGGATATGCATGGCCTGTACTGTATTTCTCATCGCCAATAAATGATCGATTATCTGGTGGCAGAGACATTTTATGGATACTTAACAGATGATACTTTATCAAAAACATATCAGATGATAGGAGCTTAAATAAAAAGTATCGAATGAGCGAAAAAACAACGAATGCATTTAATCAGCCTTATGCTGTCATGTATACAAAAACACTAATAATTATTTTGCTGAATATTTTACTCAAATTTCATCTGTCATCTTGGCTGTTCGGGGGAACTCTATCAGGCTACTGCTAGTGCATATAGTAACATATGCATTTAATGTATGCAACATACTCTCTCTAAGTTTAAATTAGTTATCGTTCTAGAAAAGTTAGAAGTCAAACTTTAAAACTTTGACTATTATAACTTTTATATTATTTAGTTTATGTTGAAAGTCATATCTATAGATATGTGTTAACAAAAAATTTCATACTACTATAAATTTCTTATGACATATTTTATATTCTAATAAAAACATTAGTCAAACTTATGTTTTGAAGACCGTGTCAATGTCAGTAAGCATTTTTGCTGATGTGTCAGAGAGTTAAGAAGGGAGAGAAGAAGGTTGTATATTGAGAGAAATACCACTTGGGCACGGGATAATATGCATTGAAATCTGATCCATCCAAGTGGCCCCACAATTCATACTCACACAAACACACCTAACATTTAATTATTTTTTGGAGTCCCAAAAACAATCTATGATACTACGTATTGGGTAGTTGTATTGACACGTAAACTTTGGATATTGTGACAAGATCCAATGGATTGAGTCTATTTGGCAACAAAGTTTTCAAAACCATAGTTCTATAGTACCATAGTCTATCAAGTGCCATGACATAACCATGGTTTTTTTAAAACAGTACTATCTAACATGTGTTTGGTATTTTAGCCTCATTTCCTCCCCTCAATGAAAACTTTGGTCTAGACCAAAGATTTTTATACTCTAAAAATACCACGGTATTAGCAAAACCATGGTTTTAGATACAAGAGCTACCAAACACATTTTGATCCAAATACTACGGTATTTTCAAATACCATAGTATTGCTTTAAAACTATGAAAATACTTTGTTCCCAAATAGGCCCTAACTATCTAGTTTTGCCAAATCATTATCACCAAAACATTAACTATCTAGTTTTGCTAAATCATTATCACCAAGTTATCGCGGCTAACATAATTTCCATTCATTTGTCATTGAACGCTTTATCAGTTGCTAAACAAAAAGGCTGATATAATTATTTTGGAGGTCTCATTAATTTTGGAGGACCTGAGGATGATAAAGAAAACACAGGTTCGGGTATTATTCAAAGCATATGTTGTAATCCAAAATAATGTGAGGATAGCGAGAATATAAAAAACCATCCATATTTTGTTTTTCAATGAATCTGGAAGGGTTTCTGCGATCTCTACTAGTGAAAAATCATTAAATTAGAAGAGTATAATAAAAAGCAAAAAGATTACTAGGGCCTAAAAATGCCAATATTTCAAATTATGTACATACTCTACAAGTGACTAGAATGATTGTTTCCATAAAGAAAGTCACTACTGAAAACTAATATTTGAAGCTCTCTAGAATATTTGTACGAGTTCACCAAACTGCAACATATAGATTTAGTAAAGTTCCCAACGCTCTATAAAAAATCACACGAGAGAGAAACATTTGTTTGACAGATTCTTCAAAATCATGGGAATATAAAACTCAATCATAGGTTGGTAACTCTATACTTTTCCTTTTGATAGATCCCTGATATATACTACATTTCTACTTTAATAGGACCTAACAAATTAAATTTCTTATGTTTCAAATCACAACACGATTCCGTGAGTCATTTAATTGATTTGTGCACTATGGCATATATATGTAGTTAATTAGGTACCAGTAACCAGCACCAGCAGAGGGTGCAATCCGTGCAAAGTGCAAAATGCACACTATGTTTTTCTGCGCCCCTTTGAGTTTCAATATTCTTGCGAATGTACTCCTCAAGCGGGATACTTAAAGCTTTAGCTACAGCACTGCATGGGCGAGTCACAACACCTAATATCCATGGTTTACGGCTAGGATTGCTAGGGTCTCTAAACCCATTAGCTAACTTTCGTCTCCTCTCAGTGTCAGTGTCGTCGGCGCAGCTGAGTGCTTTCGTTGTTGGTGTTCTTTCCAATCTCAATGTATTTCACCCCTGCACAGAAATTCCCTCTACCCCTTCTACACTCGAGCTTGGTAGTTTCCAACGCCTGTCTAGGGTTGAGCCCTGCGATTTGATGGTGGACTTGAGAAGCCACTCACATACACCTTACATACAATCATTCTGGCTTTCATCCTGTCTCACTGTGGTATCTTGCACAAAGATTGAAGATGCTTGTTTCTCAGATACCATCATTGTTTCTTCTCCGAGAAAAGAAATTGACCATTGTGGCATTGCTCCATCAGGTTTTCATCCATTGCGAAAAATTCCCCACTATTGCCTCCAGTAGGAGTCTGGGCCGTGTCTGTGGTTGATCATCCTCTAGGACCAGCTATGTATGTATCATCACTTTGGTAAGCCATATAGCCTCACCAACTAGCTAATCAGACCCAAGCCCCTCCTTAGCCAGATTTCTCTTTTTGCTCCACAGCCTACAGGGTACTGTATTATCAACCGTTTCTAGTTGTCGGTCCCCTCCCAAGGGCAGGTTCTTATGCATTACTCACTGATTCGCCACTGGAAACACTGGATTCGATTTGCATGTGTTAAGCATGCTGCCAGCGTTCATCCTGAACCAAGATCAAACTCTCTATGAGATTCATAGTTGCATTACTTTTAGCTGCACATGAATATGCACGTTTTGCTGCTACACATCATAAACGAAAATGGTGGAGTCCACATTGGTATTTAGAGTAAAGTCATGCAGCTGTACTGTGAAACAACCAGCATTGACTCAAAATCCTATCATCTCACAACTGGTTGCCTTCATGAGCAGTAAGTATGTATACACAACCTGTGGATAATACGGTTTGTCAATGGCCATAGATTATTGGTGAAGCTTGTATCTAGTTATGGCCATGATATTTTTGAAGTCTGGTGCCTCTCCAATCTCCTTGCGCCATGGTAGCCAGATAAGCGAGCATCATTGCCTAAGTATACTAAAGACCTGACAATGATAATGACATTATCTCTATACAACTTTTCAGTAAATGGTGTGCCCAACCATACTATAATAGAGAGTTAGAATGAATTTCATAGACACTAGCCGCCAAGCACATTTAATGACAATAATCGCTCATTACAGGCACATTTTAATATAATAACATCTCGTAATAAGCACATTTCCTTACAATAACATTCTCAAGCTAACCTTACCAACAAATAAGCTTTGCCATGTTCTTTGGTATATTTCATCAGAACAAATCCCAAATAAATAAGCACAGAAAATGAACCTTTGAGAGGACAACAGAGCCTCCGTTGCATTGCTATGTCTAGTGCTAGCAGGTGTTGGTGTGTGGGCTACTCCAGCGCCGACCAAGGACCCTGACCAACGGTACCAACAATGACGTAGTTGGGTAAAAGGGGCTTGCTTTCCTTCATCATATCGGATGAATGCCATGCTATGCCAAGAAAAACATTAGGGCTTTATAGCAGTACAGCACTCTTCTCTGAAAGAATAAATACATGAGGGGAGATATTTGGGTTATCCCAATCCAGAAGAAGACACTCTATGGCATTTGAAGGTGGAGTTTCTGCCTCATCTACAGATTGAAGGACTCATACTGATGCCAGTCTGATTCTCTATGAAGGAATACCCCTCTATTTATAGGAAGTGTTAGATATAGTTGTATTATAATTGTATTTCCTTTGTATTGTAGGGGGTTATGTGTATATTTCCCTTCCTGTACTGGTGTATATATATCGGCCTTAGCGCCTCATAATGAATACATGTGGCAGAAAGCAGTTTCTCGTTCGAGTGCAGAGGCTGAGTTGCGTGCTATGGCTCTTGTGACGGCAGAGGTGACTTGGTTACGGTGGTTGCTTGCAGATTTTGGTGTTTCTGTGTCTCTACCGACTCCTGTTTTGACTGACAGTACTGGTGCTATTAGTATTGCTCGTGATCCGGTGAAGCATGAGCTTACTAAGCATATTGGTGTTGATGCATATTATACGCGTGCACAGGTTCAGGATGATGTTATTACTCTTCGCTATGTGCCTTCAGAATTACAGTTGGCTGATTTTTTGATGAAGGCTCAGACCAGAGATCAGCATCGGTTTTATCTCTCCAAACTCAGTGTGTTTGATCCACCCTGAGTTTGAGGGGGGGTGTTAGATATAGTTGTATTATAATTGTATTTCCTTTGTATTGTAGGGGGTTATGTGTATATTTTCCTTCCTGTACTGGTGTATATATATCGGCATTAGCGCCTCATAATGAATACATGTGCTGTTCATAACAGGAAGCACAGCACAAACAGATTCGCCCTGTTGCAGGAAATGACTCCATATATACCTGAAGCCAAACAGAGATTTAATTACCATGTGCCTACTTGTTTTCCAACGGCTTTACTGATGATCCTTCAGATGGACAGAGACTCACTGGGAGCACAGCTGTTGTCCTCACCTTCCACACCCGCCCGTGGTTGCCCACGTGGCCTCCCATCACGGGCACCGATAGTCCTCCTGCACATCACCATCGCTGTCGATGCCAAGCCGGGGGGCAGCACCAGCCGACTCGATGGAGGCACTCTTGACTGATTGCATGCATATCGGATTTTTTTACTAGGTCATCAACTTAAATAGGCAGTTCTATACTTCATGGACCCAAATAAGAAAATAGAAATAAATTAGAGACCCTAGTTTAATTTTCCCTTCAACACCAAACCGTTCGTTTTGTTGGAATCATAAAAAAATCCTGCTGCAATGTATATTTTTTATTATTTCATATAAGATATATCGGAATCAGCAATCGAAATTTGAATATTTAAGCTTTGTAAGAGTAAAAAACATTGGTGGTCCCTAAATTAATTAGATCTCGTTTGGATTGCCGAACTATGAAATTAGTGTTGAATTTATTTTATATATTTAAGTGTGTCAATCTAAAAATCAACCACGAAAGTAGACAGGAGAACACATCTTTGCTCTCAGACTGCGTGGTTATGTGCAGTGATTGAGAGTTTTTTTTTAAAGGGTAATGTAGTAACATTGAGTGTGCAGCTTGCAGTGATATCATGATTCTACAACTGCCGCTTACACGCCATTTTAAATTTCATAAAATTATTTTTACTTAATTTTAATACCCATGTTTCTCAGAAAATTGTTTTTTGTATGGAAATAAATTTTACTTAATTTTAATACCCATGTTTCTCAGAAAATTGTTTTTTGTATGGAAATAAAGAGATATATGGTTTTTGCTGCTTTTAAAAGTACTGAAATGTGAAACAGAAACGAAATCAAATGTACAAATTTTTTATATATTCTTGAAGGTAGGACCGACGCATAAGAGGGGGTGAATTAGGATTTCTAAAAACAAAACTCACTAAAAACTACAACTACTAAGCAAAACATATGCAAGTAAATCTAGCTATGTGCAATAAGGTTTTGCTAAGTGTTGCTACTTCTACCGTGGCCAAGTCTTGCAACCTAGTTTCACCTAGAAACTAACCTATCAAGCTAGTCTAGGAAAGTAAGCACACAATTGCAAGAAAGTAAATGCGAAAGCTAAAGAGATGGGATAGAGAATGCAAACTCCCGATGGCGATGATGGTAGCACACGGTGAGGACACGGAGATGTTTTTTCCGAGGTTCGGGGAGACTCGCGGTCTCTACCCCCTACATCCTCGTTGGTGCTCCACCAAGGGCTTTGCACTCGCGTAGTCCTCAAAGGAATACGGCCTCGCCCTTTGCAAGGGTGGAGGTTGGCAAAGTGACTTCCGCGAAAGTCAAGCCACCACGGTCGGGTCTCCGGATATCCTCGGTACACACCCACCCGAACCTATCTCTCACGTGGTCCTTCCGTACCACGGCCCCACCCGCACAGGGGTAGAGGATGGATAGGTCGCTGGGGTCTTCCGAGTCCTTCTCGCGGAGCTACCCCGCCGTCTCCACTAAGGGAAGCTTTGGCCAAAACACCGAGGGCCTTCCTCCCTCTCACAAGGTGGTGGCGGCCACTCCACACTCCGGAGGGTCTCGCAAGACTTACAGCCGCACTTGATACAAAGTCGTGCTCGCAGGCACGTATACTAGACAAATAGGCCTAAGCCAAGATACTAACAAGCTCTTGCTATGCCGGGATGTGTCTATTTGCTCATATAGTGGTTGGGCTCTCAAATGTGGTTGCTACACTTCAAATTTCAAATGGGCATGGAAATATGTCTCAACACTTGTGCTAGGCTCAGAATGCTCCAACCACAATGGGGAGGCCGACCAAAGGGGTATATATAGGCCTCACCTCCAAAACTAGCCGTTGGGGGCTTTTTCAGCTTTTCTGCGTACCCACCGGACTGTCCGGTGCGTGTGATCTTCGCTGTCTCCAGTCGACCGTTGCACTGGGAAATATAACCGTTGGAGTCACCGGACTGTCCGGTGGCACTACCGGACTGTCCTACTGTGAGCCACCGGACTGTCCGGTGCGTTGTAGCGCCGGTTTTTCACTTGTGATGCTCCTCGGTCTATATCGTCCGGTGGCACCGTTGGACTGTCCGGTGGTGAGCCACCGGACTGTCCGGTGGTGGGTTTTATGCTGGACTTCGCCCCTTTTCTTCTCAGCCTATATCGTCCGGTGGTGAGACACCGGACTGTCCGGTGCATGGAAATTTGCACCGGTTCTTCGTTTGGCTTGGCTCCTTGTAAGCACCGGACTGTCCGGTGCTGCACCACCGGACTGTCCGGTGCATGCTTTTTCTTCTGTTCTTGAGCCAAAAAATCGGCCCGCTTGCACCTTGATGGTGACTTGGGTCTTTTCTTATGTGTTTTAGATCCTCCTTTGAGGTGTTTGTACCCCAAGTTCACCAATTACACCCTGCGACTTTAGACAAAAACACTTGCACACAAATATTAGTCCCATGGCACGTGTTGTCAGTTCAATCACTAAAATCACATATGGGGACTAAGCACAAGGCTTAGGGCCCATTTTCCTTACAATTCTAAATCAAGTTAATGTGTGAAGTGTGAACAAGGGACTGCAGCATTTTTTTTACCGTTGAAACTTGATGTTTATTCCTTGGGCACAAGTCACTAGCGCTGCCAGCCAGATTCAAACATTTCCATCCCTGGTATAATAATTAAAACTTTTCTACTCTAGTAGCCGCAGGGAATGGAACCCTAAAAGAGCTGCCAGGAGGACGTGTTACTCTATATAGATCCAAGAACAACGCTCTCCTCTCCATCAGGCACAAGTAGTCCCCCGCCCACCTCAAATTTTCAACATAGCACAAGAAGAGAAAACAAACCATGGCTGGCAGGAGAGGAAGGCTGTTGGTTCCACCCCGAGAGCCAGAGTGGTCCCAGGTATGTGGCCTGTTCCACATGCGGCTCAAGGAGGCAGCGGCAGCGCTCAATGTCTCCCACACCCGCCTCAGGCGCCTCTGCCGCAAGAACGGCCTCTCTCACTGGCCAGGAAAGAAGGTGATCACTGAGCCGATTGATAACCTAGAATGTTAGATTCGTATTATTCCATGTGTCTGACTCGCGTTTCTTATGATTTCCTTGTTTATTTATGGAACCACAGATCCGGACCACGAATGATATTGAGAAGAGGGCGGCAGCTCTGGGGATACATGTGGATGTGGGCTCGCCATTAGCAGAGTCTGTTGGTTACCATCAGCTGGCCAAGATTGTGGAGAGAAAGAAGGTGGAGGACGACATGATTAGGATCAAGGAACCGGTCACTAGGCATCCTCCACATGAGCTCATGACTTTAAACTTGGTAGACAAGGTTGGGTCCAGCAGCAACGACTCCAACTAGCATGCTGACATACTGCTATATAATTCATGTAGGGCATCACACTATACACTTCAGAAGATCATTGGCTGTCCGCTGTGTCACTGCTATGACCAAGACTATATATTCTCAAACATAAATCGATTGTGTGAGGCTAATTTTGACCTGCATTGTATTTCTTATCACAATGATTATCTGACATAGGCAATGATATGTATGTTCTATGGATATTTAACAGATGATTGTTGGGATTGATCTCGCGAACGGCTCGGAGACCGAGTCCGTCGCCCGACTCGCGCCCTGATCGGGGGCGCAACAACCTTTTGGTTGCGGCCCCCTTCCACACGCGCTATATTAACCGGGGGTGAGGCCAGCTCGCGGACCAACGTTCGCTGCCCCACTCACACCCCTACACAACGAGAGGGACCCGATCTACCCTAGCGCGGAGTGGAGGGAAGGCCGCCGCCACTGTGCCACTTCGTCCACGCCGTCAGTCGCCCTCAAGCCCGTCGGTCGTCCTCAAGCCAAGAACACCACTCTCGCCGTGCCTATTCCAAGCAGGCACGGATCATCGCTATGGCTTCTTCATCACAGGCCAACACCGAAGGTATAATCCAAGTACTAAGTAGATCTAGTGGTTTCGGGTTAGGAGCAAGGTCCTAGTTAACTAACAATGATACTTTATCGAGGAACTTATCTGATGATGGAGGTTATAAAAGTGTTGAATGAGGTTATTCATCACATAATTAATAGTCTCATGACGGGATAGTTCACCAGGAAACATGCCATTCTTTTAACCAGTCATGCTTTGTCGTGTCCAGAAAAAACACTAATTACCTTAGGTGATGATTAATCAAATTTACATTTCATATGGGCTAGACGATGGGGGAACTCATTAGCTGAAAAAATATTAATTATCTAGTTTTTCCCAATGTCATTATCACCAAATCATGTTGAACTCATCATTGTAGCTGACACAGAATTTTTCATTCATTTGGAACTGAACATTTTATCAGTTGTAAAACAGAAAAGCTGCTACAAAAATTTTTTTGTCTTCACATTCATTTTCGACTAGTAGACGAGTTTTTTTGGATAAGGAAGCTTTATTAAAAATTTTAAGAAGCATAAATTTAGGTGATCAAAGTTCTTGAAAGAGACTTCCCCTCTGTTTAGCATGAAAGACAGCCTAATAAAACAAAAAAAGAAGAGAGAGAAGAAGAAGAAAAGCACACTCTAGGTGAAATGGCCCTTTCTATATCTCTACTACTTATTAAGGCTGTAGTGTGGGCACAACACTGACCATCCCATGCTCACCCCACGCACCCTCGCCCTGCCCCGCCACGGAATTCGCGCCGCCCCCACATCCTTCGCTCGCCCCCGCCCCGCTCGCGATGGAAACGCCCGCCATCCGGATTGTCCCCACGCCACCATTCCCGGAATGGATCATCCCCACATCACCATACCCCGCGCCTCCAGCGAGCCCGATTCTCCTCATGCCAATGCCGCCTCTGTGCGCGCCTCCACCTGCGGCCGGGTGCGGTCGTGGCCGCCGGCACCAGAGGTGACGGGGAGAGCGGAGCGGCTGCTACCGTCAGAGGGGACACGGCGGGCGCAGGTCCGAGACGGCCGAGCGATGATGCGGCAGCATTGGGGGTGGGCAGAGTGGCTGCCGCCTTCGGAGGAGTCTAGGAGGGCCAATCGAAGAGGCGGCGGCGTCGAGGTGAGGCGGAGCGGCCGCTGGCGTTAGATCTGTGTCGTGGCTGGGCGCGGCAGCATCGGGGGCTAGGGGACGAGCTGCCGCGGGCACGGGGACGATGTGGCAGCGTCGGGGTGACCTGCACGAGAGCGTGCAAGACGTGCAGCTCTTCGACGTCTTCAGCCAGGTCAGCGGTGGCATCTCCGTTCTGCGCTGCCGTCGCCTGGCTTCACCACCCACAACGCTGCGCAGTCGCGAACGGATTTGGTGTATGTACCTCCCTTGGACATATGCTTCTACAGTTCAATTCAGTGCTAATTTATCTAATCCAGATGAGAATGCTGTTGGATTTTCAACGTCACTTTGCTGGCTGTGTCGTTGAACCATCAAGAGTGGAGTTCATTCGTGTCAGCCAAGCAGGGTGGGAAGGAGGTTGCTATATTGTCAGTTCATTATTTGTAGCTTGTTGATACTTGCTTCATACCGAATAAAGAAATTTACCATGTTGAAATTTGCAAATATTGCAACTGTCACTAAATGCTAAAATGGCAATAAACCTATACTTCACAACAAACAATTGGAGGACGTCCACCACCGTCACGTCACCCGCAGGGCCGGACGCCGCAGCCCTTGCCTGTGCCTCTGTCATCGCCCATGCCGCCTCTGTCGCCCACGGATGCAGTGCCCTCCTTCCCCCGCACGAGCCTTCTCAGGTAAGTGGCGCTACCTACCATCCCATCTCTTAAATCACTTGAATGTTTTTCGTTCTTCTTTGTTGTGTATTGATAACATGCATGTGCTGGCGATGCTAGGCAAATATTGTCATCACTAAACTTCAAGATCTATACTACCCACTTGGTTGTAGGTTGGCTGAACCTAAGGGTCGGATGCCATCTATCGCTGCTCAGGTAGACATTCTACTTGAACCCCCAAAATTATTGCGAAGCCTTACTGCAAATCATCCTACACTCCTAGATGAGGGGATTTATGTGTAAATGAGTTATTTTAATTGCATTTTTCTGCTGTTGTCATATGTTAGAAACATGTTTGTGCCACTGGTGAATTAGAATAGATAAACTGTAGCACTTGTTGATTAGTTGTTTCTCGTTTGGATAGTTTGATAATGAAAGGTTTAGAACTTTTTAATCAGGTCTCTGTTTATAGTGTTGTACAAAGAACTAGGTGTTAATTGGGCACCAACAAATGAACCATTTGCTGGAGCCCTATTGATAATGCCCCTCTCATCATTTTATTTCTCGGTTTGTTTGTTTTTTCACCTCCTATGCTGCATTTCTTGAGCTGATTTATAGTTCGAATTTATAAATCAGTCCTATATCTAGAATGATTTACAGTAGCACAAGCATTTCTAGAGTGTCTACATTAGTCTAGAAAATCACTGTACTCTTCTTTTTTTTCTGCGCTGATCAGGTTTTGTGATTTTGCGGTCTTGCGGATCGATTCTTCGTTTGTTGATGCATGATTTCCTAGGGCTGATCCAGCTTTTCTGTTTGAGAATCACAATAATTTGTCACAATGGTCTGATTGGGTGTAGCGTTGAGGAGGGACCAACTATTTCAGTGCCTATTGTGTTACTCTGATTTGCATGGTAAAATACATGTCAAACTCCTTTTCTTGTTAAGTGACAGATTTTAACTGCAAATGTCAATGTATTATATATATCTTTGGAAATATGTGACTACTTAGGATCGGTGTTTCTTATTGAACTGACAATCTGACAGAACCTAATGTTTCTGTATCTGTCATCCATAGGTACAAACAAATAATGGTTTCCTTACCTAGACGGTGTACTTTTGAGAACCTGCAATTTTCCTCAACCAGTGGCAGACCACAAAGGCAGGGTGTTGGTGCTATGATCTATGCCTTCCTGCCATGGTTTTGCTTCATGTGTGTCTGTCTCAGGGCTCATTGCTTTCCGCCTGCAATCTCTGCTCCTGTCAATCTCATTGCTGCCCACCCATCAACCAGCTTCTCAGTCTAGCTGATTTCTTTGTGTTCATCAACTAGGTCCGGTCCATTCTTGTGGGAAGAAAGAATCAAAGAAACTAATGGTCAATTCTTGCAGGAACACTACCTTGTGTATTGTGGTACTGTCACATGGATCCCCCTATCACCTTTTTGCAACTCAATGTGTTTTTTTTCTGATTGTTTTTTAGTAGCCGTTGTTGGATCAGTTGTCTCTGTGTTAAATTTTTGGTTCACATGAATACATGATTTAATTTTGTAATGGTTCAATCCAAAAGTTTAACCTGTTAGAACCGGTAGCTATGGGTCACAGTTTTGCATGTGTTCCTCTTATGAACTTAATAGAAACTACTTAGTAGAAACTTAGATGATCATTGGCCATATTTGTTCCTACATAGTACGTACTACACAAGTAAGTTAGCAAGAAATTGTCCATCACGGTCTTCCTGTATGCCTCCATCCACCCTTCCCTTTAGCATGTCCTCCCACCTTTGTTCAGACGTTGTTATAACGATTAAGAACATTTCATCAGTGATGTGTTTCTCACGGATCAAACTTTGGTGATCCAGTTTCACATTGACCTCATATTGGTTTCAAAATACTATCATAATCTAAGTGTCTGGTACTAAAACATGAAACTTCTTGAAAAAAAATATTGTGGCGATTTGCTTCTCAAAAGTATGTACTACTCAAAGCGAAATAAATTATGCAGACCAATGACTTTGAAAAAAACGTTTTTCATACTCGTATTGTGTTCCTGTAGCAACGCACGGGCATAGACCTAGTCAAACCTTAAAGGATGAGCAGATGATAGATGCACCGGTTCATTCAAAGCACATGTACGTGTGGATCCAAACTAATGCGAGGAAACATAAGCGAGAACATAAAAATGATATGCATTTTGTTTTTTGAATGAAACAGGAAGGATTTCTCAGCCCACTACTGGTTAAAAATAATATTAATAAAGAATAAAATTACAAGAGTATAAAACAGAAAACGATTTCTGTAACCCTGATGATGCTACATTATTTCAAATTATCTACATGCTCTCCAAGTCACTAGAATGATTAAGACAGGTACACAAAACTTTTCTTTGAAGCTCTATAGAATATTTGAACATGTTCCCAGAACTGGAACATGTAGATAGTAGTGCCCAACAGTTCTTTGAAAAATCACATGAGAGCAACATAAAACAGAATCAAATGTTGGTAACTCGACAATTTTCCTTTTGAGAGATTCCTGATACAACAGCCTACCCTTTATTAATAACTAACAAATTAAAGTTCTGTTGGCGCCAGAATTTAGCCGACCCAGTTAATGGACCTAAATCGGCTTAGGGCTAAAAGAAGCTGTTCAAGGGAGAAATAGCATATTTTGTGGGCCGCAAGGTTGTGTATCGTATGAAAAGTTCAGTTTTATGAGTCCGATCGGGAATCTAATTAAAGATAGATTCGGTTAGGGTTTGGTGTCGAATTAGGAAGGGATAGGCTTGCTATCCAAGTCTCCGGACTATAAATATGTACTCATACCTTCGAATAAAATTGACGACATATGTTCATCAAACAGCGGTTGTCTCCGTATTCTCTCGGCGCATCGCCACCCCTAAGAAATTAGGGTTTTCAAGGTATATCGCCATGTGGCTCTATCGATTTCTCTTGTAGATGTTGATATATATAGGGCATCACGGCGCTTTGCCGATGGTAGTTCTTGTACTAAGCATTGTTGTTGGCAAGATCTACTAGTTACCACATGCATCGAGTCGATATACTTGTTCGTTGTTCTTCACGATACATTTTGGCTCATGTGTAATTTATCATCATGCTGTTTTCTATGCTGTTATGTGTTACGATGTATGTTGCGGTACGTTTGCGTCATATATTGGTAGATTAGCTTGATATGTGTGTCCTATCTAGCTGACATCAAATCAATCTGCTATGCTGGAAGGGATTCCTTCGCAACCCTAGTCATGTTTTCTTGCATAGTAGATCGGCTTATGTTTGGGGATGAGACTATGACTGTCTGCCATATCAGCTTTACCGTGTCAAGGATGTTCCTATGGACGTACTTGTGTGTATCTGGCCCTTGCAGCTGGGATGTTCCTATATTCATGATATCATGCTTATCTGGCCCTATGCTCGTAAGGACGCTCCTACATGCATATGTTATGTTCATCTGGCCTTTTGTGTGTTTCTGCTATAGTATGGTAGATGTTCATCTTGTCTTTATTCTCTGATGTTTAGTAAAAGCTGATCTAGGTAAGCAGATCATTTTATTCATTGTTATAGATAGATCTGTACCATTCTTTATGCATCATTTAAGAGACGTCGGGTGATCCACCAAAGGATCGGCAAGATCGTGCTGATATCGAAGAGCTGACGCGAAGTGGGCCGATCTGACCGATCTAACTAGAATCTAACATTTGCCCGGCTTTGTCTATCTTGCAGGGAGAGCAGGAGCTGACCACCATTATCACCACAACCTCACGCCCAACCACCAACTGTAGTGATCGACTAGCTATGTAGCCAATCGAAAGCCGCATCTAGGTGGAGTGACCCCTACGTCCACATACACCTCTCGGCTTGCATTATGTTGCTGTTGGAACACTGCTCACCAGTTTCCCGCAGCAACACATTTTTGGCACGAGACGAAGACCACCAGTTCGTCGCCATGGCCGACGATAATGGAAAGAAGACCGGCGACAATCCCGAAGTCACACCTGTCGAGAGGGTCGAGGACCTGACGAAAATCACCATAAGCAATACGATCATTGAGGATTTGAAAAAGAAGGTGCTCGCCATGTATGGTCGGTCTCGCCATGGCCATATTAAGCTCTCGGGGGTTACTGAGTCACTTCTCGACAAGGTTGACCTCATGACTCCTTCACGAGAGCGTACTGAAGCGCTCCGTGAGGAGATCCAGAAGCTCCTTGCACATGCTCTCACTCGACAGTCAGAAGCAACAATCAACCGCATGGACAATATCGTGATCAAGACTGTCAGAGCTGCCTTGGCCAGTGAACCTTTGCATATCACCGGCCCTGCGTTGAACGGCCACGTGGGAGAAGCCATGTTCTACTCCAAGCCGCTCACCCCCATTCACATTGAGGTATAGGAGGACAATATCGCTGAGTTCATCATGCACCCTCCGTGTGACGACATTCCTCTGCAACCTTGAGTGTCATCTACTCTGCCATTGGTCATCCCTGAGGAGTACTTCTGTCAATTGAGATACCGACAGCTAGAAAAGGGAGAAGAACCGCCACCGCCATACCCCAATCCTGTGCTCATCAATCAGCGGTGAATTCAACCACAAGGTGTATTGGAGGCATGATCACCTCGAAGAACGGTGAAGACGGCTGATCAGGAGATGTTCGAATGGCAACGTACCTACGGATCTGGGCCGATTTTACACGATCAGGCCGGACATGCTGCATGAGCCGATCTCAACGCGGTTCAAGATCAACTCTCCGAGATATTAAGAAGCCAGTATTGAATCATGCCTAAACAAGGAGCCATCACGTATGCTAAGCTATATCCTGAGGCGTATGATCTCTTGGAGGCCCCTCCCAAGTTCAAAATTCCAGACTTCTCCAAATTCAGTGGAAACGATGGAGCTAGTACCATTGAGCACATTAGCCGATATCTGGCGCAGCTGGGCCCTGCGTCTTGAGCCAAACACATGAAGATTTGGCTCTTTTCTCTGTCGCTTACCGGGCTAGCCTTCGAGTGGTACACCACGTTGGCCCCAGGATCGATCACTACCTGGAAGCAATTGGAGGAAAAGTTCCATGCTCAGTTCTTCTCTGGATCTGATGAAGCTACTATGACGGATATGGCAAACATCCGCCAACATCCAAGAGAGCCAGTGCAATAATACATGCACCACTTTCGTGAACTTAGGAATAGATGCTACTCCCAGGGAGGTCCTTGGCAGAGCTGGCTTTCAATGGTATGAACAAGGCCATTAAGGTAGTTTATGGGCTGACCGATTTTGAGTCCAACGGCCACCTAGTGTTCAAGGTCTTTGCATACGAAAGGAGCCATCCGGAGCTTTTTCAGGAGAGATAGAAGAGGAACGTCGGCTACGTCCAAGCCGAGGAGGACGATTCATCCGATGACATTGATGCTTACCTTGTCCAATGGTCAAGAACGAATCAGCCGTTGCAATGTCAATAGGTGAAGCAGCCCGAACCTACACCTGGCTTTGACCTCGATGTCACCAAGACCGAGCTTATCTTTGACTTGCTGCTTAAGGAAAAGCATTTGGTACCGGTGGCCGGGCATCAAATACCCTCGGCCGAAGAAATGCGTGGTTGCAAATACTGCAAGTGGCACAATAAGCTGGACGGACACAATACAGCCGATTGCAGAGTCCTGCGGTCCGAGATATAGAGGGCGATCGAGTAGGGCAGGCTGGTCTATGCCCACGCCCCGATGAAAATCGACATGAAGCCTTTCCCAACCAACATAGTTTACACAACTGTCCCACAATACGAGACAGACCACTCGCCGATTCGCTCCACTGGATCGGCTTTCCGACACCATGTGCAAGAAGTGATCACCATGGGCAGAGTCCTCTGCCGCACCACAGAAGAGTTGTACCCACACTTCCTCCAGGACTCGACTTTCTCGATTAACATGGTCCATGCAAGTTCAGATGCAAAGGGAAAGGATAAAGTCGACTCACACGATGATTTGCCCTTGGAGTTTAGGGCTGAAGAACATACTTCGGCTAGAACAATCGAAAGAAACCGACGATGCCGTCCGAACTCTGGAACGCTGATCGGCATGTACGCACGGCATCACCGGCACAATGGGGAGCGTCGGCGTCTTGATGAAGAAGAAGCCTACTATTGCGAGCAGCGCTACCGCCATGATGAGCTTCGACGAGGGTACCCCCGCTCGCCCGGGCGTGGCCGGTGGCAGCGCGATGTCCGCTACGACATCTCCAACCGGAGAGGACATTGGGACTGCCCTTACTTCCGCTTCTGTTGGAACCAAGGTATGGATAGGCTCCCAACTTCTGACGATTGCCCAGAATGTTCTAGCTACAGGGCCCGGCATGACAGGCCATCAGTGTTCAATCGCTTTGAGGCGCGCCCCGTCACCACCCCGTCGTCGTGTGCCCTTGCCACGACGTAGGCGCTCTCCATCACCACCACCACGATGGCCTGCATCCTCACCAAGGTGGCGACTGGCATCCCCATCATCAAGGCGGGTGCCGCCTCCTATAGAACAGCGCAACCAGACGCCCCAAATCGAGGAGGTCGAGGTCAATCGATGCCACAAAGAATGCCACCGGGCCAAGATGGTGTCCAGAAGGCCTGTCCAAGTCATAGAAGCGTAGGGTCTAGTGCCTGCGTAGCCTAGAGCAAGATGAAGAAGAGTATCTTTGGCTACTTAAAAAGATCGTTGGCATTTTTGAAATTCCATGGTTACGATCAGAATGCAGTCTTGTTTCGAAGCGCAAGCCGCACTCCGATGCGGTTGTAGGGTCCATGAAGCCAGCATCGGCCGATCCAGCCGCAGCGGACGGCATGGACGGCGCACCACATATGGTCACCAATGATCAATCGACCGACGGGGAAAGTTTTGAAGGAAAAGTCGATGCACTTTCAAGAAGGGCGCAGCGGATTTCAACATGGTTTTCTATCTATTAGAAGATTTCCGGCCGAGTCCATGGCTCAGCTTAGTCTCAGCGACGCTACTGTCATCTTCAAGAAACCAATCGACAAAAGGTATCGGCACCTCAAGCCCCTGTACGTGAAAGGTTTTATCAATGGCAAACTAGTTGGTCGAATGCTCGTCGACACAGGTGCGACTGTCAACATCATGCCGTATTCCCTATGCCGGAAGATCAGCAGGTCTGCAGAGGATCCTGTCAAGACCAACGTCACACTCAACGACTTCAAAGAGGACTAATCACAAGTCAAAGGCATCCTCAACGTCGAGCTGACGATTGGCCGTAAGACCTTGAACACGTCCGTCTTCATCGTCGACAAACATGGTCCCTACTCGGCTTTGCTCGGCCGAGATTGGATCCATGTCAATTGCTATGTCCCGTCCTCCATGCACCAATGCCTTATTCAGTGGCATGGCGACGATGTCGAGGTGGTGGCTACTGACGATTCCTCTGAGGTCGCAGTCACTGATACACAGCTCTGGACGTCGGACGAAGCAGAGTGCCTCTCAAGAAGACCGGACTCGGATTGGATTTTCGTGGATGAGGCAAAAAATGGGATTACACCGGTTCTGGCAACCGGCGATAACCTTTAGACAATACACCAGCCTCATAGAACGCGCCGGCCGATCACTTCGTTCGGCTCAAAGGTGCTTGTAACTTATCTATGGACGCATAGGCCGTAGTGGCCGATCTATGCGATCTGGCTTAGTTTATGTTACTCTTGGCAAAGATGTTTTGTCATGTAATGATCAGTCAGCCGATGACGGGGATGAGTCAGAAATCGTACACCTACATCCCTTCCCAGCGTCGTCAGGTTCTACACAAGAATTCGCAGAAGAAGGCAAGCTCGGCTTCGGCTTCACTCCATCCGATGAGCTTAATGCAGTCGACATCGGCCCAGGTGATAGGCCTAGGCCTATGTGGATTAGCAAAAAGCTGGACCCAGAGTTCAAGGCCAAGCTTGTCGAGCTACTCAGAGAGTTTCCAGATTGTTTTGCTTATGAGTATCACGAGATGCCAGGTCTAGATCGGTCCATTGTCAAGCATCGACTGCCAATCAAACCTGGATTCCGCCCATTCGCTCAGCATCCCAGGAAAGTCAATGCCACAATTCTTGAACCGATCAAGGAAGAAATAGAAAGGATGATTCGTGCCAGGTTTATCCTTCCTTGCTCATACGCTACTTGGATATCGAGCATTGTTCCGGTATGGAAGAAGAGTGGTAAACTCAGGATATGCATCGACTTCAAAGACCTGAATAGAGCTACTCCCAAAGACAAATACCCGATGCCCATTACTGAATCGCTCATCGATGCCGCGGCCGGTCATAAGATGATGAGCTTCCTCGACGGCAATGCTGGATACAATTAGATTTTTATGGCCTAGGAAGATGTGTACAAGACAGCTTTTCGCTACCCGCAGGGCTTGTTTGAATTTGTCGTCATGATGTTCGGCCTACGCAACGCCGAAGTAACCTATCTACGGGCCATGAACAACATCTTCCACGACTTGATCGACCGTCTCATCGAAGTATACATCGATGACATTGTGGTCAAATCGGTTCTGCAGGAAAATCACTTGGCCGGTCTCCGCTAGGTTCTCGAGCACACATGAAAGCATGGCATGCGGATGAATCCTAATAAGTGTGCATTCAGTGTTACTGCTGGACAGTTTTTGGGGTTCATGATCCATGAAGGAGGGATAGAGATCGGCTCAAAGAGCAAAGACGCCATTGAGACGATGGAACCCCCGACGTCCAAGAAGGAGCTTCAGAAGCTGATCGGCAAGATTAATTACATCAGGAGGTTCATTCCTAACCTGTTAGCCAAGCTTGAGGCGTTCATGCCGCTAGTCAAGACATAGCGGAGCAGCGAGTTCGTGCCGGGCCTTGACCAACAATTGGCGTTAGAAAACCTAAAAATATCTAACGGCACCACCGATGATGGCCCCTCCTCGACTCGATCTTCCATTCATCGTCTATCTTTCACCTGATGAAGTCTCCATCGGCTCCGTGTTGATACAAGAGGTCGATGGAAAGGAGTGCATCATCTACTACCTCAGCCGACGCCTACTCGACACAGAGACCAGGTATTCCAAAATGGAAAGATTATGTTTATGTTTATACTTCACATGCATGAAACTATGGCATTACCTGCTCAACGCCGAGATGCTGGTCGTTTGCAAAGCTGACGTCATCAAACATATGCTATCGCGATCCTCAAAGAAAGGCTCAGCAAATGGATGTTCGCCTTATCTAAATTTGGCATCAAATACCGACCAGCGAAAGCCGTCAAAGGTCAAGCATTAGCCGATCTTATCATAGAACAATCGGCGCTGAGGACTTGCTTCATCGGCGTAGCGTCCTAGGCTTTGTTCTTCGATGGATCTGCATGTGACGCTGGCTGCTGTATCAGGCTCTTCATTGTCTCCCCTCGGGGGGTACGATATGAGTTCGCTTTTCGCCTCAATGAGGGATGCACTAATAACCAAACGCAATTCGAAGCTTTGTGTAAAGGTCTCGAGGTGCTATTAGACGCAGGCGCCGAAGCAGTGGAAGCCTTCGGCGATTCTAAAGTCACCATTAACCAATCAACTGAAGATTTCAGCTGTGCAAATGACTTCCTTTATCCGTATCTTCTCCGTTGTCAAGAGTTGATGGCAAAGTTTCGTTATGTTCAGCACAAATAGATACCAAGAGAAGAAAATAACGAGGCCAACAAGCTAGCTCAGATAGCTTCCAGCTATGCAGAACAAGACGAAAACATCTACGTCGACACCATGCAATCGGCAACGGTCGATTAGAGAGCTGATCTCCTCAATTACTTGAGGGATCCAGCTCGGTGGGCAGATAAGAGGACAATACAATGGGCCATGAAACACGTAATCATTGGCGACGAGCTTTACTTTCGAACCATAGGAGGATTGCTATTAAAGTGCCTTGGACCAACAGAAGCACTCCAAATGATGCACGACGTTCATGAGGAACCTGTGGTACCCACCAATCGGCTGACAAGATGAAGTGGCTGATTAGAAGACCCGGCTATTACTGGCCGACTATGTGGAAGATTGTTTCAAATACTACAAAGGATGCCAGGAGTATCAGAGGTTTGGAGCTGTCCAGATGGCTCTGGCCGGACCATTAAACCCTATCATCAAACCGTGGCCATTTAGAGGTTGGGGCATGGACATCATTGGACAGGTCAATCCTCCAACGGGCAAAGGCCACAAATGGATCTTGGCCGCCACTGATTACTTCACCAAGTGTGTAGAGGCCGTGCCAATGAAAAATGTCACGGACAAAGACGTCATAAACTTCATCAAAGAATATATCATTCATCGTTTCGGTATACCACATACCATTACCACAGATCAGGGGACCGTCTTTGTGGCTGAGGAATTCAAAAAATTTGCTGGAGAGATGGGCATTACCTTGATACAGTCTTCACCTTACTATGCTCAGGCCAATGGTCAGGCCGAGGCGTCGAACAAGAGTCTCATCAAGCTGATCAAGCGCAAGATTGATGAATATCCCAAGCAATGGCATGATCGGCTTGGTGAGGCGTTATGGGCATATCGGATGTCATGTCATGGGGCCACCAAGTGCACTCCTTATCAATTGGTATACGGCCAAGAGGCTGTTATGCCTTGGATGATCAACATCTGCTCTCGACGAGTTCAGTTCCAAAACGACATGTCGGCCGATGACTATTCATCACTCATGAACATCAATACAGACGATGTGACAGAACTTTGGCTCTGGGCTTTTGAAAGGATCAAGGTAGCAAGAGCTTGTAATAAAAAGGTGAAGCCAAAGAACTTTCAAGTTGGCGATCTTGTGTGGGAGTTGGTTTTGCCGGTCGGGACAAAAGACCCGACATATCGGAAGTGGTCACCTAACTAGCACAGGCCATATCGTATAGTTGAGACTGCTCCAGGAAACTCCTACAGGATGGAAATGCTAGAAGGAGTTCGATTCAGCAAGAACATCAACGGCCTGTGGATCGGGTCATGATTCGCTTCGTGTCGGACCGATGCGATGCCATCCGGTCTCTTCAGAGCCGATGTGTCAAACATCGCCTTAAGAAAAAAGAAAAAAATGCCCACAAGGCTTGGGCCGATGTACGCTATCGGCCCCGATTAAAGCCGATGCAAGACTAGGCATCGCCTTTAGTACAATAACATACAAAAGGATCCATTGTTCGCCATCAGTTGACACACTCGGGGGCACGTCGGCTATTTAATGTTCAACAAAGAAAAGGGATATTATGCGGAGGAAGAAGCGGATAACTTCTGAAGATGTTGACGAGCCATGGCAAGAGCCTTCAGCTGGACCTCATTGGCAGAAGCGATGACCTAACGATCTGGTTTGTCGGAGCCGATGACCAGTCCCTTGTTCAGTGCTCGGATGCGCTCCAGGTTTGCCTTGAGTGTCGTAGATAGACTTTGTTTGTCATCGACAATCTTTTTCATGTCGTCCTCATTTGCTGAGATGGTTGCATCAACTTCGGATAACTCATGCTGGAGGCACCTGATTTCTTCACTATGCTTTGTCTTCTTGGCATCAAGTTTCTTCTTGGCTGACAGGAGACTTGCCTTGGCACTCCGATCATCCAGTGCTGCCTTAAGCTGGTTCGTCGTGGTATATTCCTTGGCGATTTCTTCCTTCGAAGCTGGTTGATTGCCACGAGAGGCAATGCATGAAGCAGCTAATAGAACATCTTCATGGAAGAAGCCCAAGTGAGTTGTAGGCCAGAGTACTTGCTTCAGTCTCGAAGGCAGTTCGTCAGCAATTGATTCAAAGACTGTGCGGATCCCGTCACAGTTGATGACTAGCTACTCGATCGGGGTCTCCAACTGTTTGACAATTGCCTCAAGCTTGGTAATCACATCGGCGGTAGCTGAAGGCGATATAGGCAGGCTTTCAGTCATCAGGTTTTCACCGATAGTTGAGGGGTCAAAGTTTAGCAAACTTGCAACATTGAAGGTCTGATGGTAAAGCCAACAAGGTCAAGCGGCATCAAATCAAAGACGGGTGAAGCTTCCTCTACATTGGCTTCCTGCTCTCGGCTTTGAGAATTGTCACCCTGCGTAACAAACAAGGGTGCTTAAGCTTTTTATATAGTGCGATGACAGAAAGGGGCAAAGTAGTAGGGAAAAGTTTTACTGATGAATCAGGAGATGGTGGAGCTAGAGAAGCTATCAAGTTCTTGGTGGACATCCTTTTAAATCTTGGCTGACGAAATCCTTTCCCTTCTTGCTTTCGCTTGCAACTAGGGGTGGTAAAGATGGCCTTGTTGAGAGAAGGTGCGTTTGCCTGATACATGGGTGTTGGGGCCATTTGAAGATACTTGAATGGCTGACCTACCTCATCGGTTGGAGTAGGCCCTTCTTGCGACTGGGTAAAAAAGAGATTAGTTGAAAAAAAGTAAAATGCGGAAGTAAAATTGAAGCGAAGTAAGTTTACATCTTTTGGCGTAGCTCGATACTCCGGGTCGATCGCAGTAAGAGCCGATGCAACTGCATGTTGAAAGAGATGGGGTCTCCAGCAATTCCACCAGGTGTCAAGGCCATCGGCAGTATGCACGAGCTCCAGGTCATCAGGCACATGCGGCTTCAGATCGGAAAAGATGGAGTATGCTTTGGAAGCCACTAATGAGTCGGTCAGTTCGCCTCGGCTTAGGATTTTCTCGTGGATGATTAGGCGTGGAGAGGTCTGGTTGAGGCCGAACTGACGAGCAACTAGGACAAGCTGGTATGATTCATATCCTGGTTTGTTGATTCTGTTGCTGGTACCCATACTGACCGGAAGAAGACATGGGGTGATCATGATGTCGAATATAGCACAGGATTCTTCATCAAATGTGAAGGTGTCTAGTCTGAAGAAAGATGGATTTTCGAAGTGCTCTGATTTGACATATGCATCGTAAGAAGGGGTGATCTGGGGACTATAAAAACACTTGTACCATTTGGCTATGTCTACCTCATCGGTGTTGTTTATAGGTAGCTGATGCAGGGCTTGGCCAAACAAGGTGCAACGTATGGGTTTGCCAGAGGAGTTTGGAAAGGATTGGGACTCCAATTGTGGGAAATCTAGGATTTCTGTGCGAAAATAGAGCTTACACCAAAGGTGGATAAACCACCAAGGACCTCCTATCTTTTTATGTTGGTTGACTAAGATATGCTCAGTATTCAAGGAGAGGTGGCGATACAGAATGCCTAGGAAATGTTTTCCCAGAGCAAGAGTTTGCCCGTTGGCTAAGACATTGGCCAAATTTAGATAATTCTTCATTGGAGCTAAAGAGGGACCATTAAAGAGGAAATGGTCAAGCCAGAGGTTCAGAAAAGCAATGTGCTCTTTCCCTGTAACAGGGCCAATTTCCTTATTATGTTGGCTAATGTATTGACCCCAGTTTCGAGTGCTATTCTTCTCCATTATTTTCTTATGGGGGCACTCAGATAAAAGAAAAGGAGAAGGACATGGTGATTGCACATCAAGACCAAGGATCATGGCAACATCCATCAGAGAGGGGGTCATAGGTCCAGAGCCGAACAGAAAGCAATTCAGGCTATCTGACCAGAAACAGCCGATGGATCTGAGCAAGTTGTTGTCCTTTTCCATGGGAGAGAGGGACAGACTCAAGGTATCGGCTATGCGGGTTACTTGCCATGTTGAACCATGCGCCTGTTCAACGCGCTTGTAACAATCGACCCACCCCTCCATTGGGAATGGCCAGGCTCACAGCTGATCTGTCCACAGATCTAGGTCTGGGTTGATATGTATGAAGGGCAGGTGTTTGGTCTCAGTTCTGGCTAGTTTATATGGGGGTTCATATGATTTGGGCCCAAGACTAAAGGTTTTAGAATTGGCTGATGTTGGGAGTAAGATTTCATCGGCCTAGTCACAAGAAATTAACACATTCAGGAACGAGAAGGATTATACAGGGTACAGAGAAAATGCGAACCCAAGGAAAAGATGTGGAGCTCTTACCTTTAATCCGAAAACTCACTCGCAAAGGGTTTCCTCCTCCGCCGCGTTGCTCGAAGCTGCCATTTTACAGGGTTCGTTGAGGCTGGATTACGATGGTGAGGTGTCTGTTGTGTCAGGAGGTAGGAGATAAGTCCTGTGGGTGACACGAGTGTTTATATGAAGAATAGTCTCCGCCAGTTAAAGTCATGCGGGGGTTTGCAATTTGGCCAAAGAATCTATACCTTTGGCCGATCAGCCGGCCATTAGGATCTACGGTGGGATGGTGGCCGGCTGATGCCGATTTAACTTAGGCTTGAACAAGTGAGAGCCGCCCGACATATCGGAAGATGAGTTACTCTTGCGCAAGATCAGCTATGAGGATTGAATCAGATCGGCTTGTTGCGCCACCATCGGGAGCCGATTCTCAGAGTGGGGTTCGGCTCAGTACGATGCTACCAAGCCGATACTAAGGAGACTCAGTTTCCGTAGAGTTTTTAAGGATGAAAATAGATGAAAGACAAGAAGGAGATTTTGCACACTGGAAGGGAGGTTCATTAATTTACGTATTCCCGTTGGTGCCAAAATATAAAATCCCTCAAAGCCGACATCACGGTTGCTAATCTATCTAGAATTTTGGGATTTCTTGAAGCCGATGCAACAGCTGATACTAAAACTGACTTATTATCCTACTACTAAGACTAAGACGCTCTAAGTGTCGCTATCATCGGCCGACTTCTCCTCATCGGCGTCGTCAACACCTTTGTCGGCCTCATCGTCAGCCTCCTCACCATCGGAGGGCTCGAGGTCCGACGAACCTTCCTTGTACTATGCGAGGAGTTCGGCGTCCTCATCCGGCTCCTCTGGCTCGACGTCATCGTCGTCGTCCTCCTCCTCAGCCTCTTCCATCTCCTCGTCCTCCTCCTCATTATCTCAAGAGAAGGGGTCGTCGTCGCTCGAAGGGAGGAGAGAGAAGAAGTAGAAGTCCTCACCGAGCTCCTCATCGCTCGTCATCATGGCCTCTGGGCCGTCGAAGTCGGAAGACCCGAAGCTCCACAACATTGCGTCATGGTAGTACTCCGAGAAGGCGAGGGGGACAATCGGCGCCGGCGGTGCCAATTGGTCGTCGTGGACGTGCATCGCCAGCAAAGGAGCGCTCAACCCACTGGATTCGCCACTAGAGTCGGCATCAACGTCGTTGTCGGAGATGATGATGACCTCTGGCGGCGCAAGAATGGCTACGGGAGGCGATGCCTGTACGTTGACGGCCGCTGGAGCTACTGGCACCGCCATGGAGTCGCCACCGGAGTCGGCGTCGGGATCATCATCGGACGATGATCACCTCCGGCGATGCAGGAGCGACTACAGGCGGTGGTGCCTGAACATTGGCAACCTCCAGAGCTGCTGGCGCTGCCATGCCTTCGATGAAGGCAAGGACGGGTGGGGCCTGCGGAAGGAGCCCTAGGGGTCCTGTCACGGCGGAAGGGGAGGAAGGTTCCGAGGGGTTGTTGCTGCCGATGGAGGACATGGCGGAAAGGGGGGGGTTTCTCCGCTTTCTTGGCCTAAGGAAGAAGAAGGGTGGTTTCCGATGGGGAGCCCTGCGTCCCATCAAGTAATAATCGGCAAAAGATGGAGAGGCACCATACGGTTACCAAAGCGCAGGATCATCATTATGGTTTCCATGGAAGACCGTGTGGCGGTTCAGTTCGATGGGACGTATTTACCAGAGATTCCTTCTTATCTTGTTTTGAAATAAAAATCTTTATTTACAAAAACCAGGGGGCATGTGTTGGCGCCAGAATTTAGCCGACCCTGTTAATTGGCCTAAATCGGCTTAGGGCTGAAAGAAGCTGTTCAAGGGAGAAATAGATATTTTGTGGGCCGCAAGGTGTGTATCGTAGGGAAAGTTTAGTTTTATGAGTCCGATCGGGAATCTAATTAAAGATATATTCAGTTAGGGTTTGGAAGCTATCCAAGTCTCCGGACTATAAATATGTACTCATACTTTTAAATAAAATTAACGACATACATTCATCAAGCAGCGGTTGTCTCCATACTCTCTCGGCGCATCGCCGCCCCTAAGAAATTTGGGATTTCAAGGTATATGGCCATGGTGCTCTATCGATTTCTCATTTAGATATTGATAGGGCATCACGGCACTTTGCCGATGGTAATTCTTGTACTAAGCATTGTTGTTGGCAAGATCTACTAGTTACCACATGCATCGAGTAGATATACTTGTTCGTTGTTCTTCACGATACATATTGGCTCATGTGTAATTTATCATCATGTTATTTTCTATGTTGTTATGTGTTACGATGTATGTTACGGTACGTTTGTGTCATATATTGGTAGATTAGCATGATATGTGTGTCCTATCTAGCTGACATCAAATCAATCTGCTATGCTAGAAGGGATTCCTTCGCAACCCTAGTCATGTTTTCTTGCTTAGTAGATCGGCTTATGTTTGGGAATGAGACTATGACTGTCTGTCATGTCGGCTTTACCGTGTCATGGATGTTCCTATGGACGTTCTTGTGTGTATCTGGCCATTGCAGCTGGGATGTTCCTATATTCATGCTATCATATTTATGTGGCCCTATGCTTGTAAGGACGTTCCTATATTCATATGTTATGTTCATTTGGCCTTTGGTGTGTTTTTGCTATAATATGGTAGATGTTCATCTTGTCCTTATTCTTTGATGTTTAGTAAAAGCCGATCTGGGTAAGCAGATCATTTTATTCATTGTTACTGATAGATCTTTACCTTTCTTTATGCATCATTTAAGAGACGTCGGGTGATCCACCAAAGGGTCGGCAAGATCGTCCCGATATCGAAGAGCTGACGCGAAGTGGGCCGATCCGAGCGATCTGGCCAGAATCTAACAGTTGCCTTGTTTTGTCTATCTTGCAGGGAGAGCAGGAGCTGACCACCATCATCACCACAACCTCCCTGGCTAGGTCGTCAGCCAGGTGGCACACCCAACCACCAATGCCAGCGATCGACTAGCTGTGTAGCCGATCGGAAGCTGCATCTAGGAGGAGCGACCCCTACGTCCACATACACCTCCTGGCTTGCATTGTGCTGCCTGTTGGAACACTGCTCACCGGTTTCCCGCAGCAACAAGTTCTTATGTTTGAAATGACAAGATGATTTCTAACCATTTAAATTATTTGCGCACTATGACATATGTAGTTAGGTGCATGTAACTTGCACCACCAGATGGTGCAATTGCAAAATGCATGTCACCTTTTCCCGTGCCATATATGTCTTTTCTTAGTGTTAAGTATCATCTTGATGTAATTTACTAAGGTCAATAAGATATGGGTATGGAGGCTTTGTTGTACATGGTAAACGGAAAAGTTTGAGTCCACCTATTTTAATTGGTATTTAGAGTAATGCCACATAGCTATGGTGTCAAAGAACCAGCATCTACTCAAAATCAACTGATAAAGTGATATTTTTGTTCTTTGCAAAGAGAAAATCTTAGATATTAAGGTTGTGTTTCTGTCCAGGACACATTATTCCAGAAGAAACAGGGTCTAAACATTTTCTATTGTGACGCCATCAAGATGTTTGAGTGTGTGTAATGATTTTAGAATATCCCTTTACCAGAGGTAAACCGTTTCATTTTAAGTTCAATTTTATTCTTGGAGATGTCTTTATTATCCCGACCAAAGGGAGTATATCATTTAAAGCGGTTCATATGCTGTGCGACGTTTGCATGTGTATGTACCTATTGTTGTGGTTCTCCCGACCTGAGGGAGTATCATCGTTTAAAGCGGATCATATACATCCCGATGTTTCTCATGTTTTCGTTTCTGGTCATAAGTGTAAACAAATCTAGAACCACTAGAACCAACCGTCACGGGTGTGCATGTGTTTCTAACATGTCTTCCTGATTTTTTTTTTCATATGACTTCCCTTTGGTACTTTATGAGCAAGTCCCAAAAATGGTCCTAGAGGTTCATTAATGGCCTTATTTGGCATAGCTTGTGCTAAGCTACTATTTTAAAATGCAGATGGAATGGATATTGATCTTGTCACTACTTCACTTTTTAGTTCATTATCAGAATACGCATACGATTAGGTTGCTGCAGAATCTTGGCGTTCGCTGCAGGTTCTGCTTTTTTTCTATGGAGACTTAAATAAATAAGTGTGCATGCATTTGATTCTTTTACAATCTTACATATATAAGATATACATATTATATACTTGGATTTGTATAAAAAAAATTGCACATGGGCTCGTGATCTTTTACACTATATCCCGTCAATGCAAAAAAAAAAAAAACAGAGTGTGCATGCATTTGAATCTTTTAAAATTTTACATATATTTTACATATATGCATATCAATGATAAGAGTTTCCACTTTAAAGCCACCATAAAAATTGTGTATGTCTCATTTAAATTGTGTATGTCTCATTTTTTTGGATGAAGAGGGTATATCTCACAGGATCTATCAATGCATACAAGTCTTCAACATCTATAATCTAATCGAGCTAGAGCTAACATATGATTGGTATGTTCACTTTTAATTTGTGATGTATTTACATAGGGCAAGCATGTTATGGTGGAGGAGGACAAGCCTCCAGCGATAGAAATGCCAGTGGTGCTGGTGGAGGATGAGGATGAGGTGTTGGAGGGGCAAACCCCAGAATGGCTAGATGTGCTTCTGAAAACAAATTTTTGGGAGCTATGCCAGGAGCACGCTGCTCAGAACAGCGCAGAGAAGTGCATGTTTTGCATCAACTGTTTCAATGTGAGCTGCCCTCATTGCACTCATGACAACCCGGGGCACCACCTGCTTAAGATCCGGCGCTATGTGTACCGCTCTATTGTCCAAGTCCAGGACATGGAGAGCCTCAATATCGACGTGTCAAGGATACAGGTATGGTTTGGGTTTATATTATTTGCAGTAGCAGTCTTGTCAAGGATCATATACAATATCCACACATACACATGAGCATGTCAAAGATATATATAATGTGAACAGTACCTAATTTAATTTGAGCTTGTCGAATAATATGCATATTTTCCAAATTTGTTGTATTTGCAGACATATGTCATCAATGGAAGGAATGTGGTGTACCTGAGGCCCATGAATTGATCCAAGCCGTTTAGGCCTCATGCAGGGACACCTCCCTGCTTAACTTGTGATTGCTGGCTCCGTAATGCGCCTCACTGGCTCACTGACCTGCAAAGTTTTATATTATCTCCTTCTCTTGTGTCTGCTAATAATGTATATTATGATGATCATTTGAGTTACATTGAGCGTTAAATTTCATTATTTCTCGTGATCAGGAGAAAGTGGATGCCTCACAAGACGACTTCTTAGGGCCCGAAGTTGAGTATTGCTATAGGAGCCACCAGAATATGCTGAAGGTGAGTCCACAGCATGCTGAACCACTTGGTGGGTCGAGCCAGGACTACAATGAGCACCATGTACTGCCTAAGATGGAAATACAAATGGTGAGCCGGAGCATATTTTTTCAAAAAAGGAAGCATATTATTAAAAGGTCCAAGAGCAGTACATCGAGAAGATACAAAGTATTAGCCTAACTTCCGGCCTCTGCTAGAAAGTACAGAGCCTAAGACGCAATAGGAATGTCAAGCACAATGATATTTCATCAATTTGACTGGACTCTGCAGAGGAAAGCCAATGGCGTAATCCAGCTCAGATTTGTGCCATTAATTTGTCTCTGCAACAGTGTCCCAACATGCCGGCTGGTGGCCATGGAAATAGGTAAGCAGAGTATAAATATAATTATCTTTGCTTCAGAACAATGGTTTAACACATTAATACTCAGCAGCTTGAAAGGTTACAAATGAAAGCTTTAGTGCTGATTTCAGCGGTAAGAAAAAATTGTGTGATCAAATATTAACATAGCAGGGTTACATACAAGCACCTCCTAGCATGGGCACCCATAATCCTCCTCCACCTCATCGCCATTGCAGTCCTCACCTTCCTCCTCCGCCATGGTTCCCCACGTGGCTTCCTATCACGGGTACCGATACTCCACCTCACCAGATCATCCGCTTAAATAGCCGGTTCATAGTTCATGGACACAAATAAGAACATGGAATTAACTTAGAGACCCTATTTTAATTTTCCCTTCAACACCTCGCCATTCATTTTGTTGGAATCACAAAAAGTCCTGTTGCAGTGATTTTTCTTTATTGTTTCATAAGATATGTCAGAATTAACTATCGAAACATGAATATTTAAGTTTTACATCAGCCGCCCCATAACTAGTTAAATGTTCTCGTTGGGATTGCTGAACTATGAAATTTGTGTTGAATATATCTTATATATTTAAGTGTGTGTCGCATGTGGAGAAATTAGAGAATATCCGTATTACTTTTCGAAAGTATATCATGCAAAACATGGCACAAACTAACATGTACTCATCTAACATACTAGATAGAATGATCACAGCAAAGATCTCACAGATCATAACTAACGGATAGATAGGCACCATCTGATTTGTACCTGTTGGCAGCTAGAGTCGATTCCGTACAGACGACGTCGATGATGACTGTTTTGTGGACGTCGTGGGTACTGTACACAGTGCAATGAAGAAGCATGTGATGAAGTTGCAGGCGATGGCCTCCGGCAGTGGAAGCAAAAGGATGACCCGTGGTGAAGACGGCGAGCAGTCGCGCAACATGCTTCTCAAAAACCATATTCGCCTTCTTCTGGTACAGAACCTCGAGGGCGAAGGGTTCCGGTGACCTGCTCTCCCAATTGCAGATACGCGTCGGCGCTCGAGATGGAGAGAACTACGAAGGTGGCGCAACTGCGAGCATTGGCAAAACCCATGGTTTTTCTGTGTCTCTTGGCGACGTTGGTAGGCTGTTGTTTATATAGACCTACGATCCAATCTTGTGTAGCAATCATGATCTTGATCGGATAAGGACTCCAAAACTTTGGGGCCAAGCTAGGACTCCAAAACATGACATCCAAGTCAACAAAAATAAAAGCCGCAAAAGGCCGTTGTTTATATAGACCTGCGATCCAATCTTGTTTCGCGATCACAATCTTGATCGGATAAGGACTCCAAAACTTAGGAGCCAATGCAGGACTCCGAAACTTGACATCCAAGTCACCAAAAATAAAAGCAGCAAAAGGAAGCTGAGCTCCCGTAAGGTCAGGAATCGGGTTTCAATGGACCATACATGTAGGTGCCGTGCGCCCTAGCCCATTTCCCTGGCGAGGCGAGCAAGTGCGTAGGTGGGATCCTCCTTCTCCCTCCACACTGTTACTTAGAGGGAGGGGAGAGTCTCCATATTTAAATTGTGTATGTCTCATTTTTTTGGATGAAGAGGGTATATCTCTCTCACAGGATCTATCAATGCATACAAGTCTTCAACTTCTATAATCTAATGGAGCTAGAGCTAACATATGATTGGTATGTTCACTTTTAATTTGTGATGTATTTAAATAGGGAAAGCATGTTATGGTGGAGGAGGAGATGCCTCCAGCGAATGAAGTGCCAGTGGTGGTGGTGGAGGATGAGGATGAGGTGTTGGAGGGGAAAACCCCAGAATGACTAGATGTGCTACTGAAAACAAATTTTTGGGAGCCATGCCAGGAGCACGCTGCTTGGAACAGGGCAGAGAAGTGCATGTTCTGCATCAACTGTTTCAACGTGAGCTGCCCTCATTGCACCACCTGCTTAAGATCCGGTGCTATGTGTACCGATCTGTTGTCCAAGTCCATGACGTGTCAAGGATACAGGTATGGTTCGGCTATATTTCATTTGCAGTAGCATTCTTGTCAAGTGAGCAAGCACACTGGATCTTATACATTATCCACACGTATATATATCCAGTCAATCCATATATACAAACATCACATGTAGTTTATATATGACAATATTGTTACATTACATACACATGAGCATGTCAAAGATATATATACTGTGAACAGTACCAAATTCAATTTGAGCTTGTCGAATAATATGCATACTTTCCAAATTTGTTGTATTTGCAGACATATGTTATCAATGGAAGGAATGTGGTGTACCTGAGGCCCATGAATAGATCCAAGCAGTTTAGGCCTCATGCATGGACACCTCCCTGCTTAACTTGTGATTGCTGACTCCGTAATGCGCCCCACTTGCTCACTGACCTACAAGGTCTTATATTATCTCCTTCTCTTGTCTGCTAATAATGCATATTATGATGATCATTTGAGTCACATTGAGCGCTAAATTTCATTATTTCTCGTAATCAGGAGAAAGTGGATGTCTCACAAGACGACTTCTCAAGGCCCGAAGTTGAGTATCGCTATAGGAGACACCAGAATATGCTGAAGGTATGTCCACAGCATGCTGAAACACTTGGTGGGTCGAGCCAGGTCTACGATGAGCTCGATGTACTGCCTAAGATGGAAATACGAATGGAGAGCCGCCGCATATTTTCAAGAAAGGAAGCATACTATTAAAAGGTCCAAGAGCAGTACATCAAGAAGATACAAAGTATTAGCCTATCATCCGGCCTCTGCTAGAAAGTACACAGCCTAAGACACAATAGGAATGTCAAGCACATTTATGGCCTTCAATCCGAAGACTCCGCACCCGTGTGCTCGGAAGAAAAACACCTTGGCCGTTTGCACCAAAACTTGTGATCGCCACACAACCTGCTCCTGCAAATCTGGTCGTTGGAGTATAACCCAACTTGAGAGCCATCGTGCTACTGTATGGATAACCTGCAAAGAAGAAAACACATTCTTTTTTTTTAAAGACCAAGTCGTTTCTGCTCAGCCAAAGAGACCATCATGTTGTTGCTGCTCCTAACATATACATATGTCTCCCAACTTTATTAAGACCTAAAAGCTAGTCACCAAACATATAGTCTATATTAAGTGGTGAGCTCTTCCTGTAACCAAATATATAATGGTCCACATAGAGCGAGCAAGACGACAATCAAACAACAAATGGTTGATAGTTTCATTCTTGTGACAGAAGCAACATGTTACATCTCCATGCCAGTTACGTTTAGCCAAATTACCCTTCCCGAATATCACACCATATCGTCAGTACAATAGAAAGATTTTAATTTTTAGCGGCATTTTTAGTTTCCACAGGCTTTGGTTGATGATGGGAAGATTCCGCATGAGCTCCTAATACCCGAAGAAGCTGATGATGAGCATGGGATGAGCCGCCGCCACCAGCAAACTAGCACATCTCATTCCGCAAGAGAGTGCGCAAGCAAGCGGTGCCGGTGAGGGCACCCTTCTTCTTATATGTAGAACTAGGGTAATTAATGTGCGGGGGGGACGTGTTTAGGAACAATGATATTTCATCAATTTGTTTGGACTCTGGAGAGGAAAGCCAATGGCGTAATCCAGCTCAGATTTGTGTGTTTAATTTATCTCTGCAACGGTGTCCCAACATGGCGGCTGGCAGCCATGGAAATTGGTAAGCGGAGTATAAATATAATTATCTTTGCTTCAGAACAATGTTTTGACGTACATACTTCCTACATGCAAAATCAATTGCATAACTTGTTAACCAAAGGTAAAAACATCCATGACTTACATAAAAGCAGACTTCTGGTCATAAGCCCATCTCTATTTGCTTCATTTTAAGCTAGAGAACACCTTCCAACCGCCAAAATTTTTAGGTGGCAGGGCTGCAAAAAAAAACTTAACACATTAATACTTAGCAGCTTGAAAGGTTACATATGAAAGCTTTAGTGCTGATTTCAGCGGTAAGAAAAAATTGTGTGATCAAATATTAACATAGCAGGGTTACATAGATGCACCTCCTAGCATGGGCACCGATAATCCTCCTCCACCTCATCGCCATTGCAGTCCTCACCTTCCTCCTCTGCCATGGTTCCCCACGTGGCTTCCTATCACGGGCACCGATACTCCACCTCACCAGATCATCCGCTTAATTAGCCAGTTCATAGTTCATGGACACAAATAAGAACATGGAATTAACTTAGGGACCCTACTTTAATTTTCCCTTCAACGCCTCGCCATTCATTTTGTTGGAATCACAAGAAGTCCTGCTACAATGATTTTTCTTTATTGTTTCATAAGATATGTCAGAATTAACTATCGAAACATGAATATTTAAGTTTTACATCGGCCGCCCCTAAACTAGTTAAATGTTCTCGTTTGGATTGCCGAACTATGAAATTTGTGTTGAATATATCTTATATATTTAAGTGTGTGTCGCATGTGGAGAAATTAGAGAATATCCGTATTACTTTTCGAAAGTAAATCATGCAAAACATGGCACAAACTAACATGTACTCATCTAACATACTAGATAGAATGATCACAGCAAAGATCTCACAGATCATAACTAACGGATAGATAGGCACCATCTGATTTATACATGCTAGCAACTAAAGTCGATTCCGTACAGACGACGTCGATGATGACTGTTTTGTGGACGTCGCGGGTACTGTACACAGTGCAATGAAGAAGCATGTGATGAAGTTGCAGGCGATGACCTCCGGCAGTGGAACCAAAAGGATGACCCATGGTGAAGACGGCGAGTGTAAGGAAAATGGGCCCTAAGCCTTGTACTTAGTCCCAATATGTGTTTTTGGTGGTTGAACTGACAACACGTACCATGGGACTAATATTGGTGTGCAAAGTGTTTTTGTATAAAGTCCTAGGGTGTAATTGGTGGACTTGGGGTACAAACACCTCAAAGGAGGATCTAAAAGAAACAAGAAAAGACCCAAGCCGCCATCAAGTTGAAAGCGAAGGTCCTGACTCGGCAGTCCCGCTGGCTGGTCAGCGGGCCAATTTTTTGGCTCAAGAACAGTAGAAAAAGCATGCACCGGACAGTCCGGTGGTGCAGCACCGGACAGTCCGGTGCCTACAAAGAGCCAAGCCAAAAGCTGAAGAACCGGTGCAAATTTCCATGCACCGGACAGTCCGGTGGTGCCACCGGACGATATAGACCGAGAGCATTCCAAGTCGAAGACCCGGCGCTACAACGCACCGGACAGTCCGATGGCTCACCGTCAGACATTCCGGTGGTGCCACTGGACAGTCCGGTGGCTCCAACGGCTATATTGTCAGAGCAACGGTCGACTCGAAGAGGATGAAAATTACACGCACCGGACAGTCCGGTGGTGGGTACGCAAAAAAATGGAAAATGCCTCTAACGGCTAGTTTTGGAGGTGAGGCCTATATATACCCGCTTGGCCGGCCTCCCCATTGTGGTTGGAGTATCCTAAGCTAGCACAAGTGTTGATACAAATCCTCCATGCCCATTTGAAGTGTAGCAACACCTTTTGAGAGCCCAACCACCACAAGAGCAAAACTAGACACATCCGGCATAGCTAGTGATTAGTGCATCCTTGCTTAGGCCACCTTGTCTATTCTCTGTGCCTGCGTGCACGCTTATCTTTGTGTGTGTGGTTGTAAGTCTTGCGAGACCCTCCGGAGTGTGGAGTGGCCGCCACCACCTTGCGAGAAGGAGGAAGGCCCTCGGCGTTTTGGCCAAAGCTTCCCTTAGTGGAGACGGCGGGATAGCTCCACGAGAAGGACTCGGAAGACCCCAGCGACCTATCCATCCTCTACCCTTGCGTGGGCGAGGCCGTGGTACGGGAGGACCACGCGAGAGATAGGTTCGGGTGGGTGTGTACCGAGGATATCCGGAGACCCGACCGGGGTTGCTTGACTTCCGTGGAAGTCACTTTGCCAACCTCCACCCTTGCAAAGGGCGAGGCCGTATTCCTTTGAGGACTACGCGAGTGCAAAGCCCTTAGTGGAGCGCCAACGAGGAGTAGGGGGTAGAGACCGTGAGTCTCCCCGAACCTCGGGAAAAAATCTCCGTGTCTTCACCGTGTGCCATCATCGTCATCGTCTACGGGAGTTTGCATTCTCTATCTCATCTCCTTAGCTTCCGCATTTACATTCTTGCAATTGTGTGCTTACTTTCCTAGACTGGCTTGATAAGTTAGTTTCTAGGTGGAACTAGGTTGCAACACTTGGCCTCGGTAGAAGTAGCAACACTTAGCAAAACCTTAGTGCACATATCTAGATTTACTTGCATAGGTTTTGCTTAGTAGTTATAGTTTTTAGTGAGCCTTGTTTTTAGAAAGCCTATTTCACCCCCCCCCCCTTAGGCGTCGGTCCTACCTTCAGCGAGCAGTCACGCAACGTACTTCTGGTGCAGAACCTCGAGGGCGAAGGGTTCCGGTGACCTGGTCTCCCAATTGCAGATATACGTCGGCGCTCGAGATGGAGAGAACTACGAAGGTGGCGCAACAGCGAGCATTGGCAAAACCCATGGTTTTTCTGTGTCTCTCGGCGATGGTGGTAGGCTGTTGTTTATATAGACCTATGATCCAATCTTGTGTAGCAATCATAATCTTGATCGGATAAGGACTCCAAAACTTTGGGGCCAAGTTAGGACTCCAAAACATGACATCCACGTCAACAAAAATAAAAGCCGCAAAAGGCCGTTGTTTATATAGACCTGCGATCCAATCTTGTGTCGCGATCGCAATCTTGATCAGATAAGGACTCCAAAACTTAGGAGCCAATGCAGGACTCCGAAACTTGACATCCAAGTCACCAAAAATAAAAGCAGCAAAAGGAAGCTGAGCTCCCATAAGGTCAGGAATCGGATTTCAATGGACCATACATGTAGGTGCCGGGCGCCCGGGCCCATCGCCCTGGTGAGGCGAGCAAGTGCACAGGTGGGATCCTCCTTCTCCCTCCACACTATTACTTAGAGGGAGGGGAGAGTCTCCATATTTAAATTGTGTATGTCCTATTTTTTTGGATGAAGAGGGTATATCTCACAGGATCTATCAATGCATACAAGTCTTCAACTTATATAATCTAATCGAGCTAGAGCTAACATATGATTGGTACATTCACTTTTAATTTGTGATGTATTTATATAGGGAAAGCATGTTATGGTGGAGGAGGAGATGCCTCCAGCGAATGAAGTGCCAGTGGTGGTGGTGGAGGATAAGGATGAGGTATTGGAGGGGAAAACCCCAGAATGACTAGATGTGCTACTAAAAACAAATTTTTGGGAGCCATGCCAGGGGCACGCTGCTTGGAACAGGGCAGAGAAGTGCATGTTCTGCATCAACTGTTTCAACGTGAGCTGCCCTCATTGCACTCATGACAAGCCCGGACACCACCTGCTTAAGATCCGGCGCTATGTGTACCGCTCTGATGTCCAAGTCCATGACACGGAGAGCCTCAATATCGACATGTCAAGGATAAAGGTATGGTTTGGGTATATTTCATTTGCAGTAGCATTCTTGTCAAGTGAGCAAGCACACTGAATCTTATACATTATCCACACGTATATATATCCAGTCAATCCATATATACAAACATCACATGTAGTTTATATATGACAATATTGTTACATTACATACATATGAGCATGTCAAAGATATATATACTGTGAACAGTACCAAATTCAATTTGAGCTTGTCGAATAATATGCATACTTTCCAAATTTGTTGTATTTGCAGACATATGTTATCAATGGAAGGAATGTTGTGTACCTGAGGCCCATGAATAGATCCAAGCAGTTTAGGCCTCATGCAGGGACACCTCCCTACTTAACTTGTGATTGCTGGCTCCGTAATGCGCCCCACTTGCTCACTGACATGCAAGAACTTATATTATCTCCTTCTCTTGTCTGCTAATAATGCATATTATGATGATCATTTGAGTGACATTGAGCACTAAATTTCATTATTTATTGTGATCAGGAGAAAGTGGATGTCTCACAAGACGACTTCTCAAGGCCCGAAGTTGAGTATCGCTATAGGAGCCACCAGAATATGCTGAAGGTGAGTCCACAGCATGCTAGAACACTTGGTGGGTCGAGCCAGGTCTACGATGAGCTCCATGTACTGCCTAAGATGGAAATACGAATGGTGAGCCGCCGCATATCTTTTCAAAAAAGGAAGCATACTATTAAAAGGTCCAAGAGCAGTACATCAAGAAGATACAAAGTATTAGCCTAACTTCCGGCCTCTGCTAGAAAGTACACAACCTAAGACGCAATAGGAATGTGAAGCACATTAATGGCCTTCAATCTGAAGATTAGATCGCCACCCATGTGCTCGGAAGAAAAACACCTTGGCCGTTTGCAGCAAAACTTGCGATCGCTCCACAACCTACTCCTGCAAATCTGTCGTTGGAGTATAACCCAACTTGAGAGCCATCGTGCTACTGTATGGATAGCCTGCAAAGAAGAAAACACATTCTTTTTTTAAAGACCAACTCGTTTCTGCCCAGCCAAAGAGACCATCATGTTGTTGCTGTTCCTAACATATACAGATATCTCCCATCTTTATTAAGACCTAAAAGCTAGTCACCAAACATATAGTCTATATTAAGCGGTGAGCTCTTCCTGTAACCAAATATATAATGGTCCACATAGAGCGAGCAAGACGACAATCAAAGAACAAATGGTTGATAGTATCATTCGTGTGATAGAAGCAACATGTCAAATCTCCATGCCAGTTACATTTAGCCAAATTATCCTTCGCGAGTATCACACCACATCGTAAGTACAATAGAAAGAATTTAATTTTCAGCGGTATTTTTAGTTTCCACAGGCTTTGGTTGATGATAGGAAGATTCCGCATGAGGCTCAAAATACCCGAAGAGCCGCCGCCACCAGCAAACCAGCACATCTCATTCCGCAAGAGGTGCCGGTGAGGGCACCCTTCTTCTAATATGTAGAACTAGATATTCTGGCGCGCTCTCGCGGTGCCCATTCTAGACTTCCAGTTTATGGTAATTAATGTACGGGGTGGACGTGTTTAGGCACAATGATATTTCATCAATTTGTCTGGACTCTGGAGAGGAAAGCCAAAGGCGATAAACAAGCTCAGATTTGTCCATTTAATTTGTCTCTGCAACAGTGTCCCAACACGGTGGTTGGCGGCCATGGAAATATATGTAAGCAAAGTATAAATATAATTATCTATGCTTCAGAACAATGTTTTGGCGTACATACTTCCTACATGCAAAATCAATTGCATGACTTGTTAACCAAAGGTTAAAACATCCATGACTTACATAAAAAAAGACTTCTGGTCATAAGCCCATCTCTATTTGCTTCATTTTAAGCTAGAGAACACCTTCCAACCACCAAAATATTTAGGTGGCAGGGCTGCAAAAAATACTTAACACATTAATACTTAACAGCTTGAAAGGTTACATATGAAAACTTTAGTGCTGATTTCAGCAGTAAGGAAAAATTGTGTGATCAAATATTAAAATAGTAGGGTTACATACATGCGCCTCCTAGCATGGGCACCCATAATCCTCCTCCACCTCATCGCCATTGCAGTCCTCACCTTCCACATCCGCCATGGTTCCCCACATGGCCTCCTATCACGGGCACCGATACTCCACCTCACCATTGCGGTCGATGTCTGGCCTGCTAGCAGCGCCAGCATACTCGATGGAGGCACTCTTGACAGCTTGCATGCATGTTTTTTACTAGGTCATCCGCTTAAATAGCCAGTTCAGAGTTGATGGACACAAATAAGAACATGAAATTAACTTAGAGACCCTAGTTTAATTTTCCTTTCAACACCTCGCCGTTCATTTTGTTGGAATGACAAAAAGTCCTGCTGCAATGATTCTTTATTATTTTATAAGATATGTCAGAATTAACTATCGAAACATGAATATTTAAGTTTTACATCGACAGTCCCTAAACTAGTTAGATATTCTCGTTTGGATCGCCGAACTATGAAATTTGTGTTGAATATATCTTATATATTTAAGTGTGTGTCGCATGTTGAGAAATTAGAGAATATCCGTATTACTTTCCGAAAGTAAATCATGCAAAACATGGCATAAACTAACATGTACTCATCTAACATACTAGATAGAATGATCACAGTAAAGATGTCACCATCTGATTTATATCTGTTGGGAGCTAGAGTCGATTCCGTATAGACGACGTCGATGATGACTGTTTTGTGGACTTTGCGGGTACTGTACACAGTGCGATGAGGAAGCACGTGATGAAGTTGTCGGCGATGACCTCCGGTAGTGGAAGCAAAAGGATGACCCGTGGTGAAGACGGCGAGCTGTCGCGCAACGTGCTTCCCAAAAACCATATTCGCCTTCTTCCGGCGCAGAAACTCATGGGCGAAGGGTTCCGTTGACCTGCTCTTCTAATTGCAGACACACGTCGGTGCTCGAGATGGAGAGAACTACGAGTGTTGGCAACACCCAAGGTTTTTCGGTGTGTCTCTTGGCGACGCTGGTAGGCTGTTGTTTATATAGACCTACGATCCAATCTTGTGTAGCAATCACGATCTTGATCGGATAAGGACTCCAAAACTTTGGGGCCAAGTCAGGACTCCGAACATGACATCCAAGTCAATAAAAATAAAAGCAGCAAAAGGTTGTTGTTTATATAGACCTGCGATCCAATCTTGTGTCGGGATCACAATCTTGATCGGATAAGGACTCCAAAACTTAGGAGCCAATGCAGGACCCCGAAACTTGACATCCAGGTCATCAAAAATAAAAGCAGCAAAAGGAAACTGTGCTCCCACAATGTTAGGAACCGGATTTCAATGGACAATACATGTAGGGGCCGCGCACCTGAGCCCATCCCTCTAGCGAGGGGAGCAAGCGCGCAGGTGGGATCTTCCTTCTCCCTCCACACCATGACTTAGAGGGAGGGGAGAGTCTCCATATTTAAGTAGGAGAACTCCCCTCTCAACTAGCAAGGTGGGACTAAAAGTTCCACACTCATCTTGCTTGCACATGGGCCTTTGAGATTTTCTAAGAGTTAATTGATGGGCCAAGCCGATATATTCAACATCGGTATCTAAAAATCATGCACGAAAGCGGACAGGAGGCCACATCGTTGCTCTCGGTGTGTGTGATTGAGAATTTTTTTAAAAAAAAGGGTATTATAGTCAGGTCGGGTGTGAAACTTGCAGTCATATCATGATCCTACAACTGCCACTTACACACTATTTAAATTTCATAAAATCATTTTATTTGATTTTTAGAATATGAATCTTTTGGAAGAAGAACTATACTAAAGGAAAAAATGAAACATGGTTACTAAGGGGATAGGAATAACAAGTTTTTTCATCATGTAGCAATTGAGCCACTTGCGGCAGAGACTTATTTTTTAGAACACATATGGCCTTCTTGAAAGGTCAGCATGCCTGCAAGGTCAAATTAAATTGGCTTCCAAAAGCCAGTGAATCTCATCTTTAATGCGAGGATAAATATCGGAACCAAAATGTCGTGGCCTTTACTTAAAAGGTCAAAATCCAAGATAGGTAGCCGATGTTCAACTACATGCGTTTCACCTTGTATCATGGGCCCACATGGGACTATGCATGGCACACGTGTGCTACATAATCCATTAAAACTTGATGGGCGATTCTTGTCGGGCCCTCCATATATAAGGTAACAAGAGTGCCAATAGGTAACTTCTGTTTACTACTGATGCAAATTGGAATCAAGTATTAATTTTTTGTTCTGACCCTATAGGAAAGTATTATGCGTCGTTAACGTGGGGATATCCATTCTAGATACCTAGTTCCATACAAAGGTGAAAGGTATAATGAAAGTACAATATTGTTATTGTATCACTTGCATGAGTAGCACAGAGGTATGAGGTATGGAAACCAATAATCCTAAGAAAAAATCAATCAGATTGCGCCAAGGAACCAACGAGTAGCACCCTTGGGAGTTCAACACAATAGAGTGGGGAGGTGTATGTGGACGTCGAGGTCTCTCCTCCTTCCTGCGGCTCATGATCGGCAGAAACAACTAGCCGATCGACTGGCGGTGGTGGTTGGGCGTGCCACCTGGTTGATGACCTAACCAGGAAGGTTGTGATCGCGGAGGTGCTGGCAATGGTCAGCTCATGTTCCCCTGCAAAGACAACACAGACATATGAAACGTTAGATACTAGCCGGATCGCTCGGATCGGCTCTCCCCACGTCGGATCTTCTACATCGGCTTTAATATGCTTGCTGATGATACATTCAAAATATTTATAAAATATGCAATGAGAAGGAAATAAAAGCCAATCTAGATCTATTCTAGACAACCAAACTACTTCCTAATACTTCCATGCTTTTAGAACCGAACTTGTACTTAGAGATTATACTAATAGATCAACAAGAAGGCAAATCTCTGTAAATATCGGCAAAAGACGAGATCATGGAGATATCGGATCCTCTCTAGCAATAACTGATCTGTAGGTATATCTTCTAAAGACAGATCAAGCTTGAACATCAACCTTGCATTATGCTAATCTTATAACATAAACCATGTAGCATGGGAGCATACATCATAAAGATCATTAACATAAAGCGTGTTGTATATGAACCGATGTGCATCGGCTCATTGCATGTAAACCAATCTATGACATGAAGCATGTATATATGAAAAGATCGGCAAACATACAAAGGTAAAGATAAACCTCGTGACAAGCCAGGCTTGTTACAAGATTCATCTGGGTAAACGATGTATCTCATGCCGAGCTAGGCTCACCATGAGATTCATCGAGGTATCTAATGGATCTTGTGCCAAGCTAAGCTTGACACGAGATTCATCGTGGTAACTAGCAAAACGTGCCATAAAAAACGCTTCAGTACACGATCTGCCAGGCGGCTAATGTCTAATGCCCTAACAAAGTGAATCATTAGAGCAGCATGAGGATTACCTGAAACTCTAGTCGCTAGAGGTGGCGATGCGTCGAGGGAAGATGGAGACAACCGCTGCTTGATGAACATGTGTCGTCAATTTTATTCAATAACATAGGTACATATTTATAGTCCTGTGGACTTGGGCGGCAAGCCTGCCCTTTCCTCAATTAACGCTAAAACCCTAACCAACTCGATTCCTAACTGGACTTTTTTTAACTTAAATTACTAAACTATGATACAAGGCCTAGCGGCCTACTCGGACTTGGTGCACGCTATCGCTCCCCTAGATAGCTCTTCTCAGCCCAAAGCTGATTTAAGCCCATTAACTGGGTCGGCTAAATTCTGGTGCCAACACTTACACACTTTTTAAATTTCATAAAATCATTTTATTTGATTTTTAGAATATGAATATTTTGGAAGAAGAACTATACTGAAGGAAAAAAGGAATCTTTTGGAAGAAGAAGAAGAAGAGATCTCATGAAACATGGTTACTAAGGGGATAGGAATAACAAGTTTTTTCATCATGTAGCTAATGGGCGAAAAAGGAAAAATGCCATCCTATATATGAAAATAGATAATGCAATATTTGAAGGGGATGAGGAGCTGTTACAGCATGCTACACAATACTGAGCTGTTTGGCCCTGGCTATGGTACCAGATTTCAGTTAGATCAAAATATTTGGCCAAGGGTGGACAATCTGATTACTAAAGTACTCACTTCAAGAATTTAGCCATTTGCGCGGAGAATTATTTTTTAGAACACATGTGGCCTTCTTGAAAGGTCAGCATACCTGCAAGGTCTAATTAAGTAGGCTTCCAAAAGCTGGTGAATCTCATCTTTAATGCGAGGATAAATATCAGAACCAAAATGCCATGGCCTTTACTTAAAAGGTCAAAGTCCAAGATAGGTAGCCGATGTTCAACTACCTGCGTTTCACCTATGTATCATGGGCCCACATGGGACTATGCATGACACACTTGTGCTTCATAATCCATTAAAACTTGACGGGCGGTTCTTGTCGGGCCCTCCATATATAAGGTAACAAGAGTGCCAATAGGTAACTTTTGTTTATACTATACTAATGCAAATTGGAATCAAGTATTAATTTTTTGTTCTGACCCTATAGGAAAGTATTATGTGTCGTTAACGTGGGGATATCCATTCTAGATACCTAGTTCCATACTAAGGTGAAAGGTATAGTGAAAGTACAATGTCTTTGACGATGATGGGGTGATATCCATTCTGGCGATATGCAAATTTCTGTAGATACCAAGTTCCATACAAAAGTGAATAGTATCACTTGCATGATAGCACAGAGGTATGAGGTATGGAAACTAATAATCCTAAATCAATCAGATTCTGCCATCGATCTGCAATATTGTTATTGAACGATTTGTACAATATGCCAACGTACCCGATGTTTAAGTACAAAGTAGTTGTTGTTGCTACTATGGTCATCCACAATTTAATTCGTGAACATAGGAGTGGAGATTTGGACTTTGCTTGGCTTGTCGTACAAACAACATAAGGAACGACGAACGATATGTTATTGCATCTGCAATTCCACTCCCACACTAAATGCATCGATTATGGATGCATTTCCGTAATGAGTTAGCAACCTCTATTACTCATGCGTGGAATTAAACTTTGTCGCAATTCAGTATCTCTCTCTGGCCGGGCTGTACCTGTGCAAGGAAGCAACGACGACGACTGTCCAAAAAATAAAGACAAGCCTGAAAATTGGCCACAGCGCGACATACAACGGTAACAGACCATTCACAATAAAACCACCAATTCTGGAACCTAGAGCGCTATTTGCAAGCCATTTATCCTTACAAATTTACAACCACTCCAACTCCAAAGAAGAGATCTACTCAGTGGTTACTTGATCGTGTAACACAAGTTGTTTCTACTATGTGGTTCCGCTATCATTTTCTTCTCACCGATGACAACGCTTGACAATATTATATATATCCTATAATTCTTTATATTGCGTCACATGAACTGAAAAGGTGAACACATGATACACATGGAGGTCGACTGACAGCCTGACTGCTTGAGCTGAGAGACGCTTCTAGAACCTGTAAAATGGATGCGAGCTATGCGTCATATGGACCTTGTTCGTGCAGCTGGATGGAAGTGGAGGGATGCTCTGCTCATGCCTGAAGAAATCATGAGGATCCACCATTGCCTTCACAGCTGCCAGCCTCTCAAAATTACCCTTGAAGTACCTCTCCCCCCAAACCCTACCCTTTTCGTAGATTGTCACGTTGCCTTGCAGTTGATTCGTCCCAAGATCCATGTCCCTGTTGTTCACATATGCCGCTTTCGGGTTCTTGGACACGTAAGGCTCCATGTCCTTGTACAGCCCTTGGATCCAGCTACTAGCATTCTTGGACGACCCATCATTGTCGTCATTGACGCGCCACACCGCGTAGTACTCGATCTGGTACAGGTTCCCCTTCCGGTGAGGGAATGGCGTCTCCGACGGCGAGATGTCGGCCAGCGTGCCCCCGTAGGGGTCCAGCGCCATCTGATTCTGTCCTGCCTCGGGCTTGTCGATCCACGCCGCCCATGTCCTCTCCCACGCTTGCCTTGGCAAGGGCTCCAGCACGTAGTCGGACTTGGCCTTGATGTAGACGTCCGGCTTGTCGCCGCCCGGAGTAGCTCCTCCAGTGGCTTGGACCTCCAGCCGCCGTCGGACTGCTCGTCGTCAGCGAGGACATGGTAGTAGTTGTAGACGGTGGACTGCACCCAGCCCATCTCCTCGCAGTCCTGTAGGGTCACTCCAAGCTCCGGGAAGCGAGCTCCCATGATGTCGAGGAGGCGGCGGCACGGGCCGAGGGACTGGGCCACGAACACCGCTCGCCGGTTCGCCAGCACCACGCGGAGCACCACGTCCGCGGGCAGCGCCGGCGCCACCTCCTGCCATTTCGTCACGAGGTCGACGGCCGACGGGCTTCCTGACCGGGAGACGGTGAACACGGCGACCTTCTCCGGCACGCGCACGAGCCGCAGCTTCCAGGCCAGCACGACGCCGAAGCTCCCGCCGCCGCCGCCCCTGATGGCCCAGAAGAGGTCCTCCCCCATGGCGCTCCTGTCGAGGATCCTACCCTCGGCGTCCACGACGAGGGCGTCCACGACGTTGTCGGCGCCGACGCCGTACATGCGCGCTAGCCTACCGACCCCGCCGCCGCTGAGGTGGCCGCCGAGGCCGACAGAGGGGCAGACGCCGGCGGGGAACGCGAAGGTGCCGCTCGCCGCGCCCAGCGCGTGGTACAGCTCTCCTACCGTGGCGCCGGCGCCCGCCCATGCCTCGGCGCGCGCGGCGTCCACGCGGACGCCGCGGAGCGCGCCTATGTCCAGCACCACGAACGGCTCGGCGGCGTCGGCGGAGGCGTAGGAGACGCCCTCGTAGTCGTGGCCGCCGCTGCGCGTGCGCACGCGGACGCCGTGCCGGCGCGCGCAGCGCACGGTGGCCTGCACGTGGGAGTGCTCGGCGGCCTCCACGACCGCGAACGGCGTCGGGGTGTCCGGCTGGGCGTGGCGGAGGTTCCGGGCGGCGGAGGACAGGCGCGCCGCGTAGGACGAGGACGCCGGGGTGTGGATGAGACCAGCCGGGACCTCCACGGCGAGGCAGCCGAGAAACGCGTCGGTGGCGGCGTTGGAAGCTGGAGCGGACGTCGACGGCGTGCAGTCGCTTGACAAGAACAAGATGCAAACTATGATGAGTAGCAGACTTGGAGTTCTCGTGAACCTCGTCATAGTTTTTGCTGCCTCAAAAATTAGAGATGCCGTACTTGATGACACAGTCGCACAGGATTGGGAGGGAACGTCACTTGATGACCCACATATATTGGTTGGGTTAGCCGGACCGGACTCGCATGATGAGTTCGTTAATTAGGTAAGTACTGCACATATATTGATTGTGTTAGCCGGATCGGACTCGATTGATGGGAACACCGTCGTCTCCACGATCTCCTCGCCCATCCTTTTTCTCTTTCTTTATCATCAAGAAGGGGAGAGGTCGCGCTTTGGAGACGCCATAGCGCCGATTGGCCGATTCATCCCGCTCCTGCCTCCATCGGCGTCTCCTCCGGCCCACATGACGACGCGGACGACAGTGTCTACGTGCACGGTGGAGACGGAGCAAGGCACGCACGTCTTTGAGATCTTTGATTACCGCAAGCTCAGGGGCATGGGCAACGGGGAGTTCGTCAGGTCCGGCACCTTTTCCGTCGGCCGTCGGCGGCTACGACTGGGCCATCCGCTTCTACCCCGATGGGTCCAGGAATAACACGGGTTACATCTCAGTTTATCTCGAGCTTATGAGTAAGGACACCAAGGCGCGGGCCGTCTGTGACCTGAGTCTGGTCGACCAGACCACGGGGTTATTAACCCCAGTGCACACGACTGCGCTGAGGGTGTTCAGTTCCTATGATCTTAGTAGATTTGCTCCATCGATCGGCAGTTTCATGAAGCGGAGCTACTTTGAGGTGTCCCGGTACCTTCGGGGTGATCACCTCACCATCCAATGCACTACAACTGTAAGGAAACCACCACATGTATCTGCGCCTAAATTACTGCTGAAAGAAATCAAGGTCCCAACATCCAACATCGCTGAGCAGCTTGGCCACTTGTTGGATGCCGGCGAAGGAGAAGACGTCACTTTCAGCGTTGATGGAGAGACTTTCACAGCGCACAAGGCCCTGCTCGCTGCGCGATCACCGGTTTTCAAAGCAGAGCTGTTTGGAGCCATGAGGGAGGCAAAGGAGCAGCTCGTCACCATTCAAGACATGCAGCCTGTTGTTTTTAGGGCCCTGTTGCATTTCATCTACACTGATTCTTTACCTCACATGGACGATCTAGAGGGAGATGGTAATCACAAAGAAATGTTACAGCATTTGCTTGTGGCTGCAGATAGATATGCTGTCGACAGGATGAAGGTGGTATGTGAAAGCATGCTCTGCAAGGACCTTGATGCAGAGAATGTGTCAGATATATTGGCTTTGGCTTATCAGCATAACTGTGACAGGCTTAAAGATATTTGCCTAGAGTTTGTCACCAGTTCATCAAGCATGATGAATTCGGTGATGGCAACTCAAGGCTATAAGGTAATTAAGGCAACCTGTCCTTCTGCGCTAGCTGATGCATTTGAGAAGTTCATGAGGTTTCGTAGTGCATATAAGTTAGGGAGGTTGTTTCAACCTATCCATCCGGGCAAGTTCAGAAGCTATACGAATTTTCTGAAGATTTTGCTATAGCAGTATGTCATGATTCATTAATTTGAACATATCATCTATCAGCTTAGTGTTAGATGAATCTAAGAAGAGTTGGGTTAGGTTAAATATTTCTTCTCACAATAGAGGACTATCATTGTTTTGTTATGTCAGTTCATCCTTTTAGTAATCTTTAGTGCAGTATTTAAATTTCCCTAGCAAATCGCTGGTTTTGCCAATTGAAAGGCTAAGTGTTGACCACTTTGTCAACGTATCTGAATATCCCCACTATATATTTTACTCTTCCATGTACATTCTTTCTTTTTTCTGTTGTGTATATTTTCCTCTGAATAATGGACAACCATGTAGTCCATACTTATGTGTAGTTCTGCAATGCGCAAATCCATTATCATCACAAATCAGAAAACATTGAAACTGTCACAATGTTAATTTTGCTGATTGATATGAGTAATTATGTTTTACCCATGTTCTTTTCAATTTACACCGAAATGGAAACTATGGCTTTCCTTGATTCAAATGCCTAGGCAATTATGATAAACTAGCAAAATGCCCGTGCATTGCAATGGGAGAAAAAATCCTTAAGCATCTCTAGACCAATACATATAAGAATAGCCTCGCAAATAAATTTCATATCCTATTGTTTTGAATTTTTCCTTGTATGCGACAGAAATTTAGGTAGTGTCAGTTTGATAAGAAATATTATTTATTTCTTTCTGGCAATATATAGAACATCGAAAACAGAGTCCATATACGACATAGGTATTTGTTTTTACATAGGCTGCTCCTGCCGCCTGAATCAGGTTTCCGAATAAATTGTAGGCCATATTGTCTTCACGATTTCCATTAATTGCAAGCGAATTTTAGAGTGATGTCAATTGGGTTAAAAAGCTTGTTATTTTAGCTTTCCATCGATATATAGAACATCACAAACGCAGTTCGTATGCGATCTGGACGTCTGTTTTCATATGGGCTGCTCCTGCACTCCGGGCTCGCGAATAAATTGCACGTCATATTGTTTTAAATATTTCTGTTGATTGAGACCGAATTTTAAAGTGGTTTTAGTTGGGTTGGAAAGGTTATTATTTTAGCTTTCTATCGATACATACAACATCGAAAACAGAGACGGTATGTGACTTGGGAGTCCGTTTCCGCGTGGGCTCCTTCTGCAGTCCGAATCTGGTTCGTATCTGTGATCCGGATTATCGGATACAGGATGGGGAGGGAGCTGACCAGCCAGGTCCACCTGTCGTGACGGACCAAAAAACCTTATTTGCTTTAATATTAGAATATAGATTAGTAAATTTAGTTGAAGCACTGGGTCAGTCCTAGTAAGTTCATTCTGGATAGCATTTTTCGTAACCAATAGCTGTTTCAAGCCTGAGAAGCTAATACTGAAATTTGGAAGCTGCATGGTTTATTGAACTCAATCCAAAATTAAATTAGTATTGTTAGAGGATTCAGTTTTATTGCACTGATTTCAGATGGCTTTGAGAAACTTTGTGACTTTCAGCAAGAGACACTGTCGATCACTGTGAATTATGAAATGATCTTGCTTTTTTGAGAGAGAAAGAGGAGGGGGAGAACCCCTACTGATTATATATTAAAAATACGAGAAAGCAGAAACTGATGAATAAGAGTAAAAGCAGAAAAAGGAAGGAACAGAAAACAATAGGAAACCCAGAAAATCAAACTACAGCAGCCATTCACTAATAACCGGAAAATAACTCTTCTTTGCTCGATGATACACTAGACTATCCGTGAGAGCTCTCCACGAGCTGCACCTTTCTCCCAATGGCTGCTAGTTTAGAAGCTTGAACTTTTATATCCCCTTCCTCCATCTCTATTGTATGATTGGTGACTCTTAAGTTCATTCTAGTGTTGAGGCACATTCTTTAATTTGAGGGAACAATTCATAGAGAGAGCATAGGGTGCATAGTTTGACGTCTCTAGTGCTTACGAGCTCTTTCTTAGGCCTTGCTTAACTAAACACATAGCTCTTAGCTGTGACCAAGGTTTGTAATGAGATTTGTGAATCTCTTAGCATCTGTGCTTGCTCGGACAAAGACTAATAAGTGTGGAGCTTTTTAGTCTTTTGAAACCCTTCGGGTTGTCCATCTTAGTTGTGAGAGGGAGGGAGACCCTAAACGTTTTTGCCAAAGCTCATCTTAGTGGAGATGACTCGAAGCGCGTCCGAGAGAGGACCGTGGAAGACCTCACTTGTGACTTTGTGAGTCTGTGTGAACCGGGGATATCTAAAGTAACGTGACTGAGAGCCTTGACCCTTTGTAAGGTTCACCTTGCCAACATTGGTCCTTTCATGAATCAAAGCCATAGTCTTTGCGTGAGGCTTCAACGAGGACTGTGGCTCAGCGCCCTTCCATTGAATCGATCACTCCTCCATCATGCTGTTGCTGTGCTACAACAGGCCATCCGTCTGTCCCCATGCCGCTGCCCAAATCGTCGCCCCTGGTGTAGGGCTCGTGAGCAATTTGCCTCATGGGCATCTGGAGCCCGACGATACCCGTCGGGCACGGCCCGCACACGAGGATAATAATTTACCTGTGAGGCTAGGCGGGTAAAGGTATAATTTGCCAGGGCGGGTGCAAAGTCAGGGTGGATATTCTTGTACACGACCAATACTCTACCCGCTGACATCCCTATCCACCATAACCATGACAGTCCGTGCCATTTGAAAATCCATCCACAATCAAATCCTCCCAAAAATTCCAACGATATAGGTATTTGAATTTGAAGACGAATATCACATACTCAATTCCATGTATAAAAAAACACACAAGTAACCTCCGCAGCAGGAAGTTACATCCGCCCATACAAAATAAACAACAGTACCAATATACCCTAACATCTCAGTAGTATAGAAGTGAAAAATTACAAATAAATATATAAATATGTGGGGTAGATATTAAAAAAATTCAAAAATGGAAAATTCGAAAATTAATTGAATGAAAAATAAAATCTTATCTAGACTATAGCGAGAAAAAAAGGCGAAAAACCTAATAATAAAGACGGTCAGTCGGAGGAATTCGTAGGACTTGGGCCGCCAAAAAATCACTTAGAGGCTCGGAGCAACTGGTGAGAGCCCTACATGGTCACTCCGCCGGCCTATGTTCGAATCCTAGCACGGCAGCACCTCCTTACTGATGAAGCTAGTCCTGGTCCTCATCGCTTCATATTGGACTTGTGGACTTGGTGGTCTCATCGGTTCCACCTGGGTGTACCAGGAATCGTCGTCCACCCACCCTCATGAATTTCAACGTACATTTTAGTGGGCCGAATTCACAGTTGTGGGCCTAATAAAATATCTTCCAGGCTTCCAGCATTGTGCTCCGTTCCGATGTTCGGCACCTTGCATTGCATGGTTTTGCACCTTGATTACATAGCAACACAAGGCACAAGTTTAGTCAAAGACTCCATGATGGCCATGGCCATCTAGATGACAAATTATTGTGAATTGGTCATACTTCATAGATGATACTTTAGAAACATTCTCAAGAATTTCATTGATTTCCAATGAGGATTTATTTTATGCAATTTCCTAAGCCAATTTCTCAAGTAATTAGAAGGATCCTTGCACACTCAGCTAGGAGGTTGTTCCTAGTATAAATACTACTTGTATCTATACATTAGGAAGACTTTTGATAATCAGAAAACCAGAACCTTTGTTCAGCCGAGTGCTAACAAATTCAAAGAGAGTGATCTCTACACCTTTGCTCTTGTGATTTCCTTGAGGGATTACATAAGCGGCCACGTCATTGGCTCCCAATTGGTGCTCCTGGTCCATTGATTCCAGGTTATGTTGGTTGGTTCTTTGATAGTGTGGTTGGATGAATCCTCGATTCAGGTTGCCATATAGAGACGGTGGTTGGCTTCGAGTTTATTTGTCAGGTTGCACTATTTATCCGGCTGCGTGCAGCTAGTTATCTTGTTCTCGATCCTATGCCGTGAAGATCGGGACCGTGAACCGCATCATTTGGTACCAGAGCTTTCGTTACCATGGTAGGATTATTTACCCTTAGCTACATATATTTTGTGTTTGTCCTATCCACCAAAAAGCCACAAAAAAAATCTGTTATAGCCTTTTATTTCAATCTGTTAATCTTGTGAGTTTGGTTAAGTTTCAGTCCATAAGAGTCTTTGGTTAGTTGCTGATCATATCATCCTTTGTGTGTCCTTTAGTCTACCCATATATTTTATTTCGTGTCCTTCCATATATCTGAAAAATCCCTATAAAAAAAGGTTGCATAACCCGTTTCATCCTCTGAGTCAATCTTTATCCTATCAAATTCAGCTACTGGTTGTGTTCAGGTTCTTATCCTCTCAAAGTTGTGCACACGTTATATCTTATCTGAGTTCGTAGTGTGAAAAAAAAAAGAGAAGTAAGAAAAAGAAGAGGAAAGAAAGTTGCAAAAAATAGAGAGTAAAAAAAAAGTTGTGAACGAAAGAAAGAAGGATCTGTTGATTTGCACAAATGTTGAGCCTTTACATCAAGTTGTGCAATCAGTTTGTTGTCCTTGTCAAGTGGAATTTATGCTAGTTGATTCCAGCAATACATCCATCCCTAGCATAATCTTTGTTTGCATCAAGTCTGAAATTTCCTTGTGCAAGTGTTTATCCAATTTCTTCACTCATATCCTGTGATCAGCACTAGGCAATGGTACTCTAGGTTGGATTGCTACTTAACTTTACAACAGCTAAGATTTCAGATTGTTTGTTGAGCATCACCCCCTACCAAGCTCCACAAATAAGCCACCGTAAACTGCACACCGGTCATGTATTCGCTTAACCATCACTTTCTTATTACCACTACACATTATACTTCTGTAATATGCAAGGAAGTCATAAGAGTTTTGGTTGGTAAGAGAGGTGAGATTGTGAGACTTCCACATATTTCCTATTCCACATATACTTGCAGTTTGTGTTCTCACTAACTTTTCAAGAAAATGTCTCAAACGCCAGATATTGATGATTGTGTCACCATGACACAATTCAATGAGTTGAAGCAAAGCATGGAGGAGAAGCAAGAGAGGTTGTCACAAGATCTTCAAGCACTTGTGGCTCAGCTGAGAATTCAGCACCAAGTCCTTGATGGTGCAAGTAATCATGAAGATGAGGTTAATGAAACTGATGAAGAAGCTGCTGCACAACTTGCAAGAGAACAGCGACAACGCCAACAGCGAGCTGTTAATCGTGCAAGGAGGCCTGCTGGCCATGGCCATGTGCATGATGAACAAGATGTTGGTCGTGGTAGAGGAAGAGGAAGAGATCTTGGAGATAGAGGAAGTGAACATGCAGAGTCTGAGGAAGAGGATGAAAGAAGTGTCCTCAAACAGCCCCGAAATGAAGGCAATCGACATCGAGGTAATTGTGGTCGTAATCAGCCCAATGAAGAGACGTTTGGCAAGCTTAAATTCACCATTTCCAAATTTGATGGTGGGTCTGATCCTGAAGCATATCTCACATGGGAGTTGAAGGTTGATAAAATCTTTTGCTTGCATAATTATTCCGAAGAGAAGAAAATGGCCATGGCTGCCCTTGAGTTTGATGATTATGCACTAATCTGGTGGGAGCAAGTGCTCAGTGATAGAGGAGAAGCAGGCCAAGGAGATGTAACATCATGGGCTGAAATGAAGAGAGAAATGAGAGCAAGATTTGTACCTAAGCATTACCGGCGTGATCTTTTTGATAGGTTGCAGAATTTGAAGTAAGGAAATCTCGGTGATAATTAGGGCCAATGTATATGAAGATGAAAAGCAATCAATTGCACGTTTCATGTCTGGTTTACACCGCAACATTCAGCGAGTTGTTGAATTTCAGCAGTACTGCAATCTTATTGAGTTGGTACATCAAGCAAGCAAAGCTGAAAGACAGTTGCAGCAAGATGCTAAGAACAGTAGGGCTGGAACTTTTGGCGCAAGTGATACATCAAGTGGAAGCAAATTTGCATCAAGAAGTAGTACAGGCCGACGCACCTTCACCAACTCAAATGGAGGTTCATATTCAAGTGCTCGTAGTGTCCCTGGTGGCAAAGAGCTGGCTGCTCCAAGTGAGAAGAACAAACATGCAAATTCAATATCTACTTCAATGGGATCTACTGTCAAGAGTAGTGGAATTCAGTGCTTCAAGTGTGGAGGTCGTGGTCATGTTGCAAGAGAATGTCCAAATAATCGCACTATCATTGTCAATGATCAAGGGGGTGTATGAATCTGCTAGTGAGGAAGATCAAGATGTTATTGATGAGGGCAGATTTTAGGATATTTCGAAAGAAGAAGACCAGCTGCGAATTTGAGAGAGGTGCTGCTCTTATTGTGACTCAAATTTTGAGTGTACAGATGAGAGAAGCTGAAAATGGACAGTGACACAATCTTTTCCAAACAAGAGCCAAAGTTGAAGATAAGGTTTGCAAGGTAATCATAGATGGTGGAAGCTGCCATAATCTTGCAAGCAAGGAAATGGTTGACAAGCTTGGACTGAAATTGCTGCGACATCCTCATCCGTATCACGTGCAATGGCTAAATGATTCAGGAAATATCAAGATTGGCCATAGAGTAAAAGTTCTTTTCAAGATTGGTGAATATGTTGACACCGTAGAGTGTGATGTTGCTCCCATGACCATGTGTCATTTGTTGCTAGGAAGACCATGGCAATATGATCGTTCATCTCTGCATTGTGGTCGCACAAATCAATACACCATCAAGTGGAAGGGAAAGGATTTGGTACTTAAACCAATGACACCACAACAAATTCTTGCTGAGCATTTGCAAAGGAGGTCAGAAGTGAATGTTGAAAGTGAGAAGGAAATAGAGAAAAAGAAACTAAGTGCCATCCACAATTCGGTGAGAGAGAGCCGCAAGCCAAATGTGAGAGAAAAAAATAATAAAAGTGAGGGAGAAAATTTAGTCATGTTAGCCACCAAATCATAAGATATGTGAGTGAAAACAAACACGAGATGTGTGATTCCTCTAAATGTGAGATTGAGAGTATACACAATGAGAATGTGAGAGATACACCACCCACAAAGAGAGATTTCGATTGTAAGCAATGTGAGGATATTTTTGAAGCTAACAAACTCATTTCTACCTTTAGTGTTATCTCTCCAAATGTGCACGTTTGCAAGACAAGTAAAGAAGAGATGGCTGCTCATCATACCACAACAATGAATGAAGGAATTAAGAAGGTAATTGCTAGAGAGAAGAAATTCATTGCTGCCCCAAACATGAATGATGATGAACAAGTAGGTAAGCATTCAGAGATGCAATCCATGGTACACAAACAACCTCGAGGAATGGAAGGTAATGAAATTAATTCAGATCTGGAGTTGCAAAATAAAATGATGAGTAATTGTGATAGTAAATCTTCTATATATGATCATACTCCTTGTGACTACTTTGTTGATTCACATTTTGATTCAAGTACTAAAATTTTGCAAGTAAATAACCACCATGTCTGCATGATTGATCTTTGTGTTTCTTTGACAAATCCAAGTGATAATTTACGTGTGAGAAAATTTGAGCATGTCTAATTGCTTACCCATGCTGAATTTTTGAGAGGGAAACATGTTGAAAAATGTGTTTGCTATATCATGCTAGATAGATTTGCTGAAGTTGATGAAATTCCTGAGAATGTTTATAAAGTATCATCTATGAAATCTTTATATGGTGCATATAGCTGCAAGGTTACATTCAATCTAATTGGACATCATGCTGAAAATAAATTCAATGTTTGTGGTCTTTGCATAACTTGTGATGAGCTTCCTGATTTCAAGTTGACCAAAATGAGTAGTGTATCTTATGATCCTTGTTTTCCTAAACATGAGATGTACAAATTCCTTAGTGTTTGCTGTTTGGACCAAATAACATCACACACTCGTTCATACTTTTCACAAAAAGAGGCAAACAATGTGCAGAATAGTGCCATCTCTGCACTCAAATTTGTTTCATCTACATATGGAAGCACCTACTTTGATAGCTATTTCTCTATGCCTTTATATGGACTGTGCAAAATGAATTTTTGTGACGACATGAAAGCTTCATCTATATATTCAAGAATTGATGTCACAAAGATGAAAACTACGGTGTTGAGTCAAATGCTTTACTTGCAAGAAATTTTTGTTCTCCGATCAACGAAATTTTTTGTAGGACCAAAAGAGTCAAAGAATATTCTTCATGAAAGAAATGTTGAGAATACAAATTTTCAAGGTGAACCGAAACAAGGAATTGTTTTTCCTAAAGGGAAGGAGGATTATATGAGTCACATGTTATCATCTGCCTCAACATTTTCTATTGAACAACCTCCAAAGGTGAAGGCTATCCTTATCTCTATATATTATTATTTCCATAAGACAAAGCTACTACTCGGTTTATATGATTATAGATTCAAACACCTTGCTGTGATGCAAGATGATGACAACTAGTTTCCACAAGTGAAGCTTCATTCGATCCCTCAACCCGCAAAGAAGCAATAGAGTCGAGGACGACTCCCTTTCAAGAGGGGGAGGATGATACGACCATCCCAACAAAAGATGAGGACAAGACAAGCTACACCAATGATCAGTCAAGTGATCCGCTGGACAACACATATCAAGGACCAATCACAAGGAATCGTGCTAAGAAGATACATGATCATATGAACGCTAACTTAAGCTACATGACAAATTATTGTGATTTGGTCATACTTCCCACCACCTTTTGATTGATTGAACTTAGGTACATTGGAGTGGAGGAAGGAGTACAAGCAACAGGAAGAAGCAAGTTTATGCCACAACATACTGCATAGCACATGGAGCCAAAGGCAATAGCACATCTCAGCTAAAGACTTAGCACGCGATCAGTTCGGAGTGCCAGCTTGGAGCACCTAAAAGATGACATCATAACTCCTTATTCCAGAAGGCTCTATGGGTCCATGAGTACTTCGCAGAAAGCTTATCAAGTCTACTTTCCAACCCAACAAACGGTGCATCATTTGGACTTCCCAATAAAGAGTTATGCCTGCTTTAGTTGAAACTGCACAGAAGGTGAAACATCTGTGCGAGTTTCCAATGAGGATTTATTTCATGCAATTTCCTAAGCCAATTTCTCCAGTAATTCGAAAGGTCCTTTCACACTCAGAGGGTTGTTCCTAGTATAAATACTACTTGTATTTCTACATTAGGAAGACTTTTGATAATCAGAAAACTAGAACCTTTGTTTAGCCGAGTGCTAACAAATTCAGAGAGAGTGATCTCTACCCCTTTGCTCTTGTGATTTCCTTGAGGGATTACAGAAGCGGCCACATCATCAGCTCCCAATTGGTGCTCCTGGTCCATTGATTCCAGGTTGTGCTGGTTGGTTCTTTGAGAGTGTGGTTGGGCGAATCCTCGATTCAGGTTGCCGTATAGAGACGGTGGTTGGCTTCGAGTTTATTTGTCAGGTTGCACTATTTATCCGGCTGCTTGCAGCTAGTTATCTTGTTCTTGATCCTACGCCGTGAAGATCGGGACCGCGAACCGCATCACTGCCCAAATCGTCGCTCCTGGTGTATGGCACATGTGCAATTTGCCTCATGGGCATCTGGAGCCCAATGGCGCGGCCCCACCCATGAGGAAAATAATTTACCCGTGAGGCTTGGCGGGTACAGGTATAATTTGTCAGGGCGGGTACAAAGTCAGGGACGATATTCTTGTACACGACCAATACCCTACCCGCTGCCATCCCTATCCACAACAACCATGACAGTCCCTGACATTTGAAAATCCATCCACAATCGAATCCTCCCAAAAATTCCAACGATATAGGTTTCTGAAATTGAACACGAATATCACATACTCAATTCCATGCATAAAAAACAAACAAGTAACCTCAGCAGCGGGAAGTTACATCTGCCCGTACAAAATAAACAACAGGACCAATATACCCTAACATCTCAGTAGTGTAGAAGTGAAAAATTACAAATAAATAAATACGTAGATATTAAAAAATCAAAAATGGAAAATTCAAAAATTAGTCAAATGAAAAATAAAATCTTATCTAGGCCCTAGCGAGAAAAAAAGTCAAAAAACCTAATAATAAAGACGGTCAGTCGGAGGAAATCGCAGAGGTTTATTGGACTTGGGCTGCCAAAAAATCACTCGGAGGCTCGGAGCAACTGGTGAGAGCCCTACATGGTCACTCCGCTGGCCTATGTTCGAATCCTAGCACGGTAGCACCTCCTTACTGATGAGGCTAGTCCTGGTCCTCATCGCTTCATACTGAACTTGTGGACTTGGGGGGCTCATCGGTTCCACCTGGGAGTACCAGGAATCGTCGTCCACCCACCCTCATGAATTTTCAACGTACATTTTTGTGGGCCGAATGCACAGTTGTGGACCTAAAATATGTTCCAGGCTTCCAGCATTGTGCTCCATTCCGCTGTTCAGCACCTTGCATCGCATGGTTTTGCACCTTGATTACATAGCAACACAAGGCACAAGTTTAGTCAAAGATTCCATGATGGCCATGGCTATGATTGATATGCTGATGCCATCATATAGCCCTTATACTTTACTGAAATGTGGAACAACTAATATGGAAGCGTTTAATTTCTCTAGTTTTACATAGATGCGTTAATTAACTTCCTTGTAGACATTAACACTACAAGAAACTCGATGATTTTAGTCGGCCAAAATAAATTTCGTCAATTTGGGAGAAGGCCGTCGAAAAATAAATGTTTTTCATCCGCTAGGAGCGGCCGACAAAAGATAAGTCAATTTTTGTCAGCCATAGGCTAGCTGACGAAAAGCCTCGCCCTGTAGCCCTCGGCCGGCCGCCGCTAGGGTTTCGAGGGCTTGATTTCGTGTCCGTGGGCCGACGAAATTTAGACGGCAGAGGAAAACTATTCGGTTAAGAACACACATCCACCTACATTTTTTGTCTCTCTCATCACTCTTCCTCCTCAACCGAGCTGATGTGCCTTTCCACTCTCATTGCCGCCACCCTTGCCTGCCCTTCCACCACCGCCCGCCCTCTCGTAGCCACCCGCCCACCGCCGCCTGCCCCTGCCCGCCCTCCCGCCGCCACCCGCCTGCCCTGCCCGGCCTCCAGCCCGCCCACATGGACTAAGTAAGTATACATATTTTGTACATACATAGTAATTCTTAATTTGTTTACTAACAATGGTGATTTTGAATAATCATATGCATTGATATATTGATTAGTTTTCATAATCAATGTATGATTGATTAGTTGAAATGCTTAGTAAGTATCGTTTATAGCTACAATGTGGAAAGCTTTGTATTGGTTTAATGAAGTATTATGTTGGTAAATCTCATGATATGATTCATTTATTTCCTTCAGTTTTGAACTAACCAAATTAATTATGACATATCAACTTGTAAATATTTTTATTCGCAAATGATATCATTAGTGTAACTTAGGTATGCCTTCTCAAATAACTGTCTAGGAATGAATGATGAGAAGATTGATATATGTGTGAGGACAACTGCATGCTTGTCTAGATGGAACACAAAAAAGAGACCAAGTGCCTAAAGTGTAGCAAGTCTAGGTATGTCGAGGTTGTTAACGAAGATGGTGAAAAGGTGATGACGGATGTTGTAATTAAGCAACATTGTCACATGCCTATTATACCTCGAGTGAAACAGTTGTTTCTCTATAAGAAAATAGCCGAACACATGGTCTGGCACAAGGAAGGGAAACATGAAAAGCAAGGAACTCGGGTACGCACGCAAGGCCATTCTTTACAAAACTTAAGGGTAGCGTTGTGGTATTATTTGTATACATTTCCGGGTCATGTGTGTACAATTTATTACTGTTTCAGGAGACTGACAGGGCTTCCAACTTCGTTGACCCCAGTAAGCCGCATATCATGTGAGAGGGTTTCATATGGACGTTAGTCTTTGTCATTTACATTGTGCAATGGACCACATGTTGTATGGACATAACTTAGAGCACTTGTGCTCGTGTCAGACTTTTATGTACCTTACTTTGAACGCTTGTGTGTGATTTAATTATGATGCATGGATGATGAGAAATGTGTTCCTGAGTGAGAATTGATGATGTGTGAATCTATATATGCATGTGGAACTGTAAATTTGAATGGAAAAGCAGCTCTTGTGGCTGCCTGCAAATTACATCTTTCGTTGGGCCGACAAAAGATAGCCACATTACCTTTCGTCGACCACATCGAGCCGATGAAAGACACCCTACTTTTCGTCGGCCATACAGTAGCTGACGAAAACTTCGGAGCTTTCGTCGGCTGGAGTTAGCCGATTAAAACTAGTGCGTCAGGAATACAAAAAGCAGCAGGAGGAATTCCATATGCAGCAAATGGAATACCGAAGTCAATCGCAATAATACTACTTGAAACTAATGGCACAGCAACAATAGGCTATTCAAGTAAGTGATGATGAATAATATTGAACATTCATGTGAATTGTCAATGTATAATACTAATATGGTCCTTTTTACATGTAGCATTAGCGGTGCAGGGAGTCACCATCGCGTGGCCCTCAGTTGATGCTCCTCAAAAACAGCCACAGTGGCCCTCAGTTCCCTGTTTTCTCCAATAGCTCAGGTACGCACGCAAGTCTATTCTTTACAAAACTTAAGGGTATCCTATTATTGTCAAAATAGATATACCGTTAAACATATCGAATTAGGTCAATCTGGCAAACTCTAACTAGATTGGCTATATTTAGCAATGCTAGCCAAACTTATTATATTCAACCTTAGTTTCATCAACAGAGGCAGTTGTGGTCACTTTAGCTAAAAAAAATGCATGAAGTTCATATTCCCACAACATTTCCTCACTTTTAGCATGACTTAGTGTACACCTCTCTTGTATGGACTGAGGGTGCATGCCTCCAATATCGTGGGAACTCCACCTGTGGTACTACCAGCACCTGGGTGGTCACAGGTTAGTTTGGCACTTGTCCTTTTTTGAGTTGCTTAAGTCATATCAATACTACTACCAAATCATGCGTATACAACGTGTTACTGTTTCAGGAGACCGATAGGGCTTCCAACTTCATTAACAACCTATTTGCCTATGGAGGTAGCAACCACAACCCCGATGAGCCGCATATCATGTGAGAGGGCTTCGTATGTATGTTAGACTTCGTCTTTTTCATTGTGCAATGGACTATATGGACATAACTTAGAGCACTTGTGCTTGTGTTGGACTTTTATGTACCTTACTTTGAACACTTGTGCAATGGACTTTATGTTTGACTTGTTATATGGACACTTGTGTTGATCATTGGGTATTAATTTGAGTGTGCATTGATTATGATGCATGGATGATGAGAAATATGTTCTTGAGTGAGAATTGGTGATGTGTGAAGCTTTATATGCATATGGAACTATAAATATGGATGGAAAAGCAGCTTATTTGGCTGGCTGGAAACAATAGTTTTCGTTGGCCAGAAGAAGCAATGAAAATTAACCATAATAACTTTCGTCGGTTTTGACACAACCGACGAAAATTAACCGTATAACTTTCGTAGGTTGTTTTAGAACCGATGAAAAGTTGCTCTTCTTTTGGTCAGCCGAAGCCAGCTGATGAAAACTATCCAGGAGGCCCAAGGCCCGAGCGTCTTGCCACGTGGCACAATATTTCGTCGGCCGGAACTAGCCGATGAAAATTAGTCGCCGACGACATGGCGTCTAGGCCGGCAGTATCTTTCGTCAGCTGGGCCTAGCCGACGAAAGATATTTATTTTTTGTCGGCCGCCGACGAAAGTTTATTACTTTCGGTCAAGTACATTTCGTTGGTCGGGAACCGACGAAAAAACAGGAAAAACCGACAAAAACAGCTCTTTGCATCGGTTTTGGCCTTGTTTTCGTCAGTTTTTGGCTGACGAAAACTATCTTGTTTCCTGTGGTGTGACGAGGTATTGTGGGGTCCACCTATCATATACTATAAGACAAAAAGAGAGATAGTCACTGTGCTAATACTATGTTGTTTCCCTTTTTCATTGTGGTGTGGTATAATGCCATTTCCCATTCCACATTCCCCTATTTATAATTCTGCTTGCCCCCCCTCCCCCCCCCCACCCCGCCTGTAGGATCAAGATCACTGGCTAGAGTGGGGTGAATAGACGGTTTTAACTAAAATCAAAGACACTAGGCAAATTTAATTAGAACCATAAGAGAATTAAATCTTCTAGCCTATGTTGAGCTAAGTGGGTTTGCAACCTAGGGTGACAAGATAGCAATTCAATCTCTAGTAATGTACATGCTCAAAGTAAATACAAGAATGTAAAGTGAGCAAAGAAATCACCACACAAGAGACCGAATTTTTTCCCGTGGTATCGATGACTTGCCGGTCACCGCTAATCCACGTTGAGGTGGATTCAAAGCATCCAACCGCTCCTCTATCAAGACTCTGCTTGATCTTTGAGCCAGATTGGTCAATGAACCTCTCAAACCTCGATTCCACTAGGGTTGCTTTTCACCACTCCGGTGAGGCAAGCACCACGCCTCTTACAATCACCACCACGGTTCCTTCACAATCTTCTTTGAAGAGCTCGATGGGGAATCACCACCAAGCCGTCTAGGAGGCGGCAACCTCCAAGAGTAGCAAGCCAATAACCTTGCTTGATGGACTTCTAGTGACTCAATGCTCAGACAATCAATCCCAAGCACCAGGAAGCACTCAATGTCACTAGAATGCAATCTCAAGCAATGTGAATGAGAGAGAGGTGGAAGAAGGCTCAAGAATGCTCAACAAATGTTCCAAATGGCCAAGAGAGGTAGCCAAGCGCTGGCCACCTTCTATATATAGCCCTCCACTCTCCAACTAGCCGTTATGAACAAACCTCGCAAAAACAGGGAGTTCGCGGACACTCCACAGTCTAAACCTAGAACAGTCCGCACTTGAAAACCAACGGCTAGTTTCGTATTTAATGCCTGTCAGAATCACTCAAAAATGAACTGCGGACAGTCCGCCTCACAGGGCCCAAACAGTCCGTCATTCACACACTGGAAGCACCAGGGACTCTGCTGCTCTTGGGGCGCCGGGAAAAAATGACCGGCGGACAGTCTGCCCCATGGGCCCGGACAGTCCATCGTTCAAGAGAAAACCACCCAGCAGAAACCTCCAACTCCCTGACCCAAACTTCAGTTAGAACTGTGAACAGTCCGGCCTTGGCGGACTGTCCGCCGTTGGGGCACAAAAACAGGTCAGGAACCAGACCATCTCTGGTGAAAAATTAGCTCTGAACTGTAGACAGTCTGCCACTCTGAATTTAAGCTCATTCAAAAACAGCTTTTGAATCAGAGTTTTCTTTTGCAAATCGAACCACTGTTAGCCCTCATCCAAGTGCATCTACCATATGAGCAATGAGGCACTACAAGACCGTCAAACAAATGACATTGACCCCTCTTAATAGTACAACTATCTAACCTATTAATCCAGTCAATTCTCTTCTCTAAATACCTCTTGACCGGTCAAAACAAAATCCTATCATATACCTTTGCCTTGAGCTTTCCATCACCAAGAATAAAGCTTTAACTTCCAAAACTTCCACGTAGCTCTTTCTTTGTATGGACCAACCTATGTTATCAATTGTCTCAATGAAAATGCTAGTCCACACATGTTGTCATTAATTACCAAAACACCAACTAGGGGCCTAGATGCTTACACCGCCCCGCGGCTCTCCCTGTGCTATTTGCTTGACGAACAAGAGGACTAGGCCTGTGTGCGGTGACAATACTCCCCGATTCCCCACCACCATGTTTCTTCTCAGTTCCTCGTCCACCCCAAACAACAAGGTAATAAACATAGCTACCCGATGCATATGTGAGTTTTATACCATTCTTATTTTGTTCTTGCTAAATATGAAAAATGATTCTTTAGTAAACGTTTCTGAGGTAGGTTCATATTCATTTCATTCACGTGCTTTATAAATTCAAGTAGCAATGCTTCTCAGCATGATAAGGTTCTAGATCCAGATCTAAAATCGTTGGTTGGTAATTTAATTTCTACAATGATTTTTTTAGTTAATCCAACGTTTGTTAGACTGCAGATTCACCCATGGATTTTATATTTTTGGTTGAGTTTAGTTCTAGAACTCTTTTGTAGGGGCATATATATGTATCAACGCTAGTAGACATGTGCAACTATTTTTTTTAATAGATTGTAAACACCCCCCCCCCTCCAATCCCCGGGTTGTAAGAACAAGCTGACTATTTCAGACAAGGCATATGCACTAGTTGCAGTTCAATTTTATTGTTGGAGACGTCTTTATTCTCCCTACCACAGGGAGTATATCATTTAAAGCAGTTCATATGCAGCGCGAACGGTCTATACACAGCACAATTCTTAAGTGGGCTGAGGTAAATTAACTTCACTTGCCGGCAAATAACCTCGACTCCATTAAGTGGAAGTTAACTCCGAATGGTCTATACACAGCACAATCGGCCTACCAAGCACAATTCTTCAGCTCCACTTGCACTAACTTTAACACCATAATTTGGAGAGTCTGGACACCACCAAAATGCAAATTCTTCAGTTGGCTAGCAGTTCAAAATAGAATTCGGACAGCGAATAGGTTGGCAAGGAGGGGATGGCCTCACAACCCACGTTGTGTGCTGTGTCACCTATTCACGGAGTCTGGACTTCACCTCTTCGCGGAATGCCACTTTACTAGGTGCATTTGGGATGAGTTGAGTATGTGGACTTCAATTGCAGAGATACGTCACTCTTCCTGGTAGCCTGCGGACTTTGTGCACCATTGGTGGTCGAGTCTAGCGTCAGCCTCAGAGAGAGACAAGAGGGGTTTGCGGAGTTTCATCATTCTCGTTACTTGGATGATCTGGTGTAAGAGGAACTCTCGAATCTTTGAGCAGAAAGAGGCGATTGCGTCCCAGATTCTAGCCAAGATCAAGGAGGAAGCTCAGTTGTGGATTCTAGGGGAGCAAAACATCTAGCCAACCTTATGTAATTTTTGGGTTTTGGCGTGAGGCTGACACTTTCCTTCCTGAGTTTTTCGTCTTTCGTCTTGCTTCTTGTTTGTGTACTTTAGCCCTCATGGGCTCTCCTCTCTCTTTTTAGTATAATGGGCAACTCTCTTGCCGGTTCGTTTCAAAAGTTTGCTATTGGCAATATATCTGTTCTCCCGACCTGAGGGAGTATCATCATTTAAAGCGGATCGTATACATCCCGATGTTTGTCGTGTATGCGTTTCGGGTGATAAGTGTTAACAAATCTAGAACCACTAGATCCAACTGTTACAGGTGCGCACGTGTTTCTGATTTTTTTTTTTCATATGACTTCCCTTAGCTACTTTATGAGCAAGTCCTAAAAATGGTCCTAGAAGTTCATTAATTGCCTTATTTGGCATAGCTTGTGCTAAGCTACTATTTTAAAATGCTGATGGAAAGAATATCGATGTTGTCACTACTCCACATTTTAGTTCATTATCAGAATATGCATACTACTCCGTATTAGGTTGCTGCAGAATCTTGGTGTTTGCTGCAGGTTCTGCTTTTTTTTTCTATGGAAACTTAAATAAATAAGTGTGCATGCATTTGATTCTTTTACAATCTTACATATATTTTTAATATATGCATATTATATACTTGGATTTATATTAAAAATTGCACATGGGCTCGAGATCTGATACACTATATCCCTTCAATGCAAAAAAAAAAAAAAAAAAAAAAAAAAACAGAGTGTGCATGCATGTGAATCTTCTAAAATTTTACATATATTTTTAATATATGCAGATTATATACTTTGATTTGTATTAAATTACTTTAATGTGATAATTGAATTTTATAATTATCAATGGTAAGAGGTTCTGCTTTAAAGCCACCTTAAAATTTGTGTATGTCTCATTTAAATTGTGTATGTCTCTTTTTTTTGGATGAAGAGGGTATATCTCATAGGATCTATCAATGCATACAATCTTCGACTTCTAAAATCTAATCGAGCAAGAGCTAACATATGATTTGTATGTTCACTTTTAATTTGTGATGTATTTATATGGAAAGCATGTTATGGTGGAGTAGGAGATGCCTCCAGCGAAGGAAGTGCCAATGGTGGTGGAGAATGAGGATGAGGTGTTGGAGGGGAAAACCCCAAAATGGCTAGATGTGCTACTGAAAACAAATTTTTGGGAGCCATGCCAGGAGCACGCTGCTCAGAACAGGGCAGAGAAGTGCATGTTCTACATGAACTGTTTCAACGTGAGCTGCCCATTGCCCTCATGACAAGCCCGGGCACCACCTGTTTATTAAGATCCGGCGCTATGTGTACCGCTCTGTTGTCCAGGACATGGAGCCTCAATATCGACGTGTCAAGGATACATGTATGGTTTGGGTATATTTTATTTGCAGTAGCATTCTTGTCAAGTGAGCATGCACATTGGATCTTATGTATTATCCACACATATATATCCAATCAATCCATATATACAAACATCACATGTAGTTTAAATATGACAATATTGCTACATCACATACGCATGAGCATATCGATGATATATATACTGTGAACAGTACCAAATTTTATTTGAGCTTGTCGAATAAGATCCATACTTTCCAAATTTGTTGTATTTGTAGACATATGTTATCAATGGAAGGAATGTGGTGTGCCTGAGGCCTATGAATAGATCCAAGCAGTTTAGGCCTCAAGCAGGGACACCTCGCTGCTTAACTTGTGATTGCTGGCTCCGTAATGTGCCCCACTTATTCTGCTCACTGACCTGCAAGGTCTTATATTATCTCCTTCTCTTGTCTGCTAATAACGCACATTATGATGATCATTTGAGTTACCTTGAGTGCTAAATTTCATTATTTCTCGTGACCAGGAGAAAGTGGATGTCTCACAAGATGACTTCCCAGGGCCCGAAGCTGAGAGTTTCGCTATAGGAGCCACCAGAATATGCTGAAGGTGAGTCCACAGCATGCTGAACCACTTGGTGCGTCGAGCCAGGACTACCAGGAGCACATGTACTGCCTAAAGTTGGTGAGCCATCGCTTGAGCTCCTAATACCCGAAGAAGCTGATGATGAGCATGGGTATGAGCCGCCACCACCAGCAAACCAGCACATCTCATTCCGCAAGAGGGTGCGCAAGCAAGCGGTGCTGGTGAGGGTACCCATCTTCTGATATGAAGAGCTAGATAGTCGAGTGCGCTCTCGCCACGCCCGTTCTAGACTCCAGTTTATAATAATTAATGTGCAGGGTGGACGTCTTTAGGCACAATGATATTTCATAAGTTTGTCTGGACTCTGGAGAGGAAAGCCAATGGCGATAAACCAGCTCAGATTTGTGCCTTTAATTTGTCTTTACTGCAGTGGCCCAACATGGTGGCTGGCGGCCATGGAAATAGGTAAGTAGAGTATAAATATAATTGTCTTTGGTTCAGAACAATGGTTTTGGCGTACATACTTGCTACATGCAAAATCAATTGCATGAGTTGTTAACCAAAGGTAAAAGCATCCATATATGATGACTTACATAAAAGCAGACCATATTTGCTGGGTTTATGCATCACTAGGTTTATGCATATTTGCTTCAGTAGGTTTATGCATGTGCATTGCCATGGGAGCTAAATTGATCATAGCAATAATTTATTTTGAATCTTATTGAAATTCCTAAGCAATCATTTTAAATGACAAATCTCAAAATTTATAAAATATTCATGTGTCATTATGAATTGCTTACATTAAATCTAATCCTACCTTATTGGTCTCCTTGTAGGACTAAATTCAGAACCTAAAACGAAAAAGTAAAAAAAAAAGGTAACCTTTATACTTATGTGCTAAATAATATATGCGAGTGTCCCTGTGACCCCACGGCCCACACACTACCATTGCTGATCCATTGCATTTGGATTTCTTCACCGGTGAGTTCTCGCCTTCTGGGAGCTGTGTATCGTACATGTAGTTAATTGCCATCGTGCTTCATGCTCTCTAAGTCCCCATGGTCCTCTACTTCTCATCTAGTCCGTGATCACCATCTTGTTTTGCTTCTCGATGATCCTCTACCAAGGATCGTTCAAGTTTTAGATCGTGAGAATAAGTGAGGTTAAGAAGCTGAGCTGGATTGGACATAAGGCAGGAATTACACAAAACAGGGTGTAAGCATGTCCAGAGTTAACCAACAACCAAAGTTTGAAGAGTAACTTATCAAAGAAAAAATGAAGAGCACCTAATAAAATAAAAATGCTAAAGAGTAATTTCGCATAAAAGAATACAAAACGTCTCATATTAAACCATTCTGAAAATGCACAAAAAAATCTAACATCATGGAAAATCTTCCATTGGGTTATAAAAAGGGTTTATCATTGCGATTGAATTTTTATGCAGAGTATTGTGGCGCAATGCTTGACGCGATCTATCATAGTCCTTCTTTGCCTGCTTCTGGTTGGGCTTCATATTTCGTGCATTTTGACGATCGCGTATTGCTTGCCTTTGCTCAGGGTTCATATTTGCATATCGTGCCCTATTTTTTGCACGCCTTGATTTGATTTGATTTGCTCATTCCTTAATCCCTGTCTTTGCTGCAATGGAGCATTATTTTTTCCTTGCAACCAATCATGCTCTTCATGGGGATCAACATTTTCATTGTTATTTGCAATTTCACCCTCTAAAAGTGAAAAAGAAAGTCTAAATATTATATAGAATCACATAAGTTTTAAGCTGACAACTATGGTGTTCAACACCAACATTGATCATTGATTATTGCATATTTCTTTTGCCGGCGGGCTTCCCGGCGTCTGTTTAACAACTCTTCTTTCTGTTGGATAGGCATTTCTGCATACCTCTTCCTATCTCGTTGCCTCTTACGTTCCCAGGAATCTATGAGTGGTGATGGTGTTGTCGATCCTCCAACATTATTATTCGTGAAGCTCTCTGAAATAAAGCAAGTGTGTAGTTGTAACACCCTGATTTTCGGTACCTGAAAATTTCGTGCTAAAATAATTTAATTCACTAGTATTTATGTTTTTATGCATGACACCATAAAGTTTTGTTTATTTCAAATCTTAATCATGTAAAATAAATCATAGGAACCACATATTTGAGCATTCATGCCACTGCATATTTTATTAGATGATTTGCAGTGTTTAAAGTTTGAATTCAAATTCATTTGCATCTCACCAAAAATTCCCAAACCCCGCCGCCGGGCTCTTTCCCTTTTCCCCGATCCAATCTGGACTGTAGGATCCAGATCCAATGGCTCGCATCGCGTGACCCGGGGGTCAATACCGGTCAGCGCCGGGAATTTTGCTAAAGAGTCCCTGAGCTTCCCGAGAATCAACCCGCAGTCCGGAATCTTTTACAGTTAGGTCCTTGGTTTTCGCAGTTTAGCCCCTGGAGTTTCAAATCTCTTTTATTTTAAGCCTTTAAACTTGTTTTATTCATATCTTTTGCATTTTAACTCCGTTTTGAGCGATTTTCGAACCTACGGAATCGTAATAATGTGTAGATTAATTTTAAAACCCTTCTAACCTTTGTTCATGATGTTTGGTGTACTGTTTTAGTCAATTTGTACTCATTGATTGTATGTGTGCAACGTGTAGCCAACGTTCCGTTCAAGTTTGCTGAAAATCCATCTTGGGAAATTCCTGAGCAAGTTTTTGCTGAGAAAGGCAAGTATTCTTTGACCTATGTCCTATTTACTTTAATCACATGATCTAGAGCCTAAATTTGCATGCTCCTATTAAGGATGACTAGCTTGATATTCCTTTACATGTCTATACACCTGGGAGGGCTGTGATGTTGTAAATTAATTGCTACCGCTCAACTCACTTTATTTATGTTGCTAATATTGATTAATTAATGATGAACTTGATGATAAAAGTATGGTTTTGGCAACATGGGGATTTGAGCATATTTTATGGGTTTGCTCGATGGCCTCACCCTAAGGATCGGTTCGCCGAGTGACCACCCAGGAAAACAGTTCAACCACAGGACTCACATGGACACTGGGCTTGACTGATTAATTAAATGAACTAGAGTTTTGGCCTGCTTCCCTGAAACATGGCATATGAGGGGTCTGGGGGATATGGGACTTTGCCTTTTGCCATCGTGGTTAATCACCCTTTGGAACGGAACTCCCATATCTTTAGTTAACTGGAGTAACCTGTAACGGGCATGCCACGACTCTAAGAATTCTTTGTAAAGGTCTCGTAATGAAACCCTGCCGATTCATCAAAGGATAGTGAATATATGGGGTTTGGCCACCTCTTGGCATATGGGAATCATGGCTTGTGGGTAAAGATGTACAACCTCTCGAGAGTGTTTAAAACTGATATATCAGCCGTGCTCGCGGTTATGAGCGGCCTGGACCCTCACAGATTAGAGTTTTCAAAGAAAATGGCTCATGACGACAATGGTGATGACAATGATGATGACAGTGGTGGTGATGATGGTAATGGTGGCAGTTACGACAATGGTTGATACTCAATTATTCTATTTACTTATAATATTTCAGTTATGGGATGGGTTATGCTAACCATTGCTAGTAATAAAACTTGACCAACTAAAAGCAACCGCTATGCCTGTCCACTATAAAGCTATTCCACTTTTATCCTAAACGGAATACTTGCTGAGTGCACCATGTACTCACCCTTGCTATCCCAAACCTATAGTTCTTCTCTATACAAGTTGATGATGATATGAAGACGGAGTGGATACAGAAGTCTACCAGGTGTTTAGGCGTATGTGCCCCCAGTCAACCTTCCTGTGAAGATGGAGTTCCGCTACGCGATAGAAGTTCTGCTATACTCTGATATATTGACTTTTGTGTCAAATGTAAGTTTTATACGCTTATATAATGCATTGTCCATTGATATTCACTAATGAAGTCGGCTGTATGTGTGAAAAATAGATCCTGGGCACACATATGGTGTCATCTGGTTTTGTTTATAAAACTGGGTGTGACAAAAGTGGTATCAGAGCTATGTTGACTGTAGGACGTAAGCCTAGTTAGCACGGTTCCCTTTCTGACCTTATCTTGCCATATAATTCTTCACTTTCGATATCCTTGCTTTCCAAGTTACCAAATTGCTGCCCGAAAGCATTTTGTGTATCTTTGTTCTCGTCCTATTCCTTTTCTCCATGCTCTTGTGAAGAACTTAAGGGGGGTAGTGCCTAACTCAAGTTTTCGGCACCTGAATAGTTTATTTCCATGCACTTCTATCCAAACACAACTCTTCCTGTACACCCCATTCTTTCCATTTATTTCTGTTACCTCAACTCATGTCAGCTTTGGTTGGCCTCTGCCTTTCTCATATTATTCTCTCGTTTTATGATGCCTCCTTGCACTAGTGCATCTAGGTCTTCTTTGCACATGTCCAAATCGCCTCATCCTAAGGGACTTGCCTTTTGAGGTACCCTCTTGTCACATAGAACTTCATATTCTTGACACCACCATGTCCATCCCGCTTTCACCCTACGGCTGACATCTTCCTCAATATCTCCATCTCTCTGTAATGTCGATCCCAAGTATCAAAAGGACCTTCCCTAGGTATCACATGGCCTTCTATACTCATATCCCCATACTTCATTTTTTACCCAATCATCGCTTATCATTAGCTAATCCATTTGACTTACTTCTTGATTCTACACGTTACCTTTGGTAGTGGTTATATTCTTTATAACATAATTATCTCCATCCCTTTTCTATAATATTTAATGTTTTCTCCTCCTAAACTGTTTTCTCTCCTTTCCGGCTAGTCTTGTTTCATCATCTACCTTTCCATCTTGCTTATGTGGTCCTTTAATATCACATTCCTTATCTTACCCTTATCTCGTGGTCTTTAGGGAATATAGAAACCCCTTTTAAGGAAGTCCACCATGTAATTACAAGGTAACGAGTAGTAACAAGTTTGTCTGCTTGTTATTGTGCTACATGTATGATTTGATTCTTTGTAATCAGTGTTGATGGGTTGTGTGACTTTGGTCCACAGCGACATCAGTAAGTTTTAATAAATAGAGTTAGAAAGTTTGGGGTTTTCTCGCTCGTTCCTATCTATGCTTACCTTTTCTCTCCATGCCTTCCTTTTCATACCTATTCAGATGTCAGACACTAGAACACTCCTCAAAGATGGCGTTCCCCAAAGCGATGAGTGCAACCTCTCTCAAGTTTCCTCTACGTGGTCAATCACGAAGCAACTGATGGACTTACGGACTAAGGCTCTACAAGCACACTCTCAAATGGCTACTGGTCTCCAACAAGTTCACTCTGCACAGATTATGGCTTTCCTGGATAGCCACAATAATGTCGGCAGCATCAACCCAGTAACCTCAACAACATCTGCTATTCCAACAGTTAATCTAGAGGAGTTAGTGAAGATACAAAGTCTGATATTGCAACAAGTGTCACAACTCACCACATTAATTCAACAAGCATTGGGAAGCCAGGTAGTCGCTTACAAAGGAGCAACTGAAGTACAACTGGATGAATCACAAAGAGGTGCACATCCCCAACACCATGCGACGGCCTGTCATTGTTGTGAGTTCTACAGAGTTCCATGTCACAGAGTCAGTGCAAACAGAGATGATGAAGCCACCGCAAAGCGAAACCGGATATTATTTTCTGGAAGAAAGAGGAAGATATCTCCACAGGAGCAGCTATTGGAAGATTCTCTTTTGCGAAATGCACCGTCAGCTGATGACTCAGAATTGATACATGGAAAATCACATCCCAATAATTCTAAACAGACTCCACTCGGGAAAGATTTACCTCCTGCTTTTCTCGATGGATGGACAATCACTTGCCATGAATTTCAGGTACAAAAGTACAAGAGATCCAAGAAGAAAGCAAATAAGAAGGTGGAAGCAATGCTACAACCCTCAAAGAACCAGTTGAATGGCATACCTCATACTAGTCCAAGTTCTCAGCAAGATTTCTCATCCGGTCATGATGAACTACAAGGTCAGCATCAACCTCAGCTCACCCATACAGGTAGCCAATCACCAGACCATTCAGAAGATACCCTTAACCACGACTGGCTCAGTGAAGACCCAGCAGAGTAGTCCAGATCAAGTTCAACCTGTGCTAGCTGATGAGCAAACGATGCTAACTCTCGGGGACATTAAAGTAGGAAGACTTTGTTACTATTGCAAGGAAGAAGGACACTTCATCCGCAAGTGCCCAACTAAGCATTTGCATCGACGTAAGAAGAAGGCTTTAATAGAAGATCCTATTAACACCAACAACTTGGACAAGATGATAGCAGATGCCAACTCTGAGATAGCAGTCATTCACAAAGTATGACCATGCGGACTTGATGTAGCAAGCAATGAGTGGAGAAAAAAAAACACATCCGTATCACATGTAAACCATTCCCGTTCTTTCTTGCTAACCAACCCCAAATCTCGGGACGAGATTTCTTTAAGGGGGGTAGATTTATAACACCCTGATTTTCGGTACCTAAAAATTTCGTGCTAAAATAATTTAATTCACTAGTATTTATGCTTTTATGTATGACACCATAAAGTTTTGTTTATTTCAAATCTGAATCAAGTAAAATAAATTATAGGAACCACATGTTTGAGCATTCATGCCATTGCATATTTTATTGGATGATTTGCAGTGTTTAAAGTTTGAATTCAAATTCATTTGCATCTCACCAAAAATTCCCAAACTCCAAACAATTCAGAGAAAAGTTCCCTTTTCCTCCCTCTCCTTCTTTCCTCTCTTTCGGCCCACACCAGCAGCCGCTCCCTTCCTTTCCCCTCTTTACGCCGGCCCAAACCGCGGCCCAGTAGCCGCAGAGGCCCAGCAGCAAGCCGCCGCCACCTCCTTTTCCCTCTCTCTGTCCGGTGGGGCCCGCCGATCAGCCGCTCCTTCTTCCTCCCTCTACCGCGTCGCTTCGCCCGGACAACGAGCTCGCGCTCGAGCTGCGCCGTGGCCTCGGCCCCGCGCCCACAGCATCCGTCCCCTCTCCGAGGGTCACGTACCCGCCGCGCCCCGCCTTCCTTTTCCCCGCCTCTCTCTTTCCTTCTGTGTGCGCGCGGACAAGAGTTCGAGGCAGACTCCAAGTCCGGCCGGAACCGGACTTTCTTTTTCTCACGCGCCGCCCTTTCCTTACCTCGCCCGCAAGCCACGGCCTCCGGGCTATAAAAGGGCACCAACACCACCGCCTTTGACACCAAAAGCTCGAGCCCTAGCCGACCTTTGCCCTAGCTTGTTGTGCCCGCTCGCCGCGAGTTCACGCCGAGTCCGCCTTCGGGTTCTGCCTCTGCAAGCTTTCATCGACGACGGGACCAATTCCACCACCATCGCCTCGAGGTAGAGTCTCTAAACGCCTAACTCTAGCCTCTGTCTCGTCTCGGTTCGCCGGTTTGAGCTCACCCCGCCGTCGCTCGTGCCCGCAGAGCTGCCCCGTCGCCGCCGCATGTCGCCACACACCGGCTCCGTCTCTCCGTCAACTACATCTACACCCGGAGCTTCGCCGTGAGGTGAGAAAGCTTCCTAGCCTACCCTCGCTCTCTATTGCGCACCCAAACCCCGGCGATTGCTCGCCAGAGCTGCGCCTCCCCTCCGTCTCGCCGCCCGCCGCCTAATGCCGCTGTGCCGCCACTCGGACCCCCCCGCCTGCTTCGCACCGCCGCCCGCTCTCTCGTGCGCCCGACCCTCTTAACCCTAGGCCACCGGAACCACGAGTCCGCGTGTCGCCGGCGAACCTCCGCCGTGTGCGGTGACCGTCGCCGGCACACCCCGCCGCCAGGCTCTTTCTCTTTTCCCCGATCCAATCTAGACCGTAGGATCCAGATCCAACGGCTCGCATCGCGTGACCCGAGGTCAATACCGGTCAACGCCGGGAATTTTACAAAAGAGTCCCTGAGCTTCCCAAGAATCAACCCACAGTCCGGAATCTTTTACAGTTAGGTCCTTGGTTTTCGCAGTTTAGCCCCTGGAGTTTCAAATCTCTTTTATTTTAAGCCTTTAAACTTGTTTTATTCATATCTTTTGCATTTTAACTCCGTTTTGAGCGATTTTCGAACCTACGGAATCGTAATAATATGTAGATTAATTTTAAAACCCTTCTAACCTTTGTTCATAATGTTTGGTGTACTGTTTTAGTCAATTTGTACTCATTGATTGTATGTGTGCAACGTGTAGCCGACGTTCCGTTCGAGTTTGCTGAAAATCCATCTTGGGAAGTTCCTGATCAAGTTTTTGCTGAGGAAGGCAAGTATTCTTTGACCTATATTCTATTTACTTTAATCACATGATCTAGAGCATAAATTTACATGCTCCTATTAAGGATGACTAGCTTGATATTCCTTTACATGTCTATACACCTGGGAGGGCTGTGATGTTGTAAATTAATTGCTACCGCTCAACTCACTTTATTTATGTTGCTAATATTAATTAATTAATGATGAACTTGATGATAAAAGTATGGTTTTGGCAACATGGGGATTTGAGCATGTTTTATGGGTTTGCTCGATGGTCTCACCCTAAGGATCGGTTCGCCGAGCGACCACCCAGGAAAACAGTACAACCACAGGACTCACATGGGCACTGGGCTTGACTGATTAATTAGATGAACTAGAATTTTGGCCTGCTTCCCTGAAACATGGCGTATGACTGATTAATTATACAAGTTGATGATGATATGAAGACGGAGTGGATACAGAAGTCTACCAGGTGTTTAGGCGCCCAGTCAACCTTCCTGTGAAGATGGAGTTCCGCTACGAGATAGAAGTTCTTCTATACTCTGATATATTGACTTTTGTGTCGAATGTAAGTTTTATATGCTTATATAATGCACTGTCTATTGATATTCACTAATGAAGTCGGCTGTATGTGTGAAAAATAGATCCTGGACACACATATGGTGTCATCTGGTTTTGTTTATAAAACTGGGTGTGACAGTAGTTGTAGGGCATTAAGTAGTAGATGTAAAATAGTAGTTTTCAACTTTACTTGGGTTGGATGTGTTGGTCAATTCTTTGAATGGTTGGAACCCTCTAAGTGTTTGGAAGTTCCCATCTACAAGGCAGACAAATTGTGATGAACAAGTGAATGCATGAAAAAATAAAATAATAAGCTCAAATATGCGGAAGTACAGAGAAAAAAGAAAAATTTTAAGAGGTAAAAATATACATTCCTTACACAATTGTATTATTTGCACTGTGGTTTTTTATAAGAACACTATGGCAGATTTAGGCAATGTTCATATGAATGATGTATCCTAAAGCTTTATATTTAGCGTTGACTAAAGCACAATTATCTTGGATAACTAACTGATATTTGCAATGCTCATCATCCTCTCTTCAATAGTAAGGCTATGTATATGGCAATCCACTCTAACTTCAGGATATTGATGGAAACTATGCTCCCAAATGTAGAATGCTCTTGAAATAAAATACCAATATGCTTCTAGTAGTATATGTCGGAGGAAACAGAAGGGTTTAACCCTCTACTCCCCTTGGATTTACAGTTGGTAAATGGTAAGAACTACAAAGTTGAGATGATGTTGTATAATAATTCGTGAGCTTGGCAAATACACCTCACTTTGACTTGATTAAATGCTACAGTCTAGAACTTGTATATGACCTCTATATATGCCGATGATGATAGAACTTTTCAGATAACAAATGCTCAGTGCATCCGAACTCCAATTTCGAGTCAGTTATTCTTTTTTTAGTTTAGAGAAGTAATAAATTTTCATCAAGCATCTTATATTTGCCACTAGAGCGCACGCCCCAAAAGGCAGGGCAACTGGATATCTACATTTGATTGGTTGATTCTTCCCTGCTGTTAAACTCCATTTTTGCAGTCTAATTGGATGGTCATGTGTAGTGTTGGTTGTCCTTTTATGGAGATATTAACAGGAAAGCTATTGAGGGGGCAATAATGTCGAAAAAAGAGAGCACATCGCTCCGCTAGAATAGTTTTTTCAAGGAGAGGATATTTCAAGATGCCCTTTATTTAGCTTAATGCATACAGGAAAATGTAGTAGGTAATGGTAACCATCTCACAGGTTGTTATGGAAGTAGTGCTGGGCCCGGATAATTAGATTGGTTAGATAAGATTAGTAAGATTGATTCGGTTAGATAGTTTGCTTAGGGGTCAAGTCAGTACTCTCTATAAAAGAGGAACCATTGTATCAGTTGAGGGTCAAGCAGAAAATAGATCATAAGGTGCAGCCCAGAACCTCATAAGAAAAGGCGAGTCACGGATCTATCTGTTATCTATCTTGTTATAGAATCCAACCATAACATCTTTGGTAATCAGAGCCTTCGATCCTCCGACCTAAGTCCCACCCAAATCCCACCCCAAAATGGACCGGTTCCCACCTACTTCCCGTGCGTCGCCACCACGCCCTTCCCCCACGCCTTCTCGCGCGCAATTTCCGCGACCCGCTGCCGCCGCCGCCCGCGCGCTGTGCACCTGCCTACGCGTCGCCCCTCTCCTCGCGCGAATCTCCGCTCATCTGCAGCCGAGACCCATCCGACGCAGTGCACACCCGCATCGCGCCCCTTCCTCGCGCGCAGCCGCGTGACCCAGCCAGCGCCGCCGGCTGCCACAACCCACCCGAGCGACCCACCCGCAGCTGCAATTCCCACCCACGCCCGTGTCTTCCCTTTCTCACTTGCGCTCCTGCAATCTCCCGACCCCGCCAAGCCGCCGCGCCGTCTCCAGTCGGCCGCAGGCACGAACCCCTAGCAGATCGACCTATTCTCTGCTGGCCTCCATAATCCTATGAGGATAGATGTGGAGATGCAAGCGCCAGCCACTTTGGAGGATGCCATGGCCCTGGCACGAGCATTTGAACGTCGCCTGACCCTAGAGGAGGATGAACAGCCCACAGCCCATGGTACAGCACCCTTGGTGGCATCTGCTCCTACTATCAGCACTTTCCTCGTTGCTGCATCATACGAGACACCGATCAAGCCCAGCTCCGGAGCAGCCATCACACCTGGAGCACCGGTGAAGCCCAATGGGAGGCGCATCCGGCGTTTGTCTTCAGCAAAGATGGCTGAACGGCGCGCCAACGGGCTCTGCTTCAACTGCCCTGAGAAATTCTCCTGCGAGCACATGCAGCAGTGCTCCATGAAAGGGATCTACTTGATGGAAGTCGAAGATGAGGACACGGAGACGGCCGACGAACAGAGGGTCCATAGTGGAGTTGGCTAGCATGCTCCAGCTCGAGGACGAGCTGTCTTGCAGGGGTGAAGAAGTGTTATGGAAGTAGTGTTGGGTCCGGATAATTAGATTGGTTAGATAAGACCAGTAAGATTGATTTGGTTAGATAGTTTGTTTTGGATTAAGTCAGTCCTCTCTATAAAAAAAAGGGATCATTGTATCAATTGAGGGTCAAACAGAAAATAGATCATAAGGTGTAGCTCAGAGCCTCCTAAGGAAGGGCGAGTCACGGATCTATCTGCTATTTATAGAATCCAACCATAACACAGGTCATGTATTTGGGATTATCTAAATAACTACAGATTTGTCGACATACGAGAAAATATGGTCAGTTGATCACCAAAAGGCTAGCAAAGTTGACAACTGATAAATGGAACGCAGGGTCTTTTAGTGGTCTTTTGTCAGACAACTAATTTTCTGAAGAGTAAAATATGCTCTCCAAACATGAAGCTCTGACTGTCATGATTGAGCAAGACCTAAAGAATTGTCTTTCGATGGAAAGGACGTGTGAAGAGAAAGAAAGGAGGGAATTGCAGGCAAACCTACCTCACCGGAGCCGGCGGCGTGAAGAGCGCAGTGCCTCCAACTTCTGGAAACGTTGTTGAGGGCCGAACTGTGTGGTGGCTGATGAATCGGCAGCAGGAGCAGGAGCAGTGGCGGCGCGATGAGAGGGAGGGGGCTGCAGGATTCATGCGAAGGGGTGGTTCAGGGAAGAGGCAGACATACGGATGTGCATTGCGGTGTCGGCTGCGGCTGGATTGAGGAGCACGTGCGGCATTCACGGAGCTGTGGAGGGCCGAGGTGATGCGGCGTTCGTGGGTGAGTGGAGGGCCCACTTGTCACCGCGGCTAGCTATGTGCAGACAGCGGAACGATGTGCGGTACGGCGAGCGGAGCGATGTAGGGAGAGCGGAACAAGTGAAGATGACTTGGGTACTAAATAAGTTGTAGAGATTCTAATAAGCTAGAGAACACCTTCCAACCGCCAAAATTTTTAGGTGGCAGGGCTGCATAAAATACTTAACTCATTAATAATTAGCAGCTTGAAAAGTTACATATGAAAGATTTAGTGTTGATTTCAGCAGTAAGGAAAAATTGCGTGATCAAATATTAAAATTGCAGGGTTACCAACATGTTCCTCCTAGCATGGGTCCCATAGTCCTCCACCTAATTGCCATTGCAGTCCTCACCTTCCACCTCCGCCTTGGTTCCCCACGTGGCCTCCTATCATGCACAGGCACCGATACTCCACCTCACCATTGTTGTCGATGTTTGGCCTGCTAGCAGCGCCAGCCGACTCGATGGAGGCACTCTTGACTACTTGCATGCATGTTTTTTTACTAGATCATCCGCTTAAATAGCTGGTTCATAGTTCATGGACCCAAATAAGAACAAGGAAATAACTTAAAGATCCTAGTTTATTTTTTCCTTCAACACCTCACCATTCATTTTATTGGATCACAAAAAGTCCTGCTGCAATGAATTTTCTTTATTATTTCATAAGATATTTCAGAATTAAGTATCAAAACATGAATATTTAAGTTTTACATAGGCCGTCCCTAAACTAGTTAGATGTTCTCGTTTGGATTGCCAAACTATGAAATTTGTGTTGAATATATCTTATATATTTAAGTGTGTGTCGCAGTCTAAAAATCATGCACCAAAGTGGATAGGAGGCCACACCGTTGCTGTCGGTGTGCGTGGGTATGTGCGGTGGTTGAGAATTTTTTTTAAATAGGTTAATATAGTCAGGTCGAGTATGAAACTTGCAGTCATATCATGACTTACACACCTTTTAAATTTCATAAAATCATTTTATTTGATTTTCAGAATATGAATCTTTTGGAAGAAGAACTATACTGAAGGAAAGACAATCTGATTACTAAAGTACTCACTTCAGACTATGCATGACACACGTGTGCTACACAATTCATTAAAACTTGATGGGCCAATAGGTAACTTTTGTTTACTATTGACGCAAATTGGAATCAAGTATTAATTTTTTTGTTCCGAGCGGGAAAGAAGGTGTGCAAAAAGGCCTTGGCCGCAACAAGGACTATGACAAAAACTCCAGGAAGGTTTATTCAGAAAACAGCCCCGAGGACGATCCTCGAACCAATCGCCCGGGGGCTCGGGGGCTACATCCTACGGATGCGCTCGCGCGATCTTACGAAGAAGCATCCACGGCATAAAGCGGCCCGTGGCCCGCCAAAAGCCCAAAAAGACGGCACTCGCTAAAAAGCCCAGGAAAGACCTCGCGGAAGCATGGGCCAAACGCGAAAACGGCTCACCCAAGCTTCGGACCTATACGGTCGGGGGGACAAAGGTAACCAAGCGTCACCCGAGACACCCAGGGGCTCGGGGGCTGCATCCTACGGATGCGCTAGCGCGACCCCATGTAAAAGCCTCCGACTGGCTCACGAGCTAGCCGAAGGCTCGGGGGCTACTGACGGGGGGATAACTAAAAGTCCCCATAACACGAAGCAGCCCACGCCCCGTCGCCAAAAATCCCAAAAAGAAGGCTCTCCCTTAAAGGCCCAGCGAGGGTCTAGCGGAGCACGGGCCGGACGGGAACGGAGGGCAGCCCACCAGTGCTTCGGCCTGGACGGTCGGGCGAGACGGAGACGACCGAGCATCGCCTCGGACGGTCGGGCGAGACAGAGACGACCAAACATCGCCCGAAACATCGCACGGTAGTTTGTGATAGGGCGCCACATATTAGTTTATCTTTTTTACTCTTCCTGCTTCTCCTCTTTCTACCAGCGCCTTACCTCCTCAGGCGCTGTAAGCTCCACCTTGCATCTATAAAAGGAGAGACGCACTCGCCAAAAGGGACAAGGCAAGAAACTTTACGCACCCACACCGTGTAACACTGAACACCAAGTCTCAGAGCAATGCAAGCGAGAGCACCACCTCACTGGACGTAGGGAATTTGATCCCGAAACAGTATAAATCTTTGGAGTTCACCAACTCACCATTCGGAGCGAGTCCGCGTTGAATCCCCACCGAACTACAAAAACTACCGTTAGTGTCACCCCGTTCTCGAAACCACGGCAACCATCTTCATCCTTTGTTCCTCGTTGGATCAAATTGCCATTCTGTGCTTTTTTGAAACGGATAGACGCTATGTACAGGAGTACTCACTTCCTTGAGAGTGTGCGCACCTGTCCAGTGTCCACCCGTAGAGATTGCCTCGTCCACACTCTTCCTGGGTCCACGTCCAGTCGTCCACCTGCAGTCCAGAGAGAGCGAGCGGTGGGGGACTCATATACGATTGTGAGAGCTTTGGCGTCCACGTCCACGAGGATAGACACGGCATTCCCTTTCTCTGAGCTGCGCACTCGCCACTGCAGCTTCTCCTCTCTCCGTCTCTCGCACTACCAAGAACCAAGATCCGGCGAGGAGAGACCTGGCAGGGCCCGCATTGCGAGCGGAGGCACGCCCTGGAGTCGCGTTCGTCTCGCTGATCGGGGCGGATGGCTTCGTCTCACGCTCTTCCACCACAATAACATCGAGAAGATCTAGATCTCCCCAGGCTGCTCCATCTCCACACCGGCTGTCAAGAAGATCGAGGTCGCGGCAGTCTCCTTAACCACCAGCATCACAGCATGGAGGTGAGAGGTACCCGGGACTCTTCGCTCCGTCTTCTCCCCTAGACGACCACTTTGACCTCGACCGCTGCTCCGCCGTTTGCAGCTTTTGGTACGCCGCGGCACCCTTCTCTTTCCCCCTTCCCTTTCCGCCCTTGATTTATCTGCCTGCTTGCTCGAATCAGTTGCTGTTTCCTCACAATTTTTTGGCTCCGTGGCTAATCTTGGTCCATCCTGGATTTCGAGGAAAGCAAATCTGTGCCCGTTCTCTTGCTTTCCCATTCGTCCATGACGGGTTGGATGGACAGTAGAAACCTGCGTATAGTGACATCATTTGGTGGTTTCTATAGTTTAGTTTGGATGAGCGACAAACAAGCAGCATGACGAAAACTTATCAAATTAGAGCGTCACCGAGTTTTGCCAACACAGCAACTAAATTAAACATTTGCCCAAGGCATAAAGCATTTTCTATTCAGGACTCCGACCTGGAGCATGTACTCGCAAGCAGCAAGAACATCTGCTGAATAGTTGCTTCTATGAAGTAATAATGGATCGCATTAGTGTTCTTTTTTTAAGAAAAACAGTTTGTCCAATTAAACTGCTGATGTGGATATGTTAATGTTGCATTAAAGATGCATAAATTTATCTAAAGTATGATTAAAGCAATTTTTTGTCATGAAGTATTACAACTTAAACTTTGTTGTTAACGTTGTCAGTATGTGCTTTGATAAGGAATGATTTTTCTTATCATTAGACTATATATATATATTTAATTTGTGCCATTTTTAAATTGATGGCAGTAAAGTTAGAAAAGGTTACTGTTTGGATACAAATTTTGCGGTGGTTGGAAAAAATATGAGCCGTCCATCAGATGATATCTAACGGTTCAAAAATAGACGGTACCACGGTACCGGTACCAGACGGTACCAAATAGAAGGGTCTGGAACCAAAAATAGTGGGACCGGTGTCCATATTTTTTATTTTTTAATTTCACTAAGGGTATAAAAGGCCTTTAAAAATTAAAAAAATAGTGGTACCGTTCGGTACCGGTGGGTTCCATTCCAACCACTGTAAAATATCTAATTGTTTGGAATGGTTTGTTCAGTTGATGTCCTTGTGTTATGCTGTGGGACTGCTGGAGCCCAATGGATATATTAACCAATAAAGATTGTATTTCTGTTTCTGTTTTTTTCTTGATCTTTGCTCACTGTTTGTTGCTTTCATGTTGGCAGTGGCTGTGGCCATGCTGCTTGGTGGCAGCGGCCGCGGGGCATGCACACTCGCCTTGCAGCTTGTATTTCTTGTATATGGGGGCCTGAAACCTTACTCTTGTTTTATTTTGCAAGGAGGCTAATTCAAACACCACATATTAGGTTTTTTACTTTTTAATTCAGCTTCTCAGTAATATATGTTACATGGCCCTTGTGTTAGATAGTGAAAGCACATGTGTGAAGTAAAACAACCAACCACATGACTATTCATTAACCTTAATAATTCATTAAGTATTGTGGCAATCTTGCTAGCTAAAGCTTGGAGTATTCTTTTCTCTTCATTTTACTTTATAAGGTTATGTAATGATGTCATGATTTGTGTGAACTTTGGTTGGAAACTTATGTACCTCTTGTTCTTGTATTATTTTTTAGGAAAAAGGTTATAAGATTGTTCCTACACAGATCATTCCCTGTCCAGGTTGATGTTGAACCATGGATCCAGCCACGTAGGTGCGTTGAAAATCTCATCTCCGGTCGGTAATTTATCTATCTAGGTTCTTAATTGTGGTTTTAGTTGTCCACTATGGTTGGAAGGAATCTGTGAATAGAACCTACTATCCTTAGTTGATTTGATCAGTACTATATGTATTTCATTATTATATGTATTTCATTATTACTTGTTAGTCAGCTGATAACCATATGCTTTTAGCTGTCCACTATGGTTGGGAGCAATTTGTGAATAAAATCTGCTATTCTTAGTTGATTTTATCAGTTTTGTGGACAGAGATACACAGTGACAGTAGAAGAATATGTTTTCCTATTATTATCATTGTATTTGTTGCGTGGTACTTTATATGTTCATTAAACAATAAACATTGAAATAGTAAATTGCCTCCAATTTATTGCATTTGATTAATCAATTCATGGACCAGATGTCCTATTTTGTCTTCTTCGTTATATATTTTTTCCTTTTATTTCCCTTCTCTATGATATGACACATACAGAGTGGTTCTATGGGCATATGACTGGTAACCTTAAGTGTGGCTCGTATGGTTACTCCATTGAGAAATATTTAGATGGAAAGGAGAAACCTACTTTAACAAAATATTTAATTTCACGATATACACCATGCTTGTTCTCAACTGCTTATGAATAAATTTTCAGTTATACTATCGGCGCTTATAATTTGTTCCAAGCCTTTGAACCTATCATAAGTCAAGTTTGTATGAAAGATTACATCGTTTGGAAAATACCAATGACATTACTATAAACATTATAAGATTGAAAAAGAGTCTACATGCAGGGAATACCTTGTTCCAGTGACATGGTGGGTTGATGCTAGTGGACGTGGTGACAGACGGTGGGGCCTGGGGCTCAGCCACAGCCTGAGGTTGAGGTCACGTGGCGCAGCCGTGTTGGAGGTCAACTGCTTGCAAAGCCCCGCACCTTGGTGTGGTGGAAGCTTGGCGTGGCGGACGTCTGCTCCAGTGAGAAGGCATGCGGTTGAGGGCAGGGCATGCAGTGGATGCTCGTCGTGGCGGATGTTTGCTTTGGCGAAGAGGGGCTCAACCAAATCCTGAGGGCATGGGCGTTGGTTTGATGAATGGATCGTAATCTATTATCACGTGTTTGGCAGCTGCATTGTAGTATGTATTATGATGTCGGAGAAGGCATGGGTGTGTGGGTTTCGGAGTCTAGAGGGGCGAGGGGCGTGGGCTTCGGAGCCCTGAGGGTATACGATGAGGGTTGGGTGTGGGTAGGTTTTTGGTGAGAAAAAAACAAGTGGAGTTACCGGTCACGGCGGCGGAAACTCGAGTTTCTGCTTGCCGAGCGTAAGGTGGGGCCATGATTGCCTCTTGTCTGTTTCTGGCCGTAGATGATGCGTATGGTGGGACCGTGTTTTTTGGATCTAATGGTTGAGAAGTTTGATGGGTAAAAAACCATTGGGTGAATTATTTATGACTAAACTCGCTCTTTTATAGGGTAGATCAGAAGAAGAGGAGGTCTCCTCCCTCGACGGACGTCTCCCCTGGCCGGGCCCACATGACGACGCCGACGACAGTGTCTACGTGCACGGTGGAGACGGAGCAAGGCACGCACATCTTTGAGATCTTTGATTACAGCAAGCTCAAGGGCATGGGCAATGAGGAGTTCGTCAGGTCCGGCACCTTCTCCATCGGTGGCTACGACTGGGCCATCCGCTTCTATCCCGATGGATTCAAGGATAGTAGCACGGGTTATATCTCAGTTTATCTCGAGCTTATGAGTAAGGACACCAAGGCACGGGCCGGCTGTGACCTGAGTCTGGTTGACCAGACCACGGGGTTGCCAACCTCACTGGACATGACTGAGCTGAGGGTGTTCAGTTCCTATGATCTTAGTAGATTTGCTCCACAGACCGGCAACTTCATGAATCGGAGCAACTTTGAGGCATCGCCGTATCTTCGGGATGATCACCTCACCATCCATTGCATTACAACGGTAAGGAAACCACCACGGGTATCTGCACCTGAATTACTGAAAGATATCAAGGCCCCAGCATCCAACATCGCTGAGCAGCTTGGCCACTTGTTGGATGCCAGGGAAGGAGTAGACGTCACTTTCAGCGTTGATGGAGAGACTTTCGTAGCGCACAAGATCCTGCTCGCTGCGCGATCACCGGTCTTCAAAGCAGAGCTGTTTGGAGCAATGAAGGAGGCAAAGGAGCAGCTCGTGACCATTCAAGACATGCAGCCTGTTGTTTTTAAGGCCCTACTGCATTTCATCTATACTGACTCTTTGCCTCATATGGATGGTCGAGAGGGAAATGGTAATCACAAAGATATGTTACAGCATTTGCTTGTGGCTGCCGATAGATATGCTGTGGACAGGATGAAGGTGGTATGTGAAAGCATGCTTTGCAAGGATCTTGATGCAGAGAATGTGTCAGATATATTGGCTTTGGCTTATCAGCATAACTGTGACAGGCTTAAAGATAAGTGCCTAGAGTTTATCACCAGTTCATCAAGTGTGATGGACTCGGTGATGGCCACTCAAGGCTATAAGAATCTTAAGGCAACCTGTCCTACTGTGCTAGCTGATGCATTTGAGAAGTTTATGAGGTCTCGTAGTGCATAGAAGTTAGGGAGGTTGTTTCAACCTATCCATCAGGGCATATTCAGAAGCTACATGAATTTTCGGAAGATTTTGCTATATATAGCAGTATGTCATAATTTATTAATTTTAACATATCATTTGTCAGCTTAGTGTTAGATGAATCTAAGAAGCGTTGGGTTAAATGGTTAGATATATCTTCTTACGATAGAGGACTATCATTGTTTTTTATGTCAGTTCATCCCTTCATCAATCTAGTAATCTTTAGTGCAGTATTTAAATTTCCCTAGCAAATTGCTGGTTTTGTCAATTGAAAGGCTAAGTGTTGTCCACTTTGTCAACATATCAGATATCCCCACTATATATTTTACTCTTCCATGAACATTCTTTCTTGTTTCTGTTGTGTATATTTTCCTCTGAATAATGGACAAGCATGTAGTCCATATTTACGTGTAGTTCTGCAATGCGCTAAGCCATTATCATCACAAATAAGAAAACTTTGAAACTGTCACAATGTTAATTTTGCTGATTGATGAGTAATTACGTCTTACCCATGTTCTTTTCAATTTACATCTTGATTCAGATGCCTAAGCAATTATGGTTAAATAGTAAGTTTAGTCGAAGCACTGGGTCAGTCCCAGTAGTTCATTCCTGGATAGCATTTTTCATAACCAATAACTGTTTCAAGCCTGAGAAGCTATACTGAAATTTGGAAGCTGCATGGTTTATCTGTTGGAGATTGTATAACCTATCTTGTGTACAGCTCAAGAGGCCTGTTGCATTACTTGTAACACAAGCCTTCTATGGCTATATAATGAAAAGTCACCCCTCCCTAATGGGTGTGATGTGTTTTTCTAATTCTCTACGTAGTATCAAGAGTCTCGGGCTCTATCCTATCTCCCCCCTCCCCCTCCGCTGCCCCTCACCCAGCCCTAGCGTCGCCGCCTCCTCTTCCCGTGCGTGTGCAACTAGGGCACCCGCCGGCCATCCCTCCTCCCTGCGCACCATCTAGGACAGCCGGTACCCCTCCCCAGCCGCCCTACTCCTACCTGCGCGTGCCCCTTCCCCGCTCGGCGATCATGTCAATCGACTCCAACGCCTCCTCGGCTTCCACCACCTCCCAAGGCTTCGGCACCCTGCCGGCCAGTTCCTCCGCCGCCGCCCTTGTCTTCATCAACCCCTATGCCACCGTCTGCGTCCGCTCCCATGTCCCTGTCACCCTAGAGTTGAAGAACCCTAACTACGTCAAGTGGTTAGATCGAATATGCCCCTCGGCCAAATTCGGCCACATCGACGAATATGCTCTCGTCCCAACGACCCGGCTTGGGTCCAGGCCGACCACTGCGTCCACAGCTGGCTGCTCGGATCGGTTTCTAATGAGGTCCTCGACTTCACCTTCGAGGCCGGGCAGTCTACACGCGCCTTGTGGCTGGCCATCTCCGCCCTCTTCACCGCCAACAAGGAATCCAAGGTCGTCTACCTAAGCCATGAGTTCCACTCGCTCACCTAGGGCGACCTCTCCGTCTCCGACTACTGCAAGCGGATGAAGTCCCTCGCCGACGCGCTTGGTGATGTCGGCTACCCTGTCGACGGTCCGCAGCTCGTCCTCAACCTCCTCCGCGGCCTCGACTCTCGCTACTCCAACACCGCCAATGACATCGCCAACTCCAAGCCACTGCCATTGTTCGCGGAAGCGCACAATATGCTGTGTCTCAAGGAGCTCCGCTTTGCCAACGACAACAAGAACGCACAGGCCACTGCCCTTGCTGTCGCCGGCACAGGCAGCACCCCTGGCGCCTGCACTAGAGGCTGCAAGTCCTCTGCAGCCCTCGCTGCTCTTGGCAGTACGGGCGGGGGCAGCGGCAGCGGCAGCGACAGCGACAGCAACACCAACAGCAGCATCAGCGGCGGCGGCGGTCGCCACAACCGCAAGAGCCGCTGGCGCAAGGGCGGACAGCAGCAGCAAGGCACGCAGCAGCAGGGCGCGTAGTAGAACGGCCCCCGGCCGGCCGGCCCTTTGGGTCTGCTTCAGTCCAGGACCTTGGCAGTCTCCTTCCCCTAGAGTGCTCTGGCCCTACCCTCAGGCACATACTGCCTTCGCCGGCCCTCAGGCGTCCCTGCCCCAGCCCTGACTGCAATAGCAGGCGCCGACCCTCAGCTGGGACCAGGCCGGCCTGATTGCTGCGCTCCAGCAGCTGCAGTTCCAGGGGTCTAATCCCTAGGTTCTCGACACCGGCGCTACCTCGCACATGACTTCTTTTGAAGGTATACTGCTCTCTCGCTTGCCGCCCTCCTATTCATCGATCCTTGTCAGCAACGACACCACAATTCCTGTCATTGCCCAAGGGTCTTCCTTGCTTCCCACTTCATCTTCTATCTTTTCCCTTAGCAATGTCCTTGTCGTCCCCCCCCCCAGTGCATAATGTTCTTCCAGTACGTCAATTCACTCGTGACAACAATTGCTCCATTGAATTTGACCCATTTGGTTTTTTTTGTTAAGGATCTCCAGACTAGACTCGAGACCCTGCGCTACGCTAGTGAAGGCGACCTCTACACCTTCCCTATTGCCACCAGCTCCAGTGCCGCCCAAGCTCACTTGGCCGTCTCCCCCACCGTGTGGCATCAGCATCTTGGTCATCCCGCCCCAGCTACATTAGTTACTTTACAGAATACCGATGTCATCTCATGTAATAAAGTAGACCGTTCTATTTGTCATGCTTGTCATCTTTGTAAACATACACGGCTACCGTTCGATAGCTCTAGTTCATGCACCTTTGCTCCGTTTGAACTCATTCATTGTGATGTTTGGACGTCTCCAGTGGCTAGTATTTCGGGTTGTTTATACTATCTTGTTCTTCTAGATGATTTTAGTCATTTTTGCTGGACGTTCCCCATGAAGCGCAAATCTGAGGTCTTCTAGCTCATCACTAGCTAATTTCCTCCAGTATGCACGCACCCAGCTCAGCCTCCCCGTAAAATGTCTCCAAGGCTCTTAGTTCGTTAAGGCTCCTCGTGGCACCCTGTTACTCCTCACCTGCCCTTACACCTCTCCACAAAATGGAAAGGCTGAACGCATCATACGTACCCTAAACAAATCCGTTCGCACTCTCCTCCTCCATGCCTCCATGGCGCCCACCTACTGGGCTGAGGCCTTAGCCACTGCCACCTATCTTCTTAACCGGCGTCCCTCTTCTGCCATAAAAAATTGCTTACCCTATGAGGTTCTCCATGGCACTCTTCCTGACCTCGAGCACCTCGGCATTTTTGGCTGTTTGTGCTATCCCAATCTTTATGCTACAACCCAACATAAACTGTTCCCTCACTCGGCAGCCTGTGTCTTCCTAGGTTATCCTGAATCCCACAAAGGCTACCGCTGCCTCAACATCTCCTCTCGGCGTGTCATCATCTCCCGCCACATTGTCTTCGATGAGCGTGCTTTTCCCTTTGCAGCTGCTCCCATGCCGACCCCTGCACTCGATTTTCTTCTTGATGCAGATCAAGCCGAGGCTCCGCCCCACGTGGTCGTTGAGCAACGGCTTTCCCCTCCCACTGCTGCTCTATTCCCTCAGAACGTTGAGCAACTGTGGCCGGCTTCGCCTCCGGGCGGGACCCCTGCATCGCCGGCTGTCCCCTTTACGACGTCGTCTGTGTAGGCTGGACCGGCCCCTTCACAGGTCGTTCAGTAGCCTGTTCTACCTTTGCGGACCGGTTCGGGCAGGTCTATGTTCGTCGGGCACCAGCCCCTCCGGCACCTCCGGCCGGGAGCTTTGGCCTTGTCTATGGGCGTTGGTTGCGCCCTGACCTGCCGCGCCCTGCCCATATCCATGGACCGATGCACACAACGGCTGCTGCTGCTCCGCAGGAGCTTCCCTAGCCCCTTGCACCGCCCCGGCATCCCATGCAGGGCGCCCCACCGCCATCGACTCTATGCCGCATCATCACCCAGTCTCAGATAGGCTCCCTCAAGCCTCCTGTTGTCTGGATGAACCCTTCCGCCACGCACACGTCTGCAATGACCGACAAGTATCAAGCGTTGATGGCCAACGACACCTGGCGCCTCGTCCCACGGCCCCCTGGTGTCAATGTTGTGCCAGGCAAGTGGCTGTACAAGCACAACTTCCACTCTGATGGCACACTTGCCCGCCACAAAGCACGCTGGGTGGTGCGCGGCTTCTCACAGCAGCTCGGTGTTGACTATGATGAGACATTCAGCCCTATCGTCAAGCACGCTACGGTCTGCATCGTCCTGATCGGCATTGTGGTCTCCCGTGCCTGGCCCATCCACCATGTGGACGTCAAGAACGCCTTCCTCCATGGCCATCTGATGGAGAAAGTCTACTATCAACAACCTCCCGGGTTCGTTGATCCTTCTGCTCCAGACCACATCTGCCTGCTGCAGAAGTCTCTGTATGGTCTAAAACAAGCTCCTCGCACAATGTACCAACAGTTCGCCAGCTACATCTGTCGCCTCGGCTTCGTCGCTTCGATCTCGGACACGTCTCTCTTTGTGTACAAAGATCGAGATAGTGTCGCGTACCTGCTCCTCTACGTCGACGACATCGCCCTGACGGCCTCCTCGACAGCTCTCCTACGGCACATCACCGAGCGCCTCCACACCGAGTTCGCCATGACGGACCTCGGCGACCTCAATCACTTCCTTGGCGTCCCATCACGCACTACCCAGACGGGCTATTTTTGTCCCAATGGTAGTATGCAGTCGATCTTCTTCAGCGGGCTAGCATGGCTAAGTGTCACTCAACCGCGACACCTGTTGGCACTCCAGGCCAAGCTGTCTGCCACGGATGGAGCTCCGGTTGCTGACGTTGCTGCGTACCGCAGCCTCGCTGGTGCCTTGCATTACCTCACGCTGACTCGTCCTAACTTGGCATATGCACCTTGCATTGATCAAGCGCATTCTTCGCTACATCAAGGGCACTCTCTCCGTTGGTCTCCACATTGGTGTTGGCTCTGTTCAGACTTTAACAGCCTACTCCGATGCAGATTGGGCTGGCTGTCCGGACTCCCGTCGCTTCACTTCGGGCTACTGTGTCTTCCTTGGCGGCAATCTGGTGTCTTAGTCCTCCAAGCGACAGACCATAGTATCCCGCTCCACTGCAGAGGCTGAGTATCGCGCCGTGGCTCATGCTGTAGCTGAGTGTTGTTGGCTGCGACAACTTCTTCAAGAGCTTCACATCTCCATACCTTCGGCGACGATCGTCTATTGTGACAATGTCAGCGCCGTCTACATGACAGCCAATCCGGTGCATCATCGTCGCATGAAGCACATCGAGATCGACATTCACTTTGTTCGCGAGAAGGTGGCTTTGTGGCAGTTCCGGGTGCTGCACGTCCCCTCAACCCACCAATTCGCAGATATCATGACCAAAGGCTTGCATGCACAGTTATTTATAGAGTTTATGTCTAGTCTTTGCGTCCGTGATCCTCCCACTGCGATTGCGGGCAGGTGTTAGAGATTGTATAGCCCATCTTGTGTACAACCCAAGAGGCTCATTGTATTACTTGTAACACAAGCCTTCTATACCTATATAATAAAAGGTCACCCCTCCCTAATGGATGTGAGGTGTTTTCCTAATTCTCTACATTATCGAACTCAACCCAAAAATTAAATTAGTATTGTTTGTGGATTCCGTTTTATTGCACTGATTTCAAATGGCTTTCAGAAAGTTGTTTGTGACTTTCAGATAGACACTGACGATCAGTATGAATTGTGAAATGATCTGGCTTTTTTTGAGAGAGAGAAAGAGGAGGGGGAGAACCCCTACTGATTACGTATATATTAAAAAAATAGGAAAATTGGTATTTATACCCCTACTAGCAATTCTAATGGTGAATTTTTCAAAGCACAGCTGTTTGGAGCAATGAGGGAGGCGAAGGAGCAGCTTGTGTCCATTCAAGACATTCAGCCTGTTGTTTTTGGGGCCCTGCTGCATTTCATCTATACTGATTCTTTACCTCACATGGATGGTCGAGAGGGAGATGGCAATAACAAAGATATGTTACAGCATTTGCTTGTGGCAGCCGATAGATATGCTGTGGAGAGGATGAAGGTGGTATGTGAAAGCATGCTCTGCAAGGACCTTGACGCAGAGAATGTGTCAAATATATTGGCTATTGCTTATCAGCATAACTGTGACAGGCTTAAAGATGTTAGAATTGATAAGCCTTGCCACATCGTATTCTGTTAGTAAGTTAGATAGTTAGCTAGCTGTTTTTTTCGGTTGTACAAGCGCACGAGCTCCGGACTTTGTGGACGCCGTGCACACTAGTGGCCACGCGAGAATAGCTCGTGGCGAGCCTGGGCATGCAGACGCATGCGCGTCGTGCGAGCGTGGGGATGGACGCGCACAAAAAGCACGACGCGGATCGATCGATGCACTATCGTTTTCCTTTCAATAAATATAGAGAAGAACACCAGAAAAACTACAGCTTCATCGCAGCACAAAACACCTGTGTTCTTGTCCAGTTATCGCGTGAGTTTGAGGTTGAGTTCGGGAGTGTCCATCTTCTTCCCCGGCGCTGGTGATCGCTGGAGAAACTAACACGTGGCATCAGAGCCGTTACACGGTCCAGCATGTCCGCCCCACATGGAGGGGATCGCTCCGTGGCTCCGCCACGTCGTCGCCCATGGAGATCGCCGTCGCGCAGACAGCGCAATGGTGGCGGTGGCAAGCGGGTGGTGGAACGCATCGTGGAGTGGATGGCGTCGGCAGGCCCAGCGAGCTACCCCGTCCTGACCAAGACCAACTACAGCGATTGGGCCCTACTGATGAAGATCAAGCTGCAAGCCCGGAGCCTTTGGCGCGCCATTGATCCAGGAGTCAACGTCAGCGAGCCGGAGGACAGGATGCAGCACCGTTCCACCAGAGATGGTGTCCACCCTCGCTGTCAAGCCAACTGCGAAGCAAGCGTGGGAGAGCCTCCGAATCATGCGGATCGGCGACGACCGCGTGAGGAAGACGAGCGCACAGCGGGTGCGGCGTCAATACGAGGAGCTGGCGCTTCGGGACGGTGAGGGCGTCGAGGACTTCGCCCTCCGTCTCACGAACATCGTCAGCCAGCTCGCGACGCTCGGAGACCCGGAGGATCTGACCAAGGTGGTCGAGAAGTACCTGCGCATTGCTCGCGGCAGGTATAAACAGCTCGTTGTGTCCATGGAAACCTTGCTCGATATTTCCACCCTGTCCATCGAGGAGGTCACGGGGTGCCTCATGGCGTCCGAGGACGACCCCGAGCCACCTCCAAAGCAAGACGGAGGGAAACTGTACCTCACTGAGGAGCAGTGGCTCGAACGATACAAGCAGGAGGAGCAGGAGAACAACCGCTCCGGCAGTGGGTCGAGCAGCTGCGGGAAGCGTCGTCCACCAAAGGGCAAGTCCCGCGGCGGTGAGACCTCGGAGACGCGTGACAAGAGCACACCGTCGGCACGCAACCCCAACAAGTGCCGGTACTGCGGCAAGATTGGCCACTGGGCCAAGACTGTAGGAGCAAGAAGAGGGACAAGCAAGCTCAGGCTCAGGCCCATGTGGCCCAAGATGACGAGCCTACTCTCTTTCTCCTGGAGAGCGACGTTGCGCCGACGCCGTCGACGGTCGTCACCGCCGGCTCAACATCACGCCGTCCACCATCGAGTGACGAGGTCCACCTCGTGGAGGAGAAAGTCTTCGCCGCCCTTGACGACACCCCGGAGAAAGATCTCCGGCGCTGGATCTTCGACACCGGTGCTTCCAATCACATGACCGGGTCGCGCACGGCCTTCTCAGACCTTTACACAGGAATCGCCGGCACTGTGCGGTTCGGCGACGGCTCGGTGGTTCGAATCGAGGGCTGCAGCACCATACTGTTCAACTGCAAGAACGGCGAACATCGGGCGCTCCCCAACGCCTACTTCATCCCGTGCCTCACCGCCAACATCATTAGCTGCAGCCAGTTCGACGAGACCGGCTTCAAGATCCTGATCGGCGACTGGGTGATGCGCGTGCGCGACGAGCAATGGCGTCTGCTCGCCAAGATCCGTCGCGACCTGGGGAGACTATACGCGCTCGTCCTCACCATCGCGCGGCCAGTCTGCCTGGCGGCTCACGCCAGAGAAGACGCCTGGCGGTGGCACGCACGTTTTGGCTACACTAACTTCACTGCACTACGCAAGATGGGGCACGAAGGGCTGGTGCGCGGGCTGCCCATGCTGACGCAGGTGGACCAGCTGTGTGAGGCTTGCCTCGCCGGCAAGCAGCGGTGTGCTCCATTTCCCCACCAGGCTCAATGACGCTCGGCCGAGGTCCTGGAGCTCGTACACAGGGATCTCTGCGGCCCTATCAAGCCCATGACGCCAAGCGGGAATCGGTACTTTCTCCTTCTCGTGGATGATCACACCATGTTCATGTGGGTCGTGCTCCTGTCCGCCAAAGATGCCGCTCCAGACGTGATCAAGTGCGTGCAGGCAGCGGCAGAACGCAAGACAGGAAGGCAGCTCCGTGCCCTGCGAATAGACCACGGGGGAGAGTTCACCGCCAAGAACTTCACCGACTATGGCGCCGAGCTCGGAGTACGGCGCGAGCTGACGGTGCCGTACACTCTGCAACAGAACGGGGTGGTGGAGCGAAGGAACCAGACGGTGGTGGCAGCGGTGAGGAGCATGTTGAAGGGCAAGAACCTCCCAGGCTGGTTCTGGGGGAGGCGATCACCACGGCGGTCTACGTCCTCAACAGAACTACGATGAAGGGCACCGGCGGCAAAACCCCCTACGAGCTGATGAACGGGACACCGCCGGTGGTTCTCCACCTGCGCACATTCGGCTGTGTCGCCCACGTCAAGGTCGCAACGCCCCACCTCAAGAAGCTCGACGATCGGAGCCGGACAAAAATCACTCGGAGCAACTGGTGAGAGCCCTGCATGGTCATTACGCCGACCTATGTTCGAATCCTAGCTAGCACCTCCTTACCGATGAGTCTAGTCCTGGACTCCTGGCCCTCATCGCTTCATATTGGACTTTGGGCGTTTTTGGAATGGTTTTTTTATAAGATTTGGAATGGGTTGAGTGCTAGGTTAGGCCCACGTGTCCGCGCCTTATGAAATTGAGGAGGAACAAACGTCGTCTTTCTTTTCTGCCTCCTAATCTCCTCGCCTTCCCCAGCGCCGCCGCCTCTCCTCTCTGGCGTCACCGCCTGTGGCCATCCTCGGAAGGTTCGATCGGTCGCTTCATTCGCTAGTCTCTCCTCTCTGCTTGAAATCTGAAATCCCACCTTATTGTCTTTTGTCTCCATCAAAAGTGTAGGGCACATACTAACCGCCGCCGTCGTAGGTAGTCCTTTTTCCGCTCCGGGAGTCGTCCTCGTCCCCGACGCCTCGCCCATGCCGATGCCGATTACGGTCTCTACATGCGCCCCGCAGACGGAGCAGGGCAAGCATTTGTTTGAGATCTTCGGGTACAACGAACTCAGGGGCGCGGGCCTTCGTGAGTGCATCAGGTCTGGCACCTTCTCCGTCGGGGGCCACGATTGGGCCCTAATCATCTTCCCGGACGGGTACAACTATCCCGATGACATCTGCTTCTATCTAGAGCACTTGACCAAAGACGTCAGTGTGCGGGCTTCCTGCAATCTGAACCTGGTTGATACGACCTCCGGGCTGTCATCTTCTTTGTTCGTGTCAGCTGGCCTGGAGTTGCTTAAACCCAATGGGAGATCATGGTTAGGCAGGTCCATGAAGCGTATTGAGTTCGAGGCATTGCCGCACTTTCGAGACGATCACCTCACCATAGAGTGTATTGTCACTGTGAAGAGACCACGGGTATCGGCAACCCAATTCTCTAACAAAATCGAGACATTTCCATCCAACATCACGGAGAACCTTGCCAAGTTACTGGATGAAGATGAGACTGCAGATGTCACTTTCAGTGTTGGGGGAGAGACTATCATGGCACACAAGATCCTGCTTGCGGTGCGGTCACCGGTTTTCAGAGCAGAGCTCTGTGGGGCAATGAGGGAGGCGAAGGCGCAGCATGTGACCATCGATGACATGCAGCCTGCTGTGTTTAGGGCCCTTCTGCATTTCATCTATACTGATTCGCTGCCTGACACTGGTGATGATCATGGAGGGAAATCCAATACTGATCTGACTTGTCACTTACTTGTGGCCGCTGACAGATACGCCGTGGATAGGCTGAAATTGTTATGTGAAAGCATTCTTTCCAAGAACCTGGATGTGGAAAATGTGTCAACTACGATGGCTTTAGCTTGTCAGCATAGCTGCGACAGGCTTAAGGATATTTGCTTTGAATTCATCAACAGTTCCGGTGTGATGGATGCAGTGATGGCAACTGATGGTTATAAGGAGCTCAAGACCACCTGCCCTTATGCTTTCATAGATATGTTTGAGAAGACAACGAGGTTCCGTAAAACATAATCAGCTCGTATCAAACTGTCCACCAGAACAATTAGTTAGAATTGCATGAAATGATTGCCAACCTTTATTTGTTAGAGCAACTCATGGTGCAACTCAAACAGATCAGTGTTGAATAAAAATCTCTGAACGGTTAGTTCTTGGTTCTTAGGATTGGGGATGCTATCATAATTTTCCTAGATCAGTTCATCCCATGCTCTGATAACGATCATCTTAATCAAGTATTTTGACTTTTTAATCCATTTGCTGGCTTAATCTGTTGGTATGCTAAATGCATGAATTGTCGACTTGTCTGAATACTTGATATTTCTGCTATTGTGATATATAACATTTACGGTTTGCCAAGACAACCTCGTTAATTTTGTGCGCAATTTGCCCGGCCTATTTGTTTATAATGGATATGAGGATTGGCAGTCTACAGTTGTAAATAATGATATGGGCTCATCCATTATAAACAAGCATTAAAATTAAGAATATCATATTTTTAGGGGTAAGCACAGAAATTTGCAGAATGCTGCCACATGGTGTTGCTTTTGTCTCCCATAACGCCAAAGCTGTCTCATTTACATTATTGTGAATAATTTTAGGATGCTCATTTGTCTTGAATATATAGAGTATCAGTGTTGATTTATACTGCCTCCGTCATAAAAAGAATGCGATTCTAGTTTTGTTCCAAGTCATATTTTTTATATTTATCCAATTTAATATAATAGGGAATATTATCGATATCTATGTCACCAAACATATACCCCAGCCATCCCAAATAATAAGGCATATAGCTTTTTGGAAAAAATCGACCTTTTAAATATTAGTGTTATGGCAAATGGACCGGCCCTGGCCGATAGATTAGATAGATTAGATTGGATAAAGATTAGTTAAGACATAAGGTAGATTCGGTTAGATATTTCTTAGGGTCAAGTCAATCTTGCTTAAGGGTAAGTCAGTCCTCTCTATAAAAGAGGGACCATTGTATCTGTTTTGGGTTAAGCAGAAAATAAATCATAAAGTGCAGCTCAAAGCCTCCTGAGGGAGGGCGAGTCACGGATCTATCTGTCTATCAATACTACCTCGCAATTCTAGCCATAACAAATTGGTAATCAGAGCATTCGATCCTCTGACCTCAAATCCCACCCCAAAATCAGCCGAATTCTTTTCTTTCCCAACCCAGCTACTATTCACGTGAACAGTATCGGGTGGAAAGCGGAAGCACTCGAATTAACGTCCAACGAAACGGACGTAAGACGAGCAACCAAACTACACCTAAACGAACAGACACACCACTTAAAACTACACCACTCTAATATGCAGAGTTGCGTAGCATAGACAAGCTACCAACCGTAGGACACACTGAGGAACCCTAAACGAGAAAACACTAAAGCACACAACAAAACAAGCAAAAGCAATAAGGCACAAACAAAAAGGCAACTAGGAACACAGATGGGACAAAACAAAACAAGACAAGCTACAAAGCTTGCAAGTATCGCACGCTAGCCACTCAACACACCGAAGCGTGCCTCACTTAAGATTAGTGAGTGAAAAGTATGGGCATGAAGTGGTTGACACAAGACAAGTTTGAAGCAAACAACAACACCCCAAAGACCAAAGAAACCAAGGAGAAAAGACCAAGGAAAAAGAGGAGGAACTAACACAAGAAAACAGCCTAAAACTATACAGACCATACTATCCGAACCCCCCAAAGGCCTAGACCGTACTAAGTTAAGAAGAGGTTGAAAACAGCCCAGAAACACTATAGACCGGACTATCCGGTCTCTAAAGACCGTCCTATTTAACTCCAGACTGTCCTATTTAACTCAGCAGAAAACTGCACTCAAAAAACAGCCCGACACATTTTCGAAAAATCGATCGAAACAGGATCAAATCTCAACGAAACTTCACAAAAATTTGCATCAGCTCCAAAAGATCAAGGGATACACGGGAATTGCAAATCTCGTGAGGTAGGTGAGTTGACTCCGAAAAACCGAGAAAGAGGAAGAACGGCCCTTACTCGTAGTTCAATGATTCTAGCACTTGGCTAGTGAGATTCACCACATCATAGCAAGGCAAAATACTAGCAAACGAAAGATTCCAACCTTGGACAAACCGAAACACACCAAAATCCAAGTATTGGAACCAAAAACGAACTAGAACGGGGAGGGGGAAAAGAGGACGAAATTGAGCTGCTCAAGACATGGATTTCTCAAGGAGAAAACTTGGATTGAATCACGAAATTAAGTCTTACAAGATCCCCTAGAGCATACCTCCCATCATCCTCCCACTAATGACAAGATTTGACTAAACTAGGCACTCATATCCTAGCTAATCTCCTTTCTTTTCTCTCTTTGGACCTTGGCTGCTAGGGTTAGGGAAAACCTAGGGTTTGTGCTGCCAAGATAAGCTCCATGGGAGCCTCTCAAGTCTATTTATACCCTAGGCCCTAAACGACGCAATTACATTAAGATCCCTACTCTAAAAATGCCCGGAGGGGGCCAAACCGAAAAGATACAATCGGACGACTACGATGACGGCTTGATCTTCTTCTTCTCCACGCCTCGCTTGGATGTGCGCCACGTAGCCAGTAGTCCGGAAGCTTCCCCCGGTTTTGAAGTCAGAAACCGGAAAATTTTATTATGCGGGCTTCCTAGGCCGGGTCTTGGCCCAATCTTCTATCTTGGCGAGTCAGAGCCCAACCCACCAAATAATTTGAACTTGGGTGGCGGTTTTGAGCCAAAGCCGCCAAAGCCTCCCTGGCACGCCTTCGCGCCATGCACTCGGATTGGAGCACCACGGTGGCACCCGGCTTCTCTAGTCCATCGGAGTTGCCTCACGGTTCATCGGAGGGCTTACACAACCGTTGCCGAACCGCCCCTCCGTGTACCGAGCTTTCATGGCCGACCGACACTGAGCATTGCCTCCGGTCCATTGGAGGACTTTTGCCTCAGTCCATCGAGGTCTTCGTCATCCTCTACCTCCAGTCCATCAGAGGACCTCCAGTCCATCGGTGGACTTGTGCCGTTGACAATCACTCATCACACCAGGAGAGCAATGAAGCTAGTCTATTGGCTCTCAATCTCCCCCTTGATGAATGCATTATCAACACATCTCCAACCTGTAACCTAAAATAGAACAAAGACAAAAAAAAGCGTAAAACTGAAAAAGAAAGGAAAAAGAAAGAAGAAAGTTGCTCAAAATGCCCAAGAACCAAATACAAGCAAAGAAAAAGGACACAATGAGACAACAAAAGAAAACAAAGCATCGGTTCCTCAAAACAGAGGCAAAAGGCTCAACGCACCGATGCAAAGAGCATGCTAAAAGCTCAACTCCCCCTAAAATACATCCTCACAAATGCAAAATGAATGCAAAGCTCCCCCTCAACTAAATCTCTCCCGAAGTCCTTCCCCTGTGTCCAATACTCCAAAATCTCTCCCCTTGTTGACAATGGACACATCAAGGGTTCCTAGGACTCCCCCTGAACTAAGCAACTCCCCCTCAAAATATGTCATGATGTGCAAGGAGTGTAACTTAAAGAGCTCAGAAGGGATGGAAAGCTAGTATTCACAAGTTCTAGCATGCAATGCAAGTGAGGGCAATGAAGCATATAACAAGCTCAAATAAATCTATCTTACACATATCAAGAGCAAACTTGTTTTTCAGGATAGTTTTAACGAGAAAGCATCACCAACATGAATAGCACCTGGCAAGATAGGCATGAACAACAAGATACTAGCAATGCATATAAGGTGTGCTACTCTCAACCAAAACAGATACAACTAGCCATAAACATTTCAGAGACTAGCATATTTCAGATTTAATCGCTTGTATTATATGAACAAGTTCCATATTGTGCCAGGGGTTATTTACTTGTCTTTTGCCACTTCTTACCAACCAATGCCAAGCTTACATTCAAAGAACCATCAGAAGCTTAAGACAAGGTTTTGGTCATACACAGCCTAGTTCAAGTTCATGCCAAAGTGCAAAGGCAAGCAGTCTCAAACTAGATCAGTGTAACAAGCAAACCCACCTGGATCTTTCTCAATTTAGCACATAAGACACCACTTGTAAGCATTTTGATTCAGATTTCAATTTAAGCAAGGTGTCATAAAAGCTTAGGCATAATCAAAGCAAAGGCATACAACTAGCATATACAGGCATGAAAGATAGCATAATATTCAACATTCCTACACATGCTAGGTAGCCAAATCAAGTGGTGATCATGGTTTTTGATTTGCAAAGAATAAAATGACTTAGCTCACAATTAGTATTCAACAGACTCAAGAAAGCTTAGCTAACCATGATCAAGCATGCATCTGTACAATCTAGCACAAGCAAGTACTAACTCATCATTCCAAAAGAGCAAGTACTAATTCATCATTCCAAAAGAGCAAGTACTAACTCATCATTCCAAAAGAGCTTTAGTGCTAGTGTAGAGAAAATGCATATGATACAATGCAATGCATGATATGATACAATATGCAAAAGAAACAAAGAGAAATAAAAGCAAGATAAAAGCAAAATCTAGACTATAGAAGCTATTCCTTACTAAAAAGAATAGCACACTATCCCTGACTAAAAGGGATAGCACACTCCAAGCTCACCTCTCAAGCGCACAAAAGCGCCAAACTCTAGGGGCTTGGTAAAGATATCGGCCAACTGGTTTTTAGATGCTACATGGACTAAGTCTATGTCCCCCTTCTCATAGTTATCTCTCAGAAAGTGAAACCTCACGTCTATGTGTTTGGTTCTAGAGTGCAAGACGGGGTTTTTAGCTACAGAAATAGCCGAAGTAGAGTCAACTAGAAGAGGAATTTTTCCAAACTTAAGACCGAAATCACTAAGGGTGATTTTCATCCATAAAAGTTGGGAGCAGCAACTAGCAGCAGCTATATACTCTGCTTCTGTGGTAGACAAGGATACGCTAGCTTGCTTGCGAGAAGACCAAAAGACAAGAGAGGTTCCTAAGAGTTGGCATGTGCCGGAGGTTAACTTGTGATCAATCCGGCAGCCAGCATGATCAGCATCTGAGAACCCTCTAAGAGAAAGAGAAGAACCCGAGGAATACCAAAGACCAAGCTCAGGAGTGAATTTTAGATACCTAAAAATGCGCTTCACCGCTTGACAGTGAGAAGTCCTAGGAGAAGCCTGGTAGCGCGCACAGAGGCAGACCGTAAACTGAATGTCTGGCCTGGTTGCCATCAGGTACAGAAGTGAGCCGATCATCTCTCGAAATTCCTTCTGGTCCACCGCCTCTCCATCTTCATCAGCATCAAGCGCCGTGTTTGTACTCATAGGGGTCGTCATGGGCTTGGAGTCACCCATCTCAAACTTCTTGAGTATGTCTCTTGTATACTTGGCTTGATGGACGAAGGTTCCTTCAGGGCCTTGCTTGATCTGCAGCCCGAGGAAGAACTGGAGCTCACCCATAAGACTCATCTCAAATTCCCTGCTCATCTGTTCAGCAAAACTAGACACCAAAGCGTGAGATGAATCACCAAAGATTATGTCATCAACATATATCTGAGCTATCAGGGTGTCACCGCCATGACTCAACAAAAACAAGGTCTTGTCTACTGAACCCATCACAAACCCAGACTTGAGCAGGAAACTCTTCAACCTAGCACTCTCAAAGCCAGGAGGTTGTCTCACATAAAGGGCTTTCCTCAACTTATACACCCGGTCTGGAAACTTAGCACTCTCAAAGCCAGGAGGTTGTCTCACATAAACCTCCTCCTCTATGACCCCATTTAGGAAAGCTGACTTGACATCCATTTGCTGTAGTTTGAAGCCTGTAGAGGCCGCAAAGGCAAGCAAAATCCTAATGGCTTCCAAACGAGCTACAGGGACAAAGGTCTCCTCATAATCTATCCCCTCCTTCTGACAGAAACCCTGGGCTACCAATCTTGCTTTGTTCCTCACAACCATCCCATTCTCACCCTGTTTGTTCTTGAAAACCCACTTGGTACCTATAGGGCGACAGTTTGGTGGAGGCTCAACTAAATCCCAGACATGGTTTCTCTCAAAGTTCTCCAACTCCTCATGCATGGCGTTTACCCAGTTAGGATCAGATAAAGCATGTGACACATCCCGGGGTTCAAAAGAAGCAACATATGCAGAGTGGGAGAAAAAGGCTAGAGAGTTAACCGAAGAACGTGTGACACGCTGGTGAATGTCTACAATCATCCTGTGTGGAGCGTGATCCTGCTGGACCTGCCAAGATGGAACAATCTCGGAGGCCACCTCCCTTGCGTCCTCAATGGGTCCAGCCTCTGCATGAGCTTGTCGTCGGGGGAGTGAGGAGGAAGACATAGGCAAGGGTCCTCCATCATCATCAGAGCTCGCAGTAGAGGGGGCAGGAGCTGCAGCTGGTGCAGTGCCTCCTGCATCACCAACATCTACCGCACCTTCCTCATCCTCAAAGATGGGGTGCCTTCTTCATCATCACCTGAAAGCTCAAAGGCAGGGTTTGTGCAGGGCATAGTTTCATCAAAAAAAACCTCACAAGTCTCAACAACTTGTTTGGCCTCTAAAACCCACACACGAAAAGCCCTAGAACTAGAAGCATACCCCAGAAAAATCCTATCCAGACAACGAGACTCAAACTTATCCAAATGCCCCGCCTCCTTAAGCACAAAGCACCTGCAGCCAAACGCTCGCAAATGTTTGACGCTGGGCTGCCTACCAAACCGAAGTTCATACGAGGTCTTTCCAAGGAAAGCTCGCAAGAAGATGCGGTTCGCAATGTAACAGGCCGTATTCACTACCTCAGCCCAAAAGCGCCTCGGAGTCCTATGCTCATCGAGCATCGTCCGTGCCATCTCAACAAGTGTGCGGTTCTTGCGTTCCACAACACCGTTCTGCGGTGGGGTATATGGAGAAGAAAACTGGTGCTCAAGACCTAGGTCACGACAGAAGTTTTCGAAATGAGAGTTTCTGAATTCTCCGCCATTGTCACTGCGGATAGCCCTCATGGCCTTATGACTCTCGTTTCTCAACCTCAGTACCAGATCCCAACAAAACCAAACGCCTCATCCTTAAACTCCATGAAAAATACCCACGAAAACCGCGAAAAATCGTCCACAACGACAACCACGTACCACTTCCCACTGACCGACGCTACCCGAGCGAGACCTACTATATCCATATGGAGTAGCTCACCCAGATAGGAGGTCATAATCTGAGACACAGGAATGTGAGAGGCGGCAACCTTCTTGCCATGACGACAGGGGTGGCATACTAAGTCCATCTCAGCTCTCAACTTGGGCAATCCTCAGATTAGGCCCATTGAACTCAATCTGACTAGCAGATCAAAGCTCAAGTGACCAAGCTTCCTATGCCACTTCCAAATATCAGCAAAAGGACTAGCAACCAAACAGCGAGTAGGGCCAGAAACAGATGTGAGGTCGACCCTAAAAACCTGACCAAAAGGCAGCAAAGAGCAAACAAGGGTCTCCTCGGCATCAAGAACGCAGCATGCACCCTTCTTAAAACGAACCTCAAAACCTTCATCGAGAAGTTGCGAAACAGAAACCAAATTGAACCCCAGATTCTGAACAAAAGCAACTTCTCTCAGGGAAAGCTTAGCAGAGAGCGAAACAGAACCAACACCCAACACTTTATCTTGACCATTGTCCCCGAATGTGATGTACTCCTTGGTGCTCACGGGGTTGAGGCTGGAGAACCACTTGCGGTGCCCTGTCATGTGCCTAGAGGAACCGGAGTCCATGATCCACACGTCCTCCATTCCTCGATCCTGCAAAGTCAAGTAAAGCGACGGTGAGCAAACAGTCCGGCACTGGGGTTAGTACCAAAACTGCTGTACCAGTGCCGAGCCATCTACTCAAAAGTGGGGTAAGCATAATCAGAGAAATCATCACGACGATCAGGGTAACCACAACCTCCAAAGCTTGAACCCTCGAAAGCTCTCTCAAAGCCTCGGTCACGAGGTCCATAGCCGCGCTGAAAACAACTAGAAGCTCGGCCGGTAAAGCATCTCTCACCACTAGGAGCACGGGCCTAAAGGCCGCCTCCTCTCTCACCATCAGCAAAGCGGTCTCTCCTCTCACCGCGGTGGGGAGGATCTTGCCTACCACCCTGGTAGAACTGATCCTGGTTGCCCCAAGCTCTCTTCTGCCTCTCAACCCGCTTTCCCCTGAAGCAAAACTCCTCTAGGTGGCCATTCCGCTGGCAAAACTCACAGTGGTAGACAGGCCTCCTAGGAACTGGGTTAGGCTGGGACTTGGACTTAGGTGGTGTGGCCTTGGATGGCTCAGGCTGCTGGACTGGCTTCTTGTCCTTGGGCTTAAGCTCGTCCTCTATAATCTTATCCAGCTTAGCCTTGGAAGGCTTGGGTGTCCAGTACTGCTTCTTTGGGGCAGCCTTGGGTGGCTCATGGTAAACCCCATCAACAGTCTCACCTGGCTGGGTAGGTGTAGTCTTGATCTTAATTGGGGCACTCTTCTCAGCTGAAGTGTTGCACTCTCGAAACCCAACACCACTCGTCTCACCCTCGGCTCTCTTTGTGCTCTCTATGATCATCTCTAGTTGGGGTTGCCTAGCATATACCCAACTCAGCACCTCTCTCAACCTGCTATTGTCATTTTGCAAAGACAACACTTTCTCTCTCAGATCCTCTAGAACTACAGTCTGGGCAACACAGATATCACAAACTAAAGAGGGAAAAATAGGAGCAGCTTTCTCCAACTTTCTAATGGTGGCATCTCTATCCACCAGCTGCATCCTAAGTGTTAGGCAGTTCTCATAAGTGTCAGTAGGTGCTGAAAGTACTTCAAAGTCAGCTCTCAACTGCTCTAACTCACCTCTCAATGTGGGACAGACCATACACGCACCCAAAAGCGCAGGTCTAGCCCTAAGCTCCTCAAGCTCCATGAGCTGCCCCTCAAACTTTCCCTTCAGCATAGCTAGCTCACTAGCTAAACGGGGGCAAGACTCACACTCGAGCTCTCCACTCAAAGTAGGCTCATCCATTTTGGACTGGAGTTTGCCTAGCTCAGTTCTAAGCTCATCTATCTCCTCTACCCGCTTGGCATACCTATCTCTCTGGTCACCAAGCTCCGTCATGAAAGACTCGCAGGTAGGGCACTCAATCTCACTGGGTTGGGGTCTCACACTCCTCAACCTCTCATTCTCCTCTAAAGCCTCAGCAAGTTGGGCTTTCAACTTCTGCAGCTTCTTAGCTGCCTTCTCCAGTATCTTATCCTGGGCTTTTAGCTCTCGGCTATTCTGCTCTAGCATCTCAAGGATTTCGGCTTGCTCAGGAGTTACCTCATCATCGGAAGAAGAGTTGCTGCCGTCATCCTTGTCCTCCTTGTCCTCAAGCGCCATGGAGCAAACCGAGCTCCTCTTGTCCTTGTTCTTGCGCCTAGACTTGGTGGAGACGAAGCACAAGCCAGCTGGACCTCCTTGATCGTTCCTCTTGTCCTTCCTGTATGTGATCTTCTCATCACTTGAGCTCGACGAGGACGAAGAGGAAGAAGATCCGCTGCTGCAGAACCTGATCTCGGCGAAGAAGGCCCTGTCCCGCTTTCGGTTGTCCTTCTAGTAGCTCTTGAAAGCCTTCCGAAAGTTCTTCTTGCCAAAGGGACGCTTGCCGAAGCTGTGCTTGCTGGAGCGATGCTTATCAAAGCTTGGCTTGCCGGAGTGGTACTTGTCGGAGTCGCGGAAGTAGCTGTTGCCCTTCTTGTAGTAGTCATTCTTGTTGGGCACTCGGCGATGAAATGGCCAACCTCTCCGCACTCGAAGTACTTGGGCCTCTCTCCCCTCTTCTTGCTCATCCGGTTGTCATAGGCGCGCTGAAAGCGACTAGACACCAAACAAAGCTCATCATCCCCAAGCGTCGCCAACTGCTCCTCTGTAACAGACATCAAAGCAGAAAACGAGAAGTTATGTAACAGGGGGTTAGTAACAGACTCACTAGAGGGGGTAGCCAAGGCCAGACTCTTAGAACCTATACAAGCAAGGGAATCCCTCAACTTGTAATTTACTTCTGTGGCCTTGAGCTTACTATAGAGCGCCTCTACTCCTATCGTATCATACCCTGCCGAATCAAAGATTGAGTTCACCTTGATCTCCCATACTTTTCTGTCCAAAGCATACAGCAACTTGACAGCCTGCTGATGATCCGTGTATGGGAGCTCAGCAGGGGCAGAGTTGACACGCAACTTGTTGATGATCGACTGAAAGCGACCAAACAAGTCGTCTACTGACCCTCCCGGCTTCTAGACGAAATTTTCATATTCGCGCCAGTAAGTCTCCACAAGCCTAGCCTTAATCGTCGCAGTACCCTCATGGTGTGCACTAAGTAGTGACCATATCTCTCGCACAATCTTAAGGTGACTCACTCTCTCATAATCCACGGGACCAAGTTCAGAAAAGAGAAAGTTAACAGCCTTGGCATTCGCCTCATGCCGAGCCACGATATCCTGCGTAGTACGCTTAATGACTGGAAGCACCACAAAAGTCCTACTCTTAGTAGCATCTCATATGTCCTGACTCTGGCTAACAAGGAACGCCTCCATCCTACCTTTCCAGTAGGGATAGCCATCGGAGCCAAGGACGGAAATCTTTCCGGAGTAAGTCATCGTCGCTACGGTTTCGTCACCGGTTAAGGTATGAGGAAACCTAACCGGCTCTGATACCACTTGTAGGACCGAGACGTGCGACTAGAGGGGGGGTGAATAGGAGCACTTGAAAAACTCAAACTCAAGCCCCCCCAAAATGCGCTCTCACGAAAACACTTGCACACCCGATACCGTCTACAGAACAGATACGTATCGGGTGGAAAGCGGAAGCACTCGAATTAACGTCCAACAAAACGGACGTAGGACGAGCAACCAAACTACACCTAAACGAACAGACACACCACTTAAAACTACACCTCTCTAATGTGCAGAGTTGCGTAGCATAGACAAGCTACCAACCCTAGGACACACTGAGGAACCCTAAACGAGAAAACACTAAAGCACACAACAAAACAAGCAAAAATAACAAGGCACAAACAAAAAGGCAACTAGGAACACAGACGGGACAAAACAAAACAAGACAAGCTACAAAGCTTGCAAGTATCGCACACTAACCACTCAACACACCGAAGCGTGCCTCACTTAAGATTAGTGAGTGAAGAGTATGGGCATGCAGTGGTTGACACAAGACAAGTTTGAAGCAAACAACAACACCCCAAAGACCAAAGAAACCAAGGAGAAAAGACCAAGGAAGAAGAGGAGGAACTAACACAAGAAAACAGCCTAAAACTGTACAGACCGTACTATCCGAACCCCTCCCAAAGGCCTAGACCGTACTAAGTTAAGAAAAGGTTGAAAACAGCCCAGAAACACTACAGACCAGACTATACGGTCTCTAAAGACCGTCCTATTTAACTCCAGACCGTCCTATTTAACTCAGCAGAAAACTGCACTCAAAAAACAGCCCGACACTCTTTCGAAAAATCGATCGAAACAGGGTCAAATCTCAACGAAACTTCACGAAAATTTGCTTGGATGATCCTAAGGACCTTCCCTAGCAAATCCCAAAAGATGAGCTCCAAAAGATCAAGGGATACACGGGAATTGCAAATCTCGTGAGGTAGGCAAGTTGACTCTGAAAAACCGAGAAAGGGGAAGAACGGCCCTTGCTCGTAGTTCAATGATTCTAGCACTTGGCTAGTGAGATTCACCACATTATAGCAAGGCAAAATACTAGCAAAAGAAAGATCCCAACCTTGGACAAACTAAAGCACACCAAAATCCAAGGATTGGAACCAAAAACGAACTAGAACGGGAAGGGAAAAAAGAGGACGAAATTGAGCTGCTCAAGACATGGATTTCTCAAGGAGGAAACTTGGATTGAATCACGAAATTAAGTCTTACAAGATCCCCTAGAGCCTACCTCCCATCATCCTCCCACTAATGACAAGATTTGACTAAACTAGGCACTCATCTCCTAGCTAATCTCCTCTCTTTTCTCTCTTTGGACCTTGGCTGCTAGGGTTAGGGAAAACCTAGGGTTTGTGCTGCCAAGATAAGCTCCAAGGGAGCCTCTCAAGTCTATTTATACCCTAGGCCCTAAACGACACAATTACATTAAGACTCCTACTCTAAAAATGCCCGGAGGGGGCCAAACCGAAAAGATACAATCGGACAACTACGATGACGGCTTGATCTTCTTCTTCTCCACGCCTCGCTTGGATGCGCGCCACGTAGCCAGTAGTCCGAAAGCTTCCCCCGGTTTTGAAGTCAGAAACCGAGAAACTTTATTCTACGGGCTTCCTAGGCCGGGTCTTGGCCCAATCTTCTATCATGGCGAGTCGGAGCCTAACCCACCAAGTAATTTGAACTTGGGTGGCGGTTTTGAGCCGAAGCCGCCAAAGCCTCCCTCGCACGCCTTCGCGCCATGCACTCGGATTGGAGCACCACGGTGGCACCGGGCTTCTCCAGTCCATCGGAGTTGCCTCACGGTCCATCGGAGGGCTTACACAACCGTTGTCGAACTGCCCCTCCTTTTACCGAGCTTCAATGGCTGTCCGACGCCGAGCATTGCCTCCGGTCCATTGAAGGACTTTTGCCTCTGTCCATCGAGATCTTCGTCATCCTCTACCTCCAGTCCATCGGAGGGCCTCCAGTCCATCGGAGGACTTGTGCCATTGACAATCACTCATCACACCAGGAGAGCAATAAAGCCGGTCCATTGGCTCTCACCAGCCCCCATCGCCTTCCCCACCATGGCCGACCAGCCTTTCTCCGCTGCCCACTTCCAAGCTGGCATGGATAAGCTCATGTTATTGGTCTGCCCGTCGGATCCTTGTGCTGAGCTCCGGGCGTCCATCAAGGAGATCCTTGCGAGGCGCGACACCATCGTCGTGACTATGCCGGCAATGGAGAGGACTGCTGTACCTGCGCCCATCATCGAGGTTCCGCCGTCCAGCGGCCCCTTGGTGCCTGCGGTCAGCTCGTCGCCACCCAGGGTTGCCCGTCCGTCGTCGCCTACAGCTGGCGCATTGCCGCCTGCGGCCGCCCGTCGTCGCCTACAGCTGGCGCATTGCCGCCTGCGGCCGCCCGTCCGTCGTCGCCTGCAGCTCTCCGCCAGTTGTCTTGCCGGCGGCCTGCCGGTCGTTCCCTCACCGTGTACGCTTCTGCTACGGCGCCGCGCCGGCCACCGTTGGGCGGCGCCGCCCTTCGTGCGCGATGGCATCGGGGCCGCAGCCTCCGCTTCAGTACTGCGCCGTCCACTGTACATGGTGGCCGCTGTACCGCGTCGCCTCCTCGCCGCGCCTTGAGGAGCAGTGCTGCGCCATCCCTTCCGCGTTGGGGTGACGACCAAGCCCCGAAGCTTGGAGTTGGCTAGGGGTACTCAAGTTGGTACTCATATCTAGCACCTGTCAACATCAACATCTTCGGTCTTCTTCATTGAGCATTATCCCAGCTCGAGAACGAACTGTCTTCGAGGGGTGGTGAAGTGTTATGGCAAGTGGGCTGGCCCTGGCCAATAGATTAGATAGATTAGATTGGATAAAGATTAGTTAAGAGATAAGGTAGATTCGGTTAGATATTTCTTAGGGGTGAAGTCTATCTTGCTTAAGGGTCAAGTCAGTCCTCTCTATGAAAGAGGGACCATTGTATCGGTTTAGGGTTAAGCAGAAAATAGATCATAAAGTGCAGCTCAGAGCCCCCTGAGGGAGGGCGAGTCACGGATCTATCTACTATCTATATAGCAATACTACCTCGCAATTCTAGCCATAACAATTTGACTAACAATTCAATGAAATCCATATACTTTTAGTGTTGGCATAATATGTATTTGGATTCAAATTCAAAAATACTTTAATATGATGACAATTTTATATTTGTTGATGACATATTTTGAAAGAAATGAATAATCAAAGTGCTGCTTTAAAGAACATGTTAAAAATCTATAGGCCTTATTATTTGGATGGACGAAGTATAATATATGGCGGCATAAGCATTGATATTTTATTTAGTTTTGTTTAATGAAAGATGAAACTAGAATCACATTTTTATATTCAATTTGGACTTTGTGGGATGGCGCATCACTTTCAGAGTATAAAGGTGGCGCTGCTGGAACCTGGAACAATTATCATGGCCACCAGCCAGCCATCACTAAACTGATGAAACAAGTCATACCCTGTGTTTTATGGCTGCTGAAATAAGTACAATGCTGTCAGTACCAGAGTTTTTCTAACCCTTGTTCCGGTGCATCTTCTGTTTTCATACTGGTAATAATTTAAACCCGTGATTACTCAATTTAGTTTCTGCAAAGTTGAAGCTTAGAATAGTATTCATGTAAATTTTAACATTTTTTCGAATGTAGTTCATACCTAGCAGTAAATTTGGATGTAATTGCCATTGTCTATGTCAAAAACTAATACGTACACATCTAGCCTGAATAATTAAGATGTTGTTGGCCATTGTGGCCCACAATTTCGAATGTATGGTAGCTTACTACTGTGTTTGTACCTTCCTCTGTTCACATGACCAGACTACAGAGTAGTAGGGTGCCAACAATACGTCTGGGATTACCTACATACTAGCTAGTATACTACATCTAGTTCCAAATGTTAATATGATTATTCAAGAAGTTAAAATAATCAATCAGGTTCAGTGAGAATTGTCGATTTCCAGATCCTGCAAAAGCACCTATCTTCTCCAGAGATTCTTGCCGCATCATCACCCATTTCATGTGAAGAAGGTACCATGAATTCGATGCAAGAGCCTGTGAGCCTGTCGCACTGATGCCGATCGGTTAGAACCAATGTGGTAGCCACGGTTTCTACATGGACTGTCCTGGCAAGGATGTGCTCTTACACCACCATGAGCCTCTCCGTAGCGTACCGTTCCACGGCTACAAGCAAGTGCTGGACTGTAATTCTCATGGAGTCGATGCAGATGAAGTGTAGCAATGCCCTGAAAATGGAAGTTAAAGCATGTTGGAATTGAATCACTCATCTCGCTCACAATCTACCTCACGGAGACTTGACGAGAGCAGCACTTCGCTTTGGCAAATGCAGTCTCACACCGCCTTGTGTTTTTCATTAATATATATAGGATAAGTACATGAAAGATGGGTAGTAGCAGGCCAATTTACTTGGCAGAGAGTAACACCACTTCTCAGTACATGCATAACGTGCAAAGAAGGCATGACCCTAAACTCAAGCCGCCACTAACCACACAGCTAAACTAATTATGGTCATGCATCGTGTGTGAGTCTCACGCCACACCTTCTGCATACACAACATCCCACTTCGCCAAGAAATCACTTAATTGCCAGACTAGGAGTGGAGCTCTTCTCGCCTTTCGCAACTATGCACATGAACTTGCCGCTTCGCACGGCATGGCATCTCGCGGGCATGCGTCGCCATTCAAGTCGGCAAACTGCACGTTTCACTCATGCCAAGCCATTCTTGAACTACCGACTCCACTACTGCTAAATACAGAGGACAACATTCTTATTTTTCTACATGCAAACAAATTAAATAATAACATGCATATGCAAATGACACTGTTAACTCTAACATCATGTCGCGGACAGTGACATGGTGGTGTGTGACTATCTCGCTCTCCATTGTGGACGACGCATAGAGCTCTGGCCCAATGACCGGCGACCGTGAGGTGTGGATGATTGTGTGAGCTGAGTGCCATCCAATGCAAAAACAAAGTTGTAAATCTCATTAAAATTTAAAGATTTTATATAAAGCTTGTGATCATGCAAGTCTTTCGAAAAATGTTATCAATTTCAGAAAACTGACTAAAATTCAAATTATAAAAGCGAAAAAAGGTACCACTACTTAAAAACTAAATGTCTAGACATAAAGTTGAAAGCTAGTATGTATAAAGTGTGTATATACACAGCCTTGGAGGAAACATAAATATACTCATTTTGGAACATAATACACGTTTGGATCCTAAGAAATGAATTTGATTTTAGTAATTATATTCTAATTCTTTTTTTTTCAACAAAGGAAGTTTCAAGAAGATACAAAGCCTTGATATACTTCCGGCTTCTGCTTAACACACAAAGCCTTGGTACATCATCGACCTAAGCTAGGAGCATTCAATCCGAAGACCAGATCGCCATAGCCTGGGAAAAAACGCTATGGCCGCCCGCACCAAGATCTGTGACCCCACTACAACCAAATCCTGCAAATCCTCCCACTAGAGGATAGCCCAGCTGGAGAGCCAGCGGGCTGCCAAATGGATAACATGTAAAGGAGAACAAAAAAGTTTTTTTCTTAAAAACCAAGTCGTTCCTACAGAGCTAGAGAGCCCAACACAAGACTGTTGCTCCAAGTAGAAACGAAGATCTCCTATCTTTATTAAAACTGCGAGCCCATGGCCCAAATAAATAATCCACATTTTCTGGTTGACCAATACTGTAAACAACTGCAAAATATCTCAGACTGACCGGCCAAACCACATTCAAAAAACAGATGATTAATAGTTTCCTTCTTATGACAAAAGACACAGTCTAAGCTTCCTTTCCAGTTTCGCTTAGCTAAATTATCTTTTGTAAGGATTACTCCACGCCGCAAATATCACAAGAAGATTTTAATTTTCAAAGGGCCTTTAGTTTCCAACAAGTCTTTATTCACTTTAGGGGTATTTTTGAGCATCAAGACAAAGTAACGTGATTTTATCGAGAACTCCCCATTTGAGGTTAAGTTCTAGTAAAAGAGATCGTGTTCGTGAGACAACACAAGACCATTGATACGTGACAATAAATCGTTCCAAGCAATCAAAGTTAGGTCCAAAGAGCTGCCTCCTCCAAGAGATGCTCGGCGGTGAGGCACTCAGAACATCTGCTATCGTGCTAAACTTGGGCCTCGTAATATTATACAAAGAGCGATATTGGTCTTTCAGCAGAGTCCCACTTAACCAATTGTCTTCCTAAAAACGTACTTGAAATCCATACTTTACGAGGAAGGCTCCGAAACGTAGAAAATCTTGATTCACCCTCATTAAGCAGGACCAAAAGTGAGAGTCTCCAATTTTCCACTCTACTTGAGCCAGAGGCTTTGAACCCATGCCACATCCCATCGGCAATTTATATAGCCACTTGCTAAGTAATGCAATATTCTTAGTGTTCAAATCAAGGATACCAAGGCCCCCTTGGTCCTTAGGTTCACACATAATACTCCATTTAGTAAGTATATATTTCTCTTTATATTCGTTCCCTTGCAAAAAGAATCTAGAACGAAAATAATCTAACTTATTAAGGACTCCTTTGGGTATGGAGAAGAACGACATCATGTACATTGGAAGGCTACTAAGCACTTAATTATTAATCAAAATTAGGCGTCCTCCGATTGAGAGGTGCTTCCCCTTTAGCTGCTAAGTCTCTTTTCAAAACGTTCCTCGACCTTAACCCAGTCACAATTTCTTTAATAATCTTCTAATGTGAATTGGGATGTCTAGAAAGTTTATCGAGAGGTTCCTAGCTTTGCACACAAAGAGCTCTGTGTATATAGGTCTAGATTATCTTGGGCTGTCCTGAAACAGAACAACTCACTCTTGTGGAAGTTAATCTCTAGACGTGACACTTGCTCAAAAGCAAAAAGGAGAAGCTTCATAACTCAATTCCAATTTTCTGGTTTAAATGAACCTAGAATCTCTTTCCAATCAAACTACAGATATGTCTGACCTTGCTGGCTTGTAGTACTCCGTAAAACAGAGCAAGGAATATCGGAGCAGTCAATGCCGCTTGAACGTGCGTCGCCGGCATCGCCGTCGCTGGACGTACATGACGCCGGCCCGCCATGCCGCGCCTCGCCCTTCAACTGCCGCTGCTCGACCTCAGCTGCGCGTTTGGTGCGGCGCCATGGTGGACACCAGGGCCAACGGCCGCACGAGATTCCGGACCTCAGCAGCCATGGCAAGCTGGCGCTCGATCACCTTCGCCGTCAAGGCCGGGGGATTGAAGAAGCGGTCGTACGTTGATGCCATCCAGGCTCCGGCGGCCGGCACCCATGGTTCACATCCACGAGTACTCGGCTCTTGATGGAGGAAAAAAAAATCTCTGTGTTCATTTTTTACCAGCGAATTTGACGTACAGTACATCTCTACTCGAGCCGTTGGAAAGTGCTGGACATACGGAAGGTGAAAGGAACGGAAGGAACAAAGAGAACCGAAGAATACGGAAATCAGATCCAGAAATCCAGAATCCACAAGTCGCAAGTCCAGGCGTCGTCGCCTTATTACCCGGCGCGCCGTCTTTGCTGCCCACTCCGACGGCGGCCATCTTTAGAAGGATCGCTCATCAATCGGCCTCCACAGCTAGACACCTCATCGATGCCTGTCCATACTACTCCGACACCGACGATGGTGTCGACTTGCACCCCGAATACCCAGAAATGCATGCACTTGTTCGAGATCTTCGGCTACAGCAAGCACAGGGGGATGGGCCACGGCAAACTCAATTTCGTTAGGTCTGGCATTTTCACCGTCGGTGGCTGCGACTGGTCCATCCGCTGCTACCCTGATGGTTTTTCCAAATCCAAAGCAAGCAACCAGATCCAAGATCAGTTCATCTCAGTGTACCTTGAGTTTATGAGCCATGGAGCCCAGGTGCGGGCTTCTTGCGACCTGAGCCTCCTCGACCGGAGCACAGGATCTTGGACTTCGCTGCACAAGACAGGGCCCAGGATATTTGAGTTCGGTAAACCCACTGCGTTTGCCCCGTCGGAAAATAAGTTCATCACAAGGAGCGAGCTAGAGTCTCCAAGGTACCTTGAGGATGATCACCTCACCATCAGATGTGTTCTTACTGTCATGAAGGAACCACATGTGGTGACAACAAAATTGCTGAACAAAATCGAGGTTCCGCCATCCAACATCACAGAGAACCTTGGCAGGCTGTTGGGAGGAAGGGAGGATACAGATGTCACATTCTGCGTTGGCGGAGAGACTTTTGTTGCGCACAGGCTTATGCTTGCGATGCGGTCACCGGTTTTCAAAGCGGAGCTCTATGGGCCGATGGCGGAGGGGAGGTCGCCGGTTGTTACCATTGAAGATATGCAGCCTGCTGTATTTGGGGCGCTGCTGCGTTTTATCTACACTGATTCTTTGCCCGATGACATGGATGATCAGGAGGGATCAGATGCTACCATTGAGATGACCCGCCATTTAATCGTGGCCGCAGACAGATACGCCATGGACAGGCTCAAGTTGATGTGTGAAAGCATCCTTTCTGAGAGACTTGATGTGGAGACCGTCGCGACTACATTGGCTTTGGCTGATCAACATAACTGCAGCAGGCTTAAGGATGCTTGCCTCGAGTTTCTCACCACTCCAGATGTGGTGGATGCAGTGAAAGCAACCCCGGGTTATAACAATCTCAAGAAAACATGCCCTTCTGCACTAGCAGACGCATATGAGAAGGCAATGGCAAAACTTAAGTAGCTCATCTCAAGGTCCAAATAGCTGCGGTATTATGGACTTATTCATTACAAATTAGATTTTAGGAGCTCAATATAAGATGAATCGAAGGCCGGTCTACTGGAGCTCATCTCAAGTTTTACTCTCCTATACTCAATATGCTTGTCTGTTTAAAAAGTACAAACTTGTTATTCCTGCTATATAACATTTTTTTGCAAGTCGGATACGAAACTTCCATTACTTTTTCGTACTTATAAACAATGCATACACAGGTGGTATATTTTCAGTCGCAATGCTGTTATGGTTTTATTCATGACAAATTAAATTTTAGCATAAGACCAATATACTATCGATAGTTATCATTAGAAATAAGAAATAACTTTGACAGCTTCTGTTATCATTAAATTTGTACATGCCAGTGGCAGTCTGGTACTTTGGTATCTTCAATCTTTAGATTTGGAGGTTTTCATGTGTTTTAAATATATACTCAAATATTCAGATTCAAAATTTTTAGGTAATGAAACTAGTATATAACAATTCATAATAAATTATGAGAAATACTACTCTTATCAATTGTGGTTTTAGAGCGGAACAGCTGTATGTGTAATTTGTTAAAAGCTTTTGGCTCCAAATTTGTTTTATTGCCCTGACTCAGAGATCTTGTATGGCATTGTCGTTGTGACTATTTATGGTGCTGTTTTATGTGTTAGATTGATTAGTTTCACTCAAAATGATATATGCACTGGAAAGTAAATATGGCCACGCCCACCAATATAAAATATTTCTAATGTCTCACAAACTGTGTCTCTATGCATCTTTCTGTCATTCTGTGATACTGGTCAGTCAATGTTGACACTTAGTTGTGAGTTAGTTTCAACTTGTGGCACTAGATTTGTACTGATGAGCAACCAATACAGAGAGGATGCAGCTTATCTTTCAAGAAACACACATGGGGAACCCAATTTATCTTTTATGTTTCTTTAGATACCAGGTCATGATTTTGTTGGATAAATGTTATATATAGGAAGTAGCTCATATAGTTATGTATGCTATATAGTCCAGATTTTTTTTACGCTACTCATTGCCCTGGCACTTTGTCTAGCTCCTCGCGTGGCCTGCTATAGAAACACATTAGAATGACATTCAAATATGAACTTTGACCTGCGATAGAAAACATTATGGCAAAGATTTATGTCAAGATGATGTGGTATATCGTACAATTTGTGTTATTTATTTGAAAAGATTGCTGATCATGGGCCAGCTTGTAGGATATTTAAAATCAGCTAGACCTATATGTTTTCTTATAAGTTTGATCATTTAAGCGGTCTTTCTGTATGGAGCTGGCACTTGTCAGCGTGTTCGTGCATCAACAAGGCGATCGTTCATCTCAGTTATTGTATTCTCACTAGGTCCAATGCACTTTGCACTTAGGGTACGCATGGTTATCTCTGACTGAATACGTATCAACTGGACTTCAGAGATAAGAAAAAGCATAAATATTATTGTTCATAATATTGTGAACATTTTGGTCATTTTGTGGCGCTTCTTCGTAATTAATGTGCGTATTATGAATTCTATTTCTGCCAATAGAGTTACGTGGTGGCATTTTGTAGAAAGTATTGTGAATTCTTCTAGGCAAAACATTGCTGATTTTGTCACACGGTGTTATCTGTTTGTGGATTGGATTAGAGCCAACGGTAAGGGATGCATGTTGAAATAAGTACAACGCTGTCAGCGCAAGAGTTTTTCTAACCCTTGTTGCGGTGCATCTTCTGTTTTGATACTGGTAATTTAAGCCCATGATTGCTCTTCTCAGTTTGTTTTATTTCTGTGCAGTTGAAACTTACAAGGATTTGATCAGTTTTGTACTGTGTTTGTACCTTCCTCTGTTCACATGAACGGACTACAGAGTAGTAGAGTGCCAACTGCCAACAATACGTCTGGGATTACCTACATACTAGTATACATCTAATTTCAAATGTTCATATGATTATTCAAGAAGTTAAAATAATCAATCAGATTCAGTGAGAATTGTCGATTTCCAGATCCTGCAAAAGCACATGTCTTCTCCAGAGATTCTTGCTGCATCATCATCAATTCATCACCCATTTCATGTGAAGAAGGTACCATGAAATCGATGCAAGAGCCTGTGAGCCTGTTGTACTGATGCCGATCGGTTAGAACCAATGTGGTAGCCACGGTTTCCACATGGAGTGTCGTGGCAAGGATGTGCTCTTACACCACCATGAGCCTCTCCATAGCATACCTTTCCGCGGCTATAAGCAAGTGCTGGACTGTAATTCTCTGATCTCATCCAGTGCCCACCTGATCCATGGCGGACATGGAGTCGGCGCAGATGAAGTGTAGCAATGCCGTGAAAATGGAAGTTAAGGCCTCATGTGTTGGAATTGAATCACTCAACTCACTCACAATCTCCCTCACGGAGACTTGACGAGAGAAGCACTTTGCTTTGGCCAATGCTGTCTCACACTGCCTACAAACTCTGTTGAGCCCCTTGCCTCTTCTCTATCTCTCGCACACGTTCACGAACACCGGCCAGCTCTCGCGCTCACGAATTTGCTCGGCTGATGGAGGAAGAAGATGAACAGTGCACACACTCAATTCCGGCAAACGCCACGGCCAAAGCTTTTGCCTTGTATCTTGGCATTCGATTAGCTTCAGGACAAATACAATGGAGGGGCTACACGGGTTCTTATAGCCCGACATGCACACAACGCCGGTGCTCTACTCTCCCGCGCCAGCCGGGCTTGCCATGACTGCGCCCACTTGTCCGAGCTTCGCGTTCCGCCCGTTGTAGTGGCCAATCTTCCGCGCGATCCTCTCCACGGCGTCCTCCACTCCGCCATCCTTCACGCCCAAGCAATGACTCGATCAATCCGTGCGCCGATCGCCAATCCTCGTGCGCACTTGACTCAGACTCTTTACCGGCCGGCTCGACGTCGCGCTCCCCGCGAGCTGCTCCGCACTCTCCGCGTCGACCACACACACGTGCCCACACCAAGACCTAGACCTAGACCACGCATTCCGTGTGCAACCACTGCGCCTGTCACGCTGCTCAACCGTGAGCACTGGCGTCGGCACACACGCCCGTGCATTCAACATGACCCGTACTGGCGCGCCATGGATACACATACCGGCGCGTTTATTTCTAACATTGCCCCTCCTAAACGCGACATGGCGCCATCCTCCCACCGTTGCGATTCCCGGCGCCGCCACGCCATCACAAGAGCGTTGCGTCTCGTCCGCGTCTCGTCCGCCACGCCTGTCACGCAGCGCGGCCTCCTTCTTCGTCACCTTGCGATCACGATAATCACGGGCAATGTGTCCTAGTCTGCCGCACTCGAAGCACCGCGGCCGCCCGCATTGTCGACTCCGCCTCGAGCACATGCTACTCGCATCGTCGTCGTCATCACTCCCGTCGTCGTCATCATCCGCGCGGCCGCCATTTCCTCCGTTGCCGCCGTCACGGCTTCCGTCTCCGCCGCTGCTGCCGTGCGTCACCGCCGCGCCTCTGCTCCTTGTTCCACTGCCGGTGCCGCGCCTCCCACTGCTCCTCGGTGAGATAGAGGCACCCGACATCCACCACTTCTGCAGCTTCCTCGTCGTCGGCTTGCTCCGCCACACGCAGCCGCCCGACGGGTTCCTCCATCATCATCTTTTTTGGTTGAGGAGCATCTCAATGGAGACTGCTACCTGCTTCCATTTCTTCGGGACCACGCGCAACACCTTGAGTACCATGCGGCCATCCTTGATCTCAATGGAGACCGCCTTTATTGTAATTTTTGTTTTGTGTCTCCTTTTTGCTCCTTGAATGACTTCCCTTTTTTGGGTTTTTTAATTTATCAGTAGGGGGCAACCCCTCCTGTTTCCAAAAAAAATGGCAGGCAACCATGAGGCGTGGATGATTGTGTGAGCTGAGTGCCTCCCCTCGTAGATCCAAGGGTACAAGGCTTCAAATAAAACATCGAATGCAAATACAAAGTTGTAAATTTCGTTGAAATTTAAAAATTTTATATGAAGCTTGTCATCATGCAAGTGTTTCGAAAAAGGTTGTCAATTTCAGAAAATAGACTAAAATTCAAATTATGAAAGCGAAAAAGGTACCATTACTTAAAAGCCAAATGTCTAAACATAATAAATTATATAAAAAGCTAGTTTGTATAAAGTGTGCATACACAACCTTGGAGGGAACATAAATATATGAGGCTTTGGTGTTTATACCCTCACTTTAGAGTCTAATAGTGATTTTGCCCTCACTTTTTAAACTTTGTGAATTTACCCCTACGTTTTCAAATTGAAGATAGAGTTTACCACTATTTTCTTGACAATATCAATTTTGATGCTAAAACGTCATCACACCCATATGATTTTGCTTCTATTTTTTTTAATGTATTGTTATAATACCTCTATTCGTGCTGGTGCCGGCTGGTTGCGCCTAGGAAGTTGTGTCGTTGCCACAGGGTCACCCCATGCCGCACCGCACGCAGGTGATGTCGCGCCCAAGTTTTCACCTGTATGACTCCAATGAGTTATGGGTGAAAGGATAAGGGGCATTCTTGCATATTATCCTATTTCGAAAGGTTTTTATATTTGTTTTTAGCGGTTTAGTCTAGCTGCATCTACAAGGATTAGAAATAGGGGTATACATAGTCTTCGTTTTGAAAATATAGGGGTAAAATCACAAAGTTCTAAAAACGAGGGTAAAAACACTATCGGAGTTGCTACTAAGAGTATAAACATCAATCTTCCTATGTATATATACTCATTTCGGAACATAATACACTTTTGGATCCTAAGAAATGAATTTGGTTCTAGTAATTAAATTCTAATTCCGCTTGGAACTGAATTTAATAGAAGCTAATCATTCAATTCCAATTTTCTTGTTTGCCTGAACCTAGAATCTCTTTCCAACCAAACTACAGATGTCTGACGGACGTCGCTGGCTTGTAGTTGTAGTAAAACAGACCAAGGAATATCGGAGCAATCAATGCCACTGGAACGCGCGATGCCGGCATCGTCGTCGCTGGACATGAGTACATGACGCCGGCCCGCCATGCCGCTGCTCGACCTCGGCTGCGCGTTTGGGGCCAACGGCCGCACGAGATCCAGAACTCGGCCGCACAAAAGGAAAAAAAAAAACTAACAGAGGAACATACTGAAGGGGAAAGGAACGGAAGGAATAAAGAGAACTGAAGAATACGGAAAACGGAAAGGAACGAACGGTACAGAGACGACTGCTGGACATCGATTCGGGAGGGAAAACGTGAAGCCGGACGTACAGGGGGGAGAAGCTTCCGACACGGATTGAAACCGCGTCCGCCCGGCAAATCTCCCGCTGTAGCTGCCGCTATCTTCTGATATAGCTGTTTGAGAAAGATTCCGCTATTTATTTCTACGTACAATTTAGCTGTTATCTCTCACTATAGCTCCATTTAACCCGCTATTAGCTGTGGGTTTAGCCCGCTGTTTAAAACACTGCCAGCAACACAAATAGACCTGCTGCCGTTCGGCTATCCATCCACAAGTCGCAAGTCCACGGCGTCATCGCCTCGATCATTACCCGGCGCACGGTCATTGCTGCCAACCGGCGGCGGTCGGCGGCCATGCCTCCACAGCTAGCCACCTCAACGGTGCCTCTCCATACTCCAACGCCGACGACGGTGTCAACGTGCACGCCGGATACGGAGGATCACATGCACTTGTTCGAGATCGTCGGCTACAGCAAGCACACGGGGATGGGCCACGGCGCCCTGGATTTCGTCAGGTCTGGCATTTTCACCGTCGGCGGCTGCTACTGGTCCATCCGCTGCTGGTTCGACTTCGACCACGACTCCAAAGCAAGCAACGAGACTCTCCCGTGTTCATCTCAGTGTACCTTGAGCTCATGAGCAATGGAGCCAAGGTGCGGGCGTCTTGCGACCTGAGCCTCATCGATTGGAGAACAGACAGGGCCCAGGATGTTCGAGTTTGGTCGGTCCACTGCGTTTGCGCCGTCGACAAACAGGTTCATGACGAGGACCGAGCTGGAGTCGGCAAGGTACCTTGAGTACGATCACCTCGCCATCAAATGTGTTGTTACTGTTATGAAGAAACCACATGTGGCGACAAGAAAATCGATGAACAAAATCGAGGTCTTGCCGTCCAACATCACAGAGAACATTGGCAGGCTGTTGGAAGGGGAGGAAGACACAGATGTCGCCGCCACAAGTTGGCAGGGTGTTGGATCAGATGCTACCATTGAAATGACACGCCATTTAACGATGGCCGCAGACAGATACGCCGTGGCAGACAGGCTCAGGTTGATGTGCGAAAGCATCCTTTCTGAGAGACTTGATGTGGAGACCATCGCGACTACATTGGCTTTGGCTGATCAACATAACTGCAGCAGGCTTAAGGATGCTTGCCTCGAGTTTCTCACCACCACTTCAGATGTGGTGGATGCAGTGAAAGCAACCCTGGGTTATAACAATCTCAAGAAAACATGCCCTTCTGCACTAGCAGACGCATATGAGAAGGCGATGGCAAAACTTAAGCGGCTCTAAGCTCATCTCAAGGTCCAAATAGCTGCTGTATTATGGAGTCATTTATTACAAATTTGATTTTAGGAGCTCAGTATTAGATGAATCGAAGGACGGTCAAGCTAGTTCTTACTGGAGCTCATCTCAAGTTTTACTATCCTATACTCAATATGCTTGTCTGTCTACAAATTCGTTATTCCTGCTATATATAACATTTTTACAAAATTTGCATTTCTTTTTTGTACTTATAAACAATGCATACACAGGTAGCCTATTTTCGCTAGCAATGCTGTTATGGTTTCATTCATTAGAAACTTAATTTTTGCATATGACCAAAATGATATCTATAGTTATCATTAAAAATAAGAAATAGCTTTGAGAGTCGCTGTTTTACATCCATAATCATTAATTCTGTCATTTGTACGTGCTAATGGCCGTCTGGTACTCTGGTATATTCGATCTTGTGCCTGGTTTTGATGGTTTTCATGTGTTTTAAATATATACTCAAATAAGCAAGATTATTTGGATTCAAAATTTTTAGGTAATGAAACTAGTATGTAACAAATCATGATAAAGTATTATAAATACTACCCTTATTAATAAGTGTGGTTTTGGAGGAGAACAGCTGATTCGACAACACAATAGCTGTATTTGTTAAATGTGTAATTTGTTAAAAGCTACTTTATCGTTGGCTCCAAATTTGTTTTATTGCTCTGTTTGCTGTAATTTGTTTTATTGCAATATGTCCAATATTGCCACACGCACCAATATGTGTCACACAAACTGTGTTTTTATGAATCATCCTTCTGTCATAGTGTCATTCTGTGATACTAGTCAGTCCACGTTGACACTTAGTTGTTAGTTAGTTTCATCTTGTGGCCCTAGATTTGTACTAACGAGCAACCAATACAGAGAGGATGCAGTTCATCTTTCACGAAGTACATTTTTTTAAAGGAAGCTTTATTGATGTTAGTCAATTCTGTCATGGTGATACAATTACACTAAGAAGCATTTCGACCTCTACACAACTAGGTATACACAACTAAGACAAAAGAAAAAAGGAAAGAAAGACACGATAAAAGCTATCATATCGCAGTAAACTACACAGCACAACTTAGCCTTCAGAACCAGCCACCATCAGAGCAACACTTAGATCCTGAAAAGGCCCTCCAACAACATCTCCAAGGAGAACACCATACACTCACACACCATCGTTGAGATAGTCCAACCAATTAAGGCCAGACCCTAGGTTTTCATCACAAAGAGCAAAATCCTCGAATTTCAAACAAAGGCTTGAACAAGACTTTTGTTAGATACAACCAACTAAGGTCAAACATAGGGATTTCTCCCTAAAATCGAAGAAAACGATACACACGAGTACCACCATATCGGGAAACCCAAATATCGCCACAACCCTCAAACCGAGCTGGTACTTCCTTAGTCTTACATATAACAACAATCACAAACTCTACAATAAACAAACGATCCTTAGATAAGGAGCTCTACGATGATGACTGATTCGCGAAAAAGCCAAAAGGCACACAAAATCAAGTCCGTAGAATCTAAAGATGGGATGCATTGTCCAAGTTAGAGATGTTGCCACTAGATGCTAAGATGATAAACGTCACAAAGCATGACTGGATAACACTAGCAAGTTATGAAGATACTGTTGTAAGGAGCAGATATACAAAACACTTTGCCATCCGACGATCGCCACGGGATGGACACCTTCAGGCCGCTAAACCCACCAATAGCTGGTCACGGACGAGGACGACCAGCTAGCGCTGTAAGTCATTGTGCCCAATGCTGAGGGCACCAAATCCGACGACGCCCACGGCTAGGCAGCCCTTGTCGCCATGGTGCGGGGAAGAGATTGGAGAAGATGGCACTCGAGGAGTCGGGGAGACGGGGTTGGTGGCGAGTCCGGAGGAGAAGAGACACTGCACGAATGGAATCATTTTCTTAGCCTCATCCGACGAATTTGTTGTAGGCCACCAATTAACCCATGGAAAGATATGGGATTTTATTTTCCAATTCCAAGGACAAACCAAAACAGACTTGACGTAGAAAATGACTCCAATTCCGCCCAACTCTAAGGATCCAAATGAGGCAATACAATTGGGGGGCTCTCCCCCTCCTCCTGGATAGACCAAACATCCGTCCACCGATCCCCTCCTCATTTTAATTTTTTTTCTCTAGGACCTAAGTTTTGATATGGCCCATATCTAATTTAAAACCTACCCAATTTATACTTCATAAAAATAATATTATATATTTATAAAAAATATTATAAGTTCATAATATCGATGTTCTGCGTGAAAAAAAATCTAAGTTCTATATTTAAATATGGTAACTTTATATGAAAAATATCCTATTTTTATAGAAAATATTTTAGATTCACCAAATATAATATTCTACTGAAGAAAATAAAAAATATTTTAACTTTGCGAATGAAATATTTTGTGTTCGCAAGATAAATATTGTAGTAAAAATAATCAGATAATATCCTACCTACACAAGACAAATATTTCTACTTTATAAGAAAATAAAAAATATTCTACCTTCATGAATTAAATATTTTACCTTCATATATAACAACAATATTGTATCTCCAGAATGATAATTTTCTTAGTATTAAAAAATAATAAAATAAAATATGTATTTTTAATACATAATAAAACTTGTAGGTGCAGCATTTTGTACAAAGTATTGTGAATTCTTATAGGTAAAACATCGATGATTTTGTCACCTGGTGACTTGTTATCTGGTCGTGGATTGGATTGGAGCCGACCTGTAAAGGACGGCGCACAATTGATGGGCCATATTCATGATGGGCCCTAAAAGAGATACGATAAGGCGAACTTATAAATATTATTAAGCTCTCAGCGAAACGCTGAAACGTCGATCCATTTCATTTTCTGACCGGCAATTTCGGGAGAACGGTTCCATACGCTGGTGGCCGCCTTCCCCGTCGCCCGTCGCCGCCTCCTCCGGCGATCTTCCCAAGGTTCGATAACGTCGACGACCTCTTCTTTCCTACACCTCCACTCCTCTCCCGCAATGAGATTGCAACGGGATCTTTAATTTCATCCCCATCGGATCCATATATATCAAATTCCACTCTTTCCCCACGGCGGCAGCATGCCGACGAAGACCCACGTGAAGACGGCGTCGACGTGCCACCCGCCGGAGACGACGCAGGGCACGCACATCTTCGACATCCTCGGGTACAGCAAGCACCGGGGCATGGGCGCCCATTACTCCATCAGATCGGGCGTCTTCTCCGTCGCCGGCCACTCCTGGGTCATCTTCTTCTACCCCGACTCCTACGGCGAGGAGGCGGGCGGCTTCGACTTCGTCTCGGCGTACCTCCGCCTCCTCAGCACGCGCGGCAAGGTCCGCGCCTCCTGCGACCTGCGCCTTGTCAACCCGGCCACGGGGGCGTCCACGTCGGTGCACCCGACGCTGGTCACCGTGCGCGAGTTCGACCCCGACGGCGAGAACCACAAGGCCTGCCACTGCATGTGCATGATCAGCCGCGGCGAGCTCGAGGGCACCTACGTCAAGAACGATCGCCTCACCATGGAGTGCGTCGTCACCGTCAGGAAGGAGCCCCGGGTGTCCAAGTCCAGGACCTTCCCCACCGTCAAGGTGCCGCAATCCAACCTCAAGCGCCAGCTCGCCGGCCTGCTGGAGAGCAGGGACGGCGCAGACGTCACGTTCAGCGTCGCCGGCGAGACGTTTGCGGCGCACAAGATTGTGCTCGCCATGCGCTCGCCGGTGTTCAAGGCGGAGCTCTGCGGACCCATGAGGGAGGTGGGAGGATCCCAGCCCATCGTCATCGAGGACATGCAGCCGGATGTGTTCAGAGCCATGCTCTACTTCATCTACACGGACTCCATGGATCACGACGACGATCTTGCCAGGGATTATCACAGTAAGAACTGCGACATGGTCCGTTACCTGCTGGTGGCGGCCGACAGGTACGCCATTGAGAGGCTGAAGCTGATATGCCAGAGCATCCTCTGCAACAATCTCGATGTGCAGAACGTGGCGACGACGCTGGCTTTGGCTGATCAGCATCACTGCGACAAGCTGAAGCATGCTTGCGTTGAGTTCATGAGTTGCTCGGAGAATATGGAAGATGTTGTGCTAACCAAAGGCTACATGGAGCTCGCAAGAAATTCCCCTTCGGTCTTAGCCGATGCAATGGTCAAGATGAGTAACGTCAGCAAAAACTTGATTAGAAGAGCACTGCAAAACGCACCTGATAGTGCCTAGGTTATATCATACTCCTCCATCTTATGATATGTTGAATCCTAATAAGATTTAGCGGTGGATTGTCAGTTTAGTATAATAATTTGGTGAACAGCTTATTTTGTATCATCTAGCTAGCCATGACATAAAATACATTAATACTTTGCTTCCTTTTATGTTTTGTGTTTTTATTACTAATTAAAAGGCTGCTGTTTCGTGTAACTGTGAAAATGTCAGGTACGTAGATTGCAGAACATTAACTTGGTTCCTAAACATATATATCAGTGTCACTTGTTGAGAGAGCAGCGCACAGAAAAATCTTCTCTTGCTATTACTAATTGAAGGTTCTAAAAGAAGCACTAATTTCAAAACACGCTAGAAAAAAAAGAAATATTTTTATTTTTTAAGAGATTAGCTTTATTTCCTTTGTTTGAAATCACATTTCCCTTTAGTTTGGTCCGTTGCCATATTCATGTTTTAAATATCAGTCTGGATATACTTTGTGGCTTTGAGTAATAAGGAGCATGTTTTTAGAGTCTTCATTTAAAATCTCCATTTTACTTTTGTTTTGCTTGTTACCATATTCCTATTTGCATAGATTGGCCTAGAGATACTTATAGTGGCCCAACCTAGAATTAGTTAGTATAGTTGCTTTGCTTGAATTACCATATCCTCCGTAAGTCGGCATAGAATTACTCAGATATCCAATCTTTAGACAACATGGATGAAGACCAAAGTTCTCAACGCTTTCCACTAGGATGTGGACGTCCACACTGCCATCCATCACACATTTTGGTTCCCATCCCAATTCAGCTACTGTTGATGAGAATCGCCGCCGGCATAGACGGGCCCGTCTATTTCGCGAGCGCTCGTTACGAGCGAGACGAGCGAGCGGTCAAACTGGTGGTCCCATGTGCATGCGGTCTCCTGCGCTCTTTCTCCTCACGTCGCTGTCGCGGCCTCCAGCTCTACCCTGCGACCCCTCTCAGGTTGCTCTCGTGGACCCCTCGGTTCCTCCACTTGGTTGGTCAAACATTACAACATTTGCTTACATGAAAACGGACTGTTTTTAAACTTCGTTTTTTCTATATAGCTTCTAATTAAGATGTCCACTAACTAAACCGATTTTATATTTCTGATCCTCTTATTTTTAGAAACAATACAAGACCATATTTATATACGTGATAAGTTATGGTTGCATAAAATATTTGTAATAAATTTATAGTTACATAAACTTATCGTGTTAAGTTATGGCTGTATAAAATATTCGTGATAAAATTATGCTTGCATAAACTTATCGTGATAAGTTACGATTGTATAAAATATTCGTGATAAAATTATGCTTACATAAAATTATCGTGATAAGTTACGATTGTATAAAATATTCGTGATAAAGTTATGCTTACATAAAGTTATCGTGATAAAATTATGGCTGCGTAAAATTAAATAAAAAAAGTTATGGTTGCATAAAAATATTCGTGATAAAATTATGTTTACGTAAGATTATCGTGATAAGTTATGGTTACATAAAAAATCGTGATAAAGTTATATTTACTTAAAGTTATTGTGATAAATTATGGTTGCGTAAAGTTATTCCGATAAATTATGTTCTATAAAATTATCGTAGAATAAAAAAAATAAAAAGTAATAAATTTAGGATCAGAATTTTAGATAGACGTGGAAAAAATTAGGATCATAAATTTAGGATCACGACTTTTGATCATAGTTTTAGATAGATGTGGAAGAAAATTAGAATCATATCTTTTGATCATAATTTTTTGATACACATAAAAAGAAAAAAACGGAAAAAAAAAGAGGAAAAAGAAAAGAGAATATGTAGATAAATATGAAAAGAGGAAAAAGAAAAAAAAATGATAACGCACAAAAAAGTAAACAACAAATGAAAAAAAAAAGAAACTCACCTACCGCCACGTAGCAACCGATCCGGGGGCAGTGGCCAGCGTGCCCCCAGACCCCCACGCCTCACCTGGGCCCCACCCTACCTTTGCGTGCGGCAACGAATCGGAGCGAGCCGAGCGATCGATCGCAAAAAAGGAACTCCGGGATAGACTCCTTATGCATAACAAAAGTTCAGGAGATCATTTTAGTTAATTCTCTATTTCGACATCTCCGATTATTTGATCAATACTTTTGGTAAATGCTATCATATAACGACATGGCCATGTAAATCATGCAGCTGAATTAATGCCCTGTTTAGAACTATTTTCAGCAAGTTCCACACTAGGTAATGATTTTTCTAAACGAAAATTCAACCAAAACACAAAATCATGATGGCTAGATCAATTACATATTCCCAATTCTACTTATTCACATATTTTAGTGCTGTCCTTTAATGACAGCACGCGCGTAGTTTAGTTGCCGGCGGGCCACATGAGTAGGAGTACATGACACATAGTACGGCCGGCCGGCAGACATCGGCATCAGTCGCTTTGCATTCTTCTCCGGCGGTTTCTGTTTCGTTTCCTTGCTTTCCCCTCCATTAGCCCCATCTGATGCATCTCCTCGACCTCGATCGCCAGTTCGCCACCGTGGCCGCAAACACTCCTCCCACGGCCGGCCGAGGCTCATGACACGGCGCGAGCTCGATCGAGGCGTCCCCGGCCTACCTCCGCGACGACGCGGTCGCCGTCGCCTGCGTCTGCGTCGTGACGGTCGTCGGTGGCCGCACGACGTCGCCGCCTGGGATCATGTGGCCGAAGCCCGAGCCCGACCTGCCCCAGCACATCGGCGAGCTATTGATCTCCCAGGTCGGGGCAGACGTGACCTTGGACGTAGACGGGGAAGCATTCGCAGCTCACCGGATCATCCTCGCCGCACGGTCGCCGGTGTTTGAGGAGGAGCTCTACGGGCCGCCCGCCACGGAGACTGACGACGCGCACCGCCGTGTCACCGTCGGAGACATGAGGCCGGCCGTTTTCAGGGCCGTGCTCCACTTCATCTACACCGACTCCCTGCCCGGCATGGGCTATCTGGGCACGGACGAGATCAGAGAGTTGGTCCAGCATTTGGTAGCGGCCGCGGACAGGTATGCCATGGACAGGCTCAGGCCGATCGGCATCGCTGCGGCTGGCTTAAACAGGCTTGCGTCGATTTCATGGCATCTTCAGATCAAGTGGGTGATGGTGCCACAAGAAGGATTGGAGAAGACGACAGCTAAGTTTTTGTGGAATCTATTGTCGCCATTTTGACGGAATCTGATTGGTTATTTTTTTTCAACTTCTATAGAACTAGTATAGTTTGAGAAAAGATAAAAATCAACCGGTTGATGGGAAGGATTCCCTCACCCGAATTCGGCCGGAGGCGGAGCAGGAGCCGCGCGCAGTGGGGCCGGAGGCCTCGCGCGCCGGCGGCGAGCCGCGCACCGACGGAGGAGGCCGGAGGCTGAGGAGGAGCTGCGCGCGGCGGGGCCGGAGGCCGCGCACGCCGGCGGCAGCGGGGGAGGCACGGCGACAACGGGGGAGGCGCGGCGCCGGCGGGGGAGGCGGAGGAGGCGCGCCGGCGGGGAAGGCGGAGGAGCGCGAGGCGGACGCCTCTGGGAGCCGGGGCCGGCGGCGGAGGAGCGGCGTAGGGGATCCGGTCGGGGTCGGGGTCAGGGTGGGGGACTGGGGGGTGGGGGTGGCCGGGTAGGGGTGGGGGTAGGGGTAGGGTACGGGTGTAATTACAGTTGTGTTTACTGTAATTACAGTGTAATCCTAGCTTTACATCTAAGATTCAATGACCAAAAATTCAGGTGTTGGGAGGCATTTTTACACCCGGTTGATGTATAGACAGACTCAATTTGAGAAAAGATACTAGTTTTTTTATGTTGGTAATAATCCGGGCATAATGTGGACACTCTACTCTGTTCATGAACAAAGAAAAGTAGAGATATGCAGAAACCTTATAAAAGCCGCTAATGGCTCCAAAATATTCGTGATATCTACCCACAAGATTCACATATAAGCTTTTTAAATTGTTGGAGGAAAGAAAACAGAGCATATATAAACAAATCAGCATTTGGTTCTGTTTCAGTCCAGAAGCGCCCTATCCAGGATGGAATTCAGATTAAACACTTGTACCGCCCGGTCCAATAGAGTCCCATCATTGTGGTTGGCAATAATGTACAAGGAGTTTGCACTCTTTTTGATGGTTAACATTAGACATTTTTATGACAATAAACTCTCACATTGTGTTCTCACTTGCAATATGTTTTCACTTTTAAGATCTAAAGTGATGGCATGACTTGGTGATAAAATACTCTACTAAAATTATTTTCTAGCAATATATCAAATATATACTCCCTCCGTCCCAGAAAACAAATCGTTCTAGGCTTGATGATTTGTACCAAAAAACATGTCGTTCTGTACTCTCTCCTTAACGTTCGCCTATTTTTTTTTTGGGATATGCTGATCCACAAATGCTTTTTTTCCACAAAGAAATCTGATCACCACGAATTTGCATGCCATCTGCCGAATCTGCATGCCATCCGTGCATGCAGGCATTACCTTTGTGTTAAAGCTGGCTTCTCATCCCTTGCGGAGCGCTGATGATCCTACATTTTAAGGGGTATCATGGTCATTTCTCACATGCACTAATCTGTCGGAAAATTTTCAGAATGACTTGTTTTCTGGGATGGAGTAAGTATATCTCAAAGTCAAATAAAAATTGTATTTAATTTTCTCGAGCAGATTCTTTTGTGGAGATGGCTTTAGAGCTAAGCAAACACATGGTTCAAATTTCTCATCTACCCATTCAGCTGTACCCTTGCTCATGTTTCTTTTGCCAGATGCTTTAAAACTAGTCACTATGCTTACATCAGCCTTTTCATTGCGATTAATTTTCAAATTCTCGTTTTTCTATTTCAAATGACCACGGGCAAACTGTGAAGATAAATTAAGCTTCAACAATAAATATGGCTGAAGTTTAAATGCCAACATATTTTTGTTATCGCCCTTTTTAATTTGCATAAAGCACTGGGCCGACACAATACGAAGTTCCCAACAAGCACATTGCTTTCCTCAATCGGCCTCTTGGGATCATGTATGATAATGCCACTAGCAGATTTAGCAAGTGAAAGTACATGACTAGATTGGGCATTAAGTGAAGTACTTGTGAATTGTACCATGCCAAATTTGTTAGAGATGCGTGGAATCTTCACTTGAATTATGTTTTGATTTTTCTACTAACGTGCTGCTGAAACCAGGCAACCCGGTTTTCTAAAATCAGGTAACCCTGTTTTTCCAAGGCTGCTGGAAATCACCGTGCACTCAGAGTACTACCTCGCCCTTGTCCTCGAGGCTTTACACATCATCTTCTCGGTGTTTCACTATAACTGAACCTCGCTCACCTATAAAATATTCCTTGGGAGGATCATTATTATTTCTAATAGGAACTAAACTAGATAAAACATGGACCCTTAGCTCCTGAAAAATCAGTCCTCTTGTGTTTGGCATATTTTTTTTACAGAATGGATTCGGACAAAGAATGATCTTGTTTGGGTATGGTAGTTACCAAAATAATCTAAATCTTATTTCTTCCTGTCTGCTGCTACAAAACTGATGATGAAGCCCTTTCTCGAATTGGTACCGAAGTCCTTTCTCGAATTGGTACCATGAACGTATAGATCACGGAGCTAATGCCTAGTACACGTCAAATAAAAATTGAAAACATGATCTCTCAATTCGCAAAAACCTCATCCCTCTTTGACACATGAGCCCCATTGGCCTCCTCTCCCCTCTAGAGCGGATGGGCATTTGGCCTACTATTATAGAGATACGTGCTAAATGCAAATGATAAATAAAAAATTAAAAGAAAAGAGCCCCGCTTGATTGATGTCTTTTTTTTCATACAAAATGAGGTGTGAGAATAAATGATCAAAGTGTGAAAATATTTTCTTCTTATCAGTTTTAATCCCTTTTCAACCTTTCCTAATCCTTTCCAATGTATCCAGTAGGGACCAATGTGAAGGTACATATATTTCCGTTGGGTAAAAAATGGTATTAGAAAAAAATACCAATTAAAAAAGTCAAAAGACCAAGCTTATATTCCCTAGCGTTTTGATTTTCAACGGAAGGCAGATAGGAGGGAGGAGGTCCCGGTCCCCATCCATACCCACGCCGCCGTTCCCCTCCTGGTCGAACCTCCTCTCTCGATTCTCTCTCTCCTTTCTCCCGTGAAGAGCGCGCCGCCCTGCCCCTTCCCATCGCCGGCCACCACCTCCCTCCTGCCCCTAGCTCTCGGCCCTTCACCGCCGGAGCCTCTCCCTCTCCCTGCCCCACTCCTACTCCATCCCCCACGCGTCTGCTACCTCGCTGCCGCCTGCAGCCTGGCCGACGCCTGCAGTAGGGCGCCCGGCGCCGTCCCTGACAGGCAGGACGCGGGTGTCCTCCTCTCATTCCTTGCAACCGGCCGCCTGTCGCCTCGTCCCTTTTGGCCACCCCGGCCGGCAGTCCCCCTCTCTCATGGTAAGGGGTGGATCTGTTCTTGTCTTTCACTGTCCGATTGGATGGTTATGGAGGTCAATCGATCCCCTTTCATGTTTGCATTTGGTACTCCGTTGTCTAGTGTGATAAGTAGAGCTCCTGGCATTTCCTTTAAATACTAGTCTTTATGTATTTGTCTTTTGACTAAATATGTTGTATGCCTTATTCCTGGTATAGTCATTAAGTTTGGGTTGTATCATATTTGACATGTGCATATTTTCCTATTTACTAGTCCATCTCCTGTTACAAGATGCAGGGAGCTTGCGTTATTTTTTCTGCTTGTGGGGGGTGCGCTCATGGTTGTCCAGTTTGTTTCAGTGCCTGTGGGGGCCTGGTATGGCACATTGCGATCAATTTTAAGGTGGACGACCAGGCCATCTGTATTTTTTTTTTTTAAAGATCACTTCAGTTACCAGACCATGATGGTCAACAAATTACAGGGGATGCAAGATAGGAATTAGGCAATAAGAGGGGAATAAGAAGAGTTAGTAGGAACATACAAGAACTAAGAAAGTAAGAATAACACTACGATGCTAGCTGCTAAAAGAATAAGTCACATGGTTGCCTAAGCTAGTGGTAGCATCATTCCAATGAACGCTACTCCCTCCGTCCCAGAAAACAAGTCGTTTTGGGTTTGTCCTAAGTCAAACTTCGTAAAGTTTGACCAAATTTATAAAGAAATATATCGTCATTTACAGAACCAAATTGATACCTAATGAAAATATACGTGACAAGAAATCTAACAATACTCATTTGGTACTATAAACATTTACACTTTTTCGTATAAATTTGGTCAAACTTTAGAAAGTTTGACTTAGGACAAACCCAGAATGACTTGTTTTCTAGGACAGAGGGAGTACCATCTCCTCCTTAGTTTTCTTCTCTCTTCTTTCCTGATCTTCTCAAATCTCTCTCAACTAGTAACTTCACTGTTATGATCTTGAAATATCAATGATTTAATACCGTCTTTAAGAACTGTGGAGGGATCTAGGACCACTGGTGATAGCTAGACAATAGATACAGAATGTTTTCAAGTCGGTTAGTTGGACCTAGTCGTATAGTGACCGACCAGCCGACTATTCAAGCCTAGTTGAGCTGGTCGTTTCAGAAAATAAATACATAGTATACTAGGACGTCTCCCCGTCTCCCTTGCATGGCTGATTGGCGACGATGACCAGGCGAGGTGATGATCCAGTGGCCAGGCGGCGTGTGCAGACGAGCGAGGAGGGAGGCGAGAAGGCGGGGCGACGAAACAAATGGGTCCTGATCCACATATGAGAAAGGAGATTGTATGACTTGGACCCACATGGCGGCGCGGGGCTGGAGCGGAGGGGCGATGTACGACGGGAGAGCGAGTCGCGGGGGCGTCTCGCGCGGGCGGGCAAGGGGCCGAGGGCACGCGGGACTGCGGGAGGTCGTGGTCCGTCGTGTGCCCACGTTAGAGGCTTAATAAGTAGTAGAGATCGTATATACTAGTATACTACACGTTATATAATTACAATATAGCAAGCATCAAGACACAAGAGTTCAAGATCGGCCCAATCTTTTCCCTATCTTTTTTCAGCTTGTGGCAAGTAACTATACCAGGCCTGATTGCTGCAATACCGGCCTGATTTTTCCCTCTCTGAGGAGCCCATTTGTGGGTCCTGCCCTGTTTTCTCCACCCTCTAATCGACCAATTAATTGCCATTAATCGGTGAGAAATCGGATGACTTCAAAACACTGAGACACAGCACTAGAAGTTGGCTAATTTTGCTTTGGCCAGGACCCCAAGGTGGGTGTGCTTTAATAAAGAGTAGATTTATTGCCCTTATGCATGTTCTGCAATTGCAAGAAGGTTTGTTTAGCATTCCTGGTCCTGTATTTCTGCAGTTGCAAGAGTGATTGGTGAGTGATTGGTTTTATTTAGCTCATTGTATTCCTGGCCTTGTATGCTTTACTTGTGTGGTAGACCTCTGTTCCTATCCTTTTATGATGCCTTTTCTTCTTTTCATTTACCAACCTATTTGGTCAACCTTTCAGATGAAGAACACAACGTCAACAAGCTACTGCCCCCACCACCAGAAATAACATATCAGTTTTGTGCAGTAGGAACACAACTGACGTGGCTGTGTATCAAACTTCAAACAATAAATAATATTGTTACTGGAGCTACTGCCCTTCAGCCCAATCAGAGTATCCATTCCTGAGTTCATGGACATCCGGCCTCTCAATTTCCCAGGTTCACAGGAGTCCATTAAAGATGACCATTCACTTCACATAGGAATCAAGCGGAAGACAACCAGTGGAGCCATTCTCCAAAATCCCAATGGTCAGCATGAGATACGAGGTATACATTCAACAGAGCTACCATTTCCTGATTATATCAGCTGGCATGTCAAGGATAGACTAGCAGGGAAAATCACCTGTATGGTTTGTGGTGAAGAAGGTCATTACACCTGTGATTGTCCCATGAAGGATCGAGAGGAAAAAGTCATATGCATTCTTTGTAACAGGGTTGGCCACTGTCACTTGTGGTGTTGTCGAAACAATGTGTCGGAGAACCAAGCTTGCCGTCGCTGTGGTGAAAAAGGACACTACACTAATAAGGACCTGGATGAAAAGTATACTATAAACAATCTCAGTTGCTCCAGCTGTGACATAAGCCATCCACTTGGAAAATGTCCTATGGGAAAAATTACATGTTTCCTTTGTGAAGGTAAAGATCATGTCCCTGCTCAATGTCACTTAAGTCCAGTACTCACTGTAATAACTCAGGTTCACCGAAAAAGTTTCCGAGCTGCTATGGAACAGGCAATGGCAGAAAAAAGCAGGAGAACAGTTACTACAGATAAACAATCCAGAGAAATTGAGCCATATGACGATAGCCCTGGATGCCTGTTAACCACTGTAGCTAGGGAGGATGAGCCACTAACAGTAGTGCCAAGAGTCACCTGCTTCAACTGTAATTATGAAGGCCACTATGCAAATCAATGTCCCAAGAAGACCCAGCTTGGAGAATTGGAGAAATATGATGTCACATGCTCCAATTTCCAAGCAAATAGGTGTCGCAAGAAGATGCCAAGACTGACCTGCTTCAACTGTGATTATGAAGGCCACTATGCAGATCAATGTCCCAAGAAGCCACAGCTTGGAGTGGAGCAATATGATGTCACATGCTCCAATTTCCAAGCAAATAGATATCGCGAGAAGATTTCTGGAGCATTGGAGCTATGTGATATCACCTGCTTCAATTGCAATGATAAAGGCCACTATGCAAGAAATTGTTCTAAAGAGAAGCCACCAAGAGAATTGGTGACATATCGTGATAACCATGGATATCAATCTAAGGGAGGTAGTGGAATGGCACCTGATGTCTCGAGTTTCAGTCATGGTGTGCAAGACCAGTGTGATAGCATGAGCCCCATAAGAAGGCAGATACCAGCTATGACAGGTGTGGAACTAACGCGAGCACAAAGAGTCACCTGCTTCAACTGCCATGATGTTGGCCATTATACAAAGATGTGTCCCAGGGAGAAGGCGCCTAAAAAATTAGGTCGTGGCAACATCAACTGCCTCTTTTGCAATGGCAAACACTACACAATTAGATGTCCTAAGAGATTGTTTCAAAAACAGAAAAGGATGTCCTAAGAAAAAGAAGCCCAGAGAATTGAAGCTTTGCGATGTCACCTGCTTAAGTTGCCATGACAAAGGGCACATAGAAAATAGGTGCCCTAAGAAGCAAATTGGACAATTGGAACCATATGATAGCCATTATAACACCCTCCCTAAGTAGTGTTGCGGTTTTGGCTTGTTGTGGCCTATATGTTCTAGTATGGTGGAATTCGTCCCATCCTGGTACTAATATTTTAGATAGGTTGGGCTAGTTTATAAGCCTTCGTGTTATATAGTTGCTGGCTCATTCCATGTGGGGACTAAATCATAAGCATAGGGTGTTGTAGTTGTTGACGTCAATTGTGATAGGAAGAGCATCTTTGGACTAAAAGGCTTTAATGTTGTTGCCACTGCTTCTGCATGCATAAATTGGATTGTTGTAACAATTGGGCTGACAGCCTGCACTTAGGATCTATTCCTCTCTAGTATCAAACGTATATGACGAGATCATTCCATAATGTAAGAAAAGTGGACTTTACACTTTGTTTTTAATGGGATTTTGGTGGCTGATGACAACGTAACCATTTGAGACTAACTTGTTTGCTAGAATATCATTCCCTAATGTTAGAAAAGTGGACTCCACTTTCTTTTCAATGGGATTTTGGTGGCTGAATGACAACTTAACTATTGGGACTAACGTGTTTGCTAGAATAGAATATTTGATTTAGTTCTAAGATGCAAAGATGGATTTAGAGAACGAATACCATAAATAAGTGATCAGAAGCAAGAAAATTATAAAGATCGTGTAAAAGGTCAAAGATCTCAAACATAGCAAGGTCCGAAGGGTGAGATCCAAAAGGGTTAGTCCACAAGCAGATCCAAAAGTCCAAGTAATATCATCATGATGGCGAGATCGTTGAACAAATAAAAGCAATCATGGCGGTGGACCGGCAGGACGCACCGAGGTGGCTCGCGAAGCGACAAAAGCATGATGACACTGCATGCTGCCCAGTGTAACCACGGAGCATACGGCCATACCTCGCAACAAGATGATTATATGCTAGTTGTCTGGGTTGGGACGGTTCTATCCAATCCATACATGGGCCTGTTTAGTAGGGTGGCCAGCACCCGAGCCAGGCTAGGTTAGACCAAAGGCCATGTGTTTGGTTGCTTGGCCACCCACTAGAGCCTGGCCTAGGTTGTGCGGAAGGAGCCCGCGGGCTTGGCTCGGGGGACGATATTTCCGGCCGTTCCCCCTCGGCCTGGCTTCGGACGCACAGACCCGCTGGCTCAAGTGGCCTCATTCGCACATCCTGCGCCCCCGGCTGCGCTAGGGTTTCTCCACTCCTCATTCGTGCCGCACTCTCCTCCCTCCACTCCACTCCCAGGTCCCAGCTGCTCTCGCTCTCCAGCTCCTCTCCGTCGCTCATCTTTGCCGGCGTTGAGCCTTTGCCAGCCCTTCCTCCTAGTTTTGGTTTGGTATGGAACGAGATGGAAGGCTCTTTGACACCGTTTGCTTCTGCCATTTATGGGCTTCCCTTGTCATTCTCTCTCCATTTATTCAACATGTCTTGATCCACACCGCTGACTGCTCCTTACCGCTGGGTGTCGACTTTCTCCTCACCGTCGGATGCCCCTCACCGCCAACCTGCTTGCTGCCCCTCGCTATCCGCTGCCCTCTGCCAAAGCACCAGCCGCCCCTCTCCGCCCAGATCTGCCCACCGCCCTCCGCCAATCACAAGTTGACCCTTTATCCGCGGCTGCTCTCCATGGCTGTCGTGGAGTTGGAGGTGGCCAACGACGACATCGTGGACAGTGTGGTGCCTTGAAGAAGTGTGGCAGGGGCGGTAATGACTTCATGGGTGGTGGTGGCATGATGAAGTGCAGTGCGTCAGCGACAGCTTCAGTGGCGGGCAGGGTGAGGGCTTCATGGGCAGCAGACGTGCGACGGCTTGGTGGGCGGCGGGCCAGCGATGACTTCCATGGCTGCCATGGATGGTGAGCAAGTGGGCAACGCACGAGAAGACGGAGAGTACAAGGCCACCGAGGGATGGGGTCGTCCTTTTTTTTTCTGGACAACGCTGATCATAGTTGAGAGAGATTGACTTTGAATGATTGATTACCTGCAACACATTATTTTTTAATGTACTATTTTTTAAACACATTATACTTGATAACTTATTCATTTTAGTTGAGAGAGATTGACTTTTAAATGATTGATCATCTATGTATTTATGTTGCGGAAATTTTATGGTAAGTGATTGAAATGACAAATATTTGGATACATGGATGTTAAGCCACAGAAGATCGGCGAAATACATTAATAGAGTATCTTAATGGATTATGATGTGGATGGCTTGCATGTTAAGATATAATATTAGTGGCCTTCATCTATATAGATATACTAGGTGATGCCCCACGCGTTGCTGCGAAAATTTTTTAATTGAATTTCTAAAAAGATATTTAAAGACCTAAAGTTTAGTGTATATTTGCAACTAAGAGATACTGATGTATGAAAAAGGTGAAAATTAAAACCTAACTGACATAGTTGCTAGTGGATTCTAATCAATGATTTTTAGTGGTGTGCTGAGGTGGCTGAACGTGGTGCGAGAGAAATAGTTAGCGGGTTTCATCTTTATAGTATATATAGATATAGATATAGATATAGATAGGATTCTATTCTCCCTTATGATGCTATCTTGTTTCAATGATTCCCAAGCACTACACCGAATTTTAAGGTGGTGTTAGTTAGGTTACAAAGTTTATCTCCTTAGCAATTCCATTGATACGTTGAACACACAAAATCGGCAATGTACCCATTTGCAATCTGGGCATTCATTTTTATATATCTTTCTATTGCTGTGCAAACTGAGCTCGCAAATGAATTGGAATTCAATTTGTATTGGATTCGTGCCAGCTAATACAAAAGTTAGTATTGGGCAATGTGCCCGCGTGTAATCTTGGGTGTGTTTTTGTATGATCTTCTATTGTTGTCCGAACCAAGCTTCTAAATGAAGTCGAATTCAATGCAGATTGGATGTGTGTCACCTAATATGAATGTTTAGTGTTGGACCGTACAATGAATTCATCCTTTTTGACCTCTTCTAACACACCACCTTGCCAGATTCTAGATATTATCTTGTTTTAATAATTCATGTCGACTCAGATCGAACTTTTTATGGGAAACCAGTTGGGCTGTAAAGGTTATCTTCTTAGCTCTGTTAATATATAGAACGTACAAAACGGAGTTTGTACGCAATCTGGGCATCCGTTCTTGTATGACCATGTATTGTTGTGCAAACTGGGCTCTTAAATGAATTCGAATTCAATTCTAATCGGATTTGTGTTACCTCATTTGAAAGTTTAGTATTGGACTGCAAAATGAAATATAGTTCGGTGAACATATGAAAATGAAGCATAGCTATATTTTTATATTAAGAGAACAATCTTTCACGCGTGAGAATGACTTTACATGACGCGGCGGCATGATTCACATATTTAGCCCACCTCGAGGCAAACCGTACGTAGATGCCCCTCACACCTTGTGTGCATGCTAACATACCTAATACTCTTGTAGTCTTGTACTGTATTATATAGGAGAGACTCTTGTATACTTATACTTTCTAATAAAAGAGGGGTGTGCGTAGAATCCCTAGCAGTTCCCCCCCCCCCCCCCCCCTCCAAAATGGCCAATATCATTTGCACCTATTATCATCATATATACTATGCCGATCAGTACAGTATATATCACATCATGTGCTCGTTCCTGAGAGTCCGTTCTTCAGATGAGCCCCTTGCCATCATCCTCCTCCTCGGAGGCGACCTCGCCGGAGGCAGCTTCATCGGAGTCACCACCACCCGCACCGGAGTTATACCACCTCGCGCACAGCAGGTAGCACAAGAAGTTGAGGACGCTGAGAGCCGCGAGCACCCAGTAGAAGAGGTCCAGCCGGTCCTTGTCGAGGTCGTTCTCCCCGAGCCACCCCGGGCGCCCGCCCCTCGCCGTGGCCCGGTTCACCAGCTCCACCAGCACGGAGCTGAGGAAGAACCCGAACGAGAAGGAGCAGTAGAAGAGCGCCATGAAGAAGGCCTGCATCGTGCCGGCCGCCGCCTGCTTGTAGAAGAACTCCATGAGCCCCACGTTGGTGAACAGCTCCGACACGCCGAACACGAGGAACTGCGGCACCAGCCACAGCACGGAGATCCGCGCGCCGCCGCCGGCGGCGTCCCGGCGCCGGCGCTCCACAGCCGCCGCGGCGGCCATCGACAGCGCCACCAGGCAGAGGCCCACGCCGATGCGCTGGAGCGCGGTGATCCCCGACCGTGTGCCCGTGAGCCGCCGCGCGAGCGGCACCAGGAGGAGCTCGTAGGCGGGCACGAGCGCCAGCAGCATGGCGTAGGGGATGGCCTGCAGCGACGCCGGCGGGATGCGGAAGGAGGAGGAGGAGCCCGGGGCTAGCCTCGTGTCCATGGCGCTGCCCTGCTGCACCGAGAAGGTCTGCAGCTGCGCCAGCACCGTGTTGAACACGATCGTGCACGCCACGATCGGCATCACGGCGAGGAGGGTCTTCGCCTGCTGCACCTCCGCCGCCGTGCACAGGCGCCACGCGCTCTCCGGCGCCGTGTCCGTGGCCACCCTGATGCACGCCTTGTCCAAGAACCTTTATTTCAAAGTTTCAATTTTTTTTTTATCTTCCCGTCAGTTGTTGTCTGAACACTGAGGCGTCAGTTATTTAGCACACGGGGTGGTTCAAGAGAGAAGCTCACCGGAATTTGTTGGCGTGGCGGAAGTCGCTGTCGAGGACCGCCGGATCTCCGACGCCATTGTGGGCAGGATTGGCTGATCCGGAAGGGCAGATTTGCTTCCTCTTGTTGAATGCAGCAACGAAAACCTGACGAATTTTGCATAGTCGTCACCACCAGGCAACCATTTCAATTTAAAGTCGAAAATTATGAGACTTCGTAGTAAATAAACTAGTAAACGACGTCGTCTACGAACTTGGAAGATCTTGCGATAGTTCTCAGTGCTCACCCTTGCAATTGGAGTGAAGATGCTGCCCCTGGGAGGCTTGTTCCGGTAGAACACGGCGCCGGACACCAGGCTGATGAGCCCGGCGCCCAAGGCGGCGGCGGCCAGGCCGAACCCGACGTCCATGCCGAAGCGCGTCTGTGCCCAGACGATGGCCGTCAGCGCGACGAGCTCGCCGGCGCAGTAGCCGAAGTAGGACAGGTTGAAGTAGGTCGAGAGCCTCTTGGCGTCCTTCTCGGCCGCGCCGGCGAACTGGTCGGCGCCGTACGCGGTCATGTTGGGCATGACGCAGCCGCTGCCGAGGGCCACGAGGTAGAGCGCCACGAAGAAGATGGTGGCCTTGAAGCCGCTGGCGCGCTCGCAGCTACCCTCCATGGTGAGCATGTTGCACGGCGCCGACCTGAACTGTGGTAGATGTGCTTGTACCGACAGTAATATCAACCCCTGGTAAAAACACGATGATGAAGGATATTCCATCACACGCACTTCACACACCAAGAAACGTAAGCTACATATGCTGCCTGTCTTGGAGCACCTATAAATCATAGGAATTTGATCAGCGGTGCGTGCTGCGTATCTCCATTTACCTAGAGCAGTGGAGCTCTCCCAAATACTCCTAAATTGGATGGTTTCATCCTGTATGAGTCGGTATAATACAGTCAACCAAACACAAGGATGCATCTTTGTCCTAAAATGATCTCATTCCATACATGAAACTAAACACACTCATATGTGTTATAATGGGTACACGTAGTCATTAGTATCTGTGCCAACTTCTACAAGTCTGCCCTGAAACATAATTTCTGCTTTTGTAATATGTTTTTCAAACTATTTCCAGAAATGGGTAAACGTTTTCAATATAAATTTGGAAGGAGATAAATTTTCCTACGTCATAACGAAACCTAGTGCAATATTATTATTATTGCCAGTACTATTCATATTCATTGACGGTTATCCCTCTAGTGACATCGAGGTGAAGGGGCAGGGCCGGGTGGCAAATGGTGATTTGGAGAGAGACGAAGCAGTGGTAAGACTATCTTCAACCATAGAGTAAAATGGTTGTCTATAACACTGTTTGACACTTTAGCGCTACTGTAGGCAGAGAGAAGTAGTTGAAACAGTGGATGAATAGTGTTATAGACAAGACTTTTTGCTCCATGGTTGGAGATGGTCTAAGGTAAAAGGAAAAATGAGAGCCGATATATTAGGAGAAATGGGTGGAAGGAGAATACAAATGGGAGCAGTAGTCGAATTAGTTTAGAAAAAGTATACCCAGTCTAAAACTACCTTTATTGAATGGGTTATGAACCGGATGCCTAGAGTTTTGAAAAAAAAAACAAGTAAACCTTTCTGGCCCACTAAAAATAGAAGGTACGATCGCGGGGGCTCCCGTCGCCCGAACAACCCACGACGTGTTTGCTCTGACGTCCCCGGACCAAACAGCACCGCCAACACCGACGCTTGGGGACCGGCCGGCAGCAAGCTGGGCAGTAGTAGCCAGCACAGCAGGGTGCAAATTAAAGCAATCTTGCCTTCAATGATACTAGCAATGAAAACCCCTCAACCTCATCAATGAGGCAGCAATCTCCGGCTGGCCCAGCATTGAAAACTCAATTTCATCACCCGCCAAATCTCGGCATCTCCATCTCATGAACGCCACACGCAAAAAAGGCAGGCAGCGACCGCACGGCGGGCCTCAAACTTTTTCCCTTTTTTCTTTTCTTTTCTTTTTTCGTCCCCTGGGGAGGGGGGAGCACCAGATCCAGTTGGGTTGGACCACGGCTCGTGAATCCCGATGCTGCTGTCGGAATCCCCCGCTCCCATGGTTTGAACGCAAATTTGGAAGCTTGGGATTAAACCACACAGATCTTGGTTTGGTTTGGTGATGGTCATGACTCATGATGATGGTGGATCCAAACCCACAGTGTCCCAAAAATGCCGATCCATGAGCCTCCCAGTCACGCCCCCCCACTGTGTGTGCGTGCGACGACTAATGGCGTGTGCGCGTGGTGTGTTTAATAACATAACACCGAACAGTACTACTACGCAGCAAGGCGAGCTTTGACAATACTCTGTAGCTATCTATCAGCATGCAGGATGGGCATGTGTGTGAAGGCGACCTGCAGTGTTGCTTGGCTGCTGCTTGCAGTGCAGGCAGCGACTTTTTTCGATAGTTTATTGAATCAGCTTTCGTTACGCCGGTGAGACTATGCGCAGCAGAATGTGTAAATACATTGTGTCCATTATTCTAATTATTTTTTTTGTTTAAACAGTGTCGCTACCGTATACAGACAATCAATTTACCCAATTTACTGTACATAGTCTTAACCAACCGACTTGTCTATCCAAACAGTGTGTATACACAGGCACAGGCAGTCCTACACCGGGGATGATGGTGGCCGTTCCTCCGCCCTCCGGCCCATCCCCGCCCATGGCCGTGGCCCTACCATGTTCTCTCGTCTGGGCGCCCTTGCTTGCCATGGTCAAAAACAACAGGGAAAAAACAAGCTGGCTGGTCCGTGAGACCATGACGACTCCATGTCCATGAAAGCGACGCTACATCAATCGATCCCGAAGCAGAAGGAAGATAGAAGAGGACCAACCAATGGCGACTGTGATCGAGTAGCAGCTACTAATAAGCTATATCCAGTGAGGCTGACTGATTGATTGATGATGCACTATACTACTTACTACTGATAAGTACAGTAATCAGCGGTGGTGTATGGAACGATATATACGTACCGCGAGCTGGACGGCGGCCATGGCGAGCAGCGTCCAGAAGCAGCCGATGTAGGAGTCGGAGAGGAAGCCGCCGAGCGGGGCGAGGATGAAGACGGTGCCCACGAAGTTGGTCACCACGTTGGCCGCCTGCGGCAGCGGGAAGTGCAGCTCCCCGAACACGTAGCTGATGAGGTTGCTGCCCACCGCCGCCAGCGCCGTCGTCTGCGACGCCTGGAACACTGCGCAGTGCACAGTCCGGCCGGCGGGCGGCGGCCATTGGATCGAGTCATTTCCTTGGATTAGTACGTAATCCAGTAGATAGAAGCACGCAACGGCGCGTACCGAGGATGAAGGCGGCGGCGCGCATGCCGCCGTGGCGCGGGCGGCCGCGGCAGTCGGCGGAGGCCGTCGTCGCGGGCGGTGCGACGACGGCGGAGGAGCGCTCTGCGTCGTCGTCCATGGCGCTCTCCTTGTTCTGCAGCTTCTTGGCGTGGAGTCGATGAGTTGACTAGGCCTGCGCTCCGGTCGAAGCCAATCGGTCGGGCGGGGGAGTGGATTGGCAAGCAAAGCTCTGCGCAAGTCAGCAAGCTGGCAGCGAGCTGTCGCGGCTTTATATTGAAGAAGATGAGCCCGCCAACGCCAAGGCATGTGGTTGAGGTCTTTCACTTGTCAGTCGTCGCAATGTAGCAGGGGAGGGGTATTTTACATGTATATAGTACTAGTACATATGTATATGGGCACGACGCACGTCACGTGCGCGTGCAGCATCAGATACGGCCGGTAGCCGTTCCGCGCGCTCTTTCCCACGCCTCCTGGGTGTCTCTCACCTCTGACCGCCCAAAGAAAAACATTTCCCTTTCACATTCCAACTGTTTACTTCGGGGCAGCATTGGGTTTTGGACAAATCGGTGAAAAGCCGTGTTCTCTTACTTCTTGCATTTCTCCACACGTCGGTATACGGTGAAAATCAGTGGTGCCCAGTGATCCAAACTTAAATGCTGTTCTGCATTGTAATAGAGAGGAGTAGTTGAAACAGTAACGGAGATGGAGGGAGGTGGATCCCTTGGTTTTAGCCTAAATGGACCTTAACCGGTGACGTCAGTATTATAAGTTTTGTGCTTGTGGTTAAGTACATGTTCCTGCAATATTTTCTAGCAAACACATATACTGAGGGCACAATGAGATCGGCTATTTCAAATTATTGTGTTATAGGATAAAAAACCACCCTCAAATTTTGTTTTATGTATAATTTTTCACACAAATAAACAAACATATATTATCCATCACATTGTCCTCCACATTATCATATATCATTCACCGTATATTATGCATTCGTATTCAATAATTCATCACATCTAATGATCCAAGCAAACACAATCAATCTCATATGTATACACGTATATCTCAAGTCCAAGACATTACACATGTATCTCAAATCCAAAAACCATACACAAGTCCATGCAGGCATATGTTCGAACACACATAATACTTATATAAATAGTCAAAAACTTATTGAGCCTAATTCGCCAGACTCATATCAGACACATAGCACCTACATCATTCGAGTTATGGCCTCTACCTCCCGAGGTGAAGTGCTTGTTGAGAAAATCAGAGCGCTATTCATAATGCTAACAAAGAGGAAATCACACAATTAGCTAAAAGATATGAGAAGTAACAAATGAATAATGAAACAAGTGTCCAAGCGAACCTCCTCTCTAGGTTCTCCTAACCTTGGTGGCAGTGTTTGATAAAGGTTTGGCGCATGTGTTCCCTATCCCTATAATACACAAGTTTAGCTAGATTAAGCAGATTTGACTACATTGATCCAATTGCAGCTATAACAGACCAAGTTTAACAAGAGTGAACAAATTTAGCTAGGATTGAATTTATTCCACTACATTGAGCAAATTCAGGTAGAATAGACCAAGTCCAGCTAGATTGATCAAATTTCGATATCATTGAACATGTTTGGGTACTTTGACTAGTTTAAGGGCACAGTAAACCACATCTAGCTAGATTGATCAAATTTAGTTAAGATTGAGTGTTAACTATCATGATTTCACCATTTCTACCATCAACCATCCACTCTTTTGAAGGGAAATATGTCAAAATTGGACTAACCTTTGCTATTGATCAAGTTCAACGAGTTGTGTTGAATATTTGGACGCAGGTAGAGCAGTAGAAAACATGCGAAAATGGCTAAATCAGGGAGGAAAGCTGGCCACCCGGCCAACCCCCCTGGCCGGTCGGCCTAGGCCTAGCCGTCTGGCTTCCAATAGAAGCCAATACACCTCATCTTCAACCTGCATGCACACAACAGACGTGTCAACACAATCCCAAGGTGTAAACCGCAAAGCCAACATGTCAAGTAACGGAAGGTCGACACCTTACCAATCCAACACTTGGATCAGTGAAGCCAGCAATCTTGACACAACTAACCAAGGGCTGAGGAAGAAACACAAGACAAATCCCACGGGTAAGGAGGAAACACACATGCATAACTGTCAATCGACATGTTAGAAGGCTCCACAAGCGTCAGATCAACTAAGTCGGTGCATCCAAGGGCCGCCTGGCCAGGGGCTGCCCCCCTGCTTCCTACATGCAGGCCGCCCAGCCTACCATTTGTCCCCCCTACAACCGCTGATAAGGACGCGCCTATGCTGCCAAATATTTCCTTACCTTTCACAGTACTCTTGTGATTGTTTTCTCCAGTAATTATGCAACATTAAGTACAACTAGAACTATTGTCAAACCAGCATTTCAATAACAGCAGCATATGATAGTTGACAATAGAAAAATAACTCTTTTAGCCTCACGTAAGCAAACAATTCACTGTGCGATGTCACTTGATCCCGCAAGACTAAATAGCAGATTTTAATCGCTGACAAAAATTGCTCCTAGTGGAATAGAATGGACCAGCAAGCACTAGTATCTATATCCAGCAATGTGAGGAGCTAACAGTAATTTAATTACAACCGGAATATGGATGCTTCAGTGAATTTGAAAAATATCTAACTCACAAGCTCAGAATAACTCCAATCGATCACAAGCAGTAGCAATGATAATAGATAATGGGATCAGCTCACAAGAGATGCTAACCAAACCCCAGATAAGTCCTAGCAACCCTAAACTGTAAGCATCTAGGCCCTAAGGTGTGTTTCGGTGATTGAATGACAAGGTTAATTGTTATCTAATGAGCTCATGAGTGCAGGTTTAATAATGAATTTAAAATGGTTGCTCATTGGTTGATGGTAAATGGCCCCTAACTCCTATGCTCTATCTTATGAAAGCAGACGTGGTTTTTTTTCGTATCTCTAAGGCTAAGGACTCTTCTAGAGTCAAGGATCAAAGGAATTGGAGGATCTTTGCTTAGTTAGGGTTTTCTAGTTTTCTAATGCCCGCACTATTAAGAGGGGTCAATGGTTAGTAGCTTGATCGAGTCAATTGCCAAGCTCTTGGATGCACACACAAGCCAAAAAACTAAAAAACATCAAAGGTACAAGGGTCAAAAGTCAGAGGTCCAAGAAGAATCAACAAAAGATCAAAGAGGTTAAAGAAAATCAAAGCCAGAAGAAATTACATGGACTGTATGGTCCGGTTTGAGAGAATTGATGACCAGAGCGTACAATTTAACTGCAAGGGAGTTTATTCTACGGTTTGGGCTCCATGCAAATCCAATCAACAGGAATGTCCGATCAAGTGTGTATGTACCATCTCACGTACAAAATATCCCAAGGGATGGGTTTTGCAAGTCAGAGCAGAAATGCACAGACCGTCCATGGACCGTACCATTTAACCCGCAGGGGTCAAACCCTCAAACTTGATGGCAAGATAGAACGGCATGACATAACTGTCCATGAACCGTACCAATAAAGCCGCATGGGTGAAACCCTCGGACCGGAGGTAAGACAGAATGGTTTTAGCAGACCGTACACGGACCGTACTAAATAACTCAGGGGATGGATTTCAAAGCAGAGGCATTTTGCACAGACCATATAGTCCGGTCTCAAGGGAGCGTACCATACACCGGACGATGGTACAGTGACATAAGAATCAGTGACCGTTGGAAAAGTACATGGACCGCCTTCACAAAAAGGCTAGACCGTACCATCAGGTCTTCTCTGCGTCAGCCAACCTTTTTTACAATGGCTCTATTAGCTTGGAGGGCTATGTATATGGGTTCCTTCGGTTCATTTGATGCTCTTTGATACTCCAGCAACTTCATACACTCAGAGAGCCATTGTGCTTCAACTCTTTGCATCAACCACTCACATACTCACACCTTTGAGAGCAAGATCAAGGGCTTGTGTGCATCCATCTTGGTGAGGAGCAAGATCAAGTGAAGATCGGAGGCTTATTACTCTTGGTGTTTGACAGCACCTAGGCGGACTTGGTGACCAGGGTGCATTCTCGGAGCTTGCCAAGGTGATTGTGGAAGCCCGAAGAACATGGTGTACAAGGCTTGAGCTCCACCTTGCCGGGATAACAAAAAAAGACTCTTAGTGAGCACCCACAAGCATGGGAGGCGGCAAAACACTCTAGGGTGTGCCACAATGTGGACTAGGGAAGGGTGCCAAACCTCTGACACCATAGGAAAAAAATTTGGTTGTCCCTTCTCCTCTTCCCTCTACTTGGTTCTTCTATTGTTCTTGCTATTTCCATGGTTTGCATCTTGTAGTCACCATACTTAGTCTTCTCCTTGGCCAGTATCTCCCTTGGTCCTATGGTCATTAATGTTGCTAGTTGTAGCTTCTGTTGTTGTTCCTTCTCCACTAGCATGTGTAGGCTTTCATTTCCTTGTTGAGTAGGTTAGTTTCATGTAGAGGGTGAATTGGGCTAATTTGTAGTGTCGTTAGGCTAAGGATTTACTATTAGAGTTTGAAATTAGCCCAATTCATCCTCCTCTTGGGCATCCGATCCTTACATAAATGCGTCTGAGATGGACTCTCACACGATATATGGACCAATGGCCAAAATTGGTAGTTAACACCCTGGACAAGATTCTATCCGTCAACATGAGATGCGATTTACCGTCAGTTCTAAAGCTCAAAAGGCCTAAAACCGGTGCCATTGCAAAGATTATATTTTTATCTTTCCAGGCTTACGTGGATCACTGAAAAGGAGTCTGTTTGTAGCCTAGGCGACGATTTTGATGCACGCTGGTCCTATAGGCCGAGTGTAACACCCTGAAATTTGACCCTAAGAAATTATGTCTAATCTCTCTCTTAATTCAAAATCAATTTCGAAAATCTGGTTTGAGTGATAGTGTACAGTTTGAGCTCAACAAAAATCCATTCGAATCATCTAAATATTTCTAGAAATATCCTCTCAAATGTTTCTCAAGCTTCTCCATCAAAATCCCTCCAAAATTTCCAAGTCTAAATTCAATCCAGAAAAAGGAAAATCTTCTCCCCTTCACCTTGGGTCGCAGCCCACTTCCCCTCTTCCCTCTCTCCTTTCTTGGCCTGCCTCCCTGTGGCCCAATCCGCCTCCCTCCCCTTTCCCGCGTGGGCCACGCCGCCCCGGCCCGCTTCGCCTCCTTCCACCGGCCCAAGTCGAGAGGCCTGCTGGCCATCTTCTTTCGAAATTTTTTTATTTTTATATTTATCTAATTCGTTTTTTGCAGAAATAAATAGTGGAAAAGAAAATTTGCAGAAGTAGACTTATACCGCCGCGCGAGGCGGCGTTTTTTAAAAACCGCCGAGTGGCACGGCGATATGATGATGTGGCGGCTAATTGCTGGCTAGACTAGTGCAGCTGGCAACATATTGCCGGTTGAGCCGGCTTTTTTTAAAAACCGCCGGTTGGGTCGGCTTTTTTTTAAATAACGCCAAGTGGTGCGGCGTTTTTTAAATAAAGCAGTATGGGGCGGCTTTTTTTAAATAACGCCAGGTTTATTTAAATAATGCCGGCCCATCCGGCATTATTTTCCCCATGCAATTTTTGGAAAGGAAGATGCCTTTTTTATAAAACAAGATAACGGTAAATTGTGAATTAACCAATACGAGCATGGAGAAGGTTGATGCCAATGGAAAATCGGGAACTCTTTTGGTTTTAGAGTGCGGGCGAGAAAAAAAAAAACAAGTTGATGGAGTACATGTTATATTAAATTGAAATTCCAGCGTTATATTGAGTACGACAAACACAATTGCAAGCGATGCTGTGAAATGCAACATTGGCTGAACTTGGATACATAATTCGACATGGTGACAGCGTGCATGAACGACATAAACAAAGTTGGACACAATTGCGATGGCATGTCGGCATAGTGCGTAACTCGCGCTACAATTGACTTGCCTTAGGTAATTTAAAATGCTTGGAACCTAATAATAGTAGCGAATTCGTCTAAGCGAATTGGTTCGGATAGTGCTGCGATGGGCCTCCGTGATCATAGTAGCCGAAACCTCCGAAGGACGGGGACTTGGGGGGCCAAGTCTGTCGCGGGTGGTACGGGCACTTGCAGAACGGGTCAAGACAGAGGGGATCATCTTCGAGTCCAACCACCATTGCGTTAGCGTCGGCATCGTCTTCCAGAGACTTCACACGGCACTCGAGGTCGTGGATCTTGGTCTTTAGGTGGTTGATGTAGTCTTCGACGTGGGCATGGTGTGGAGGATCTATCCACTTTGTGAAGCGGCATGCCGTGTCAGTGGAATCCTGCAAGCATAAATATCTCTTTTTAGAGATAATTTGAGTTTTGTCAGAAGAAAGTGTAAAGAGCGAGTTAGATGAGCACACACATAGCCAAAAGGGCATCTGTAGAAGCGACGGCCACCATCGATGAACTTATCGAACACCTGCACGACACAATACTCACCACATCGGCACTTAGGCCACACCTCCGCGCGATCATCGTAGTCCCTAAGCTTGCGGTCGCCAACAAAGGCGTCTTTTCCCTCTATTGAGGAATCCTCTAGTGGATGTGGAAACGTGTCTGGGCCTTGAGCACCTCCCCACAGGAAGTGGTGGCTACGACGTCCTCCACCCCTCCCTTCTCTGCCTCGGCCGCGGCCACGACCCCTTCTTTCTAGCTCGGCCATGGCTCTTTGGCTCCGGTAGTGTGTTGTGTGTTCTTTGAACGTGTGCCATGTATTTGTAGTCGGGAGGGAGGTTGAGTGGTCATGTGAAAATGTGAAGGTTGTAAAGGCTTTGTCTGGTCTAACTGAAAATGGTACTGAAAAGGCTACGAATTTAGCTGAAAGCTAGATTGGTGTTGTCATGTCGAACTAAAAAGGCTACGAATGTACGTGTAACTGAAAAGGCTACATTGGTGTTGTCACATCGAACTGAAAATGCTACGTATAACTGAAAAAGGCTACATTGGTGGTGTCGCGTCGAACCGAAAAGGCTACGAACGTACCTATCACTGAAAAGGCTACATTTGTGCTGTCACATCGAACTGGAAAGGCTAAATTTGTGCTGCCACGTCGAACTAAAAAGGCTACGAATGCACTGTAATAGAATGCATATATAAAGATGTAGGGCAAAAGTCATAAAGTGCATGGTGAAAATACACTGAACTACTAGAATCAACTGCTGATATCATACTAGACACGACCCCTCTTGTTCCTGCGTGTAGCTCTCTAGGCAGCCCAAGTGTGCCGTGACCCATGACTAAAGGGGTCGCGTGGCTGTCGCCTACGTGGGGGTGGGGCATCGGGTGTATCGTGCGCTGGTGGCTCCTGTGACTGCTGAGTGGCCCGAGGTGGCGCGTCCTGTAGCTGTGAGTAACCAATCTCATCATGTGTAGGCGACGCGAACAAGGACTGCGCCATCTGCTCTGCTGCACCTGGTGGACTGGGTGGAGCCTGCCCGGTTCCATAGCTATCGTCAGGGGTTGTGCCAGCGTCATATCCTGCATAAAAATCACATGGTTTAAGATTATAAAATAACTTCATTTGCAGTTCGCAGCATGGGAAAGCCAGCTACCCCACTCAACTGGACGAGTCCGTGACATCCCTGCAGCAAAGGTGTCCTGGTAGTAGGGAGGGTGACGTGACGATGACCCAACGTAGGTCCCGTACTGCGTACCTGCAATGATGAACCACGCATAATTATTTGGCGAACTCGTGTTTAACGAAAATTACATGTACAAGAAATACCTGGCGGCGGGTAGGTCATCGGCGGAGTCTGTGCATATAGTGGTACTGGCGGAGGTCATGGCGGGGTCGAGGTAGGGGCACGAAACATTGGCTGCTGTGGTGGAAGGGCAACATCGTCGTCACGGCAGGACAACGACCTAGTAACTCTTCTGCACAACTCAGCTATCTTGTCGTACGCCGCCTTGTATTGTTGTGGGGCCATGGTCAGCGAAGATCGACTGTACGCCATGGCCTCTGCATGGATCTGCCGGACAACGTCGTGCTGTTTCAAGAAGTGTGCATTAGTTTGCTATTAAGTATAAACTTCGGTGTCTTTCAATTCGTAAACGACAATCACAAAAGAAACTTGCAGCTATAGACGCCCCCTGGTCTCGCTGTGTAGGGTACGTGTCCAGGACGGATGGTGTGCGTCGGGACAACTCTTGTAGCGTGGGTAAGACACGAACTCGTGTCCGCGGGAGGTACCAACGGAGGTACTGACCCAGACTGCATCGTCGGCCTACCGTCCATCGCGACGTCGTCCAAGGCTGCGGTCCACTTCGCCACGAACTCCGCAATACGTGGTGCCCAAACCTGGCCAATGGCCTGGCCCTGTCTGGTAAACCTGCCAGTAAAAATAGTTGTGTTAATGGAATGAGCTTGTCAAATATTTGGAAGAAATACACACCGTCTGCACGAACCGGTGGACGTGTGGCGGCAAAAGGCTGCGAGGCACGACAATCTCCTAGAACAAGCCTAGCTGACGGAGTACCCGGTGGACTGCGTGCTCCTCGACGTAGATGTCGAACACAAGTGGGCTACGCGTCCTCCAGTACTCGGCGTCGCGTACGCACAAGGGTGATAGGCCCTCAGGTGCACGACTCTGTACTGCCTCCGGAGAGTAGGGCACCCAACGAACCTCATCGTCATGGAGGACGTCAAACTGGCCGACGAAGTCAGGGTAAGACTTCCTAGTCTGCACGTGAGCGTATGCGAACTACGAAAGCATTCAATTACGACGTTAGTATAGATAAGTAAAGACAAACCCAAATAAGTAAAAGAAGAACAAGGCACGTACTCGTCGGTCGCACCATAGAGACCCCATTGTTGGGCCGTCTACGTCGTCGAGTAAGTACGCCTCGTATGGGCTGTGCACGACCGCAGGGCGACCTATCTGAAACCTCTCGTGGGCCCAAAGCTGTAGAAGTAGCGGGCATCCCCCGAAGATGGGCTCCGCTGAGGAACTCTTCAAACAACTCGTGCACAGGCCACGGTATGTCGCTGCTAGGACAGCGGACCCCCAGCAGAACTGTGGTATCGCCTCCAGTGGGCCGTCCGCAACGTAACAGGCGAAAAGCAGTAGCTGCTTCAGGACAAAGCTGCCCGCAGAGCTGCAGAACATGACCCACCCCATCAACCATAACACGTAGGCCTCCAAGTGCCGGGCAACCTCGTACGGGGTCGCACCTTCTCGAATGTCGCCTGCCTATAAATATTTGCACATAAGTTAGAACTATATGATTTTTAACTTTGCAAGTTGTGGTCGAATCTAAGTGCAAGAAATACTCACCCTGAACTGAAGAATCCACCACTTTGGCGGGCCGCCCGTGTGCGTCGGTGGAAACTCTCTATAGGGCTTCGCGGTGGCAACGCGCTGGACAGCACCGAACCGAACGAGCAAGTCCTCCCGCCAGCCTAGCGCGACATCCGTGGGGCTCATGGCGTCGCCCCTCAACGGCAACCCAAGCAGGTACGACACGTCTTGCAATGTAGGCGCCATCTTGCCCACGGTGAGGTGCAAAGTGTGTGTCTCCGGTCTCCACCTATCCACCAGTGCAGCAAGGAGAGAGAAGTCGTAGCTGAAACGTGGTCCTTCTCCCTCGACCAAGCGAGCAAGTTGGAGCAGACCCGAAACGCGCAGCCTAAAAAAACGATGACCATACAAATCTATATACTTCAATGACATTCAATGTATCTGAAAAAGAGAACGAAGCTAGTAAAGCAAACCTTGGTACCCAATGAGAGTCCAAAGCCATCGTCTTCATCGGAACACGTGCACAAAACTGTCCAAGCGAGGAACCCAAAACCGCACTGAAGTACGACCGGTGCTTCCTGTCCGTCACTGCAACGAGCAGCTCGGGGGTCACGACCCTGTGGGGCAGCCATCGCTAAAAAAAATGAGGCAAATCGTTAGTCCTCTGTCACCGCTAGCGCACGCGCTCTGCGCGCCACACGCACTCCGCGCTCTGCGCCACGCCCTCGCCACGCGACGCTGCGTCGCTGCGCCCCCGCGCCCGTGACGCGCACGACATGCGCAGCGCAGCGCCGTGCCCGCCGCTCCCCGCCAGACCGCTCTGCGCCGGGCGACCAGCCACTGCGTCCCGACGACGGCCACCTGCACACCGCTCGTCGGTCTCGCCAGCGCACTGTCTCCCTGTGGGGGATAGATATCCCCTCGGCCTTCACGGCACGGATTCAGTACATGGGCCGTTGGAGGGCCCAGTAGAGACAGCCGGCCCTTTTCAGGGTGCCGACTGATCTCACGGGCCCGAGAACGGAGGACAAGCTTGAAGATTAGGTCAAAGGTGCTATAATTCGGGAAAGACACAGAGGAGTTGGTTCGGACTCTGCGTAACAGGAATAGCGGGACTCAAGGAAGGAAACGTGTAATCGTGGATTCTGTGTATTCTTTAGGTTTCCAAACAGGGTAGGGCTCATAGAGAGAACTTGACTTGTAACCCAAGCCCGGCCGGATTATATAAGGCGGGTGAGGGACCCCTACGTAGATCATCGAACATCTCATCGCATACCAGCCACCAAACCTTCAAGCCCTCATTGTAACCTCGAGAACTCAGATCTATACAACTCGCCCCAAACAGGACGTAGGGTGTTACGCTCATTGCGGCCCGAACCTGTATAAACCCTCGTGTTTTGTTGCATCTCTACGCAAAATCGAGCTACGCCGATCTCGCCACCCCAAAAGCATCACGTAACACATCCCATGGTGCATTGTCGGCATCAAACCCCGATAGTTGGCGCGCCAGGTAGGGGGAGGCGAAATCAGTATCAGCTAGCTCCATGGCCAATCGTCTCGTCAACAGCTTCGTTCCGGGCGACATGATCTAGTTCGGATCAATCACCTTCATCGCCGATCGGAACGGCGACCTCCACCAGCTTCACAGCACGCCGATGCAACCACGCATCGTCGTGCGACCATCGACCACTTTGGGGCGACCTGCGTCGTCAGATCGCCACCAAGGACCATCTCCCCGTCAGCACCATCGACTCCGCGCCAAGCTCCAGCACCTCGGCGCGAGGCGCCGGCCCCCTGCCCAAATCCGGCTCCGCGTCGCGCTGAGTCGGATCGGGCTCCCCGTGGTCGCCATGACTCAAGAGCGCGAAGCAACCGCAGGGTCTCCTTCAGGGTTGGATCTACGACGACCACACCAGCCCAAGCGGAGCTTGCGACCACTACCACTCTGACTCTGACTTGTCGCACGGCGCTCCCGACCTCCCCGACTCAAATCTGGACTCGGATTAGTTGGGGGCCGAGATTAGGTTCCTCAGGGAACCCCTCACGAGATCCGCAACAGGCCCGCCCCTCGGGCAGTACCCCACAGGGCCCGGGGCAAGTCCCTGTTGACACTCGTTCCTAGGTACCACGTCCGCTACGGGTCCCACCACCTCCACCAGCCTTGAAGCGAGCCCAGCCGGCTTCGCCCGCCCAGGTTCGAAAGAAGACTCGGGTGGAGCCTGCCGTTCTCTCCATCCTGTTTGGCCTCGGCAACTCTGCTGCTATGTACCAGGGGCTTCTCTCCCGTGCCTTGGTTCCCCTCAACAACGATGAGGGTGCGCGGGGGGCGCCCAGCTTAAGACAGTTCGTGCCTCTTCCGGACAATCGCATCTACAATGGGCGTGACGTGCCCCAGGCGGGTCGTCGCTCACGACTCGACCTCGATCCCACGCCGGCGGAAAGATCCATTCGCCAAAGCATCTTGCCGACGCGCGAGGCTCGCCGTCGCCCGGTGAACACGGAGAGGGCTCGTGACTCGGGGCACCCTCATATGATCTACAGCATCAACACTCCAACAGCCTCCGAACACGCCGCAACTACCGCGACGAACGAGACGTCTACGGTCCCTGCCTCGAACGACAGCGTGGGGGTGGCGGCCACGACCGCCAGCAGGTCCCAGGGATCGTTTTCTAGCTGCACCCTCTGCCTCCCTGAGATCTTTGTAATCAGCGGTGCGGGGAACGAAATCGACGAAGTGGTCTCAGATGATGAGCAACCCGTCCTCGCTGAAACTTCGCAAGATCGCCACAGGAGGGAGAGGGCGAATCACGTCCGTAACATCCGGCGCCGTCACATCCTGGGGAACAAGGATCCTACACTGCCTGTCTCAATAGACGAGGTAACTCGGGCTAGCGAAGATGAGCAGGAAGTGCAGAGCCACCGGCGCAGGAACCAGATGCGGCAGCAGCACCGCGATTGGCAAACTGCACAAGCTAGGCAACAGCGCGGGGCAACAATCCCCGCGCGCAATCTTCTAAAAGAATTCGAGGGAGTCATGGCGACCCCGAGTCAAGCCGGAGGGGCATTGGTCAAGCTTTGTGAACTCATCCCCGACAACGAAGACGGGGTGGCCATCAAGACCGTTCTCGCTCGAGCAGCAGAACACCTCCTGCCCAGACAGCCAGAGGTTGCCGACGCACGACAAGTTATCAACGGCAACCACGACGCACGCCACAACATCGAGCAATCTCGTGCACAGAGACATTAGCTTGAGATGGATCGGTGCGCGGACTGCGACTGACACTATGGCCCCCTGCAGCGCGCCCCAGCCTCCAGTGTCACTCTGGGGCTGTCTCCGTGAACAGCTCCGCCCCCGAGACAAATCTGAGCGGGATCGTCGACCTCAATCTCCGCCTCGTCGCCCAGTGGAGGATCGTGGTAACTCGGCTGGCATCGCAGAAGCAGCTATAGCCGCCTTCGGTTGGAGAATTCAAGAAGTCGAGTGGCCACCCAACTTCAAAATCTCAAACATTGAAAAATTTGAGACGAAGATGGACCCGCGGAACTGGCTGGCCGTGTATACTACCGCGGCCCGAGCGGCCAATGCCTCAATGCCTCTGAGGATCTCATGACAGCATATGTCCCCATCAAGCTGGGATAGGATGCGCTTCAATGGCTTCGCCACCTCAAGCGGGGCAGCATCGAGGACTGGGGTGACTTCCGTTGCCTGTTCATCGCCAATTTCCGGTCCCTCTCCAACAAGCCGGCGCAGCGGTGGGATCTCAAAGGGATCCGGTGTAAGGACTCAGAAGGCCTGCGATCGTATCTCAAGCGGTTCCAGGCTCTCAGGAATCGCATCCCCAACATATCTGAGGACACGGTGATCGACGACTTCCTTCAGGGCTCCAACGACCAAGTCTTCGTCAAGCACATACTGGAGAGGGCGCCCACCACCTCGGAGCGTCTCTTCCAGGAGGCGGACCGCTACATCACGGCGGACGAACGAGCTCGCGGCCTCGTTCGCCCCCAGCAAGACGACCGGGGCAAGGGCAAGCAAGAGAAGCATGAAAAACCTCCGCGACAAGATCGGCGCTGGGACAAGAGGCCTCGAGAAGAGGTTCGAGCCATGGCTCCAGCTCCGATACAACCACGTGGCCCACCTCCAACCTAGGCTTGAACTCTTGATGAACTCCTCGACGAGCCATGCCCGGCGCACAAGGATATGCGCCATACTTTCAGGCATTGCCGCGACTTTAGGGCCATGCTGAACCGTGGTCAGTTCCCGACGATGCAAGCTCCTCCGCCGCCTCCTCCACCGCGGAACCAGCCGCCGCAAAGGCCGGCTGGAGGCAGTAATCAGCGCTTCCCCAACGTCAACAAGGAGGTAAACTTCATCCTAGGTGGGCACGGAGCATACACGAGCAAGCGCTAGCAGAAGCTGAAGGATCGGCGGGTCAATGCGGCCACCTCAGAGCCGCCGCAGCCATACGATTGGTCTCACGAGCCGGTCTTGTTCAGTCGGGCGGATCAGTGGCTCAACTTCGATGAGCCAAGCAAGTACCCGCTGCTGGTTACCCCCATAGTCGGTGACACCCGACTCAAGAAGGTTCTAATCGATGGAGGGGCCAGCATCAACATGGTGTTCCCCAGGGCTCTGCAAGAGATGTGGATCCCGCTCAGTGATCTCAAGAGATCAGATACCCCATTCTTCGGGATTGTCCTGGGTGTAGGTGAATACCCGCTCGGACACATCTATCTGCCGGTAGCTTTTGGCACGGCAGAGAATTTTCGCATCGAGACGTTGAGATTTGAAGTCCCGACCTTCAACTGCGTCTACAACGCCATCATCGGGCGTCTAGGGCTAGCCAAGTTCATGGCTGTCCCACATTATCCATACCTCGTCCTCAAGATGCCAGCTCCAGGTGGTACTCTCTCCATACGCGCCGATTTCAAGGGAGCATCGGAGTGCATGCAAAAGGCCATGCAAATGGCCCTTGAGTAGAACCACATAGCGGCTCAGAAGAAGCTCAAGGCAGATATGTCGCAGGAAGACCTCCAGATTCTGACTCAAGAGGCGGTCTCCAGCGCGGCGATTCAGCCAGCCGTCCCGACGAAAGAGATAAGTCTCGACTCCTCGAATGCGACTAAGACGACAGCCATCAATGCTCTCCTTTCTCCTAAATAGGAAGACGTGCTCGTCCAGTTCCTAAGGGCCAATCGCGACATATTTGCATAGAAGCCAGCGGATATGCTTGGGGTCCCGAGAGAATTGGCCGAGCACCAACTCAAAGTGTTCCCCAACGCCAAGCCCATCAAGCAGAGGCTGCGGCGATTTACTCCAGAAAAGCGAGAGGCTATTAGGGCAGAGCTAACCCGGCTGAAGGCTGTCAGTTTCATTAGAGAGGTCATGCATCCCGAGTGGCTTGCAAATTCTATACTCGTTCTCAAAAAGAATAAAAAAGACTGGCGGATGTGTGTTGATTATACCGATCTCAATAAGCACTGCCCTAAGGACCCGTTCGGGTTGTGCCGCATCGACCAGGTCGTCGACTCTACGGCTGGCTGCGCTCTACTCTCCTTCCTTGATTGTTACTCGAGCTACCATCAGATTAGCCTAGCGACTGAAGATCAGGAGAAGACAGCGTTCATCACGCCTTTCGGTGCCTACTGCTATACCTCAATGCCTTTCGGTTTGAAAAACGCAGGGGCAACGTACCAAAGGGCGATTCAAGCTTGCCTCGCCGATCACTGGGGCAAACGTGTTGAGGCCTACGTTGATGACGTTGTAATCAAGACTAAGAACGAAGAGGATTTCATTGACGATCTGCGCAAGGTGTTTGACAGCCTGAGGAAATTCCGGTGGAAGCTCAACCCCACCAAGTGCGTCTTCGGTGTTCCCGCAGGTCAGTTACTTGGTTTTGTCGTCAGCAACAGGGGAATCGAAGCCAACCCAGAGAAAATCAAGGCTATTCTGCGCATTCACCCTCCTAGATCGCAGAAAGATGCACAGAGGCTGACTGGGTGCATGGCAGCCTTGAGCCGATTCATATCATGGCTCGGTGAACGTGGTATGCCCTTCTACAAACTACTCAAAAAGGTGGACAGGTTTCAATGGACAACAGAGGCTCAGGAAGCATTGGACGCTCTAAAGAAGTTCCTCACGTCACCTCCTGTGCTCAAGTCTCCCGATCGTGCCACTGCCGACTCACCAGCGGAAGATCTGCTCCTCTACATCTCCTGTACGACTCATGTGGTCAGCACCGCATTGATGGTAGAGCGACTGGACGGGCACCACACAGTGCCCTGACAACACCCAGTCTACTTCATTAGAGAGGTCCTCAGTCCTTCCAAAATCAGGTATCCTCAAGTGCAGAAGTTATTATACGCAGTTCTCATTACCGCACGCAAGCTGCGCCATTACTTTGAGGAACACAAGATCATAGTCGTCACGGAATTCCCAATCGGGGAGGTCTTGCGTAATCGAGAGGCCACAGGGCGTATCGCCAAGTGGGCTTGTGAGCTGGGGGCTCACGACATCGAATTCCGTCCTCGTACTGCAATCAAGACTCAAGCACTAGTTGATTTCGTCTCCGAGTGGACTGAGCATCAAGTGCCTAATAAACCTGAAATCATGGAGATTTGGAAGATGTATTTTGATGGCTCGTTGAAGTTGGAAGGAGCTGGTGCTGGTGTCGTCTTCACCTCGCCAGCAGGGGAAAAACTCAAGTATGTATTACAGATTCTTTTCCCGGTTTCTAACAACGCAGCTGAATATGAGGCCCTCCTCCACGGCCTGCGGATCGCCATATCACTCGGGATCCAGCGTCTAATGGCGTACGGTGACTCCTTGGTGGTCATTAACCAGGTCAACAAAGAGTGGGACCGATCCACAGAAAGTATGGACAAATACTGCGAGGCAGTTCGTAAGCTAGAAGGTAGATTCCAGGGCATTGAGTATATTCACGTGGATCGGGATCGCAATGCGGACACCGATATTCTGTCCAAGTTGGGTTCGTCACGTGCCAAGGTACCTTCTGGCGTCTTTGTCCAAGAGCTTCATCATCCTTCTGTTCAGCTAGACGAACTGAGCACGCCTCCCGACCGGCATATCTTAACTCTGGATACACCGACTGATTGGCGGGCTCCAATCATCAAGTACATCCTGAACGAAGAAATTCCAGAGGACAAAGCAGAAGTTGAGCGAATAGCAAGACGGTCTTCCAGCTATACTCTGATCAATAACGAGTTATACAAGCGAGTTGCCTCAGGAGTTCTATTAAAATGCCTAAGTACCTCATCAGGGCAAAGTTTGCTGCAAGAAATACACGCTGGAATCTGTGGAATTCATGCAGCCTCACGCACATTAGTCGGGAAGGCATTCAGGGCTGGTTTCTATTGGCCCACGGCGAAGAAGGACGCTGCCGAGTTAGTACAGCATTGTGAAGCTTGTCAGTTCCTCGCCAAACAACATCACCTTCCAGCACAGCAGTTGCAGAATATACCGGTTTCATGGCCTTTTGCCTGCTGGGGGCTGGATATGATAGGGCCTTTCAAGAGAGCCCAAGGTGGATACACTCATGTGTTGGTTGCCATTGACAAGTTCACAAAATGGATTGAGTTCAAGCCAATCGCTTCTTTAACATCTGCCAAAGTGGTGGAGTTTATTCAAGACATCATCTTTCGCTTTGGGGTCATGAATTCCATTATCACAGATTTGGGATCCAACTTCACGGGCTCTGAATTCTTCGATTTCTGCGAACAGTGGTCCATTCGTGTCAAGTATGTCTCAGTGGCCCACCCCAGAGCTAATGGGCAGGTCAAGTGAGCCAATGGCATGATTCTGGATGCACTCAAGAAAAAGATCTTCGACAAAGATAAGAAGCCGGCTGGGAAGTGGATACGCGAACTGCCATATGTGGTATGGAGCCTCCGAACACAACCTAGCAAAGCTCTTGCAGGAAACACGCCTTTCGTCATGGTGTATGGATCAGAAGCAGTCTTACCTGCTGACCTCAAGTTTGGAGCTCCACATTTGGTCTTCAATAGCATTGCTGAGGCTGAAGCAACCCGACTTGAGGAAATCGACCTACTCGAGGAGGAACGTCTTAACTCTGTTATTCAGTCGGCTCGATATCAGCAGACTTTGCGTCGTTACCATGATCGGTACACAAGGCCTCGTTCGTTCTCAATCGGGGACCTAGTGCTACGCAGGGTGCTCAAAACTGCGGGACAGCATAAGTTATCTCCTCCCTGGGAGGGTCCATACATCGTGACAGAAGTTACTCGTCCAGGATCATATCGTTTGTCTCAAATGGATGGAACACCAGTCGGGAACTCCTGGAACATAGAGTATCTGCGCAGATTCTACGCGTAAGATTACCTTTTAAGTTAGTAATCAGTGTCAACTTTTGTACTCTGCCCTCATTCATGTTATATAAATAAACATACTCTTGGGTTGAGATATCCAATGTTCTCTTTCAAATTTTTTATTCGTAATATTCACTTGTCATATACGGGCAATCGGCCTAGGTCGTATGACCGACAGCACGGTGTTACATGCCTAATCTTACTCTTGATGGGGATATCTCCGGCACCAACCACGAGAGCAATCGGCCTAGGTCGTATGACCAACAGCACGGTGCTACATGCTCTCGTTCGAACTCATAATAGGGGAGCATTCAGGGCCCCAACAAAACAAAGGCAATCGGCCTAGATCAGTCGACCGACAGCACGGTGCTACATGCCTTTGCAGGACCTCATGCTCGGAGAGCATTCAGGGCCCCGCCTGAACAAAGACAAAAGGGCATAGGTCTTGACGACCTATAGCTCATCAGTGCATGTCTTTGCTTCGTCACGATACTCTATCCTAAAGAATTCGTATTTCTTGACTGTCATATGTTGTTTCTTTTTTATTCAGCTCAAACTCAGATCATGATGATATCAATTGTTCTCTTTGCGCAGGAATAATTTCTAGGCACGTATGGCATATTTCGATTTGCTTTTTAAACTAACTTGGTTTTGCAGCATAAATACTCAGCATTGTTCATGCAAGATACAAAAATACATACACACAGTATTCAAATCATTACATTACGTGGGAGATTATTGTTCACTCATGGTCACCAACAAGGAGCTCAGCAATCACTCGGGCCTCGTCCACATACTCAGCACTCTGATTGTTGTTTACTATCTTCCCTGGTAAACCAATTAAGTCGATCTGAGGTTGTGAATTCTTGATGACCGTGAGGACGCGAGTAAGTACAGTCTTTACTCGCTCCGACACTTTTGACTTCATATCATCCATGAAGGTTGCTATTCATTCACCTAGGGGCCGAGGCACAGCTCTCTCTGGCGCGGAGATGTCTAGGATTTTGATCAAGGCAGTATTGGCATTTAAGGCAGCCTCCTTTGCCTTCTCAAATGCGTCTTTTAGCTTGTTGCAGTTCTTCTTGCTGGTCTCATAGTTCTTTTTCAAGACCTCTGACACTTGAGCCTGATGAACAACATGATCTTGGGACTCTTTAAGGGCGGACCTTGTGGATGCTAGTACCTTCTTCATTCTTTCAAGGGCGCTTTGAGATTCAGTCAGTTCGGTCTCTTTGTCCTTAAGCGCTTGGCGAGTTAAGGAATGGCTATTCTTTAAAGACTCCAAGGAGCTTGCAGTCTCACGGAATGACTTCTCAAAACCATCTCGCGATTTCTGTAGCTGTCGGTACTCATCGTTTCTTTGGCACATCTTCTCCTGTGGAATGATACAGTTTATATGCTTCTGTGAGCAAAGAATAGGCTAGTTGGGATTCTTGACGGGTTACCTCATGATTTTTCTTCTCAATATCCAGCTGCCTGCGCAGATCTGCTGCTAAGTCTCTGGCTTGATCTCTATCAGTAATAGCATTGCGATGCTCTGTCTCCCGAGCTATAGCCGTTTGTTTCAGACGAGTAATCTCAGCAGCAGCAGCTGGCAGCAATTCCACGGTTCAGTTTAAGATCTCAAATATTGGAGTATGCAACAGTTGTCTGCGTACCTGTTGTTTCAGCTTTTCGTGTAGCCTCAGAGTCAGCCAATTGTTGCCTCAGTGCAGTAACCTCCAGACTGGACAGTGCAGCGATCTTCTCACGAATTAAGTCGGCCTGTTGCATACCACCTTGGAAGGACTTTACCATAGCCTGCTGAGAATAGTTCAAGTTGTTCAAGCAACAGTAAAGTTAAATTCAGGTTATATGCATAGTTAGCATACCTTGAAAGCTGTAAGTAACTCTGAGCTTGGGGGTGTCGCTACTAACTGGTGGCTGCCATCACCGACCTCAGTTGGCAAGGGTTGAATGCTGCCTGGCTCAGTTGGGGTCAGGGAGTCTGTTCGTCCCTTCTCGAGTTGTTCAGTATCCTTGGATCCTTCAGTTCCTTCCTCCTGGGTCAACTCACGAGTTTCAGACAGGGGGAGAGGAGTATTGCCTGTATCGACCTCAGTCAGGCGTTCCTGAGAATCAGTAGTTTCAGGTAGTGGCTCATTTGTACGATCTTGTCATTTTTCTTCTGGAGTCGACCCGGTTAGAGCCTGTTGCCAGTTCTCAGATGGCATCGGCACTTCATGCCCAGTCTCAGTGGTTTTACTTGTGTGAGCAACATCATCTTCAGGAATGTCTCCTGATGTTGGGCTTGTAGGGTTTTCAGACTCTATGATCTTTGTCTTCAGTTCTGTTTTCGCTCGGGGCCTTGTGGCCTCAACTTGTTTTCCCCTGGAGCATGTTGACAGCGTTTCTATATCCTCATCAGAGCATATGGTGAATGGAAGCTTGCATGTATCTCTGATAATTTGTTCTAGATCCATATCTTCTGCTGTCAGATCGATGTCATCTTCCTCCGGCGATAATATGGATCCAGAAGGGGCTGAGGTAGTCTCATCATGGTGTTTCTTGGATCGCCTCTCACGATGAGAAAGTTGAGCTTCTTCCTCTTCTTCTTCGTCTTCATCAACCAAGCCGCTCCAGTCAACCCCAGCGATGCTGTCAGCTTTAGCAGTGGTATGGGAAGAATATCGGGATTTCTTGGCTTTGTCGGATGACTGTGGAGAGCTTGTCTGCTCTTTGATCGTCCTCTTGTGGGTCCTCTGTCTGCGTGTCACCACAGTACGAGTTGCTTTAGCCTTGATACGTCCCTGGCCAGTGGTAGCTCGTGTCTTCACCCCACTGGGAGCAGCTTTTAGCTCGGCGGCTTTGGTGATGTTGCTCGTATTGAACTCTTGGGTGGTTTGAGCTATACGAGGTATCACAATAAATGTGTGCTCCTCATCGTTTCCTGCACCATGAGCGGCAGCAACAATAGCTTCCATTTCTTCAGAGGATAACTCGGATTGTCGCTTTGATAGCTCGGCAGCTCCAGTGGTTGTTGGGTCTGACAAAAACTTGGATATGTTGCTCTGCGGTAATTTCATGAATCAGAATGCGGTTATATGACAGGATGGTTAAAGAAATCACAAGTAAAGTTACTTACAGTGGGAGTTGGATTCCAGGCACAGTATGGTTGGGGGGTACCCTCATTGTGAGCTTCACCTCTCAATATCAACTCCACTCGGGCCTTGACATCAGCTTCAGACATAGGTCGGATTGTCTCTCTAGTTGGATCATTAGCTCCAACATATAGATAGACAGGGTAAATTCTGTTCTTCAGAGGCTGAATGCAGCGGTACACAAAGTCTATCACCACAGCATGGGCTGTGAGGTCTCTTTCTTTCAGGTTGGCTATTTCTTCTAACAGTGTGCTAACCTCGGCCTGCTCCTCAACAGTTGGGCCCTCTTCCCAGCTGTGCAGCTTGCTGTCAGGTTGTCTCCTAGACCTCAAAGGGAGAGAGTTTCCATGATTTTCAATGTAGAACCACTCGGAGTGCCATCCTCTATTGTTATCTGGAAGGGGGATATCCAAATACACAGCTTTACGATTCTTTCATAGCTCAAAGCTGGCATCTCCAGTTACTTGTAGCACTCCGTCCCTCAGACCGGCTTTGCAGTGGTAAAGGTACTTCCACAAGCCAAAATGTGGAACAATTCCGAGGAATGCCTCGCAGAGGTGGATAAAGATCGAAAGTTGCAAGATCGAATTAGGATTCAGATGGGTCAGGTTGATGGCATAAAATTGCAACAGGCCTCGCGCAAATGAGCAGATGGGGAGGCCTAACCCGCGGATGAAGAATGGCATGAACACCATGGCTTCGTGAGTATCTTCAGTTGGAGCAGCATCATCTTCTTTGTCGCATACCCTCCAGTTGGCTACTTCCTTGGGAGGAAGGACGCACATATCCACCAAGGATCGTAGCATGGGCTCAGTAACAATGGAGGGGTGGTATGCCAGATATGGTGAGGGTATCTGCCGGGTCTCGTTGTGCGGCAGGCCCTCAGTGGTGTTTCCGCGCTCGCTCAAGGTTTTCTTCTTTGGAGCCATTGAAGTGGATGCGGATGTATGGATTGGAACTCAAGAAGCAGTGGATGCAGTGGAACTCAGATTTCAAACAGCAATGGCGGCGGTCTCAATGGGGAGGAAGAACAGATTAGGTCTTGGATAAAAGAACTTGTGGTTCAGGGTATAGATCTCAAAACAACCCTGACGCCGTTAGTAACAGTTCATGTGGATTGACGGAACAGGTGGATATCGTTAAGGGTTAACTCGGATTGCTTGAGGGTAACATTTGAGTCGGATTGCACTGGAATTAAGTCGTCCATTTCAGTCGGGATGATGTTTTAGGTATAGTTATTCAGTCGGTATTCACAAGTATAGGATCATGTTCTCTATTACTCACAGAATGAGTTATTCGGTCGGACCTGGTGGTATAACTCTTGCCTGAACTCTGGGCATACACAAAGTATGGTTTCTTCTGCCGTATGACGCTCTTAGTCTTAGTTCAGAGGACTCAAAAGGCGCATTTGACTCGGATGCGAGATTCTTAAGATACGAACAAATAGAAGAACTCAGGAATGGAGGGTAATAGATGGATTTCATTATATATAGTTCATCAAAATGGATTACATATAGGCGGAGAGATTATCCTAAAACTACTACTAGCTACTACAACTATGGTGGTGGTGATGCTGGCGGCCTACACGCCCGTGGATGGTCCGACCGAAGCTCCGGTAACGCGGCGGCGCTTGGAGGCCGGAACGTCGGCCTCATCTCCGCCGTCGTCGCCGCCATGGCCGCTGTCGCCGCCATCGTGACCGCCGGGGCCATCATGACCGCCGGGGCCGTTGTCGTCGTCATCATTGTCGTCGTCGAAGTCCTCCTCCTCGCTCTCCTCCTCCTCGTCGGCGGAGTCCTCGAAGGCGGCGCGACGGAGGCCCCAGAGCTTTGCGCGCTCCTTGGCGCTGTACCCCTGGGAGTCGTCGGTGTTGGGTTCTGAGTCGACCTCCTAGGGTGGGGCATCCTCGGGGGTTTCTTCCTCCTCGTTGGAGGAGAAATCCTCCGAGGACTCCTCGGCATCGTATGCGCCGCTGAAGAAGGCATCGTCGGAGTCCTCGTACTCTAACGACGGTGGAGAGCGGGCGCGTTTTTTGCCTTTGCCGCCGGCCATCACTGGGAGCAGGGGAGTAGAGAGTTTTTTGGGGTTTTTTCTTGGCGAACTCGCACTCAGTGGAGGCGTAATGGACGGATGGGCGATGCCTCTACTCTTATAGCACGGCTGCCTTGCTTCGATCTCTGTGCCAACGATTCAAGAGGCCGCGGCGTTTCGACTTCCTCCACGCGTCAATCGTCGTGTGGGAAAAAAATGGCTGTGGTGTATTCGGAAGTTTCCTGTTTGCTGGGGCCCTTTTGGGGTAACTCCTCGGTCCCTCTGCTCGTTCCCTTTGGGTTAACCCCATGGGGTGCGGGATTTATGGAAAATTATTTTTTTCCTAAAATCTGAGAAAACAGGAAGCTTGAGTCGGTTTTCTATAATTCGGAGAACTGGGAATAGACGATAGCTCGGACAAAAGGATTTGCTATTCCTCAAGTTGACTCGGCACTTGAGGAACGCATCCTGTGAAGCTTAATTAGAAACTTTAGATCTTCAAGCTGATTGATACTCAAGTCAACTTGAAGCTCGGGGGCTACCCCATGGGATGCACCTGGCGGTGCACCATGAGAAGCAGTTTGGACTCAGGTAAGGAACTCATGAGCAGTATGTTATTTATTCTGGAGTCTCGAGTCAATTAATCTCTAAATTAACTCAAGCCTCGGGGGCTTGTGGGGGATAGATATCCCCTGGGCCCTCACGGCACGGATTCAGTACATGGGCCGTTGGAGGGCCCAGTAGAGACAGCCGGCCCTTTTTAGGGTGCCGACTGATCTCATAGGCCCGAGAACGGAGGACAAGCTTGAAGACCAGGTCAAAGGTGCTATAATTCGGGAAAGACACAGAGGAGTTGGTTCGGACTCTGCGTAACAGGAATAGCGGGACTCAAGGAAGGAAACGTGTAATCGTGGATTCTGTGTATTCTTTAGGTTTCCAAACAGGGTAGGACTCGTAGAGAGAACTTGACTTGTAACCCAAGCCCGGCCGGATTATATAAAGCGGGTGAGGGACCTCTACGTAGATCATCGAACATCTCATCGCATACCAGCCACCAAACCTTCAAGCCCTCATTGTAACATCGAGAACTCAGATCTATACAACTCGCCCCAAACAGGACGTAGGGTGTTACGCTCATTGCGGCCCGAACCTGTATAAACCCTCGTGTTTTGTTGCATCTCTATGCAAACTATCGAGCTACGTCGATCTCGCCGCCCCAAAAGCATCACGCAACACATCCCGTGGTGCATTGTCGGCATCAAACCCCAACGCTCCCTCCTCCACCTGCCGCACGCACCGATGCCACGTGCTGCGCACACACCGATGCCGCATTGCGCCTCGCCACGCCGTGCTGCACGCTGCACCTCGCCTCGCCACGCCATGTTGTGCCGAGAGCAACGCGACGCCGGCACCAGCGCCCTCGCCGCTCACTGTGCCCACGCACGGCGCGTCCAGCCGCCCGTGCCGCATCCCGCCGAGCGCTCCCTCGCCGCGCGCCGTGCTGCGCCGCGCCGCTACCCGACACCGGCCGCCTGCACCCTGCTCGAGCGCTCGCCAGCGCACCGCCTCCCTTCGTCGCTCGTCGCGCCTATAAAAGGCAGCCCCGTTCTGATGAGCTCCTCTTTCCCCTGTCACTCGCGCCGCCCCCGCCGTTCGCACCCACTGCGAACCGCGCCGACGTCGTCCTCCTCCACGCCTCCACCTCACCGCACCATGCACCCACTTCGCCGTCCGCCGTGGACAGCTTCCGGCTCCACCTGGACGCCGCCCGCCGTGAACACCATCTTCCTCTGCTCTTGCCCGTGAGCAAGGCCACCACGGTGTCCTCCGCGTTCGAGCCATCTCAGTTCAATTCCTTCGACGCGCAGCACCACACCACCCTCCTCCATACTCGCCCACCTTCAATTTCTCTTCCGCACGCTCGAACAGAGCCACCCACGGAGCTCCATGGCCACGGCAATGGCCGTCTGCGGCCGTACCTGTTCCACGCATCTCCTCCTCCCCAGAATCGCTCGGAAGGATTCGTGCTGCTCTCCTCGTCGCGGTGCTACCCTCGGCTTCGCGAACGGAGGCCGGGAACCCCCGTTCTGGCGAACGCCGGCGAGGGTGCCGCTCCGACGGGAAGAAGCCGGGTGCCGCCGAGCCGCGCTCTGCCCCCTCCCCTTGGCCGCATGGGCCAGCCCAAGAGGCTGCCTGTGTGTACATGGGCCAACGGGCCGAAAGAGAAAAGAAGAAGAAGGAGAGAAAAAGGAAGAAAAAGAGAAAGGCCCCGTGGGCCGAATCCTCTCCCCGGCCCATGTCGCCTCTCTCCCTGGGTCAGAATGTCAGTTCGCCACACAAAAGTCTGTTTCTACCCCTCCACCTTTCCAGAAAGTGCAAATCTACCCCTCCACTCGAAATACTTCGTATCTTCTCCGTCTTAACTCAGATTTGAGTGATTCTTGCGCCTAAATTCCTCTAAAGTCAAGCTCTATCTACTCGTACTCTCCTTGTGCTCTCTTTACCACTTTCCGTCTGTCCATCCAACGTTGCTACGTGTAGCCTGTTGGTATGACCGTCAGAAATAACCTTATCTCCGCCGCCAAGCAGTTAGAGACCATGAAGACGCTGCCCCGATTTCCCCATGTCACCGTACTTCGGTCCGGTCCCGTGGGCACATCGTGGGTGGCAATCAAGATGTTAATTCCATCCTTCCCTTAGCGGCACAAATGTTGTCGCGACAGGCAAGGAAGGACTTGGCATGGTGGAAATGGGCCTTATGCGCCATTAGGGCCCATGAGACTTCTTTCCATATGGCTGCAGATTACTAGGAAGTCTTTTGCAGGAGAAACTCTATATCATGCTCCTCCATTCAGACTCCGATGATTCCTTCGCTTAAATCCTTCTAAAAATCAAGGTCCATCTAACTACACTAAATCCATCTCATGATGAGCTCAGATTGTACCTTGATTGGCGTGTTTTGCTTGTCTGTGCCTGTAGGCTTTCTCGGAGAGCCGTTCGGTCCTGTCCCCGATTCGACTCGGAGACCAGGACAGTAGTTTGACGTGTACGGCAGCCGCCGTATCTGCTACCTCAACGAAGTGAGCGGCAAGTCCACTGGAATCCTCACTTGATGCATAAATTACCCAGTTTTATATACACAACCCATTGCCTTGTATAAACAATAAAACTTGCATGTTTTGCTTGCTAAGGTAACTTAGTAGGATATAGCCACCTAAGCCCATATTAGATGTAGCGCGCATAGGTGGATCGCTCATTCAATTATCTATACTACTCTTGATAATATAATGGTGATGGATGTGGTTGTGGATGGATGCTTTTGGAAAACATGGGGTAAGACTCCCGGCATACGACTTCGGTCAGCTAAGCCATTACAGGGTAGAAACCCCGGGGTGACGTTATCACGGGTGCCCTGGAGTCCGATCCTTGTGAGAGGATTGGGCTGGTGATTGCTCAGGATGAGCATTGTGGGAGCTCTGCCCTGAAGGACCGAATTACGATTCATCTTGCCTAACTCCTTTTCGTGCAACCACTCAAGGTTGTATGCGGCAACCCTTGGTTGGAACCCGCAAGGACGAACTGGGTGGAAACCGGTGTGCTGGGATGAATGGGAGACTGGGAATGGGCGCGGTCGCATATCTGTGGATAGGGGATGATAGTCGCGTGGCTACGGGTCTGAGCGACATGTGGTCCCGTGTCTCTCATGGTTGAAGTTTGGGGAATCCTTGCGTGGGGAAGACCTTGAGCGGAAAAGGACCTCATGACGATGAACGTTCTGAACCAAACTTGTGGGTAAAGTGTGCACCTCTGGCCAGAGTATAAACCTATCATGATAGTCCGTTGTCCACTGGTATGGACGGGTTATGGCTTGGTTTCGGCAATTAGTTTCTTTATAAAAATGTGGGTTTGGGATGGAATAAAAAGGATGGTATTGAGGCAGCTGCGGTTGCCGAGGAGGTGTATGTGAAAATGTGTTGGCCTGCGTGCCATGAGCCATGGACCGGCAAGTCCAGTGGCAACCTTTTATGGGAAAAAGATGTTTTCTCAATTTAAAACTGAGAACTAATGAACTCTGCATGTGCAAATGTTTTACTGCAAATTTATCCTGCACTCCAGATATATCTTGCATATAGTGATAGCTTTTACCCTCTCTTCTTATGGAAGAAGGTGGGCTTGCGGAGTACGTTTGTACTCACCCTTGCTTTGTTGTTGGTTTACAGAGCAAAGAAGATGTTCGTGATCGCGTGAAGGTTACGGCCTGCTTCCCAACCGTGTCTTGTGGGAAAGCTTGGGCTCCGCTTTAAAGTTCCACTGCAGTGTTTTCGGGCTGCGCCCCGTTTGGTCTGTCCCGTTAGGGCGGATCTGTAATCATCTGATGTACAAATGTGATTACCATACTCCTAGGAATGGTAATAAAGCACATTTTAGTCCCGCTCAAGGGTGTGGCCGCTTCACCGAGGTGGCCGACTCTGAGATGAATTGGGCCTCCAACTTGACTTAGACGCCCCTCTTGCTTCTCTCCTTGCCTTTGCTGGTTCCCATGGCCTTCAAAGTATATATCTAATGACAGTTTAGCATCTCCAAAACATACTTTTGACAACAGACCGGCATGAGTAAAAAATGTATCATTCTTCATGTATTTTTCATCAAATGGAAATGCACCAAATTGAAGACATATACAAGAACTTTTAGTAGAATTAATTTGAAAAGCCATGGGCTCATCAACCGCCTCAACCTCCACACCGACTTACCTCGAGTATGTATATCCCCGCTCACTTGGAGGCTATAAATACTCCTAGAGGGCTCACTTGCAAAGTGTGAAAGTGAAGAGAAACATACCATTGTCCTTAGGCTTATAGCATTAGGATATTCCTAGGAGTTAGACTCAATTCTGAGCTTCTACCTCAGGATTCTAGAGTTATCTTCGAGTCTTGGTAAAAACACTTTGTATCTTTTGTACCTTTGCTTACTCCAGTATGATTTCCATTCCTTGCTCTACATTTTAGTTATACTTTACTTTATTTCTTACACTTGCCTAGTGTGGTATACCTTCTTGCATACTAGACCAAGGCTTATGATTGTGTTGTTCTTAAGTTATTCGAATCTTACTAGACTTGCTAGTGATATAAGCTTACCTTAATCATAGATCTAAGGCTAAGTTAGTTCTCACCCTTTGATTAAGGAGGATCTTTACTGATTAGCGTGCCATCTTGTTCACGCAGCTCTGTCGGTAGGTCCTCTCAATGGTAGCATGCGTATGCCCTCTATAATCTGACCCCATTGTCCAGCAAGCCCATAGGCGCTAGCTAGTTACCATTCGATTAGCCACCTATCTACCCCCGACCTCCTCGATGAAGTCTAGAATTTCGCTCTACACAAGATCCTAGTCTATTTTTAGATAACTTAGCTCAACCGTGAATAATCCTTTGCGGTAGCTAAGACTTAGAGTTTGGAAATCTTATCTCACTCATTGTCCTCCTAGATAACTATACCTAGTTGCTGACTGATTTGGTCATTGCCCTCTCGTCCCACTGACACTACTTTTTATCTTACCCATGTATAGTTAGTAGTTATCTAGTTACAATATACAGTTCAAACAGTACATCATCCTATCTATTCACCATTGCTTCCCTATTGATTTTACGATACTCAGAATACTCTGAGTGAAAGAGCTACAACGAATCTTCATGCTCTTGCGGAGTAAATCTATTAATATAAGTCACGTCAACAAGCTTTTTCTAGCGTCGTTGTCGAGGAAGCAATTGCAAATAGAAGTTTGATTTTGTTCAAATCTGAGTACTATGCAACTCAATAACATACCACTATTTCTTATCGGGCTTTGTGGGGTGATAGAGAGGTGTATGATAGGATTCGACCAACCGGAAAACTACCACCACAACCCGGAGTCGTGGCTCAGGAGAGTCCATCAAAAGACGATCCACAGGCGGAGGCCTGTGTCATTTGAGTTTGGAACATCAAGCAAAACTCCACCAATGCCCAACATGGCTGAGAAGACCACTCGTGAGTTCTCCGTTTCATCCAGCAACAACATCCCAACCGGGCCTGAAGTGCAGGTGGACAAGAACTTTGAACTCAAGTTGGGAGTCATTTAAATAGTCCAAGCTATCCCATTCTGTGGATTGGTTCGGAGGACACCAACAACCATCTTCAACAGTTTCTAGAGATCTGCAACCTCTTCACAATCAAAGGCACAATCCCCGATGTTGTCCAGCCTTGCCTTTTCCCATTCTCACTGGTGGAAAAGGAAAAATAAAAGTGGTTCTACCCCAACCGCACCGCAATGACAACATAAGAGGCATGTTCAAATGCCTTTCTCACGTAGTACTTCCCACCGGGGAAGACGAGTTAACCTAGGAACTGAATTTTGAGCTTCCAACAGGTCGTTGATAAGTCAATGGTGGAGGCATGTGAACGACTCCAAGATTACATCGCTGCCTGCCCCCACCATGGAATGGAACCGTGGTTGATCATTCCGAACTTCTTTCATGGGCTACAGTGGTCCGGGCAGATCCTTCCTATCTTTAAGTGTCCATGTTGCCCGAGCTCTCATCGAGAAGATGGCATGCAACCAAGGATGGAAAGAGGAGAGGAGAAACAATAAGACCTGCAGAGTCCACCATATCGACAGCACCGACATGCTCACTGCCAAGATGAACCTCCTTCTCAAGAAGCTGGAGGATAGAAACTCAGTCCAGTCACTGGATTCTGGCATGACTTGCGAGCATTGTGGGAATACTGGCCACACAAGAACGACTGCCGTGGAAATAGATCAGAGGATGTGAACTTCATCAACAACAATAACTTCAACACCGGGCCTCGTCCTCAAATTGCCAAGATGAACCTCCTTCTCAGGAAGTTGGAGGATAGAAGCTCAGTCCAGTCACTGGATTCTGGCATGACTTGTGAGTATTGTGGGAATACTGGCCACACGAGAACGACTGCCGTGGAAATAGATCAGAGGATGTCAACTTCATCAACAACAATAACTTCAACACCGGGCCTCGTCCTCAACCAGGTTGAAATTCACGTCCGCATCTACCCTTCTTAGGCCAAGGAAATTCTTCAGGTTATTCACAACAATTATTTAAAACCCCTTTTGATCAAAAAGCTGTGAATGAGACCATGGGCAGGGGCCACCAATTTGGCCCAAGTGCACGGGACTCCTCCTCATCCATCAATCTCGATCGGACGATCCTTATACGTTCGGCCTTGAAGAAAAAGGCGATGACATCCCCGCCCGAACCCTAACCCCCACACTCTGTGTCGGCTCCGGGGAGGAGCTCACTCTCCCAACCCGATTGCCTCCGGTCCGACCATCTTCTTCTCCTCCACGCTTCACCAACGTTGTCGCGCCTCCGCGGCCACAATTTTTTTCTCACTCGTTATTCACCTGTCGTTGGATTGGTAGTAATATCAAGGCTTGATTTTGTTTCCCTTCTTTTCTGCAAGTGATTGATTTTTTTGGAATGCCCTTGTAGCACTGATTTTTTTTTATTTGAGCATCGCCTTTTTTTAATCCTACGCATCCTATTGGCATGAGCTTGGTGAACGATTCTTATGCGTAACATTGTCTATAATTGCAATGACGATTTGGTATTAAATCCGTGCACGCATTAAATTAATGCTTGTAAGCAGGTTGGTATTTGATATCCCCTGATGTATATATGGGCCCCATGAATTTGATCGTGAAAGAAAGGAGTATGGGCCTCCATACATGTGTTTCATGGTAGAGCTACAAAATATAATCCCGGAACTATTCATGCATGGGTCAAAAATCTAATGAGAAAAAACCACGAAAGTGTTTCATGATTGTGCCATCCTAGCCGGGCTTCGCTCCATGCGATGCGGCCCCTATGTAATCAAGGTGTAGAATTAGGTGAGGCTTACCAAGGGCGACTAAAGGGGTGCCCATTCCGCTGTGCTGCACTGCGCATGTACTGTACAGAGCGAGGAAGGTAGTTAGAACAGTGGATGGGCGGGGTAAAGAAAAGCTGTTCGGTTTGGCAGTTGGCACGTTAACAGTAGCTACAATAAAAGTGAAAAGGAATATATCTCTGCCATTGAATTGATGATGGACGCCCTCGATGACCCGGTGCTGTGTTGCGCTTCTGATCCTAACACCCGCGCCCCCCGGAGGCCATCCCGGTCCCAGCGGCCGGCGCCCTTCTGCAGCTCGGCTTCTCGGGTCCTAAAGTGATAAACCTCTGAACCCCGCACTCCACCACCACTCCTTCAACTGGTTCCGATGGCGACGAGACTAGGCCTTCTCTGCTGCGCCCCCCGCCCCTCGCTTGCGCCTACGGCCGCTTCCCTCTTGCAGTCCCTCTCTTCCTCCGCCTCTCCACCCATTCCCCGTGGTGCGACTGCCCTTGCCGTGACGACAAGGAGCCGCTGCGGCTGCCTCGACGCATCAGCCCCACCCCGACCACGTAAATCACGAACCCATTTCTTGTTCCTTTTCTTTCAATTCCTGAATCCATCTTTTTTTCTATGGTGTTCGGCATCCTGTGTTTATTTCATGGGTGTGAATCGATTCTGCTTGTGCTTTTGTTTTGTGGGAGAGGTAGCAGCAACCTGCGGCTAGGAATTTGGCCCCCTAGCTGTTGCAGCGCACAGTCGGGTTTCGGCTCGGACGGCACAGTTGTTGTTTTTTTAGGCTAATTGTGATATCACTTTAACGAAAGCCCTGGAAACTTGGGTGCCCGGTTCGATTCACTGCAAAAGAAGGAACCCACCCACTCAAATTTTGAACTACAGACCACATCTGGTAACATTAAGTTTTAAGGGGACTTCATTGAGTTGGATTATTACAATGACAGATTTGACCATATTCCATTTTCTGTCTGTGTATGCTCATGCCCTGAAGGCTGACGCTAACGTTGTGTAACTTAGAAAGTATGCCCTGCATCACGAAATTTTGGACTTGGGTATTCCCATTTCTTAGAAAAAAATTTAAAAAATTTAACTTACAAAGGAACATTTTTACACTTCACATATTTTATTAAGTGAACCATTTAACACAAAGCGATTGTGAAATTATGAAGAGACAGTACTAACGAAAAATAACGAAAGATGGTGAATGAGAGATTGAGTGAGAGAATAGAAATTTTTTTCCTATAGTTTTTTCTTCCTACTATCGTTCGTTCGGTTTCTTATATAGAAAAATAAAGTAACTCAATTTCAATATTTCTCATAATATAATCAAATTTACATATAAGTACATATATCTCTAATAGGGTGGGCCTTCTTTTTTAAATGAAAGCAATATGCCCTAGACTCAACTAATGAAAAATATTAATTGATATCAAAACTACGTCTATTTGCTACTTTGAATATAGTATTATAATTAATATTTTCTATAAAAACTATAAGATTAATGGAAGTACGTAAACACTAATTAACTAAATGCATGTCAGGATTTATAGTCACAAATAGCAACATGATAGAAAAGTTTTGATCTTCGCTCCCACATATGGCTTATCATCATTGAGTTCATTGTTAGAGCACACCAAGATTATAAATGTGGGGCTTGTAAGTCTTGCAGGACCCTCTATGTATGGAGTGGTTACAATCTTGCTTGTGAGTTTGAGGGATACTTCAGATTTTTTTTGTCACAAAGCGCACCATAGTAGAGACAATGTAGGAAAGGATACTTGAGAGATCACTAGTGCCTTGCTTGCACGTGGGGCTAATAGTCTAATACACAACTATCCACAGAGTTACCCACATGAGAGTTTGGCCTTGCATGAGCAAACTTTGTTTTTGATTTTTGCTTGGATTAAGGAAGGAAGGCTTTTGTGAGGGCTATACTAAGTCATTGTTATCATTAGGAGTTTACATTTCTACTGCTCTCTTTTACATTACATAGTATACTCTTGCAATTGTATGTTTATTTTTCTAATTTAGCGTGATAGGATTTTGAACTTAGGTTGTAATTATTTTTGAGGATAGAGGATTTCTCTCAAGGAGGAGTGGTCTTAGGCCCGAGCAAGACAAAAGAATAGGAGGAATCATTGTTGGACTTGGTGGACCTAGTGGCCAGCTAGACCAAAAAGTTGAAAGGAGAAGAAAACAGGAGGAGAAGAAAAAAGTAAGAAGAGAAAAAACATTGAAAGAGAAAAAGCAAGGAAAAATGTTAGAAAATTTATATGATATTTTTTTTAAGATTGTTGAGGTCCTACAGTTGTTGATCTCAAAAATCAGCACATTTAGAAACATCTTGATTGTGTTTCGATAGATGACTATCGTATATTGGTAAAACAAATGGTAAAATTAATTATTTAGAACTTCGAAAATAGTTTTCCAAAATTGTCTCGGTAGTCATGAGTTTCGCCAAAATACTATTTAAAAATATGGGTACCTTGATTTTTCATACTATTTTACTATTTTAATTCATTATTTTAGGTGATGTTTGGTACTGGAATAGAAGTGCGGCAGAGATACACAGGATGGAATAAGATTTATTCCATATTTAGAAAGTGGGATAGAAAAAAAATTGTAAATGGTGGGATATATCTTTATCCCTATATTCGGGGGCGGAGCCTAGTGGAGTTCAAACTGGGCTCCGGTCCCCATTGACTGTGCAAGTTTTTTTTGAAAAAAATATATCGTCATCTTAGAACATTTTGTGCCATACCATATCGTACATCATACGATGCAGAGTGATAGATTTTCGTTTGCTCTAATCTAGTCGCAAAAGGGACCAATGAGAACGCATACCTCTGTGCTCTGAGCAGCCGCTAAACTCAGATCGTGCTTGTATAGGAAGTATTGCTCACATGTCCATACGTCCAGCTTAACTCAGGCTGTGTTCGTTTTGGGGGTGGGGAGGGGGAATTTTTCCACCGCATGCTGTGGAATCTTCCATCACCATCCATTGTCCCAGATGTGTGGCAGGAAACTGGTCAAGCTACTGTGGTGGGGGTAGCAGGGGGACTTCCCCCCGAAACGAACACAGCCTCACGCACTTTCCACAGGAATCCTCTCCGCACTGCCTATACTATTTTTTCCCATCCTATCCTTGTACTAGTTTCCACACACGACACACCGACACCGCCCGAACAAGAAGCGATGCCGCTCGTCCCCCCCGGCCGCCTGAGCGCCTCGACCGCCGTCCTGCCGTTCGGCTGCCCTGCGCCCGCTCCCTGGCTCCCCTTGCATTTCCGGCCGCCTGCCTCCCAGCGTCCGCTCCCCGGTTCCGGCCAGCGCATCGGTGAGCGCTTCCTCCTCGCATCTCTGTTCTCTTTTCCCGACCTTTGCTTCTAAGGAAGTCGATTGCAAAATTTGGTGTATCTGTTGTGTTCTTGACTCAAATTGTAGGGTATTCCTGGGAATACACAGGAATCAGTATAGATCCGCCCCTGACGAACCGCATTTAATTTCAGGTTGTCTAGCTAGTCCAACTATTGCAAATGTTAAAGAACAAACTGAGCCTGAAGCCACAGTGGGGTACACGATGACTGAAATCTGTGACAAGTTCATTGAGTTCTTCATGTATAAGAAACCAGAAACAAAGGACTGGAGAAAGGTATTGGTCTTCAGAGAGGAGTGGCAAAGGTATAGGGACCACTTCTACAAGCATTGTCAAGTGCGCATAGACATTGAGACTGATTCTTCATTCAAACAAAAGTTGGTTGTTCTTGCTAGAAAGGTGAAGAAGGTAAATCCTTATTTCTTCTCCTTATGCATCATCACCCTTTCAAGCGTGCTTTCACAATTCCCTGTATAATATTTGTCTCTGTCAATCTTAAGAACTCCAGATATTTAGATTACATGATATTAGTACAGATTTGGTGCACTGTAATCAAACAATATAAATGTCGAGATGCTTTCATAATTTTGTGAAAGTTCTTCATATTTTTAATTGTTTGTTCAGATTGATGATGAAATAGAGAAGCACATGAAACTCTTCACTGAACTCCAAGAGAACCCTGCTGATATTAATACTATTGTTGCAAGGCGACGCAAGGATTTCACTCAGGAATTCTTCCGCCATCTTAATTTCCTTGTGAATACTTACAATGGCCTTGATGAGCGAGATGGTAACTTCCTACCTTCTATCAATTTTTTTACTTACGAGTCACTTTATTTCTTGGTGAGATATAATCAGATCATGAGATAAAGGTTATTGAAACAGGCAGAACTTGATTCATTATTTCCTGAGAACATGGGGCATGATTTCTAGCTAACAGAAGTAGCCAAAGGAGAGCATAATAATATACATAGGTTCTCTTCATTTATTCGTGTCTGTTTGCTTCATCTGGTTGATCTGTTGACCAGGTCAACATATTTTGATGAATGTGTAGGTGGTACCAACTTCTTGTTGTGTCAAATGGCAAGCAAATGTATCTAGTTCACTCTAGTTATTGTTCTGAATATTGCACTTTATTTTATGGCCTGATTAGTTCTCAATATTATGCAGGAGTAGTCAGGCTTGCGGCCAAATGCCTATCTGCAATTCATGCATATGATTGCACACTGGAACAGTTGAACATTGAAACTGCTCAGTCAAAGTTTGATGATATACTGAATTCTTCTTCACTAGATGATGCTTGTGACAAGATCAAAAGCTTAGCCAAGGCTAAAGAACTTGATTCATCTCTAATTCTTCTCATTAACAGAGCTTGGGCTGCTGCAAAAGACTCTACAACTATGAAGGACGCGGTATGTCTTAATGGAATATTAACAAAGTTGTATAAGTTCCTCTATGAGTTTTGAGGCATTGTGTTGATTGACCCATTATGCATTGACCATTGATGCTAGAAATATAACCGTCTTCTCGATTTCTGCTTCAGCAGAAGTGGCGCTTTAAGTAATGAAATTTTGGTAATTATGTATAAAAACATAACATAACAGTGTGACCTTTTGAGATAGTATGTGGTACAACCAGGCTTCATTTTTTACTCAATTTGCATAATTCTCATTTTTATTTTCTTCATGTTAATTTTATATGTATTATTTTTATTTTAGGTTTTATGAAATATTCAACATTGGCGAATGTTAATGATTTCTATAGCCTTTTGTGAAAGTTGGAACCATGTAATTCATCATATACTTATTCAGATTTAGTGAACCTTGATTAAAATGTAGACCAGATTAAATGTAGTAAATATCATGGTAAAAGGTAGTCTATATGACTCAACTAGTCCCCCACATCACCCTTTTTAACTACGAAAAATTGTTGTCTTCAACGTAGCATTATTTTTCTGGCACCTGTACAAAGTTTTGCCTTATATCATTGTAATTTAGTAAAATGTCTACTTGACCACTACTATTCACATAATGCACAAATAGGAGAATATGATTTAGTCAGGCATGCTTTTACTGTTTATAAGTGTACAATTGTAACAAACTAAATTACACGATCACATGTTACTAAATGAGATTTCTGGAATCAAGTTAGGTGCTTCTGTTTCCCGTTTATAATTTATATTTGAATTATGAATTGCCAACATGTAATATAAAACCACAAACCTGATTTGGCACTTAGATCATATGGTGTAGTATAGTTTACGATTTTGAATAGATAAATGTATGCTATTACAAATCTAGTGCCTTAAAACTGTAGATAATGTTTTCCTGTTCATACCAATGGCGTAGGTCAAGGATATAATGTATACTATTTATACAACTACAAAGGAAAGCCTCAAGAGCATCTCACCTCCAGAGATGAAGCTTCTAAAGTATCTGCTGAATATTGAAGATCCTGAGGAGAGGTTTGCTGCCCTCGCATCAGCTTTCTCTCCAGGAGATGACCGTGAAGCCAAACATGAAGATGCTCTTTACACGTAAGATTTTTTTGAGAAAGATATTTATGCGGCGTTTTTAGTAGTAAAACACAGCTAGCGGTTATTTTGATGGTTTTGAATAGTTTGGGATGCTCGGGGCCTGGTTTCATAGTTTTGAATACTTGGAGGATGTTATGTAGACTTATTACTTTTCTTTACTATTATTTGAGTAGATTGCATAGATCCCTGTGGAGTTTAATTAGTTCATCCAACATTAAGTTTTTCCATGGTCACATGCTCCACCTAACTAAGTGTTAAGATGACCTGTCCAATTATTATTTTATCTGTTCAAAAACAAATGGTCTAATCGGATAGTCAGTTCCTAATGTGTATGTACAATATTAAAATTGGGTGCCTGAACCTGGTTTGAGTAACTGCATTATGTGAATTCTATCGCAACAGCATATCAGATTCCTTATGCGTTAACAAAAGATTTTCACCAGATATCTTGAAAACCCCAAAAAAGAATTTTTTTAAATAAGGAAATTATAATATTTCACTTAAGGAAATGTTATAGTTCACAATCCATGCTACCCAAAAACAAAATGTGTTGTTAAAAGATTGTTGTTTTTTTATGTTGATGTGTTGGATTTCTTAAAGGAAATAAATAGTGCATCATGTCATAATTAGAACAATGTCCATAGTTGAAAACGAGCTTTAAATGTGAAGGCCAGAATGGATCGAATTCATCTTTTGTTGACTAATGCACCGTAGGCTGCTCAACAAACTTGGCACCATTTTATTTTTCAATGGGTCTATTTTTTTTTTTTTTGTTTTGTTTGAGAGAACTTCGTTGTTGTGATAAAGATACAGCATGTATTTCATATGCTCTGGCATAGCTTATTTGGTATCATCTGGTTTTGCATGCAGAACACCTAAAGAACTCCACAAATGGATTAAAATGGTGCTCGATTCGTACCATCTCAATAAGGAGGAGACAGATTTTATGGACGCGAGAAAGATGAGCGACCCGGTAATCATCCAGAGGTTAACTTTGCTCAAAGAGACGATTGAACAAGAGTACATGAAGCAGTATATACATTCCGAGGAGGAAGAATCGGTGTACGACGAAGAACTAGAAGACTGAGCCCCTAAATGCCTAAGCTGTGACTTGAATGAACCAATCTCGTGAAGATTCAGAGGTACCTTCTAATTGCTGACAGAATTGATGACCTACCATAGTCCGTAGTATATTAGTAGATAGTCTATGCCCTGCTGCTTTCACGAGAGATGGATGCGGCATGCTAGTGGCATTGTTGTCAGAAAGGTACCTTCGGTTACAGGAACAAAGCGCAGTTTTATTGTTCTAGCTTTGTGCCCCCAATCAAATGGAATGTTCTTATCAAAAAAAAAAAATGGAATGTTAACTAGGGCAGTTATTGTACTTGAGCTTATGCAAGTGGGACAGATATGAAGATAGCAATATTAATCTTGTATATATATTGTCATATTGCCACATATGGCACCATATTATCCCAAAGTTGCTGATCGATGATGTGCGTTTGTCTGGAGAATGGAAGTCTATCCTGGAGCCTCGCCATGAGAAATGAAGCAACGAAGCGGTGATGGTGTCGTCATCTCCCCTTGCGTGGCTGCTAGTCCAAGCTCCAACACATGGCTCCCCATGTGTCAGCTTGCATGCACACCTTGCCTTCATACTCGGACACAGTCATATACCCCGTCGTCCCATGGAAACAATGAACACATCTCAGCCTCCCACCCTGCCTGAGGCCTCCCTTGCCTCACACAGTCTGAAGTGGAACAGAGCCGCCATGGCGCTTCTCTTGCTCCACGCCTTCCTGGTGGCAACCTCAACCGCCGCAGTCGCCGCCATGGACAAGGCCACCGGCGACGGCAGCGTCGACACCGCCACGTCCCCGGTGCTATGCAAAGGCGAGGGGTGCGAGGCGCCGGCACAGCCGCTGCCGATCTACGGCTACCCGCCAGCGCCGCCGGCGCCCTCTCTACCGTCCGCGCCACCGTCGGTGCCGGGATCGAAGCCGCCGCCGTGCGCGCCGGTGGCCGTCGTCTGCTGTGGGGGCGCCGGGGGGCAGTACATGCCGCTGCAACCCAACTACAATGGGCCTCCTACAGGCTACGCGCCATATTACAACGCCTCTGTTTCGCCGCCTGCGCTGCTTGTTCCTCCCGCTGGCTACTACGTGATGGCTATTGCTTGCGCCTCCTTGCTGTGGGCTGTGTAGTTACTATAGTAGTTACTGGCATCTGACGATAGATTTTATCTAATAAACAGTATAATATGTATAGATATAAAATGCGGCTACCAATTACTACTTTGTATCCCCTTTTCCCTATGCTTTCTTGATCACTGAAACAGCAACCGAAACCTAGCGCAAAAGTTGAGAAGTACTGGACCATCTGAACGAAATCTTGCCAATTAACACGCGGTATCCATCCGTAATCATCATTGTTCAATGAATCGCTACTATAATGAGGCACTCATTGGAAGCCATGTAGTATTTCATAGTTCTAATCTATACTTCTATACCTAATATTAATATTAAGTTCTAATCTATACTTCTATACCTAATATTAAGGCAAATAAGGTTTTACGGTCCGTCGTGACAGGTGGATCCGGCTGGTCAGCCCCTCCCCTCCTGTATCCGATAATCTGAATCACAGCTACAATACGAACCAGATTCGGACTGCAGAAGGACCCCACGCGAAAACGAACGCCTAAGTCGCATACGGATTCAGTTTTCGATATGTATCGATGGAAAATTAAAATAATAACCTTTCTAACCCAACCACTTTAAAATTCAGTTTCAATAAACGAAAATCTTTGAAACAATATGACAGAGAACTTATTCGTGAGTCCGAAGTGCAGGAGGGATGGCAAGATTGCATACGGACTCCGTTTTTAAGGTTTTATATATCAATATAAAGATAAAATAATAACATTTTCAACCCAATTGACATCACTCTAAAATTTGCTTGCAGATAACGAAAACCGTCGAGATAATATGGCCTATAATTTATTTGAGAACCCGATTCAGACGGCAAGAACAGCCTATGTGAAAATGGATAACCATGCCGTATATGGATTCCATTTTCGATGTTCTATGTATTGCCAGAAAGAAAAAAAAAATGTTTTTAATAAACTAACACCATCTAAATTTCGGTCACATGAAAGTAAAAAATTTGAAAACAATAGAATACGAAATCTATTTGTGATGCTATTTTTATATGTATTGATCTAGAGGTGCGTAAGAATTTTTTTCTTCCATTGTAATGCACAGATATTTTGCTAGTATTATTAAATCAAATAAGGTTTCACGGTCCGTCGTGACAGGTGGATCCAGCTGGTCAGTCCCTCTCCATCCTGTATCCGATAATCTGAATCAGAGCTACAATACGAACCAGATTCAGACTGCAGAAGGAGCCCACGCGAAAACGGACGCCCAAGTCTTTTCGATATTCTATATATCGATGGAAAGCTAAAATAATAATTTCTCCAACCCAACTGGAACCACATTAAAATTCGGTCTCAGTCAACAGAAATCTTTGAAACAATATGACGTGGAATTTATTCCTGAACCCAGAGTGCAAGAGCAGGCTACGCGAAAACGGATACCCAGATTGCATACGGACTTTGTTTTTGACGTTCTATGTATCGATGGAAAGTTAAAATAACAATCTTTCCAACTAAATTGACATCACTCTAAAATTCGCTTGCCGTTCATGGAAATCGTCAAGACAATATGGCCTACAATTTATTCAGAAACTCGATTCAGACGGCAGAAGCAGCCTAAGTGAAAACGGATACCTATGTCATATATGGATTCTGTTTTCGATGTTCTATATATGCCAAAAAGTTAAAAAATATAATATTTCTAGCCAAACTGACACCACCTAAATTTTGGTCGTACGCAAAAGAAAAATTCAATACAATCGGATATAAAATTTATTTGCGAGGCTATTCTTATATGTATTGATTTAGAGGTGCTTAAAGATTTTTTTTCTCCCGTGCGTGTTTTGCTAGTGCAATACTAAGGTGCAAAGAGATAATGCATGGAGGGTATTTGGTTATTTTTTTTAAAAAAACTTTATTTTCTTTACCATTGTGTTTTTAAAGTATTGTATATTAAAAAAATAGCGTTATGAACAGTAGTATTCTAGTACCATTGTCGTGGGGAAGAGATACCCGTAACGCTGCCTTCCACAAGGGGGGCTACAGTAGTCTCAACACAGCGCCAGGATCCCAAGTTGACTCGAGCAGCAACATTTGTGCAGTGAGATTCAAGCACCAACGAGTCCAACAAATCAGATAAATGGTCACGGATAGTACAAAACGATACTATAGCAACACTTAAATAAAGAAATAGATAGTTAAAACAAAACAATACTGCAGCAACACTTTACGGAGAAATGGATAGTAAGAACGGTACATATAAAAGGAGGATACGCTACCTGCTGCTGGACAATGATAATGGCAATGCCGCTTCGTGGGTATTTTTAGTAGTGATGTAATGGACAGGCCGGTGATGTGACTAGTTGTAAGAATGTAGCAGGACTGCTCAGTCTGGTTGCTGGTTTCTTTTATGTGAAATTTAAATATAAATATGTATGATTATCTTGACAAATTACATGCGTACAATATTTTTTTTAAAGTTTTGATTTTCAAAACCTTTGGCTATCTCTTAAAAAATCCCTTGTTAGAATTATTATAAGCTCAATTTTATTTTATTTCTTTCAAACATCATCTCTCTAATTTAGCCAAAACAATTAGAAACCCATAATCTCGCATGATTTTATTTTGCAAGGATTAATGTTTCTCATGATCATCACCATGTTTATTTTTATTGCTTATAATTGTCATGATCAAATATATGAGGTTATATTGCAATAGCCATTTCTACCATAATCATATATTTTTAAAACATAGGAGAAATAATATCCAGTTTTGAGTAATGGTGATTAGGCCACGGTGAAAGTAATTCCACAATAATACATGTGGGATGGGAATCAATGGACGGTTGGAATGTATTTTAGTGATATAATGGAATCTGCCAATGATGCGATAATTCTTATGAATTTGTCACAGACCATAGGAATGTGCATGGTCAGGTATTCCCTTGAATTGGCAACAGCCTGGTTATTGGAAATACATAGGTACTCCAAAGAGTTTGGGAAGTCCAGCGTGGTATAACCGCCTCTAAATATCGAAACCAACTGAATCCAAAGGAGAGAGGTCATTGATCCAAGCGGGAGTAAGTTCATCGATACAATTGTAAGAAAATTGATTTATATAAAATCTAAGTGGGAGTAAGTTCATCGATCCAATTGTAAGGAAATTGATTTATATAAAATCCAAGTGGGAATAAGTTCATTGATCCAGTTGAAAGGAAATTCATAGATGGAATTGCAAGGAAACTGGTGGATTCCAAATGTCCAACGCATAGGCGACAATGACATCTTATTAGTACTTCTGAATGAATACAATTTCGTGGACCAAAGTCAATATCAACCACCTCAAAATGGCTCTGCATGCCCTGAAAATATAGCTCAAAATAGAGGAACATTCCAACATATAGTCATTACCTGCAAAATATCAAAAATAGAGGAACCTTCCAACCACCTCAAAAATATCCAAACCACAACCAATATCCTGCTAGCTTGATTGGCGTCAGACCTCCAACCTATGCCAACTTTCAACTTCCCAGCAACCTCTAAATATTCAAACCATGACGACCTCAAAATATCCATAACGCATAGGTTCTCCATACCAGCAGTGTTACATGGACACAGGTGCGGGTGTCGGAGTCAGACAGGGGTGCAGGTATCCGAGTCGGCAAATCTTAAAAAACAGGATTCGGGGACTCGGCTAATACAAATCCATTCAACCCACATTAGACCTAACCATTAAGTTGTGTGCCTCAAACATGGAACACAAACTGAAATGTCACAAAATATCCCATTAAGTTGTGTGACCAAAAGGCTGCAGAACAGCACCAGTCGATGCAGGGCTTGCCTCAAAGGTCAAAGCTACATCAAAAGCTGCAGCTTCTCTCTGTATACTGCCAAACATCACTATAATGTGCTTGTTTTATGCCCTTTCTCCTCCCCAACTGGCTGAACCTAAGGGATTCCCTAAACACTGTTACACACTGTTACGGCATTGTTTTGCACTGCAGACAGACATAGAGAGGGTAGTTGGAATAGTGATGGGGAACGGGAGATGGAGAACCTTTAGGTTCAGCCTCTGATGCACAAGAGCTGCTTCTATCGTCTACTGCGGGATTCTTTTTCATCCGTGTTGAATCCGCGTCCAGATGTGTCAGACACGCATGGAAGCGGCGATACGCATGAAAGCGGCTGAAAATTTCGGACACGCGAGTCCATGTAACACTGCATACCAGAGCAACCTCCCAACTACCATAGAATATCCAAACTACACGTATTTCCAAACATTAGCTGCTATCCTATTTGTCCCAAAATATCCACACTGGCCTAAAACAGATTGAATTCCAAACCTGTAGGTTATTCCAAATTGTCCCAAGATGATGTAGTGACAAGTTCTTCCCTTGCGCATATCATTTTCCGCCATCCCACATGTTGGTTCGCCGCCGTTTGACTTAAATGTGCGGTCACTTGCCTCTCGAGCTTGAAGCCACATTCATTTAGCCCTTGTGGGGTTTGCTTTTGATCCCATATCTTGCATTTGGGGAGCCTGAACCTGTGTTATTGAGTTTTGGGGAGGGATGAATCCGTGCAACGCTGGGCTGGATCTCAATGGATCGTGGCAACAAGGCCACTCTACCACTTACAATGCCCCGTTGCGTATTTAAGTCGTCAGCAAAAGGATTTAGCACGCCACCTGTGTGGAAAGGAGCTTCGAGGTGGCCTACCGCGGCTGATCGCCCGGGCAGGCTGAGCCAATGACACAAACCCTCGGAGAGTTGATACCCTAATGTGGGTCGGGGCGAGCGGCGAGCACAGGCGCTGGTTGCTAGCTTGGATTCTGACTTAGAGGTGTTTAGTCATAATCCGACACATGGTCGCTTCGCGCCACTGGCTTTTCAACCAAGCGCGATGACCAATTGGAGATGGAATTACCGATGCTAGTGGCACCAGACTTGCCCTCCAATGGATCATCGTTAAGGGATTTAGATTGTACTCATTCCAATTACCAAACACTAACATGCCCAGTATTGTTATTTATTGTCACTACCTCTCCGTGTTAGTATTGGGTAATTTGTGTGTCTGCTGCCTTCTTTGGATGTGGCAGCCGTTTCTCAGTCTCCCTCAAAGAAATCAAACCCTAATTCTCAATCACCCATCACCACCATGGTAGGACCCTATCCTACCATCAAAAGTTGATAGGGCCACTACGATGAGGTGGCCTTGATGCCGCTAGCCACATACGAGACCAATAGCGACCATGAGGTGGCCTTGATGCCGCGAGCCTATGCGGCTAGCTACACAAGGCAACATCATGAATACTTTATGTTGACGTGATATGCCCTATTGGCATCCACAATAAAGCCAACATTTAACAATGCAACTTATTGTGTTACTGATAGCAGCACGCAAGCACTCATCAAAATGATAGGCACACAATAGCCAATGATTGAAGGGACAGTAGCACCGGTAGTCATAGGTTCAATACAACAGGGGTCCTCCCGGTAGTCATAGGTTCAATACAACTCATGCACCAATGTAGCCACGATGGTCAAGCCACTCAAAGCATCACTTGACGCATTGCGTGAAGTGTCTGCATGTGAGGACGGTGTCCAATGGTCCACGACGCATGGGAACACACAAAACCATTCCTGCAATGGTGTACCATAGCAAAGCATTGCGAAACCATAGGAAACATGGCAAAACCATGACTACCCCATGGCCAAACAACAAGCCAAAGTATGATTGTTGGACGAATCCAACAAGTCGGGGGAGCATCTTGGGGGTTCTGCCGAACCTTAGGAAACGTGCTGAAACCATACAGTTGCCATGGCCAGGCAGTGCTTTTCCAAGGCCCTGCTCTTCCTACTACACCCGAGGGGCATACAACCCCCTAGAAGTTCTGGGGATTTTATCCCACTAGACGCACAATTCCCAGGTTTGGCCAAAAAGAAGGTGAAGTTTTCATGTGGTTTTTGGCCCAAAATGGGCAATTTCGGTGATCTCGCGGCTCCTGGCACCCATCTCGAACCTAGATGGGTAGGGTTTCTCAAAACGTGTTGGAGGGGTGCCGGCTGATGTTTAAACCCTTTTCCTCACCAGCCATGAGCTATACCTCACGTTTTTGGCCTAAACGACCTTTTTTCCACAACTCGACGTCACTTGTACCGTCATAGAGTGCTTGAAGCGTTTGCCAAATCTCATCGCTTGAGAGGCTATGTACTCTATTAAATACATCAATGCTCAAAGCCCTGAACAAAGCATTGTGAACTATGGCATTGAATTGTATTTCTTTCTCATCGGCTGTTGTCAGTTTTTCGGCCGAGAGAGAGGTTTTGTTCCTTTCTCCGTCACTCTCGAAACATCCAACCCTATGGCCACTAGATAACTAGCCATTCTAACACGCCAATATGGATAGTTTGTGCCATCAAAATGAGGAGCGCTACCGGTACTCATCCTCCCACTGTAAGACATCTCAAGTACTCAATCCGGCAGTGAAGCCAAAAGTCCAAATATGAGTTGTGGGCTCTAGTGGACTAGATTGAGCAGCCGGCTCTAATACCAATGGAAGGTTGGACCAATGCCTAAGAGGGGGGTGAAATAGGATTTCTAAAACTAAGGCTCTCTAAAACTACAACTAAGTAAAACTTATGCAAGATGAAACTAGCTATGTGCACTATGGTTTTGCTAAGTGTTGCTAATTCTACCGTGGCCAAGTCTTGCAATCTAGTTCCACCTAGAAACTAACCTAACAAGCTAGTCTAGGAAAGTAACCACACAATTGCAAGAATGTAAATACAGAAGGTAAAGATATAGGTAGAGAGAATGCAAACTCCCGACGATGATGTCAGCGATGGCACAAGGTGGAGACATGAAGATTTTTCCCAAGGTTCGGGGAGACCGCCAACCCCGCGTTTGGTGCCCCTCGTAACGCTTTGCTCTCGTGGAGTCTGCACAAGGACTTTGGCCTCAATCCGGGCAAGGAAGGAGGCTGGGAAAGTGACCCACGCAACGCCTCGCTCTTGTGTAGTCCGCGCAAGGACAACGGCCTCTCCCGCGCAAGGGTACATGATGGATTGGTCGCTTGCGAGATGGTCAAGCAACCTGACGGGTAACTCTGGATATCCTCGCTACACACTCACACACGCCCTTATCTCTCATAGTCCACGCAAGGACTACAGCCTCGCCCGCTCAAGGGTATAGGATCGTCGCAGCTGCTAGCATCTTCTGCAGACCTTCTCACCCACTAAGGTGAGCTTTGGATAAAATGTTGAGGGCCTCAATCCCTCTCACAAGTAAGGTGGCAGCTACTCCACACTCTAGAGGGTCTCGCAAGACTTACAACTGCACTCTTACAAAGACGATGTGCACGTACGCACGGGTAAAGACAAATAGGCCTAAGCAAAGATGCTTTGCAAGCTCTAGCTATGCCGAGATGTGTCTATTTGATCCAGTGATGGTTGGGCTCTAGAAGATGTGTGTATTGGCTCTTTGGATGGATCAAGAATGCACATCAACACTCTAGCAAGCTTAGGAGTCACCGACCACTATGTGGAGGCCAGGCAAAGGGGTATTTATAGCCCAAGCCTCAAAACTAGCCGTTGGAAGATTTCTTCACTTTTCTACGCGACCACTAGATAGTTCGGTGCGTGTAGCTTGCTAGCCATTGGAGTCGACCATTGGACTGGGAATTCGACCATTCGAGGCGCCGGACGGTCTGGTGCTGCACCACCCGACGGTTTGGTGCATGTTGGCACTGGGTCTTCAAAGTGTTTCATCCTTAGTCCAAAACTTCCGGTGCGTGTAAATGTTGGGATGTAGTCGCCTTCATCTTCTCTGCCCAGAATGTACCGTGGTAGACCACCGGACTCTCCAGACCACCGGACCGTCCGGTGCTTGTAAATCACATCGGGTGTTGAATCTTCAACTTTGGGCTTCTTCTTTTCGGACCACCTAATGGGGCTCTATTTAGCCTTCCAATGGTTCAAAAAATGGCTTCTAACTTTGGGGAAGTCTTGGGTCTTCTCTTGTGATCTATTAGACCTTCTTTGAGGTGTTTGTTCCCCAAGTTCTCTACTTGGACCATAGGACTTAAAGAGAAACACTTGCATACAAATATTAGTCCCATGGCACGTGTTGTCACCTCAACCACCAAAATCACATTAGGGAACTAAGCACAAGGCTTAGAACCCATTTTCCTTACAACAGAGCCATTACCCTCCAGGACAATGACAGAAGAGTTTTCAAAGCGAACGGACAACGCCTTAAAATGTTTCTAGAGCCCGAAATGCCACCGCTCAAAAAAATGGACATCTTTGAGCTACATGAGGTTGTGTGATCACACGTCCATGGTCGAGCTCTGACCTTAAAAAGAGCCATGTACACTAACTCACCTTGTGCTTAAAATCTCAACAAAGGCCAATGTTTCACATAGTAGAATGGGCATCAATTTCTTCCTACATCAACCCTTCACACTCTCATTCTATATCTTGTACTTAGCCACAGTGCTCGTCAACTCCCCATTGTCTCCTAGCAAGAGAAAAAGGTTATCATTTCCATCACCTTGGGTACCACCGCCACGTATACTTCAGAGTCCAAGGGAGAACCATAGCCCTTGCAGTCCCTACTACGTGATCTAAGTCCGAAGATGGTCGTCCGACCAAGGCAATGGCCGCCCAGCCATGGGAGTGCCGCCCAGCCACCCCTAATGGCAGGACGACCATACCTTGTGGCCGCCTTGCCTCCCCTTAGCGTCCTAGTAGTGTGGGACGGCCAGCATGTGGCCTCTTTCCTACCAAAAAGATCACCAAGAAAGTGTTATGCCCCTCTTCTCGTCCCACTTTAGGGGCACTTAACCCTAAGTGTGCAAGAAGCCTCTTCACTGATGAGGGATCCTTGCCGTTAAGCGATCTTGGGATCCTAAGGCCATCCAGCCACACTCTCTATGGCATGAAAACTGTCACTGGCTATGGGAAGGTGTTTGTGCCTAGGGTCTCAAAGCCGAACAAATCTATAGATGAGTGCATCGACTCGACGCTGTCAAGGAGGACTGTGCAACGGTTGGCCAAGCCTCCTCCAATTAGAGGACCACCAAGCTGCTTTGAAGACTCCAATGAAGACAAGTACATGATGGCCTCTTTGAAGAAGGAGCTCACAATGCTCAAAGCGAAGTTCAATAATCTAGAAGAGCAATGCGCTGAAGGTGAACTTTGGCGAATGGAGATTAATGATAAAGTTGACATCCTTAGGAAGTGGTTGTCTGCCAAAGTCCCCCACCTTGCAAAAGAATCTGGGCATCCCAAGCTCTATGATCAACCCATGCCATAAATGCCCAGTGCTTCTAGTTATCTTAGGCGCTTAGATGTAGGTTTTAATTCTTAGGTTGAATAATTTGTTTTATTTTATTTTGTTTTGTTTCATTTCCTTTTGTAACAAGCACCTATAATTTGTTAAATTCAATAAAGGTAGGATAGTTTTCCTTTCCAACAAAGAATTTGGTTGGAATGGCCAAAGCCATTCAACCTCCTATCACTAACCCTACAGAAAACACATAGGAAACATCTTGTGCAGGGTATTACCGCGCTACCCAGAAAAATTCAGGGGGATTCGGCGAAGTTTGATGGCTACATGGCCATGCCCTATGGCTGCCCAGCCATGTACTTTCTATGAAAATATGCCACGCAACGTTGTCACGTCCCCAGAGGCTTCCTCAATGAAAATGAACCAGCGCACAGGTCGAATGTAGAAAACATGTGGCCACCTGGCCATGCCCTATGGCCGCCTAGCCATCACTATGGCTGCCCGGCCATGGTTATGGGCTGGTTGGCCCATATTTGTGTCAAACTCGCACTTGGAGGTCAGTTATACATGTTCTACTTTGTACACCTCTAAGTTTTGCACTTTACACATGAAACTCGTTAAATCATGCTCTACATGTTCATAATGTCACAATAAATTATGCTTGCACCATCTTATTCCCCATGCTAGAATAATCTTGTCTATGGATATTCTCATGATTAGGAAACCACATGAGTTTAGTTTGTTGATTCATGTGAGATAAGATAATTGGAGAAAAATAATAGAACCTCACACATGAGTAAGAGTTTTATTTGCAAAATAAAAAGAATGCTCCATCTTGGATGATCTCAAGATCTTATGCTTTGTCCCACTAGTGCCACATATATGAAAAGAAAACATGTGCAATCTTGCACCCCTAATTATTTTGAGTTTTATCAAATCTTGTGCCATCGAAAGGGTTTGAATCATTTGAGAAGAAGAGAGGCATGGAGATTCAAGTTGAAAAAAGAAAGAGAGGCATGGAGATTCCCAAAAAGAGGTTCAACCAAATAAAGTTTCCCAAAAAGATTTCCAATGAAAATGATTCAACAAATCCCTTTTGTTTGAAAGAAAGAGAGGCATGGAGATTCAAGTTGAAAAAAGAAAGAAGAAGAGAAAGGAAATAAAAAAAAAGAAGATCTCCATGCCTCCTACTCAAACAACGAATTCAAACAAGGCACCTACAGAGACAAAACTCTTCGCCGCACTTGCACTTGACCAAATCTCACATGATTGAGAATTCTTTCTTTGACACTTGATTTGATTCGACAATACAAACATGACGGGAAAGCCTCATTCTCCTAACTACCATGAGCTTCACAAAAAGCCTTAGTAAACTAGGAGGTAAGGTAAAACAAGATTCCGGTAAGGACATTCTGTCCCTTGAGTGACTGATAGTTGGTCTTGAGAACAAAAGAAAAGGAATGCCTCACTTAAAAAAAAAAACTCTTTACCCATGTGTTGTGGGAGCCTGAAGTTAACTTTGATATATTCTTGTTCCATGTTTGAACATTCTCCCAACTACCTTGAGCTTCACAAAAATCCTTAGTAGACTAGGATGTAAGGAAAAACAAGATTCCAGTAAGGGCATTTTCTCCCTTGAGTGACTGAGATTTGGTCTTGAGAACAAAATAGATGGAATGCCTCACTTTTTGAAAAAAAAAAACTTGAAAACCTCTTTACCCATGTGCTGTGGGAGCCTGAAGTTAACTCTGATATAGGGCATGTTTGGATGCCGTCCAGCAAAAGCCAAGCCAAATATTGGCCGTTGACCATCGGCAAACGTTGCATTTGGTTGGGTGCCCTGATTTGGCCTGCCAAATTCTTCTTGCCCAAGCCGTAGTGTATTCTGCTGCTAAATTTTGGTGGCTTCGGTGGCTTCGGGGCGGCCGATTCGTCCGCCCGAATTTGGCCGGCTGCTGCGTTGGCACGGCTTTCCAGGGGCAGCATCCAAACATACCCATATTCTCTGATATATTATTGTTCCATGTTTCAACATTCCAAAAACCAAAGTGCAAACACCACTAAAATCCTAGGCTGGTTGAAATAGTATGGAATAATTTTGTGCTTGATATGGTGAATGTCGATGTTATGCCCTTTCCACTTGCACTTAATTCTATTCTTTGCTCGAGGACGAGCAAAGGTTTAAGTGTGTGTGGGGGGGGGTATTGGCGGTCAATAAATCCCATTTTGACCACCAACATTTTGTGTTTGAGAGTACTACCTTTGTTTTTTTATGTAGGACGTCATGCAACTCATTTTGAACTAGTCAACGTCAAACAAATAAAAATGGAGGGAGTGTTTATCAACATTTCATGTATTACGAGCTGGTTCCACGACTTGTGCATAACAGTAGTACACGAGAGCTTGTCAAGTCTAAACCAATGAAGGAAATGAAGAAAGCATGGAATAGTGGCAAGGGAGAGGTAGCTAGCCACAAATGCATGGCCGGTGGGTCAACTCCCATAGCCACCCGGCCTCAGCCGCCTGACCATCCTTCACACCACTAGGAGGCCCATGCAGTCTTTTGGCCCAAAAAAGGTGGCCGCCAGGCCATCCCATATGGACGCCCGGGCATATCAAGAAGGCCAAATGACACATCCTTCGACCTGCATGTAAAGAAACACAATGTAAGTTGAATCCAACTGTGGGATCAATAATCCAAGGAAACAAAGGGTCGGAAGGCTATCACACAAGGATTGGTGAAGTCAACGATCCGAAGAGAACAATATGCAGCTAATCCAGTTGTGACACATGGCCATCCAGCCATGAAATTTGGCCTCCCAGAGATAACTGCCACCGACTTGGGGAGTGATTTCCAGCTGAAGGATGCACTAAAGTGGTTAATCAGATGGCCGCCCGGCCACCGACCTTGCACCACTACCGACCTAGTACCCCTACAAGTACCCCCTTGGTCTCCAAGCTACAAATACCCCCATGGGAGGTCACTTGTAGTGTGTGGGAGAATAGAATAGTAGTGTGGTTGTGTAGTTTAGGTGTAGAGTATAGTAGTGAAGCCACCCTTGACTTTACAAAGAGAGTTCCTTTGTATCAAGAGAGAGTAGTGAGGTGAAGGAGTGGAATTGTCTTTGGTAGTCTATTTCTGAGCTCTTAATCTCAGAGGAAGGATACTCTATTTCTAGGGTTGAGTAAAGTTCCTTGTTCCTTGCTTTATTTATTTCATACTTACTTACATTCGTAGTTCTCTGCTTTGTAGTTTATGGGTAACCAATGCGCTCTGTTAGTTTATCTATACAGTTGTGCTTGCTTCTCCTGGCCTCAAACCAATTTAGTAATAAACTTGTCTATGTAGACGTGGTGTCTAGACTAGAGTTTACCTTGGTTGGTGTCTTGTCCCACGCAGTTTCGGTGAGTAGTCTCACATGGTGACAACGACTATGTGTCCTATATAGTCCAACCCCGTCATTCGGATAAAGTGTCATCAATGCATAGCTGAGTCCTGTAACGCCCGCCTTTCTCGTCTGGGTAATTAGCACTCTAGTACCTAGAAGTGGTTCTACAGCCTCGTTGTCTAAGTAACATGTTAAGCAGATACTAGATTGTTTAGTAAGTGAAGTCGTTTTATCTAAAGTAGTGATCTTGTTCTACTATGTCATTATCCTTTACAATTGTTGGTTTTACTGTTTGGTTCTATCTGTTCTACATTGAGTTACTCCTCGTTCCTCATGGATTTTGATACCTCAGAATACTCTCGGTCGAAAGTGACAACGTGTTTCTATGCAGTTGCAGGTTTATTTCAATAGGATAAGAAATGCCAACAATCACCTGCACATTCATAAAATTATTAGTCAAAACACAGGGCTTCGTCACCATCCTGCTGTAATCAATAAGATTGCTCATGTCACTATTTTGCCCATGAGCAGTGATAGAAGTAAGATTCATGAAAAACTTTTGGAATATCATCAATCATGTGATGAATGGACAAATAATGGATTTAATTACATTTATGATTGATCATACTAGTGACAGAGGTGGACAAGATGACGAATCTTGCATATGTTGCGTACATTATGGCATTGATCCTTGTGAAGACAAGAGTCATATGAGATTGTGATGAGCCTCATACAGCATTTTGACCATTCAAGAATGACATGGTCTTTCTTAAAACGCCTCTCACCTCATTTCCTGGTAATGAGGAAGAGGCACCTATAGATGAGGATGACAATGCTAATGAGGATGCCCAAAACATGCCCACCTCTTCCACCTAAGCAACAGTATTGGCAGCCACCTCCTGGCTATTTTGATCCATACTTTAACACCATGCAACTAAACCATGGGCAGCAATTCGATATCCAGTTGTAGGGCATGAGGACGACATGAGCAGAGAGTTTGGACAACGGTTGGATACTGGATTTCAAACTTTTGATCAGGATGTCTAGACTACCAAGTATCAGTCGATCATGACTTGCATGGAGAACATGCAGAGGAGTTTTAGGAGAATGTGAGTGCTCTGAATGATCAGTTTAGCACTCTAAGAGCACGTACAATGGGAGGTGCTTAGAGAGGTGCTTAGCGAAAAAACCAGTTTATTCTCACCATATCACTGGCACCTAGTGCTTAAAGGATGGATGAGGTGCTTAGATAAGCATTGGTGCTTAACGAGTGCTAAGAGGGTGGTTGAGTCTTTCTAAGCACCTATATGCATTGTAGGAATTAACTTTTCCAGTGATGCTTAAGGTTGAGTCTATCTAAGCGTCTGTACCTAAGCACCTTGCATTGTACATGCCCTAACTACTCATGATTAGTCTGAATAGCTCAGTCAGTGGCAACAACATCTTAAGACTGGATTCAAAAATTTCACCACAACTTTCAATGATTTCTCAGGGCACTTCTACTCAATCTATCACAGGCTGATACCCCCTGCTAGTTTAATCCTTATGCACCATATTTCCTCCACCACCTAAAGTGATGGTTCTTTTTGTCTAAGTTGATGCCAAAGGGGGAGAAGGTACAAGAAGTTGAAAGAAGGCAAGTTGAAGGAAGGCTGAAGGGTTCTAAAATGCGAAAATCATGGGGAAGCTCAAGGATGCTCACGGATGGACTCATCAATGGACTTTTTTATTGTTTTTTCATTGCATGAACTCTATTCCTGTCTTATATTATCTTAAGTGCTCTTGTGTGTGCTAGAACTTTGTACCTTATCATTTTTATCTAATTCTTGTTCTAGCTCTCGTGTGGAGGACCAAGTTGTTTTTTATATATCTTGTGTGGCTAACCTATCTTATTATAGCCAAAGGGCTTGTAGCCTAGTGATTGCAGCAGCTCGAGCGGCACCTGAGGTCCTGGGTTTGACTCCCGCTGGGAGCGAATTATTTCGGGATTTAACGGCTTTGTTCATTAAGTTGTAGGCAACGTTTCCGTCGACAGCGAGGCGCCCGTGGTGACTTCGTCAATCTCAAGATGTGCCGGCCCAGTCTTTTGGAGGTGTTCAAAGGGGTAGGGTGTGCGTGCGTACGGTCATAGGGGTGAGTGTGCGTGCGTGTGTAAGCGTCTCCGTTTGTACTGCGTTTCTCAAAAAAAATCCTATCTTATTATAATATTATCTATCTTGCCTCAGAGACTCTGCCAAAATTTTGTATCAAACTATATGTGCACAAGTTTATTCTCTATCTCCATGCACATATTAGGGGAGCTACCTCTACTTCTTTGAGTTTTGATATGGATTATTCATTCTTTGTGTTATAACTTCACTCATATGGATAAGTTGTTCAAAACTCAATCTCAATCCTTCTTATACCTTTGATGTTTGAATGATTTCATTCTTTATTTTCAACTTCTTGAGATAGGTTGTCATCAATTACCAGAAAAGGGGAGATTGTAAGCATCTAGGCCCCTATTTGGTGTTTTAGTAATTAATAACAACATGTGTGAACTAACAATTTCTTTGAGAGATTAATAATGTTGGTTGGTCAATGCAAATGAAAGCTACACCAAGTGATTTGGAAGCTAGAGTGAAATCTTCGTGATGGATAACTCAAGGCAAAGGTATATGATATTATTTGACCAATCAAGAGGTGATTAGAGATGAGAATTGACCGGATTAATAGGCTAGATAGCTGTACTATCAAGAGGGGTCAATGCCCTTTACTTGACGGTCTTTTAGTCCCTCATTGCTGTTAGCGGTCGGTATTTCACTATTTTGACCTCCAATTCCTTGGTCAATAAATGAGGTTTAAGCAAAGTCTATGCATTATCTACTTTGAACGAATGAATTCCACGAGTTTTGGTGGTTTTGGAGGTTTTGCAGGGAAATGCTCAAATTGCACATGAAAAGACATCTTATGGAGCATGTGTGAATTTGGATACAAGAGGCATGAGTACAAGCTTAAAAATATCATCACTAACAAATATCCTAAATGCCATCAAGGACTACACCATTGTGAAGTGCTTGTCGAGATGATCGAAATGGACTTCGGTTCATTCAATTTGGAGTTTGGATGCAAAAGTTATCGCCATTGCAAGATCAACACCACCGACGCTAAGGAGGGTGGCCAGGCGGCCATGCACTCTCCCAAAATGGCTTGTCCTTCATATTATTCATCCAAAGAAGTTACCAAGAGCCCAAATGCACATGGAGGAACAAGCCCAAGTCAAATCCAACGTCGGAAGGCCATCATAAGGTCCAAGAAAGTGGCTAAGGCTCGAAAACATGGTCGGCTGGCCGTGGACTTGGCCGGCCGGCCACTACATATGGCCGTCCGGCCCATTACATAGCTCGCTTAGCCACCACGTTGGTTGCTCGGACATGTTCAACATGTGTATCAATGGAAATCGACTTCCATAGGGCATCCCAAGCGTTGATTGATCAAGGCGATGCATCAGAGGGTTGCCCAGCCTCCAATAAACAGAGGGGCACTCATCCACTCTCAAAATGTTCCTCAAGTACCATTTGGTGCCTCACACACTCCCTTCTCCCTCTTAGGGAGGCGCCCTTTGGGTGGCGTTACCCCTTCTAGTTTAATGTTTGGTTAGGAGTTAGAGGTGAGGCTCCGTTGTTTCAGAGCCGTCTTCAGGAGTTCGGTATGAGTTCCTTGTATCTTTACTTTCTTGTAAGACTTGAGCTATTTAATGTATTATCTTTCTTTACTTGTATGAGCGTTTACATTCTTGCTTTCGGTATTAATCATGCCTTAGCATAGTAATGTCTTTTAGACTATAGCTAGAATTGCTCTAAGAGGTAATGAACATTTAGGTTGTCATACTTATAGATTCCTCATATGCTCTTTGTAGAACTTGTTTATATGGTTGTGTAGATACTTCCCTATAGCCTAGGTAGAAGAGTGTATGCTAAACGTAGGCGTGGTGCCTACATTTGCAGTCACCTTGGTTTCGCACTGAACTCCATGAAGATTTGGGTAGCCAGGTGTGCATGTAGACTAGGCACAGTTGACTTTGGTAGGTCCTCTTGGTGACAATGGGAGTGTACCATGTGTAGTCCACCCCCATGTTCAGGCTGCTTGTAGCTGCATAGCCGATTCCCTGTGAAACCCACCTTTCTCGTCTGGGTTATAAGCATTCTAGTGCCCAAAAGTAGTTAGCAGCCTCGGTGGCGAAGTAAGTATCCTAGACAACAACATAAATCATTACCTCTGTCAGAGCAACATGTTGGGTCTAGCTTAGTCTATCTGACTCATCATAGTATAGGAAGTCCTCATCACAAACCTGAGTTCTCACCTCATTGTCCTCCTGGCTTTACATGAGCTATGTTCTTAGTTGTGTGTGTGCGGTCGACGTTATCTTTTCACCCATGGTTTGACATGAATGAGTAGTAACAACTAAAGGAGTGATGGTTTAATATCTCTATCTCGATGCTTCCTTGTGGATAAATACGATACCTTAGAACAATCCCGGGTGAATGCTACAGCGGTCTCTATGCGCTTGCGGAGTAAAATCTGTTAGGCTAAGAACCACCAACAATTCCTCATGTAGTGGATGCATTTGCACGCGGGCTAACCACACTACGAATTTTGAAAGAAAAACCATCTTCAAAAGCATGTTTCAAAGAGGGCTGAATTTCTTTATTGTGGATTATCTGAGCCTATGGGGCGGATTGTCCGCAGGGCTAACCTTTTTTGTGGGTAAAAACTGGTGGTTTTTGTGTTGGACGAGAAAGTCAATGACAGACTGTCCGGCACCAGGAGGCAGATTGTCCGAAGTTAAGAGATGAAAAACCACCAGTTTGCTATGGCTCCTACCAAGGTTTTAAAGATTGCATGGCAGATTGTTCAGCCTTCGCTAGCGGACCATCCGGCCTTGGCTGGCGAACTGTCCGTCGTGTGTTTCTGGAGGATGTACAATGAGTAGGAAGTTTCTATTGGGTATTTTTCAATGGATGGCAGATTGTCTGTGAGAGCCAATGGACCGTTCTCATTCCTCACTTCTTTTGGTGTTTTGGACTTGTAAGGACGTGGAGATTATGATCTAGTTCATCTCAAACCTGCAGGTTTACCACGAGCAAGTCGAATTTGAGTTTTCCCTTTTTCTTGCCCAAGTCTTGCCTCTTCACGAGATCTGAAATTCCCGCTAATCCCTTGATCTTTTCCCATGGATCTTTTGGGAATAGTTTTGGGATAGGGCTCAGATAGCCTGTATCAATTTTCGGAAGATTGGACAAGGTTTGGTCAGAATTTGGGTTTGGAAACTCAAGTTCTAGAGTTTTACCGGACAATTCGGTGCAACCACCGGACTATCCGGTCCTCCACCGGATAATCTGACGGCGTGCACCGGACAATCCGGTCCTAGCCCTCGGCCCAGCCATCATCGGACTATCCGGTGTCCATCACCGGACTGTCCGGTAAGGTGCACCGGACTATCCGGCGTGTTGCTGGCTGCTTGGTTTTGGTTGGTGCTTTGTTGTTTGGCTCTTTGCTTCGACCTCGCCTTTAGTGATCTTTGCTGCTGCCCATACTCTTAACTTGCTGTGTACCACTGAGGCGCATTTTGGTGCGTTGAGTGGCGAGCAAGACACTTGAGCATGAGTCGTTGTTTCGCTCGACTTGCGATCTCGTGATCGTTGGGTCTTGTGCTTCCGCTCGCTTGCTGTGTTCCCGTTCTGTGGGCGACACCAAGTGCTTGCTAGACACGTTTCCTTTCAGTGGACGATGTCTAGCGGTTGTTGTACGTAGTGTGTCAGTTTGCACCAGGGGGTTGTGAGTTTGAGTTTTTAAGTGCTCCTATTCACCCCCCCCCTCCTCTACTCGCACGTCTCGGTCCTACAGTCTGGTCCCAATTGACGAACTGTCTACCGGTCATTTGTCCCGAGTACTTCAAGCAAGAGAGTCACTAGTGTTTAAATCTGTTGAACGGCATGTTTTCTGGGACCTGCAAGACAGACTGACCACACTAGGAGTCCATCAAGCAAACTTCATTGGCTTGTTACTATTGGAGGTTGCCACCTCCTAGACGGCTTGATGGTTGTTTCCCGTCGAGCTCTTCAAAGAAGATTGTGAAGGAGCCGCGGTGGTGGTTGTGAGAGACCTTGTGCTTTACTCACCGAAGTGGTCAAAGCCACTCTAGCTGAATTTAGGTTTGAGAGGTTTATTGACCAATTGGGTTCTTAGATCAAGCGGAGTCTGGATAGAGGAGCGGTTGGATGCTTTGAATCCACCTCAACGTGGATTAGGGCTGACTGGCAAGTCATCGATACCATGGGAAAAATTCGATCTCTTATGTGGTGATTTATTTACTCTCTTTATTTTCTTGTATTTACTTTAAGCATTTACATTACTAGAATTTAATTGCTATCTTTTCACCCTAGGTTGCAAACCCACTTAGCTTAACATAGGCTAGAAGATGTAACTCTCTTGTGGTTCTAATTAAATTTGCCTAGTATCTTTAATTTTAGTTGAAACAGTCTATTCACCCACCCCCTGTCGGTAATCTTGATCCTATAGTACGTTTAAGTATTTTCTTTAGATTGGCTAAAGGATCCGGTTGTGCCTTGGATTTTACCATCACGTTGTCTATGTAAACTTACTTCAAGCAGTTGATTATTACATGAAAGATATAGTTCAAGGCTCTTTGATATATTGCTCCTACATTTTTTAGTCCAAATGTCAAGACGACGTACTTGAATAATCTCATCACCATCAAAATGCAGTCTTATGAATATCATCTTCTGCCATGAATATTCGTTTGTATTCCACGTTATCGTCCCTGAAACTCAGCATTTTATGACTAGCAGATGTGTCGACCAGTGCATCCTGGCATCGGGTATTCATCTTTTGGAGTTGCCTGGTTCAAGTTCCTGAAATCGGTGCATACCAGAATTCTTCTGTTTTTCTTTTTTACCGGTTCCACGCTGCAAATCCACTCAAGGTAACGACATGGCCTAATAAATCTGGCATTCAACATCATTTAAATTTCCACTTTGACGTCATTAACTCACCTCTCTTGTAATCTCTTTGGTTGTCGCCTGTACAGTTTTGTAACCGGGCTTGATCGGCAATCGATGCTCAAAAATAGATCGATCCGACCCTAGCATTTTTAATAATCCCAGGCAAAATAGTCGACATACTCTTTGAGCAATACTATAAGATTTGCTTTAGATTGCAGATCAAGTTTCTTACTAATGAAGGTTGGGAGAGGTTTACCATCTGATCCAATATTGACTTCCGCGAGTTTATCCCCTGACGTAAAGCCGAGACCCATCTTGCCTTCGTCTACCAGATCCTTGTCACCCGAGTGATATGGGTAATGAGAGAACAATGACTGATCGCTCGGACCAGTCCTACAACTTTGTAGCCAAGGGAGATTATGATCATTTACCACTTCCAAGTCAGCATTTGGATGTGAGAGATCAAGGGTGATCATCTTTCTTGTGATGATTGATTGTCAATATGTGCATGTGATCTCTTTGCTCATGATGTGCAGGTATACGAGCATGGCGATGATCGGTGGTGAGGAGTGCGGGTGAAGCTGATATTGTCCAATCCAGTAGGCCAAGGAGTGGAAGAGCATGTGTGGTGAGGCAATGGCATGTGGTCACGGTGTGGCCCCTAGACCGAGTAGGTGGGACCAAGCATCGGTGTGACATGTGTCGAAGCCAAAAGGTTCATTTGTTTGCTCCCTCAAAACCAATGACATGGAAGGTTTGGTAGTTTGGACTTCAAAACAATCATAGGATGATGTGGCTTTGTGGTCCTAACCTTGGAGGTCCCGAGGAGCTTGGGCTTTGGACATGGGCTGACATCGAGACGGTTTGGTGGTTTTCCTCAAAACCATCACACTGCTCTGGATTTGCAGTCACCCCAGTTTCCAAGTTTCCACTTCAAAAACGTGGGAGGAAAGGATTGGACTACTAGACATGCAGAGGATATCGGGTGAAGACTTGGAAGCCATGAAGATGAGGACTCCGCGCGTGGCCATCCGATTGTTATTTGTATCTTTTCGGTTTAGCCCCCTAAGGGTCTAGTAGTTAAATTTCAGTCTTAGGAATCTTATTGTAATTTGTAAATTGTGTCCATTAGGGCTGGGGCAATAAATATATGATGGGTAGGTCATTAGGACCCATCTCTCCCACTTGGATTAATCCTAGACCTAAGTTTCCATGCATTGAAGTGCTTAGATTGAGAGGAGAGCCCTAGATATAGGTTTTCTATAAGATCCTAGTCATGGAACTCCCTCTCCATGTGTGCAGCACTCCCTCTCCCTTCTAGTTTTGGGTTTTGGATGACACTCAAAGGCTTTGAGTGATTTTGTGTTGCCTACAAGTGAATCCTATTCTTTTGTTGTGTTTTGGTTTGCCATGACATTGAGAATACGATCTTTGCTAGTGCTAATCCTTTGGAAATCCACGAGAAGTATTTGTTGAGTTTTTCCCTTCGTGGTGAAAAATTTCCCTCCTCATAAGATCTGAAATTCCCAAGTAATCCTTGATCTTTTTCAATAGATTTTTGGGATATAGCTCGGTGGCAGTCATGGGATACCCTATGCAAAATTTCGTGAGGTTTGGAGAAGGTTTGATCAAGATTTGGGGTGAAGAGCTCAAGATTTGGGGCTGTTTCTTGGAACACCAGACAAGTTGTCCCTTCCCATCGGACAAGTCTGTGAGGGGTGCCGGACAAGACGGTGGTCAGCTCCAGACAAGCTAGTGCTTGGCTCAGCTCAGCCTGCCACCGGACAAGCCGGCAAGGCCGCCCGGACAATCTAGTGCTACCGGACAGTCCGACTCTTAGCACCAGACAGTCTGACATCTCCAAGGCAATTGTGCTTTCTATGGTGTTTTCGCTCTGAGTGTATTGCTTCGACCTTGATCCTTACTTTTCGACTACATGCCCATACTCCAGTGAGGCACATCTCAGTGTGCAGAGTGGCTAGTTGGTGCCAAGTGCTTGAGCAAGTGCTTCGCTCGTCTTATGATCTTTGCTTGATCATTTATTTTAGTAGAGTTTCTTCCGCTGAGTTCCTTGACGTGTCAAGGGTGCAACAGTCTAGTAGCTACATGAATCTGCACAGTGCAAGAAGAGAGGCTGGTGGGTTGAATTTTTAGAGACTGGTGGATTGAGTTTTTAGATCTTTTTCAGTCGTACGTCCTTCAGGCACATATACCGGTCCTAACATGACCAGAGATGGGCCTTCACGTCCCCACTTCCTCTATGGGGCGATCATTTAGACCAGCCTTGGCAACCTTCTTATTAGTGAAGTCCTATTCCAAACTTTTCATGATAAGAACGTGTGAGTCGTTTTCCTTCCCGATCGCCTCACATTCCACCGACTCCATGCAAATCGGTTCCCATGATTCAAACAGGCCGTGAAGGATATCTCACTAAATTTGCAAAAACATTTCCTTTTCATTGTAGGATATAGGGTAGATGCACTTAGGGTCTGTTTGTTTTCCTGCACTAGGGGTGGCTTGCATTAGAAGATATGCAGCCCAAGTAGAACATGTGATAAGATATGCAATGTCTCCGTATTTGTTTTGCATGTATATCGTATATGGGTTAAGGAAGATTGTGTTTGTTTCCTGCACAACCGGGGTTGGGCTCACCTGGTGAAAGGCCTGGTGGGCTTACCCCTCATTTTCTCCACCTCCCCACCCTAGCCGATCTCCTTCGCGCTGCCATCACCGCCTGCAAGCCGTTCTCTGCACCACCTCTTCCAAGACCGAGGGCCGCCTCCACTCTACACTCCTCTCTGGATCAGCCCTGCCTCGTGCTGGCTTGCTCCTCCGCCATTGCCGGTCAGCTGCCTCGTTAGATCTGCCCCACCGCGCTCCTTTCCTGGTTCACCCTATCTTGCACCACCTTTCCTCGCGACGGCCGGCCTCGCGTCTCCTCCAGACGGCCGGCCTCCTCCCGTAGCCACTGCCCACCCTCATCCGCCACTGAGCCAGCCGGTGCATGACCTGCTCTCGGCCGTCTCAAGCAACCAAGGAACAAAGAGGGGGAGGAGCGGTAACCCTAGCGCCTAGGGGAGGTCATCACCCACGCTAGTTGCATTGCGGGTTCAGGCACCGACCTGCACTAGATGCACGCTTGATTCCTGGGTTTCCAGGAATGCAGCCTAAGGGCCCTCTTTACATTGCCCAAGCCTTAATAAAGCCCATGTGCATGGAAACAAACAATAGGAGGGTGCACCTAGGTGGGCTGGATTGGGGGATATCCAGGGAAACAAACACACCCTTAGCATGGAGGCGACCCCCATCATGTGGTGAAGCTTTACACATTCTTTGAGTAACAATCAATGAAAGAACTATGCATAAATGACACCTTTGACATAATTAGCTTTGTTTGCAGGGAAAGAGTAGTAGTAACACCGAAACCTATCAAAAAGAAAATAATCTAAAAAGTCTGGTGAAACAGTTGTCTAATACTTGTTGCAGTGAACTCCAATTCCTTCCCAGTAATATATTGCGTTAGCGTAAATATATCTGCTCCTCTTGCAATCTAAAAAAGAATTCAAAACGCCAGTGCTTTCAAAAATGTGTATGCTTCCTGTAACAACTCAGAAAATTGTGTAGTTCGAGAATAAGTTCACAAGATTATCTAAAGCTTCAGGGTAAAATTTCCTTGCAAACAAGTAGCATGGTCTCTTCAGTCCATTCCACAAGCAAGGCCTCTGCAAGAGCTCTTTCTACACCCAACAAAAAGAAGATAGGCATAGGATCATCAGTTTGTCTCCCAATAGCTAGTTGACATCAAATATAAACAACTGGTGCACGCAAGTTGCAAATTAAAAGAGAACCTGGGCTGATGTTTTTAGAACCAAACACCAAAGGACTAATGGGAGAACAGGTCAATGGGTATCAACAGAGTAATGTGAATGAACTTGAGGCAACAAAGAGTGTGAACTTTTGTTGATTTCCAATTTGCAGTAACTGAAAGGGCTATGCGCTTCAGAGCCTAACAGTTACCATAATATGCTCTTGAGAACATGCAATGGGTAATCCATTGATCGAATACATATATATAAACTTACCCCAACTTGGCAACTTATCATGTGCATTTAATTCACCATATGTGATAAAATAGAGAGTATCGTGGTAGTATAATTCAGTAAATAAATGCACTTTATAGGCTTGCTTCCCAAAAAATGGGTAAATTAATTCCTTAGAAAAATATTACATACAAATTGATTCAAACAGCAAGAGGGGAACGGACCTTCTCATCACTGGTGGTGTGGTAGCTCACATCAATTGACTGCAGCAAAATGGAAGTTAGGGATATAAAAAGGATCATCTTAATCATGTTAAGATGAAACAGAATAAAGGTAAACATACAGTCATATTCTTCAGGCGTTCATAAGTAACATCCTCTGCTCGGAAAGATCTAGGATGCCACTTTCCTTCAGACCAATCAACGTAAGTGACAGACCAATTAGCAATTCCAGCAGGATCCATCATCTGGTCAATACAAATGAGATCTTTCGAAGTCAGTACCCAGAATATATTATCAGAAGCTTTTAAAATAGAAAAAACCATTGTGTACTCGATACGAACATGGAATAGTGTCGGCAGATAATGCTCATCCGCATAGCAATTGCGGCCTTCTTCCATTCCGGGCTGCAAAGTGTAAATAACACAACCAGGACGCAACTTATTGAGCAGAGTAGTGCTATCAACATAAAAAACGCTAGAAATAACTATAGCATAGCACCTATACAAGACCACTTCCTACAACAACAACAACAAAGCCTTTTGGTCCCATACAAATTGGTGTAGACAAGAGTTGAAGCCAATAAGAGCCACCGACAAAAAGAGAAAGAAAGATGAGAAAGAAGAACAAGGCCTAAAAAGGGTCTAAAAAGGAACTAAAAAGGTGACATGAAGCCTAATTAGAGTTCAGGCACGAGGATAGCTGCTTTCCATGCAGTTCTACCAACTATCTCAGGATATACAAGACTAGTTCAACAATTTTGGTAAGGGATAGAAAATGTAGAGATCTTCAATACAAGTGCAAAGAAGATATGAAACAAAATGCTATACAAGAACATGTTGATCAACTATGAAAAGATATAATCCAAAGCTATTAAATTAAGATACCACGTGCATGAATAGCAATAATGGTAAAGATCTAGAATTTCGAGAGAAACAGTAAGTCACTTAACCGAAGGGTGGACTGAAAGCTAGAATGTAGTGCAATTTCTGACCATCAATGACCAACTTTATAAAAGAATTTGCTAATCAACACCAAAACTATACTCTTTATGCAGGCAAGGTAATGAAACTTTGTATTTGATTACCCGGCAGTAAAGCCTGAATTTCGTGTAGTAAAGACTGTCTGCAATCACCACCATTGCGTGTTGCCGTTTCATTGAGAACCACTGTAATGTTCAAAAATAGAATTGTAAACACATTTTAAGTTCAATGTGTTTTGAAAAAAATAAAAAAATCTTCAAGTTTAAAAATAAAGTACATTATTATCTGAATGATAAGGATTCTTATTGACTAAGATTAACAAACAGCCCATTGATTGATTAATGGTCCACAGTTTGTGATCTTGAAAGAGGAAAAATATTAAGCTCACCTGAGAACCCTTCCTGAATTCTGACTCTCGAACCTCAGGTAACATATTCTTTGAGTATCTATAAACTCCATGTGGCCCTGGATCGTGAAAACTGGTCAAGAAATAAACAAAAATGTGAGCGGCAAAAAAAGTAGACAAGTGTATATAGAGAATTAATGCATTAAAGTTCCATGTGTTAGATCTAGGCAGTGCAGGCTTAATGGATATGAATGAATGTAGCAAAGTTTAGACAGAGCGTTGTGTCACCAATCAAGAAAACTGTGTCTTGATCCCATGAGGAAGTCATATACATAGTCAAAATTGTGAAGAGGAACGCAGCTGAAATCAAATCATTGTATAAAGAATGGTTACAAACGGAGAGTGTTCATCATACAAGAAAATAATATTAGAGTCGTTTCGAATTTTGGGACCTGTCTGAAAGCAATACAAAATGCTGGTTGTCTACATCTTCTAGAGCTTTTGCTAGCAGCCTCCTCTCTGCATCAACCATTGAAATCATGCCCCATCCTACCTGTTAGGAATTTACCAATATCAGAATCCTAGGGAACAAATATATGTATAAGGACTATGTATCCATACTTCTTAAGCGGGCTTGTAGCCCAATAGTAGCTCCACCTCTTGGGGTGCTGAGGTCCTGGATTCGACTCCGCGTGGGAGCGAATTTAAACAAGAGGCTGAAGTTGGCTATTGAAAAAAATATCTCCCTCGTCAGCGAAAGCCGGGGTTTGGGCGGTTTTCTCAACCAGTTAGTGTTGGGATCTTCTACTTTGATTACAATGCCTGGATGCGGTTCTTCCCGCACCAGTCGATTTTTTTATTTTATGCTTCTTACATGGAACCAAATCTATTAAATTGAATTATCTCACTTGTATTAATACACATAATATTAGAGATCATCTGCTACAATAGCTTTGCTTCAAACTCAAACATACATGCAAGTTATTTGTGCACCGTGTTACTTTTTCTAATTTTAGAACTGCAGTCACCATTAACATCTTCAGGATAAATGTGTCCATATTGTGAAACAGTATCCTCTGCCTTTGTTGCTCGCCTACTACGCCAAGTATTTTCAAGTGTTTCAGGTATGCATACCTAGATTAGAACAATGGCTAGGTCAAAATTAATTTTCGTTTTTCACAGGCAATTCCAAATATTAGAATATAAGACTAGATAATAAGTTAGAATGCATATTTCCCCAATGATATGGAGAAATTGTCAGATACATAATAAATCTTAGTAAATCGAAACATATTTCTACCTTATAACCGATTAAATGAACATATGCTTTACAAGCTTAGCATGTCTTCAGCCTTACTAGCATTACCTTCTCGCTGTGTATGTCTCGATCAACAAATATGGGACTGACATGTTCAGGCTTCTCCCGTGAAGCATGAACATATATGGTGTATCTCCCTTCATGACCCTGGAGAGATAAGAGGAAAGGCATATCCCTTGTCTTTGCATTCAAATGGTGTCATAACATAAGTACTGGTTGTGGTTTTAATGTAATGCTATTTAACAAATGTTGGTTTTAATGTACTTTTTGTGATTTGGTACCAGTAATAATATAACAATGCTGGTTGTGGTTTTAATCTAATGCTTTTTAAATAATAAATTAGCCAATAAAAGCATTTTTTTATGAAATGAAATATTTGGCTTAGGCCCTGTTTGGATTCACCCAGTTAAATTTTAGCTCCTAGCTAAACTTTAGCACTACTTTAGCTGGGAGCTAAAGTTTAGCTCATGAGTTGTGGATCCCCTGCTAAAGTTTAGCACATGTGTGTAAAAAAAACATACATACCCCTAATAACGGTGCCCCTCTCCCTCAACCCTCACCCTCTCCTTCGTCCCATCGGCCGCCGCTCCCTCCCCTTCCGCCCGTCGGCAGCCGCTCCCTCCCCGCACCTAGCCTGATCTCATCGACGCCATCAAGACGCAGGTCGAGGCCGTCTGCCCCGCCACCGTCTCCTGCTCCGGCCTGGCCGCCCTCGTCGCCGCCTTCGCCGCCAAGGGCCTCACGTCGCAGAACCTCGCCGTGCTATCGGGCGCGCACACCGTCGGCATGGCCCGCCGACTTCGACTTCATCGCGCAAATCCGGCCGGGCGACGCACGGATCCGGCCCACCAGCGTCCGGCCCCATCTCTCTGTCCTTGCGCTTCCTCCATCGACGGCGAGGAGCTGGAGGCGGCGGCAGAGGGAGGAGGCCGCGACGACAATGTGGCTGCGGAGGGAAAAGGAGGCCGCGACGGCGGTGCGGCTGCGGGAGGGAGAAGGAGGCCGCGACGGTGGTGCGGCTGCGGGGGGAGAAGGAGGCCGCGACGGTGTTGCGGCTGCGGGGGGAAGAAGACCGTCGCGGCGGCGCTCATGGCGCGGCACCAGCGGCTCCCCAGCGTGGCCCACGCCGGTGCGGAGGAGGAGCCGCCAGCACGGAGGAGGCCTGCAGTGAAGCGCCGGGAGGCGCCGCCGGCGAGGCGCGGGGAGGTGCCGGCGAGGGAGGGAGACAGAGGTGAGAGAGAAGGGGTGGGGAGAGAGAGTGTGTGGGTAGGGAGGGGTAAGGGGTGAAAAGTGGTCCAAGGAACCACTTTTAGCTGGTTTTAGTTCCCCTTCTCCAGCTAATGAGATAATGGGAGATAAAGTTTATCTAGACACTTTTAGCTGTCCTGTTTGGATGCCCAAGTAGTTAAAAGTAGCTAAAAGTTATGAGCTAAACTTTAGCAAAAGGTATCCAAACAGGCCCTTAAAGGCAAATGATGTACTTTCTGATATTAGTTATGATTGATGAACTACTACTGCACGTTTACCATCTACGAACCCTCAAATAGTAATTTTGACACGGTAAAACTAGATTACTTAACAAAATTAATATCATGTATAAAGTTGTAATTGTAAGTATGCATGAATGCCGGATTAGTGGATTACAGGTAAGGGAAAAAAAGGACAGGGTACCTTAAAGAACAACTCCCATAATTTTTCGAATGGAAGTTTGCCTGGGGTCAAGAACATGAAGGCAATTTTTGGGTTCCTAGATATGAAAGGAGGTGTCGAGAGGATCTGTCTGAATACAACACGTGCAGCAGTCTCTGCATCGGTAAGTTCGCGTGTAGGTTCTGAGGGGAACCAGTCCCTAACAGGATAGGTATAATCCTGGGGTGGGTAGAGATAAGCCCATAGCACGGTGACGGTGATGAATAGTACAACCACTGATATCCATATGCGTCTTCTTGGACTTGCTCTTGTACGAGGCACCGTGACACCCTTCATATTACTGAAGCCCAATGTTCACACCTGATACCACTTCATTCCTTTTGGCCACTCGCATTGAGGTGCCCAAAGTTCATTAGTCAACGCAGCAACGGGTTTTAGTGGAGCTTCCGACACTGTGTAAATTGAAAGAAAAATGACTTCTGCTTCTATAAGCGTTTCTGCAAGTAACCATGAAACAAAATAATCAAACCTGCTCTTGAAACATAATAATTAAAAAATTAACATACTATAATAATTCAACTGATTTTGGCAGATTAATTAGGATTTACTCGGATCTACAAGCAAGAAAAATGATACCATATATTGTGTTGCTTGTTGCTAAAGTAATGGGCACAAGGCTTCTGTGCACTGCATGACTTAATACCACAAAAGAATCAGATGCCAAAGCCAAATCAATGAAATCATATTACTATTTACAAAGATTAACAGAATCAATTGTGATTATATAGGTAATTAGGAAGGGGTGGGCCATGACCCTAATGGTCTTTCACAATCCAACTGAAACCTCAATGCTTTTTAGCTCATAACCCTGTAGAAACTCAGCTAGCCTGCCCCTTTTAGGGGGCCTGATCCTTAAAAATTTTTTAGACCAAACATTAGAGCCCTTTACCAGCCTTAATCTGCAAAGCCAAAGGTCCATAAGCGCACATGTCAGAAACTCCAAGATAAGCGATAGTTTCTATTCCGTACACAATAAAATAGAGATGATTTGTGCTCCCTCATGCTCATACATATGAAAGGCGGTGTCATCACTTTCCTTCGTGATCATACTGCTCTTATAATCTTATAAGACATTAAACTGTCAATGCAAGAGGAATCGAGGATCCCTCAACCACCCAGTTAGCAGTTCCTTTAATGTGCTTGTCTGCACTGCGAATCTAGAGTGACTTTAGTGAATCTTCACTAGCTCTACTACAAGTTTGCAACTTTCAGCCGCCAAAAGTTAAAATTGTTAACCACCTCTTACTACCATACTGATAAAATAAGTGAAAAGTGATTTTTGCAAAGCAAACACACAATGGCGGCCAGAAGGAGAGCCTGAAAAATGTAGTTGTAGGTAGATAGATCGTTGCATGCAGGAGCGTCTGAGTTTGAGCTTTTGAAAATGCATTCAGTTCTATAACTTGTTAAAGCTATTGGAGGCCATCTTTTTTTTTTTTGAGAACTGAAAATATTGTTTTTTTCCTTCATGTAGAAAATATGCGTTCCTCCTGAGATGGCTACTACGTACGTTTAGGTACTTGAGACGCGCTCGGAATCCCCCTCTGCATGAATTATTACTAGCTCGAAAGATCATTCCGGATCATAAATTTTGAGTTTGCACCTTTACATTGCCATCATGACTCCTTCATTACGCGTGCAATGAAGCATATAATTCCTTTCCCAGGGAACATCTCACATTCCCTAAGAAAGGGACCAAAAGAAGGTCTCTCAACTTTACCTATCAAGAATAAAACGAAAATTTTCCAAAATGTTGGCCCCAAAATGATCCGGCCGGCTCAGAAACAAAGGGAGAGAAAAAAACTCATCCACAATAACGGAATAATCCTCATCGATCTATCCCCCCCTATATATCTCCACGATCGAATCGACCAGCAGCTCCTATCTCGAAGAAACGGGGAATGCTCGCCGGTTCGTACGCACCTTCTGAAGGTCGGGACGGCCGGCGACGTCGTCGACGGGGGATCCAAGAAACCGCCGGGAACCGCACCCCAGGGAAAACGCATGCATGCGATACGATGAAACGCGCATGCAGGGTTTGTGCGCGCGGGGATGGACCGGGGGGCGTTCGTGGGAGAAGGGGCACGGCCGCGCGCAGGAGAGCGGGGAATAATTGCAGTGGAGAAATGTTTCAGCATGCGTGGCCTTGGTGTTCGGCGGAGAAGCCGGAGAGCAAGTGGAACAGCCAGCTCCGCCTCTGAATCTGATCTCCCCTCCCCACCACGGACAGTCGGACACAGTGCTCTCTCGCAGCCTCGCGCCCTCGCCTCACGCCCAGTCTTTGGAAGCCGAAACGCCAACGGGGACAGGTCGCATCAAGCATTACTTACCTACTAGTACCTAAGAGTTGCTTGTGCTAATCTATACCTAATACAGTATTAAAGAGAATAAGTTTTTTTGGTCCGTCGTGACGGGTGGGCCCACCTCTTTGTCGCGCAGTCTCTCCGTATCAACTCTCTCCGGGTCGGTGCGTCCGCTTCACTCACCTAGCCCACCGATTCAGTATCCGAATAGAACTCAACTATTTCCTTCATATTGATTACGGATACGCATATAATTCCTTCCATGAAACCAGCAAATCGGATTAAATCTCACTCAAGAAACAAATTAAAATCTGAACACAAGATCTGGACCCAAAAACGAGATCAGATAAACAAACAAGAATTCTAAACATGAGTACTATCTAACATGAGACCGTATCAAACAGAACAACATAGCTATACGATTTACAGCATCTCGGCCCAGGCAACTTACATGGTGTGCTGCCCACCTGATCCAAAACGGTCCAACTGTGAGCCTTGCATCAAATATCATGGATTAATAATACCATATCGCTTGTAATAGCTCTGTACATATCTACTCATAACCGGTTAACATGACATCAAAGCACAACAGCACGAGAAGAGAATTCCTCGGATCCTTGGGACCCTCCTAAAGGGAAAATCAAGGTGGGGGCAACAGATATCACAGGTGTCAGGTCCATCGAGGTAAATCTGAGAAGATCGAAAGGGGATGAGAGAGCAGATCCAAGCAGATCGGCTTTTGCAAACTTTGCAGCAGTGAGAGAAAGAAAAGAATTTTTGAAATCGAACAACATCTTGTGGAGATCGGAAAACAAAAATCTAAGAATTCCGCTATGCAAAAAGAATTTCTGAAATCGAACAGCATCTTGTGGAGACTGAAAAACAAGAATCTAAAGAATTCCGCTATGCAAACTTGCAGCCTGTGAGAGAGAAGAGAAAGAGCAGCGTCGAGCACTACCCCACGAGCCCCTGGGTCGCCGCAATGCAAACAATGCTGGAGAGGAAAGAGGAAAACGCGAGTAAGCAGAAGAGAGTGAGGCAAGCATACGAGGGCTCATCGGCGGCTGCTGAGAGAGAGAGGGAGTGTGAGGCGATACGATCATTTAGGCTGTCCCTAAGGGAGAGCCTCAAATTGTTCTTCAAAACACTGTTTGACATAAATGTTGCACTGTAGACAGAGATGAGAGTAGTTGGAATAGTGTTTTGAGGAAGTGGATGAGGAGGACCATTGGGGACAGCGTTAGGGTTTGTGAGGTCAACATGCCGCTCACTCAATCCAACGGCTCGGAGCGCTCTCGCATTGGGCCGTAGAAGATCTTTGTACACAATATAACCAAACCACTGTTGTCGTCGTTGTACTTCAAAATGCAAAAAAAACACACAGTGAACCAACATATATTAGAAAAATGTTGATAAACTCCTCTATGCGAGGTATGCATCTCACACACTGTGGCCAGATTATATCCGTAGCAACGCACGGACATTTTTGCTAGTTACCCTCATGTATAATTAAATTTAACCCCGTTATAAAATACCCTTCTTTATGTATGCGACAGTTACAAAACTACGCCCATGTGTAGCTTAATTAACTATGCCGTGTCTACGTGCTGACTTCGATCTGGCATCCAAGTGACAATACCAGATAGCTAGGCAACATATATATTATGTTTTTTTTTTTTGGGCCGGCAGCATATATGGAACCTTTGAACACACATCAGTTAGTGGGAGAAGGCGGCGACCGCGCGCCGCAGATTGCGAGCTCATTTTGCTGTAATTAGTTGTCGAGTTATGGCCATCGTCGCTGCTTGAACCAATTTATATGTATGAGTGATCGTTCGGTGCACCTATTTGCCTGTTGGCACGCGATTGGTAACCAACCTTGTACGCTCAGAGCTAGCATGATACACTTGGCAATGAAAAAACTCCGAACATGCATGTCAAAGTTAAGCTAGGGGAAAATAACTACAAGAATTGATCAAACATGAATGTCTTCTCTCTTGAATTCTTATCACGCAGGGCCAAATCAACATCCTTGCAAATATGATTTATGCCAACTTGTGCCATTTTAAATTGATTGTCAATGTGGGTATGTGGTTTTATTTGCTTAATCCACACCATCACCTATGACTGTGTAAGGTATACTACATCTGTTCGAAAATAACCACTAGTTTCCGTTTTCATCATTTTTCATGCTTGCTAGTCAGAAATTAAAATCTATATTGTTATCACTTATTCAACATATTGAACAAACTTGTGTCATTCGTCATTCTGTTTGCCTAAGTTGACATGTGCCCTTTTTTTCTCTTTTTTCTAAGTATTTATTGTTTATCTCTTTATTAAATACTTTAAACATTTTTTCCTTTTCTTCTATCTCTTTGTCTTCTAATTTTTCAAGGCTATATAACAAATTTTATGTCCTTTGAGAATATTTCTACTTGCAAACTATTTTTAATTTTTCTTAACGAGATTCATGCTTAGAAAATAGCATAATTTTTATTATTTTTATAATGTTTTCTTGTTCTTTTTTAGTTCATGTCTTTTCCTATGTTACTTTGTATCTTTTTATTCAATTTGAAAATGTTCTACTTGCAAACTAGAATATTTCATTATTAAAGTTACAATTCTTTTTCGTGAAGACAAAGCGTTTTTATTTGTGCATGTTAATATTCTTCGTGAAGATAGAATATTGTATTTTAAATTTAGAATGTTTTTCTTTTAAAAGTCGAATATTACACTAATAAAGCTAGACTATTTCTTTGTTACGCATCGAACATTGTTTTTTATCCACAAACATCTTTATCTTAAAAGTGATTTACTATTTTTTCTAATATATTCAAGTGTGGTCTTGTTTTGAAGATTTTATTGGCTAGAACCTGATGGTGCAATCAGAATTTGTCGATTTAGAATTACAAATTGGTTGGTATAACATTTTTAGCTTAAAGTTTGTGTGAGATCCACATCATGGTGCATGTGGTAAAAACGTGTGGTTTGCTATTTTAATGGTGGAAGCATGCATTCTCATTCAATTCGGCCTAGGACAAATAGAAATGATGGGAAACAATGACATTCGGCCCATGAAAAAATAAAGACAAAAATACATGAGAGGGAGTGGATGGAGGACACCGGTTGACCCATGTGTCTCTGGTCATCCCTTTCTAAACTCATAACGCTTTGTCATAATTTAAGTATTAATCTTTCTACTATTTTTTCTGCAAAAATAATGATTGTTTATGTCACTTGTTTATTTAAAAGTCCAAGGAATATCGCTTCAAACAATCTCAATGCGACGCCGTTGTAATTTCAAACTAAACTTAGACCTTGCGTATTGTTGACACAAGTACGGTGGGATAAATACAAGATGGCAATAAAAAATAGCTGCGTAGCGTGGAGAGTGTCCGAGGTGTCGTGCATCATCGCAAGCAGTTGAGACGTATAGTGCGGCTGTAGCAGCAGCCCACGCTAGAGCGTTCGATGCGGCCCATAGAAGAAATAAATCAGCCCAATATATATTTGACGTGAGGGAGTCTGGGTGGGTGGACAGGTTACTTCAGACACCCAGATGTACTCTAACAGGCCTGAAACCGATTCCATTAGAAATATTATGTTTTTATTTTTCATACATATGTGGATCGTTGAAAATGAAGTTCGTTTGTAACCTGAACGATGATTTTGGTGCATGCTAATCTTGGAGGCCGAGGTGGCTGACTCTAGATGATTTGTGTCTCCAACTTGACTTAAATGCCACCCTTGCCTTTGTTGGTTCTCAAGACCTTCAAAGTATTGATTACAATTAATATACTCGTGGATTTGTTGCATCTTACGCAATCCATGTGTCGGGAGCGGTGGTTGTGATGTGATTTCTGACATGTAGGCTCCATGGTCACCGGGCCCGCATGTCACATGTTGCTTTCTTTCCTTCCCTAGGGACGTGATTGGTTCACTTCCAAGTAGAGGCTGGCCGCGTGTGACCCTAGCCTATTGGAGTCTAGCTTCGAAGTACTAAGAATACCCTTTCAAAAAAGGAAGTACCAATAATGAAAGCAAACAGGCCCACTTACTCGGTTCACCCAAATGCAATCCAAACAAGCTCTTATGTTTGGTTGGATTGTTATTGTGGCTCGCCACTCCAACTTCATATTGGGCATATGTATGCATGGTTTCCTACAACAAAATGGCAAGACTATTAGAGGGGGGGAAGAACATGACCGGAAGAAGAGTAAAGACTAAGGAGAGCGCTGGTGGCTAGTAGAATTGAAAACCCAACCGAGATTCGGTTATGGCTTATCTTTGGAGATTACTAGGGCTAGCGCTACATCCATGGATGGTACCCTTAGGTAGAGTTTGGTTGGAAAGCAGGGTTGAATGGAATGTTCTGTCCCAGAATCTAGAAATGGAAATCCCAGTTTTCAAGCAGGGCCCACCATCCTTCTCACATTCCAACCAAACACTAGACTATGTGGGATGGAATAGTTCTATCCCACCCTATCTCACGATTCAAATGCTAGGGAGGGCATGTGGCAACAACAAATGATGGTAGGGCGGTGTAGAAGATGGCAACACTGGCATTGATGTGTTAAGGACCATGGGTTGGTTGTTGTAGCGACAAGGGTTAGGTAGATGAGAGGTTAGTAGAGGGTGGGGTAGAAGCAATGTTGGCTAAGGATCATGGAAGTAATAAGGTGGCTTAGTGGGCGACTGCAACACAAACGATTGCAACAAGATGGGTCATGTAGGGGGTGGAAAGTGTGAAGAAAGGATTTGGAGGTTGAAGAAGAATAGTGTAGTCCTTCATCAATCGTTTCTAATGTTAGTGACACAGATGTGCTAGTAAGGGTGTTGCTCGCCATGGAGTCAGTTTGTTGTGCCATAGAAAGTAGGTAGCAACTAGTTGCATTGTCCAAGGATTTTCGCTAAAAAGTGTGGCGAGGAAATTGTTAACCAAGTTTTTGGTGAGAAAGTCGCATACTTGATGAAGCTTTGTCCAACCATCGTCGTAGACCAAAAATGGCATGACCTAAGACCCCAAGCAGAATCACATCTTGGTGTGTAACATGCGCACTTTGATAGCAACTAACGGCTACCATTGCCTATGGAGCCTCGATATCAATGTCTCTGTGATTCACTAAGAGTGACCAACGACTACCATTACTTATGTGGTAATCGCTTGATATGTCATCCTTATCTTGAACTGTCCATAGGGGAGGCGCCAGAAGTGTTTAGCTTATCACTAAGTATACTCCTGCACGTTTCATGCATTTGCAAAATAAATAATAGCTAAATGTATTTTTCCAAACTTGTGGTAGTTTTCATGGCGGATAGTAGCCTCGCTTGATTTGTTATAATATGCATTAGGTTTGGAAACTAACTAAATAGTTCAGCTTTGCCATGTGTTAGCCACAACCTAACTTAGGCAAGTGCGGTGTGTGACCTTAGTTGTGGCATCAAATTATGACCACCAATCAAATAAAACTATTTACTTAAAATAAATAGCGTTGGTGTTTTGTTGGCAAATTACTCATATATGTACTTTCCATTGTACTCATATATGTACTTTCCATTATAATTTTAGAGCATAACTTATGCGAGTAACAAACTCTGAGAGTATTGTAAACTTCACTCTATACCAAAATTTCTCATCCAAATGAGATGAGACCAATAAAACCATGGTATGGCTATGGAACCAAACATTTTTTTAGAATACTATGGTTTTGGTAAAGATGAAAAATATTATGGTTATGTTATGATCAATATAAAACTATAGTATTGAAAATTTTGCTTCCAAACAGAGAGAATTTTAAAGGGAAAGTGTGGTTATTGGCCAGTGACAACTGAAATGGCAAAAGCGAAGCAGGCGTAAATTCCAAAGCAAACAAACCAACGATCTCAAGCGGAGGTCCCAAAGCAAAGCCCCCACAAAACCTTGATCGCCCTCGTCTCCCCCTTGCGGCCTGCCATCCTCGTTCCTATCGCCATCTGCTTTCTCCGCTCGTCCTCGCTCCCCCGCGCATCGTGCCATCCGCTGCTAATGGAGACCACCACCGTGCCCAGATCCGCCGCTGGCTGCCGCGCGGCGCCCGCGCTCCCGGCCACCCGCGCCGCCGCGCGCCACTTGGCCCTGCCCCGGCGCGCGTTCTCCGCGTCCGTGGCGGCGGCACCGGCGCGGCGCCTCCTCGCCGCTCGCCGCGCTGCGGATGGTGATAGCGGGGAGACGGCGCCGGAGGCGGTCCCCATCGAGAAAAGTCGGCTCCTTTTCCCCCTCATTCTCCTGCCGTCTCTGCTTGCGTGCTGATCGGGTTTCTCTAAGCTTTTGCACTGCTTCATGTTCGTGTGCTGCAGGGTTCCCTCCCTACCCGAGCGTCATGGACATCAATCAGATCCGCGAGATCCTCCCCCACAGGTGAGCGCCGGTCTCTTGCTTGCTTGCTGCTCTTGGGGTTGCTCAAACATGTTTGGCGTTGCAGTCACACGACGCAACTACGTACTAGGCTGATGCAACACCTCCCAATAATCGAAATCTCCACCATAGATTGACCCACAAGAAGATGTGGCCCATTCCCTTGCACCCTTGCAAATATGAACATATATGGATCTCTCCAAATTTTTTTTTTTTTCATAAGGGTCTCCTATTGTTATTGAAGGCCCATTGACTCATGCCCATGTGCATACATCACATTTCTTCACATTGTTGAATGAGTTGTAGCATTGAAATAGTTAGGACTTGGCGTTTTCATCTCCTTTGTGCGCTGATGTAGAGTCAGTTTGCTTCTGAACAATTGAAAGAAACAATCCAAAATGTGGTGACAGGCAGGGGTGGAAAGTAGCTGCAAACCTGTAAAATAGCACTATTACAGCTACGTGCTTACTGAAAAGTCCCAAGAAAGATTTTTGCACAAAATCCAAGTGCTGTGCAACTCCACTATTGGCTTGGCTGTGGAGTCTACTGTAATCACCACCATCACATCTCCAAGTCGACCCCTGATACATAGTAATTCAGATGCATTTGTTTATGGATTGTGGGTATTTGATTTGAGTTGTCATGCCATATGCAACTCTACCCTGTGTCTTTGGGTACATCTGGAACATGTTTACTTGCTACTGAAAAAGACATTGAAATACTGAATATCCAAAATGGAAATTGATTACCATGGCCCTTGAATTCATGGCTTGATAGGATATGGAGATCTATAAGCATTACCATTCAGCCAACTACGCACTTGTTTGGTTTGTGTATTGTTTTTTAAACTATATATTACTATAAATGTGGATATGCATGTTAGGTTCCCATTCCTCTTGGTCGATCGAGTAATTGAATACAAGGCTGGAGAATATGCAGTGGGGATCAAGAATGTTACGATAAATGATAACTTTTTCCCAGGACATTTCCCCGAACGTCCCATAATGCCTGGTGTTCTCATGGTTGAGGTATGCACTGATTCATTGTTTTGCTGCCCTTAGTGTAACAAAGTGTCTGGATCTTACTGGTCCTTGATACAATTTAATTCTCTTTATAATGTCACGTTGTCACCAGAGGGGCCTGTCAATTTTTGGTCCAGTGAAGTATAGTAATAATGGCAATCTTTAATCTTGAAATTATGTTCACCATGACTTCATTTTTGACATAGTTCTTGGTGTCAATATGATGTGTGAATGCCCATGAGCATAATTTGTCCATTTACATGTTGCAAAAGTAGCCATCAATAAACAATAGCTATAAACAAGCACACTTTCATATGCGTATTCTTTTTCATTCAATGGAAAGTGTTTTTCTCTCTCTCAGCTATTGTAAGCATATAGCACACTGCCAATATGTTTGTTTTTTAATGAACCTGTTCTCTTTTCATTCTGCTGAAATTAATTGATATTTTCACAAGTTTCCTGACATAACTACCGTGAGCCATAGCCATCAAATGTATGGATATGTAGCAACTGGTAGATTCAGTAGTAAGGGCTTTGAAGCAGGCTGCATCCATTATGATTTGCACAGCTTGTCATCTGTATACTGCAATCTAAATGAGAGTATCCATTTAGAATCCCCAAACCTGATGATATGGACACGCCGCTCTGTAATGTGTGTCATGCTGGGTTTTCAATTTCTGACATGAGAAACTCTTTCTGTACAATTATTGCTCAGGCTATGGCTCAAGTTGGAGGTCTGGTAATGTTGCAACCTGAAGTCGGTGGATCTCGAGACAACTTCTTTTTCGCAGGGATTGACAAAGTTAGGTTCAGGAAGCCAGTAATTGCTGGGGATACATTGATCATGAGGATGACTCTAACAAAGTACCAGAAAAAATTTGGACTTGCAAAGATGGAAGGAAAAGCTTATGTTGGTGGTGATCTAGTTTGTGAGGGGGAGTTCCTCCTTGTTAGCGCAACTGAATAGTGCAGAGATACCTATCACTGCCCGATTCCCTAGCAGAGTCATTGGCTATAAAGGGACCATGTTAGTTTCTTCAAAGAACGGAGTTTGGAAGTAAGCATTTAGTCGGCAGTTGAGGCATCCCTTTACCCGTTACATGTGTGGAGTCCATGTTCATGCGATTTGTATTGCGTACCAGAGCGGAATCTAGCTCTGTTGTTGTTGTTGCAATACAGGATTACAGTATATCAGGCAGTTGTTTATGGAATAAACATTGATGGTTCCGTTGTGCTATGAGAATTTCTTAGTGGATTCCCGCTCTCCCATGTGATCAATTTTCTTATGTGTCCTGGCATGGTATGCGGCATTGTCCTTATTCATTTCTCACGCGCTCATAACATGTTTGAGTTAATCCTCTTTGTATTATTACCTAGTTTGTTCAGAGTGCAGCATTATAGAAAGACATGACGAGTTCATGTGGCCTTGTCCAGTCGTGTGAACAGATATGACTTCTGCAAATTAGTTCTGGTCATGGTCTTGGCCATCCCCCTTTTTATCATAACTAGATGATGCCCAGCGTGTTGATGCTGGAATTTTATAACGTTAAATATAATATGATTTATAGATTGAGAAATAGTAAATAAAATACTAACATCATCAAAAAAATATTAAAAATTTGAATGATATCAGTAAATACACCACGGAAAGGCATTGCATGCATCAAGCCACAGAAGATCCATAGAATGTTTAAATGGAGGTCTTAGTGGACGGTGATATGTATGATGACGTGGTTTTACGCATGTTGAGAAAAATAGGTAGTGGGTTTTTCTATTTAGATAGATAAGATAAGATTTGTGTAGTTTCAGGGAATAATCGCCAGTGAAGACTGGATATGAGGCAAGGAGTGTGCTGTCACTGGTAAGATTCATGTGTTGAAACTTGAAATGTTTCCTTGTATTCATGGGAACAAGCGTACAGTATTAGACGCCTCCAGTCTGTAACTTGAACTGTTCACATGCTCTTAGCTTTTCTGTGTATGGCCATTCGAGCTTTGGAGAATACGAGACACCCAAGTTATCATGGCATGTGTCAATCCTACGTGTCATCCAAGTTGGAAGAAGGAAACATTCAAGTGTATGTAGATACATCATCAATAATTTTATTTTATTGTATCCTTCTCAGCAGCCCCTTTGCTGACAGACCGCAGCACATGTAGCTCTTTTTTTCAATCACAAACAATGGGGAAAAAATATGAGCAATAATGAAGATCCAATCAAGGGCAAGTACCACACGTTCACAACAAGCAAGAAGTCAACGAGAACTGGTCAACATCGCCGTCGTTAAATTACCTCCGAATTTGAGAGGTACTAATCCAGATCCAAGTCATCTGGGTTCGTTGGTCAACTCTTGCCCGGACGCTATTAGTAGGCGAAATCCGCTTGATTAAGTTGATCCAAATGCCTCATGATATACACCGCCGTATCAAACTCAAGCTGTCAAGGAGAGACGAAGGCCATGATGGTGGCTTGAGTTCATCTTCAAAGGTTGAAACCAACTAACCAAAGGACTGGACAGTTTCCTTTGAGTTGTTACTGTTTGGGATGGCTAATCTTGTGGCAATGAACATAAAACGGAAAGATGCTGAGGTGGCCAGCCACGGATTCTCCATCTTCTTCGTTGATCCCAAGAGGATCAAACTACAGGTACGGCAACTTGGAAAAGTGGTGCTCGTAAAATTGCTTATGCCTTAAGCTTGCATATAAGTTACGAAATAACTGGTTTCTTCTGGCCGGTTGTTCCTCTTTTTTTTTTTCTTTACTTAACAGGCCTGCTCTTCTTTAAAGCAGGACGTGGCACAGTTTGGGGTGTGATTTTCCTGTCCTCGGGAATTTGAACTGTTTCTCGTGAAATTTTCTTAAAACTTTCATGAACTACAGAAATATTAGTTGAAGGCAGAAGAAGGTTAAATGGAGACGCGATCGTGGTGAAAATAATCATGTGATTCTATCATATATGAAAATGTTTTAGTAGCCTGCTTCTATGCACAGAAATAACGCTTTAGTACCCTGTTCATATGTGGTTCCACGATTCTTGTGAAAGATCATCCACATGGCAAAATACCGAATCCAGTTCAGAATTTCCATTGTTCTGCTGTCTAATGGCCTTGATGACAGTTGACAGCCATATCATACACCTTAAACACACAGATAATTAGCTTACAATTCCATGTTTGCTCTCCCCTTGCTGCCATTAGGATACTGCAGAGATTCCAGAAATGATGGAAGAAGAGAAAACAATTGCAGGTGCGGATGCAGCTGCTCCAACCATGTTCATGCCCTCACTGTTGCTGCCAACTCAGGGCCAAGGTGCTGCTGTCCATGACACTAAATCTGTGAGAAAATCTTCATCAGAACCACCACTCAGTGCAGACCAGGCGGCGCCGATGGACGTTGAAGAGGACGTCCGGAAATGCCAGCCGCAGCCACAGCCGATCCAGGGTCCTCACTTCTTTACAGGTTAGCCTACATTTGGACAATTACTTTGTCTGCCCTTTCAGTAAAAAACTGGAAAAGGTTTTCCAAATCAAAGATTATCATAAGTGATGTTATCCTAACAAACCGCAGGTTTCTTCTGATGACTGGCACCCAAATCACGCAAAAAAGTCCTGATGTTCGGTTAAGCCTTTGTCATCATCTGCTAGATCTGTACACGTTGGGTTAAATACACTGTTGAATGTGTAGCTTTCTGCGCTTGGTGCTGCTGCTGTAGTCTTCTGATACTCTACATGTAGTTTCTCTGAAGGTATACTGATGTAAGCATATGATGCTTGGAATATTTTTACTATAACCAGGAGCTAAGAGATTTTGATACCGAACACTCACTAAATTTGATATTCAATTCGGGCGCCTTATAAAACTTGGCACTATGACGTGTGAATCCTTTATTTCAGGTGTTTCTCTCCATTTTACTCCTTGTACTTTCTTTTCATTTTTCAACAAGGTCTGCTTTTACCTTGTCAACTTTGTCGTGAAGTATGAAAAAACCCTTCTAACTCGAATATCATAAATCTTATATCCCAACTCTCGAAACCGGACAAACTATGCCCTATAGCCATTCAAAGCGGATTTGAGGTGGCATGGTGCACAGGTGGCTTGCAGGTTCCACATGCCACGTACATGTTGTTCTCTCTCTTGCTTCTCGTCTCTCCCCTCCACCACACACATGTGTCGTCGTCGGCTTGAGCTCTCCTCCTATCTGTGCTCCTTCTCGCTCCTCACTTCCTCTGTTGACCCACCACCAGCACCTCTCTCATTCCCATGGAGAGGAAGATGAATGGGAAGGGATGCAAGATGCAGTACCTTGTCTTCTTCAATCTGATATATAAATCGATCGATGTGCTAGGGATTGAGGATTAATTAGTTACTAGAGAATAATCAGAAATTAATCAATAAGCATTAGTAGGGCAAATAATAGTACAATAGATATAAATTGATTGTTCATGACAAAAATATGGATATTGTTTATTCAATTACTCTTCATGACAAAACAAACTAAATCAAAGTAATAAGTCTTAGGTGTAATTTGCCCCATGTCTAGTGTGGGCTTGACAATAGTGGAGGTCACCAACGTCAAATATTGGTCGTTTATCAGTCAAGTGGCCAATTAATTGGCCAAAGAATGGATTAATCGGGCCGGTCAACTGATCAATCAGGTTGACTAATTAGTTGAATTACCAGTGGAATACCCCACGCGTTGCTGCGGGATTTCGGAGTGATTTGAAACTAATATTAAACTGAACCGTTAGTGTCTAAAGGGACATGGTTACAGTGTTTTGCAATGAAAAAAGAGGAGCATTATTAGAAGAAAATATGATTCACATGAATGTTGAAGTATCTTCTAACTTTGAGCACTTCCGCGTAAGACATTGGGGTTTGCAGGTAGTACTTGTACTATGTCACGGTCTGATAGGTTAACCTAGGGCCTGCGCGCTATCATTGAAAAAATGTGCATTATAGAACGATTAGCAGCCTGAGGAGCGTCCAAGCAAAATTGAACACAATAAAGAGAAGCAATATTTTAACTAACAGACATCTCACCAAGTAAGTGCCCTGTTCAGCGGTTAGCTTTGCTGATCCCTATGCAAGCACTCACTGGCAAAAGGCAAAAGACCAGCAGGTAAAAAAGCCCTCTGCAAGGTTTGATAATCTTGGTTTATTATTTTCAGAACTCCATTGGAAAAACAATGCATCTGCGACTGCAAGGAGAAAAGGTCCCAGCACCAATCAAATTAGATCAAACGCTAATAAATGGCAGGCACTGACTTGCAGAATTCATAGTAGAAGCTCCCAGGCTATGACAAAGATCCAAGGCTTAGTACAAATGGCTAGTGAAAAATGGTTTTGTAATGTTAATGATTTAAAGTGCACAAACTTACACACATTAACAGCAAACCTAAAGAAAATGCACCAACAAAGATAGAGATCAACGGAGAGATGCGTCCTGGAAGCATTCTCCCTGCACAAACAAAGATATTCATGAAGCAACGGTAGATTTTCCAATGTTGCAAGGAAGACATGTTTCAAGCAAAAGCACAATGGTGGCTTGGTCCTCTAAATAAAGGGGTGTATATAATTGAAGAAGAATAGATGCAATGCGTTTCGTATTTCCTCTTAATTGTATATATGGCAGTTTTCTCTTAATTATTGCTGTCGATGGGGTGGCTCAACTCCATGCGGGTTGGTGCCTAGATGGCAATTTTCTCTTAATTATTGCTGCCGATGGGGTGGCTCAACTCCATGCGGGTTGGTGCCTAGATGGCAGTTTTCTCTTAATTATTGCTGCCGAGGTGGCTCAACTCCATGCGGGTTGATGCCGGCTCGGCTACCTGGCAATTCGGAAGTTGGGCTAGGCTGCGGAGGCATGAATTAATTCGGTATGGCTCTTGGACTGGGTGTGATGATGTGGATAGTGTGCATGTCAAGAGAAATAGAATAAATGATTGGTAATGGGCTTTACTTATATAGGATATATAGATATAGATTAGATTAAAGGCTTAGGGGAGTGAGCATGCCATGTGGCATGACAGAGGAAGGAGGTCAAGGTCAATGCATCGGCCAAATTGACAAGTTAGGCACACAGAGCCCTCACAGCAAATAGGTCTGAGGAGGTGGTATTGAGGCGGAGAGGGCGGTCGACGTGGCCATGTGGGAGCATAGGGGGATCGGGTGGCAAGTTGTACAGCGGTGTGTGAGGCAAAGGGAATCGACCAAGTCTGCCGCAGATGGCATAGCTGTGTGAATGGTAGCGGCATGGAGATAGAGGGTTTGATTAGTGCATGTGATTGGCTTATGGCAAGGGAGAGGCAATGTGGTGCAGAGGAGAGGGGGAGTGAGAAAGATGATATGCCGGGCCCACACGTCACATGTTCGTTGATGTAGATTCTTACATGTAGGGCCCATTACCACATTACCAAAACAGCTTATGATACAACTTTGAAATGGTAAATGGGGTAATTTATCTCCCTAATATATGTTAGGCTTTGAACACTGACTTATATCATTCCTAGTTTCAAGTTTAGGAGTGTTTTTTATACTCTACAACAAGTTTAGGGGTAAAAAGGACTTGTTAGAGGATCATTATGTCCTTGTCTCTTAACCCTTTCTCACTTAACAAATCAACACATACAGTATTCTTCCTCATTTATAACCATCCTCACCAGTGGCGGATCTAGGAAATAAACTTAGGTGGGGCTGGAGCTAGACGCTAGAGCTGGATGCCTCGCGCCTGACGCCTGGACGGGGACGGCTGGACCGCTAGACGCCTGGACGCGGCTGCCGTGGACTCGTGGTGATTTTGTGGAGAAGAAAAAGGCCGATGTGGGCTGTTTCTTTGGAGATTGGGCCGAACCTGTCTACCTTGATTCCTTGGGCCATTGCTCCAGCCCAGCCAGAAGCCAGGAAAAAAACGATTCGCTGGCCAGCCCCTCACGCACAACGCATCGTCTTCAACCTGTGGCCGCTATCCAGGCGGCCGAATCCTTCTTTCTCCTCGCTCCCATGGCAAAAAATTTTAGGACGGGCTTAGGGGGGGGCTCCATGGGTTCCACGGCAGTAGGTGGGGCTTAAGCCCCACCCGCCCCACCGCTAGATCCGCCACTGATCCTCACCATCGCAGGTGCCAGGTGAACTCTTTTCTTCACATTTTTCGGAAAGCTAACCGCCAGCTGAATATTTTGGCCTTCTAACACCTGATTTTTTTTTCCAATCGTACAGTGCTAGGTTGTCTTCCTCAGCTTCACAAGATTTTGTGTGCCGAAATTGTGACTAGCATGGGGTTGGCATGGACGCCAAGCTAGTATTGGAGGACAACAGGACCGGCTGAATATCTTGGCCTTCTAACACCTGATTTTTTTTTCCAATCGTACAACGCTAGGTTGTTTTCCTCAGTTTCACAGGGTTTTGTACGCCGGAATTGTGACTAGCATGGGGTTGGCATAGACGTCGAGCTAGCAGCATTGGGAGGACAACAGGTGGATGGGTCAGATCAGAGCGGGGCCATGGTAGCCCAACAGAGCATGTTAGCGCGTCATTGGGTGGCGGCAGCAGATCTGGCGGCGCGGCGAGAGCACTAAAAGCTGGACAAGGCAGGGGAGAGGAGGCCTGGCCACAACAAATAAAAATAAATAAATTACTGGATGCCGGGGCTAAGGCTAACCCAGTTATCAAGTAGACTGGCAACCTCAGATTTAACTGCAGCACAGCAGCATCCATGATAAATAATGAGAAGAAACACTGAAAGATTGGGGACTAAGACCGAACAAGACCGTCAGCACATAGGATAGACATACATCTGATCATCAGTAGTAGATTCTTTTCCTCAGAAGTATAAACTTTCAATATAACATGGTACAATCAGGGAGTATGCAATGCTAATCACTCCACACACTGTCAAGTAATAACACACGTATACAACAATGATTTTGCTGAAGGTGTTCAGCTACAAATATATATCCCCTCCAGGGATAACAAAGTCAAAAAAGAATCATGTATGAGAACTCTTGACGTCAAGTGAGCGTTCCTTCCTAAAAGGGCAATACCAGATGAATGTGACAATTCTCTTCCCCCCTAATTGGCTAATTTAGCTTCACCAGCCGATCTTCACCGTCAAATGGCTGTCAAACTATCACTGACTTTTCTATAGCCGATCATCTGCTCCAGTCTCTGCTGTAGAATAAACATCAATACAGGGTGGCTGCATGCATATCCTCAGTTTGCTGCAAAAATACAAGCTCCAGATGCAGCACTAGTCTCCAGAAACAAATTTCTTTTGTGTGTAGTATCTGTCTTCACTCGCCTTCTTTTTCAAGTTCCTTTTCTGTTAAAAAGAGCCCCAAAGTTTAGCACGGATAAAAAGGAATCAAACAGGACAAATTGTGATCCTGTGAAGATGCATACCTTGTAAGCCTCATGGTTGTCAACTATTCTTGTCCCCACCGAGACTGATGTTATAGATTTCGGGCTTGTGATTGTCTGAAAAATACCCATGCTCTTTGGAATAGCATAAGGATCAATTTCACCCTGCAGCACACGTCACCAAGTTTCAAGATGAATCTAAGCAACTATTACATGCATGTTTGTCTTTGATATAAGTCCATCAAGTCCTTACAGCTGAATTGCCCTCGGCCACAGTCCCATGCACAACCAATGAAATATTAAATGTGGTGATCTGCACCAGGATATAAAAATAAACTATGAGGGCAATACTAAATTGTCAAAGGATGCGCGTATAATAACCGCAGCATGCTAACAATGATGATAATTCAAGCATGACACACGTACCATGTCCTTTGAAACTTCCCATGGTGCACCAATAATGACTTCATCAACATAGCGGCAGGCAAGTACACTAAGAGTACGCTCATGGAGATGCATGATAGGACGATAGCCTCTTCTATCCCTGGACAAATGGTTCTTATAAGCTTGCTGTTTTAATTCATAACAACAAACTCTTTTGACAGGAATCATTCTGATATAGACTTCGCATGCTTTTCTCAACCAGTTTCTTTGTTAAAACTTGAGTGAAGAAATGGAATAGGACCTGATAGACTGATCGTCATGGATACCCACAAGAAGAAAGTCGCCAAGTTGTCTAGCACTTCTAAGGATCTGCATTAAATGAAAAGCATAGTATTAATATTTTTAATTGCAGAGCTAAACTAGTGGGACAATTTGCAGATTTACGGTAAAATAATTTGCATGAGAATAAGAAAATGATACCTCAACATGGCCAGCATGGAAAAGATCAAATGCGCCATCTATATACACAACACGAGCACCTGGCGAAGGAGCCTGAGTGCATATGAGCATATTGTTCAATAAAAGCAACGTAAGGGCGTTATGAAGATTTAATCATAGGAATATATGTAAAACCGTAAACTACTTAAATCTATATTTTCAGAAGACAATTGAATAAAAAAGATAAAAAGGCAGGAATATCAATCACTCAGGATCAAGATTGAAGAAGTTCCAACGAAGGCGTCATATGGTGTATTAACTAATTTACTTAGATTAGCTGGCAGACCACTTTTTAAATGCCCTATGTCGTTGATCAAATTAAGGTCAATAAAATGCTCTATGGTCTTTCCTTAATGGAAAGCTTGAAGTGGTTGTTGCATCCATTTTCTATAAAAGGTCACAAACATGGAATGGTGAGGGTTGCCTCATCCAAACGCATGCCCTCTTTGTGATCAGTCTGACGAGACCATCCAGCATATCCTCGTCTCTTGTGTTTTCGCCCGTGAAGTCTGGACTTTGATTCTCAGCAAGCTTGGTCTGTTTTCCATTGCCCCTCAGCCGGTTTGCACCCGTTTTTCAAACTGGTGGAGCCAATGCATCAAGAGTGTTGGAAAGGACATGAGGAAAGGGCTTAACTCCCTAATCATCCTAGTGGCTTGGCAGATATGGAAACACCGTAATTCATGTGTCTTTGAGGGTACTAGGCCTTGTGTTCAAAGTGTGGTGCTAGCAGTGGTCGAGGAAGGAAGCGCTTGGTGCTTGGCTGGAGCATCAGCCCTTCAAGACCTCCTACTGCGCCAGCTCCCCTCAGGGACTTCACCGTAGTTCGGTGTAGCTAGTGGTCGTTTCTTCTACCTAGTGTGTGTGGCGCGCTGTTACCTTAACCCGGTCTGTAATGGGGGGCTGACCCCCCCCCCCCCTGGTCGTGATTTTCTTATTAATGAAATGACACGCAGCTCTCCCGCGTTTGTTCAAAAAAAAAAATGCCAAGCAATCTAAACCATTAGGTCTCATACCTGCCCATTTGAAAATTGCATGATCCGGCGAGACGTTGGAAGAAAATGAGATAGCTGACTTTTCACTTCACCGTTTGATTTCGCCCCAGCCTTCTCGTCAACAGCAGCATTTACATCAGTGTCAGAATCTTTCTGCTTGAATGTTAGCAATATCCTCCCTGTGTAAAAGGTTATTTACATGTTAGAGCTTGAAAAGCTTATTAACCCATTATATGCTTAATCGTAGTAACATATTCAGGGTAAACTACGGTCCCAAGATTATAGAGGCTACTGAACCTTACCAACTATATCGGTGCTCGAGACTCCTTCTGTTCGCTTGATTTGCTTGTAACGCCCAACCTTCTTTGCTAACGCATAGGCATCAGTCCCATCAGGTAGAAGACAAGGATCATCTCCATGAATAATGTAATCAATGCTGTATTTGTTGAAGAGGGTATTCATGAATTCTTCTGTTATCTCATAGGGTGCATTGGGAATGACCTCATCAACCCACTTCAGGCCACTAACAAGAGTCAACCTAGAAAGAAGAAAAAAAAACATCCACGCAGTTGATTGGGTGCATTTTCCAGATAACGAAAACCAAGAAGTTTAGACCTTTAGAAAATAGTACAAAAATACACATGAATACCATATAGATATCGAAATATGGTGATCTTTCAGTCAATTTGTTAGACTACTGCTAATATGGACAATACTTTTGGGGAAATTATTACAGAACAAAATAACCAAACTATAGTGTACCTCTCTTCCATGGAAAGGACAGGTGGGCCCTTGTTTGCCACAATCTCCTCGTCACTGACAACTCCAACAACAAGCTGATCTCCCAGCAACTTAGCCTGTCGCAACGCATTTGCATGGCCGTAATGCATTAGATCAAAACATCCATCCATGTACACCCTCACAGGCCTCTTGCGTTCCCTCTTCTTGGGAACTTGTCCTAAATATGGCCAGAAATACGGAGCAAACGGAGCACCAATTCCTCCAAAGTAGCTAGTGGATAACATAAGAATGGCAACGGTGATCATAACCCCTCCAATTCCAAACAACTGTGAATAGTATCCGCCGTTCCACAGCCCCTGGTTGCTCTCAAACGCAAGCAAACCCATCATCATCTTCAAGGTGGAACGCGATCTTGGTACTGCTTCTGTCAAAAAGCAGAACATGGCAAAAATCAGACTATAAAGTTATTGGGTTATTGTGGCAAGTGGCAACAATATATGCAGCAAGGTGGTGCAAAATGTCATTTTCCAACATTTGGAGAAACCAATAGCACCCGCATTCCGCAGCTTGATTTATTATTACTTTCCTTGTATAAAAAACCAGAAAGGGACCGGAAAAGGACGAAGAAAAACGTGGCTTTATGGCTACTTAATTGCGAACGGTTGGAAGGATTGAGACGTAGTATAACCAGAAGAAATAGCTGATTATGCTAAATAAACGTGCTTACCGATCACGTCACGTTGACCAAATCCTAACAACCAGATATTTTAGAAATCCGTAGGCTTGGGCAACGGGAAGAAGATCGCGGAGAACTTGGGAAAAAATGGCTGGAAATTGCTTCTACAAGAAGCCACGTAAAAGACTAGTCGAGCTCTAGAAACCATGACACTTGTATGACCCGTTGTCCTACCTTCTTTCTCATCAATGTTCATTAAAAAAAATCGACCCACCAACTTTGAATACGGTTCAGCCAAAAGGGAATTGAGAAACAAATTCGTTTCCAGTATCCTACCAGCAATCAAAGGAGCGAAGATGCGTGGCAGGGAATCAGATTCCCATCGCAACTAGCATTGCAGCCAACCAAGCAGGCAGGTAGAATTCACAGAAATTCGACGTTGCAGTAGGCTTGGGGGAGGCAAAAGCGTCCGCTAGCTCGAATTCACACCCACCCACTCACCCACCCGAAATCCCCCTCACGGCGCCGCAGAAAAAAAAAACATCACCAAATGCCATCGCCCTCCCGGGCGCCGTGATCCCAATTCCAGCGCAGCAGCACGAACTCAACGAACGGGTAAAAGAAGGATTTTTTTTTTCTTGAACAACGACAGGCTGGGGGAGATCGAAGAAGGGGAGGGATCGCAACAAAACCAGGGCCTTTTCCCCCTCTGCATTTGAGGGAAGCGCACGCCCACCGTCAGGGAAGGAGCAAAGCAGCCGCGTGGGATCGAAAGAACGGACCGAGATCGGGCCGGCGAGGCTCCGCGGGGCGGCGGCGGCGGCGGCACCTGCCGGCGGGCGGCGGGCGCGGATCTCGCGTCGGGGTCCGGGCTTGGCGCGAGATCTGCCGCGAGAGGCGGCGAGGTTCCCCTCTCTCTCTTGGCGTGCGCGCGCGTGGCTGCTCCTGTTTTGGGAGGAGTGGGGAGAGAGGGAGGAGGAGGCCGGAGGGAGGGGGAGAGGCAGCTGTTGTTGCTCGCCGTCTCGTGTGGCCTCGCCTCGCCTCGCCAATTGGGTGGTGCTGGCCGAAGCGTGGGGGGTTTCACGTCCACCAAACTGCCCCCGGGCCCACACCACTCCAAGTTTTGCAATTGAGTACCTGACGACAAGTAAAAAATACTACGGCAGTTTTTGGTACCCCGTGATGTCCCTTGACCCTTGCGACCCAAGGGCATGCTTGGTTCGTTGCCGAATCTTTGTTTTACTAAAATTTTGGCAAATGAGATTGTGTTTGAATCTAAACTAAAATTTGTTCAAATGATATATTTTTTATTTAGATAAGTTATTTAAGACCTAAACAATCCATAAGAATTAAAAATTTATTGTTTGACTAATTTTTTATTTAAATTCAAATACTGTCAAATTTGTCAAAATTTTGGCTCGCCCAAAATTTGACAACCAACCAAGCAGACCCCAGGTATCGTAGTAGGTTGGGCTTCCAACAAGAGCACTCGTTGATGGGCACAGGGCAGGATTCGTAATCTGGGGATAATCCAATACTAAATTCAGTATATTGTACGTCATATAAATAAGGATTAATAATATTATTTTCGTTTTTGAATATTTGTTGCTGGCTAACGATAAATAAAACAGAATAGAGAGAGTTACCTTTAGATTTTTTTTTTATATGCCCTGTGGCAAGTCATTTTTTACTTAACCGGCAATGGATAAAGAAAATCAGAGAGAGTAGATTGGCAGCTAACCGTTATTATTGGGTGCCAACACGGGTGCTTATCACCAATAATCACCGATTAAGGAATAAATATACGAACCCTGGCCCGTGGCCTTGATTTGGCAAGGTTCCAATTTTAATCCTAGGTTTTAGAAAACATATATAGGTGATGTTTGGTTGAAGGACCATTAACGCAAATTCTAATGGGAGCCGGTCACAGCAGTAACTAAAATGGAGTCGATGTTTACATGTTTTGTTCGGTTTCATCACTGTAAACGGTATTGAATCGCACTAAGGTATGGAACTCTCGCTAGCATTTGCGTTCCACCCTATTCCTTTACGAGGTACCTGATACCGGCCAGCCCAAAGCCCCAAACCAAACTTAAGCAACGCAATCCATTAACCATGTGATCCTATCCCTTACTTAATAAAAGACTTTTACAGTGGGAACCTCCCCTACGGTTTTTCTTTTTTTTTCTTTGTTAAAAAAACAATATGATCATATCCCATCCAAAATAGCTCAGTGTATTAATCTAACATCTTTCGTTTGACAAAGCAATGTTTCTACTCGTTGGGCCAAATATATTTCTTCATTTTTTCCACAGATATTAAACTTGGAGCTATAAGAAAACTTACGAGACTCGATGTACTGCTCTATCTGATCTATAGCATTGAGATAAAAGTTCATATTGATGAAAAGAAACTAATGTCAATGTCGTCAGACTCACCATGAAGATTATTCTCATTCTACTTGGTTTTTTTATTTAAAAATAAAAAAGGCAGGCGCCTTTTGCGTACGATTTAGTTCATGCTAAAATGGAGTGCTATTTAAGACTGAGCTACACCTATAGTTTTTATTTATTGCTTTCTACATCGAATAGCATTTCAATAGAACAATGCTAAAATGGAATGCTAAATTTTAACCTCGATGCAAACACCCCTAAATATTCTACATTGTCCGTTCCCAAGCTTTGGAGGGGGTTATGTGCGAAAGCGTCACGAGTCACAAGAGAAGAAAGCAGAGCCAGAGAAAGATCACGCGATATTTGCGAGGCGGGAGGCGCAGGCGTGGGCCCACGCCCAGACCGCCGGCCGTGTGGGCCCGACGGCACGCGCCCCCAGGGGCGTCCTCTCAAAGGCTCCGGGTCAGGCGGGCGGGTGGGGCCCGCCGTCGCCGTCGCGGCGTTTGACATTGACCGCCCATCCCTCCTGTCTGCCTTCTGGAACGCCGGAAGGATGCTCACGGTGCTTCTATAGTCGGTAGTCGGTGGTGGTGGTGCGACGACGGCGATGGGCGACGACGGCGAGCCACCGGCAAATTCTCCTCCGGAGTCCAGATGGCCGGACGGCGACTGCTTCTCTTTCTGAGGGGAAAGGGGATTAGTGTGTGAGATTTTTTATTTCTTCCTTCGGCCTGTCTGGTGGTGGTGATTTTCATCATGCGTGAGCCGTGAGTGAATGGCGTATGTGTCGAAGAAAACTTAGGGTCGAAGCTTTCACGGCCTATGTGCACGTGCCCCCTATCTCTGTGGATAAAAATATCCATGGAAATTATGCTAAGCTCTTAAGGTTAATGAGAAACCATCAATGTGTTGTTGTTTTTTTTTCACTTATGAGTTTGCCATAAATTTTCTTTTTTCTACAAGGAGAGAATTGCCTAGTTTATAAGGAAAGTTGGACCCAGAATTTTTAGGCTGAAGCTAACAGATTCTCTATATGGGATCCCCAATACACTATTACGGCACTGTTTAGCACTGTAGAGAGAGATAGTTAGAATAGTGATAAGGGATGTGTGGATAGGGGAATGGCTGGTTTCAGCCTTACCCCCCAACAACTCATCTCGCTTAGCAGAACAGGGATAGAACCGAGCACAATTGGTCGGTTTTCCACTACGCCAAGACGATTGACAAATGCTCTCTCAATAATCGAGTCAGCTTTGTTGGCTGCCAAACAATTTTGTAGATTTGATCATGAAAAATTATATATCCCTGGTATTTTAAATTAATTCGTTTAAGCTTTATTCTACATTAAGCTTATCTAACTTTGACTTAATAGAAGATATAACATATAAATCATCATATATAAATGCACAAGCAATATATATCAGATGGTGTACCTAATAAAAGTTATTCAACGTTGAAGATGCTTGTACATTTTTCTGTAAATTACTTGCAGTTTAAAATGGAGGGAGTAACTAATTGTGGTGTCCATAGTTGTAGAGGGCGGATGTTACATTATATGCAATACAGCCGTGCTCAACAACAAACTCGCTAAAATTCTTGTGAAAGAGACACGATAAAGTTAAGACCATCCCCAATGGTGGAGTAAAATGGATGATTATAGTACTGTTTGACACTGTAGCGCTACGTAGACAGAGAGAGAAATAATCAGAATAGTGAATGAATAGGGATAGGCAATGCATTTGGGCATTTCCATTGGAGATAGTCTAATGAAACCATCAACGTGTTGTTTTTTTTTTCACTTATGAGTTTGGCATAGATTTTCTACGAGGAGAGAATTGGGTAGTTTATAAGGGAAGTTGGACCCAGAATTTTTATCCCCCCCCCCCCCCCCCTCCTCCCCCCAATTGGTCGGTTTTCCACTACGCTAAGACGATTGACAACTACTCTCTCAATAATCGAGTCAGCTTTGTTGGCTGCCAAACAATTTTGTACATTTGATCATCAGAATTATATATTCCCGGTTCGTTTTTAGTTTTATTCTATATTAAGCTTATCTAACTTTGACTAAATAGTCATATATAAATTCACAAGCAATATATATCAGATGATGTACATTTTTTCTCTGTAAAACTTAGTCCCAAGTTAAAAGAACCGACTAGGAACAAAACAAAAATTACTTGCGGTTTAAAATTGAGTAATATACAATAAGACCGTGCTCGACAACAAACTTGCTAAAATTCGTGTGAAAGAGACACGATAAGGATTCTCGTATATTTCACGCGTCGACGCGGGATGCAAAGTTTTTGGCTAACTTTTGCTTCGCCAAATTCCATTCCAAATGCAGCCCCATTGGGTTCGAATTTATTCTAGGCTAGTGCTCGCCTCCCAAACAGGCTGTCAACGTGGGGTCACCCATCTCTGTCCGACTGTCTCAATTCGCATCAGGAATCGTAATAACCATTCGAGAGTGACACGAAACATTACAAAATCGCCACGTGCCGCACATGACAACCACACCCAACAAAGCACAGCACAGGCATGCATACCCCAGCATCATCAGCGTCGCAGTCCGCCAACGATGTATTTTTATCACGCGATAAATGCACGAGGAAAAGTATTTATATATAAGTTAAATAAATGAATCAGTGAAACGTCGAGCTACCGCCATCCAACAGTACAAAGTTACAACAGACCAGATCCCGGGATCAACACCTTCACGAGGTGTACTCGAACGCCGGGGGCGGTTGGGGCTCCTCGTCGACGGCCATGGCGGCAGAGCCAGAGCCTTGCTCGCTAGCGCTGGGTGCAGGGGCATTGGTCGCAGCTGCGGTCGAGGGGGCGTCCGTCAGGGAGAGCTCCTCGGCTTCACTGGGTTTGAGGTCCCGCAGGAGGACGAACCCTGAGGGTGCCGCCTTCACTGGCTGGTACCTGCTGTCTTCCAGGAACTTTATGAACTTCTCCTGGGCTGGGATGACCCGGGCCGGGTTCGTCAGGATCTGGAACGTGGGCTCCTCTTCAGGGGCCTTCTTATCTGCAGCAGCACCGTCCACCTGAGCTCACAGATAGAGACCATGAGACTGTTAGGGTCAGTAGGTTGCGAATCAAAGCGAGCAGCTAACCTAATACAACTTGGAAAACACTGATTGATCCTGCAACGCTTACCTGCATTGAAGTAGAAGCCTCCTCGCTTGGTGGCGCTGTCTCTGCCTTCTCCTTGGCCTTGCTCTCCGCATCCTTCTTCGCCCTAGACTTTGCCTTGGCATACGTCGACAAGATGGCCGTCGGTACTTTGGCTGATGCGGTCGCAGCCTGCTGAGTCGTCGGCTTGGGGTAATCAAACAGCGATGGCTTCGCGTTTGACAGGAACTCAAACTTCGGCACTTTCAGGTCAGAGTTGAGGCCGATGAGAGCTGTCGGAGAGAAGGCGAGACTGATGAAGTAGGTGAGCGGGTACCAGTACCAGAACTGGGTGAAAACAGCAAGCCCAACGACAGCAGTGAGCCTGTCATGCTTTGACTTCGACTTGAGCTTGATGGTGACATTCCTGCCACCAGCATCGAGGATGCCAGAAGCCAGGATGGCCCCCATTTTGCTCATGGTATCCTCATGCTTGTCAAGAATAATCTTTTCCAACTGACGCCTGAATGCTCCAACTCGTGAGTCATAAGATTCGTTGGTCTGGATCATCACCATGGCCATGGCAATGAGAGCACCCTGGCGTACGAAATCAACGACGTCCGACGTAAGAGGCTCCAGCAAGGAGATGGCCTCACTCAATCCTGTTCCGGCACAGGAGATTCCAACAGCCAGAGCTGCACCATAGCGGACGTGTGGATTGTAGGATTCCGATAGCAGTGACACAATTCTGGGTGTCTGCTCAGGCTCATTGTACAGAACAAAGCCAAGAGCCAATACTGCAGTCCTCCGCACATCGTCACTCACATCCGACACAGCAAAGTGCAGAAGCTGGTGGATAGCTTTGTTATTTGCAGTTCCTCTGTATGCTAGAGCCAATGCATACATACCACCATAACGAAGTATAGGATCTTGATCTCTAGTCATTTGTGCAATCAAGGTGTCAGCTTCCTCTTCCCTACCATACACGGTCAATGCAATTCCAAGTGACAAGCCCCTGGAGAGATAAGAGTGCATCAGAATAGGAACACCTTCATCTTGAGAAACAAATATCATGCAACAGATTACATTGAGAGACTTAAAAGTTTGCTTGTCAAGTTGTCATACCTGATAATTTTCTCATGTTGCGTATCATGAGCATAGGCAAGCATCTCCGTGGCCTTCTCACTGGCTGTGCCAACCATAAGCAAACCCATGCCAATACCAGCTGCTTCACCGGCCACAGCACTATCAGTGTATAGAACATTCTTTATGTCCTCGCATATTTCCTCATCTGCTGTACCTAATGCTGCAAGCCCAAGTCCCAGACAAGCACCATGCTGGACCACCTGTATTATTCAAAGTTAGAATGCAATTATGTGAAAGAAAGCAACCATGTGTAATCTAAGTAACAAGATTCAAACTTTCCACTGCCAACATTGGCCTCACTACCCAGTTCCCTCACAAGCAGGCTATTAACAGATTGCAGCAATTTGTACACGAGCATAAATTACATCAATATAAGTAATAATGTAGTCACTCTCATGATATGATTGTTACAAAGCAAGGTTTAGGAATGTGGGCCTAGAATAGTACCTCAGAGCTGGTGTTGCGAAGACTCTCACGAAGAAAATCTTTGATTCCTTCACCATGGTTGGCATGAATCAAACCAAGAGCATAGAGTGCACCTCCTTCTGAGTATGGACTAGCACTGCCTACAGCACCATTCTGAGGCAGGTAAGGGGCCATCAATGCACGCCCTTGTTGAAGATGGCCTCTATGAATGACGCCTAGTCCAGCAGTGGCGCTGAACTTAGCCCAGTTGGTTGCCCTACCTAGCCATTCCTGTAATTATATAGACCAATAGGAAATAAACATAATGAGAATGCAACCATATATAATATAGTAAAGTAGAGAATAAAGATGCCAGACATTGGCAACATCAAGTACAGTGTGAAACAAATCATACCAAGTTTTCTCTGAGGAAGGTATCAACTGTTGTCCCTGCATGCATGATTGCATTGGAGCATATTGTTGCACTGTGACAGACACTGTTCCTCATTTCCACAGCTTGTTTTATAGTCTTCAAAATTAAAATATCAGACCTGTTGAACGAAGAAACAAATAAGTTTAAGACATAAAACTAAACAGTCAGGCTTTCCAATTCAGTCAGATAATAATATCGCATTATTACCTATTATGGCTGTATAGAAACTGCAATGTCAACTGAATAGATGTCTCTCCTGACAGTATACCCTTGATTTTTGTTAGCCTATCAGCATGCGATGCTGCATTTGGATCAACAGTGGGAGCACTTCCATTTGGCATGTTAACATCGTCTCCCATCTGGACATCCCCAGATGGTTCTGTAGCAGCATTAGGAGCTTGATTACTTGGTACAGCCAGTACACTGTCAAGGTCAGTACTGGCAGAAGTATGTGAACTCAATGAATCAAGGTGACTCCGCACACTCAGAAGGAAAGCCTGATTTTCATTTTCAGCAAGATCAAAGGCAGTTTGGTATGCAAGGAGAGCATCATCCTGGCAAATGAATATAACATTTCATGTCAATATCAAAGGCAACCAGAAAAGATCACATACTATCATGCAAGGAAAAAAAAATCATACCTTGCTTCCAGAAATCAGTTTGTCCAATATGCTTGCAACACTTGCAGGCTCACCCAAGAACATAAGACACTGGCAAATGCTTAAATAATCCGGATTTGGCAGTGTCTGATATATTTTGACAAGGCATCGTAGAATCTGAAAAATACAGAACCACAAAGCGTTAGATCACAAGATAATTTTCTGCGCAGTTGTGTGCCAACTACAAGAGGTTGAATTGATTAGCAGGATTTATATAATCCATAGCATGCCCTTACCTCCAATCGATATTCACGGTGACTAACATATTGGTGAGACAAATTGATGCAATATGAAAGAGCTCCGTGAAGATTATCACATCGAGAAATTGCTCCCTCCAGCTTATCAAGTCTCCGACACTCAACAGCCATACCCATGGCCTGTTGATATTTTCCATCAAGAATGCACCTGAAAGGCAACCATGTATGTGTGAGCTCAAGGCTGCAACTTTTACAAAACAAGAAACAATGGACAATGAGGATTCTGTCATACTTGTCGAGCATTCTTTCAACAATGGCCTCCAGCCTTGGGTCCATTGTTTTCTCTTCCCCTGCGGCACTTGATTGGATGGCAGCATACTCATCCAAAGCTTTTGCTGCAAAAAAAAAAGGAACAGGGCAAAAAGAACGCAATGTTAACACAGTACTCATAACAATGGCAATCAGAAGCTGATCATAATGCAGGTGGTCCCTTACCTAGAAGTGTTTGAGCGTAATCAGAGTCATCAGAAACATCAAACAAGGGTCCAGCACCAAGGGCATATGACAGGGCATCATTTAGCTCGCCCAAGTAGAAAAACACCTTAGAAGCAACTAGCGCTGCAAGCTGCCTCTGGTCAAACTCCTCATCTTCGTACAAACTCTCACTGCAAAAGGCAGCAAGAAAACAAAATGGTGAGAAATATAAGCACAGCACCCAAGCTTATACTGACTGTCAGAGCTTTTTACAACCAGTGACCAGGATTGTGATACAATATATTTTGGCCCATGCACATCAATTGCAGCAGTCACGAATAATCTTGGTATATTCATAAGGACTGTACAAATGAATGTGATCCCCAGGAAATAAACACATATTCTCTTAAATTTACCCCCCTTATCCACTATAATCAGATAGATTCGATTGAAATGAAGAGCAGCCTAGCTCAGGGCAGCTCCCACAGTAACCAGTATAAACACATGGATCGGTATTTTTCAGTGTTAAGTTATTAAAACTCTTTAAAGAACAAAGTTACCACATTTGATCCGTACTATATCATATCCTCACAGCTGAACCACAATCTAAAAGTTTGGCATTTGTCTTGTTAATCAAGCTTGAACCCAAGTGAGAAAGTTAAGTTTTTTTTTCCAGCAAACAGTATCCACGAATTGGAGCACAAGATAACAAGCCCTAAATTCTAGGTTCCCAGTAACCAACGGCAGCACATTAATTAAGCCCTCCCAAAACCTCCATCCGAACAGATCGAATCTAGGGTTCCCTGAAACAGGCTCCGGATCGAACTCGACGCCTCGCCGCCAACGCCATCTACAGGGACCTCTCCACGAGAGTCCGAATCGAGCCTAACCTAACCAGAAGTCGCCGAAACCGAATGAACCGCGCGGCGACGGCGGCCGCGACACCTGCCGTCGGCCGGGGGCGGCAGTGGAGCGGGCGATCAGAGAGAAGGGGCCGAGAGCGCGAGGCGGGGACTCACATGGAGGACACGCTGGTGGAGATCTCGTGCCAGAAGGCGTGGACGAGGGAGTTGAGGCTGGCGAGCGCGTGCAGCTTGAGCTCCGGCGCCGGCTCCTGCAGCATGGCCAGCAGCGAGCCCGCCGAGCTCACCATCGCCGCCGCCATGTCCGCCGCGTCGTTCGAGTGCCGATCCGCCGCCGCGGAGTTCTCGCGGGTGGGCGGCGCGTTATCCTAGTCCGCCGGGGTAGGGATTGCGGGTGGGTGCGCTGTGCTCCGCTGCGGCCTCTTTTGCTTGGAGCGGAAGAAGATCGCGGATTCGCGGAGGAGAGGAGGGGCCGGGGCTGGGGAGTAAATATAAAGCTGAAGGAGGGGTAACTCGGAATTCTGCTGGATAAGTTAACAGCCGAGGTCGAGTAGGAGTTGCGCTTGCGCACTTGTATTCGGTGACGTGGACGTAGCAGAATACGTGCTCTCTGTGGCAATGTTCCAAAGAAGACTGTTTTTCCTATGGTATTGCACGCATTCGCAACCGTTTTATTAAAAACCAGCAAAATACCCGTGCGTTGCAATGAATTTTTTTTTTGAAACACCTTGAGATTCAATACTTATAAGAATATGCCTCACGAATAAATTACATACTTTATTGTTTCGAATTTTTCCGTTACCTACGAGCGAAATTTTCACGTATGCTGCTCCTGCCGTCTGAATCGGCCTCACGAATAAATTCCACATCATATTATTTTGACGATTCTTATTGACCGACATAGAATTTTATTGTGCTTTCAATTGAGTTGGAAAGGTGATGATTTTATTTTTCCAGCGATAAATGAAATGTTGAAAACGGAGTCCGTATGTAATTTGAGTGTCTGTTTTCGCGTGGACTACTTTTGCAGTCCGAATCTGTTTCGTAAATAAATTTCACATTTCAATGATTCCCGCTGACTAAGAGGAATTTTAAAGTGACTAGCATAGATATACGTACAGCATGCACGTGTTGTGAGATAATCAAGCAAACAATAGAAAAAATATAGAATTAAAAGGAAGGAGTCTGATTGATTAGCGTCATTTTTTTCTCATTAAAACCAAAAGAAAGAAAGTAACATGTGGGTATGGGTATAAAATAAGGTGAAAATAAAGAGAGAAAGTGGATGAAACATTTTGCATCTATGGGTTTTGGGCCTTTTCACCACTTTTCAACCTTTTCCAAACTGCGCAGTGGGATCAGCGTGAGGCGTATACCTATACCTTTGTAGATAACTAGTAGTCATGCACGAGCGACACGCTTGAAGGTTTAAAAAAAATTCTTTACTTATATTAACCAAAAACAAATATTTGTGATCCAAATACCTAATTGTATAAGAACTACAACAACCATTTTTCTAAAAGCACAATAGGAACACATGTTATATGTAATGACTACTCCAACCCTTGAGCTGAGATCCACAGGCATGTATAGAAAAAAATAGGCCAAACAACAGTTAACCTAGCGGAGGTTGAGGGTCTAGCAGGTATAGTGCTTACTATGACCCGACCAAAATCATAAATCCATAATGCCAATAACAATTTAAGTACTCTTGTGTTATATCTCAATTTCTTTCTACTTGCGAGTGAACAAGTTGATTTGACTTGTCATTGAACATGAATTATTTTCCTTCATCAATATCCATGCATTATTATTTTGATATTCACGATGGTCATACAATGCTATGAGAGTTCAGCTCTACATAGTAATTCATATGACAGTATCGGCGTGAGAGAAAGTGAACAGAAAATGGAATAAATAAGCTAAGCTTAATTGAAAGGGATTTAGTTAATTTCGCCATTTCACAATGTCATCGAAAGTTTGAAGGCCATTCCAAATCTACATATGGTAAATAAGCAAAAAAATTCAAATAAATTATCCAATTACGATAACATACTTATAAGTGATGACTTATTTTTCTATCAAAACAAAGAGTTTATTAAAAAAACTGATCCATCTTAGGATAGGTAGATTTCTATCGATTGAACCATAGTGTTTGAAGCGTAGCCACCAACAAACATTGAAATTTTTCCACCAATGTATGCTCCCCAAGTCAAGTGCCATAATAAACCTGAGAAGGAGATCAAGGCCTCCGCGCGTGGAAATCAAAGGACTTCTCTAAAAATATACTCATGATTATAAATTCTTTGGTTTAGAAAAAAGTCAATAAATTTAGTCAACAACATCACCAAAGCAAGTCATAGACTTTATATTGGCCTATTGGGTAGCAAAAAGAAAGATCATATAAGACTTAAACTAAAAGAAATGGCAAATGCACTGGGACCTGTCACAATCCTCAGTGATTCCACGAGCAAGCACAAATGAAGATGAGGTGTTGACATGTTTAGACTGATGACTCCATGCCTATAACACTACCGGTGAGCAAAGCGCAGTGGCATATCGAATATAAATCACAACGAAATACAAAAGGGTAAATATTGATGAATACTACCTCCGTCCCAAAATAAGTGTTGTTTTTTGGATTTTTAGGATAGATTAAAGAGGGTGGGATATGATGCATGTGCCCTTGGTTAATAGATTAATTATTCCTTTTGTGGTGTATGCATGCGTACATGCAGATTAATTTTTCTTTTAAAGGTAACTGATCTCTAAAACAACACTTATTGTGAGACGGAGAGAGTATAACTTTACTCTTCGTTATGCAGGAAGGTACTTAAATTCCTCAACAAATAACCAGGTTCACATGTAAGAATATCATTTACCAAGCAACATCATAACAAGGTGGTTTAGAAGTTCGAGCTTTCTACGTGAAACTATTCAAGAATTTCCGATGAACTTTGGGTGCTATTGAATATATCAAAAATATATAAGGTACTGATCCAAGCAAAATAAGTTGAACTCACATTACAAAAGCAAATGATTTTATCCGAGCCTTGCAAGACCAACAATCACCTGCAGACAAGGTTGTAAAGCATCTACAAATGAAACATGAAGCGCCCCAGCCCTTAAGCAGGACTAAAATGTGTATTATTACCATTCCCAGGAGTTGTGGTAATCACATTTGTATATCAGATGTATTCAGATCCGCCCTAACGGGACAGACCAAACGGGGCGCAGCCCGAAAACACAGCAGCGAAAAACTTTAAAGCGCGACCCATACTTTCCCACAACACACAGTTGGGAAGCAGGCCGTAACCCTCACACGTCCAAGATCTTCTTTGCTCTGTAAACCAACAACAAAGCAAGGGTGAGTACATACGTACTCCGCAAGTCCACCTTCTTCCATAGGAAGGGGGATATAAGCTATCATTACATGCAAGATATATCTGGAGCTGAAGGTAAGTTTGCAGTAAAACGTTTGATATGCAGGGTTCCTTAGTTCTCAGTTTTAATTGAGAAAACATCTTTATCCCAAAAGAGGTTGCCACTGGACTTGCCGGTCCATCGCGGCTCGTGGCACGCATGCCATCACATTTTCCTCCTCGGCAACCGCAGCTGCCTCAAAACCATCATTTTGATCCCATCCCAAAACCATATTTTTATAAGAAGCTAGTTCAGAAACCAAGCCGTAACTCGTTTGTCCATACCAGTGGACAGCGGACTATCATGATAGATTTAGTTATACTCTGGCCAGAGGTGCACACTTTACCCACAAGTTTGGTCCAGGCACTCATGATCAGTGAGCCCCTTTCCGCTCGCCGGTTGTTCCCCCGCACGGCGCTCCCCAGACTTCAGCCATGAGAGAGTACGGGCCCACCTGTCGCTCAGACCCGCAGTCACGCGACTGTTGACCCTTGACCGCAGCCATGCAACCGCGCCCATCCACCCAATCTCTCATGCATCCCAGCACACCGGCTTACGCCTGGTTCGTCCAAAGCGGGTTCTAACCGAGGGTTGCCGCATACAACCTCGAGTGGTTGCGCTAGATGAGTTAGGCAAGATGAAACGTCAACTCGGTCCTTCAGGGTGGAACTCCCACAACGCTCACGCATGAGCAACACCAGCCCAGTCCTCACGACAAGGACCAGGTTTCTACCCCGTAAATGGCTTCAACAACCGAAGTCGTCTGCCAGGGTCTTACCCTATGTTTTACTGAAAAACAACCGCCCATACCCACCATCATATTCCCATCATTTTCATCAAGATTAATGTATATAATTGAGTGAGCGATCCACCTAAGCGCACTACATCTAAAGTGGCTCGGGAGGCCATATCCTACTATGTTTTACCTTAGCCAGCAAAACATGCAAGTTTTCTTGTTTTACAAGGCAATAGGATGTGTATATAAAAAAAACTGGGTAATTTATGCATCAAGTGAGGATTCCAGTGGACTTGCCTTCATTTCGTCGGGGTAGCCGATACGACGGTCGTTACACCATTAAACTCCTGTTCCGGTCTCTAAGTCAACCATTTCAGAGACGGAACCGAACGGCTCTCCGAGAAAGCCTACACGTTCAGACAAGCAAAACACACCAAATCAAGGTATACTCTGAGCTCATCGTGAGATGGGTTTTGTGGGGCTAATGATATCCTTAGGGTTTGCATGTGAATAGAGCGGGAGTCAAACGGATAAATGGCACGTTTGGCCCTCTTTTAGATATCAAGAGTTTGATCTTTAGTGCCATCCATGCCTGGGCTCATGAGACGGATTTTCCGGCAGCATGAGGGCAGCATGTCGGCAATAAAGATTAATTTGGAAGAAGAGAGAGAGACGACACGGGCCAAACCCTGGCGCGTACGGTCCAACTCTTCCTTCCGGTTGGGCTCGGTCTACTCCCGCAGCGCGATGGGCTTACATCGCGGTGAGGGAGAGAACGACGAACTCGGGCGGTGCTAACCATCTCCTCCTGTCGTCCGCAGTACGGGGACAGGGGTAGAGTTTGGCAACCGTCCGGTTCGGTTCAACCAAACCGGGTCTTCAGTGAACCGATCGGCGAGGGCGGAACTAGTGCACAAGTGGCTTGCCACAGGTGCCCTAGTCCCGTCGTCGCGGGTCGACCCAAAAACGACGTGGACCGTGGATCTTCCGGTGTCGTGGTCGGCGGAGTGTGTGGAAGTATTATGAAAAGTACGTGAATAGATAGAGCTTGATTTTCAGAGAATTTAGGTGCAAGAATCACATAAATCGGAGCTAGAACGGAGAAGATACGGGGTATTTTGTGGCAGGGGGTAGATATGAACTTTCTGGATAGTTGAGGGGGTAGGATCAGACTTTTCTGGACGAACTTCTCGGTTTTGGCCCGAGCAGAAACAAACTTGGGCCTGGGAGAGATTCGGCCCACGGGGCCTTTCTTTTTCTTCCTTTTTCTCTGCTTTCGGCCTGGCCCGTTCTTCGGCCTGGCCCGTTCTTCGGCCCACGGGAGCTGCTGGGCCGGCCCATGTGGCGCGGGGCGGGGGCAGGCAGGCGCGCCGAGCGAGCGCCGAGCGAGACCAGAGCGCTCGCCCGGTCGCTGCCGGGTTCGCTCGCCGGAGCTCGTCGGGAGGGAAACCCCCGACCTCCGTTCGCGAAGCCGAGGACACCGGCGCGACGGGGAGGCTGGCGCGAGTCCGTCCGAGCGGTTCCGGGTGCGGGGAAGTGCGCGGAGCAAGGGTGCCCGCGGGCGGCCATGGCCGCGGCCGCGGGTGCTCGCGGGGAGCGCGACTGGAGCAACGGGAGGAGAAATTGAGGCCGGGCGGAGGTAGATGGCGATGGTGTGGTGGTGTATGCCCGAGGAATTGGACTGAGGTGGCTTGTGGATGGAGGATTTCATCACGAGGCGGCGGCGGCTTGCTCTCGGGCACGAGCAGAGCAAGTGGGGGAGGCGGTGGCGCTCGCGGCGGATGGCTCCCGGACCGAACCCGGGGCTGTCCGCGGCGACGGCGAGGCGGGGTGCACGGTGTGGCGGCATGCGTCGGGGCGCGGTGACGCGCGGTGGACAGCGGCGTCGGCGGTCTGCAACGTCGGCGCGGTTCACCGAAGGTGAACGGCGCGGGCGGCGCAGCGTGAGCAAGAGGAAGGGGAAGGGGAAGTGGAGGTGAAGCTCGCGGCGAACAGCGCTCGGGGTGAACCGAGGGCAGGCTGAGGCGGAGCAGTGCGAGGAGGAGGCAACGTCGGCGCGGCTCGTCGCAGGGGTGAGCGGCGCGGGCGGCGCAAATGGAGCAGGGAGGGGGAGGAAAGGAACGGCTTGCCGGGGGCTCGCCTTTTATGGACGCGGCGGGGAACCGGGGAGAGGGTAGAGCTGGCGGCGCGGGGCGCGGCGCTGTCCGGGGCCCGGGGCAGCGCGGCGCGCGCACGCACGGCGTGCGTCGGCGGGTAGGGGAGAGGAGCGAGAGGGAGGAGGAGGAGGAGGAGGAGGAGGAGGCCGGTTGGGCCGTTCGGCCTGGGCCGGGAAAGAGAGTGGGCGAAGTGGGCCGGGGGGTGGCGAGGCCCACGCGGGGAGGGAGAGAGGGAGTTGGGCCACGGGGGGGTGGTGGCCGGGGCTTGGCCCGCGCGGTGAGGGAGGAAAGGGAGAAGTGGGCTTCGGCCCAGTGAGGAAAGGGGGGAGTTTTTTTTTTTTTCCATTTTCTGAATTTGATTTGGGATTGGAATTTGGATGGATTTTGTGGAAGGAAAATTGAGGAATATTTTGGGAAGGGTTTGAGAGGATCTTTCCCGGAATATTCGAGGGACTTGAGATGATTTTTATGAGCTCCTAGTGTACACTTCACAACAAGCGGGTTTTCAAAATCATATTTTGAATTTAGACGAGAGATTAGAGGATAATTTCTTAGGGTCAAATTTCGGGGTGTTACAAAACATTAGTCGTGTAAATGGTCTTCCCACCTTCTGAAAAGCTAAGCACTATTTTCACAGTTCACAATTCAGACAAACAGTTCTCATTTAAATCTAAAAGCATGTGAAGTTTTAAATATAAAATTTGAATATTAGTCTGAATGAATGATTGATGACAAACTTCTTTACATGTACTAACGGGCTGGAGAATTTGATGTTTCATCTGAAAGCATCAAACCGTGTAAGCTTATATTCTTATTTTAGCTCTGTTTTCTGATTTTCAATTGATAAATAAATTTGGTACGAGCTTAGGAGTGGAAAAAACATCAACTTACAGCTTAAGCATGCTACCATTCAGGGATCTAGATGAAACCCTCAAAAATATTTTTGGAGCCCCTGGTGTATTTCAATCCTTTCAAACTCGAGATCCCATCCAAAAATTTTCTTAAAACAGTGAATCCAATGGAGTTATAATTAGATATGCATGATGACATTGAAACTGAAGGTCTGTGCAAAAATATGATGACAAATCTCAATTTGGAAATAAATGGGCATGCATGAAAATATAATTTGAGCAATAACATAATAGAAAAAGGTATACCATCTCCAGGACGGAAATTCTTCTCCTTTGTAGTGACTTAGATGCAAGAATCATAATTTTTTTCTCATGCAGGCCATAGCACATTGGAGTGATGTCCTCTCCAATCTCTGGACAGTGGCAGTGCTTGTCTCAATTCTACAGTGGACATTGACTGTCATGAGGACACTGAGATGGAGATTAAAATAAATGAGCACTTGAGGTTCCAACTTGCAACGAAAAAAGGACCAATTTCTAGTGGAACTCCTTGAGTAACTATGCTCTTCATGTCACTCGGAGGAGGGCTTGAGATTTTTTTTCAATTTTGCACAACCAAAGATTAATGAAAGCTGACAACTCTCTGTGGAAGAAAGGGACATTAGTAAAAAATACTAAAAGAAAGATATTTTTTCTTGCTATTTGCTAATCGACAAGGATTTTTATCTTATCTCTGCTATTTTTCAAGCCTCAAAATATTCGAATTTCTATGCAAGTTTCAACAAGTATAGTGGAATTTATCATCTAATATTTTCTGTACTACACGTAGAATCAATAACTGTTACTATAAAAAGAAACATAAGACATTTGTGCTCATAAAAGTGCAAACTGCAAACATGAACTTAATATGCAGTAATCAAATTCACATCCGCATAAACAATCTATCATAAAACATGTAACTGTGACAAAAACTCTTGGTTGTGTTTGGTATGAAGCTCATCCTCAAAAGGCTCATTCTAGATTCTCATTCTCAACCAAACATTTAAAGGATTTTGTATTTGATGTTGTGCGTAGTAACTAAAATTCTAGAACCTAGCTTGAGGTGGATTTTGTTGGATAGTGTATAGAAACCAAATCCCCAAAATCAAAAGAAACCAAAAGCAGCCTTAAAATAACCAAAGAGATTCAAGTTTACCTTTGAAGCCAATAACAATGTATCCAAAATAAGTATTGAACCTGCAGGTTTGGCTTAAAACAATTCGGTAGAACTGGAGCGTTGATAATTATATCTTGATGGCAGCCCAGCAAGTTGGCCCATGTTAAAAGGGCAATCTTCACAAGCAGACATCCCGAAATACAAGGCATAGTCAATTTGGAAGAGAATAGTGTTGTTTCAGTAATTTCTTTGGCTAATGCTTATGAATCCATCATAGATGTTGATCCAGTAGCTCTATAAAAAATATCTGCACTTAAGATCGATCAAAAAATAAATTCACCAGATAAGATATAATGGCTTCTCGGGTAGCCATCCAATAGCCACCCGTTCTCCTAGGCATCAGGCTGACGAAGCCGCTGCCGCTCCTTAGCCATCTGGCATAAACCCAAACACGCTCACTTTCACGAGCACTGCCGGCGACTTGAAACCACATGAATGGAAAAAATATCCACGTTTTTAAAGAATTTACAACATTGAGTTGGAAGAAAAGCAGCATTTTCTTTAGACACTTACGCAACAATGTCTGTAATGATAGAAACAAATGTTAGACACAGACCGCCAAATGATGATTCAGAGTCACTGCTGGACTCACTACACCATAACACTAAATTAGCCACCGACTACAGTCGGTAAAAGTAGGTGAAAAACAACTAACTATCTATCGGTAAAGATCAGTTAGGAACCATCAGTCGCTAAATCTTGGACTACCACATTTGCTACTTTTGATTTGTGCATCTTTGTCTAACATGATAGGGGAGACATTGCCACAGATATCGACATCCTCCTCTAACAGGATCACCACCTGCATGCGAACCAAAAAGCAGAAAAAATGACTACTGCACACAAGGCATATAATTCATATTCATATAAATCCGAGCTACTGGAAATAAACCTTTGCAAGGATTTGTAGACGAGTGGCTAAGGCCAAACATTCACAGCTTCATTCTCGGAAGACTCGGGCTTCGTTTGCTGGCTCTGCTCTTTCTCTTGCAAATACTTGTCAACATGTTTCTTCAGGTCGAGTAGCAGGTCATCACTGACAGCATGGATATCAGTCTCTCCGTTGTTGTCAATGCATTGTTCCAGCAGATCAACAATGTGAGCAGGTAAATCATCAGATAAAGCAACCAAGCAATTCAAAAAGGCTTCATCTTTGGGTTTACAGGCTCTGTTTGCGTTACACACTCCATTGACCTCATGGAGGCAATATGTATGAACCGCCGAAGTCTTCGATGCTGGGTTTGTCTGGCGGCTCTGGACGGCGACGGCAGGTACGCCGTCTGGCTTCCGGGGGGTGCGTCGCAGACGGCGACGGCGGTTGCGGCGTCTGGCGTCCGGGGCGTGCGTCGCAGGCAGGTTGCGGCACCGGGCGTGCGTCCCACGCCGCTGGGGGCGTTGCGCAGGTCGGACACGCCGCACGCATTGTCGTTCGGTGCAGGCGGGCGCGGCGTCGGCATTTGGCGGCCGGGATGTGTGTCGCAGATGGGCTAAGGCACCGGACGTGCGTCGGCCGCGGCTGGGGGCGAGGCGCCGAGATGCACACGTGGACAGGGCGACGGTCGGGCCACGCCGTGCGGCGGCGCCGTTGGCCGGGCGCTGGGCGCCGGGGTGCGCAGGTGGACCGGGCGCCGGTTGGTCGCGCCGTGCGGTGGCCTCGCCATGCGCGAAGGAGGCGGGGGCTGGGCGCCGTGCGGCCTCGCCGGACGGACGCACCGTGGTGGCCAGCGCTGGGCGCAGCAGGCCGTGTGCAGGGGTAGGACGATGGGCGCAGGAGGCCGTGTGCAGGGGCAGGACGCGGGGCGCAGGAGGCCGGGGCTGGGCCTTGGTGCGGCGGCTGCGTACATTAGGGAGGTAATTATGGATCCAAAATTTTCTTCTATAAAGCAAAGCGTGGGTATAGGGTAAGATTTTGGTAAGAAAAAAAAAAAGAAAGCGGATGAAACATTTTACTTCTATGAGTTTTGAGTTTTTTCACCTCTTTCCAACCTTTTCTAATCTGCGCGGTGGGGCTAGCGTGAGTGGTACAGGGTGCCTTTTGCAGGTAAATAATGTTTTTCTATAACTCGCTCTTTTATAGTGTAGAAAAAGATTTTTGGAAAACTCGCTCTTTTACAGTGTAGATTTTAATAGGTTTGGAAATGTTATGATTTTAGCTTTCTATCGATATATAGGATGTTGAAAACGGAGTCCGTATGTGATCTGGGCGTCGTTTTGGAGTGGACTTCTTCTGCAGTCCAAATCCGGTTGGTGAATAAATTTTATGTCACACTGTTTCTATGATTCTCGATTTTCCGTTGACTGAGAGCGAATTTTAAAGTGGTTTGAATTGGTTGAAAAGGTTATGATTTTAGCTTCCAATCGATAGGTAGAATGTTGAAACGAAGTTTGTATGTGATCTGGGCGTCCGTTTTCGCGTGGACTGCTTCTGCAGTCCGAATCCTATTATTAACAAGCGGGTCTCACATATCAGGATAGACTTGAAATCTTTATTTGGTCCCACCTGTCACGACGGACCGGGAATCCTTATTTGTTTTGATATTAGGTATAGATATAGATTCAAAACCTATATTTATGCTGATGTAAATAAATAGTTAAAACCATTTATATAAAAAATTCATTTCCCAGCAATTGAACCATTTTCAAAGTTTGATTTTTAGCATTAAACTCTAAAATTAGATATATTTTTACCTTCAAACTATGAAAACTAAGAAGGAAAAGTTGTAAAAACAATTCATCAGTTCATCCGAAGAACAAAGAAACCGATGAAACCATGAAAATGATTGTATAATGTGCGAAGCAAATTGAAGAAGAAAAGTCATACTAATATGAAAAAGAACTCAAAGTCATACTAATATGAAAAAGAACTCCCATATATTTGGGAAAAGAGAGGACAAATTCCAACATCAAAGTAATGCCTATTTTCATATTGTTGTCTTGGAAACCCTATATTTGAACCAGCCAATTAAATCAAAATATTACCATCGTAGCCTTTCCTTCTTGTTAAGCCAAAACCTAAGGATTTCTCCTTGACCAACCCTTCTTCACAGCCTTAGTCTGTATAACCTACCACTAGTTAAAGAAACTCATCTTCACCTTAAAATCACCGGTTGGGACTTCCTAAGTACTTTATGTGCTCACTCTGTTATTTTGATGTATTTTTAAGGAATGAAGCTATAGGACATTAGGACCACAAAGAAGGATTAAGGTTACGCGGCCTGCATCTGAGCATGTAGTAACGGAACCACTATGTGTTTAGGACTTGGATGCCCATAAGACCTGGATAGTGTGTAGTTTTTATATGAACCATTCATTACCCATAAAGAGCGATATTTAATTTTTATATGAATTTTTGCGTAAAAGTAGGTATTGGCAAATTTTAATATAAGGAAAACAATAGAGTATTTTGACTCTCAAATGAGGCCCAACAACGTAAGTGGAATGGGCAGCCCTAGCCGTTGACTAGCTTGGTGTAGCAAAAATAGCCTTAATGCTATATTTTTGTTATATTTTGTTTTGTTGATTGATTGAAAATTAATACTAAGACTAACGAACTTTGTTTAGATACACATTTTCAAATGATTAGGCTAAGTGATGAAAATAAGAAGATTCTAATGCAAGGCCTTTCAAAGATTTGAAGCATCTGGCATCGAGGGAAAACAAATGTCGGTACATTTGGGGAGCCTCCTGAGAAGAAGCAGAGAAAATGCACACATCGGCTAAACCAAGGAAGGGAAAAAATTGCACCCATTGGTGGGATTAAGTTGGCAGGTTGAATACATTGGTTTAGTGTAGCTGAGAGTTACTGGCTTAGTACAGGGGAGAATTACACTCATTGGATCAAATGATGTGAGCTGAGAGTTAGAGACTTGGTCGATGCATTGTTGCATTTAAAATAGTCATTGGAGTATTACGGTAAGTTGTGAGTTGTGTGTCATGTGATCAACTGATAAATGGGTAAAAAGGGGCATTAGATCATCCGATGCAGGCAGCTTTTGCAGCTATTTTCTGCAATACATTTATTGGGTGGTGGAGGCTAGCTATTTATACTCTCTAAGGGCTGTTGGCTGAGTGGGTTGGAGATCTCAAAGTGTATAGAGGTGCTACCCAAGTGTTCTACCTAATCCAATCATCATATGTGAGCTTAGCGTTTTATCCAAGCTTGAGAGAGCTTCGCAAATAGGGTTAGTTTTTTAGAGATCAAGTTCAAGAGAAAGTCATGCTACGACAAGCAAATTGTACCCATCGTTGGACCCTCCGGCTTGGTGAGTGGCTATCACACTTTGTGCGGGGGCAAAGAGACCCTTGCTTGGTGTTAAAGCACTCTGTAGTGATAACCGAGAACAAGGCTGACTCAATGTTTTGGAAGGCTCTAGGGCCTGATTGGTTGGAGGCCAAAGTTGGCCAAGCCAAAATTTAGTCAAATTTGACCATGTTTGAATCTAGATAAATATTTGATCAAATAATAAATTTTTTGTTCGTAGGACTTATTTGGCACCCAACTAAGGCATACAAACAAGAAAATTGTTATTTGGCTAAATATTTCTCTAAATTCAAACATGGTCAAATTTTGGCAAATTTTGGCTTGGCCAGTTTTGGCCTCAAACCAATCAGGCCCCTAGTGCCAATTGAGACCATGGACCATAAACAGTATGTATATGTATGCATGGTATATCTTCATATGTGCTTCTATTTGCAAAGTAATAATGACATAACTTGCAATGACATAATCTAAATTTGAGATTTTTTTAATAACATTCATGAAAAATGGAAACATCACAATAAGAAGACTTAAAGGACAGCAGAACAAAACTAATATGATTACCTTAATTAAGAATCGAACTCGGCCACTTCACAAAATAAGAGGTGGAAAATCCATTTTTTTTCTCATAAGAAAATACTTCTTCGTGCATTTCTTGATGCAAAATCATTGAGGATGGTAGTGGCGTAGTGCCGACACAGATCACATATGCAAAGGACACCGGATACGCGGATGGACAAAAGTTGCGAGTTTATGATATAGAAGACTCGATCAGGTGAATACGAGGAGTTGTGGCCTCGCGACCGTAGGCCGGCAGGCGACACGAGCCAAGTTCTAGTTTATGAATGGGGCTGGGCCGTTGGTTGCTTCAGGTACTCTACAAAATGCATGGGCCTTGGCCCCCCTCAGTCGTGGACCCTAGGCGGTCGCACCATACTCTACAAAATACATGGGCCCTGACCAAGAGATGGTGCCGGTGGCCTTGTCTCTATGGTTTGGTGGCACTTAACTATTGCTTGTCTGGTAGCCTTTGTGGCCAGAGGAAGACAATGGGCAACATGTGAGTGACGACTTAACCTAACCGAACCACAAGATAAATCCATGTGTTTTTTTTTTGTCACATGCCTTGGACTTTCTATTTACCACATCAGTATTTTCCGTATTTATAGCCTGTGTGCATTTACCCTTTCTAGCTAGATTAATTATGCTTGTTTACATGTTGTAAGTCTTTTTGGTAGTGGTAAATAGCATGTGTACAACACTCTGAATTTATCTTATGCATTAGAATCGAGTCTAAGCTTAGAGAAAGCGATAACCGACCCAATTTACACCTTTGCATCTCCTGGTTCGATACCTCGATGGTCTTACACAAAGGTGTGGAGTGCCGGGAGGGGATTTTTTTTCCAACATAAACCAAACTTTAAAGAGCACCAGGAAGGTGATTTTTTTTTTCAAAACAAACCTCACTTTTGACGGAGCGTTGGGAAGGTGATTTTTCCGACATAAACCTTACTTTTTACTATTTTGAGGATGGAATTAAAAAAAAACAAACCTTACTAGCAATGGGAAGGTTGAATAGGAGACTTGCTGAGCGGCAATTAGCTCAAAAAGTTAAGAAAAAACAAAACCCCCCTTAGTACATCTTGAAATAGAGGGGCGAATGATTCAAGGAACTCCCAAAGTCTCCACAACTCAACCTAATTACCTTTTCAAAGCCCTTGGTACTCCTGGTGATGCCCTAATAAACAACATTTCAGCTTGCATGTATGCTATCATCGTATCACATCTGATCCAGCGATGCCACTCCATTGCTCCCTTGGCCCCCACCTCGACAGAGATACCCCTCTCTCCTCTCCACGGCAAGAATTTGATGGACAGATTGGGGTGATGCTTTAGTTGCCGTCGCCTAGCTTGCTCATATGTTTAGGATATGTGGTTTTGCTAAAGCCAGACACCCGAGCAGATACTTGAGCTCCCCTGCTACTCCAGAATCGGATCTTTTGCCCACTCGGTGTACCTCCTGCCAGCTTCGCATGTACCGTACGTATACACTTCAAGTAAGAGGTAGTGGTAATGGTAAGTGTCTGTTTTATCCCTTTGCAATGCTGGTTGTTCTACAGCTTTGCTATAGTTTAGTACTCCATCCGTCTCAAATTACAAGGGATTCTAGCATTTTTTTCTTATTCGTCCAACATTCACACAGATGTTGAAGAGTTAGAAGCAGGGAAACAACGTTGAAATGCACAAATCCCGTGGAACAAAAGAGACGACATCAGCTGAAAGAAAGAAACGCAGTTGATCATCTGATATCTCCGCTCTCCTTTTTCACCCTTTCCTATATTTTTTTTTTTGTTTGGAAGGCACGAGGAAATCAAGGCAGAAAGATCCATAAACACGTATCTAGCCAGCCGTGCTGTCATTCTCGCCGTCCATTCGACGTTGATAGACGCTTTTCCTCCTCCTTGTTCCTCCTATATATGTTGTTCACAAAATCTCTCACACCATTGATGAACAAAAACAGTTGGAAAGGATCGTGCGCCTCTCCGTCGTTCTGATCATCATCATGCTCTTCGTCTCGCATCTCTCTCTCAAACTGATCCTGCGAAATAGCCGAGAGCCGAGTTTTTTTAATGAGCAATTAGCTCGCTAAACACATTCAGAAAGTTTAGGATCAGAAATAGTAGCACATGATAAAGATGACGCGATAAGCCCGCTACCTTTCCCTCTCTTTTTTTCACCTTCTTGCCTTTGGTTCGGTTTCGGTGACCACACCACACACTCACCTTTTTTTTCGGTTTTCCCTGCCCCTGGCACTGGCAGCGGGCCTCCCCTGTTCTCCTCCCGGTTTTGCTCCCTCCTTCCTCTTCCAGCTGCTCGTCTGTCGCCCGTTGCTTGCTCCTGCGATCTTCCTCTTACCATACATACTTACACATGCCATAGCCATAGGCCCATAGCAAAGGCATCGAACTCCCTCTTCTTCCCAGATTCCTTTACTCCTTCTGGGGTTCTTGCTTGGAGTTGGAGTGCAGCCCTACCCGGCGAGCTATTAATCCCTGCCTCCCCTCCCGTCTCTTTCATGCTCGTACTCTCTTGGGATCCTTGCCGCCTCTTGTTCTTCCCTTGCTTCCTGCAAACACTACTCTGCTCCACCAAGGACCATGCGCATCCATGTCGGCTCGATCCTGAACTCGGTTTGATTCGCGGAACCTGGTGTTCTTTCGTCCTCCAAAAGCGATCCTTTTTTCAGAGTTCGGTTAGTTCCAGGACTCTGTTCTTTCGCCTGCCCTTTCTTTCATAGTTCTCCTCGATTTGAGCTCCTCCATTCCATTCCTCGGGTGATTCTTTACTGCCCCACAATTTGTTGTTCAGAAAAGGCCTGCCCATCTCCCATCGAAATTCTCATTCTCGCTGCTGCCCTCGCTACTCTGTCAGTCTGTCTGATCAGTTCTTTGATCAGCCAATCCGGTGCCGGCAGCTCGACCGGCTATCCATCATCATGGCGGCCGCCGCGCGCGCCCTGGCGGCGGCGCTGCTACTGCTGGCGCTGGCGCTGGCGCTGTGCGCGGCGCGGCCTGCGCGCGCGATCGGCGTCAACTGGGGCACGCAGCTGAGCCACCCGCTGCCGGCGAGCACGGTGGTGCGGCTGCTGCAGGACAACGGGTTCGACAAGGTGAAGCTGTTCGACGCCGAGGACAAGATCCTCGGCGCGCTCAAGGGCTCCGGGATCCAGGTCATGGTCGGCATCCCCAACGACATGCTCGCCGACCTCGCCGCCGGCGGCAAGGTCGCCGAGGACTGGGTCGCCAAGAACGTCTCCGGACACGTCCACGACGGCGTCGACATAAGGTCAGACAACGGTGCATAGCGTTAGTGTCACTGGGTTTCCATCAACAATTAACTCCCTGGTACTTTACTTGCCTCTGCTTCAAAAGTGCATTCTCCTAGCATGATGAGCGTGCAGTCAGCCTTTAAAAGCTGTGATCACAAATAATGCACGTACATATGGGCACTGAAAACGACCTTGTATCTTTTTTTACATCTGCTACCGAAATTACCCACTTCAAACTAAAAACAAGTTAAATTTTGTAATATTTAATACAAATAGTTAGACAAAACAATGGTCAAATGTAGGAGTAGTGTTTTGCACATCATAATCGTGCCCTCAGGGGGATTGCAATTTGCAAGTGGGGGCAAAAAATGAGAGTACTAGATTGCATATATAGTATATATACTAGTACTATAAACGTAGTTTTATTTTTTGATTTGTTTGTAATTGGCAGCAAAGCTAGGCCCCCCCTTCTCTTTAGGGGAAGCCCACAGGTGCAAGCAAGCTGAAATTCTGTCTCTCCCAACGTTTCCAAATCTCCATGGCACACAAAAAGCCATGGATTGATGCCTTTTTTTCAGCCTTTTTCCCAGTGCTTCTGCACACACGGCATAGCTTTTAGGGCCACCCAGACACCCTGCAACTCTCGGTGTTGGTTTAGCCACTTGTTGAGAGGCCTCCCATTGGTGCTCCTTGATTGGGACATGTATGATATATCATTGGCACTGACTAGAAGGAAAGAAAAGGCCCAATCACTTACTCTTGAGCTTGAGGGTGCCTGACAGCTGACACGTTTAGCATCAGGCTAACAATACCTGTCACGTCTCCACGAATCATGTGTTCTGGATGAGTACATTCCGTCTCCAAGCTTCCTTTGTGATCCTTCAGGCCCTTACTCTGAATGCGTTTGTTTGTTAGTTTGGACCTTTGCTCCGAATTGAAGGCAATTTGTTTGGAACATATGGATTTTATTCTTTCTTTGTTTAGAGGTTAACTTTCTTTTTTGATATGCCTACTGTATTGTAAATGTAGCATTTGATGTTTAGCCGTGTCATGGGAATTTGAGAATTCTGAGGGTGACTTGAGTGGATTTCTCGGCTTCACCTAACAAAAATCTGGTGGTAGTCAAGGTCACAGTCACACCCATTTCAAGACTTCCCATGTTACTGTTGTCCAATTCAAATACCGAGGATTACGCGGAACTTGTCCGGGCCATAATTGAGTGCAAATAAACAAGGGACCACCCCACAAATCCTATCAGTTCAACATCATGGTTTCCTGAAGGAAATTCCTGCTTGTGCCAATATCTTCTTCAGTGTATCCAAGTATCAAATTCAGTCATGCTTCCCTGTATGATGCTTACATCTAACAGTGTGGCAGTGGTCCTCTGCTCCTCTCACATCATGGATCTGTCTCTAGGATTAGTTTCGCTTAAGAAATTCATTTGTTCTATGAAAATCATCATTGGTATAGAGAAACGAATAAATTCTTCACGAAAATTTCTCAATGCTAGTTTAATCTGAACTTTTAACCTCAGTATGTTATCCTTAGTTAACCTGATTTTTTAACCTGACCAATCTGTTTATCGCTGTGAAATCATTGCTGGTTCAACGGGACGGGCATGAAACCATTGCTGTGAAAATCATTCTACTGCTACTCCTCCAATTACTAATTCCTGTTTCCCTGACGGACGGGCATGCAGGTATGTGGCCGTGGGCAATGAGCCGTTCCTGCAGACGTTCAACGGGACGTACCTGAACACGACGTTCCCGGCGATGCAGAACATCCAGGCGGCGCTGGTGAAGGCCGGGCTGGCCGACAAGGTCAAGGTGACGGTGCCGCTGAACGCCGACGTGTACCAGTCGCCGACGGGGAAGCCGTCGGACGGCGACTTCCGCGCCGACATCCACGGCCTGATGCTCACCATCGTGCAGTTCCTGGCGTCCACGGGCGCGCCGTTCGTGGCCAACGTCTACCCCTTCATCAGCCTGTACGCGGACTCCAACTTCCCGCTGGACTACGCCTTCTTCCAGGGCTCCACGTCGCCGGTGGTCGACGGCGGCGTCACCTACCAGAACACCTTCGACGCCAACCACGACACGCTGGTGGCGGCGCTGCGCCGGAACGGGTTCGGCAACGTGTCCATCGTCGTGGGCGAGGTGGGCTGGCCGACGGACGGCGACGCCAACGCGAGCCCGGAGTACGCGCAGCGCTTCAACCAGGGCTTCCTCACCCACATCGCCTCCGGCCAGGGCACGCCGCTGCGGCCGGGCCCCGTGGACGCCTACCTCTTCAGCCTCATCGACGAGGACCAGAAGAGCATCCAGCCGGGCAACTTCGAGCGCCACTGGGGCGTCTTCTTCTACGACGGCAAGCCCAAGTACCCGCTCAGCCTCGCCGGCGGCAACGGCTCGACGCTGAGGCCGGCCAGGGACGTCAAGTACCTGGACAGGAAGTGGTGCGTGCTCAAGCCGTCGGCCAACCTCGCGGACCAGGCCGTCGGCGACAGCGTCAGCTACGCGTGCGGCCTCGCCGACTGCACCAGCCTCGGCTACAAGACCTCCTGCGGCGGCCTCGACTCCAAGGGCAACGTCTCCTACGCCTTCAACAGCTACTACCAGACCATGGACCAGGACGACCGCGCGTGCGACTTCAAGGGCCTCGCCACCACCACCACCGTCGACCCATCCGCCGGCACCTGCCGCTTCATAATCGAGATCGACGTCGGCGCCGCGTCGCGCCCCGTCGCCGGCGGGGCGGCCGCCGTGCTCGCTGCCTTCGTGCTGTCCATGGTGTTCTGAAACTGAAGCATTTCCTGATCGATCGATCGCGCGCGTTTGTCTTTAGCTTCTGAATTTCTGATGAAGAGGATACCTGACAACTTAATTAGTTGCTGATTTTAATTGCCACGGCCACCGCTGTTTCTTTTGGTTGCATAAAAATCTTTCTTTAATTTGAGTATATGCCATATGTGTATTGTTCACTTCACGGCCGTTTTCTTAACATAGAACTTGTTACACTGACAGAAGGAACCTTTGTCATTTAACATTGTGAGCGGTGAACTGTGATGTGATGTTTTGAGGCCATGAACAGATGAGGAGAAGCTATACGTTGCCGCGGGGCAAAATCCATCCAGTCGTCGAAGGCCTACATGCGAGTCGGGTTCACATTATCACGGATAAATCTAATATTTCCATTTTACCGGTGGGATCAATATGGGATTATAATATCACCTAAAAACATCTTCCTATTAAAGTTTCGTATTTTTTTCATTCCTATATGTGTAGTTTTATATATCCAATGGTTTGGGGAGAATATTTTTTTTATTTCTATTCAAATTGAGGGATTGTTATTCTATAAATTTTGTCTAGAAAATTTCTTTATCATCCGATAAATCCGATATTTCTGTTTACGAGTAACATTATCACCCGATATATCTATATCTATATCTAATATTAAAGCCCCGGTCCGTCGTGACAGGTGGATCCCACCCTCAGTCTTTGGTTCCTAGCCTCTCCGAGTCCTGGTCCGTCCTAGTGAACGACTGCAGCCAGGTTTCACGTCCCTCATACGATACGAGACACTGCAGCTAGACCTAGCACGCATGTTGCATCGCCGGACGCCATTGGCCACTGCAGGTACTCACGCACAAATACATCCCATGTCCACATCTCAAATCACATAGTTATAATATGATAATACCAAATCGTCAGAAAAAATTAGAATAAACTCGCTCATAATAGTTCAACTGAGCTTCGGCAACACGTTGGATTTCGTCAATGAAAGAGAAGGGGAGATCAAGAATAGCCAGTATTAAGAAAAACCTTCATACATCTTGAGAGAAGGCAGTGGCCGATGCGAGGAGACGGAAGGATAGGGGATGAGGAAGGAAGCTGGCGGCAGCCAATGCGGACCATAGCGACCGCATCCAGGGGAGGGAAGGGAAGATCTGAAGGGGGCGCACAGGGAGGAAGCCGCTGAATCAAAGTCGCGTCGGTCGTCGGTGGCTGTCGGCAGTGTGTGCAAGCCGAGGGGCGATAGGATTTGTGGACAGGGAGAAGTTGCTTGCGGGCCTGATCTAGCTATGCGTATAGAGCTTGTTCATCCTGCTGCTCGGCTGCTCAGTGTGGTTAATTTTTTTATTGCCGAGGCCGGTGCAGTTCGCTAAAAAATTTATATTCCCTGATTTTGCCCAATCACATAATCAACTTAAGTCCACGGTAAAAAACTATGACAAAAGCTAAATTAGAATGGCAAACATACTAAAAATATCTCTAAATTTTAGATGCTTGCTTCCATTGCAACACACATGACCAATATTATGAAAAAGAGTAAAGTCCATTTATCCCCTGAATTTGTCGCTAAGTATGAAAAAGACATCTAAACTCAAAACTAAATATCTTTCACCTCCAACTTCCAAAACCATGCAAAGAACCCACTACAACAGTTTCAAGTGGTTTGCGAAGTGGTTTATGTTGTTGTGTAATGAGAGACCCACACGTCAATGCCCTTCACCTTTTCCCCTCTCTGTGACGTGTCACCATATTCCATTGTCATATTTAGTGGCACATAACATTTTAGTATGACGATATATTGTTTTCTCCCGTTGCAACGACGAGCATTTTTGCTAGTCTACATCTATTTCTGTATATATACCTAATATTAAACCAAATAAGGTTTCCTGATCCTAGTTTCCCGGTCAGTCCTGACAGGTGGGACCCACCTGTCAACCCTAGTCTCTGCGCGTGCGTCTCTCTGCTGGTCCGTCTACCTGAACGCGGCTCGGCGCTGCGGGAGGTGTCCAGTCTCCCTGCATCTCGTCTCTCTGAGCCTCCGCCAGCAACGCGGTCCGGGAGGAGGCGCGGTCCAGCGTGGCCGACGCGGCACCGAATTTCTTCGTCCGTCATCGTAGCTGGGACCACGTGAGAGAGATTGCACGTATTGCCGCCATGGGCTGCAACGCTGAGGCCTTAGGCCTAAAATCAAATCCATCTCTAGACCAAATAGACTGCATACGAGGTTGCCGTCCAAATCAATAAAATACCAAATCGCCAAAAAAACTCAGGATAAACTTTGTCATAACCGTTGAATGTGATGAACGGAGCACCATGTGACAATCTTGGTGAGGAAAATTTCTTGGAAGGAAAGAGAACAAATCAGAAAGGAAAATTCAAAAACCGTATCACACTACCGAGGGAGGGGAGGGGGTTGCCTAAGCACGCCAGCGCAAAGAGCCACGCCGTCCACGGTTGCTGCCTGACGGCGGTGCCCCTGCGGAACAGGGACAGCGGGCTTGCGCCGCCGTCGGCGAGCCAGAGGCGCCTGGGCCTGCTGCTGCTCTCCAGTGGGATCCCATGCGGGGAGCGAGCGGTGGACGGAGCGGGGGAGAGCCAGAGGCGCCGAGCGAGGACCCGAGGAGTCGAGGAACGGGGGAAGAGTTGTTAGAGATATGCCCAAGAGACCAATCATGAAGATGATTGTAATATATTATGCTTGTATGGTTTCAACAATGATCTCATGTTACAAGTCATCAAGTACGACTTGATTGTAAAACCCTGTAACATATAATGACATCATTATAAAGTAATCGCTTGATTTTATTTATTGATTGGAACATCAATAAAATATGAATATAATCAAGCACATGGATTGTTGCGATGGCCATGTTTTGCAGGCTATGGATATGTGATGTCAATACAATCATGTGAATATACATGTAAGAGTACATGGTATTGGATTGACCCACTTTATGGAACACCTTTGAGGATATGATGTGTCATAGGTGATTTCATACAGTGATAAATGTCTTAATTCTCAGACCTGAGATCAATCACAGTTCCCTACATGAGGATAGCATGTTTTGATGTTGTCTAACGTTGCACCGTAACTGGGCAATCATAAGGGCAACTCGGGCATGTTTTAAATCATGCAAAAGGAAGTAATTTACCAAGAAGGGAGTTGTCCTCCTCGTTTAGAGAAAAACGATATCTTTGGTCACTCGATGAAATAGACTAAAGAATGTGCATGGCCATGCCCGAGTGATCAAGAAATTGATCAATCGATCAAGTTTAGTCTACTTCAGATAATCGAGAAAAGGAACTTAACAGCATAAGGATGACACACCTCAACCTTGGGTTAAGTCAATATATCAAAAGAGACGAAAGGATTGACATTTTATTATTGAGAGGTTCGTTGTTTTGCTAGAAGCCGCTTGTGACTTGTGGATTAAAAAGGGTTTTTGGTCTACTGCCATCATTGCACGAACCTATAGGGTCACACATAAAGAACAAGGTTTAGGCCCTGTTTGGAACGCAGGAAATTTTCCCCGTTCCTGCGTTTTTTCTGTGAAATTGAACTGATTCCTGTGAAATTCCGGCACAATTTCTATGAAATTCCTGCGTTCCAAACAGGCTCTTAGACAAGATTGTGAAACCTCCACTCGTGACAGAATTTAATGGTTCTCGCGTACAGAAAATATGATTTTTCGTGCTACGAAGAAAGGCCGAAAACACTGTAGAAATGCTGAAAACACTGTAGCATGTCGGCAGCACTGTAGCAACCGGCGTACTGTTCGCATGTCGGCGCTACTGTTCATATGGCGGCAGTTACCGTAGCAAACCGACTTGATACGGTAACACGCGGGCACTGTAGCACCGCCTCAGCTACAGTAATTCCAGCCCTATAAATACCCATGCGTGGGAGCTATGAAATGTAAGTAAAAAAAAAGCGAGAAATAAAAAAAAAGAAAGAGAGGGAAGGGTGAAAGGGTTTCATCCGTTCCGAGAATCAAAAGTCACGAGGGTCGTGTAATCCGGTGCTAGCATACCGACGCACGTAGCCGAAGGCCTGTTCGTGTGGATACAAGGCCACGGCTGTTTTGCTGTGAAAGATCCGACGAGTATCATTCCGCTGCGACAATCGGACTCTGAAGGCTACGGTATGTGTTTATGCATTCATATATGTCTAATCTTGGTTCTAATGCATACGATGATTCTGGAAGGTAATAAAATTTTGAAATTCATGAGGTCTAACCATGACTGTTCCCTAGCAGTGGTATCAGAGCATGTCGTATTACATTAGTTCTGGATTAGTGATGCATATATGAGATATGTGCACGGTTTCCTCTTTTGTTGATGTGATCAACATAGTTTTAGTTTTTTATGGATAGTTATGACTTGATTTGATCATGTTCTTTTGTGATCTCTATTCTGTTTATATGATCTTTGTATAAGTTGTTATACATGTTGTCATGATTTTATGTATACATGTTGGCATGATTGCTATAAGATAGCATATATATGGTAATTGGAAAGATTCCGGTTGTAGGACCGAGACGTGCGACTAGACGGGGGGTGAATAGAAGCACTTGTAAAACTCAAACTCAAACCCCCAAAGTGCGATCTCACGAAAACACACACACCCGATACCGTCCACTGAACAGATACGTATCGGGTGGAAAGCGGAAGCACTCGAATTAACGCTCAAAGAAAAATACGTAAGACGAGCAACCAAACTACACCTAAAAGAGCAATCACACTACACCCAGACAAACACACACAACACCTAAAACTACACATCTCTAATGTGCAGAGTTACGTAGCATAGACAAACTATTAACCCTAGAACACATTGAGAAACCCTAAACTGAAAACACTAAAGCAACATCAGAGGAAGCAAGAACAACAAGGCACAAACAAAACAAGACAAGCTACAAAGCTTGCAAGTGTCACACACTAGCCACTCAACACACCGGAGCATGCCTCACTTAGAAAAGTGAGTAAAGAGTATGGGCATGCAGTGGTTGACACAAAACAAGTTTGAAGCAAACACCAACACTCCAAAGACCAAAAAAACCAAGAAAAACAAATCCCAAAGCAAGCGGAGCAAAGAACACGCGAAAACAGCCCCAAAAAGACTAGACCGGACAGTTCTCTCTCCACCAAAAGACCTGACCGGACAAACACAAAGAAGGACACAGAAATAGCCCAAAAACCCTTCAGACTGGACTGTTTGAGGTCTATAGACCGGACAGTCCGAAGTCCCTACTTCGGACAAACCTAAGGACAATTGATTTGTCCTGTCAGTTCTCCGAAAAACTGCGCAGAAAAACAGCCCGACACTCTATCGAAAAATCGATCGAAACGGGGTCAAATCTCAACGAAACTTCACGAAAATTTGCATGGATAATCCTAAGGACCTTCCCTAGCAAATCCTAAAAGATCAGCTCCAAAAGATCAAGGGATGTACGGAAATTGCAAATCTCGTGAGGTAGGTGAGTTGACTCCGAAAAACCGAAAAATGGGAAGAACGGCCCTTGCTCGTGGTTCAATGATTCTAGCACTTGGCTAGTGAGATTCACCACATCATAGCAAGGCAAAATATCAGCAAAAGAAAGATCTCAACCTTGGACAAACCGAAACACACCAAAATCCAAGAATTGGAACAAAAAACGAACTAGAATGGGGAGGAAAAAGGGAAGGACGAAAATTACTGCTCACTCTATGGAATTTCTCAACAAAAAACCTTGGATTAAACACGAAATTCAGGTTACATAAGTTCCGTAGAGCCTACCTCCCATCATCCTCCCACTAATGACAAGATTAGACTAAACTAGGCACTCATCTCCTAGCTAATCCTCTCTATTTTCTCTCTTTGGACCTTGGCTGCTTGGGTTAGGAAAATCTAGGGTTTGTGGCTGCCAAGATAAGCTCCAAGGGAGCCTCTAGTCTATTTATACCCTAGGCCTTAAACGACACAATTACATTAAGTCCCCTACTCTAAAAATGCCCGGAGGGGGCCAAACCGAAATGATACAATCGGACGACTACGATGACGGCTTGATCTTCTTCTTCTCTACGCCTCGCTTGGATGTGCGCCACGTAGCCAGTAGTCCGGAAGCTTCCCCCGGTTTTGAAGTCAGAAACCGGGAAACTTTATTCTGCGGGCTTCCTGGGCCGGGTCTTGGCCCAATCTTCAATCTTAGCGAGTCGGAGCCCAACCCACCAAGTCATCTGAACTTGGGTGGCGGTTTTGAGCCGAAGCCGCCAAAGCCTCCCTCGCACGCCTTCGCGCCATGCACTCAGGTTGGAGCACCACGGTGGCACCCGGCTTCTCCAGTCCATCGGAGTTGCCTCACGGTCCATCGGAGGGCTTACACCACCGTTGCCGAACCGCCCCTCCGTGTACCGAGCTTCCATGACCGATCGACGCCGAGTATTGCCTCCGGTCCATTGGAGGACTTTTGCCTCAGTCCATCGAGGTCTTCATCATCCTCTACCTCCAGTCCATCGGAGGGCTTGAGCTCGTTGACAATCACTCATCACACCAGGAGAGCAATGAGGCCGGTCCATTGGCTCTCAATCTCCCCCTTGATGAGTGCATTGTCAACACCTTCAACCTGCAACCTGAAATGGATCAAAGACAAAAGAAAAGCGTAAAACCGAAAAAGAAAGAAAATAAAAGAAATGCTCAAGCTGCCCAAAACCCAACAAAGGTAAAACACAAGGCAACTTGAAGCAAAAAGAAGTAAAGCATCGGCTCCTCAAGACAGAGGCAAAAGGCTCAACGCACCGATGCAAAGAGCATGCTTAAAAACTCAAACTCCCCCTGAAATGCATCCTCTCAAATGCAATATGAATGCAAAGCTCCCCTCAACTAAAACTCTCCTGAGTTCTCCCCCTTTGTCCATATTTTAAGACTTCTCCCTTTGGAAGCACACTAATTTCTCCCCAAATTTCTCCCCCTTGTTGACAATGCACACATCAAGGGTTCTTTGAACTCAACTCCCCCTGAACTAGACAACTCCCCCTCAAAGTATGCCATGAAATGTAAGGAGTGTAACTGAAAGAGCTCAGAAAGGATGGAAAGCTAGTAATCACAAGTTCTAGCATACAGACCAAGTGAGGGCAAGGAAGCATATAACAAGCTCAAATGAATCTATCTTACACATGTCAAGAGCAAGCTTATTTTTCAGGGTTATCGAAAGGAAAGCATCACCAACATGAATAGCACCTAGCAAGATAGGCATGAACAGCAAGATGCTAGCAATGCATACAAGGTGTGCTACTCTCAACCAAAGCATATACAACCAGCCATAAGCATTTTAGAGACTTACAAATTTCAGATTTAGACATTTGTATTCATAAGCAAGTTCTTTTTGTGCCAGGAGTTATTTACTTGTCTTTTGCCACTTCTTACCAACCAATGCCAAGCCTAGATTATATAACCATTAGAAGCTTAAGACAAAGTTTTGGTCATACACAGTCTAGTCCAAGTTCATGCCAAAGTACAAAGGCAAGCTGTCTCGAACTAGATCAGTGAGACAGGCAAACCCACCTGGATCTTTCTCAATTCAGCACATAAGACACCACTTGTAAGCATTTTGATTCAGATTTTAATTTAAGCAAGGTGTCATAAAAGCTTAGGCATAATCATGGCAAAGGCATACAACTAGCATATCCAGGTATGAAAAGATAGCATAGCATTCAACATTCCTACACATGCTAGGTAGCCAAAACAAGTGGTGATCATGGTTTTTGATTTGTAAAGAATAAAATGACTTAGCTCACAATTAGTATTCAACAGACTTAAGAGAGCTTAGTCAACCATGATCAAGCATGCATCTGTACAATCTAGTACAAGAAAGTACTAACTCATCATTCCAAAAGAGCTCTAGTACTCATGAAGTGAAAATGCAAATGATACAATGCGATGCATGATATGATACAATATGTAAAAGAAACAAAAAGCAAGATAAAAGCAAATTCTACACTATGAAAGCTATTCCTTACTAAAAAGAGTAGCGTATTATCCCTGACTAAAAGGGATAGCACACTCCAAGCTCACGTCTCAAGCGCACAAAAGCGCCAAACTCTAGGGTCTTGGTAAAGATATCGGCCAACTGGTTTTCAGAAGCTACATGCACTAAGTCTATGTCCTCCTCATAGTGATCTCTCAGAAAGTGAAACCTCAAGTCTATGTGTTTGGTTCTGGAGTGCAAGACGGGGTTCTAAGCTACAGAAATAGCAGAAGTAGAGTCCACTAGAAGAGGGATTTTTCCAAATCTAAGGCCGAAATCACTAAAGGTGGCTTTCATCCATAAAAGCTGGGAGCAGCAGCTAGCAGCTATGTACTCTGCTTCTGTGGTAGACAAGGATACATTAGCTTGCTTGCGGGAGGACTAAGAGACAAGGGAGGTTCCTAAGAGTTGGCATGTGCCGGAGGTTGACTTGCGGTCAATCCGGCAGCCAGCATGGTCAGCATCTGAGAACCCTCTAAGAAAAAGAGAAGAACCAGAGGAGTACCAAAGACCAAGCTCAGGAGTGAATTTCAGATACCTGAAAATGCGCTTCACCGCTTGACGGTGAGAAGTCCTAGGAGACGCCTGGTAACGCGCACAAAGGCAGACCGCGAACTGAATTTCCGGCCTGGTCGTCGTCAGGTACAGAAGTGAGCCGATCATCCCTCGAAATTCCTTCTGGTCCACCGCCTCCCCATCTTCATCAGCATCAATCGCCGTGTTTGTACTCATAGGAGTTGTCATGGGTTTAGAATCCCCATGTCAAACTTCTTGAGTATGTCCCTTGTGTACTTTGCTTAATGGACAAAGGTTCCTTCAGGGCCTTGCTTGATCTGCAACCCGAGGAAGAACTGGAGCTCACCCATGAGACTCATCTCAAATTCCCTGCTCATCTGTTCAGCAAAACTAGACACCAAAGCGTGAGATGAACCATCAAATATTATGTCATCAACATATATCTGAACTATCAGGGTGTCACCGCCACGACTCAACAAAAACAAGATCTTGTCTACTGAACCCATCACAAACCCAGATTTGAGCAGGAAACTCTTCAACCTAGCATACCAAGATCTAGGAGCTTGCTTCAGACCATAAAGGGCTTTCCTCAACTTATACACCCGGTCTGGAAATCTAGCACTCTCAAAGCCAGGAGGTTGTCTCACATATATCTCCTCCTCTATGAACCCGTTTAGGAAAGCAGACTTGACATCCATTTGCTGCAGTTTGAAGCCTTTAGAGCCCGCAAAGGCAAGCAAAATCCTAATGGCTTCCAAACGAGCTACAGGGGCAAAGGTTTCCTCATAATCTATCCCCTGCTTCTGACAGAAACCATGGGCTATCAATCTCGCTTTGTTCCTCACAACCATTCCATCCTCACCCTGTTTGTTCTTGAAAACCCACTTGGTACCTATAGGGCGACAGTTTGGTGGAGGTTCAACTAAATCCCAGACATGATTTCTCTCAAAGTTCTCCAACTCCTCATGCATGGCGTTCACCCAGTTAGGATCAGATAATGCATGTGACACATCCCGGGGCTCAAAAGAAACAACATGCAGAGTGGGAGAAAAAGGCTAGAGAGTTAACCGAAGAGCGTGTGACACGCTGGTGAATGTCTCCAATCATCCTGTGAGGAGGGTGATCTCGCTGGACCTGCCGAGATGGAACAATCTCGAAAGTCACCTCCCCTGCGTCCTCAGCGGGGCCAACCTCTGCTTGAGCTTGTTGTCGGGGGAGTGAAGAGGAAGCCATGGGTAAGGGTCCTCTTTCATCATCTGAGCTCGTAGCAGAGGGGTCAAGAGCTGCAGCCGGTGCAGTGGCTCCTACATCACCAACATCAACCACACCTTCCTCATCCTCAAAGATGGAGGTGCCTTCTTCATCATCACCTGAAATCTCAAAGACAGGGGTTGTGCAGAGCATAGTTTCATCATAAGAAACCTCACAAGTCTCAACAACTTGCTTGGCCTCCAAAATCCACACACGAAAAGCCCTAGAATTAGAAGCATACCCCAGAAAAATCCCATCCAAACAACGAGACTCAAACTTGTCCAAATGCCTCGCCTTCTTAAGCACAAAGCACCTGCAGCCAAACGCTCGCAAATGCTTGACGCTGGGTTGCCTACCAAACCGAAGTTCATACGAGGTCTTCCCAAGAAAAGCTCGCAAGAAGATCCGGTTTGCAATGTAACAGGCCGTATTCACTGCCTCAGCCCAAAAGCGCCTTGGAGTCCTATGCTCATCGAGCATCGTCCGTGCCATCTCAACAAGTGTGCGGTTCTTGTGTTCCACAACACCGTTCTGCGGTGGGGTATATGGAGAAGAAAACTGGTGCTCAAGACCTAGGTCACGACAGAAGTTTTCGAACCGAGAGTTTCTGAATTCTCCGCCATTGTCACTGTGGATAGCCCTCATGGCCTTATGACTCTCGTTTCTCAACCTCAGTACCAGATCCCGAACAAAACCAAACGCCTCATCCTTAGACTCCATGAAAAATACCCACGAGAACCGCGAAAAATCGTCCACAACAACAAGCACGTACCACTTCCCACTGACCGACGCTACCCGAGCGGGACCTACTGTATCCATATGGAATAGCTCACCCGGATAGTAGGTCATAACCTGAGACACAGGAATGTGAGAAGCGGCAACCATCTTGCCATGACGACAGGGGTGGCATACTAAGTCCTTCTCAGTTCTCAACTTGGGCAATCCTCGGATTAGGCCCATTGAACTCAATCTGACTAGCAGATCAAAGCTCAAGTGACCAAGCCTCCTATGCCACTTCCAAATATCAGCAGAAGGACTAGCAACCAAACAGCGAGCAGGGCCAGAAACAGATATGAGGTCGACCCTAAAAACCTGACCAAAAGGCAGCAAAGAGCAAACAAGGGTCTCCTCAGCATCAAGAACGCAGCACGCACCCTTCTTAAACCGAACCTCAAATCCTTCATCGAGAAGTTGCGAAACAGAGACCAAATTGAACCCCAGATTCCGAACAAAAGCAACTTCTCTCAGGGAAAGCTTAGCAGAGAGCGAAACAGAACCAACACCCATCACTTTACCTTGACCATTGTCCCCGAATGTGATGTACTCCTTGGTGCTTACGGGGTTGAGGCTGGAGAACCACTTGCGGTGCCCTGTCATGTGCCTAAAGCAACCGGAGTCCATGATCCACACGTCCTCCATGCCTCGATCCTGCAAAGTCAAGTAAAGCGACGGCGAGCAAACGGTCCGGCACTGGGGTTAGTCCCAAAACTGCTGTACCAGTGCCGAGCCATCTGCTCAAAAGTGGGATAAGCACAATCAAAGAAATCATCACGACGATCAGGGTAACCACGACCTCCAAAGCGTGAACCCTCGAAAGCTCTCTCAAAGCCTCGATCACGAGGTCCATAGCCGCACTGAAAACGACTAGGAGCTCGGCCGGTAAAGCGTCTCTCACCACCAGGAGCACGAGCCTGAAAGCCGCCTCCTCTCTCACCACCGGCAAAGCGGGCTCTCATCTCACCGCGGTGGGGAGGATCTTGCCTACCACCCTGGTAGAACTGATTCTGGTTCCCCCAAGCTCTCTTCTGCCTCTCAACCCGCTTCCTTCTGAAGCAAAACTCCTCTAGGTGGCCATTCCGCTGGCAAAACTCACAGTGGTAGACAGGTCTCCTAGGAACTGGGTTAGGCTGGGACTTGGGCTTAGGTGGTGTGGCCTTGGGTGGCTCAGGCTGCTGGACTGGCTTCTTGCCCTTGGGCTTAAGCTCTTCCTCAACAATCTTGTCCAGCTTAGCCTTAGAAGGCTTGGGTGTCCAGTACTGCTTCTTTGGGGCAGCCTTGGGTGGCTCATGGTAAACCCCATCAACAGTCTCTACTGGCTGGGTAGGTGCAGTCTTGACCTTAATTGGGGCACTCTTCTCACCCGAAATGCTGCACTCTCCAAACCCAACACCACTTGTCTCACCCTCAGCTCTCTTGGTGCTCTCTATGATCATTTCTAGTTGAGGTTGCCTCGCATATACCCAACTGAGCACCTCTCTCAACCTGTTGTTGTCATTGTGCAAAGACAACATCTCCTCCCTCAGATCCTCCAGAATCACAGTCTGGGCAGCACAGGTATCACAGTCTAGGGAGGGAACCACAACAGCTTTCTCCAACTTCCTAATGGTGGCATCCCTATCCACCAGCTGCATCCTAAGGGTTAGGCAGTTCTCACAAGTATCAGTAGGTGCTGAAAGCACCTTAAAGTCAGCTCTCAACTGCTCTAACTCACCTCTCAAAGTAGGACAGACCATACACGCACCCAAAAGCGTAGGTCTAGCCCTAAGCTCCTCAAGCTCCATGAGCTGCCCCTCAAACTTCTCCTTCAGAACAGCTAGCTCTCTAGCTAGACAGGGGCAAGACTCACACTCAAGTTCTCCACTCAAAGTAGGATCATCCAGTTTGGACTGGAGTTTGCTAGCTCAGCCTTCAGCTCATCTATCTCCTCTACCCGCTTGGCATACCTATCTCTCTGGTCACCAAGCTCCGTCATGAAAGACTCACAGGTAGGGCACTCAATCTCACTGGGTTGGGGTCTCACACTCCTCAACCTCTCATTCTCCTCTAAAGTCTCAGCAAGTTGGGCTTTCAACTTCTGCAGCTTCTTAGCTGCCTTCTCCAGCATCTTATCCTGGGCCTTAAGCTCCCGGCTGTTCTGCTCTAGCATCTCAAGGATTTCGGCTTGCTTAGGAGTTACCTCATCATCGGAAGAAGAGTTGCTGCCGTCATCCTTGTTCTCCTTGTCCTCAAGTGCCATAGAGCAAACCGAGCTCCTCTTGTCCTTGTTCTTGCGCCTAGACTTGGTGGAGACGAAGCACAAGCCAGCTGGACCGCCTTGATCGTTCCTCTTGTCCTTCCTGTACGTAATTTCCTCATCGCTTGAGCTCGACGAGGACGAAGAGGAAGAAGATCCGCTGCTGCAGAACCCGATCTCGGCGAAGAAGGCCTTGTTCCGCTTTCGGTTGTCCTTCTGGTAAAGCCTTCCGGAAGTTCTTCTTGCTGAAGGGGCTCTTGCCGGAGCCGTGCTTGCTGGAGCGGTGCTTGTCAAAGCTTGCCTTGCCGGGATGGTACTTGTCGGAGTCGCGGGAGTAGCTCTTGCCCTTCTTGTAGTAGTCGTTCTTGTTAGGGCACTCGGCAATGAAGTGGCCGACCTCTCCGCACTCGAAGCACTTGGGCCGCTCTCCCCTCTTCTTGCTCATCCGATTGTCATAGGTGCGCTGAAAGCGACTAGACACCAGACACAACTCATCATCCCCAAGTGTCGCTAGCTGCTCCTCTGTAACAGACATCAAGGCAGAAAACGAGAAGTTGTGTAACATAGGGTTAGTGACAGACTTACTAGAGGGGGTAGCCGAGGCTAGACTCTTAGAACCTGTACAAGCGAGGGAATCCCTCATCTTGTAATCTACCTCGGTGGCCTTGAGCTTACTATAGAGCGCCTCTACTCCAATCGTATCATACCCTGCCGACTCAATGATTGAGTTCACCTTGATCTCCCATATTTTTCTATCCAAAGCATACAACAACTTGACAGCCTGCTGATGATCGGTATATGGGAGGGCAGCGAGGGCAGAGTTGACACGCAACTTGTTGATGATTGACTGAAAGCGACCAAACAAGTCGTCTACTGACTCTCCCGGCTTCTGGACAAAATTCTCATATTCGCGCCGGTAAGTCTCCACAAGTCTAGCCTTAATTGTTGCAGTACCCTCATGGTGTGCACTAAGCAGTGACCATATCTCACGCGCAGTCTTAAGGTGACTCACTCTCTCATAATCCATAGGATCAAGCCCGGAGAAGAGAAAGTTAACAGCCTTGGCATTAGCCTCATGCTGAGCCACGATATCCTGCGTAGTATGCTCAGCGACTGGAAGCACCACAAAAGTCGTACTCTGAGTAGCATCCCATATGTCCTGACTCTGGCTAACAAGGAATGCCTCCATCCTACCCTTCCAGTAGGGATAGCCATCGGAGCCAAGGACGGGAATTTTCCCAGAGTAAGTCATAGTCGCTACGGTTTCTTCACCGGTTAAGGTATGGGAAACCTAACCGACTCTGATACCACTTGTAGGACCGAGACGTGCAACTAGAGGGGGGGTGAATAGGAACACTTGAAAAACTCAAACTCAAACCCCCAAAGTGCGATCTCACGAAAACACACACACACACACTCGATACCGTCCACTGAACAGATACGTATCGGGTGGAAAGCGGAAACACTCGAATTAACGCCCAAAAAAAAGGACGTAAGACGAGCAACCAAACTACACCTCAAAGAGCAATCACACTACACCCAGACAAACACACACAACACCTAAAACTATACTTCTCTAATGTGCAGAGTTACGTAGCATAGACAAGCTATTAACCCTAGGACACATTGAGAAACCCTAAACTGAAAACACTAAAGCAACATCAGAGCAAGCAAGAACAACAAGGCACAAACAAAACAAGACAAGCTACAAAGCTTGCAAGTGTCACACACTAGCCACTCAACACACCGGAGCGTGCCTCACTTAGAAAAGTAAGTAAAGAGTATGGGCATGCAGTGGTTGACACAAAACAAGTTTGAAGCAAACACCAACACTCCAAAGACCAAAAAAACCAAGAAAAACAAACCCCAAAGCAAGCGGAGCAAAGAACACGCGAAAACAGCCCCAAAAAGACTAGACCGGACAGTCCTCTCTCCACCAAAAGACCTGACCGGACAAACACAAAGAAGGACACAGAAACAGCCCAAAAACCCTTCAGACCGGACTGTCTGAGGTCTATAGACCGGACAGTCCGAAGTCCCTACTTCAGACAAACCTAAGGATAATTGATTTGTCCTGTCAGTTCTTCGAAAAACTGCGCAGAAAAACAGCCCGACACTCTATCGAAAAATCGATCGAAACGGGGTCAAATCTCAACGAAACTTCACGAAAATTTGCATGGATAATCCTAAGGACCTTCCCTAGCAAATCCCAAAAGATCAGCTCCAAAAGATCAAGGGATGCACGGAAATTGCAAATCTCGTGAGGTAGGTGAGTTGACTCCGAAAAACCGAAAAATGGGAAGAACGGCCCTTGCTCGTGGTTCAATGATTCTAGCACTTGGCTAGTGAGATTCACCACATCATAGCAAGGCAAAATACCAGCAAAAGAAAGATCCCAACCTTGGACAAACCGAAACACACCAAAATCCAAGAATTGGAACCAAAAACGAACTAGAACGGGGAGGGGAAAGGGAAGGACGAAAATTGCTGCTCACTCCATGGAATTTCTCAACAAAGAACCTTGGATTAAACACGAAATTCAGATTACATAAGTTCCCTAGAGCCTACCTCCCATCATCCTCCCACTAATGACAAGATTAGACTAAACTAGGCACTCATCTCCTAGCTAATCCTCTCTATTTTCTCTCTTTGGACCTTGGCTGCTTGGGTTAGGAAAACCTAGGGTTTGTGGCTGCCAAGATAAGCTCCAAGGGAGCCTCTAGTCTATTTATACCCTAGGCCCTAAACGACACAATTACATTAAGACCCCTACTCTAAAAATGCCCGGAGGGGGCCAAACCGAAATGATACAATCGGACGACTACGATGACGGCTTGATCTTCTTCTTCTCTATGCCTCGCTTGGATGTGCGCCACGTAGCCAGTAGTCCGGAAGCTTCCCCCGGTTTTGAAGTCAGAAACCGGGAAACTTTATTCTGCGGGCTTCCTGGGCCGGGTCTTGGCCCAATCTTCAATCTTGGCGAGTCGAAGCCCAACCCACCAAGTCATCTGAACTTGGGTGGCGGTTTTGAGCCGAAGCCGCCAAAGCCTCCCTCGCACGCCTTCGCGCCATGCACTCGGGTTGGAGCACCACGGTGGCACCCGGCTTCTCCAGTCCATCGGAGTTGCCTCGCGGTCCATCGGAGGGCTTACACCACCGTTGCCGAACCGCCCCTCCGTGTACCGAGCTTCAATGACCGATCGACGCCGAGCATTGCATCCGGTCCATTGGAGGACTTTTGCCTCAGTCCATCGAGATCTTCGTCATCCTCTACCTCCAGTCCATCGGAGGGCTTGAGCTCGTTGACAATCACTCATCACACCAGGAGAGCAATGAGGCCGGTCCATTGGCTCTCACCGGTTATCTTGTCCCACTTGAAATTGAGTTGGATGATGCTTTATCAATTCTGTTCACTGTCAAGATTTGGATCATCGGCTGATGGGCTTGCCAAAGCAAGGTATCACCGATTATCTTAATAAGGCAGATGTTTGCGTCGGACACTTACGAACGTAGGAATTGATTTGACTCAGAAGGGTTATCAAAACGGTTTTAGACTCTGGGCATCAGTTGGTAGGATTGCATGAGATGTATTTCTATCAACCAAGAATTACATGAGATGTAATTAGCGAAGTGTTTGCTTACCAAAAGAACTTTGTCCGAGCAGTGATGCCAAAGCTCACTTGGACATGGTAAAATTTAGATCTTGGAAATGCTACACGTTTGGGACACAATTTGTAAATGTGTAGTAACAATTATTTTCATAAGATGAAAATAATAAGCATAAATATGTCTCTTATATTTTTGCATATTTTATGTTGTAGAGCATGGCGAGCGGTTCGTCATCCAGCTTTACTTTGCGATCTATCCTTGAGAAGGAGAAATTGAACGGAACCAATTTCATTGATTGGATCCGGAATTTGAGAATTGTTCTCAAACAAGAAAGGAAGGAATATGTTCTAGAGAAACCTGTTCCTCCTGTGCCAGCCACGAATGCTTCACGTGCTGAAAAGGATGTTTATAAGAAGCATTCTGATGATGCAGTAGATGCCACGTGTCTCATGCTAGCCACTATGAACTCGGAGCTTCAGAAGTAGTTTGAGAACATGTCGGCATATGACATGGTTGTGCATTTGAAAAATTTGTTTCAAGTGTAGGCACGTGTTGAAAGGTATGAGATGACAAAGGCATTGCATGAGTGCAAGATGGTAGCAGGTACTTCGGTTAGTACTCATGTGATCAAGATGATTGGTTACATTGAAAACTTAGAAAGACCAGGCTTTCCATATAACCGAGACCTTACCATCGATATCATACTTCAGTCTTTGGCACCATATTATGGTCCGTTTATAATGAACTATAATATGAATGGCTTGGAGAAGTCGCTCACTGAATTGCATGGGATGCTAAAGACAGCTGAGCAAAATATCAAGAAGGAGACATCATATGTCTTGCTGGTACAGAAAGGAAAGCGTTTTAAGAAGAAGGGAAAGGCGAACGGTAAGAATCATGCTATAGCTGAGAGCTCTGACACTGATCATAATAAGAAAACACCTAAGCCTAAACCTACTTTTGACGCAACATGTTTCCATTGCCATGATGTTGGTCATTGGAAAAGGAACTGCCCAAAATACCTGGAAGAGAAGAAGAAAGGGAGTTTGACTTTCGATTCAGGTATTTATGTTATAGAAGTTAACGTAGCCAGTTGTCCTTCTGATGCATGGGTATTAGATACCAGTGCAGGAGCTCATATTTGTTCAAATATGCAGGCGCTCCAAGGAAATAGAACATTGGCAAAAGGAGAAGCTCAATTTTGCGTTGGGAATAGAGCAAGAGTTGTTGCCATGATCGTAGGAACTTATGTGTTAACTTTACCTTTGGGTATGGTATTGGAGTTGAGTAAATGTTACTATGTACCCGCCATAAATAAAAATATCATCTCAGTTCAATGCTTGGACAAGGAAAATTTTGAATTCAGAATAAAGAACAAATGTTATTCATTTTATCTGAATGATATGTTTTATGGCGAAGCTCCATTACAGAATGGACTATATTGTTTAAATCTCCACGTACCAATCTATAACATAGATACCAAGAAAGCTAAACTAAATGATTTGAAACCCAGTTTCTTATGCCACTGTCGCTTGGGTCATATAAATGAGAAGCGTATAATGAAGCTCCATAAAGATGGGCTTCTAGACTCATTTAATTTTGAATCTTATGACACATGTAAATTTTGTTTACTAGGAAAAATGACCAAAGCACCTTTTACTGGTGTTAGTGAAAGGGCGGAAAACTTATTGGAACCAATACATACAGATGTATGTGGACCAATGAGTATAGTAGCAAGGAATAGTTTTCAGTACTTCATAACATTTACTGATGATTTCAGTCGTTATTGTTATGTCTACTTGATGAGACATAAGTCTGATTCTTTTGAAAAGTTCAAAGAATTTCAGAATGAAGTACAAAATCATATTGGCAAAACAATTAAATTTCTGCGATCAGATCGTGGAGGCGAATATTTGAGCCAAGAGTTTGGCGACCATCTTAGAAGCTGTGGAATTGTTCCACATTTGACTCCACCTGGTACTCCTCAATGGAATGGGGTATCTGAGAGGACTAGAACCTTGTTGGACATGGTTCGGTCTATGATGAGTCAAACAGATCTTCCATTGTATTTTTGGGATATGCTCTAGAAACAGCTGCGTTTATTTTGAATAGGGCTCCATCAAAAGCAACAAAAAAGACACCATATGAGATATGGACTGGGAAGCGACCCAATTTATCTTTTTTGAAGATTTGGGGTGGTGAAGCTTATGTAAAACGTTTGACGTCTGATAAGCTCACTCCAAAATCTGAAAAGTGCATCTTCGTAGGCTATCCGAGGGAAACCAAAGGGTATTACTTTTATAACTGAAATGAGAACAAAATGTTTGCTGCTCGTAATGGTGTTTTCTTAGAAAAGGAATTTCTTTCCATAGGAGTTAGTGGGAGTTCTGTGCACCTTGAAGAAAATCGAGATGTACCTCAGTCTTCTTCTAACCCTGAGGATTCGCAAAAAAATCTACAAGCAGTTGTACAACCCTTTAATGAAACACCAGCCCTGCAAAGATCAGAAAGGGTGCGTCATAAACCGAAAAGACTCATGTTTATTATGAATAAACAAGATGACATTCCATCATTTGATGACAATGAACCAGCCACTTTTCAAGAAGCAATTGAAAGCCCAGACTCCGAAAAATGGCTCGAAGCCATGAGATCTGAGATGAACTCCATAAAAGATAATCAAGTTTGGAACTTGGTTGATTTGCCTGATGGTGTGAAGGCAATTGAGAATAAGTGGGTGTTCAAAAGAAAATTTGACATGGATGGAAGAGTTCATATCCATAAATCTCGATTGGTTGCTAAAGGGTTTAAACAAATTCATGGTATTGACTATGATGAAACCTTTTCACCGGTCGTGATGTTTAAGTCAATTCGGATCATCCTAGCAATTGCAGCATATTTTGATTATGAAATATGGCAAGTGGATGTCAAAACCGCTTTCCTTAATGGAAACCTCAGTGAGGACGTGTATATGACACAACCTGAGAGTTTTGTGTATCCCAAAAATGCTGGGAAGGTATGCAAGCTTTAAAAATCCATTTATGGATTAAAGCAAGCATCACGGAGTTGGAATCTTCATTTTGATGAAGTTATCAAAGAGTTTGGATTCATCAAAAATGAAAAAAAACCCTGTCTATATAAGAAGGCAAGTAGGAGCGCACTAGTATTTCTGGTATTACATGTAGATGACATATTATTGATCGAAAATGATATTCCTATGCTTGAATCAGTTAAGGCATCATTGAAAATAAAATTCTCAATGGAAGACCTGGGCGAAACAGCATATATATTAGGTATCAAGATCTATAGAGATAGATCGAGAAAGCTAATTGGAATAAGTTAAAGTACATATATTGATAAGGTGTTGAAGAGGTTCAACATGCATGAGTCTAAGAAAGGATTCCTGCCCTTGTCACCTGGTACGAATCTCAGCAAGACTCAGTGTCCCATGACACAACATGAGCGAGATCGCATGAGTATGGTTCCTTATGCTTCTGCCATTGGGTCCATCATATATGCCATGATATGTACACGTCCAGATATTTCTTATGCCTTAAGTGTAACAAGTCGATATCAAGCAGACCCCGGTGAAAGTCACTGGACAGCAGTCAAAAATATCCTTAAGTACTTGTGAAAAACTAAGGATATGTTCCTTATGTATGGTGGTGAGGAAGAGCTTAGTGTAACTGGTTACACGGATGCAAGCTTCCAAACCGACAAGGATGACTTAAGATCGCAATCTGGATATATATTTCGCCTCAACAGAGGAGCTGTTTGCTGGAAAAGTTCAAAGCAATCAACCGTTGCGGACTCTATAACGGAAGCCGAGTATATTGCTGCTTCAGAAGCAGCAAAGGAGGCTATTTGGATAAGAAAACTCATCATTGAATTGGGTGTGATTCCAAATACTGAGAGTCCAGTGGATCTCTATTGCGACAACAATGGAGCCATTTCACAAGCTAAGGAACCGAGGTCACATCACAAATCCAAACACATACTACGGCAATATCATCTTATTCGAGAGATTTTGAATAGAGGTGATATCAAGGTATGCAAAGTATCTACGGATGCCAACGTGGCAGACCCGTTGACAAAACCTCTTCTACAAGCTAAACATGAGGCACATACTAGAGCAATGGGTATTAGATACATGCATGATTGGCTCTAGTGCAAGTGGGAGATTGTTGGAGATATGCCCAAGATGATTGTAATATATTATGCTTGTGTGGTTCCAATAATGATCTCATGTTACAAGTCATGAAGTACGACTTGATTGTAAAACCCTGTAACATATAATGACATCATTATAAAGTAATCCCTTGATTTTATTTATTGATTGGAACATCAATAAAATATGAATATAATCAAGCACATGGATTGTTGCGATGGCCATGTTTTGCAGGCTATGCATATGTGATGTCAATACAATCATGTGAATATACATGTAAGAGTACATAGTATTGGATTGACCCACTTTATGAAACACCTTTGAGGATATGATGTGTCATAGGTGATTTCATACAATGATAAATGTTTTAATCCTCAGGCCTGAGATCAATCACAGTTCCCTACATGAGGATAGCATGCTTTGATGTTGTCTAACGTTACACCGTAACTGGTCAATCATAAGGGCAACACTCGAGCATGTTTTGAATCATGCAGAGGGAATAATTGATCAAGAAGGGAGTTGTCTTCCTCATTTAGAGAAAAACGATATCTTTGGCCACTCGATGAAATAGACTAAAGAATGTGCATGGCCATGCCCGAGTGATCAAAAAGTTGATAAATCGATCAAATTTAGTCTACTTCAGATAATCGAGAAAAGGGACTTAACAGCACAAGGATGACACATCTCAACCTTGGGTTAAGTCAATATATCAATAGAAACGAAAGGATTGACATTTCATTATTGAGAGGTTCGTCGGATGATTGATCTTCATGCAATTTGGATAGTCACAATGTTTTGCTAGAAACCGCTTGTGACTTGTGGATTAAAAAGGGTTTTTGGTCTACTGCCATCATTGCACGAACCAACAGAGTTACACACAAATAACAAGGTTTAGGGAGGATTGTAAAACCTCCACTCGTGACAGAATTTAATGGTTCTCGCGTACGGAAAATACGATTTTTCGTGCTACGAAGAAAGGCTGAAAACACTGTAGAAATGCTGAAAATACTGCAGCATGTCGGCAGCGCTGTAGTAACCGGCGTACTGTTCGCTTGTCGGCGCTACTGTTCATCTAGCGGCTGTTACCGTAGCAAACTGCCTTGCTACAGTAACACACGGACATTGTAGCACCGCCTTAGCTACAGTAATTCCAGTCCTATAAATACCCATGCGTGGGAGCTATGGAATGTAAGTAAAAAAAAGCGAGAGAAAAAAAACAAAGGAAGAGAGGGAAGGGTGAAAGGGTTTCATCCGTTCCGAGAAAAGTCACGAGGGTCGTGTAATCCGGTGGTAGCACACCGATGCAGTAGCCGAAGGTGCAGTAGCCGAAGGCCTGTTCGTGTGGATACATAAAGGCCACAGCTGTTTTGCTGTGAAAGATCCGACGAGTGTCATTCCGCTGCGACAATCGGACTCTGAAGGCTACGGTATGTGTTTATGCTTTCATATATGTCTAATCTTGGTTCTAATAGAAGGGAATAAAATTTTGAAATTCATAAGGTCTAACCATGACCGTTTCCCAGCAAGAGTGGACTCTCGGCTGGCGACTGCTGTGTGGGAGGAAGCAAGCAGGAGCAGCCGCGTAAGGGTTGTAGTCTTCGGGCCTCAGGCCTCAGGCCCAACAAGCCATGTTTGAACCGAATCGTATTTGCATGTCAAATTAAACCTTAATGTTTTCCCTTATACATCGTATATGTATATCAAGCGTTCGCTTTACCTTCGTGTTTGGATAGAAATATATAGGGTCTGATTGGTTGCCTGCACAAGGCTTAGCCAGGCTCACGGGATGCAGGTGGTGACTGTTTGGTTGACTAAATATACATCTGAGCCTGTTATGAAAAAACACTGTTGCAGCCTGGCTCCAGGGAAACGAAAATGGAATCTCTTTCTGGCGAGCCTGGCTGGCACTATTAGTAGATGATTAGTGTGTGTTAAGCAAATTTAGTATTTTTTAAAGCCAATTAAGGCTTAATAGATAAATTAGGAACTAATAAAACATAAATTTTTCAAAATAAATATTGTAATATTATTGTTTTTAAATATTCCATCTCATGTCACGTGATGTTGCGCAGGCAACCAAACAGCTTCTGTTTATAGCCTGGCTTAGCAAAAACGGGCAACCAATCAAACTGCCATTGCATCCATCAAGCCTGGCTAGCTGGGGCCTGGATCTTAGGTACGAGCCAGGCTCGGCTCACCAATGAACCAATCAGGCCCATAACGTAGAAGAATTGCAAAAGATGTGTTTGGATACTAACTCTTTTAGATAGTATGTTTATTTTCATAATCTCTACCTAATATTTCTATCAAACGTCAATAGTAAGCGATATTTCAATCGAGTATGAGATCCCTGCCGAACGTAGCAACAATTGGAAGGGATAAATTATTTCTAAAAATTTATTACTCTTAAAAAACAATAGTGACTATGTACCCGAGATATATCACTGCAACATAAGTCGATGATCTTACATGCACTGTAGTTGTCATATATGTCATCAGTGGCGGACCTAGGATCTAACAATGCGTTTGGTTTGCGTCATGGGGTGGTCCGCCGGACCACCCGAGCCTGCAGTGCGTTTGGTTCACGTCACAGGTCCATGTCGTCCATCAGCTGTACATGTACGTAGCAGGCAAAGCTGTGGAGTCACTTCGTCCGACGCAAAATCAGCAGACGAAACCACGATGGACAAACGGATGTCGGATGAGACAAAACTCCAAACCAAACACGATGTAAGATTTGGAGCACCTATTTTTCCCTTCTTATTCCTCTTTACTCTCTTTCTCTTCTCTTTCGCTCAACTCTCAATTTTGTTCATGCATAGACTTAAATATTGTTGGAGGCTTACGGGCTGCTCAAGCCCCACACTAGATCCGCTCCTAAATGCTATCATTGGTGTGGAAATAGGGTATCACTAAATTGTCGTATTGGGACTCTTCTGCTACGCGTGTGTTGCTACTTGAGCCCCACGAAGGTTTGACTCTTCTCCGCAGCTCTGCAAACATTGCCTCAATAATAAACTAGGTTGTTACCTAAATGAACATCGAAGCAGATTATACCCGTAGCAATACACGGGCCATATACCTAATATTAAAACGAATAAGGTTTTCCGGTCCGTCACGACAGGTGGACCTGGCTGTTCAGTCTCCCCGTCCTGTATCCGATAATCCGAACCACAGTTACAATACAAACCAGATTCAGACTACAGAATGAGCCCACACGAAAACGGACCCCAAGTCGCATATAGACTCCGTTTTCGATGTTTTTTTATATCGATAGAAAGCTAAAATAATAACCTTTCTAACCCAACTGAAACACTTTAAAATTAGATCTCAGTCAATGGAAACCTTTGAAATAATATGACGTAAAATTTATTCGCGAGCCCGGAGTGCAAAAGCGGCCTACGCGAAAACGGACGCCCAGATCGCATACGGACTCCGTTTTTTATGTTCTATATATCGATTGAAAGCTAAAATAACAAACTTTCCAACCCAATTGACATCACTCTAACATTCGCTTGCAGTTAACGGAAATCGTTAAGACAATATGGCCTACAATTTATTCGGGAACCCGATTCAGACAGCAAGAACAGCCTACGTGAAAGCGGATACCTATGTCGTATATGGACTCCGTTTTCGATGTTCTGCATATTACCGGAAAACTAAAAAAATAATATTTATAACCAAACTGATACTACCTAAATTTTGGTCGCATACAGAGGAAAAATTCGAAACAATAAGATACAAATTTATTCACAAGGCTATTCTTATATGTATTGATATAGAGGTGTTTAAGGATTTTTTTTTCTGTTGCAACGCATGGGCATTTTGCTAATCAAAACCTATGCGAGATAAAGCAAATATATGCACTAAGATTTTGCTAAGTGTTGTTAATTCTGCCATTTAAAACTTGCAATCTAGTTCCACCTAGAAACTAACCTATTACAAAAATCTAGGAAGGTAAACACACAATTAGAAGAATGTAAATGCGAAAGCTAAAGAGTTAAGTAAAGTTAAGTAATACAAACTCTCGATGACGATGACGACAATGGCATAAGTTGGAGATACAGAGATTTTTCCCAAGATATCGAAAAGGCACGCAAGCATTCCCCTAGCTAGTCCTCGTTTAGAGCCCCTCACAAGACCTTGTTCTCACTTAGTCTGCACTAGAACTAAGACCTTGATCCGCACAAGGGGTGACCAACGCAAGGGTCAAGTTTCCCAGTCGGTTAACTCTGGATATCCCCATTTCACATCCACTTTCAAACGGGGTCTCTGTGGGCCTCTTTATATTCTTAGCGCTGTCTCCTTTAAGGTGTTTGGCCAAAATGTTGAGGGCCTGCCTCCCTGTTACATGGAAGGTGGCAGACACTCCACAACAGGAAGGCTCTCCCAAGACTACAAGCCCAACACTTACAAATCTTCATGCACACAAGCATAGATGCTAAGAGATTCACAAATCTCACTATAACACTTGGTCACAACCAAGAGTTATGCACTAAGCAAGAACTCGAAAGCATTAGCTACACCAAAATATTCACTATAAGATCTCATGATGAATTGGGCTCTCAAGAATGTGTTTCAATACTGAAATGAACTCATGAGTCACCAACCATGCAATTGAGGCCGGCCAATAGGGTATAAATAGTCCAAACCTCAAGACTAGCAGTTGGATAAAGGTGAAGTTCGCAGACTATTTTTACCCGAATAGTTCGGTGTGTACAACCAGACTAGCTATTGGAGTCGACCGTTGGCCCTTCACGTGACCATTGATGATCACCAAATCGTCTGGTGTATATAATTGCATCAGGTCTTGAGTTGATCATATCTCAGCCTATAACGTCAGGTGCTTTTATGTGTGCAACAGCGGGCTGTCTGGTGCGTGCAATTTACATGCAGTTGCCCCTTCTTCTCTTCTACTGCTTCCATCCAGCGGTGGGTCCCCATATCGTCAGATGCCTGAATACTGAACCGTCGTGTGTGTGTGTGTGTGTGTGCGCGCGCGCGCGCGCACCGGGTTTTGAGTGCAGGAAGTGAAAGCGGTAGAAATACCCCTTTTGTATGTGGAAGGTGAAAATGCATTTAGTGCCCTTAGTGGGTTTTGGTGATTGGGTTAATGTCTTTGTTGAGTTTGAGTAGGTATTATCGATAGACTATTTAAGCCAAACTCATATAGTGTGTCGATTGAAGAAATAGCAAGGATTTTGTTAAGACAAAAGAGACAAGAATATATGAACATTATTTGATCTTATTTATGGCCTGTTTACATATACAATAGAAGATTGGTATTGCATTATATTTATCAAGAATGAAGTATAAGCCAGGAGAGAAAAGATAGAAATGACAAGCAACGATTAAATTATAAAAGAGAGATGATGAAATGGTTTGATCTCAGCATTGGTTTGCTTGTTTGGAGAAAGATTTGGTAGTAAATTAAGTGGAATGATATTTTGGTCAAAATTTTCATATGAGAAGATATCTATTCAAGAGCTTTATGCATCTAAGAAGATCAAATAAATAGCTTGGTTTATCCAAATATTGTCATCTTGATCAATAAGAAAGAAACTTAATCAAGAACTCTATATTTCAAGAGAAGTGAAGACAATCTCTTGATTGTTCACACAATTGGGATTTCATTCAATATGAAGAGGATTTCATTATGACAATGGATGAGTACATCACTCCTATGCTTATGCAAGGCCTATTACAAGAGCTCATGCGTGACAATTGAATCAAGGGGTGAGCTCGTTCTTAAGCGCCCGTACATATATTTTTGAGGATGGTATGCTACCTAATTATATTGTACATATGAACTTAGGAAAGGATCATGAAGGCCTTGAAAGCCAGCTTGGACTAGGAGGAGGGCAAGGAGGGCATCCAAGTCAAGTTGGAGGCCCAATTCAACTTGGAGTTGACTTCCTCGGCCTCCAGGACCAATGTTTCATAAAATGATCGCCCAGGCCACAAATGGGCTCCAATTTAGAAGATCCATATATGCTTGAAAACCTAAGAAGATGATCTTTCCAATGGCACGGGTTTTAGGTCATTTGGACTTCGGAGTCCATGGGAATTTGTCACAATGGCAGACAGAACGTGTCCACAGTGCTGCGCCGCCCTTCTGGGTTGTTGGCCCTTGTATCATGTTGGAGTCCATCACGGACGCATCTAGGGATTGTTTGTCGACCTTATGTCCTATATAAACAGTAGCCGCCACCTATGATGGTCCGACCCTGTTTGTAGAAGTGTGGCAAGATTGAAGATATCAAGCTCAAGTGGTTGGAATAGATTTTATCATTGATCTTGAGTATAGGTATATTATACTATTAAGAGAGATCAAGTTTTGGAATGTGGTTGACTCATTTTCCCTAAAGTCATCCACCACATACTTCATTTACACATCTTTCTCTACCCTGTTATCCAAGTCAGCACCTGACCTAGTGCCTCTGTCAAAACCTCTCCAAGTCAGTATGTGATCCAATGCCTCTGTATAGTTCTCTATTTGCTTAGTCTGTCAACTTAGAGTATCTGAGTTAGTATCTAAGCCAACGCCTCTATTCTCTGTCTTCTCATGATGGGAACAGGGTTTTCGATCTTTCATCAGGTGATGGTAATTATCGATTAGTGGAGGCACGACACACATGATCCAGCTTCTATTCAGCACAACTCGAACCCTACAATCATAGCACCACGTCTCCTCTGGTTATCAACCATGCACACACGATTGACCTCGCCACAAAGGCTTATCCCTGCCTGTGAATCAAAGACACAAGCAAGAACACGGTAGATGCAAACTTGAATTGCAAATCGAAAGGATTAGGCACAGAAGTTGGGGTTTCACAAACTGGAGTAATCTCAAACGGCAAAACTGTTCAATTGACAGCCTATCTAATCTAGTGACGGCTACATAATATATACAAGAAAAGGGCTAGAGGCGGCCAAGGGGGTGACCGACCAGCCCTAGAGCATACAAGGCTTTTGGGTCCAAAAAACGGCATTGCAGGGTCATGGCAGATTCTGGTCGTCGTGGGTCCAGATGGGTTGGAAAGCTTATCTCATTAGCTTTCCAACGATATGTGGAACATCCGAAATGGAGCCCGTATGAGGCCTGGGCGTCCGTTTTCATGAGGCTTGCTCCAACACTCCGAACCGGCCTCGCGGGTAAATTGGACTTCAATGTGGATTTTGCTCTGGTTCCATCTTTTGTTGGGCCTTGGTCATATACTTGGTTGTCATGTCCTCATCATTTTCCCCTTCTTGGTTTTGCGTCATCCCCAACTCAAAGTCATCGATGCTCGCGAAAGTAGTCGTTGGAGTTCTTGACATCATACATCCATGCTCTCCTTCTTGAAAGTGACCCTGTTGTGATACAAACAAAGAAGACATAAAGAAACTCGGCGTGATAGGGTTAATTTTAAAACAGTCCTCTACCTCATTATATTGTGGCACAACAAAAGGAGATTTCATATTTGAACAAATATAAACTCGATGCACCATATATTCTTTTTTGTGATTGTATTGTCCAATAACATAATATGTATGTCTAAATAAACATGCTAAATCAAAATTCATAGAAAGTTTCATCTCCAGATTATTTAGATTACAAAGAATATCAAATTCGATATAACCCAAAGTATTTAAAAAAGTCAACAATTTCAGCTAATCTTGTGCACTACTAATTGTAAGAAACAAACCATTTTCAGCACAAGCATTTGTTTTCAAAGCATAAGTATCATGTTGATTAGCTTGTTGTGGTATAGGAACAAGCAAAGCATTATGTCATATCTCTTCTTTATCACAAAGAACATCAAAACAATCATCTTGTGACAAAAAACAAATAAAAAACCAACTCCATTATTCAATGCTCTATAATAGTTTGACTTGTAGCTAAATTTGGCACATTAAAATTTTTCTCACCTTAAGGGATCATATAAACCATATCATTACCATTGTTTACATGATCGGTGCACTATAGTAAGAATGGAAAAGAAGCTAACTCGTGTTCATTCTCTTTCGTTGTGTTCTCCCTCGTCTTTGCCCTTAATATCCTGTGTACGGTTAGTAGCAAAGGGAACCTTTGTGTGTCATGATATTCAATTTCAACAACACATGTTATATTCAATCTTTGTAGACTGTTGTCTCTCATATTTAATTTCATTTTCAATATCACAAACAAGAGTAAATAAATCATGGAGAGAATTATATTACATATTACAAAGAAGATCGGAAATATCATTATTAAGACCATTTAAAAATATTTTTATTCTTGCCTTCTCAGATTCATATAAACTACAACGCAACAATGTATCTAGCTTATCATAACTAGGAAAGACGGCACGCTAACGCTGCACCCGTTTTGATCTTTGCTTGATTGGTGTATTGTTCATAACGTGGCACATAATCAGCATGTGTAGTAGCAACTAAACCAAAGGACTGTAGTGAATCTATCCCCTCATTGGCATTTCATCAAACACCGAAAGTGCAAAGTAGTAGTTGCATATGGAGTACGAAGAATGACCTTCCGTCTGGCAAACGACAGGTACACCAGCAGTATATATGGGCGGCAGTGGTCTGCTCGTTACGACACCTTAGCGAGTTTGATGTCTTGAGGCATGGTGGCCTATTGACGCCAGCGGTAGCAGGGCAGGTGCCCCAAATCAGACGCCTGGAAAACGCAAAAACAGCATTTTAGGTAGGAAGATCAGGAGGCATAGGAAATCAAAGAAGGTCAGAGCTCTGAGGGCCGCGATGGGTTGGACAACATGAGGAGTGCGGTGGCCTGCCACAGGATAATGAGAAACGGGAGACGATTAATGGTATTGGCTGTAGGGGAAGAAGAGAGATAGGAAAAGCTTGATGTACCCTTGATGAACGGGACCCACCTTTGTTTCCCCTTTCTTCCCCATGTGCGTTGCCGGTTGCCCACCGCCAGCCGTGGTGCACCCTGCTCGCCTACGGCCGCTGGCCGCGCACGCGGCCCCGCTCGCCTGCAGCTGCCCGACTCGGTGTTGCGCGAACGCTGCTGGCCACCCCTGATCGCCCGCCATCTGCAGCTCGCACGACTGCCAAGTCGCCGCGCCACCGCTGCCTCCGCGCGCGGCTTCCGCAGCGCCGCCACTGCTGCAGCGTAGTCTCCGCAGCTCACCTCCGCCTTACCGCCACAACCATGCCGCCTCCGCTGGTCCTCGTCGGGACCCACCTTCCCTCGCCCACAATCTTGTGCGCCGCCACCTGCGGCCGCCCTTGCGGTGTGCCCGTGTCCACGGCTGCTGAAGCCGATCCTCGCGGGCGCCAGGCCGCCGCCTGCGGCCGCCATTGCAGTGTGCCCGTGTCCACGGCTGTTGAAGCTGATCCTCGCGGGCGCCGCCGTTGGAGGCCACTCTCGCGGGGTGCCGCTGGCCGCCGCCCTCCCTTGCACGTCGCCGTAGCCTCCGTCGCCGGGAGCCATCGCCGCGCACTCTCTCGATGCAGGCTCGAGTAGAAGAGAAGATACGGAAGGGATGAGGAGCCCGTAGATGTACATGGTCGGGGACGAATGGGAGTCGTCGATAGTACCGGCAAGGGTGAGTAGAGACGACGCAGAGGGATAGCGTAGTGGAGACGCAGGAGAAAGAGCAGAGTGCGCTGCATTGATTGGGTATTTTTTTTTACCATGCGACCATCCATGCGCTGAGGAGGCGCGTAGTCTCCCATGCATATAGAGTTACGTATATATATACGTGAAAACCGGGGGTGCGCTGAGGAGGCGCTAGTCTCCCATGGATATACAGTTACATATATGCTCCAAGTCTTATTGTTGTTGTAAATATTTCAATTCATAAACTAATTTTATTGAATAAGAATTAGAAACAAATTCATCTCTCGTAATTTTTTTCATATCTCTCTAAGTTTGTGGATTTTCATCGTAATCACAAAGATATTTTCACCAAATTAAATCATATGATTTTAAAGAACTATCATCATTCTTGAGCTTTCTTCTATCACATAAACGATTTTGTGCAAAAATTTTATGCATCGCTATTTCCCAATCAATACAAACATTATCGTAAAAAGCATTGTAAGAAGAAAGATGCGGAAGGATATAACCCGAACTTTTTGGTGGTGATGTTCTTGAAGTGGTATGGCTCTCATATACCTTCATTCTTCTGTTGCGTGAAGTGGTGTAACCTGCCATTGTTAGTAGAAAAAATTCACAGTTGTATATTTTTCTATTATCTACTACGATGTGGTTAAAGAATAAAGTCGCACACTCTCTAGCGTCTTACCAAGCTCTTATGAGTGTTTTTACCGATGCAAAGTAAGGGATCGCTATAGAACTTGTATTGGCTAGGTATGGCTCTCAGCTTCGGCTATGAAACATTCCTGTTTAGCAAATACACTTGTTTCTATCCTGAGACATTCATGTTCGGGAGGATCTGTCTGTCTCGCGTTCGGAGAGTTGGGTTGCCCTTTGCAGAATGAGTTATCTATCTTTTCCGCGTTGCCGCCGAGCACGTTCGTGTACTCCTATGTCATCATAAGAGCTCGGTAGCTGGTCGGCATGGTGCACAGCCGATGGCCAGATCGACTCGTTTTATTTAACTATTTTTATCGTGTTGCTGCAGGGCAACCCTCGCATGTGTCTGTGCCATCGGCTGCTTAATTGTCGATCGGCATGGTGTAAAGTCAATCACTAGACTGCCTTGAAGCATTTAATTGTTAATGTTGTCTGCGTGTAGGATTAGTTGCAAGGTCAACCTAGATAGCATGCTCAAGCAGTTGACATCTGACGCCGGCCAAAAGGTTTTGGTACCGCCTCTGGAGGAGTGAGCTCGCACTCCCACTTTCAATTCATGTGTATCTACTCCTCGGTATCCACCTTGTCGGATTACCGCGGCAACAGTATTTTGGTGTTCCTACAAATTGTGGTATTTAAGTCTATTTTTCTATTTATCATGATTTTTAGGTGTATTTTTACTAATATGTTATGATCATTAGTAATTATTTATATAATGATATAATGTTTGTTGTCTTTGTTAAAATATAGTCGTTGTGTCTATATTTTTTTTTTTGTTGCTTGTTGTCGATAGTCCCTCTAAATAAAATTCTTCTCCGCCTTGCAAGAAAAGAATTAACCAATGATTAAACGGATGCCTCCATCGGTGAATCGGATTGGTAGGATTTTCCTAGCCGAACTTTCATCCTTCTACTCTCTTTGCAGCGATCGGTTTTGAGCTTTGGTTCAGATTGCAACTCTGCGGCATGTGCGCAAGCAAGCGCCGTGCACTTCAATCAACTCTTCAAGCCCGAAACCGCACGTGCCGATGCGGATAAGTCCGTGGCAGCCGGATCCATCAGGCTCTCCAGATCTCATCTGAGAGAGAACCAGACCAACACAACCGGGTCCCAACCCGCCAACCCTGTCAGGCACGTTAACCCTCTGGGCCGGGCCGGGCCGGGCCGGCATCGGCGCGCCAGAGGGGGCTCGTCGTCTCGTCCGCTGCTGCTATAAAATAATTGGTGGGCAGGGGCGCTCGTAGTTTCTTTCCCCCCACCCTCTCCTCTCTCCGGCTCGCGTCCAATAAAAAGGGGAAACTTTTTTTTTCTTTCCTGCCGCTTCCCCTGAATTTGATGCTTAAACCCTCGCCGGGAGGAGGAGGACTCCAATCCCGACGCGCGAGCGCGCCGTCCCCGGATCTCCGCCATGGCCGCCGCGCCGCACCAGGCCCAGGGCCCCGCAGGTGAGAGAGCTCCGTCGGTTGCCGGATTGGGGGCTGCTTTGACTTTTCCCTTTTGTTTCTTTCTCTTGCCCTCCTCGCTGCCGCTGCCTTTGATTCGTGCTGTGCTCGAATTCCCTTGCTCGGGGCGCTCTGGAGGCTGGATTCGGCGGGAATTCGCGGCGGGTGCGCCATCCCGGCGCGGGCCTGCTGGCCCGGGGTCGGGGCTGAGCTCCGTTTCGGTTTCTAGGTCAAGATTGGTTCCGGCGCTGCGGTTCCTTTGCTCGCAGGAATCGCGGGGACCGTGATTTTCCTCGTCGGGGTCGCGTCCTCGCAGCCAGCGGTGGGAGGGGAGGCGCGCGGAGCAGAGGCACAGCTGGGATTTGGTCGTGCTAATTACGTTGCCCCCACGCCCTCGTTCGTGAGGGCAAGAGCGTCTTTTTGCTCCGTTCCTTCTTTTGCCCCCTTCTTTCCGGGGGCACGCACGAGCGCCGTTTTGCACGAGCTGGCGCCGTAAAGTTGGTGCCGGTACGAGCAGGCTACGATACTCAGTTGCCAAGGGGAAGCTCTAGCTTCTGTTTCATGATGACGGTGTTGTACATACAGGGAAAGTAGTTCTAGTAAGCTTCCGTACGGCACTACGGCTTGCTAAGAGCTTTGCTGCTGCTGGTTATCCGTGCTGTGTGTAGGCGTGTAGTAGGCTCCGAATGCCCGTGATTGGGGGGATGTACAGCTTGCCACCTTTTATGGATTGTTAGTTTGTGTTTTGTACAAGGTGGGTTCCTGCGATTCCTGCCATGTACTTATCTAATTATCTTTGTGTGTGTATATGTTCTGTAGATAGCGTGATTCCGCTGCAGTCAGAGCCTGTGCTCGAGAATAATCCCTCCAAGAGTGCAAACACCAAGGAGCAGGTAATTTAATTTCCCTTTGTCTTTTATTCCCCCCTCTTGTGCTTTTTTGAAATGTTGTTGCTCATGCATTTGTTGCTATATGTTGTGCCAGATTCTTACCGGTGCAGAGAATATGAATACAAGCAATGCACGTGGTGCTACCTCCTTGAAATCGCCAAAAGGTGCACCGGAGAAGGCTAGCTCTGTCGGAAAAGGTGGAGAACAACCTTTTCTGTACCAGCACAATGTGTATGCACCGCAGCCACAAGCACTCTATCCTGGAGGTTAGGATACATCCGTTGTCTTCCGGTTATTGTTAGTGTACGCTCTGAGTTCCGTTGCATAAATTTGCCTTCTAAATATCCATATCTTCTAAATAATCATTTTTTCTGTTGTTCCCTGCTAAATTTGCCTTTTTACAGTTTGTGCAATTTGTTGTAGTTTCACTAATCTGCTTTGTTCACCTCTATGTGAATTCATTGTGCAAGTATCTATCTTGTCCTGATTTGGGCGCAGAGTGCACTATTCGATTCCAGATTTGGCTCTTTATTAAGTCAGCGAGTTTTCACTTTCATGGAGTGCTGTTTTAAATCTGATGTTCTTTCTTTCTCACCACTGTAGGATACATGAACCCTTCAGGACAGTGGGAAGAATATCCTCATTATGTGAATATGGAGGGGCTTCATTCCGTATCACCTGTAAGTAGCTAGAATTTCTCAACTTCTTTGTTTTTCTTGATAAAACTATTCTAACTCTTTGTTTTTTCTAAAGGGGGTCTACAATGACAACCAGTCGCTCATGCTATCTCCTGGATATGCAAACAACCCCCAAATGATGTATGGAACATATTCACCTGTTTCCACCGTTGGGGACGGCCAGCAATACTTCCCTGTGCACTTCCCCTTCTCAAATCCTTACTATCAACCACCAGCTTCTCCTAGCATGGGATATTCAAACTCTGCAACAGGAATATCTCAAGGAGACCCTATGTTGCAGCAAGAGTACTTCCTTCCTGATGGCCTTCTATATTCACCCACACCAGGGTACCATCAACCATTCAGCTCATTTGACAGAGGTAATATATCTCCTTTCCAGTTTCTTGTTTTGCTGCTGGCAAACTTCTGATTGTTTGCTACTAACACGTTATAATAGACTTGCTCACAGCCATGCCTAACTCTTTTTGGACTTTTTGCAGCACCAGCACAACCGAATAATGCTCCCGGATTGTTTGGTCAAGGGAATCTACCACTGGCTTCTGGAATGGTATGCTGTTGTGCAATTGGGTTCTCACTTCTGAGCATAAATTGTTTTACTGCATTTGATTTGATTCTTTGTTATTGGGATTCAGTAGTGGCTTAATATTTGGAGGCTTGGTTTACTTGTAGTAGTTATTTGTGGAACTCAAATGTACTTGTTGCATGTGTTGACGTACCATGTATTGTCCAATGCAGCATCATGGATCGATGTACGGTCCTGGATCCTACAAGGGACGCCAGCAAGGTGGCAAATTTGGAGGCACTACTCCAAGTTGGAGTTCCAGTGGCCGTAGATTTGGTACTTTTGATTTGAGTGGCAATCAACAAAGGGGGAGCATGCCATTTGGTAGTCACAATGGCTCCCTGGAGTTTATGAATGAGCAAAACCGTGGGCCACGGGCTACAAAACCGAAGATACAAGACACAGAGAACTCGTCAGGAGATGAGAAAAGTGAGAAAACTGTTCCTCTGATTGATAGTGAAATGTACAATCGCCCTGATTTTATCACCGATTACAAGGATGCCAAATTCTTTGTAATAAAGTCCTACACCGAGGACCATGTACATAGGAGCATTAAGTATAATGTTTGGGCCAGCACAACCAGCGGTAATAAGAAGCTGGATTCTGCTTACCGTGTGTCCAAAGAGAAAGAAGAGCATTGCCCTATTTTCTTGTTTTTCTCGGTAAGAACAGCCTCCCTCCTTTGTTTTTTTTTTGTTTTTTTCCTTTTAAATAAAAATATTTAGAATAGCAGAACATAGTTGTTGCCTGATCCTTTGCTAAGTTATGTTTAGTTGTTTTCCAATCTCCAATTCTGTTATTGTCTTTCATACATGGATACATTTTATAGGTTAATGGAAGTGGTCAATTCTGTGGGGTAGCTGAGATGATTGGACCTGTCGATTTCGACAGAAGTGTTGATTATTGGCAGCAGGACAAGTGGAGTGGTCAATTCCCTGTTAAGTGGCACATAATTAAGGATGTCCCAAACAACCTTCTGCGGCACATCATTCTTGAGAACAATGACAATAAACCTGTCACAAATAGCAGAGATACCCAGGAGGTAAAACTTACATAAATTTGGTTTTTGTAAAACTTACATAAATTTGGTTTTGTTTGGTGGCTAATGTTTTAAGCTGCTAGTATTGATAGCCTTTTCTGAATAAATTCACTAATTATTGACGAACAAAACATACAGGTGAAGCTGGAACAGGGCCTCCAGATGTTAACAATCTTCAAGAACCATGAGAATGAGACAACAATCCTGGAAGATTTTGACTTCTATGAGCAGAGGGAGAAAGCTTTGCAGGAGAACAGACGTCAACAGCAACCTGCCAGCACTGATCTTCATAAGCAGGCAGATACCAGGGCTCAAGGTCTTGTGGCTGATATATCCGACGCTTTTGCTCAAGCTGTCCAGTTGAACGAGATCGAGAATAGCGGAAAACCTCCGAAAGCTGAGGGTACCTCAGCTGAAAACGGATCGGCTGCTATGACTAAGGTTGAAGAAGGCAGCGCAAACTCGAACGTGGGCCCTGTGGAGGAAAGCAGTTGATTTATCTGCCCCCTACATCTGCTCATTTGGAGCAGCAGATGAGTAGAATGCTGCAATGTGAAGGTTGAAAGGGGGAAAGTGCAGGTTGATTGTGTTAAATATGGTCGTGCCGAGTCAGTTGTACAACATCATAGGCTTTGTTTTATCTCCATTTAGGTTATAATTTCAATATCATAGTTCCAAAATTATTGTTCTGAGTTCTCTTTGTTCCTGTCCTATTTACGCTTGTCTCCCAAGTTCCTCGTGTGCGCCACAGATGCTGTTCAATTTTAGTGGTTCTAGCCATAAGAATCTGCAGAATTATGCTGCGGCAACGTTGCATTTTCTGCAGGTGGATGATATTATCATGTCTTCCGCTATCTCCATCCTTGTGTAATTTCAGAGGAATCATTTCTCCAGTGTCTTCATCTTGTCAGTTTCCGAAACTGTATTTTGTAGCGGTTCCCTTGGACACAATGCTAGTCCAACTTATAGCAGCACTATTTAATTGGACTAATCATGCATCAGGTTAGACCCTACAAACTCTTATAATTGAATAAATGTAAGACTCTGCAGCACCGTAACAGCCGTAGCAACATCAGACCGAAAGCATTTACAAAGGGAGCAAACCTGAAGGCAGCATCCAGCACTTCGCATGACCTGCTAAAAAATGCCTTGCTCACAAGAGTGAAACTGATGCTGACCATGGCAGTGTTACATGGTTTTGTCAAAACTGAAACTCAACATCATTGAAGACTACGAGACGGGGAGAAATCCTCACTAGTTAATTATACATATCATATATATATATACCATGAAGCATCAAAAGCTCCACATGTCGCCGCATGATGATAAAAACACAAAGAGCTCGCGCAGCAGGAACATGCACTTGTTACAGCAACTGGAAGGGCATGAGGTCAGGGATAACTCTACCTCTATTACAACCATTCTGATGACAGGCAACTAGGTGTACCCTACGATAAACATGTCAAAGACAGAAGGCATGCTCGAGACTCGAGAGTTGGCTTTCTGCTTCTGATCGTAAGTCTATTAATATGATATGATAAATACATAGGATTAAACCTCTCCAGGTTCTTTTCCTGGATTCTGGATGACTCAGTCCAGGGTCATTGGTTGAGCAATGCAACAGCGGAACCGGGCCTTCCGGACAGTGGTCAGAACCTCCATCTCTACCTGTTCCAGCATACTGACAACCTCAGTGAATGGGGGACGAACTTCAGGGTTTGCATCCCAGCACCTGGTCATGATCTCCCCGAGGGCAGGGAGGCAGTCGTGGGGTATGGCTGGGCGTACACCCTTATTCACCACAGCAAATGCAGCTTGCACAGCAGTCATGTTTGCAAAAGGAACATTCCCAGTTACTAGCTCCCACAAGACAATGCCAAAACTATAGACATCGACTTTCTGGTTGTATGGCCTATGCTGGATCATTTCACTGCAAGTGGAAGAGTAGAAAGTTAGCACATCAAAAATAAACAAAATGAAACTTAATAACTAGTATAACAGGTATCATATAGCCTCCCATTCTAGTGTGGTACAAAAATGTGTTCTAGGCATACAGTCAATATGTATTGGACAAAGATATGTAGGAGGCACTCAGTCAATATGTGTTGTGCAAACATATGTAGGAGGCACAGTCAATATGTGTTGTACAAAGGTATGTAGGAGGCACAGTCAGTATGTGTTGTACGCAGATATGTAAGAGGCACACAAACAGTCACACATTTAGGAGGTACACAGTCTGTGTTGTACAAAGATATGTACGAGGCATGGTCAATATGTGTTGTACACAGATATGTACGAGTCACACACATAGTCATGCATTCGATGTGTGTTGTACAAAGATATGTAGGCACAGTCAGATATGTGTTGCACAAAGACATGTAGGAAGCACACAGACAATGTGTATTGTACAAAGATATGTAGGAGGCACACAGACAACATGGTTGAAGCATTTAGGTCAGGCATCTAAGAATCATAAATAACTACCACCACAAACATGACGGCCTAATCTGAACCTACATGGCCTAAAAAAGGGCGTACCCAGTGCCGTAGGCTTCCCACGCTGAGCGGGGTCTGGGGAAGGGTATCTTTAAGCGCCAGGCCTTACCTGCATAATATGCATTATGCAGAGGCTGGGGCTCGAACCCGGGACCTTCCGGTTACAGACGGTAGGCTCTACCGCTGCACCAGGCCCGCCCTTCTGAACCTACATGGCCTATGCAAAAATATTCCCAAACAGATCAAGTTGTCTGGTTTCTCACTTCCACGTAGCTCACTTAGTTATCACTCAGTAAAATAGTAAGGTGATACTAAGCATCATGAACACCAAGTTAGTTTGCCCAATATCTGATAAAATGCTACTGTGGGGCATAGGCAATATTTTACTGAAAAGGTAAAATATGAACATGAGAAAAAGGTAGCTTGAAAAATGCTAAAGTATCAGCATCACCAAAATCAACCACAGTGAATATGAACATAAAAATATAGACCCTTTATTTTGATCTTCAGTGGATGTAACATTTACATTATGCCACCCTGCAAATATACTATAAACCAAGTGGCAAACAATGTTTTCAAGTCGCCTGGTCAACCCATCACTTAGCGACCGACTAGGCGATTAATTGGCGGACTAGTTGAATTAATCGGCCGACTAGACCGAGATCGGAGGACCGACTTGACCGATTAATACGACTTGAAAAAACTGGTGGCAAATGAGAAAAGTTGAAACACGTCAGTATCAAGGTACTCCCTGTAATCTTGGAAGTCTGACAGACTCAACATTTACCTAATAGTGCATGCTTAATTCATTTCAAGCTATGCACCTACCTAATGTTATACTACTTATGTAGGTGAAATAATGCTATATTCGATTCATACTGAAATTAATAAGTACTGCTACATACCCAACAGATTTATACAAACGCTGCCCGACTAAGCACATGCATACAGTGCAGGAGCACATCCCTGGTGTCACAATGGTCTGACAACAGTTGGACAGGCCCGTTGTACGTGAAGCCATTCTGTTCCTATTCTATTTCTATAAAGGTGTTTAATAATTTAGCATGAATCACTATGGTCCAAATCCATGGACAGTGAACTCTCCACTTGACACATGCAGTTAAGGGTCAGACTGGGGCTGTGCATCCATATTGTTTCTGGGCCTTCATGTTACAACAGGACAAAAGAGAAAAGCAACAAAAAACTGCTCCCACCTTCCTCTCATCTTTTACCATGGATGTTTAGATCTTTTGCATCTTTCACCTGGCTGGTCGAGAGCAAACTTGCTAATCTAGGCTAGAGGGAAAATTTGTGTTTTTCTGGCAACCTAGGAAGGATGTTTTTGCCAATGAGTTGTCTCATTGGCATACGAGTATCATATCAGGGAAAGGATTGATGAAAATACTTGAGGGCAATGCTTAGTCCTAAGGACAAGGTTATCCCGATTTGATAGGGCGTACCCAGTGCCGTAGGCTTCCCGCACGTGCGGGGTCTGGGGAAGGGTATCTTTAAGCGCCAGGCCTTACCCGCATAATATGCAGAGGCTGGGGCTCGAACCCGGGACCTTCCGGTTACAGACGGTAGGCTCTACCGCTGCACCAGGCCCGCCCTTTAGGTTATCCCGATTTGATAAGTTGCTTAAATCCTAGATATTTTGAGCATTTGCTTATCAATTCAGAAAAGGAGCAACAAAGAACTAAAACCATTGGACCACATCAATGAATTAATTGCATAAAGAATAACTTGTTGTGAACATGTTCTCAATGATAGGCTCAACAAGGCCTAGATGAGATGAACTGATGACAAAAGGTCATTGCTGAGGGTGTCATTTCACTGCCATCAGGGGTGCAATCAGCTCAGATATTTCCTGGCAGATTAACCAATCTAGCAGAACCTGGGGGTCACTTTTGAACATATATAATAAGATTAAGAAACATTGGTATAATTTTGTTGGCTTTATGGTCTGAATAGAGATGTTGAAACAATTTCCAATAATTTTGATAGGATCAAAACATATTTGGTATCTATGGCCAAACATACGTAAGCAAAAATAAATTCTGTTCTTGGTTCAAGTATCTGATCTAAAGTCGCTAATGTAGATGAAACTTTCTTTGCAGCCTAGACATGTGGATGTCATATATAAATATGTATGCTCATTCGTGATTTGAGAATCTACATTCGTTTTGATGCCCGACAATTTGCACAACTCGTGACTCAGGAAGAAAGTAGAGGCATGAAATGAGCAATATCTATCCAAATGTGACTTTGCAAAGTAAAAAATATGGCTCCATGAGGTATAGCATTTCCTTTTATGTTACCATGAGTTTTCTTGCCACAGGGAGCCAATTTGGTAAGATATTGGACAAAAATATATCTATACAAAATCTAGAGAGCCAATTTGGCTCTCCTCGAAGGGCAAACATACAATGCTTGCAAAGCTGATGGCTTGAGCTGTATCAGCATGGGTTAGCCTAATCATCGATGATCACTAGAAACCAGCAATTTTCGTCTAAAATTCAGCAAAAAGTTAATAGAAAGGTTAATAAATTGAAAAATAAAAGCACCGGCTTGCCTCTACTGCTGCCTGGCGATACATAAAAAATCAGGCGATTTTCAACGAATAGCGTCGATATCTAGAGCCCCGAAACATATGGAAAATATGATTGCGCCAATCGATGATTAGATGAAGTTTCCTAAGTTGCTCTCTTGCAGTTGTAACTAGTAAGTCTAAATAGTTAATTATGTGGCGTGGTCCTTTTTTCTCTTTTAGGAGCTAATTGGGGACAACAACACCATTAACAAATGTGACAACATGCCTTTGTTTACCCCCTAAGGTTTTAAAATTAGAATTAGGTCACATGGGCACCCACTAACCATCCAATTGTGCCTAGAAGAAGAATAGCCACAACTTATTTGTGAGCACAAACATAGAGAACCCCTCCAATTTGAAACGGGAGACTTCTTGAATATGGCAGGGAAGCATCTAGGGCAAAGTTTTATGAGCAATTGAGGATTGATGGACACTTACTGTGACTTAGACCGACTAGGAGAAAAACTTCAATGCCCAACTCATTATGTTGAGATTATACTAAGCCAAAATTGCAATCCACCCAAACCCAAGCGTAAACTAGACACCGAGATCTAGACATCCAATTGCGAATAGATGATGATTAAGCATCTACCTTTAGTAACCAAGTTTCTGCGTCGGTATGGTTAAGGAATGGGAACGTAGGATGCCCCTTTAAAGGACATGGTACCTCATCAGGTTACTTTTTCAAGAGATGGAATGTGAACGATGTTCCAAGGACGAGGAATTGGTCCACGGCCATCCATACATATCAATGCATAGAAACTAATTCATAAAGTGAAAGTACGACAAGGCTGAGAACAGGTGCACAGTACGTGGATAAGCTTTCAAGACGATGGCTTGGGTCAATCAACCCGAGGCGTGGTGCGTGATCCCAAGATTTGGGAGGTCGATGTACAAGATGATTAATAGTAATTATATTTAATGTTGACTAAAATATTTTTAAAATTACATGAAGAACTTGTAGTCACAAGCCCTATGACATTCACGCAAATCGAGAGGACGATCGGTCATTAGGCCTTCACCCAGTTGCGGCTTTAGCAAGCTAGCAACACCTTAGTTGAAGGGATATGCGGTGAGAAATACAAATAGGAGTGCCTCTCAAGACCAATCAATGGTGCTGCCTCCCTTCCATCCCGACTGCCATCCGCGATACTCGGCTGCTCCTGGTAGAAGTCAAAGGCACGTGATCAGATGGTGCCATTGCACGAGCGCATGGCCATGGTACCTTCGTCTCCGTGTGCTGCTCGACTACTATGCGCTTGCCGCCTATGCACAGCATCATGGTGCGTGTGGACTCATTGTCACCATTGATGCATGATATCGGGCTGGCAGGCTGCAAGATAATCTGTGCCACTGCCGACTGCCCATCAACCATACCTGCATGGAGATCAAGCACACAAGTAGGTTTTTTGTTCCATACTCGATTTGGATCCGTGGTGCTCCCACACCTCTTTGTCCCACCGACCAACGAGGTGACGTCCCTCATCCCCGCATCGTCCAGGGCATCAAACCTAGCATCATCCTAGACCAACCCTGTTTATCAATTGGGTACGCATGATCCCAAGACACAGAACATCACCTTGCACGGCGCTCTCGATGACTTAGCACATGATCCATACATTAAAGTATCAAACATTGGATATGAGGCCCTACAGATTATCTCCTTCCACAAAGCCTTCGATAATCGCCTTGGAAGTGGCCATCACTCACTCCACATCCAAATCTCCGATGCAATGGGGCCTCCCATCACAGCCGAAGGTAGCATCATTCAATCTTTATCCCCTGTTCTCCTACCTTGACCCCACGTTCTTGATGTAGTAGTAGGGAGGGAGGGGAGAGGGCGCTTAATTGGCTCATCGACCCTTGTTGATTTCATACCACAAATTGGGATGGTGTTCTCACGTTGTTTCAGGAAGTAGGGAATGGCCTTGTTTGGATGTTGTAGTTTTGAGAAAACATGGTATTAGAAAAGTGTAGCTTTAGAACAAAGAGAGGCAAAAAACCATGCTGTTTTAGACAAAAGAGGTCTATAGTGGAGTTCCTAAACTCCAAAAAGACTCTAGTTTTGGCAATACCATGGTTTTCAAAACTACAAGTTTCGTACTATCCAAACACCTCATGACTCTCCAAAACCAAAGATATTACAAAACCATGGTATGTTTCCAAAATTCCAAAAATACTTCACATCCAAAACAGGGCCTAAAGCCTTCTACCTCTAACCCAAAGAAGCAACCTCTTGTTTGTGTTGCCACTACCAATCCTCCACTCTCCCACCGATTGCCTTTGTAAATCATGACTTTTCATATAAAGCAATGGAGAAAATAGGTTGCATAGAGCAGCTGACAGCAGGGTGACCATTTGGTAACAATTAACAAGGCACCATGACTGCATGGCAAGGCAGAAAGACCTTTTGTAGGGGGCTTGAATAAGCAACATGAAGGCTTCAATTGACTAGGGGTATGTTGGCTGAATAAAAAGAACAGCACCAACCCCATGACCCAATCACTTGGCATTCAACTGTAACCACCTAGAACCAACTAGGGGTATGTTGGATGCATGTGCTAGTGAATCTTCCCTTCTCATAAATTGTCTTTAGCCAGACCAGATGTGATCAAGCATCACCTGATTTCTTAATTATGCTTCATAAGCAACAAAATAAATTAAATTTCGGAGTTAAAATAATAACCACTAGAAAAGAATATCATATTTTCGGCATGTTATTAAACTGGCTTTAAACAGATAAGAAGTAATCATGCACATCATGATTGCTTCATTATGCTTCATAAGCAATAAATAACTAAATAACCAAATTTCAAAGTGAAAAAAAATAATCACCACAAAATCATACACCTGATATGGTATAAATAAAATTTGTACTAAATTAAACAAACTCACATAATCCAAGGTTAAAACAAACCAAATGTACTTAGCCACCAAGTAGCAGCTAATATAACTTCTAACTAAAATAGTAAATATCATTTTGGATCTCTAGTGCCTGCAAACGTTCCTACAAAGGCAATACTTTACAGATCTCTTGGCAAAGAATGCATTGTTCATAAGATAACGATTTCAAAAGGAATGCAGCAACAGAAGCAATATAGCAACAGTTATTAATCATTACCATTCATCAGTAAAACAATATTTTACATATACATATAATTAATCTGCCAATCTAGATTTACCATTGGATAAGAAGCCAAAAAAGAAAAAAAAAAGTTTCTGGAGAGCAGCAGCGTAGAATTTTTCACATGGAAAAAAGACATTTTTTGCACAAGCAAGTATCAATATATGTCACAGATGCATTGAACTAGAACCCAACAACCAGCCAGTTCATACAGACCAAGAATACATTGAACTGGTCCAAGATAGGAATAGATGTGTATAATTAAAAAGTTAGCTTTTACAGTACTCATTAGTGATTATTAAAATGTTACAGGCAAACAGCACAGTAGAAAGAATAATCAACCACATAAACTGCATATATCTTATACCTTATTATCAAACAAAGATACTGCTCAATACGTAATGGCAATGTGAAAAAAAAAGGAACAGTTTGCCTTATCAAGAATAACATAACGAGTGCTTGAAATGACTAAGGCAAAGAGCATATTTGTTCAACTTACGGAGCCATCCAACGATATGTTCCTGTTTCAGGTGTCATTCCCTCAGTCTTGACTTCAATCCTAGCCACTCCAAAGTCGGCAATCTTAATGGACTTATCACCAGAAATCAGGAGGTTGTCTGACTTGAGATCTCTGTGAATGAATCCAAGGCCATGGACATATGCCATACCACGTGCAACATCTAATGCCTGCTTCACTGCCAGCTTCAGCGGAACAGACCTATTATGCCTTCTGCTCAAAAAGTTCTTAAGAGATCCACCCTTTGCATACTCTGTCACAATACACCAAACCAATGGCTTCCTGCATGCACCAATGAATTTAACAATATTCGGGTGCCTCAATGTTGCTAGCATCATAACTTCTTGGACAAACTGCTGCTCCAACAGTTGAGCTTTCTCAGGGTCAGCCTCTGGTCGCTCCAAAAGCTTAATGGCCACATCCATCCCGTTGTATGTCCCCCTATAGAGTTTCCCAAAGGCACCTTGGGCAAAGGGCATCCCAAGATGCAGCTTCCCTAAATCAATAGTCCACTCCTCATAATCCTTGAGCGTCTCTGTTGGGAACCTATTGTCCATCAGAGCCTGTGCCAACGCATCCTCGCTCAGGGCATGCGACACCCGCCCAGGGCGGAAGATGCTATTCCCAACTGAGTAGCTTCCAACAACAACAGGCCCGAGACCAGGATGGCCAAGCATCCCGGTGCGGGAGTCACTGTTAGACCCAACGCTGCTGTTGTCCACAGACATGGCAATGGACCCACCGTGCATGCTGGTCTGCATGCTGTTGAGGCTGTCTACCGACATGTTGGAGCCCTCCCCTAGCTTCTGGTAGAAGGCCATGTCGCAGAAGCCCCCGCCAAAGTTCACACCACCATCATGGCCACCCACGGCGCCAATGAAGCCAGGGAAATTGGCGCCCTGTGCCATCACACGACGGCCAAAATATTAGCTTCTGAAGTCGCTTCACTCCTCCCTGCTCCACACCACACGTCCCTAGAAGCCAGGCGAATGATTACCTGCAAACATGGAAGAAAACTAAGGTCAGAAACATGGGGGGCAATAGTAATCTAGATACAACTAGAGCAGAGTCGAGGGAGGATTGGAGCTTCCATCCCTACAGGACGTACAGTTTCCACGGCCATAATGATGGAAGGGAACCATCAATTGTCCATTCAGTAATTGCTACTTTAGGAATCAACCGAACAAAGACTAGAACTAGAAACGCATTTACTGCTACAGAAACACTGCTAAAAAGATTATATCTTTCCGTTGCTGCAAGACCTGCAACCCCCTCAACCACAAGCATGCAAGCACAGGAGGGAAACAGAAACTGAAACGAAATCCAGAACGAGAAAATAGTAATCCAAGGAGCTCAAAAGAAGTAACCTCAAATCCCTAACGATTTCCCCCAAAAACGGCTCCCAAAATGGCAATCTTAACACCAAACATGCGGCGGCAGACCTTTCCAGAACGAAATCGACCCCCCCCCCCCCCACCCCAAGAGGGCATCGGTAACAGCCGAAAATCAAAGCAAGGGCAAACCCCCGCGGACCAGTCGACCAGACCACGCCGGCCACCGAATCGGCGTCGCCAACCCACAGCACTCGGCCCCGTCGAAGAAGAAAGCGGCTCGACCCTGTCCGGAAAGAAAGAAAGAAAGAAAGCACCCACCTTTCGCTCTCCGGGACCACGCCGCCGCCGCTGCCAATCGGTCGGAGCTCGGGTGGTCGGAGCCGCAGCCTGGCCGCGCAGGTACCGGCGATCCGGGGCGCCGATCGGGGGCGCCGGAACGGTGTGATGCGGGTGCGGCGTCGGGACGGACGGAACCCCCCTCGTCGCTGGACCGCGACGGGAGCGGTGACCGGTGGGTGGGGGAGGAAGAGGGGAATGGAATGGGAGGGGAAAAGATCAAAGGCGAGTTGAGAGAGCAGTGTGGAGTCGCCTCGCCTCCGCTCGGTGGAGTAAAGCTAGCAGAGCGAGGAGGGTCATTAACTGCGGGGTTAGCCACGTGGCGGCGGTGATTAGCGAGGCCTGGCCTGCGCGGCGCGAGGAGCTGTGATTTGGTGGTTGGCGAGGGGCCTCGGCGCAAATCGTCGGTCGTCGGAGTCGGAGGCTACCACCTGCCATCCACCGCCGCGCAGGCCGCTGGTCGCAACGGGCCAAACGGCAGTGCGTTGGCTAGATTGGCGTCGCCGCTCGGCTCTGCTCACGAGGAGGGGCGTGCATCTGCAGTGATATCATCTGACGTACGGTACGGCCGGCATCATGGCTCCCGTCATCCCGTCCCGTGCTAGGATAGTTACAAAGGAGCTCTCGAGCCACAAAGGAGGATATATCACGTGCAATCAGCTCATATATAGGTGCAAGAATACAATCAATCGATTTTTAATGACATTGGTGGGAATTACGGGGGCTTTAAGCAAAATTTAGAAGAAATGAGAGATTTCAGGTGGGAGGATTGAAGTGCAAAATTACAGCTACCATTGGATATAGAATGCGCGCTTCAAATTGTTTGATTGCATACTTACACACATAATATATTTTTTTCTAATATAAAACTATTGTTTGTCTCCTGCCACGTCGCAGGTTGAGCGGGGCCACATTTGTAGTGTCTAAATCACTGCTACATATGTTGCGAGTCCGTGGCAAGATACAAGACAAAAAATAGTGGCCTCTCGTGTGGTGCATCTAATCTTTTTCATCGATCAAATTTGGTGTTGTCTAAGCTTTGGCTACCGACTAAACTTGCCAACCACAGGAGACCAACAAGTGACTATCGACCAAAAAGAAGGGTCAGCTATGTACAGACGTAGCCACTATAGAAACCAGCAAAAGCTAGTGTAAAAGGATCAAGATGTCCAAAAGACGGTGGATCTTCTAATTCCAAAACTTGAAAATTAAACCTACTGAACAAGACCCAATTCACTCTGGTGCCCAAAAGTGTGACTAGAGAGCTACATTGATAAAATTCACTCGGAGCCTAAAAGTGTTTAGTGGATTTTATGGCTCGGTGACCCTTGCGAGTGAATGAGATACTTCTGGTATCAAAGGTAGCATATCAGGGCTGGGAGAGCCTTTAAATATGAGGCATCACATTCGTCCAATTGAGTCCCTTGTATCTTCCAATTAAGTTATTAGGTCTAGAGGTATATGCCAGGAATAACTATCATGCCAGGGTTATATGGTTATTAGGCATCGCATTCTACGTATATTCCGTATCTCCATTTATCCCATCCCAAGTTCGATTCTAACCCGCCATCCCCCAAGTTTAGCCCCTATGGGGTGATACCACGGCGTACCGGGTCAGCCTTCCCATGACTCCTATGTCCTGGATAAACACTCTAACAATGTTATGCCGATCAGCAGGTGAACAACGGACAGAGTCTTAAACAACTCGGGTGGAGTCCGCCAAAACATCCACATCATTTTCAACATAATATACTCATATCTCCGTCCGGTCTCAATTTTTCCATCACATCATATCATATTGCTTTCGAATTAAATTTTTTTTAAAACATTTTTGAGCCCTATCATCTCGCGAGTGAATACCTTCACTCGAGTTCTACCGTCTAAGCATGGCTAAGCATAGACTTCGTCCTATCCATACTACATAGGATATCAGGGATTTATGCAGGTGGGGTTTCATTCAACTCCTGAACATAAATACATATACAAATATAGTGTGGTGGGACTCCCTAAATAGGTGTGGATGCCTAAAAAGCCTACCTTTGTTGTTGAATACTTGAACAAACTAATCTAATGTTAGTTTGTCGGGTTGTGAGGCTTTGCCCTAGGCAATCCCTTGATCACTTGGATAACTTCTCCTTCCAAACACGACTGATGGGCCCTCCAGGTCATGTTTGGGGCTTATTTGGTCTTCTGGACCACCATTGCTTGAAGTGGCTCCCCTCACTTCTCCTTGATCACGTATCCCCGACATGTAGTGGCGGAGAGGTGACGGAGGGGGCCGGCAACGGAGCTTGAGAGCCATGGAGGTTTGCCGGGGCGCTGCAGGATGGGGGCCTAGACCAAGGGGAGCCGATAGAGGGGATGGTGTCGCGGCCCGGCGCAGCGACGGGGAGGCGCAGGAACGGCTGGAGGCGCGAGGAGCTCGAGCTCCAAGCTCGGCTCTAATGGCGGCCGGGTGGAAACAGAGGAAGAGGAGGTGTGTCTCAGGTGGAGGAAGGGGCGAGTGATGGAGTGGGAACTAGGAATGAGGGGAGCGCTCACTGCTTCCTTCGACCCGAAGGTGCCGGGCATGGGCAGGGGTAGGCTGAGCAGGGCAGCGGTGGGCAGGACGTCAGAGACTGTCGGCTGCGTGTCGGCTGACGCTCTGGACGCAGTCGCCGTCCGTCCCGGTGGGGCCCGCGTGTCATAGAGATAAGGAAAAGAGGAAATTCCTAAAATTGATAAAAGATGGTTTGAGTTCAAAAACACTCGATTGAAACTTGCATATTTGAACATCCCATGATATGAATTAGCTCAAACTCAAATTGAAAGAAGTGCTGCAAATTTTAATCTCTCCATGTATGTCGTAAACTTTCATGCCATATTCTACAGCAAAATATGGTTTAAATTCGAATTCAACAAAGTGACCCAGGTTTGACCAACAGAACCCACCAATTTAGAAAATCCAAAAGTCCAATTTATGTCTCTTTCATACAAGGAGTTTTATACCATTGTTGTTCAGAATTTTATGATCTACAATGTTCTTATATAAAGTGTTGCATGATAATGACTGTAATTCAATGAAATTTAAATTTAGTAGACATGTCAAGTTCGGATAGAATTCACAGGTTGGCAGAAAAAGACCCAAAACATCATCCAAACCATTATGGATGTCAACACACAAATTACCAAAGTTGTTCATCATGAAATTGTCTACAAGTTATGTGTAGATAGTTTTGTCTATATCACAACAGATTTAAACTACAATCACAAACATTTCCAAAGGTTTGGTAAAACAGCAGGTTTACTTTATGTAGTCTTTCTTGTTTCAAACTTTTGGATATTCAAATGAAGTCCAATAACTTCAAAGGTCTGATGTGTTTGAAATGCTATAAGTTTAATTTCATTTTCTAGTTAGGGATATTTTTAAGTCGTATAGAAGAATCAAAAGTAATTTAAGATTAAAATTTGGAGAAGCTGAAATCCGGAGTTAGAAATTATTCTAAGTATGACCAAGTTTGGGCTGGTTTCAAGAGATATTTGGCATGCAATTTGAAATAAGTCAAGGACAGTTTTAAACCATATTTAGTGTAACAAAAGTGTAGTACATGATTTGTACTATATGGTTGGCATAAAGTTTGAGCAATGGTGCTTAATGATTTTGAAAGTTTCATTAGGGCCCAAATTTGGTATTTTGCACAAAAGTTTGTGGGTGTTGACTTAAGCAACCAAACACACGCTGACTTGGTGATCTCTTCACCTAAGTGTCGTTCCGCTCTAAGCATGATTAAGTCCTAGTTCATCGTGAGCATTCATCTAACTGTGCGTTAGGGATTTTGAGATGCCGAGGGCATCACAATATGCACCTTCACCTATTCCACGTTGTGATACACACCAAATGTTATGCCATCTCCCATGTCCCAAAATAATGGTCACTCTCTATAAGCATCCATCCACCATCCTGGCGAGGTACATGGAGCTCAAACCATGTACAATCCTTGTTTTTAGGATTCCATAACTTTTTGGCAAGCTCCAAGAGCACGCTTCATTCACCAAGTCTAGCTAGGTGTTGCCAAACACCAAGAGTAACAAACCTTCAGTCTTCACTTGATCTTGATCCTCACCAAGATGGATGCACACAAGCCTAAGAGGTTAAAACCCTCACTTGGTCTCAAAGGTTTGAGTTCCCAAAGTGGTTGATCAAAGGATGAAGCTTAGGTGACTCTTGAAATGTATGGAGTTGCTGGAGTATCAATAGTAATGAAATGCATGCTGAAAACCCACATATATGACCCTCCATCAATGGGTGCCATTGGAAAATAAACTACAAATTCCTAGCGTACATATGATGTGTGAGAAACATGACCTAAGAGGTAGAAGTTTCGGTGATTAATGTCAACTTAATTTTATTACTAATGAGTTCATGACATGAAGGGATAATATTCTATATTGTGCTCATTGATTGACCAAAAGAGACCCCTCCATTCGATTTTCATGAAAGATGGCCTTTGGATTGGTGTTCTAGCGAGAAGATCAAGCTTCTTTAGCTCTAAGTGCCGTAAATGCGAAAGAAGGGCACTTAGAGATTTATTTGCTAGTTTTAGATGGGCCGTACTATCAAGGGGGTCAAGGTGAGTAGCTTGATGCACTTATTTCTTGAGTTTGACTCATTTCAAGTGCGTCTAAGTCCAAAAGCTCAAACCTACTAAAATGTGCTAAAAACCACTCACATCTATCATTTGAATCAAAAGAAAAACCCTCGAATCTTATCTCAAATCTTTGTTCCAAAACAGTGCTAAAAACAAGTTTTTATACACCACAGGAACGTCCGGTGGCGTCAAAATGGCGTTGTAGTCTTCTATTCGGCTTGTGCTCAAACGCACCACCGGACCATCCGGTGCCTCTGCCAGACAGTATAGACTGAGGGCTTGTCTATAGCGTCCAGGGCATTCAAAGCCTGTCGGACTGTCCAATGGCTTGCCACCGGACCATCCGACGCCTTCGCCAGACGTTATAGACTAAGGGCTTGTTCATGGGTTTGTGCTGGAAAATACACCACCAGACTGTCCGATGGCTCTTGGCCCATGGCGCGAAAGGGGAGATTTAAAATTATAAAGCACCGGACCATCCGGTGGTGCCGGACTATCCGGTGGGTACACAGAAAAATGATTTCATACTGTAACGGCTAGTTTTTGTGCTGGCCTCTATATAAAGGGCCCTTCCTCCCTCTATTTACCACCTTTGCGACCTGAGAACACTTCCATACACTCAAAGGTCACCAGCACCACCAATACACACAAATCTTTGAGCTTTGGGCAAGAGACTTGAAAGGAGAGAACTTCTTGAGTGAGGTTGAATCAAGTGAAGCCAAAGCTTGTTACTCTTGGTGATCGTGATCACCTAGACGGCTGCGGTTGTGCCTTCCGCGAGCTCTCCGGAGATTGTGGGAGAAGCGGAGGAAGGCCTTTACGAAGGCGTTGTGCGCGGTTTGAGCTCACCGTTTCTGAGTGGAGAAGAGCATCAAGAAGAGAACGCTTGATCTTTGCGAAGGTCAAGAGTTAGCTTGATTCCTGCGGGAATCACTTTGCCAACCCCTCTCCTTGCGAGGAGCCTGCGAGAGCAAAGCCTTGTGAGGGGCACACGAGGATTAGGGGGGAGTCGCAACTCCTCGATACCTCAGGAAATGATTGTTGTGTCTTGTCTCTTCTTGCTCTCTTTACTTTCCGCAATTTACATTCCTAGTCTTGCATGTTTGGCTCTAGGTTGCAAAACTTTTGTATCGTGTAGAACTTTAAACACACTATTTAGGCACTAGGGTGAATTAGGACTTGATCGGTAGGATTTAATTTCAAGTTTTGAAATTAGAAATCCAATTCACCCCCTCTTGGACATCTTGATCCTTTCATGATGGTCCAACCGGTTCAATTTTGTAGGGTTGGACATTCTAGTCCTTGTAACTTTTCAACCACCTGGCCAACTACATGTTACTGTAGATAAGTTCAACCCTTAGTATGACATAGTGTCAGGCCTTCTAGTCCATTCTAGTTGAATGCGGTCCAAATATAGCTGTTACAAACCCTAAAGGTCCAAAGCTTCATCTAACCTACTAGGGTCAGACCTTTTGGTGCATGTAGCACTTGGCCAATTGGAAATTCACTTTCTTCCCTATTAGGGTATGAAGGAATTTCCAAGTTTCCATACCTTTTGCCAAAATGATCTAATACATAGTCCGACCTGCTATGGTCAGACCATTCAGTCCATGCAAGAGCAAATTGAGAATCACCGAGTTCAATCCTTGGCTGTGAAACGGTCTGACCAATTCATTTTTCTAGGATTAGACCGTCCAGTCCTTAGAGAACTTTCATGAACTTGATTTTCTTCAAGTGTTTGAAGTTGAATTTCATTTTAGATTTCAGATCTTGATCACTTTGTATTGAGCTATTACTTGGGACTTTAAGCTTGTATGCATCCAAACTCGACATCTCTGAAGTTCAAACTACTAGCCTTGGACCCCTTAATAGTGCGGACACTAGAAAATTATAAAGCCCTATCTAAGAAAGGATCCTTCGTCACCTTATGATCCATGACTCTGGAAGAGTCCTTAGCCTTCAAAAATTTCATAAAAACCAATCCTCAATGAGCGACAATGGCGGAGGTGCAAATTCAGTGAGAACATGGACAAATTCAATCCTCCTCCTTCTGGACTCACCAAAACAACCAAAAGGACAAACACCATACTTGGTTTAACAACATCATTGTTGCTTCTCTTTTCCATAGAAGTTAATCTACACAAGCAATGATTTAAACAAATGTAGAAATCTGCATCCTAGGTGTAGAATCATCGGGGTGTCTAACTCAAGATGAGAGATAGGTGAATTTGGTCACTAATTGCATTCTTTAAACCTAGGGCTCAATCTAGTGCATAAGATAAACCTAGAACATCGTACATATGCTAGTTATCACTAAGGTTTATCTATGTGATCCTCAACTTACCCGAAAGACTCTCTATAGCCAAACCTAACCAACTAACTAGGCAAAGTATAAATGTTGTCGTTAACAAACCTGTAGCAAAGTAGCACTTGATCTCCATCAACTGGACTTCCATCTCCCCATGATAAAAGATTAGTGTGGCTGATATAGTTTTATTTGGTGGCTAAAATATTTAATCCAATCTATGGTGATAATTCTAGAGAGACATCTTATCGATGCAGTTCACTAGGGAGATTATAGAGATTGATCTTCCTCTTGCGACACAAGCAAAGGTAGGATCTATCGACGCTAGTCTGTAGCTCTAATTACCATGTAGAAAAATTCTAATTGATTGTTTCTGGTTGTTTTCTACCTGTTCTATATTTTGAGTATACCGATCGACATGCCATATATATATGGATACATATGAGGGTATTTAGACCTATTCTATATCTATCTATAGTTTGGATAAAACTCTGTTATCTCTAATGAAGGGTGGACCGTCGCCTAAGAAGGGGGAGGGGGTGAATTAGGATTTCTAAAAACAAGGCTCTCTAAAAACTACAACTACTAAGCAAAACCTATGTAAAGTAAACTAGCGATGTGCACTAAGGTTTTGCTAAGTGTTGCTACTTCTACCGTGGTCAATTCTTGCAACCTAGTTTTACCTAGAAACTAACCTATCAAGCTAGTTTAGGAATGTAAGCACACAATTGCAAGAATGTAAATATGGAAGCTAAATGATAGGTAGAGAATGCAAACTCCCGATGACGATATCGGCGATGGCACAAAAGGAAGACACGACGATGTTTTTTCCAAGGTTCGGGGAGGCCAACGTGCCTCTACCCCCTACGTCCTCGTTGGCGCTCCACAAAGGGCTTTGCTCTTGTGCAATCCTCAAAGGAGTGTAGTTTTGTGTCGAGACTATGGTGTTGGTCATGTCTGTGAAATACTGTTCCACAATAATCCATAGTAAGCAATTTATGTGACTGTACAAAGATGTTGGCACTTGTCAAATCCTGGGATCCTTTGTGAAGAAGAAATATCTGGACAGAGTTAGGTATTTCTTGAACTCGCTGAAACATAATGTTGAGCTAGGTTGGGGGGATGGTTAGTTAGCGTGACAGTTTTAGCGAAGTTAGGTGATGAGGAGGTTCGCCTTCTTTTGCTATGTTGCGCTGTAATGCTGACTGGTCTGGCCATCCTTGTTTTGTTTTGAGTGTGGTGTAGAAAATCAAGTCTTTCGGTTGTTTCTCAGAGGGTGGTCTGTTTCGATCTATGTTCTCAAACTTGTAAATCCAGTATCCCTAGTGACAAACATTTTAAGCTTTCAATAAAGCTGGGCCCTGGCCTGTTTTTTCTACAAAGGTCTGCTATGACATTAATATTGTTACATAATTTGCTTAGTAAGATAGGCTACTATACAAATTTTTTGACTAACTATGATCCAGACATCCAGTAATGCTTGAGTGATATACAATTAATTTGTAGGTTGAGTGATATAATAAATGTTAATTTGTGCATTTCTCTTGCGTATTAGATCTTAAGAATGCACAATTCTTACAACTGCCAAAAAGTAACTTAGCAAATGGATGTAAAATTTTGTTCTATCTTTACATATTCACACTACCTTAATTACACTGTATATTTGCTCCCCTTTTTTGTTCTTTACTTGAGGGCAAATAAAACATGCCGTGTCTTTGAAGAAACCAAGATGGCACCAAACTAGCCAAATTTCGCCAAGTAGTACTGCCAGCAGTTAGACCTGTATCTGCTTGCGTGGCTAGAAGGCCGGCCTTTGGAGGTCACACTAATTTCTGATACTCTCCAAGCGCCCATATAGGAAATATGTTGCGATAAACCATGTAGCACAAGGGGCCATTTTTCAAGAAACTTCCGATCATTTCCTACAGCACAATAAACGAACTGTTAGCAAATGAGTACTGGCTATTGAGCAACAATAGATCTTTGGATACAGACGTTTTACATGGTAACTAGAATTGGGAAATTCCTATAACAGTATAAGGGAAAATAACTGTTTTTTTGGGGACAAATATCATACTGGCAGTTTCAAGTTATCTTGTGAATACTTTTGAAGCAGTGGTAAATTATGAGAAAATATCAACCACATATGTCCATGGAACATCTTTATTATTCGATTGCGCTTAACAACATTTTATAGGGAAGGTCAAGAGTAAAAAGTGAATTCTATGATACATAATGCATCACAGCACCCACCTCCTGTGGAAAGTCACCATCGCTGAGCTGCGTGCTCATGATAAATCTTGCTGCTTTTTGCAGTGGTATGGGATCTCTTTCAGCCTAAACTTGGAAAAAGGTTTGAAATTAAATACTTCAAAAAAATGGATATGTACCTTTAAAGTAGTACAGGTTGATTAAATTAGTTATGTCAAATATGCTCCACCTTAGTTGCCCAATAAATATTTTGTTGTGTCAAATAAGTAATCACCTGTCCAGCTTTCATGAGGGCCAACATTGCCCAAGCAGTGTTCACTACATGTGACTTCTCCCCATCCAGATTGGTGTATGCCTGTTTATAATATGTAAATGTGCACAGTATCATGGATTGCAGCAAGGCAAGACAAAGTCTAAGAAAAATAATCTTCAGCACAAATACAGGTGTAAACTTTCTTTTTGTTTTCTTGAACATGCGGAAAATCTTTGTATCATTTCATTAAGAAGAAAACAAAGTACAGGGGAGCGGGAGTAAACTCCCAATCCCCCACAAACATAGAACAACCCTTAACAACACATCCTCAATCTATCTCTTGAAGGTAAAACCAAGAGCGAACATGGAAACAAACAATGGAGACTCGAGCTACCTAGGGACAAGGTCCCAAGGGTCAACTGTCCATGGGGTAAGTGACCTAGCAAGCAGCTCCTGGACCCCCTAAAGCTCCAGCCCAGCACCATAAAAGGCTCTCATTTGCCATTTTTTGCAATACCGTTATGACATTCGGGCTTGTGCCATTGAGGACACAATCATTTCGATGAATAATGTTTCAGAAAGCAAAAGATGCATGAGGTTTTTAACCAGCAAAATGTTCTGCTTTTGTATTTTCCATCATTCAAGGTACACATGGAATTATTGGAATGACATATTAGAACAAGGTCACTAAAGAGTGGATATGGGTGTGGAAAACACTGTTTCCGCACTATACATAGAGTGGAAAAACACTGTTTGCGCACTGTAGACAGTACGGATGCACTATTTGGTGACCTTGGTCTAACAGCTCGGGTTTTTGTAGCCATGCAATTGCAACATTTTTTAACATAAATATTTCACCTATTATATTGGTTGTTCTACTTTCTCTAGATAAGGCTGATTGTGGGCCATTTGTTTCTCTCGACACCTGGTGTTGCCCATGAAGTTACCATCCGGTTACGAATTCGTACAGAATGCAGTGTTTGTTTGTCTATAAATATTCCAAAGTTTGGCTGAAATACCATCACATCATGTTTCCATTGAGCTGATGTGTTGGTTGCTCTAAGACCTAGGAAGCTACAGTCTATTTACGTTACCAAGCATCCCAGAAATGACTACCTTGGTTCTGGATGAAAGATGACTCTCACCCCATCCACCATTCCTTTGCTGCTTTGATAACAGAAACTTACAGGCCTTCCGAATACAGATGTTGTTACCATAACTCTGTCCAACAGCTGATAGACCCTCGATAGCAAACCATGTGCCATATGTGAAACAAATACCCCAAGATCCAAACCTGTAAAACAATTTATTGATCAATGGTTATCTATTTCGCAATTTTGTATGAAGTTTAGCAATATTTTAATGCAAGTTTTATGGTGGTTGGAAAAAATTAGAGCCGTTCATCGAGTTATATCCAACTGTTTAAAAATAGGAAGTACTAGAAGGTACTAAAAAGGTGGAACTGGTACTAAAAAAAGGTAGGAGCGGTACCCATATAGGGTTTTTTTTTTAATTCGCTAAAGGCCTTATTGGTAACGACCAGTAAAAATTCAATTGGAGAGATACCTCCTGGTACCGGCAGTAGGGGCGACTCCAGGGGGGATGTCCCCCCTAATCCTCTTGATTTTGTAAAAGATCATCTAATAATTTTGCTAACTTAATGCTAATCTAGTGTATATATAATGTGTCCCCCCCCCCCCCTATATTTTCATTCTGGCTTCGCCCTAGGCCAGCAGGTACTTTTCCAACCACCGCAAAACACTTCATATTTAAAAATCTAGTGCACATATCCCTGATTTTATTTAACTATGATCCTGTCTAGTTCGTTTTGCTGTATAAAAGATAGCAATTTTTGGTATTCTGATTAATGGCTGTTTTCTTGTTCCAATTCTGGATGCTTTGAAATTTGCAAATTATGGCAAGTTGATACTTCTCTGTGTTGTTTTGGGACTAGGTACGTCAGTTGTGCTCAGCTATCCTGGGAATTATTCTGGAGATTTAGGTTTAATATTGTCAAAATAAGAGTGATCTGAGAAAGAGTAAATGTGCCAAATTGGAACTTTTCTCTGCTCATGTTTAGGAGTACTGACCATGATCCATCATCATTCTGTAACTTTTCAATGAATGCAGTAGCTCTCCTAAGGCATTGATCTATTTCATCTTTTCGATGCCCAGGGTACTTCTCCCGAAACAATGCTAATGCTTGGATGACTGATGAGGTACACTCGACATACCTGCAGTATGTATGCATGTTATTATATAGTCATAGTAGAGCTATTGCTAAGAAGGATGTAAAATTCTTACTGATGTTCCACCATGATGTCTGCATATATCTCTGTCATGTTAAAAATCTGCTAGGAAAAAAGATCCAAAGTGCCAATATTCAGTGCTCTATTGCTGTAGAAATAAATATTGTGTTCTACTCCCCCTATTCCAAAATAAATAGACTTCTAGAATTGTCATAAGTCAAACAATCTTGGTTTGACCAACTTTGTAGAGAAGAAGACCAAAATCTATGACACTAAGCAAGTACACTATGAAAATATATTCCATGATGGATTTCATGGAAATAATTTGGCAACATAAATATTGATGCTCTTTTCTATAATCTTAGTCAAAATTGTAATAATTTTCTTCGGACAACTTTAGAAGGTGGTTTATTTGGCAAGGAGGGAGTATAATATTAGTGTTCTCAAGGCAATATTTCCCTTTGTTTCCAATCTAATTATGACAGGTAATGAATTCATCTCAATAGTGAGATCTTTTACATTTGGCCAGAATGTTTTGGAAATTTCACCATTAAATGGGTTCAGACTGGAAATGCTGGTTATTTAGCTCCATATTGACTTGGGCTCCACCTCCATGTGAGTCTTTCATATGGTTGGCTGCTCTGAAGCGGTGCTGGACGGCGGACAGGTTGGCTCACCGGGGGCTTCAGCATCCTGAGAGCTGTCCATTGTGTGGCTACGCAGCACATACCGAGGCTTTTTCGTAAAGGGTTTAACTCCTTGGTAATTTTGGTGGCTTGGTGTATCTGGAAACATATAAATGGTTGTGTTTGAGGGAGCCTCGCTCACCTAGTTTTGATAGCTTCATGAGAAATAGGAGGCTAATTTTGGTGTATGGCGGGAGCCAAAGGGCTCTGTAGCCTATGGCCATAGGGCTCCCTCCTTGATGTTGGTCGTATGCTAGTCTTTATGAGGTGTTTTGCCCTGTTAGGGGTTGTAAGAGTCGCGTAGACTCCTTTTCTTCTTAATATAATGATACACTGCATGTTCGAGAAAAAAAAAACTTAACTATGAATCTAGAAGTTAAAATTTATTTAAAGATGACAAATAAATTACAAGCTTGCTTTCAATGTTATATCATTCCTAAGCATTCTTTGCCATGAGTGAAGAAACATCAAAGCCCTACAGTTCGCGGTTCACCTACTATGTTTCCAAAGTAAGAAAGTCTGAGCATACTTGTGATCATTATTACATGAAACTCAGGTTTCCAATCTCTGAAGCAAAACAAAATCAGAAACGGTGTATTATTCTATTGTAATGCCATGGTGGTGAACAGATTCAGTTATAAATGGAGCAGGAACCAAGACCGTACCTCCATCCATGGATATGTGCGAGCTAGCTCCCAAGTTCCATAGCCACCATTTGGGTTCTGCATCAAATTCAGTATTACATAGCAACTCTCAGTTTTTCTTTTTTCAACCAAAATACTGTTAGTTAATTCAGCACCTCTACTTTATATGCTAAAAACTAATATCTATTCATTTTTTATTTGATTGTCTGGAAATTAATCTTTGGCTTCTTATTTTCTGAACTATATTCTGTTCAAACTTTCATCTTAACAGTTTGCATATATTGCTTGAAGCATATTTAATCATTTGCTAAAGAAGAAAATATGCATCATTGCATTTCTAGTGTACTAGTTTCTAGTTCACTTAGGCTTAATGCTATTAGCAGCTCTATATAACTACTTCCATTAATTGCTGAACTCTACCATGAAACAATATTTCTTCAACTATCTGGAACCTTTCTAATGGCAAAGTATAGATATGTAATGCAAACTAAAGTAGTTCGATACCTGTAAGGATAATAATACGTTCACTGCATCATGTAGCCGGCAGGTTTCTATCTGATCACATCCAATGTCCAATGAAAATTTTGACAGAAGTAACAAAACCTGAAGCCAGAAAAAATATGTTATATTCTGTTCATAGTTTGATACTTTTTATGTTTGGTTTGAGTTTGGCAGTGATGTGGTGAACTATAATGACATTGAAAGAAGGTGTAGAACCTTAAGAGCTTCTGCTGTGCAATCTGAAACTTGCCACCCTTGATCTGCAACCTGGAACCCCCATCCTCCTTTAGATATGTGCCGGTACTTTCTGCTGAAGTCACCAGAAGGATTGTCCATGATCTTAAAATTTAAGTTAGTAGAGTTAATCAATCAACTCAAAAGGAACAGAGTTAATAAAACTTCAATCCTGGACAGCAATACCTGGGAGTCTTTTATAAAATCATGTGCTTTCTTGAGGGTACTTCTATATTCTTCTGCAATGTTACATGCTAATATTGCTTGGACTGCAAAAGCAACATCCCATAGCTGACCGGCACAGACCTTTGGAAAAATTGTGATAAATAAATATCAGCACACGAGGTTTGCAGCTTGAGAGTGCCTTGTAAAAAGAGGGATAGAGAAGTATGCTTAATATACCCGCACTTTCATGCCATCTTCACCAACCCAAAGGAAATCAGCAACTCTAGCCAAATGGCACTTGAATGCATCTGAATTGGATTTTTCAATCCAACAACACAACATGGATAATGCCTGTAATATTTACTCTTAGTAAGGCCGTTTTTTAACGTAATTGTAAGGGCGTTTGCCATATAAATTTGGTATCTAAAATTTGAATGTCCATTAATGCAATAATATTTTCTAAAATTTGTACTGTACATCTTCCTTCCAACTTGTGTTTTCATGAAGTGAATGATTGGCGAAGTCACGTTGAAGTTAGGGTTGTAGATGCACCCCCTCCTAATTGTAAAACTAGTGGTCATGAGTAAAATTTCACCATATATGCACCCTGCACGGTTGAAGTCTATGCACCCACAAGGTAGATGCACCTCCTCTAATATGCTTTAGCTTTGCCACTGACTGTATACAACGGTGGAAGTCCTTCCATCTATTTTTTTTGTGGTCAAGCATAGGATTAGGTCCATACATTTGATTATAAATAGGGATACAATATCAGTTCGAACTTATTTGGTTCTCAACCTTGATCCCCTACCATAGGTCACATTTGTGCTGCCCCCCCCCCCCCCCCCCCCCCCCAAACACACATGCACGCACAACTGTATGCATAGTAATAAGAGCTTTGTTATAGTGATTGAAATGCGTCAACGGCAATTTCTGGTACCTTTTTCCATTGATTTTTTTGCTAATTGTTGATTTGAGAAGGGAAATAAAAATATTATAGAGGTACTGGACCCACCTATTTAGTGTCTTCTATTTTAAACCATTAAATTTCCTTGATGAACATTTCTCATTTTCTTCAACCGCCATATAACTTTTATAACAATAAATAATGCTCAAGTCCTGGACATACATACATACCCAGAGGTGCTTTTGTCTGATTTATCCATTTATGGATTCATAAGCAATGAATCTTGCAAACCCTTAAAATTTGCGTCTTTTGGACTGACTCCAACATTTTTTCCATTGAATTTTTCTCCCTTTTCTTTGTTCATTATTCAGTTGCAACCATAGGTGTTTTAACACTATATAGAGACTGGTACACAGGGACGCTTATAAAGCAAACCGAGTCAATGACTGATGCAATTTTTGCTGGGCATCAAAATTCAGCACGATTTCAGTTTACCCTTCATGTAAGCAGGTATTACAGTTTCTTAAAGAAATTAAAGAAAGGAACTGCCAATCAGTGACTAATACACTATTCAATATGATCTTATTTTCTATCGTGGTGTCCAAATTTTTCCTGTGAGACGTTTTGAGAAGACAGTCAAGACACAAATATCCTACCTTCTGTGCAGCACCAATGCAGATATATTGAGAATTCTCATCTTCATATTTCAAGAACTCGTCAATTTGTTTAAGGGCCTTCTTTCTCATGAAGGAAACTGGCCAACATGTGAGAAAAGGTTCACCAAAATTGTAAAGGCAATCGGATAGACACTCCTGTAGCCATGTATGTGGATTATATACATCTTCCTGCATTTGAATTTCTTATGTATTTCAGTTATTCTGAAACAAAAACATCTGACAAAATAAACATGCTGACATGCTTCTGGGTTGAAAATTTGAAATGCCTCGATGTCTCTGATATCTTTGTTTGTATTACGATATAGGAAATAACAAGACATTTTAACGTGAAGAAAGCATGTGAGCATTTACATGTATAGAAATGACCAATCTAAATATGTACACCCAAACAATTTGATTAAACATTATTTTTATACCTACTTTATCTTATCTGAAATCATATAGAATCCTTGCAAATTTGTGCTGGATGTTCAACTGCATCTATACTGTAAAGTTCAAAAAAGAAAAGAAAAAGAAAAAGAAAAACTAACCTTAGCACATAGTTTGCGAGCTTGCTTCCAGTCAATCTTTTTATAGGGATGAACATGTAGCTCTGCCCTTAATGATATAACCAATCTCGTTATGGGGCCGACAAATTTCTTGCCATATAAATAGGACATAGGAATAAATGCCATTCTAAAGTGACTCCACAATCGTCCTGCATTTGGAAGGAAACTAAGGAAATGTTAAAAAAAATTGTCCTTTACATAATATTACAGATCTTAAATAATATAAAACACATTATTTACATAATGGATGTGACAGGATAATTATTTTAATAGTAGATTGTGAAATTTACTAAACAGATAGATTTACATCAGATTATTGGCAGTCATGGTGATCAACTACATCAACTGTCAAGATATTTATGTTTTGAGGTACTAGAGAATATCAGTATACAAGGAAGTGTTGATTCCCAGCTGACTTGGTCCATGCAAAATGGTTCTTGACTTCTCATAGTTGATTTGCTCAACAGGGCCCGTTTAGAATGCAGGAACTTTACATGAATTGTACAGAAATTGTACAGGTTGAGTTTTATAAGAAAAACACAGGAACGGGGAAAAACTCCCGCATTCCAAACAGTGCCTAAAACTAACATGGACTATGTCAAAGAAAATCTACCTGGTTGAATAGGAACCAATGACGGAAGAAGAAACAATTCAGGGGGGATAGGATTTACACCTGACCATTCAAAAACTCCAAGCACCTGCACTATCAGGTATGCATTTACAACAAAGAGTATGAGCTTTGAATAAATGGTTGTTTTTATAAATTTTTTTGTTATTATAGCTGATTTATCGAAACCAATGTCATGCTTCCAACAATTATTTTGGTCCTTTGAGAAATCTTCTGTCCCATTTTACAATGCTTTGAATATCTCAATGGCTATACTGTTTAGCATTTGATATATTATGCCATTAAAGGATTAGCCAGTGTAAGTCCCAGATTCGCACCAGATAGGTGTGCAATATTTGTAAATTATAAATAAGCTAAATTAATTAAATTTCTTCTGCAAAATGAGGGAGTATGTGGACAAATATTCAACTGAAAGAATTGTTACCGAGAGCCACACTTTCCCCAAGATTGGTATCATTGTTGCACCACCATGGTCATGTATCCATTTTCTTGCTTTAGGCATGGACATATCTGGTCCATCATCGGCATTCTCACCAAGTAGCCTCAGAGCAGTATAGTTGAGAGCCGTGCTAAGCATGGAGCTTTCACCTTCTGCATGTAGCCCCCATCCTCCATCTATGTTCTGTTTCACATGATTAGTTTAATCACTTGTTGACTTATTTTTGGAATATTTTAGACGTTTCCTCGTAATTTCTATGCAAATTTGCAGCTTACCTGACGGTTGTATAGGTAACGACAAATCTCTTTGCAGTGTTCTGACGATAGTGTAATACTTAACGACTCTGTGACATATAGAACTATAATCTGTAGAAAGCAAGGAAACATATGTGAATTTGAAGTAAAAATGACAATGATGATGTTGCCATAGTTCTTACCATGGTTGCTGTGGTAAACAATGGCCCTGGAAAATCCCCTGGCCAGTGCCCGTCGTGTGCTTGTATTGCTGAGAAGTAATTGAGCGCCTTTCTCAGTGTCTCCAACACCGAGACAGAGTTTATATCGAAGGGAGATTCATCTTTTGTTTTCTGCAGATCAAGACTGAAGTTGTTCTTCTTCGCTAACTGTATAAAAAAATGATTCAGGTGGCATTTCAAGAGGCTAAACTGTAAGTACACATACCATCATATCAAGATGACAAGATGTGTGCAATAATCTTACTTGGAGTAATTTTGTTACCTGCATGCGAGCCAAAATATCGGAGCTGTGTCTCATTTGGAACCTGTTCCTATGGAATTGTTCCCGTGCAGAGTCAACAGCGTCCCTCTCTTCGTTTGATCCAAAATTTTGATCAAACTCCCATGTTTCTCTTCCGATGTGACTGTTGCCGCTCTTGAGCCATGGCCCACCCTCAGCAATCTTGAGCTTCCACATATTCTCGACAGCTGAAAAGGTATTCTTTGTTTCTGCTTCTACCCTGAAGATGTGTTACCTGCTGCCAAAAAAAAAAAAGATCTGTTTTGAGATTACCTATCTGTTCGGACTTCGGACTGATCATACATAATAATGCTGTCTACTAGTAGTATATTATTTTACGCTTCAAAGTTTTTTGCTAGTTTCTCCCTGCAGCACGGCTACTAGGTGTCACAAGGCTGTCTGTTTGCAGTGGAGCTGTTCTCTTTTCCCTGGCAAAAATGCAGTGTGCTGACTCTAATTTGACATAGCTGACTATTTTCAGATTTTTTTAGATAATGGAAACAAAAGTTCCCGGCTTCATCTCCACAGGTGGAGAATCAGACCAAACTTATTACAAGCACACACCTCCCACAACGTAGCAAAAAGGTTCGTCACACAGTACAGAAAACCAACCAAAGCACTCCAAGAACTCAAACATAACCAATCCTAACTGGAACTTGCCACCCAAACGAATTAAAGACTCTCAACGCCACCAGATGGCAACAATTAATACTTGACAATAGTATTTCTGGAGTGTTGTTTGACCTTGCTTTGACGTACACCGTCGGATGCAATTTGTTCTCCTACAAATACAAAATGGTTCCTTGATTGTTCTAGCTCTTCCTGGAAGTAGCCAAGAGTGGAAAATGGTTAATCATCCCGCATCATGCATGTAGCTGGTAGAAAGAAAATCCACATACTTACAGGATGTGAATGTGATGAAAACTGTCAGAAGAGTAAGAAGAAGCTGCAGCTGAGAGCCTGGTGACGGCGTGACGTGCACTGCCAATCAGAGGCTGTTGATCGAGCCCCCTATTTATCTATATCCCCTGGGAGGTCATGTAGAACCCATGAGCACATCGTCGAGTTGCGCGACGTGCCACGGAATGTGTCTCCCATCCTCTCCTCTCCTGCACAGCCACGGATCGAGGGAGCCGTGCAGGAGGGAGCTTGCGTGGCAGCTGAGAACCCGGGGGAAATGGCTTATGTGTGCGCGCGCCTGACCCTGCTCATGCGAAGCCACAGCTTCACTGCTTCAGCTAGCGCTCCTGCCGTATTCCTGGAGAGCCTGTATCGCTGGTTGTCGTGCTCCATCACAGGAACTGCGTGCCATGGGAGAGAGACCCAGTAGTCTGTAGGTGAGCCCCAGGAAACACAAGGTTTCCCCATGTGTTATATCTACAACATAACAGTTTTTGTATGCTTAGTTCCAACCTATTAACAATAGCCTACAAAGTTAATCTAGAAAAGGCAAAGCATTCAATACAAGTACTGTGCAAAAAAAAAAAAAAACTAATACAGCATTGGCAAGCTCTACCAACATTAGGATCACCCAAGACTTACAAGCTCCACATGTTTAACTCTTGGTGCACGCAAGCGGAAGGTATGTAAACCTCATCTAACTATAGGCTACCACGTAAAGTAATGTGTGCAAAGTGGCCTAAATTAGCATTGATATCTAGGCCTTGTGCTAATTGTCTTAATCTTGATGAAGCTATGAAATATCGGACTTCCTCATCCATGCTTTAATTCTTTGGTGTTTTGAGTCTTCCTATCTTCATTTGAGGTGTTACCAAGCACATCACCTTGCATCTTGTTTTCTGCCAAACATTTTTAATCATCATGTTGTCATTCGACACCAAAATCAAACTCATGGCCTGAGTTTAAGATGAGGTGGTAGCAACGAAATTGAAACCACATCACACTCCTGTCACCCGAACTGCATGTATACGACGACTATTCCCACTAGCACTGGGAGATGCCAGATTATAATCAAACTAGTGTGACCTCTACAGGCGAGTTTAAATTCAACTTAACTTTGGACCCATTTGGAGCGCGGCCCAACAGGAGTATAATTTTTCGAATGGAATTTGCGTGTTGTTCCATCATTTAAAAAAACAACCATAACCTACGAACAAGCCATGCGCTTCATGGAGCAGCATGCGTTTCAACTGCGGCTAGTTTCTGGTCCTGTCCCTTCTCGCACCTGAAATGGCCGGCCAATTTGTGCCACATTTTGCAGATCAAATGTGGACATGAGAGGTTAATGGCCACAATCGCTACCTGCGATTGAAAAAGAATTGTTTTTTCACTGAGTGAGTGCCCTCCTTTCAGGGACAACAATTCAGCTTCGTTATGATCACAACAGAACGAGCATTTTCATACGGCGAAAGAGAATGGCATCTTCAACAATGGGTTACAATCAATCAGCTTAGCTAATGATTTAAATTCCAAATAAATGACTGACCGAATAAAAGAAAAACAATCAATCAGCTTAGCAAATGATATAGAATTCCAAACATAAAAATTAACTGAACAAAAGTAAAAGATATATTGATGTACTTGCATGACTTTTTTCCACAAAATGCACAACAAATTACTTCATGGGTTCCTTTTTGGCAGAAAACTTTCACATTGATCTGCTCATGACTTCAGAAGATCATGAGAACAACTGAACAAGCATGACTCCTAGATCGAAAGACATGTCCTTGCATCCCAGAGAAGTCACATGTAGACTCTTATGGTGCAGATTTTAAAATCAGTTATTCGTTGTCTGTTGTTGTCATCATTTATGCTTCCAGTTGTGGAGCGACATCCTTCTCATCAGATAAGTAATCTTGCCTGCAAATGAGATCGACAAATAGACCATGTGACATTCTCACTCGGCAAATCAATGACAACATGACATTTTTGTAGGCTTGGCTTCAGGGCATACCTTATCTTCCGTGAAAGCTGATATAGGCCTGTGCCGGCCATTGCAACGTTCACACTGAAAAGGTTCCAGTTTTTCTGTAACGGTACAACATTCCATGGCAATCAGATAAGCATCAATTAACACTCAAAGGCTACTAGGTAAGCAGCAATCTACTGGCAAAACAACATGAAAGGACAGCAATACAACTCAGTTTAAGACAGAAATACACAACATGTGGATTATTGACTGACGAAATATGATCTCTTTTTAACACGAACAAAATCAAAACAAATTATATAAATAATTAAAAGTTTGGGTGGACTGTTAAGAGTCCAAACTCCTAAGAAGGATTGTTCTTTTCTGAGATGAGTTTTGGAACATGTGTGAATGAAAAGGCACAATGGGTATCAAGATTCTACAAGCAGCTGCATATCAACACTACATTGCAGCGCGGATTAGAAAATACTCCCTCCATCCCAAATTATAAGGGGTATCACTTTGTATGTGTCAGTGCAAAATTATAGAACCAATGGACAAGTATCAGGTACTGATTGCTTACCGGTGTGATAACCAAGCTGTACCTTGACCAAATGAGTCCAGTGCAAGCAACAGCTAAAGGTCATGTGAAAGAGTAAGCATACCAGAATTACACAAAAATGCACTGTAACTATGTTATGTTATCTGAAATGCAGGGGTACAACATAAACTGATTGGATTGCTTAGACATACCAACTTGCTGCGGATAAGATATATTTTCAGGTGGCTTAGCAAAGTCAGCTATGTTGGCAATGCTGATACCCCATTTGAATGTGGGCGCCCAGAAATGAACTGCAATGAAGGTCAGCTTTGAAGTCACAGATTGCTGGGACAATTTGTTAAGTGCAACATGAATCACATTATTGACAAATGAATGCAAAGAAGCATGGGGATTTATGTTGGAGCATTTTTTGCAATTTTGCAGTACAAAAGCAACATTAAATTCCCAGCACAGGCCAGTGTCATATCAAATACTATAAAGAAAGAAAGCAGATCAGGCATGGTTTATAACTTTATATTGAAACAGGCACGAGTTACGAAGACATCTTCACCAGTCATTATACAGTTTGTTTCTGTGCAAGATCAAACTAAAGATGACAACCATGATCAGTAATGACAAGCCGAACATTACACAAAATGGAGATGCTATTGTTTACTGTACAAGGAGAAAAAGAAAGAAATATTAGAGTAAAAAAATAACTAACTGGTTTTGGGGCCAGCGGGATGGTTCCAAAAGGCCTGAAGCTTTGAAGCAGCCATTCAAACTAGCGCACAATCCCCTGTTCCTTTCGAGTGATTTCACACAACTAATTCTTCTGTGGTCCCCCCTGCAAGCAGAAACCAAATAACATCGGAGAGCCCTTCATCATCATTCAATAACGAACATTTCAACAAATTAAATATGCCATCGACGGACCTATACTCCTAGTAGCAGGCATAGGGAAAAGAAATCCAGGACATAACCATACAACAGAGTGATATAAACAGGTGGCTATAGACAGGTCAAATCCACACAATTTAAATGCCGCCCCAATACTGAAATAACAGGATACAAGAACCCAGAACAAATCCCAATGTGAACGGTCAATAAATCCCACTAACAGTGCCAAGCCAACAAGATTCCCGCAGTTTTACACCTTGAGACATTGCTCAGGTTCAACGAACAAGTGACAAGCTTCATGCGAAAGCGAAACATGTTATGGAAACAAATCTGGCCCATAGAGAAACACACTGAATAATAGTATATCAACCGAGACAGAAACTAGGAGTATGGACAGCCATCCAAGCACAGCTAATATCATCCTTAAACACGTACATCCGAGGGCGATTCAGTGGCAGTCTCATTCTCATCATATTTGGTACGAGCAGAACAGCCCGGGCGGTCCACACATGTTAATTCCACAAAAAAGTCAAGGCGGAACAGCTCTGCGCAAGAACCGGCGGTAGCAGACACTGCGATTCCCCCCAATTCGGAACGCCACGCCGCACACCTAGGGATCAGGGGGCGCTGCAGCGCTCAGACTGAAATGTTGAGGGGAACAAGGCCCTACCGCAACAACCGGACCGAATCAAAACTACCCGCTCACCCACCCACCCCGTCCAGCAGGAAACCAAGGTTAGGGCTCGGTCGCCGTCGCTCAGAGGAGCAATCGAAGCCGCGCGCCGCCGGAGCGACCGGCGCAGACCGCGCCTGTCCGCCCGCGCCGAACCCGACACAGACCAAAACAGTGGGGGAGGAGGGAAGGAGAGGGGAGGGGGAGGAGGCTGGGTTGCTTTACACTTGCTTCGCCTCCGGCGACGGCGGCGGAGGAGCGGGTCAGCGAGGGGGGCTCGTGCTCGGTCGGGGGGTTTGCAGCGCCGGTCTCCCTCGGGAATCGATCTGCGGGTGGGGACGACGGGACGTGGGGTTGTTGAGGGCGAGCGGCGGTGGGGCCCGCTGGCTACCCTTTGCATTGTGTATTCCTCCATCTCGCCAGCCCATACGAATCAGCCGTTGGATCGGTGAATGACGGACCAGATGGATCGGCCGCTCAAGCCGGGGACCGCAATGGACCAGTTCGTTTGGCTTTCGTCTTCGTCCGCGCTCAAGACAAAATGGTGCAGCGACATTTTGTCTCTGGCATTTTGACCCATCTGAATTATCGAGTCACGTCGGATTCGGATCTTTTCAAAGACAGCGAGTCATTTCTCCGGAGGTGGAGCTCCTTCGAAACGCATGACTTCTAATAAACCATATAAATTAGAAAAAACTTAGAAATAGAGTTAGCAGGCTGATTGCAATGCTATAGGAAATGAAAACGCAAGCGAAGTGTTTAGATGAGGCGTAGGAAAAAAACAATAATTAAAGGAGAAAGATAGACACGTATAAGAGTTTTCAAGAGGTTGAATCTTATGTTAGAATTCGTCTAAAATCTCAATGCAATGAGATCCATAAGAATTGTATAGGATCGGTAAGAATTTAATTCTTTGTTCCATCCTGCAACCTCCGTCTATCCTTTATTCCAAAAGGAGGCCTTAGCTTGTGGCTACCTTATTTTAAATTTAGAGTTGGGCTAAAATTTCTCAGTTACTTAGATTTGTGCGATTATAACGTTTACAGTTTAAAATCATTGCCATTATAATTTGTTATGTACCTGATTTATGCCGAAAATTATTGGGCCAAAGGCAAGCTACTATATTAGCATGTCCCAAAATACCCATACCACATCCCTCTCTATGTCTCATTGACTCATGCGCCCCACAATTATCCTCTCCGTCAATGTTGCCACCTAGGCAACCCTTCCCTCCTAGAGCATTGCCTGCCATTGCTGTGCCTCTACTCCTTTATCACCACCACTAGCAACCCCTCCACCCCTATGTGAAGCTCCACCACCACGGCTTGGTCCCTCCACTCTCCCCCGTTGTGACTAGTCTCACTCCTCCGATGGCCTCCTGGTGGCATATGATGTCCATGGCCTTCTCCACGTCGCTTTAGTGCTCTCACTTCCACCGCGTTCTGGCAAGATGAAGAAGGCACCCCAAGCTCCACTCCTTCATCTCCTCCAAGGGCGTCGGAAGCCTAGCGCCCCTGTGGAGGCCTGTCATTGTTGGGAGAGGAGCTCTGTACCAGTAAAAATCGAAGCAGGGGGCATGGCATCATGCTCAATCTGGGTGGTGTTGCAGTACCAGTAGATGGCGATGGTGCTATATATGCTCGATCTTAGGGGCAGTGCCCGAAGATAGGTGGCAACACCATTCATGTTGTTTCATTGGTTGAATGAGGCATGAAGGAGGTGTTGGTGTGTCACCATCATCACTGCCCCGTTCACTAACCTCTGTGACAAGGGTAGGGTAGGGAAGGACAGCACCATCCGCGGTGCTCCTCCTACCTGTGATAGGATAGAAGGGAGTTTGGGGTGGAATGAGTTGGACAGGAATGGAGGAAGCGGTTGACGCATGGGTCACACGTGTTAGTAGATGAGAGCAATAGACAAACTAGGGTCATTTTGGGCTATAAGATAATATGCTACATGTGAGTCCAAAGGCAACACATACATACGTCATTGCACATCTTAAATAGAGAAATAGTTGTAATGGTACAGTTCTAAATAGGTGAATTGTAGTTGCAGTTCTCTAAACTTAGATATTTGTAACACGCAAATTTAATTAATTTGCAATTTTTAGCATGTGTCTATCTAGTGAGACCGTAAATGAAAGGGTGCCAATGTCTCGTGGGTGCATAGATGTGTGATGCGAGAGGGGCTTATACAGTGAAAATTTGGGTTTTAGAACGGAATTGACAAATTTTCTAATGAGTGTATATGCATCCACTGTGGACATGCAGCTCCCTAGATTATGATAATTTAGGATGTATAGATTAAATATACTTTAAATTGGTTGTTTGTTTCTACTTAATTTTATCTATGCTAGATTATATAATCTAGGCAGCACGCATATAGTCTCGCAGCAGCCCCATTCTACACGTAAAGTTTGTTTGACGGAGAGGTTAGCCGCCGCACTAGCATCGGCTTGCAGCAGACACATAGGGGTGTATACGTAACCACAGAGCATATATATAGATATAAATATATTACTACATGATAAGACGTCCATTCATATGACTGGTCATGTCAAATTAATTTAATTTAATTCTAATAAAAAGTTTTTTATAGTGTGTTTATTTGGTGCCATACATGTCGAATTGGTCCAACTTATTATAGTTGACTAAAAACAGATACAGAAGTTGATTTACCTTTAGTGGACAGAGCTGGTAATCTGGTATTGAATATGGTATTGCTAGGGTTCTAACATCCAATCCAGTTTACCTTGATACAACAAACTATGTACAAACTACATGCCTCACGCTTGTTTAGTTTGAAGGGTAGCGGAGGCAAAATTAAACGTGCAAGTTAAAATCTCCTTACTTCCTCAGTTGCTCCTAATCCCCTTGGCGATGGATTTGATGACCCAACAAATCCTCAATTAAATAAATCCACTATGAAATAGACTAAGAGAGCACGAGGAAATGTGAAATTGACTATTTGGAAGTTGCCAGTTCGAAAGACAAGTGCGTTGATCCTATCAATTGTTTAGAGCAAAAAGTCTATATAACTCCCTAAAATATATACTGTGGAACACATTACCGACTGAACTAAAAAACCGAATGTTTTGCAGCCTAAAGTATCAAAAACCAATCAAATAATCCCTTGAGTGGTTTTGGTGGATGGTTTTAATGAAGTGGCATGATGTGTTAAATTCGCCCTTCAAACTATTTCAATTGTATATTCTACCCCTTGATAAATTTGTATTTTTTGTTTCATCGTTACAAAATGAAGGTTAAATTTTGCAGGGTGATAATTTGGGTCATAACTTGTATTAGAAAAATAAATTGTGATTATTTTTATTTACAATTTTATATTCACTAAATTAATTTATTATTAAATATCTAACTAATAAAAAATTATGATAAAATCACCATAAATATTTCTAGCATAAGTTATAATGTTTTCCATAACCTTACAAAATTTAAACTCTAAAACTCAATTTGCACATAAAGAAATGAAAAATACAAATTTATCGAGGAGCAGAATATACCAATTGAAATAGTTGGAGGAGTGATTTGAACACATCATCAAAACATCCACCAAAACTATCCAAGAGGTTATTTGACTAGTTTTTAATACTTTATGGTGCAAAACATTCGATTTTGTAGTTTAGGAGATGATGTGTTCCACCCTATGTACTTCAGGGGGTTATATAGACTTTTTCCATTGTTTAGAGCATCTTATATTTTTATATTATTCTCAGTAAAAATTTTATTCTCACCAAAATGATCGAATACATTAGCATTTTTAGTGACAGCAAGATAATTCGAGAGCATATTATATTCTTAGATCATTCTCAATACAAGTTTCCTTTAAATGATAGAGCACATTAGCATTGTTTTGACATGACAAGATAATTATATCGAGAGAGTTTCATAAGAGGTAAGATAATTTATTCTACAATATTACCTAGATAAAAACACGTGATACTCTTAGAAAATTAAAATAAAACTCTGCTAAGAAATTTAGAAAGTTATTTGAAGCAAAGCATATCACTGATTACGTTCAGACGTGAATGGCAACAGAACTTTCTTCTGAAACGTACAATTTCTTTTGCGAGTATTATGAAACGTACATATGCAGACTAGAATTCAGTTCACACACAAGACACACGAGTCATTAAAAACCATCATCCAGCTATCGCTACAAGTCTACAAGCTTACAAAATCTGTACCGTCTCCGCATCCTTGGGCGGCATATTATTCTTTGTCTCTCGTCCGACAGTATATATCTGATTCTAACGTGTTTATATGCACATCGAAAAAGAATGAACGTGTCAAGCCTGCACACCCTGAAAACACCCAACCCAGCATTCTTCTTTTTCTTTAGTCAAGAACCTGTTCAGTCCAATCACCAATCCGGTCCTGAGCTGCAACAGATCCAGACGCTACCAGCTACAATGTACACAGACCTGGTGTAGAGGAAACAATACTGCTCATGCATGGGGGGCAGCTTACCCAAAAGATGCAGCCAGATGAGCCGAATGGTGCAAGAGTCAGCATCGAAAACGGATGACAATGCATGAGATATCATCCTTGCTCATCCTCCCTAGGGCCTCAGACGTCAACCGCTTTGCCGCTGTTTGCGGGTCCTTGGTTGACTTCACCAGATCAACAGCTTCTTGGTTCTTCATTACCTTCACCCAAAAAAATATAAAAGGGGTAAATATAAACCAGGGAAGACTAATAATTAGGAGATAAGGGTTTGGTGTGGATATCCAAATTCTGTACTATATATGGAATGTGACAACGAAAAGTGAAATTGGCAAGGAAAACACAACATACCTTCCATAATCCATCACTGGCAAGTATGACAAATTCTATACTTGAGTTTATATTTATATGCTTAACATCAGGTTCTGAGCTCAAGTGAGCCTTGAGGCTCTGATCACCAAATGCCCTTGCCACAGCAAGTTGCCCATTTACACGAGGGACATCACCTATCAGCAACTAGAAAATGTGTTAAGAAAATTTACATGGTGATTGGATAGAACAATGTCTAGAATTAGGCAACTAGATGCTTACCGGGGAATGTAGAGACAAAACCACCATGTTTTTCGATCCTCTTACGCTCATTAGCGGTATGGGGTTCATGATCCACAGTAAGCTGATCAGCAGTACCTCTTTCACACACAACAGCTCTTGAATCACCTATATTTGCTATCCACAAATCTGTACCATCAACTACAATAGCAGTAACTGCTGTTGAACCGCCTGGTCCTAGCTGTTTAGAATTTTCCAGAATATACTTGTTTGTAGAGCTGTATGCATTTTTAATTGCTTCTTGAGGGTCTGACCAAAATAGTGGCTGCAAACACCATAAAAGGGAACTGGATGAGTATCTTTGTATAGGAAATGTCACAAACTGAGATTCCATTAAAATAAAGCTTCATGTGTAAACGAAGGACACTTCATGTTTTAAACAGGAAGAGTGGAACAAATGTAAAGCTTACCTCTTTCAGTATGTTGTTAAAAAGATTAGCTTTCAAATAACTGGCAACACTATCTCCCAAATGGCCATCATAAATGGCAAAAAGACCAAGTTCATGACCATTTTCATATCTATACTCCGCAACATGGTAGTCTTCCATATCATGCCCAGATCTTCCTTCCACTAAGTGAAATCCGTGTGTTACTTTGTTGCTTGACAACTTGCTTTGTCCTTTTCCAGTATCAAGAGATGATGAACCAAGACATGCAGCACTCTTTACATTACATGTAGAATAGTAAGAAAAAAATGTTACCACAAAAGATTTATTTAAAAGCACTAGCAATTGTTAAAAGCATTGACTGAACAAAAGAAATGGATATTCAATCAAAATTATCATAAGGTTGCCATTTTACGATACAATGAAGTTCACAATGCCAAAAAGATTCGACGAATGGATATTCTAATTAGTAGTATATAATACTCCATCAATCCCAAAAAGAATGCAATCCTAGCATTTTTAAGACAGATTCCTAGTCATGAGAAATGACATGCATGCCCCCCATTTGATCATGACATGCATCTTGGAAAGGTTGCAATTAAATGCACATGCACCTTAAAAGGGGGAAAACTTGTAATTAAATGCACATGCCCTTTAGAAAAGCTACTAACATTAATGCCATGTGCTACATTCTTTCTGGGAAAATTTCAAATGCTAGGATTGCATTCCTTTGGGGACGGAGGGAGTATTGAGCTAAAAGTATTGAAGTGCTAATGGTTGTGCCACCTTCACCACACAGGCTCCCTCTGTCACTACTCTAACATCCTCACTGTGGAGTGAAAAAACATTGCTTTCACCATTATATCCCCACTACCCAATACCAGTCCTCACTTCTCTCATGCTGCAAAATTACAATCTTCATCATTAGATCCTCGCCTCCATCCAATACCAGCGGCAAAATCCACATACCAGTGCTATCCAGTCGTAGTTCGGCCACTAAAAATATCACCTAAATTAAGGTAGCATTTTGTTGAAGAGCGAGGTAGAATGGAATGATTCCGTCCCCGATTCAAGGGATGGAATGGTTCCGTCCCAAATTTCGAGCTCGGGCCCACTGTTAGTCTCTCATTCAAGTGGAATGGATGCGCTCCAGAATTTTTTTGGAATGTGCCTGTCCCGAATCTAGAGAGAATATTCTTTTTTTTGGAACCGATCCATTCCTCTGCTTTTCAACCAAACACTAGAATTGGTGGGATGGGATGGCATTCCACCCCATCCCACCAACCAAACACTACCTAAGTAACTTTGCTGCATCACTAGTTTTGCAGAAAGAGCTAGCTGGAGTAGGCAGGAAAGGCAAACAATCAAAGGTATCAGCTGAGGTAGGGCCAGTAATAGGAAGGCAAAATGGCGAAAGGGGATCGTAAATTCTGAAAGCGTAAAAAAATTCAGCTTAATCCACTTCGTCAAAGATTCATTCTATCATATAAACACCCTATCTTCTACATACTTTGTCAGTGCATCACATTTAATGGGTTCAGTAACGTTACATGGCACTCAGCATAATCTAATCGTCCCATCATAGCTCGGTGAATGAAATCCACATAGCTCCTTACCGAACATGGCACCCAGAGAGGTAGTACTACCGATGCATGCTACAGAAAGTACAGAGCTAGAACTAATTATAAAGCCCCACTTTGGCACTCCTGGCCCTGAATGATCCAAATTCCATGCCAATTGCCCTCCAAACCCAGCTCCCCCTATGGGGGCATGACGGACCACCCATGGCCGCTTTAGCGTTCACTGCACGGCACCATATGCAGGAGGAAGTCATAGAAATGCTACGACTTGCTCAGCTGCGCCAAAATCCCACTAGCATCCTGTATCCACTACCTAACCCAGTAACCCTCTTCCTCTTCCACCGGCCTCATCAGTCATCGCCAGGCAACGACGACCCATCCCCATGCTACGCTTGGAGCAAACCAAATCCAAAGATGGATCGCCTCCTGCAAGTACTGCTGCTTGCTCGCAGCCCGCTGATCAATCACGCCACCACGATACTCAAGCTACTACTATACCATAAATTAGCAATTACAACGCACAGTAAGAACGGTCTCGTTAAGGTCCACGGCCCCAACAACGACGGAGGGCCAGCCAGCCGAGCTCGGCGGCGGCAAAGGCAGCAAAAACGAAAACGGAGATATAGGCACCCGTTGCGTTGGTTACCATGAGCATGTTTAGGATGTCGGGCCGCCTCTTGCTGCGGTGGAGGCGGGGGGCCCCGGACGACGGGCCCGGCGCCGATGGCGAAGACGAGGACGAGGAGGAGCAGGACACCGACGGCGTCTGGCTGTTGGCCGCCGCCGCCGCTTGCCCGCCGCCGATCATGGCCGTGGATGGCACCAGTGCAGCGCCGCCGCCTCGAGCGAGCGCGGGTGGGGTCGGTCTCAGTTTCCTCGTGCCGTGCTCCCCCACCTTGGCTTTACTTTATCTCGGCGACTCCGCGTCCTTGCTCCCGTGAATTTTTCTTTTCTCCCACTTCGTTTTTTTTTTCTTTTTGCCGTTCAAGAGCTCCCTTGTGGTTAACGGGATGGGCACATCGGATAATTAATTTCACAAAGGCATCATCTTTTATGATTCACGTGCCTCGACCCAAAGATACCTGTATATTTGGTACTACATACAATTCTACTCAAGGACGCGAACCATATTTCAATTTACTCCTTCAACCCTCCTAAAAAGAACCACACTTTATAAAACTTGTCCAATAATTCAGCTAGAGATAAAATGAATTTAGCTTTCCGTTTATTTCGTTGGCTGTAGCTGCCATATTTTTGAGGATTCTACTACTCTATTCGTCCCAATTTATCTATCGTTTGACATTTTTTTATAATAACTTCCACCCACTCGATTTATTCAAAAATGATTTAAAATTATTATTTATTTTCACTATGATCTAGTTTATCATATAATATGAATTCTTATATATTTTAATATTGTTTAATAAGACGAGAGGATCAAATTTAGTATAAAAGGTCAAACGACCTATAATTTAGAATGGAGGGAGTGCCTTTTTATTACAGGGTGCGACCTTGGATGGTTCAAATGCCAAAGTGACAATTTTATGGGACAATTGAAATGCTACTCCCTAATTTGTGAAAAGTAAATCATTTTACATTGTCCTAAGTCAAACTTTAAAAGTTATTAAAGTTTCACTAAATTTATATAAATGTATGGACTTTTATCACACCAAATCAGTATAGTTAGATTCATCATGATATATATTTTTCATAAGATACATACTTGGGTGTCATTATTGTTGATACCTTTTTCTATAATTTTGATCAAACTTTAAAAAATTTAACTTAGGATAAAACTAGAATGACCTGTACTTGAATGGAGAAAATATAATATCATTCTTTTTAGCACAAATGTCAATCTTTCTTAATGAATTTCACGATTCTAGTTAGCTGGTTGCTTTTTCTTATTTGATTAGCTTCCCTGTTTAACACATTATTTATCCTTGCAATAGTTGCCTAGTATTGTAGACATGACACAAAACTACTTTAAAAATTGTTCAGTATTAGGATGGCACTAAATTTGGATGACACAAAGATAAACTAAAATTCCAAGCATATCATCCACTTCAAACCACCATAAGAGTGCTTAGTGCTTAATCCAAACTAGTTTAGCGCTTTTAGAGAGTGAGCTTACGAGCACATTGTTGACGGCACTTAAGCACGGCAAACCTTATACTGCAAGCGACAATATCGTGTGTAGTTTTTCCCAGAATGAGTATCATGAGTTTTGTCAATCCAGAAAACGAACTAATTGAAAACTAAATAACTAGAGTTATTGCAAACTAAAGGTATAAAAGAGACTATAATCTAACTCTTGTAACACCCTAATTTTTGCTATATGAAAATCTCTTCCTAAACTAAGTTAATTTTGCCAGGGTTTGATTTATTTAAGCATGACACTATAATGCTTTGTTTATTTTAAATATTAATCAACTAAAATAAAACATATGAACCACATGTGTGAGCATTCATGCCCTTGCATATTTTATTGGATGATTGCAGGGTTCAAAGTTTGAATTCAAAATCCTTTTTGCATCTCTCCAAAATTTTTTCCAAACTCCAAACAACCCGGGAAAAATTTTCCTTTTTCTCTTTTCCTTTATTTTCCCTCTTTCGGCCCAACCCTGCCGCAGGCCCAGCCCCTTCCTCCCTCCTCCTTCTCCTTTTCACCCCGGCCCAGCGCACCGCGTGGCCCAGCCTGCGCGTCGGCCCAGCTGGGAGGCAGCCCACCCGCGCCTTCCCTCCTCCTCTCCCTGACGGGCGGGTCCCGCTTGTCATCCCCCTCCTCCCTCTTTCCTTTTCGGTCCGATGCTCGACGGACGAGCTCAAGCCCACGCCGCGCCACGGCCTCGCCTGGCCCCGCGTCTCGCGCCACCGTATCCGGCCTCGCCCCGAAGATCAATCACCTACGCTTCCGCCTTTCCTTGCCGCGCTCCCCCTCCTTTCCTTTCTTTGCTCGCGCGCTCGTGCCGTGCGCGACACGGACTCCATGTCCGGGCCGAGCCCGACTCTCGCGCCGCCCTTTCCTTGCCTCCTCCGCAAGCCACGGTGCCGCTCCTATATAAGCAGCCGAACCCCGACACCCTAGGCACCAAATCCAAGCCCTAGCCAGCCGCCTTGCGCTCGAGCTCGCCGCAAGTTCTTCAAGTTGCGCCGCGACGTTCATCGAGATCACGCGCCGGTTTTCTCAGCTACGAGCCGCCATCGCAGACGAGATCAACCCCACTGTTTTCGCCTTGAGGTAGGGTCCTTAAACGCTTAATCCCAACCGTTCTAGTGTCTCGTTTCGCCGGATCGAACTCACCGTGACGTCCTTGGTTCACGCAGTCGCCACCGCACGTCGCCGCACGCCGTCGCCGCCTCTCCGTCGACTACGTCTACACTCGGAGCTTCACCGTGAGGTGAGGAAGCTTCCTAACCTACTCTCGTCCTCAATCCCGCTCTACACCGGCGGGAATTGCTCGCCGGAGCTCCGTCTCTACTCCGCCCCGTGGCCAGCCGCCAACGGCCCGCGCGCCGCCACCCGAGCCGCTCTGCCCACTTCGCGCGGCCGCCCGCTCGCTCACGCACCCCGCCCCGCTATCCCTAGCCCACCGGAGCCGCGGAATTGCGTCCCTCCGGCGAGCCTCCGCCGCGCGCGGTGACCGCCGCCGGTCAACTCGCCGCCGCGTTTCTTCTTCCACTGCCCGAACTAATCCCGACCGTCCATCCCAGATCCAACGGCCAGAGCCGCGCAACCCGGAGTCAAATACCGGTCAGCGCTGGGATTTTTGCTAAAGAGTCCCTGAGTTTCTCCCGAATCAACCCGCAGTCCTCTTCCAGGGGTAAATCTGTGAGGTTTATTCTATTTTAGCCCTCGGGTATTATGAAATACTCACAGATTGACCCTTATTCTTATTTCTCTTATATCTTTTGCGTTTTAACTCCGTTTTGAATGATTCTTGAACCTATGGAATCGTCATAATGCGTAGATTAGATTTAAAACCTTTTTAATCATTGTTCATGATGTTTGGTGTACTGTTTTAGTCAATTAATGCTCATTGCTTGTATGTATGCAACGTGTAGCCGACGTTCCGTCCGAGTTTGCTGAAAATCCAACTTGGGAAGTTCCTGAGCAAGTTTTTGCTGAGGAAGGCAAGTATTCTTTGACCTATGTCCTATTTATTTTAATCACATGATCTAGAGCCTAATTTTGCATGCTCCTAATAAGGATGACTAGCCTCATTTACCTTTACAAATTTCATAACCTGGGAGGGCTGTGATGTTGTAAATTAAATGCTTCCGCTCAACTCACTTTACTTATGTTGCTAAAATTGATCAAGTAATGATGAACCTGATGATAAAAGTTTGGTTTTAGTATCATGGAGACTTGGGCATGTTTTGTTGGTTTTGCTCAAGTGCTTCACCATAAGGATCGGTTCGCCGAGCGACCACCCAGGAAAACAGTACAACCACAAGACTCACATGGGCACTGGGCTTGACTGATTAATTAGATGAACTAGAGTTTTGGCTTACTTTCCTGAAACATGGCGTATGAGGGGTCTGGGGGATATGGGACTTTGCCCTTTGCCAATGTGGTGCAATTTTATTTGTCACCCTTTGGAACGGAACTCTCATATCTTTAGTCAACTGGAGTAACCTGTAACGAGTGGGCCATAACTCTAGGAATTCTTTGTAAAGGTCTCGTAATGAAACCCTGCCGATTCATCTAAGGTATGAATAAATGGGGCTTTGCAAACCTCGGGCACAATGGGAATCATGACTTGTGGGTAAAGTTGTACAACCTCTCGAGAGTGTTTAAAACTGATATATCAGCCGTGCTCACGGTTAAGAGCGGCTTGGACCCTCACAGATTAGAGTTTCAGCTTCAAGGTGAATGGCTCATGGTGATCATGGTAATGAAGATGGATATTGTTATGGTTCATGCTTATCTTTTTAATATGTCTTACTGTCTTTACAATAAAGGGATGGGTTATGCTAATCATTGCTAGTAATTAAAACTTGACTAACTAAAAGCAATTGCTATGCCTGTCTATTATAAAGCCAGTCCACTTTTATCCTAAACGGAATACTTGCTGAGTGCGTCATGTACTCATTCTTGCTTGTTTTATATCCGTTGCATCCACTGCAACCGCTGCTCAGATCCAGAAGGAAGTTGTGGTGATCCTAACCAGGAGTTCCAGGACTACGACGAGTTCTAGGCTGGTGTGCCATCCGTCAGTTGCCTGTGGATCACGGTCGTCTTCCGCTGTCGTTTAGTTAACTCGTTTTTCGTTCAGATACTCGGTTTTCGTTAAAGACATTTATGGTCTGTAATATTGGTTACTACTCTTAAGTTAAAGTACTGGTTGTGTTATTACTTTTGTTTATGCTATGTATGTGGTTAAACTGATCCTGGCATATACATGGTTAGCACTTGGTTTTGTTTCTAAAACTGGGTGTGACAAAAGTGGTATCAGAGCCGTGCTGACCGTAGGACGCAAGCCTAGAATAGAACTGGTCGTGATTAAGGATTTTGCTTACCTTTTCTTGCTTTCTCCATTCAAATACTTGCAAGATATGCTATTTTGACATCCATACTTGTCTATTTCAATTAAGATTTTCTATATCTACTTATCTATCCCATAATAGAACTGTTTCTCATGTTTGCTTACGTTGTGGGCCTGCAGATGTCGACTTTCAAGCGCACTGCCCGCATGCGTGTTGGTGGACGAGGTTATGGCGGACCCAACAGGATCAGATTGCCTACCCCAACCCCACCTTCTCCACCGCCACAAGAGTGGGTAGACCTGACTGAGTTCGAAGAGGAGGACCCAGAAGAACTTGTCCCTGAGCTGTCCGAAGATGAACCAGGAGAGGAACCGCAGGAAGAACCCTTGGAGGTGCAGCCACCAGTACCCCCTTCGGCGCCGCCGCAGGAGCAACCCCAGGAGGAGCCAGAAGATCCAGCTGTTGACCCTGAAGGCCCAGAACAAGATCCAGATGCTGGTAACGCGCCCCCATCGGACGATGATGAGGACGACGATGAAGCTGGACCCGTGGTCACCACTACCCATCGCTGGTTCGACTACCCGCTGCCTGTTCCTCGGATGCTGAGAGAGACGCTGGAGATGCTCCACTACGATCAGTTCTGGGTCACCTATGTGGGGACTCGCTACCGCCATCCCGTCCTACATGATGATTGGGACATGACAGTGGAGATCAGCATCCCGGATGAGTTCGGATCCCGCCGGAACATCCACGTCAGGCACACACCTACTCGCCGCAACAGCCATGGAGCCGCCATCAGTGATGCTGCTAGGGAGGCCTTGACGACGCTGTGCCACGCACACCATGAAGATATGGCCATCACTTCACGCCGGTACTACCCTTGTCGTTCGGTCGAAAGACTTGACGCCTGGATCGCCAACCCGGAGGCAGAACAGAACCCACGCTTGGAATCCACTATTGAGTACCTCGCTACCCTCAATACCGACTACAACGCCGCCTTGGACGAGTTGGACATGGTGAGGGACGAGAACCGGAAGCTTCGAGCATGGGTTGCACATGGCGTTGAGCCCGCGGAAGAAGAACCTGTAGAAGACCCTGCTGATGCTCCGCGCAGGAAGAAGGCCCGCTACAATGATCCCGAAGCTAGGACCTATATACGGCATCATGAGGACTAGGATGTTATCCCTTCTGTAAGAGGTTCTATTAGTATCGATTAGTTAGTTCGGTTAGGCTTAGAACGATCAACAGTGTGCTCGTTTGCTTATGATTGTGTCTACTGGATGATTTGGTTCTTTGTAATGAGTGCTTAAGTTGTGGGATGATGTCCACAACTTAGTCTTTTGGTTGGATGCTTAATAAGTTTAATAAAGTTAGTTAGTTTGGGAAAACCTTGCTCTATCCATATAAATGTTTAGATCTTTATCTCATCTGTCTTGGTTACTAACGTTGAATGAGATGTATGGTAGGAAAAAGAAAAAAAAGGGGTGCTAATGGTATATTTGGTCCATCAGATGAGTACAGGACGTGGACGTGGTCGTGGCCGCGGAGGTAGAGGAGGTCGCGGAGACGGGGGACTCCCAAATCCACCGCCACCAATGACTATGGAACAACTGATCATGAAGCAGACCCAAGTGATACAAGCTCTTGGTCAAGCAGTGGCAGCCATGCACCAGGCGCAGCAGCAACCACCCCCGCCACCACCGCCTCAACCGCGAGACAGACGCGCAGAATTTATGAAGGGACACCCACCTGTGTTCACTCACTCTGCCGATCCTATGGATGCAGAAGACTGGCTCCGCGCAATAGAACGGGAGCTGGACGTCGCTCAGTGCACCGACCAGGAGAAAGTCCTCTACGGCCCTCACCAGTTACGGGGTGCCGCTCAACAATGGTGGGAATCGTACCGCTTGGCTCATAACAACCCCAACACCATTACCTGGCAGGAGTTCACCGAGAGGTTCAGAGCGCATCATGTTCCAGCTGGTGTGATGTCACTGAAGAAAGAAGAGTTCCTGGCACTCACCCAGGGCACCATGACCGTCAGTGAGTATCGAGACAAGTTCCTACAGCTGTCCCGCTACTGTCCAGAGGAGGTTAACACCGACCCCAAGAAGCAGCACCGTTTCCTCAAAGGCTTGGTCGATCCACTCAGGTACCAGCTTATGAACCATACCTTTCCTAACTGCCAGCACCTGATAGACCGAGCTATCGTGACGGAGAATACTCGTCGCGAGATGGAGGAAAAGAAGCGCAAACAGAAGGCACAACAATCTAGCAGCAACACCCGCCCGCGGTTTTCTGGGTCACAGAACTTTCAGAACCGTCCTACACAGAACTCCGGACAGCAGCAGCCCCAGTTCCAGCGCTACAACAATAATGACAACTATCAGCGCCCAAACTATCAGTCTCAGCAGAACAATCCCCAAATGCAGCGCTCAAACAATCAAGCTCCCCGCCAACCAACTCCTACCAGTACCCCAGTGAAGACAGGCACGCCAGTACCACCGGGAAGTGCAAATTGCTTCAAATGCGGAGGAACAGGTCACTGGTCTAAGCAATGCCCATATAGAGGGACGCCGCAGCAGACACCGCAACCGAGTTCGAAGACGGGCACCCCCAACCAAGCTTCCAGCCACGCCAAGATCAACCACATCACCGCGGAGGCTGCCCAGGAAGGTCCAAATGCTGTCGTAGGTACGTTCCTGGTCAACTCCCAACCCGCCTTAGTACTATTTGATACTGGTGCTACGCATTCCTTCGTTACTGCTCAGCATGTAGAGAGGTATAATTTGCCTATGATAAAGATGGTAAAAACAATGCTAGTTAGTTCACCTGGGGGAAACATGCGATCCGAGTTCGCTTGTGATGATGCATCCATTAAAATAAGGGGGGTAGATTTTCCAGCATCATTAATAGTTATGAAAGCACAAGGAGTAGATGTTATCCTGGGTATGAATTGGCTGCAAAGATACAACGGGGTAATCTCATGTGCTGAGAGGAAAGTGACTTTGACTACGCCAGCCGGGGAGAACATGGAAGTTCTGATAGACCCGCCTCAAGCAGGAGTTAATGCTATTGATGCCACAGCCTTGGAGAACATCAGAGTAGTGTCAGAATTTCCGGATGTCTTCCCCGATTCGCTGCCAGGTATGCCACCTGAACGTGACATTGAATTTTCTATTGAACTGGTACCTGGAACTGCACCTATCTATAAGAAAACATATAGAATATCTGGTGTCGAATTACTTGAAGTTAAGAAACAAATAGATGAACTATTGGAGAAAGGGTTTATTCGCAAAAGTACTTCACCTTGGGCCTCGCCAGTACTGCTTACTGAAAAGAAAGATGGAACCTTACGAATGTGTGTCGATTACAGAGGTCTTAATGCCGTTACTGTAAAGAATAAATATCCACTGCCCCGGATTGAAGATTTATTTGATCAGCTCAAGGGTGCCTGTGTTTTCTCCAAGATTGATTTACGCTCTCGATATCATCAACTAAGAATTAGACCTTCAGATATACCAAAGACGGCGTTCATTAGTCGTTATGGATTATATGAATATACAGTTATGTCCTTTGGTTTGACTAATGCCCCAGCCTTCTTTATGTATATGATGAATAGTGTGTTCATGGAATACCTGGATAGGTTTGTTGTGATATTTATCGATGACATTCTGATTTATTCCAAAACTGAAAAGGAACACGAGGAGCATTTAAGATTAGTGTTGCAGAAGCTTAGAGAGCATAAACTTTATGCGAAGTTCAGCAAGTGTGATTTATGGATAGAGGAGGTGAAATTTCTAGGTCATGTCATATCCAATGGAGGAATTGCCGTTGATCAAAGTAAGGTATCTGAAGTGCAGAACTGGAAGACCCCAGAGGATGTGAAAGGCATCAGGAGTTTTCTCGGATTAGCTGGTTACTATCGGCGTTTCATTGAGGGGTTTTCCAGGATTGCTAAACCAATGACAGCTTTGTTAGAGAAGAATATTAAATTCCAATGGACGTCAGCTTGTCAGAAAGCCTTCGAGGAGTTGATAAAGAGGTTAACCACAGCGCCAGTGCTAACTTTTCCAGATATGCATAAGCCTTTTTCAGTATATTGCGATGCTTCACGGCTAGGTTTGGGATGCGTTCTTATGCAGGAAGGTAAGGTTGTTGCCTATGCCTCTAGACAACTGAGGGATCATGAGAAGAATTACCCAACTCATGACTTGGAATTAGCCGCAGTGGTGCATGCATTAAAAGTATGGAGGCATTATTTATTCGGGCAAAAGTGTGATATCTATACTGATCACAAGAGCTTAAAGTATATCTTTACCCAAACTGAGCTAAATATGAGGCAAAGACGATGGTTAGAATTAATCAAGGATTATGATTTGGATATACATTATCATCCTGGCAAGGCAAATGTAGTAGCAGATGCTTTGAGCCGAAAGAGTCAGATCAGTTTGTTGTGGGCAAGAGAGTTGCCGGATGAGTTAGCCATGGAATTCGACCGACTAAGTTTGGGTTTTCTTAATAATACGGAAGGCACCGTCTCCATGGAGTTTGAACCTACGTTGGAACAAGGAATCAGGAAGGGACAACTTAATGATGAGAAGATCAAGGAAGTAAAAGAGTTAATCAAGTTAGACAAGGCACTAGGATTTTGAGTGGATGCCGACGGCACAGTATGGCATGGGGATAGGATTTGTGTTCCGAACATAAAATCTATACGGGATTTAATTCTGAAGGAAGCACATGAGACAGCTTACTCCATCCATCCTGGAAGTGAAAAGATGTACCAAGATCTGAAGCAGAAATTTTGGTGGTACGGCATGAAACGTAAAGTAGCAGAATATGTAGCTTTGTGTGACGTTTGTCAGAGGGTGAAAGCCGAGCATCAAAAGCCCGCTGGATTGTTACAGCCGCTCAAGATTCCAGAGTGGAAGTGGGAGGAAATTGGTATGGATTTTATTGTCGGCCTGCCGCGTACGCAAAGTGGTTTTGATTCTATATGGGTGGTAGTGGACAGATTAACCAAAGTTGCTCACTTTATTCCTGTCAAGACCACTTATTCGGGGGCCAAGTTAGCTGAATTGTATATGTCCAGAATTGTGTGTTTGCATGGGGTACCAAAGAAGATTGTGTCTGATCGTGGAACTCAGTTTACATCTCACTTTTGGAAGCGGTTGCATGAGTCAATGGGCACTAAATTAAATTTCAGTTCAGCATATCATCCACAGACCGATGGGCAGACAGAAAGAACCAACCAGATATTAGAAGATATGTTGAGAGCTTGCGCAATACAATATGGTACTAGTTGGGATAAAAGTTTGCCGTATGCCGAATTTTCTTATAACAATAGTTATCAGGCTAGTATCAAGATGTCACCTTTCCAGGCTTTGTATGGTAGACGGTGCAGGACTCCCTTGCATTGGGATCAACCTGGGGAGAAACAGTTGTTTGGTCCTGGAATCATAGAAGACGCCGAACGACAAGTACGAATGATTCGGGAGAATTTGAGGATTGCTCAAACCAGGCAGAAGAGTTATGCGGATAACCGTCGAAGGGATTTGGAATTTGCAGTAGGAGAGTATGTGTACTTGAAAGTATCACCTATTCGTGGTCTACGCCGATTCAAAGTGAAGGGAAAATTAGCACCACGATATATTGGGCCTTTTAAAATAATTGACCGTAAGGGAAAAGTTGCATATCAACTGGAATTGCCTGACAGATTATCAGGGGTACACAATGTGTTCCATATATCCCAATTGAAGAAGTGTTTGCGAGTACCAGAAGAGCAGTTGCAGGAGGATGAACTTAATGTGCAGGATGATTTGACCTATACAGAATATTCAGTCCAAATTTTGGAAACGGCAGAGAGAACTACCAGAAACAGGGTAATAAAGATGTGCAAAGTTACCAGAAACAGGGTAATAAAGATGTGCAAAGTTAAGTGGAGCCACCATACGGCAGAGGAGGCCACCTGGGAAAGAGAGAATGACCTCAGAGCAGATTACCCGGAACTCTTTGCTAGCCAATCCTAAAATCTCGGGGCGAGATTTGTTTAAGGGGGTAGGTTTGTAACACCCTAATTTTTGCTATATGAAAATTTCTTCCTAAACTAAGTTAATTTTGCCAGGGTTTGATTTATTTAAGCATGACACTATAATGCTTTGTTTATTTTAAATATTAATCAACTAAAATAAAACATAGGAACCACATGTGTGAGCATTCATGCCCTTGCATATTTTATTGGATGATTGCAGGGTTCAAAGTTTGAATTCAAAATCCTTTTTGCATCTCTCCAAAATTTTTTCCAAACTCCAAACAACCCGGGAAAAATTTTCCTTTTTCTCTTTTCCTTTATTTTCCCTCTTTCGGCCCAACCCTGCCGCAGGCCCAGCCCCTTCCTCCCTCCTCCTTCTCCTTTTCACCCCGGCCCAGCGCACCGCGCGGCCCAGCCTGCGCGTCGGCCCAGCTGGGAGGCAGCCCACCCGCGCCTTCCCTCCTCCTCTCCCTGACGGGCGGGTCCCGCTTGTCATCCCCCTCCTCCCTCTTTCCTTTTCGGTCTGATGCTCGACGGACGAGCTCAAGCCCACGCCGCGCCACGGCCTCGCCTGGCCCCGCGTCTCGCGCCCACCGTATCCGGCCTCGCCCCGAAGATCAATCACCTACGCTTCCGCCTTTCCTTGCCGCGCTCCCCCTCCTTTCCTTTCTTTGCTCGCGCGCTCGTGCCGTGCGCGACACGGACTCCATGTCCGGGCCGAGCCCGACTCTCGCACCGCCCTATCCTTGCCTCCTCCGCAAGCCGCGGTGCCGCTCCTATATAAGCAGCCGAACCCCGACACCCTAGGCACCAAATCCAAGCCCTAGCCAGCCGCCTTGCGCTCGAGCTCGCCGCAAGTTCTTCAAGTTGCGCCGCGACGTTCATCGAGATCACGCGCCGGTTTTCTCAGCTACGAGCCGCCATCGCAGACGAGATCAACCCCACTGTTTTCGCCTTGAGGTAGGGTCCTTAAACGCTTAATCCCAACCGTTCTAGTGTCTCGTTTCGCTGGATCGAACTCACCGTGACGTCCTTGGTTCACGCAGTCGCCGCCGCACGTCGCCGCACGCCGTCGCCGCCTCTCCGTCGACTACGTCTACACTCGGAGCTTCACCGTGAGGTGAGGAAGCTTCCTAACCTACTCTCGTCCTCAATCCCGCTCTACACCGGCGGGAATTGCTCGCCGGAGCTCCGTCTCTACTCCGCCCCGTGGCCAGCCGCCAACGGCCCGCGCGCCGCCACCCGAGCCGCTCCGCCCACTTCGCGCGGCCGCCCGCTCGCTCACGCACCCCGCCCCGCTATCCCTAGCCCACCGGAGCCGCGGAATCGCGTCCCTCCGGCGAGCCTCCGCCGCGCGCGGTGATCGCCGCCGGTCAACTCGCCGCCGGGTTTCTTCTTCCACTGCCCGAACTAATCCCGACCGTCCATCCCAGATCCAACGGCCAGAGCTGCGCAACCCGGAGTCAAATATCGGTCAGCGCTGGGATTTTTGCTAAAGAGTCCCTGAGTTTCTCCCGAATCAACCCGCAGTCCTCTTTCAGGGGTAAATCTGTGAGGTTTATTCTATTTTAGCCCTCGGGTATTATGAAATACTCACAGATTGACCCTTATTCTTATTTCTCTTATATCTTTTGCGTTTTAACTCCGTTTTGAATGATTCTTGAACCTATGGAATCGTCATAATGCGTAGATTAGATTTAAAACCTTTTTAATCATTGTTCATGATGTTTGGTGTACTGTTTTAGTCAATTAATGCTCATTGCTTGTATGTATGCAACGTGTAGCCGACGTTCCGTCCGAGTTTGCTGAAAATCCAACTTGGGAAGTTCCTGAGCAAGTTTTTGCTGAGGAAGGCAAGTATTCTTTGACCTATGTCCTATTTATTTTAATCACATGATCTAGAGCCTAATTTTGCATGCTCCTAATAAGGATGACTAGCATCATTTGCCTTTACAAATTTCATAACCTGGGAGGGCTGTGATGTTGTAAATTAAATGCTTCCGCTCAACTCACTTTACTTATGTTGCTAAAATTGATCAAGTAATGATGAACCTGATGATAAAAGTTTGGTTTTAGTATCATGGAGACTTGGGCATGTTTTGTTGGTTTTGCTCAAGTGCTTCACCATAAGGATCGGTTCGCCGAGCGACCACCCAGGAAAACAGTACAACCACAAGACTCACATGGGCACTGGGCTTGACTGATTAATTAGATGAACTAGAGTTTTGGCTTACTTTCCTGAAACATGGCGTATGAGGGGTTTGGGGGATATGGGACTTTGCCCTTTGCCAATGTGGTGCAATTTTATTTGTCACCCTTTGGAACGGAACTCTCATATCTTTAGTCAACTGGAATAACCTGTAACGAGTGGGCCATAACTCTAGGAATTCTTTGTAAAGGTCTCGTAATGAAACCCTGCCGATTCATCTAAGGTATGAATAAATGGGGCTTTGCAAACCTCGGGCACAATGGGAATCATGACTTGTGGGTAAAGTTGTACAACCTCTCGAGAGTGTTTAAAACTGATATATCAGCCGTGCTCACGGTTAAGAGCGGCCTGGACCCTCACAGATTAGAGTTTCAGCTTCAAGGTGAATGGCTCATGGTGATCATGGTAATGAAGATGGATATTGTTATGGTTCATGCTTATCTTTTTAATATGTCTTACTGTCTTTACAATAAAGGGATGGGTTATGCTAATCATTGCTAGTAATTAAAACTTGACTAACTAAAAGCAATTGCTATGCCTGTCTATTATAAAGCCAGTCCACTTTTATCCTAAACGGAATACTTGCTGAGTGCGTCATGTACTCATTCTTGCTTGTTTTATATCCGTTGCATCCACTGCAACCGCTGCTCAGATCCAGAAGGAAGTTGTGGTGATCCTAACCAGGAGTTCCAGGACTACGACGAGTTCTAGGCTGGTGTGCCATCCGTCAGTTGCCTGTGGATCACGGTCGTCTTCCGCTGTCGTTTAGTTAACTCGTTTTTCGTTCAGATACTCGGTTTTCGTTAAAGACATTTATGGTCTGTAATATTGGTTACTACTCTTAAGTTAAAGTACTGGTTGTGTTATTACTTTTGTTTATGCTATGTATGTGGTTAAACTGATCCTGGCACATACATGGTTAGCACTTGGTTTTGTTTCTAAAACTGGGTGTGACAACTCTAAACCAATCTTTAAACTAATCTAAACTAAGCATAAAATATACTAATAGATATATAAGATAAGCAACTAGAACAGAACTAGAACTCTAATCAAAGGTATTAACTAGATTCTAATCAAGCTCTAATTGAATCCAAAACATGCAAGATAACGGGCGCCACAACAAGATTAGAGTAGCGAGATAACTAATAGCTCAAAGTAAACAAACAATGATCAAGCATAAACTTCATAGTATGATTAAATCAAGATCGAACAATCTAATCCCCTAGACCGAGTTTAACCTTTCTCTAGCCCTACTATTACTGGAACCAGTTAATCGACGAGAAACTCTCAACATGCATACATAATTAGAAAACATGTTTCTAATTACTTTACATAGTCTAATAACATAATTAGCACAACTAAAAAGTCTAATCACCATGATTATAAAAACTAGATACACAACTATATCATTAGTAAACTAGATTAATGATCAAGAACGCTACAAGAATATAACCCTAAATGACATGTTCTAATCAACAAGCGTCTAGATTTAAATCTAATTAGAGCTAGAACCAGCGTAATTAGAACAAGAACATGATAATTAAACAAAAACATTGCTTTATTAATAAATTGTATCATACTTACAACCATGATCATACCTTCCCTTGATGATACAATTAGACCTCTGAAGCTAGGTAATTAGAGCACCATGCAAGACCTCTAATTGCCTCTGTAGATTAGAGAGGCTCTAATCCTAGCCTAAAAACTCGAACCTCTACTCTCCTCTAGTTGTTGTTCCTATTCTCTACATCCTATCGCCTTGATAATGTATTGGATGCCCTACCTCGGGGTCTATACTCGCTATTTATACCCTGAAGAAGACGTGGCAGAAAGAAAACCAAAAACCGACGTAAGGTTGGGTGAGGTCGGCCGACCTCAGCCCTTCCTTCAGCCGTTTCTTTCCATCTTTCGTGGAAACGTTGCAAGATAATCTCATAAAGTTGATCATGGCATTTATAAACAATAAATAAACAAAAAGATGATCATGATAAAGATCAAACCTTGCAAAAATTAAATCATATGGGTCTTTACGAACAATCATAATCAATCATAAATTTGCTGGCTAGTTCAATTAAACATGTTTTATGAAAGCCGGATAATTGAATTAATCAAAACAAAAACATGATAAAGATAAAAGCGGCACATTTCATCATTTTCTTGAAAGCATTAATTAATTAAGCATAGATCATGGTTATAGCATTAATCAAACTATAAATCTAAACTAAAAAAACAAGAGAAACACAAACGGAACACCAAATTGATAGATATAACTAATAATTGCAGAATTTAAAATGAAAAAAGAAGGTGTTAGAAATATGTTACCGGATATTCCTTCAATTTTCTTGTCATTAAATAATTTCCTATGAAACAATTCAAATGCACATACTACTCTCGAGGTAATGATCGAGAGTAAAAGCAATTTAACATAATCTAATAATATTCCCAATGACTTTTAACTTATGGCTCAGTTAATTTTAATAAAACAAAAATCTAATGAGTGTATGCAAGTGTGGAATTATGCAAGAGATAAGCGTATAAACAAAGATAATGATTAAATCAAGTTCCAAACAACATGTTTACAACATGATTGCTAAGTCTCTCTATAGCCATTAAAATTTTAATTAACCAAGATTAAAACACCATGTTTTATCAAGATCATCAACTCATAACAGTACAAAAAAACCAAAACACATTGCAAAGCTTACAAACTAATCAAATGCCATTATGAATAACTAGCAAGGTTAATTAACTTTATCATGATGTTCAACAATTTAATCTAAGCACCATGCCTACATAAAATTGCTAAGCTAAACATTCGCGAAATGTTAACATGAACATGAAAGCACACATCATGAAGTCAACCAAGCCAATTATAAACATGCAATTCTAATCTAAATGTAACAGGGTGATTTATGCATGAAATTAGTAACATGAAAGGTGGAAAAACATGTTAACATAACGAAGGCGGAAAGCTTATCCACAAGAGACATGATTAGCAAGAAATTTTCGATTAAACCTAATGATGATGGTCTCAAATTAAATCTAAACACTATGTTTACACTTAATTTACCAAGAAGAAAAACTCTGCGCTGAGTTTCAACATAATTATAAAGCATCCATCATGAATTTTATGAAAATTTCAAAACTAAGAAACAAGTTTGGAGAAACAAATGATAATGCAAATGCAAGGTGGAAAATACAACATGAAGTGATGTGATGGTGATTATCTAAATTAAGTTAACTAGCCACAAGCTAAAAATTCAAAAGGTGGTGTCATGCTTTCCATTTCTCTATTAAAAAACTTCTAAGACTTCTTAACACTAAAAATAAATGATTAAACAGGTTGCCTCCCGAAAAGCGTTTAATTTAAAGTCATAGAGCTAGACTTTTTACTTACCTCTGTTGAGGTGAAGCCATGGTTCTTAGAATAAGAATCCGGAGTGTCCATGTAGCTTGATAATTTGATTGTGCAACTTCATCGTGTCTTGATTATAACATCACTCGTGTGCACAATCTTCTGATTGTGTGTTCATGTGCCAATGGGTTTGAAGCTCTTTATAACTGAACTTAATCATAAAAATCCTATAGAAGCACTGCCCAAGCCTTTTTCATTGTTGTTGCCATCATCTTCCTTAAGTAGACATCACCATTGTTGTTACTACCTCCTTCCTCGCGGTATATCTCATAGGTCTCGAACAGAACATACCTTAAACAATAGATCCATTGGATAGCCTCTGAAAATATCTTTCCAACGAGTATTTATGCGTCAAAATCCGATTCCGTATGAAGGAGTTATGTCCGTTTTATTCAAGCACTGCGTTCTGTCCAGATTTCAATTTAGCTCGCGCAGCCTTCAATGATTTGCACATTGCTCCTTGTAGAAATCTTCAAATTGAGTGATTCTTGTTGTGTTGAAAAGAAGATTTCATGGGCTTTCCAAATATAAGAAAATATTATGTCTTTTCCTCTTGAGGTCGAGCTCCTTGTTGATAACATCTTCAGCTTTCTATTTTCAGTTCTCCGGATGTTGACAATCTTCACTCTTTTGGATTTGGACCTTGGTAGAAATTGTCTGAGTCCACCATTGTTGACCTTGAAGCTTCATAGGCTTGATTTTTGTCTTCAATTCCTCCTCCATTCAGTCCACTTACTCTTCAATTTGAAACTCAATCAAGATTTTGCGAATTCTGATGGTGTGTTCAAATCCTTACCAAATCCTTGTATCAATCATCATTAATTTGTCTTGTACTCTTTTACACATTGGCCTCATTGCTTCAAATGAAGCGTGAATTTCTCTGCAATGTTAGCTCAAAGTGCGCGCACGCGCGCACACATATATATATAATAGCATCATGGCAATGATTAGAGATAAAAATAGAGTCACATGGTTAATTGGTTTAAACAAACATATGATTCAAGAATAAAAAACAACTATAATTCAAATTGAAATCACATAGCAAAACACTAAGTCATATATAATTCATAGATGAACATGATTCATAAAATCAAACAAGAGATAAACAAGACGATGGATTCCTAATGATTTTGGCCAAATTAGAGAGATGATTTTGAAAGAAATAATATAAAATTAGGTTGAGATAAAATTCTAACAAGGGTTTTTCTAGAGAGACCAAACGTTTTGAATTTAAAAATTTCAAAGATAATATTGTGCACAAATAATAAATCAGGATAAACATGCACATGTTCATGTTTAAAATTTCAAAAGCAATTTGCAAAAAAATTAATCCTAGGCTAAACCACTTTGGAGGATGAGAAGTGGTTAACCCCGTATACTTTTACTCAAACCTTGGCTCTCAATTTTTCATATGAACACAAAGTTAACATGCTAATATGGATTAGAAGGTTTAACAAGAAGCTAAAAACAAAACACAAGAAATGATAGGTTCACAATCAACCAAACGACATTTTAATGATCATTATGAAACAACTCTAATCAAACATAGGTAAACTTTAATTATATTTATGATTAAAACAAGAATTACCTTAATCTTGAAGAAGTGAAGTTCAAATCTTGACTCCATGGTGGCTTCATTTTGTTCCTTGGAATGCCATGATTGCATGCAGTATCAACTCTTGGAGAAGAATATTTCCTATCTTTTTCGAAATTCAGCCTTTCTTGTCCTGCCCCTTTAGTATTTCGACCATAACTTCTTCATCTGAAATCTAAATAATGCAAATTCGAATCTATATCGTTGATCTCGAAAAGATCTACAACTTTGGTATTCGGACGTTCTTCATTTGATCTCGTTATGGTCTTTGAATTGGCTCCACAAGGTGTTGCTGTCCTAAATTTGAGAGTATCTCGAGATTTGGTTGTAGGTTGGATTGGTTTTGAGATAAACCTTCCATATCTTCATTGTCCTTGTACTCAAGCAATTCTTAGCCTCCGGAACCTTCTCAGCTAATCATCTTTGCCTCCATTATCTGTAGCTTAGAATAAACAAGCTCCAAAAAACATTAGTCTTAAAGACATAATTGACACAACAGACATACTTTTATCACCATAGTTATTTCTTCATGATAGCTGTAGAAAAACTCAATAACAGATCATAAGCCACTAACAGCGTTAGCACCTGAGTCAGGTTGAAAAAGATTTTTTATTGGACCGAGATCCATTTTTCCTGTGAGGTTAGTTAAAACAATATATATAGAAGAAACTATATTCTAATAGAGTTTATAAAAGATTAAACTTAATAAAAGAATTAAATTTATTCTAAACAAAACTATTTAATTATAAAATTAAATGCAAGAAAGTAAATAGAATAGAATAAACTAAAATAAAATATAAGACACAAAATAACAGATAAAAGGCTAAATTAAGAAAAACACAAAAATAAAAATCTAATGACAGTAAAGTTGCTGAGTTAGTCTAAACTATGAACGAACGTAAGAACGAACAACGAACAACGAACACAAGAACATAATTAGAGAATAAGAATATAACTGGAGCATACTTAAGCAATTAGAGAATAAGATTAGAACACGAAGACTAAACACAAACTAGAGAATTATAATACACTAACTAATTAGAACACAATTAGAAAAACTATTAGCACATAATTAGAACTAGATTACTACACAATTAGCAAACATAAACTAACTATTAAAACTAGTAGTAAAAGACAAAATTAAATGCATACATAAACTCAAGTTAATTAGGACTCAACTAATTAGTTATCCGGCAACGGCGCCAAAAAAGCTTGTTGACGGCACTTAAACACGGCAAACCTTATACTGCAAGCGACAGTATCGCGTGTAGCTTTTCTCAGGATGAGTATCATGGATTTTGTCAATCCAAAAAACGAACTAATTGAGAACTAAATTGCTAGAGTTTATGCAAACTAAAGGTATATAAAATGCTATAATCTAACTCTAAACCAATTCTTAAACTAATCTAAAGTAAACATAAAATATACTAATAGATATATAAGATAAGCAATTAGAACAGAACTGGAACTCTAATCAAAACGTATTAACTAGATTCTAATCAAGTTCTAATTGGATCCAAGACATGCAAGATAACGGGCGCCACAACAAGATTAGACTACCGAGATAACTAGTAGCTCAAGATAAACAAGCAATGATCAATCATAAACTTCATAGCATGATTAAATTAAGATCGAACAATCTAATCCCATAGATCGAGTTTAACATTTCTCCAGCCTTACGGTCACTAGAACCAGTTAATCGATGAGAAAGTCTCAACATGCATACATAATTAGAGAACATGCTTCTAATTACTTTACATAGTCTAATAACATAATTAACACAACTAGAACCTCTAATCACCATGATTATAAGAACTAGAAACACAACTATATCATTTATATCATTAGTAAACTAGATTAACGGTCAAGAACGCTAGAAGAATATAACCACTAATGACATGTTCTAATCAACTAAGCGTCTAGATTTAAATCTAATTAGAGCTAGAACAAGCATAATTAGAATAAGAACATGATAATTAGATAAGAACATTGCTTCATTAATAAATTGTATCATACTTGCAACCATGATCATACATTCCCTTGATGATACAATTAGACCTCTGGAGCTAGGTAATTTGAGCACCATGCAAGATCTCTAATCACCTCTATGGATTAGAGCTGGATTAAAGACGCTCTAATCCTTGCCTAGAAACTCGACCCTCTACTCTCCTCTAGTTGTTGTCCCTTTTCTCTACATCCTATCGCTTTGATAATGAATTGGATGCCCGACCTCGGGGCCTATACTCGCTATTTATACTCTGGAGAAGACGCGGCAGAAAGAAAATCGGAAACCGACGTAGGGTTGGGTGAGGTCGACCGACCAGAAGGCCCAAAGTCAGCCGACCTCAGCCCTTCCTTCAACCGTTTCTTTCCATCTTTCGGGGGACGTTGCTTGTCGCCTAAGAAATATATTTGCGAGGGTTCTCGGATTCTTATGGTTCTAGAATCTTCGGTATTGGCCGAGAGTTGATGAAATCTTCTGGTTTTGGATAGATATGAAGTGTCTTGGCACCTTCTATGTAGATTTCTTCTAGTAGTTTCCTTTCCCAGCGTAGCATATGATGTCTTTTAGAAGTTCTCCGAATAAGAAGCCTTGATTAGCACAGAGGGGGTCATGAATCAACCAAGCCCTCCTTGTCTTATCACCTTCTAGAATATCATCTCAGAGGTCTTTTCTCACTTGAGGTAGATTATGATGAATTTTGCGAAAAATAGCTCAAAAACCTGCAAAAATTAAGTATAGCAAAATTCCAAGACAATGTTGCAAAATCCACAATAATCGGTGATAATTATTAGTAAAAGATATAGTTGACGCATAAAATCAGTGGAAACCATATAAAATGACATAAAATATTCGTTCATAAGCCGCGTCAACACACTTCTTAAGTGTAGATACTGCATGAGCTATTGGGAAAATTTGGTTGCGGTCAAGCCACATTGTTCTCGTTGCTAGACACTCCTTGGTGTGGAGCGGCAGTGAGACCTTGCGCGGGGACGAGAGGACCCATCAAACTTCATAGTGAAGAATCTAATGCCTTGCGACCGAGAGAGATGGTGGCGGCAACTGAGTCTTGGTAGCTTAGTGGCACTTATCCTTTACTTGCTAGGAGTTGTGGTGGTTAAGACGGTGATCGGAAGAGTTTGGTGCCTAGCTCGGATTGTCTTTGTTGACGAACCCGTGGACGTAGCCCTTAGTGGTGAACCATATTAAATCTCTTTTTCTCCTCAAGAGTTTGATCCCTTGCCCTTACTCTTTTTACTTACCGCATTTATGTGTCCGCATTTACTTTCTTATGTATCTTTAGCTTTCTTTGTTAGTTTGATTAGGTTTGACTCTATATTGTAAGTCTTTTGAACAAGTGCACGAGTACATAGATCATAACACTAGATTTAACTAGCGTGTGTAGAACGTGATAGGTTTATCTTGTGCACTTGAAAGCCTAAGGTTTTAGAAGAGCGAATTAGCGATCCAACTCACCACCTCTTGAGTCGGATACCCCGGCACCGTTCTTACACCTTGACCCCTCTTATATGCATATAAGAGGCAGCAGAAGGCCCAGAGTTGCAAAAACAGACCATAGTTGCAAAATCAGAGACAACATAGCCGATATCGAACTACAGACCAGGCTCTATGGAGCCCAGCCATCCCCGTTTGAACCCATACTGCAAATTTTCAAGCCTGTGAGGCTCATGAACATGAACCCTATCTCTCAAATGGGATGTAGGGCCTCTCGGCCGAACCAATAGAATCCATGAACCCTATCTCTCAAATGGGATGTAGGGCCTCTCGGCCGAACATTACGCATGATATAAATTTACAAAAACTGGTGTACGACACCGGCGCCAAGTAGAAGCTACCCAGTGTTCTCTGACACCTTCCGAGTTTCGGATGGCTTCTCTTTTCGTAGCCAGCGGTGTCCACCATCCGAGCTTTGGATGGCTTCTCTTTTCATTGCCAGCAACGTCACGCTTGTCCTAGTCGTATCCACTTCAACGCTCAATTAGGCCATATATCATGTCCAGTTAGGGTTTAAAGGATAGTTAGAATTGTTGTGCATGTTATTGAGTCAGTTTTAGTTTTCAGTTGTGTAAGAAAAATGGGCCTAAACCTTGTGCTTTGTTCCTTAATGCGATTTTGGTTGTTCAAGTGACAACACGTATCATTGGACTATTTTGTGTGTGAGAATATTTGTCTAAAGTCCCAGAGCGCAAGTAGAAGGTTTGGGGAACAAACACCTCAAAAAAAAAAAAGCAAAAAGATGGAGAAAAGACCGAAATAAGAAAGAAAAATGACCATCGGACGGTACCATCGGACCAGTTAGGCAGAAGACAAAAAGAGAAGTCTCGATATTTCATTGCATCGGACGGTACCATCGGACCAGATCGAGCCACCATCAGACCAGTTAGACAGCATGCTCAAATCAAGACGCGAGCCAAATACACTCATTGGATAATCCGATGGTGTCACCATCAAACCGTCCAATGGTCTCAAAGGTCGTCTGAGGTTCCAACGGTCGACTACAGTTGGATGCACGCATCGAACGGTCCGATGGTCCAACCATCAGACGGTCCGAAAGTCACGACAATGCAGGTAAATTGCTCCCAACGGCTAGTTTTGAGGCTTGGTCTATATAGACCCTTAGCCAACCTCCACAATGTGGTTGGAGACTCCTGAGCTAACAAAGTGTCATCATCGTGTCCCATCACCGCCATCATCATCGAAAGTTTGCATTCTCTGCCTTTTCCTTTGGTTTTCGCATTTACATTCTTGCAATTGTGTGTTTACTTTTCTAGACTACCTTGATAGGTTAGTTTCTAGATAAAACTAAGTTGCAAAGCTTGGCCTCGATAGAGTTAGCAACATTTACTAAAACCTTAGTACATATAATTAGTTTCATACTGTATAGATTTTGCTTAGTAGTTATAGTTTTTAGAAAACCTTAGTTTTAAAAATCCTAATTCACACCTGTTAAGCATAGGTCCAACCTTCAAGCTGTAAAGTCCTAACTCCGCGGTGTATTGCAAACTTGAGGCCACCGGTCAAAGCTATAAAACAAACAACCGGAGCCTGAACTTCGTTGCCAACAGTTTCGTCAACATCCAGCTCAGTGACATAGCACCCCTGCGACTGCTAGAGAACACAGAGGGCCCCACTTTAGAACGATTGTCTTTAAATCCGTGTACTCAAGTTTGATATGTTTGCATACATATTACGTCGATACCCATTTAATTTTATCCGACACATCTGGTATTACATGAACCTAAAAAATATATATGAAAACAAATATACAATTCCATCCATATCCAATCCGGTTAGACCCCTAGTAAACTGATGTCCATCCACACGGTACTGAAGTGGCACCAAAATAGTCAAATATTGAAACACCAGATACTAAATACTGAAGTAGTACTGAATTTCTTCCGATCAATACCAACCAATGGCAATGGCAAATAGGTTTTCTTAATTGAAGCACCAGATGACAAAACAACAATGGCCTTGGTCTGGGGCAGGCCCCGCTAGCAGCAGTCCCCATCGTGGCAACCGGCAAGTCAATAGATTGCTTGAGAAGAAACGGCACACTACTTAAAACTGTTGCAACCGAGTCCACAGCCTGCTAGGTCAAACGTTTCAATTCAACACTAATCTGCCTAATGCCTCAACCTCTTGCCCCGGCTCTCAATCATGGTAGCTAAAAGAGCGACAACAACCATGATATGACAAGGTGCACTATACATGTAGCCCTAAGATTAACTGGCCGTGGGACATGGATCCATCACAATAGGGGAACTTACAACTGGGCATAAACTGAATAAAAACATGCCTCATAAGTTGCCGTCTTAGCTTCAGTCACAGATTTGGTCCACAACAGCGAAAAAAGTACATTCTTTCCAAGTCAATCGTCAATATCTTGGACCCATTTCAAATCTGCCATGGTACAACAAAATGGTAAGCAACGCCGATGATACTGCAAACTTTTTTTTGACCAAAATGACTGCTGCAAACTTGTGAAAAGATCATATAATATTGCAAATGTGTGAAAGAAAAAAAGGTAACAACAGGATCATAGGTGGAGTGTTTTACGGTAAAAAGAAACTAGAGCTCACCTGTAAAAGCTCATTATAACCTTACGCCCTGATCAGATGTGCATAGCAGTTGCAGTATCCAGACTACCATAGAGCGTATGATTGTTGAATGAATGGTGGATTGGTGGCAGACCACCATAGAGCGTATGATTGTTGAGTGAATGGTGGATTGGTGGCTGACCACCATATCCACAGCACGCAGCTGGAGCTGATGCATAGCACATCCGATCAGGGCTTTAAATTTTATAACTCTACAATAGAAATAATTATACTCAGTGCTCTCTCTCTCTCTCTCTCTCTGTGATAGTGTTTCCTCTGTGATAGTGTTTCAATATGTTCCCACCGTTTATTCAGCTTATTTTATTTTTAATTTTGTTTGGAGCAGGTTAAGTGACTATTTGAGAACATGTCGTGCAAAAAATTGCTAACTGTCCATTCTAAATTATAGGTCACTTTAGCTTTGCTCAAGTTAAATTTCTAATTTTGACTAAGTTCATAGAAACATGTACATGGCAGCTCCGGTGCAAGAGCCCCCGCTCGCTTGGGGTCCAGGGAAGGGTTGGACCCCCTTTGGTTATAGAAAACATGAACAAACATCAAATTAGTTCCATTAGATCCACCAACAAATATGTCCTAATAGTGCATTTATTTGGTACTGTGAATACTACTATATTTTTTAAAAAAAACTTGGTCAAAGCTAGAATAAGTTTGACTTGATAAAGTTAAAGTGACCTCTAATTTGGAACAGCAGAAATAAGAAACAGTTTGACTCCACAGTAATCTAAGGTATGACTTCATAAGGCCAAATAGTAGAAGTAGATGTAGCACCAAAATAACTCTGGTGCAGAAACTAGTATAAGCTAGTATTGTTGTAAACCTCATCTGCCACAACACTTGCCACCAATGAGGAGAATTCAACATCGAATTGATTTCATTCCTGGTGCAAGTCTTCCTAATCTGCCACGCTACAAAATGAGTCCAAAAGAACATGCTATATTAAAGGAGAAGGTACAAGAGTTGATGCAGAAAGGACATATCCATGAGAGCATTTGCCCATGTGCTGTACTGTTAATATTGTATAGCCCATCTTGTGTACAGCCCAAGAGGCCCATTGTATTTATTATAACACAAGCCTTCTATGGCTATATAATGTAAGGTCACCCCTCTTTAATGGGTGTGAGGTGTTTCCCTAATTCTCTACATGGTATCACGAGGCCTGGGCCCTATCCTGGCTCTCCCCTTTTCGCTGCCCCTCACCCAACCCTAGCCGCCGGCATCCCCTCCCCCTGTGCGCCCCCCTCCCTGCATGTGCCTCCTCCCACCCTCAGCGACCATGTCGACCGACTCCACCGCCTCCTCGGCGTCCAGTAGCACCCTGCCGGCTTCTTCCTCCACCGCAGCCCCTGTCTACATCAATCCCTATGCCTCCGTCTGCGTCCGCTCCCATGTCCCTGTCACCCTAGAGTTGAAGAACCCTAACTATGCCAAGTGATCTTCGTTCTTCACCTCCCTGTGTGGCAAATTCGGCCTCCTTGGCCACATCGACGGCTCTACTCCTCAGCCCACAGACCCGGCCTGGGTTCAGGCTGATCACTGCGTTCACAGTTGGCTGCTCGGATCAGTCTCTGATGAGGTCCTCGACTTCACCTTCGAGGCCGGGCAGTCTGCACGCGCCTTGTGGCTGGCCATCTCCGACCTCTTCACCGCCAACAAGGAATCCAAGGCTGTCTTCTTTGTTGGAGTATGTGTGTGTTAGGCCCATGAGGCCCATGTACTCTATCTATACCACCCTTCTAGGGTTGGAAATAATCATCTAATCATTCTAGCATGGTATAAATAGCCTATGTTTTCTCCTACAGACCCCCTTCCTTCTACTCTGCAGAACGGCATCAGCAGCCCAACAATCTTGCTCCCTGTCCACTGCAGCAGAGATAACAGCACCGAACCCCTCCATGACACCACCCCTTGAAGCAGCAGCTCCACCCCATGGCACCGCTCTCCCTTGCTCCCTATGACCGCCGGTCCTTGCTTCCCCATGGTGCCCTCTCCCGCTGCCGAGGGCTCCACTTCCTCCACCTTCTCCTCCGGCACCGCTACTCCCGCCGCCGGGACCTCCGCGACGACCATGGGCGGGGCTACTCCGATGGTCGTCCCGCTCCACGTCTAGGCCACGGTGGCTAGGACGCGTGAGCGCGCCGCGGCTGCTGCTTTCGAGCGTGAATACGCTGCGTATGTTGTGCTCGCTCGCCGGGTCGCTGAGACCTCGCCTGCTTCGGCGCTGTCCCGACCGGATGATCCGATGGCCTTCTTCCCCGGGCTTCCTCCAGCTCCACAGAGCACCACCACCCTACCTGCCGCCGCACAGCTCGGCGCTCCTCCCACCGGACCGAGTGGTGGTGGAGGGTGCCGCGGCGGGCATGGTGGTGGACGTCGTCGCCGTAGGGGGAGCGCGCAGGCACCACCTCACGCTGCTGCTGCCTCCGCTGCGGGTGCGCCCTGGCCCTTCTTTGTCGACCCATGGTCCGAGCGCATCTCGGCACCAGGAAGCAAGGAGGCGACGGCGGCAGGGAAAGGGCAAGGGTCCATAGCAGGTAAGGAGGTGGCGGTGGTGGCACAGAAGCTCAAGTCTGTTCTTCAGCGGCAGCGCAAGAGCTCCTGTGGAACTGTGGTGACAACACATAAGCACTGCGAAAGTGCAGCATCGGCGGACACATAAGCTGCTGCAGAAGTGCGATGACGGATTCTGGGCCAGGAATGCCCTTGGCTGAAGCCCTAGTCCAAGGCCAAACAAAACAATGGAGTTTTTTACAAAGTTATACATATATACCAAAGTTCAATTGCTTTGATCTTGCAGTAGGATTGTATCAGCCCCATGTGGCTCGGAAGGATAAGGTTACATGTTAACCCTAGTGGGTCTGGGCCAAAAACAAAAGGCCCAAGTTGACCTGCACGCAAGAATCTAATAAAGTAATAGTCGATGTAGTAATCAGACAATTATGATTAAACGACGACTAAATTTCTGATCAGACTAATCATGTCAGAGTACCTGATCGAGATGCAAGGACTGATAAGCCCAACAAACCGTGATAAGTCAGACAACTTAATTACAGTGTTCTAGTCATGCACTCATGCATGCAAAATCAACAACAGTTTCCTTTAGGACCACAGATCATTAAAAGTGCTAGCATGGAGCTCATGGAAGTGGAAGACGGGAACTGACCTTCAAGTACCGACTCCACTGCAGAATTTGGAATGATAAGCCCAACAAATCGCTGTTTATCATTTGTCGTCTCCAAGCGCAGAACACGTATTCTCTTGTGAATCTGTCGCACCTACATTATGTAAGCAAAATAATTGCCAATTAGATAAGTGTGTATGAAACACCAGCTAGACCCGCACATGTACAACCTTATTCCACTAATAACTTTCATCATGCTATCTGATTTAATATTAGAAGTGGAGAACTGATAACTGCAGCAGCTGCTGCTAGTAAGAGAGAAAGTGTACCTGCTTAGCTAGTGCCTTTTCTACTGCACCCCATATAGGAAGTATTAGACCACCCAAGATATTAATCTCCTGTAATCTTCTGCCCACTGTACAATTGCTTCCAAGTTTGCATTTCGGTCCGTGCATACACTGAAAGCCAAAACACCCGATTAACAAATGAATCTAACCCAAGTTGGTTAAATTGAAGACAATACCGGCTGGTCATGACTTCCTAAAAAAATGAGCAGTGACATTCAGGTAAAGGCAGCATACAAACTCAGGCTAAATTCTCAAAACTATACATTATTTCGAACAACGCAGGAGAGCTGCGTGTCATTTCATTAAGGAAGAAAAAAGTACCATGTACACAGAGAGGATAGTGACCTCCCTGACCTCAAACAAACACAGGAACACTACTCTCTAGAGCACAAAAAACACGACCACGACCAGCTAGCTAACAGCTACAGGGCCGGCATTATATCTTTTAGATGTTGGAACTATAACTTATTGAATCAAAATAAGTGCTAAAACAATAGAGTCCTTTGGATGGTCCCCTTTTAAAACTGAAAAACATTGATATATAAAACAACAATGATAAAGCCTTTTTGTCCCAAGCAAGTTGAGACAGAGACAACAAAAGAGCTAAAAGCAACTAATATCAAAGACTTGTGTCCAGACATTATTCTATCATTGACTCATTGGACTTGCTTTTCCCATTTGCGCTACTAGCATTTCTTTTCAAATTTGTAAACTCATTGGCAATGACAGATTGCTATAAGCTTACAAATAGTAACCCAGATTAATGTCATAAATTACCAGGTAGTTTATACTTTGTACAAGCATTACAGTCAAGGTTGACTGTTATCTAACTACAGTGTTACCTGATTGGATGATGTGTCATACTCTTCTTGCCAACCTTTACCAATTTTGTCAACAGAGGAAACCTTCCTATATTTGCTTTTGAGTTCAACCAAAGGCATCTCCCTTAGAAAAACAAGACGGGGATAACAAAAGAACTGAGTCCCAAAATGTTAACTAACCGTCATAATATAGTGGTAACAGCAATGCTTTACTACTATTGTTTGTAAATGTAAGATGCCCTAGAATGCATGTAGTCAAACTTCAAGTTTGAGCATTTTGGATTGATCACATAAAAATAGAATCATCAGATTTGTTATGAAAATACTTTCATAATATAGTAGTTTACATGTTTTTATTAATTATTAGCATGCTCATACAAAAAAAGGTTATGGTCAAGTTACACACTGAAGACTGTAAATCTTCAAATGTCATACGTTCACAAATGGCTGGAGTACTCAAGACGAACCATAGAACTCAATGCATTCAAGAGTTTGAAGGATTTAGAAAGTGGCAATAGAAAAGAAAACTGTCAGAAAAATGATGAATCAAGTACCTTGAGGCCTCCCCAATAGCAGGGCGAATCACTCTGTACATACCTTCAGTTGAGCTGGCACAGCAAAAGTGAGGACAATTGTGATAAGGATTCAAATCACAAAAAAAAAACATAGTTACAATTATGGAACTAAAGATAGATGCATAGCATCCATCACATCTTACCCTTCAAAAGCTAGCAGAAAGTGTCTTCTCCCCATCCATTCTTTTCTGGACTCATAGAATCCATCATTAGAAGAACGTGCTTCATCCGTCAGCCTTTCTTCAAGTATCGCATTTGCTAACTAAACATTTGCAATTGCAAATACAAATGAAAGTGCGCTTGTCAAGAAGTGCAGTCGTAAAACAAATGCTGAATCAAACTGAAATATAAATGCATTTCATGTTGGACAAATTCCTAAGAATAGATAATGGATTCAAAACGCAGGTTACCTCCCAAGAAACTCCACGATCAATTGTAAAAGTATATAATACTGTAGTAGCACCAGATAAAGCATCGACATGAACAGTCTGCGCAAATAAACTTAGGTTATAGCCACTGGAAGTACATCTACTGAAGCAAAGTTATATCTGAAAGGGACACTACCTTTGGTGATTCTTTCATCTCAACACTTTTAGCTTTGATATCAACAATACCAGAATCAAGTTGGCCTTCGATTCGTGCATTCTGAATGACTATATCAAGTATGCTTGTGAAAAGATCAAATAATCTGTAAATTAAGTATGTTTGTGAGTTATCGACTGAACAGGTACAAATATAATGAAAGAAACTTGTGTTCAGGAAAAATTGCCTATTCTGGATGTCTGGAAACAACCCCAGAATACGATTAAGGAAACGAGCCACGTCATGCATATCAGAATCAATAATCCTACCAGTAAGCTTTCCACCATTTTTTCCATTGCCTGCGATGACAATTTCCAATCACAAACTCTGATTTATAGTACAGATAATAGTGTAAAAAAATAACAGAACATTTCTGTCAAACACTGCAAGCATGGTCAGTAGCAATATCAAGCAAAAAATATATTAATCAGGAAATCTTGAACATTTCAAAACATTGCATAACTCTGCCACTTAATCGGCAGCAACAGCAGCAGCAGCAAAGCTTTTCTGTCCACTGCATAACTCTTACAATTCAATATGGCTGTAGAAAATGGACCCAAAATATCCTTGGACGTTGGAATGACTTGCAAGTACCAAATGGGAGGGCAATGTTTGCTATTGCTGTTGATGACAGAAGGTGATTTTGGCATGGGGCGACTACCTTACTACCAAGTTCTGGACTGATCACTGGCTTTACAGGAAATCCGATCCTGGAGCTTGCACCTAACCTTACTGCTCTTTTACCTAAGCGAATTATGAACTGCAGAAGGAGAACAGTGCAAGAAGTGCTGTCATGTTATAGGTGAGCGAAGGAGCCTTATTGATCTCAGCTCTGGTGTAACATTCAGAACTTTGGAAGCCAATTGACATTGCAACATGATAGACCACACCAGCATACTTGGGCTTCCGGAAGTTTCTCAAGCAGATTAGCAAACTTGGGTTTCGATGTGGGATGCATAAGATTTGCTCCATGGGAACTGATGTTGGGCGCCGTTGCAATCCAAACTCTCTTCCTTTGGCTTCCATTTTGAACTGATGTTGGACTGCAGACAGGTTAGAGCAGAGAGAACTGCCTCAGCCTGCACTCTCCCCTTTGTGACCAGTGAGTAAACAATGCAGAACCTCCTCATCTCTTGTGTGGTGTCCATACAGCTATGGTTTTTTGTCCTACAAAGACTTAACCTCCAAGCACTAATGGCACAACAACATATTTGTTTGTCAAGCTTATGGTCTGGAGCACTGAAGAGGTTGGAGAAGGGATCATGCAAAGGTTCTAACATGCTAGAACTGGACATTCGAACGCACTGTTTTAACAATCTTTCACCTAATCCAAACAAGATTCTGCAGGAGTTTAATGAAGGGTCTTTGTGCTGAGCAGTTGGAGCAAGAGACCTCCAGTTGCTGCCAGCTGGGTAGTCTTTTCCCAGTTTTGATAATGTGGTTGTCTCTATTATTTGTTTGTGGTGTGCTTGTAAAATTGTTTGTAGGTTGATTAGGGCCTGTAACCTAACAAGCTTCTCTTCTATTAATGAAATGGCGCACAGCTCTCTTGCATGTTCCAGAAAATTAGTCCATAACAAGCTGGTAGGCTGAGATGATAACCAACATAAGCCACCAACAAAAAATAAAGGAAATATTGATGTTAAAGAAACCCAAAAAAGAAAATATTATATAGAGTAATATGTAAAAATACGCTAGTCGCACACTCAACAAACCAAAAAAACAACAACAAAGCCTTTTAGTCCCAAGCAGGTTGAGGTACGCTACAGTAAGGAGAGGGGAGGGAGGGAGATGCTGAATAGTGCCTACCAAAGGATAAATGTGGCATAGCCAAATCACACACTCAAGCATCGTTAATTTATAAAACTCCACACAAGTAACAAAAAAAAAAAATCAAAGAATGCACCAATTCAGACCAAATCCAAACTACTTCCTCAAAAAAATTACAAATGAGACAGATCACATATATAATACTCCTCTATAACACTATCCCAAAATATAGGCATCTTTTATTTCGTTAGGACAAGGCTTTGACCAACTATTACTATTTATGTGAGTATGTGACACAAGATTGATGTTCCTAGATTCGTATTCATAAGTATTTCCTTATACTTATGATTTTGATCCCATAAATAATATATTATTAAGGCAATTGTTAGTCAAAGCCTTGTCCTAATGAAACAAAATAGAAAATACGCCTTATATTTTGAGATGGAGTATAATAAATCCAGAGGTGAAGTTTTTAAGATAAATTGACGAAAACGATGCAGTTGTGGCTGCGTAAAAATGACTAGCTGTTATTAGTAAAATAGATAGAACAACCAACAAAATAGAACATGCTAATATCCATATTTCTAATTTTATGCTAATACAAATAAGTTTGTAAAACAACTTACACATTACAGGATCCCTTATAATTCCAACTGACACTAAAGCAGCTTTAGCTTTAGTGATAAACTCTTCAAGGGTAGCTCGATTCTCAGAGCACCCCAAAGGCACAATGGGAAATGCATCCTGGTAACCTTAAAAAAAAATGCTTTAGAACAATGCATGGATTTTGAAACAATGACTCATCTTCCTTCCATAGGGAAAAGAAAAAAAATTAACTAATAACCTGTTCCATTATTCCTCTGTACATCATTGTCAGGGCTTTCTTTCCATAATTACTGTCATAGTTAAAGGCACTAAGTGACGGCCCAGCCCTACAAAAATTAAATTACACGATGTAAATAAAGACAAAGACAAAGGTTACACTTATCACAGATCAGAGCGGCTGAGATCAACCAAAGAGAGAAAGAACCTTCGATCTCCTTGTGTTAAAGCTCCCAGAGACTCCAATCTTTTTGCCACAATTGATGCAAATCGCTTTTCACCACCAAGGTTTGTAAAAAGAAGCCTACATTGGTGTTTCAAGAATTAAATATTCACAATTCAGACATAAGTAACTTAAAAAGGGTCATTTCCCCTCTGGCTTGAGCAACCCATTTTCTGAGCATAAACTTAGCATTTTAGCAAGTTGTTGTGCTCCATCAGAATTGAAATACTTATGAGTCATCAGTAATTCATGAACAACCAGAAGTTACAATGGAGTCCTGATTTTGATAACTTTCTTTAACAAGTAATACAACAGTATAGATGAGCAAATTGAAAGTTTTCATGTTCATAATACCTATATTCAGGTGCAGAAGCTTGATTAGATCGATGGGTTCTCCCAAACTGCTGAATTGCACGGTCTGCACTCCAAGGAAGCTCTAGTGTTATGTGTACTCTTCTCCTCTGGCATGTGTAGTTAAGCATTATAAGGAGCATTACTACAGACAGCTGTCTTGGACAACTGTATGGATGAGCACGAGAGGAAAACAGACCTGATTTTTGGCCCTTCGATCAGCATGTAGAGAAACACCAGCAGATCCTGCTTCTGATATTATGGCGATATTCTTTTCTCCATTCATGAACTGCTGCTTTTCATGCATATTGATCATGTCCAATGCAACTTCTTTCCTAAACAGGGCATATATTTAAATGATAGTTACTGAATCAAAGAAGCTCACAAGCCATTACATGAAAGCTCACGTGTTTCGCGCCTGGTAAACAACACCTTTTCCATCTGATGTTCTTATTAGCATACCACGCCGTCCAGTTATTTCTGCAACATTGTCAGGACCACCAAGCTACAAAATACAAAACTTTGTTGATGACCAAAATAATCAGCTAAATTTCTTATACTCTTGTTCACATCCTACTCTTGTAGCCTGAGGTTTTCAATACCAACTGTTGATCAACTTTCAACAAAATAATTTATAAGAGGAGAATTCAACATCCCCAACTTGAAAGTGTAATTACCTGATCAATGATATCATCTAGAGGATTATTAGGTAAATCCAACGAACGGATTATGTCAAGAATCTTCGATTTTCGATCCAAAGCAGCATCATACCTGACAACAATTTTCCAGGTAACAAGTTCATGAAATGGACCATATCCATATGAGCATGTCAATCAAGTTAGCGACTATCGATTCACATGACAGGCACCTCTTTGAGAGTTCAGTCAAGTATGCATCTCTTTCTTTGAAGTAGCTTTCAACCTTCTCCTTGCAACCGTAACATGACCAATCATCAGTGACAATTTCAGTCCAAGGTGGAGTCAGGCAACCAGGGTGAACACGTGCAGCACAAACAGAGCAATAAAGCAACAAGTTTTTCTCCTGAAATGACAAGCAAATTAAAAGGTTATACAAACTAAGAAAAAAAAGAGAAGCAAATACCATCATCAAATTCCATTGTAAAGCCATGTTGCTTTTTGTACAGCGGCATATATATCAATTTCAAGTTTTTAAGCACCAACAGCAAATATAAAAGGTAGAGCTAATAAAATTAAATTAGTGATTATTACACATATGAAAAAAATATAACTTATTTACTTTAGCTGGGAAAATTGTGAGGCACCCAGATCGAACAAGAAAAATGTTAAACGGGATTATTGCCCCCTTTTGAGCTCTTGTAAAATGATTGAAATCAGTCAATCCAAAAATAGGAATAAAGGGATTTAGGAAAGCCATTTATATATCTTCGGATACAGAGTTAAAGGTGAAACCTTCAAAATGGGAAGATCTGAACATGCATGATATGGCTAGCTGTTGCCAATGATCTACATAAGATGATTGGTATAAAGAAATAAACCAAATTTTGAGTCCAGGTCTCACTTTTGAAGTGGCATTATCAGATGGTTAGCATACATCTTAACCTAGTTTGCAAACCTGAGCATGACTATTATTTTGGTGGAAGCTATAACTAGTAATTGTAAATTGGATGAATAGAAGCTCTGATGGTTATTCCACTACCTAGACAAAATAAAAACCAAAGTTCCCCCAAAAAATACAACGCATACGGCATACCCAGTGTTGCATGGATGCCATGGGTCTTCCATGCTGTGCAATTACAGATTTGTCTTTTCAAAGTAAATATATTCTATAGTAAGTGTTCATTTTCTTTGAGGCTAACTACAGGTGTTTACAATTAAAATAGTTTTTTCCACGTGTTCAAACCTAATACAACCAGCGTGTTCAGCTGCTCTGTTTTGCAGCCAATCTGGCTGTTGCTGCTCTTTTTGCCTCTCACAAAATACTGTTTAACGGCTGTTTCTACAGGGGGAAAAACTGGCAGCCGAACATGCTGAACATCTTAAGGGCTTGTCAGATGGAGTGATTAGGCTCAATTGCCTTGGCCTTCAAACCAAGGAATTTGGTCAATTTCAAACAGGTCCTGAAGCAGTCAGTGTTAAACAATTACCAGTTCCTGTACGATATTGAACTGTTGCCAGGTAGCTGTAATTTGAACATCTGAGGCCTGTCTAACATTTCAAAGCTCTATTTAGATTTGGAGAATCAATTTAGAAATGGCTGTCAGCAAAATAATACTGATATTTGCAGGGATCCTAAAATGGTTTTCAAGCTTTGATGTGACAATAAAAAAGGTTCAGCATGGTAGGCAAGAGTGTCAGGCCTAATTACATCACAATCACAAGTATGTTAGTATGTTAACATAACATGTCACCTCCTCAGTGTTGCAGATCCGACACATATAGAATTCCTCCTCAGATTCTACTGATTCATGATCTGACTCTGCTGCAAAATTTTACAGAATGGATCAATAAGTACATCAAGAAATTATTAGGAAAGAGATCATAATTATTCTTCGAGAAAGCCATAGAACAATAGAAATTAAACGATTCAATTTTCCAACAGTCCACAGTACTATAAGAAGATATTACTTCTACCGCAGGTTTCCGAAGGCCATAAGCACTATTAGGATGCTTTGCTATGTCCATCTCACCACAATTATGTACTCCCTCCATTTTTCCTTTTTACAAGGACTGTTATGATTTGGAGAAGCTTTTAGAGGTTTGTACTTTGAGCATCGGTTTCTCTTGCAATTGTTGATGTATAGCCTGTTGTATTGTGGATATATAGGGACTCATGTATTGTCCTCAGTCTAGTCTACTAGGGACTCTTGTACCTCTATATATTCGGGCCTAGAGCCCGCATATTGAAAACAAGTGCTATTCGTAACATGGTGAAGAGCCTCAGAGAGATACTCCCCTGCAAAGTCAGCACGAAAAAGACGAATAGAGGTGTCGAAATGAGTGTAGACCATAGCAGAGATGTCCTTAGTCTAGTCTACTAGGGACTCTTATAACTCTATATATTCAGGCCTAGAGCCCTCCTATTGAATACAAGTGCTATTCATAACAGCAATATATCGCCAGTTGTTACAAAACCAATGCCATATTTAAAGGCTTGTGAATGAATCTATCTGTATAACTTTTGTACTCTAAGCATGCATATAATTTGACTAAATATTAGTCCAAATTTATGAAGTTTTGACTCTTGAAAATCCTTTTTTGAACGATGCAGGAGAGCTGCGTGTAATTTCATAAAGAAGAAAACAAACATAGGAGAGACAAGACTGTCAATTCCTAGTACAATGGGCAGACCAAAATCTATCCCACAAACAACAGCGAGGAATGAAATGATGTGCCAAACACACCACACGTCCACAACACTACCCAGGAGAACCAGGCTACATCCCTGTAGTGAGCTGGCGCAGGAGCAGTTCCCTGGAGAAATGAGGCTCCAGCCAAGCACCACAGAGCGCATTCATCAGCCACAGTTTGCAAAACAAACTGGACACGCGGCCTATTTCCTTCAAACACACAAGAATTTCGATGTTTCCGAATCTCACAAGCTACCAGAATGATAAGGGAGTTAAGGCCCTTCCAACTCCTTCGAAGCCCCCTTGATAGCTTCGCACCACCAACTTGACAAGCGAAAACAACCAGACTGAGGGGCAAGAGCAAGCAGCCCTAGTCTGTTGAAGATCACCGTCCAAACTTCTCGAGTGAACGCACAAGTGACACCATGGCATGGCAAAAAAAATCCTAACACGCCATATAACAAGAAACAGAGGGTGTAGTTGTTTAAGTAGTTGTTTAAGGAATAAAGCATAGCAGCATGTGAGTATGCAGTTATGTACAAGCATACTCATCTTCAACAGAATAGACAACTAGCCTGCTGTACTAAAAACTAAACTAGCCTGCTGTACTAAAAACTAAGTAAATAATTCAATTGTATGTAATAATCAGACCAGGTCCCAGTGGTTCTTGAAAATACCAAGGTGTTTCCTTATCACTGTTTAGTGTGGAAGTATTTTGTAGTAACCTTAATATGCCGCATTATTTCTTAACAGGCAGATCCCATTGCAACAAATCATATGATTATCATGACAGGGAAGAGAATTTGTCAATATCCACTACTTGAGAAGGGTTGAAGGGAGGATAAGAAGCTATATCAACCAATGATCATTGGATCATATCCTATGTGATTTACACCATGGTGGTTAAGAACAGCCACTAATGGCAGGTTCATGGTTGTGCTACAATGCCACACTGTGAAACCTGGGAGGACACAGGAGTATTTATCGACTTCATGTCTTCACAAATATTTTGCAGTTTGCACTCCCAGAAAGATACTTCCAAGTGGTAACTATATCAAAAATTGAAATGATTTTCCCATTGTAGTGCCATGTTTAGCAATGACTACCATCAACTATGTCAGGAAACTTACGTGGAGGATACTCATCACTTCCATCGTCACTCAAATCTTCCATTTTTCCAAGTTTACTAACTCGCCCTTTCATGGACAAACTGGGTCCATTCTGCCGTTTGCGCTGAAACTCCATGATTTCACCTGCAACAGCATACGCAAATAAAGAAGCAAGGACTGCATAAACTAAAGTGATATATCATCAATCATACTCTTCAAAATGAAAATCAACAAAGGTTACAAATGGCAGCATCTGAAACATCGAAGTTAGATTAGAAACCAGAACTCTTGGTTTTCTCCCCAGAAGGTTTTAGAAAAAAAAAATGACATCTATAGTATCGAATGAATGCACTACATATTTCATAGTTAGTGGGGTTATTGTACAACTTTAGTACTTTACCGGAACACGATATGGTAAATCCGTAAATATGATGCGACATAACAGTTAAAAGTTGCGTAGGTAAGGTGTATGATCTATTATTTCCTTACATTAGAAGGTGGCATGACAATGACTTGATAAAAACAGCAAGCCTAATTTGCCGCAATTCGTGGCAAAAAACAGAAATGCATTAGTCATTTATGTAATCCATCATCTAGGTACAAAAACAAAAACCACTTTGGTTTCAGCACAAAACTAGCACGCGAACGCCCAGAGAATTGAAGCATTTACTGATAACAAAACATCAATTCAAAATTATCATATAAAAGTCTACATTATTTGGAAGAAATGAAAAAGGTAAGAGTAAATTTTGCAAAACCATACATACTTTGACAAACTTATCACAAAACTACAGATTTAAGCTCAAACATCAGTGTTATGTTCCATATAAGTTTGTACTGATGCAAACCTTGCTGAAAACAATCAGGGTTTGGAGGCAAAGGATAATTATCTTCTACCAGCTTAAGAAGCAGCTCTCTAGGACCAGAAACAAAATCTTCCAATTCAATGCCCTGCCACATACATTTGAGATGGGAATCAAAAACTTGGAGGGCCATTTCACCTGCCAAGCTATAGAATACGTGAGATGGGATGAAAAAGACTAGTAGATGACAAGCGCACATATTTTGCAATAGCTTCCTCTGTTCGAGCTTCTCCAGTGCTCTGAAGACCAATCACCACACATTTTTCTTCTGCTAAGGCTTCTTTTGCCAATCTCACTACAGCAGGTACCTTGGCAGACATACACATATGCCTAAAGAAACGCTGCAAAAAAAGAATATAAATAATGTAGTGTTATTAAATTATTAACAAAATGGGGCAGAGTAGCATATGCACACAATCTGCCAGACTTCACAGGTGTTTTCTGGTTGAGAACATCAAGGAGTAACATTTGGGGAAACCATGGACATCCTTAGCGACCGTTTATGGTTGCATAAAATGAAAGAGAACCACCTGATGACTGGCCCAGTATAACCGCCACATTTGAGGCGAATTGCCTTTATCTTCTGCATAATATTCAAGGGCTGATAGAAGTTCAACACGCAATTCAACCCAAAGTGCAGCTGCCTTTTTATACATACTCTGCAACATCAGATAGGAACTAAAGGTTAAAACATTAATAGGAAAATTCAAATTTAAAATAAGAGCAAAATAAACGTGCGGTCCTTAACGTTGGCAATGTGTGTCACATAGGTCCTCAAACTCAGAAAACCAGAAACCTTTGTCCCTAAACTGGGCTGGTGTGTCGTCTGGGTTCCAAAACCACTATCCTCTCTCTCCAAAGGTGGTTTAGGAGGTAGGGAATATGTGGGACCCACGTTTAAGTTCATCTCTTCTCTCTTCCTCATCTATGACATGTGGGAACCTATTTTATAAGCCAAATGTTTTTTCTTCACCATCTTTCCCCCTCCTGCCGCTATCTACCTGCCTCTATCCCCTTGCTGATGCCAACCCTCCACCATCGCTGCTCTCCTCCTCTCTTTTCACCGCTGACCCCTTCACCTCTGCCTCCTCTGCCACCAGCTCTCCTGCATTGTTGAACCTCCTCCATCACTAGTGAGCGTGGGCGGCGGCCTCCAAGCCTATCAGGCTCTAGCCCTCCTCCGCTGTGCAGCGACTGCAAGGCGGGCATAGACGGAGAGCGTGTGCGGTGGCGGTGAGACCAAAATGACCAGCAACAGGTGGGCAGCGGTTCCAGGAGATAGGCAGGCGCCAGGCATGTAGCAGGACAGCGGGTCAGGCGGCGAGGAGAGGAGAGGGGGCGAAGATAAATAAATAAATAATACAATATAAAGAATAGTTCCCAGGAGTCAGATGAGGTAGAATTAAGAGAGGCAAATCTTACATGTGGGCCCCACATATTACCATAACCACTAAACAACCTTCAAAGAGAGAGGATAATGGCTTTAGGATCTAGATGACACACGAACCAAGGTTAGGGATATGGATTTCTGGTTTTCTAAGTTTAGGGACCTATGTGACACACCTAGCCAACCTTAAGGAGCGTGCATACATTTTACTCTTAAAAGAATATTACTTTGTATCAATGAGCAATCACATTGTGTAACAAAACCATTCTAATAAAACGTATAAAAATGGTACAAAATAGGCCCTGTTTGTTTGCCCTATAGTCCTACAGATTATATAACCCAGCTTAAATAAGCTTAAGTAGACAAAAAAACAACTCAGCATAAAGTATTTAATCTATGCACTCCCAGATTATCATAATAAAAAACAACTCAGCATAAAGTATTTAATCTATGCACTCCCAGATTATCATAATCTAGAAGCTTATTTCAGCTTATTTCTAACCAACTTATCACAACACCCATGGGGTTTGGATATATTTACCCTACAGGTTATTATAAGCTAGTTTATATAGAATATAATCCAGGCGCTGGGTTGTTTGTGATCACAACCCTTCTTTCTCCCAAGTTGGGAGATTGAAGTGGTTCACTTGTACGGGGCTCATTACCCTCTTTTTTCCTCTTATATATAAAGATTGCAGCTCTCCTGCGTGTTCGAGGAAAAAAATTATAAGCTAGTTTATATAATCCACCATAAATAAGCTAGATTATATAATCTAACAAAGAAACAAACAGGTATATCACAAAAACGAAAGGAAAAAAGTAGCATATCAATTTACCATCATTCTTTCCTCCAGTTGTGCCTCCAGAACATCAAAATTAGCATCCTTATAGCTTAGAGTGCGGCAAACATACATGCCCCTGGAAAAAATTTTAAAAAAACGTATTAATGAAAAATGGTGCACAAAAAACAGTAAATTTGAAAGTTAGCAACAGGACAATTCTGTGATCTCTGTATGCAGCACACACGGAACATTATACATATAAAATATATGATGTGTTGTGGGCACATTCGTAAGCAAGGTGCAAGAAGCAGGCAGCGTCCACTAGTGGCTACGGATAAGTTTGTTTAGCTGTCAAGTCTTTTTAGCACGGTTTGTTTCATCTAGTTGTTAGCTTCCTAGTTAGGAGGGGAGTTACAGCCACCTCTGTATACATGTGTTGATTGATTAGTTTGTAATCAGGGAAGAACAATCTAAGTCGCATAAAGGGCTGCTCAGAGCCTCATCTCAAGGGCAAGTACACCTCCAACTGTATCTCCTAATCCCAGCAATCTAGCCATAACAGGCTGTCCATTTTCTATGTCAATTAGCACGCAGTTGTGCACATATTAGGCAGAACTTGGTCATTCAGCAGTTCCAGAAATGAACCTGGCTTTCATGTCCATAGCAACAAGTTCAAGAGCACCCATGCCTCCTTTCTCAAGAGCACCTGAAAATTATTCCCACAGATCATCAATACCATCATACATTATTATTGTTTTGTTAGATTTTTACAGGTCCAGCTTCTAATACAACTAGTGGACCACAATCGTATCACATAAGGGATACAATGGCACAATGCTTAACATTGTGAAATATATGTGCCTAGAAACTGATAGCTCCCTTATAGCTAACACAAAGGAATATTTACCTTACACTAATACCAGTGTGCAAAGAACTAAGGGCCTATTTAGAACTAAAGTTTTTCAATACTATGGTTTTAGAATACCACGGTCTACAATTGATTATGATAGATGACTTACCAATCAACACTGAGGTGGGAATAAGTACTATGAATAGATCAATGATCATGTGTGAATTCAGATCAGAAATGCCAAAGGGAAAAATATGTACAAAGAAAGACAGGAAAAGAATAGAGGAATTAAAGTTAACCTAGAAATTGGTGAAAATTCTCAAATGATGTTCCATCTCCCCAGAGACCAAGCCGAACCATGTAACCTAAATTCCGGGGCTCAGATGCACCAGTTGCTGAGCAATAAACAACACGGGCTTGAGGTAACATTTCCTGTGATGTTTGGTGCCATCAGTGTATCAATATATCATTGCAAAAGTAAATTGTCGACAAAATACAAAGTAATCTGCCAATCTAAGCATTAGGGACCACAACTAGAAAGTAAAGGATCTTTGTTTCACAAAAAGGGGTACATTGAGAAGACCATAAATATTGTCTAAACTTCCAAAATTCATGTCAACTACCCAAAAAACACGGAATTCTCAGACACACACTTGGCATATGAAGACTATGGTGGCAAAAAATTCTTTCCTCAAAATAACCTGGCTTGCATAAATTTTATAAGGTTTAAGCTCCGATGGCAGGACATTAGGTAATGGTTTTAAACATATATTTTAGCATGTAGTAATTTATAGATGGAATGTTTTTCAAGCTACACAGCTCGCATTCAAGAAATTGGAGATCTAAGACCACAGCAGCAGAACATATTTTCTGTTCATCATAAGGGAGGATAGAACAAGGAAACATCATAAAGCAGGAATCTACACGCACCTGAATCTCAAGAACAGCTTTACCAGTGCGGGTGGGCTGACTCCCTGCCTCAGGAATCAGATTTTTGGCCTTGTGGCACTGCAATCATGTTTAAATACATAAATGGATATTTTCCCAGAAGACGCCAAATTCATAACATTAGATCTTATCTCGTTTTTTGTTGGTGACTCATAACTCAAGCCTGAGCCTTATTTACCTCATCAAATACCAGAAGACCATCAAACTCTGATCCACACCACTGTACCAACTGCTGCAAACGGGAATAGCCTTTCTCAGAGGATGCTATCAAGCTGCTATAAGTTACAAAAACAACTCCATCTGTAATCCCAATGGCTTTAGAATCTAGCTTAGAATATGGAAGCTTATTTAAAGCATGCACTGCAGAACAAGTATATGGTGTCAGTCATAAATATCACTAACAGACATGAAATAGATAACTCAATTGTTAAAACTAAAAGACAAGTCATTTGATCAAGAGATTCTATTAAGTGCCCCCTCCATCCCAAAAAGGAAGTCATTCTAGTTTGAGCAAATTACATTGGTAGTCCATATACTATTGTGGTTTTCTCATAAACATGCTCGCGTACTGTTGAGTATCGTTGGTATTTATCTTTGATATGTAATACTCCTCTCATATATGCACCTCTCATAATGTTTTACTTAAGCCACATTCCAAGTTTTTGACATGACGCAGTGTAGGCACATCCTGATCTCCCAATTTCATTCTTTTGCATGAGATAGACTCAATTAGAGTGCATTGCAATTTCATTTTGCTCATTACACAAACAAAAAAAAAACTGGCATGTTTGTAGATTCACACCTTCCACACATTTTGCACCAACATCATCCAGATCTCTGCGAGCGTCATACTTCAGGTCCGGACCAATTGATATCCACCTGAAAAATTTATCACTCAGAAAATACAAACAAGCAACAAATAATGCAAATACAGAAAAAACATGGCTAGATGGTCACTGAATTCCTTTTCTTGCAGAAGTTCTTACAAAGCCTTATGCCTTCCCTGTTGCCAATTCTCCCAGATCAATCCAGCAATAGTACGTCCTTTACCAACACCAGCTCCATCACCAACAAAGAAACCAGCTCTAGCACCAGTTGGAAGATGATGAAGATGTCTCTGCCATAAAAGAATGTAGACTTATATGAGATCCATTATATACACAAAACTTCGTGATAAAGGAAATATCAAAAAATGAAAAGGTAACTGACCTGACAAGCATACACTATTGATTCAATTTGTAAGCAAGATAATGCATTTGTTTCATCCAATTCTTCCATAATAGTCAACTTGTAAGTAGGTTCAGGAGGTTGCACCGCTGACAAGGAAGATGTTTCTACTACAGGGTCAGGATGAGGAAGACCTAGAGATAGCTTGGGAGGCCTCTGGAAAAGTGGAAATAGAATATGCATATGTGAATTTCTCAAAGGAAAAATAAAAGTTAAACAGGAAGGGATCTAGGAAGTCCAAAGCTATTCCCCTTTTTCTCTTCGAAACAATTGAAACATAGAACCTTACATAATCAATGAAAGTTTCCCCAAAAGTGCCACCTTCATCCTCATCACGCTCAACATCAACTGCAACCTGCTTGAAACCAATTATAGTTATAGAGCCAGTATCCCAGTACCATATCAAGTAGGAACTGATTCATGAGGTTCTAAAATGACAATGGCAATTGATAGAATGTTAGGGACTGTTGGTTGTTCAATGTTTACAACTTTACATGCACCATTCAGAAACAAAATCGATTAGATATGGATAAAGAAAAGCAGAAGACATGGCAAACTTAGTGGTTAGCGCATGCATAAGATGACTACTACACCAACATATGTGCATAGTACATATGGATAATGTAATAAATTTAACTGCTAGTCAGGGTTCCAGATGACTGCAGATAGACAAAAAAAACTTAATTAATCTAACAAGGCATGCAACTAATTTCCCACTCTGTGTCTCTGTTGAGCACCAAATTGGGCAGGCATGTGGCCAGACGCCTCACCGGACTATTTGGTGGGCAGGGCCAGACAGTCCGGCGAGGATAGTCCAGTATGGTCGAGTTCGAGTAGAATCCCGTGTTTTGTGCGTGATCTTGTGGATTTCGACTTGTACAAGGGTCCAGACCACCCTCCCCTATAAATATGAAGGGGCAAGGCCGATTGAGACACTACCAATCGAACCAATCTATTACTTTTACCTTACTTTTATGCATATCTATTTCTCAAACCCTAATTCTCCTCTCAAGCCCTAATTGCTTCCTCTCTTCGGCTCTACGTCGACTCTAGGTGGCCTGCTGACCCTAGAACAGCCCTAGAACTCATACTCCTTGACGGGGTCCCTCCCGGGGGGTTGAGACTACCATCACCGGACTGTCCGGCGGCATCTACCAGACTGTCCGGCATGGACAGATCGACCCTGAGGTGCCTTGTTCCATCACGTGCAAGCCTTAGGGTTATTGTGGTGTTTGGCACGAATCCGTGACAACAGTCTCATTAAGGCAAGGTCCTTCCATCAAATAAGCTAATCAAAACTATTAAGATATAAACCTATTAATTCGCCCATGGTATCCCTCTGAAGACTCAAGAAAGTTAGTGAGTTTCACTTGATAGTTGATATTGTCAGAAACACATCATTTTTAGAACTGAAGGTAAACAATTCTCTGGTTTATTGTGCAGGAAAAAAGTTCACTTTTCAGTCTTACAGAGAAGTCAGGGGCATGAGGGAACCATACAAGACCATGAAAATATGAAGAACCAAATCACAGGTTAGCTCAGGCTTAGCTGATTGCTGCGCCCACAGACAATGGTACAAGCAAAACATGTGCCTTCTTGTGTGCAAGTTTCGACTTCTGATGAATTGCAATGCTCACAAGGGCTGAAGCTGTGCTCCCCTAGCAAACTATCTATTGGGATTGCAAGAATTTTAGCAATCTGAAACTCCAAGTGTTATCAGAATAAAGGCAATTAAACATTCATGTTACAAATTCTCATATGCCATTCCTGACAGTTAAAGAAAAGAAGCCATTGGACCCAAGATCAGATCAACTGGCACTGCAATTTTGAAGTTTGGCCTAAGTCATGTCAGTCATTGCCACTTGCCATAACTGCAACTGTAGTATTATAGCCTACTAACTCACAGCAGAACTAATCACTGATGAAGCGGCAGAGCCACTCACCTCATTAATCTCCTCGGGTAGCTCAGCGGGAGGGAACATGGGCGCCATGGGCACTGGGAGGTGCGGCATCATAGGCAGGAAGGGCATGTGCGGCATCGGCACTGGCGGCGGCGGTGGGAGTGGGGGCGGGACGAAGCCCGGGCCGGCAGAGGCGAGGAAATGGCGGAGCTTGGACATATCGACGGCGAGGTCGACGCCGCACTGCGGGCAGCGGAAGCGGGCGAGGCCGTGAGGCACATTGAGGACGGCCTTGCAGCGCGCGCAAGGGAGCTGGATCTTGGTGGGGTCCACGCCCTGCGCCCGGGGGGTGGAGCGGCGGGTCGGAGGGGCGTGAGGAAGGGGAGGGTGCGGCGCTGGCTGAGGCTGCAGCGGCGGCAGCGAAGGAGGTGCAGGAGGAGGCGGCGGAGTCGGAGCTGAGGACGGCGGAGCGGGGGAGGCCTTCGGCGGGGAGGGCGGCATGAGCTCCGGCGGAAGGCGCTGCGCCATGCGGCACTTGGGGCAGATGAACTCGGTCATGCCGGGGGCCACGGCGAGGACTCCGCGGCAGCCGGCGCAGCGCACCTGCACGGCGGCCCCTGGGGCGGGGGAGGCGCCGCGGCCGGCCATCGAGGAGGGCTGGACTGTGAGACTGGAGAGAGGGTTTTCGGCCGTAGCATGGGAGGAGAGGGTTTGCAGGATTTTCACAGAAATCTCACGGGAAAGTTCAATTTTAGGAAAACGCAGAAGCATAAAAATTTTCCTCCGTTCAAAGGAGGTACGAGAGAATTACTTTTTGGTCTAAAAACATGTTACTTCCTTATTTGATCTAGAAATTCTAAATCTTTCCTACGTGATCGAAAAATTGTTTCTCATTATTTCCTTGGCCTTTCTATCCAAATCGTTAGCGTTTTCCGTTATGCATATGCTAGCAAAATGACCGTGCGTTGTAACGGAAGAAAAAATCCTTAAGCACCTTTAGATCAATACATATAAGAATAGCCTCGCAAATAAATTACATATCTTATTGTTTTGAAATTTTTCCTTGCATGTGACCGAAATTTAGGTGTGTAAGTTTGGTAAGAAAAACTTTTTTTCTTTGCTTTCTAGCAATATATATAACATCGAAAACGGAATCCATATACGGCATGCGTATCCGTTTTTCACATAGGCTGTTTCTGCCGTCTGAATCGGATTTCCGAATAAATTGTAGGACATATTGTCTTCATAATTTCCATTAACCGCAAAAAAAATTTAAAGTGATATCAATTGGGTTGGAAAAATTGTTATTTTAGCTTTCCGTTAATATATAGAACGTAAAAAACGGAGTCTGTGTGCGATCTAGGCACCTTGCACTCCGAGCTCATGAATAAATTTCACGTTATATTGTTTCAAAGATTTTCGTTGATTGAGACCAAATTATGAAGTGGTTTCAGTTCGTTGGAAAGATTATTATTTTAGCTTTCCATCGATACATAGAACATCAAAAACGGAGTTCGTACGCGAGTTGGGCGTCCGTTTTCGCGTGGACTCCTTCTGCCGTCCGAATCTGGTTGGTATTGTAACTGTGATTCGGATTATCGGATATAGGACGGGAAGGGGCTGACCAGCCGGATCCATCTGTCACGACAGACAAAGAAACCTTATTTGTAATAGTAGGTATAGACTACACGCACCATTTTACCCCCGAGCCAGGACGACGCCACCCGCGCGGCGGCTGCGACCACCTCGCCCACGGCCACTATCGCGCATACACGTCGGAGCTCGCATCCTCGGGGGTGCGCTCTCGCACGCGCCATACCCATCTCCCCTTCCCTCGCTTGCGCAACGCCGGTAGCAGAGCGTCGTCTGTCCAACCCCCGCGGCGGCAGCGGAGCGTCATTCGTCACGCCCGCGCGGCGACTGCGAGCGGGTGCGCAAAGGCAGAGCCCGCGGCCGCACGCGCGCCAAGGGCGGAGCGTCGTCCGTCACGCCCGCACGGCGGCTGCGCGCACGTGGGCCGGCGGCGGAGCCCGCGGCGCCTACGCGCACAGTGGCGGAGCACCGTCCGTCATGCCTGCACGGCGGCGGTGACCGCGCGAGCCTACGGCGGATCAAGCCTCTACAGCGGTCGCGATCGCAGGCGCCGGCGGCAGAGCACGCATTCGTCCGCGGCGGCCGCGACCGCAAGCATCGATGCCCATGGCCACAACGGCTATCACGGCGGCGTCGGAGTTCGCGTCCTCGTGACTCGCCCTCACATGCACCAACACGGCGGCAGGCAGAAGCACATGCAGGTGCGTGCTCGGCTCCGCCAGCAACTTTGCAGGCAGGGGCGCGGTCGCCCCAGGCGAGGGCACTGCCAACGCAGCGGGCAGCCTTGGGCGTTGTGGACGCTGGGTTGGGCAAGGCCAAATTCATCATTTTACCCTTAACACTGTTAGGTCTTCAAATTGACGGAAAGGCCAAGGAAAAAATAAGAAAGAATTTTTGGGTCACATAAAGAAGATTTAGATTTTCTAGACCAAATAAGGAAGCAACGAATTTTTTAGGGCCAAGAAAGTAATTCTCTTTTTCAGTTTTCACTTTCGGATGGAGCTTGCCTGATTTGCTTCGGTGAAGTCATTTATCGGGGCTAGGGGCCTACTTGGAAGTCACTCATGGGATCAGTATCCTTCACTTTCCGGTTTCCTTTACTTTCTCGGCTTTGAAGAATTGGGTTTTGTTTGTCATTAAAGCGAGTATTATAAGGTAAACACGAGGTAAGATATGCTACATCAGATTTATAATGATATGGAAAACAGAGAAGAGGTGAGAGAAGCAAAAAGGGCGTTGGAGCCGGCGGCGCGCGGCGGGCGGAGGAGCCGGCGGCGCGCCGGACAGAGAAGTTGTCATGTACTAGTGGCGGTTTTCATTACTAGGAGCACTATTACTAGTACTCATTTGTTACTAACAGAATAATGTTTGAATCACAGAACTGGTTCTCATTTCAACCGGCAATTGTGTCAAAATTGATGTCTGTTACAATAATTGCATGCTCTTCTACAAAAATGTTGTTGACAAAGTGAAATGTGATGTTTGTGGAGCCAGTCGGTATGAAGGTCTGAGTAAGGTTCCTCGAAATGTAGTGCGTCACATGAACATCGTGGATCAACTAAAGGAGATGTTTATGAACGAGAAGAGCGCAAAGCTGATGCGGTACCATGCGAGGAGCAGCAAGGATCACCATGTTGACGGTATTGCAGCAGATCATGGCCACAATGGTGAGAATTAATCAACATGGTGGCAATGGAAATAAGCAATTAGCTTGACTATTATGTATGTGGCTGTATGTTGATGCCTAGAATATCTTATGTGTATAACTTATGACTATTTGGCTGTATGTTGCTGCCTAGAACATCTTATGTGTGTAACTTATTATGACTATGTGGTTGTATGTTGATGCCTAGAACATCATATGTCCTCCGGTTAAACAAGCAATGCTAGATAACGCTTGCAATATCTATATATGTCGCCCCGAGGCTTAGAAAATTTTCACCTAATAGCAATCGTAGAATCAGGGGCGGTTGATCTAACGATCCGCCCCTAATAATGATACCAGGGGCGGTTTTCTTTATGCACCGCCCCTGATAACTTGTTGCCAGCAGCGTATCTTATTATACACCGCCCCTGAAATGTTATCAGGGGCCGTTCGTAATGAAAACCGCCGCTAGTAATGTTTTTTATTATTTACAATAATTTTATGATTTACTGCGGATAAAATTAATAACAATACACATAGAGTCTAAAAAATTAACAATACACGGAGAGTCTCATTAATTAATAATACATATTATCAGTGCAATATGGTTCACAAAGCCCTAAATTTAGCCGGTTACAATTTTTGGTTCTCCATCGTTGCGTAGCTAGGGGTGCCATACTTGAAGCTTGATTCTATGCCCTCCATCTTTGTTGGTACATATATAAACAGTTGTAAGTTTTCATGCTCATTGTATGCCTCAATATCTTCCACTCCATCAACTCCGATGATCTTTTGTTTGCCCGCTACAACAGTATATTTCTCCTTCTTAGGACATAATGGGTCTCGCACGTAGAAAACTTGTGCAACACGTGAACCAAGTACCCAAGGGTCATCTTTATAGCCTACATTTGCTAGGTCTACAGTTGTGAGCCCAAAGTTGTCGATCTATACACCCTATGGATGTTTGACCCATTGGCACCTAAAGACTAGTATTTGTATAGTGTATCCATAGTTCAACTCTGTCACACCCGATTTTATCCACAAAACCAGGAATATAAATACACGTGTATGCCAGGATCCAAAGCCATACACATAGGTGACATCATCAGCGGAATCGTACAACCATGTCTTAGCGTCATACTTTATTACAAAATGACCCGAGGGTCTGAAAGAAAATTACAACTTTATTATAAGCTTCAACATGTGACTCATCATCTCCACATGGTACATCGACCGGGGGAAACACTAGCGCCAGCCTAGAACGGGGCGTCTGGATCGAACTCATCGTCCTCCACATACACTCCAACTTGACCAACATCTGCTGAAACATTATAACGGGAGGGAAGAAAGAAGAAAGCAAGGGGTGAGTACAAAAGCACTCAGCAAGCGAGGAAAAAGGCTATGCATGCAAGGCTTTTCAGTGGAGCTTCCTATGCGGCACCTATGTTGAATCTATTCCTTAGCTTTATTTGAGCTATATTATAAGAACGAACGTCGGATGATCCATCCGAACCAGGAACCAACAACAACTTCCCACCAACCAACCCAAACCAACGAATTAGAAGGAGTCTATGGCCGCTCTTGACCGTGAGCACGGCTGTTATAACAGTTTTACACTCTCGAGAGGTTGCACACTTTCACCACGGGCAGTGTTTTCCCTTTCCGCCATACATTACCTGAGATGTCTGGCCGGGGTCACACAACAAGGTCTACAAATAACTTCGTCCAGCCCGCCTTGCACCCACTAAGGATTCAGCCCCCGTACTCAAGTCCCCAGACCCCAGGGGGCCCCCTCTTGTGCCACTCAAACCACCACGGTGCAATTGAGACCGGAACTGTTAAGTCTCGACCAAGCCCATAGCCCATTTAGATCCCATGGTTGTGCTGTTAAGCCAGGGAGACAAGCTCCTAAAATACGGTCCTTAAAACCCAAGGCGGGAACTAACACATAACCATCATCCAACCACCGATAAAACCAAGCCCCCACCAAAACCTTCCATCCTGCCCGGGTTCTTTCCCCCCCGTCAAGATTCACGAGGTTCCAACCTCAACATAAAATTAAACTTTAATTGATTATTAACCCGTCCCATCAGCGCCTAAGCAAGGATATTTTTCTACCCTTTCCCACAGGTAAACTAGTAAGTCCTATTGGTTTTCTCAGATTATGCAAAGCATGACTATCTAAATTAACTACAAAACCAAAGTATAGGTGCTTGCATATGATCAACGGACTTGCCTTCGGAATGGGCGAAATCAGCGAACTCAACTTCCGGGTCCTGGAAGTTCACCGTTTCACCCTCTGCGCAACACAAACCAAACATACACAAAAAGCAAGAAACAGTACAACACATAGGCTCAAAATAGTTTAAAACCTATTCTAACAGAAAGTTGTCGCTGTCACGAATCCGTAGGCGAAAAATTCACCCAAAACGGATTTAAAACAAGGAAGTTATGAGCTTTTGAATTTTAGTGGCATTTCTGTAAATAACCGAAACTCTTGAATTCTCTGGAAAAAGAAAAAGTGACGTCAGCGTGACGTCAGCGGCCCGCGGCCGGTGGACTGCGTCCACGGCGCGGTGGACCGGCGGCCCCTGCACTACGGTCCACGGTGGACCGGGTGCACCGCGGAGGAAGAAGGTGTGGGGCGCTCTGGGCCATCGGATCGCGATCGGACGGCGCGGGGCGGGGGCTGCTCGGTTCGGCTTGCAGCAGAGGCACGGCTCGGCCTGAGCAGCAGACCGGCGCGGGCGGCAGCGACTCCGGTGAGCGGCGGCGGAGGCGGCTGCTGGCTCGGCCTGGCGCGCCTGCGCAGCAAGGGCACAGCGCGGCGGCGAGACCCGGCGTACGATGCAGGGCGCGGGCTCGGTCCAGGCGGAGGGAGGCGCAGCGGCGAGGTCCGGCGGATGGCGCTTCGCCGGCGTTCCTCAATCCCGCGCTGTGGTACACCGAAACGGAGAAGGGTTAGCTCAAAAGGACGAGGAAGGAAACGCGAACTCACCCCAATGACCCTCGTCGGCGGAGGAGGTACACAGAGGCGGGGCGACGGCGGTGAGCGGCGGCGGATGAAGGAGCTCGTGGTGGCGGTGTTTGGTGGAGAATCGAGCGGAGTGGAGGGGTGAAGAGTGACAAATGAGAGTGAAGGGAGTTCGGGGAGGCTCTTTTATAGCCCGGGAGAAAGTACACCAAATGGTTCGCATGGGGGCCGAAGTGGCGGCCGCCATTGAGCTCGGTGGAGCCGTTTCACCGCGTTATTGCTCGAATTAACTTGGGGAATTAGTGGAGAGTGAGTGGAGGAGGCTTTGTGAGAATTTAATTGAAGAATAACGGAGTTTTGAGTGGGAATTTGGCTTCCAACCGGCGCTTCGGGGAAGAGAGGCGGACGGCAGGGCGGCTGGAGGTTGGGGAAACGCCTGACATGTGGGCCCCGCGTGTCGGTGATAGGGGCGGCGGCGGCTAGCGTCCAGAGAGAGCGAGACGGGGCGGTCGGCCTCCGCTGGGCCGGGGTGGCAGAGCGGCCCAGGCGCGGGGAAGCAGGCCGGCGCGAGGGGCTGGGCCGAGGCGGGTGAAGGGGGGGCGGCGGCCCAGGCGGAGGGGAGAAGAGAAGGAGTGGGCCGGCTGGGCCGAAAGAGGAGGAAGAGGGAAGTTGGGCCGAGGAGAGAGGCTTCGGCCCTTTTCTTTTTCCAGATTTGTTCAAACTTTTTCCAATCAAATTTTCAAATGGAGTTTCGAATCTATTTTTCGAACGCGGTTTGAATCTAATTTTGAAATTCATTTTCCATACAATAAACACTATGCAATAGGCATGAATGCAACATCACATATATTATAAATTTTTTTTTGAATTTTAGGGTGTTACAAACTCCCATATATCCTCTATGAATCCATAGTATGTGACCTTTTGGCCCATTGTATCACAGGCCTCAATCCTAACCCCACTATTCTGGCATGCACTTTTTTTATCTTTTTCAGCCATGTAGAATGTGTAACCATTAATAACATATGCTTGCCATGTCGTGACCTGTGGAGATGGACCAGCAGCTAATCTTTTAATAATTATGCCTTCCTCGTTTTCTCCCTCCGGTATATCCAAGCCCATAAACCAACTCATTAATCGGATCTGTGCTGTTTCATTACTCGAGCCTCTGATCGTCCATTGCTTTCTGCACGGATTTCAGTGAGGTGTTGTTCAATGAACGTAGACATTATAGAAAATTGTTGTAGCACACTATGATGTGCTCTTGCCACTTCTTTGTAATCTTTGTCAACAATAGTTTTCTTCCCTCGTGTGCCTTTCCCGCACAACCTTCCTGTATATCGAGATTCAACTAGACCGATACCTTTCTTGTCCTTCAAGTAATCTTGGCAGCACTCAACCACCTCTTCAGTACAATAGGCCTCTATCATGGATCCCTCTGGGCAACCACGGTTGAGAACGTATCAGTTGAGAGTGGACATAAAACGCTCGTACGTCCACATTTCATGCAAGTAACAAAGACCCAACGCACGGATCTGATCAACCATGTGTATAATCAGGTGTGGCATTATGTCAAAAAACGATGGAGGAAAGCACATCTCAAGCTGGGTCATCATCTCTGTCACAAAACCATGCAGCCTGTCTAGTTCCTCTGTTAAGATCACTTTTTTCAGAGAGTATGTTGAATATATAGCACAACTAAGTAATGACCATTCTCACATATATTGACTTGACCACCTTAATTGCAATAGCGAGGAAGACCATCAGCATCATGTGGCAATCATGAGCGTTGCACCCGCTTATGATCAAATCTTTCATAGACACTAATCTTTTGATGTTCGATGAGAAACTAGTTGGCACTTTTAGCCCACAGAAGCACAGGCAGATTGCCCTTTTTTCATCTCTAGTCAGGTTGTAGCTTGCTGCGGGGAGAGTGAATTTCCCATTTCCATTATCTATCGGGTGGAGCTCCTCTCTAATCCCAAGTGCTTGCAGATCTCTACGTTACTTAAGCCCATCCTTTGCTTCCCAGGTATGTCCATCAACAAACCGATTGTGCTATCGAACACGTTCTTCTTCAGATATGGTAAATACCAAAAGAAGATCGAGAACTTCTTGAATGGTGGGCCACTTCCGTCGCTAGTTCTACTTCTTTTTCCTTCTTTCCGTATACCACCTTTAACGTTTTGGCCATATGAAAAATATGTTTGCTGTCCTTCCTTCTCGTAGGTTCAAACTTTAGCTCTGTTTTGCTATTAAAGCACTTGTAGAATTTTTTTCTGCGGTACCTGTGTCCTTCTAATAAGAAACGCCGGTACTTTGTGTACACAATTTTTCTTGATCCATCCAAATACAAAAAGGAAGTGTCGTCCAAGCATACAAGGCGTCCCCTCTTCCCTTTGATTTGTCCAGACAGGGAGAAGAAAGCTGGATAGTCGTTAATGGTAACGATTATAATACCTCTTAAAGTAAATTCTTCTTTACCAAACTCATCCCATATCTTGAAACCCTCGTTCCAAAGCGTCGCCATGTCTTCCATCAAAAGCTCAAGAAATACATCTATTTCGAAACTAGACTGTTTAGGGCCTTGTATCAGGATGCATAGCAACAAGTACTTCCGCTTCTGGCACAACCACGTGGGAAGAGTCTATATGGTTAGGATCACCGCCCAAGTGCTATGTGTGCTACTTCTATCACCAAACGGTGCTCAATGCAAACCTCACGTTCCTTGGATCCTCAACAAACTATGGATACATTTCATCAAACCATTTCCATTGTGTCCCATCAGCTGGATGCGCAAGCTTTTCATCATCCTTGGCGCGCTTCTCGTGCCACCATCGCATTAGCTTTGCTTCTCTAGGGTTTGCAAACAGACGCCTGTTGACGGCACTTAAGCACGACAAACCTTATACTGCAAGCGACAGTATCGTGTGTAGCTTTTCCCCAGGATGAGAATCATGGATTTTGTCAATCTAGGAAACGAACTAATTGAGAACTAATTAACAGGAGCTTATGGTAAACTAAAGGTATAAAACAGGATTCTAAACTACCTCTAAACTAGTTCTAAACTATATCTAATCTAAGCAAAAACTATACTAATATTATAAGATAAGCAATTAGAACAGAACTAAAAAACCAATTAAGGATTATTTATTGAATTATAATCAAACTCTAATTGGATCCAAAACAGGCATGATATGGGCACCACAAATAGATAAAAGCAACGAGATAACTAGCAGCTCAAGGTAGACAAGCATAAACTTCATAGTATAATTAAATCAAGATCAATCAACTTAACCTCCTAGATCGAGTTTAATCTTTCTCCGGACTCTAGTGTCACTGGTAACTAGGTAATCGACGAGAAACTCTCAACAAGCATACATAATTAGAGAACCGACTTCTAATTACTTCACATAGTCTAATAACATAATTAGAGCAACTAGAATCTCTAATCACCATGATTACCAGAACTAGAAACACAACTATATCATTAGTAAGCTAGATCAACGATCAAGAACGCTAGAAGAATATAACCCTTAAAGAGATGCTCTAATCAACAAGCATATAGATCTAAAGCTAATTAGAGCTAGAACAAGCATAATTAGAACAAGAATATGATAATTAGACAAAAACAATGCTTCATTAATAAATTGTATCATACTTACAACCATGATCATACCTTCCCTTGATAATACAATTAAACCTCTGGAGCTAGGTAATTAGAGCACCATGCAAGGGCTCTAATCACTTTTAGGAACTAGAAGAACTCTAATCCTAAACTAGAAACTTGACCCTCTGCTCTCATCTAGTTGTAGTCCCTCTACATCGTGTCGTCTCGATAAATTGGAATGAATTGAATGACCTTGGAGGTCTCATGGGGGTTTGTATTTATACCTCGGAGGTGCCTTGGGGCGTCCCCACCTCTCCCTTGCTTGGAGTTGGAGTAGGACTTTCGTTTCCCCTGAAATAGGACTTTTCTGTTTTCTGCACCTTTCGTATTTCGACCATATCTCTGTCATCCGGAGTCCAGATAAGACAAACTCGGACTCTAAACTGTAGAGCTCGAAGAGATATACAACTTTGGTATTCAAACTTTCTCCATTTGACATCGTTTAGGTCTCCGAATCGGGCCAGCAAAGTGCTGCTGTCTTGGAATCCGAGAATATCTCGAGATTTAATTGGAGGTTGGATTGGACTCTTGATAAATCTTACTTATCTTTAATTCCCTCGCACCCAAGTGATCCTTATCTCTTTGCAATCTCCTAGAAGAGGCGTGGTAGAAAGGAGAACACCAAACGGCGCCTAGAGAGGGGCGGTCGGCCGACCCAGTGGGGTAGGGTCGGCCGACCCGACCTTTTTCTTCGCCCGGTTGTTCCCAGCTTTCGCGGAGATGTTGCTTGTCGCCTAAGAAATATTTGTACGGGGCCTCTTGGACTCTTGGGCTTCTGGAATCTTCGATATGCGCCGAAATTTGACGAAGTCTTCTAGTCTTTGACATATTTTATGATTTTATTAAATAATTGTCTTCAGTTCCCAATAACTCTTGACATCTTTTTGAAGCTTCTAATTAGGAAACCATAGTTGACACAGAGGGGAGTATGAATCAATCACGCCTTCCTTCATCATCATTTTCAATGAATGTCGTTTCAGAGGCCTTTTCTCACTCGACGTAGATTGTTGTGAATTTTGCGAAAATTGGTTAAAAACCTGTAAAAATCACATATAGCATATTTCTAAGACAATATTGCAAAATCCACAATAATCGGTGATAATTGTTAGTAAAAGATATAGTTGACGCATAAAAACAGTGACAAACCATGTAAAATGATACAAAATATTTGTACATAAACCGCGTCAACAACGCCTTAAGCGATCGATGGGATTGAGGTACCACGTAACAAGAGCCGGGATTTTTCTCTGAATCTCATCAATGCCTAAGCACGTCTGCACCTCTTTCTCCGGGGGTACAACATTCTTTCTTGAACCTTTCTTTCTTTTCTTCCCGATTCCCGGTCCTTGGTCGTCTTGTTGTTGACGACACATAACCACGGCAAACCTTATACTGCAAGCGACAGTATCGTGGTAGCTTTCCCCAGAATGAGTATCATGGGTTTTGTCAATCCAAGAAACGAACTAATTGAGAACTAATTAACAAGAGTTCAGAGTAAACTAAAGATCAAACAGATAACTAAATTATCTCTAATCTACGTCTAATCTACTTCTAATCTAAGTCAAAGTTAGATGATAAGCAACTAGAACATAATTAGATCATCCGAGTAGGAGGAACTAAACAGAGTCTAATCAAGTTCTAAATGGATCCAAAACAAGTATGATAGAAACAACCAAGAGATTAGAGCATTCGAGATAACTAGCAGCTCAAGGCAGATAAAAGCGTGATCAAGCCTGCTCCTCATAGCATAATTAAACCAAGGTCATTAACCAAAACCCCTCAATCAAGCTTAATCTTTCTCCAGCCCTACTGTCACTAGAACCAGTTAATCGACGAGAAACTCTCATAAGACATACAGTTACGCATAGTCTAATAACATAATAAACATAACTAGACTTCTAATCACCATGATCACAAGAACTAGTTATGCAACCATATTACTAGTAAGTAAGATCAAAGACCAAGATCGCTAAAAGAACATAACCTTTAAGAACATGATAAAATTAACATGCATATAGAACTAAAGCTAATTAGAGCAAGAACATGCATAATTAGACCAAGAACATGATAATTAGAGCAAGATCAATACTTTATTAATAATCATATCAAAGTATACAACCATGATCATACCTCCCACAATGACATGATTAGACCTTTGGAGCTAGGTAATTAGAATGCCATGCAAGACCTCTAATCACCTCTAGGAACTAGAAGAGCCCCTAATCCCTAGCCTAGAACTCAACCCTCAGCTCTCCTCTGGTGGATGTCCCTCTATTCTACATCTTGTCGCCTTGATAATGAATTGGATGCCCGATCTTGGGACCTATGGTCGCTATTTATACCCTGGAGAAGATGTGGGAGAAAGGAAATCGGAAACCGCCTCACGGTTGGGTGGGGTCGGCTGACCAGAAGGCCCAAAGTCGGCCGACCTCATGCCTTCCTTTGGCCGATTCCTTCTATCTTTCGTAGGAACGTTCCTTATTGCTTGGGGATGAAGTGTTGACCTCGGACTCAGCTTGAAAAGCTCTGGAATCCTCGGTATTGGCCGAGAGTTGACGAAATCTTCTGGTTTTGGATAGATATGAAGTGTCTTGGCACCTTCTATGTAGATTTCTTCTAGTAGCTTCTCTTCCCAGCGTAGCATATGACGTCTTCTAAGAGTCCTTCTAGAATACTATCTTACAGGTCTTTTCTCACTTGATTACGATGAATTTTGCGAAAAATGGCTCAAAAACCTGCAAAAATTAAGTATAGCATATTTCCAAGATAATGTTGTAAAATCCACAATAATCGGTGATAATTGTTAGTAAAAGATATAGTTGACGCATAAAATCAGTGAAAAACCATGTAAAATGACATAAGATATTCGTTCATAAACCGTGTCAACACTTGTCCAGTGAAAACCTCGTTGTTCTTATAGCGACTGGAACCGCATGTTGGGCACTTCTCCAAATCTTTAAATTCCTTCTCACGGTACATTATGCAGTGGTTTGGACAAGCATGTATTCTTTCCACTCCCATGGTTAATGGGCTAATAACCTTTTGGATCTATATGTGTTTGCAGGCACGAAGTTAGGCTTTGTAAGCAACCACGCTAAGAGCGTCAATAGATCGTTGAAACTACTGTCAGACCACCTATATTTTGCCTTCAAAATTAGCAACTCAATCACAAACCGTAGCTGAGACCAATGTGCTGGGAAATCCTTGGACTTGTCATAAAAGCTTTGCTTAGCTACATCCTTTACGGCCACGAAGTGCTCCAACCCTTTTGCATGCCTATGTATCACATCGGCCTCAAAGTGTTTTAGCATTTCCTCATGGTCGTCCGCATTTTGATCACAATCATCACCCAAATCACCGCTAGTACCAGCTGGTATGCTCTTGAAAACACCTTCATTATGTTCGACGCATTCATTATTGTCGACGACATCAACATAATTAGCACGCGCAGCGAGGAATATTTCCTCATCCATGTCCTCATCGTCCGAAATGAACTCGTATGTGATCTTTTCCTCACCATGATAGATCCAAGTGTGGTAGTGCTTAACAAAACCATGGCAGATCAAGTGGGATCTAACGGTCTTATCTTGCAACCATCTCATTCTTGCATATTCTACATGGACATATGATACCAACAGAATTCGTTTTCGTAGCATGTTTGTTTGCAGCTTCAATAAATTTATCCACTTCAATGAGGTAACAAAGATCGACACGACTCTGATACATCCATGCCCGATCAGGACGGTCCATTTTCTACTCACTCTTGTGTAAAAAAGGGCACTACAAGAGAAAATAAATTAATATTGGCTTATCATCATCTAGAATCTAGGCAAATCATGCATAATCTAGGCAAATCATAGCAAATAATTTGGTAGAAAATATGAAAGAATTTATTTTAATTTTTATGGTGTATATAACAACTAGCTAGGAACATATGAGAGAATTTATTTTAATTATTCCCATCATGCATTCAAAAAAAAATCTAAATCAACAGAGCAAGCTAAAAAGCAACCAAACACTACATTTATAAGCTTAGGCAAAAAAACGAGCTACACACACATGGAGGAGTCACAAGAAGGATGAGAAAATTTTTTTTGCCTACCTACAACAAACTACTTAGCAAAAAAGTAAAAACGAAGTCAAAGTTTGTGCAGCCTAACCTTCCAAACCTTAGATCAAAACCTTCCCCCTTATTTTGCTTTTCTTGGACGCCATCAGAGAGGCTATCCAAGAACTCCTCCTTGCGGGCAGAGTCACGAGGTGGAAGAAGCGGCTTTATATAGGTATATTTTCAGGGGCGGCCTATGGTTAGCACCGCCCCTGAAATGTATCTTCAGGGACGGTCTATAACAACGTCCGTCCCTGAAATGGATCTTCAAGGAGTGGTGCGTGTTATGAGCCACCCCCGATTTACTCGAACCCAACGGCTACTGGGGTTTTCTCGCTCGCCAAACAATGCAAAGTTCATCTTCACAGAACAAGTTCATCACACAATGCAAAGCTCATCATAGAACACATATAACTACATAGATATAAAAGTTCATCACAAATCAACATAGATATACATATATATAGGGATATAAGTTCATCACAGCAACACATAGATATATATAGAGATCGAACTATTACTATACTACTAGTACTCCTCGTCGTCTGATTCATTCAACAGCGCATCCCAGTCGATTGGGTCGCGCTCAACGGCAGCTACAGAGTCACACTGCAGACGCGCCATATCCAGGCGCTCAAAGACCTGGCAGCGATGCGCACCAGGCCCGCCCATGGAGGGCGGGATGAAGCAGAGTACGGGGCCGCAGCGGCTGGTGGAGTAGCTGCCGGACGACGAGGCGTAGGAGGCCGCCGCGGGATGCCGAGGCACCGTCGACGACGAGGGAGGAGGCGGCGGGACCGGCCACGGCACCGCCAGAGGCGGCGACGGCAGTTCCGGCATCAGCGCCGGCGGAGGTGGCGGCATTGGCGTCGGCGGAGGTGGAGCCTCGGCGGCGACATCGTCGTCGGACTCCGCCCGCCGCTCGCCCTGGCGAGCCGCCCTAATGGCTGCGACCAAGGTGGGGGAGGTCCACCGGACCAAGGCAAGCCTTTCCCGCCGGCGATCCCGACGGTACGTAGTACCCCTTCTCCAATTCCGCTCCTCGGACCGCTCCTCGGACCGCTAGGGGGATGTCCTCATGCGTATACCAGCGTAGGCGGCGGAGGTGGTTGTTGACGGGGTCGGGGGCCGGTGGATCCATGGCGCGCGCGAGGCTCGAGCTCGAGCTACAGGCCGCGGGGCGCACGATCGATTGAGATGGGGAAGACGGAGGGAGGACTGTGTATGGGATTGGGGAATAGATCTGAAGAGCGGCGGCGGCGGCGTCTAGGTCTTATAGCGGGCTCCGTCGCCAGCTGAACCGTCGCGTGAGGATGATATGTGGGGCCATGGATGAACCCTATGGGCCGCCCTTTAGACGGCCCGCCCCTGAAAATGGGATCCATTACTAGAGACGGGTAGAGGCATGGCCCGTCCCTAAACGTGGGGGCGGTCCATCACACGGCCCGCCCCTGAAAATAGGAACGATTTTTAGGGGCGGACAATGTTATGGCCCGCCCTTGGATACCTATTTTCAGGGACGGCCCATGACCTTGCCCCCGTCCAGCAAATGTTAGAAGCGGCTCCCGTTTTGAACCCCTTCTAACCTTTCGTGGGGGGCGTCTGCAAAGATCGTTTCTGTGCTAGTGACCTCGTCACGAGGGACGACTGGTACGACGACGGAGGGTGGGCTACGCTCAAGGATGCCTGTGAAGGATTCTGATCATGAAGCTGCAACTCTGAGGACCCTTTGCTTGTTTGCTTACTTATTTACCGGCCTGCGAGCCGAAGTATCACCAGTCTATAGCATGTATTAAGTTAAATTCGAGATGTATGGATCTAGTATTATGCTGAGACATGTTATGTGGTAGAATTATGTGTTTTAGGATTGCCGCATGATGTAAAAGGTCCCAATTCCGGCAGGTCGTTTCGTAACCCTGCAAGAACCATAATATCATCCGGTCGTTTCATAACCCTGCAAGAACCATAATATCATCCTTGGACAGCTCGTCAACAGAAATATCGACTCCTGAGGGTGCTGAGCTGACCAATCCACACAGGTTAGCACGGAAAGGGTCAGTGTAGATGGAGTTGCTCCAGATGAGACTGAGAGCCTGCTGACACGCGTAAAGAGTTCCACCCATCATAGTAATCTGTCAGACCAGAACCACTTGTTGCTTCGCCGTCTAAAAAGAAGTCCCATGCAGTTAGGGTTAAACGCCTAAGGCTGCAATTGATCAGCTTCTCAATGGAACGCAAAAGAGCATCCTTACGTGTTTCATCAAGTAGGAGCTTGTGCAAGTACGCCTCAGAGATAAACATACCCAGCTCCCTTAGATTTAATTAGCAATTCCCCAAGAGCCCTTACATTGCTCACCGGCTGCTGGCTTGGATCGAAGCAATGCAGAGTGCGCAGAGATTTTAAGTTGCTGATTCCGTCGGGATAAGCTATAATGTACACATCAATATTCACATATAACAAAGCCGGCAAATGGAAAATATCATGCGGAAGAACGGACAAGCCCCCGCGTATTATCAGTGTCTGCAGATGCTGTAGCCCACAAATTTGCCTAGGTAGCTGCAATCCTGGTTGCGCTGGGTGACTCTGAAGTCTGAGTATATAAATACCTCAGCTGAAACAGCTTCCCAATTGGAGTGAGGTCCAAAGTGCCAGCATTACAAACAAACAAAACCCGGAGAAACTTCAGCTCAACGGTTGAAGGCTATGGAGATCAAACACAAAAATAAACAGTGATCGAACATGCGGTAGACTCATGTGAGGTGCACCTTCATCATGTTTTGACGCATCAAGCTGCAGGGAGAGTCGGCGAGTCTTGTAGTGTTTGCTTGTAGCGATTGCCTGTTGGTTGTCTACCACACCCAGAAAGTTCTCTTCTGCAGACGTGGACAAAATCAGATCCAGAACCATGGCATGCACCTTATAACGTACACGCTCCATGTTCCAAGTATAATATTCTACAAGCTGGATGATCATGCTCCTATTCACAAGTTCATTCAGATAGCTCTTTGCAATTTTCAATGCATCTCTCGCATCTCACTGACAAAACCTTCAGCTATCCACTGCATAACTAAATGATCTTTTTCAATCTCACGATCCTCCGGATACATACCAATATATAATAAACATGTCTTGAGATGGTGAGTGTAACTAAGGTTTAGTATCTGCCTCATCCCTTCTAAAGTTGGATTTTTTTTATTTGACCTCAGATCAGAGCGTAGAGAATTAAGGACATAGTTCCATTGGCCCACTGATCTTTTTAATTGACTGGCTAAAAGGCCTACACTGATGATTGCTAGTGGGAGACCACCACATTTTTGTAGAATCTTGTCAGATGGTTCAAATGGCTGAGGGAATGTGTTTCCTAACCCAAAAACTCTACCATAAAACAACAGTCTGGAATTATGACCATAAAGAGGTTTCATCCTGTAAGCAATTTTCCACCTCAAAATTGCAACATGTCACAGCCACCCTTTCAATTCGTGTAGTTGTCAACACTTTGCTACCTTGGTGGCCCTCAGGGAAAGCACATTTTATAACCTGATACATCCCATAAATCATCAACTACAACAAAATACCTGCCAAATGTGTGTGTCCAAATACATCTTAGAACATTGGATGCAACTAATGCTAACTCATTTTTAGGAGGCTAGTTTTTAGCTGATCCAAACATGGCCTTAGTTAATAACATAGTCTTCATCTTCGTCGTCGTCGTCCGTGGTGGATTGATACGATCCTTCATGTGAAGAGTCTGAGGCGTCCTGTAAAGCATCACGGGTTAAGAGTTTGATAGCACAACTGTTCTTTCACAAGCGGGTATTATACCAACGATTTCTCTATCAACAAATCAAGGACTGTGCTACGGTACACAAATTGCCTCATAGGAGGTAAGACTTCAAACAGATCTAAACCATTGAATTAAAAAAATAAAATAAATATTATAATAAGTGGGAAAGAGAATTAAACAGAAAACAATCGTTCCCCTCTCCCACGCTCCACCTGTTTCGGTGACCCCGCGCCCGTTCCGCCTCCATGCCTCCGCTTCTTCTGCGAACATGCGTCAAGGCAGGCGATCAGAAGAGCTGCAGGGGGAAGACTGGGAGTTGTTCTGTGACCGGCTACAAAATGGACCACAAAGCAGTGGGCCTAATACCAGTACATATTAATGAAGTTTATTTATTTTAAATAGAATTAAATCAAAAGTACAATGTCATTAATAGTGGCCTTACCTCGTGTTTAAAACTATATTATTTATTTTGAGGGCATGGTTGGAACAGAGAAATTTTTTCTGTTTTTGCGTTTTTCCTGTGAAATTGAATTGTTTTCTATGAAATTTTTGCGCGATTTCTATGAACTTATATTGTAGGCATGTTATATACTCTGATTCATATTCAATAGTACGTTAACACAATGATAATTTTGTGTTTATTGACAGTATATTTTTATAGGAAATTGATGGTCAAAATTTCGATTTAAAGACTACGTCAACATTTATGAAATCAACCAACCAGCATTTATGAAATAGACTCCTGATGAGTCACCTTTTCTATAAAGTGCTGGATCCTTGAAAAAACATTTACAGTTGACACATTAAAATAATATTAAATTGTCATGAAACAAATAGCCATAAAAAGTATACGTTGAGTCACGATGGCAAAAAGACTATTCCCTATCGTTGGACGTATTTTAGTTAAATATTAAGCAGTCGGTGATAAATATAAAAAAAATCAGTTGCTATGTTACCCCGAAACAACTGAGAAAAATAGACTATGCTAATAGGTTCGGTAAAACAAATCAATCTTGGTATATCGCGGTAGTTAGTCATTGGCTTTATTATCCTATTTTTAAGTATTGATATTGAATAAAGCTTTCATTCTTAGTCTGAGGTAACACGTTGAATCTTGCATGTGCAAGTGCAACCAAGATGGTGCGTGTGCAAGGGCTGTTACGTTTTTAGAAAAGAGAGATCATGTCAAGGGATGTCACATTGTCGCAAGGGCTGTCACGTTTCCAAAAAAAAGGAGAGAATAAATGGGATGATACATTTCAAAAAGATAAGATAAGATAATGAATGGGCTGTCACGTTCATTTAAAAGAAGATCACGGAAGTTTCGCTGGATCATGGTAGAGTTAGTTATCAACGTTTATCTTATTTGCAGTATTAGAAATAAAGAAATAGTTTTTTATTATTTTGAGTATTACTTCCTATGAGGTAATACTTGATTTTATCTATCTAGATCTAACAAAATGAATGGCTCACAGTTATTTCAGTGTACCGTAGTAATTGCCACAAATCAATAGTACCAACTAACGATGCTGAGCACATCACCAATTTGCTATTTACCTGTTGTGATGCCTGCTGGTCTTCAGCCACTGGCTCGGCAGCAGAAGGTCGTGGATCATGCTGCAGATGAACATGCCAGTATGAAAAATCTCAAGCGTCGTTTTGGATAAGAAATCATTTTTAGGGGAAAATAATAAATCAGTTCGGATCTCATGTGTGCACCTGAGGAGCTTCTGATGATACCATGCCGTGCATCTTTTGCTCCAAGGACTGAAACCTCTTCTCCCAAGCTTCATTTAATTGCTGTGTCGCCTGACTAATCATCTCCTGCACCTGATCCTGTGTGAACATCTCTTTCTTTGTCCTTTTATCTACAAAACCTGGGATGGATTTTGCCATAGCACTGATTCGGGCTTTGTCAATGATACCATGGAGTCGGTACCTCCCTCTGCGCCGTCCCCCTGCCTCCTGTGCAGTATCACCTGCCTCCTCCAAATGGCGTTTAAAGCGCTCCTGAAAAATACAGTGTTGTCAAACACAAATGATCTTAGGTAATGAATCAAACTAATTTCTAAGGTAGTTGTTAACATGGCAATGTAATTATTAATCAACACGATGCATGTGATTAAGTATGTACCACAGTTTCCTTAGCTTTCTCGCTGACAAAATCTCCCTTACCACCATCACGTTTGTGGGTCCTGTTGAATACTTCGATATCTGATACAGGCTTCCCACCATTTTCTATGATCTTTATCAGTTCAATAAGAGTCATAAACCTGTGACAAGGAGTGTGAATCGGACAATAATTTCAGTCTTACCATAAGTTTTCGGTGCATGGCTATGCTCCGCGAACCTCCCGTGTGCTGGGCAGAACAACCTCCTGTGTATCGGTTTCTCCTCTTCTGGGCCGAGACTTGTAGGGCTTCTTCTGAAGCCCAGTGCTCACATAGCAATCCCCACCACTTTGGTTGCATCCACTCAGGGGGTAAAGGCTTCCACAGCAGCGGGTCATCATCCTCGCGTCCCACTGAAGCTGGATCTCTGCCCTGCTGCTTCAAGTCTCCCCCAGCATCTTCATCATCCAAATTTGTCTGTTTGGAGCTGGCAGCATCCAACGCTTCCTTAACTTTCCTTGATGAAGCCAATTCCACCCTAGCCCTTCGCTTCTCATCACACAGGATTGCAGTGAGTTGTCTGGCTATTTTGCGGTCAAATAGCTTCAGGCACACTGCTTCTTGACCAGGGGCCCACTTGTAGCGTTGCTGCAGTAACAAAACAGAATGGTGTTCAGTCACACCTTGGGAATCTAGAAACATGTTATTGACTTATGAATCTTACAAGGAATTCATCCACAATGATAGCCCTTGTATCAGAATGATACTGGTGCCAATGGAGAATCAATTCTTCCTGGTGCACTTCATTTGTGAGTTGATTAGCCAGCGCATAGGTTGATCCTGGGTGCCACTGCTTGAGAAGTGCAGAGATGGTGGAGGACACTCTGGGACAAAGAGGATCTACATCCCAGGTGCTGCTAATACAACAAGTCAATGTCATGAGATTATTAAGAACAAGCCATTCCCAGTATCTGGTGATATACATATATAAATTAAAAGGCATACTCAGTGTTATTTGGAATCAGCACAGGCCTGGCAGCTTCTCTACGTGGTTCGATAAGTTTTGTAGGGCCCCGTCCCCTGCTCTTTTTGGATGATCTGTTTATAGATCCTATGCCAACAGACTGTGTACCCTGCACGTGCTCTAGTCACTAAAACTGCAGAATGTTCGCACACACTTTTTTCGAATAGAAATTACATTGATATTAATGAAGCATTTCCACTGATGCCATGGGAATAACTGAGACAGCGATGAATACTTGAAGTAAAGAAAATAATGGAAGAGGAGTATACCTGGGAATGGGAAGCTTCTGATGATTGGTAATGGCGTTGTAGTCGCTGAACTGGTGTCCCTGAACCATCAAAACCAGAACATAGAACAGTTTTAGGTAAAGGGATCTATGTTGGAGAAATACTAGAGAGTTGGGGTGGAGACAAACTTGAGACAACAGGAGGTGGAGTTGTTACAGGCAAGGGAGTGGCAGTCAGCAGAGATGGCAAAGTAGTAGTGTTGCTACTGGCAGTAACTCGCAGGTTGGTACCAGAGTGGTGCTGCTCCCCTAAATTATCCTCCTCAGTTAAATAACTGGGGCTCTTTGCTGTCTTCTTGTAATGCCCTGTACTTTTGTTGTGGTGAGACTCAACTTGGGTCTTCTCTGATTGACTGCCATGGCTGGGGTATTCCTGTATTTGTTGCCTGTGCAGAATATCAACAGGCAGGTCCTGTCTCGCTTGATTGCTATTTCGAGGAACTATGGCATTTAAACACTCTTGGGGCATTCCATGCTCTTGTGCTGAATGGAAGCCCTGTTTAGCAAGGGAACTTGTAGCCACCGCTTGGTACTGCCTGTAGCCATGTGGCAAGCAGTCACCTTGAGATATGCCATGATTGGTGGAGACAGGTGGCAAGGTTGCATCAACGCTGTCCGAGTCATTTGAGCTTGCTTGCGATACCCGCTTGTGAGGCAAGGCACTGTGGCACAACCTGTTTATGATTCTGTCAATATCTGAAGGATCAAATTGATTTTCATTTGGAGAAGAAGCCGTCTGCTGGATAGGGTTCCTCTTTCTAATACCTTGTGCCCCCACATGCTTACTACATGAGTGATGAATCTCTTCACTTGAAGAACTCAAAACTCTTTTTTGCCCTTCTTGATTCCCAGCACTGGTTTTGCTGCTCCTTTTAATCTTCTGATTCCATACAGTTATGTTATCACACGACTCGACTTCCACCTGTTGTGCACAAGCAATTTGAGTTGGAGGCTCTACTCTCTCCTGCTCTGAAATACTAGGAACAGCATATCTAGCCTTTTGGATTCCAGTTCTTCTAATGGTGCCACTTTGATTCTCTCCATGCGCTTCTTCTGTATCCACGGACAATGCATGGCTAACCTTACTAGGATGCTCCAATCTTACCTTGTCTACAGTAACAGATCCAGGACCATCTGATGGTCTATGTTTCTTCCTAAAATCACTCCCCTCAGCAGTTTCATTGACTAACCTGACGGGTGACTCCTCTCTATGAATACTGTAACTTCCTACTTGCACTTGTCCTACACGAGTTGCCCGGTTTATGGTCCCTTCCTGCACATGATCCACAACAATACAAGTGGAAAAAAAAAAAAAGGGAAGAATGTCACTAGCCCACACACCGTTGTACAGACAGATAGATGTAACACAAATACAACATCCCACTCATGGAGGCACCAATAGAACGAATAAAACTATTTTGAAGGGAAAAAAGCAACTTCAGAGCAAACAGTCAATAAAGACAACCCGGCACTAATGAACAGAGAATATAAAATCAAGGAAAAGGAAGAAAATTCCAGAATTCTATTATGTATTCCTCCAATAATTCGTAGTTTACATAAAGATGTATAAGCACTCAGTGAAATCCAACTTAGTTGATACTTAAGCAATCGTTCTGGAAGATAAGCAAAAAGATAACTCTTCTATGCTTGGCAGCTGGATTTTCCAACAGAGGAGGCACTTATGCAGATAATTTGCAGCACCCCCAAAGAAGTGGCAACTAGCAATGCATGCATTTTCTGAATTTCACTGTTAGCCAGTAAAGTGGACAAAACAATATGAAGTTAGGAACCATCGTGCTAAGCTTAGCTAGCAACTAGCAAGCACAATTAAAGTTGAACTATTCAGTACCTAGGCAGGAACTCACAAATCACTAATCAAGGATGAATTCGATGTGGTGACATCCAAGACATCTAACAGCAACAATTGGCACAATGTAGACAAAGTTCTCAAGAAATTTCGCAGGCAAGAAACGCAGTCCTTCATCCATTGCACTTTTTTGCTGCTACTAGGAGATTTTTAGACAAAGTTCTGTAATTGGAGATTTTTAGATGCTAATTTGCATTTCAGCATTTGCCCATCTGCAATCACCGTGAAAGGTGCAACGTGACAGGATCGAGCTACGCACCACCGGCATCCGTGAGCCCATGGCGGGGAGCACGACAGTTCCCGGCGGCGAAATGACCTGGACCCCACTGCGCGAAGCAAGGCGCCCGGCGCCGTCGACGTCGATCTCTTCGCCGCAGAGCGGGCAGGCGAGGAGGTGGCGGATACCCCGGGGCGGGGGCACGGCCAGCACGGCGCCGCATCCCGCGCAAGGGACCCGCACGGGCGCCGTGGCGGGACCGAGCGGGAGCGCTCGGCGCGGGCGCGGCGGAGGCGGCATGAGCTCCAGCGGGAGCGCCTGCGGGGTTGCGCAGCCGGGGCAGGCGAACTCCGTCAGGCCACGCTCCACCTCCAGCGTGTCTCCGCACCCCACACACCGCACCTCCAGGACCCCCGCCTCTCCCATTTCCGCCGCCGCCACTGTTCCCGCCGGCGGCGCCATGTGGAGATGGGCTAGGGTATTGGTTTGCCTTTTGGCAAGGGGGCTGTTGGGGAAGCGCAGGGCTGCCTGCAAGCAGCGAGCGCTGTTTGATGCGCGACAAGACTCAAGGAGGGTGCTGTCGTGATTACTAGCTCCGACAGGTAGGCTGTCGGTCAAAGCAAATTTTCGCGATTTGGCATGGGAAGAACCGGGGACTTCGAATAAATTGGCGCCAAATCTGTTTTCCTTTCCACCTACGGGCCACAGCGTACGCCCATGTTTGGGGTATCACCGCACTATAATATGGACTAGTTTAAGGCTGCGCGCGTCGCGCGCACGTGCCACACAAAGCCATTTTCGTTTCTGTATCATTTAGAGCCACATTGGTAATCCTATAATATGGATACTATTTTTCAATGGACTGAGATGTTTTTCTCAAAAGAAATGGGAAACTATTTTTTCGATGGACTGATATGCTTTTCTCAAAAGAAATGGGACTGATATGCTTTTCTCAAAAGAAATGGGAAACTAAACATATTTTATGAATGCAATAGAAAGCAAGCTGAATTTGTACGAGCTTAAGCCCACTAGAGCATACCAGAATATTTCAACGCATGCAGAGTTCTAGCCATGAGACAAGATAGCATCAGAAAGGCTAAATGTCTTGACTTACATCAAACAGGATAACCAAAGCACCAGGTCCATAAGATAAACAATTACAATAATCTAATAAATTTATATGGAAGAATAAATAATATCTAAGTGCATGGCATCACTACCAACAAAGAACATTACTTGCGAGAAGCTAAACAGCTATCATGATCTCGTAAATTTACATGCAAGACTAAAGAACATTTAAGTGCGTAACATCACTGACAACAAAAAAACATCCTAAGTTAACGCAGTTCAATAGGGCTGTTGCTTTAGTCGCTTTGTATTCTTGATCTCTTTACTTGGCCCACAACATGTAAAAAGCCCTAAAATCAGAAGCACGCCTCCAATTACCCTGAAGATAAATTAAGAAGAGAATTAAAAATCAGCCCCACCTTTTCTTCCCACACCTAATAGCAACTGATCCATGATTCACGAGAGAGTGGACAGCATACTGAGCTGCTTTTTAAATGTAATGCAATTTCTAGCATTTAAAGACTGTTTGTCGATCTTGAAACTGATTGTAGAATGGAATCACAAATAAGTTTGTATCTAGATGACAGGTCAAGCACATAAACAAATAGGCGTAATTTGAGCACAAGCTTTAAAGCGTATCTTTGCCCATTAATTAAAATAGGAAAACATTGTTAGAATCTAATAAAATTTGATGCCTAGGGATTGTTCCAGCAAATTCTACCGGAAACTATTTTTTTTTTTTTGGCCCAGCTCAACACAACAAGCAGTTAAACCCAGAGGCATAGAAAATTCTAATGTGGCATGAGAACATTTGCAGGATCCACTTGTTAAACCCAAAGGCCATGAAATTATCAGGGAAAAAAAGATCTAGACATCAATGAGATGATAAGTTAAATAAGTAGCATCTTTCCATCTTCCTTGCCTTTGAGCTGTTGTTTTACCATTTTCTGTCAGTGGAGCACAAGATGGCAAACATGCAGTTACTAAGCCAGTAAGCCAAATACTTGAATATCTCAGCGAGATTGACATGCATTTAGATAGTAATGTACTGTCAAGCAAATATCCTAATGTTTTGCTGAGTGCCAACATCATGGTCCATTGTGCTACCACTTTCCATCTTCTGTTGAGAATTGAGATGTTAAAAGACAAAACAGCAAATGCTATATAGGCTGAATTCCTACAACACCTACAGAAAAATAGGAATGCAAAGCCCAGGAAGGTTTTAAGAAAACAACAGATAAGGTTAGCATCGGTAGAGAACAATACTATTTTTTTAACTGTGTTAGCCAAAGGCGTTGAGGTGCACGAACCAGGCCTTCTACATCCAAAGTTGCTGTAGAAGATCTTAATAAATAAACAAAGTGCAAAGAGGCTGATCATAAGCTATGAATTCTGTTCACAGACATATGCTAAGGGCAAGCCAAAAGGACAGGAAAAATAAAAATAACTAAGCAAAGTCTGAAGCTATGCTCACTTGCAGATACTTGTTTCCAAAATGCTGTCCTTTTTATTGTGGATTGGTGATCACTGTTAGTATCGTACACCCAGGAGAGAGCTGTGCTCATCATGCTCAGTATTTACTATCATATCAATTTTTTTTTGGACATTGTATCTAACACCATTACTTTGCTCTTCCGATGGGCGAGGACAAATGGAAAATTAGGTGCAGTGGTACCAGATAATGTATTATCCAAAGAAAAGTTTTAAAGCAAGAAGATTGCCAAACAATGCCTTAAATGGAGACTAATTTGCACATAACACAACCACCAAAAATAATAATCCAATTGTCCTTTCAGAGACCACCACCAAGAACGAATTATATGCCACCTACTTTATAATGCTAAATCCAGATTTCGATATAGACATATCAACACCCTACGGGAGCTACATCTCAGGCAAGGAAAATCATAGAACCGCTCCCACTAAAATGAGCAAGATATAAGGAATGCACATAGCAAAGCTAGGACCTTTTGTATAACGCTGGAAATGCCATGCTAAATGTTTTTTTGTCAATCAGCTGTTGTTTGTCACTCCGAACCTTACATTAGCAAAACAGGTGATAAGGTAGGTACTACTTGGTTGATAATCCGAAAACAACAATAGAAGAAGCTTACTATGTAACATTTTCCTCTACGATCAGTGAGCAATCAGGAACTGAGATTACTTTTAAAAACAAAAGTAGCATTCAGATAGAGGATATCTTGGTCCACGATCAGCAAGCATCGATCTAAGAATTGGAACTACTTCAAAAAACAGCATTCAAATAGAGGATAAATTAAGAACTGTAAGTTTGCTCTATCTTTATCTATAAAACCCTTTTTTTTACTGTGGGGACCTCCCCCACAGTCTTTTTGGTAAAAAAAATTAAGAACTCAACATAGTAAAAAAGAAAACAGAAGGCACCATTCTAGGGCGAGTAGGGAGTACCTGTTTGCAGAACATGCACAAGAATTGTTCTCCTCTTTTTCAAATGCCACCAGCAGAAAGTTGTGCACCTTTGCTCAGAAAGGTAAGCCGCTCAAATTAATCCATCAAATTAATCCTGAAAAGAGCACACGCCAGACCAGTGAGACACAGACCTGAGCAAGCAGGGCACGAGAATGAGAGTGTCAGGACCACGGCAGAAAATCCCTTGGTCCAATCCATCCCATGTGGCGTACTGTGGCCTTAAGATATCTTTGTGCAGCTCACCTGTAGATCATTGGAGGACCAAAATGAATCATTTAGATTGCTTGAACACACATTTTCTGAATGTAAATGGAAATCGTTAGTCTGACTTTGAGTGAACTGAGGTATACATGTTATCATGGTTTCATTGTCAGGACTGTTGACATCATCAAGAATGAACCGAGAACAGATACAGGACTGGGTTGTTCTTGCTTTCCGTGGTTTCCATTAGGAGAAAGCTGTGACATCTGTGCAGTCAGTACACTGGATCAGGGAGTCGTCGGCTGTTGGTATTTTAGTTTATCAGCATCATTCTAAGGGAATCTTAGAAACATCCCAGCATGCTCTTGCCCTGGTTCTTCTTCCCACATATCCTTCAATATGAAGTGCTGAACCCAACAAAATAAGAAAAGCTAGGGAAACAAGATCGTACAGGACAACATATTGGCTGGAACGCTGGAACATACTTATGGTGGTCTATTTCTGCATTGATCTATTGCACCATGCATTGTCATTTTTTTCCCAAACAGCACCATGCATTGTCATTTTTTTCCCAAACAATGTAGCTCGTCAATGCTTTCTACGCACAGTGTCAAATTAAGCACCTGCAAAATATTTTGACCTGTTTGGAAAAAAGGAGTTGCTGTAATTTCAGTGGCCATGGAAACTTCCACTTACCATCTTGTCTTGTCTGTTGACTTTCTTCTTTGATGCAATGCCTTTCCTGAGCAATCTGCTCACGCAGCTCCTCACTCCACCAGGACCATGGCAGTATGGCACCACAATGGGACCACTAGGACCTCATGTAATCAAGATACACTGCTTTTTAATAAAACACAGGCATTGAGGATTGAAACACCATTTTTTTAGAACACTGCAGGGAGCACCATGTTACCTGTTCGCGCTGCTTTGATGACAGTGCGGTGATAACTCCAACAACAAATGGTAATCGCCTACACATTATGCAAACACCCATCATTATTGTGTGGTCTTAATAGCAGCACTAACAATAAAGACCTCACAGTAAATCAGTAGCCCAAAGAAAGAGGAGAATTTGGCAAGCAGTTTCCCTATAAAGAATAGAACTGAATTCTTGGGACTAAAACAATTTTGGAGGAAATGAATGCCTAGAATATTGCATCTGCAAACGACCATGCAATTTTGAGGATAGGTGCAACAAAATATCATCGAACATTCTTTTCACCATTCTTCTTAGCAGGCAGCAGGCTGGAAACTGAAAGTAAAAGAAGGATCATCATGCTGTACCTGTGAGAATGCTTAACCACTTGCAGCGGCAACAGCTTCTTGCACCACCATCGACCTGCTGTCATATTGCTGCTCCTCCTTGTGTCACTTGCTTGGACGTCTGACCGCCGTTACCCAAGCTGCCTTCGTGGTAGAGAGAGGAACCAACCAATGCACCACTGAAGCAGGAAAGGCTCCTCTGCGAGGGCAGTCTGCAAGGAGGAACGCATCACAAAGCACAGCAAAATCAGAAGACGAAGAACCATAATTTAGTAAAGGAAGAGGACACACAAATAGGCGCACGGCCAGCAGCTCCTGCAGCAGCGCAACCTCTAGCGGCGCAGCTAACACTACGACGGGACACAAATCTACAAATCTCCAATTCACCACTCTGCCCACAAATCCACAAAGACCTAGAGCGTGACAGCAGTGGAATGAGCCGGAGAACAGAGACGACACCCACAAAGCCCCGATTCACCTTCTCGGCGAGCCGAAGAGCAACACCAGAACCTAGCTCGCGTGGCAGGGCTGGTCGGCGGTGAAACCCTAGCCGCCGGCGACCAAACGAAAGCGAAAAAAGGAAGAGAGGAACCCGATGGCAACGTACCTGCGCGAGGACCGGGAGTGAGAGAGGGGCTCGCAGCAGGAGAGGGGCGGCCGTCCTTATCCACGCCGGCCAACCACTCCGCTGTTCCTGCACAGGGCGCGAGGACGAAGCCACTGCGCAAACAGGAGTGAAAGCCCGGCAACCAACGCATGCGCGCCACCTCCACCCCTCACTGCCGCACCGGGCCCTCGTGAGCACCTGTCGGGCGGCGGCGGCGGGGGACGGCGCGACCACGGCGTGCGCCGGCGACGGGACCCCACATGCAGCGGCTCCGGGACGGAGCGCGGCGCCCCCGCTCCTGCGCGGAGCAGCTCCCCGCGCACAGGGCGGCCGCACATCGCCGCATCCGATGGCCGTCGACGGGGAGCGGGCGGAGCTGCCTCGAGCGCCAAGAAGCGCTAGACGCTCTCCTGGTTTTAAATGTGCAAAACACATGTATGGGCAATCCAAACAAACACAAACTAAAATAGTTTGGCTGTGTGCAGTAGCACGCCCATCTCAAGGCCTAAATTTCAAACTCTACTTCGTTGCAGGTTGGATTCTGTCCTTTGATCTTCCGGTTAAATGTGAATTTATCGAAATGCATGTGACGATGTCTAAATGCCAAGCAAGAAAATACGTGCACATAGGAGCTCCGAAAGTGAGAGAACCTTCTACTATGCAGCAACGACCAAGACGCATAACGAAATCCAAAATCGATACGAGGCATCCTAGGTGGTGTTTGGTTACCCATGAATTTTGAAAATCTAGATAATGCACATTATCTAAGAAGATAGAGATAAAATGAATAGTATTATATTGTCTCTTGTAGCACATTAACCGATATAAAAAAATCAGGTGTGTTTAGATTTGTAGGGATACTGCCCATCAAAATCCAAATATATTATCTCATACGAACACCCTAGGCCTTCGACGTCATTGGGTGGCATAGAGCCTCCTAGGTTGTATGCGACACTCATAGTGCACCAAATTGCTCCTCTTTTTTTTTTTTTTTTTTTTTTTTTGCAAAACCCTTCCATTTCGTGATCTCTATGGTAGGTAATGTTCGCCTACATGGCGTTTAAACCATGCTTTACCTTGCAGTTTATGGCCTAAACGGTAATTACACGGTCAATCCATTTACACAGTCGTTTAATCAGTTTACGTGGCCGTTTAACCCATTTACATGGTTTGTAAAAAGATGATCTAGAGCTATTAACTCTATCTAATCATATATTAGCATGAGATTTGTTATTTACATGATTTGTTATTTGTAAATAGTAAGTTGTTATGTGATCCAAGAATTGACAATAATAATAGCAGCTTATGACTTGATCTTTTGTTTATTTGGATCTTAAGATTGGTAATTTATCATCTTTGACTAATAAAATGTCAATTTCATATTTTTCCAATTGCATAAATATATGTTAATATATTATTTATATTAACAAAGTAGAAAAAAGTTTAAAATCCATATAATACCATGTACACGGCCTAAATGCTACACGACGCCATGTCGAATGTTCATCGTTTGGGGAAACACTGATGGTAGGAGTGGGGTGGCAAACCGCCTAATTCGTCCACCATCAAGTTAGATGAAGCTATACATGTCGTGTAAGAGGAGGCGATGGGATTGTACCAGATCGGGCATGATTAGGGTTTGTTTTGATTGGATAGTCAAATATATGTACCTTGGTGATATTTTGTTCATGTCTTAGTTGATTGTGTGATCTAGCCAAGATTGTCATTTGTATGCATAGCGAGCCATGTGCAGGTGTGAGGATCTATGCTCGGGTATCCGATCCAAGAGAGGGAACAATGAATTGGGTCGTTAATCGTGATCTAAAAATATAGGGTTTTCTAGTGTATAAAGTAAACCTACGAGATCCTACACATGCAAAATCAACTAATGTTGTTTTGGATGGTCGGAAATGAGAGGTGGGAAAGGGATAAGAGGGGTAGGATAAATCTTTTCCCATGTTTGGATATAAGAATAGGGAAATAAATGTGTGGTGGGATACATTTTATCACAATCCCATCCCCTTTTCTATCCCTATCCCTATCCTTATCCCATTCCCAATCCAAACAACACAGGTTTATCTATATGATCTATATGCCCCTTGTAAGGCTTTGCTCTCACGGAGTCCGCGCAAGGGCTCCAGCCTCAATCCACGCAAGGAAGGAGGTTGGCAAAGTGACCCACGCAACGCCTCACGTAGTCCGCGCAAGGACTACGGCCTCACCTTCGAAAGGGTAGAGGATCATCGAGTCTGCTAGGGCCTTCCGCGGGCCTTCTCACGGACGCTCTCCGTCGTCTCCACTAGGTGAGCTTTTGGCCAAAACACTGAGGGCCTCCCTCCCTCTCACAAGTAAGGTTGCGGCCACTCCACACCTTAGATGGTCTCACAAGACTACAAGGTCCACACTTACAAAGACGATATGCTCGCAGGCACGGATGTCACAAAGACTTGGTCGCAACCAAGATCAATGCGCTAACAAGGCCTATGCACTTAGCTCTCAAGCTAGCTTTGGCTATGCCGAGATGTGTCTATTTGCTCTCTTGATGGATTGAGCTCTCAAATATGTGTCTCAACACTAGAGTGGATGCTGGAGTCACCAATCATATTGTGGAGGCCAGGCAAGGGGGTATTCACAGACCAAGCCTCCAAACTAACCATTGGGGGGAAGCTGCAATTCACAGACTTCGACCACCGGACTGTCCGGTGGTTCCCCCCCTCCCAACTAGCTGTTGAAGTCATCCATTTGAACTTTGAGTAACCATTGAGACCACCAGATCGTCCGGTGGTGGACCACTGGACTTGTCCGGTGTGTACATTTGCTCGCGGTTGTAGGATCGAGATTACCGGCTAGAGTGGGGTGAATAGAAGGTTTTCTCTAAAATCAAAGACACTAGGCAAATTTAATTAGAACCACAAAAGAATAAAATATTCTAGCCTATGTTGAGCTAAGTGGGTTTGCAACCTAGGGTGACAAGCACACAATTCAATCTCTAGTAATGTAAATGCTCAAGGTAAATGCAAGAAAGTAAATTGAGCAAGAAGATCACCACACAAGAGACCGAATTTTTTTCTCATGGTGTCGGTGACTTGCCGGTCACCCCTAATCCACGTTGAGAAGGATTCAAAGCATCCAATCGCTCCTCTATCAAGACTCCGCTTGATTTTTGAGCCAGATTGGTCAATGAACCTCTCAAACCTCGATTCCACTAGGGTTACTTTTCACCACTCCGGTGAGGCAAGCACCACGCCTCTCACAATCACCACCGCAACTCCTTCACAATCTTTCTTGAAGAGCTAGACGGGGAGTCACCACCAAGCCGTCTAGGAGGCGACAACCTCCAAGAGTAACAAGCCAATGACCTTGCTTGATGATCTCCCTAGTGCCTCAAAGCTCACACAATCAATCCCAAGCACTAAGATGCTCTCAATCTCACTAGAATGCAATCTCAAGCAATGTGAGTGAGAGAGATGTGAAAGAAGGCTCAAGAATGCTCAACAAGTGTTCTAAATAGCCAAGAGAGATAGCCAACCACCGGCCATCTTCTATATATAGTCCCCCACTCCTCAACTAGCCGTTATGTGCAAAACTCGCGAAAACAGGGAGTTTGCGAACAGTCCGCAGTACAAATCCCAGACAGTCCGCACTTGAAAACCAAAGTTTTGCATTAAATGCTAGGCAGAGCTACTCAAATTAGTACGGCGGACAGTCCGCCTCACAAGGCCCGAATAGTCCGCCGTTCACTGGTTTTCAAAAACAGGGACTCTGCTGCTTTGGGGCACTGGGACAAATGACCGGTGGACAGTCCACACTATGGGCCCGGACAGTCCGCCGTTCACAAGAAAAACACTAGGCAGAAACTCCAACTCCCTGACCCAAACTTCAGTTAGTACGACGGACAGTCCGCCGTTGGGACTCAAAAACTCAGTAGGGTGGAGACCAACTCTGGTGGAATTTTACTTCATAACTGCGGACAGTCCGCATCACAAGGCAGGACAGTCCGCCACTCTAAAAATAGCTCATTCAAAACATCTTTTGAATTGGAGTTTTATTTTACAAATTCGCACCGCTATTAGCCCTCATCCAAGTGCATCTACCGCATGAGCAATGAGGCACTACAAGACCGTCAAGCAGAGAACATTGACCCCTCTTGATAGTACGGCTATTTAGCCTATTAATCTGGTCAATTCTCTTCTCTAAGCACCTCTTGATCGGTCAAAATAAAAACCTATCCATATACCTTTGTCTTGAGCTTTCCATCGTCACGAATAAACTTTAATTTCCAAAGCTTCCACATAGCTCTTTCTTTGTATGGACCAACCTACATTCTCAATCATCTCAATGAAAATGTTAGTCCACACATGTTGTCATTAATTACCAAAACACCAACTAGGGGCCTAGATGCTTACAACGGTCTTGATTTGTTGATCCTTCTGTCTATTTTGTCTGGTTGACCACCGGACAGTCTGGTGGTGGACCATCAGACTTGTCCGGTGCGTTGTAAGCTCTAGGACTCGATCTTCTCCTCTTCTCTGCCTATATTATTCGGTGGTTGACCACTGAACAGTCCTATGATGGACCATCGGATAGTCCGGTGCATGTATTTGCACCGGGTCTTGAATCTTCAATTTGAGGCTTCGTCTTCTCACCGTGATGGATGTAAGGAAAATGGACCCTAAGCCATGTGCTTAGTTCCCTAATGTGATTTTGGTAGTTAAGGTGACAACATGTGCCATGGGACTAATATTTGTGCAAGTGGATTTGTGGTTAAGTCCCAGGGTACAAAAGGTGGAATTGAGGTACAAACACCTCAAAGGAGGACTTAAATGAGACAAGAGATGACCCCAAGCCGCTATCAAGACGCAAGTGTGTGTACGACACAGCGGTCCCGCTGACCGGTCTGCGGGCTGATTTTTTGGCTCATCAGAAGGTTCGGAGAAGCCCCGTTGAGAGGACCGGAGAGAAGAAGAAAGCCAAAATTGAAGATTCAAAGACCCGGTGCGAATTACACGCATCGGGCGGTCCGATGGTCATACCAGTGGCCGGATTCCAAGTCCAATGGTCGACTGAAAGGCTAGCTGAATGCATGCACCGAACGGTCCGGGTGGTCACACATAAAAGGAGAGGAAGCTCCCAACGGCTAGTTTGGAGGCTTGGGCTATAAATAACCCCATGGCCGGCCTCCACAATGTGGTTGGAGACTCCTGAGCTAACACATGTGTTGAGGCACCATCTTGAACCATCCAAAGCGCCACATACACTCATTTGAGAGCTCAACCACCACAAGAGCTAATAGACACATCCCGGCATAGCTAGAGCGTAATAGCATCTTTGCTTAAGCCTATTGTTTTTACCCATGCCTGCGTGCACGTTGTCTTTGTAAGTGTGGGGCTTGTAAGTCTTGTGAGACCCTCCGCAGTGTGGAGTGGCCACCACCTTACTTGTGTGAGAGAGGAAGGCCCTCGGCACGTTGGCCAAAAGCTTCCCATAGTGGAGATGGCGGGGCAGCTTCGCGAGAAGGACTCGGAAGACCCCAACAGACCCGACAATCCTTTACCCTTGCATCGGTGAGGCCGTAGTCCAAGACTATGCGAGAGAAGGGCTCGTGTGGGTGTGTACCGGGGATATCCAGAGACCCGACCAGGGTTGCTTGACTTTCTAAGGAAGTTACTTTGCCATCCACCACCCTTGCGTGGGCGAGGCCATATTTCTTTAGGGACTACGTGAGAGTAAAGCCCTACGGGGGGTGCCAAACAAAGAGTAGGGGTTAGAGGCACGTTGGCCTCCTCGAACCTCAAGAAAAAATCTCTGTATCTCCATCGTGTGCTATCGCCAATATCGTCATCGGGAGTTTGCATTATCTACCTATATTTTAGCTTCCGCATTTATATTCTTGCAATTGTGTGCTTACATTCATAGACTAGATTTATAGGTTAGTTTCTAGGTGGAACTAGGTTGCAAGACTTGGCAATGATAGAATTAAAAACACTTAGCAAAATCACAGTGCACATAGCTAGATTTATATTGCATAGGTTTTGCTTAGTAGTTATAGTTTTTTGCGAAGTTTTAGAAATCCTAATTCACACCCCCTCTTAGGCGTCAGTCCAACCTTCAATGGACCATCAGACTGTCTGATGGCGTGAAAAAATGGCCCGCTAACTGATCAGTGGAACTACCGTGTTGTGCATATCGCTTCTGGCAGGTGAGGGCTTGGATCATCTCTTATTCCCTTCAAGCTCTTCTTTGAGGTGTTTACACCTCAAGTTCATATCTTGCACATTGGAACTTACACAAATATACTTGTCCAAACATTAGTCCCACATGGTCTTTATTGTTATTTCAACCACCAAAATCACATTAGGGAACCAAGCACAAGGGTTAGGGCCCATTTTCCTTACACATAGCATTGTATTGAAAGCTAGCCACCAGAGCATGAGCTGGGGCGAGAGGCGGGCGGCGAGAGTTGACACGGGCCACAGGTGAGGCCACCGATGGGAGGCGGCGGTCGGTGTCGATGGTGGGCGGAAGGCGGGATGTGCGACTGAACGGGGAGCGTCCGACGGAGGGCATACACAATCGGATGCGGAGCACACGACTAGAAGGGGGTTCACAGCTAGATAGGGCCGGCGACGCAAGAGACTAGACGGGCCGGAGAGGAGCGAGAGAAGGGTGGAGTATACAGCAGCGGGAGGCGGGGAAGCAACCTGAGCGTGGGGAAAAGTATTGGCTGTGTGAGCTATTGGTGAAACATTGGCTGCATTCAAACCACTTATACTCATTGCTAGACCCTCCTTTCCAATGTGGAGCGGCAAGGACAACTTGTGCGGGCCGGGATGAGGAGACTCTACAAACTCCATAGTGCAATCCGGTGACTTGTGACCGAAAGAGACGGTGGTGGTGGCTGAGGCTTTGTGGCTTGGTGGAACTTAGCTTTTATTTGTTGGGAGTCACTTGGTGACGAGCGCAAGATGGTGATTGGAAGAATCTTGGTGCCCTGCTCGGATTTCGCTTTGATGGTGAGCCAATGGACGTAGCTCTTAGTTGTGAACCACGTTAAATCACTGTGTCTCCTCATAAGTTTGCATCCCCTTCCTATTTACTTACCATACTTACGTTTCCACATTTATTTTCTTATGTGCCTTTAACTTTTCTAATTAGTTTTTTTTAGGTTTGTCTCTAGGTAGCAAGTCTTTTGGTAGAGCGCACAGATAAACATTAGACTTAACTAGAATGTAGGATGTGATAGGTTTATCTTATGCAAGGGAAAACCCTAGGTCTTAGAAGAGCAATTAAAGACCCAATTCACCCCTTCCTTCTTTTGGGTCGGACACCCTAGCACGTTCCTTACACCCTAGCGGGTTTGTCCAGGTTTGCTAGTTATCTCGTATGTTATTGATCTATACTATCTTATTCATGCTTACCGCCATAGATCGGTAATGTATAAACAAGCTTGTATAGCTCACCAGGTAGCTATAATATACGACTGCGCTGCAACATGTGTATACATTAACTCAGGAGATCAATCTACTCTTGGCACCTTGCTTTACACGCTTTAGATGTATATTCTGTTCTAGATAAACTCCTTTGGGGGTTCAGATCTATGTTCGTGCGTTTGGTCGATGGTTCGATTAAGGATCGTTCTTTTATATACATAGCACGTCAATCTAGGGGAGTTGCGTCGTCTAGTTTATGTTTTAAGTAGGGTTTATCTTCTTGCTTTGATTTATTGATATATTAACCCGCCCGACTATAAGAAGGCAATCCGCTCGCATGTGTCGATCCATGGAGATGCCTTAAGCCAATCCACGCGATGCGGTCGGAATTTTTTATATCATTTGATTGTCAATGTATCTGCAGAACGATTCTTCGACCACGCACACGCTTCTTGGCTAGTGGGTAAGCCAGGTGGTACGCCTAGGACCCTTTCTTGACTGCCTCTGACGTCCGAAGACGGTCGGAACCGCTGTTAGTAGGGACGACTGCAGTGGCAGTGCATCCCTCGACAGACGACCGGCGGACGGACGACCGACCGACCGGTTTCCGACAACGACAACCCTTCAACTCTTATCTGACACGTCTAATAGCATCCTATTCAATTCGAATTGAAAAAAATAATATAATACTCCCTAAATGTAGCGTTTTCTAGATTTATGACAAGTCAAACCATTCTAAGTTTGACAAAGTTTATAAAAAAAAATATTTTTAATATGAATAACAATTATTGGATCCATCTTAAGCTATATTTTTTATAATTTACTTCTGCAGTGTGATAGATGCTAATATTTTTCAGATTTGCTGCTGTTCAGTCGGCTGACGCCTTGCAATTTGGTTAAACTTAATTTTGTTTTTGAGTTTGAACAAATCTGGAAAACAGGACACAGGGAGTAAAACACGGCTGTCTGTATTCGATTGAATTCTATACACGTTGGATCGGACGCATATTATTTGCTGCGATTGCACCGGATGTCCGGATGTCTGATTAAACACCATATATCCCCTGCCGTCTCCCGGGGCCTCTTTTATCTTCCTCGCCGTCTTCTTCAGCGCGACGGCGCGGCCAAGTCGCCACCGCCGCTGCTTCATTCTCCGGTCAACTCCCCTGCAGAAGGTTCGATCCACTCCATCAGCATTTGTTCTTTGGTAATCAGCTTGCGATTAAATATGCGCGTTTATTTCTTCATATCTGATTCAGATTGCGGACTCTAGGGCACACTTGTGTCGGATCTCCCCACCCTGGCCGTCTCCTTCATCGCCGGCAGCTCACAAGATGCCAATCTCGAAGACGGTTTCGACCTGCACCCCTGAGATGGAGCAGGGCACGCATGTGTTTCACATCTTGGGGTACAGCCACCATAGGGCTAGGGCCACCTCCAAGGCCATCAGGTCCGGTAAGTTCTCCGTTGGGGCGCACAACTGGGTCATTGGTTTCTATCCTAACGGGGACAACAGATTCGAAAAAGACTGTGTTATAGCTTTTCTCCTGCTCGTGGACAAGAACACCAAGGTGCAGGCGTCATTCGAGATGAGGTTGCTAAATCAGGGTGCTGGGCCATCCTTATCCGTGCACAAGGAGGCGTCAGTGTTTGACCCCGACGATAACAGCAGGATTTCTGCATTTAAGATAAAACGCAGCCTGTTGGAAGCATCGACGTATCTTCAAGATGATCGCCTCATAATTGAATGTGTTCTCACCGTTACCAAAGAACTACGGGTAACTAAAGCCACATCGTTCCCAAAGATCCAAGTGCCGCCATCTGACATCGGGGAGCATTTTGGCAGGCTCTTGGAAACAAAGGAAGGAGTGGATGTCATTTTCAGTGTAGGTGGAGTTGTTTTCACAGCACACAAGTTGGTGCTCGCTGCTCGATCACCTGTCTTCAGAGCAGAACTCTATGGACCTATGAGGGAGCGGGGAACAAAGCCCATAGTCATTGAAGATGTGCAGCCTGATGTTTTCAGGGCCCTTCTCCACTTCATCTATAATGACTCTTTGCCTCCTTTTGAAGATCTTGAGGCAGATGATTCTTGTGAAATGATCCGCCACTTGCTTGTAGCTGCAGATCGATATGCAATGGAGAGGCTAAAGCTGATCTGTCAAAGAATCCTTTGTGAGAATCTTCATGTGCAGACTGTGGCAACCACGTTGGCTTTAGCTGATCAACATCATTGTGATATGCTTAAGGATGCTTGCATTGAATTTATCACCTGTTCGAATTCTATGGATGCTGTGGCATCAACAGAAGGCTACAAGAATCTTAAAAGAACCTGCCCATCTGTCGTGATAGAAGCATTGGAGAAGACAAGTAGAATTCGTAAAGCAGAAACCAGATCATCCTAAGCTGAATTGGTTGGTGGAGGATTTAGTTCTTCATATTAAATGAACAGCTTGCCAGCTTTTGCCACAGGAGCTCATCCTAAACTTGTGAGCATCTCACTCTTTGAAGAATTCTTCGATGAATTCATGACACTAGTGTAATTCTGAAATTGCAGGATTAGCATCCTAGTTTGCTATATACTCTTGTCCTAGGATGCTAAATTGCTAATTGTTAATTAGGCAGAGTGTTCATTGTATCTCTTGATGCATGAATTATGATTGCTGTCACAAGTTGATGATCCTAAAATACAACATCTATCATTAGTCATCTACAAAGAAAAAAAATATTATCCTTTTGGCTATCTTATTCAATCTCATTTTAGGCTATTTTGGGTTTGGGATATTGCCAGTTATTTGTGACAGATTCCTATTAATTTATCCTCTAGACATGAACTGTATAGAAAAATAAAGAAATAATTTATAATTTATATTAACTTCAACTTCAATTTTGTTTGCTATGGCCAATACGTATTATGAAAAATACTAAGGAACACCATCTGGTAGACTCTGTACAAACGTAAAACAGCTTTGCTATATCATACTAGAGGGAAGGGCAGTAGAGGCAGGCTGGCCCAACAGAGGTGGCTGGAGCGGGGTGAAGTGAGGCGGCAGGAGCCACCGACCACCGGCGGTGGAGGAGGCCGATTGGGTGGGGGCAAGGGCAGGGGCGCCATGGTGGCGGTCCGAGCAAAGTGGGGAGGAGGTGGGTCATCAAACTCCTCACACAGCCATGGTGGTGGAGGAACTGGTTGGAGGAATAAGAAGGCTAGAGGAAGAAAGCAGGATTAACATTCTAGTTTTGCTATATCCTCTTGTCCTAGGATGCTACATTGCTAATTGTAAACGTATTATGTTCATGTATCTGTTGATGCATGGATGCATGAATTGTTAGTGTAATTAGTATGTTCATTGTCTTTCTTGATGCATGAATTATGATTGTGTCACAAGTTGATGTTCTCAAAATATAACATGTATATCATTAGTCATCTACAGAGAGAAAAAAATATTATCCTTTCTGTGTGCAGCATTTCTCAGTGAGCTAGACCTATCTTATTCAATTTCATTGTAGGCTATTTTGGGGTTGGGAACTTGGGATATTGTCAGTGATTTTTGACGGACCGCTGTTAAACTGAATTGTAGTGCAAACTTTGGCCGAACTACAGAATTCCTATTAAGGTTAGGGTTTTTATGTTGAGGATTAGGGATTTCTGGACTAGAGGGGGAAGGCCGGCGGCAGTGGGCTGGCCTGGCAGAGGCGGTGGGCGCCAGGTCACGATATAACTAGTCATTTTTGTGTTTTAGGATAGCTCAACCCAATACACACCGCCCCCCCTTCCAGAGACTCCATTCTCCAGATAGGGGCAAGCAGCGACATGATACGAATTAGCGTGTCGGGGGAGCAAGGGTCAGCGCGGCTTGGGCTCGAACTCCAGGCCATTTCACTGCACTGTGCGCCTGTGCTGCACTCGTGGCTTCAGTTCCATTTTTCTTATACTGTTCTCCAGATCCATCACTCCATGACCGACGATTTAAACGGAGTTTTATTGGTGCTGAAAAATAATCGTATATATGAATCGACTGTCACCGAGAACGCAGATACGTGAATTCATTTTCTTCAATTCCATTGCCTTTTTTTTTACTTCTGTTCTGAGCTCCTCAATTCTGAATTTTCCATCACTGACCATCGTGAGCACCCTCTTGGCCTCTTGTTTTTTCTCCCATGGCTTTGAGCAGCATCGCCCACACAAGCCATGCTGCTGCCTCCGTGCCGCAGCTCTGACCGGGGAAGCTGACCCTGTTGGCAGGGGAGTATTTGATCCGGCTAAAATTTAGTCTCGTCACATCGGATGTTTAGACACTGGTTAGAAGTATTAAATATAGTTTAATTATAAAACTAACTACACAGATGAGGACTAAACGACGAGACGAATTTATTAAGCCTAATTAATCTATAATTAGCAAATGTGATGCTACAGTAACCATTCATTAATCATAAATTAATTAGGTTTAATAAATTCATCTCGCCGTTTAGTTTTCGGCCATGTATAATAATTAAATCATATTTAATATTTATAACTAGCATTTAAACATCCGATGTCACCTGAGCTAAAGTCCCACGTCCACCGGATTGGTCCTGGCTTTCGGTGTTGCTAGGTTATCCCAGGGACGCCTAATGGGACTGGACCTTCCTGCAAAGTCATCTAGCGGTATGGTTATGGGCGAGCGTGCGAGGAAGTTGACTTCCCCCTCTGGCGTTGCTGTCGTGTTCTCCATATTCAGGCCACCTGACCGACAGGGGTCGTCTTGGCTGTGACTGTGACTGACCCGGAGGTCTGCCAGAGTTGGCCAGGGTGGTCTAGGTGTGGACCCTTTTGTCAGCCTAGGAGTTATTGGGCTGCTGGGTACCTCCAATTGAATGAAAACTTGTGCAACGCTTTACGAGATGTTATATACATGTCGAATGGCTACCTTCAGATACACAACTGCATAGCAACATCCCAAAACGTGGCAAAAATGCGAAGAGAGGTAGGGACCAAATGAACTTTGACATGGGAGGAGGCAATAAAATATGTTTTGAAATATACTCACTCTGTTCTTTTTTATTTGAAGCTTTTTAGTTTAAAATTGAACTAGCAGACAATAAATATTCGAGAACGGAGATAGTTAAAATATACTGTATCAAGAGAGTTATCCATATTTGTTCTAAAATAAAAGAGAGTTATCCATATATAAAAGCGATAGGAAAGTAGTTATTCACGTACCTTGTTCTAAAATAAAATAGAGTTATCCATAAATAAAAGCGATAGGAAAGTAGTTATTCACGTACCTAGACCTAGAATAGGTTTTATGTCCCCTAATAGTGTGCTTTTAATGCCTTTTATCTTACTTTTCTCCTTGTTTTTTTCCCCCGTTTATGGTGAACTATGTTGGGCTTCCACTCTAGAGTACTCCCAACTTGCTTGGACTAGGGTTCTAGGTTTGCTGCTGCAACGTTTGCACACTTGGACTCGGCCCTAGAATTGCCATCAATGGTGATGGTCGACCAGTGTAGAAAGTTCAGCAATGTTGTAGCTCTGCAGTGCGGTATCAGAAATGCTGAAACGAGCAATAAAAAAAGAAATGCTGAAACGAGCAGGCTCTAAGAACATTAAATAATGATGGAAGAAATGTTCTCAGCATGTTCTTGTTCTTGAAGTGTGACGCTTTCGTTTAGGGTGCATTTGGTAGAGATCCATATTCACAAATGAATGTTGTTCCATATTCTCTTTGGAAATGTTTTCTATGAGAAACAGAATCACTTTTTGAAACCATTTGGTTAGCTAGCTAAAAAGGGTGGAATAGTATAGCGCATTGTACCCTTGGACATGTGGTGTTTTTTTCTTGAGTAATAACAAGGGGAAATAAGAGTATGGGAAATTCTTGTGGTATCTATTAATCTATCGATCCATTGTCCACTCAAAATACTAGTGGTGTCAAATTACATTCTTTGCAACAGGATTCCAAAAAAGTTCAACGTAAATCAAATATAACCATGGGCTATGAACTAAATTACCTTATTTCTCTCTACATGGTATATACCCACTAAAAAGCTAAGTAGATAAATTTTCCAACACAACCAATTGTAGGTTGAAATTGAGACACCTTTTTTATTTTGCCCGAAGACCTTTTACAACCCCTTAGCCATCTCTCTTCAATGTACTTAGTAATCATCAATATATTATATGTTTTTTCTTAGATTAATTATTTCCTCAAATAATGCCATCGTTAATCGGTTTATGTGCCCATAAACTTTGCTCAATTCAATTAGTAAATTTAGTTGCTTCTTCTTTGTTCTTGATTGTATTCTCAATTCACATGTGGGAGGATTGTTTGGTTAGCCTGGTTTTGGAGGGGATTTAATCCCTTGCTAGTCGAATTTGAATAGAAAGGGATTAAATCCCCTCCAATATAACCCCCTTGGATTTTCCCCTAACTGAATAGGAACTAATGGTGAGATCATTTGCGTTGTGCATGGTTGATAATCAGCGTGGTGTTGCTATTGCTAGGTTAGTCTTGTTGATAAGCTGTATCATCCATGTTGAGCGGTGCATTAATTGAGAGTTAGCATCACCCGATGAGAGATCGAGCACCACCATTCACATCAGCCCCATGGGGAAGAGGGAGGAGGGGCGGGGTGTGGTGCATTATGGGTCCAAATTAGATTGTGAGTTTGAATTTTCAAACAAAAATTAGAAACTTTATTAAAACTTGTTTTAAATCATAATTTTGAAACTGAATTTGAAGTTGAACGGTACCTATTTGAATTTTGAATGCATTTTCAAACATGAGCACAATGCAAACAACATGAATGAAATATGGAAATTTTATACCCTACTTTAGATTGGATTTAATTTTTGAAATACCAATCGGTCCACAACTAAATTGAAAATATTTTATTCAAAGGTCGTAAAATTTAGAAAAAAGAGGGAATCCAATTTGTTCACGACTAAATTGAAAATATTTTATCAAGATAGTAGTTAGCTCAAAAGGAGTGCTCGTGTGCGAAACAGCCACAACATCAAGGTAAAATACAAATAACACCTCAAATGCCACTTTGATTTTAAGAGTCAGGAAATTGCATGTATTTAAATGTTTGTGGCAACGTGGCCACTGAAAACGAACCAAATAATCAGAGAACTAATACACGACCTTAATTTTTACAAAAAAATGGATGTAATCATTTTGATCCAGTGTATCCCCAACTGCCGAAGGAACCGAGTAAAAAGAATTCCCTGAGCCACCTGCCTCTTGCAAAGATGCCGATGTCGCGCGCCGGCATCCCTGCCGCCTGTTAAAAGGCGAGCGCGAGCGCAAGCACGACGGCGAGGAGGACGGGGGAGGGAGCTGCGCGCCACGACGACGACGAGGAGCCCAGTCCGACGTAAACCCCCGGTGTCTCTGATGACCCCACCGACTTCACGCTCTCGGTGCTAGGGCAGAACGTGACGGCGTAGGACGTGGCGCCGCCGCCGCAGGTGAAGGTGGAGGTGGCGTCGTCGTAGGCGTAGCTGTACGCCCTGGGGCACGCGTTCTTGAAGAACTGGGAGTAGGCCGACGGCCGGCACGTTCCGGCGTTCCCGTGGTCCCCGCTGCAGCAGTACTCCGAGGTCCCGAACGCCTCGCACGCGCTCTTGCACGCCACGCCGGCGCCGGCGCCGGGCACCCTGAGCTCGGCGGGGCACGCGCGGTTCAGGTCGGCCATGCAGCCGGTGGGCACGCAGCTGGCGCCCCCGGCGCCGGCGCCCCCGCCCTGCGGCGCCACCAGCATCGGCAGGTTGTACCCGTCCACGAGGCTGACGTCGTAGAAGTCCATGCCGCCGTGGCCGTCGAGCGTGAACTCGGCCAGCGTGGCGGGCGGCGCGGCTCCGTGCCCCTCGCAGTCGACCCGGCCCGTGCCGCAGTCGCCGGTGGCGCAGGTGAAGAGCCCGCCGGCGGCGGCGTCGGCGGAGCAGAGCGTGCGGCCCCAGAGCCGGCCCGACCAGCCGCCTGGCGCAGGCAGGGACCGGGACGCTCCTGGCGCCAGCGCGAAGCCGGTGGTGTCCAGCGGCGGCGATCCCGCGCCGGAGAGGATCCCAGGCCACACCGTGTAGCCGCAGTTGTTGGTGATGGTGAACGTTCTTGACGAAACAGCGCTGGCTGATTCCATCAAGATGAGGAGTAGGCCGGCGACGGCGACGGCGACGGCGACGGCGACGACAGGAACAGCACCTCCTCTGTGTGCTTGTTGCACCGACATTGTAATGCTTGGCTAATTGCTTTGCTTGTACTGTACTGCGCTCGCTTTTGTACGTACTTGGTTGTTATAATGCTATGGACGGGAGAATAATTGTTGTTGGCAATGGCGATGAGCAAGTGAGATCCCTGATGCCCTACTTATATACGATCCTCTGTACCTCCCACAATGCCGCGAAGTGGTGGCACAACTTCACCATTTTCCGACCGTGACTTCACTAAACGCGCTACCCTCCTTTTCATATGCCGTTTATCTCTAAAACAATGTACATGGATGTTTCGTCTACTACTACTATACTATTATTATATGTGCAACCTGGGCAATGCATACCTCGTGACTTCAATTCATCAGCAGCACTCAAGCATAACAATCTAATTAATATACTCCGTTCCACTAGATGAACGCTGTCGGTGCTTTTGCTTGTGACCAGCAGGCAGGAGTATTTTGGGCTTTTGGCTCTTGTGGTACAAGCTAAGCAAGCTTCAATTTCCTACCAAACTCAAAACCATACTTGCCGGTGGCTCATTACCTATTTCACACTTAGGGCTTGCATGGATCGAGCGCCGGTCAGGCAACGATCCTAGCCCTAGGTGACCGAAATCGGATAAAGTGGCGAACGATCCAGGCACCGCCCAGCTCTAAACCAAACATGTCCTTAGTTACGCATAAAGTGACGAAATTAGATGCAATGTATATTGGGGCAATTGTTCGTTTAATATGTTGACACATGTCGATCATAGCGATGAGTATATAGATTCACAAAATTATTGAATGCTATGACATGAATGAATGTTGGCATTCTTTTTGGACAAAACGAAAACAGGTATTGCCCTTGCTATTATTGAAGTCCATGTCTACTTTTCGGTTGGCACCTATTTTGTGTTCCTGTGCGCTAGCGATTTCAGGCAACTATAATCCAAACAGCTCCGCATTTTTCTGCCAAGGTTAGCCTCCACACCGCCTCAGAGCAAAAAATATTTTCTGGTGAAGCAATGTGGGCAGATTGGTTACATTTTTATGGAAAAGACAAAAAAAAAAAAAAAACAAAGCTCCCACATTTCTAAGCAGTAGCATTATTTCTCAGGTCACCAACCATTCTGCCCATCAGCATGTGAGCGTGTTCATGCTAAAGCGCTCTGTTGGACATTCAATCATTCAAAGGCGCAGTTGATGCTTTGGTCGAAATTTCTTGGAAACATAATCGTTATACCGAGTTGGTCATCCCACATCCAAGCAGCACCCTATTAGGAAAATTATATTTGCTCAATCATTAGTGACATGAGGGCTATTGGATATAGTAGTATTCAAGATAATTTATTCAACGACTCCACTAATCCGAGTTCAGGAAAGTTCCAAGTGCCGTCTCAGAAGAAAGGAGCCGAGATCAGCTTATTAATCAAACTAGTAGTGTATCACAAAGAACATATAAATTGAGCTCGACCTTTCTATGAGCACGAATGTACGCGGATTGCATAGTTGAACTTATCTAGCCAATATTTTTGTCTATATATTTACAATAAACTTTTAGCCTACCCCAACGTATTTAGGATAAAAACTTGGTTGTTGTTGTATACTTACAACATATTTTTGCCTTGAGCGGCAGCAGATCTTCACAGGGGTGCATCTTCAGTTTTCAGTTTAATTTCAATTTCACTTTTAGTCTCACAGAAGAATAAAAAAGATCTAACCTTCTGATTTTACCATATGTTTTAATCTATATAACCTAGATAAGTGAAGTCCACGAACCCTCGTTAACTCTACTTCTCTCATCAAATATAATGTCATTGCAAAAAAATGTTCCTTATAATAATCATAAATTTCACATTAGAAAAAATAGTGTAAGAATTTCTGCAACAAAGTGTGGGGTACTATTTGTCTAGTTATAAAGAATTATTAGCCATCTATAGACTGAATTTTGAAGTTAAGATAAAAAATACTGGATCTCCCTTAATGATTCAAAATATTCTCGGGTCAGCATGAACCTGACTTTGTCTTACATGGACATTAGTCTGCCTTTGGCATCAGTGGCAAACCCAGAGTTTAAATGGAGCCCGGGTGTGTCAAGATAGTTGTATCTTCCTGCCTCGTAGAAGAATAGAACTGTGCTTAGATTAAGACCATAAACAAAGAAAAACATGCTACTCTCGTTAGGATCTCACCGATGGAGCCTAGGCGGCTGCCCGGGCTTGCCCCCACATGGGTCCGCCCCTGTTTGGCATATTGTCCCACTCAAACTGGGTGGACACTATTGACCTAGATCTAATCTAGGCCTAGCAAACCTCTCGGAATACCCTTCAGATGTTCGGATTGAAGAACACCGCCGCATATTAGGTGGAAGTCAGTCATCTCCACCACTCTAATACAATCTGGCTGAAGGATGTCCCTTTGACATAGTTGACTTAGATGGTGGGATGACCATATACCACCCGAATAGCAATGGAGAGTATGACGTCACAACAACACATGAGGTAGACATCGACTCTGGGGCTAGCACAATCTTTGCCTAGATCCCTTCGTCCCATATCATCGGGCTTGAAGCCATGGCTGATGTAGGTCTATTTTGCATCATCTGCATGGTCACACCAAATGCCGCCTATTTTGCATCATCTGCATGGTCACACCAAATGCCGCCCTGCCGCTGCCTAGGAATGGATACGAGGCTAACTGGCTAAGACCAATTGTTAGCACCAGAATTTAGCTGATATGCCAGATGGGCCCGATTGACTAAATGAGATAGAAGAGCCGATTCGTGAGTAGACCAATCGGCTTATGGGATGTCGAAGTCGTCCAAGGAAGAGGCGATGCCAAGGCTAGTGGGCCATGTATCTTAGTCTAGTTTGAGTCGAGTTAGGATTAGCCCGTCTAAAAATAAATTTGTTTAGATATAGAACGAGTTTTGGAAAGAGTCAGACTTGTTGTCCAAGTCTCTAGACTATAAATATGTACTCATGTTCTATGTAATAAGAAGATGGCATTACGCTCCAGTAGCTATATGTCTCCAACTTCTCTCGGCACATCACCACCCCTAGCGACTAGGGTTTTCAAGGTAATCTTCATACTACTCTAATGATTTATTTCATTAGGGCATTAGGGAGTGAGCTATATGGTGAACCGTGTACTGAAGCATTTTTGATGGTACGGTTTGCTAGTCATCCCGATGAATCTCGTGTCGAGCCTAACTTGGCACGAGATCCATCAGTTATCTCGACGAATCTCACGGCGAGCATCGCTCGACTTGAGATCTGTCTTTACTTTTGCACACTTATCGATCTACCTTTGCACCTAGTCTTCCCGCTATAGATTGTTTCTTGTGCGGCTCGTTCTACGCAACCTCATCTTTTGTTACAATCTACGACAAGCCGCTGCAGCGTGTGCATGCTGCCGATAGATCAGCGTAGTCCGAGCACCGTATCTATACATGTTTTAATTTGTATCTGTCTAGTTAGATGGACTTCTCTGGAGGTCCTGGTTAAAAACCGATTTAGCTTTGCAGATCTGTTATATCATGCTTTTAGATTGGTTGTTTACATCTTTTATATGTTGAATGCTTTTCTTGGCTGTTTTTATGCTAACCCACGGACATCATGATGATTTTCCAATGCCCACGCATCGGTCGACTGGAATACACGATCCCCAATGTTTGTCGATTCGAGCGATCGGCTTGACTTTACTGTTATGTATGCTTTTCATGGAGAACAAGAGCCAACTGCAGCATCAATGCAACCTTCCTGGCTGTAAGGTCAAGCCAGGTGGCACGCCCGCACCACCGCGCAACCGCTGATTGGCTTTCCCGTAGAGCCGATTGGAGCTGAACGACAGGGAGACGAGTGCAGCAGCAGCGCGATCCCCGGCTCCTGTGTGTCTGGCGCCCAGACCGCACCGCCCGCCGGTATCCGAGCATAACACCAATGAACTACACCGCTAACAGAAGAAGCAAGAAGCCTATGATGCGGCCATGTACACCCCACAATAACGAGAGTCATGACCATGACACTGATGATGGCAATCAAAACCCATGATGGTGCCATATCACCACAACAACACCGGAGTCACATATTGGCACAGAGAACAGGTCAATAGGTCCACATCAATGTACAAACGGCCATGAGCTATGGCATGTGGGCCTCTCCACAAATGAACAACACTGCTAGCAAAGTAATAGTCACCACTCACCAGGCTCAAAGGTCATCTCCCACCATATTCAACCCTCGTGCCCAAGTTCACTTTATTGGAGGCACTTGTCCGCGTTGTCAGGCCAATATAACCCTTTGTGCTAGGGTTCGAGACATCCAACCTGTAAGACCCCAAAATTTAGGACCGAAACTTTCTTCTGCTTTCCCCCTAATTCAAAATTTGTTTTCAAAACCTTGCTTGTTGTTGTGTGTATGTCAATATGACCTCAGCAAAAAAAAAAAAAAAAAAAAATCTCCTGGTATCCCAAAATATTCCTACATAAAGTTCCCTACAAAATCTTCACAAAATTCCTCTCAAATTATTTCCCAAATTCCAAACACCAAAATCGAGAAAAAAAAGTGAAAAACCCTTGGGTCAAATTCCCCACTCCCAGCCCATTCCCCTCCTTGCCCCCCGGCCCACTTCTCCATCCCGGCCCGCCTTCGCTCCCCTCCTCACACTGCCGCCTAGGCCCAACCCGATGCACCTCCCGCTCTCCTTGGCAAGCGGGCCCCGCCCGTCAGTCCCTCCCCCTCTTGTCTTCTTCCTCCAGCCGAACCCGCACGCCGCGGGACGCCACCCTACCCTGGCCCGCGTCGGCCCCGCGCCCTCGTTCGCACCGCGCGCAGCGCCAAACCGCCCTAGCCCCGCCGCCAACCCCATCCCACCGCACCGGCTACAAAAGCAGCACCACCGCCGCTCGTCGCCCCCGCCCCTCTCCTCACTCCACTGCACGCGGTGCGCCCCGCCTCGACCGACCCCCCGAGCCACTCGAGCGTCATTAGTCGCGGGCACCAGCAGTTCTCGCACCCCCTCCCCGGCGCGGTGTCGCGCGCAACCCCGCCGAGCCGCGCGCCTCGCCGCTGCCAAATTCCCCCACCTCGCTTCGCCAAAACCCAATCTGGGCAAGTGCGAGCTACACCTCACTACTCGTCGCCATCCCCGCACCTCGCCGTCCCCTCTCCCTCACCACTGAGCCGCCGCCGCGCGAACGCCTCTCGCCGCTGACACGCACCCAAGCCACCCCACCGCGGATACCCTACCCCCGGCCCCTAATCCCCTCGCCCCACCGCGTCACCGAGTTTGCCACCCCAACCTGGTGCTCGTGGAGGTGCCCTCGTTGCCCGAACCGTGCCCGACGACGAGAACCGCTGACGAGGTCGCCTCGGACCGCCGCCGTCCGGTTCACCCCAACCCAGCCCGGCCTCCGTCAGCCTTTCCCCGACGCCGTTCCCCGCCCCTGCCGCTGCCGCATGGGCCCGGATGGGACGGTGTTGCCGCACCGTCACCCCGCGCCCGCCGTAGTGGGCCGGCCCACCAGGCTGCCGCGCCGCGTGGGCCGAAAGGCCGAAAGCCTCCCCCGGCCCAGGTTGATTTCCCTTGGGCCCGGTTCAAGAAATTGCGAAAAAAAGTCTGTTCTCTTCCTTGAACTTTCCAAAAAGTCTAATTCCACCCCTTGCCACTAAATACTCCATATCTTCTCCGTTTGAACTCCGATTCGGGTGATTCTTGCGCCTAAATTCATCTAAAATCAAGCTCTATCCACCCGTACACCCCACATAATCATTTCCTCTGGTCGGAAGACGCCACCATGCCACCATGACGCGTCCTACGCCTAGTCAGTGATTCACACTGGTCCCACATAAGTTTGTGTACCTAGTATGATGCCGTTGACCTTCTATTCTCTATCAACTCAAAAAGTTTCTATCTCAAGTCTTTCTAAGCCTTTGATTTAGATGATGATGATACCAAAAATCATCTAAAGATCCCTGTCACTTGCACATTCAAAATCTTTGTACCAAATCCCTTCCACTACACCATCATCATAGGACCGCCATCCCGACGGTTTCATTTCCAACCAGGCCGTCGAGGCGTGCCGCTACCATGGCGTTACCGCAACTCCCGCTACCGTAAGCACCAGCGTGGTCGGCAGTTTATAGTCCAACCAGTGAGCCCTCACACTCTACCGGAACCACCCCACTGGTAAGGAACCTCCGGCAAATCCCCCAAATGATCCTCACCTATCCCGAATGTCCTGTCATCACGGTTGAGCTAATATGGTACTCCGTTGTATGCATGTTTTCCTTATTTGTGCGCGTAGGTCATACCAAAGATTCTGAACGATACGCCTATAGCAGAGACCTATGGAAGACTGGAAGCCTGCAAATGCAGCAGACGTTGTATCAGCATGCGCAATGGATGGCCCACCATCGTGCCCAGCAACAGGCTCGGCATGAGCAGTGGTTGGCACACCATCACGCCCAGCGGATGGAGTACCAACAGATTCGGCAGAGGGCATATCCCCACCACTGAGATCAACATCTATATCAACAAAGCGGACAACAAGCCCACTGAAATCCCCACTTGATGCATAAATTTCTTATGTTTTACAACCGCAACCCTTGGCCTGATAATCACCATAAAACTTGCATGTTTTGCTTGCTAAGGTAACCCCACAAATATACAGCAACCTAAGCCTATTTAGATGTATGGCACATAGGTGGGATCGCTCATTAATTATATCTATCATAATCTTGATGTTAAGTTGGGATTATGGATGTGGCACTTGATGTGTTTTGGGATGAGGATAGGCGTGTGTGGTTTTGAAATAAAATGGGGCAGAACCCCGGCAAATGACCCACGGGTCGGGATACGCCATTTAAGGGCAGGGTATGAATGGTAACTTCGCAACTTGCGGTTACCCATGTCCCGGGAGTCGTGGAGATGACCGGGTAGGTGGATGCTTGCGGTATCGAGCAATGGAAAGTGGGGATGGTTCTATCTGAGCTCTATAAAGACCGCGTTTATTTTCATCTTGCCTAACTCTTTTAGTATAACCACTCGCTCTGTATGAGGCATTGGCTAGGCCCGAGATGGAGTGGATAGCCTACTAGCTTCTGTGCTGGCGCACAAGGGACTAAGGAATGGGTGGGTGCCAACGGGAGTACCGTGGGGTACCAGAGTGGCTCGGTGGCCTGAACCCCTAAATAACTGCTAGATGATGAAACAAAGGCAACGGCTTAGTTTGGAATTCGGACGCTTATTTGGCCGTAAGTATCACTGAGTCCAACTTGTGAAAATTAGTGCAACCTTTGATCAGAGTAAAACCTATTCGAATAGTCCGAGTTCACTGGTATGGATGAGTTATGGCTTGGTTCTTCAATTAGCACTTTTCATAAACTATAACTGTTGGGAATGGTTTTTGGGTGAGAAATGGTTTTTGGTGGATACTGAGCTAAGTAGCAGTGTGGATAGTGTGATGGCTGAAAAGTCATTAGCCATGTGGACCGGCAAGTCCAGTGGCACCCCTTTTGAGAAAAACCCTATTTTTTGAATGAATAAAATTTGTTAGACTAGCTCATACCCTGCATAAAATGTTTTTATGCAAAACTTCCTAAGCTTCAGATATGACTTGCATGTAGATATTGCTATACTCCTACTCCTTATGGAGGAAGGTGGGCTTGTTGAGTACGTAAGTACTTACCCTTGCTTTGTTGATGTTTTTCCAGTAATGAGGATGAGTTCTCCGTACATATGGACGAATAAGGGCTACGACCTACTTTCCAACCGTGACGTGTGAAAGTTTGGGCCTTCGTTTGATATTCCGCTACTTAGTTTCAGGGCTATTTCCCTTTGTTGTCTGATCCGTTAGGGTGGATCTATATCACTCTAATATAAGAATGTGATTACCAAACCCTGAGATGGTAATAAAGCACATTTTAGTCCCATTATGGAAACTGGGGCGCTTCACAACCGCCATGGCTTAATCGATGACCCTCTTTGTGATAGGGTTTGAGACCCCTTTAAGAAAAATGGCTCATAAGCCTTGTGCTTAGTTCCCTAATGTAGTTTTAGTTGTTGAAGTAACAACATGTACTATTTGGGACTAATGTGTGTGCAAGTATATTTGTTTAAGTTCTAGGGATGCAAGTGATGGATTTGGGGTGCAAATGCCTCAAAGGTGAGGTTAAAGAGCACGAGAGAAGACCCAAGACATCAACGATAAAAAATGTGAAGTCGTGACGCATCGGTCCCGCTGACTGCTCGGGCCAGTTTTTGCACGCATCGAACGGTACGGTGGTGCACACCGAACGTCTGGTGAGTAGAATACGCCACCAATTGAAGACCCAAGACTTGGTGCGAAATACAAGCACCGGATGGTCCGATGGTCACACCACTGGACGAAATTGGCAGAAGAGAAGAGAAGCAACCGCGTCCAAGATTAACACGCACCAAACGACGGTTCCGTGGTACACACCGGATGGTTCGGTGAACACATCAGACGTTTTGGACCGAGAGAAGCAACAAACCAAGACCTTGGGTGCTAACACGTACCTGATGGTTCGGTGCTCAAAAAGGTCAAGTTGAAGATCCAACGATCGAGTCCAACGACTAGTTTGGAGGTTTGGGCTATTTATACCCCCTTGCCCGGCCTCCACTATATGTTGAGACATATTATTTGAGAGCCCAATTCATAAGAGAGTTAATAGTGCATACTTAGGCATAGCTAATGCTTGCGAGCTCTTGCTTAGGCCTTGCTTAGCGTATAGCCCTTGGTTGCCGCCAAGTGTTGTAGTGAGATTTGTGAATCTCTAGCCATTTGTGATTGCGTGCACGAATACTTGCAAGTGTGGGGCTTGTAGTCTTGTGGGAGCCTTCAAGTTGTGGAGTGCCTGTCACCTTGCTTGTGAGAGGGAGGGAGGCCCTCGGCGTTCTGACTAAAGCTCACCTTAGTGGAGACAGCGGTGAGCATCCGTGAGAGGCTTGCTAAAGACCCCACTTACGCGTGGGTGTGTGAACCGGGGATCTTCGGAGTTACCCGATTGGGAAGCTTGACCCTTGCGTAGGTCAGCTTGCCAACCTTCATCCTTGCGCCGATCGAGGCCTTAGTCATCGTGCAGACTAAGCGAGAGCAAGGCCTTGCGAGACGCTCCAAACGAAGATTAGGGGAAGGCTTGCGCACCTTCTTGAAACTTCGTAAAAAAAATCCGTATCTCCCACTTGTGCCATCGTCGTCGGGAGTACAATCACTCTACTCATCTGTATCTCTTTAGTTTCCGCATTTACACTTTTGCAATTGTGTGCTTACTTTCCTAGACTACCTTCATATGTTAGTTTCTTGGTGGAACTAGATTGCAAGACTTAACCTTGGTAGAGTTAGTAACACTTAGCAAAACCTTAGTGCACGTATTTTGTTTATTTTGCATAGGTTTTGATAAGATGTTTTCATAGATCCTTAGTTTTTTTTTAGAATCCTCTAATTCACCCCTTCTTAGGACGTCGGCTCACGGTCCTAGTCACCTTCACCCCTAATGTAAGAACCAAGTGCACTTCATCCTAATAAAAAAATTTTAGATATAGCAACAATGCTCACTACATTTTATTCAGGAAAATGTGTGTTTTTCGTCTCTTAAGTATTGCAAAAGTGTGACATTCATCATTTATGTTTTAATTTGTGCAAATCAATCCCTAAACTAATTAAACTGGGACACTAATCATCTCGACCTCGGTTTAACATTGGTTTAAGCCACATAATCATCTGACTAATCCTTAATTAGCTACGTCATGTGCTAACTCGTGACGACAGTGTTTAACTCAAACACATGCCTTGTCACAAAACCTAAGGTAGCAGCGACGACTTTCCAAAGGCACCTGACAAAATTTCGACAACATCTTGTCCTTAAACGCGACCATGAGACCTTTGTAGTTTGTCTATCACAATAAAAGCAGTGCTGCAGGTACAAGGAACCTCCCCTTAGTACGGGTAGGTGATGTTGAACACACCACCGAGAGCTGCAATGATCGCTAGCTCACAAATGAGCTCGCTCATCTTAGAGGACCTGAATCCCGACCAGGACGAGGCAACGATTAAGCGGTGTGACACTAAGTGAGATGATCCATTCGCTAAGTGGAGTATAATGGTCGAAAGCGAAGCCACAGGCTGAACGAAAAAGAGAGTCAACACATGATAGGGCCAATTAATGATTAGTCAGATTATTATATGGTCTAAACCGGTGTTAAACCGAGGTGGAGATGAATAATGTACCAGTTTAATTAGCTATAAGATTGATTTGCCCCCAACTAATGTCACACTTTTGAAATACTTGAGGGATGAAAATTATGCTTTTTTCTTTATTCAAACATATGCGGAAACAAGGTGGTACATTTACAAGAATGTGATCCACTTATCCTATTGATATATTATATGCGCTTAATAACCTAAGCAAAAGAATAACTCATGTACACGTACGACCTCTAATGTAACTCAGGCTGAAACTCTGAAGACGATAATTCCTTCTGTCAGCTCATGAAACCTCTTATATATTAATGTAATTATACTATACATGCTGAAGAACGCTCCTTCCACGAGGGGGTCGTAAAACCTGTGCTGCAAAAAGAAACATGGTAAGCCTAGCTCAAAAGTAACAGTCTGCGCGACTGAACTGTAAAGGATCAAAACTTTACCACGAGCCAAGTCAAACAAGAAAATTTCATTACCAACCACTAGAATTTTATTGATCTTATAATTTCATTGAACCTTTTTGAAAATACTTTTAAAAAGTTGTTTGCAACACATGAAGACATTAACAAGAGTACATTTCACATAATATAGCCATATATATGCACTAATTAGACATTGAGTACTATGGCAGGCACAAGAACCAACCTGTATTCAAGAGTTTCTCAAAAAATTGACTGTAATCATCTGTTTCTAAGTAATTTTTTCTTAAATACCCAGGAAAGTTGTGTATCATTTGTATTGAGAAGAGAGAGAGGTTAAATCAGCCACCGAGGTCTGGGCGACTAGGCCAGGAGGTAAGCTTAGCCCCTTTGCCCCAGGCCCCAGCCATGTTCCAAAGCCTCAACTCCTCTGAGGAAAGGTTCAGCAGGACTGACAGATTGGGTGAAGCACCATCGATGACACACCTATTCTGATGCCTCCATAAGGACCAGGCTCCCAAAATACTTGTAGAGTTCAGCTCCTGCCTTGGCAATCCTGAGACAGTGTCACCAATCCTTTGTCACCAGTTAAGGAGAATTCTCCTGGTTTGGGGAAGAGGCTTTGCAAGCCAATCCTGTGCAGGAACTCAAACCAAAATTGCCTCAAAAGAAACATGCCACCAGGAGGTGATCAATAGTCTTGGGCTCTTGATCACACAGAAGGAAGCATGGGTGATGTTGTAATCCTCACCTAGCAAGCCAGTCTAAGGTCCAGCACTTGTTATGTGTGACTAGCCACATGAAGAAATAAAAATTGCCAGATGCCCAGCCCTTCCAAACGCATTTACAGGCATCAAATATTATAGCTCCCTCAAACAAACCTAGATACGCTGATTTTTGCAGAGTACTGACCATAGGGGGATAGACGCCAGATGTGCTTGTCCTCAACCCTTGGCTGTAGCTGAATTTGAGTGACAATGTCCCAGAGCTGAAGAAACCCTAGGAGAGCTCCAACTCCCAAATCTCCCTGCAAATCAGCGATCCAGGCATTGTTTGTTAACCCATCAAGCACCATCCATTGATGTCTCTCCCTTTTGGAACCAACAAGAAAAGCCACGGTGTATCCATCTATCCGTCCAGAAATGAGTTAGCACCGTCAATAATTTCACTGCACATGGCCATGGAGAAGGAGCGATCTGAATGAAGAACTTGCACTGGTTTTGGTGATGTGGCATATTTAGGGCCCACATATCAGGGTCACCTCAGCAAACACATAGCGCGTGGCCGATAGAGCAGAGAGGGAACCTGGCATGTGGCACATCCACACCATGTTTTTTCTAAGGTGGAACTGACATATGGACCCTAGATGTGCCACGTCATCAAAACCATCCACCAAAACTGCCTAGGAAGGGTTATTTATCCGGTTTTGCATAGTTTAGGGTGTTAAAAAACCGGTTTTAAAGGTGGACGGGTGAATTAGACGACCCTCTAAAGATTGGAGGTTATGTAGACTTTTTCCCAAACCAAAACCATCGAGCTCACATGGTTGACATGTCTTTATCCAAGAAACTAGACACTATCCCCCAATTATTATTTTTCTCCCTCTCCATAAAAACTTCCTCCGGATTGTATCTATATTTCTTTTATTGCCCAAGGTGGAAGCTTCGCAGCCATAGACAAGCAAACCAACGTGGAAGTGATCAAATATTGCACTAATTCTCCATTCTACCCTGGTCAGAAGATCTGCCTTCCATCTGGGAAGGCAATCAACAATTCGATCAATGAAAGGTTGCACTTGTGCTCTTGTAAGCTTGTGTAGGGACATCGGCAGACCCTAAGTATTTGCAAGGGAAATCTACCACTCGCAAGGGAGGTGACCCTAGACAATGGCTAGCTCTGCATTAGCAGAATGAATGAGATAAATATTACTCTTATTGAGAACAGTGGACGGAGTCCTAGCTGTGATGAGCGTTTGTCAACCACCAAAGACCTGTTGATGGACTAGGCATCTTCTAAGTGTGACCTAGAGGAAAAGCCCTCTCAAGTGCACTGAGAGGTGGCGCCAGAGTGGACTTGGCGTGTCAACCGGCAGGCGGCCCAAGGTGTACTTGGGTCCATGCATGGCTTCAGATGAGAGTCGGGTGAAGGCTTGGTGGGCCTTAAAACCACTAGCAATTGGAATAGAAGCCCAAAATCGTTTCCCGGTTGCACCATCAAAACCAGGGCCCAAAATTGTTTCCTGGTTCGAGAAGCAAAACTAGAGGCTGGAGAAGCGGTTGCCGGTTTCACCGTCAAAACTGGAGCTACTAGGACTATTGGAACGGATTACTTCGAGCTGAAGAAGATCGGGACTTCATCGTGTTCATCCATCCGAGTTACACACATTTTCATTTCAGCCCTAAAGGCATTTTAGTGTTTGAGTTTGTATCCTAGGGGGTTGTTTGTAAAATGGCTTAAGTAGTTTTAGGGCTGGTGTCTTATAGCACAAAAAAAAAAAAGGGTAGATTGCTTAGGGCTTCACTTCTCTCACTTTGGAAGAAACCTAGGGTTAGCCAAGATAAGTGCTTCATGAGAGAGTCCTCATATTTGATCTAAGTCCCACAGTTAGTGAGTAGGAGAGGGTGGTAAGCTTGGGCTTGATCCAATATGCTCTTGTACGAATTTGAGACCCTTTGGGCCAGCTAATAGAATGGATCTTGCAGCAAGTTCTTGAGTGTGCTTATTCCTTCTCTTTTGGTTCTTAGATGAAATTCTTGATTTTTAGTGTGTTTCTCATTGCCAAGGATTGAATCCTTCTAGTGCTGAATTTTTGGCTTGCTGTGACGTGGTTGATTCAATCTAGCCAAGTGCTTAACCCCCGGAATCCTCAAGTTGAATCTCTAGCTTTTCCAAAAAACGGTGAAAACTTCCCCTCTTCGCAGGATTTGAAATTCATGAGCAATCCTTGATCTTTGCAACTAGATCTTTTAGGATTGGCTTCATAATGGACCTAGGATAATCTTTGCAAAACCTCACGACTTTTGGAGCAGTTTTGATCGGATTTTGGGAATTTTGGTTTTTGGATCAAGGCTGAAACTGAGATCACCGGACAAGCCAGTGGGCATTTCCAGACACGCCAGCGCACCACCCGGACAAGCCGGTGGTTGGCTTGCTGCTCAGCCACACCGGACAAGGCCGAAGCATTCACCGGACTAGCCAGTAGGCAAACCCAGTTTTGGTTCTTTTGCTTGTTTCGCATCTGTTGTCGTGGGCATTGTTTTGAGTGCTTCCGCAGTGCTTTCCTTGTAGTGTCCTTGGGTCAGTTGCACTAAAGTTGCAACGTGATCTTGCACGGTTCAAGAAGAGAGTTTTTTTTTTTTTTTTTTTTTTTGGGGGGGGGGGGGGGGGAGGGGGTCGAATTTTTGGTCAGTTCGCCTTCCCATGTTATATCAAGATCCATGGCAGCAGAATGTAGGAAATTCACCACGTCGTCTGCATACAAGGAGATCCGATGTTGCAGCAGGTCATTAGCAAAGGCCTTGGAAAACATGTGACTGAGGACATTCATGGCAAGTATATGAAAAGCGTAGGGGAAAGAGGGTCTCCCTGCTGCAGCCCCATTCGATGGTGAATTATTTGTCCCGGAATACCATTTAAAATAACTTGGGTGGAGGAAGAGGCCAGCAAACTGCCAAGAATATTGCACCAGATCAGCCCAAAACCTATCCTCGTAAGTACTTCAAGCAGGAATAACCAAGAAACTGAGTCAAATGCTTTGTGTGATATCCAGTTTGAGTATACAAGCTTGTTTATGTTGATGGCAAAATTTTAGCAGTCCGGTGCACAAGCATGAAGTTATCTTGTATTGATCGACCCTTTATGAAGGCATTTTGGTTTTTGGTGAAACTAGCTCCTGCAATCGGCCTGCTAACCTGTCGCAAGGATCTTGGCTGTGGGCTTAGCAAAACTTTGAACCAAACTGATGGGTTGAAAATCCTTGGCATGTACAGCCTCCTCCTTAGGTATAAGGTTACATACCGAATTGAGAGTACTAAAATTGTCCAATTTCCTGCTCCAGAACGCCGAAATTGCCGCCGTTAGATCATCTTTTGTGAGCAGCCAGCACACCTTGTAGAATTTTACCAGTAAAGCTGTCAGAGCTCGGGGCCTTATAGAATGGCAAATTGGATTGTTTTCCAAACCTCATCAGCTGAGAAAGGTGCATCCAAATAATCCAATTCCAAGGACGCATGTCCAACCCATCAAGGTTCATAGTGTGGCCTCAGATTGAGTCAGTACCAAGCAGGTTAGACTGTTAGAGTAAAACTGATGCAGTCCTCTCCTTGTCATCATGTCCAGTGATCATCTATTCTCCTTCCATTAGTTTTCCAATAAAGTTCCGCAATTTGCGGTACCTAACATAGGCATGAACTAGAGGCAAATGGCATCACCCTCCCCATGATGGGAAATCTAGGAGTGACTTCTTGCAAACGTCTAGATCTCTATAGAGCTGGAGTCAGAAATGTGTTGGACATGTCGAGTTCCAGCTCAGCTTGGCTGGAGACATCATCCATCAACTTGAAATTGCTCAAGACTGGTGTCCACTTTCGGAGGATGAAATATGGCTGCGCATTCTTTAGCAATGTTTCTGAATGATTGATAAAGCCTTTTTTCTCACAAAAAGGCTAATGGGTTAATACAGGTATAAACCACCATCAATATTGGATATGGCTGGCAGCTAGTATTCTTTTCCATAGTTGGACCAAGGTTTCATACTAGATGTGTATGGGCATACTCATACTATCGTGCTTGACATGCTTATAACATAGTGTTTAGTGAATTTTGATCAACACAAACATAATTATCTTATTACATGTTACCAAATGTGTCAGACAATAAACATTTAACCGTATGAAGTATTTGCTCATCTTTTCTTTCCAATAAAATTGTTATATTAGCAAATTTTAATCAAATAGCACGTTCTTTTAGGAAAGTTGTCACCTTAAAATGTCTCAACATTGTGGATATGAGTATCTTCCTCTGACTTCACTTTTGGTTCAGGCTCCTTCCGAGTTAGTTTCAGTGGAACATCAAGCTCTGGGGGCTCCTGCACATCCAAAGTTATATATGTTCTTTATTATTGATTTACAAAACAACTATATTCAACGTAGAAGTCAGAGGCTGAAAATTCACGTCACCATGCAACGAATGAGTGGCCAGTATATATCTCCAAAAAATGGATGTTGCTTTATATCGTTTGCACCAGAACTTGAACCAAGCCGAGAGGAGGGATCTCTCTGAAGTAACCCATGGATTAATTGCTTCGCCGCAAGACTAACCTGATAGATGAGCAGAATAAACAGGACTATGAAATATATGCTAAAGTAGCCTAATAGTTTATATTAAGTAGTAAACACTACTTCCAAGGAATTATCTCAATGGATACTGTGGATAGTTGTAACATTAGTTCCGTACTTCACACATGCAAATGTGATTGTAGTTACATTCAAGTTTAGGTAAAAAAGGATGAAATTTCTTACCGGAATGCTACTAGGGAATGTAAGATCTTTATGAAGGATGTTATAAAATGTCTTTTTCCTGTTCTTTCCTCGGAAAGGTGTACGGCCATACAACATTTCATACAAGAGAATTCCTATAGCATGGGAAAGGACATTAGAACCTCAGACTGTAACAATCTGCTACCTAACAGTATAATACATTGAATAAGCATTTGCAATGTTTTCAAGTCAAGAAGTCGAGTCGAGTCGTGTTCTTAAAGAGGAGTATTCTTTTGACAAAGGAACTGGCTAGAGGAAATTGGAGAGGGAGGATGACTTGTGAATTTTCCAATTAGTCTGAGTGTATCTAGCATCTCTCTCTCCTTTACTGTCAATATTCTAATTTTTTGTAGCTGGTTACTTTAGTACAATTGGTTTGGTGCCTCCACAGAATGTAGCCAATTTGTTTGGCGGTTGGTCCAAGCAAAACTGATCAGACCTAGCTAGGTTACTTCTAACAGGAGCAGCAGCTTTTTGTTGGGCACTTTGGCTAACTAGAAATGACCCATGTTTTAACAAGTGTAAAATGGAAACTGTTTTGCAGGTTATGTTCATGGGGACACGCTGCCTTCAACAATGGGCACAGTTGCAACACATTGAAGATAGGGATGGGGTGGTGCAGACATGCCAACTGTTAGCCTGTTAGGGTATGCGGCTATGGAGTGTTTTGCATCCCATGTATGACCTGACATGTTTTAGAACTCAGATTGAAATTTAGTTATCTTGGACTTATTTGTGTGTGGTGTGAGTTCCAATAATGTAGTCTGAGGCCAGATTCGTTCCTTCATCTAAAACAATGCTAATCAATGATGACAAAACACGCAATGTTTCTCAGTCATTATTGCTTACCAAGAGCCCACCAATCAATTGCACTTGTATGTGGTGCACCTGTTATGACCTCCTAAAATAATAAAACATACATGATAATTATTATGTTAGAGATCAAGAAGTGAAGAACCAACAAGTGCTTTAGTTAAATGCATGAAAAGTTTAACAAGATTCAGAAAACCATAGGTTCTTGATCAATGTAAATAGTTAATAGTCCAAGGTATTTGGCTTGTCGCATTTGACACCAGATGTTGTCATCTTAAAGTTTCACAAAACCTATTTATAGGCCAATGCGGCACCCTTGGACCATCCATGCTGGTAGCTATTGGGACCGTTTAGGAATATCACATTGCGCTATGACAGGATCCTTGTTAAACTTGAAGACTATAAGCCTCAAGGGTTACATGCTACATGCAAAGAACCTAGGGTTTTCTTACGCTCAACTACAAAAGTTGGTATTTGAGGAATAAAACACAATTTCTTTGTTAAATTATAATGCATCTTCGAAATTTCAACCACAAAATTGATAATTTTTTATATGTCGAATAATTGATTATGAAGCTATTTATGGAGGTTGGGAGTACAGCGCTGTAACCAGTACTGCAACAGATAATAAATACTACTGTTTGAGAGTGAGTAATCATGTAATCATGTCTAATGTCTTAAAATATTTGCAGCGTGCTAAACATAATCTATTTGGTAAAAATATTAAAAGATGGTACGGAATTACTAAACTGTACTCTACAGCTCTCACATCAGAAATTTCTCCTCTTTTCCTTACATGAAACTGTGGGGAGATACCCACATCTCTCACAGTAAGTCCACTATTATTCCATAATCACAACATCTCACAGTAAGTCCACTAATATTCTATAATCATCATAAACTAATCTTATCATATACTTTATAATAAATACTCCTTCTGTTAGCCTTATTCAGAAAAACCAGTGCAAATACTAAAAAAATATAAGTCATTCTTGAAACATTTATGATAAAATCAAACTATAAAAAAATGATATCTAAATAAGTTTTTTCAAAGATGAATGTTCAAACATCAAATTTTAAAATCAATGGCACCTTATAATTTGGAATGGAGGGAGTACCATGATTAACAAAAAGTGTGTATGCAGAGGCATAACTGTTTAGCATGAAAAGCAAAATTGTCATATATTTTAAAGATGGTGGGAGTGATAACTTAGGATGCTATAATGATCCAAACTATTTAGTGAATCAGTCGTTACTCCGATGAAACATGGAAAAACAAGCTAATAAAATTACAGATACGAGCACTGAATCATACCGGAGCTATATACTCTTCAGTTCCAACAAAAGAATTTGATGGAGTGGCAGGATCTGAGACAAAGCTTGGGGGATATTCCTTAGATCTTCTTCGTCTTGATGTTGAATGCTTTATCACCTGTAAGCGTATATCATTGCCTAGGTTACAGGCATACAGCTTTATACTAAGGTGCAAGACAAGTTCTCATGAAAAACAAAGATAAATCAGTGAAGTGAGGCACCAATAAACACTCCAAATTAACATATTACTGACACCAATGAACAGTTTATTTGTTTTCTCCACTTCAAATACCGTGCAAGTGAAAAAAGGTGGAGGCCAATGGTCATCACTAGGGTATGAAGTAAGGGTGCATATTACATAAGTAACATTTTTTCACTGGCAAAATATGAGTACCATATCAAAATAATACACTACTGACTAAACTGATGAGGAACCAGTACAGCAAACAAAGTACTAATATTGAATAGCTTTAAAAGCCTGCTCTTTTGACTTACATGAGGTTTTGAAGAAGTCAAAAATGAAAGGTCAAAATCAGTTAGAACAATGTGCCCATCCTCTTGAAGCAAAATATTTTCAGGTTTTAGATCACGGTATATAATTCCTGCAGCAGAAACACAGTATATAGTTACTAACATTTGATGTCATTATAGGAACATAAATACATCCCTTCTGGAGATAGAAAAACAGGGCACAAGTTATATTACTTTAAAGGATATTTGCTAGAGTATAATTGGTAGTATTAGATATTGTATATCTCTAGGACTCTTATGTATCTAGGACTGCCATATGTATTCGGGAAGGTGTATTGCCCCCAAATCTTTTACTATATATACGGCCCAATGGCTCAATGCAACACATCCAATCTACTATACGCAATCTATTCTTCCTACGATATTAACTGTGTTACATATTTTTTGCGATGATACACTATACAGCCTGACTGGCTATAAATAGAAAGCAACCAGCCATTTTTAGAAGTCATTAATACAAATTAAAATATTTGAAGTTCCTAGTCTCAGTAAAATTTCCATAATGCACATGAGTAAGAGACTTGTCCAGAAGCATTATGAAATAATAAAATCAATAGCAATACCAAGGCAATGGAGATACTCAAGACCAATCACAACTTCCGCAGCATAAAACCTGCAAAAACATAGATCAGAATAACATAACAAAGGAAAGAAAAAGTAAAGGATCATAACAGATAATTTAATATTGAAATAATTTAATGATTATTATAATCTCTATGATACACATTTAAGAAAAAAGAAAAAAATTAAAGTGTTCAGTTCTTTCAGTCTTGGGGTGATGGTATTCCTTCGCATAGGTCATATGAATTTTCTCCAGATTTCAAGTGTTGAGCAAAATTATTAGCTTGAACAACTGTTTTTTTGGAGTAATAACAAGCAAAAAGCATATAATAGATTTTGAACTTGCAAAAGAGATATAATCCTAATGAAAGACACAAGATCTTTTTCACAAAGTAGTTATTTTGCAAATGCTCATACCAATTAGGAAACATATGCTATAAACATGAAGGTTTCTAAAACCAAGCCAAGATTAATTATGAACCACTACAAATGTCGTATATTAATTTTGTCCCTTTAATTTGACATGTCTTTTCTTTACCTTTCTACCATATGTAAGATAAAATATTACCATTTTTTAGGAGAAATATATAAGACTGAAATATCTATGAGGTAAAATGTATGCAATATCAACATTTTTCCAGAAGACAAGTTCATATTTTTATTTTATGTGACAAAAGGAAAGAACACATCCAAACTGAAAGGCAATTTCATATGCATATTAAAACTTTACATCAGCATAGGCATGTTTAGTCAACAAAATAATGGATTTAGAAGTAATTTCTATATGCAGTTTCTGGCAGCTACCTTGCAGATTCTTCTCTGAAAAATCTCATGGGTTGCCTATCAAGTAGGGCAAATAATTCTCCTCCAGGACAAAAGTCTGTTATGAGACAAACATGTGTTGGTGTCTGCAAAATAAATAATGATTAGTAATGCATATATGTTGAAAATAAGAAGGGAAAAAAAATCAAATGACTAAAATAGAAAACATGAGTTCAATACAAATCAGCCATGGAGTTTGGTAGATGACCTTACAGAAACAATATGCAACTGACGTTATTTGTACCATTTTCTTTATTTGGCCATTTCGAAATGAATAAAATAAGGCACAGTAGCATAGCACATAAGATTCACCTGGAATGAAGTATATAATGTTGGGAGAAAAGGATGATCCAATAGTGAGTATATTTCTCTTTCGATACAAACTCGATGAACCTGCACATTGCAGAAATTAAACGCACCTCAACAATCCATTTAGAGTGAAGGACTGGAGACGAATATTTCTAGAACTTACCTTGTTGCGGTTCAACATCACTGATTTGTCCATTGCCTTCATTGCAAATAATTCACCACTGCCTTGCAACTCCACCAGATGTACACTAGAGAGAAAAAAACAGGGATATGGTGTCGTCGCTATTCTTAAAAAAAAAGATATAGTAATAAACAAGACTTAAGGAACATGCATGTAGCCTAAGACACTGGATTTACATGAATCCTACACTCCAGTCAGTACATGCATGACTCAAACATGATGTTTATTTATAAACAGTGTGACATTGGTTTTTTCCTTTTTTTTGAGAGAGAGAAAATAGTGCAAAAAAGGAAGTACAGAGAGCATGGATGGGCTTGTCAGTTTCTTTAGCTGGCGTGGCAATGGTCACAGGCCATCAAACATCCTTAAATTGTGATTTAAGGGCATTGATTGACATATGTACACTTTGATTTGTGTTGATGTAGTCAAGTGTCAATTTTCTTGCAAGTATACTGTCAGAAGCAATGGAAAATAGCTAGAATGTTACTTAAGTATGGTGCAAAGGATTTTGAAGTTCATTTTCTTACCTGCCAGTGTCACCATAACCCAAAGGTTTTATAGGCTTAAAGTGCTTCAAGCCAATCTTCTCCCCAGATTTTGTAATCTGAAGGACAAACATACGAAAAGTTATTATGCTACTACGGAATAAAAGATATAAATACTATTTGATATTTCTAGCAGTGGTATTTCAAGGTACACATAAAAAACTTACAAGCCAACATTTACAGGTATTGACCACGATATAACTTGAAACCAAATCTATATTTTTTTGCATAATCTAAATATGTTAAGCATCACCAGTGTTGCATGGACACTGGTGCAGGTGTCTTGACTCAGTAAGTTTTTTTTATTGGGGACATGCCAAAATAGAGTAGTGTCTAAGTGTCGGAATCTGACACGGTGCAGTGTCCGACTGAGCAAATAAAATTGGACACGGGTGTCCAGGTAACAATGAGCATCGCAAAAGGATATCGGGAGTCCATTTTCTGTCATGGAACAACACTTTATGAAAGAGTAGACACCGTTGTATAAGGAAATAGTAAGCATAGTATTCAAGCTTACTTATGGAAGAAATTACAATTTGAAAAGTAATTAACTGAACCATTGTAAAGATATATAAGCAAATGATTTGTCATCCAGCTTTTGCCTTTCTTCTGTCCATTGTCCAAGACCATTAAGCATGATGGAGAAAGAATCCTTAAGAAACTAGATGAGCAATGCAACTATAACTTAACTAACTTGTTCTAATTATATAAATTACTATTTGCCTAGTTATGCAGTGGTAGGCTTAACTAGCTGCTATTGGTGTAGTGTTACACTGTTACTTACACCACAATCTTGTAAAAAGACAGTCCTAGCATACCTTTTCCATTGCAATCCAAGAGGAGTTGCATCGTTTGTGAGGTTTTGGAGAAACAGGTTGTGAGTGAATTGCCCACAGGTCCTCCGGTCTCTGTAAACATAACAGATTAAGCTATACTCCACCATATAACAGTTAACTAGTTAAACAAAGTAGTCCTCTAAAATGCTCATTTCAATTCAAATTATTAGCATTATTTTTATTGTTTCTGTTTCATAATGCAAAGTTAACGATGTGCTGCAAGCCATTCGAACAGTTAAACACTTAAACTGAGTGTGCATTACTTGAAGCCTTTTCTTCTCAGGTTGTTCCACCCCATTCTTGCTTTTGTCTCTTTGCTACTAAAACTTGCAGTTTTATATAGAGTACTAAATTGGCCTCCACATTAGCAATTTACCAAATGTTCAAAATATCATTTCTAGTAGCTGGTGAATAGTCAGTAACGATCTCTTGTTACTATATGCTTTTGGAAAACAGTGAAACAGCAAAAGTAGATGTACCTTACCAAGTTGGGATCAGGAAGCTCTCTGACTGCTTCATCCACATTCTCCGCTGTAGCTTTGACCTATTTGAATTTTGTCTTATAAATAGTTAGTGTACTTTAAATTCGATAGCAATAATACATTCACATATGGATACTGGCATAGTTGTATTTATCTAGTAGCTCCATATTTTATTTCATGGCACATCCAAGTTGCTTGTTAATTTCCCGGTACACTGGCTTATTTGTAAGTGTCACTCACATGAAAGAGTTTTTAAGTAACTCGTCCAAACAAAAGTTGTGGACCATAACCAACAGAATAGGAACCAAATGACTAAGTTTTCATTTCATTTTTTTTTTTAAAAAAAAACTTAACTTCTTGTGAACCAACTGCAATTAAATTTACACCATCAAATCGAAAATATAATAAAAGCATAAGCTAACCTACCAATTTAGCGCTTTGTAGCTCAGTGTTCTCAGAGAGACGATTCCTAAGGGGTTCGACATGGTCGCTTCCATCAAGTTGAACACCAATGAAGTATTGAAGCTCCCCCTACATATACAATATCAGAATGAGTATGCTCATCGTCATACCGACGCATACGTAAAAAGGCATAAAACAAATTGAGAGCTCTGGATGGTCAGTACCTTCTGGTCCCGCATTGGCTGCAGGTGGAACAAGTTCCAGAACTTCTTCCCTGGTCAATGACCAACAACAGTACGTTAGCACAGCTCCCACATCAATCATGACTAGGCTCTGCAGCAGTAAATTGCCGATTGCACATGCTTTCCAAGCATTTGTTTCGTTGGTGAGAATGCAAATCTTACCGCTCTTGGTGTAGTTGATTAACTGGACAGTGATCTCCTTCTGCTCCCGGATGGCCTCCCGGATCTTATCGACAGTGGACATGTCGGTCTCCGGCCCTTGAAGAAATCTGCAAACACCAAAAGGATGAGACCACTTCACCTACAGGCTACAGGTCATTCAAAAACAAAAGCAAGGAGAATCAAGGTTTGCTTTAAAAAAAAAAACCATCGGTGAGAAGAGCTGCACGGGGGGCTCATGGCTTAGGACTATCGGCACTTCGGCAGCGCAGTCCAGAACACGCACCATACCACGGGGCCTGGTATCAAACAGAACGCGCGGCGGCAGGCGAGTAGAGCTCCGGGGCAGAGCCATTAGCATTGCGCGGTAGCCGTGGCGGCCGCCGTGACAAGGAGCACAGCTGGGGACCGTGCCCATCGGAGCCGGACATACAGGTGAGATCCCTGGGCGGTGGAGGCGTCGATGCCCAACATAGGCCAGGCTGAGGAGACGGACGGGCATCCGCCGCGCGCCGCTGTGAGGAACCGCCGGGCGCCCAGCATTGCGGCGGCACTGTCACCAGAGAAACCGCACGCGCGAAGAAGGGCCCAAACAGGCCGGATTTTGTCGGGCGGCCCGTGGTGCAGCACCGTTTCGGCCTGTCTTGAACACGGCTTGGCCCGTTCTCCACCGGGCCCGTCTCTCCGTGCCTTGCCAGGGCCAGAGGTATGAACCGTTTTGTTTCTAAAAATTTTATTAAAAAAATATGTATTTTCTTTATAAATGAATCGTGTGGTTAGACTTTTTCTACAATTTCAATTATTTATGCTACCTCCATTCACAAATGTATAATGCGGTTAACTTTTTCTAAAACTATAATCTTTTGTTTTATTCAAAATTTTAGTTCAAATATGTGAAAATATGAATCATACTCAAACTTCATTTATAGTAACAATCAAATGAAAACAAAATAAACAACTTATTAATTTTTTTGAACAAGATGAACGATCAAAGTTTTGAAAAAAAATCAACCACGTCGTACATTTGTGAACAGAGGAAGTATTTTCTTTTAACATTTTATTTAATTTATCATTTATTTTGTCGTGACTTGTTTTATCACTAAATGTAGTTTTAGTATGAGTAGTGTTTTACATGTTTGAATATGTTACGAATGATCATAAATGTGAAAAAAAATCGATCGTGACATATGTTTATGAGCAAGGATAGTATATTAGTAATCATAGTTTGAAATAGCGGGTTATGTAAAATAGCAGCAAGTTTTACCAACTATGACAAACAACGGTTTTGAAAAAAAATAGAAATAGATGCAATTAATACAAATCGAGATCCAAATATTTAAGTGATCCAAATATAATTAATAAAGTTAATATCATAAGTTTACACAAGAATATGGCCTAACGTTTGGTTTGTCTTGGCTGTTTCCTTTTCTAATGATAAATATCTCTTTATTAAAAAAATAGGAGCATGTTTAACTTCATTTGACGAACCCTAATACTACTTCCACTGCTATTAACACACAAAGTCTTCAAGCTTTAGGTATTTTTGCAGGACATCCATTTGAAGATGAATGACTGGATGTGTCAAGTACTGTACTCCGGTAGCAAGGTTACGGTACCGAGTCGGCAGCAAAGTTTGAAAAAAGATGCAAAATTGGTGTCTCACTGACAGGCGGGGGCACCACTCACCTGCAGTTCCTCCCGAGAATCTCCTCCCGCGTGTACTCCGTCAGCTCCAGGAAGCTATCCGACGCGAAGATCTGCACAACCCAAGCAATCGAGGCTCACAAGTCACAAGGAATGCCGGCGGCGGCTGGGTTTTGCTTTGCTTTGCTTCGCGTGCTTACGATGGGGTTGTCGGGGAGCCTGGGGTCCGTGATGACGAAGTTCTTCTCGATGCGCTCCAGCGTGGTGGCCAGGTCGATCCCCTGCCTGATGTCCCTCTCCCGCCCCTCCTGCTCCCAGCTGTTCTTGCGCTCCTTCTCCGCCGTCGGCTCCGGCGGCGCCGGCGCCTCCACCACCTCTACCGCCGGCGGCGCCGGCGCCTCCTTGCTCCCCACCGAGCTCCTCCTCTTGCCCACCTTGAACCTGCCAAGAAACGGAAACCAAACCATCCATGTCAATTGCATCTCATGCCAGTCACATCTTCAACTGCCAAAGCGTTGCCGGCAGAGGCTGCAGGACTCCGACTGACTGACCCCATGAGGGAGGAGCGGCCGCTCTGCTTCCGGCTCAGCCGCCGGTCCTCCTTCTTCAGGTCCCACAGCGGCGTGCCCGGGGTCACCAGCGGCGACGCCGTGGCCGCGGCCCCTGCCCTGTCCGGCGTCGTGACGGGCGGCGCCGGCTCCATGGTCTCCTGCAGGCCATCCTGGGACCCGGAGCGAGCGCGCGGGTGCTTCACCGTCTGCACCACCTCCGTCATCGACGACATGGCCGTCGCCTTCTGCCGATCTGCATGCGTTCCAAACAAGAGAAACGAGACGCTGACACTTGACAGGATACAAGAGAGATGGAGAGCTTGGTTCGTGGCTCGCGATCGATCGATCGACTCATGAGAACTCACCGTCGTAGTGGATGAGCGAGACGGGCATCTCGTTGGGTCTCATGCGCTTCTCGCTGAGCCCCTCCGTGTACTTGCTGACCTCCACCTGCATGCCGATGAACTTGATGACCTTGCCGGCGTCGTCGCGGATGGGGGTGACGGTGAGCATGTTCCAGAAGGGCGTGCCGTCCTTGCGGTAGTTGAGCAGGCGGCCGCAGAAGCTGCGCCCGGCCTTGACGGCGTCCCGGACCTTGGCCACCTCGCCCATGTCCGTGCCGGGGCCCTGCAGGAAGCGGCAGTTGCGGCCGATCACCTCCCTGGGCGCGTACCCCGTCATGGTGTAGAACCCCGCGCTGGCGTAGATGATGGGGCAGTCCGGGCGCGTCGCGTCCGACACCACGAACGTCTGCTGCAGGCTCGACAGCGCGTCCTTGAGCTCCTGCGACACCCGCGGCAGCGAGTCGCCCGACCGCCGCCCGTCCGCCGACGACTTGCCGCTGTCCCGCCCGCGCTGGAACGACGGCTGCCTCGTTGCGTGGGACGGAGGGAAGGACGGCGGCGACGACGGCTCCTCCACGATCTCCTTCCCGCCCGCCGCGGAACTCGGCAGCGGGAACGTGAAGCTGCCGCTGCCGGCGTCGGAGCCCGAGCCCGACGGGAACGCCATCCACTTGTCCACCTTCTCCGCCGCCTGGCTCGACGACGACCCCGCCTCCATGGAGACTGCCGCGAGCGATCAACGGCGCTGGTGGGGGCGGACAACCATCAAAGAAAAAGGCAACAGAGGCTTTGCAGAGTGCAATCGGTCGAGCACGCTGTGGCGATTCCCAAGGACAATCTCCAGAACTTTTTTTGGCGAAGCTGAAGCGCACAGCAACAGCGAAAACCGAAAACTTTGTCGGCCTGCTTTTTTTTGTCTCTCTCAGGATATGAGTGAACAGCCGAACTGGATTTTTATGGCGAAGATGCTCTGCTCTGCTGGCCAGGAGAGGACGCCTACATGGCCGCGTCGCTTCCACAATTCTTCACAGCTTCCTAAGCTCTTATCTGTTCCCAAAGTAGCAGCAAGCACAGGAATCGAAAGCAGGCACATAAAAGGTAAAAAAATGCAAGGACGATCAGTACACACACGGTACAGTAATCCAGCAAGTGGGGAGGGAGAGATGGATGGTAATGCTGCGCGCGAGACCTGACCAGAATTTGCCGTCGGCAGAGCAGTGACCAACTGCCCAGTGAGGCGCCGGCGAGGCGAGGGCAAGCAAGCAGGGAGGGCGGGCGGCCGCCGGGAAAGCAGGGGGAGAGAGCGAGAGGGGAGGCGGGCGGAGAGAATGGCGGGGGGCGAGCTGGGCAGGCGCGCAGCGAGCGGATAATGCAATCCGGCCGGTGAGCGACTCACGGTCGCCCCGCCCCGCGCCTCCACCCACCGGTTTCCGTGGCCGCGCGAGGGCCACCGGTCGCCTGTCGCCTCGATCTCCATCGTCCGCGGCCGGCATGGCACCACGGCGCGGGGCGGGGCGCGCGGCCGCCCGGGGGCGCATCGTGCGGCCGCGGAGGGCGCCGGCCGTCGCTGTTCGCCGGGTGGGGCGGCCCGGCCCCGACGGCGACGGCGACGCGGGACTGAGATCTTGTGGGGCGGGCGGGGCGCCACGGGAGCGCGGGAGTTACGCTGGTGGTGGGATGGGTGGGAGCCGCGGGGCGCCGGTCGTACGGCCGTCGCTGTCGTCGCGAGCCCAGGTTCCGACGACCACGACGGCAGAGACGGCAACAGCGGTGAATCGTCGTCGACGTCGACGAGGGTCCGGATCAAGAACCATCCCCTACCGGACCGCAATTCGCGAAGTCTTTTTTTTTGTTTTTCTTTTTGACTGCACAATTCGCAAAGTCGAGGATCACTCGATCAGACAGTAACATGCAGTGTGCTGTCCCGTGAAAAACTGGACTGGCTGTGCAGGTGGCCACGTGGATTCTCCTGCTTCTTTTGTCGATCCTTCAATTTTTCAAAAAAATTAGGTAAATGTGTAAGAAAACTAGTCATTCTCAAACTATCTGCAATGATAAAATAAATCATAACAAAATAAAGAACAAATTATAATTTTTTTTATAATACGAGCGATTGAAGTTTTAGAAAAAAATTAACCGTAATTTATATTTAAATACGGAGGGAGTATGTAATTTGTGTGGACTTCTTTTTTATCAGTTGTGTGGACTTTTTAAAAAAATAAATGAATAAAGATCCGACCTCATCACTCACCGAGAAGTGAATGCTGATGACAAAACAAGACTCACTGCAAGAAGGAAAAAGTCCGCCACGGGTCCTTCAACTTATATCGAAGTCCAGATTTCGTCCTTGAACTCGAAAACCAGGAATGGCAGGTCCTTCAACTTGTAAAACCGGGCATAGGAGGTCCTCGACCGAAACCGACGGTGGTTTTGTCCCACGTGACGATCCTACGTGCACCTGTGTGGCAGGATCCACTTGTCGGTCTCTCTTCTATCTCATCCCCTCCATGACCGTCGACGTGGAGCTGCTGCATCCGCGACCTGCCTCCACGAACGCGCCGGCGTCCGAGGCCTGCCTCATCCACGCCGGGCAGCAGTGGCCCCGCGTCCCCGAGCCCACACCCCGCCTCGCCGGCACTACCGCTCTTCTCCATGGCGGCCGAGAAGGCGGACGCAGAGGCGTTGTGCACGCTGAAGCGGCACCCGGACGTGCAGGGACACACAGCGATGCACTTCACGGCGAGGCTCGGGTCAGAGGAGTGCCTGCGCATGCTCGTAGTGGGCGGGGCGGACGTAGTCCACCAGGAGTGCGGTGGGCGGCGGGCTGACGCCGCCGCACATCGCGGTAGGGTATGGCCGCCGCGCGGCCGTGCGGCGCTGCTGGAGTTCGTCAACCAACTACTATAGCCATAATCCTAGCAGGCAAAGCATCTCGATTTGCATCACTCTCAAGCACAGATCGATCGATCGACAAAGAATCCATTGATCAAATAGTACAATCATAATCAAATAGTACAATCATAATCGGGGCCGAGAAATCCGCGTATGGGAACTGCCTCGGCGAGTCCGCGTGAAGGGGATCCCGCAGGAGTACATGGGCAACGCTATGTCCCCAAGGAGCGTTGTGGCAAGATCGACGGCTGGCGAGGTGCTGGGCAAGAGGTTGGGCCGGGCGGCGTGGCTACTGAACCGCGTCGTGGTGGCGTCGGCGGACGAGGCACGGATCAGGGTACCTCCTCAGCCTCCCTCGGCCAGCAGCCTCCTCGCCACCCGCTACAGCACCTCCTTTGACCCGAGGAACGCAAGCTCCCCGTCGCACTCCTCCCGCTGCCGGGCCCACTCCACGCGGGCACCCGCGCGCGCTCCTGCGGCATCTCCAAGGTACCCGAGCAGCGCATGCACGCCGGCGAAGGAGAGCGTCGTGACGGCCATGAGCTTCCACAACACGCTAAGGTCGAGGTCCCCGCCCGGAAGGTCCGCGTCGACGAGTGCGTGAAGCGGCGGCGCCCCCATGGTTGATATCCCAGTTCTGAGTTGAGGGCACGCGAAGCCGGAGTATGGAGAAGAAAGAGGTGCCGTGGTAGAGTGGAGGTAGAAGAAGGGGATAAGAGGTGACAGGTGGGTCCCACCACACAAGTTCCATGTAGGATCGCCACGTGGGACAAAACCGCTGTCGGTTTCGGTCGAGGACCTCTCATGCCCGGTTTTACAAGTTGAAGGGCCCGCCATTCCTGGTTTTTGAGTTCAAGGACGAAAGCTGGACTTCGTTATAAGTTGAAAGACCCGTGGCGGACTTTTTCTCTGCAAGAACCCTAAAAATCGTGGGCCGAAAATCCACGAGCCCACGATTTTTAGATCTATATTCACAAAATTAAGCTAACCGTTGAATTTATCGCCATGAAAGTAATTGATTAAATTCACCGCTCACCACGTATTTAAGTTAATTTTGTGGACATAGGCCTACCAATTTAACCAGTACTATTTATAGAAATTGCGGCGAGGTGGCCCGCGCGAACAGTAGGGTGCCGGTGGCAACACAGGTCGAGCATGTGGTGGCTAGCGCTGGCGCGCGTTGAGGATGAGGTGGCCACAGGCGACGGCAGTGGAGAAGCAACGTCACAACTTTGATGAGTGCTGGCATGAGGGGATCAAGGTGTTTCACATCTAGGGCATGGTCACCAGAAGAGTCAAGTGTTGGAGGCGAGCACCGGCGCGACGTTCAGCACCGGGGTGAGGTGACGGCAGTCAACGACTGCCGCAGCCGCAGCAGGGGACGGGAAGCGGCGGCGAGGAGGAGAGGGCCTCGCAGAAGCAGCCACGATGAAGATGTTAGGGCTGGAAGGAGCGATGAAGCCAGCGGCGGAGGCTACGAGAAGGCAAAGGCGGATGGAGCAGGGAGACAAGGAGACATAGGTGGAGGGTGAGGCGTGGCTGGGTGGGGGTAGATTAAATGGAGAGAATTAAATTTGTGGGCCTAAATGAACCCATGAATTTAACCAAAATTTTGAATATCCTGGTGCCTCAATAAATTTGCAGGCCATGTGTTAAATTCGTGGGAAACTCATGGGCTGAATCTATACATTGTAAAAGAGCGAGTTTAAGGAAATCTTTTTACCTACGATGGTCCAGTGTACCCCTCACATTAGCTCCTCCGCGCAGGTTGAAAAGAGTCGAAAAGGGTTAGAAATAAGCTAAAACTGATAAAACGAAAATGAAGCTTTCTAACACTCTAGTAAATTAAACTACATTATTTGTTAAAACCAGTGTTGCTGTAAACACACATGTAGCCCGTATACACACCGTGTAAACGTTATTCAATACACAACTGTGTTGGCCGTGTGGTCTTGTTTAATACCGTTTAATCCGTTTTTAGTCCTTTTAATCCGTCGTGCAGTCCGATTACTCGCTAAACGATGGATGGCTGCCTGTGTAGCATTACCGTTAGGATAACCTTGGTTAAAACCCGTAACTTATTTGGTTCCCTAGCATTTGTCCACGTACCCTGTTGCGGGGAGAAGAGGAACGAAAGTGGCAGGCTATCACCGTTGCTCTCTGTCTTCTCACCTACTACAGGAAAGAGTTTTTTTTTATGGGCCAAAAGCCGACGAAAAGCAGCAAAAACCCACGAAAAAGAATATTTTTCGTGGGCCGGCCGACGAAAAAATCCCACAAAAAAAATTCCATGAAAAAGGGTAGATTTTTTCGTCGGCCCCCGTAGCCCACGAAAAAAGGGCTTTTTCGTCGAGCCCCTTGAGTGGCCGACGAAAAAGGCAACCAGGCCGCTAGCATTTTCGTCGGTCCCACCACTGGCCCACGAAAAAGCTGGCGCCCCCTCCCCCAAACAGGCCTTTTTTTTCCCTTTCCATCACAGAATGCAACAGAAATCCATCCATCACATAATCAAACACATAGTTCAACATAGTTCATCACATACAATCCAGTCGAACATAGTAGTTCATCAAATCCATCACAAACATAGAGTCCAGTCCAACAAAGTTTAAACATACACGACCAACACACATAACCAAATGTGTCCAATTCTCAAAGTTTCGACACCCGATCTTACGATTGTGGATTGTTGGAGTTGTGGCCGCTTCCATGTCCTCCGACTGAATGGCGCAGGTACTCGTTGGGGTCGACCTCTGCATCAGGAGTCACATTGCCGGGACGTGAGCCTGATACCTGCAAAATGAACGAATCCGCTGTGGCCAGAAGTTTATTAGTAGTGCAAGCTTATGAGTTTAAGTGGCTATATCACAAGTAATAATTGTAAAGTGCTATTCATGTTAAAAGGTCAAGTCATAAGTTAAAAGGTACTTCAAGTTGAACCAAACCACAAGTGTATGTCACAAATATATGGAACGTGTTATCTACATCAATGTGGTGAAAGACCGAACAAAACAGATGATATTGGTCTCATATTGAACAAGACTCAATTGAAGTTAAAAGGTCAAGTCATGAGTTAAAAGGTATTTAAGTTACTTAGCGTTACCCAGATGTCCAAATATAGAGTTCAATAGCGTTACTTAAGTTACTTAGCTCGATGTAGTGCTCGTACCTGTGGACCCGGAAGTGGCCGAATCCAAGGGCCATAGTTGGGACCCAGACCTGGTACCCAAAAAGGACCCTCTTGCATCCACCCCATAGGTGGCTGAAAGCCCCATGGTGGCATCTGCGAGCCTTGCGGTGCCATCTGCGAGGCTTGTGTTGCCGGCCACCCTCCAGATCCCTGCAGGCCCTGAGGTTGCGTCCATGCCTGCGGGCCCTGAGGTAGCGCCCATGCCTGAGGTGGCTAATGTTGAGATCAAGTTAACATATGATTCGAATTGGGTTTGTCGAGAAATGTAACGAATAGACTAAACATATTTACCTGTTGGCCTTGCTGTGAAGTGAAAATAGGAGGGCAGAACGGTGGCAAGTTCACCTCAGGACCGAGAGAAGCTGACAGTTGCTGTAATGTATTAAGTGACGTTAAATTCACAAAATGGTATCAAACAGAAACAACAGCAATAGTGCAATGTATTTACCTGCATAAATGAAGACATGTACGCTAAGGCTTGGGCTCTGCTCGCGGGTTTGGCGAGCATCCTCTCGCGCCTGGCGAGCCTCCTCTCGAACTTCGCGAGTCTCCTCTTGTGCATCGTCAAGCTTGGACCATTGAGAAGTCGTTGTAGACGTACTCGACGATACCACACGAGACATAGAACGGTTGTAGTCAACAACCCCTGTGCCAAAGGCAAACCTACAAACAACGATTCCACATATGACATGTTACTAGGATCTCAAAGACGCATCAAACAAGCAACGGACCTGATCTAAAGGAGCAAACCTGCCATGTTTTCTACCCTCACCGCTGTGATACAAAGCATCTACATCTAAAGGCTGCTGCATCCATTGGACACCCTCGCCGTGACGCTTCACCATTTTTTGCCCATGCCAAAGTTGTCAACTCGAGTGTCATATAGTAGCGACATGTGGCTTAGGTGACAACAAAGAACCCTACTAGGAAAGGCCCTAAACCCACCCGAGAATGGAGGTGGCCGCATGCGATTCGTGACGTGCCCGATGATCCGAACGAAATTTCGGCAGCATAACCCCGCTGTTCTCCGAACGCATGCCTGTTCCTGGTGCGACGGAGAACAACTGGGTTATGCTGTCGAAATCTCATTCGGATCATTGGACACGTACACGAATCACGTGCGGCCACCCCCATTCTCCGGTTGTCCAAATACGTAGATAATCCCGGAACCACGCACATCACAAGTTATCATATGTTTGGATCGAATGAAACTATACAATCCATGCATCTATAGATTCTGTGCAGCTTCATTAGGTCCAAATACCACCATAAATGCGATGTGCGTGCTTTCGGAACGGGTGATGCCTAGGGTTAACTACGGGTTTGCGCATTAAACCCTAAAGCTCTAGAAAATAACGGTTAAAATAAATACGAAATAAACAGTAATCATATGCCACCGTAAACAGTAACAACACAGTTTAGAATCTCATGAAATCATTAAATAGTAAGAAGACAGTTTACGAATCACATAAAATGATTATTCACCGAGATGGATTAATTTAAAATCTAATCTAATCATCAACATGTTTAACTCTAATAGCAATCTACCACATCATTAACTGTAATCACGATTCGTCGGTTTTGAACATGGCCAACGAAAAAATCAATATAACAATCTAATCACATTAGACAATAATCGTCGACCGAAAATGAACACGACCGACGAAAAAACTAATATATAATAACCTAATCACACTAGACAATGCATATACCAAGTCCACTGTCCAAGTTTCAAATTGACATCAATTTTATACCTTCGTTTCAAGTCAAAGTTGGGGCAGGCGCACCGAGGCGGCAGGGCCGTGGGCTTCCGGGCAGCTACGGCGCCCAGAGACAGGGGCACCAGGCAGCAGGGGCACCGGGGCCGCGTGATCCCGGGTGGCGGAGGCACAGGCAGCCGATGGCGGAGTAGGCGGCGGCGCCTAGGGGCCGGCGGCCGGGGGTCGCGGGGCAGCAGCTGGCGCGCGAGCGGCCGGGGGCGGCGCACGGGACGCGGCCGCACCAGCGGAGCGGCGGCCCGGTGGAGATGCAGCCGCAGGTGGCGGGGCAGGCGCCGGGCGGCCGAGGGCAGCGCGGGACGCGGCCTAGCGGGAGGGGGCGGCGTGCGAGACGCGGCCGCGCCGGCGGGGGCGGAGGGCGGCGCACGAGACGGCGGTGGGCGGCGCGGGATGCGCCCGAGCGGGAGGCGGCGGCGCGCGAGACGGCGGCGGGCGGCGCAAGAGACGGCGGCAGGCGGGGGTGCAGAGAGGAGGGAGATGAGATTGGGATTGGGAGAGAGACCGCGACGCGGGGTCGGCGGCTGGGTAGATTACAAACTTTTTCGTCGGCCAGCTCGGAAGCCGACGAAAATCACGAGTTTTTCATCGGCCAGCTCAGAAGCCGACGAAAATCACGAGCTTTTTTCGTGGGCCACGCTGGCCGACAAAAAACGTGTGGGCCCAGCAAACGGCCCTCGCCCCCTTCTTTTTCGTCGGCCTCGTGACGGCCCACAAAAAACAATGATTTTCGTGGGTCTTTTTGGAAGACCACGAAAAAGTATTGTCTTTTTCATCGGTTTCAAGACCCACGAAAAAGATACAATATTTTTCGTGGGCCGGCTCACGAAAAAAAATGGCCCACGAAAATTTAGCCTTTTCTTGCAGTGACCACAGTGCCCCCGCCGCCCTCTGTCTATCCCCGCTGCAGGACCCTCACTACCCTAGGGGCGGGCCCACCATGATTCATGGGTATTCAGTTGAGTGGCAGGTGCGGTGGCGGCGGCGGCTAAGCAGGCGCTAGAAGGCTAGGCAGAGGCGGCCTACCGGCGGTGGCGTGGCAGTCACTCGGTCAGCGAAGTGCATGGCATCCTTTAGTCCAGCCAATTCATTTTCTGCCTTCAATGTTGACAACTTGGTTAAACTTGCTGGGTTCTATCCTAATGATTTTGAATTTGAAGAACTGAACCAAATCTCATTTCAACTGAACCTCTATATTGATGTGATGATATGAGGAATGATGAAAGATTCAGAACTGTTATGCTTGTGTCAACAGGGAAGGTTAATCGGTATGATATTGTTTACAAACTACTTAAATTGGTGCTAGTTCTGCCTGTTGCAATAGCTAGAGTTGAGAGGATATTTTTTGCAATGAACTATATTAAAACAAGTTGCGAAACAAGATGGGACAAGAATATTTTCAGAAGATTAATGATTGAAAGATTATCATATAATTTGTAAGCTTTATTACCATCTCGTTTGTATCCTGCAAGATATTGTACCTCTAAATATTTTATATGTTGCCTAGCAATATTCTACGTTGAACAATTATAACTTCTATATGTTAAACAATTTTAATTTATGGCCATATTTAGATTTGTGATGCATATATATGGTATTATGGTACCAATATATGTTATATAATTAGCACTATGTGATATTATACCAGCCAAAATGACAGTCCTCTAGACTGGCTGAAATTTTTTTACCCCCTCAAAGTTTCGAATACCCCAGTTCAAAATCCTACACCCGCCACTGCGCTGCCCTCTGCTCCTCCCCACGGGAGATGTCCTGGTGGCAGGGCACATTATGGGCCGAAGGAAGGAGGCATCCTGGCGGCAGGGCGGGGGTGGCTTGGTGGCCTGGAGGAAAGGGACGTCGCCGATCGGAGCAAGGAGAGGTGTCTTGTGCTGGGGCGGCGCCAGGAAGGAGGCGTGCGGCGTGCGTGTGATGGGCTGGCGCCGGTGAGGAGGCACGAGGCGGGTGGCAGGCCAGGGCCAGGGAGGAAGCGCACAGGAGGAGGCGGGCGGCGGCGAGTAGGGATGAGCCGGGAGGGCTGGTGATGCGTTCTTAGTTGGAAGATGAAAAAACTGAAGTCCAGTGTGAAGTATACAATGCCCCTAAAATACCACAATATTGAGTAAATCATGGTATTAGAAGCAGAGTTTCACATGCAATAACCAAATACCGTTTTTTTCTTAGAATATCATAGTATTCCCATAAACTGTGGTGTGCCTCAATACTCCAAAAATACTTCCATAGCAAAACAGTCTTTTATTTTGTTACCTCATTTTGCGCTCATACTCACCGGGTAATACCCTTGTCTTGGAATTAATGAGAAAAGAATGATGTCAAGAAAATCTCATTTCTTTTTAATTCTTTCATTGTTCCCTCTTTTTTTATTATCCGGCCAGTCATCTCATAACACACGCATGTTGAACATACTTCTACGCTAATTTAAATAAATTTGTGGGTTTCATCTGTAGCCCACGAATTTATTCAATATAAATTCAACCCACGATTTTTCTCCCGTTTTTTTAGTGATTAACAATACTTGGATTGTCATTGCATAAGTTTCAGATGATGGTTTTATATTTTTAAATCACATAAATTTGTTTAATCTCTAAAAATCACAATAAATTCATTTTACATAAAAAAGAAACTTATATTAGATGTTCCCTATAAATATAATCTATCTTTGGTGTTCTATTTAGAGATTTTTGAATTTACTTGTTCCTATTTCTCTCATGTCCTATTTAGAGCAATCAAACAATAGGTGCAGGAATAAAAGGTTCCAAATATCTTCAAATAAAGCAAAAATATATAGAATATATTTTTACATACAACGGTGGTACATGTTTCATATTTTTCTGATATAAAATAAATTACCTATGAATTTTAGATATATACTATTAAATAAGATCTTATTATTTAAAAATAGAAATCCACTATTCAATGCCACTTTCAACAATGTCATGGGGTGTTTTGTCCATTTGGTTAGTTTAGGGGCACTAGGTACCCGGTTTCATAATTCGGTGTTGAAAATCCGACAACCGTGATAATTCAAGGTTGTTCAATAGGTCCAACAATATACCTAAAATGATAGTACCAAAATAAACAAAACATATTCATGAATGACTAGAGGAAAGAGACAATACATAGACGGTACCCTCCTTCCTCATGTTTGAAATAGATAGCCTGAATGGTACACTGTTGGATAGTGTTTTTCAGCTTGCATAGTGACACATGATACCTGTTTTAGGCTTGTGTATCTCATTGGCTACTCTGTTACAATATCATACACGAACAAAATGAAATACCTCCAAAAAATCCCATCTCTTGCACGTTGGATACATCCATTTCCATAAAATTTTCTGAACTTGCAGTCGAAAAGCACCGAAATTCGATGAAAAGCATCTAATTTCCTGTTTTAAATTTGATTTGCCTTTTCAATTGGTTTTCAACGATCAGTTTTAGTACTTTTCGTTTCTACGAGGTCGCCGAACAATCCTAAATGTCGAGAAAGAAAATTTGATGACCAGTGTGATGAAACCTATATGTTGTCGATAAGACTATCCGTAGCGATCCGTGCATATATATGGCCATCTAAGCATATGTTGCGATCCATTAGATACTTTTAGAAGCACGTAGAAGTGACTATGCTAAGAGAGAGATGCATATATGAGCCGCAACACATAATGGTAGGGTATGGTGACAGTTTGTGGTTAAACGCAAAGAACCAACAGCTTAATTTTGTCTAGGATGCATGTGATGGGTACACATTAGTCTGTGTGCAGGGATAATGACGATACCAGCTCGACGCAATATCCTCACGTGCCGCATTATTGCGTTTATATAGATACATTTGTATCTCCTGTTGGGACCATAATAGCTGGGCTAGCGACACGGTGGCACAGTTCCTTGCTTAACTTTTTGCTAACTTGGCGATAGCAAGGCTACAGTGGTGTCATTGTCGCGTACAGTACAGCGCACCACACGCACGAACGGTGCTCAGGCGAGATGCTTTGCAGGCTTTGGTATGTGCCAAGTGGCCACGCGCATCGACGCCGACGTGTTGCCTGCTCCCGCCACACAGGTGGGCGTACAGCGTACTCATATTTCCTACGTGTCACGTGTGACGTGCCAAAATCCCAAAATAGAAATTAAATTTGCAAGTCGAATACATGTAACATAGAGCTGTTGCTATTGTTAATTTAAAAACTAAATAGATTGAAGAGAAATTTCATATACAAAACTTGCAGATGAAATTATTTGAGTCATGTTTTATAAAGAACACTTTCTCTAAGTGTACAAAAGAGGTTTAAACTACAATCTGATAAAAACAGGGTATAATTCAACCTTTTATTTTTTTCTGAATTTACTATGAGAATAAAAATGATTTGCTGAATAACTCAATATAACAAAGTTGTATGTTATGAAATTGTTTACATGTTATCTTAAACATATTGGGCTTGTATTAGGACCTCTTTAAAATATGAGATTATTTCTTATGTTTTTCCTATGAAATTCATACGATATTTCTGTGAAATTCCTGCATTTCAAAGGAGCCCTTGATATGAATATGTTTGGGCTTCCACATGGACATGTACGCACATTTATGCATTTCATGTGTTTTTCATGTAATGGACATATGATTTATACAATCATTATGGAAAATTGTGTGCACATTATGTATCTGTGAGAATAGGTCCAACAACACAGCTAAATAGATACCCAAATGAATAAAAAATATTCATAAATGACTAGAGGAGCTAGAGAGAGATAACACATGTGTCCCTCCGCAATAAATGTTCAAGTCTGACATAAGTTAGGCTCACTCCAGTGGTACGCTAATTTTGAGGAATCTGGCACTGTGCTACTATAGACAGAGTGGGGTTTGAATTTGAAGAATGTGATGAGTATATTGTTGGAGATAGCCTTACTTGAATGATACACTACCCGAGAGTGAAGAATGTGATCTAATTTATGTTTGTATACCTTTGGGTACTTTGTTGCAATGACATACATAAATAACACAATGAAATGTCCAAAATTTCTGTTTTTTTTTTTGCACTGCAAACAACCATTTCCATTATGTCACACCCGGTTTTAGAAACAAAACCAGATGACACCGTATGTGTGCCCAGGACCTATTTTCTACACATACAGCCGACTTCATCAATGAATATCAATAGACAGTGCATTATATAAGCGTATAAAACTTACATTTGACACAAAAGTCAATATATCAGAGTATAGCGGAACTTCTATCTCGTAGCGGAACTCCATCTTCACAGGAAGGTTGACTGGGGACACGTATGCCTAAACATATTGTAAACTTCTGGATCCACTCCGTCTTCATATCATCATCAACTTGTATAGAAAAGAACTATAGGTTTGGGATAGCAAGGGTGAGTACATGGCGCACTCAGCAAGTGTTCCGTTTAGAATAAAAGTGGACTAGCTTTACAGTGGACAGGCATAGCGGTTGCTTTTAGTTGGTCAAGTTTTATTACTAGCAATGATTAGCATAACCCATCCCATAACTGAAATATTATAAGTAAATAAAATAATTGAGTATCAACCATTGTCGTAACTGCCACCATTACCATTATCACCACTGTCATCATCACTGTCATCACCATTATCATCATGAGCCATTTTCTTTGAAAACTCTAATCTGTGAGGGTCCAGGCCGCTCTTAACCGTGAGCACGGCTGATATATCAGTTTTAAACACTCTCGAGAGGTTGTACATCTTTACCCACAAGTCATGATTCCCATATGCCAAGAGGTGGCCAAACCCCATATATTCACTATCCTTTGATGAATCGGCAGGGTTTCATTACGAGACCTTTACAAAGAATTCCTAGAGTCGTGGCATGCCCGTTACAGGTTACTCCAGTTAACTAAAGATATGGGAGTTCCGTTCCAAAGGGTGACTGCACCACATTGGCAAAGGGCAAAGTCCCATATCCCCCAGACCCCTCATACGCCATGTTTCAGAGAAGCATGCCAAAACTCTAGTTCATCTAATTAATCAGTCAAGGATGTCCCATTCCATCTCTTGTGGTTGCACTGTTTTCCTGGGTGGTCGCTCGGCGAACCGATCCTTAGGGCGAAGTACTTGAGCAAAACCAACAAAAACATGCTCAAGTCTCCATGTTGCTAAATAACCAAACTTTCATCATCATTGCATCATTAATTAATCAAGATTAGCAACATAAAAATATGTTGAGCGGTAGCATTAATCTACACATCACAGCCCATCCCAAGTTTCATAGACATATAAAGACATATGAGGCTAGTCATCCTTAATAGGAGCAATCAAATTGGGCTCTAGATTGTGTAATTAAGGTAAATAGGACATAGGTCAAAGAATACTTGCCTTATTCCCAACTATATAACTGCTCAAATAATCTTCACTTACAGGTCTTGAAAAGCTTGATCTTCACTCTCACGTACCATACTCATTCTATACGTGACAACACAAACGACATACAAGACAGACAATCATACATGCATAAGAAACAATACACCAATCAAAAGAAAAGCTTTATAAAACATGTTAAAAGAGAGGGCTCGTTGCTACAGTTAGGAGAGCGCAAGAAACGCTGAAAACGGAGCTACCGTTGGAAAGATACAACTAACGGAAAATTTTCTTATTAAACACATAAAGACCTATATGTTGGGTTTATTTTAATTAATAAATAACATATGCAAGATATTTCGGAGAAACATCTCTGTTGGAATTAATTCAGATTAGATTTGGATTAAAAACCGTATTTAAAGCTAGTCACATTTTATTCAAGATATTTCATATAGATTAAACCGGTTAAATATTTAGTTACAAAAGATAGCATGTAAGCATCTAATCGGAGCGTGACATGTGTCGGGTTTATACTAAACAAGTTATTAAACAAAGCACATTAAAATTGATATTGTTCACTTTAATGTTTAATAACAAAAGGCCAGAGGTTAAACCCTAAATTGATTTTATTTATACAAGAATAATGAGAATAGCATTAACCCAATTAATATTTATATTTAAAAACAGAAACACATAAGTAAGATAAACATGAAAACTAAAGTATAGGTATCATCGTTATAGGACTAACGCAGCATGAATGGTATAAAATAGAGTTAAAACGAATTGGATACAGAAGATTAAGGATCGATGCGCGTGGACATGATTAACAGTATACCTTAGGAGCTGAAGCAGATCAAGATTCATAGGGTTCCAAGAACAATACTCATGAATTGGCCAAAGTTTGGGATTCGATCCGCTGAAAGGTATGAATTAGATCAGACTAAAGGAATCAAAAGGATTTGCTGTGTTGAGATGCAAGGTTGTCATAACTCGTAGGATATATATACGAATGATTACCATCTGGTTTCGCGACCTCTCTTCTTCACCAGATGCATCTCCGTGTCTGGTTCTGACCTTCTGACGTTGCATGCAGCAGGGGCTTTGATCTTGTGTTGGTCCGATCCTACAGCTTGCACGTCCGGGAACTCATCTGGTAGCTAGCTTCTCTGGAGTCCAAGTCGCAGGAGTCTTCCTCGCCAGCTAGCTTGAACGTTCATGGGTGCTGAAAGGAGCTAGAGTACATGGTCTGGATGGAGGATCGAGCAAGGCACTGGGCAGGCCAGAACAGCAGGCAGCAGTAGGGCGTTGGGGCTTCAGGAGACCACGCGCACGACAGCAAGTGGTGGACAGGCCAGGGATGGAGTCGACGGGGCAGGGCAGGGCAACGCGATGTTGGAGACGTGAGACTTCCGGTGGATGGCCGGCCAGCGCAGCACATGTACGTCGTGCATGGAGTCATGTGGTGCCTAGTAGGACAGGAACAGGACGATGATGAGCTGCCCTGGTTCGAGACGGCGGCACAACACAGATGAGAGAAATATAAAGAAAGAAGAAAGGTATAAAAAGTTTACCGGCAATGAAGACACTCGTCGGAGTCGGAGAAAAGCTACAGACTATCTTAGGACTACCAAACTTTCGGACCTCCATAGAGTAGTCTATATTTTTATGTGCCGTTTAGAGGAGGGGTTGGGTTTATTATATAGGGAGAAGAGCCGGTAAATGCGCGTCAACTAGCAATATGGTACTAATTGATTTGCACCTTCTACCTCCACTAATGGGCTTAATGCGCTTAAAGCCCATTAGAGAACCCATAAATGGGCTTTCGGGGTTTATTAAAATTCCGACATATTTAAATGGAGAAAGCCCAAGTAAATTCAGAATTATTTATTTTCGGAATTAAAATAATTATAGATAAGTCTAGAATCAATACTTGAAGTCCGAAAAATATGCCGACGGTCTCAAAAATTTTAGGAAAAATCCCAGAAATAGTTTTGGACCTAATGAACCCAAATAAAATATTTGGAGCTCATGGAAAGGTTCTTAAGAGCTTCCAATAAATGGATTGTGCTCTACGGAAAACAGGAAAAGCTTATAGGAAAATCTAGAAAGTTCCTAGAAAAGGTTACTTGTAGTTTAAACTCATTTAGAAAATCTTTATCACTCAAAAACATCATGTGAACCAGCATGAATGCAACACATATATTATTATAACATAGATTATATTTGTTCTCTTTACAAAATAATTATTTCCTACACTAAATATCTATGTAAATATATAACTGCTTCACAAAATTTTAAATATTCAAGAAATTCACTGTATTAATTCAAGCCAAAAGTGTCACATTCCAAATTGGAAAATTTGGGGTGTGACAAAACTACCCCCCTTAAAGGAATCTCGTCCTCGAGATTTGGACAGGCTAGCAAGAAAAGACGGATGGTTTAAAATTCTTCATCCATGATTGACTCTTTACCATTAGCGACTTCCTGGTGGTAATTTCCTCACTTCATCTGAAATACTCAATTCTCATGATAGACCAAATTCTTGTTAGTCCAACCTCTTGCAATCTCTACGTCTACCCCCCTTAAAAAGATGAGGCTTTACGAGTTGTTCCTTACTGCACTTGATGAAAGGGATAAGAGTAGAGTGTTGATCTTGGCCATGTTGGTGGAGGCATTATTCTCCCTTGTAGTTGCACTTCAAATAGGAATAAGTTTTGCAAAAGAAAAAGGAAAGATGAATAGGGATAGAAAAGAACCCATCTATTTATTATATAACAACTCTAATGCTATTGTGGATCAAAATCCAACAACACATCAACAATCATTACAAAGAACCAAATCACACATGTAGCACAATAACAAGCATACAAACTCGCACTATTCGTTCTCTTTAACTATACAATGGACTTCCTTATACATGCCTCTCTCACAAAAGGCTGTCGTAGGGCAAGGTATGGGTGAGATATATAATGGATGATACGAGCAAAGCAAAAGATAGAATAAGTGACAAGGCTCATAAGTGAGTAAGAAGTTAAGGGAAAGCAGTTAAGGGTAAGACAGGAGTAACGCTTTTTTTTATTTGAATACTATAAAAAAGTGATGGAGTTAAATATGTTATAAAAGATATAATGACTATTGATGAGATAATATAGAGAGCCAAGGGGAATATAGAGAATCAAGGATTCAATATAGAGAACCAAAGAACTTACTACCGATAGAGAATGAATTACCATATATGAATACAAGAAGATCAACAAAAGAAATACGATGAGGTCAAGGGTGTACGGACTGCTTATGGATAGAGTTTTGATAGTAGTGGAAGCAACAAACTCAAAAGATCGAAGACGTTCGAATTGCTCAAGGATGGCAATTCAACGCCAGGGAAAACAAGGATAACTGGAGATCAAAGTTGTAGAAATTGCTCGAGGATAGCAATTTGATAGCAAGGAAAGCAAGAATAGTGAAAGTGAAGGATAATATAGCAAGGGAAGGTCAGAAAACGAACCGTGCTAACTAGGCTTACGTCCTACAGTCAACACAGCTCTGATACCACTTCTGTCACACCCGGTTTTAGAAACAAAACCAGATGACACCGTATGTGTGCCCAGGACCTATTTTCTACACATACAGCCGACTTCATCAATGAATATCAATAGACAGTGCATTATATAAGCGTATAAAACTTACATTTGACACAAAAGTCAATATATCAGAGTATAGCGGAACTTCTATCTCGTAGCGGAACTCCATCTTCACAGGAAGGTTGACTGGGACACGTATGCCTAAACACATTGTAAACTTCTGGATCCACTCCGTCTTCATATCATCATCAACTTGTATAGAAAAGAACTATAGGTTTGGGATAGCAAGGGTGAGTACATGGCGCACTCAGCAAGTGTTCCGTTTAGAATAAAAGTGGACTAGCTTTACAGTGGACAGGCATAGCGGTTGCTTTTAGTTGGTCAAGTTTTATTACTAGCAATGATTAGCATAACCCATCCCATAACTGAAATATTATAAGTAAATAAAATAATTGAGTATCAACCATTGTCGTAACTGCCACCATTACCATTATCACCACTGTCATCATCACTGTCATCACCATTATCATCATGAGCCATTTTCTTTGAAAACTCTAATCTGTGAGGGTCCAGGCCGCTCTTAACCGTGAGCACGGCTGATATATCAGTTTTAAACACTGTCGAGAGGTTGTACATCTTTACCCACAAGTCATGATTCCCATATGCCAAGAGGTGGCCAAACCCCATATATTCACTATCCTTTGATGAATCGGCAGGGTTTCATTACGAGACCTTTACAAAGAATTCCTAGAGTCGTGGCATGCCCGTTACAGGTTACTCCAGTTAACTAAAGATATGGGAGTTCCGTTCCAAAGGGTGACTGCACCACATTGGCAAAGGGCAAAGTCCCATATCCCCCAGACCCCTCATACGCCATGTTTCAGAGAAGCATGCCAAAACTCTAGTTCATCTAATTAATCAGTCAAGGATGTCCCATTCCATCTCTTGTGGTTGCACTGTTTTCCTGGGTGGTCGCTCGGCGAACCGATCCTTAGGGCGAAGTACTTGAGCAAAACCAACAAAAACATGCTCAAGTCTCCATGTTGCTAAATAACCAAACTTTCATCATCATTGCATCATTAATTAATCAAGATTAGCAACATAAAAATATGTTGAGCGGTAGCATTAATCTACACATCACAGCCCATCCCAAGTTTCATAGACATATAAAGACATATGAGGCTAGTCATCCTTAATAGGAGCAATCAAATTGGGCTCTAGATTGTGTAATTAAGGTAAATAGGACATAGGTCAAAGAATACTTGCCTTATTCCCAACTATATAACTGCTCAAATAATCTTCACTTATAGGTCTTGAAAAGCTTGATCTTCACTCTCACGTACCATACTCATTCTATACGTGACAACACAAACGACATACAAGACAGACAATCATACATGCATAAGAAACAATACACCAATCAAAAGAAAAGCTTTATAAAACATGTTAAAAGAGAGGGCTCGTTGCTACAGTTAGGAGAGCGCAAGAAACGCTGAAAACGGAGCTACCGTTGGAAAGATACAACTAACGGAAAATTTTCTTATTAAACACATAAAGACCTATATGTTGGGTTTATTTTAATTAATAAATAACATATGCAAGATATTTCGGAGAAACATCTCTGTTGGAATTAATTCAGATTAGATTTGGATTAAAAACCGTATTTAAAGCTAGTCACATTTTATTCAAGATATTTCATATAGATTAAACCGGTTAAATATTTAGTTACAAAAGATAGCATGTAAGCATCTAATCGGAGCGTGACATGTGTCGGGTTTATACTAAACAAGTTATTAAACAAAGCACATTAAAATTGATATTGTTCACTTTAATGTTTAATAACAAAAGGCCAGAGGTTAAACCCTAAATTGATTTTATTTATACAAGAATAATGAGAATAGCATTAACCCAATTAATATTTATATTTAAAAACAGAAACACATAAGTAAGATAAACATGAAAACTAAAGTATAGGTATCATCGTTACGGGACTAACGCAGCATGAATGGTATAAAATAGAGTTAAAGCGAATTGGATACAGAAGATTAAGGATCGATGCGCGTGGACATGATTAACAGTATACCTTAGGAGCTGAAGCAGATCAAGATTCATAGGGTTCCAAGAACAATACTCATGAATTGGCCAAAGTTTGGGATTCGATCCGCTGAAAGGTATGAATTAGATCAGACTAAAGGAATCAAAAGGATTTGCTGTGTTGAGATGCAAGGTTGTCATAACTCGTAGGATATATATACGAATGATTACCATCTGGTTTCGCGACCTCTCTTCTTCACTAGATGCATCTCCGTGTCTGGTTCTGACCTTCTGACGTTGCATGCAGCAGGGGCTTTGATCTTGTGTTGGTCCGATCCTACAGCTTGCACGTCCGGGAACTCATCTGGTAGCTAGCTTCTCTGGAGTCCAAGTCGCAGGAGTCTTCCTCGCCAGCTAGCTTGAACGTTCATGGGTGCTGGAAGGAGCTAGAGTACATGGTCTGGATGGAGGATCGAGCAAGGCACTGGGCAGGCCAGAACAGCAGGCAGCAGTAGGGCGTTGGGGCTTCAGGAGACCACGCGCACGACAGCAAGTGGTGGACAGGCCAGGGATGGAGTCGACGGGGCAGGGCAGGGCAACGCGATGTTGGAGACGTGAGACTTCCGGTGGATGGCCGGCCAGCGCAGCACATGTACGTCGTGCATGGAGTCCTGTGGTGCCTAGTAGGACAGGAACAGGACGATGATGAGCTGCCCTGGTTCGAGACGGCGGCACAACACAGATGAGAGAAATATAAAGAAAGAAGAAAGGTATAAAAAGTTTACCGGCAATGAAGACACTCGTCGGAGTCGGAGAAAAGCTACAGACTATCTTAGGGCTACCAAACTTTCGGACCTCCATAGAGTAGTCTATATTTTTATGTGCCGTTTAGAGGAGGGGTTGGGTTTATTATATAGGGAGAAGAGCCGGTAAATGCGCGTCAACTAGCAATATGGTACTAATTGATTTGCACCTTCCACCTCCACTAATGGGCTTAATGCGCTTAAAGCCCATTAGAGAACCCATAAATGGGCTTTCGGGGTTTATTAAAATTCCGACATATTTAAATGGAGAAAGCCCAAGTAAATTCGGAATTATTTATTTTCGGAATTAAAATAATTATAGATAAGTCTAGAATCAATACTTGAAGTCCGAAAAATATGCCGACGGTCTCAAAAATTTTAGGAAAAATCCCAGAAATAGTTTTGGACCTAATGAACCCAAATAAAATATTTGGAGCTCATGGAAAGGTTCTTAAGAGCTTCCAATAAATGGATTGTGCTCTACGGAAAACAGGAAAAGCTTATAGGAAAATCTAGAAAGTTCCTAGAAAAGGTTACTTGTAGTTTAAACTCATTTAGAAAATCTTTATCACTCAAAAACATCATGTGAACCAGCATGAATGCAACACATATATTATTATAACATAGATTATATTTGTTCTCTTTACAAAATAATTATTTCCTACACTAAATATCTATGTAAATATATAACTGCTTCACAAAATTTTAAATATTCAAGAAATTCACTGTATTAATTCAAGCCAAAAGTGTCACATTCCAAATTGGAAAATTTGGGGTGTGACAAAACTACCCCCCTTAAAGGAATCTCGTCCTCGAGATTTGGACAGGCTAGCAAGAAAAGAATGATACACTACCCGAGAGTGAAGAATGTGATCTAATTTATGTTTGTATACCTTTGGGTACTTTGTTGCAATGACATACATAAATAACACAATGAAATGTCCAAAATTTCTGTTTTTTTTTTTTTTGCACTGCAAACAACCATTTCCATTATATTTTTGATACTTGCAGTCAAAATACACTGAAATTTGATGAAGAGGGGTTGATTTTTGGCTTACAAATTTGATTTGTGTTTTCAATGGTTTTCATCAATCAATTTTAGTGCTTTTCTATGAGGGCACCGAACAATCCTAAGTTAGGGAAAGTAACATAATGATTAATATGAGGAAATCTATATATCATCGCTAAGGCTATCTCTATCGGTATGGCCATACGAATGTATTTTGTGCGAATAGTTTAGCAGGCCGTGAAAATGCATATACTAGTAGGATTGTATGTACGTATGTATAATGATTTTTAGGTAGCCATTGGAGAGAATTTATGGTTAGAGGTAGATGCTTAGCTTTGTCTAAGATGCATGCATGCTTGTGAGGACACATGATCCTTAAATTTTCCTCTCACATGCATTTCTACCAAGCATCTACACCGTTGGATCCAATACACTCATTGCCAGTGGCGGACCTAGGATTTGAACCTCGAGTAGTCATGGCAAAAAAAAAAGTCAATACAAAATCCAGTAAAAGCAATACGAATTGTTGATTTTGTGAACTTGGGCCCTGAAGTGCTAAGAGGTACTAGTGTTTTGGGTTAAATTCCAGGGTAGTTGAGGGACTACTCTTGCTACCTGCTGCGTCTGCCCCTGCTCGCTGCTGGGATGATGGACATGTGGCGGTCCTTGGGAATAGGCAGGCCACTATATGGTGGCGGCTCATGCAGGAGGTGTGGTGGGCCAGTGCGGAGGCGGCGGAGGAGGAGCCGCGGCGGCACACATAGGTTCAGCGCGGCGCTAGTGCGGGGGAAGAGGAGGGGGAGCAGTGCTTGGCCGGTACGGAGGAGGAGGAGCGGCAACGCGTGTGGGAAGGCGGCATATGGAAAGAATCAAAATTTTTTCATTGATGGGAGCAATAGTACTAATTTTTAAAATTTTATTTTAGATTTGAATTTTTTTAAAGCAAAAATGTCCAACCATATGGAATTAGCCCCTGTCCGTCTTCTCCCTGTCTCCCGGCCCAAGGAGGAGGCAGTGGCGGAACAGCTGGCCACACACGGGGGAGGAGGAAGAAGAGATGATGACTTAAAATGCACACGGAGTAGAAAGTATATTTTCGTGAAGACACATCAGTCTGTGTGCAGAGGACAAGAATAATACCATTACCAGCGCTCGACGTAATATTCTCACGTGCTGCACTACTGCGTTTATAAAGATGCATTCGTGTCTCATGGGACCATATGTCGATAATAGCTGGGCTAGCGACGCGATGGTACAGTACCTTGCTTAACCTTTTGCTAACTTTGTTATTATTGGTGATAGCAAGGTTTGCCGTGGCTCCAAACTCGGCTACAGTAGTGTCGCCGTCGCGTACAGCGCACCACACGCACGAATGGTGCTCAGGCGAGATGCTTTGCAGTGCAGGCTTGGCATGTGCCAAAGTGGCCACACCCGTCGACGCCGACGCGTTGCCCGCTCCTGGCCCGCCACACACGTGAGTGCACTACTAGTATTTCCTAGACGACATGCTGAAATATCTACGTAAAATACTAGTTGTACTGTCCGTGTCCTCTATATGAAAACACATCCTTTTTTCTTTTTTGCTAGGAACGTTTTATCTATACACGGTTGGCATCAATGGGGCAAAACATCATTGCCAACACCGTACCCTGCCAGTGTCTAATTCATGCTTATTCCGTCATTTGCAATTGTACTGTGGACTACGGGTTTTGCATGTACAAAAGATTAACTGATATTTTGAATTAAAATTTGCAAGTTGAATACATGTAACACAGAGCTATTACTTTGATTAATTCAAAAACTAAATAGATTCAAGAGAAACTTTATATACATAATGTGTAGATGATATTATTTGTGACAACTTTTCTATATAACACTTTCTTTGATTGTGCAAAAAATTCAAACTAGAACTGATGAAAATAGGGTGAATTTAGGGTTTAATTCAACCTTTCAAAAAAGTGTGCATTTATACTGATATAAAAATGATCAGCTGAAAACTCAGCATAACAAAGTTGTATGTTATGAAATTATCTACAAGTTATCTTTATACATCTTGAGCTGTAACTTAACAAAATTCAAACTAGATTCAATATTTGTCAAACTTTCAATTTTAATTCAAACATACCTAGAGCTAGTGTCTCAGTTGAAAAAATCTAGCAAGATCGATGAAAAATTTCAAATACCAAACTTGTTAGCTCATTTAGTAAGCCATAACTTTACTATTATGACCATGGCCAAAATGAGTATATACTTTCAAACTCGTCTCTACGTTTTAACATGCATAACATATAATTCATATATTTAAACATGGATAAATATGAAGAACGTTTATATACAAAAGTCGTAGCTTATGAAATTTAAATCAAATTTTCTATTTAAATCAAACCAAATTTGCAAATTTAAAATTGAAACAAATTATTAACAGAACTGTAAAAACTCTTTATAGTAAAAGTTTAGATAATTTTATTTAAGACAACCGAGGAGTCAAGGTTGACTCGTTCCTTGGTGTTTTGAGTGATTGTGAACACGTGTAAGCGTCTTGGATGAGTCAAGTGGACTACCCAAGCTATGTGCTCCGAGAAGACACATGAGTCCTTGCCTAGCTCGCTGTGTGCTGGTATATGGATGGTATGGTGGCCAACAGCAAGTGGCTTGAGATCGGCAAGGACACATGCATGTTGATGGACCAGGCCATGCAGTGACACAAGGGCAAGCGGGAGGCTTGTGCCTATGACAATGCGCGCGATTCACAAGGGCAGTCGATGCCAGGACCATAGGAGACTGGACAAGGGCGTGGGTGATCCAACCCTGGCATCGCTGGAGTTGCAAGGATATGTGTGTGCGGCGACGCTAGCAGAGTCATGTTGGAGCTAGACCGGGTGAGGATGATTTGGAGGTCTAGGCTGGCGGTAGAAAGACACGTGTTCAAGTCATGATGGTTTAGGCTTCAAAACCATCAAGAATGGTGGGAAGTGTGGTCCAAGTCATGGAGTAGTCACTAGCATAGAATAAATGATGAACCTCGTAAAAGTCATATAAAATAAAAAATGTAAAATGGCAAATCCAGTTGTAGTGAACTTGTTATGATGTATTGTCTACTAGAAATACTAACAATAGGCAAATGATCATTTTAGCCTGGGTATATATTTTCAGATATCCATTTAAACAATTTTAATTGGTGTAAATTAACTTGTTTATCCAAATGTCTTGAAAATTAGTTATACATGGGAAAATTATAGAAGCGCATGCAAATGTCTGTTTTGCCCTGAAAATAATTAAATATATGTGTAATATGTATTAACTGATTTAGATAGACCCGTTCTACAAAAATAGTGAAATTGTTACAATAGCCATGTTTTGCTTAGTCGGCACTACAACGTGCACCACCGGCGCGCGCCAGCTCTCCCTCCGGCTTGAGCCACCCGCGCGCAGCACCGCGGTCTCCTTCTTCTTCCATGAGCCAGCGCTGCTGTCACCGCCTCCAATCCGCAACCGGGCAACCTCGAGCATCCTCCTCCACCAGCTCAAGGTGTGCCTCCTCCTCCCGCTTGGCCGGGGAAGCGGTCCGTGGCAGAGGCGGCCTGCGGCGCCTGGGTCCAGAGGGGAGGTGGCCATATGCGCCGAGGAGGCGGCCCATGGCGGCTGGATCCAGTGGGGAAGCGGCCCGTGGTGGCTAGATTCGGGCGGGGAGGAGATTGCGGCTGCAGGATTTGGCGAGGAGTCCCGCGATGGCCGGATCCAGTGCGAAGAAGAAAAAGACGATGGGGGCAAGGAGGCGACGCGCGGTGGGCGCATCTAGCGGGGAGACGGCGTGCCGGTGGCCTTGGTCGCCTCATCTTCCACCGCGTAGCGCCTCCTAGCCGAGCCTCCTCCCTCCGCTTCCCGACCTCGCCCTTAGGAGTTTTTTATTAGGTAAAATTTTATTTTTCGTCAAGCCAAATGTTGTTTTTCATTGGGCAAAAATATCATTGTGTTTTTGCCTAATGGATACTAGCATTTTTGCCTAGTGACACTAGTATTTTTGCCTAACGGGAAGCACTATATATATTTGCCTAATCGTGATTTGTGTCGTGCATATTTTTCTACCTCCTGTATGTGTTTTTACCTTCTATGTGTGGAGATGAAATACGCCAAAAAAATCAAAAAGGTGACAAAAATATGCTGCAAAATTTTTTTCCAAAATAGAAAAAATAACAAAAATAGGTTGGCCATATGGCATAAAGACGCATGGCCGGCCCGGCCGTGCGTTAGCCAATCCCATTAAACAGAGCCTCTCTATTGATGCATGGTCTTGCTACTCTATTGATCATCCAATTAACATGAACAAATTACCATTCCTTGTCTACACAACTTGCGAGTTTGTGGTAACCTTGAATCTATCGCATGGCTTGTCTCTGTTTAAGTAGTGGAACTTAGATTCTTATACCAAGTTACATGACGACGGTGCAGACGTGTGAGCACCAAATGGATGCAAGTTGCCAAACACAACTTCGTTCCTCGATCAAAAGCTGTTAGACAAATTATTATTACTGTGTATTACTAGTATTATATACTTGTGATTGCCGGACAGACAGACAGGTTTACTAAGCAATGATAGAAGCAATGGCCGGTGCCGTCATTGCTGCCGCATACTACATACTCCGTATTGTTTTTAGCCGGGATCTACCTATAAGTATGATCCACATGATCGATCTAGATTCTGGACCACCGCCATGTGTGATCAATTGCTGAGTTAGTACGTATATCTGATCAATTATATTAGTAAGAAAGAAGGGACACGATGAGTGGAGTGAAGGTTCCCTTAAAGTTGAAGGCGTGGTGGCCGGAGCTGCTGGGTGTCCCGGCGACTCCGGCGGTGACGAAGATACTTGAGGATAGGCCGGACGTTGCCGTCCCTGTGCTCCCGCCAGGAGCTCTCGTGTCACCGCCGGGCTTCGACCCCCACCGCGTCTGCGTCTTCATCGACGCCGACGGCCTCGTCTCGTCCGTCCCTATCGTCGGTTAGCTTGGCTATATATACTAGCCAGCTAATATATATATATACCGATATACGTGTGTACTACGGAGTAGTATATACATATACAATAACCGTAGCCACCATGCAACAAATTAAAGCAAAGCCAGTTCATATATATATGCGGCTGGCACTGCACCTACCCACTGCTAAGCTGCTGCTTTGAGTTTGAGATCCACACTATATATGTCTGTACGCTGCATACATGTGTGTACTGCCTACTATACTCTACTACTCAGTACATAGTACATGAAATTAACAGCGAAATATAATATTGTTATGCCGTAATCTGAACGGGTCTCACATGATGTTTGCTGCATGAACTTGCTTGACTTTGGAATAGATCGTCCATGAATTAACGTACTCTCTCCGTTCTTTTTTTTTTAATTTTACGTGATTGACTTTTTTAAAAAAACTTTAATTTTTCGTCTTATTAAAAAATATATGAAAATACAAATCATGCTCAAACTACCCTTAATGATTAACAACAAAAAAATAATAACTAATAATTTTTCTCAATAAGACGAAGAATTGAAATTAAAAAAGTCAACCGTGTCAGATAAAAAAATAGAGGGGGGTATGTCCATGTTTGTTTCTGTTTATAATCCTATTCTGAATGGAAATAAACAATAATTCCACCAAATGCTTTGATTATTTTCTCGCCTGCACCCATCACTCCATCAGTGCCATTGTCCCAACACGTACCCGTACTCGGGCCACATCCCATATCGCGAGGAGGAGCTACGATAAGAGAATCGCGAGGCTTTTCCCCACCCATGCCTTTTCATCTGAACGGATAGGGGCGCCGGCATCAGCGCTCGAGTGGGCGCCTGTGCGCCTTCTCGTCCGGCGACCCTGCTCCTCCGCCCGCACCGTACTCCGGCAACCCTATGCTCCTTCGCCCGCCCCGTACTCTGCTAGCCCCCATCGTCTGCCTACCTCGGACCACCCCATTGCAGCGCCTGCCTCCTCTTCTGGCGACCACATAGGCGCCGGTGACCCTGCTCCTCCTCCACCCGACCGCGTCCCATCCCGTTGCAGCAACCGCTTCATCCTCATCCACACCCGCCCCGTCCTACTCTCGGTGAGGGAGGAAGGAGGAGCGCATGGAGATGGAGTCCGACGGTGGCATCGGGTGGGTGGCATCAGCAAGGAGAGGGACTACAATAGTGGCATGGCGTGCAAGGTGTTGTGCTGGTCGACTACTCAGCAGCATCGACAAGAATGCAATGGTAATAATCAGGATTGCCAAACACTCTGATTACCTAGAGAGTAGATTCTCTCATGAGAGCAGCTTGTTAGGTAACACCACTCGCAGAGGTGTAATCGGATTGAATACGGACGGATACTGCCGATACTGTATTTGTTTTCATATTTTTCTTTCGAATTCGAATCGGATACGGATATTAATAGTTGGTGTCGGATAAAACTTAGATGGACATCGACATCATTTATATCCAACTTTCGTTATTCGGATACGGATATAAATCGAATACGGATCGGATATTGAATGTCCGGACTCGGATACGGTCGGATCTCAACCCTTCTAAACGGATCCAGACTCGAATACGGATGGATAATATCCGTACCGTTTACACCTAACCACTCGTTAGATAATCGAGACTCAGGAAACACAAAGTTTGTATACCTCTTCGAGGAGTAGTTGTATAGGAGTATATCTCTAACCGTCATAATAACTAATAAGGAAATAAACTACGCACCGTTTAGTTCATCATAAAATCAAAGTTGAAGCTATATTGAAGACCATGTGTTGACTCGCAGAATCAGGAGTGTTTGTTTACCAATAGATTTTGAGAATAAAGATGGTTCATGTTTCTAAAAAATACAGATAAAGATGAATACTCCCTTCATTCTTTTTTTACTTGACGTGGTTGACTTTTTTTTTCAAAACTTTAATTCTTCGTTTTATTCAAAAAATTTATTATTTTTCAGTTTTTTTGTTGTTTCTTGGTTTATCATTAGGTGTACTTTGAGTATGACTTGAGTTGCCAATGTTTGCATAAATTTTTTGAATAAGACGAAGAATTAAAGATTTAAAAAGAAAAGTCAATGACGTCAAATAACAAAGAACGGTGAGAACAGTAGATTGTGTCTTATAGCACAAAATCTAAGATTGAAAATGGGATAGTGCTTGTTTTTTATAAAAAAATTAATATTATCTAGATTTTTATTATCTCTAGAAACCAATTAAACATCCTGGTAAAGACGAAGGGCGGTCCATTTTATGGTTATGAACGTATAATCATGGCATACCCATGTGCGTCCATCTCTTTCTTTCATCTCTCTATATAGATCTCATCGATCCATGGCAGGGGTAGGGACTCCGTCACTGGTATAGGAGTGGCCAATAGGAACGGTGCAAAACCCCTTTTAGGATTGGTGTCAGAAAAATATTTCTACGGTAGTGTTTTTGCTATCTCGTGTTAGTAGGAATGATTTCAAAACCGTTCCTACCGTACCAGAGCAGGAACGATCTATGTTTTAAGCCGTTCCTGCTATTAGTACAGCTGATTTCCTGCTATTAGTACAGCTGATTCCATCAGTTTCTACTGTACTAATAGCAGGAACGGCTTAAAACATAGCCGTTTCTGCTGTGGATTAAAAAAAAAGCAGACAGGGCTGCTGCCGCCGCCCGCGCCCCGCGAGCCGCGAGCAGGGCGCCGCCGCCGCCGCCGCTGTGCCGTCCGCTCGTAGTCACCGCACAGGCCCACCGCCGTCTTCACGTAGGCCGTGCAGCACGCCGCCGTGTCCGCGCTCGCCGACACGGCCACGCAGCCGTCGCCCGGCCCCGCAGCCTTGCCGCGCTGCCTTGGCCCGGCCGCACTGCGCGTCTGTGACCCGTGCACCCGGCCACCGCTGCTACCGCCGCCGCCGAGCTTGGCCTGCGCGTCACCATCCAGCGCCTCGCTGTCCTGCGCGTGGGGAGGAAGGGAGATGCGGAGGGGAGGAGAGATAGCTGAGATTACGGAGGCGACGCTCAGGGAGGATCGAGAGGAGGGACGAAGGCGTGCGCCGGAGTTGTCGTTGAGGATGAAGAACAGCGGCGGTACTCAATCTCAGCAGCGGTCGGCGAGGACGACAGCGGAAATGGCGCGGGCTGAAAATTTCGGCTGGACTTAGAACTTTTCGCCTATCCTACGCTCACGCCTGTGCTTATATGGGTGAAAACTTTAGTAGGAACCTACTACAGGTTAGTAGGAACGGTGGACCCCCAGTGAAGGTTTTTTTTATAAGTTTTATTTCAAATAAAACACATTGCACAAACACATATTTTACGTTTACTTTTATCTTTTTTTCACATATTATACATTTACTTTTATATGTACCTTTGTATAGTATGTTTATTAGTTTATGTACCTTATTTACATTTTTCTATAAAAACTAGAATATTTTATGAGTTTAATTGCATTTTTTGTGATTTACCGTGGAAAAAACTAATAAGACACGGATAGCCTAAAAAATTCACTATATTTGGGGGAGGGGCAGCATATGTCCATTTAGCATCCTTAAAAAAGTTTAGATAAGAAACTCCACAAGATGCCGGCGTTTTTTTCATACGTCTTCCACACTTTGTGTGCATTATGTACGAAGTCACTCTCACCATTCAACTTTTAACGAGATCAATAGTTTGCTTCATCGAATTCACGCGAAGACTTGAGCTTACTCTCGTATAGTATGTTTATTGGTCTAGGTACCTTATTTGCAGTTTTCTGTGAAAACTAGAATATTTCATGAGTTTAATTGTATTTTCCATGATTTACCACAGAAAAAAAACTAATAATACACAGATAGCCTAAAAAATTCACGATATTTGGCGGAGGGGCAACATATATATACATAGCATCCTCAAATAAGTTTGGACAAAAAACTCCACAAGATATCAGCGTTTCTTTCATACGTCTTCCACTCCTTGTGCGGGTTACGTGTGAAGTCACTCTCACTGTCCAACTTTCAACATGATCACTAGTTTGCTTCATCGGATTCACGCGAGGACTCGAGGTTACCCTCGTATAGTATGTTTATTGGTTTAGGTACCTTATTTGCAATTTTCTGTGAAAACTAAAATATTTTATGAATTTAATTGCATTTTTGGTGATTTACCACGGAAAAAACTAATAATACACTGATAGTCTCAAAAATTCACGATATTTGGCCGAGGGGCAACATATGTAAACATAGCATCCTCAAATAAGTTTGGAAAAGAAACTCCACAAGATGACGACGTTTCTTTCATACGTGTTCCACTCCTTGTGCGGGTTACGTGTGAAGTCACTCTCATGATCCAACTTTCAACGTGATCACTAGTTTGCTTCATCGAATTCACGCGAGGACTCGAGGTTATCCTCGTATAGTATGTTTATTGATTTAGGTACCTTATTTGAAATTTTGTGTGAAAACTAGAATATTTTATGAGTTTAATTGCATTTTTAGTGATTTACCATAGAAAAAACTAATAATACACTGATAGTCTCAAAAATTCGCGATATTTGGCGGACGGAAAACATATGTAAGCGTAGCATCCTCAAATAAGTTTAGAGAAGTAACTCCACAGGATGCCGGCGTTTCTTTCATACGTCTACCACTCCTTGTGCGGGTTATGTGTGAAGTCATGTGATCACTAGTTTGCTTCATCAGATTTACACGTGGATTCAAGGTTACCCTCGTATAGTATGTTTATTCGTCTAGGTACCTTATTTGCAATTTTCCGTGAAAATTAGAATATTTTATGAGTTTAATTGCATTTTTCACGATTTATCGTAGAAAAAAATTATAGCAAGCGTGTATTTATTGGGGAGAAATTAGGAGGGGCGGCTCAGAGCGTGATCCGTTTCTGCTAAGTCAATTAGCAGGAACGGTTGAAATATGCGTCGCTCCTACAAATGGCAGGAATTGTCCATCCTACCAAGCGTTCCTGCTAAGGAGCTCAGTAGGAACGGCTCATATTAACAACCGCTCCACACATAGCTGCGGTCGGTGCTATCAGCCGTTTCTGCTAATCCACTTAGCAGGAACGGCTGGTAGCATAGTCTGTTCTTGCTATTTGTAGAGACAGTACATGTTTTCAACCGTTCCTAATAATTCTGAACTAGAAACGATGGATAAGCTCGGGTCCACCCTGAGTATAGCAGGCGCGGATATCTTTCTCAGCCGTTTTTAACCTTTCAAAGACAGCGTTGCTGCTAGCCACTTCTGTAGCAGTGCGTGTGGATAAAATCAGCAGTGCCTGAAAACCTCATGTTGTACCGTACGTCTCCAGAAATACGGTTCATCGCCGCGGCGAAAGTCAAACAATCCGTCGCTGAAGGCTTGCGACTTTGCGAGCTGAACTCACAACTAGTTGTCACAAGGTGCCCCATCAATCCCCGTGCGACTGACATTGCGTCGTTTATCGTCTCCGATTGGAACAACTAGCTCTATCCGGGATAGGTAATTAGGGGGATATTGTCCGCTGGCTTAGAAAGGGTTTCGGGGATGAACGGATGAAGGTCGGCTCGGCCGCCGGTGGCAGCGGGTGCGACAGCGACGAGGCGCGATGCCGGAGGTTGCGCCAGTCGAGCAGTGGTGTAGGGCCAGCGGGCGGTGTCAGCGTGGGGGCGTGGCATGCGGTCGGTTTAACGGAGTGCGGGTCGGCGTGGTTGGTGGGCGGCATGGCAAGGCCGCGACGCGAGGATAGCCGCGGGCGGCGGTGAGCAACGGCGACGGCGGTGGAATAAGAAGAAGACAACGATGATGAAATGGGCTTCGTGGGCCGCTTTGGCGGGCCTAGGACAGTTTAAGGTCTATTCTTAGGTCAATGCAGTCTGGGGAGGCTGGTAGCATTTTGGGCTAAATGGGCTAGATTCGCATTTGGGATTGGCCTGGGGAACCAATATTGGTTAATGCGTTTCTAGGTTTTCGTTGTAATTTATTACTGTAGTTAATAATGCATTCAATTTATTTTTACAGTTACACTGTGACAATAATACTATTTGCTCAAGACCTCTCCTACTGTGTCATGGCCGGACGTACAATCTCACTTCACACGTCAGGTTCTCGATTGCTGCGAATCGGTTTGGACAAAATGCTGTGGTGTTCTGTGGGCATCCGGATTTATTACTATAACACGCTATTTCTTGCAAGATAGTTAATGTGATTTCTTACAAGATAATTCCGGTGATGCACCCCTGGTGCTGTCCACATGCAAGCTTTTGCATGAGGCTCAGGACTTGAGGAATGAGGCACCGAGGCCTCGTTGAAGGCGTTGAAGCAGGCAGCTTCGAGGCAACGAAGCCATGTCGGCAGTCGGCACCCACACCCACCTGCCCCGCCGCTGCGCCATGAATAAAGAAAGCAGGCGGCGCCCCTCGGCCGGCTGGCGACCGAACCCCACGGTCGGTCATCGTCGTCGTGGCTGGCCGAGACGTGCGTGCTCGTGCGCCGCAAGTAGCGCCGGAAAGAACCTCGACCTCGTCGTCGTGCAGGACGGCAGGCTTTGCTTGTGTTTGTGGTGCACTAGTTTCCGTGTACCCGACTGGAGCGCGGAATTGTTGGACCGCCGCAGCCGCGGATACACGGAACGTCCCAGGAAACCGACGGCCGACGCGACGGGACGCTATTGTTCCCGCGTCCCATTCAGCTTTCCGCGCCACCCACGCAAAGAGAGCCGGAGAACGCGGCGGCAGCGGCAAGCAAGCAGCCAAGAACACCGAACACACTTCTCTTCTACAGAGAGTTTTCTCATTCGATCCATGGCGCCTAAGAGCAGATCCACGTCGCCGTCCCCGAGCTGCCGCAGCAGCGGAGAGCAGCAGCCGAGGCTGCGCGGCGTGAGGAAGCGGCCGTGGGGCCGGTACGCGGCGGAGATCCGGGACCCGGCGCAGAAGGCGCGCGTGTGGCTCGGCACCTTCGACACGCCGCAGGAGGCCGCGCGGGCCTACGACGCCGCCGCCAGGGCGCTCCGCGGGCCGCGCGCCGCCACCAACTACCCCAGCGCGAGCGGCGGTGCCAGCGGCGCCCGTCGTCGTCGCTCCGGCGCGGGCGCAGCTCTTGCCGGTGACGAGGGATCAGGAAGAGCGGATCAGCTGCTGCTCGGGCGCGCCGTCGTCGTCGGTGGTCCGACCGGGGCTCGACCTCAACCTGCCACCGCCCCCGGCCGAGATGGTCATGTAGATGTACATGTACATGTAGCTAGACACGGGAATAGTAGTGTCGCAAAAGAGATTTGCCAATGGTTTAATTAATGCGCCATATAGCTCGATCATCAGTGAACTTGCCATGTGTGGAACAAATATGTAAATAACTAGGCAGCAGCTAGTTTTCTGCGCACTCCCGCGATTTGCTACCTTTGCAATGCAAGAATTATCGACGAGCACGGTTTTTTTTTAGCCCACCCATACATTATTCTCAAAATTTGCAATGCGCCACAGCATATTCTATCTTCATCAACTTACACAATGTCAATAATTAAGCCGTGACATAGCCAGCTGCTATTATGCGAAAAAGTTAATAATCCACCATTGATTTCACTTACTTTTCGTCGCAAGATCGGGCATCTAATCTGTTTGCCTATGTAAAACCAGCTCAGTTCTAGGGCACACATCGGCTGCTCTTGAAACCTACGGCTACTTATAAATTTTTATCTCACGAACTACCAAGCATGTTTCGTTCACAATCTTGGATTTCGTGTCACAAAACACAATCTTCTATTATCATCCCACATCTCATATTTTCAAATAGTGCGTAGTATTGTCTAACGCTGAAACCAGCCGTTTCCCTATCCTCCATCCCCTATCCTCCATCCTCTGTCACTATTTCAACTACTCATCTCTCTATCTACAGTGCACGAATTTATGTATACAGTGTATGTGGGATGGATTTTGGGGAGCTGTTGGCTATAGGCTAAAGGGGCAGTTGCAAAACTGCCTTCGTTTTGTTCTCTAAATGGATGTTTGCTCCTATTTATTAGACTTTGCATGTTTGTCCCTATTTTTGAATGTGAAGATGGCCATTGCCCTTGTTTTGTTAAGAGCATGTAACGGTGTTAAACCAATAAGAAAAGGACGAATACGCCCTCGGCCTCCCCTCCTTCCTCCTCCTACCATTGCGAGCAGGCAGCCACGCGCAGGCTAGCACGCTGCCCAGCGCCGGCGGCTCGGCGGGCGCCGCTTCCTCCGCGCCCTCCTCCTCCGCCGCTGCTTTTCCTAGCCAGGCCACCATACCCGCCCGCCCTGTCCACCTCCCCTGCCCCCGCCCCCATGGCCTCGGCTAGCTCGGGCTCAGGCGAGCGCGCTGCCCAGCTCGGAGAGCAGGTAGCCCCACACCGCCGAGCGGGAGGCCGCCTGCAAGCCCCACACCATTTGGACTTCTCATTTTCTTTTGTTTTTAATTTGGTAAAAGCTACTCGCTTTCACGGCGTCACAAATCAAGGGCAGACGGACGATTCACGTTCAAATAATAGGGACAAACATGAAAACTCTAAAAAAGAATAACAAACGTACAATTAGAGTTAAATACGAGGGCATGTATGCAATTTTCCCTTACCTAAATAGTTAAAGTTCCAAGGATACCGGCCAAACACTCGCTTTGAACCAGCACAACACTTCTCCTTAACCCCACCATAAGTGGAACCGTAAAAGCCAGGCCAGGAGGTGGTGTTTGAATACAGGGAAATGGGGGTTGGGATAGGAATACGAGAGGTGGGATATGTTTTATCCTATGTTTGTTTGGTGGGATAGAATAACAGATGTGAGTGTTTATAGAATGGGATGGTGGGATATCCCAATGCCAAACCCAGTGCCATCCAGGGCTGCGAGGTGTCTGGAAATGGAACGGCGAATTCTGGAGTTCATCGATGGCTCAGCTCAGGTCGTGGCATCCGGCGCCGTCCTGTGTGACCGCGGCGTGACTCCGGCCGTCCCTCCCGTACGCCGACGCCGAGTATACTTAGTATAAAAAACAAAAGAAAAATCCAGGAGTGATCCGGCGGCGCGCCGCGGAGTCGGCGCCGCCTGCCAACGGCAACGAGGCCCACGCACGCTGGCGGCGGCCCCGGCCGAGAGGTGCGCGCGCGGGCCCACCTGTAGATTCCGCACGGCCCGAGCACGGCGCACCGACGGCTCGACAACGTCCCACGCCGCGCCGCGCTGGCGGACGGAGTCAAAGAGTCAGACCTCGCCTCCCTTCCCGCGTGGGCCCACCGCCACCACCCCGCCGCGCCCTCCCTGCTCTTCTGCTTCTGCTTGTGCATATAAAAATTCGTGCGTGCACCGCAGCCCAAGAGCCCCAGCGTGTCCCAACCTCGAACGCCGTCGAACCAGCAGCAAGCCAAGATCCATCGATCGACCGGCCATGGCGCCAAGAAGAAGCTCGACGCCGCCGCCCGCGACCACCACCACCACCAGCAGCAGCAGCAGCGACGACGGCGTCAGCGGCGCCGACCGCGCCGCGCCGGAGCCGCAGCAGCCTCGGCTGCGCGGCGTGCGGAAGCGGCCGTGGGGCCGGTACGCGGCGGAGATCCGGGACCCGGCGCGGAGGGCGCGGGTGTGGCTGGGCACCTTCGACACGCCCGAGGCCGCCGCGCGCGCCTACGACGCCGCCGCGCGCCGGCTCCGCGGGCCCGGCGCCGCCACCAACTACCCGCCGGCCGTGGAGGAGGGTGGCGGCGAGGAGGGGTCCGGGCGGGACTCGCCGGCCGAGCGGAGCTCCTGCGGCTGCTCACGGTGGCCGCCGCCGCCGCCGTCGTCGCCCGCGGTGGGCGGAGCGGGACTGCTCGGGCTGGACCTCAACCTGCCCCCGCCGGCCGAGATGCTGTGCTAGTGAAGTTGTGGTGTCCTCGCGAGTAGCGACTACCCGCCCAAGAGATCAGCGAAATGGTTACTGGCTGTAGCAGCTCGTCAAGGTGCCGTCATCAGGCAGCTAGTTAGCTAGCTCTGTGTAATAGGACTATAGGAGTAACAAGTGCAAATTACTAGGCAGACGATGTTATTAGTTTGTGTTTTTTTTAATAATGTTGTTAGTTCGTGTTTGTGTAGTAGCTAATTAATTAACCAGCAATTGCAAGAGCGAGGAAAATCAATAATGCTTGCTTGCCCTTGCCCCAGCTGTTTAATCTCTCATGTGATGCATTTATTTATATTTTTTTAATAAGAAAAGAAGAAGATATGTACTGCGTATATCTCATCCGCAGTTGCAAACTTGCATTGCGTACGATCTCGAGCATGCACACAATTTTGAGAGTTGAGAGCGTCGTGCCACAAGATCCGTAGCCTGTATATATAAGGTTGACGACGTCAACACGCGTCGCCACGCCTACGAATAATCCCAGAGTACAGAGCTGTTGGCCTCAGCAAGGAGGCAAGGACCGTGAGTCCGTGACATGTATATGGCCACAGGGAGGGGAGAGATCATGCGACCAAGGAGGCGTGGGCTCCGCTACAGTTCCCGGAATCTCTCCGTCTCGGCCGCGGCGGCACGCAGGCAGCAACAGCAAACCCGCGGGCGGCGGCGTCACGCGCGCGAGCTGGGTGCCCGAGGCCGACCGAAGACGCGGCGCGCCCACGGCGGCGGCACGTTCGCCCTGTCCTGGCAAAGTACGCCGAGGCTTCGAGGCAACGGACGGCGCGCCCGCGTCGGCATGGCATGGGGCCCCGCCGGCCCGGGCGGAGACGGAATAAAAGAAACCGCAAAAGGGGTGCACGCCTGCCTGTGTACGCACGCCACGCGACGGGACGGGGGACCCGGCACGGCGGCACCCCCACCGCCGCCCAGGCCATGACAGCGGCGTGAGGTGCCGGCGCCGCCCGCCGACGCGTCCTCTCCACCAACCGCCCGCCCGCCCGCGCGCCCCTGGTTTTATAAAAGTCCGCCGCCGACCCGTTCCGTGCGCGCCGCCCCGCCACCGGCCACCTGCATAATATATTCCCTCGCGCTCTGTTTTTTTTTTTTTCTCTATTCTCGGCTTCTCGCCACGTCGCCGTGACTGGGAAAAAAGGGTTTTGGTTGCAGGTATCACTGCAGACTGCGTACAGTACAGTACTGCCTACGTACATCCCGTATGAAAGCGGTCTGCTGGGAGCCTGGGATGCAGCTGCTACTGTTTCCACGCGACCAGTCGACCACGACGCTGGCCGCCTCTTCTTGATTGGACCATCGAGCCTACGAGTTTTGAGCCGTGCTTGGCATGCCAAACAGCACACGTATTCACCTCCTAGCTACCAAGTCGTTTTCATTCCACGCGTATATATAATAAATCTACTTGCGGGAAATGTGGCTCTTTCTAAAAACGGAGACGTGGTTCTTGTAGTTAAGCAGGAAGGTTGTATTTGTTTCCCAAGCTATTCGACTTACAGGGAGACAAAAGGGCGGTCATTGATCAACCCAACGAGGTTAGATTTCTGTATTTTGGACCGTGGACTGCTGAACGATGAGACTGTCTCCTTCAGCTAGGAATGGCAACGGGTAAATACCCATAGGGTATTACAATTCTATACCTGCACCGGCGAACAAAAATCATACCCGCTGCAATATCCATATCCGCTCGCGGGTATAAAATTGTACCCATACCCGTACCCGCGTGGATAAAGATACTCGTCGGGTAAGCTATACCCGGTTAAACACCCACTACGCACATGTTTAAATAGCACAAATATAATAAACAATGGCATAGTTAAAATAATAAATCACTAAACATAAGTAAATAAATTGGAGACAATAATAAATGATATTGGAACATGTAAGTTGACCATATATTCGCTTAATATACACTCATATTTGTTTAATTATGTAGAATAAACGTATGATTGGGCCGGGTATAAATTACCCATGGGTACGCGGGTATGGATAGTATGCACCTATACCCGTACCCGCGTACCCGACGGGTATAGGATTGTGCCCATTAACGTACCCGCGGGTGGAGAAGTCTTTCCATACCCGCCCTTATATCGGATAAAACCCGTCGGGTATTCGGGTATTCGGGTTTCGGGTAACCATTGCCATCTCTACCTCCAGCAGAGTGTCTTGACCGTATGTAGTAAGAAACGACACTGCAGCTACACTGTAAATAGATTTGCTGGAAACATCCTGAGACCTCTTTGAATCAGTAAGATTTAAGAGCATGCTTGGTTTGCTATTTTTGTTAACATTACTGTACATAGAAAAAGATGTCAAAATATGTGTGTGGGGGGGGGGGGGAGGGGACCCAACCAGTTGAGACCTCCTCTAAGGCTGGAGCCAGCGGCTCCTTCATCCGGCCTCCCCTATACACTGTAGCGCACTGTGCGCCACTGTTTCGGTACCGTAGACAGAAAAAAAATTAGTTGAAATAGTGATAGGAGATAGGAAATGAGAGAATGGTTGGGTTCAGCCTAAGCTCGCATGAACCCAACCTACAGCATGCTTGAAAGCCTACGGAGGCAGGAGCAGTGGCGGACCAACGCCCAGCCACAGCCTAGGCGGTTGCCTGGGCTCCTGTCGCATAAACATCATTAAAAATTACATATCCAACTAAATAGCTTTGCTTATAAAGCTGTTTTAGGGAAATAATTTATATATCTAATTAGCTAGCTTAGATTTTGCCCAGGCTTCATGTTATTTGTGGTCCGCCACTATACAGTGGTGTTTGGTTCATTGGACATTTTTGGATTCTAAATGATACACATTATCTAAGAAATGAATATAGGATTGATGAACAGTGTATTATATCTTGTGGCACAAAATCTAAAAAAAAATATGAGGAGTGTTTGGTTTCTTGTGAGATAAATTTATCTAAAATCCCATTATCCATGGTGAACCAACGCCCTAGTGACAGAATGCATATGGGTGTGTTAATTAAACGTTGTATGTGTGGTAAAAAACAAGTTATTATACAGTAGAATCAAACAGAAAGAGAGAATATAAAACTGTCACTAAGGGGGTTGGGTATATGGATTGTCTATAGTACAAAACGATACTATAGTATTGCTGTAGCCAGAGTGTGAGGTAGTTAGAACAGTGATAGGTAAAAATAGATAAATATTTTGTTGAAAAAGGTTAAGGTGCCTGGGAGTAAACCACGCGCTATTGTTCAACCTACAGTGACCTCAAGCTCCACTCAACATCCTACGGCCTTGTTCGGTTAGAAAAAGAATAAAAAAATTTAAAAAAATTAATCTCTTTTTATTTAAATTTGACCAGTAGAATTAAGTCCCTGCTTATTTTCTCCAAAACCAGGAGACCGAACGAAACCGTAGCGTTAGCCATCGATCCGACGGCTGGGCGGGCAACGTACGCGGCCGCGTCGCCCGCCAGCCACGCGACGGCACCGCCCCGGCCAAGCCAAGCAGCCAGCGCAGAGCAGACAGGGCAGCTCAGCTCACGCGCACGAGAGCGAGACGAGAGACGGACGGCTCCGGAAGGAAACCGACGGCACGAGCCGCCGAAGAAACGCGCTGCGGGGCGGCGCCCTGGGCCCCACGCCCCACGCCCGGTCCACAGTCAGAGAAGACCTCGCCTTCCCGCCGCCCTCCTCTCCTCTCCCGCGTGGCGGCGTGGGCGTGGGCGGTCGGCAGTGGGACCCGCGCCTCACCCTGTCACTGTCACCGTCAGCATCACCCACCGTCCCGCCGCCCCCCACCCCTGTATATATCCCCGCGCGGGGCCAGCGGCATTCCCATCCCATTCTCCACAAGCTCGAGCTCCTTCCTCCACGGCAAGCAAAGAGAACGTGCTAGAAGGCACACAAGGGCAGCGAGCAAGCGCAAGGCGACAGCAGCCAGTTCGACTCGTCCACCCAAACCCAACCATGGCGCCCAAGAAGTCGTCGAACTCGCCGGCCGGGAGCCTCACCAGCGGCGGCGGCAGCAGCAGCGACGGCAGCGGCGCGGAGCGGCAGCAGCAGCCCCGGCTGCGCGGCGTGCGGAAGCGGCCGTGGGGCCGGTACGCGGCGGAGATCCGCGACCCGGCGCGCAAGGCGCGGGTGTGGCTCGGCACCTTCGACACGCCCGAGGCCGCCGCGCGCGCCTACGACGCCGCCGCGCGCAGGCTCCGCGGGCCCGGCGCCACCACCAACTACCCCCCGGCCGCCGCGGGGGCGGTGGAGAGCGGGAGCGGCGTGGCGTCGTCGTCGTCGGAGGAGGAGCCGGCCTCCGCGTCGGCGGCGTCCTCCTCGTGCGGCTCCCGGGACGACTCGGTGGCGCCGTCGCTGGACCTCAGCCTGGCGCTCCCGGCGACGGTGGCGGCGGTGAGCGTCGCCGTGGCGCCGGCGCTGCTGCAGCTCCTGCCGGTGAAGAGCGAGGAAGGGGAGGGGACGAGCTACTCGGCGTCCTCCGGGGCGTTCGGGTTCGACGCGGCCGCGCCGGTTGCGCTGGGCCTCCGGCTCGACCTCAACCTGGCGCCGCCGGCCGAGATGGTGATGTAGCGGAAGGTTCATTAGCTGTTAGCTCGTCGGCCCAGCAGGCCGGTGGTGTGAATAGGCAGGCAGGCTGCAGATTTGGGGCGTGCGTTCGTGCGCGCGCAAGAACCCACATTTCCTCTTTTGCTCGTTTCTTTGGTGTTTGTACTGACGGATTTGCGTCGCGCAATAATCAAGCAATGCAAATGATCTCTGGATAGTTTAGAACAAAAGCTGATCTCTCTCTCTCTCTCTCTCTCTCTCTCTCTCTCCGATGTTGCCGCGGCCTGAAACTCCCAACGGTTCAGTGGAACGCCTGAATCCAGTACTGTCTGAATCGAAACGTGGAAGCGTAGCGTGGCACAGCCGCACAGGAACGATGACGTCGCCCCCGGCCGGCCCGGGCACTTGGACGAGCTGGTAGACGACGACGCTCTGGGTCTGGGACTCGGGGGCCGTCCTTCACGCGAGGTCCCGTCATCATGTACTAGCAGGTGCGAGCCCGCGGCGGCGGGCAGGGCAGGGCGGGCACGCGGCACGCCGAGGTTTCGAGGCAACCACTCTCGCTCCCCATGTCGGCAGCTGTCCTGGACGGAGTCACGGAGGAATAAAATAAAACAAAAACAAGCGGCAAGTGGCGGCCGGTGGCGAGGCCGTGCGCGCACGGCACCGCCCACGGGTGACCGCGCGCGTCGTGGCGGCTGCTCACGGGGTGTCCCATCCCACCCGAGTCGCGCGTGGGAGGAGGAGAGACCGGCGGGAGGAAGCGCCGCCCCCCGACCGGCGCGCAGCAGAGGAAGAGGACCGGTGCGGGAGGTGGAGGAAGGCGTCCGCCGGCGGCGGATGGCTGCTGTGCGGTGGAGAGGAGAAAGGAGCGGCGTGTGGGGGCCGGGGAGTGGGATTGGGGAAGACAGGGAAAGGAGAGGGTAGGTAGGAAAAATAAATAAAATATTGTGTTTGTTTGTATACAGTGGGATGCATAGAGTTACGTCAGTTTACGAGATTGATGGTTGTAATTTAAAATCTTACTAACTAGATAGAGTATTCTCTTTTAGAGTGAGGGTTAGGCTATCCGCAGTGGGGGACTGTAAAGTCCCCCTAAATCTTTGAGGGTTAACCCTCACCCTGCAGCGGCCGACTCTATGCTTGACTGCACAATGGCCGAGGCACCCTCTAACCCCAAAGGCAGCGTCGGTACGGGCTCTCCCTATCCCCTCTCTCTCCTCCAGCGTGGACAACGGACGACGCTGGCGCGCAGAGCCGGACTCGGACGGGAAGGGAGGCCATGGGGCCGACGAGACGGAGGAAGCGGCCGCCATCGCGACGACGAGGTGGGCGCGGCGCCTAGGAGAAGGCGCAGCCGGCACGGCGGTGAGGGGAGGTCGCCGGCGTGGGAGAAGATCCGGGCGCGGCGGGGTGGACGATGCCCGGGACTCCGGGAGAAGGCGGACGGCTTGGAGATGGTGCGGCGGGGAACAGTTGGGCACTGCCGGAGGGGAGGTGAGCGGGGTTGAGCGCGGCGAGGCGGACAGAAGAAGAACGCCGCCGGTGGAGTGCTCGCCCCGCCATGGTCGCCGGTGCCGCTCCGTCCCCGCGCCAGATCCACGCGAGGTGGAGAGGACAGAGGAAGCGCGGCCATGGCGGCCATGGGGCCCGAGGAGGCCCAAATCTGGCCTGGAGAGGCGGGGCCGCGGTCGACCATGGCAACGGCGTGGAGAGAAGGCGAGGCCGCGGCCGGCCTTGGCGGCGGCGTGGAGGGGAGGCAGGGCCGCGGCCGGCCTTGGTGGCGGAGTGGAGAGGAGGCGGGGCCTCACCCGACTGCCGGCGTGGAGGCGGGGGAAGAGGATGGGGTGGCCCGGCGGAGTGCGAGGCGGGGAGGAGCGCCGGCGGCGGTAGGGTGGCGAGCCGATGAAGATGCCTGAGGGAGGACCGGAGGAGGAAGGGGAAAGGAGGTGGGTGGTAGGCCCCTAGGTGTGTTAATATATATATTGATATAAAAATGTGATAGTTGGTATAGGATTGAGATATAGGATAAGTATGGCTGCGGAGGATTGTGATATAGGGTAGAGAATCTGGCTGACCAGGACAGAATATTTCTTTTAAGGTAGAGAAATAGAGTGAGATAAGTGCGGATAGCCTTATAGAGTTATATTAGGCTGTCCACACTCGTGGACGCTATATGGGATGCAGTCCCCATATAGCGTCAACGAGGGGTGCGGCAGGGAGCGGCAAACGGCACGACATCGTTCCCGAGGCAGGCGCGGACGCCAGATTCCGCGTCTCTTGCGTGCGACGCCAAACCCCCCTCTCTCCTCCACGTTGGGCATCAACGGCCGGGCGTGGGCGCCATCACACGGAAGAGCGGCGGCGGCATCACCGGCAGCGAGGAGACGGCCGGCGGGCGCGGACGAGATGCTCGAGGCCCTCCATGGCCGGGCGGCGACGGCCGATGTTGGAGCGCAGAGACGAGACCGAGGGGAGACAGCCGATGTTGGAGCGCAGAGACGAGATGGGGCGCTCTGCGCGCCGGCGAGGAGCCAGGCCCAGATCCGGCGGGGGAGACAGCCGGCGTGGGCGGAGCGGAGGAGGCATCACCGGTGAGCACCGCTGGGGGAGATGGCGACGAGGAGACGGACCGGCGACGACGATGAGGAGGCGAACCGACGACGACGAGGACGCGGATAGGGATGACGGCAGCCCAGATCCGCGACGCATGGCCGGCGGCAGCATAGATCCGCTTCCCATGGCGCGGCAGAAGCGAAGCGCGTCCGGCAATGCACTGGGGAGGTGAGGCACGCGGCGTCGGGTGCATGGCCGGCGGCGGTGGGCTTGCTTCACGCCTGTGCCATGTCGCGTGGAGGAGGACGAGGAGGAGAGACCGGCGGCGACGTGGAGGGTCGCCGCGGCTCCCTCAGCCGGCGGCGATGAGGAAGGCCGGCGCGGCTCCCTCCTTCGACGGCCGACGCGGAGGGCCGGTGCAGCGGGCGGAGAGGAAGAGGGCGAGGCGTCCGGCGGCGACGTGGAGGGCCACCGAGGACGGCCGGAGGGAGCTTGAGGCCGACGGCGGACGGAGCTCGAGGCCGGCGGCGGTGGAGCCTCGAGACCGGTGGCGGAGGGAGCTCGATGCCGGCGGATTGGTCTGGATCCATCGAGAGGGAGGAGAGAGGGGGAAGGAAAGAGAGAAAAGAAGGGTATAGGGTAAAAATGGGGTAAAAGTATTAAAATAGTGTGGTAGTTGGTATAGGGTGGGAGATATAGTGTTGTATGAGTATGGAGGATTATTGACTGTATTTCAAAACTGTGATGACTAGATGGAATATTCTTTTAGAGCGGGTGGATAGAATCACACGAGTGTGGACAGCCTCAGGGTAAGGGCCGCGAGGAATGAAAAATCAAGTTTGTATTTTCAAAGCCAGGTTGAGGTATGCCTCTAGTGCAAGGTAAGCGCATCAATTTGTGCATTCTGCCAATTCAACACTGATCTTGTACAAAGTTATTACCAGTCGTTACAATTATCGTCTCAGAAAAAGATTGTGCATCGGCACAACCAAGCTTTTCTGGTAGTATTATGGATCAGCCTCATCGTAGATGGTACAGGGAAAGCTGTCCATGCTTCCAATCACGCCTGTAGCTTGTAGTGACACGAATGCATATATGTTGGGTTAGATTTTTACAATAAACTACACCGCAGGCAGCAATTGGTCACAAAACGTCGTATGCGTGGCATAAAATAAAAAGAACCAAATATCGTACGGGTAGGGGTGATAATGGGTCATCATCCCAATGTTTTTCACAATCTAATAAGCGCTTTGTGTTTTTTGCATAAAAATAAATAGAAATTTAATCCGGTTCTTTAGTCCAATCTTTAAAATTTTTAGACAAAATTGAGGGCTCTTCTATATAGCCCTGCATTTAGGTACATTTTCGAATTAAAAAAAGAGGAAAGAGAAATGTACGCTCGGAGCTTCGGAGACCAGCCTTGAGTGACCTCAAGCCCCACTCACCCAACCACCGATCCCGAAGCGTCAGCCATTGATCCGACGGCTGCGCGCGCAACGTACGCGGCCTCGTGCCCCGGAAGGAAGCCGACGGCACGAGCCGCCGAAGAAACGCGCTGCGGGGGTGGCGCCCCGGGCCCCACGACCCACGCCCCACGCCCGGTCCGCGTGGGCCCCCACCTCACCCTGTCACCGTCAGCGTCACCCACCATCCCGCTCCCGCTCTCGCTCCCGCTGCCCCCCTCCCCTCCTCTCCCCTGTATATAATCATCCCCGCGCGTGGCCAGCGGCATTCCCATCGCATCCACCCTTGCCATCCATCCCCCACAAGCTCGAGCTCCACCCTCCCACGGCGGGCAGGCAAAGAGAACGTAGAAGGCACACAAGGGCGGCGAGCGGGTGCAAAGGCGATAACAGCAGCCAGTTCGGTTCGGTTCGATTCGTCCACCCAAACCCAACCAACCATGGCGCCCAAGAGGTCGTCGAACTCGCCGGCCGGGAGCACCAGCGGCGGCAGCAGCAGCAGCGACGGCAGCGGCGTCGAGCAGCCCCGGCTGCGCGGCGTGCGGAAGCGGCCGTGGGGCCGGTACGCGGCGGAGATCCGCGACCCGGCGCGCAAGGCGCGGGTGTGGCTGGGCACCTTCGACACGCCCGAGGCGGCCGCGCGCGCCTACGACGCCGCCGCGCGCAGGCTCCGCGGGCCCGGCGCCACCACCAACTACCCCGCCGCGAGCTGGAGCGGCGTGGCGTCGTCGTCGTCGTCAGAGGAGCCGGCCTCCGCGTCCGCGTCGTCCTCCTGCGGCTCCCGGGACGACTCGGTGGCCGTGGCGGCGGCGTCCGTCCTCGCGCCGTCGCTGGACCTCAGCCTGGCGCTCCCGGCGACGGTGGCGCCGGCGCTGCTGCAGCTCCTGCCGGTGAAGAGCGAGGAGGAGGAGGGGGAGCGGAACTCGGGGTCCTCGTCCTCTGGGGCGTTCGGGTTCGACGCGGCCGCGCCGGTTGCGCTGGGCCTGCGGCTCGACCTCAACCTGGCGCCGCCGGCCGAGATGGTGATGTAGCGGCGGAAGGTTCATTAGCTGTTAGCTCGTCGGCCCAGCTCCAGCAGGTGGTGTGTGTGTGTGTGTGTGAATAGGCAGGCAGGCAAGCTGCAGTCAGATTTGGGGTGTGCGTGTGCGCGCAGAACCCCTCCCTTTGTCTTTCGTTCGTTTATTTGCGTTTGCACTGAGACGGATTTGCGTCTTGCAATGCAAATGATCTGGAATAGTTAGAACAAAAGCAAGCTGTGATATCTCCCATGTTGCCGCGGCCTGAAGGCTGAAACTCCCAGCGGTTCACTGAAACGTCTGAATCGAGGCGTAGCGTGGGGACGGTCCCCGACTCCACCGGCCACGGATGCGGCTCTGGGGCGGGTGATTGATCACGCCGTCCGTCACGCGAGGTATAATAATAATCGCGGCAGCGGCGGCGGGCAGAGCTGGGCGGGGGCGGGCGCGCCGAGGTTTCGAGGCAACCACGCTCCCATGTCGGCAGCTGTACCTGGACGGAGGAATTAAAAAAAAAAAAAACAAGCGGCAAGTGGTGGCCGGTGCGGGTCAGCGCGCGTCGTGGCGGCTGCCCACGGGGTGTCCCACCCGAGTCGCCGCTGGGAAAGTTGCTTTCGTTTGGGGGCGCAGCGCCACGGGCGTGGGGGCAGCTCCAACCAACGGCTCGACAGCAGAGTCGTCGGCGGCAACCCGCACGCGGGGGTGCGCCCGTGCGCTGCGGCTCCCGCCGCCTGGTTTTATTCCCCGCTCCCTCTTCTGTTTCCTTTCTTTCCTTTTTTCCCAGTTGTCTCCGTGCGCGGCTGGCGCGCCACCGGCCGCTTTGCCTGGCACCGGCCTGAGCCCTGTTCATGGTCACGGCTGCCGCTGGGGGCAAGTTGTGTGCAGCCGCGTGCCGCAGATGCACCGAGCAGCTTTCAAGTACTGTAAACGGTAAGATGTGCATGCAGCCTGGAGGTTTCAGCCTCAGGAATTGATCCGAAGAGAAAAGAGTAGCAGACTGTGTCACCGCAAATTTACTCAAGTAGTGTTATAATAAGGAAAGCTTCGCTCCGTTGTATTTCCTTTGTCTCAAATTATAAAAGTTCTACAGGTTGATTGGTTCGATGCCAAAAATTGCCAAGCTAAAATTTTAGCAAGTCAAATGGGCTAGCCAAAGTTTTGATATGGGTAATTTTGGCACCAAAAATAGATTCTTAGACCTTAACTAGATTCATTCATTTTTTCTATATATGTGTATTTAATATGTGTCTATATTCATCAATATTCTTATAAATATGGACAAATAAAAAATATGGCTAGAATTCCTTGCAATTTGGGATTGAGGGAGTTTTTTTTTTTCATAAAACTCCGCTGTATTTAAATCTGGTCTAGCTGATAGAGCATTAGAAGGATATACCCTTTGTCTTTAAATATTTAGCCTCTCTTTGTTGTAAGCTTAGTCCTTGGCTAGCGTAGCGTAGTATGGAAATTCTGGTGATGTTTCCTTTTATAAAGAAGCTTTATTAAACCTTTCAAAAAACAATACATCGAGTTGATCAAAGTTCTTAAAAAATATTTTCAGCCTCGATTTAGCAACAAGCACACAACCTAAAACTAAAAAAGAGCAAATAAAAGAATGAGGGAAAGCCGGTGATGTAGAACCTTCTCTGCTTAGGGCGTCTCTAGTTATTGAGACTAGATAGATGTGCTCTCTCTGCTGCATAGACTAAAAAAGTGAAGTGGTCAAATTTAATATCAAAAAAATTAAACAATCTTTAAATTAGGATGGAGGAAGTATAATTATTTGAAGCCTTAAATTCATATCGCTTGGCTCTTTTTACCCTTTCTCACAAACAGTTTAAGAAATGAGAGAAATGCATCGTAGCTCTCTTGACTTGTCAGGTGGTGTCAAATAGGTCAATCACCTTTGAAACTGCAGTTTTAGGTACACGAATTTTTCAAGTCATTCACCACAGGTCCATATCTCTTCGTTTTATGTTTTTTTTTTCATTTAGCCCTCTAGATTTTTTTTTTCTCTTCTCCCACCTAGCTCCCTCGTCGTCCTCTTCCCTCACTGGCATGGCCGCACGCCACGCAGCCATGGCCGCCTGCCAAGGCCGGGCACGCGGCGCCCTATCCCCTGGCTCCCTTCGCCGTTAAGCAAAGTGGAGGCCGTCTCCTTCCTCGTCTGCTCATTCTCGTCCCTGCTCCCTCCGCTCACGCCCTCTCCTCCCTCACCCTCGCGCACGTGGCCGTCGGCCGCCATTGGAGCGCCCGCGCGAGCTTGCATCCCGGCCACCTCCGGCCTTCTCCCTCAAATCCGCCACCCGCACCACACTCACATGACCAAGCTCCACCTCTCCTCCCATTCCCAGACCGCCTCTAGCGCCCCTAGGGCCCTTCCCCAACCACGCCGCCCACCATGGCGACCACGCCGAGCTTGACCTCACCGCGGAGGACCACCCTTCGGACTCTCTCCCACATCGAGGCCTCAACCTATGGATTCACCTACTTCTCGCGTAGCTCACGCGCTCGACCGCGGCCTCCTCCCTCATCGGTGCCGTGAGATCAAGCCACGACGGTCAAGCTCTGTCGCGGTTCACCGCTGATTCACCGCTGTGCCCTTGCTGTCCTCTCCATATCGCGCGACGATACCTAGGGGGAAGGGTTCCCTATCGCCGGGAACATCTTCCCAAAGTTACCCTGGCCGCTCCGCGGCCTCCACGCCGCCGGCGCAAGCCACCGATCCCTCTCCCCTGCGCACGAACAGAGGTTGAAGAAGAAGGTCGATTCAGCCGCCGCCGAGCAGGACGCAGCACCGCACAGTCTGCAGCACCGCCGCAGCGGCCCCACACCCAGGAAGCCCCACGCTACGGCAGCCTCGAGGGCCACGCGCGCGGTCGGGCAGCCCCGTGCTCTGGCACCCGCGCGCGCTGTTGATGGGAATGCCAGCTCCTCAGCTCCCTCCGCGCCGGGGACGGAGACCATGGTCAAGGCTTCGCGCGTGGCCGGGTCTCTGCAGGAGTGGCGCCACAGCGGCACCAGAGAGGAGAGGCAGAAAGGGCGCGTCGTTCGCTGCGGCGGCGGCTACTAGGGCAGCAGCGGTGTTGGGGTATGACTCCGCGAGCTACGCGCAGCCGGAGGAGGCGGACGCGCCGGCTCTGGAAGAGGTTGTGGCGAGGCGGCAGGTCTGGAGGAACCGGCGGCAGGCAGGGGCAGCTTCGCCGCCTGACGAGGCCGCAGTCTGTCAGGCGGGAAGGGTGCGCGCGGCCGGCGGGTGTTGGCGTCTCTTAGCCTTAACAGGTTTTACTCTGCAAGCGCACGGAGACCACTGTAGCCTTTCACCCAGAGTATTCCGAGTATCATATTTGTCCATAGGGAAGCGGCCGGCAAGAGAGTATAATTGGATAAACTCAAACCAAAAGATCCGTAAACTTAAATAAATGGACCAACTAATATCTAGACAGGGGTAAGCCAAATAAAGATAGGTGTATGGTGTAGAAGTAAATAAACTACCTAGGATACACGTAGAAAGGTATAGTTGCCTGGGAGGACAACGAGTGAGATAAAGTTCCCAAACTCTATTCTATTCGGCTGCAAACACTATATCGTGGTTAACTAAGAAACTCAAGTAAACAAGTCAGAGTCTCGCGTCGAGCGAAATTCCGGTGCCTCGAGGGGTCAGGGGGTAGATAGTAGACCACCGAAAGAGACCCGGCTAACGCCTACGGGCCTACCGAACGAACGGGCCTGGGATACACAGGCACACCACATGCTGTCACCGAGTGGGGCTACCAAGCAAATTTGTGTGGATAGGCTGGTACGCTATACTAGTGCTCAAACGCTTTCACCACGAAAGTGATTGAGCACTAAAGCTCGCCCTTAATTAGAGGGTGAGAGCTAACCTGATTCCTAGATCCAAGTCTAAGAGAGGCTTATAGCACCGGCAAGAATAACAAGACTTGAACAACTAAGGTAACCACAGTCTAAGCCTAGCAAGTATGCAAAGAAAGGTACACCACACTTGCAGGAGATAGAAATAAAGTAAAGTAAATAAATTATACTTGAGATAAAAAGAGTACAAAGATACAAGGGCTTTTACCGCAGACTCAGAGGAATCTCCGAGAACTCCGAGGCAAAGCTCGACTCACTCTAACTCCCAGGACTATCCTAACTACTAAGATATGGAAAAGAGACTCTCTAAGGTAGAATGTGACTCTCTAAACTTTTCCACCCCTTACAAATGAGCTCTCAGGGCCTATTTGTAGCCTATGCAAGTAAGGGGGGGTACTTGTAGGTGGCAAAGGTCGGTGGGAGGCCAAAGTCGGTGGTCGGCCGACCTTGGGGGGAGGTCAGCCGACCTTGGCCAAGGTCGGGTGACCCTCCGATCCACCGACATACATCATCCATCGGCTGGGATTGCTTCCTCAAGGCGGTCGACAGTTGATTCCATTGATGCATGTGGAAAATGTTTCCGAGGGAAGGTCGGCCGACCTTACGGAAGGTCGGGCGACCACCCGATCCACCGCCTCAGCCATCTAACGGCTTGATCTTGCTTCCCCATGTCGGTTTATGGTTGGAATGACGGTTGCATGCGGAATATTCCTCCGAGGTAGGGTCGGCCGACCTTAGGGAAGGTCGGGCGACCCACGTGTCAGCCCTAGATTTGCTGCATCGCTTTTCCCTTGGATTGGTGATGTCATTGATCCGCTCTTTCGGCCCTTGGATACATCGAATGCTTGTTTTAATGGTTGGATCTTCATTGAGTTGTGTTTCTTTGTGTGTAGGATCGATGAGGTGGCGTTTGGACTCGGTCAGAGGTCGGGCGACCTGGGCACAGGGTTGGGCGACCTGGCCCAAGGTCGGGCGACCCTGGTGGAGGTTGGGCAACCCAGCCAAAGGTCGGGCGACCCTGGCATTTCCACCATTGTTGCTCATCTTTGTTCCTTGACATGTTTTCACCTTTTTAATGTGTATTTTTGATACCTGCATCCAAATATCCATGTACATCTTGTGGAACTCATTAGTAATAGGAGTTAGTCCAATTTTAGTCACATGTTTTGCTTCATTTGGTTGGTAATTGACGGTTGATATCGTGAGATTACGACCGTTAACACCCCCAAGCTTAAACTTTTGCTCGTCCTCGAGCAAAGCTAAGACTGAATGTGGATCAGGAGTTGCTGCAATATCGAAGATGAAGAGAAATTCTTATACATGACTCCATACTCAAGCTTTTGTTCCAAGTACTGAAATAATTGAAGTTTACCTTGTGTAATACATTTGGTGCATCTTTTTGCTTACCTTGCCTTGGGCGGTTGAAGACAGAACGACTTTGTTGTAGGATTGATTCTAACTCATTCTTTTTGGATGTACTTCTCAGGTGCTTTCAAGATTTTCAAAACAAAAGGAGCTCTCCAAGGTGCTCTCGATCGCTCAGAAGTGTTTCCTCATCAAGGGCCATGATTTTCGCCAATATTATCCTACGCTAAGGCCTTTGTGGAGCTTTAGGTGGGGTAGAATGTGGCACACTTAGAATATTTATTTTACTAAGCCAAAGATTGGATCAAAGAGTGTACTTTATCACATCTTCTATTTGATCACTGAAGTATGAGTGGTGGCACTGAATGTCTCCTTCGCTTGATTGTCATCCCTTGTAGCCTTTTAAGGATTTAGAGGGGATATGGAGCTTTTGTTTATTTTTGCCATGCTTGAACTTGCAAGCTTTTTTTCATTTTGCCGTGATTTTGCACGCATTTTTCTTTCTTTTTGCCATGCTTTTGCATGCTCTCTTTTTTTTTAGCTCCATACCCTTGCTCCTTTGGATTTGAAGGCTAAGGGAATATGAGAAGTATTTGAAGACTTTTTGGTGGATGCAAAGTCCGGAGTGGATCACTTGCATCAACAGAAGGTGATATTTCTACTCAATGAGACTCAAAATTTGACAAAGCTCAAAACATTTCTAAGTAGCTCTTTATAGTTTTTGGCTCTGGTAGAAATTTATAACAAGGGGAGTTATATTTTATCATTTTCAAAATGAAAACCTGAGATATTCATCTTACTAAAAACATGAAAGATTCAAACCACATTTAAGTCATATCATCATCTTCCAACAACTTAGGCTCGTTATTACAAATGGCATCCACATGGTAGAACTTTGGTTCACTTTTTTTATTCACAAATTCAAAACTAAGCTAAGCATAAGTCACGTGCAAGAATTAAATCATTCACTTGATAGAGCAACTATTCATCATGTCCAAAATGAAGCTAGCAAGTAAACTTTATTCAAGGGAGTTGCTTATTGTGATGCTTTATTTTTTTCTTAAACTAAACTAGATAGGAAAAAAATACTGCTTTCCAAACTTCTCATCACACTTACCTGTTCATTAGCCAGGTTTCTCCCCCAAGCTTCAATGAAGCTCAGTCGGAATAAAACCTTTGGTAGTTGAAGAGCTAACGGTTCTGCTGAAAATGAGAGATGGAAAAGAGGGTTGGTCGGCCGACCAGGTGTGGTGGCCGGCCGGCCATGCAGAGATTTTTTTTCTTTTTTTAATGCAAAAAAGGTTATTAAAAAATAAATGCTGAAAATGCAATTTGAGCGAAACAAAAATTTAAACATGCTATGGCGTGCAAGAAAGTAAATTTGGTGGGAAAATAAACATGCTGTCGAAGGATAATGTCAATTTACCTGTTGGCAAGGGTCTTCCACACCCTACCTTTTGGGATATCAAGAGGATGTAGGTAGGTGGGATTTCTCTCGTAGTATTTTGCACGCCGTTCTTCTGTTGTTAGGCCTTGCATACCGGCGTCGACCATCTTTATAGGAGCTTTGCCTCCTATTTTCTGGGTCTTGGAACTAGCCTTTTTGAGTTTTGCCTCTCGCTGTTCAGATTCTTCTTTTTGCCGGATGGCAGCCTCCTGATCTGATTTCAATTGTGCGATGAGACTGTCCATCTTTTTCTCAGAAACGTCTTCGTGGATATAGGTCTTTGGCATATATTTTTGAGGTTGGCATCGAAATGTCTTCACTTGGTTGCACTTCTCCATTTTCGGCTTGAAGGTGAATGTCTCCCTCATGCCGTTGATGTTGAGGTGGACTTCTCCGGCCCTGACATCGATACTTGCTTCTGCAGTACTTAAGAATGGCCGCCCAAGGATGAGCGGTGTCTTTGCATCTATCTCCATATCCAACACCACGAAGTCCACCGGGATGAGGAAATTCCGGATTTTCATCGGCCTCAGCAATCCCTGCGGGGTGTCGTATGGATTGATCCGCGAGCTGCAGACACATGGTGGTGGGAGCAAGTGCAGCATGATTGAGTTTGTCGAAGACCAATTTGGGCATAACACTGACGCTTGCTCCGAGATCACATAAGGCTTGATTGAAGACTTGGTTCCCAATTGAGCATAGAATGGTAGGACTTCCAGGGTCCTTTTTCTTTTGTGAGGCCTGATTGACTATAGCTGCACTACACTCTTCTATCATGTGCACAATTTCTGCTGATGGTAGGAGCTTCTTGTTGTTGAGGATATCTTTCAAGTATTTCGCATATGTCGGTACCTGCATAGCATCTAGCAGAGGTATGTTGACATATAATTTCTTTATAACCTTAACAAACTTACTGTATTTTTCATCAGCGGCAGCCTTCTTGTTGCGAGGAGGAAAAGGTAGCACCGTAGTGTCATAGAACTCATGCGGAAATGTCTCCGGTGCTGTTTTCTCCTCTGCTCCAGGTCTACTCTCAGTGTCATCCTTCTCTTCGGGTTCGGTAGTCTTCTTCTTCTGCTCTTTTCCTGCATTGTTAGGGGTACTACTAGGATGTGGGGGATCCTGTGTGGATTTCCCACCCCTAGTAGTGACTGCATTTATGTGCTCCTTGGGAGGAGTTTCAGGTTGTCTCGGTAGCTTACCCGCATTAACATTAGTTAAATAAGCAGCCAACTGAGCTATTTGAGTCTCAAGCATTTTGTTAAAACTCAGTTGGTTTTTCATAGCACTATTAAAAGTTTCCATTTGAATTGAAATTGTTTCAAAAAGCTTATCATTCGCATGGAGTTTTTTGCTAATGCTATCAATCACAGCTCTTTGGTCAAACTGATTATATTTATCAAATTACTGTGAATTACTGGAAGAGTTACCTTATCCGGGAGAAGGGTTGTGTGGCTTTGAATTCCAGCCTGGTTGAGGACGATTTCCGTTGTTAAAGTTAGGATTATTGCTGATAAAGTTCACGTCCTCTGGTTGAGTTTCGGAGTAACTGTTCCCTGAATGTCCCGTTCTCCCGCAAACTGTGCAAGTCATACGAGAGTCGAGAGTCCGAACTGGTGCGGTCTCTGGAGTGTCTCCTAACTTTTTCAATATAAGGTCCATCTTGGCGGCAAGCATGTTAGTGCTGTCGATTTGATGGACACCATGGGATTAGGTGCTAGACCTATCTTCTTTCCATCCTTGATTAGTGGTCATCTTCTCAATGAGTTCTTTGGCAGCTCTCACACTCAAGGATAAGAAGGATTCTCCTGCGGCCGCATCCAGGTGCTCTTGTGCAGCACGATTTAAGTCATGAGAAAAATTCTGGATGATGAGCCATTCTTTCATTCTATGGTGGGGGCAGGCCGCGATATACTCTTGTAATCTTTCCTAGGCCTCCACCACTGTTTCATCTGCGAGCAGTTGGAAGCTCGAGATCTTGTTCCTCAGTGCATTAGTCTTTCCCAGCGGGAAATACTTGGCAAGGAATGCGTTGGAGCACGCATCCCATGTAGTGAGTGTTGCATGGTTGAGGTAGAACCATTGCTTCGCCTTTTCGACAAGTGAAAATGGAAAGAGGCGTAGTTTGATGGCATCGGTGGACGCACATTTTATTGTGAATGTGCTGCAGATTTCCAGAAATTGCTGTAGGTGACTGTTGGCATCCTCCGTTGCTAGTCTACAGAAAGGGATAGCTTGAACCATGTGAATGACTCCGGGTTTGAGCTCAAAGTTCTCTCCTACTTGCACTTCAGGTCCTGTTGGGACATTGTTGCTAGACGGGGCGGAGAACTCACGGATGGTCTTTTCAGCCATGCCGTTGATAAACAGAGTGCGACTTGTTGATGCAGTTGGTTCAAGTTCCGTTGGTACAGGTATCTGCCCGTGGACAGTCTTTGAACGGACTCTCCTGAGCAGAGACTCTAGATTATTGTGGAAGTTTACCGGTAGGTCGAATACCGGTCATACACCTCTCTGTTGCATCCACAACAAAAACAACAAAGCAAAGTAAACCTGCTAAAAACTAGTGGTAAATTTATAAAGTATACGGGGTTCGAAATGAGATTATCAATTATATCTCTGCCTATTGCTTCCCCGGCAACGGCGCCAGAAAAGTTTGTAGGCGTCTCTTAGCCTTAACAGGTTTTACTCCGCAAGCGTACGGAGACCGCTGTAGCCTTTCACCCAGAGTATTCTGAGTATGTAAGCATCTAGGCCCTAAGGTGAGTTTCGGTGATTGATTGACAAGCTTAAGTGTTATCTAATGAGCTTGTGAGTGCAGGTTTAATAATGAATACAAAAATGGTTGCTCATTGGATTATGTGAATGGCCCCTAATTCAAATGTTTCACTTCATGGAAGCGGACTTGGTTTTCATCCGTATCTCGAAAGCTAAGGACTTTTCTAGAGTCAAGGATCATGGTGTTGAAGGATCCTTGCTTAGATAGGGTTTATGGCTTTCTAGTGTCCGCACTATTAAGAGGGGTCAACGGTTAGTAGCTTGATCGAGTGAATTGCCAAGTTATGGATGCACACACATGCCAAATCTTTCAGGAACAGCAAAGGTATAAGCTACATAGGCTCAAGGTCCAAGAAAATCAAGCTTCACATCAAAATTCTTGAAGAAAACTCAAAATCAGAGAAAGACATAGGGACAGTATTGTCCTCTCTATGCCAAAACAGGGGACCGGACAAATCGAGGTTTTAGGTGAATTTATACTGTCCAAAGCCCATGCAAATCCTCTACACCGGAATGTCAGGTTTAGTGTAACCGGACAAAGCTAAGGACAAATAAACCTGAGGCTACAAACCTGCGAGAAATCAGCCAAAACATTGGACGTATTGTCCGAAGTTGAGGACAGTACAAATCTAAGGACAAAGAAACCTGAGGCTATGATTTCCTGAGTATGACAGTGAATACATGGACAGTATTGTCCGAAGCTGAGGACAGTACAAATCTAAGGACAAAGAAACCTGAGGCTATGATTTCCTGAGTATGACAGTGAATACATGGACAGTATTGTCCGAAGCTGAGGACAGTACAAATCTAAGGACAAAGAAACCTGAGGCTACGATTTCCTGTGTATGCAAGTGAATACATGGACAGTATTGTCCGAAGTTAAGGACAGTACAAACCTAAGGACAAAGAAACCTGAGGCTACGATTTTCTGAGTATGCAAGTGAATACATGGACAGTATTGTCCGAAGCTCGAGATGGTATAAACCTAAGGACAAAAGTACAATGACGTACTGAGTCAATGACCGTTGGTAAAGTATATGGACAGTATTGTCCGATGTTGGCAAAAGCAAGGGACCGGACAATACTATGTACTCTGCGTCAGCAGCTCTCTTTGTGCAACGGCTCTATCATCTTGAGGGCTATATATATGGGTTCCTTCACTCCATCTCGTGCTCTTTGACACTCCAGCAACTTCATACACACAGAGAGCCCTTGTGCTTCAACTCTTTGCAATAACTACTTATATATTTATCCTTTGAGAGCAAGATCAAGGTCAAGGCTTGTGTGCATCCATCTTGGTGAGGATCAAGATCAAGTGAAGACCGGTGGCTTATTACTCTTGGTGATTGGCAGCACCTAGGCGGACTTGGTGACCGGGGTGCGTTCTCGGAGCTTGCCAAGAAGATTGTGGAAGCCCGAAGAACAACGGTGTACAAGGCTTGAGCTCCACCTTGCCGGGATGGCGAACGGAGACTCTTAGTGAGCGCCCACAAGCATGGGAGGCGGCAAAACACTCTAGGGTGTGCCGCAACGTGGACTAGGGGAGGGTGCCAAACCTCCGACACCACGGAAAAAAAATCCGGTTGTCTCTCTCCCTTGTCCCTCTACTTGATGCTCTTTTGGTTCTTGTTTTTTTCATGGATTGCATCTAGTAGTCATCATGTTTAGTCTCCTTTTGACTAGTATGTCATTTGCTATGGTCATTAGTGTTGCTAGTCTTAGCTTCCGTTGCGGTTTCCTTTCCACTAGCATGAGTAGGGCTCCTTGCTTTGTCGTGTAGAGTAGGTTCGTGTAGAAGGGTGAAGTGGGCTAATTTGTAGCTTCGTTAGGGTAAGTTTTTTTTTTCCGTTTAGAGTTTAAAATTAGCCCAATTCATCCCCCCTCTTGGGCATTCGATCCTTACAGAGTATCGTATTTGTCCACAGGGAAGCGGCCGGCAAAAGAGTATAATTGGATAAACTCAAACCGAAAGATCCGTAAACTTAAATAAATGGACCAACTAGTATCTAGACAGGGGTAAGTCAAATAAAGATAGGTGTATGGTGCAGAAATAAATAAACTACCTAGGATATACGTAGAAAGGTATAGTTGCCTGGGAGGACAACGAGTGAGATAAAGTTTCCAAACTCTATTCTATTCGGCTGCAAAGACTATATCGTGGTTAACTAAGAAACTCAAGTAAACAAGTCAGGGTCTTGCGTCGAGCGAAATTCTGGCGCCTCGAGGGATCAGAGGGTAGATAGTAGACCACCGAAAGAGACCCGGCTAACGCCTACGGGCCTACCGAACGAACGGGCTTGAGATACACAGGCACACCACACGCTGTCACCGAGTGGGGCTACCAAGCAAATCTGCGTGGATAGGCTGGCACGCTATACTAATGCTCAAATGCTTTCACCATGAAAGTGATTGAGTGCTAAAGCTCGCCCTTAATTAGAGGGTGAGAGCTAGCCTGATTCCTAGATCCAAGCCTAAGAGAGGCTTATAGCACCGGCAAGAATAACAAGACTTGAACAACTAAGGTAACCACAGTCTAAGCCTAGCAAATATGCAAAGAAAGGTACACCACACTTGCAGGAGATAGAAATAAAGTAAAGTAAATAAATTATACTGGAGATAAAAAGAATACAAAGATACAAGGGCTTTTACCGCAGACTCAGAGGAATCTCCAAGAACTCCGAGGCAAAGCTCAACTCACTCTAACTCCCAGGACTATCCTAACTACTAAGATATGGAAAAGGGACTCTCTAAGGTAGAACGTGACTCTCTAAATTTCTCCACCCCTTACAAATGAGCTCTCAGGGCCGATTTGTAGTCTATGCAAGTGAAGGGGGGTACTTGTAGGTGGCAAAGGTCGGTGAGAGGCCAAAGTCGGTGGTCGGCCGACCTTGCCCAAGGTCGGGCGACCCTCCGATCCACCGACATACACCATCCATCGGCTGGGATTGCTTCCTCGAGGCGGTTGACAGTTGATTCCGTTGATGCACGTGGAAGATGCTTCCAAGGGAAGGTCGGCCGACCTTAGGGAAGGTCGGGCGACCACCCGATCCACCGCCTCAGCCATCTAACGGCTTGATCTTGCTTCCTCATGTCGGTTTATGGTCGGAATGACGGTTGCATGCGGAATATTCCTCCGAGGTAGGGTCGGCCGACCTTAGGGAAGGTCGGGCGACCCACGTGTCAGCCCTAGATTTGCTGCATGGCTTTTCCCTTGGATTGGTGATGTCATTGATCCGCTCTTTCGGCCCTTGGATACATCGAATGCTTGTTTTAACGGTTGGATGTTCATTGTATTGTTTTTTTTTTTGTGCCTAGGATCGGTGACATGGCATTTGGGATCTGAAGGTCGGTCGGGCGACCGAGCCACAAGGTCGGGCGACCCTGACCGGGCCGGGCGACCCTGGCATTTCCACCATTGTTGCTCATCTTTGTTCCTTGACACGTTTTCACCCTTTTAATGTGTATTTTTGATACCTGCATCCAAACATCCATGTACATCTTGTGGAAGTCATTAGTAATAGGAGTTAGTCCAATTTTAGTCACATGCTTTGCTTCATTTGGTTGGTAATTGACGGTTGATATCGTGAGATTACGACCGTCAACAGCGGGGTGGGCGAGTGAGGGCACGAGCGCGGTCGGTGGGGAGGGTGCGCGCGCGGTCGGCGGCGAGGGTGGCTGTTCGGTGAGGAGGGTGCGGTGCTAGGCGGCCAGGAGAAAGAAGGGCACAGAGGGAGCTACAATGAGAGGGTACCATATTCTTAGGGGGCTAAATGAAAAAAAAAACATAAAACGAAGGGGTATGGACCTCCGATGAACGACTTGAAAAGTTCGTGTACTTAAAACTGCAGTTTCAAAGGTAATGGACCTATTTGATACCACCCGACAAGTTAAGGGACGTGGTGCATTTCTCTCTTAAAAAATATATTCTATTATTTGTTAGAGTTTAGATAAACCATTGTTTCATATGGTGGGGACATTAGGAGGAGAAGAAAATTAGGGACAGAAGGGAAGATTAGGAGAACAAAAAAGTATAGCTACTGTTCTACTCACTCATACGAAAGCTAGGAACAAGCGTAAAAGTGATTGGATTAATCCATTCTGATTTTGTTTTCACACGGTACTTGTCGGTGCTTTTATAGCATAGAGGTCACAACGTACTCCTACTAGACTACTGGGCCTGGATAACCGAGGAACCGAACTGAACCGAACTGAAGAACCGAACGGCCACTCCTATTGACTACTTGTAGCCCTGAGCCCTGAAATGGACCAACTTAGGCTTTTTCCAACGGTATAGCTATTTTAAAAAATCTAGTACTGTTTGGTACTGTTCTGGCACTTCTAAATTGAGTTTACGCCACTGGCACTCCTAAATTGAGCTTATGCCACCGTAATCAGAACTGCAACTCTGGGTTTATATGCTCAATTTAGGAGTAGTTGTCAAGTTATCAGCAACATTCAGTGATTCAGTCCATGGCATAAGCCAAAATTTGGTAGTTTCTTGCATCATAAGCCAAAATTTGGTAGTTTCTTGCATCCCCGTAGTCTTCCAGTTTACAAATTGGTTTAAACTGTAGATAAGCCTAAGAGAACCTCAATCCACAGTATATTCTCCAATTTCCAGGCCTGGAACATAAAATTAGTGCTATGTGGTACTCCCTCCACCCAAAAAATAAAGCATATAGATTTTTGGAAAAGTCAACCTTTTTAAACTTTGACTAAAAAATAAGTTAATTCATATTTTTTTTAGTGTATGCATGTTATATGTTTGGATTCATATTCAAAAGCATTTTAATATAATGATAATTTGGTATTTGTTGATAATATATTTCTAAAATAATAGATAGTCAAAGTTTCGCTTTAAAGACCGTATCAAAAATCTATATGCTTTATTTTTTTTAGGACAGAGGGAGTATTATAATCAATTCTACATGCCCAAAAAACTAGGATTTAGGCATGGAGAAAGGAATCTCTGCTTGCAGTTCCGCAGAGTGCAGCAGTCCCTGTCCGCCTCAGCAAGAGGAAGATGTCACATGAAAGTGGTGCCTCGTGGGATGTCCGTGGACTATGGACTCTTGGTGAGAGATCAATGTCCAAGTGATGAAATCACTACTAGGCAGCTAGTGAGCACGTGCTGCTATCGATTTGAGGTAATTCTTCCTCACATTCTTCAGCGTCGCCACCACATCTCTCATCGTCATTCTTTGCTTCGGTGAGTCAGCCGAGCAGAGTAAGCCCAGCTCAAACACTGCCACAAGAAACCCATTCAGGCTACTGCTGGTAGGAGAGGCAGAAGCATCTTATAGAAGATGGTCGTCAGTGACATGGGCAGGTCTCCAGGAAATGCTCGATAGACCCACTGCCTGAGGCTTAGTTCAGCGATGAACATAGCATCAGTTGGCCTCTTTCCAGTGAAGACTTCCAGGAGCATGATCCAGTAGCTGAACACGTCGCTCTTTCGTGATGCTCTTCCAAGAGACCCATATTCTGCTCAAGAAATTCATGAACACAAGTGTCACGAGCTTGGACCAGAAGGAAAAACGCCGGCGTCGCGCGCGGCAGGGGAGCACGGCGGCGCCGCGAGGAAGAGGTAGAAGGATAGGATAAGTTTAGGGTAAATGTTGTGCATATCTATCCTCCCAACCTTCCACACAACAGTATGTATATAGACAATAAAATGAATCAGGCCCAATACAAACCCACGGCTCACAGGCTGTCTTTCAGTGAATGGCAAAGCCTGCTAGGTAATAGTCTATCTAACAACAAGAAATCATGTACAATATCACCACCAATATTCAACCACAAAATTAGATAGTGAGATTGGGCAAGAGCTAATGAGCCATACCTGGTGCATGCACCCAACTGTTCTAGGCATGCTTGCTGAGATCATGGAATTGTCATCACCTAGCAGCAACCTTGCAATTTCCAAAATAGCCTTACAAGAGGATTATATAGCAAACCCTAATTCGTACCGCGGGGGCTCCGCTCCCGCACCCTCGGTCGACCCCAGGATGGGCTCAAAAGGCCGGTTGGCTCGCTTCGCTCCCCAACTTGACCGCCTCATAGAATTTGGATCACAATTCAACAGTTACCGAGGTGGGGGCAGAGCTCTCCTTATTGGAGGGGAATGCTTGGCAGCTCGATAGCAGCGACGCGCTGCCGCCGCCGGCCCAGTGGCAGAAGGATGTGTCGTCCGTCAGTTGCGAGCAAGGAAGCCAGAAGGGTTGGAGAGCCGTCCCTTGAAAGCCTTGTAGTGAGGCGAGGTCTGTGGCGCTCCCGTTGGTGTCACTCTTGCTTGGATCTAGAGATGATGCAGCGACCATGGTGGACAAGGCGATGAGCAGCACAATTGGTGTGCAGGGGGTGACACCTACTTATAATGTAGGGAAAATTGCCCAGTTGCCCTCATTTTCAACTACAACTGCATGTTTGCCTTTTCTTTTTAGGATTTGCATGTTTGCCCCTGTTATTTGAATGTGAATTGTGCGTCTGCCCCTCCTTTGTAACGCCGTGGAAACGAGTACCTTTTACCAAATTAAAAAAAATGGAAAGTCTGGATGGGAAAAGTCTTTCTTGCCCCTGCCTTATCTACTCAGGACGGCCGACGGGCATGCCGAGGGGCGCGGGCGTCGGGCTAGGCGGAGGGGCATGCTTGCCGGGCCGGGGCTGCGCGCGCCTGGCCGCATGTTCGCCGGGCTAGCCGCTCGCCGGGGCAGGCCGCGCGCTCGCTGGGCCCACCGCTCACCGGGGTGGGGCCACGCGCTCGCTGGGGCGGGGCCACGTGCTTGCCGGGCTCCCTCGCCTCTGTCGCGCCCTGCCATGGCCTCACTCTCCCTCTGCTCCCTCGTGCTCGCCCAGGCAGCGGCACAAAGCTTAGGGGTGCGGGTCGGCGGGCCGCTGCTGGGGGTGCGCGGTCGATGGGCCAACCGGAGTAGCGCGCTCGCAGCGGCGCCTGCTCGCTTAGGTGGGGCAACGTGCTCGCCGGAGCCGCCGCGCTCACCGGAGGGGTCATTCACGCCAAGGGCATATATGTCTTTTCCTCCTTGTTTTAACACCGCTACATCTCCTTAATAGAATAGGGATAATGGCAAGCTTCAGATTCGAAAAATAAGGGTAACCATGCAAAGTCTAAAAAAGAGGGGTAAACGTGCACTCATAGAATAACACTCATAGAATAAAACGAGGGCAGTTTTGCAAATGCCCCTATAATGTACTAGTTGGAGGGATCGATCAGATGCTGGTTATCTCCATTCGTGCTTTGCATGCCCGCTTTTATAACTAAGAAAAACCCAACAATCAAATGCTTCAGTTTGGCCTTCTATATTGACAAAAGGAAACAAAGTGGAGGGCATCGAGAGAGAAGAGATGTACTCGGATACGTCATCATCGATCTCTACTAGCCGGACCAAGGTTTGTAGCCCACGGATTCGATGTCCTGTCACCATACATTGATCACTCATCTTGCAAAATTGCTCAGGACTCGTTTGGCAAGTGGGGGGTAGGGCTATAGATGCCAAACGTGCTGCACGGCATGACTCAGTACTGATCATGGTGAAGCACGACACGACGAGGCATGGCATTACGAGGCACGTGTCGTGCTGACATTAGTGCCGCGTCAGCGGCCCAATCACGACATGTTAGGGCCTTAGTCGTGCTGTGCCTACATGATAGGCTTGGTGTGCTCACCAGGTTTTAGTTCAATTCCTGTTGTCATGGATAAACATAGATTTGTCTTTTTTTTTTTCAAGGAGTTGTGCTGGTTTTGAAAAGAGAGCTTATCTTGTTTGTCAAAGGTTGCCCTTTTAGAAAGCGATTCGTGACCCAATTTGCCCTCCCCTCTTAGGCTATTGTCACTAGTACGTGTAAAAAAATGTGCAAAACGCTGTAGATGTACTGTAGATAGAATGTAGTTTAAAATGGAAGGTGGGATAGGAGGGCTAGTGACGTTGGCCTTAGGTCGCATTTTCTACACATGCTGATTGGGGTGTATCTAAAACTTAGTGGTGGGCCAACATACAACGGCCAATGGCAATGTTTCATAACTATAGTGCCTTCGTCCTAAATTATAAGGGGTTTTAGATGTCTACTAGATTCATTCACTATTCTATTCTATGTATGTGTATTCAATATGTGTCTAGATTCATCAACATCAATGTAAATGTATAAAAAAGAGGGCTAGAATCTTTTATAATTTGGGACGGAGCGAGTAGTTTTTAGGTACCATGGTTCTCCAAAATAGTAACATCCAAACAAGCACAACCTTTTAGAATTCGTGGGCAAACCACAGATCCATTTATTCAATGAAACAACTAGAGTCACACTGCCAAACAATATACAATAATTAATAACTTCACGTAGGAAACACGGTCCTACTACATGCATAATCAAACCAGCAAAGAAAATAAATCATCGATAGAATAACCTAGCTTTCTCGTTCAAAAGGCATAATGTTACACAAACATATATCAGTTGCCAGCAACTTCACTGCCACCTAATCTTCAGAGGAGCATACCTCAATCATCTGTTGTAACATCATCAGTGGCTGATTCATCTAATTCGTCATCTTCTGATTCATCATAATCTTCTGATGATTCTGCATATGGTGATTCATCGTAATACATTGTTGATCCACCTGTTGCAACCATTCGTATAGATTTATTCTCGTGTCAGCTGAATCTGGATAACGGTGAAAAATGTGGATGCATGACCACATCTTTAAGGCAATCTTATGATACTAATTAACATTGCAAGAATGAAATAAATAATCCACATGACAAAAAATGTAACAGATATAGACTTTGAGCTCAGTAGATTGACATATCGTAGAGACAAATTAACAAGAGTCCATGCGTCTCATAAGTGTACCAGCACTAAATTCTAGGTGACCAGATCCCATGTCAAACAGTTGGTTGGTGCTTATTTCATGGTTAAAGATAACCAAAGTACATGCACAATAACCAGAACATGATATGTACAGGTGGTTTGAGGGGTTACTAAAATTTTTTATTACCTCTCCACTTTAGGATGCCAGCATGAGATAGCAAAGCCCACAGGTGAGTGATGAACTCGCCACCCTGCGCGAGCCACTCGATATGATCCTCCACATTGTCGGATGGTGCAGCATAGAGCAACGCCCCGACCCAGAAATCTGCTAGCACCTCCCAACGATTAGGCATTGTCTCCAGACGCTTCCCTAACTCCACACCCTCCCGAAGCATGCGCGCTCCCTCACTTGATCCATCATCTTGCCCCTGCAGCCTTCTCATTGCCTCCAATTTGTCATTCACCCCATGCAGAGAAATTCTCGCCGCTTGTGCAACCTCGCTGTACACAGACTTAGTTCCCAAGTCCTTTCTATGGAGTAGCCGTGGTGCAGAAACCATCAAGTATGCACAATATTTTGAAAGAGTGGTGGCCACACCACGATTCTTGTTTACAATCTCCTCAGCACCCTCGTCCTGAACAGAGAATCCCTCCTCGTGCATCACTAGTTCACAAAAACACGTTGCGACATGCAACCTCATAACAGTGACAATATGGTCAGGAAGAAAAAAGAACATAGGTGAGGGACACCATCCATTTGTATTCAATGATGATGGCCAATCGCGTAGTTCGCAGTTGTTTTTCATAAGAAAATCCACAATGGCCATCTTCACATCATCATGCAACTCAACAACACCTCCTATCTTGATACCCCATGTGTCTTGGAACGCCTGTTCAATATACTGCAATCCAAGAATCCTAAGAAGTCGGGAACATATTTGGTGAAGACCACGCCCCAACATGCTGAATAACTTGCTCTCTCTCGTGCTGATTGATTCAATCAATGAGTACTGCCCAAGCTTATTTTTCCAGAGGTGGCTGTTGTCACAGTTAATCCTCTGTAAAACCCAACGCCTTAGCCTCATCCAACAACCTAGCTGCCTACCACTTCTTATGCAATAACAGGCGAATGCAACTCTAGCCCAATTTGATGACCAAATGCGTATCAATTGCAGAACTTGCAGAAAAGCTAGGGACACCAAAACTACTATAGTAAAAATAAGGTCTATTGTGGTGTTGTCCATAACGATGGTGCCATCAGGACTATGTGCATGGGTACTCCTCATCCCGGGTATCACAGCTGCTACTCCAACAAAACATATCCCAATGGTTGAAGCTAATCCCCAAATAGTCGCGCCTTTAGATTCATAATAATGGAGGAATGCATTACTAGTAAAAAATGTATCATAGAGAAAAGCCAACTCAACCTCGACCACCTTAAACACCCTCTTATAATCGACAGTCCCATCTCTCCTCAGTAGAAGCCCTTCCAAGATGAATTTGCGGGCCACCAAATACTTTGATTCTGCACAGTGTAATCTATAGAAACGCCGCTGTAACAAATGTGAAAGGGAGAAGGAAAGACACACATCACTCAAGAAATGGAGTTCATTGTATTGCATTATCTTGTCTATGGTGATGATGTCGTCAGTCGGTGATCTTGCTGGAAGGAATTTTGCCTTGCTCTTGTCTAGGGGCCAATGGACCACATAGTGGTACTCAATAAGGGCCTCTAGATTATTCTGTTCATTCCAATCATCAACCTCCTCTGTCATAACCTGTGCAATCATGCTGATCATATCCCGTTGCATGCTTGGCAGCACAAGGGCGAGTGACCTATGAAAGCCCTTGATGAAAGTGATGGCAGACATCATGCTGATGGCTATGTAACCAACATCAGTAGTGATGGTTGAGATACTTATCATCAGCACATACCCACAGTAAAGGCAAATTTGATATAACATCTTCCATAGCTGGCTTTTGTAGTCAATGCCGTAGGCTGTGATTGAGTCGACGCTACCAAAGAGGGTAAACATGGACACAGCCCAGATGGGGTACACCCCACTCTTCACTGATGAAGATTGCATTAGGCCAATGCTGTATGTGCCAAGGGACAGAAATAACACATTTGCAGCCAGGAAGCCCTTTTGGATGAACCAGTGACCGGATCTGCGACGAAAGTAGCCAAAGCCAGCAAGGAAGAAGGAGAGGGAAATGACCAGGAATGCCAATGCCTCAATCCGGACCATTACCCCCCTAGAGCTCTTCCACAAGTCATTCAAATGATGCAACAAGGTTGTCGAGGTTGCAGCTGCATTTCCCAAGTTCTGCTCCATGCCCATGCGGCGATTACCCATCTTGAAATAAAAGAATGTGTTGTAACAGTAAGGCAGGATGACAACTTAACCGTAATCTTGTTTGCCAATACATTATTTTTTTCATTCCCACAACAAAGTTATTGACTCCTCTTTAATTAACCATATCAGTCTTCCGATTATTAATTTAGTTATATCAATCTTACGATTATTAATTATAGACTCCCCATTTTGCCTCTGCTTTATTCTTTGTGAGAATTTCTAGAAAAACAAAGATAATTTTCAAACATTCTTAAACAAATCAGAAACATACAACCACAGACTCGGACTCGGAATCGGTACAATCTATTGTTATCAAGAGCAATAGCCATTGAATTTGACTGTATTATATTTCCTTAAATATTACACACCTCTAACACTAAGAAAACATTATAAAGTAAACCTCTGAATTTATATCAACATTGCACACCCTTTCCATTTCCCAAATACTCTAAAGTACCTAAATCTATATCTAAATTTCTCACATATGTCATTACCAAAATTAACCTAAAGAAACCCCCTAATCTTCATTTAAATTACTCTAGGCCAAGAAATAATCTAAAGTAAACCCATAAATTTGGATCTAAATTCTTCAACTCCATCATTATTAAAAACAACCTAAAGTAACCCCTTCAAATGTCGTTATGAAAAATATTTTAAATTAGTCCAAAAAAGTTGCATTGTGCTCCCTCCGGTCATTGGTATATGATGTTTTTTTAGTTCAAACTTAAAATTAAAATGCCATATATTAATGGTAAGAGGTAGTATATAAATACCCACCTCCACCATTGTATTGAAAGAACCTTGCTAAATATGTACCTAAATTATCTACCTTTACCATTTTAAAATATTCCAAAAGTACTTGTATATGCCTCTAAATTATCCACTTTTACCATTGTTAGGGGCCCTTTGGCAGCGCTCCGCTGCGTGATTCAGCGGAGTGAATCCGGAGACAGCAGCCAAACACCCAAAAACGCAGTCCGCTCCGCTCCTTCCCCCGAGCGAATCACTCCACCGTTTCTTCATCCGCGAGGGAGCGGAAAAAAACCCGCTCTCCCGGATCCTCCATCCGCTCCCGCCGTCGTCGGTCTTTCTCCCGTCATCGCCCCCACCGCGCTGGTGCGCCTCCGAGCTCCTCCGCGACGGTCCGCCTCCGACCTACCTCGCCGCCACAGTCCGTAGGCGGGGAGGAGAAGCGGCGGGGCCACGCACGCCAGCTGGGAAGAGGAGCGGGGGCCGCGCGCGCCGGCTGGGAAGAGGAGAGGGGCCGCGCGCGCGCCGGTGGGGAGGAGGTGAGGCGGGGGCCGCACGCGCGCCGGCGGGGAGGAGAGGCGGGGCCTGCGCGTCGGCTGAGAGGAGAGGCGGGGCCGGTGCTTTGGCTGAGAGGAGAGGCGGGGCCGGCGCTTCGGCGGAGAGGAGGAGAAGCGGGGGCCGGCGCGTCGGCGGGGAAGAGGAGAGGCGGGGCCGGCGCTTCGGCGGAGAGGAGGAGAGGCGGGGCCGGCGCGTCGGCGGGGAAGAGGAGAGGCGGGGCCGGCGCTTCGGCGGAGAGGAGGAGAGGCGGGGCCGGCGCGTCGGCGGGGAAGAGGAGAGGCGGGGCCGGCGCTTCGGCGGAGAGGAGGAGAGGCGGGGCCGGCGCGTCGGCGGGGAGAAGAGGCGGAGCCCGGCGCGCGCGTGAAGAGGAGTGGACGGCCGACGACCGCGTGGCTTGAGGAATCACTTTCACGTACACAGCCAAACGCAATTCATCGAACTGATTCGCTTCTACCAAAGAATCACTCGGAATCACTCCACCGGTGAATCAGCTCCCGCAGCTAAAGAATCAGAGAGCAGAGCTCTACCAAACGGACCCTTAATATTGAAAAAGGTAATTCAAGGTATACATGCATGATGTGTGTGCCATCATTCACGATAGTATACATGTATGCAGGAAGTGATGATCATATCTATTTACATGTCAAGCACATAACTCAAGTGCAGGTTTCAAGTAAACATATCTCAAACACACATGGAGGTATGGTGCAAGGGTGAAACTATGAATGGGATGAAGCAACTAGATTAGTTGGTAATTAAAGTCTACCAGAAATAAATAAAGCTATAATGCATCTGTTTGAGTACTCCCTCTGTTTTTTAATTTCACGTTTCTAAGCTCAAAATTGAACTAGCCGGCAACAAAATTCGAGAAGAGATGTAGTACTATGTTAGTATATGAAAAAAAATAGAGATAACAACGATAAGCAATTGTAATTAGTTGTGGGGCGAATTTATCCTTACAAGTAGCTCTATTAGAATAACAGCCAATGCAGGAGCACATAATACTAGTGGCTGCTAATTGCCAACACAGTATTTATCTAATTAGTAGTATTTCCCGTAGCAAGTTGTCATATTTATCACTATTACCGAACTCCAAAATAATGAGAAAATTCCTTATTTAACACTGGAAAACTTAGGGTTTACGGAAAACTTACCTGTTTTTTATTTGGTCTTGGAAAATAAAATCTCCCATATTTGACACCGGAAAACTTGCTCGCTCCTTATTCGGCCTTCTGTTAGCTTCTCCCGTTATCTTCTCTCCTTCCGTCATCGCTAGGCCAGGCCGGCGGCGCCCTCCCTCCGGGGATCCAGGGCTGCGCTTCCCCAGCCCCCCCTTCGCGGCTGCGCTCGCCTCCACAGCCGTCGGCCTGCTCCGCCGCCCGCGCCCCCCTTCCGCGCCGCACTCGTTTCCACTGTCGTCGGCCCGATTCGCCCGCCCGCACCACCGCCGGCTGCCTCTGCGCTAGCTTCACCCCGGCATGGCCGCCAGCACGCGGGGTTCGCGTCGCCGCCGCCGCCGTGGAGCTGCAGCTCGACGACGCACGCGGGGAGCGACGAGCGTGGGGTGCGACCGTCAGGTCGGGCCTGCGAGGACGGGCGATGGCGTCGCCCCGGGCAGGACTGCGGCTGTGCGTGGCGTGTGCTGCTCGGCACGGTGCTGCTGCAGGATGTGCCGCTGCGGCGCGGGTCCTGCAGCTGCTGGCGGCTGCACGGCGACGAGCGGTCGCCCGGCCACGCGGGGCAACGAGCCGCGCCGGACGCTCCTCCGCCCACGGCGCTCTCGGCCGCGGAGACGCCGCCGCGCGGGTGCGGTCCTCCGCCCGCGACGCCTAGCCGTGCCGGCCTGTCCTCCGCCCGCGGCCAAAGGCGCGGGAGCTGTGCCTAGCCGTGCCTTGTACCACACGGGCGAGCCGGGCAGGGGCCGGTGGCGGCACGGCGAGCGGGCGCAGGGCCGGCGTTGGCGCTGTCACGGCGAGCGGACGGGGCCAGCGGCGGCGGCGGCCACACTGGCCAGCCGGGGAGAGCGCGTGCGGGGCCGGCGGCGAGCGCGGGCACGGGCGCGCCGGGTGGCGGCGCGCATAGCCGGCCACACGGGCGAGCCGGGGAGGGGCCGGCGGCGAGCACGCGCAGCGCACGGGCCTGGCCCTGCGCGGGAAGGCGCTGCCGGCCTAGCCTGCGCGTGGCCTTGCCTCGCCTGGCGATGATGGAAGGAGAGAAGATCGGAGAAGGTAGCAGAAGAATAAGGAACAAATAAGTTTTCTGGTGTCAAATAGGGTAGATTTTATTTTTTAAGGTTAAACAAGGAACATGTAAGTTTTTCAATATCAAATAAAGAATTTTTTAAAATATTATTTGACCTGAGCAACCCATTGGGACATTCGTGATAATCAACCCCACGGCCTTATGCCTTGTGCAAAGCCACCCTGCCATCATTTCTTATTGGGGCTTGGGGGTGAAAGTAAGGATGGATATTTCCCATTTTGTCTGTATGTTTGTCTTAATTTGAAGGGGTTTGGATACTAGGTGGATAGGCAATTCGGATATTAGGATTTTTTTTTTATATTGAGTAAAGATTTGGATACTTACATTTGATATTTTTATTGACAATAATACTTAGATTTGGATACATATACATATATTTATCAGATGTCTGCCATTATTATTAGATTTATCTGTACAGTAGTGTTTTTTTAGCCTAATTTCTTTAATGCCAATGTGATTTTTTGGCCCATTTCTTATAGAGTTGCATCTTTCTTCTTATAATTTTTTTCCTAATTCGATCTATTGTTAAGTTTAGATTATGGATAAATTAAATTTTAATACACATTTATAATATTTTTATAGATTCAATTAGACAAAAAAACAAATCCAGCGTCATAAATATTCCAATAAATCCAGGAAATCCAATTTTAAAATTTATATAAACCCTATTAGATTTATTTTGCTTTTTGCTAGTTAGCATACAAGCTTGTATGGTAGATTTCGGCTTCGGCCAACCTATTTAGGTAGGGATGAAACTGGGACGGATATTTTCCGACTATCCGTCCGTCCCGAAGGGTTCAAAAGCTAAATGGGACGCCGATATCCGAGCCCGGACAATTAATATTCGATCTGTATCCGTATTCGGAGATTCAAAGTTCGTTAGTATGGCGAGCACGCGCAGCGCACTGGCCTGGCCCTGCGCGGGAAGGCGCTGCCGGCCTAGCCTGCGCGTGGCCTTGCCTGGCCTGGCGATGATGGAAGGAGAGAAGATAACAGGAGAAGGTAACCTTACGCCGAATAAGGAACAAATAAGTTTTCTGGTGTCAAATAGGGGAGATTTTATTTTGTTAAGGCCAAATAAAGAACACGTAAGTTTTTCAATATCAAATAAAGAATTTTCTTAAATATTATTTGACCTGAGCAACCCATTGGAACATTCGTGATAATCAACCCCACGACCTTGTGCCTTGTGCAAAGCCACCCTGCCATCATTTCTTATTGGGGCTTGGGGGTGAAAATAAGGATGGATATTTCCCATTTTGTCTGTTTGTTTGTCTTAATTTGAAGGGGTTTGGATACTAGGTGGATAGGCAATTCAGATATTAGGATTTTTTTTTTATATTGAGTAAAGATTTGGATACTTACATTTGATATTTTTGTTGACAATAATACTTAGATTTGGATAATATACATATATTTATCAGATGTCTGCCATTATTATTAGATTTATCTGTACAGTAGTGTTTTTTTAGCCTAATTTCTTTAATGCCAATGTGATTTTTTGGCCCATTTCTTATAGAGTTGCATCTTTCTTCTTATAATTTTTTTCCTAATTCGATCTATTGTTAGGTTTAGATTATGGATAAATTAAATTTTAATACACATTTATAATATTTTTATAGATTCAATTAGACAAAAAATACAAATCCAGCGTCATAAATATTCCAATAAATCCAGGAAATCCAATTTTAAAATTTATATAAACCCTAGTAGATTTATTTTGCTTTTTGCTAGTTAGCATACAAGCTTGTATGGTAGATTTCGGCTTCGGCCAACCTATTTAGGTAGGGATGAAACTGGGGCAGATATTTTCCGACTATCCGTCCGTCCCGAAAGATTCAAAAGCTAAATGAGACGCCCGATATCCGAGCCCGGACAATTAATATTCGATCTGTATCCGTATTCGGAGATTTAAAGTTGGTTAGTATGGCGATGGGATGTATATCAGTATCCGTAGTATTTTGACACTGTCCATATCCGAATCCGCTCCGAAAAAAAATATAATTATTTGTATTCGAATCCACGTATATCCGTCCGTATCCTATCCGTTTTCATGCCTATTTAGGGCCCGTTTGGAACGCATGATTTTCATAGAAATTATGCAGAAATTTCATAGAAAACAGTTCAGTTTCGTGGAAAAAACACGAATAGAAAAAAAGAATCCCGTATTCCAACAGAGCGTGTGATTACCATGGGTTGTATTTGTTGTTCTCGGCCGATTCACATCTTTTATCTTTCCTATTCTAAATGCAAAATTTATTGACATTGCATATATATATGTGTGCAATCTACTAGTAATCTAAAAATGCATCTATATTTTGTACACTCCCTCTGTCCACAGAAAAATAAAATTCTGACTTTATTCTAAATCAAACCATCATATGTTTGACCAAGTTTATATAAAAATAATATAACAACATTTATGCTTTCAAATACGTGTAATATTAAAATATTTTTCACAACGTATTTTAATGTAAACTTGATCAAACTTCGATGGTTCATTCCCTTAAAACAGCTACCGTCCTCCAAAAGGCTAGTATTTTACCGTCTCACAACAGCTGATCTTATACCTAATCACGGGCCCCTAATCACCTGATCATCAGATATCAAATTGGTGCCCAGTGAGTATCTAATGCTCTTTATTTCATCTCTTGATGATTACAAAGTCAAATCGTCTCGCACGCCCCTTCTTGACGCCTATTCCTCGTCGTTAGCCTTGCGCTGGGGGAATAAAAAAAAACTAATATTATGACTGCAAGATTTCTAAATATGTCACTGAGTTTTTTTTTTAAATATTGATTTCATTCAGATTTCAAATTTCATGCTGTCAATTGTTGAAACATTCAAGAAATGGTCACGTATTGGGCAGTTTTGTCATTTATTCTAGTCCATCTCAATACGTTTGCAGATTTATGAGCGCAAACTCGCGCGCGAGGGCCACACGCTCCGGCCCGTACGCGCCCTGCGTCTCTGGCCTGCTCTCCGCGGGTTGCTCGGCCCGCGCGCTCTGCGCCTCCGGTCGCCCACCCTTATGGCAGTTGGGTTTTCGTGGGCCTGCAGCCGTTCCCCCTCGCAACACCAACTTGACTTCGTTTTGTAACAATTTACTGATTTTTAGATTATCTACGTACACAACTTGCTATTGTTTTGCACATAAATTTTTTCACTGCAGATATTGCACAACTTACTACACAAAACTATAGACATTGCACAACTTCTATGCAAGAGAGGGGGGAAAGATAACTGGCTGATTTTTAGACTGTATTTGTACGTAACTTACTGATCTTTTTACAAGACATGGTTTCTAAAAAAAAAGCAACTTAAAGGAAGATAGCTTTTGTTGCACATAAATTGACTATAAAACATTACACAACTTGATTGCTACACAAAAAAGTTATACACAACTTGCTTTAAAAAACATAACTTTTTTGAATGCATACACCGTGTAACTTGCTACGTAAAAGAGCAATATAACTTGTTGTATTATGCGACAAATTACAGAACTTGCTACGTAATTTCACGAACTTGCCACAGAAATTCCACGAAACATGCTACCGATTTCCACGAACTTTCCACAGACTTTTTTTTGTTCCGATCTGTGGAACCCGAGAGCCAGGGGGCAATGTTGACCTGCGTTGATGGAGTAGACGTCAGGTAGGCGGCGTGGTCGTCGGGGGGTGCCGCAGCGGGGGAGGGAGGCGCGCGCGGCCTGGGCTGTCAAGGAGGCGGCGCACTATCGGGGCGCAGATGGGGGAAGGAGGAGCCGCGGACGGGGAGGGAGGTGGGCGCGGTCGAAGGGGTTGCGCCTTAGTGTGGTCCATTTATGAGAGGTGGAAACAGAGGAGGATGTGAGGATGCCGCGACCTGTTTTCTTTTGGCGAATGAGAATATATCACGTCTAATGTAGCTTGAGAATGTAGTCGATTTTTAGCTGTGTTTTCAACAACAACAAACGTTGGTGTTTCAACTTAACACCGTGAGGGAAAAAACTTTTTAAAACTAGGAAGTCTTGTATCTTGATCGCGGAGCCAAGATATATATTGGTTTGAGTGAATTGCATGCTAGGTACTTAAATTTATCATGTGGTACTATGTCTATGATGTTTTAAAGTGATCATCTAAGTATTTTAATTTTTCAAGTGGTTCTTTCTAGCGTAGATCTAGGTTCACAATTGGAGCTCAACTGATTAAAAATATAAAATTGATGGACTTAGATGATCACTTTGAAAAGTTAAAGAACTCATATAATCACTTTGGAACTTTACAGACCTAGACGGTACCGCGGAATAAGTTTAGAAACCTGACGTGAAATTCACTCTATTGGTTTTGTAATAGGAGTAGACAGCCCAAACTAACGTCTTAATCAAACATATTTCAGAGACAGACAAGGTGGCATAAGAAAATGGAGGAATATAAATTGGTATTGAAAAGAGTATGAAGTGATAGTTGACAATCAAAGTCTATGGAAGCCAATTGGATGTAAATATGAAAAAGCATGTATACAAGTACTATGTTAAAATGAACAAATGAGAAAAAGACTGAACAAAACGGTTCCGATTTGTGTGGGACCCCCTTTACCAGTGGAGTTCTAATATTACTGAATCTAGGATGGTGTTTTGATATCTGGAAATGAGAAGTGGGATTAGAAAACGGAGGATGGGATAACCCTATGCCTTGTTTAGATTGGTAGAGATAGAGAAATACATATAAGTGCATATACCTACCTCATACCCTAGTTTTAGCTCTATCCCAATCCAAACACCACCTAGAGTCAGAAGGTTCCGCAGGAGCAAGAATTGATGGACTGGATATCTGGAACTAAAACGGGATGCTAATATATTTTAAATGGCTTGGCAATAGCGCTCCTCCTAATATAACCTGAAGTTGCAAACCAAGAAGTGGTGCTTTAATTACATGGCTCATCATGCAATGGCAAAGCTAGGATTCTGGCCAACCGAAAAGAAAAAGAAATTTGCATTATCATTTCAACATGTGATTAATTTGCTTTCTTTCCTTTGCAAAAAAAAAAAAAAAAAAAAAAAGATGAGTTAGTCACGTACCATATTGCTTCTGCTTCTCTCTTCCATTATGCAGAGATGTTACAAGAAGAGGTGGCCGCCATCTACTGTTGACAACCGAGATGTTACTTGCAGATGTCGCCGGCACCCTCGTTGTGCTTTATAGTTGCTCTCCGGGGCGCCATTGCTTGTCAGTAGGTCTTTCTTTATGCGTTGCTCTTCCTCTTCACTTACGTATTCTGCTAAAATATTCTAGTTCTAGTTCTACTACGGGAAGCAGATTGAGGAGGCCCACAGCTGCATCGCATTGGCCTGTGGCTTACAACTGTTCGCATCGGCCTTTTCCATAAGCTAGAGTACAAAACTCGACGGCATAAATCCATAAACAGAGTACAACGTGTAAGCAACAACGCTAACATAACATACACGCTAGCATTTAGTAACTAAAAATCTAACGGGAGAATGTTTAAGAAAGATCAACCACACTCTGTATTATTGAACTACAAAAATGTCACCATGACAGTCTACCATATGTTTAATGCAGCAAGGCAACAGGATCATGTCATTTTAAAATCCCACCCTTCAAGCAAAGCATCCACTCACACACCTAGAAAGATAAAGGGGCACGGTGTGGGAATAAATCTCAGTAAGCAAATTGCTTTAACAAGACATTTAAACTACAAGCTCCTTAGACAGTGATTTTGTTAGAAAATAAGCATGTGAAATCGTTTAGGATCAATCGAGATATTCATGCACAATCACAGACGACACTGGAGACACGATGTTTGATAACGAGGTTCAGCCGAAGCCTACATCCCCGGAGCATCACTATGGACGCTCCTCCCCATTATCGATAGCTATGCTGGCATCCGGATACACCACAACAACGTCGCATCTCCACGCCAAGCCATCTAGTCGTCCTGGTTAGAACAATGGCCCTCCCTTCACATTTATGAGAAGGTCCGGGTTATAGAGATTGACAAGGACTTTACCCTATACCGCTAATACAACTCAAAGTCCCATCGTAATAACCGGACCCGTACAAATATTCGATACATATCTAACAGATTTAAACATAGTAAATGTAATAAAAGAGATAAGAATGGTTATCAATCTACTATCCAATATAATGAAATTGGCATATCGCGAAAGAAATTCATTATGATACACAATAATTAAACCACAAGCACATGAGAAACAGCTCTTCACATATCCAATTTCATGACAACATCAATACTTCAATGAGTACAATTGCAATGCGTATGCCATGCCCACTGCCTCCAAACGAGGGATGAAGTTGCATTGCACCTCTTGGGCAACTTATGATGTTGTGGAGGCCATATGATGGCTATAAGAAAAATGGACCATAAGCTGTTTGCTTAGTGAGATTTTAATGGTTGAGTGACAACATTGATCATTTGGGACAAATGTGCTTGCAAAAATATTTGTTTTAGTCCTAGGGATGCGAGTGTAGACTCAGAGAATAAATACGTCAAAAGAGTAATCAAAAGCACCAAAGAAGACACAAAGATCACCAAGAAGACCCAAGACAACCATAGAAAAACCTTGGTGGTTGAGTCACAACATTGAACATTTGAGACAAATATGCTTGCAAGACTATTTGTTTTAGTCCTAGAGATGTGAGTGATAGACCTAGGGAACAAACATGTCAAAGGAGTGATTAAAAACACAGGAGAAGAACATAAAAATCACCAAGAAAACCAAGTCATCCATGGAAAAAAAGCCTTATTAGATCACCAAACAGACGGGGAGCTTGGCCCTTGTGTGGTCAATCTTGACATTGGTTTTGCGCGAATTAAGAAAGACCCTTGCGAGGGGCTCCAACAACTAGACTGAAAGCTTGCGTGTCTTCTCGATGGCAACCCATTACAGAGAATGCGAGCCACGTTCACTCTCTCCAAACCAACTACCAAACTACACCTATCATTTGAACCGACATCAAAGGCGCCTAGAGCTTGTACGCTTTCTCCCCTATTTCATCGGTTTCGTAGCTAGACATCAGTCATGAACTCATGATCACCCCCATCACACTCTCTTATGCACTAGTGAGAAGATAACAGCAATTTACAGAGCACCCGCGCCGTGCATCATCTTGTGCAGTTGTGCTCCCGCTGCCGGAATCCTCAAATGAATACACCAGCAGGACAGGCGGCCAGCACGTCGATCATCCCATCCGTGGCGGTGGACCGGCGGTAGGCTGGTAGCAAAGCCCACCCACCCTGGTATGGTTGCTGCCACGGCCTACGGGCACTCGGTTAGGATCTCGACGCCGTCCCGGGTGACTAGCACGGTGTGCTCAAACTGTGCGCTGAGGCTGCCGTCCACCGCGACCGCCGTCCAGCCATCATCCCACAGCACGCACTGCGTGCTTCCCATCGACAGCGTTGGCTCTGCAGACAGCAAGCAGTCAGTCAGACAATCACAACTCGTGCAGCAAACTCTGCTGCATTCTCTGGTCTTTGAAGCACACTGATGGAAGCCTGGGATCGGAAGGAAACACTAAGCATCATCGAGATGAACAGAGGCGTACGCACCGATGGTGAATGTCTGGCCTGCAACCATGAACCCCGGCTCGTAATCGTCTGCCACGGATGTGTGTTCAGTAGTTCTCGTGCTTGTCTGTGTGTGAATCAAACGCAATGATAGGAGAAGAGTATGAGGTTGCTTGCTTACATGTGCTCCATATGATGGGTTCACAATGGAATATCGTCCCAACGCCGTGACCAACAAAGGGGTCGATGCCGTAGCCGTACTTTCCGGCGTGCTCACTAAAACGTTCAAAGCAGAGCCATGAGTGACAGACCAATTTCACGGCAATGGAAGTTCTAACTGTGTACAATGTGGTGAACTGTGGTGAGATAAGATGAAAGCTGAAAGACTCCGTAACAATCGACCTGCTATTCAAATGATATTCAGTGTCAGCACAAAAGTACAGTACTTGGAAGTTTATAAAAAATACATGCATCTGGAAGAAAAAAAGCATGAGAAGGTTCATAAGAGAGATGAAGACCTTATTCTCTGGCCAATTTCCTTGAAACTAGCACCATGCTTGCAGGCTGATATGCCCCTCATCATGCACTCTTCGGTGACCTATTACAGACCAAAAAAGACTGGTACTTCAGATACAGGTTCACAGAAGTACTCAGAAGAGAACAGCAGAATCACACCTTTACAAGTTGCTTAGTAGATTCATCAACATCTCCACAAAGGTATGTTCTTGAGGTGTCCCCATGGTAGCCCTGGACCAACACTCCATGTCACTTTACAATGTCAGGTTTGTCAATAACCATATTGATCACTTTAGGTTAAAATATCCATCGATTGACATGGAAAAGAACATCAGGTAACACATACGTTTAAATAGACAGTAACATCAATGTTGATGATGTCTCCATCCTGCAAGGTCATTGGAAACAAGCATAGCTGTTCAGCTCAAAATTAAGAAAGTTCAGCAATTATACCATTATCAGACATAGCGCATGACAAAGAAAAGTGCTTGTTTCAGAGTTAGTTTAGCAGTTTAGGATAGGTATGATGCACATGTATATGGCTTGACAAGAAATGCTTCTGATTAACTGCTACATTGAAAGTTTGTTTAAAAAAACAGAAGCCTCAACTGGCCTGTAGCTGGCGTGAATCCGGTATCCCGTGGCAGGTGCACTCGTTCACCGACGTGCAGACGCTCTTCGGGAACCCGCCATATCCAAGAGGGGACGGGTAGGCGCCGGCATCGACGACCATCTGGTGCACAGCTCTGTCGATCTCATCCGTCGTCACAGAGGGCTGGTAGACATCGGGGTTGCATGCAAAGAAATAAGAAACAAACGCGCATTGGGCTTGGGCCACAAAATTCTCCAAAGAAGAGTAGAAGACGAAGAAATCTGTGATCTGCAAAATGCTCACTCACTTTGACCAGCGTTCCGGCACGTTGCAGAACTCGGGCGGCGAGATCACAGGCGTCCAGCATCCGCATAATGCTCTCGCCGTCGTGCACCTGCCGATCGGGGCACACGTCGGGGATGGCGTCTATGCCGACGTAGGGTGGCCGGGGTATGTGGTCTGGCACCGGGAGGCGCGCGCTGACCGCCCCGCGCAGCAGGGGCTCCCTCCTCCTCTTGGCACCTCCTCCTCCAGGGCCCTGCACATCTGCAGCCCTTCAGCTCGTTCGTGTCAGAGATTAAGGTTTGCAGTTAAAAAATTAAACTTTGATGTGAATTCTCTCTGCTTATTTTGGGGATATAAATTGGGACAGTGTATCGCGGGGTATAGGAATGGTCGCTGTGTATGTGCACCTGCAGATGATCCTCGAGGATTTCTCCCGTCTCCGCGTCCGCGGCGTTCCGGATGCTGCGCGGGGAGGTGACCGAAGGGCGGCGCAACCTGCAAGAAGCGGTGGTCGGCCGGCTCAGGACGCGCCGACGCGGGCCAAGGAAAGCAGTTAGAGGCGAGTGAGAAAGAGCAGGCACGGACCTGGACGACGGCAGTTCGATGCGGTGAACGGCGGCGAAGGGCGGGGGTTGACCTCCGCCGCAGGGACCCTCGCCGCCATCGCCGCAGCTGGGGTATCAGGTGGTAGCGCAAGGGGCGCTGATGGCGGGAAGTGGGTGAGGAATTGAGGATAAGCCTGGCGCAGGTGGGGCCGTGCAAAGAACAAGATGAGTACCTCAAGGTTTTTACGTCCAGGCGAAATGAACTTTATTCGGAGGATCCGAAAATGGGTTTCAAACTGAATTTCCGTGAATTTCGTTAAAAACCAGATCGTAAAAAAATTTAAATTAAAAAAATAAAATTTGATATTTTCTCGTCGGATTGTGGTGTTTTCTGTCAAATTCCAATACTATCGAATGATTATTTTAGCCATGTAAAAATAGAAAGTTTTGCACTATTTTCATTGTCTCTATATAATTGAAAAAATACCTACCATACATAAATTGCACATGAATTTTCGATAAAAATTACATAAACCATACGCCACTCGCATGAATTTTTGAAATACAAGTCTAAGATCCAAATAAATCTATATCAAACCTATGCTTGCCCTTAATAATTACATACCAAGTGAATAGAGGTCCATATAAATAGAAGCCCTACATAATTCTATTATGAAATTCTATTATGGACATGGAATTCTATTATGACGGGAATGTATGGATTCGATATGGAATTGTTTGGAGTTTGGAATTTTATTTCATAATGAACCCATACATATTGCACACGTATTTCATGCGAGACGCATAGTTTATGGAATTTGAATAGATAATTTGTGGTCAAATTATATATACATGTGTTTTCTACCTTTTTCAATGTTATACATAGAAAGCATAATTAAATGGTGCCAAAAACTTTCCAATCTACATGGTCAAAACAATGTTTTTTCTCTAAAAACACCGAAATCAGGTCGAAAAACACTAAATTTTATTTTATAAATTATTTTGATTTTTAAAATTTTAAAACAAATTCTAGCGAATTTTGAACCGGTTTCCCTTCTAGTACCTAACCGAAAACAAGAAAAAAAAAGGCCAAAATTCACTGGTTTTAGACTTGTAACCATGCTACCCCCTCTCCTTCTGAATAGTTGGGACCATAGATTACAGTTCAGAATGGCAAATTTCAAAAAAAGATTTTTGTTTTCAATATAATTAGTTCTAACATTCATTTTTTTCAAAAATAAAAACAAAAACAAAAAATCAGAACTTTTGACTGAAAATATTTTTTAGCAGTATAAAAATGAAAGATTTGACATCGTTGTTTGTTGCTATTGTTATGTTCAAATTATCCATTCAAGTTCCATAAATCATGTCTCACATGAATTACACACCAAATACGCGAGTAGTGTTAAAAGTAAAGACACAGCTTGTTTTATTAGAGTTTGAACTTCTATTTCATATAAATCTATATGTATTTGGGACCTATGTTCATATCGACATTGCATGTATTTGGTGTGTCATTCATGCCAGAGACATGATTTATGAAAATTGTATACACAATTCAAGTTCAATGTTTGTATGCATGTGTGATATGACTGAAAAATTGTCATTTATTTTGTTGTGATTTTCTTTATTACCAAAGGTAGTTTGAGTAAGAACTATATTTTTACACAATAAAATTTTTTGAACAAGACGAGCAATATCAAAATTTTGGAAAAAAATCAACCGCGTCGTACATTTGTGAATGGAGGGAGTATATTCAATAATATTTTTTTTTGACAACGTGAAAACAGTTTGCTACCAGGTACGGCCTAAGGTTCTGTTGTATTTGGAGGATGGGTCCTTTTTTAGTATTGTTTAGTTAGGAGTCATTTGAGACGGAGCCATTCTGGAGACAATGTCCATCTCTGGTATTCCCCGTGACTTCTTGTCCTTAGGCTGTCTCAAATACTCCTCAAATCCCATTTCGTTCTAGCTATTTTTCTCTCTGTCTACGGTGTAATATTTATGTCAAACGATACAAAACAGTGTTTTGAGACATTTCTTTTGGAAAACCATTGAAGACAGCCTTAGTTTCATTGGGCCTCCTCATCCACTACTAAGACCAAGGTCACCAGACAGGACATATGGAGTGCAAAACACTGTTTGTACACTGTACACAGAGTGGAAAAACATTGTTTGCGCACTGTAGACAGTACGATGCACCCCTCTAGTGACCTTAGTCTAACGGGAGAGTAGTTTATCTACAGGAAACAATGTCCATTTCTGGTATTCCCCATGTTCTCCGGTCGTTAGCCAGCTTCACTGCGCCTCTTAATCCACTACTGCCAGAACAAGCTCCGCCGCCTCCACCATCATCAAGCCAAGCTCCACCATGACTTGATGCGGCCAAGATACAACGCCCGAAATAGTTGAGCTTCGCCACAACTACATCCTGACAACGATCCCTAGATTGCCTGTGTCCCCATCCACTGTTAATGGCTCCGTGTTGCTATCATTCACACATGTAGTTAGTGCCTTACGACAATTTATGGCAGATAATCGCATTCCACATCATTTATCCATGTTATTAAATTTGCTGATGTATCACATCATTTAAGGAGAATGAAATCACCACCGGAAATGGAAATTACTTCCCTTTGCAACTTATGACAGTTGATTACATTCCACAATGATGAACATTATCAGCAAGAAATAAAGAACAAATGTTGAAATCACATTCCACAACCGCAATGACGGATTTATTTATCATGCAAGAATTTGAGAACGGAGCTTATTAATTTGCCAAACGGGAACACACATATCACAATTCTTAACTTATCTAGAATGTTTACGCCACAGTTTAATCCTACTTCCGTTATTACAAGCTTCTAGCAAGTGCATAGCACTAATTTAATTTCCTGTTAACGAGTAATTAGCTAAGATGATTTGCTTACGAGCTTCCCATCTAATTATACCTATTTAAAGCCATATGTATTGACGTTTTTAATATAAAATTTGTCAAACATAAAATTATTTGACTTAAATTAATTAAATTTAGAACTGCACTCTTCCTGTAAAATCAATGTTGACAATGCCACCGCTATTTGCGATTTAGAGCTTTTTGAAACGCAAAAATTTCACAGAATTTGCATAGGACTGTTCACAGAAAACAATTAAAAGATATAGAAAAGATGCAGGAATATGAAAAGTTCCATGCGTTCCAAAGAGGACCTTAATTAATAAAATTTGAATATGACACGGATAGGTGGGCCCCGATCTAACTCGGCCCGTGCCCTCCACTTCCTCGAAACCCCGCAATACCCTAGTTGGCAGTGCAAGAGTTCAAATTTTGAATCTCGCAGCCGTTCGTCTTCCACCTGTGTGCACCTGGTGCATACACCAAGTGACCTGACTGGCAGACACGAATCTACAACTCTAGTACGAAGTGATCTAGAACGTGAGCGGTCCATGGACCGGGTTCAGAAACCATCGAGTCGACGACCCCCATGCCCATCCTTTTCTCTGCATCCGCCGCCTCCACTCTTCTCTGCTTCTCCATTCCGTTCGGCTCCCAACCAAAACTACTCCAAGAAACCGCGGTGGGGAGCGGAACAGAGGAGAGAGAGAGAGAGAGAGAGAGAGAGAGAGAGAGACGCGAGATGGCGGAGGCGGTCGCGTACGAGGAGCAGCGGCGGAGGCAGGTGGAGGCGAACAAGCGGAAGCTGGAGGAGCTGCAGCTCCACCACCTCTCCGCCGCCGTCCGAGAGGCGGCCGCCGCCGCCAAGCCCTTGCCGGTGGGTCCCGATTGCTTTGCCAATGGCCTGGATGTCCTGGCTGTTTCTTTGTCGCTCGAGGGACTTTTCTTGGCTGGGTTCTCCTGATCCGGACTGACGTTTCTGCAGGCCAAGAAGCGGAAGGCGCGACTGCCGCGGGACGCCGCGGCGGAGCCGCTCCGACGGTCCGGCCGCGTCGCTAACCTCCCTGAGAAGCCAAAGTACCGCGAGGTCAGTGTGAAAGCACCCCTATTCGTTCGTCTCATATGAATTGCCAAAGATTTCACGAGTTCGTCGTCCTCCCTTCCTTCGTCAAACAAATCACCACCATCATCAAACCGATCCAAGATTGTCTTTGACGTGTGCCTGTGCAGGAGGTTCCGGATTTAGGGAGGACAATTAGGAGGTACGCGCACGGATTCCTTCTCCCCAATCTGGCACCAGTTTTTTTTTTTTTTTTTTTGGTAGAAATTTGATTTGTTTCTCCTTGTCGTTGAGCACCAGGAGGTACGGCGTGGGGAGGAAGGATCTAACCAACCGGGTGTATGCGACCGACGATGAGAGGGGCTACGCTATCTCTAAGGCCGAGGAGCTGGAGCAAGAGCTGGGCTCCAGATACCCCATCTTCATCAAGCCCATGACCCAGTCCCATGTCACCGGAGGCTTCTGGCTGGTAAATTATTGGAAGCTTCAGTCTGGCACGTGCCTCTGTTTTTGGATTATTATTCATCCTCAATTTCTTGTTTGTTGGGCTGGTGAAATTGCAGGGCCTCCCAACGCAGTTCTGCCGGAAGCACATGCCGAAGCGTGATGAGACTTTCACACTGGTGGATGAGAAGGATGACGAATCTGACACGCTCTACCTCGCGCTGAAGGCAGGCCTCAGCGCCGGATGGAGAGGGTTTGCCATCCAGCACAAGCTGGTTGATGGAGATTGCTTGGTCTTCCAGATGATTCAGCGAACAAAGTTCAAGGTAAGTGGAATTGCATGATGGCTGATTTGTATCATCTACCCTCCTCATGGATGTTGAAATGAATTGAATAATAATAACTCAAGGTTAGGGAATCAAAGACTAAAAATCTGCCTTGTACTTATCTTGTTTCAGTAATGGCTAACTAGGATAGATCTATGTATTCTACTACTGACCAAGCAATTTCTGTTATGTGAATGGTGCAGGTCTACATAATTAGGGCAAGTTCCTACTATGAAAGTGAGGACTGATGAAACTAGTAGCTTCTGATATGTGATTGGAGCGCAGGTAAAATGTAACCCTCATTGTTTCTAATGGTTGAATAAGTGTTTCGTGCTTAAAGGTTTTGGACATTTCCCTTTCCACATTAGGTGCAGATTTTTCAGCTTTTAATCAACAAATTTCAACCCTTCTCGTATCACTTCCATTTGAATGTCAACATTTAACGATCTATGCAATTGTAGTAATATTTTTTCATCATTCAAAATAAGTCATAAGCCAATATCTTGAGGGAAGATGGCATATTTTTGTTCAAGCTATATGATCAATGTACGATTGCCATGAGCTGAGCGAGTACTTGATGGCGTGATGATTATTTGAAATCTGATAGATTTTTTTTTTCAGGAAACGATCAGATTCTAGAAACTTGTCATTAGTATTTGAACTTCATCTTTATTTTGTAGGTTTGTAGTTGATACGGTACTTTTGCACATGAATTAACTTGTCACAATGTGTCATTTAGGTCCAAAAATGCATTTCTAGGTCCTTTAACTTGTGAAAATGTGTCATTTGGCTCCAAAATGCCCCTGTATTTGATGATGTGCTGTGTCTATATGGCGATTTCATTTTGACAAGTCAGCACCTGTAGGGCTATTTAGGCCACTTTGGATTAAATGACACATTTTTCACAAGTTTAACTTAAGTTCTAGAAATATAGTTTCAAGGTCATAGACCTAAACGACACACTCTGACAAGCTCATGGACCATTGATGCATTCAACTCTTTCACGATGTCATTTCTATACTCTTTTTTTATTCGGGAAAACATTACAATTCTGTAATGTTGGCAAGTCAGTTGTTTGTTTTGTTTTCATCAGAAAGTATATTGTCTTAGCTGTGGTTGGAAACGGTGATAACTTGTTGCACTACCTGTTTATTCATAATTTGAAAACTCTATATTGTTGATAAACTAACAATACTCCTTGCTGCAATACCTGTTTATTCATAATTTGAAGTCTACATTGTTGATAAACTAACAATGCTTCCATCTCGGTTGAGTTTTCTTACTTCTGACTTTCTTATAGTTATTAATGGACATCATGAGTTTTAGTACTATGAATGCATGCCATGATGTTCCTTGTTCCTTTTTCACTCAGGTCTGAGATGGGTGCGCTAAAACCAGTGTGAGCAGGATGGGGTGATCTCAATATGGATATTGCTGGGTGTCTTGAAACTTTTGGGTGGCAAAAAAAGCTGATGTGTAAAATATTTGATTAACCTAGTATCTAGGTGTTGCTAATTCATGGACTTGTTGGGCTTACCACTTGCACGGTCCAGAAACCTGCACTATGTAAGGGGATGTTGATGGCAATTGACCTCATTTTGAAAACTAAAACATGTCCTGGTTTCCGTTGGATCGCTTACAGTGATGCTCAAAACTGTTCTGTGTGGTTCATTTTGCATAGCTATTTGACCAGGTTTAGCTATAAGCTATTTCTTTACCAGTGTATCGTGCCACCTTTTGGTCTCTCCACTATTAGTTTGTTATCTTGTGCATATCGAAAGGTTTGGAGCAGCCTCTCTCTTTACAGAGAAAAATATTCATATAGAAATGTGTTCCCCTAACGTCTTTTCCAAGTGTGTTGGTGCTTGTGTGTAGGCGGTGACAGGTGGTGTCAGGTGTCTATGGTTGTCCGTGTTGTCTGCAGTGGGAAGTTAGAGCTGCTTGTCGCTGGAGACAAGCTTGGCAACGATGACACACTGTGGGCATCGGTCGGAGTGTTGTTAGGGTGGCCTTTCGCCGGTTTCTAAACCGCGCGCTCAGTGTAGGTTTTCGGCCTAGTTTTTCTTAAAACGGGGTCAATTCTTTTTTTCTTAATTGAAAGGCAGAGCTCCTGCCGTTACATTAAAAAAAAGTTGTTGTGACAAAATGTTTATTTTTTCTATTAGTAACGACAATTGCAAGTTTCTTTTTGTGGCCTTGCGCATTTTGATGCCTACATCATCTTGCTCTTTCAGTTGTTTTCCCAGATTATGCATAGCTGCTCTTGTTCATCTAAGTGCTATGATTTTTTAGACTTGTGTTTGGTCCATGCCTACATCATCTTCCTCTTTTAGGGACCGTTCGTTTCATTGAGTATTGTCCGATATGATACCGAGAAAGAAACACTAGCGTGGATATCGTATTGGATCGGATCGGGAGAATGAACGCACTCTCAGTTGTTTTCCCAGATTATGCATAGCTGCTCTTGTTCATCTAAGTGCTATGATTTTTTAGACTTGTGTTTGGTCCCAAAGTTTGTGTATTGTTTATTGTTGACAATGGTCTCAGTAGGAATGCAAGCTAGCCGGCCAGCTCGCATAGGTCCCGCTATATCAAATTCCTGGTTTCGCCCCTTCCTATAACAGGCTAATGCCCGCTTGTTTTTTTTTTTTTTTTTTTTTTGTCTCAACCAATACAGACGAGCTAGTTTCTCCACACAAATCTTGAATTCTATAATCCTATTTAATTGGCTAGTCCCCTATATAGGGCGACAAAAAACTTACATCGTTGGTTTGATAGATGTAAAAAACAATGAGTGTTGAGGGTAGGATAAATACTTGATGAATTTTATAGCATTTCTTATGTACTCTAAATACTAGTTAACTAGCAGTGGGATTATAGTTGATAATGGACATGAGAAAAAAAAATCTTGCTAAACCTATACTTTTTGTCTTCTACATCTATTGTGGAAGTGATTCGCCTGAACATACCTGGCTTTTGTATGCCGGCTTCATGGTGACAATAATTGCTGATCTGATAATGGATAAAGATTTTTTAAATGATCCTAGAATAGATAATGCTTTCGCTAAGGTGGTGTTTTAGGCCCTGCTTGGTTGAGGTCCAAAGTTTTTGCATGCCAAAATTTTGGCAACTTTGATTGTGTTCGAATTTAGACTAAAATTTGATCAAAAAACAAATGTCTAATTCGGATGAGTTATTTAGGGCCCAAATAATCTATTGGAATCAAAAGGTTGTTGTTTTACTAAATTTTTATTTAGTTTCAAATACTGTCAAAATTGCTAAAATTTTAGCATGCTAAAAATTTAGACCTTAACCAAACAGGTCCTTAAGACTGATTCCAATGATGCTATTCATCCCATTCCTCAAAACACTATTTCAACTATTTTTCTCTCTGTCTACAGTGCAGTATTTATGTCAAACAGTACCAAACAATATTTTGAAACACCCCTTTAGAACACCCCATTGGGAACAGCCTAATACAATGGATGGGGATAGAGATTGGGCTATGATAGGACACCAAACCAGAGGATTCTATACTTGTATCCAACAAACACAGTACTCAGCTCCACAATCCACACATGGAGAAGGAGACGCCAGAGCCCGAGGCCCCGGCGACCTTCCTCCGCGATGATGAGGCGGCGTCCCCGGACTCGCCACGCGCTAGGTTCGAACGCATGATCCGGCGCGTGCAGGCTGATGTGTGCGCGAAGCTCGAGGCGGTTGAGGGCGGCGGAGGCGCGCAGTTCGGTGAGGACGCTTGGACGCGCCCCGGCGGCGGCGGCGGTATCAGTCGCGTGCTGCAGGGCGGCCGCGTGTTCGAGAAGGCCGCGGTGAACGTCTCCGTCGTCTACGGAGTCATGCCTCCCGAGGCATACCGCGCGGCGAGGCCCGAAGCCGCGGCGGCGGCCGGAGGGGAGAAGGCCGGGCCGGTGCCCTTCTTCGCGGCCGGTCTCAGCTCGGTGGGTTAGATTCCTCTGATGCTCGCAGGATAATCACCAAGTGATACGCTGTTCAATTGTTCAAAGTTTTCATCTTTGAGCAATTTGCTTTGTCACCCGTCTTATATTCAGAAATTCAGTACAATCACCATCCAAACTGAGTAAAATTCTCTGAGCTACCAGTAGGGAGTCGGTGACGCATTGAGCAGAGCAGACTTGATCCTGCATCGGCTGGGAGAGAGGCTGTTGTTGGCTGCTGATAGCCACGCTTGGTGGCGGTTGTTGCGATGATAGAAAGCTTGTAACACCCCCCCCCCCCCCCCGTTTCCCTCAAAAAAAAAAAAACGAGCAAAATTCCTACTTTGGAGAAAGATGGAGAAATGACTGACCAATTTCCAGTGCGGTCCACCAATGTTTTCGTTTTGACAAGGTTCTTGGTTCTGTTTGCCAGGTCATTCATCCAGTGAACCCATTTGCTCCAACAATGCATTTCAACTACCGGTATTTCGAAACCGAGGCGCCTAAAGGTACTACCTGTGCTGACAACTGAAATGAACTATGGCACCACATTACCTGAACTTTATCAACCATCATGAATAATGCACCACTGTTCTCAGATAGTCCTGGTGCACCTAGGCAGTGGTGGTTTGGAGGTGGCACTGACCTGACGCCTTCGTATATCATTGAAGATGATGTCAAGCATTTCCATGCTGTATGCCAGTACTTTCTCCTCTACTTGTTCAGATAAAAAAAATATGGATCCAGTTATATTTATGCTCGAATTGAGGCCAAAATCAGCTTGTGGAAGAGTGTTACGTTTGAGATTTATTTTATTTCTGTATGTTTGTTGGATAACTCATTTGTGCATTATTGGACCTTTTCAGGTTCAGAAACAAGTGTGTGATAACTTTGATCCTAGCTTTTATCCTAGATTCAAAAAATGGTGTGATGACTATTTTTATATCAAGGTTAGTTTGTCCAGTTACTCTTTTGATGTTGCTGACTTATGGTTGACATGTGGTAGGCCCCATGGTTGACTTGATAGACATCTGAAAAATGCTTTAGTCTTTTTATTCAGTATTGGGGTATATCTGGTCTACACATGTCACAGATATGATTAGTCTTTCTGTCTTTGACTGCAGCATCGTGGTGAACGTCGTGGGGTGGGTGGAATATTTTTTGATGATCTTAATGACTATGATCAAGAAACGCTCCTTCGCTTCACAACAGGTGTCATACCATCTCTTGTAGCCTTTTAGGTTAAAGTGGATCTTGATATAAATTCACCATTTTTGGCATGGCACAATCACTTATAACAGCTGACCGGAGTTGTGCCCGTTGAGGCATCTTCCTTTCATCTTTGCAGAGTGCGCTGACTCAGTTCTTCCCGCATACATACCCATTATAGAGCGCCGCAAAGACACACCATTTACTGAGGAACACAAGGCATGGCAGCAGCTGCGGAGAGGTCGCTATGTGGAATTCAACCTAGTGAGTGCCTTTACATGCAGATAGTTTCATTATTGGTGCTGTCAACACTTCTCTGGCTCTTAAGCTTGCTTCTCATGAAGGTTTATGACCGAGGAACCACATTTGGGCTGAAAACGGGTGGACGGATTGAAAGTATCCTTGTTTCTCTTCCTCTGACTGCACGGTGGGAGTATGATCATGTAAGCTAAAAACTATTAAGATGTCTGGTTCTTTCTGTTTGAAGGTACTAGAGCATTAAAAATATAATGTTTAGGTAATTTTGAAAAACACATGCAATTTAGTATTTGGGTTGTGCTGTGTTATGGTGAATCATCTGAATGGTGGAAGTTGTTTATCCATTTGCATTTTTGGGACTTAAATTTGGGCAAGTTTTCTAATATGCTTTGAGGTTTGTTACAGTGTTTGAAATTAATTGTAGCTATTCATTAGTTCCAATCTAATGGCTAAAATTTAAGAGGAACCAATCGAAAGGAACCAAAGTTGTGGACCGGAACCTAAATCATGTGGACCGGAACCTAGATTTCATGAGCTCAGAACCAACGGTTCTTTCGATTGTCTCACTAAAACTTATGGATCGGAACAAAAACATAGGTCCGGAACTGAGTTCCTCTCAAGCACCGTAAAAAATCACGTATGCTTTTGCTATCTCTTTGCAGAAACCAGAAGCAGGAACTGAAGAGTGGAAACTTCTTGACACATGCATAAATCCAAAGGAATGGATCTGATCTGCTGAAGAGTGCTTTCCCATTACTGTGTTGTTACGTCACTTTGATCTTAGAGGTTTCTTTTTTGGTATGTGTTTTTTTTTGTCAGCTAGTGTGATTTCTTAGAGTCATAGCCACACAAAAAAATTAAGGCTGTGTTCAGTCATAATTGTTGTTGTCTTGAGATCGATCAGACTGAGGAGTTTGATGTGAAACGGTTTAGATACCAATACTGATCATTAAAAGCACGGCAGGTAGAAAACATTCGCAGAGGACGTATTGAGGTCCTTTTTCCAATCACCCTCGTTTTTAAATAAAATCTGACTCCTTGACAAGATCATTTTAATCATTGAATTTTATAGGAATATACTGGAAGTTGTTCCCATATCGTCCAGCGGAATGGAAGCACCTGTCTACGTGCGTTTAATTTCTTTGAGTGAAATGCACGTATGGTTCTTCAAACTGACGAGGTGTGTTCGAGAGGTCTTTAAGTAGGTCTTCAAACTCGAAATTAGAAACTCATTCAAGTCCCAAAACCGTTACCCTCTCCTCCTAAAAGTGGTTTTAAAGTTAGGGTACATGTGGGATCCATTTGTAAGGTTCATCCCTATTTTTCTTTTTTTTTTCATCTATGACATGTGAGACCCCACTTTTTTCTGAGGGTGGTTTTAGAGTTAGGGTACATGTGGAACTCATATCACCATACGTAAGGTTCATCGCTATATCACCATACGTAAGGTTCATCGCTATTCTCTTGTCTTCATCTATAACCTATGAGACTGCACTTGTAAGTGAAATATTTTTTTTTTCTTAACCATATCTCTCTCTTTCACCCTCCTCTCTCCTCGCCACCCTTATCTTACTGTCGCTATCTACCAACCTCTGCCCCCTTGCCGCCTCCGTTGCTCTCCTTGTATATTTTCTTGTCGCTAAACCTTCACTTCCACTTCCACATGCAACGCCAACCCTTCCTGGCCACCGGCTCTCCTTCATTAGACCAACCCCAATCCATGAGTAAAAATCTTCCCCTATCTACTATTCCTCCACTATTCCAACTATCCCTTTCGCTGTCTACAGTAGCGCTACAGTATCAAACTGTGTTATACTTTCCCATTTTACTCATGGGTTGGGCTTGGTCTTATCAGCTATCATCCTCCTTTGCTGGTGAGTGCGAGCGGCAGCAGCACAGCAGGCCTGAGTGCCTAGGGCGAGGCAAGGAACGGCTACATGACCTATATGTGACACGTCTTGCCAACTTTAAAGACATTACATTGTTAATTTTAAAAATTGACCACATGTATTGGGAATGGCTTCGTAATGCCGGGGCAGTCTTATATGGATGAATTGGTTATGCCATTTCCAAAGGTCCGTGTAAATGGACATGCAAAAACATTACTATAGCAATATAGATAAAATGGAGTTTGAAATAATACAGTATTTATGTTTACAGTATGCTAGAAATGATCTTACAAGAGATTTACATCAAGTGTAGTTTGGCGATGAACGATGTTTGACTATCCACCAATGCAACAATAGTTTTACATTTAGATAAAATTTCTTATTTGACACTCTCAAATAAAGAACGTCTCAGAAACTGGTTGATTCCTTCCTTCACTCTCAAAACCCAAATCTTCCCTATTTGTCACTGAACTTATTTTTGGCTCCCTATATGGCCTTCCATCAACTTGTACCATCCAACACCGTTAAGTAGTGTATCAAAAGGCAGTTCTACCCTTGTTGAGTTTAGTTACTAAATTTGGATACATACATAGCAACTTATCATAATGTTGGGAATTCTTGGGGGAACGTTTTTCTACATGATTGATTATAAAGAAAGTCTGCATGAATTTCTAGAAAAATTCGGCATGATCTTTTTATTTCACTATAAATTTCAGCATACATCATTGATATTGGTAATCATAAACAAGAACAAGATCTTCACAAATAAATACATTATTTTGTCCACTGCCGGAGTGGCACCTCTACTATTGCCGCCACACATGGCAGACCCACCGCCCCTATCTGCCATCCATGGGCTAGGGAGGTGCAGGCGCGCAGCCTCAACCGGAGCTGTTGCCGCTGCTGGTCATCTGCGCACGAGGCGATACGCCGTCCCGGCCATCCACGTGTACGTGAGGAGAGGTGCCGCCCTGGCCATCCACACGTACGTGAGGGGAGGCGCCTCCGCCGCTGTGTAACGCCCTAAACATCACTTCCAAAAATTTTATTTAATCTTTCCTTGAATCAAAATATTTTTTTTCTAAATCGTGTCTCAGGTCATAGCAAATGAGCTCAAATCAGAAACCCTCGTAATTCCACAGTATTCTTCACAAACATTCCTCTCCAATCTTCTACCAAAAATTCTCTCGAAGTTCTCTGAGCGCCCCGCCTAAATAACACCCTCGAAATGAAATCAAGAATTTTAGAAAAAAGTTGTTTTCTACTCTACTCCCTACCCCCCCCTCGGCCTGGCCACGGCCCCACCCCCTCCCCTGCTTTCTTCTTCCTCGGGCAGGGAGCAGAACTTCAATGCTTGTGACTATGCCGCTCCACGGGCAGGGAGTAGAACTTCACATGCCGCTCCACGCCACCGACCTACCCACTCGTCGAACTTCAATGCTTGTGACTATGTATATATGCCGCAATCCTGTCCGCGGCGCTCGATCTGGATCATCCACCCCTCATCCAACGGCTCACAAACCATCTAAAGTCACATGCACGGTGTTTCCTGACTTCCCTCGTCGAAGAAGTCAGGCAATCCTGAGCGGCACACGTCGCCCTTGCTGCGTGTAGTATAGCTGCTCCGCTCGCACCACCCCTCCCTGCTCCTGCTCGCTCTCTCCCATCGCCCTACCCCTCCGCTGTCCACTGAGCTAGACCATGGAGCACGTCATGCATTAAAGCCGCTGCCTGGGCACCTGCTACGACTCTCTTCCTCCTCCCTCCTCCTGTGCACGTACACGTACAGCAACAACACATAGCAGTATAGCACGTGCACGCTGCAGTGCACGCACAGACGCTACGAGCCAGCAAGCAACGACCAAGCCACCCACCCTGCGCCGCCGTGCACGCAAGACGCGAAGCACGCGCCTCGTCGCTTTGCTCCGTCCGGGCTCCGGCACGATGGCGGCGCCGCTGTCACCTGCCAAGCCTCAGTGCTGCTTCACATCACCGGCCGGGCAGCCGCGAATCGCGCTGCACCGCTCCCCGCTGCCCACACCACGACGCCCCGGGGAAGCCGACGGCGAGCTACAGCGCCTCCATTCATGGCGGGTGGTTGAGCCGCTGGCACAGCTCCACCCCGGCCGGCCGGCCGCCTATAGGAGGGACCCAATTAAGCTCGCCGAGCGAACTAGCCCCCCTCCCACAGCGCAGCTCCTGTCCTCCTCTCTGTTCTTGCTTGCGCAGAACACGGGCGCCTCGGTGGTGTTCGTCGTGAGGCCCGATTGCTTTTGCTTCAATTCGACGACGGTGAGCATCTCCCCGAGCTTCCTCTATCTTCTCCAAAGCCATTTCCCATGGTGGGTGACCACTGGTGCGGCCATGTCTCCACACCACCACGCCGCGCGCCTCCCTCTGCAGCGGCGCCACGTAGCCCGGCCGGCGTGGACCTTGTTCCCTCTCCCTCTCCCACATGCCCACGGCCTCCACGACGGCGGCCTCTGGGAGGCCTTGGACAGCGGCCTCACTGCGCCGCCCTTCGCTGCGCTCCTCCGCCACCCAAAACACGTCCACCATTGGGGGTCGCACGGGGGGGGGGGGGGGGGGGGGGGGTCTGACGAGGGGTGCAGCAGCATCTGGTTTCTCGCTACAATCATCTAGAGCGGTTGGATTTGGAATGGACGCAGCAGATTTACATCTAACTTGCTCAAGGCAAGCCACCCAATCTAGGTCCGTAATATCCGATGTCTGTTTATACCGCTCCACAGACCCGAACCAGATATACAAGTAAAGATAATTCCTTTTACTTCCAAAACCCAAACTGCAGGCACGCATGCCTAACGCTGCTTGCCTAATAAGTACCTCTTCAGTCTTCAACCTGCAATTAACCACTCTCGCAATCACTTTTTTTTTTTTTTGGCAATGGTTGGATAGGTACATTGAGTAGTAAAATCGATAGGATAAGTACCACTGGTACTTGTAAAGTAAATCCAATAGATGGTATGCCGCACGCTGCCTTCAGTTGAGCACGCTTGACTCGATTCCAGGCGCCCTCCTCATCCTCGTATGCATGCAGCTTGTTTTCTTGGTTTAGTTTAGCAAAACTAGTTGCCCAGTATCAGTATGCAGCTTGTTTTCTTGGTTTAGTCTAGCAAAACTAGTTGTTCGAGACTGATGTCACCTACTATCTGTCATGCTATGTTGGTAAATTTGCACGATTCCTAAAAAAATGGTCTTACAGTACTGCTAATTCTGTTGTCTTGCCGGAAAACAAGGTGGCACAATTTTGTTAGGTTCTGATCTGTGAACGCCTGATAGAGTTGATTTTCAGTATCATTCATGCTGTGGATTATATTGCTCTCAATTGGTACCGCTATACGTTCCAGTACGGAATATTGACCTGTACAGAAACTTTTAATTTTGTGTCAGTATAATCACATTAATCCTTTCTTCCTCAATCCATTTTGTTGCAATATAAACATATTTTTATAGGAGTGCGTTTGTAATAAATTGACCTAAGCTACTGACCCAGCTGGTTCTGTTTTCACAATTATATCTAGTAGTAAATAGTTGTGGGACTTTGGAATCAAGCTTCATTTAGCTATCTAAAGTAATTATCTCGGCCGGATGTTTCCAAGATATATTTGTAACGAATAATGAAGCCTGAATTTAGAGAGGTAATACATTCTCATTTTCCATCTCTGAGATATAGGAACATGTAGGGAGGTATTGTTTTCCTCGTAGTTTCTGGATATGAGGCATTATCATCACATTAATCCTTTCTTCCTCGAGTTGGTTTGTTTTTATTTTGTGTGCTTGATAGCACCATTCTTCATGACATCTCTGCATCGTGATGAACGTCTTGACTGCATATAGTCCTTCTAGAAGAGGTGAAGATTGCTATGCTGCCATATCCAGTGTTTAGAGTTGATTGTTTTCTTTTCTTTGTTTACAGAGCAGAGCCACTGTTTTTTGTTTGGTTACTTAGTTTCATATTTTGCTGGACTTCTCAAGTGTTCTGTAACCAAGATAAATCCATAGTACCAGGAAACAAAATACTGAATACTACAGCTATTGATTTGGTTGATGCCATCTCCAATACTGGTGGTTACATTGTGTACTCAACTTGTTCAGTGGATACATGGGGAGCATGTCTCCCAACATGCTGAAGCTCTTGCTCTCCTAAAAGGCTTGGAACATGCAGGCTTGTTTGGGTGGAACGATTCATTGTTAAAACTGATGCTGTGAATCAGGTGAATTTAACTGTCGCCCTTCATGTTGACAGATCAGTTTTTGGCACAATGACCAGAGAAATTAGAGCTAGGAACATAATGAAATTTCTGTTTTTCAAAAAAAAAATAGTATAAATTCTGGAGACTGTATGCGGTTAAACCTGTAGGATCCGAGATATTTCTGTTTTGCTAGTATCTTCTGACCGCTACGAGGGTGGATACTTTGAAAGCACTCTTTGTCATACAGGCATCAATCCTTTGCCATTTGCTTTCTCTAAAATTAGCTTGTTCAGTAGTAGGAGTACTTGTTGTTGAAAAATAGCGACACACTGCACGCACTTAAAAAAAAAAAAAGAAAGTTCAATGCAGTTCATATGCACACACAAACAAGGCAATTTGCAGGAGAAACACTCAACATTAGCCAACTTCAGATGTCGTATCACCGATACTTAACTTTTGCACTGTCAGTTAGGTGCGAAAACTGTGCGAGGATTGCTTCAAAGTAATTGGAAAGATGTGACTGAACTGAACCCAAGCTATGGCATGGGCTGGCATGGCCTTGCCAGGCAGCCACAGCCACCCACACATCCGCCGCAGCTCACTGGAAGCCGCCCAGGCCGTTTCCGGGCCCTGGGACGAGCGGGTGGGAGCATGTCGCCGCTGCGGCCCCGAGGGAGGAGTGAGCCGGCCGCCGGCAACGAGATTGCGGTAGGATAAGGCGGCGGGCGACGAGGGCTCGTCGGCGTCGCCGTAACCTTCTTGGCGAGCGGCTGCGGGGGGAGAGGCATTGGCGGGGCGGGCTTCTTCTACTCGGAGTCGAGTAGATATACTCGGAAGGAAAACTGCCCCCGTAAAACGCGCGCCCTCTCTATATAAATGGATTCATCGTCAGCGATTGTCTCGTAAAGAAAGAAGAAGCGACGGCGACGGCGACGGCGACGATGGCGGGTCGTCGCAGTCCAGACTGGAGTCCCCGGAGTGTTCACCACCGTCGCTGTCTCCAACAATCCAACCACCACCACCATGACCACAAACGCCGGCGGCAAGCTGACGACGAAGACAGCCGGCTGGAGCGCGACGAGCCGGTGGCGGCGACGAAAGTCAGCCTGGGCGTGGGCGGCCTCGGCCGCCGCCTCTCGGCGCGCCACCTCGCCGACTACTTGGAGTCCGAGGCGGGCCTCGGCCCCGTCTGGCGCTGCCGCCTCAAGACGCGCCTCACGCCGCCCGGCTCCTACCCGGACTTCCAGCTGCCCCTCCCGCTCCCTTGCCCTGCCGGCGGGGCAGCAGCGTCGCCGCCGTCGCCGGAGCCGGACTACGGCCGCGTGCGGCCCCACGCCTTCGTCCACTTCGCGCGCCCGGACTCCGCGCGCGACGCCGCTGAGTTCTTCCGCCCGGCGCGCCCCTCCGCGCACCACCGCCGCCTCAACGGCACCGCCGCCCTGCCACCGCCGATGCTCTTCCCGGGCTCGCGCATCGAGGCCGGCGACCTCGTCGCGCCCGACACCTTCGTCGCCGCGTGGAGCGCTCCGGATGACTGCGGCGGCGGCAGGGATTCCGCGCTCGACTTCGTGGTCGACCCGTCCGAGGCGCGCTGCCGGGCGCTGTTCGCCCGCGACGCCGCGTTCACGTTCCCGGACAGCGGCTCCGCCCGCGGGGTGACGCTGCGCTGCGACGTGAAGATCGAGTTCCCCGTCGGCGACGTCGCGGAGGTGGTGGCGTTCGTGGCCGACGACTCGTTGCTGCTCCGCCTCTCCGCCGCGCCGCACCTGTACTACCGCACGGCGGGCGACGACTTCCGCGACCCGGGGGTGCCCTACCACCTAATCCACGACGACGACGACGACCCGTGGGTGCGCACCACCGACGTCTCCCCCAACGGCGCCGTCGGCCGCTGCGGCGCGTACAGGGTCTCCTTCAGCGTCCAGTTCTGGCCGACGATGCGGCTCGCGCTCGAGTACATGAGGAGGCAGGGCGTGCCGGTCGTGGTGCGCCGCCTCAGGCTCACCGTGCGCGACGACGACGACGACCAGCAGGTGGAGTTCTTCGGGCGGCCAGCGCGGGACATGTTCTTCTGCGTGCAGCATGCGGAGGGGCTCACGTTCCCGGAGCTCTACCTGGTGAACGTGCTGCTGCACAGCGGGGTGGTCGGCCGACACCAGCTCACGCCGGAGTTCGTCGGCCTGCTGAGGAGGGAGCGTGACGACGACGTGAACGTCGCCGCGCTGACAGAACTGCTGGGGGAAGAAGAAGGATCTCAAGTGTTCGACGATGTCTGCTGGAGGTTGAAGAAGGCGCAGGACCGTGCCGCCATGAACATCCGAAGCGGGCTTCTCATCAGCGGAAGAAGAAAGGCCGCGGTGGCTGAGGCTGACTGCAGCGTCGAGGTGCGGCGGCTGATCATCACCCCCACCAGAGCGTACTGCATGCCGCCGCAGATGGAGCGCTCCAACCGCGTGATCCGGCACTACCGCCACGTGGCCGACCGGTTCCTGAGGGTCACGTTCATGGACGAGGGCAAGCAGCCGCTCAACCCCGGCGCGCTGAACCTCTACGTGGCGCCGATCGCCAGGAAGTCGACGTCGCCGCCGCAGCCGCCGGAGCAGAAGACGACGGTATACAGGCGCGTGAGGGCCATCTTGACGGAGGGATTCTGCCTGTGCGGCAGGAAGTACTCGCTGCTCGCGTTCTCGCACAGCCAGCTGAGGGAGAAGTCGGCCTGGTTCTTCGCCGACGACGGCGCCACGACCGCGGCGAGCATCAGGGCGTGGATGGGCCGGTTCTTCCACATCCGGAACGTCGCCAAGCACGCCGCCCGGATGGGGCAGTGCTTCACGTCCTCGTACGCGACGGTGACGATGAGGCCGGGCGAGGTCGACGAGCACCTGGAGGATGTGGTTCACAATGGATACGTTTTCTCCGATGGGGTCGGGAAGATCACGCCGGACCTCGCGCTGGAGGTCGCCGAGAGGTTGCCGCTGACGAATAGCTACGTGCCGTCGGCGTTCCAGATCAGGTACGCTGGGTTCAAGGGCGTCGTGGCCGTGTCGCCATCCCCGGGATGGAGGAGCGCCGGCGCCGGCGCCGGCGGTGGTGGGAGACGATTGCTGTCACTTAGGCCAAGCATGAAGAAGTTCGAGTCCACACACACCGTGCTCGAAGTGGTGTCGTGGACGAAGCCGCAGCCGGCGTTCCTGAACCGGCAGATCGTGACGCTGCTGAGCACGCTGGGCGTCCCGGACGCCGTCTTCTGGGAGCTGCAGCAAGCCATGGTCCGTGACCTCGACATGATTCTCTCGGACAGCGACGTCGCGTACGAGGTCGTCACGCGCTGCTGCCCTGAGCTTGGGAGCACCGCGGCGCTGATGCTGGGCGCCGGCTTCGATCCGGCGACGGAGCCGCACCTGAGGGCGATGCTCCTGGCTATCAAGTCCTCGCAGCTGCAGGGTCTGGTGAACAAGGCCAAGATCTTCGTGCCCGAGGGACGGTGGCTGATGGGCTGTATGGACGAACTCGGGATCCTTGAGCACGGACAGTGTTTCATCCGGGCGTCGACGCCATTGCTGAACCATCGGCTTGTGACCAAGAATGGGCGCCCGGCGTTTCACTCGGGACACAGGAACAACGCGGAGGTCGTTGTGGGCACGGTGGTGATGGCGAAGAACCCGTGTTTGCATCCAGGGGACGTGCGCATCGTTGAGGCAGTGGACGTTCCGGAACTGCATCACCTGGTTGATTGCTTGGTGTTCCCCAGGAAAGGGGAGAGGCCGCATGCCAATGAAGCATCAGGGAGCGATCTTGACGGGGACGTTTTCTTTGTGACGTGGGATCAGAATCTTGTGCCCCCGGGAAAGAAGAGCTGCGCCCCTATGGACTACTCGCCAGCTGAAGCCACGCAGCTGCCGCGCGAAGTACAGCAACATGTAAGTTCATCTATTCTTGTTTTTTTTTTCTCTCTATCTTTTGTGAAATCTTTTTTTGTCATATGTGCATAATTAATTATTATTACTTTTTTGACTTATAATTATTACTACCTTAATAAAACTAGTTTTGTTCACTTTAAGTTGAGACATCATATTCGTTAACACACCAAATTAATAAGGTCTTGCTCTTATAATAGGATACCATTGATTTCTACTTGGAGAGCATGTTAAATGACAATCTTGGCCGCATAAGCAATGCCCATGTTGCTCATGCTGATCGTAGTGATGATGGAGCAATGGATCCAAAGTGCATTAAGTTGGCTGAATTAGCAGCCATCGCTGTGGACTCTGCGAAGACCGGGGAAGTTGTGATAATGCCATCACACCTTCAAGCAAAAGAATATCCTGATTTCTTGCTAAAGGAGGATGACATGTCATATAGATCAGAAAAGATTCTTGGAAGGCTCTTTCGGTCGATTACAGGGGCATATGACCTTGGCTTTGTTTCACAAGGTACATGCGCTTCAAATGAGATTCCTTATGACACCGATCTAGAGGTTTTTGGCGCATCATCTTTCATTGAGGATGCTTGGCAAATTAAGTGCTCTTATGAAGCACGGTTGAATGCGCTGCTCAATCAGTATAGCGTGCACACTGAAGCTGAGCTTGTGATGGGGAAGGTATGGTCACTTACCGGGAAGAGGTTTAAAGATGAAGAGAGGCTACACTATGCATATTCCCAACTCCATAAAGAGTTCCGAATTATCTTTGAAAGCATTAGAGACATTGGCTTGTTCTCCGATGACAAGAGAAATCTAGCATATGAGATGAAGGCCTCCGCGTGGTACCAGGTAACGTATCACCCTAAATGGACGAAGACGATGGAGCTAAGTGAGAAAATGCCTGCAAGGCTGAGTTTTGCATGGATCGCAGTAGATTATTTGGTGCAGATAAAGAAGAGGTGCTATGAAGATGCGGAAATTGAAGAAGGAAGGCTAGCTTACGTTTGCTAAGAGAATTGGATGAGCACATTGATGCATTTTGATTGATGCTATTACATATCCGAAGCAAGACTATGCAAAATCTCGATGTCAATTGTATTTCTTATATCATAAAGAGAACGTTTGTATCAAGCGAAGAAGTCTGGTCTTCCACCTTATGTGACTATGCAAACTTTTGTGTGGAGCCTATGATAATTTCAAGGTATGTCTCAATGATCAAGATAGAGTCAGTGTATGGAGTGAAGTTCAAGGATTTGGCTATTTAATTTTGATGGAGTTGTCGAAGGAGGTGGAGAATCACTATAGCTGGAATAAACTCCGACTTGCACCCCACCTTCGGGAGAAAAACTTGGAGGTGGAGACTTGTTTCAAGTTGTGACCCACACCATCTGCCCTTTGGTAAGATACTTGACGGGGACGATAGTAATAAAGTTGGTCACATGCAAGGGGAGTTAAGGAACCTTGAACCAATACCTTTCCAAATTGGCTAGGGTTTTCCTATTCCTTTTTCCACCGTGCCACTACTCCAATTCCCAAAATCTCTCCAAATTTCCTAGGCTTTCGATCAGCAAGAATTCTTCCTCTATGAAACCATAAGGAATCTAGGATTCATCTCTCTAAGCATGAAATTATGATTCATTTTTAGGGAGAATGCAAATCCTACTCACAAGTGGTGTGAGCTAAGTCATAACAGATGTTTTTGCAGCTGATGAACCTTCAACATGATGTACAACAACCTTAGGAACACGTGCTTGTAGACAATTTTAGATAACTACTTGAGATAAAAAGTAATACATGTTGACATCACTTAAGCACGTCACTCTTATACTGCAAGCATATAGTATTGGTGTACCCTTTCTTTAAGATGAGTATCAAGAGTTTTCAATCCATGGAAAACTACGTTGAAACTACTATTAATCAAGGATTAACCTGTCGGTGTTATGCACCGGTAGTCCGACCAGTGGTACTCGCCGGCTGGGTTTATCGTACGAGGTGGTCGTCGACAGGTGTTTGATGGTATACAGAACACAGAGAACACACGATTTAGACAGGTTCGGGCCGCTAAACCACATAATAACCTACGTCTTGTATGGTGGTTTGTGTTTATTGATCATGTGACAACTAGGTCATGAGCCGAGAGGGTCTCTTTGGATTCGTGAGTCTAGCGTATACAAGCTTGCTCCCATGATTCGAAGATCAATAGGGGTCCCTGCCGGCCAAATATATAGTCCTAGGTGACAGGGTTACAAGCCAACCGGCTCTGAGTCAGTTTGGGTCCTACTCTTATTAGAACTCCCTAACCTCAATAGCCGACCGGTCCTTCACTCGACTCCTCTCCCGACCGCTTGTCAGATGCTCGCTTCTCTACTACTCGGAGTGCCTGTAGGCCTATCCCCCACAAGCCCCTGAGACTTCCATGGTTTGTGAAAATTTGATCAAGGCTCTTCGTCACTATAGCAAAATGGTGTGCACCAAGTAGGTGCACCCATTGGCTGTAGACCCCAAACTTCAAGGCAACTTGTGCAACAACTGTATTGAAGGTCCGTCTAGCTTGTTTTCTCGTCTCCGCTCTGTTTATTTATTGTCGATTGGTTCCTATAGCTCCAGTGGCACCCACCGCATAGGTGTGCCCACTGGGTATAGCCCCCGAGCTTCAAGACGACTTGTGCAACAATTGTCTTGAAGGTCTTCTTTACCGTATCGCCATCGCAACTTCGTCCAACCAGCTTCGTATTATTTTTAGAAAAAAATGAAAAAGACCCATGTACCACCCATTGGGTGTATGCCAGAATCTCATGATGGCACTTATTTCTCCTGCAAACCTGTGACTTGCTTTTCGGCAGCAATGTCACCTTTTATCAGTACTCTACCATATAGGAATCATCCTGAAGCTTGTCGCTTTCTATCATCCCAGCCACCTCTGTCCTTTTTGTTTATAATGTCACACGCTCATACTCCAATTATTTAGTATCGGCGTGACTGACTTCATCATGTGGCCGACCCGTAGCCTCTTCTTCATCTATAAAATGTCAGTCCTTGGTTTGCTTCTTCATCACACCATGGTTACTCTCCTGATATGTTCATTCCTTGTTGCTTTGCTTAGATTGAACTTTGGCTATTGCTGCTTTTCCCCTTCCAAGATGTGAGAAAATCCTAAACACCTCTTGGGTGTGTTCTTCCCGTGTGGCATTGCAAGGCAGACACGTGAAGACACCAAGCTATGAGAAGATCCTAACGTGGGTCAACTTGCATGCCTTGCTTCATGGAAGATACCATCGATGCAAGTGTACTTAGGCTCTCAACGCACCAAAGCTCTTTGCACGTGGATCTTTGCCTGAAGTCACCCAAGCTGGACCCAACGTTCAAATGCTGAAAGATAGCAGCATGGACATTGTGGTCAGCTTACTGTTGGTGTTTCTTAGCCTACTGATATAGATCCACAAGCGCATAGAAACACGTTGCAGCTTTTCACCCGAGAGTATTCTAGGGTATCGAAATCCACGAGGAACGAGGAGTAACTCAACGTAAAACATGTAGAACCGAACAGCAAAGCCAACAAAAGTAGAGATAAAGGACAGAGTAGAGCAGGTTCACTAAAGATCCATGTTCCACCTCTTCACTGCCCAGTGAGATTTGAATTCGAGTTCCATTGGAAGATGACAAGTCTTGCCGTACACCAATTGATACGGTGTCATGCCAATGGAAATTTTATATGCAGTGCGATATGCTTAGAGAGCATCGGGTAGCTTGGATACCCATTCTTTTCCCATAGCCTTGACCGTCTTTTGTAGGATGTTTTTGATTTACTTATTCGACGTCTCAGCTTGGCCACTTGTCTGCGGATGGTAAGGGGTGGCAACACGGTGGTCCACACCAAGTTCAGCAAGACACTTCCTGAAGCGCTTGTCAATAAAGTGGCTACCCCCATCGCTGATGATGACCCGTGGTACTCCAAAACGAGGAAAGATTGTTTCCCAGAACATCTTGATGGAGTGTTTTGAGTCCACTGCAGGACACAGCATTGCCTCTACCCATTTTGATACATAGTCGACTGCGACCAGAATATACTCCTTGTCTACATAGTTGAATATATCAAGTTGAAGATTGCTTGTGAGTGGCATAGCATCTCTTGGATTTATATTCCCTTGACGCTGGCACCTTGGACACCGTTGCACGAACTCTTTTTCCTCATACATAGTGAGCCAGTAGAACCCACTTTGCCAAATTTTTGCATGGGTCCGATAAGTCCCATAGTGACCTCCAAAGGAGGACGCATGGCATCTATCGAGGACTTGCGGTGCTTCACAAGCTGGAATGCAGCGACGTAGGAGTCCGTCTGCAGAGTTTGTATAGGTAGGGGTTATCCCAGAGATATAATCGACTGTCGTGGGCCAATTTTCTCTTATCTGCTCCTTCAGGGACATAGCCATCAACGATGTAATTCACTAGATTGGCATACCAAGGTTGGGCTGTTGTCACCTTCAGGAGCTGATCATCTCTCATGTAGTCATCAATCGGCAAAGGCGATGTTTCTTCAAATTTCATCCGTGAGAGATGATCTGCAACTGAATTCTCTACTCCCTTTTTATATCTGATTTCAATATCAAATTCTTGGAGTAACAGCACCCACCGGATCAATCATGGTTTTGCATCTTTCTTGATTAGGAGGTATTTGAGAGCTGCATGATCTGTGTAGATGATGACTTTCAATTCTACCAAGTATGATCTGAACTTGTCAATTGCAAAGACCACTGCTAGTAGTTCTTTCTCGGTGGTTGAGTAATTCAGTTGTGGGCCAATGAGCGTTTTGCTTGCATAAGAGATAGCATGATGCTTTTTATCCTTGCTCTGACCCAATACTACTCCAACAGTGAAGTCGCTTGCATCATACATGACTTCAAATGGTAAGTTCCAGTCGGGTGGCTGAATGATTGGGGCTGAGACCAGTGCCTTTTTAAGCGTGTGAAAGGCTTCGAGACATTCCTCATCAAACACAGAGGGAGCATCCTTAGCCAACAAGTTGTCAGAGGCCGGGCTATTTGGGAGAAATTTTTGATAAATCTCCTATAAAACCCTGCATGACCAAAGAAGCTTCGGATGGCCTTTATGTTGGTGGGTGGAGGTAGCTGTTCAATGACCTCGATCTTTGCACGATCTACCTCTATGCTTCTTTCTGAGATTCTGTGTCCCAGAACGATTCCTTCTCTGACCATGAAGTAGCATTTTTCCTAGTTCAGGACAAGATCAACTTCTTGGCATCTTTTGAGGACTTTTTCAAGGTTCTCCAAACATCCATCAAAGCTCTTGCCATATACTGAGAAGTCATCCATAAATACTTCCATGATATCTTCGATGAAATCAGAGAATATTGCCATCATACACCGCTGGAATGATACTGGAGCATTACACAACCCAAACGACATTCGCCTGTAAGCGAAAGTTTTGTAAGGGCATGTGAAAGTCGTCTTACTCTGGTCCTCCGGGTGAATCATAATCCGGTGGTATCTAGAGTAGTCATCGAGGTAGCAGAATGAGTGTTTTGCCAGTATTTCCAACATTTCATTAATGAAAGGAAGAGTAAAATGATCTTTCCTGGTGGCGGCATTAAGCTTTTTGTAGTCAATGCACATCCGTCATCCTGTGACAGTTCTCTGTGGTATGAGCTCATTATTCTGATTCTTGACAACTGTCATCCCTCCTTTCTTAGGCACAACTTGTACTGGACTGACCCATTCGCTGTTACTCACGGGGTATATGATTCCTGTGTGAAGTAGTTTTAGTACTTCCTTCTTAAGTACCTCTCTCATCGCATTGTTAAGTCGATGTTGTGGCTTCCTAGTTGGCTTTGATCAGCCTCCATAGGGATACGATGAGTGCATAGGTTGGGACTGATTCCTTTCAGGTCTTGAAGAGAGTATCCAAGCATAGATCTATACTTCTCGAGAACTGAAAGTAATCGCCGGCTCTCCCTCTCTATCAGCTTGTCGCTGATGATCATCGGTGTGTCCTCATTCCTATGGAGGAATGCCTACTTCAGGCCAGCGGTAGTTGCTTTAGTTCTATCTTCGGAGCTTCGGGCCGTAAGGATTTACCAAGTTCTTCGAACTTCCATGGCTCCTCTACCGTACTAAAGTCGCTAACAGCCTCTTCCTCTAGGCTATCTTGACCCATTTCCTCAAGTGAAAGGCTCATCACTTCTTCCATAGGGTCAATCTCTCACTTTGCTTCAGTTTTGGCATTGAGTGACCTATTGATATTAACATTGATTTCTTCATTGCCAAGCTGAAGCTGCAATCTCCCTCTGTATATATCTGAGCCAGTGAGGGCGGCGATTGGGATCTCAACCAAATTAATGGTGGAGACCCCTTGGGGATGTCAAAGATGTAAAAGTCTAAGAACACCTGAGTATCCCGTAAGGTTGTTTGAATTACCCTCAGAACACCTTTGCATCTCAAATAGCTACCCTTTGTCCATTGCAGACGCATGATAGATCTTGATAGCAGCTGTGTCGGGTAGTACTTGTCCATTACATGCTTAGGGATTATATTGATTTCTACCCTTGGGTCATATGTAATATCTTGCGGTTGAAGCCTTGATACTTGGCCTAGGATGACGCCGGGATCTGGTTAGAATTTGACTGCCTTCGTGTCCAGACGTCTCTCCTCTAGCCAATCCCGATTGATTGCTGCTGAAAGCCAGAGTAGATCCTCCTTCATATGCTCTTTATGATCTGGCAGTATGTATGTTGGTCTGGAGGTCCTGATGAAGCGTCGGTCTTGTTTTGGCAACCAAGAGGCGTCACCAAAATCCATGAAGAATTCGTCCTCAAAAAAGAACGGAGGTGCCGATGGAGGAACCGTCAAGGCTAAACTGACCCTCTCAGTTTGCCTAGACGATGGTTCTGGGATTTCCTCGATTCGAAGGGGTACTGGTGGAGATGGGGTATATGATGTTTGTCTCTCTTCGGTTTCGAGTGTCTTGGGTGGCTTCTATGGAGGTGGTTCTTCTAATGTCCCGAGGTCAGAAACTTTCTCGAAGATTTTGTCGAGAATTTTTCTTCTCTCGGATGGTGTTAAGTGGTAGAATGACCCTCCTGAGGCTAGGTCAAGACAGAGATCAGCTCCAGGTGTGAGGCCCGAACGAAGTGATGTAGCAACAATGCCTCTGAAATACCCAAATCTGGCCATGATGAGGCCAGACGGTTGAAGCGTTCCCACGCTGCCCCCAAAGATTCTCTTTCACGCTGCCGGAAATTGAGTACTTCGCAGCGGAGATCAATAACCTTATTTGGCGGAAAGAAACGGAGACAGAAATAGGTTTTTAAGTCCTCCCAACTCCCTTCTACTTTACCAATTGCCTGTTTGCACTAGATTTTTGCCTCCCCCGTTAGCGAAAACGGAAAAAGCAACCATCGAAGTGTGTCGCCAGACATTCCCGAGATGACCAAACAGCTCAAACTCCCGGAGGTGTGCGTAGGGACACTCTGATTCTTGCCCTCCGAATGATTTATCCTGAACCGTGGCTATCAAGCCGGGACGTAGCTGATAGCCTTCTATGGTGATAGGTGCGGATGATGGTGGAGACTCCAAATAATTGCCCTTTGGAGCGGCGAGTTGAAAGATAAGCGTGGAATCCATATGATAGATAGTGTGTGGTGTTAGGTGGGGATATATGTGGTGGTTGTGTATGGTGTGAGTATGGACAATCCTAGGTTCTAGTTGAATTAGCTACCGCTCCCCGGCAACGGCGTCAGAAAAGCTTGTTGGCGTTTCTTAGCCTACTGATATAGATCAGCAAGCGCACGGAAGCACGTCGTAGCTTTTCACCCAAGAGTATTCCAGGGTATCGAAATCCATGAGGAACGAGGAGTAACTCAACATAAAATAGGTAGAACTGAACAGCAAAGCCAGCAAAAGTAGAGATAAAGGACAGAGTAGAGCAGGTTCACTACTTTAAATAAAACAACTTAACTTTACTAAACAAACTAGTGTTTTACTCAACATGTTACTTGGACACTAAGCCTATAGAGCCACTTCCGGGTACCAGAGTGCTGATAACCTAGACGAGAAAGACAGGCACTACAGAACTCAGCTATGCGTCGATGACTACTTATCTGGACGACGGTGTGGAGTACACAATGTGAGAAACAAGCCCTAAAAGGTAGAGGTTTCGGTGATTAATGACAACCTAATGTCGTTTACTAATGAGTTCATGCTTTGAAGGGTTTATATTAGAAATTGAGCTCATTGGTTGATTAAAAGAGGCCCCTAATTTCAAATTCTATTGGACGGCTTGTGGTTTGATCGAGCTAGCAAGAAGATAGGGTGTTTCCCTAGCTCTAAGTGCCAAAAGGTGAAGAAGGGCACTTAGTTTCCTCTTTGCTAGTTTTAGTCAAGCCGTACTATCAAGAGGGGTTGAGGTGAGTAGCTTGAGTCACTTCAATTCGAGAATTCTCTAACTTTCGAGTGCATCTAAGTCCTAAAGCTCAAGCACCTTAAAATATGCCAAAACACACTCACATTTGTCGAATAAGTCAAGAGAAAGCCCTACGAAAACTTTACAAAACTCCGTTTGAAAACAGCACTGAAAACCAGATTTTTATGTACCACCGGACTATCCAGTCCGGTGGCGCAAAACTTAGCGCTGAGTTTGCGTCGTTCGGCTGAGTTTCAATAGTCCGGTGGCTCACCACCGGACTGTCTGGTGCCACCACCGGACGATATAAACTGAGGGCTTTGCTTCCTTTCATCCTAGGCAAAACTGCCCACCGGACTGTCCGGTAGATCACCGCCGGACTGTCCCGTGCCCCACCGGACGTTATAAACTGAGGGGTTGCTAAGTGGCCTTCGTCTATCTCACCACCAGACTGTCCGGTGGCTCTAAGGCCCTTGGCGCGAAACGGGGATTTGAATTTTCTCTACCATCGGACTGTCCGGTGGGTACGCAGAAAAACGGTTGGAGCTCCCCAACGGCTACTTTTGGAGCTCCACCCTATTTAAAGGCTCCCCCTCCCCTCATTTGCTATCTTTGCAACCCAGGAACACTTACATACACTCAAAGGTCATCTACACCACCAATTCCACACTAAATCTTGAGCTTTGAGCAAGAGACTTGAAGGGAAGAGAACTCCTTGATTGGAGTTGAATTAAGAGAAGCCAAAGCTTGTTACTCTTGGTGATTGCGATCACCTAGACGGCTGCGGTCGTGCGTTTCGCGAGCTCCCGGAGCTTGTGGGAGAAGCGGAGCAAGCCCTTTGCGAAGGGAGTGTAACCAGTTCAAGCTCGCCGGTCCGGAGCGGAGAAGAGCTTCATCAAGAAGAGAGCACTTGGTCCGCGGATCAAGGGGTTGCTTGACCTTTGCGAAGGTCACTTTGCCAACCTCATTCCTTGCAAGGTTTGAGGCCGGGATCCTTACGAGGAGCCCGCGAGAGCAAAGGCTTGCGAGGGGCGCCAAACGAGGAGTAGGGGGTTGAGACCGTGTGTCTCCCCGAACCTCGGGAAAAAATCCTGGTGTCTTCTCTTTACATTTCCGCATTTACTTTCCGCACTTTACTTTCCTAGAATTGCATGCTTGGCTCTAGGTTGTAAACCTTTTTGTGCGTGTAGTTCATTAGGATCACTTGTTTAGGCACTAGGGTGAATTGGGACTTGTGCGATATGATTTATTTTTGAGTTTCGAAATTAGAAGTCTAATTCACCCCCCTATTGGACATCTTGATCCTTTCAATTGGTATCAAAGCCGAGTGCTCATTGGTTGAGGCTTCACTGCCTTGAGCAAGATGTCTAGTGGGAAAGGCCCTCCGCCCGTGTTCAATGGCGACGACTTCCCATATTGGAAGGTCCGTATGGAGTCGTACATGGAAGCCATTGATCCACTACTCTATACCGCGGCCGTCACTGGCTTTCCCGCCGTGGTCGATAAGGATAAGCCCACAACGTCAGAGGAAAATTACGAGAAGTGGAATGCCAAGACTCGTAATGTTCTCTTCCGTGGCTTGTGCAAAGAGGTTTTCAATCGCGTGAGAACCGTCAAGGACGCGCACAAGCTATGGAAAGAGATTTGTACGCTCCATGCGGGAACCTTGAGCGAGAGAGAGCAACGCCATAGCACCCTTAGCAAGAAACTAAGTGATTTTCTTATGCTTCCTCATGAAAATGCTAATCAAATGTATTCTCGCTTGAATGTGCTTGTAGAGGAGATCAACGGTCTTGGTTTGACTCAAATCAAGGAAGATGATGTGGCAAGAAAGATATTGGACCTCCTTTCGGTCGACAAATATGGCCACATTGTCACGGTTCTTCACCAAACCGATCTCTCCAAGGCTACTCCGTCCGGTGTGCTTGGGAAGATCAATGCTCATGAGATGTATATGCACATCACACCGGATGCGGAGTCTCCAAGCAAGAAGAAGGACATTGCTCTCAAGGCAAGCTCATCAAAAGAAAAAAAATCCACCCCAAGAAAATCATTGTGGTGGACACCCAAGAAGAAGATGAGTAAGAAGAAGAGGATAGCGATGATGAGGTGGCCCAACTTGTGCGCAAGGTCACTTGTGCTTTGGATCGCCTTGACAAGAAGGGCATCAAGTATTCCTCAAGCAAGAAAAAGTTCTTCCTATCCAAGAAGAAGCTTGAAGAAACGGAGTGCTACACGTGTGGCAAGTTTGGCCATCTCTCATATCAATGCCGAGTTGCCACCAAGAAAAAGCAAGAAAAGAAAAAGTACAAGAATGACTAAAGTGATGAGTCAAGTGATGATGAGAAGAAGATCAAGAAGAAGATCCCCAAGCAATTCAAGAAGAAATTCTTCAAGAAGAAGGGCAAAGCTTATATTGGGGAATGGATGACCGATGAGGACACTTCAAGCAACTCATCGGACTCAAGTGATGATGAAGATGAAGTTGTTGCCGGGCTTGCCATAGCCACCACCACTACACCAACTCCGCCTTCACCAACTTATTCATCCGCATCTCACCTAGGCCTTATGGCCAAGGGAGACAAGGTAAAAACCTTTGATGACTCTTCCGATGATGATGATGACTTGCCTTCCTATGATGAACTTGCTAGCTTAGTCCAAGAACAAAATAAAACTCTTGGCAAGTTGAGTGCTAAGCTTGATAAGGCAAAGGTAGAGAACAAGAGTCTCAAAGTCAAGTGCAATGAGATAATGACAAGCTATGATCATGGCAAGTTTGATCAAATGGAGAAAAAAATTGGTTGTCTTGAAGAAGCCAACAGGAAGTTTGCATCAAGCAACAAGGAGCTTGAGATGATCAAAGAAACACAAGACAAGGGTTACAATTTGATCAATAAGTCTCACATTGAGCAAGCTCAAGAAATCAAAGAGCTAAATGAAACACTTGATGAAGTGAACAAGTGCTATAGGGAGTTGGCAACCACTCATGAGGACCTTTGTGAAAGAAATCGCATATTGCAACTCCATAGCATTGAGCTTGATGAAGCTAGAAAAGAGCTAGAAGCAACTCTCCAAGAGATCAACTCAATTCACAAGAATGATGAATCTTCCAATGACATCAAGTCTTGTGAGAAAACTTGTGTGCCCAAGAGTGAGCATGAGAAACTTGTGATTGAATTTGAGAAGCTCAAAAGCAAGAAGAGTGAATCCCCCAATGACTAAATGAAGCAAAGAGTCGTGCTAAGTGCAAGAACAATGCTACAAGTGAGAAAGATGCAAGTATTCTCATCAAACTCAAGGATGAGAATGACAAACTCAAGCAAGAAGTAAAAAGTGTGCAATCCGGCTATGGTTCCTTGCTTAAGGGCAACACTAAGTATCATCAGATGTTGTCTTTCCAAGCCGTGAACTTTGAGAGGAATGGTCTTGGCTATCCACCAATCAAGGACATTTGCAAGCCATCACCTTACATCAAGATTGAGAAGTCCAAGTGGTGCACCGAGTGTTTGGCCGAAGGACACTTTATGTTTGAGTGCAAAGCACCGCCTAAGAAATTTAACAAGCAATTGATGGCGTTTGCTTTTGATGCTCACTACTTGGTCAAGAGATTGTCAAATGGACAAGTGAAGGTCCAATTCCTAGGCAAGAAGGATGAGACAAGGCCTAAGAAGCTATGGGTGCCCAAGACTCTTAATCCCAAGATTGTTGATTCAAATGAGAAATGGACACCTAAGCCTAAGTCAAAGGTTGCACCTATTCTAAGATGGGTGCCCAAGTCTCAAGCTTGATTTGCTTGTGTGTAGGTGAATTACAAGACCGGAGGATCACATTGGGTGATGGATAGTAGATGCACTCAATATATGACCGGTGATTCCCGGATGTTCACCTCACTTAGTGGTAATATGGAGGAATATGACAAAATCACATTTGGTGACAACTCCAAGGGCAATGTTGAAGGATTGGGCAAGATTGAGATATCAAGTGAATATTCCATCTCTAATGTGTTGCTAGTTGACTCCTTGAATTTTAATCTCTTGTCGGTTGGTCAATTGTATGATTTGGGTTTCCAATGCCTATTCAAGCCAAATGAAGTGATTGTGAGCAAGATTGATGGTGGTGAAGAAGTCTTCAAGGGATTCCGACACAATAATCTTTACCTTGTTGATTTCAATTCAAAGAAGGCCAATTTGCAAGCATGTTTATTCTCTAAGAATTCAATGGGTTGGTTGTGGCATAGAAGGTTAGCTTATGTTGGAATGAGTACACTCAAGAAGGTGATGAAGAAGGATTTGGTCCGAGGCTTAAAGGATATCACATTTGAGAAGGACAAATTGTGTAGTGCTTGTCAAGCCGCCAAACAAGTTGCAAACACTCATCCAAGCAAGACATTAATGTCAACTTCAAAGCCTCTAGAGTTACTTCACATGGATCTCTTTGGTCCTACCACTTACACAAGTATTGGTGGCAATAACTATGGTTTTGTCATTGTTGATGACTTCTCAAGGTACACATGGGTATACTTTCTTGAGGACAAGACCGAAGTGGCACATGTCTTTAGCAAGTTTGCCAAAAGAGCTCAAAATGAATTCAACACTTCGATTGTGAAGATTAGAAGTGACAATGGAAGAGAGTTTGACAACACCAACATTGAAGAGTATTGTGATGAGGTTGGAATCAAACATGAGTTCTCCGCTACATACACTCCTCAACAAAATGGTATAGTGGAGAGGAAGAATAGGACTCTCATCACTCTCGCAAGGTCAATGCTTAATGAATATGGCACTAGTGAGAAGTTTTGGGCCGAAGCTATCAACACCGCTTGCTATGCCTCCAACCGGTTGTATCCTCACCTCCTCCTTGACAAGACTCCATATGAATTGCTCAATGGGAGAAAACCCAATATCTCATACTTCCGAGTGTTTGGATGCAAATGCTATATCTACGAGAAACGCCAACACTTGGGTAAGTTTCAAAGGCGTTGTGATATTAGTTTCTTACTTGGTTACTCATCAAAGTCCAAAGCATACCCCGTATTCAATGAAGCCACCGGCTTAGTTGAAGAGACGTATGATGTGTAATTTGATGAATCTAATGGCTCCCAAGGAGCACATGTTGATGTTGTGGATATAGATGAGGAACCACTTGTAGAGGCAATGAAAAATATACCAATTGGTGACATCAAGCCAAAAGAGGATGAAGATGAAGTACAAATTGTTAATCAACCATCCTCTTCCATGGCACCTCAAGATGGTAGTGAACAAGACAAAATACTTCCAAATGAAGATGTTCATGTACCTCAAGAGCAAATTGATGAGCAAGCTCAAGATGTTGATGCACCGGTTCAAGCACCTCAAGTGGCACCTCAACGAAGAAGTCAACTCACAAGTGGACACCAAGGAACTCATCATTGGTTGTCCTACAAGAGGTGTGACAACAAGGTCTCGCAATACGGCCGCATTCGTTCAAGCCTACTCATTTGTCTCTAGCATCGAGCCTACAACAATTGATCAAGCCTTAAGCGATCCGGATTGGGTGAATGCCATGCATGAAGAGCTCAACAATTTCACAAGAAATGAAGTTTGGACACTTAAGGCTAAACCAAAAGGTGCTACAGTGGTTGGAACTAAGTGGGTCTTTAGGAACAAGCAAGATGATGAAGGCAATATTGTGAGAAACAAGGCAAGGCCAGTGGCAAATGGCTACTCTCAAGTTGAAGGAATTGATTTTGGAGAAACCTTTGCACCGGTGGCAAGATTAGAGGCTATTCGGTTCCTATTAGCTTATGCCACCCATCATGACATGAAGCTCTACCAAATGGATGTGAAGAGTGCATTTCTCAATGGCTACATCAATGAGCTAGTGTATGTTGAGCAACCACCCGGATTTGAAGATCCAAGCAATCCCAATCATATATATAGGTCGTCCAAAGCTCTCTATGGATTAAAGCAAGCACCTCGAGCTTGGTATGAGAGGCTTAAAGACTTCCCTATTAAGAAAGATTTTACAATTGGCCGAGTTGACACCACCCTATTCACCAAGAAGACGGACAATGATCTCTTTGTTTGCCAAGTGTATGTTGATGATATCATCTTTGGCTCGACAAATTAAGAGTATTGCAAGGAGTTTGGCAATTTGATGGCAAAGGAATTTGAGATGTCAATGATCGGCGAGCTCACATTCTTCTTTGGGTTTCAAATCAAGCAATTAAAAGAAGGGACTTTCATCTATCAAGAAAAATACACAAGAGATCTACTCAAGAGATTCAAGATGGATGATTGCAAGTCAATTGAAATCCCAATGGCAACTAATGCAAAGCTCGAAGCCGATGAAAGCGGTATCAAGGTGGACCAAACTCTCCATCGGTCCATGATAGGTTCGCTTCTCTACTTGTGTGCTTCTAGGCCGGATATCATGTTTAGTGTGTGTTTGTGTGCCCGGTTTCAAGCCAATCCCAAGGAGTCTCATCTCACCACGGTGAAGAGAATCCTAAGGTATCTCAAGCACATCCCTAGCATAGGTTGTGGTACCCCAAGGGCGCTTGTTTTGAACTCTTGGGCTACTCAGATTCGGATTTTGCCGGATGTCGAGTTGAGCGTAAGAGTACCTCCGGGGGTTGCTACTTGCTAGGGCGCTCGCTCGTTTCGTTGTCATCTAAGAAGCAAAACTGCGTATCCTTGTTCACCGCGGAAGCATAATATATAGCGGCCGGGTCCTCTTATGCCCAACTTCTATATATGAAGCAAACGCTCAAGGATTACGGAGTGGAGCTTGCTAGGATCCCTCTCCTTTGTGACAACGAGAGCGCGGTTAAGCTTGCCAACAACCCGGTCCAACACTCTCGAACCAAGCACATAGATATTCGCCATCACTTCATTAGGGACCACGTCGCCAAGGGAGACATCCTCTTGCGAAATGTGGGAACTAAGGAGCAATTGGCGGACATCTTCATTAAGCCACTAGATGAGAGTAACTTTTGTAGACTTCGAAGTGAGCTCAACGTGCTAGATGCTAGAACGATCATGTAAGTTGCCTTGCCATATAATTTGCATCATATAGGAGTAAGTGCTTGCCTAACCGTTGCAAGATAGAGAGGAGCAAGGGTCCAGCATGAGCCGGTGGAACTTGGTTTCGCTCATGGCTTGTTGAAAGGCTCCTCTTGAAGAAGCTTGTGGGGGGAGTAAATGTGGCAAGTATAGATTTACAATTCCGTATGCATTGCATTCCTTATCATATAGATGTGCACGCATGTTTCAATTCCTATCCATGCTTGTTGTAGCTTGCACGTGCATTGCATTCGGTAGTGTCACAAAGAAGCACTCTTGATGATATCGAGACTTGTTTAATGTACAAGCTTCTCAAGTCATGAAAAGAGAATAGAGCAAAGGTCTAGCATTGTTCTTCATGCTTATTGTGTCAAATCCCTCTGGGACAGGAGTTAATCATTTCTAGTTCTCCTACGGATAGACCCATACATTTCTTGGATATTAATTGCAAATTTTCTTGAATTTGGAGTTTTATGCTCGAAAAACCAAAACTATATATAGCATGAGAAAATGCACCTATCTTAGAGGGTTTTGACGGTAAGGGTTTCACCTTGGATTGTCCATACTTGTGTTCATTTGAATCTTCAAAAAGTTGGATAAAAAAAGGAGCTATTCAGCGAAAATCAATGTCTGTGCATAGCCGCCGGACTGTCCGGTGGCTCACCACCGGACTGTCCGGTGGGTGCACTTCCCCTTCTTCCAAAACCCCCCTCAGCCTATATCATCCGACGGTTCTCTCTCTTCTATCCGACGGTACCACCGGACCGTCCGGTGGCGATACCGTCTCCTCCTCGAGAAAGTTGAACTCTCGGTCTATATCGTCCGGTGGTACCCACCGGACTGTCCGGTGGGTGATTCTTCAGTGGCTTTCAAACGTCTCTATCTCGGTTTATATCGTCCGGTGGATCACCACCGGACTGTCCGGTGGTGCTGCGTTTTTCGTCCGGTGGCTCCTCGGGAGTTAGGGTGAAACCGCTTATAAGTATTAATTCTGCGGGGCCCACACCTCTCTTTCTCACGTCCGTTCGACTCCGTGCCCTAGCCCCGAGCCCACCGCTCCGCCGCAGCCCCTCCACTGGCCGCCGCGCCGCCCTGTGCCGCCGCCGCGCCGCCCTGCGCCGCCGCCGCGCCTCACCTCATGCCGCGCCGCCTCCTTGCCCCTGTGCGCCGCCGCCTCACCCCGCGCCGTCGCGCCGCCACTCCACCGGCCGCCGCCGCTCCTCCTTCGCCGGCCCGCGCCACCTCCTCGGCCCCAGCGCGAGCTGCCGGCCCACGCCGCGCCGTCCACCTCATACCTGCGCCCGTGCCCTAGTCGAGCCTTCTTCTCCAAGCAATCCTCCTCGTCCTCAATCTCCTCCCTTTCCAATCTCGGTGAGCTATCACTCCATTCTTTCCTTTTTGCTATCTAGGCTCACATCTTATGGCTAGGGTTTCAAAATTCCTTAAACTCGTGACATATGATTGCAATTTGATTCGAAGTAATGTCAATGCACCAATGGAATAGAGTAATTTAGCCCTAATGTGAGATGGTCACGCATTTTGGTGAAAATTACTCCAAGTTTGACGCTTGACATGCATGCCACGAGTCCTAAATTCCAATTCTTGCTCTAGGTCTCACCTTATCTAGTTTATTCCTCGTATCTAATTTCTTCGCATCTATCTATCCCTTGATTTTGTGACAGATGGGTCGTGAAAAGGGAGATAAGGGCAAGGAGAAGGCCCATGAGCCTCTTAAGAAGAAGAGGAAGACACTGGCAGAGCGAGAGGCCGAGGCTGCCGAGCGAGCTGCAGATGCTTTCGATGCTATGCAGAGTCACCGTGCGGGAAGGATTCAGATTGGAGAGCAGAGGCAAAACCCTCCTCGCAGCGGCCGACCGCTTCCCTCAACTCCTCACAGTGCTCGCACCAAGCGAGCCACTCCTTCCAGTCAGCCCAGAGAGCACCAGAGATGTGGAGTCGTTTCACCGGCAGAGATCATAGCTGAGTAGGAGGCACAGGAGGCCCGGATACGAGCAGCAGCCGCCAGGGCTCAGGCTCACGCTCAGCGTCAGCGAAAGCCACAGGGTCAGGCAGAGGCACAGGCAAAGGAGCAGCTACCGGCTTCAGTATGGGAGGAGTACTCGTTCTTCTCAGTTCCAGCACCTCCCACACTTCTCGGCACTGCCCAGCTTTCCGTTTACAGATCATACGAGGGCAGGAAGCTGAAGAAGCTTCGCTACTACCTCTCTGACAGTCAGTGGCAACCAGAGGAGTGGGATGTGAGAGTGGACCCCCGCTTCTAGACTTTGGTTCAGGCGTCTCTTTATGAGAGCTCCCGGGCAGCAGGGATGGGTTTGTTTCCACACGCAGTGCTTTCTCTGCCTCAGATGGGTAATGTGATCCAGCATAACCTCTACCAGTACTTTGATCACATTCCCGGCCTTCCCGACCTGCTAGAGCACATACAAGGATATGTGGAGGACTAGGTCCGAGTGTTCTATGCCACACTGTACGTTGGCCCTGAGAGAGAGTTCATTCAGTTCATGTTCCAGGGCCTGCCAGTGAGACTTTACAGGCAGAATGTGGCGATACTTCTCGGACTTGAGCTTTCAGAGCGCCGCCTGCACACAGATGTCTATGGTGACTCAGAGCCCCCTCGTCGCTCAAAGAACGAGCGGATAGCACTGACAGACGACGAGGTGCACGGCCTATTCAGGGAGGGTGCCCAAGAGCGTACCCCGTCCCAGTTGACACCTCAGGCCGTTATCGTACACAGGGCTATGCGCCGTACTCTGCTGCCACGGCTCGGATACAGATAGGGGATTACCACACTGCAGCAGCACTTACTCAGGGCTCTCATGCAGAGGATTCGTTTTTGTGTGGTGGATCTTCTGATAGCAGAGATGGAGGATGTGATCATCGACGGGATGGGCACTCATCGCAGCTTTCCTTATGCCCACTACATTTCTCATATGTTGAGTCGGATTGATCATGACCTAGATGCGCCTCCACTTCCGCAGATGCGGCTTCTTCATCAGATCCGGACGAGCTTCCCCACTCACAAGGCACGTGCACCGCTCGCTCCTAGAGCGCCGGTTCACGGGCCTGTACCTCCAGAGGGACCCCCGGCTGCGTCTCCCCCCGTCCTTCAGAGACAGAGACCGCACCAGAGACAGGAGGAGCGACTGCTGCAGACACAGACAGTGGGGACGACAGCTCAGACGACGAGAGCGCGCCGCCCCTGCCACTCTTCTCTCATGATCATGAGGCAGGTGGCTCACGCGCTCCTCCACCATCCCCACCACTGTCATCTGTCACAGCTGCTCAGTTGTGTCACCTACAGATATAGCATCTATGTTTCAGATGATGCTTCAGCACCAGCAGCAGCGGTGGCAGAGGGCTGACGAGCGTCTGGCAGAGCAGCAGCGACGCAGCGACGAGCGCTTGGCACTCCTTCTGCAGCAGCAGCAGTAGCAGATGCAGCAGAGGAGTGACGAGCGTTTCCTCCAGGTCCAGCAGCAGTCGGCTGAGCAGCAGGCGAGGATCCTTTCCACTGTCCACTCACTGGTCGCAGGGCTCCAGACAGATACTCAGCAGCAGATTGAGTCCCTGCGCCAGCAGTTCTAGCTTGCTCCGCCACCTGCAGCCTCTCTGCCGCTCACTACCTCGGACACCAGCCTCTAGAGCCTGTTTGCCTCGCTAGCTACTCTAAGCACTTCATCGATACACTTCTCTTACTCAGAGTTGCTAGCGAGCCAGCCGAGGATGGAGTTGACGCAGCTTTCGGCACGCACGCTTCAGTTCGACTCCTCTCCGCCGACGTTGCCGGATCTACCTCTCACTACAGCACCAGACAGTCAGCTCCAGACCTCAGGGCAGCCTCCAGTCAGCAGTGCTCCGCAGCTCTCTCCTGTACCAGAGGCGTCCGAGCCGTCGGCTGCCGAGGCCACTCCAGAGTTCCAATCAGCGACCCAGTCGACAAAGCCCAGCTTTCACACTGCCTCTACCACTTGCTCGACGACGGGTGCTACTGCTCCGGCCACGACGACGACGCCGACCCTCACAGTCTCTGCCCCGCTCGAGGCACCAGGCACCGTGTCACCCTCCGACATTGAGCGGGCAGTTGATGACGCCGTGGCTGACAGTGACTCTGACTCCCCGTCGCGCTTCATCCTGTCCTCTCAGAAGGACGGCTCCCAGCTTCCCGAGCCTCCGGCGTCGTAGGACTCCCTTCTTGGTGCTTGACGCCAAAGGGGGAGATTAGTCTTAGGGGGAGCTTAGGGGCTTAGGGGGAGAGTTAGTAGAGCTAGACAGGGTCTAGTAGTCAGGGGGAGCTTTTGGGAGAAATCCTTTGATGTAAGATGGATTTTATTTTGGATGTTGACCCATGTCATGACATTTGGATTTTGAGCATGATGTATGTTCTCATGACTATGGTTCCTTGATTGTGGCTATGACTCTATGTGTTTATATTCATGTTTTTCTTTGAGCTTTGCGTTTACTTTCTCTACTTTACTAGCTCTACTCGTTTTGTTGTCATCAATCACCAAAAAGGGGGAGATTGTGAGAAACAAGCCCTAAAAGGTAGAGGTTTCGGTGATTAATGACAACCTAATATCGTTTACTAATGAGTTCATGCTTTGAAGGGTTTATATTAGAAATTGAGCTCATTGGTTGATTAAAAGAGACCCATAATTTCAAATTCTATTGGACGGCTTGTGGTTTGATAGAGTTAGCAAGAAGATCAGGTGTTTCCCTAGCTCTAAGTGCCAAAAGGTGAAGAATGTCGCTTAGTTTCCTCTTTGCTAGTTTTAGTCATGCCCTACTATCAAGAGGGGTTGAGGTGAGTAGCTTGAGTCACTTCAATTCGAGAATTCTCTAACTTTCGAGTACATCTAAGTCCTAAACCTCAAGCACCTTAAAACATGCCAAAACACACTCACCTTTGTCGAATAAGTCAAGAGAAAGCCCTCCGAAAACTTTACAAAACTCCGTTTGAAAACTGCGCTGAAAACTAGATTTTTATGTACCACCGGACTGTCCGGCGGCGCAAAACTTAGCGCTGAGTTTGCGTTGTTCGGCTGAGCTTCAATAGCCACCAGACTGTGCCACCACTGGACGATATAAACTGAGGGCTTTGCTTCCTTTCGTCCCAGGCAAAACTGCCCATCGGACTGTCCGGTGGATCACCACCGGACTGTCCGATGCCCCACCGGACGTTATAAACTGAGGGGTTGCTAAGTGGTCTTCGTCTATCTCACCACCGGACTGTCCGGTGGCTCTAAGGCCCTTGGCGCGAAACGGGGATTTGAATTTTCTCTACCACCGGATTGTCCGGTGGGTACGCAGAAAAACGGTTGGAGCTCCCGAACGGCTAGTTTTGGAGCTCCACCCTATTTAAAGGCTCCCTCTCCCCTCATTTGCTACCTTTGCAACCCAAGAACACTCACATACACTCAAAGGTCATCTACACCACCAATTCCACACTAAATCTTGAGCTTTGGGCAAGAGACTTGAAGGGAAGAGAACTCCTTGATTGGAGTTGAATCAAGAGAAGCCAAAGCTTGTTACTCTTGGTGATTGCGATCACCTAGACGGTTACGGTCGTGCGTTTCGCGAGCTCCCGGAGCTTGTGGGAGAAGCGGAGCAAGCCCTTTGTGAAGGGAGTGTAACCGGTTCAAGCTCGCCGGTCTGGAGCGGAGAAAAGCTTCATCAAGAAGAGAGCACTTGGTCCGCGGATCAAGGGGTTGCTTGACCTTTGCGAAGATCACTTTGCCAACCTCATTCCTTGCGAGGTTTGAGGCCGGGATCCTTACGAGGAGCCCGCAAGAGCAAAGCTTTGCGAGGAGCGCCAAACGAGGAGTAGAGGTTTGAGACCGTGTGTCTCCCCGAATCTCGGGAAAAAACTCTTGTGTCTTCTCTTTACATTTCCGCATTTATTTTCCATACTTTACTTTTCTAGAATTGCATGCTTGGCTCTAGGTTGCAAACCTTTTTGTGCGTGTAGTTCATTAGGATCACTTGTTTAGGCACTAGGGTGAATTGGGACTTGTGCGATAGGATTTATTTTTGAGTTTCGAAATTAGAAGTCCAATTCACCCCTCTCTTGGACATCTTGATCCTTTCACACAGGGTACACACTCGCTGTCACCAAGCGGACCTACCACCAAAGCTGCGTGGGACAAGACACCCTCCAAGGCAAACTCTACACAACCGAGTTTACTACTACAGGTTCGAAGCTTGAGAGCAAGCACAACCGTATAGCTAAACTACACAGAGCACACTTGGCACTCGTAAACTACTGAGCAAAGCACTAATTATGTAAATAAAGTAAGTATAAAATAAATAAAGTAGGGGAGCAAGAAACTTTACTGTATCCTGGAAATATAGTGATAATTTCTCTGAGAATAAGAGCTCGGGAATAGAAGACCAAAGATAATTCCTTCACTCTACAACTCACTACTCATTCTTGATACAACTTGGCTCTCTTTGCAATGCCAAGGGTGGCTTCACTACAAGACTCACACTCAACTACACAACCATACTTGTGTTCTATTGATGCATTACACCTTGCAAATGACCTCCCGGAGGGGTATTTATAGCTTGGATGGCTGAGGGGGAGGGGTATTTGTAGGTGTGTAAGTCGGTGATTGGGGTAAGTCGGTGGTCGGCCGACCAAGTCGGTGGTCGGCGACCCTCCGATGCACCGCCTTTTGTGATCTTGAGGCTGAGATGTTCTCCAAACGCCGGTTGGCGGTTGTGGCGGTTGAAACACGTGCAAAACGGGGTCGGTGCCAGGTCAGCCGACCTTGGGATGAGGTCGGGCGGCCTCCTGATTGGCTGCATTCAACTTCCCCTGGATTGCTGACGTCATCAATCCTTTGTAGGATGTGCTTTTGACCTTAGATGCATTGGATACTTGATCCACCGGTTGTGATTGATGTCTTTTGTTTTTCCTTGCATGCAGTCAAAATTGGCAATGTGGCAGGGTCGGGCGACCTAGGCCAAGGTCGGGCGACCTGGCTCCTGGGCCTAGGGCTACCTGATGGGCTACCAAGGTCGGGCGACCTGGTTGGGGTCGGCCAACCTGTGGTGGTGGTCAGCCGACCCTGGGTGTGGTCGGCCGGCCTGGGCTTTTGGCCCACTGCCCCTCTCCTTGCCTTATTGTCGCCATTGTGTTCATTTCTCCATTGTTTTGAATATGAAGAGCTCCTACAAACAACATTTATGCACAGCTTGTGGAACTAGTTAGAGATAAATGAAATCTTGGTAAATTATACTCTAATTCATGAAAAGTTGGTGGTCGAGATGGGTTTTATCGACCGCCAATACTTACAAGGTTATTTTCGCACTTCCCCTTCACAAGGCGATACTTATCGCTTAAGGTGTTGACAGCGTTAACTTATCCTTTGGTATATATATACTGTGCTTTTAACGTTGTCAAAATTTCCACAGTTACTGTCTCCTTCAACCTCTCATTTTTTTCTCCTTTTTCTTGCCGCTACTCCTTCTAGGGTTTCAAAATCTCACCTTGTTCATCCTCAGTCTGTTCCGCCTGCGTTTCACCTCATGTATGCGCACCAAATCCAAGGTTGCGTCTCGGAACTCAGCATCGATGTCACCTAATAAAACTGAATCTGTGCCCACTGACTCTATTGGCAGATCTGGAAGCACCAACCAACAAGTCATCTTAGATCCAACCAGCAGCTTTGCAAAATCCCAGGTGAGCGTAGATCACATCCTTCATCTTGTTAATTCCAAGATCCTGCCCAATAGATAAATTGGAATGTGGTGCCCATCCTTAAATGAGGATTTCTCTTTTGAAAATATTGATGAGTGTGTAGTGTTTATTGATTATTTTGAGCGCGGCTTCGGTTTGCCTGCATGCCTATTGCTTCGTGGCCTTCTCCGTTACTACTTGATAGAACTTCATCATCTTCCCCCAAACTCAATTTCTCAACTTGCCTTCTTTGTTCATCTGTGTGAGGCCTACCTTGGTATACTCCTTTCGTCCTTTATTATCTGAATGTTAACAATGCTGCTCTTGCTCTTGGCATAGTCGGCGGTGCATATTTTAGTTTGCGCCAAGGTGTGAAATCCTATTATTCCACTCTGCCCCTCAAAGATTCCAACAAGGGATAGGGTGCCAATTGGTTTTATGTCCAAGATCATGATCATAGTATCCCTGCGTGGTCACACCAACCCCCTCACCCCAGGGATGAATGGAATGACAGAACATACCCTTCTTCCAATGGTCAAATTGAGACCTTGCTTGCTCAGATTGCTGAGTTAAAAGACAAAGATCTAGCCCATGGCAATGTCTATGTTGATTTCCTCAAAAACACATTCAACCAGTCAAAGATCGTACTCAACCTACTTTTGACTACTTTGGTCCTAGCGACTATAGTTCTGAGGATCCTCCCTTCCCAAATGAGCTTGCTATATTGACTACCATTTCGCTTTGTTATTTCAGGAACTTGCAACTACTTTGGTCCTAGTCTTAGTGTCGTTTCGGTAGTGTCGGTATGGTTTTCGGTGCTATAGGGGAGTTACCAACCGATGCTAAAGGTCTCTTCCGCATTAGTGACGACGATATTGTATAGCTGACTAGCTGATGTTGGAATGTTGGCAATCACTTGAAGATCTCTTCTCAGACCTTCCTATTACTTTAGGTGTTGGAACGATCTGTCCTCATGGGAGAGGATCTTGTAGCAAGGTGGTCACTTGAGTAGTACTCGTACTCATAGTAGGTAGCTGCAATGGAGCGGACGGAGCTAGAGTAGGCAACTAGCCATATCCATCGACTAAGGTGGACTGCTTATGTTCTTGGGGTGTTTTGCCAGCTATGGATCAATCAGTCTTGAATGGTAGACGACTTTCTATACCTAGGCGGGTGATTTCCAGTCATTTCCATCACTTGAGGATCTCATCTCAAAGCTTCCTATTACTTTAGGTGTTGGAACGAGCTGTCTTGAATGAGAGACAATTTTGTATCAAGGTGGTTACTTGAGTAGTAGTACTCGTACTACGCAGTTGTTGTGGAGCGAATGGAACTTCAGTAGGCAACTAGCCATCCTTGGACTATGGACTGAAGTGGACTGCTTATGTTCTTAGGGTGCTTTGGTAGCTATAGATCAATCAGTCTTGAATGAGAGACAATTTTGTATAGCTAGCCAGCTGTTAGAACGATGGAAATCACTTGAGGATCTCATCTCAGGGCTTTCTTTTACTTTAGGTGTTGGAATAATATGTTTTGATAAGAGATGATTCTATATCAAGGTGGTCACTTGAGTAGTAGTACTTGTACTCGTACCAGGCAGACGCCGTGGAGCGGATGGAGCTATAAGCAGCTAGCCATCCATGGACTGGGGTGGATTGCTTAAATTTTTTGGGGTGCTTTGCTAGCCATCGAGACTCTCGTTCCTGCATTATCTATATATTCTTAAATTCCCATCTGAATCAACATTTTCAAACACAACATGTAAGCTGCCAGACACCATGGGTAGCTGACAATCGGCAGAGGACATGTGTATACCATGTATGCACAGGACGTGGAGCCGACGATGTAAAGGCAGGACAAGTAGATTGCCACCACCCACAGCAGAAAACGGGGTCTGCCAGACTTGGAGTTGGCTTCGCCAACTGTCAGTGCAGGAGGCGCCGACGGCATCATGGATTGTGTCTGATCATCGGTAGCTCTAGCACTCTTCATCTCGTACATCAGCAGCCGTAGAGGGTTTAGGGTAGTATGGCCCCTGGCTGCAGGCACCTTCATGTCTAATGATCTTCTTTGCCACCGAGGCATATCTGAAATAGTATGGTATTAGTATGGTATGATTTATGATGGCATCTGTTGCTATTAAATTATTCATAGCTAGAAGAATACTGTATATACACATGGAATTTTATATAGGCAACGACGAACATTATTTCTATATTGTCTTTTTCCCAAAGCATCGCAAGGTTTTGCAGAACCCATGCGTGCTTGTCCAAGATTTATAAAAGTATACTTAGTTGCATAGGAGTACAAGGCAAGGTATAACAAGATGGTTTACAGAAGAAAAAAATATGGTTTTAAGGAGAAAACAAGCATCAATCTGCAGATGCACAAGCAATCTCGTTGAACTACGCCATCGGATAAAAAGGGGAAGGAGATTGGACGAGCAGAGGTGTTGAGCCTTCCACAGACGCAAGGGGAGAAGAATCGCCGTGTCGAGGAGGGAGAGGTGGAGGGGATCAGTCGGACGGCGGCAACCGCGCTGCGGAGAAATAAAAAGAGAAATTCCAACGCAGACGCTGCAACAACGATTTCCGTAGACCCTTTTTTTCAGAAACTACCAAAATCACCGTGCGTTGCAACTGAAAAAAAGATCCTTAAGCACCTATAGATCAATACATATAAGAATAGTCTGGCAAATAAATTTCATATTATATTGTTTTGAATTTTTTTTGTATGTGACCGAAATTTAGGTAGTGTCAGTTTAGTAAGAAATATTATTTTTCACTTTTTCGCAATATATAAAACATCGAAAACGGAGTCCTTATACGACATGGGTATCCATTTTTACGTAAGCTGCTCCTGCCGACTGATTCGAGTTTCCGAATAAATTGTAGGTCATATTATTTTGACGATTTTTATTAACTGCAAGTGAATTTTAGAGTGGTGTCAATTGGGTTGGAAATGTTATTATTTTAGCTTTCTATTGATATATAGAACGTAAAAAACGGAGTCCGTATGCGATTTGGGCATCCGTTTTCGCGTGGGCAGTTCCTACACTTTGGGCTCGCAAATAAATTTTACGTCCCATTGTTTCAAAGATTTTCGTTGACTGAGACCGCATTTTAAAGTGATTTCAGTTGGGTTGAAAATGTTATTATTTTAGCTTTCCAACGATATATAAAACATCGAAAACGGAGTCCGTATGCGATTTGGGCGTCTGTTTTCGCGTGGGCTTCTTCTGCAGTCCAAATCTGGTTCATATTGTAGCTGTGATTTGAATTATCGGATACAGTACGGGGAAAGACTGACCAGCCGAATCCACATGTGTTGACGGACTAGGAAACCGAAAGACTAAAAAATTTATTTGCTTTAATATTAGGTATATAAATTCTTAAATTCGCATCTTAATCAACATTTTCAAACACCATGTTCTTTGACGTCTTGTGTTTTAGTTATACATCGTTAAGTACTAACACGTGCAAACTGCAATAGTTTTTGTACGGATTCTTTGTTTAAGTGGTTTCCAAATGGTTGTTCTCTCTAGGTTCCTATGTTTTTTTATTTCTCTATTTTGCCTTTACATTTCTATTATTTTTTTTTGTTTTAGATTCATTTGTTCCAAACCAGCCCTAAACAAGAAACAGTTGCTGAGCGGAGGTTCATAGCAGGCGGAGTAGACGGAAAGAACAGCTGAAGAGTTCTCGTACCAGGCAGCTGCTGAGCGGAGACAGTGGCCAGGTTTGGCCAGAGCTGGGGGTGGCGGTTGACTGGAGAGTATGAGCTGGCCGTGTTGTCTGCCCCAAGCGAAGCGACATGGCGTGGCAGGGGCCGGCCGGCCGGGTTTGGAGGTGAGTTGACATATCGGAACTCTGTGTGCGGGTGTGCCTAGTGATGGAGAACAGCCGCACCAAGCACCCAATTTTTATTGGGCGCACTTCCAGCAGGGGTGAAAGATTTCGTGGGATCTGCCTCTGTTTCTCCTCGGTTACCACGCACCATGCAGTAAAAGCTCGATGGATGGTGGCTGGTCTCCGGTCTCCAGCGAATTTTTTTTTACTTGGAGCAGCGGACGGAGAGCACAAGACGCGCACACGACGCGACCAATGTTTGCTCGACTTGAGAGTTGAGTCTGAGAAAGCGCTGGGAACTAGTCACGTCGATCGTCAACGCTTTTGAGGCTGTTTCCGGTGGAACATCAAAAAGATTTCCTATACAATGACACAAGGTTAGCAGAAAGTGTATCCGTACTGTGTACAGTGCGTAATTATTATTTTTTTATTCTGTATATAGTGTGCAAACAATATTTTCCACATCCATTTTCACCTTTTGATACTGTTTAACACCGTCGCGCTACTGTGAGGCTAGTTGCAATAGCAAAAGAACAGTGATAGCCAAGAGTTTTACTCCTCCCGCTGGAGATAGATGAGTAGTGGAAAAACATAGGAATGGAAAAACACAGAAAGAGCAAAAGCAGAAGCGTTTAGAACGCAGGAACTCCAAACACAGGATTCTGAGAATGCGAGGCATAATTTAAAAGTCGAGCATTTATTTAGAAACTAATATATGTGATTAGTGGGCATGAGAATGTAATTTAATGGTCCCTGATGCATAACAACTAATGGCTGCTAGCTAGCCAGTGGCCCACACCCTTCCTCATTCTTATCCACAAGCGATGGTCAGCATTCTCATTCTCTCCGATCTACTTTCTCTCTCATCCCCCACGATCTCTGCTCAAGTCGCATGGCGCCGGCATCCTCTGCACTTTCTCCATGCCCCTCGTATCATCAGAGCTGGAGAAGAAGTACAGGCTTCTGCTTGATGGTGCGGCATCATCCGGCGGCGGCCCGGTTTGCAGTGCAATCCGACATCTCTTTCCCCCTCTGCACTGATCGAGAGAGGGTCCTCTGCACTTTCTGCATTACCCCTCCTGTATTACCGAGGCTAGAGAAGAAGTACAGGTTTGCAGTATAATCCGACAGCTCTTTCCCTCTCTGCACCAGTCGAGAGAGAGCAGGCTTTGCCTCGGGCTTCCGCGAAAACACGAGCTCCCACTGCATGTTTTCTTTCCTGTGTTTTTGAGAACAAGGCAATCCTTTCCTATGGAATCAACATGGCTCGTTCCTCCATTCCAAACGGCATGTGACGTCAACAAACCATAGGATTTGATTTCCTATGGAAATCCTATGGAAATCCTCTATTCCAAACGGCCCTCAGAAGTCGTTTGGGTGTCTCTGAATTCAATAAAATTCAGTTTGATCTTGCTTCATTACTGAATAAACATGATCTCTCTGTACTCGAGCTCCCCTTCAATAAAGAAGAGATAGACCTCGTGGTTTTTCACTTACCATCCTTCAAGTCACCTGGTCCAGATGGGTTCAACATGGATTTTCTGAAGAGATGCTGGCCTTTAGTCTCATCTGATTTTTATAAATTGTGCGATTCCTTCTATGAGGGAAACACTTGCTTACAGAGTATCAATGGATCATATGTCACACTGTTACCTAAAGTTTCAGGTCCTACCACAGTTTCAAACTATAGACCAATATCATTGCTCAATTGCTCGATCAAGCTCATTACAAAATTGCTGGCAAACCATCTCCAAAAGGTTATTCAATCCTTGATACATAAAAACCAGTATAGATTCATTAAATCCAGAACTATCCAGGATTGTTTGGCATGGGCATTTGAGTATCTGCACCTTTGTCATCACTCAAAAAAAGAAATAATTATTCTGAAACTTGACTTTGAAAAGGCTTTTGACAAGGTAGAACATTAGGCTATTCTAGATATTATGGAGGCTAAGGGCTTTGGAATCAAATGGATCAATTGGATTAAGTTGGTTATGAGCTCAGGGACATCTTCAGTCATACTCAATGGAATACCAGGGAAGACTTTTCATTGCAGGAGAGGGGTCAGGCACGGAGATCCACTCTCCCCGCTTCTTTTTGTCTTAGTTGCTGATCTGCTTCAGACTATCTTAAACAAGGCCAAAGAATTAGGCCTCCTAAGTTTACCTATACCTCTGAATCACACCTCTGACTTTTCGATCCTACAGTATGCCGACGATACTCTAATTATCATAGAAGGAGATGCCAGACAACTGTTTACTCTCAAAGCACTGCTCAATTCATTTGCAGATTCACTAGGTTTGAAGGTTAATTACTCAAAATCATGCATGACGCCAATCAACATTGGAGAGGACAAATTTTTGGTTTTGGCAAATACCTTTCACTACGCCAGAACACACATGTTAGTGACACGTCTCAATCACATCAGTGACGTTCAAATCCGCGTCTCTAAATTTTTATCACTGATGTAAACCATATTAGTGACGTGTAAATAGACGTCACTGATGACATACATTTGAGACGTGTTTTGTAACTTCTACGTCACTGATCTGGAATGTTAGAGACGTATTTTTATTTCTATCGCGTCTCTGATGAAATATATCAGTGACGTGGGTTATTCAAAACGCGTCTCAAATGTTGGCACCAGAAGCCTCCTAATACAACATCAGTGACATGTTTTTCATACAAACACGTCACAGAATTTATTTACTAGTGACGTGGTTTATTTAAAACGCGTCTCTAATGCATGACCTGAAAGCCTCCTAACACAACATCAGTGACGTGTTTTTAAGAAAGCCACGTCACATAATTGATTTACTAGTGACGTGGATTATTTAAAACGCGTCTCTAATGTATGATCTCAAAGCCAACTAACACAACATCAGTGACATGTTTTTAAGAAAACCACGTCACTATTGTATGCATATATCTGTGACGTGTTTCAAAACCATGTCACTATTATTTTGAAAGCATACACATTCAGGTCACATGCATAATACATTCATATAACAAGCAACAAATCTTCAAATAATAGGCATCATTCCGATGAGATATGACATTATATGCATGTTCACATACACAAAAGGTAATGAAGCCATAGGTTTACAACCACTCAGGACATCATTCTCAAGTTCACACGTGCACATAAATTCATATCAAGGTTCATTGATCAACCACATAATAGAACTACAACTAGAAGAAGCAAGTCCATTCAACATCCACGTCTTGGATAATAGAACTCCCCTTTCTCATCAATGACTTGGGTCAGTAAGAAGGCAGCGAGCTCAGTTCGAATACTGGACAAGACACTTTGGTCGACATGGTTGGTAGGAAGATCCAGGTCCTGCATAATTGTATATTAAAAATAAAGGGATATGTTACTTTAGCTGGACAATTAGCTGCTATGAACAACATATAATGCAGGGAAGAGAAATGTTACTAGCAGCTATAGAAAGATAACAACTCATGTGAATAATGTTAAAATGAATATAAGCATAAGAAGATTATATCTTGGAATAAAGGGATATGTTCCAACCAAGATGGGTAAGCCTTGCTGATTTGTTATCTATATACCAAAGTAACGGCTAGATTAACATCTATAATAAACCACTAGCAGCTCCACTAACAGCTAGATTAACATATGGAATTAAGGCCATACTGGACTAATAGCTAGATTAACATATGGAATTAAGGCCATACTGGAAAGACTACTAACAGAGTAGAATAGACTAAAAAAATCGCATTACCTCAGATTTTTCTAAATTTGTTTTTTTCATGACTATCCTCAAATGATGGATAGCGTAGAATCCACAGCTATTACCAGGTGGTTGTTGATGGCACTGCAAAATTAGATTATTGTCATGCAGCTGAGATCTGAGGGAATCTAGATAAAGGACTTTGTTCCACTTTGGAATGATAACCACTAACACCCAGTGATTACCAGTTTGGTGGAAAAATGTGATATACTCCTTCCTAGTAGCATACCGATATAGTGCTTTTACCAAGTAATCTACACTTGCTTGTTTTTCAGTCCTCATAACAACAATGGACATCATCTCATGGTCAAGAATGCCCACAGGAATCTGTTGCTTATTGATTTTTTGGACCATGCACCTATAGATAAAATAAAATGAGACATTGTGTTTACACATTTATATGCACTCACATATAGATTAAGAATTAATATTTATCTTATTTCTACAGCCATCGAATTTTGAGATGTGTAAGGTTTGTGTTATTGAATTTAAAATGCACACGACAGATTATATTCATCAATATATAAATGAAAGTAAGTTCCCAAAACAGTAAATGATGTAAAGCTTAGAGTTTATGATCTTACAGTGTGAAGCATCGAGCAAGACACATATCCAATGCATCAAAGTTGAATAGATCATACAGATTACTGAAAGAAACCGGCACAACCTCTTCATCCGCAGAGCGTAATGTGTGAATGCCTGAACTTTACATATATGCACTACTATGAAAAAGCAGATATACCATGGTTGGAGGTAACTTGTGCAACAAATAGAGCATTTGGTCAATTTCAGCGAGTATTTTATTTCCAAATGTAAGCTATAGGCAACACAATAGGCAGAGCGGTAGTTAATTTGTAATCTTTATCGTGCAAGCAGATCTTAACCTTGAACTCCTCCAACAAAATATATATGCAGGAATGGATAGGAACATACATTCTTATGGGGAATATTAGATGGATAAGAGAACCTATAGCACTGAAAACCTAATTGGAGAGTCACATCACGCACCATTTTAGTTCGCCCGGGGATGGCGGATGGCCGGCACCGGCGCCGGCGCGTGGATCCTGGCCTCCTTGGCGGCTGGGCGGATCCGTCGTCCGCGGATGGCGGCTGGCCGACATTGCCGCGTCGGCGTGGGCGTGCCGTGTGTGGATCCCGTCCGGGGCACCGTCGCGGAGCCGCGGGTGCAGGATGGCGTTGTCGGCTGTGGCTCGGCGCGGGGCGAGGAGGTGAGCTAGGTGGACGGAGGATCGGCTAGGGCTTCGGCGACCTAGGGGTGGGAGAAGCGGTGTCTTCGGTGGGGATCTCCAGAATGGCGGCGGCCCGGGGTGGACTGTGGGGATCGAGTAACCCTACGGCTGGACGAGTTGGTGTGGATTTATATTATATAGGACGGGTACTGCTACTTATACATTTGAACCGTTGTGCTTGTTGAAAACTCTGGAACGGTGTAGTGGTTTGGATAGAATTTGCTGAGGCTATGGGCATGGGTTCGAACCATGCTGTCAGCATATTTTTTTTTCTCATTTTTTTGTCTACTCGTACAGAATATTGCAACAATTAAATGCCAAATCAGGGGTACACAATATTTATAATATATACATGGCTCAAACCCATATAATTAAATGCACAACCAGCAAATTAACCAGGAATGCACACAGCCAATGGATTGAGTTATGTGGCTCAAACCCATATAATTAAATGTGACATCAGTTATCAGTTTGAACAAGACAGATTGAGTTATCAGTCCAAGCAAATGGTGGAAACACACGGGCACGCTGTCATTCATATTTGAGACGTGGATTGAGTACCCACGTCACTGATAGGTTCTCCTACTGATATATCTGCAGACCTGAGTCATCTTTGTCATTCATATTAGAGACGTGGATAGACTACCCACGTCACTGATAGGTTCTCATATTAGTGACGTTGTTTTCATTCAGACGTCACGGATGTATGCTCGCAACTAAATCTGTGACGCGTCTTGAGAGTACACGTCTCTAATATAGTAGCACCGAGGCCTAAGCAACTACATCTGTGACTCGTTTAAGCAAGCAACGTCACAAATATATAAACAGTGACGTGTTTTAATTTAGACGTCACTGATTGTGGTGACTTCTATTTGTGATTTTGGCATAGTGTTTGGCTGTGACAAAGAAACGCTTCCATTCACGTACCTGGCCACTTGGCCTAACAAAGCCAAAAGTCATAGATTTCCTACCATTGGTAAAACGCAGTGAAAGAAGACTTGTGAACATGTCACTATTCCTTTCTCAAGCTGGAAGACTTGAGATTGTTAATTCAGTCCTTACCGCGCAAGCCTCATTTGCAATTGCAACTTTCTCTCTTCCGGACGCTGTTCTTCAGCAAATAGATAAGTACAGGAGGCATTGTTTGTGGCGTGGAGCGGATATGAATGATAAGAAACCACCTAAAGCAGCATGGCCGTTAGTGTGCACCAGCAAAGACTCAGGAGGACCGGGAGTCATCAAGTTCAAAACACAAAATGAGGCTTTGCAGTTGAAGTTCCTCCATAAATTCTTCAATAAAGCAGATAGTCCTTGGGTACATTTGATTTGGGAAAAACACTGTAATGCTGGTTCCCTGCCAGAACTGAAAACCAAAGGTTCATTTTGGTGGAGGGATGTGGTCAAACTCCTTGGCAAATATAAAGGTTTGGCCAAGCCACTGATGGATACTGGAGACACATGCTTCTTCTGGACAGATTTGTGGGGTGATCACATCTTATTTGACATATTTCCAGAACTGCATTCCTTTGCAAAAAAACAAAAAGATTACGTTCAAAAGTTTCTCTAAACAAGATGATCTTACAAGACTCTTCCATCTCCCTCTGTCAACACAAGCATACCAGCACTTTTTGAGCTTGTGTGACATACTGCAGCAAAGGACTTCTCAGAATGGCAATGATACTTGGTTATATATTTGGAGATCTTCTCGGTTTTTTACCGAGAAAGCATATGCCCATTTATCTGGCAAACGGATGGTGCACCCTGCATTTAAATGGTTATGGAATTCTTCATGTCAAAATAAACATAAGGTCTTCTTTTGGCTTCTTCTTGTAGACAGATTGAGCACAAAGAAAATCTTTAGGCGCAAGTCCATGCATCTTGCAACATACAGTTGTGCCTTATGCCAACAAGATGTGGAGGAGACACTCGAGCACCTGTTCCTGCGATGTGAATTTGCTATTGACTGTTGGAAGATCCTAAACATTATTGTCCCGGTACAGCTCAATCCCTTCCAAGCCCTTGAGCACATAATATCCTCTTTAGCTGTACCATTCTTTATGGAGATTATTATTATTATGAGTTGAAGTATCTGGACTGCTAGAAACAAGGTCATCTTTCAAGGCGCAGCGGTGGATGTTAGTGCCTGCAAGGCGATCTTCTTAAAGGAGTTCACTATGATTTTTCATAGGGCTAAATCTTCTTACTTCCCTGAAATAGAACAATGGAACTCTTTTATGTAACCTGTTTTCTTTTTTTTCCGTACATACTTCCTTGCTTTAATAAATTGCTGTAGGAGGGAACCCCTCCAATTTGCTTAAAAAAAAAGATTCGGACGATAGTTAGAAGTATTAAATATATTCTAATTATAAAACTAATTACACACATGAGAACTAAACGACGAGACAAATTTATTAAGCCTAGTTAATCTATGATTAGCAAATGCGATGCTACAGTAATCATTCGTTAATCATTGATTAATTAGGCTTAATAAATTAATCTCGTCGTTTAGTCCTCGTCTGTGTAATTAGTTTTCTAATTAAACTATATTTAATATTTCTAACTAGTATATAAATATCCGATGTGACATAACCCCCCGATCCAAACACCCTAGTGTGCTGGGTTGGTTTCTACCGGCAGTCTCGTCGTTTAGTCCTCGTCTGTGTAATTAGTTTTCTAATTAAACTATATTTAATATTTCTAACTAGTATCCAAACATCCGATGTAATATGAGCTAAAGTTTAACTCCCAAATCCAAACACCCTATCGTGTTCGGTTGGTTTCTACCGGCGGGCTGCGGCTGGTGCTACCTCCTTCCACTGCTAAAGCTACAATACTCTGCAGGCCATTATAGCCTGCATCGGCAGCAGCAGGCAGCAACAGCCCGCGCTTCGAACGGATCCATTGTAGTACTACTGTAGACAAAAAAAATGAAGATAGTTGGAATTAATGGATAGACAGGCCTTTTAGGCATAGGTTGGAGACGGTCTGATACACGAGTTGAATTTACCATTAGGCTTTCTCCAACAAAGAGGAAAAAGTCACGCAAACGCATAAATGTCTTTCCGATAGCATTGCAGAGCAAATCGGTAAGACCATCCTAGCTCATTGTCTAAAAGTCTTGCCTGTCTACTATTTCTCCACTATTTTAATTACCCCTCTTTCTGTTTACAGTAGCGCTACAGTGTACATGCAATGCATATAGACATTCCATTGAAGATAGCCTAAGGTATACGTCTCCAAACAGACGATGCATATGCAACATGCATTTTGCCTCCAAAGAGAGATGAACCAAAAATGCTACCCTCTAGTGTTGTACAAGAGGAAGAGAAAACCTAGGACTCAACTATCAGAGACATGATGCATTTGGTTTTGGGTCTTCTGTTGGAGGGGGTAGATTTGGCATGTCGCAACCTACCGCCAACTGAGAAGCATCCACACAAATGTCTAGCCAAAAATGCATCATCGTTGGAGAAAGCCTTGTTTGGTTCGGTTCAAATAATGAAAATGTAGATATTTCATCCTATATTAACTCAAGCACTACTTTACTATTTTTCTTTGGTAAATCAAGCACTACTTTATTTTCTTTCTTTGGCAGGGCTTGCCAATGCAAAGCGTTATCTAAAATTTCAAAATCGCACCTCAAACAAACATGGTTTTGATCTTTTGGTCGTGTAGATAGATTAAGTACTCTCTCGTATTAATTTATATGTCATTTGGTTTTTTTAATATCAATCTTTTTGAGGCAGAGGTAACGAGGAGACTTATCGCAGTCAACGCTGAAATGTCTCAGCAGTTAGTACAAACTAGTAAAAATGCACGTGCGTCCCGCACGTGATAATAAAAAATATTATGCAATTAATTTTTAATTATATTGAATTTTAGTGTATTGTTCTTGTTTATCTCATGTTTTAATAAAAGCCATTTATTAGCCTAAATCACGGACCAACTATGCGGAGACGAAGTTAAGTTTTAGACTTAAGATTCTATGTAATCGGTTATAAGAAAAAAGAGAGGGTCCATAACGCGACCCATCAAAGAAATCATCCATATATCTATTTTATAGATTACCTTTGCTATAAAAAATTTATCAACATGAACTCTAAATTAAAAAGTTGGAGAGACATGGATCCAATCAAATTATACCAGCTAGATTGTGTGCACGTTTTATACATAGTTACCCAATAATACATTTTATACATATTTTTTTGCAGTGTTCTAAAAAATAATATTCAAAACTGAATCAGTCATTCGAAAAAAAAAGGAAGTGCGGCCCAATATCTTCCCGCCCCAGCCCAACTCCCCGCCGCTCTCTCCCTCTCCTCGCTCCTGTGCCATCTCTGCCTCCGCCGACGGGCTCCCTGGCTCGCGACGCCCGTCGGCGTGCGCGGCCGCCCGCCGCCAGGCTTTACCCGCCCATCGGCGCGTCCTCCCCTCCCGGGCTAGCGATGGCCGATCCACCCGGCCGCCGCCTCCTTGCCTGTTGGCACGTCCTTCTCCTCCGGCGCGTGCCGCCTCTGCGCCGCCACCGCCGCGTCCTCCTCGCTCCGGCAGGATCCACCCCGCCTCCTACTCCTGCCTCGCCACACCGTCCCCCCTCTCGCTCGTCCTTCTCCCGCTCCCGCTTCAAACCGCACCGCCGGCCGCCGACTGCTCCGCCTGTCGACGACGCGCCTCCTCTCTTCCTTGGTCGCCACGGCACCGCGACGGCCTCTTCTTTCTTCCGCCTCGCCAGCCCCTCCCTTCCATGGGGGTCGCCGGCGCCTCCCCGAGCCGGATCCGTGCCAAGCGCCGACCGCCGCGCGCTGGCTGCCTGTCGTGGCTCCTCCGCCCCGCCGCCCTCCATGGCTGCCAGCGGCGCCTCCTTCGGCCGGATCGATACCTGGCGGCACCACCATGCTTTTCCCCTCCTCCGCCCCGACCGCCGGCGCCGGGCCGGCGCCGCCTCGGGCCTCCCTTTCCTCTTCCGGGGCTACAGTTCATCCAACTGATTCGGTTCTTGTTGCGGTATGATGAACTTGTTCAACTATGATTATAATCAGACTTATCTAGAGTTCTAAGATCGATTTGGGACTATAGTTGTATATCTTGGGGTTGTATTTCATTGATTTTTTTGAGAAACGTTTGTATTTCATTGATCCCGTGTTATGTTCTGTATTGTTGGGCTCTTGTGAAATTGATTTGATCCACGAGAGCCCATGAGGACTGCGTTGGAGTCCTGGCATTCGTCGGAGCCCGTGTGATTTGATTTGGATGGGTATTGGTTTGATTTGGTGGGTATGAAATTTTTCCAGTCAAAAAAAAAACAGGAGGAGCAGGGTGTCGGTTACGAGTTTAAAGGCAGGAACGAGCGTTTTGGCTCGTTCTGCCTCGGTAACTTGTTTTTTACAGATTTTGTGGGTCCGGTTGTGGGGACACGGTGGATGTACTGAGCCCAGGTGGGTATAATTTAGCAGGGTAAAAAAAGATTTTTTGATTAATTGGCTCTTTATAGTATAGATTAGGTCTATGCCCGTGCATTGCCACGGGAAAAAACATAAAATCTCAATACATGTAGTACCGCAAATCAAACAAAATGCGACAATAGATATATACTGCAGTATCGTTGTGGAACTGCTGTTGGAGTCATACTATTTAACACTATCATACAATTTATCGACAATAAAATAAAGGGTTAAAACCAATGTCAACATTATTCCACACACTGAATCAATCCATTACATATTGTAAATTTATAACATTCTATTACACGGTCACATGATTGTAGTTTGGATAAAAATTCAATACATGAATCCAAGTTCTCGTATTGCAAATTTATAACTTCGGCCAGTCTCTCGTTGTGGCAGTGTCTGGTATGTCTCATTCCTATGCAGCCGGTCGCTATCATCGTCTGGATCCATGTTTTCTTCTACACCTCCTTCTAAAAAAATAGGAACACGTTATTTCTCCTAATGTCGATTAATGCATAGACAAAACAATTTTAAACCGATGTGTTTCATCACCTCCTAACACATTGGGTGTCACATTTTGTCCCTTGTTTCGTTGACGTGCTTCACGACGCTTTTTATTTAGCTCGTCCCATTGTTCAGCAGACATTATTGCATGCCATTCTCTATCCCTTTGCCTCTTGCGTTCAATAGAGTTATCAGCTGGTGAAATGTTATTATTAGGACCTGGCATGATATTATCCCAAGTATTAGCTAAATCAAACAATGCATATCAAAGGTTTGCATGGATAGAGAGGCATTCAGCTTATAGAATCAATTAACGTAATAGACAATGGCAGCTGTCGGGGATAGATATCCCCTGGCTGCTCATGACACGGAGCCGAGGAAGGCTCAACCCTTAGCGCACAAGACAAGGACTCTCTATGTAATCTTTTTCTATCCGTCTAGGAGTCATAGAAAGAAACCGACTTATAACCCAAGCCACACCGGACTATATAAGGCGGGCTAGGGACCTCCCTCAACACAACTCAATCCTCCCTCAATCTCATACGCCCTCATTGTAATCTCGAAAACTCAGATCAATACAATCAGCCCCAAACAGGACGTAGGGTATTACACACACCGCGGCCCGAACCTGTATAAATCGTGTGTTCTTGTGTTTCTTGTCGCACCTCTACGCGAACCATGGAGCTACGGTCGGACTCGCCTACCTCAAAGGCATCACGTGAGGCATTCCGTGGTGTACTGCCGGAACTAAACCCCGACAGTAGCAGCAACCCAATGAAACAATACAGTGGCAAGACTTTTGATCGTTGTACCTGCAATGTTGTGTCTTGCTAAATTTGTAAAATCAACGGTGCTACGGTTATCTAGAAAGCCAACTGCGGATCATGGTCAAAAAAACAAAAGGGGATTATTAGGAACTCACTAATCCATAAGAGGGTATGTGAAATTATTGGTAAAATGTTCATCTACCTGAATGTGGCTGCACATTCTCCAGTTATTTCTGCGTTAACTGCCTCACATGTTTGGTTCGTGCGTAGCCGTTCCACATCTCCATCTAAAAAATAGGAACACGTTATATCTCCTATTGCAGATTAATGCATAGTAGACAATGGCAGAAAATCACTAATCCATAAGAGGGTCAGGTAAGATTATTGGTAAAATGTTCATCTACCTGAACCAGGCTGCACATCTCCGGTTATTTCTATGTTGACTGCCTCACGTATTTGGTTCGTGCGTAGCCGTTGAATATTTGTATCCATGTCTTTTTCATATAATGCCCATATATACGAAAACTTACATGTCAACTAAGTTTAGTAGGGACATGTAGGTATAATCATTATTAGAAATTTAACTTCCATCACCTCTGCCACACTCGGGCATTATCGATAGGCCTTTATCTCATTGACATGCTTCACGACGCTTCTTATTTTTCTCATTCCTTTATTCAACGGACATCGCAGCATATCTTTCGCTATCCATCTGCCACTTACGTTCCTTAGCATCGACCGTTGGTCCAAGCGAGCTCGACTCATCGTGATCATCTATAATCTCACTTTGTTTATTAGTGTATCCCAACTATATATTACGATGATTAATCGACACATATGTACAGACTTTTACCTCCAATGGTGATGTTTGAAATGTCCGCAAATGGTGTGCGACCACCAATATGTCACATCCGATCCATAACATGAACAGTGCCTTGGAATAACAAAAGGACATTAGCATTGCAACATAAAGTAATGTAGGGGCACTGGTAGATGTAGGGCATGTTTGCTTGGGACCCTGGGCCAGGCAGCTTCGGCCAGGCAATGATCGTGGCCCTAGCTAGGTGTCCAAAATCTGACGCCTAGGAGCGCTGCCTGAGCCAGGCAGCTTTCCCAAACCTGCAAGCAAACAGGCCCGTATTTCCTAAATGCAATTTGTAGATATAGGTTATACATTATTCCAGTTTAGCAGCAATATTTCTGTTTGGCTCCTAGCCTTTTTGGTTTACATGTTAAGCAGCAGTACAATCATGTGCTGTGTTTGCTCACATCTAAACGAACTTGATTGCCTATCTGCACCCCTTTACTGCCACCCAAAAATGCTTTGAACTGCTATACTTTACTAATTCTCCTCTGATTAGTGAGTGCTCGGTGCAGAAGAAGCTAAGGTTATTTCCTAGTAAAAACTGTATCATTTAGTAAGCTTGCTTGTCCAAGGTGTGTTAGTCCTGTAACAAAGTTTTAGAAGATTCTATAACAAAATTTCAGAAAAAAAGGAACATTGTGGAGATGACCATTCAAGATCTGTCAGACTGCATAAAGAGTAAAAAACAGCAGCCCCATGAAACAGTGACTCGATCAAAGAATACTGCTATCTATCTATGCCACTTGAATACCTTCGTATATTAGAAATGTTGTTTCCAGTTGGAAAAACATGTAATTTCCACAAAAGGTAGTCAATGAAGAAATTTTGGCAAGCACAATCGTAAATCCTTTAGTCTTTGGATCAGTGTGATGAGCAAAATTGATTATTCTGAGAAAGTTGATTCATCTTTTCACCACCTTGCATGCATGTTTATACGAATGTCGAGCGCAATACTGGATCTTGGATGATTACTGAGAAAAGATGAAGCTACTGGAACTCTGGAAGGTGAGTTCTGTGTGCAACTAAAATAATATTTTATCCTGTCCTAAAATCTTTCATAGACGCTAATGCTAATGTGCTAGCAGTTCCAAACGACAAATATGCCTAATTAAACTATAGGCTAATACCACTGAGTAATCTAACTGTTTTTCTCAACCCAAACCACTTACCAAGTTCATACAGACCAGTGAACTTTCTTGCAAATTGTGATTGGACCAACAGTTGTGACGAGAACGTTCAGACGTCAAGCCTACAAAAGTGATTGTTTCTCCCTCTCCTCCCTTCCTTGCTCAGTTAAAGAGATAATGAGCTAAGGCCTACACCACCTACAAATGGAAGCAACATTTAGTGCACAGTATATGGTTACTATTTAACATGTCTATTTCGAATCTAGTCTTGGTAATATCTTCCTGGATCAATAGTTATATAAAACTCATGTTGGAGCAATGATGATGCTAGGTATGCAGAAGTACTCACCAACTTATTATGGTACAGGGAGTGATTGAGCTCCCCTAAAGATGTTTGCTTTCACACCTAAATGTCACAAGTATGACTCCTCCATACCCTTGCCATTGGTCATATTTAGCTATCTTCTGGGATCGATCAAAACCTGAAAAGCAGTTATCATATCAAATGAAAATCTATCTTAAACTGATATATTTCTTCAACTTGTTTATCTGTCAACTACCTCCATGTAACCTGATTTGAAAAGGAGGCTCTTCTTTGTCTCATATAAGGTCAAACAAAGTATTCCACAAACGAGTTTGCTAGTGAAAAAAGTTTGCTCAGCAGTACAATTATGCAATCAGCACTTCAGCAGAAACAAATTGAAAAACGAGCAGCTATTCCATAAAGTTTCACTGCAAAACCTACCAAAATGCATTCTCCTCTGGCATCAGCAGAAGCAGCAAACCAGCAAAGTTCATTTGCAGCAGGTATTTGACTTTAAAAATGGCAACAATTGACTATCCAAAAGCAAGCGTAGAAGAGAGAGAGGGTCCTTCAAAAAATATGACTCGTTATGCCCTGACATTCATATTATGCCAATGGTGCAGGCACTGAAAATAAATAAATTGCAGGCAACGAAGAGTAGATATATCCAGTGTCTATTTCCATGGTAGGCACTGAAAATAAATATAATACAAGCAGCAAAGAATAGATATATCTAGCTAACCTTCACGCTCATGAATCAAACAGTTTTGCTCAGTGCCATGTCAAGGATTGTGTTGCCATGTCAGGGGAGAGTAGCAGAGGTCTCACCGTTGTTGTCCCTGAGTGCAGCAGCGACGCCAGACCAGAGGAGGTGCCGAGGGGGAGGCCGGCGTGAGGGGCGGCAGCGGCAGGCGGGCTATGGTCCCAGCCGAACACACGAGCGACGCGACGGCAACGTACCCGTGTGGGCGACGGCGGCGGGGTGCGGGTGCGGAGCAAGTCATGTTGGGGGCGAGCATCTTTGGGGTCGGGGCGTCGTGGATGGACGGCGAGAATCTCGGGCGTGGGAACCCGGGGATGGCGCATGGGGGAGGGATTGGAGGCGTGGAGCGAGCGATGGGCACCGGGGCCAGGCCAGGCGGGATCGAGCGTCCGCACGAGGAATCCGGAGGTGGGGTTCGGCAGGGGCACGGGGGCGCGAGGCCGTGGGGGATGGTGGACGCCCCCCTTAGGTGCTTAATAGGTAGTAGGGAAGAGGGGGAATCAGATTCTAAGATGACAGATTAACAGCTAACCTTTTTAGCTAATAACCACTGGCATCAAACATCAAACATCTCCTTGCAAGGGTCAAATCATTCCATTGCACGCATTTATAACTTCTATGTATTCGTAAGATTCCAGTTCGTGGAACAAAGGAAATGGATGTCTGAGATAAACGTTTTACCGTAACAAACAAAAGGGAATACCTTTTGTAGCCTGATACTTCTCAGCATTTGCATTAATCTTTCCTGCAATCTGCCTGACGGCTTCTTTCGAACGTTGGAATTGAGCGAGTTCCTCCTCTCAATTCTTTTCTTGAGCTCGAGCCTCTTCAGACTCGGCGCGGCCTTTCTCTTCCTCCATTCCTCAGTGCCTGTAGTGAACTAGTCCTTATGAGGGTGCCTGCAGTATTCAGTGATTAGTACTTTTCTCTTATTCGGCAGGCGCATCAAACAGAACATGGTAGATTACTTTGTTCATGCCAAGTGACTGAAAAAAAGCTACCAGAGCATATTTATATCCTGAAACTAACTTTCTAACCCTCTGGTCTTCAAAATATCAAAAAAATTAATCCAAGCCATAGTTAAGGGATGCTATATGCTCACAACGAAATAAATGAAAATTATAAAAACATTTGAATAAGACTTTCGTCCGTCCATCCACGCCACCACCCATGCCGCCGCAGATGGCTCAGACGGAAGGAATAGGAAGCAGCGGGACGGACCCCTAGCATGCGGCACACACCTGGGCTACAGCATAGCACGCCATGTCGGCATCTGGTTTGGGCAAATGCGGTTTTTTATGATTCTAGATGGTAAGACCAAGTTGCAGCACCCGTTTTTCTAGTTTTAGAAGTTTGGAGACCAAGTGACATGACGAGCCTTTAAGTACTGCGGATGTATTTTACTCTAATTTCGGTTATGAGATTTGCATAACCTAAATGCTGCTTCGAAATCAGAATAACCGATGACGTTGGGCAGGAGGTCACCCAGAGATGGTTAAAATTGAGCGGCATGGTGTTGAGAAAGGGAGATAAGAGGGAGCGAGAGGTGCTCAGAGAGTCGATAGATGGATAATTATGAGGTACTAGCCACTAAGGGAACGTACAATGGGTGTTTAAAATCGATGCTTAAAGAATAACTTCTGGGTTTTTTTTCTTGAACCGGATAGGAGAGGCGCTTAGCAGGAAGCAAAGATGCTTATTTTTGCTTCCACGCTTTGCTGCCGTTTCTAATCCCAGACGCTTCCGGCAGTTGAGCAGACGCCGCAGCCGCAAGGCTTGCATGTGCGCATGCAGGCATGGCCGTAGGCACCTGTCCGCTGTAGAAAAAAAAAGCATAAAAAGAGTTTAAGATTTACCAACTTATTAAACACTTGTAATACGGATGCTCCCATTGCAAGTTAGGGTGTTTAAATAGATGTTTATATCTCTCTTTAGGTATCTCTATTAAGGGCAGCTCTAATCGTTAACTGACATGGAGGAAAGAGAGTCAAAAGAAATAAAAAACATGGCAGTACATCGGTAGACGTGGAGGGACCAAGAGAGCAGTGAGAGTAAATTTGTTGGAGAGTGTGCCAGCTAAGCTATTCCCATGAGAGCAGCTTCAAATTGCTTGCTAACGGGGTGCTAAGAAAAAAAGAAAGGTAAAAGTGGGATGCTATACGTTAGAGAGGTGGTGCTGAGTTAGCATTTCTTAGCATCTGGTTTTTCTTGGAACACCCAGTGCTAAAAATAAAAAAATAGTTTTAGCTGCTGCCCTCTTCTTTTTCTCTCCTCTCTTCTTCTTTCTAAGGGTTGGTGGACTTTCTTTATTATGTGTAGGTCCCGATATAGTCTATGGCATGGTGCTGTACATTAGACTATCTTTTTCTAAGCAAAGCACCTAGTGAGGTGGCAACTCTTTGCACCTTGTAAAATATTATACATTGGAGCTACCTGATCACATCTCGCTAGCTATGCACTTTTTTGCTCTCTCTCCTCCACGGCTCCACGTTTTCTCCAAACTGAAGTGAGCTGGCTATTCGCTGGACTGTTGGTCACGCCCTAAAGATATCCACACTTATTCTACCTTATTTCTCTATCTTAAAAAGAATATTCCGTTTTGATCATCAAAATTTTTTATCTTATCTCACAATCATCAGCAACCATGGTTACCCTATATTTTTATCCTATCCCAACTCCCACCATTTTTATTATTTCTTTATTATTTTCCCATTCCTATCTCTCTTCCCTTCCCCGCACGGCCACACCGACCCAGACCCATCGCATCATCTCCATCTCCTGCTGCATCTTCCTCCCCGCCTCCCCCTCTCCCCCGGTGCCGCCTCTCCCCTCCCACCGCCGCGTCCTCCTCGCCTCCTCTTTCCCCCGACGCTGCCTCTCCCTTCCCATAGCATCGTCCTCCTCCCCGCCTCTTCCTTCCCAGCTGGCGGCGCGTCCTCCTCCGTGGCCGGCCTCTCCTCCCCGCCATGGAGTGAAGGTGCTCGAGCTCCGGGCTCACGCGCCACGACGGCGTCGTCTTCCCCGCCTACCCCCTCTCCCGTCGGCGCCTTCTCTCATCCCCTCCGTCGGCGCGCCGCGGGCTCTGGCCCCCACCGTCGTCGCTCGTCGCTGGTCAGGCGGTCACCCGTCGCCGCGGGGCTTGGCCTCCTCAAGTCCGGTGGAAGGCGTGATGACGGGTGGTTGGAGGAGAGAGACGAGCGGGCCTGCGCTTCTATCCGTGTGAAGGAGAGAGAGGGCATAGGGTAGGAAATCCATGCACCTCAAATGTGAGGTGAGAGAAGCCTCTCCCTACCGTAGGAAGGCCTTTGTAATCGATCGCTGCACGCGTCGGGTCGACTGTAAAGGCTTTAGGGGAACTTTACAGTCCCCCACTGCGGATAGCCTAAGCATTGCTGCATTATACATACCCTAATAAACCCTCTTTCTGAACCGGTACAGACTACAGACTACTGTGCACTTAAAAAAAAATAAATGGACTACTAATCAAACTTTGGCGGTTGATGAACCTGATGAAAAAAATTAATAAATTAACAATACATTTCACTTAAGAGATCTTGGCAAGCAATTTTTGGAACATAAGATGTAGTACTAGTACTACGTAGTTTTCTCATCAGGAATAATGGCCAACATCTAAGGTGGCAGCGAACTTTCACCGGACGCTGCAGATTCAACGTACAGGTAAATAGTAGTGAGTGGTGATTTCAATCTAATCTATGGTACTTTTGCACTTGAGATATACTTCCTCCGCTCTAAATTATAGGACGCTTGATTTTTTTTATACCAAATCTAACTAACTTGATTTATTGAAAAATTCAAAAAGATAGAAAACTTTTCATAGTTAACGTATATTATTTGCTACTAAATCTGAAAATGAATGATAACTCTTTTTTTTAGTTTGACAGATTGATTTTTTTCCAAAACTTTGGTTCTTTGCATTATTCAAATAAACTTATCATTTATTTTGTTGTTACTTGCTTTGTCATCGGAGTAGTAATTCGAGTATGATTTGTATTTTGATATACTCCGTATGCACATAAATCTTTTGAATAAAGCAAAGGATTAAAGTTTTCTAAAGAAATCAAGCCGTCAAATTCAAAAGAACAAAGAGAATATAATTTAGAACTGAAGAGTACTCCTTCCCAAATTGTAAGGTGTTCCAGCATCTTTTGATTTGTCTACATTCATTTGGATATAAATAAATGAATTCAGTAAAAACCTAAAACCTCTTACAATTTGGAACGAAAGGAGTATTACAAAGCCAATCTTAGTATAAACTAGTAAAAATGCACGTGCGTCCCGCACATGGCGCACTGCATTTTTATAGTATCAAAATTAGTTATTACATTTTTTACGTTTTTTATTTATGAAAGTTTTTTTTTGAGAAAATATAGTTTTATATTTTTATTAATTTTGTTGAATGTCTTCCATAGTTATTAAATGTATTGACCAAATTTATATCAATATATGTCAAAAGTTATGACACCAAATTAGTATCATTAGATTCGTGTTGAAATATATTTTCATATCATACATTATAGATACCATAAATAAGTTTGGATGATTTGATTTAGGACAAACTACCAAATTTCATTCTTTTTTGGACAAACACTTGTTTTTTTTAAATCATTTTTCTTGGTTTTTTGGAAGACATTATTTTTAGAAAGCAGCCCGACCATCTGTGGCCCGCGAACCACCCCCAACCCACGTGGTGGACTGCTGAAACAGCGGCCTGCCCCAGATCAGTCGGGCTCCCCCTTTCCTCAGCCGTCGATAACGATGATGGACGGTCAAGATCCTAACCCTAGCTCTCTCACCGGCCTCCCTCCTTCCCCGCCGGCTCCTCGCGCGCCCCCCTCCCCGGACGGCTGATAGGCGCTTCCTCCGCGTGGCCCTCTCACCCCTCCCCGCAGGCTCCATCCACCCGGCGCGGCTCGGGCGCCCTCCCAGTCGCCCGCCGCCGCCACGCGGTCGTCGAGGGTCCTAGCGGCGGCGTCCTCTTGACGGCTGGCGGCGCGGGGCTGTCACCTCATCTTGCCCCGGTGCGGTCTGATCCGCGGTCGTCGGGCCGCCTCTCGCCTGCGGCGACCAGGCCGCCTCGGCGCCGTCTTCGGCCCGTGGCCGGGCCGCCTTCCTCCCAGCCAGGCGTGGCCGGATCCACGCGCCTCCGGCCTAGATCGAGGTGAGTTTTTGCTGATATCTTGTGCTTGCATGTGGTTCCTTAACGAAAACGAGAACACGAGCAATGATTATGACTATGTTTGTCCATATCTGGATTCACGATTTGGAATCAAAATTAAGGTTTGTATTCGGTTTTTGTTGGGCTTTGGCGGGATTTAAATGGGCTAAATCTTCGTGCTATTGACGTGATCACGGGCGGGAGCATGTGTGGCAGGTGGGTATGAATCTGGTGAAAAAAATTTGCAAAGGAAACCCAATGTCCGAGGATTTGCACGGCAGGAAGTCGCGTTCCGCCGTGCGTAACCCGTTTTTGTTGTTTTTGGTGACCCCTTTTGTCTAGTTTGTGGGGACAAGTAGAGATGTCGATGAAGAATTCTCCACCGGGTTTCAGCACCTCAGACCCATCCCTATCAGGCTATAATCATCCCCATCTCCATACCCATACCCATCGTGGGGTATAAAACTCATCTTATACCCATCCCTATTCGGGTATCGGATCTTCATTGGAGCCCCATCTTCAATAAAAAATATGTGAGCATATAAAAAAATTGTTAGAAAATATATGAGTAGTACATCATCGCTGAATTTAAGATGTAAATAGCCTAGGTGGATGATTAGGTGAACAGTGCGAAAGAGTTAGGTTAAATAAACAAGGGGTTTTAGGGTTTATTTGTTGGATCTCGGTTAGGCTTTAACTTGTTTGATAAGCTGCATATTAGACTTAAACATGTTGCACATCAAATTTAACTAGTGTACATTCCCCATGGGTAATGCGTACCCAATGAAGAAAGAATTTCTCCTGTATCTATACCTATGGGGAACAAATTCTCCCCGTACCCTAACCCTAATAAGAAAATTCCTCATGGATAACCGGGTATCGGGTCTCCATCGACACCTCTAGAGACAAGTTAGATTTTCAAGTCTAATTGGGTATAAATATATTAGGTTAAAAACGTTTATCGTTAAACTCATCTTTTACAGGGTAGACAAGAGTACAGGACACGGCAAAATTCATCTACTACTACCACCGTTATATATGCTACGGATAACGCTCCATGTATGCCGCAGACGGCACCTATAAACATGGAAATGTACCGCGAGATAAGCTCGCCGCAAACTAACCACCCAACGACATCAACGCGTATTTTCGGAAAACAACAAATAACTAGGAGTATTTATTTTTTTTTGTCGTTGAAACCTTAAATTTGCTCGTGTCATAAAAGAACCAACGATGACCCCGAACGAACTAAGGAAGACGATGAGTCGCAGTCGCGGTCGCACCACAGTTGGTTGTTTTTCGAGCCCCCGTCGAATCCATCTTCCCTCCCTCGCCCTCCACCCCCCACTCGAGCCGCATCAGTCCAAGCCGCCGTCCAACCGCTGAGCGGCTCGCCAACCCGACCCCGCAATGGCGGCGCCGCGGCAGCAGGAGCCGGCGATGGCGACGGTCAGTGTGGCCGGCTTCCGCGCCGGCCTCTCCTCCTGCGGCCTCGCCGACTACCTGGAGTCCGTCGCCGGCCGGGTCTGGCGCTGCCGGGTCAAGACCTCCTGCACACCCCCCGACTCATACCCTGACTTTCAGTTCCAGCGCCGCCTCGCTCCCCCCGCCGCCGCGCCGCCGCGGCGTCCCTCCCCGCCTTCGCGGCGCCGACGCCGAGCCTCGTACAGCGACGACTACGAAGACGACGGCGACGTGCCGGCGCCGCGCAAAGGCCCAGTCTTGCCGCACGCTTTTGTGCACTTCGCGCACCCGGAGGCCGCGCGCCGCGCCGCCAGGTCGGACCTCCCTGTGCACGCTCCCTCCGCGCAGAACACCTCCCCCTTTGGCGCGGCCCGCCGCCGCCGCCACGCCAGGCCGTTCCGCCTCAAGGACGCGAGCGTCGAGGTCGGCAACCTCTGGGCGTCCGACGCCTTCGTCGCCGCCTGGCGCGGGCCGGTGGACACCGGGGGCTCCGGTCTCGACTTCGTGGTCGACCCGTTCGACGACACCTGCCGGCTGGTGTTCTCCCGGGACGCCGCGTTCGCGCCCCCGGCCGCCTCGCGCGGGGCCGCGGTGGTGCTGCGCTGCGACGTCAAAATCGAGTTTTCCGTGCTCGACGTCGCCGAGCTGCTCGTGTACCAGGCCGACGACTCGCTGCTGCTCCGACTCTCGGCCGCGCCGCTGCTCTACTACCGCACGGCGGCCGACGACGTGCACCAGTCCGTGCCCTTTGACCTGCTCGACGACGACGACGACCCGTGGATACGGACCACCGACATCACCCCGAGCGGGGCCATCGGACGCTGCTGGGTGTACAGGGTCTCCTTCAGGACGTGGTTCTTGCAGGTGAAGGACGCGCTGGCGTACATGAAGGGGCAGGGGGTGCCCGTCATCGTCTGCGACAGGCCACTCACGGTGCACGACGAACCGGGCTTCGGCCTGCCAATGCAGGACCTGTTCTTCTGCGTGCAGCATGACAAGGAGCTACAGTTTCCGGTGTTGTTCTTGCTTAATGCGCTGGTGCACAAGGGAATAGTGAATGAGCACCAGCTCACGTCCAAGTTCTTCGCTTTGCTCAATAGAGAAAAGGAAGAAGTTAATGTGGCTGCACTGACGGAATTGTTGGGGGAAAATCCTCGATTTCGATTGTTTGATGTATGCTGGAGGCTTCAAAATGTGCAGGATAGGGTTGCCAAGGTCCCCAAACTTCTTTGCCTTCGCAGTAGCAAGGCTGCTGCTGATCACAATGCAGAGGTGCGGAGGCTGGTGATCACTCCCACCAGGGCATATTGTATGCCACCCCAGATGGAGCGCTCTAACCGTGTTATTCGGCACTATCACCAAGTGGCAGACCGATTCTTGAGGGTCACTTTTATGGATGAAGGTATGCAGCTGCTGAACATGAATGCTCTCAACTTCAAAGCTGCACCAATTGTCCAGAACTTGACGTCAAAATCGACGCAGCAGAAGACAACAGTTTACAGGCATGTCCAAACATTTTTGACAAAGGGGTTTCGCTTGTGTGGGAGGAAGTACTTGTTCCTTGCATTCTCATCAAACCAGCTGAGGGACAGGTCAGCTTGGTTCTTCGCGGAGGATGGAATAACAACTGTTGCAAGCATTAGGGAGTGGATGGGGCAGTTCCCAATTAGGAATGTTGCGAAGCATGCCGCTCGAATGGGGCTGTGCTTCACATCTTCATATGCAACGGTTTCAATGCGACTGGATGAGGTTGATGAGTTTCTTGAGGATGTCGAATATAACGGATACAATTTTTCCGATGGAATTGGCAAGATCACACCGGACCTTGCAATGGAAGTTGCCATGACATTGCCGCTGACAAATAAATACCTTCCATCTGCGTACCAGATTAGATATGCAGGATTCAAGGGTGTTATCGCTGTCTGGCCAGGGCAAAATGATGGAATACGGCTTTTCCTTAGGCGAAGCATGAGGAAGTTTGAGTCTACACACTCTGTGTTAGAAGTAGTGTCCTGGACAAAGTTCCAACCAGCATTCTTGAACCGCCAGATTATAACATTGCTGACCTCCTTGGGTGTCTCAGAAGCTGTATTTTGGCACATGCATGAGGCGATGCTTCATAACCTCGACAGAATTTTGTTGGACAGAAATATTGCTTACCAGATTGTAACAAACTCTTGCCCTGAGCATGGAGCCATCCCAGGATTGATGCTACATGCTGGCTTTAATCCTGCAACTGAGCCACACTTGAAGGCGATGCTTTTAGCTATAAAATCCTCGCAGCTGCAGGGTCTCTTGAAGAAAACAAAGATTTTTGTGCCCAAGGGAAGGTGGTTGATGGGCTGCCTGGATGAACTTGGGATCCTTCAGCAAGGACAATGCTTTATCCGAGTTTCAGCTCCATCAATCAGCAATTGTTTCATGAAACATGGCACAGGATTTTCCTCAGCAAACAAAAATGCAAGGATAATTGTAGGTACAGTTGTGGTGGCAAAGAACCCCTGCCTTCATCCAGGGGATGTCCGTATCCTTGAAGCTGTAAATGTTCCTGAATTGCATCACCTTGTTGATTGCTTGGTCTTCCCAAAGAAAGGTGAGAGACCACATGCCAACGAAGCTTCCGGTAGTGATCTTGATGGGGATGTCTACTTTGTGACATGGGATAAAAATCTTGTACCTCCGGGGAAAAGGAGCTGGCAGCCTATGGACTACTCTCCTGCTAAGGCAAAACAGCTACCACGAAGAGTCCTTCAGCATGTGAGTTGAACATTTCTTATACACGCACAATTGTTTCCTTAAATATCTGCACAGTTATATGGCTTCTCTGCCGTTTATATGCCCCTTTAGTTCATGGGTTTCTGAACTACTTTGTTTTATGTTGACGAAGGTATTTATCTTGCAATGTCTTCAGAAAATATAACTAGGCATCACGTGTCTTGTTTGAGTGATGCCTTGTTTGAGACAAGTAATTCATTTTGGTCAACGAATATGAGACTTGGACAGTTATGCTACTATTTCATTCCAATTTAGGCCCCGTTTGGCTGCCAGTGGAACCGCTCCGGCTTCACTGCCCGGAGAACTGTAGCACCCTGCCCAGACACTGTAGCATGCTGCCCGGGTACCGTAGCTTGAGCCGTTTTTCTCTCTCCTCCCTCCTCTCTCTCACAGAGCCCGAAGGAGCCGGCGAAAGCTGCTGCTCTGTGGCTTCACCTAGCTCTGCTACAGTAGCAAAAGGTGAGGAGCCGTAGCCCTTTGGAGCCGTACCAAAGGAGCCCTTAGTCTATTCTATTGGGTTTCTAGGATTCCGAAAAGGCAGACCAATTAGAACATACTGACCATACTCCCTTTACTAATCTAGCATTAGGAACCAAGGAAGTTTTTCCAGTTTCATCAGCAATAGTTTTTATTTGCATCTTCATTACACCTGGTTCCAAATAATTTCTTCTTCCTTGGTTTCTTCACAAATATTTATTTCTGCAATACATTTCATATGCAAGATCTTGTTCTTGTAACAGGATATTGTTGATTTCTTCTTGAAGAACATGGCTAGTGAAAACATTGGTCGGATAAGCAATGCTCATGTTGTTCATGCTGATAGTAGCAAGTACGGAGCAATGGATGAGAAGTGCATTCAGTTAGCTGAACTAGCAGCCACTGCCGTGGACTTACCTAAGACTGGAAAAATTGTGACAATGCCACCATCCCTCCGACCAACAGAATATCCTGACTTCATGGAAAAGGACGATGCCATCTCCTATAAATCAGAAAAGATCATTGGAAAGCTTTATCGGACAATTCGATTGTATGTCCTTGGAATGCCACTGGAAGGCTTTATCAGAAATGATATGCCTCCTTATGATGCCGATCTCGAAGTTCCTGGTGCATTGCATTTCATTGCAGATGCTTTTCAATGCAAGTGCTCATATGAATCGCAGCTGAATGCACTGCTCAATCAATGCAGTGTGCACACTGAAGCAGAGCTTGTGACGGGGGTGGTATGGTCGCTTGCTGAACGAAAGAAAAGGAAGAAACATGAGATAAAAGAGAGGCTCAGTCGCGCATATCCTGAACTCCGCCAGAAATTCCGAATATTCTTTGAGAGCATTGCAGCAGATCAAGATGAGATCTCGGATGACAAGAAAAATCGAGTGTATGAGATGAAGGCCTCCGCATGGTACCAGGTAACTTATCACCCAAACTGGATCCAATGTTCAAGGGAGATTGAGCCACATCATAAGGAAATGCCCGCAAGACTCAGCTTTGCATGGATTGCCGTAGATTACTTGGCGCGTATAAAAATGAGGTGCCGTGAACAAGCAAAAGTTGATTTGCAAAGGCCGCCTACATTTTTCCGAGGGTGATTTTTTCCGTCCTTGAAACAGTACTAGAGGTAATGCAGATTATAACTTGGTAGCTACCCAGAGTTTGATAGCTTAGGCACCATTTGTTGGTACCTGAGGTGCCAATCTCAAGTTATAACTGCAGTATCTCTAGGTACATTTTCAAGGACCGTAAAGAAAAACTTTCTAAAAGGACACGAGGACCTCCTGCGTACTTGTGGTTGAAGCAAGGCCACTCTGCCATTTTGCATTACCCACTCATCCCACCCGTATATGTTAAATCTCACCTAGATGAACCACTCTCTTCTTAACTTCCAGTTATGAGTCCTAAAAAAACTTTGTACCTCCATTATATTTGTCTGGTACTACTTGCTTTGCTGCTGAGTCCTTAGAGCTAATGAATCTAACACTATGTGAAAAATCGATAGTCATACAACATGCGGATCATGTTCTTGTGATGCTTGCGCACTAGACATGCTCAGGCTGCCTTGCTTTGTCGACCAGATATGGACCTAGAGGCTAGAGTGATGTTCTGTCCTGCCTGTTGGAATTAAGAGTTTATTTATACTACTTCCTCAGTTCTCGAAGAAGTCATTCTAGAATTTAAAATTTATTTCACAATATATTCCATTTACCATTTCTATTTATGTTGAGGATGCACCTACCATAACCACACGCCACAATTGCATGCATGGGTGATAGTGGGTCGTGATCCAAATATTTCTTCATGATCCAAATAAGTCCTCAATAATTTTAAGTTCGATCAAAATGAATAGAAATGTGATATGATTCATTTTGGGCCCGATCCTTAAAATGTCTATGTTAGAGTGGAATTGAGAGAGAATGAAACTGAGAGTGACCTCTTGTGTTCTTTCCATTAATGATGGTGTGAATATATATATAGAAATTCTAATGTGTGCAGGTGCGCACAGCCCATGCATGGTGCGCACAGGGCCTGTTGCGACCTGTAGCTGTTGTTGTACACAAAAAAGTCACAACCAGTTACTATTTTTCCCATGCCACTTCCCTCCCTGCTCTTTGAGTATTATCGCAACTTGGTTACTACTTTTCCATTTACAGCTCTTGCACCCGTCTTTTGTTTTGTAGCGAGTTGCAACCAGGTCTGTAGGTGTTGCAACCGGTGAGGTACTGTAGCAATTATACTGTAACGAGTTGTAAGCGAGTTGCAAAGCCGTTGCCTCTCCGCCGCCGCCTGTCTGCCTCGTCTCATTGCCGGGGAAGAAAGGGGAGAGGCCGGTGGGCCAGGCCGCCCGGCTCCACCCCGAGCCGCCCGGCCTGACAATGTGGCCAAAACCCTTCATCTTCTACCTGGATGCACAACCCTAATATGGTGTACCTTTATTTGCATACTAGACCAAAGTTTAGGTCTGTGTTGTTTTTAAGTTATCTGAATCTTGCTAGACTTGCCGATGCTATAAGCTTATCTTAGGCTTTTGATTTAAGATTAAATTAGTTCTCACCATCTGATCAAGGAAGAACTTTAGTGTATACCGTGCCATTTAGTGTATACCGTGCCATTTTACCCACGCAGCTCTAGTTGGTAGCCTTTCTAGGTGACAACTTTAGAGGTCTCAGTTATCCAATCCCGTCGTTTGGTAAGCCCGTAGGCGTTAGCCGGGTCTCCTTCGGTGGTCTACTAACTACCCCTTGACCCCTCGAGGCGCCGGAATTTCGCTCGACGTAAGATCCTAGTTTGTGTTTGGTTAACTTAGTTCAACCGTGAATACTCCTCTACAGCGGTTAAAGAATAGAGTTTGGAAATCTAAATCTCACTCGTTGTCCTCTCAGATAGCTACCTAGGTGTTGGCTTCTTTAGTCCCTGTTTTACTCTTTCCACCATACACTACCTTATTATCTTACCCTCGTTGTAATAATAGTTGGTATTTTATCTAAGTTATAGTACTGCTTGAAGTTCGACACATTTCATTCCACCTATTTGCCCTTACTTTCCTGTGGATTTTTACGATACTCGGAATACTCTGAGTGAAAAAGCTACAGCGAATCTCCGTGCACTTGTGAAGTAAAATCGGTTACGCTAAGAGACGTCAACACGGAGACGGCGCGGCAACTCGTCAGCGCGGGCGGCTCGATGGAGGAGGGACAAAGAGGCCGGCAGCGCGGCGCGGCGGGCGGCGGCGGGCGGCGCGGCTCATCGGCGCGGGAAGGAGAAGGGTGGCGGCCTGGACGAGCTCTGCGTCAGCCTCGCCCCTCGGCCACACCCTGGGCGTCGAGCATGGGACGGCGAGGGTGCGGAGATGGCATGGCGTGGCAGCTTGTCGGCGCGGGCGGCGCGACGGAGGAGGGATAGAGAGGCCGGCAGCGCGGCGTGGCTCATCGGCGCGAGCGGTGGGAAGGAGAAGGAGACAAAAAGAAGAAGAGGTAGGCTGACAGCATAGTTTTAATAACGGATTTTGCCTCTTAGCGGTTCCATTCTCCAGAGGCTACAGAGGATATAGCGGGCTATAGCCATCAATAGCCTTGTTTAGCGGTTTTGTAAAAACACCTTGTAGAAATGAGTGAAACATGCATATAAACATGATCAAAGACCATTACATGCACAGAAACAGAGTCAAGGCATCCATAACCTCATTAGTCATTAGTCATTACATCATCGTTCAAAGTTTCTACCACATTGTTCAGTAGACAAAATGACAAACACAGATCAATGGTCTTTAGAAACAGCAAGGGCGATTGACAATGACAAGACAAACAAAAACCATCAGCAAGGAACAAACTAAAACATCAACCACTAGCAAGCATTTCAGCTTTTGATTTTGCAATGGTGCATTTCTAATCATCTTCAGAACCTGCAGAATCACCAGAGTGCATTGAAATGTCACCATCTTGATCAACTTCTGATTCAGAAGATGAAGTTGAAGCATCAGGTTGCTCTACATTACGCATTAGAGATCGTATGCTTCTAAGTTTTCTTTTTCTTTGAAGGCATGGGCCTCTTTCTTTTGGCTGGTGGCTGTGACCTCGATGCTTCATGTGTTTGTGATGACCTAGCTTCATCTTGTGGCTGTGACATGGATGACTCATGTTGCTGTGATGCTCTAGTTCCATTAACTTCTGTTTCCTCTCTATCTTCATTTGGTACAATCCCGGCGATGAACTCATTGCCATCATTTGCAAGAACATCGTCTATTTCTTTCTCTATTGGATCTCTGCTCTTGCTCTCTCTCTCTTTCGCTTTAACCTTGAGTTAAATTTCACAAAAACCAAATCCCTCATCCTATCATGCAGCAGTCTAATGCGCCTCTTTGTGTGCACCTAAAAATGTGTGTGAAAAAAATCAATGAATAAATAAATGCTATCTCAATTATTGACAAATAGATCAGTAACTCAACGTTACAAATTGGACTTGAAATAGTAATAAATAGTAATCAATAATTAGAGGGGTACTAAAATGGATGTTGGAGAATTAATAACTACTTAGCCAGCTAGCGGTTATTAGCCTGACAGGTGGGACCAGCCGACCAGGGGCAAAATCGTCTTTTTCGTCCAGCTTTGGATGGAAAAGCTAACGGAATGGATGGAAATGTCAAGGAAGAAACCGGACAAAATTTTCATGCCATGTAAGGAACCAAAATTTTTTTTTGGGCGAAGGAAGGAACCAGCGAAATTTTTTGGGCGAAAAAAGTAAATTTCTCTATCTTTAGGGGCCTTATTGCTATAAGGACCGTGTTGAGCACCAAGACTCTTCAGATCACCCTCTTGCGCTAGCCATCAAGGATCCTGGCCGGTAAATGCTAAGTATCACCAAGCCACCAAGGGTTAGCCACCGCCACGCTCTCTCTTAGTTACAAGGCAATGGATGTTCACTATGGAGTTTGAAAGATTTCCTCATCCCTGTACAAGATGTCGTTGCCGCTCCACACCACTGAAGGAGGGTCTAGCAACAAGTACAATGCCTGCCGCAGCAAGATTTTTCTTAATCACTCAACCCTTGAAAGCACTAAGCCTAAACAAGCACTAATCCCTCACTAAGAGTGCATTAATTCCTTTGATGTGGTCAATTAGCACTGTTGTGGTTTGGAGATGAACTTCAAGTGTTCTTCAACTCATCTATGCTTCAGGCGTCTCCAACTTGCTCTAATGACCCAATAGATGGGGTATATATAGACCCAAAAACCCAAAACTAGCCGTTGTCCAATGGTCAGAAATTTGTCCAATGGTCAGAAATTTCGTTGTATGGACCGGATGGTCCGTACTGGACTTTTTTTGGTTAGGCACAAAACACTTTCATATTTCGGCAGTAACTCCTTGCTCCTAATTCCGATTTCGACGATCTTGGACTTTTCAGAAGGCTTGTGAGGATTTCTATAATGTTGTACAAAATCCCATTTGATTGGATTTATATATTTGTATATAATTTTATGTTTTCATCAGCATATATCCTATGAGGACCGGAAGGTCCGCTCAGTTCATTTCGGCAGACTGAGTCTTTGTATTTTGGGGCATATCTTTTCACTCCGAACTCCGATTGTGATGGTCTTAGACTTTTTGGAAATCTTGTTAAGATCTCTACAATATTATGGAAAAATTCATCTTTATTGATCATCATATTTGTACAAAATTTATATTGTTTCTTCTCTTTGTACTTCACTCTCGGAACCTAAAACTCTATAATCACATGCTTGGCAACCTTAGTTCTAGTGGCTTGGGTTATCATCAAATCACCAAAACACTTTCTGAAACATGGCATGAGGCCATTCGCTACAGTTGGTCACAACATACACTATATAGTTTATTCTTCTCCAACACTATATCTTTCAAGACATCTACCAAATCCTTCTTCAAGAGTTTCTTGAGAGGAAGACGAACAACACTCTATGCCCTAATTGCAACTTGGATGCCTTGGTAAATAGCATCATCGAAGGAAACATCCACTAGGTAGAGGTTGTTGTATCTAAAGCCATAATATTACTCTTTCTTGGTCCTTTCTGGCAACTATTAGATATTCATAAGTGTATACACATTTTATGCCATGATAATATATTTGTGCCGTGGATACAAACATGAAGCTCAACGAGCAACTAGAAACTATGATCGGTGAATATTGCAATATTTCCTAAGCCTTGAACTTTACCCTTGAAACTATCACCAAATATTATATTCTCATTATCAAGCACATCTTTGTTGTGTTGGTCTACTAATGAGAGAAAGGTTCAACCGTCAATAAGTTTGGAATGACGATATACAAGGTAAGTCACGGATAGCACCACTAAAATAAAAGATTGTTCAACATCTTAGACTGTTTGGACATGCTTCAATCATCCAAAGCGCGAGAATAATTTAGGGCTCCTTTGGAATGAGGAAAACTAAAGGAAAAATGAACGGTTCAATTCCAATATGAAATATTCCCATGAGACCATTTGGAACGTAGGATTGAATCCTATCAAACATTGAAATTCCTATGGAATTGGCTCTTCCGTAAAGATTTTGGAGAAAAATAAGCATGAAGTCCAACCTCATGTTTTATTTCTTTTCTCTTACAATTCTTGTGTTTTTCATGCGTAGTATCCAAACTAATGTTTGGTAACTTTTCTTTGTTATATATTCTTAGAGGAATTCAACTTCATGGCATTCAACATTCTAATCCTGTATTTTTCTATTCATGTGTTTTGATAATACAATGTTCCAAATAGGCCCATAGCAGGATAGATGGAGAAAATTTGTAGGATTCAAATCCTACGAGGAATTGTCCTATATGGCTCTTTGGAATAAAGGATTTAATTCCTACCAAATATATGAAATTCCTATAGAATGGCTCATTGCATTGAGGTTTTAGAGGAATTCGCTGTGAGGTACAACTTTTTTGAAAACTTTAATTTGTGTCTCACTCTCTTCTAAATCATGTGTTTTTCTAAAACCGCATCCAAATGCTTTATTAGAAACTTTCTTGTGATTTGGATTCTTATAGCAAAGTGGCATGCAACTCAACTCTATATATGAGTTTTTTTTTCTATTCCCATGTCTTGGAAATTCTGCGTTTTCCAAAGGAGCCATTATTAACCTAACATAACATGGGGCCAGGAAGAAAAAAGAACATGAAAAAAATATGAAGTTTTGTGTGTGTGTGTTGGGGGGGGGGGGGGGGGGGGGCGCACGGGGTTTAGCGTTTAAACACCGGCAAACAGTACTAATAATGCCACTGTTTCCTTATTTCTGATGATTTATACATTTTGTTTTCGTGTAGCCCATGTTTGTTTCGGCTCAGTCAACCGTCTGTCCATAGTGCAATGTCGAATACAAGCATACGAAGATACAATCGCGCCTTACCTCGTTTTTTTTTTTAACTTTTTCAGGACTAGATAGGATTGTTTCCGGACCGCATCTATGTCGGAAATAGCAAAAATTCAAATAATAACCCAGAAATCCAGATGTTTGCCATTCTGCAGTTTGTACGGGAGTCCCTTGTCACTCAGCAATAAAAAGCATCGGCAGTAGATAGCAATAGCAGCAATGCAATCACCGTAAATCCAATTCAATTCAATGTAAAAGTGACTGGTTATGGCTAAACACAAATGAAGTTAACAATCCAATGACGAGCAGATAGCCAGAAACAGCTCTTGAGGTTCACATGATGTGTTTCAGACAATTCAGAGCTGTGCTGAAACGTAATGACAGTAAAGGCCATGCCAAGTGACCACAGGGAAAAAAAACATTCATCGAAATTAAATCATACAATACGCTCCAGCTCCCTAGCGTAGCTGAGCGTCTGGTTGATTAGCTGCAAGGATGGGATCTCCTTGCAGGGCTGTGACTCCTTTGCCTTCTGGAAGAAGACAGAGCCGTTCTTAATCTCCCATTCCGGGTGCTCCTGTTAACGATATTTGACATTATTAGACTCTAAAGTGGATACCAATCCATTTCAGACAGAAGCACACCCAGATACAGAAGAAAATGTAAGATTGAAATCACCTCTGTGATGTACTGCTGCAGCTCTTGGTCAGAACTGAACATCAGCATGTGTTTGGCATCACTTATGGATAGGGAATCATACCCCTTCTCACTGCACCCGGCGATTTCATCTCTGCATGACAACAGAAAACACAGTAAGCGTCTCCATAGATGGAATCAAACGATCAAATAACACAGCAGTAACAGAAGCCCACTCACCTAACTGTTTTGGCAAGAAGGTCCATGAAGTAAACGTAGGTCTCGTGCGGCACAGCCTGCCGAGCAGATAACACACGGTTGTAGGCACCCTCCATAAAGGATTGTTCAAGCTCCACGGCGTGATTGATGCAAGGATGCTCAAGTGCCTTCACAGGCAGAAGCTCCAGCTCAGTGTGGAACTCTGCAATTCTATTCTGGACCAGCAGCCTCAGAAGATTGAGTCCCAGAATTGGGTACTCCTCAGGTGAGGAGGGAATTATGCCACTGTGAACAAATATCATTTAGGATCAAATGTCATTGTTTAGCATAAATAACACAGTAAATGCAAAAATAAAATTTTAGTGTGCTCCTGAACAAAATATCCCTAGTGGAGAAGTTCGACCAGATTTCAAATTTATGAAAGGCAAGCATATTACTCAGTTCCATACGGCAAGGGGTTCTAGGCTTTGGATAGATTCATGCAAATTCCATATGAACATGGGCAGAGAAAACAAGGGCCAAAACTCCTTGCAATTTGGAACGGAGAGCGTACTACCCAATAGGCCAAACACTACAAAGAATTACAAGTTTGAACTCATTTCAAGAAACTACTTGATACAATGATGGATCAGGCCCATAGAATCCAGTTTACATCTCGCTGAGACTATTTAACCAACTCAAAATAAAGTTTCGTTAACATCACTAATTGGACATCTCAATTTACACATACAGACACACAAGCACGAATGCAGGATTGATTGGCAAAAGAGAGGAGGAAATTTGCTGCATGTTACAATGGCACTGGCAGGGGCGCAGGGCAGAATACTGAACATGTAACATGTCCAATTGTGTGGAGAGCATTAGTATAGATATAGCTGTTCTGAATTTTCATCTATGAAAAAAATCTTTTTGTGCATATCAGAAAACTTTATATCTCTTTCTGCATGTCAAAAAAAAAAGCCCTTCAAATCCAGCTTTAAAATGGCAATATAAGTGTCACATTACTTCAGACTTACAAAACAGGAACAAAATTGATAGAAAAGAAAATTGGCAAATTGCTAACAAGGTACTAACCATGTATCCATGTAATAAGGCTTGAGCTGGCAGAAATCGCGTTCAAACGCATCTTGGTCCTCAAGTTTTACACTCAAAACAACTGCATGCTCATAAATGTCCCCTGAAATATTTTAGATGGAGTTTAGAGCTTGCTCTGTCAAAATAGCTTAGTCATAATTATTATAAACACAAGTACATAATACAAATCAATTAGTCAACCCAATCATGCATATCTCAGCATAAGCATACAAAGCATCAAATGAGACATCCAACACACCGCCTAAGACAAGAAGCAACACAGCAGCTACTGAGCCTGAGACCATAGATGTTGATGAAGATAGTCCAGTGCCTGATGTGCAGCAGCAGAAGGGTGAACCAAGTGGGAAGAAGCTTGGCAAGAGGAAGAGGGGGTTCTCTGAAGAGGATCAGTCACTCAAGACTGGGGTCACAGATGCTATTTGGGACCTTACAGCAGCAGTTCAAGAGTCAACCCATTCTGAGGCAGCATCTGAGATCTACAACGCTGTTATGGACTGTCCCAACTTCACAAGAACTGAGCTCATGTTTTGCTTCAACTTCCTGATGCAGAACAAGGCAAGGGCACTAGAGTTCATGAGCATGACTGCCAGTGACAATGAACTGTGGCTGAGGACTCACCTGACTTCCAACAACTTCTACGGCTAGGGCTTAGAGCTGATGCGAACACATCTTTTTGATTAGAACCACTAACAACCTAACCAATGACACCCATAGGATCTAACTTTTGCTAGTTGATCTAGATTCCTGACTTGATCTAACTTTAACAAAGGGTGCATACAGGACAATTGGTATGCTAGAAGGTCATGGGTGCATAGCATACAGAACGCTAGTTTGGTTGGTGGTCATGAGTTCATTCAAAACTGATGGTATGATCTCATCTGGTTGTTGAGTGGGTGAAAAACACCATGATGTGCTCCCAGATCATGCAATGTGATTGCTTCTATTTTTTATGTGCTTCTGGCACTATTTCCATTGCAGCTGTAACTGTTCTTCTATTATTTGTGTTTTTGGCACTATTGTAGTTGTGCAATTGCAGTAATACTCCTGCTATAACTTAGCAAACCTTGTTTTTGGTGTATTTAATTGAATCGCCATTAACAAGTACCATTGCCACTTGTTTTTGTGTCCCACTCATTTGAACAAAACTTCTACATACGTGATACCCAGGGTAAGCACACCACCCATCTATAAAGGTGACTGGACACAACATAGGACAGCAAACCAAACACAGCTACTGCACTTGAGCAATGCAATGCAATCAGTGAAACACTCAACCAATCATAGCCTACACCTATGCAGCATAGCACAACACATGCAGCCAAACAGCCGCTGGATGTCCTGCCTCGAGCAGCCTGGGGGAAGCCCTGCACTAGTCCTACTCCTATGCATGCTTAGACTAAGGCGGGGAACCAAACACACCTTAATGAACAAAGCATCAAATGTGGCATCCAATACAGCGCCTAAGACAAGAAGAACACTATCTTTGTTCACCAAACAAGAATGCAATTTTGCACACATACTAGAGCGTTACAGGATTGATAGGGCGTCAACTAATCTAAAAACAGGAGGCAGAGGCCATCTTACTTGCAAGTTTGAGCTCCTCGACAGCGTTGGGCGTCTGCTGAAATGACGGTGGAAGGCTGGGGAATTTGGTGAGCTGGACCTGCAGAAGGAAGATGTTTCGCATGTCAAATCACATGTGTATAAATGTATTTCATCAAGTTCTCGTGCCTCGCTCTTGCAAAACCACACAGGCACCAGCGGAGCTACACGTCGGCCATACTGGGCCATGGGCCCCCCTTGACTGAAGAAAAATTTCAGCGATGACAGCCATGTAACCACGGCACAACTCAGCAGATCCACGAGCGGGCAGTCTGCAGGCACCATCGAGTCTACGGCTAGCACGTCCGCGTCATTGGCTCCTACACCTACTGCTGCACTCCCCAGTCCCAAGACTTCGTTTACTCATTTCTTGCTGCTTGTTCATTTCTTTGTGTTTCCCACCAATTTTCAAGCCAGGAATCTCAACTCATCAATAGATGCATCAGTGCGTCGATTAGGATCGTAGGGGTGTTACTCAAACAATTTTGTAGACAAATCTGCTAATCGTCGTCGGCTAATGTGCTGCATGCCGATTGCTGATTTCCAATATGTAAAGAAAGGAAGACTAGACCTTTAGCTAGTGTTAGTTCTACAAGTTAGTACTTTATTTTATTATAAATGACTGCCAGATATTGTGTTAGTCTCATAGGAATTTGCATTCTGTAAAATTGTAGTCATATGCATGTGATGCATGCCATACTTAGTAATATCGGATTATGTTAGGAATTGTCTAATGTCCAGCACTTGTGCAAATAATGGTTTGCATTAGAAAAAATGGCCCATTCCATATTTTGTTACTAGAGCCGCCACTCACACAGGGACCTCAATTGTCCAGTAAAATCCGAGGCTTTCCCCCGAAAATCGAACTAGAACCTGAATATAAGTTAAAGGACGGATCTACAAACTCGGATCCACAAGAACCTTCCTTCTTTCCTCCTGGCTAACCGCCGCAGAGTGCAAACTACTCGGACAGGGATTCCATCCACGAAAGGAACCCTAGAACCCAGTCACAAACAGCCCAAACACGGCGAAACCTATCGCGCCGGCGCCACCGGATCAGCCTAAGCTGTGCGGGGGGGGGGGGGGGGGGGGGGGGATCAGAATAAAGACAATCCCCTTGGAACTACCGAATCGCACTGAAATACCACCCCGCCAAAACTAGTAAACAAAAACAGTGAAATTCCGCGGACAAACCGAAACGCCGGGGAAGTAAACAGGGGGCGAGATGGATCCAGCGAGGCCGGCCGCCGCACCTTGAGCTGCGAGAGGAGCGTGACGCAGGCGTCTAGGTCGTTGCGGGCGTAGGCCGCCTTGAAGCGGGCGAACGTCTGCGCCACCTCCGTCAGCTTCGGATCCATCGGCGGCGGCGGGTGGAGCTCTCGGTCTCGGGCTCTCGGCGGCTCCCCTTCTCTCTGCGGCGCAGCGGAGGCGGAGGAGAAGCGTTGCGTGCGGGTTGGGTTGATGTTTCTCTCCTACTCCTCGCTTTAATTCCTTTTTATTGTGTAATTGGGCCTGGATTTGGATTTAGTTGGGCCGTGTTCGGACTCGGAGCCGGCCCGTGGGGACTGCAGGTTGCTGCTAGACGACATGGACTCTGGCAGGTCACAGGGAATGTGCATGTGAGATGTGTCTTCACTCTTCACCTCGAAAAAAAATGTGAGACGTGGCTATCTGCAAGCTCTGAATTTCACCTTTTCATCATTAAAAATATCTCTGTTTTATTATTTATACTAATATTAAAGCAAATAAGGTTTTTTTTATCCGTCTATACTCAAAGCTGACAGGTGGGCCATCTCCATACGCCCCTCTGGATGACCTATCGTCCAACGAAACGGAGACGCAGACCATCGCAAGTTCGCAACAAAGATCCGAGTTGGACTCCCGGCCGGCAACATCTGCTTTGTCCCTCAACGTTCTAAATTCAATTGGACTTAATAATACTCTACGCATAAGAACAATACCATAGGCCCAATTAGAAATAAAAACTCTACGTGCAATGCATACATTGCAGCCATATACTAATACTAAATAAAAACTCCACGTACAACGCATACCCAGTATAATAACAAATTGTTCCTTAAATTCATTGCAGCCGTCTAATTACCATGGTTCGACATGCCTTGGTAAGCAACGAGGGAAACAGGGTGTTCGCCCAAGAATCCGAAAGAGAGAAGTAATCAAAACCAAACAAAAAAGGAACACCTAGCTTGAGAAATAGCATGCCAGGATGGGGACCGGTGGGGAAGGGAGCAGAAAACGTCAAAGCCACTGAGACTCCACCGGAGAGGGTGGCCTTTCCTGTATTAGCTCGTGGCGTGGGACTAAGGTGGCATGCAGGCTGCAACAGCAATCCAACGGAGGGAGAGAGCGGCCCTCCATCGGAGAGGGGAAGGCCCTTGGGAGAAGGGGAGAGAGAAACAGATAACACAATGAAGTGAAGAAGATTCACGAGTGAAAAGATACGTTACAGGGGCTGGCTGGATGGATAAGACAGATCTTTTTTTTTTAATTACTTGGCCCCTTCACTTTGTTAACTTTTATTTCATGTTGCCTTGATGGAAATTTGGAGATGTTAAGGGACTTTCAGCGTTTCCTCTATACTAATATTTCCTTTAAATGTAAACATACATTATTTATTTATTGGTGTGGAGCAGCGGCGATACCTTGTGCGAGGATGAAGAGACCCTTCAAACTCCGTAGCGAAGATCTTGTGCCTCCTGACCGAGAGACGGTAGCTGTGGCTAAGCTTTGGTGGCACTTAGCCTTTACTCGCTGGTCGGAAGAGTCTTGATGCCCGGCTCGGATTAGTTTTTGGTGATGAACCAGTAGATATAGCCCTTAGTGGTGTACCACGTTAAATCTCCGTATCTTCTTGTGCCGCATTTACTTTTCTGCATTTACTTTCTTGTGTTCTTTTAGTTTTTTTAGTTAGTTTGATTAGATTTGGCTCTAGGTTGTAAGTATTTTTTTTTTGGTAAGTTAGTGAGCGCATAGATAAACTTTAGACTTAACTAGCATGTGTAGGATATGGTAGGTTTATCTTATGTCCTAGATAGCTCTAGATTTTAGAAGAACGAATTAGCGATCTAATTCACTCATTTTCCTCTTGGGTTAGATACCCAGCATTGTCCTTACAGGTGGCCGTGGGGCTAGGAGAGGGGATATATAGCGATGGGAGCCACCATAGTCGGGGGAGGTGCCGACAGTGGGTGGCAAGGAGGCGGAGCTAAGGCAGCGGAGGCAACGATCGCGACCCATCGCGCGTTAACCTTTCCAACAGCTTGCACCTATTTCAGGGTTGAATGTGAATGTGGCTATTTGCACACTCTGAATTTCATCTTTTCATCATGAAAAATATATAGAGAGAGAGCCTCCCACACAAAGGTTATATCATCTATACCTCTTTTGAGGCATCTAATTTTTGGCACTTTTACGGATAGCACGCAATCACATGTCACCAACACATGAGTCATTGACATGGTAAATTTGTTGCCACTTCACCTCGTAAAAATTGCAAATGGATAAATACTTCCACCATGCCTAGTAGCCAAGGAAATTGCAAAAGGTTAAATACTTCCACCATGCCTACTAGCCAAGGATGCATGAAGCATATGCCATGGCCATCCATACTCCCCTATTAAATACTCCCACCGTTTTAAATTATATTTTACTTTGGCTTTGCCTCTGTCAAGTTTCTCTAGCTTGACCAACTTTTTAGAAAAAAAACTTTCAACGTCCATAACACTAAATTAGTTCCATTATATCCACTATGAAATATATTTTGATAGTATATTTATTTTGTATTATAATTTTTTTTTAGAATTCCTCTACCCTTGATTGCTTAGTAATATCGTAGGACGTACACACACCCAGGGGTGGGGTTACAAGCCACGCATGGCAACCAGTTGACAAGTAAATAGAACTTTTGGCTAGCCTATGTGCGTCCACATTCAACCTTCTGCCCTCATGCACTGATACAAACTCATTCGTTCATGCTTTAATCTCCTGAACGATGTGGCCATATCGCCCTACACTACTAGAAAAAAGGTTTGTAGTGGCATTTTATTTATGTAATAGACACGTTTTATTTCGTATTTATATCAATTTTGGCATGTTTTCGAAAATGTGTCAGGAGCGTCTTCGCAAGCACCGTGTCAGAGCTCATAGAGACGGATTATAAAGTGTACCTATAGTTGATAAAGAGATGTTCCATTAAAACGTTATATGCATGTCTATACATTTTGATACATTTTTATAATACATTTATACAACATGTCTATAGACGTTGTTACGTTTTGTAAAAGCACTTCAATGCGTGTTTAAAAATAGTAAAAACTACTTATTGCTACTAGGTAGGTTTTTTTATGCAATTACAATCGCCAAGAATCGAACCTACGACCTCATACCTCACGTGATGCCTCCTTACCATTAGACTATAATATCACATATAAGTATTTAAGTGATGCACTCTTTTTGTATTGCCGTTAATGAATTTTAACTTTTCAATATCGTGTCAAATAACGTCTTTGTGTGCATATATATATATTATATAAGACGCTTGTCTAATACGGTTTATAGCGCGTCTCCATGCTATTAACGGTTGAAAGCGTATCTAAATTCGTATTATATTAAGATATTTTTAAGTTGTATCAAAAAGCATATTCACATGCATATGCATGTTTGTTTGACATGTTTGATATCGTCTCTAGATGCTATTGATGGTTTATAGCGTGGCTAACTACATATCATATTGAGATGTTTTAAATAATATGACAACAAGTGTCACTTTATATCTTTTAACACTCTAACCGTGTCTAACATCGTATCAATTTGAGACATTCTGAAAAAACGTGTCAAAAGGCATCTTTACGGTGTTTGTACAGTAACGCTTTAGCCAGCGTTGCTACCAAAACGTATATATGAGACCATTTTCTTGGAGTGCTAGGCCACATCCTCCGATGCTCTGTATAACATTGCTGCAATCGGAAACTACTTTCAGGCGCCGCAAGACCAAATCTGAGGCCAGAGCAAGCCCCTCTCTGCATGCTAGCACCTCCATAGTTTCAGCCTCACTGATGCCATCGACTACAAGGACAGATGCACCCAAGAAATCTCCTCACGAGTCCCTCGCTAGTGCTGCAGCTACGCCAGCATTTTTGCTCTTGGATATGGCAGCATCGACATTTATCTTCAACACACCTGCAGGAGGGGCTGTCCACCGCGCTATTCTCGTCCTCGCTCCTTTCCCCGCTCCATTCCTATGGATAGCAGACCCCATGTCTGATATGAATTGTTGCACGAAGTGGTGACAAGAATACATGCTTTATCCACTTGAGAGCTAGTAGACGGAGGAAGAAAAATAGAATTGTTCACCTGAAAAAACGGGATGGCTTCTTTACTAACAACCCATCAGAGTTGGGAACTTTGGCTACAGATTTCTACAAGGTCTTATATGAGTCAGAAGGAATCATGAATATGAGAGAGGTCCTGGACACAGTTCCAGTTAAAGTAATAGCATGTATGAATGAAAAATTTAATTGCACCATTTACTGAAGGGGAAGCTAAGTCAAGGCTGCCCTTTTTCAGATGTTCCCAACCAAAGCACCCGGGCCTGATGGCTTCCTAGCGCACTTCTTTCAACATCATTGGAACCTTTGCGGGAGGAGGTTACCTCTGTAGTACTTAGGGTACTGCGAGGAGAGGATGATCCGATGACTATCAATGATACTTTTATTGTGATGATCCCTAAAGTTGATAGCCCAGAGGAGCTCGGACAGTTTTGACCTATCAGCCTCTGCAATGTGATTCATAAAATTGCATCCAAGGTGCTCGCTAATAGGCTGAATGTTTTTCTACTAGAAATTATATCAGAGGAGCAGTCTGCTTTTGTGGCAGGGAAAATGATACAAGATAATATCATCTCAACTTATGAGTGTCTGCACTTCATGAAGAAGAAGCGAGCAAAACTAGACATAACGTGTGCTCTGAAAATGGACATGAAGAAAGCGTATGATCGCGTTGAATGGGCATACCTGAGAGCGATTATGTTACGCCTTGGTTTTCATGGAGTGTGGGTGGAGATGGCGATGAGACTCGTTGTCTCGGTTTCCTTATCGGTTTTGTTCAATGGAGAACGCCAAACCAGTTTTAGTCCAACGAGCGACATCCGACAGGGGATCCGATCTTTCCTTATCTTTTCTTGTTAGCAGCAGAGGGCCTTTCGTGCCTCCTAAAATCTAATGTTCGGTCATCAGATCTTCAAGGAATCAAAGTGGCACCGTCCGCACCGATGGTTAACCACCTTTTGTTCGCAGATGACAGCCTGTTGTTCTTCAAGGCAAGTAGGGAAGGGGCTCTGGAGGTCTATGAGGAGCTGCGACGGTACTGTCAGGCCTCTGGCCAGCAGGTGAAACTGGACAAATCATCAATACGTTTTGCAAAAGGGTGTAGCTCGAGCTTGAGGGAGGAAATAAAAAATGAGTTGCATGTGCAAAATGAATCGCTAAATTCGAAGTACCTAGGGATGCCGTCAGATGTAGGGGCCTCTGTCAATGGTGCTTTCAAATACCTGAAAGATAGGGTGTGGAATAAAGTTCAAGGCTGGTTGGAGCAATGTCTGTCTGCTAGTGGAAAAGAGGTGTTAATCAAGGCAGCGGCACAAGCGGTTCTGACTTACTCAATGTCCTGCTTCAAGCTTCCGAGAGGTCTCTATCAACACCTGGAGGGACTAATGCGGAAGTTTTGGTGGGGCAGTAAGGAACTAAGGATGGACAACGGAAAACATGTTGGGTAGCCTGGGATGAGATTATCAAGCCAAAGTATATGGGAGGGCTGGGCTCTAGAGATATGGAGTTGTTCAGTCTTGCTCTCCTTGTTCGTCAGGCATGGCGTGTGCTGCAGGATCCTTGAGTGCGCGAATACTTAAAGCAGTGTACTTTCCCTCTTGTGATTTCTTGGAAGCTGAAGTGGGTTCATCGCCCTCCCACATCTAGGGCCATCACGAAGGGAAGGGAGGTCCTAGCAAAAGGACTAATAAGACGTATCGGTGACGGTGAGACTACGAGAGTTGGGAATATGAACTGGTTGCCACATGACGGATGTTTAAGGCCGGTGATGAGCAGGAGAACGGATAAGCCAACTTGGGTTAGCGAACTGATCAATGCAATTTCTGGTACTTGGGATCAACAAAAGTTGGCCATGTTCTTAACACCGTTGGATAATGAGATTGTCAATAATATACCAGTTTGCACTCGCCAACAAGCTGACTTCTGGGCGTGACATTATGAGAAGTCTGGGATTTTTTCAGACCGCTCGGCATATCACATGCTGATTTACATGCGGGTTAAAAATACGGATTATTATGAGTCGAGACCGGGCAGAGAAAATGTGAGGGAAGATGAGAAAGAATGGGCATCATTATGGCGAATGCAAGTACCTCCAAAAATCATGATTTTCCTGTGGCGTCTAGCGCGACACTCGATCCTCACTGGAGATGTGCTGAAAAGACGACATATGGCGTTGCAGGATACATGCACTTTGTGTGGGGAGCAGGACTCATGGAAGCACTCTCTTTTGGAATGCAATATGGCCAAGTGTGTATGGGCTCTTGAGCAGGACGAGCTTGTGGAGTATATCTGTAATATCTCGCACGATGAGGCTCGGTTGTGGATTGCTGAAACAGTTAGTACCCTCGGACAAGAAGAGCTGCTATTTTGTATTATAAATGTTAATATATTTTTCTAGAAACTTGGCCAAAGTCAGAAAAGTTTGAGTCGGAAGAAAACCAAACTTTACCCACAAAGCCCACTTGTTATGAACTTACAACCTTTTAAGCCACATAGCCCACTTTGCCATATATTCTTTTTTTCATAAGAATTCCAGTCATTTTCTTGCCATAAAAGTATGGCAAGACTAACCTTAGAACCTTTATGCAGGACTTTAGCAAGAAAACGTGACAAATCCAGTGTACGTCGAATGGTTGTACGGTTCCTGTGGGCTGTGGCCAAGGCGCTGCAGGAGACGGCTGGGAAAAGCAAGATTGGAGAATTTCTAATCTAAGTACTGTAAAAAGAAAAGAGAAAAAACAAACACTCATTTCAGTCAGAGGAACAAATATGAACGTTAATCGTAGACACAAGTATGTCGATTTCCTAAATGCTTATAAACTATAAAGTTACACACTGTTCGTACATAGATACTGAAGTTTAGAATCTGGAATTGGAATCTAGTCCTGAATTCTGCTGTTTGGTTGCTTTAGAATTCAAAATTGGAATTAGAACTCAATTCCTTAGTATTGGACTATAACTAGAAGTTGTCCCTCCTGGTTCAGAGCGTCGCACTTCAATATATAGAATTGGATTCCAGCCAACAATTCTTTTAGATCCAAAGGATAGATTTGGAATTGTAAACCAATTCCAATATCAATTTAATTTAGTGTTGAACCCAATTCAACTCCACCGTATGAAATATCTACATCCAAATGACAATACGGGTGGATAGCTAGCACGCGCAAACTATAAGGCCTGCTGATTGCATGAGTGCACAAAGTCTTGATCACACTACAGTTTTTGCCCCAAACTATAAGGACACCTCCCCAGTCTACACTCCAACACATCATATAAGGTTTCATTCGTTTCCATGGAACAGGCGTGGCAGCAGAACGCAGACACGTCTTGCTGTTTCCTCCGAAGACTGAAACGAATGCACCTTGAAAATAGTTAGAATCAATATATAATAACATAAAATTTCTCCCAAAGTCAGGATATGATTTCACAATAGTTAACTTGCAGATCCACAATAGCATTCCACATATGAATGCAGTTGCTTGTCGATTCTCACAAGCGGGCTACTCAGCAGTCAGCAGGCTAAACTTGAAACGGCGCATGAACCATGCCTCACCAGCACAAGGTTACACCGTGATAATATTCATGAATCTGAACGAACAAATAAGATGTCAAAAGGACCTTAATGCCAAATTAAGCACCTACATTATCTAGGTGCCTATTACAATGATCACCATTAAACTTGTCAGTAACTTCAAAGAGTTTTGTTCATGTGCCCAATATCGGTCAATCACAGAGTTCAGATGCAACCTGGTAGGCGATAACTTATATAGTTCATCATTTGGTCACCAAGAGATTACCAACAAACTTATGTGACACAGTGAGACGACGAGCAGTTATGGAGCTTTCTAGTGCCAAAGCTTGCAGCATGCACCTTTCTTGTGCAATAGAGGGGGCTTCTCCTTGATGCAGACGACATCCATGAATGCATCGACCAGTTGAGCAACCAAGCTCACAGGATCACTGATGAGAGCATCTACAAAGGCACCCACAATTCGCCTGTCCTGCGCTGTTGCCTTCAGGCTGAACCAAGTGAGGAACTTTACACGAAAGTCATTTTTCATGTGCCCCTCGCGCTCCAGCCACCTGACCACCTTCACACAGTACTCGTACTGCTGCTCCGCATAATTCTTGGAGGAGGAATCCGGGGTGCCCATAAGCAAGTCAGGTTTACTTGGAGCTTCCGAAGGAGAGGAGTTGGAGCTTGCAAATGGTACAACTTCAGAAGTTGGCAGCAACTGGCTTTCATCATTGTCACTTGCACCATCTAACCTTGCAACCTTAGCCCGCTTAGAATACCGGTCACATGATAAATTGTTCTCATTTGAATTTGTCGAACCCTTTGGTGAATCATATTGAATGAGTCTCTGATGATTCTGCAAATTCAAGTCCTTTTTCAGGTGCTGCATTGAATCCTCTTTGAGGCACACACTCTCAGAATTTTGAGTTGAGCACTGGCTGCAGCTATGGTCTAGGCTACGTGTAGTGCATTTTGCCTCCCATTCAGTAAACCCCTGTATGGTGCCAAAAGGTAGAACCTTGAAGAAGTATTCAGTTGAAGGGCTCAGACCAGAAACAAGGCTCCTAGTATTTGGTCTCAGTATGTGGCATGTGGGCTCTGATGAATAATTATGAACCTTGGCATTTCGGTGCCAAACTTTGCAACCATCAATGTGCTCCTTACTGATGTTATCCTGATATTTCAAAACAATAACCACAGAAAATGGAGTGATCTCATCAAAAAGGATCTGGATTTGGGGACCTGAAAAGGTAAATACGAGCTGTTCAGAAACTAATCTGTAAATCTTTTATACTAATGCTTTTCACTTTTTTTTTTGAAACAAACACAACTATCTCCAATTCTCCAAGGAAGACTTCAAAGCGTGCAAATGAAGTTTGAGTAAACAAGGAAGTCAACTATAAGACAAAACTTACCTAGGAGTTTCGGATTATTATTCAATTCAAACTCCAAGGTGCTATCCACTGTAGAATCTACAATTTCTAATGCACTTGAACAAAGCTTCTGAACTTCAGCGCCACAACTAAGGCGGTTCACAATGCCACGCCCCATGATCGCAGAAACCTGGTCCAATGCATCACCAACTTCTTTTTCGAGTGTTTTCACAGCTGAGCTGATTATGCTAGCTATTTCCTTGTAATGTTCAGACCCTTTTACCATTTTATGGCTCAGTGACAGCCTCTCACAAAGCACATCAACTCTTCTTGCCTCCCTGCCAATTGCAAGTTGTTTCCGCAGACTCCTGTCATAGGTAATAGGTAAAGCATTAAATATATACATGGAGTTTCAACAGGCACAAGACAAGAGGTACGAGCGACAACAAAATTTAGCATTTAAAACGTCTTAAGTTCCATATCTCACTTTTCCTGCACTAAAATTTGTCAGTATTTGGTAAAGGGACGAAAAAACAACTGTTTGGTTATGATAAAAACCACCAAAAAGAAAGTATTGCCAATTAATACAGACCGTTACGGTAGTTTTGAGATGTGTCAGACCTAAATAAGAATTAGTATAACAGAATTCATAAATTTCCTTTCATAGAAGTCATAATTTTCCCAAGGCGTATTAATGAACCAAAACAGTGAGAAGGATACCTCATTAGCCAGTTGATTTTCCCGCAGCTAACACAGTAGAAGCTACAATCTAACTTCTTGCACCCATTCTTGACAATGCCAGCCTTTTTATTCTCTAACGCACACATTAGGTGGCAAGAGGCACCGCATGAACCACCACTATAAGGATTATCAGAGCTGCAAACCAACCATAAGCTAGGATCTTTGTTATCATCATATCTATTGCAAATGCAGCAAGAGCAACGCTTGCAATATTTATCTCCTGCATTCCGTGTGGCTTGGCACACAACATTTCTGCACACCAGTGAACTACCAGCTCGAGCCTCTCTGCGCATTGATGAGTCAGAGTTTGCATTTTTGAGTGAATATTGTGCTTGTCCCTCGTATTCTTTCATTTGTGTTTCATCTTTGTTATCCTGCCCCAATAGCATAGCATTTGAATTGTCATCTTTGAGTTGTCCACTCTTTCCTGAAACTAATTTCAAGAGATAAGCAATCATCTTATATTTTGGAACATTGGTGTATTTCCTCTCCTTGCCCAGCTCAGCACAAATAAGCTCAAGAAGATCCCTGCGGGTCCAGCACTGAAGAATCTCCACAGCACCTTGCGGCCATCTTGCAACTTCGTATACTAGTTGTCTCTTGTCCATCAGGCTCATCTCATTGTGTTTTTGTGGATCCATCGCGATTCCTGGATGAAAGCGTTATGAGATATAATAGATAAACAGTGTTCAAAATTGCATGAAATTGAGTATACAGATACAAAGAAAGCATTGTGGTGCATAAAAACCAAAGAAAAAAAAGGAACATCCTGATATCCTTTAATGTTGACTACAATAGAAACTTTCTTGTGAGGCTACCTTAACAGCAAATTATAAACTGCCAAACCGAGAATGTGCGCGTAGCGCAGTGGTAGGTGCGCAAAAGAACAACCTACAGGTCGGGAGTTCGACTCCCCATTCTCACCCATAAAAAAAAGACCATTCGCTGTGCTATTTCAGTGAAATGTGTGGTCCACTGATTGTTGCTGCGTGATACACGGCCGCAGGCGCATCCTCGCCATCAGTGGCACGCCCTGGATAGCCAGGATTCAGTGCCTTTTTCTCGACCCCACGGAAGAGAATTTCTACCTTTCCGTCAATGCCTCGTGGGAGGCATGTCCTTTGCTTTGGCATACTTACATTACATGACATGGTTAAGTTTAAGCATGCTCTTACTGTTACAGTGAAACATGTCTCACCATGGCATATGTTGATGCACTGATATAGTAACAAATCCATAGAGAAAATGGCATACTCTCAATGTAAAAAGATAAGGTTATAATTACATGAATTCCTGACAGTCTTCAGACTAAAATAAGCGACATATAGGTCCAATCTTGAGAACAAAGTATTAGCGTCTTAAATAGCTGACTCTCTGGAAAGAAAAAGCAAATTTGGCAGGTGGCACCAGTCATTCCAAACCAGTAACCACAGCGCACAGTTGCCTTCACATGTAGCTCTGAAAACCTTGCTTTTAACACCTCCGGGGACAATGATGCCAAGATATCTAGGGTCAGTGAAATTTTTGGCTACAAACAGGTGATATACACGGGAAGAAGAGACAGACGAACGGCACTCTCCATCCACATCATGAGCGACGCTGGGTAGCTTACCAGCCAAGCGGAAGCCGCGCGGTTGAACAATGCCGCCACTCGCCCCTCGAGCTGAACTTGGTTACCTGCAGGAACACAGCCAAAAGGGGGGAAAACATCACTTCGGGGGGGTGTCGGACACACGTACACGGGTGGTAGATGGTAGAAACGGCTAGCGAACAAGCAGCATTGCGCAGAAGGGCACCGCTGAGGCGAATGGCGAGGAAGAGGCCCCAAATCGGGCAGCGGGAAGCTCGGCCGCCGGTTAGATTAGGTCAGCGCCCCCCCCAAACAAAGCGGGGGACAAGCGAACAAGGCAGCATCCAATCTACGCGCCACCATCCGTTCGGATTGGGGGGGTTTGGGGAGGGTTCGGCTCGATTGCTGGAGCCGAAGAGAGGATGCGGGAGGGGGAGAGTCGGAGATCGTGCCGGAGCGTACCGAGAAACACGGGCGGACGAATCCCCGCCGCTCGACGCCATTCCGGGGCCAGCAAGTAGCAGTGGGCCCGCGCCGCGAGCGGGGACTGGAAGCGGCGGCGGCGGCGGCGGAGCGCGGGCGGGTGGGAAGGGGGCGTGCGGGCGTCGTGCTCGGCGGCGGCGATGGCCCGTTCCTTGCCTGCCCCCCTTTGGAGTTTGGAGGTAGGGGCGTGTGGTGCGCGAGGCTTTTGAGACGAGGCCACGCCACGAGGTCCCGCTGACGATGGGTCACTGAGAGGTGGGGTCAGGCCCACCTGTCAAGGGGAAGGGGAGCGACTAGCGAGGAGAGGGTCGCGGTTGCAGGCTTGCCGCAGCGTGGGCCAGGTTTGGTGCGGGCCCACTGGGCAGTAAGAAAAAGGTAGCGCAGGCTGCACAGCCCACAGCACCTCGGGGATCGAGCGGTACAACGGTACACCGGCCCACGTGTCCTGCTCACACGTAAAAACACTTGACACTAATTTTTTTTCATAAGAATAAATTTTTTTCAAAAAAATTATTTTTGTTGCCTTCATTTTTGAATTAAAATGCGTCAGATAAAAAAAATGGAGAAAGTAGTATACTTTTAGGATATGTCACTCAGTGAGTCGTGTCATTCCGATTTGGTCGCCCAAATCAACTAAAACTCGTTTTCATCATTCAATTATTGAAATTGCTATTCGAATCCTAAGTGAGTTCGTTCAGGTTCGATTTCATCTTTAGACAGATGTGGAGTGCGCATCAATGGTCTAACTCATCAAGGCGGGCTTCTACCCATGTTTACATACTAGGCACATGGTATAGCAGGTAATATGTAAGCCGAAATGCACATTGAAATGCCACATCCTATTCATGTTTGTCACATAGCAAATATTCATGTCTGCGACACAAAAAAACACTCATGTGCCTGACATAACAAGGCTCTAAGTTTCTAACAGAATCAAGACAAACGCACAAGCAAACCATGGTCAATGGCAATTGCGCACAAAAGATGTACTGGAGATCAGAATCAGGGTCGCCCGGTTGTTTTCAATAATTGAAGGGCCAAAACGAACTTCAGACAATAGTTAGAGACCAAATTAGCTATTCTGCCTAGGATTAACTAGCAAGATGCTGATGTAGATTGCGTATAGTCCAATTCTAACCGTTCCACTACTAAAACTTCTCTAAGTATAGGTTTGTTTTCCTACACAACTTGCCCACCGCCATTATTTTGATAAAACAAAATGATTTCTTACTCGAAGTACTTGCTTTACTTTCATTACTCGGCAAGTACATGGTGGTGGTGATCACAGCTGCTGGTCTATCCAAGCCTTGAAGGCACAATTGAAACATCTCGCCTTTGCTGAACTACCAATGCTGCGTACCTACTAGGTGTAAATACGGCAAACAACAATATTAGAAACACCATGCTTTTACTCAGCTACAGCAGTAATTAAGCTAGTAAGCATTCATCACTCACAACCTTACAAGTACCACTACAGTAAGTCAACTGTAGGACCGTCCACGATCCACAACACATGCATGGATAACATGGTAGTACGTGCAGCGTGCTAGCTCTGGAGGGCACCCTCTAGACTTACATTTTTATGCTGTCGTTCCACCTCCATCAACCTTATATCATCTTTACTGAGATGAAAAATTTATGGTACACTCGCCTCTAGCTCTAAATTTTACTACCTTCATTCGCAAATATATGACACGGTTTACCTTTTTTTTTTTTTTTTGACAACTTCAATCCTTTTGTTTTATTCAAAAAATTTGTTCACGTGAAAACTATAAAGTATACTTAAAACTACATTTAGTGATAAGTCAAATAACAATAAAATAATTGATAATTTATGAATTTTTTGAATAAGACGAAGATTTAAGTTTTGAAAAAAATTCAACTGCGTCAACGGAGGGAGTATATGCTTAGAATCATGCAATGAACTTGTTTAGTTTCCACGAAAATTCACAGACAAAAAGTAAGTATGTGAGAGCTCCTGTAAATTCTCATACGAAATTCTCGGCTTTTTGAAATTTCGTTACTTTGTATGTATCGTACTCTCACCGTCCAAAAATGCTCTGCTGTCGAGGACCGAGCTACGCTCGGTTGGTCGGCTTCCCAGGTGCGGAAGCCACCGCTCGCGGGTTCGATCCCTGGGATCGAGCCCCCGCGCCTCACCAGCCTGTAGGTCAGTAACAATTTCGCAGGATGCAAGCCTCTCATGCGTGGAGTCACAATGAAACTGCGAGGTGGTGTGTGTTGTGTACATGAGCAGATGCTATAGCTGTACCCAGATGGGAGGCGTAAAAAAAAGCTTTGCTCCAAATTATGTGTTTCAAATAGACTTATGTATATATGTATTTACCCTGTTTCTTGGAGTGTTTTTTGAGGATGGGCTCTCCGCGCTCACCCCGCTCCCCTCGCCCCCCATCGCGCTCGCCCACCCCACCGCCGCTCGCCACTCCGGAGGCGGCGTCCACACTCAACCCACTAGCCCCACCCTTCTCCCCCGCTGGCCCTTCCTCGTCCTACAGGGTAGATCGGCTCCAGCTCAGTGGCTCTGCTATCTCCTTCTCGGAGGAAGGGGACTCGGACGACGGCTACGTCTCTCCTTCGTTCTTCAATGTCAAGGGCAAAGGTAAGGCCCCGGCCTCTCCTAGGCGGGATCGGGATCCTCCTAGAGGTGGCTTCATGGCGGATACACGTCGGACCGCCCTTCCCGCCAGTCATGCAGCGGATGCCCCTCCCAGGCGCATCCGGTCGGAGGTGGTGTCGCTGAGGCAGGTGGCCTCGGATTCGGCTGATGCTGCAGGTGGGTGGACCACTGTGGTTCACCGTTGTCGTCGACTTTCCAGGCCCCGGCGCCATGATGGACGCGCTGATGCACCCAGCCGGCGTCGGCAATCTTCACAACCTGTCCCCCCGGAGTTGGAAGGACGCTGCTTCAACTGCATCTCCTAGGACCATGTGGCCGCGGCTTGCCGCAGGTCGTCGCGTTGCTACCGCTGCAATGAAGAGGGCTATCAGGCTTGTGAGTGTGTTGACGGCACTCAAGCACGCCAAACCTTATAATGCAAGCGCACAGTATCGGTGTAGCCTTTTCTCGAGATGAGTATCAAGGGTTTTGTCAATCCGTAGAAAACTAGGTTTAAACAACTATTAATCAAGGATTAATCAATTACTAACTAGCTCTAATAGATCTAATAAACTAAAGGATAAAAGAGAGTCTAATTACTGACTAATCTATATCTAAACTACACTAAACAATGATAAACGATATTCTAACTACAAACTTTTTATAAACTATGAACTACGCTGAGCATGGATCTAACGTGAAACATAGAATAAACATGATCATGAATGTCATAGACTTGTTTGAACCTTTCCCCGGGCTCTAGTGTCACTAGTAACCAGGTAATCGACGAACTAGAAAACCTAAACCATTTCTAAGCATGAACAGATTCAATCAACTGATTAAAGTAAAAAGATCTACTAAAGGACATGTGGTTAAAACAACCCCGGCCAGGTCACATGTAGAGATAAAGCACTGCAAAGACATGGATCATAGATCATGTATAACAAATAACTAATAGCAAAGAGACTATTTCATTGATCGAACTCAAGGTTTATCATAGTAAAATAAGAAAAACAGAGAGTTACTCGAGATATATCATGAACTAGAAGCGCATAGTTGTCAAATTCGGCGAGACGAACAACATGTCAGAAGATGAACTCGAATCTCCCCGGGAATAGCTAGGGTCGGCCAGGAGGTGAGTCGGCCGACCCCCTCTAGTCCTACTTCTCTCGCTTTCTCCTTTCGCCGAGATCCCCTTCTCGACGAGTCTTGCGAAGATGGATCCTAAACCCTAACTTTGAAGGGCTGGTTTACAATGAATTGGATGCCTTTCCCTCTAGGGAGGCCATATATTTATACTCCAAAAAGTCTCCTATACATGGAATCTAATAGGTCGGTTACAAGAGTTCTAATAGATCTATTTCTATGTATATACAAGAGTCTTGAAGATTCTTAGGCGTCCATGAAGCTTTCTTGCTTGGAGAAAAAGTCATTTTCTAGTCATTCCCGAAATCAGCTTTTCATATTCTACAGCCTTTAGTATTTTAACCATAACTTCCTCATCTGAAGTCTAAATAATGCAAACTCGGACTCTAAATTGTAGAGCTCGAAGAGATCTACAACTTTCGTATTCAAACTTTCTCATTTGACGTCGTTAAGGTCTCCGAATTGGGTCCACAAGGTGCTGCTGTCCTGAAATCTGAGAATATCTCAAGATTTATTTGGAGATTGGATTGGACTCTTGATAAACTTTCTTTACCTTCATATTCTTTATACTCAAGAAATCCTTAGCCACCGGAACCTTCTCCATAATGGGCTTGGGCTTTATTTTGTACTTTAATTGTTCTTTTTTTATTAATCATCTCACCTCCCTGGTCTTGTAGCATAAATCCTTTCTTCGAGAAATTCTCAAATATTCTCAATTATTCCCTATTTTTCTACAAAAATCAATATTGCACAAAAACAAAGAGCATTCTCGAAAATGGGGTTATTTGTTAGCAAAACAAGATAAAATGATAGGATTAACTCTCAAAAATACATAAAATCATATAAAACTAGAGCATATTTTTAGATCATAACGAGTGTCAACAATATCCCTACACTTACATCATGCTGGTCCTCGAGCAAAGAGATCGATAAAAAAACTCAACTAAAACTAAACTAATAACTCTACTAGAATCAAACAAATAACTCAACTAAATCTAAGCTGGTTCTAAACGATCACTTCTCAAATTAAACAAGTTCAAAATTCAGTTTAATTTCAACATGGGCATTTTAATCAACTTTCATACATAGAGATCCCTACAGAAATTTTTGAAATCAAACGAATCATAGCAAAACCAAGACTTCTTTTAGAATCAAATGGAGGAGGTTTTGTATGAAAAAATAATCGCCATGGATCAAGAAATTACATCGGTCCTTCTTTGTCAAGCTCACATGTACGCACTCATATTTTGTGGCTATCCTATATAAAAAAAAACTCTCTCTCACATCTCACAAGAGTTTAAGAGGAGCTTGGTAAAGGCCAGCCAAGTTAAATCAACTTATTGTTCAGCTAAGATATCTCCCTAAAGATTATCTAATCACCTTGAATTAATTTAGTCTTCGGAAATAAGAAAATAAATATGCATAAACAAAGAGAAGGAAAAAGAAGATATAGACGTCGGACATGTGCAATATTGAATAAATGAAATGGGATAATTTTCGGAATTTGCACATAGTTGGAAAAGTGAAAGTTTTTGCTCATTACACTACTAAGCCTCTCTTTCTCTTTTCCAAAATTTTCCTAATTCTACCTTTTTCTCTTTTTTTTTCATTTCACTTCTCTTTTTTTTAACGGGGCGCCACCCCTTTTTTTTATCGCCCCCTCTGTCTTTCTCTTCTCTTTTTTTTTCAACCTCTCTATTTTTTTTTACTCTGCCTTTTGCTACATCAAAATAACTATAGCACTTTCTCTCGTGATTAGCAAAAAAAGCAAAAACTTCACTATGTGGGTAATGAGTGTCGAAAGATCAAAGGGTTTGAGGATATGAAATTCAGCAAATGCTGCTAGTGCTCCAGTGTAGAGCAACAAGTACTGAATAAATACGTGGAGGCTAGCAATCAAGAGATAAAAATAGATGACCAAATTTTCCAAGAGATCAAACTTTCTTAAGAAATCAACCTTAACCAAACTCATTTGAGATAACCAGCTTATAAACTGTGTTTTCAACTAGGCTCTAATAAGATTTATCCTCTCTCTTGACAAAGGGATGGAACACTTGATCACAAGAGTTTTTTTATATAAATAAATAAATCATCCTCTAAATCTTTTCTTAAAGAACCTAAGCAAAACTATAAAACATTATCTCTCTAATTAAATCATGGATTATGCACTACTAATCAATCTTTTAAGCACCAAAATAGACATATTATGAATCTGAACAAAATCAATTTTCAAAGTAATCATAAAGAACAAACTTAAATTAAGTGAGAAAATTTATTTTAAACACACCTAAATTAGACTAATTAATATTTTATTTCATAAACAAAGCAAAAACACATTTGATGATTATCCTCCCCACACTTAAACAATGCAATATCCCCATTGTTATTCACTCAAAGCGTAGGATATAATCATCAAATAGATAAACGAAAGCATAATAGTAGGTAAAGTATGAATACAGAGAGCAGGATTAAAAAAAATGTTACCATCCGTTTGATGAAGTATAGCCGAATCTCTCTTATCATGGAAGGACGAAAACTAGATGGTCTTCTAGGCTTTTTATTGGTTGCTTGCTAATGTACAAGGAATCTCATCTTTACATACTTCAGTTGTTCATTATCCACCAATCTTCAAACTTCCCATTTATAGCTTCACCAAATATGGAAAGTGTTGATGTAGCTTATGGCACCTTCAAATGTTGCACCACCTTCTTCAATGTCTAACTCATGGCGTTCTTTGAAATAACTATAATCCTCTGAATTGGCTCATGAGTCTTCTATATAAGCATTGCCCCTCCTTTCTTCTTTATTATTGCCATCATCTTCCTCCTCTAGTCATCACCATTGTATTTGACCTATTCTTCTTCGTAGAATATCTCCTTGATCTCGAACAAAACATGCCTCAATAATAGATCTATTGGATAGCCCTTGAAATTACCTTTCCAATGAGTACTCATGCACCAAAATCCGATTCCGAATGAAGGGATTATGCCACCTTTACTCCAGAGACTTCGTGCTGTCAGAACTGTTTACAGCTCAAGTCACGTCCAATGTTTTGGCCATAAATCCTTGTAGAAATTTCCAAATGAAGCTCCATTTGATCCGTTGGAAAGCTAACTTGATGGGGCTTCCAAATATAAGAAAATATTCTGCCTTTATCTTGTGGATTCGACCAGAAACATGACAACTTTTTCAGGTTCCAGATTTGAATTTCAGAGATGTTTACAATTCTCAATCCTTCAATCCTTGGGCACCATGGTGGTATATGTGTTGGTTCTTGAAACACTTTCCTTCAATGTTCTCCTTCATCTTCATCACAAAAGATTCCTCCAATCCTTATGAACACACTTTATCTCTAGAAAACAATTTGAAAGCACAATTCTACTCCCGGAGTGATAATCGGAAAGTAGATAGAATCTACCTTTATCTAACACATGCAATGATTCCTAACTTGTGGCTTAATTACTCTAGTAAAAACAAGGATTAATAAAACCTATATGAGTGTATGAATGTGCAAAAGTATATGTATGCATGAGATAAGCATATAAACAAAGACATTGATTGAATCAAGTTCTAAACACCATATCTACAACAAGATTGCTAAGTCTCTCTATAGCCATAAAGATTTTAATTAATCAAGATTAAAAACACCATGTTTTATCAAGATCATAAACTCATAACAGCATAAGAAAAACAAAGCGCATTGCAAAGCTTGTAAACTAATCAACGAAATATAAACATGGATAATTAGACAGGTTTAATTGAACTTCATCATGATGATCAATAATCTAGTCTAAGCACCAAGCATTTAATATAAACATGAAAGCACATATCATGAAGTTAAGTAAACAACCAAACCAATTAAAATGCAAACATGCAATTTTAATCTAAATGCAACGGGGTGATATACGCAAAATGCAATCTAAATGAAACATGAGATATGATATGAATGCAATCTAAACCAAATTTTTTCAGATAATTAGCCACAAATTAGTAATCAAAAGAAGGTGTTTAAACTTTCTAAACAAAACTAAAAACTAACTAAAAACGGGTTGCCTTCCGAAAAGCGCTTAATTTATTGTCTAGAGCTAGACTAATTATTATCACAAGTTTAAAAATATTAATAGGATCGGGATTTACAAAATTTGTGATAAATATAAGTATTCATAACCACAATTACGATCAAATTACAAAAACAAAGCAAATTGTGATTAATTAGAGCGTGGATCATATATTTAGCATTAATCTTTTTCTCTAACTCAGATTTATTAGGCATAAAATTATCAAAGTTAAAACTAATAGCCTCATTTTTATTTCCAAAAAAATCTAACCTATAAACATAATTATTAGCCTAGTAAGGCTTAACATCAAGAATCATCTTATTCAAATTGAAAAATTTATTAAAACAAATAAAATTTTAAGAAAGATTTATGTACCTTGGGTTTGAATTTTCAAAAAGCTCATCCCTCGGTTTCTGAAATAAAATTTCAATCTCATCATCTTGAAATGAATTTACCTTAATACGAAGATGTTTTGTTTCACCACTGAGTTGTCCTTTTAAATCTTCAGTCTTGAGCATGGTTGATGTTGAATCAGTCTCTTCATCTTCAAGCTTCTTCACATACTGATTTTCTGGAGTGAGATCTTGAGCAGCACATACATTGTTGTCAAATGATGATGCAGCTAAGTATCTGGAGTATTCCTTGAGTGAGCTACTACAAGTTGAGTGACTCCAATCTGATTGATAGCTTCTCTTCCACTCATCTTCACTTTCTTCAATTGCGTCAGCTGTCACTGAGTGAGAATAGCTTTGCTCATTGACTTGAAAATTCTGCAGCATTTCTCTTGTACATTCATCCACTAGTTTGTTTGGTGGAAGTTATTCTTCAGTGTATGTTAATGGTAACTCTGATGTCTTCATTTCCACTAAGCTTGAGCTAGTTTCAGTTGTATTGAAGGCAAGTAGCTGATCTTTTTCTTCCTCAAACATGCTGACACTGCTCTTCTGTGGAGTGGTTTTGAGCATCTTCTCTTGTTTTGGCTTGAACCATTTCGGCAGCATCTCCCCTATACTTTGGTCTTGTGGAAGAGATCCTTCGCTCTTGAGTGGTTCTCCAAAATCAGCAGTCATCCAGTATAATCTCTCATATTCTCTGTCATCAAATCCAAATGACACTGGAAGCTGGTCTTCTGGTGTAGGCGCCACCTCTGCTTCTTTGGCTTCTTTTTCTCTGCTTTCTCTCTTTTCTTTGGAGGTCAAAAAGATAATGGATAAGATTTCTCTAACTTCTCTAACTGTCCTGTCCATAAGTGATCCTCCGGCACACATGTCGACATATCTGGAAGCTTTTGAAGTTATCCCGTAGTAGAATATACTTAGTAACTCAAGAGACGTCACTCCGAGATTAGGTTTTTGAAGTTATCCCGTAGTAGAATATACTTAGTAACTCAAGAGACGTCACTCCGAGATTAGGTACTTGATTAAACAGATCGTTGAGTCTTTCCCAAGCTTCATCGATGTCTTCACTCTCTTTTTCTCAAAGTTCCATACTTTTTTCCGCAACATGTAGACCCTGGCTATGGAGAAGAATTTGGTAACGAATTTCTCCACCAGCAATCCCCAGTCTCCTCGAGCTTGTCTTGAGGCACGTTGGTACCATTTCTGAGCTTTATCGACGAGTGTGAATGGAAAGAGGTTCCACTTAACCCACTCTTCTGGAACTCCGTCTTGTTGGAATGTGTGGCAGATCTCACTGAGCTTCTCCAAGTGCTTGTATGGATTTTCTGAATCAGCTCCACTGAAAAAAGTTTAGCAGCAAGTTTGATGATCCCTGGCTTCAGTTTGTAGGATTTGGCTGTTGGCTTCGTGTTTGATTCTTGTAGCTTCGGCACTTGAATCGTTAACTCACTCAACGTTGCTTTCATCCAATGTTCTAGTAATGTTGTCATATCTAACACAAAAACACAAAGAAAAAGAACGACCGATGAACACAAGAACACACTTAGAGAACATGAATATAATTAGAGCACACTAAATAATTAAAGACTAAAATTAGAAAACACTTAAACAACTGCTAACCAAGATTAGAGAATTTTAAACAAATAGAAAATAAGATTAAAACACAAAAACTAAACAAAAACTAAAGAATTAGAACACACTAACTAAATAGAACGCAATTAGAAAACTATCAGCACACAGCACACAATTAAAACTAGACTAGCACACGATTAGAACTAGATTAGCAAACAATTAGCAAACACAAACTAACTATCAAAACTAGTAGTAAAAGGCTAATACAAGATTAATAATAACTTATACGATAGTTTTTCCCGGCAACGGCACCAAAAAAGCTTGTTGACGGCACTTAATCACGTCAAACCTTATACTGCAAGCACACAGTATCGGTGTAGCCTTTCCCCGAGATGAGTATCAAGGGTTTTGTCAATCCGTGAAAAACTATGTTTAAACTACTATTAATCAAGGATTAATCGATTACTACCTAGCTCTAATAGATCTATTAAACTAAAAGATAAAAGAGAGTCTAATTACTGACTAATCTATATCTAAACTAGACTAAAGGATGATAAACGATATTTTAATTACAAACTAGATATAAAACTAACTATAGCATAAACTGGATATAAAACTAGACTATAACATATATTGGATCAAGAACAAGAACTTGATAGGATCAAAAGCAAGATCGATAAAGAATCTAATACAGCTAAGAAATCAGCAAGAGATATGAGACAAACTTCTTATAAACTATGAACTACCCTGAGCATTGATCTAACGTGAAACATAGAATAAACATGATCATGAATGTCATAGACTTGCTCGAACCTTTCCCCGGGCTCTACTGTCACTGGTAACTAGGTAATCGACGAACTAGCAAACCTAAACTATTTCTAAGTATGAGCAGATTCAATCAATTAATAAAAGTAAAAAGATCTGCTAAAAAACATGTGGTTAAAACAACCCCGGCCAGGTCACATATAGAGATAAAGCATTGCAAAGACATGGATCATAGATCATGTATAAACAAAGAACTAATAGCAAAGAGACTATTTCATTGATCGAACTCAAGGTTTATCTACACTATAAAAGAGCGAGTTTTCTAAAAATCTTTTTTACCAAGAAAGGCATAGGTATACCCCTCACGCTGTCCCCACTGCGCAGTTTGAAAAAGGTTGTAAAGGGGTGGAAATGCCCAAAACCCATAGACGTAAAATGTTTCATCCACTTTCTCTTTTTATTTCTGACCTCATTTTATACCCATACCCACATGTTACTTTCCTTCTCTTGGTTTTAATGAGAAAGGAATGATGTCAATCAATCAGGTCTCCTTCCTTTAATTCTATTTCCTTTTTCCTTTCCTATTGCCTCCTTCGTCATCTCACAACACGTGCGTGTTGCACGTACATCTATGCTAGTCATAGTAAAATAAGAAGAACAGAGAGTTGCTCGAGATACATCATGAACTAGAAGCGCATAGTTGTCGAATTCGGCGAGTCGAACAACATATCAGAAGATGAACTCGAATCTCCCCGGGAATACCTGGGGGTGGCCGACTCTAGGGGTGAGTCGGCCGACCCCCTCTAGTCCTGCCTCCTCTCGCTTTCTCCTTTCGCCGAGATCCCCTTCTCGACGAGTCTTGCGAAGATGGACCCTAAACCATAACTTTGGAGCGCTAGTTTACAATGAATTGGATGCCTCTCCCTCTAGGGAGGCCATATATTTATACTTCGGAGAGTCCCCTGTACATAGAATCTAATAGGTCGGTTACAAGAGTCCTAATAGACCTATTTCTATGTATATACAAGAGTCTTGAAGGTTCTTGGCGTCCATGAAGCTTCCTTGCTTGGAGAAAAAGTCTTTGTCCTAGTCCTTCCCGAAATCAGCTTTCCATATTCTGCAGCCTTTAGTATTTCGACCATAACTTCCTCATCCAAAGTCCAAATAATGAAACTAAATTGTAGAGCTCAAAGAGATCTACAACTTTCGTATTTAAACTTTCTTCATTTGACGTCGTTAAGGTCTCCGAAAACGGGGTTATTTCTTAGCTAAACAAGATAAAATGATAGGATTAACTCTCGAATATACGTAAAATCATATGAAAATAGAGCATATTTTTAGTACATAACGAGCGTTAATAGAGTGCTGGAGAGCTCGGCGCCGGCGTCGCGGGCGTGGTTTGCCGGTGCAGGGGACTTCGCTCTGACTCTGATGACATGATTTCGGGTCGGTCGCGGTCCACTGGCTGCGGGTCGCCCCTCTGCCCGGCGGTATGTGGCCCACCTACACCTCCGCCACCACCGTCGCCAATGGAGGAGATGCCAGCGCCTCCGCCACCGTTGGGGGATGTGTCTCGGCGACCGTCCGCTGGGTACGTTGTCATTCCGCGTTCCCTCGACATTGATGCTGAAGAAGAGCGGCTCTCGAGAGCCCTTGTCGCTACAGTAGGTGGTTGCCGGCCGGTGGTGTCCATCGGGCAGGTGACGCAGTACGTTACCTCGCTGTACGATATCCCTGCCTCCCGGTTCTCGGTTCATGGCCACCAACCGGAGGATTTTCTTGTTGTGTTCGAGGAGAGGGCAGACTTGGACCGTGTGTTTAGGAGCCCCCTGCCTCCTTCACCGCCATTCTGCCTGATCTGGAAGCGTTGGTCTAGGCTCTCGGGGGCGTCGCCGAAAGAGCTGTTCTTTTGTGTGCTCCTTGATCTTAGAGGCATCCCTGATCACGCCTGGTCGATTGATTCTGCTCAGCGTATCCTGGGTTCTTCGTGTGTGCAATTAAAGCCTACAGAGGACATGATTAACAGTGTGGATTACAAGCACTTCATTGTCGCTGCTTGGTGTGTGCACCCGGATCTCATACCGTGCGATAGAACGCTCTTGCTTCCCGAGCCGAAGCTGCCTCATGTTCCAGGCAATTTGTTCCTGAAGGAGCATGAGATGATCCGCAGCAAGCTGAAAACCATGATTTATCATGTCTCTGTGCATTTGCTGGAATGGCAAGACTGGACGCCAAAGGATGATGACGGCCATGACACTTCGTCGGACAACTAGGATTCCAATGTGGATGAATACCCCGGCTTTGGTGAGTTCAAGGAAAGAGACCCTTTCCCGCGTTGCGGCAGGTTCAGGGGAGATGATGATAGTGGCCTCCCATCTTTAGGGCCTGGCTGGGGCGATACATTTCGTCCGTGTTCCCAGCGTCCTTCTTCTTCCTCAACTCCGGCGGTGGCGGAGGCCATTGCGGTGGCCGGAGGGGAGTCGCTGCATTGTGGCGGTGCAGCCTGGTCATGGACCGGGTGTATGAGATTCGACAGGGCGACCTGCGTGGGGCTTGAGGCCAGTATGGGCACACTGCCTGCTGGGTCATGAGCGCCTGCAGACCCCTGCTCGCTCGAGCTACAGTACACGGGATTCGTGGAGGAGCCAGCCTTTGACCCGATGACGGTGGAGATGATGGCTAACTCCTTGGTCGCTGCTGAGCGTGGTACACCGCAAGCGTTGGAAGTTTGCCAAGAAGAGGGCCTAGGGCGCTTCTCGTCCCCCGAGCCTTTGCCAGTGTCGGGTGACGTCTCCGCGTCGGACGATGTTGCCCACGACCTGTTACGGTGCAGCTTCCTGGCGAGGGGTCAGGGGGCGTCGTAGCCTCTTTCGAGGCGCTAGACCCGACCGTGCCAGCCGCGCCTTCACCAGAGGAGGGTCTGGCACGAGGTGTCGTCGCTTCTGTTGTGGCGCTGGCTTGTGATGAGTCAGTCATGCAAGCCGTGCCTCGCTCGACGAGGGAAGATCAGGATGCTTCGGCATCGGGGCCATCCTCTCCTACCGCTCGCTTGATCGAGGAGTTCGTGGCACAAGCAAGGTTGCCGCTGGTCCCTGCAGTCATCCAGGATCCTCCTAGGCTGTGAATTTCTGCTGTCCCCACGCCCGGTGGCGAGGAGCGACGTCATAGCGCGCGGTTGGCGGCAATTAGTAAGTTCGGAGCTTCAAATCCTGAGGTTCAGGCGAGAAACGTGCTGCTCAAAAAACTCGGCGATGATACTTCTCAGGTGCTCACGGGAGCAGATGCGGTGGATGCATGCCGTGCTGTCTTCGGTGGAACCCTCTCGGCTGAAAAACGCAGGGCCATCAAGGAGCTCTTCCCCAGTTCTGACTGGGAGGAAGAAGCGCCATCGCCATGCGTGGCGTGAGACCAGTCCATGGTCGTCGTGGTTGCGGATCGTTGTTTTATGGGGAACGACAACATCTTCATTTGGAATGTGCGTGGCCTTAATGGTTGGGCACGTCGTGACGCTGTACGGGAATTTGCTATACAACAACAGGTGTCCTTGTTATGTCTACGAGAGACTAAGCTCTCTATGTTTTGTACGCAAGACTTGATCAGTATGCTAGGCTCGATGTTTGATTACTCGATGCTTCCTTCTGTGGGTCTCTCGGGCGGGATACATCTTGCGTGGCGTAAAGATGTTTGGAATGTCTCTCACATCTCGCATCAGAGGCATAAGATCACTGCCAGAATTGCCAACGTGGAGCGTGGCGACTAGTTCTGGTGGGTGACCACTGTTTATGGCCCGGTGGTCGATAGCGCATGAGCGGATTTCCTAGATGAGCTGCGCTCTGTCCGTGCCAGTTTTGCTGGCCCCTGGCTAATTTGTGGTGACTTCAATATGATTCTCAATGCGGAGGACAAAAACAACAACAGACTCAACCGCAGGGTGATGTCGTGGTTTAGGCAGTTCTTGGATGATCTTGGCCTCTCCGAGTCGCATTTGAACGGGAGGCTATTCACCTGGAGCAACGAGCGCGACCATCCCACGCTCGAGCGAATTGACAGGGCCTTCGTATCTGCGGAGTGGCTGGAACTGTTCCCTGATCATTGGTTGAGAGCCCTTTCGTCGGACTGCTCCGATCATTCTCCCCTCCTCCTACAGCTTTGCGTGGTGACGGGAGCAAGGAGACGCTTCCAGTTCGAGAGCATTTGGACCAAATATCCGGGTTACAGTGATGTTGTCACCGAGGCTTGGGCAGTTGACTTCCCGGAGCTCAATCCTTGTCGACGTCTTGACATCAAGTTGCGTTGCACCGCCAAGGCCCTTAAGGGGTGGAGCTCCAAGTTCGTGGGGAGCGTTCGGTTGCAACTCGCTCTGGCCCGCGAGATCGTCCTGCAGTTTGATATTGCCCAAGAATCGCGGACCCTGTCGGCCAATGAGCTTGCCCTCAAAAGACAGTTAAAATTGAAATGCCTTGGCCTGGCATCGCTCTCCCGAAGCATTGCTAGACAGAGGTCGAGACTGCTGTTCTTGGAAGCATGGGATGCAAACACTAAATTCTTCCACTTATAAGCTTGTCACAGAAGCAGGAGGAATTTTATACAAGAAATCAGGGTACAGGACAGTGAAATCGTACTCGAGGATGCCAAGGCGGCGGACTTCTTTCAGTTCTTCCAAAACATGTTTGGTGAGCCAGGGGCGCGATCACATTCTTTGGGGCTTAATCACCTCGGTCTGAACACTGTCCGCTTGGAGGGGATCGACCACTGTTTTTCGGAGGAGGAAGTTTGGTCTGTCGTGCGTGAACTGCCTAGTGACAAGGCTCTAGGGCCGGATGGTTTCACTGGGCTATTCTTCAAATCAGCTTGGTCGGTGATCAAGTCAGATATTATGCAATTGTTCAATGCTTTCTGGTCTTTGGACACGAGGAGCCTTTACCTGCTCAATGATGCTTACCTCATCCTGCTGAGGAAGAAGCCAGACGCAGTCGAAATCAAGGATTTCAGACCGACCAGCTTAATTCATAGCATAAGCAAGCCGCTCACCAAGGTGTTGTCAGTCAGATTAGCGCCCAAGCCCAAAGACATCGTCAGCTGCAACCAGAGTGCTTTCATAAAGACGAGGTGCATCCATGACAATTTCAACGCTGTGCAACTTACCTGCAGATTGCTTCATCGGAAGAAAATTCCAACGGTACTCCTGAAGATTGATCTGGCCCGTGCTTTTGATTCTATAATTTGGTCTTTTCTCCTGGAATTGCTCGAGTTCCTCGGCTTCTCTCGCCGCTGGAGGAATTGGATCGCTGCCTTGCTTGCCACTTCGAGTACAAAAGTATTGCTCAATGGTTGCCCCGGCCGATGGATCTGTCATGCGAGGGGTCTCAGACAAGGCTACCCACTTTCACCAATGCTCTTTGTCGTGGTCATGGAAGCTCTAAATGGCCTCATTAAGTTGGCCGATTTAGAGGGCTTCCTCTCAAACATTAGGCAACCATCGGTGAGGCGTAGAGCACTGCTTTATGCAGATGACTTAGTGATATTTGTCATGCCGTCAAGAAGCGACCTGCGCCTGTTGAAATGTCTGCTCGAGGCGTTCGCTGGGGCAACTGGCCTCTGCACAAATCTATCCAAGTGTAGTGCAACGCCTATTGCCTGTTCAATGGAGGAAATTGATTTAGTTAAACAGACCTTTGGTTGCTAGGTAGTTGACTTCCCTTGCATCTACCTAGGAGTTCCACTACACTTCAAAAAACTCAAGAAGAATGAGGAACAGCTGATCATTGACAAAGTAGCAGCTCGCATCCCGAAGTGGAAAGGGAATATGTTAAATCTGGCGGGGAGAGCAGTCCTTGTTAAAGCAACCCTCTCCGCCATCCCGGTTCACATGGCGATGGCAACTTGTCTTTCAAGCTGGGCCATTGAAGCAATTGACAAGTTAAGAAGATCTTTCTTGTGGTCAGGTGGGGCTGTTGCGGTCGCTGGTCGTTGCAAAGTGGCTTGGCCCAAAATCTGTCGACCTATTGAGCTGGGAGGACTAGGAATCTCAAATCTACATCTCATGGGATACGCTCTACGTGTAAGATGGTGCTGGCTGCAGTGCACAGACTCGTCTCGGGTTTGGGCTAACTTGCCGGGTTGTGACGAGAAGATGGTCCGCGACCTGTTCAGAGCGAGCACAGAGATCTCCCTTGGCGACGGCTCCACGGTACTCTTCTGGGTTGATCACTGGCTAGATGGTTTTTCAATGGATGTGCTCGCCCCCAACCTTTTACGCGCTGTACCGCCACGCTTTCGCTCGCGCACCATTCGGGATGGCCTTGCTAACAGAACCTGGATTTCAGACATTAGAGGCACACTTGATGCTACGATGGTGGTTGAATACGTAGAAGTCTGGGAGAGGATTCAAACTGTGTCGCTTTCAGAAGGAGTACCAGACAGCTTCCATTGGCGCTGGACAACGGATGGAGTATATTCCTCTGCCTCGGCTTACCAAGCTTGCTTCAATGGCTCGATGTTTTTTCTGGGCGCCAAATTTCTCTGGAAAGCGAATGTACCGCCCAAGGTAAAGTTCTTCGCATGGCTTGCGGCTCAAGACCGTTGCTGGACTGCTGAGAGACGTCGACGCTGTGGTCTGCAAGACTTTGACGATTGTGCACTCTGTGTTCAAGAGGTCGAGTCAATCAACCACCTCCTGATGCAGTGTTCCTATGCTAGGCATGTATGGTTTCTTGTGTTCCGGCCTCTCTCTTGGCAGTCTCTGGTCCCGGAACCAGGAGATTCCCTGATGGTTGGGTGGGCCTCGACAAGGAAGAGAGTGACCAAAGACCTTAGACCGGGGTCACAAACAGGGCATACGGGGGTGCAAAACATTGTTTGCGCACTGTACACAGAGTGGAAAAGTACGGATGCAGTACGGATGCACTTTTTTTGCCCTTCCTGTGACCTCAGTCTTAGGACGGGTCTCGATGGTATAGTTCTTGTGGCGCAACCGCCCTGCTTAATCTAGACTAAGCACACCTGCCACCTCTGCCTCGCAGTGCACTTAGGCCAGACTAAACCCGGTAGTCCGTCGAGAGTCCTTTGGGCTCCCGATAACACCATTTCCCGAGGAACCGACATCAAACACACCCGACTCTCGAAGGAGCCACAACAAATTACATCATCACAGGCAGCTGAAATAGAGAATAATAGACTTAATTTACAAACCAAAGGTATGAAATCAAATACATAGTCAAAATATAGCGGAAGCGAATTCAGAGTATATAAGTATAGCGGAAGCATTTTTAAAATCTCGCAGCGGAAACAATATACTTAAGTAGTCTTCACGAAAGGATGAACAAGCCGAATAGCACCGAACCCACCGGTACTACCACCTCCAACACAGCTATCCAGATGTCACCGGTACCTGTAATCCAAAAGTGGGGGCAAACCCTGAGTACTAATTACTCAGTAGGACTTAATGGACTGGGCTTACGGCTGATGCAAAGCATGCTTACTAATCATGTGGATCCTTAGCTGTTGATTCTTAAACAAAGTCATGTTGGTATAAGATAGCAGGATTTGACAGTTACTACCCATTAGTCATGAGATCAATTATATTGTAAAGTAAATAAATGTCCCGTCCCAAGATTCACAGTGCCTCTATCAAACCCCTGGGAGTAGCCGTCTTAGGAGCGATACCACAGTACGACGAGTCAGCCCTCCCTCGACCTCAAAGCACCTCCCAAGTCCATCGACCTCCAACCAGTAGATGGACATCACCATGAATAGTGGGATGAAACACACACATCCAAGCATGTTGATATACAAAATCATGAATTAATAATACAACATATTCAAGTGGATTACTACTTTGCCCGTCAGTGGTATTGGCATTCTCACACCTGGTGAGCATCAGCGATTCGAATCGATTTTTATATTTCCGGGAATAACTAGAAATGCCAGGGGTATATGCTTACTAGCCATCGCATTTCCACATATAGCCCCCATCTCCACTTGTCCCATCCCAAGTTCGATTCAATCCTTCCGTTGTTCCCAGGTTGTGTCGCCTTAGGAGCGATACCAAGGTCACGTCGGGTCAGCCCTCCTTCGACTACAAGCTCCCCAAGGTGTCACAGTAGGAGTCTGTCTCTGTTCTTCGGATGGCACAAGTAAGACTTTCACCGGTCCATTATCCCGGATAAGCACCCTAGCAATGTTATGCCAACCAATAGGCGAACAACGACCGGCCTTATGCGACTCGGACGGAGTCCAATGCACAATACCATAAACAATAAATAACTCATAAAATCTCCGCCCGGTCTCCATTTACAACATAAGTATGTATAATAACTTCCATAAGTGAGATTTTTGTCACATTGTAAAGTCGCACCAAAGAGACGAGTACAATCACTCGTGTCTACTCGCACCTAGCAAATCTAGGCACTCGTCTTACGAACTCTACGTATAGGTGCTAGGGCCAGGGCGGCCAGGAAGTCTAATGCAGTTGGTTTCAAGCAACTCCTAATGCATATGCGTAATCATCACACAAGATTGTATTTGCTGGGAGAAGTCATGGTCCTGCCTACCTTTGATTGTTCTTAAGAAAACCAACAAACTAAACTAAGTTAGTTTGCCGGGTTGTGAGGCTTTGCCCTAGGCAACCCCTTGAAGCAGGGACGGATTTAATCAGCGACCCTTCGTCTTCTGGCTACGGATATAGCCTGTCGCCTGGTTCCTTGATCACTGGTTTCTACTGTGTTGATAGCTCCTTGCACGCGGGGTCTATATGCATGATAGAATGCAAGTGAGTGCAAGAGAATGCAAATACATGCATATGATACAGGTTATATGTATGACATAGTGCAATCATGAGTGCAACGAATTGCAAATATATGCATAAGGTGCCAATGAAATGTAATGCATGATCAAGCCGTTTGTGAAGGATGGATGCGAGTGCTCTCAGTTTAACACATCCCATAACAAGAAAACCTAACAACATCCCTAAGAAATCATACAACCCATCACTAAAAAATCGTACAAACCATTACCACATTTTATCTTTGAAGTTATTAGAAATAATTATTCTATATGTGTACACAGTCGCTATCAAATGAAATAAAGTTGCCTCTTGAAAGCACCTTTTTGAATATAATGTACTTATGAGTTCATGTAGTTAGACAACTCAAATTGATCTCAAATTTTTACCACATGCAGAAACATACTACATGATACTATTGCTAAAATTTCAGCTACAAACAAATTATAATTAATTTATTAAAATTACAACGAGATATCAGCCCTATAGCTTTCCGGATTTTTCATAATTTATAGAAATGAGTTCTGGACTTGAAATTTCTACAGCAACCATTACATTGCATGAACATCATGTACAAAAATTAGCAAGCACAAAATCCATGGTTTGATATGACATCTATTTTCCATATATTTATCTAGGTTTAGTTTAAACTCACATCAAAACAATACTTGCAGCCTTCACAAAGATACTTTTTGGAACCTATACATCACTAGCAAGCTACCAAATTTCCCATGAAATTACTTATGCCTACTAAGACCACTTTTCCTTTTTATTTAGTTAAGCATGTGACACTTTGTTATTTTCAAATCACCACTCAAACTTTACATGCAACGTCTCAAACTTTACCAGCAAGCTATATGCAGCATAATGTGTGTCCTAAAAATCTAGTATAACATTTGGAGCAATTTTCATAAGACAAGTACTCCCCATACATTTCTATTACAAAAACGTAGGCCTAGGGGTAGATCGGTCCTTTAACAACAAGTGCTACTGTCACAAAAATTCACACAGTGCCTAGATGCCATAGCAAAGCTACTGTCCAAGTTTCATAATTTTTGGAGTTTATTTGGTCCACTTTTACCATTTATTTACCTACACCATGCATGCACTAAACCAGGGGCAAAACAGACCTTTCACACATCCACATCATATCTATCCTGTAGATCTACTCAAGAGGAGTCCATAGCCACTGAGTTTGTCCATTTTGGATTTTTATTTGAATTGTTATGATTTTCTAAAGTTTCAGCCGATTTATTAATGAAATAAATGAAAAACATTAGATCCAGAGACTTGTACGCAATTAACCGTAGACCTCAGGGGCTAGAACGTAAGATTCTCAAGGCACATTACACAGGGTGTCGGATTTACTCGTGAAATGTCAAAAGGCCGAGGGTTAAAATGCAAAACCTCTTCCTTCTTCAACCTCCCGCCGGTGGGGAGTTGACCGGCGGCGGCGGCACGTTGAACCGGCCGCGCGGGGCCCGCGGGCTCGCCGGCGGTGGTCGGGTAGAGAGAGGAGGGAGTGGGGAATCTCACCGTGCTACCTGTGGCGACGGGGAAGGACTGGAGTGGCACGGCGACGGTGAGCCGAGAAGGTGGAACTCCGGCGAGGTGGGGCGGCTCAACGGTGGGGTCTCGTCGGGCTAGAGCTAGGGGAATCGGCGGAGGGGAGGCTGAGAAGGGTCGGCGTGGTGGTGTGGAGGAGCGGGGTCGAGTTGGACGGCCGGCGTGGCTTGAGCCCGAGCTTCGCGGCTATGGCGGTCCGGCGGCGTAATGTGCGGCGGTGGAGAGGAGATGGTGGCCTAGACCTAGGGGATGCGGCGGAGTGGAGGCCGGCGTCGGCGTGGCGCGGGCAGAGCGCGCCTGCCGCGTGCGCGTCGCGGAGAGGGGAAGGATGGAGGTGGCCGTTGGGTGGACCTGGTTCATAGACCGGTGAGAATGGCAGGTGGGACCGGGGCGGAGGAGTGGAGTGGACGGTCCATGGACTGAGTGCGCGGAGGGATAAAGCGAGTGGGACCCACTGGCCGGTTTTCCAATCCCGCAGGCGGGAACCGGGCGCGGCTCTGCATGTGGGGCCCGCTGTCAGTGAGTGAGAAAGAGAGGGAAAACTTCCGAAAATGAAAGACCAGCTTTGACCAAGAAAGGTGTTTTCTGAATTTTGCTTATTTGAACAAATTAGGGACCGAATTTGGCAAAACTCCAATTGGATAAAATGTTCTAAATTTGTTCCTCTACATTTCCCTTATAAACTTGTATACCATGTTCTATTCAAAAAATATGGTCTAAATTTGAATTTAAGCAGCTGACCCAGGTTTGACCAACAAAACCCTTCAGCTTGGAAATTCTAAAAATCTATTTTTTAGGCACTTTCACAAAAAGAGTTTTATACCAATGTTGTTCGGAATTTCATTACCTACAACTTTCTCAATACCAGCATTGCAAGATTTTGTCTTTAACATCAAGAAAATTTAAAATTACTAAACAGGTCATGTTTGGACAGAATTTACATGCTGACAGAAAAAGCCTCAAAACTCTATGCAAACCTTCATGCATGTCAAAGCACCAATTACCAAAGTTGTTTATCATAAAATTGTATACAAGTTTGTCAATATAAGTTTCACCTATATCACTACAGAACTAAAGTTATGGGCACAATCACAGAGACATATATGCAGAAAACAGGTTTCGACAAGTGGCATTTCAACCAAGTTTGAATTAGGGCTCAAATGCATGTCATTGTATGATGCATTATGATGAATGATGCATGTATGATGAATGATTATGCACTTGAGATGCCGGAGCATCACAACCCACCCCCCTTAAAGAAATCTCGTCCCGAGATTCTGATGTGATTGGGTGGATAAGTTAAATGAGAAGAATGTGCATCGTGTATGAGTTTGGAATTTTTAAACTGCTGGGACGTACTCAATTTGAAGTGGATGGAAGAAAACTAGGATATTTTGTTCGCAAGAATTCTTCTTGCTCCCAAGTTGCCTCTCCTTCGGAGTGATTACTCCACTACACTTTGTAGAAGTTAATGGCTCTTCGTCGTGTTGCTCTTTGCTTTTGGTCGAGGATTTTTATGGGTTGCTCTTGATAAGTGAGGTCTGGTTGGATCTGAATTTGAGAGGTATCAATCACTTTCTCTGGCACTCGTAAGCACTTCTTGAGTTGCGAGACATGAAACACGTCATGAACCGCAGCTAGGTGTGGTGGTAGCTCCAGCCGATAAGCGACTGGCCCACATTGCTCTGTGATCTTGAACGGACCAATGTACCTTGGTGCTAGCTTTTCTTTTACTCCAAACCGATGCACCCCTTTCATGGGTGACACACGGAGATACACATGATCATCCTTCTCAAAGATTAAGGGTCTTCTCCTCTTATCCGAGTAGCTTTTCTGCCTAGATTGTGCTCTCTTTAGATTGTCGTGAATGAATTTAACTTGCTTTTCTGCCTGTGTTACCAAGTCTGGGCCGAATGTGACACGTTCTCCTGGTTCTGACCAGTTGAGTGGTGTTCTGCACCGTCTACCGTATAGGGCCTCGAAAGGAGCCATTTCTAAGCTCTTCTGATAGCTGTTGTTGTAGGCGAACTCTGCCAAGGGGAGACATTCATCCCACTTGGTGGAATAAGTCAAAGCACACGCCCTCAACATGTCTTCTAGGATCTAGTTTACTCTCTCAACTTGACCGCTTGTTTGAGGATGGTATGCCGAACTGTGAATTAAGTTGGTTCCAAGAGCAATTTGCAGTTGCTCCCAGAAGCGAGACACAAATAGCGAACCTCTATCCGAAGTGATAGTTCGAGGAACACCGTGCAAAGAGACAATCCTGGCTATATAGATTTCGGCATAGGTTTTGGCATGGTAAATTGTCTTCACAGGAATGAAGTGAGCTGATTTCGTGAATCGGTCAATGATCACCCATATGGAATCATACCCCTTCGATGTGCGAGGTAATCCCACAATGAAGTCCATGTGTATGTCCTCCCATTTCCAGGCTGGAACTGCTAGAGGTTGAAGCATCCCTGCAGGCTTTAAGTGATCAGCTTTCACTCTTTGACATACGTCGCACTCAGACACATACTTGGCGATCTCCCGTTTCATACGGGTCCACCAAAATTTTTGCTTCAGATCTTGGTACATCTTGTTGCTGCCCGGGTGTAAGGTGAACATGGAGGTGTGAGCTTCATCTAGGATTTTCTTCCTCAGCTCCATATCCTTTGGTACCACTAAGCGGTTTTTGAACCACAAGACTCCTTCTTCGTCAAGCTTGAAACAGGCCTTTTTCTTGTCATTGATCTCATCTCGAATATGTGCCATGCCCTTATCTTGCTTTTGCGCTGCTATGATTTGATCTTTTATGGTTGGTTCAAGGACAAAGTTGTAAAGTTCGGCTTCCAGCGCTGTTGGCATTTCTATGTCCCCAATCTCACAGCATAGCACTCTCACTGTTCGACGAGCTTCAATGAAGTTGCAATGAGCTTTACGGCTCAATGCATATGCTACTACATTAGCCTTACCGGGGTGGTAATGAACCTCCAAGTCATAATCTTTTATCAACTCTAACCACCGTCTTTGCCTCATATTTAATTCAGGTTGGGTAAAGATGTATTTGAGACTCTTGTGGTCAGTGTAAATGTGACAGGTGTTGCCTAGCAAGTAATGTCTCCATTTCTTGAGCGCATAAACAACAGCAAGTAGCTCAAGATCATGAGTGGGGTGATTCACCTCATGTTTCCTCAGTTGGCAGGATGCATACGCAATCACTCTCCCTTCTTGCATCAGAACACAACCGAGGCCACTGCCAGAAGCATCACAATATACGTCAAACGGCTTAGTGATGTCTGGTTGAGCAAGAACAGGTGCTGAAGTTAGGAGTTTCTTCAATGTCCCAAATGCCTCTTCACATTTTGGGCTCCACGTAAACTTCGCATTTTTCTGGGTCAGTGTTGTCATAGGCATTGCAATTTTTGAGAAATTTTCGATGAAGCGGAGGTAGTATCCCGCTAAACCAAGAAAACTCCGTATCTCGGTCACGGTTTGTGGCTGCTTCCAATTCAGCACATCTTCCACCTTGCTGGGATCGACAGCTACTCCCTTCGCTGACAAGATATGGCCCAGGAATGCCACTTCCTTTAGCCAAAACGCACACTTGCTGAACTTGGCATAAAGTTTATGTTCTCTAAGGTGAGATAGCACTATCCGCAAATGTTCTTCGTGCTCCTTCTCATTCTTGAAATACACTAAGATGTCATCAATGAATACTACCACGAATTTGTCAAGCTCATTCATGAACACCGAGTTCATCAGGTACATGAAGAAAGCTGGTGCATTAGTCAACCCGAAGGACATGACAAGATACTCGTAAAGCCCATAACGCGTGGAGAAAGCGGTCTTTGGTATGTCTTCTTCTCGGACCTTTATTTGATGGTACCCGGATCTAAGATCAATCTTGGAGAAAACTGTGGCTCCCCCAAACTGATCAAATAGGATATCAATGTGTGGAAAAGGGTACTTGTTCTTGACAGTAACAGCATTCAACGGTCGATAGTCCACACGTAATCTCTTACCACCTTGGTCTTTCTTCTCAACAAAGAGGGCGGGACAACCCCAAGGTGATGAGCTAGGTCGAATAAACCCTTTGTCTAACTGCTCCTGCAGTTGTGTTTTTAGCTTCTTCAGTTCATCAGGTGCCATTCTATACGGCCTCTTGGAGACAGGTGCTGTGTCAGGTACAAGCTCAATGGCGAACTCAACATTTCTATCCGGTGGGAGCCCGGGAAGCTCTTCTGGAAACACATCTGGAAAATCAGAAACCACCGGTATCTTCTTGATCAACTGGGCTTCTGTGGCATTTACTATGGGTGGTGAATGCTTGTGACTTGGTAGGTGAATGTGCATAACCTTTCCACTCTTGCTAGACTTCATTTGAACTGTCCTACTAGTAATGTCTAACAAGACATTGTGCTCTTTCATCCAATCCATCCCTAAGATAATGTCAATCCCCTGGTTAGGGAGTGCCACAGGATCAACATAGAATTCCTCTGTGCCAATGCACAAGCGTAAGTGCCTCACAATCTGGCTCGTGTCAATTGGTGACCCCGGGGCTGTGATATGGTATTTTGCCTTCATATTATCAATGTGATAACCATGTTTGGTTGCATATGACCTGCTGACGAAAGTGTGTGTTGCTCCGGAGTCAAACAAAACCACTGTAGGGTGTTCGTTGACAAGAAATGTGCTTGCTAACGCGGGTTCACCTTATGGAATCTGATCTACGTGGGTATAGTGCACACGACCTTCCGTTGGGGCTAGATCTCGCTTGAGTCCTTTCTTCTTCTTCTGGCGTTGGTTATCTCTAATCAACAATGGTGCCTGGTTTCGCCGAAGGGCAAGACAATTCTTGCTGAAATGGCCAGTCTTTCCGCACTTGTAGCAGGGGTATTTGGCACTTGGTTTGGCCGATGGTACAGAAGCAGGTGGATGAGGCGGTATACTACAGGAAGAGGGATGTTGTTGTGTACCCAACTGTTGTTCTTGCTGCTGGGGCATGTCAATGTAACAGATGCGCGGCGGTGGGCGATGCACAACCCGTTGCCTCTGAGAGGAACCTGATTGAAGTGTGCTTGCAAGTCTTTTCCTCCGCTGATCCTCATGGGCCTGACGGAGGCGTTGCTCCATGTCGATAGCAACATCTACCAACTCAGTGAAGCTATCGTAGCTGCGCCCCAAGTGAGTCAGCAGAGTGGGATCAAATCCATCCAACAGACGGGTAGCCCTACATGGGTCAGTGTTGACGTCTTCAGGGGAGTACTGCGGCAGGCGGATGAAAGCCTGCACGTACTCGAGTACCGACATATTCCCTTGTCGAAGTGCACAGAACTCTCGTTGCTTGAGCTCGATGAGGCTAGGCGGGAGATAGTGAGCCCGAAAAGCCGTACGGAACTCATCCCATGTGACCTGGTGCCCGGCTGGTTGCATTGCTAGGAATGAAGCACACCAGGCCCCCGAGGGACCATGTAGACACTGTGCTGCGAAGCGAGCCTTCTGTTGCTCAGTGAGTTGGGGCAGTAGACTGAACTTGGACTCGATGATCCGAAGCCAGTCATCAGCATTGAGTGGATCATTGGCAACGGTGAAGATCGGCGGTTGCAGCGCCGCAAAGTTAGTGTAGCTGATCTCTTGCGGGTCGCGCCGTTGTTGCGCTTGAGCTATCAAGTCAATGAGTTGCTAAGCGATCTGAGTGGCTAACTCAGAAGGAGATGGTGCTCCATGAGCAGCCCCCTGAGCAGATGTCTCGGGTGGGGTGACCATCTGCAGAAATAGAGCCAGTCGAGTTTAGTTTAAGAACTTGCGTGCGATCGATGCGGTGATAAAAGACTGTAGCACCATAAATATATGCTGGATACATGAAAGCATGTAAGTGAACAGAATAACTGAAAGGCACATAAAGTGTTAGCTGTCATCTGGTAAGCTTGGGCAATCGTATTTGTTAACGGCAAACTTGTGCGTTGTGTCTCGTCGGTATGGGTGTCTAGACTTTTGAACCTGAAGGTTTTCAGTTATAACTCTCAAACGAAACACTTCTCTGGGAGCTCCATAGGAGAGGCCTTTACTTAGCGAATTGTGTTAGTTGCTTCCAATTGATGGATTATGTAGCGGAACATGTAGAAGATAGGTTTAAGTCACGATTTATTCCCTTCGTCTTTTAGTAATACCCCCAAAGATGATAACATAAGACACATGATGCATGATTCGTCCTGTTCGGTCTCACATCACACATCCTAGGTATTATACATATATAACTAGCGATAATTCGGTGACATATATGCACGTCTCTCCTTAATGCAACTAGTCGTTCTCTAGTCGTTCTGAGATTCGCACGTGGTTAGTGTACCTGCAGAAGAATGCATGCTCATACATTACCACCTAGTGTGGCATCCACGCGTGACCGCTGCGTGGACAACGTTGGTGGGCCGATGCACCTTTTCCTCAAAGCCTGACTTTCCACCAGTACTGGGGATTGTCGAGAAAAAGGTGGATCCCAAAACCGAATGTAAGTGTGGTGGGTATGAAAACATCCAAAGCATGCCCACCACCCTTAAAGAGCTTTTACTACGGGGCATGAATGCAGGGCTTACAACCATTCGCAAATCCCAATAGCTTCCACCAGTACTGGGGACAGCTATGGCCGAAAAGTTGCTTCCCAAAGTGTCGAATATGCATATGAGTTCTATCTAGATCAGAATGTCAGTGATGTCACCTGGATAACACTAACATCCTTATACGGGCATAGCGTATACTCTCATTTTTGGAATTACTTGAAAAGGGGCTTTCGAAAATAGTTTTGTAAACCAAAACTTGATGATATAACTGTTGTTTGTGTTTGATCGGCTCTGATACCAGCTGTGGCGGAACCGCCCTGCTTAATCTAGACTAAGCACACCTGCCACCTCTGGCTCGCAGTGCACTTAGGCCAGACTAAACCTGGTAGTTCGTCGAGAGTCCTTTGGGCTCCCGATAACACCATTTCCCGAGGAACCGACATCAAACACACCCGACTCTCGAAGGAGCCACAACAAATTACATCATCACAGGCAGTTGAAATAGAGAATAATAGACTTAATTTACAAACCAAAGGTATGAAATCAAATACATAGTCAAAATATAGCGGAAGCGAATTCAGAGTATATAAGTATAGCGGAAGCATTTTCAAAATCTCGCAGCGGAAACAATATACTTAAGTAGTCTTCACGAAAGGATGAACAAGGCGAATAGCACCGAGCCCACCGGTACTACCACCTCCAACACAGCTATCCAGATGTCGCCGGTACCTGTAATCCAAAAGTGGGGGCAAACCCTGAGTACTAATTACTCAGTAGGACTTAATGGACTGGACTTACGGCTGACGCAAAGCATGCTTACTAATCATGTGGATCCTTAGGTGTTGATTCTTAAACAAAGTCATGTTGGTATAAGATAGCAGGATTTGACAGCTGCTACCCATTAGTCATGAGATCAATTATATCGTAAAGTAAATACTTGCAGGAAAGTAAAACAGGAATACATGTTCCGTCTCAAGATTCACGGTGCCTCCATCAAACCCTTGGGAGTAGCCGTCTTAGGAACAATACCACAGTACATCGAGTCAGCCCTCCCTCGACCTCAAAGCACCTCCCAAGTCCATCGACCTCCAACCAGTAGATGGACAGCACCATGAATAGTGGGATGAAACACACACATCCAAGCATGTTGATATACAAAATCATGAATTAATAATACAACATATTCAAGTGGATTACTACTTTGCCCGTCAGTGGTATTGGCATTGTCACACCTGGTGAGCATCAGCGATTCGAATCGATTTTTATATTTCCGGGAATAACTAGAAATGCCAGGGGTATATGCTTACTAGCCATCGCGTTCTCACATATAGCCCCCATCTCCACTTGTCCCATCCCAAGTTCGATTCAATCCTTCCGTTGTTCCTAGGTTGTGCCGCCTTAGGAGCGATACCATGGTCACGTCGGGTCAGCCCTCCTTTGACTACAAGCTCCCCAAGGTGTCACAGTAGGAGTCTGTCTCTGTTCTTCGGATGGCACAAATAAGACTTTCACCGGTCCATTATCCCGGATAAGCACCCTAGCAATGTTATGCCGACCAATAGGCGAACAACGACCGGCCTTATGCGACTCGGGCGGAGTCCAATGCACAATACCATAAACAATAAATAACTCATAAAATCTCCGCCCGGTCTCCATTTACAACATAAGTATGTATAATAACTTCCATAAGTGAGATTTTTGTCACATTGTAAAGTCGCACCTACGAGACGAGTACAATCACTCGTGTCTACTCGCACCTAGCAAATCTAGGAACTCGTCTTACGAACTCTACGTATAGGTGCTAGGGCCAGGGCGGCCAGGAAGTCTAATGCAGTTGGTTTCAAACAACTCCTAATGCATATGCGTAATCATCACACAAGATTGTATTTGCTGGGAGAAGTCATGGTCCTGCCTACCTTTGATTGTTCTTAAGAAAACCAACAAACTAAACTAAGTTAGTTTGCCGGGTTGTGAGGCTTTGCCCCAGGCAACCCCTTGAAGCAAGGACGGATTTAATCAGCGACCCTTCGTCTTCTGGCTCCGGATATAGCCTGTCACCTGGTTCCTTGATCACTGGTTTCTCCTGTGTTGATAGCTCCTTGCACGCGGGGTCTATATGCATGATAGAATGCAAGTGAGTGCAAAAGAATGCAAATACATGCATATGATACAGGTTATATGCATGACATAGTGCAATCATGAGTGCAACGAATTGCAAATATATGCATGAGGTGCCAATAAAATGTAATGCATGATCAAGCCGTTTGTGAAGGATGGATGCGAGTGCTCTCAGTTTAACACATCCCACAACAAGAAAACCTAACAACATCCTTAAGAAATCATACAACCCATCACTAAGAAATCGTACAAACCATTACCACATTTATCTTTGAAGTTATTAGGAATAATTATTCTATATGTGTACACAGTCCCTATCAAATGAAATAAAGTTGCCTCTTGAAAGCACCTTTATGAATATAATGTACTTATGAGTTCATGTAGTTAGACAACTCAAATTGATCTTAAATTTTTACCACATGCAGAAACATACTACATGATACTACTGCTAAAATTTCAGCTACAAACAAGTTATAATTAATTTATTAAAATTACAACGAGTTATCAGCCCTATAGCTTTCCGGATTTTTCATAATTTATAGGAATGAGTTCTGGACTTGAAATTTCTACAGCAACCATTACATTACATGAACATATGTACAAAAATTAGCAAACACAAAATCTATGGTTTGATATGACATCTATTTTCCATATATTTATCTAGGTTTAGTTTAAACTCACATCAAAACAGTACTTGCAGGCTTCACAAAGATACTTTTTGGAACCTATACATCACTAGCAAACTAACAAATTTCCCATGAAATTACTGATGCCTACTAAGACCACTTTTCCTTTTTATTTAGTTAAGCATGTGACACTTTGTCATTTTCAAATCACCACTCAAACTTTACATGCAACGTCTCAAACTTTACCAGCAAGCTATATGCAGCATAATGTGTGTCCTAAAAATCTAGTATAACATTTGGAGCAATTTTCATAAGACAAGTACTCCCCATACATTTCTATTACAAAAACGTAGGCCTAGGGGTAGATCGGTCCTTTAACAACAAGTGCTACTGCCACAAAAATTCACACAGTGCTTAGATGCCATAGCAAAGCTACTGTCCAAGTTTCATAATTTTTGGAGTTCATTTGGTCCACTTTTACCATTTATTTACCTACACCATGCATGCACTAAACCAGGGGCAAAACAGACCTTTCACACATCCACATCATACCTATCCTGTAGATCTACTCAAAAAGAGTCCATAGCCACTGAGTTTGTCCATTTTGGATTTTTATTTGAATTGTTATGATTTTCTAAAGTTTCAGCCGATTTATTAATGAAATAAATGAAAAACATTAGATCCAGAGACTTGTACGCAATTAACCGTAGACCTCAGGGGCTAGAACGTAAGATTCTCAAGGCACAGTACACAGGGCGTTGGATTTACTTGTGAAATGTTAAAAGGCCGAGGGTTAAAATGCAAAACCTCTTCCTTCTTCAACCTCCCGCCGGTGGGAGTTGACCGGCGGTGGCGGCACGTTGAACCGGCCGCGCGGGGCCTGCGGGCTCGCCGGCGGTGGTCGGGGAGAGAGAGGAGGGAGTAGGGAACCTCACCGTGCTACCTGTGGCGACGGGGAAGGACTGGAGTGGCAAGGCGACGGTGAGCCGAGAAGGTGGAACTCCGGCGTGGTGGGGCGGCTCAGCGGTGGGGTCTCGTCGGGCTAGAGCTAGGGGAATCGGCGGAGGGGAGGCTGAGGAGGGTCGGCGTGGTGGTGTGGAGGAGCGGGGTCGAGCGGGACGGCCGGCGTGGCTTGAGCCCGAGCTTCGCGGCTATGGCGGTCCGGCGGCGTAATGTGCGGCGGTGGAGAGGAGATGGTGGCCTAGACCTAGGTGATGCGGCGGAGTGGAGGCTGGGGATGGACGGCACGGTGGGGTGGAGGCGCGAAGCGAGCTGGAGCGGCGGGCGCGAGGTTGGCCCGAGCCTTGCGGCTATGGCGGCGGCGTCGGGAGGCAGAGGGAGCGAGGGGCTCTGTGAGGGCCGAGTGGGAGAGGGTGTCCTCCGCGGCTTAAGGCCGAAGGAGAGGGAGGCCCTGGCCGGGAAGCCGTCCAGGTGCGGGCGGGGGCGCGGGGCGCGGCTTCGGCCGGCGTCGGCGCGGCGCGGGCAGAGCGCGCCTGCCGCGTGCGCGTCGCGGAGAGGGAAAGGATGGAGGTGGCCGTTGGGTAGACCTGGTTCATAGACCGGTGAGAATGGCAGGTGGGACCGGGGCGGAGGAGTGGAGTGGACGGTCCATGGACCGAGTGCGCGAAGGGATAAAGCGAGTGGGACCCACTGGCCGGTTTTCCAATCCCACAGGCGGGAACTGGGCGCGGCTCTGCGTGTGGGGCCCGCTGTCAGTGAGCGAGAAAGAGAGGGAAAAGTTCCGAAAATGAAAGACCAGCTTTGACCAAGAAAGGTGTTTTCTGAATTTTGCTTATTTGAACAAATTACGGACCGAATTTGGCAAAACTCCAATTGGATGAAATGTTCTAAATTTGTTCCTCTACATTTCCCTTATAAACTTGTATACCATGTTCTATTCAAAAAATATGGTCTAAATTTGAATTTAAGCAGCTGACCCAGGTTTGACCAACAAAACCCTTCAGCTTGGAAATTCTAAAAATCTATTTTTAGGCACTTTCACAAAAGGAGTTTTATACCAATGTTGTTCAGAATTTTATAACCTACAACTTTCTCAATACCAGCATTGCAAGGTTTTGTCTTTAACATCAAGAAAATTTAAAATTACTAAACAGGTCATGTTTGGACAGAATTTACATGCTGACAGAAAAAGCCCCAAAACTCTATGCAAACCTTCATGCATGTCAAAGCACCAATTACCAAAGTTGTTTATCATAAAATTGTCTACAAGTTTGTCAATATGAGTTTTACCTATATCACTACAGAACTAAAGTTATGGGCACAATCACAGAGACATATATGCAGAAAACAGGTTTCGACAAGTGGCATTTCAACCAAGTTTGAATTAGGGCTCAAATGCATGTCATTGTATGATGCATTATGATGAATGATGCATGTATGATGAATGATTATGCACTTGAGATGCCGGAGCATCACAGTTCTCTTGGTGGTTTGGATGATCTGGAAAGAACGGAACAACAGAGTCTTCAACAGAGGTTCTGCTTCTCCGCATGAGTTGCTGTCCAAGCTTTTGGAGGAAGCTAGGCTTTGAAGTTTGGCCGGTTTCCGAGCTTTCCTTGGCGTGGCGGCCTTGTTGCCTTCTTCCAGCTCGAGCTTTGCTGATGATTTCCAACCCGGGTCGCCAATTTTTGATGTAAATTAAAACCTGAAGTTAATCTCGGGTCTGGCGTATGTGGTTAGCTTGGCTTGCTTGTTCCTTTGTTTGTGTGTTTGCTTCTTTTCTCTTAATGAAAAAACGTGCGTTTGCGCTTTCGGAAAAAAAAGAAAAAAAATGTATATGTATCAACAACCGCTAAGAGGATCTGTTGTAATTTAGAACAGATGGAATATTATCCACCAGATCACCACAGTATGTCATTTTGATTTCCTCGTCACCGAGAGTGGGAGACAAAGGCCCACGCCCACGTGATGCGACACAGCATCGATCGCAGTGAATGGCACAGCATCGACACACCACATGAAGCTATCCTTCCGTCGATATAATGTCGCAGCAGCCATTTTCTTCGATCTTCATTGCTTGATTTTAAGGCGCTCTGTACGCGTACATGTGTTGGAGAAAAAAAAAAATTATCGAAAAAGATTCTGGATCGGCCGACTCCATGAATTGCCTTCAATGATCGATCAGGACAGAGGACACACCAATCAGAAAACCCCAGGTATATATATGCAGAGCCCCTCCGGCTCTCCCAGCAGTTTCAGCAACCATACACTTCACTCCACGGCAGCGGCGCCGCCCACACACGTTACTGGACGTACGTGGCCATGGTCGTGGAGGCCGTCGTCGTCGAGTCCGGGAGCCCGGCGGCGCTGGGCGTGGGCGCCGGCAGCATGGCCGTGCACGGGCACCGGCTCTCCACGGTGGTGCCGAGCTCGGTGACCGGGGAGTCGGTGGACTACGAGCTGACGGACGCCGACCTGCTCCACAAGCTGCACTACGTCCGCGCGGTGCACGTGTTCCGCGCCCCGGCGGCGGCGGCGGCGCCGGGAGAGCGGGCGCTCAGCGTCCGCGAGCTCAAGGAGCCCATGTTCCCGTGGCTCGACATGTTCTTCCCCGTCAGCGGCCGGCTCCGGCGCCGCCAGCAGCAGCAAGACGCGGCGGCCGACGACGAGGCGGCGGGGCGGCCGTTCGTGCGGTGCAACGACTGCGGCGTGCGCATCGTGGAGGCGGCCTGCGACGCCACCGTGGAGCAGTGGATGGAGGCGGAGGCGGAGCGCGGCGGCATGTGCAAGCCGCTCGCCTACGACAAGGTCATCGGCCCGGAGCTCTTCTTCTCGCCGCTGCTCTACGTGCAGGTTCGTAATACAGTGCAACAACAAAAAATTTTCTTCGTTATTCAGAATTTCAGATAGAGGAAGGAATTAAGGTGCACAGCTTCCCGATTGGAACGTCTTCCCCAATGAAGGCAGACCCTCAATGAAATGCCGGTCCCATTGTCACCGGTCCGTCTATGCCATTGTCTATTATTTTAAACTCCACCAGATATATCGGGCATGTACACTATTTTTGCACGTCCATACACTGCTACAGAGGACAACAATCTTTAAGGTTCAGAACGTGGCGCGAGTAAAGCGAAGTTAAGGCTCTTGCTCTTGCTCGCACTTACGCAGGACAGGAGCATGCGTGTGCGCTTGTCCTTGTCCCCTGTGCCAAAACCTGAAAACCTCTTCATCCATGCATGTGTAGCAATTGGTTGCGCTGCACTGGCCATCTACCTTATACAGGAACTGGGGAAAAAAGTACAGTGAATTAAAGATGCGTGCTGGGCTCATAGAAAAATGCCATTGAATTTGTAGAAATCATGTGCTCGCATTTATTTCTTGCTGACTGTTCATACATGGTATGGTGTCTCATCACTTCATCAGCTCTCTCATGCATGAGCAGCTAGCAAACTGAAAGCCTCAAGTGATTATTACCAGGCCCGTCGATTGGGCAGCGCAACTGGAGCGACGGAACAGGGCCTCAAAAAAAATCAAGGCCTTCAAAATCAATAAAATAATACTAGTATGCTTACTAGTCAGAATATATTTTGATTCATCTTCTCTGATTGTCATTTGTTTGCAATGTATGCGTCCTAATTGTCACACCATTTTTTAAATTTTGATTTATTAGTTCTATTAACTCTACATCACAGTCTGTTCACATGTATATTTTTTCTCTTTTATTTTGATAGCCTGAATACACATTGTATTTCTTAGTGTTATAAGAAAGCATATAGTTATATTATACATAAAAGTACTTTTAAAATATATGTTTTATAAAAGTAGTGTCTTAATTTGTGTGTCGCACCGGAGTCTCAAAATCCCAGGTACGGCCCTGATTATTACACAGATCACCAGCTTCAAGTGCGGCGGGATGGCCCTGGGCTTCACGTGGGCGCACGTCATCGGCGACATCCCCTCCGCCGCCGCCTGCTTCGCCACCTGGGCGCAGCTCGCCAGCGGCAACAAGGCCCCGCCACCCACCCTGCGCGACCCGCTCTCCCTGCTGCCGCCGCCGCCGCCGGCTGCCCCACCTGCCCGCGCGACCGCGCCGCCCGCACCGTCGTCGGTCGTCAAGGCCACCTCCGCGCCCGTCGGCGACCATTGGGCCGTCCCCACCGCCCACGACATGGTGCCCTTCTCCTTCCACGTCACCGAGCAGCAGCTCAACGCCCTCCAGCAGCGTCCCGGCGCCGCCGGCGTGGGCCCCTTCGAGCTGGTCTCCGCGCTCGTGTGGCGCGCGCTGGCCGCGATCCGGGCTTCCGAGGACGGGGACGAAGCGACGCGTACGGTGACCGTCGTGCGGACGACCCAGCCGGCAGTGGGCGGCCGCCGCCTGGGGCTGACCAACGAGCACCGCATCGGCCACGCCGTCGCGTCGGGTTCACCCCCCGCTGCGGCCGACGTCGCGGCGCTGGCGGCGCTGCTGGCCGGCGCGCGCGTCGAGGACGCCGGCGCGGTCGCGGCGCGAGCGGGGGACGCCGCGGCGGGCGACGTGGTCGTGTACGGCGCCAGCCTGACGTTCGTGGACGCCGGGGGCGTGGTGGAGGCGCACCCGCTGGAGCTCGCGGGGCGGCGCCCGGCCCATGTGGAGTACGCCGTGGACGGCGTCGGCGACGGCGGCGCGGCCGTCGTGCACGCCGCCGCCCGCGGCCGCGGCCGCACCGTCGCGGGCTCCCTGCGCCAAGGCGAGCCCGGCCGCCTCCGCGCCGCGCTCCGCGACGCGCTGCGTGCTGCTTGATGACCCGGGCTAGATCGCTCGTCGCTTGCTTTTCAGCAGGCTGAATAAGAATAACTGAGATCAGTAGAGTCTCCTTTGTGCTGCTTGTGTCTTCTTGTGTTCGATCCTGCGTTCTACTACTACGTACTACTAGTTGTCTGGAATTTGCTGTAGCAATAACAACCATGTGTTCCCAGGTGTTGGGATTTGTGAACTTGGAATTGGTGTCTTTTGTCAACTTGTTGTGGTGGCTCCGTTTCCTGATGATTGGACAGTATAACACAATAATTCGTTGAACAGATCATGAAAAAAACTGACGGTTTCATGACAAAAATAGAAGAAAGAGACAGACAGAGGATCGGCAGGCAGGAAGGACGCTGAATTTGGTTAAGAGTGGCATGTGTTTGTGTAACATGGATTTTTTGTTCAACCTCCGCCGGGCCTCATGTACTCTGGCTTGACACACATATAGTGGGCTTTACAACCCTCTTGGGCCTTCGGTGCACATAGTGGGCGTACGTAGACGAAACTGCTGGGCTGCTGACGACGAACAGAACCGAATCATGCTACACTTCACTGGTCCATCCACGCCGGCCTGCCCGCCTGCCTGTTCCCGCGAAGCTCTCGCACCCTGCGCTGCTCTGTTCTTCTTAATTGACAGAGCTCTTGTCATTATGTTCAAAAATAAAAAAATCTGCAGCTGCTGTTGACTACGGACTCCATTAACTGTTCTGTTGCTCAGCATGGCTCTGTGATCGCTCCGCACATCTCATATTTGGGAATTGTTAGGCTATTCTCAATCTATTGTATCTTATCACGATAACCAAAATTTGCATGCCACATGATACTATACAAGATATAACAACTCCAATGTATAGTGCCATGGATTATTTTCTAGTCTCCACAAAACATTGAATTGTAAGCCACTTTGATAATTCAGATTTCAATCCATACGATCCTGTGCCCAAATAGCATCTCTCACAAGATACAACTTTCTTCTCTCTCTTCTTAACTCGCTTGACACATCAGCAAGAATGTTTACGTGGCAAACATTAAATGCCTACGTTACTATGCACTGCAAATAGCTTTTTTGTATCCGGAGGGGTTTCAGCATTTTACATTGGCCCGATGATGTATAAATGTGCTCGCAGTTTTACTCGGAGACCAAACCAACCCGTGCGAAACCGTGCAGCCGGTCTGGTCTTTGGCATCACGGATAATAATCAGCTGAAAAATGGTCTATATATATACACGTATGTATATAGGCTGTGTTCCATTCCGCGGCGCGGGGTGGAAAATCTCCGCCACACAGTGTTTCACGCTGTTCTAGGCCATCGATTGTTCTAGATGAATGGATGGGATTTATTGCCCAGCTGCGGCGCGGAACCACTCCTCTAAAGAGAACAGTCTCATAGTACAGTTGTGGCAGCTATTATCATCAATGATAGTAGCAATGAGCAAAGGGAGCAGTGATACCAAGAAGGGGCCGCTGAATAATCACTAGCAGCTGGAGTGTGTGGTAGCTGCTACGTACTACTCCACTACATACATACAGTAGCGAGCTCCGTAGCAGTGGATCGATCAGATAGACTATAGCTACCTTACCATAAGCAAGGGATGGACTCAAGCTCAGGATGGGAATGGACTGGTCCGGATCTAGCCTTGGATCTGACCCTATGGTTTTAAGGCCAATTTTAAGTGCCACGGGCCGACCTATTTTAACTTGGTGTAATTGATTCTGATAATATGGGTCGGCCTTAACTTATTTTGAATAGATAATTTATTTGTTGATTTGTTTATATAAATTTGTATAAAGTAGTGCCCTATAATCATTAGATTATCTCCAATAAATTTTGGTATATTTTGCTAAAATGTTAAGGTGCAAACATGGTGTTTTAGTTATAAGGTCTGGCTTTTGACATATGTCGCACATATATAAATTCATGCTAATGTATAGAAAGTAGTTGCCGGTTATACTAAATCTTTTTCAACCAATGAGCCAAATTTTCTAAAAATTTAAAGAGTGAAAGCGATGTTTTACTTTTAAGGTCCGGTTTGGACATGGGGCCCATGTATAAATCTGGCCCTCACCAATCTACACAAAGTAGCTAAAATTATTATATTGAGTCACTAGCAATAAATTTCAGTTGATTTCACTAAAATTTTAAGGTGTGAACACGAGGTTTTAATTTTAGGGTCCAACCTTTTAACATAACACATATGTAGCTATACTAATTTCTCTATATACTAGCAGTTGGCCCGTGCGTTGCTACGGACACAAAATGTTGCGGGCGGGAGCTCGGAGGGGGGGAGGGAGGGGTCGGTCGGACGACAGACCAACGTAAACAAAGGGGGTTGAAACACTACGAACTTTAAAAAATACTCCCTTTGTTCCAGAAAGAGTGTCATCCACCTTGATTTCAGTGCACAATAAATCGTTCGTCAGGCCGATATATTTTGAATAAGACGAACGATTTACCGTGCACTAAAATCAAGGCGGACGACACTCTTGCCCAGGACAGAGGGAGCAGAGATTGTGTCATTATCCGTTACTTCTGACCTATCTCCATTCACTGCCTTCCAGATAACATATATGTAGAGGTGTAATCGGATCGAATACGGACGGATATAGCTGATACCGTATTTGTTTTCATATTTTTTCTTCGGATGCGGATCGGATACGGATACTGATCAAATGTGTCGGATAAGACTTGAATGGTTATCGACATCATATTTATCAAATTTTGAGTACTCGGATACGGATACAGATCGAATACTAAATGTTTGGACTCGAATACGGATCGGATTTTAACCCTTCTAAACGGATCGGAACTCGAATACGGATGGATAATATCCGTACCATTTACACCCCTACATATATGATATGACATACTGTTTATCAGTGCTTTTTTAGCACTAATTGTTCAATAAAAGGTGCAGGAAGTGCTACGAAATATGGTCGCTTTGCTTCATAAAATAGAAGTATCGTTCAGTGCTTAGCCTCTGCCCCACCAAAAAAGGCTTCTGTTGCACGATGTAACTAACATAACAATGCACAAAATTGCCAATGCGACGGAAACGGTAAAACTCGTACCAGGTATTTACAAAGTTGGGCATGTCACATTTTTCAACCGATTTAAATTATCCTACCACCAAACTTTTTTCTACATCGCCTACAGTCTTACTGCAAAAAACACTCATGGGAATTCACTTGTTGCAGTCTTCAAGGAAAGATGCAGGGATTTCCTGCAATAAAGCCATTTTCGACGCACGCCCAAACTGTAAAAATGTTACAGTCTAAGCACACAATACTTTAACATAAAACATGAAGATAACAGCAACAAAATGGAGAGGCTTTCTCCTACTTCTCTCTGATGGTTTTATGGTCTGGGCACCTTATGCTCAACTGTAATTCATGTATGACAAAAAAGGGTTTCTGCATATCATATACTTTATACGCCCGTGTTCTGTTGAAGCGTCAAATTCTAGAGAAATATAGAAAGTAAAGTCAGAGAAGAGAAGTATACACACTAATATCTGAAAAGCATGAGACCTAGATATAATAGGTGGGCAATAAGGTCATGTTGTCTTACCCAAGGATGAGTCTTTGTGCGGACTGTGAACCTAGCTACAAACAGGCAGGCAACAGCGACAACTGATGGTAGGTAGCTTATGCAGTCATAGTCCCGAAAGCTCAATTCTGCAAGATAGCTGCACAATGACACCAGTTTTTTGCTGCATGTGCGCTGAACTTTTAAGGGAAAAATATATTTATCAAAAGAAGACCATGCTTCTTCCCCTGCTTATGCACAGATCATATGCCATTGCACTCTGCACTTGCCTCAATGCACAGCACTTGCCATGGCAGCTAGCAGTCTAGCGCATTTCCATGACCTACTGATATTTTAGGATTGGTGACGGTAATCTTGGCAGTCCATAAGGAAGGCGATGCTCCCATTCCATTGTTGATGATAGATATCAATTGGTCACCTACTTGCGTGCCTCGTTGCCCATACACGCTTGTTCCCCAAATTGCTAGTCCTTTGAGTTGTTCGATAAATGTAAAATGTCTAGGTGGTCTTCTTTATCTCTGATTCTATACAATGGCCTCCTATTAGCTTGCTATGTATCTCTTGGGTCACCCTAACCATCTTGCATTTATTTCAAGTGTGTGTATGGTGTTATCAGAAATGAATTATTGATCCGTTCTTACTTCTTCTATACCGTCTGAAATGTGATGCCTACCTTCAGTTTGTAAGGCTTTATCTGAAATCTGAATGAACTCTGAAGACTGATAACCAACATATGCATTAACATTGCAATGGTTTGCCATAATAAGAAAATTCATTGTGTTTTGTGTTTATGCAAAGTTGCAAACAGTACTGGTGTAAAGTACAGAGCCTATCCAGTCCCAGCTCAGCCAGAAGTACTGCCCTTTTTACGAATATGACATGATGCCATAACATTATATTTATCCTAAGCATTATAGCTCTATTTTTCTAAGAGTTCAGCTTATGATTTTGAATCAGCAAATCTGATGGCAGGGCGCAGTTGCTGCGCCTAGGTTTCTAGTCATCTAGGATCACACATTCGCAGACCTAATCAACTGAAGTCGAACACTACCCAGACGAAAGCGCAGCCGATAGATACTCAACTCCAGCGACCGGAGGTACCGGTCGATGCCCTCGAGGTATGGCCTGACCACCGCCTGCGCTGCTTCAGCTTCGGGCCTCCTCGCCTCCAGCGGGCGGCCCACGTCTGCCCCGCGCGCAGCGTCCTCTATCATGCCAGCTCAGGCTGATGACATGTAGAACCAATAAAAGGCGTATTTGAGCATTTCGTATTTGTAATCAGTTAACGTATTGTAAGAAGTAGAGTTGGGCCACGGGTCACATGAGTGCGCTTATAAGCCGCTGAACTGTAATGTGAGAACGGAACTCATCTTGATAAACACGAAATAGAAACTAAGGGCGTCAGGGTTCATCGCCCGGTCCTCGTACGATCGAATTCACTTGTGCTATCTCACATCGTTGTGTCGATCGGCAACGGCCATGGGGGCATAACAGTGGTATCAGATACGTCGATCTTCGGTGTGGGGGGCGCTGGAAGCAGATCGGTGGCGAAGGCGGAGGAAACCATCAACTTGCGCGATCTGGAAGTGGGTGGTGGCGGTGAGTTCCTACTTCCAGATCTGGGTGTGGGGGCGGTGTTCTTCTGTTCCTGTTGAGCGGGGATTTCGTCACCACAGCGCCTCCCAAGCCATCGATCCAGACCCAGATGGTGCTTGAACAGATGAAGTACGGCAAAACAGTATGGAGGAAAAGTTGGATCGTATTTTGTCCTCGCTGGATGAAGCGCCCCAGTTTCCATAATGGGACTAAAATGTGCTTTATTACCATCCCAGGGTTTGGTAATCATATTCTTACATCAGAGTGATATAGATCCGCCCTAACGGGTCGGACAGCAAAGGGGCGCAGCCCTAAATCTAAGCAGCGGAATATAAAACGTAGGCCCAAGCTTCCACACGTCACGGTTGGGAAGTAGGTCGTAGCCCTAATCGCTTCCATACATGGTGACTTCATCGTCTCCACTGGAAAAACATCAACAAAGAAAGGCTGAGTACATACGTACTCAACAAGCCTACCTTCCTCTATAAGGAGTAGGGGTGTAGCTATATCTACATGCAAGTCATATCTGGAGTTCAGGAAGTTTTGCTTAAAAGCATTTTGTATGCAGGGTTTGATCTAGTCTAACAAGTTTTAGTCATTCAGAAAACAGGGTTTTTCTCAAAAGGGGTGCCACTGGACTTGCCGGTCCACATGGCCAATGACTTTCCAGCCATCACACTTTCCACAGGGTTCTATTCCCGTAGATTAGCGTCTACCCAAAAACCACTTTGTTCCCAACCCAAAACCAAACCAATTCCAACCATTTTTAGTTTATGAAAAGTGCTAATTGAAGAACCAAGCCGTAACTCATCCATATCAGTGGACTCGGACTATTCGAATAGGTTTTACTCTGATCAGAGGTTGTACTAATTCCCACAAGTTGGACTCAGCGACACTTACGGCCAAATAAGCGTCCGAATTCCAAACTAAGCCGTTGCCTTTGTTTCATCACCTCAATACTTTAGAGGTTCGGGCCACCGAGCCGCACCTGGTGTCCCTCGACACCCCCTCGGCACACAACCCTTTCCCTTGCCCCTTGTGTGCCAACACAGAAGCTACTAGGCTATCCACTCCGGCTCGGGCCTAGCCAATGCCTCATACAGAGCGAGTGGTTGTACTAAAAGAGTTAGGCAAGATGAAAATCAACGCGATCCTTACAGAGCTCAGGTAGAACCATTCCCAACACCTTACATTGCTCGACACCGCGAGCATCCACCTACCTGGTCATCTCCACGAAGACCGGGACCTGGGTAACCGCGGGTTGCTAAGTTACCGTTCATACCCTGCCCTTTAATGGCGTATCCCGACCCGTGGGTCGTTTGCCGGGGTTCTTCCCCATTTTATTTCAAAACATGCACACACCCATCCTCATTCCCAAACCCATCAAATTTCACAACCATAATCCTAACTTAACATCAAGATTATGATAAATATAATTAAGTGAGCGATCCCACCTATGCGCACTACATCTAAAATAGGCTTAGATGGCTGTGTATTTGTAGGGTTACCTTAGCAAGCAAAACATGTAAGTTTTTATGTGACTATCAGGCCAAGGGTTATGGTTGTAAAACATAGAAATTTTATGCATCAAGTGGGGATTCTAGTGGGCTTGCCATATGCCTTGTTGAAGCGGTTGATTCATCAAGTGCTGGGCGTAGGGAGCGCTGACCGTCGCGTAGTACACCGCGAGGGGCAGGCCGAACGGATTCTCTGGTGTATCCTACGTGCACAAACAAGAAAATGCACAACACATCGAGGCATAACATGAGCTCATTATTAGGGTGTGTTGGGAATAATAGGATGTTTGGCTAGGATATGAGCCATTTGTTGGTGGTGCTTACCAACGGTGTTGGTTTTGATAGGATGTCAGATGCAGCATGTTGGGCTGTGAGCTGCCGGCCACGTTGGCGTTTACGGTAGCGGGGATTGCGATAACGCCAAGGAAAGGGAAGTGGCTGGCTATGGCGGAAACAGAAACGATGAGATGGTGGCTGCATGACAATGTTGGGGTAAAGGTCTTTTTGTGAGATAGACGGGATGGAAATCAATGGAAAAGGTATTCAGATGATTTTTTGGGTGGAGGAAAGTTTTTTTGTGAAATAGAATCAATATTCAGATGATTTTCGGTATCGTCATCATCTGAATTAGAATTGGAAGGATCAAGGCAAGGATCTTTTGAGTTGCTAGAGAGTACGAGGTCAATGGCATCACACCAGGCACACAAACTTATGTGGGACCAGTGTGAAGCACTGACTGGGAGTAGGACGCGTCATGGTGGCATGGCGGTGTCTTCCGGCCAGGGGAGAAGATTATGTGGAGTGTACGGATGGATAGGTCTTGATTTTAGATGAATTTAGGCGCAAGAATCACCCAAATCGGAGTCCAAACGGAGAACATATAGGCTTTTTAGTGGCTAGGGGGCAGATTTAGACTTTTCCGGAAAGTTAAAGGGCGGATAACGAACTTTTCTTGTGACCTGGCCCGCGGGAAAAGAGAACCTGGGCCGAAGGGCTTTCGGCCTCGCGCAGCCGGCCCAGTGGGGCAGGGACGGCGCGGCCAACGCTGTTGGCCAGGCCCACGCGTCAGCGTCCGCGGGAGGGCGACGGTGCCGGTTCGGTCGAACCGGGAAGCGGCGGACCGAGCCGCCGGCGGTGGTTCGCCGCCGTCTGGCCGGTTCTGGCGATGAGGTCTTGGGTGCGAGCACCGGGGCGACGGTGCGGACGCGGTGACGGGGTCGGGAGTGGGAGATGGTGGCCGGAGGTGGGGTCTCCACGGTGTGACGGCGCGGGTGCGCACGGCGGCGAGGGAGGCGCACATCGCGGTGGCTCTGGTGGGAGGAGAAAGGACGGGGCGAGGTGCCGGAGGGGCAGAGGAGTGTGTGGAGGACCTCTTGGCATGGTTAATCGAGCTCTGGTGGTCGGGGGGGGGAGAACTTTGATGGCGGGGCGGAGCTCGTGGTGGGGGGTAGCGCACCGGAGCGGAGAGAGGAGGAGGGGGGCGAAGGGCTGCCGGTGACCCGCGTCTAACGACGCCCGAGTGGCTCGGGGTAGTCGACCGAGTCGGGGGGCACGGCGGTGAGGGGAGGGAAGGGCGGAGAGCGGCGAGCGGCGGCGAGGGGCTTTTATAGCCGGGGAGGGGGAATGGCGCCAGCGGTGGCGCAGAGCGCGGCGCGGGGCCAGGGCGGCTCTGTGCTGCTGGCGAGGCGCGGCAGAGGTGGCTGCCTAATGCGGCGGCAAGGTGACCGCGCACTGCATCGGCGAGGTGGGGACGACGATGGGGACCGGGCGGCGCAGCGTTCGGCCGAGGGGAGCAAGGCGACGGGGCGCTGGGGTGTTGAGGTGGGGTCGGCGCGGCAGACGGTGGCGGGGCCGGCGGCGGGCCAGGGTGGCACGTGGCGTCGACTCGGCGCATGTGGCGCGCGTACCCTACGCGTGGCGGGGAAGAGGACAAGGGGAGGAGGGAGGGGGACTGACGGGCGAGGCCCGCTTGTCGGTGAGGGAGGAAGGCGCGGCGGGGTTGGGCCCAGGCGGCAATGAGAGGAGGCGGCAGCAGGCCGGCGCTGGCGGGCCGCGGGTAGTGGGCCGGTAGGCAGGCCAGGTGGGGGAGGGGGGTTGGGCTGGCGGGAGAGGAAGTTGGCCCAAGAAGGCTTTCTTCTTTTCCTTTTCTGGATCTTAGATTTGAATTTGGAGAGGATTTTGGGGGAGGGGGGTTTATGTGGAGAAATTTGGTGGTGTCATTTGGAGAGATTGTTTGGGATGTGTAGAGATTTTTGTTGAACTCATATTAACACTCATGACAAACAAACAAACAAGTTTTGCGAAAAACGATTTTGAATTAGGGAGAGGTTAGAAAAAAAATTCGGGGCCTAATTTTCGGGATGTTATAGTGGATTTCCTTTCTCATCGAGTGGATGCGGCAGTAATGGCGCAACACAAGATGCAGGCTCAGATTGATCTTAATACGGATGCGATCAATCAGACGATGATGGAGCAGCAACAATTAGCTGCTCAAGTGGAAGCTAACGGCAAGGCCATCTCTGAATCACTCTGGAGAGGATGGTGCGCGGGATGGAGGACATACCTGATGCAGCTTCTCAGGCGTCGGATCCACCAGAGTCACCTCGTCACGGTGGGCGTGGATGTCCTGGCGAGATGCACGCCAACCGCTCGACGTTTGGACGCTCTCAGGGCCACGACGGTCCCAGTGGGTATGGTCACTCTCATCTTCCTAAACTCACTTTTCCCAAGTTCGATGGTACTAGTCCTAAGATCTGGGTTGACAAGTGTGAAGATTATTTTCGCATCTTTAGCATTAAAGAGTCTATGTGGGTAATGGCTGCCTCCTTGCACATGGAGGGGAATGCTGCCAAGTGGTTTCAGGTATTCAAAGTTCAGCATCGCGTGACCACTTGGAAGCAGTTCGTGGATGCAGTGACAGAAAAATTTGGCATATATGAATATCGTGATGCTCTGAATGATCTCCTTGATCTTAAGCAGACAGGTACCGTCGAGGACTATGTTGCTGCATTTGAGGATCTGGAGTATCAGATTTCTCTGCATAATATGGGGTTAGATGCAGTATACTTTGTGTCTCAGTTCATCAAGGGCCTGAAACCTGAATTACGGTACGGTGTATATGCTCAAGTACCTGATACAATGGAGAGGGCAGTCATGCTAGCAAAAATTCAGCAGCAGCTGCAAGAGAAATCTAAGAACAAGGCTTTGAAGTCCAGTGCCCCAGGCAGGTCCTTCACTCCCACTCCAGTTCCATCAACTGGGAAACCGCAGTACAATCCTGCTTTGGCTAAGGAGCGGCAACTGCGTGACTTTCGACGGTCCAACGGGTTATGCTACTATTGTGGTGACAAATATGATTCCACCCATTTGGACAAATCTGCTCAGCGTCCTAAACAACACCTCAATGCTTTGGTGGTTAATGAGTTGGACACACCCTTGACAGATGAAGTGTTAAATCAGTTAGCGGTGGAAGACAGTTTAGCTGAAGAATTCTGCTCCCTCTCTCTAAATGCTTTGGCAGGCACAGATAATGGGTCTTGTATGAAAATCAGAGCATTAGTACAGAACAAGGTCATGCTTATTTTGATTGATAGTGGCAGCTCTCACAGTTTTGTTAGCAGTCACTTTCTGCGTCAAGTGCCTTGTCAGACCTCTTCAGTATTCCCCAGTAGAGTGAAGTTAGCAAATGGTGATGAACTTATAACTGATCAGGTGGTCTCTCAATTGGAATGGTGGTGCCAAGGGCATACATTTTGCACTGAAATGAAAGTACTTCCTTTGGGCTCTTATGATGCAATCTTGGGCTATGATTGGTTAGAATCTCACAGTCCTATGGAATGTCATTGGAAAGATAGAACACTGTCATTCATGCATCAAGAGACAAAGATTACTTTGCAGGGTATTCTTCCTGTTCCATTGCAGGTGACTGAGATTACCGTAGAACAGTTGTGGAAGTGTTGCAAGGGAAATGATGTTTGGGCTTGTGCAGTAGTTCAATCTTCAGAGAATGCACCAGTAGCTGCTATTCCTAAAGAAATTTCTCAGTTATTACAAGGATTTCAGGATGTTTTTACTGAACCAACTTCACTACCTCCTCATTGGTGCTACGACCATACTATTCCTCTCATTCCTGGTGCGACACCGGTGAATTCTGGACCTTATCGTTATTCTCCATTACATAAAGATGAGATTGAGCGTCAGGTCAAAGTTCTATTAGAACAGGGTTGGATTGTGCACAGTAATAGCCCATTTGCCTCTCCAGTCTTGTTAGTGCAAAAGAAGGATGGCACTTAGCGTCTATGTGTGGATTATAGGCGCCTGAACACTCTAACAATTAAAAACAGATTTCCTATACCTCTAGTGGAAGAAATCCTGGATGAGTTAGCCGGCTCCATGTTCTTCACTAAATTGGATTTGACTGCTGGATACCATCAAGTGAGAATGGATCCTGCTGATGAGCACAAGACTGCATTTAAGACACACCATGGGCATTATCATTTCAGAGTGATGCCATTTGGCTCACAAATGCCCCAGCTACTTTTCAGTGTCTCATGAATGATGTTCTTAGCCCCTTTCTTCGTAAGTTTGTCATAATCTTTATGGATGACATTCTAGTATACAGTCCTTCTCTAGCACAACATGACCAGCATCTCAAGGCTGTCCTGGAACAGTTACGTAAACATCAGTTTTATCTGAAGCAGCGCAAGTGTTCTTTTGCTCAACCTCAGATTGAGTACTTGGGCCACATTATTTCAAAGTAGGGGATAGCAACAGCAAAGACAACTGCCATGCAAAACTGGCCTACTCCTACTTCTATCACAGAGCTGAGAGGTTTTTTGGGCCTCACTAATTATTACAGGAGGTTCATAAAGGGGTATGGAATATTGGCTAGACCTTTGACACAATTGCTCAAGAAAAACTCATTTCTCTGGACTGATCAATCTCAAGCGGCCTTTATTGCACTGAAACTGGCTATGCAACAAGCCCCTGTTTTAGCTTTGCCCGTCTTTCAGTTAACATTTGTTGTAGAAACGGATGCCTGTGCTCTGGGAGTTGGTGCTGTTCTGTTACAAAATGAGAGGCCCATTGCCTTTTTGAGTAAACCATTGGGTGAGCGCCATTGGTACCTCTCCATTTATGAGAAGGAGTTCTTGGCATTGATTATGGCTGTAGAAAGGTGGTGTTCTTATTTGCAACGGAATGAATTTGTGATCAGAACTGACCATCGCAGCCTTGCATTCTTATCTGAGCAGAATTTGCACTCTGAATTGCAACGTAAAGCTATGGCCCGGTTGATGGGGTTGCAGTTCAAAATTGTCTATCGAAAAGGCAAGGAGAGCATTGCTGCTGATGCTCTTTCCCGTGTAGCACATTTATTTGCTTTACAAGCAGTATATGTGGTGCAGCCTACCTGGGTTCAGGAAGTGGCTAACTCTTATGTGACTGACTCTAAAGCACAGCAATTGCTTGCAAAATTAGTTGTTTCCAGTCCTGATTCTCAAGGGTTTGAGTTAGTTGATGGCATTATCAAGCACCAAGGCCTAATCTGGGTTGGCACAAATTCTGCCCTGCGCACAAAAATTATTGCTGCTCTTCATTCTTCTCCGATTGGTGGGCATTCTGGGTCTAAAGCAACATATTATCGCTTGAAACACATGTTTTTCTGGAAGGGCCTTGTAATGCCCCGAAATTCGACCCCAATAAATTGTCCTCTAATCTCTCGTCTAGCTTCAAAATAAATTTCAAAAATTTGTTTGAGTGCAAATGTACAGTTTTGAGCTCACCTAAAATCATCTCAAGCTCCTCAAATATCTCTGAAAAATATCCTCTCAAACCTTTCCCAAAATATTTCTCAAATCTTCTCCATCAAAATCCATTCAAATTCTTTGTCCAAATCCAAATCTGAAAAATGGAGAATCCTCTCTCTTTCTCACTTGGGCCGAAACCCACTTCCCCCCTCTCTCGGCCCACCTCCCCGTGGCCCAACTCCCTCTCCCCCTTTCCCACGTGGGCCTCGCCACCCCCCCGGCCCGCTTCGCCCTCTCCTTCCCCGGGCCCAAGACGACAGCCCAGCTGGCCATCGTCTTCCTCCCCCCTGTTCCTTCCCTGCCGCTTGGCCACCGTGCCATCCGCGCGCCGCGCACGCCGCGCCGTCCGCGCTTGCGCCCTGCCGCTACGCGCCATGCGCGCGGACCCCTACCACACTCCACCACCTCACTGCGCCTCGCCGGGCCCCTACATGACGCCGCCCGGTCTCGCCAGCACGCGCACTCCAGCTGCCCACCGCGTGCAATAAAAGAGGCCGAGCTCCTCCACCCCGCGCCGCTCCTCCTCCCTGCTCCCACTGGTGCCGCCCGCGCCGCTCGCCTCGACGAGCCGCGCCGACGCTGCCTCCTCCATCCCGAGCTCTCCCTCCCCGCGCTGCTCTTTCCCTCTCGCCTCGGCCGGCTTCGGTTCACCTTGGCTCGGAGCCGCCCGACGCGAGCATCCTTTCCCCCTGCTCCACTCGCGCCGCCCGCGCCGCTCGCCCGTGCGACGAGCCGCGCCGACGTCGCCCTCCTTCCTACACGGCTCTACGTCGCGCGCCGCCCCGGTGAACGCCGCGGACGCCAAACCCCGTGCCACTCCGTGTCGCTCACCTCCATTGAACGCCGCCGGCGCGCACGCAAGCAATACACCACCTACCGGCCACCATAGACCGATTCCCTCAGCATGGAGCACCCAACCACCACCCTCCACCGTCTTCCGACCTCAATCGACTCCTCCGTCGCTCTTGCCGCGCTCTCCGCGTACGCCCGCGGCCATGGCCGCCAGCGTCCGTGGGCGCCCCCGCTCCGCGCCCCTCCTCCTGCTCGGAGCGCCTCGGACGGACTCGCCTTGTCGCCCTCGTCGCGCCGGTGCCCTCGGCCCGACGAGCGGAGACCGGGAGCGCCACCTCCGGCGTGCCCCGGCGAGCTCCTGCGTCTGGCGACGGCGTCGGGAGCTGGCCGAAGCCGTCTGGCTCCCGTGCGCCCGAGCCGGCTTGCCTCCCTGCCTGCTGCGCCAGTTGGGCCGGCCCAACAGGCCCCCTGGTGCGCGTGGGCCAAGGGAAAGGCCAGGCCGATGTGGAAAAGAGGAAAGAAAAGAAGAAAAAGGAGAAGGCCCGGTGGGCCAAATGTTCTCCCTCGGCCCAGATCCATTTCCTACTCGGGCCAGAACCAGAGTTTGCCACCAAAGTCTGTTCCACCCCCCTGAGCTATCCAGGAAGCTCCAATCTACCCCCCTGTCACGAAACGTTCCATATCTCTTCCGTTCTAGCTCCGATTTATGTGATTCTTGCACCTAAATTCTCTGAAAATCAAGCTCTATCTATTCACGTACTTTTCATAATATTTCCACACACTCCGCCGACCACGACACCTGAAGACTCACGGTCTACGTCATTTTGGGTCGACCCGCGACGACGGGACTAGGGCACCTGTGGCAAGCCACTTGTGCGTTAGTTCCGCCCTCGCCGATCGGTTCACTGAAGACCCGGTTTGGTTGAACCGAACCGGACAGTTGTCAAACTCTACCCCTGTCCCCGTAATGCGGACGACAGGAGGGGATGGTTGGCACCGCCCGAGTTCGTCGTTCTCTCCCTCACCGCGATGTAAGCCCATCGCGCTGCGAGAGTAGACCGAGCCCAACCGGAAGGAAGAGTTGGACCGCACGCGCCAGAGTTGGCCCGTGTCGTCTTTCCCTTCTTCCAAAATTTATCTTTATTGCCGACATGCTGCCCTCGTGCTGCCGGAAAATCCGTCTCATGGGCTCGGCATGGATGGCTCTAAAGATCAAACTCTTGATATCTAAAAGGGGGGCCAAACGTGCCATTTACCCGTTTGACTCCCGTTCTGATCACATGCAAAACCATAAGGATATCTTTAGCTCCACAAAACCCATATCATGACGAGCTCAGATTGTACCTTGATTTGGTGTGTTTTGCTTGTCTGTACGTGTAGGCTTTCGCGGAGAGCCGCTCGGTTCCGTCTCTGAAATGGTTGATTCAGAGACCGGGACAGGAGTTTAATGGTGTAACGACCGTCGTACCGGCTACCTCGGCGAATGAAGGCAAGTCCACTGGAATCCTCACTTGATGCATAAATTACCCATGTTTTTATATACACATCCTATTGCCTTGTAAAACAAGAAAACTTGCATGTTTTGCTGGCTAAGGTAAAACATAGTAGGATATAGCCTCCCGAGCCACTTTAGATGTAGTGCGCTTAGGTGGATCGCTCACTCAATTATATACATTAATCTTGATGAAAATGATGGGAATATGATGGTGGGTATGGGCGGTTGTTTTTCAGTAAAACATAGGGTAAGACCCTGGCAGACGACTTCGGTTGTTGAAGCCATTTACGGGGTGGAAACCTGGTCCTTGTTGTGAGGACTGGGCTGGTGTTGCTCATGCGTGAGCATTGTGGGAGTTCCACCCTGAAGGACCGAGTTGACGTTTCATCTTGCCTAACTCATCTAGCGCAACCACTCGAGGTTGTATGCGGCAACCCTCGGTTAGAACCCGCTTTGGACGAACCAGGCGTAAGCCGGTGTGCTGGGATGCATGAGAGATTGGGTGGATGGGCGCGGTTGCATGGCTGCGGTCAGGGGTCAACAGTCGCGTGGCTGCGGGTCTGAGCGACAGGTGGGCCCGTACTCTCTCATGGCTGAAGTCTGGGGAGCGCCTTGCGGGGGAAAAACCGGCGAGCGGAAAGGGGCTCACTGATCATGAGTGCCTGGACCAAACTTGTGGGTAAAGTGTGCACCTCTGGCCAGAGTATAACTAAATCTATCATGATAGTCCGCTGTCCACTGGTATGGACAAACGAGTTACGGCTTGGTTTCTGAACTAGCTTCTTATAAAAATATGGTTTCGGGATGGGATCAAAATGATGGTTTTGAGGCAGCTGCGGTTGCCGAGGAGGTGTGTGTGGAAAATGTGATGGCATGCGTGCCACGAGCCGCGATGGACCGGCAAGTCCAGTGGCAACCTCTTTTGGGATAAAGATGTTTTCTCAATTAAAACTGAGAACTAAGGAACCCTGCATATCAAATGTTTTACTGCAAATTTACCTTCAGCTCCAGATATATCTTGCATGTAATGATAGCTTATATCCCCCTTCCTATGGAAGAATGTGGACTTGCGGAGTACGTATGTACTCACCCTTGCTTTGTTGTTGGTTTACAGAGCAAAGAAGATCTTGGACGTGTGAGGGTTACGGCCTGCTTCCCAACTGTGTGTTGTGGGAAAGTATGGGTCGCGCTTTAAAGTTTTCCGCTGCAGTGTTTTTCGGGCTGCGCCCCGTTTGGTCTGTCCCGTTAGGGCGGATCTGTATACATCTGATGTACAAATGTGATTACCATAACTCCTGGGAATGGTAATAATACACATTTTAGTCCTGCTTAAGGGCTGGGACGCTTCAGGCCTCCGTCGTGATGTGGAGTTTGTGCAGCAGTGTCAAATATGCCAGCAGGCTAAACATGAATTAATTCATCCTCCCGGGCTTCTTCAGCCTCTTCCTGTGCCTGATGGAGCTTGGAAGGATCTAACTATGGATTTCATTGAAGGATTACCCAAATCTGAAGCTTATAATACCATTTTGGTGGTGGTGGATCGCTTTACAAAGGTAGCTCACTTTCTACCTCTCAAACACCCTTTTACTGCATCACAAGTGGCTCGGATCTTTTTGGACAACATCGTTAAACTTCATGGGGTGCCAACTTCCATTGTCTCGGACCGAGATCATATTTTTCTCAGTCATTTCTGGAAAGAGCTCTTTCAGTTGCTCGGTACTAAACTGATGCCTAGTACAACGTACCATCCTCAAACTGATGGACAATCTGAGCGAGTAAATCAGTGTCTTGAGATGTATCTTCGTTGTGCGATAGCTGATTCTCCTGCTGATTGGAAATCATGGTTATCACTAGCAGAATTCTGGTATAATTCCAGCCATCATTCTACTCTTGGGTGTTCACCATTTAAAGCTTTATATGGCTATGATCTGAATGGAGGTGAGTTTCCTGATCTCTCACAGACTACCAACTCTTCTGTGCGGGACATGTTGCAGTTCAGACAGGCTCATCTTAAGTCACTGAAGGCACACCTGCTAGCTGCTCAAAATAGAATGAAACAACAGGCAGACAAAAAGAGAGTTCCTCGTGAGTTCCAAGTGAATGAACAAGTCCTTTTGAAGCTGCAACCATATGCTCAAACACCAGTGGTGAACCGTCCTTTTCCTAAGCTTGCTTTCAAGTATTTTGGACCCTACCGTATGCTGGAACGAATTGGCACTTCAGCGTACAAATTGCAGTTACCAGAAGGAGCTCTTATTCACCCAGTCTTCCATGTCTTGCAGCTTAAGCCATTCACTGCGGATTACTCTCCGGTGTATTCTGAGATTACTAAATTTGCTGAGCTTGATACAGCGGATGTTCTTCCAGAAAGTATCCCTTGATCGGAGGTTGGTCAAGAAGGGTGGGCAGGCCATCACTCAAGTGCTGATCAAGTGGACGCATCTACCGGCTTCATCAGCAACCTGGGAGGACTACAACGTGGTGAAGGAGCGTTTTCCGGGTGTTGTTGCTTGGGCCCAAGCAAGATCTTCGGCGGGGAGGGGGGGTGGGTGGGTGGTGTCATGCCAGCTCAGGCTGATGACATGGAGAACCAATGGAAGGCATATTTGAGCATTTCGTATTTGTAATCAGTTAACGTATTGTAAGAAGTAGAGTTGGGCCATGGGTCACATGAGTGCGCTTATAAGCCACTGAACTGTAATGCGAGAACGGAACTCATCTTGATAAACACAAAATAGAAACTAAGGGCGTCAGGGTTCATCGCCGATCGAATTCACTTGTGCTATCTCACGTCGTTGTGTCGATCGGCAACGGCCATGGGGGCATAACATCCTCGGCCTCCCGCTGCCGCTTCATCGCCTCCGGCTTCGACGGCCGCGGTGCCGAACCGCGATTCGTGTTCGGTGGACGAGAGTTCGGCTAGGGCCTTGCTCTTCCCCTTCGCGCTATGGCCGGCATGCCTCCTTCTCCATCAGCATCACCGCCGCCTCCTCGCCGGCCTCCTCCCTTCCGCGGTCGCCGCCTCCTCTCGTGCTTCCTCCTCCCCAACGGCCTCCTCCCTACCGCGGTCGCCGCCTCCTCTCGTGCCTCCTCTTCCCCGCCGGTCCTGCCATGGCCGCCGCCGGTCATGGGGGCTGGATCCGTGCCGCGCGCGCCCTGCCATGGGGCGGGCTAGGGCCGAGCGGTGGCAGGGCGAGTGGGAGGCGGCTGCAGCCCAGCGACGGGGAGGCAGGGGCGCGCGGCAACAGGGCCGGTCACGTGCAAGGTGGTGGCTGCAGGCTGCAGGTGCGGGGTGGGAGGCGGCGCGGGGGTCCTGACCGTCGGTGGAAGGTGGAGGCGCGGGGTGGGAGCGTGCGGGAGGGAGAGCCGACACGGACGACAGACTGAGCGTAAACTTTTTAGGGGACATTTGGCTACCGGCGGGATGAGGATAGGGATGGGGAAATCCTATCCCATCTCCTCATCTATTCTCTATCCCATACTATTTATACTCACAAATATTTTCCAATCCCACTATCCAAACACGGTATAAAACTTATCCCACCCTCTATTTCCCTATCCCACTCCATATTTTCCAATCCCTATCCCAATCCAAACACCACCTTAGGAGCAGAGATATGGCTGTGCGAAGGAAATAGAGTTTGGGTCGATCCATGTTATCCACCGGGTCAAAAGGTGCCGGCTCTATTGGCCTATTTACTGTTTTGGCCGGCCCTAGTGGCCCATTATTGGCCTTGCTCTGGTGGGTCGGATCAACTACCCAATGGGCCGACCTAACCCAATCGCATCTCTAGATTCAGCGTATATATACAGTCGGTTGTTGGTTCCACTAGTACTGAAGTGGCAAGTAGGACCGGTGCAAGAACCCCCTTTAGGAGCAGTGGCAGAAAAACGTTTCTACGGCAGTGTTTCTGCTATCTCGTGTCAGTAGGTTGAAACCGTTCCTCCTATACCATAGCAGGAACGGTCCATGTGTTCAGCCGTTCCTGCTATTAGTTTCCACCGTTCCTGCTATACTAACAGTTGCAATCATCCACCATTTCTGCTATACTAATAGCAGGAACGGTAGATTATTCCAACCGTTCCTACTAACGAATTAAAAATATATAAAAAAACAACGGCAGTAGCACCATGCCGCGCCGGCCGCCCCGCTCAGCTCGACGTTTCACCGGCCGCCGTGGTCACCAACGCACAGTGCCAGCCGCCCTGCGTTGCCGATGCGTGGTGCTGGCCATGCCCGTACATGATGCAGACATGCCCGCGCGCTGGGTGCTGCTGCATATTGGCCACCTAGCTGCTGCTGCATCTTGGACACACCATACTGCGCGAGAGAGCTCAAATTGGAGAAGAAGAATAAAAAGATATAGAACTCAGTACTCAGCAGAAGGGAAAAATAAAGAGAGGGAGACCGTGGTGCAGTCTTACGTACACGGACGCTCGGCGATGGGGGACGCGGCGGCGCGGTGACGCTTGGGGAGGATCGAGAGAAGGGACGAAGGCATGCGCTGGAGTTGTTGTCGAGGATGAAGAACAGCGACGGTGCTCGATCTCAGCAGCGGTCGGTGAGGATGGCGGCAGAAATGGCGCGCTGAAAATTTCGGCAGGACTTAGAATTTTTCGCCTTTCCTACGCCCGCGCCCGTGCTTATATGGGTGAAAACTTTAGTAGGAACGGTTGATATTATCCACCGTTTCTACTGTAGGTTTAGCAGGAACGGTGGACCTAGATTTAGTTGGAACAATACAGGTTTCTTTTATAATTTTCATTTCAAATAAAACACATTGCACAAACCCACATTTTACATTTACTTTTATCTTTTTTTTCACATATCTTACCTTTACTTTTATAGGTACCTTTGTATAGTATGTTTATTGGTCTAGGTACCTTATTTACATTTTTATGTGAAAACTAGAATATTTTATGAGTCTAATTGCATTTTTGGTGATTTACTATGGAAAAAACTAATAACACACAGATAGCCTAAAAAGTTCACGATATTTAGCGGAGGGGCAACATATGTCCACAACATATGTCCACTTAGCCTCCTCAAAAAAGTTTAGACAAAAAACTCCACAGGATGCCGCGTTTCTTTCATACGTCTTCCACGCCTTGTGTGCATTACGTATGAAATTACTCTCACCATCCAACTTTCAACAAGATCACTAGTTTGCTTCACCAGATTCACATGTGGACTCGAGGTTACCCTAGTATAGTATGATTATTGGTCTCGGTACCTTATTTGCAATTTTCTGTGAAAACTAGAATATTTTATGAGTTTAATTGCATTTTCCATGATTTACCATAGAAAAAAATTAATAATACAAAGATAGCCTCACAAATTCACGATATTTGGCGGAGGGACAACATATGTACACGTAGCATCCACAAATAAGTTTGGACAAAAAACTCCACAAGATGCCGGCGTTTCTTTCATACGTCTTCCACTCCTTGTGCGGGTTACGTGTGAAGTCACTCTCACTGTCTAAGTTTTAACGTGATCACTACTTTGTTTCATCGGATTCACGCGTGGACTCGAGGTTACCCTCGTATAGTATGTTTATTCGTTTAGGTACCTTATTTCCAAATTTTCGTGGAAACTAGAATATTTTATGAGTTTAATTGCATTTTCCACGATTTATCGCAGAAAAAATTATAGCAGGAGTGTATTTATTGGGGAGGAATTTGGTGGGACGGCTCAAAGCGTGATCCGTTTCTGCTAAGTCAATTAGCAGGGAACGATTGAAAACATGCACCGCCACTACAGATAGCAGAAACGGTCAATGCTACCCAGCGTTCGGCTTAGCAGAAACGGCTCATAGCAATAACCGTTCTACACGTAGCAGGAGCGGTCGGTGCTATCAGCCGTTTCTGCTAATCCACTTAGTAGGAACGGCTGGTAGTATAGTCCATTACTGCTATTTGTACGGGCCGTACATGTTTTCAACCATTCTTGGTAATTCTATACTAAGAACGGTGTACAAGTTTGGGCCCACTCTAAGTATAATAGGGGTGGATATCTTTATCAGCCGTTTCTAATCTTTCAAAGACAGCGTTGCTGCTAGCTACTTCATTCTGCATACAAGTAGCTAGCTAGTCTGAATAATTTTGATCTTTAATTTTGTCCTTGGCGAAAACTGATCCAAGACCTTGCGATACATGTGCATTCTAAATTAGTAGAGCTCACCAGCATATACAGTGAATAAGTAGTGTTGGTGTTTTCCTTGATATAGAATCTAGATACGGTACGTAGTATGTTTTTGAGAAGAAGACCACTATGTACGGTTTACACTGAGAACGACCCACGCCGGACGGCCGGTCACCACTCACCTGGGGCAATCAAACACGCAAACCACTTGCGCATCTTCCATGCATGCATGGTGCACGGATCGATCATCGGCGCCTGAGGGTACGGTGTGCTCACCAGACCGTTCCATCTTATATTATCGATTATTTTGCAAAGCTTTCTTTATTCACAGTGAGCGTACAATGTTTTGTAAGAGCATGTACAATGGAATGCTTATAGAAGATGCTTAGCAATAAAAACCGGTTCATTTTCTAACACCAGGTGTTTAAAAGATGTATGAAGTGCTTACTTAAGCATTGGTGCTCAATGAATGCTAATGAGGTGGTTACGTATATATAAGCATCTCCTTTGCATTGTAGGAATTAGTTTTTAAATGGTATTTAGTATTTCTCTCTCTTTAAGTACCTATATAATCAATGGCGCATTGTACATGCCCTAACATCTATTTAAATCCTTCTCTGATGAGCTCAGCCTCGATCGATTGCAACTGCGAGCGTGGGAAAATAAAAGACCGGATCGGTCGTCAACAATGTGAGCGGGTGGGTGCTGCTGAAGATCTAGACGAATGGCGCCAATAATGCCATATACTCATATATCGCCAAAGTTCAACGTACGCACGTTCACATTGGCATCCATCTGCAGCAAGAGTAGAAGGGCAGGACGGTAGTGGTCACGGCTTGAGACGCGAGCGACACATCACCATTTTTTTCGCAACCATGCGACGGTAAGCATAATAATCCCTGTCAGTGGTGGTCTTGAGATTTCCGAGGTCCAGATCCATACTTAAGATGAGGCCCTTTAAATAATAAATATTATTTTATATAAATACTATATATATATATGATTAATAAACATTCCATACGTATCTAAATAATTATTCATAAAGTGGAAAATACATATTATATTATTACCTTAAAAGTTTCTTTTAACATGTCGAGATGCGAAGTCATTAACGATGATTTCAATATCAATCTCATCCAATAATATCCTGCACAACAACAATAGCTAACCCATCTTCATTTCTTGATGCAGCGAGCCGGCGATGCTTGTCGTGGTCGTCTCATGGACTCCAGAGAACTACGAGGCGTCTCCGTGACGTCTCGGTAGGAGGATTAGGCCGGTCTGGGGGCCTCGAAGGAGTACTGATGCGTCAGGACTCCAAGAGACACGAGACGGCGTGACTCCGTTCTCCAGACTCCAGACGGCAATGGCACCAGCGGCAACGCTAATCACGGAAGCTAATTAGGCAAGGAAGCCCAAAGCGCTAACTAGTAGTACTGGTAGTAGTTGATGTGAGGCCCAGCTAATTCGGGGGCCAGATCGGTGGCACTGCTGGACCCCCCTAGGGCCGGCACTGATCCCTGTGCGTCACGTGTGTCATGTACATCTATCGCTGTGGCGTGACCGACTTTACTGCGCCTACAAATGAAAGCAACGGGAAAATGGCATGAAATTAAATAAAATAAAATCTGGGCCAATGATCACTTTACACAGCGAAGCCATCGTCGAGACCTAGTATTCGTTTGCGTGCATACACCCAACCTCCTTATTACTCACACGTAGCTAGGTGGGCTGGCAGTAAGAACTCGCGCGTATTGTTCGTCATTCACTTTTCTCTCTGGCTCCTTGTTCCAAAATAATGGCGGAGCGTGAAACTAAGATAGCTTGCTTGCCGCTGCCGGTCAGTCGTTCCAGATCGGAGGAGCGGCTTAATTTCATGCAATATGATCGAGCATGCGCTGATCATCGAATACGAGAAGTTTGGTTTTGGGATCCACCCGTTACTAGACGAGATCGATGAGAGGTGTTCTGATCCCATCATAAGTTATTTATTTTAGAAAATTTAATTAATTGAGCTTTCATGCGGTCATGCCTATACTAATTACTTGTATTAGCTTGTGAGGACTGAGGAGTATGTATTCCATATATATTCTCCGCAAACTAAAAGGAATCTCGATTTGGCATCAATTGATGTTGATTGCAGTGTCTCCCACATTTTTAGCATGAAAATAATTAAACATGGACAATGTACGTGGACCGCAATACAACTCTCTACTGAAACTGATGGATGGTCAAAGCAGCAAGTCGCTGCATGCCGGGCTCCTCTTGAAAGGGAGGAAGGGAGAGGTGACCACAGCTGCTACGCGGCATGCTATTGGCCATCTCTAGTATCTCTAGTAGCACATCTCAAGATGCAGGTATTTTAACGTGATACTATCTCCATTTTCAAATATTAATTATTAAATAGTTTTTTAAACTAAGAAGCGTAAAAATAAAACAGAGTGAATAATATGGACCGATTGGTTGGGAACCGATGAAACAAATAAATTACAATATGGTATGAAGTAATAATAGACAAAATTATTCTTCCTCTGGGTTTTATCTCTATTTTTATTCTTCCACATTCATATGGATGTTGATGAGGCCTAAAACCACTTACTCCCTCCGTCCCAATTAATATGTCGTTTGATTTTTTTTTACACCAAATTTGACCAACTACTCTTATTCAAAAAATTTACGAAAATATAAAAAATTCAGGTCATTATTAAAGTATATTATATGCTAAACGAAATTATAATGAAAATAAATAGTAATTATGATTTTTCTGAATAAAGCGAGTAAATCCAATTTGGAGTCAAAAAGGTTAAATATTTGTAAATTAGGACCGAAGGAGTACAATTTTTTGGACGGATCGGAGGAAGTATACGTTGTTTATGAGTCAAATGTTGTGCGCATCTTTATTTGCATAAATTAATAATGGATACAAATGCAACCTTCCCAGATAAAAATAGCTAGGAAAACATTGTTAGTCAGGATGGCTTGCCGAACGTCCAGTATATATCTAGCTTGCATATATACATTTGAGGTAGTAGTGTGTGCGCGCGTTGTACTGCAAGTGTACCGGTATATCTGTCTCGCTCTCCATTGATAAAAGGAAAAAAAAGTGTATATATATACATGTAGTAGTGTAGGACCACCAATCAAAAGAAAAAAGATAAAAGAAAGAAGACCATAGTCGTCCAAGTATAATAATAAATAAAAATAGGAAAAAAAATCACATTCGTATATAGGAGTATATTGATGCGTAAGTGACTTAAAGTATGAACAAAAGCGAAGCATCTGAGAAGCAGGATTGGCCACACACTTGCGAATACGTACGGAGCGCGACAGGCGACAGTCTACTACATGCACACGCACGTCGTGAAGCGGCGTCGTACGTCGTGAAACACGCCCGTTTATAAATCATTTCCAACCAATCAGTCAAAATTTCTAAAAAAAAAAAAATTTAAGGTGTGAAATTGATGTTTTACTTTTAAGGTCCACGTGAATGAATCTAAGCTAAGCTACACGAACTGCTGTCACGTGAATGAATCTAATAGAGGCCTATGGATGTTTATGAGTCAAATGCTGCAACCATATCTTCATTTGTATAAATTAATAATGGATACAAATGCAACCTTCTCAAATAAAAGTAGGAAAACATTGTTTGTTAGGATTTCCCAAACGTTAGCTTCTATATATGCATTTATTTAGAGGTAGTGCGCGTGCGCATTGTACTGCATGTGTACGATAATCTGTCTCGCCACGTGATAATAAAAGAAAAAAAAAGTTGTGTACGTATACGTAGTAAGAGTGTAAGACCACGAATCAAAAAAGATAAAAAAAGACCACAGTCCAAGTATAATAATAATAAAAATAATAAATAGAAATAGAAAAAAGCACATCATATATATTGATGCGTAAGTGACTTAAAGTCTGAACAAAAGCGAAGCATCTCAGAAGCTGGATTGGCCACACACTTGCGATCGATGCGAAGCTAAGCTACACGTACTGCTGTCACAGTGTCACGTGATGGAGCGCGACAGGCGACAGTCGTCGTCTACTATATACCAGTATACACACGCATCGTGAAGCGGCGTCGTGCCGTACGTCGTGAAACACGCCCGCGCGCTAGCTAAGCTCCAAGAGTACAATTATTATGTTCATGGACGAAAATTGAAGCTTGTGTGTGCATGTTATTGCTAGCGGCTACCGTGTGGACTGGTACCATGCATATATATGCATGCAGAAGCGATCGATGGAGACGAGACGAGACGGTGTATCACTACTGTACGTCTCCACGCGCTAGCTGCGTGTGATGGCTATACTGCACTAGCTAGTCCCAATCAGGGCCTACTAAAACGTGACTGACAGCAACTGTTCCCTTCACAATTTTCTGTTCTGCGACTTTTAGTTTACTTTTATTAAACTAAAAACACCATGTATTAATTAATGGCCGAAACTAGTTACCAACTGTTTGTGTGTGTGTTTATCTTTGTTATCAAGTCATGGGTCTACCACTGTCCTAAAACTACCTACCTAGAGTCTGGGCCAGCTACTCACCTCTCAGCCAGCGTCGAGGAGGAAAAAATGCACATAGAACGAACATGTGTGATGATGGATCGAGATAGAGCCATGTGCATGCATGTGCGTAGGAGCAAGACAGAAATCCCTTGCATGCATGTATCGATCTTATTTTGATCAATAAAAAGAAGCATAGAAGCACTGCTTTTTATTTTTGTTTTTGGAAAGGGCAAGAGCTCTGCCTAATTAATTAAGAGAAAAACAAAACAAAATATTCAGTTACAAATCTATATCTATATACCTATAATATTAAAAAAAAAGTTTTTCGATCCGTCGGTTTTTCGGTCCATCATGGCAAGTGGACTCGGCTGGTCAGCCCCTTCCCGTCCTGATAATACGAATCACAACTACAATACGAATCAAATTCGGACCGCAGAAGGAGCCCACACGAAAACGGACACCCAAATTGCATACGGACTCCGTATTCGATGTTCTATATACCGATGAAAAGCTAAAATAATAAATTTTCCAACCTAACTAAAACCACTTTAAAATTCGGTCTCAATCAACGGAAAGCTTCGAAACAATATGACATGAAATTTATTCGCGAGCTTGGAGCGCAGGAGCAGCCCACATAAAAAACAGACGCCCAAATCAAATACGGACTTCGTTTTTTACGTTCTATATATCGATAGAAAACTAAAATAACAACCTTTCCAACCCAATTGACATCACTCTAAAATCCGTTTGCAATTAACTAAAATTGTCAAGACAATATGATGACCTACAATTTATTCGGAAACCCGATTCAGACGGCAGGAGCAACCTACATGAAAACGGATACCCATGTCGTATATGGACTCCGTTTTCGATGTTCTATATATTGCCGGAAAGCAAAAAATAATATTTCGTACTAAACTGACACCACCCATGCAAGGAAAAATTCAAAACAATAGGATATGGAATTTATTTGTGAGACTATTTTTATATGTATTGATGTAAAGGTGCTTAAGGAGGCACGCAGGCCTAAACAACAAAGGGGGGAAAATCACGTTAGAACGCTGCCAAAAGCTAGGAATCTATCATGCATATATTGTGCACGTGGCTTGCATTGACGACATTGCTTTTTGGTACAAGCTTATACATCAGTCAAAGCTAGAATCGTATACGTAAACTACTGCATACCGGCAAGTGGCTGTCAAAAAACATAGTACGAGGATTGAGGGTGGTGTGAGAACGCACTGCCGCTTGTCGTGGTGGTGGCCGTGCGGCGTGCACATATGCAGCTTTTCTTTTTTGCTTTTTATATATTTATCATGCATGCATGTCTCCTTGCATCTGCATTATTTGTTTTATCGTCCTACGATACTGTACGCCGTCCTTTCGCTAACTAAAATCATCTATCGGTGTTGGTTTCAGTCGGCCGGTTTTACAGCTGCTGGTACATCAGGCGAATCTGATGAGGACACGTACGACATCCATTATCCTCCATGGGTCAATCGATCAATCGATGATACCGACCCATTGCCATCTGATTTTTTGGAACACAGAAATCGTCATATCTCCTCTTGGCTTGCTGTTCAATAATTTGTTGCAGTAGTGGTTTATGTGGAGACGATATAAATAAATCAAGGTGGTGCCTGGTGAACATGCATTTTACACAGTTAACAAGAAGACTCGATCTAGTGTGTGGTGCCCCGCTGCACGCTAGTGGGTCAATCGTGAAACTGCAGCAAAAGTGGTATACGAGACCTGGTAGATGTAGAGAGGATATATACTTTGATCTGGTGATGGTTGTAGCTAGCACGCACCACCTATCATGATGGATCGTTTACCTTGTGAAAAATGAAGCGCCATGGATGCCGGGATCACACACAAAAATCCTCCAGCGATAAACACCGTGCTTGCTCTAGCTACGACTGTGGAGTACGTCCGAAGAATGAGGATGATGCAGTAAATAAATAGTATAAGTAATAGTACAACAGGGAATTAATTAAGACCCACCACCGAGGAAGGAAAGGCCCGCTGGCCGGATCTATTTCATTTCAGCCTTTCTATAATAATGCGTTATGACTGTGTGTCGGATCGGAACGTGCTGCAGCATGTTTAATTTGATTGCCGTAATTAATTAATTAATAGCAGCAGCGGCAGGCCAGCCAGCTAGACGCTGCTGTGTAGACACAGTAGGTACGTGTGAGTGAGATTATTATTATTTGTGTCCAGCTGTTTTTCTGCACCTTCTCCAGACGACACTTGTGGACGTTTTATTGGACGGTCACGCGCGCGCGGGGCTGCGAGAGACACGCCTCGGCGTTTCTTCCAGCAGGCTCTCGCTCGCTCGGTTCACGGAAATAAATTGGGTGGGGAACGTCCTCGAATTTGAGATCGCGTGGGGAACCTAGCTAAGCGGACGACGTGTGGATGTGATACGATCCGACGAGCGACGAAAGCACGGCTTCCCCAGCTTTCATGCGCGCGTTCTCTCCCGGCTCATGCGCTCGGCTCGGCTCGGCTCTAAGGATTTGGCTCCATCTTCAATCCAGGCATCGAGCCCACCAGCAACACTACGACGCCTGACAACATTGCAGCTCTCTCCGGCGGACGGTCTCCGTGCCGGCGCGGCCGCCGTCCGCGCGTTGACGGCGCCCACGGCCGTCGCATCTTGCTGGAGCGGCCGCCTGCCCCTAGCCTCGCAAACCTAGGCACAACAGCCGCCTTCCCCTCTCTGTATGGTTTTCTGACCTGCCGTCACTTCTTTCTCCATGCTCGCCAAGGAGAAAGGCGACTGGACAGGAAGAGGTTGCAACGGAGCGCAGTTCTCCCCCACCTCATCGGAGCTGCCATCTTCCGTTTAGGTGAGTTCGTCCCGTCTAAACATTTGTTGAGTGAATAGGTGATGTCTGATGTTATTTCCGTCTAAACTTTGAAACGTATTCTGTATTTACAGTTTTACAGTGGAAAGAACTACAAAACTGAAGAAGTTCAGAGGGAATAAGTGCAATGGACTGGAAGGAAGAAAAATAGGAGATTAATTTTAACTTTTCGCTGACAAAATTCATCATCTTGGAGCTATCCTACTACAAGAACCAACCAGAGAGTTGATAATTGCAATTGCAAACTTAGGTACCAAACGTTCGCTGCTTCAGCAGCCGATTGGTCCATACGACAACTTTCAGAGAGTTGCTGATCTAGGCAAAATGAAAGATACTATAGCTGGGTCTAAAATTTGAATATCAATAAATGCCCTCTGATTTACTAGTAATGGCTCAAGGCTATCGATGCTGTTATTGAATAAAGTTATGGGCTTTGTCAACTCAAGAGGACACTATCAAACTGCAAAATCTGTACTAGCAGGCAGCATTGTTGGTTTTTGAGAGAAGACAATATTGTAGCCTTTGTATGTAATCTATGAATTTGCAAGGATTACGGTGGTTGCATTTATCTGAAACTATGTCCAGTTATACTAAAATTGGAACCGCATCTAATAGATTCATTATATATAAAAATCCATCAAAAAAATATCCCTGTCTTGGGTCAAGTACACAAGTACAAGACAAATTGTAAAAATAAAAGTTTTGTGGAAGAATAGAAATTCTAAAATTCCGCAAAATGGAAATGTCTATTCATCGAAATGTAACTTTTTATCAGATGAGGACATTGTTGCATCTTGTTGAACTCCAAGTATAAGACTTGTATATTCGTCTTGAATCAAAAGAGCAGCCATGGTTGAAGATGGCCCATGCAAATCATTTACAAAGGTTGGTACTGTGGCATTAACATATCCGCCTTGTATTAAAGGAGCAGCCATGGTCGAAGATTGGCCATACATATCATTAGCAAAAGTAGGTGCCATACTATTAGCACCAATGCTACCAGCATTAACATCCTGTGTAAACATGAATGGATCGGAATAATGAGTCCAAATTATTAATTAAACATTAATGGAATAATGAGTCCAAGTCAAGTCATGTCTTACAGTAGATTGATTCGGATCAGCAGCGTCATCTCCATTTTGTGCTGCCTTATTTGGATCTTCACCTATGACCAGACATACAAAATATAAGAAAATAAATAATAATTGATTATAGAAGCAGCTAAAATGGAAACGAAACAGGATATGCTAGAATGGGTAAGATGAGTACCTTTATTTTAAGAACTTTTTTTTTCTCGGTTTTCTTTTTAACTACACCCTTTGCTCGCTTACCCTTTGCACCTTTCACTACTCGAGGAACCCTAAACGATATTGCACTGTTTGTTGCATCTACAACACATTCAGTTGAAACTAGAGGAGCCTCATTTTCTTGCATCTTGCTTAAAGAGCCATCCGCTTCCAAATCCAACTTGTGTAATGCCTTTTCTAAATCATCGAGAAATGGTTTCGACACTGAACACTTCAATGCAAGCGATGTTGCCATTCGAGACACACGAGCAACATGTGCTTTCAAATTTTCTTTCTCACTTCCTTTTTTCTCAATATAAAATCCTTTTTTTTTTGCAAATTTTTCCATCTGTTCAGTATATATTGCGATGGCAAAATGCAAACATCATTCATATTGAATATTTTGAAGGCATGCTTGCACAATATACCTACAAGATGTGGAAACCAGTTAGTAATTTATATTAGATCCTATATTGCAATTTGAGTCGAGGTCATGTCAGCTGTGAAAGAGTCACGGTAGACAGCAGCCCACTTTTCCCTCAATTCATATAGATTTAGCTACCATGAGTTGTCCACAAGACCATATTTTATCAACAATTCATTCCACTTATTTTTAAAGCAATTCTCTGATCTATCTTCATAGGCACATCTCTTAAATTCAGACATGAAGTTATCAGGGTGCTTATTAATCACATGCCCGAGATGTTTAGCAGCGTTAAAATAAATGTGCCTATTTGGGAACACATAAGCAACTGCTCCTGCCATGGCCGCGTCTTGGTCTGTGAAAATTGTACTTGGATGCTTGCCTGACATTGCTGTCAAAAAGGTTTCAAAAAGCCAAACAAATGATTCAATAGTTTCATTAAATAATAGTGCAATCCCGAAAATTATTGTCTGCTTGTGATGGTTGGTTCCCAGAAGTGGAGCAAAAAGCATTTCAAACTTATTTGTCTGAAATGTAGTGTCAAATGATACAGCATCACCAAAGCATGCATAATCCAAAATAGACTGACCATCAGCCCAAAAGAAATTAGCTATCCGACCATCTTCCTTATCAATTTCAACAGCATAAAAAAAAGTAGGATCTTCTATCTGCTTATTTTTCAAGTACTCCAGTAGTGTTTGCGCATCATTGGCTTCTAAATATTTGTTTCGCTCGCGACCAATCTCATTATTGCAATCCATCCTTGAGAATAGCACTTTATCCGCTCCTCCATAAAACTCCTTCATGAAGTCATACACTTGGGCTGGCTTCATCCTAGCTTCTCGGATTTGGGCAATGAGATGTCTGTCCGCCTCTATAACATGTCGTTGGGACCTTAGCTTGTGAGACTTATTCGGACTAGCTAGGTAATAATTATGATCAAGCACAACTTTCTGCACTGTCCAAATCCCCTCTCTGCTGACCCTAAATTGAACACGAGCTTTGCAACCTATCCTTGTAGTGCTCTTTGATGACTCAGTATTTTCTTGAAATCCTTCGTGATTGCAGACTATATATTTCTGAGATAAAGTTCCATCCGCTCGGTGCTTTGTATGACTCCTTCTAATACTGAAACCAATCCTCCCGGCATAGGCGTTGTACATATCGTAAGCTGTTTTCTCATAATCGAAACACATTCCAATTTCAGGCACGATCAAACTAGGTCCAACATCATCAACGACGTGCTGTGCAACGAGATGACAATTAAATTCACGTTAACATGAAACAAAGTACACATCTTTCCATGAATAACCAAAACGACGAAGATGAAAGAAAAAAACGACGGCAAATAACTAGGCAATGATAATACCTTTGTTGTCGTCTCCCCATCATCGGCTTCCCGACTACCACTACCAGCGTCGTTTCCATCCTCGTGCACAGATGAGATCAACCTCTGTCCTGCTATGCCATGTGCTACGACATCGGGAACAACTACGGATGAATGGGAACCAGATGAATGATCCTGACCTCGTCCTTCTGCCATGACAGCTGCATCCTCCTCCTGGCCTAGCTCCTGCCATGGGATATTGCATCGCAAGGCAATTCTCGGCGACGATATGGCGCCACCAATGTTGCCTTAGCGCTGACCGGCGGCTATGTAGCAGATGCGAACGTATTGGAAAGCACGGAACACAGATCGTGGGGGTACGATGATCTAGCCGAGATAGCCGCGTACGCGTACTGCTCCCGTCAAGATGGAGCCGAATCCTTAGAGCTGAGCCGAGCGCATGAGCCGGCAGAGAGCGCGCGAGTGAGAGCTGGAGAAGCCGTGCTTTCATCGCTCGTCGGATCGTATCACATCCACACGCGTCGTCAGCTGGGCTAGGTTCCCCACGCGATCTCGTTTGAGGACGTTCCCCACCCAGTTTATTTCCCGGCTCACGCGCAGATCGATCGATCGGCCTCCTGGTCCCGTCGGTCCCGGACCCGCGTGGTGGCGCGTCGCCTATAAAAAGCGCTCGGCCTAAGGCAGGCAGGCAGGCAGGCACTCCATCATCGCCCAAATCCCGCTTATACATATATAAGTACGTGCACAACAAATCCCTAATCTTCTCCGGCGAGCTCTGAGCGCGCACCGCGACCCCGACCACCGATAGATATGGCTCCCACGTCGGCGGCGAAGCAGCAGCAGCACACGACGGGGAAGAAGGCGGTGGGGCTCGCCGCGCTCGACGCGTCCGGCCACCTCGCGCCGCTCGCCATCACCCGCAGGTATATACGTACGGATCGGATCGGAGTATATCTCGGTCGGGCTCTCCAGCTTCTAGAACGTTCGTTCCCATGCCGGCCGGCTAGCCATCACCACGAGGCACGGGGCTCTGCTAGTACGTGTGGTGTGGGGCTCGCTCGCCGCCGCGCCGGATCGGATCTGATCGCCGGCCGGCTCGATCGTCTCGTTGTAGCGACAGGTTTACGTCGTGCATGCCCGTGCCGTGTGAAAACAACCATCTATCCGCGACATGTCGTCGTCGTCGTCTTGCGCGCTTCACCACCATTGCCCATTAATTGGCTGTCCAGATTACACGGGGTTTAATTTGTGGGCGCCATGCCTTTTTTGGCATATACTACTGTGTAGTTTTTTTTTTTGTTTTCGCTCGTCCTGTGTGGATCCTGCCTGCGTTTGTTTTGGATCTTCCATATATAGATCAACACTTACTGATACTATCTAATTATTGGATAAACACCGAAGAAATTTCTTCTTGGCTTGTTCAGTTGGTTCTAGTGGTTCCTGAAAAAAAAAAGTTTGTTCTAGTAGTTTCTGTGTGGATATACAGTTTCTTTACCTTTTTCTTTGTCAATAAATAAAAGGCAATTGAACAAACTTTAAAGGCCTGTTAAGTTGGTGAACATTATAGCTTAATTTCATCTTCACATTTTATTGAAGCTGTTCTTTGGGCAATTAATTTTAAAACGAAATATTTATTTATAGTTAAACTATAGTCTAATACGTGGTGCCTGTCTGGGTCATGAAACTATAGCCAAGGTGGCCAAACGTACAGAAGCCTGACGCTTGAGTGGTGTCTAGAGACTACTTAGGGGATACTGTAATTTCGAGATAGTCCTCCTAACACCTATCATGATCGAGATGGCTGCCTTCAAAAGAGCCATTGGATGTCGCAATCACATAGGCAAGTCCTGCCGGTGGTCCACTACACAGTACCAACTGGCTAAGGTCGCAGTTGACAGACTGCATCAATTATTTGCTCGAATAACCATTACTTGGACGACTATATCCATCATGATTAATGTTTATTCACTCCGATATACTAACTTCAGCTATTTATACATGCTGAATTATAGTATGATACTGTATGTCTATTATTATGCAGGAGCACTGGAGATGATGATGTAGCGATAAAGATCCTCTACTGTGGGGTCTGTCACTCGGACCTGCACAGCATCAAGAACGAGTGGCACAACACCACATACCCCATCGTCCCTGGGTACGCATCTGAAGATGCCCTTTTGTTCCTCAGTTTGCAAATTATCATACTGTGAGTTCGGAACATGCAAATTAAACTGAACACTGTGTTCCTCCTTGTGCAGTCACGAGATCGCGGGCGTGGTGACGGAGGTGGGCAAGAAGGTGACCAAGTTCAAGCCGGGGGACCGCGTCGGCGTCGGGTGCATGGTGAACTCGTGCCAGTCCTGCGACGTCTGCGCCGCCGGCTTCGAGAACCACTGCCGCGGCATCGTCTTCACCTACAACTCCGCCGACCCCGCCGACGGCGGCTCCATCACCCTCGGCGGCTACTCGACCGCCGTGGTGGTGCACGAGCGGTTCGTGGTGCGGTTCCCGGACGGCATGCCGCTGGACCGGGGCGCGCCGCTGCTGTGCGCCGGCATCACCGTGTACAGCCCCATGAAGTACCACGGGCTGAACGCCCCCGGGAAGCACGTCGGCGTGGTGGGGCTGGGCGGGCTCGGCCACGTCGCCGTCAAGTTCGCCCGGGCGTTCGGGATGAAGGTGACGGTGATCAGCTCGTCGCCGGAGAAGAGGCAGGAGGCCTTGGAGCGGCTCGGCGCCGACGCATTTGTGGTAAGCAAGAACGCCGACGAGATGAAGGCGGCGGGGAGCAGCTTGGATGGAATCATCAACACGGTGTCGGCCAATGTCCCCGTGGCTCCGTTCATGGCCTTGCTGAAGCCCAACGGCAAGATGATCATGGTCGGCCTGCCTGACAAGGCACTGGAGATCCCGCCCTTTGATCTCATCATGGGTAAGTAGTAGTATTCAGATTCACAGTGCTCCGTCATGCATTTCGATTCTGGCACTGCTTAATTAGCAGTCCAAGCGAATAAATAATCTTGTGCTTGCCAAAAATTAAAAAAAATTGCTGATGCAATGCAGGGAACAAGACCCTGGCAGGGAGCTGCATCGGCGGCATGAGGGACACGCAGGAGATGCTCGACCTGGCGGCGGAGCACGGTGTGACGGCGGACGTCGAGGTGATCGGCGTGGACTATGTGAACACGGCCATGGAGCGCCTCGCCAAGGCCGACGTCCGGTACCGCTTCGTCATCGACATCGGCAACACCCTCAAGAACTCATCAGAATGATCAGTAGATCTGAAATATTTTGGCGGCAGTTGAGCTGCTGATGCTGCTGCCTCAATCTGTCTGTCACGGCTGTATGATGAACTGTCTTTTTTTTAGTCGGTTATGTTGCAGTGAACAACGTATGTAGGATGCTGAGTGAGGCACCTTCATGTTATATATACTCGAGGTTGCTGACTTGCTGTGGATGGGTGATTTGCTTGCTGTCGTCAAATGTTACATATTTAATTTCTTCCTAAAAAAAGGTTGCTAGAAGAGAACCAACGTCAGGTTCTTTATTGAAACCTTAAAACAAGTTTGAGGAAGAGTTGGTAATTCTCAATCCCAATACACACTTTGATATTTTGCAAAAAAAAAAAGAAAAAAGAAAAAGAAAAGAAAATACACTTTGGCAGTTGGACTTAACTGACACCACCATATACAAAGACAATGGACTAACAACGCGATCAGCCCTGTAAGAGTCCCGGCGGCGCTGCCTGTTCTCTCTATCCGGCCGCCACGAGCTATAAAACATTATAACAACCACAAGTGTGATGAAGCGATCGATAAGCACATACACATCTTAATCTTAACGGAGGCTCATTTTGTAGCCTCCAAATTAATTCTCACCAAACGCGCTAGAAAAAAAAAGTCTTTAAATTTTTTACAAAAATCAAAAACATTAGACCGTTCATCATGCAGCTATAATAATAATAACCATTAGATCTATTATATTTTCTAAAAAATTACCCACCATGCCATTATAAAAAACTATTAAAATAACCACTTAAGTTTACATATAAAATTTACCCACCATGCTATTATGAAAAAACGTTAATTTTCACCAGACGCGTTAGGAAAAAAGATAAATGTGAGAATTGGAGCCTTTAAGTTAATTCTCACCAGACGCACTAGGAAAAAAAAGTTCTTAAAATTTTCATAAAAATCAGAAGCATTCAGCCGTCCATCATGCAGCTATAATAATAGTTATTAGATCTATTATATTTTCTAAAAAATTACCCACCATGCCATTATAAAAAAACTATTAAAATAACCACTTCAGTTTACATATAAATTACCCACCATGCTATTATGAAAAAACGTTAATCCTCACCAGACGCGCTAGAAAAAAAGATAAATGCTCGAAATTCTCACAAAAATCAGAAACATCCGGCCGTTTATCATGCAGCTATAATAACAATAGTCACTAGTAAAATGCCCGTGCATTGCAACGGGAGAAAAAAATTATTAAACACATCTAGATCAGTCCGGATCGGACTCGCGAATAAATTTCACGTCATATTGTTTTGACGATTTCCGTTGATTGCCAACTAATTTTATGTTAATGTTAGATGGGTTGGAAATATTATCATTTTATTTTTCCAACAATATATAGAATGTCAAAAATTGAGTCCGTATGCGACGGAAGTGTCTGTTTTCACGTGGGCTCCTATGGAGTCCAAATCAGGTTTGCAAATAATTTCGACGTCATATTGTTTTGATGACCCCTTAACTGCAAACTCGCGAATAAATTTCACGTCATATTATTTCAATGATTTCCATTGATTGCTAGCTAATTTTATGGTAATGTTAGATGGGTTGGAAATATTATCATTTTATATTTCCATCGATATATAGTATGGCGGAACCGTCTAATTTAAGCTAGCTTAAGCGCATAACACACGTTTTACACTTAAGCTTGATGAAGTCTGGTAGTCCATCAGGTTTCGAAAGGGCCTGATTAAGCCAGACAAGATCGCATATACACCGGGTGATCCATACGTCGCTGTCCTGCCTCCGAGCCGCCGGAGTGCTGTTTCTGAATCCGCAGACGAGGGAAAGCTCGTGCCCATGTGATAGCCTCAAAGTTTGAGTAGTGCACGGGGATTTATGAGTTCTAAGTTCTGTTATGATAGAAATACAAGATGTCCGGTCAGATAGTGAGTTGCACAATTTTCACCCAAATGGTCAAAAAGGAATTAAAAAAATGATGTTATCTGTGCTTATTTATCGTTCAGACAAGTTATCATACTCATCAGGGATGTTACAATCAGCCATATGAAATACAGGGTTGCCAAACAGGCAGCGGTTTCTCTAGACAGCTAGGTTCTCAGAAAAGCCTCTCATAGATAATCTGTTCCAAACAGGGCTCCTCTCCGGAACGAGATCCGCTAACGTAGACAAAACTACAGCAGCGGGACGTCTAACTGCTCTGAACCATCCATTGGACATCGCACGGCTAAGGGCCGCTGGCCACCGCCTTTCGAGCGCCGCCGCCGCTGCTCCAGCGGCTGCGCCGGGGACAGCGACGAGCCCCCGCTCCTGTCCGCGGACGAAGACGAGGGCGACGCGTCGCAGGCTCGCCGCGCGCCGCCCCACCCGGCGCCGCCACCCATCCAGGCGCCGTCGCCTGCTCGTCGTCTCGCCAGTCGTGGCTTCCTGCTCACCGCGCGCAACCGCTTGCCACCCCCTGCCGCTCGCCGCCTCCTCGCCCCTAGCTGCAGCAGTGCGGACTCCACATCAGGGCGAGCGCGAGCGCGGGGATGGCTACTCCGACCAGCCGGCGATGGTGGCCTTGGCGTCGGCGTCCAACGGCGGACTTCGCGGCGGCCGCCACAGTAGCCCGAGCTTCTCCATTCCATTCCCCGGCCGTCAGGCAAAGAGACTAGCTCTGGCCTCTGGGCACGATAGCAAGGATTCTCACCGCGTCCACGCGCGGCGGAGAAGAGGAGCGTCGGCACCGCGGAATCGTCGGAGGAGAAGAGGAGCGCTGGCACTGTGAAATCGTCTGCGTCGTTGGTGATGAATGGGAAAATGGACATCGGATGCATTGGTTCACTGGCGGATGGCGGATGCGTGCAGGCTTGGCAGCACCAACCTCGCTGTGGTAGTGCGGCCGTGGCTGGGCCACTCATCGCCGGACAACGGTATCGCGGAGAAACATTACTCCGGCGGCGGTGGCGGCGCGGCGGCTGAATACAGGGAGGAGAGAAGGGGCCACAGCTGCAGCAGCATCGCGTCCGCGGCGGCAACATCAGCAAGACGGAGCGGAGTTGGCGCGCACCGCGGTGGCGTCGTCGGCGCTACATGCGGCTGTCGTGCCCACGGTGCCGGAGCCCGAACAGACGCCTCCATGGCTTCGCACCTCTCGTGAACTGGGCTTCGAGAAGAGGAACCAGACCAGAGGCACGGGAGACTCGCGCTTTTGCTCAGCGACACGCCCAGGAGTCGCGGAGACTCGCGACCGGATTGTGGACGTTCGTTCTCAATCGGATGGCTGATGGGCATTCTACCTCCCGCAGCCATACTTTCAACTATGTCAGCGGATCTCGTTCCTCCGTCTCCAAGCTCCAGCGCTGCCAGAGTTAGAAAAATCAGAGAGCTTCAGGGTAGTGGGGAGGGAATCTCATCACCAGCCATAAGTAGGGCGGCTGCCCTAACCTGCCCTATTGGTGGGCCCTCCACAACGCCCAAAGCTGGACAAGCAAGAGAATAGCTAGGGGCGTGATTGGTTGCCCGGCCCGACCTGCGGCCAGGTCCATCGCGTGCAGGATCCACAAGTTTGGATGCCTGGAGAGCACTCGCGGCCAGGCCCAAGAGGTGGAGGGGAGCCTCCGCAGCCAGGCCCAGGAGGAACGCGGGATTTGGGCTTCGCAACTCGGCCTGGCTCGCGCGATGCAGCAGGTGGGTCCGCCTTCATGCGGGCAATATAGCGGGATTGGCCGCCGGGTGCACCCGCCTCACGCTAGGGTTACCACCCCACTCCACTCGCGCCGCAGCTGCTTGCCTCCTCCTCACCAGTTCTCACCGCTCTCTCCTCCTCCGTTCGACTCTCTCCTCCTCCTGCTCTGCTGGTTCGCCGGCCAGCACCGGTGCGCGGAACGGTACATCTGGCTTCCCCTCCTCCTCCTGTTCCTCATCCACTCCCCGTGGTTTTCGGTTTCGATTTGGTCTCCTGTGCTGATTTGTACAGATCTATGGTTGGTTTGCGAAAAGATAACCCTAAAAGCCATAGATCTGTGGGATAATGCTCGATCGATGCAGTTTTTGTGACGATTTATTTTCTCTCGCGGTGACTGCGTACTGATTTTGGTACTGATTTTGGTACATTGGTAATAGGACTTGCTATAAGGCGTAGATCTCTGAGTTAATGCTCCCAATGATGCTATTCTTGTGACTGTTTTCTTTGTCCATCGGTCATTGCCTACTGATTTTGTTAGATTCGTCATACGTATGTGATGTAGGGCATAGATCTATGATTGTTTATACTGAGAAAACTACCATGGTCGATGATGTTGAGGTGTGCAGTAGGAGGAACATCCTTTAGGTTGTGGCAATCATGGCTATGCCGTTGGAGGAGCATCCTTTGGATGTGGCAGCCACTGCACTTTTTTTGCTATAATAAGCATGTGCATCTTATGCAGTACATTATACTTAGTAGTAGCTTCTATATTATCTGATCTGCTTGCATTAATCTTGTAAAGATGGACTTTCAATCAAGTCGTCGGCGGGCTGCTGCCTTTGTTGTTGCGGTTGCCGCATGGTTTTTTGTCTGGTTTAGACGCCGGTGTGAGGACTCTCGATCTGTGACCTATGGCCCAATGCTCCAGAGAGACATGGAAAGGATTGCCAACCTTAGATTCATTTATGAATCTGATGACACACATTGTGTTAACCTATTAAGGATGAAAAGGGTACCCTTTTTCCAGCTTTGTGACTTGTTTAGGTCTAGAATGTTGCTTAAGGACAGCATCCATAGCACCATAGAGGAACAAGTGTCCATGTTTCTCCATGTTGTTGGTCACAACCAAAGGTTTAGGGTCATTAGCTTGACCTTCAGAAGATCCATTGAGACCATCAGCAGGTACTTCCAAGAGGTTTTGTACGTTGTTGGTGAACTGCGCAATGAGATGATTCTGCCACCAGCTACTTCTGTTCATCCTAGAATCCTTAATAGCCGAAGGTGGTATCCATATTTCAAGGTTAGCAATGTCCTGGATTGATGTGTAGGTTTCAATTCTCCCTCGGTCTGATACTTATTCTGCACTGTGTTTTCTAGGATTGTCTAGGAGCTATTGATGGCACCCATGTTCTTGCTAGGGTTCCTGTGAAAATGCAACCTGCCTTCATTGGTAGGAAGCACACTATGACCCAAAATGTGCTGGCTGCTGTTGATTTCGATCTCAGATTCACCTATGTGCTAGCTGGCTGGGAGGGGTCTGCTCATGATGCACTTATCTTAGCTGATGCCCTGGAGAGGGAGGATGGTTTAAGAGTGCCACCAGGTACCTAGCAACTTGTACCCAGAATATGCATCCATATCCTTGCCTAGCAACATCTAATACCTTCACTGTTCACTGCTGCCTCTTTCCTTGTCTAGGCAAGTTCTACCTTGTTGATGTTGGGTATGCTGTCAGACCAGGCTTCCTTCCACCTTACCGTGCCACAAGATACCACCTTAGAGAGTTTGGGAATAACAGACCAAGGAACCAAAGAGAGCTTTTCAACCTCAAACACTCCTCCCTTAGAGTAACAGTAGAGAGAGCATTTGGTGCTCTTAAGAACAGATTCAAAATCCTGTATAACAAGCCATTCCATCCCTTTAAAACCCAAGTAAAACTTGTTCTTGCTTGTTGCATCCTACACAACTAGATTTTGAGGCATGGGATGGATGAGCATGTTCCTTTAGAAGAGGCTTGGGCTCCCAACAACAATGATGCTTCTGCCCCCAATGATGTCTATCCAGATAATGCATCTTGGGCCATGCAGAGGGATATTTGGGCAGGGCAGATGTGGCAGAACAGGGGTTCTTCTAGAGTTTAGGATTTATATCCCATTTATGTATCCTAGTTCATGTACTGCATAAGCTGCACTGCTGTGATGAACAAATTATGTACTGAGACTATGGTAGTTTCCAATGATGACCAAATTATCTACTGAGACTATGGTAGTTAATTAATATTTGCTCGCTGTTGTTTACTGGTTTGGTTGTAACTTATATTTGCTGATTGTTGTTTACTGGTTTGGTTTTAACTTATAATTGCTGCCTATTCTGGCTTTCTGTCTTGTGGGCTACCATGACTAATGGTGTACCCTGACTAGTGTTCAACTAGAAAGGTGACATTTAGTTGATGATCTAACATATAGGAATGACTGACACTGTGGTTGATGGGGCTGCTGGAGATGTGCCTGAGGTGGAAGAGGTCCAGGCAGCTGCTGCTAGCCTAGGGGGCAATGGTAGGCCGGCCATGCGCTGGACATCAGTGATGTCTGGTTTTGTCCTTAGGCGCTTTGTGGACTTGGTTGGCTAGGGTGTCAAGACTGACAAAGGCTTCAAGGAAGTTCACTTGAATGCTGTGGCCAAGCAGCTCTCTGAGTTCAGTGGGCTAAATGTGACTGGAACCCAAGTCTACAATCACCTGCGCAAGTGGCGGCAGAGGTGGCAGAAGGTCTGCAAGCTTAAGGACCTTAGCGGGGCTTTGTGGGATGAAGATAACTACATGATAAAGCTAGAGGAGGAGCGCCTATTGGGACATACCAAGGTTACTGCCAGCACATACCTAGTGTTCTTAACAGATCTAGTCTACTATGCTTACTTATCTGACTCTCATGTATGCACATCATGTCATGTAGGATCACCCCAAAGATGCAGAGTTTCTCAATACACCAATTGAGAACTATATGCCTATGCAGATCATCTTTGGCAGTGGGCAAGCTACAGGAAGGTTTGCTATGGGGTCCAATGAACCCCTTGGCACTCCAACTGACTTAGGGCAGACAGAAAATGAGACCCAAACTGAAACCATAAACTTGTGTGGGGATGATGACAATAACAACCAAACCAATGTGGGGTCCAAATCAGTTGATGGCCCAAAGCACAGTGATGAAAAAGGGAAGGGGGCTGGGTCATCTACTGGAAAGAAGAGGAAGATAACTGAAGAAGAAGGTGCTTTCATGACTGCTATGACTACTGCTGTCCAGAATGTTGCTGATGCACTAACCACTCCTGTCCACAATGAAATGCCTCCAGGTCTGTACAATGCTGTGATGCTAGTCCCAGGATTCACTGATGAAGCCCTGATGTTTGCCCTGCGGCACCTGCTTGACAACAAAGCACTTGGACTTTGCTTTGTGGAGATGTCTGACCCACACAGGGTGCTCTGGCTAAGGACTTGTGGCGGAACCGCCGATTTAATACGGGCTAAGTACACCTGCCACCATTAGCTTACAATGTACTTAGACCGTACTAAACCCGGTCGTCCGTCGAGAGGCCTTCGGCTCTCGATAACACCCTTTCCCAGAGGAACCGACATCATACACATCTGACTCTCGATGGAGCCACAACAGTTACATCATCACAGGCAGTTGAAATATAGAATAGATAGATTTAGTTTACAAACCAAGAATGTATATAGTCAAATACATGTCCAAAATATATATAATGCGGAAGCGTTTTCAAAACATCTCGCAACGGAAACCAAGTACCTAAGAAGTCTTCATACAGACGAACGGGGCGAGTAGCACCGAGCCCACCGGTTCTACCCTTTTCCAAGCAGCTATCCAAAAGCCGCCAGTACCTGTGAGCCAAAAGTGGGGGCAAACCCTGAGTACTAATTACTCAGTAGGACTTAATGGACGGGGTTTACGGCTGACGCAAAGCTCAGCTTACTAGCAAGTAGGTCCTTAGCCATTGATTTTAAACTGTAAAATGTTGTTGTAGGATAGCGGGATTTGACAGTCGCTATCCTTTAATCATGATTATCCACTATGGTTTAGTGTCATACTATAGCGGGATTTGACAGCCGCTAGTCCTTATCCTGAATCTCATTGGTAATATAAAGTAAGTAATTTGCATGAAGTAAAACAGGTATATCCAATGTATAGTAGCAAATCATCAATTCCATAAAACATCATGCCTCAAACAGTTCTACGTTGCCCGTGTGCGATATTGGCATTCTCACACCTGGTGAGCATCAGCGATTCGAATCGATTTTTATATTCCTGGGAATAACTAGAAAATGCCAGGGGCCCATATGCTTACTCACACGACGGCTTTCCCACATATAGTCCCCCTCCTCCACCTATCCCATCCCAAGTTCGATTCACTCCCGCCTGACTCCCGGGTTGTGCCCCCATGACGAGCCTGCCGACATCTCGGTCTCCCCGTCATGAGTACCAAGCTCCCCCGGACCACCTTCCTCTCAACCAGTGGGTAGGAACGTGTTTCTGTTCTTCGGATGGCACAAGTAAGGTTTCACCGGTCCCATTTCCCGGATAAGCATTCTAGCAATGTTATGCCGATCAGCAGGCGAACAGCGAACGGGCCTTATATGACTCGGGCGGAGTCCACCATACCATCACATCACTTTTCAACATAGTAATCCCATATCTCCGCCCGGTCTCAATTGAAAGCATAACATAGCAATGATAAATTCATAGTAATGAAGATTCATCATTCGAAAGTAAACCCTACGAGACGAGTGACAGTGCTCACTCGTGTCTACTCGCGCCTAACCATTCTAGGCACCCGTCCTACGAACCCTAAGTATAGGTGCTGGGGCCAGGGCGGCCGGGAAGATCAATGCAATTGGTTTCAATCAATCCTAATGCATATGTGTAACTCAAAATAATTTGTTTGCTGGGATTTGCATGGTCCCGCCTACCTTTGACTGTCTTTAAGAAACCAACAAACTAAACTAAGTTGGTTTGCCGGGTTGTGGGGCTTTGCCCTAGGCAACCCCTTGAAACAGGGACGGTTTTATCAGCGACACGCCGTCTTCTGGCACCGGGTGCACGGGCTCGTCTTCCGGCTACTGGGTTTGCGACTGCTTCTGCGTTGGTCCTTCGTTCGCGGAATCTATATGCATGACATAGTGCAACATAAGCGTAACGAATGCAAAAGCGTGCATGATATGCGTAAGAGATATATTCATGGGAATTATTATCTAGGCAATTTAATTAAGTATTCCTTACGTAAAACTTGCTCCACACGAAAGGGACTCAGATTATTACTAGGAATCTATACGAACCATCCCCGAGATGCACTACAACTATCACATATAAAAGGACATATGAACATGTATTGATTCTAAGGCCTAAACCATCATATAGACCCTAATCATCCTCACACATGCGCATTTGTGAATTAAAATATGCACTTGAGTTCTCGTAGTTACACAGCTCCATTATCATGAAAGACATGCACCAATAAACTTTTTGGGAACTAGATATCATGCACAAGCTACCACATTTTTCGTGGAATTTTCTTAGCACCCTAAAGCCATCTTTTCCATTTATCTAGTTCCCCAAGTCAAGATTTGTCATTTTCAAATCACCGTTAACTCTTAACATGCAGGGGCTCATATTTTACCGGTGAGACACTCATACTACCTAAAGTATATGAAAAAAAAATGCTAGAGAGTCAAGTTGAGCATATTCTTTGTGGCCTCCCCTTCCTAGGTTAGATAAATACACATACACATGTATAATGGCAAAAGGGTAATTAAACCACAAGTGCTAGGGCTATAAAATTTCACATAGTGTTATAATATCCTAAGAAAGCTACTATCCAAGTTTCATGCCATTTGGAGTTTATTTGGCCCACTTTTGTCATTTATCCTTATTAATCTTGCATGCAACAAACCAAGGGCAAAACAGACATTTTACACCTCCACATCATACCCACTGTGTAGATCTACTCAAGACGAGTTCATAGCCACTGAGTTTACCTTTTTACGATTTTTATTTGATTTATTGTGATTTTCTAAAGTTCAAACCGAGAAAAGCAAAAAGAAAAAGAAAAACTCTAGATCTAAGGATCTCTTCGTAATTAACCGTAGTTTCTAGGGGCTACAGCGTAAGACCTGCGAGACACAATGTACAGCGCTCAGAATTAAACGTAATTACACAAAACAGCAGGGGCTAAATCATAAATCGATCTTTCTCTTCTTCTTCCTCGCGTCGGGGTGGAACCGCACGGCGCGGCGGCGTTCCCGCGCGCGGCGACGCGCGAGGAACCGCGGGCTTGGAGCCGAGGCGGCGGCGAAAGGGGGCCTCGACCCCGGGGATAGGTTAGTCGCGTGGGGAGGAGTGTACGGGCGGCGCAGAGCGGTGAACCGGAGACGGCCCCGGCGCGGCGGTGCGGGGCGGTGCGGCCTCGATCCGGCGATTGGGGCGTTGATTGGCGGAGCTGAGGGGCGCTCGAGCTGCGCGCGGCCGAGGCGAGCTCGGCGGTGGCGATCTGATGGCACGGGGACGGCCCGGAGAGGGCTCTCCACGGCGAGGCGGGGTGGACGCGCTCGGCGAGCGGCGGCGCACGCGGAGCGGGATCGAGGAGGAGACGGTGGAGGACCTAGATCATGGAGAAAGCGAGGAGGGAGGTGTGGCGACGCCGGGGCGCGCGTCGGGTGGGACGGAGGGAGTCCGTAGCGGCCGTGCTGCGAGCTCGCCGCGGTTCGGGCCGTGGCGAGCGGCCCTGGCGTGCACGCACCCGGAGCGGCTGGAGGTGGCAGGGCGGGGCCGAGGAGCAGCGGGGAGGGTGGAGATGCTTGAGGCGAGGCCGGTGGAGGTGGCGGCTCGGACGGAGAGGGCCGGAGGAGGCCGGGGCGCGAGCTTGCCGCGGCTCCAATGGTGGCCGCAGCTCTGCGCTCGGGAAGAGGCCGGGCAGGGGAAAGCGAGGGCGAGGGAGTGGGTGGAGAAGGCCGCGGGTGCGTCCAGGTGACGAGGCCGGGGCGCGGTGGGGACGTCGATCCGCGGCGCGGCGTACGTCGCTGTACGCCGGCGTCCCCGTGGCGGCCGTCGTACCGGGGTGGAAGGCGACCCTGACGGGTGGGCCCCACCGGTCAGTGACTCAGAGGAAAATCCACTTTATTTGTGTTTTCTCCCTTCCTGTAAATTGCCATTTTGACCTATTTAGAGACCGAATTTGGGAAAGTGGTAATTGGATGAATTGTGCTACTCTCAGAGCTCTACAAGTTTGTAAATTGGCTCATATTCAAATTCGGCCGGCAAGTATGAAATTTGTTTGAATTTATGCAGCAGCCATAGGTAGGGACAAGGTAGGTCATCTGCTTGGGAGGGGAAAATACCCTAGTTATAGGCCTCAACTCCACTTGCTCCCTTTGACAAATTTGTTTGGGACTTTGTAGACTATATTTCATTTCATTAGGACAGGTCATGAAAATGACTCTATGGGTAAGAAAATCTCAAATTACCAAACTGGACAGAGTAGGGGTGTGTTTCTGGGCTGACAAAATTTGGTTGAAAAGACCAATTTGAATTCATATTATGACCAGACTCATATTGACAAAGTTGTTTTCTGGATCATTACCTACAACTTTGTTAATATGATCCTCCTCTAAATCACAACATAATTTGAACTACAACCCTAATCTTGTTTAGGATTTTGGTAAAACAGCAGATTTACTCTAAGTAAAGTTTTTCTTGTTTTCATCTTTTGAAATATCAAATGAAGTCCAATTACATCCACAATAGATGCATTTGAAAGGTGATGAGTTCAATTCCATTTCATATAAAAGAAAATTCTTGAGTTGTATAGTCCAATCAAAAGAAATTTCAGAATCAATTTGGGAAAAAGGCAGAAATTTTTGACTTAGTTGTTTCTCCACCAAAACCTAATACTCTCTAAGCGTGATTTAGTCCTAATTCATCACTAGCTTTTGTATAATTTTGTGTTAAGGCTTCTGAGATGCCAGGGGCATCACAGGACTTTCCTTGCCAAACACTACAACTAGGCTACCAAACTTAGGCTAACCCTTTGACATCATACTTTTTGGTGATCTGACTCACTTCTACTCAGCTGCCAATCATCTGGCCTCTGTCTATGTCACAAACTATATGGCTATTTGATCAAGCACCACATATGTAGGCTTGACTGCACCAGAAACTGTTAACTTGGTGCATAATTTTTGTATAGCATAGGTGACAATGCATCTGTGATGTATGGGTTTGACCTTGTTTCATTTCCCAAGCACCTGCCTTTGGACATTGGTGCTGCCTGCTATATGATGCACTTTATATGGCTGCAGTTTTTCTCTGTTGCTGTTTATCTGTATGCTAATTGTTGCTGTTTTCTTGGTATGGCTATTTGTTTCTGTTTTTCTGTATGGATTTGAGTTGTCTTTGCTTCTGCATGCTTCTTTGCTGCCTGTTAGTCGATGGAATCCAAAATATTGATGGTAAGTGTCAAAAGGCCGATGATGATTACATACTATTCAAAGGATTCCATGTAATGATCTTGATCTCGATTGGTACCAGGCACAACTGTGGTTGCCTCTATCTGTTGCCATCGATTTTATCTGATTCTCTGTTCTAGTGTTTCTCATTGTCTCCTGATTGTTGGTTCATTTGCTTGTTTCATCATTTCTGTGCCTTGGATGCCGCGAGATCAAGTTCAAATGCATATTACAATATGTACTGAGGCCAAATGGTTTCAACCAAACATTTTTTGCTGTCATGTTTCTATATTGGTTATAGTCTAAAAACTCACAGCACTGTCACTTTTGTACATGTTATTCATAGATCCATGGCTTGGTATGTGGTATTTCTTGGTAGACAATCTGGGATTTACAGAGAATGGTCTGTATGCAATGATCAAGTTACAGGATTTCAAAACTCGTCATACAAGAGATATGAGACTCAAAAAGAGGCCGAAAATGCTTTTCATGATTATATCATCTACGGTGCAGGATTAGCCAAGAATGTTAAAGCCATACAGCCGAAGAAAGATGACCAAAACATGTCTAGGTGCAAAGATATAGTCATATTTGTGCAGTCCATTGTAATTGTAGTCTTGTTGTTCAAGTTGTGTAGTCTAACTGTCTAAATAAATTGATGTACTGTATTATGACTGTCTTAAGTGTCTAAATGAGTTGATGTACTGGATTATTACTGTCTTAATAAGTGTTTAAATGAGTTTGTCTAAGACTTCTGTAATTCTGCTGGTTCATTGAGAAATATAAATGAATTTGTACATTTCCAGTATTTTGCCAAAATCTGAGAAACAGTTTACCGCCGGTGCAAAACGTTTCCCGCCAAGGCCAAAGCAGTTCCCGCTACTGGCAATGGTTCCCGCCAACTCAATAGGAAAAACGTTTCCCACCAAGGCCAAAGCAGTTCCCGCTACTGGCAATGGTTCCCACCAACTCAATAGGAGGTAAGTTCACCACCTGTGAAGAAGCGGTGAGGCTACTTCAACTATACAGCCAACCAAACAAGATTCGACCTGGCTCCCTACATGCAATACAGCCTAAGCCCAGGCATCCAAACACACTCTACACTGCGCCTGAATGAGGCCCAAATTGGCAACCAAACACGGCGGCCTGCATGCGAAGACCCTGGCTCCCCTGGGCCTGCACCGGATCCCTAGCCAGGCTGACTTGAGCTGGGACAACCAATCACGCCCTAGATGGAGACGGTGGTGCGGAAGGTGCAGCGGCGGGTGAGCAAGGCGCGTGAGGATATGGACCGGTGGGACGACCTCAACACAATCATCCTCGCCCAGTTCTCCAATGCCAGTGCGATCGTCTCTCGCATTCAGGTACCTTCTTGTTGGACCATCTTCTTGCGCAATCCCAACTGTTGACAGCCGTAATGCATTGGAGCCTTTTTTTTTTGGTAATTCTTCTGCCGCTTTTTTTAGACTACAGCAGCAAATTTACGGATTCGTAGAAACCATAGCGACGCCGTTGAGGTAGTCTGCAATTTTGCTATTGCGGTCAACACGTCGAGTGGCTACTGGCTAGTGCCGTTGCCAATTGTCTCTACCGTATTGTCATGTTATTTGCTTCTCGCAACTGTGGAGTAACCAAAATATGACTGCTTGCCTTATTTTTGATAAAAGATGCTTCGAGAGAACAAGAATTATGGCCCCTTGCTTGGTGTGCCCAACATCATAGAGGACCTCGTGGGGAAGCAGCTGGAAAGACTGGAGCAAATTTTCTTTTCTATTAGGGAGACACTGTAAGGGTCTTTAGTTTCCGTCGCAATTTCCTTCAATCTTGTGAACTAGCTAAGGGAAAAAAATTAATTCAAGTTGGTCTGACAAAGTGGCAACTGTGCTGCCAATTGCTCAGGGAGAAGTTCAATGGTGTTGTGAAAGATTTAAATAAGGCTCTGCATGATACCAGCCAGATGGTGAGAGGCGGATCGGCACTAACGGCGAAACAGATGCAGTTACAAGTGGGAATTTTGCCAACTATTTCAGAATGCTTGGATGGGCTTCGAACGTTATGCGAGATGCACCAGGATGAGTAAGAATGGAATTATGCTTAGGACCCTTCAGCAATTGCCCAAGTTAATCATGTGTAGCTGTAGCATGCATTTCATCTTACTACTATTATACTGTTATGTTGGGGCTTCTTGAGTTTTCTCCCCTAAGATCAGTGGGTACTGGGTAGTATATGCTTCTGCGCTGATCCCAATACCAGGAGGATGGTCTTTCCCTCCCTGATCGAGTTTTTACTTCCAAATTCCAACCTTGGTTTGCTAGTCCACCAATTCAGAAATGATTAATATTATTCCATTGTCATGATATGTTAAGATGCCAGCCATATGTCCTGCCGCTAATCTTGCAGCACGTGTGGATGTAATCTTAGTTCTTCTGCAGTAGAATCTGCCACGTTTTATTTGCTGTGAACTTATTACGTTTGCTATTTGACAGGTTTGTACTAAAATCATCAATTATCTCCTTATTTACATGGAAGAGCAGGCAAGTGCCATGATTTTGCCATTCAGCTTATTCTATTCACCCATAGATTTGTACTCTCTGGAATTCGTTCTCTTGCGTTTCTTGTAGATAGCGATGATGTTTTTTCCCTTGATTTAGCATTTATAACAGTTGGACTTCATACATTATGTTGGTGTCTTATTAACTAGGGCAATCACAGTTGGCGTGATTGGTTAGGTGGCTCGATCTGGGCCTGGCTCGAGGCCGGAACCAGGCTGAGCATAGCCAATATCTGTGCATGCAAGCTAGTTTGTTTGGTTTGCTTGTGTCTGTCGAGCCATGCTGCGTACAGATTTTGTTTGGTTGACCGCATTAGTACATAGATGAGAGAAGACTTAACAAACAAAATAAATATGTTTAATAGTTTATATGGCAAACGTGGTCTAGTATTGCTCGAAAAAAAAGTAAGAAACGCAACTGTGAAATCGGTTTGTCAATTAGATGTTTTAATCAAAAGATATAAAAAAAACGAAATTAAAAAGTTACCTCTCTTTCCGTGTATAAACAGTGCTGCACCAACTCAGCCTGGCTGAGCAGCGAAGTCCACTCCTCGCGTTTCCGCCCAGCCAGGCTGAGGGGCGCTCTTTGCATGCAGCGGGCCAGGCTGGACACCCAAACCAGTCAACCAATCAGGACAACACTGCATGCGTGGAGCCTGGCCCAACGTTGGGCGCGGCAACCAATCACGCCCAGTGTTTTTTTCGTTTGCAGTTCCAGTGACATTGCTGTACTACGTCAACTCTTAGTAGACCAGCCAAACATACCAAAAGATGAAGGTAAGGAATGAAAAGGACAGAATAAAAATACTTCTCTTGTTATACTTTCAGTAATGCCATTTTTTATGTGTCTAATCACACAGCTGACCGTTACATCCTGCTCTCCCCAATTTGCAGTTCAATCCATATTGGACATTATGGCTCCGTTTGGTTTGTGGCCAGGCCAATCTCAGCAGGGCCAAACTTAGGCCACTTAGGCCAGCCTTGGTCTAAATTGGGCCTCCTTTGGCCTAGGCCTTTGTTTGTTTGGTTTGAGCCAAAGTTTGGCCACACATACAGTGTGCATGCATAATAGTTCAAAATAAAGAATATTTAGAACACTATCCTCTGATCTAATTAGCGTTTCATCAATATCCAAACAATTGCACAGTACCCAAAATAATTGCAATAGCGTCTTTGTTTAAGAAAAAAAATCTAAATAATGCATTCATCGTTGCATTGCATGTAGCATGTATATTTTCGTCAGCCAAGCAAAGAGCAACAGTACACATGAACTAGCATATCCTGCATCCGATCTATTAACCATGCAGTCATATAAATAGATACAAAAATATGGTCTTCCAGGTAGCTTCAACTTCTTCTACTACAATGCACAACCACGCAGTAGTGCAACATGCAGTAAAGTCCACACAGTAGCATCTACCTTAACTAACAACTACATTAGTTTATCTGCATGAACAGCCCATATATTTACAAATAATAAGCCTGCATTACAGATAAACTTCAGCTTCATTTGGCTCTCACAATGAAGCTCCAGATTTGCCTTGCTTGAAACACAAAATAGGGTGGTGCTGATATCTATGCAGTGATTCTAGAGCCATCAAAAGTGTGTTGCCAAGTCAAAAGTGGGTTGCTGCCCAAAATCCATTCACATCTGCCTGGTCAAAGCAAGGTACTACCTTCTGCTGTTCCATATTTGCTCCCCATGAAATCTATAACCCATGTTTGGAATGTTGAATCACTTGCAGCTTTAAGGTATCCACGGAATATTTCTTGTTGAGGATTGGATAGAAATTTTGCAATCTCAATCTTGTCCCTTGTTGGGATTGGAAGTACTTCTATGCGCTGCCAAAGCGAAGCATTTGGGTCTACTGGTTCCTCACTTTTGATTTTATTCTCTGTAGTTGTATTTCCAGTACCCTTACCACAAACAAGCGCATCACATAGCCGGACTATGCTAGCTGAAACCTCATCATTCATACAACCATGCCTTGTCCTTCCTTTTGACACATTTCTTGTTGGGAGATGCTTACGCTTCTTACTACAAGCAGTGCCTTCAGTACTTGCACTATGAAACGCTATGGTGTCAGTCTCGGTCCCGTCATCATCTCCTATCATTTGATAGTTCTCCAACTCTTTCAAACCATCACTTTCATCACTATCACTTGACACATTAACCGTGGTCTGATCCACAGCAAACGATCCATCTGCTACCTAATAGTTTAGAAATGCCTCTTCCAATAAATTGTAGAACTTTATCGGCTTTGTGAGGTAGTTGTACTTTGTTGTCTGCCATTTAATTAACAAGGAACACAATTAACCACATGTGGATAGAGGTGATAACAAAGTATTTAATGTTAACACATGAAAAATCGACCATGTTAACTGATCCTATAACAACGTTTAAGTTTCAGTTTTATGCGCTACATGGATTCAGTCATACTGTTCAGTTTCAGTCATTTTTAAAAACATCACGTAATTACAGTGGTCTTGTATCATGTATTTACATCATTTAATGCACTAATCGGAGAATGATTGGAAATACAAAAAAAAAAGCACTTACACCAAGCCTTGTAGGGTCCTTCTCTGATGGATCAATGGTGAATTTCTGTGCTGATGCATCAAAACTATACCCACTCTTTGCATGTGCAGAAGCTATCCAACTCCATCGCTCCCTGCACTTTTTGAAGTTTCTGTACACTTGGCTTCCAGTAAATGTACTTCCAAACTTTGCATTCAGAGCATTTGCACATTGTTGGTGGTACTGTTTCCTCAATGGGGACGGAATGAGTCTATCTTTTTGCAGCTCAATATACCATTCCAGCATGAATTTAGTTTCATCGTCACTCCAGTTAGCTGATCTCTCACGTGAGCCTGCCTTCTTAGTCTCCCCAGCATCGTTTAGCTCTCCCATATTGTCAACACAACTATGAAATTAACAAATCATAAAGATCCTGGTAATTAATTTAAAGGAAAACATAGCAGATAGCAAGATATCGTACCAAAAAAAAATATGGAGCTCATCTAACGCCAAGTGAAGGAAATCATAATAGAATCCCAGGTACAGATTACAATAGTAGAGGTATTCCAAAACAAATGAAGAAAAAGCATTACAAATTATCAAATAGTACGGCTATGTAGTTGTTTACATAAGCATATGAACTCTATCATTCCACATTTGTTGGGCTATTACATCACGCTTGACTGCCCAATCACGAATATCTACCTCATAATCTGAAACACGGTTTGTACTTCTTGGCAGCTGAGTATACCATGTGGCCTCGTCAACAACAAACTTGTCGGGGCCATTGTCAAGTATCCAATTTTGAAGGGCGCAACAAGCAGCTACAACCTTGGGCTGTGACTTCAATGGTATGAACGGTTTATTACTTAGAATCTTGAAACGAGTCTTGAGAGTGCCAAATGCCCGTTCAATTGTAGTCCTAAGTGAGGAATGACGAAGGTTGAAGAGCTCTTTGGGACATTTTGGTTCGTTGGGGCCAAGGAATTCCTGAAGATGATATCGAACACCACGATATGGTGGTAATATTCCTGGCCTTGCAGCATATCCAGCATCAGCCAAATAAAATTTTCCTACAACCATGTAAAGGCATTACCCACCGTGATAGTTACTATGGGAGAGATCATGTGTTCATTCATAAATGTGTAAATACCTTCTGGTATTTTAAGACCATGTTTTCTTGAAAGGGCATCTTGTAAAACAAGGGAGTCATGAGCAGATCCCTCCCACCCTGCTAGTACGTAGGTGAACCGAAGGTCAAAGTCCACAACGGCTAATACATTTTGTGTTGGATATGACTTGCGACCTCTAAATCTATCAACCATTTTAGCAGGCACACATGCTCTGATATGGGTGCCATCTAGTGCTCCTATACATCCCTATCATACACGTAGAAACAAAAACCATTGTCATTATGGGCATACGTAGTAGTAGCAAATGTATAATGCACCATTATATTAAGTTTAATTACCTCAAAGTAAGGGTAAAATTTGTTTGGGCTGCTCGTGATCTTGGCATGAGTATCAGTAGATCTCACATATATGAGTTCACGAGCCAACTCTCCCATTGCAAATAACACAAGATTGAAATATCTGCTCACTGTCTCACCGGACCGCCACATGGAAAACCCGACAGCTGCATTGGTATGATGCTGCCCAACAATTTTCAAAAACATTGCTAGTTGCTCCTCCATAGAGACATGAAAGGTATCATGTAGGAGCCCTTTTTCCCTAAGCCGAGCGCACAACTTGTGGAACACAGCTCGACACATCCTAACCTGACTAATGCATGTCCTATCTGAGGTGTCAATTAGTCTAATTAGTTCACTACTCCTCCATACATCTCTGCAAATTAATGGCCCATACTTCACACCCCTACCTCTACGTTTCCTACCATCTGTGTTTGTCCACCACAGAAACAACATGATAACAAGAACTAGTGCCCTCTGTCTCCCCATGCAATTGGTAAGGCACAACTGTTGATTGTTTTCCATCTGGATAGGATATACAAATAATGTTTGGATGAATAAAAATTCAGTTAGCATGAATCGTATATGTACAGAAGGTTAAACACAACACATCAATGGATCTGTAGCAGTATTAGCTAACGTATTTATCTAATTTTGAAATTGACGCATGACATACCTCAATCAGTGGAAGGAGGTCAGAAAATCAGAGGGCTTGTACACTGGCGGGGTCGGCGGGCGACGAGGCAAGACGACGGCCGGGCGGCGCGGCAAGACGACGGCTGGCTGACTCGACCTCACGCGGGCGGGCTGCTGCGGACGGCAGGACCGTTAACTGGAGGTGCGCTGCAGAGTGCACGGCCACGCGCAGGACGGGGACGCCGGCGGATGGCGCGGTCGAGGGGCGCGGAGACTCCGCGCGAACGCGCGGCCAGGGGGGCGTGGAGATGCCGCGCCGACGCGGCTGGGGCTCGTGGAGACGCCGCGCGGACGCGGCTAGGGGGCGCGGAGACACCGCTGGGACGGCGTGGTCGGGGGGCGCCGAGAAGCCGAGGCGGACTTGTCGGCCGATGCAAACGGAAGAGGACCGGAAGGGATTTTTTTGTACCCGAAGGCGGGGACGACAGGCGCCAGGCGGATTCGGAAGAGATTTCACTTTGTATTGGCTTGGCGCGCTGGCCTCTGATCCTATTCACTTGGCCAAAGTTTGGACGGACCGCGTCAAAAGTAAGGCTTAAACCAAACGACAGGAACCAGGCCTAACTTTGGCTTGGCCGCCTAGGGCCTCAAACCAAGCGTGCCCTATATTTGCAGATAAGATTTTTTTTTTAAGGCACACCGGGGGGGACGAGAGTCCCCACCTGAATCTATTACCAATTGATGCCGGGCTTAAGCCGGTTCTTGGTACAAATAGTTTCGCATCCGTATAGACTGTTCTCAAATACATAGTTTAAAACAACAGGGGGAGGAAGTTTCAAAAAAAAAAAAAAACAACAGGGGGAGGGGGTCAAGAAGAGACTCTATTACATTGTGAACAGATGAGATTTGTTAGCCAGGTCGCATTTGAATTGCTGAAGTCCTGTGCCCCCACTTAGGTGATGCCTGAGTCAGTCTGAAGATTTCATGTTCAATGGACCAGATTGTTGAATCTGTGATTGAAGACCTCGTTTCTGTCAGCAGCTGTGATTGAAGACCTGTAGGTTATATCTGCCTTTGATCATTGACGTAGTTTCAAACATAAGAAGCCGCTCTACATGTAGTTTAGTACTCTAGCGTATTGCAAATTAGTTGCTATCTCTTGGCATGTTGGCGCGTCTATGTCTTAGGATCTCAATGGATACAGCGGTAGTCTAGACATGTTGCTGGTGCAAAAGCATGTGAAATAGTTGCTGGAATTTTGCATCTGGGCACTAAGCAGAGGGGAGCCTCCGATTCGCAAATAAACTTCTTTCTCATCCCGTTACCTGAAACAATCTGTTTTTTTTTTTTTGGTTGCGTTGGGTTTGCGGTGCTCTGTAAACTGCTCGGTTGCAACAACGAGGTTCTATATAAGGTTCTTAATATTAGTCTAGAACCTGATCTCAAATCCGTATCTATTCATGCCCAATTACTTGATGGCTATCATTGGAACATGGCGCCTTGGAACATTTCCAGGCGATCAGGATAAGAATCGTGGAGTCAGATTGACTGCCAGCTCGTTTAAAAAGAAAATAATTCAGAAAAGGGCTGCAAAACCGTTAAGAAAATACTACATCCGTTAGATATATAACACGGTTGATTTTCTTCCAAAACCCTAATCATTGGTCTTATTAAACAAAATGCTAAACATATGAAAAATACAAATCATACTCAAACTATATCTAGTAATAAATCAAATGACAACAAAATAAACGATAACTTATTATTTTTATTTTGAATAAAACAAATGATTAAAGTTTAAAAAAATTAATCGCCCCATAAATTTATGGACAGAGGGAGTAATTTCACAAACTGTGTTAGGTACAACTATGTTTCGAGAACCATTTGGCATGCTTCATTTAGAGGTTGCTGAACTAGGAATTTGATTTTTTTTTATCGTAGTAATGCGACCTTGCATATTTTCAATTCCACGCCCACCAATTCAAAAATGAATTGCCGAGCGTCAATTAAAAGAAATCGGAGAAAACACTTCAAAAATGTTTTCCCGATTTTCAAAAAATGTTGAGACTATCCACCTCATGCACATGACATGCACCACAATCTTCGGAGCTCTCCTCGAAAGAAAAATGTATTTTTGCAGTTAAGTCCTTAAGACTCCTCCGCCTTCTCGCTCCTCAAGGGCTGTTTGGTTTCGCTTGTAAGCGGATTCTGGATCACCACCGCGAAAATCCCACCCAAACGTGTTCCTTGTCCCGTGAACCAACTTCCCCACGAATCGTCCCCGCAGTGTATGTGTGTATTCTCGCTTTTCCCCAACGCGGTCGATTCTTCCCCTCCTCGCGCGACCTCCGCCCGCTCCGCCTCCGCCCCCGCCTACCGCCGCGCCGCCGCCTCCTCTGCCCCCGCTGGCACCCGAGCTCCGCCAGATCTGCCGAGCTCCTCCCGCCTTCCTCGCCACTGCTGGGAGGGGAGGAGCTGCAGGCACCACCGGGAAGAGCTGCAGGCGCCGCCTCCCGCTGGTCTTCCTCGCCACTACCTCGCCAATGCCGCCCCTCTCCGCCTCCGCCTCCCGCTTCGCGTCCCTCTGGGTCGCCGACGCCGTCGCCGGAGACGAGGCCCTCGAGTTCTCCGTACTCAAGGGTGAGGCTCCGAACCCTACCCTCGTCCTCCGTTCGCATGGGCGCATTCCGTCCCTCACCTTTGGGTGGCTATTGTCTCATTGGCGGTCTGCAGAGCTGGTCGGCGGCTCGTCGGAGTCCCTCGCGGGAGCTCCGGAGGCCACGCGGGAGCGGGTCGCGCTCCGTTGCCTCCAGGAGGTGTCCTCCATAGCCGCTCGGGGCGATGCCGCCGCGGCCACGCCCGGGGTGCTTAGGGTTGATGAGGCCCGGTCATGTGAGGATTTTCTGCTTCAGCTTATCGGAGAGGTGCGTGTTTCAGATGCAGCCATTTGCACTCTAGTAATCGTCTATAGTCGCCTTACAGTTTTGTCAGCTAGCGCAGAAGTTGTGTGGAGTGCTTGCATTTGTTCTGTTCATGTTTGGAAGCAGTTCATCGAAGGAATAGTGGCAGTGGGTAGTTATTTGCAGCCTTCGGGTTTCTGATTCGGCGTTGCTCCTTTGTTTCGTTGGATTGTGCATTGGTAGAATAATTGTAGGGGATTCATTGGGATGGCGCAAGGAAATATGTCCTGAAACTAGAAATTGTGGGTATTGGGGATTGGGATAAATCTGGAAAGGCGACAGGGTATTTCACTGCAACCTTATGTTGCTAGGCAATACCATCCTCGCAACATGCTGAAAGGAAAAAAAAAATGCTAACATATTGGGCTTAAATTTGTTGGAGTCACATTCCATGACAGCAACAGGGATTTGTTGCTCTGGCATAAATACTTCCAACTATATGCTCAAGCCAATATTGAAATGGGATATTGCTAGGCTGACCCTGTTATTACTCAAGCCAAGGTATTCTGGCTATATGCTCTGTGATATTCCTCAAAATTTGAAAAATACTATAGCTACTTCCTCCTGTCATGGGGTCATGCCAATTATGTGGTGCCTTGGCAGCAATTATTCTAGAAATCTTATGGCTGTTGTGACATTTTCTGTTACTGCTCTGCTGCAAATATGATTGCGAAGTTCAAAGAGATTACTGCATCTCCTTACGATTGACTGTTCCCTGATCTGCTTTTTTTTCAGAAAGCCAGGGGTGCCATTTTGGCTATCATTTATCACATAAGTGTACATGGAAATCTAGTGTAGAAATTTTCTAATTATATTTGGAGCCTATTGCTGTTTTTTTCATAAGTGTGAAATGACTTTTCACATAGTGAAGAAAATCTAAGTAATGCATGCAGCATTTGATCATTATCAAGCCCTTCCCAGTTTCTAGATTATTTGATATTTGTGATACATACTAAAATGTTTAGGTTGGAAGTTCTGGAAATTTGGAGAAGGATCTGCTTCCCCCTTTCAGTCAAGACATTCAGGAAATTATACGTACCAAGAAACTTACATCACCAGAAATTTCACTTCAGCTGGTAAGTTAAAGAGCTCTTTTTAAGATTTGAAGTAAAACATGGTCATATTGAACTTATATTTTCTCTTCAGCTAAGAGAAGTTGATCCAGGGATCAAATCTATATACCCGCCATCCGAATTGGAGCAGAATGGCACCAAACAATGTGACAATGATCAGTCCCTGTGCGGCAGCCATGAACGCGTAAATATAGAAAAGCCTACTACAGACAATGCTGAACCTCAACAAGAGACTTTGGCAAATTTAGTCGATGACAGAGATTCAGGAAATCTCCAAAAGGATCCAACCGCTCCAACATCTATTCTTGAGCAACCATGTACATCCGACAGTAGGTCTTACATTCCTCCGCAAGAAGATGCTATAGCTGATGTTGGTTTAGGTGCTAGGTCTCCAGAAAAGAGTCCTATTGTGGAGGGAAATATTTCAGTTCGATCTGTGCTTGCTTCAGATGGCTGTGAGACACCTTTTCCGGGAAGCATTAATGAGCCCTTTCCCCCACAGGATACAGAGGATTATACCACCCTAGTTGAACCACAATCTTGTAGACCAAAATCTCCAAATCTATATCACTGTGTTGATGAAGATAGCCCACATGATGGTGGCACCAGCAAACAGTCATCTAAGGATCCCAACCATGAAGGACTGAGCGGGCATGCTACAGTAACCCCAGGTTTTGGCAGAACCAGTGATGCCTTACCAACAGATGCATCTGAGCCTGGGCACTTGCCTGAGTTCAGTACTGTGAAGGAGACAACCATGATTTCAGAACCTCAAGGCAGCAAAACTGATCTGATTGATCTGCAACATGAAAGTGGTGAGAAAGTAAATCAAGATCTGGAAAATATCAGTGCAAGTATTCGGTCAGTGGAAAAGGATCATGCTCACGAGGATCTGACTCTGCAAACTGCTAGTGCACCTTCCATGAGTTGCAACAGTGCTGTTCAAGGAGGCATATCTGAAACCAATCATCATCCAGGGAATGCTACGGAACATACTGTGCTTTTCGAAGGGCAGAATGGTGACAAGTCTTATCTTGAAGTCAGTGGTGCCAACAAGGCTAATCAAGCTCTACATAATGATGGCAGCATCTCAGAAAATAATACAGTTCATGGTGGGCTGACTGCCCAGACTGCTCCAGTGCCTCAAAACTGCAATGTAACCTTACATGATAAAACTTTGGAAGCGAATTGTTTATCTGGGCAGAATACTGGAAATAATGGAACTGATGTTCAACAACGTAGTTGCCATACTTCTATTCCGGGCTCTGTTCAGGATGGAAATGGACAAGATGCAAATAAGACATCAAACAAGGAAAACTTAAGGCACACATCTCCAGAAATTTGTGTCCCTTCTTCAGTTGATAGTTTCCAGGCCACTGCTGCTGCAGGTCTTCTCTTGATGGCTGACAGAATGATGTCCTGTTCCAAGGATCAAGACACAAATGATACTATTGAGGGCTTGTCTCAACAAGATTTGTGCATAAAATGTGGTAATGATGGCCAGTTGCTGAAATGTAGTGTCTGCTTGTTAGCTGCTCATGATAGCTGCTTTGGTTTACCAGTGACGTTTGAAGAAACCGGCCCATTCTACTGCCCATTATGCTTCTATAAGAAAGCCACTGAAGCATATCAAAAAGCAAAGGAAGCATATGGCAAAGCTAGGAAGAACCTTGCTGCTTTCCTTGGCACTGCACAAGTGGTCAAGCAACATGATGAGCAACAAACTGGAGTCCAGCCAGGAGCTGCCAACCGAGATGGTCATTCAAATGGGTATGACATGTCAAAAAGGAAAGGCATCCATCAAAATGAAGGACATGACCTTGCTCATCAGGAGGAAGAGTCTCATGAACAGAGGAAGAAGCAGAAACTAAATGGTAGAGGTAATGGTTGTCCTAAGGAGGTACCCACTGAGAATGATTGTTTTCGGAATTCTGGTGTTGCACCCAAGAATAAAGATCCACTGCTCCAAAATAACAGTAGCAAGCAAGTCCAGGATCGAGAGAATAAACAGCAGGTGGAAGACAAAGAAGCTGGTAATGATGAGTCATCTCATGAAACTAGAGCTTCATCTCAGGAAAGATGCGGTCCTCCTGCAAATCAGGATGCTGAGGCTGATGAAGGGGATGGTTTTACAGCTGCTAACCAATCTGGTGATACCGATGAAATAGAAGCTACATCTTCAAATGACTCTGGCAAGCGATCATCACCCCCTTGGCGCAATATGAGAGACAAGAAAACAAGATTACAAGAAACAGAGCCAGTGGTGTCAAGAAAAAGAAATTATGCTTATCCACAAAAGCGATAGTAAGTGTCAGAATGCAGATGCAGTTTCATTACCACTTATTTACCTAACTTAACTTTGGTTTATATAGTCAAAAGGTTACTGGATACTTTATTTGGAATTGTGCTGGTAATAAATAGATCTCTACCATGGATATTAGTGGGGTGGCATGTAGTGGGTCCCAACTCCCAATGCTCTTTTGTTCTTGCTCAAACTGTTTCCCTTTTTTTTTTTTGTTAGCTCAATGCCTCAATCTCATGGGTAACATTGTGGGGTCAGTTTTGACACTGTTCTAAGTTTGAAGGTCTTAGGCCTTTTGAGAGACAATTAACTATGTTATGATGAGGATTTTACGGACAACTGAACTAAATTTTTGTGCGTCGTTTCAAACCAGATGAGAGGTTTCGCGTACATATGGTTAGTTCTATGGTATACTTCCAAATTAGGTCACACGTAATTGCAATAGGTATTTAGCAATGATAATTTATTATGATTGCTCCACGTTGAATGGGCACAAACAGTATTACCCTCTGTTGTGTGCCATGATAAAATATTCTGCTTACATTGAAAAAGGAGATCGAAATTCAAAACATAGAAATTAAGCCAGCTTTCTTCTAGACTAGTACAGTTGTCTTCTTATATTCACATGTTCCATTGTGGAAAATTCATTTCTGAAGATATACCATTTAAGATCCAAATTTCTTATCCAAGAACTGAGGGTATCTGTCATGTAGTTCCAATCCTGTTGCACCAGATGGAAGGCGCTCAAAGCTCTGTTGGACAGAAGAAGAAGAAACCTTTTTGAGGGTAATCATTCTGCGGATGTAATTTCATTGCTGAACTATTGCACCATCTTGGGGGCTTGCTGTTCCCAGGCTAGGTCTGTCTGTAGTAATTGTGTCTCACTTGGTCTGTGTATTTATATTCCTGACTGTGATGATCCAGGAAGCGATGGCTAAATTCACCCCAACGGATGGTGCACCAATCCCATGGGTTCGGATACGAGAATATGGCAGTCTTGTGTTTCACAGGACACGCCTCCCATCTGACTTGAGGGTCAAGTGGAGGAACATGAAGAAGAAGCTGGCGGACCCTTGATGCTGGCGATCTCACATAAATGCAGCTGTTGTGTCATACTATTAGCTTACTAACCCTCTCTTCACCCCTTTGAGCTCATTTGTTGGTCCGTTGCATCCCCCGGTATAATCATAGTACATGTTCCTTGCGGCAAGTAGGAACGGAAAGTTTCCTCTAGCAACAACATCATCGATGCTTTGGTAAGAGTGAACATATGTAGCATCTGTCATATTCGTACATGTACAAAGTCAGTTAGGTTATTGTAAAAAGAAGAGAAATGTTTATCCTTGGCCGAAGAGGTTAAGGTGAATCCTGGAAAATATTATGTGTAGTGCCTCGCTTCCTAGAATGCTGCTACTCAGTTTCCTCTGTAGCGTCTAACTCATGGCTCGACGCCTGTAATTTCTAAAACTGTTCTGTTTCCTTATTCATTTGTGGTATCTGCTTTGTTGAATCTAAAAGGAATTGCAGTGAACTGTGGGAGGATTCAGGTGGGTGGTAAAAAAAAAAATGGTTGGGCACAAAAGAACCGAAGCACTACTTGGTTATCTAGACTGTTTGGTCACTAGCTTCAGCATCTTGGCTAAGATATTCAGCACACATGATTGCAATAAATGATTGCAAAATGATGATTTTCTGTTGGCTTTGGTAGATATACTTGGCGCAGCCAGAAAGGTTCGAGTTCAGTTTGCATCCGAACAGATAGTGATGGGAGCGGAGGAACACACGCTTCATTTCAGAGACAGCAAGCTCGTGATGGGAACAGCTAGGTGGATTCAGCCACGATTGGCAGTTGATGCCTATCGTTACGTATTTGGCAGGCCGCGTAGATGCGAGATGAGGAGCATGTACGCCAGGGCAAACGACCACAGCTGGCATTCTCTGGAACTGTACCGAATTTGATAGGCATTCTCTGGCCTTTTTCTGCATCATTCGGATGGAGAATCTGTAGAAACATACATGTATCATGTACTAGTATGCAGTGGCAGGTTGGAGGTCGGATGACGGGAGGAGGCTGCGGAATGAACTCCAGGCTCCGGACGCACGCGCAACGCAACACCGTAGCAGACCCGACCGGCGGGCGAGGAGCAGAGGGATGGATGGGCAGAGCAGAGCAGAGCTGCGCACGGACCACCCTCACTCACAGTCTACCACACCAGCACTGGCCTACTACGCCTATGCTGCCACGAACGGTGATCCCCCCATGACCGGCCCTTGCCGTAAAGATGGATTGGAGCCGATGAGCTTTGCTGCTGTTGACGACCTTCTTTTTTAATCTCTGGCCGGTGCTGGTGCAGCAAAAATGGATTCAGAATCGTGTACCGGGAAGCCACTAGTGCTTGCTGCCGCGGCTCGTGTTTTGTTGTCACTCACAGGCACAGGCCGGGGTGCTGACAAGTGAGGAAAAGGACCGCCGCAGACAGACAGCTTCTCGGTCGCGGCGCGGAGGCTCTCCCTCTCCCGCCGTCCAGCACGGAACCCTTCCAATTTCCAACACGGACGGCGTCGATTCGCTCGCCGGCAACGAGGAAACGGCAAAGATATGGGCAGATGTGGGTGGCCCTCCACTCCCACAGATGGCGCGCTCAACTCGCTCTCTGCCGCTCGTCCGGAACTTCGGATAGTAGTAGTGAGGCTGCTGAACCTTAGGATTCCCCAATCTTGATACTCTAAAATTCAATGTTGCAATACTGTTCTACATCGTAGATAGAGAAAATTGGTAGTCAGAATAGTGATAGGAGATGGGAGATAAGCGCCTTACGTGGAGTCTGATTTCACAGTTGGTTGGTAGTAGACCTAAGGGTGGATCACGAAAACCCAAAGTCTAACTGAGCTCAATCATGTTTGGACCGTTTGGATCGATGGTCCATGATGGACCAGGATACCCATTGCCTAATAAAGACAGCGAATTTGGATTCAAAAACCCAATCGTTTCTTTCTGGTGCTCACGGGAGGGAGTGCGTGGCATCCTTGGCGCCGTCGCCGTTCAGCCCCAATTCCCCGTCGCCTCGACAGTAGCCACGGCGGATGGCCCCGCCCACCGTTCCTCTTTTCCTCATGTGGCGTGCCGCCTGCCGCTCCCTTCTCTCTCGGTCGTGCTCGCCGCTGCTCCTCACGCCCAGTCTCGCTGCCGCTCCTTTCCTCCTGGGCACGCTCACCGCTGCTCCTCCTGCCCGGCACCGCTTGCCGCTCCTCCGGTGATCTCCTGCTGCAGAACGATGACGGCCCCTTCTGTCCTCCGCCCTGCCTCCTCTGAACATCTTGCAGACGTTCCGAATCTTTAGGAACGTACCCCCCGTCTGGCCCGTCTCCATCCATGAAAGAAAGAAAGAAAGAAGAATTCCCTCCCGGCCCACCACGATGGCACGATGCCGCGCCGACCCACCGACCCCAATGCAAGCAAGCAAACAAACCCAGAAAGCTACGTAATTTGGAGCCTGCCTGCCTGCCTCTTCTGCTCACGCCGTGCGCCGTTTCTTCCCTTCCGCCAAGGAAAGCTACGATTCCACTCCACCTCACGTCCTTTGAGACAGACAGACAGACAGAAAGAAATGTCCATAGATAGATTCAGGTCGGGCCATGCAGCGCACGGCAACGAATTCGAATCGCGCTGCGAAATCCATCCACGCGAAACCCCTCCGCCGCCCATCAAAGGAACAAGCCGAATCGCCGATGGATGGAGCAGACGCAGCAGCTCATGCTTTTCACACAACTACTAGATAGCGTACATCTACGTGCCGCCTGAGCCGCGTCTTAATCTGCATTTGTTTTTTTTAATCAGTTTTAAGCCGAATTTGTTTTTTTTTAAATCACTTTTAGACCATTTCAAATCTGCGAAGTAGCCAAGTAGGGCCAATTAACACGAGGGGAGCCGAGATTTTCGTAGGTTGGAAAATAGTTTTGCTCTTTTCCGGTGTAAACGCGTGGAACGATGAAATCTGCCAGCTTAGCTTCGGTATAATCGATCATAATCGGAGGTGGTGCTAGCTGTTAACGAACGAACGGAACTCATGTCCACTTGATGCAAAATGTTTCTAATAACCAATAAGTCAAATGTCTAGCCGAACAAACTGAAAGGCCGCCTGATCGTTTACCCGTCGTTCGTGTGCCGCTGCTGCTCGTGTAAAATGTTTGTACATACAGGAGGTGACAAGTGAAGGGAAGCAAAAAGTTCCAACTCGGGTCGAGTACCCAGCCGTCGCGTCCTCGCGTTGCGTTGCAGGGTGAACCTTTCGGCCGAATCCAGCACTCCCTCCACTCCTCCAGCAAGCATGCAAACAAACCCAAAAAAAGCTAAAACATACGAACCCGGCGGGCAGGCAAGGCCGCCGCGGCCTATGGGTTGGTTTGAGTCAAACCAAACCGGAAGAGACCGTATTTGCCTGCTATGAGGGCACGCCTATGGGTTGGTTTGAGTCCGGTTCCATTCCAACCCAAGCAACCCGTCTTCATCCTTGTATGCAGTAGTGAACGCACTGCCGCTCCCTGCTGCGGTCGCGCCGTCGGCGGCCATAGCCATCCAGCTGCTTGCTCTATGCTTCATCGCCGAAAGCCATGCATATGCCGCACCGCTCGCAGCCGTGTCCACCTGCTGCTGCTGCTTCTCTTCTCCCCGCTGCTCTTCACTGCGCATGCCACGCGGCCAGAGGCCATGTCCATCCACTACGCATCACCGTATCCATCGTAGGCTCAAGAGAGAAGCATCTAAACGACGACGGCGCGGCGCCGGGCAGATGCAGCTGCCAGGGGCCCCGAGGCGAGGCAAGCTTATTGGAGAAGACGTTCAACTTGCATCGGGTGGGGACTGTCCGCCGCTCGTTTCGGATGGCCCTACAATTTCTTGGTTGGTAGTACTGAATATAGATTTGCACCAGGCCACGCCACCCATATCTAGCGGCGCTGGCGTTCCGAATCTTGAGGAACGTACCCCACGTCTGGCCGTCGCCTGCCTGCTCATGCCTACCTCTCCTGCTCATGCCGCTGTGCGTCGGTCGCCTCGTCTCGTCTCTTCTGCCAAGCAAAGCAAACCTAGGACGATGACGAGAGATTCCACTCCACCTCACGTCGGTCGCACCGCAGCACACGCAACCTTTGAGTTGAGGTCGATTCGGGTCGGGGCCATCGAGGCGAGCGCACGGCAACGGATTCGAATCGCTGGCTCAAACGACCAAGGAAGCCGATGCAACACATCCTGCTTTTTTACACAACTAGCCTACATCTTCTACGTGCGACGTGAACGTCGTCTTAATCTGCACTTGTCTTTTATAGCATGTTAAAGTAGTAGGTCATTTCCAACCTGTGAAGTACTAGTAGGGCCTTTTCTTCTCCCTTGGGTAAAAATTAATGTTTGGATCTACGGGCTAAAATATGGTTTAATTTAAAAATTAATTATTTAGCAATGACTCAATGTTGAGACGAATTTATTGAGCCTAATTAATCCACGATTAACGAACGGTTACTGTAGCATCACATTTGCTAATCATAGATTAATTAGGTTTAATCAATTCGTCTCGCCCCGTTTAATCACCATTTGTGTAATTAGTTTTATAATTAGATTATATTTAATACTTCTTTCGACGTTCGACGTGGCGGGAACTAATTCGGCCACATGACATGGAGCTTGGCAACTTGCAAGCCCATGAATCGGCTGGCGGAGCACAAATTAGAAAGAAAAAAAACAGAGAGAAGGAAGGAAAAAAAACACAGAGGGGGTAGCATAGCATGAAGATGAAGCATCACATCCGGCGCCGTGCCGCCGTCCAGAGCGCAGAGGCTCCAGCCTCCAGCAAGCAAGCGGTCCGGGATTCCCGGAGGGGCTTAGCCTAGGCTACACCTACACGACGGTGTAGAAGATGATCTCCGCGGGCTCCATGCCGCGCGGCGCCTGCTGCTGCATCTTGGCGGCGGCGGCGGGCGGGTGGTAGTAGAGGCGCGCGGTCTGGGGGCAGTGCGAGTGGAACCGCGCCGCGATGCGCACGCCCATGTCCAGCAGCTCCACGTACTTGCCCATCTTCCCTTCCCGGATTCCTGGCCTCTTCTCCTTCTCCTTCTTCTTCCCTGTCTCTCCGAACTAGTGGAACCTCTTCTGCTTCTCGAACGAGATGGTGGGTGGGTGCTCTGGTTTGGATTCGAATTCGATAGCAAGCAAGAGGCGGCGGCGGAGGGCTAGAGCTAATGGTGCTTTTCGTGGAAGGAGGTGTCCCAAGAACAGGGCGCGGCCATGGGACGGGAGATTTGGGAGGAGATGGCTACCTAGCTAGCTGCTCTTCAGCTCATGCCTGGCCTGGAGGGGAATGGGACGGTATATATATGAAAATTTCTGTCTACGTGCGTATCTGGCTACACTTGTCTATGTATGTCATAATTGAGGGTATATCTGGCCAAACGAAAGGTATGTACACGGAGTATGCAATGATACTAGACCATTTGAGATGATATATGCATGAGGTATGCGAGTATACCTGAGGTATATAGACATACTCCGTTATATGTACTAATATGAATGTATTATAATAATATATTAAAAATAAGGGCTGCTTTGTAATTTTTTCGAGTGATGATATTTGAAATATCTTAAAATAAGTATGCGAACATACTCAAACTGATAAATGAGTATGCGGACATACTCCTATTGGGTTATTGACGGTGAGTATAGTTAGATGCGCATGTAGATAAAACTCTTCCTATATATATATAATAGCTTATTGTGTAGCCAAGCACCTGCGCGTCGCTACTCATCGAACCAAACGCATGCACATGCACATGCGGGTCGGTCATCAGACCCAACCACCCTTGGCACTGGCAGTGAGCCGGCCGAGCGTCTGAGCCGAGCCGCTGCATGCTTCTAGCACGGTGATTTATGGCTTTAAATGGTAATTACTCACAGTGATTTTAGGAGACTAAATTCGTGTGGCATGACTGCAAGCCGGTGGACCAGAGAGTGGCTACTAGTTATCACAATTTCAGGTCGAGTTGTTTTGGTAGACAAGTTACTATTTTTTTTTCGAAACACGGTACAACGCAGGTGCTCGTACTCGCGTACACTCATTCCTATAAACACACACGCACACCCTATCCCTATGAGCACCTTCGTGGAACTGAGCTGGACCGACATGCGTACACACATCCCTATGAACGTACACACGCACACCCTACCCCTATGATTACCTTTGTGGAACTGGGCTGGACCGACGTCTTGAGATTCACGAAGCCGTTAAATCATGCGAATACCCGTGCCAAGTCGAGGCGGGGTGCTGAGGCGTGGGGCCAAGTCGAGGCGCTGGGGCGTGGGGGGCCGAGAGGCCACAGGTCGGGGTGAGGGCGGGTGGGAGCGCACTCGGGAGCGGAGGCAACGTGCCTTCGCCTGTCGACGCCCCCGTTAGTAACAGGATACAAGCAGAGGTACAATATGTCCCAAAGATAACTATTAGGGGACCAGAAAGCTTCCCTGATCAGGCAAGAATCATGCAAGGAGTTTGAGCATGAGTAAGTACACTGGGAAAAATTGCCTGTCTTGCTTTTTTTGCCTGGTTGTGGGCTATTGTGTTTGCCTGTCTTGCTTTTTTTCCTGGTTGTGGGCTATTGTGTTGTGTAATCTACCTATTTTTTTGAAAGTGCAATGAGCAAACCTCGAGTTTGAGGTAATCTGTGCCATCATGGGTCTTAGCAACCAGTTCGGGGCATTGTAGACCAGATCTTCTGTGTTGAGAGCCAAAATCAGCTCTTGATTGTCGGAGTAGACAGTGGCCGCCTGAATTTGGAGCGTTTCAATCACCAGTCCTGCCAGGAGAATCACCTGTGCCTCTGCTTGGATTGGGCTTGATGCCAGATTCACCTGCGCCTATATTTTGAGCCTAAAGTTGTGCCCCCTGTAATCTCCCTTTTAGATATAAACTGAGTCCTGAAGTTGTTGGACCTGTATTAATCTGTTGCTGAATGAAAGAAGCATCAACCAAGATAGTGCAACTTGAATCAGAAATCTGTATGGTTTCCTCCCTATCAATGGAAAAACTGCTGCTATTTTCATTAATCATAAGCTGTTTTAGGTTTAGCAACATGGAATGAGTTTCTATATCTGCCCTAACATTCATATGGATCTGCTGAGCTGTCCAAGAATTGTTATTAAACCTTTTATTATTCCTAGCTTTCCAGATATACCAAAGAGTGGAAATGATTTGGTGAAGATACTTACTGGAGTTACTATAAGAAAGAATGGAACAGACTGCGTCTTGTAAGTTTGGGTGCATCTGGACTAAGGTGTCAGCTCTAATAGAGGGGCAAGTAGAGAACCAAGTTGCTCTTGAAAGAGCACAAGCAAAGAATAAATGAAGATCATCCTCTACCTGGTTGTAAGCTTATCTCTTCACATGCTCGGTTGTCCTCACCCCTCACCCTATAAATCAATCACTCTCAAGGCTCCATCCTCCATGTACATCTTGTGGCCCAAGCAATGGAGATTAGATAGTGAATACGTGCACACAGCTATGACTAGGATTGTAGGAAGGCGGAAGCCATGGCAGCTGGCTGCTCCAGAAAAGGCAGCGCGGGACGGCGTCGATGTCGGACTTGAAGACGATGGTCCGCTTGCTGGCGCCACGAGAGGCGGCATAGAACGGCTCGGCGATGTCCATCTACTTGCAAGTTTTGCTTTCCAGTCGCTCCTTACCTTTTCTATTTCTCTTGCGCGCGTACTGCATGAGTGTTCCTTCGGTTTCTGTAGAAACTTTGGCTCCGAGTAGATGTTAGAATTCCTACGTTTTGCTAAGCGAATGGAACCCTTCCAGAGGAACGCAGACCACCATTCCTTCAATCCAAATGGTGCATGACGTGAGCGAAATACAGGTTCACCAATCCTACGGAATTCCTTCGCAAATACTCCAATCCAAACAGACCTTTAGCCACAACTGGCCCATAAGGAGTAACATACATGCCCTTCCCATCTCAGTTCGCAGTTCTCACGCGCTCCTCCTCGCCCCGCAAGCCGCTCACCACCGCTAGCACTGTCACCTTCTCGCACGCTCCAGGTCCAGCACCCCACCGTGATGTCTGCCCGCTTGCTGCCACCCTCCGCTCGATTCCAAGCGCTCCAGGTTGGTGGGTTGGGAACCTAGAGAGCTCCAAGGGTGCCCTGTGTACATAAGACTTTTTCCATTTGTTCAATTGAATGGTTGCTAGAAAATGATCAATCAAACAAACAAATGGGATAATAATCTCGTTCATCCACGTGCAATCACGATAATCAAGGGTGAGCCCTAGTATCTCTCGGTTTGTTTTTTATTTTGCTCTTTTTTTTCTAGTTGTTACTAGAACATGATCCTCTGCTGTCAGACAATCTAGACAGATCAGATCAAAGTAACAACAGAAACAAAAAAGGCCTAAAGCGATGAGGTAAGTGTTGACGGCACTTAAGCATGTCGAACTTTATACTGCAAGCGACAGTATCGGTGTAACTTTTCTCCAAAATGAGTATCATGGGTTTGTCAATCCGTGAAAACAACTAATAAAGAATAAATTAATCCAAACTTAAGGTAAACAGAGGTATAAGGTATTATCTAATCTATCTCTAGTCTACATCTAATCTAGTTAAACTTAGATGATATGCAATTAGAACGTAACTAGAGCAACTGATCAAAAGGGTATTAACTAGAGTCTAATCTAGCCCTAATTGAATCCAAGACAAACATGATATGTACATCAACGAAATTAGAGAAACGAGATAACTAGTAACTCAAGGTAGATATAAGTGCAACCAAACATGTATTTCATAGCATGATTAAACCAAGATCAACAACCAAACCCCCTAGATCAAGCTTAACCTTTCTCCCACCCATATGTCACGTAGAATGGGTTAATTGACGAGAGCTCTCAACCGGACTACATGATTAGAGAACGCGCTTCTAATCACTTCACATAGTCTAATAACATAATCAACATAGCAAGAACCTTTAATCACCATAATTACAAGAGCTAGCTATGCAACTTTATCACTAATAAGCAAGATCGAAGATCAAAGTCGCTAGAAGAACATAACTTTTAAGAGCATGATCAATCAAACATGCATCTAGATCAAACAATAATTAGACCAATAACATGCTAATTAGACCAAAGATATGATAATTAGACAAGATCAATGCTTCATTGATAAATTGTATCAAAGTTTACAATCATGATCATACCTCACACGATGATACAATTAGACCTCAGGAGCTAGGTAATTAGAGCACCGTACAAGGCCTCTAAGAATTAGAAAAGCTCTAATCCCTAGCCTAAAACTTGACCCTGGTTGACGGTCGTTATTGCACTACCTCCGACCATCAACATGAACATGAAGAAAAACTATCAAAGTGTAGACTGATCCTTGCTACTGACTTCATTCGACGAGTTGTGTTAAATATTTGATTGCAGGTGCAAAATCAGCAGAAATCAGGTAAATTTGGCTAAGTCGGGAAGAGATACAGGCCGCCTGACTAGTGGGCCAGGCCCCCGGCATCCCACTTGGCCGCCCGGCCAGTGAATGTTGCCAAATCAACTCATCTTTGACCTGCATGCACACAAATGACGTGTCAACACAGCTCCAAGGTGCAACCCATGAATCCAATGTGCTAAGTACCGGAAGGCTTGCCACTTCATCAATCCAACACTTGGATCAGTGAAGTCAGCAATCCGTGGGACTTCAATCCTACGGCTAAGGAAGAAACACACTAAAGATCCAATGAATCGGGGAGAACCGACCTTGGGAGGCAGTCACAACCGTCGGATGAAGCAAGGCGGTGGATCCACCGGTTGCCCGGCCTCCACTTGGCCGCCCAGCCTTAGGACCAGGCTGCCCAGCCTCCTTCTTGGTCGCCCGGCCTGCCACGTGTCCAAGTGTAAGCGCCATAGCCTCCCACACCGACATACTCCATGTATAAATACCCCTCTTGCTCGAGTGGGTATAAATAGGCTCCTAGACCTCACTTGTAAAGTGTGAAAATTGAGTGAAACACACCATTGTCTTAGTCTTGTAGCAATAGGATAGTTCTGAGAGTTAGAGTTGAGTCTGAGTCTTTGCCTCAGGGATTCCGGAGTAGCTTGGAGTCTTGGTAAATCTCTTGTATCTCTTGTATCTTTTGTATTTTTGTACTCTTACTACTTCAATATAATATACTTCATTGCTCTATCTTTTCAGTTATACTTTACTTTATTTCTTACACTTGCCTAGTATGGTGTATCTTCTTGCATACTAGACCAAGGCTTAGGTTTGTGTGTCTTAAAGTTTCTTGAATCTTGCTAGACTTGCTGTTATACGCTTGCCTTAGGCTCTGATCTAAAAAACTTTAGTGATCAAGTTTCCACTTGATCACTAGTTTAGCTTGCCATCTTACCCACACAGATCTTGGTTGGTAGACCCTCTTGGTGACAGCATTAGGGAGCCTCTGTATTCCAGCCCCGTCGTTCGGTAAGCCCGTGGGCGTTAGCTAATTGTCGTTCGGTTGGCCAACTATCTATCCCCGTGCTACCTCAGTGTAGTCTGAAATTTCGCTCGATGCAAGACCCTGGTTCGTGTTCGTTTAACTTGGTTCAACCGCGAATACTCCTATGCAGTAGTTAAGAGTTTGGATATCTAAATCTCACTTATTGTTTGCTGACTGCTTTGGTCCCTGTTCTCTCATTCCACCATACACTACCTTGTTTATCTTACCCTTGGTGTAAGAATAGTTGGTAGTTATTAATGTTACAGTACTGATTGAAGTTCGAACATATCATTCCACCTATTAGCCACTGCTTCCCTATGGATTTTACGATACTAGGAATACTCTAGGTGAAAAAGTTACATCGAATCTCCGTGCATTTGCGGAGTAAAATCTGCTACGCTAAGAGACCTCAACAACCCTCAACTCTCTTCTAGCTGATGTCCTTCCCTAGAAACGTGGACTGACTTGTGGGCCCTGCGTGCCACGTCAGCAAACCACCCTTGAAACAGCTTGTTATAGTGCTAGGGAGTAATTTAGAGGGTTTTGCCAGTTCGAGGGTGCGGTTTGCCCGGTTTTGTAGTACAAAGTTGAAAATCGGACTTCTTGACCAGTTCGAGGTTGTAAAATGGACTTTTCCCTTATTTTTACCATGGGATTAGCATAAACCGGTTGAAAAAAAATAATCACCTCACCCGGTGGAAAAGAAAATGAGAAAGATTGGGAGGCTGCTCGCCTCCGCTCGCCTCTCCCTGTCGCGAGTGGCGAGTCCTGACGGCTCTTCCTCGGCTTCCTCCGCCCCGGCCCCTCGCCGGCCAGCGCCCTGCGCCACCCAACGCCCAGTGCCCCGCGTCTAGGACCTTCACCTTCCATTGCCCGGTGGCCACCCGGTGCCCCATACCCAGGCTCCTCGCCACCCGTCACTCGAGGGCCACCTGGCGCCCCGCGCCCGGGCCCCTCGCTGCCTGTCGACGGCCTGTGACAATCTTTTTTTCCTGTTTTCCCAAGTACCTCGTTCCAAGTAGGGTAAAAACACAGTGGTATTCTTGTGCACTAAAGTTTAGACCTATAAAATAATTACAAGTCTAAAAAATGACAAGCTCCCAAACAGGCCGTTAGTGTAGAAGATACCCAACGGTTACTTTCCTAATCCTGGAATTAATAAAAAAGGAAGGACGTCAATCAAGCGGGCCCCTTTCTTTTCTTACTCTTCCGTTTCAATTTACAGGTTGTTTGACTTTTTTGGCATCAAGTTTGACCGGCTCATTTTATTCAGAATATTTGCGAAAATGTAGAAAAATTCAATTCATAGTTAAAGTATATTATATGCTAAACTAAATTATAATGAAAATAAATGATAATTGTGAATTTTTTTAATAAGACGAGAATATCAAACTTAGTGTCAAAAAAGTGAAACAGCCTATAAATTAGGACGGAGGGAGTATTCTCTTTTCTTTCTCCCCTTCCTTGATTACCCAGTTAGTCATCTTCTTCCTTTTGCTTGATGTGCTCCGCTCTTGCCACGATCCTTGTAGAACTGTCAAATATATAGGCTAAGGCGCGGTTCAAAGCGTGTGTGTTGTATGTATGTGTACGCTAGTTTTATTAAAAATACGATGCGTTTCTTCCTTAGGAAGAAGATCAACTGCCTTGCCAATGTACGCCAGGGATCTTTTGTCTTCGGATCATTGAAGTGGTGGCATCCAAGGTTTTGATGTGTTTCCACTGTGGTAACCACCAAGGAGTTGTGTTTGATGTGCAGGTTCAGTTAAAAATAGGGGAGCATCGACTGGGTCCGGGCGACCCTAGGAAGGGTCAAGCCGCCCCTAGGTCAATCAGTAGGTTAGCCGGCCAGCCTCCCAACCTCATGACCGTGGCTCATTTTCTCATATTTTTTCTTGTTTTAATCTACTTCATTAAATATTTATACACAATACGTGGAACTCAGTTAGCAAAGCTTGGTTTTATTTTTATTGCAAACTTACTCTCTTTGATAAGTATAGATGGCCGAAATCTTCAAATAATGGCCTTAGTCCTTACGCGGACTAAGCAAGACCAAGGCCTCTGAGGGTTAGGGGGAAGGCTTCCACGCCTTCTCGATACCTCAATAAAAATTCTCTGTGTCTCCAACTTGTTGCCATTATTGTGGCGGAACCGCCGATTTAATACGGGCTAAGTACACCTGTCACCATTAACTTACAGTGTACTCAGACCGTACTAAACCCGGTCGTCCGTCGAGAAGCCCTCGGCTCTCGATTTGCACCAAATCCCAGAGGAACCGACATCACACACATCCGACTCGCGATGGAGCCACAACAGTTACATCATCACAAGCAGTTGAAATGTACAGCAGATGGACTTAGTTTACAAACCAAGAAGGTATATAGTCAAATACATGTTCAAAATACATATAATGCGGAAGCGTTTTCAAAACATCTCGCAGCGGAAACCAATTACTCAAGTAGTCTTCATACAGACCAACGGGGCGAGAAACACCGAGCCCACCGGTGCTACCCTTCTCCAAGCAGCTATCCAAATGCCGTCAGTACCTGTGAGCCAAAAGTGGGGGCAAACCCTGAGTACTAATACTCAGTAGGACTTATTGGACAGGGTTTACGGCTGACGCAAAGCTCAGCTTACTAGCAAGTAGGTCCTTAGCCATTGATTTTAAACTGTAAAATGTCGCCATAGGATAGCGGGATTTGACATTCGATATCCTTTAATCATGATTATCCACTATGTTTTAATGTCATGCTATAGCGGGATTTGACAGCCGCTAGTCCTTATCCTGAATCTCTTTGGTAATATAAAGCGAGTAATTTGCATGAAGTAAAGCATGTATAACCATTGTGTCGTATCAAATCATCAATTCCATAAAACATCTTGCCTCAAACAGTTCTACGTTGCCCGTCAGTGATATTGGCATTCTCACACCTGGTGAGCATCAGCGATTCGAATCGATTTTTATATTTCCGGGAATAACTAGAAAATGCCAGGGGCCCATATGCTTACTCACACGACGGCTTTCCCACATATAGTCCCCCTTCTCCACTTGTCCCATCCCAAGTTCGATTCACTCCCGCCTGACTCCCGGGTTGTGCCCCCATGACGAGCCTGCCGACATCTCGGTCTCCCCGTCATGAGTACCAAGCTCCCCCGGGCCACCTTCCTCTCAACCAGTGGGTAGGAACGTGTTTCTGTTCTTCGGATGGCACAAGTAAGGTTTCACCGGTCCCATTTCCCGGATAAGCATTCTAGCAATGTTATGCCGATCAGCAGGCGAACAGCGAACGGGCCTTACGCGACTCGGGCGGAGTCCACCATACCATCACATCATTTTTCAACATAGTAATCCCATATCTCCCCCCGGTCTCAATTGAAAGCATAACACAGCAATAATAAATTCATAGTAATGAAGATTCATCATTCGAAAGTAAACCCTACGAGACGAGTGACAGTGCTCACTCGTGTCTACTCGCGCCTAACCATTCTAGGCACCCGTCCTATGAACCCTAAGTATAGGTGCTAGGGCCAGGGCGGCCGGAAAGTCTAATGCAATTGGTTTCAATCAATCCTAATGCATATGCGTAACTCAAAATAATTTGTTTGCTGGGATTTGCATGGCTCTGCCTACCTTGATTCACTTTAATAAGACCAACAAACTAAGCTACTGTTAGTTTGCCGGGTTGTGAGGCTTCGCCCCAGGCAACCCCTTGATCCCTTGGACAACTCCTCCTTCCAAGCACGACTGATGGGCCCTCCAGGTCGTAAATGAGTCTTAGTTGGTCTTTTGGATCACCGTTGGTTGATGTAGACCCGTGCACTTGTTTCTTTATCACGTATCTGCAATAAGCGTCGCTATATGAATAATATGCATGATGCAATACACGAGACGCCTGGAGATCATACACGCATAACTAATCATTCCATGGATATGCAGAAAAAATGATTGATAAACATACTCATAGGGTAGTATAGCCATAGGAATTTTGGTGGAATTTCTTCTAGCATAGCGGATAGCACTTTCCTATTTCATTGGCTTAACCATCATATCACTTGTCATTTTCATATCACATGCAAGCAAAGCACCAGTCAAGCATATATCTACACATGCAATGGACTGCTATTACAAGACATCACTCTTAACACTAGTAATTTGTAGTATTTTTATGATCCTAGAGCGAACACACACTCAAACAAGCATATAAATGCACTTTTTCCTATTTTCTTTTTCAACTAGTAGCATTATGTCAATTTCAAAACAGCAGCCAAAACAAATATGCACAACCTCATACTTTACTAGTGAGCTACCCATACTGTATAGAGTACATGAAAAATACCAGAGGTCATGTTGGAGCATATTTCATGTAACCTTCACTTTCTAAGTTAATTTAATACACAAAACACATGCATAAGGGCAAAACAGTAATTAAACAGTCAATGCTAGGGCTACCAAAAATCACACAGTATCTCGATGCCATAACAAATCTACTGTCCAAGTTTCATAATTTTTGGAGTTCATTTAGTCCACTTTTGACAGTAATCCTAATTAGTCCTGCATGCAACAAACCAAGGGCAAAACAGACATTTCACACTTCCACATCCTAGCAATCATGTAGATCTACTCAAGAGGAGTCTAACACAACTGAGTTTGTCCATTTTGGATTTTTCTGTGATTTGTTATGATTTTCCAAAGTTCACACCTAATTTAAATACATTTAAATGGAAATCACACAGACCAGGGACCCGGACGTAATTAACTATAGATTTCGGGGGCTAGCGGGTAAAAATCGCCGGACTCATAGCACAGTGCATGAACGAATCTGCGAAACTTCAAAAGGCCGGGGGCTATTGCAAAGCCTCCTTTCTTCTTCTTCCTCGGGCCGACGGGCGCGCGCGGTGGCCGGGGTTGGGGACGCTGCGCCGGCGCGTGGAGGCCCGGGCTTGAGGCCGATGGGGTCGGGGAAGATGTTCCCGTCCGCGGGGACTCGATTCCCCCAGATCTCGTCGCGGAAGGAGGTGAGGACAAGCGGAGCGGCGGCGGTGAACCGAAGCCGCGGGAGCTTGGCGTGGCGCGGCGGCGCGGCGTCGATCCGGCGGTCGGGGCGGCGGATGGCGGGGCCAGAGAGCGCTTGAGCCGCGCGGGGACGAGGCGAACCCGGCGGAGTCGAAGTGGTGGCGCAGAGATGGCCCGGGGGTGGCTCTCCACGACGAGCCCGTGGGCGGCACGGGTGCACGCGAGCGGCGCGCGCGGGGAGAGGTGGAGGAGGCGATGGCGGCGGCGGTACCTAGCGCGTTGGGTGCGCGAGGCCGAGGCGGAGCTGGCGGAGGGGGTCTGGAGCACCGGGAGGCGGTGGAGGGTAGTACGCGACGGGGTGAACCGGAGCGACGGCGACGCGGGCTTGACGTCGAGCGGAGGTGGATCTCGGCGCCGGGTGGGTGAGAGGCGACGAGGTCTAGGGCGTTAGGTGCGCGGCGGAGTGGGGAGTGCGGCGGTGGTGGCCTCGGGGCGAGCGGGGGCCAGACGGCGGCGGCGCGAGCTCGAGTCCGAGCTCGCCGGCGTCAATGGCGGCTCGGGTTCAAGCGCGGCGCGCGGGTGGGAACGGGTCGGAAATGGAACGAGGCGCTAGGGTTTCGGGTTGGGAGCACTTGCGCCTCGTTTTGACGCGCCCGGCGCGGCCGCTGCGGGCTCGCCCTACTTCCTGTACGCCAGCGAACCACGCGGCGCGCGCGGGTTCGCGTCTGCGCGTCGGCGCGGATCCGAGGGCCCACCTGTTAGTGATCCCGGAAAAAAGAAAAAAAATGTGTTTTCCCCACTACTGTAAACCGCCGTTTTGCCCAATATGGAGGCTGAATTTGGAAAAGCTCTAATTGAAAGAATTGTTCCTCTCTTCCAGATCTACAACTTTGTCAAAAGGAACAAACCCAAAATCTAGGTGTAAAAATGATTTAAATTCAAATTTTGAATCGGCCTTCACCTTGGACAGGGGACCTTTATTGTTTAGAAATACTAAAACTCCTATTTACTAGCCTTTTCACCCAAGGTGCCTTTTGAAGAAGTTTCTTAGAATTTCATAACCTACAACTTCTTAAATTTGATCTTTGGATGAAAATGGCTGTAGGTTATAGAAACATTGAGTTTACTAAACAGGTCAGACTTGGACTGGTTTTCTGGGCAGATGAAAAATGACTCTAATCACCATGTAAACTTCAATATATGGTCAGCTCCCATTTAACAAAGTTGTTCTCCAGTAAATGACCTACAAGTTTGATAATACGAGTTTGGTCTGAATCCCATCAGATTTTGAACTATGGATGCAAGTGTGTTCCAAGATTTGTTAAAACAGGAATTTTACTTTGTGTAGAGACTTTCTTGTTTCCAACTTTTGAAGTATCGAATGAAGGCCAATCTCTTCCACAATAGGTGCATTTGAAAGGTAAAAAGTTCAATTTCATTTCATAGAAAGGAAGAATGTGAAGTTGTATAGTGAATTCAAAAGTAATTTCAGAATCAACTTTGGGAACTGACTTAACCAAATGAAATATTGTGTGGGTTTGTACGTTGGATAGAAAATTTTGACTTTAGTGATTTCTCCATCTAGTTCTCATTACTTCCTAAGCATGATCAAGTCCTAATTCCTTATTAGTTTGTGTCTAACTGTGTGTTAAGGCTTTTGAGATGCCAGGGGCATCACAACCCACCCCCCTTAAAGAAATCTCGTCCCGAGATTTGGAGGAAAACGGGGTTCTACGGCTTACTGCGAAATGCAAATTGTTTTGGGCATCGTTGTTTGTGTGCTCCTGTCATACATGGTAACACTTAATTCTTCATCCATTTACTTTGTTAACTGGCTCGTGAATGGTTAGTGCCTCTTTATCACAAGGTAGTTACAAAGCTTTTGAATACATCCAAGGTGGTCTTTCCCAGGTGCTCAGCAAGTCGTGGTTTTTATGAGAGCGAATGAACAAACTGCAAAGGCGGTGTGGCCGACGCGAAAACGACAGTGATTTACTCGGATATTGGAACAGGGTTACTCCCTGACTTTGACACCAAGATTTAGAAACGTGATGAATATATAGGTCTTAGAACAATCGGAAGCAAGGTGTACAAAATCGGAAGACCGAACCACGAATGCTCTTGGGATTTAAGGGTTATCTATGGATGTGCTTTTGAGAGACACATTCATTTCATTTGATAGGGACTGTGTACACATATACGATATTAAATCCGAACATTCTTCAAAGAGTAAGATGTGGTGATACATAGCACATTCTACTCATTGTTTCGAGAAAGAATGCTGTGGAAAGAGAATAGGACATATTCACCTAGACAAGGTGATGGTTTGTATGATTTCATAGAATTGATCAAGACTGCCCAAGAGAAGTATAGGCATATGATGTGCGCTTACTAACGAAACAATAGTCAGTATTAGTAAGCTTAACTGAAGATGAATTTCAAAGAAGAGCGAAGCAACTTTTTGAAAAGGACGATATGACAAAAGCACTAGCCGAGAACAAAAGCTTAGCGCGGTGGATGGTGCTGAAGTTCATCTTCAGAAGATAAGGTTCAATATATACCAGAAAGGAACGTAATAGAAAGCAGTGGAAACAGAGTTTGACCGTCTCCACAATTTAGAGAGAGGCAAGTTGGAAGAAGAAATGAGATGATGTAGTAAGACAGTGGGAATGGAATCAAGCATTTCCACATATACAAGACGTTAAAGAGAATCGGGGTAAGCGCAGAGAAGTCCGAGGTTTGGACCAATGGGTGTAAATGTATCGTGGAGAATAGAATTGCTCATCCCCGTGAAGCACTACCAGCAAAGATAAACAAAGTCAACGAAAAGATGTGGACGAGTGGAACCCAAGATTTGACTCATCTCACGGATCGAGAAGAACATGGTTCAACAAGGCAAGGGAAAGGTGTGAACGATAGTGGGGTTAAGGTGGATCTTTCCCCACAGACCACGAAGGGCAAGGTGAAACAAAGCAATGAAATGATACAAGGTGGCAGTTGAATTTGAGTAACTTATTTCCACGAATTAGATGTATAGAGGTCAACGAGGTGTTAGAAGTTGGATAGGAATATTCCACAATTTCAGCGGTGTCATGCCTTGCATGTCTTGATACCAGCGCGCCCCTAGTGGAACCGAGTGACGGCCGTGCACACAGGACCCTAGGTTCCGTCGCGGCACCATAGACTGCTCGGGTAAACACCTCGTCAAGAGCGGTATTTCCATCCAATCTCAGAGGATATGCTAATAACACAAGGTTATAGAGAGACATGAACAAGGAGGTTTTACATGCCATAGCGCAATGTTTTCAGAGGTATAATTCATCAGATTTATTTGAGTTAGAAACAAGGTAACAACAACAAAAGTGTCATGGATTACAAAGACTGAAGTGCCTGAATAACAAAAGCATGAAACGTGAGAACTACAAGAGTTCAGAATGCTCCCTGAAAATAGAGTTACATTAATCATGAGGGTAGGACACATGCCGACTGCAAAGAGTTGGATACAGGGGAAACTCGAGAGTTATGAGAGTCAACCCCCTCTCATTACAAAAATTTTGCGATGACTGCTAGCACACCAACTAGTACCTAGCTAGTACTGCCTAAACGTAAGATTTATACGCCCAGGACGAATGCCTGTTTCTTCTTTCAACCAACTTGGTGCAGTGTTGGTCTTCACGTGGGAAACGCCATGAAATAACAGTCTTGATTCTCCACCGAGTATGAGAACGTCACCAGATTCGAGGTTGATCTTGGTCGCTTGGTCTTGGTCTCTCGTGTCGCCGAACATGAACTCGGCGGTGTCTCCTATGGAGATGGATATGAAAGGTAAACCTTTGGTAAGGCTACTCTCTGACTCGTCCTTGTCTTGGTGAAGCCCGAGCTTTCCGGAGTTGGTGTAGTAGTTGACGATGCATATGTCCGGGTTAATTTGAGGAGACTCGCTTGCAGTGGAGTTCGCAGTTTGAGCAATCATCTTGAAAGCATCTGGTATTGTCGGGGCTTGTGCTCCATCGAATGGACGCGTGGGTCCATATGAGCGTGCGGTTGGATCCCAGTTCTTTCCCAGTGACATCATCCATAGGTTCAGCTTGGCACCATTCTTGAGGCTTGGCCTGTAAAATCCTCCTGGGCCCTTACCCAGTTGTCGACACATACTAACCATCCCGATTTGATCTTCAGGCTTGACAAATCCTTTTAACAGAACCATCCCAGGTCGCAGATGTTGAACTGAGGCTGCTTCGGTGGAAGATTCTTCCGCTTTTCTCTTCTTTTGTTCTCGAGGTATTTTGTTTTAGCTTTTGTGGACTCTTGGTAATTAGGGCATAAGTCGAAGGGCTGCGTCGAGGGCTGCGACATCTGTAGCAGGAAGAATAAGGCTCCCGTCAATTCAATAGTTCCAAAGGCCAAATGTGGTCATATGGCAATTTGTATTCATATGCCAATTAAGTTAGGTCTCGAACTTCATCTTCTAAACTTCGTACTTGTTATCTCGATTTTAGCTTGGACTTAAAATGGTTGTAAGTTAATGCCCAGAGTATTTTGCCGAAGGCTCATTATAGATAAGTTTGTTCGTTGAAATTTTCCCCACTACATCTTTCATATATAATGCTTGTTTTAAATGGATATGAGACACGTCCTAAACTGGTACCTCGCTCGTATTCACTTTCAGAGCCAGTAGTCTATACCCAAGTTGTCAGAAATTTTATGCACTCTTAGGTCCTTATAATAAGTTTCTGTTGATTCTATTCGCAGTTTGAAATGCGTCTTAAAGCCGCAAACAGGATTCATATGCAAAATGGTACTACCCAACAAGTATACTTATAGATGCAGTAAGGAGTCTAGTTGCTTTCAAGCAAATACAAGTAAGGCACATGAGATGAGATGGAATGATGTATGCTCGTTCTATCCGTCTCACATCACACTCCCTATGTATACAACTAGCGATATTTCGGTGACATATATGCACGTCTCTCTCTAGTGCAGCTAGTCGTTCTCTAGTCGTTCTTAATTTTCGCACGTGGTTAGTGTACCTGCAGAAGAATGCATGCTCATACATTACCACATAGTGTGGCATCCACGCGTGACCGCTGCGTGGACAACGTTGGTGGGCCGCTGCACCTTTTTCTCAAAGCCTGACTTTCCACCGGTAACGGGGAGCGTCGAGAAAAAGATGGATCCCAAAACCGAATGTAAGTGTAGTGGGTATGAAAGCCTCAAACATACCCACCACCCTTAAAGAGCTTTTACTTATACAGCATGAATGCAGAGATTTCAACTGTCCGCAATACCCAATAGCTTTCACCAGTACTGGGGACAACTATGGCCGAAAAGTTGCTTCTCAAAGCGCCGAATATGCATATGAGTTCTATCTAGGTAAGAATGTCAGTGATGTCACCTGGATAACACTAACATCCTTAATATGGGCATATCGTCTACTCTCATTTTTGAATTACTTGACAAGGGCTTTCGAAAATAGTTTTGTAAACCAAAACTGAATGATACAACTGTTGTCTGTGTATGATCGGCTCTGATACCAGCTGTGGCGGAACCGCCGATTTAATACGGGCTAAGTACACCTGTCACCATTAACTTACAGTGTACTCAGACCGTACTAAACCCGGCCGTCCGTCGAGAAGCCCTCGGCTCTCGATTTGCACCAAATCCCAGAGGAACCGACATCACACACATCCGACTCGCGATGGAGCCACAACAGTTACATCATCACAGGCAGTTGAAATGTACAGCAGATGGACTTAGTTTACAAACCAAGAAGGTATATAGTCAAATACATGTTCAAAATACATATAATGCGGAAGCGTTTTCAAAACATCTCGCAGCGGAAACCAATTACTCAAGTAGTCTTCATACAGACCAACGGGGCGAGAAACACCGAGCCCACCGGTGCTACCCTTCTCCAAGCAGCTATCCAAATGCCGTCAGTACCTGTGAGCCAAAAGTGGGGGCAAACCCTGAGTACTAATACTCAGTAGGACTTATTGGACAGGGTTTACGGCTGACGCAAAGCTCAGCTTACTAGCAAGTAGGTCCTTAGCCATTGATTTTAAACTGTAAAATGTCGCCATAGGATAGCGGGATTTGACATTCGATATCCTTTAATCATGATTATCCACTATGTTTTAATGTCATGCTATAGCGGGATTTGACAGCCGCTAGTCCTTATCCTGAATCTCTTTGGTAATATAAAGCGAGTAATTTGCATGAAGTAAAGCATGTATAACCATTGTGTCGTATCAAATCATCAATTCCATAAAACATCTTGCCTCAAACAGTTCTACGTTGCCCGTCAGTGATATTGGCATTCTCACACCTGGTGAGCATCAGCGATTCGAATCGATTTTTATATTCCCGGGAATAACTAGAAAATGCCAGGGGCCCATATGCTTACTCACACGACGGCTTTCCCACATATAGTCCCCCTTCTCCACTTGTCCCATCCCAAGTTCGATTCACTCCCGCCTGACTCCCGGGTTGTGCCCCCATGATGAGCCTGCCGACATCTCGGTCTCCCCGTCATGAGTACCAAGCTCCCCCGGGCCACCTTCCTCTCAACCAGTGGGTAGGAACGTGTTTCTGTTCTTCGGATGGCACAAGTAAGGTTTCACCGGTCCCATTTCCCGGATAAGCATTCTAGCAATGTTATGCCGATCAGCAGGCGAACAGCGAACGGGCCTTACGCGACTCGGGCGGAGTCCACCATACCATCACATCATTTTTCAACATAGTAATCCCATATCTCCCCCCGGTCTCAATTGAAAGCATAACATAGCAATAATAAATTCATAGTAATGAAGATTCATCATTCGAAAGTAAACCCTACGAGACGAGTGACAGTGCTCACTCGTGTCTACTCGCGCCTAACCATTCTAGGCACCCGTCCTACGAACCCTAAGTATAGGTGCTAGGGCCAGGGCGGCCGGAAAGTCTAATGCAATTGGTTTCAATCAATCCTAATGCATATGCGTAACTCAAAATAATTTGTTTGCTGGGATTTGCATGGCTCTGCCTACCTTGATTCACTTTAATAAGACCAACAAACTAAACTACTGTTAGTTTGCCGGGTTGTGAGGCTTCGCCCCAGGCAACCCATTGATCCCTTGGACAACTCCTCCTTCCAAGCACGACTGATGGGCCCTCCAGGTCGTAAATGAGTCTTAGTTGGTCTTTTGGATCACCGTTGGTTGATGTAGACCCGTGCACTTGTTTCTTTATCACGTATCTGCAATAAGCGTCGCTATATGAATAATATGCATGATGCAATACACGAGACGCCTGGAGATCATACACGCATAACTAATCATTCCATGGATATGCAGAAAAAAATGATTGATAAACATACTCATAGGGTAGTATAGCCATAGGAATTTTGGTGGAATTTCTTCTAGCATAGCGGATAGCACTTTCCTATTTCATTGACTTAACCATCATATCACTTGTCATTTTCATATCACATGCAAGCAAAGCACCAGTCAAGCATATATCTACACATGCAATGGACTGCTATTACAAGACATCACTCTTAACACTAGTAATTTGTAGTATTTTTATGATCCTAGAGCGAACACACACTCAAACAAGCATATAAATGCACTTTTTCCTATTTTCTTTTTCAACTAGTAGCATTATGTCAATTTTCAAAACAGCAGCCAAAACAAATATGCACAATCTCATACTTTACTAGTGAGCTACCCATACTGTATAGAGTACATGAAAAATACCAGAGGTCATGTTGGAGCATATTTCATGTAACCTTCACTTTCTAAGTTAATTTAATACACAAAACACATGCATAAGGGCAAAACAGTAATTAAACAGTCAATGCTAGGGCTACCAAAAATCACACAGTATCTCGATGCCATAACAAATCTACTGTCCAAGTTTCATAATTTTTGGAGTTCATTTAGTCCACTTTTGACAGTAATCCTAATTAGTCCTGCATGCAACAAACCAAGGGCAAAACAGACATTTCACACTTCCACATCCTAGCAATCATGTAGATCTACTCAAGAGGAGTCTAACGCAACTGAGTTTGTCCATTTTGGATTTTTCTGTGATTTGTTATGATTTTCCAAAGTTCACACCTAATTTAAATGCATTTAAATGGAAATCACACAGACCAGGGACCCGGACGTAATTAACTATAGATTTCGGGGGCTAGCGGGTAAAAATCGCCGGACTCATAGCACAGTGCATGAACGAATCTGCGAAACTTCAAAAGGCCGGGGGCTATATTGCAAAGCCTCCTTTCTTCTTCTTCCTCGGGCCGACGGGCGCGCGCGCGGTGGCCGGGGTTGGGGACGCTGCGCCGGCGCGTGGAGGCCCGGGCTTGAGGCCGATGGGGTCGGGGAAGATGTTCCCGTCCGCGGGGACTCGATTCCCCCAGATCTCGTCGCGGAAGGAGGTGAGGACAAGCGGAGCGGCGGCGGTGAACCGAAGCCGCGGGAGCTTGGCGTGGCGCGGCGGCGCGGCGTCGATCCGGCGGTCGGGGCGGCGGATGGCGGGGCCAGAGAGCGCTTGAGCCGCGCGGGGACGAGGCGAACCCGGCGGAGTCGAAGTGGTGGCGCGGAGATGGCCCGGGGGTGGCTCTCCACGACGAGCCCGTGGGCGGCACGGGTGCACGCGAGCGGCGCGCGCGGGGAGAGGTGGAGGAGGCGATGGCGGCGGCGGTACCTAGCGCGTTGGGTGCGCGAGGCCGAGGCGGAGCTGGCGGAGGGGGTCTGGAGCACCGGGAGGCGGTGGAGGGTGGTACGCGACGGGGTGAACCGGCGGTGAACCGGAGCGACGGCGGCGCGGGCTTGACGTCGAGCGGAGGTGGATCTCGGCGCCGGGTGGGTGAGAGGCGACGAGGTCTAGGGCGTTAGGTGCGCGGCGGAGTGGGGAGTGCGGCGGTGGTGGCCTCGGGGCGAGCGGGGGCCGGACGGCGGCGGCGCGAGCTCGAGTCTGAGCTCGCCGGCGTCAATGGCGGCTCGGGTTCAAGCGCGGCGCGCGGGTGGGAACGGGTCGGAAATGGAACGAGGCGCTAGGGTTTCGGGTGGGGAGCACTTGCGCCTCGTTTTGACGCGCCCGGCGCGGCCGCTACGGGCTCGCCCTACTTCCTGTATGCCGGCGAGCCACGCGGCGCGCGCGGGTTCGCGTCGGCGCGTCGGCGCGGATCCGAGGGCCCACCTGTCAGTGACCCCGGAAAAAAGAAAAGAAAAATGTGTTTTCCCCACTACTATAAACCGCCATTTTGACCAATTTGGAGGCCGAATTTGGAAAAGCTCTAATTGAAAGAATTGTTCCTCTCTTCTAGATCTACAACTTTGTCAAAAGGAACAAACCCAAAATCTAGGTGTAAAAATGATTTAAATTCAAATTTTGAATCGGCCTTCACCTTGGACAGGGGACCTTTATTGTTTAGAAATACTGAAACTCCTAGTTACTAGCCTTTTCACCCAAGGTGCCTTTTGAAGAAGTTTCTTAGAATTTCATAACCTACAACTTCTTAAATTTGATCTTTGCATGAAAATGGCTGTAGGTTATAAAAACATTGAGTTTACTAAACAGGTCAGACTTGGACTGGTTTTCTGGGCAGATGAAAAATGACTCTAATCACCATGTAAACTTCAATATATGGTCAGCTCCCATTTAACAAAGTTGTTCTCCAGTAAATGACCTACAAGTTTGATAATACGAGTTTGGTCTGAATCCCATCAGATTTTGAACTATGGATGCAAGTGTGTTCCAAGATTTGTTAAAACAGGAATTTTACTTTGTGTAGAGACTTTCTTGTTTCCAACTTTTGAAGTATCGAATGAAGGCCAATCTCTTCCACAATAGGTGCATTTGAAAGGTAAAAAGTTTAATTTCATTTCATAGAAAGGGAGAATGTGAAGTTGTATAGTGAATTCAAAAGTAATTTCAGAATCAACTTTGAAAACTGACTTAACCAAATGAAATATTGTGTGGGTTTGTACGTTGGATAGAAAATTTTGACTTTAGTGATTTCTCCATCTAGTTCTCATTACTTCCTAAGCATGATCAAGTCCTAATTCCTTATTAGTTTGTGTCTAACTGTGTGTTAAGCCTTTTGAGATGGTAGGGGCATCACAACTATCACCACTGTCATTGTGAGAATGTGCCTTCTATCTGTCTCTTAAGCTTTTGCATTTTACATTCTATTAATCATCATGTGATTTACATTCTATACTAGCTTGATAGGTTAGTTTTAGTTTCTAAATGTAACTTAGGTTGTAAGTCTTTTGCGGCAGAGATATTAACACTTAGCAAAATCTTAGTCTACGTTTTTGCTTTATATAATAGTTTTGTTAAGTAATTTTTAAGGTGCCATAGTTTTTATAGTCATAATTCACCCCCTCTTAAAACGTCGGCTCGGGTTTGTATAACTTTCACTTTATTCTGTACAATATATTTTTATGATGCTTCTAGGCTTTAGCGGATCTTATTGCTCCTCGGACTCTTGACCATGGTGGCATTAAATATCAACATATTTGGCCAAAACTATTAAATTAGCAATTAACACTAATTGTACGATGTTTACAATTATTAGAATAATTTATATTTGTAGAAACAATTCTATATTTAAAATATAACATTCTACCTTTATTATAAAAATATTTACATTCAAAATAAAATTTTATGTTTTGTAATAAAAACATTTACTCAAAATTGAACTTAGAAATACAAAATAGTAAGAAAATATATAAACTTATGGAACAAAATAGTTACACCCAAAATGAAAAAAATACATAAATAGAAAATATAGAAAATATAAATGAAAAAACAGAATGGAAAAAAATAAAATAAAAGCATGTAGAAAAAGAATAAGAGGGACAAAACAAACAAAAATAGACGAAGAGAGAAGGAGAAACAAATGAAAGAAACCGACCAAGCTAAAAACACGAAGAAGAAAAGAAAAAGGCCGGGAGAACGAAAGCAACCTCACATGGGCCGGCCCAGAAGCAATCCAAACATGCAGGCCTCATCTACACAAGATGTTGGATTCTCGGTTCGTATTGGGCAGCAAAAGAAGATTCTATTGTTCAATATAGGAAGGAGAAGGTCGCAAAAGTGGTTGATCAATCTAGAAAAAAGAGGACTCGTAATGTGATGGGAAGTAGGTGCGGTTGTGAGGCACATATTTATGTGAAGCTTGGTAATGGCAAGGAGTACAAGATAGCTTCAATGGTTGAACATCATAACCATGGTCTTGTGTCACCAGATAAAAAACAATTGCTTAGACCTAGCCGTCATGTCATGTGAGTGATAGAGGCTTTGAGAATGTTGGGTGCACGTTGAGAGATTTGCAGAACTACTACCTTGACCTATGGACAAAAATCAAGGATGCATATGCCCAAGTTTTTATGGTCCAACTTGAGCAATAGAAGGAAGTCAATTCTGCATTTTTTATGACTTTGAGGTGGATGGGCAAGGGAGGTTGATGTGTGTGTTTTGGGCTGATGAAAAAATTATAAACTTTTAAGTGATTTGATCTCGCTAGATTCAACTTATACTACTAACCAATATAACATGATCTTTGCCCCATTTACTGGAGTGAATCATCACTTGCTCGGTGTTTTCCTATGAGCAACATTGTTGGCAAATGGAAAGTGAATCGTATGTCTGCTATTGTTCAGATGCTACCAAAAACAACTAACAGGCTTTGCATGTGGCATATCATGGATAAGGTATCAGAGAAGGTTGGGCCATCTACAAGAAGGGTCAGGATTTATGGGATAAACTGAACTCATGTGTTTGGGACTCTGAAACTATAGAAGTTTGAGTCACAATGGATTTCTATAATGACCGATTTTCAGCTCACGAGTTTTCTTATTCAAGAATCGTGGATTTCAGCATACTTTATAGACATGCCTGTAGCATGAGTCTTTGGGGCTACATCACGCTCAGAGAGTGTGAATTCATTTTTAACCATCGGACATTATCCTTTGTCGAGTTTTGGCTAAGGTTTGACACAACTTTGAAGTGCTAGCGACAAAAAGAATTGAAAGTCGACAATATAAGCCTACACACTACTCCTTAATCGGTAACTACACCATAGTCCATGGGCCATGGACCATGAAGAGCCAATGCAGTATGATATACACACATGTTTTTTTTTAAAAAAAAAAATCAATCTCAAGTAGTAGCTGGTAGAGACCATTCTCGCTCCTCAATCTCTTGATAATCATGGCATTAAATATCAATATTTTTGGTCAAAAATACTAATTTAGAAAATTAATACTAATTTATGAATTTTTGGTGTTGACAATAATGTATTTGTACGTTAAAATGATGTCCGATGTTATATGTTATAGCTTCGCTAGTAAATATTCTACTTAACAATAAGAATATTTTATCTTCATAGAAAAGTATTCTATATTTAAAATATAGTATTCTACCTTTATTATAAAAATATTTACATTTCAAAATAAAATGTTATGTTTTGTAATAAAAATATTTAACTTCAAAATTGAACTTATTAGAAATACAAAATAGTAAGAAAACATATCAACTTATGGAACAAAATAGTTAGATCCAAAATGATAAAAAATACATAAAGATAAAATAGAGAAAAATAAATGAAAAAACAGAACGAAAAAAAGAAACGAAAAGCATGTAGAAAAAAAGAAGTGGGGACAAAACAAACAAAAACAGACGAAGAGAAAAGAAAAAACAAATGAAAGAAACCGACCAAGCTAAAAACACGAAGAAGAAAAGAAAAAGAGCGGAAGAACGAAAGCAACCTCGCATGGGCCGGCCCAGAAGCAATCCGAACACGCAGGGCCTCATATGCCAACGGAGAAAGAAAAAAGAGAGAGAGAAACGGAAGCCTCATTTCCTCCCCACACACCACTCCCCACCCCCATTCTCCTTTCGCAAGCACGGCACGGCGCGGCGCATCTGCTTCCTCCTCCACGGCTCCGCGCAGCGCGCACCCCTCCTCCGACCCCCACGCCTCTCACTCGGGTTCCCCCCGCGCTAGGCCATTTCTTCCTTCTCCTTCGTCTTCCCGCCAACCGCTAGCCACAGTTGGGCCGGGAGAGTGGCGGCCAGCCGGATCTGGGCGGCGGCGCGGCGGCGAGCCCGTTGGGCGGGCGATGTGAGTTTCTCCGCGCGGCGACGAGCGACGAGGCAGGGCGCGCGCGGCGGCGAGGGCGAGGGCGAGGGCGAGGGCTTTTGCCTCACCACCCGTCGGCGGCAGACGGGCCGTGGGGGGCGGCGGCGGCGGCCGACAGGTGTGGGTAAAGATCTCGTTTTGACGCTTAAACGGCGATTAATAGTCGTCTTTTTAATAACCACGGTGCGCGGATTTGTTCTGTAGGGTAGGGAGTTGCTGGACATTGGAGACCAGCGGTGGTTGTTCTTCTTGAAGGGAATTCGTTGTAGCTGTTTCTAGTGTTAGTTATCTTTAGGGTACCCTTATCTTTATCTTTCTGACATTGGGTACCATGTCAGAGAGCGAGTTGGCAGTAATAAAACCAGAGGTACGTACCCCTTTGCGGCAATTGCACCTGTCAATTTAAACTTTTTTTTTCTTTTTGCTGTTAGTTGGAGTGGAAATGGCGCATTCTTATCTTGATTACGTCATTTGGGCCTAAACCGAGCTTATTTGTTGACTCCTAACAGGCATTGAAGACTTATATCTGGCTTCAATGCTTCGACGGTTCCATTCAGCAAGTGGAGGAGGAAGTTGCATTGTTCTGCCCATGGATATACCGAGAAATAATGAAAAATGGGACAGGGTCATCTAAAAATCATGCTATTGTTCTCCCGGAAAGAGTTAACCCGGCAAGTTTGAGTTTGATTCTCGACTATTGTCGGTTTCATCAGGTCACTGGGCGCTCAAACAAGGTTTGTTGCTGCTTATGATTTCCTAGAACATCCTCTCTCTGTTTTTAGTCTATAGATACTTGCTCCGACATATATTACATGGGGTGATCTCCTTTATCTTACAGGAGCGCAAGTCATTCGATGAAAAGTTTGTCCGGATAGACACAGAAAAACTCTGCAAGTTGGCTTCTGCCGCCCTCGGTCTGCAGCTGAGGCCACTAGTTGATCTTACTTGTGGAGCACTTGCTCGAATCATCGGAGGGAAGACACCGGATGAAGTTCGAGATATTTTTCATTTACCAGATGACTTAACAGAGGTAATAGAGGTCTTAGATAGGAAAAGGTTCATTTGGTGTCACCGAGTACAATTATCCCCTTTGGAGCTAAAAAACAGACATCGTTGACATTACCTCTGGGGCCTAAAATGGCATTTTTCCTTTTAGATATTGACGCATTGTCGCATTCGATATTTATTTGTCAAAACTTATTGGCAACCAGGAAGAGAAATTGGAGCCGCTAAAAAATATAAATGATGACCCTACAATTCGATTGTTGAACCGGTTGTATGCAAAGAAGCGGAAAGAACTCCAGGAGCGCCAGAAACTAAAGGTATTTATGATTGGATGTACACATTGTGTTAAATGATACCTACTTCACCTGGTCATGTTCCCCCGTCTATTTTTATGTTACATTCTGAGGTTAGCTTTATTTCAGGATGTTCAAACAGAGAAAGAGCAAAAGGATGAGAGATCTTTGGATGAATTACTTTGTTTTATTAATGGAGATGGAGGTTAGTGATTATACTCAATATTTAATAATTTTGGTACTGAACAATCATGTTTTGTGTTTGCACTACGTCATTTTGATTTCCTGCCTACTGGGCAAAATGATATCATAAAGAAATATATAGTTTTTTAGTGTCCAGTAGATATAGGTTTTATTTTGGTGTTTTCAATGAAAAAACAAGTATTTGAGTGTCTTGTCACAACACTGCACACTATTTTATTTTGTGTTGTTCACCATTTGGCCATTAAATTTTGTGTTGTTGACTAATATTGAGCAATCAAAACCACAAAAGGTTCTTTTCTTGGACAAACATGTCGACTTGATAAGTAGTTTTAGCAGTATATTGGCTCTCGACTGTATTTGTGGGTTAAAAATAATAGAATATTGTTCTCTTGCCCTGACCTTTGAAAAATCAGGGTTTATGCAGGCCCCTTCCCTTGTTAAATTTTACACCATATTAGTTGGTATACTTGCTGTGTAGATTGAAGAAACATTTTGAGCTAAGTACAGCATGAGCATCTGATTGTTTATGAATTTGCTTCCTCCTAGGGGTGGGCATAAAACCTGAGGCCCGAACCCCGAACCTTAATCACCTGAGCCTATATCGGGTATCAAGTCTAGAAACCTGAAATTATTACGGTTAATTCGGGTTTAGCACTCTGGCACCCGAAACAGGCCAGTGCGCAATAGGCCAAACATTCATCCCAGCCCATCTAATGTCTTGACACTACCCTGTTGCACCCCCTCGGGCTTCAGTAACCCTAGCCGCAACTTTCTTCCCTCTCGGTTAGTCTCAGGCTCTCAGCTGCTCCCTCTCATCTTCACGCAAAATGCTGCATCGGCACCTGCGGCGCATCTCACCCAGCAGCCAAACAACGATGCCGTCCCACACCCACCACTGTAAATATCGCTGGCCGCAAGTGGCTCTCTCTGCTGTCTCACGCTCAACAGCAACAAAAGGTTGGTTCTGGTGGGTCTTGAGGTCTTCTTGCGAGAGTGCGGATTGCTTGCTTACTCTTCCTAATGTTGTCATAATGTAGACTATTTATTCGTGGTGGTGTGTTTAAGTGTATTGGGGATTATCTTGCCACTTGCAATTTCAATTCTTGCGGTTGTCCTGTCTGTCGGAGATTTGTGATGTTGTTTGTTTGTAATGATTATATTCTTCTATATGTATTGTAAATACGAAGATGTCAAAACTTGTGTCTCAATATGTACTAGTCTACTAGCTTTCCTGCTTAATTTCCCATTGCTCATATATACTGTAATTGCGTTCGTGCTGGCTCTGCTGTTATTTCGGGCGGTTTGGATTACCCGATACCCGAAATGTCGGGTCCTGCTTTTCTCGACTGAATCTAGGGTGCCAATCTTCAAAACCCGAACTACCTGACCCGATTTTTTCGGGTAACCCGAATGCCCACCCTCCTGATGTGTGCATATGGAATCCATTTCCCCCTTTGTTAGATTTTCTTCTGTTGTACGGTCGATAAGTTGCATAGATTTTGTAATGCATCACAAGAATTTACGATACGAAGTTATTATCTTTTTTTGTTAACATGTAACCATTTCGCAGGTTCTAGAGGCGGGAAAGCTGCTAAGAATAAGAAAAAGAATAAAAGAAGGAAAGACCAAGCTAAGAATCCCGCAAAAGCTAACGCTGAACCTGCAAACAAGGTTAGAGTTGCAAACTTCTTTTTCTCTGGAGTATAATCTTGCTATTGTTGTATTTACACAATTTTTCTTGGGAGTTCAGGAGGGAGCTGCCTGTGCGGTTCAGTGCAAAGCAGATAATGGTAACATTTCTCGACTTCCTCACCAAAGTCCAGATTTGCAAGATGATATCGAGTATCCGTTTGATGAAGCGGACCTTGATGATGGACTTGATCCTGCAATGAGGGAAGAGATTGATAGGTCAGGACAAAGATTTCTTATGGGTGCATGCATGTAGGCTCTGTTTTTTTGCTGCTTGCCTGTATGACTGTTTCTCAATTGATAAGCATGTTTTCTCCGTGAACAGCAAATCATTAATATATACTGATGTCAAGGCTTGTGAGTTGGTTTCTGGTCTAAGAACTCATGAAATCTGTTGAATGCTACAATCAATCATTTGATCATCTTGTTCCTATACTTAACAGTTGCTGCTTGCACGTTGTGCCCATGATTTGATCTAGGTTGTGTTTGGGTTGCTAGTAATCATTTAGGCCCTTTTTGATAACAAAGTTTTGTAATACTGTGGTTTTGGAATACTATGGTTTACCATTGTACATGACGGAAATACTACGGTTTCTCTACATGACGGAAATACTACGGTTTCTCAAAATCACAGTAAAACTACAGTATTTTCCAAAACCATAGGGTGTTTAATTCGCCAGTATTTGATTTCAGAGTACATCCTCCTCCTCTCTACCCTCTCTCTCCCCGCACTCTCCCTGCCCGCGCTGGAAGGGCCGCTGCAAGCGACGGCGGCCGCGAGAGACCAGGACGAAGGCCGCGCCAGAGCAGGAGGTCGCGCCGGAGCGGGAGGTCCTGCGGCGGCGGGAGGTCGCGCGACGGCAGGAGGCCGGCCCGGGGCGGGAGGTTGCGCCGGAGCGGGAGGTCCCGCGGTGGCGGGAGGCTGCGCCGGGGCGGGAGGTCGCCCGACGGCGAGGCCGCGCCGAGACGCGAGGTCGCGCGGCGGCGGGAGGCCGGCCCGGGGCGGGAGGTTGCGCCAGAGCGGGAGGTCCCGCGGCGGCGGGAGGCTGCGCCGGGGCGAGAGGTCACCCAACGGCGGCGCCGCGCTGGGGCGGCGGTGGGAGGCCTGCCCGGGGCGGGAGGTCGCGCGGCTGTGGGAGGCCAGGCCAGGGTGGGAGGTCGCGCGACGGCGGGTGGCCGGGCCGGGGCAAGAGGATGCGAGGGAGCGGGAGGTTGTGCAGCGGCGGAGAGGTCGCGCGGCGGTGGGGTGGCACCCTGAGTCGCGCAAGAGGACACGGGAGGAGGCCTTGGCATTGTTGACAGTGAAAAACTTTGGTCCAGAGTGAAGTATTCAATACTGCAAAAATACTGTGGTTTTGCCTAAACCACAGTATTGAAAACTGAGTTTTAGAAGACTCAGCCAAACACCTTTGGACCAAAAATACTACAGTATTCACCAATACCATGGTTTTACTCCAATACTTCAAAAATACTTTGCTATCAAACAGAGCCTTACTGTTTTGACATGCATAAAACTGTGTCTTGTTCTGAAATAATAAGCATTGTTCTTGGCATGCAGAGAAGTGGCGGACTTTGAGATGAAGCTGAACTTAGTTTGGGGCGAAAGAATGCTTTTGGAGCAGGAGCAGCGGGTGGAGTCACATGTTGGTGCACAGTAGTAATTGTTCTCTGCAGAGATTATCTGTTAGTTCTTTTTTTTCTGCATAGAATTTTCTTGATGAAGTTTTTTGCTGTTAGAGGCAGAAAGCCTTAGGCAGGGAGGAGTTTTGTTGGAGAGAAACACAGGACGACATTGTGAGCAATGGTCTTGTTCTGTGGTTGTATATGTAGCCTGCTCTTCAAGAAAGTAGTGTCCAACCATGTGTTACCCCTCAAAAGAAAGTGGAGTGACTTGTGAGTGTAAACCAGAAGTTTTGAAGCTATGTATGTTCATTAATTTTGACAGAAACTGTATCGTTATGAATAAATAAATACAAGGAAAAAAATATCATGTCTTGAAGTTTTCAACCTATATATGTTTCATCATAGATCCAATAAACCATATACGATAAAGATTCATTGCATGTCGTTGGAAGTGGCAGTGTCTTTTGGAGACAGCGGTCAAGTTTAGCGTCACTACGCGATTCCCATGCCATTGGATGCGACACTCTGGCTAGTGCCATTTTTGGAATTCCAGATTGGACATTCCGCTCCATCAGGTTTACTTCAAAGCTAGTGACCTGTACAAGTGTGCCTTGGGCTCTACCGCCCTATGTAATTCAAGGTGAACAAGGCAAAGGTGCAGCTTACAGGTGCAGCTGCACCTGATGCTCTTGCATACGAATTCTTCAGTAAGCAATTGGATAAAATGTTATGCAGTTGTACATAGATAATGAGACCCTTGGACTGCAAGTAGGGAAATAAGGCAAAAATAAATCTGCCACATGCTTTGAATCTGGGAATGGATGCATTAGGTTGTGTTCAGCTGAGGGAAAAAGGACTAATCTACGCTGTGTTCAGCAGAGGGACAAAGGGCGAAATCTACACTGTAGCAATAAGGTATGCAGAGTGGAGTTTTAATTTGGCAAGTTGAATGGTCCTCCCTGCTGGCTTCATCTCAGAAATTACCCAAAATCTCTTGTTTGAATGCAGCTGTTGATGGCGTATGAACTAATCGTGAAATTAAGAATAAAGACCAGGATTGCTTCCCTCCTCTTTTACAACGCTCGTGCCATGTCCAACAAGGCCTTTTTTTGGAACAAAGGGTGGATGGAGGAATTTTGTAGGATTCGAATCCTATAAAGAATTTTTCTATGTGGCCTTTTAGAAAAAAAAGATTGAATTTCTACCAATCCTTTAAAATTCTTATAGAATGGCTCATTGCATTGAGATCTTAAAAGAAATTTTAACATAAGGTCCAATCTCTTGACAACTTTACTTTGTGTCTATCTCTCTCCTCTAATTTCTCTGTTTTTTCTACAATGCATCCAAACGCTTAATTAAATACTTTACTGCGTTTTTTTCAATTGCTGTAGGATTGTAAGTGGCATACACCTTTATTTCCGTGTTTTAGAAACACTCCATTCCAAAATGCCTCCGAGTTGAAACGTACATTTCTTTCCCGTATTTATTTGCACCGCCAACCAAAGCATGGCAAGTGCCAACTTCCAGTTTCTGTAGTCACCCTTTTTGTCATTCAAGTCTTGAACTTGAAGCCTTGACAAGAAGGGCAGAAATTTGCACCAACACAGGAAACTTGTTTCCTCCCTGCGCTCTTGCACTGCGAAAAAATGGCAGAAAGATGCGAGGCCTTGTAGCTTTTCAGAGAAAATCAGAGCAAAAAGAGGGCAAGAACATCCACTTGACCATCCAGATTGTGGGGACGGAAAGGGATACCAGATACGGAGCAGCAGTAAAAGCAGCACTCAGGTATCACTCGGGTTAGCACCGGACCGTTACGGCCTAAAAGCATTTTCTAACCGGTCCTGCCTTTTATAACTAGAATGTTAGAATACATGAATGATTGGAATATCTTGAGAACATTCCTAGGGAAGTTAAATCATCAAACCCAATGGTAACGGGGGTGGTACAGGAAAGAACAGAGCAGCATGGTTGCACTGTTGTCAGGCCAAATTTCTACCATTCCAAACATGGACAGTATAAAGCCGATTTTGCCCTCAATAATATTCTGGAGACACTACCGGCATGTATATCAGCTTATTACAACACTATAAAGCATAAATCAAGATACAGGATTAGGAACTGCTCTTTAAACTTTTAAAAGACTAAATTGTGTATCAGTAGTCTGGTATAGACGCATCTATGTCACAAACACAGCATTCACTGTGTGTACAGAAGCTTGCCACTTTGCAGGTCATTTCCATGTCTCTGCCAGATCATCCAAAATGTTGCTGAGCTAGCTTATCACTGTCATAATCACAGCTCATAACCTGCATATTCAGGCATATTTGGTGCATTGATTGGACCAAAGTAGATTACGAAACCTGATTTGATCCCAGCACCAGCTGACTAATCAAGTTTCAGTATATCCAAGAGCCAGCTGATTAATCAGGTTTCTTGCGAAAGCACCAAGCCAGCATTGTACTGTGGTTCTCAGATCAGCAGTAGTTTATACAGGCATCGGAACTGCACAGAATCATACGTTATTCGCTCAGAAAATTACAAATCAAGGCACAGGAGACCAGAGTCAGAGCCTGGGCAAAATCAGAAGGAAATTTAGGAAAACGTCATTTAGGAATTTCAATCATTTCCAGCAATGCTGTTAATAGGTTGAATAAACCAAGTATTGTAACAGCACAAATGCAATGTCAAATATACTCACATTTTGTTCAAGCACTCCTCCTTTTGGCTACTCTAACTTGGAGAATTAGATGGACATCCCTCTTGAATATGGACCTCAATTCTTCGTTGGCTTCAATGCCAATTCTCCTAAAATATTTGTCCAAATTCAATGATGTAAACACACTAGTATCAATCATACACATGACTAATTGTCCAAATTCATTTTATTGGTCATTTGAACTGACAAAATTGTTCTCAACAAAATACACTATCAGCCATTCTAAATACAGAAGCTGGTTTTGAGGTTTCCATGTGAGAATGTCTTACCCAATCTTTGAGCCATTTTTCCCAACAAGAATCTGCCGTTGGCTTTGCTTTGGTGTAATGAAGTGCTGCTCCACCCTAAGAGAGCCATCTTTTAACTCCTTCCAGCCCATCAAACGATGTTCAATTACATAGGGAATTTCCTGCGAAAGGTCAGACACAAGCAAATAAATTCCATTTTGATTCAAATTTCATCATAGAATTCCTGTGTAAGGTGATCGTATTGACAAACATATTCCATCCAAATTAAAGAGTACCAAGATTCCAGTTGAAATGTAAAGGAATTACTTGGTGGATGTGATGCAGCATCTTCTCCCGCACAACCTCCAAAGATATGGTTTTCATTACTTCTTCAGTCATTACAGTTGGTTCTTCATCCCAAGGTCTTTTTACTGCCTACAAAGCATATACATAACTAGAGTATTTAAATGAACACATAAATATTAATAGTGCAAGATCCAGACAGAGTTGTAAAAGATAAGAGTAAACTACTCCCTCCAGTCAAAATCAGTCAAGTTGGATGCAGTGAACCTTTTAAACTTCATACCAAAGGTCAATCTAACTATCTAAGTGACCAAGTAGATAAAAGGCTACATAAAAAGGTGACCACTAAGTACATGAACTAGAGAATATTGATATGAGCCTGATTTTCAACTTCCAAACAGAGAACATGAAAATTAAAGATCTATAGCTAATATAATTGTCCAGAATCCAGATTCAGACTTAAGAGCTAAGAATGCCTAACAGAGTAATAAACTAGTACACCACTGTTATGTAGTGCGCAACAAAACACCAGCAAATGATACATTGATACTACAGACTGACAAGTTTAAATCCTTATTGCAATGCTACATAATACATATATATGAAAAAAAAGAATTTCACAGCATGATAGAATTAATGTATTCATATGCGAACACTTTCATATGGTAATAAGACTGCAAGTCTCAAGATGTGTAAGAGAATTAACAGTTACATATTACTTTTGGACATCTTACCAAGTCAAACCTTTCCTTACCAAAAAAAAAAAAAAAGCAGCAGGGTACTATCTAAACACAAGAATATCCCAGCATTTAACGAACATCTTTCAAGGCGGATGAAGAGTAGTTAGGATGAAAAAAACCTGGTCCATCAAATACTGCACAAGGTCTTTCACTCCCTTGCCTTTTAGTCCAGATACCATGAAGTACCTAGCATTCCCAGGAAATTCCAATAAGGCAACTAAAATGGTAGAAACAAAAGGTAAGACCCTGCAGAAGACTAATGAACCTTTCATATCCAGGAAGATCTTCAAATTCCTTTGCAACTTTCAGGAGGTCCTTTTTGTCTTCCACTAGATCAACCTTATTCATGCATAATATACGTCTCTGGTTTGGGTTTACCTCTGTACCCAGACGTTTTATCAACTTTATAACACGTGAATCAGGACTGTATCAAATGAATACATAGTTTAGAAGTGCACTTACCACGGAGTTCTAACATTAAATACAAATAAAAAAATGTGAAGACTTACAAATTAAGATGCCTATTGACATCAAACATGACTATAAGTAAATCATATAGGTTAATTGAGCTCCAGGCACTCTCCACACGAACTGTGACATCCCTATAAGGAAATCCATGGTGCCCTAACATGAGCCCTGGGGTATCAAAAAAGCACTGCAGAGAATTCTATTAGCTGAATACAAGGCAACTGCACAGCTAGTACTGATAGAAAATACATATTAACAACTAATCTATGTGTGCTAACGGTTATACAACAGCACCACCACCAACAACAACAGAGCCATTTTAGTCCCATGCAACTTGGGGTAGGCATGTGTGTTAATGGCTATATGACGGATAAATTAACATATGACTGAACCAAGAATTTTGTTAATCTACATAGAATTAAATAGAGAATCATGCCATGAAGATGCACTTGCACTATCTAATATAAGAGGATTTATTGTCGCAGTCAATATCTGGCATAGACAAAATAAAACAAGTCCATATACTCATGAGAGACAACACAAGTCAAAATCCAGTTAATCACAAACACAAACCATCTTAGCTACCAAAAAAAGATTTAAAGTAAATCATATGTCCTAAAGACAAAATTTGAAGATGTGGTGTCATGTCCTACTAGGTTGCCAGCACAAGAAGAAACTTGATGGAAGGACATACTATCTGTGTGTTCCCTTTTGTCAGCACCCCCAGAATTTCATGCGTTGTAGTATTTGTCTTGCGGGAGACTGCAGCAACTTTTGTCCCAACCTGATAGATCAAAAGATGAAGGTAACATAAGGCATCATTTCGATCAGCTACTGACTTTACTGAACTGAAAGTTCAGTTATGCATAAAAAAAGGCATTACAAGCATCGGTTGAATCATCGATAATTACTGGATGGTGAGAATACAGAAACTGATATATATCAGACACACAAGGAGTAAAGGCACAAAGGACAACGTGTATGGAAGTAAGAGTGTGGAGAGTAACCATTTTTCAATTGGAAGTATGGAATTATAATATCATATCATTAGCTTACATCCACACCAGGACAAGCGTCGCCGTTGCAAAATAAATAACTCTACGGTCTATGCCTAGTAGAAATGAGGCGATAGTTGCTGAGGTACCCTGTAAAGCTAGAGTTAAGAGGTTATTTAGGCCCCATTTGAATCATCTCAAAATTAGCTACTAAAAAGCTAAAAGCTAGCATTAGCTGCAACCATCCAGCTAATTTGTGCTAATAGATTGCACACCTATTAGTTAATTTATTAGCAAGACATGTTTGGACCTAAACCAGGTAATTTCCCATAATTCAGTTGAGTGCATCGAAATGGAGCCTTACTAAAAATAAAACATTTCCATGCCCTGCGCTATACCACAAGTTGTAAAGCTTGTCCGTACCATGGTATTGGTGAGTGAGGACTTGCCGGCATTGGGCGCACCGACAATGCCAACGGAGAGCGACATCTGGTCCTCCTCCCTGACCTCCCCGGCGTCCTCGTCCACGTCCTCGTCGGGCGGCTCCATCGCCGCGTCGAGGAGCGCGAGCGCCACATCCCGCGACCGATCCTCGTCCTCCTCCTGGACGGCCGCTCCGCCCAGGCCCAGCCTCTCGCCAAAGAGCGCCTCGTCGGCGCGAGCCCGGAGGGAGGGATCGAAACGGAGCTTCCTCAGCGAGGCGACGGGGTTGTTGATCTTCCGCGAGGGCGCGGGGCCGGGCGTCGGGAGGTCGTACTCGGCGCTGTCGAAGTCGGCGCCGGCGGCGGGGTCCGGGGCTGCCGCGGCGGCGGAGTCGGATTCCGAGGTCGCGGCCGCCGAGGAAGTGGAGGAGGAGAGGAGGCGGAGAGGGGTGCGGGTAGTGGGGGCGGGGATGAGGGACAGGGTCTGGAGCGGGCGGAGGGCTCGGAGGAAGCGGTGCATGGCTGCGGCGGATGAGAAGAGAAGAGACGGCGGCCGCAGCGGCGGCGGGACGGCGGAGGGTTTAAGGGAGGGGTATTTTGGGGAACCGTGGTGTGGAGGTGGGAGGAGGAAGAAGAGAATGGCCTGGCGTGGCCGGGCCAAGTGGGCTTTCGGGCCATTTTTCGGAGGCGAAAATGGTCGTTGCAGTGTGCTTAACTCATTTATCCTTAAAATCAGATATCTTATCGTACTATTACTAATTAGAGACTATTCTATCTTAGTAAAGGCTATTACTAATTAGAGGCTTCTTTTCGAGCCTGTTAATCCTCATGAAACGCACCAGAAAAAATAAATCCTATAAATTTTCAAAAATTCAGAAACATCCGACCATCAATTAGTAGATTAGAATATTAATAACCATTAGATCTGTTTTATAAGTAATTATCCACCTCTGCCATTATAAAAGGTTTTGAGTTCAACTCTCAACGAAAGCGAATTTTTTTTTTCAGATTTTTTTTATTTTCAATTTATTTTTCAAGTAATTACCCACTTCTGTCGCTATAAAGGTTTTGAGTTCAACTCTTAACGAAAGCAAATTTCTTTCTTTTTGACAAATTTTTCTATTTTTAAATTTACTCTCAGTTTTTTGTCAAACTTTCCCCTAAATAAATTTACACTATTAAATGATTCTGTAACTTTTTTTCATAAAAATGCTAGAAACATTTCTATGAAACAGATATTTTGTGTATATAATTCTCACGAGATGCGTTAAATAAAAGATAAAATCATAAAAATTCTCACAGTAATCAGAAACATTTTATCATCGATTGCAGATTGAAATTTTAACCGCCACTAGATCTGTTTTCTATGTAATTAACATACTGTCATCCATTATGTAGCTCTAATAATAGATCTGTTTTCTAAAAAAAGGATAAATCCTAAAATTTCTTACAAAATCATAAACATTCCGTCATCCATCGTCCAGCTCTAATAACAGTTTCTAAAATATTACCCACCATGACATTATGAAAGGTAAAATAAAATAATCTTCTAAATTTGTATAAATATTGTCATCATACCATTATGAAATATGAATTAAATAATCCCCTTAAATTTGCATAAAAATTATCCACCATGCCACTGTAAAATATGAATTAAGTAACTATATGAATTTGCATATAAATTACTCATTATGCTATTATAAAAGATAAATTAAAAATAAGCCTTAAATCTACATATAAATTACCCAATATACCATCATGAAAGATAAATTAAATAATGACGCTAAATTTGCATATACGTTAGCGTAATTCAGTTACGAAGGATGTATATTACTAAAGATTAAATCTATATCTCCTAAACTACAGCACATGCGAGGGCATCCTTTTGAAGCCTCTATCTTAATCCTCAATAGCACGCTAGAAAAAAAAGACAAATCCTAAAATTATCACAAAAATCAGAAACATCTGACCGTCCATCATGTAGCTCTAACAATAATAGTAGCCATTAGATCTATTTCATTTTCTAAAAAATTACCTAACATACCATTTTGAAAGATGAAATAAAATAACCTCCTAAATTTATATAAAAATTACCCAACATGCTATTATAAAGTATAGATTAAAATACTCTCTAAATTTGCATAAAAATTACCCACCATGCCATTATAAAATATGGATTAAATAACCCTATAAATTTTTATATAAATTACTCACCATACCATTATAAAAATGAATTAAAATCAACCCTAAATCTGCATATAAATTATCCAATATACTATCATGAAAGATAAAATACAATAATTTATAAATTTGCACGTAAACCACCCACAACGCCATTACGAGAGATGAATTAAAATAACCACATCTAATATTACTAAAGATTAAATCTATATCTCCTAATAAAACTCTAACCCGTGCGAAAGCACGGGTTGATGGACTAGTTTGTAACAAACTAGCATTAATTTTTAAAACTAGAGAAATCATATTTTAAGCCATGTTCGGTTGCACATTTATCAGAGGGGATTGGAGAGGATCCAATCCTTTTTTAGTCAAATTTAGATATAAAGAGATTGAATCCCTCTCAATTCCTTCCAAACCAAAACAGGCCCTGGTGGCTTTCTCGGTGGATTCTCAATAATTTCTACTAGATTTCCTTCTTACTAAAAAAATCATTTTCTGAATTGCTCATTACATATTTGGGATCAAGACGTTAAAAAAATTGGGAGCACATGTCGATTGTCAAGGATCCTCGGGATGAGTTTTATCACCATGCTATGGTTGATAAGCTTTTTTGGGTAGTCCGTGCTAATCCTCAAGAATTCTCATGCGAAAGAAGACAGATTAGGTGGTAATCATCGTGTCATTTATAGGGTGTTTAGTTTGACAAATGTACTTATGACGAATGAGTTGGTGATGAATCAATTCGATTTCCCAAAAATTTGGTAGAATGACCCACTCTACATCTTAGTACAATGCTGATAGAAGTTTCCGTCCAAAAGAGTTCTAGGTGAGTAATCAGGGGTATGAATGTGTTCTCAAGTGTATCACAAGCATACTTGATTATTGTGTGTTGACGGTTTATGTATACCACAAATGTTTGAATGTGTGTCAAAATGAGTCATCGCTACCGATTGGTTTTACATCTTTGAATTATACGCACCTAGGCTACCGGCACGAACAAAAGGGTGGGTGGTGTAAATCTATATGCAGCCACGCAGGTGTCTCTACCTGTTTGTGGCTGGACATGGTGTGTGGTGGCCCTGTATGAGGATAAACAGACATCAATCCGCCATAATGAAAAATGATAAACTTGAGACAAAAAGGGCTCAAACAGTCATCACCCAAAAACACTTGGACCTGGATTGTGCAGCGTCAGCGGAATTGTTACTCGTACTATTTAAGTGGGAGGCGTGTACCCTGCCTTGGCAGATCAGGTCGTGTGCCGGTGGTGGTTTGATTACAGAGTAGGTACCGTATACTATGTCCTGTCCTACGACGCCAATTATGTACTGCGGGCTGCTATTATCTAACAGCGTAGAGCGAAGAAAAATATAAATGCAGTGGAAATACATATATATGAGACAAAATGACACATCCATGTGGAGCAACGGTACGGTCCATTTTTTTGGTTCGTTATCTCTATTCAGAGGGGAAGACGATGCTTCTATGTGATGCAAGCCAGTGTTGCCTGAGACCACAAGATCTGGATGAGTGGATGGATGGTGATGTCTTATTGGGAGTTTGAATTCTTTCGAGTAGGTTAAAAAGGGTGAGGAAGCATGATGTGTTCTGTTCATCTCTGTTAACCACTAGCTCTACAAGGAGGCAGGCAGGCTGCGCACGCAGATTGCCTCTTCCTCCTAGGAAAGAAATGACAGAAAAGGCACACTAAATATATAAATACTGATTTTTGTCTTAAAGACTTAGAATAAATTTTATTTTAAATACTTTCTTTTCACAAGAAAAAAATCTTATTAATTATAACTTACTAAATGGTAAAAAGTTTTTTGTTTTCAAATATCCAACACATTGGCCGTCTCCAACGACACTCCTCATCCCACTTTCTCAAATCCCACTCTACTATGTACGCCACGTCAGTTACAGTGCAAAACAGTGTCAAACAGTACCGCTACAGTGCTTTGAGGAACCGATTTGAGGGGTTCCATTAGGGACAGCCTTACGTCCTCAGAAATTGCAAAAAAAAAAAAGAAAGAAAGATAAAAAAGCCATTCCAGTTTGCCTTCAAAAAGCCCAATAGTCCCATAAAGGAATCCTGCCCATGCAAGGTCACAAAAATTGAACAATGCAGAAATTAATTGTTTAGAAGCTCTGTCTGACTGTGACTGCATCTTCGGTTACAGTAGTCATCTAGAAGTCCAATGCTATTCTTTCAATCAGTCCGTCCTAAAAATAGACTCTTCATTTTTTTTAAATTGAATTATTTTAAGTTCTATCATATAACAATATATTTTGGATTCAATAATGCCCATTTCATATCATAAATATTAATGTGTTTTTTTATAAACTTGTCAAACTTAATATATTTTTATTTAAGACAATATTACTGTGTTTGCAATCTCCTTACTTTCTCGTTAGGGTTAAGACTTCCACGATAAGTCCTAGCAAAATTTCACGTTGTAAAAATTGGTAGTGGACGTCAGACGCAAGAGGTGGTACAACCACTAACCACTAGGCTACAAACCTGTCTGTTCAACATCCTAACCGAAGCGCTACACATGGGTTTTAAATCTTGCCAAAGTTTCGCTCCAAAGGGAAAAATTGTTGCAAGTAGATTAAAAAGGTGAGGAAGCATCACGTTCGGTTCACCTGTTTTTTTTTTTTTTAAACACAGTACAAATGCAGACGTTCACATACGCACGCATACTCACCCACAGTACAAACGCAGACGTTCACATACACACATGCTCACCTCTATGACTATACGCACGCACACTTTACCCCTATGAGTACTTCTGAAAGATAGGATCGGCAGATCTTGAGATTGACGAAGTCACTACAGGCGTCTCGCTATCGACGGGAACGTCGCCTACCACTTAATAAACAAAACCGTTAAATTTCGGAATAATTCGCTCCTAGCGGGAGCCGAACCCAGAACCTTAGATGCCGCTCGAACTGCTGCAACCACTGCGCTACGTACCCTTGGCTTCAGTTCACCTCTGTTAACCACCGGCTCGGCAAGGAGGCAGGCAGCTCACGCCAATTGCCTCTTTCTCCCACGTTCTGCCTATCTCTTGTCTCCTGACCGCAGCTTGCCAATAAACTCCAGTCAATTCCACAGAAAACGGAATCCATGCAACATGCATCAAAGAGAGGTGCATGCCAACTGCCAAAAGACTAGAAGTCTACGTAACACTGCATTATAGTACCGTTTATGAAGGAGAATCTCATCAAACCTTTCGGTGTTACAACTTAAAACTATCGGTGTTGTGTTTCAGGAATAACACGCATATAACTCTGGAACAATATTCTGCTTTCACGAAGGTACACAAGAGCATATGCCTCAAGACTGTCATTTTCATGGAGGACAAAACCAACTTGACAGCCAGAAAGTACAATAATTTTTATGAAAAAGTTTTATGCCAAGATTCACATTAAGGAAAGCATGAAGGTTTGAGAAGAGAAAGTCTCCAATTTACATTTTACTTTCAGAGTCACAGTCATACTCCATTCTTGTGTTTAGAATTGATTTTTCACTGAACAAATTTGATGGGATCTTAATCCTGCAAAGAGGAACCTGGCTAACAATTATGTACATTGCCGTTGACTCCAAAAGGAAGTCGACCCTTTTACAATCTTTAGCCCCATAGATCATTCAACAACTATTCTCCACCGCCACTTCATTCTTGTATACTACACCTATTTTGGTGGCATACTCATGAAGCACACCAATGTGCGAGATTCACACTTTGTCCTTAACTTTTTGACTTCTCTAGCAATGTCCTTCAACTCTAGAAATTGGTCACATTCAGGCCTTCTTTTTCACCTCTCTGTGCACCAATTCTGGTTGATGGAGATTCTACAGGAATGGTGTGGTACTGCTACAACTAAATAGACTCTGCCACTGCATTTGGGGGTCCTTAGCAAGGACAATGCGCAGAATTACAGTCCCCAGCATCTCTGAAGATGTATCTGACTGAGTACCTATGCCCATTTGGCAAGCAAGGACATGAGTCCTGCGCCAAGGAAGAGAGCGAGGTATGTTACTAACTGAAGCTTCATGTTTGTTTGAAGCCTTGGGTTGTTGAAATCTGCTGCTAGGAGATCTACAAGGGACATGTAGATCAAAATCCCTGCTGCAGCCGCGTTGAAGACACCCTCGACGACCAGGGCGGTGGCACTGTGCTTGCTGTAGCTTGAAGTGATCGCGATCCCCAGCGCAATGCCTATGGGAGCAGTGAGGGAGAAGAAGGTCGCCATGATCACGGTCGCTCTCGCCTTGAACTTCGCCTGCAGTAAGAAGTTAAAACTATTAATGCTAGTATAAGAAGTTGGAACTTGTTCCTTCCCATATCTATTCATTTAGATTGAAGGGGATTCCAGATTGCATCATAGTTCTGTCACAAATCTGGAACATAAGATTCCAGTTAAGCTACAGGTTAAATCTAAATTGTTTGTCTGAACCAGCACCTAAAATGAAAGATGACCGAGCAACTGACCGATTCCAATTCTGAAAACACACCCCCAATAATCCCAACTTCAAACTGTTAGCTTCAGTTATTTGACCTAAATAGTTAGCATCTGTCACTAATACGCCGAAAATGGCAGTGAGCCAGTGAGCCACTTCCATAATGGCAGTAGCTGTTCAGTTTAGGTGCTACGAACCATGGTTGTATCAATAATTGATGGTACTGCCCCTAATTTTGTACAATGTGGCTATTGACAGGTCCTATCTTCGCTACAAATATCTCCATCTATTTGTCTCCTTTCACACACTTCTTGTACTAATGGGGCATCCCCTCTTCCTTTGGCTATCACGACTGCTCCTATGTGTCTTCTGGTATCGGATTTGTTTTTCCCCGGACCAACCTCTTCTATCTAGTACCTGATTTGACATCTAGATATTTTTCTGATGGTCACTCTTCAGTATAAGCAGAGAAGGTTACATCCATGGCTGCAACTCTACCATACCTGAACAATGCAGCCGCCGAGGCCTATTCCCTCGAAGAACTGGTGGAAGCTGAGAGCTCCAACAAGGGGCCTGATCGTGGACGGTCTCAGCGAGGCGCCTAGGGACACGCCGATGATCACTGAGTGCACCAGGATCCCCAGCTCCAGAACCTGCAGGGACACATTTTTCGCCGATGGTTCATTGATTTGATAGAGTAATACCAAGTTGATTGAAGAATCTGCAAAGTGGGGAGCTTGGTTGTGAGGCTTAGGAAGAAGGCAGTGTTTTGTTCCTCTTGTCTACCGCAGGATTCTCTGCCTTTAGCACGAACGGCAGGGACAACGTCCGCTGTCACGAAAGGAGACAGTACAGAAGCCTCTGAGTACCATGAGAGCTACTATGTACTGATTTGTCTCCGTCACGAGCACTGATTTGATTTCCATCCAAAGGACCCAAGAAAAATATCTTTTTTATGGTAGATAATGAGGATTACCTATATTACTTTCCTCTTTTACTCTATCTGCACTCATAGTAGTGTTTCAGACATTCAGAAGCAGTTTTTTTAGGGGAACTACGGCAACCATTTAGTTCGCCTGAACTTTACTGGAAAAACACAATATTTACAGAAACAAGGTTATGAGTTCACTCCTAGTTTCACGGCGGTGTCGATAATAAGTTCAGAGAAATTTTACAGCACTTCTTGTTTTTTATTTATTTTTTATGAGAGGGCGTGTGCGTTCTCGTTCAGGCTTCAGCAAGTGGGGCATTTAATGATATGATTGGTGCGAAATCCAAGTAGCTAGTCGTATCTCTTTGTTTAACATATTCTGTCTCAATCAAATCAGGAAAGTTTGGGTCATTTGCTTGCCAGATTTCAGGAAAAAAAATTCCCCCCCAGGTTTCTGTTTCTTGTGTGTGTTTTTATTTCGAATGGACATGAACATGCTGGAGTGAATATTACTCCTATTTATCTTCTGAACCAGAATTGAGAGGGAACAGAACAGAGAAGGGTGTGACCTGAGAGATGACCCTGTTCCTGATGGACACGGCGACGGAGGCGGCATCCGCAGGCGAAGGGCCGGCGGCGGCCGGCCCTCCATGTCCATGTCCGTGGCCGTGGTCATGCACGTGGCCGTGCGCGTGGCCATGCGTGGCGTGCGTGTGCACGTGCAGGTGCCCCGCGTGTCCGCCGCCGTCGTCCACGGCGGCGCCGGCGCCCTCCTCGTCGCCGGCCCCCGGCGCGCGGTCGTCGACGGGTCGCGCCTTGCGGAAGTGGGAGCGCTGGTAGTACCCCGCGGCGACGGAGTCGACCATCATGGTGGCCATGGCGGAGCACATGGCGACGAGGCCCGCGTAGGGGAACCCGCCCCCGCCGCCGGCGCCGGCGAGCGCGTCGAAGGCGGCGGGCAGGATGTGGACCATGCCGGTGGCGAGGATGACGCCGGCCGCGAAGGCCTTGACGGCGAAGAAGACGTCGCCGTCGGGGCGCAGCGCGGCGGCGGAGCGGCCCAGGAGCGGGACCAGCACCCCCGCGGCGCCCGACGCGAGGATGGACGCCAAAGCCACGAGCTTGAGCCGCAGCGCCCCGCGCGCGTCCTCCTCCCCGACTCTCTTCGCCGTCGCCGCCGCCGCTGCCGCGGTGCCGGGGCCGCACTCGCACCCCGCGCTGGCAGCCGCCGCGGGCGTCGGCAGCAGGGCGAGGGCCAGCGTGAGCGTCGCTGCCGCCGCCAGCGCCGCGGAGAGAGGAGGAGCGCGGGCTCGCGCGGCGTCCATGGCGTGGCGAGGTGCGGATGGGAGGGAGGGAGGCGGCGCCGCGCGCGCGCGCTGGGATTTATAAGCACGGGGAGGGAGGGAGTGTGGTGGTGACATGGTGAGCTCACTCGGTCTGGTCACTCCTGCTGCATGGCTGCCTCTGCTGCAGCTCTGCTCTGCTCCGGCAGCGCCACCGCTGGGCCCCACCGGAGAAGCTGGGCCGTCGGATGGGGCTGAGCTGGCGCGCGCGGCGGCCGTCCGACAGGGCGGCGAAACAGCCGGGAGAGAGACGGGGGAGATGATCAAGTAAATGCAGCTGCTTCCTGCCGCTGCAGCAAGAGTTTTTTTTTTTTTTTTTTTTGGCGAGGAGCAATGGCGAGCGTTCCTGCTGCCGCGGGCGTTTGGAAGGCCATTGTCGGTGTATCATTTGAGTTTTTTTTATTAAAGTAGTTACGAAAGAGTAGGAAGAGTTTCATCCACGTGACTTAGGGATGCACTTAAGGTTTCTGTTTGGGAATAAAGTATTTTTTACTATTATAAAAAATATTAGGGTATTGAAGAAAACCACGGTATTGGAATAAAAATGTGTTTGGCAAACCTCTGTATCCAAAACTATGGTATCGTCAATGCTACAGTATTTTTGGAGTATTGGAAACTTAGGTGTGGACCAAAATTTCTGTTAAAGAAGAAGGCGAAGTCAAATACTGTAAAACAATACTGTGTTCCCAAACACATATGAGTTAGACTGTTGTAAAAAATACTATGGTTGTGTCATTGCAATTGGTAGATCATGGTATTGAGATACTGTAGTTTTGAATACTTTGCTCCCAAACAATCCCTAATGTTATTATGATCGGTCATGCTTGGGACCCACACCAAATTAGAGGGCCTTCCTTTTAAAAAAATAAAATAATATTGCTACAACACCTTCGTATTGAGGCTAAGGTCATCAAACCATTTGTTTCGACGTGAAAAACACTGCATGAACCAAGGGTGAAGTTTTAGAGGTGGTACAACAGATGAGTTGCCGATGTCAACCTAAAACTAAGGAAGACGATGTATGAGAAAATTTTGTGACGAACCATACTCTTGCAGTCACAGACATTACAATAGATAAGCTGGCGATGCCAACCTAAAACTAAGAAAGACGATGTACGAGAAAATTTTGTGACGAACCATACTCTTACAGTTCACAGACATTACAATAGATGAGCTGGCGATGCCAACATAAAACTAAAGAAGACGATGTATAAGAAAATTTTGTGACGAACCATACTCTTGCGGCCACAGACATTAAATGTTTGAGCACCCGTTTTTTTGCATGCACCAGTGAGCTCAGTCATTATTAGAGACAATACTGTTTCCGAGATTTTTTCTTTCTGTTTAACGTTTTTTAGTCGGCGATAAGTATTTAAGAATAGAGTTAATATTATTTTCCAAACCGCTAGAGGTAGAAGTGCATTGCGTGCTAGCGTCCATACGTGATCTCGCACTCTCACCCATCACTACAGGAATCTGAATAATTTTCGGCGGCCAAACCCCGCCGAAAATAAGGCTTTTCCCGCCGAAAATAGCTATTTTCCGCAGCAAATGCCTTATTTTTAGCGGTTTGGCACCGCCGAGGGTGGTTTGCCGAAAATAAGGTTATTTCCGGCGGTTGCCATGGGCCGCCGAAAATAAGCCAGGGCAGGCCGGCCAAGCTGCCGAAAATAGTGGCACAATTTTCGGCGGCCAGCCCAAAAGTGATTTGGGTTTATTTTCGGCGGCCAGACGAGGCCGCTGAAACCCCCTTCTAGCCGCCGAAAATTAGCCTTTCCATGGCCAAAACTGCCCTAAAATTATTTCATTTTCTAAATTTTAATACAAATATCACATACATTCAAAACACATCCACATTCTCGATCATTCACGATGCAACATCTCAACAAATTAATCTATAGATAGCCATAACAACCGCAGATGAATCATAAATCCATACTTCAGATAAGTTTCATCTGAACAAACATTCCCCACTATGGCGGTACTGGTGCCGGTGCAACCTCTGGCATGACAAATGTCATCCCCTGCGCCTGGTACATTGCCTGCACAATGCAACACGTTAGTGGCATGTTTTGATAATGATAGGATAGTTATTGTGAAATTTATACTTATTTGAATAGCCCCATCTGCTGTGCATGAAGGCGTTCAGAATGAGCTTGCTGCTCGTTCTGGTACTCCTTTTGGGCCTTAAGGAATGCATCACGCTTCTGATTCTCTAGCCTCAGGCTGTCAATCTCCATCTCAAACGTGGTGCGACGCTGGCGGCTGCTGCTACCGGCCGAACTCTGCGAGGAAGACCTCCTCTCAACTTGCCTCGAATCGATCATACCGTTGAACATGGAGTACCTTCAAAATTCAAACATTGTGTTGACATTGGTACTGTTATTGAACACGACTAGATAACAATGTTCATGTTGAAATCTTACCGTCCATGTGACTTGCCGCCACCGCTCTCATACACAATTTGAGGGTCAACGGGTGCAGTCCTCCAATCAAATCCTTCACTATGGAGTCTTTCCATCTCCTTCCCATATTCGGCCTGAAATTAGAAACCAATTTTAAAAGTTAACTATGTAAAATATTGTGAGAACTAATTTAAAGGGCGGCAAACTAACCAGCCGCTCTATGGCCAACGGAGTACACAATAGCTCAGGTTAGGAAGGGTCTAGTCCCCTATATGCTATAATATACATGTCTACGGCACTCGGCGACTCTTCGGTCACCGCAACCTAAATGTAGATGTTATAATCATATATTTTCAAATAGTTGAGCGACGAAACATAAAACGGTTTCTCACCGAGCGTTGAGCCTTTCGGCGGTATCCGTCACCTCCAAGCTTATGCGTTGCGTTCTTAGTCCCAGCATTTCTATGCTTACTTGACCGCTCCTGAAATTCTTCAGATGCCCACAGGTCACAAAGTGCCTTGTAAGGGACTGGCTAATCTTCAAACAGAGGATGTGAGATCTGCATGTATACGAGTTAGTATATCATAATAATAATCATAATATGTGAAGCAACAACACAATTCTCAAACAAGGCCATTACCGATCCATACTACTCAGCGGTCAGGTATGTATCCGAAGCATCACGAAAACGACCCACTGGCTGCCCTTGACTCTTAAGCCAAGAATTTGTTACCTGGATCCGAAGGTTGGAAAATAAATCTTTGCATATTTTGCTCGCAGCATTCTCAAAAACTTTACTTGCATGATCCTGCTCCGAGGGATTCACATAGTAATATTTCTATAATATTAAATAGTTAATACAAAGAATCAGTATAATTCGAATCGACGGTCAATAGAAAGAATCAGCACAGTAGAAATCAAACAGTTAGCGGAAAGGATTTTACCTAGAATTTGTGTCTCACGGACCCCTGAACACTTCCATACGTAACATGTGGAGCAAGTCCAAAATGCTTTCAGGTTGTCACGGGTATTGTCTCACCATTTCTTCCACAACTCCTGGGTTGTGCACACAAATAAGGTTATCCAACAAGCCGTTAGGAGTCCTACGGTGACCTGTCCCATTCCAAGTCACGTTCTCCCATTGGCTACAAAACAAAATAACAGTGAAGACATGTCATGTGTATAAACAATTGAAGTAAACAGCCTATAATGACCATACCTATCACCGATTTGTTTGATCAGTTTTTTGTCTGCGGCGGCGGAAATTTGAGGAGGGTTCACGTAGTGTCTCCTCCTAGTCCCCCTTCTCTGAATCACCTCTTCTGAACCATCCCCACCCATCAGTTCCTCATCAGCTTGAGCATCCTCCAGCCCATCTCCAGCCTCCTCATCCTCCTGCCTATCTCCAGCTCCTCATCTTACTGCCTATCTCCAGCATCCTCACCCTCAGCCTCCTCATCCTCCTCGCCCTACAAAAGTAAACATGAGATAAGTTATTGAAAACATATATGAAAATTGTACATATAGAACTCTATGTACATATGTACCTCATTTCTTTGAAGGGTGATAGGAACTCTCTATAAGTTTGGGTCCATACACCTCAACAAAGCCTCACGCCTAGAGCCAGTCGAAGTACTCCCCTGGAAAAGCCTCTCTTTGCTTAGGATCATCTTTTCCACGAACCTATTTGCTACTTGCTTGAACCTACGGCTCATCCTGTTGATGAAATAAAAAGAGTTAGTTCAGTATTCATAAAATACATAAATAAATGATTAACGACGCACGTAAAGTACATAAATACATAAAGTACAGAATTAATGTTTTACTTGTCAAAACTCATCAACGTCACGATTAAGTTGTCCTCTCCGTGCTAAATCCGACCACCGAACTTTTTTCTTAGGTGGTTGTCGTTAACGTTTGTTTGGAAAACTGATGTTCTCACTGTCTCCGACCAAGTAATTTAGTTCACACCAGGCTCTATAACGAAAGATGTTGGCAATTCTTCTTCTTGAAAAACTTCATCAACTTCATCATCGAACTGACTATAGTAACCAACATGCCTAAGGGTATATAAACGTTCGCGGGGATTCACTTTGTGAACTACCCACCAAGCATGGAGCTTTTGGTTTGAATACGACAGATAGTAAACTTGGTCACATTGGTGTGCAAGGACCCAGTTATCATTTTCCTTGAGCTTTTCATTATGCTTGACTTCAACCATGCCATACTGGTTCTCTCTAACCCCTCTATTGGGTTCAAACCAATCGTAAACAAAGAAGACTAACTTTAATTCCTTATCGCCGATGAACTTGAACTTGAGAATTTTTTGAATGATTCCAAAATAGTTAGACCAAACTCCGGCTGTAAAGCTTCTAACATATCATTCATCCTATCAATGCCTGCCGAATCATCTGCTTCCCCTTCTGTTTCAACTCTATTTTCTGTCTCACCGTGGAAGCTCCACGTTTCATAATCAGGCATGAAACCATAACTAACCAGGTTTTTAGTTAATTCCTCCTTAGTTCAAAATTTTCCGTTGTTGTGCTTATTGCATGGACACCTAACCCGATCCAGATAGTGGGTTTTCCCAGCGAAAGCATGGTCGATAAAAGCCTGTGTTTTTTTACTCCACTCAGCTGAGTAAGCTTTACCCCCACTATTATCAAAACCATCATACATCCATCAGCGATCGTCGGCCATACTTGAGGCTATAGATTAAGGCAAGCAGGTAGATGGTAAGTTGATTTTTTTTCAATGTATTGCGGCCCTACATCTATAGGTAATGATATGTCTTAAACCCACCCAAGAGTGGCCGATAGGGCGTAGATTTATGATGAGTCCGCGGGGTTCGAACAAAATTTCAGCAGCATAACTCCGCTGTTCTTCTACTGCACGCCCAAATGTGGTGCAGCGGAGAACAATAGGGTTATGCCGTCAAAACTTCGCTCAGACCCTATGACTCATCATAAATACCACGCTCTATCGGTCACTCTGAGGCTGTCCAAAAAAAGGACAATTCCAGACTAGACACATCTCACGTGCGCAACGCACGTGAGACATTGCCGGTCCAAAACGGATGACGCATTGGTACCGTGACTTCGTATAAGAGGTAACATATAACTAAGACATGGCACGATAAAACATAACATATCAAAATGATAAGACATTGTATAACTGGCAACATATAACTAAGCATAGTTAAACGATAACAAAGCATAACTTAGTAAGCATGACATTTGACTTAATCCATATATTTTATACTAATTAGACATCCTATAATCTTAAGTTTCTACGGCCATAGTTAAACGATAACAAAGCATAACTCATTAAGCATGACATTTGACTTAATCCATATAGTTTATACTAATTAGACATCCTATAATCTTAAGTTTCTACGGCCATGCATAAAAACTGCTGAAAATTAACTACAACTCATTTATAATCATAACTTTCGTCAGCCAAACGCGTAACGCCGCCGAAAATTAGCTTCAAACACTATAAAATTTTCGGATTGCTCACTTTGGTTAGCTACGTCGAACGGGATGCTGGGGAGGGACACCGAGGGGCGTCGGGAAGGGGCACCGAGGAGCACCGAGGGGCTCGGTGCGGGGCGCCGGGGAGGGGCACCGAGGCATGCCGGGGAGGGCCGGTGCCGGGCGCCGGACAGGGGCACGAGGGACACCGACCGGGGAGGGCCGGGGCGACGCGCCGGGAGGGGAACCGGGCCGGGGAGGGGCGCGCGCCGGGGAGGGCCGCGTGTCGGGGAGCGGCACGGAGGCCCGCCGGGGGCCGGCCTGGGGAGGCGCGTGGGCTGGTGGGGGCGCCGGCCGTGTGCGCACCGGCCGGGGAGGAGTGGTGGCCGGGGAGGGCCGAGGTAGGGCGGCAGCTGGGGCCGACGCGGCGGCACGGGGGCGGCACGGCAGGGCCGGCGCGCGCGGCCGGGGGTGGGCGGCGGCGCGCGGCCGGGGGCGGTGGGTCGCGGCGGGCGGGCGGGCGGGCGGAGGGCGGCGCTGGGGGCGGGCGGCCGGGCGGGAGCGGCGGGCGGCGTGGCGGGCGGGCGGCCGGGCATGCGCGTTGCGTGGGTTCGAGGGCGTGTGTTGCGTGCGTGGGTTGGGGTTGGGGTCGAACGGTGGATAACTCCTTCTATTTTTGGCGGCTGAAGTGGGCCGTCGAAAACAAGAGCCCAATTTTCGGCGGCCTGAAGACAACCGCCGAAAATTGAGCCCTTGTTTTCGGTGGCCCATTTTGGACGCCGAAAATAGTCTAATTGTCGGCGGCCTGCTCTGACCGCCGAAAATAGGACAGTTATTTTCGGCGGCCAGTCTGAGCCGCCGAAAATTCAACAGTTTCCTATAGTGCATATCCATAGTTGTATATCTGGTAGCATACTCTTGGCAAAAATTTTCCCTTAGACGACTATTAAAGCTGGACGGAGGGAGTATATGGCAAGGTGATTATGATTATGAAGATACATAAAGAGTGGATTTTAGTAGATACTCCCTCCGTCTCAGAAAACAAATCATTCTGAGTTTGTCCTAAGTCAAACTTCGTAAAGTTTGACCAAATTTATAAAGAAATATATCGTTATTAACAGAACCAAATTGATACCTAATGAAAATATATGTGACAAGGAATCTAACAATACTCATTTGGTACTATAAACATTTACACTTTTTCGTATAAATTTAGTCAAACTTTAGAAAGTTTAACTTAGGACAAACCCAAAATGGCTTGTTTTCTGGGACAGAGAGAGTAGAACTTAGGTAGACGAAAATACGATTTGATCATTGGTAACTGGGAAACGAAACTCGAAACGGCCTAGCTAATGCCAAAGGGCATGTAGTCCAGTGGTTGCAGCAGCTCGAGTGGTAACTGAGGTCCTGAGTTCGATTTCCGCTGTGAACGAATTATTCCAGGATTTAATGATTTTGTTCATTAAATGGTAGGTGACGTTTCCGTTAACAGCGAGACGTACATGGTGACTTCGTAAATCTCAAGATCTACCGATCCAGTCATTCAAAGGTGTTCATAGGGGTAAGGTATGCGTACGTACGATTATAGGGGTGAATGTGCATGCGTGGATGAGCGTCTGCGTTTGTACTGCGTTTCTTTAAAAAAAAAGGCCTAGCTAATTGTTGGGTGAAAGTCGCTGTACGCAACATGGCCAAGTGTACGCCATGGAACGTGCAAGAGCTGTAGCTACGAACACGATACTACCTTGGGTGTGTTTAGATTCTGAAAACTGTCACTGTTCTGAACTGAAAAGTACTATAGCACTTTTCGTTTGTTTGTGGTAAATATTGTCCTACTATGGTCTAACTAGGCTCAAAAGATTCGTCTCGCAAAGTACATCTAAACTGTGCCATTATTTTTTTATTTCATCTATATTTAGTACTCCATGCATGTGCCGGCATTTTGATGTGATGGAGAATCTTTTTTTTCATAGTAAAAATTAGGAGAAACTTTTTGGATCTAAACAGGGCCCTTGTCTTCTACCGGACTGCTACTATAGATGGAATTGTTTACAACGGCTGTACTTGGTGGTACAACTCACGCAAGGCAGTGTGGCCTGCGCAACCGCAACCGCAAGAGCCGTGTGCGCGTGCTGCGGCGGGTGGGCACGGTAGTACGGTGTTGACACCATGTCGTCATCCTCGCCTACCCGGCCACCTGGGCAGGCAGCCAGCCGTTGCCCGCCTTTTCTTCCCCTTCGCATTTCATATTTCCAATGGGCCACTACGCCGCCAGTTTCTGTTTATTTTCGTCCCTTCCGGCCACCTGGGTGGCTGGGTGGGATTTCCTTCCCTGGCTTTCTGATGGCAAGATTTTACTGCACTGCTTTAGGTCGTTGTAATCCGAAAGCCGGTGATGCAAGCAATCTTCTTCCTCGAGTTTATGTAGTAAGCCCCACTAGGATTTTTATAAAAGAAATATAAGTTTGATGGTGGTTGGAAAAAAAATAGGAACTCTGGTATCATGGTTTAGAAATACGCAGTACAAACTAGAGAGCTTGGTACTAAAATTTGTGGGACCAGTACCCATATTTTTAAAATTTTAATTCTTTGATGTAATATAGACCATTATATCTTCATAAATTCTAATAGTTTGTTCTTCTGTTAGTTGTATTTGGTATAAAATATTTTGATTAATCTCTACACTCTTTGATGAACATAACATCTAGCTATCATTGTTTTTTTTTATGTTAATGTTGGAATTTCTAAACTCTATCAACAAACGTTGTAGGTTCTTTTAACACTCCCTTGTGTAGGTAATAGGTTACAATGATTATCTTTATATTATTTTTGATGTAAAAATGCTCTTTTTGTTAGTTATATTTCGTACAAGATGTTTGGCTTACCGTAGAGTGTCGGATGATCATAACAACTAATTATATTGATCTTTATTTTTTTTTCAATTGTATTTGATTTAATATAGACCATTCCAATGGTTTGCTCTTTTTCAGTTGTAATTTGTACAAAATATTTAGATTGATATAAACTTCTTGGTAATCATAACATTGGTATAGATCTCTCTCTTTTTACAATTCTGTTTTATATACAATTTACTATATAGAACTTTAAATCTTCATAAAATTTAAAGGTTCAGTTATTTCCTTTTTTTATTACAGTATTAATTTCTAGGCGCTTCAAGCGAATGTAATTGCTTTTTTTACTCTCTTATATCAGGATAATAGATAGATATAAATACTCATCCCGAGTAATGAAAAAGTCCAAAATTTCTCTGGCAATACGCTGCAAATTAACTTTTACAATATTACAAAAAAAACGGGAGCTAAGGAGAGGCTGAAAGCATCGTGACTCTACACAACATGTCCTGCAACGCGTGGTACTGACACATCAATTTTATTTTTCTGAAACATAATTTTAAGTGTAATGTCAAGATTCTCTTAGACATGGTAATAAGCATCTTATTAAACTTGTTAATCAGACAAGTTTAAGTATGCTAGAGATGATATATACTCTAAAACGATATATGGTATTATTTATTATCTAGATAAGAAGATGTATATATATACCTCATGGAGACAAGACACTTTCAGTGACGATTCCCTTGATGTACATATCATCATAACGGTCGAAGTAGAAACTTAGTTTCCATCAACAATTGCTTAAGCAACAACTAGCATGGTTTGTTCTTGTCGTACAAATAAAACTAGAGAATTACTAGTATTATTTAGCTTGTCGCTAAAACAATGGACAGTACAAGCAACATATATATGAGTGTTTTCCAATGTGGGGGTGGAATAATGGATCCAAATTGCCTTGTTAGAAAGTCCCCAAAGTTGTGTAATGTACTACGTATGCATAATCACTCTTTAATTCTGATGCGCAAATGGTGCAATAGAAGCTGCAGCATCACAGTTGTTGTATGTATGCCCCCTCCCTACAACTCCTTCAGACGAGTTCAACAAAGCCGTTTAACAAATGTATGCATCTTAGATTATTGTTACGAAAAAGGATTAATAAATACTGTTCCATGAGATTACTATCAAATCAACGTAGCCTCTTACAGGGAAGACAAGATATGATATACTATAAGTGATGAGATAACGAGAGATATTCAAACCTCATGGAGACAAGACACTTCCAATAACTACGATTCCGACACAGTTATCATAACGGTTGAAATGGCCACGCTAGCTGTTTTCTTGCATCGACAGTTACGTACACAACAACTAGCCGATTTGTTCGTCATAAATGGCTGGTGTTTTTTTAGTTAAAGTAATTGTCTTAGAACAAGGGAACAGCTTCACGGGTATGATTATAGTAGTACATGTTCAATTGATCGTCCATGTTTTTCCCGATCTATCCTACCAACACAGCCTGGTCGTGTTTGTCTAGAACTGAATGAGAGTGAAAGACACAAGATATCAATACTTTCAAGAACTCTAACATCGAGTTGATAGACAGCCTTCAAGCATTATTCCGACTTCTATAAAAATGAACTATATATACTCAATCTTAAATGAGAATAATAAATAGACACATTATAGTGGTCAACAATCCCTCGACTAGACACCACCCATACGCCTAAGAAAAAAGTCCGTGGCGAACTACCACCAAATTCACTGTACTGGCTTGGTGCCACCTACTAATGTTAGTTATTTGGAAGTTGGTTGAAACAAGGAGATTCAAATCTAGCTGGGTTTGCTAACTGGAGCTGTTGCTTTTTGTTGGGCACTATGGCTTACTAGAAATGACCTAACATTTAACAAATGTCAATCAAAAATATTTTTGCAGGTTCTATTCAGGGGACTCACTGGCTACGATTTTGGGCACAGTTACAGTGCACTGATGACATGAAGGATGACATAGTGCGGACTTGCAGAAGCCTAGAGTCGTCGGCGATGGAGTTGTTTGCTTCTCATGGATGGCTTTTTATGTTTAGAATTAGATGTTAAACGACAAATTTGTTCCTCTTTTGAATTCAAGTTGTAATAATTTGGTTTAAACCTCTCTTTGGAAGCGGAAGCCGGACTTTCCATTATCTAAAAAACTACCACCAATATTCACGTAGCCTCCACAACCCCGGCTTGTGGATCTAGCTTGTCTAGCATGACCAAAGATCGGAGCTAGTAGGTAGTAGTAAAAATGATCTACAATGGAAACAAAATGAACTTCTTTTAGAAGATCTATATTGGCATAGTAGATTATTTATATGCAAATCTAGAGGTTTAGATTAAATCATGTTTTTATAATGGCCTAGTGGATAATTTATTTGAAATTTTAGTGTTACCTTAAATCATATTTCGCAATGGCATAGTAAATTAGTAACTTACATGCAAATTTGAGGTTACTTTAAACCATCTTTCATTGGGGTATTTTATATGAAAATTTAGAGTGTTACTTTAAATCATATTTCATAAAGACACTATGCTTAGTATATAATTTATATGCAAATTAAGGAGTTATTTTAAGTTCCCTTCCATAATAATAGCACAGTGTATATTTTTTAGAAAGTACGACAGCTCCAATGTCTATTATTGTCAATGGCAAAACATTTATGATTTTTGTAAGAATTTCTATGATTTATCACTTTTTCTAGCACCAGTCCATCAACCCGTGCGTCGCACGGCTTAGTCTCAACACACACATATTATTATGTGTATATCAAAATGTGGATAATAATAATGTAACTTAAATAGTTATTTTAGATATTTTTATCATAACAATTAAATATGGTTCATTTAGATATAACCTTCGGAGGTTATTTTATATGGTTTTTACCATAGCATATGCAATTTAATTAAGACTTAGACCATTTTTATAGTTGTGCATGTGCGTAATTATTTAATAAAGGATCATATCTAATCACTATTAATATTTTAATCTATCTAATTGATGGTTAGATGTTTTCAATTGTTATAGGAGTTCTTTTAGGTTATCCATACAATTGATATTATTGCATTGTAGATGCCACTAAATTGATGGCCGGATATTTTTAGTTTTTGTAAGAATTTCTGAAATTTATCTATTTTTCTGGAACGCCTCTTAATTAACACATTTTTTAGAGCTTTGAATTAGTAATAGTAAAATTATCTATAAATCTATGTTCTTATAAGATTCAGTCACATGAGACATTAGTGTCATAAATATGCTCTCATAATATTTATAGTTATACGGGACATTTGTGTTATCAACTCATAGATAAATTTAGTAGCGATGGAAGTTGGAAATTCAAAATTTATACATATCTTATCTATTTTTTCTTTAAACAATTGTTATAGTGTTCTAAAATAACTATAGATCATGAATTTAATTTATCGAAAATAGATAGATACAATGACTTTTGACCTGCTCGAAGGTAATAGATGAAGTATATATTTCTCTATTTTGTTATCTAAAATAGTATAAATTTTTTTCTACCACTGTAACATGGCAAAATACCTTATATAATCTACGCTCATATTTACGTGACATTAGAAAAGTAACGCATATAACCTTTTCAATGTTTGGAAAGATACTATACGGCTATGCGTTTCACGTAAGGCTATATGAGCTACATTTTTTTTATTAATTAATTATTGAGATTTTGCTCTCCAATGAATCTATAAATTTAGATATCTCTCTCCAATGGATCTGAATCTTTTAGCCTTCTAATTAATAATAGTAATATTTTTAATTAATACGCCGAATGTTGCCGGCACAGAGATTTGAACCGTGGTCTCCTACTGCCATACGCTTTATTTTTTTAATTAATACGCTAAATGTTGCCAACGTGAAGATTTGAACCCTCAATCTCTTGTATCTACATTTGTTGTGATTGACTGTTTTAATTAAGGCAACATATCATGTGCAAACCAAGCACTTGGTGCAAATCCGTGTAAACCTACTAAAATAAGTTTTAAAAAATTCTAGAAAAAATCATGAATGTACTTCTCATCTTACCTCGTCTATATAACTAACTTCTAGATGAGGTAAGATGAGAAGTACATTCATGATTTTTTTCTAAAATTTTTAAAACTTATTTTAGTAGGTTTGCACGGGTTTGCACCAAGTGCTTGGTTTTGCATCTGATACGTTGCCTTTAATTAATACGTTAAATGTTGCCGGCGCGGAGATTTAAATCCTCGATCTCTTGTTTCTACTTTTTTTTTAGCGCGCTTTAGAAATAGTGCTTTTTTTTACAACCTCCAATTAGTAATAGTAAGATATGATGTCTTGTAATTATGCTATTTTTAGGGTTGTAGTTAGTTAGTAATAATAAGATAAGATAGAAACCTTGTGTGATTGGATGATGATTTTTAGCAAATTAAAACAGTTTTATAGCTTGTGTAATGCACACATTACTAAACAACATTTTTTGTAGATATCTCTTTTTTTCATTTGCCCTAAGCCATTCATCATTCTACAAACCAACTTTAGCTGCCCTCTAAAACTAGTTTTTGTATTTGTGACTTAACTTAAAAGCTGTAAAATTCTAATTTAACACGTTTATGGGAAAAATAATAATGGGCATGTATTTACATTAATTAACATTGGACAAGTGGAGTCCAAAAAAGTGATTACATTTACTCATCATCCCATAAAATGTTTGCTTTGTGTCTCATGCATGCAAGAATTGGTTTAGTTTTAACAAAGTCACTATAGATGGGTTGGAATTCTTTTTATAAATAGTATGCAGAAAGTTGCATAGTATTATATTCACTCGCATATATAATGCTACCTTTTCACCTTTAGATTCTGTTGACTAGAGCCTGACTGTTTGATGCTTGTGTGAGTTTTTCTCTCACCTTTTCAGAACAAACGGCAACCATCCAATGGATGATGCAAAAAGGCATTATGACGACATCCGCGTAATCTTTCACTTTCTACCCCACACATTCACTTTTTTGGCCTGTCTGTTGCGCACAACGTACTCGTTCAGCAAACTGGCTTAGAACTCGCTGTTTAATTAGATGTAGTATAAGTAATTAAAAATTGGGGTAAAGTCTGGTGGTGTTGTGTTTGCTCGTGTGGGGCTACTTATGGTCCGACCACATGAGACATGGTACACAGTACTCTCTGTCATAACAAAACAGACAGGGACTCCCTGTCATAAGTCAGTTGTCTGTCTCATTAAGGGACTAACATTCACTTCAGCCTCCCTTTTTGGCACTAATTTTACCTAGGACGGAGATTGTTTATTTCCTATGTTTTCCCTCTGCCTTGTCTTCATCTTTCCTTTTTGGCATGTCAATTTTCAAATGAGTTTTTCACTTATTGTATACAGTGCCTCATGAGTACAATCAACTTCACGAGATAGAATTATTTGAACTCCTCACTTCATTATACATACCGCTTATATTAGCTTCTCTAGTCAGTTCTTCTTAGAAAAATTAGTCTAATTGGTACAGAATGTACTGACAAAGAACATTAAGGCCCATTTGAAATGCAAGAATTCCACAGGATTTGTACAGTATTTCACAGAAAACAATTCAATTTCACAGGAAAAAACGCAAAAATGGAGAAGAATTCCTTAATTCCAAACAGAGTCTAAACCACCCCAAGGGCAAACGCACCACCCATACATCTTGTCGTTTTAGGCTTGAACCCTATGCATAACTATTTATATTTTTCTATGTCTATTTATTTCCGCATGGCCTAGCTTGGTGAGTCGTATTTCCACACGGCTTGGGCGCTCCGCGTGCTAGCTGGTGCACGAGTAAGTCGCGCTTTAAAGTAGTAGAAAACTAGAAACTCCACGCGGCGTTGCCGCGCACCCCACCTAGATAGGCCAGCTGTGATTTGCTACAGCAAGTGCAGTTCATATCGAGTTATCAACCCAATGTACTCATCTATGTCATTTAAATCGAAGTTAAACCTTTGATTTAGTATTTTACATATCCTATTTCCATATAGAAACAAAGCTTAAATGCTCTTAGTCTTTTACATCAAAGATTTTTAGAGACTAAATCACTAAAGATGCCAACTTGTATAAAAATTTGACAGCACACTGTAGGTTCGTAGACCATCAAAACGAGACTATATATTCATGACAATTTCAGTGATTGTGCAAATATACTTTAATAGGATAAACTGCTAAGATCAACACTGGTGCACATTTGTTTTGTAGGCACCAATTTAATTTAAATAGTCAATATCTTGTCTGAACAACACATATATAGGAAACCTATATTTCTCTTTTCAGGAATTAGCTAACAATTTACCGATTTTCAGTTTTTTACTTTTCAGTAAATGAGTTGAGTATAAACTTACAAAGAACTTATAAGTAGTAGCATAACACATTTAAGGATCAGCTTTGCTTCGAATCGATTAAGGATATGGTAGCTGCTAGCTCCTAGTTTCAACTGCACTGAATAATCATAACAATGTACTGATTTTGAGTTTGTATTTTTTAGTCAGTAAATGAATTGAGTATAACAGTATAAGTATAGAACTGTAATGTTAAATTGCTAAGGAGACAACTCTAAACATGAACGAAATCACAGTTACTGATATATTTTAAAAGACAGATCTACATTTTTTTATCAAAGGGTATCATCAGGGCTGGAGCGTAGAGTTCATATGTATATGTTTGTGAGAGCACATGCACAAACAACTACACTTATATTTCAATATGAAAGAGAAATGCAATAATCGTAAAGTGGTATAATCTTACCAGTGCTCCACCCTCGATGGCAAACTCAAATTCATTCTTGGATCTTTCTGGACAGCAGCGGTAAGGTCAACACAACTGCTCCCACGGCCGATGGTATACAGCAACATTCATGGTATGCTTCAGAAGTTGACTCTTTGCAATACCAGGATCTTCCTCAAGTATATTTATAGTACAGTAAATGTTGGGATGTAAACAGTTAGAAAGAACAAAGTTTCAGTTGGAGATGAAAGTCATTCTGATTCCTAGTAGCATGCATGCCTTCACACCATCTGCAAGCTTAAAATGGGGTGCGCCAACAAGTAGTAACAACAGTGCTTTTTATGACCAAATATTTCAGGTGCCAAGGACCTTGCCAATTTACTGTACATATCACCGTCCTCTGCAGAAAACAAATGTATTGCACAGCATGGAATGACATTTAGCTGTTGAATTTAGTAAACAAAAAGCGGAACTCTTAAAATAACTTCCTTTCATCTTTCAAATCTAAACATAAATACAATTCATATTTTCAGTCTCTTTCATACAAAGATATGAAGTCGTTCTGCTGTTTTCAGAAAGGAAAAAAAACCTACAACTGAAAAGGTAGACTACTAGAGACAAACATACAATTTGATTTACTTTTCTAATCAGCTCTCCTCATAGATGAACAATTAGAGGACCGGCGCTGTCTCCGATTCGACCATGCTCCATCAGGTGCTCAGTAAATATGAAAACCTGGGGCGCAGCATTGCCGCGCCATCTTTGTGCTGTCCAGTGTCTAACAGGGTTTAAACAATATTTCACGTCTGTAATTTGGGTGAGAAATAACATTGGGTAATTGGACTTTTTAAAATCACCACGTGTGCTTACTAAATGGCAAGTGAAACAACATCCTCATAGGGCTAGCAAGTTGTTGTAGAGCTCCAAGTCCTCCAACAGTTTAGTCAAGCAAACCTTTTAGCCGCCCAGCCAGTTTTTTTCACTGATTTTAGAAATCTCGCCAAGGCCCTCCACTTTCATCCTGATGGGTCCCTCGTCAGAGTTTAGTCGGTAGGAACTTGCTCTGTATCCGGAAATAGAAAAAAAAGAAAGTTCTGTGTAATTATACAATTATTTTTTCAGATTATGGGGGCTACTGCACACGATGTATTGCTAACAGGTACTGCAACTTGTACAATTTGCCTAGTGAAACTTACATGAAAAATTATAGATTCAGAGTTCCGATTTGAAACTGGGCTTCTGATTAGTTCGTGGAAGAACAGGAAGCTCCCGCTGGCACCATCACAGGAAGGTGGGGAAGTAGGCGAGAGAATACCTAAAGCATTTGTGGAGAAATGTGAAGATTCTGAAATTTTTAGGGAAATTTATTTTCCTTTTTGGATCTTATATACATGATTCGTGCACAGAAAAAATGACAAGCTAATGGTACATCACTACCAATAATTTCAAATTTGCAGCGAAATCATTAGATCACAGTAGGTAAAATCCTAGAATTATCCAATTTAATTAGCTTAGCTATATCTTTCTATCGTAATGGAACTGCTAATAAAGTGTAAAGAAAAAACATTAAGATATGCTCAGAGTCATTGCAGCTAAGGTGCCAATGATTAATGTTGTTGTCTCCACATGAAAGTGGCATTTTAGAACTTAGCCTAATAAATAACATATCTGGGTCTACTAAGGTGCCAATGATTAATGTTGTTGTCTCCACATGAAAGTGGCATTTTAGAACTTAGCCTAATAAATAACATATCTGGGTCTACATTTTTCTAAGAATAAAGAAAATGCAAGCCTATACAACGTAAAATACATGAGGCCCATACCAAATCACATTGATCTTGATTTCTGTGGAGATTCCACACAGGATGTGGAATGGATACTGATTTCGTCGATGCTTACTGCTGCCAAAGGCGAGGATGCAGTTCATAGTTCATCCGGAGCTGTCGTCTCCGCACGTCGCTTCTTCTCGACCAAGGCAGACATGGCCCGTGCGGTCTCGATTTCTCGAGTCTTCAGGCGCCAGCTCGGCATGTCGCGCTTGTACACCAATGCGCTGCAACCGTCGTCTCCCTCCTCCATCCTCCCCAATCGCATCTTTGCTCTGTTCTTGCCCAGGTCGCCGCGGCGTTCTCCGCGCCCCGGCCACCCCAGCTCGATTGCTCCCACTGTGAGCATCTCCCCACCTCCTTCCACCCATCCCGAGCTCCAATTTCTCCTCCCCTCACCTACACAGAGTCTGCCACGAGCTCTCGAGCTCCTCCCATGGGCGCCCGTGGTCAGCCCCTTCTCGGCGTCGTTCATCTCCGTCGTGCTGTACGGATTGGGCTGGCGACGAGTGAGGAACGACGGGAAGCGTGCAAACGGGTTGCGGCGGATGGCACAGCAGCTAGAGGCGGATTGGATTCCAGCTCACACAGTCGGCAGCAGGAGGCGAAGGACGGACACGCGGCAGGCAAAAGGGCAGCACGCCGGATGTCAGTGGAGCCGGGCCGCGAGGCGAGAGAGGACGCCAGAGGGATGCGTGAGAAGAAGGCAGGGGCCGGCGTGGCATGCAGGTCGCGTGCGGGGAACCGGCGAGCCACCACGCCGCCGCCTCATGGTGTGCATGACCCTGCTCATCTCGCAGCGGCCGCGGCGCATCTTCTTCCCGCTGGCGGGCGGGGCCTACGGGGGTTGGCGGCGGGCGGCGGGCGACGGGCTGAGGTACCACAGGCTGGACAAGGCAGGGGACAGGGCGGACGGACGACGCGAGAAGCGCCGGCGGGCTGCGAGCGAGGCACAACCGCACAGGTTCCAGAGAAATCACGAGCGCCTGGTTTTGAGGGTGGAAGATCCGTGACCACCCAGATCTGACGGTTGGTATTGTAAGTTGTGTGGATCCAACGGTTGATAAGTTAATGGGCGACGTGGCCCAATCAAAAGCCCGCTTTTTGGTTTCAGATTCGTATTGTAGAGATAGAGATAGGTGGTATATATGAAATATTTGGCTTAGACAATAATGCTATAAAATGCCATATATATATTTATGATAGGAGGGAGTATATGTTTTCTAGTGAGGAATTCCTTTTGGAGATGCGAACATACTTGAGATTCTATATCTACAAATAATGTCATCCCCTGTGGCTAAGAACACGGCCCATACATGTTGACATGCACTTTTGGCACAAGGATATATATAAAGTTGCATTATTGGAGGCACGGTGTTTCATAAAAAAAATGCATTGAATTGTCCGTGTATATGCAAGTCTCTGTGGCACCACAGAAGTAGTCCTTATCCATGGCCCTGGGCCATGGTCCCTTTTGTTGCAAGCTCAGATCAGACACTTGACAATGATATGGTACCTCACTTTTCCATATCACCATGCTTCCTTTTTTCTTTATGGCAACATTCTTGTCACACCAAATTCTTCAAAGGGGGTGATGTGTAATGAGATACTCCATTCACTGAAGAAGGTGCAACCGTGGAGTAAGCAAGAAGGGGGCTAGTCAACACATAGTCCCAAGCTATGATCTTACAATCCTCCGTCATGACGTCCAGTCACCTGTGGATGAGCTAATAATTGCCGAATTGTTAGTTGGAAGAATAGCCGTTTGGATCTTGAGCTGCATTTTCTTTTCCATCGTTGGATTGGGCGTCCGGTCCAGCTGGTCATTTCGAGAGGGGGTGTTGTTCTGTTTGTGCAACCTGCTGGCCCACTTGGTAGAGCCCTAGGGTTGGGCTTGCTAGCCTTCTGCTGGCCCCAGGAGAGCTAGTTTGATTTGATACTCTTGGATTGAATTGAAGTGGTTTGTAGAGATTTAGGTGGGCTTAAAATTCTCCGCAATCTCTCCCAATCCACCATAATCTCTCTCAATTTAAGATTGCCCAAAGCCCAAAACAGGTTGCTTCCACGTGGGTCTTGCATACCTCCCTTCAATGACTACACTGCGAGTCATCAAAAAAATCACATGTGATACTTATTTGATACGTATGATACAATGCCCTGTGATATGATAGGTCACTAGTCTCATTTACAGTGGATGATCCCCTCACTGGACTACTTTCTCTCTCTTTAGTTTCTTATTTTCCATCTTTTTTTTTTCAAATTTCCAATCTTATCTAAAAACTACTAACTTATTTAAAAGGATGTTGTGCCAAAAAAATTTTATTACGCGTATAAGTTTTTATAAGTATGTAGGTGTTATGACTAAGTGCATAAGTTGTGTTGAAAAATTGACATGGTGGCAAAGGTATTTTTTTTTAAAAAAAAGTTGTGTACCGAAGAAAATTGTATTGAACAGGCTATATTCAGCCGAACTAAATCAACCATGTTTTTGGAACCTAAACCTTCAAGTCTGCTTGGAACTCTTCAATTCTCACATATTGTAAGAAAAATGGGCCCTAATAGGGGTGCAAGTGGTGTGGATAATTATCCGACCCGATCCGATCCGAATCCTAATTATGCGGATATGGAGGAGGAATTTTTATATCCATGCGGATATGGATAATCCGAATCCGATTTACATGCGGATGCGGAGTAGGATATGGTATCACCAAAATACGACGGATATGGAGTATCCGATATTTGAATGCATATTATCCGATGTTTATAATAGGATAATCCGATTAGTTTGGCAAGTACTGCCTCCATTTTTTTGTTTGGCGTTTAGGACATGCAAAATGAACTAATCGTAAGCTAAAATGTTTCTCAGGAGCGACAAACATATACGATCGGAGGTAGTACATGAAAGTCAACGATGATTGATTCGTGCAAAAAATACCGTTCCGATTGTTTTTTTGTTACTTATATGTAAACTATGACATGAACAATTATACTTTAGTTTATAAATTATTGATCATTATAAAAAATGTTATATGTAAGCATATATTATCTGATATTTTTAAATCCGTTTCCGCTCCGAAACCGATCCGATTCCGCACCATTTTCGATATCCTAAAAAATCCGTATCCATATCCGTAACCGAGTAATATCCGCTCTGCTCCAAACCCGACAAAAAAAATAGGATTAGGATATGGAAAAGCCATTGTCCGCTCTGATCCGATCCGTTTGCATCCCTAGGCCCTAAGCCTTGTCCTTAGTTTCCATACGTGGTTTTGGTGGTTGAATTGACAACACGTGCCATGGGACTAATATTTGTGTGCAAGTGTACTTGTCTAAAGTCCCAGGGTGTAATTGATGGACTTGGGGTACAAACACCTCAAAGGAGGATCTAAAAGACACAAAAAAAGACCCAACCCGTCATCAAGTTGCAAGCAAAGGTCCTGACTCTACGGTCCTGCTGGCCGGTCAGCGGGCCGATTTTTTGGCTCAAGAACAGAAGAAAAAGCATGCACCGGACAGTCCGGTGGTGCAGCACCGGACAGTCCGGTGGTGCAGCACCGGACAGCCCGGTGACTACGAGGAGCCGAGCCAAGAGCTGAAGAATCGGTGCAAAAATCCATGCACCGGACAGTCCGGTGGCTCACCACCGGACAGTCCGGTGGCTCACCACCGGACAGTCCGGTGGTTCACCATCGGACGATATAGGCTGAGAAGGAAAGGGCGTAGTCCGGCGCAAAACCTACCGCCGGACAGTCCGGTGGCTCACCACCGGATGAATAAACCGAGGACAATCCAAATTGAAGACCCGGCGCTACAACGCACCGGACAGTCCAGTGGCTCACCGTCGGACAGTCCGATGGTGCCACCGGACGGTCCGGTGGCTCCATCGGTCATATTGTCAGAGCAACGGTCGACTCGAAAAGGAGAAAAATTACACGCACCGGACAGTCCGGTGGCTCAACGTCGGACAGTCCGGTGGTGCCACCGGACAGTCCGGTGGCTCTAACGGCTATATTTCTCAGTGCAACGGTCGACTGGAGACAGTGAAAATTTCACCCACCGGACAGTCCGGTGGTGACGCAGAAAAGTGAAACTTGGCCCCAACGGCTAGTTTTTGGGGAGGAGGCTATATATACCCCCTTGGCCGGCTTCCCATGTGTGGTTGGAGTATCCTGAGCCTAGCACAAGTGTTGAGACACATTTACATGCCCAATTAAAGTGTAACAACCACATTTGTGAGCCCAACCACCATATGAGCAAATAGACACATCCCGGCATAGCGAGAGCTTGTTAGCATCTTGGCTTAGGCCTATTTATCTAGTATCCGTGCCTGTGTGCACGACCTTGTATCAAGTGCGGCTGTAAGTCTTGCGAGACCCTCCGGAGTGTGGAGTGGCCGCCACCATCTTGTGAGAGGGAGGAAGGCCCTCGGCTAGTTGGCCAAAGCTTCCCATAGTGGAGACGGCGGGGTAGCTCCGCGAGAAGGACTTGGAAGACCCCAACGACCTATCCATCCTCTACCCTTGCGTGGGCGCGGCCGTGGTACGGGAGGACCACGAGAGACATAGGTTCGGGTGGGTGTGTACCGAGGATATCCGAAGACCCAACCGGGGTTGCTTGACTTCTGCATAAGTCACTTTGCCAACCTCCACCCTTGCAAAGGGCGAGGCCGTATTCCTTTGATGACTAGCAAAGCCCTTAGTGGAGCGCCAACGAGGACGTAGGGGTAGAGACCGTGAGTCTCCCCGAACCTCGGGAAAAATCTCCGTGTCTTCACCATGTGCTACCATCATCGTCATCGGGAGTTTGCATTCTCTATCCCATCTCTTTAGCTTCCGCATTTACTTCTTGCAATTGTGTGGTTACATTCCTAGACTAGCTTGATAAGTTAGTTTTTAGGTGGAACTAGGTTGCAAGACTTGGCCACGGTAGAAGTAGCAACACTTAGCAAAACCTTAGTGCACATAGCTAGATTTACTTGCATAGGTTTTGCTTAGTAGTTGTAGTTTTTAGTGACCCTTGTTTTTAGAAATCCTAACATCCCCCTCTTAGGCGTCGGTCCTACCTACAGATATAGCCATAAACTAGCTAATCAAGCATTAATCTAGCTTATCTCAAATGTATTTGTCCCACTAAATATAGATTTTGACTTCGCCTCTAGATACATATCACTTATGACACTACCATTATATATGTGTGGTCATGTTTGTAACGTAGGAACAGAAAACATATGAAAGATCCATCAGTGTTGTCTTCCCAGCACCACTAACATCCACCCCCTAGCGCACCCTCCCCCCCCCGCGTCGTCCCACCCCGGGCGACTCAGGGGCGACTCACCCGCCACCGCTGCGACCCTCAGCCTCAGGCCTCCCCGGCCGTTGCCGCCGGCGGCCAGCGCTGGTGCCCAAGGCGGCTGCCGTCACGGCTCTCCCACTCTCTCCCTCCTTCTTCCTCCCACTCCCTTCCCTCTCCCACCTCCCCTGCGCCTCCAGATCCGCCGGCGGCGAGCTCTGCTCAGCCATTGCATGCCGGATCCGGGCCTCTCGGGACTGGATCTGCCACCCTCCCCTTTGCCTCCACGCTGGTCCTGTGCGCTCTGCTCCTCCCTTCAACTCTAGTCGCCGGTCAGTGGCGGATCTAGGATGTAAAACTAGGGGGTGTCATTTTCATCTTCTTCTTTCATTTTTTCCCTCTTTCTCTTCTATTTCTTCATATTTTCTACCTATTTTTCTTTGTTCATGTATAAATATTATAGGGGGCCTTGGGGGGGAGGGGGCTTCCATTGTCCGCCCGGGGGTAGGGGGTGCAGGAGCACCCCCAGCCCCCATGCTGGATCCGCCCCTGTCGCCGGTGACAATGGGGTGTCGCCGCGGCCAGCAGAGAGGAGCAGCGGTAGGGACTGCTCCGCCACCTTTGCCCCCCGGAGGTAAGATCAGGCACCCCACCTGGGATTGGGATCTAGCGTTCCTGGGCTGCGTGGGCTGCGTCGCCACCTTCAACTTCGGTGTCACCGTGGCTTCTCGATTGAAGCCGTCGTCGGAGCTGGCACCCCCAAGCCGTCCAGCTACAGGGGCTACGTGGCCACTCCCGGCATCCGTTGTGGGATCTACCCCGCCGCCGCCGTCAGACCCGGCACCCCGTCCTAGAAGCTTCACCATGTGTGGAGCGCCAGGGTGAGATCTTGCGTACTCATGCTCAAGTTGCAGGGATACTGCTATGCGATGTGTCATGCTTCTCATGCGAGCCTCGAGGGTTCAAGTGGTTGCGGCACGGTATTGCAAAACACTGCTAGGTGTACGGTATTAGGGTTCTTGGGGAGTCACGGGCGAAAGCCTATGCAACGGTGACGCTCTCGAGCGCTGCTCACCTTCTTGAAGGTGTTGTGGTAGTGCCTCCTACCCCCTACAACTGCAGTAGCACCCCGAATGGTGCTTCAGGATAGTACCTTGCAGGTCTCCTAGTGCTCTAAGCCTAGCACCGACCTTCAACTTCTGCGCGGTTTTGGCCGGTGCTCGTCCTTGGCGCCTCTACTCCGTCGGCACTCCCCTTGTTGACAGTAACACATAAATCATTTGACGAGTGGTGTCCGGATGAGCCGTCGGGTGTTACTGTTAACTCAAAGGGGGATCGTCGTGTTTGGTATGATTTGGCCGGCACGCCTCCTGTCACCCTTAGTCCCCACTCGCATATGCATGGCAGATGGCCACAAGGCAGTGGAGCGGCGTAGCCACGACGGGTGGCCTGGATGTGCAATGGTTTAGGTGTACCGACAAGTATGTTGTTTTTGTATGTGCATTAGTCGGCGATCGACAGTTGTTGTTGGTCCCCTGCGTCGCGTTGTTATATGTGGTCTAGCCACAATTCATCCTTGTGCTGGGACACGATGTTGTTTCACCTGTGGTTATGCCATTGTTCACCCTTGAACTTGGATGTGTACCTAGTTTAGCTAGGAGTTGTCGTGGTATTAGCCCGGTTTTCCCGAATTAACCGAGTAAAGTAGGGTTTTGCCTCGTTCCCTAAAAATGAGGTTGTTGATGTGTGGTCTTGCCATACAAATATCAATACAATTCAGGTGAGGATCCCCTCCCCCCTCCCCACACACACACACACCCGTGACCATCCAAAAAAACATATGAAATAAAGGAAATATAGAAAAAGGAATGAATGTGTAAAACATAGGAACAAAAATTGGGGAAAGTTGGAGGAATATGGGTTTGAAATGTAGGAATCAAAATACAGGAGATGAAGTTTTATTGGTGAAAAAAATCTGCAAACATATGTGATTAAATCAATCTAAGTAATTCGAAAAACAAATATAAAATGGCACCATCTTTAGCCATTTCCATTAATTTTTTTCTATCCGTTGCGTTTACCTACTCAGTACATAGAAAAAAAAATGGCATATGAACTTTCCCCACTCCAATCTTGAGCGGTCCCTCTCCTCTCTCTGCTAGAGTTATTCCCTCCGTTCTGCTCCTACAAGTACGATTAAGCACAGTTACAAAATACGAATCACAAGTTCTCATCAGTTTTCTTTACTGCCCACGACGATTTGATTTCGATCAAAGAAAAGAAAAGCGATCGCCCTACGTGTGTGGCAAGGTAGTATCCCAACTTGCTGGAGCATAGTCTAGTATCCCAACCTGCTGGAGCATAGTCTCCACGACTGGGCAGGCAGTCGAGCCACTCAGTCTCGTTGTAGTTGGTGTAGCACATGATGAGGCTGAACACCTCCCAGTGCTTCCCTCGTATAACCACCATTTTGTCGCCCGCTGCCATGGGAGCGAGGCGAGGAGCTAGCCCAGTTCTTCTGGTACTAGCTCTACTCGGTATAGTTATTGGTTGTCAAGCAGCCAAACGCCCATGCCGGCCATAGCCGCCACGGCTCCAAGATGTTGCCGTGCCCATCCACTGCCACTGCATAGAGCAAAGCAATAACAACGGCGACGACAAGGATGAGGAGGGAGGATGTACACAGGGGTGAGTGGAAGCCTTGGTCCCCATTCAATTTTTTAAAATATTTATTTATTTAATGTTGTTTAGAAGTAGACCCCACTCAATTAAATGTTAGGCCTCCACTCTCCTATTTCTCAATTTTAGAAGCCCGGTTCTTCTTGTACTGGCTCTGTTCTCGATGTAGTTGTTGGTTGTTGAGCAGCCAAACGCTCACGCCAGTCATAGCCGCCACAGCTCTAAGATGTTGTTATGCCCACCCAATGCCACTAGAGCAAAGCAATAACGACAAAGACGAGAATGCCGGACAAAGGTGAGTGGGGGCCTTGGCCCCCTTCAATTTTCTAAAATACTTATTTATTTATTTAATGTTGTTTAGAAGTAGACTCCACTCAATTAAATGTTAGGCTCCCACTCTCCAATTTCTCAACTTTAGAAGGGAGAAACTAAAAGCCCAAAATTGGCACAAAAGCCATTACGGCAACAAAGTCAAAGCATCACCCACTCGCTCTATTGACAATTGTGTCAACTAGTTCCGTCTATAGCCATTGTGCGCCTAAGCCATCTGCTGAAAGATTGGTCATTAGTCGTTGAGACGCTGACCCGATGAGGCCAGGAATTGCAGTGCTTTTCTCTCGATTTCAGAAGCTGATTTGTTGAGCATGTTATCTCTTCTCTTTCTAAATCCTAAGTTCATGGTTTTATGCTGTTTGATATTATGATAGCCGATTTGTTCATCCATCCTGTGAATATTTATTAGTATTTTTTAAAATTAAGGATTTGTTTTTATCCCTACTACTACGGCGGTACAAATTTGCTTGTTATTCCCATGCCATATATGAAGTACATATAAATATTGACTATTATTTCAAACTTGTAGCTTTTTGGCAGCAAAAGAAAATATGTTTTCAGATTGTGAAAAAATGCATGACAATAAATTGGTGATAATTTTTTATCTGCAGCCTTATTCGCATTATGAAGAAAAAATGTGGGACAATTTCTAATAAAATTATTGTTGATTGTGGGAAGGATCAAAATGAACTATAAATACTGATACAATTGCATTTCTTAATTTGATATTTAAATGATAGATGATTTTGCATATGTTTTCTTTACGTAGGTTAGAATATTTTCTTGTTTAGTTATACTTTCCAACCTAGAACTATATTTTTATGAGGAAGTCAATTAAATTTGCATATGTGTGAGTATATAGTGATATTTTCACTGATGTAAATAAATAATATTATTACTATAGAGTACAGATTTCCCATGGCCCCCGTGCACTCATTTTCTATCCTAGATTATCCACTGCCTGGACAGGCAGTCTCGTTGTAGTCGGCATAGCACATGATGAGGCCAAACACCTCGTTGTCCCAGCCCCATCGCTACCGTCGTAGAACCACCTGTTGTCGTCGGCTGCTGCGGGGAGCGAGACAAATAGAACCACCTGTTGTCACCGGCTGCTGCGGAGAGCGAGGTGAGGAGCTGGCCTAGGTTCTTCTTGTACTAACTCTGTTTGGTGTAGTTGTTCGTCCTCGAGCAGGAAGACGCCCACGTCGGTCATGGCCGCCACGGCTCAAAGATATTGCCGTGCCCACCAACCGCCACGGCGCAGAGCAAGGAACAACAACGGGATGAACAGGGGTGGACACACTAAGTGGGCCCTTGGCCCCAGTCAATTTTCAAAATACTTATATATCTAGTGTTGTTTAAAAGTAGGCTCCCACAATTAAATGTTAGGCTCCACTCCTATTCCTCAGGCTATCTGTACTTATACAACTTTAAATTTTAACTCTAAAAAGAATATTCTATCCTGGTCATCACGTTTTTGAAATATAGTTACCAATCTTCCACGCTCGTATCTATACCCAACCCTATAACAATTAACCAATTTTTCTATAATATATCTCTACCCACTCCCTCCCTCCTCTTCCTTCCCTAATCTCCTTCACGACCGCTCTCCTCCACACCGCCTGCCGCGCACCCATGGTGGAGGTGCCGGTCGCCGCCGCCGGCTCCTCCTCCATGGACCACTCCTTCCTCGCGTCGCTGCCGCCTCCTTCATTGCCATGGCCGTCGGCTTCCTCGTCCATGCCATGGCAGCCGTCTTCCTCCTCCTCCTCCTCCTCCTTCCCACCATGGCCACTGGCTTCCTCCTCCCTGCCACGGCAGCCATCCTCCTCCTCCTCCTCCTCTGCCGGCGAGCTCAAGTGGCTAGATCTGGCGCCGCCCGCCTCCACACCGGCCTCTCCGGCTCTCCGCTCCGCCTGCATTGAAGCCATGGAGGCCGCCACCGCCACGAAGCTCAAAGGTCCACCGCCGCCGCCACCATGGAGCTCCGCCCGCTCTTCCCTGCCGCCATCTATGGCCCTAGAGCTCCACGTCCGGTTGAGGGCGGGAGGAGAGAAACGCGCCTGCCGTCACTTTCCGCGCCCACGTGGAGGAGAGAGAGCTCAACTGCAGCCACTCCAAAGGTGAGGCGAGAGAAAGCCCACCCTACCGTAGGGAGCCTTCTAGAGTCGCCCGCTGCACCTCCAAGGACCCTATATTCCAACTCTAACCTTTCGGGAGAGCTTTACAGCTCCCCGCTGTGGACAGCCTCAATTCTGAAAGGACAAAACTAAAAGCCCAAAATTAAGTGCTGTTTAGAAGTAGTCTCTCACTCAATTAAATGTTAGGCTCAGCTCTATTTCTCAATTCTGAAGGGTGAAACTAAAAGCCTAAAATTAAATACCAAAGACATGATCGTTTGGTTCCGAAAGCCATTACGGCAACAAAGTCAAAGCATTGCCCAGTCAGTCTGCCCACAATTGTGTCAACTCTTTCCGTCCATGTGCGTTGTGCGCCCCCGATTAGGCCACAAATTACCGTGCTTCTCCTTCGATTTCAGAAGCTGATGTGTTGATCACGTAAATATATTAAAGCTTGTCCCTTCTTTTCCTAACTCCTAAGTTCATGGCTTAATGATGTTTGATATTATGATAGCCGATTCGTTCATCCATCCGTGAATATTTATTAGTGTTCTTTAAGATTGAGGATTTGTTTTTGTCCCTACTTCTATGGCTGTACAAATCGACTTGGTATTCCCATGCCATATATGAAGTACATATAAATATTTACCATTTTTTTCAAACTTGTAGCTTCTTGGTAGGAAAAGATAATATGTTTTTCAGCTATGAAGATCGTGAAAAACACATGACAATAAATTGGTGATAAATCTTTGAGCTTTAGCCTTATTTGCATTATGAAAAAAGAAATGTGGGACACAATTTCTAATAAAATCATTGTTGATTGTGCGAAGGACTCAAAGTGAACTATAAGTACTAATACAATTGCATTTCTTAATTTGATATTTAAATGATAGATGATTTTTGCATATGTTTTCTTTATGTAGGTTAGAATATTTCTTATTTATTTGTACTTTCGAACCTAGAACTATAATTTTCTGAGGAAGTCAATTAAATTTGTATATGTGTGAGTGTATAGTCAACCAGCGTAAATAATATTTATTAGTATAAGAGTATGGATTTCTCGTAACCTCACACATTTTTTATCCAGATCTGGTACTGCTCCACACGGTGCGGGAGGTGCTTCCTAAAGGAAATGAAAACCAGATATTGCGGTGGATTTTTGGTTTCCACTGAAATGTGCATCTAGTTACAATATTTCCAAAAGAAAGGATTTGGTGCTTCACGTGTTTGAAATGCTCCAAGTGGCAAGTATGCTTAAGAAACAACGTCTATTTGTTAGAACACCGCATGTATTGAAATAATAATTTTCTAGATTTAGAGGGAGAGAGAGAGTTGTGGAAATGTCAGTTTTGTTGTCCATAAAGCGGGATCCATCATCTCTCACCTCACCGATGCATCTATCTCCTTTAATCGTTTTCAATCCACTTCAATCCCCCTTAAAATTAGAGTTTCCAAACAAAGCAACAGTCAAGCACACAACAGGAGCGGACCTAGAGCACAACTTGAGCCAGAAGGGCACGTTATAAGAACAGCTAAATCTTGAATGCTTAAACATGGTAGACATTAATTAGTTATTTTAGCTTTGAAAATTTTGAGCAGGGGCATGTGCCCTCGCCCCCTTCTACCTAGGTCTGCCCCTGCAAGCGAAGCAATGGCAGCGTGCACAGCAGCAGGCGGGTGGGGCAGCGGCAACAGGCAGACAGGAAGGGCAGCTGCGTGAGAGAGAAGAAAAAAGACAAAGGATACGAGAGGTTGAAGACAAGAGCATCATTGACATTTCCTTCCTATTCTTTCTCACCAAATCTATAAAATCATTACTTTAATCATTGTGGCATGTTCCCACTGTTTTATAATGGTATGAGCCAACTATAGGGTTGATAGTGTGAGCTAGTGTATTATAAGTTCAATATCCTGAACCAAATTTTGCCTCATGATATGGATGAAAACGGTCCAAAACAACTAAAAATACCTAAACTGTTTTTTCTTATTTTTTTCCTCAGAAATGGAATCGACTGCGAAATTGTTAGATATGAATATATGGCAAAGTTACAAGAAAAAAACAAGACTATCACTTTGAATATAATTTTCACACCGTCCATATTTCAAAGTTTAACTTGTAAAGTGTTTTGCATGTCCATATGCTGGTGATTTCAGCCTAATTTAACTACTCTTCAGTCAAAAGTGATAAATGATAACCTCCATTAATTCCCGAATATTTGTTGTTTGCCAATTCATTTCTAAACTAAAACGCTACAAATAACAAAAAAACGGAGGGAGTAACTTTTTTCAGTACAAAATACATTTTACAATGATAGATGATGGAACTAAATGCAATTTAAAACATATAGTTTAGCTAGATTGAGCCGTACAAGAATCAAGAAGGGAAAATGGTAATTTACCATCACTAATTATTGGTGAAGTATAGGAAATCTCACGGGGCGGGTGGAAGATCTTAACATTTCATTTCTTTTTTTGAGGTTACCATTTTCATTTCCATTTTATCCCAAAATACAAGAAAAGAAAACGAAAAAGAGGAGAATTCTTCGCTTTCAATTTCAGGTTTCATCCATAGTGCATGAAACGCATCAATGCCAGTCTGTTTAGGTCTCTCTGGCTCTGTTCGTTTCGCATAGGTTGTTGAGATTCTACCGCGCCGCACCGGGGACTGCGCGAGACTAGGACTGAGTTTCGGAGGCCTCGTTGCATTCAAATTGCGGTTGCAGCTGTCTAATGGGTAGCTTTGTGGAAAACCGTTAATCTTATTTGAAGCAATAGCATGTCACGTCTTTTTAAGTCATGTTAATAACTTTCAAAAGCATCAAAATATGCGACATCTTGTTCCTTCCTGATATAGAATGGTTGCTCTTAAGTGTACTTTAATTGTTACTTCTATTCTGGGCTATACTAAAGAGTTGTTGCTGCTGAAACATGCTCCTTTGAAGCAACAGCTTGGTCAGATCACGTGTAGATTCTGATATGGACCTGAAAAAGATGTTTCAGCTATGATATGCGGCAGTTGTGTAGGCTGCCTTGACCAGCGTCTTAACCTTGAAGTAAGGAGATAGATTGTTTGCAAGGCATGCAATTCAAGCTGCTAGTGCATGTCATCCTGTTAAAAACCCTCCGAATCCAAGGAATAGTTAACCCAGTTCATATACGCAGATGAGTGCCAAGATCAATGGTCCAGCAGCTGCTGCTGCGTGTCTGCTCTTCTACACACACCTCTACTTCCCAACCACTGCTCATCTCTACTCCCCAACCACTCCATTGTTTGGAGACCGGTTTGATCTTACAGCACCTTCCCTTCCATTGTACCCCCAACAGGTGGATTCCACCTCTAACAATCATCATTATCATTGTAAATACAACCCTCTATGCGATGACTTCCCACCGGATTTCCCCCCGCCCGACACACCAGCAGTGTCCATCTTCTGTGTTGACTCCAATGGCTGCTGTGACTTCACGACCGTGCAGGCGGCAGTCAATGCTGTTCCAAACCACAGCAGGAAGAGGAATGTTGTGTGGATCAACAAGGGCATTTACTTGTAAGAAGTTCTCCTTGTTCAAGCTTTTAGATACAAGCTTTTAGATAACATTTCCTGAATTCAGCATTGCGCTGCCATTTGGGTCATTGAGTGTACTGCTACTGAAGCTGTATCCTTGTTGCAGTGAGAAGGTGACAGTCCCGGCATCCAAGCCCAACATCACATTCCAAGGGCAAGGGTTCGACCTGACAGCGGTCGCGTGGAACGACACTGCCAAATCAGCAAACGGCACGTTCTATAGCGCCTCAGTCTCCGTTTTCGCATCAGGATTCGTTGCGAAAAACATAAGCTTCATTGTAACTGTCTAGATGCTGCAGAATGTATTCAGCTAGGTTGCAGGCTTCACTTTGGGTGATATTGATAAGTCTCCTGATTATTTGACACCAGAATGTAGCACCAATCCCACGGCCCGGTGCTGTCGATGCACAGGCAGTGGCAATCAGGATCAATGGTGACCAAGCAGCGTTCTGGGGCTGTGGCTTCTTTGGAGCGCAGGACACACTCCATGATGACAGAGGCCGCCATTACTTCAAGGAATGTTTCATTCAGGGCTCCATTGACTTTATCTTTGGAGATGCTAGGTCACTCTATGAAGTGAGTGAAATAAACACTTAAAAGGACTGTCAAATAATGAATCAATCTTAACTTTTTTTGCCTCTTGGTTCTCCAGGGTTGTAGATTGATATCCATTGCAGATCCAGTGCCTTCAGGGCAAAGGTCAATTACCGGTTCAGTCACTGCACACGCCCGGGTATCAGAAGATGATAACACTGGCTACTCATTTGTCAATTGTAGCATAGGTGGCACAGGTTGGATACGGCTTGGCCGAGCATGGAGACCATATTCTCGGGTCGTCTTCGCCTACACATCAATGTCAGACATCATAGCCTCTGAAGGATGGAATGACTGGAATGATCCCTCACGAGATCAGTATGCATCCTTCAATGCTAGATTTGATTCGTATCTGCATAACAGAAAGAACATTGACATCAGTTTTTGTGCAATCCGAATTTTCAGGACTGTATTTTATGGGGAGTACAGGTGTACAGGTGATGGTGCAAACCTGGCAGACAGAGTGCCTTACGCTCAGAAGCTCAGTGATGTGCAAGTGTTACCTTACCTGAACACATCTTTCATCGATGGAGATCAATGGCTGAAGCCATACTGTGACTCACTAATATCTGCTTGAAGCAATTCTAAAATGCTGGGTCACAGACTTGAAGCAGGGAAAAATAGGGCATTTCATTGATCAATTTTTCTCACATCACAGCTCATAGAATCAAGAATTACAATTGTGCAAAGTTAATAAGTATTTGGTAGATATATTATTTTCAATAAATATTACACAAAAGCACGTCATAATCTACATTTGAGCAGCACATGAGAATCCAATACACATTAAGGAGAGAAAGGAGCCAATTTCAGGCGTTGCATAACATGCAATAGTTGACTAATATCAACATCCTATTTGCAAAAGCTGTCATGCTGTAATCAAAATTGAGCAGATCTCATCTTCCTGTATTCGGACTGTTGCTTCCAACAGCTACTATGCCTAGAGTGAAATCTCACTTGGTGCATGGAATGTCCTTCCTCGGCATATGGCTTCTAGGTTTTCCCCAGCATAAGAGCAAAGCGGAGAAACTTCAACACCTGGAAGTACAGGCAATGTTTTAACAGAAATCAGTTAATTCCCATATAAAAGATTCTTAATTTATTGACAGACATCAGAGCACATATGCTAGGGCAGCAATTACCTGTCATATACAAGGGCACAGAATGAGTCAAGAAGCCACCTGCAGCGACCACCCAACGGCTATGAAGCCGAAGCAGCATTAATCTGGCACTGTCAGGAGTGTCATAAGTTGCACCATTAGCATTCTTCACTGGCGCAAATTCCTCCTCACGCAAGACCTGTCAATTTAGGTGTCAGCAGGCTCTGATAAATATCCCTACAGTGATAACTACTATGTAATTAATTAAATGAGATGAAGAACAACATGGCTTTATTTTGAACAGTAGTGAATAAGAAAGCAAACCTCAAAAAGAGCTGTTGAAGGAGAATAGTTGAACACATCAAATATAAATTGTTCAAGTTTTAAGCCTGACGTGTACCCATGGACTGAAGGGATTCTCTTCTCCGCGAGATGGTAACTGTGAACAAACAATGGAGCAAATTGTGAGTAAACATTCTATCAGTAATTGCAGGTTTAAGATAGCAATTACAGGTCCTCTATAAAAAAAAGTAGCAATCACATTATTATATATTAAAGAAAGGATGGAATTCAGCAGGAATGAATAAAGTGCAAGATTAGGAAAAAAAAGAATACGCACATGCTGTCTTTTTCAAGACTGTTTGTTACTTGGTTCAGAAAATCCAAAGTGAACATATGCAAGCAGACCTAAGAAAAAAACATAATATAATTGTTAGTGTATATAGAGTGGGGCAGGTGGTGTGAGGGAGTAGGATCATACATTGCTCCAACAATAACGAAGGCGGCCAGTAGTTTGGTTGATTTCAGTTGTCATAGCTGCATCCATTTCACTGTATTCAACTACAGAGAGAGGTCCACCCCTTCCACGCTGAACAAATACTCCAACTTTCTCTTGTGGATATGCCTGAAAGCATAGCACATAATGTAATCATTTCATTCATTGTTATTGTCTCATTGAGACACATGGTTGGTTCAATAAGAAACTGCGAATCTATTAGGCACTGGATATTTATGTCCATACCTTTCTGACAACCTTAGCAGCAGAGGATACACCTCTGTCAATGAAGTATCCTAGGAATGTTGGGTCTGCAACACGGACCTGCATCAAATAAATTAATTTAATGATTATAAAAAGGAGGAATGTTCATGAAATAAACTTTATAAAGAATATACTCACCAATACATTATCAACTCCATAGCAATCTACAAACTTCACACCTTTTGCAGACATATCATCCAGCAACCTTTTAGATTTCAGAGCTGGGTGCAGCAAATGAAACAAATAAGCAGAATGTCATGACTAACACTACTAGCACACATTTACCGCATCATGATTTAAGAGATTACCAGCATATACTCCACCATTGCCATCAGGAGCCTTTGCTACCTGGTTTTTCAACATAATATAGCAAAAAAAAGATGCCATTACTACCAGGGAACCTCAAACCTCCCTCCCTCTGTCTCTTCAGAAATTTAAATTATGCTAGTTCAACCCAGTCAGTTGTAATGGATTGATGTCATAAACTTACACTGTAAATTGTATAATTTCTCTTAAATAAACGCAGACAAGAGTTACCTTATATGGCGTCTCCATAATAAATCTTCCATCAGGGGATACACATGGAACAGTACCCTGCTGGAAAAAAGTCACCTACAAAGACAAGAATAAAATCACCTGTAGTTCTTATAGTGATATTTAGGAAACCATGTATTGAAAATAAATGGAATTTCTGATAACAACAAAAAGGAGTGTAACTATTCTTACTTGGTTAGGCTCTAAACCAAAATATCTGTGGGTTTCGAAGAACTTTCGGGTGGCTTCATCGGTAAAGGGACTAGTCATTATATACCAGTGAATTTGTACGGTGCCACTCGGGGCTGCAAGTAGTTAAGAACGTTTTAAGTCTAAGATCTTCTTTAATTAAATCAAACATGTATGAACCATTGAAAAGGGAATTGAAGCTAATTTACCCTCGCTGCATTGAGTAGACAACTTCTGAATACACAAAATCCGTTCAGCTTGCAGTTGGAAAAGTGACTTCCTAGATGGAAGCCCAATACCTGAGCAACAATGGGAGAGCAAATGGACATGAACAATCAAATGGGAATGATACATGCAAAATGATTATCCTCACATTGATCACAAGGGAGTTAATAGAACATGGGATATTGTAATATTGCTTTTCTATGGAGAATCTATAATGATAAGAAAACCCAAAGAAGAAGAAGTGTGCGTTTGTAGGTCCAATTGCATAGCATAGTTGCAGAAAGCAGAAGATTCAAAGGTTTGGATGGAAAGACTTACTGAAACATCCCTTAGGGTCAGAACTGCCTAGCCGAGTCCCCTGTCCGCAATTGATAAAAAACAGAGAGCAAAACATATGAGCATTTTCCACCATACTGTCGCATACAATCTGGACAACCACAGATCAAACCCTTCTAGAGTACCTGGCCACCAGCCAACAGGACAATTGCTAACTTCCCCTCCGAAATGGCTCTCAAGCCCCTCCTCCACCACCTTTCTTTGTCCTCAGGAGTTCTGTCATCCACCGTCGAGACACTTGACTCTGGCACAGGCTCAACCGTTGCGACAGGAGCACCTGCACTTGCATCAAAACGCCATCGCATGCTTGAGCGCTCACCGGAAATGATATTACATACTGAAGCATGCTCAGCAGGAGCTCACCTTGTGATCTCAGAGAGCACCGGACGATCCGGTCAATCCTCGGAAGATCTAGGCTCTGAAATGTGGTGCATAAAGCTCAGTCAACCGTGGTCAATCAGGGAAGTTAAGTTACACCAAAACCGCAACACGTGCACTTTGCATATGAGATACCAATTGAGATAAGTAGTGCCCAAGGGCAACATCAGCAGAATTATGAACACTCAGCCAAGGATCACACTTGCGCTACAATAAATCAACCTGCCTTTTATCCATTTCACTCTGTTCTTTTTTAACGTGATGTCAGTTGCGTCCTAAATCCTGGCACAATTGCGAGCCCAAAACTAACCGTGTCCTCTGGTTCAGAAGTCAACCGGAAGAAAAGATTGTTTACGACGAGCACTTATTCAAAGATCAAGCTTTTGTTCTCTCTCAAAAAAAAAAAGAGTCAAGTTTTCGTGAAGAGTTTGACCAAAATATTTGCACATCTTGTACCACGCAGAAAAAAGATTGCGAAAGAGAAAGAAGTCTCCAAGGGCGCCCAAATCTTTATGGCATCGATGGCTGCTCGGTGCTCACCTCAATGTCCCGGATGAGGTGGTCGCGCTCCTCGGGCGCGAGCTCGTCCCAGAACGCGAAGGCGCCTTCCTGGCCGTAGTCCTTGAGCCTCTCCAGCAGCTCCTGCGGCGGCGCGGCGCCCCACCTCCCCACCGCCGGCGCCGGCGCCCGAGCAGCCACCACCATCTCCGTCATCTCTCACTCTCAAGCTGCAGCAGCAACCCCACCACGAGAGAGAGAGAGAGAGAGAGAGAGGAGGGGGAGATCACAAGATCTGCGAGTAGGCTGTAGGCAGTGATGATCTACGGCGAGTACGATCTGATCTGAAGCAGCCGGCTAATTAGGACGGAGCTGACGGATTAGCGTCTGGTTGGAACGTGTCAGCGTGGGTTAAGGAGGAGGTGCTCTGCCCCCGTAGATGCCCAGGGAAAAAGCCGGGTCCGCCTAGTGGTCCGGGGTTTCCAAATAGAGAAACTAGTCAAACACTCAAACTACTCTATTTTTCAACCATTTATTTTTCGTGGTTTTCTAATTTATGGTCCGTAAAATATATCTTGACTTATGTAAAACCAGACAAAAATTATACTTAAAGACAATTGAAAGTGGTTTCCACTGTTGTCTTTTTAATATAGCAGTTAGGTCCCACGCGTCAGTAAGGTGGTAGTAACACAGGAGGTGGGCCAAGTGGAAAGGGGAGGGGGCCACTCATCCTTAGAGTGGTGGGTGTTGACACGCGGGATTCACGGTGTCACATCACTGAAAACCATCTCAAAATTCGCTTTCAATCAGCTCAAAGTATATTTTTCTTTGATTTTTGCTTAGCTCAAGATGTTCGTTGTCTGGTGTAGTTTTAGATCGTAAATCAGACAACCATAGTAAACATAAGTTTGAAAAATGGACTTTGCCTTTTAAATTATAGCCAAAGTATTTTGTCGCCAACCTTTTTTTTTTAAGTTGAATAATGTTATTTCATGTTTCATATCTTAATAGTGTTGTGCACATTGCTAGTAAAAAATTATAAAAGCCATCTACTAAAATCGGATGAGATAATTTAGTAAGATAACAAATGTGAAGCATTTACTCTCTTTTTTTAAAATATAAATTTCAATCTATCTCTAGTTTGCTAAAAAGGTACTAATCCTTACCTATGGTCACAAATGTGTTCATTTTAGGATGAAGAGAGTAGTTAAATATTTTTGTTAGAAATATAATGGTGGAATAACCATTTGATAGTTCCAAGTATGGATCAACGTCATAACTACAAAAGTCACCACTTTATTTTATTATTAGAAAAATTCCATATAACCCTCAATACAGAGGGTTGCGTGCATCACCCATAAACCGTAATTAAAGTATCAAAACCAAAAAAAATAAAACCTAGTTTCAGTGGATGGTTTTTATAACATGGCATGCTAACATGGCAACTTACGTGACGTTTGGTTGGAGAACGGGTGGGGTGGAGTCATCCTTCGTGGAGAATATTCCTTGAAGATGTGGAACAGTGTCATCCCTTGGAAAAAACCACGCACAGGGCGAGCGGACTAGAAAGAGGAGGCGGAGCAGAGTGGCGTGAGCCAAGGCGGTCTGCCACCGAAGGCGGCAGCCATCACCGGAGGAGGAGGCCGAGTGGCGCGTGGCCATCGTCGGAGGAGTCTGAGTAGTGCATGGCTCTCTGTTAGATGTGGCACAGGAAGAAAACTATAGAAGAGACTGACAGAGAAGGCCCACCACTCGTATAAAATTCGATTAATCTCGTCTCCCAACCGAACATCCGAACAGAGGCCTGTCCTCCAAATCATGGACCGGCCCATCACTTGCTATCCCGCAACCAAACGGAGCTAAGGGACGAAAATGAACCACAGCCAAAAGTCAACAAATGCAACGCCTACTGCACCAAATGCATTTATTTAGAAAAGATGGGAAAATAAAGGTACTTTGTGTACGAGGAGGGTGCTACCCACTAGTACAATTTTCTGACTTTGTACAGCTATGTACAACCTCTGAATTACGAAGCATCAAAAATCATTTAGTCGAAGCCTCAGCATATTGTCCAAACAACAATACAAGAACTAAATCATCAATGCATTGCCCAGCTGCCTTATCAAAAAAATGCATTCCCAGTTGGAAAAACAAATTCCCAGTAGCCAACCACAACCCACAAGCACATCAACATTCAGAAAATACTACACAAACAATGGATTAGCGTTCCGCCGGTCCGCTGAAACATAAATTCAAAATTGTTATAGTGAAGCGGCTACATTTCGGTGTCCAAAATGTCCACAAGTTCATTTGCACAACAATTAGTGCCTCGGGCGTCTTGCGAGGCTGTTCAAAAGTTAGAACTTCCTAGTTTACAACGAATGGGTTTATCAGGCAACTGCACAGAAGCAGAACATAGAAAACATGATAAGATCCGGATCTCCTACTTGACGGTCTCACTGCGAAGACTTGTTGATGGAACCAGACAGGATTCAGCTGGGTGTATTAACAGATTGTCTAATAAGGCTAAAACAAAGCTACTGTCTTTTTACAGAATGTATCCTCTGGGATTACAGATTTAAGATCAGAGTGCTACAAATAGTGCACAAGTATGCTTTAAGTTTGGCCAAAACTAGCCTTTACCTCTGATTTGCCATTCACAGTTACATAATGTTATTGCATTTGTTATCCCTCCATTAAATTCACTGGGGTGGGAACAAACTGCCATTGTAGAGCTTATCCGGTGCAGGTGCTGGGAGGTTGACATCAACTTGTGTGTGGCTTCTGGTATTATCAAAAACAGAATCTGGACAATTTGGTGTTGGGCCTTTATTCAAGTCTTGTTGCTCTGGGAAGTAGTCTGTAACAGCTGTCGTGTCATCCAGAACTGGAATGTCGCCTGTAAGAGTCCTGAAAGCAAACTCGATGCAAGGATCCGACCAGGTGTTACTGAATATGGATTGAAAAGGCAACCCAGACTGATCAGAACCTGTTTCAGCCGGTGCAGTCTGTGTCGGCAAAGCAGGTTCTGCCACAGTTGCTGCCACATTTTGGAATCTAACATTTGCTGGAAAGCTTGAAACAGGTGCTCCATCTATTCGCATGGGAGCTGATGAGACCTGATTTTCAACATTTTTCCAGAAATCTGTAATAGGGGCTTCGCCATTTTGTTCAGGAGCCCAGGAGAAACCCGCCTGCAGCATAGGATTCTCATTATAGTCTGGTTGCAAGTGATTGGTGGTGCTTTCCAGATCAATGTGTATTCGATCCACATTGTCTGCTAGGCTCAACTGTGGTTGCTTGGTCATGTTTTCCTGAATTATCTGAATTTGAGTGAGACAATCTGCTTGGCTTAAATACAACTGATCGCAAGTGTTTTCCTGATTGACCTGTATTTGATTTGTGATTTCTTTACTCAGCTGTGAATAATCAGTAGTGTATTCCTCAATAGCTTGTACTGGAATGACAGTGTCAGCTAGGTTCGACTGTACTTGATTGGCAGTGTATTCATGATTGACCTGTGTTTGGTTTGTAGTGTCAGCTTTACTCGGCACTGAATAACCGGTAGTGTATTCCTGAATAGCCGGCACTGTAATGAGAGTGTCTTCTAGGCTCAACTGTACTTGATTGGCCGTGTTTTCCTCATCGGCCTGTATTTGATTTGTAGAGTCAGCATTGCTTGGCTGTAAGTGACTAGTAGTGTATTCTTCAATAGTCTGTACTGGAGTGACTGTATCGGCTAGGCTCGACTGCAATTGATTGCCAGTGTATTCCTGGTGTGTGTGCATATGAATCGCAGTGTCTGGTTGGCTTGGCTGATCCATATTGCATTCCTGCATGATCCCTACTGGAATCACAGTATCTGCAAGGAACGACTGTAACTGATTGGCAGTGCTATCCTGGTTTGTCTGTATAGAATTCAGAGTGTCCAATTGGCTTGGCTGTGACTGATTAATAGTGTTTTCCTGCATAGCCTGCATTCCATTGCAAGTGTCTGCTTGGCTCAACTGCAGCTGATGAAAAGTGCTTTCCAGATTAACATCGATTTGATTAACGGTTTGTGATTGACTTTTCTGTGACTGATCATCAGCGCTCTCTTCTGTAGTTTGCACCTGGTTGACATGCTTTACGCTAATCAGTTGATCTTTGAGCTTGGTGCTTACTTCATGCTGACTGTTCAAAGCAGCTAAGCGCGGGGACACTCGAACAGGTCCCACTGAAGAACTGGTTTTACGCTTCTTTTTGGGTTTCACCTCTACATTAGGTTCTTTCCTTTTAACAGGTTTGGTTTGCCTTGAACCATGTTGTGCAGAGACTGGTTGGACACTCGGGCGTTCCAAAGTTTCAATTTTGTCACCATGCCCTTGAATTGCATTCAAGCTCTCAGACTCTGGTAACATGGTATGTTCAGTGTCATCTCTACTACATGGAGCAATTAGTTCCTCCCATGGCACCATAATACCTTCTGAAGTTAATATTTCACACTGAATAGCCTTATCTGCAGTACCTGGCCTTGTGTGCTGTGATGAACATGTCTGATACCACAAAATGGTATATGTATAAGCATTTAACTTGAGAAAAAAAAAGCAATTGGGTGAACATAAACAAAAAGAATTTTATCAAATAAAATTCAATAGTTCCATACATGGTATGCAATTTGAAACCACATCTAGAAACCATGCGGCATCTGAATCGTGATCTAGTTACACCATAGAAGGTGTATCCAAAGTCAAAAGTTGAACCCTTCACAGGTGGCACAAAGAAAAACGTGAATCTGCAATATTCTAATTTCTCTAATGTGTCCACCAGGGCTATGAGCAGTTGGCAAGAGGCCGGCTCCCGGCTTGCATGATGTAGAAATATCACATCACTATTGACTGTAACTCACCTATACTTCTCATGCAACTTTAGGTCTGCATCATAGTTATGCTTCCTACAATTGTTTCTCTAATGTTTCTGAGGGATGAATATATACATCAGACAAGGAAAGTTGCAGGGACTCACATGAGTTTGGCTTTCTGTTACACAAATATCATAGATTGTGCTCTTCTTTGGTCTGATAGCACATTGACTAATATCTCCAGTTTTAAGATAGCGGTACACATCCTTCAAAGAGCGAAACTCATATCCACTGACTGGATCAATATAGTACTGCACAGGTCAAAAGAATTAGCAGGCAAAAGAGCCAGTTTACAAAAAAAATTGAACAAAGGAATGCAAAGCAAAATAAGATTTATCCAAGATAGTCTTTAGGTTTCTTGTAATATAGTCTCTGGAGCCTAGAACTTTCTATCTAAGTATGTCATTGTTATACAGAATATGGAAGTAAGAAAGAAATATTGAAGTTCATCCGTGTTTTACTCTCTTTCAAAGGGAACAATTTCGGTTATTTTTAATATACGATTTCTAAAGTATCTTAATAGTCGATTTCTATTCCAAATGAACATTGGAAATGGCTGGTATATGTTGTTCGAAAAAACAAGAGAAGGATAGTGACAGCATACCGTATCCTGAAATAGTCCACTCTTTCTTGGCCTATGTTCTCTTCGCCATCCATCAGGCAGCCCCTCAACAACTATTTCATCCTTGCTTAGAGTCTAGCAACGAAATAAAGTGGCAAACTCTGTCATGACTGTCAAAGTGCATCTTTAATAAATGAAAGAGGGATGTAGGTTGAAAACTTGCATGCCTTGACATCAAGTCTTCCTCCGACAAGACCACTTTGTGTTTCAGAGACAAGACCACTTTGTGTTTCAGAAGGTTTGTCTTTTTCCATCCATCCATCAGACTGCCCCTTTGTGACCGATTCAACCTCAACTGGATCCTAAATGAAATAAAAAAAGGCAGCAATTTCTCAGAATAATGCTGCATCAAATGAAAGTGGATGATCAACTAGAAATCTGCATGCCTTGGCGGCAACGCTTCCTCTGGCAAGGCCACCCTGAGTTCCAAGAGGTGTGTCTTCTTTTTCTTTCAGACATCCATCAGCTAGGCCTTTAACGACTGGTCGATCCTTGCTTAGGGTCTAGTAATGAATCAAAAATGGCAATTTCTCAGAATAATTATCAAGCTGTCCTCTTAAGATAATGGAAGAGCGAACAAGACAAATTGCATGCCTTGATGGAAGGGTTTCCTCTGACAAGTCCGCTCCGTGTTCTAGAAGGCATGTCTTCTCCATGCAATCCATCAGGCAACCCATTAACGACATGCCCATCCTTGCTTAGGGCCTAGCGAAAAACAAAAAACAGCGCCAGAATTAACAAACCTATCACCTTGCACTGAAATCAAGCAGAGGGTGAGGGGGTTCAGAAATTTGTGTACCTTGACAGTAGGAATTCTTCTGACAAGCCCACTCCGCGTTCTAGAAGGCGCGTCTTCATTCAAAAATCTGTATGGAAGCCCCTTCATGGCTGATTCATCCTTCATTACAACCTAGTATACAACGAGACAAGAAAACTCTGAAAAACATGTAACAGCGCACTTAATAAACAAAAAAGAAAAAAAAAAGAAGTGGAAAGTTGGAAACTAGCATGCCTTAGCAGCCACGCTTTCTCTGACAAGCTCATTTTGTGTTCCCACAGGCATGTCTTCTTTCATACATCCATCAGGTGACTCCTTCAAGACTGCTTCAGCGTTAATTAGAGCCTAGCATGAAATATGGAAGTGTTATATTCGAACTTAGTTGTCATATAGCAATTTTTACTTGTGGGAGCTTTATGCTTAACCAGCAGCTTACATACCTCAACAACAGTGGGGCTTCCTCTTGCAAGGTCACTTTGTGTTCTTGAACATGAGCCATCACTGGAATCCAAGAAGCTCTTTATCCTTACAAGCCCGCTACGATTTCTAGAACATGAACCATCACTAGAAGGCATAAAGCTCTTTACTCTTACACGCCCACTTCGTGTTCTCGAAAAAGTGTCTTTTCTCCTTTCTAGCCAACTTCGTGTTCGAGAACACGAACTGTTGGTAGAATCCATAACGCAGTTTACCCTGACAACCCCACCCTTAGTTGTAGGACATGGGCTCCCATCGGATAAGGCCACCCTTGCAAGCTACTTCGGCTCACAAAGACCTGCTCATTTCCACCAAAACAACAAAGGTATTAAAGTTGCAGGCAAAACCCCCAATCTCATGATGACAAAATTCTGGCAAAAATAGGCATGTTCTGAAACACGAAATAAATAGTTCATGGAAATAGTTGTGATTAGTGATGGTAACTGGGTGATAATGTTGTCAAGTCCTCACCAATAGCAGATTATAGTAAACCATAGGGTAATATAATTCGACTGTTTGACGGAGGAATGGTTCAGGCAGGCTGGTGTGCGTGTGTTTTAATATTAGTAAATCGTAATTCTCCTTTTGGTCAAAAATACTTGGCGCTATTGGTTTTCCATGGTCTTTGAGATGCAACTGTGACCAACATTTTTCTAGCAGTATAAGTGCTAACATCTATTACATATATGAGGTCATGAAAGTAATTTCCAGATTTAAATCTATGCATATGATTTATGTCTCCAAACTAAACAATTTCAAAGCTATTGCCGAACAGAAGTTTTAAATCCGGCCAGATTTTAGTCAACGGTCGAGTATACATGAATGTAAGGAGTAACAAGTTCTTTTTTCTCCACACATCAATTTTCTCAAGACTTCAAATCTATACACCTTGCGCCTGTTTCATAAGCAAACTTTGATAGGATTTAAGAGGTACATACATGGAACAAAGCAGATAGCCAGGTACACTAGTAAGAAACAAGAAATGACCAAGTTATCATTGGTAGTACTAACACTGTAGGCAAGAAATAAGGCAACAAACGTGTTGGCAGAATCCACTACGCCGTGGATAAAAGGCCCCTTCATTAGGCAAAGGGAAAACTCAAAAGTTCTGCTTCAGTGGGCTTAAAACACGCCTGAAGGAAAAAAAAAATCCGTCATTTCGACCAGACCTGGTTCCCCTCATCTCCGTCCGTCCATCGTTCCATCCACTGGACTACTACTAGTGACACCTCTATAATGAACCCTGAAAACTGGACATTCCGAACACAAGTTTAACCCTCACAGCCAATCACACAGTCCATCAGGGCGCGCCGGCAGTAACCTAGGAATCCCCCAAACAAAAAAATTCGATTCCTTGGCATCCTGGCCCAAAGTTCGGATTTTTCTCGTTCAGCGCTGCAGAAATGCACCGAATCACGGCTCCGGCACCCCAAAAACAATCTTTTTCCCCAGCCCCCGAACTCCATTCGACACGAAGGCAAACGCCAGCGCGTTGGACGAACGAGCCCCGCAGCCAGAACCCTACCGCAGCAGCCGATCCAAATCTCCCGGAGGGCAACCGGAATTCCACCCCCACGGCGGCCCATCGCGCCGGCTCTCCGTCTCCACCCCGGCGAGCCGCCCGCGCACACCAGAGGGGGGGGGGGGGGGAGAGGGGGGGAAGGAAGGACGACGGGATGGGAGGGGGAGGGGGCGCAGAGGACTCACCGTCGTGTCGGTACGGCCGGGCGGAGGGGGCGCATGGCGTGGGGGCTCCCGCCGCTAGGGTTAGGGTTCCGGCGAGGCGTGCGTGCGGCGCCTGGGGAGGCGAAGGGGCGTGTCGAGGTGGCAGAAGAGTGGGACGGAGACTCCTGGCGAAAGCCCGAGAGAGGAGACGAGGCTTCCGGCTTCCCCCCCACGCACGCGCTCGCGTCGGCTGCCACTGCTCCACTTTCCCCTCTCTCTGCCTATGCGTGTTTGCTTGCTCGGCTCTCCTGTCCCTCGTCTTGCCGTGTGCCGCCTCCTGTCAATGATTTGCCACTCCTTGCGTGCGTGCCAGATCTTCACCGTTGTCAGCGTGTTGGCCTGCCACTAAAGTCTAAAGAGGGGAATATTTCTGTCTATGGAAATGTTTTAGGTGACCGGTTAAATGACAATTTTCTTTTATCTATTCCGTATATGTAGTGTCTGTTACCTTTTTAGAAGATCCAGGGGGGGGGGGGGGGGGGGGGGGGGGGGATCAGGTTGACCCGGTACCAAAGGACATGTGACTATAAATGGAAATGTTCTATGGATAAATATACTATACTACTATGTTTGCACAGGGCTAGTTAGTCTTTTCTTTTTCTTCCCATGGGGTGAGATTTATGAGCTTTTCTTTGCCGCTGGTTTACTCTTAGTGAGCCTGATCCGATTCTATAAAGAAACCATGTCTAATATTGTGCTCTTGTAATCTCTTTCTGTGTCACGAATACTTGGCGCTTTGATCAAAATGTGGTCATACTTTTTCCCAGGACTTTGACTACAATAGTTTTTTTAGGAGTAAATGTTTAGTTAAGAAATATAAAACAACATAAGTGTGGATTTGGTATTGATAGATGTTTTACTAATATCATGTTTATTGGATAATATAACTGCAATCTAATAAGAAAATATGGTGGTCAGAGTTAATGCACATGAACAAAACAAGTCAACTTCGTCAGTTTTTTTTATGCTCCGAGGGAACGATAAATGCCTGGACGCAGACTTTGACATCAGAAATGTGCATGTTTAGACAGGAAGATTCGCGGTGAGAAAATGTAATGATCCCAAGCCAAGGGCACATCACCAAACCGCTAAGGGCGGCTCCAACAACACTACTAAAATCGTCAGCCGATGTGGCGGAGGTAAAGAGTAAAAAAATAAGAAGTATGGTGCATGCTTCGGAACGGGTGATTGAGCCTGCAAGATCAGTGACCGTAAGTTTGTTGGAGAGTGTGCGAGATAATCGCTTCCGACCTCACTGGCGTCTTGCTTTTTGGCAGTCTCTCTCCTCCACGTCCTCCAGGAACTGAAAGTCTACTGGCGAATAGCTAACCCGTTGGGATGCCCTAATATGCATGGACATGCCTCATAGCAAATATTGTGCTTTTAAGATTGTCTTGATGTGGTAAGAAAACTATATCTCTAGAATTCCCTTTGTCAACCTATGTACTACCTATCTCTTCTATTGGTTTTGAAATGCCAACCTTTCCCTGCAACAAGTCGAAGTGAAGCAGGCCTCAAACCACCCTCTCCACTAGCAAAATCATTAGCTAGAAATATTGGTATCATCAGTTTTGGGCTAATTTCAATCAAATACTGATTTATTGTTAAGCACTCAAGCTAGCCTATGTTTAATGGAAGCCACCAATCATCACTAGATCCGTATGTTTTCTTCTAGGCTAGAAATCTGTACGTGTTCTCTCTATGTAATATTTTGTTCCACCATGAATTATTCGATATACAAATCTTTTTACATTCTTTGTTCCACCTGAATAATTTTTTTTATTTCAAAGAAAACGATAATTCCCTATTAAAATAGTTTAAAAGTTGGGGAGTACTTATTACTCTCTTCGGTACATGTTCTGGCCGATGGGTTTAGACCTAATCAAGCAAATCGTGCATATAAACGTCCATAGTACGAAAATGACATTGTAGCTATATTATAGACAGACCGAGTAAACTTTAAATATTGGCACTAGAATAGACAATATACTGGAGTCAGCCTTAGCCCTTAGCATGCAGCTAGTTCATTCAGTTTGTGTGAAATGCATCTAATTCGGACGTGAGGGAGTATAATCAGTGGTTGTTGTTTGGTCTCAATGTTAAGGCCCTCTTTGGAACAAAGGAAACCCCCCTTTGGAACAAAGGAAATTTTTTTTGTTTCTACGTTTTTCCTGTGTTTTTGAACTGATTCATGTGAAATTCTTGTGCCAATCTCGTGAAATTTCTGTGTTCCAAAGGGGCCCTAATAGATTCTTGTCAAAAATAAAGAAAGATGGTGGGAAGTTCGCAATCTTCAGACCATTCCGACTCAAAAGGGATCCTAACTACTCCCAGATACCCATCTCGGGTACTGCTTTCCTGTTTCCTTTGGTTTCTTCTCTCGCTTGCTCGCTATGGCCATTGGGCCTTCATGCTGCGGCAAGCGAGGGTGGGTTAGCGCAAACATTATGGACGCGGCTTTAGCGCGTACCCATCCCTAGCATAGGTTATTATTATCAAGTAAAGAAAATTAGGGGTTTTTTTTTCAGTTCTCTCTCTTTTTTTTCAAGAAGAAGTGATCTCATCCATGGACTTCAATCGGAATCAACATGCTTGGGCTGGTTTTGTTGTTTTGGATGGGCTTCAAAGTCATCTATAGCTTCTATATATGTACACATTGTTGCTTTTGCTGGGCTTTAAAGTCATGCTCCATGTGTAGGTATAGCCCAGTGGCCCTGGCCTGTTTAGATCATGGGTTTCAAAGCCATCTCCCATGTGTGCATAGATCATGGCCATTTTGATCACGAATTTGCACCCTCAACCAAACACACCTGCGCGCCTAAAACTTGGCTTCCCAAAGAAAATGTAATAGGAGGAAAATGAATCTTCACGTATTAATTAATTTCTCTCAGAAATTTACCCAAAAACTATCATTTAATTTGGAAAAGGAAAAAAAAAGCGCGCATATATGCAGACAATAATAATGAGCAGATGACACGCGGATGTCGATTTAAGTTCATCACTGCATTATTATTCGTTCTAATTATTATAATCACACGAAAGTGCTGCTGGGGCATATGGATAACGCGGTGGACGATCGATTTGACATACACAACGTCGCGTACGGCCACGTAAACGGCAGTACATATATATATTATAGCCGTAGCCGTAGACGATGGTGGATGGATGGATATATACGAATAGTAGTAGCGTCGTCGTCGTCGATGGATTGGGGTAGCTTATTGTAGGGGGCATATAGCTAGCACTGCCTGACGCACTTGCACTGCCGGCGGAGGCCGTCGCAGTTGCCGCCGCCCCAGCCTTCCTGCATGCACACCTGCGCGCAGTTGTGGTCGGACATGCAAATCCCCCGGAACCCCGCGCTCCGCCGGTGGCACATGCGCGCCTCCGCCGCCGGCGCCACCGACGCCTCCTCTGCACATAATAAATATATAGTACATGCATGCATGTTTGTTACTATACACACATCAATTCAATTCAATTCAATTCAATTCAGGATGATGATTAATTGATCGATGAGCTAGTGTTCAGGTTTAACAACAAGCTAAGACATATATGTATATGTATATATATACAGGAGAGAGTTATTTAACACGCACGTGCGACGAGGATGAGGAGCAGGAGGAGGACGGCCACCTGCCTCGCCACCTTCCCCATCGCCCACATGCCGGCCGGCGGTAGCAGTGCTGCTACGATGGCGTGCTCTGTACTTGTGCAGAATGCAGTGCTGAATTAACCTGAACTGCTGACTGGATGTGACCTGCCTCGCCGGGGCTCCGGCGGCAGTGTGCTAGCTGCAGATGTATATATAGCGGGCGATCGAGCGGGGGCGCCGGTGGACGACGACGGCGCATCATCCGTGCATGCGATGCGAGCGCCGCCGCGTGGCGCGCGCCGTGCAGTATACGTGGCTGGCAGCGCCGGCTGCATGCGCGCCAGGTGATCCATCGAGGGCGCCGGGCTTGCTGATGACGACGACGATGAGCGGCGCCGCTGTCGTCGAGCTAGTGTCGACATGCTCACATGCCACGCTCCCAGATCCCCAGATGAGGAGGTAGCCTATCTATAGCGTACGTGGCAGCCTGGCAGGTGGCAGGGGCCGCCACGTGCCGCCGCCACGTGAATATATATAAGCAGCCTCACCTCTCTGCTCTCCTCTCACACCCCTCAACACCAGCAACATCTCATCGTAGACTTGAGATGATGGAGCCGATGATGACGATCAAGTCCAGGGGGGCGACCGTGTGCGGGCTCCTGCTCCTGCTGCTCGTCCTGCTCTCACGTAACTATTACGTCGCCCGTGCATAATTAATTAATCGTCAAAAATAGACTCTTACCAGCACACGTACTATTAGCACATCTCGATCGAGCTTATTATAATTAGCTTTAAACTTTGCTGGGTTTCTTCATTTCGATCGATCTTCCGTTGCAGCGGACGCCGGCGGCGGCGGCAGGCGGACGGCGGCGGAGGCGCGGGTGTGCATGGGGAAGAGCCAGCACCACTCCTTCCCCTGCATCTCCGACCGCATCTGCAGCGACCAGTGCGTCAAGCAGCCCGGCGGCTGGACCGCCGGATACTGCCACCTCCGCTACTGCCGCTGCCAGAAGGCGTGCTAGCTTTATAGCTTGATGGATATGGATGACGCAGCAGTTCCTGCTACCCACCTTGCACGACTACTGCTATGTATGTATGCAAGGCCATCAGCATGTAATTATAACAATAATAATGGCGGGGGATGTTAATGGTAGAGCATTCTTCCTTGCTCATCAGTTGCCAATTGTCATGCATGTCGCTATGTGGTGTGTGGAAACTGAGACCCGTACGTCCATCACCATATATCGCCATCGCAAACTGCCATCGCAAACTGAAAGTGCAGGGTCCAGCTTTCTTTGTCATAATACTATCAACCAAACCCACACACAGACAGACCTGCATCGAAACCCCCCCTTCCTCCTACCCAAGCAGCGTCATCGATCGATCGGCGGTGTGAGATGAGACGTGTAATCCTTTGCAGCTTGCAGGACGCAGCCATGGATCAGCCCCGAGGTAGGATTATTCCAATCTCAGTCGTCTGTCGTCGTCTCTGCCTCAGCTCGTACGCCGGCATGGGGCGATCAGTGCCTGAAGTGCCTGACGCCGGTGAAGACGAGGGCCACGCCGTACTTGTCGCAGCACTCCACGGCGTCCTGGTCCCGGATGCTGCCGCCGGGCTCCGCGATCACCGCCACGCCGCTCCGGCACGCCTCCTCCACCGCGTCCTTCCAAGCTACGTGTGCGTTCAATGGCAACGCATCAGTAACATAGGGTGGCACATTTCACGCAAATGTTCTTATTGCATCCAGAATGAAAAAAAAAAAAATTCACATACCAAGGACCAACCCTACATGCCTGTTTCTTTCTACAGTTCAGTGCAAGTTAAAGGGGTGTTTGGATCTAGGGACTAAACTCTAGTCTGTATCACATCAGATGTTCAGACACTAATTAGAAGTATTAAACATTGTTTAATTAAAAAACTTATTCGAGTTAACTGCGAGACAAAATTATTAAGTCTAATTAATGCATAATTAACGACTAGTTACAGTAGCATCACGTTTGCTAATCATGGATTAATTAGTCTTAATAAATCCGTCTCGCGGTTTAGTTCTCATCTGTGTAATTAGTTTTATAATTCGAATATATTTAATACTTCTAACTAGCGTCTAAACATCCGATGTGTGTAATTAGTTTTATAATTCGAATATATTTAATACTTCTAACTAGCGTCTAAACATCCGATACGATAGGTTAGTCCAGTATTCAAACACCCCCTAAGAATTGGAATCAGCTATTTGAGAAATGCTTGGGATTGGGATTCCCCATCTCACCAAACGGGAAGAAGGCGTCGCTGGCCAGAGCAGCTCCCCTGGCCGCCTCTCCCGCCTTCTTGAAAGCGATCCTCAGGCTCTCCAGCCTGTTCGGCTGCCCGCTGCCCATGCCCAGCATGCACTTGTTCTGCACACCACCAACTCCCCATCAGTCAAGCACAGAATCAATCAATCAATCAATCCACAAACTGCACAGCAAAACATTGTCCCCATTATATTCTCTGCGCAAAGAGGAGGAGAAAAAAAAAACACGCATGCGCTACTGACGGACCTTGGCGATCACGATGGCGTTGCTCTTGACGTGCTTCACGCAGAGCCAGGCGAACTTGGCGTCCGAGAGCTCGCCGTCGCCGGGCGCCCTCTCCGACATCTTCGTGAAGGCGACGTCTTCAGGGGTGAGGTCGTCGGACTCCTGGGCCAACCAGCCGCCGCTCACCTGCCGCAGCGACGGCGTCCCTTTCCCGCTCCGCTTCGCCTCCAGTATCCTCAGCGTCTTGGACTTCCCTTTCAGGACCTCAAGGCCCTTGGCTGTGTACCCCGGCGCGACCACGATCTCGTAGAACATCCGCGTCTCGCCGTCCGTGGGGCTCCTGAACTCGCGGATTTCCCTCGCGAGATCCTAATTATGTAGCATTGTCAATGTGTCGTTATAATGGGCGACGGAGTTACAAGAGCTGTAGATTATGTAGGTAGGAACATGGTGCTTGGTTGACACCAGCCAATACCTCATCGATCGTCGTATTGAAGGCAACTATGCCGCCGAATGCGCTTACAGGGTCTGCTTTCACAGCCAACCTGTATGCTTCAAGGATGTCCTGCCGAGACGCTACGCCGCACGGGTTTGTGTGCTTAACCACAACGCAAGTTGCGCTGTCAAACTCTGAGACACAGTTCCATGCAGCATCGGCATCCAAATAATTGTTGTAAGACATTTCCTGTGTAAGAAGATAACATATGTAAATCCCTTGATAAACATTGCTGTACTGGTCCATGAGTTCACGAAGAGTGGGAATACCCAGAAAATGAGCTATATGCTTACATGCACTGAATAAAAGGAGTTACAAAGGCATGAAAGGAATAGAATCGAGTTTATAGTAAAATGCATGAAAGGAATATAATCGAGATTACAGAACATGCTCATCAATGAGTTAAAATGATCTCTATGCCATTTTAGTGAAGCATAAAGGAAACATGGTTCTCTTACCTTTCCATGGTGCTGAACTGCTGTTGCAATTCCGCCGGCATTTACTAGAGAAAGACTCTTGTCGCCATAAAAGGCAGCCTTTTGATGAGGATTTTCACCATAACGAAGTGTAGACTTGAGTGTGAGGGGCACAGTAAGACTTGGAGGAAATGTATCTCCTACATTAATCATGGTAATGTCATGTATTTCGCAAACAATAATTATACAATCAAAGAGTATACAATATGGCTGACAAAACTATTAGACAAGCATCACGTATACCATAACAAAATGACAATACCTTTATTTGATTGCTTCCACAACCACTCTGAGACAGCTGAATCATAAGAAGCAACATGTTGGAAAGCTTTCCATGCAAGTGTCCTGCGGAAATCCTGGTGATCCTGCTTCCCTTCTAGATATTCTAATAGAGCAGGATAATCTTTATGATCAACAACGACAAGAACATCCTTATGGTTCTGTCAGCCATAAGAAGTGCAGCACAAGTAAGCAAATTGCAAGTCTACCAGCATTCTTATCAAAGTGTACTACATAAACTCTGCATGTATAAATGAGTGGAGCATCAATGGCTAATATGTAGCATGTATGGTGCATGCAAAATGAAATCAACTTTGCAAGAATACAGGTTTGCAGCACCCTAAGTAATTTTAAATCACTAATAGTCCAATAAAGTTACCTTGGCTGCAGCTCGGATCAATGTAGGCCCACCAATATCAATATTTTCAATGCCATCCTCAAAAGATATTGCGCCTGAGGTGACCTTATCATAGAATGGATACAAATTAACTACAACCACATCAAATGTCCCTGTGAACAAAGAAAAAGGTTAGTCAACTTTAAATAATACACTCCGATGATAGTTGCATCATGGCATAAAACTTGACATATCATTAATATTTAAGATAAGAATGCACAGCAAGTTTTAAAATTCACCAATGCCAAGCTCGTTCAATGCTTTCAGATGATGCTCCTGGTCTCTTCGTGCAAGAATACCACCGTGAATACTGGGGTGCAATGTTTTAACTCTTCCATCAAGCTGAAATGACCCCCAAAATAAGTTAGTGGGGAGAGAAATGCACAATTTATGCTGCCTCTTAAAAGCCCTCGATATGACAGTCCACATCTTTTAAATAGTTAGTGAAAGGCAAAAGAAATGTTAGGCTAAAATGGAACATCAGCATCTAGGAAGTATATATGGAACTACAAAAAATTGAATTATGCAATGTTCCAACCAATTATTCAAACAACTGTTATGAGAATGGAGGAGGCACATACAACAAGAATTTTCGAATTTAGAGGATAATCGATACATTTGATTCCTTGATGTATTTTCACAAAATAGCAAGAGCCCAGAGTTACAATTATTACATGTTTTTAAAACCGTTACAAGTAATGCAATTTGCAACAGTTCCAGCAAATTTGTTCAGGGAGCAGTAAACTGACTGATTTCTGATAACAGTGTTTGTAATAAACAAATATTTTGAGAAGTACTCCAACAATTAACTGTTAGACTTTACCATTTCAGGGAAGTGTGTAATTTCTTCAACTTTTGTAACACTAACTCCAGCTGCTTCCAAGCTTGATGCCGTGCCACCAGTGGAAATAATAGAAAACCTACAGGAGCAAAATCTTCATATGAGTATAATAAAAAAACATCGACATAAAAGCAAATCTGGGTACATGGTTAATGTTGTATAAGTCATGTTTTGATACATATTTTACTAGATCACGATATGAACTGTTGATCAATGAAAAAAATGCATGACAACATGAGTTCACAAACTTCTAAAGGGAAAAACCAGGGGGGCATCTCTTTCACCGGTTGAGTCTTTTTAACAAATAAAACACAGACTTCCAGTCAACACATAGCATTAACTTGAAACTATGCAGCCAATTGTGTATTATAGAAGTCAAAGTAAAGGTGCATCAGATGATCAGAAGATAAAAGGATTACCCCAAACGCTGAAGTCCATTTCCAAGATTGGCCAGATCTGTTTTATCTGACAATGATATCAATGCTTGCTTCACTCCTGTAGCTGTAGAAACTTGTAGTTAGCCCGCAGTATTTTCAAAATTAATAACTAATCCATAACACAAAATTTGTTTGTTAAATTATGATTAGGTAACTGGGGAGAATATATAAAAAGTTTATGGCTTATAAGTATGAAATGGATCCAAATCTATTTCTTCAAAGTGAAAACACTACAATCTTTTATAAGAAAAAATTTACACGAGGCACCAAATCAGTCATATCTAACAGACTTCTGGATGGAACTCAAACAATAAAAAAAACAGATATCATGAATACAATGTTATGGATTTGAACCTAAAAGACTAAAACTGCACTGCCAAGGGGGCATTTAATGAGTAATGACATCACATACAACATTGAGACCTTGGAGAAGCAAAACCACTAGTGTGGTCTTGTGACTATTATGATATTGTGAGTTGTGACATCTGAGGGTGCCCAAAACATAGCTTCTACTCAAACAAAATAGAACTATGATTGCCGGATGATCTTACTAAAGGAACAAAAACACACATAGATTGTGTCCTGATTAAACATTACCAGCTAAATTTTAAGAGTATCAGGAACAACTTCACAATTGATATAAGCTTACTGAATCCTTTCCTAACGCTTGCACATTTGCAATGGTTGAAGTGATTCCAAACAGGCAAATACAACCCTTAGGCCCCAGCAAACTAAGCTCCATGCTCACTTGCCAATCGATTTTCTCAGGGAAATAAACTAATCACACATTAAACTTTAGCATGTGGCACAGCATCTGAAGCCCATATGCTGCAAACGAATTTTCTTGGAAACTGAAGTAGGAAAAGGCCTTTTCTAGTGGCTAGTGCTATATATGATCGCCGCATTCCCCTCTAAAGAAGAGAAAACCGAACCTTTTTACACCAATCCACTAACGAAGCAGTGCCAAAGCAAACGAAGCAGTGCCAAAGCAGACGACGCATAAGCACCCCACCTTTCAGCCCCGACTCCGGCGCCGTCGACGCGCCGTCCTCCGCGGCAGCCATGGAGCGCCCTGCCGAACGCTGAGCGGACGAAGATAACAGGGATGCGCAGCGGCTCTGCAAGAAACCAAACTCACTAATCAATAGATAGAAAGAACCGAGTTTCAAAACAGCGGAGAGAAGAGAGAGTACGGGGCGGAGGGGAGCTCGGGAGAGGGGCTGGCCGCGCGGGTGCCGGAGCACGTGTGGACCGGCGGCGAGCTTGGCGGCGGCGGGAGAGGAGACGAGATAAAGTGGCATATTCGTAATTTATGGACACCTTTATGTCCCTTTTCAACAAAAAAAAAAGACCGGAGAAGATGATATTGGAGAGGTAAAGGAAGAAGAGCTGGGCCAGTAGCTCGGTAGGGCTGAGCATTGAGCCCAATTAGGATCGTTTAGAATGGAATTTTTTTTTTATCTCTGTGCTTTTATCTCTATATACTCCCTCGGTCCTCACCCCTCAGCTGAGTTTGTCCTAAATCAAATAATTTAAAATTTGATTAAACTTATAATAATTTAAAATTTGATTAAACTTATAAAAAATAGTTAGTATCTATCAGATATAAATTATGAAAATATAGTTAATGATTGATCTAATAATGGTCATTTCATAACAAAATCATTGTTGGTTTTTTATAAATTTGATAAAATTTGGAACAATTTGACTTATGATAAATCTAGAAAATATTATATCGTAGGATGGAGGGAGTACCTCTGTTTTTCCTAAGGTTTCTTCGTCCCTTGTAGGCTTTTATCTCTGGCAAGTCGTACGTCAAAGCATCTCAACTCGGTTTAATTCTTTTTTGCAAAAAAAAAGTAATATATACTCCCTCTGTATTTAAATATAAGCCACAGATGACTTTTTTTTCAAAAAACTTCAATCATTAGTCTTATTTAAAAGGTCTAACTAATAACATGCATGGCTACAAACAATGAAGTATTAGAAAAGGCTACAGCAAGATCAAAATAATCATTAATCAATATATTATTTTATTCTAGAAAAGGTGGGTATCTTTCTAATTTTAACTAAATTACTCATGAAGAAAAATAAATTATTTTTTATTTTAGAAATTTTTTTTTCAAAAAGCATAACTTTTACCTCCAGTCATTCTCGCTGGTTTTCTTATAATTTGATACTCCCTCCGTTTTAAATTATACATGTTTGACTTTTTCATGATCTTTGATGACTCGTCTGATTCAAAAAATTTATAAAAACATAAAAAGGTTAAAATTATACTCAAAATATCATGTGTTAAACTAAACCAAGGTAAAATAAATAATAATGATTTTTTTTGAAAAAATAACTGGTCAAATCCGATATGGAAAAAAGGTGAAATGATCTATAATTTAAAACAGAGAGAAATCTCTATTTAGCGTTGAGCTATGCACTTATGCTTGTGGCAGTGGAACGCACTTGCGGTGGTAGTTTTCTTTTCGGTACACCGTACTTGTTGTAACAATTTTTGGGAGCGATGGCTCTTGCCCACCAAATTGGTAAAGCCAGAGAGCTCTGCGCTTTTGAAACGCAGGATTTTTCTCCTTGAATCATGTGGTTTTCCTTGTGAAATCAAATTGTTTTCTTTATGAACTTTTTTTTATGTTCATAAAAAGACTTCATTTGGTTGTAGAATAGATGGTCATCGAAGACTATATATCCAATTGAAACCAACACGTCCCAAAAAAAAAGGCCAAGGAAACAAAAGGATCAGTTTCATGGGATCCAAAACACACACCACACAACAAAGAGGGGGAGTTCTTTGCATGTACCTACAAAAGACCTGTCGCCGCCCCTGCCGGGCCTACCTGCCAGTCCAAACCCCACAGGTCCGTACCCTACTAGTAGGCAAGAGAGGCAACCGCCCCGCGACTTTGGAGGTTCGAGTTGGAGACTTGGAGCGCCGCCGGCCGGGCAACCCGCGATCGATCTGCGGCGACGCGGTCTCCCCCACGTCGTCTCCGCTCCGCCCTAGCTGCCTAGGGCTTGGACTCCGTCGTCTCCTCCGTCCTCTCCCTCGTGTCGCGTCGCTCTCTCTCTCCAAGACCAAGGTACGATACGGGTACGGCCAACACCTCGATCGATATGATCGATGATCGTCGCCCTCCACCATGCTTATAACCTCGATGATCGATCCATCGTCGTCTCTCTATCTAGCTGCTGTTCTTCGCGCTGCAGTTTCCATTGCCCGGCGGCATGCTGCCGCGCGCGTGTGATAGTGGTTCAAAGCGCATGGTGTAGAGTGTTATTAGGATTTGGAAAAGTGAAACAATGTGTGTGTTTTTTACTTTTTTCTGATCGGTAATGTGCATATTGCGCTGGTGAACTGTGCATCGATTGATTCATTTCACGTGCTTCCTTTTTATTTACTAGCCACGGAAGGACAGAACCACTACAAGTTTTTTTTTTTTTTGTAATGTAATATATATAGTTGATAATATCCATCCTGTTATGGAATAGAATAACTGAATAAGGATTTGCCAGAGTCAAATTTTTCAATACATGACCTAATTTACTATAGGGAAAACACATACTAGTACGCTTAATTTCCAAATCTCAGACAAGTCATGCTTGAAGAAGATTGACTTGGTACACAAAATGAATATACTTTCACATTTTCGAATAATGGAGGGAGTAGGTTACGGGGGAAATTCACGTATGCATTCCATTCTTTATCAAATCGCCATAATACTGTAATACTGCTTGAAAGAAAAGGAAAAATGGAAGGACCATGTCTTTGCCCTTTTTTTGGGCATGCGTGTGGCAATGTGTGTTACTATCACACTGTCTGTTCTTTTTTTTTTTTTTTTGGGCCCTGGCATTTGCTAATCACACACTACTGGATGGTGAAACAACGTTGAAGTGTCCAGATAAGCACTAGTAAGCTTGACTGTTTTTTTTTTCAAGTTATTACCTGAAGGTTGAAGGAACGAAGCACAATTACGCCTTAGTACTAGTATTCCACTTAATTATTGACCGCAGCTGCCCCGTCCGTCACCTCAAATCCTCAATAACGCAATGTAGAAGAACTAGTAGATCATATTTTAGTTATGATTCATGCAGTACATTTTTGCGTGCACTATATTATTGGCATCTGTTATCATCTGTCGCTTCTTCAATTTGTTTCCTTCCTCACTTTTACAATTCTATTGCTAGAGCTTCACATTGTCTCGGTACAAATTGGTTGTTTTAATAAACCCCTTTCTATTTATAATGTTACATATATGTATATTTATTAGGTAGTTATATATACACAATGCTTGCGTCATAATAATAACATCGATATCAAAGTTATACTGAAGGGCCGGTACTGATCATGTTTCTGTCTAATCTTCCACAAATGACAGGTACAGCAATAGTAGCTGCACACCAAAGAGGTGGGCATGGATCAAACCTCACATGCCAACAAGGCGAATGACAGTGAAACGTACACCGACACCCCAGCATCATATGCTCTAGCAACGTACCACCACCAACCTGAACCACTGGAGACAGTGCTTCCATCTTCAGCCGGCGGCGCCACATTCTTTCCAGTTCCTCCTCCAGCCTCCCATGGCGGCGCAGATGCATCTTTATTCGCTGCCACCATTCATCAACCGCCGCTCTTGAACCCGCACGATATCGCGTTCTTGCACCTCCAGCAGCAGCAGCAACATGTGCCATCAGCATCGGTGCCTCCACCATCCACCGGCGCCGCCACCTTCGTCCTTCCAGCACAACCAGCCTCCCAGCAGCGCAGCGCTGCAGCCTACCCGCCAGTCGTCACCGCTCCGCCGCCGCTATCCAACCCGCACGAGATGGCGTTCCACCACCAGCAGCAGCAGCTGCAGGCCTTCTGGGCGGGGCAGCTGGCGGAGGCGGAGCAGGCGACGGAGCTCAAGGTCCACAGCCTCCCACTGGCGCGGATCAAGAAGATCATGAAAGCCGACGAGGACGTCAAGATGATCGCGGCCGAGGCGCCCGTGGTGTTCGCCAAGGCCTGCGAGATGTTCATCCTCGAGCTCACGCTGCGGGCGTGGCTCCACACCCAGGGCACCAAGCGCCGGACGCTGCAGCGCAGCGACGTCGACGCGGTGATCAACGCCACCGAGACCTACGATTTCCTCTTGGACGACGTCGCACCGGAGGACGAGCGGAAGGGGAACGGCGGCGGCGCCGTGGTGGCACCGCCGCCACCGCCGCCGCCAATGACGGCGACTACAGCCGTGCCGGTGCAAGTGCCGTCGTCCTATGCCTCGGGTCCGACAACGTCCTCCGCCCCTTTCGCAATGTATGCGAACATGCAGCCTGTCGCGTACATGTGGCCGCAGCCGGAGCATCAACACCACCAGGATTATTCTGAAGGTGGAGGAGCAACGGAGCAAGGATGAATGCCGTCCGTGGTGGTGGCTAGTTTGGTCTTGCAACATTTCATCGAGGTGGAACTACTTTACTACGGCTAGTATTTTAGTAGTTAGTACTTAGTAGTTAGTAGTATGTCTGTGTGGTGTGGATGGAATTTTTTTTTAAAAAAAATAGATATGTCCGTTTATGCTATTTTCTTCATTTTTTCAGTAATTTTAGGGATGTAAACTTCGTTACACCTTTTTTAAGGCCTCAATTTATCGGGTTTCAAAACACTATCCTTTGAAGTTGTTGTCTATGTGTTCCCTTCCTTCTGTTATACTATAGGTCTATTATTTTCGTGCCTATCGTTTGGAGTCGCAAAACACCAATCCCTGTGGACGGTGGCCCATGAACCTTGGATGAACACCAAAGTCACAATGCTTTATGTGTCCAAAGCAAGAAGTTTAATATTTCAGTCTCTACTTGGGAGCGAAGCTATAAGCAAGAAGGTAAAGTATTTCGGTCTTGGACTTGATGACATCGGGTTTATATATATTCGAAATAAATCCTGTGTTTAAACCCAAACATATGCTTCGACAAAGAAAAAATTATTTCACTGCAAGTTTTTTTTTTTTTTTTGCTTCGCCACTTGAACTGATATAGATAAATGTTGGCAACAGCTTCATTGTCAAGTGTTCTGTTCTCTCAGTTGAAATCTTGTTTGGTTCACCATGTAGAATCTCATGATGCTATTTTTAGGTATCATGATTGCTCAATTAATTTCTTAATTAACGAATAAGCTAGCTTATTACCCCAGCCATTGAGAGGTGGTGTGTTTCCTAATGATTCCCAATTTTAGCGAATATGTCAACAGGGGACACTACACAATCTAATGTTTTATTAATCGCCGACACACCATGAGAAAATATAGCTGACAAGTCAAATAAAAACTCCGGTTACATATAGAGAGGAGCTAATAAGCATCACATTCTCGATGGGCTGACAATTTCGAATCCACAGCTAGAAAATCATCAAATCAACATTCAACAGGCAACAAAACATAAGCACGACAGTTCAAACGATGTACCAAATCTGGGATTAGGGGAGGCAAGATCTAGCTAATGGCCTTAGTAAGGGTATACTACAAGTACACAAAAATTATCTGGTGGATTTCATTTCATTGAGGCAAGGCTTTGACCAAGAATTACTCGTTAACAATGTCATTATATGCTACAAAATCATAATCATAAGCAACCATTTTTAATACAAAACCAATGAGGAAATGATACCACTTTGTAATAAAAAAAGTTACTGGTCAAAGGGTTATCCAAGTTCCTAACAAACCAGAGAACAAAAAACATCTCCTGCCCCCGCGTCGCTCCGTCTAAGGGTGACGTGGGCGGAACCCCGCCGCCGCCGGCTCAACCCCTCGCCGCCAGCCCCTCCACGACCTCGCCGCCGCCCGAGCCCGCGGCCGGGAAGCCCACGCAGGGGCAAGGACGGCGGCGGCGGGGCCACCTGTCTCCTCTCCGCGGGTCATCTTCCTCAGGTGGTGCGCGTGCTGCTGGTACCCGCTTCGCCGGCGCCTCGCCGGAGGCCAGATCCGGTGACCCCTTGGCCGGATCCGGCGGGGACTGGTCCGGATCTCGCCTCTGGGCGGGCCGGCGGAGGGCGCCATCTCCCGGCTGCTTCTGCGACGCGACGTGACCCATGGGGGATGCGGCGCGCGGCGGGAGGCGTGGCCACCACGGCTCGGGGGTGCTCGCTCGCCCGCTTAGCCCGGTGGTGGCGGCCGACCTGGTCTGTCGGGGGGAGGAGAGTTCCTGGCGAAAGCCATCAATGGCGACTCCTGAGGGCGCCGTTCCACCTCCCTAGAGGCGTTGTTTTGGGTGCTCCTCTCCTCCTCGCCTTGGCCATCTTGGGGGTTCGCGCTGGCTGGTCGGCCAGCTGCGGAGCTCCGGTGGTTGGCAGCAGAGGAGTTGCCGCGAGTGGAGGCTCGTCGTCACGGTGCGGCGGCGGCAGTGGCATTGTCGTATGCGTGGGCATGGGCCCTGAAGGGTTGGAGCGTCGGTAGATGGCGGGAGGCGACAACGTGCGGCGACTTGGCCTTGGGATGGCGACTGCGGTGGCTACTTCTACAGCTCTTCGTCCATGGTGCCGTCGACCACCACTGCTCAGGTTTCAGCTGAGTCTTCGGAGGAAACTCTGCCTAGATACTTCTAGGCGGGCGGCGGCGGCGCTTCGGCGTCGTTCTCCTTCTTCAAGGCGTCGTTCAGAAGACCTCCAGCTTCCTGTTTATGTGGTCGTTGGCCAACGTGGGGGCTTTTCGTCACTCCTCTTGGCTCGGTGGTGATGGATCGGAGCTACTCCCAGCGTCTGTTTGCTCCTGGTGCTCGGCATTGTTGGACCAAGTGCGGAGGTGAAGAGTTGGAGCTGCTTCACGTGGGGTGCGTCGATGCTCAGCAACGATGGCGCACCTCGTTCTTCCTCCTTGTGTGCTGGTGCTTGTGTGTAGGCAGCGTCGAGGGGCTGCCGTTGTACGGGGAGTTTTAGGGTGGCTTTTCGCCGGTTCGACTGTGCGCTCTGTATAGGTTTTCGGTCCGGTTTCCCTTAAAACTAGGTCAATTCATTTTTTTCTTAATTGAAAGGCAGAGCTCCTGCCATTACGTTAAAAAAAAAAAGGTTCCTAACAAACCGAAATTCACCTGATCTTTCAAACGGAGCGATCAACTGCATCGCTGAACAATCAACATATGCCAGACGGTTGCATGATGTATGCAGCAGCAATGGTTGACCATTGGTGTCAGGCAAAACCCATTTGCCTTAATAATAAGGAGAAATGGGATTTGGATACTGCAAGCCTCGTGCAGCAAGCACCAACGGCAGAACCAGAAATTTCTGAGAAAGGCGCAAAACTAACTAATGAAGCTTAAAGCTTTCATCTAGGACTGATCATCATGTACAATGTTCATCTGCCCTACACAGCGCAGCAACTCAGAACTGCCCAGAACAAAAAGAATTGAACTGTTCATATATAGTATATCTGGCCTACATTCAGGAGGCTTTCATGAGGAACATTGAAGATCACACTGTTCTCCCTGCAGAGCTTCCTAAGGAAGGCGTACACATAATTCACAGCCACCTTCTTCAAGATCCCCGAGTCCCTGCGCGCCTGCACGATTGTGTTCCCAAGGATGTGCACGACACCAGCCTCCTTGCACCGGTTCAGGAACTCCAGCTCGTCTCCGAAAGTCTGGCTCGAGTACCTTGTCAGGCTGTTCCCTGTCAGGGGTGACTTGGCTGGGACAATGGAGTCCTGTGATGAGTAGCTAAGGTCACCAATGGAGCTCATTGTGTTGCCACCGGCATTTTCGGTGAGCAGCAATGATCTAGTGGATCTCTCAGCCTTCTGCTCCCTTATAGTGTAATCCTCGGAGTCGGTGTAGTCATCCATCATGCTCTCCAGTCTGACAAAGATCAAGAGCCTATCGAGGAGCATCTTCTCAAAGTCCTCATCTTTCTTGTGGATGTCCTTGTATCCGTACCTTGCCACACAACGGAACATGTGGTAATTTTTTGGCCCAATCCTCTTCATGATAAACCGTTCTTCGACCGGGACTGTATATACCGGGAGGTACTTGACACAAACTAAGACAACAACCGAATGGATTGCAGGGAGGTTCGTGATGAAATGAGAGAATATATGTGGGACGCCGCTTGCCAGCTCGGTGTACACAAAGCCTATCCCAGGGACTCTGACAAGGCCAAGGCTTGGCCCTAGTCCCAGAATCCAAGCCATAGAGACCTTGCTGTGCATCTCAAATTCATAACGCTTCACGGTGCAGAAATGCCAGACGTACATGACGATGAAGAAGGTTATCGCGATGACTAGTGGAACCCAGCCACCTTGATCCACTTTATTAATGCAGGCTGAGAAGTATGGGAGCTCAACCGTCAAGGAGAGCACAAGGAAGATGACAACAAGGATCCAGTGGCTCTTCCATACCAGTAGCATCACAGGGACCATGAGGAATGTTGTAACTAGCATAACAATTACCACTGCAGTGCCTGCTCAGAGGACATTACATGTAAATAAATATTATACTATGCATTAAACGCAAATTGCTTCCAGAAGGTTCAGCAAAAATTGCTTTAGAAACATAGCCCACTATTTAGATGTCTCTGAACAATATCATTCTTGTTTTCTGGTATAGTTATGACATTCAGCAGATGATGCTGGCACTGTTTGTTTTCTAGCACTGAAATTAACTACATGGTCTTGCTAGCTACCATCTATTTAGCACTAAGAAGTGAACTGATAGAAGATTAAAGTTTAGTGCACTGAAAGTACGATAGACACAGACTTCGTCCTTTTCAGTTATATATTCAAATATGCAAGGAAATAATAAAAAAGAAGTAAAGCTCACCATATGCATTTCCTATCTGGCTTTGATTCTTGAATCCAGCAGTTACAGCAATGCAAAGAATCATAAGTACCCAATTGATGTCAGGGATATAGATCTGCCCCAGAAATTTCTTTGAGGTGTGGACAACATTGACACGGGGGAAACAGCCTAGTGAAAGGGCTTGCTTTATTATCGAGTAAGTGGCAGATATGGTTGCTTGACTTGCAACTACTGCCGCAAGAGTTGCTATGATGAAGGCTGGCCAATATATGGCCTCTGCAGTGATAGAGCATCTCAACTTTAGTATAATGAAGGTCAAACAGCATTAACATACAGTAACAGTAGTGGGATAAGCACTATGCCAATTTGTGCATAGTGGACATAGTACAGTGGTATGGCTATTTACATATAAGATGAATCGACATCGTTTAGATTTCAGAAAGACCTGGAATGGAGCGATAGAAGGCATCAACTACATGATCCTTGTGGTCAATAATGTAAGCAGCCTGCCCAGTGTATGCAAGTAGAAGGCAAGGGAACACCACCAAGGTGAACGCAATCTGGACACAGACAGGATTAGTTCATTGAGCCATTATAATGATTCTTGGCTTTTTTGTTTTTGTTAACCACTCACCTGAATAGCCAATACAGGGAAGTGGCATAGATCAGCATACAATGCTTCAGTTCCTGGATAGAAAAGGGATATAAGTAATTCTGTTTCATCTTATAATTGACACAAAAGTTACAATTGAATTGTCAATGACCTGTGATGCTAAGCATGACCCCTCCAAGAGATGTCCAAATCTTAGACTTGCCTCGTCTGAAATAACGGAAGATGTAGACTGGATTATATGCTTTTAGAACGGAACTGTTGTATTTGTGTATGTTCACTACCCCAACGCTGCCAATTAGAATAAACCAAAGGAGCACTAAAGGTGCAAAGAGCCACCCAACTTTATCTGTCCCATAATGTTGCATGCAGAATAAGCCAATTAATATGACCACCGCAACAATTACAACCACATCTGCAAGATATGGAAGATATTACAACAAGCAGCATATGTAAGGTTATGCTCCTCACTAGATCAAGGAAAATGAAAAATGCAGCCCACCAGAGTTGAGAATAAGCATAGATATAACATACAGAAGAGAACAAAATACCTGTACTCATGTTCTGATTCTGAACTCTTATTCCACCTGATGCCGAAAGAACTGAATAATACATAAAAATACAGATTAGATCCTAGTTACTTTGGATTTATTCATAAACTAGGATTCTGAATACCTGATATAGCAGGAGTAAGGATCCCATCTCCAATGGCAGTACAGGTTCCAATGAGAACAAGGATAAGAAGGCAGTTCTTTTTATATGCATGTCCCTCGAGCCATCTTTTCACTTTTGCTGCAAGTGAATTCTCATCATAAGTTTGCCGACTATATGTTGTTAATTCTTCATCTGTCTTATGTTGGTTGGGTATAGTGCTGACCTTTGCATGCCGGCACAGTAGAGAATAAAGAGCAAATGTGCCACCTGCAGATAAGCAAGAAAAAGATTGGTTATTGTCTGAAAATGTGTAGAAACAAACTATACCAACTGCATGGGAAGTATTTCTTGTCTGAGCACAAAGTAAAATGAACTTAGAGCTTCACCTTCTACAGATTTAATAACTAGTAAAGTGATGTATAGCAATCATTCTGGCATCTCATATTTAAACCATGTTGATACTTGACAAAATCCATCACTAGAGGGATGTTTTGTCATGAAATTCTGTCAACCAAACCAAATAGTAAAATTGCAGAATCTCTGCCGAACTATCAGCTCATACTTTTGCAAATGTGTAAATGCAAACTATTGTTTGACAATAGCACTGATAATTCTTTCAATCGTCAAACACATCATAAAAGCCAGAGGGTAAAAAACAATGATGTTAAACCTCACCTTGACCGTTATCATTAGCTCGCAAGACGACAAAAACATACTTCATCAGAGGGATGAGAGTGAGCGTGTAAATGATCAAGGATAGAGCTCCAATAACATCCTCATCATCGTCAACACCATGTGGAAATATATTGTAGAAAACATACAGCGGCGATGTACCTAAGTCCCCAAATACTACGCCAAGGCTCTGAAATGCAAGTCGCAGCAACAAAATTGATGAAAATTTCTGCATAAACAAAATCAAAGATGAAGTTAGTTTCGTTGAGCTAAGAACACAATAAAGATCTGGCAATAAAAGACACATGGAACACAGGTATTGTTGCACTTTAAGATGAATGACAGAACAAGATGTAAGAATCTGAATATTGTTTCTGCAATAGGTAAAAAAAAAAAGTAACAGCACATCTTGCAGACAGTTCCTGCTACCCTTTATATTAAAATGGTCCCCTAAACAATCAATTGAATATTGTTTCATTCACAATTTCACGCCAAACTGTCAAAGGACCCCAATGTTTCTTTCAGATGCACACAAACTAAGATGATAGCTGCTCAGGGAAGCAAGCTTCCACGAAATAAACATCCAGAGTTGATTTGCAAGGATCAAAACCATACCTTTTCTCTGTACATGTTCTTCAGTTGACTGGCCTCCTCATCCATGGGCTGATCAAGGTTCTGATCCAGTTCCCACATGCTGCCCCGGTTAGTTGTCTCACAGTCTGACATCGACGCCATTAGCATCTCCTTCAATATTCAGGTCACAATCCCACCTCAAAGCCTCACAGCTGAGGGCTCCCCAACGGCCGAAAGTGACTTGACTTGCTGTTTGAATGAGCTGGAAATGGAATCGCTTAACTTCCCAAATAGAGCACCAGAAATCAAGCCACCAGAATGGGAGGCAGGAGCAACTCCTTAACCCTCTCACTGCAATTCCACCTCAAATCCGCACATCTGCGGCAGACAAGACCGTCAGGCACCTTGGTCTACACAAGCACCAAGCAGTAGATCTTCGAAGGGAAAATCAAGAGAACGGGTACAGATAACTCAAATCTGAATGCCACCTCAAGTATTCATAGAGAACTCGCGGTCAAGATCGAGTTCTTCCTCTCCGATTTCAGGAAGAACGGAATGGAAGCTCGGTCCAAGAGCTGGGAATCAAGCATCAAATTCCGGAGCGAGAATACCCGAATCAGAGCCAGAAACAGAGGAATCGCGACCACCGATCCGAAATTCTCCACCCCAATCAACCTGAAAAACTTCAGGCGGAGAGACGAACCTGGCCAGATTCCCTGAACCAAGAAAAACCCAATCTTTTACCCCCAAAACCCCGGCAAGATGAAGTTTTGATGGTACAGTTGCCACCTTTGGGGACAGGCAGCGATGTGGGCCGCCCACTCCAATTGTCAAAACCACAGTAATCCAGCAGACAGAAGGTCTAGGCACAGGAGAAATGATTTATCGTGTAGAGAGGGAGAGGGAGAGCAGGCTGCTGCTATCTGCACGTTCATAAAGGAGGGTGCAGGACGAGCAGCATATGGCTGGATGCCTCCTTGGACTGGACCTCAGACAGAGTCACAGGGGGGGGGGGGGGGGGGGGGGGTTGGTGGGTAGGTAGGTGAGGACGTGAGGTGCCCACGAGAATAATTTGGAATTGGAAATTTCAACTGAAGATGTCAACTGTAAAACTCATTGGAAATTCATTTGCATGTTGTTTTTTGAATCAAAGGGGAGGCAGCAAGTCAGGCTGTCTTTAGATCCAAAAAACTTCTCCCAAATTTCACTATGCAAAAAGAAGATTTTCCATCACACCAAAATACCGGCACATGCATGGAGTACTAAATGTAGATGAAATAAAAAATTAAATGCACAGTTTAGATGTATTTTGCGAGACGAATATTTTGAGCCTAGTTAGGCCATGATAGGATAATTTTTACCACAAACAAACGAAAAATGCTACAGTGTATTTTTCAGCGCTACACTGCATTTCACTCCTCAAAACTTTGGATCTAAACACAGCCTCTGTTGCTTTTGCAGGTCCTGCTGGTGCTGGTGCAGAGAATTAGCTGGCAGGGCACCACTAGTCCTGCTATTGTGTTCCTCCTAGGCTGTGTTTAGATCCAAAAAGTGAAGGCGAAAAGTAGGCGAAATCTGCCAAAATTTGGCCAAAAACATCACATCCGACATTGTAGCGCACTGTAGCACTTTTCGTTTGTTTGTGGTAAATATTGTCCTACCATGGCCTAACTAGGCTCAAAAGATTCGTCTCGCAAAGTACATCTAACTGTACAATTATTTTTTGATTTTATCTACGTTTAGTACTCCATACATGTGCCGGCATTTTTGATGTGATGGGAAATCTTCTTTTTACATAGTAGAATTTGAGGAAAAATTTGGATCTAAACACAGCGTTGTCACCCCCTTCTTGGTTTCAGACCTTGGGATCCAAACCTGTAAATAATTGATGGCATATCCATGGCCTCTATTTTTATATTAAATGGCACAGGACAACCGATTCATCCCTCTTTATGGCGCTACAAAATATGGCAGCGGCAAATACTTCTAAAGATTCATAATGATATTTCGAAATTTTTTTGCCAACCAATTAAGTGGATCTGAAAGTGTTTAAATGGACAAAAAATCTAGAACTCTGTAGGAAAACACACCAAGTAAAAAAAAAATGCGATGTAGCTTTCCCCCACAGAATATATGCTCAATCCTCATATAGTTCTTGGTGCAAAATGGCAAGCAAGTGAACCGTGCAAACCACGCAAAAGATCCGTTTCACCTCGTATGCACACAAACAACAAAGGTGGCACTGATCTGCACTCTACCACGCAAGAAACGCACGCATAGTTGGGAGTTGGGACAAAAAGGGCCCTGTTTAGATTCAAAATTTTCTCCCAAATTCCACTATGCAAAAAGAAAATTCTCCATCACATCAAAATGCCGGCACATGCATGGAGTACTAAATGTAGATGAAATAAAAAATTAATTGCACAGTTTAGATGTACTTTGCGAGACGAATCTTTTGAGCCTAGTTAGGCCATAGTAGGACAATATTTACCACAAACAAACGAAAAGTGCCACAGTGTATTTTTCAGCGCTACAGTGCATTTCAGTCTCAATTTCAGCGGATCTAAATACAGCCAAGGGCAAAACTGCCACCCCTTTTCCTGTTTGGCGCCATTGACAGCTCCAAGCAAAGCCACCATGGCCTACACTGGAAGCAAATCGTGTTCACCATCAGGTACAACTCCATTTAGGGTGACATCACAATCTTCCTAATTGGAGGCATGGAGCATTCATACAATCGTACAGATAAATTAAATATGGTACCATGACAAGGGCATGGAAGCTGCTAGTATGTGCAAGGTTAGGTAGGTCATGTGGTGATGTACGGGGATTTAGATGTAGTACTAGAATTCAGAATGGTTCTAAATACTCCTATAGGATAGCTATAGACCTATAGTGCACACTAGAAAGAAGAAAAAAAGATAAAACATGGGTAGAAACACATGTTTGGAAATTGCAATAAATAATAGTACATTAGCCAGCAGCAAGCAAGTGCACACCAGATTCTCTACTTGTTTATGATTTTCTTCATGGGAGCGGTTTAAAATTGTTGTTAATTACCTAAGTGAATCTAAACACAATTATTGAACTGCACAGGCTAATATGTGGACCAACAAAAAAGTACTCCCAAATACCAAGGAGTGAAATAGTCTCACAAACATATACTGTTCTCATAACTAATACTCGTCGCTTGATGGATTGGTATAAACAAGTGACAGATGGATGTAGGGTCTAAGACACCAATAGGACCTAGGTACAAGGTACTAGTAGTTGCTTACCTCAAACGTAATCCGTATTTTAATTAGGTGTGTTTGGAATTTTTTTTCACGTAGGAGTTAAAAAAAACAATTTCACAGAAAAAAATGTAGAAATAGAATTTTTTTTCTTCAATTCAAACATGCCCTTGATATTGTTGAAATATGTATTCTGTTCACTATACCTGCCCGGCGGCCACAGAATAAGAAGCGAGGAGGCCACGTGGATGCCCAGTCTCTGGACCCCACAGCCTGCTGGCCTTTTGTTTTCGTGGTACTCATGTTTCTAATCTGGATTAACCAGTAATGACTACGGATGAATATGCTGTCTAGATGCTGTCCACATGCAGTACTTACTACTACTAACACAAGTTGTGTATATATATATAACTAGTAAATGATTATGATATCTGCAGATCTTGTCCACAATACTTATCACCACTGCTAACAAGTTGAGAGCTACTCTAATAATATATACTCCTCCAAGATTAACATAATTAATAAGCTGCGTGACCATTGATGATGCTAGCCAAATCGCACCAAAAGAAAGAAGGAAAGGTTCTTTACTACTAGTGCAGACACACGGTGCAGTGTCACTGTCCTGTCCATCAAGTTTAGGAGAAAACTAATTACCACGTTGCCTGGACATATTTACAGGATCTATAGTTCTTAGTATATTCATTTTTTAAATCTTCTCTACACATGCACTCCGGGGACTGCTGGGGGCACTGCACTGCGCTATCCAATAGATCCACATATCTTATTAGCTTCTAGATAGAGTCATAGAGACCATATGCAGATGATGATGCCAGTAGTATATGTATAAGCAAAAAGGCGCACTAAAATTCTTGTTAAAAGACCATATGCAGATGATGATGCAAGAAGTATATTAGCAAAAGGCGCACTAAAAGGTCCTATATGATGCTCGGATGTGTGGAAAGAAATTTGGGTGACCTAATTCGGCAACTAAGGCACTAAACAAATTAACTTAGGTCCTACTTAAAATGCTCCGAGCATTACGATTCTAGGGCAACTAAGGCATTGAGATAACAGGTCCCGCTAGTTCCTTATCGATTCTGGGGCAGACCAAGAACTGGATTTGAGTTACATGTGTCATTATTATTGCCGATTTGTACAATTATAAAAAGATAAAGACTGTGTCAGCAAGGATTTGTTGGAGAAAAACAGTAATCTTGCTATGTTGCTTCCTTGACCTAATAATGCAATTAGAGAGTTCGTCAAATGCAAGCATGCTGGACAAAAGTTTCTTTGTCTAACAGCAATTAGGATATGCATGGACAAAAATAATAATACTTTTTGTTAGATTTTGGTGTAATGTCTGTGAGGTTGCACCTTGGGGAGTTTATATAGTGATCAACGTCTATGATAAGGATATATGCATTCCTAACCAACGAGAAAAGAATATGTGTGCATGGCTAAAGAAAACTAAACGTGAAGTTTAGTAGGGTAGTTCGTATCTCGATCTACTTGTGGAACCTGGCTCTTCAGGCACCCATAAGCCTTTTTGGCCCTAGGTATAACAAATTCGCATTGGGGGCACACTTGTCCAGTCTAATTATTGACTATAATATATTATTGTGGTGGAGACTATGGAATATCATCCTGTGCATATTTTTCAATAATGATGGCTACACAAATTAAAAACAGTCTTGTTTCTAAAACAAATGTGTGGGGTTCTATATATTTTTTGAAAAAGAAGATAATGTATCGACATAGAATATATTAATCTAAATAAATATTTCTGCACTACAGATTTCTCAAAACGGGGTGAGGGTGGTTATTGTGGAATAATTTCACTTATCATCAGGCACTTTAATTAGTTACAGTTGACAATTATGACCCATAGTGTGTAAACGTAGCCCAAGGCGGTGGGAGCCCATTTAATTATGTGGTAGTTATTTTAGTGAAATGTCACAACGACTAATCATTTATGTGGTCATCATCTTTGTCTATTTTTCACATATTGCTAATTCCTTTTTAATTATTTCAACTAATGCATTACATACAAGTATAAAAACATAAATATGTTGCAAGTGCCGGCCTGTTTGGTATCAAAATATTTTTTGCAGTTTTAAACCAATACCATAGTATTCCATAATATTGTGGTTTTGAAAATCAAAAGGTATTTGGTTAGCACCTGCAAAACTCTGTTTCAAATACCATGATTTACCCAAAACCACAATATTTTTGGAGTTTTGGATACTCCACTCAACACTCTGGAGTTTCCATCCCGAGCGCAGCTATCCTCGCTCCCGCGTCCCTTTCCCTCACTCTGCTTTTCCCCTCGAGTGTGTTTTCCCACCGCTGGCCGCGGCACGCCACCCACCGCCGGCCGCGCCACCACCACCCAGGCTTCCCCGCCGGATCCTGCCTCGTCCAGCGTCGCGTGTCCGGCCGTCGGCCCCGCAACCGCACGTGCCGTCGGCCTCGTCCGGCAGCGCGCCCCGCCGTCGGCCCCGCAACCGCACGTGCCTCGTCCGGCAACGTGCTCCGCCGCCGGCTTCGCCTCGTCCAACGCCGCCCGCACCGCACATCCCTCGCCGCGATGGTCTCCCACGGCGGCCTCTAGTGTCGCCCGCGCTCCTGCGGAGGCCCGACCCCTCCTCCACGGCTGGCCCCGGCGCTCGCGACGGCCCAAAATCGAGCGGAGGCGCGCCTCCCGCAACTAGGGAGAGAGCCATGCCACGGCCGTGCCCCGTGCCGCCGGGCTCGCCTCCCTCATCGTGCGTACCCTCCTACGTCGATGCCGCGACTCCGCGGCCGCTGACCCGCCGGCTCATCTCCGGCCGCGCCGCCACGACCTCCCGCGCCCACCGGAGCCGGGCCGCGCCGCCGCGCCCTCCCGCACTGGGGCCGCGCCGCCACGGCCTGCTCCGCCTCCCTGCGCTCGCCGGCTCCGCCTCCCCGCGCTCCACCTTCCCGCGCCGGATCCACGTGGGCGGCGGTGCCCAGAGACGCCGGCGGGCGGAGAAAGAATTGGGCGGGCCGTGCCCAGAGGCGCCGGTGAGCGGAGAGAAGGGGAGAATATGTAGTTTTGCCGGTGACGAATCCTTCGGCAAACACATTGCGGTTTCGACTGCAAATTTACCGTGGTATTGCAAAACCATAGTATTTGTATCATTGACTACTGAAAACCATAATATCTAAAAACCATAGTTTTTGAAACCTTTGGTACCAGGTGTTTGTTTTCACAAGAAGTCATTTTCATCCACATTTGTCTACTTTTCCACTATATATGTGCGCAAGTTGCTAGTTAGTCTGCCCGGCCCATTCATAAACCATGTTTTTATAATTTAATTTCTAGATGAGCTTTTGGCATCTACTTGGTCAAACATTTGACCCTGCTTAGCTAGGATATGCTAATGGCAGGTTAATAAAAATAATTAGGCTAGATACATACTGGGATTAGAAGTGGGAGGGCTATGCCAGAAGTCTCCGTCGTTGCGTGGCACGCATGTTGCATTCAAAACTAAATATGGATTTGATGCCTCGATTGATTATTACAACCACCGAGTTTATGAAACGACACATGTCATATATATCGCTGGCCAGGTCAGTCTTCTTCCGATCCTCCTGTTCTTTTCTACAGCGACGTCCTTGTAATCTTCTCGTTTGTAATTAATAGTCAGAAAACGCCACCAAACTTATTTAGTATCAGTATGATCGTTACATTTGTTATAAATCATTTTTTCGTTTGTTTCGTGGGTCCATGTACAGATGTACTTCACAGTTCACACCCACATTCAACATAATGAGGGCAGAAGTGTGCCGTAGGCGTTTCAGTTGGTCATTATCTATGCCAATCGGTACAAAACCAGAAGGCCAAATTTTGTCTGCCGGTTTCCATAAATCAATGCGCAAATATATCTCGCTTTAAGATTCAATAGTTAAAATCAACTCGACGACAACAGTTCTATGGTTAAAAATAGTTTATCATCCTCTTTTCTATCTCTTTTTTTTTTCTTTTGGGGTGGCCAACAACTCAATAAATCATATGAAGATTACACAGTGTTCGCCTAAACGGGCTAAACGGCCGTTTAAACGGCGTTTAAACGGTAAACGGGACTAATATGTGTTGTTTAGGGTGTAAACGGTCTATTAAACGGTTGACCGTTTAAACGGTCAAAAACGGTATTAAACGGCCTAAACGGTCTAAACGGAACAGAGTTAAACGTTATTAAACGGGCTAAACAGTCGTTTAATCAACTGTTTAGGTGAACACTGCCAAATTCACTTGAATTTTTTCATTCACAATTATAGTGTACATTATCTCATGCATACATAAATATGCAAATTTGATTTACTACATGTATAAATATGTATATTTATTTTTTATATGTATAAATGAGTATATTTACTATACTATATTTTTATCTTTAAGCATGAATATGCATATTTCGGTGCTACAGTACAAAACCGTTTTATTCCGTGTAACTTTAAACCGTTTAAACGTTAAACGAGGGGTGACCGACTGTTTACCGTTTAGCGTTTAGGATAACACTGAGATTACAGTTTTACAATGATTGGCATTAATGTGAGCCCTCCATTCAATAAGATCTAATGGTTTTAAAAATAGAAAGTACTAAACAAAAAATATTAATTAGTGAAAAAGTACTAAAAAGAGATGGGACCGGTACTAAAAAGGAGGTGGGACCAGTACCAAATTGAGGTGGGACCAGTATCAAAATATATTATCCTTGATGTTTTTATTTAATAATATAAATTTCAGATCATAATTCTAAAAATATTAACAGTACTTTTCGATTTTATGGAAAGTACCGACGATACTTTTCCATCATTCTAACGAGCTTCTGTGAAGATATTCAGGAATCAGACGGTTATTACAGTGACAAGTCCACACAAAACCATCCAGCCAACTATTGTTTTCAGCATCCTGGGGGGCGCTTGTGCTCGCGAACGGTTGGCAGGACTGGCATTTCTTGACAAAATGCAGGCAGCTGGCTACTTCGTTCTACTTGATCAGTACTAGTACAATTCTAGGCAGACTTCTTTTTCGAGAACGTACGTAATTCTAGACAGACCTCCGGTAGACCCATATTTGTTCTACTCTTTGTCCTATATGCTGTCATGATTATCTTTGGTTAAATTGACTTTTGGGCTAGTACTGTTTCCTGCTAGAATATCCTTTTTACTCGCTGACAGTGCTATTAGATTATCTAGTTATCTACTTGTGCTTTGGCGACTTGCCGAGTATCCCTAAATTAAATATGTAAGAAAGCCGTATAATTTAGGAATATCAGTAGACTTTTGTACTAAGAAAGCCGAATTAAATATGTTATCATTATATGCCGTACAATTGGCTGCAAATTGATGTACTTAGACTATGTGCAGTGGATTGGGTAAATGGATTGCCTATACACTGTAGCGACACTGTTCATAGAGAGGGAGTTAGGTGGAATAGTAGATACACAATCCATTTACACATCCTGCTGCACATAGTCTTATATACAGGAAATATGCGAAGTACTGATTGTTGCTTAAACTATTAAAAGTGTTCTGACGCATGTGGTAAAATATAGTACAGTAATGATCAATGCTGTATAGTTTAGAACAAAAAGTCCCATTTGAAATTAGAACCAAATCTGGCTTTTGCCATTGTTTCCACCGAATATGTTATACCGCCTACTTCCTATAAGGAGTGTAAATTTAATTTTTTTAAATAGATTGCTAAGGTTAGTTAATTGACACATTGTCCCTCTGTTCCATTTGTTGTGGCGAATTGCATGGAGCTACGTAGATTTGCATTCTTTGTGAGGAAATTTTCAAATGATAAATTAACACTCTTCATGGACATAGAGTAATAAAAAATAAACTGATGAAAATCATATAAAATTAAAAAGATTAATTTTTATAGCGTAATAAATCTTACATTATTAATAAAAACTTAGCACATTATTAAATAAACGAAAAATAATAAATTTTTACTATGAAACTACCGTCAAATTTAAATTTTGGTCCTTGGACTAAAATGTCAGATATATTTGACCATCCAGTTATATTGAAATCAGGTAACTTTAGTTCTCTAGTTGTTTTAAATATGGATTTATTTATTGCAAAATATAAAACAATTATGTTTAATATCAAAAATTCATAAATAATTTATTTAAACTTCAAAAAATGATATTAGTACTAGTTTTTCTAAAAATGTAATCTATCTTGGTGCTATGTTTGGAGTTATTTTTATATTATTTCTGCAGCTCCTAGTGTTTTATTGAATATGGATGTCAAATTTGGTATCATTTTGGTTGCTTGGAAGCATCAGAATGCTTGTGTGTTCGAAGGAAAAAGGCATTGTGTTCAAACCGTTTTGCAAGCCATGGCTAATGAATATACTCTTTGGAGTGTGGTGGGAGCCTATGCCCTTCGGGGATACTCACTTGCCAACTCATTTATGGGGATTAGCCTGGTTTGCTAGTAATACTGTGGTGGTGTGTGTTTAGAACCTAATCTGCCTTGTACACGGTTGACTTTTCAGTCGCTCCGCTTTGTTTTTTTGTCACTTAATGAAATGACCCGCAGCTCTCCTGGGACATTCTAAAAAAATTGGTAACATTATATGCCATGAAATTTGAAAATTGCTAGAGACCAAAATTATGTGGTCAAAGATATCCAATTTTTGAGTTCAAGAACCAAAACTAAACTTTGAAAATAATTGGTGGTTGACAAAATACCCACCGGTATTGGTACCTCTCGCATTAATTTTTTAGTGACAATTACTCCTAAGTTTTTATATATTTTTATACTTTTAAAATAATTTTTATGTGTTGCTGTACATTTTGATATTTATTGTTTAGTGCTTTCTATTTGCTTAGTACTTTCTATTTTTAAACTGCTAGATATCGCTCAATGAACGGCTATTTGTTTTTCAACCACCGTAAAACTTGTGTAATTGATATGTTTAAAAATGGACCTGTTTCTTAAATAAAAATACTGTAATCAATAGAGCACATGGGAGAAAAGGTGGGGAGATTTTCCTTCTGTATAATCTATCTAAGAGCGGTAGTATGTACCCATGACGAGATCGATCATCTGACGTCACAGTTGTTTGAAGTGTGCGTATAATGGCTGTAGCTAGCGGATCCCAGCCAGGTCATTGGAATGCTTCCACTTTCTTCTGCCTGAGTTTCTGGGAGAAGAGGAAACTCTCAACTTTCTTTTGCCTGCTTCCGAGTGAAGGCATGTCATATGCAGAACCACACAAACACAAGGTAGGTGCAGATTTTGCTTCAGTCATCAGTTCGTACTACATGTGTCTGTATCTGGGATGAGCAATTAAACTTCTGTATGTGCGAACTGCGAAGCATGGGCAGATCAAGCGCGTATTTTATTTTGTCTGACATCGAGAGATTCTTGTACTAATAAATAAATTTCAAGCTAATAATAAAAGTGCATCTCTTCAGTGATACGGTGTTTAACACAAACGGTGTCTATCAACAGTTTAAAGATTTTAGATGCACATAGCTTATGACAGTTGTTCACTCTTCATGCAGAAGCAAGGAATAAAGAAATGCAGAAGCATTTACACTAATACCTGGCACAGCATTCTTCATCTCTGATCTTTGGTAAGGTAAGCACAGGCACTGCAGTACTGCAGTAGCTTGCAATCGATTGAAAAATGTTCAGTTCGTCTGGTGTTCAGCTACTCCACCTTTTCTTTACCTTCCCTGCATCTGTTGAAATCATGATTACTGATTTTCACTGACACAGTAATCTATATTGTGCTGACCTGCCCATTTTTTCATAAGAGTTTTGCAGAAGGATGGAGGAAATGAAGGGGTATTATTCACACGACTACATTGCACATTCTTCATCTTTTTTTTTTTTTTTTTGATAAAATGCATATGCTTCATCTTTGTCAAGCTCAGTAGAGGGCGCTAGGTTGCGTAGGTGCACATATTCTTCTGGATCAGGTGGCCCACGTTGCAGTGACTAGGTGCACGCGCACGTGGCTCCGGCGTGGCAATAATGTGTTTTGAATGCAGAGGTCCATCTCAGCCCGGGTATATTCTGCCGCATATTCTTTTGGCTATTCCAGGTCCAGTTAATCACATTGACGACTGTGGACCTCTAGAACAAAATAGCAGGGAGGCTGTGCACAAAGAGCATTCTTATACCACATGAATCGCCATACCAGTGGCACCACAACTCTTCAAAGAATGCACCACCTGAGATAGACTTGCATGCATGGAGTTCCGATCCTTCCTGCTTAATGTGATTGCTTCCGATTCTAAATCATACAGCTCATTTGATTTAACCAATAATATAACATCAAACCTCAGACCACTACAAGAATTTCGAAGATTTTCGGGAGCTACAGGGAGCCGAAAATAAACTAACTATTTTCGGCGGTTTTTGGCCGCCGAAAATTTCCTGCTTTCCTGTAGTGGACTAAGATGCACTAAAAGAACCATCTTACCTTACTGTTATTACTAATTCAAAGCTACAAATGATGTGTTTACTTATAGACATGTTAGGAAAAGTCCACAAAAACTCTCACAAAAATTAAAAACATATAGTCATTACTATTATTAAACTGAAGGCTTCAAATTTTAAGACGCGTAATTGAAAAACAAAAATCTTAAAAAAAATATACACCAAGACATCTATCCAGCAGCATCTAAACAATAATAGTAATGACCAATTTTTATGCCATTACAGAATATAATTTAAAATAACATCATAAATTTGATATAAATTACACACCATACCATTGATGAAAGATAATTACCCCTAAATTTGCATATAAATTACCCACCGTACAAAAGGGCCATCCTATCCCTCATAAATCAGTCCTTGTGCAAAAGAAATCAAGCAAGATGTATCAACTTATACAAGCAATTTGTGGTTGTGCTGTTAGCCGTAGATAAATGGTGCACATATACTTACAAAATTAGGAATTCCTGATTAGGATTGATCACCACTGTTCAGGTGCGGATTTAGTTTTTTCTTGAACCCCTATCAATTTGTTCGGCAAAATTTACTACCCGACGGCCCAAGTCACCAAGTCTGGAACCCTTGTGGGCTTGTGGCTTGTGCCCAGGACGGACCGCTTGCGTCACCTCCCGGTCGTCGCCATCAGTGTTAGGAACATGAGTTGGGCCATCAGCTAATGCGCCATGGGCCGTGACTATTGGGTGATCAGCTGAGTAGAATACAAAGGAAGAAACGAGCATCACATGGGAGGGGGAACATTCAGAACAGAATAGTCCTCTTTATCCTTGCGTCGTCTTCCTCGTCTTCCTAGCTCTCCTTACTTCTCATGCAGTTCGGCTTCCTCCCTCAACAAGCAGTTCAACCTTTTTTATTTCCCTCTCCATGATCCTCCTGATGTACTGTTTCTGATATACTCCCAACCTCTATTCCTCTACTGTATCAGTTCCATAACTCACTGCTTGTGTGTGTTGGTTAAGGGAGTTGTGAGATTTGGGGTGCTAACATGATGTTATCTACAATATTCTTGTTCTAAATTTTGATTCACATTATCTTTGTTATCCGTTTTAAGTATCTAATACATACTGTATTTTTTTTCATTCTTGTAGCAGATTCTACCGGGATTAGGAACAACTGATGGAGAAGAACGAAGATGCCGCCTTGTAATGGCTCTTCTCATATGTTTTCTATTTTTTAATGTACCTTTTGAACTATATTTTTTTCTGACATGTTTTGTCACAACTTCATCATAACTTGGCCTGGGCCTTCGGTGAATTCTGGCTCCGCCATTGCCACAATTTACTGTATTTGACTAACCAGAAATCCTCTACTAAATTGCAACACAAGGCTTTGCTCAAGCTGATAATGAGGGCGACAGAGGTTATACTTTGCATCAAGGCATCATCTGATATAAGGGGATCGGAGAATATGGGTGGGAACAATGTCTTGGCTTAGAGGCATATTTTGCAGGCTTTCACATCATAGTGTGCTGAGGGTTACTCGGTGCTACTTATCACAGTGTCAAAACTTTGCTTGCTTGGCCTCAATTGAAAGAGGTGGTTAGAGAATATGGACACATGCCAAGTTTGTCAACTGAAAAAAAGGTCAATCGCAACTATTAAAAGCCAAAGGGAATACATATGTTACTATAAATTCGGGGGCCCAAGGAATCATAGTACAACACAAGACAAGACGTAGGATCACAACTTTCACCAAATAGTATAAGGAAAATATTATTTGCAAGATAGGACTATATCAAAACAAAGTCAGCATACAGCAACCCAGCACCCCTGTGCCATTTAAAGTAGCAACGAAATGAACATACGTAAAGTTTACAACATCTCAATCAAAGGATCTCATCCTTTGTTAGACTTGAGCATAGTTAAGATACCGACAACTGAATCTATGATACCGAGAATTACGGTGATGGCGGAGAACACGGCGACGATTTTTCCCTTGTTCTCCTTAGCATAATCCTTAGCCTTGAACAGAAACTCCCTCCCCCCTGTAACCGTCAATCTCTTTCGTGATGCGGGCATAGGGCGATCGATGCGGCATTAGTTTCGGCAGGCACCTCCGAAGGCTGGTGAAGAATTCCAGCGCGTCCCTGTTGACGATGCCTGCTCCTTGCAGAAGTTATACTCTGCTTGCAGCTGTTGCACATCCTCCTCCTTTTGCACCAACATGGCGAGGAGGAGGAGGTACGAACAGACAGAGTCTTCTTCTTGGACATCTTGTTGGAAACGTGAGGTGATGCAGAGCTCTAGGGCTGCCATGTTGATGAGAAAGGTTGCACGGTCGTCGTCGAGGGCCAGCGACACCATGGAGAAGATACCTTTCTGGTCGAGGCCCATGTGGATGAGCTCCGTTGTTGCTTGGTTGGCTGTGAGAGTGATGCCGAATTTCTTAAGATCACTAAGAGAATACGAGGAGGAGGAGGAGGCTCTGCCTTAAGTGGGGGGCTTCCGCTCAGCAGCAGTATTGCTGGTTATTCTTCCTACAATGTAGGACCGCAAGAGGCCAAGGAGATGTGGTGGCTTGCAGCTATAATCCAAGACAAAAGTGCTTTGCTTTTGGAGCTGCTGATCACCGCCTTGCAGGTAGGCTTTCCATGGAGCAAGGAACTCATCCAACAGCGTAGGCTTGAACCCCATGCTTAGGACGGCCTCCACCACCTGCCAGGGGAGTTGGTTCTCAAGCAGGAGGACATCATGTTCGACGGCATTGTGGTGGGAGTGGAAGAAGCCCTCCAACGACGGCTCTACCTTCTGCCGATGACCATCCGTTTTCCAAAACATGTACTGCACCAGGAAGCAGGCATCATAAAACATCATAGGTCGGAATTCATGGTGGCTGATACCCACCACATCGTCGTCCCTGTCGTAGAGGCCTTGAGCATCAGCTACGACACGGACGACTCCGTCGTACATGTCCCTAACCGAAGGCAGCCAGGTGCTTCTTCTTTTCGGCTTCCATCGTGTAGCCGTAGGCAGCCAGGTGCTTCTTCTTTTCGGCTCCCATGAGGCAGTCTTGGCCGCGGTGGTAAGGACCGATGGCCACCATCTTTGGAACGGTATACCGCTCACGAAGATCCTTACTATCATCAAGGATGGCTTGTGGGCACCTATGGATCTTTGTTTTTATCATGTCCTTATTATCATTCTTTGGCTTTGCTGCTTTCAAACCGGCATAGACACTCCTTTCCAAACTTTTTATCTCATCTAGAAACTCTTGTACTACATCTTTGTCAGTCGGGCCACTTTGTGTCGGTGTGGCAGATGCAAGTTCAACTAGGCGCCAGCTGCTAGAGCTACCTAGTTTCTCAATCGGATCTTTCGGTGTGGTGGGCTTGGGTGTGGCTGGTTTCTCAATCGGATCTTTCGGTGTGAGCTTGGGTGTGGCTGTGGCTGTTGAAGGTTCAACGTGCTGCCTGCTGCTAGAGCTACTTAGTTTCTCATTGGGATCTTTTGGTGTGGGCTTGGGTTTGGCTGTTGAAGGTTCAATGTGGTGCCTGCTGGTAGAGCTACTTAGTTTATCAATCGGATCTTTCGGTGTGGGCCTAGGTGTGGCTATGGCTGCGGATTTTGAAGGTTCAGCATGCTGCCTCCTGCTGCTAGAGCTACTTAGTTTCTCAATCGGATCTTTCGGTGTGGGCTTGGGTTTGGCTGTTGAAGGTTCAACATGCTGCCTGCTGTCAGAGGTACTTAGGGCCCGTTTGGTAGAGCTCTGCTCCCTGATTCTCCAGCTGCGGGAGCTGATTCTCAAGTGGAGTGATTCCGAGTGATTTTTTGTAGGAGTGAATCAGTTTGACGAATTGTGTTTGGCTGTGTCTTTTGTGTGGAGTGATTCCTAAAAAAGAATATCACCCCGCTCCATTTCCGACGCGGCCTCGCCCATCTCCGCCACCGCATCGGCCCCGCTCCTCTCCGCCACCGCGTCGGCCCTGCCGGTCTTCCTCCCGCCGGTGCGTGCGGCCCTGCCGCTCCTCCTCCCCGCCGACGCGCACTGCCCAATCGCTCCTCCTCCTCGGGCCGATGCGCATGGCCCCGCCGCTCCTCCTCCTCGGGCCGATGCGCGCGGCCCCTAGGCCGGCGCGAATCGAGCCCAGGCCGATGGAGGCGAGGGTGACCTGGTGGGAGGAGGGGAGGGAGTGCCGGCGGCGGGAGGCGACGGCGGGCAGAGGCGAGGGCGACCTGGTGGGAGAAGGCGATGGCGCGCCGGCGGGCGGAGTCGACGGCGCGCCGGCGGGCGAGGACGGCGCGGAGCGGAGTCGAGGGAACCCGCTTCCCTCGCGCGTGAAGGAATGACGGAGCGATTCGCCCCGCTCCCGCACGGGAGTGATTCTAACTTTTACCCGTTTGGCAGCCCGTCCCGGATTCACTCCGTGGAATCCCGGAGCGGAGCCCTGCCAAACGCCCCCTTAGTTTCTCAATCGGATCTTTCGGTGTGAGCTTGAGTGTGGCTGTGGCTGTGGCTGTTGAAGGTTCAGCATGGTGCATGCTGCTAGAGCTTGTTGCTTCCTCAGTTGGATCATTTTTTGTGGATATTGGTGTGGCTGCTGTCGTGGTAGGTTCAGCCTTCTGCCTGCCGCTAGAGCCGCCATCTGCTGCTTTCTCAATCGAATTATTTTGTGTGGGTTGTCCGCCCCTAGAGCTTGTTGCTTCCTTAATGGGAACTCTCTGTTTGGGTCTGGCTTCTACAGATTCAGCCTGCTTCAAGCTGGTAGACCTAGATGATTTCTCAGTTGGAGGATCATTCTGTGTAGGTCTGGCTGCTGCAGATTCAACCGTTTGGCCCCAGCCGCTAGAGCTAGCTGTTTTCTCAATCAGATCATTATGTGTGAGTGCGGCTTTGGACTCTATAGATTCTACCCTCCTGCCGATAGAGCTAGTTGCTTTCCCAGTCGGATCATTCTGTGTGGTTCCACCCGTAGTGGGTGTTGCTCGTTTCATATCCTCTGATCCAATAGGCCAGTTGAAACTATCTGCCGCAACAAGTACGATAAACAAAAAAATTGCTTTAAAAACTACTACATTAATTACAAAAGAACTGCATAATATAAGAGTGAAAAAACACAATGACTGACCTTGGCAAATAGAAGAAGAAACAGGCAGGGAAGTCAGAAAGCATTTGAAGGTGGTCACCTTATTCCTCAACTTCGGTTGCACAGGGGTCTGTCTGCTTGATTGATCAGCAGGCAATTAGCGGGGAATTGAAAGCAAGCTAGCAGGGAACAAAAGTGCAGCAGAGGTATGTATATAACTATATATATGTATTACAGATATGGATTATTGCTTGTATGCGAAGAAATCCAAAGCCTGCAATACACTGGAAGCATCGAGTGTGCTTTACAACTCCACTTTAACTTGTGGATATGTTCAGAGAATAATATAGGAAGATTAAAGTGTCAAGGAATTCGAATTCCAAAGGCATGCCGCATGCCTGGGTTTTGCTACCTTACTTCAAACTAAACCTCTCAAGGTGGCCAAGTGGAGGACAGACGGGCCGACCTGATCGAGCACAACACAAACAGGCAGAAACTATCTTACCTTACTATTGTTACTAAATCAAAGCTTCAAAAATGATTCATTTACTTAGAGACATGTTAGAGAAAAATCTGCAAAAACTCACAAAAATTTATAAACATCTTTTTATTACTGTATACTATTACTAATCCAAGGCTTCAAATGAAGCACTATTTAAAATTTTACAAAAACCATAAACACTAAGGCCCCCTTTGGAACACGGGAAAATTGTTCTATTCCTGCATTTTTTCTGTGAAATTTCTACACGATTTCTGCGAAAATCCTGCGTTCCAAAAGGGGCCTAAGCCATGTATCCAGTAACATCTAAACAATAATAATAATAACCAATTTTATGCCATTATAAAATATAATTTAAAATAACATGCTAAATTTATATATAAATTATCCACCATTTTTAATATTACTCCTAAGTTTATATATAAACTAATAGGTGTATGTATGGATGCCATTACCATATAAAATGGATTAAGAGATTAATAAATAGTCTTAGTGGATGGTGATGTCGCTTTTAGTTTAGTGGACTCATAGATGATATAGATAGCTTGCATACTGAGAGAAAAGAATTAAAGATTGCTAGAAGCTCCATTTATATAGGCTAGATGGATTTCATCGGGTTATCCGTAGAGCATAGGGAGGAGGACGTGACAGAGGCTCCGTTTTTTTGTCTCGCCTGCTGCTGCGCGTTGCGGCTGCGGCTTCCGCGCCGTCGCTTGGCTACGGTGGGTCAAGCTGCCGCGCCGTTAATTAGCTAACGGCAGCCGCACTGCGCCGCACGGAGCCAGAAATGCTCCCAACCAACCAAGAAAGGTCCCAGAAAAACTTAAAAAAGAATAAGAAGACGAAGGCTGGTGGGCTGAGCATCCTACATGAGCCGCACCCGTAGAATGGCCTAGGCCCAATGGCCCGCGCCATACCTTTGCCGGCCCACGGCCCACCCCGTGCTCCGTCATCTCTGTCGCCCAGCCGGCTGCCGCTGCGCCGCCGTGCTAGCCTTGCGCCCCCCTCCCGCCACGCCGCCACCGGCCGCCCTCGAGGGCTCGCGTTGGCCCCAGCCGGTCGGCCGGGCCCCCCACTCTTGTTCGGCACCCAGCTACTTTGAGGCGTCGCCGGAATGTCGGCCGTGACGGAGGACGGCGACCGGCCCGCGTCCGCCGCGGAGGCGGGGGAGCGCTGCCGCGACGCGGACGAGGATCTCGAGGAGGAGGAGGAGGAGGACGGGTTCGAGTTCGGTGACGCCGAGGAGGCGATGCAGTGCGTGGAGATGGCGGAGCGCAGCACCGCCGGGGTGCTGCGCGCCCACGCGCAGGACTACGAGGCGCTCGCGGCGCGCAAGCGCAAGGCCCTGGCAGAGGAGCAGCCCCAGAGGTGCGGCGTTTTTCTCACCCCATGTTGCTTTGATTGCATCTACCAGTACTCAAAACACTTTTTTAATCTGTTTATTAGACGTGCTGGCAAACGCAATTTAGTTGCTCATTTATGTCTTATGCAGTTCAGCTTATATGTGTGATTAAATGCAACTTGCTACCAGTCGCACCAACCTGATTGCCTGACCAGTTTCGTGGTGTAGTAGATTTGCTAAGCTTGAGTTTTGGTTTTGTGGTAATTGTTGTCTATGTCGATGCTTATAACTGCTTCAGTTGTTCGTTTTTTTTTGTGAACTCTCCTGACCTCTTGGTGCCCTTGGAAGTACTTCTATTTTTGTGTCCCACATGTTGTTTTGGAAGTTCAGTTACAAGAAAGTAAGAAACTGTGTTTACAGTAGATAATGTTCGAGAACTCTTTGGTCATATTCCAGGGAGGAGGCTTCAAAGAGGCCAAGGCAGGGTGAACTTTCAGAGGCGGAAGCAGCAACCATGTTCGACCAATTAATGGAAGGGTTTGGTCTTCGGCGCAAAAGAAGGTCCAAAGATGTATGCTGCTCCGTTCCTTAAGTTCATTGCACAAATTCTGCGTAGAATAGTCTCTTGTGATATTGTCTGCATGAGAAAACAGATAAAGTGTGTTTTCCATAAATCTTTTGGAAATGAAGTATGTACTATTACACCAAAGCTCTCTTCGAGGAGACTGTAGAATTCCGTGGTGCATGCCAGCATCATTTATGGTCTGTAATGGGAGCTTTCAATGTGTTTCCCCCTTTTTTTTTGCACTGGGAAGTATCATTAGCATTTTGGTATCTTGAACTTAGAATTGGATGAGACCTGATTATATATTTTTCATGTGGCATTCTTTTTCTGTTGAGCCAAGTATATTTCCTTTCATTTGAGTGTAGATTAGCTTTTCCAATCTCTTTGCAGAAACTGTTTTCATAATAATCGGGGAAAGAGTTTTTATGTGGATTAATAGCAATTGGTGTGTATTTTGTTGGATGAAGTTGATTTATTTTTTATCTGTCATATTTGATAGCATTAACAAAGGGTACTTTTTCTTGTTTTGTTTCATTTTCATCAGGGCAAGAAAAGGGGAAGAAAGAAAGGAACAAAGAACAAGGGCAGCCCTGAAGTTATTAAAAAGTTGGGTGATGCTACTCTACTTTTTGCTGAAGAAAAATTTAATGAGGTCTAATCTCTAACTTTCCTATGACTGCCTGTTGCTTGCATACCAGGTCTTTTCCCTTCAAAAGACACATACTTGTTGACAAGTTATTTGATGCATAGGTTGTTTTATATTACATACCCAATTCAATTCTTGTTTCTACTGGCAAAATCATGGTTCTTACTTGTTTGCATGCTTATTTAGCCCGGGGGGGGGGGGGGGGGGGGAGCTTCTTCCCCTAAAAATTAATAAGTTAAATGATAGATAACTGTTAAGCTCGATGTTTTGTTCATTTGTGCAAGATAACTGCTGTCTTGATGGACCTATGATGAATGATATGCTTATAGCTATTTATTGTGTCTGTTAATTTAATTAACGCAAATGTTTCACACTGCCTATACACCCAACCTTCCAGCAATTACCAAATGTTATTATTTGTACCTCAGTAGCTCACACCTAGATTTTGGTTCTTAAACAACAGAGGGTGACAAGTGGATTCTCTTGTAAGCCTTGTTAACAGAACAGCATCATTGTATGGTGTATTTACCATTTTGCCTTTGAGATTAATTAAACCCAGTGATCTGTCGGTTGTTCCATAGGAGTTGAACTCTTTTTTGTACAACCTTACTACCATGGCAATTGAGATTTGAGACATACAAAATGACGTCTGTAAAGTTTTGATTATTGAATAACTCATATCTACATATTTCTGGATTGCCAATAATAGTGGTTGTCTGCTTGAGGTTCCATGAAACTCTAGTTGCAATCATCTCTGTATTGATTATCTGTAGTTGCTTCTTTTATCCCACTCCCTGCCAAACTGTGGCATGACCGCATGACTCGGTCTTGCCGTTTGGGTCCTTGCAATTTTGGTGTTCTCTCGTCATGCCCATTTGATAAATATGTGTCATCTCCATCTGGTTCTGCGTTGTTTTTACACCCGACCTGATTCAGATTATTTTTGTGGACCCAATGATTGCGCATACCATAGCAATGTGGGATTTTATGACAATTTAATTGCATTTTTGTTTTTGATCTTTGAATTTGTCTGACAATATCATTGTGTTGGTGTCTTCTATTACAGGCAATTCCTATACTACATGAAATTATACGGATAGCGCCAAATTTGCCAAATTCATATTATCTACTCGGTAGCATTTATAATGAGACTGGTGAACTTGATAAAGCCATAAACTTCTTGATGCTTGCTGCATACGTCTCCCCAAAGGACGCATCTCTGTGGAAGAAACTCATTCCCTTGGCAAAGTGAGTTTACCACTCCCTCGGTTCCAAATTATAGTTCACTTTGGCTTTGTCCTAAGTCAAACATTTTTAGCTTTGACCAAGCTTTTAGAAGAAAACACAAACATCTGTAACTTCAAATTAGTCCCATTATATCCCTCATGAAATATGTTTAATATTTCATTTATTTGGTAGTGTAGATATTAATATACTTTTCTTAAAACTCTGTGAAAGTTAAAGAGGTTTGACTTAGACACAGCCAAAGTGAACTATAATTTAGAACGTAGGAATTGCTACTTTCCTTCGATGTTTCTTTCGATAAAAATATTGATTTGTAATGCTGAATTTTACATCATAATTTTCTATGAAAAAAATCTTGCATATATAGCTTGAATGAGGTGATATTTTACCATACTGTAATAATGTATACTGTTGCTGAATGATCGGAACTTCTTTTTATGCGATTGGTTTCAGATTATTTATTGCAATATGACCTTTGCCTAACAACATGATGTTTGTTAAGTGAGCAACAACCATCAGTATCCCCTTTCTGAAATACAGATTTGGAGTGATGGGAAGACACATGGATTGTTTGACATGGTTAATTGCTTTTCCTGGAGATATTTTAAATAAAATAGAGAATGACTCATTGACTTCTTTGTTACAGGAAAAAAGAGGACGCTTCTCTGGCAAGACACTGCATTTTAAAAGCAATGAGAGCAGATCCAGAAGATGTAGATCTGAAGTATCTTTGTGGTGATATGTATCGCAATCTTCATAACTATCAGAAAGCTGCAGAGATATATGAGCAGATAGTTAGAATTTATCCTTCCAATATTGCTGTTCGTAAAATATCAGCACAGGTATACTGTAGTGGCAGTTTTTTGCGGTTATTACTTGAAACGAAAAGTATTGTTAGTGGTTTAGTGTACCACTACCACACAGGTAATTGGCACCGTGTAGGCGTGTACCAATCTAGACATGTTGCAAGAGTAACATGTTGAAAGAAGTTGGTCAAAGTTTTCTTAAAGAGCACATTATATATTCCAGTGCCAATTTGCCAATTCGCCCAGCTTGTAGTTCTTACACACGAACTAGGACGAGAACTGAACTAGCGTGCTTTGACATTCCAACCAAAGACCAGTTCAGTCCTGAAATTTTTATTGAATGTGTACTCCTCAATGCTCAATTTTCAACCTTATGTTCACTTGATTCTGGAAACTCCTGAATTCAAAACGCATAAAGAAAATGCTGCTTTTGTTTTGAACATATTCTAGTGGAATTTGAAATAACTGGCCTGGTTCCAATCCATGGGTGGTTTGGTTCTGCAAATCTTGAACTGTGCACTTTTTAATCCCTGAAGTGTGAATGTAATATTTTTGTGTTATCTTAATGAGTTGATTTTGGGCTACTTGTTGATTCTTTCCTTTCCTTTCAGATGTACAGAGAGTGTGGTCAAATTGACAAAGCTATTAATTTGTTGGAAGACTATTTGAATACTCAACCTACCAACATTAACTGGAGTGTTCTAGATCTATTGATATCACTTTATCTGAGAAATAATGCTCTTAGCGAAGCACTAAAGCAGATCGAGAAGGCACGCCTACAATTGGGATCTCATCAGAAATTACCAGTAGAATTGCAGGCAAAAGAAGTAATCTGCCATGCCTATTGTGGTGAGATGAAACATGCCGAGGTTTGTTCCAGCATTTTCTGTTGTATATCACGTAACGTAACACATTCCATCCTTGGTTGATCCAATATTTTGCCTTCTCTCCTTAGTTCAAGTAAAGTCATGTCATAATTCCCTAAATATGTACTGAAAAAGTTGTAAATCTGATTCTGTATTCCTAGCTTGCTTGCATGAATAATACTTGTCTTATTACTTAGCTCCTCATGGAGCATTATTTCTGTGCAGAGTTTCCTTCGAGATGTGCACTTGGAACCATCAAAAGATAACACTGATGTGATCAAGGAGCTTGCAAGCAATTTCGAAAATATGGGACAATATGAGTATGCAGTAAAGTTTTACCTGATGATTGAAAATGTTGCTAACCATATTGATGTGAGTAATTGATTTGCTTCTTTCATCTCTTCCATATATGTATGGAAAGCCTAATTTTAAAACTGGGACCTTGGCTGGATTATCTTTATTTTCTAACTCAACTATCACACCCTTTTCTTTTACGGAAATCCTAGTATGATGCATTTTGAACTAGACCTTGCAACTTCTGTTAAATCTTTTAGAGAGAAATTGAATCCTGTGAATCATTGGAGAGAGTGAGAGAGGGGAGGGAGTTCTGTTAAGAATTTTCTTGCAAGAGGGAGCTGTGGTTATCTCAAGGGAGATAAGTAAAATTTGGGTCACCTGTGCATTGCTAAAGAGAATTTAGGATGATCAATATTGGATGGCAGTATGGCACATGTAAGCTAGTATACGCACTGGTGGATATTGTACCCTGGAAGTCTAGGGCCCTTCAAAAGTAGTGGAAAGCAAATTCTGTGGTAGATCTTGATTGAAAATGTCCTGACATATGAATTCTTGTGAACCCACTTTATAACATCATCTGGATATCCTAATTGGCTAAAGAATGTTCCAAATCTGCACATTGTCAACAGAAGTCTCGATGGGTACACATCATCTTAAATCCAAACATGGGTTTTGTTTTGTCAGGCATGCTGTTCAAATATTTTATACATGTAGGATAGGATGTCATTAACTTTACTGGTTGGAGCATATTCATAGTGTCAAAACCAACTTGCTATTATTTTGTGCATATTGAAACATAGATCGAAGTCTGTAGATTACCTTTAATTGGATTTTGGCTATGAAACACATCTGTCCAGGTTCATTAACTCCTGAAGAGCTTAGAAGTTTATAAAAATTCTGGAGTAACTTATTCGTAAATCTGGTTCAAGTTTATTAAGTTGGCATCATAGTTTTTTTGTGGTACATTTGCTTGTTTGCCTCGTTTTCTTAATTCTCTGATGATTACTCTGATATACATCTATTTGTTTCAGGGTAGTTTATGTGCTGATCACAAAGAAATGGGTAGTTCATATGTCAAAGTCGCTCAGTGCTACATGGTCTTAGGGGACAAAACAAATGCTATTCCTTATTTTTATAAAGGTTATGTTCAGTTACCTTCAGGAAGAACTTCTCTGCTTGACATTAGTTAGTCTGTGCTAATTGCACCATAGTTCTGAGTATTTATATACTAGATTCCCTTAATTTTGGATAGCTTTAGGGAAGGGACTTCACTACTGTGGTTATCTAATAGAAACGAGCTATGTCCTGTGCAGCCCCAGTGTTGTTATGTGGGGTGCACTTATCCTAGCAGCCGTGCAGGAATAAGAACAAGCACAGGCGGTAGATGGTGTGGCATATTAAGTAGCAATCTCTTAGGTTTTGTTAAGATCAGAGTGTCAGGATAGACTCGATAGGGTAATGTCATCCAGTTGTAGTCAGTTAAGGTTTGATTATTAGGATATCTGGGAGGTTGGTTGATGACTTGCGCTTGTAATCTGCCGGCCATATAAGGGTTGTGTTGTATCTGGAAAGACTTTAGTGCCATAAATCTATCTTCCCTAACTCTTCTCAACTAAGCATGGTGCAGGCAAGCTTGGCCTCGACCCTTGGTTGTCCATGCTACCGGCCAGGATCACCCTGTCATTCCTGTTGTGTTTCCTATGCTAGGAAGAGAGGGAGGGAGAATCTTAGCGCCTGGTGCTCGGGATAAAAAAATCATTGAGGGAGGGAGGGAAAATCTTACCGCCTGGTGCTCTGGATAAAAAAATAATTTCTTCTATGCTGTTGCTTGGCTTCCCACCTGAACAGCTTGCTAATAGTGCTGGCAAAATTACCTACACCACTCCTTGCCATCCACCCCAGTTGCATGTGTTCCTTTTATTTTCTTAGCTGTTATGGTGGATTGCGCATGGATTGCTATACACTGGAGCAATTCTTGTCAAGCTAGCACCTCTTCTATGATAATAACTGATTTTATTTGTTTGGGCATGGTTGCGGACACACCTACAAGGGAGAACATAGATCTGTCCATGCACCGTGGATGCCCTTATGTATGTACTTATTATTGAATGCTTAAGACCGACTCCAGCAATGACGAACATATGCAAAATTTTGTCTATGCGTGTCCATTTTTTGCTCCATCAGAGTGCCATCCCCCTCCCTCTCTCTCTCTTGGAGGCGTGCATCCACTTTTGCGCGCTCTGCTGGAGATAGTCTAATATCAGTCAAATCAACATTTAATTTCATCATTGATGGACCTTCTAAGGCCTTATTTTTCTGCTCTATATGTTCACTTGGTTCTGAGATGCATAGTTATCAAATGATAAATACATGGCATGATGCTATAGTTCTGCGCTTGAGTTTTTCTCTACTGTGATTGTTGACATAGTGTACGGTTTCTCTTCCTTTTCCCCTTAGCCTTAAAAAGCATGAAGGACAATATCGATATACGATTGACCTTATCCTCCCTTCTTATTGATGAGGGAAGGACAGATGAAGCTGTCACTTTGCTTTCTCCTCCCAAAAGTCCAGGTATACTTACGAAGCTGTTTTATTCAACTAATTGGTGCCTTCTTCAGTGTTTTTCTATGAAGCCTCTTTTATTTCTCCCAGAAACCTGTTATAGAACTCGCTAAGCTGTTTTATATAAGTAATTGATGTCTTTTACAGAGTTACAGTCTGCTAAAACTCCAGACCAAAATAAGCCTTGGTGGTGTGATGGGAAAGTAAAGATGCAGCTTGCAAATATTTATTACAGTAAAGGCGAGCTGGAAAATTTTGTGGACACAATTTTTCACCCTATTCTAGAAACACTGAATATTGAATATGCTAATCGAAAGGTACCTATGATCTTTTCCATGTATGGTGTTCATGTATTGCATGATGAAAATGTGCATAGGATTACTGCCATTTGTTCATGTCTATTGTATTTAGACCTCTCTTTTCAGTTACTTTCCGTCTAAATGGAGATATGCCTTATGTTTCCTTTTTCTTCATTCCATGATTGTATTCTATGACGATAAATCCTCCACCAACATTTATATTGAAATGTAATAGCAAATTGTATTGGGCCTAAGGCCTACTGTACCTAGCAGACCATATGGGCCCTGGGGTTTTGGGCGTGGCAGGCAGACCCTCCTGGTCGCCGCCCCCCTTGTAGATTAGGATCAGGACTCGAGTCCCCTAGGGATAGGACTCTCCTCCTGACCAGTATATATGTATATGTACTCCTGATCTACAATCAATCAATCAATTGCCCTACTTTCATGGTATCACGAGACTGGGTTCCTTTGCCCTAGTTTTCGCTTCCGCCCCCTCTCAGCTGCCCTAGGCGCTACACCCTTGGCTGCGCTGGCGCGCCTCCCTTGGCTGCGCCCTCCGCGCCTCCTCCCCTAGCTGCGCCCTGCGCGCCTCCCTTGGCTGCGCCCTGCCGCCGCCTGCCTGGTGTCCTCCCTGCGCGCGTGCCCCATCTGCACTGCAGCCATGCCGGACACCCCGAAGCCCTCCGATGAACAGTCTGCCGCCACCGATCCTCAACGTTGCCATCAACGCAACGCTGCCATCGCCGTGGCTGAGCAGGCTGATCGCGAGGCCGCCACAGCCATCCAGGAGCGCGATGCCGCCATCGCCCGCGCCAACGACGCCATCGTGTGGGCTGCGCAAGCCCACAAGGCGGTGGCTACTGCTGCCTCCGACGACGACGCTGCTGACAGCAAGACGGACGCCAAGGAAGACGACGTCGAGTCTTCTGCTGAGTCGTCCGATCCGGACCCTCTGCAGCATCACGAGGCTGCCGCCATCCTCAATCTCCACTCCCAGGCGGTGACTGTCCAGAGTATCCGGAGTCACGTCTCCGTCGTCCTCGACGTCAGCTCCGACGACTACAGACGCTGGCGCGAGCCGATGTTGCTCACCCTCGGCAAGTTCTCCCTCAGCGACCACGTCCTCTCCTCCAAGAAGGCGCCCTCCTCCCCCGACTGGACTCGCATGGACTGCGTTGTCAAGTCCTGGCTCTATGGCACCCTCTCCAACGACCTCGTCAATACGGTGATGGCACGCACATCCACTGCACGGTCTGTCTGGTTGGCCATTGAAACTCAATTCCTTGGCAATCGGGAGCATCGTGCACTTCTCCTCGACGCACAATTTTGGACGTTCGTTCAAGGCGATCTCTCCATCACCGACTACTGCCGTCGTCTCAAGGGCATGGCCGACGCTCTTGGTGATCTTGGCGAGACCGTCACGGACCGCATCCTCGTCCTCAACGTCATCCGCGGCCTCAACGAATGCTTCACCGACATCGGCCGCCACCTTCGACGCGGTCGTCCCTTCCCCTCCTTCATTGAAGCTCGCTCCGAGCTCCTCCTTGAAGAGCTCACGGCCTCCAGCGCGCCTCTCTCGCCTGCTACTGCCTTGGCGGCGTCTACTGCAGCATCTACTGCGGCGTCAACTTCACCATCGCAGCCGCCCACCTCTGCACCACCAGCTGCGTCGGCCCCCTCCTCTGCCGCTGGTTCTGCTTGTACCGGCAGCGGCAGCAAGAAGAAGCGGGGCAAGCGCGGTGGGAAGGGTGGCCAGGGCAACGCCAGCAGTAGCCAGCCTCCTGCCAGGGTCCCTTCCCGTCCATCTTCAATCCGTGGACCGGCCAAATTCAGATGTGGCCCGGCCCTCGGCCGCCGCTCGCCCCCCTCCCTGCACCACGTCCGGTGACGCCTCTTCCTCAACATCAGGCGTACGTGGCGCAGCAGCAGCTTCCGCAGCCTCCCGCTGGCGCTTCGGCAGGGTGGGTGCCTCCTCCCTACCCTGTCCCACTCTCCTGGGATCAGCAGTCGCTCGCCTCCGCCTTCAATACCGTCTCCTTGCAGCAGCCTCAGCAGCATGAGTGGTATTTTGATTCAGGTGCTACCTCCCACATGACTTCTCATCCTAGCACTCTCTCTCACATTACTCCATCCAGTCATAACTTCGATTCATCTATTATTGTTGGTAATGGTTCGCTACTTCCAGTAACAACCCGTGGCTCCACCACGTTTCCTGGCAACTTACACCTCTCTAATGTGCTTGTCTCTCCACAACTCATTAAGAATCTTATCTCCGTTCGCCAGTTTACCATCGATAATAATTGTTCTGTCGAATTTGACCCGTTTGGTTGTTCTGTGAAGGATCTTCGGTCTCGGAGGGAAATCATTAGGTCCAATAGCACCGGCCCTTTGTACCCGCTCCATCTTCCAGCGTCTTCGTCCACTTCCTTCATCACCATGGCTGATGGTGCTGCGGCTTCCCTCTGGCATCGTCGCCTCGGTCATCCTAGACATGAAGCTCTTGGACAACTCGCTTGATCCTCCCTCATACCGCCCGCTGCTGCTACCCGCCATACCACATTTGTGTCATGCATGTCAATTAGGGCGCCATTGTCGGCTGCCGTTTCCTTTGTCTAGTTCTCGTGCGAGTCATCCTTTCGAACTCATACATTGTGACCTACGGACATCTCCAGTTCTTAGTGTTTCTGGTTACAAATATTATTTGGTTGTCCTCGATGATTGCACTCATTATCTTTGGACTTTTCCACTTCGTCTTAAGTCCGACACCTTCCCCTCTCTTTCTGCTTTCTTTCAATACGTTAGCACCCAGTTCAACACCTCGATTAGTCAATCTAGTGCGACAATGGACGCGAGTTTGATAACTCCGCATCCCGCACCTTCTTTGCCTCTCGTGGTGTTCATCTTCGTATGTCTTGCCCCTACACGTCGGCCCAGAATGGTCGAGCTGAACGCATGATTTGTTCTGTCAACAATATCATTCGTTCGCTCCTCTTTCAAGCCGCCATGCCTCCTTCCTATTGGGTTGAAGCTTTGCATATGTCCACGCATCTCCTCAACCTTCTTCCCACCAAGTCCCTTCGGTCCTCAACCCCCCATGAGGCCTTATTTGGTTCTTCTCCTTCCTATGACCACATTCGTGTTTTTGGATGCCTTTGCTACCCGAACACAGTATCCACTGCCCCTCATAAGCTTGCTCCCCGCTCTGTGCGCTGCGTCTTCCTTGGTTTTTCTCCTCATCACAAAGGTTTTCGCTGCCTCGATTTTTCTTCCAATCGGGTCATTCTCTCTCGACATGTCGTGTTCGACGAGAGCAGCTTTCCCTTTGCTGATCGCCATGACGCGTGCACCTCGAGTAGCCTTGAGTTTTTGGATACATCTAACCTGCAACCAATCCACTTTGGAGTGCTACCTTCTCTGTCCCCTGCAGGTTCTCCTGGTTTGCCTGCGCCACGCGCGGCCCCGCCGTCTTCTGCACCGCGCTCGGCCTCGCCTGCGCCATGCGCCCCTGGTTCGCCTGCGCCACGTGTGGCCACGCCGTCTTCTGCGCTGCGCACGGCCTCGCCCGCGCCTCACGCGGCTATGTCCGTTCCTGCGCCCCGCGCGGCCTCGCCAGCGTCTCCAGCGCCTTGCGCGGCCTCGTCAGCGCCATGCGTGGCTGCGTCGTCTCCAGGCTCGCCCGTCCAGTCCGTGCCACGCGCAGCGTCCTCTGCGTCTGCGCCGAGCTCGGCGCCTTCTTTTGTTGGGCCGGCTGGCTCCCCAGTCGGGAACCCGCAGCCTGCCGGTCGCTTCGGCATTGTCTACGGTCGTCGTCTGCGGCCTGTCGATGCTCAAGCACCGACGCCCACCAGCGTCCATGCGCCGCTGTCGTCCCATCACACGCGAGCTGCGTCATCTGCGTCGACGCTACAGTCTCCTGCACCGGCGCGGCGTCCCATGCAGGGCGCTCCTCCAGGTGCTGCGCTGCATCGGCTCCTTCCCAAGGGAGCAGTGCCGGTTCCTCCACTCGTCAATTGTCACCCGATGATGACGCGCAGCAAGCTGGGATTTCGACAACCGGCTCTTTTTCATACCACTCCGCTGTCACCGGTACCTTCGTCCTACAGAGCTGTGCTTGCCGATCCCAATTGGCGCGCGGCTATGGAGGAAGAACATGCTGCATTGCTGCGCAATTCCACCTGGGATCTTGTACCTCGGCCTAAGCAGGGTAATGTTGTCTCCGGCAAATGGATCTTTAAGCACAAATTCCGTGCTGACGGATCTCTTGAGCGGTACAAGGCCAGATGGGTCCTCCGTGGTTTTACACAGTCCCGGTATTGATTATGCAGAGACCTTCAGTCCGGTTGCCAAGCCAGCCACAGTTCGCACTGTTCTATCCCTGGCTTTATCTCGGCAGTGGCCCATACATCAGTTGGACGTCAAGAATGCCTTCCTTCATGGCACTCTCACAGAGACTGTCTACTGTGTTCAGCCTTCAGGATTTGAGGATTCAGCACATCCGAATTATGTCTGCAGCCTTAACAAGTCATTGTATGGACTCAAGCAAGCACCGCGGGCTTGGTACAGCCGATTTGCTGCCTACCTCATCTCCATTGGTTTTGTGGAAACCAAATCTGACACATCCCTATTTGTTTACCGGCGAGGATCTGATATGGCTTATCTCTTGGTTTATGTTGATGACATCGTTCTGACAGCCTCTTCTACATCACTTCTGCGCGGGATCATCGGTGCCTTGCAGCGGGAGTTTTCTATGTCAGATCTGGGTCAGCTTCATCACTTCCTTGGTATGCATGTACAGCATCATGAGGGTGGTCTCTTTCTTTCACAGCGTCAGTACATGTTGGATATTCTTGATCGTGCTGGGATGTCTGCATGCAAGCCTTGTCTCACACCAGTAGATACCAATCCCAAGCTTTCTGCTGTTGACGGCGAACCTGTTCAGGATGCTACAGATTTCCGAAGTCTTGCTGGAGCCCTGCAATATTTGACTTTCACCAGACCAGACATTGCATATGCTGTTCAGCAGGTGTGTCTTCACAAGCATGCTCCGCATGAGCCTCATCTTGCTGCTTTAAAGCGCATTCTTCGGTACATTCGAGGCACTCTGGATTTGGGTCTATTGTTGCGGCTGTCTGCTTCTCCTGATTTGGTGGTCTACTCTGATGCCGATTGGGCGGGTTGTCCTGACACGCGCAAGTCCACTTCCGGTTACACTGTGTTTCTGGGGGACAATTTGGTTTCCTGGTCTTCCAAGCGTCAGATGACTGTTTCCCGGTCTAGTGCTGAGGCTGAGTATCGTGCTGTGGCTAATGCCGTCGCTGAAGCTTCATGGCTACGTCAGCTTCTTCATGAGCTTCATGCGCCGCTTCGCCGGTCTACTCTCATCTATTGTGACAACATCAGTACAGTTTACATGGCTTCTAATCCCGTCCAGCATCAGCGCACGAAGCATATTGAGATTGATCTTCACTTCGTCCGAGATCGCGTGGCACTAGGCGAAGTTCGTGTTCTACATGTTCCTACGTCGTTGCAGTTTGCCGACATCTTCACCAAGGGCCTGCCATCTCCTTTGTTCACGGAGTTTAGATCCAGTCTCAACATTCGCCAAGCTGCTGTTTCGACTGCGGGGGGGTAATAGCAAATTGTATTGGGCCTAAGGCCTACTGTACCTAGCTGCCCATATGGGCCCTGGGGTTTTGGGCGTGGCAGGCAGACCCTCCTGGTCGCCGCCCCCTTGTAGATTAGGATCAGGACTCGAGTCCCCTAGGGATAGGACTCTCCTCCTGACCAGTATATATGTACATGTACTCCTGATCTACAATCAATCTATCAATTGCCCTACTTTCAAAATGACTGCAGACACCTTATCAACAATCTGATGATCTGTCTTATGATGGCACCTTATAAAGGATTATGTCATCAACTTATTGTATGATATTCTCAACAAAATTAACTAGCATATCAAAGGTCAAAAATTCTGCTAATGGGGCAGTTTAATGTCTGCACAATACATCATGACGGTTGAACTTCGTGAATTGTGTTTATTGAATACCCGTGGTACTGAAATAAGCATGGAAACTTTGTATGCTAAACATCAGAGAACTTGTTACTGAAACACTCTAATATATAGTACTTTTTAAATGTGAGACGCATAAGTCATGTTGTTTTCTGTTCGAGAAAAAGTCACGTTTTCTTGATGAGCAAATACGTGATAGGCAGAGCTCTAGAAAATTGCTTATGAGCTGGAAGTTTACTATATGCTTTCAAAACATATAGTTAATTTCTACTTGAGCAGGTCAGGTCAACGAAAAAGCTTCCAATTACGGTTCTGCATGAAAGAGTTAAAGTATTGGGTGAACAACGACCAGATAGCGTATTTCAAGGATTAAGGCCAATAGCGTCACCTATGGAGATGTAAGTACAACACTTGTTCACGGCCATTTCTAATGTTCTGTTGATAATACTAATTTTCTGCAAGCATAACTGCATAGGCAAGAGTATTTATGGCATGACTCCTAGTACCTGATACATTGCATTTGTTTGCTTTGTTATTATGCCCAGACTACATCAGGTTTTCAACTAGCTGTTTGGTTTGCTGTTGTGAAATTTTGTGAGAAGTGCATGGCTTGTTTTTTTTTCCCATAAATTCGAAAAAAGCATTTTCACATAAAATGGTAAATATGAGAGGCCAATATATCAAGCAAAGATAAACACTTCATGATGCCCTTCTCTATTCACACATGCTGCTATTATTTTGGTTTTGGCTCTCCACAGTATGGAATTCGTCCATGATATTTTGCATCAGATCATAATTACTAGAATCGTGCTTGTAGGCCACAAATTACGATTCAGATCAAGTGAACCAATTCATGATTTGTGTGTGACATGAATTGCTAAGGAACGAGGGTTGGTTCGAGAGCTTGGCGAACCCAAAGTCTTAGTATTTGGGGTCGATGTGGTGTTTCAGTATCAGGGGTACCAGAGAGATGAGGACACATGCCCTCCATTTTGCTAGTCATTGGTAAGATAGTGGCTGACTGGCAGAGAAATTTTGTGGCGAAAAGAGCGGCTTTGTGTAGAAGAAAGGCAGCAAGAGAGAACGGTGGTGGCAGGTGGTACTCGACTCTGGAAGGGTCAGGGGCATAGGGCAACCGAAAGCGGAGGTGGGCTGTATGGGCCAGCTTCGGCCCATCTCATCCTTTATTCATTCTTTTCCCCTTATAAATGCCTGTATATCAGCATTGCTATTTGTAGCCTATGCAGGCAGGGGCCGAACATTTTTTTGTTCGAGTAGAACAAACATCTGTGAGAGGTACAAAATCTCAGCTGAAACAAATATCTGTGAGAAAATGTTCGCTAAGAGAAAAAATGTTCAAGAAGAGGAGCAATTATTTCAGATGGGTGCAACTGTCCAGGCACATGTGGCATATTGTTTTTACACCTATATATCAATTGCAAATCTGTGTACATAGGAGTTTTAACTTATTTGCTCTTTCCAACGCATGTTACCCCAACAAATTATTAAGTGCCTTTGCTTTTATTTTTCTTTTAACCATGTTACCCATTTACTATATTGCCTGAACCACCTCCAAATCACGAAATCATTTTTAGTTCATGAAGCCATTTCTCATCACGAACTGAAGATTATATTATATGTATACCCCATCAAACCTTACTTTTGGGAAGTGGCAAACCATGATTCTTGTAACTATGCATCAGATCTGTAACCATGTATCATGCACTTGCCCGTTGCCAGAAATTTACAGGAAGAATATGAAGTAGGGATTTGAACTTAGAGCACCAAATTAAAATTTAAGTTCCTGATTTTTAATTTTCTAATCCTATCTATAATCAGTTCAAATTTCTTTTAACCTGACAAGATACAAGCAGGAATGAGGTATATCCTTAACTTGCATGCATGGAAAACACAGAAGATAGTTTCCATGTTATATATTCATTTTATTTGAAACGGACTCTTGTAGCAGATTGCACCGACAATTGATTATGTCCTGAATGATTTATGATAACCAAGCACAAGCAGCTTTTGTACTATTAAAGGTCCAATGCATTTGGGTCTACACCAGCAACATGTGATCATGTTTCTGTGTTCTTCCATGCACACGACCAACTTTGTTGCACTTGTTAATATATTTTATTACTATTATTTTATAAGTGACTCTGTTCTATGCCTGGAGTATTAATTTTGTTGATTATTTGTATGTCCTTTTCGTTTGAAGTTGTTGATATATTGTCAAATTTTGTAGACAAAAGGCAAACAGAGCAAAGAAACTTATGGAGAAAAGGGCTGCTTCAAATGAGGAGTTAAAATCTGATGGTTTAGAAGTTAGTTTTCTGCAGTGTTTCTAATTTCAATTATCTTCCCTGATAAAATCTAAAGGGTAAAGTGCATGTGCGGTCCCTAAACTAATAGGTGGTTGTCTTGATTAGGTTCACAAACTATGAAAATGCACAGAGACCCATAAACTATAGAGTACTATAAGCGAGTCACCATAGGTCCAAACGGGTCTAACCCAACCGATTGCCTGTGTGGCACGGTGATGTGTACCTGACACATGTCAGCCACATCTCTTGTCTCCTTCCTCTCATTTCATTTTACTTCGTTTCCTCTCTCTCCTATCCGCCACTGTGGTGCTGCTCACTGCCACCTGTCACAGTTCACGGGCCGATGCCTACTGCCGCTAGCTACCACTTACTGTCGTGCCACCGCCGTCAATGGCGCTCAGCTGCCTGCTGCCATAGCATCAGCAATGGCAGCTCAACACCACTGGCGAGCAGCTGCGCAGTGGCTAGAAGTAGCGCAACGGCGAGCAGCGGTGACAGGTGTCGGCAGCAGCACAGTGACGAGCAGTGTCGACAAGCGATGGGGACGAGCAGAGGCAGCAGACAGGTATTAGCAGTGTGGCGGCGGTAGGGGGCAAGGAATATGCAGATAGCAGTGAGGGAAGAGGAGAGATGACAGAGAGAGGGGGGAGAGAGAAGGAAATGAGAGAGAAAGGAGATGAGAGATGTTGTTAGCATGTGGGCCCTACATGTCAGGTCCACATCAGTGTGCCATGCAGCACACCACACAGGCAGTCGGGTTGGGTTAGACCCGTTTGGACCTCTGGTTACTCACTTTAATATGGGTCTCAATGTGCATTTTTATAGTTTGTGGACCTAAATGAGACAACCATATTAGTGTAGGGACCCCCATTCACTTAACTCAAATCTAAATACCTTCCTTGTTCAATGTTTTTAGCGAAGAACAAAGCAAGTTCCTCCTGTTCCTGGTCTACTGACAAATGTGGAGCATCATCAGCTTATGTTAAATGTGTGTATCTGCCACATTCTCCCTTTTTTTGGCCTAGGTTTCATCTTTGTGATTGCCTCCTGTACATCACATTGGCCAATGATCATAACATTTTGAGTAAATTGCACCAGAGGTTCCTAAACAACTTTGCCATTTTAAGCTGATGAGACTTAAATCTTTCATATGCTGCATCCAGAAACATGCATCTATTCGATTCCCATGTGCTTATAAGTAGAGGTCTCAACAGTGTGGGGGCAGGAAGGTTTCTTCATTACTGAAAAATAAATTTATTAACAAATTGACATCTCCAACTTGACATGCTAATCGGTATGTATTTACTTATTGTTGACAACTTCGTGCACTAAAAGCTAAAAGAGTTCTTTCACTAAAAGGTTGTATATGTTTGGTATTAGTTCCCTGTTCTTATTTGGTTCACCTTTTATTTTGTTATTTTTGGACATCTACTTTGACAGAATCACTTTTTATTGGTTCTCTCTTTTGTATTATAATGGCTATAAAGTAATCCCTTTCTGGCTTGTCTTTTTAGCTTTGTCGAACATTAGCTTTGCTGCAGCGATATTGGGACGCACTGCAGATTATCAACCGTACTCTCAAACTTGGAAACGATGCACTAACTTATGACAAGAAAGAGGAACTCAGATCCTTGGGTGCTCGTAAGATATTCTCACCTTACAGGAGCATACAGCATCATCTTATGCTTTCAACTTGAGGCTAGATATTCTCCAATTCTTAGGAAAGGATCTTAGACTTGCTCCCTCTGTTATTGCTGTTATAACAATATTAGTGACATCTCGAAGACTGGAAAGTAAAAAAACATCACATAGGAAAGAGCATATGGAGTAAAAACAATGAATGTTTTTAATTTGATAATAATCAATCTTTTGTTTTTGCAGAAATAGCTTATAGAGCTCCAGATCCCAGACACGGCTTTAAGTATGTCCGATATGTTGTTCAGCAGCACCCATATTCTCTCCCTGCATGGAATTCCTACTATAAAGTGATATCAAGGTGAATAGTTAGAATTCCATACAATATAGTTAATATTTTTCTGTTTATCTCTTGGGCATAATAATTTTGAACTCAATATTCTCTATTTTACACTAGAGATGAGATATTTATAGCTATATGTACACAATAATTTGTTTAGCTGATTAATAATTATTTCTCACTTATAGCAATGCACATATCATATATAAGTCTGCTCACTTTCTGTAAAAGTTCATAATCTACAAGGTGTACTTAGCTTCGTGGATAGTCTTGTTAAAAAGCTGATAATGGGCATGTCGCAACTAGTTCTACTCTTTGGGTTCTAAAGTTAAGAACGAAAATAACCCACCTGAAATACTTGCACACAAACATATTGGCCTAATGGTGAGGGCACACTGCTAAACATTAAAATTTGGTTTTTGAAAAAAAAAAGACTATATTTTTGACAACCATAGATTTTTGGCTAATTCTGAAATTTATACTGAACAATTTTTTTCCCCTGATTGCCGTATCAATGCATTAGTGGCATGCATTGTATTGAGGAATGAGGACCCTTGAATGATTGTTAACGGCATTTGAACATATCAACTGGGTGTTTGATTCTTGCTCTTCTTAGTGGTCAAGCCTGAAGCTACCTTATTCTTTCTGTATATTTCTAGCCTTGGGACAAAAAACTAAATGAACATAATCAGATGGTTTAAAGTTTACATTATTTTTTTGGCATTTGCTTTGCAGAATAGAGGACAGGTTTCCACATCATTTCAAATATATTCTCCGGACAAGAGAAGAAAAGCCTGACTGCATGCCTCCAATAATCATATCTGGACATCGATTTACTGCTATAAGTCAGCATCAGTCGGCTGCCCGGGATTACCTGGAAGCTTATAAGTTGGACCCAGAAAACCCTCTTATTAATCTCTGTGTTGGTATGTGTCAATTCACAACAGTTGGTATCATTATACTTCAGTTTATGATATATCAATCATGTTGTTCAATCTATGCAGGCACTGCCTTGATTAGTTTGGCCCTTGGCTTCAGGCTACAGAATAAGAACCAGTGCATCGTCCAAGCTTTTGCATTCCTGTACAGATACCTGCGCCTTTGTGATAACAGTCAGGTTTGGCACTAAATTTCTGATATTTTCATGTGGATAATGCTGTTCCCTTGAGTTCCAGAAATAGGAGTAGGATTTGTCGATTTAATGTATTGATTGACTTGGCATGTTCCTAGTTTCATTTTGGATGCTGGAAAATGGTTGAGTTACAGCGGATTGTGTTTTGGCCTTTTAGGAAGCCCTGTACAACATTGCTCGGGCATATCACCACATTGGCTTGAATACCTTGGCAGCCGTTTACTACGAGAAGGCTTTGGCGATCGAGGAGAAAGATCATCCCATCCCCAAGCTTCCATACGAGGCTGGTTCATATGCACAGGAGGATCAGAGGCCAGGGTATTGTGATGTGCGGAGAGAAGCGGCATTCAATCTGCACCTAATCTACAAGAAAAGTGGAGCAACGGATCTTGCGAGACGGATTCTGAAAACTTACTGCACTGTCTAAAAGTTGGTATTGAGCAATCTTGGAATCTCGGTTCCTTGCAATGGCCTTGGATCAGGCGTTTATGCAGCTAGAACACAATTAGTGATTTTAGATGTGTAGATGGAGAATTAGCAAAGTGCTAGATCCAGATGTAAACGTGTCTCCTGTCTCATCGTTATATGGATCAGCTATGCTTTTACGTGAGTTCCGCCTATGTGAGATCCTGTGACGTTGTTCCCAGTCGCTGATGCGTGGGTCTGGCTGGCCCTACACGTCATGGGGACTCGATGTCAGAGGATACGCCCCTTTGCAGACGCCCTCGTAGGTCGTAGCGCGTTGTGGTTGAGTGGTTCTCCCTTCCAGGGTTCGAGCCGGAGCCCTCAGCGTTGCTTATTTGTGTCCATGTCCTTGCTCGTTTCTTTAACTGCAAAATCGAGGAGACGCCTCTTCTCTTGACAAACAAAAAAGCTTCTTTGTCTATAATTTATGAAAAACAAAATATTATCAGATTCCGTTGTCTGGATAATACCAGTGGATTTCATCGTAGCTGTGATTCCCATCGAAAATTGCAACCCTCTGGAAGTATACATAAAACATGGCAGATATTTCTAGGCGACATGATTCGAGTTCTGAAAGGTGAGTCATAATTGATTATTCATGATGCAAATGTGCAGCATGTCCTATAAAATACTGCAACTCGCGGTGGAAGTCGACTAACAAATGGAGTGGATAAGCCAATGGCAGGAAAGAATCAGAGGCCATTGGATATATTCTAGGAAAAGTAAATTGGAATCTGTCGGATCCTATAGTTGCTTCGCGTCGCCGTCGCCGGAGCAGCGTCGCGTCACCGTTGCCAGAGCCGCCGCTCGGTCGTCCTTCCCCTCAGGCTCGCGTGTAGACGGAGAAGACGGAGCGGAGACTGGAACGAAGAGGGCCGTCCCCGTCTGCTCGATTTGGTGGAATGGGGATGTCTCGCTTCCAAGAGAATATTCCCTATAAGGATGTCTCCGTTCCTATTAGTTCTTCAACCAAACACCTGCGAATTTGGGATCGACCCATCCCATCCTTTTTTATCCCCTGAACCAAACACACGGTTAGTGGTAGGCGACGTTTTCATTGACAGCGTGGCGCCAATGACGACTTCATCAATCTAGAGATATGCCAATTTAGTCTCTTAGAGGTGCTCGTAGGGGCATGGTGTGCATATTTGCGTTGATAGAAATGATTATACGTGCGTGTTTGTGAACGTCTGCATCTATACTGTATATTTCAAAAAAAATGTTAACATCAGTTGCGTCGATCATCCTAGGGTGCACTTGCTCGTGGATTTGGTAGGAAAATATTCGGTGCAAACATAAAAAACTTTAAAAACATACTTAGATGTTTTTTTAAAAATATTACAATGTTGTAATAATTGACAGTGCATATATATGTGTGCCATGTTTTAAAACTTGTGATACAAACTAAATCTAGAAAAAGTTTATAGGAAAATGACAAAATCTATGCCAAGTGCCGAAGTGCGCTAGAAGTTAAAACTAAGTGCACTTTGCACGTGAGCTTAGATATTTTTGTACCAACTTCTGTACGAGTTTGTATCTCAAATTTTACAAGACGAGGGAGTTTGTATCTCAAATTTTACAAGATGAGGGTCTGTTTGGGAGCAAAGTATTTAAAACTATAGTATTTCAATACCATGGTCTACCAATTGCAATGCCACAACTATAATATTTTTCACAGCAATTTAACCTATAGGTGTTTGGGAACACAATATGGTTTTACAGCATTTGACTTCACTTTTTCTTAAAACAAAAATTTTGGTTCAAACCAAAGTTTCCAAAACTCAAAAAAATACTGTAGTATTGACAATACTATATTTTTGGATACAGAAGTTTGCCAAACACTTTTTTTACTCTAATACTATGGTTTTTTTCAATACCATAGTATTTTTTAAGATGCTAAAAATACTTTGTTTCTGAATAGGGCCGTACATCCGCGGGTGCAATAATGATGTGTAAATTTTCAAATTTTTTTCAAAGCATCTAATCACGTCCGGTAAAGCGGGGAAACCTTGCCACTTTTCTGGCCGAATACATGACAAGTTTCAGGGTAGATTCATTGTACGAGGTGGACGCAGCAAAGACCAATCTCGGGGGCCCGCCATTTTTGGCTGCGACAGAAACGGACGGGATAAAATCCTATCACGTCCCCGTCGACTCGTCCCTCTCGCCTCCTTGCCAGTTCCAAGAACCCGTGAAGTGAAGTGGAGTGGAGGAGGTTGGCGGAGGCGGAACCCCGGTGAGGCAAAATGATCGCCCGCGGCCTCCTCAGATCCAACGCCACCGCCTCCCAGGTGATGATGCCCTCTCTCGATCATTTGGAGACAGAGTTGGAGACGTAAATTGGCGTTTTTTTGTTTGGTTACGGGGAGGGAACAAGGACCCCCATTTCCCCCCTTCGATCAGAGCAGCTCATAACGCAGAATTCGGCAGCTTTGGATGAACCAAAAGATTCCTGCTTCTCCAGTCTCCATATTGTTATAGTCTCATTCTTGCGGGAATCGAAACTGTAATAATTGCCTTGTTCAAGATCGTACCTTCCTTTCTGAACTTTTTTTGACAATATAATAGACCTTTAGTAGTTTTTTTTTTTGAAAGTATCTTTAGTAGTTGTGTAGGTAGTATGTCTGACGGCTTCTCATTTTTCTTTCACCTCGCTTCTTCACGCAGGTTAGCAGGCTGGTGAGATACGTTGCTGCTAGTGCTGGAAGCTTGCAAGGGGGGCACGGTTTTTCAGAGGCACCTTCCAGATGTTACAGCTCTGAGCCTTCACTTCAGGCAACAGAAGAAAATGGGTGTGTAATTTCCAACAGCGGAATTTTGGCACTTTACTCTGAACCAGGGTGTGTGCACATATGATTGGTGTAAAAATTGTTCCACTTATGCTAATGTATATTTTTCTATGTCAGGTTTAAGGGGCATAGCATGCTGGCTCCATTCACAGCTGGGTGGCAGAGCACCGATTTGCATCCGCTGGTTATAGAGAGATCTGAGGTTATGTGCTCTGCCATTGTGCAAACTTTCATTTCCTTCTGACCACAGTGGAGCACAAGATTTTGCAAAGTGGATATTAGCATGTTCATTCCGATCCCCAGTGGTTGCCAGTGTTGCCTTACATCTTGTAGCTTATCTTGCAGGGTTCTTACGTTTATGACATCAATGGGAAGAAGTATATAGATGCTCTTGCAGGACTGTGGTGTACAGCCTTAGGTATGCACAAGCTTTGGTTTCACATTTTTGTTTGGAGAAATCTATATCTTTCATTCCAAAAAGATTTTCCATGTACTGAAGTACGAATTGGATAGTATAGGTGTTACCTGCTTATTATCTTTCATCAAAAGTAGAAAAAAATGCTCCCAAAATAAACATCCCTGGCTGATTTTTTTTTTTTTGATAAGATCATACCTGGCTGAATACCCACACTACAAGTACAAGTCAATTGCGCACCTGAGATAAAGATTCAGTATCTTGTTATTTCTGACGTGACACTGATCTGGTGGCACTCAAACTGCATCGTACTTGATTTTACACTGGAATACCATTCACATTGTTTGCAGGTGGTAATGAGCCTCGATTAATCAAAGCTGCAACTGAGCAACTAAACAAATTACCCTTCTACCACTCCTTTTGGAACCGTACCACCAAGCCCTCATTGGTAATATGCTTTTGAGTTTTGATCTTTCATCATTCAACTCTGGACAACATATTGTTTTTGATGGTTTCTGAACTTTTCCATTGTCTTAGTGACCATTTAATTCCTATTTTCATATTCCATGAAATATAACGAAACAAGGATATTTCTGTGGAGTAGCCTCTATGGCTTTCTTGTTTTGTTGAAAATTTTCTAAATTTGCAAGCATTGAAGGTTAACATTACCTTAACAATGTCATTACAGGATCTTGCAAATGAAATTCTTAGCATGTTCACAGCAAGGGAAATGGGTAAGGTGTTCTTCACAAATAGTGGTTCAGAAGCAAATGACTCTCAGGTATGTTCATTATAAAATAAATGATACCTATAATTTTGTTGGGGTTTATGCTATTACTATTTTAACCATGACCCTTCATCTCTTCTTAAACGAGAATCATTGAAACATTTTACATTTTTGTATGGACGTTTATATTCAAGTTTAACCATGTCAGTATTATGTCTTTATATTCTATTTTACCAAAACATTAACAATAGAGATATGATGGTTCCATTCATCCTTTTGAGCAATGACCTATTTGTGCCAAATTGTGCCCCATTACTGATTCCTGTTTATGACTGCTGCTTAGTTATTTGCTCCATTCCTGCTGATCTTATGGCATTTTTTCCATATTAGATGACATACATGCCTTTTCTTAACAGGTTAAACTAGTTTGGTATTATAATAATGCACTGGGAAGGCCAAACAAGAAGAAATTTATTGCTCGCTCGAAATCGTGAGATTCCTTTTCCTTGACTCCTGTGGATATTCTATTGCTAAAAATATTTGCCTAAATATTTATTAGATACTCCTTTTCCATCACTTATTGGTTCATAACTCTGTTAGATTATACCCTATTGGTTGATAACAGGGTGACAACGTGCACCTTTAGTGATTGTTGCATCGTAACCAGCAATAAAAAGAATAGTTCAATAAATAAAATGTACTTATGCATCTGCATTCATGTATTGTCTCAGCACTAGTACTGTAATGCTATTGAAGCTTTCTAGTTTAATTTTAACAAAATCTTGAAGTGTTTTGAATGGCATTAGAAACCTTTCCTTTTCTTTGTTCTTACAGGTATCATGGATCAACCTTGATAGCAGCTAGTCTATCAGGGTAAACAAATCATCCCACATGTTGTGTTGCTCTCACTAATCCTTGGCATGTATTTTTCACTAGTTCTTTATTTGTAGTCTGCCTGCACTTCATCAGAAGTTTGATCTACCAGCACCTTTTGTTCTGCACACAGACTGCCCTCATTACTGGCGATTCCGTCTTCCTGGTACCCTGCTGTCACTCTTTTTACATTAAGTACCCCAGGATATTATGCTTACAAAATGACTGTTGTCATATAGATGAGACAGAGGAAGAATTTTCAACTAGACTTGCTAACAATTTGGAGAATCTTATCCTCAAAGAAGGACCTGAAACAGTAAATACTTTATAAGCATTTTTTATAATGGAAGAACAATTTTTATATTTTTTTACATATGTTTTCATTGTTCTCTTGTCTTTGCCTTTTTAGGTTGCTGCTTTCATTGCTGAGCCTGTTATGGGTGCTGGTGGTGTTATCCTTCCTCCAAAGACCTATTTTGAGAAGGTGATCTACAGTATTATGATTTATGTGATGGATTTGTTTTCATGACTCCTAAGAAATCAAAGCAGAGTACTGTAACTCTGTTGTCACATTTTTTATGTGACATATTTTACTTTAATTATTAAATCTACCACCCAATCAAACAAAGACTTTGGAACCATATATTTCTTCACCTTATGGATTCATTTAAGAAATAAATCATAAATGCACCGCATTCTTGCCATTAATTGGAATATAAATTTGGAGTATTCATTGATTATCATTCTTTACTCTGGATCTCTGGATCAAGGGTCACATTGTGGAATCAATTTATTTTTCTGCATATTGTTGCCAGAATTTCTGTCACTTATCGCACCATTGAACAGGTGTTTCTGGTTGTTAAATTATTATGGCAATGTATTACTTGCATTTGTGCAGCTTCTTTGTATTCAATTTTGTCATGCTTTATAAAATTAAATGTATTTCTCACTGCAGTTTGTATAGCTGCCTCTTTTGATCTTGTGAAATTTTGCTCCTCTAAACAGATTCAAGCAATTCTTAAGAAGTATGACATCTTATTAATTGCAGATGAGGTAATATACACGTCTCCAGAAATAAACAGAAAAAAAAAGTTCTTGACTAGGATGAGGATACATCTAGGATGAGAAGTTACTAAGTCAACATAATATTTTAGGTCATAACTGCATTCGGAAGATTGGGGACCATGTTTGGATGTGATATGTATGGCATTAAACCTGATCTTGTTTCCATTGCCAAGGTTAAGTTCAATATATAGAGTCCTTATTATTTGCAGGAGTACTTTTTTTTATATAAATTGACAGAGGATAACTCAATGCACTTTTCCCCTAACAGGCTCTTTCATCTGCCTATATGCCAATTGGAGCAATACTTGTTAGCCCAGAAATAACGGATGTAATATATTCACAGAGCAATAAGCTTGGTAAAGCTAATCACATCATGTAAACTCATTTTTCTATTGCCACTATATTGACAAGAGGCATTTTTTCTATTAAAGGTTCTTTTGCTCATGGCTTTACATACTCGGGACATCCAGTTTCTTGTGCTGTTGCCATAGAAACCTTGAAGATTTATAAGTAAATCACACTCTCTGTCAGGATTAAAAATACTTCTATATTAGATGTATGTGTCTGATTAATCCTTCATATAATGACTGTTAGTGAAAGGAATATTATCGAACATGTTAACAAAATTGCTCCAAGGTTCCAGGAGGGAATCAAGGCCTTCTCAGGAAGCCCAATTGTTGGGGAGGTAGACATCTATATGAGTACATTTTATGTTTCACGTATTTGTATTTCAGAACTGTTTCTTGTTTATGCTTATATATTTGGTGCTCCTCCACACAGATACGTGGTCTGGGACTGATACTCGGAACTGAATTTGTTGACAACAAATCTCCAAATGATCCATTCCCAGCTGAATGGGGTTTGTTAATTTATTGATTGAATGTTTTGTTTTTGAAAAATTGACTATATCATAAATTATCCAACTTTTAGGCTGCCAAATGTCATCTAGTGTCTGAATTAGTGTAGCATATGAAGGCAAACATCGTCACTATACCATAGGGAAAAGAATATCTGCTGATTGATTTATTGGCGAGAGTAAATTGATTTAGTTATGGTTGGCAATTCCAGGTGTTGGTTCAATCTTTGGAGCTGAGTGTGAGAAGCGTGGTATGCTCATCAGGGTGGCTGGGGACAGCATCATGCTGTCACCCCCATTGATCATGACTCCCAATGAAGTTGAAGAAGTAAGACCCTGCATTTTAAATTGTCCAATAACTTGTGTTACAGATATGGCTACCAGTACGAAACTAAACAAAATTCTGGTTGACCTCTTAGATCATAAGCAAATTCGGTGATGCCCTGAAGGCCACAGAGGAACGGATTGCAGAGCTCAAATTCAAGAAAAATTAGTCAATGCCGTTGGTTGTAATGATGGTGAGTGATGATGACGACAGTGTTCAGTGTACAGTGTAACTTCAAACTTGATTTCATTTAAGTGCTGGAACCTCAAAGTTGTTGTGTTGAGTGACAATTGTTCCTTGTTAATTGTTATTGGGAAATGGGGAAGCCACTTTCTTTCAATCAAAGTAGCAAACACTCAACTTTCAGTGTCTCTTGTAGTATTAAAAGTGTGCCCCTACAGATTCGTATTTGGCATGAGATATGTAAAGGCAGTAAGGCACCATATGTACACCAGTCTTGTTTGGAAACTGCTGGTAGTTTATTCCATATACAAACATATGTTAGGGTCATATACTATGGTTAGTATAGATTTATGTTGATTTTAACTTGACTACTTCCATCTCAAAAGAAAAAAAAAAGAAGTAGAAAACAACTTGACTAGTACTTCTGTTTTTTGTGAGGTACGTAGCATATACAGAGCTATACATTTAGACGTGAAGGCTATTATCGTGGTCGGTAGTGCTTGTCTCATTTACTCCGGTGGATCAGGGGGTCGTGTTTGGTTAGCAGTTTTGGAAATTTGTGCCGTTAGGTGGCTTGCTTGATAGTCGATACTAATTTGGAATCGGTCCATATAGGCTGCAAATATGTGTCGAATAAAGTGTTCAAATTAGTCAGTTTGATATGTTTCCTTGATTACCGAGACTGAATTGAATTCCTGACAGACCGTCAAGTGGTTTCAGCTAAAATGTTGGGTTATTCGGGACGATGGGCGAAGAGGACCAGCCGACACGGTGAACTCTGACAGGCTAGTTAACCAAAATTACAGGGATAACGTATTGCTCAGTATACTTCACCCGATCATGCACAGGTCGTACTAATGTTCATCAAGCGTACTTTTTTCCCCCGAGGGATCAAGCGTATTCAGAGTCAATATGAAATTTACGTTTGGATGAAATATTAGAACAACATCGCTAGGTATAATTAAGAAAAGAAATGGATCAACAATCGCTAGGTACAATTAAGAAAAGAAATGGATCAACAACTGCGGATCACAGATACAGCCATAAGAGAAAGCTCCACTCTTATCAGTGTCATAGCCATATAGGACGGCATGACCATTGACCGCAATACAATGAATATATTTTTTTGGGACAAGCGCCCGTAAAACAAAAGGAGGGAATGCAACTCAAGTCACCATGATGAGGATGATGAGGGCATGAGGTGTGTAGCTGTGATATGAACAAGAACATAGTCACAGAGCACTAGGCTAGCAAGATAAACAGAAACATCAATATTCTATTATCTTTGTCCTAAAGAAAATGTCCTTCTTGCTGCTCCTCTCATTATTGTAGTTCTTCCCATGTTAGCTCAATGGTAGCTCCACCTCTTGAAGGTGTTGAGGTCCTGATATTGACTTTTCTTGGGAGTGAACTTAAACAGGAGGCTATTACCTATTGAAAAAAGAACACCTTGTCGGCGAAAGCCGAGGTTTGGGGGGGGGGGGGGGGGGGCGTCTTAATGCTAAAGCGAACACATTCACTCGACGGACAATTTTGTTACTAGTGTTCATGTATGGTTAAAATTCCATGCATTAAGTTAGGGCTACACCTATGTGGTCCAGGCGACAGGGACAAGGGGTGTAGGCGATAGCGGTTGTCGGCTGGGAGGATAGAGTGGCAATGAAGAGAGATGGAGGTACAAATAAGAAAGATATGATGTAAAATCTGTAACAATAAATGATAAAATAATGTAAGATAAGGCAGAAAGGATGTCAGTGAAGAGAAAGAGACTACAATAATTTAGAAGACGACTCTAGAAAGCCTAAGGTTATCCTTACCAGAGAGCCCATTAAATCGCCCATATTTCAAACTCTTCTCTGACTATAGTGCGTGTACAACGCAAAATAGTGTTTTGGATGCCTCCTTTGAGCTTTCTAGTGAGCATGGTCTAATAAGACTAACAAACCCTCAACTTTATCTTTTTTTTTGTACGGGGGACTACATACAGCAACTGGTTCTAATAATTTAGAGGTAGAATAGTTGGTTGAGAGTTTTATGCCGGCTCTTGTGTCGCAGAAACCAGTTATAGACAGATATTTCGGTGGAACCTAAACCAACTTCCTAAAAAATGTGCTTAGAAGCTTCTAAATAATTTGAAACTTTGCACATTACTCTCTCCATATAGTGCCCCCATAGATGTTCTATGTTACAGAAATTAAGATGTAAACTAGTTTCTGTATATAGAAGTTCATGAGAAAAATGGCAAATGCTCATCATACAAAGTGTAGTACTAGAAGACGAAAATAGGTCGCCCCATTTCAAGCTCTGTCAAATGATGTACCGTTTTTTTTCAGATGCATGCATCTGCAAAATATTGCGAATAATGCAATGCTTGTACTAAGCCATTTACAAGAGCGGTGCTTAAACCGTTCTTACAGTGATTGTCACTACAGGAACCCACGAGTAGAACATTTCATAAAACCGGTATATGGGGTCTTCTACCGTTCCTGTAGTAAATTTTTGTAGTAGTGTGTGATGCCATGTTGGTGGTTTGGAGTAGATATGCAAAACCAGCAGTACAGTGTCCCTATCATCTTTACCATCGATGCAGGTTATTGTCATCAACCTTGCCACTAGTGATGATGACTGAAAATCAGATAGCAGCTAGCTAATACGGATTAACAGAATCATGAGGCGATCGAGACGATGAGGCCCTGTAGCGTTTATCTCATTATTTTCCGTAATGGGTTTGGTAACTGGTCTTGTTTTGGGTTTTGGATTGGAGCTACTTTGGTGGTTAGGGTAATGGGTTAGGTGACTTGCTCCCGTTGAATTTCCAACTTGGAATTGGTCTGCAAACATATGCGGAATTATATATGTTTTGTTGTTCAGGGTATGAGCAGGTGGCATTTGTTAGCTTGCCATGCTTTTCTTCGTTTCTGAGAGTTGAATTCCTTTGATACTACTTACTACAGAGCATTATTCAATTGAATTGTTTACAGTGACACACAATATAGCGAAATTATGAATTGCCCTCCTCCAAAAAGAGTAGCTAAGCATCATCATGTTGCATTCATTCCACCCCTACGGCTACAAAGTACTTCCTCCGTATTTAAATATAAGTCGTTGGTTGACTTTTTTATAAAACTTTTATCATTTGTCTTATTAAAAAAATTGCGTAAACATGTAAGGAAACAAATCATGCTCAAGCTCTCAACAATGATAAAACAAATCACAACAAAATAGATGATAAATTAATGTTTTTGAATAAGATGAGCAATTAAAGTTTTGGAAAAAAAATCAACTACAACTTATATTTATATATGGAAGAAGTAAATTATTATAACAGCCTGTGGCGTTAAGAGTGTTGTTAGTTTTTCTTTGACCCATTTCAATTGCTATCTCCATTCTCCAGTCGAGAAAATATGATGAATAGAACCCCTTTTTTCCCTTTTTTTGTTGTAAGTGTGCGTGTTAAAAAGATGTCATGTGCGTACGTATGTATACTAACAAAATGCCCGTGCGTTGCAACGGGAAAAAAAAATCTTTAAGCATCTATAGATCAATACATATAAGAATAGCTTCGCAAATAAATTCCATATCGTATCGTTTCGAATTTTTCCTTGCATGTGACCAAAATTTAAGTGGTGTTAGTTTGGTAAAAATATTAATTTTTGTTTTTCCTCAATATATAGAACATTGAAAACGGAGTTCATATACGACATGGATATCTGTTTTCATGTAAGTTGCTCCTGCCATCTGAATTGGATTTCCGAATAAATTGTAGCCCATATTATTTTGATGATTTTCGTTAATTGCAAATGAATTTTAGAGTGGTGTCAATTGGGTTGGAAATGTTGTTATTTTTAGCTTTCCATTGATATATAGAACGTCAAAGACGGACTCCGCATGCGATTTGGACATCCGTTTTCGCGTGGGTGGCTCCTGCACTCCGGACTCGCGAATAAATTTCACGTCATATTGTTTCAAAGATTTCTATTGACTAAGCTCGAATTTTAAAGTGGTTTCAGTTTGGTTGGAAAGGTTATTATTTTAGCTTTCCATCGATATATAAAACATTGGTAACGGAGTCTGTATGCGACTTGGGCGTCTGTTTTCGCGTGGCCTTCTTCTGCAGTCCGAATCTGGTTCGTATTGTAGCTGTAATTTGAATTATCGGATACAGAAAGGGGAGGGGCTGACCGGCCGGCTCCACGTGTCGTGACGGACCGGAAAACCGAGAACCAGAAAACCTTATTTGCTATAATATTAGGTACAGATAGCTGAACCCTGAACCCATCTGCTCTTTGTATTGCATCCATATTACCAAAGGAAATATAGGTCTATATATACATCAGCATGTTCATGAAGCAAGGCGAGGGCGATGTCGAATATCAAACATTATTGGACAAAGAAAACATACAGATATATGGCCATCATAAAAGAATGGGCCAACAAATGCTCCACGAGCAGCACTAAAACCATAGAAATAATGAAGATTAATAACTAACTCTATCACAGTACATGATCGACGCGACAGCGACACCTCGCTCAGGGCATGCAGCACAGGATGATCACCAATCAGCATGCCCTGCTGGTCATGGCGACGGATCGAGGGTAGCTAGCTAGCTGTGGTGGTCGGCCGATCGAGATATATGATCTCCCCAGCCGGCCCTCGCTCGTCGTCGTCGTCGTCCATCAGAAGCACATGTCGAGGACGCAGCAGCAACAGATGGCGGCGCAGCTGCATGAGGTGAATGATGAACAAGACAAGCAAAGGTGAGCATCATGGAGCCATGTGGATCATGCATCATAGCAGGCCACCAATATAAGACGACGTACGTACAAAAGATGCATAGAAATGAACGAACATATGCACGAACGGAGCTCACCATCCTTTCCAGAAACCGTCGCCGCCGCGGCTGGTGGTCGTTGTTTTCTGCTGCTGGTACCCGCCGGCGTCCTGCTGGGTCGGTGGGTACGCCGGCGGCGGCGCGATGTAGGCCGCCGCCTGTTGCGGTGGCGCGCCGCCGTAGCCGTAGGGCTGCTGCTGCTGCTGGCCCGGCGGCGGCGGGTAGGCTGCTTGTTGGTAGCTCATGGTGAATCGATCGATCGATCAGCTGCTCAACTGCAAGAGAGAAAGGATCGGAGGAGCTCTTAATCTGTGCTGGTTATTATTGCTGGTGGCCTGGCAGAAGGCAGCAGCAGGTTGTACGGTGGGTGTGGATGGATGGGCATGATCACATCCGATCCCTATATATATATATGCATATAGATAGAGCGCCCAGCAGGTAGCCGGCCGGCCACGCCCCCACGCGGTATCCACACCATCTACGCCGGCCGCCGCCGGTTACTTAGACGCGTAGTCCTCGCTGGCTCGCCCTGACCGAAAACGTAAACAAAAAAGAAGAAATTAAAGCATAAAGATTTAATTTCTGAGAGACGACGAGTGACAGAGGGCGGCGTTAGTCATTCAGCTAGCGCTAGCTATCTGTTTTTGTTGAATTATGATCCAAATCCTTACGCAGCTGTTGCCTAAATGTCTTTTTCTCTTTGAATTTTGGAATAATAACTCTGTTGGCTAATAAATGTTAAGAAGCAGTTCAGATTCAACAATTTAGGCCTATTTGCCTGTTGAATGTTAGCTTTAAGATTTTCAAAAAGGTAGCAACAAAAAGAATAAACATGGTAGCCCAGAAGATGATACAACCCTCTCAAACTGCTTTTCTTCCTGAAAGGGGTGACTATTCTACGTTAGACTATTCATGAGTTACATAAGAAAAAGCTTAATGGAATTAAGGTAGACTTTGAAAAGGCATATGTTAATGTTAAATGGCTTTTCCTACAACAACCCCTTAAAATGAAAGGATTTTCACTTTTGTGGTGTCAATGGATCCAACAGTTTGTTCCCAAGGGTAGTGTTGCTGTGAAAGTAAATAATGACTTGGATAGGTATTTTCAAACCAATAAAAGATTGCGCCAAAGAGACTATGTTACCTATCCTTTTTAATCTGGTTGTAGATATGTTAGCCATGTTTATAACCAAAGGAAAGGAAAATGGCCAGGTTCAAGGTTTAATTCCTCATCTAGTTGACGGGGGTCTCTCAATACTACAGTATGCTCATGATATAATCTTATTCCTAGAGCATAATTTAGAGCAAGTAAAGAATATGAAAATTATCTTACGCGCTTTCGAAAAACTTTCTAGGTTGAAGATTAATTTTCATAAAAGTGAACTCTTCTGCTATGCAGAGGCAAAGGATTTTGTGGAACATTATCTACAGATTTTTTGGCTGTGGAGTGAGAAATTTACCTTTTCGGTATTTAGGAATCCCAATAAACTACAAAAAACTAAGCAATAAAGGTTGGAAATAAGTGGAAGAACATTTTGAGAAAAAATTAAGTGGTTGGAAAGGTAAGATTTTATCTTAGGGTGGCGTTTGGTTTTGATTAATTCAGTTTTAAGTAGCCTTGCAATGTTTATGATGTCTTTCTTTAAAGTACCAAAAGGCATTCTTAAGAAACTAGATTTCTATAGATCTTTTTTCTGGCTAGGTGACAGTCATAAGAAGAAATATAGATTAGCAAGATGGGAAATTCTTTGCTTGCCAAAAGAACAGGGAGGCTTGGGTATTAGTAATCTTGAGATACAGAATTGTTTACTTAGCAAATGGCTTTATAAATTGATAAATGAGGAGGGTGTGGCAGAATATACCGAAAAAGAAATACTTGAGAGGTAAATTTATTGGAGAAGTTCAATGGAAGCCAGGTGATTTGTTGACGACGGAATTTGGCCGCTCCTGTTAATGGGCCGAAATCGGCTTTGGGCTAAAGAGAAGCTGTCCAAGAAAGCGACGGCGGATGGTAAAGCAAGCCATTGGACCTTGTATCGTAGATTAAAGATTAGTTAAAAGAGTCCAGTTTAAGTCGGTTAGGGTTTGTAGCTTAATTATAGAAGGCCAGGCTTGCCGTCCGAGTCTCCGGACTATAAATATGTATCCTTATTATCGAAATAAAGTTGACGACATACGTTCATCAAGCAGCGGTTGTCTCCACATCCCCTTAGTGCATAGCCACCTCTAGCGACTAGAGTTTTAGGTAATCGTCATGCTGCCTTAACCATTTATTTCGTTATAGGCATTACGACGTTAGTCGTCTGGCAAATCGTGTACTGAACCGTTTTTGATGGCAGGGTTTGCTAGTTACCATGATGAATCTCGCGGTAAGCTTAGCTTAGCGCGAGATCCATTAGTTATCCCGATAAATCTTGTGTCAAGCATGAGATCTATCATGTATACGAGCTGATATACTTGCACGTCGGCTCATGCACAACTTGTTGTTATGTTAATACCTTCTGTGATGCATGCTATCACGCTGCTGGTTTGTTATTAGATTAGCATATCGCAAGGCTCGAGGCATAGATTAGATCTGTTCTTGCAGCTTTATCTACAGATCATGTGTTATTAGGAAGATCCGATGTATGTCCTGTCATGCTTTTTATTGTTTTATCAAAGATGCATCTGCTTTTACGGTTTTCTTGTACAATCTTTGGTGCAATAGTAGGTTTAAAGCATGTTTGACGTTCATCTGGATGTTTTAGCCGACTAGAGTAGTTCTAGTCATGCTTTCTCTTCTCTTATTTAAGCACTTCCTGTATTATATTTGGATACGTTACTGGTAAGGAAGCAGGGCCTTGCCGACGCAGAAGATCCGACCTAGAGTGAGCCAATCCAAGCGATCTGGCTAGTATTTAATGTTTAATCTGTTTTGTCTGCTTTACAGGGGAAACAGGAATCAACTAACGCCATCACCACCACTACAACCTCTCTGGCTAGGTTATAAGCCAGGTGGCACACCCGACTAACACCAAGCCAAAGACGATTGGCTGATCCGTTTGGCTGATCGTGGGTCGTAGCAAGGAGGAGCTATCCCTACGATCTACATACACTTCCCGGCCCTATTGTGTGAAGTTTTTCAGGGTGTTACCCGTCGGTTTCCTGGTGCAACAGATTCACACTTCTGGTCTGGCCTTATGAAGGTTAAAGAGCATCTCCTTGAGCTTTCTAGCTTTAATCTACGTGATGGTTCTCAAATAAGATTTTGGGAGGATAGGTGGTTTGGTCACCTTTCGCTTAAAAATCAATACCCATCTTTGTTTAGTATTATTAAAAAGAAACATATCACAGTAGCAGCCGTGTTTAGCTCCACGCCACTCAATGTCTCCTTCAAGGGAGCTCTGGTCGGAGACAGACTTTAAAAGTGGGAAGAGTTGGTTTCAAAAATCGCTTTGGTGCAACTAGATGACCAACCTGATAGTATTAAATGGAACCTTTCCAAGCATGGTTGTTTCAAAGTTAACTCAATATATAAACATTTGGTGGACCAAACTGCCTTACCATTGAACAAGATTTTGTGGACATTAAAATTACCCCTTAAAATCAAGATATTCATTTGGTTCTTATTTAAGGGAAATCAAGATATTCGTTTGGTTCTTGTTTAAGGGAATAATTTTAACAAAAGATAATTTGTTACTCCCAAGAATATAAATGAGCTATCTAGTTCTTTGTTCCAGCAAATTAGACATCACTTACGTACCCAAATTTGTGTAGGAGTAAGTGCACTTTTATGGTCTATTTGGCTGTGCAGGAATGAAGTCGTCTTTAATGGAAGGAGATTGTATTCTTATTTGCAGGTAATCTTCAGAGCAATTTACTGGACACGGTCATGGAACACTCTTCAAAAAAAAAAAAAACAAGGAAAAAAAACGCTATTCAAATGGGCATGTCGATCTCTGGAGACTCTAGCTATGGAGATTTTTGCCAACCACGGGTGGCCATCTTTTAGAAGGATTAGTTTCAGTCAAGTTTATCCTATTTAGCTCTTTGAGAGCTCTCTTATCCAATGTAATAAAGATTGGTCAATGCAAACCTGTTGCAGATCGCGTACGGCACGCCTCTGCTGACCTGTCCTGACCTTCGCCCAAACCCCATACATTAGTACATGGTGCATGGTGGTGGCTGGTGGCTCAGCTCAGCTGCATACATATAGGCAGCCAGGTAGGCGCGGCGGTCGTTCATATGATGGGATGGAGGGAGAGATTGATTATTAACGGACCAAATCCTCAGGGTGTGTTGGTCGGGTCAATTCTGCTGGGTTATGTTTACATTAGATGCATGGCAACCAACGTACGGTGGAGGTGCAGGCTCACTCGCCGACGCGCGCCATGCGGGGGCAGCGCCGGGGGACGCGGCGTCCGTTGCCAACGCGCGCGCGTCGGATAAGATTTGGGGTGGACGTGCGTCCATCGGTGCCAATGTAACTATGCAGTACGCATAGCTGGAAAATGGAATACTCGCGTTGGTGTCGGTGAATAATTGTTTGTCGTTTTTCTCAAAACCCGTCAAGAAAATACTAGTTAACCTGTGTCGGTTTCCAGTGTACCGAAGGAAAATTAGAAAACACTTCCAAAACACCTAGAAAGGTTAAGACTCCTCACAAGCTAGTCATACATCAACTCCTACTGCAACTCATATCTATTATACATTTTTTCATATTCAAAGAAAAACAAATCCATTTCTGCATATCGGAGGACTCTCCTTTTCCCTTGCCATATACTCGTTGACAAGCAAATCCATGACGGGGCCATTAATTTTACTGTCGGTATTTGACAATGCATAGAAAAATACACATATTCTCTGTCGGGTCAAACTCACAAGGAAATTGGGCCAAAACCTGGTGCGCTAAGACTCTAAAACAAGACCCAAAAAGTCCGACTACGGTTAAGCTCTGTATTCTTTTCCCCATGTGTCACTGATAAATAACGCTTTAATTTGGATACCCAATCAAGTGGTCTAATAGGCATATATAACCCAAGTATGTTTAGATAATGGCATAAAGGGGTGGGATAGGGATTGGAACATGGATAATCCCACTACCCAAACAAGGCCAAGTATATACGTACTAGTCTCATGTTCTTACAAAAAGTTCAAAATTTAGAATAAGTATTTTTTTAATGAAACTAATCTTTGTGGCAAAAACATTTGTACCATTTTTTATAAATTTCTAAACCCAGTGCATAAAAATCCCACATTTTGTTTAGAACGCTGCCTTGAAGACAACAAATAAGTAATCACATATTTCCATAGCTCTCATTCTTTCTCAAATTTTGGTGAAAATTTTCCATGACAATGCTTGGATATGATTTTTCATTAAAATAGTAGAAAGATGACAACTAAAGAGAGAGTAAGTCGCGGCTTACAGACCGTGAAAAAACAAGAAAATAACAAAAAAAAAAAAAGCGGCCTACTAATACAACACAACCTACGACAAATTCCAAGACGATGCCCCTAGAGAGCAATGTGTGCTAGTATTATTCTAGATCTTGATTGCAATTAAACTAATGGAAACCAAATAGTTTCAATTATGATTTAATTTTTCTGCTAAAAACAACATACGTAAGCAATATGCTTACTAGAGGTTTCCTACTGGGATAACATGACAGTTAGCTTACACACTAACCAAAAAAAGGGCTTTCAATAATAAGTCCAATTTGTGCCCCTCAACTATCATGTTTGACTAATTTTAACCCTCAATTACTATTTAGCCTAAACCAGACACCATTGTGAGCGGTATTGTAATAATGTAGCGATGGTATTGACTTTTTTCGCCAACTAAGCATGACATGCATGGCTACCCCCTCTATCACTCTCTCAACATTCATCTCTCCTCCCTCCCTCTCCCTAACTCTCGGTGTCGGCGGTTGCATATTCTCCCACACCACGATGAGGTTGAGTAGTGCACCACCCGCATTCTTTTGCAGCAATGTGTTGCCATTGGAACAACAATGCATTCACTCTCCTCTCTTTTTTATCTCCTCCTGCATGGAGGGGTCTAGTGACTTGACACTTAGGAGAAAAGGGATGGTAGTGGTGGATTTGCTTAGGGAAGGGGAGTGCGACGCTCATGTATGTTGAGTGTGGTGCATGTGACAGTCAAGGTGACGGAGATCTGGATGAGGCCATCCATGGCGGTGGCCAAGGACCAAGCCTCACACATACAACAATGCGCATGTTTTGGCGGTGCAGGTGACGAGCACGAGAAAGTAGCATGTGCAAGAGCTTTGGGGGACTTTAAGAAATCTACTTGTGGTGCTGGTGATATACGAGCTTGTAAGGACCGGGCATAAGCTTGATCGCAACCAAGTCTTGCTAATAGCCCACAGAGGAGCTATGCTCAAGATCTTGTAAGCTCACTCTCGCAAAGCTCTAATCTAGCTTGGATTAAGCACTAAGCACTCATATGGTGGTTGGATTGAATGACATGCTTGCAAACTCCTATACACTTGCTATAGTCTTTAGTAGCTCCAACTCCCTTCAAATGGCTAGGTGAGAGTGGTTTATATAGCCCCCAAACTTGAACTAGCCGTTAGCCAAAAAGGTTGTCATAAAGTGTATGGACCGTACGGTCCGACCCACACTTTCTAGCATACATCAATTGTACTTGCCAACTATCCATTGCTCCAAGGAAGTATGAGCAATAGTTTGACCTATGGGGGTCGGACCTTCCGGTCCATATAAATCCTCCACCGCTGCAATTTCCACATCTCACATCTTCAAAAAAAATGGTTTGACAATTGTCCGACCTTCAAGGGTTGGACCTTCCGATCCATGTGTCCAGGCCCGCTTCAGCTTCATCTATAGCAAAGGTCCACTCCATTCAATTTTAGTGGGTCATACCTTCCGGTCCTCATATCTTGCCAGGCGACCATCTCTCAGCCACTTCAAGAAATATGGTCCGACTGATAGTCCACCCATAAGAGGTTGGACCCTAACGGAAACGTTAGAGTGGCCTTTTAGGCTTTGACTTTGACTTTTCTTCTTCTTTTCATCCATTGGATCTAAGAATATGAGAATGTGCATCTAGACATGTTCATTAGTTCAAATGGTATTTGTCGATTAATCACAAAACTCAAATATTGAAACATGGCATAAGTGACCATTTTCCTTATAGAGCTGCACCAAGTCATTCTAGTAGTGTAAGGTGAGATGGGGGCTAGTTCAAGGAAGGAGGTAATGGCTAGTAATGTCTAGGACCGAGGCCATGTGGTGTGTCCATGACTGGAAGAGGGGTGGCTGCGTGTTGCATAGCCATGTATCTCAATGGATTAGATTGATGTCTCAGGCATCAAGAGTTTAACCAGTGGAGCTTGGGCATAAGAACGTTGAGTCAAACATGTTGATGCCGCTAATGTACATGAAGACAGTGCTGCTAGAGTACATGAAGACATTGCTGCTATTCACGAACCAATATCGCGGGGTGCAGGACCACCATCACTGAGGCCAGCCAGGCTTAGGAAGACAGATGAGGGAGAAATAAGATGCCACTAGAGAAAGGGAGAGAAGAGTAGCGAGGGAGTATATAGGGAAGCAGGTGCTCACACAATCGCACAGGAGTGGATAATAACGACATAGACGAGGATAGGAAATCCGACTGTGGTGCAAGAGGTGAGTGGTAGCAGCATGGGAAGTGCTCGGGAGGGGGAGTGGAGAGATGAAATAAAAGAGAGGAGGGATGAGAAAGATGGGCATGCCATTTCATGGCTTAGGTGGCAAAAATTAGCAATACCATTGCCACATAGGGGTGGTGCTTTATTGTGGCCAAAGGCGGCCATGTCCCCCTAATGCTAGACCTTTTCTTTAGCCAACAATAATATTTACCTCTTGTTTGATAGATAATACACTAATTTTATTAGTTTTCAGTTCAGATTCTTACTTTAGCCCCCTCTATAATTAGATCCAAGCTTTGCCATTGCTGCAAAATCATATTCAAAACAAATCAAAATGGTTTAGGGGTACATGATCCAATCGGATCTAGGTCGGTTACATCACCTACTCATGTGTGATTACCTTCCTTACTTTAGCTGACCAATTATCTTCTCGTACTCATCAAACCTTGCTAAGCTGTGGTCCCACTCCACCTATCGTTCGTACACCCCAACCGACCGGTTTCTTTCTTCTCATCATACCCTATGGGCCTATCCCCACAAGCCTCTGAGACTCTTAGTATGATTTGCAAAGTAGATCAAGGATCTAGTGCTCGTGAAGTTCCATTGGTGTTCACCAAATAGGTGCACCCAATGGGTGTATCCCTTGAGCTTCAAGCCTGTTGTGCATCAATTGACTTGAAGATCAAGCGTCCTCGGAGTCATGTCATGATTTGCCATAGAACCAATATTGTGTCCCAAATAGGTGCACCCATTGGGTGTAGCCCCCGAGCTTCAAGACGACTTGTGCAATAATTGACTTAAAGGTCAAGCATCCTCGAAGACATGTCAACATTCATCGTAGAACCAATGTTTTGCACTGAATAGGTGCGCCCTTTGGGTGTAGCCCCTGAGCTTCAAGCCCACTTGTGCAACAATCGACTTGAAGGTCTATCGTCTTCGGAGTAATGTTCTTGACAATCCTTTATCCATTGTTTGTCGTGAAAAATTTTGAAAGCCTTGTTTACCACCAAATGAGTGTATGCTAGGAAAAGTAATATTTTATTATTATGCTTCATAGGAGCAAGCAAATCTCCCGCTTCACAAGAGCAAGCAAATCTCCTGGTTCTATAGTTGATTGAGTAGAAGTTCTTGCTAGCTTTCTACGTTAACAGTAGGTTAGTCGTTTCTTTTATGTTTCTTTCACTAAGCAACCATTATATGCTTGACTGAACCACACCAATGAATGTTGAGTGACAAATAAGCCTCTTCTCTGCAATATGCATTGATACTTTGGGCTAAACAAGCATCAATGCCATGAATGTGCTCCTTGGTTAACGAATGTAGACCTCTCAACTTTGATTTAATCGACATCGCCTTTGGATTGGATCATCTAGCAGGAAGATCAAGGATGGATAGCGCTAAGTGCCATAAAAGGTGAAAGAAAGACATTTAGGGATTCCTTTGTTAATTTGTAGACAGCTGTACTATCAAGGGGGTTGAGGTGAGTAGCTTGAAAGATATTTCGTTCAATGTGATAGTCTATTCGAGTCATTCTTGGTCCTAAAGCTTACTCAACATAAAAGATGTTAAAATCTATCATAAAATACTTAGAAACTCTATAGAAACTGACTCAAACAAAAACCATTTTGATTGGATTTAAAACATCAAAAGACAGCGTCAGTGCCATTTTAGCACCTCAGATCAGCGGCAGCAATGCCATGGCGCAAGGACAACGGAGACTCAGAGAGTGCAATAGAGACATGGTCTGGGAGGAGGCATAGGCTCACTATCATCCACATTCACGATTCATGTCACACTAGGGCTGCTAGAAGCATCCACATTTGCGCCAAGGATTGTGTGGTAGCAGCGGTTTGAGAGGACAGAGGGTGGGGAGATGGAGCCAGAGGTGCTACAAGGGAGAGGGGAGGGGAGGCAGCGCCATGGCCTAGTGGTTGGTGGGATGCGACCAAGGGAAGATGAAGGCTGAGGATGGGGCTAGGCATAGAGCCATGGGGATGAAGGGTGCGATCTTCTCAGGGCCGCCCTGAGGGGGGCTGGGTGTGTGGCCGCCCTGGGTCCTCAAAGCCATGGGGCCTCTAGGTATGCGTACGTGTAGACTATAGTATTTATATGCGTCAGGCCTTCACTTTCCAGTCTATTTCGTAGTGTTTGTGTTTGCATTATCTTATTTTTCAATTTTTGACTGAACGCTTGATCAATACAGTTCTGAACTTCCAGTCCAGCAGCAGTAACTAGGATGCTCATCTCCGAATCTCAGCACCACCAAGTGACCAAGAAGGCCAAGGATAAGGCACTAACACATACTGTAATATCTAATTACATGTTTCATGTTGGTAATTTAGTAAACCTTACATAGTTCATATTCTATGTGGTAATTTTATTTTCAGTGCTTTATGATATAGTGTCATTAAGGAAGTATCCATCCGGTAGTGATAAAAGAAAAGAAAAGAAAAGGGCAGAGATGAGCTCATAGAAACACAAAGATGAGCCATGGATAAATTTTTAAAGAGTAATTCTAGTGTTTTGAGGAACACAAATAATGAATTGGCAATAGTTGCTGTGGAGCAGTGCTCCATGAAAGGGATCTACTTGATGGAGGTCGAAGATGAGAACACGGAGACGGCCGACGAACAAGGAGTACATAGTGAAGTTGGCTAGTAGACTCAGTCAACATATCAGGATCCAGCTCAAGGATGAGTTGTGTTGAAGGGGTGGAGAAGTGTTATGGCAAGTGGGCCGGCCCTGGCCAAGGTCACGGATAAATTAGATTAGATAAATTAGGGAAGAGATAAGATTGATTCTGTTAGATCTTTGCTTAGGGGTCAAGTTAGATATTTCTTAGGAATCAAGTCAGTCGTCTCTATAAAAGAGACACCCTTGTATCAGTTTAGGGTCAAGCAGAAAATAGATCATAAAGTGCAGCTTAGAGCCTCCTGAGGGTGGGCGAGTCACGGATCTATCTGCTATCTATCTATCTATCAATACTACTTCGTAATTCTAGCCATAACAGTGGAGGAAGAGGAAGAATCAGCTGTTGAGATTTTTTAAGAAGAAGAAAATGTTGACATCAACGCCGATCATAACAATGTAAGTGGCCTTGAGAATCAAGCTAATACATTTATTAGTTATTTTTGTTCATTGAGTGATAATTTATTCATTTATAAGATTATGTGTGTGTATATATATATACACATAGTAGTAGTACAAAGGAGTACAAAAATATGAGGTGGATAAGGCCTCTGTATAAATTTTTGCTCAGGGCCCCCAAAATGTTAGGACCGGCCCTGGATCTTTTTGGGGGAGAAGAAGATGACCATGGGAAAAGAACAGAAGGAACCGGGAGGAAAGGGTCAATTGTAAAATAAAAAGATGTCTAGTTGACTCGTAATGGCAGTTTAGTGTAACAGAGGTGACAGCAGTAGCATTGAGATCCAAAGAAATTTTAGTCAGTAGCCGAATAGATGTTAAATACTTTTCGATGACAAATATGGAATTATAACCTTTTCAATGGTCTGTATAGAATAGGCTCAATTAAAAAAACCCTTCAATACATTCGATAAACACAGCTAGGACAATGCAACATAAGAACTGGGCAACAACGAGGTGGGAACACATCTGACGACATTGGCCAATATGGTGACATGAGATCGGACTCTGGGATGAGTCTTCTCTTCCTGCAATACGTTAGCATGAGCTTCATATAATTATACACACCAGAATTAAATTATTAACTATGGAGTATCAGCCATGTCCTGATGATTTCAAATGTCTTGAGCTGAAGTAAAATGTACATATTGAAACACAGGCTGCTGCTCATCTTAGATTCACCGATTTCTGAAATTCTTTTTTGAAGGATTGAGAAACATTTATGTGGCCGCCTCTTCTACAATAGACTAATTTGGCGAGACGTCAAGTTTTTAAGGTCGTTACTGGTGGCAGAAAGGAACATAATGTACTGGATGGAAGACGCAACAGAGATAATTAAGTTCCCTTGATTAACACAATAACCAGTGAGGTTTTGCTTGGAAACCACAGCAATCCATCTACACAATATTGATTCATTAAGTGACACACCCCTATTTTCTACTTGAGAGGGTCAGGGTCCCATATTATTGGTAACTCAGCAACTAAAATCATTGAACAATTTGTCAGGTCAAACCAAAACAGTGAAGGAAATAAAGCACAGAACTAGCACTAGCAGTTTATTGGTCCTTCTTGTCTTAATGATCTATACTTTATTTATATAAATTTTTTTACTACTCGAGCTCGACCTGTCAAGTTCTACGAAGCTGCTCTCAGCAACCAGCCGCACATTCCGTTGCTTGAATATGGAATAAGAGATGCTGCGATCAGTGACTGAAATGCACTTTGCTTGTGATGTTGCTCTCAGACAAGAGGTCTTGCATAGTTCAGCATAATTGAACAAGATAGCCAGCACTGCCCCTTGAGAGATCATTGAGAAAATAGTACATGCACAGATCAAAATGGTAAGTCTGACAGAAATACATGACAAATCATGGGGCTTCAACTGGTATGGGTAAAATTACTTATTTGACACTGAGAAAGTGAGTTGTTCCTTCCTTGGCCTTGGAAAGTTAAATCTTCGTTATTTGACACTCATCTTATTTTTCATTCCCTATGTGACACTTCCATCCATTTCACCATTTAACGGTGTTAACCAGCGTGTCAAAAGATAGTTTTGCCCTTGGGCAAGCCGTCGCGGAGATGGCCCCGGTCGGCCATTGCCACGGGGATGGACGCCGCACGGGAAAAGGAGGCGTGGGGGGAGACTTGATGTGGCGAGGTGGAGGCGCTAGGGGAGGTGCTCGGCGGCGGGGCGGCCGCACCGGGGGAGGTGCTCCGCAGCGGGGTGGTGAGCCGTGGGAGGGGCTCCTCGGCGAGGCGGCACGCCGGGGGAGGGGCTCCACGGCTGGGCGGCGAGCCTAGAGAGGGGCCCTGCGCGGGGCTCAGACGGTGAGCCAGGGGAAGGGCTTCGCGGCGGGGTAGGGAGTGTTGGATTTGATCTCGGAACGGTCATGAGACCGAATCCGAGGGAGTCACGCGCCCTGATCGGGGGCGCGGCCTTTCCCCGTGGTTGTGGCCCCCGGTCACAGTGCGCTATATAAAGAGGGGCCCAGGGGCCGGCGCGGACGCCAACGCATCCACAGCCGCCACCGCTAAACCCTAGCCCGACAGAAGGATCCGATCTCCCACACGCGCACCCAGTGACCGGAAGAGCCACACCGCCGTCGTCATCCCGATGGCTGACCCCGCTAACGGCAACCCTAGTGCCGACGATGTGCAGGAGCAGGAGAGGAGGAGGGAAGAGGAAGCCAAGGCGGCGGAGGAGCGCCGCCTCAAGGAGGTGCATGACAAGGAGGTTGAGGACCGTCGCCGCGCCGATCTTGACAACTCCGTTGCCCACACGGCACCGGCCGAGCCCTTCCTCAACACCCAAGGTGAAACCCCTCTCTCTTTCTTTCTCCACCCCTAGATCTACAAGAACACTGTGTTTTTCTATCGATGAACTCGCTAGTGGTAGGCTAAGGGCCTAGATCCACATGATGTGACACCAACAATTGGTATCAGACGGCTCGGTTTGGTCCGACCCCTAACCCTAGCGGGGCTTTTGATCTTCGGATCAAGAAGAAATTGAAGAGAATCGCGAAATTCGAGACGAAATCGTTCGGATCCTAGTCTCTAAGGCTCGGATTCAAGAAAACAGAAACGTTTAGGGGGAGGACTCAAACCCTAACCCTAGAAATTTTTTTCCCCAAACCCGCGAATCGAGAACGCCCAGAGGGCTTACCTGGCTCCGCCGCCTCGCCGGCGTCCGGGTAGACGCTCGTGGCCGCCGCGCCGGTTCACCGGTGCGCGCGCGCTGTGGGCGACAGAGCGCACCGCCACGCGGCCGCTCGGCGACGACGCGTCCACCCTCGGGCGGGCGCGCACACCGTCGAGAAGCCACGCGGGCGGCGCCGCCGGACCGAGCCGCCGTCTCCTCGCTCTCTATCTCACCGGAGTTGGTGAAGAAAGGGGGAGGGAGAGCCGCCGGACAGAGAGAAGCGCGGGGGAGGGAGAAATGGCTAGGGTTTTCAACCCCCCGGCCAATTTTTCGGGTATTTATACCCGGAGTCGCTGAACACCGACCGCCGGATCGCATCCGACGGCCGAGGATGAGGCGGGCGGGCGCCCGCGCCGCAGCCGGGCTGGGCCAGATGCACGGCCCAGGCCCAGGTTGGCGGCGGCCTGCCCGCGCGACAGCGGCGCAGCCCGCGCTGCAGAGAAGGCCATGGGCCTAATTGGGCCGATTTCGGCCAGATTGGAAAGAAATTGTTTTCCTTTTTTCTATTCCAGATTTTCCATGATTATTGATATGTATATATGCTTTTTTGCATGATAATTAAAAGTGAAAGCTTGGAGTTTTATTTACAGAATTAGACATTATGTTTTACATCACGTTTCCGCTGCTGATGATATGATTTTAATGTGCATAATCTCTGGATAATTTGAAACCAACGTGAATGATTGTTTAGAGACATGCATGTTATTAGATTTTGTATTACTCTATTGTCTTTTTTTTAACCAACGTTAAATTTAATGATGAGTCATGATTATATCTCTGATTTCATTCTAGTTTTATCCAACGATGAATCTAGAATAGAGATTGTTTTTATGTATGTTTTAATTTCGACCAACGTTGATTTTAATTCATGCATGAGAAATCTATTGCCTTTGAGCATGATCTAATTTGTCTTATTGATGAAGGAATGAACACTGCGGCACTCCTCGCTCATATGGGGAAGATTGACAAGCTCAAGGGGCCGAACTATCCCACTTGGCACAAAGACATTGACATGATGTTCACTTTGACTGACATGAATTTCGCACTCCTGTATGACAAACCCACTGAGCCCGCTCCTGGCGAGGCTCGATATGATGACAAGATGCTGCACTACAGCATCGAGAAAAAAAAAATGGGAGATCTCAAACACTAAGTGTTTGAAGATTATCAGACACCTCATTGATGACTCCATTGAGGGGTCAATACCAGAGTGTGCTACTGCTAAGGAGCTTCTGGATAGACTGAAGTCTCAGTTTACTGGATCCTCCAAGGCGTATGCCAGCACCCTGGTAGACGATTTCACCAACACGAGGTGTGACAGTTCTGGAGTGCGAGCATATATCCAGAAAATGACTAGCACTGCTGCCAAGCTGAACAAGTACTTGGGCAAAGATTTGCCTGAGGACTTCGTGGTGCACATGATAATGAAGTCACTTCCCAAAGAATATGAGACTTTTCATGTGCATTACAACACCACTGTCAAGGACAGATGGACGATAGAGCAGCTGATGGCACAGTGCTTACAAGAAGAGGAGAGGTTAAAGAGCCACAAGAGTGATTCTCTTAACTATATCTCCAATCAGTCAAAGAAAATAAACAAGAACTCCAAGCCGATCTTCAAGAAAGGGCCTAAAGGAGACCTTGGACAGTCCACAAGCAAGACATCTACGATTAACCATAACCATGGTAGAGGAAAGAATCTTGACAAGTTCTTCCCTGTGCCTTGGAATGTTTGCTTGCACTGCAAACAAGAAGGGCACTACAAGAAGGACTGTCCAGACTGGTTGAGGTCTCTCATCCCGAAAGACCCGAAAGACAAAGACAAAGGTACGGATCAAGTGACATTTATTGATGAATCCCTGTATTTAGATTTTCCCACTACTGCTTGGTGGATTGACTCTGGTGCAACTGTTCATGTTGCGAATTCTTTACAGGGCTTCAGACAAAAGAGGATGCTGGGAAGGGGCAGAAGAAACGTTAGAGTTGCTAACGGAGTTGAAGTCCCGGTCAAAGCCATTGGAGATGTTTCTCTTGAATTTGTTGATGGTTTTGAATTGTTATTGCGGGATGTTCTATTTGTACCCTCTTTAAAGAGGAATTTGATTTCTGTCTCCAGACTTGATAAAGATTTGGTACATTGCCATTTTGGGAATAATCGATGTGTTATTCGTTGTAATAACAAAGATGTTGGTCTTGGTGTTTTACAAGACATGCTTTATTTGATTTCCCATTGCAATGTTGTGAGTGAGATTGATGCATCCGATTCTGTACCTGAAACGACTAAGACAAAGAAAAGAAAACGAAACGATGGAGAAACTTCATCGAAATTGTGGCATTGTCGTTTAGGCCACATTTCGAGGGGGAGGATAGAACGATTGATAAAAGAAGATATTCTCCATCCGTTAGACTTTACAGACTTAGACCGTTGCATTGATTGTATCAAAGGAAAATTTGCGAAGCAAATTAAGAAAAACGCGAAACGTAGCTCGAGAGTATTGGAGATAATCCATACTGACATTTGTTGTCCTTTCCCTGAAAGGACTGTGGACGGTTATGACTCGTTCATAACGTTCACAGACGATTACTCTCGATATGGCTACATTTACCCCCTAAAAAAAGATCAGAAGCGTTAGACAAATTTAAGACTTTCAAAGCTGAAGTTGAAAATCAGCATGACTTAAAGATAAAGATTGTTAGATCTGACCGCGGGAGGGAGTATTACGGTCGACATACGCAGTATGGACAAGTTCCTGGACCTTTTGCAAGGTTCCTGCGGGAAAATGGAATAGTAGCCCAGTATTCGACACCGGGTGAACCTCAGCAGAATGGAGTAGCAGAAAGAAGAAATCGCACCTTGATGGACATGGTGCGCAGTATGATAAGCTACTCGACATTTCCGGTTAGTCTGTGGATGGAGGCATTAAAAACCGCCATTCATATACTTAATCGGGTTCCCAGTAAGTCTATTCCTAAGACGCCATACGAGTTATGGACTGGGAGAAAGCCCACATTGAATTATTTGCATGTTTGGGGCTGCCCAGCTGAGGCAAAGATATTTAACCTCTCACAGGAAAAATTGGACGAAAAGACAGTGAGTTGCCATTTTATTGGCTATCCTGAAAAGTCGAAAGGCTTTAGATTTTATTGTCCAGACAGACACACGAAATTTGTTGAGACGAGACACGCAGTGTTTCTAGAAAATGACATGATCTGGGGGAGCATGGCACCTCGAGAGGTGAACCTTCAGGAAAAGAGGATGTATGTCCCATTTCCGATGGTAGAAGAACCTTACTTCTCGATGCCTGCTGAGGCAGCACCACCAGTTCAACCAACTGTTGTTGCCACCCCTGCTGTGGATGTTGGTTCGTCAGGTACGACAGCAAATGAACAAGAAATTGTACCAGTCCCTGAGCCTCCTGCTGCAACCCCTGAGCCTTTGGCTCCTGATGCGGCTGAGACTGAAGGATCGGAACAAGAAATTGTGCCTGACAGTCCACCACCAGAGCAGCCTCAAGTGGAGGAACAAGATGTGCCTGTAAGAAGGTCACAAAGAGTAAGGAAATCTGCGATTCCTGACGATTACGAGGTGTATGTTAGTGAGGATATAGCCCTGGAGGGAGATCCCACTACATATGAGGAGGCCATGAGAAGTCCTGACTCATCCAAGTGGCTTGCCGCTATGGAAGATGAAATGAGATCTATGGACACGAATAAAGTCTGGGACTTAGAAGAAATTCCCAAAGGAGCAAAGAAAGTAGGCTGTAAATGGGTCTACAAGACAAAAAGGGACTACAAAGGGAACGTTGAAAGATACAAAGCCCGATTAGTGGCGAAAGGCTTCACTCAGAGAGAGGGAATCGATTACACCGAAATCTTCTCACCCGTATCGTCGAAAGACTCCTTCAGAATCATTATGGCACTAGTTGCTCATTTTGATTTGGAGTTACATCAGATGGATGTAAAGACAGCATTCTTGAATGGAGTGCTTAATGAAAACGTTTTCATGGCTCAACCCAAAGGTTTTGTCGTGGAAGGAAAAGAAAATCTGGGATGCCACCTAAAGAAATCCATTTATGGATTGAAACAAGCTTCAAGACAATGGTATTTGAATTTTGATGAAACCATTCGAAAGTTTGGTTTCAAAGAGAATGACGAGGACAATTGCATTTATGCAAAGTTCCGAAACGGAAGGTATATTTTCCTAGTCCTGTACGTGGATGATATCCTACTAGTTAGCAGTGATATGGATTTGCTGCTAGAGACAAAGAGTTTTCTATGCTCGAATTATGATATGAAGGATTTGGGGGAGGCATCCTATGTCCTGGGGATTCAAATCCACAGAGACAGAAATAGATGCATACTAGGATTGTCTCAGAAGACATATATTGAAAATGTCTTGAAAAGATATGGTATGCAAGCCTGTAAAGCAGGGCCTGTTCCAATTGCCAATGGGGATGAATTTGGAAATTTTCAATGTCCCAAGAATGAATATGAGAAAGAACAGATGAAATCGGTTCCATATGCTTCAGCGATTGGAAGCATTATGTATGCACAAGTGTGCACACGCCCCGACCTGGCATTCACAACCGGGATGCTTGGAAGATACCAGTCGAATCCAGGAAGAGCTCACTGGATAGCTGCGAAGAAAGCCTTGCGATACTTGCAAGGGACAAAAGACTTGATATTGACATATAGAAAGACAGACGCCCTACAGTTAGTAGGCTATGCAGATGCAGACTGGGCAAGGTGTATTGACACCAGGAAGTCCACGTCTGGATACGTGTTCACTCTAGCAGGAGGAGCCGTATCATGGAAAAGTTGCAAGCAATCCATCGTTGCATCGTCGACAATGTACGCTGAGATTATTGCTTGTTTTGAGGCAACGGGACAGGCCATGTGGCTAAAGAAATTTATACCCGGTTTGAGAGTGGTGGATTGTATTGAAAAAACACTCAAGATATATTGCGACAATTCGTCAGCAATAGGCCATTTTCACAACCAGAGGTCAAGTGGTGCATCGAAACACATTGACATTAAATTTTATGTTGTGAAAGAAAGAATCCAGGATCACACTATTGACGTCGAGCATTTAGGAACCGAAGAAATGCTTGCGGATCCGCTGACTAAAGGCGTTTCACCCAAAGTGTTGAATAAACACTTAGCCGGCATGGGTTTACAGAAAGGCCTATGATTCTGGGTTGAGGGCTGTTGAAACAACCATCTCACAGAAAGCTTAGTCCTGAGATGGAAAGATATACTGTAGTCAATGAGTTCAATTGCACGTAGCTGGCTTTGAACGCTTTGGTCTCGGTATGTTGATCTGTCGAGGGACGAAGCGATGAATGACTATGACATTGATGAGACCGAGATCAAAGGGGGAGAATGTTGGATTTGATCTCGGAACAGTCATGAGACCGAATCCGAGGGAGTCACGCGCCCTGATCGGGGGCGCGGCCTTTCCCCATGGTTGTGGCCCCCGGTCACAGTGCGCTATATAAAGAGGGGCCCAGGGGCCGGCGCGGACGCCAACGCATCCACAGCCGCCACCGCTAAACCCTAGCCCGACAGAAGGATCCGATCTCCCACACGCGCACCCAGTGACCGGAAGAGCCACACCGCCGTCGTCATCCCGATGGCTGACCCCGCTAACGGCAATCCTAGTGCCGACGATGTGCAGGAGCAGGAGAGGTGGAGGGAAGAGGAAGCCAAGGCGGCGGAGGAGCGCCGCCTCAAGGAGGTGCATGACAAGGAGGTTGAGGACCGTCGCCGCGCCGATCTTGACAACTCCGTTGCCCACACGGCACCGGCGGAGCCCTTCCTCAACACCCAAGGTGAAACCCCTCTCTCTTTCTTTCTCCACCCCTAGATCTACAAGAACACTGTGTTTTTCTATCGATGAACTCGCTAGTGGTAGGCTAAGGGCCTAGATCCACATGATGTGACACCAACAGGGAGTGGCTCTGGGAAGGGCCTCCACGGCGAGGTGACGTAGCGCAAGGGAGGAGGTTTTGCGGTGGGGTTCGTGGCGTTAGGGGAGGCGCTAGGGGAGGGGCACCGTGCAGGGAAGGGTCGGACAGTAAAAGATGAATGTAAGGGTATTTTTGTCCATCCTACCAAAAGATGATGGTACGGTCACTGCTAACAGAAGGCCAGATAGGGAATGAAAAATAAAATGGGTATCAAATAAGGAAGATTTAACCTTCCAGGGCCAAGGAAGTAACCGCTAACTTTGCACTTGTGAAATAAGGAATTTTCTCTTAAATGCCTCTGCAATTTCATAGATCCTATGTTCTCTGGAGTGTCCATGGACAACAGATCTTCAAACATTTGAGCACAACTTGAAAACATGCAACACAAATGATTCTGATGAACGCCAGGACCCGAAGATACAGGTGCCAATTTTCTCAAAATGGTCTCGCAGTAGCTATTGTCCAGCCGGTGTGCTGCAACTGAGAACTTGAACATTGCCCAGGTTGCTCTGCATAGTCCTCTCAATGGATGAGTTATCCTTCCCCGACTCAAAATTTCACATCACAGAAAAGTGAATAGTGAATGCTTTAACAAAACTCGAGCTGAAGCTAGATAAAGGTATTTTCCTACCTGTCTACAGTACAAGGAACACACTAAAGCAGACAACAATAGTACTTTATAAACTCAATTTGATATAGCCCTTCAATATATTCGATAAACACAGCAGAATCCAGGGCAATGTCACCTAAGAAACTGTGCAACGATGAGGGTGGGAATATGCATGACGATGAGGGTGACATATGACTCAGGGATGAGTCCTCTTCTAGGGATGAGTCTTCTTCCTGCAGTACAACAGCATGAGCTTCATAATTATACAAACAAGAATAATTAACTATCAGCTACGTCCAGATGATTACAAATGTTTTGAGCTGAAGTAATATGTCATATTAAAAAACATAGGCTACCTCTCATCTTAGATTCACCAATTTCTGAAGTTCTTTTGTACAGGATTGAGAAACATTTATGTGGCCTCTTTAACAGAGGCCTCAGACAGACTAAATAGACTAATTTGGCGAGACAGCAAGTTGCTGATGTCGTTACTGCTGGCATAATGGAACATAATATAGATGGAAGACGCAACAGAGATAATTAAGTTCAACTGATTTCCACAAAACCAGTGAGGTTTTCCTTGGAGACACTAGGAATCCTTGGATACAATATTACAATATTCAATGAGTGCTACACCCTACTTGCTACTTGAGAGGGTCCCATGTTGGTAACTCAACAAAATCATTGAACAACTTGACAGGTCGAACCAAAATAGTGAAGGAAATAAAGCAAAAAAAACAAGCACTAGCAGGAGTTTTATTGGTCCTGCTTATTATAATGATCTACTTTATTTATATAAAAATTTCACTACTTCAGTTTGATCCGTCAAATTCTAGCCGTTTGTTTCGTCAGAATTGAACGGAATTAGAATTCATTTCCAAATCAGCACGTTTGGCTCTCCTCTTGAATTGGAAAGCAACATTCCACAGCTTTCCAAAGCCCAGAAACGAAGCCTATGGCAAATTCACGGCCTCAGAAACAGAAACCCCGATTCCGTCGTCCTCCTCTCGCTGTCTCGCAGACTTGCGGCTGCCCCCATCACGCAGAAACGAATCCATGGCGGCTAGGGTACCCTAGCGTCGTCGCGCCCTCCCTAGCCTCCATCTTCCACCTACCTAGATCAGATCCTCCTTCTCTCACGGACTCACAGCCTCTGATCCGGCGGCCTTCAACGACGACCTCCTGTGATCCGGCAACGACCTCCTCAGATCTGTGCATCCTCAGCCTCTCTCCCTACATCCTCAAGCTGATCCGTGCATCCTAGGCAAGCTACCTCTGATCCGTGTGTCCCAGGAATTTGATTTTTATTCTTCTTGAAAAGCCAAACAGAAACATAGGAATTGAATCACTTTCCATCTGATTCAATTACAAATAGAATTGGAAATGGAATCATATTCTTGGAATGGCTTTCAATTCCAATGAAACAAACGGCCCTAAGGCTACTCTAAGCAACCAGCTGCACATTCTGTTGTTGCTTCCTCAGAATTTAAAGGATTCAGGAATAAGATTGGCAAGAACTAAGGCCAACAGAAAAATGAATATGCTGCACGTGGTGTAAAAAGATATGTGCCCAAGTAAACGTGGGAGGTGACAGTGCAATTACCTGCTGGTAGTCAGGTACTTGGGGAATTCTGATGGAATAAAGTGTGCAACAAAAGTTGGCTTCTCCTTCACCAGGTCAGCGTCATCGTTATCAAGATCATTCTCTGACTTGATGTATGTAACAACTGATCCCTGCACTTGATTGTTGTCGCCCAAGTTAATGGCAACTAGTGTGAACCTGCCAACCGACCAATCGTACAATACGACGTGGACAATGCAGGGCGTATCGACGCTCAGCAATGGGAGCATCATAACCTCACGCGGGAGACGCTCAGGGTTGTTTGCCTCCCACAGTTGAGCTGAAGTGACCACAGAATCCTTGCTCCACTTCCACTGCGTGCTGTCGCTCTCCGTCACCGACAGCATATGCAAGGTTAGGGTGAAACCAGTGGCCGGCGCCATCGGGCCCAAACCCTGTCTATCGTGGCGCGCAACATCAGCAAAAAAACAGCCGATGCTCGCCCCCTTTGGCGGCAATGCACAAGCTGCGGTACAGCTCCTTGCGTTCCTTGCGATAGCAGCGAATCTCTGTTTCTTCAAGGAGGGACCTATCCTGAGGAAAAGGGATGTAGGAGACCTTGGGGTTGTCTCCACATATGCCATGGCAGAGTAAGATGCCGCAAGAGTAATTGACCCAACACATGGAATTCTTGAAGGGGACAACCTCATTGGTCACCCACTGGTCGAGATACTCGCAATCACCACCAGCTTGGCAGTGGATTGTCAGGAGCTTGCTCTACCACCCTTCACGACCACCAACACCACCATCGTCACCGCGGCAGCAGGACGACAACGAAGGGCGGAGCATCCACAGCTCGGCGCGGTGCTCCAATCGCACCGGAGACGAGACCACGGACAGATTGGCCACGACAAGCTCATCTTCTCCATGGCTCAACAGACCAACAGCGAGCTCCGGAAACACGTGCGTCTGTGGATCATCATGGTAAGGGACGGTCTCTATGCACTGTGCTAGCGGCCTGAGCCATGGCGAGCCTGAGGTGGGGTCGGCGGCTACGTAGACGAAGTATTCGTGCCGAAACCCCCCCGAATGGTACAGATTCGTCGACGAGGGAGTCGAGTCTGAGGAGGACGAGGTTGTGGTGCTCCGCCACGAGGTTGCACGAGGCTATAAGCTCGGCCCCTTCCGGCGCCGCCGAAAAGTAGAGGCACGACGGGGTGGGCGGCTCGGCGAGGACGAAGGAAACGTCGAAGCGGGCACCGGCGCAGGTGGTGCCGGTGGCGGTGGTCCGCTTGTCACCGCGGAAGGAGATGGGGTCGTCCCTGCGGAAGACGAAGCGCTCCAGCATCACCCACTTGCGGAGGGCGGCGGCAGCCATGACTGGATCTGCGTCTGCGCGGGTGGAGTCGAGCCGCATGGAGATGGTTCTTGTTTGCTTATACTCCTCCGTTCCAGATTACACAGGTCGTCCAGCTGTGTTCCACCATTTCATCAGTTCGTTTTTTTTTTGTTTCGAATCGTTGGATTTATTTTTCAAGCTAACTTTAAGTGCTGTTTGGATAATAGGATATAAGATGAGTCGGATAGGAATAGGAAGGTGGAATAAGTTTCATCCTATGTTTAGATTTGGATGGAGGGATAGGAATTGAGGCCGTCTACTCATCGCATTTCTCAAATTTCAAACTCCACTTTGTATACAATGCCAAAACAGTGTTTTGAGTATCCATTTGAGGCAAACTCTGGAGATGGCCTGAATGTGAGTGATAGGATAAATCATATCCCCATCTCATTCTCCAATTTCCATCCTATCTTAATCCCTCTCTCACCATTTATAAATGTTGCCTAAGGATGATTATTTTTTAATTTTTTTATAATTTTTTGAATAACATGAGCGATCAAACTTAGTGTCCAAAGCCAAATACTCTACAAGCTAGAAGTGAGATAGTAATAATAATAAAGAAAAATATTTTAACTACATTATCATTTTGTTTTACTGGTTCTAATATCACCTAACTTTATTGTCATTACACATGCTAGTTTTGAGGAGGTAAATTGGACTGCACATGATACTTTGAGGGGGTCAACATGACATTCTAAAAATTTATCAACTTTTTCCTTAGAAAAGGTACACCATTAAAAATTCTAAAAACTAAGTTAAATCTTAAAAATTTATAGAAAACCATATTAGATCGGAAAATTTTGAAACTAGTTTTATATTATTACAAAAAACATGCCATATATTTTAATGCTTAGTTTGTAGTTATTTAGATATATATTTTTTAATATTAGTTGATCTCATTAATTATTTATTACAATTTGTATCAAAAGCCAAATTACATATAAAGCCATGTGACTTCAGCCGCGACATAGAAGTCACATTATTGTCATCAAAGACATGGGATTATTGTCACTAATTTTTTTCGAGCTAAAACAAGTTTTTATGATATTTCTAAGATTAAACTAGATTTTAGTATTTCTAAGAAAAAAATATTTGGCCTGAATATAGGGACGGACGGGCCAGGTTTTGAGCCCTACGACCTCGAAAGACAGAACAAAGGCCCACCCCCACACACCACGCTGCCTATCCTTACAAAGGCCCAAGGCTAATATAGCATAACACTAGGTATAAGGCGCTGAAACACTGCAAAAAGAGTCTATGATTTTGTTTAATTTTGGGAGATGTGGAGGTTGAGGTGGGCTTGGCCAACAGAAAGAATTTGAGGATTAAACTTTTTTGAACTCTAATGAAATTTGAATTAAGACTCTAGGGTTCACACATAACACGTACAAACAACGTTGTTGATGGCATGCTGTTTGACGAGTTATTATTTGGCACGTCTCATGCAACGCAAGGCAGTTGTGGGTCTTTTTTATCACGCCTTGTGCTTCATGCATTGTATCTGTGATCTCCTCCCGGCGGATGGATCGTCTTTGCTTGTTCCGTTTGGGCTGGGCAACAACCGTATCATGCAGACAGCTCCCGATCTCTCGGCAACTGAACTGATCGAATCACACGACGGGCTAAAAATAAAAAAACCATCTTGGCTACAACGATATGACAACCGATGGGTAGCTCTTTCAGATTGCTGCTTTCCAGTTCCACGCCGGCGGGGCCGCCGCCCACCAAAATCACATCCTGCTGCCGGCACAGATGAGGCCAATTCCTTAAAGAAGTACGGTATGAGCTCCCTCGAAGCACACTGTAAAGGATTGATTGACACCTGAATGCAATGTTGTTTTCTCAGCGAAAAGTTACGCGCTATAGTCTGATTTAGCCCGCTATAGCTCGCTATTTGCACTTTTTGGTAGCCAGCCGCTAAACCCCTTTAGCCTGCTATTTAAAAGACTGGGCAGCTCCCGATCTCTCGGCAACTGGCCGAATCACACGACGGGCTAAAAATAAAAAAGCCATCTTGGCTACAACGATATGACAACCGATGGGTAGCTGTTTCAGATCGCTGCTTTCTAGTTCCACGCCGGCACGGCCGCCGCCCACCAAAATCACATCCTGCCGCCGCATAGATGAGGCCATTTTCCTTAAAGAAGTACGGGATGAGCTCAAAGAATTGATTGGCACCTAAATGCAGTGTTGTTCTCCCACTGTTAAGAGAGCCCAAAGTGTTTTCCTATTGATTTTAGAGCACTTCGCCAACAATATCCTATGTCATGTCAATTTGTTTTATAAAAACAATTGTTTTCTACACTAATTTTTTTACAATAAACATATAAATATTGGAAAATTATAATTATTTAATAAATTCGATGTATTTAAGTTAAAAGAGTTTCAGTGCCGACCGGGGAAATGCTGTGGGCCGGCTAGGCCCCGCGCGCAGACCTAGTTTTAAAAGAGTCACATTCTAAATTAGAAAATTCACGGTGGGACAACTATCAAGAATAACGGAATTAACAACATCTAAAAAAAAGGAACGAAATTGAGACAAGCGCAGGCCTCCCAAGTGTAGGAACTTTACACGGTGCTTCGAAGGTGTTCATAGGGGTAGGGTGTGCGTGCGTGTATTTATATGGGTGAGTGTACATGCGTGTTTATGAGTGTACGTGCAGTCAACGTTATTGATGCCATGCTGTTTGACGAGTCATTATTTGGCACGTCTCATGCAATGCATGGCAATTGTAGATCGTTTATCACGCCCTCTTCATGCATGTGTATCCGTGATCTCCTCCTAGCAGATGGATCTTCGCTTGTTCCGTTAGGCTAGGGGCAACAAGCTTGGCAGGCGACTCCCATCCCTCCGCAACTGATCTAATCACGACGGCGTCGTGAGGAACCGGATTCCCGGATACTACCATGGCCCATGACCCAGGCACAGCGCCTTGCGAGACGCGGGGTCAGGATCACCCGGCGGCGGCGGCGGCGGCGGCGGGCGGCCGGTGCTGCAGGTGCTGGCATGGCGCCGCCGCGGCCGAGATGAAGCGGCTGCTGCGCCTCGCCGCGCCGACGGCCGGCAGCTGCGTGCTGCAGAACGCCGTGAACATCGTGTCGCTCATGTTCGTGGGGCACCTCGGCAAGCTCCATCTGGCGGGCGCGTCTCTGGCCATCTCCATCACCAGCGCCACGGGCCTGAACGTGATCACGGGCATGGCGACGGCGCTGGACACGCTCTGCGGCCAGGCGTTCGGCGCGGGGCAGTACCGCCTGGTGGGCGTGTACAAGCAGCGCGCCATGGTGGTGATCGCGCTCGCCTGCGCCCCCTTCGCCTTCCTCTGGGCGTACGCCGGCCGCGTCCTGGCGCTCATCGGCCAGGACGCCGCCGTCGCCGCCGAGGCCGGCGCCTACGCGCGCTGGCTCATCCCGTCCGTCTTCGTCAGCGTCCCGCTGCAGTGCCACGTCCGGTTCCTGCAGGCGCAGAGCCTGGTGCTGCCCGTCGCGGCGAGCTCCGGCGCCACCACGCTGTGCCACCTCGCCCTGTGCTGGGCGCTGGTGTACAAGGCCGGAATGGGGAGCAAGGGCGCCGCCATCAGCAACGCCATCTCGTACGCCCTCAACCTGCTCATGCTCGCGCTCTACGTCAGGCTGTCCAGCGCCTGCAAGCGGACATGGACCGGGTTCTCCATGGACGGCTTCAAGGAGCTGCGGGGGTTCGCCGCGCTCGCCGTGCCGTCTGCGTTGATGATATGGTATAGGCACTCCATGAAGGATATATGCATTCATGTGATCTTCATTGATTTGCACACACACCACACATGAATACCTGATGATGATCATGATGAATGCAGCTTGGAGTTTTGGGCTTTTGAGATCCTTGTGCTCCTGTCAGGCCGTCTTCCGAACCCTCAGCTGGAGACCTCAGTGCTGTCCATCTGCCTTAACACTGGGATTCTGCTCTTCATGGTACCACTGGGGCTCAGCTATTCCATCAGCACGCGTGTCTCCAACGAACTTGGTGCTGGGCAGCCTCAGGCGGCGAAGCTGGCGACGAGGGTGGTCGTGTGCATCGCCTTCACCTCAGGATCCGTGCTCACCTTGGCGATGGCCCTGCTACGCGATGTTTGGGCACACATGTACAGCGACGACAAAGAGGTTGTCGCATACTATGCCAAGATGATGCCGATTCTTGGGATAAATTTCTTCGTAGATGGCATCCATGCCTCACTCGCAGGTGATGATACTGATCATCGATAATGAAACGCGAAATGATCGTCGATAAATTTCTTAGTTGGCCTATATGTTATACTAATGCAGATAGTAATCTTTATCTTGCATTGCATTGTGTGTGTTTGAACTTTTATTTCCAGGAGCGATCACAGGCTGCGGCAAACAAAAGATCGGCGCAGCCATTAATCTCGGCGCCTTCTACTTGGCAGGCCTCCCGCTCGCCGTGGTGCTTGCCTTTGTCTTCCATATGAATGGAATGGTATGTATGCCCTTTGCTCATCATTCATATATCAAAATGATTTTGTATTTAATTTCTAACTATCTATTTTTGTTGCTGGCAAGCACTGCACAATATATTAATTTATAAGCAGAGAATATTGGCAGTCAAAAATATGGTTTTGAAGATTGTAACATGTTTTCTAATAACAGGGCCTTTGGCTCGGCATGGTCTGCGGCAGCGTCGCAAAGGTGCTGTTGTTTGGATGTGTCGCGTGGTTCATAGACTGGAACAAGGAAGTAAGTAATATACACCGCCCAAATTCTGTCAGAGATATGCTGCTCTATTGGCCATGGTCACCGTGACATATTCTCCTTCCTGTTTCAAATTTCAGGCAACCAAGGCAAAGGACAGGGTGCTCGGCTCATCTCTGCCAGAGCGCCAGTGACGTCAAATTTAAAGTGAGGTATCATGGTACGTTGCAATAAACTGAAAGGTGTTATTGGAATGGTGGCAAAAAATATTCTAGTATTAACAATGAAACCGTACCTATTTTTCTTTATTGCCATTTTCCTAGGTTCCTTTGGAGGACTGTCTACATCACATTTAACATAGATCCTCCCACAAGTATCTCTCATTTTTTAGGGGTTTGACAGCGAAGATGTGATCTAGGTCACAAACAGTCTCCCAGGACCCTGCGACATACTATGAAGGGTCTTATGGTTTAGTACAAACTAGGGGAGTAGATGCGCTTGGCCGCCAGTGCTTTTCTTGAGCAGGTTAATGGGCTATCACTTGCAACAAAGTATGGCACTCAGAGTACTAATCATAAGATGGTACATATGTGGATAGAAACTATAGTTAGAAGCTAAGAGAAAGTATATGATACTACAATCCGCAAGTAATATACATTCGATGTTCTTTCAGTGTGTATCCATAGCAGCATAATACTTCTATGTGAGCTGGAAGGATAAAAGATCAGGAAATCTTGAGATATTAGAAACAGTATCTCGTTCTTTATGCTTTGGGGCTACGGCCTGCAAATGGATCATGGTGATGTAGTCGTCCTTGAGTTGCATTGTCACCAACAGAAGGTTCTAAAGTTGATAAGATATACAAATTAGAGTGTAGCAAGATCGAAGGAAAATGTGTCAATTAAATAAGAAGAGGAAATCAGGGTTGTTTGGGGTTTGTACTCGGGGTTCTAACCCTTTTTCTTTTTTAATATAATGACATGCAACTCTTCTGCGTGTTTGAGAAAAAAAAAAGAAATAGGTGGAACCAGCCTTCACTTGTTCTTGTGACCTGTTTAATTAAGGTGCAGCCTGCACCTGATGTAATGCTTGTTATCTCCATGGCTCACAGGTCTAACAGTAAGATTAAGAATTACACCATAACTCGAATAGATCATAACCAATAAATTAAGTCAAGACTATTTTAACTTTAAGTCTTTAGCCATTATAATTATAACTAGGTCTATATATGCCCCTGCGTTGCAACAGGTGAAGCAAATGTCCTTCATACACATAAAACTTCATCGTACGGAATATTTTTAACGGCATATACAAATATAATTGTACACTTTTGCTTTAAAACGTTTTTGATGTTCCATGTATATATTCCAAACTAAAAAAAGGAACTCTTGAACATGTTATTTGCCAACATAATATAAACGAAGTCTAAAAACACGCCTATCATCCAAAATCAGCAGACGATTTCTAGAGAAAACAAATACATTTAGACATATGAGCAAAACTTGTTTCTACGATCATGTTTAGAAGTTCGGCAATGCTATAGCATGGGCGTCCGATGGGAAGAAATAAATCGGACGCCCCTTCCCAAGTGTTGCGATAGTTATTCGGAATTGTTGCATTAGTTATGCTATGATCATGTTTAGAAGTTCGGCAATGCTATGGCATGGGCGTCCGATGGGAAGAAATAAATCGGACGCCCCTTCCCAAGTGTTGCGATAGTTATTCGGAATTGTTGCATTAGTTATGTTACGATGTTTCAATAGTACTTTCTAAATGTTTCGTCGGATTTTTTTTTAATTTTCTCACTAGATTCGCGGACCCAAATTTTTTATTCATTTCAGTTAATTCACACATGCTGATGTTGCAATAGTGTATTTTTAATGTTTTCGTTGATGTTTCGGTAGTTATTTTCTCATATTTCATGAACCGTCCGACGCGTCCCGTCCAGATTTTTTTCTCCAAATCGCGGACCCTAATTTTTCATTCAATTCAGTTAATTGACACATGCCGGTGTTGCAATAGTGTATTTTCACTGTTTCGTCAGTTGTTCGTTGATGTTTAGGTAGTTATTTTCTCATTTTTCACGCACCGCCCAACGCGTCGTGTCCGGAATTTTTCCCCAAATATCGATGTTGCGATAGTACAATTTTTAATGTTTCATCAGTATTTCGTTGATGTTTTAACCATTCATTTTTTATGTTTCACCCGGCGTCAGATGAAAACTCCTCCCATCAGACGTCCGGGCGCTAGTAGTTCCGTTAGAAGTTTGAGTATTGGTGCGAGAGAACACAAATCATGGCATCCTATTTTTTTTATGCTGAATTACGGCGAGCGGCCGACCTGAACATAGTTTTATTTCTCATACGCAAGGCAAAAGTATATATGATTTGTGATGTTTGATGAGGAGGGAAAGCATATTATACAGTCATACAGAGAAGCAACTTATGCAATTACACCTAGCTACAACTCTCTCATGTCAAAGCTGCAGCTGAAGCTGTCCTCCGGTGTCTTTGCCCTGCCAGAGTAGGAGAGATCTGAAGCAAGTTGCATGAGGATCATTTCTGGTGCTACACGGACATGGATGCTCAAAGCACAGCCTATTCCTGCCTTTCCACACATTCCAAAGGGTCCCTGTTAGCACTTTGGACTTGATGTTTTTTTTTTTTTTTGAACTTAGTGGCAGGAGAGCTCTGCGACTTCCTTTCATTAAGAGCACTTTGGACTTGATGTTTGGTTTTAGGTTGGCTACTACACCTCTTGACCACAGCTCATGTATGTTAGAGAGATCTCCGGCTCGCCAAAGCATGGCCACCCATACTTCAGATGGAAGATTGCAGCGCTTGAAGAGGTGAATGAGATCCTCCAGCAGTCTATGGTTTGCATAATTGGCGGCATGGGAATGGAATTAAGCCATGCACACATAAAGTACGGGAGGGATTTAGGTGAGCAATTTGCGGGTGCTTGATTTCTGATGGTAAGTGTTAGTGACCGTTTTCTGCATGTATGTATTCATTGTAAACAATCAGTCTTGACTGGTTCCTTCCCCGGTTGTAGCTGACTGAGCTCTAGTTTGTTAGGCAGTTAGCCGTGGGCTAAGAGCCCCTGACACATAAATGCAACTTGCCTTGCATAACTCATTCTATCAACTTTTGAATGGTATCAGTGTAGGTGCGTTCTTCCGCTGAATCGCCACCACCAGCCTTCACGATAAATTGGAGCTGAGTGAATAGTTCTTTTCAATATAGTAATTTAGATGTAACTTTGGGTTATCTTTAATTCTTAGGCCCTGTTTGGTGGGGTTTCTAGGAGCTTCGGCTTCTCTATCCTAGCTAAAATATAGGAGCCCAAAGAAGCCACAAATTTTGGGCTCCAACCGCTCTGTGAGAGGAAATGGAGAAGAGAGAAAAAAAAGAGCTCCTTCAAAAGTGACAGGCACCAGCCGGGCAGAGGCCGGGCAGCCGGAGCTAGAGCCGGAGCTCCCTGCGCCAAACGGGGCCTTAATGGTACCGCAAGTCGTAGGTTATATATAAATCTAATGGGATTACTTTATACAATTTATATAATGGCAGACATGAATAATATTTTTATATAATAGATCCTATAAAATTAATGTTGGTGGTAAGTAGAGAGAACTGATAGACATTGTTTTTGTTTTTTTGCATGCACTTAGGGCTCGTTTGGCACAGCTTCTATACCGGTTTCTCCACCGGTTTCTTGCGGCTTCACGTGAAGTCTTGCCAAACATTTTTTTTGGAAAACGGTTTCTCCGAAAAAGCTCTAGAGAGGAGAAGCCGTTTTTACACTATGGAGCCGAAACCGAAAAATGTGGCTTCTCCGGTTTCTTTGGTGAAACCGTTTTTACAGAAGCCTTACCAAACGGCCCCTTAAGATTTATCTCTATTGCGACACATCTGATGAGGATTAACGTGGATGTTTAATGCACTAATGCTCCATTAGGAAGACACTCAACCATGATGAAGTCATACGGAACGCAAGTATCAACTGATATAGGATAAAATATCAACTCGTGGTGTGATTTTTCTATGCAAGTGCACAAGTACATGCAGGTTGGGTCCATTTGCAACAGATTGTACCATGCATTGTACATATGAACACAATTCAGTTTTGCAGGGAATCGTCTTGAGTGATTGCCAAAACCTGAAAGCAGCAACGTGCGTGGCGTGATTTTTCTATGCATGTGCCCAAGTACATGCATGCAGCTTGGCCCCCGTTTGCAACAGACTGTACCATGGATCGTACGAGCGAAGAAAATGCAGTTTTATTTACAGGGGACTTGAGTGTTCAACAAAACTTGAAAGAACCAGTACCATGGAGTATATATTTGTCAGACCTCTTGCATGGATATCGCTCTACCGACCTCCATCGCCTCTTCTGCCGCCCTCCAGCAACGTTGAACATATAGAAGCCATTAGTCTGCCACCTCCACCATCGTTGAAGCCCCAACAATGGCGAAGCCGCAGCCGCACGTCGTGGTGGTGCCGCACCCGAGCCTCGGCCACGTCAACCCGGCGCTACAGCTGGCGCAGCTGCTGCACCACCACGGCGTCTTCGTCACCTTCGTCAGCACGGAGCACAACAACCACCGTGCACAAGCTGCCGCCGACAGCTTTCTGTCGAGCTGCCGAGCCGGGTTCCGGTTCGAGACCATACCGGACGGGCTGCTCGACGACGACCACCGCCGCGGCAGCACGCTGGAGCACGACGTCGCCCTGTCCAAGTCCACCAGCACGCGCTGCGCGGCGCCGCTGCGGGAGCTCGTCGCCGGGCTCCGGGACGGTGGGGGCGAGCCAGGCGTGCCGCCCGTCACGTGCGTGCTGCCGACGGCGCTGATGAGCTTTGCCCTAGACGTGGCGCGGGAGCTCGGGGTTCCGAGCATGGTGTTCTGGGTGAGCTCCGCGGCGTCGCTCTTGTGCCAGATGAGGCTCCGTGAACTGAGACAGAGGGGGTACTTGCCACTCAAAGGTACATATACAGTATAATATATATGCTATATATATTATATATAGCATATATAATTCGTTTAATTATTATATATATATGCATCGCCTAGATGAAAGCTGCTTGACGAACGGCTACCTGGAGGAAACGATGATCGACTGGATCCCCGGGCTGCCGCCGATCAGCCTCGGCGACGTGTCCAGCTTCGTCCGCACCGCCGACCCGGACGACTTCCTCCTGAGCTTCAACGACGAGGAGGCCAACAACTGCACCAAGGCCGGCGCCCTCATCCTCAACGCCTTCGACGCCGTCGACGTCGACGGCCTCAACGCCCTCCGCGCCGAGTACCCACGCGTCTACACCGTCGGACCAGTGGGTCTCCTCCTCCGCCGCACCCTCGACGCCGCCGCCGTGGACGACGGCGGCGAACCCGGCTCCGAAGGTAGCCTGAGGAAGCAGGACGCCGCGTGCCTGGCATGGCTAGACGCGCAGGAACCGGGGTCCGTCGTGTACGCCAGCTTCGGCAGCCTGGTCGTGGTCACCGCCGAGCAGCTGGCCGAGTTCGCGTGGGGCCTGGCGGCCACGGAGCGCCCGTTCCTGTGGGTCGTCAGAGAGGACCTCGTCCCCGGCGGCGCGGCGGCGCGGCCGGCGGAGCTCCTCTCCATCTCCAACTCCAAGGCAGGGCTAGGGGCACGGTGCTACGTGACGGCCTGGTGCCCGCAGCCGCAGGTGCTGCGCCACCGCGCCGTGGGGTGCTTCCTGACGCACAACGGCAGCAGCTCCACGCTCGAGGCCTTGGCCGCCGGCGTGCCGATGGTGTGCTGGCCGGCGTTTGCCGACGGCTACACCAACTGCAAGTACGCGTGTGAGGTGTGGGGCGTCGGCGTCAGGCTGCCGGGAGCCGAGGTGTCCAGGGAGGTGGTCGCCGGCGGCATCGCCGCCGTGATGGAGAGCGAGGGCATGCGGACACGCGCCGCGAGGTGGAAGGCTGAGGCGGAGAAGGCCGTGCGCCCTGGTGGGTCGTCGTACGAGAGCCTGCAGAGCCTGGTCGAAGCCCTAGCCCTTGGAGGAGCCATGTCACTCGACGCAAGTACTGAGCCTTGATGATGCAAAAATGCTACGGTGGCATGGCTGTGTTCTGAGCCTGAACGAACAACAAAGGGCTTCCATGTTCGAATAATGGAAGGGGAATAAAAAGTGTACTGCATGCTAGTGTGATACGATGTTCATCAGGTCGAGTCGGGCGGACGGGCTCATGTTTGTAATGTAACAAATAATCGGCAACTCATCTCTTGCCTGGTCTATATTACAAAAAACCTATGTTGGTCAGGTCGATAGTCTGTTTATTTTTTTTTTTTCATGTCCTTTTTCATCTGATTTAGCGTTTCGTTCAGTTCTCTGAGGGCGTGCTCATTGCATTGACGACATCAGGAGTTTATATACTGAAGACTGAAGTCCAGCTTTCGTGCTGCAATTTCCAAACATGTCATGGACACTCCGTGACATCAGGAGTATTAATTAGCGATTCATGCATGCTGATATGATTAGGAGCTGAACATGCTGGCTAGACCATCAACTGCCAGATATATAAATGAATGATGTTTTCAATACATACATGCTGGTAACCATAGTATTACCCAAATTTAGTTCAATATTTGATTTTGATTTACAAATGGCTAGTATATGGCTACACATACATTTCAGTGTGGATTTTATGTGCAACAATAAATCCACACTGAAATCTAAAGATGTAAACCCACTATATCAGAATTCCTAAAGGGTCTTTTAGATATCCTGTATACACTCACCACTCTCTGAACTCCATTGTGCGGTTTGAACAAACGGATTAGGGATGGCACCTTCGTTGTTCCACCTGCAATTAAGAAGAGTTCAAAATTAGTCCTAGGAGGCCTCCATGTCACATGCAAATTTGTAAATGAATTTTTTTAATGGATACTCATTCAAACGGAATTATTCCCTTACCACAAGATCCATGCATTCCTCGCTGCAAAGAAAAACACATTTGGAGCTTGTAGTACTGCTGAGAGATGCCAAATTCCAGCTGATACTGATCGAGACTGAACTGGAGAGCAAAACAAAAGGAAAAACATTAAAAAAGAAATAACGAATGATCCAGAACTACAAGAGACATGGAGGAGGGCATCACTGTTATGGTCCATGAACACCTGATGCAATTCGCAAAGAATAAGATGTGAATAAAATTAGAAGCCAAAGTGAGAAATGCTAGAAGAAAATTTTCTCACCTACTTAGCTTAGTGGTTGAAGCAAAATCCATCTTGGCTAAGATCTTTCTCCTCCTTTTCAAAATTCTATACAAATAAAATGTAAACTGTGAGGAAAATCTACAATTTCTACCATAAACAGTTTCTAAATAGTCGAGGAAGAAGTATGTGGCTGTGATAAGAAGCGAAGATTTGGCATCAATCAACCCATAGCTAATCAGCAGGAGTTTGCTTTTGAAAAATGATGGTAATAGTAAGTGCATGCCAACATGGCGCAAAAACCAAAACATATACCCATCAAATTCAGTATAAAAGGACAACATGAGAACCTTGATAAGCCTGCTCCTTAATAAGAAACTTGTCCCTAAGCACACCAGCAAGTATTACAGTTCTTGTTTTTGTACCCGCACTTTGAAAAAAAAAAACATATAGGAAGGAATGCATGATCAACATTCAACGTGAACAACATGCGTTTACTGTTCAGCAATCTACCTTACTATTAAACATGCCTCTCTGTACAACTCCAAAATGCTGCTGTTCATCTATAACAGAGATCCGTAAAGCTGAGAAATTAGTTTTATCAGCTATTAAGCTTTGAATTCCAATGACCATGGCTATCTCCCCAGTTTCCCGCGCTAGAATAATAATAATAAAGCAAAGATATTAAAAGTCTGCATATGGAATTTGAGAGAGAGTGAATCGACGAAGGAGAACAACTTACGTTTCGAATTATCCTTGACTCCCTTGTAGAAGTTGAACCAGTTAATAAGGCAATGTTTGGTTTCTCATCTCCATCAAACTTATCCAACAACGAATTTAGGTGTTTATAATGCTGGACAGCGAGTACCTCTGTTGGAACCATGAAAGCAGCCTATAGAGAAATGTTAAGAAAACTAATTTGTTTTATCATACCTTTTGTGGCATCAAAATTTAATTTAACCTGGAAAGGTAGATTTCATTGATAAAACCTTTCATATAGAGCAAGCAAGGCAAGAATATTAATGTGGAGTATTTGATATCTGAAATCCTGAACTAATAATACCCATACATACCAGGAAAGCAACAATGGTCTTTCCACAGCCAACATCCCCCTGTTAACAACAAATAGAAAACATTCTTTTATTGTCATCTCCTAACCAAATGGGCAAACCAAACCTTTTCAAAGAAGAAATAAATCAAATCCTAGGGGAAAAAATACAAACAGCTTTGAAGCCTAAAGTTAACTCCATAAAGATACCAGGATAGGACTATGTAGCTAACAAAATTTAGAAGTTACATGCTAAATTTCCAGATATTCCAAGAACTAAAAAACTAATAGAGTTCAATGACATCAATGGCTAAAAGGGCTCGATGGAAAAAAAAAAAGGTTCAGCAATAAAAAGTACAAAATTTAACGTTGGAAGACGTAACCATATAGAAGAAGCTTCTGAATCCATTGTTTTTGGGCTATAATCTTTTATTGGCCAGAACATGACACTGCAAAAAAAAAAGAACATCAGAAACAGTTACATGATATCTGAAACATAAAAAAGGCCAAGCAATCCGTAAATGGCTATTTTCTTACTGAAATATTATTTAGCTCATAAACTGGTGATGAATAAGATTCAGACACATACATCAAACTGAATAAGTGATTGATCATATAGCTTGTAAAGTTCCAGTAGACACAATTGCTCCACGGAAAATACAGGCACATACCAATCGAAAGAGTCTGCATGCTAATGCAGTAGGTCTTTAAGACTACATCAAACGAAATAGAAATGTGTGAGTAGAAAGGAGGACAGAAATCAAACATCATTAATCTTCACATATATGTGCCAGAAGCGAATTTGATTATTAAATTTAACATTGGAAAGGGATTAGGAAGCGGATGTGTAAATAAAAATATCATCAGTCATCATCTCATCCAGTAAACTAAGGAGGAATGTGCTTCATCAGAGTGATATTTCTTTCAGAATATGTCCTTAGTCACAGTAATATTTTTTTTTTAAATATGTGCTCTTGTTTATTTTCTGGCAAAAAATACCTTTCAGCTGTCATATGGATATACCTGTTGCCTAAGAAATCAACTATAGTAAAAACAACACTCAGGCAAACAACTAAATGGTCAGGATACTTAAATCTATTGCTTGTATCTCCGAAGATAGATCAGAGGTGCAAAAATGGATGGGCTATAGTATGAAAGATGTGGACTGAGTAATCGGTCAGATGAATGAGCAGGCATAGTTGTAACATCATCATCCCTAATCAGCACTCTGCTCTTAGGTCGTAATCATATCAAATAGGGAATAACTTAAGCCCTAATTATTCTGTTCTTAGATAAAAGAATCAACAAGCACCCTGTCATGAATTCAGAAGTTGTATGATCCCCTAATTAAATCTTAATTATCTTAACCGATTATTGATTACATCAAATTTAACTATAATTAATCCTTGATCAATGTGGCAACTGATTGAACAACTAAATGGCAAATGATACACTGATGTTTCGCAATATTTTGGAAGCATCAAGCGCCATGGCAGCAACAGCCTTAAACATACACAGCTGTTACTATTGCAAGTAAAATTTTTACGTACGCGCATACAAGTGGAACAATTGATCAATACACACATGAGCTCAAAGCTGCAACGACAGCAGGAGAGGACACCTGATCAGTGCGTGGAATTGCGGATAGAGAGGAGACGACCTGGCTGGTGTTACAAAACAAAAATGAAATCCCATAGTGAGAAGCATGAAGGGATCTCACAGATTAGTAGTAATTAAAATCATGTCTTCAGAGCAATCTCATCCAATCACTGATTTAGCCATTGAAAATCTCGAGGAACAGTGAAATATCGTGATTTTCACAATCAACTGATTTCATCTGCAATCCACAAACCAGCAGTGTTTAGTCAAACAAAAGAACACTCACACCGTAAGCATCTAAATCAGCAAGTTAGGGACCAGGAGACATCTCGATCTTACATATGGGGCAGCGACGGATCTTACAGATGCGGCTCCATGAGTCCACCTTCATGCCACCGCATGACCTCCTCCTTGGCAAGGAATCAATGAGCTCGTAGATCGACATGGGTCAGGGGGGGGGAATGCGACCTCCGGTTGCAGTGGTTCTAGGCGGAGGCGCAGCCACGCAAGGGCAAAGCAACAAGGCCGTAGGCGCGACAGAGCGCAGGCCGAGGGCGGCGGGGCTCGCCCACGGCGCTTGCCTGAGTGTCGTTCCGCCACCGCACCGAGGGACGGCCAAGCGGCTCCACGAGCTCGGCGGGGGAGGGGGCGATGGGAGGGAGAGAGGGGTAGCGACGGCGGCCCGCAGACAACAGCCACGCCCGGCGGCCAAGGGCGTGGTCGCGATGACGGAGGGGGAGGAGGAGAGGGAGAGTGGTGGGGCATCGGCACCACGCACGCCGAGACGATGCACGGCCGTCGCCGTCGCGAGTACAGCAGTAAATCAAGGGCGGCGCGGGTGATGTGGGCGACCGTCGGCGTGGGCGAGGAACAAGAGGAAGAGGTGGGGACGACCCACGAGCAGGATGACGCCCAGCTCCACCTCCGACGGCCGGTCTCGGCATTGCTTCATCCCGTCGTCCGCGGAGACGTCCCCGCGGCTAGCGGGCAAGCGAGGCCAGGAGGTACGGAAACAGACCAAGGCTTGTAGGAGCGGATGTTGATTTGTACAGCTAAAGAAGGTAGTGAAATAAGGAAAGACAATACGAAGAAAGAAATTAACGTGTGTAAAATTGCCTTGAATGAATCGTTGGGTGTGGGTAGAAAAATAGGTGAGAAAAAAGAGAGAAAGCGGCTGAAACATTTTACATCTCTAGATTTTGAGTCTTTTCACCTTTTTCCAATCCTCACAAAACTGCACAGCGGAGCCAGGGTATACCTTGGCCATTTCAGATAAATAAAGGTTTTTAGAAAACTCGCTTTTTATTTTATAGTATAGACTTTTACTATGAAGGAATACATATCCTTGCACCCCACACACAATTTATTTTATTTGATATAGTCCTTTTGTGCATATCTAAAGCCCAGGCCCCAGATCGTATCTGAGATTAGAAACTGTAGTAGCTGATACTCTTCTCACACGGCATTTGCGATGTGCAGTTTTATGTTCGTCGTCGTTACTACATCCCTCTTCTTTTAACCGCCATCACGAGCCCCTTCTTCATCTGCATGGAACCTGACAATTTGGGCTGGACGACATGCCCTTCCACCAGCTCAATGTCGTAGTTCCACACCACCGCGGCGACGATGGTTTTCATTTGCGCGATGGACATTTCTTTGCCGAGGCACATCCTGGGCCCCGAGTTAAACACCAAGAACTTGTGAGAAGGCACGTGCAGCAGGCTGCATCCATCCCTAGAGAGCCACCTCTCCGGCCTGTACTCGCTGTAGTCCTTGCTCCAGACGCTTTCCACTCTTCCCATAGCATAGAGGGAGATCAAGATGACATCCCCGGCATGCACCTGGTGTACTCCACTCGGTAGCACATCGTCGGCCAGCACCGACTTCCGTTCGTAGAGGATTGGTGGGTATAATCTCATAGATTCAAACATGGCTGCCTGCAAATAGACCAGTGTTTTGGTCTCTTGAGCATCAAAGACCATCAATGTGCCGTGGTCGTGATCGTCTTGTTGCTTGCGTGCCGCCACCGCCGCCGCTATGGGTGCTAGTTCGCGGCGGATGCCAGCGACGACGTGCGGGTTCTTGGCAAGATTGTAAAAGAGCCACGGCAGCGTGGTTCCCACCGTGTCCCTCCCCGCAATCATGTAGGCGATTAGCGTGGCGCGCAGCATCTTGCTGGGCTCTCCAGTTTGGGCGTCCACGCTGAGGTCATCAGGGTAGTTCGCCGTGAAGAAGGACAGCAAGTTCACGGGAGCAGCCGTGCCTCTCTCTTGTGCCATGTTCTTCTTGATCATATCAAGAACGAACCCATGAATCAGCCTCTGCGCCTCGGCGAGCTTTCTCTCTGGGCCGACGTTCAGCCACCTCAAAGCCTTCCACACAGACGCCGGCATAGTGTGGCGAAAGAAGGCCACGTCCATAATCGTGTCAAATGCTGCTGGCAACGCGGCGGGCATGGGTGGCATGCCGACGGACAAGCAACCTGGATCCACTCCGAAGACCAGCGTCGTGGTTAGGTCGAACACCAGCCTTCCCAACAAGCCCTCCATGTCGATCATGGTTCCCATGGCCGCGGCACGGGACAGCAAGGGGAGGAGGCCCTCCTCGACCTTGTCACGCCAGCAGCGGGCGAGATGGGTCACCAGCTCGGGCCGCGCTAGAGCTTGCCTGCCTATGTCACGATGCCAACACCAGTTCTCGCCGTCGGCGGTCAAGAAGCTCCCCTCTACTATGTCAAAGACCTCAGCAAACCCTTCACCCTTGGGGTAGTTTGCAAAGTTTGAGGTGTACATGTGCCGAATGTTCACGGGATCACAGGTCAGGAAGAAGTTCATGCTGGAGGCCAAAGGGCCGCGAACCTTCAATGTGTGCCCGGAGGCCACAAGGGCGCTGGTGAGGAGGTCATTCCAGTTGTTTCCTGCTGCAGCTACATGGCTACGGAGGCCTGCAACAATTCCGGGAAGCATGCCCACTAGGGGCCACTCTATGGGGAGCAGTGGATTCGTCTTCGATTTCTTGGACTTGAGGAACAAGGGTATGGAAGCAGCAACTAGCACGACTAAGGGTAGGAATAGCCCTGGCAGTAAGGAGAATGCCATTTTGTTGTCTTCAAAGTCTAGAGCTAATGCACTAACTTCTACGGAAGGCCTACTTTATTTATAATAATAAAGGCGTCTTCCAATCCAACCCAGCCATGTGTTTTCGTTGCAAACAGTGGCTATGGATTTGTACGAGCAACCTTGAAAACATGCATGCCCGTACATTCTTCCAAACAATTTCTTGTTTTAAAAAATATGTTCTGAACGTTCTTTTAGTCTTATGAATTTTTTTTAGGTTCCATTATTTTCTCTTTTTACTTCAGCACTATCGAAGTATGTGTGATCCCTCCGATATTTCTAGAGGACTTCCACGTGTATTTCATTCTCATCACCCTATTCAATGGGCATTTATATTGGTCTGCATGTAAAATACTTATTTTAGTTAAAATTTTCTAGTTAAATAATGCATGTATAATACAGCTAGTATTCCGGAATAAATAAAAAAGTGTAAACTTCATTGGCAGTGCAAGGAAAATGGTCGTAAGGCTGGAGCCAACGGCTCCCCCAAATGTCTCCCCCATGTACTGTGCACAATTAATTCTGGTACTGTAGACAGAGAGAAAAGTAGTTGGAATAGTGGATAGTGGATGGAGGATAGGGGAGCGGTTAGATTGAGCCTAAGCCCCGGCCTGTGCTTAGTTCCAAGGTCCTAATGTGATTTTGGTAGTTGAGGTGACAACATGTATCATTAGGATTAATGTGTGTGCAACTACTTTTTTAAGTCCTAAGATGTAAGTAGAAAACTTAGAGAACAGACACCTCAAAGGAAGAATAAAAAAGCACAAGAAAAGACAAGTAAGGAAAAAATGCACTCACCGGATAGTCCGGTGGTGCACGCACTTGATGGTGCGATGTGCACAAGAAGCCTCATTGGAAGATTCAAGATCCGGTGCAATTTACACATACCGGACAATCTTGACAGAAAAAAGAGAGAGCGACCGCGTCTAAGCATTGAACAAACCGGACAGTACGGTCCTAAGGTCTATACACCGGATGTTGTAGGCAGAGGAGAAGAGGAGCAACCGCGTCCATGCTTTGAACGGATAGGATGTTCTAGCCTGAGAGTTTCATCATTGCGGGCATTAACACGCACCGGACAGTCCAGTGCTTAGTACGGTCAACTTTGAAGATCCAACGGTCGACTCTAATGGCTAGTCGGTTATACAAACTCGACAGTCTAGTGGTATGCATACCGAACAGTCCGGTGCTACACTGGATAGTCCAACGGTAGTAGTCTTCACATATTTGAGAGTCCAATCCATCAAAGAAAGTATATTATTACACTTAGGCATAGCTAGTGCTTGAGAACAACTTGCTTAGACCTTGTTAGTGCATAGCTCTTGGTTGCGATCAAGTGTTATAGTAAGATTTGTGAATCTCTTAGCCATCCATGCTTTGCGCGCATGAAGATTTGTAAGTGTGAAGACTTGTGAGCCTTGTAGCCTTGCACGATCCTCCGAGTTGTGGAGTGTGTCGCCACCTTCTTGAGAACTCGGTAAAAAAAATTTGCATCTCCAACTTGTGCCATCATCATCGAAAGTTTACAACACTCTACTTATCTTTTTAAATGAAGTTAAAAGATGCAGTACCACACAATTTCTTGTGCGCACACGTGTGTTTTCACTAGTAATATCAAAAGAGGGAGACAACCAGATGGAGTTGCTAATAACTATCACATTCCAACCATAAATGTGACAAAATATGAGTATGCCATCGCCTTTAAATTCAGAACCTTCCGCTTGGCCTCTAGCTGGCTCTCGGTCAGAAAGGGTTTTTTCTCTTACTATTCGGAGGCGAAGATTTTCACACTTTTGCTATTTGTGCCTCTTTTGTGATTGCTTTGCGTAGTCCTTTGCTCCTCTACTAGAGATATCCAAAGTTAGTTATATTTGCCCCCCATTAAAGTGGAAAAATGATCATATTTTCACCAAGCATTCTTTTAAAAATCAAAGAACAAGAACATGGTATATTGAATACCTGCTCTAAATTGCATGGCCGACCGTATTGAAGCTCAGTTACTCATGCACAGTCGTTGGCGCCTCTACGTACTATATGCTGCTGAGTCACCTGTCCATAATCGATGCTCAATTACTCATGCACTGTACTGTATTACTGGAGAGTACAGGAGTAGTAAAAGAGACAAGGTGTGCGCCCATTTTGGCAGCATTTTTTATGTCGATCCGATCCGCGGCAAGAGAAGACACAGACGGTATCCGGTTCGAGACCATACCGGACGGGTTCCAGGTTTGGAGTAGATATGCAAAACCAGTGGTACAGTCCCTGACTATCATCTTTACCATCGATATGATGCAGGTTATTGTCATCAACCTTGCCACTACTAATGATGACTAAAGATTAGATTGCAGTAGCTATTACGGCTGAACAGAATCATGGGGCGATCGAGACGATGATGCCTGTAAGTTGTAGCTAGCGTTTGTCTCATTCTTTTCCACAATGGGTTTGGTACCTGGTCTTGTTTTGGGTTTTGGATTGGAGCTAATTTGGTGGTTAGGGTAACGGGTTAGGTGGCTTGCTCTCGTTGAATTAACCAAGTGGGAATCGGTCTGCATGCATAGTCTGCAAACATGCATGTGCGGAATTATATTTGTTTGGTTGCAGTTGCAGGGTATGGGCAGGTGGGATTTGTTAGCTTGCCATGGTTTTCTTCATTTCTAGGAGTTGAATTCCTTTCATACTAGATTATAGTATACTACAGAGAATTGGATTGATCAAGATGAAATAATATGGCCAAATTATGAATTCGCCTCCCTTGAACAGAGTAAGCATCATCATGTTGGATTTGTGTTCTAACTCTCCAAGTTAATTACAACAGCCTGAGGCGTTAGAGTTATTAGTTTTTCTTTTATTTTGCCCCTTTTCTATTAGACAACTAATTACTATCCCCAGTCTAGAAAAGATGATATTCAGAACCCCTTTTTTCCGTTTTCCATGTTGAAACTTCATAGTTGGAGGTGTGCAAAAATTACAGGATGTATAGCTGAACCCGTCAGATCCTTGCATTGCATCCGATCGATCCATATTACTCAAATGCCATATGTTATCTTACTGTTACTAATTGAAACTTCTAAAAGAAGCACTAATTTCAAAGGACGCTAGAAAAAAAAGATAAATTCTAGAAATTCTCATAATAAACAGAAACATCTGACCATCAATTGGCAGATTGGAATATTAATAGCCGCACTAAAAAAAAAGATAAATTCTAGAAATTCTCACAATAATCAGAAACATCCGATCATCAATTGGCATATTAAAATATTAATAGCCATTAGATCTATTTTCTAAGTAATTACCCACTTCTGCCATTAGGAAAGGTTTTGAGTTCAACTCTCAATGAAAGCAAATATCCTCTTTTTTTTTCATTAGATCTATTTTCTAAGTAATTACCCACCTCTGCCATTACGAAAGATCTTGAGTTCAATTCTCGACGAAAGCAAATATCTTTTTTAGATTTTTCCTATTTTCAAATTTACCTTCGGTTTTTGTGTTTTTTTCCATTAAAGATGCTATAAACCTTTCCATGAAACAGATATTTTATAGACTCTTTTTGAAATTTCCACGTCAATCCTCACAAGATGCGGTAGAAAAAAAAATAAAATCATAGAAATTCTCACAATAATAAAAAACACCCGATTAGCAATTGACAGGTTGGAATCTTAATAGCCACTAAATCTATTTTCTAAATAATCACCCACATTTGCCATTATCAAAACAAGATTAAATAACCCCTAAAACTACATATTAATCACCCACTCTGCCAATATAAAAGAAAATATGAAATAACACCCTAAATTTATACCTATTTACTCACATTTGCTATTTTGATGGATAATACCAAATATCCTCTTTAATTTATATTTAAATTATTCGTCTTAGTTATTATGACTGATAATATAATGAAAATAACCCCTCAAAGTTATATTAAAATCAACTACTTTTGCAATCAATCAAAAATTATCTAAATCAATTAAGCATACATGTAAAGTAGCAAGATATGCTATTATAAAAAAAAACTAGGTATAAAATAGATCTATATATGTTGTACGATAACACATAATACATTTAAGACTTTCGCACGGGTGCATTGACTAGTGTCTATAATATAAGTAGGACCAATAAATTAAATAATACTGATGAAGCAAGATGAGAGAGCGATGTCACTGAAACAAATGTAATGCTGAATATCGATCATTCACAGAATGGACGGAGAAGAAAAACGTACACATATGTCGCCATCGTAAAAGAATGGCCCAACAAAACAAATGCTCGACGAGCACAGAAATATAAAAACCACACAAATGAAAGACTACTAGTAACTCTATCACAGTATACGTGATGCGACAGCGACACCGCGCAGGGCAGCACAGGATGATGACCAATCAGTATGGCCTGGCGGTCATGGGATGGATCGAGCAGATAGCTGGTGGTCGGCGGATCGATATGATCTCTCCCGGCGGCCCTCGCTCGTCGTCGTCGATCAGAAGCACATGTCGAGGACGCAGCAGCAGCAGATGGCGGCACAGCTGCGGTAATGGATGAAGAAGACAGGCAAAGGTGAGCATGGAGCCAGCAGGGACATGCATCATAGCTAGCATGCATGCCAAGACGACGTACACGCCTAATTAAGCTAGCTGCTATAGAGAAGATGATGGATGCATGGACATAACATATGCGTGAATGAAAGGAGAGCTCACCATCCTTTCCAGAAGCCGTCGCCGCCGCGGCTGGTGGTGGTGGTCGTCTGCTGCTGCTGGTACCCGCCGGCATCGTCCTGCTGGGTCGTCGGCGGGAACGCCGGCGGCGGCGCGACGTAGGCTGGCTGCTGCTGCTGGCCCGGCGGTGGGTACGCGGTGCCAGCAGCCGGCGGGTAGCCTGCTTGTTGTTGGTAGCTCATGGTCGGTCGATATTGTGATGATCAGCTACCTGCAAAAAGACCTCTCTGACGATGATGGTTGGCTACGGATTATCAAATTATCAAAAGCGGGCGTGGGTGTGCAACCGCGTCGATGAATGGGTACGATGGCAATCAGCCAATCACTAGCTATATATAGAGCCGCGGCCACGCGGTATCCACACTGACCATCATCACCGGTAGTAAGGTTTGCTTAGACACGTCGTCGATCGCCATGACTGGGAAGTAATAGTAGTACAAACAGAAAACTCTTGAAGAACAGCTCTGAGAGACGACGCCAGGTAGGGTAGCGCTCTAGCTCCGTTAGCTGCAAGTTTTGCCAGCTCGACAATCCGAAGGCAGCCACGTGGACCGGCCAGATGGTAGCTAGTAGTAGGAGTTGCCAGGACGGCACCGCCTCTGCTGACCTGGGCAATGCACAGACACGTACGGGAGCGTGGTCGGTGGTTGGTTCAGCTGCAGACACGTGGCTATTGCTTGTCAACTTCTCCTTGGTGTGATGGAGATATATTGCACCCCTGCTGTGTGCTGGACGGCGACACGAAATATATTGTTGCGTGCCTCTTAATTTGTCACCGATAACAGCAGCAGCAATAGATAGTGATTTTGACGTGACGACGCCCAAGGCCTTTGGTTCGGTTAGCAAGGGATCGAAAGGGATTGGTGGAATTGAGGGGATTAAATCTCTTAAAAATCAAAATGATACCACTTCCGCTACTTTCCAATCCTGGATTAATTAACCGGACAAGACCCAAGAGTAGACTACAAATTAAGGATAACTTTGAGTATGTAGTACCTTTATTACAAAATAATTAATTTCTAGAAAATTCTCAAATGTGTATTTTTTTATGAAACTAAATTTGGAGGCAAGTGCATGTGTACCAATTTTAAATAGAGAAAATTATTTATCCGTCATCGACTAAAATCTCTTTTCTCTTTTGTGCCACTCCACTCTAACTTCTCTTTCCCTATCTACCGTTCACCACCCAATTTAACAACATGCACCGTTAAACGGAGAAAGGATGACAATGTTGCCCCTGCTCACCCACCGTGGCCCCACAGCTCAGTTTCCATCTCCCTCCTGAACATCCGCAGCCCGCACACCTCGGCCTCCAGGCCGGCCGCAGGCAGCGGCGCTCCCCACCGCCGTCACTCAGCTCGCACGACAGCCATCGCCATCTGCATGTGAAGCCAGGGCCCCGCCGGCCTCCGCGCCAGGCAGCCAGCCCCGCCCCGCACCAGCATCCGCACCCGGCCACCAAGCCCACCTCCGCGTCCGGCCGTCAGCCCCGCCCCGCGCTAGCCTCCGAGACCCGAGGGAAGGAGCTGTAGCCACCGTCGTCGGAGAGGGACCATGAGAGGTTGGAGGAGAAGGACGTTTGGGGTGGGGGGTGTTGGGATGGAGTGGAGTGGAGGCCGTCAAGGCGCATCTCAGGCAGGTGGGAAAGGAAGAAGAAAGGGGTAAAGTTGTCATTTCACCTCCACTTAGCTGCAATTTGGTGTTAAGTAGGGAAAAGAAAATTAGAGTTGATGGTAGATAGAGAACATATATTTTCTCAGTGGCACAAAATAAGAGAGATTTTAGTCGACGGCGGATAAAGAATTTTCTCTTTTAAATATCCAAACTCAATGCACAAAAATTAATAAGAAACAATAGTTTAGTCTATATTGACTTGAAGACAACCCATAATCACTTATTTCGGACTGACATGTAGTAGGCACTTTTTTTTTCTTAAAATCCTGGCGAACATGCATGGTCGTCTGATTTTGTTGCAAGGGTTACTTAACACGGATCGAGAGAACAAAAGAAGGCGCAACAATCTTATCATAGCATTATTACTTATTATATCCTCCAGGTTAATCCTAACAAGATGCGTTGGCGCTGATTAAAGAGTCCAAGTATATGGCACGAAAACGAAGGTCCACCCAATCTTAACCTGCGGCGGCCGGGCATGAGAAATTTGGCTACACCATTTACCACTTCAAATAGTGGGGCTTGAATGGATGCCTTCGTACAATTGTCATTTAGCTCGATGGCATGTTGTTTAGCCTGCCATTTTCACTTTTTAGTCGTTTCTAATTCATTTTTCTGGTTATAAGAAGCACTTGATGTGGCCAGAATGCATCGGCTTGGAGGGTTCAACCTCAACGTCGTCGGGCAAATAGGATTCCACTCGTTTGTTTCTCTACAGGTCTGATATAAGCCGAACAAGCACACACTGTCAAACATGGCTTGATCTGTGCAGCATTTTGACCTGCCCATGTCAAGCACAACATGTCAGGGAACTGTTCACAGACCCAAGGAAACATGTCAGGGAGCAAATTCACAGCAATTTGGATACCCCGAGCGGAATTTTTGGATTAAGAAGCAACGCACAGCACACCCTGCTTTTAACATGACCAATCCATGTGCATTACCTTCCCAGACCTCAAAGGCCAATGCAAGAAATAACAAGGCACTGGGGAAAAAAATTATGTAGCCCAAGTAGGATTTCCAAACACAGTACAAGAAGGTTTTGCCAGCCTAAATGGCATTCCATGAACGAACAAACGTGTTCCTCGCTTTTTGGCTGAATCGAACTGTTCCTTTTCTGACAAACAGCTCACAAAGGTGCCGGAATTGCCAAATCAGACTTGCTTCACCAAGTGTTCTGCCATAAAATAATGTGAATGTCAGACAATCAGCGGCACAAGTATTTTGTTCCAACGAACTCTGTTTACAATCAATGTAACATGGTTATTCTTTCTTCAACATGAAGTGCAGCTGATTCCCAAGCATGATGCAGTGCTAACGAAAGCCTTTACAAGGCTCAAGGCATACACCTAAGCAGGTCTAACACTCTTAGGCACTCAACCCATAAGAGGACAAACCATAAAGGAATTCATAATTCATCATGCATACTCCTAGGTACTCAAAGTAAAATGAAGCACCATTTTGACAAAGCTTGTTGGTGCCATTGTCTGTTCATGCAATATCAAATAACTTTTCAACCTTTGACTCCATGTGTATCCTCCCATGAAAATAATGTAACCTACACACTCCAGTAAAAATCTACTCACAACACCTAAGCTTCAAATATAGTGGTCTGAGGCACAGAATGTCTGACAGAACTAACACTCTTAAAGTGGAGAACTATGTGTCTTGAATTCATAAACAACATTAGGTCAACATCCTACTTGTATAAACAAGCAAACTGGAAATTGTAGCACAAACAATGAAGTGGAAACTGATATCAGAGGGCCGATGATGGTTATTTATGTACTACTTGCTAGCAAAAAAAGAAAGGAACTCAGAGCGAGAGTTATTAACATCCACATGATACCATACTTAATCCAAGGGATAATCATAATCAGACTATGCAACAAGTATGGTGATCTTTTGAAGGGTAAGTTTCAAAGGTCAAATGATACATTTGATTATCTAATAAAGAAAGGAGTGTCAAACTGCCAGTTATAACTTGAATCGAGTCCTGATATCGATCTCCCATTCATGAATTCAAATAGGCAGAAAAGCCACAAAAGAAATATCTGCCAAATAATGTGCGAATTACCAAATGAAATTGAGGAAGATTAAGATTACTGATTATGGTTAAAATGGCAACCTAATCAAATCCTACCATAGTATCTCCACATCAGCAAATCCCCCATAGGCCACCGAACATTACCTTCCTCAACTGTGTAAGATACCAAATCGACTAATAGAGCTCCACCAATTCTATGCTAGCTCCAGAAGTGTTACTAGACATGTCAATATAGCAAACCCAAGACTAAAATAAACTGCAGGTAAATACAGCAGAAGCAGATGGAAGTAGCAAATTCTTACCCATCAAAAGTAGCAGCAGGCAGATCAGAATGCTTAGCTCTCTTCCTAATGGGCCATGCCAGAAGTGCCCTCATCAGCCACAACATCCTCTTCCTTCCTCAACTTCCCACAGAGATTGCATTCAAACACATGGGACAGCTCGCCATTAGGCAAGGGTGGCAATGGAGCAAGCATACCCCAGCAACCCTCACTGTCACATAAGTACCTCACAAAGAAGTAGGCATGTGGGAAATCATCATCAGCACCAGTACCATCTTCTTCCTCCATTCCATCATCACCTCCATCTGCACCATCCTCCTCACCCTCCTCTTCCATTGCATCATCCGCATCATCTCCATTGTTATCATCGTCGTCTTTCCACCGGCTCTCTATCTGGCACCGATCGCACTCGCACCGGAACCCATAATCCTCCAGCAGCCTGCGCTGCCTGTCGGTGTACCTCCAATTGGCCGCAAAGTAGCTGATGCAGACCTCCCTCCCCTCGGTTATGTCATGGAGAGCGCGCACGACAATGTCAGTGTTGCCCGGCCCCGGCCTGTCGGCGTAATCGAAGTGGCACGCATTGGGCAGGCAGTCATGGTTGAACAGCGACGCGCGGGGGTACACGGCGTAGGCGCGCGCCTTCAGGAGCTCGAGCAACATCCCGGGGCGGTACGGCTCCATGATGGCGAAGCTGTTGCCCCGGTCCTTGGCGAGGAGCGCCACCGTGAGGTCCGGCGAGAACCCGGCGGGCAGCATGTGCTGCGGCGCCAGGGCCGCCACGGCGGCGTGGAGCGCAGCGGCGTCCTGCGCGCCCGGGGGAGGCGGCGGGGCCGAGGAAAGGGAGAGGATGGCGCCGAGGGAGGGCTCCGGGAGCGAGTAGGCGCAGAGGAGGAAGAGGAGCGGCTCTTGGACCGCCTCGGTGGGGGCGGCGGCGGCGAGGCCGGCGCCGCCGCCGTGGGAGAGCGCGGCGCAGAGGAGGCGCGGGTGGGAGGCGGCGGCGCAGGCCGGGGAGCAGAAGGCCGCGGCGCGGCAGGACGCGCAGGGAGCCGCGGCGGCGGCCGCGGGGAGGGAGCGGAAGCAGGCGGCGCAGTAGGAGGAGAGGGACGCCAGGGTGGCTGGGTAGAGGAGGACCGCCGGCTCGGAGAGCAGCACCTCGCCCTCGCGGACATCGCGGGCGGCGAGGAGCCCGCGGCCGCGGCCCGGGATATCCGCGACGCGGAGAGCGTCGCCGGCGGCCGCCGTGGTGGGGTTTTGCGGCGCACTCGCCATGGCGGCGGCGGCGGAGGAAGAGGAGGTGGAGGTTTTGTGGGGTGTTTTTGTGCGTGTGACAAAACAGTAGTTTGCTTTAAACGGCAAGATGGGCTATGAAATAGTGGGCTGACCTGGGCTTCGCTCAGGAATCAACAGCCCTTGTTGATTCACATGCTATCCAACTCCTTTATCAAGATCTAGGCTTCTTGGGCCAGGGGGGTTTGCGTTTAAGAGTATTTCATAGTGTAGCAAGCAACAAGGTTTTTTAAAGTGTCAAAAAACAAGGTTTTTAAAAAATGATTTGGTTTTAAACGCTAAAACATAGAATGTTTAAAATATTAAAATAATACTAAAACTGAACTTGTGGATTAGTGATAACTAAACGTATTATGGAAATTCATGTGCCTCCAAAATAACCACCTAAGTGTTGCATTTTACGTTCCCAGAAAATTCCAAAGCTGTTTGTCGTCTTTGCTAAAGTGACCTTCTGCCCCTAATTGTGTTTGGCAATTTTATCAGAGGTCCTTTTTAACTTTTTTTAAATGATTAATCGTAAACATAAATAGCCTGGGGTGTCTCTTTAGAGCAAGGTTAACTGAGGAGCCAACTGAAGGCTCCATACTCTTGCCATATCATCAAGATTCAACAATAAAACCAATACATATAAAACCAATATATATAGTAAGCTAAAGTTGAAAATATTTAATATTTGAAGAGAGGAATCATTTGGATTGGTTGGAGAAAGAAAGAGTCAGCCTTAACTCCTGCTGTAGACTCTAAGCAGGTTTTTTCTCCTCGTAGCATGCGCTGGAGCTAGGTTTTTGATGAAGCCATCGCTTTCTTCTCTCTTGTATTCCGCCACGATTTTGGTGATGTGGAGCTATCTAGAACCTGTCTAATGAGTCTTATTATACTTGTTTTTAGAAGGTACTAAATCGAGGAAAAGAGTAGCCGCATTGGCTCAATCGTAACGTAGACCAATCGGGAAGAGATATTTCCAATTTTTCATCAACACCTTCCTCGCTTTGATATGGTGTGTAAGGTTGTTGTGGTTTGATCCTTAGTCAACTGATCTCCTCTAGATCATAGGGTCGTTGTTCGCTAGTGTATAATTCACAATGAACAGAATGCATGGACGGTTCATGAACTTATAGGCTATATCATCGTCAAGTCCATGAGCTCTAAAAATGCGTTCACAAAATCCACTTTGTTATCATGCCCCTTGGCTCTCAATCTTCGCATATCTTCTCTTCTCTATTCCCACTTCTCTGGGCATTCCGGGGGAGGTTGGTCTGATCGGATGAGATTGTTGCTACTGCACTGATCTGCTACTACAATAACCCTGCACGAGTACAACCAGTGTCCATCGTATCTGCCGCTGCTATGGCTGCACGGCTTTAAAAAAAGCTATTTCAATTTCCCATGCGTAATTATGTCTCGCCGAGGCCGGTCCCGCTGTTGGATTGGTCTTCGTAGTATATTTGATTGTGTGCGTAACCTTTTTCCATCTTCTTAACTAAAATAAAAAAATAAAACGAACCACTCACTCTGTTTTCTTATTTCACACTTTTTAGTTTAAAAATGTACTAAACCGATGACAAATATTTAAGAAAAGAGAGTATATATTTCTACTATGCATTTGTTTCTTCACCGTGTCTAGTTACATGAAGCGACCCAAAACAGTAAGGGTCCGTTTGCTTCGCGAATATGGAGGGATGGAACCGCTCCAATCCTGCATACATCCTAGAATGAAATGGCTCTTTTGTGTGTTTGGTTGTAGGATGGAACGGCTCCATTCTTATGTTTGGTTGGAGGAATGTGGTGGATAGGATAAGAGGTTGTTAGCCACCGTCAAGGTGGGACCCACCTGTAAGTGGGACACTACTTTCTTCCCATCCCGCCGCCGGCCCGATGCCTTGCCTCTCGCGCACCGGCTCGCCGGCGCTGCCGCCTCCCATCGCCGCCCCTCAGGCCACCGCGTCGCCACCCTTTCGCGTGGCTGCGCGGCCCTGCTGCCCGTCGTAGCTTTGCCAGCACCCCCGTACGCGCGAGAGGGAGAGAGAAAGGGGCTGTCGCCGGTGGGGTTGCCGGGCGGGCGGAGAGGCGACAGCCGGCGGGGCCGCACGGCTGACGGAGAGTCGACCGCCGATGGGGCCGCGCGGGAGCAGGCACGGGAAGAGAAGGGGAGATGATGAGGGAGGAGAGAGAGAAAAAAAGGGATGTCGGCGACGGCGCGGCGGAGAGGCGACGTCCGGCGGGGCGGCGCGGCGGGATGAGAGGCGATGGCCGACGGGGCTGCGCGGCAGGCGGAGAGGCGACCGCAGGCGAGGCCGTGTCGGAGCAGGCGTTGGAAGAGAAGGGGCGAGGGCAAGGGAGAAGATGGAGAGAGACAGGGCATCAACCGAGACGAGCGCGTTCCAAAAATTTTGTAGAACGGTCTCATTACGGATCTAAGAAGAATATTCCTTTACAGAATGGTATAAAACCAAACAATTTTAAAACTGAAATAGAACAGTTTCATTCTAAAGGATTCCTCCAACCAAACGCGTGCAAGCAATTGTCACCTCATCTGGCCGCCGGCACTGACAAAAGCGAGGCGGAGCATCGAGCGCATGTGGTTGTTGAATGCTGGGTGCGTGCACGCGAACATTCCGTGATACTCCTTCCACGAGGGGCGCTGCGAGGGCGGTTTTGATTGGCGGTCCACGGAGTTATCGTGGCCTCCCTCGATCCACCCACCTACCCCTTGCTTTGCACGTGCGCCATGCGTGATTTTGTTTAAATGTTTATCCACTACGGAGAATGATTTGCTACATTTCATTTATCAAAGAAAAAAAAAAGAAGGAAATGGTTTGCTATACACACAAGGGCTTCAATACCCCTCCAGAACGAGAACTCAGCGCAAAAATATTATATACTATATACTGCTGCTACGTACATATATCTTTTTGATACGTAGCCTATACTGTACAGTGTGCACCTCATCTTTATATATTCCACGTTAGACCATCTCCAACGGCTTTCCTGTATAGTTTGTCTATCTACTATTTTAACTATTTTTCTCTCTGTTTACTGTCTACAATAGCGCTACAGCGTATAAGCAGTCATTTTACGTGTTCCATTGGAGACAACCTTAGTGCATGTTTTCGAATTTATTATAGTAGAGTAAAGGGCTGTTTGGTCCTATTAACAGCTAATAATTACCTTAATTAATTTGCTCATAGCTCATAGCTAAAATTAGATAGCTAACTACTCCCTCCGTCCAAAAAAAACGTTCGTTCTGCGATTCAAAAATCGTCCCACAAAGAAAGTTGTCTGCGCCTCTTAGGGATGGGGCCCGCCATTATCATCTCTCAACCACATCCACTTTCCCCAACCTCTCACCCTCTCACGGTCCTACTCCTACACCAAATGGCACCATCACATTTCTCTCTCGCCACGCATGGCTCCACGGTCGGTGAGGGCTGCGGCGAGGCGAGGCTCACGGCGATGGAAGGGCGAGGCCGGCGGCGAGGGCGTGGGCAGGTCTGCGGCGAGGGCGGCGGCGGCTCCGGCACCCGGAGCGGCTCCCGCGGGAAGGCCTTGACGAGGTGCCCCCTTCCCCCATGGCGAGCGCGACGGCGGCGGTGCAACGGCGACGGGGCCCTTCTCGGCTCCTCTCCTCCACCTCGCCTCCACCTCAGGGCTCATCTCCTCCCCCTCGCCTCAACGCCTCCACCTCTGGGCGTCATCGGCCGCGACGGCGGGGTCGGCCTGGAGCGGCGTAGCGTCCACGGCGCCTAGAGCAGCGGCGGCTCCCGTGCCGCCTGGAGCAGCCGGAGCGGCGATGGCAGCAGCGGCTACCGCGCGGTCCACGCCACCTGGAGCGACTCCTGCTGGATCTGGATCTACGGCGTCTGGAGCTCGCGGGACCCACCGGAGCAGCAGTGCCTATACGCGTGGGAGGTGGGAGGGGCATTTTGGTCATTTCCTCCCTGTGCTATTTTGGCGGCGGAAACCTTAAACGGCGTTTTTTTTGGACGGAGGGAGTATTAGCAAGTAACCAGGTGGAGTAGATAAAGTTTGGTTTCAACGGTTAATATATCAGCTAATAGGTATGAGATGTTTTTTTGTTACGTGTTATTAGTTACTATATCAGCTGAATCAGTTAGCTTGAAGCCGGTAAGGCTGTCCCCAATGGGGTGCCTTAAAGGGGTGTCCCAAAACACTGTTTGGCACTGTTTGATATAAATACTATATTGTAGACAGAGAGAGAAATAGTTGAAATAGTGTTTTGAGAAAGTGGATGAGTCTTGCTATTGGGGTCAGCCTAACCAATAGCTAGCTGATATATTAGTTGGATCTATTTTGTCTTTTAGCGGCTAGGTACCTATTAGCTGCATGCAACCAAACGGGCCTAAGCAAATAAAATAACAACTATTCTCCATGGCATGTGCTGCACACCATTGTACTAAAAACTATTCTATCCATTATTACAAGGCGGACTATGAAAAACACCCACCAGTAGGAGAATGATTTGCTACATTTATCTAAGGAAAAAAAGAAGGGTTTTGCTATACACACTAGTAGGGATGTAATCAGATCGAATACGGACGCATATTGCTCATATCGTATTTGTTTTTATATTTCTTCTTCGATTTCAGATCGGATACGGATATCGATTAGATGTGTCGGATAAGATTTGAATGGTTATCGACATCATATTTATCCAACTTTGAGTATGCGGATACGGATACAGATCGAATATTAAATGTCTGGATTCAAATACGAATCGAATCTTAACCCTTCTAAACGTATCGGAACTCGAATACGAACGGATAATAACTGTACCATTTACACCCTACACACCACAACTTCTAACTCTCCTTGAGAATGAGAACTAGTACTCAACACATAGGAGTATATTGAGAGATATATGTAGCCAATATAGCGTTGTCCATATGGCTGGGTTAATGTGAATGCTCTGGTTGAATCTGGTCTTCCTGCCCACATTAGTACATGTTTTCAAATTTATCAGTCCATCAAAGAGTAAGACCGTCTCCAGCGAATCTATAGTTAAAAAACGATATTGTAACGCTATTGTAGGCCGAGAATGAGATGATTGAAATAGTGACAGACAATGCTAGATATAGGATCCGCTAGGAATGGTCTAAAAAAACTATGTAAGGAAAATAGGCCCTAAGCCTGGTGCTTAGTCCCTATATATGATTTTGGTGGTTGAACCGACAACACGTGCCATGGAACTAATATTGGTATGCAAGTGTTTTTGTATAAAGTCCCAAGGTGTAATTGGTGGACTTGGGGTACAAACACCTCAAAGGAGGATCTAAAAGAAACAAGAAAAGACCCAAACCGCCATCAAGTTGCAAGCGAAGGTTCTGACTCGGCGGTCCCGCTGGCCGGTCGCGGGCCGATTTTTTGGCTCAAGAACAGAAGAAAAAGCATGCACCGGACAGTCCGGTGGTGCAGCACCGGACAGTCCGGTGCCTACAAGGAGCCAAGCCAAAAGCTGAAGAACCAGTGCAAAATTCCATGCACTGGACAGTCCGGTGGCTCACCACCGGACAGTCCGACGGTACCACCGGACGATATAGACCGAGGAGCATCACAAGTGAAGAACCGGCGCTACAACGCACCGGACAGTCCGGTGGCTCACCACCAGACAATCCGACGGTGCCACCGGACGATATAAACTGAGGACCATCACGATTGAAGACCCGGCGCTACAACGCACCGGACAGTCCGGTGGCTCACCGTCGGACTGTCCAGTGGTACCACCGGACTGTCCGGTGGCTCCAACGGCTATATTTTCCAGTGCAACGGTCGACTGGAGACAGCGAAGATTACACGCACCGGACAGTCCGGTGGTGCGCAAAAAAGCTGAAAAAACCCCCAACGGCTAGTTTTGGAGGTGAGGCCTATATATACCCCTTGGCTGGCCTCCCCATTGTGGTTGGAGCATCCTGAGCCTAGCACAAGTGTTGAGACACATTTCCATGCCCATTTGAAGTGTAGCAACTACATTTGAGAGCCCAACCACCATATGAGCAAATAGACACATCCCGGCATAGCAAGAGCTTGTTAGCATCTTGGCTTAGGCCTATTTGTCTAGTATACGTGCCTGCGAGCACGACTTTGTATCAAGTGCGGCTGTAAGTCTTGCGAGACCCTCCGGAGTGTGGAGTGGCCGCCACCACCTTGTGAGAGGGAGGAAGGCCCTCGGCGTTTTGGCCAAAGCTTCCCTTAGTGGAGACGGCGGGGTTGCTCCGCGAGAAGGACTCGGAAGACCCCAGCGACCTATCCATCCTCTACCCCTGTGCGGGCGAGGCCGTGGTACGGGAGGATCACGCGAGAGATAGGTTCGGGTGGGTGTGTACCGAGGATATCCGGAGACCCGACCGTGGTGGCTTGACTTCCGCGGAAGTCACTTTGCCAACCTCCACTCTTGCAAAGGGCGAGGCCGTATTCCTTTGAGAACTACGCGAGTGCAAAGCCCTTAGTGGAGCGCCAACGAGGACGTAGGAGGTAGAGACCGCGAGTCTCCCCGAACCTCGGGAAAAACATCGCCGTGTCTTCACCGTGTGCTACCATCATCGTCATCGGGAGTTTGCATTCTCTAACCCATCTCTTTAGCTTACGCATTTACATTCTTGCAATTGTGTGATTACTTTCCTAGACTAGCTTGATAGTTTAGTTTCTAGGTGGAACTGGGTTGCAAGACTTGGCCACGGTAGAAGTAGCAACACTTAGCAAAACCTTAGTGCACATAGCTAGATTTACTTGCATAGGTTTTGCTTAGTAGTTGTAGTTTTTGGTGAGCCTTATTTTTAGAAAGCCTAATTCACCTCCCTCTTAGGCGTCGGTCCTACCTTCAGACTAAAACTGCTCTCATGCTCCTACACCATTGTAAAAAACCTATTTTATCCATCATTACAAAGTGGACATAAAAAACACCGTCGTATATTAAAAAAAAGCCAAATGAGTCAATAGAGAAGCTCATCCCATATTCCCATGACTACAAATATCCACACAAAGGAATCATCAGCAGATACCCATCGCTGTCGGCGGGGTACCACTCTGCTACATCCCCACCTGTCAGCGACACAAGCACCGATACCCCCGCACCTTCTTCGGAGTTTGGAGTCCACGGACCACCACAGCCGTCGAACAGGAAACCAAACGAAACCTCATCCGAGATCCCCGAGAGCCAAGCCATGGCCGGCGGCGACTTGGAAACGGCGGCGGCGCCGCTGCTGCCCCCGCCGGCGTCGGACGACGCCCCGCCCCCGCCGCCGCCGCCGGCGGACCGCCTCGGCGTCGGCTACCTCATCTTCTTCACGCTGGGCGCGGGCTTCCTCCTCCCCTGGAACGCCTACATCACCGCCGTCGACTACTTCGCCTTCCTCTACCCAGGCGCCCCCGTGGACCGCGTCTTCTCCGTCTCCTACATGCTCTCCTGCTTCCTGCCCCTCGTCCTCATCGTGCTCTGCTTCCCCAAGTCCAGCGCGCCCGCCCGCATCAACACGGGGCTCGCGCTCTTCACGCTCGCGCTCCTCGTCGTGCCCGCGCTCGACGCCGCCTACGTCAAGGGAAGGCCCGGGTTGTACGGCGCCTTCGATGTAACTGTAGCTGCCACCGCCCTGTGTGGGGTCGCCGACGCCCTCGTGCAGGGGGGAGTCATCGGGTTCGCCGGGGAGCTGCCCGAGCGGTACATGCAGGCCGTCGTCGCCGGAACCGCCGCCTCAGGTCTTGCCGTCTTGGCTCTGTTTCCCCTCCTCTTATCGCTCCTCCCTCGGCTTCTCCTCAATTTCCAACCGCTTTAATTCATAGGGAGGTCCATTGGAGTTTAACTGATCACTGTTCAATTTTTCCCCAAAACTGCCTTAACTCAGTTCCCAGTTGGAGTTCCTAGTCATAACAGTCAATTGGCCGATGCCATGCCATGAGAATTGAATCACAATGTGATGAGTTGCTTAAATTTAAGGTGGTTCTGAATCTACCATATGTGTCTAACAACAATTACGTATGAGGAATTGAGGATTTAAGTGGCAGAGGAATACAGCATTGCAGATAATATAATAAACACCTTACAAAAAATCCACTCAGTGGATGTGATTCTTGTTTGCATTCCCCAAAGTGAATGATGTTCTGAGGATTTGATTGGTTGCCGAATACTAATGCTAAGATAAATTTCTCTCCTTGAACTTGAATTGCATCCTGCAGGTGTGCTTGTCTCAGCGATGAGAGTCTTCACCAAGGCGCTCTACCCACAGGACGCCCACGGGCTAAGGCAAAGCGCGATCCTCTACTTCGTCGTCGGCATCGTGGTCATGATCATCTGCATCGTGTGCTACAATGTGGCCGACAGGCTTCCGGTCGTCGTGTACTACAAGAACATCAAGAGGCGGGCTCAGAAGGAAGAGGTTGGCGGCGGAATGTCGGGCCCTGCCTGGAGGTCAACCCTGTGGAGCATCGTGGGGACAGTGAAGTGGCACGGAATTGGAGTCGTCCTCATCTATGCTGTCACCCTCTCCATATTCCCGGGGTTCATCACGGAGGACGTGCACTCCGAGGCGCTCAGGGACTGGTACCCCATCCTCCTCATCAGCGCCTACAACGTGTTCGACCTCGTCGGCAAGGCACTGCCCGCCGTCTACCTCCTCCAGAATTCCAATGCCGCGGTCGCAGGCTCCTTCGCGCGGCTTCTGTTCTACCCGCTATTCTACGGTTGCCTGCACGGACCGAGCTTTTTCCGCACCGAGATCCCAGTCACCGTGCTGACATCCCTTCTGGGGCTTACCAACGGGTACCTGACCTCCGTCCTCATGATCCTTGCGCCCAAGGCTGTGCCCATCCACCACTCGGAGACTGCTGGGATCGTCATAGTGCTGTTCCTCGTGGTTGGTCTTGTTATCGGTTCCTTCGTGGCTTGGTTCTGGGTTATCTGATAGGGGTTCCTCTGTGTATTCATGCCAATGTATCATACCACCATGTTCAAGGTCCTTTGTTTCTGCTATTTCATTTGCCAACCCAATGGCCAAGGGTACATGTAACTGTTAGTGTGGGCGTGTGGCCGCCCATCACATGTGAAGACTGGGGCGCAAATGTGTGTAATTTACAATTCATGAAAGGCTACCAATTGTTCATATGTCAACAAACCTCTGCTCCTGCGTAGCTCCTCTTTCCATCTCCATTTCCACTTCGTGGCAGTTGTGAATTGATAGTAGTATCTGTTTGTGTTCCATATATGTGATCCATCGTCATGCTTCAATTGGGATGTTGCTGGACTTTTTGGAAAAAAAATTTACTGCTTACCAATTTCTTAATCTTATACCGCAACGACAGCTGACGACCTGGCTGGGTTTTGTGCTTTGTCAGGTCAGGCATATATTTTGGACAAGCAGAAGCAGTCTCCACGGTTTGCCAAACCTCGTTGGCACTACGAAACTTTAGCTGAGGTCATCAGTATTGGTTATGCTTCACGTATGGGGCTCCTTTGGCCTTTAGCTACTTCCTATATTGACATGCCATCAAACAATTCGAAGCCTTACAACAGTTTGGTCAGAGTTTCATCTGAATAGTTTGTAATAACTCAGTAGGAATAAGGCCCAAGTGTCAATTTTTTTAGAGCTGAGATGTCGGCGGATCGAGGGGATTAAGCTGAAGTCATTATGTCGTTATTTTGGATTAAAATAAAGATGTTTGAAGTCAGAGATATGCGCCACAGCGCCTAAGGTGGAGGTATTGTTTCCCGTTAGCCACTCAAACACCAATTTTATCTGACTTTACTGTGTCTACAAACACCGGTAACGTTTGTATACATAAAAATAGGGAGTAGGTAAGAGATATAGGGGAGAGGATGAGACATCCTATGTTTGGTTAACGGGTTGGGGGGGGGGGGAGAGAAAAGGGATATGAGCCTTTATTTTTTGGCACCATTTAATGTGGGTTATGAGCGGGATAGGGTTGTTCCCCATACGAAATTACCTTTTTTCTCTTTGAAAAATTACTCTGCGTAAGATCAAATCCTGCAGATCGTCTATATAGCCATCTATGGTACAACTGACGATCAGCTGGACTCAACCTAAAGCCTTGCTCATCCACTAAAGCCTTGCTCATCCACTAGATTGAGTCACTTTGCTTCCTCCGCCTCAGTCTCGCGACGCTCCCTGCCTTCCTCTCCCTCGTGAGTATCTCAATCTCATGTGCGGCAAGTTGACCTTGGCTCCCTCGCACGTGCGACTCTTTGCTGCGTCACTGCGGCCACGACGACGTTGGCTCCGGCATCGTGGCTGTCGGCCAGCCTGAGCAGGTAAACTTCAGCTCTGTCATTCCCATAATTTTTGCATGTTGCAAAACATGCCTTGTAAATTAAAAGGTTAATTTGATTCACACCATTATATCACGGATGACGAGGACATCACGGACATCCAATCTTCTGTGCTTCATAAGAACAAGTTCTTCCAAGATAGTTTGTCTAGCTACAAACAACAGAGCTAAAACAACTAGCTAAGGAAATGCATTCTCAGATGAACACTAACCTTGTTTTCAAATCATTCTAGGATGTTGAGTTCTTGTTTAAATATTCTCAAGAATGATGGAGCATATGAGAATGCATGGGATGATGAAGGTTTTTGTCCCCCACAATTGTGATGATCAGTTTTGTTGTTAGATGCGCATAGGCTGAAGAACAAATCTAAAAAAAAGATAGGTGAAAGTGATCCCTAATATCCATCATTATTTTCTATTAAGGTTTATTATACCAAGTTCTACGTATCACTTACTCCCTCCGTATTTAAATATAAGTCGCGTTGATTTTTTTTTTTCAAAACTTTGACCTTTCATCTTATTCAAAAAATTTGTGTAAACATATAAAGAAACTAGTCATGCTTAAACTCTATGCATTGATAAAGCAAATCACAATAAAATAATTTATAATTTATAAATTTTTTTTGAATAAAACGAAGGCTCAAAGTTTTAAAAAAAAAGTCAACGCGACTTATATTTAAATATGAAGGGAGTACAAGAATTGTGTGTTGTTCATAATTAGGCCATCTTCAATGGCATTACTCATCTCATTTCCTCAAATCTCACCGTACTCTATACGTCATGTCAGCTACTGTACAAAACAGTGCCAAATAGTGTCGCTATAGTGTTTTGAGGAACCGTTTTGAGAAATGCCATCGGAGATGGCCTTAAGATGGCGCTACCGTGCTAGGACAAGCAAGATGGAGAGGCCTTAGCCGTTGATTTCCGAAGAAATAACGTGTGTTTGGATGAATTGTAGGAAAACGCTAAAAAATAGTAGCACGAAATTGATTAGAGTCGGCAGTGCTCTCATACATGCAAAGAAGAAATGGCAGTTTGTACCGATTTTATTAGCCTTGCGTTAGCAGTATCTAATAAGCTTGATTTTCCCATGTTCCTACCTATGTGACATGAATGAAAACAAAGAGGTTGCACTCTATGCTATTTTCCTATAGTTTTCTTATGAAATCAGCATCCTAGGAAACTTTCCTCCATTTATCCTACACATTTAAATCCTATGTTCCAAAAGAATGATTGAATGAAAACAAAAATACCCTTTTCTATCGGAATTAGAACCCTCTATTTCCCTTTAATAATTCTTTAATCTATAGCGGTAGCTCCTCTGGGTCAAGTGGCAACCATTCGCAGATTTGCCATTTGGAGATTCAAAATCGGAGCTCATCCATATCGAGCAACCCAGCAAAGTCGGCCGTCCCGTTGGGGCGACAGCGAGGCGCGGCCCAACTCCCTCACCACCGCCGCTCCTCCTCCTCCCGCCCCGATCTCGGCGCCGGCGAGGCCATGGCCGCGGCGCAGCAGAAGCCGGCCAAGCGGCTGGGCGGCATGGCGGAGGCGCTCGCCATCGCCGCCGACCTCGGATTCCCCGCCCCTCCCCCGCAGGTCCGTCGCGTCCGCCCCGCCCCGCCCCGCCCCCCTTCTCATCGGTCTGCTTCGCCGCCTAATCCTGCCGCCCAGCCGCCTAGTCCCCGTCCGATCCCGCGCGCTTCGACCAGATCCGACCCTTCCGTCCGGTCGGATCCCGGCGTATTGTAAAATACAACTCCCACGGTTTATTTAGTTTTTGGACGCGCTGCCCCCCTGGAGAGGCGATTCCGAGAGGATTGTGGGAATGTAGGTTTGGAGCGCAGCTTGCGCCAAAAAAAATTGCGGCATCAACTGCGGAATTCCCTGTGGATTGGGTGGGTTTAGCATTGGATCAGTTCATCGAGGGTTTGCCGAAATAAGCTTGGTAATCTTACCAAGGAAACTTGTTGGATGGCGCTAGAATTCAAATACTCTGCTACATAGTCCTTGACCTTATGGAAGTTTGCGACCTTAGAACAAAACGAGAATGTGATGGAAATCCATGAAACATGGATGATTGCTGTGTTGTGCGACATATGTTTGGCTTGTCTTAGATTAGTTGAGTAAGGGTTTCGTGTTCTATGCCATGGAAATGGAATCTGCACTGAACACTTGTAATGCAAAAGAGAGGTAGCCACTAGATGGATGGCCTCCTGGATTTTTTGCTAGGTACACTGCAGTTTAAAAGGTCCTTTTCTCAAGCCCTCACTATTCCCCGCTCTCTCATTGCAGGAGGATCAGAGTGGCACAGACAAAAGCGACGATCTAGTGAGGGTTTTGAGGGAGCTGACTGTCGTGCAGAGGAACATTGCCAACTTGCAAGTGGAGCTACAAGGAAGAAAGGTGATGTGTTGATTATCCAATTGTTAGGCTCTATATGGTCTATATGTTTCATGACATGCCGGTGTTCTCATATTTTTTTCACATAAGAATTATGTTCTTCAGATCCTGTACTACGTGGCAATGATTTTACTTTTAGACAGTTCCATCATCTTTTTGCAATGATGAGTTGATCACCCTTCATAATGGTGGTCAGATTATGGTTCTTTCTGTGAAGCGTGTCATTTCACACTTGTTTGCTCTTGAAAGGATCTTCTAGGAAGAGATGGGACTTCATGGTAAATGACAGCAATTTTGGGATACATTTGTTCATATCAGATATCTACATTTTGACTATTAGGATGGGCATGTCTTTACCATGAATGCTTATTGTCCCATATCAAATGAAAATTCTTTTCACACCTAATTGAAAATTTTATTTTGTGCCTCATGATGAATTTAGTAGATTTCCACTTCCACACTTACTGAGCTAAGTTTGGTTTTAGAATAAGGGCAACTTGATGCATGTGCTCCCGTTTGTTTGGGGTCCGGGGAAGGGTTGGATTCACATGAGGTCTTTAGTACGTGGCTGTTTCCACGACTCGAACCTGTGACCTTGTAGTCACAAGGCAGCAGCTATATGACTGCACCAATGCCCCCCTTCAAGTTTGGTTCTAGAATAATGATTAAAAATTCCATCATACCCTTAAGAGCTTACTGTTAAATACTTGAGTCAAGAAGTCTAAAACATGAATGAAGAAGTCTATTATATGATATATGAGAATGAAGCATATGTTTATGACCTACTAATATGTGAATTCAGAAGAAGAAAAGAATTCCTGTCATACAATTTATGTTAGAACCCATAAGCTTTGCAGCATGTCATTTTTTATAGTGCTATGTGCATTACATGTCTCTATTTCAGGATTTGAGCTATATTTTTATGATATTATCATTTTTCATATTATTAAAAGGTTTTTATTTGTCACAGGATGATAAAAACATTGCTCATTTGACTCATGTTAGTGAGATGGAAAAGAAGTGTGAATCTTTGGCCAGAATAACTACTATTTTGAAAGATGTTATTCAGAACAAGGTAACAGATGCAGGATATCTGTAATTTCTTTAACCTGCTGTCTTCCTTTCTTGAGTGTCAAGGTTTTGCGTTATTTGCATCAAATGTGTCATGGACAACATTACATGCATTGGCCAATGGTACAGGATCGCATTATTGCCCGGCTACAGCAGCCTTACTCCCTGGATTGCATTCCGGTGGAAGCTGAATATCAGGTAATCTTTTTGTATGTTTTCAACATGTGTTTTTTTTAATGCGAAACATTTCGACCATAAGAATGTTGGCTTACACTTCAGCTATGTCATTAAAAAGCGAAGTTGTACTTTCCTTAGTGAATGATGTGTTTCCTGCTCAATGTGCTGATTTCTTCTCAGAAACAATTCTCGGAGCTACTTCTGAAAGCAGCAAGTGACTATGGGGCATTGACAGCATCGGTGGGTGATTTCCAGTGGAGCCAAAACTTTAGGGAGTCACCTGCTGTCTGGGGGGTAAGTTAAATATTTCTTCTAACCAATTACAATAGTAGTCATAGTAAATTCGTGGGACACTCGTCGCATGGTTGCCCCCCTTTCGGGTTCTAATTAAGAATTGCCCACTCTCTTTTTTTCCCACTCTGTACCATCATTGCCCCTATTTTGCAAACAAACTAAGAGCAATGGTGCAAAGGGCAAACAACACTGGCTGGTTCCAAGTACAAATATTTCAGAAAGAGCAATATGCAATAAAGGAGGGCAAAACATAGTTAGGCCCACCATGCAATTATCTCTTGATCCATCCTTCAAGAATAGCAATTATCACTTAGATAAAAATACCCATGCTATCTATATCAGGATTAAAGATGAGCAACTTGATCCATAACCTATAATGCATTTTTGTCAGGATATCAATGCACTTGTGCATTGTGATTCAGTGGCCTTATATCAATTCAGTAACTCAAATTTCTTCTTGGACATATGTCCTCTGCCATTAATCATAGGTGTACTGATCTGTTTGTCTCCATGTAGGAAATGCTGAGACCCATACCTGCTGCACTTGCTTCCTGCACCCGGTTCTTTGAGGCTATGTCTGCAATGAGGGAATCCTTCTCAACTCTTCAGAAATTGCGCGTTGGCCACTCCTCTCTATCAACAACCCCAAGTGGAGCCAACGACGATTCAAAGTTCTTTACTCCACTTCAGGGGAGAGACAGCTCGTCACTCGACAGCTGGAAGCAGGTGGATGACATCAGCACTGAGAGTGACGGACTGGACGGGATGAACCAGAGGAGGTTGTCGTGGCCTTCCTCCATCAAGAGGGACCTTTAGGTTGCAGATCACACATTAAACATATATGCCCGTGTTGTATAAAAAGCATTTTGCCTTCTTTAGTTGCCTTTGATTTTTCTGTGTTTTTAACCCGATCAATTGCACCCATTTGGCATGTACGACCAAAGTGAGAAATGCTGTTCGAATTTAGGAATGATATATGTAAGTTCCTTACTAAAAGCTATATTCTGGCAAAATTCAACGTGTTTTAAACTGGTATACGCCCAGTCGTCAAGTGTGAGGACATATCTGACAATTGAGTTAACGAATGATGTTCCTTAGGAAAAACTCAAAAGTTTGTGTGCTGAGAAGCAATTGATGATTAGAAATATGAAACCAAACATAATTAACAAATGAATTCAATATAAAGAAAAGTAAAAAACAAAAAATCCCAACTCCCGGCTAGGCCTAAAAAAATCCCACCTTGATACATAATACTCCTATCTTATTTCGGGCATCCCTTTCATTTATCACGTCTGCTTATCTAATGACATTTGAGGAAGACTAAGTCTTCGACCAGAGCAAATCTGGCCGAGCATAGACCTCATTCTATTGATCTCGCAGGGCTAAGCATGTTCAGAGGCAGGCATCCCCATCCTTGATGGAAACATGTTTTTATTTATTTCGTGATAAAAAAAGGACAGTAGGCCTGGTGCAGCGGTAGAGCCTACCGTACCGGAAGGTCCCGGGTTCGAGCCTCAGCCTCTGCATATTATGCGGGTAAGGCCTGGCGCTTAAAGATACCCATCCCCAGACCCCGCTCAGTGCGGGAAGCCTACGGCACTGGGTATGCCCTTATGTCCAAGCCCGTATGGAAAAATTAAATCATGCTCCATACTGCCACATGGGCTAAACCTGACTATGAATTTTAGGCCCAAGATTAATCAGGCTTTTCGGGAGGTTAGCCCATAAAGTGGTGTGTACCGTTACTAAATCTATCAAAAAATTTTGGATGCTTCGATTTGAATTGAACGATCTAGATTGAAAACACTGTTATATATAAGAAAGGAAAGAAAACCCTAAAGTCCCCTCCCTCATTCTTGCCCACCACCACAGCCGGAATCACCGCTCTTATTTTGCTCCTAACCTAGCTCCAGCGTGGTCCACCAGTGAGTTCCTCCCTCTCCGCCACTCTCTACCTCAACTATAGTGCGCTTTTGCTGTCGGATCCCGTATCACCTGTTGCCTCAATGCCAAACCCTCCTATTGGTGCCTTACTTGCTATCACTACCTATTTGCGACCCCATGGTGGCGATTATCACTCTACCAGAAACCCGAACCCTAATTCTAACATCACCCGTGTCAAGAAAGATGTAGTTAGCTAGCTAGCCAAGTTCGCCAGATACAAAGAATTTCGGCTTTGCGGTCAGGAGTGCTATCTGGATCTTGCAGGCGCACTGGTTGTGTGAGATGTCAGAAATGGATATCCCCGCAGCGGCTTCGGCATGCGTGCCAGATCTCCCGGAGGACGCTGTTCGTTGTATCCTCGCGCGGGTGCCGCACATGGTGTCACTCTTCCGCTGCACTGTCGTGTGCAAGCTGTGGCGTCGCATCATGGTCAACCCGGCCTTCCTTGGTGGTTGTGGCCTATGGCCAGTCGACGGTCGGTCCTTCCTCCTCGTGTTCTTGGTCCAACACCATCTGCTGAGCGCCAATGACTGGAGGATGTCCTATGGGCTCTCCCAATCCCAGGCGCCGGTCTTCGCCACGACGCAAGTGTCGGCGCTCGGCCCGAAGTGCCTCTCCCTCACCTCCCTGATCCATGACAATGTGGGCATACTTGAGGGCGCCAAGCCACTGGCAGCGCGGCATGGCCTCCTCCTCATCCGTATGCTCCCCATGCCTAGGGAAAGGAACGCCGTTCTGTGCTTGTGTGTATGCAACATGGTCACCGCCAAGTGGGATGTCCTCCCTCCCATCGATGATGTTGATTTCAGTGATGACGCCGCTGCCATTGGATTCGCTGTCTTCTCAGCCGTCGACGACCACGGTGCTGGTCCGCACCGGCTGGCGTCGCGGGATGGCTATTCCACCTTGTTCTGTGTCATCATCTTTAGGAAGCACCGCCTTGATCGAGATGCATGCCTATGGGGATTCTTCTCCGGCGGCCCTGAATTGCCAATTTGGGATTCGTGGGCCATAGAGGAATTTCTAGCGCAACTCCATGTATGTTGCGCTGCGGCCATATTTAGCGGTGGCTGTTGGAGTTCTTGTGCAGATTAGTGCCCGAATCCCATAACCACTAGGGTTCTTGGAGAGTTCGTGATAGTTCAACAGTGGATCTCGTGATCCAGGAGAAGAGGAGAGGGAGAGAGGGAGTACTCGTTTATACCTACGGGTCGGAGGAGCGCTCGACTGGTGCCGTGGGGGCAACGGGGTTTCCCATGGCGCTGGTGGGGTGATGCAGAGGGCGGCGACGGGAGCGCGGCCGTGCTGGTGCACACACAGAGGTGGCGCCGGCGGATGTGGCTCTTCCCATCACTATCGGACCTCATTGATCGTTTTTGTCGATGTCAAGGAGGTACTGCTCGCGTTGGTTTGCGTGCCTCTCCTTTTCTTATATAGCGGTGCGGGTGAGAGGGGGCCACAACCCAAGGGCGTTTTGGGCCTTCGTTCAAGGCCTCTGTCAAAATCCAGGCCCGGTCAGGACGTCTCCTTTCCAGACCCGAGATCAACTCTAACAATCTCCCCATTGATCTCGGTCTTTCTTGTTTCTGCACCTTCTATGCTCCATCCCTTGACAGATCAATATATTGGGACCAATGCGTTGCAGATGGCCAGTTACGTGCCACTAAACTCATTGACTACAATACACATTTCTATCTCAGAATGAGGCTCTTTATCATTTTCTCTTGAGACGGTCGTTCGAATAGCCCTAAATTCAGAATCGTAGATTTTCCAACAACCCCAAATGCCGGCTGCGTGTTCTCTGAACACGCTGGGTGGAAGACCTTAGTGAGAAGATTCGCGAGCATCCTCTCAACTGTTATGTGCTCATTCTCAATTATCTATTCTGGATTTTCTCTTCACAACATAAATCTCAATGTCAATGTGCCTGGCGGCCATACTTGACTTCTCGTTGTGATAGTACAATACTCATTGTCGCAGTATATCTTAAGTGGTATTTCTATAATGGCCCTGTTTGTTTCTGATTTTGTGTGAATCGATTATCTGGACCACAGGCTTCGGTAAGAATCCACTTTGTATAGAATCTAAGTGGGTAAAATCGAAGTGTTTGGCAATCTTGATTATGGTCACGGGAGGCTTGGAGGCTGGCAGCGGCTTGGAGGCGGAGGCAGGCCGACAACGGCTTGGAGGTGGGCCGCCGGCGGAGGCCGACAACGGCTTGGAGGTGGGCCGCCGGCGGCGCAGAGCCTTCGGCGCGGAGAACGACCGGCCGGCGGCGCGGAGCCTACGGCGCGGAGAACGACCGGCCGGCGGCGCGGAGCCTTCGGCGTGGAGGACGGCAGGCCCGGCGAGGAGGACGACCGGCTCGGCGCGGCGGACGAGGGGCTCGGCGCAACAGAGGAGGCGGACCGACGACGTGCAGGAGGAGGAGGAGGAGGCACGGCTGCCCGGAGCGGAGCAGCAGCCCGGCGACGCGGAGAAGGACGGGGAGGGCGCGACGGCTCCGGAGGTGGAGGCCGACGGCTTCGAGGCAGCGGAGGCGACGGCGGCGGCACTGGATCCGCTCGGGAGGCGGTCCGGCACTCCGGCGGGGGTGAAGGCGGGCAGAGGCGGCGGCGGCGGCGGCGGCGGCGTTGGAACCGCGAGGCGGTGCCCAACTCTAGCGCGGGCGGAGACGAGAAGAGAGGAAAATCGGGCTGCGTTGGCTGAGATGGGGGTCCTCGGTCGCGGGTGGGGAAAATCGAGTTTTGACTACGGGAACGATTCGCCTCGAAGCAAGCTCACCCTGGAAGCGAGACGTTTAGGTGGGCTTTTGGCGGTGGGAGGCCCAGAATCCGATTTTAATCGGAACCAAACAGGCCCAATGTCAACCACTCTTAATCCGGGTATAATTTCGTTTAGCCACATTGTCTGCCCCATTGTCTCATGATAAGCCACAAGGATCAGTGTACATTGTCGACGATGTAATAACTGACCATTTATAACTCTTTTCAGTGTCATGCCTTCTCTTACTAGAGTAAGCATATATCCAAACATGGACTTCAAGGCGTCTCTATACCGCGTCCAGTCTGTATCTTTATAGCCCAAAGATCTCTAGGGCATCTGTCTTTCTATAAATCATCACGAGGTCTTTTGTCCCTTGTAACAATCATAAGATTTTCAGTTGTTCAGTCGAGTATCCTGGTCATAAAAGTCAAGTCAAGGCGATTGCATATTTGAGCACACATTTTGCTTTCGATCGTTGAAACATATGGAATTAATTCCTTCTAATCAATCTCATTATCTTGTGTCACTTTCATCTGGTCTGTCTCATGTTCTTGTGACACTTTTATCTGATCTGTTGCCCTTGACTATTGGAGCAGACGCTGCATTATATCTTGCATACTATGTCTTTTTCATGATAATTCCTAGTATGCTCTTGTTTCTGTCTTTGTGGATTTTAAAATCTCAGGACGTAGGGTGCCTATCCCACATCTTTCATATCATGATTCGAGGACAAGAAATTTTTTTGTCAGCAGTAAATACTCATCATTGCTAGCTAGTGGAATATCATCCATAGCATTAAGAAGTTATACCTCCAGTTCTTTAATCCTTGTATAAATGCAATTGTCCTCTTTCAAACATCAAATTTTCTAATAATCTTATCCAAACTTTAGGTACTAATACCTAGAAGCTTGTTTCAAACCCATAAATTGGATTTTTGGAGTGGCAACCCATCTTTCCCTTTTCTTTCATGACAAACCCTTAGGTAAAGCCATATGAATGTTTTCTTTCAGCTCTCCATCAGCAGTGCTATGTTCACATCCGATCGATCTAATTCTGAATCAAAATTAAACAACTGGTGCCATAATGATTCTAAAAAAGAGTCTTTCGATGAAACAATGAGAAGGTTTCACCATTGTCGATTTCTTGTTCTTGAGTAAAGCTAGTTGTCACCAGTCTTGCTTTCTATGTTTCTGTATTTCTTTTGAAGTATCTCTAAGTCTCGTAGACTAATAGAAATGGCCTACTATCTTGTTCATTTAGGAATTTATTCTAAGTCCCATACTAAATTTAAACTTATATCCAATTTCATCTTCTATGGCGTCAAACCACGTATAAGAGTTGGGACTTCTTATATCTTTTCATACCAAGAGGGGTCTCTCTCTAAGGGTATATCATCACTGAAATATGTCTCGTAGACATCAGGAATTAGAAATAATTTCTATGACTTTCTCATAAGCATATCTTGTTGCATTTCTATTGGTGCTCTGGTGGTGGATTATCAGCAATAGTAATTTATTCTAACTCTTTAGGCTCAACCACAGTAGGGACCAGAGGCTCAGACACTGTGTGAGTCAAGAGTTTCTTGTTCAATCATTTGTCGCGATTGACGAGCCAACAACCACAGCAGGAGTCACAACAACAGTCATTTTAAATAGAGGTGTGACTTCAGCAGGTATCGAGAAGTACGATTATTCTACCATCGGAATTGGGATGTACATCCTCTACTCCTCAAAGTTCATTTATCAGAATACCGTGCTCCCCCAGATCTTGTCATTGTCTAGAAACATCGAGTGTCTTGTTTCTATGTAGTTCATATGTCTATCTTTTAGGCTAGCCAATGGAATAGCACCTTACAGTCTTCTCATATAATCTCGCTTGACCAGGGTCAATAACCAATAGAATGGCGACTCATTGTCTTTTCATCTTATCTCCTTTGGGCAGGGTAAATAGTCTTAGTCTCAGATGGACAGCCCCAAACTACAAATAGTTTATCGTGGGCTTCTTCTTTATCTTAGTCAGTATTTTAAGTACTCATGTATTTTGAGTCTATAATACCCTCCATCCACAGGTTTACCCGGTGTTATATACCAGGCATCTTAGTCATTTTCTTGTAAGTACCTTGCAAAAAAGTTCCTGAAACTTGTCCATATGGTATATGGTGACTGTAGGACCCCGACCCTCCCCCGATCAGATATCACCTCTTTAGTCTTTAAGACGCGCTCTCGTTAAAATTATTCTATGCAATAAATGCATCACTTTAAGTCTACGTAGTTTGGTGGATGGGGAAATTCAGGTTTTAATCAAGCAAACTTTCTTATTCTCTCCCCCGAAATATGGCCTAATCAATAGACACAATTTCGATGAAAGTTTCTCTACCATATCATTTCAATTTTTTGCTTATAACAACGGATGTTTCATTTTCTTTATGTCTCATCACATGGTGAGACTCACATTCTTTCAAATTCATCTTATTTACAAAAAACATCGCACAAGGAAAGCAAATAAATCATATCTTGTCGGAAGGCAAGATTCTCATTCTCATTATTATATCATAGTGTCTGAAATCATGTTTGTCCACAAAGAGGAATCACGTAAAATATCTCTCACATACAAAGCCGTCATCTAAATTCTTATCAATTCCTAGAAGAAATTCTCGGTGGCTTAGACATGACATTCTTTTGTGTAAGCAAAATTATAACTCTTGTGTTACTCATAGCAGCATCTTCTCATAGAATCATTTTTTTTTGCAGCACACGCAAGTGCATGAATGAATTGGAAAATATACCATCTTTCTCTTGTTGTCTATCTTGGAGCTGTTGTCTGTGGTGTTGGCTCTAGTTCATAGAGCACTCACCATGTCTTCTTTCTCACGCCAACTGAAGTTCTCACTCCTGTTTAGCGGTTCTATGATCCCCAACTCTCTGAGGTCATAATGTCATTTGAGCCTTCATAATAATAATAAGAAAAAAAAATGAGATCAATATAGGCTCAAAAATTTTCTCTGAAACAAGTGTCTTGTTGGTCAAGAGTAAAACAAGCTCAAAAGTCATTCTCTCTAAGAAGAAATATCTTTCTTTCATGAATTAAACTTAACATTGGTCAAATTTAAAACACACTATCAAACTTTATTTTCAATCTACAGAGAGACAAGTATCTTTTCAATTATCTGAATCAAATATTCCTCGCACGAATTAGTTTCGACGTTGGTCAAAAATAAAACATGCTTCATTGTTCTAAATTCATCGTTGGACGAAAAATAGGACTAAAACAAATCATAATCATGGTTCATCATTAAATTTAACGTTGATTAAAAAATCAATGACAACACCATAAATCTATTGTCAATCATGCATTTCTCCAATAATTATCCACGTTGGTTTCAAATTATTCAGAGAAAAGACATAATCAATTCATCATCGCAGCGAAAACATAATATAAATTCTATATATTGTTCTCAGCTCCAATAAAAAAAATCATCTAGACATTTCTTAAATATATGTATAAAATCTGAAAATGCAGAGGAAAAGAAAATCCTGTGCAGTGTTCATATTGGCCAATTCGGCCCAATGTGACGGCCATTCGGCCCAACATGGCCCTCGGACTCTTCTCACGCAGCGGATTGCCAACTTGGGCCTGGGCCAGGGAAAAAAAATTTCTCCCCGCCGGCCCGTTTCACCCCGCCTGCATCTGAGCCGTTCATCAAGATCCGAAGACTAGTATCGATTTCATCTTGGTATATAAACCGGAAATTTCGTGAGGGTGGAAACCCTAGTTTCACTCTATCTTCCCCCGTCCGCCTCTTCTCTCCTCTTTTTGCGACGGCGCAAACGAGAAAGGGCGAGACGCCGCCGGCTCGCCGGCGCCGCCGCGCGGCCTCTCACCGGTGTGCGCACTCCCCACCGAGGGTGAGTGCACCGCCGTCGATCTGCTTCGCCATGGTGCCCTAAGGACCCCGCGCGCCGCCCCCTTCATCCACAGCTCCGGCAAGTCGGAGAGCGACGAGGACGGCGCCGTCACCGACTCTTTCGCCAGCGTGCGCGTGCAGGTGCGCGCGGCACCATCGAGCGGGTCAGCGGCGGCGCCCTTTGCCCCTGCACGCGACGGCGGCAGCGCGTGTGCACTGCGATCGGCGCCTCGCCGACGAGGGCGCCCGCCATGGAGCGCCCTGCAGGCCCGCGCCTCTCTCCGAGACCCATCTGGGTGTGGCGGCGGCCGGTGGCTTCTCGCCGCCACAGAGGACGGTCGAGGTGAGCCAACATCCTCCCCTCTACGGGGTTCTCATGAGCGGCTGAGGTGTTCTAGGGTTAGGGTTTTGTCTCTGATCCCCTTTCCCTTCTTCAGTTATGTTCTTGTCTTGTCGAAACCGAGCCCAGTAGCTCAAGATCCAAAGGATCTTCTTTTCTGTGTTCTTGATCCGAGGGTTAGGATAAACCTTTCCCTTCTCTCTGCGAAATCGAGCCAATGCTCAAAGGTCCTACCGGATCTTTTAAAGTTCGTTCTTTTCTCGTCTGTGATCTTGACCCGAGGGCCAAAACTTCGTTCTCAAATCTTAACCCGAAGGTCAAAATCGCCGCTAGGGTTAGATCGGGCACACCCATGGCTCTTGATACCAATTGTTGGAGTTCTTGTGCGGATCTAGTGCCCGAATCCCATAACCACTAGGGTTCTTGGAGAGTTCGTGATAGTTCAACAGTGGATCTCGTGATCCAGGAGAAGAGGAGAGGGAGAGAGGGAGTACTCGTTTATACCTTCGGGTCGAAGGAGCGCTCGACCGGTGCCGTGGGGGCAACGGGGTTTCCCATGGCGCTGGTGGGGTGATGCAGAGGGCGGCGACGGGAGCGCGGCCGTGCTGGTGCACACACAGAGGTGGCGCCGGCGGATGTGGCTCTTCCCATCACTGCCGCACCTCATTGATTGTTTCTGTCGATGTCGAGGAGGTACTGCTCGCGTTGGTTTGCGTGCCTCTCCTTTTCTTATACAGCGGTGCGGGTGAGAGGGGGCCACAACCCAAGGGGATTTTGGGCCTCCGATCAAGGCCTCTGTCAAAATCCAGGCTCGGTCAGGATGTTTCCTTACTGGACCCGAGATTAACTCTAACAGTGGCGACACTTTCAAACGCTGATGGCGATGGTGCAAATGAGCAAACATTACACACCGTTCATATGAGCTTGAACATCGAGGAGTTCCGCATAGGCACAATCAACATCCGCGCAGGGTTCAGCCCTTGGTTGTGCAGGAACGTTGGTGGATACACAAAGCTTCCGCTTGTTCTAGTGATTGACAAGCACGTGAAGAATTGGAACCTTCAGATGCTGGAGGACGATGACAATGCGGATGGCAATGCGGTCTGGCCAGAGGCTCGCAGTGTCCATGTCGGCGGCACTGAACAAGGTTTATCTGGAATGGAGCCGGTGTGCGTTGGGGAGAAGAGTGGAACTATGCTTGTGCTCTACCGTTCAGATTGTGACCATGCTTACCTGCTTGACCTCCATTCTGGGTTGACAACAATGGTAGCAGGCTGGACGCGGTCGTTGGACTATAGGTCGGCTGTGGCATGCGAGATCAACTGCCTGAAGTTCTTCAAGTCTCGCCTTGGTGTCGAGCAGTAGCTGAGTTGTATGTCTGAAATCTGAATTAGTCTGATGTCTGAACTATGGTATTCTTTCCATTTGTTAAACTCTTTTTAGTCATTAACTAGTCAATCAACCCGTGCTTTCGCACAGGTTAGAGTCTTAAATGTGTTATGCGTAACCGTACAACATATATATATCTATTTTTATACTTAGGTCTTTATAATATCATATCTTGCTATTTTATATGTATACTAATTTAAATAATTTTTGATAGATTGCAAAAATATGTGATTTTAATATAATTACGAGGGGTTACTTTCATTATATTATCAGTCATAATAACTAAGGTGAACAATTTAAATATAAATTAAAGAGGATATTTTGTATTATCCATCAAAATAGCTAATGTGAGCAATTAGGTATAAATTTAGGGTGTTATTTCATATTTTTTTTATATTGGCAGAGTGGGTAATTCATATGTAGTTTTAGGGGTTATTTAATATTGTTTTGATAATGGCAAATGTGGGTAATTACTTAATTAGAAAACAAGTCTAATGAATATTAAGATTTCAACCTGTCAATTAATAGTTGGGTGTTTTTATTATTGTGAGAATTTCAATGATTTTATTTTTTTCTAGCGCATCTTGTGAGGATTGACGTGAAAATTTCAAAAAGAGTACAAAATATCTGTTTTATGGAAAGATTTCTAGCATCTTTAATGGAAAAAGGGACAAAAACTAAAGGTAAATTTAAAAATAAGAAAAATCTAAAAGAAGAGGATATTTGCTTTCGTTGAGAATTAAACTCTAAGACCTTTCGTAATGGTAGAGGTGGGTAATTACCTAGAAAATAGAGCTAATGAAAAAAATGAGTATATTTGCTTTTGTTGCGAGTTGAACTCAAGACCGTTCATAATGGCAGAGGTGGGTAATTATTTAGAAAATAGATCTAATGGCTATTAATATTCTAAGCTGGCAATTGATGGTCGGATGTTCCTGATTATTGTGAGAATTTTTTAGGATTTATCTTTTTTTCTAGCACGCTTTGAAATTAATGCTTCTTTTACCATCTCAATTAGTAATAGTAAGATTTACTGTGTGAAGGGCGTGTTATTTTACTGTGTGGAGGTTTAGAGCTATTTTGTTGTGTCATTGCTTGTTAATTTACTAGTTCTTGCACCTCTCTGCTGGGTTCAACATGTGGCTATATGGAAGCATGCCGTCCCTAGGAATGTTTTAAAAAGAGAACTCATTCGCTCTTGTTGAAGTACATAAGCGCATGGCTAAACTAAGACTTTAACCACAGCCGCATGTTTATCTGTCCAGAATATTCATCTATTCAGGTCGCAAATCGAACTGGTGATTATTGCTCCTTATTTGTGATGAACTGATGATATGCCTGGGGCATATTTATCATTTCGTGTGCTCTCCACAGAGGCAGAGACTGTTACTGGGGCACACTTCTTCTCTAATCTTAACATCTAACCTGAACCATTTGGCATGGTCGGGTAGCTCTTGCTTGGAACTGACTATCATTTAGTATCTTGGTCCACTCATGTAAATCTCCATCTGGACTATAATTGGGGTAGGCTAGCCATGAGATCCAACAAGAGCCACCAATAAACATTAAGAAATTGAAAACTGAACAATTGTTTGTGATCAGTATGACAATTATATATGTTTTTTTTCTGGAAAAAAATATTGGTTGCGGTTTCCAGTACTAGCTCCGAGGAATATATGATCTTTATCGCACTTGTTCAAGCAGAAACTCCCTTACCGAAATATTATTGCAGATAGCATTTTCTTATTGTAGGAAATATCTGTACGTCTTGTGAATAATTAACAAGCAAAATGCTCCTGCTTGTTGATTCATTTAATTTGTAACAAGTTTTCTAGTGTTATTATAAATTTCTAAAAGGTAGGAGTATTATGGTAGATACAAGTGGGTTATGACTTATGAGTTTCCTTAAAGGATTATTATGGTAGGAGTATTGTGTGGTTTTGTGGTAGATACAAGTGGGTAGTGAGAGGAGCGCTCCTGAAGGGGCCATTAGCTCCATAGTCTTAGCATCTGCCCATCACGTCATATTCACGGTTGATCCATTTGTCTCGTATTTCATACTCGAACATGCAAGAAAAAAAATGCAAGCGTGCAGTCATACCAGGCGTCGAGTGGCATGTTTACAGGTGCATTAATTGACCATTAAGGGCTAGTTTGGCAACCTAATTTTCTCAAAGAATTTTAGAGACTCGAGGAAATGGGGTTGCCAAACTAGCCATAAAATAGGTAGTAAACTACATGTCTATATGGAGAACGACAACACCATTCAAAACCTCTTTGTGAGGAAAGCACACACCGTAGCTCTGTCATCAATATGAAGTGCAGCATGTTGTGGGCTTCCTGGGGTCAACTGCTGCTCCAAGGTTCTCACAAACTCATCCATCAATTCGCCCGACAGTCCAAAATGATGAACCATCATTGGCTCGAATAGTGCTCTCATGGTGCGTGCGATCATGTTTGGGGCAGCCACGTTTATTTCCGTTTCATGCACCTCCATCTTATTGAGATTGAAGGAACCTTCATCTTCTATGATCTCCTGTAATTCCATGTCCGAAGGCCCATGCATCGGTACATAGAAACAATCAAGCATTTTTCTGCTGATCACACCCTGCTAATGAGAAATACTATGTGTCAATAATTGGATGTGCACGCGTGCGTACATGTGTGTGAATCAGTGTTGCAGAATTTGCTCAAAAGAAAGGAAGTGAGCGCACCCTTGAAGCCATATCATTTAAAGAGGAAGTTATAATATCCGAAATATCCGATAATGGTGCCATGTGATGGTACCCACGTGAACCAAGCATGCAAACGACCATCCGACCCCCAAGGACCAATTCTTGAGCCCGCAAGTAATAGTGTGAAATCCTTTCTGAATTGTCGACGATAAGCCTGGATGATCATGCTACGCCTTGCTCGCCTAAGGCCCTCATCTTCGTCATGTACAGGGATAATATTACTCTTTAGATCTTCAGGTGCCTATTGTTAATTATATATATATATGTAAATAATTATGCTGACACTGGTTTGTTGAGTTAGTAAAACACATTTATTATATATAGTATATTGCTCTGTTTGCTTACCTCTGATAACCAATGCAGGCTGTTTGAGGATACAACCAGATGTAGGGAGTTGCTGGGGAAGAGCCTCTTGTAGAATGACCCAGGCACAATGCCAGTCAGAACCCTACCCAAACTCTGGGTGCCTTGCTGCAATAATACGAGACGCTTTGCGACATCATTGAAGTCATTGTCGGGGAGGTCATTCAAGACCACGGAGAGCTCCGGTGGCGGCTGACCATTCAGGGCAGCACAGCGATGGAAAACTGCGTCGACCGCAGTAGAGACTAGCCCTAGCGCGTTAGGGCCTGACGAGCAGCCAAGGTCAGCTATCAACATGGTGCTCGGGACATGGGTAGCAGATTTCAACAAGCTTGTCACGGCCTCTTCTATGATAGGCTTCATCTTGTTTTGCTCAGCACTCTGCAAGCAAAACGTATATACGTGCCCTGTTCAGATCAGATTATTTTCAATCAAATAGCATAAAGAGCTAGTAGTAAGGGACACTTGTATTTCCAACAAATTGGTGCAAGGTAGTAGTGAAACAATGGTCCAAGATCGATATTATTCCAGGGATCCAATAAACAAATTAAAATATTGCAAGATTTAACAGAGGGCGAGTTGCAAGCTGGGAGGAGAGCTCACCTGCATAGCGGAGTTACGAGCATAACCTGCTTCACCGTCTCCCTGATTGACGCAGAGACATCCTTTGGAGGCCATATAGTCCTTTGCGCTTTTGCGCCCAACGTCTGCGAAGTTGCATAGGGGTTCACCCCTCATATATGGAACACTAATATGCTAAAAGTCATCGCATAGCCCTGGCCAACCTTTTTCTTTTATTTTTCGTTGTTGTTTCACTTACACATGGGTCCCTTGTCCTGTAGCTTACAGTGTTAACGGTGTGGATGGAAAACGTGATGACAGTGGCACATAAGGAAAGAAAAATTTCAAACCGGCATACGGGAACCATGATTTTTTGGATGGCACGTATGGATGGCCATTTTTTCCAATGGCATACAGGGAGTTAACTCTATTAAATTTGTAATACACTCTCGAAAGTATGTATAGAAGATCTCCTATCAACTACTCCTATTCTTGGGCTGGTCCGTAACGTGATCCTAGAAATGCACCCCATTCTCCTGAAAATCGCTTAATTAAAAAGAGAGCTAAGTTATAGTACACTGAGAATTATGTCTCAAATTACTCATTCCTTTACTGTTGTAAATTATTCATGTTAGTAGTTCATATTCACATAATATGATTTTCATAAATATTTCAAATACTTATCGCACTTTAACAAGTCAGCAGGGCTTGGGAACTCTAGGGTCATCTTGTTGGGATTCTCTTTTGATGTTAACAAGTAATAAGTGGTAGTAGGGTAGTATATCTTTCGAACCATTCCTCTGCAATCCACAACTACCACTGCCACTACAAAGTTTTTTTCCTGCAAGGGAAGTAAGAATAAGATTGCCGCAAATTTATTAGAAGATGAAAGAAAAAGGGGGGTGACACAGTATTTTAAGGAGAGTGGCATAGATGTACGTGCAACATGCACGTGTTGCGAGATAATTTAGCAGACAATAGGAAGAAAAAAAAATAGAATTAAGAGAAAAAAGTCCTGATTGATTAGCATCATTCCTTTTTCATTAAAACCAAGAGAAGGAAAATAACAGGTGGGTATGGGTATAAAATGAAGTGAGAAATAAAGAGAGAAAATGGATGAAACATTTTGCATCTATGGGTTTTGGACCTTTCCATCCCTTTCCAACCTTTTCCAAACTGGGCAGTGGGGTCAGCGTGAGGGGTATACCTATGCCTTTGTAGATAAAAAATATTTTTAGAAAACTTACTCTTTTATAGTGTAGAAAAAACTGGGCCAAAGAACCCAACAAGTTACAACTCAACTACTAACCTTACACAACTACTACCCTTAACAACAAAAACTTAACTAAGAAAAACGAAACAGGAGAAGGGGAACTGCAGACAAAAAACAAAAGAAAAGGCCGGCGCTTCCTTGATCTTAGAAACAAATTTGTTGATGACCAAGCCATCCTGAAGTTTGCCATTGCTTCCTTGATGTTAGAAGCAATTTGTTCAGAGCTGCTAGCGCCTCCCTGAAATATTCTTTGATTGTGTTCCATCTAAATATTTCATGAAAATTAAACCATCAGATCATCAAATTTGTTTGTTGAGTTTTGCCACACCGCCTTCTTAGCTGACACCGCCGAGAGTATACTGATCCGCTATTGTTGACCCATTGGACATGGTTTTGTTAGAATTAATCTCGGCTTTAACTTCTTTGACCGAGAAAACAGAGGCCACACCCTTGTTTCCATTCTCGTGCGTGTGATCAGGGGTGCACATTAAGACATTTCCTTTTAGGCCCGGTCCCAGGACGTCCAAGCCTGTAAAAGGAGGGTTACCAGGCTAAACACCCTGATCAGTGTGTTAATCACGTCATCAGCTACCCTCCTAATTGTTAGAGTTTGTGTCGAATATGTGTACGACTTTGGTTACGGTAGAACTTGAGTTGTAATAGGGGTCTAGATAGAGTCCTAGTCAAACTTTATTTAGAGGGAGCCATAAATATGAGGCCGACCCTGTGTAACCGTAGGATGACTAGATAGCTTGGTTTGGAGGTGCGGCTCGGATGCCGGCATAGCTATCTGATATGGGGAGAAGCGCCCATAGTCATGCCTCGGGGATGCAGGCTTTGGCTAAACCTTGTTAACAAATATCGTGCTTCCAGAGTCGTCTGTAATTGTGCATGGGTATCTCGATCGATCCATCGACGCTTCCGCATGCTTGTTTTCTAACACTAATCACCTACCGATCAAGGTTGGCTTTGGTTGCGGCCTGAAGACTGAGTGCCAGTCACCATCGTCCTGACGGTGATCTCTTCTCACGTGTACAGAAGGTGACCGAGGGCATCATCAAGATCAATGTTACTTCCTAACTACTTACGGATTAGTGTGTTCATGTTACAAGGCTAGTAGATCCTGTGGGTTAATTGATATTTTAGATCTTTCATTTGGCACCAGAGCCGATATAACCTATGCTTGAACCCTAATCCATGGTATGGCCTTAATTGATCTCGGATTAGATCTAATTGGCCCTTATTGCTCTCTGTTAATGATGTTTATGCAAGTTTAGGGCCTAACCTGAGTAGTAGTCCATTTTATAGACCTAAATGAACCGGGATTAGTCATGTTTTAGGCCTATTTTATTCACGATTATCCCTAATTACGCTCACAGATTCATCATGTTTAGGCCTAAACACTTACTGTTAGACCCTAATTACCCCGATTTATGGTTAATCAGTCACTGTTAGGCATGAATTAGCGTAATTACTCATGTTTTATGTTGATCCCCACACGGATTAGGGCTAAGACCCTTGGATTAGCAAGAAGAAGGAGGGGATTCCGCCAATTTTGGTTGAAATCAAGAAATCCCCAAGATTTCCCCTTCTACCCGAAACCCTAATTCCAAAATTCCCCAACTTTTTTCCCCAATCAGAAACCCTAACCCGAAATCGGACACAAATCATGCATCTTGGGCTAAGAAAGGGGCTTTCCAGGACGGATTATATGGCCATCGTCGTCGCCTTGAAGTTTGTGGCACAGCGGCGCCACGGACGCAACCGCAGGCCATCCCCACCGGGCGCATGCGACGCCCTTGATGCGCCTCTGGGCGGCCGTCACCGTCGCTCCTCATAGGTGCCGAGGCGCACCTCATCTCCGCGGTGACTCCCTATCGCGCGCGCGCCTCTTCGGTTGCCCGCCATGACACCGCCAGAACCCGACGCGCCGCCTTCTCGTCGCCAGGGCCTCCATGGCCGCCGAGGTTCCACTCGACGGAGCTGCGCGCATAAGCACGCGCGAGCGAGTTCCGGCGAGGGGAACCACGGCGGTGCTCAGCGAGGGAGCAACGGCGTCGTGCTCAAGGCCGGCGGTGGCGATCTCTCTCTCGGGCGTGAGCGCTGCGGCGCAGAAGGCGGAAGGGGGGAAGGGCAAATGAATTAGGGTTTGGGGGCGTAGGCGGCGCGGGCCGGTTTTGCCTCGGGCTGGGCGAGCCCTAGCCATCGGATTTTGATCCGACGGGTGAAGGGGAGGCGGGGCCTCCGCGTGCACAGGCTGGGCCGCTTTGACAGCCCAGACTTTGGTTGTGGCCCGCGCGCGGGGACGGGCCGTGGAACGGGCTGGTTTTGACCATTTTAGCTGCGCCTTTTTTTAGCACAGTGCGAATTTTTTTCGCTGTGCATTTTTTTTATCTAATTTTGATTACTGTTTTGAGCATTATTTTCAGTACTTTAATTGCTCACTGATTTATGGACCACATTACTATATTATGATAATTTATGTCATTTTCATGATGCGATTTTTCGCTATTGTCTCAGTAATCATGTTATTTTCCTTATTTAAGAGCATTTTATTTTATGAGGCTTTAAATTTTGGGTGCATTATTTATTAATGCACTGAGTTTATGATACACTTTTATTAGCACTTTCTTTAATTTTAAGTATTTTTATGCAAATGGCATTGAAGTATTATGTTGGTGCAATTAATTTTCATAATGTTTTCTTGCACCTCAAATAATTTTATGCACTTTTTCTAATGCCTTATGGTGTGTCCTTTAATTAGGGCCAAGCTATTTTGTATGGTGCCTTATTTCATGTGACCATTAGAAATCTTTAATTGTGTAATTATGAATCATTTAATGCAAGTATTTTAATGATTATATTTTTTAGTGGATTTACGATTATCCTGGATCAAAATGGAACCAACGGAAAATTCTATTTTGGGACTAAAGTCATAGCGGGCATTGCCTTAATGATGATTTATGGTTATATTCTAACCAACGTTGTTTGTGAGCATGAGTCACTAAAATTATTGTCCGTATAATACTACATTCCTAAGCCATGCAGAGCCTATTCTAGGCATAAGTTTAAGTTGACTTTTGGACAACATTCAATTAGGCCATTACGATGATTATTTCACTGATGAGACTAAACTAAGGTCATTTATTCAGCAAATTATTTTCTGTCTAAATCTAGGGCTTAATTTTGATGTCTCTAATATTTTGTAGACTTATTTTGCCCCTGAAATGAGTAATTATTTGATTTTCTCACCATAACTAAGTCTCATGTTATTTTATATTATTGATCCTTACGCTTCCGCTATTACGTAACTAATGATGTTTTGGCTATAGTGATTATGAGATTATTTTTTTCTGGTTGATTATTCATGTTTGGGACTTTATACAACTCTGTTATGATGAGCTTAAATTTATGCTCTTGGCTATTAGTTAACTATCGTTACTCGTGGCCATTTGTCATTGATAAGCTCTTGAACTAATTGGATTATTGAGATCACTAAGTCCCAAGCAATGTTTTGCTATGATCATATAAGTTCTTTTGAGCCAAACTTAGTTTTAGTTATCGCTAATCAAAATGGAACCAACAAGAAGTTTTGGTTGGAGATGTCATAAATTGGGCTATGGCACATATGTATTCATTCGATCTATGTTGATCTTGCTATTGTGGTGTCATTCTTATGTTGCCCATTATAAGCGGTCTCGAATCAGAATGGAACTAACGAGAATCCTGGTTCGAGACATGATGTCATTTAACAATAACTTATGGTGCATGGATGTTTTTGACCAACGTTGATTATGTTCATGTATCTCTAATGTTGATTGCATCACTCATTGCTCCTAAGTCTCCCAAATGATTAAGTCATCTCTAGTTGAGATGGTACCAACGAGAAGTCTTGGTTAGGGATTTAGCATCATTATGGGAAGTAGTCAGGCATATGGATATATTTTGGCCAACGCTGATTATATTTATGTGTCTCTAAGAAATATATTGTTTCTTTAGAAACTATATGTTTGATGGAACGTCATCACTTACCATGCTGACTAACGAATTCAGATCCCTACTACTCAGTCTTCTATTGAACGACATAAAGTTTGGACGGTTGTTGTTCTCTTCTGGCAATGATGCAATATTGGATAATTCTTTTGTTATTATTATTGTTACTATTATCATTATTATTGTTGTTGATTTTATGACATTTTATTGATAGTATTGATTTTATGATATACAATTATATGTCCTAAATATATTAACATATATCATTGCTTTTGATATTAAAGATGTTTGTCGTATGTATATCCCTTGTATTATTATTATGAATTCGACCATAAGTTTTGTCGGTTGTCTTCTTGTGTACCCTATGAGAAATAGAGTAGAGTTATTAACTATCCTGAGGTCTATGAATTATGATTATTGCACAACTTGGTTATTAGCTCCCAATTGAAAAGTTTTATTTTGGCATTAGGACATTGATGAGATTCCAATGGATTTCTTATATGTCAAAATCTTTCGGGATTAAAACTAAGAAAATGTCTCTTATGATTATACCGCTTGGGTTCTGGGGAAACGATCCCCTAATTCATTATGTTTTTATCATTACCCATTGAAAACTCATTAATTAATTATGCTTTAAGAGCTAAGACATGAATACCATTGAAGCTTTTGTGTTCTCATTATGAATACATAAACAATGATTAAGCTCATAGTAATGTGCAGTCTTAATGTTGGCAAAAGATAACACTAAAACACTTGTTCGCCACCAACATTACCTCATGGATATGAATTTATTGAGTTGGAGTCTTAGAGCTATTGACTAGGCAAGGACATAATAATAAGCCTAGACTGTTGGAATTTTCGTCCACTGGCGTATTATGCTTTTTGTTCTCTTTTGCAATAATTTGATTATGCTCAATAACTACATTGTTAACTCCATAGCCTTCGCTTCCGAACTGTTTCCTTGTTATGAGAGTTTATCGAATTGTGGAACTAACGTTTTGACCACATTTCGAGGGGGAAAATTGACGTCTCATTATTAGAAAGAAATGTTCATTATGTAAAGAATTTTCCCATGATGCTAAGGTTACTACTCTATGAAGATTAGTTTACTCTATTACTTAAACTCTTGGTGAACCTCAATCTTGTTAGCCAAAGTTTTCATGGATGGAGATATTAGTCGGTATCACCTAAAATCAGTGTCAATTAGCCTTATGCTATGATTGTTACCAAAATCTCAGTTCAGTTACATCCTATTTTGAAGGGTACTATTATTCACTATTGTTAAGTGTACCACTTGGTCAAATTTTATAGGTGCTCTTAAGGCAAATAAATATCTCTTGCCTTAAATGCTTATTTAACACATTAGCGAGAGACTCCACATCCTCAGTTTTATCACTGTGATAATTTTTTCGTTAGCCCCTAATAATGTCTTTGGTACAACAATGTTTTTTAATGGAGTCAAAACAATGGGCCGTAATGGGTCCACGTCTTTTTCTTCGTCATGTGGCTCCTAAGGAATAAACCAAAGGTAAGGTTTGAGTTCATACTCCAAAACGAAAGGGCTTTAGAACTTTCTATGATTACTGAGTTAATGGAATGGCACTTGATTCTCATTATTTCATAGATTTTTATGAGCGCCTACACAGTGTTACATAAGTTGGTAAGAAATTATTGTACATAACTAATAGGGATTTTGTACATAAGACGCTGAGTTTAACTTTTCTTTTCGGGGGTACTAATTTATTGGTGATGTCTATTCGTTTATTCTGGCAATAAGTATTCACCATGTTCTGGTCCATATATATGAGAGTTTTCACTCTCAAAGTCATGTATTGATCAAATATATAAGATATCTTGTAATAAATACTCTATTATGATGACTTGCGTTAAGGGCGATATGCTTTTTAGCTCACTTTGATAAGTATCGTGTATACTTGAGTCATTATGTGCCTTTAATAACGGGATATTTGGCATATTTAATCCAGGACGGACCCCTGAAAAATTACTAAAGAAAGTTGCGTTATATACATAGCTTTTGTTGTAACCTTGTGTTACATATGACACTGACGACTCACACGCTCACGTATAAGGAATAAGATAACCATCAAGCTAAAGGTTATTCAGTCCGCAAGGCGTGTTGATTAATCCACATTAAGTTATATCTTCACCCTTATGGGGGAGCCATTGTGGAATGGCTCCAATCAATCCCTTAAGATATTGTGATAAGTTGTGGATCCGTAGAATTCTTTTCACATTAGACAATGATTATGATTTAAGAATAAGATTATTTAACTTAAGAGTTCTTATCCCAGACTTATTATGGTGCAATTTCTCCTTGAGTAACATGCCTAGTGACATTGCCAAACACTTGCATTGTGAAAGATGGATCCAGGATCAAAATGATGCTTAACATTAAGTGATAAGTTAAGATATAAGGATTAAGCAACATACCCATTTTTGGCTCATATTTTAATTTTAAGTCTTGCCGGCATAAAAGACATATTGAAGCCTATGATCGTGGGATAAAATTGAGATCTCAAGTGTTGATTTTGGAAACATTGTTTTGTTCTCACTCTTATAATAAGTGTACATATAATCGTGAATGAGAACAAACTGCACAATAAGACCATAAGTCAACGGACCATCTCCCATTATGAATAAGTGATTATCCAATCAAAGTGGATTGATATATTATAGGTACTGTGGTGTACATGGCGTTCCAATAGCTATTGCAAATCCTTACCTCGTATACTCTATCTACTAAAAAATGACTTATGTTGTTAGCCCATCGATTAAGGGAGAGAATGTTGGAATTAATCTCGTCTCTAACTCCTTTGACTGAGAAAATAGGGGCCACACCCTTGTTTCCATTCCCGTGCACGTGATCTGGGGTGCACATTAAGACATTTCCTTTTAGGCCTGGTCCCAGGACGTCCAAGCCTATAAAAGAAGGGTTACCAAGCTAAACACCATGATCAATGTGTTAATCACGTCATTAACTACCCTCCTAATCACCTACCGATCAAGGTTGGCTTTCGTTGCGGCCTGAAGACCGAGTGCCAGTCACCGTCGTCCTGACGGTGATCTCTTCTCACATGTATAGAAGGTGACCGAGGGCATCATCAAGATCAAGGTCAGTTCCTAACTAATTACGGATTAGTTTGTTCATGTTACAAGGCTAGTAGATCCTGTGGGTTAATTCATGTTTTAGATATTTCAGGTTTAGTTCATCCATTCAATCGGCACGGCCATGCTTGTTGCGCGACAAAGAAGTCCTTGCAGAGGTGGTCCTTGCACATTCATTGCAGGAAAGACTTGAACAAAAAGTCTGTATCTTTGCTAATACAGGAGTGCAACTTGAACGCAAAGTCTCCATCTTTGCTAGTACAGGAGTGCGTACTAATTGGCGACTCCGTTTGGAGGATGCAGTTAATTCTCACCCGCTAAGAAAAAAGATAAATCATAAAATTTTTTACAAAAATAAAAAATATCGGGCCGCCCATCATGTAGCTCTAATAATAATAGCCATTAGATCTATTATATTTAAAAAAAAATACCCATCATGCCATTACGAAAGATGAGATAAAATAACCCCCAAAATTTATATAAAAATTACCCACGACATTATGAAATATAAAATAAAATAACCCCTAGATTTATATAACAATTACCCACTATGCCATTATAAATATGAATTAAAATAAACCCCTAAATTTGCATAAAAATTATCCGTCACGCCATTATAAAATATGAAATTAAATTGCCCCTATATTTACATATAAATTGCTCACCATGAAAGATAAATTAAAATAAATCATAAATTTGCATATAAATTACCTACAATGTAGTTACAAAAGATAAATTAAAATAATCATCTCTAATGTTACTAAGGATTATTAAATGTGTACCTCTTGAAACTCTAACCCGTGCTAGAGCACGGGTTGATGGAGCGATGGACTAGTGTAGTACTAATCTGCCACTGGAATTATCCCTTAGGTCCCATGGTGCTAGTGCATAGGATTCTCTTAGGTCCCCCGTGGACGGTGCTAAGCATTGTTCGACATCCCTCTGACATATAATCCCTCTGCCCGATAATAGCTGCTATTTTACGATTAAAATGTGTTTCCCAGTAATAACCAATGTCATAGCCATTTATCAACTAGAGGGGAACTAAACTCCTGCATGCATATGTCAGATAAGGGGAAGACGGATTTGTTAATCAAGGCTACATGCATCTTTGCCTATTCCCACTATATTATCTAAAACATCATATATTCAGTATGTTCAGTGAAAGTGCGTCAGAGGAGCCAGTTCCTACTAACTAGCAGCTCTGAATTAAACAACCCACATGATTTTCTTTGGAAATAATATAGAGGTAGGCAATAATGGATTTATAAACTTTGGGAGTTGCTAGAATTAAGAGATTGTAGTGTCGGCTTTTAGCATGAAAAACATGAGGTCAAACTTCACATAGCCTTGGTGAACCTTTTTCTTTTATTTTTCGTTGTTGTTTCACTTACAAATGGGTCCCTTGTGCTGTAGCTGACAGTGTTAACGGTGATGGATGGAAAACGTGATGGCAGTTGCACATAAGGAAAGAAAAATTTCAAACCGGCATACGGGAACCATGATTTTTTGGATGGCACGTATGGATGGCCATTTTTTCCAATGGCATACAGGGAGTTAACTCCATTAAATTTGTATTACACTCTCGAAAGTTTGTATAGAAGATCTCCTATCAACTACTCTTATTCTTGGGCTGGTCCGTAACGTGGTCCTAGAAATGCACCCCATTCTCCTGAAAATCGCTTAATTAAAAAGAGAGCTAAGTTATAGTACACTGAGAATTATGTGTCAAATTACTCATTCCTTTACTGTTGTAAATTACTCATGTTAGTTGTTCATATTCAGATAATATGATTTTCATAAATATTGCAAATCCTTATCTGTAACACCCCGAAAATTAGCTCTGGAAATTTTCTTTTAAACTCCCTCTAATTCAAAACCAATTTTCGAAAAACACCGATTGTTTGTTGTGTGTGTATGAGCTCAACAAAAATTTCCATAAAATCTCCAAATATCCCAGAATGATCCTCTCTAAGGCTTCTAGAGAATCCTCTGCACAATTCTCACAAAGATCCATTCCAAAGTCCTCTCCCAATTCCCTACCAAAAATCCCAAATCCCAAAATCCGAAATACAAAAGCTGAAAAAATAGGGTGAAAACCACCTCAAGCCCAAACTTCCTTCCCCAGCCCAATCCTCCCCCGTCCCTCACTCAGCCTGCCTCCCAGCCCAACCGCCCCCTGCGGCCCGCCAAGCGCAGCGCCCCTCCCTCTCCCTGACAGGTGGGCCACGCCCCTCCTCCCACTGCCGACCGGGCCCCACCCGTCAGCTTCACCCCCTCCCCCCCCCCTTTGTCTCCTTCCTCCTTTCGTCAAGACGACGCCACGCGCCGCGCACGTCACGCGTGCCCCGCGCGACGCCATGCGCTGCCTTGGCCCGCCTCGCCAGTGCCCTGGCCCGCCGCGACACCCCCTCCATCTGCCGCACGACGCCGGGCCGTCGTGGCTCCATCGCCGGCCCCGCGCCGACCCCAACCGCGCGTGCCCCCGTCCCCGGATGCGCCGCGTCCGGTCTCGCCGTGCACACACGCCGGCCCCGCCCCGCGCCACTGCCCGGCCCCCGCGCTCGCGCTGCACGCCGCTCCAAACCAACCCCGCCGCCGACACTATTCCTCCCGCGCCCTGTGGTCCCCTCGCACCGCGCCGCCATGTCGTCGCTGCGCCACCTAGCCCCGCACGCCGCGCCCCCGTCCCCGGATGCGCCATGCCCAGCCCACCTCGCCACGCCATGCCCAGCACTGCTTCGCCTATAAAAGGGTCCCTCACTGCCGCTCGTCGCTCCCTGCCCTTCCCCCCCTTCCCGCACACACACTCGGCGCACCGAGCCGTGCCGCGCCGCAGAGCTTCCGCTCCGCCGAGCTGCGTGCCTCGCCGCTGCCACATTGCCCTACCCTGGCTACCTCTCGGCTCAAATTCAAACGAAATTGAGCATCACCTCCCACCGTGCTGCCACCCAGGCGCTTGCCGCCCCCCTCCCCATCCCACCAGAGCCGCCGCCGCGCGCTCTATCCCATCACCGGTGCGCGCCCCCACGGCGCCGCCGTGGAGACATCCCTTCCCGTAGCCAACTCACCTCCACGGCACCCCCATCCAGGTTGCCGTGCCGTCCCGATGTTCGCACCCCCACCCTCGCCCCGGGAACCGGCCCGACGACGGTAAACCGCCGGCGAACCGCCGCCGCGGTTCAGCCCGCCATGACTCGGCTCGTCCGAGCCGGTGCCGTCACCCCCCCTCCCCCTAAACGTCGTCTCTTCCTCACGGCCGCTGACACGTGGGCCCTGCGCCAACGGCATCAGCCGCGCCGTTCCATCTCACTGGGCCGGGCCAGTGAGGCCACGCGCCGCGCGTTCGCGCGCGTGGGCTGAAAGGCCGAAGGCCACCTCGGCCTAGGTTCACTTCCCACAAGCCAAAAATCTAAGAAAAGTCCATTTCTAGCCCTCCAACTTTTCAGAAAAGTATAATTTCACCCCTTGACACTAAATACTCCGTATCTTTTCCGTTTGAACTCCGATTTAGACGATTCTCGCGCCTAAATTCATCTAAAATCAAGCCCCATCCATCTATACACTCCACATAGTCATTTTCCCTGGACGAAAGACGCTGTCATGCCACCATGACGCGTCCTACGCCCAGCCAGTGCTTCACACTGGTCCCACATAAGTTTGTGTGCCTTGTGTGATGCCGTTGACCTTCTATTCTCTATCAACTCAAAAGGTTCCTCAAGTATTTCTAAAGCCTTTTATTTAGATGATGATGATACTGAAAATCATCTAAAAATCCACGTACATTCAAGCCTTACTCCTACATTTTTGCCAAATCACTCCACCATCATCATGAGACCGCCATCTCGACGGTTTCATTTCCAACCAGGCCGTTGAGGCTTGCCGCTACCCTGGCGTTTCCGAAATTTCCGCTACCGTAGATGCCACCATGGTCGGCAGCTTGCGGCCCAACTCGCTACATCTCGCATACTATCAAAACCAATACCGTTGGTAAGCACTACAAATAAATAGCTCATATCCCCTCCAAACATCTCATTACACACAAATAATGTTGAGCTCATATTATGCCTCAATGTATTGTGTGTTTTCTTGTTTGTGCAAGTATGCCTTACCGGAAAGTCCGTTCGGTCTACCCCTCGCGATGCACTACGCGATGGTCAGCACTCCTTACGCCTGGCAATCGACAAATCAACTGCTTCAACAAAGCATATGGCAAGCCCACTGGAATCCCCACTTGATGTATAAAATTTCTATGTTTTACAAACACAACCCTTGGCCTGATAATCACATAAAAACTTGCATGTTTTGCTTGCTAAGGTAACCCCACAAATATACAGCCACCTGAGCCTATTTTAGATGTAGTGCGCATAGGTAGGAACGCTCATTAAATATATCTATCATAATCTTGATGTTAAGTTGGGATTATGGATATGGAACTGGGTGAGTTTGGGAATGAGGATAGGTGTGTGTGCGTATTTTGAAATAAAATGGGGAAGAACCCCGGCAAACGACCCACGGGTCGGGATACGCCATTAAAGGGCAGGGTATGAACGGTAACTTAGCAACCCGCGGTTACCCAGGTCCTGGTCTTCGTGGAGATGACCGGGTAGGTGGATGCTCACGGTGTCGAGCAATGTAAGGTGTGAGAATGGTTCAACTGCGCTCTATAAGGACCGCGTTGATTTTCATCTTGCCTAACTCTTTTAGTACAACCACTCGCTCTGTATGAGACATTGGTTAGGCCCGACTCGGAGTGGATAGCCTAGTAGCTTCTGTGTTAGCGCACAAGGGGCAAGGGAATGGGTTGTGTGCCGAGGGGGTGTCGAGGGACACCAGGGTGCGGCTCGGTGACCCGAACCTCTAAAGTACTGCTAGATGATGAAACAATGGCAAAGGCTTAGTTTGAAATTCAGACGCTTATTTGGCCGTAAGTGTCCCTGAATCCAACTTGTGGGAATTAGTATAACCTCTGATCAGAGTAAAACCTATTCGAATAGTCTGAGTCCACTGGTATGGATGAGTTACGGCTTGGTTCTTCAATTAGCACTTTTCATAAACTAAAAATGTGGAAATGGTTTGGTTTTTGGGTGGGAAATGGATTTTGGGTGGATATTGAGCTACGGGGGTAGAACCATGTAACGGTGTGGAAAGTGTGATGACTGTAAAGTCATTTGGCCATGTGGACCGGTAAGTCCAGTGGCACCCTTTTTTAAGAAAAACCATGTGTTTCCAAATGAATAAAATTTGTTAGACTAGCCCAAACACTGCATACAAAATGTTTAATGCAAAATTTTCCTAAGCTCCAGATATATCCTGCATATAGATTTAGCCATACCCCTACTCCTTATGGAAGAAGGTGGACTTGTTGAGTATGTAAGCACTCACCCTTGCTTTGTTGATATTTTTCCAGTGGAGACGATGAAGTCACCAAGTATGGGAGCGATTAGGGCTACGACCTACTCCCCAACCATAACGTGTGGAAGTTTGGGCCTACGTTTTATATTCCGCTGCTTAGATTCAGGGCTGCGCCCCTTTGCTGTCTGACCCATTAGGGCGGATCTGTATCACTCTGATATAAGAATGTGATTAACAAACCCTGGGATGGTAATAAAGCACATTTTAGTCCCATTATAGAAACTGGGCGCTTCATTATCGCACTTTGTTAACAAGTCAGCAGGGCTTGGGAACTCTAGGGTCATCTTGTTGGGATTCTCTTTTGATGTTAACACGTAATAAGTGGTAGTAGAGTAGTATATCTTTTGAACCATTCCTCTGCAATCCTCAACTACCACTGCCACTGCAAAGTATTTTTTTTCCTGCAAGGGAAGTTAGAATAAGATTGCCGCAAATTTATTAGGAGATGAAAGAAAAAAGGGGGTGACACAGTATTTTAAGGCGAAAAAACTGGGCCAAAGAACCCAACAAGTTACAACTCAACTACTAACCTTACACAATTACTACCCTTAACAACAAAAACTTAACTAAGAAAAACGAAACAGGAGAAGGGGAACTGCAGACGAGAAACAAAAGAAAAGGCCGGCGCTTCCTTGATCTTAGAAGCACTAATCTGTTGATGACCAAGCCATCCTGAAGTTTGCCATTTCTTCCTTGATGTTAGAAACAATTTGTTCAGAGCTGCTAGCCCCTCCCTGAAATATTCTTTGATTGTGTTCCATCCAAATATACTGTTTGTTGAGTTTTGTCACACTACCTTCTTAGCTGACACCGCTGAGAGTATACTGATCCGCTATTGTTGACCCATTGGACATGGTTTAGTTCATCCATCTAATCGACACTGCCCATGCTTGTTGCGCGACAACGAAGTCCTTGTAGAGGTGGTTCATCCATCTAATCGACACTGCCCATGCTTGTTGCGCGACAACGAAGTCCTTGTAGAGGTGGTCCTTGCACATTCATTGCAGGAAAGACTTGAACAAAAAGTCTTTGTTTTTGCTAGTACAGGAGTGCAACTTGAACCCAAAGTCTCCGTCTTTGCTAGTACAGGAGTGTGTACTAATTGGAGACTCCTTTTGAAGGATTCACGTTAATTCTCATCAGACGCGAAAAAAGATAAATTATAGAAATTCTCACAAAAATCAGAAACATCTGGCCACCCATCATATAGCTTTAATAATAATAGCCTTTAGATTTGTTATATTTTTAAAAAAATTACCGTCATGCCATTTCGAAAGATGAGATAAAATAACCCCCTAAATTTATAAAAATTATCCATGATGACATTATGAAATATAAAATAAAATAACTCCTAGATTTATATAACAATTACCCACTATGCCATTATAAATATAAATTAAAATAAACCTCTAAATTTGCATAAAAATTATCCGTCACGCCATTATAAAATATGAAATTAAATTGCCCCTACATTTGCATATAAATTGCTCACCATGAAAGATAAATTAAAATAAATCCTAAATTTGCATATAAATTATCCACAATGCAGTTACAAAAGATGAATTAAAATAATCATCTCTAATATTACTAATGTGATTGAAAGGTAGGGGAAAAGGAACCTAGCAAGTTTTACCAGCAAACCAGACAGTACCGTAACCAAGCAGAGAGAACTACGCTTGTTACAGAATGTGGAGAAAGTTACGTCCCAAGCCAAAACATAAACGAAACACCCAAGCAGCAATCCAGCAATCATCCACTCAATCTTCTTCCAGCATCAAGTTCAGATATAGCCTCCAGCCCCTCCATCATGGTGATAAGTCAACCGCCGAGGTTGTTTGTCATGACGGTGTATAGCAGTAGCCACCTGGGTCAACGCTTGGACGCCTGCCTGGATCAGCTCCTGGAGTTCATGTTTGCTCAGCCCTGCCCAATGGTCCATTAGTGAACACGCATGACAAATAATTTCAATTGGAGATTTAACAAACTTATGTTCAAAACTCACTCTATTTCGAGCCTTCCATATTTCCCAACAGAATGTCCCAGTCCCAAGGCCAAGAATCTCCTCAGGAATGGGGAAGTTTTCCCACCCCCCCCCCCCCCCCCCCCACACACACACACACACAAAATTTCTGCTGACCACATTATCTCTAGTTAAAAGGACATTATTCTCAATAAGCCACAAAATATTTTGATCTTAGGAGGAACTTTACTCTTCCAAATATGCTTAAGATAAGGCCCCTGCATACCAACAGACAGAGCTTTGTACAAAGATCTGACAGTGAATTGTTTCTTTTCATCCCACTTCCAGCAGATAACATCATCCTCTGCTTGGAAGTCAAAGATACTTACCAAATTACAAACTTTTTCCCACTGTAGTTGTAGTTCAGGATACAGCCACCTCCTGAAATTAATCTGCATATGACAATCTAATATCTCTTTGATCTTTATATCTTTTTGTTCACAAATAGCATATAAAATGGGAAATTGGGCACTCAAGGCCGACTCCCCTGTAGGTGTCAGGTTTTGAATTGAGAGAATCACCTTTTAGGTATAGTCTAATATCAAGGAATCAACTCCACCCGCAAACAAACACCAGCATTCAGGAAACCAGATTCTGATTTCAGATTTTAGACTCCAATATCTACCTCCAAACAGGGTGAGTACTTTTCTTTTGGCTTTCTGGCACTTAGAACTCATCGATCATTGATCTTCATGCTAGATAAATGGATTCTTGGCTTATAAATCCATTTTGATTTATGATTCAGTTTGAGGGGTCTCCATATATTCTTCGATAACCAATGAGCTTTTAGATTTAACTATTCCTTCAAACCATAAACTTGTTAGTAACATGACTATGGCTGTTATTAATCACCAAAATTAATACATGAGGCCATGTTTCTCACTGCTAGCTAAGGACGCATGGAGTAGCGACTTTTGGCCAACATTCATGTTGAGACAATAATCGGTTTACATGCTGTTCCTCTGCAATCCACAACCACCACTGCCACTACAAAGTTGTAGTACACGGATTGCAGCAAAGACTTGAAGACAAAGTCGTCATTGCTATTGAGGAGTATGTTTTGTCTGTTAGATATTGATGTCGATAGTGTAGTAGTCATGTCGTCCCCTTGCCCTTGGTAATTTCGCATCAACATCATGATGTCGATAGTGTAGTAGTCATGTCATCCCCTTCCCCTTGGTAATTTCGCATCAACGGTCTCTCTGTCCCCCGGTCATAGTCTTGTTTGACGAATTGGATGTTGACGGGACCTGGTCCGTATCCAAGGCATGGGGATTGGGGACCGACATCGTTCACTCCTTTTATTTGTTTTTTTTTTTGGCCGGATGACACTCCTTCCATCCCAATTTACATGTTGTTTTACTTTTTGATATTAAATTTGATCAACTCGTCTTATTAAAACATTTTGAAATATATGAAAATTCAAGTCATAGTTAAATTATATTATATAGTAAACTAAATCACAACAAAAATAAATGATCATTATGAATTTTTTTGAATGAGTCGAGTAAGTCAAATCTGATGCCAAAAAATTCAAATGATCTATAAATTGGGACAGAGAAAGTAGACAAGTAGATATCATGTAACGATCACATGAAGCGTCCGAGGTGGTGCAGTCGTGTGCAGTGTATGGCGACATGTCCTGCATTGAGTGAGAAAATGGTGCGCGCGTGCAGATTGACCTGTAACAGTGGAAATTAAATTTCTGGAATGATGCGCGGTACGTGGCAAGTTGCTGCTTTAATTGAAGGCACTCGACGCAGGCTACCTGTAATGCGCAAAGTTTTTCAGTGTCTTATCTGCAGAATATTACATATTTTACAATGATTATTAAAATCTAATGGCTTAAAAAATATGAATTATTAATAAAAAATATTAATTAGTGTGAAAGTACTAAAAAAAGGTGGGACCACTACCAAATGGAGATAGGATCAGTACTAAGTGAGGTGGAATCAGTACTAAAATATTTTATCTATAATCTAAATTTCAGATCATAATTATCCATGGAAAATACTGTTAGTACTATACAATCATCCTAACAAGTCTCATCAATAATACTAGCCATTGTATTTATTATATTTTTTAAAAAATTACTCACCGTGCTATTACAAAAGACCATTAAAGCAACATTATATATTTCTATATGGGAACATATCCGGTGCAACCCGGGTTTTGGTGAAACCCGGGTGCAACCCTAATAACAAAAGTTTCAAAAAATTCTGAAAAAAAATCATAAATATACATATCAGCCTACCCCATCCATATATAAAATTTCATAGTTAAATTCGTCCTACTCTAGCAGTTACAAAAAAAACAAATTTGGGTGCATTTGAACTATTACTATTTATCAAAATTTGTCTTTTTTGTAACTGTTAGAGTAGGACAAATTTGACTATGAAATTTTATATATATGGATGGAGTAGGCTGATATGTATATTCATGATATTTTTCAAAATTTTTTGAAACTTTTTTTATTAGGGTTGCACTCGGGTTTCACCAAAACCCGGGTTGCACCGGATATTTTCCCTTTCTATGTAACAGTCAGTTCGGTACAGCTTCTTTCGGTTGCGCCTGCATTTATTATGGCTGTCCGTTACAATTACTTTGCTACCTTTCATTACTTAAACAGCCAGCCGTAGCTGCTGCAAGCTGCACCGAACTAGCCGTAAATTACCCACTGTGCCTTTATAAACGCCCAATAAAATAACCCTCTAATTTTGATATAAATTACCTACCATGCCATTATAAAAAACTATTAAAGTAATCTAATAAATTTACATATAAATTACCCATCGTGCCAGTATGAAAGACGAATTAAATTCTGAAATTTGAATAGAAATTATCCACCATACTATTGTGAAAGATAAATTAAAGTGTATAAAAAATGAATCAAAGCTATCCCCTAATTTATAGTGTTATTGTGAAAGGTAATTTCAAACATCCCCTAAGTTTGCATATAAATTACCTTTATTCTATTATAAAATATAAATACTAATTATGTAGAGTCTGTTATAGAGAAATAAGATAAAATACATTTTGTTAAGTTACGAATATAATGAGATATTAATAATAGAAATTTTGATTAACAAGGTCTCAAATTTATAAATAAAATTTTAATATTATGTTTTATGCTAGCCCGTGCTTTGCACAGAGTTGACATGCTAGTACATCATAAAAAGGACACTAAAAAATGTAAATCTTGCACATCATTCTCTTTGACACATTTCACATCATGACATAGTCCGACTATGTAGGAAGACTTTCCGTTACAACCAAACCCAACAGCAGCGTGCAGTCACCTTCCCTCCTCAATAACGCCAGTCATCGTCTCCCTCTGTGCGCTGAACTCACTGGTTGTGTCACCAGAGTAGTCGCTGGTAACGTAGCTGGTGTTCCCTCCCCTTCGCTGCCACTCAGTGATGTAGCTTGGCTTGGTCACCACCTCAGCCATCTCAATGTCTCCAGTGAGCATCTTCACGACCCTCGACATTGGTGGTCGCTGGTGGGGTGAACCCTGTGTGCAGAGAAGCGCGATACCGATGACCCTGAGTGCCTCTTCACTGTCAAACTCTTCAACCCTTGGGTCCAAGATGCCAAGTGCTTGTCCTCTTTCGTACAGCTCCCAGACCTGCAAACCATAGCAAAGTTATGACCAGAATTCTCAAGTGATCAGTATGTTTACTGGAATGGACTAATGTTTTTTTGTTGGGGGGGAGGGGTTAAGGTTTTTAATCATCTTACCCACTCAAAGAGATAGATCTTGTCTTCTTCCATGGAATTGTCAGTGTTTGATCGACCTGCAATAGTCTCCAATGCCACCACCCCAAAGGCAAAAACGTCTGCCTTTTCAGTCAGACGGCCTCTCATGGCATACTCAGGCGCCAGGTAGCCACTTGACAACAGACAAGCAGGTGCAATCAGATCAGGATTCACATCTACATCAATAACGCGGGCAAAGGGTGAAATGCACTTACAATGTGCCAGCAATTTTCGTGCTGACATGAGTCTTCTTCTCATCAAACAGCTTTGCAAGCCCAAAATCAGATATCTTGGGGGTAAGCTCAGTGTCAAGTAAAACATTGCTAGCCTCGATATCCCTATGCACGATGCGCACACTGGACTCCTCGTGAAGATAGGTGAGGCCTCTTGCAATACCTAAAATTATATCAAAGCGTGTCGGCCAGTCGAGGCGCAAGCCACTGTCCCCTGTATATTCAGAAACAAAACCTTGAGAAATTTGGTTAGCAGATATGTGGTGGTGGTGGTGAGCAGAAGAAGTGAGCGCACCAAAGAGTGCTCAATCAAGGCTTCCGTTCTCGTGGAACTCATAGACCAACAGAGGGGTGTTACTGTCAATGCAACAGCCATATAGTTTCACAAGATTGCGGTGTTGCACAGTAGAAATTGTGGCCACTTCTGTCATGAACTGGCTTTTCCCCTAATGTGACGTTTGAGAAAGTTGCTTCACAGCTATTACCCTCCCATCAGGCAGTTTACCCTGCAAAAAAAAAAAAAAACTTAAGTTATATATGTGATTGATCATATGGGTTTCAAGAAATATGCATTTGTTACCAACTTCTACAAAAAAAATGTTATGCTATTTCATAAGAGTAGATTGTAGGCTAGATGGCAACCTTATATACTGGCCCATAGCCACCTTCTCCAAGAATATTATGGGAACTGAAATTGTCTGTAGCTAACTTTAGTTCAGCAGTGCTGAATACATTTGGTCTTCCGACCATGTTGTAAAGATCTGTTTAATGTGTTTCATTTCACATGAGAAAGAATCAGCATCAAACAACTTTAAGATTTGATGACTAAATTGCTGTATAAACGTATTTTATACCTTCTTGCTGCTGTGCCACTCTTCTTCTCTTCTGTACCAACATAAAGACTCCGGCTAAGACTGCTATCACTAAAACAGAAGCACCAAGCACTATTCCAGCAATTGCACCTGCTTTACTTTTCTTTTTGGGAACACCATTTCGCACAGTAGGGGTAAAATCTGAAAAAGGGGCGTTTGATATATTAGCATCCAATAAAATCCTTATTTCGAGTTAATCTTATTTATAGATTGGCACAAAGTGGCAGAGAGTACTTGGTGTCACACTTAATGCTGAGATCATCGGTCCATAGTACCCTTGGGTTGGAATGCAACAAGTGCCCTTGCCTGCCCAGAAGAGATGGATCTCAAGGAAATTTTTGGACACAGTTGCATTGTATTTCTTGTATACTGCAAGATATGATCCACCAGCCGTCTTCCTTATGTCAAAGTTCTTCTCTTTAAGATCACCCTGTACAAATGTCAAGTAAGATAACAAAGTCTTTGGGCTAGAAAGCATCAAAACTCATATTCTATGATGCACCATATATGCACCTGGACATATATGTCGAAAACTCTCCTTCCAGTGCTTTGCCAGGTGGGTGACTCTGGATAAGCAAATTCTGCAAACTGAAGATGAACAGTGTAATTTCCGTTCTCAAGTCCAATACCATAGTATCTCAGAGATGATGGTGACATCCTAGCTGTCTGAAACAATTCTGAATCCAGTGCAGTCTGAAACTGCTGGGGGCTATATATTATGTAACTTCCATTTGGGGCCTCGTTAAATTTTTCTACATTGCTAACACCCCATCTAGTTTGACCAGTGACATAATATGATGCTGCTCCAATGTTTGTAGGATCAGTTTCATAAAAAGTATTATCTGAGCCCCTCATAGATCTGTTACTGCCGCAGTCTACCGCAAAGGAAGAATCTGCAGTTAAGAATTGATTTACAAAATATTAACCATGTTGAATCGCTGAGATCATGTCAACTCCAGAAGATGGTAAAGTGAGAAACATACATTCTGGAGCACCAACGAAACAAGGAGTATCTTGCTGCAGACAGTTTAAGCCTGAAGGTAGAATACTGCAAACATAAATTAATTCAAAATTAGAAGTTAACAGCTCTTAACTAAAAATAAAAATCAGATATATTTTCAGTGGTTGGAAAGGCACCCACTGGTACCAGAAAGTACCACTACTTTTTTTAATTATTAAAGGCCCTTATATACTTTGTAGAATTAAAAAAATAAAAAAATATGAGCACCGGTCCTACCATTTTTGGTACCGGACTATACTATTTTGTACCATCTGGTACCGGTACCGTGGTACCGTCTATTTCTAAATCGTTACATATTCTCTGATGGATGGCCTCTGTTTTCTCCAACCACCGATATAACAAAATTTAAAGAGTACCTGTTGTTGCTCCCCTCAAGAACGAACTTGTTTGCCACCAAATTCCTTTTTAAAAAAATATTCAACTTGTCAAACAACAGAGTGATGCAACCTTGCGTTTTCCTTTTACGTGCATGGAAAATTTTGGTACTTTCAACTTACAATTGCAAATTATTTTGGGTAGCCCAAGAAGGAAAGCTACCAGAGAGCTGGTTGTATGAAAAATCTCTGCCAAAAAGAGGCTAGAAATTACTACAGATGAAATGAATAAACAATTTTAATAATAATAAAAAGAGAGAATTGTGTTGGACTGCACTGAAATTTCCTGACGTACAAATTGTTTAGTGAAGGGCTTTTAACATCAGGCAGACTTCCTGAAAGGCTATTATTTCCAAGAAACCTGAGTTTGGTAAAATTCACGACAGACAAAACATAAAAGTATCAGAAAGAGGTCAATTTTACTGTGAAGATGATATCTTAAAGTTCCTTACAAGAATCCAATCTTGTCCAAATTCAGGATGGATTGTGGAATTTGGCCGGTAATATTGTTAAAGCTCAAGTCCCTGCACCATTAGAGACAAATATTACTTGGAAAGACCTTCTAATAGAGTTTTGTGAGAGGAAAGCAATATCAACCGATATTGGTACTATGTAATATAACGAAATACTTACAGTAAGGTTAGCCCTGGTAGATTAGAAAAATGTACTGTTGCTAGATTATCAGATATCCTGCAATTCCTCAATATTCTGTAGAAAGATATGCAATGTTAGTACCTTACGACATTGCCAAAATATGGAACTGTGCATTTAGAGTGAAAATCATGTAGCATACAGGACATTCAAAGATGTCAAGTTACTGATAAAGGACAGTGAAGAGCTGCCATTTACAATATCACCAATCCGTCTGCACATGAAGTACTTAAAAAAAATCAATCTCCATAGCAAGCTTGATATTGTCAACTATCAAAAGAAACAGGTCAAGAAAGACCAAGTACTTACAAGCTTGTCACCTTGGTTAGATTGGAAAAACTCTCTGGAATTGGACCTTCAAAAGAATTTCCTTGGAACCTCCTACATGTTCATAAATTTTGATCCCAATAAGCCAAGTGCTGAGCAATTCATTTGTCATTGGAACATAATAAAAACTGAGCTCAAAGTGTCGATTTTGTATGAACCAGTTTGATCAGAATGCATGGATCGGAAGTTTGTTACATTTCTATTAGGAGTGAAAAGCGAAATAGTTATTGTGCTCATGAATAAGGAATGAGCATATGCACAAAAGTTCTATTGGACAATTTCCAAAAATCCTGATTCAGAAAAAGTTGTGCCAAATAATCATGCAAAGTAATTAATAGTAGTCTTACAAATCTTCCAAGTTAGTCAAGCTCCCAATAAAATCAGGTATTTTTCCTGTGAAATCATTGTCCGACGCCCATCTGCATTCATAAGAAAATATATTACGCTAAGGGCGTGATATCACATCAGACATAAAAAATGTTGATGTGTTATATTGAGCATACAGGATCTGCAAGTTCTTAAGTTTTGAGAATGTCGAAGGGAAGGGACCACTGAAGCCAGAGCTATCAAAATATCTGCAGAAATCATTGACTAAAATTTAGTTGATTAAACAGAGAAGCTTTGGCAGTCGAAAAGATGCAATTTTACATTTGCTCCAGCTTGGCCAAGTTCCCCAGTTCAGAAGGAAGTTCACCAGTAAAATTGTTCAAGCTAATGCCCCTGAGATAAAAGGTAAAATGGTTCAGATATGCACGTAGTGCTATTTAGGAGAAAAGAGGCATTTTTTGTTTGATGAGCCATATTATGAGATAAAAGGCTTAAATAATTATTATTTGAATGTCGAATAGCCATGCAAGATTAGCAGGTTTTATGTAGAACGTAATAGCTAAAGTAAACAATGAAAGATATCTTACAATGAGATCGGACTAGTAAGATTCCCAAGCTCCTTTGGAAGTGTTCCCGACAGTGGATTGATAGCCAGAGATCTTGTAATATATATATATTTTTAAAAAAAAGATGGTTAAGGCAAAACACTAGCTACTAAATGGTGCACAATCCGAATCCTGATTTTATTTCTTACAGGTACTGCATTGGAAATTTTCCAATGAATGATGGCACGGGGCCTGTCAAATAATTCTGCATCAGGTTCCTGATACACCACGAAAGCCATCAAACCAATTAGCCAAATAAAGAATACCTGATGACCACTATTCACAATTGTCGACAGTGGTTTATTCACACACAGGAAAAAAAGAAAGTAAATCAGGTTCAAAACAGAACAGGTACAAGTCAGATGCCATACAGATTATTGAGATAGGTGAAGTTCTGCAGCTCGTCTGGTATCTGACCGACAACATTCAAGGCGTAGACTTTGCTGCAGAAAAACAAACAACATGTGAGAAGAGGATGCTCATATACTATATACAGTATTAGAGCAGTAATAAAAGTAGCAAGAACAATGCATCTTTGCATGCTTCTCTGTAGCAAACGGGAAATCCTGACAGCCTCCAGAATCAAACCAACAGGACTTAACCTCAGATCGACGCAGCGTTTGGTCGAGCAGGTGGCGAGCAGCAGCTTTGGGAAGGCAGAGAGCGGAAGACTCACAGCTTGGTGATGTGGCAGACGGTGTTGTTGCTGTAGGAACAGTCGCACTTGATGGCGGGGTTGATGTTTGGGTTGTTGTCGACGTCGGTGGTGTCGACGGCGACGCCGCTGCAGGGCTCGCCGCTGATGTTCCACGCCGGCGACGCGCGCAGGCCCCATCGCCCCAGGATCGTGTTCAGCGCCGCCACTGCAAGGTTTCACGAAAAATACACGCAGGTGTGCTTATCCAAGATTGGACGAAATCAACCCACCAAAAGAGAGATAGATATACCGAGCACCCCCACAATGATGTCACCGATCGATCACCGTATGAATCTGCTACACTCAAAATGACGACGGGACGGTGGATGTATGAAATTCATGTGTAGTTTCTGTAGTAGACATATATATGGGATCTCCATGCATGTCCGAAACTGGGACTAGCAGAGGATGCAGAAATCCCACGTGTGGCTGCCAGTACACTGAAACTGAACTGCCTTCTTCTCGGAGAGACGGACACATGCACCGAGACTTTTAACGTACCTTCAACTGGGTCAGTTCGTGCTGCAGTTTGCTGAGCTCGAGCAGCTGCCACACATGAGCACGCAAGCAGGAGCCACAGGACGACCAGTCGGCCATGGCTGCGGCACCAGCTGCCGCCACCAGTGGCATAGTTGGTAATTTTTTAGAAAGTGTAATAGATCTAATGGCTATTATTATTAGAGCTACATGATGAACGGTCAGATGTTTCTGATTTTTGTGAGAATTTTTTGAATTTATCTTTTTTCTTGCGCCTCTAGTGAGAATTATCGTGGAGGCTTGAGAAGGAGCCTCCAATTAGTAATATTAAGATGTGTTTGCTAGTATTTAAGTTCTAAATATGCAGAACATAGACTTGAGTACAAACACCAAAGGAGCAATCAAATAGCACAAGAGCATGCCATAAAAAAATAACCTAGAAATACCCCATACATCAATCGAAGTAATGCCCGAAGGACACCAGACCTCCCAAATTTTGTGAGGATCAGACATCCAATCAATCCTATGAGAATTGCATGGACCAGAGAGTCAATATATAGTCACCATGTCTAGTCATTTGAGGAAGTATGAAGATTAAAGTCCAGTCAGTTGAACTGATCTCGGCTAATCCACTCCACCGCCAATTATATGTACCATATAGTCACCAAAGAAGAAGACCAAGTCAATGAAAAGATATACTGACTAGATTGTCCGAAGCATGGTCAATTTTATGAAACGAACAACTAATCATTCAAATATGATCATTGAGTCCTAGTGATAGTAGTGGTTTTGTGGTACCTCATCTCCCTGTCAATTTAGAAATATCAAGATGCGAAAAAAGTGACAGTCACTGTTGACTAACACAATGACGGACAAAGGAAGGCTAGTCACTTTTGAGGCTAAGTGCGGCTAGGTATTTAAGTGGATTTTAATTATTTAATGGCAAATTATAATTAAATGATGAATGTGTTTATTGAGTTTAAATAATTTTGTTGCTTCTATTTTAGTTCTATATATCATCGGCTATAGGTTCAAATCTAAGACAAACTTTAAATATTATTTTTTACCTCAAATTTTTTTTTGTCTTTCCCAAATGCTAAGGAGAAGAAGATGATTGAGTCAAAAAAAAAGAGGTGATTTTTGGGGTTTTATCAACAATTTGCTTGTGAAGGGGACTCCACAAAGTATTCATACGTCAATCAGAACTGACTCTATGAACTTTGGCAACTCTAACTCCAACTTTGATTCTATTAACAACTACGTTTGAGACCCTTTTTGGAATATAACCCTTACACAAGTTTTTTATCAAACAAATTCATAATGGTTCACGGGCAGAAATAAATTGAGTTGTTTGGGTCTTGGAGGATTAATGTGTAGAACTACAAGTATTCAGTAAAACCATATCGAGCAATCCAATTCACTCTTGTGTCTAGAGAGTGTGACTAAAGTTCTACTTAGTATCAAAAACTTTTGACCTAGAGCTAATACTATACTAGCATGCAATTACTAGGAATTCAAATGCAGAACTAAATCAAGAAGTAAAGGAGAGAAGAGTGGCTGTCTGATTTTTCTAAGTTATTGAGGAGTCGCAACGCACCCCCCCCTCCTCACTGGAGCGTACACATAAAGGCCTTGCTCCCCCTTAATCCGCTCAAGGATGAAGTGCTCTCTTGTGGATTTTCTTCTCCACTTTTGAGTGATGAACTCCAAACCATGCACAATGTCCACGCAAGAGTTTTCTTTTTTTTCCCTTCTTCCACAATATGCTAGAACCTCAATAGAGGAAAGACTCATAAGCCGTCTAGATGATTGCAATCACAAAGAGCAATAAGCTTTGGCCTTCGCTTGATCAACCTCGCACAAGAGGGCTTTCTCTCTCTCTCTCTCTCAAGCTTCTCAAACACCCAAAGATCAAATCTAGAAAAGGATAATGAACTTGATGCTTAGGTGACCCATGAATATATATGCGTTGTTTCAGGTGTCAAAAGTACCAAATGGTGGCTAAGGGAGCCTTTAAATATGTAGCACTTACGGAGCAGCTATTAAAAAAAAGTGCTGACTGTTCCTTTATATGTATATTGGATGGTTCGGTGTTCATATCACTGGACTATCTGGTGTGGCTTGGTCCGTATTGACTGTTGCAGCACTGGGCGGCTTGGTGATTTATCATTGGACGGTCTGGTGCATATAAAACTCCATGACCAGGTGTATATCCACCTGATGGTGCTATGAATATTCAGTGTGCACCAGAAAGTTTCCAAGTCAGCTGGATTTATATACACCTGACGATCCAGTCAATACACACCACAAGACCCGTGTTTGAATTTTTATTGAGTTTGGATACTTGACTTCGATTTGATTCTAAATTGACAGTTGTAGCACTAGATGATTTATCACTCCACAGTGCATATAAAACTCCCAAGACCAGGCCAAATGCACTCTGCCTCTTTTTTTTGTCGGGTATATTCACTGGACGATGCTGTGAATATTCATCGGATGGTCCAGTGCTTATATACGGTGTTGTTTTGACTATGATTTGATACTGAATTTCTTCAAATCTTTTCCTTTAATCTTTAGTAGTGTTACTGAGTTATTTCGAATATCTTTGAGATCTTATGAGTTTGTTTGTCATTTTGATTTTAATAGAGTATCCCAATTTTGTATGAGACCAATGGAGCTACCAACCTCAGCCCCTCATGATAGTACGACCGCATACAAAATATCAAAGAATCTTAGGCTAGTTTGGATGTAGATATTCGAGTTGGTGGAATTGAATTGGTTCCAATACAAAATCAGAGGTATTGGAATTGGTTTGCAATATCAAATCTGTTGTTTAGATATGAAAGAATTGCTAGTCAAAATGTAATTCTACCGATTATGGAGGTGTCAAATATCTACATCCAAATAGGGTGCAAGTGCTTTTCTTTCGACTTTCTAGCACTTAGGACTCATCGATCCTTGATCTTCATGCTAGATAAATGGATTTTTGGCTTATAAATCCACTTTGATTTATGATTCAGTTTGAGGGTCTCCATATATTCATCGATAACCAATGAGCTTTTAGATTTAACTATTCCTTCAAACCATAAACTCGTTAGTAACACGACTAAGGTTGTTAATGGGGGGGGGGGGGGGGGGCAACCCGGTGTATGAGCTTCCGCTGGACCCACTTAGGGTCTATTGTACGCAGCATTTTCCTATATTTTTGCAAGAGGTTATTTCCACGACTTAAACCGTGACTTCCTGGTCATAAGGCAACAACTTTACCACTGCGCCAAGGCTCCCCTTTCATTCAGGTTGTTATTAATCACCAAAAATACTACATGAGGCCATGTTTCTCACCGCTAGCTAGGACACATGGAGTAGCGACTTTTGGCCAACATTCATGTTGAGACAATAATCGGTTTACATGCTGTTCCTCTGCAATCCACAACCACCACTGGCACTACAAAGTTGCAGTACACGGATTGCAGCAAAGACTTGAAGACAAAGTCGTCATTGCTATTGCTATTATAGTAGAAGAGTACGTTTCGTCTGTTAGACCAAGATCACCAGAAAGTGCATTTGTACTGTGTACAATACGCAATCGATTGCTTTTTCACTCTGTGTACAGTGCGCAAATAGTGTTTTCTACACCCATTTCCACTTCTGGTGATCATAGTCTTAGATACAGACGTTGATAGTGTAGTAGTCATGTCGTCCCCTTGCCATTGGTAATTTCGCATCACCGTCATGTCTCTCTCTGTCCTCCAGTCACAGTCTTGTTTGACGAATTGGATATGGACCGGGCCTGTGAGCATTTCATACTCTGATGGCCTGTTTGGTTTTACACGATCAACCGGCCGGTCCAGATCAAAGACGTGGGGACTGGGGACCGACGTCGTCCACTCCTTTTATTTGTTTTTTTTTGGTGCCTGATCATTGAGTCCTTGCAAATACTCCATCCATCTTCGTACACGGAAGACAAAGTCGCCATTGCTATTGCTATTATAGTAGAGGAGTACGTTTCGTCTGTTAGACCAAGGTCACCAGAAAGTGCATTTGTATTGCCATTGCTTTTTCACTCTGGGTACAGTGCGCAAACAGTGTTTTCCACACCCATTTCTACTTCTGGTGATCATAGTCTTAGATACAGATGTTAATAGTGTAGTAGTCATGTCGTCCCCTTGCCCTTGGTAATTTCGTATCACCGTCATGTCTCTCTCTGTCCCCCAGTCACAGTCTTGTTTGACGAATTGGATATGGACTGGGCCTGTGAGCATTTCATAGTCTGATGGCCTGTTTGGTTTTACACGATCAACCGGCCGGTCCATATCAAAGACGTAAGGACTGGGGACCCACGTCGTCCACTCCTTTTATCTGTTTTTTTTTTGTGCCGGATGACTGAGTCCTAGCAAATACTCTATCCATCTTAATTTATAGACCGTTTTATTTTTTGACACCAAATTTATTTTCAAAATATAAGAAAACTTCAAGTTATAGTTAAAGTATATTATATGGTAAATTAAATCACAACAAAAATAAATGCTAATTATGAAATGTTTTGAATAAGACGATTAAATCAAATCTGGAGTCAAAAAATTCGAATCATCTGTAAACTGGGACTGGGAGTAGGCTAGTAAATGCATGTACCGATCACATGAAGCGTCTGAGGTAGTGCAGTCTTCAGCGGCTGCCGACATGTCCTGGAGGATTGCATTGAGTGAGAAAATGATGCGCGTGCAGATCGACTTGTACAGGTGGAAATTAAATTTCTAGAATGATGCGTGGTGCGTGGCCAAGTTGCTGCTTTAATTAAAGGCACGCGTCGCACTGCCTGTAATGCGCAAAGCTTTTCAGTGCCTTATCTGCAGAATGTACGTAAACTCACAACTTACCTTTTAATTAAAAGATTATTTTTGATAAAGAAAGCAATAATATTATCAATGCCAAGAACAAACCTAGAACTAGAAGATCGTTAAATGAGGACCGGCAATATTTATGGAGAAATTAAGAACACATACATTATTGTTTGTTCGGTTGACAAATAATGGAGCCGATTGTTCTAAATTTGCCGCTGTTTGGTTCGGTCGTTCTACATGCAGTGTGACTTGATAAAATGTAAATCAGTAGTAGAAATTGGTACTAGTACTCTCTCAGTCCTATTATTTTATAGGTTGTTTGATTTATTTGGCACCAAGTTTATTAATTCATCGTGTTCAAATTATTTGCAAAAATATAGGAAAATCCAATTCATAGTTAAACTATATTATGTTATTCTATGCTAATTCAAGCATAATGAAAATAAATAATAATTATGGTTTTTTAAATAAGACGAGCAAGTCGAACTTAGTTAAAAAAATCAAACAATCTATAAATTGGAACAATATTAATTATGCCATGCCATATATCTGATCTGAAACAATTGTGAAACTAACGTTCCGCTGAAGATAAAAGATCTTAATGTCATTACTTTTTTTCCCATCCAAACGCTCGTGGTCCATACCATACCGCTCTCATTGAACATTGGAAGCCTGTCTACTTCTTCCTCAGCAGCGCCTATCGCCTGATAATGGCCGGGTCGATTGAGGTCTTGAGAGCTCAGCAGGAGGCCAGGTCTCAATGTGCGCGCGTGAGACGACCGACGACGACGACTCTGCTCAGTCTGCTGCCACGTCCTTGTTCGGTTACCAGTCCGCAAGGTTGGTGCCATTCATTCTAGTTGTGTGAAGATTTGTGCAATAAGCAAGAGGTAGGTGAAAAAGATCATGATTATTTCTAGAAGAATCATACGTTGAGGTACATGTAGCAATGCGTGAATTGAGGGCTTGGATGGGCCGTGTTGACACAACCACAAATGCATGCGGTCTTATCTTTGTACTTCTCTTCCTCCCTCCTCCCCTTGCTATCATTGCATACATCAAGCATAGAGCTGCATCAATCACACGATACTGACACACCATACATCTAGTAATCAATCACACGAATACTACCATAGCATACATCTAAGTCATCAAATAAAAGAGCATCTAAAGGGTATACTGCTTTATCAATCAAACAAAACACTAGCATATACATACATGCATCATAAAAAGGAGATTAAAAATGTAAATCTTGCACATCATTCTGTTTGCCATAGTTCACGTAACATAATCCGACTATTTAGGAAGACTTTCCGTTACGACCAAACCCAACAAGCAGCATGCAATTATCACCTTCCCTCCTCAATAACGCCAGTCATTGCCGGTGATGGGGTGAGCGGCGCAAGTGCAATCGTCTCCCTCTGCACGCTGAACTCGCCGGTTGTGTCACCAGAGTAGTCGCTGCTGGTAGCGTAGCTGGTGTTCCCTCCCCTTCGCTGCCACTCAGTGATGTAGCTTGGCTTGGTCACCACCTCAGCCATCTCAATGTCTCCAGTGAGCATCTTCACGACCCTCGACATTGGTGGTCGCTGGTGGGGTGAACCCTGTGTGCAGAGAAGTGCGATACCGATGACCCTGAGTGCCTCTTCACTGTCAAACTCTTCAACCCTTGGGTCCAAGATGCCAAGTGCTTGTCCTCTTTCGTACAGCTCCCAGACCTGCAAACCATAGCAAAGTTATGACCAGAATTCTTAAGTGATCAGTATGTTTACTGGAATGGACTAATGTTTTTTTGTTGGGGGGGAGGGGTTAAGGTTTTTAATCATCTTACCCACTCAAAGAGATAGATCTTGTCTTCTTCCATGGAATTGTCAGTGTTTGATCGACCTGCAATAGTCTCCAATGCCACCACCCCAAAGGCAAAAACGTCTGCCTTTTCAGTCAGACGGCCTCTCATGGCATACTCAGGCGCCAGGTAGCCACTTGACAACAGACAAGCAGGTGCAATCAGATCAGGATTCACATCTACATCAATAACGCGGGCAAAGGGTGAAATGCACTTACAATGTGCCAGCAATTTTCGTGCTGACATGAGTCTTCTTCTCATCAAACAGCTTTGCAAGCCCAAAATCAGATATCTTGGGGGTAAGCTCAGTGTCAAGTAAAACATTGCTAGCCTTGATATCCCTATGCACGATGCGCACACTGGACTCCTCGTGAAGATAGGTGAGGCCTCTTGCAATACCTAAAATTATATCAAAGCGTGTCGGCCAGTTGAGGCGCAAGCCACTGTCCCCTGTATATTCAGAAACAAAACCTTGAGAAATTTGCTAAGCAGTTATGTGGTGGTGGTGGTGAGCAGAAGAAGTGAGCGCACCAAAGAGTGCTCGATCAAGGCTTCCGTTCTCGTGGAACTCATAGACCAACAGAGGGGTGTTACTGTCAATGCAACAGCCATATAGTTTCACAAGATTGCGGTGTTGCACAGTAGAAATTGTGGCCACTTCTGTCATGAACTGGCTTTTCCCCTGATGTGACGTTTGAGAAAGTTGCTTCACAGCTATTACCCTCCCATCAGGCAGTTTACCCTGCAAAAAAAAAAAAACTTAAGTTATATATGTGATTGATCATATGGGTTTCAAGAAATATGCATTTGTTACCAACTTCTACAAAAAAAATGTTATGCTATTTCATAAGAGTAGATTGTAGGCTAGATGGCAACCTTATATACTGGCCCATAGCCACCTTCTCCAAGAATATTATGGGAACTGAAATTGTCTGTAGCTAACTTCAGTTCAGCAGTGCTGAATACATTTGGTCTTCCGACCATGTTGTAAAGATCTGTTTAATGTGTTTCATTTCACATGAGAAAGAATCAGCATCAAACAACTTTAAGATTTGATGACTAAATTGCTGTATAAACGTATTTTATACCTTCTTGCTGCTGTGCCACTCTTCTTCTCTTCTGTACCAACATAAAGACTCCGGCTAAGACTGCTATCACTAAAACAGAAGCACCAAGCACTATTCCAGCAATTGCACCTGCTTTACTTTTCTTTTTGGGAACACCATTTCGCACAGTAGGGGTAAAATCTGAAAAAGGGGCGTTTGATATATTAGCATCCAATAAAATCCTTATTTCGAGTTAATCTTATTTATAGATTGGCACAAAGTGGCAGAGAGTACTTGGTGTCACACTTAATGCTGAGATCATCGGTCCATAGTACCCTTGGGTTGGAATGCAACAAGTGCCCTTGCCTGCCCAGAAGAGATGGATCTCAAGGAAATTTTTGGACACAGTTGCATTGTATTTCTTGTATACTGCAAGATATGATCCACCAGCCGTCTTCCTTATGTCAAAGTTCTTCTCTTTAAGATCACCCTGTACAAATGTCAAGTAAGATAACAAAGTCTTTGGGCTAGAAAGCATCAAAACTCATATTCTATGATGCACCATATATGCACCTGGACATATATGTCGAAAACTCTCCTTCCAGTGCTTTGCCAGGTGGGTGACTCTGGATAAGCAAATTCTGCAAACTGAAGATGAACAGTGTAATTTCCGTTCTCAAGTCCAATACCATAGTATCTCAGAGATGATGGTGACATCCTAGCTGTCTGAAACAATTCTGAATCCAGTGCAGTCTGAAACTGCTGGGGGCTATATATTATGTAACTTCCATTTGGGGCCTCGTTAAATTTTCCTACATTGCTAACACCCATTCTAGTTTGACCAGTGACATAATATGATGCTGCTCCAATGTTTGTAGGATCAGTTTCATAAAAAGTATTATCTGAGCCCCTCATAGATCTGTTACTGCCGCAGTCTACCGCAAAGGAAGAATCTGCAGTTAAGAATTGATTTACAAAATATTAACCATGTTGAATCGCAGAGATCATGTCAACTCCAGAAGATGGTAAAGTGAGAAACATACATTCTGGAGCACCAAGGAAACAAGGAGTATCTTGCTGCAGACAGTTTAAGCCTGAAGGTAGAATACTGCAAACATAAATTAATTCAAAATTAGAAGTTAACAGCTCTTAACTAAAAATAAAAATCAGATATATTTTCAGGGTTGGAAAGGCACCCACTGGTACCAGAAAGTACCACTACTTTTTTTAATTATTAAAGGCCCTTATATACTTTGTAGAATTAAAAAAATAAAAAAATATGAGCACCGGTCCTACCATTTTTGGTACCGGACTATACTATTTTGTACCATCTGGTACCGGTACCGTGGTACCGTCTATTTCTAAATCGTTACATATTCTCTGATGGATGGCCTCTGTTTTCTCCAACCACCGATATAACAAAATTTAAAGAGTACCTGTTGTTGCTCCCCTCAAGAACGAACTTGTTTGCCACCAAATTCCTTTTTAAAAAATATTCAACTTGTCAAACAACAGAGTGATGCAACCTTGCGTATATCTATACTTTTCCTTTTACGTGCATGGAAAATTTTGGTACTTTCAACTTACAATTGCAAATTATTTTGGGTAGCCCAAGAAGGAAAGCTACCAGAGAGCTGGTTGTATGAAAAATCTCTGCCAAAAAGAGGCTAGAAATTACTACAGATGAAATGAATAAACAATTTTAACAATAAAAAAAAGAGAGAATTGTGTTGGACTGCACTGAAATTTCCTGACGTACAAATTGTTTAGTGAAGGGCTTTTAACATCAGGCAGACTTCCTGAAAGGCTATTATTTCCAAGAAACCTGAGTTTGGTAAAATTCACGACAGACAAAACATAAAAGTATCAGAAAGAGGTCAATTTTACTGTGAAGATGATATCTTAAAGTTCCTTACAAGAATCCAATCTTGTCCAAATTCAGGATGGATTGTGGAATTTGGCCGGTAATATTGTTAAAGCTCAAGTCCCTGCACCATTAGAGACAAATATTACTTGGAAAGACCTTCTAATAGAGTTTTGTGAGAGGAAAGCAATATCAACCGATATTGGTACTATGTAATATAACGAAATACTTACAGTAAGGTTAGCCCTGGTAGATTAGAAAAATTTACTGTTGCTAGATTATCAGATATCCTGCAATTCCTCAATATTCTGTAGAAAGATGTGCAATGTTAGTACCTTACGACATTGCCAAAATATGGAACTGTGCATTTAGAGTGAAAATCATGTAGCATACAGGACATTCAAAGATGTCAAGTTACTGATAAAGGACAGTGAAGAGCTGCCATTTACAATATCACCAATCCGTCTGCACATGAAGTACTTAAAAAAAATCAATCTCCATAGCAAGCTTGATGTTGTCAACTATCAAAAGAAACAGGTCAAGAAAGACCAAGTACTTACAAGCTTGTCACCTTGGTTAGATTGGAAAAACTCTCTGGAATTGGACCTTCAAAAGAATTTCCTTGGAACCTCCTACATGTTCATAAATTTTGATCCCAATAAGCCAAGTGCTGAGCAATTCATTTGTCATTGGAACATAATAAAAACTGAGCTCAAAGTGTCGATTTTGTATGAACCAGTTTGATCAGAATGCATGGATCGGAAGTTTGTTACATTTCTATTAGGAGTGAAAAGCGAAATAGTTATTGTGCTCATGAATAAGGAATGAGCATATGCACAAAAGTTCTATTGGACAATTTCCAAAAATCCTGATTCAGAAAAAGTTGTGCCAAATAATCATGCAAAGTAATTAATAGTAGTCTTACAAATCTTCCAAGTTAGTCAAGCTCCCAATAAAATCAGGTATTTTTCCTGTGAAATCATTGTCTGACGCCCATCTGCATTCATAAGAAAATATATTACGCTAAGGGCGTGATATCACATCAGACATAAAAAATGTTGATGTGTTATATTGAGCATACAGGATCTGCAAGTTCTTAAGTTTTGAGAATGTCGAAGGGAAGGGACCACTGAAGCCAGAGCTATCAAAATATCTGCAGAAATCATTGACTAAAATTTAGTTGATTAAACAGAGAAGCTTTGGCAGTCGAAAAGATGCAATTTTACATTTGCTCCAGCTTGGCCAAGTTCCCCAGTTCAGAAGGAAGTTCACCAGTAAAATTGTTCAAGCTAATGCCCCTGAGATAAAAGGTAAAATGGTTCAGATACGCACGTAGTGCTATTTAGGAGAAAAGAGGCATTTTTTGTTTGATGAGCCATATTATGAGATAAAAGGCTTAAATAATTATTATTTGAATGTCGAATAGCCATGCAAGATTAGCAGGTTTTATGTAGAACGTAATAGCTAAAGTAAACAATGAAAGATATCTTACAATGAGATCAGACTAGTAAGATTCCCAAGCTCCTTTGGAAGTGTTCCCGACAGTGGATTGATAGCCAGAGATCTTGTAATATATATATATTTTAAAAAAAAAGATGGTTAAGGCAAAACACTAGCTACTAAATGGTGCACAATCCGAATCCTGATTTTATTTCTTACAGGTACTGCATTGGAAATTTTCCAATGAATGATGGCACGGGGCCTGTCAAATAATTCTGCATCAGGTTCCTGACACACCACGAAAGCCATCAAACCAATTAGCCAAATAAAGAATACCTGATGACCACTATTCACAATTGTCGACAGTGGTTTATTCACACACAGGAAAAAAAGAAAGTAAATCAGGTTCAAAACAGAACAGGTACAAGTCAGATGCCATACAGATTATTGAGATAGGTGAAGTTCTGCAGCTCGTCTGGTATCTGACCGACAACATTCAAGGCGTAGACTTTGCTGCAGAAAAACAAACAACATGTGAGAAGAGGATGCTCATATACTATATACAGTATTAGAGCAGTAATAAAAGTAGCAAGAGCAATGCATCTTTGCATGCTTCTCTGTAGCAAACGGGAAATCCTGACAGCCTCCAGAATCAAACCAACAGGACTTAACCTCAGATCGACGCAGCGTTTGGTCGAGCAGGTGGCGAGCAGCAGCTTTGGGAAAGCAGAGAGCGGAAGACTCACAGCTTGGTGATGTGGCAGACGGTGTTGTTGCTGTAGGAACAGTCGCACTTGATGGCGGGGTTGATGTTTGGGTTGTTGTCGACGTCGGTGGTGTCGACGGCGACGCCGCTGCAGGGCTCGCCGCTGATGTTCCACGCCGGCGACGCGCGCAGGCCCCATCGCCCCAGGATCGTGTTCAGCGCCGTCACTGCAAGGTTTCACGAAAAATACACGCAGGTGTGCTTATCCAAGATTGGACGAAATCAACCCACCAAAAGAGAGACAGATATATCGAGCACCCCCACAATGATGTCACCGATCGATCACCGTATGAATCTTCTACACATGTATGAAATTCATGTGTGGTTTCTGTAGTAAACATATATATGGGATCTCCCTGCATGTCCGAAACTGGGACTAGCAGAGGATGCAGAAATCCCACGTGTGGCTGCCAGTACACTGAAACTGAACTGACACATGCACCGAGACTTTTAACGTACCTTCAACTGGGTCAGTTCGTGCTGCAGTTTGCTGAGCTCGAGCAGCTGCCACCCATGAGCACGCAAGCAGGAGCCACAGGACGACCAGTCTGCCATGGCTGCGGCACCAGCTGCCGCCACCGGTGGTCGTCGTCATCTCGCACGCCCTTGATCGTCTCTCTGCGTGCTGCCTTCAAAGCAAAGTAATTCAATGGCCCGGAGCTAGGAATTAAGAAGGCCTCGTCGTCGTCGTCGTTGTTTATAGACCAAAAACGCATCAGAACAGTCACCATCACGCACACGTCGACCCAAGGAGAAGCGCGCCGATCGGCGATCGACTACTGCTACAAGTTGACTAGGTAGCCTAGCAGCAGCAGCAACGTCGCCGTCGTCGTTCGACATCTTTGTCTGAATCGCATTGTCGTCTCCCTCCCCGATGACATGTTCCTACTCTGTACAGCGACGGCAGTGCTCTTAGGTTGGTCGATGAGGCTTATAGCTAGTATGGAAGCTAAGCAGGACGACGCCGCTGCGGCGTTTCTTCAAGCCAGCGGCCACCTTGAACATTGACCAACTGAGGTAGTAACGTTGATCATTGACCAACTATGTATAGTTGCTTCATTGTCATGTTCTTTTTAGAAAAGAAGATGCATTAAATTTCAAGAATAATACAACGAGAGTTGAAGTATAACTTCGTGGAATGAAATTTCCAGATTCTGTTTAACATGAAACACTCAACCTTTTGAGACCTAATTAAACATCAAACACACTCTAGTGGCACTCAATGACTCGATCCTAAGGCTGCATGGATTTCATGCGTCCATGAGAAGATATCCATAGTGACTCGTGCCAAACGACGCAATGACTCCATAACAAAGTCGTGTGAATCTGTTCTCTAAAGGATAGCCTATAAACACATCCAATGGATTGCTGCAAAGATGACATGCAAGGGAGAGCAACATTTTTTTTCTTTTCAATGATGAAGAAATTGAACAACCTTAATTTTTCGTTTCCCCTCTTCGTTGTTGCGTACAAAATTGTGTTGCTTAATTACGTTACTTTAATGTTCGCTCCATTTGATAAAGTATATTAGTACACACTTATTAATAAAGTGGCGCAACATACTGCTTAATTACCACAGGAATATATGTACAAGCAAGTCAACAGTGTATGCACCTCTACCGCTGGAAATTTAATTCCCATATAGGCAAAATGTATTGGCGTCTATAATAGTACTGAAACGAATTATCAAAACAAGTTTCATGGTGGATATAATGTAAATAATTCGATGTCATAGCTACTTGTTATTTTAGAAGTTACAGAAGTTTGACTTAGTGCATGTCAAAACGAACTATAACTATATTTATAATGGATGGAGCATCTTACTAAACGAAACGCCCGAAGCATAATTTATGACATGATATCAATCCCATCAACTGCTGGTAGGTGGAGACCGAGTCTGTCTCAATATGAACAACACCACATAGATATACTCCTTTGATTTAAGCTGCGTAGAGCATAAAAGTCACCCGCTTACTTCTCCTGAGATTGACAGATGACAAGTAGTACAAAGCAGTGCGTACATATTGCAACAAGCAATTCAAACGAAAAGTTTTGAGCGTCCTTGCTCTTCCATCTTCAATTGTCATTGACATTATTAGCTACTGCATGGTAGAGATGCTGCATACGTGCACTGAATGCGATGCAAAGAGAAGAAAGACAAAAAAAAAAAAAGATCTACTTGTGCTCAACGCGATCATAATAAGTCAGTAGCGCGATTTAGAATTGGCCAAGAAGGCTTGCGTCACTGTGTGATCTTGACCAAGACTTGCACTGTATATTTATGTAGAGTGTACAAAACTACAAAAGGAACAAAGAAGTCCACCAATTAATTAAGCGTGAGATATTTATATATGCTACCACCAAATGCCAATTGATGCATGCATTGCTTAGAAATACGTTAGACGCATCAGTAGTTCACCGACACTACAGGAAACTCGAGTATTTTTTTCCAAATTGATTTTGTCGGCTAGGAACTGCTTAATTTTCATCAGCTGGAGTTGGCCGTCAGGTGGCTCGGCTGACGAAATAAAGCGTCTCGATGACAGTTTTTTCATCCTTTTGTCTTTTATTTGTTCTTACCTCATTTTGTATATATATACGGTATTTTCCTGGAATTAACGAGAAAGAAAACATCAATCAAGTAATTTTACTTTCCTTTTGATTGATTCTATTTTTTCTTTCCTCATTTCTGTTGTCCGACCAATCATCTCATGAGCACGCGCTATATATGGGTGCTGATTGTATCCTGCAGTTGGAAATTTCATACTAGGAGGAGGCTGGACTCCTGGACCGCTATGCAGGATGCTGTGTGGCCCTGTGAGCGAAGTACAAGAGAAATGGGGCCACAGCCCACATCTACATGGCGGCGGTCCAAAAGAGCAAAAATGAAAAAAAGACAGCGACCACGATGGGACTCGAACCCACAATCTCCCGCTCCGGAGGCGAGCGCCTTATCCATTCCGATATAAATTTATCAACTTTTCGCCAACCGCTTTCGAAGACGTCACCACTCTATATCACGGCCATGCCCATGCATATGTGATTTCAGGTGACCAACGAGTTTGAGGGGCATGCATGAAGACGGGACGCGACCGGACACGCTCTCTAGCTATGCCATATACACGGTGGATCCAGCACCAGAGTGGCCGAGGCTCTGGCCCCTGCTAATCTGGCGCGGACAATTGAGCACCTCTTACCTAAGCCTCCAGTACAATTTATGGACATAGATAATGAAAGGAGAAGAGAAAAATAGAGGTAAAAATAAAGAAAATATGAAAACTAATGGGAAGAGAGTGAAGTAGCCAACTTTGGCTAAATGTTGATGCTAGATCTGCCACTAGTCATATATGTCAGGCAGCTAGCTAGGTCGCTTGGACAGTGCATCATATCCCTCTGCAGTTTCAACCAACAATTAATAATTTGCATGGCCCTAGACAATCATTGAGCCGAGATCGATGAGCCCACGCCAGCATCCACTCCTACCAGCTGCACTGTGCATAGCTCTTGGATGCGATCAAGTGTTGTAGTGAGATTTGTGAATCTCTTAGCCATCCATGCTTTGCGCGCATGAAGATTTGTAAGTGTGAAGACTTGCAAGTGTGAGGCTTGTAGCCTTGCACGATCCTCCGAGTTGTGGAGTGTGTCGCCACCTTCCCGAGAACTCGGTAAAAAAAAATTTGCATCTCCGACTTGTGCCATCGTCATCGAAAGTTTACAACACTCTACTTATCTTTTTAAATGAAGTTAAAAGATACAGTACCACACAATTTCTTGTGCGCACACGTGTGTTTTCTCTAGTAATATCAAAAGAGGGAGACAACCAGATGGAGTTGCTAATAACTATCACATTCCAACCATAAATGTGACAAAATATGAGTATGCCATCGCCTTTAAATTCAGAACCTTCCGCTTGGCCTCTAGCTGGCTCTTGGTCAGAAAGGGTTTTTTCTCTTACTATTCGGAGGCGAAGATTTTCACACTTTTGCTATTTGTGCCTCTTTTGTGATTGCTTTGCGTAGTCCTCCTTTGCTCCTCTACTAGAGATATCGAAAGTTAGTTATATTTGCCCCCCATTAAAGTGGAAAAATGATCATATTTTCACCAAGCATTCTTTTAAAAATCAAAGAACAAGAACATGGTATATTGAATACCTGCTCTAAATTGCATGGCCGACCGTATTGAAGCTCAGTTACTCATGCACAGTCGTTGGCGCCTCTACGTACTATATGCAGATATGCTGCTGTCACCTGTCCATAATCGAAGCTCAATTACTCATGCACAGTACTGTATTACTGGAGAGTACAGGAGTAGTAAAAGAGACGAGGTGTGCGCCCATTTTGGCAGCATTTTTTATGTCGATCCGATCCGCGGCAAGAGAAGACACACAGACGGTATCCGGTTCGAGACCATACCGGACGGGTTCCAGGTTTGGAGTAGATATGCAAAACCAGTGGTACAGTCCCTGACTATCATCTTTACCATCGATATGATGCAGGTTATTGTCATCAACCTTGCCACTACTAATGATGACTGAAGATTAGATTGCAGCAGCTATTACGGCTGAACAGAATCATGGGGCGATCGAGACGATGATGCCTGTAAGTTGTAGCTAGCGTTTGTCTCATTCTTTTCCACAATGGGTTTGGTACCTGGTCTTGTTTTGGGTTTTGGATTGGAGCTAATTTGGTGGTTAGGGTAACGGGTTAGGTGGCTTGCTCTCGTTGAATTAACCAAGTTGGAATCGGTCTGCATGCATAGTCTGCAAACATGCATGTGCGGAATTATATTTGTTTGGTTGCAGTTGCAGGGTATGGGCAGGTGGGATTTGTTAGCTTGCCATGCTTTTCTTCATTTCTAGGAGTTGAATTCCTTTGATACTAGATTATAGTATACTACAGAGAATTGGATTGATCAAGATGAAACAATATGGCCAAATTATGAATTCACCTCCCTTCAACAGAGTAAGCATCATCATGTTGGATTTGTGTTCTAACTCTCCAAGTTAATTACAACAGCCTGAGGCGTTAGAGTTATTAGTTTTTCTTTTATTTTGCCCCTTTTCTATTAGACAACTAATTACTATCCCCACTCTAGAAAAGATGATATTCGGAACCCCTTTTTTCCGTTTTCCATGTTGAAACTTCATAGTTGGAGGTGTGCAAAAATTACAGGATGTATAGCTGAACCCGTCAGATCCTTGTATTGCATCCGATCGATCCATATTACTCAAATGCCATATATCTTATCTTACTATTACTAATTGAAGCTTTAGAAGAAGTACTAATTTCAAAGGACGCTAGAAAAAAAAGATAAATTCTAGAAATTTTCACAATAATCAGAAACATCCGACCATCAATTGGCAGATTGGAATATTAATAGCCGTGCTAGAAAAAAAAGATAAATCCTAGAAATTCTCACAATAATCAGAAACATCCGACCATCAATTGGCAGATTGAAATATTAATAGCCATTAGATCTATTTTCTAAGTAATTACCCACCTCTGCTATTACGAAAGACCTTGAGTTCAACTTTCAATGAAAGCAAATATCCTCTTTTTTTCTTTCATTAGATCTATTTTCTAAGTAATTACCCATCTCTGCCACTACGAAAGATCTTGAGTTCAATTCTCAACGAAAGCAAATATCTTTTTTTAGATTTTTTCTATTTTCAAATTTACTTTCGGTTTTTATCTTTTTTTTTCCATTAAAGATGCTATAAACATTTTCATGAAACAGATATTTTGTAGACTCTTTTTGAAATTTCCACGTCAATCTTCACGAGATGCGGTAGAAAAAAATATAATTGTAGAAATTCTCACAATAATAAAAAACACCCGATCAGTAATTGACAGGTTGGAATCTTAAAGCCATTAGATCTATTTTCTAAGTAATCACCTACCTTTGCCATTATCAAAAAAAATATTAAATAACCCCTAAAACTACATATTAATCACCCACTCTGCCAATATAAAAGAAAATATGAAATAACACTCTAAATTTATACCTATTTGCTCACATTTGCTATTTTGATGGATAATACCAAATATCCCTTTTAATTTATATTTAACTTATTCGCCTTAGTTATTATTACTGATAATATAATAAAAATAACCCCTCAAAGTTATATTAAAATCAACTACTCTTGCAATCGATAAAAGATTATCTAAATCAATTAAGCATACATATAAAGTAGCAAGATATGCTATTATAAGAAAACTAGGTATAAAATATATCTATATATGTTGTACGGTAACACATAATACATTTAAGACTCGCACGGGTTCATTGACTAGTGTCTATAATATAAGTAGGACCAATAAATTAAATAATGCTGATGAAGCAAGATGAGAGAGCGATGTCACTGAAACAAATGTAATGCTGAATATCGATCATTTACAGAATGGACGGAGAAGAAAAACGTACACATATGTCGCCATCGTAAAAGAATGGCCCAACAAAACAAATGCTCGACGAGCACACAAATATAAAAACCACACAAATGAAGACCAGTAACTCTATCACAGTATACGTGATGCGACAGCGACAGCGACAGCGACACTGCGCAGGGCAGCACAGGATGATGACCAATCAGCATGGCCTGGTGGTCATGGGATGGATCGAGCAGATAGCTGGTGGTCGGCGGATCGATATGATCTCTCCCGGCGGCCCTCGCTCGTCGTCGTCGATCAGAAGCACATGTCGAGGACGCAGCAGCAGCAGATGGCGGCACAGCTGCGGTAATGGATGAAGAAGACAGGCAAAGGTGAGCATGGAGCCATGGATCCATCATGCATCATATAGATATAGCATGCATGCCAAGACGACGTACGTACACGCCTAAGCTAGCTGCAAATAATATATGCATGAAAGGAGAGCTCACCATCCTTTCCAGAAGCCGTCGCCGCCGCGGCTGGTGGTGGTGGTCGTCTGCTGCTGCTGGTACCCGCCGGCATCGTCCTGCTGGGTCGTCGGCGGGTATGCCGGCGGCGGCGCGACGTAGGCTGGCTGCTGCTGCTGCTGGCCCGGCGGTGGGTACGCGGTGCCAGCAGCCGGCGGGTAGCCTGCTTGTTGTTGGTAGCTCATGGTCGGTCGATATTGTGATGATCAGCTACCTGCAAAAAGACCTCTCTGACGATGATGGTTGGCTACGGATTATCAGATTATCAAAAGCGGGCGTGGGTGTGCAACCGCGTCGATGAATGGGTACGATGGCAATCACTAGCTATATATAGAGCCGCGGCCACGGGGTATCCACACTGACCATCATCACCGGTAGTAAGGTTTGCTTAGACACGTCGTCGATCGCCATGACTGGGAAGTAATACTAGTACAAACAGAAAACTATTGAAGAACAGCTCTGAGAGACGACGGCAGGTAGGGTAGCGCTCTAGCTCCGTATCTTAGCTGCAAGTTTTGCCAGCTCGACAATCCGAAGGCAGCCACGTGGACAGGCCAGATGGTAGCTAGTAGTAGGAGTTGCCAGGACGGCACCGCCTCTGCTGACCTGGGCAATGCACAGACACGGGAGCGTGGTCAGTGGTTGGTTCAGCTGCAGACACGTGGCTATTGCTTGTCAACTTCTCCTTCGTGTGATGGAGATATATTGCACCCCTGCTGTGTGCTGGACGGCGACACGAAATATATTGTTGCGTGCCTCTTAATTTGTCACCGATAACAGCAGCAGCAATAGATAGTGATTTTGACGTGACGACGCCCAAGGCCTTTGGTTAGCTCGGGATCGAAAGGGATTTGGTGGAATTGAGGGGATTAAATCTCTGAAAATTCAAAATGATACCACTTCCGATACTTTCCAATCCTGGATTAATTAACCGGACAAGACCCAAGAGTAGACTACAAATTAAGGATAACTTTGAGTATGTAGTACCTTTTATTACAAAATAATTAATTTCTAGAAAATCTCAAATGTGTATTTTTATGAAACCAAATTTGGAGGCAAGTGCATCTGTACCAATTTTAAATAGAGAAAATTCGTTATCCATCATCGACTAAAATCTCTTTTCTCTTTTGTGCCACTCCACTATAACTTTTCTTTCCCTATCTACCATTCACCACCCAATTTAACAGCATGCACCGTTAAACGGAGAAAGGATGACAATGTTGCCCCTACTCACCCACCGTGGCCCCACAGCTCAGTTTCCATCTCCCTCCTGAACATCCGCAGCCCGCACACCTCTGCCTCCAGCCCGAACCGCGTGCGCCTCAGCCTCCAGGCCAGCCTCAGGCAGCGGCGCTCCCCACCGCCGTCACTCAGCTCGCACGACAGCCATCGCCATCTGCATGTGAAGCCAGGGCCACGCCGGCCTCTGCGCCAGGCAGCCAACCCGCCCCGCACCGGCATCCGCACCCGGCCACCGGGCCCACCCTGTGCCGGCCCCGCGTCAACCTCCGCGTCCGGCCATCGGCCCCGCCCCGCGCTAGCCTCCGAGACCCGAGGGAAGGAGCAGTCAAGGCGCATCTCAGGCAGGTGGGAAAGGGAGAAGAAAGGGGTAAAGTTGTCATTTCACCTCCACTTAACTGCAATTTGGTGTTAGATTGGGGAGAATGGTAGGTAGGGAAAAGAAAATTAGAGTTGATGGTAGATAGAGAACGTATATTTTCTCAGTGGCACAAAAGAAGATTGCAGTCGATGGCGGATAAGGAATTTTCTCTTTTAAATATCCAAACTCAATGCACAAAAAATAATAAGAAACAATAGTGTCTATGTTGACTTGAAGACAACCCATAATCACTTATTTCGGACTGACATGTAGTAGGTGCTTTTTTTTCCTTAAAATCCGGGCGAACATGCATGGCCGTCTGATTTTGTTGCAAGGGTTACTAACACAGATCGAGAGAACAAAGAAGCCGCAACAATCTTATCATTGCATTACTAATTATAGCCTCCTTGTGTATCCTCCAGGTTAATCCTAACAAGATGCGTTGGCGCTGATTAAAGAGTCCAAGTATATGGCACGAAAACGAAGGTCCACCCAACCTTAACCTGCGGCGGCCGGGCAGGAGAAAATTGGCTACACCATTTACCACTTCAAATAGTGGGGCTTGAATGGATGCCTTCGTACAATTGTCATTTAGTTCAATGTCATGTTGTTTAGCTTGCCATTTCCACTTTTTAGTCGTTTCTAATTCATTTTTCTTGTTATATAAGCACTTGATGTGACCAGAATGCACCGGCTTGGAGGGTTCAACCTCAACGTCGTCGGGCAAATAGGATTCCACTCGTTTGTTTCTCTACAGGTCTGATATAAGCCGAACAAGCACACACTGTCAAACATGGCTTGATCTGTGCAGCATTTTGACCTGCCCATGTCAATCACAACATGTCAGGGAACTGTTCACAGACCCAAGGGAACATGTCAGGGAGCAAATTCACAGCAATTAGGACACGCAGAGCGGAATTTTTGGATTAAGAAGCAACGCACAACACACCCTGTTTTTAACACTGAACAATCCATGTGCATTACCTTCCCAGACCTCAATGGCCAATGCAAGAAATAACAAGGCACTGGGAAAAAAAATTATGTAGCCCAAGTAGGATTTCCAAACACAGTACAAGAAGGTTTTGCCAGCCTAAATGGCATTCCATGAACGAACAAACGTGTTCCTCGCTTTTTGGCTGAATCGAACCGTTCCTTTTCTGACAAACAGCTCACAAAGGTGCGGGAATTGCCAAAACAGACTTGCTTCCCCAAGTGTTCTGACATAAAATAATGTGAATGTCAGACAATCAGCGGCACAAGTATTTTGTTCCAACGAACTCTGTTTACAATCAATGTAACATGGTTATTCTTTCTTCAACATGAAGTGCAGCTGATTCCCAAGCATGATGCAGTGCTAACGAAAGCCTTTACAAGGCTCAAGGCATACACCTAAGCAGGTCTAACACTCTTAGGCACTCAACCCATAAGAGGACAAACCATAAAGGAATTCATAATTCATCATGCATACTCCTAGGTACTCAAAGTAAAATGAAGCACCATTTTGACAAAGCTTGTTGGTGCCATTGTCTGTTCATGCAATATCAAATAACTTTTCAACCTTTGACACCATGTGTATCCTCCCATGAAAATAATGTAACCTACACACTCCAGTAAAAATCTACTCACAGCACCTAAGCTTCAAATATAGTGGTCTGAGGCACAGAAGGTCTGACAGAACTAATACTCTTAAAGTGGAGAACTATGTGTCTTAAATTCATAAACAACATTAGGTCAACATCCTACTCGTATAAACAAGCAAACTGGAAATTGTAGCACAAACAATGAAGTGGAAACTGATATCAGAGGGCTGATGATGGTTATTTATGTACTACTTGCTAGCAAAAAAGAAAGGAACTCAGAGTGAGAGTTATTAACATCCACATAAATAGCTTGGGGTGTCTCTTTAGAGCAAGGTTAACAGAGGAGCCAACTGAAGGCTCCATACTCATGCATATCATCAAGATCCAACAATAAAACCAATATATATAGTAAGCTAAAGTTGAAAATATTTAATATTTGGAGAGAGGAATCATTTGGATTGGTTGGAGAAAGAAAGAGTCAGCCTTAACTCCTGCTACAGACTCTAAGCAGGTTTTTTTCTCCTCGTAGCATGCGCTGGAGCTAGGCTTTTGATGAAGCCATCGCTTTCTTCTCTCTTGTATTCCCACTCTGCCACGATTTTGGCGATGTGGAGCTATCTAGAACCTGTCTAATCAGTCTTATTGTATTATACTTGTTCTTAGAAGCACCTCACGGTCTACGGTTGTGAGGTACTAAGTAGAGGAAAAGAGTAGCCGCATTGGCCAATCGGAAGGTAGACCGATCGGGAAGAGATATTTCCAATTTTTCATCAACACCTTCCTCGCTTTGATATGGTGTGTAAGGTTGTTGTGGTTGGATCCTTAGTCAACTGATCTCCTCTAGATCATAGGGTCGTCGTGTTCGCTAGTGTATAATTCACAATGAGCAGAATGCATGGACGGTTCATGAACTTATAGCCTATATCATCGTCAAGTCCATGAGCTCTAAAAATGCGTTCACAAAATCCACTTTGTTATCATGCCCCTTGGCTCTTAATCTTCGCATATCCTCTCTTCTCTAGTCCCACTTCTCTGGGCATTCCAGGGGAGGTTGGTCTGATCGGATGAGATTGTTGCTACTGCACTGATCTGCTACTACAATAACCCCGGACGAGTACAACCAGTGTCCATCGTATCTGCAGCCGCTATGGCTGCACGGCTTTAAAAAATGCTATTTCAATTTCCCATGTGTAATTATGTCTCACCGAGACTGGTCCCGCTGTTGGATTGGTCTTCGTAGTATATTTGATTGTGTGCGTAACTTTTTTCCATCTTCTTAACTAAAATAAAAAAAATAAAACGAGCCACTCACTCTGTTTTCTTATTTCACACTTTTTAGTTTAAAAATGTACTAAACCGATGACAAATATTTAAGAACGAAGAGAGTATATATTTCTACTATGCATTTGTTTCTTCACCGTGTCTAGTTACATGAAGCGATCCAAAACAGTAAGGGTCCGTTTGCTTGGTGAACATGCAGGGATGGAACCGCTCCAATCCTGCATACATCCTGGAGTGAAATGACTCTTTTGTGTGTTTGGGTGTAGGATGGAACGGCTCCATTCTTATGCTTGGTTGGAGGAATGTGGTGGATAGGACAAGAGGCTGCTAGCCACCGTCAAGGTGGGACCCACCTGTAAGTGGGACACTACTTTCTTCCACATCTGTTGACAACGGAATTTGGCCATCCCTGTTAATGGGCTAGTATCGGCTTTGGGCTAAAGAGAAGCTGTCCAAGGAAGCGACGGCGGATGGTTAAGCAGGCCAGCGGGCCTTGTATCGTAGAATAGAGAGTCCAGTTTAAGTCAGTTAGGGTTTGTAACTTAATTATAGAAGGGCAGGCTTGCCGCCCGAGTCTACGGACTATAAATATGTACCATGGTTATCGAAATAAAGTTGACGACATACGTTCATCGAGCAGCGGTTGTCTCCACATCCCCTCGGCGCATCGCCACCTCTAGCGACTCGAGTTTCAGGTAATCGTCATGCTGCCTTAACGATTTATTTCGTTATAGGCATTACGACGTTAGTCGCCTGGCAAATCGTGTACTGAAGCGTTTTTGATGGCACGGTTTGCCAGTTACCATGATGTAGCTTATCGCGAGATCCATTAGTTATCCCGATAAATCTCATGTTAAGCCCAGCTAAGCATGAGATCCATCACGTGTATGAGCCGATATGTTTACACGTCGGCTCATGCACAACTTGTTGTTATGCTAATATCTGTTGTGGTGCATGCTATCGCGCTGCCGGTTTGTTGTCAGATTAGCATATCGCAAGGCTCAAGGTATAGATTAGATCTGTTCTTACAGTTTTATCTACAGACCATGTGTTATTAGGAAGATCCGATGTATACCCTGTCTTGCCTTTTATCGTTTTATCAAAGATGCATCTGCTTCCATATCATTTCTGTATAATCTTTGGTATAATAATAGATTTAAGGCATGTTTGACGTTCATCTGGATGTTTTAGCCGACCAGAATAGATCTAGTCGTGTTTCCTCTTCCTTTATTTAAGCACTTTTATATATTATATCTGGATACACTATTGGTAAGACAGCAGGGCCTTGCCGACGAGAAAGATTCGATACAAGATGAGCCGATCCGAGCGATCCGGCTAGCATTTAACGTTTGATCTGTTTTGTCTGCTTGTACAGGGGAAACAGGAGTCAACCAACACCATCACCACCACCATAACCTCCCTGGCTAGGTCATAAGCCAGGTGGCACGTCCGACCAACACCGAGCCAAAGACGATCGGCTGATCCGTTCAGCTGATCGTGGGTCGCAGCAAGGAGGAGCGATCCCTACGGTCCACATACACCTCCCGGCCCTATTGTGTGAAGCTCTCCAAGGTGCTACCTGTCAGTTTCCTGGTGCAACACATTTTTGGCACGCCCGGTGGGACCACATCTCAACACATTTGCATGGCTGGCAAAGGACGCGGTGCCAGCACCGATGAGAGCGGTGAAGAGTTTACCCCCATCGACAAAACCGAAGATCTTCCCGAGATTCACCAAAGGCGTTACGCTGAAATTATGGATGAACTCAAGACCAAAGTGCTCGCCATGTACGGGAGGTCTCGTCACGGTGGCTTCGTGTTACGTGGAGTCCCTTCGTCACTTCTCGATGAAGTCGACCTCATGACTCCCTCGCAGCAGCGTACTGAAGCGCTCCACGAGGAGATACACAGGATCACCGCACACGCTTTGATCAGGCAATCCGAGGCGGTTATCAACCGCATGGATAACATCGTGGTCAAGACGGTCAGAGCAACGTTGGCCGGTGAGCCCCTTCACATCACCAACCCCGAGTTGAACGGCCACGTTGGGGAAGCCATGTTCTACTCCAGGCCCACTCCAATCCGCATCGAGGTACAGGAGGATAATATTGCAGAGTTCGTCATGCATCCTCTGCGTGATAGACTCCCTCTAGAGACCAAGGTATACTCGACTCCACCCTTGGTCATACCCGATGGTTTTGTATGCCAGATGAGGTACCGACAGCTGGAGGAAGGAGAAGCGCCTCCTCCCCCGTACCCTAACCCAGTCCTCGTTAACCCACCACGAGGGCCAAAGCAAAGCCCGCCAGAAACTAGGCCTACGCACGGGGCGGCTCCACACGGAGCAGCAAAGACGACGGACCAGGAGGTGATTGATTGGCAAAACGCCTATGGGACCGGGCCGATCCATAGCGATCTGGCCATGTATAATGCAGGGGCGGGCCTCGACATGTCTCGGAAAGACCTTTCCGAAATTTTGAAGAGCCAATACGGTATTACACCTCTACAGGGTGCCGTCACCTACGCGAAGCTGTATCCGAAGGTGTATGATCATCTTGAGGCGCCCCCCAAGTTCAAGATCCCTGACTTTACCAAGTTCAGTGGCAATGATGGGGCTAGTACTGTGGAACACGCCAGCCGGTACCTCGCACAGCTAGGGATCGCGTCAAGGACCGAACATATGAAAATTTGGTTGTTTTCTCTATCACTAACCGGGCCAGCTTTCGGTTGGTACACTACGTTGGCCCCTGGGTCCATCACTACTTGGAAACAACTAGAGGAGAGTTTCCACGCACAGTTCTTTTTTGGATCTGATGAAGCTATGTTCACGGACCTGAATAGCATCCATCAGCTCCCAGGGGAACCAGTTCACCAGTACATCCAACGGTTCCGCGAGTTAAGGAACCGATGCTACTCTCTCCATCTTGATGAGAGGATCCTAGCCCAGATAGCATACAACGGGCTGAACAAGGCTGTTAAGGCAGTATACGGGCCGACTGATTTCGATTCCATCGGCCATTTAGTGTCAAAAGTTTCTGCTTATGAGCGGAGCCATCCGGAGGTTCTGCAGGAAAGGCAAAGACGGAGTATCGGCTGTATTCAGACCGAGGAAGACGGCGCCCTAGATGTTGCCGACGCCTACCTCGTTCAGTGGGCAAGGACCAACAAGCCTCTGTAGTGCCAGTGGGTGAAGCAGCCTGAACCCATCCCAAGCTATGACTTTGACATCTCAAAGACCGAAGCCATCTTTGACATGCTCGTCAAGGAAAAGCTATTGGTGCCACTCCTTGGGCATCAAACCCCTACGACTGAGGAGATGTGTGGCCGCAAGTACTGCAAGTGGCATAACAAGCTAGACGGGCACAATACGGGTGATTGCAGGATTCTGCGGTCTGAAATCCAGAAGGCCATTGAGCAAGGAAGATTAGTTTTTGCTCGCGCTCCGATGAAAATAGATACGACGCCTTTCCCGGTCAATGCCGTTTACGCTGAGAGTCCGTTGCCCGACGGGTGCTTCTCGGAATTCGTATCCGAGTCGATGTGCAGGGCTATTTCTACGGGCAGGATCCTGCACCGGGGCAATCAACATCAGTATTCCCATCTCCTCCGAGGTTCTACCGCGTCAATCAACATGGTTCACGCATCCAAGGACGAGAAGGGAAAGGCCAAGGTGGATCCTCTTGATGACGTCCCTCTAGAATTTAGGGCCGAAGAACATACTTCGGTCAGAACGGTTCAGAGGAATCGGCGATACCGCCCCAACTCAAGGGTGTTGATTGGTATGTACGCACGCCATCACCAGTGGAACGAGGAGCGGCATCGAGCTGAAGAGGAGGAAGCCTACCATCGCGAACGCTGCCATCATCTTGAAGAACGACGTCGCCAAGACCGTCGCGAGAAGTAGCGGCTGTACAAAGCGCGCCGTGATGCCATGAACCACAAGGAGCATTGGCACTGCCCCTATTTTCACTTCTGCTGGACACAAGGTATGGAGAGACTACCCACCCTTGATGATTGTCCAGAGTGTTCCGACCGCAGGAGTCGCCATGGCAAGGCGTCCGTGTTCGAACGCCTGGAATGCGCACATCGCCGCGACAGTATCGCACAGCCTCGCCACGCCGTCGCCGGGACCCTACTCCTCCGCCACGACATCCTCCGTCTCCACCACCAAAGCGGCGATCCGCGTCTCCACCGCCGGCGCGCTCGCCCCCTCCAGCAAAGCAGGATGACCCAGAGGACATTCGACGTCGCCTAGAGTGCCGCCTAGAGAGGTGGTGCCCTGAGGGTCTGACGAAGACGCAAAAGCGCAGGGTTCAGCGCTTACGCTGCCTAGAACAGGCCGAAGAGGAGTATCTTCGGCAGCTCAAGAAGATTGGGGGCATCATGCAAATTCCAAGCTTACGCCCCGAACGTAATTTTGTTTGGAAACGGAAGCCCCAACCCGACGTTGCTGAGACGTCGTCAAAGGCGGCACCAGCTGAGCCGGCTAAACAAGACGCACAAGAAGGTTCGTCGTGCATGGTCGGTAATGATTCCTCCAGCGACAACGATGATATTGAAGACGAAGTCAACGAGGTGATTAAGAAGGCTGCAGTAGGGATGAACATGGTTTTCTATCTCCCTAAAGATTTTCATCCTCCTAGCAGCGAACAGATGGCCGAGTCAATGGCGCAACTCAGCCTCGGCCCCGCTACCGCGATTTTCGAAAAGCCGATCGACAAGAAGTATCAGCACCTTAAGCCTCTCTACGTGAAGGGTTTCATCAACGGCAAGCCAGTTGGTGGGATGCTCGTCGATGCGGGTGTGACTGTCAACATCATGCCGTATTCCTTGTGCCGCAAGATTGGGAGATCTGTCGAAGATCTTGTGAAGACCAACTGCACCCTCAACGACTTCAAGGGCACTTCGTCTCAGGTCAAAGGGGTCCTTAATGTCGAGCTAACAGTTGGCCACAAGACGCTGAACACTTCCTTTTTCGTGGTCGATGATCATGGTCCTTACTCGGCTCTCCTTGGCCGAGACTGGATTCATGCCAACTGCTGCGTGCCTTCCTCAATGCACCAATGTTTGATCCAATGGGATGGTGACAACATTGAGGTGGTGCCCGCGGACGATTCTCGCAGCGTTGCACAATCATCCACATCAGACGAAGTAGAGTGTCTGTCGGACAGGCAGGAGTTGAACTGGAGTTTCGTAGAAGAGGCAAAAAACGTGATCATGCCGGTTCTAGCAATCGGCATTCACCTGTAGACAGTAGGCTGCTTCAGCCGATGGCATCGGCCGATCTGCGCGATCTACGGATGCACGGGCCACAGTGGCCGATCTGCGCGATCGGCCCCAAAAAATTTGTAATCATATTTTTTTGTAACAATTCTGAATTGGCCAATCTGGGTGATTGTTGGCAAAACATCAATGTAATTTGTACTCCTTCTAAGAAAGATGTTTTGATGTGCAATGATCAATTGCCCCATGACGAGGAAAAACCTGAGATCGCACATCCCCATCCATTTTCGGCATCATCAAGCTCTACTCAGGAATTTGCCGAGGAGGGTAAACTCGGTTTTGGTTTCACTCCTTCTGATGAGCTTGAAGCGGTTGACATCGGTCCAGGCGATCGTCCTAGGCTAACATGGGTAAGTAAGAGGCTTGATCCAGAATTTAAGACTAAATTGGTAGAACTGCTTAGGGAGTTTCCTGATTGTTTTGCCTAGGAGTACCATGAGATGCCTGGTCTTGATCGATCTATCGTCGAACATCGGTTACCAACAAAACCTAAGTTCCGTCCATTTGCACAACACCCCAGAAAGATCGATGCGAAGATTGTAGATACGGTCAAAGAGGAAATAGAGAAGATGATTCGTGCTGGGTTTATTCGCCCTTGCCGATACGCCACTTGGATATCGAGCATTGTTCCTGTGTGGAAGAAAAACGGGAAGCTTAGGATCTGTATTGATTTCAGAGATTTGAACAGAGTTACCCCAAAGGACGAATATCCCATGCCTATTGCCGAGTCACTTGTCGATGCTGCAGCTGGCCACAAAATGATGAGTTTTCTTGATGGTAATGCTGGGTATAACCAGATATTCATGGCCGAAGAGGACGTCTACAAGACAGCCTTTCGTTGCCCTCAAGGTTTATTCGAGTTTGTGGTTATGACTTTTGGCTTGCGTAATGCTGGAGCTACTTACTAGCGAGCCATGAATTATATTTTTCACGACTTGATCGGCCAGCTTGTAGAAGTTTACATCGACGACGTGGTGGTGAAATCGGTCTTAAAAGAAAATCATTTAGCCGATCTTCGCCAAGTTCTCGAGCGCACTCGGAAGCATGGGATGAGGATGAATCCAGATAAGTGCGCGTTTGGTGTCACAGCTGGCCAATTTCTTGGTTTTATGATCCATGAAAGAGGGATTGAAATTGGCTCAAAGAGTAAGGACGCCATTGAGACGATGATGCCACCAAAGACCAAGAACGAGCTTCAGAAGCTGATTGGCAAGATTAACTATATCAGAAGATTTATCCCTAATCTGTCTGCCAAGCTTGAAGCATTAATGCCGTTAATCAGGACGCAAAAAAATGAAGAATTCATATGGGGGCCTGATCAACAGCTGGCGTTCAATAACTTAAAGAAGTACCTAACAACGCCACCAATGATGGCTCCGCCTTGTCTTAATGTCCCGTTCATTGTTTATCTATCAACTGACGAGACAACCATCGGCTCTGTGTTGATTCAAGAAGTTGATGGGAAGGAGCGGGTTGTCTACTACCTGAGCCGACGATTGCTTAACGCTGAAACCAGGTACTCTGAGATGGAGCGTTTATGCTTATGTTTATACTTTACATGCACCAAATTACGACATTACTTGCTTAATGCTGAAACTTGGGTAGTATGTAAAGCTGACGTTACTAAGCATATGCTGTCAGCCCCTATCCTTAAATGGAGGCTCGGCAAATGGATGTTTGCTCTCTCGGAGTTTGATGTCAGGTATAAACCAGCCAGGGCTGTAAAAGGCCAAGCATTAGCCGATCTTATTACTGAACGATCGGCTCCACAACAAAATTCTGTCGGCATATCGTCTTGGGCTTTGTTCTTTGATGGTTCAGCGTTCGACGCTGGCTGTGGTGTTGGGCTTCTTATTATCTCTCCTCGGAGGGCACAATATGAATTTGCTTTTTGCCTCAGTGAGCGACGCACTAACAACCAAACAGAGTATGAAGCTTTGTGCAAAGGCCTTGAGTTGTTGCTAGAAGCAGGAGCCGAAGTAGTGGAAGCTTTCGGCCATTCTAGAGTTGCCATCAATCAGTCAACGGAGGATTTTAATTGTGCCAGTGATTTATTATATCCTTATCTCCTGCGTTGTCAAGAATTGATGGCGAAGTTCAGATTTGTTCGACTAACATGGATACCAAGGGAGAACAACCTTGAGGCCAACAAGTTAGCACAAATAGCTTCCGGGTATGCGGAACAAGACGATGGCGTTTGTATTGACGTCATGCCGATTGATACAGACGACTGGAGTGCCGATCTCCTCAATTATTTGAGGGATCCGGCTCGAGGGGCAGATAAGAAGACAAGACACCGTGCTTTGAAACACGTGCTTATTGGCGATGAATTATACTTCAGGACCATGGAAAGGCTATTGCTAAAATGCTTAGGGCCGACAGAAACACTTAAAGTCATGCACGATGTCCATGAGGGAGTGTGTGGTACCCACCAATCGGCTCATAAAATGAGGTGGCTGATTAGGAGGTCAGAGTATTATTGGCCAACCATGTTGGAGCATTGCTTCAAATACTATAGTTGCCAAGAATGTCAAAAGTTCGGAGCCGTCCAGATGGTGCTGGCTAGACCGTTGAATCCTGTTGTCAAACCATGGCCATTTAGAGGCTGGGGCATGGATATGATCGGTCAAGTTAACCCTTCGACCAGCAAGGGACACAAGTGGATCCCGGTTGCCACTGATTACTTTACCAAATGGGTGGAGGCCATGCCAATGAAGAACGTCACGGCCAAAGATGTGGTGAACTTTGTCAATGAGTATATCATCTACCGGTTTGGCATCCCACAAACTATCACCACGGATCAAGGGACTGTCTTTTTGGCTGAAGAGTTCAAAAATTTTGCCAAAGAGATGGGTATCACGCTGCTGCAGTCGTCCCCTTACTACGCTCAGGCCAACGGACAGGCCGAAGCGTCGAACAAGAGTCTCATCAAGCTGATCAAAAGAAAGATAGATGAATATCCTAAGCAATGGCATGATCGGCTTGCAGAGGCGTTATGGGCATACAGGATGTCGTGTCACGGGGCGACTAAGTATACTCCATATCAGTTGGTGTACGGCCAGGAGGCCGTTATGCCATGGGAAGTTAACATCGTCTCTCGTAGGATTCAATTTCAGAATAATCTGTCAGCCGATGATTATGCGTCCCTCATGAACATCAACACAGATTATTTAACAGAGCTTCGGTTATGGGCTTTCGAGAAAATTAGAGACAACAAAGGCAGGGTAGCGAAAGCCTACAACAAGAAAGTGAAGCCGAAGAATTTCAAAATAGGTGATCTCGTCTGGGAGTTAGTCTTGCCAGTTGGAACGAAAGATCCAGCATTTGGAAAATGGTCACCTAACTGGCACGGGCCCTATCGCATAGTGGAGACTGCCCCAGGCAATTCATATAGAATGGAGACGTTGGAAGGGTCCGGTTTTTTAGAAACATCAATGGTAAATATTTGAAGAAGTATTATCCTAGTCTGTAGATCGGATCTTGATTTAGGTAAGAGCCGATGTGGTGACATCCGGGCTGGAATAGCCAATGCCTTGACATCGCCTCTAGAGAAAAATTTGACCGATGCATTGCCATCCGGTCCTAACAGGAGCCGATGTATTAAAGCATCGCCTTTAGAAAAAAAAATATAATATAAACATGCAACTATGAGTGGCAGGGCCAGCGTGCGTCATTGGCCATAGATAATAGCCGATGCTAGGCATCGCCTTTAGTACAAGATACAGAAAACCATAATGTTCTTGACCGAGCTATACGCTCGGGGGGCACAATTGACAATGTTCAGGTAATTGAATGAAATCATGCAGAGGAAGATGCTGGTAGTCTTTGAAGGTATCGGTGGATTGCAGTCAAGGTCTTTGTTCTGATCGCATCGGCGGAATTAATGATTTGGCGATCTGGTTCGTCGGAGCCGATTATCAGTCCCTTGTTAAGCTCTCGGATATGCGCGATGTTCGCTTTGAGCGACGTTGACAGTTTCTGCTTGTTGTCAACAAGCGTCTTCATGTTTACATCATTGGCCAGAATGGCGGCGTCAACCTGAGATAGCTCTTCCTCAAGATGCTTGATTTCGTCAGTTATCTTCATCCTCTTCGCATCGAGCGCTTGCCTGGACGTCTTCAATCTCGTTTCTTCACTGTCGTCATCCAGGTCCGCCTTGAACTGATTTGCTACTGCACATGCCTTGGCAATCTTCTCTTTCAGGGCCGGCTGGTTGTTACGGCAAGCTATGCGTGACGCAGCGGCCAATACATCTTCACGGAGAAATCCAAGGTGAGCTGTGGGTCGGAGCACCTGCTTCAGGCTTGAAGGCAGCACATCGGCTATCGACTCGAGGGCCGTGCGGATTTCGTCACATGCGACAACCAATTTTTCAATTGGAGCTTCCAATTGCTTGGCGATTTCTTTGAGGTTCGAGGTCACATCGGTCGGAGGAGTCGTGGGAGGGCTCTCAGTCACCAAAGATTCGCCGATGGTTGAAGGATCGAAGTTTAGCAAGGATGCAGCATCAAAGGTCTGGCAACAGCAAGGTTAGTTCATGAACTATAGGCAAAAAGAACATGCAGTTAGAGACATACCTCTGGAGGGCTGACTTCCATGCTGTTGTTGACGGTCGTTATTTCACCATTTCGACCGTCAACCTCTCGGTGAATAAATGGGGAATATATAAAGTTCTGTGCATTATTTACCTAACACTGACGAATTCCATGAGTTTTGGTGGTTTTCGATGTATCACAGGGAGAAGCTCACATTCTGTACAAAAGAAGATCATTTGGAGCGGGAGAGAAATCACGCACAAAAGGGCTTGAGATAAGGATTACAAATATCACTACTACAAAGTATCTCAAATGCCATCAAGACCTACACCAATGCGTAGAACTCGTCGAGACGATTCCAACGGACATATTATTTGCATCGTTTGGAGCTCGTACGGAAAAGATATTGAAAAATCAAATTAAAAAGGGATGCTGATGTCATCGCTGACGTCAGCACCCCTCCTTCGTACTGCGCAAAGCGGGAGATGGCTAGGGTGCGCCAAGTAGTAGGCAGTGATTGGCGGAGCGGAGCCCCCCACGGATCGCCATCCGCACTTCGGCGGCGGGGCCAATCCCACGACGCCACGTGGTGGCCGGGGGCACGGCGCGCCTGCGCGCTCTCGCGCGGGAGGGCAGCGACCGGGCCACCCAACCAGGCAGTGCCACATGGTGGGACCAGGGCAGCGCCCACGCGGGGCGGCTTGCTCGCTCGACCCGCCTGGACAGGTGGCGGCCTGGGAGTGGCTGGCGCCGCGGTTTGAATGGATGGAGGCCGCCTGGTTTGCTCCTGTTTTGACCGGTTTTTGACCTAGTACCGTTCCAACGGCCGGTTCACCGACCTAACGACCGGTTCTCGGCCGGTTCTTGGCACCTGCACATGGAGAACTCCCCCACCGACCTTCCTAGGTTGGTTGCCTGGCCAGGTGGCGCCTAAGGAGCAATTGGTGGAAGGATCTTGCATGGGGTGCCTTGGAATATTCCCTCCTCTTCCACCTATAAATAGAGAGGCACCCCCCCACTCCAAAATGTACCATTTCACACCATGTGAACTCTCTTTCTCCCTCTAGGAGGCTCCCCACGGGAGGGGCTTCCATTCTGAAAGCAGTGTTTAGTTAGGAGTTAGAGAAGGCTCTGCTGTTTCGGAGTCAGTCAGAATCTTCGGTAATGTATTCTATTTGATATCTTAAGCATTACTTTCCAATTATTGACTAGTGCAAGTACTTTACTTTCCTACTTTATGCACTTATCTTTCTGCTCTAGTTACTCGCTTGGTATGTATGCAGCTGTTAAGCACCTTTTTCCTTTTGGGCTTACCAAGTTGAGGCCTGAGTTGTGCTAAATTAGAATAGATTGATCGTTGTTATGCTTGCCGGTGTTACAATCCAACCTATACGCTAGGCTCTGGTTAGTTCCTCTCCTTTGGCCAAGGATGAACTATTGTTGTTCACACGTTTGTAGCGTGCCATCCTACCCACGCAGATTTGCTTGGTAGCCCCACTCGGTGACAACGTGTGGTGTGCCTGTGTATCCCACGCCCGTTCGTTCGGTAGGCCCGTAGGCGTTAGCCGGGTCTTCTTCGGTGGTCTACTATCTACCCCTGACCCCTCGAGGTGCCGGAATTTCGCTCGACACAAGTCATAACTCTGTTGAGATCCTTTTGACCCTTAGCACGGATAGCTCTTGTATGCTAGCAGAGATAGAAGACCGTATAGCAGTCCCTGTCTCATTGTCCTCCTAGCTTTACCTGTTTTCTTGCCAACGGTGCTTGGCTTGTATCCCATGGAGTTCGGTGTCAACCTTTCCTAGCTATCGGTTGACGTGAAAGAGTAGTAACAACTGAATGAATGATAGTTTGATATCTCTGTCTCAATGCTTCCCTATGGATAAATACGATACCTTGGAATACTCCCGGGTGAAAGGCTACAGCTGTCTCTGTGCGCTTGCGGAGTAAAATCCGGTAGGCTAAGAACCACCAACAGCTGCGAGCTTCGTCTGTCTGGCCAGATGTATCCTTAGGAGAAGAACTGGGAGGTTCAGGGGAATTCTCTTTTTCGGCCCCTTCCTGCTCCTGGCCATGAGAGCTGTGATCCTGCATATAGAAAATGGTCAGTACGACTCTCATTACTGAATCTAAGATAAGATGGAGCTTACTGGTGATTCAGAGGAAAGAGGTTGAGCTGAGACGATAGGTTTGGGCTTGATGGCGGCTTTCTTGAACCTCGGCTGGCGAGATCCTTTTCCCTCTCTCTTGCGCTTCATCCCAGGGGACGAAAAGATGGCCTTGTCAAGAGAGGGCATGTTGGCTTGGTACAAAGGCAGTGGTGCCTTTTGCAAATACTTGAATAGTTGGCCTGCATCGTCAGTGGGGGCAGGTCCTACTTGCATCTGTATAGCAAGAAGTTTAGTTGTATCATAAGGCGACAATACAAACGAAGGCTGAATCGAGTATAAAGTTACCTCTTCTGGTGTGGTTTCACGCTCTGGATCGATGGCCAGAAGAGCCGATGCCACGGCGTTATGGAAAAGGTGGGGCCTCCAGAAGTTCCACCAACGGTCGAAGCCATCGGCTGTATACACGAATTCCATCATGTCGGGTATATTCAGCTTCAAGTCAGCAAAGATAGAGTATGCTTTGGTGGCTACCAAGGAGTCAACTATATCAGCTCGGCTTTGGATTTTCTCATGGATAATCAGGCGAGGAGAAGTCTGGTTCAGGCCGAGCTGGCGAGCAGCTCGAACAGGTTAGTATGATTCATATCCTGGCCTGTTAATTCTGTTACTAGTACTCATGCTGACTGGGAGGAGACAAGGGGTAGCCACAATGCCAAATATAGCACGGGTTTCTTCATGAGTACTAATGATTTCTAGTCTGAAGAAAGATGGGTTCTCGAATTGCTCAGATTCGGCATACGCATTATATACAGGGGTAGTTTGTGAGCTATAGAAACATTTGTACCAGTTGGCTGTTTCAGCTGATCGGTTTGGGTTATAGGCAATTGATGCAAAGCCTAGCCAAATGAGGTACAACAGATAGATCTGCCTGAGAGATCTGGAAAAGACTGAGACTCGAATGTTGGAAAGTCTGGGATTTGTTACGGAAGTACAGTTGACTCCAGAGCTGAACAAACCACTAGGGGCCGCCTGTCTTGATATGTTGTCTGGCCAGAATGCACTGGGTATTCAAACAAAGATGGCGGTACTGTATGCCTAGGAAAAGCTTTCCTTAGGCGATGGTCCGGCCTTGAGCCAGGGCAGTGGTCAGGTTGACATAATTCTTGGTCGGAGCCAAAGAAGGATCATTGAAGAGGAAATGATCAAGCCAGAGATTCAAGAAGGCGATGCGTTCTTTCTCTGAGACTGAGCCAGACTGCTTATTGTGCTGGGCGATATATTAGCTCCAGTTTTGGGTACCGCTCTTCTCCACTATTTTCTTATGAGGGCGTTCAGCTAGATGAAAGGGAGAAGGACAGGTGGATTGCACATCTAGCCCTAAGATCATGACAACGTCTATGAGAGTGGGTGTCATGGGGCCAGAGCCGAACAGGAAGCAGTTCAGGCTGTCTGACCAGAAGTAGTCGATGGATCTGAGCAGATTGTCATCCTTCTCCATGGGAGAGAGAGATAGAGTCAGAGCATCGGCTATGCGGATGGTTTGCCAAGTGAAACTGTATGCGCGCTCAACGCGTTTGTACCAATCAACCCACCCGTCCATAGGGAATGGCCAAGCGCGGAGTTGGTCTGTCGATAGATCTAGGTCTGGGTCGACATGGACAAAAGGCAAGCGTTTGGTCTCCGTTCTAACAAGGTCATATGGGGGCTCATAGGATTTGGGTCCTAGACTGAAAGAATTGGAATTGGCCGAGGTTGGGATCAGTATCTCGTCGGCCTGAATGATTAAAGAACAAGTGCAAGGTAAAGATAATAGATTTATGAGAGGCGTGATTGCAGAAATAGCCAGAGTCTTTACCTTCAATCTAAACACACGCCCGCAAAGTGTTTGTTCTTTTGTTGTGCTGCTCGACGCCGCCATTTCAAAAATCGCTCGAGACAGGGGGTGGTGGAAGAGTGCTCGTCAGCGGCAAAGAGGAAGAAACACGCGCCTTGGTTTGGTATATATGCCTTTATGAGGTGCTGACTTGCGCGGGATTTGGAAATTTTGGTCAGAGGAAGCCTGTCCTCTGGCTTATCGGTTTGTCGCGTTATGATTGACTAAGTCAGTGAGGCAGAGTCGATTCGATGATTGACCAGCGAGCCGATTATTTTACTAGAAATCGGCTAAATAAGTAGATCAGCTTGTCACGATTGATTGAGAGCTGATTGTGGGACTTCTCGAGTCAGCGCGGTGCTGCTGAGGCGATTTTCGTGTAAAGGAGAATCGGCAAAAAGATGGAAAAGGAAACAGAGGTTTAGAAAGGGAAATTTCATTAATATACATGGCAAAATATATTTACATCCCTAAGCCGACACCACGGCTGTTTACCTCCAAAAGTTAGGGACTTCTTCCAAGAGAGCCGATGCAACGGCTAACATTAAAACCTAAGCTAAATCCTATTACTATTAAGATAGGATGCTCTAAGCATCACTATCATCGGCCGACTCCTCGTCGGCCTCCGCCTCGTCGCCGGCGGCTTCGTCATCATCCAACTCCTCCAGCGTCTTCGTATGACTCCTCCAACGCCGGTACTGTGCGAGGAGGTCCGCGTCTTCGTATGACTCCTCCAGCGCGGCGTCATCATCCAACTCCTCCAGCGTGGCGTCGTCATCCGACTCCGATGGCTCGATGTCGTCATCTTCATCGCCATCATCTTCGTCGTCATCGTCCTCTTCGTCATCATCATCGGCGGGCGGCGCCTCCACCCGCCTCCTCTTGGCAGGGCGCTCCGGTGTTGGCGAGCACCGCGGTGGCGGAGGGTTCCACAGAGAAGACGTTATCGCGTCCTCCGGGTCCTCGGCGCAGCCGAGGTTCACCCACATCCCGGATGGTTGGTCCGGGATGTCCTCGCCGAAGAACTTCACCCAGGCCATTGTGGCCTGGTCCGGCGACTCCTTTGCGCCGTTTGACGGTGCAGCCGGCGGAGCCTGATCGGCTCCCGCCATTGGCAATGGAACCGAGCTCGGCGGCACAGCAGGGCAAGGCGGCGGCGGGGCTGGTGCATTGGCTGCTGCCGGGGCCGCTGGGCCCTCGACGGAGGCGATGGAGGGTGAGGCCGGTGGAGTGGGTGCTCGAGGCCCCATCACAGAGGGGGAAGAAGGTCGTGATGGCGGGTTGTTGCTGCCGATGGAAGACATGGCTAGAAGGGGTTTTTCTTGGCTCTTTTCTGGCTAAAGGAAGAAGAAGAGCGGATGCCGATTGGGGAGAATAGGAGAGCCCTGCCTTTTATTAAGCGTGGGGCGATGGAAGGCGAAGGGATGCTGTACGGAAAGCCGAAGAGTCGTGCGGGTCATCATGGCGGTTGCCATGGAAGACCGTGTTGCGGTGTAGGTTGATGGGACATGCCTGGCCAGGTTTCACACTCGTCTGGTTTTGAAATAAATAAATCTTTATTTGCCAAAACCAGGGGAGCATGTGTTGACAACGGAATTTGGCCATCCCTGTTAATGGGCTAGAATCGGCTTTGGGCTAAAGAGAAGCTGTCCAAGGTAGCGACGGCGGATGGTTAAGCAGGCCAGCGGGCCTTGTATCGTAGAATAGAGAGTCCAGTTTAAGTCAGTTAGGGTTTGTAACTTAATTATAGAAGGGCAGGCTTGCCGTCCGAGTCTACGGACTATAAATATGTACCCTGGTTATCGAAATAAAGTTGACGACATACGTTCATCGAGCAGCGGTTGTCTCCACATCCCCTCGGCGCATCGCCACCTCTAGCGACTAGAGTTTCAGGTAATCGTCATGCTGCCTTGACGATTTATTTCGTTATAGGCATTACGACGTTAGTCGCCTGGCAAATCGTGTACTGAAGCGTATTTGATGGCATGGTTTGCTAGTTACTATGATGAATCTCGCGATAAGCTTAGCTTAGCGCTAGATCCATTAGTTATCCCGATGAATATCATGTTAAGCCTAGCTAAGCAGGAGATCCATCACGTGTATGAGCCGATATGTTTACGCGTCGGCTCATGGACTACTTGCTGTTATGCTAATATCTGTTGTGGTGCATGATATCGCGCTGCCGGTTTGTTGTCAGAATAGCATATCGCAAGGCTCAAGGTATAGATTAGATCTGTTCTCACAGTTTTATCTACAGATCATGTGTTATTAGGAAGATCCGATGTATACCCTGCCTTGCCTTTTATCGTTTTATCAAAAATGCATCTGCTTCCATATCGTTTCTATATAATCTATGGTATAATAATAGATTTAAGGCATGTTTGACGTTCATCTGGATGTTTTAGCCGACCAGAATAGATCTAGTCGTGCTTCCTCTTCCTTTATTTAAGCACTTTTATATATATTATATATGGATACACTATTGGTAAGACAGTAGAGCCTTGCCGACGAGGAAGATCCGATATAAGATGAGCCGATCCGAGCGATCCGGCTAGCATTTAACGTTTGATCTGTTTTGTCTACTTGTACAGGGAAAACAGGAGTCAACCAACACCATCACCACCACCATAACCTCCCTGGCTAGGTCATAAGCCAGGTGGCACACCCGACCAACACCGAGTCAAAGACGATCGGCTGATCCGTTCAGCCGATCGTGGGTCGTAGCAAGGAGGAGCTATCCCTACGGTCCACATACACCACCTGGCCCTATTGTGTGAAGCTCTCCAGGGTGTTACCTATCAGTTTTCTGGTGCAACACCATCCCGCCGCCAGCCCGATGCCTTGCCTCTCGCGCGCCGGCTCGCCGGCGCTGCCGCCTCCCATCGCCGCCCCTCAGGCCCCCGCGTCGCCACCCTATCGCGTGGCTGCGCGGCCCTGCTGCCCGTCGTAGCTCCGCCAGCGCCCCCGTACGTGCGAGAGGGAGAAAGAAAGGGGCTGTCGCCGGTGGGGTCGCCGGGCAGGCGGAGAGGCGACAACCGGTAGGGCCGCATGGCTGACGGAGAGTCGACCGCCGGTGGGGCCGCGCGGGAGCAGGCGCAGGAAGAGAAGGGGAGATGACGAGGGGAGAGAGAGAGAAAAAGGGTTGTCGGCGGTGGCGCGGCGGCGCGGCAGAGAGGCGGCGTCTGGCGGGGCGGCGCGGCGCAGAGGCGGCGTCCGGCGGGGCTGCGCGGCGGAGAGGCTGCGCGCGCGCGGCGGGATGAGAGGCGATGGCCGACGGGGCTGCGCGGCAGGCGGAGAGGCGACCGCAGGCGGGGCCGTGTCGAAGCAGGCGTGGGAAGAGAAGGGGTGAGGGCAAGAGAGAAGACGGAGAGAGACGGGCGTCAACCGAGACGAGCGCGTTCCAAAAATTTTGTGGGACGCGCTCACTCCAGATCTGAGAGAAATATTCCTTTACGGAGATGGCTCCATTCCGATGTCTATGAACCAAAGATCTCTAAAACTGAAATAGAATGGTTTCATTGCAAGGGATTCCTCCGACCAAAGGACCCTAAGGCGTGCAAGCAATTGTCACCTCATCAGGCCGCCGGCACTGACAAAAGCGAGGCGGAGCATCGAGCGCATGTGGTTGTTGAATGCTGGGTGCGTGCACGCAAACATTCCGTGATACTCCTTCCACGAGGGGCGCTGCGAGAGCGGTTTTGATTGGCGGTCCACGGAGTTATCGTGGCCTCCCTCGATCCACCCACCTACCCCTTGCTTTGCACGTGCGCCATGCGTGATTTTGTTTAAATGTTTATCCACTGCGGAGAATGATTTGCTACATTTCATTTATCAAAGAAAAAAAAAGAAGGAAATGGTTTGCTATACACACAAGAGCTTCAATACCCCTCCAGAACGAGAACTCAGCGCAAAAATATTATATACTATATACTGCTGCTACGTACATATATCTTTTTGATACGTAGCCTATACTGTACAGTGTGCACCTCATCTTTATATATTCCACGTTAGACCATCTCCAACAGTTTCTCTATATGGTTTGTCTATCTATTATTTCAACTACTCTTCTGTCTACTGTCTACTGTAGCGCTACGGTGTATAAGTAGTCATTTTATGTGTTCCATTGGAGACAACTTTAGTGCATGTTTTTGAATTTGTTACAGCAGAGTAAAGGGTTGTTTGGTCCTATTAACAGCTAATAATTACCTTAATTAATTTGCTCATAGCTCTTAGCTAAAATTAGATAGCTAACTACTCCCTCCGTCCCACAAAAAACGTTCGTTCTGCGATTCAAAAATCGTCCCACAAAGAAAGTCGTCTGCGCCTATGCGCCAATGGGGCCCGCCATTATCATCTCTCAACCGCCTCCGCTTTCCCCAACCTCTCAGCCTCTCACAGTCCCACTCCCACGCCGAACGGCACCATCACATTTCTCTCTCCCCACGCATGGCTCCACGGTCGGTGAGGGCTGCGGCGAGGCAAGGCTCACGGCGGTGGAAGGGCGAGGCCGGCGGCGAGGGCGTGGGCGGGTCCGCGGCGAGGGCGGCGGCGGCTCCGGCACCCGGAGTGGCTCCTGCGGGAAGGCCTTGACGAGGTGCCCCCTTCCCCCACGGCGAGCGCGACGGCGACGGGGCCCTTCTCGGCTCCTCTCCTCCACCTCGCCTCCACCTCGGGGCTCATCTCCTCCCCCTCGCCTCGACGCCTCCACCTCTGGGTGTCATCGGCAGCGACGGCGGGGTCGGCCTGGAGCGGCGTCGCGTCCGCGGCTCCCGTGCCGCCTGGAGCAGCCGGAGCGGCGATGGCAGCAGCGGCTGCCGCGCGGTCCGCGCCACCTGGAGCGGCTCCTGCCGGATCTGGATCTACGGCGTCGGGAGCTCGCGGGACCCACCGGAGCAGCAGTGCCTGTACGCGTGGGAGGTGGGAGGGGCATTTTGGTCATTTCCTCCCTATGCTATTTTGGCGGCGGAAACCTTAAACGGCGTTTTTTGTGGGATGGAGGGAGTATTAGCAAGTAACCAATTGGAGTAGATAAAGTTTGGTTTCAACGGTTAATATATCAGCTAATAGGTATGAGATGTTTTTTTGTTATGTGTTATTAGTTACTATATCAGCTGAATTAGTTAGGTTCAACCAGGTAACGAATAGCTAGCTGATATATTAGTTGGATCTATTTTGTCTTTTAGCGGCTAGGTACCTATTAGCTGCATGCAACCAAACGGGCCTAAGCAAATAAAAAAACAACTATTCTCCATGGCATGTGCTGCACACCATTGTACTAAAAACTATTCTATCCATTATTACAAGGCGGACTATGAAAAACACCCACCAGTAGGAGAATGATTTGCTACATTTATCTAAAAAAGAAAGGTTTTGCTATACACACTAGTAGATATGTAATCGGATCGAATACGGACGCATATTGCTCATACCGTATTTGTTTTCATATTTCTTCTTCGATTTCAGATCGGATACGGATATCGATTAGATGTGTCGGATAAGATTTGAATGGTTATCGACATCATATTTATTCAACTTTGAGTACTCGGATACGGATACAGATCGAATACTAAATGTCCGGATTCAAATACGGATCGGATCTTAATCCTTCTAAACGGATCGGAACTCGAATACGAACGGATAATACACACCACAACTTCTAACTCTCCTACAGAATGAGAACCAGTACTCAACACATAGGAGTATATTGAGAGATATATGTAGCCAATATAGCGTTGTCCATATGGCTGGGTGAATGTGAATGCTCTGGTTGAATCTGGTCTTCCTGCCCACATTAGTGCATGTTTTCAAATTTATATATATATATACATATATATACATATATATATGTGTGTGTGTATATCTGTAGCTGGCTATAATATATATATATACATATATAATATATATACATATATATACATACATATATATATATATATATATATATATATTAGGAGCCTTGGGCTTTCAATAATTAGAGAAAGCCCTGGTCTAACTATGCCTTATGGGTCCAGCCACACCAACAGTCCAACCCACGAGAGCCTGGCTCGGATCGAAGAGCAGGCCACGTCCATTCCCACGTGGGCCACGTCCCCTTCCTTCTCTCACATTTCTTTCTCTCTCCTCCCGCTTGGAACGGATCGTATCGGCAAGCGATGCGCTGGGCGATGAGCCGACGACGACGCCATCCTCCCCGGCGTTGCGGTCAAAGGTCGACGGCGGTGACCAGGTTTGGATCCCTACTCCCTGAAGGCCTCCTGCTTGCTTCCCCGTCAAATCTTGGTGCTTCGAATCCATGGCGGCTAATGGCAACGGCCGCTCCCCTCATAGGTCGCAAAGCCGATTTGGCGACATCCCCATCACCAGCGCCCGATTCGATAGCGGCGGCAAAGGTTGGCCTCATCAAGCTCCTTCCCTACACTCGGATCCGGTGGTCCATGATGGCGGTTCAGGGGCGCCCCCTCCTTTCTCCTCTCAGATCCGACGATGGAGGAGCACTGCATGCGACGACGGCTACAGAGCTCTCCTCAAATGCGACGGAGGGCTGACCCGACGTACCGTGGTATCGCTCCTGAGACGGCTACTCCCAAGGGTTCGATGGAGGCGCTATGAATCTTGGGACGGGACATGTATTAATGTTTTACTTTGCTGCAAGTATTTACTTTATGATATAAATGATCTTCATGATTAATGGATAGCAGCTGTCAAATCCTGCTATCTTACGTCACATGACTTGGTTTAAGAATCAACAGCTAAGGATCCACATGAGTAGTAAGCATGCTTTGCGTCAGCCGTAAACCCCGTCCATTAAGTCCTACTGAGTAATTAGTACTCAGGGTTTGCCCCCACTTTTGGATTACAGGTATCAATGACATCTGGACAACTGTGTTGGAGGTGGTAGTACCGGTGGGCTCGGTACTACTCGCCTTGTTCATCTCTTCATGAAGATTACTTGAGATGTTTCCGCTGCGAGATGTTTTGAAAACGCTTCCGCTATGTATAATTTTGCAAACGCTTCCTCTATATTTGAACATGTATCTGATTTCATATATTTGGTTTGTAAATTAAGTCTATTACTCTCTATTTCAACTACCTGTGATGATGTAATTGTTGTGGCTCTTTCGAGAGTCGGATGTGTTTGATGTCGGTTCCTCTGGGAATGGTGTTATCGAGAGCCCGAATGACTCTCGACGGACTACCGGGTTTAGTCTGGCCTAAGTGCACTGTGAGCCAGAGGTGGCAGGGGTGCTTAGTCTAGATTAAGCAGGGCGGTTCCACCACAGCTGGTATCAGAGCCGATCATACATAGACAACAGTTATATCATCAAGTTTTGGTTTACAAAACTATTTTCGAAAGCCCTTTTCAAGTAATTTAAAAATGAGAGTATGCGATATGCCCATACAAGGATGTTAGTGTTATACAGGTGACATCACTGACATTCTGACCTAGATAGAACTCATATGCATATTCGGCGCTTTGGGAAGCAACTTTTCGGCCATAGCTTTCCCCAGTATTGGTGGAAACTATTGGGATTTGCGAATAGTTGTAAACCCTGCATTCATACTGTATAAGTAAAAGCTCTTTAAGGGTGGTGGGCATTTAAGGCTTTCATACCTTCCACACTTACATTTGGTTTTGGGATCCACCTTTTTCTCGACAATCCCCAGTACTAGTGGAAAATCAGGTTTTGAGAAAAAGGTGCATCGGCCCACCAACGTTGTCCACGCAGCGGTCATGCGTGGATGCCACACTAGGTGATAATGTATGAGCATGCATTCTTCTGCAGGTACACTAACCACGTGCGAAACTAAGAACGACTAGACCACGGCTAGTTGCATTAAAGAGAGACGTGCATATATGTCACCGTATTATCGCTAATTGTATATATAATACATAGGATGTGTGATGTGAGACCGAATAGGACGAATCATGCATCATGTATCCTAGTTTATTCCAAGAATGAGAAGGAGCACGAAGAGCATTTGCGAATAGTGCTATCTCGCCTTAGGGAACATAAACTTTATGCCAAGTTCAGCAAGTGTGCTTTTTGGCTAAAGGAAGTGGCATTCCTAGGCCATATCTTGTCAGCGAAGGGAGTGGCTGTCGATCCCAGCAAGGTGGAAGATGTGCTGAATTGGAAGCAGCCACAAACCGTGACCGAGATACGGAGTTTTCTTGGTTTAGCGGGCTACTACCGCCGCTTCATCAAAGATTTCTCTAAAATTGCAAAGCCTATGACAGCATTGACCTAGAAAAATGCAAAGTTTGCGTGGAGTCCAAAATGCGAAGAAGCCTTTGGAACATTAAAGAAACTCCTAACTTCAGCACCTGTTCTTGCTCAACCAGACATCACTAAGCCGTTTGACGTGTATTGTGATGCTTCTGGTAGTGACCTCGGTTGTGTTCTTATGCAAGAAGGGAGAGTGATTGCATATGCATCCTGCCAACTGAGGAAACATGAGGTGAATTACCCAACTCACGATCTTGAGCTACTTGCAGTTGTTTATGCGCTGAAGAAATGGAGACATTACTTGCTAGGCAATACATGTCACATCTACACTGACCAGAAAAGTATCAAATACATCTTTACCCAACCTGAATTAAATATGAGGCAAAGACGGTGGTTAGAGTTGATAAAAGATTATGACGTAGAGGTTCATTACCACCCCGGTAAGGCTCATGTAGTAGCAGATGCGTTGAGCCGTAAAGCTCAATGCAATTTCATTGAAGCCCGTCCAACAGTGAGAGTGTTATGCTGTGAGATTGGGGATATAGAAATGCCAACGGCGCTGGAAGCTGAACTTTACAATCTTGTCCTTAAACCAACCATCAAGGATCAAATCATAACAGCGCAAAAGCAAGATAAGGGCATGGCACATATTCGAGATGAGATCAATGACAAGAAGAAGGCCTGTTTCAAGCTTGACGAAGAAGGCGTCCTATGGTTTAAAAATCGCTTAGTGGTACCTAAAGACATGGAGCTAAGAAAGAAAATTCTTGATGAAACCCACACCTCCATGTTCACAATGCACCTAGGAAGCAATAAGATGTACCAGGACCTGAAACAAAAATTTTGGTGGACTCGTATGAAACGAGAAATCGCCAAATATGTATCCGAGTGCGACGTGTGTCATAGAGTGAAAGCTGACCACCTAAAGCCTGCGGGTATGCTTCAGCCTCTAGCAGTTCCCGCCTGGAAATGGGAGGATATACACATGGACTTCATTGTGGGATTGCCTCGCACATCGAAGGGGTATGATTCCATATGGGTGATCATTGACCGATTCACGAAATCAGCTCACTTCATTCCTGTGAAAACAATTTACCATGCCAAGACCTATGCTGAACTTTATATAGCCCGGATTGTCTCTTTGCACGGTGTCCCAAAAACCATCACTTCCGACAGAGGTTCGCTATTTGTATCTCGCTTCTGGGAGCAATTACAAACTGCTCTTGGGACCAATTTAATTCACAGTTCGGCATAACATCCTCAAACAAGCGGCCAGGTTGAAAGAGTAAATCAGATCCTAGAAGACATGTTGAGGGCGTGTGTTTTGACTTATTCCACCAAGTGGGATGAATGTCTCCCCTTAGCAGAGTTCGCCTACAACAACAGCTACCAGAAGAGCTTAGAAATGGCTCCCTTCGAGGCCCTATATGGTAGACGGTGTAGAACACCACTCAACTGGTCTAAACCAGGTGAGCGTGTCACATTTGGCCCAGACTTGGTAACATGGGCAGAAGAGCAAGTTAAATTCATTCACGACAATCTAAAGAGAGCACAATCTAGGCAGAAAAGCTACTCAGATAAGAGGAGAAGACCTTTAGTCTTTAAGAAGGATGATCATGTGTATCTCCGTGTGTCACCCATGAAAGGGGTGCATTGGTTCGGAGTGAAAGTCAAGTTAGCGCCACGATATGTTGGTCCGTTCAAAATCACAGAGCAATGTGGGCCAGTTGCTTATCGATTGGAGCTACCACCACACCTGGCTGCGGTTCATGACGTGTTTCATGTCTCGCAACTCAAGAAGTGCTTACGAGTGCCAGAGGAAGTGATTGATACCTCTCAAATTCAGATCCAACCAGACCTCACTTATGAAGAGAAGCCTATAAAAATCCTTGACCAAAAGCAGAGATCAACACAAAGAAGAACTATTAACTTCTACAAGGTGCAATGGAGTAATCACTCCGACGAAGAGGCAACTTGGGAGCAAGAGGAATTCTTGCGAACAAAATATCCTGGTTTTCTTCCATCCACTTCAAATTAAGTACGTCACAGCAGTTTAAAGTTTCGAATCCATACACAATGCACTTTCTTCTCGTTTAACTCATCCACCCACATCACATCAGAATCTCGGGACGAGATTTCTTTAAGGAGGGTGGGTTGTGATGCTCCGGCATCTTAAGTGCATAATCATTCATCATATGAACAGCATTCATCATGAAGCATCATATATTGATATGCATTTAAACCCTAGTTCAAATTTGGTTGAGGTGCAAATTGTTGAAACCTGTTTTCTGCATATATGTCCCTGTGATTGTGCCCATAACTTTTATTATATTTAGGTTTGGGTGAAACTCATATTGACAAACTTGTAGACAATTTCATGGTGAATAACTTTGGTAATTGGTGCTTTGACATGCAGTAAGGTTTGCATAAAGTTTTGGGTCTTTTTCTGTCAGCATGTGAAATCTGTCCAAACCTGATCTGTCTAGTAATTTTAAAATTTCTTGATCTTAAAGCCAAAATCTTGTAATACTTGCATTGAGAAAGTTATAGATCTTTAAATGCTGAACAACATTGGTATAAAACTCCTTTTGTGAAAGTGCCTAGAAAGTAGACTTTTAGAATTTCCAAGCTGGAGGGTTTTGTTGGTGAAACCTTGGTTAGAAGTTTAAATTCAAATTTAAACCATATTTTTGAATACAACATGGTATACAAGTTTATAAGGAAAATGTTGAGAAACAAATTTAGAACATTTCATCCAATTAGGGTTTTGTCAAATTCAGTCCCTAAGTTGTTCAAATAAGCAAAATTCAGAAACACCTTCATGGGTCAAAGCTGGTTTTTCATTTTCGGGATTTTTCCCTCTCTTTTTCTCACACTGACCAGCGGGCCCCACATGTCAGGACCGCGCCGATTCCCGCTTGCACAGTTGGAACGCGCCGACGGTGGGTCCCACGCCGTGCGTCGCTTAGTGCACTCGGTCCATAGACCCTCCCTCTCTCTTTCCCACCTCGGCCCCACATGTCACTGATCGCTGGTCCACTGGACCCCGTCCACCGAACCCTCACCGGCCTTCTCCCCCGCTCCGACGCGCCCACGCGGCGTTCACCGCCTGCCCGCGCCGCGCCATCGCCGGCCGAGGCCCGCGCCCGCACCTGGACGGCTTCCCGGCCCGGGGCCTCCCTTCTCCCTCGGCCTTAAGCCAAAGCGGAGAGCCTCCTCCACTCGATGCCCCGCTCTCTCCCTGTTTTCCCTCTGCCCAGAGCCGCGCCGGAGCGCCGACCCGCCATTGCCGAGCGCTGAGCTCGAGCTTCCGCGGCCGCCTCCGCCGCTCCCCGCGCCTCCAGACCACCGCCTCCACCTTCGCCTCCACCTCCCGCGCCCAACGCGCTAGGCCTAGTCGTCTCCCTCCGCCTCCCCCTCCCAAGCGCGGAGTGCCCACCACCATCGCCGCCGTGGCGAGCTCACGGCACCCGCTGCCTCGAGCCGCCTCCCACCCCGCCGACGCGCGCCTCGCACGGCCCGCGCCTCCCTCCATCTTCCCCGCACGGTCTCGCCGCTCGCCCTCGCCTCTACCACCCTTCCCCGCGAGCGCACCCCACGGCCGCCATTGCCACCGGCCCCTCGCCGTGGACAACCCTCCTCTGGCCCTCCCCTCGCCTCCACAATACCGCCATCTAGACTGTCGCGCCGCCGCGCAACTCCCAAGCCTAGCGGCGACCCCTACCGTGCCATACCCCGCCAGAATCGAGCCGCGTCGCCGCGCCCCGTCGCGCCGTCGCCTTCTCGGTTCACCGCCGCCGCTTGACTCTACTCTTCACCGCCGGCGACGACGTCTAGCCCACGGTGTCCACCGTAGTGCCGGCCACCTCCTCGACCCAACTCAGCTCCAAGAAGCCGCCTCCACGCGCCGGCGACGCAGCGCGAACGCGAGCCGCGCCGCGCGTGCATCGGCCGCCGAAGGTAGAAGAAGAACGCGTGTTTTGCAGAAAATCCCCTTCGCGTACTGCTTATTGCATCACTGTTTATTGTGTCTTGTATAAATTGTGAAAACACCCCTGGATTTATTAGGGTTTCGCATTTTAACCCGAGCCGTTGCATTTTGCAGATCTAACCCCGGGCTTAGGAGTATTCTCATGCACTATTCACTGAGTCTAAGTAATCTTTCTTGCAGGCTCCTAGAATCTATGGTTAATTACGTTCTAGCCCCCAGATCTAATGTTTTCCATTTAAATGCGTTTAAATTGGCTATGAACTTTAGCAATTCATAACAATTCATAGAAAAATCTAAAATGGACAAACTCAGTGGCTATGGACTCCTCTTGAGTAGATCTACAGGATAGGTATGATGTGGACGTGTGAAAAGTCTGTTTTGCCCTTATTTAAGTTGTATGCATGTGAGGAATAATAAATGGTAAAAGTGGACCAAATGAACTCTAAAAATTATGAAACTTGGACAGTAGCTTTGTTATGGCATCTAGGTACTGTGTGATTTTTGGTAGGTCTAGCATTGACTGGCTAATTACTGTTTTGCCCTTATGCATGTGTTTTGTGTATTTAATTAACTTTGGAAAGGAAGGCTATATAAAATATGCTCAAATATGACCTCTAGTATTTTTCATATACTTTTTATAGTATGAGTAGCTCATTGGTAAAGTATGAGGTTGTGCATATATGTTAAAGCTACTGATTTGAAAATGATAAAATGCTACTAGTTGAAAAAGAAAATAGGAAAAAAGGTATTTAAACTGCTAGAAAAATTATGGAAAAAATCTAGTAGCCTACTAGTGATGTCTTAATTCCAGGAAGTAATTTTGTGCACCTTATTACTGCTGTTTTGATTTATATGATTTTCATGGTGAAATAAAATATGGAAAATAGATGTCCTATCAAACTATGAATTTTGTGCTTGCTAAATTTTATACATGATGTTCATGCAATTTGATGGTTGTTGTAGAAATTTCAAGTCCAGAACTCACTACTACAAATTATGAAAAATCTGAGAAGCTATAGGGCTGATAACTTGTTGGAATTTTAATAAATTAATTATAACTTGTTTGTAGCTGAAATTTTAACAGTAACACTATGAAGTATGTCTCTGCATGTGGTAAAAGATTGAGATCAAATTGAGTTGTCTAACTATATAAACTCAGGGGTGCATTTATATTCCTAAAGGTAGCATATCCATTAATCTGTGAGTATATGTTTAACTGCAAGTGACAATATTCCTGTGCACATATAGAGTTACTTGCTGCATACCATCAAGTACATATCACCTGCATTTTGTGCATGAAAGGTCGAACTAGCTTTTGATGATGGTTTGTATGATTTCTTAGTGATGGGCTGTATGATTTCTTAGCAAAGTCGTTAAGTTTTCTTGTTATGGGGTGTGTTTAAACTAAGAGTACCCGAACCCATTCTTCACAAGCTACTTGGTCATGCATTATATTTCATTGACACCTCATGCATACATTTGCAATTCGTTGTATTCATGATTGCACTATATCATGCATATAACCTGTATCATATACATGCATTTGCATTCTCTTGCACTCACTTGCATTTTATCATGCATATAGACCCCGCGTGCAAGGAGCTATCAACACAGGAGAAACCAGTGATCAAGGAACCGGACGACAGGCTATATCCGGAGCAAAAAGACGAAGGGTCGTTGATTAAATCCGTCCCTGCTTCAACGGGTTGCCTGGGGTAAAGCCTCACAACCCGGCAAACTAACCTAGTTTAGTTTGTTGGTTTTCTTAAGATCAATCAAAGGTAGACAGGACCATGATTTCTCCAAGCAAATACAAATCTTGTTTGATGATTACGCATATGCATTAGGAGTTGTTTGAAACCAACTGCATTAGACTTCCTGCCGCCCTAGCCCTAGCACCTATACGTAGAGTTCGTAAGACGAGTGTCTAGAATTGCTAGGTACGAGTAGACACGAGTGATTGTACTCGTCTCGTAGGTGCGACTTTACAAAATGACAGAAATCTCACTTATGAAAGTTACTATACATGCTTATGTTTTAAATGGAGACCGGGCGGAGATTTTATGAGTTATTTATTGATTATGGTATTGTGCACTGGACTCCGCCCGAGTCGCATAAGGCCGGTCATTGTTCGCCTATTGGTCGGCATAACATTATTAGGGTGCTTATCCGGGATAATGGACCGGTGAAAGTCTTACTTGTGCCATCCGAAGAACAGAGATAGACTCCTACTGTGACACATTGGGGAGCTTGTAGTCGAGGGAAGGCTGACCCGATGTGACCGTGGTATGGCTCCTAAGGCGGCACAACCTGGGAACAACGGAAGGATTGAATCGAACTTGAGATGGAACAAGTGGAGATGGGGGCTATATGTGGGAACGCGATGGCTAGTAAGCATATACCCCTGGCATTTCTAGTTATTCCCGGAAATTAGAAATCGATTCGAATCGCTGATGCTCACCAGGTGTGAGAATGCCAATACCACTGACGGGCAAAGTAGTAATCCACTTGAATATGTTGTATTATAAATTCATGATTTCGTATATCAACATGCTTGGATGTGTGTGTATCATTCCACTATTCATGGTGCTGCTCATCTACTGGTTGGAGGTCGATGGACTTGGGAGATGCTTTGAGCTCGAGAGAGGGCTGACCCGACATACCGTGGTATCGCTCCTGAGACGGCTACTCCCAAGGGTTTGATGGAGGCGATATGAATCTTGGGACGGGACATGTATTAATGTTTTACTTTCCTGCAAGTATTTACTTTATGATATAAATGATCTTCATGATTAATGGATAGCAGCTGTCAAATCCTGCTATCTTATGTCACATGACTTGGTTTAAGAATCAACAGCTAAGGATCCACATGAGTAGTAAGCATGCTTTACGTCAGCCGTAAGCCCCATCCATTAAGTCCTACTGAGTAATTAGTACTCAGGGTTTGCCCCCACTTTTGGATTACAGGTATCGATGACATTTGGACAACTGTGTTGGAGGTGGTAGTACCGGTGGGCTCGGTGCTACTCGCCTTGTTCATTTCTTCATGAAGACTACTTGAGATGTTTCCGCTGCGAGATGTTTTGAAAACGCTTCCGCTATGTATAATTTTGCAAACGCTTCCACTATATTTGAACATGTATCTGATTTCATATATTTAGTTTGTAAATTAAGTCTATTACTCTCTATTTCAACTGCCTATGATGATGTAATTGTTGTGGCTCTTTCGAGAGTCGGATGTGTTTGATGTCGATTTCTCTGGGAATGGTGTTATCGAGAACCCGAAGGACTCTCGACGGACTACCGGGTTTAGTCTGGCCTAAGTGCACTGTGAGCCAGAAGTGGCAGGTGTGCTTAGTCTAGATTAACCAGGGCGGTTCCGCCACACATAGTACCTCCCTAGAGAATGAAATCACAAGCATTGTTTTGCGGAGGAATGTATGGTCGATTTGAGCACAAGACTAGACAGGTTGGCTGGTGCATTGCCCTCCCCAACCTCCAGCCCTATAAGATGAGCATGTTCAATGCGAGTGGGCACAAGGATGAGGAAGAGAATGGTAGAACGCACAAGGGAGCCAGTACATCATCAGTGTTGAGATTAGATCCACCATGCCGATGCTGCTGTATGCAATACTTGCGCTGATGCTACTCAGTTATCTCCCCAGAAGCGTCGTCACCTGAAATCCTGAAAAATAATAACAATAGCAAATAACATTGCCATTTACAAAATGCCGGGCTGCATATTCTTGAATTAAACAACAAGCAAGCTGCAAAAGAAGCACAGTTACATAAGAGTATGCCCAAATTTAGTATGTGGAAGCTTAAGATTGAAGATACCAAGGAAGAATATTTACTATAATTCTGTTAGTGAAGTCAATACACGTCTCTCACCCATGTTCGAGTATTTTTATAATCCCATTTTACAGTAAACACAATGATAGGCGAGAGAGGTATATCTTGCCAGTAATGTAATGATATGACATATAAGCATTGTAGTTTTTTGTGTAATGTGAAGACACTAGTCCATAATATACAAGTAGACAAGCACTAGTAGAAAATTGGCTTGCAGACGCTTCCACTAATGCACCATGTAACATATTTGACAAATTTACCACAATACAACAATGCTTTTCAAGTTTCGTAGTTTACCGACTATGATTGTGAGAAACAAAATTACAATAAATTGTAAGTTGATGTGAATCAAGTTACGAGAATTCAACCGTTCAAGACGATAATCAGGACGGGAAGTTACAACAATTCAAACTAGATATGTTTAATATTATAGAATAGTTACGACAACTTAAATGGCTCCAGGTGATAATTAGGACATGGAATTACCATAGTTTGGCATTAACTTATTCCGATAGACATTTTACTATAGTGGCTAATCAAATTTACCATTACATAGTTATAACAATTGGAATGGTCCTATATGATAATTAGGGTGGGAAATTACCACAATTTAGGTTCGTGCGGTCCGATGAATGCTAACGATTTGAATGGCCTGAGACAGTAGCTAGGGTACGGAGTTACTATAATTTGACGTCAAGCTATTCTAAGGAAACAATTACTACTATAGTGAGGAATCAAATTTACCATGGAATTATGAAAATTTAAATGAACGATATGATAAATACGATGAGGATTTCAACAATTTGGCCTATGTGAACAAAACTACAACAATTTGGCCTATGTCAAGCTACCGAGGAACCAATTACTATATTGGTAAAAAGTGTTATAGTACGATAATGCAAATAGTTCATGACGATAATATAGAGAGTTACTAGAGTCCATATTAGACTACGTAATGCAATTGGACGTCTCGTAATTTACCATCAGAATTTAACAAGTAAAATTGCTTATTTGTGGCCGGATCCGGTGCAGTGCCAGAGCTCTCCTGCCTTTGCTGGATCCGATGATGATGAGGTGCAGTGCCAGGGTATCCACAGGAGACATCGTCTTTGCTCATCCATGCATGCTGAGGCAGCAACCTGAACATTTGACAACGTCAGGAGACGCGGGCAAGGACGCCGGCGCGGGGGGCAGCAGATGCCTGGCGGGCGCAGCACGAGACAGCGGGGAAGGGGCGGGTGGCCGCGCGGGGGGCGCTGGCCTGCGGCGGCTGCGGGTGGAGGAGCGGCGCGAGGCAGCGGGGGAGGATCAGGCGGCGGCACGGGGGTCGCTCGGCCGCGGCGGCCGGCAGCAGAGGCCGGCGCGAGGCCTTGCTGCTGCCCGCACGGCGGCCGTGCTCCCACCCGCGGCGGCGCCCTCACTCCCATCCTCCCCGCGGCCAGGCCCAGCACGCCAGGAACGACGTCGCCATGGCTGCTCGTAGTGGATGACGATCCAGAGGACCAGGACCGCCAGATCCGAGTGCCGCTGATGAGGTTACTACCTTGGCCACCGCGGGAAGCCACCGGATGCGGGCGCCGGCCACCGGCGAGGACAGGGCACCGGATCCGAGCGCTGGTGATGAGGAGGGGCGGCTCTATCGATGTCGACACTGGGGATTTTTTTTTTTTTTTTGAGTTTCTGCTGGGGTACGTACGATCTGAGGCTATGAGGCACTGGAGCCGGAGCCAAGCGAGCCAAACTACGGTGGAGCCAAGCCAATGGGATGAAACGGACGGGGAGGGCGGGAGGCTACCCACGCAACGTGTGCTCGCTCGACTGCGTGGTTTGCGTCTGGTGCAGAATATACTATTCTGTGGCCGGCTACAATGTAATAGTTATACACATACATACATATATAGGAAGAGTTTTATTTACATGCGCATGTAGCTACACTCACCTTCAATAAACCAATAAGGGTATATCCGCATACTTATTTATCAGTTTCAGTATGTTCACATACTTATTTTAAGATATCTCAAATGTCACCACACGAAAAAATTACAGAACAGCCCCTGATTTTAATATATTTTGATAATATATTTATATTAGTACATGTAACGGGATATGTCCATATACCTCAGGTATACTCGCATACCTCATGCACATACCACCAGGGATGGTATAGTATCATTGCATACTCCGTATACGTACCTTCCGTTTCACCAGATATGCCCCTCAATCATGAGATACGTACGCGAGTGTAGCTACATGCGTATGTAGAAAGGAATTATATATATATATGGATGTCTTTGATACAGTCAACTTAATCTTTCAAACAAATCTACAGAACATATTTTGATTGATTGTTGAAGTGTCGTTTCACCATTCGGGTGCAAAGCTATATTGGGTGGGTGAAATAAACCTTCTAGCATATAAAGGATATGGGTTGCAAAGAATCTACTCATGTTCATTATTAATTGACACTGCTGGTGCTCACTAGGTTTTACCTGATGCCATTTGTGTTTTACTATGTTATCTTTGGAGTTGTTAATATTTGTCGCCATTTGTGTTTTACCTGATGCCATTTGTGTTTTACTAGGTGCAATAAAGCTATGTCTGTGTTATTTGAAGACATAGATTTAGTGCCCTATTTTGTGCTCTTGTAATAGATTTTGACATGATCTATGTTCTTACATGATAGTATGGTAGCCAAGATGTAGCCACAATCTAGAGAGAAAATGCCAACATTCTTGCACCCTGATGCTGTCATAGCCTCCTCTATGAGAGTGCAAAACAAAATTTCTTGTTTAGCAGAACCTAGTACAGAGTAGCTGTTTTGGACATTTATTTATTGGTACATTCCTTAACTAACTTTACCATAGGTCATTCATTTCTGTGTGTTGATAAGCAAATTGTATTATCTGGCTTGGTGATGTTATAATGGTAATTGTGCAGGAGAAGAAGTTGCCTGCAAGATAAAGAAGACCGCCAAGACTGGAAATGAGGTGACTAGGTGAGCCTGTTAGGAAGCTGTGGAAAATCCATAGTTGCTGATTTTTTTTGTCTCAATATTTGATGATAGATGATCTGGATTTATCTAGGCGGCAACCAAAATATTAGTTGGAACTTATGGCTGACAGCCAGTGACCAAACTGATGCATGCATGTGCTAGTAGCTGATGGCTCTTTTGCTTTGTACCTGTAATATTTTGGCTCACAGTTCATTTGTATTATTCCTTCTCCCTTACAAATATGTATAGTATGATGTTGATTTGGTGGATTATGTGACCGTAATATGTTGTATGTTTTTTTAGTTTTTTGTCTGAGTTTTCTGTGATTTATTGAAATTTTCTGAGTATGTTTTTATTTTTTTTAATGAAAAATGTTGTAAATTCATCGGCCTATGTGGCCCACGAAAATAGATGACATTGCACGCTGAAAATTCGTCGGCCACGTAGACCGACGAAATTATCAGGCATGTATTTTCATCGGCCTATATAGAACCGATGAAAACAACACATTTTCGTCGGCCTGCGCAAAAGCCGACGAAAATAACACATTTTCGTCGGGACCGACGAAATTACTTCAACAAATTCGTCCGACTTAATTTCATCAACAAACAGACTGTTCGGCATGTTGTGACTGCGGCTGGCTGTTTAAATAGTGAAAAGCAGCAAAGTAACAGTGCCAAACAGCCGCAATAAGTGCATCCGCAGCCGAAAAAAGCTGAAACGACCAGGATAAAAATTCGTCAGCATGCCAACAAATATATGCTAAATTTGTTTGTTTTGGACTATTTTCGTGGGTTTTTGGCCTATGAAAAAAAATACTTTTTCTTGTAGTGAGCTTCCAGCATTGGGTCTGTCCTTTTAATTAACCATCAGGATAGTACATAACTGTAATTGCAATCTGACATATGGTCAAATAATTATAGCAAGCAGTGTTAGTTATGTAACTATGATTATTCTGAGTTTGGAGAACACCTAATTTTCTGTTGTTCTAACAGGTTCAGACTTCCCATACTCACCAATCCTATCCATCCTGGCAGCTGCTGTACAATCGCTGCTGGAACAACAACTCATCACCGGGTCAGAACAACCAGAACACCCATAGTCCTTCCCTCTCTGACCATCGTCCTTAATGTCGTGTTGCCACGAATGCACTGTGCGCTGATTGTCTATAGCCATTTGCTGGGCTGTAGCACCACATTGGTCGTGGCATGCATGGCCGACATCAACAGGCTTGGTGACGGGAAAAGTCACATTATTGAATCAACTACAAGTATAGACTTTAGCTCAGATGCTGAATTTCAAACCAATAAACTCAATGATAGCTGCCTCAAAATTTTAAGCTATGACGATATTTTGGTTTCTAGGTTTATTTAATTTCATTTTGTGAGAAAATGTCCCACTAAAGTGCCGCGATATTTTTTACTGAACATTACTTGGTTGTCATTTGCAATAAAAATATACGAGCGTACTTGTAGTAGATTTTAATCAAACAATTGGTTCTTGTTTCGCATGGATTTAACCAAATAGTGTGGTTTTGTATTGCAATCCGCCATGTATTTTAGGCATTCTAATACCTGTCAGTCTCTGGTAGGGCTTATAAAGAAACAGGTCTAGGAGTGACCGAGTAAGAGGAGTGCTCCTGAAGGGTTTGTTAGCTCCCATCATGTCACATTTACGGTCGGTCCATTTGTCTCGTATTTCATACCCCAACGTATGCGAGAAAAAATATGCAGGCGTGGAGTCAAGTGGCATGTTTATGGGTGTATGTAGAGTCCTTTACCTATGAGCCATTAAAAAAGATGGTCCTTTTTTATCTGCCATCAAAATTTTCATATTCACTGCCACTATTTCATTTTTGACTTGTCTAGTGAGCCATTACCGTTAGATTTTGGCTTAACGGCAGCTACCAGAGATATGAAATACCGTTGTTACCCCTTGTTGTGCTGGTATTGGGCCACGCCCGCGTACGACGTGCTGGTACAGGTGGCCTGTTGGGTCAGCCCATGTGGCCAGGAGAGAAGCAGGCAGGCCCGCAGAGGGCAGAGGCACTCGGGGTCGAGCGGCTTCGGCCGACGCTCACCTCTGCTTTGGAAGAACGGCGCCTACTCGTCGGAACAGGGGTTCCCGGCCTCCGTTCGTGAATCTGAGGGTAGTGGCGCGAAGGGAAAAGTGAGGGGAATTTGTCTCAGGGAGTTCGGGCACGGGGAAAGGAGTAGAGGGAGGTCGGCCATGGGTGCCATGGCCGCGAGGCCTCGGGTGCTCGTGGAGAGCTCTGCTCGAGCGTGTGAAGTAGAAATTGATGGTGGGCGAGGGTAAAGAAGGGTGGTGTAGTGCTCCTCGTTGAGAGAATTGGACTGAGGTGGCCAGTGGGTGGAGTATCGCCGCGGCGACCTTGCTCGCGGGCAAGAACAGAGCAATGGAGGAAGAAGGCAAACGGCGGAGCGGAACAGCTCAGCAAAGCAGAGTGGCTCGGCGGCTTGGTGCTGGTAGGAGAGGAGGAGGAGCTAGCTGGGGTGTCGAGCCGGCTGCTCCCGGGGCGGTACCGGCCAGAGGAGGAGGAGGAGCTTGCTGGGGTACCGCATTCCTCCGATGCCCAAGCACTGGCGCCCAACACCGGCCGCTCACGTGGATGACGGTGACCTCCGGCGTGAAGCGGGAGTGCGAGGGGACGGGGACTCATCGCTGGACCTAATGGACAGCATGCTGAAGCTGCTCACGAGGCCGTGGCAGCACTCGAAGAACAACAATAGCTCGAGGCGGCGGTGATTTTCTCCGCACAAAGGGATCCCCTGCGCAGGCGCCGCGCCGGCGGCCTCGCGGAGAGGAGAGGCCTCACGTGGAAGAGAGGCACCGCGCCGCCGGCCACTCGGGGAGGTGAGGCGCCCTGCAGCGGCTACACGTGAAGAAGAGGCGCCGTGCCGGCGGCCGCGCGGGGAGGACCGGTGCCGCGTGGGGAGGAGGGGGCCGTGCCGACAACAAGGGGTAAAATCGCCACTACGGTAAAGTTTTCCTTTGACTAACGGTCCATGCCGCCGTTGACCGTGAAAACACTGACGGAAATGGCTTACAAGACAAGTCAAAAATGAAGTAGTGGCAACGAAGATGAAATAAAAATTTTGATGACAGATAAAGAAGGGCCATCTTTTTTAGTGGCTCACAGGTAAAAGATTCGTGTATGAATATGATTAATAATACAATTGAAATAGCTAGTAAAATACTTGTCTATGGAGCGTCAACTAACAACAACGAGCAAGAAAGCACCATTCAAAACCTCTTTGTGAGGAAAGCACTAACAGAAACTCTGTCGTCAAGATGAAGTGCAGCATGCTGTGGGCTTCCTGGGGTCAAATGCTGCTCCAAGGTCCTCACAAACTCATCCATAACATCACCTGACAGTCCAAAATGATGCACTATCATTGGCTCGAATACAGCTCTCATGACGCGAGCGGCCATGTTTGGGGCAGCCACTCTTTTTTCCACTTCATGCACCTGAATTTTATTGAGCATGAAGGAACCTTCGTCTTCTATGATCTCCCGTAATTCCACGTCCGATGGCCCATGCATCGGTACATAGAAACGATCAAGCATTTCTCTGCTGATTACACCCTGCTAATTATGAGAAATATGTATCAACTGGACGTGCGTGCGTGCATCGTACATGTGTGTGAATCAGTGTTGAAGAATTTGCTCAAAAGAGAAGTGGGGCGGAAGAAATGATCGCACCCTTGAAGCCATATCATTTAAAGGGAAAGTTACAATATCCCATACTGGTGCCATGCGATTGCAGCCACGTGAACCAACCATGGAAACGACCATCCGACCCCTAGGGACCAATTCTTGAGCGCGCAAATTCAAGAAAAGTGTGAAATCCTTTCTGAATTGTCGGCGATAAGCCTGGATGGCCATGTTACGCCTTGCTCGCCTAAGGCTCTCATCTTGGTCATGTAAAGGGATCCTATTACTCTTTAGATCTTCAGGTGCCTATTGTTAATTATATATAGAGATTATGCTCTAGACACTAGCTTGTTGAGTTGCTAAAACACATTATACAGTATATTGCTTTTTTTTTTTTTTTTTTGCTTACCTGTGATAACCAATGCAGGCTGTTTGAGGATACAACCAGATGCAGGGAGTTGCTGGGGAAGAGCCTCTTGTAGAATGACCCAGGCACAATGCCGGTCAGAACCCTACCCAAACTCTGGGTGCCTTGCTGCAGTAAGACGAGACGCTTTGCAACATCATTGAAGTCATTGTCGGGGAGGTCGTTCAGGGGCACGGAGAGCTCCGGTGGTGCCTGACCGTTCAGGGCAGCACAGCGATGGAAAACTGCGTCGACAGCAATAGAGACAAGCCCTAGCGCGTTAGGGCCTGATGAGCAGCCCAGGTCAGCGAGCACCATGCTGCTGGGGACATGGGTAGCAGATTTCAACAAGCCTGTCACAGCCTCATCTATGATAGGCTTAATCTTGTTTTGATCAGCTCTCTACAAGTCAAAGTATACATACCCTATTCAGATTGGATTTTCAATCAATCAAAAAATATAAAGAGCTAGTGATAAGGAACACTTGTATTTTGCAATGAATTAGTGCAAGGTAGTAGTAAGACAGTGGTTTGACTTCACATCATTTGCTATTTCCACAAATTCAAGATCGATATTATACCAAGTCATCACAAAGGATCCAAGCAACAAATTAAAATATATATGGCAAGATTTAAACAGGCATATTTGCAAGCTGGAAGGATACCTCACCTGCATAGCAGAGTTATGGGCATAGCCTGCTTCTCCGTCTGCATGATTGACGCACAGTACTCCTGTGGAGGCCATAGCACTTTTGCGCTTTGGCGTCCAACTTCTCATGGTGCGAGGCTCCATAGGATTCACCCCTCGTATATATACTCCTTCCGTCCCAAATTATAATGTGTTCTAGGCTTCTACTAAATTAATTCATTTATTCATTATGTGTGTTCAATATGTCTAGATTCGTCAACATCCATACGAATGTGAACAAATAAAAAAGAGAGCTGGAGCCCCCTTATAATTTGAGATAGAGGGAGTACTAATCTGCCAAAAGTCAACACTACAAAAGCCCAAATAAACTTATTTTTATTTAATCATTTATGTGTAGGCCGTGTGCATCATTATGCTAAAAGCCGACACTACAATCTCTTATTTCTAGCGACTCCCAAAGTTTATAGATCCATTGTAGCCTACCTCTATATTATTTCCAAAGAATCATGTGGATTGTTTGATTCAGAGCAGTTAGGTAGTAGGAACTGGCTCCTCTGATGCACTTTCACTGAATATACTGAATATATGATGTTTTTGAAAATTTTAGATAATTTAGTGGTAATAGGTAAAAGTGCATGTAACCTTGATTAACAAATCCATCTTCCCCTTGTCTGAAATATGCACGCAGGCGTTTAGTTTCCCTATAGCTGATAAATGGCTATAATGGTTATTACTGAGAAACACATTTGAATCCTAAAATAGCAGCTATTATCGGACTGAGGGATTATATGTCAGAGGGATGTAGGATAATGCATATCAACGTCGATGAGGGACCTAAAAGCATCTCCAATAAATTTCTAATACACTCTCAAAAGTGTGTATAGGAGGTCTCCTATCCACTACTATTCTAGGGCTGGTCCGAAACGCACCCCATTCTCTTGAAAATCGTTTAATTAAAAAGAGAGCTAAGTTATAGCAAACTGAGAATTATGCCTTAAATTACTCATTCCTTTACTGTTGTAAATTAATCATGGTAGTAGTTACATATTCATATAACGCAAATTTTATAAATACTAGTCCATCAACTCGTGCTCTCGCATGGGTTAGAGTTTTAATCCTTATTAACATTAGAGGTGATTATTCATCTTTTGTAATGACATTGTGGGTAATTTATTTATAAATTTAGGTATTATTTTAATTTATCATTTAAGATGGCATATTAGATAATTTATATGTCGATTTAGGGCTTATTTTAATTTATCTTTTAGAATGGCATTGTGAGTAATTTATATGCAAATCTAGCGAGTAATTTAATTCATATTTTATAATGGTAAGGCGGATCATTTCTATGCAAATTTAGGGGGTTATTTTAATTCATAATCATAATGGCATGGTGGTTAATTTTTATATAAATTTAGGGATTACTTTATTTCAACTCTCATAATGGCATGGTGGGTAATATTTATATAAATTTAGAGGGTTATTTTATCTCATCTTTCATAATGACATGGTGGGTAATCTTTTAGAAAATATAATTGATCTAATGGCTATTATTATTAGAGTTATAGGATAGACGATCGGATGTTTTTGATTTCTGTGAGAATTTCTAGTATTTATCTTTTTTTTCCTTAAAGCGTCTGGTGAGAATTAACGTGGAGGCTCAAAAAAAAACCTCCAATAATATAAGATTGCAAATCCTTATTCGACTCACTAATTTGGCAACCTCATTAATTTCCCCTAGGGATAAGAGGGGATTGAGGGGAAAATGAAATATTTTTTCTCAAACCCCTCCATTTCCCAACAATCCCTAGAAGAAACGAGGTTGCTAAACTAGTCCTTAACAAGTCAGCAAGACTTGGGAACTCTAGGGAGAATCTTGTTGGGATTCTTTCTCGATGTTAACAAGTAATACATGGTAGTAGTGTAGTACATTTTTGAACCATTCCTCTGCAATCCAGAGCTAACAAAAAAGTTTTTTTTTCCAAAAGGGCAGCAAGAAGATTGCTGCAAATTTATTAGGAGATGAGTGAAAAAAAGGGGGGTAGTCCGGTTTTTTAAGGAGACAAAACCAGGCCAAAGAACCCAACAAACTCAACTACTACCCTTAACAACAAAAACTCAACTAAAAAAACGAAACAGGAGAAGGGGGACTGCACACGAGAAACGAAACAAAAGGCTGGCGGCTGCAGTTCCAAACAATAGAGCACTAATCTGTTGATGGCCCAGCCATCCTGAAGTTTGCCATTGCCTCCTTAATCCTAGAAGCAATTTGTTCAGAGCTGCTAGCGCCTCCCTGAAATCTTCGTTCATTGTGTTCCGTCCAAATATTCCACGAAAAGTAATTCATGAGATCATGAAACTTCTTTGTTGAATTTTGCCACACCGCCTTCTTAGCCGACACCGCCAAGAGTATACTGAGCCGCTATTGTTGATCCATTGGACATGGTTTAGGTTCATCCATCCGATCAGCAGGGCCCATGCTTGCTGCGCGACAAGTCCTTGCAGAGAGGTGGTCCTTGTACATTCATTGCAGCAAAGCCTTTCAACACAAAGCCTCTGTCTTTGCTAGTACATGATTGCAACTTTTCATCTGTTAGATATAGATGTTGATAGTGTAGTGTGTGGCCACTCAGTCGCAGCAAATGAGAAAATACATTATTCTCCTTCGAAAAAAAACTTCAGAAAACTTTGTGCTTCTTATGTCACTGAAATGCATGGGCGGTAACTAAACTTGTCAAGGTGTCCTATGCAGTCCTATGCATAGCACGCAAGGCAAAGCTAGCCGGCAGCCTAGGGCTACCGAGGATTCCGTGAGCAACGCTGGATTTGGGTCGATGTCGGTTCAGACTCAAAACCAACGTATTGGAACGCTAAGAAATCTCTATCTCTATCTCTACCTAATATTAATCTCTGTCTCTATTCTCTTCTCTACTAATATTAATAAGAATAAGGTTTTTTGGTCCATGTCCTCTCAAACATAATAGGTGGGACTGGCTTTATATGACGTTAAGTCTAATCTGAATCCAAATCGAATTTGATTCTCTCAGGTCTCCCTGTATCTTTATTACTACCTAATAATAAATCTAACATTTATGACATGTGGGTCAAGATCATTATGCTGACATGTGGGTCAAGATCATTGTTACAGAACTCGTCGGCTCAGGATTCTTCGTCTATCAAAATCGGACTCACGGCTCGTGCTGTTGGTTGGACCGGCAACATCGGCTTCATCCCTCGGTTCCTTCACGTGAAAACAATCACATGGGCCCAATTAGAAATAAAAACTCTATGTACAACGCACACATATATCCAATATAATAGTTTCTCAAAAAAAATCCAATATAATACTGAATCGTTCCTTAACTTCATTGTAGCCATACTAATTACCATGGTTCGACATGCCCTGGTAAACAACGATGGAAACAGGGGTGTTCACCCAAGAATCCAAGAGAGGGGAGCATAAGTAATCAAAACCAAACAAAAAAGAAGGAACACTCAGCTTGAGAAGCAACATTCCAGGTTGCGAATTGTGAGGAACGGACAAATAACCTTATTTTATTTAATATTAGGTAGAGATAGACAGATATAGAGATACAGATATAGATTCACCATGAGTCCAAGGGGCATTGGACTCGGCGTTTAATTTGATCTGCTCTAATTAGATGATTAGATGTGTGTGTATGTAGTTGTTTGGAAATTTTGTTTGTTTTCTTTATTTATACTAGCAAAATGCCCGTGCGTTGTTTCGAAACACCATTAGATCAATAGATATAAGAATATGCCTTACGAATAAATTTGATATCCTATTGTTTCGAATTTTTCCGTTGCCTGCTAGCGAAATTTTCGCATATGTTGCTCCTGCCGTTTGAATCAGCTTCACGAATAAATTCTACGTCATATCTTGTTTTACGATTCCTGTTGACAGAGAGAATTTTAATGTGGTTTTAATTGGGTCGGAAAGGTTATAATTTTAGCATTCCATCGATACATAGAACGTTGAAAACAGAGTCCGTATGTGATTTGGGCGTCCGTTTTTGCGTGGACTCCTTCTGCAGTCCGAATCTGATTCGTGAATAAATTTCACATCCCATTGTTTCAACAATTTCTGTTGACTGAGAGTGAATTTTAAAGTAATTTTAATTGGATTGTAAAGGTTATGATTTTAGCTTTCTATCGATATATAGAACGTTGAAAACGGAGTCCGTATGTGATCTGACGTCCGTTTTCGCGTGGACTGGTTCTGCAGTCCGAATCCTATTATTGTCAAGCGGGTCTCACCCGTCACGACGGACCAGGAATCCTTATTTACTTTGATATTAGGTATAGATAAATGATCTGATCTATTGTTGTATTTCTATTTGGATGTCCTCCTTCGTAGAAACAGATTGTATCACATCTAAGTTTCTGACGTCTGATATTTTGGTTATTTCCTTTGCTCGTCCTATGCTAATGGTCTGCAACACCAAGACTTTCTGCTACACGGCAAGCAAAGCACACAATCAATTCCGACTTAAGGCAGGGTGGACGGAAATTTTGGAGACAGAAAAGACCCTATATGTCTTTATTGGTAAAGATTTCATTACAGCCATGCGTATTTTTACTCTCCTCCGCCCCCTCCCACATCCATTTCTCTGTTCCCACTCCCTCGCCTCACCCCGCTCCAAAAGCCTCCACCCGCCGGCGCGTCTCCCGACGGCTTTGCCCCCGCGTCCCGCTGCGTGCGCCTCCTGCTTCGACGCCGGCGCCTCCTCCCTGCGTCCCCGTGCGGCTGGCGCACCTCCTTCTCCGACGCTGGCACGTGCGGGCGGCTAGGTGGCCATGGCGTGTTGTCGCCTCCTCCACCGACGTCCGCGGACAAGCTTGCCTATGGCGAACCTCCCTTGGCTCCGACGCCAACGCGTCCTCCCCGCCTCCCAGCACGGCCCCTTCGCCTCCTCCTCCGACGCCGGCACATGCGAGGCGGCCGGATCTGGTAGGGAAGCGGGCTGCGGCGGTGGGATCCGGCGGACCCCACCGACGGCCGCGCCTCCTCCTCAACTGGGGCTTGGAGGCGGCAGAGGCCTCATGCAGACGGATCTAGGCCGCCATGAACTCCCTCCGTCGTGGCCGCCGCCCTCCGCTGCAGCCATTCCTGTGTCTCCGGCAACCTTTGCCTGCGGCGAGCCTCCTCCCCCCGCTCCCCTTCGTTAGGCAAATTTGTAGGTTTTCGTTAGGCCAATGCCAGTTTTCATTGGCCAAAATGCTGGTTTTCGGACGGCAGTACTAGTATTTTGGTCCAGTGACACCAATATTTTTACCTAACGAAAATCACTATAATTGCCTATTCACGACTTTTTGTGTTGTGCATTTTTTTTTTCTCCCTCTCTTTCTGTGGAACGAAGACTCTTGATGATGCTGAGCCACAAAATCACATGGAAGAGGAAAAGCTGCTGTGAATAGAAATTACCAACATTGGAAAAGTTTCTAAAAATGGAGTGTGCGTGCAATAGGACCAAATTACGGCCGTACGTGCATTAGGCACTCCTTTCTTTATTAGTATTAGGTAAAGATTTTCTTTCACCCTTCTATATTTTTTTAATAATTTTATTTCCTTTAAGTTTAATGGTTGATCTGTTTAAAGTTTTACCTCATAGAAGATAATTGGTCTACCATAGCATTCACCGTTAATTAAACCTTAATAAAATTCATATTTAGTTAAATTTTAAATATAGTACTTGAGAAATCACTATTACTAATGTGTAACCATAGCTAAAACGGCAGAGATGTACACATTTAAAGATAGGGTATATTTACATAGGGGTAAAATCGTTATTTTCTTTCCACCTAACTGTGGCTACCATTACTATGGATGAAAAATGATGGATGGGGAATAAAATTTAAATTTAAGTAGCGGGCACATTTTTTCTCCTATAGCGAATAAGGAATTTTCTCCATAATCCAACAATGTGTGCTAACATTTCCCGTTTTAGTCCAAATCAAGCAGCAGCCTGTCATTTGTCATCACCTTCCGTCATCAATAACTCCAGTGATTGCTGGTGATGGGGTGAGAGGCGTGATCGTTTCCCCCTGTGAACTGCACTCACCGGCTGTATCACCAGAGTAGTCATTGGTAACGTAGCTGCTGGTGTTCCTGCCCCTGCGCTGCCACTCAGTGATGTAGCTTGGCTTCGTTACCACATCAGTTACCTCCACTTCTCCTGTGAGCATCTTTACGACTCTTGACATTGTCGGTCGCTGGTGAGGTGAGCCCTGGGTGCAGAGTAGTGCAACGCGAATGACTCTGAAGGCCTCCTCACTGTTGAATTCTTCGATCCTTGGATCCAAGATACCAAGTGTTTGCTCTTTCTCATACAACTCCCAGGCCTGTATATCACAGGAAGTAAGAAACAAAATGCTTCAGTGATCAGTAGTTTGACAGGATTAACCTGATGTGATTCATTGGCCTTAAGGATATTTGATCAGTTTAAGCTTACCCACTCAAAGAGACAGATCTTGTTCTCCTCCTGTGAATTATCGATGTTTGATCGGTCAGCCACTGTCTCCAGCGCGACCACCCCAAACGCGAAAACGTCAGCCTTTTCTGTCAGATGGCCTCTCATTGCATACTCAGGTGCCAGATAGCCACTTGAAACAGTTAAGCAGATGCACTGTGATGAGGAATCAGAGCTGCATTCAAAACATGGTAAACAGTGAAATGCACTTACAATGTGTGAAACGACCCGGATTCCGCGATGCCGAAATCCAAGTCTTTACTTATTGCGATAGTCCCAGGATACACATAATCTATCGCAATTCATATGTTCCAATGGGTATCACATCCATAGCTTCGAATAATATTACATTTATACATCATTGGCCTAAGCCGGTACAAGTCCAACGGGAATCAAGTAGAAATCGTAATCTAGCAACGGAAAGTAAGTCTTCGGGTCCATTTCCACAGGCATCCTTGAGCGAAGCACCGTGACCCTCAGTTGTTCCGTCCTTCATGGAAATGATCGTCGTCCATCTCATCGCCTTCCGTTGAAGAAGTCGTCATCCAGCTTATCTCCAAAATCTGCGTGCCAGTAGCGCAGGCCACCCTGAGACACTCCCCTAAGCGGCAGCGTAATAATAAAATGGACTGGTACAAGTGGAAGACTCTAGGCTTCCTATGCAGGTAAGTATATAAATATTATTATCCAGTTTACCATAATATTGTTCCATTCGGGAATTCGATCACACGACCGGTTCCCCTGCTCATCACTCATCCCAACACATACACACGTCACCACCATACACCTCTTCCATATCATCCACACTCATCATACTACATCTGCGGTATGACAGCTCCCACCCGTCCATGCCTCAACGGCCGCAGCCGGATTCCAAACACTCGAGGGAGAAGAGAAGAAAACCCATGCTAGATGAGGTGAGTCTTCGCCCTTGGTTGGTCCTTTGACCGGGGACGGCGGCTATACGTATAGATCATGCACTCTGCAGAGCATGTTGTACATCTGTACCCACACAAGATGGGATAAGGGCAGTGCGTCCGCTGCCCTTGGCCCACCACACCGACGGATGAACTTCTCTTCTGGCACTTTCCCTGCTTTCCTGAGCTAGAAAACTGTGCGGATATACTATCCACCGCACTCTCAGGACTGTGAGCTCGAGTAATCCGGGGCCTCCGCGGGTCGAGTCTATCGGAAACATGTGGCTGCATCACAGACCCACCATCGCCCCCTAACACTATCGCCTTACGCCTGCAGGTATATACCCTTCGGGGAAGTTCATGAATCGGGCCTGAGGTCGCGTGGTATGCACGAGTCATAGTCCAAGGTGCTATCACCCCTACTCGGTCCTTAGATTGGCGAGAGCAAGCCTTCCAGGGGTCGGTTGCCACCCTCAGCGGTGGGCCACGCACCACCACACACCTCACTCCACTCAGGGTAGAGTTCTAGTCTCTCCCATAATTTCCGTGCCGACTCCCGCCACCCATCTCACACACCATCTCGTGCTCAAAAACCCACCCACTTCACACACGCCAAGAGTTATCACATCCCACCATCATATCACCCAATCTCACATCATGTTCATTTTATTTAGTTGAAGTAGTAATAATAGCAATCAGGGTATGTGGCTAAATGGAAGTAGGCTCCCTATCTTTAGGTTATCAAAGCGAGCATGATCATAATTAAAGCAGCAGCATATTTGTGTGTCTATAGGATTTGAAGTAGGGAAGTGTTTGAATGGTGACCTCGGTAGAGCTGGTTGCTCTAAATCTCCGGTGTAGTTGAAGTGGTTGTACTCATCAGTGTCCTCCGAGAGCTTCTCCGGACCTATACGCGAAAGATCGAATAAACCAAATGCACACGAACTCCCAAAAAAAGATGCATAAAGAACCAACATCACTCCAACAATAGCTTTAACTCGGAGAGCTTGATTTTAGATGAATTTAGGGACTTGTTTCATAATTTTCTGAGTTGGTATGAATTTGTTATGGAATTTCTAATTTTAATAAAGGGTTTAAATATTTTTAAACCATGGATTAACGGGGCTGGGCAACAGGCCAACAATTGGTCCACACGGCCTAACTCCTGGCGCAGCCCACAGGCTCAGCCGCAGCCTTGGGCCTCAGCGGCACATCTCTCTCCCTTTCTCTTTTCTCTTACCGCGGCCGCAGCCCACAGGCACTCAGCCCGCGCCGGCCCACCTTCATCTCTTTCTTTCCCGCACGACTCGGCCTGCTAGGCCCGCGATGCCCTCCGCCCGATCCGCCTCCTTCCTCAGCTCGTTTCCCCCACCTCGCACTCAGGGTGCTCGACGAATTGGCTCTAAAGACGCGCTCGTCGGCGGCTCTTCCCTCCGGCGGTGATAACGCGCCGGCGCGCGACTCCTCCGTCCTGCAGACTCAACGGCAAGAAAGCCGGCACTCAAGTCTCTGACGGCGTCAAAGTGGCGTCGCGCGCTCGGTGGCGTTCAAGCGACGGCGGCGCCCTGCTCTCGCTAGGTCGGCTCCGTGGCGAAGGGCGGAGGCGCGAGCACGGCGTAACTCCGGTCGCGGCGGCGTGGTCTGGGCGTCTACATCAACTAGGTCTAGGCCAAGGGTAGGCTTGCCAGGGCGGCGTACACGGCGTCACGCGCGGGTCTGCGCACGCGCGGCGACAGTGTCCGTCTTGGTCATGGGTTAGCCCGGCGTTGAAGGGCGGTGGCGCGGACACGGAGTGTCTGCGGCCGCTGCGGCTTGGTCAGGTGACGGGGGTGGCTCGGCTAGGCCTCACCGCGCTGGCAAGAGCGCGTGGCTGGTTGGGACCAGCTTGCGGCGACAACGTCGGGCGCACCGTGTGTGCACGGCATGCGCGTCGCACGCGGCGAGCGCGTCACAGCAACATCGAAGCGGGTAGCGCTCGGGGTTCACGGCATCGCGCTGGTCCCCGGCGGCGAGATTATGCGCAACGGCGCACCTAAGGGTCTCTACGACGGCGTCCATGGCGGTGAGCCGCCGCACGAAGGCGACACTCCAGGAACGCCATGGCGCGCACACGGAACAGAGAGGGCTTTGCTTGCCCGGGTCCGTGGCGGGGATTGGACAAGGGGATTCATGGGAATTCTCACCGTGGGTGGCTTGCCGGTGAGAAGGCGTTCACAAGGTGGAGAGGAGGAAGCAGGGGCGGCGGTCGCGGCGTCGTGGTACGGGCTTGGCGGCGTCCCTCGGGTTCACGCGGCTCGGCGGCTTCTTGTGTGACGCGGCGTCTTCTCCTCCTCAGCACGGACAGTGACAACTCTTCTCCCTTGGCCTCGGACGGCGTCGCGGCGCTCCGCTCCGGCTCCGACTCCAACCTCCTCGTCCCTCTCTCTCTCGGGTCCCTTAGATGGCGGCGGCGAAAAGAGGCAAAACCCCGAGCATGGCTAGGGTTCCAGGTCTGCTCGCTCTCGGCTTTATAGTGGTCTAGGGTTGCGATTGGGGCCGGTGTGGAGGCGAATTCGCCTGACGGTGGCGGAATCCGACGGTGGCGTTATCTCTCTGCTCCTCCTCCCGCTCTCTCTCTCGCGCGCGCCCGACAAGATCACGCAGGGTGCGTGACCTGAGGCCCGCGCGGCGCGACGGCGGTTGGAGTAGCTGGCGCGGGTTCATCCCCTCTCCCTCCCCTGGCTTGGCGCGCAAGTTGGTGGCAAGGCCGGGCGGGTGCGGTGCGGCGCGGCCTCGGCTCGCTCGTCTCGTCCGGTTGGGTGGAAGGAAGGAGAAGAGGATCGATTCGCCTGTGGGTCCCGCACGCCAGCGACTCAGCGGGGGTGGTCCGCCTGTCAGAGGCTGGGGCGCGACGGTGGGGTGAAGTCACTTGGGCCGGTTGGCCGGAAATTCAGCCCAGGTGGTTGGTTGGCAGGTTGGCCGGGTTGGATGGCTAGAGTTGGGCTTGGTTCGGGCGATGGGCCAAAAGCCTGGCCGAAAGGCCTTTCTCTATTTCTCCCCTTTTTCAGATTTTTTTTCCCAATTAAATTGAGTTGTTTTGAATTGAAATTTGAATTCATTTGCACTCAATCAAAGATCCAAGTAAGAACCAAATGATGATGTACAAGTAAGCACAAGGTACAACTTAAATAAAGTTAACTAACTAATTATATCTAGGGTTGGTTAATTATTTTAATTAGTTTATCCTATTATCTATGTTAAATGCAATGCAACAAACATAAATTGGAAATGAAATTTTTAAGTAGCGATTTTTGATTTACAAAAATTAGGGTTGTTACAATGTGCCAGCAATTTTAGTGCTGACATGAGTCTTCGTTTCATCGAAGAGCTTGGCAAGCCCAAAATCAGAGATCTTCGGGGTGAGGTCAGTGTCAAGTAAGACATTGCTGGCCTTGATGTCCCTATGCACGATGCGCACGCTGGACTCCACATGAAGATAGGTTAGTCCTCTTGCAACGCCTAAAATGATCTCGAATCGTGTTGGCCAGTTAAGGCTCAGACCACTGTCCCCTGTACATTCAGGGAAAAAAGGGACATTGAGAGCTTTGGTTAAAAGAAAGGTGGTGGTGGTGCCGAGCAGAAATGACTAATGAGCTCACCGAAGAGTGCCCGATCAAGACTTCCGTTCTCGTGGTACTCATAAACCAGCAGGGGTGTGTTACTGTCAATGCAGCAACCATGCAGTTTTACAAGATTCCGGTGTTGCACTGCAGAAATTGTGGCGACTTCTATCACAAACTGGCTTTTCCCCTGATTAGATGTTTGAGAAAGTTTCTTCACAGCTATTACCCTTCCATCTGGTAGCTTACCCTGCAAAAAGAAACTTTTAAAACTGATGTATATATTTGAGTATGGATATCGTTGATAGAAAGTAGAGTTTTGTACCAACCAAAAAAATAGCTACAACATCCTAAGAATAAATTGTTGGAAAATGCCCAACCTTCTAAAACTGGCCCGTATCCTCCTTCTCCAAGAATGTTTTGAGGACTAAAATTATCTGTAGCTAACTTCAGTTCATTATTACTGAAGACATTTGGTCTCCCAACCATGTGATAAAGCTCTGTTTTTTCGTTCATTTCACAAGAGAAAAAATAAGAATCGGTCAATTGTCAAATTTGATGTTCCAATTAATCACAAAATAAGAATTAATGTACGAATTACTATACAGATGTATCCGGTACCTTCTTGCTGCCTTGCCACTCTTCTTCTCTTCTGCACCAACAGAAAGATCCCAACTAGGGCCACTAGTCCTAAAACCGAAGCACCAATAGTTATTCCGGCAATTGCACCAGCTTTTCTTTTCTTTTTGGGAACGCCGTTTCTCACAGTAGGAGTAAAGTCTGAAAAAGGAGGTCTCACATATTAAAATTCAGTAAAAAAATGTATTTAGAGGATTCTTGAGAACATTTGAAGCCATTTTTTTCATATATTGGGGGGGCCATACTTGGTGAAACGCTTAATGCTGAGATCATAGGTCCATAGTATCCTTGAGTAGGAATGCAACAAGTGCCCTTGCCAGCCCAAAAGAGATGGATCTCAAGGAAGTTTTTGGACACAGTTGCATTGTATTTCTTATAGACTGCAGTATAAGATTTTCCACCAGCTGTCTTCCTTTTAAGATCACCCTATACAAATGTCAACACAGAAGCAAGAATGCATTTGGTAGAAAGGAGCGAAATTGCAAGGGGATATAATTGTATGAACGATGTACTGGATATGTACATACCTGGAGATATATGTCAAACACTCTCCTTCCAGTGCTTTGCCAAGTCAGATTGTCTGGATAAGCAAACTCTGCAAACTGAAGCTCAACGGAGTAATTTCCATTCTCAAGTCCAATACCATAATATCTCAGAGATGAGGGTGACAACCTTGCAGTCTGGAATAGTTCTGAATCCAGTGCATTATGAAACTGCTCGGAGCTATACATTATATAGCTTGCATTTGGGGCATCATTAAATTTTCCTACATTGCTAACACCCCATCTTGTTTTATCCGTGACATAATATGATGTAGCTCCAAGATTTGTAGGATCGATTTCGTAAAAAGTATTATCTGAGCCCCTCATAGATCTATTGCTTCCAGAGTCAACCGCAAATGAAGAGTTTGCAGTTAAAGGAACGAAGCAGTAAGCTTATTGAACTCCCTTAGATCATGTTCCCAAATCAACTAATACAGATGGTGAACCGTGGAAGTATACATTCTGGAGCACCACGGAAACAAGGAGTATCTTGCTGGAGGCAGTTAAGTCCTGCTGGTAAAATGCTGTGCACAAAATTGAATTCAAGATAAGAAGTTACAAGGAAGTCTTTATTGCAATGGAGCTCTTGATAAGAACCTGTTGTTGCTGCCCCAAAGAACGAAGTTATTTGCCACCAAATTCCTTTAAGAAACAAATATTTAAATTGTCAAGAAATTGGATTAATCCTAATTTGATATCTCTACATATTTTTCCTCCCAATGAAAATATCAGAATGTTCAACTTACAATTGCAAGTTGTCCTGGGTAGCCCAAGAAGGAAATCTTCCTGCTGGAGCCTAAGACTTGTGCTTAGTTCTTTAACGTGATTTTGGTGGTTGAAGTGACAACACGTGCTATGAGACTAATATTTGTATACAAGTGTTTTTGTTCAAGTCCCAAACACCTCAAAGAATGACTCAAAAGTCACAAGAAAAAACCTAAGCCGCCGTCAAATTGCAAGCGAATGCTTTGACTCGACGGTCCTGCTGACCGGCCAGTGAGCCAATTTTTTGGCCTAAAGAATATAAGCAAATGCATGTATCGGACAGTCCAGTGGTACAGCACCGGACAGTCCTGTGCACACAAGGAACCAAGGTAGAGGCTGAAGAATCCGGTGCAAAATTTAAGCACCGGACAGTGGTTCACCACAGGACAAATCCTGTAAAACCAACGTTCGTCGTAGAACGAGGACGATGCATTTCAAAGACCCAGCGCCAGCACACACCGAACCGTCTGGTGGCTCCAACGGTCATATTGTCAGAGCAACGGTCGACTCGAAGATGGAGCAAAGTACACGCACCTGACAATCCGGTGGTGTACCACCATACCGTCCGGCGGTGACGCAGAAAACAGAAGAAGATGCTCCCAACGTCTAGTTTGGAGGTGTGGCCTATAAATACCGCATGGCCAGTCTCCACAATGTTGTTGGTGACTCCTGAGCTCATACTAGTGTTTATACACATTTCCCATGCTCATTTAAAGTGTAGCAATCACATTTGTGAGCCCAACCACCATATGAACAAATAGACACATCCCGGCATAGCGAGAGCTAGTTAGCATCTTGGCTTAGGCCTATTTGTCTAGTATCCGTGTCTGCATGCACGTTTGTCCTTTGTAAGTATGGGGCTTGTAGTCTTGTGAGACCATCCGGAGTGTGGAGTGGCTGCCACCTTACTTGTGAGAGGGAGGAAGGCTCTGCCAAAATTTCCCATAGTGGAGACAACGGGGTAGCTCCGCGAGAAGGACTCAGAAGACCCCAACAGCCCCGACAACCCTCTACCTTGCGTGGGCGAGGCCGTAGTCGCAGACTACGCGAGAAAAGGGCTCGTGTGGGTGTTTACCGAGGATATCCCTAGACCCGACCGGGTTGCTTGACTTTCGAGGAAGTCACTTTGCCATCCTCTACCCTTGCATGGGCGAGACTCGTATTCCTTTGAGGACTATGCGTGAGCAATAACTAGGGGCTGAGACGGCCTGCGGGTCTCCCTGAACCTCAGAAAAAAAAATCTTCGTGTGTCATCGTCGACATCATCATTGGGAGTTTGCATTCTGTATACTAACTCCTTTAGTTTCCGCATTTAATTTTTTGCAATTGTACTTACATTTCTAGACTAGCTTGATATGTTAGTTCCTAGGTGGAACTAGATTGAAAGACTTGGGTACGGTAAAATAGCAACACTTAGCAAAACCATAATGCACATAGCTAGATTTACCTTAGTAGTTGTAGTTTTTAGGAGCCATAATTTATAGAAATCCTAATTCACCCCCCTTAGGCATCGGTCCAACTTTTAAGCATATTGGGTAATTTATATTTAGATTTAATGACGATTTAAATTTATATTTTATAATGGCATGGTGAGTAATTTATATGTAAATTTAGGGGGCATTTAATCCATATTTTATAATAGCATGGTGGGTAATTTTTATCCAAATTTAGGGGTTATTTTAATTCATATTTTTTAATGGCATGGCATGTAATTTTTATATAAATTTAGAGGGTTATTTTGTTTCATATTTCATCACGGCATGGTGGGTAATTTTTATTTAAATTAGGAGGTTATTTAATTTTATCTTTCATAATAGCATGATGTGTAATTTTTATATAAATTTAGGGGGTTATAATTTATGTTTCATAATGGTGTTGTGGGTGATTTATGGCAAATTTATAGATTATTTTAATTTATCTTTCATCATAGCATATTGGATAATTTATATTTAGATTTAAGTTTGATTTTAATTTATGTTTATAATGGCATGGTGAGTAATATATATGTAAATTTAGAGGCTATTTAATCTATATTTTATAATGGCAAGGTGGGTAATTTTTATTCACATTTAGGGGGTTATTTTAATTCGTATTTTGTAATGACATGGTGTGTAATTTTTATATAAATTTAGAGGGTTTTTTATTTCATATTTCATGATAGCAAGGTTGATAATTTTTATATAAATTTAGGGGTTACTTTATTTCATCTTTCATAATGTCATGGCGGGTATTTTTTATATCAATTTATGAGGTTATTTTATTCTATCTTTTGTAATGGCATAGTTGGTAATTTTTTAGAAAATGTAATAGATCTAATGGCTATTATTATTAGAGCTACATGATGAACAGTCAGATGTTTCTGATTTTTGTAAAAATTTCTTGAATTTATCTTTTTTTTTGCGCCTCTGGTGAGAATTATCGTGGAGGTTTGAGAAGGAGCCTCCAATTAGTAATATTAAAATGTGTTTGCTAGTATTAAGTTCTAAATATGCAGAACATAGACTTGAGTACAAACACCAAAGGAGCAATCAAATAGCACAAGAGCAGGCCATAAAAAATAATCTAGAATACCCCATACATCAATCGAAGTAATGCCCGAAGGACAGCAGACCTCCCAAATTTTGTGAGGATCAGACATCCAATCAATCCTATGAGAATTGCATGGACCAGAGACTCAACATATAGTCACCATGTCTAGTCATTTGAGGAAGTATGAAGATTAAAGTCCAGTCAGCTGAACTGATCTCGGCTAATCCACTCCACCGCCAATTATATGTACCATATAGTCACCAAAGAAGAAGACCAAGTCAACGAAAAGATATACTGACTAGATTGTCCGAAGCATGGTCAATTTTATGAAACGAACAATTAATCATTCAAATATGATCATTGAGTCATAGTGATAGTAGTGGTTTTGTGGTACCTCATCTCCCTGTCAATTTAGAAATATCAAGATGCGAAAAAAGTGACAGTCACTGTTGACTAACACAATGTCGGACAAAGGAAGGCTAGTCACTTTTGAGGCTAAGGCTGTCCACACTCGTCGACTGTAAAGGGAATGCAGTTCCCCTTTACAGTCGAGAGGTGCTGCAGCAAGAAACGGTACCCGGTGCGGTACCGTCGCGCGCGCCCCTTCCAGCGCCAAATCCAGCGCGGTACGGCCTCGACGCCATCCTCTCCCTCTCTCCTCCACGTCGGCCGCGCAGCGCCGGAACCAACGACCAGGGTTGGTGCTCGCGCCAGGAAGCAGAGGCGCCCGAGGAGCTCGAGGGCGGCGGTGGAGCTTGAGGCTGGAGCCGAGGACGCCGCCGCCGCGCCTGGAGGACGCCGCTGGGCCCCGATCCGCGCAGTGCTGGGCCGTCAGGCCGGTGCGGCGCCCTAGCCGACGGAGACAAAGAGGAGGAGGTGGGGGAGATGGCCGGCGCGAGCGGAGCAGAGGAGGCGCCGCCTCCCCAGATCTGCGTCTGCGGCCGGCCCGCGTAGATCCGGGCGATCCGGCAGCGAAGCAAGAGGCAACGACAGTGTGGACGCGACGCTTGACCAAGGGGATGAAGGAGCTCGAGGCCGGCGGCGGGGTAGGCTGGAGGCGGTGGCCGGCGGCCGGAGAGGACGAGGAGAGGCCGAGCTAGCCCAGATCCGCTCCGGCGAGGACGAGGAGAGGCGGCGCCGTGCGGGGGAGGCCGACGGTGGCGGGGAGGATCCGCGTCGCGGTGGCGGCCGCCGGTCTTGGACGACGCATACTCCTCCCCACCTCCGACTCCTCTCCCAGCGCGCGCGGCATGGCGGTGAAGGGCGGCGCGGCGGATCTGAGCCGGAGGGAGAGGAGGGGCGTTGCGAGGTGGGCCGGCGGCTGGGCGGAGAGGAAGAGGAGGAGGTGGGCGTGGGGAAGGCTGGGCGCGGGGAGGATAGGGGAGAGAGTGGAGAGAGAAGAGGGAAGGAGAATGGTAGAAATAATAAAATAATGTGGTGGTTGGTATAGAGTGGGAGATATAGATTCGTATGAGCGTAGTAGATTGTTGACTGTATTTTAAAATTGTGATGACTGGACGGAATATTCCATTTTAGAGTGGGTGGATAGGGTGAAACGAGTGTGGACAGCCTAAGTGCGGCTAGGTATTTAAGTGGATTTTAATTATTTAATGGCAAATTATAATTAAATGATGAATGTGTTTATTGAGTTTAAATAATTTTGTTGCTTCTATTTTAGTTCTATATATCATCGGCTATAGGTTCAAATCTAAGACAAACTTTAAATATTATTTTTTACCTCAAATTTTTTTTGTCTTTCCCAAATGCTAAGGAGAAGAAGATGATTGAGTAAAAAAAAAAAGAGGTGATTTTTGGGTTTTATCAACAATTTGCTTGTGAAGGGGACTCCACAAAGTATTCATACGTCAATCAGAACTGACTCTATGAACTTTGGCAACTCTAACTCCAACTTTGATTTTATTAATAACTACGTTTGAGACCCTTTTTGGAATATAACCCTTACACAAGTTTTTTATCAAACAAATTCATAATGGTTCACAGGCAGAAATAAATTGAGTTGTTTGGGTCCTGGAGGATTAATGTGTAGAACTACAAGTATTCAGTAAAACCATATCGAGCAATCCAATTCACTCGTGTCTAGAGAGTGTGACTAAAGTTCTACTTAGTATCAAAAACTTTTGACCTAGAGCTAATACTATACTAGTAGGCAATTACTAGGAATTCAAATGCAGAACTAAATCAAGAAGTAAAGGAGAGAAGAGTGGCAATCTGATTTTTCTAAATTATTGAGGAGTCGCAACGCCGCCCCCCCCCCCCCCACCTCCCTCCCTCATTGGAGCGTACACATAAAGGCCTTGCTCCCCCTTAATCCGCTCAAGGATGAAGTGCTCTCTTGTGGATTTTCTTCTCCACTTTTGAGTGATGAACTCCAAACCATGCACAATGTCCACGCAAGAGTTTTCTTTTTTTTTCTTCTTCCACAGTATGCTAGAACCTCAATAGAGGAAAGACTCATAAGCCGTCTAGGTGATTGCAATCACAAAGAGCAATAGCTTTGGCCTTCGCTTGATCAACCTCGCACAAGAGGGCTTTCTCTCTCTCTCTCTCTCAAGCTTCTCAAACACCCAAAGATCAAATCTAGAAAAGGATAATGAACTTGATGCTTAGGTGACCCATGAATATATATGCGTTGTTTCAGTTATCAAAAGTACCAAATGGTGGCTAAGGGAGCCTTTAAATATGTAGCACTTACGGAGCAGCTATTAAAAAAAAAGTGCTGACTGTTCCTTTATATGTACATTGGATGGTTCGGTGTTCATATCACTGGACAATCTGGTGTGGCTTTGGTCCGTATTGACTGTTGCAGCACTGGGCGGCTTGGTGATTTATCATTGGACGGTCTGGTGCATATAAAACTCCATGACCAGGCGTATATCCACCTGATGGTGCTATGAATATTCAGTGTGCACCAGAAAGTTTCCAAGTCAGCTGGATTTATATACACCTAACGATCCAGTGAATACACACCACAAGACCCGTGTTTGAATTTTTATTGAGTTTGGATACTTGACTTCGATTTGATTCTAAATTGACAGTTGTAGCACTAGATGATTTATTACTCCACAGTACATATAAAACTCCCAAGACCAGGCCAAATGCACTCTGCCTCTTTTTTTGTCGGGTATATTCACTGGACGATGCTGTGAATATTCATCGGATGGTCCAATGCTTATATACGGTGTTGTTTTGACTATGATTTGATACTGAATTTCTTCAAATCTTTTCCTTTAATCTTTAGTAGTGTTACTGAGTTATTTCGAATATCTTTGAGATCTTATGAGTTTGTTTGTCATTTTGATTTTAATAGAGTATCCCAATTTTGTATGAGACCAATGGAGCTACCAACCTCAGCCCCTCATGATAGTACAACCACATACAAAATATCAAAGAATCTTAGGCTAGTTTGGATATAGATATTCGAGTTGGTGGAATTGAATTGGTTCCAATACAAAATCAGAGGTATTGGAATTGGTTTACAATATCAAATCTGTTGTTTAGATATGAAAGAATTGCTGGTCAGAATGTAATTCTACCGATTATGGAGGTGTCAAATATCTACATCCAAATAGGGTGCAAGTGCTTTTCTTTTGACTTTCTAGCACTTAGGACTCATCGATCCTTGACCTTCATGCTAGATAAATGGATTTTTGGCTTATAAATCCATTTTGATTTACGATTCAGTTTGAGGGTCTCCATATATTCATCGATAACCAATGAGCTTTTAGATTTAACTATTCCTTCAAACCATAAACTCGTTAGTAACACGACTAAGGTTGCTATGAGGGGGGGGGGGGGAGGGGGGGGCAACCTGGTGTATGAGCTTCCGCTGGACCCACTTGGGGTCTATTGTACGCAGCATTTTCCTATATTTTTGCAAGAGGTTGTTTCCACGACTTAAACCCGTGACTTCCTGGTCATAAGGCAACAACTTTACCACTGCGCCAAGGCTCCCCTTTCACTATGGTTGTTATTAATCACCAAAAATACTACATGAGGCCATGTTTCTCACTGCTAGCTAGGACACATGGAGTAGCGACTTTTGGCCAACATTCATGTTGAGACAATAATCGGTTTACAGGCTGTTCCTTTGCAATCCACAACCACCACTGGCACTACAAAGTTGTAGTACACGGATTGCAGCAAAGACTTGAAGACAAAGTCGTCATTGCTATTGCTATTATAGTAGAGGAGTACGTTTTGTCTGTTAGACCAAGGTCACCAGAAAGTGCGTTTGTACTGTATACAATACGCAATCATTGCTTTTTCACTATGTGTACGGTGCGCAAACAGTGTTTTCTACACCCATTTCTACTTATGGTGATCATAGTTTTAGATACAGATGTTGATAGTGTAGTAGTCATGTCGTCCCCTTGCCCTTGGTAATTTCGCATCACCGTTATGTCTCTCTGTCCCCCAGTCACAGTCTTGTTTGACGAATTGGATATGGACCGGGCCTGTGACCATTTCATAGTCTGATGGCCTGTTTGGTTTTACACGATCAACCGGCCGGTCCAGATCAAAGATGTGGGGACTGGGGACCGACGTCGTCCACTCCTTTTATTTGTTTTTTTCTGTGCCTGATGACTGAGTCCTAGCAAATACTCCATCCATCTTCGTACACGGAAGACAAAGTCATCATTGCTATTGCTATTATAGTAGAGGAGTACGTTTCCTCTGTTAGACCAAGGTCACCAGAAAGTGCATTTGTACTGTGTACAATACGCAATCATTGCTTTTTCATTCTGTGTACAGTGCGTAAACAGTGTTTTCTACACCCATTTCTACTTCTGGTGATCATAGTCTTAGATACAGATGTTGATAGTGTAGTAGTCATGTCTTCCCCTTGCCCTTGGTAATTTCGCATCACCGTCATGTCTCTCTCTGTCCCCCAGTCACAGTCTTGTTTGACGAATTGGATATGGACCGGGCCTGTGAGCATTTCATAGTCTGATGGTCTGTTTGGTTTTACACGATCAACCGGCCGGTCCAGATCAAAGACGTGGGGACTGGGGACCGACGTCGTCCACTCCCTTTATCTGTTTTTTTTTTTTGTGCCTGATGACTGAGTCCTAGCAAATACTCCATCCATCTTAATTTATAGACCGTTTTATTTTTTGACACCAAATTTATTTTCAAAATATAAGAAAACTTCAAGTCATAGTTAAAGTATATTATATGGTAAATTAAATCACAACAAAAATAAATGCTAATTATGAAATGTTTTGAATAAGACGAGTAAATCAAATCTGGTGTCAAAAAAATTAGAATCATCCGTAAACTGGGACTGGGAGTAGGCTAGTACATGCATGTACCGATCACATGAAGCATCCGAGGTAGTGCAGTCTTCAGCGTATGCCGACATGTCCTGGAGGATTGCATTGAGTGAGAAAATGATGCACGCATGCAGATCGACTTGTACAGGTGGAAATTAAATTTCTGGAATGATGCGTGGTGCGTGGCCAAGTTGCTGCTTTAATAAAAGGCACGCGTCGCACTGCCTGTAATGCGCAAAGCTTTTCAGTGCCTTATCTGCAGAATTTACGTAAACTCGCAACTTACCTTTTAATTAAAAGATTATTTTTGATAAAGAAAGCAATACTATTATCAATGCCAAGAACATACCTAGAACTAGAAGATCGTTAAATGAGGACCGGCAATATTTATGGAGAAATTGAGAACACATAGATTATTGTTTGTTCGGTTGACAAATAATGGAGCGGATTGTTCTAAATTTGCCGCTGTTTGGTTCGGTCGTTCTACATGCAGTGTGACTTGATAAAATGTAAATCAGTAGTAGAAATTAGTACTAGTACTCTCTGTCCTATTATTTTATAGGTTGTTTGATTTATTTGGCACCAAGTTTATTAACTCATCATGTTCAAATTATTTGCAAAAATATAGAAAAATCCAATTCTTAGTTAAACTATATTATATTATTCAATGCTAAATTAAAGCATAATGAAAATAAATAATAATTATGGTTTTTTAAATAATACGAGCAAGTCGAACTTAGTTCAAAAAAATCAAACGATCTATAAATTGGAACAATATTAATTATGCCATGCCATATATCTGATCTGAAACAATTGTGAAACTAACGTTCCGCTGAAGATAAAAGATCTTAATGTCATTACTTTTTTCCCATCCAAACGCTCGTGGTCCATACCATACCGCTCTCATTGAACATTGGAAGCCTGTCTACTTCTTCCTCAGCAGCGCCTATCGCCTGATAATGGCCGGGTCGATTGAGGTCTTGAGAGCTCAGCAGGAGGCCAGGTCTCAATGTGCGCGCGTGAGACGACCGACGACGACGACTCTGCTCAGTCTGCTGCCACGTCCTTGTTCGGTTACCAAGTGGACTTTTTTTCATGCCCTTGCGTCCGCAAGGTTGGTGCCATTCATTCTAGTTGTGTCAAGATTTGTGCAATAAGCAAGAGGTAGGTGAAAAAGATCATGATTATTTCTAGAAGAATCATACATTGAGATTCATGTAGCAATGCGTGAATTGAGGGCTTGGATGGGCCGTGTTGACACAACCACAAATGCATGCGGTCTTGTCTTTGTACTCTTCTTCCTCCCTCCTCCCCTTGCTATCATTGCATAAATCAAGCATAGAGCTGCATCAATCACACGATACTGACACACCATACATCTAGTAATCAATCACACGAATACTACCATAGCATACATTGATACATCTAAGTCATCAAATAAAAGAGCATCTAAAGGGTATACTGCTTTATCAATCAAACAAAACACTAGCATATACATACATGCATCATAAAAAGGAGATTAAAAAATGTAAATCTTGCACATCATTCTGTTTGCCACAGTTCACATGACATAGTCCGACTATGTAGGAAGACTTTCCGTTACGACCAAACCCAACAAGCAGCATGCAATTATCACCTTCCCTCCTCAATAACGCCAGTCATTGCCGGTGATGGGGTGAGCGGCGCAAGTGCAATCGTCTCCCTCTGCACGCTGAACTCGCCGGTAGTGTCACCAGATTAGTCGCTGCTGGTAACGTAGCTGGTGTTCCCTCCCCTTCGCTGCCACTCAGTGATGTAGCTTGGCTTGGTCACCACCTCAGCCATCTCAATGTCTCCAGTGAGCATCTTCACGACCCTCGACATTGGTGGTCGCTGGTGGGGTGAACCCTGTGTGCAGAGAAGCGCGATACCGATGACCCTGAGTGCCTCTTCACTGTCAAACTCTTCAACCCTTGGGTCCAAGATGCCAAGTGCTTGGCCTCTTTCGTACAGCTCCCAGACCTGAAAACCATAGCAAAGTTATGAGCAGAATTCTTAAGTGATCAGTATGTTTACTGGAATGGACTAATGTTTTTTTTTTTGTTGGGGGGGAGGGGTTAAGGTTTTTAATCATCTTACCCACTCAAAGAGATAGATCTTGTCTTCTTCCATGGAATTGTCAGTGTTTGATCGACCTGCAATAGTCTCCAATGCCACCACCCCAAAGGCAAAAACGTCTGCCTTTTCAGTCAGATGGCCTCTCATGGCATACTCAGGCGCCAGGTAGCCACTTGACAACAGACAAGCAGGTGCAATCAGATCAGGATTCACATCTACATCAATAACGCAGGCAAAAGGGCGAAATGCACTTACAATGTGCCAGCAATTTTCGTGCTGACATGAGTCTTCTTCTCATCAAACAGCTTTGCAAGCCCAAAATCAGAGATCTTGGGGGTAAGCTCAGTGTCAAGTAAAACATTGCTAGCCTTGATATCCCTATGCACGATGCGCACACTGGACTCCTCGTGAAGATAGGTGAGGCCTCTTGCAATACCTAAAATTATATCAAAGCGTGTCGGCCAGTCGAGGCGCAAGCCACTGTCCCCTGTATATTCAGAAACAAAACCTTGAGAAATTTGGTTAGCAGATATGTGGTGGTGGTGGTGGTGAGCAGAAGAAGTGAGCGCACCAAAGAGTGCTCGATCAAGGCTTCCGTTCTCGTGGAACTCATAGACCAACAGAGGGGTGTTACTGTCAATGCAACAGCCGTATAGTTTCACAAGATTGCGGTGTTGCACAGCAGAAATTGTGGCCACTTCTGTCATGAACTGGCTTTTCCCCTGATGTGACGTTTGAGAAAGTTGCTTCACAGCTATTACCCTCCCATCAGGCAGTTTACCCTGCAAAAAAAAAAACTTAACTTATATATGTGATTGATCATATGGGTTTCAAGAAATATGCATTTGTTACCAACTTCTACAAAAAAAATGTTTTGTTATTTCACAAGAGTAGATTGTAGGTTAGATGGCAACCTTATATACTGGCCCATAGCCACCTTCTCCAAGAATATTATGGGAACTGAAATTGTCTGTAGCTAACTTCAGTTCAGCATTGCTGAATACATTTGGTCTTCCGACCATGTTATAAAGCTCTGTTTAATGTGTTTCATTTCACATGAGAAAGAATCAGCATCAAACAATTTTAAGATTTGATGACTAAATTGCTGTATAAACGTATTTTATACCTTCTTGCTGCTGTGCCACTCTTCTTCTCTTCTGTACCAACATAAAGACTCCGGCTAAGACTGCTAACACTAAAACAGAAGCACCAAGCACTATTCCAGCAATTGCACCTGCTTTACTTTTCTTTTTGGGAACACCATTTCGCACAGAAGGGGTAAAATCTGAAAAAGGGGCGTTTGATATATTAGCATCCAATAAAATCCTTATTTCGAGTTAATCTTATGTATAGATTGGCACAAAGTGGCAGAGAGTACTTGGTGTCACACTTAATGCTGAGATCATCGGTCCATAGTACCCTTGGGTTGGAATAAAACAAGTTCCCTTGCCTGCCCAGAAGAGATGGATCTCAAGGAAATTTTTGGACACAGTTGCATTGTATTTCTTGTATACTGCAAGATATGATCCACCAGCCGTCTTCCTTATGTCAAAGTTCTTCTCTTTAAGATCACCCTGTACAAATGTGAAGTAAGATAACAAAGTCTTTGGGCTAGAAAGCATCAAAACTCATATTCTATGATGCACCATATATGCACCTGGACATATATGTCGAAAACTCTCCTTCCAGTGCTTTGCCAGGTGGGTGACTCTGGATAAGCAAATTCTGCAAACTGAAGATGAACAGTGTAATTTCCGTTCTCAAGTCCAATACCATAGTATCTCAGAGATGATGGTGACATCCTAGCTGTCTGAAACAATTCTGAATCCAGTGCAGTCTGAAACTGCTGGGGGCTATATATTATGTAACTTCCATTTGGGGCCTCGTTAAATTTTCCTACGTTGCTAACACCCCATCTAGTTTGACCAGTGACATAATATGATGCTGCTCCAATGTTTGTAGGATCAGTTTCATAAAAAGTATTATCTGAGCCCCTCATAGATCTGTTACTGCCACAGTCTACCGCAAAGGAAGAATCTGCAGTTAAGAATTGATTTACAAAATATTAACCATGTTGAATCGCTGAGATCATGTCAACTCCTGAAGATGGTAAAGTGAGAAACATACATTCTGGAGCACCAAGGAAACAAGGAGTATCTTGCTGCAGACAGTTTAAGCCTGAAGGTAGAATACTGCAAACATAAATTAATTCAAAATTAGAAGTTAACAGCTCTTAACTAAAAATAAAAATCAGATATATTTTCGGTGGTTGGAAAGGTACCAACTGGTACCAGAAAATACCACTACTTTTTTTTAAATTATTAGAGGCCCTTATGTACTTTGTAGAATTAAAAAAATAAAAAATATGAGCACCGATCCCACCATTTTTGGTACCGGACTATACTATTTTGTACCATCTGGTACCGGTACCGTGGTACCGCCTATTTCTAAATCGTTAAATGTTCTCTGATGGATGGCCACTGTTTTCTCCAACCACCGATATAACAAAATTTAAAGAGTACCTGTTGTTGCTCCCCCCAAGAACGAACTTGTTTGCCACCAAATTCCTTTTTAAAAAATATTCAACTTGTCAAACAACAGAGTGATGCAACCTTGCGTATATCTATACTTTTCCTTTTACGTGCATGGAAACTTTGGTACTTTCAACTTACAATTGCAAATTATTTTGGGTAGCCCAAGAAGGAAAGCTACCAGAGAGCTGGTTGTATGAAAAATCTCTGCCAAAAAGAGGTTAGAAATTACTATAGATGAAATGAATAAACAATTTTAGCAATAAAAAAAAAGAGAGAGAATTGTGTTGGACTGCACTGAAATTTCCTGACGTACAAATTGTTTAGTGAAGGGCTTTTAACATCAGGCAGACTTCCTGAAAGGCTATTATTTCCAAGAAACCTGAGTTTGGTAAAATTCACGACAGACAAAACATAAAAGTATCAGAAAGAGGTCAATTTTACTGTGAAGATGATATCTTAAAATTCCTTACAAGAATCCAATCTTGTCCAAATTCAGGATGGATTGTGGAATTTGGCCGGTAATATTGTTAAAGCTCAAGTCCCTGCACCATTAGAGACAAATATTACTTGGAAAGACCTTCTAATAGAGTTTTGTGAGAGGAAAGCAATATCAACCGATATTGGTACTATGTAATATAACGAAATACTTACAGTAAGGTTAGCCCTGGTAGATTAGAAAAATTTACTGTTGCTAGATTATCAGATATCCTGCAATTCCTCAATATTCTGTAGAAAGATATGCAATGTTAGTACCTTACTACATTGCCAAAATATGGAACTGTGCATTTAGAGTGAAAATCATGTAGCATACAGGACATTCAAAGATGTCAAGTTACTGATAAAGGACAGTGAAGAGCTGCCATTTACAATATCACCAATCCGTCTGCACATGAAGTACTTCAAAAAAATCAATCTCCATAACAAGCTTGATATTGTCAACTATCAAAGGAAACAGGTCAAGAAAGACCAAGTACTTACAAGCTTGTCACCTTGGTTAGATTGGAAAAACTCTCCGGAATTGGACCTTCAAAAGAATTTCCTTGGAACCTCCTACATGTTCATAAATTTTGATCCCAATAAGCCAAGTGCTGGACAATTCATTTGTCATTGGAACATAATAAAAACTGAGCTCAAAGTGTCGATTTTGTTTGAACCAGTTTGCTCAGAATGCATGGATCGGAAGTTTGTTACATTTCTATTAGGAGTGAAAAGCGAAATAGTTATTGTGCTCATGAATAAGGAATGAGCATATGCACAAAAGTTCTATTGGACAATTTCCAAAAATCCTGATTCAGAAAAAGTTGTGCCAAATGATCATGCAAAGTAATTAATAGTAGTCTTACAAATCTTCCAAGTTAGTCAAGCCCCCAATAAAATCAGGTATTTTTCCTGTGAAATCATTGTCCGACGCCCATCTGCATTCATAAGAAAATATATTACGCTAAGGGCGTGATATCACATCAGACATAAAAAAATGTTGATGTGTTATATTGAGCATACAGGATCTGCAAGTTCTTAAGTTTTGAGAATGTCGAAGGGAAGGGACCACTGAAGCCAGAGCTATCAAAATATCTGCAGAAATCATTGACTAAAATTTAGTTGATTAAACAGAGAAGCTTTGGCAGTCGAAAAGATGCAATTTTACATTTGCTCCAGCTTGGCCAAGTTCCCCAGTTCAGAAGGAAGTTCACCAGTAAAATTGTTCATGCTAATGCCCCTGAGATAAAAGGTAAAATGGTTCAGATACGCACGTAGTGCTATTTAGGAGAAAAGAGGCATTTGTTGTTTGATGAGCCATATTATGAGATAAAAGGCTTAAATAATTATTATTTGAAAGTCGAATAGCCATGCAAGATTAGCAGGTTTTATGTAGAATGTAATAGCTAAAGTAAACAATGAAAGAGATCTTACAATGACATCAGACTAGTAAGATTCCCAAGCTCCTTTGGAAGTGTTCCCGACAGTGGATTGAAAGCCAGAGATCTTGTAATATATATATATTTTTTAAAAGATGGTTAAGATAAAACACTAGCTACTAAATGGTGCACAATCCGAATCCTGATTTTATTTCTTACAGGTACTGCATTGGAAATTTTCCAATGAATGATGGCACGGGGCCTGTCAAATAATTCTGCTTCAGGTTCCTGATACACCACGAAAGCCATCAAACCAATTAGCCAAATAAAGAATACCTGATGACCACTATTCACAATTATCGACAGTGGTTTATTCACACACAGGAAAAAAAAGAAAGGAAATCAGGTTCAAAACAGAACAGGTACAAGTCAGATGCCATACAGATTATTGAGATAGGTGAAGTTCTGCAGCTCGTCTGGTATCTGACCGACAACATTCAAGGCGATGACTTTGCTGCAGAAAAACAAACAACATGTGAGAAGAGGATCCTCATATACTATATACAGTATTAGAGTTGTAATAAAAGTAGCAAGAACAAAGCATCTTTGCATGCTTCTCTGTAGCAAACGGGAAATCCTGACAGCCTCCAGAATCAAACCAAAAGGACTTAACCTCAGATCGACGCAGCGTTTGGTCGAGCAGGTGGCTAGCAGCAGCTTTGGGAAGGCAGAGAGGGGAAGGCTCACAGCTTGATGATGTGGCAGACGGTGTTGTTGTTGTAGGAACAGTCGCACTTGATGGCGGGGTTGATGTTTGGGTTGTTGTCGACGTCGGTGGTGTCGACGGCGACGCCGCTGCAGGGCTCGCCGCTGATGTTCCACGCCGGCGACGCGCGCAGGCCCCATCGCCCCAGGATCGTGTTCAGCGCCGCCACTGCAAGGTTTCACGAAAAATACACGCAGGTGTGCTTATCCAAGATTGGATGAAATCAACCCACCAAAAGAGAGACAGATATATCGAGCACCCCCACAATGATGTCACCGATCGATCACCGTATGAATCTGCTACACTCAAAATGACGACGGGACGGTGGATGTATGAAATTCATGTGTGGTTTCTGTAGTAAACATATATATGGGATCTCCATGCATGTCCGAAACTGGGACTAGCAGAGGATGCAGAAATCCCACGTGTGGCTGCCAGTACACTGAAACTGAACTGCCTTCTTCTCGGAGAGACGGACACATGCACCGAGACTTTTAACGTACCTTCAACTGGGTCAGTTCGTGCTGCAGTTTGCTGAGCTCGAGCAGCTGCCACCCATGAGCACGCAAGCAGGAGCCACAGGACGACCAGTCGGCCATTGCTGCGGCACCAGCTGCCGTCGCCAGTGGTCGTCGTCATCTCGCACGCCCTCGTCTCTCTGAGTGGTGAGTGCTGCCTTCAAAGCAAACTAATTCAATGGCCCGGAGCTAGAAATTAAGAAGGCCTCGTCGTCGTCGTCGTTGTTTATAGACCAAAAACGCATAAATTAAGACTTAGGGAGTGGGGATAGAGAGTCCCATTGGACTCAGCCTTAATAAACGAAACGCCCGAAGCATAATTTATGACATGATATCAACCCTGGTAGGTGGAGACCGAGTCTGTCTCAATATGAACAACACCACATAGATATACTCCTTTGATTTAAGCCGGGTGGAGCATAAAAGTCACCCGCTTGCTTCTCCTGAGATTGACAGATGACAAGTAGTACAAAGCAGTGCGTACATATTGCAACAAGCAATTCAAACAAAAAATTTTGAGCGTCCTTGCTCTTCCATCTTCAATTGTCATTGACATTATTAGCTACTGCATGGTAGAGATGCTGCATACGTGCACTGAATGCGATGCAAAGAGAAGAAAGACAAAAAAAAAAGATCTACTTGTGCTCAACGCGATCATAATAAGTCAGTAGGGCGATTTAGAATTGGCCAAGAAGGCTTGCGCCACTGTGTGATCTTGACCAAGACTTGCACTGTATATTTATGTAGAGTGTACAAAACTACAAAAGGAACAAAGAAGTCCACCAATTAATAAAGCGTGAGATATTTATATATGCTACCACCAAATGCCAATTGATGCATGCATTGCTTAGAAATACGTTAGACGCATCAGTAGTTCACCGACACTACAGGAAACTCGAGTATTTTTTTCCAAATTGATTTTGTCGGCTAGGAACTGCTTAATTTTCATCGGCTGGAGTTGGCCGTCAGGTGGCTCGGCTGAAGAAATAAAGCGTCTCGATGACAGTTTTTTCATCATTTTTGTCTTTTAGTTGTTCTCACCTCATTTTGTATATATATATACGGTATTTTCCTGGAATTAACGAGAAAGAAAATATCAATCAAGTAATTTTCTTTCCTTTTAATTGATTCTGTTTTTTCTTTCCTCATTTCTATTGTCCGACCAATCATCTCATGAGCACGCGCTATACATGGGTGTTGATTGTATCCTGCAGTTGGAAATTTCATACTAGGTGGAGGCTGGACTCCTGGACCGCTACGCAGGGTGCTGTGTGGAGTGTGGCCCTGTGAGCGAAGTACGAGAGAAATGGGGGCCACAGCCCACATCTACATGGCGGCGGTCCAAAAGAGCAAAAATGAAAAAAAGACAGCGACCACGATGGGACTCGAACCCACAATCTCCCGCTCCGGAGGCGAGCGCCTTATCCATTAGGCCACGCGGTCATCTTCTTCACGCAGAAGCCTCTATTTATTGAAATTGTATGCCAACCGCTCTCGAGGACGTCACCACTCTATGTCACGGCCATGCCCATGCATATGTGGTTTCGGGTGACCAACGCATTTGAGGGGCATGCATGAAGATGGGACGCGACCGGACGCGCTCTCTAGCTGTGCCATATACAGGGTGGATCCAGCACCAGAGTGGCCGAGGCTCTGGACCCTGCTAATCTGGCGCGGACAATTGAGCACCTCCTACCTAAGCCTCCAATACAATTTATGGAAAGGAGAAGAGAAAAATAGAGGTAGAAATAAAGAAAATATGAAAACTACCGTATACCATTTTTCCCGACCGTTATCCGTATTGAACAGGAAAATCCAAAATCCAGTTGAAAGCAGTTCGACAAGGGCAGGAATAGGAACGGAAACAGTACGACTCTTTTCCTGACCATTTTGCCGGTTCCTGTATTTTCTACGGGATTACCGTATTTTCTCCTGTATATTTTCTGTTTAGTACTGTGCTAAGCCAGCACTGCGCTACACTCTGCTATCCCACGCAGTCTTATTTGTAGCTCACCTAAGCACTGGCCATTAAATCACTCGCGAGGTGGGATTAATGCCCTGCGCTACATGCTGCTGCTGGGGTGCTAGTGCTACCGGCATGCACGCACATGGGCCACGGCCCGTTTGCTGTTGCAAGCTTTACCAACCAGCGCTGCACTACCGGCATGCACGCACATGGGCCACGGTCCGTTTGCTGTTGCAAGCTTTACCAACCAGCGCTGCAGAAACCTACAGCGCACGAGCGACCATCTGGTATTTGATTCATTTGTTGCATTTCTTATTTCCGCTTTTATTTTGAAGTATTTTATGACAACTGAAAAATAATAGTCAATGCTATATTTTCTATGGGTAAATGGATGTGATACGACAAAAACAAGTACTGTATGTACGAAACACATCCAGAGATAAATGTCACATGCCATTATTTTTTATGGCTAGGTCATTGATCTTCCCGATTTGAATCATCGTCTTCCGACCGTAATCGACATGTTCCCGATCGAATTGTTTCGTTTCCGTTATCCCGCATTTCCGATTTCATTTTCCCGACTGGCTTTCCCGTTCCTGATTCCGGATATAAATATGAAAACAAAAGTGGTTAGAGGGTTTTCCCGACCGTTCCCGACCGTTTTCATCCCTAGCTGCATGCATGACTCTTGGTCTCTCACACTTCGCAGCCTGCCTTGCTTCCAGCCGGTCTATATATAGGGTCCGTTTGGTTGAAGAGCGAGGTGGGATGGAATGGCTCCATTCCGTGTTTGGTTGAAGATCGAATGGAGCGGCTCTATTTCTGTATTTGGTTGGAGGGGTGGAAATGAAATGGTTCTAACTCTATATTTAACACCGTTAACTGTGGGGCCTACATGCGCCGCCACGAGCTCTGTCCGCCTCGGCTCGTCAGGGTACGCAGCCCTGGCCGGTTCAGCCTGGCCCTGCCTCGCCGGAGGATGCAGCCTTGCCCCGCCTCACCGGAGGACGCAGCCCCGCCCTGCCTCGTCGGAGTTGACCAGGTATAGGATGAGAGATGAGAGATATGGAGGCCAACACCGTGCAGGTGGGATGTACCCGTCCGGCCAATTTTTGGGAGCATAGACATCCCGAATCGAGGAATATTTGCTCAAGTAGGATGGATCCGCTCCTATCACATCCTAGGTTCTCGAAACCAAACGCGGGATGGAATGGCTCCGTCCCATCCAGCTCCTGAACCAAACACGTCCATGTTCAGAGCATCATCGTCTCTCTGGTAATGGTAGCACCCCCTGCCGTCTATATGCATCCACTAGTTTACAAGCAAGAAATTAAGCTGATGTAAGGCTAAGGTCACAACGTGTATTTAGACATACAAAACAACATAGACGTATTGCAGAGGCAGTATCATGCATAGAGTGAAGTTTGAAAAATAAAGTTAAGTAGAGATGATGGTGGCAGAGCATGGGCAGCACCGTATTGCAGATGCAGTATCATGCATAAAGTTTGAAATGAAAAGTGAAGCAGAGATGATGGTGTCACAGCATGGGCAGCACCTAGGCTGCGGTGTCCCAGCGCGTTGTACCGAGCGCAGCGATGGAGCTCAACCCACGTTCAGGGGCAGAGCTGCAGCATGTCCACCGTGGGTGCCATGCGCCACTAGCTCTCAAAATTTGTCAAATCAGCTTTAAAACCTAATTTTTCACCATATAAGTAGTACATCACACATCTATTCACCACAAGGCATTAACACCCTCGTCTCATGTTGACTACTCTAGCTTCGCCGCCGCCCACGTTTTACATTTTTAAACCCTTTTAAATAAATATTGTTTTACCAATCTTTTGATAAAAAAATAATCTTTTGGTGGTTCTACTAGACCGTGCCAGAATATAACGTGGCAGAGCCACATGCCACTCTAGTAAACTGTGGCGGAAGATGAGAAGAGCGAGCGATAGGGAGAGAAGAGCGAATAGGAGAAATAAATAAAACCATATTTATGACGTTTTGAAAACATCATATAAGGGCCCATCTCTTGTAGTACATCACAAGGCAACCATACAGATATATGGTAGGTTGCATATATAGACTGACCATATGCATGATCACAAACGTATATATATGGTCGATCGTCCTGCCGACGAACCTACTTCATTCCATGCATCAATGCATGATTACCAGGGGCACACACACGAATATACAGAGATCTTCGTTTATTCTTCCCGCGGCGACGACGACGAGGCTATATATATATATATATATATATATATATATATATATAGAGAGAGAGAGAGAGAGAGAGAGAGAGAGAGAGAGAGAGAGAGAGAGCTGAGCTAGCAAAGCAAGCTAGCCGATGATGGGGATCTGAGCGACCATGCCGCTGTCGTCTATGAAGACGCGGACGCGCCTGGGGTTGAAGTCCGGCGTGAGCGGCGCGCCCGGCGGCAGCACCTCCACCGCGACGTCCGGCCTGTCTCGCTGTATCTGCATCACCGCCGCGGTCGCCGGCGTGCCCAGGAGCTCCGGCCACAGAACCTTCAGACCGGCCGACCCGCTCATCTCCTCTCTGGAGGTTTAATTAATATTTGCGATCTAATGCTCAGGTTCCGTTCATTAGTCGTAGCAGCCTAAGTAGTGTTGCATAGTAGTACTACGTACGTATTTGTAGTTGTAGGTGACTACTAAATGGTAATAAACGTGTGCGCAGCAGTGACGACGGAGTCTGCGACAGCAATGACGAACGCCTGCCTTTGCTACCATCGCTGCCTAATGAATCTGTCGGGAAATATATATACACATTAATATCACAAGGGCGGTTCGTACGTGTTTGCCGATACACGGGAGCGAATGGGTTAACTTGTTTAATTATTGTTTGCTTCATCATCGTGAATCTCATCTATCCTCCCAACAAATGGCACCGGCCGGGATGGGCGCGCTCCATATATAGGAGTACGTGTATAAACATATCGAGCGCATATACGATCGAAGCAATATAATGGCAAGCTGCACGTATGCATTCTGCGTTTTCATTGTTACTACGTATAAAGGTTATTGATCAATCATATTGGTGTACGTATCCACTGTGGTAAGATGGAAGTCACCAAAGTGTATATATATGGACCCATATAAAAGTATATACACAATATAGTGAATTTGAATATATATAGATAATGAAATGCATATAGCCTGAAAAATGAATTTCAAAATTTGTGTTCAAATCACGTTCGAAAAATAAATTCAAAACTCCATTTGAAAATGTTTGGAAAATGGTTTGAACAAAACAGGAAAAATAAAAAGGACCAACTTCTTCTTTCTTCCTCTCTTTCACTCAAATCGGTCCACCTCCCTCGCCGGCCCATTTCCCTGCTCAGCCCAGCAGCAGCCCGCAGCAGCCTCCTCTCACTGACACGCGGGACCCGCATGTCAGGCCCTTCCCCTACCTCCGGCAGCCAGCCTGCTCACCTCCTCGTTTCCCCTTCCACTGATTGGAGAGCGAAATACCACTCAAATCCACCGTTTCTCTCCAATTAATTGCGCAACGAGCCACCTACGTCCCTCCTCCATCTAATCCCGTCCTTAATTCCTTCAATTACACAGTGAAACTGCTCCTTTAAGCTCCATGGCGGCCGACACTTTGCTCCACGCGAACCGGTTGATTTTCCCTCTCCCCGTGCTATAAAAGGCCTCCTACACCTCCCTGCGTCTCTTTTGATATTTTCCCACATGCACCTAATTTCGGCTCAGGTTGATTCCAATCGCCGCCGCCGCGAGCTTCTCTCGCCTCCACCGCAAGCCGCCGTCGCGCCGCCTCTCCGCTCACCAACCGGCATCAAGAGCACCTCCAACGAGTTCGCGGGATTATCCTCTCTCCGCCAAGCCTTTCCGCGCTCGAAACAGGCCACCAGAAGCCAAGAACGGACGAGCTCCGGCGAGCTCTGCCACCCGTCTCCGTCCTCTGGCGAGCTGCAGCCAGCAGCTCCTGTTTCTTTCGTCCAAAATTCCGAAATTATATATTTACAGTTCTGCCACTCAAATTCAAAACGTTATATCTTTCTCGTTTTAACTCCGTTTTGGGCGATTCTTTCGCTCACGGATTCATATCGATGAGCTCTACCTGTTAGAGGATGTTTTAAAATATTTTGAATATGTTTGGTGTACTGTTTTTATGCTTTTGTATGTGATGCTTTGTTTCAGTTGTGTACGTTGGTGCGATGAACGCGGTTCTTTGAGAAAAAGAGCTTTGGAACTTTGTAATCAGACAAGTGTCCTTGATCATATTTTTAAATACCAATTTTTATTTATAGAGTAGTTAGATAGTATGCATGCTAGTCATAATCTTGAATCCTTTGGTAGGGTTTACTAGTATCGTTCCTTGAAACCTGGGTTTTGTTGGTTTGGGTAGATGATGCTTAGTCCTGCAGTCTGGTTTGGGTTGGGTATAATAATCATTGTAATATCGATCTGGTTAATGTTGTGATCTTGGATCGTGAGATGTGGAATCTCGGTAATATGTGTTGGTGTTGAAAACCCGGGCAGGATGGAAGGAATGGTACGATGTTTCGTTGATTTTGATATATGATGTTTCTGGGTTGGTGCAAGTTCCTGTCTTGGGTTTAAGGACCGTATTTTAGGAGCTGTGTCTTCCTGGCTTAACAACGCAACCATGAGACCTACATGGGCTATGGGCTTGGTCAAGATTTAACGGTTCCGGTCTTAATTGCACCGTGGCGGTTTGAGTGGCACAAGAGGGGGCCCCTGGGGTCTGCAGACTTATGTACGGAGGGCGAAACCTTAGTGGGTACAAGGCGGGCCGGATAAAGTTATTTGGAGACTTCGTTGTGTGACTCCGGCCAGACACCTAAGGTAGTGTATGGCGAAAAGGAAAAACACTGCCTGTGGTGAAAGTGTGCAACCTCTCAAGAGTGTAAAACTAATATATCAGCCGTGCTCATGGTCAAGAGCGGCCATAGACTCCTTCTAATTAGTTGGTTTAGGTAGCATTTGGTTACTTGAATAAAAATGGATGGTATGAATCATCGTGGATGGATGGAGGGTGGATGTATGATTCTAGATGGAATGGTTCACATTGATTGTTTGGTTGGATATATAGGACTGTACATGTTTCTTGTTTGGTTAGCTGTATGGGATGGTATGAGTTGGTACTGGATCTTGTTTGATAGGTTGCACCCACCGTTCGCCTAAACGGCCGTTTAGCCCGTTTAAACACCGTTTAAATGCTAAACAGTGGCTGGATGTTTCCGTTTAATTGGCCATTTACACCGTTTAAACCCGTTTAAACGGCCGTTTAGCACCGAATAATGGCTAAACAGTAGGTGACCGACTGTTTACCGTTTACCGTTTAGGCTAACACTGGTTGCACCGGTCCATCCAAGATTTTTTTTCAGTGAAGCATGTATTCACATAATATTACGATTCACACTATCTACTAATAAAATAAGACGAAACCATTTATTAAAAATATATACCACAAAGGGACTTTCTCTAGGTTCCATAGTCCATACAGACCAAAGTGACGCTAGTACATTGCTAGACTACCATGATACCATACAGTCCTTCCATAAGACCACCATACAGACCACTGTGCTACAACAAAATACAACTCAATTCTAGGCTCCATACTGACCAGAGCCACACTGCTACATTGTTAGCCCACCACAGTGAAGACCAAACTACCATACAGACCAGACCATTGTGCTAAAATAGTACTAAACTCTAGGCTTCATACAGACCAGAACCACACTACTACATTGTTAGACCACCAGACCATAATATCATACAGTTTCAACCATCCATCAACCACCGTAGTGAGCAGACCAAAATACTACATCATCAGCACACCTACATTAGTTCTGGCATGTGATCCTTGATGTACCTAGCCACCCATATCATTTTGCTAGAAATTAAAGGCAGTGCATAAAACGCCCTTGCAAGTGGAGGATTATCACAAAGATAAGCATAGTAGTGCTCAAGATATGCCTCATCAAACCCTGGGATGCTTTTCAACTCTTCATACAAACCTTTTGGAACAGCAAGTTCAGGTTCGGCAAGCTTGTCTATAGATGCAGAAAGTTCTCCAAGGCTCTTACTTATCATCACAATCAACTCATCCTCAGTAGCTAACCTCTGTTTCTTTGAAGGTGGTTGTTTAGTACCTGTATATTCTGCACCATTGTTAAATGGCTGTGTTCCACCATCAGCATCATGCAATTCAGTTGGTTCACTGGATGTAATTTTGGGTGCAATATCCATTTCAGTCACCTCACAAACAAGTGGATCATTTGCTCCTTTAGCATATGCACCAGTTGCCAAACTATTGCAAAAAATGGTGGCCATCTCATGATAGTGCTCAATAGGAGTGTTCAGGTAGTTGGCATCTTCACGATGGTCCTACAAATATAAAACCATATCATGTTAGGAATATATGTTGAACTTATAGTTGCAATAATTAAAACATAACAATATTATAGTTACTTGCCTTGATATGATTATTGCAATGCTCAGGATCAAGACTAATCATGCAATTTTGTTCATCCCAAAGTGCTCCACTCAAGTTCTTGAGCTTTTCAACCTTTGCATAAATCCTTTTCCACTTCCTAAGATGATTACCAACCTGTGTGCCGGTGCGCTGGACACCCAAGTTCTCAAACAAAGCTCTAGCACAGTTGTTAAGATGAACTTGCTTGAATCCAGTCGAGGTTTTGGTTCCACTAGCAACTAGGTCAGCCAAGAATTTAAGCACAAAGGTAGACATCGCGTTGGTCCAATGGACCTGTTCTGCACCACCATTGGCTTCTAGGTTGTCTGCATGTTGCTCCAAGTCCATGGTCTATCAAGTACATAAATATGACACAAGCGATAGCAAGACTGTTAGAACACCCAGTAGGGAAAAATTTGCAAGGATGTAGTAAATTCAACATAAAACAGAAGTCTAATTAACAAAAAGCCAAGGTCTGAAAATCACAGGTGATAATACAAAAGATTTGTTCATACAAGTGACAATTCAAAACATTGACAGTACAGTCAACACAATGTCCATGCCACTCATGGTTCAGTATTTACATAGAACGCACTACATACTAGTAGTTGAAATGGTTTTGACGATCTGCCCACATTCTCTCAGCAATCATTTGTCTTTTCTCTACCATTAGCCTGTGGTCGTTTGCTTGTTCGCGTGCTGTCCTGCGTGGGTTTGGTGTCCAATTGTTCTCCGGTACAATGAAACGATCAGCCCCATGACAAAGAACCCAATTGTGAAGGATGCAACAAGCTATCACAATATCAACTTGAGTAGGAAAAGGGAAGAACGGGTTGGCATCATCAAGAATTTTGAACCTCCTCTTTAATGATCCGAAGGCACGCTCAACAGTAACGCGGAGAGATGAATGCCTAAGATTGAATAGTTCCTTCTCATTTTGCACAGGGTTGCTACCCCACTCATTTAAGTGGTACCAAACACCACGAAACGGAGGCATAAACCCAGGCTTCGCTCCATAACCCGCATCAACTAGATAGAATTTTCTTAACATAATACCACACTTTAATTAGATTGATTTTAATTTTATTATTATAAAAGGTTGCTAACGTTTAAAATACTTTAGTTTTTTACCTTCTGGTACTCGTAGACCATTCACTCTCTCTAATGCATCCGCTAATACCACAGCATCATGTGCTGTTCCCTCCCATCCAGCCAGAACATATGTGAATTTCAAATCAAAATCTACAGCTGCCATCACATTCTGTGTTGCAAATGACTTTCTACCACGAAAGGCTGCCTCCATAGACTTACTAACAGATGCTCGTATATGTGTCCCATCATTGCTCCAATACAATCGTATACGGTCGATGTGTTGGAAAACAAATTAGTAACCATATTTTTTTTTTGATAACATATATCTACGAAACAATTGGGATTGTCATACCTTAAAGTATGGATCCCATCTTGGATTTCCTGCAATTTTAGCCGGAGTTTCCAAAGCAGGCGGCCGAATAAACTCATTGCTTAGCTCCCTGATGGCACGTAGGACTAGGTTGAAATATCTACTAACTGTTTCGCCTGACCTAATGAAATTTGTCCCAACTAGCCTATTTTTTAGGTGTGTCCAACTGTATTCAAGAACATGGCAACTTGTTCTTCAATATAGACATGTATAGTGTCACGGAGCAAAGAGCGTTCCCTTAAAACTTGACACAATTCAAAGAAAGGACCTCTCTTAAGCCTTATCATTTTGGTGCAGGTTGTATCATCCTTGTAAATTCTTGTGTTTAGATAGTCAATCCTAGTCTTATCCCTTTCCTCCATTGGACTGTATGTAATGCGTTGCCTTTGCTTCTTCAGTCTTGACTGAATAAACAAAACAACCATACATGCAGCAAGATACGTAGCAGCATTGATGAGCAATTTTTTTTCTGGCTAAGCTGCATGTCATTCATCTACATTACCCACAGGAATGCAAACAATGTATAAGTTTTCATTTTGAAACATAAAACATTCTCGTTATGTAGCAGGTAGTAGCACATGAACATTGAAATAGAAGCACGCCATATCTATTTGGAATAAAATAATTACTACTACTAAATCGTATCTGTACTAATTAAACAAGAGATAAATTAGGGAGAGAACACACAGCAACTTGGAATCCAACGAATGAACATACTAATAAACCTAGCATCTGTGGACAATAACCAGACCAATATCCTACTAATCGCAGCAGCAGCCCTCAGTATACCACGAAAATCAAGTAGAAAAAATAGATCTAAACAGCACATTCTCTTCTTGGATACTGATTGAGTCTATCTAATCAAACAATACACCACGTATTCCACAAGCAGCGGAAGGCAGGAGTGCAGAGGAGAGGGCATCACCTGCGCAGGAGAGGAGCAGTCGTCGTCCAGGCGTAGCTGCAGAAATCCTTGTGGCTTTGAATCGATGGGAGAGGGGAAGATGTGTGAGTCTCCGGGAGAGGGGAAGGGGTGAGAGGCGAGGCAGGTTGCCGGGGAAGGGAGGAGAGCGAGACGCGCTGGCCGGGGATGGGAGGCGAGCGAGGCGCGGTCGCCGCGGAGGTGGAAGACGGAAGCGCGTGCTGGATGGCGTCGTTCGGTCGATTTTTCTGCACGAGAAGGTCCAGCATCTATAGGGAATATTCGATGCCTCTGGATGCTTCAGTCCCAGATGGTCTCATCCAATCTAGAAACCAAACGGTGGGACGGGTGGGCCCCAGGTCACGGTCCATGATCCGCTCATACACGTATGGTTTGGTCCTGCAACCAAACGCAACCTTAGTTTGGATGGTTGGATGAGCAAGTTGGTATGTTGATTGATGAGATCCAGTGGTTGTATCAAGATGGTTAATGGCTGGGTTGGTGGTTTTCACATTTAGTAATTAGGTGCTAAGGACTTAGAATAATATAGGGTGTTGCTTAGGCGCGAGTTCAATCTAAAAATAAGCCTAGTTTCGGCCTACATGTCATTTTTTACCTACACTTGCGGAGTACAATTCCATTTGTACTCACCCTTCTCTTTGTCCCCCTTCTCCCCTCCTTGCTGCCACTTGGTAGATGACAAGAAGAATCAGAGCCTAAAGATGGTGTGGAGTTCTAGGCTGGCGTGCCCTGAAAGATGGTGCCTACGCTTCATAGATGATCGTTATGATGTAATCTTTTTATAGACCCTCGGGTCTTTGTAATAAGTTATACGCTTAATAAAGGATATATGTTCTGTTTTACCAATGAAGTCACCAATGTATGATTAAACAGATTAAACAGATTTTGGCGTACATGTGGTTTGCAATTGGTTTTATCCTAAAAACCAGGTGTGACAACTTTAACCCTATTAAAAGATTAACAGTTCATTATGTGGAAATGCAAACTATGTCCAAGACCAGCAGCACAATCTATTCTTTGGTGTATGTGACACATATGCACTACTTTATACAAATTAAAAAAAAAAAGCATGTTCAATGGTAACGTTTCTTTATTTCACCAAGATAACCAAATTTGCTAAGGAAGAAATACGAAGAAATATAAATAATTAGGAAAATTGAAGTGATGTGTGCTTTGTTATGAACAGTTAATAGCAGATTAAGATAGTCTGACATAAAAAACACATAAAATCCAACTGTTTCTCAATAGTTTGAACTGATTTGGCGTGATCTGAAAATATCAAATCAATTCCTGACAGTGCCTTCCACACTATTTCTAGTCGCAAATATAACAAGAAAAGTGTAAGTATTCACCAGTTCATCAAATTAAACACTTTACATTTATCTATGAAACAAGAAATTACTGATGCAAAATTTTGTATTCAGCACACTGATATTAGAAGGATTTACCAGAGTGTCCTTTTCTTATCAAAGCACGATATGGATTTTGTATATAGAACTTCTAGAAGACGCAACCCAGTCCCACAGGGTGAAGCTTGATAGTTGATTCTTCATATCTTGTATGCATGGAGCTGTATAGGCACGAGACCAAGGCATTTTTTTAAACGAATCAGTAGAAGGTCTACCAATTATATTAAAAAGGAGAGGAAGCCCAACGGGCAACAGGTTAGATTACAGGTACAAGGAGAGCAACTGGCATTAGGGTCTGTTGACATAGGAAGCTAAGGAAAAAAAATGCAACATGTACTTCAAGAGCTATTTCATACTTGGGCACTTGGAACAGATGAAGCTACATAACTATCATTTTCTGTTTCATCATAGCTAAATCATTAAAGGTGAGCGGTGAGCATTCAGCATAAAAATGTCCAACATTGCATACAATTCCAGCAACATTTCTTTCAAGGGGCAAAATGGTAAAAACAAGCAAATATAGTATAATTACCTTTGGTGAAAGATTTTTTAGCAGAAGAATTATGCACCTCAATTCCCTTGTTAAAATGACAGCGTATTTTAGAAAGATTTGACATGATAGATGGATGTAGAGCCAAGACTCCCTTGTGCACTGCATATCAAAATAAACGATGTTGATGTCTGACAACACTTGTGGAATACGGTGTATGTAATAGATGGCTTGATGCTCACGAGTCACGAGATAGTATAAATCAAACAGAAATTACTACGAAGTAGTATAATCTGATCTCAACACTGTTCTGTTATGTTAGATAAGAGGCTCCAATGGAGATAATCTAAGTGACAATATGAAGTGTTGATGTTAGCTTCTATATGTAACCAAAATACTGACAGGCAGTGAGGATGAATACCAACATAAGGTTCATTGAACTCCATTTGTTATGCTAACTGAAAATTGCAGCAAAGCAGAAGATAAATTACCATGCTAGGATAATAAATTAGTTCAGCATTAAACAAAGAAATGTCAATATCAGAGTTCAGAGCTAATAAGTATTCTCAGAGTTAAAACCATAGTGATCCAATACTTTCTGCAGAAGTACCTCAGGGGGAGGGGGGGCAAGTCAGAATGAATATGGATACTAAATCCGTATTTCTGCAGCATGGATTAAGAAAAACTTGGCCCGTGGGGGCATTACACTAAGAAGGAGACCTTCTCACACAGGCCAAGGAAACCACCGCCCCACCCAGAAACATGCTTTGCAAGCTATGAGGCATTCTAAAACTACATTTAAAACTCACACTTTAGTGTTCTGATGAAAAGGCAAATAATGAAAACAAGAATGAACTTGTAGATATTGCATTGGGACTATAGAGTGATTTCACATACACAATACTAACCAATTTTTTATACAAGTTGTTAGGAGCATGCTTGACAGGGCATAGATACAGTTAGAATCCGGAGGCTAGAAGAATGTACATTTCGAAGAAGATTCCTGCACAATATTGGTGAAAACGAGTGGGTTATTCAGGAGAAATTAAACAATAGTCGTGGAGAAATAAATGGATGGAGAATCATAGATGTTTTGACACCTTTGTTACTTTGGGGTAGTCAGGCTTTGACAATTGGAATGATTCCAATCCACTTGCGGCACTGCCTTCTTAGCACCTCGCTTTCACTATCTTGGACATCCAATACTCGCAGTGAATTTGGAAGGCTATCCACCTTGGGCAGCAGCTGCATGGCTGGGCAGTTCCTGATCTCCAATTCTTCAAGTGAACTTGGAAGGCCATCCTTTGGTAGATACCGCATGGCTTTGCAGATGCTGATCACTAGTGTCTGCAATGAATTTGGGAGGCAGTCCTTGGGCACAGACCGGATGGCTGCACAACGGGACATGTATAATCTCTTGAGTTTGGAAAGTCCGTGCAGCCCTGCAGGTAGGCGCTGGAGCTTGCCACATGAAAAAAAACCAATCTCCTCAAGGGAGGTGAGGAGCGCGAGAGCCTCCTCTTGCTTTTCTGTGAAGCGCTCCACCTCTTCGAGCTCACAAAAAGTCAGCTGGGTGAGCCAGGAAGAGAGTAAGGAACAGATGGGTGCAGCAAGGACTACCGCGACATCATCCGTGCAAAGCTCGTGCGATTTGGTGGAAGAGGATGGAATCGCTTGTTCATGCGGCAGTGGGGGCTCAGCATCAGGAAAGAAATTGGGGGTTCCACGGATGTCTAATTTAGTGAGATGGCCTTGCGCGAGGAGAGGCCACAATCCTTCACCTCTTAAATCCACACATCCCCATATGGTTAGATCTGAGAGTGAGGTGAGGTTTGAGAGAGGCAGCAGCGTCTCCATGCCCTCCACGTATCCAAGGAAGAGTTGTTCCAGGGAGTTTGGGAAGGGGAAACATGAAGAAAAGAAGGATCGCGAATAGGCAGAGAAGAACCTGTAGCAAAATTTTATCTTCAACGACCGGAGGGATTTCAGGCCTTGGAGCCCTCCCCGTCGTCCTCTTCCTCCGGTTCGTGCTGCTTCTTTGCTGTCATCGAGTGGATCGAAGCAGAGGATAAGCCCTGGGCAGGAAAAGATCTCCAATACCTCCAACTGGGGAGGCAAAAGCAGCACACCATCGTCTACCAATGCGGCGGTTATTTCTTTCTCTCCGCTGGCGTAATGCTCCTGCTCCACTTCATTTCCTGAAGACAATTGGGATGGGCCGTGTGCTGCCTTGGACTGCTGCTGCTCAGCTACATCCAGGCCTCTTATCTTCTCACAGAACCACAACAGCAACTGTGAGAGATTCGGAAGGCAATTGACTAGACGTGTTAGTTCCTTCCCATTGGCACCGCACCTGTAGATGACCATGGATTCAATTGGAAATTGGTACTGCCCATGGCTCTCATTTCCATTCAACATGAATACATTGGTTGAATTCCATACTGTAAGGTCCCTTAGAGATGACAGCATCTGTAGGTGATGCAGCGACAAAGGTGGGCATGTGTCCATCTTCAACTTCTTCAGTTTAGTTAGATTATGAAAGACCAACATATCCCATAGCACCATATCCGTAGCATCCTTGGCCTCAATTTCCAACCGATATTCAGATTCGGAATTTTCTCCACAAACCAGTTGCTTCAAACCCAAACCAACTCCTCTTATCTCAGCCGAGCACGGAGCACCACGCCAAGGAATAGGAGGAAACTGTTGTAGTTCTGGACAGTGTTCGATCTCAAGCTTTTGTAGGCTAGGAAACCAATTTATCTTTGATTCTTTCTCTTGATGACAGCAAATTGAATGTAAAAACGTCAACTTGGTAAGTTTAGAGCATTCCTTAATGAATAGCACTTCCAAGTGAGCAAACAACTGACAAGGTGCATCAACAACCCATTCTTCCAAGCTATGCAGCTTAATAAACTCTAACCTTGTCAAATTTTGAAATTTTGTATTGGGGATATTTTTACTTGGACATTCTTCACAAGACGCATCAGCTAGCCGCAGCTCTCCTATTGGCGGAAATAATTTCCAAGCTACATCATCCAAACAAAGGTATTCCAAACTGTTAACTGAGAGGTTCGCACCGAGCCATGAAGGGCAAGTATGTCCTCCATGCCGCCTAATGCATAGCTCCCGAAGATTGCTGTGTGGTATAAGAATTTCTAGAGCTTTCTCTTCATATGCAAGATCATTGTTCCGTGCATCACCATTCCATTCTAGCGTTAGGCTATGCAAATGGTTTTTATGTATTAGTTTTGCCTGAGCTGCTTCCTCTGGTGCTTGTATCTTTTCAAAACTACAAATTGCTGGCGATCCTCCAAGTTGAGTCAGTTCTCCTAGTTGACTTAGTTCAAAACCTGTACTTTCATTTCCCACTTCAAATCTCCTAAGCTCTTGTAAGAACTTCTGCTTTCCCACCTCAAAGATGTTAGAATGGAGTTGAATCTTATAATCCGGCACAAGAAAATGACGCAATTTAACAAGATTGCTCATATGTCTTGTTGAACCAAAAGAACAATTACATTCTTGAAGATCTATGATCTCTAAATGATAAAGTCTTGATATAGCAGCGGGTAAGCATATGTCCTTACTGTACACCGATTTGATCCTTAGATAACGAAGATGGATAAGTTTGGAGAAGGTACGCAAAATATCCTCCACACTATAGGATGTTCCACATGAATAGATAGTACGAAGGCCTCTGGCCTCCCTAAATAAATGACCAAAGGTTTTGGCAAAGCTTCCATGGTGGCTCCCAAACAGCATCAATGTGCGTAGGTTTTCAGCACTAAATCTTTTGTCCAGTTCTCTCAGTTCCTTCTTGAAGTTGTCAAAATTCCCTCTGTTCTCAACTTCTTTATCATCTATGATGATGGACAAATGGCGAACTGAAGTAGGGATTTGTATGGACCTCAAAGCAGAACTAGTTAGGGTAACAGATTCATATGATGAAACTTCCACAGCTAAATCATGTAGTAGGTCATGCACAGCATAATGTGTACTATTATCTTTCCCCTCCTTTTTTAAAAATCCATAATTAACCAAATCAATCAAATAGCTCTGCCCAATGTCCTCGGTTCTTGTATTCTGGCCACATGGGTGTAAAATACCATAGTCCTCTCCACAAGTGGATTAGCTCATCGCTATGAAACTCATAATCTTCTGGAAACAAAGAACAATATGAAAAACATTGCTGTAGATGGAAAGGAAGATGCTCATAGCTAAGCTTTAGAGCTGGCATAATGTCATTCTTGTTGGTTTGTTGCTCCCATTCTTTGCTTTCTAAAACTCTTGTCCAGCTTTCCAAAGTAAGTTGTTTTCTTAGCAATCTACCAACAGTTTTTGCCGCGAGAGGGAAACCTTTCAATTTACTCACAATCTTCTTACCAACATCAAGTAAACCGGGCGGGTCTATCCATGGTGTCTGCTCACCGAATACACATTCTTCAAAAAAATGCATGAGATCATCATCTCCTAAACGATCCATTTCTATTGAACTATGAACTGTCTTGACCATTTCTGCCACTTTTGGAATTCGAGTTGTCACTATAATCATATTACCTTTTTCTCCCCCTCTTCTAAATGGTGCTAGTAGTTGTTTCCATTCGTCCTCATGACATGTCCACACATCATCTAGTACAACCAAAAAACGGTTAGCCTTTAATCTTAATTCGATTCGCTCTTGGGCACTACTGTTTTCCTTTTCACCGCTAACTGCAGAAGTTTTGTTCACAGCTTCCTGCATCAACCTACTGACATTAAAATTGAGAGACACACAAATCCAAATGGCAACCTTGAAATGGCCCTTCACTTCACTATATATGTGTTGTGTGAAAGTTGTCTTTCCAATACCCCCTGGACCAACAATTGGAAGCACCACAAGGTCATCTGCAAAATATTGTCCATTTGTAATGCCATCTACAATAGTCCTTTTCTGATTTTCTCTCCCATACAACTTAGGCTCTATAATGTCAGGAGTGGTTACAGGGCGGTGGTCCTTAGATGTGCTTTGAGTTGGGGTACGGTTAAGGATGGCAGAGCCCAACTCCACATCAAGAATGGAGGATACCTTGGAAGATAAAAGCTTTAGCTTCTCTACAATGCCTTTCATTTTTTTGGATATCTCAACCCTGTCAAACTTCAACTTTGATGGTTGCACAGCAGCATGTTTTGTCTCTTGAGTCTTGGATGGGCGAGCACAAAAAAATGTGGTCCATGGAAATGAGCAGCATGGGCATTTACCGACAGTATGCGCAGCCTTGCGAGCGCTGGAGGTGGCCTTTGACATGCACCCACCATTTTGCTCGCTTTGGATGCTGGGTGATTTTGGTGAGGAGCTGATCGCACGCCTGCCACACGAGCAGACATCTGAGAGGCAGCGCTGCTTTGCAGCATCTTCATGGTCATCAGGATCAGTACTGGGTGATGGCGGTGTATGCCTGCCACACGAGCTGATGCCAGAGAAGCATCCTTTCGGTGCATCATCATCTTGGCGATCATCATCAGGACTGGTCGAGGACGACGAGACCTTGAGTTTCCGGGCAACGGCTCTAGTAGCCTGGCTTGCGTTGAGGAAGAAGCCGTGGACGCACCCCTTGTCATGCACGTACGTTCTTGGCATGGCATGTGCCGTCGAGCGTGTCCTGGATACGGAAGTACTCGAGCTCATCGAGCACGTCGTCGGCGTCGTACGCTTGCTGCCGCAGCATCAGCAACAGCTCCTTCATCGCAGGACTGCGGATCTCCCTTTCCTTGGCGTTGTCGAGCAAGGCCTGCGCGTATAGCAGCTCCACCTTGAGGGCGTCGACATTGGGGCCGAGCCCTTCACTTGCCGCCCATGCCTCCAGAAAGCCATCCTTGACGGGGGCCAGTGCTTTGACCACCACCCAACTCGCGGCCTTGACGGCGGTCTCCATCTTCAGTTCCTCACCTCCAAGCCCACAAACAGCTCTGGGGATTGCTGACTGCATGAACATGAAACATCATCAGTCAATGTCGCTGGTAATGCTGAAACTGCTGTTGCAACTTGCAAGAGGATGGAGAAAAAGGAATTAAAGGATCTGCTTGCAGTAGTCACAAATGTACTCACCAGGGGCCAAGGCAAACGTGGAGAACTTTATTGGTCGCCGATGTTGCTTTACTATGTATATGCGAACAAAATCGTTGGCGCCTATGACGGCACGGCCTACCCCAAGGAAGCCATGCTCCTGCCAACGCAACGGCGAGCAACAAGCCGGGAGCTGGAGTCGAAAGAGCCAAAGATCGAGGCGCCGCAACCGAGGAGAAGTCGAGATGCGGTGGAGGCGCTGGATGCTGATCGATGACGATGAGCGAGAGCCCAGCGGAGGGCCAGCAAGCAACGAAACAGAGATGCTGCAATGATGGACTAGAGAGTACCCTGCAGGCTTGTAACGTACGGACGTGGGTTGCTTTTCCTCTGCACAAACAAGGCGCTACGGGCCCGATGCAAGAGCGAGCGTGATCAACAAAGATTGTCAACAAGGCCGGTCGCCCACCAGCACCAGAGAAGCATCTTCCTTTACTTTACTTTATTTCCTTTTTATAAAGCTACTATTTAAACCATTATCAAGAGTGATGAGTGAGCATCATCCTTTTCTTCTCTTTGTTGGATATATGCCGCGGCATGTGTTCCATGCTTTGGGGCTAAACAATCGGTAAATAAAGCTGATGGGAGTTGCCGTGTGGCTGATGAGAAGGAATCACATCACAATCACAGGCAGTAGTGGTGCACCACACATGCATGCAATGCACCTTCTAATAATCGGAGAGAAAACCTCCAATTGCATTGCTTTGTTGCAGCGCTCGCTCGCTCGCTAGCTTGGAGGGGAGGAAGAGCATGCTGAAGCTGGCTGAGAGCATCCGTGCTGAGGACGAGCGCGTTCACGACCAGGAAGAGCGTGTGGAATGGATGACACAAGGTGGGGCCGCCAACAAAAATACTGTACTCAACCTTATTTATGAGCAACTGCAGTCTATATAGGTGGGCAAGACATATTTGTATAAGCAGCCTACAAAACGTATAAACTGTGGAGAGTTAAAGTTCAGTTCGTCAATTTCCTTCCATGCTTTCTCAGATTCTAAATAAAGGTTCTAAGCCAGCATATGCATATATACGGGGGTGGATTTCCTGTGACAGGTTTTCATCCGTACTAGTAGCTGAAGGTGACAGGCGGCCGTCTGAATTTCGACCGCGTGACTGAAATTTCGTGGAAAAAAACATCGGGATGTCTTAGCTTTACAAAACCATGCGTGGTCGTCATTTTGACTCTATTTGTTAAATTCACCCAGATCTTCATCCTTCATATTTACTTTGGGAAATTGAATCCACTACAGAATGAGCACTAGTATTGCATGTCAGAGCCATTGCCAAAAATAACCACGGCCATCCGAGACAAATGTTGCAGAAAAAAATACATGAATAACTAATAAATACAAATTTCCCAACGATATATTCCAAGATATAGTCCAAATGGTCATTTGGTGCGTCCATAGAAATGGATACTATTAGAGAGTACAATTAGCAGTATTAGATATCGTGTATGTTTATGAGTCTTGGTCTTATCTATCTAGGACTCTTATCCATCTAGGACTGCCATATGTATCTAGGGTGGTGCTTGACCCCCAAGTCTTGTACTACTATATGTTCGCCCCCAAGGGCTCAATGCAATACATCTAATCATTATACGCAATCCTATCTTTCTATATGGTATCACAAGTTTAGGGTTTCTAATCCTAGCCTCCTTCCGCTGCCGCCGCCACGCGCCCCTGGGGAGATCGATCTCCACCGGGGGCAGCGCCCTCATGTAGGATGCGTGGCGGGTCCTTCTAATCTGCCGTGTACATCGTCGTCGCGTCGTCAACAACAGATCGGGAACTCACCGGTTGATGTGCGTGGCTGTGGCCTCCGCCGCCGGCTGGGACACAGGCTCTGCTGCGCCCAGGCCATGCCCACCCCTCTCTGCAAGCCGCCATGGAGATGGCTGCACCCAAGCCTCCCCTCCCTGCACCGTCGTGGTGATGGCTGTGGGAGGCGTACTCGGATCTGAGGGGCTGGGCTGGACCTTGTGGAGGCGATCCCGTGTTTCGTCACCGTGGAGCCGCAGGCGTTGGCGTACAGGCTCTCCGTCGTGGGTGGCCGCGCACAGCGTCATCCCCTCTTGGTTGGCCGCGATGCTGCCTTCCCGCGCCACCAGGGCCGCGGCCTTGCCGCGCCACCGACCCTCGCCTCGGATCCGGTGGCCTTGGGCCTTGCTGCGTCGCCGACCTCCGCCGCCAAACTCTCCACGCCGCGCCGGCCTCCGTCGGGACGCGCCGCCGGCTCTGCGAGGGTGGCCGGGTCGCAACGCGCAGGCCTCTGCGGGCCTTGCCGCGCCATCAACCCCCGCCGCCCCACCGTCTCGGTGGGCGTGGGTCGTGCCGCCCTCTCGCAACGGCCTTGCCACGCCGCCGCCGGGCTACACAGCCGCTGCGCCGGCTCCTGCGGTTGGTCCTGCTCCCGCGGTGGTAGTCGGGCTATGGGGTTTTCTTTGTCGAGTACCCTCCTCTGTCTCTTCTCTCTCTGTTCTTTACGGAGGAGGTGAGCTGAGATGAAGAGGGCATGGCTAGGGGTACTCCGTGGTTTACCCGTGATTGTACCAGATGATCTGTTGCTGTTGTGTCTTTTTCTTCTTCCCAATCAGTGATCGGGTTTGCGTCCCCATCGCCCATCGCCTTTCGGCTCCCACGTCATCGACATCGGCTTCGACAAATCGGCTCCTTCCTCTTCATCGACACCGTGCGGCAAGACGCGGCTCACAGCGTGCCAGGGGACGCCCGCATGCAGCTCTGCCGCACCGCCTACACGTCGCCGACTTACACCGGTTCATCCTCGCCACCACTGATCGGGAGGATCTGCCATCGACATCGCCATCGTCGTCTTCGCCTCGCACACCGTCGGTCTGATCAACCTAGTACGTCCGGTACTGGCACCACCGGCATGTGCTTTCGTCCACGATGCGATCTAGGCCTGGCAAACCTAGAGCACGCATCGTCCACGGCTGCTTGACGCGTCGCCCTCGGCATCGACACTCTCATTTGCCTCGACGCATCGCTGCCTTCATATACGGCTGCTTCTCCGAGTCGCCTTCACCTTGGCGTGGCGCACTGCGGGCCTTCCCGCGTGCTGCGCCCGCGCCCGCGGCTTATGCGGCTTGTCTTTTTCGGCGTCCTCGACAGCTTCATCGACCACAACTACCCTACGCACGGCACTACTTTGACAACGGCTCTGCATCCTCATACTTGGCTACCTCGACTATCGGCACAAGGGCTATCGTCTACATGAGTTCCTTTTGGGTTTCTTTTCCATTCGTTGCCTCTGCATCGCGACACAGTGGAGGGGATGTCAAGTTCTTCGAGTTCTTCGGCTTCTTCTCCAATCTGACCGTTTGCGATGCGACAGCTACGACTACGGGGATATTAGAGAGTATATTTGGCAGTATTAGATATCATGTATGTTTATGAGTCTTAGTCTTATCTATCTAGAAGTCTTATCCATTTAGGACTGCCATATGTATCCGGGATGGTGCTTGCCCCCCAAGTCTTGTACTCCTACATATTCGCCCCTAAGGGCTCAATGCAATACATCCAATCATTATACGCAATCCTATCTTCTTATAGATACATGAGGAAAATCCAAAAGATTCCATTTATCTCAAACTACTCTTTTGCTAAACACTTCCCTTGCTCACAGATCGCCCTCTGACTATCAACCTACTGAGCTTTGAGAGATGACTTGAACTAGTGCCACACTGTCATTGCTGTTTAGATGCTTAAACTTGCTTTAGTCCTGCAATCCTTGCAAGACCTTGACAGATACCAAGAAGCCTTGTCCAAACTGAAGATAGATAAGCAGCCCGAAATGGAAAAAGTTGATCAATATTTGTCTAGGGAAACCAAGTAATTTTTACAAATATGCTACAGTCATCTGAAGGACTTGAGCAGAGCATACACTCGCTTGTCGCCTCATATGCAAGTCAGGAACAATTTCTGCAAGCTGAAGCATCAACCTTGATGGAATAGACGAGTGCTAAGTGAAGGAGCATTTATATGGCAATTGGCAACTTGATCTGACTAAAGAAAAGATGGCAACTTGGGCAGGCTGAACCGGCCAATGACAAGGTTGAGTATGGTACGAGCTGGGCTTCAGTGTGCATGATTGCAGACTGCAGAGGGTGCAGCCAAGTCATTCAGGAGAAGGAAGCGAAAAAACGGATCAGGATTTGGAACATCTGAAGTTGCTCCTGTGAATGTAGTATTTTTCTTGTCGCTTACAGGACTGTCAGAAACCTTTTGAACCATCCAGATCCTCTTGCCAATGAATGATCCACTACCATGCATGAAAGCTTCCAAGCATATCAACTGCAAAACTAAAGGAACATCAGGACTTTTCACATCAGCTGCATACAGTCTGTAACTGAATTGGAACGGCAACTTAGGTGCCAACAGTTCATCCGTGCAATGGAGCAAACAAGGCTCCTCGAGCGTCCCTTCCTCACCCAAAGATGGATGCATCTTTTGCAATAAAACCCCCCACATCGCCCGCTGCCACGCATGGTCATGCCGGATCTGCTGCTTTCAACCTGCTGCTGCTGATAAACAGACCATGTCCGTGACAACCTGGACTTCCCGGGATGATCGTTCCGGCGTCTGATGGATTGTCGCGATAGTCATCAAGGGTGTGTAGTTCCGAACCGCGATGGGACCGGCGTAGACGAAGTGCGCACTGTACTCTTAGGACGTCCCCAACGGGACGTTTTGTGCTAGCGATTTGCTAGCTGACTAGGTTCGGTGAGTGAGCTGGAGGAGAGAGGATGTGAAAAAGCAATTCGCTAGCGCTTGTGTCGTTGCTAGCGCGGAGCACCGAGATCAAGACAGCACAAATGAAACCCAAACAAGTGAGAACACATGGTTTTGGAACAGAAAAATAACACTAACTCTGTAGGCCCACAAGGTGACATGGAATCCTCCTAGCTAGTGCTCAGCTAGGACCATTGGAGACGCCCTTAGTCGCCGTCGCTCTTGACGGCGGCGTGGGCGGCATGGATGCTGGCACGGGCGTTGTCGATCCAAAAGAGGACGTGGGCGGCGTGGTCGTCATCGTCCTCAACGGCGGCGCAGCCAAAGGCGAACCTAATGGTGACGTGGGCGGCATTCTTGTGAGTCACAGCGTCGGCTATAACCCAGAGCCCCAGACTGCGGCGAGGGCACAGTTCTCCCACCGGCCGCGAGGAAGGCAAAGGACCTAAACTTGATGCACGATCTACGTCTAGCTTCCAATCATTACCGAAACTTTTTGCATGGCGTAAATGGCACCAGGGGTTTTGAACAAGTATACCAAGCAAATGAGTCTACCAGTGGGGGGTGTTATTGCAAAAGATGCATCCATCGTTGGATGAACAAGGGAAGCTCGAGAAGCCTTGCACCTATAAGTTGCCGCCCATAGGGTGGCTCTACTGTTTGTCAGTTTCCATTATCTATTCTATTCTTCTTCTATCTATCTATCTATTCTATATATACTATAAAGAACGGGTTAGGAAAAAATATTTTTTTACCGCAATAGATCTATACCCACCTAGACCTATACATCAACCGTGTCCCCACAAGTAAGGCAACAGGGCCCACAACATGGCCAAAAACCAAGTTACATAGCTGGAACGCTCGTTCCTGCCATGAATCCGTAACCTCCCTGGCGTTTTGTGTTTTTTTTCTCACCACAGTTTCTTCTACTCGCCCCAATAATCGATCCCGTGCAACCAAAATCAAACAAAAACTGAATATTCCTTGTGGCCCAATAACAAAAAAAATGTCGGACAATTAACATAGACCCAGAAACAATCCCAGGCAAATAACATAGTCCAGCGAACAATCCCAAATCGCTATGTCAACTGTGGATAATTATATAGAAATATTCATTGCATCAAGAACAGCCACCACCAGAAAACCCGTTCAAGGGAGAGGATGTCGGCGAAGGAAGAGGAGCGGCCTAGGCCGCAATGGCGGAGCTGAGGCAACGGTGAACGCCGATGGCCTGCTAGCCGGCGCGCCGGCGCTGTCGGAGGACGAGGAGTGGCCGCGAACTCGGTTCCTGAGGCGACACGATCCGGCAGATCCAAAAGTGGAGGTGGGGGCGGCGCGCGGCGGCCGAGCACGATCCGTTTCTAGACGTTGATCTGAAGATGAACGGCGAGAAGCGCATCGCCGCAGTCTCGAGCCACTTTCGCCCAAGGCGGAACCACGTTTTCCCGACCCAGGCCACAACCTTGGCCTGCTGCACAGGGGCACACCCGTAGCAAGCCGGGCCGATTCAAATAGAAGCACATAATATATTTGTATTTGTTTTATGCATTTAAGATATGGTTAGGTTGATATGTTTTGGAGCTAAAATTTAGATACAGAATCAAGTTTTTTCTTCCACGACTAGAATTAATTTTATCATATCTTTTCTCTTAACTAGTAAAAATAGATATTTGAAGTTTATAATGTGACTAGTTCTATGCCCGTGCGTTGCCACAGGAGCTAACAAAATTTCAAAGCAACATGTTTATTCCCACGTATTGCTAGGGAACAACACTTAAATTTTATGAATTCAACTCATTATCACATAATTTAGTAGTTGGAAAAAAAATCAAGACAAACCCCAACATATGGTAGCCTTCTCAAGTCGAAATTTCTGCAATATGTCAAATCACTGATAAAACCATATCATCATAGCAAAAGAGTTTTGAATAGGTGTAAGTTGATACATAGAAGGGGCAAATCGTTGATCAATATTGCCAGAATATTTAGTAGCAATAAAAGGCATGTACGTTTAGTATAGGAGTAAGAGCGTCGTGTTCATCATGCTAACTGCAAGTTGGGCAAGCCTGTGATGCTGAGAATCGCAGCTTCCTTTGTGCCTGCAGTGGCAGTGTTAAATAAACAGGAATGCAAAGTGAAGAGGGTTATGAGTGAAGAGGGTTACATGAGTGATATATTTACCTACCAGTGCAGATTTGGTGCATCCAGAATTCAGGGCGTATAATCCACCCCTAATAGAGCAACCTCAAAATTAATAGCAAGATCCATCTGCCAACAAGCAGAAAAAACTAACCTAAATTTTATTGATCAACTGGAGAACATACCCCTAATGCTTATCAGGGGAGAGTATAATCCACCAGATGCACATATGTTTTTTTTAATATTTCACTATACAATCCACTGAGAATCAACCTAGCGGAGAATAACCATCTTGGCAGACTATGAAATGGAAATGATGCAATCATATAGACAACTAGGTAATTTCCCCGCGTGTTGCTGCGGGATTTAAAGAGTGATTTCAATTTTTTAAGAAAGGAATAATACTGATTCAAATGTTCATTTGGCAGAGAAAATAGAACAATAGAACTGCCATAGGTATATCAGTACTCAACCTCTAACAATAATTCTAATAAACGTATGCAATTAAAACTACTAAAAAGATTTGTAGAGTGGATATTTCATTATGGCATGAGCAACACACATCTAGTAATGACAACATATTACCTCTGGGTGCGTTTCCTAACAATACGTGAATTGAAGAGCTGCACAGAGGACTCCATTTATTTGTTCTTTTATCTTCTGTTGTCCTGCACAGGGGAATATTACATGATTATTTAGGTAAAAAGGACAAATGTCTTCATATAATTCGAAATCTTACGTTTAGAAAATGTAGGGACATTAATACATGAATGAATGTGAGATGTAGGGAGTAATTTTAACTTGCTGCTAAATGAATTGCAATGACTAAAGCATGATGGGGTTCACCTATGTATATATGTTTGTGAGAAAGAATGATATATAGTTGTATAGTAAATTAAAGAGGAGGGTGACTTGAACAGTTATTTGACAATCTTTATTAATAGAAAATTTAGGCTAATAAAAAAATAAATAATATATGGAAAGTAGTACTCATCTTAATTGGCATGTTGTGGGGGCCGTGGGAATTTTTAAAGTGACATGATTTCTAAATTAGTAGACTCAAAGATGACGTGGACTTTGAAAGTAGAAATTACAAATGTACACTATATTTTTAACACAGATGTTAACTTATTCATCTTAGTTTAAAGAGATTGACTTTTAAATGGTTGATCATCTGGTATGATAACATTTTTTAAACACATTATTTTTGAATGTACTATTTTTTAAACAAATTATACTTGATAACTTATTCATTAAAGATTGACTTTTAAATGATTGATTATCTGTGACATATTATTTTTGAATGTACTATTTTTTTAAACACATTATATTTGATAATTTATTCATCTTGATTGAGAGAAATTGACTTTTAAATGCTATTTTTGAATGTACTATTTTTTAAACACATTCTACTTGATAACTTATTTATCTTAATTGAGAGAGATTGACTTGGCGAAGTGATCAAAGGGACAAATGGTTACATGCATGGATGTTATTAGCCACAAAAAATCGGCGAAAGACATTAATAGAGTGTCCTAGTGAATGATGACATGATTTCTTAATGGATGATGATGTGGATAGTTTGCATATTGAGATATGACATTAGTTGATATCTTATTCATTAAAGATTGACTTTTAAATGATTGATTATCTGTGATACATTATTTTTGAATGTACTATTTTTTTTAAACACATTATATTTTATAACTTATTCATCTTAGTTGAAAGAAATTGACTTTTAAATGTTATTTTTGAATGTACTATTTATTAAACACATTATACTACTTGATAACTTATTCATCTCAGTTGAGAGAGATTGACTTGGCGAAGTGATCAAAGGGACGAATGGTTGCATGCGATGTTATTAGCCACAAAAGATCGGCGAAAGACATTAATAGAGGAGAGAATTACCTATTTGGCCCAAAAGAATTTGGCGCTTCCTTTTTGGCCTAAAAAACATTTTCGTTTTCTACTTGACATAGAAATTTTGTTTCGTTCCTTTCTTGACACTTCGATCCGTTTAGAGCCATAACGGTGTCAAATAGAGTCACAAAAAAATCCCCAAAAATATTTTCTGGTTTCTATACATAACCAACCTGCTTCTATATTTTTAATAGAATTTATTACGCACATTATATAAACATTTCTCTATTATCTAACTTTATCTCAACATCATTATCCTTTTCAAAACACCCATTAAGTTTTATATGCTGATGTTCAAATTTTTATAGTAAGCTACATATACAACAAAGGGAACATACAAAATTTTTTGTAATATTTGGAACACTTTTCCTATAGCAAGTATTTTTCATTTCAATTTTATATCTAAAAACAAATACAAGGTATATATGCCATTTAACTGTAAATTCTAGGGCTGCAAAAATCACCACAGGGCCAAATTATCATATGAAAGTTACTGTCCAAGTTTCATGATTTTTTGAGTTCATTTAGCCTATTTTTGGCATTTGTTTTGTTTTTTATAACACACAATAAACTGAGGGCATATAAATCTTTTCATGGATCCCCATCTTTACCATTCTATAGATCTACTAACAAGGAACACAACTCTACAAAATTGAATTCTTAGCATTTTTATTTGATTTTTAATGTATTTTCAAACATTTTCAAATAGACGGAAATGCCAAGAAAGAAACAAAACAAAATTTTTGGGTCGAGTAGGGAACGAAAAATTTTTTCTGGGCCAAAGAAGGAAACACCAAATTTTTTTAGACCAAATAGATAATTCTATCTTAATAGAGTGTCCTAGTGGATGATGACATGGCTTCTTAGTGGATGATGACGTGGATAGCTTGCATGTTGAGATATGAGCTTAGTGGCCTATTTTTTAAACACACTATACTTGATAATTTATTCATCTTAGTTGAGAAAGATTGATTTGGTAAAGTGATCAAAGGGACAAATGGTTGCATGCATGGATGTTATTAGCCACGAAAAATCATGTTGAGATATGATTTTATTGGCCTCCATCTGTATAGATATACAGGATTGGTAGAGATCATTGACCGCCCTTTTACCATCTGTTGAGATTGAAACAGGGCCAATAAATGTTGTCATGGACTTTATCACAAGGCTTCACTTTCATGTAGTGAAACCAGAACAGGTGAAAGATGACATACCCAGTAACGATGACATGCTGAGGAAATGCAGCTTATGGAATACAAGATTTGAAAGCCAGAGACTGTGAAAATTAAAATTTAGGCGTGAAAGATGACATACTCAGTAACGATGACATGCTCACTTTCAAAAGGCATGGAATGCAGTGTTTTTTAAATTTTACTGACCTGCATCGAGCCCATAGCTAACAATATGCCCAGTACAATATGCTTCTAAAAGGTTCTCGCAACATAGATTTAAATCTGACCATTAAAACAGTTGACAAACAATAAGGTTTAGGTTTAATATTGTATGTGGACCCAACAAAATTTATCTAACCCACGGATCAGAAGATGATGGACAGTCCAAGGGTGGGTATACAATTGAGTAGCTTAGTTTTAAGTGCAAATTTTTTTTCTAAAACTCGATTGACACCACCTAAATTTTGGTCACATGCAAAGGAAATTTCAAAACAATTTTTGAGGCTATTCTTATATGCATTAATCTAGAGGTGCTTAAGGATTTTTTTTCCTCTCGTTGCAACGCATGGGCATTTTGCTAGTTTAATTACAAAAGAATATTACTACTCCTTTGTTCCAAATTGTAATAATGGGTTTTAGGTTTGCATAAATTCATGCAATTTGAAAATAAAAAGATCCATACGTGACATTTTTACTGAAGCAAAAATGTCCGCAAAACTTATAAATTTTGTTTATTGAAATGTTTGTTTGTAGAAATACAAACGAAATTTGTAATTGAATAGTAGCCATGTGTGTTTATTTAACTACAAAAGAATATTACTACTCCTTTGTTCCAAATGTAATGGGTTTTAGGTTTACATAAATTCATGCAATTTGAAAATAAAAAGATCCATACTTATCTTTACCGGAGCAAAAATATCCCCAAAACTTATAAATTCTGTTTATTGAAATATTTGTTTGTAGATATACAAATGATTTTTTTAATTGAATAGTAGCTATGTGTATAAATTTAATTACAAAAAGCAAAAATGTCCCCAAAACTTATAAATTTTGTTTATTGAAATATTTGTTTGTAGATATACAAATGAAATTTTTAATTGAATAGTAGCTATGTGTATAAATTTAATTACATAAGAATATTACTACTACTTTGTTCCAAATTGTAATGGGTGTTTGCATAAATTCATGCAATTTGAAAAATAAAAAGATCCATATGAATCCATGAACACCGTATTTTAAGCGGCCCAGTTATCAGCCCAATTCATACAATTTGAAAATTATGGATCTCATGTATTTTAGGCGGCCCAGTATCTCATTCCCAACCGCACCTTAACCCTAAATGTGGCCCACCCGCTACTCTCAGTCCGCCACCGCCTCTCCTCTCCTTTTCCCACCCACGCGCCTCATCGCGACTCCCACCGCCCCCGGGGCTCGCTGGCGCTGGCGCTCCTCTGCTCGTGGCGCCGCCTCCTATCCTAGCGGCGGCCGTGGCCTGGCGCGCCTCTTTCCATCTCGCAGTGGCCGGATTCGCCCATGCGCCGCCTGCTTCGGCCTGTCTCTTTTTTCCTCCTCTGTGCTCTGGCCGGTTCTTAGCTCTCCCATGCTTTTACTGGATCGAGTTTGTTCTTCGGTGTGATGAAATCCGCTTGAACGATGATTATATGTCTATGATTATTTGGATCAGATGCTGATTTGGGATTGTATGCCTCTTTGTTTTGATCCAAATATGCTGTACGATGGCCTTTTTTATTTTGATCATAAAATTGGTTGTATAATGGGCCTTATTTGATCTACGTATCTAAATATACGGTGGGTGAAAAAAATGGTGAAAAAAAATCATGGAAAAGATTATGAATTTGGGCAGAAACGCGTAGGAATTTCGGCCGTTCTTCTTTCTCGTCCGTTGGATTTTGGCGACGATTTTTCAATGTTTAAGATTTTGACGAGATCACATAAACCTTCCAACGGTGGTGCCATGTTAGTGTTTGTGGGCCCAAACTGGTTAGATTTGATCGTTAGATTAAACTGCATTGAATGATCCAACGGTGGGTGTACTTTTGGGTGGAAGACGATTAGGTGAGAATTATTATTCGTTAAACTCGTTTTTTTATAGAGTAGATTTTGTACTGGATGTGGCACCAGGGCAGACACACGATTAGAAATACTATCTTTCCTTAGCCAGCGTGAATATGTAATGACTCGTGGGACATACATACCGATCCATCCAATGTACGTAGAGGGGCGGAACCAACGGGCGACGGAACGCGAAGGCGACCGAGTGACAGCCTTATAAAATCTTGCAACAAATTAAATATCTTGATCATAACATCATACAATCTTAACAAATAATCATCTTGATTATATCCCACAAAATCCTAACAACGTGATCTCCTCCGCGCCGTACTGCTTATCCCACTAAATCCTAACGAGTTCTCCTCCGCGCCGTACTGCCGTGCCTATATATACCGACTGCGGCCACGTCTTCTCCTTCCTCTCCGTATCATTGGAAGATCCAAGGCACCCAAACACAGCTGAACAATGTCGCCGTCGCTAGCAGCTCACCAAGCGACGCTCCTCTTCCTCGCCGTCGTCCTCCTCGTCTCCGGCTGCGCCTCGACAGCGGTGGCGGCCGGGAGGCTGCCGACCAAAGGCCACCACCGCCGCGGGAGGGACTACGAGAACGTGTTCGACAGGCAGGAGGCCGACCGGGTGGAGGCCCTGCCGGGGCTGCCGTCGGAGGTCGGCTTCCGGCAGTTCGCCGGCTACGTGACGGCCAACGAGTCCCACGGCCGCGCCCTCTTCTACTGGTTCTTCGAGGCCGCCCACGACGTGGAGAACAAGCCCCTCGTGCTCTGGCTCAACGGAGGTATACATTGCATGCTGTTGTTGCCACGTACTGCTACTAGTATAGTATATAGATCCATCTACACTACTATACATGCAGATAATATCTCTGATTTTTTTTTTTTTTGAGTTCTTGCCGTTTTGATCTTTGAGTTTTCATACGTATACATATGTAAACACGCATGTTACTAGTAGATTTGATCGCTATAGATCTTATCGTTCTGAAATTTCCGATCGATCCTTTAATGCTGTCGTCTTTACTTTTCTGAAAGAAAGAACGTCGAACTGATCTGAGCATAGCAGACAGTAGTTCCATATATATGTGGGTCGATCGATCTCTGTGATGTGCATATGTACCTTACCATATTCGATCGATCGATCGATCTGTGTGCATGCAGGACCGGGATGCTCATCAGTGGGGTATGGAGCCCTGGAGGAGCTGGGTCCCTTCTTGGTGCAGAAGGGCAAGCCTGAGATCAGCCTCAACCCCAACTCGTGGAACAAAGATGCCAACCTCCTGTTCGTCGAGTCGCCTGCCGGCGTCGGGTTCTCCTACACCAACACCACCAAGGATCTCAGCCAATTCGGCGATGAACTCACCGGTATTATATATGCATGCAATTAATGTTCTTCCATTCATCCTCTCGAATATACTTGTTCATGTCTGATGATGAATGAGTACGTACTGACATGCCTGCACCTGTCTCTGCTGTGAACTGAAGCCACCGACGCCCATGCGTTCTTGGTGAACTGGTTCAAGAGGTTCCCGCAGTTCAAGGGCCACGATTTCTACATCACCGGGGAGAGCTACGCGGGTATACAGCATGTTTCTACACCAGTCTTCATGGATCAGTTTCAAATCTTGGAAATTATTGTTAAAATAATACTAATTAATCCATGCATGCGATGCATCAAATCTTGGAAATTATTGTTAAAATACGTACAAATTAATGATGCATTATCGTCGCTGCAGGGCACTACGTTCCTCAGCTGGCGGTGAAGATCCTGGAGGGGAACAAGAAGGCGCACCGGAGGGACCGCATCAAGCTCAAGGGCATCCTGATCGGCAACGCGGCCATCGACTCGAGCTCCGACGACCGCGGCCTGGCCGACTACGCGTGGCACCACGCGGTCATCTCCGACGAGGTGTACGGCGCCATCAAGAAGGAGTGCACCTTCCCCGACGACGGCGCGGAGAGCGTCAAGTGCAGCAACGCGTGGAACGACTTCTTCCGCGCCATGCAGGACATCGACCTCTACAGCCTCTACACCCCCGCCTGCACCCACAACTCCTCCTCCTCCTCCTCCCCGGCCGCCGCTCGCCGCCGCCCATGGAAGCTCGCCGGCACGCCCCTTGCTGTGAGGGACCCGATCGATCTATGATCTGTTTTTCTCACTGCTATTTACAATAGCTTTACTGATCGATGTTTGCATATATGTATATATACAAATAATGTGCATGATCGATGCAGAAGGTGCACCGTGGCATGCCGTACAACACGTACGACCCGTGCGTGGACTACTACGTGCTGGACTACCTGAACCGGCCCGACGTGCAGAAGGCACTGCACGCCAACGTGACGGGGATACCGTACCGGTGGTCGCCCTGCAGCGACGCGCTGACGAGCTGGGGGGACTCCCCGGCGTCGACGCTGCCGGAGATCAAGAAGGTGGTGGACGCCGGGCTCCGCGTGTGGGTGCTGAGCGGCGACACGGACGACCGCGTGCCGGTCACGTCGACGAGGTACGCGCTGCAGAAGCTGGGGCTCCCCACCGTCAGGGAGTGGCGCGAGTGGTTCACCAGCGACCAGGTCGGCGGCTACACGGTGTCCTACGACGGCCTCACCCTCGTCACCGTCCGCGGCGCCGGCCACATGGTGCCCATGATCACCCCGGTCCAGGCCGGCCAGGTCTTCGCGCACTTCCTCGCCGGGAACGAGCTGCCAGCGACGTCCCTCGTCGTCAACACCGAGGCCTAGATCCATCTATTTATCTATGGTTGAGTCAGCATGAGTTCAGTCAGTTACTATTAGAGGTTGTGAGTTAGAATTAGCTAAGGTTGGATTGGGTTTTGGATCAAGAACGTATACGTGCGTGTTAATCTATCACTGTGGCTGCAGCACTATATTAATCTGGATTATGCCATTATATGGTGGTTTGGATCATATCCATGAGAATTCAATTCTAGCTTAATTGGTGCCTCTTCCATTCTGCATGACAGCATGAGCTCTGCTCGATCGCCGCCATTTACGATTTGCCTTCTTTTTCTCGAATGAACAGCATTAGTGGGCCTGAATCTGGATCGATCGTGATCACTACTGAAAACTTCCATCGAGCAAGTGTCATTTTGTAAATTTTGTTCTGCTTTATGAAAGCGTAGAACCTTGTGAAATCCATGGCCTAGACATATTTGGTAACAAACTGATAATTCAAACAAAATGGTAAAATGGTGCATTGCAATGGCCTTTTTGGGCTCTGTTCTTTCCTCACCAATGATTACATCTTTGCCTTAATCTAATTCTGATTGTTGAGGCCGAATCAACACCTTTGCACCAAATGTGATTAATTGACGGTTGTTTGCACTTACTGACGAAATGATCGGCTTGCAGCCTTGCACACCCCAAAATGCTGGATGACCTTCATTGATGCTTGATGGTTTATTGTACTTTGGCAGTCATTCGCTCGCACGAGAATATGGATTATATGCCGTTAATTTGCAATAATGAGGTCGCTTCAATTCATCAAACAACCGTCAATGAATCAAAGAGACAATTTGACTCTGCTCCAGCATTTCATAGTCCATCAAAGATTCTATAACACCTGGATATGTCAAAAGTAAATCCTCTTGATTTAAGTTTGGAAAGCCAAACGAAATCAAAGTTTTAAATATGTTTGTCCTCATCCTTTTGACTTATCAAATAGCACCAAGCACGTATACAGGACGATTAGAATTTTTATTGGACCTTTGTAAATTTCTAAACTCTTTGGTTCGGCTTTCGTTAGAACTTTTTTTGCAACACAACTGACTAACTCCTAGGAACTCTTGTCCTTCTAGCTTTTTCTTTATGATAATCAAGCAATAGAAATTCTTGCTCTTCTAGCTTTCCTTAGATCATCAAGCAATCTAGAATAATAAGCTAGATCATCTAAGTCTATATTAGAAATTGGAAGCTATAGAACCTTTGATGCCTTGGGTCTTCCCTGGTCCTCTTTAATCCCTTATCTAAGGTGTTTGTTTTCCAAGTCCATCTCTTGACCATGCAATTTAAACAAATATATTTGCACACATATTAGTCACAAATGGTCCATGTTACTTCAACCATCAAAATCATATTAAGCATACTAAGCACGAGACTTTGGGCTTATTTTCCTTACATGGTAGTTGCACCACCAGACGATCTAGTACGTACAACTATTCGAATTCTCCGTTCGTGCCAACTAGCCGTTAGACTCACTTGACGTTCCGGTGCATGCAAAGAGAATATATTTCGACAGTGGAAACTAGCAAGCCATTAGGCAAAAACGTCCGGTGCATGCACCGCACTGTATGGCAGTGGACTATTGAACGGTCCGATGCGTACAAAACGCACTAGGACGCCTTGGCCACTCCCTCAGCCTACTTCGTCTGGTGAACAAACTGCATGGTCTGGTGGCTACACACCAAACGGTCCGGTGCATGTATTTTGCAAAGTACCTAGACAAAGTTCACTGAAAGCACATAGAACACACCCGATGGTCTGATATGTACATATCAGAAGGCCCGGTGCGTACAAAAACTGTGTTTTCGTTGTTTTTAGATTGTATCGTGACAATTTCTTTTTAAGGAATTTCTTTATGTTTTTAAATGTTTGTAAGTGTACTTTTGCACCTTTTAAGTTTACTAGAAAAATGCCCATACGTTGCTACGGAATGATAGTATATAGATATATTATGCATTTCGCTCATAAGGCACCTTTTATTAAAATTTACTGAAAACATATAGAGAACATCTTTTCTAAAGAGTTACGAATTGGAAGTTTGCAGAGACATTGTGCAGTGCACCAACCTCTTATGTACATGGAAATAAGGGAAGGTTCCATGTGTAATCAATTTTTTGTCCATAGTTTAGGGTGGTTATCTACCATGTTTACCTTAGCCGCAAAATAATATGCAATATTTTTAAATAACGGCTCAGGGTTGTGTTTATAAAATTAGACAATTTATGCATAACGCAGGGATCTAGTGCACTTGCTATTGCATGGTTCAGATGTCAGGTACGACATTCAAATAGGTCATCGGATACTTGCTTCGGGCACCGTGCTTGGGCTCCTCAGAAATGGGGTCGATCGGGCGGTCTGGGAAAAGGCCTACGCATCACAAAATAAGAAACACGCAACCTGGGGCACAACATAAGCCCATTTGGGGTTGGAAGTATTTTTATTAGTGGATAGATATTGAATTTAGAAGAAATTAGGCGAAAGTATCATCGAGTTTGGAGTTAAAACGGGGAAGATATGGGCTTTTTAGTGTCTAAGGGGTAGATTTCGACTTTTAGAAAGTGGGAGGGTTAGATTTGGACTTATCGCTCATCTCCCCGCTCCACGGAGCTTCTAGCCTGCTCGGCCAAGCTCTCGCGCATGGCGCAACCCACAAATCGGCCAGGCAGCATCGGTGGGACCCACGAGTTAGAGGAAAAGAGGGACAGGACGATGATGCTGGGGCCGGGTGACGATGACGGGGCGCGGTGAAGGTAGGACCGACGCCTAAGAGGGGAGGGTGAATTAGGATTTCTAAAAGCAAGACTCACTAAAAACTACAACTACTAAGCAAAATCTATGCAAGTAAATCTAGCTATGTGTACTAAGGTTTTGCTAAGTGTTGCTACTTCTACCGTGGCCAAGTCTTGCAACCTAGTTTCACCTAGAAACTAATCTATCAAGCTAGTCTAGAAAAGTAAGCACACAATTGCAAGAAAGTAAATGCGGAAGCTAAAGAGATGGAATAGAGAATGCAAACTCCCGATGACGATGATGGTAGCACACGGTGAAGACACAGAGATTTTTCCCAAGGTTCGGGGAGACTCATGGTCTCTACCCCCTACGTCCTCATTGTCGCTCCACTAAGGGCTTTGCTCTCGCGTAGTCCTCAAAGAAATACGGCCTCGCCCTTTGCAAGGGTGGAGATTGGTAAAATGACTTCCGCGGAAGTTAAGCAACCACGGTCGGGTCTCCGGATATCTTCGGTACACACCTACCCGAACCTATCTCTCACGTGGTCCTCCCCTACCACGGCCTCGCCCACGCAAGGGTAGAGGATGGATAGGTTGTTGGGGTCTTCCGAGTCCTTCTCGCGGAGCTATCCCGCCGTCTCCACTATGGGAAGCTTCGGCCAACTAGCCGAGGGCCTTCCTCCCTCTCACAAGATGGTGGCAGCCACTCCACACTCCGGAGGATCTCGCAAGACTTCCAACCACACTTGATACAAGGTCGTGCACGCAGGCACAGATACTAGACAAATAGGCCTAAGCCAAGATGCTAACAAGCTCTCGCTATGTCGGGATGTGTCTATTTGCTCATATGGTGGTTGGGCTCACAAATGTGGTTGCTACACTTCAAATGGGCATAGAAATGTGTCTCAACACTTGTGTTAGGCTCAGGATACTCCAACCACTAGTGGGAGGCCGGCCAAGGGGGTATATATAGCCTCTTCCCCAAAAACTAGCCGTTGGGGCCAAGTTTTACTTTACTATGACACCACTGACTGTCCGGTGGGTGAAATCGTCACTCTCTCCAATCGACCGTTGCACCGGGAAATATAGCCGTTGGAGCCACCGGACTGTCCGGTGGCACCATCGGACTGTCCGACGGTGAGCCACCAGACTGTTCGGTGCGTTGTAGCGCCAGGTCTTCAACTTGGATGGTCCTCGGTCTATAACGTCCGGTGGTACCACCGGACTGTCCGGCGGTGGATTCAGCGCCGGACTCCGCCCGTTCCTTCTCAGTCTATAACGTCCGGTGGTGAGCCACCGGACTGTCCGATGATGAGCCACTGGACTGTCCGATGCATGGAATTTTGCACCGGTTCTTCAGCTCTAGGCTCGGCTCCTTGCAGGCACCGGACTGTCCGGTGCTGCACCACCAGACTGTCCGGTGCATGCATTTTCTTCTGTTCTTGAGCCACCGGACTGTCCGATGGTGAGCCACTGGACTGTCCGATGCATGGAATTTTGCACCGGTTCTTCAGCTCTAGGCTCGGCTCCTTGCAGGCACCGGACTGTCCGGTGCTGCACCACCAGACTGTCCGATGCATGCATTTTCTTCTGTTCTTGAGCCAAAAAATCAGCTCGCTGACCGGCCAGCAGGACCGCCGAGTCAGGACCTTCACTTGCAACTTGATGGCGGCTTGGGTCTTTTCTTGTGTCTTTTAGATCCTCCTTTGAGGTATTTATACCCCAAGTCCACCAATCACACCCTGGGACTTTTGTGATGCTCCAGCATCTCGAGTGCATTATCATACCTTAATCATACACTAAGCATCATTTAGCATCATGTGATTGCATATAATTAGGCTATGATTTGTTTGGATGAGATAGAATGCTTGAAATCTGAATTTTATGCATGTGTTCTGCTATGTTCTTGTGCATAAATCTAAATCTATTGGGATCTAGGGAAAACTCATATTACCAAACTTGTAGACAATGAAGTTTTGAACAACTTTCATAATTGGGGTTTGGCCAGATAATGAAGGCTACATAGGATTTGGAGTCTTTCTTTGTCAGTGCAGAAAACCAACTCAAATCAGCCTTGTTTAAAAACCCTAAGTTTGCACAAACCTACAACCACTTTCATGCAACACTCTCATTGAATAAGTTGTAGGTATTGAAATTCTGAGCAAGTTACCCAAAAGGCACTTTGGGTGAAAAGGCTTGGAAATAGGGTTTCTCTTTTTTCTAAACAATAAAGGTACCCTGTCCTTACCTAGGGCTGATTTCAAAATTTGAATTTAAACCATATTTACACTTGGATTTTGGGGTTGTTCACTTTGACAAAGTTGTAGATATCTCTGAGTAGAACATTTCTTCCAATTGGACTTTTTCCAATTTCGGCCTCCAAATTTGTCAAAACAGCGAATTACCGAAGGAAGGAAAACACATTTAAATTTCTCCAAAACATACTGTCACTGACGGGTGGGGCCCGCGATCCGCGCGACGCGCACGGCGCGAACCGACGCGCACCGCGTGGCTCGCCGGCGTACAGGGAGTACGGCGAGCCCCGCGGCGGCCGTCCGGGCGCGTCAAAAGGAGGGGGAGGTCCCGCGCCCAAACCCTAGCCCATTTCCCTGCAATCCCCGTCCCGTTTCCGCCCCGCGCGCGCCGCTCAAACCCGAGCCGCCATTGACGCCGGCAAGCTCGGGCCGAGCTCACGCCGCCGCCTCCCGGCCTTCCCGAGCCGAACCGACCCCACCACCGCACTCCCCGCTCCACGCCGCCCCTCTCCCCCTAGACCTCGCCGTCAAACTCCCCTCCCCCGAGGAGATCGAGCTCGGCGCGACGTCCTCGCCGCGCCACCGTCGCCGTCGCCCACGCCCCTGTTCACCGCCGTTCCGCCTCGACCGCGCCTCCACCGTCGACGAGAGCTACCCAAGGTTGACGCTCTAACTCCCGCGCATCCCCCGCGCCCCTCGTCGCGGCTCCGGCAAGCCGGAGCTCGCCGGCGCGCGCGTCGCGCGGCGCGAGTAAGAAGACGGGGGCCGGATCTTTTCAGATCTAGCCCACGGACTTTTCTATTTTTGCAACCCGGTCCTCCCGCACGGGGGCTGAGTCTTGCAGATTTTACGCGCTAGCCCCTAGAAAGTACGGTTAATTACATAGAGGTCCTTAGATCTGGATTTTTTTCTTTTTCTATTTACCTTTTCTCGGTTTGAACTTTGAAAAATCATATAAATTCAAAGAAAAATCCAAAATGGACAAACTCAGTACCTATGAACTCCTCTTGAGTAGATCTACAGGCTAGGTATGATGTCGTCATGTGAAAAGACATTTTTACCCTCGGTTACGTTGCATGCATGTTAAAGCAAAATAAATACCAAAAGTGGGTGTAAATGAACTTCAACATGTGTGAAACTTGGACAGTAGTGTATTAGTGATGTTTAGGCCCTATGTGAATTTTCTTGGCTCTAGCATTGTTCATTTGATTGATGTTTTTTTTCCATGATAAATATATGATTTATTGTAATGGGAGTTGGGTGCTATATAAAAGAGGCTCAAAATGGCTCCCTAGTATTTTTCATGGATATTGCACATCATGGGTAGTCTACTGTTACAATATGAGACCTTGCATGTTAGTTTATGATGGTGTTTTGAAAATGACAAAAGATGCTAGTTGAGAAAGGAAAATAGGAAAAAGTGTATTTAAATTACTAGGAAAATTATAAGAAAAATATGGTGGCTTGCACTTAGTGTCTAAAGTCCAGAAAGTATATATGTGTAGGTCTTATGTACTGTTTTGTCATGCGTGTTCATTTTCCTCTATAATTAAAAATGAAAAATAGATACCCTGCCAAATGAAATGTATTTCACTTGTAAATTTTTGTGTAGGTAGTTCATAGCCTATCATCACCACTGGTCAAATTCCATGGTCAGATTCACTTTCTATAATTAATGAGAAATCCGAAAAGGAAAAGAGCTGTTAAATTGTAAGGATTTTAATAAATTCATTTTTACTCCATTTGGGCTGAAATTTTGTCGGTAGCTTCCCGTACATGATATGTGCATGCTGTAAAAAGTTTAAGTCAATTGGAGCAGTAGAGCTATTTAAACTCAGAGGCTCGAGTAAATGGAAAAAAACGACCAATTGTAAATGGAAGAAATGGTAGATTGGGTCAAAAAGGCCACATCATATAAATGCACGGTCATGACATGGATACATTGGGTTACGTGGTGGGTCCTTGGTTAGGTTTAGGTGATGGGCTGTATGATTTCATAAGAGAGTTTGATTTTCCTTCCCCTCGGGAGATAGATCGTTAAATAGAAATGTTTACTTACCTTGCCCTATTTTTCACTGGGAGTTATATGTTTACTGCGCTTTGTCCTGCATTGCACTCATCGCACTCATTTTGCATATGATGGCATGCATATAGATCAAGGGATCGAGGAGCAGACGCAGGAACAGCCGCTAATCGAGGAGCCACAAGACCAGGAGCCGGACCCGCAGCCAGAAGAGTACCCGCAGGCCGCACCTGACTTCGCATCCGAGGAAGCTAACCCTAGCGAGGAAGGTAGGCAGGACCATATTCTCCCAGCTAATATTGTTTTATGATTACACATATGCATTAGGTGTTGATTGGAACCCCATTGCATTAGACCCTTGGCCGCCCTGGCCCTAGCACCTACACTAGGTACGTAGGACGAGTTGCCTAGAAATGATAGGCTCGACTAGATACGAGTGAGATGTCACTCGTCACGTAGGTGTTTTGAAAAGAAAGAGAACACTGTTTATGCTAAGATGGTATTATGATGAGGATTAATTGGAGACCGGGCGGAGATTCAGTTATATTCTTGCGGTGTGCGTTGTTGCGGTGTAATGGCTCCGCCCGAGTCGCATAAGGCCCGTTCGCTGTTCGCCTGCTGGTTGGCATACCATTGCTAAAGTGCTTACCCGGTTAATGGGGCCGGTGAAACCTTACTTGTGCCATCCGGAGAACAGAAACACGTTCCTACCCACTGGTTGAGAGGAAGGTGGCCCGGGGGAGCTTGGTACTCATGACGGGGAGCCCGAGATGTCGGCAGGCTCGTCATGGGGGCACAACCCGGGAGTCAGGTGGGAGTGAATCGAACTTGGGATGGGACAGGTGGAGGGGGGGACTATATGTGGGAAAGCCGTCGTGTGAGTAAGCATATGGGCCCCTGACATTTTTAGTTATTCCCGGGAATTAGAAATCGATTCGAATCGCTGATGCTCACCAGGTGTGAGAATGCCAAATACCGCATACGGGTAACATATTAATAACTCTAATATGATGTATTATGATCCATGTTTTCGAATACTACATGCTTGACTTTGATATGCTTTCTATTCATGCAAGTTTTTATGAATTCCTCAATTGCAAATGGCTCGGTTATCATGAAGGGATAGCAGCTGTCAAATCCTGCTACTCTATGATCATAACTGTTTTAAAAGCAACGGCTAAGGACCAACTCTTTAGTAAGCAAGCTTTGCGTCAGCCGTAAACCATAACCATTAAGTCCTACTGAGTAATTAGTACTCTGGGTTTTCCCCCGCTTTTGGAGTTACAGGTATGGAGTTTCTCTTCTGTGCCTGTGTTGGCGGAGGGACCTGTCATCATCAGGAGTAAGAAGTGTGTTGAGCTGGCAAATGAAGTGACATCAGTGGGCATGATGTTACTTTACCTCTGCAAGTCTTTTGGTTGTCATGAACTATGATGGTTAAAGATTTCCGCTGCGAGACTCTATTTGAACGCTAATTTACGTATGAGACTATGTTGAACTCTATTTTTTTCGAACTGGTTTGTAACCTAAATTCCTATGTAACATCTATTCAACTGTCTGTGATGATGTAACTGTTGTGGCTCCATCGAGGGTCGAATGTGTGTGATATCGGTTCCTTTGGGGTTTGGTACAAATCGAGGGCCGAAGGCTTCTCGACGGACGACCGGGTTTAGTACGGCCTAAGTACACTGAGAGCAAATGGTGGTAGGTGTACTTAGCCCGGATTAAATCGGCGGTTCCGCCACAGCTGGTATCAGAGCCGATCATACACAGACAACAGTTGTATCATCAAGTTTTGGTTTACAAAACTATTTTTGAAAGCCCTTTTCAAGTAATTTGTAAAGGAGAGTAAACGATATGCCCGTATTAAGGATGTTAGTGTATATCAGGTGACAACGCTAACATTTTGACCTAGATAGAACACATATGCATATTCGGCGCTTTGAGAAGCAACTTTTCGGCCATAGCCATCCCCAGTACTGGAGGAATGCTATCGGGTTTTGCGGATTGTTGTGAACTCTGCAATCATGCTGGTAGGCTAGAAATTTTAAGGGGGGTGGTCACCTTGGGTGTGTTTGTGACCATTCTCCTGTCGTGACGCAGCAAGATTCAATTTGCTTGCGTGGGTGCCAGCCCAGTCTAGCAGAGGACCGTACAGATGCGTTGTTCACGCGGCACAAAATGGCGTGGATGCCACACTATGTGGTAATGTATGAGCATGCATTTTTCTGCAGGTACACTAACTCCGCGCGAAATTATGAACGATTAGAAAACGACTAGTTGCAATAGAGAGTGCCGTGCATATTGTCACCGAATAACCAGTAGTATATACTAGACTAGGATGTGTGATGTGAGACGATACCAACGGATCATGCATCATGTTCATCGCCTGGGTTATATATGGGGTACTTCTAATAAGTCTACAAAAGAAATCACGAACTTAAGTCCCTTATCTTTTTCCTTTTCAATAATGCATGAAATATTGTATGAACTCACTCAAAAATTTTAATGCAAAGGCCTTTCTTTTGTGTCCCACAGATGGTTAGGACCAAGCAGACCGCGCGTAAGGCCGTGGGGGGTAGGGGGCGCCCGCTCCCGCCAGTGACCCACACTCCACCCCTGGTAGAGGACGGGCTACTCCACACTCGCTGCCGGGAGGACTGCACCCTCTCCCGGATCCTGTGCAGAGCCCTGAGGCAGATGGGACGCCGCCCCTGTCCCTTCTACTCCTGCAGACCATGCACGGGCAGGGGAGCTGCTGGGCCCGGGTGGTCCTCCCGCACCCGAACTCCGCGAACCCACACACCATCGTGGTCTATGGGGCGAACGAGGAGGAAGCCTATCTGAAGGCAGTTATGACGGCTATCACTTTTCTGAGCCCCGAGGAGGATGCGGGCCACTCAGACCTGCGTTATCTCCCCACGCAGGAGATGGACGACGAGTGGGTCTGCCGCCACGACATGCTCAAGGCCCGCAACGACACACGACCCTATGCAGCATGTATGGGGTTTGCCAGTGAGATGCACATGATGTATGACCGCGCTGAGGGCAGGAGCCGTTTCTACTTTCACAGGCACGCGGAGGCGCGTGCTCGAGTGGAGGAGCTGGAGGGTCAGGTGGCTCAGCTACAGCAGCGCCTCGCGGTGTACGAGCCACCTCCAGCGGAGCAGGACCCTCAGGACAGGGAGTCCTCTGAGCCGATGGAGATGGAGGAGGAGGGAAAGGGCTCTGTCCCCACAGGCCGCTCTGCGACTTAGAGAGGAGTGGTGGTGATGAAGGAGGATGAGGCGCTTTTGTGAATCGTTTAGCACGTTGATAGCGATATTTTGTATTACACCGCTCCGTGCATTTATGTGTGGCTGTACTAAAAACCTTGATGAGATGTGAGAGCTCATTCGTGTATGCCATTTGTGTAATGATGGAAACCTTGTTATGTGCCCTTTGACGGTTGGTCGCCGAAACCACCATCCCACTATGTAATGATAAGACCTTAAGTAGTTTGTGAACTTTTAAATCTCACTCGAAGTCTATCGTACGTTCTTGAATGGCTGGAGTAGGTTGAATGGATGAAATTGACTTTGTATCTCGTTTTGGGATACAACGCTGGGAGGATAGGTGCACTAGTGTAGCTCTTCCCCCAACGCCTTGAGAGGAGGATTAACTTTTTATTGCAGATTATATGATGTCATGTTACATGATTTCATGTATTTACAATGCTGTCCGTGATGCTATGATATTATCAGCGCGTCACATTGCAATAAGGTATTGTGAGATTAAAACCCGGTTGACCTCCCTCTTGCAGATGGTGAACACTCGCAATGGGCAACACTCGGGGTTGGAGCCACATGCGAATGGCGCTCCACCCCCACCGGAGTTAGCCACCCTGGTCGTGCAGCAGGCCGAGCTGATCCGCCTGCTCGCCGAGGAACGCCAGGGCCGTGGCCAGCTGCAGCCGCGGGAGCCCAGGAACCGAGGCATCTCCTACAAAGACTTCGAGGAGCTGCGACCCCCCGTCTTCACGAAGTGTCCTGAACCTCTGGACGCGGACGATTGGCTCCGCACAATTAGGTCCAAGTTCACACTCCTTCCGGAATTGACCGAGCAGCAGAAGGCGCAGTTTGCCGGGCAGTTGCTGCAAGGACCAGCCGGCGCGTGGCATGCCACGTTCCTCGAAATGCAGTGGGCTGGGCATGAGCCCACCTGGGAGGAGTTTACCCAGGCTTTCCGGGCTCACTATATCCCGGACAGCTTGATGGAGCAGAAGAAGCGGGAATTTCGGGAGCTTAAGCAAGGCAACAAGACTGTGATGCAATATGTGCAGTCTTTCATTCACCTTTCACAGTATGCACCAGAAGACGTGGCAGATGACCCCCGCCGAGCAGCTAGGCTCTTGAACGGCCTTGACCCCACTCTCCAGACTCACTTGGGGCGCCGTTACCAGAGTTTCACTGATCTGGTGGACATCGCACTTGACATGGAGAACCGTCTTCGGGTCGCAAATGAGGACTAGAGGCGCAAGCGTCAGGCTAACACGTCTGCTGCTGGATCCTCCCAAAAGCAGAAAGCAGTATAAAGACCTCCACAGCAGCACTACCAACAGCCACGCTTCGTGGTTCGGCCAAATCAGCCGGGCTGGGTTCACAGGGCACCACAGCAGCAACAGCGCCTTACCTCGGGCACACAAGCTCAACTCCCCGCACCCCGTGTCCCTGCTATCCCAGGACCCAGAAATCCCTGTTTCAACTGTGGCAAGACAGGGCATTTCAGCAGAGACTGTAGGGCACCCCGCAGGATCCAAGGGTCGAACCCTGTGGGCGGCAGTCAGCAAGGCAAGCAGAAGGGGCCCGCACAGAAGACTGGCCGTGTGCACTATATTCACATGGAGCAGATCCCCGCTGGAGTGCCGGTACTCGCTGGTATGTTCCTGATCAACGGTCATCCGACTGTCGTGTTATGCGATTCGGGGGCCACTCATACTTTCATTAGCAAAACATATGCACAGAAGCATGGCTTAAAAATGTACAAGTTAAGGGAAAATTACCACATCACTGCCCCAGGGGCTCCCATAGATACCAGTCTGGGGGTTAGACTTTTAAATTTGGAGATTGGTGCGGAAAGTTTCATCATCAACCCTGTGGTGCTGCCATACCAAGGGATTGATGTTATATTGGGGATGAACTGGATGACGGAGAACAACGCCGTCCTGGATGTTGGCAGCAGGACAGTGCAGTTAAGGTCTAGGGTCAGTGGCAAGGTTTTACGTGTGTATATGCCAGACATGAAACACATGGTGGCCGCAGTGAATGCAACCGAGATTGATGAAACTAGAAAGATCCCAGTAGTGTGTGACTTTCCGGACGTATTCTCGGAGGAGCTTCTGGGTCTACCCACGGATAGGGATGTGGAATTCCGCATAGATCTCGTACCTGGTACTGCGCCTGTCTCCAAGAGACCGTATAGAATGGCACCTGATGAACTGAAAGATTTAAAGATACAACTGCAAGAACAGCTAGATAAGGGGTTCATTCGGCCTAGTTCATCACCTTGGGGTTGTCCGGCCCTCTTTGTAGAAAAGAAAGACCAAGGGGGTAAAAGGCTGTGTGTGGACTATCGGCCATTAAATGCCGTGACCGTCAAAAATAAATACCCAATACCACACATTGACATTCTCTTCGATCAGTTAGCTGGGGCGAAGGTCTTTTCAAAAATTGACCTAAGGTCGGGCTACTATCAGATAAAAATCAGAAAAGAAGACATACCTAAAACAGCCTTCTCAACCAGATATGGACTATATGAATATCTAGTCATGTCCTTCGGTTTAACCAATGCACCGGCTTTCTTCATGTACATGATGAATTCGGTGTTTATGAATGAGCTCGACAAATTCGTAGTGGTGTTCATTGATGACATATTAATCTACTCCAAAAATGAAAAAGAACATGAGGAACACTTGCGGATAGTGCTCGCCCGGCTAAGAGAACACAAGCTCTATGCCAAGTTCAGCAAGTGTGCTTTTTGGCTGAAGGAAGTAGGTTTCTTGGGGCATGTTCTGTCGGAGAAGGGGGTAGCGGTCGATCCTAGCAAGGTAGAGGCTGTCCTGAATTGGAAGCAGCCAGAATCAGTGACTGAAATCCGGAGTTTCCTTGGTCTAGCGGGCTACTACCGCCGCTTCATCAAGGACTTCTCCAAAATCGCAAAGCCAATGACCTCGTTAACAAAGAAGAATGTAAAATTCATATGGAGTCCGAAGTGTGAGGAAGGATTTCAGGAACTAAAGAAGTTGTTAACGACAGCACCCGTGCTAGCCCAACCAGACATCACAAAACCTTTCGATGTGTATAGTGACGCCTCTGGCCAGGGGCTTGCCTGTGTCCTAATGCAAGAAGGGAGAGTAATCGCTTACGCTTCCCGCCAACTAAGGAAACATGAAGCGAACTACCCAACCCATGATCTTGAGCTAGCCGCAGTCGTACACGCCCTGAAGATATGGAGGCACTATCTGCTGGGCAACACTTGTCATATCTACACTGACCACAAGAGCCTCAAATACATCTTCACACAGCCCGAATTAAGCATGAGGCAAAGACGGTGGTTAGAGTTGATAAAAGACTATGACCTGGAGATTCATTATCACCCCGGGAAGGCGAATGTGGTAGCTGACGCACTAAGCCGTCGGGCTCATTGCAATGTGATTGAAGCTCGGCCCACGGCAAGAGTGATATGTTGGGAGATGGATGAAATAGAAATGCCAACCGAACAGCTAGTCGAACTATATAGCCTCATCATTGAACCGACAATAAAAGACCTAGTCATTGCAGCACAAAAACAAGACCTAGGTATGGCCCACATTCGTGAGGGTATTGATGAAGAGAAAAAGGCTTGCTTCACCCTAGATGACCAAGGGGTCCTGTGGTTTAAAAATCGCCTAGTAATACCAAAAGATATGGAGTTGCGGAAGAAAATACTCGACGAAGCCCACACCTCCGTGCTTACCATGCACCCAGGCAGTAATAAAATGTACCAAGACCTGAAAGAAAAGTTTTGGTGGACTCGCATGAAGTGGGAAATTGCCAAGTACGTGTCGGAATGTGACGTGTGTAAGAGGGTGAAAGCTGATCACTTAAAGCCGGGCGGTATGCTTCAACCCCTGAACGTCCCGGCTTGGAAGTGGGAAGATATACACATGGATTTCGTGGTGGGTTTGCCTCGCACTCAGAAGGGGTATGATTCCATATGGGTGATTATCGACCGGTTTACGAAATCGGCCCATTTTCTCCCTGTAAAGACAGTTTACCGTGCCAACACGTATGCCGAGTTGTATATAGCAAAAGTTGTCTCCTTGCATGGTGTCCCTCGGACCATTACCTCAGATCGGGGCTCAGTTTTTGTGTCTCGCTTCTGGGAACAACTGCAGAATGCCTTAGGAACAAAATTGATTCATAGTTCGGCATACCACCCTCAAACCAGTGGACAAATCGAAAGAGTAAATCAGATCGTAGAAGACATGCTGAGGGCATGTGCCTTAACTTATTCCACAAAATGGGATGAGTGTTTGCCCTTGGCAGAGTTTGCATACAATAACAGCTACCAGAAGAGCTTGAATATGGCACCTTTCGAGGCCTTATACGGCAGAAGATGTAGAACACCCCTCAACTGGTCCGAACCTGGGGAACGCGTCACCTTTGGCCCTGATTTGGTAACTCAAGCCGAAGAACAAGTAAAATTCATACAAAGTAACCTAAAGAGAGCACAATCCAAACAAAAGAGTTACTCAGATAGGAGAAGGAGACCGCTAGTCTTTGAGAAGGGTGATCATGTATACCTTCGAGTGTCACCGATGAAGGGGTACATCGTTTTGGGGTAAAGGGAAAGCTAGCCCCACGGTATGTTGGCCCGTTCAAGATCACCGAGCAATGTGGACCGGTGGCTTACCGGTTGGAATTGCCACCACATCTTGCTGTGGTGCACGACGTGTTTCACGTGTCACAACTTAAAAAGTGCTTACGAGTGCCGGAAGAAGAAGTCGACACATCCCAAGTTTAGATTGAGCCTGACCTTACCTATGAAGCACGACCCATCAAAATCCTAGACCAAAAGCAAAGGTCAACGCGGCGTAATACTGTCAACTTTTATAAAGTGCAATGGAGTGATCACTCTGAAGAGCAAGCAACGTGGGAAACTGAAGAATATCTACAAACTAAACACCCGGGTTTTCTCCCATCCACTTCAAACCAGTATGTTTAGCTAACACTCCTTATATACTCGTTTACTTAAACTATTCCACCCACATCACATCAAAATCTCGGGACGAGATTTCTTTAAGGGGGTGGGTTGTGATGCTCCAGCATCTCGAGTGCATTATCATACCTTAATCATGCACTAAGCACCATTTAGCATCATGTGATTGCATATAATTAGGCTATGATTTGTTTGGATGAGATAAAATGCTTGAAATCTGAATTTTATGCATGTGTTCTGCTATGTTCTTGTGCATAAATCCAAATCTATTGGGATCTAGGGAAAACTCATATTACCAAACTTGTATATAATGAAGTTTTGAACAACTTTCATAATTGGGGTTTCGCCAGATAATGAAGGCTACATAGGATTTGGAGTCTTTCTTTGTCAGTGCAGAAAACCAACTCAAATCAGCCTTGTTTAAAAACCCTAAGTTTGCACAAAACTACAACCACTTTCATGCAACACTCCCATTGAAAAAGTTGTAGGTATTGAAATTCTAAGCAAGTTACCCAAAAGGAACTTTGGGTGAAAAGGCTTGGAAATAGGGTTTTTCTTTTTTCTAAACAATAAAGGTACCCTGTCCTTACCTAGGGCTGATTTCAAAATTTCAATTTAAACCATATTTACACTTGGATTTTGGGGTTGTTCACTTTGACAAAGTTGTAGATATCTCTGAGTAGAACATTTCTTCCAATTGGACTTTTTTAAATTTCGGCCTCCAAATTTGTCAAAACAGCGAATTACCGAAGGAAGGAAAACACATTTAAATTTCTCCAAAACATACTGTCACTGACGGGTGGGGCCCGCGATCCGCGCGACGCGCACGGCGCGAACCGACGCGCGCCGCGTGGCTCGCCGGCGTACAGGGAGTACGGCGAGCCCCGCGGCGGCCGTCCGGGCGCGTCAAAAGGAGGGGGAGGTCCCGCGCCCAAACCCTAGCCCATTTCCCTGCAATCCCCGTCCCGTTTCCGCCCCGCGCGCGCCGCTCAAACCCGAGCCGCCATTGACGCCGGCAAGCTCGGGCTGAGCTCACGCCGCCGCCTCTCGGCCTTCCCGAGCCGAACCGACCCCACCACCGCACTCCCCGCTCCACGCCGCCCCTCTCCCCCTAGACCTCGTTGTCAAACTCCCCTCTGACGAGGAGATCGAGCTCGGCGCGACGTCCTCGCCGTCGCCCACGCCCCGGTTCACCGCCGTTCCGCCTCGACCGCGCCGCCACCGTCGACGAGAGCTACCCAAGGTTGACGCTCTAGCTCCCGCGCATCCCCCGCGCCCCTCGTCGCGGCTCCGGCAAGCCGGAGCTCGCCGGCGCCGCGCCGCGCCGCCGCGCGCGGCGCGAGTAAGAAGACGGGGGCCGGATCTTTTCAGATCTAGCCCCCGGACTTTTCCATTTTTGCAACCCGGTCCTCCCGCACGGGGGCTGAGTCTTGCAGATTTTACGCACTAGCCCCTAGAAACTACGGTTAATTACGTAGAGGTCCTTAGATCTGGATTTTTTTCTTTTTCTATTTACCTTTTCTCGGTTTGAACTTTGAAAAATCATATAAATTAAAAAAAATCCAAAATGGACAAACTCAGTACCTATGAACTCCTCTTGAGTAGATCTATAGACTAGGTATGATGTCGTCATGTGAAAAGACATTTTTACCCTCGGTTATGTTGCATGCATGTTAAAGCAAAATAAATACCAAAAGTGGGGTAAATGAACTTCAACATGTGTGAAACTTGGACAGTAGTGTATTAGTGATGTTTAGGCCCTGTGTGAATTTTCTTGGCTCTAGCATTGTTCATTTGATTGATGTTTTTTTTTTCCATGATAAATATATGATTTATTGTAATGGGAGTTGGGTGCTATATAAAAGAGGCTCAAAATGGCTCCCTAGTATTTTTCATGGATATTGCACATCATGGGTAGTCTACTGTTACAATATGAGACCTTGCATGTTAGTTTATGATGGTGTTTTGAAAATGACAAAAGATGCTAGTTGAGAAAGGAAAATAGGAAAAAGTGTATTTAAATTACTAGGAAAATTATAAGAAAAATATGGTGGCTTGCACTTAGTGTCTAAAGTCCAGAAAGTATATATGTGCAGGTCTTATGTACTGTTTTGTCATGCGTGTTCATTTTCCTCTATAATTAAAAATGAAAAATAGATACCCTGCCAAATGGAAAGTATTTCACTTGTAAATTTTTGTGTAGGTAGTTCATAGCCTATCATCACCACTGGTCAAATTCCATGGTCAGATTCACTTTCTATAATTAATGAGAAATCCGAAAAGGAAAAGGGCTGTTAAATTGTAAGGATTTTAATAAATTCATTTTTACTCCATTTGGGCTAAAATTTTGTCGGTAGCTTCCCGTACATGATACGTGCATGCTGTAAAAATTTTAAGTCAATTGGAGCAGTAGAGCTATTTAAACTCAGAGGCTCGGGTAAATGGAAAAAAAATGACCAATTGTAAATGGAAGAAATGGTAGATTGGGTCAAAAAAGCCACATCATATAAATGCACGGTCATGACATGGATACATTGGGTTACGTGGTGGGTCCTTGGTTAGGTTTAGGTGATGGGCTGTATGATTTCATAAGAAAGTTTGATTTTCCTTCCCCTCGGGAGATAGATCGTTAAATAGAAATGTTTACTTACCTTGCCCTATTTTTCACTGGGAGTTATATGTTTACTGCGCTTTGTCCTGCATTGCACTCATCGCACTCATTTTGCATATGATGGCATGCATATAGATCAAGGGATCGAGGAGCAGACGCAGGAACAGCCGCTAATCGAGGAGCCACAAGACCAGGAGCCGGACTCGCAGCCAGAAGAGTACCCGCAGGCCGCACCTGACTTCGCATCCGAGGAAGCTAACCCTAGCGAGGAAGGTAGGCAGGACCATATTCTCCCAGCTAATATTGTTTTATGATTACGCATATGCATTAGGTGTTGATTGGAACCCCATTGCATTAGACCCTTGGCCGCCCTGGCCCTAGCACCTACACTAGGTACGTAGGACGAATTGCCTAGAAATGATAGGCTCGACTAGATACGAGTGAGATGTCACTCGTCACGTAGGTGTTTTGAAAAGAAAGAGAACACTGTTTATGCTAAGATGGTATTATGATGAGGATTAATTGGAGACCGGGCAGAGATTAAGTTATATTCTTGCGGTGTGCGTTGTTGCGGTGTAATGGCTCCGCCCGAGTCGCATAAGGCCCGTTCGCTGTTCGCCTGCTGGTTGGCATACCATTGCTAAAGTGCTTACCCGGTTAATGGGGCCGGTGAAACCTTACTTGTGCCATCCGGAGAACAGAAACACGTTCCTACCCACTGGTTGAGAGGAAGGTGGCCCGGGGGAGCTTGGTACTCATGACGGGGAGCCCGAGATGTCGGCAGGCTCGTCATGGGGGCACAACCCGGGAGTCAGGTGGAAGTGAATCGAACTTGGGATGGGACAGGTGGAGGAGGGGGACTATATGTGGGAAAGCCGTCGTGTGAGTAAGCATATGGGCCCCTGGCATTTTTAGTTATTCCCGGGCATTAGAAATCGATTCGAATCGCTGATGCTCACCAGGTGTGAGAATGCCAAATACCGCACACGGGCAACATATTAATAACTCTAATATGATGTATTATGATCCATGTTTTCGAATGCTACATGCTTGACTTTGATATGCTTTCTATTCACGCAAGTTTTTATGAATTCCTCAATTGCAAATGGCTCGGTTATCATGAAGGGATAGCAGCTGTCAAATCCTGCTACTCTATGATCATAACTGTTTTAAAAGCAACGGCTAAGGACCAACTCTTTAGTAAGCAAGCTTTGCGTCAGCCGTAAACCACAACCATTAAGTCCTACTGAGTAATTAGTACTAAGGGTTTGCCCCCGCTTTTGGAGTTACAGGTATGGAGTTCCTCTTCTGTGCCTGTGTTGGCGGAGGGACCTGTCATCATCAGGAGTAAGAAGTGTGTTGAGCTGGCAAATGAAGTGACATCAGTGGGCATGATGTTACTTTACCTCTGCAAGTCTTTTGGTTGTCATGAACTATGATGGTTAAAGATTTCCGCTGCGAGACTCTATTTGAACGCTAATTTACGTATGAGACTATGTTGAACTCTATTTTTTTCCGAACTGGTTTGTAACCTAAATTCCTATGTAACATCTATTCAACTGCCTGTGATGATGTAACTGTTGTGGCTCCATCGAGGGTCGAATGTGTGTGATGTCGGTTCCTCTGGGGTTTGGTACAAATCGAGGGCCGAAGGCTTCTCGACGGACGACCGGGTTTAGTACGGCCTAAGTACACTGAGAGCAAATGGTGGTAGGTGTACTTAGCCCGGATTAAATCGGCGGTTCCGCCACAACTTTAGACAAAAATACTTGCACACAAATATTAGTCCTATGGCACGTGTTGTCAGTTCAACCACCAAAATCACATATAGGAACTAAGCACAAGGCTTAGGGCCCATTTTCCTTACACGCGGTATGGCATATAGAGAGGGGGGATAAAAACGTTAGGGGCGGGGCAGACGGTGAGCTAGTTCCGGCGACGAGAGTCGGCCGAGAAGGGAGAGGTCGGTGAGGCAAGTTCACCATAATTACTGTTGAGGTATGAGGGAGGCGGAGTGGGCTGTCGGCATAAGGTTGAGAGGTGGTCCAGTGGCGTTGTGGCGAGGCTTGCCGGTGAGGTCGCTAGAGTAGGGTTCTAGCCAAGGAGAGCGAGGGGAGAAGCACGCTAGTGCAGCACAGCACTAGTGCTCACCTAATTTCGAACGGAGGGGTTGAGGGGAGACCGGGAGGGTATTCATGGCGGCGAGTGCAGGGCAGGCGGCGTGGGCATGCTGGTTGCAAAAAAGGGTACTTTCGATGGCAGTGCACGAGAGCGGCAAGAGGCTAGGGAGGAAGAGAAGGGTTAGGTGATGTTAGTGCTCACCTTGGCTCGGTCGGGGAGCGTCATGCGAGGGGGATTGGTGCTGGCCGAAGGGGAGCTTGTTCGGGGGAGGGGGTGTTTCAGTGATCGAGCCGGCAGTGCGGGGAAGGAAGGTAGTCGGGGTCCCTTTTATAGGTGGAGGGAGAATACGGCCAGGGGGAGTGGCATATTGGCAGTATCATTAAAGGCAGGAGAGATCCGGAGGGGGGACAGGTGGTGGTGGAAGGAAAGAGGGAGAATGGAGAGGGTCCATAGGGGAGAGTGTGTCATGGCGTCGCGGCGGCAAGGAGGTGATGTGCGCGCGACATAGTGGGACACCGAAGCCGAAAAGGGCTGGTGCACTTGCGTGGCACAATGTGCGTGTGTGCTAATGGGAGGTGGAAGAACGGTGCTAGTAGGTGGTGCGGGCCAGGTAGAAGGAGAGGAGTGGCAGGGAAGGGAGAAGGTGATAACAGGCAGGTCCCGCTTGTGAGGAGTCAGTGAGCGGGCTGGAAGGAGGTAGCGGCCCAGCAAAAGTTAGAAAGGGAGAGCGGGCCGGGGCGGCGAGCGGCCCAAGGCTATGGGGAAGAGGGGTAGGCTGGGTAGCCGGGCCAAGGGGAAGGGAAGGACTTCTCCTTTTCTTTTATGATTTTCAATTTTTGTGTTTTGGATTTTTGGAATATTTTGGCAAGGACTTCTTTTGTAGAACTATTGAGAAGGAGACATATTTGTGGTAATATTTGTGGTTCGGTGAGGAGCCTCAGGTGATATACAAAAATTCTTGTTGAGCTCACAAATGACACTCTGTAAGCAAAAAATGGAAATTGATTTTGAATCAAGGTAATTTCGGAAGAAATTTTTAGGTCCAATTTTTGGGGAGTTACAGTAACATAGTGCATACTTGTGAAGTTTGGTTTGGCAAATCATGCGAAAAATGTTGCACTCAAATAGGGCCATATGTACCAAATGGTGCACTATATGAAGATGTGGGATGGGGTACTAAAGCATTGGTAGCGGTTGTTATAATTCCTCTATTAGATTCACGGTATTAGTTGTGATACACACAAGTCAAACTCTATTAAGGATTGGTAGAGCTCAAATTAGTTGCTATAATTCCTTTTAGTTGTTATGTATACAAATTCGACAGGTTGTGATAATTCCTCCATTAGTCTTGTTCTATTTTCCTCCGGTTGGATTCATCAGGAGCTCAACCAGGAGAGGCCCCATTGAGTTGAGCACACTTCAAATTGTTCTAGAATCCATAGGCTACCTAGGATGCCTCCACAATCCACATGGAGCCAATGTTGACGGCACTTAAGCACGCCAAACCTTATACTGCAAGCGCACAGTATCGGTGTAGCCTTTCCACAAGATGAATATCAAGGGTTTTATCAATCCATGGAAAACTAGGTTTAAACTGCTATTAATCAAGAATTAATCAATTACTAACTGGCTCTAATAGATCTAATAAAATAAAGGATAAAAAAGAGTCTAATTAGTGACTAATCTATATCTAAACTAAACTAAAGGATGATAAACGATATTCTAATTATAAACTAGATATGAAACTGACTATAGCGTAAACTGAATATAAAACCAGACTATAGCATATATTGGATCAAGAACAAAAGGCCTGATAGGGTCGAAGACAAGATCGATAAGGAAGCTAATACGGCTAAGGAATTAGCAAGAAATATGAGACAAACTTCTTATAAACTATAAACTACCCTGAGCATTGATCTAACGTAAAATATAGAATAAACATGATCATAAATGTCATAGACTTGCTCATACCTTTCCCCGGGCTCTACTGTCACTAGTAACCAGGTAATCGACGAACTAGCAAACCTAAACCATCTCTAAGCATGAGCAGATTCAATCAACTAATTAAAGTAAAAAGATCTACTAAAAGACACGTGGATAAATCAACTCTGGCCAGGTCACATGTAGAGATGAAGCATTGCAAAGACATGGATCAAAAATCATATATAAACAAAGAACTCACAGCAAATAAATAGACTATTTCATTGATCGAACTCAAGGTTTATCATAGTAAAATAAAAAGAATAGAGAGTTACTCGAGATACATCATGAATTTGAAGCGCATAGTTGTCGAGACGGACTCAACAAACAACATATCAGAAGAGGAGCTCGAAACTCCCTGGGAACAGGTTGGGCCGACCCACCCTAGCGGGTTGGCCGCCCGACCCCCTCTGGTCTTGCCTCCTCTCGCCGCCTTCTTTCGCCGAGATCCCCTTCTCGACGAGTCTTACGAAGATGGACCCTAAACCTTAACTTTGGAGCGCTGGTTTATAATGAATTGGATGCCTCTCCCTCTAGGGAGGCCATATATTTATACTCCAGAGAGTCCCCTATACATGAAATCTAAACCCTAAACCTTAACTTTGGAGCGCTGGTTTATAATGAATTGGATGCCTCTCCCTCTAGGGAGGCCATAAATTTATACTCCAGAGAGTCCCCTATACATGGAATCTAATAAGTCGGTTATAGAGTCCTAATAGACCTATTTCTATATATATAAAAGAGTCATAAAGGTTTTTAGTCGTCCATGAAGCTTTCTTACTTGGAGAAAAAATCCTTGTCCTATTCCTTCCCGAAATCAGCTTTCCATATTCTGTAACGTTTAGTATTTCGACCATAACTTCCTCATCCGAAGTCCAAATAATGCAAACTCAGACTCTAAATTGTAGAGCTCGAAGAGATCTACAACTTTGATATTCAAACTTTTTTCATTTGATGTCGTTAAGGTCTTCAAATTTGGCGCACAAGGTGCTGCTATCTTGGAATCTGAGAATATCTCGTGATTTATTTGGAGATTGGATTGGACTCTTGATAATCCTTTTTTATCTTCATATTCTTTGTCCTTACCCACCGGAACCTTCTCCGTAATGGGCTTAGGTCTTCTTTTGGGCTTTGATCTTCTTTTATTAATCACTTCTCCTCCCTTAACTCGTAGCATAAATCGTTTATTCGAGAAATCCTCAAAATTGTCACAATTATACCTATTTTTCTGCAAAAATCAATATTGCACAAAAAGAAAGAGCATTCTCGAAAATAGCGTTATTTGTTAGCAAAATAAGACTAAATGATAAGATTAGTTCTCAAAAAGACATAAAATCATATGAAAATATAGTGTAATTTTAGTACTTAAGCCGCGTCAACAATATCCCCACACTTACATCTCGCTAGTGCTCGAGGAAAGAGATCGATCAAAAACTAAATCTAAACTAATAACTTTACTAGATTCAAACAAATAACTCAACTAAATCTAAGATAGTTCTAAACAATCATTTCTCAAATTAAACAAGTTCAGAATTCAATTCAATCTCAACATGGGCATTTTAATCAACTATCATGCATAGAAACTCTCACAGAAATTTTCGAAATCAAATGAATCATAGCTAAACCAAGACTTCCTTTAGAATTAAATAGAGAAAGTTTTGTATGAAAAATAATCTCCATAGATCATGAAATTACATCGGTCCTTCTTTGTCAAGCTCACATATAGGCACTCAGATTATATGGCTATCCTATATATAAAAAGTAACTCTCTCTCACATCTTACAGGAGTTAAGACAAGCTTGGTAAAGGCTAGCTAAGTTAAATCAACTTATTGTCCAGTTAAGATATCTACCTAAAGATTATCTAATCATTTTGAATTAACTTGGTCATCGGAAATAAAAAAATAAACATGCATAAACAGAGAGAAGGAAAAAAAAGATATAGATAGTAGACATATGCAATATAAATGAAGTGGGATAATTCCTGGATTTACACATGGTTAGAAAAGTAAAAGCTTTTGCTCGTTACACTGATAAACACTAAGCCTCTCTTTCTCTTTTCTAAAATTTTCCTAATTCTACCTTTTTCTCTCTCTTTTTTTTTCATTTTACTGGCGCCACCCTTTTTTTTATCACCTCCTCTGTCTCTCTCTTCTCTGTTTTTTTCAACTTCTATTTTTTTTTATTCTACCTTTTGCTAGATCAGGATAACTACAGCACTTTTTCTTGTGATTTAGCAAAAGAGCAAAAACTTCACTATATGGGTAATAAATATTGAAAGATCAAAGGGTTTAAGGATATGGAATTCAGCAGATGCTAGTGCTCCAGTATAGAACAACTAGTACTGAATATATACGTGGAGGCTAGCAATCAAGAGATAAAAATAGATGACCAAAATTTTCAAGAGATCAAACTTTCCAAAGGAATCAACCTTAACCAAACTCATTTGAGATAATCAGCTTATAAACTGTGTTTTCAACTGGGATTAATAGGATTTATTCTCTCTCTTGACAAAGGGATGGAACACTTGATCATATGAGTTTTTTTATATATAAATAAATAAATCATTCTCCAAATCTTTTCTTAAAGAAACTAAGCAAAGCTATAAAACATTATCTCTCTAATCAAATCATGGGTTATGCACTACTAATCAATCTTTTAAGCACCACAATAGACATATTATGAATCTGAACAAGATCAATTTTCAAAGTAATTATGAAGAACAAACTTAAATTAAGTGAGAAAACACACCTAAACTAGATTAATTAACAAAGCAAAAACACATTTGATGATTAACCTCCCCACACTTAAACAATGCGATATCCCCATTGTTATTCATTCAAAGAATAAGATATAACCACCAAATAGATAAATGAAAGCATAATAGTAGATAAAGTATGAATGCAGAGAAGAGAAAAAAATGTTACCGTCCGTTTGATGAAGTGTAGCCGAATCTCAAAAATTAGATGGTCTTTTAGGCTTCTTATTGGTTACTTGCTAATGTACAAGCAATCTCATCTTCACACACTTCACTTGTTTATCATCCACCAATCTTCAAGCTTTCCATCCGTAGCTTTACCAAATATAGAAAGTGTTGATGTAGCTGATGCCTCTTCATGCTTCTCTTGGTATCTTCAAACATTGCACCACCTTCTTGAATGTCTAACTCATGGAGTCCTTTAAAATAACTATAATCCTCTGAACTGTCTCATGGGTCTTATATGCAAGCATTGCCCATCCTTTCTTCATTGTTATTGCCATCATCGTCCTCCTCTAGTCATCACCATTGTAGCTGACCTCCTCTTCTTCGTGGAATATCTTCTTGATCTCGAACGGAAAATGCCTCCAATAATAGATCTATTGGATAGCCCTTAAAATTACCTTTCCAACGAGTACTCATGCACTAAAATCCAATTCCGAATGAAGAAATTATGCCATCTTTGCTCCAGAGACTTCGTGCTGTCAGAATTGGTTACCGCTCGAGTCACGTCCAATGTTTTGGTCATAAATACTTGTAGAAAATTCCAAATGAAGCTCCGTTTGATCCGTTGGAAAGCTAACTTGATGGGGCTTCCAAATATAAGAAAATATTCTGCTTTTATCTTATAGATTTGACCAGAAACTTGACGACTTATTCAGATTTCTGATTTATTTTTTAGAAATGTTGGCAATTCTCAATCCTTCAGTCCTTAGGCACCATGATGGTATATGTGTTGGTTCTTAAAACACTTTTCCTCAATGTTCTCCTTAATCTTCATCAAAAAAGATTTCTCCAATCCTTATGAACACACTCTATCCCTACGAAACAATTTAAGCGCACAAATCTCCTCCCGGGGTGATAATCGGAAAATAATAGAATCTACCTTCATCTAACACATCCAATGATTTCTAACTTTTGGATTAATTACTCTAGTTAAAACAAAGATTAATAAAACCTATATGAATATATGAAAGTGCAAAAGTAAATGCATGTATTAGATAAGCATATAAACAAAGATAATGATTAAATCAAGTTCTAACACCATGTCTACAACAAGATTGCTAAGTCTCTCTATAGCCATCAAGATTTTAATTAACCAAGATTAAAACATCATATTTATCAAGATCATAAACTCATAACAGCATAAGAAAAACAAATCGCATTGCAAACCTTATAAACTAATCAATGAAATATAAACATGGATAACTAGCAAGGTTTTAATTAAACTTCATCATAATAATCAACAATTTAGTCTAAGCACCATGCTTACACAAAATTGCTAAGGAAAAATACGGAACCAGCATTTAACATAAACATGAAAACACATACTATGAAGTTAAATAAACAACCAAGCCAATTAAAATGCAAACATGCAACTTTAATTTAAATGCAACAGAGTGATATATGCAAAATGCAATGAAACATAAGATAGCCACAAATTAGTCATCAAAGTAAGGTGTTTAAGATTTTTAAACAAAACTAAAACAAAAGCACAACCTAACTAAAAACGGTTTGCCTCCCGAAAAGCGCTTAATTTATAGTCTAGAGCTAGAATAATTATTATCACAAGTTTAAGAATATTAACAGGATCGTGATTCACAAAATTTGTGATAAACATAAACATCCATAACCACAATTATGATCAAATTATAAAAGCAAAGCATACTGTGATTAATTAGAGGAAGCATCATATATTTAGCATTAACCATTTTCTTTAACTCAGGTTTATTAGCCATAAAATTATCAAAGTTAAAACTAATAGGCTCATTTTCATTTTTAAAAAAATCTAGCTTATAAACATGATTATCTAGCCAATAAATATGATTATTATCAGAATAAAGCTTAGCATCAAGATTTGACTTATTCAAATTGAAAGATTCATCAAAACAAATAGAATTTTGAGAAAGATTTGTGTACCTTGAGTTTGAATTTGAATTTGAATTTTTAAAGAGCTCATCCCTTAGCGTCTCATTTGAAATTTGAATCTCAATATCTTGAAGTGAATTTACCTTAATTTGAAGATCTTCTATTTCACCACTGAACTATCCTTCTAAATCTTCAGTTTTGAGCATGGATGATGTTGAATCAGTCTCTTTATCTTCAAGCTTCGTCACATACTGATTTTCTAGAGTGAAATCTTGAGCAGCACATACAGTGTTGACAAATTTCTTCACTAGTAATCCCCAACCTCTATGAGCTTCTCTTGAGGCAAGTCGGTACCATCTCTGAGCTTTATCGACGAGTGTGAATGGAAAGAGGTTCCACTTAACCCACTCTTTTGGAACTCCGACTTGTTGGAATGTGTGGCAGATTTCACTGAGCTTCTCCAAGTGTTGAATGGATTTTCTGAATTAGCTTCACTGAAAAAAAGTTTAGCAGCATGTTCGAGGATCCCTGGCTTCAGTTCGTAGGATTTGGCTATTGGCTTCGCGTTTGATTCTTGTGGCTTCGGCACTTGAATCGTTGACTCACTCAACGTTGCTCTCATCCAATGTTCCAGTAATGTTGTCATATCTAACACAAAAACACAAAGAAAAACACAAAAGCAAAAATCTAAAAACAACAAAGTTGCTGGATTAGTCTAAACTATGAATAAACACAAGAACGAATGATGAACACAAAAATACAATTAGAGAATTAGAAATATAATTAGAGCACACTAAATAATTAAAGACTAAGATTAGAAAACACTTAAACAACTAGAAATCAAGATTAAAGAACTTTAAACAAATAGAAAATAAGATAAAAACATAAAGACTAAACAAAAACTAGAGAATTAGAACACACTAACTAACTAATTAGAACGTAACTAGAAAACTATTAGCACACAACTAGAAAAAAACTATCACACAATTAGAACTAAATTAGCACACAATTAGCAAACAAAAACTAATTATCAAAACTAGTAGTAAAAGGCTAATACAAGATTAATAATAACTTAAACGATAGTTTTCCCCGGCAACGGCGCCAGAAAAGCTTGTTGATGGCACTTAAACACGCCAAATCTTATACTGCAAGCGCACAATATCGGTATAGCCTTTCTCCAAGATGAGCATCAAGGGTTTTGTCAATTCGTGGAAAACTAGGTTTAAACTGCTATTAATCAAAGATTAATCAATTACTAACTGGCTCTGATAGATCTAATAAACTAAAAGATAAAAGAGAGTCTAATTACTGACTAATCTATATCTAAACTAAACTAAAGAATGATAAACGATATTCTAATTATAAACTAGATATGAAACTGACTATAGCATAAATTGAATATAAAACCAGACTATAGCATATATTGGATCAAGAACGAAAGGCTTGACAGGGTCAAAGACAAGATCGATAAGGAAGCTAATACGGCTAAGAAATTAGCAAAAGATATGAGACAAACTTTTAATAAACTATGAACTACCCTGGGCATGGATCTAACGAGAAACATAGAATAAACATGATCATAAATGTCATAGACTTGCTCAAACATTTTCTCAGGCTCTACTGTCACTATCACTAGTAACCAGGTAATCGACGAACTAACAAACCTAAACTATCTCTAAGCATGAGCAGATTCAATCAACTAATTAAACTAAAAAGATCTATTAAAAGACATGTGGATAAATCAACCCTGGCCAGATCACATGCAGAGATGAAGCATTGCAAAGACATGGATCAAAGATCATGTATAAACAAAAAACTCATAGCAAATAGACTATTTCATTGATCGAACTCAAGGTATATCATACTAAAATAAGAAGAACAGAGAATTATTCGAGATACATCGTGAACTTGAAGCGTATAGTTGTCGAGATGGATTCGACGAACAACATATCAGAAGATGAGCTCGAAACTCCCCGGGAACAGATTGGGTCGGCCGACCCCCTCTGGTCCTGCCTTCTCTCGCCGCCTCCTTTCGCCGAGATCCCCTTCTCGACGAGTCTTGCGAAGATGGACCCTAAACCCTAACTTTGGAGCGCTGGTTTACAATGAATTGGATGCCTCTCCCTCTAGTGAGGCCATATATTTATACTCCGGAGAGTCCCCTATACATGAAATCTAATAGGTCGGTTATAGAGTCCTAATAAACTTATTTCTATATATATAAAAGAGTTCTAAAGGTTTTTAGGCATCCATGAAGCTTCTTTGCTTGGAAAAAAAGTCCTTGGCCTAGTTCTTTCCAAAATCAGCTTTCTATATTCTGCAACCTTTAGTATTTTGACTATAACTTCCTTATCTAAAGTCCGAATAATATAAACTCGGAGTCTAAATTGTAGAGCTCGAAGAGATCTACAACTTTGGTATTCAAACTTTCTTCATTGGATGTCATTAAGGTCTCCGAATTGTGGCTGCCAGGTGCTACTGTCCTGAAATCCGAGAATATCTCGCGATTTATTTGGAGATTGGATTGGACTCTTGATAATCCTTCCTTATCTTCGTATTCTTCGTCCTTTTTCATGCTTAGCCACCGGAACCTTCTTCGTAATGGGCTTAGGTCTTCTTTTGGGTTTTAATTGCTCTTATTTTATTAATCACTTCTCCTCCCTTGACTTGTAGCATAAATCTTTTATTCGAGAAATTCTTAAAATTGTCACGATTATATCTATTTTTTTTCCAAAAATCAATATTGCACAAAAATAAAAAGCATTCTCGAAAACGGGGTTATTTGTTAGCAAAATAAGACTAAATGATAAAATTAGCTCTCAAAAAGACATAAAATCATACGAAAATAGAATGTATTTTTCGTACTTAAACCGCGTCAACAGCCAATAACATAAAAGAGCAACAATTAGGGTTCTAAAAATAGGGCAAAAAGATAAAAATAAAAAAGTCTTAGAGATCGACAAGAAATAAATGCAAGGAAGAAGATAAAAAACAACAACAAAGACACAATGATTTACCATGTTAAACCGTCCAAGGCGAAGGAAAAAACCATGGGCACTAACTAGCCACAATTTTTACTATTTCCACATAGTATTTACAAAACGCTGTAATATTTCCTGGCGGCTTACAAGAGGATTCGCTCCGGCCAAGCCTCCCGGCGCTAGGCCTCCGCTTCACTCCCCAACTTGGCTGCCTCATAGAATTTGGATTACAATTCAACATTGATTTAATTGGTTGAATACCCTTAATCAGTTGTCACCCTTTATATTACAGTGTGAGGTATTGCCCCCTCGTAGAAGTCGAAATCTAATTGAAATAGTACAAAACCACAACTTTTCCAATTGCCGGGCACTTAACAGAACCATACCGGCTTGTCTGGTTTATAAAATACCAATTAGTCAGGTTTTACCTGCCTTTAGTCAATATCGGTCACTAACACAACTATTTACACAACTATCTCCTTTTCACTAGTATGGTTCCAAATACTAAGTATGCATGCATCAACCAGCGAATAACGCTTTAGTTCTTTTACCCTGACATCACTTCAACAGGTAATGAAGTCGCTCTGCAATATCTGCCATCTCTGGCCTTAGATCAGCATCAAGATTTAGACACTGCACAATAATTTCTGCCAAACTATGTAAACTCCCAATAGTTCCTTTCGCTGAAATTTCTGGATCAACGAGCTCAGTCACTCTCTTCTTTTTAGTGTAAGTGTCATGAGAATTACCAAGTAAGTCATTGATATCAGGGTCTAAGACCTTCTTCCTTGTAATGAGTTCTAAGAGAACAACACCAAAACTGTAGACATCACTTTTACTTGTATATAGGCCAGTCAGCACATATTCTGGATCCATGTAACCCCAGTTACCAATGATAGTGCTTGTGTAATGTTCTTCAATGGTAATCATCCTAGATGTACCAAAATCGGAGATCTTGGGCATAAAGTCCTCATCCAAAAGTATATTAGCTGGTTTAACATCACCATGGAGAATTGGAGTTGTGATTTCTGAATGCATATAAGCTAGGCCCTTTGCTGATTGTGCAGCAATCTTTAGGCGTAGATCCAAGTCAAGAGGCATCTTGTTTCTGTCATGCAGAATTTTATCAAGGCTACCATTGGACACATACTCATAGACCAAAATTGGCACATCAACTTCTAGGCAACAACCTATGAGATTCACAATATTCTTATGCAAGACTCGGGATTGAATTATAACTTCATTTGCAAATTGGTTTGCCAATTTAACATCAATCATGGGCTTCTTGACCGCTACTGGTCGAATTTCATCTCTAATATACCCCATATAAACCTCACCAAAGCCACCTTGTCCAATACGATTACTTGTTTTTAATATTCGCTCTAGCTCTTCCTTTTTAAATAGCTTAATCTTGTTAACCTTTTCAATTATAGGTCCCCCGTTCTTTCGAAAGAATTCTTTCATTCTCCGTTTCTCTTTGCCAAGAAGAATGATGAACACCACAATTGCAATGATGAAAAGTCCACCGATTGCACCTACAAAAGCGACATATGCAGTAATAACCATCAAAATTTTGGAGTATATAAATTTTCAAGAAATTATTTTTCTACAAAAAACAGTACTAAATCTCATAATCTCTAGCTAGTCAGAGAATTTTGGAAATGAATCATTCTTTTATTTTTCCGTTTCCTTAGTTTATTTGGCCCTTTATATAGATTAAAGAAACTAGACAGCTATGTCTCTCAAGTTTCAAGGCTGTCCGATGGATAGCATTACCATCTGGTTGTACCACTTAAAGTAGTAGTCCATATTATACTTCATAGTATATCAAACCATGTTGTGTGCTCCGCAAGACTATCATGTCATTATGATCCTATATATCCACACATATAAAGAAAATATATACCTAGCACTCATCTGTGGTAAGAAGTGAAAACATGTACCTGTGACAATTCTAGCTGCAAGTGGAAAATTGGGGTTGCAGGGAATGTTAAATGGATCGGGACTGTGAAAACCACTTCGGCATTTGCACTCGTAGGAGCCCAATGTATTCCGGCAAATACCTCGGCATGGATATTCCTTCTGTTGGCACTCGTTGATATCTGAATTGTTTACCAACCATGTGTATCAGATGTTGAGAACCATATATCGAACATTATCCATAACTAAGGAAACCAATAACTAGAAATGGAATTAGTGGTTTTGCAGTATATATAGAAAAACATGGTTGTATACCAAATTATTAAGTCAAAAGCCGCTTCCTCTGTCTCCGATGACTTCAGTTCAACAGCAGGCCTTTCAATTTGCCAGTAAGTAAAAAGTACAGGAACTTGTACAAAAATAAAATTCAATGAAGTCAAAATCCTAGCTAGAATTTTGCTTGCACTGAACCTAGTTCACACCGATCAAAATGCACACTTACCAGTACAACCACCGATGATATAGGGATTGCCTTGGTATCCCATGGTGCAGTTGCAGACATACCCAGGTCCATTGGAAGAGTCATGGCATTCGCTGTTGGCGCTCACGCAAGCATAGCTCTGCACCTTCTTCGCCTCAGCGCACGTCAGGTTGTCGCGAATGGCCCAGTCCAGCCACACTGGCATCATAGTGTTGTTGTCCATCTTCAGGTCCCTTGTGCGGAAGGTGTAGCTGTTCCTGTCCACCAGGAAGGCGTAGTCACAGGGGGCGTAGTCCACCCTTGTGGTGTGGTTGTAGTGTTCGAAGGCCATGTTGTTGTTGGTGAGGCCCGGCGGGATGTCGACGTGGCAGCACCCGACACCGGCACAGGCGCCGTCCACTGCACTATGGGAGTTGTTGCAGAAGGACATGCAGCCGGTATAGTAGGCATATGGGTAGCCATTGCCTTCACTCCGCTGGCTCTGGGTGTAACCCAGGGTGTTGCAGCCGATGACGATGAGCTGGTTATGGGTGTTGGAGATGCGGTACACCTCTTCGCTGTTGAAATGCACGTCGCCGTCATTCAAGGCGTAAATATTGTTGTCTGAGTCGTAGCACTGCCACGCGACGGGCAGCATCACACGGGCCTCCGCCGTAGTGATGGAGAGGAAGTTCACCGGAACGGGCCTCGTTGTGCTGGCAAGCATCGGCACACCATTGTTGCAGCTGATCTCAAAGCCCTTGCGGAAGCAACCTTCAGAGCCGATGCCAAATGGATATTGGATGTTTGTGCTGCCACAGCTGTCCGGACAGACAGAGCTGCTCTCAGCTTCATGAGCTATTAGTGTCGCTAGCAGTAGACATGATAGTAAGATTAACGTTGTAGGCATTACTGTGGACTTTGTCACTTTGGTGCTCTTTCTGATCAATCAAATTGATCGTGATTTGATCGGTGGCCCACAGGATTCTTCAATGGATCAGCATCACTGCTTTATTTCATTTGGCCTGATAAAGAAAGAAATCAATACATAAAGATATGTTGCTTTGAAGCGTGAAGCAGATGGAACTATGTATCCCTTTGATTTTACATTCAGAACAGAGACTTGACGACCTCTAGCTTATCAATAGCTTCGGAATTACAATAATCAGTGATATGCATGTACCATACTCCAAAATGAGGTGCAATTTACATCCATAGAACATAAGCAAATGCATAGTAAAATTAGCCATGGACCATCACAGAGATGCACAAATTCTCTACTGCAGTATATGTACAGACATCGCACTGTACGGTTGCAGCAAACCAACAACAAAGAGGCAACAAGGTTGACTTAAAGATTTTTGAGAATAGCATTGAAATAACACAGATGCCAGGGAACACAGTCCCAACCCAAAGTCTAGCACTAATAACAAGTACAATGACATGGAAACGAAAAATATATATGTTATATGTAGAAGTGCCTGCCTGGTATTAACCTCTACCCACTGCAATATACAATTAGAAGAAAAGATAGTAAAGCCAATCCACCCGTGAACATCATGACAGAGACTTGAATATAACAGATTCCCAGAAACCATTGGTGGTAATATTAACCTATAACAATACAGTGGGATGAAAATATATGCAGAGTCAACCCACCCATGAACTTCATCTGTGAAAGCGACTCGACACAATTCAAATAATTCTTGAGAAACCGTTCGTTGTAACAAAGCTTAAAACGACATCGAAACTACCTTTGAAACAGATTGTGGCATAAGCAGCAGATCCGGTTTGCTCGCTCTGACCACGCCCTACTAGCTGGCAAATCATCATTCAGGAATCGCACGGCTGAAAGCTCTTGCAAGAAAGCGAACAAGAAATGGATTGCTGAAATTTGCCAAGAACAAAGCAGCAGTTGACTGATTGGGTGCAGGATAGTGTATGGTACGTACCTGCGTTGGGTCGAGGACCGCGGCGCGGGGAAGAAGAGCCGAGGGAATGAGCTCGGGAAAGGGTCCGGCGGGGTGGTCACTAGTCAGCAGATCGGCGGCGCAGGTTGGCTGGCTGCAGACGCGGAAATTCGGCAGCCAACGGCGGAGGGAGGAGGCGGGAGAAGCGATGCTGGCGTTGACTGGAATGGAGACGGGAGGCAGCGAGAAGAAAATAGCACTACTGCCTTTGGCTTTGGAGCTGCTGGCTGCTGAAATATATTGATGGTTGGATGTGCGGTGCCCGGGTTTTATAGCCGCTCAATGCCTTGCCGGTGAAATGCCGATGAATGAGATTTGGCCATTTGGGACAGGGCAGAGAGGACTGGGCACTGTAGCGGAGGTGCTACGTGCTTCTTCAAGCGTCCCCAAGGACGCTGGCTGTGGCGCCACGACATGCTGCGGGTCCCACATTGCAGGCCTTTTTTTACAGTATATTTTTTTTCTTCATGCTGCGCGTGGCCCGTCCTCCAACCGCAGTACCTTCCGTCTTCGATCGCTCTTTCTCGTTCAAGAGCCGGAAGTTTAGACCAGGCTATCCCGGAAGTTTGGACCAAGCACAGTATAAAACAACAGCTCTAAGGCTGACTCCAACCAAGTAGTTATTTTTGGAGTCAGCCTAAGCCATGATTTTATGGGTGCGTCCTCCCTCACCGTCACGGGTCAAGGGTCAAGGGTCAAGGGTGGCGGCTTTCGCCCCCGCCTGCTACAGCGTAGCGGAGGACTCCACGTGCGAAAATTTTAAAATTTTTTTGGAGAACGAGAGAAAAATAACTTTTCTTTTCTGAAAGTTAAGGAAGTTTTCTTTTCTCAAAGATAAAGAAAAATCAGTTTTCCTACCGAGGCACATGTGGATGAAACTAAAGGTACAGGAGCCCAATCAAATACTACATCTAGAACTACTCCTCCGTACCAGGTTGTTTGATTTTTTTACATCAAATTTCATCGACTCATCTTATTCAAAAAATATATATAAAAAATAAAAAACTCATAGTTATATTCACGCTTTCAAGAATGAGTGAAAATAATTTTTCTTTTCTGAAAGTTAAAGAAACCAATCAAATACTACTTCGATCCCCACTAGAAATTACTCCTCTGTCCCAATTTACAGATAATTTGATTTTTTTTACATCAAATTTGATCGACTCGTCTTATTCAAAAAAATTGTGAAAATATAAAAAAAATTAAAGTCAAAGTTAAAGTATATTATATGCTAAACTAAATTACAATGAAAATAATTTACAATTATAAAATTTTTTTGAATAAGATGAGAAAATCAAATTTGATGTCAAATGACCTTTAAATTAGAACAAAGGGAATAGAAATTTAGAATGCAATTCTTACTGGGCACTAGGCACTCGTCCCAAGTATCTCGTGGAACAAGTGTGCCCATCTTAGGAGTTAGGACAAATATGTTTGGTGGAGTTTTGAGGGCTCTAGCTTCCCACCACTGCATTGTTAGGGCCGGTGTCCCTAAGCCATGGATATGAATGTGCAAAACATTGTTTGCGCATTGTAGATAGCTTGAAGTTTGGAATATAGCCATTAGGATAAATGAGCTGGTGACACCAGCTTTACCATAGCAAACTATATCGACCATAGTAAAGTAGAGTCATTTTGGAGTAAGTACTACGCACCACTATATATACCACGAATGTGAGAGCATGACAAACACGACTTAAGATTAGGGATGGATCCAGATACCATTAGGTTGTCTCTTTTTTTTTCTTTATTTTTTCAATTGTCGAAAAAGTTGACATTATTCTTGTTATTAGCACTGAGCTTGTTAAGATTCATAAAACACCCCCCAAGTCTTGTTATATTCACTTAAATGATAGAAAAGAAATTTGGATAGCAATCCAGATTCGGATACTGATGTTTTTTGTTTACCATGTTCTCTTTATACAAAGCAAATAAGTCATACATTTTTAGATTTTTTTTTAAAATGATTTCTCGGTGATGACCTGCTTATAATGTTTCTTTTAATATCAAATGCATTCCATATCTACATAAAAATATTAATTTATCTAAAAATTTGGATGTTTTAGGAACACTCTACCTGAGATGTCGTTTGTTGCACAACCTCTTTTACCTCTTTACACCGATTTTTTCTTAGAAATGAAACTTAGTTTGTCATAGAAAAATCATATTATTTTTCTTAGTAAAATGTCGCTTTTGTCCTGGCATCCTGCATGTGCATACATGTGCTCTCTATCCCATTCGTAGTTACATAAGTCTTTGCTAATCATTGAGCAATAAACGACGACAAATGCCACTTTTATGACATCTCACACAACCCTATAGTTAGGGTATCTGTGCAGCATCCTCACAATCCTCACTTTAAATTGACCATAACTTGCTCATCAAGCATCATTTTTAAAATTCATTCACACTATTATGTTTCTTGTGAGGAGGTCTACAAAACAAGATATGTATTTGATTTTTTTACACTATTTTATGCAAATTGCCAACTTTATACTGTACGGATAATAGTAACTTATGTATCAAGTGTGTAGTAACCTGTGTAACTTATATACAAGCTGAGAGACAATTTAATTATTTAAAGTAGTGTAAAGCCATTGTCAATGAGAGTTTCAATGCGCAAGTACCCACATCATTGTTTCAACATTTTGTTTAGGTAATCATGTATCCTAAGTTTCATCTAAACGAAACAATTTCTGCTCCTCATATATGAAACTCTCATACCACTAATTAATTTCATTGCCATGTCATCATCTTTACTTATGTGGCATGTCATTTAAACTAAAATGAAGTTCACACTGATAATAGGCTAACAGGTACATAGGACAGTGTAGCAAAGTACTATATATTGTTTATGTACTTGTCTAGTAGCAAATTAATATAGAGGCAAATGTTTCCTTTTATGTAAGAGATCGTGGAATAATTTGTGCCCAGGGAATAATAGTTTACGTATTGTATGTCAACATGTCTAGTATTAAATTTATATAAATATAAATGCATCAACCTATGTAAATACGGTGTGTGGCAATGAGGCAATCAATATAAATGCATTAGATATCTAACGAAATCAAGTGTAAATAAAAACTTGTAGCAAAATTATGGATATAAATTATTATATATTGATATAGAATTAGCTACTTTGTATTCGACATCATTTGCTAACAACTAAAAATTATGTCAAAACATATTTAACTTTGCAAGGAACATAGTAGTGCAAAAATAGAAAAATTACTCTTTAAAGAAAAAGTTATCACGTTTTAAATATAGCAAAAATATTTGGGTCGTAGCAGCTAGCCAATGGGCCTAGCCAGAGAAGGCACATGCATGTAGAGAAGTTAGAAGTAGTAGAGGAAATGCTACTATATCACCCTTATACATTGAGATCTATGCATTTTAGTCTAATAGAACGATTTTTTCTTCTTCATGTAACCTTTATATTCTCAACTATATATAACATTTTATCCTAGAACAATTGTTTCCTTCACAGAACAAATTTTCTTTTCTTATAGTCCACGGTGTGTGTTATGGATCGGAGAATTAAAAATATCCGGCTCGTTGGTATATGTGACAAAGATGAGTTCGTCTTATAAGTCGGTGATCCACTGATCCATTTATGGCTACCAAGTCGGCCAGTGCATCAACAATGGTACGGTAGGCAGGCAGACCAACGAACCGAAGAAGGAAAGGGCAAGCGAGCTTGTTAACTGGCCCACCAATAATGATGGAAAATAGTATTTTTGAGAGCAAGGGAAATTTTATAAGCAAGACAAAAATATTGTGTGATACTCCGTAACTTAACCATGCTTTAAGTGCATCTTAATCATGTCATCATGTGCATAATTTAAAATTTTGGAAGCTTAATATTTAATTTTCCTCAAATCCAATTTAAACTCAAATTCTTTCAAAATTTTGGTTTTTGTCCAAGGCCAAAAGTGCAAAGTGGTAGTTTAAGTTATACCCTTTCACTTTGATATTTGGACCTAGGTAAAATTCTGTAGTTATAGGGGGTTAACAATTCAAAAGTGTTGGATAAGGTTAAAAAAAAAGGGAAAAGGGGGCGGCGGCCGAGCCACGCGTCGGCCCAGCCGAGCGGCTGAGCCACACGGGCCGCGCGCCTGCCTGCCACCGAGGCGGCCCGCTTCAGCGGTGCCTGCCAGGTGGGTCCGCCCCGGTCTCCTTCCTCCTCCAGCCAGGGAGCAAGGGGGCGAGCCCCTCACTCGCCGCGCCGCCCCGCTCCAACTCCGCCGCCGTACCACGCCCTTGCCGCCTCCCCGCCCCAGCCGACCACCGCCGGAGATCCACCGCTCCGCCTGCAGTCCCTTCCCCATCTCTTCGTCCCCGTTCCGCCGCCCCACAGCTCCTGCGCTGTTCGCCTTGCCCGCCGCCGCGCCTCCTCGCTGTCCACAGTCGCCGCCGCCTTTCCTTGCCGTCGGAGGGTGAGGCCCCGCGTTCCTCGCCACCCTCTTCCTCCTCCTCTAATCCTCGTCGAGGATTGAGGCCGGGCCGAGCTCAATCGAGCTCGGTGTCCTTTAATGGCGCCGGCGGCCATGGCCGTCGCGTCGCCGTTCTGCCACGTGGACAAGCCCCTCCTGGGCTTTCCGTTATGCACCCTGGTGTGGCACCACTGCGCGCACCTCGCGCCGGTGCTCACCGGCACCGGCGCGGCTCGGCGCCGCCGCGCGGGTCGTTCGCCGCCGTGCGCGGGCCACGCCGCCATGGCGCTACGCTAGAGGGAGGAGAGGAAGAGAGAGAGAAGGAGGAGGACCGGCGCCGCCGCGCCGGGTGGTCGCCGCCGGCGAAGGCCGGGGCGTACCGCCGTGGCGGGAGGCCGCCGACGCCGCCGCCGCGGCGTGCATGGCGTGCGCGTGCACGCGCGTGTCGCGCGCGTTGAAACGACCCGGTTTCCGCGATGCCGAAATCCAAGTCTTTACTCATTGCGATAGTCCCAGAATTCATATAAGCTATCGCAATTCATATGTTTCAATCGGTATCACATCCATAGCTTTGATTAACATTACATTTATACATTATTGGCCTAAGCCGGTACAAGTCCAGTAGGACTGATTCAAACAGAAATCGTAATCTAGCAGCGGAAAGTGAGTCTTCGGGTCCATCTCCACAGGCATCCTTGAGCGAAGCACCGTGATCCTCAGTTGTTCCGTCCTTCATGGGAATTATCGTCATCCATCTCATCGCCTTCCGTCGAAGAAGAGGTCGTCATCCAGCTTATCTCCAAAACCTGCGCGCCAGTAGCGCAGGCCACCCTGAGACACTCCCCTAAGCGGCAGCGTAATAATAAAAGGGACTGGCACAAGTGAAAGGCTATAGGCTTCCTATGCAAGCAAGTATATAAATAATATTATCCAGTTTACCATATCATTGTTCCATTCGGGAATTTGGTCGCACGACGGTTCCCCTGCTCATCACTCATCCCAACACATACACACCTCACCACCATACACTTCTTCCATATCATCCACACTCATCATACTACATCTGCGGCATGACAGCTCCCACCCGTCCATGCCTCAACAGCCGCAGCCGGTTTCCAAACACTCGAGGGAGAAGAGAAGAAATCCCATGCTAGATGAGGTGAGTTCTGCTCTTGGTCCGTCCTTGACCGTGGACGTCGGCTTTACGTAAAGATTTACACTCTGCAGAGGTTTGTACATCTGTACCCACACGAGATGGGATAAGGGCAGAGCGTCCGCTGCCATTGGCCCACCACACCGGTAATGACCACCCCTTCCTGGCATCATTCTGCTTCCCTGAGCTAGAAAACTGTGAGGATATACTATCCACCGCACTCTCAGAACTGTGAGCTCGAAGAATCCGGGGCCTCCACGGGTCGAGTCTATCGAGAACGTGTGGTTGCATCACAGACCCACCATCGTTCCCTAACACTATCGCCTTACGCCTGCAGTCCGAGTACCATTGGGGAACATCGAGAACCGGGCCTGAGGTCGCGTGGTATGCACGAAATATCCAAGAGTTATCACCCCTACTCGGTCCTTAATTTGGCGAGAGCAAGCCTTCCAGGGGTCGGTTGCCACCCTCAGCGGTGGGCCGCGCACCACCACACACCTCTCCCCACTCAGGGTAGAGTTCTAGTCTCTCCCATAATTTCCGTGCCGACTCCCGCCACCCATCTCACACACCATCTCGCGCTCAAAAACCCACCCACTTCACACACGCCAAGAGTTATCACATCCCACCATCATATCACCCAATCTCACATCATGTTCATTTTATTTAGTTGAAGTAGTAATATGGTGGTGGCAATATAGCAAGCAGGGTAATAGTGGCTAAATGGAAGTAGGCTCCCTATTTTTGGGTTAACATAGCAAGCATGATCATAAATAAAGCAGCAGCAGCATATATGCGTGTCTATAGGATTCGAAGCAGGGAAGTGTCTGAATGGTGACCTCGGGTAGAGTTGCTTAAATCTCCGGTGTAGTCGAAGTAGTCATACTCGTCAGGGCCTTCCGAGAGCTTCTCCGGACCTATATGCGAGAGATCCAATAAATCGAATGCACACAAACTCTAAATAAGATGCAAGAAGAACCAACATCACTCAAACAATAGCTTTAACTCGAAGAGCTTGATTTCAGATGAATTTAGGTTTTGGTTTCATAATTTTCTGAGTTGGAACGGATTTATTATGAATTTCCTAAGTTTAAAACTTGGTCTAAATATTGAGAGGTCAAAACAGGGCGGGGCTGGTCAAAGGGCCGAATTCGGCCCACTCAGGCTCACTCTCAGGCGCGGCCCAAAAGGCGCGGCCCGCCTCCTAACTCTCTTCTTCCCGCGCAGGCCGCCCACTAGGCCCACGCCCTCTCTCCTTCTCTGCTCGGCCCGCGAGAATTGGCCCGCAGGCACCTGGCCCACATGGCCTCTCTCTCTCTCCAATCCCTCACTTGGCCCGCGGCCTGTCCCGCGAGGAAATGGGCCAAGTGTTCGGCCTAGCCCAAAACGGAGCTCGTTTCTCCTCCGATCTCTCTCTCCCACCCCGCGCCCAAGGTGTTCGACGAAAAGCCTACAAGGTTCTCCTCGTCGGCGGCGCTCACCGCGGCGGCAGTAACGCGCAAGCACGCGACTCCTCCCTCCTGCACAACCACGTCTCAAAGGCCGGTTCACCATGGATGGTCACTCAAACGGCGGCAAGGGCTACGGCGAGGACTGCGCGCGTGGGTTGAGCACGCGCAGTCTCGGGCATGGCGCTCGACAGCGCGGAAAGGAGCGTGGCGCGGAGCAACGATGCGAACACGCGCGCGAGCACGGGACGATTCCGGGACGCGGCGATAAAGGCCCGATCTACCTTCACCGATCAATGGCACAGGGGCAAAACTAGAGCGGCTGCAGGGGCATGGCGTCGTGCGCGGGAATCAGCATGCTCGACGGCGGCGCCTGGTGCGCGGCAGCGCGAAATAGCTACGTGGGTTCTAACCAATCCCGGCTGCGACAGCAAGATGGTCCAAAGCAAAGGCTTGGTCCGGCGACGTTGGGTGTGGGGTTCATTGAGGTGGCCACACATCGGCTTAACCGAGGCGGCGGCAGCAACGCACGGCGCTACGCGCCAAGATGCGCGCACGCGGCAACGGCGACAAGCAGAGGTGCTTGGGACTCACGCGGGCATGGGCATCCCCGACCGCGGCGACAGCTCTACTCAACGCGACGGCACGCACGCGCAACGGCTACAGCTCAACGGCGAATAAGACGGCGACCAGCGGCGCGAGTCTTGGCACGAAGGCCGGCTCCAGGATGCCGAGGCGGCGGCGCTCGCGAACAGAAGTTGCTCCAAGGGAAAACCCGGTTCGCGGCGAGATTGGAAAAGGGGCACAACGATTCCTCACCGGGGTTTGCTTGGGGTGAGAAGACGATCACGCGTTGAGGTAGAGGGAGCAGAGGGACGGCGGCTGACGTCGGTGTCGCAGCGTACGGCTTGGTGTCGCGGTACGGCGTCGGGCTCCGGTGGCGCGGTGTCTTCTCCTCCTCAAGGCGAACGGCGGTGACACCTCCTCCTTGGCTCGACGTCGGCGTCCTTCTTCTTGGCACCAACAGCGTCGCCGTTCCTCCTTCGTCTTCCGCTCCGGTTCATCTCCTCCTCTCCGTGTCCCTCGGGTGGCGACGCGTGGAAGGAAAAGGGCGAGCGCTGGGTTCTAGGGTTCCAAGGGAACGCGCGGCTACTTATACCGGTGGCCAGGGTCGCGTAGAGGACGAATTTGGCTTGGCATGGCAGATTGGAGCTCTCCCTCCCCACGTCTCTTTCTCTCTCTGCTCTTGGCGAGAGGTATCACGCAAAGCGCGTGACCCTGGGACCACTGCTACGAGGCGGTTGGGCGGTGAGCTGTCGATCCAAACCTCACCTACCCTCTTCGACTTGGCGCACAAGGTGGTGGAGGGTGGCGCGCGCACAACGGTCGGGTTCGGCGCAGGGCGCGCGAGAGCAGAGCCGATCGGGTCTGGTGGAGAAGGGGAGGGGAAAGGGGAAAGCTTGCGGATGGGGCCCGCTCATCAGAGAGACAGCGACGGAGGCCCACATGGCAGCGAAGGGCGCAGGGTTGGCGTCGGTTGGGCCGCTGGGGTGGCATTTTGGCCCATTTGCGAAAGGAAAGGGGTGACTTAGATTGGGCTGGCTTGGGTGACTTGGGCCGAAATGGCCTTTTCCATTTTCTTTTGTTTCTGAATTGCTTCCTCATTTCCATTTCCTTTTTCATTTGAATTAGATTTGATATTTGAATTAATTTACACTCAATCAAAGATCCAAAGTAAGAGCCAAATAATGATGCACAAGTTTAAGCACAAGGAACAACATAGACAAAGTTATTTATCAAATTTTTAATTAGGGTTAATTATTCATTTTATTTTCTTATCCTATTTTCTAGGTAATATGCAATGCAACAAGCAAAAATAGAAATGAAATTTTTAGGTTGTGATTTTTTGGTTTCAAAAATTAGGGTTGTTACACGCGTCGCGCGTGCCCCCGCGCCTGGCTAGGCTTCGGCCAGGCCAAAGGCCGAGCAGGCAAGCTAGTGGGCTGAGAAAGGAGGGAAAGAGAGAAAATGGGCCGGCCCGGCCTGTTGCTTGGGTTGGGCTGAAAAGGAGAAAGAGGAAAGCCAGACCAGCTGAATAGTTCAAGGAGGAAAAGTGAACTTTTGAGTAGAGGTTCTTTTGGGCTTTGGGCTTCTTTTTAATTTCTGAATTTAATCTTTGCCATTTTGATTTTTTCTTTGAATTAGATATTTCTAAAAGGTTTATTTATTATGAAAGTCTTGATTTTTATTATTATGACCATTACTTTAAATCTACTGTGATTTCGAACTACTCTAATTGGAAAAATGATTTCTAAAAAAAAGTGTGTTTTAATTAAAAAAAGGTTATTTAATCTAATTGTATTAATTAGTTTTAATCTTTTAGCTTAACTATAACAAATTAAATTATAAAAGGAAAAGTATTTTCATTTAGAAATTCTTATTAATTCCTAAAAATATAGGGTTTGAAAAATTATTAAAAATGCTATAAAAATTAGTTTGAAACTTGGAAAATTATTTAAGCTTCCAGTGAGGCTTAGATAATTATTCCGGTGCTCCCACCTTTTCTTTTAGGAACTTTTGTAGTTCTTTTTATAACAGGTTGATCATCCTCGTACTTGTGTGCATTGTACCTATTATTTATGCATCCTTCCATCTCTAGTAAATATCTCTCTTATACTCTTATTCTTGCACCCTTTTATGTTTATTTTTGCATTCTTGCATTATAATGCATCACTCATTCCATGCATACATAGGCACGCTAGTTATAAAGCGAGATGTCCGCCAGAAGAAGTCCGCGAATGTATTATCATGAAGTCCATTGAAGCGAGACATCCTACGAGAAGCAGCTTTGAAGTTTATTATCCTGAAGTCTTGGTATTCTTGGAGGGATAATTTACATGAAGTCTCAAATTCTAATTATTTCTGACTACTGATATCCCCTGAGTACTAGGCAAGCCCCGGTGCATCTCCTATTTTACTTTTGAGTCCAAATGAATGCGTTATGTTTGTGCATCAGAGTTAGGAGTTGATAGAAACCTTAGTGCATGCTTAACCCCTGAATCCAACATGATTAATCCTATACGCAGTAGTCTAGAATGCTTAGCCATAAATAGGGATAGGCCGAGATTACTTTCAAAGCTCGAACCTTGTTACGAAAAGTTTATGAGACATTAAATTGGCAACATCGGGCGGGGGCAGTTATGCTTTCGGTATGGATAACTAAGAACCCTAATGAATGAACATGGATGTGGATCCTAACCCCGCCTGTGTCGCATAAGGCCGTCTGATGCTTGGCCTGGTTGTGGCTTTGAACGCGTACCATTCATGTGCCGTCCTGAATTGGGCTCCAGTAACCTTTCATTCCTTTATACCTAGTGTTGGAACCGTCGCTCCCACTGGCTGGAGGTAGTGAGCTGGGTATCGTGGGATACCCGGGGTTAGCGTGGGCGGTTCAGGCTAGGTGGTAGTTGGGATGCGAGGATGCCATATGCGGGGTCGATGCACACGCATATGGCGCATGCTTGGGTTTTCCTCCCGGGAGTGTACAAATCGATTCGAATCGCTGAACTTACCAGGTGTAAGCAGCCTGATCGCGACCAGCATCGTAGTTAAGAAAAGTAACGTTCTTGATAAAGCATGTTTCTATAAAGTGTTTGCTCTTGTTTGGATTAGACTAGGCATAACTTAGCTGGGTAGGTAACAACTAAAAAGAAGCAAAGAGCTTAAGAGCTAAGGATCTACAACTAGGCCTGCCGCAGTATGAGTTGGCCTAACCAGATCGGCCATAGGATCGAAGGTCGGGTTTAGACCCAGTGGTCGGGTAAGTCTTGCGGAGTACTTAGTACTCAGGGTTTGTTGTTTATGTTTTTCTTTCAGATAGACTCTCGAGCTTATCCCCGTTGCTTGAAGAAGATGCCTAAGATGATCTCATCATAGTGTTTCCCACCTCTTAAAGTTGAAGAAATAAAGAGACCACATGATGAAGTTCCCTTCTTGAAGCTGTTTGATGTGAGACTAACATCGGTGGGCTCGATGTTGGTTTCACATGTTATTTTGTTTGATCAAGAGGATCCCACGTAATGGTACTCCTCTCTGCCGTAAGTTTTAAACTCTGTTTCATGATTTTGTGGGGATTACTCCAGTTCATATTATTCTCCCTCAAAATTGGTTTGTAATAATTAAAGTTTATTTGTGTAACTGCCTGTGTTGAAGTAATCCAATGGCTCGTTCGCGGGTCAATCCGTGTATATTTGATTCCTGTAAGTAACGGCGTCGTCCGGAACCCTTGAGGAACCTGACCAACCATCGGGATTAACTTGGGATTGGTTCTTTAGTCTAACTAAAATACCGAGACCAGGTTAATTTGGGCGGTTCCACTACAGCTGGTATCAGAGCCGAATATGCACTGGATTGGGTTACTTCAAACACTATTTTGTTTTTTTCAAAACCTATTTTCAACCTAATTGACTTGTTAAAAAAATAATATAGGTTAAAGCCCTATATTAAGGATGTTAGACACAGGTGGCTTCTAACTTAATCAATAATCTAACTAGATCTCATCATGCATTGCTGAATCCCTCTGAGCCGGGTGGTGCTCAACCATATGCTCTAACCGCGAAGCATATGTCGGACGATTTGCTTCTTAAGGGGAGATGGTCGGGTTATTTGGAGCTTTGCGGTCATCTCTTCCTTCTGGTGGGCAGTAGCTTTATGCAATTACTGCTGCACATATTGGTTTGGTCCTCAACGCTGCACGTGATTCGATTGGTTCTTTGGTAGTCATGCTTTTCCCCGGCATTCCCCAGTACTGGAGGTAAGCCGTTCGGGTACTGGAAAGCAGACGGTGCCACTGCGTTGTCCATGCAGCGTAGCATATAATCGCATGGATGCCACTCTTAGGTGTAGTGTGGTAATGTATGGAATTTCATATTGTTGCATTTTTCTGCAGGTACCCTAACCACGTGTCCGTAGGTTAAGCGTGTAGAAATCGACTAGTATTTATAGGCGAGAGAACGTAATAAGCCACCGAAGTTTTCGTTAGTTATAAGCAATAAGGATTGGTGAGGACGTATTGGACGATCATGCATCATTCTTCCATTCACGTGGTGTGTCGATCTTTCCTTCTATACGTTCAAAATTATTTTATTTCGGCACTGAGAATGGAGGTGTCATGTTTAATGCCTTCGGATCCTAAATAAAAGCAAGGATTGAAAGTCAAATGGAGTTTGGAAGCACCATTTTAAGGGGGAAGGTGCAGCTTTTCAAGATGTAGTCACAGTTTCCCTCCATGGCTGAACCACAGATGAACTTATCTCGATCTCTTACTCTCAGGACTTTCTATCTTTGTTCAATCTACTGTTCTTTTCATCATCCTTTAAGTTCCCTAAGGTTGGAGACAACCCTTTCAATCTTTAAGGACCCAGGGCATTCCCTGGCTATATCAAGTTCTGTGTCCTTGTTGACACAATTCTTGTATCATCAAATCATCGCACTCAGTCTATTTCTTAAGCTACAACTCTATTCCCTATGTTTGCTTAACCCTAAGCAAAAATCAAGAGATGGTTCTGTTAACTGCAAGTTTGCCTCATATGAGTGTCTAGTGTAGTATCCATCAGTTGCATAGCATCCATTGTTTTCATTGCATCATTCCTTGATCTAAGCACTTCCATAAATTGAAGGTTTGTGTGGAGCATGAACGATGTGGTCAGGAGTGTTGATACTGGCAAATTAACCACTGCATCATGATATGCTTGGTTGACTGTGCTTAAGGGCATATGTTTGTTGCATTTTGTAAAATCATTCACTTGCTTGTGCTGTTGGGTTAAATGTATTATTGTAGCACTACCATACTTGCTTAGCAGATAGCGGTGTGTCTATTTCTTGTTCCTGTCTTCCAATCTATTCCTTCAAGCTTCCTACTTTGTTTTGGCTCTCAACGGGTTACTCTGGTAGTAGTGCTTTCCTTGGTTACTCAAGGTGCCGCCTAGTACCTCAGGCCATGTGTACTGCAACCACGTGTTGTGCCTGAGTGTGTGTGCTGGTATCTGGGTACTTGAGGACGTGATCCTACTTCCAGCAGTAATCTACTTGAGATGTATGCAAATATTTGAATTGTTTTCCTTCTCTAGCCCTGTTCCTACCTTTTCTGTGTATTCTAATTTCTAGATATGAAGTAAGACGTGACCTTTGTCTGGTTTGAGGAGGAATGTGGACCATGCGCCTTGTTTGTGCATCATGAATAGGGTATTGTGAAGTGTATAGCATTCGGTGAGCATTTTGCATGATTCATTATGATGTGTGCCCATTATGCATTCATTTCAGGGGTGCATCATGAAATTGGCATAATGATATGAGCATTCTTGCACACATCTCGGTGTGTACATTTCATACATGCATCATGTTCAATGTGTATGCATACCATTCATCAGTCATATGCACCATTTCATGATCATTGATTGTGTGGTATCATGGGTCATGTGCACCATCTACTTGCACTATGCATCATGTCATAGGTACTCAATCATACACTTTGGTCACATCCATTTTTGATTGCTCATCTTGCATAAGCCTGATGCACTAGTACTATGTTTGGTGTGGTTATTCATCAACCATATACATGTCTGCATCCATTTACTAAAAAGTCTACATTATTCAAGCTTATTTGTGTTGTCTAGATCGTTGAGCATATTTGATTTTCATAAGTCATGTACATCATTAACTTGTATCAGGGAACAAGTATCATTAGATGGTATCCTGCCCTATGCATCCGACCCGACATGTTCATCATATGTTGTAATATCCCTTATCTGCTTCTCATGATTCCTTCCACATCAAACATCCGTACTTTCTTCTATCTTGGAGATTTTGAAATTCTTCCACCCTTTCTGGCCTAGAAACTGAAGGAATCCTTATCGATATTTACAATTGCCTTGAATTTGATCTTCTCCTTGCACAATCTGAATGTTCTATATGTGTGATGTTCGTTTTACTCAAATATGTCGGTTGTCACCTTTTATTAAGCAAATTATCCTTGTCAAACTGGCACATCCTTTGCCTTGATACACTCCTTGGTACAATAGTACTGCTCTACTCCTTGTAGAATTATGGTAATCCCTAACTAATCTGAATCGTTCTAGTGTCCTTAAACTTCCATTTCATTGTACAGACTTCTTGGCAGTTGAACTTCAGCTTGTTAGGTTATCTGATTTTTATAGGGTTGTGGATATCGAAATGTCCCGAAAGTTTGAAGTACTACTAGTATTGCATCACTTTGTTAGTCTTCTTACTAAAGTCCCTGAGACTGATCTTGGTATGAGTCTTGTTCCTTATTCTTGTTTACCAGGTTGATTTCTACATCGTTGCCCAAATATTGTATTGAACCTTCATAATAATTTGGAGCTATTGTCTTCCCACTTATGCTTGATCTACAACATCTCTGAAGAAGAAATGCTACCCTCGTCATTGTACCTCTAATCATTTTAGTCATGGCCTTTCTTATCAAGATGACCCTTTGAACACTTTGGTTCTGCCGCTAAATCGTCCTAACTTCTCATCCTTTGATGGGAAGTTGACCATAGTTTCCCTGTCAAACAGCCATGTCTCTCTAGATTTTGACGCAGAAGATCGTTCAGGAAATAAGAACCTCACGGGACGTAACAATTTTCTTGTGCGAGATCAATCCAAAAAGTGCTTTATGAGTTGATTGTTTTCTAAAAACTTTATGCTCAAGCACCTATTTTTGGGAAACATGACCAAGGCTTTAAAATGAGAGGCTCCTTTTCGATTATTAGATGATTCCCAACTCTACCCTTTTGTTAAATCTCAGGACAAGATTTCCATGCTTTAAGTGCATCTTAATCATGCAATCATGTGCATAATTTAAAATTTTGGAAGCTTAATATTTAATTTTCCTCAAATCCAATTTAAACTCAAATTCTTTCAAAATTTTGGTTTTTGTCCAAGGCCAAAAGTGCAAAGTGGTAGTTTAAGTTATACCCTTTCACTTTGATGTTTGGACCTAGGTAAAATTCTGTAGTTATAGGGGGTTAACAATTCAAAAGTGTTGGATAAGGTTAAAAAAAAAAGGGAAAAGGGGGCGGCGGCCGAGCCACGCGTCGGCCCAGCCGAGCGGCTGAGCCACGCGGGCCGCGCGCCTGCCTGCCACCGAGGCGGCCCGCTTCGGCGGTGCCTGCCAGGTGGGCCCACCCCGGTCTTCTTCCTCCTCCAGCCAGGGAGAAGGGGGGCGAGCCCCTATAACTTGTTCGACAGAATGACCCCGAAGGACGCATCGGCGCAGGGGATGTCCGGCGGCGGCCGCGGCGACCGCCTCAGCGGCCTCCCGGACGGGGTCCTCCACCGGGTCATGTCGCACCTCAAGGCGTGGGAGGCGGTGCGCACGGCCGCGTCTCCAAGCGGTAGCACGACCGCGTCCTGTGGAGGTCCGCGGGCCACCTCGACATCCGCTATTGTAAGGTTTTTGTGGGCTATGTGGTCTACTCTCTGTTCCTCTGCCTTTTCCGTGGTGCCGCTCACAATGCATTATGAGGCTAGAGGGTAGGGACCTATTTATATACTCCACTTACAGGCGTAAAATATTCCACCTGTGTTTCGAAAAACCGTATGACTCCTGAACCATGTCACCAACCACGATCAGACAGGTCAGTTATATGAGTCTAAAATATAATAGTCCCAAGCACACATGTGTGAGTCATGTGCCATAATTAGATTGTATATTTGAGATTTAATTCCAATCTAATTATGTGGGTCAACAGCCTGCAGAGCTGATCCTGCAAAACAAACCCAGCTGTTCCGTTGTGCTGTACCCGGGTTCAATGTGTACGTACATAATAAATATTCCAGTAGAGTCAATCTCATTTATTACTCTACTGTATTCCAGCACAGACGTCCCCAGCACCTCGAGTACAAATTCCTCGAATGAAATTCCGCATCAATAATTTTCTGTCACATATAATTCCATATTGAGTTGAATAACCAATAACGCAATATAAATAATGTTGAAGCCACACATAAAATTCCAACATCTTCCACTTGGCTGAAACATCTCAATTTATAATATAAAGCTCCATGTCTCTAACATGTTTAGAAAATAATTCCTGACTAACTGGCTTAGTCAGTGGATTTGCAACTGTGTTGGCACTAGCCAAATAAACCAGACGAATAGCCTTAAGTTTGTTTATATAACAATAGAATATAATGAAACATTTCCTCAATATGTTTACTTCCACAATAAATATTCCAAAGTATGTGACAGGCTGTGATGCACTTCCACCAATCATGTGTAATTCAAAATATTTCCTTAACCATACACTTTCCTTCCACCACATTAATGTGGCAATAAATTTTAGCGGCTAAGGAAAACCACAATAGAAAAAAAAATACCATTATCACTTAATAGTTTTCCTCTGGAGTGATTATACAAAATTCCTCACTTGAGTTTAATTCCCTTTGTCAAAAAGGTATAGTACCAGGTTTACAATATTCCATAGAAAATCGTTTTAAAATTTTGAAGATATGACTTATGGCATGACCCAAGAAGTCATTTGTTCCGATTTCTATGTATTTCCACCCCAAAGCATAAGGGCTTCTCCCATATATTTCATATCAAATTTAGTGGATGACCAAGCTTTAACTTCCGTCAATGTTAATTTTTCATTAGAAGCAATAAGAATATCATCAACATATAAAAAAATAACATAAAATTTCCACAAATATGACATGAAGCTTCTGTCATTGAAAACCATATGCAATATGAAATTTCCACCAAGAAAGTGTATTTGTAATAATCACCTTCCGTCATTGAAAACACATATAACGTGATAGTATTATCAAAAAGAATATACCATTGACGTGAAGCTTGTTTAAGACCATAATTTGATCTATTTGATTTGCAAACCATATGTTATTCCCTTTTCTCCAAATCCTTCCTGCTATAACGTGTATATATATATATATATATATATATATATATATATATATATATATATATATTTCCTCCTCCAAACGTCCAATAAAAAAAGCAGTTGCAACATCCATTTGATGGAGTCCAAGATCATAGTAAGCCGTTAATGCACTAATAATACGAATAAAAGTAAACTTTTCAACTGGAGAAGAAAGTTTCCACAAAGTAAATATATTTTCTTTGTGTCAAGATAAACAAATTTCCACAAAGTAAATATCTTTCTTTCATGTTAAAAAATAAATATGTTTTCACAAAATTAATATCCTTCCATTGTGTTTAGGAATAAATAAGTTTCCACAAAGTTAATATCTTTTCTTTTTGTTAAGATAAACACCTTTCCACAGAGTAATATCTTTCCTTCGTGTTACAGAATAAATGAGTTTCCACAAAGTAAACATCCTTTTGTGTTAAGATAAATAATTCACAAAATAAACAATTTCCTTTGTGTAAAGATGAAAGTTTTCACAAAGTAAATTCCATACCTTTGAGTAAATCCAAATGATCGTCCACAAGGATAAATTCCACCTTTGTGTCTAGACTTTGGGACAATGGTTAGCTAATTAATTTTCCACTAGCCTTATTTCATTAAATATTCGGTCTATGGGCCTGCAGTTTATTTAGTAAAGACATAAAAGTAATAAACTTGAATCCCAAACTCTATTTTTGCTCACTGAATTGAATTCCTGCATTGCTTGCACCCATATTTTAACTAAGGACAACTCACGACCTCTTCGTAAATATTTGGATCTTCCTCTAAGTCATAAATTTTAGAGTGCACTTTCCTCAAAATACATAATAATCATCGAGATATGATGGTGCCTGAGTATTTCTCCCACTTCTGCTAACCATATTAGTAGTGGAAGTTGTATTTGTGTTTCCTTTCGGGGTTATATTTTCCTCATTAAAAGAGTTAGTTCCAGATGTATCCATCTGTGATTCAACTGGGGTTGCCAATAATTCCACCCTTGCCCGTTTAGCATGGCGATGGGTGTTTTCATCAAAAAATACAGCATCCCTACTTTCCACCAGTTTATAATTTTGAGGATCATAGAATCGATACCCCTTTGATTCTGTAGAATAGCCAATAAAAAATTCCTGGTGTGCTTTTAGGTTGCAACTTACTACGATTTTGGCTTGGCACCCTAATGTGAGCATTACAGCCCCAAACAAGTAAATGACGAAGTGAGAGTTTCCTTTCAGTCCACAACTCATATGGTGTGACTGTTACAGTCTTGGATGGTGAGTCATTCAATAAAAAGACAGCAATATGTAAAGCCTCACCCCAAAAAAAAACATAGGCAAATCAGAATAAGCCATCATGGACTAACCATATTCATAAGAGTTCTATTGCTCCGCTCGACAACACCGTTTTGTTGCGGAGTGTATGGCACAATGTATTGATGAATAATTCCATGCTCTTTACAGAAGTCATTTAATATTTCTGAAGTGTACTCTCTCTCACGATCAGTTCTTAAAACTTTGATAGTTTTATTCAACTGATTTTCCACTTCAGTTTTAAATCTCTCGAAAACATCAAAACCTTCCGACTTGTGTTTAAGAAGATAAACATAACCAAATCGAGAATAATTATCAATGAATGTAATAAAATAAACCTTTTGACCTTTAGTGGGAGTTGACATTTCACCACAAATATCAGAATGAACAATAGCAAGAGGCTCCTTAGATCTTTCCGCCTTTGAAAAAGGCGCACGGGTCATCTTACCCACTATGCATGCCTCACAAGCACCAAAATCCTCCCACTTAAAGTTTAGAATTTCAGAATTAATAAGCCTTTTAATTCTGTTTTTAGATATGTGCCCAAATCGTAAAATCCGTAAATAAGATTCCGAACATGTGTTCTTATCATTATTATTCCTCCTTATGAAGTTATCTCCACCAACTAAACAACTATAATTGTCATCTTCCAATAAGCCATCAAGAAAAATAAGTCCATCATGACACCAGTATGCACTAATTTTCCGTCGAGTAATAGTTTGACTTTTCCTTTTCCAAATAATATATCATAACCAATAGATTCCAATTGCGATACATAGATTAAATTCCTTCGCAAGCTAGGTGAATATAAAGTATCGTTCAATAACAATTTTCCTCCGCCAGAGAGTTTAAGGACATAATTTCCAATTCCAAGTATATCGGCTTTAGCATTAGTGCCTAGATAAACATATCTATCTTTTTTTGGAATTGTTTGCATGGAAGTAAAAGATTTATGATCTCTAGCAATATGTGATGTTGAACCAGAATCGACAACTCAACTATTTGGAAAAGTAGTGGTAAATAAAGATTCAGTTTATACAAAATTATAGACATACCTTCCTCTTTGCCAATTCCTTTGATAAGTGTTACATCTTCCTCTCCAAGGTGAATTTAACATTGACTAGATCCTTCCCTCAAAGAGTATCCTGTTTCCTCCATGGTTGATATATAAAAAAAAAATCCGAGATCATATATAAAATAAGAATGAACCTTGAATTACTTCCATAAATTTTGCAAAGAGTCGAAAGCTTTTTTCAGACTGCGCATATTTTCCATGCGATCCTTAGTTCCTCAATACAGAGTTTGTTTGATATGCTCATTGATAAAAATACATTCACTCATCTTGGTAGAGAGAAAATAATTAACAGTAGCAATGCACTTTGACAAGAGATCACAAAAATAATTTTCCAATATGCCCGTAATTTATCAGGCATTCTGTTCACCGAAAAATAATTGGATAATAAAGACGGCTTCCAAACTATGACAAGTCTCTTTCCACGTGACCAGATTAATCCTTCCTTGGTCCGCGTGACTAGATTGGTTATTAGATGGCTCGACAAGCAAGTATAGACCTCCGCAAGATTAGATTCAGATGTGGAAGCATATTTGCACAGCAAGAAAAAAAAAGTAACCTTATTGATCTATGGTCACGCGTCAAGAAAATCTCTTCATGATCCACGTGCAAGCCAAGAGCTCTTTCTTTCGTAATCACGTATGGGGGCAGTAGCGCTCACTTTCCTTGTTTCTCTTTGATACAAGTGCTTCCAATATTGCTATTCAGATATATAGGATCCAAGTACTTCGTTGCTGCTCATGAAGAACCTCTTCCGCGTAGATGCATGTGCGCGTGATTGCTCAACTGCCAAGTCAATCTGACGAGAACCTTCTTTACTCCTTGACCTTCATGCGCAAAGGCTTGAGGCTTTAATGCCGATGCAGACACGGCTTCAATATTCCAAGGTCGTGCGTCTTCGCGCGCTCGATTATCAGCCGCAGGCCAACAACAACGACCTGACGGCGGCGGCGAGTCTTGCAGCAAAAAAAATTGATCTATTCCGAACGGCGGCGGAGTTGTACGAGGATTCCGATCGCGCAGCCCGTCAGGACGACGGTGACAAGCACCAGCGACGATCGAATTGGCAGCGAATTCAACCTAGCGAACGTCGAGAGTCACGTACCCCGAAATTAGGGTTAAACCTAAGCCCCCATGTAACCAGGCTCTTAATACCAATGTAAAGTTTTTATGGGCTATGTGGTATCCTCTGTTCCTCTGCTTTTTTTTTTTGTGCCGCTCACAATGCATTATGAGGCTAGAGGGTAAGAACCTATTTATAGACTTCATTTCCAGGTTTAAAATATTCCACCTGTATTCTGGAAAACCGTATGACTCCTGAACCATGTCACCAATCACGATCAAACAGGTCAGTTATATGAGTCTAAAATATAATAGTTCCAAACACACATACGTGAGTCATGTGCCATAATTAGATTGTATATTTGAGATTTAATTCCAATCTAATTATGTGGGTCAACAGCCTGCAGAGCTGATCCTGCAAAACAAACCCAGCTGTTCCGTTATGCTGTACCCGGGTTCAATGTGTACGTATATAATAAATATTTCAGTAGAATCAATCTCATTTATTCTTCTACTGTACTCCAGCACAGACGTCCCCAGCACCTTGAGTACAAAGTCTTCGAGTGAAATTCCGCATCAATAATTCTCTGTTACGTATAATTCCATATTAAATTGAATAACTAATAACACAATATAAATAATGTTGAAGGCACGCGTAAAATTTCAACAGCTATCCGTGCCCCTGCCGCGACTCCCGCGACCACCGTGTCCGGACGCGCCGCACGGAGGCGTTCGTCAAGAACCTTCTGCTGGGGCGGCGGCAGCTGCGGGCGAACGTGGACTCGCTCCGCCTCTGCTGGAGCCACGAGGCCAACGACGGGGTCGCCTACGCCGTCAGGCACGGCGCGGAGGAGGTCGAGCTCTCTGTGAGGTGCCACGAAGGCGTGGTGTGCCCGGTGCCGGAGTACACGAGCTTCGTTGGTGCTGACGGGGACAGCTTCAACGACGCTCGCCTCAAGATCTTGAAGCTTGTCCATATCCGGCTGGATGGTACCACCTTCACGCAGCTCTGCTCTGGGTGCGCTTGTTTGCAAGAACTGGAACTCAAGCATTGTCAAGTACCTGATGCCACGAGGATTCGGTCAACCAACCTGAAGCGTTTGACCATGGTACTGTGCGATATCTTCAAAGGCCTCTTGGTTTATGCTCCGAACCTTGTCTCGCTGCACTGCAGCAAATCTCACGGACGTGTTTGGATCAAGAACTTGGGATCACTTGGTGTCAATAAAAGGTCGCTCCAGCAATTTCCTCCTACTGAAATGATGCGCAACCCTCATGCGTATTCGAGGACAACAGATGAATACTCGGACATAGTTTCTTGCAACCTCGAGATCTTGATGCTCTCTTATGTTCATTTGGATGACACCACCCTTAGGCAGCTCTGTTCTAGGTGCACTTCCTTGGAAGGACTAGAGCTCAAGGATTGTTCGGTAGAGGGCAGGGAGATTGGATCCACCTCGTTGAAGTATTTGACTATGGTCAGGTGCAGATTTGCTATTGGATTCAGGGTTCGTGCTCCGCACCTTGTCTTGCTGCGCTGCATCAGACCTTTTCAACATTTTCCTCAGATCTAGAAAATGGAATTCCTGGAGACAGTGGCTATTGTTCTTGATGACTCTTGCTTCCCGTCTGGTTGTCAATGGCTAGGGGATGTGTCAAATAATGGCAGCAGTGATGAATCTGATTCTGAACAGTCTGCACCTAGAGATGAGGATGATAATGACTGTATTCTGGCTATAGTGTGATTGAAAATGATGAAAGAAAAAAGCGTACAATAATTTGCTTTATGTTCATGAACACAGTGGAGCTGAACCTGTGATAGATTATGGAAAGCATGGGAGCAAGGATTCTGTTGATTTTGGAGGTGCTGGTATGCTTTGCAGCCTCTCACATGTTAAAACAATGGACTTGTTAGCTCATCCAGGAGAGGTACATGTCACTCATCTTGCTGATACTACTGCCTTTCAATTTATATGCTTTTGCGCACTGTGGATGTTTATTTTCTCAACATTTTGCCAACAGTGATGGCTATATGGGGTTAGAAACTAAGAGAGGAATTATATATTTTTCATAATAATTTTATGTACCATAAAATTTGGAAGTTCAAATCTGTCATTGAAAGATTAAATCAATATACTTCCGTCTTTAAGTTTGGAAAAACAGTATTGTTACAGCCTTACAGTCTTACAGGCCTACAATAATGTATTGCTATCCGGCCAATCAGAATCCTTTCAGTAGGACCTTATGATAGTTTTATGATCGAAATGTTATGGAGTTCCAATTCCATGGGTTACTAGATATGTGTAGTTCTGGCGAACACATTTAGCTATAAGAATAAGTTTCTTCCTTTTCTAATGTACTCTTTTTAGTATCACCCATCCGACTTGATTGCTACTACATTTCTTACATAATAGCACAGCATAGTTGTTAAATATCTGATAATTTGTGAAGTATTACCGTTGTTACTAAACCTTGGCCCTAACTGGCAGTTTCATATTCTAAGAAACACCTTTGAACACGCTCTTTTTTTTCATTTTTATGATGATACATCATCAGGCTAGCATATTTGTCACTTCAGCAGTGCAAATACAATATTTCTTGAACATTGCAGAATTCACTTGAGTTAAAACAAAACGATAGCATCTTAACTCTCTTCTGTATCACAAGACTTATAGGTCACCCATTAATTGCTAGTCCATGTGTGAACTGAGTGCTAAAAGGGTTTATAACTTTCCATCACATAGTTTGGTTGATATGTGTGATGATTACAAAGCTGTGCCATTTTACTATCCTGCACTGAAGTATCGCTGTATAATGTTGCAATTCATTAAGTTGATGGCTGTGGTTGTAAAATCACATAGGATGACTGAATTATTTCTGATGCAAATGGACAATACACTTATGTGTACAATGTGCAGGTGCTACTGACAAGGGAATTGAAATCCTGCACTGACTTCAAAAACCTAAAGACTCTGACCCTTGGTGAATGGTGTTTGACTCGTTGCTTTGATGTATTAGCAATCATACTCAGGCACTCACCGAACTTAGAGAGCCTTTTTCTTCACCTTGACATGGTGCGTATGAATGTCTGTTCAGTGTTTTCAGCACATAATCAATGCCTATAAAAAGTTTAATGTTTTGCATTAGGCCTATAATAGCAGAATTGGATACAAGCCAAGGGCAAGTTCATTTGCGTGCATTACCTAAAGATGGTGGAGATCACATGCTGTAAGCATGACATAATGGTCCATATATTGGCAGAGTTCTTCAGAGAGAATAATATACCAAATGAGAGGATTTTTTTTCGTCAGACTGCCTGCTCTGAATGTCGGGAAGGCACAAGCTTCCAGGGGAAGCGGAAGGTGCAAAGTGAAGCTGAAACAAGAGACACAAAGCAGATGAAGGCAGGAAAATGAGGAAGCCCCAGCTGATGAGGGTATGTTGATGTCATGCTGCAATTGTGTTGGTGAAGAAGACATCTGATTTGGGGGCAGCTCCATGTTGTCTCCCTGTGTCAATGCGTTGCTTTGTTTAGATAGTATTCTGAACAAAAACTTGACGTGGGATGCATTTTCCTTTGGTGCATCAGCATTTTAGTTATGACCTTACATGTGTTCATTGGGTTGTATCGAAAGGCTTGACCGAAATTTGAAATGTACAGAGACCTAGAACGCAAAGCTTCAGATGTCCTCTGCTGGGGAGCATTTCATATGGATAGGTTCATACTGAATAAATATGGTTTTTAAAGTTTGACCTACGTTTTCTGCATACCTCTTGTGACCGTAAATTTATCTAATGTGTGACTACTGTGGCTGTGAGACACGCTGGGTGCTGTTTTTCATTTTTCTTACAGGTAGTTCCCATTCTTTTTCCCCCTTGGTACACGCTTTTTTAGAGTTGTATTCTTAATTTCTAATGCAATTCCAAACAGAAAAATGAACTGCAGCAGTGAGTATTTTGTACTGCAAATTTGTTATTCAAAAAACAATGTTTTGCTAGAACTTGCAAAATTGTTTTGTGATTTGTGAATTGTGTGGCTTAATTTACATTATGTCGACAAAATATTGAACATGAGCAAATTGAAATACACCCATGCTTGGTTAGTTTCCTCATAGTGGAAATCTGCCCACTCACGTCGATGAGACTACGCCTATATTGCTTTGAAAAAAAAAAGGTTAAGGTGAGAAAATGTTTTGTTTGACGCGCAAACCTAGTAACAACTATGCCTAAATATGTGGGACGTATAATTGTCACAAAACTACAAAAATCGTAGCACCTGTAAGGATCATCTAAAAATGTATAAAAGTATCCAATTAATCTCTGTATTTCCAATAGATATGCAATTAGTTAGTACAAACACCCACTTTTCTCACAATTTGATAGGATGTCCTTGGTTTGGTATTACCATGGTCTTAAACATCAATGGTTGTTGACTAAGGCCATGTTCGGAACTATTGCATATGATTTTTAGGCAATACCATGATTTTTTTGAATGCCATAATATTTTAGACCACTATATGTTTGTCTATTTTATGAAAAAGAATGTTTTAAAAATCATGGTTCTGCAGATAATATCATATTTATGGAGGCGAGAAACTCCACTTCAACCCACTATGGCTTCTTCTATGCTAGCTGTTTGCATGTTTCTGCTAAACTATTATGGTTTGTATGTCATCCAAATAAATGTTAAAGAAAACTATATTTTTATTAAATTTAAGACCGTAATATTACCCAAAAGAAGGCCATCCTCACCAATAGTGTCAAAAAGGCGACCAAACTAATGTTCACACAACAAATAAGAGTTTGAAATATGGACAATGGAATGAACAGCAACAAATAAGAGTTTGAAATATGGACAATGAAATGGATGGACCAGTGAAAATAGTCTAAAGGCCCATGCCTCTTCTGGCACAAGCCAAAAATCACCCTTCTCTTCCACAGGACCATTCGACCACTGCTTCTAGGCGTTAATTACTCACCCCCTGCAGCGGAAACGAGAACCGAAACTCCACGAACCGCTCAACCCCCTGCCGCTGCTTCTCGGCTTCTGCACCCGAGCAGCAAGAAGCCAAGAACTCGTGGCTCATCGGTCGATCCGGCGAGCCCCATCAGTCTATCGGTTAGTTCTTTATTCCTCCCCTGGATTGTTGATGCGTGCGAAATTCTCCTGCGGCCAATTCTCCATGTTCTTGGCCGTGAATCTGCTTCCACGGAATGCCACGGCGAGCCGTTCGCGATTCTTGGTTTCTTGCGCGCACGCTACGGAGTTGTTCTCGATTCTGAGGTGTTCATGCAAGTCGCCGTGTTCCGTGCAGGAAACCTGTTCGACAGAATGCCCCCGAAGGACGCAGCCGCGCAGGGGACAGCCGCCGGCGGCGGCGACCGCCTCAGCGGCCTCTCGGACAGGGTCCTCCTCCGGGTCATGTCGCACCTCAAGGCGTGGGAGGCGGTGCGCACGACGGCGATCTCCAAGCGTTGGCGCGACCTGTGGAGGTCCGCCGTCCACCTCGACATCCGCCAGCCGTGCCTCTGCTGCTGCGACGGCCTCGCCCCCGCCGAGCGCAAAAAGCGCGAGATGGCATTCGGCAAGTTCGTCACGCAGTTGCTGTTGGAGCGGCAGCAGTTTGTGCTGCTGGAGTCTCTCCGCCTCAGCTGGAGCCACAACAGCGACACCAACGGCCGGGTCGTCCAGCACGCCGTCCGGCACGGCGCGGTGGAGATCGAGCTCTCTGGGAAGTATCACAAATGGTGCCCGAATCCAGAGTACATGGGCTTTATTGTTGAAGATAGCAACGCCAAAATCTGCCTCAGGATCCTGAAGCTTGTCCATGTCCGGCTGGATGACACCACCCTCACGCAGCTCAGTTCAAGGTGCACGTCTTTGGAAGAGATAGAGCTCAGGGGTTGTGTCATACCCGAGTCCTCAAATATTCAGTCCGAATCGCTGAAGCATTTCACCATGATCAAGTGCCAAATCCTCTCCAAACACCTCTCTGTCTATGCTCCGAACCTTGCCTCGTTGTAGTTCAGCAGAAACTCTGGGTTTGTTCCGTGGATTCAGAGCTTGGGAAGGCTAGCAGCATCCAATATCAAGAACCTGGCATTTCATAAGGACCCTGAGTGCTCCGGCCTTGGTTCTTGCAAGCTTCAGATCTTGAAGCTCTCGCGTGTCAAGCTGGATGGCCCCTCCCTCGAGCGGATTTCTTCAAGGTGCACTTCTTTGGAAGTGCTAGAGCTCAAGGAGTGTTCGGTGGCCGGCAAGGAGATTCAATCGACCTCACTGAGGTGTTTGACTATGATCAGCTGTGAATTCGGTATAGAATCGGGGGTTCATCTTCCAAATCTTGTCTCATTATGCTGCATCAGACCACACCGACAAGTTCCTCGATTCTTGAACATGCAATTCCTAGTCACAGCGACTATCACACTTGATGACTCTTGCATGCCTAGTGACAGTCAATGGATATGGGAGGATGATGGCAAAGATGAACCTGATAATGATGGTGACTTTTTTGCACATTCCAGGGTTGAGAGCTCTGATGATGACAGTTTTTATGAATCTGATCAGGACGAAGAAGATGAATCCGATTCTGGGGCTGACAACTCTGATGCTATCAGTGATGAATCTGATTCTGGGGCTGACAACTCTGATGCTATCAGTGATAATGAATCTCATCAGGATGAAAATGAATTTGATCATGACGTTGGACATTCATCTGTCAAGGAATCGGATGATCATAGCAATGGCGGTGATGAGAAATCTGGCAGTAACAATGATAATGAATCTCATGAGGATGAAAATGGATTTGATCACGACGTTGGGCATTCTTCTGTCAAGGAATCGGGTGATCATAGCAATTGCGGTGATGCAAAATCTGGCAGTAACAATGATAATGATTCTGATCTTAATGATAACGTTTCTGCACATGTTGGTGCTAAAGACTCTAAGGGTAATCATGCGTCTTTTGGGCCTGGTGATGAGGACGATTACCGCACTGTGGGCTATGATGAGATTGCAGAGGAGTACAAGGATGATTGCGGAGGAATGTTTGGTGGTGATGGTTTGCTTTGCAGCCTCTCAAATGTTACAAAAATGGATCTATTTGCTCATTCGGGAGAGGTACAATTTAATCATCTTTTTGCTAGATGCTTTTCTGCACAATGAATATTAATGTTCTCAATACCTGTCAATAGTTATGGTTATGCATGGGAATGAGCCAATGTAACAATTAGATGTGCAAGAAATTCTGGTTGTTTAGATCAGTGATTATATTCTGGTGGATGCATTGTGAACGATGTGCGGGTGCTGCTCATGAGGGAATCGAAATCATGTACTGACTTCAAAAACCTGAAAACTCTGTCCCTTGGTGAATGGTGTATAACTCCTGACCTTGATGTATTAGCGGCCATACTTGAGCGTTCACCGAAGTTAGAGAACCTTTTTCTTCACCTTGACATGGTGCGTATAAATCCCCAAACTCAATGAAATGTTTGTTCGGAGAGTGGCACATGGTTAATCTTTGTTTTGCATTAGGCCAACAAGATCAGAGTGGACTTTGATCCAGGGGCAAGTTCATTTGTGTGCACCAACCTGAAGAAGGTGGAGATCTCATGTTGTAAGCATGATAAAATGGTCCACATATTGTCTGAGTTCTTCCTTCTGAATAGCATACCACATAGTAAGATTTCCAACTGTTGGACTGCTTGCACTTGCGATGTCAATGGAGCTACAGTTTACAATGCAAAGCGCAAGGCACCGACTGAAGCTGAAAAGAGACCAGCAAAGCAGATGAAAGCAGATGAAGCCCCAGCTCATGAGGATACATCGACGTGATACCGCAATTGTGTTGGTGAAGACGGCAAGTTGGGCCAGCTTGTTGCTGTCAAGCTGTCTCACCATGCCAGTGAGTTGCTTAGTTTTTAGATTGCATTCTGAACGAAAGAATGTGCCAGAACTGTGATTCATTTTCCTAGTCATCAATGTTCCAGGGTAGGTATAACCGTATGAGTATACATAAGTTCTTTGTGTTGGGTTGTATTGAAAAGGTTCACAGAAAATTCAGAATGTACATTGATTTAGAACAAAAGCTTAAGACGTCGTCTGCAGAAATGCAATGCTTACTAAATAAATCTGATCATGACTGTAGCTGATTGTGTGTGATGTTCTCTTCAGATGTCACAGAATCCTACTTGAGAGTTTTTTCTACATACTGTTCATGACTGTAGCTGATTGTGTGTGATGACTGATGAATGAGCTGAGGCTCCAAGGCACAGGATGGATGCTGTTTATATTTCTACTTGAAAGTTCTCATTATTTTGCTTCTCCCACTCCCAGGTGTAAAAATTTATGTTTCTTAATTTCTGTTGCAATCCCAAGCAGAAAAATAGATTCTTCCATGAGTACTTTGTACTGTAAAAATGTTGTTTGAAACACACACAGTGTCCTAAAACTTGCAAAGTTGTTGTATTGAGAATTGTGCAGCTAACTGTTACAATAAAATGATGGCGTTATTATGAATTGGAAAGCAGTTCTGTTTGATGTGCAACTCTAGGGGACAACAGTTGAATATCATCTAAAAGCCACTTGGAAGCATCCAACTAATTTCTGCAGTTACAGTATGCCCCTGCCAAAAACCAATTACAATACAGTGCAGCCTCCTCTCCTCAGAATCTAACGGAACTTCTTGGTTCTCTTCCCTTTTTATCCAGCTAGGAAAAATACCTGATCTTCAGAGCAGGAAAGTTGTTTCTGCCTCTTGGACAATTTATGCTTCTACAGACTACAGTATTTGATATTCCGTGCAGAAATCATGAGGCCTTTTCTTGTACTTCCTGATTTTGTCAGCCTTTATAAGCAGCTTGCAATGCAAAACCGCGCTAACAAATCTAACTGGAGAGTGGAATGCGCGGCTCAGGAATCTCTCGACGAGGTTCGCACCAGGGCTCGCGGTGGCGGGGCTACGCCAGCCGGCCGCCACGGAGGTGGGTGGACAAGAGAAGACAGCGCGCGGTCGAGACTTGAGAGTGAGGCAGCATGGAGGAAGGGGTTGGCGGGGTAGCCGGTGACCGACTGACCGTGGCCGCCGAATCACGATGGCGGTGCCACACGAGGAGGAGGAGATTCGGTCTCCGACATTGGCTGGCGCAAGGCAAGGGGGAGGACATGAGGCAGCGGCGACCGGCGATGTGGCGCTGCAGCACCTCGAGGGACACACCCCCATGGTGTTCGATGAAATGCCAGTACGGAGCTCCGTGATCTCTCAAGTCTCCAACTCTTTCCTTGCCTCCACCTCCACCGCTACTCTCTTGGACAGTTGGACAACGTGCTGGCGCCGCCACCATTGCAGGCGCCTGCGACGACACCAAAGCTCGCCACACTCACGGCCTACATGTCTGCACGGCCACGGACAGAGCCTCCATTTCCTCTCAAGCCTTAAGAACCCGGTGAGCCATGCACCAGAAATCCTCGATTGCCTAGTAGTTAGCTCTGTTTTTAGGGGTTTAATGATCATTATTCGATCAAATGATGCAGGGAGGGCGCACGAGGTGGGCACCGGGAGACCTTCCAAATCTAGACCAATTGTCCACCTCTTGTCGCAAGGTGTAAAGCAGAACTGGGCTGCAGCGAGCCACATCTATTGTTGTTTGGGTAAGTATGTAATAACACTAGATGAACAACATAGTTACTCATTGATGCCGCGTTACTTTGAGCTCTTTTCTTCTGTGATATTGGACCATAAGCATCAAAGTTGCTAATCTAAATTGAGTGTCCATCACACTGCATTGCGCTTTTGATTTCAAAAGTTTGAGGGTGATTCCCAAGAGCAAATGAGATATCTAAATGTACTTCAATTTTCAAATAAGGGCATACGCTTGAATTCCTCAGCACAGTTGCTATTCTGGGGTTGCAGTCTAGTGTACGGTGTTGTTGCCAATATAGCATTTGTCTAATCCATTCCTTTGTTTAGTTCCACCGTATATCTAACCTGATAAATATTACAGCATTCGGGTTAAGCATGAACAGATCCACATGTGAAACTGTTACTGCGAATAACATTGCTGCAAAACAGATAATTCTATTCATGTACATCACTTGCTGTCAAGCAGAAAAGTAGCAAGCGGAAGCATAATTTAAGCTCTTACTTTCTTAGCACATATGCTACAAACTGTCAAAGCTGACTCTAGGCCCATGATGTCCTTTATCTTCGCTCTTTTATCCTTGAGTCTTGGTTTGTTCGGGTATTGGAATAGTGAATGAAAACCAACATAGACTGTCACTGGTCAGATCCAAGTCCCATTTACTAATGTACCAGAGAAGTATCCCAATAGATTACTTTATGCATATAGACAATGCTAGTTGAGTAGTTGTGACTGCATTAAGTGCTGGATTTCGGTACACAGCAAGCTGAAATGTAATTCCTTAGTCGTATGCAGTCTGCACACTTTATACTCACTTGCTATCAGCCATGTGCCACTCTGAAATTTTATGCAGTCCTAAACCCTTCATACGCAGTTCTATAGACCATTACTATAATATTGTTTCTCAGCAAAGAATTTGCGGTTAGTTTGGATGGTCTGATAGGAATAAATTGAAGCAAGTGCGCATATAGTTCTGTTGTTTTGCATGGCCAGATAGGAAACAAGTATTCTCCAGCTATATGCTAACAAGCACTACTACACTAGTACTGATGGCGCCATTTCTTGAGAATATATACCTGATGCATGACCTTACCTGGTTGTCTTTGTTTCTATTCATTGAGAAAGGAGGTTTGCAGGTTGTCGCTCAACAATAGCGTGCCTTTTTTCAAAAAAATTTCAGGGTTGTCAGGGAGGCACAAGGTAGCAATCAACATTTGAAGGACTTGTGTGATCAGATGTAAGAGTCCGTCGACGGATGGTCCGGTAAATCGACCTTTATCGACTTCAAAGTAGTCCTATATTTTTGGGGTTGTGGTGTACAGAGTTTGAGTTTTGTGTGGTCGCAATCTTAAAGCAGCAGAAATGAAGGCCCAGAGGAGAGGAAAGGCCCATACCGCTTGCCGGCCCAATAAAAAAGCTTCCACCTCGTTTTCCCAATTTGGCGTTAATTTCCCGTCCCTCCCTTCCCCAACGGACGACGGAGACGAGAGCCAAAACTGCCAAAGCTTCCGGCCTTCCGCCTCGATTGCTCTGCTGCTGGCCACCGCCCACCGGCGGTCTCCTCCGTCTCCTGGTTAGTTCTTCTTTCTCTTCCCTCCCCTCGATTGCTGGTTCGTGCGAAATTGTTCTTGGATGTGAATCTGCTTCGACTTTCGATGGAATCGCACAAGGCGTCCGTCTTTCTTGGTTTCTTGCGCGCTGTGCAGAGTTCTTGATTCCGGGCCTCTCCAGCGGGGGTGTTCACGCCGGCTGCCGTGTCGTTCTTGCAGGTAAACCTCCGCCTGACGCAATGGCGGCGAATGGCGCAGCAGCGCAGGGGACGTCCGGAGGCGGTGGCGGCGACCGCCTCAGCGACCTCCCGGATGGGGTGCTACACCTCGCACCTCAAGGCATGGGAGGCGGTGCGCACGTGCGTGCTCTCCAAGCGGTGCCGCGGGCTATGGGCCTCCGTGAGCCGCCTCGACATCCGCCGGCGGTGCCCCTGCGCCGACCTCCCCCTCCCCGACGGCCATGACCCGACGGTGGCGTTCGCCACGCTTGTCCATAAACTTCTTCGGGGTCGGTGCCAGCAGGCGTCGCTGGACTCGCTCCGCCTCTGCTGGAGCCACGAGGCACCCGACGGCAACGCCGACGCCTGGATCGCCTACGCTGTCAGGCACCGCGCCCAGGAAATCGAGCTCTCTGCGAGGCATCACTACGGGTACCCGTCGCCGGAGCACATGACCGTCAACGCTCGCCTCAAGATATTGAAGCTTACCCATATCCAGCTGGATGACGCCACCCTCACGCAGCTCTGCTCTAGATGCGTCTGTTTGCAAGAACTGGAGCTCAACGACGGTCAAATACCTGATGCCACGAGGGTTCAGGCAACCGAGCTGAAGCATTTGACCATGGTCAAGTGCGCAGTCCCCAACGGCCTCTTGGTTTATGCTCCGAACCTTGTCTCGCTGTGCTGCGGCAGATCTCTCGGGTATGTTCCGTGGATTGAAAACTTGGGATCATTTGGTGTAGTCAATAGGATGTTGCTCCAGAAATTTCTTCTGGCTAAAATGGTGTCCGACCCGAATGCGTATTTGAGGACGCCAGATGAATACCCTGAATACTCAGACGTAGTTTATTGCAACCTCAAGATCTTGAAGCTCTCTTATGTTCATCTGGATGACACCACCCTTAGGCAGCTCTGTTCTAGGTGCACTTCCTTGGAAGGACTAGAGCTCAAGGATTGTTCAGTAGAGGGCAGCGGGATTGGATCCACCTCACTGAAGTATTTGACTATGATCAGGTGCAGATTTGCTGCTATTGGATTCAGGATGATCAGGTGCAGATTTGCTATTGGATTCAGGGTTCATGCTCCGCGCCTTGTCTTGCTGCGCTGCATCAGACCTTTTCATCATTTTCCTCAGATCCAGAAAATGGAATTCCTAGTCACCGCGGCTATTGTTCTTGATGACTCTTGCTTCCAATCTGGTTGTCAATGGCCACAGCCGGGGGATGTGTCAGATGATGACAGCACTGATGAATTTGATTGTGACTCTAGTGATAGCAAACACAGTGAATCTGATCATAGTAGTAGCTACTATGATTCTGATCGGTCTTCATCTAGTGATGAGGATGATAACGACTGTACTCTGGGTTATAGTGTGATTGAAAATTATGAAAGAAAAAAAGCATACAATTATTTGCTTTCTGGTCATAAACACAGTGGAGCTAAACCTGTGAAAAATTATGGGGAGTATGGGAGCAAGGACTCTGTTAATTTTGGAGGTGCTGGTATGCTTTGCAGCCTCTCACATGTTAAAACAATGGACTTGTTAGCTCATCCAGGAGAGGTACAGGTCACTCATCTTGCTGATACTACTGCCTTTTAATTTATATGCTTTTGTGCACTGTGGATGTTTATTTTTTTATATCCAATCTGGTTGTCAATGGCCACAACCGGGGGATGTGTCAGATGATGACAGCACTGATGAATTTGATTGTGACTCTAGTGATAGCAAACACAGTGAATCTGATCATAGTAGTAGCTACTATGATTCTGATCGGTCTTCATCTAGTGATGAGGATGATAACGACTGTACTCTGGGTTATAGTGTGATTAAAAATTATGAAAGAAAAAAAACATACAATTATTTCCTTTTTGGTCATAAACACAGTGGAGCTAAACCTGTGAAAAATTATGGGGAGTATGGGAGTAAGGACTCTGTTAATTTTGGAGGTGCTGGTATGCTTTGCAGCCTCTCACATGTTAAAACAATGGACTTGTTAGCTCATCCAGGAGAGGTACAGGTCACTCATCTTGCTGATACTACTGCCTTTCAATTTATATGCTTTTGTGCACTGTGGATGTTTATTTTTTTATCGACACTTTGAAAACATTGATGGCTATGCATGGGTAGGGACTAAAAGAGTAATTCGACCATTCCCTTGATAAAGTTATGTACAAAATATTTCGGAAGTTCAAATCTGCCATTGAATGATTAAATTAATATGCCTTGGATCGTATGTTTGAAACAATGGTAATGCTACGGGCATACAATAATGTATTGTGCTCCAGTCAATCAGAATCCTTTCAGTAAGTCCTTATCATAGTTTTATGATAAAAATGTTATGAAGTTCTAATTCAGTGGGCTATTGGATATGTGTAATTCAGGTGAACACATTAGCTACATGAATAAGTTTTTTCTCTTTTCTGATGTACTCTTTTTAGTATCACCCCTCCGAGTCTCCGACTTGCTTTTTGTTATATAATAGTGCATTCTAAAATGTAGAGACCCTAGAACATACTCTTTTTTTTTTCATTTTTATGATACATCATCAGGCTAGCATGTTTGTTATTTCAGCAGTGCAAATGCAATGTCTCTTGAACATTGCAGAATTCACTTGAGATCAAACAAAAATGCAGCAACATAACGCTCTTTCACATCACGAGACATGTAGGTTCCCCTTATGTAATGTTCATTGCTAGTCCATGTGTGAACCGAATGCTAAATTTTTTTCATAACTTTCCATCGCATAATTTGGTTGGTATCTGTGATGACTACAAAGCTGTGCCATTATAACTATCCTACATCGTAGTATCTCTGTATAATGCTGTAATTCATTAAGCTGATGGCTGTGGTAGTAAAATCACATGATGACTGAATTATTCCTGATGCAATGGACAGTGCACTTACGCGTACAATGTGCAGGTGCTACTGATGAGGGAATTGAAATCGTGCAGTGACTTCAAAAACCTGAAGACTCTGTCCCTCGGTGAATGGTGTTTAACTCCTTGCTTTGATGTATTAGCAACCATACTTGGGCACTCACCAAACTTAGAGAGCCTTTTTTTTCACCTTGACTTGGTGCGTATGAATGTGTGTTCAAGTGTTTTCAGCACATGATCAATGCCTATAACAAGTTTAATGTTTTGCATTAGGCCTATAACAGCAAAATTGGATTTTATCCAAGGGCAAGCTCATTCGTGTGCACTAACCTAAAGATGGTGGAGATCACATGCTGTAAGCATGACGTAGTGGTCCATAGATTGGCAGAGTTCTTCAGAGAGAATAGCATACCAAATGAGAGGATTTTTGTTCATTGGACTGCCTGCTCTGGATGTCGGGGAGGCATAGGCTTCCAGGGGAAGCGGAAGGTGCAAAGTGAAGCTGAAACGAGGGAAGCGAAGCAGATGAAGGCAGGAAAGTGAGGATGACCCAACAGATGAGAGTATATTGATGGCATGCTGCAATTGTGTTGGTGAAGAAGACAACTGGGTTGCGGGCAGCTTGATGCTGTCTAGATAGTATTATGAACAAAAAACTTGACTTGGGATGAATTTTCCTTTGGTGCATCAGCATTTAGGCATGACTGTATGACCTTACATGTGTTCATTGGGTTGTATAAATGGCTGAACGGAAATTGAAATTGTGTAGGGACCTAGAACGCAAGCTTCTGATGTCCTCTGTTAGGGACCATTTCATATGGATAAATTCGTACTGAATAAATATGGTCTTTGAGTTTGACCTAAAAGTTTTGTGCATACCGTTCATGACTGTAAATGTATCAATGTGTGGTTACTGAGGCTCTGAGGCACTCGTTGGGTGCTGTTTTTCATTTTCTTACTGGTAGTTATCATTATTTTCCCCCATTGGCACACACTTTATTTATGCATGTATTGTTAATTGCTGACGCAATTCCAAATAGAAAAATTAAACTCGTCCATGAGTAGTTTGTACTTTGTACCACAAAATGTTATTCGAAAACACTGTTTTCCTAGAGCTTGCAAAATTGATTGTACTGTGAATTGTGTGGCTTAGTTTTACAATATTTAGATAGAATATTGAACGAGCTATGCCCATGTGCTTGGTCAGTTAATTAGATTCCTCATAGTGGGAACCTGCCCGCTCAAGATGAAGAGCGACGCCTACTTTGCTTTAAAAAAGGTCAAGATGTGAAAAGATTTTGTTAGGTGCGCAAACCTAGTACCAACTACTAAATATGCTATTTGTATTTTGTAATAATCGCCATGAGACTGAGTCCAGCAGACCGGGTAAATGGCCGTGAATAGTACAAAGCGACACTGTTAAAAAAAAAGAAAGGTAGTTGGAATAGTAGATAGAAGTGTGAGATACCCTAGCTGCTAGCCTTGGTCTGAGACCATACCACTCGTGGCATCTGTAGAATTTAGAGCACTTATACAACTTACAAATCCTGAGTTTGAAAACACCATTTGCCCATGCATCCCTAAAAAGAAGAGGCATCGATGTTTTGTGTACTCAAGTCCTTGAATTGTAAAACTAGGTACTTAATAAACATTCTCAAATTATTTGAAAACGTATAAATAACCTGATGTTATTCGAATCTGTAACAAAAAAAGCTGCTCCAACTCACCAATCCCATAAAGCATTTCCCCTTTTTTTATTAGAGTGTTTTCACTTTAGTGGCATTAATTTTTTAAGTTACTTTGTATAGAAAATTTTCATTTTTACATATCAAATGTAACATTTTAGAAAAAGTTATTTTTATTTATATATTGACTGTTACTTTTTACGAACAAAAGTTATTTTAAAAAAATTACTTTCCAAATACCCAATGCTACTTTCAACATTACTCTTTTCTAAGTAACATATTATGACAAAAGAATTAACCTGTCAATGTGAAATGATTTAAAGAACTAACATTGAATAGAAAGTAACTGATTCAAATATACATTACAAAGAAAATAACTTATTAATACATTGCGTGATGATTCAATACGTGAAAAAGTAAAAAATTTTAAATAAAAAGTAACTTTTGTTTGAAAGTAACATTTGATAAGTAAGAAAAAGAGTAAATATAGAAAAAGTAATTTTTTTCATTATGTAAAAACTAAATATTTTTGGTAAAAATAACTTAGCTATGATAAAAATGTAGGAAAAGTAACATTATGACAGAAAAATTAAGTTTCCAATATGAATTGATTTAAAAAAGGTAACATTATTTGTAAAAAGTAAATTCAATGTGTAGAAAGTAAAATTCGGTGTAGAAAGTAAAATTCGATGCATAAAGAAGTAACATTTTTTTATAAAAAATAACTTTTATAATACTTGTTTGAATCAATAAAACCATTTATTTTTGTAAAAAATAAAATTCAATGTATAAAGAAATAACATTTTTTGGTTATTCTATATGCGTGTCAACATGGCGGGTTTGAGAGAGTGTCAAAACCATAATTACAACCAGATGAATTCCCTGCGCGTTGCCGCGGGAATTTGAGGTATACCCTACGTATAAGAAAAAAAAATTGCATGCATAACGTCACAAAAAAAATCGTTGGATGATGATGTGGGGACTTAGTGAATGATGATGTAGTATGGTTGCATATTGAGAGAAATAGGCAGTGGGTGTTGTATACAGAGAGTCTAACATAGAAGATTGGTAGGAATGGACTCCGGGTTGAACAGAAAAACTCTCCCACTACCAAAACCAATCCCGTCTCCTCACATTTCGAGGCTTCCATTCTAGTCCCCACTCCCTCACGGAACCCAATGATCGGCCGCACTGCCCCCGCCGCCGCCACTCGCCTGCCCCGCCGCCGGCGGCTGCTGCCGTCGTGAAGGATCCAGACTTCGCCGCCGACAGTCTCCTAATTGCTCCCTCCTTCCTTCGTTCCACAAGCCCCCCTGCAAGAATCCGCCACAAAAAAAGCTCTAATCCTGCGGTGGTGACCTCGGTCCGCTCTCAGACGCGCAGTCCACCTGTTCGACGGAATGCCCCCGAAGGCCAAGGCCACCAAGCGGTGGGTGCCGGCCAGCCGGCAGCCGGGGGAAGTGTCGTCGTCACGCGGACGGGGAGGGAACCCCGCCGGCGACCGCCTCAGCGCGCTGCCGGACGCACTGCTGCACCACATCATGTCGTTCATGAAGGCGTGGGATGCGGTGCGCACGTGAGTGCTCTCGCGGCGGTGGCGCGACCTCTGGGCCTCCGCGCCCTGCGTCGACATACGCGTGGGGAGGTACAGCTGCGCGCCCGATGACTTCGCCAAGTTCGTCTACCGCCTGCTGCTCGCCAGGGAGGCGCTCGCGCCGGTGGACACGCTGCGGCTGCGCTCGCCAGGCGAGTACGACGACGGCTTCGACGACCGCGATGTTAAGATGTGGATCTGCCATGCGATCAGGCTGAATGCTCGCGTTATTCAGCTCACCGGTCATCACCTTTCGTTTGCCAAGTTGAATCTCTTTGACTTCGTCTCTCGCCGCCTCAAAATATTGAGGCTGTCCTATGCTGATGTGCTTGGTTGCTTCTTTGGTGGGGAGCTCTCATCTCACTGCCCTTCTTTGGAGGAACTGGAGCTCAAGAACTGCTTTGTAGGGTGGTACAAGATTGTATCTGTCTCTCTGAAGAGGTTGACCCTGGTCAAGTGCACTTTCAGTATAAACTTCTCGGTTGATGCTCCAAACCTTGTGTTCCTGCGCTGCGTCGCGCCAGAGAGTTGGGTCCCTCTGTTCAAGAATTTTGGGGAGCTGGTCACAGGCAGTGTCATGATTGATGACTATTCATTGGGTCAGAGATTTGAAAAGTACCAAGAGGATGATGAATTTTCTCAAACAAGTGATGATGACGATGAAAACAACAGTATGTATGCCCGGGGTATTCTTGCTTCTGACAACAGCGATCAGTTCATCAGTGACGATTCTGACTTTACAGATGACTATTATGATGAGTTTTCTGATGACATCGAAGATGATTATGATTATGGAAGTGATATAGATAGTGATAGTGACACCTATGTGTATACTGAGATTGAAAATGGCTATGAAAATAAGGAGTTTGGAAACAGTGATGATGGCCATGATTGCACCAATGGCAGTAAGTATCATGGTTGCAGTGCAAAGCATGTGGTTAATGATTATAAAAATTTAGGAGGCCAAAATGTTCTTCATAGCCTTTCAAGTGCTCGAAGCCTGGAGCTGTTAGGTCATTCTGGAGAGGTAGGTTACATTCGACCCTAAACCCGTTGGTGAATCTTTTTAATTCCTTGATCTAGTACATTTATTACGTACTGTCTCCTTGTTCTATTGAATACAATATGAATTTGAGGGTGCCTTAGAGTAATCATCAACATTTTCCTTTAGAAATCGCCGTCTTCCCCCTCACGATCAATTAATTCATGGTTACTGCTTTGAAACATTGCATTCTTCCTTCCAGTCCACCTAAATTGTTGCAAGTTGTAACATCGATCACTCTGTGTTGACTTACTTTATGTGGTTTATCAGTTCGATGTTAGTGGTCTACTGCTCTATTTTTATTCTCTTATTTTTTTTTTCTATGAAAATAGTGTAAAATTAATTTACTTTTCACTGTATCCTGTTCTTGGCACTCAGCCCACCTTAAGAAAAATTTAAACTTGAGTTAATTTTTCAGGTGAAGAGAGCATTTATAACTTATAAGTACATCTGTATTCAAATTAATTAAATTATAAAAAGACAGGAGACACTATCCCTTTTGCAGTGAGTTTGATGTTTATATTACTACAGAACTTCCTTCAGTGTATCTTTCCACACCTTCTCTGGAGTCTGGACAATTTCCTCATGTAGTTTCATTGGCCAGAGAAAAGATAGTTTCCTAATGTAGTTTTGTTAGCCAAAAAAAATGCTGCATCATAATTCCTATCTGAAGGGGCTAATGTCCTTGACTTGGTAATTATGATAATTATTATTCATTATCTTATCTATGTTGTAAACAACTCATTCCCATTTAAAATATGAAGGTTGTTCTGAGGAGAGAATTGATGAACTGTCCAACGTTTAACAACCTGAAGACTTTGGCCATTGGTGAATGGTGTATCAGTGCTGGTGCTGACTTTGACATATTAATTCTCCTACTTCAGCATTCACCTTGTTTGGAGAAGCTTTATGTTCAGCTTGAAATGGTATGTACACGTACATATTGGATCTGTGTTTCTCAATCCTTACTGAAAATTGTAACAGATGATTAATAAATTTGTTTTTTTTCCTTGTCCTTCAATAAAGAACTCTGACATCCAGAAGGCACTGGGAAGAGGTACAAAACCAAAGGGGGGATCGTTTGCTTGCAAACACCTTAGTATGGTGAAGATTAGATGTACCAAGGATGATCCAAGAGTCCATATGTTGGCGCAGTTGTTCAGGTCTAACGGCGTACCCCTTGAGAAGATTTATGTCCGTTGGAGTGGGAGTTTCTGTGAGTACCTTGTTTCACTCTTATCATACATCACATTGATGATGAAGTTTTTGTTGCAGTAGGACTTGTGCAGGCATATGTGTTACATTTCTAACCAGAAACTTTTTGTTTTCTGTTCATGTGAATCAAGTTTTTTTTTTTTAAGTTAGACATTCACTAACTTCAATTTCTTCCAGACCTTCGTAACTTGAAGCAGGAGAGGAGCATTACCATCAATGAGCTGTGTGAATGCGCCCCTTATTGATGACAAACGTATGCAGGAATATACATCACATATGTACTCTTTTTTGGGTAACTTGTAGGCCTGTTTGAGCTCTAGCTGATAATCGCAACGCATTTATGCAGGGAATATGGAAAGCGCCTGGCAGGCAAAAAAGCATGACCTTGAGGCGCAAAGCGTTGCCAATCTCCACCATGGTGTCTCGTCAGCCATCATTTGAAGAACAAAGCATGGATTTGTGTACCTTGGGCTGTAAATTGTGGTTTAGTACCTTGTGTTGATCGTTAGCACTGTTTTCTTTTAGCACTTTTCACGGCAACTTGGAGTGTATATGGGCTTAAATATTGCACGGTTATGGTCCTTGGTTGGAAGTGCCAAGTTGGACGGTGATGGAAGTGGCAGGATTCATAGAACGGCTGGTTCTTGGTTCCTATTAATGTTTTCCCAACTTGACAAAGGGGCGTGCATAGATTTTGTTTCAGCTTCTTGGGAGTTGGAACAAATGAAGTATGTACTCGAGTTGAAGTTAAACTGAGGTACAAGCTACATTCGTTCCAGGATGCAGTGCCTATGTTGATACACTCGAAGTGTCGTGTTCTTGTCTCGTAGCGTTGCTTTGACCCCATTGATTTTTTTTTTTTTTTGTATTTTGAGAATGATGCCATCGAATGTTTGAACTGGACGAAAAATAGGTGGATGCAGAACACAAAAAAGAGCAAATGCATGTTTTTTTGAAGGGAAACAGGGCAGATTCACTTAAAAAAAACAGGAACCTTTTTTGAAAGGGAAAAATGATTTTTTTTAGTGGAAAGGAGATAGCTCGTTGCCTGGTTCCAAGACAGAACAAAAATTTAATTGGGCCCATTCGCCCAAAGCCCTAATTTACTACTCCTACTACCGTGCGCCACCAACCAGAATGCCCGAAAAGCCCATCAGCTCGGAAACGGCTAGCGTCCGCTCTCGCCTCCCTCTCCACCTCTGCGTTTCAATTTTGAACTCCGGAATCTCGCCTCAACTTAGGGCAGGCCACCTGTTCGACGCAATGCGCCACTCTCCGCCGCGCCGCCGCCGCCGGCGGGAGCGCGAGGAGGAGGCGCCCCCAGAGCCCGACCGCCTCAGCGCGCTCCCCGACGCGCTCCTCCACCGCGTCATGTCGTCGCTCAAGGCGTGGGAGGTGGTGCGCACCTGCGTGCTGTCGCGGCGGTGGCGCCACCTCTGGGCGTCCGCGCCCTGCGTCGACCTCCGCCTGCGCCTCAGCCGAGACGACGGCGATGACACGCCCGAGGAGTTCACCCGGTTCGTGCGCCGCCTCTTCCGGCACCGCGACGCGTCGGCGCCCGTGGACACGCTCCGCCTGCGGTCGAGCGACGTCGACGGCGCCTTCGACGACGCCGACGCCGAATCCTGGATCCGCACCGCGATCAAGCGCAGGGCTCGGGTTGTCCATCTGATCGGCCATCGCGACGGTCTCGCGAGGCTGGAGCACGCGGACTTCGTCTCCAGCCACCTCAAGGTCTTGAAGCTGTCCTATGCCTTCCTCGACGGCAACTTGCTCAAGCAGCTTTGTTCTGGGTGCCCGTCTTTGGAGGAAATGGATCTTAAGGATTGCTTGATTTCGGGTCCGGAGATTTCGTGCTCCTCTATGAAGACCTTGGTGATGGTCAATTGCACGATGTCCTGGGGCCTCTCTATCACGGCTCCCAATCTCTTACTGCTGCGCTGCGTCAGACCAATCAGTCGAGCTCCATCTTTTAAGAACCTGGGGTCGCTTGTTTCCGGCACCATCGTACTGGATGACTATTGTTTCAGTGATGATTTTGAGGACTTCAGCAAGGACGAATTCGATGAAACCACCGATGATGATGAATCAAATGGTACCAGATATGACAGGGATTGCTATGATACAAACAGGAAGCGCAAGACAGCAAAACCATTGATGACATCTGATGACGATGAACTGGATGGAAACACTGATGACGATGAATACGATGAAACCAGTGATGATGACATTGATTATGGTAAGAAAAGGAAGTTCAGCACTGGAGCTGGATATGGGTTTGGTTTAACACAGAAAAGTTATAGGCCTGGTGGTTACAATGATAACAATGATTATGGTAGTGATATAGAAAGCGATGACAACACCTTTGAATATAGTGAGATTGCAGATGATTGTGATGATCCTGGTTATGATGGTGTTGGCCATAATACGAGGAAAGATGGTGCCCAGCAGAAGCAGGTCTATGGTGAAAATTCTGGATGCAGCGACAGTAAGGATTTAGGTGGCCATAATGTTCTTCACTGCCTTTCAAATGCTACAAGTTTGGAGCTGTTAGCTGATGCTGGAGAGGTACAGGTGTCATCACCTTTTGCTTATTTTGTGTCTCTCGTGGAGTTTGTTCTTTTAGTTTTCTCAACATATAGTCATAATTGTCTTTCCAAAAAGTTTTATCTTTATTGTTTTGCTGATGAATATTCCTATTTAATTTTCACTATGTCACAGGGTGTTCAATGCAGATTCTGTCCTTTATAGTAGCATGCTAGTGGAACCTGGTTTCATTATTCATAGCTGATTTATGAAATAGCTCAGGCAGAGAGCAATTCTTTGTTTTCGATCCCTTAAAGATACAGCCGTGTAATAGACTGGACAACAAAATGATATCTATTTTTACAACATCACATCTCCTGAAAAGGCTGCTGTATATGCATAAGCAATTAATTATTAGAAATCTTTTGTCTTGAGTCTTGACATCAGTCTGTGGACAATTCCTATTTACACATTCATATTGGAAAATAATGATGCATCCTGTTTTAGCGAAACATGATGTTTCCCTGGCAATATCAATGTTATTATTTTATACAATTTGCTCTTCAATGGCACACTACCAATATACCATATCTATGTTGCAAAAGATAACGTTATTCTTCATTTCTTATTGTTGCAATAGTGTATCTCCTCAAATAACTGCTGTCTATGTATAAGCAGATAATTACATTACAGATATCTTATGCAGTGATACATTTTAATCTGGCAATTTAAATTCACCCATCCATACTAGAAATAAAAAATGTCTCACTAAAGCAAAGCGGTAATACCTTGGCACCTCATTATGTTTATTTTTCTTCTTTGCATATTTAATAATTGTAAACTTAACTTCTTAACTGGAATGGTTCCCTATCTAATTAGGTGTAAAAAAAATGCCTGTCTCCACAATATGATGGTCTTCTCATTTTCTCTTCTTTGCTGATATCCGGAAATCTCGTTTGTATGCTATGAAGGTGATCCTGACTAGAGAGTTGAAAAGCTGCCCAAGTTTTAGCAACCTGAAGACCTTGTCCCTTGGCGAATGGTGTATGGCTGCTGATTTTGATGCACTAGTCTTCTTTCTGCAGCATTAGCCTAATCTGGAGAGGCTTTTTCTTGAACTTAAAGTGGTATGAACATTTACATATCTTCTGTATGTTACTTGAGTTAGTTTTGAAAATATCTGTTAATATTAATAACAATTGTGGTGTTCTGCAAAAAAAGAACTTCAACACGAGGAGGCCATTGGATATCAGAGTCAAACCAAACGGACGATCATTTGCTTGCAAACACCTCCATATGGTGAAGATCAAATGCTCTAAGGATGATTTACGAGTGCATAAGCTGGCACGTTTGTTCAAGGCTAATGGTATACCAGTCCAGAAGATTTTTGTCCGTCGGACGGGTAGCACCTGTGAGTCATACCTTCTCTTGGCATCCAATTTTCATATTTAGTTATAATGCCAGTGCTATATTATTACTATTGCCTGGCCTTGAAATGCTATATACCATGGTTCAATTGAAGTATAGATACATGATATATTTTCAATATCTTCATTTACCAATTTGGCAATCAAGCCATTCTGTTTACCATATATTTGTTCTTTTCTGCTCTCTAATGAAGTAATGATCTAATCTATACCCCCATTCACTATGTGATATTTTGACCAGATCTCCGTGGCAATAAGATGATGAAGGATCTTGCAAGGCATGAATTAGCGTTCTGGGGGGAAGACTAATGTTGAGTTATCCAGCATTTTTTTTGGTATCTGATGTAAAGCAACTAGTTCTATAATTCTTTATTAGCAAACATGTGATTTACAAGACATCATTAGTTCATATTGCTCTAATCTTGCATGTGAACTGTGGCTCAGTTGGGTAACATGTAAGATGGAAGTTATGTATATTTGCCCCAAAGTCATAACGATCTTCTCTTCTCAAGTCAGTTAAGAGCAAAGCATAATGCATTCAGTTAACTTTGCTTTCAATCTTTACTGAGTGAAGAGCAAAGCATAATGCATCCAGTTAACTTTGCTTTCAATCTTTAATGAGTAAATCTGCTATTTGCTCGAGTGTTTCAATGCTTTTCTCGCTTGCAGTTGAGAAAGCGTTGTGCTATGTTCAATCTTGCAGTTTATTCCTCCACGATGTCAGATATTACATATTCTCTAACTACAGTGAAATTGTTTGAATTATTTGATAGCAGATATATAGGTCATATAGGGATATAGGAATCCAAATTGTCGTTGTGCTAGGTTTTGCACAATGTTTTTCTAGTTTCTAACGCATCAGAAAACTAAAATTACAGGTGCTTTAACGTGGTATTAATTTACTGGGCCACTTTTGCATTTCCCATTGCAATTTTATTTGATCTTGGATCAAACAAAACATGTATTCCCCTCATACTATCTTGCTGCAATTTTATGCCTTTTCTACGACATTGCAGTTAGCTACATTTGTATTTTCTACACAAGTTCATCTTGCAGAAAGTAAAACTGCGTTCTTCTCCCATGGCCGGGTAGCAAAAGGCCTTATAATGTACCCGTACATTGGTTTATATCAATATTGCTATCTTTATTATCAACAATCGAAACACCACGTGACGTTATTTTAGAAAAATGGAAATCAGAAGCGGCCTGATGGATGTTTCATCGTTTGCCCAATAACCCAAGCAAAAATTTGGCCTCGCATCGGTGAAAATGTAGCCTCTGTTCGGTTCATGATTAAAAAAGCCAAAGATTTAGCAACCATAATCAGGTGACCATTATATTCACCCAGCTTTGCCAGCTGTGCTAGAAAAAAAATTGGATAGTCAAGTTAAAGAAAAAAAAATGGATAGCCCTAATTTTAGCCTGCAACTAAACAAGGGCCAAATATTAGCTTTGCCCCGTTGGGGCCACTGGGCCGGCTACAGGCCATTGACGGCCCAGTTTAGACGAATAACCCCCCTGAAAGCCCCACTCCTTTTGTTCCAAAATGGCATGAACCAGCAGCCGCCAGCCTCTCGTCTGCCTGATTTCGAACTTGCCGGCACCGAAAACTCAGCACGCATTCCTTCCACATCTCAGAAGCAATCCACCTCTTCCTCCTGTAAGTTCGATTCATCCCACCACCCTCTCTACCTGTGTTGATGTCCTGCTCTTACGCGATGCAATTTTCTTCCGTGGATTTCATTGCTGCAATTTTTTTTTTTTTTGCATGGTCGGCTGAAAAGTAATCTTGCAAGAATCTAATTTGCACTCAATCAATCTTGCCAGCATACGCTCCCTCCTCTGTCTAGACGTTTCTTGCAGGAATTCCGGCAGAAAAGTTCTGATCTTGTGCCAGTGTTCCTGGCCGTCTTGGCCGTGCAGGCCACTTGTTCGACGCAATGCCCCCCAAAGTCACCAAACGCTGGGTGCCAGTCAACCGGGCGGCTAGAGCGTCCCGCGGGTGCGACGGGAGCGGCCCTGCTGCCGAACGCGTCGGCACGTTCCCGGACACGCCCCAACACCATCACTTGGTGCCCCGGAAGAGCACCGCACCGACCACCATGCGGTGGGTGCCGGTCAATCAGTCCAGGGGAGCGTCAGCATCACGCGGGCATGAGGGAGCGGACTCTGACGCCGACCGCCTCAGCGCGCTCCCGGACGCCCTCCTGCACCACATCATGTCGTTCCTCAAGGCGTGGGAGGTGGTGCGGACCTGTGTGCTGTCGCGGCGGTGGCGGCACCTCTGGGCGTCCGTGCCCTGCGTGGACCTTCGTGTCTGCAGAAATGACTATGGTGAGGTGCCAGAGGAGTTCCCCAACTTTGTGCGCCTCCTGTTCCGCCACCGCGATCTGTCAGCAGCACTGGACGTGCTCCGCCTGCGGTCGAGCAATGTTGACGATGCACATGACGAAGATGATGCCAGGTTGTGGATCCGTACTGCAATCAAGTGCGGAGCTCGAGTTATTCATCTTGTCGGGCATAGGAGGAACTATTGGATTCATGATAGTGGCACCAGCCTTGCGGTGCTTGAGCACACAGCGTTCATCTCTTGCCACCTCAAGATCTTGAAGCTGTCCTATGCCCTGCTCGATGACAACATCCTCAGGCAGTTTTCATATCATTGCCCATCTTTGGAAGAACTGGATCTTAAAGATTGCTTGATGACTGGCCATGATATTTCATCTGCCTCTCTGAAGGTTTTGACCATGTTCAAGTGCCAGATCGAGTCCTCCCTGTCTATCGCTGCTCCGAACCTTGTACTGCTGCGCTGCATCTCACCAATAAACCAAGCTCCATCATTTGAGAACATGGGGTCTCTTGTCACAGGCACCATCATACTTGATGATTATGCCTTCAATATTGATTTTGAAGACTTCAGCAAGGATGAACTTGAAGAAACCACTGACGAAGATGATAACAATCAGAAGTACAGGACTGGATATGGATTTGGTATCCCTCTAAAAGGATATGGGCTTGGTTACAAGGATGATTGTGATTATGGTAGTGACATTGATAGCGATGACAACACCTTTGAATACAGTGAGATTGCAAATGACTGTGATGTGTATAGTTTCAATGGTGATGGGCACAATTCCAGTACAGATGGTAACCGTTTTGTGTGCGGTGAAAACTGTGGATGCAATGATAACAAAATTAAAGGTGGTCATAATGTTCTTCAGAACCTTTCGAATGCTACAAGTTTGGAGCTGTTAGCTGATGCTGGAGAGGTATGGCTATTACCATCTTTTGCTGAACTCTATGCCTGACTTTTTTGTGTATTTTTATTTTCCTCAATATATAGTCAAAAATAATTTAGGAACAATAATTTTTCTTTTTTTATTTCAATAAAACCCTATTTCAGGTTCACCTGATCACAGGACGTCCGGTCCACATTTTGTCCTTAAGTGCATCACACTGTCACCTGATTTCTTACTCCCAGTTCACTTAGGAAAAGGTCCAGAAAAAGAGAATAATTGTTTTAGATCAAGTGTAGCAGCTCATTTGGTCACCTACCTAAAGTATGTTGTACCAAGACAATAATATTCATCATTTTTTTTTTGTTATTGCAAGTCTGAAATAGTGTCTCTCTTGGAATAATTGCAGTTATGTATTAGTACAGAGTCAGGTCTAACAAATCCTTTGTCTTGACACTAGCCTATGGACAACTGTCATTTAGATACTTGTACTAGAAAATAGATATGCAGTATCATAAGAATGCTGGGCTTCTGGATGCTATTCCATAGCTTGAAGCTGCTGTATTCTCTAGTTGGAGGTGCCATTCTCTGAAGATGGTTGACAAGGAGCATAGGAAGGGCCTGAGCTGTCTTATAATTCTTGTTGATTGGGAGAAATGGAGGTAGCAATGCATGTGTTTTCAATGAAGAGTCTCCCAGTGTCGGTGCTATTGTCAATTTCAATAGCAAAGGGGGCTTCTTTGTGGTGTACACCCGGGGCTAATAAGCTCAGGCTGCTAACCCTGGGTAAAGGGAACCTTTTCTTTTTTGTCTGTTATTTCCTTTATATCACTGTTTACTTTTGTTCTCTCTGCTTAATAATTTGGTTGTATGCATGAGTGAACGTTCATTTATTTGGTTGCTGTTGTTATTTACTGATACTCACTTTTTTATGCTATGAAGGTGATTCTTACTAGAGAACTGAAAAGGTGCCCAAGTTTTAGCAACCTTAAGACCTTGTCCCTTGGTGAATGGTGTATGGATGTGTACTTTGATGCATTAGTCTTCCTGCTGCAACATTCACCTAATGTGGAGAGACTTTTTCTTGAACTCAAATTGGTATGACTTTTACATAGCTGGTGTATATTATGTACTGGAGCTATGAGTATAAGAGCACATGCTTAATAACAGTCATTTTGTTCTGCAAAAAGAACTTTAACACCAGGAAGCCACTAGAAAGCGGGGTCAAACCGAAGGGAAGGTCATTTTCTTGCATACATCTACAAATGGTAAAGATCAAGTGCTCTAAGGATGATGTAAGAGTCCATAAGCTGGCATGCCTGTTCAGGGCTAATGGTACATCATATGAGAAGATTTTTGTCCGTAGGACAGGGAGCACCTGTGAGTCATCCTTCTCTTCATGTACCTAATTTCATATGTTTTACAGCGCTGGTGTTATTCTACTGAAGTTGCCTGTCCATGTGTCCCCATAAAGGCTTAAATACTATTAAATAGATAGACTATCACTTGATACTTTTTCCAGGCTACTCTTTTATCAAATGGACAAACGAACCATTCTTTTTTCTTCTCTTGTGCTTGATCTTAATCTATGCATTCATCCACTGTTGATTTTGCACCAGATCTCCGTGGAAAGAAGATGACTAGAGATTTTGCCAGGTATGAGTTGGAGTTCTGGGGGGAGGACTAATATCCAGTTACCCACCAACATTTCTTATTAGATCTGGAATGTTTGTGTTCTTTCGCTTATTTTGTAAGCAAAGAACTTACATGTAAGGCACCATGGATTTGCCGTGCATACCTCGAACCGTGATGCGACTTTTGGTGCTTATTTTGGGTAAAATGGAAGATGGTACTTATGTATGGATATGCAAACAGTGTGATGTTCTTCTTGTCTGGTGGATGAGTTCTCTGCATTTGCTTTCTACCGAAAATGAGTAAGCTGTTCTTTGTTTTGAATCTTTCATTGGGTTTGGAAGCTTGCATGCGCTGTTCTTTGTTTTGAATCTTTCATTGGGTTTGAATCAATGTTCTTTTGATGATCAGCTTTGTTGTCGAAGAGAGATTACAAGCTTATTTAACTGAAAATGTGATATATGCACCTTTCCTGGCTTGCAAATTGTGATCTAAGATAGCCTTTGATCTAATTGTCATGACAGCGGTTCATGGAAGGTGCCAGATATTAGCCATACAATCCGAATTTAGCTGTGAACTGTGGTTTGTCTTCAGTCTTCACACAGTACTACAGTGGCTAAAGCTACATGTTTTTGAATGTTGACCTTTTGTGAATTTAGAATAGACTATTGGTTTAGATATGTTCAAGTTGTGTCACACAACCAACTCGACATTACCTCAAAAGCTATGAACATAGAGATTCTGTGTGCCATTTAAAATGATGCCTCACCCATCTGGCCATTTGTACTGCTGAAATTTTGTCGTCTCTCATTTTTCCCAGTGTGCCACTGCCCATCGGATCCCGTCCATCTTACTGTTACTAATTGGAGGTTTTTTTGAGATCTCCATGTTAATCCTTGACCAGACGTGCTAGAAAAAAAAAAGATAAATTCTAGAAATTCTCACAAAAATTAGAAACAACCGGCTGTCCGTTATGCATCTTTAGTAATAGTAGCCATTAGATATATTATATTTTCTAAAAAAATTATCCATCGTACCATTATGAAAGATGAAATAAAATAACCTCCTAAATTTATATAAAAATTACCTACCATGCTATTATGAAGTACAAATTAAAATATCTTAAATTTTCATAAAAATTACCTACCATAGCATTATAAAATATAAATTCAATAACCCCCTACATTTGCAATAAATTACTCACCATGCCGTTATAAAAGATGAATTAAAATAAACCCTAAATCTGAATATAAGTTACCCAATATGTCATCATGAAAGATAAATTAAAATAATTTTTAAATTTGTATATAAACTACACACAATGTCATTACGAAAGGAATTATAATAATTACCATTATTATTATAATAATTACCATTATTATTACTAATGATTAAATCTATATCTCCTAACACGTACACAGAGTAGAGTTTGAAATAAAAAGTGAGATAGATGGGGCCCGGTGACATTAAACTTAGTATGAACGTTTTATATCAAGTATAACTAATAAAAATACAAATTTTAGAAAGAAAATAAAGGTGAAAATATCTCTATTTGTTTCGAATACATAGGAGAGTTACACATCTTAGGCAGACACAAGAAAGTCCAAACACCACGGCCGCTGGCAAAGCATGCGCCAAACTTGGCCGACACAAGAAGCCTCGCAGCTGAACCACCCTTGGCTAAACTCTAACCTCTACTGCTTAGGAAATAAACAACTATGGGGTGAATCTACCAACTAGGCGATCAAAGGCGCAGCACTTCCGGCGCCGTCGTGGAGAGCTAGGTGAAGGAAGCAACACATCGAGGGCTTAACATGATCAAGGTTGAGGTTGCCCTGATAGATGCTGCTGTACTCTTGCAAAGTGCCTGGGTTGGCAGGAGACATCGTCAACAAGACTGAGCTGCCGCATGGCGCGGATCTCGCCGCGCTTGGCGACAGTGACAGGAACCTGGGTGAGCTTTTGTGCAGCGATCCTCTTGCTTCAGAGGGGTACATCGCCTCGTCCGCTATCGTGTGTGCTGACAATTGGGCAAGGGGTTGGTGTGTCAAGGAATCCAGTCGTTGGCACTGTAAGGAGTTGAGGAAGCCCTCAATGTCCATCTTGGGAGGATCGGCCTGCGAAGCCGTGACCAAGCTGTCACACTCCACCATGGCCTACGCAGCCCCGGCAGTGGTAGACAACCCCACACCAGAAGCTTTGAGAACCAAGCTAGCACCTATAGACAAGCCATCCGAAATGGCTGAAGAAGACATGGGCGAGCCAACATGAGCTTTAGAACACAACAAGGCAAACTCCCACAACGCTGGGTCCTCCTTTGTAGCCTACCCTAGCTCAGAGCAGTGTTCGAACTTAGAAAGGGGATCAGCGCCGGTCGAGCATGTGGCTGTAGGCCAAACCTTATCGACCCAAGTCGGGGCCAAACTCCCTGACACTAAAGGTGTGATTGGTTTAAGGCCAAATTTGTGGCCAAAGTTTGGCCATGAACTAGATTGGCCATGGCCAAAGTTGGGCCATAATTTTGGCCATGAACCAATCAGCCCCTAAAGCCAACGACGATGGCGTGCAGTGTGGCATGCGCACAACGCACATGGACGGAGTGCCTTGCCAACATGCCACCAGCCCCACCTTGAACGCGGCCACCGGCAGCATGGGGTATGTGGCCAAGGGCAGTCGTGTCGGACGACTGGACGAGGTTTGTGGTCTCCTTCTTGAATCTTGGCGACGGTGACGTCGCACTCGATCACAAGGCCGTCGTTGCGCAGGTACGTGATGTCGACGCTTCCAGGTAGCTCCTCTTCATGAGGCCGCTGCATAGGCAGTGGTGGAGAGTCTTACTCCAAGTAATTGGGGCCATCACAATTCTGTCTTACGCTGGTTGACGTCTCTAGCTAAAACTCAAGATTGCAATAGAAAGGGCCTGAGAAGCCTTTTAATCCTTGTGATCTGGACCGTCTGGCGTGAGAGAAACGCTAGGATTTCAGTGACACAGGAGGGGCGTGTGCGTTTGTAATGCCCGTGTGTTTTATAAGAATTGGGTGGAAGGCACGTTGATTGAGTTATTTTCTGACAAACGACTCCGTCACGCACGTTTTTTTATCGAAGTTGAACATGTTTCGATTAAGGTGGAATAGTATTTTATCATGCATGAATCAAAATAAGGCTTCTCCGATCCCACAAATCTAGCTCCAACTTTTTGCAACCAAACAGGTCCAAATCTAAAAACTCTAAAAAAAAATGAATCTAGCCTCCAACTCTAATGTTTTTCCTGGGGCTCCTCGAGGAGTACTAAAAAACTCATTTTTTTCATTTGTCCTCAGTAGAGTTAGTGATTGGAAAGATACCAGACGGTACTAGACCGTACCACTATTTTTTAATTTCTAAAAACATTTATACCTTTTATAGAATTCAAAAAGAAAGATTATGGGTACTGGTTCCACCATTTTTTGTACCATATGGTACCGATACTGTGTAATCGTATATTTCTAACCGTTAGTTATTTTCTGATGAATAGCTCCTATTTTTTTCAACAACTGTAAAATTTGTAATGTTTTATAGTGGGTGTTTTTTTCAGTCACTTGTTCCATCTTCAACATTAGGGGATGGGGAATGGATGCACCGCTGAAGATCGTCCGCCTCCAGCTTGATAGAAGATTAGAAATGAGCTCCAGCTGCCTTTTTGTCGAGCAGCACGTTCATGTCCAATTTGCCCGACTGTGTGACTGTCCGGCTCCTGCTCAATTTCTGAAACACAAAACTCACTCCAGTAACTCAAAAAGAATTAAATACACTTCTAAAGCTTTTGTAGCAGTGTAAAAATCAATTCATGTTTGTCATTCATATTTTACACGACCATACACAAATAGTGTAACGGATTTGCAACCAGACCTGCTCACAAAGATAAGCATACTGTACATCGAACTAATTCAAATCTACAGAAAACAATAAAAAGATTACAGTACAATAATAAATGATAATTTTTAGGTATACGTATAGTAATTTAACAAAAAAGATACATAACTCATGGACTAACGGAAATGGATGACAAACTTTTTGATCCGAGAACACACTAATGACAATATTAGACAAACAAAAAGAAACACATGGCTAGTTGACTTGTAGAATCACAGCCATGATTCAGTTGCCCCTATCGCTCCCACACAGTTATAGACGCAACATTGCACACGGTGTAACCTCATCCAATGTGGAAGCACAAATGCGAACAGTGTGGGAGAAGGGACTGACCTAACCACAACACTACTCGAGTTGTCTCTACGTTTGGGGGCCAGACACACACGAAACGCTCGTGAGAGGGGGGCCACATCAAATGTTTCCCAGTTCTATCACAAAACTCTTAAAACTAATTTACCTCAGCCTCTGTGGATCTCCTGCGTTGTTGGCACAACCAGATTCAATTGGAGAAATGGAGAGTCTGACGTATCTTAACTTGTCAGGATGTACAAAACTAGAAAAAAATACCTGATTCATTTGGCAAACTAGAAAAGTTGATGCATCTGGATTTATCAAACTGCTCCCATGTTACTGGTGTCTCAGAATCCTTGCAGAATCTCACCAGCCTTGAATATTTGAATTTATCATGCTGCTTGAATGTTGAGGAGTTACCAGAACATCTGGGTAGCTTTTTGAAACTGAAATATTTGTAATTATCTAGTTCCTGGAAACGAGCGAACTTCAAAGATCATTTGGGAATGTAAAAAGTCTGATGCATCTTGATTTATCCCACTATGGTCATGTTGAAGGAAAACCAGAAGACTTGGGCGTGGCCTTGTTATACTCAAATATCTGAATTTGTCACATTGTCACAACATTGGTGGAACCAAAATAACAGAAACCACTGGAAATCTCACTGAGCTGCGGCATTTATATTTATCAGGGTTCCTAGGTACTCCCCGGGGCCATTTATATTTATGTGTCCTGACCCTGATGAGTCAACTATTTCTACTTTCCTTAGGTGTATCAGCACACTTTCAAATCTGGAACATCTGGACTTGTCTCATAATGGAAGTCTTCACTTTGTATTGTACCAGACTGTTTCGATAAACTCAAGAAGCTACGCACCCTGAACCTCTCCAAATGTACTCATCTATGGTCGGTGCCAGATCGAAAGTATAGCGCAAATAGAAATCCTAAAGGTAGTAGATGTTAATGGCTGCTTTCCCCTGATGCACATGCATTTTTGGCGTGGGTTGAATATGAGTTTAATTTACCCACCTCATTTGAGGTCCAAGCTGACAGTGAAACCTGCAGCAGCAACCTTGTTCTGCTACGGGGTGTAAATCATACAAAGTAGAAGACATGTGGACTTGAAAATGTGAAATCTGTTGAAGAGGTGCAAACTGTTAAATTGGTTGAAAAAAACAGAATCAAGCAACTAGGATTTGAGTGGAGAAATGGTCAAAGGGTTGTGGAGGATGACAGTTTTTTTTTTTTTTTTTTTTTTTATAAGGGATGACAGAGTGTTGGAAAGCCTCGTTCCACCAACCACTGTTGAGAGCCTAGAACTGAAAGGTTACAATAGCAAAAGTTTCCAGACTGGCTAATGGGCATTTCTGCTTACAACTACCCTAATCTTGTCACCATATCCTTGTAGGGTTTGGATAACTGCATCAGCCTACCACCACTTGGCCAACTACCAAGCCTGAAAATTCTGGTTCTCAAACAAATGAAAAGCCTTACCAACATTGAGCAGGGCTTCTCCGGCGGCGCAGAAGCATTTCCTTGACTGGAGATGTTTACCCTAGAAGATATGCAAAGCCATCAAATGTGGAACACGATGTATTCTCATTGTGGGGATGGTGTGAGCAGGTATATGTTTCCTAACCTTCGTGAACTGAAGATCTTCTGTTGTCCCAAGTTGAGGCTAAAACCTTGCCCGCCCAATGCTGAGACGTGGAAACTGGCAGGAAGTGACGGTGTAATATCATCGTGGCGAGAGAGCAGGCCATACCCATACGCTGGTGCTTCCACTTCATCCTCTCCTCCAGTAATAACTACTCTTATGATACTTATATTAGCTGCAAAATGCCTATGCATCAATGGAGGGTGCTTCACCCCACCTCCCTGCCCTTCCTAACTTACAGAATTGCAGTGATCTTACAAGCTCATCTGAGATCATCCAAGCCCTCTCCTCCCTGCAATGCTTGTCACTCAGTGCTGGCAACCCGGCCCAGGTGCCAGAGTGGTTGCGGCACCTCACATCTCGTGAGGAATTGGGACTCTCTTCGCTACAATCATTCGAACAATCAGAACATAAACACATGACAGTGCTGCCGCAGTGGGTAGGAGACATCGTCTCTCTCGAACGACTCAGAATCGAGTAGTTCTGGAACCTGAATAATCTGCAGGAGATCATGGGATGCCTCACCTCTCTCAAGGAACTTGATATCAGGTTCTGTGATTTAGGATTACCAATCCAACACTTTTTTTTTTCAAAAGACACGATACAAACATAAATACTCACTCACCCCTATAAATACATCACACCGTACCCATATAAACATCTCTGAAGGATCGAGATCTTGAGATTGACAAATGACATGTTAATCTTGGATTTATCACCGTTGACGGAGGCGAATTGCACGCGCCTCTGTCCCATTCATTCTCGTGTTGTGCTTTAAGCAATGTCGCGCTCTGCTTTAAAACATGAGGGATTTATTTACTTACCAAATTATTTTTATTGTTCAGTTAGTAGTACAATGACAATATACTTACGTACTTCATCTGTCCCAGCAAATAAGTCATTTGGCTTTCTGATTTAAAGTTTGACCATTCATATTATTTTAAAATTTTCTATAAATACTTTTAAATATAGATTGAACTATCATCGTAAACCAAATCACAACCTCATAAATAATATTTTTGTTTTTATATTTTTGAATAAGACAAATGGTCAAACTAAGTTAGGATGGCGGTAGCAAAGATAAGTGGGACAGGAAAGTGAATCACCTTTTGTGCATACCGGAATAAGGATTTGGAGAGATAACAAGTTGCAATCTGACCGAGTCCACAAGTTCAAGTCTAGCAAAGATAACATGTACAGAGATAAAAAAAAAAGTTCAAGTTTTGAAACATGCATGGCAACAGCACCAGTAGTCCAGTACTGCATCACATTCCATCAGACTTCATACTTCAGACTTAGATTTCTCCAGACTTCACCTCATTTGCTTGATCAGAGCCAAATTCAATGTCCTCTTATGCACAAGATGAAATTAGTATGAAATAGTTACAGAAGCAACATAAATTTTACGTAATGCACTGGCAACTGGAATAGAGTTTGCCCAGAGTTTAAAAAATTGAATGTGGGAGTCAAAGATCAGGGCTAGTAGAGATCTACTTACCAAATTATTCATCATCAGTTTCATTCATTGACAATGAATACAACCCTTTGTGCTATCCCCTGACAAAGGGGCTTGGGCTGGATAGTCATGGATATACCAAAGAATTGCAGCATGTAGTGTAAACTCCTTCCCGGTACTTGCATCATAGGTCTGGATTCCTTTCCATAACTCAAGCAATTCTTCTACTAGTGGCTGCAAGAATACATCGCAAACCTTTCCTGAAGACTTTGGACCTGGGATAAGCATGCTCATCATAGAGTTATATTCTTTCACGAATTCCCATGGTGGCATGTTGTACGGGATAAGCATCAGTGGCCACATATCAGAGGAGCTGTCCATATGGCCAAATGGGTTAAGATCATATGTGGCAACACCAAGTCTAATATTTCTAGCATCTTGTGCAAACCATGGGTACTTTCTATCAAAATCTTTCCATGCCTCACCATCAGCAGGATGCCACATTTTATTCTCCCCAACCTGTCCCTTCAACTTATGCGGCTGAGTGTTCTCTGGTGTTTCTTTAGACATGAACAACCCTTGGCGCTTGTTCTTATCCGTGTCTGTGGCTGCGTACAAGTCACCCAGCAGTTCTGAAACACACTGGAGTTCAACAAAATTGCAAAAGAATATTTTTTAGCTACACTGGTTATTAAGTAGAGGCATCAAAATATAACAACGATCAATTTTCCATTCTGTTCCAGCTTCCTACAAGTTATCAACTATGAACTATGTGACTGTATCCTATCAGGTCAAGCACAAAGCACTAAGCATGTTGTTTGGCCCACTTAATCATTAAATAAAATTCTCTTGTCGCTGTTCCTCTTAGAAAGGCTGAATCATTGTTGAACATTAATACAAGAGCCCCAAGGCATAAAACAAATCTTCATTCAGTCAATAGCAGGAAATAGCTATAGTTTCAACTTCCATGCTTCAACATTTGGCATTTTTTAACATCGTGCAAACTGTTGAGTCATGGAACCTCTTATAATTTGGGACAGAGGAGGGTTGTATTTTTACAGCACAGATCAAAATACCTCTGTTCTAAGATTCAAGGTGATGACTTTCTAGTTCTGGAGAACAAACACCTGTATTCACAAAATGAAAACTTTGTTAGGGAAACAGCATTGATAAACAGTACTGAAGTATGAAAGTTACTATCATTTCAGGTCTCAAAACATTAAAGAACACTATCATAGTAAGCATGGCAGGTAAATTACATGTATCCGTTTGTATATCAAGTGAGTAAAAATAATAAGCTAACAAGTGATGCCTTTGTATGTACAGGGGGGCATCGTCAAAATGGCACATTGAGAAGGTGTGGAAAATGTTAGCCCAATTTGAACCTCCAGTAGGCTAGACTTCACCGCACCCCCCCCCCCTCCCCCCACCCTACCCTAGGCAGTAGAGATGGAGAACAGAACACTTGGTGTTTGTGCTGCTGAACTACCTTGCAGCATGGTGCTCCTTTCCAATGTATAGGCAAAGCAAAGTGTATGCTAGTACATGTCTACATGATTACACCTACTCCACTACTACCAACTACAGCTACTGTTCCCTGGTACAACTACCCCTTGCTGTGATCAGCTGACTTTAGGGCACTAGCTCCTTCTAGGATACAATCAATCTATGGATGATTAAGACAACAGAAAGATTGCTGTAGTATAATATGAATGCATTTGGCTACTGAACAGCAGCTGCCCATCTGCCTACAACCAAATGCAATGATATATTCTATCAACTTCAGTCTTTTCCATTCATACGAATGATAGTTGCGTACATAAAAAATTACAAAGAAGCAAGCAAGGCTCAGTTTGGATATTGCACATAATAAGGCATCCTTGTTCTATGTCACGATTATATGCACATTGTCTTTCAGGGATGCAACAATTATGAGGTTATGAGGTACTGAACAGGTACTAAGCCATTTCTTGCTGATACCTGAAATTGAACTTAAAGCAAAACTATAAAACAAAACAGTGTGTGTTAAACCAGCTCACGATGGTTGCTTGATTGGTGTGGCAAGCATTTACAGAAACAACCCGTTATTTAATGGGTGATACATTTTGTCATGACCAAAGCCCATGATGGGGATAATCACCGCCAGGATGATGGCTGTATGGAGTCAGTTTGTAGGGGATTAAGGATTAGACCATAGATGAGATGGACGAACACAAGGAGTTAAATTGATTATTTGTCACTTAACCTTTGATAGATACAACTCCCCTATTTATATAGAGAGGTTTACTTGACTCCGAGTAGATCTAATCTTACCATAGTTAACTTGATGCTACAGTAGCGGTTGGTACAGTACCGATCCAACCCAAAAGGCCTAGGTCCCGTGACAAGAGTCTTCACCAATCTCTAATGCATGGCTCATTAAGACAACACATAGCTATTTTCAGTTGTTCTGGCCAGATATTCTCTATTGAGGATAGAGGCCGGAACCCTTTTGTCCTTTATCTAAAAAAAAAACAATTTTAGCTGTCAAAGGACCTAAAAGCCTATAAAAATGAACAGGAGAAAGCTTCAATGTCTCCCAGACCCAACTAACTGCCTGTCCAGGGCACCAAAAAGACAACCTAACCATGTTTTGTGTACAGGATGGCATCATCAAATGTTATTCAATCTGTGAAAGAGGAAATGCTGAAGCTGTTTAACAAAGTATATGAATGGAACAACATTCTTATATTTTTTTAAAACCTAAAGCCAAAATACCATATTGGCAATAAGGGTATGAGAAGAGGAGAAGAGGGAGGGGATGAGACGGAGGAGGAGAATGGGGAGGGGAACAGGAGGATGCACACCTGCTCTAGTGGTTGTAGCCGGAGTTGACAGCCGTGGCACCGCGCAGTAGAGGCTGCAGCGGCAGCGAGACAAGATCCAACCCTAGCGAGAAGGGAGAGTATGAGAAGACAGAGGAGAAGGAGAACGAGAAGGGAGAGGGGAGGAGACGGGGCAGGGGCGCACCTGCTCCAGTCGCCGGAGTCGGAGTTGAAGCTGCGGCGGCGGCGGCGCCTTTGCGGGAGAGCCGGAGAGGAAGAGCGCGAGCGCCCGAGGGTCCGAACTCCAAGCCCTGTCGCTGCCAAATGCACTTTTGGGCCGAACCGGAGAGCTCTCCCCTGCGTGGGCCGAAATCCACGGGTGGCGGGGTTTTGCAATGGAAAAAGTCCATCCCAGATCCCCCAACTTCGGGCCGAATTCAGGTTTCATCCTTCAGCTCGAAAACTAGATACCACGAGTCCCTAATCTTGTGATACCGGGCTCGTCGATGTGGCGCGACGTTGACACACCCTCTGCCACATTAGCATATCCACATGTACCTGGACCCACCTGTCACTCGCTGCTGGATCGTTATATCCACCGTGAGGGCGCCGCCACGAGCGCTCCAGCACCGCCTCCGCCTTTCGCTGTCGCATGCCGTAGCCGCCGTGCGTGCCACCGCATGCCGCTGGAACGCCTGCTCCACCGAGTCCCTGAGCGGCACGACCATGGGCATGGTGATCCCCGAGCCCTCACCCAAGTTGACCTCCTCATCCCCCACCCTCCTCCACTCGAAGCGCTGCAGCAGGGTGCCCAGCGCGAGGCCGTCGACCTTCAGGGCGAGGCCCTCGCCAGGGCACCACCACCGGCCTGCCCCGAACGGCGGCATCCACCTCCTCCCTGCGCCGCCGCCTCCGTCGTCCCCGTAGCCCAAGAACCGCTCCGACGAGAACCTCCCAGCGTCGGGCCCCCACAGGCGCGCGTTGCGGTGCATGGTGTGCACGTTCACTAGCAGCATCGTGCCTGTCGGCACGTCGTGGCCTGCCACGCGGCGGTCGGCGAACGACTCGTGCGGCGCCAGCAGCGGCGCCGCACGAGTCGTTCGCCGGCGCGGGGTGCAGCCGCAGTGTAGTAAAAAAATCACATGATTAACATGGCACATTTGCAAACCGGAACGGTAGTCAAAAACTAGGCTGCTGATGACCTTGTCGCTGTAGGCCTCCGGGTCAGACACCTGCATCTCCAGCAAGTCAACGACCATGGTCTTCCCCAACAGATCGTCCCTCCTCGCCGCGGCGGCCGCCCGGTGCTCGTTGATGAGTTACTGCGCCCACCGGTTCCGCTTTTCGGACAGCCTCACAGTGCTCCTGTTCGCGCTGCTGACGTCCAGCAGCGCGAGCATTGGCACCAAATCCTGCAGGTTGGACGCCCCGTGCATCACGAAGTACTCGCGGACCATGGCGCGGAACCGCTCGATCCGCCTCCTCCGCCGGCGTCCGGCCGTCGTCGCCGTAGTAGCGCTTCTCGGCTACCATCCTTGCAACGACGTTGAGCTCAAGCTCTAACGCGCGGGCATGGCGGCGTCGGCGGCTGCGGCGGGGACGGACGACCAGTTGGGCAGCGAGACGACGACACACGGCCAGGGTGTGGGGGCGGCGTCTGCGGGTCGCGCGGGGAAAGGAGATGGAGTGGAGGCGGCGGCGGGACCATCTGCCCTAGGAGTAGGCCACTCCGGGAGAGAGGGAAAAAGGTAGAAGAAGACGACATGCGGGCCCCACCGTACCGCCACTTTGTATGACATGTGGGTCCATGCCACATTGGATTGCCACGTAGGCCAAAACCGGGAACGGGTTGGTCCAAAGATGTAACTTAGCCGGTATTGCAAGTTGAGGGACTCGCTATGTCTAGTTTTGCGGTTGAGGGAGGAAACCTAGATTCCACTGCAAGTCGAAGGATTCATGGCGGACTTTTTTCTTTTGCAATTCCTATTTACCTTCCGAGCTCTGTACGCCGTAGGATTCTGGCGGCCAAGCGCAGGCCTGCTTCCTTGCATGTAGCACGGCTCAACACCAACGCAAGCACGGCCCAACGACCTGCAACTAGGGGTGTGTTTTTTTTATAAAGACCCAGATAATTAGATCATGTAAGAACAGGTACAATGATTTGGGATCTTCCGTCTCAAGAACAGGTCTGTAGCTCCTAGCTACCATGGCAAAGTCAACACATTGACTCGTAAAAAGATGCTCTAAAACAAGAGTGGAGGGTGATCTGAATATCTGATCTTTAAACTTTTGCGGACACAAACACAGGTGATATCTCCACCAGGGGGTCGGACCCGGAAGAAATAGAACTGACCATGGAGGAGACATCGAAAGTCCTCATATACGCATGCCGATAGTATAGCCGACGCATCCCTTGACTGTTGGACCGGATGGTGCTTCGGAGGATTTGGTACCTTGTGCCGTAGATGTTGAATGAGCGTCACTGGACACAAGATAATGGTTTCACAACTCATAATGTTAAATCTGAGGACTAGCTTCGACGAACGCCGGAGGTCAACCGAACATCCTGAATTGCTTCACCACTTCCATGCATGCTCCCAACAGTAGAGTAAAATTTTGAGTGCATGCTCCCAACAGTAGGGTAAAATTTTGAATTGAAGCGCTCTGTACCCGCTATGATGAGGTGCCCACATATGGAAACCAGAACCTCCATGCTGCACACGTGGAAAATCAGATTGAGCTCGAAAGCAGCATGGCTGCCGAGTGTCCAGAGTAAGAGGGTGCTCGTTTTAGCGTCTGCGGAAACCCGTAGACGCTGGTTGCCGCACGCCGTCCGATGCCATGATCTGATGGCATGCACACCTGCCGTACGCTTTCCGTAGCCGCAGACGCAGACGCACCCCGTCGAATCGAGCGGAGCCTAAGCACCGGTGAGCCTGTAGCTTTGGACACGTGGATTCTCGCCGAATGGTGAGAGACCTAGAAACTCCGTTGGGCCCCACACCCGCTGCAGGCTGGAACCGGGGAATGCCCAGGTCCAAGACTGCAGAGGACGCTGCCGGGAAGGCCGCCGCGAAGCCTGGCCTGTGGGAACCAGTGACACGCCGCCGGTGTTGCACTGTATGCGCGCACGGAGGAGCTCCACTTCTGCGTTGGAGGACGCCGCTGTAGAACGGATGGCTTCCACCACCACGCGAACACTGACGGTCGGAAGATTGAAGAGCAAAGCCAACATCGTCGGGCGCCATCGGTGACGGATCTAGGATTTTAACATAAAGGCCAATCCACAAATCATATAAAGCGACGACAATACGGCATGATATACACACATGCATATACTAATTTTTATAAAACATAGATAATAAACAAAACAAAACAAATCAATATATAAGTTGCAGAATAAAATTATCTACTAATTAAATCTAACAAATATGAAAATATTGTAGTATACTTGATATTTTTGAAGGAGACTTATATGATCATATCTCTACTAACTTAAAATTTATATAGATCACAATCTTTCATTATGCATCGAGCTCGATGAGCATTTTTTGTTGGACATGTCTGATGGGCTGGCGATAGTGCATTAGTGCATCAATATATCATATTATATTGTTTAATAGGATTGAGGTGCCTAATCAATGGCCCGGCTCCCTGCAGCTAGCGGCTGCAAATTCCACAGTGAAAGCCAGCAATTAGTACACAGGAAAAACAACAGCAAAAGGTGAAGCTGCAGCCACTTCTAGCTGAAGCAAACTAAATTTACACTATCAAACTAATTTACACTGAGAACTGGGGCCGGCCGGGAGGACGCCGGAGGCGAGGAGGAAGAGGGCCAGAACTGTAGCGCTCATGAGACTCTTTTTCTGCACGGGGGCTTTTTTTGGCGGCTCGCTCCAAAGAGGCAGTAGTTGAGTGCTCGTCACAAGATTCTTCTTCTCCTCTGCACTTTGGCGCTCCACTGCGAGCCGCCCTACTAGTGTGTTTCGCAACAAAGTTTTTCGATACTATGACATTGGAATACTATGGTTTGTACCTGTCCATGACCAAAATACTATAGTTTTTCAAAGCCAAAATAAAATCACAGTATTTTTTAAAACTGAGATCTGTTTCGTTTCATGGTATTTTTGGCTGTGGGACCTAAGAAAGCCAACTCTCTTTCTCCGTGTGTAGGATCGAGATTACCAGCTAGAGAGGGTGAACAGACGGTATTAACTAAAATCAAAGACACGGTATTAACTAAAATCAATGACATTGAACAAATTTAATTAGAACCACAAGAGAATTAAATCTTCTAGCGTATGTTGAGCTAAGTGGGTTTGCAGCCTAGGGTGACAAGATAGCAATTCAATCCCTAGTAAAATAAATGCTTAAAGTAAATACAAGAAAGTAAAGTAAGCAAGAAATCATCACGCAAAAGACCGAATTTTTCCCGTGGTATCGATGGCTTGCCGGTCACCCCTATTCATGTTGAGGTGGATTCAAAGCATCCAACTGCTCCTCTGTCAAGGCTCCGCTTGATCTATGAGTCGGATTGGTCAATGAACCTCTCAAACCTTGATTCCACTAGAGTTGCTTTTCACCACTCCGTTGAGGCTAGAACCAAACCTCTCACAATCACCACCGCGGCTCCTTCACAATCTTCCTTGAAGAGCTCGACGGGAAATCATCACCAAGCCATCTAGGAGGCAGCAACCTCTAAGAGTAACAAGCCAATGACGCTTGCTTGATGGACTCCTAGTGCCTCAATGCTCACACAATTGATCACAAGCACTAGGATGATCTCAATCTCACTAAAATACAATCTCAAGCAATGTGAGTGAGAGAGGTGGAAGAAGGCTCAATAATACTCAACAAGTGTTCGAAATGGCCAAGAGAGGCAGCCAAACGCCGGCCACCTTCTATATATAGCCCCACACACATCAACTAGCCGTTATGTGCAAAACTCGCGAAAACAGGGAGTTCGCGGACAGTCCACAGTACAAAGCTCGGACAGTCTACACTTGAAAATCAACGGCTAGTTTCGCATTTAATGCCTGTCAAGGTCATTCAAAAATGAACTGCGGACAATCCGCCTCAAGGTCCGGGCAGTCCGCCGTTCACACTCTCGAAACACCAGAGACTCTGCAGCTATGGGGGCGCCGGGACAAATGACTGGCGGATAGTCTGCCTAAAGGGCCTGGACAGTCTGCCGTTCAACTGAGGAACACCCGACAGAAAACTCCAACTCCCTGACCCAAACACCAGTTAGTACTGTGGATAGTCCGCCCACCAAGGCTGGACTACCCGCCGTTGGGGCTCGAAAATTGGATAGGAAGCAGACCAACTCTAGTGGGTTTTTACCCCTTAACTGCAGATAGCCCGCCACTCAGGGCCGGACAATCCGCCTCACTGAAAATTAGTTCATTCAAAACAGCTTTTGAATAGAATTTCTTTGTGCAAAAATGAAGCGTTGTTAGCCCTCATCCAAGTGCATCTACCATATGAGCAATGAAGCACTACAAGGCCGTCAAGTAAAAGACATTTACCCCTCTTGATAGTATGGCTATCTAGCCTATTAATCCGGTCAATTTTCTTCTCTAAGCACCTCTTGATCGGTCAAAACCAAAAGCCTATTATATACCTTTGCCTTGAGCTTTCCATCGCCAAGGATTAAATCTAGCTTTCAAAACTCCCGATGCAACTCATCTTTGTATAGATCAACCTACATTCTCATTCTTCTCAAAGAAATTGTTAGCCCACGCATGTTGCCATTAATTACCAAAACACCAACTAGGGGTCTAGATGCTTACACCGTGGGCCGTCCCCGAAGCCTTGGCGGAGCTAGAGCCGCGGGCGGAGTAGGAGGCCGGTGACGCGAGCTCGCAATTGCATGGGGGCGACGGCAATGCTCTCCAACGCGGCCAACGACACGGAAGGTCGCCCGCGCGGGCGGCTGCGGCGAGAGCTCGCAGCCTCGGCCTTGGGTGGCCGGCGAGAGGAGGGGCTCGCCGGTGTGGGCAGCGGAGAGGCATGAGGGTTGAGGCGGTGGTGGCATGACAATGCGTCAGAGGTAAGCCTGCTGCGGGGCGGCGTGGGGATGTGGGGTGGTCGCCCGGAGACAAGGCCAAGGCGGTGCCACTTGCACGGACGGGGCCGAGGCGCAGGAGGCCGGCGGCGGCACCCTCTCCCTCTCCCTCTCCCTCTCCCCGCGGAGGCGCGAGAGGCCACATCGGCATCCTCTCTTGCTCTCGCGGCTCCGCAAGAGGCTGCGGCAACACCCTTGCTCTCTTCCCGTGGATGCACTGGAGGCCTCGGTGGTGCCCTCTCCCTCGGAGGCGCTGGAGACTCAGCGGCGCCCTCACCCTCATAGGCGATGGATGCTGCGGCGGCCTCGGAGGCATGGCGGTGCGGGGGCGCGAGCTTGAGGAAGGGGTGGGGAAAAAGCAGCGTGCGGGGAGGGCAGACTACAAGAAAAAGGCCTTCTAGATATATTATTGTAGCAACGCCGGCTAAAGCGTCACTACACAAGGGACGTAAAGATGCTTTTTGACACATTTTCCGCAATGCCTCAAATTGACACGATGTTAGATACGGTTAAAGTGTTGAAAGACATGAAGTGACGCTTGTTATCACGTTATTTAAAACATCTGAACATGACATGCAGATAGACACGCTATAAACCATCTGTAGCATTTAGACACGACATCGAACGTGTCACAAAAACGTGCATATGTATGTAAATACGTTTTTTGATACAATTTAAAAATATCTTAAAATAACACGAATTAAGAGACACTTTGAACCGTCAATAGCATGAAGACACATTGTAAAGCGTATCAGACAAGCGCATTTATAGGCACACAAAGACGTTATCGTTAATGGTAAATACAAAAAAGAGTGCATCACTTAACTACTCATATGTGATATTGTGGTCTAGTGGTGGGAAGGCATCATGTGAGATATATGAGGTCCTTGGTTCGATTCTTAGTGAATGCATTGCATACAACCCATGTTGCAGTAATAAATATTTTTTACTATTTTTAAATACATATTAAAGCGTTTGTACAAAATGTAACAATATCAATAGACGCGTTGTATAAATGTATTTATATGTATAAATGTATTTATAAAAGTGTATAAAAATGCATAGACATGCATGTAATGTTTCTATGAAACGTTTCTTCATCAACTGTAGATACGTTTAATAACCCGTCTCTACGAGCTCTGACACGGTGCTTGCGAAGACGCTCCTAACACGCTTTAGAAAAACATGCCAACATTGATGTAGATACGAAATAAAACGTGTCTATCGTATAAATAAAGCGTATCTATGGGTTAGTTTTCCTGTAGTGGGAAGAGGCGAGCAGCTGAAAAGTGAGGTCCAACCCTCAATATTCAAAATTGCAAAAACTCTACGGTTTTAGGTATACTATGGTATTCAAAACATTATTTTGAAAAGTTGAACCAAACACCTTTGGACTAGAAAAAACACATTATTCTCTAATACCACAGTAAAATTACTTTGATATCAAACAGGCCCTAGGTGGAAACATGTCAGCCTGCCATTGGATGGAGCGGAATGTGATTTCTAACTTGAATCTTATTTTTCTCTTAAAGTACAAATCGGTTTTAAAATCTGTTTGAACCAAAATGTTGCTTAGAATTAATGCAGAAAATGAGATCAAATACGAATATTTTTTATTTTTTATATGAACATTTGGATAGTGTTACTCAACATTTTGGATATACCAAATCAACATTTTCACGTAAAAATGTTGAACTTTTTTATTTAAAATGTTGAATTAGATTTCGTATATTGTTGAGTCAAGTTCAACAGAATGTTAAACTTGTTAGTCATACAATTAAATATTAATAGTTTTTAGTTATAAATGTAAATTTTGAAAAATGGTTTGCACTTCCGGTATATATATGGTGTTATTATAGTGGTGGGCTGAAATTAATAAACTATATGGGTCTATTGGGCTTAAAGATATGTAGACTAACCATCTTCCACAAGATGGATAGGAAGTCCCTTTCCAATGCCACCAGTTCTAGGCTTATTGGAGTTCGAAGTTGATGGGAAATTGCATTGAAAGTCGACGGATTGTCCAGGGTGTTGCGCCACCACTTTGTACCAATGGGTCATGTATCGTGTGAGAGTCTATTGAGTTCGCGTCAAGGAGTCTTTGGTCGACCCTAAGCTCTATAAAGCCTTAGCCGCCGCCCAAGTTGGAGTTTTTGGGTTTTGCTTAGATATAATCTGTCATTAAACAGTCGTCGTCCGACGGTATGTGAGGCCCTACTTGTGAACTTAATCATTCATCTGCAATTTTCGTTGCATGTTTTTTCTTCTTGCTTGTGTTCTCGATTCAGTGGTAGGGGATTAGCCTCCGTGGCAAGGTCAATCAGGCAGCACACGATTGATAAACAGAGGACGTGTGGTGCTGCGATTGCAGGGGTCTTGGTCGCGTCGATCAAGGAGCCAGATTGTGAGTGTCTCGCGCCGCCCAATCGATTTATCCTCTGCTCGACAGAAGATCGGGAATCTCTTGGTCCCCATCAAAAAGGCTACAACAATCTCCGTGCGCTCGCGGAGTAAAACCTGTTAAGGCCAAGATACGCCAACACTGGCATAGGGAAGACTATGATTGGAGGCATCAACTGATAGACCCCGTGGTCGTGCACACTACGAGGGAAGCCCATGGACGGTGATATGATTTCAATTTGTTAATTGTGTTTGATGGTTTTATCTAATTGACAATTTTAATCATGTTGATCCAATGGATTACTTGACTCAATGTAGGTACCCCTTGTTCAATGGATTGATTAACTCTATAGAATCGTGGGCTCAGGTGGCGTCTCGTCATGTGCATCGGGTTCTAGCAGCCGTACATTCTCAGTGTAGGCTACGGAGGTCGCGAGGCTGCAAGGGGAGCTAAGGCAGCGTGAGGCATACATGAAGCAACATGAGAAATTCCAGAGGCAGCAAAAATACCAAAGCCAATCACAAGAGTACTACATGAACCTAATCGCACAGCAACAACATGCTACTCAAGTAGGTGATGATGGTGATCAACATTGAACATTCATGTGAATTGTCAATATATGATACTAACACGGTCTTTTTTACAGGCAGTATTTGGGTCGTAGGGATTCACCATCGCGTGGCCCTCAGTCCAAGCTCCTCCAGCACCACCATAGGGGCCCTCAATTCCCATGCCTTCTCCAGCAGTGCAGGTACGCACACAAGGCCGTTCTTTAAAAACCTTAAGGGTTGCCTTGTGGTATTGTATGTATACTTTGCCTATTATTGTCAAAGTAGATACATCGTTGTCAAAATAGATCCAACTAGGTCAATTTAGCACACTCCAACTAGATTAGCTGTATTTAGCAATGCTAGCCAAACTTAGTATATTCAACCTTAGTTTCATCGCTAAAAAAATGCATGAAGTTCATATTCTATCAACATTTGCTCACTCTAGGAGGACTCAATGTATTATTTCACCTCTCTTGTAGGGATCAGGGGTACATGCCTCCAATGCTCTGGGAACTCCACCTGCGATACTACCAGCACCTGGATCACAGGTTAGTTTGGCACTTGTCATTTTCCTTGTTGGTTAAGTCATATCGATGCTACTATCGAAACATGCATATATAATTTGATATTGTTTCAGGAAACCGACAGGGCTTCCAACTTCATTAACAACTTATTTGCCTCAGATAGTAGTAGCCACAATCCCGATGAGCCGGCTTCGTATGTGTATGTTAGACTTCGTATGTATGTTAGACTTCATCGTTTTCATTGTGCAATGGACCTTATGTTGTATGGACATAACTTAAAAACACTTGTGCTTGTGTCGGACTTGTATGTACCTTACTTTGAACACTTGTGCAATGGACCTTATGTTAGACTTGTTATATAGACACTTGTGTTGATCATTATTGGGCGTTTTGAGTGTGTGCTTTAATTATGATGCATGGATGATGAAAAATGTGTTCCTGAGTGAGAATTGGAGATGTTGCATCCATATATGCATATGGAATTGTAAATTTGGATGAAAAACAACTCATTTGGCTTACTGGAAATGACAGCTTTTGTTGGCCACAAGAAGCCGATGAAAATTAACCAAAATAACTTCCGTTGGTCTAGGGTCGGCCGATGAAAACTAGCCATAAGTCCGCAAGCGGCAGCCACCTACCACATGACTCCTAGATCCTTAGGACATACTCCTCCTGCTAGATGCATCATCTCGGCCATGCACATGCCACTAGTAGTAGAGGAAGAAGCATGATCTGGCGTTGATTTGCCCGACGGTGGTGCTTTCTGCTGTCTACAGCTGGATATCTCTCTATTATGTTCAGCATGGGCTGTTTAATGTTTTGAAACATATAATGGAAGCAAATGTCAACACTTCATTATTTAAAAGCATATTTAATTTTCAAAACACCTTTTTACCGCAAAAAATTAAGGTGCTTCAATGGCTCACCAATGAAACTACCTCCCTAGGGTTGTTTTGACAAACATGATAGCACATTTTTCATTAACAAAAAAAAAGCGTGCCCAACCATCCAGAACCGAAAATCTCAAACCCTATCTATGCTGAGCCATCCCATTTCGTCCTTCTCGGCTGAAATCTCAACGAACCAAGTCGGCCCAAGATAAAAAACCAAACCCCCAAAACTAGTTTAGGCCCAAACCATTACCATGATTAAGTGGAAAGCAATACGTGCACTGCTCGTGGGCTCCGGGTTGTAGCCTCCAGGTATCACGCCGCCAACGCATGGCAGCGCTCGTGCGTGGAATAAGAGGCCCGCCGTCTGCTATGTTCTTCCTTTGCATATGAGTGAGGCCTGGTGCCGGCGGCTCCCAAGGGTGCATGATCTCTTCGGATTTGTGTACATCTGCGGTGGTAATTCTAGATGCCTCCCATCCCCATGTGTCCACCAATGAAAATAGAACTAACTGATGATACTATAGCCATTAATCGATCCTCGCTTCCCTCTGGGCTCGCTCTATGCTGTCAAACAGATCGATAAGACTGGTTGTTGCTCTACTACGCTTAGTACTGTATGTGTTTGTGATCCATGGGCACACCGCACAGTGAGTTGTTTGCACTAGCTATATATGCACGTATAGGATGCCCATTGTCTATATATGGTACATGGATCATAACTCATGGTAGGTGTAGCATTTGATCAGCTACCCTATCACAAAGGTCTTTTTGGTTTCGCATTGTCACGTCGTAGTATGTGACATGCATTCTATAAGTTTTATATATAAATATTATGTTACTACCACTGGCTATATCAACTCATGCATTCAGATGGTATTACATGAATAAGGCAAATGAAAAGAGGCCAAGGGACAGCTAGCATCAGATGTCGCGGGAATATGGTTAGGGGGCCAAAAAGAAATACCCAAACAGCACAAATTAACACTGACAAATGTGACTTCTTAAGGCTTGATAAATGCGGTCACCTTGGTTGGAGAATGTGGTACGGTCACATAGTGTTTGACGAACTGACATGGAATTTTGGGAAGCATGTCACCGTTCTGGAGACTTTATATTATTAACCGTGTCCACGGCGTTATTTGCAAATCAGATTTTCATTGGGAATCACAACGTCTGCCACGAGAACACAACCGTTAGAGCAGCCGCAATGGATCGACGATTTCGACAGCATACGTGGACGAAATAATGAATAAACAAAGTGAAGTCTGAAACCACTTCACCACCTTGCGTATTTCACGGGAGAGAGCGAGACACAGTTTTTATTGGAGAGTGTGCAAGACGAGCGACGAAAGAGTCGCTAGCTAATGTGCTTTTTGCACTTTCTTGACTCCACATAATACAGAATCTGACATCAGCTGGCGATTTGGGCTGCCGTTGGAGGCGCCCTTACAGCTAGCGCCAATGCTGCGACAGCTCGATCTCCTAGACGATTACAACATACTTGCTCCCGCTAGGTGCACAGCATCTCGGCCATCCACATATCCCACTAGAGGAAGAAACAGGATCTGGTGTCGATTTACCCGGTCGTGGTGCTTTCTGATGTAAACAGCGCTCGATATCTCTCTGCTATGTTCACCATGGGCAGCTGTTTAATATTTTGGATCATATATATATTGGCAGCAAATAAATGCTAACGTTTCATTATTTAAAAGTATATTTAATATTTAAAAATCCTTTTTACGTGGAAAAATTAAGGTTCTTAAATGGCTCACCGATGAAACCACCTCTCTGTTTTTTTGACAAATACGCATAACTCACTTTTCATTGAGTTTTACATCACAGCCTTGGTAAGCCTATACTTAACAATGCGCCAAGACAGAATGTTCGAGAGATCTGTATTAAATCAAAGCCTCGAGGGAAACGAATGGTTCAACCCTTGCTAACTAGAGCTGCCGCATTTTGTTGGTCAAGTTGGCTCAATAGAAATGAGGTTATTTTAAACAATAGCAAACTGAAAATCGTTCTTGTAGGTTTTACAGGTGCTTTTCAGGGAAACATTCTGGTTCCGCCATTGGGCCAAGTTGCAGCGAAATGAAGACCAGGTCCAATGGCTTACGCAAGGCGCTCATAATCTTGAGGTGGCGGCGTTGCGGATCTTTAGTTCATTTGGATGGCAGTTTCCGGCCAGAATTTCGTTTGTTTAAGGCTACCTGATGAACATGCTGCTTTCTGTGTTGCGTTTTTTATTGGGGTGAACTGTGTACCTCCTCGTCTTAGACTGTGTGTGTGGGTTGTAATAATGATGGTCTGATTTTTTGCTTGCGGAGATGAAGCCGGGAACTCTTTGTTTCCATAATCTAAACAAAAAAAGGCACTATTTAGAGGGACACAATGGACTCGGCTTTCGACTCAATTGCAGCGCACCGATGACGAGAGACACGTTATGGTGCAAGCTTGCAAGTTTTTAGACTCGGCGGTTTTAAGCTACGTATTGGTTGTTTTTCGGATTGCCTTTCATGGACGGCCTCACGTTTTCTAGATTGGCTGTTAAATTTTATTCTCTTTTCTTGTGTGGTATGGTTGTAATAATTTTAGTCTAATGTCTCTTCGTCAGATGTGAAGCTGGATATTTTCTATTATCTAAAAATCTAGCGACCAAAACACTACCGTAAACACACCAATGCAAGAAATGCAAGATGAGCAATCTTGCATCCTAGAATTAGAGACAAGCCCAGAAACACCGAGCAGCCAGTCAAGATCCCGTGCTTGGCCTTGTCAATGCCACGACGTGCTCTTTTGTCCCAGCCCTGCCCGTTACACAAATGAGCTCGCTGATCTCATTGAGAGACAATTCCCGCTGACTGTAGCCCAGAAATTATCTCCATGTCAGCAAAGAGTTGAACTCAATATCAGGGAGGACTACTGCTCCCCGCAGCTCTATGCCATGCATTATACCATCATAGTTACTACAATTGCTAGCGGTAATTCACAATGCCACCCATTCCCATGCGTTGTACAATACTAGCCAATGCAAACAATCTCACTGTGGCACTACTAGCTAGCCATGCTCGTGTCCCTCTCTCTGCTCCATGCATTCAGATGAAAGATTGGCCGGCTGTTGTTCTAATACACTAACATACTCTCAATGTGTGTGTGTGCGAGCGCGCACATGCGTGCGTGTTTCCACAGTCACACATAGTTGTGTTATTCTCACCCTGCCCTTAAATAGGGATATGTATGTTGTCTATGGTATACGTTGACTATAAGTCATGTTAGGTGTAGCATTCTGTCAGCTACCAATCACAAAGTTTTTTTTTTTTTTTTTTGCCTCGCGTGGTAACGTCGTTGAGTGTCAAGTAATTTGAACACACACACGCACACATATACAGATTGGTAAAATGGTTTAGATCGAGGTGCAGAATTCAGAGATACAAAATAAATGTCTTTTGAGTAAATAGATTTTTAAGCTTTGCATTAATGAGGGCATGTAGCAAGAACAAATAAAAAACAAATACATGAACGGAAAGCCACTTGTTCAAATTGAGAATAAATTAGAAGATTCCCATTTTTGGAGGAGTCTCGTGAACGTCAAAATTTGACGTCTTCCTAAACTCATGGAATTTCAAACTTGTCAGTAGGACTGGGAACCAATTATGGTCTTGGGAGGATAAATGGTTAGGGACCCATACTTTTAAACGTATTTACCCATATTTGTTTAACATTGTTCGCAAAAAACACCTAATAGCAACCGATGTCTTCAGGTTGAAGGTAGGACCGACGCCTAAGAGGGTAGGGGGTGTGAATTAGGATTTCTAAAAACAAAACTCACTGAAAACTACAACTACTAAACAAAATCTATGCAAGTTAAACTAGCTATGTGCACTAAGGTTTTGCTAAGTGTTGCTACTTCTACCGTGGCCAAGTCTTGCAACCTAGTTCCACCTAAAAATTAACCTATCAAGCTAGTCTAAGAATGTAAACACACAATTGCAAGAATGTAAATGCGGGAGCTAAAGAGATGGGATAGAGAATGCAAACTCCCGATGACGATGATGGTAGCACACGGTGAGGACACGGCGATGTTTTTCCCGAGGTTCGGGGAGACTCGCGGTCTCTACCCCTACGTCCTCGTTGGTGCTCCACCAAGGGCTTTACACTCGCGTAGTCCTCAAAGGAATACGGCCTCGCCCTTTGCAAGGGTGGAGGTTGGCAAAGTGACTTCCGCGGAAGTCAAACCACCATGGTCGGGTCTCCGGATATCCTCGGTACACACCCACCCGAACCTATCTCTCGCGTGGTCCTCCCATACCATGGCCTCGCCAGCGCAAGGGTAGAGGATGGATAGGTCGCTGGGGTCTTCCGAGTCCTTCTCGCGGAGCTACCCCGCCGTCTCCACTAAGGGAAGCTTTGGCCAAAACGCCGAGGGCCTTCCTCCCTCCCACAAGGTGGTGGCGGCCACTCCACACTCCGGAGGGTCTCGCAAGACTTACAACCGCACACACAAGGGTAAACGTGCACGCAGGCACGGGGAATAGACAAGGTGGCCTAAGCAAGGATGCACTAAGCACTAGCTATGCCGGATGTGTCTAGTTTTGTTCTTGTGGTGGTGGTTGGGCTCTCAAATGGTGTTGCTACACTTCAAATGGGCATGGAGAATGTGTATCAACACTTGTGCTAGCTCAGGATACTCCAACCACAATGGGGAGGCCAGCCAAAGGGGTATATATAGTCCTCACCTTCAAAACTAGCCGTTGGGGGCTTTTTCAGCTTTTCTGCGTACCCACCGGACACCACCGGACTGTCCGGTGCGTGTAATTTGCCTTTTCTTTGAGTCGACCGTTGCTCTGACAATGTGACCGTTGGAGCCACCGGACTGTCCGGTGGCACCACCGGACTGTCCGACGGTGAGCCACCGGACTGTCCGGTGCGTTATAGCACCGGGTCTTCAACTTGAATTGTCCTCGGTCTATATCGTCCGGTGGCACCGTCGGACTGTCCGGTGGTGAGCCACCGGACTGTCCGGTGGTAGGTTTTGCGCCGGACTTCGTCCCTTTTCTTCTCAGCGTATATCGTCCGGTGGCACCACCGGACTGTCCGGCGGTGGATCCAGCGCCGGACTCCGCTTCTTCCTTCTCAGCCTATAACGTCCGGTGGTGAACCACCGGACTGTCCGGTGTATGTAATTTTGCACCGGTTCTTCAGCTTTTAGCTCGGCTCCTTGTAGGCACCGGACTGTCCGGTGCTGCACCACCGGACTGTCCGGTGCATGCATTTTCTTCTATTCTTGAGCCTAAAAATTGGCCCGCTGATCGGCCAGCGGGACCACCGAGTCAGGGCCTTCGCTTTCAACCTGATGGCAGCTTAGGTCTTTTCTTGTATCTTTTAGATCCTCCTTTGAAGTGTTTGTACTCTAAGTCCACCAATTACACCCTGAGACTTTATACAAAAATACTTGCACACTAATATTAGTCTCATGGCACGTATTATCAGTTCAACCACTAAAACCACTTACGGGAACTAAGCACAAAGCTTAGGACCTATTTTCCTTACACAGGTCATCTCCACTAAATATATCTTCTAGAAGGGCTTTAGTGGGCAATAAACTACATGAATGGCACATTCTGGTTGCTTATTTAATGTTTGTTAATCTACAGGAGGGTAACGACACCTTCATGTGGGGTTTACATAAATCATGTTCCTTTTCTGTTAAATTGATGTATAATTCTCTCATTACCAATGACATTGTAGTGTAACAGGAAGTTTTGCATTTGTGAATTCCTTTAAAGATTAAGATATTGCTTTGGTTCCTGGAGAGAGGAGTTCTTTTTACGAAGGATAACATGATTAAACTAAATTAGAATTGTAGGACAAATTGTGAATTTTGCAACCAGCTTGAATCAATCCAACATTTGTTTTTTGAATGTCATTTTGCAAAATTTGCGTGGCGAGTTGCATGTAGTACAGTGGGTTTGATGCCTCCTCGTAATATCTTAAAGTTATTTGGTAGTTGATCAAAGTAGGGTGGTCAAAATAAAGTGAGAATGTTTCTAGCTAGAGCGGCAGCTCTCCGCTGGGCTGTATGGCTCACTAAAAATGATATTATGTTTAACAAGTGCAAGGCAAAATATGTTTTGCAGGCTATGTTCAGGGAACCCACTGGCTTCATCTCTGGGCTCAGTTGCAGTGCTAATAATAAGGTAGTACTAATATAATAAGGAAAAAGGAGGTTGTGGAGGCATGCAACAGTTTATAGCATTTACCTACGGAGCTATTTATTACCTCTCAATTTGGATGGTCTTTTGTATTTAGGATTGGATTTTGATGTGTTGTTTCATTTAACTGAGTTGAAATAATTTGGTGTGAAGCCTCATCTATGAGTGTGGAAGCCAGACTTTGTTCGACACATATATAAACATATATATACACTCATATATATATACACACACATATACATACGTAAATATATTCCATTCTACGTGCCCATATAGCTGCATCTATATAGTAACTTGAAACCACTGCCATTGCAGGCTGGTTGGAAGCTGGCTTTAGCATATATAGAGAACGGGAGCGGCTAAAAAACGCACGGCCGTAAAAAGGTGTTTCCGCACGCACACCCAAAAAAATAAATATTCCCACCCCGCATGCCCTCCAAAAAAGAAAAAATCCCACCGCTGTCCATAGAGAAGGAGCAAAGAAAGAAAAAATAAACACAAAAACCAAACGGAAATCAGCGACAGGCAAATATTGTTTGAATTACGAGGCAATGCAGTGATATCCAATAGGCAAGCTAATGGTGTCCTTAGGCAAATTTACTGGTATCACTAGGCAAAACGCAAAAAAATGTTGTTTTGCCTAAAGAAAATAGTATTTGTCTAATAAAAATAAAACTTTGCCTAATGGAATCTACAGATTTGCCTAATTAAATCGACAAATTTGCCTAATGGGGAGAGGCAAGGAGTGGGGAAGATGAGGATCGCCTCGCACCCAACCGGGGAGCTCCACGATGGCCTTGGAGGCAGGGGGGCTGGCGGCCCGCGCGTGGGAGGCGCCAGGACCGGCGGCTTGTCGAGGCGGGCACGGGGGCCGTGCACGCCGGCGTACGACGCAAGGAGGTGGGCGCCGCGGGGGCTAGGAGGTCCTGCGCGAGGGAGATGGGCTCGCCATGACCGGCCACAGGTACAAGGGGAGGGCGTGCGCCGAGGGGGCCGGGCCAGCTAGCGGGCGCCGCGGGGGGCCGGCAACCAACGGGATGGAGGCAGGCGCCGCGGGAGGGCGGCAGACGGCGTGAAAGAGGCAGGTGCCGCCATGGCCTCCACCGTGCGCGTGAGGGAGCGCGTGCGTCGCGTGCCTCGGGCTGGCGGGCGCGATGGAGGCGGGCGCCATGGGGGGCCGGCGGCCGGCGGGAGGGAGGCAGCCGGCGCGAGAAGGCCGCCGGAAGGGAGGAGGCGGATGAGTGGAGAGGAAAGGAAGAGAGAGAAATCAGATGAAGGAGAGAGGGTTGTTGTGTGGATAAGGTCTAGCGAGATATAAACGAGTGGAACAAGGTGTGCGTACGGGACAAGGTGTGCGTACAGATGGATAAAAAACCGGCCGGCTGTACAAAAGTCTTTACCGAAGAATAAAGTCACTTGGTCACCCCTGTGTGGGTGCATCGTTCTGTCAACCTATAAATAGCTAGCTAGCTCGCTCACTCGCTCTTCATCATATCGCCCCCGTCACCAACTACTGAAACTAAAATGGTTGTAATCTACATATTATTTGGCTGCCAAAACAGATATTAGAAAAGTGGAGACGGTCCATATGGATCATGCTCGTGGGAGTCAGATGCAATAAGAACTTGGGTCAGAGTAACCTAAACCTAACCAGGGGCTTAGGGCAAATGTGAACCTGACCATAGTGGCACCCCGTTGCATGCAAGGGGGGGAGAACAATACGGGGTGTCTATGGGGGAAGTTATCGCGTCACCGTGGTGCACATCACGGACGAGAATGAAGGGCGCCAATGGACGACGGCAGGCGCTTCTCTCGTCAAACATATATCGTTGACTGCATCGGCTCTTGTATGATGTAGTGTAGGCGAGTCCTTTTTGGTGCGCTAAATTCATTCCATACATGGATGTAATGTAATAGCCAATTAATAAACACTAGCTAATTAAGTTTCCGCAATGCTTCTCCAGCACGCTGTGTGCTACAGTACACATTTTACCTCCTAGGTGGTAAGACTTTTAATGAATCATAGCCCTCCATTTATAGATAGATAAACACACTTAATAATAAAATAATAGTTACAGAAAATAAAAATCCTAACACGAAATTCGGAAGACAGGATCTTCCATCTACGTGACGAGGGCACATGCAAGATGCAACTGCCTTCCATCCGATTTTTTTTTTTTTTTTTTAGCAACCGGCACCGGAAGCACCATCATCCTTCATGACGAGCACATCCGTCACGATCGGGTAGTTGCCAGGTTCAAAATAAAAATGCAGTCAAATAGAAATATGGTACATAACCTTACGTATGAGCTATTGTCAATTGTCACGTAAGAGATACAATCTCATATACCAGGGCTGCCAGCTACGTTCAGTTAAAATATATATAACATTAATCCGCTGCCGGCTCTCACGTTCAGTAAAAAAAATGTTGTTTGGTAATGGCAAAGGATTCAGTCCAAAATAACGTTGTCATGTTCAACTAGAAAAGAGATCACGTCTCCGTTGGGTCGCATGTTCAAATAGAAACAAATCAGGTCTCCATAGGATAGTTAGTTATTGATGATTGTCCTATTTTTATATTAAATTGAATAAACAGATTTGTTTTATTATTTTTGAGGTATTACATTATTTTATCTACTTAGATCAACCGTTCACAGTTGTTTCAATGTACCGTAGCAATTGCCTTTAATATTCGATCGTGTGCTGCTGCCTGCCTATACTGTAAAGCTAGCGCGCATTGCATACTTGAGCTTGTCGGCGTGCGTAATATAAGTATGATTATTCTCTGAAAATTAACCGCTCTCTCGATTTCACACAATCATATGTGCAGCAGACGCCCATCGAGTGCGTAGGTGGTGTTGCTAGGTCATGTTCTTAGGAGTGGGATGCCCCAAGAATTTAGGTCTGAGAAACTTGAAAGAGACGACAGCAACACACAACAAGAATTCAGGTGAATCAAGTGACCTAGGACTACATGCCAGCCGAATCAAAGTTCTCCAAAACTGATGACGGTGGTAACACACAAAGCAATAGCGGACCTGTGATGTCGTCTTATGAACATGTACTATGTACCGCGAATCATCACATTATACTATATCTATCTCTAATTTGTTTTTGTTTCTAAGTACAATTATCTCACTCCTAATGGTTGTATTGAGACATTATTTTGCTGATTGATCGATTATGGTCCTGCTTAATTTCGACCTTCATTGTATTATTTGTTGGTGGTTTGGCCCGTCTTGAATTATTCATAAATCATAAATCGAAATTATTCTACCACAGTGATGCGGTAACAGGGTAGGTGCATTGAAGTGGGGCGCCGCACGACGGTGCTTTGCGACCAACGAGCGGAAGCTAGTAATCGACGACTGCTGTCATAATAGGAGTTTCGACTGCTGTTATAATTATATCATGGCTGCCTATGGCTCGGACTCTGTAGATGTTCCTATATATATACTACCTAGGAGTGGGATGCAGCAGGAATTCGAGAGGCAACCCTGCCAGCAAACACCAAGCACCGCACGAACTCCTTCCGTCTAGCGCCATCAGGGTCTTTTGACAGAGAATGGGAAACTGTATGACCACTGTGCGCACACAACACAATCCTGCGCTGTAGCAGACAGCTAGCCCTCCGTCAACTGGACGGTCCTATAGATTCAGAAAGCCTCGTGGCAGCGGAGGAGAACGGGCTACCTCGTGGTCAGTCCATACGCATGACATGCTAGGCATGGAGTTGCTTGCTTGGCCAAAACAAAGCAATAAGCTGTTCTTTTCAGCTGCGTCTGATGGTCAGTGGTCATCACCATGAGATCTCCATCATCTACATTGATCAATCTGTGCTAAATACAGATGCTTTCTGTCTGGGAAAGACCATTTGAAGATTTATATATGATTATCGATATCGTGTGCTCATTGTAATTTAATAGGCCAAAGATGAAAATCCATTGAAAAGTATTTGGGGAAAGATACTTTTGGGATGAACGAATACTCGGTATTGTTTTAAATTTTAGTACGGAGATAAGTGTCATATAAAGGGATCTTATTTACTGAGATTTTTACTATGGCACCAACTCATGTAAGCTTTTAGAAGTTGAAAGTATTGAATACCAAAGGTATAATCACTCAAGAATGGTTAAATTAATTGGCCAACACGCAACTCATCAAGAGAAATGGTTTGACATTGGAGAGAAGTCCATTATACCCTTATTTTAGATCCATGTAGAATTGCCCCTATGAACTCAATGATCAAAAATCTTACATCCCCGAAGTTACAAATCCGGAGAAATAACGCTCATTAAATAGGTAACTTTATATACATATGAGGTTCTATATATCTAGATAAGACTCCTCCCATCTTAATAAAATAAAAGTCATCACATCTTTCTCTTCATTAATTACATGCCAGGTCAGAATCTTTGCTTATGTGTCGCATGGTATATATATACTTAATGAGATTGAAACTCAAATAGAATTACACTGAAAATGGCTTAGAGTTGGTAACTACTAACATGCTGTGGACCATATATATATACTTAGACTATCTTAATCTTAATATTACTAAAGCCTCTATATTAATCCTCACAAGGCACGTTAAGAAAAAGATAAAATCCTAGAAATTCTCACAATAATCAGAAACATCCGACCATTAATTGGCAAATTAGAATATTAATAGCCATTAGATCTATCTTTTAAGTAATTACTCACGCCTACTATTATGAAAAGTTTTGAGTTCAATTCTCCACGAAAGCAAATTTCTTCTTTTTTGGAAGATTTTTCTCATTTTTAAATTTACCCTCTATTTTTTGTCAGATTTTTTCCACAGACAAATTGACCCTACTAAATGATCCCATAACATTTTCCATAAAGATGCCAGAAAACATTCTATATAACAGATATTTTGTGCCTAATCATACTATTACTAATTAGAAACTTCAATAGGAGCGTCCTTATTGATCCTCACAAGATGCGCTAAAAAATCAAAGAAATTCTCACAATAATCGTAAACATCCGATCATCGTTGTCAGATTGGAATTTTAATAGCCATTAGATTTATTTCTATGTAATTACCCACTCTGCCATTATGAAAACATTACGTAACACCCAAAAACTACATATTATAATTACCCACTTTGCCATTATGAAAAATATATGAAATAACACCATACCCTAAATTTGTACATAATTGCTCACATTTGCTATTACGATGGATAATACCAAATATCCCATCTAATTTATATCTAAACTGTATGACCGATAGTATAATGAAAATGGACCCTCAAATTTATATTGAAATTACCTACTTTTGCACTCGTATCAAAGACCCTAACCCATGCGAGAACACAGGCTGATAGACTGGTGTAACAAATTCATGAGAAAAATGGACTTATGGTTGGCCCTAGGGGGTATTGTGGCCCACTATCATATTAAAATATTTGAGTACCCGGCCTAGTTCGGTTGGTGAAGAATTTAGTTTCACTTTGTCGTCACCCAATGTGGCTACATCATCCTATCATATCTATAAATAGCTGGTTCCTCATTGCGCCTGCCACCAACTACTGAAACTGATAAGCGTAGTTGTATAGTATCCTTTCGCTACTGGAATGGAGATTAGAGAAGTGGAGACGTCCAATAAGCATAGAGTGGAGTCCATGAGTCATGTTCGCAGGAGTGAGACGCATCAGGAACTCAGGTCCAACGGAAATATATCTGATCGCGGGCTCGAGGCGCATGTGAACCTGAACAGTGGCACTCCATTGCATGGAGAACGCAATGGGTGGCTGTGCATGTGAAACTCACGCATCCAATGCTTGTACAGATCGAGGCCGCATGCTTGCAGGTGGCGGCTGGCCGTGTCGTGTGGAACATTGCAGCTAGCCCGACTGCTGTGTGCAAGCAAGCGAGTGGTGCAAGCATGCAATCGGCGCTTCTGGTGCCTACGATTAGGAGCGAACGGTGGCTACCTTTCTTGCACATAGGTCCCCGCTCCCCTCGGGTGTAATGCCAGAACGCAAAAAAGAAAAAAAAACCTTCAGACATTTATCAATTTCGATTTGGTGCTGGTGCCAAGGAACGCAGAGTCGCAGACCAGATCCCCTAGCGAGTGGCCGGACTTCATGATGACGGAGGCGCCGGAGCCGATGTTCACGACGGCGCCACGGCCGCGCTCCAACGGCTGCCTATGTTGTGCATGCCTGGACCAAGCGAACTGGTCTGGCAGCATTGTACTCAGATCACCGGCTTAGTTGGGCTGTTTGGACGCTCAATAACTACAGTATTCTAGTTTGGAGTGTGCCAACTCTTCTTCTCTCTTTACTGGTCGTCAAGCACAGTTTGGGGAAGAACTTAAAATCACTTGAGCACTCCGCCAGAATGCTGCTGCAATCTGTCCTATCTATACATAGCTAGATACTCCATCGCCATCAGCTGAAGCTGTGCAAAGAGAGAGCAGCTAATTGTGTGCATATCATCTGGTTTCCTAGATGTTTGAGATTGGCGCGCACAAGTGGAGATGCCCAAGAAGATATCGATGTAAGGGTACGTGTTGGTAGCCAGGTCTATGTTTTTGGGAGTTAGGAGTAGGATGCAACAGGAATTTAGGTCCGAGTGACTTGGAAAAATTTTGGCAGCAAGATGCAACAAGAAGTCGTCAAGGTCCAAGTGAGCTACGCCTACATGTGCTGGCCGAAACTGTCCACTGCGGTGCACACATCGCAATGGCTGAGCTGTGATGTGTTGTACCACGAGCATGTGGATCACCTCATCCTAATATTTTATTATTTTGTTGTTTCTAGCTACAATTCTCCCACTTCAAATGGTTGTTTGGGAAGATTATTTTGCTGATAGATTGATGATGATCGTGCTAAATCCCCATCGTTTTTATCTACGAATATGGCCATTCGTGCATTGTTTTCTGCAAATTGTGAATGACGATGAACTAAAACACATTTAGGCCATTTTTGGGCCGACTGTCAGGGCACCATTATTGGATCGGGACGATCTAGGATTGAATTGAATTCTGGTTAATTTATTCAGTACCAACGGTTAAGCTCCAATGCTATCCATTCAGATCCAAACATTAGTCCAAATCTGACTAGATAGATATAGTAGACAGCTATCTAACTAATCATATTTTCACCTTTTTCCATCCAATAATTTTATCTTCGATGATAAAAAATAGAGGGGAATAAAAGCAGATATAAAAAAGAGAAAGGATAAATGCTACTAAAATAACACTCTCCAGTCTCCACTAAATACATGTTTCTATAGCATATATAATTAAGTAGGCGTTGCTGGAAACAAGATGCAAAGTGGTGTGCATGCATGCATCCTCCCGGTGGGCATAAAAGTAAATTCATTGAGTTACTCTGTGCAGTTACCATTACTAGAAAAATATTCATTACTGCAATAGTGTTAGCATCAAGTCTGGCCGCATAGAGATTGCTATTCTTTTATTGTAAGTAATCCCAAGGCATCAGTGTCGGTTGTTCATGTATGTATCGTTTAGTACAGTTCGTAACACCAACCTAGGGTCACAAACTTTCCAACCTGTATTTAAAGCCTTCAGCCACACCGGTTGTAACATGCATCCTTCTAATTGTTTGGGTTTGGGACAGAAGACATCGTTATTTAGGGATTAAGCAACCCATGAGAACTAACGGTTCATTATTTGGCTGACTTTTTACCTAAATTTAAACATGGTCAAATTTACCAAAATTTAGGCAACCAAACCAAGAAGGCCCAACGCGCTATCGATAATTCGTTGCGAGTCGACTCTGAGAGAGCTCGATTGGCTGCCAACATGAGATTGATAATTTGGGAGAATGGTTGATCGATGTAGGATAAGAACCTCAATGATGCATGGTTCATATGTGGGAGTGCGATGCAACATGAATTCATTCAAGTACAAGGATGTGGTGCTCGCAATACCCCAGAGGCCCTTTATCACCATACAGGAAAATAAGGAGTCTCCTGTCTCCATTTAAATTTATGTCTGATGTGGACACATTAGAGGCCGCGCATTCTGTCTCTCTGATATATTATGAGACAAACACATAGTATTGTGAGATGCCTTTGTCATTTCTGAGGTGTCTTTATCTATCTATCGGAATTTGAGATGCTAGCTGTGGACCGGGGAGCAAACTAGCTAATATGTCGTTTAATTCTATACATGCAACATGGCCTTACATTTGTGGATATATAACTGCTCGGTCTGAAGCTAGCTAGTGAAGTTCACATGCACAGCACTGAGGCGTACTGTCCAAAACTATAAATAGAGTACCAATAATCAGTGAATTTATCACAATCAACCACCATACTAATCGTACTCGGCCGATTGTGATCCATGCCATTAAAAGGGAACCATATATATGACACCTACTACACGCTGGCTTCATTTTCATCAGCCAGCTAGCGATGACTCATGATTAGTTGATTGCCTTATATCGACTGACAGTCTGACACACAGGCATGGCCTTGGCAGGCACATCGTCTGTTAGTATCGATCTCATCATCATCGCTATGCTTTATTCCCCAGTAGAGTAGTAGCGTACTCAATCGGCCATGCATTATTCCTCAACCAATTGATCTCCTCCCCACCATCATATCTACTCCTACCCCTAATGTTTTTCTAATGTGCAGCAAAAGCTTTAATTTGCCTGGCGCAAAATTTATTAGAAGGAAGAAAAAACACCAGCACATCTACCAAACTCCACACACTTATAAACTCCACACTAGGATACTAGGACGCTAGATACGAAGGAGAGGAAAAGAGAAGGAAGATTGGAAGAGCGCGACACATTGACTGGAGTCGTCTGTGGGAATCGTGCCTGCATATTGCAGCTGGCCGGATGAATCGGATCGGAGCTGGCCTGGGACTGGGAGTGAGACGCAGCAGGAATTATGCTTCCAAGGAAGTGGAGCCTGGCTTGCTCGACTTGGGTGAAAGCAAGGATGCCAAAAGGCTCGCATGGCCGCCGCTGGAGTCTAGCTACAAGACTTCTGTGTTTTGGCTGGAGAACTTGATGGAAGAAATGAGCTTGGCAACCTAAGCGGAGACGAATGAGTGGGCATGCTTAGTATGCTCTACCTGACGCTAGCTCTGTGTGTGGCCGGGGATGTGCAAACAACAGCCATCCTAGTGCTTGTTTTAGATAATGAAAAATCACCGGCTTTTAACTTTTTGAATGAAAAAGCCTCAGACCACTTATTGCAGACTTGAACAGTTGAACTCTAGCTAAATAAAAGAAAACCGAGTTTTTTAACTTAACAAGATAAACGAAAAGCAAAAGGCCATCCACGAAAAGCAAAAAAATGTATTGCTTGTGACTCCGGTCGTTGGCAAGCTTTAACCAGCAAATTCTTTTGGTCATCCATGCGCTGCAACCGGACACAAAACCATAGCCAGTGTGTCCCCCTGAATAAGACCTGCAAGTAAGTTTTTGGTTTTCTCTTAATCAAAAACACAACCATGCTAGTGCGGCATAGGAGCATTGCATGCATCGATCGCAGCGCCGTATCCATATATATCATCATCTTTATTCATTTCGTTTCCCAAACCTGAAGAGCCATCTCCGATCGATACGTACTAAGGAAATAAAATGTATTTCCTCCTCTATCTTCATTATATTATTTAGGTTTAGACTTATGTTTCACTAGTCAACCAATCTATGCGACGCACGGGTTAAAGTCTTAAATGTATTATGTGTTACAGTACAATATATATAGATATATTTTTATACTTAGTTTTTTATAATAGCAAATCTTGCTACTTTATATGTATGCTTAATTGATTTAGATAATGTTTGATCGATTGCAAAAGTAGGTGATTTTAATATAATTTTGAGAGGTTATTTTCATTATAGTATCAGTCATAATAACTAAGGTGAACACTTTAAATATAAATTAAAGGGGATATTTGGTATTATCCATCAAAATAGCAAATGTGAGCAATTATATATAAAATCAGGGTGTTATTTCATATTTTCTTTTATATTGGCAGGGTGGGTAATTAATATGTAGTTTTAGGGGTAATATTATTTTGATAATGACAAAAGTGCGTGATTATTTAGAAAATAGATCTAATGGCTATTAAGGTTCCAACCCGCGTCTATTTTTTTTTCTAGCGCATCTTGTGAGGATTGACGTGAAAATTTCAAAAGTAGTCTACAAAATATTTATTTCATGGATAGGTTTCTAGCATTTTTAATGAAAAAAAAGACAAAAACTAAAGGTAGATTTAAAAATGGAAAAATCTAAAAAAAGAAGAAGATATTTGTTTTCATTGAGTGTTGAATTCAAGATCTTTCGTAATGGCAGAGGTGGGTAATTACTTAAAAATAGATTTATAATGAAAAAAAGAATAGGATATTTTCTTTCGTTGAGAGTTGAACTCAAGACTTTTCATAATGGCAGAGATGGGTAATTACTTAGAAAATAGATCTAATGGTTATTAAAATTCCAATCTATCAATTGATGGTCGGATGTTTCTGATTATTGTGAGAATTTTTAGGATTTATCTTTTTTTTTAGCGTGCTTTGAAATTAGTGTTTTTTTAGAACCTTCAATTAGTAATAGTAAGATGCTTGGATTTAATCCAAATGAAACCAATATGCATGTGTTTGGACGTGGAAAATCACGAAGGATCTCTCTCCTGAGATAAAATAAAAAAAATGCGTGGGCGTGCCAGTCTACCGAAGTAGACAAGATAAACAAAATTACAAAACACTGACTTTATTCATACTAGTCCATCAACCCGTGCGTCGCACGGGTTAGTCTCGAGGCACACACATATTATTATGTGTATATCAAAATACGGATAATTTTAATATAAAATTAAATAGTTATTTTAGATATTTTATCATAACAATTAAATATGGTTAATTTAAATATAACCTTGGGAGGTTATTTTATATGATTTTTACCATAGCATATGCAATTTAATTAAGACTTAACCATTTTTATAATTGTGCATGTGTGTAATTATTTAAGAAAAATCATATCTAATCACTATTAATATTTAATCTATCTAATTAATGGTCAGATGTTTTCAATTGTTATGGGAGTTATTTTAGGTTATCCATACAATTGATACTATTGCATTGTAGATGCCGCTAAATTGATGGCCGGATAATTTTATTTTTTGTGAGAATTTCTGAAATTTATCCATTTTTCTAGAACGCCTCATAATTAGCACATCTTTAGATCTTTGAATTAGTAATAGTAAAATTATCTATAAACCTATGTTCTAATAAGATTCAGAGTCACATGAGACATTAGTGTCATAAATATGCTCTCGTAAGGTTTATAGTTATACGGGACATTTGTGTTATCAATTCATAGATAAATTTAGTAGTGATGAAAGTTGAAAATTCAAAACTTATACATATTTTATTGTTTTTAGACAATTGCTATAGTGTTCTAAAATAACTATAGATCATGAATTTAATTTATTGACAATACGCTAAAATGTTATCGGCATGGAGATTTGAACCCTCGATCTCTTGCGTCTATATTTGTAGTGATTGGCCTTTTTTAATTAATACGCTAAATGTTGCCGGTGCGAAGATTTAAACCCTCGATCTCTTGCCTCTACATTTTTTAGCGTGCTTTAAAAATACGCTAAATGTTGATGCAGATGGCCGGCGGCGCGGACTCGCTCAGGAGAGGCCAGCATCCGCAGGTGATCATCAACATCGACAGCAGAAGAGTGCCGAATTAAGGCTCCGGTTTGCGATCGTGATGGTCGGCGGCGCCTGGGCTCGTCCTCGATGAGATCGCCATGTGATGCGGCTGCTCCTCCGTCTATCCTAGATCGTCATCGTCCAAGTGTGCTGATGGCCTGGATCGCGGCAACATGCACGAGAGCGGGGTGCTTCTTCCGCCCGATGGAGGAGGCTCGGCGCACGTAGTGGGTGCTGCCGGCGGCCGCGCAGGACCCGAGCTCCCTCCATCCCCTTGCCGTAGGGTTGAGGTCTGTTTATATAGACATGTGAGGTCGGTGCAAGTACATGGGCGTACGCTAGTGTAGGCATGCGCATCACTGATCACGTATTCCTTGCATTAATCAACTTCCATGCAGGTGCATGCATGGCAATGTTTCATCACGTACAGGGCCAAGTATTAAAACAACATGCCCCTTTTATTTAAGTTATTACTCTTTATTTATTTGCCAAGCCTTGCACAAAATATCGTCCAACATAAGTAACGCTCAAAACCTACATACTCAGACCCTAAATTTATACGTAGCTAAATTTATACCAAATAACCCTTCTAATTTATATCTAAATTGTTCACCTTTGATATTATGACCGATAGTATAATGAAAATAGACTCTCAAATTTACATATTAAAATTACTTGCTTTTTGCAATCATATCAAACATTACATAATCAATAATCAAGCATATATCTAAAGTAGCAAGATATGTAAGTATAAAAATAGATCTATATATGTAATACTATGACACATAATACATCATTCTAACCTATGCAAGAGCACGGATTGATAGACTAGTTGTAGAAAATTAGCTGGCACCCAGTGTGCCTATATATCACTCAGCGGCTGTCAGCAAGGTCGACATGATTGGAAGGAGCTAGCGCATGCAGAGACGGCGGTGAAGAAAACCTCAAGTAAATGATGGTAATATGTGGACATACATTTGGGGGTCTGCACGTTTCTCTACTCAAAATGCATATATCCATCTCTTTGGTCGCCGACCGGTGCCTCATGCTTTGAAATGGTTAAGGAACTCGTTGTGTCAAAACAAACACAAGGTATTTTTTTTGTTATTATTGGTGGATCGTCTAAGCACAAGGGAGCTCCTGAGACGGAAATCAATGAATTTGTCGTCTTATGATTGTTTCCTCTGTTAGATGGGTTTTGAGGAATCGCTTGAGCACCTGTTTTTGCATTGTGAATTCTACCGTGAATGCTGGGCAACACTAGGTCTAAATGTTAACCAATATTAGACCTCTTCAGCATTTTGATCGATTCCAGGAATTGCTTGCTATACCGTTCTTCATGGAAATAATTATCCTCATGTGTTGTAGCATATGGACCGTTATGGACCGTCAGAAATTACCACATCTTCCTGGGAGCGTTATCAGATTTACATGCTTGCAAAGCTGTGTTTCGTAGAGAGTTTGGTATGATTATTCATAGAGCCAAACCATCATATTTTCCTATAATAGAGCAATGGCTAGAATCTCTCTTGTAATTTTTCCTTTGCTTTTCGCTTTTGTACCAAACTCTGTTTTATCCTCTTTATATTTTAATTTAACTAGTCAATCAAACCCGTGCGAGAGTTTTAGATGTATTATGTGTTACAGTACAATGTATATAGATCTATTTTTATACTTAGATTTTTATAATAGCATATCTTACTACCCAGATGTATCATTGATTATTATGTAATCTTTGATACGATTGCAAAAGTAGATAATTTTAATATAAATTTGAGCATTTATTTTATTATACTATTGGTCATAATAGGAAAGATGAACAATTTAGATATAAATTAGAGGGGTTATTTGATATTATCCATCACAATAGCAAATGTGAGTCATTAGGTATAAATTTAGGGTGTTACTTAATATTATTTTCATAATAGCAGAGGTGGGTAATTACATAGAAAACATATTTAATGGCTATTGAGATTCCAACCTACCAATTGATGATTGGATGTTTCTAATTATTTTGAGAATTTCTATGATTTTATCTTTTTTAGCGCATCTTGTGAGGATTAATATGGAGGCTCCAAAAAAAGTCTCTAATTAGAAATAGTAAGATTAGACACAATATCTGTTTTATAGAAAGGTTTCTAAAATCTTTATCAAAAATTTATTAAAAGATCATTTAGTAGGGTAAATTTGTAAATAGGAAAAAATCTGCTAAAAAAATGCTTTCGGTGAGAATTGAACTCAAAAGCTTTAATAATGACAGAGGTGGGTAATTATTTTGAAAACAGGTCTAATATCTAAAAAATGGGAACAAATCTGCCAAAAAAAATTGCTTTCAATGAGAATTAAACTCAAAACCTTTCATAATGGCAGAGTTGGGTAATTACTTTGAAAACAGATCTAATGGCTATTAATATTCCAGTATGTCAATTGATGGTCAGATGTTTATGATTGTTGTGACAATTTCTAAGATTTTATCTTTTTTCTTAACGCATCTCATGAGAATTAACGTGGGAGCTCCAAAAAGAGCCTCCAATTAGTAATACTAGTCAATCAACCCATGCGACGCATGGGTTAGAGTCTTAAATGTATTATGTGTTACAGTACAACATATATATATCTATTTTTATATTCAGTTTTTTATAATAACAAATCTTGCTACTTTATATGTATACTTAATTGATTTAGATAATCTTTGATCGATTGCAAAAGTAGATGATTTTAATATAATTTTGGGAGGTTATTTTCGTTATACTATCAGTCATAATAACTAAGGTGAACAATTTAAATATAAATTAAAGGAGATATTTGGTATTATCCATCAAAATAGAAAATGTGAGCAATTATGTATAAATTCAGGGTGTTATTTTATATTTTCTTTTATATTGGTAGAGTGGATAATTAATATGTAGTTTTAGGGGTAATATTATTTTGATAACGACAAAGGTGGGTGATTACTTAAAAAATTGATCTAATGGCTATTAAGATTCCAACCCGTCTATTTTTTTTAGCGTATCTCGTGAGGATTGACGCGAAAATTTCAAAAGCAGTCAACAAAACATTTGTTTCATTGATAGGTTTCTAGTATCTTTAATGAAAAAAAGACAATAACTGAAGGTAGATTTAAAAATGAAAAAAATTTAAAAAAAAAAGAAGATATTTGTTTTCGTTGAAAGTTGAACTCAAAACCTTTCGTAATGGCAGAGATGGATAATTACTTAAAAAATAGATTTAATAGAAAAAAGAAGAGGATATTTACTTTCGTTGAGAGTTGAACTCAAGAACTCAAGACTTTTCATAATGGCAGAGGTGGGTAATTACTTAGAAAATAGATCTAATGGCTATTAATATTTCAATTTGTTAATTGATGGTCGGATGTTTCTGATTATTGTGAGAATTTTTAGGATTTATTTTTTTTTTCTAACATGCTTTGAAATTAGCGTTTCTTTTAGAACCTTCAATTAGTAATAGTAAAATAAGATTAAGATGCTTTAGGGAAAACCCCTCCGGTTCTCCTAAAAAAAAGGAAAACCTCGAGTGCATGGCGTCCGATCCTCCCTAGCAAGCTAGGTATCATGCATGCTGCTGGACTGAGCTGGCTGGGAGTAAGATGCAACAGGAATTTACGTCCAAGAAAATACGAACTGTGTAGGTCTACTTGGTGAAAGCAAGAAGCATGGAACCTTTGTTGGGTTGGGAGGAGACCGGAAAGGATTGCGAGAGATTAAATCTTTGCAAGTTAGAGCCTCCCTACTCATTAGAGCCTTATTTCGGTTTACATGGGATCGGAGAGGATATAATCCCTTTATAATCAAATTAGAATACGAAAGGACTTAATCCCTCTCGAACCTTTTCAATACCACTCGAACCGAAGAAATCCTCTGGTAGGGATGAAAGGAGCAAGGGCTAAAGGTGTGCTTCAATTCAATGGCTGCCGCGCGTGGGAGTCGATGAGTTACAGGATTTTCGGTGCTGAGTAAGATTACCAGTTTATTAACTAGGTCGTCCGAGAGACCAGCTTGGCAACGCATGCGGTGAATTCGCTAGTAACCAAGCTGTGACCGGGAGTTTGTTGGAGCTCTCATTGTAAATTTTGGGAAATTCACTAGTATTGACCCACAGGAAGCAGGATGGAATCGTGAATAATCCTCGCATGCGGACCCAAACGCTCTGCTGTATATTCCACATCGCTACGCTACGTATCCATATATGATATTTATCGTCACTTCATCTCTCAAAATTAAACCTCAACAAAGCCACCACCAATCTATCGATATATAGCTACCAATTAATAAGGAAAGAAAATGTAAAGAGCCGGCCGGCTGGCGACGGCCAGGCACCAGAAACGACGACGACACACTACTTCAAAATCTGATTGATCCAATACACGCCATCACCGCAGGAGCATGCCTGTCGCGCAAGCTCCGCCCATCAACGCATCCGCTGGCACGTGGGGTCTCTGTAGTCGTGGTTGTTGCTTGCTCTTCGCGAAATTAAACTGTTACTTTTCTTTTCTTGTGTGTATGTTTTTTTTTTATTTCCTCTTGGATAACTAAGAGTTCAACAGCAATTATTAATTCGTCAGTAACTCGTGCAAGCATGTGAGAACACTTATTAGAGGTGTCGTGCGAGCATTGATATACATGTTGTATATCAATGCCTGACCCACAAATAGCACTACAGCTTCTCACATGCAAGAAGCGATCAACCAGGATGGGAGAAGAAGAGGAGAGATGAAAAACACCAGTGGACCTGCATGTTCACTGCGAGTGGGATGCAATGCAACGGGGGATTATACTTTTATCTGTGTAAAGATAAAGAGCATCGTACTGCTACGTGGAATTTGGTTGCTTCCGTATAGCCCAGCTTGGCTAGGTTTTTGGTTGCATGCGTACGTGACAATTGTACCAAGCCTAGCTACATGGAATGGCGATCTTTTTTCCGTCCCGGAAGATCTTAAGACACAGTTGTGGGTGTCAATGGAGATTACCATCTTTATGTTACGCCGACTAAGATTTATTCAATAAGCATGCTAATGCATCAGCTTCCTCGCACTACTACAATAACTTCAACGAGATCGTTTCAACGAGATCGGTGCTAGACTCCCTACAGGAGCGGTTTTGAAAAGTGTTTCTACTCGTAGATTTTTTTAGTGAAACCCGCAGTTAGGAACGGCTCAAGAACCGCTCCTACTGTACTCTCAGCAAAAGCAGACCATGTTTTGCACCGCTCTTGCTGTGCTCTCAGCAGGAGCGGCTCGTAACATGGCTCGCTGCTGCTGAGGATGATAGCAGAAACGGCTCGTATCATCAGCAGTTCCTGTAGGTCTATCAGCAGAAGTAGTTATTATTTTGCACCGCTCCTACTGTAGATTAAAAAGAATAAAATAAACAATCGTGCGCCGCGCATAGGGCCGCCGCCGCCGCACGCCAGGCCTAGCCGCCGTCTCGCGCGCCGCTACACCCGCCCCAGTCTGGGCGCCGTCGCGCCCGCCGCCGCCTTGCTGCCATCTCGAGCAGGGCCGCAGTCGCGTCCGCCCGCGAGCCCGATGACGCACTGCCGCTGGGGGCCGCCCGCACCGGCCGCCGACGCTGCCCCGACGATGCACCACCACCCTGCTCGTCGCGGCAGCCCAAGCCGCTGCCGTCTCGCAGGCTGGTGCTCCTCCAGTGCCTTGGAGATGCCCGTCGATCCAGTCCCCCTTGCCAAGCTGCTTCAGGTCGTCCAAGAACTTCCTGTGCTCCTCCTGGGTCCATGGGATCCATGCCTAATCGACTGAACCAGGTCATCAGAAAATCCGATCGAGAGGTGCCATTGACTCGCAAGAAGGACAAAGGAGATGGGGGAAAGAGAAAAAAAAAGGAAGCACACCTTTCTTCCTGTCGTAGGTCTTCTGGCGGCGGCGCTTCTGCTGCCTGGACACCAGCTCCAGGTCATCGGAGGTGTATGCCTTGGCCTCTCCCCGGGCTGCAGCAGTAGGAGGAGCACGAGCAGCAGGAGGCGTCTTGCTGCTGACGCCGCGCCCCGGCCGCTCGCCGTCGCTGCACGCCCTGCCACGCCGAAGCCGCACTGCCGCCGCGCCGTGCCCCGCCGTCCGTCGTGGGAGGGAGTGAGAGAGAGGAGAGAGACGAGATGCCGCTGTGGAAGAGGAGTGTGAGGAGCAGCATCCAGGAGAGTAGGACGAGATGTTGCGCGTGGGAGAAGATAAGGGAGAGAGAAGTGGAAGTGGTGTGCTAGATTGAAGGACCGTTTTAAAAGAGATGGAATATTTTAATTTTCGTACCGAAATTAGAAAGTTTTAAGGTGCTTTTGTAGAAGCTAGCAGGAACGGTGGATGCCACCTACCTCTCCTGCTATTTTATTTACAGGAGCGGTTTTTCGTGTGCACCGTTTCTGTAAACAAAACAGTAGGAGCGGTGGTTGCCGTGCACCGCTCTTGCTAAAGGGCAGTCAGCAGGAGCAGTGCATGAAACTACTCGCTCCTGTTAACTGCTCTCAGCAGGAACGGTGTATGGCACTGACCGCTTCTGATATTTGTAGAAACGGTTGGTGCCTTGCATCGCTCCCGCTGAGTTTACAGAAGGAGCGGTGCACCTCGTGGGATCTACCCTAAGCACAATAGGAGTGGTTTGTTATTGGAGTTGCTTCTAATGTAATTTGAGGAGCATTCCTATAGTGGATTTTTGTAGTAGTGTGGCACCATACTAAATTATTCCTGTCCAATACTCTTGCAACCGAACACACCGTCTTTATACACTACTGTTTGCCCCTCTTTACTGTTGGATAATTGTGATCAGTTGGTGGCTGAGCAGGCTTGGTAAAGTACTAACCCGTATGACGACTGCATGCTGCCTTACGCCTATAAATACACTAGTTGATACTCCGCGCGTTGCTGCGGTAATTTTTAATCAATTTTTAAATTGATATTTTAAGATAAAAACATTGGAGTTATTGTATAAAAATATTGTTTTCAAGTTGAAGATAATATATTTGATCACATATTCACGTTGTTGAGAGATCATCTTTAAATGATTATCCTTGCATTGTTATGTGAAAAAAATGTGCATGCGAGGAAAATGAAATGGAAGAAAATATTGATGTGGGAGAATTATAATCTAAGAGCTACTGTGTCTCAATGTATAGTTGATTTTAATCAACAATCTTTTGTGCTTAGTGTGTGCGCTGAGGTGATTCAATGGGGTGATTGATAAATAGTTAGTGACATGATACATACAGTGAGAAGTAAAAACTAAAAACTAAAATTATGAAGAGAAATATGTGGGTTTTGCGCATATATGAGTGATGTAAGTCAAAAAAAACTCATAAAGATCGTTAGACAGGGATAGCTTGATGGTAAAAAGCATTGATATAGTGGTGCGTGTATGTTTTTTCTTTTTTCTAAACACATGCATAAGTGTTGTTTGCCACAGAAAATCGATGAAAAAAATTAATCAAAGTGTTAGTGGGGTCTTAGTGGATGATGAGGTGGATAGCTTGAGAGTTAAGAGAATTACGCAGTCGGTTGCATCTTTATAGGATATACAGATAGATAGGTCCTCTTGGTGCGCCGCTGCCAGAACAGGGTCTATATAAGAGCGTATACGGCCGAGCTAGAAAAACATGGAGCGACAACGGTTCTATTTATTTCGAAAATTGATAACCAAGAATAGTAGATCATGCAGATACAAAGCTTTGGTAAACACTCACCTCAATTCTGTTGAAACATGCAGCCACAACAAAAGATACAAAACATGTAAGATGCTCATGGGAGTGAGATGCAATTGGAATTTGTCACCGTGCGTGTTTGGCGTGCAAAGATGCCGCATCAAGGCGCCTCTAAATTTGACCACGACAGTGCCCCGCTGAATGCAGAGTTGGCATGGTATGATTTTTCGGTGGCTTGACAAAATCCTTATTAAAGTCTCTATTTTCCTGACAGGGTTTCTATAATTGTGTGCTGAGAAGCGTGGGGAAGTATTATGGTAAGGCTATATGCTCTGGTCGAAACAAGATTATAGATAACTTTTTAACAGTTACTGACAGGCCATCACTCAACCTAACCATGTATTTCTCGGCATTTAATCCGTTGATTTCTATCCACCTGGCCACTGGGGCATAAGATAAGGCAGCCAAGCAGTGCGACTCAAGAGCATAGTTATCATCTGCATTGCATTGGCTGCCAAGTCGAGGTTTTCAAAAAGAAGAGGAACAAAGTAACACAAGTTTTTTTTTTGAAACGAACGGTACAAAGTAACAAGTGGTATCACGGTGGTTCATGTAAGATGAGAGTGAGATGCAACAGGAATTTGAGTGTAAAGCAGTACTTATCGTCGTCGGTCGGCTTCTGCTCGGTCTTAGCGGTGGGCGAACAGCTCTTGCAGTGGAGCACTCATTACGGCGATGGAAGAAAGCTATCGAGCAACGTACCGCATGAAAATAGAGAGCAGCTCATGTTAGACGATCTCCAGATGCAGTTTGTCTTTCAGAGATGCCGGCCCAAGTTGCTCCATCCACGACCACACGTGCTGCTCTTCACAACATCATAATCACCCAAGGCACAATGTCGCCGGCTATCTCGGTGCTACACACGCAATGAAAGCATCGTCGTCAGAGCGGCGTACGTACGTGCCCTGATGGCTGGCAAACCTACCCCTGCTAATGGACTGTAATGATCTGGACCAACTCCATACCTGATCAAATCCCACATTAATGTTTCATAAACTCGATCACACCTAATAATCATTTCTCCACGCAACCAACCATGCATTGTTTTAACTCCTTTTCCAGTCGTGGGTAGACTGAGTTCTCTCCTGCTAAGGAATGATTAAACAAAGATATTTTTTATTGTGGGATTAATAAACCAATTTGATGTTTTCTACACATTGGATCATATATGTAGTCAAAGTTTAAAAAAAAAAGTCTTTAATCCATCTGGTAGCTATAATTTAGAACATGAGACTAGTTAGTTTGGGTTTGAAGTTTAGCTCTGGACTCTGGAGTGGCCATCCCACTAGATATGCATGGAAAGGGAGGCCCATCCTCCTTGTGAAACAATTTAATTATTTTCTGGTGTCCCTTTTATTTACTCTTTGCATAAGCAAAGAATTGAGGTCAATTATTAGTGACCCCACCAGGCTGGTGGTGGTGGGTGACGAACTCAAGTCGCTCGCTGCCTATAAGGTGCATCCGCATCCTTTTATTTATAAAGGTGAAGCTACATTTTGACTCATAAATCGCTATACATATAGCTTCTCACACGGCAGTGATGATGATCACACGGCCGCCATGTTTATTGGGAGTGAAATGCATTGGGATTTCACTTTGGCCTCTACTGAGGGTGCTTACGGTTGTTGTCCATTTTGCTGTCTGCATTTGCATCACCCTTGTTCATATGCATGTTGTGTGGATGAAGTATTTGGCTGCTTACATGCATACATGGTACACGACCATCCACACGACCATACTGGTACACGACCAAATTAAACGGAGACACTATACTTTTTTTTTTTGAGTGAACTGGAGGGGTTGCCCCCTACAGGAATTTTATTGAAAGACTATAAGTAAATACAAGAGGAGAAGAAACACGGGGGTAAAAGGAGAAAGTTACACGAAGGAATATAGCCATTGTTGTATTACAGGGAAGTAAGAAGGTTTGGCTCTATGAATAATCATTCCAAATTCTTTGCAGAAAACTGATTTGCAAGTGTGCACATCATTTGGTATCCCTTGGAAGATAATGTTGTTCCTGGTCATCCAAATGCCCCAACACATAAGGATGATGATTTCCATGAAGAAAGGTACTCCCAAAGTGGTTTTGAAACGCTCCAGATTCTCAAAGAGGCCAGAATTTGTCACAACTGAAAGTCCCAGGGTAGCCCAGCATTCCTTAGAAAAATCACAGTACAAAAACAGATGTTCTAGGGATTCCTCAACGCCCATTGGACAAAGAGCACAATTATAAGATGAAAGATCCATGGATTTTCTTCGCAACAGCTCTCTTGTACTCAATCTGTCAACTAGCAAAAGCCAAAAGAAGACTTTATGCTTGTTTTGACATGATGATTTCCAAAGCCACTTGAAAGCGTGGTGAACAAAACGTCGACCAGCTAGCTGGGTATAGACTTTCTTGGTCGAGAATCGGGAATTTCCCCAAATGTATGTCCAAGAATCACTGTCCTCTAAAGAAAGCACATTCTGCAGCATGTTGGGAATCTCTAAGTACTGCTGATATGCTTGAGTTGATAATGGCAAATGAAACAGCGAGGATTGATCTGCCTGCACAAAAAACCCATTTAGGGTGATGTTCTTGTTTTTGGCAAATGAAAAGAGTTCTGGGAAACGGGCCGAAAGGAGATTAGAGCTCCAAAGGTCTTCCTAAAAAAGACATGTTCTGCCATTACCAACTAAGGGTCTTGCCATGCCTTTAAATTTGTCCAATAGTTTAAGCACATCTCTCCACCAGATTGAGCCTTTGGATTCAATTTTTGGCAGAGAACCAGAGCTGTAATATTTTTCCCAAATTAGGTGAACCCAGGGTATGTCAGCTCTGTTGAAAAATTTGTGTAGAAACTTCAACTGCAAGGCTTCATTTTGTGTTTTAAGACGAGTTACACCAAGACCCCCAGAATCTTTGCTTGAGCAGACTAAAGGCCATGCAACTTTGGGAGGCTTCTTGTCATTCATATCCGCTCCACGCCAGAGACAATGCTTCCTGTATTTATCAATCTGCTGAATGATGGTTTTTGGGAGCATGAACGTTGCAATAGCAAAGGAAGCCTGGGAGGTGAGTACTGAATTAACAATCTCAAGTCGCCCAGCCTGAGAGAGGAACATGGAAGTACTCTTAGCCTTCTCTCGCACCGCTGTACCAAGGGCAAAAAATCAACCACTTTTGGTTTAGTGATGCCGAGTGGTAAACCCAAATATGTGAATGGTAGCACACCTTTTGCACAGCCAAACGTATTAGCCAAGATGGTAAACTTCTCTTCTGCAACATTTATTGGTGTCATGCATGATTTGGCAAAGTTGACCTTGAGTCCCACAGATGAAGCAAAAGTATTGAGAAGAGCTTTGAGAATAAATAACTGCCTTGCATCTCCCTCCAAAAATAATCAGCGTGTCATCAGCATACTGTAAAATTGGAAAATCCGATGAGTGGTTAAGGGGGATAGGGAGTCTAAGAAGGCCCAAATCCTTTGCTTTGTTCAGTATAGTTTGTAGCAGGTCAGCCACCAACACAAAGAGGAGTGGATCCCCCTGTCTGACCCCAAACCACAAAACAAAGACCATCAACCTTACATACATACATGGAGTACATGCGTACATACTGTGCCTTGAGGCCCTGAACGGACGTGTTTGTCGTGGTTCAGCTAAGCACTCCGGAGTCCGGACCCCTGCCTGAGCTGCGTCGTCCTGCTCAACGCCCAGGTCGGCCACAGACCAGGACCATCGGAGGCAGATGTCCGATCTGTCGTCGATCGTCCGGCCAGCATCACACAGGACAGCAAACTTCCACTCCATCCATTTGCCTGATCCCCTCCCATGCACCCGGCCCCCAAACCTCTAGCGGCACACGCGTGCCAAATAGTTATTTGGCCACTAGAGTGTGGCCGTCGCCCATCCACGCATCCACTGGCACGTGGGTGTCTTCTAGTCGTGGCCGTCGTCCGTCGAGTAGGTCAGTGGACCAAGGTGTGTGTGTATACGTACGTCGCAGAGTGTAGCAAGTAGTACGGTGGGCCATTCAAATTAGCAACGCACTGGTCTATCAATCTATGCTCTCGCACATATTAGAGTTTTAGAAGATACAGATTCAATCGTTAGTAATATTGAAAGTGACTATTTTTATTTATCTTTTGTAATAGTATTGTGAGTAATTTGTATGCAAATTTAGAAATTATTTTAATTTATTTTTATGATGGAATATTGGACAATTTATATGTAGATTTAGAGTTTATTTTAATTTATCTTTTATAATGGCATGTTGTATAATCTACATGTAATTTTAAGGGGTTATTCAATTCATATTTTATAGTGGCATGGTAGGTAATTTTGATGCAAATTTAGGAAGTTATTTTAATTTGTATTTCACCGTGGTATTGTCGGTAATTTTTATATAAATTTAGAGGGTTATTTTATTTGATCTTTCATAATGGGTGGGTAATTTTTATATAAATGTAGGAGATTATAATGGCATAGTGTGTATTTTTTTAGAAAATATGATAGATCTAATGGCTATTATTATTAGAGCTACATGATGGACGGTTGGATATTTTTAATTTTTTAAGAATTTTTAGAATTTAATTTTTTTCTTAGCGCGTCTGGTGAGGATTAATGCAGCAAGATGCGGCATGGTGCATTTCGTCTATGGGCTTGACCCGTCATACAGTACACGACTGTGATCGAGTGTTGCTGATTGCTCTCGCGTACAGGTATTTTTTGTGCTGCTAGTTTGGGGATTTTCATCAAGCGTTTTCACGAAAGTCCAAAGTGCGCAACGACGACCCACAAAGATGTGTTGTTATTGGTAACGAGACTCATCAGAGCACAGGTTCAGAGTTAGAAAAGCAATCAGGCCGACTAGCGAGTCAAGCAATAGGTTGTTTTTTGGAGGGCTCCGAAACCCGTGAAAAAAATATCTACGACTAGAACCACTTGCAGAACCATCCCGTTTATATCCCTAGTCATGATTATATTAGAGGCTATTTCGACAATGGGCTGCGCGGTGGTTAGGTGGGTCAGGGACACTCATCACTCAACCTGCCCGTGTATATATTTGCTGCCATTTAGTCTTTTCTATCCAGCGCCAACCGCCGTTGTATAGATGATTTGCTAGCCTATACGCTGTGCGAGCTGCCAGGATGAGATCGATTTCGAGATGGAGGACGAAAAGTGTCAAGTGGTATCAAGGCGGCTGTGCCACATTCTTGGGAGTGAGATGCAACAGGAATTTGAGTGCAAAAGAGGGCCCGTTGCCATGCGCAGATTTCTTCTCGGTCAGCTGTGTGCGCAAGGCTCTAGCAATGGAATGCTCATCCCAGCCACCAAAGAACATGGCTAGGCACCACAAGTAGATACAGATCGACCACCCTCTCTCCTGTGTGACGAAGGTTAGATCAGCGGATGCAGTTTGCGTTGTGGATGGGGATGCAGTAGCTGCTTCATCCATCTCCAGATGTGCTGCTTCTCGCACCAACGAAATCAAACAAGAGGCACAGCCAGAATCCCCGGCCTATACTTATGGTTTTCATCATCATTTTGGAACCAAATCAACCATTCTTGCAGGGCCTACAAGAATTAGGATATTCTTTTAACACTCAAGTCTCGTCGCCACAGTATTGTCGGAGTATATATGAGGAACTGAGTGCTGACGAGAGGGCTCAAGACCAGAGAAGCATGCCCAGCTGACAGTTATCGTCAGTTGCTTAGCTACTTAATTGGGTACTTTTCATTAAAAAAAAACTTAATTGTGAGCAAGATAAAATAATTAAATAAGCAGCTGTACCGTAATCATCGTCAGAGAATGGACTACGACTCAAAATAGTACCTAGTGGAATTAGAATGAAAGAAATAATTAAGGAACATCATCTTTACATAATTAAGGTAGGCTTCTACTCAAAACCAGACCGTTGGTGAGTTGCTGAAATATAGTTAAAGAACTCATAAATTTACTGGTTCACTCCGTGCAGCCACACCTTATCTTTACGTACTGTCTACCTTCTCACGGCCGGTGCCTTGTTGTCATCAGCAACAGAAATGGTACAAGGAGAAAGATGATACAAGTAGAACATCTCAACCTCTGTCGGTAGAGACTAGCTTGGGTGTGGGATGCAGCGGGAACCCGTAGGACGACGTGCCAGCGAGCACCAAGCGTTGCATATGTATAAACGCCGATCTCTCCCTACGCTGCACCAATGGCTGCATTTGGCGGCAGACGGGCAAGTCACCCATCACACATGTACCTAGGTCGGCAAAGAATGCTGTAGCCAAGATCAAACATGGCCGCGTTAGAGTCCGGCACAGCACCGCTCATGCAGCTAGGCCTCCTTGCCATGGATATCGAAGTGTTTTCAGGGTTTCAGAAAGCAGCGGCATGGCCGGACTGACAGACAGACACGCCTCGCGATCGATCGGCAATGGAAGCCGTGCGTTTCTGCTGGGCGTACGGCCCAGAGAAGGGAAACGCAAGTGATCGAACCTGTCGTGTTTAAGTTCACAGTCACGTCCCATGATTAGATTAGGCATTGCGGCAGCAGGTGATCATTTCTAGCTCGCATCGTCTCGTAATTTCCACCTGTGATCAATCGGGTGGTAGTTATTTGATTCTACTGGCTTTAATTCGTGCACTTCCTGTGCTTTTCAGCCACAACTCGTGCGTACATACGTGGGTTCATATCTCAAATCAAACGTTTTAAAATATGGAAATAGCGGTACGTACGCGTGTACTGATGACTATATTAGTTTTGGGAGAGCATATGTTTTTATTCTTCTTTCTGAACTAATTGGTGCCTGCCAATTAAGTGTATGCAAATTCGTGCTTTTGTCGATTTGGTCCCATTCAATTCGATCGTGCGGAATTAGCGTAGTCGCTGTAGTCCTGCAAATTCGCATTGCATAGCGGCTCCTGCCATAGATCAGTAAGCCTCATTACCTGTCTTTTATTTATTGTTTGTCCTTTATTGATGCTGGATACTACTCCTGATTGCGATTAATTATTATTGATGGTAGCCGAGCTAGGTTGGTAGTAAAGCACTCCTCCAATTTAACCCGTTCGACTGCACCGTATCCTGCTGCTCCAATACATTCGAAGTAATAGCTAGCTCCCTCCTCATTGCGCTGCTGTCAAAACAAGAACGATTAGCTGAGAGACGGACGGCCGAGAAGATGGGAGTGGCGTCTGATGATCGGGGCAATGAGATGCAACAGGAATTCTTCATCGTTTGAGGCAGTGTTAGGTTTAGCTTCTTGGTTGACCTATTGCATAACCACATCCACACGCTTCTCTCCTCTAAGCCATTGGCGTCCAGCAAATCAACATCATCTGTTTGCACGAGGTGTTGCAGCTAAAAAGTTGAACCGTGCCATGTGTGAGGAAGAAGCACGGATTACAGTGTTGGTATGAAATTTCTGATTTTTTCAGTGGGGGCTGAAATAAAATATTTCCTAAATTCTAGGGATATTTCCAGAAATATCATGGCAAAAAATAATAAAAAGTAAATTTATTTAATTTTGGCCTGAAATTTCGGTTCTTTGCTGGGTTGCAATTTTTTCTGAATTCTGAAATTGTAAACCTTGGGAATGAGGATATACCAATATATTTGACATCGTTGGGAGGATGGGAAACATCTGATGTGTTCTGTCTCTACTTACGACGTGTGCTTCTAGGCTATGATGTGCTGACTGTCTTTCGCTCGGGAGCTAGGGTGTGCTTGGTTCATAGCTAAAATTTATGCTAGCCAAAAGTTGAGCATGCCAAGATTTTGGTCATCGCTTGGTTCGCTACCAAAAGGGTGCCAATGTCTCTTTTTTTAGAATAATTTGACAACCATTCTTTTCTGACTTTTGGTCTACAAAAATTTTATCATTCAATTAAACAGGCCTTACTGTCCTTGCTACGTGCCTTGTATTTGTTGCTATATTGCGATAGCGTATGTCAATGCATTGTATCTGTTCCATCTGGACTATTGCATTCTTTCCATAGAGGATGAGTCTACGTGCCATAAAGAGTGTGCTAGTAAACTACACTAGCGAAGCTAGCTCAGCGCTGAGTGCAGCATGATCTCCAGGTCCTGGTCGGTGTAGTTTGTAATATCCCAAAATAAATAAATAAATAGTGTAATTAGGAAACGTTGACCAAGTATGAGCCAAGGACCAAGGTAGACTATTTGATCCATACGTCAGATGAATGATAAGAGGCCATAGATGTGTAGAGCTCATCAAAACGATTCTGTTTGACTACTCATGTTTCCTATTCGGATACCTAATGAATTTAAACCGAATCTGAAACGTGGACCATTGGATATTACTTAGCTTTTTTCTCTCCATCCTGAAAAGGAGATCGGCCCCTATCAGAAGTGCCCTGGTCCTCCTATTCTTGCGCTGTCTTTCTCCTTCGGCCTTTGTTCCTGCATCGCCCACGGCACCCAACCAGATCGGCGCCCTTGCTCCTCCGCAGCCCTCTGCCGAGGTGGTCATCTTTCCGCTGGACAAGACACCGTAAGTCCCTTCCTAATCCATCCACCGCTGTAGCCTGCCGAGATTACCCCATCTCCCTTGCGTTTCTGAGGGCTGAGTGTGGAGACTAATCGTGTAGTTGGAACCTAGTACATCTGGAACCCGTGGTGCGGTGTGCTGCTGATTTTAGGGGAGTAATCTGAACTGTGATGGAGATTAGCGCAGGAAGGGAACAGCAGGTTCGATCCCCACAAATTTGTATAGATCCCTTCACGAACTTGGTCTTGTTTGCCGGGGGACCTCGCTGTAGTTTCCAGATGCTGTGAGATTGTTAGGCAGATTTAATTCAGAAGGGGACTTTGATCGTTTGATCAAATTAGAGGCTGCAGGTTCACTTAACATTCAGCTGAATTCTGTTTGAACATACAGCCACAACAAGAGAGATAAAACATCAAAGATGCTCATGGGAGTGAGATGCAATAGGAATTTTTCACCATGCGAGTTTGGCGTCCAAAGAGGTCGGATCAAGGTGCCTCTAAATTTGACCACGACAGTGCCCCGCTCAATGAAAAATTGTCGTGGTAGCTTGCAAAAATCCTTATTAAAGTCTCTTTTTTTGAAAGAGTGTTTCTTTAATTTTGCCCTGGTCGAATCAAGAATATAGATGACCTTTTAACAGTTACCGACAGGCCACTAGTCAACCTGGCCATGTATTTCTCAGCATTTAATACATTAATTTCTATCCACCTGGCCACTAGGGCAGAAGATAAGCCAGCCAAGCCAAGCGACTCGAGAGCATATATATATATATATATATATATATATATATATATATATATATATATATCATCTGCATTGCATTGGCTGCGAGGATGAGACTGGGAAACAGAAGACGAAGAAAGTATCAAGTGGTATTGCGGCAGTTCACATCGTCTTTGGAATGAGATGCAACCGGAATTTGAGTGCAAAGGAGTGCCTATAATCGTTCGTCGGCTTCTGCTCGCTCTCAAAAAGCAACCGAGCACCGTACCACAAAAGATACAAAGTAGGTTACGTGAGAGGGGGTTAGAGATCTGGAGATGCAGTTTGTCTTGCAGAGATGCCCCGAGCCGCTCCATCCACGATCGTGTGCTGCTCCTCACAACACCGTAATCACCCAAAGCACAACTCACCAGCTATCTCGACGCTACACACGCAGTGAAAGGATCTTCATCGGAGCGGCGTACGTACATGCCCCGGTGGCTGGCACACTTACCCCTGCTAATGGACTGTCATGATCTGGACTGAATCCATACCAGATCAAATCCCACATACATGTTTCATAAACTCGATCACACATAATAATCATTTCTCCATGCAACCAAACCATTATTTTAACTCAATTTCCAGTCGTGGGTACACTCTCTCCTGCTAAGGAATGATTAAACAAAAGTATTTTTAATGGTGGGTTTAATAAACCACTTTGATGTTTTCTACACATTGGATCATATATGTAGTCAAAGTTAAAAAAAACGTATTTGATACATCTGGGAGCTAAAATAATGATATATATTTTAGAACATGAGACTAGTTAGATTGGGTTTGAAGTTTGGCTCTGCAGTGGTCGTCCCATTAGATATGCTTGGAATGGGAGGCCCATCCTCCTTGTGAAACAATTTAATTATTTTCTAGTGTCCCTTTTATTTACCCTTAGATAAATAAAGAACTGAGATCAATTATTAATTAGAGACCCGGCCAGGCTGGTGGGTGAAGAACTCAAGTTGCTCTTGCCGCCTATAAGGTGCATCTGCATCCTTTTATTTATAAAGGTGAAGTTACATTTTGACTCATAAATCTCTCTATATATAGAGCTTCTCACGTCGTCACTTGGCAGTGATGATCGATGAGGATATGAGAACTTGAGAAGAGAGGCATGTGCAAGAAATTTTGTGCGTAGGTCTTTTTTTTAGAGAGAGAAACATCGGTGGGCCACCATGTCTATTGGGAGTTGGATATTGGGATTTCACTTTGACCTCTAGCGAGGATGCTTACAACTGTTGCCCATTTTGCTGTCTGAATTTGCATCATCACCCTTGCTCATGTGTTTTGTCGAAGTATTTGGTTGCTTACATGCTACCCTACGCCTAGTGACACAGATGCATACAGTTCTAACAGGCGATTAGCATTGTATTAGCGCATATCAAAATGGATGTTGCATTGGCTCTCTGCCTGACTTAATGCAGCAGTTGGCCTGGCCGGAGACGTGCAGTCAACCGTACACAGCATGGTGCATATATATAGGGCCGGAATCAGCATTCGATCAGCCCTTGTTCGTAACACATCCGCGTGTGGTACGGTGATATAAAACAGATTATACTTATTAGAGGTGTCAGGCAAGATAGAGGAAGATCATCAAGTATAGTTAAAACCTGACCTGCAACTTTTTTCTCAAAGGTGCACATGTATATATAATAGTGTATGATTGCTGCATCTGCTCGTGTGCTGAATCATGGATTCTGAACGACACGGACAAGACCCACATGGTGACTCTGCAAGATCGTCGCTGACTCATGGATGGCATTTCATAGATCGATCTACCATCTAAACCATCTCACCGCTGATAGTACATTATCGAAAACAAGTAAAGAAAATGAAACATGCAACAGGTGAAAGCCTGGTCTAAGTAGTGACTCAAGTGCATGGTAATCTTCATCCTAGCTGCTGCACGACCAGGAGGGTTTCTTTTTTTTTTTTTCAAGCGTCAAGTAATTTATCTGATTATCTCTACATGTCCAAGGAAAATGAGAAATACACTGAAAATCACCGGAGTTCCGGCCAGTGAATTGTTGAATGCAACGGCGAGTGATCACTCGGTGCCATGCCGGACACGCAAGTAGCGGCATGCATGGTGCATTTTGGATGACTCAGAGCGAGCTGCTTGCTCCTTTGCAGAGCGAGCTGCTGAATCAGCATGGCCCTGAACCGCCGGCGTATTCATTCGTTGGCCCTGCGTAGGAATGGCACGCACGGTGCCATTGCCTGGTATATGGTTTGGACTTTGGACGAAAAGGTTCAGCACATTTAGATGCAGGCATGGCTTCATACCTTTATTTGGAGTTGGAAGAATCCAAGATCTTGAGATCAATTATCATTCGTTACCGGCCGGGATGCATGGTGGGTGAAGAATTGTTATGTCGTATACGTTCGGTCACCCTGTGCAGGCATATATATATAGCTTCTCACGAAGGGGCCGATGATCAACGAGAATAAGAGAAGAGGAGACAGGAGGACACATACAAGTGCCATCATATTCGTTAGGAATGGGATACATTGAGACCGCTTTCTGCTCTGGCAAGCATTCACTCTCCTAGCTCTCTTGGTTCGTACGTTCAGCTCTGCCTGATCTAGTTTGATACAAGCGGCGAGTAATTTTTTGGTTAGAGGTGTGAGGAGGGCAAGAGCACATTGTTCCACACGACCAACGATGTACTGGTACTATATGTAGGACCAAATTAAACAGAGAGACTCTACTGACCACTAAACAAAGAGGATGAACCGTGCATCCATGGGGTACATGCGCACACACTGCGCCTGGAGGTCCTGAACCAACTTGTTTGTCGTGGTTCAGCTAAGTGCTCCGGAACCCTAGCCTGAGCTGCGTCGTCTCAACTTGTGAAGTACTCTGCTCAACGGCTTGGTCGGCCGCAGACCAGGACCATCTGCATGAAGCCATGGCCACAGACCACGGATCATCGGAGGCAGATGTCAGATCTGTCGTCGTCTGGCCAGCACCGCACCGGAGAGCTAAACTTCCATTCCATCCATTTGCATGATCCCCGTATACTTGAAATGAACTGTTAAAGACTCAGATGATCACTTTGAGAAATCACGAAGGTATATGAGAATGCGGGAATGGCTTAGTAACCTTATGCTAGGCTAGCACGTGCAGGAGATGGTGGTGGATTGATTGACTAATATGTCCTAACAGTTTTTTTTCCTTTGGAACGACCGGATTAATTCCCTGTCCATCACATCCAACAAACACGAAGAATTATTACTGTCTTGATTTTGTTTTCTTTTATTTCCTCTTGAGTAACTACGAATTGAAATGGTCACTGTGCTGGTGGGTGAAGACTGAGGTAAAGCCGCTCTGCCAACATGCAAAGAACTGAGGTCAATTATTAGTGACCCTACCAGGCTGGTGGTGGTGGGTGACGAACTCAAGTCGCTCGCCGCCTATAAGGTGCATCTGCATCCTTTTTTTTATAAAGGTGAAGCTACCATTTTGACTCATAAATCCCTACACATATAGCTTTTCACACGACAGCGATGATGATCAATGGATACAAGAATATATATAGAGAAATCAGTGGGCCGCCATGTTATTGGGAGTGGAATGCATTGGGATTTCACTTTGACCTCTACTGAGGGTGCTTACGGTTGTTGTCCATTTTGCTGTCTGCATTTGCATCACCCTTGTTCATATGTTGTATGGATGAAGTATTTGGCTGCTTACATGCCACCCTATCTACGCCTAGCGACACATATGCATAGAGTTTTAGCTGGCGATATTCATTGTATTACAGTATTAGCGCATATCAAAGGGACGTTGCATTGGCTCTGCCTGACTGAGTGCAGCAGCTGGAGACGTGCAGTCAACCGTGCATAGCCTGGCGCATATAGGACAGGAACCAACATTATATTCAGCGTTACACATCTGCGTGTGGTACAGTAATATTATATAAACAGATCATAATTACTTTCAGGCGAGATAGAGAAAGGGGAAGTATAATTTAAAACTGACCTGCAACTTTTTTCAAAAGTGCACATTTTAATATTACTAATTGCAGGTTCCTTTTAAGCCTCCACGTTAATTCTCGCCAGACATGCTTAAAAAAATATATCATAGAAATTTTTATAAAAATCAGAAATATCCGACCATTCATGATGTATTTCTAATAATAATAGCCATTATATTTATTATGTTTTAAAAAAATTACTCATCGTACCATTAAAGATAAAATAAAATAACCCCCTAAATTTATATAAAAATTACCCACCATGCCATTATGGAAGATGAAATAAAATAAGCCCTTACACTTATAAAAATTACCCGCCATGTTATTGTAAAATACGAATTAAAATAACTCTCTAAATTTGCATAAAAATTACGCATCATGCCATTATAAAAGAGGAATTAATGTAAGCCTTAAATTCTGCATATAAATTAACCAATATACAATCATAAAAGATAAATTTAAATAATTTCTAATTTTGCACGTTCATCCACAACGTCATTATGAAAGATGAATTAAAATAATCAACTCTAATATTATTAAAGACTAAACCTATATATGAACTAGCGTATATGTATACCTAAAATTAAAGCAAATAAGGTTTCACGGTCCGTCGTGATAGGTGGACCTGGTTAGCCCTCTCCATTCTGTATCCGATAATCTGCATCACAGCTACAATACGAATCAGATTCAGACTGCAGAAGGAGCCCACGCGAAAACGGACGTCCAATTTGCAGATGGACTCCATTTTCGATGTTCTGTATATTGATGGAAATCTAAAATAATAATTTTTCCAAGCCAACTGAAACTACTGTAAAATTCGGTCTCAGTCAACGGAAAACTTTGAAACAATATGACGTGGGATTTATTCGCGAGTCCGGAGTGCACAAGTAGCCTACGAGAAAACGGCCTTCCAGATCGCATACGTACTCCATTTTTTGACGTTTTATATATCGATGGAAAGCTAAAATAACAATCTTTCCAACCCAATTGACATCACTCTAAAATTCGCTTACAGTTAATGGAAATCGTCGAGACAATATGGCCTACAATTTATTTGAGAACCCGATTCAGACGGCCATATCGTAACAATATATTGCCGGAAAGATAAAGAAATAATATTTCTAACCAAACTGACATCACCTAAAGACAAAGAGAAAATTCGAAACAATAAGATATGAAATTTATTCACGAGGCTATTCTTATTATATGTATTGAAAGTGTTTAAGGATTTTTTTTTCTCCCGTTGCGATGCACGGGTATTTTGCTAGTATAATAAAATGGGGGGAGCTAGTGTATGATTGCTGCATTTGCTCATGCGCCGAATCATGGATGCCGAACGACACGGACAAGGATCATATGCAAGCCTGGATCATCGCCGACTCATGGATGCCATTTGAGCGAGGATCGGGAGATGCTCGAGCATACCATCATAGATCGATCGATGTACCATCTAAATCATCTCACAGTTGATAGTACACTATCAAAAACAAGTAATGAAAATGAAACTTGCAGCAGGTGAAAGCCTGGTCTAAGTACTGACTCGAGTGCATGGTAAACTTCATCCTAGCTGCTGCACGACCAGAAGGGCTTCCTTTTTTACCAAACGGCAAGCCGTCATTTATCTGATTCTCTCTATATATATCCAAGGAAAATGAAAAATATACACTGAAAATCACCGAGGTTCCACCAGCCGGTGAATTGTTGAATGCAACGGCGATCACTCGGTGCCATGCCGGATAATAGCGGCATGCATGCGCAGTGACGCTTGCTCAGTTGCTCTATCGAAGGACTGCGAGTCTCCTTTGCAGAGCTTGGGTGCTGAATCAGCATGGCCCTGAACCGTCTGCGTATTTATTCGTTGGCCCTGTGTTTAGGAACTATATTTGCTGTTCGGCATCTATATATGCTAGATGTATAGTTTGCTTGGTACAGTTTGGACTTTGGACGAAAAATTCAGCACATTCAGATGCAGGCATGACTACATATCTTTATTTGCAGTCGGAGAATCCAAGATCAATTATATTATTGGTGACCGGGATGCATGGTGGATGAAGAATTGTGAAGTCGTATACGTAGTCGTTTGGCCCACTGTGCAGGCGTATATAGCTACATCTACTTGATCAATAAATAACAACAGCATCTCACGCAGTGGGCGGTGATCAACGAGAATGAGAGAAGAGGAGACAGGAGGACACGTACATACAAGTGCCATCATATTCATTAGGAATGGGATGCATTGGGATCATGCTTTTTACTCTAGCAAGCGTGCGCTCTCCTAGGTCTCTTGGTTGCAAATGTTCGACTCTCCAGTGCTCAGATTTTTGGCTGCATGCATAGCCTCCTTTTAGATCTGATACGCGAAATTTGGCTGTAACCAGAGAGTTAGGTCTCGCATAGTATGATGCAATTAACATCAAGCTAACGTGCATGTGTTTTTGGGATGTTCCATGCGCGGTCAACGTGTATACGCTGAGCCCGACACATATGCAGTGCAGCCAGCTAGCACCATCGACCACGTCAGAACTCTCCAGCGTTCAGCATAGTACTTCAGATCTCCACCGGTGCAGCAAACAAAACAGTCACAATGGTTAGAGGTGAGGAGATCAAGAGCACATAAGGTGTTTGGTTTGGTGCTTTTGCCCCGTATCATCTCACAGTGCAATCGTATCACGTTGCTTCGCGTTTGGTTGGCATGTACCGAAACTATTAACGGAGGGATCTGACCTAGGCCCGTGCAAGCAACGGTGCAACCTCATTACTGCCCGCTTCCCTGAGCCATCCGATCCTGCGGCCGCATCTTATCTCCGCTTGCTAGCACCAAACAAAAGGAGTTAATCATTCCGATGTAACAGCTACCAGCGGCAGTCGATCACATTCCCGTTACCCAGGGGCAGACCCACCCATGGGCAAGGCCGGGCACTGCCCGGGCTCCCCTGCCACCAAAACAGTAGGTATGAGGTGAGAATTGACTGAAATTTGGAGTATCTGGCACCAAAATAGCCATCGTCCATAGACAGGTGCCTGGTGGAAGTTACGGAACTTAAATGGAGATGAGCCACATGAAGCAGCAGCAGTTCGTGTTCATCACCAGAGACTACCAAATTTGGTAAATGCAGCAACTGCGATTTTAAATATTAAGTCCGCCCAGACTTTTTAAAAATCCTGGGTCTGCCACTGCCGTTACCCCTCCCTTTGCTAAACCAAACAGCACCGGCTAGTTCCACACCATCCACACGACCAAATTAAACGGGGAGACTATACTACTGACCACAAAACAAAGACCATCAGCATTACATACATACATGGAGTACATGCGTACATACTGTGCCTTGAGGCCCTGAACGTCGTGTTTATCGTGGTTCAGCTAAGCACTCCGGAGTCCGGACCCCTGCCTGAGCTGCGTCGTTCTTTTCAACGGCTAGGTCAGCCACAGAGCATCTGGTCGTACGTAGCCATGGCCCCCGCGGATCATCGGAGGCAGATGTCAGATCTGTCGTCGTCCGGCCCAGCATCGCGCGGGACAGCTAACTTCCACTCCACCCATTCGCCTGATCCCCGTACGGGCGTACACTTGAAACGAACCATTAAAGACACGGATGGTCATTTTGAAAAATCATGAAAGTATATGAGCATGCAAGAATGGTTTGGCAGCTTTATGGAATCTTACTGCTACTAATTGAAAGTTCTAAAAAAAGCAATATTTTCAAAACACGTTAGAAAAAAATAAATTCTAGAAATTCGCACAATAATTAGAAACATCCGACCATCAAATGGCGGATTGGAATATGATAGCCATTAGATCTGTTTTTTAAGTAATTATCCACTTCTACAATTATGAAAGGTCTTAAGTTCAACTCTCAACGAAAGCAATTATCTTCTTCTTTTTTATTAAGTTTTTTCCATTTTCAAGTTTACCTTCAATTTTTGTCCATTTTTTCTCATTAAAGATGCTAGAAATCTTTCCATTAAACAAATATTTTGTGCCTAATTTTACTATTAGTAATTGACTCTTTTCGAAGTTTTCACGTTAATCCTCACAATATGCGCAAGAAAAAAATAAAATCATAGAAATTCTCATAATAATTAAAAACATCCGATCATCAATTGACACATTGGAATTTTAATACTCCCTCCGTCCACAAAAGAATAAAATCCTAGCTTTGTCTTAAGTCAAATCATCGCAACTTTGACCAAATTTATATCAAAATATATTAAATTTTATACTATCAAATTAGTATCATTAGATTCTTGTTGGAATATATTTTCATGTCATACATATTTGATATCATGAATGTTGATACATTTTTTTATAAACTTAGTCAAACTTACAATCGTTTGACTTAGGACAAAGCCAGGATTTCATTCTTTCGTGGACGGAGGGAGTAGCTATTAAATTTGAATTCAAATTATATATTAAATTAAATTACTCACTCTACCATTATGAAAACACAAGCTAGGCTAGTATGAAGCATAAATTTTAGGCTTATAATTAATCAAAATTATTATTATTAAATATCTATTATATGTTCATTATTTAATAGAATGTTAGTATTTTTATCTTATATATCAATATATTATAATAATACATATTTTTAGCTATTTTTTAAATTTTTTCATGGCATAATGGTAATTTATATGTAAATTTAGGAGGCTATATTTCACAATAATAGGTGATTTATATGTAAATTTCGAAGATATTTTAATTTATTTTTTATAATGGTAATTTATATGTAAATTTAGGGGGTTATTTTAATTCATCTTTCACAATGGCATATTTGTAATTTATATTCTATTTTCTGAGGTTAATTTAATGTATCTTTTATAATGGCATAGTAGATCATTTGTATTTGTATGTAAATCCAGGGATTATCTTAATTGGTTTTCTATAATGGCATGGTCGCTAATATATATGTAAATTAGGGGGTTAATTTAATTAATCATTAACGGTATGGTAGGTAATTTATATGCAATATTTGAGGTTATACTCTTGATCTTTCATAATGGCACGGTAGATAATTTATATGCAAATTTAGAGGGTTACTTTAATGGTCTTTCATAATGGTATGGTGGATATTTTTTTTAAATATAATAGATGCTAGTATAATTGGAGGCTGATTTTTGGCAATTTTTAGTACTAATCTTTTTTACTATAATACTTTGTAATTTGTGCTTCGTTTGTAACGTTGAATTGATAAAGTAAGATATAACATCAATGAGAAAATAAATTAATACAGAAATGAAATAAGCTACTTCGTGCACTCACACCTTACCTAGTTACCTTTAAATAGCTACATTCTCATGCTGCCCTGTGGGCAACATAAATGGTAGGACAGAGATTAGTGAACATCTACTACTATCTCACTTGCCGCTTGTATTTGTACAGAGACTTCGCTTGGGACTGGGACGCAGAAGGAATTCATACAGCGACGTGCCAACCTGCATCAAGCGCAACATAAACTCCGATCATAGTTCCATGCAGCAGTGATTAGACTTGACATTACGTGGATACGTCATCGAAACTCTTATCTACGTTCTGTGCAGCAGTGGCTGCGCAGCTGCGCTTGACACTGACAGACCACATGTATAGATCATAAATAGCGCATCTATCCACAACATGATTGGTCACTATGTCCAAGATTGGGGCAGGTTCAGTGAGTAGCATGGGTGACGGTTGCTGGCAGGGGAGAAGGGGCAGTACATCGATCGTCTGGAATTAGCTAGGCGTGGGTAGGGAGGAAGTGCCCAATGATGGAGAAAAGGGGAAGAGCTTGTGGGGAGGGGTAGCCAAATAAAGCGCAAATTTATCAATAAAGTTGTAATGTTTATTCATCTTTATAATACTTATATGCATGTCTGCTAAAAATCTGCTAGCACGTGCAGGAGATGGTGGTGTGGGTTGATTGACTAATACTATGCCCTAGCAGTTTTTTTTCCTTTCGGAACGAGGGAATTCACCTGTCCATCCCATCCAACAACTCGAAGAATTATTACTGTCTTATGTTTTTTTTCTTTTATTTCTTCTTGAGTAACTAGGAATTGAAGATCAATTATTGGTCATTGTGGTGGTGGGTGAGGAGCTAAAGCCCCTCAGTCAACATGCAAGTGCAACTACATCACTACTTGTCCTATAAATAGCTATAACCTTCTCACGCAATAGTGATCAACAAGAATGGAGAAGAAGGGGGGAGAGGGGACAATATATTTGTAGGTTTCATCATGCGTGTTCGTTGGGAGTAGGATGCAACGGGATTTTATACTTTTACCTCTAACTGTTCCTAGAGGGCATATAGCTGCATACGTTTGCCACCATATGGTCCGTAGCATCTTATCTTATCTTACTATTATTAATTGAAGGTTTTAAAAGTTGCACCGATTTTAAAGCACGTTAGAAAAAAGATAAATCCTAGAAATTCTCACAATAATCAGAAACATCCGACCATCAATTGTCAGATTGGAATATTAATAGCTATTAGATTTGTTTTCTAAGTAATTACCCACCTCTGCTATTACGAAATGTCTTGAGTTCAACTCTCAACGAAAGCAAATATTTTCTTTTTTTTCATTATATATATTTTCTAAGTAATTACCCATCTCTGCCATTACGAAATATCTTGTGTTCAATTTTCAATAAAAGCAAATATCTTTTTTTTAGATTTTTTCCATTTTCAAATTTACCTTCAATTTTTGTTCTTTTTTCCATTAAAGATGCTATAAACCTTTCCATAAAACAGATATTTTGTAGATTTTTTTTGAAATTTCCATATCAATCCTCACAAGATGCGCTAGAAAAAAATAAAATCATAAAAATTTTCGCAATAATAAAAAAAATACCCTATCATTGATAGGTTGAAATCTTAATAGTCGTTAGATCTGTTTTCTAATTAGATAATCACCCACCTTTGCCATGATCAAAATAATATTAAATAACACCTAAAACTACGTATTAATTACCCACTCTGCCAATATAAAAGAAAATGTAAAATAACACCCTAAATTTATATCTAATTGCTCACATTTGCTATTTTGATAGGATAATACAAAATATCTCTTTTAATTTATATTTGAATTGTTCATCTTAGTTATTATGACTGATAATATGATGAAAATAACCCCTCAAAATTATATTAAAAACACCTATTTTTGCTATCAATCAAAGATTATCTAAATCAATTAAGCATACATGTAAAATAGCAAGATATGTTATTGTAAAAATCTAAGTATAAAAATAGATCTATATTTGTTGTACGGTTACGCATAATACATTTAAAACTCTAACCCATGTGAAAGCACGGGTTGATTGACTAGTACAAACAATAGGTGTTTGATTGCATATTTGCATACATGTGTCACACCCGGTTTTAGAAACAAAACCAAGTGCTAACCATGTATGTGCCAGGATCAGTTTAACCACATACACAGCATAAACAAAAGTAATAACACAACCAGTACTTTAACTTAAGAGTAATAACCAATATTACAGACCATAATGTCTTTATCGAAATCGAGTAACTTAGCGGAAGCGAAATAACTAAATGACAGCGGAAGATGACCAAAGCTCCACAGGCGACTGACGGATGGCACACCAGCCTAGAACTCGTCGTAGTCTTGGAACTCCTGATTAGGATTCATCACCTTTCCCTTCTGGATCTGAGCAGCGGTTGCAATGGATGCAACGTGGTATAAAATAAACAAGAATGAGTACATCCCGTACCCAGCAAGTATTCCGTTTAGGATAAAAGTGGACTGGCTTTATGGTGGACAGGCAATAGCAGTTGCTTTTAGTTGGTCAAGTTTTAGTTACTAGCAATGATTAGCATAACCCATCCCCTTATTATAAGGACAGTAAAGCATAATAAGTAAATAAGCATGAACCATAACCATAACCGTTGTTATCATCACCATCATTACCATGATCTCCATGAACCACTTTCTTTGAAAAACTCTAATCTGTGAGGGTCCAGGCCGCTCTTAACCGTGAGCACGGCTGATATATCAGTTTTAAATACTCTCGAGAGGTTGTACACTTTATCCACCAGTCGTGATTCCCATTTGCCTCGGGCTGTATGGGCCCTCAAACACTGACCTTTGGTGAGTCGGCAGGGTTTCACTACGATCCTAGAGTTATGGCCCACTCGTTATAGGTTACTCCAGTTAATTAAAGATATGAGAGTTCCGTTCCAAAGGGAGACAGATAAAACTGCACCACGTTGGCAAAGGGCAAAGTCCCATATCCCCCAGACCCCTCATACGCCATGTTTCAGGAAAGTAAGCCAAAACTCTAGTTCATCTAATTAATCAGTCAAGGGTGTCCCATTCCATCTCTTGTGGTTGTACTGTTTTCCTGGGTGGTCGCTCAGCGAACCGATCCTTAGGGTGAAGCACTTGGACAAAACCAGCAAAACATGCCCAAGTCTCCATGTTGCTAAAACCAAACTTTTATCATCAAGTTCATCATTAATTAAACCAGATTAGCAACATGAACATAAAGATGTTGAGCGATAGCATTAATCTACACATCACAGCCCATCCCAGGTTTCATAAGCGTATAAAGACATATGAGGCTAGTCATCCTTAATAGGAGCAATCAAATTGGGCTCTAGATTGTGTAATTAATATAAATAGGACATAGGTCAAAGAATACTTGCCTTCCTCAGCAAAAGCTTGCTTAGGAACTTCCCAAGATTGGTTTTCAGCAAACTCGGACGGAACGTCGGCTACACGTTGCACACATGCAATCAATGATCATTAATTGACTAAAACAGTACACCAAACATCATGAACAATGATTTAAAAGGTTTTAAATCTAATCTACGCATTATGACGATTCCGTAGGTTCAAGAATCGTTCAAATCGGAGTTAAAACGCAAAAGTTATGCATAAAATAATGAAAAGAGTTTAAAATAAAAGAGATTTGAAACTCCAGGGGCCAAACTGCAAAGATTTGGACCTAACCGTAACAAAACGGGACTGCGGGTTGATTTGCGAAAAGCGCAGGGGCTCTTTAGCAAAACTACGGCCGCTGACCGGTATTGACCCGATCACGCGCGTTGTGGGGCGTTGGATCTCGATCGGACGGATGGGAACAGATCGAGCGGTGAGGGGGAATCCCGGCGGCGGGGTTGACCGGCGGCGGTCACCGCGCGCGGCGGAGGCTCGCCGGAGGAACGCGATTCCGCGGCTCCGGTGGCCTAGAGCTAGCGGGGCGAGGTGCGTGAGCGAGCGGGTGGTCGCGCGAAGTGGGCAGAGCGGCTCGGGTGGCGGCGCGCGGGCTGTTGGCGGCTGGCCACGGGCGGAGTAGAGACGGAGCTCCGGCGAGCAATTGCCGGGGCAGCGGGGCTCGATTGAGGACGAGGGTAGGCTAGATAGGTTCCTCACCTCGGGGCGAAGCTCCTGGTGTAGGTGTAGTCGACGGGCAGGCGGCGACGGCGTGCGGCGACGTGCGGCGGGGACGGGGCGGTCCTGCGTGCACGGGTGACGGCGAGATTGAGCTCAAATCGATGAACGGCGACGAGATAGAGGTCAAAAGTGAGCGTTTAGATGTTCTATCTTACCTGGAAGGTAATAAGCTTGGTCTCGTCGTCAATGGCGGCGCGTAGATGCGAAAACCGAAAGCGAACTTGGCGGCGCGGTGGTGAACTCGTGCGCGGGGCTAGAGGTCAAGGGCGGCTAGGGCTTAGGGCTTTGGTGCCTTTGGGTGCTGGGGCCGGTGGCTTTTATAGCCCGAAAGCTGAAGCTTGCGGGAGGGGTCAAGGGAAGGCGGTGCGCGGCGTGTCCGACTCGAGTTGGACTCGGGTCCGCGTTCGCGGCCGCGTCGCCCACGGCGTGCGCAAGCTAGGGGAAGGAAAGGTGCGGCGCGAACAAGGAAAGGGGGGCACGGATGAGGGCATGGGGAGGTGGCGAAGCCGCGAGGTTTGGAAGGGAGGAGATGGAGTCCGGCTCGGCCGGGCGGCGAGTCCGCTCCGGACTCTGCCCGTCGGCGCGCGCAGAGAAAGGAAAGGGAAGAGGGAGGGGAGAGGAAGGCGGGGCGCGGTCGCGTGATCCTCGGGCGAGACCGGATACGGCGGGCGCGAGACGTGGAGCCTAGGCCGCGGCGAGGCTCGAGCGTGAGCTCGCTGTCCGGGCGGAGCGGTGAAGCTTCCCTCCGGGCAAGCGGATGGCAGCGAGAGGAAGAAGGAGGCGCGGCCGGGCTGGCTGGGCCTCTATGGCTGCTGGGCCGCGGCTGGGCCGGCGCCAAGGGAAAGAAGAAGGGGGGTGGCAGCTGGGCCAACGGCGGGAGTGGGCCGAAAGAGAGGAAAAGAGGGGAAGGAGGAAAAAGGAACTTTTTCTGAATTGCTTAGGAATTTGAGAAATTTTGGTAAAATTCAAATGGGTTTGGAAACAAACTGAACCACAACAAATCACTCAACAAAATATGCAGCAGCATGTATGCACAAACATGTGGTTCCTAAGATTTATTTTAGTTGATTAATATTTGAAATAACCAAAATATTATGGTGTCATGTATAAATAAATCAAACTCTAAGCAAAATTACATTAGTTTATGAAAAGATTTTTCATGTAGCAAAATTTAGGGTGTTACAAATCTACCCTCCTTAAAGAAATCTCGTCCCGAGATTTTGGGACTGGCTAGCAAAGAGTCTCAGGGAATCTACTACAAGGTCATCCCTCGGTAGCTGACTGAGGTATGCTTATCAAAACTTCCAGGGGTTCCTCGGACGGCATGGTCAAAGTCACCTTCCTCTCAGCACCTACTATTATTCCGTTGAAACTTTACAACCCATTCATTCCCAAAAATGACATCTATCCCACTTGTTTCCAAAACTATAAGGTCAACAGAAAACTCTACCCTCCTTAAAGAAATTTTGATATTCAGACACATACTATCTACCTTCATTCTTCCTCCTGGTGAACTTGCTAACATGGTACACTCCATAGTTGTTACTGGTATTTTATGATGGCTCCCATATTGGACAGTAATAAATGAACGCGAGGCACTGGAATCAAAAAGGATCAAGGCAGGGTGCAAAATCTACGAAGAACGTACCTAGCATTACGTTGGGAGTTCCTAGCATAGCCTCGGCTGACACATAGTTCACTTGTCCATTTGTACTGCGCTGCTGGCCAGAAGCCGGAGTGGTGGAGCCTCCTCTTGGGTTTTGTTGCGGTGTATTTTTCTGCGAGCACTGCTGGGACCAATGACCGGTTCCTCCACACTTGAAACAATTGTTACTCCCTGACTGTACTGGCGTGCCGGCTTTCACAGGAGTGCTAATAGGGGTCTGATGATGCTGCGCTTGATTGTTGGAGTGCTGTACTTGACCATTGCCTTGTTGTCCAGTGCTCTGTGTAGGGTGGTTCTGGTAATAGGTTGATCCAGAGTACTTAGGTCGGGTGTTGTTGCTAGATTGTTGCGCCTTTTTCTTACGCTTCTTCTCCTCCATCTCGCGACGAGTATTTTCCGTCACAATGGCTCGGTCTATTAGATGCTGGCAGTTAGGGAAAGCGTGGTTCATGAGCTGGTATCTGAGTGGATCAACCAAGCCTTTAAGAAAGCGGTACTGCTTCTTGGGATCGGTATCAACTTCCTCCGGACAGTAGCGGGACAGCTGTAGGAATTTATCCCGATACTCACTGACAGACATAGCACCCTGAGTGAGTGCTAGAAACTCCTCTTTCTTCAATGACATCACACCAGCTGGAACGTGGTGTGCTCTGAATCTCTCTGTAAATTCTTGCCAGGTGATAGTGTTGGGGTTGTTATGAGCAAGGCGGTACGACTCCCACCATTGTTGGGCGGCACCCCGTAGTTGGTGAGGACCGTAGAGAACCTTCTCCTGATCTGTGCACTGAGCGACGTCCAACTCCCGCTCTATTGCGCGGAGCCAGTCTTCTGCATCCATGGGGTCGGCAGAATGAGTAAATACCGGTGGCTGTCCTTTCAGAAAATCCGCGCGTCTGTCACGCGGTCGCGGTGGCGGTGGCGGGGGTGGTTGCTGCTGCGCCTGGTGCATGGCTGCCACCGCTTGACCGAGAGCTTGTATCACCTGGGTCTGATTCATGATCAGTTGCTCCATAGTCATCGGCGGCGGTGGATTCGGGAGTCCTCCGTCTCCACGACCTCCTCTACCTCCACGACCACGACCACGACCACGTCCCGTACTCATCTGATTTGGCCAAACATATCATTAGCACTTATCCCAGGTCATAGTTCTCCTTCAACCTTTGTAACCAAGATAGATAAGATAAAGACCTAATCATAGATAAAGCAAGGCTTTTCCCAAACTAGCTATCTTTATTAAACCTTTTAAACATCCAACCAAAAGACTAAATTGTGGATATTACCCCACAACTTAAGCACTCATTACAAAGAACCAAATCATCCATATGACACCATCACAAGCAAACGTGCACACCTTTAAACGACCTAAGTCTATCCGATCTAACTAAACTAGACGATGCTAATGGACCCTATTACAATGGTAACTCTCCTAAGGATGCCGAATGTAGGTCCTTGCTGTTGGATCATTGTAACGGACCCTCTTCCTTGGTGGGTAGTAGACAGGGTTGAACAATGGCATGCTTGGTGTGATTTGAGCGCGCAATCTTGAAATTTCCAGCTTTGCCGTGCACAACTCCTCAGCAAGGGCATTGTAATCGGTGTTGAGCGCGACAAGGTAGTCGACAGTGGCTTCAAGGCGCGGGGTCTTCTCTGCGGTAGGAGTAACGATCCATGTGTCGAGTCCTCCAGGCTGACGGCGGGGAAGGTAACGCAGCGTACCCTCGGCTAACTGGCTGTGGCAAGAGTAGCACAGGGTCGCCAGGGCTTCCTGAGCTGCATCACTGATGGCGGTTTCATAGTTGTGGCGAAGGGCAGGGGCGTAGCTGAGGGCGATGTCCTGACGTGCTCCATACTCATCCAAAACGCTGATCTGTACTGCCATTGCCCACTCTTCTTGATAGATACGGTGACGATAGCGAGTTCCCGCATACGTGACCCATGCGTGGCCAAGTCGGAGCCTCACTAACGCTTCCCGCAACATCCGAGGAAACGGCAGTGGGTAGTCGAACCAACGGTGGACGCTCTCGTTCCAGCGATCTTCATTCTCGTTTTGTTGTCGTTGGGCTTGTCCTCTGTCTTGACCTTGAGCTGCGGCTTGGTCTTCTGGAACAGCAGGTGGCACTTCCGGCTGCACTTCAGGCTCTTCTGACTGCTCCTCATCTGATGAATCTGGCACTAGCTCTTCGGGGTCCTCCTCATCAATGTCGTTCAGGTCTTCCCACTCTTGTGGCGGAGGGGATGGTGGGGTTTGTGTTGGTAGCATGGTCTTGTCAAGTCTACCAATGCGTCCACCAACACGCATGCGAGCTCCACGCTTAAAGCTCGACATCTACAGGCCCACAACGGAAGAAACAGTTCTATTATGGGATAGATAAGTAGATATACAAAGTCATACTTGAAATAGACAAGCATAGATATCCAAAATAGCATATATTGCAAGTATTTGAAGGGAGAAAGCAAGAAAAGGTAAGTAAAATCCTTAAAAACGACCAGTTCTATTCTAGGCTTGCGTCCTACGGTCAGCACGGCTCTGATATCACTTCTGTCACACCCGGTTTTAGAAACAAAACCAAGTGCTAACCATGTATGTGCCAGGATCAGTTTAACCACATACACAGCATAAACAAAAGTAATAACACAACCAGTACTTTAACTTAAGAGTAATAACCAATATTACAGACCATAATGTCTTTATCGAAATCGAGTAACTTAGCGGAAGCGAAATAACTAAATGACAGCGGAAGATGACCAAAGCTCCACAGGCGACTGACGGATGGCACACCAGCCTAGAACTCGTCGTAGTCTTGGAACTCCTGATTAGGATTCATCACCTTTCCCTTCTGGATCTGAGCAGCGGTTGCAATGGATGCAACGTGGTATAAAATAAACAAGAATGAGTACATCCCGTACCCAGCAAGTATTCCGTTTAGGATAAAAGTGGACTGGCTTTATGGTGGACAGGCAATAGCAGTTGCTTTTAGTTGGTCAAGTTTTAGTTACTAGCAATGATTAGCATAACCCATCCCCTTATTATAAGGACAGTAAAGCATAATAAGTAAATAAGCATGAACCATAACCATAACCGTTGTTATCATCACCATCATTACCATGATCTCCATGAACCACTTTCTTTGAAAAACTCTAATCTGTGAGGGTCCAGGCCGCTCTTAACCGTGAGCACGGCTGATATATCAGTTTTAAACACTCTCGAGAGGTTGTACACTTTACCCACCAGTCGTGATTCCCATTTGCCTCGGGCTGTACGGGCCCTCAAACACTGACCTTTGGTGAGCCGGCAGGGTTTCACTACGAGACCTTTACAAATAATTCCTAGAGTTATGGCCCACTCGTTACAGGTTACTCCAGTTAACTAAAGATATGAGAGTTCCGTTCCAAAGGGAGACAGATAAAACTGCACCACGTTGGCAAAGGGCAAAGTCCCATATCCCCCAGACCCCTCATACGCCATGTTTCAGGAAAGTAAGCCAAAACTCTAGTTCATCTAATTAATCAGTCAAGGGTGTCCCATTCCACCTCTTGTGGTTGTACTGTTTTCCTGGGTGGTCGCTCAGCGAACCGATCCTTAGGGTGAAGCACTTGGACAAAACCAGCAAAAGATGCCCAAGTCTCCATGTTGCTAAAACCAAACTTTTATCATCAAGTTCATCATTAATTAAACCAGATTAGCAACATGAACATAAAGATGTTGAGCGATAGCATTAATCTACACATCACAGCCCATCCCAGGTTTCATAAGCGTATAAAGACATATGAGGCTAGTCATCCTTAATAGGAGCAATCAAATTGGGCTCTAGATTGTGTAATTAATATAAATAGGACATAGGTCAAAGAATACTTGCCTTCCTCAGCAAAAGCTTGCTTAGGAACTTCCCAAGATTGGTTGTCAGCAAACTCGGACGGAACGTCGGCTACACGTTGCACACATGCAATCAATGATCATTAATTGACTAAAACAGTACACCAAACATCATGAACAATGATTTAAAAGGTTTTAAATCTAATCTACGCATTATGACGATTCCGTAGGTTCAAGAATCGTTCAAATCGGAGTTAAAACGCAAAAGTTATGCATAAAATAATGAAAAGAGTTTAAAATAAAAGAGATTTGAAACTCCAGGGGCCAAACTGCAAAGATTTGGACCTAACCGTAACAAAACGGGACTGCGGGTTGATTTGCGAAAAGCGCAGGGGCTCTTTAGCAAAACTACGGCCGCTGACCGGTATTGACCCGATCACGCGCGTTGTGGGGCGTTGGATCTCGATCGGACGGATGGGAACAGATCGAGCGGTGAGGGGGAATCCCGGCGGCGGGGTTGACCGGCGGCGGTCACCGCGCGCGGCGGAGCTCGTCGGAGGAACGCGATTCCGCGGCTCCGGTGGCCTAGAGCTAGCGGGGCGAGGTGCGTGAGCGAGCGGGTGGTCGCGCGAAGTGGGCGGAGCGGCTCGGGTGGCGGCGCGCGGGCTGTTGGCGGCTGGCCACGGGCGGAGTAGAGACGGAGCTCCGGCGAGCAATTGCCGGGGCAGCGGGGCTCGATTGAGGACGAGGGTAGGCTAGATAGGTTCCTCACCTCGGGGCGAAGCTCCTGGTGTAGGTGTAGTCGACGGGGAGGCGGCGACGGCGTGCGGCGACGTGCGGCGGGGACGGGGCGGTCCTGCGTGCACGGGTGACGGCGAGATTGAGCTCAAATCGATGAACGGCGACGAGATAGAGGTCAAAAGTGAGCGTTTAGATGTTCTATCTTACCTGGAAGGTAATAAGCTTGGTCTCGTCGTCAATGGCGGCGCGTAGATGCGAAAACCGAAAGCGAACTTGGCGGCGCGGTGGCGAACTCGTGCGCGGGCTAGAGGTCAAGGGCGGCTAGGGCTTAGGGCTTTGGTGCCTTTGGGTGCTGGGGCCGGCGGCTTTTATAGCCCGAAAGCTGAAGCTTGCGGGAGGGGTCAAGGGAAGGCGGTGCGCGGCGTGTCCGACTCGAGTTGGACTCGGGTCCGCGTTCGCGGCCGCGTCGCCCACGGCGTGCGCAAGCTAGGGGAAGGAAAGGTGCGGCGCGAACAAGGAAAGGGGGGCACGGATGAGGGCATGGGGAGGTGGCGAAGCCGCGAGGTTTGGAAGGGAGGAGATGGAGTCCGGCTCGGCCGGGCGGCGAGTCCGCTCCGGACTCTGCCCGTCGGCGCGCAGAGAAAGGAAAGGGAAGAGGGAGGGGAGAGGAAGGCGGGGCGCGGTCGCGTGATCCTCGGGCGACACCGGATACGGCGGGCGCGAGACGTGGAGCCTAGGCCGCGGCGAGGCTCGAGCGTGAGCTCGCTGTCCGGGCGGAGCGGTGAAGCTTCCCTCCGGGCAAGCGGACGGCAGCGAGAGGAAGAAGGAGGCGCGGCCGGGCTGGCTGGGCCTCTATGGCTGCTGGGCCGCGGCTGGGCCGGCGCCAAGGGAAAGAAGAAGGAGGGGTGGCAGCTGGGCCGACGGCGGGAGTGGGCCGAAAGAGAGGAAAAGAGGGGAAGGAGGAAAAATGAACTTTTTCTGAATTGCTTAGGAATTTGAGAAATTTTGGTGAAATTTAAATGGGTTTGGAAACAAACTGAACCACAACAAATCACTCAACAAAATATGCAGCAGCATGTATGCACAAACATGTGGTTCCTAAGATTTATTTTAGTTGATTAATATTTGAAATAATCAAAATATTATGGTGTCATGTATAAATAAATCAAACTCTAAGCAAAATTACATTAGTTTATGAAAAGATTTTTCATGTAGCAAAATTTAGGGTGTTACAACATGTCACCCGTTGCATGTATTGTTGGTTGCACCATAGGATACCTAAAAAGTTCAGTACATCACTTTCATCACGCAGTGATACGCGAAAGTTGGGTGCTCCTCCAATCACCGTAAGAAACCCAATAAAATTAGTCGGCCAAAAACCCACAAATTTAGGCACATACCCACGAAATTAGCCTAAATTTGTCGGCCGATCGTCAAATTTATGCGTCGAACTTAACTCGACGAAGTTATACAAATAAATTCGTCGGGGCCATGAAATTTCTATAATTTCGTCAGTTTTGCGGTGGCCGACGAACTTAATTGGGTGCGACCACTAAATTCGTCGGGTCTATGTACCGATGAAGTTAATGGTGTCTAAGTTCGTCGGTTGCGCCACTCGACGAATTTAACTGGCCCGCTAGCTTTAGAAAAATGATAGAAAATATGATAATTCACAGAAATTTCAAAAAAACATAGGAAAATAGTACAACATGGGATAAATCACAGGAAAATAGTTCAACATCATTGAGTTCATTGCTTTACTTCATTGTCAGTACAACATTAGAAAATCACAGAAAAATAGTACAACAAAAATCTCAGGTTGAGGAAAATCCACGGCGGCCCCGAGTTGCCGGGCGTGCTGCCGCCGCCTCAGCTGTGGTGGCCATAGATGAGGAGTTGGGAGGGCGCCGTGGTGGCAGCCGTCGACGACGCAGGGGAGGCGGCTTCACGGCGGCGGCAGTCAACGGCGCGGGGGAGGCGGCTCAGCGACCACTACTACAGAAGTGGCTAGCAGCAATGCTGCCCTTGGAAGATTAGGAACGGTTGAGAAAGATACCCGCGCCTGCTATACTCAGAGTAGGCCCGAGCTTGTCCACCGTTCCTAGTACAGGATTATTAGGAACGGTTGAAAACATGCACCGCCCCTACAAATAGTAGGAACGGACTATGCTACCAGTCGTTTCTGCTAAGTGGATTAGCAGAAACGGCTGATAGCACCGACCGCTCCTGCTATGTGTGGAGCGGTGTTGTTATGAGCCGTTTCTGCTAAGCCCCTTAGCAGGAACGATTGGAAACATGGACTGTTCCTGCTATTTGCAGGGGCGGTGCAAATTTTTAACCATTCCTGCTAATTGACTTAGCAGAAACGGATCACACTTTGAGCCGCCTCTCCTAATTCCTCCCCAAAAAATACATTTTTGCTATAATTTTTTCCTGTAATAAATCGTGAAAAATGCAATTAAACTCGTAAAATATTATAGTTTCTATGGAAAATTGCAAATAAGGTATCTAGACGAACAAACATAGTATACGAGGGTAACCTCGGGTCCACGTGTGAATCTGATGAAGCAAACTAGTGATCACGTTGAAATTTGAATGGTGAGAGTGACTTCACACGTAACCCGCACAAAGAGTGGAAGACGTATAAAAGAAACGCCGGCATCTCGTGGAGTTTCTTTTCCAAACTAATTTGAGGATGCTACGTGTACATATGTTGCCCCTCCGCCAAATATTGTGAATTTTTGAGGCTATCTGTGCATTATTAGTTTTTTTTCTGTGGCAAATCATGGAAAATGTAATTAAACTCATGAAATATTATAGTTTTCACAGAAAATTGCAAATAAGGTACCTAGACCAATAAACATACTGTATAAGGGTAACCTCAAGTCCTCGCGTGAATCCGATAAAGCAAACTATTGATCTTGTTGAAAGTTGGATGGTGAGGTTGACTTCATACATAATGCACACAAGGTGTGAAAGACGTATGAAAGAAATGCCGACATCTTGTGGAGTTTTTTATCCAAATTATTTTGAGGATGCTAAGTGGACATATGCTGCTCCTCCCCAAATATCGTGAATTTTTTAGGCTATCTATGTATTATTAGTTTTTTCCACGGTAAATCACCAAAAATGCAATTAAACTCATAAAATATTCTAGTTTTCATAGAAAAATGTAAATAAGGTACCTAGACCAATAAACATACTATACAAAGGTACCTATAAAAGCAAATGTATGATATGTGAAAAAAAAGATAAAAATAAATGTAAAATGTGGGTTTGTGCAATGTATTTTATTTGAAATGAAAATTACAAAAGAAACATGTTGTGTTCCAACTAAATTTATAGTAGGAACGGTGGATAAGGTCCACTGTTCCTGCTAAACCTATAGTAGGAACGATGGATAATGTTCACCGTTACTACTAAAGTTTTCACCCATATAAGCACGGGCGCGGGCGTAGGAAAGACGAAAAGTTCTAATAAGTCTAGCTGAAATTTTCAGCCCGCGCCATTTCCGCGGTTGTCCGCGCCGACCGCTGCTGAGATTGAGTACCGCCGCTGTTCTTCATCCTCAACAACAACTCCAGCGCACGCCTTCGTCCCTCCTCTCGATCCTCCTCGAGCGTCGCCGCGTCCCCTGTCACCGGGCGTCCACGTACGTAAGACTGCACCACCGTCTCCCTTTCTTTATTTTTTTTCCTTCTACTGAGTATTGAGTTCTATACCTTCTTATTTTTCTTCTCCAACTTGAGCTCTCTCATGCAGTATGGTGTGTCCAAGATGCAGCAACAGCTAGGTGGCCAATATGCACCAGCAGCCAGCGCGCGGGTAATTCTGCATCACGCACGTGCATGGCCAGCACCACGCGTCGGCACTACATGTCGGCAACGCAGGGCGGCCGGCACTTCACGTTGGCAACCACGGCGGCCGGTGAAACGGTGAGCTGAGCGCGGCGGCCAGCACGGCATGGTGCTACTGCCGATGTTTTTTTTATATTTTTTATTCATTAGGAGGAACGGTTGGAATAGTCCACCATTCCTACTATAACCGTTCCTGCTACGGCTGAACACATGGACCGTTCCTGCTATGGTATAGAAGGAACGGTTTTGAAATTGTTCCTACTGACATAAGATAGCAGAAACACTACCGTAGAAAAGTTTTTCTGCCACCGTTCTTAAAGAGGGTTCTTGCACCGTTCCTACTAGCCACTTTTGAACTAGTGGACGGCGGCCGTCGACGCCAAAGGGGAGGCGGCTCCGCGGCGGCGGCCATCGACGCCGCATGGGAGGCGGCCCACGGCGGGCAGGGGAGGTGGCTCCACGGCGGGCAGGGGAGGTGGCTCCGCGGCGGCGAGTGGCCACGCCTCCATGGAGCCCGGGGAGGGGCCGCGGCGATGCGGCTCCATGGCGGGGAGGGGAGGCAGCCAGGGGCGGACCTGCCACTAGGGCCACTAGGGCCATGGCCCTAGTCTTAGTCCTTGTTGCACTGTATTGTCCATTTTTTGGTTTTCACATTCGGCATAAAATATCCCTACACATCCTACACGACGTGCATTGATGATCTTGGTTTGCCTTCTTCAAGGCATGCTTGATCCTTGCTTGTTTGCCACCAAGGTATTCAAGTAGGGGAGCATGGAGAGCGTCCTAAGCTCTACCCACCAATGCAAGCTTGTGTGGGCTGCTTGAACTATGGTGGCGTGCTCTGTATCTTTTGAGGTAGGAAGAGAAAATGGTTCAGAGCTCTCTGATCAGCAACTAGCAACCACTTGCTGGACACTAGAAAAGGCAACTAACATTTGGATGATAATATCACTCTAGTTTGTGCGATTCAATTTAAGATTGAACCATAATGGCTAATTTTATATTACTAGACTCACATTGGCAATTTAATGAGGGCTACGTGTGGTTTATAGGGCTGCACATTAAAATTCTAAAACTGACCAATAATTTTAAAATTTTGACAATTTTAATAAACTAGTTGTCTTAGAAAACAACATGTTGCCGTACCATATATGTGTGGCATATGTGTTATGCATCGAGTTAAATTAAAACTTGGCCCTAGTCTCAGAAAAATCCTAGGTCCGCCATTGGAGGCTGCTCCACGGCGAGGCGTCTCCATGGTGGGGAGGGGAGGCAGTTCCGCGGCGGGAAGGGGCCATAGTTCCGCAGCAGGAAAGGGGCCGCGGTTCTACGGCGGGGAGGCAGTGGAGGCAGGCAGGAGCCGCGGCCTACCCAGATGGCGGCGCGGGCCGGTGGCACACGGAGACAGCGGTCGCTGCTAGCGCGGGACGGCGCGGCGAGCCGATTGGAGGAGCGGGGAAGAAAACCGGTGGGAGAAGCGGAGAATCTGGATCTGGATCTAGATCTGGGGAAAGCCTGGTGGGTTATGTACCTGTTTAAGTTCGTCGGTCTCCTTTAACTTGGCCGACGTAGTTAATCTAATTTCGTCGGTATGAAGCGGCCAACGAAGTTAATAAAATTTCAAAAAATTTTGGCGGCTAGATATTCGTCAGACACGGTAGAGTCGACGAATTTATTTAAATTCATCGGGTGCGCACAGAAACCAACAAATTTATTATAATTTAGTCGGACGATCTGGAACCGACGAACTTAATCACCGTTCGTGGGCTGACCTGTACCTGACGAAATTAAAAAAACCGACGAACTTCCTCTCGTTTCTTGCAGTGAATGCCAGTCTTGCTAGATATGAAGCAGATTAAAAGGACGTTGTATGGACTCAAGGTGGCCAAGATGAGCTTGTGACATGCAGGTGAACTGCGAGCAGGAGGTGGATCGATCAGGTGTCAGCATTAAGAGTTCACACCTGCACACTGCAGCCGCATGCAGCACAACAAACACAGCTTTGATCGATGGAGGTGTGGGTTAGTTATGCTAGGGGAGAGAGAACGTCATTAAAACAAGGCGTGCATGCATGCATGATTATATATTTTCCTCACGTATATATGTATATATTGCTTCCTAAATCAATGTAGGGTGGTGTACGATTAATACAAGAGAAGTCGTTGTAGTCCTAATATAATATGATTAAGACCGCAAACAAGCAACCCAGCGGCAGAGACGACTGCAACAGGCGAAGGGATGATCCGGCGGCGGGGAGGTGCAAGGCGAGGACGTGCCGAAGCGACACGCGGGCAAGGCCGGGGCGGATCCGGCGGCCCGGCGGCACGAGGGCGAGGCCAGGGTAGATCCGGCGGCGGCGCGGCGCGAGGGGAAGGTTGGGGTGGATCCGGCGGCGCGCGCGAGGGGCCGGCCGAGGCGGCGCCGTGTGCAGGGAGGGAGCGGCACCGAGTGCGGGGAGGGAGCGGCGGGCACGCGCGGCGAGCTGGCGCGGGGCGGAGGTGGCGAGGAGCGGGGAGGGAGCGGTACTCGCTGTGTGCCTGCCTGTGTGGGATTGTGGGGGTGGGGGTCGGCCGGTGGATGTGGATAGGGTTGGCCGCGAATTTTCGGCAGTCTTTCCATGCCACCGAAAATAAAGAGGTTATTTTCGGCATCTGCGGTAGACCGCCGAAAACTATAAATTAATTTTCGACGGTTTGGTTTGGCCGCCGAAACCAAACCGCCGAAAATTTGCTTATAATTTTCGGCGGTGGTCTGTGGCCACCGAAAATAAAATAAACCGCCGAAAGTTTTCATGTTTTTTTGTAGTGAAGGCCAAAGGGCCTGTAGGCTAGTGGTTGCAGCAGTTCGAGCGGCACATGAGGTCCTAGGTTCGATTCCTAGTAAGACGAATTATTTCAGAATTTATTAACGGTATTATTTTTCAGTGGTAGGTGACGTCCCCGTTAACAGCGAGGCGCCTATGGTGACTTCGTGAATCTCAAGATAGCCGGCTCTTTTCACAGTTCTTTGGAGGTGCTCATAGGGGTAGGCTGTATGGGCGTAGGGTGAGTGTACGTGCGTGTTTGCCTTGTATTGTGTAACAAGGATGAACATCTGTGCCTTGAGGTTTGTGCAAACTCTTTTTTCTCCTCAAAGTCGCCCGATACGTACCACGCCACGCATGTAGGCATCAGCAATCCGCGGCGGCAAGGCAGCATCGAGCATGGAAATGCGGAAGCTGCCTGCATCAATCGGGAATATGGGTGCAACAGACCGAGCAATGCACATACAGATCGTATCGGTGAATGTTATTAGCATCCAGCAAACTAAGTGGAGCTGAGGGTTGACCAGGACGCTAATCTCACAAACCTCAACGGCCGGCCTCGTAGGTGTGAGAATTGCGTTCGTGAAAAACGCAGGTAAATTTGATGTCAAAATAATCAAACGACCTATAAATTGGTTCAGATGGAGTGCCTTTTTTATGTTACTTCTCGGTTCTCGCTTTGCTCTTCCTCCACTGGATCCTTCCTCTGCCATCTAGCACCTACACTACGCCTATATATAGTCTCATGGTACGCCGGTGCTCAAATTATATTGTACACGGCTGAGAAAAACATGGGTTGTAAATGATTTTTGCGCATGGTGGTTGAAGAACTAAATTCATTCGCTGGGTTAGTCCTTACATATAGCACTACATCTTTTCTTTAAATAGCGATCTTTTCAAAGTGTTTTGTGAGCAACGAGGGAATGGTATAGAAGAGGGGGGAGAAAAGAGAATGTTGACCGTTATTGGTGGGTCGCTCATATATATTCGCGCAGGAATGGGATGCAGCGGGAATTCATGGGGTGATGTAGGAAAAAGATTATCTGCACACAGGATGTACAGCACCGGCCATGCAGCCCTGCTGAATCGAGCTGGCTGTTCTTTTTCGTGCTTCCTCTAGAGATGAAAGCAGTCTGTGCAGTGGTTCGAAGCCAGCTTGGGGCGCTCCCCTCACCACTAGCGCATGTTCATGTGATGGTGGCGAGTCGTTGAGCTGTGTTACTTGGCATTAGTCCGGGAAACCCGTGAGCAGCTACAGCCGATCCAAGTGTACAGCGATCATCTCCTGCTCTTACTGTTCCAATGTCTACTAGGTCTCTCTGGGTTTGTCTTGCAAAATCCGTTGGTTCCTCTCAAGCCAAATATTCTACTTCCACCAGAAGTGAATTATCAGTCCATCAGGACATATTGGCTTTGACTATGGGCGAAATTACAGCGTAGTGAAGATCTTCTGGAGATTAGTACAAGCTTGTCAATCCTTGTAGATTTCGGCTATATTTTTCGCCTCCCATGGATGGCCATTTGTGTTAAGAACAGAGTAACCTTGTTTGGTTTTAAAGTCAACTTGTGTGCTTCTTGAAGTTGTAATTTTTTGGTACGACTCTCTCTCTCTATTGAGAGGGTTGAAGCCCGAACTTATTTCCATTATGTAAAAAAAAATAGAATGTCTTTCTTGATCTGTTTATCACAATGAGACCTCATTCTTCCCACCAAGTACAAAGCTATCATATATTTTCTCTAGAAGTAGTCTATGGGTGGATTGTTTTGCTGATTAGTTACTTTTTCTGAATGAAGAATGGGCCGGTGATCACTATATTTTGTTACAAGTAGAGTGGAAGATCCATGGTCCTTCATAACATGATAATCAAGGTAGGCGCTGGTCGCCAAAACAATTAATACGATAAGTGTGGTAGTAGTGGTCAGGCGTGGTTGCACTAGGCCATGAATGCCCTCATGATAGCAATGCATGATGACACGAACTGACTCGATCGCTAGGCACATTGCTGTAGCTTTTTTGCGCTGGCCTCACGCACATCGTCACTTCAGATAGTGCATAGAATTTTACCTGGCATCAGTAATACTTGTACTATGAAATAAGGAGGTTTAGGTTATGTGAGGAATGCCAAACTACGTACGAATGTTTTGTGTGGGTTATTCAGATGCCCATCGGTTATTTTCAGCTTCGCTATAGCTAGGAGAAGAAAACATGATGATCAATGCAGCAATCATATATACTTATAGCGCGCGTTGCTGCTGAAATTTTATAACATTAAATACAATATGATTCATAGATTAAGAAATATTAGATAAAATATTAATATCATAAAAAGAAATATTCTCCATGCATTGCTGTAGCAACTGCACATACAACACGAAAACGCATTGCATGCATAAAGCCACAGAAAATCAATGGAATGTTTAAATGGAGGTCTCAGTGGACGGTGACATGAACGATGATGTGGCTTCACGCATGTTAAAAGAAATAGGTATTGAGGTTCTTCATATATAAGTGACGCCATCGTTGGACTGGTTGGGCGGGAATTACAGCATGCGAGCTTAATTAGTGTGCTTTACCTACCGATTTTACTCGGTCGATCACATGCAACCCACGGCATTAACCTATCCACTAGCTAGCTTCATTCTCATCATCCTCCAGCTAGCAGTGATGGCATCTGGCAGGATGGATCGGAGTACATATTTCCAAAATATTGCATATTAGTATTAATTTCTCGGGGGCTCTTAGCTTCCACCTAGGTGGACAGAAGACCAACGTCCACCCACCCGATTAAATTTACAGCACGCATTTTTACGGGCCCAATTTGGAAATCGCAATTCCATCATCTTCCAGCACAGGAGTACGTGATGCCCAACCCGATATCGCACGATGACCTTAAATATCAAATGGATTGGAGGCGGGCACGTCTCTCAATATTATCTCAGCATCATCGTCGCTATATATGCCGATCACGACAGCGAGACATAACACAATCACTCAATGACTCAATCGGCCATGCATTCCATGACGAATAACCGGTGCGCGGTGTAGAAAATTATGTGGCCAAATTAGAGCTGTGTGCACACCAATGCCTATATTGGGTCCCTAGACGTGATTGTGAGGGGCGGAGACGACGTTGAAAAAACCATACATGCATGACGAGCAACGTCAGTGGGTCATCATCAGATCAGGTTGGTTGCTAGGAGTGAGATGCAACAGGAACTTAGGTCTAAGGGATTCCAGCTTGTGTAGATCGATGCATGTCCCATCTGCTTCAACCTTGTTCGCTTGGATGAGGATTGGAGGGGATTATTAAATTAATTCCTCTATAGTAGTCAATGTTTTACCACTGTAAAACATATAGAGAAATTATAGTCAAAGTGCATCATATTTAATGGGTTAAAAATTATATAGTGTGTATGTGGATATTGTGTTCGAAAATAAACAAATGAGATGCACAAATTTATCAATAAAAAAAGTTGTAATGTTTATGCATCTTTAAAATACTTGCAAGCCTGTTTTCTTTGCATCGGCATACATGTTCATGCAAGCCCCTAAAACTGCTAGCACATGCAGGAGAATAGTGGGTTGATTGAATAATCTTACTATTACTAATTGAAGGTTACCAAAGAAGCATGAATTACGAAGCGCGCTGGAATAAAGATAAATCTTAGAAATTCTCACAATAATAAAAACATCTGACCATCAATTGGCAGACTAGACTATTAATAGCCATTAGATCTGTTTTCAAAGTAATTACCCACCTCTGCCATTATTAAAGGTTTTGAGTTTAATTCTCACCGAAAGCAAATTCCTTCTTTTTTTATGCAGATTTTCCCATTTTTAAGCAATTAGATCTATTTTCAAGGTAATTACCCACCGCTGCCATTATGAAAGGTTTTGAATTTAATTCTCACCGAAAGCAAATTTTTTTCTTTTTTTGGCAGATTTTTTTCCTACTTAAATATTTGCCCTACTAAATGATCCCGTAATTTCTTTTAATAAAGATGCTAGAAACATTTCTATAAAATAGATATATTGTGCCTAATTTTGCTATTACTAATTAGATATTTCTTTTGGAGCATCCGTATTAATCCTTAAAAGATGCGCTAAAAAAACAAAATCATAGAAATTATCACAAACATTCGATCATCAATTAGCAGATTGGAATCTTAATAGCCATTAGATTTGTTTTCTATGAAACTACCCCACCTCTGCCATTATGAAAATAATATTAAGTAACATCAAAAACTACATATTAGTTCCACATTGCCATTATGAAAGAAAATATGAAATAACACCCGAAATTTATACCTAAATGCTCACATTTGCTATTATGATAGATAATATATACCAGATAACCATTCTAACTTATATCTAAATTGTTCACCTTTGTTATTATGACCGATAGTATAATAAAATAAACCCTCAAATTTATATTAAAATTACCTACTTTTGCGATCGTATCAAAGATTACATAATATTCGAGCATATATCTAAAGTAGCAAGATATGTTATTATAAAAATCTAAATATAAAAATAGATCTATATATGTTGTACTGTAACACATAATATATATATTAAGACTCTAACCCGTGCGAGAGCACAGGTTGATCGACTAGTACAAGCTAGTTTGTTTTGCTTTTGAATGCCTTCGTCCATCCCATCCACTGGCACGGAGAGCAATTATTTCCTTGTGTTTTTCTTTTATTTGCTCTTGAGTAACTAAGAATTGAAGATCAATTATTATTGGACACCTGTGCTGGTACGGTGGGTGACGAGCTCACGTCGCTCAGTCACCGTGCAAGTGCAACTACATCGCAATACTTGGGTACATACATATAGCTACAGCTTCTCATGCAATAGTGATCAGCACGCAACAAAGGGATGGGAGTAGTAGAGAAGACGGTGGCGAGAAACGTTTGCGGGTTGTCATGCCTGTTCGGATCGGAGTGGGATGCAACGGGATTTTACTTTTACCTCTAATTAACAAGATTACATGTTCCTAAAGGCGTTATGGCTGCATACGTTTTGCTCCATATACGGCCTGTACCAAGTCATGAGGCTGTGTCATGCACGCTCCCAGTCGGATGGTGTGTGCTGGCGGCGACGTGCACTGAGGATGAGTGTGCATGCAACCAACATGTGCTCGGTTGCCTGTGTTTACCGAGAGGCGCTTGCTCTGCTCAGCACCTAGCAACGCTGGCTCTCGCGACATTCAGGGATTCAGAGCGAGCTACCACAGCGCGCATTTCCTTCCCCCGGTTCGGTATCTGCTTTACCACCATCTTCTGCTTCCATGTCACATGTGCGTGTTTTCCTTTTCGGCCAGATTTCATTTCCACTTTTTATATCTGTGTGGTGCGTGTGTGCTTTTGGCCTCCTATGTTTATGCATTTCCATCTGTCCAATAATTGCATAATAAGTTATGTATGAATCCTAGAAACTTTTAGCTGTATATAAAAAAACTTTATTTCTAAAATGTAAAAACTATTAGATTACATATTTTTAAACTTTATACACATGTCTCAATCAAAACTGACCTTTCAAGGTACATATCTAAATATATGTAACCATAATTAAAAAAACACTTCACATTATATAGTGTGAGTGTAACAAATACGGAGTCAAAAGATAAATAAAAGGGAATGTAAAGATGGTCACAGAAATTTAAGAAATGGAAACCGCACAAGATAGGCCGCGAGTGTACAGAAACAACAGCACATGGGGCCCTACCAACGTTCTGGCGCTGCTGTCTCATAGTGGTGGATCTCGGATTTAGAACTAGACTGTGCTCATTTTCTATTGAATGCTTTTTAGTTAAAAAATGATTAGCCGGTGACAAATATTCAAGAACGGATCGTAGGTAGTTTTTATTTATATTTATAATAAAAATATACCTAATTTAAATATTTTTACAGGACTATACACTGTGGGCTTAAAAAAAGTGCGAATGCCTCAGAGAAATTGTGGTAGATTCAAGCGTTATGTAGATGGCGTTTGATTTTGAGGACGGAAGCCCAAAATAAAGACTGATTTTGGGACCCCTAAAGAGAGCGCACTCCAGAGCAATGCGCGAGCAAAATATTTTGGATTCATAATAATATTGGAAAGGAAAGTGCAGTTGGTCATCTGCGTTTGGGCATAGCACAATCGATCACTACTAACGAAGATGTGGTCTGAAGCAGCCGAATGGGAAAAAAGAGATAGGAACATCGGACTCATTTGGCACAGAACGAAAAACACTCCGCCTAGCTATGAGATTCCTGCAGCACTCTACGCTGCACTCTGTCATGCATTGCGGTCCTGCATGTGCTTGGGAAACGCCATGATCAGCTTTAGGGATTCCTGTTGCATCTCACGCCCAATTGTTTCCCCAGCCTTCTTTGTTTCTTTCAGCCTCACATCTTTTGGTAGCCACAGAACTGCTCTTTATAAATTTATCTATTAGTGACAGCATACCGAGGAGCTAGATATTTATAGGTACGTATGATATGAAGTGGTCGCAGAAGGTGACCAAGTAGCTTTAGTTCTTCACCAACCTAGCTTGAATTTTTTCTTACAAAAATAATAGAAGTATAGAACGAATCCGACTTCGGCCCTCCAATAAAGGCTTCAGACCAACCAAGCTTGGATACGGTCACCAATATAATTGTTCTAAATTACACGAACTAGTCCATCAATCCAACTACGGCCCTCCAGTATAGATTTAATTCTTAGTAATATTAGAGATAATTATTTTAATTATATGTAAATTTATGGATTATTAGAATTTATTTTTCATAATGGTATATTGGGTAATTTATATACAGATTTAGGGCTTATTTTATTTCATTTTTTATAATGGTGTGGTGAGTCATTTATATTCAAATTTAAGAGTTATTTAATTTAGTTTTTTAATGGCATGACAGGTAACTTTTATATGCAACATTAGGTCGTTACTTTAATTCTTATTCATAATGGCATAGTGGGTAATTTTCATATAAATTTAAGGGGTTATTTTATCTCATATTTCATAATGCCATGGTGGGTAATTTTTATATAAATTAAATGGGTTACTTTATCTCATTTTTCGTAATGGCATGGTGGGTAATTGTTTTTTGAAAATATAATAAAATTAATGGCTATTATTATTAGAGCTATATGATAGACGGCCAGATGTTTCTGATTTTTTTTCTGAATTTTTAGGATTTATCTTTTTTCCTAGAGGGTCTAGTATCTTTCGATATTGGGTAATTGTATATGCAGATTTAGACTGATTTTCATTTATCTTTTATAATGGCATGGTGAGCAATTTATATGCAAATTTAGATGGTTATTTAATGCATATTTTATAATGGCAAGAAGGGTAATTTTTATGCAAATTTAGAGAGTTATATTAATTTATACTTTATAACGGTATGGTGGGTAATTTTTATATAAATTTATGGGATTATTTTATTTGATCTTTCATAATTGCATGGTGACTAAGTTTTTAGAAAATGCAATAGATCTAATGGCTACTACTATTAGAGCTACGTGATGGACGGCCAGATGTTTCTGATTTTTATGAAAAATTATAGGATTTATAACATATACCATCCTACCAACTAAGTGTGCTTTATATATAGTTCGATACAATACGTGCACGGTGCACCCGCAAATGTACCTAGAAGAATGCATATGAATGGTACTTACCACTGTGTTGTATGCCGCACGCTTGCTTGTATGAAATAAGCAACAATATAATATAACTGTATATATGGTTGCAATGCACATGTGCCTTTACCTAAAAATGAGGACTGATTGACACTATGAACTGGTTCCTTCGATTGAGTTGGTTTTTGGAAGCATGCATGATCTTGCATTGTAACAAACCAGAGGTGAAGTGATGTAACAATCTGGTTCCCAATCTTCCGATGAAGGTTGGAAATAACTCGATTTGCTAAGGAGTCTTTAATTAAAGTAAGATTATGCACAAAATATCTGTTTTCTAAAAAAATTTTCAGCATCTTTATGAAAAAAGTTACAACAATCCCTTGTTAGTCAAATTTGAATAGGAAGGGAAGTCCCTTCAAAACCCCGGCAACCGAACAAGCCCTATGAGGACATTTAGTATGGTAAATTTGTAAATGGAGAAAAATCAAACAAAAAATAGAGGGTAAATTATAAAATAGGAAAAATCTGCCAAAATATAAAAAATTTATAATGGCAGAGGTGAGTAATTACGAAAATTGATCTAATGGCTATTAATATTCCAATCTGCAAGTTGATGTCGAATGTTTCTAAATATTGTGAAAATTTTAGGATTTTATCTTTTTTATCAGCGCATCTCGTGAGAATTAACGTGGAGGCTCCAAAAAAAACTCCAATTAGTAATATTAAGATTAAGAAGCCTAAAATGTGAGTCAACAACTGTCTTCTCTGCATGCTAGAGAGGGCAAATCTTCCAACTTATACTATTACTTGATATCACGTGTAATTATGCTATACTAGCATAGATGTACGTGCAACATGCACGTGTTGTGAGATAATTAAGCAGACAATAGGAAGAAAAAAATGGAAAATAGAATTAAAAGAAAGAAGTCATGATTGATTAGCACTATTTTTTCCTCATTAAAACCAAGAGAAGAAAAGTAACAGGTGGGTATGGGAATAAAATGAGTTGAGAAATAAAGAGAAAAAGTGGATGAAACATTTTGCATTTATGGGTTTTGAGCTTTTCCATCTCTTTCTAACTTTTTTAAAACTGCACAGTGGGGTCAGAACGAGGGGTATACCTATACCTTTGTAGGTAAAAAAGAATTTTAGAAAACTCGTTCTTTTACGGTGTAGATATATCACGTGAAAACATGAATACTTATGCATCATTATTTTGGTATATGATAAACGCCTCTGCCGTAGTGGGAGCACATTGATCGTCCTTGGACTCTGAATTCATGTTGCACATAGCACTCACACGTACGAAGATCCACGAGGGGGTCCATGATCAGGAGCAGAGCCTGCAATATCGCAGGGCCAGTGAATGATTGAAACAAGTTTTTTATTACGGCGGCGCTCGATCTCAGACACATCAATCCAATTTCCGGCGATGCATGGGAAGAAGAAAAAATATATATTTAAGCAAACCACTTTTGATAACTTACGTACGGTCACGCCAAGAAGGTTTCTCACGTATGTTCTTCACTTACCGGCACGGCCCGTCAAGACCTCGGGCTGGCTGGCCATCAAGACCCCCTGCTGCCCGGCTGGGCATCAAGACGCTGGCCGGCACCATTATTCATGCATTGCTACAGGAAAATGTGACGTGAGTGCATCCGCGTTTGACGGCTCCTCCATCCGCCGCCAAATGTGACAACTTTTTCAGCACGTTTTTCTTTAAGGTAAAAATGTTGAAACTTACAGCACCAAAGAAAGAACACAGGGTATCTAAGATCGTATCTGCTGGAGGCTCAATGCCTCTGGAACATACTCGGCAGCCTCTGCATACATAATTCAATTTCTGGGTCACACGACACTCATCTTTAAAGCTCTTATTTGGAAGCCATGGGCCCCTCCAAGTGCAAAGTTTTCGCTTGGTTCATTATTCGTAATCGGGTTTGGACCTCGGATAGGTTGGCAACCCGCATGTGGCCTCACAACCCGGTTTGCCTGCTGTGCAGGCGACATCCAGAGACAGCTCATCATGTAATCATCGATTGTCGCTACTCGAGGAGAATTTGGGAGGCCATAGCGTGTTGGCTTTCCATTGCCCCCCTAGATCCTGCCTCTTGGCCAGCCTTGGTTTCAGTCAAACATTGGTGGCTCATGGTAGGCTCTGCTGCAGTACCGAAAAGAGGGACGCGATCCCTTCTTCTTTTGGTTGTTTGGCAAATTTGGTTGGAGAGAAATGTCTGCATTTTTCAAAGGAAAGAGAGGTCGGTGCCAGATTAGCTTGTAGCTATTAAGGTGGAAGCAAGATTGTGAGGTCTTGCAGGTGCTAGGCACCGTTTTGCGCTCGTGCCATTTTCTGTAAATTCCTAATTCCGTTGTAACTTTGTTTTGAAGGCCTTTCAGGGCTCCCAAGTGAACTCTTTGTTTTTTTAATAGAAACGGGCACACTCTCGTGCCGTTCGTTCAAGAAAAATGAACGAAGTTGAAAACCTCCGGTGACCTAAGAAAGAACAAAGAAACATGACAAGGATAGGGGAAACACCACCGCCACCAGTCTCACAGCTGAAGAGGACTACCCAGCTACACAAACAGAACCAACTACAAAAAGAGCAAGATAGCATCGAGTGACCAAACTCAAGGAGGTAGAGACCATGGCAGAAGGAACTATGGTTGAAACTGCCGGTGCGCTTAGCCCTCATCGCTGGTCACCCTAAAAATTCCCGCTGCATCCCACTCTCTACATGGCTAGTCTCTACAAACTCTAACGACCCAGCGATAGCTAGCGAATGAAATCTCTCATCTCCTCTCGATCTCTTCTCTACCATTCTAGAAGCTAACTGAGCACCGCAAGAAGGTAGGCTATTTAAGGGCAAGGTGTAGCTATATGTCCTAACTCACTAAATGTACTTCTTTACCTACCAGGAGGATGCTAAACATTCGAGAACAGATATATTATGAAGCAGACGGCGTATGTAGAGTGTGCTTATGGGCTTGCCTTATCCACGGCACACTGGAGCAGACGGCGGTTTTCTGTTTATATATTCTTTTGAAAATTTTATTTACAAAAATATATTCCAACAATTCGAATATTTATGAGACTACACCCTGTATTCACCTATATAGTTACCCCATACAGGTGCAGTCTTATTTTACTTCACCAATTATACCTTATAAAAGAGCGAGTTAAAAGTAAAACAATTTTTACTCGCCATGGCCCTAGTCTTGGTCACTCTAGTACTTTAACATGTAGTATTAAATCATGTGTCAAAATTGTAAACTATGTGTCCGATTTTTTCGGTTTTGTTAGACATCTCCAACCGGCTTGCCTATCCATTATTCCTTTGCTATTACAACTATCTTTCTCTTACAGTGTCAAACAGTGTATAGACAGTCTTTTAGGCAACTCCATTGGGGATAGCCTTACAATCACAATCATATATTAATATATATTACCATGTACTATATAATCACAATAACTCCCCTGAAAAGATTCAAAGCAAATTATCTCATATAAATGGATAACCGCAAACCAGAACTAATATCCCATCCACTCCTTCATCGTTGGCGTCCTAATCTCTGCTACGAGTGCCACTATCTTCGTGCATTCCTCTGTTCACCTCGTGACCATTTGCCTCCCATGAGCTGGAAGACACAAATTGTTCCCGTAGATCGCACTCAGCATGTTCTCAACATTCTCCTCTCTTCCATGATCGGGGATATCCTCAGCCAAGTCACTCAACTAGTCGCATGTAATGTATAGATTGCACACTGGATTTCTAAAACTGACCAATACTCATGTAATTTTCATAGATTAAAAGAACAATATATCATCACGTAGTTTATGTTTTATAAACGATGTATTGACGATTTGGTGTACCAGAGTTATATGTATTATGCATCAAGTCAAATAGACTTTGAACTGGGCCCTAGTCTCTAGCGAATCCTAGGTCCGCCACTGATTATACCTACCATTGGATCGGTTATGCCCCACGCTTAGATCGGTTAGATTAATTGTTTTGAGGCCCACGGGCTATGTTAGACATAATTATTTATTCAATTGCCATGAGCTTTTGATGGTCAGATCTAATCCTGTGTTGGTATCTGCGGTTAGATTTGATTCTTGATGGGAATAGTTACACGAATAGTTACGCGTTTCTGCCGATATATTATATTCTTTTTTCACCGACAAACCATCTTACACGCCTGCGCAGACCCACCCTAGCCTCAATAATTATGTTTCTTGCAAGAATTGGAGACACAAAACAGCGGAGGACTCCTAACAATGATCAAGTATCCGTGGAGGCCTTTTAACCAGGTCAAATTGATAAGGGCACATAGGGCCCAACAACGATAAGCAAAAACATGAACGTAGACTACAATCCCAAATTGCAATCTCAATTGTGCACAAACATATTCATAAACCTCATTCAACCAGCTGTGATAGACACAAAAGATCCGAGATGAACAAAAAAAATCATGCGGCATCAGTGAAGGGAGGAGCTTCTGCGGCTAAATCAAATCAAAGAGAGAAGACCCTTGCCGCAAGCCAGGAAGAAGACAAGCCCGGGGAGGAGGGGACCATCCGGCGGCAAACGGTCCGGGAGGCCGCAGAGGAGTGGTGTCGTGGAGAGGGTGGGGCGGCGGAGGTGCGGCCAAGCCCGGAGAACCAGAGGAGGGCATTGCTGATCCCACGGCACTTGCCATCGCGCCGTTCGCAGAGGATGAAGGGGCCGCCGGCGCACCTGCGGGGGAGGCCGCAGCGGAGAGGTGTCGTGGACAGGGGGCGGAGGTGCGCCCAGGCCTGGAGAACGCGGAGGATGAAGGGGCCGCCGGCCCGGATCCAATGCCGCCGGGGTTGGAGGAGACGGCCGGGGTGGTGGACGAGTTGGAAAGGGTTAGTTAGGGTTTCGGAGGGGGCGTTGACAGGTTTTGTCTCGCTCCGGGCAAATGTGAGCCGTCCAATCAAGCAGGACGGACGAGATGGAGGCGAAGTCGATGGGCTTGATTTGGGCCGGTTTCTAACTTTTTTGGACTGCGCTGAGTTTTTTTCTCGCCTGATAGGTGAGTTTAAAGTAATATTCAACCTACATTTTTTCATGTTAAAGAAATTGAATAGTTTTAATATTGAAAAATAATTTTACATTGTTTGTTAAGTATAAAGATATTTGAATCAATGCATTATTTCATAGGAATCAATGCATTATTTCATAGGAATCTTACTAAATATCAAATGAAATGGTTCAATTTCATATAAAAAATACAATTCAGATAAATTCCAATAATCTAAATATGCTTTATTGAAATTGTGGTTAGAATCCAAGCAAACCTAAAAGCAACTAAGTACCAAAAGCGCATGATGTGGGCAATGGCGGACCCATGGGTGGTCCTTGTGTGCCTAGGCATACCCTAAGAAAGTGCTGTTTGGTAGTAAAACACAACAAAATGGTTGTCTCAGTTGTAAAGCTGTTTCTTTGTTCCAGTCCGACCCAAGTTTGGAATCCTGGATAATGCATTTTTACTGTCATGTGCGGGACGCACGTGCATTTTTACTAGTATAGTTACGTTATAACTTATCAAGTTGTGTGGCGATGAACCACGCATAGTAAAAGGAGAAGAGGAGACAGGGGCGAGGAACATGTGTTAATTGTCACGTTCATGGGATGCATCAGAATTCTGATTTTACCTTCAAAGAGGGTGCATGCGGCCAACTTGGGCTTGGTTTCCTATGCTTGCTTTAGACTATGTGCAGTAAGATGTATAAATGCATTGTGTATCCACTATTTCAACTAGCTCTCTCTCTGCGTAAAGTGTCGTTACAGTGTACAGACAATCCATTTACCCATCCCACTGCACATAGTCTTAGCCTGACTCATTGGACCGAGAGACTCTGTGATTGGCTGTATGCACATCGCCCTTCTGATCAGCTTGGCACCACATATATGCATAAAACTTATACATCTAGAGCGTTTGGCACCTCATTTGGGTCTAAATGGGCAATTTTCTATTTTCTGGAAATAATAAAAAATTATTTAATATCTAGAAAAATTATAACAAATTCATTTTAGATCAGAAAATATGAAACTGGACCCACATTTTTTAAATGTAATTAAGAGTTATATGTATATCAATTGTTATCATTCCTAGTAAATTACAATAATAAAACACTTGGAGGGGTTATAAACATGATCTAGATAACTCTAAGTAGAGTATTAATTCACAGGTTATAGTTTTAAGAAAACATTGGTACTCATTTCATATTTTTTGTTATTTAAAATGAATTAGTTATAAATTTTAGATATAAAATCAACTATTTTATTATTTTTAAAAATAAAAACACCCTAGAAGCCGCCGATGGACCAAATATGTTCGGATTTAATAGTTTGATGGCCGATGGTACCCCTTTTTCAATTTTAAGGGCCAAATCTGGACTTGAATGGTTGTTCAATGGTCAAAAATGGACTTTTCTTTTCTATTTTTGAAATATTAAAAAAAGTATATAATCTCTAAAAATTTGTTACTAATTAATTTTATATCAGAGAAGCATGAACCAAGTGCTAATTTTTCTAAAATGTAATAATGTACTTGCTTAGAGTTATTTATTCCCATTTATTATATTTCTCATAGTGTTGTATTTGTTCATAGCCGCATCTATTATATTATTGCGATGTGCACTTGAGACTATGACCGGTATTGTATACTCCCTCTGTCCCAAAAAAGTGTAAATGTTTATAGAACCAAATTAGTATTGTTAGATTCTTTGTCACATATATTTTCATTAGGTATCAATTTAGTTCTGTAAATGACGATATATTTCTTTATAAATTTGGTCAAACTTTACAAAGTTTGACTTAGAACAAACTCAGAATGACTTGTTTTCTGGGACAGAGTTAGTATTTAACTACTATTATTTCACTCATCATAGTGTTTTAGTCTCACATTTATGTACCAAGCAACATCAGTTTGTCAACAAATTTAAAAGTTATTTAGAGCGTTACTTCCACCGGCATTGGTACAGGTGTAATTGAATTAATTTAACTAGTCAATCAATCCGTGCGATCGTACGGGTTACAGTCTTAAATGTGTTATGCGTAACCGTACAATATACATAGATCTATTTTTATACTTAGGTTTTTATAATAATATATCTTGCTACTTTATATGTATGCTTAATTGATTTAGATAATCTTTGATCGATCGCAAAAATATGTGATTTTAATATAATTTTGAGGGTTACTTTCATCATATTATCGGTCATAATAACTAAGGTGAACAATTCAAATATAAATTAAAGGGGATATTTGGTATTATCCTATCAAAATAGCAAATGTGAGCAATTAGATATAAATTTAGGGTGTTATTTCATATTTTCTTTTATATTGGCAGAGTGGGTAATTAATATATAGTTTTAGAGGTTATTTAATATTATTTTGATAATGGCAAAGGTGGGTGATTACTTAATTAGAAAACCGATCTAATAGCTATTAAGATTTCTACATGTTAATTGATGATAGAGTATTTGTTTTATTATTGTGATGATTTCTATAATTTTATTTTTTTTCGGCGCATCTTGTGAGGATTGACATAGAAATTTCAAAAAGTCTACAAAATATCTGTTTTATGGTTTCTATAATTTTATCTTTTTTTCCGGCGCATCTTGTGAGGATTGACATAGAAATTTCAAAAAGTCTACAAAATATCTGTTTTATGGAAAAGTTTCTGACATCTTTAATGAAAAAAAAGATAAAAACTGAAGATAAATTTAAAAATAGAAAAATCTTAAAAAAGAAAAAGATATATGCTTTCGTTGAGAATTGAACTCAAAATCTTTCGTAATGGCAGAGGTGGGTAATTACTTAGAAAATATATATAATGAGAAAAAAAGGCTATTTGTTTTCATTGAGAGTTGAACTCAAGACCTTTCATAATGGCAGGGGTAGGTAATTACTTAGAAAACAAATCTAATGGCTATTAATATTCCAATCTGCGAATTGATAGTCGGATGTTTCTCATTATTGTGAAAATTTTTTGGATTTATCTTTTTTTTCTAGCATGCTTTGAAATTGGTGCAATTTTTAGAACCTCCAATCAGTAATAGTAAGATTATTCAATATTCATTTCAATCGGTGATACCCTGAATAACAAGCATTTTCTCTACTTTATACCAAGAGTTGACCTTTCCTCGGTTTGTGGTGTCCAGACATCAGAATCCATAAGGATCATCTCTAGTGTACATCTAGTGTGTACACATGGTGTCGTCATTGCTGGTGATGATGAATAGTGATTCCTATAGGATTAACAAAATTTTCTAGCTAGAGTAGTTGTCACAGTAGGCAACACGAGAGTTTATCACTTTCGATGGACAGAAATTTCCCATTGCCAGGCGAAAACAAGAACATGCTGGAATTTCGATTTTTTGTTACAAAAAAACTGGTACTTCCCATTGGAATCTTCTTTTCAAAAGATAATGAACCCTAGGCTATACCACCCCAATATATATTTTTATGGAGTTTCGGCTAGCCCTGTTCATTCACGGTTTTAACCGGGTTTTGTTGAAAAACCCAGCCTACCCGTCATTAGATGGTTAAGGTGGTCTGGGTCAACATTTTGGTTGGTTTAAAACTGGTGGGCTATTCTCCATTGGCGAAGGCAATACATGGTCTCCGGGCCCCATCTGCTTTGCCGCAGACTGAGCTGTAGCTCAGTTGGCTTCGCTCGCAGGTGTGCGAGGAGCCGGGCGTGGGTTCGATTCTCAGGATCGACACCCCGTGCTTCACTTTGGGGTTTATCTCCGGTTGCCTTTCAGGTTGTGCCTAGATCTAGATATAGGGTACACACGCGCGTGCGCGTTCAGTGGTATTGCGTGTTTCCCAGTGGTATTGCGTGTTTCCCACGCACTAGAGGTTCTCTCAATCTCCTCTTTGTATGTGTAAAAGGACGCGCACGTATGTGTGTGCGTGTGGTGTGTGGTGTTGTGGTGTGCGTGAGTGAGTTCGTGGCGTCCTTGTTGTATCCTCTTAAAAAAAAAGCAATTCCATGAATTACCCTGACATGTTGATGCGCCCCTGGAAGCAGCCAATACTGGAAGCCGCATTGTAGCAAGCGACGAGCGGCGAAATCCACAGCAACCACTGTTCTTGCCTCTGTGCTTTTTAACGAGAATCGTGCGTCTCGTCCAAACCCATGGGGAGGAAGATGTATTCAAGGTGCTGGGCTTCAACGCCGATGGATTCGTCTTGCTCATCGTCAAGGTGCGCAGCGCAGCATCAACAATGGTGGCACCGCAATGAGAAACCTCCAGATTACGTTCAGTCAGAACAAATGGGATATATTAATTCTTGCGTTGGATTGAATTCCTTTTACTTCAATCTTGTTTCTGATCTCGGATTGAGCCCCGGCTATGGCGCTAGTTGCCGACAAAATAGATTGTCCGGTCTAAGACCATGGTTCAGCACTAGCAAGTAGAAACAGCAACGCCGGTTACAATGGTCTGGTTTGACAGATCGAACAGGTTAACACCAACCCGTTGAAACTTGAACAGGCCTAGTTTCGCGCAAGATGATGAAACGAATGCGGTATGTTCTTGATGCCTCCCTTTCATATTAGACCATGTACGAAGATAACTTTCAAAAAAAAGACCATGTACCAAACCAAGTTGATTACTAGCTACAACACCGTACCCATCATGATATCACCTTCTTGCAATTTTTGTTGTGGCTCTCGCTGGTAGAGCAGAGTTAGTTTAGAATGACATAGAGACAAGCTCATGGTTGCAATCAGTCGTTACTATATATAATGCGACAATCATGACAACCAGACAATAGCCCTTCACTCATAATACTTTCCACCGACTATTTTATTAGAACCCCAGCCTAACATCCAAGGGTGTCGGGTGGTTTCATCAAATATATAGGCCAGCTGCATTCAAGCTTCGTGATAAAACAAGCCATGAGTATGTATGAGTCCTAACTTTGGAACTTAACCACCGAGTCAGACTCACATGTCCTGACTCCATGGATCAAAAGGCAAATGCCAAAGACCCTAATACAACTACAATTAAAACTTCGTCTGCCACCTTTAATTGCAACATGTACAATCTGACACCTTCAAATTTTATTTAAATCTAACTCTTACTAATTGGAGGCCGCTTTCAGAGCCGTCATGTCAATTCTCACCAGACACACTAGGAAAAAAATCATAAATTTTTTTACAAAATCAGAAACATCCAACCATCCGTAATATAGATCTAATAATAATAGCCATTAGATTTATTATTTTTTCTAAAATAATTCCCACCATGCCATTATGAGAAAAGAGATAAAATAACCCCCTAACTTTATATAAAAACTACTCACCATGCCATTATGAATACAAATTAAAATAACCCTCTAAATTTGCATAAAAATTACCTGCCATGCCTCATAATTTGCATAAAAATTACTCACTAGAGCATTATAAAAATGAACTAAAATAATTCCTAAATCTGTATATAATTTACCTAATATGCCATCATGAAAATAAATTACAATAATTCATAAATTTGCATATTAATTGCCCACAATGACATTGTGAAAGATGAATTAAAATAATCACCTCTAATATTACTAAGGATTAAATCTATATCTTCTAAACCTCTAAACCGTGCAAGAGCACGAGTTGAAACTTAGTTGGTGTAGGGTCACAAGGGTTATTTAATTAATTGATTTATTAAATCCATCATCAGATAGCCTTCCTTTATACATCTGTGATGGGCCCTCACCTTTGTCGAGAGAGGCTCCCAACAGCTTCGTGTAATGATGTCTAGGTGTGGAGCACCCCACCCATTCCTCACTCCCTCTCTCCTCTCGGAGCTCCATAGTTGCAAACCTGAGTCGTCCCAGCCGCTCCACCATGTCGCGCTTTGATGTGTGTACTTATTTTTTATCAAAGTTTTCATATGATAGTTGATGTTCAGCTAATTAATTTAGGCATAGACTTGATATAATGTTATTCTTTATTTTTAATGATTAAGGATGTCGATACTTTACAAGTAAACTTATGTTACATAGATGAACTAGGATTCAAAATTGGGGTATTGAATTACATTATTTTTCAACGGTATAAGTCTGTAAATTAAATGCAAATTTGGGGTGTTTCGAGTAGCTTCTCATAAATATAAAAGTTTTATGATGGTTGGGGAAAAGATGTTCATTGAGCGAGATCCAATAATTTAAAAATAACATCTACCTTGTACCCCGCATCCACATGGTTTGGAGAAAACTTAGTACTATCTCTATTCAGCAAATCATGTTTCATGTTTCAGACCATAGACTATATGGATTACTAGTTACTAGAAATAGTTTAAGTATTCTGATCGGAACGATAATAAAACGGAGGAAGTACCAGTACCACTCTGCTATTGCTTGACTTGTATTTTCAATATTTTCTCCTGGTCATAATAATTAAAAAAATCATTTGTGTTGTGTTTTATGCAAGTGCACGCTGCCCCGATACGATTTATGTTCTACGCAATATGCATCCTAGTTGGATGATATACTGAAGCATATAGACGAGATCGTGCATGGCCTGATCTGCTAGCCGAGATTATATATCGCAGCTAATGATTATCTCCCTGGGTGAGTACATAGCAGCCAAGAGCACGTAATCGTGCGTACCATCCTTTCCCTCGATTCCCACATGCCTCTCTTAATTTCCCAATGACCTTGCTCTATGGGTAACTTCTCACTGCAAGCGGTAGCTGTTTCAAGCTAGGCATGGACAAAAGGCCTCATATTCAACATAGTACTGGTTGTTATGTCCCTAGATCTATCTTATACATATTCAACATAGTTTCTATAAGTGTCTAGATTCATCGACATCATCCATGTGACATGGATGGAGAGAATAAATACCATTTAAAGCTTGGAATGGAGGGAATACATTGTAACTTACATACAATGGCTTCACCAACCTTCAGGTCACCGCCAGTGCAAGACCAAGCACCATAGCATGATATTATTCATAAATGCCCTATGTATCACGCCTTCTTCATCCTCTTTAATTTATCCTGATCGGCTTCTTCTACCCTATGCATCATTTCCCGCTACATTTAATGCTAAATAAAAGAAATCAATGAAGGCATTTAATGATGTTTCCCTCTTCTTCATAACAAAAATTCAATATTTGCATTTTTAATTGAAAGTAAACTTGAATCTGATTATGTAAATTTGAGCAATAACCGATATTTGCATTAAGAGACAACTAGGATATAGAATTTTCTCAGTTTTACATTAAATACACTAGTCTATCTACCCGTGGTCTCGCACAGGCTATAGTCTTAGATGTATTTAGGGCTGGATAATGAGCCAGCTCGGCTCGTTTTGGCTCGGCTCGTTACAGCTCGTTAATGTAACGAGCCAGCTCCGCTCGGCTCGTTTTAAGAACAAGCTAAAAGTCCAGCTCAGCTCGGCTCGTTAGCATAAGCTCGTGAGCCACACCAACAAATGACAGGAATCCATAAACTTATAGGCATAAAAGTATATAACAAGTATATAATGGTAGCACATATTGTAAAACAAAAAAAACAAATATTTAAACCACTTCTATTATTCATAGTTCCTTGTTTTTTCCATACTTCCATTCCATATCTGATATCGCCATGTCTAGTTTAGGCAGCAATCCAACAATCCAAAATATTAAAAAAAAACAATCCAAAATATCGAATATGCAATGCAAGTATGTGCTTCCGTGGATCTGATCCTCCTCCATGCTCCAATGGCTACTTGGAGGATTGGGCAGAGGTCGAACACAAGCAGGTCGCAGCACAGTCGTCGCCGCCGCCGGCCGTAGTGTCGTGGTCCGTGGAGTCGCCGTTCTCGGTCTCTCATGGTGAAAAGTGAAAACTGATAATTTATACCCAAAGCGGGTTTAGGGTTTTTTCTTGGGTTGTACAAGTTGTGTGGGCTGCGGGCCTGCTATTGCCGGCGACCTGCTGACTTAGCTCGTCTGACTCGCGAGCTGGCTCGAGCGAACTCGAAAATGAACCGAGCTAAAATGCTGGCTCAGCTCGTTACAAAGTACAAACGAGCCGAGCCGAGTCGAGCCACTAACGAGCCGAGTCGAGCGAGTTATCGAGCTTCGAGCTTTTTGTCCAGCCCTAGATGTATTATATGCTATAGTACAACATGTATAGATCTATTTTTATACTTAGTTTTTTATAATAGCATATCTTGCTACTATAGATGTATGCTCCATTATTGATTATATGTATGCTTGGTTATTGATTATGTAATCTTTGATCAATTGCAAAAGTATATAATTTAATATAAATTTGAGGGTTACTATCGGTCATAAAATCAAAGGTGAATAGTTTAGGTATGAATTAGATGGGCTATTTGGTATTATCTATCATAATAGCATATGTAAGCAATTAGGTATAACTTTAGGACATTATTTCATATTTTCTTTTATAATGGCAAAGTGGATAATTAATATGTACTTTTCTTGTGTTACTTAATATTGTTTTCATAATAACAGAGATGGGTAATTACAGAAAAAACAGAACTAATGGCTATTAATATTACAATGTGCCAATTAATTATATGATGTTTTTAATTATTGTGAGAATTTTCTATGATTTTTTATTTTTTTAATGCATCTTGTGAGGATTAATAAAGAAGCTTCAAAAAGAATCTCTAATTAGTAGTAAGATTATGCACAAAACATCTGTTTCATAGAAAGGCTAGCATATTTATGAAAAAAAATTACATGATCATTTAATAGGGTAATTTTGTAAATGGAAAAAACCTAACAAAATATAGATGGTAAATTTAAAAATGAGAAAAAAGAAGGAATTTGCTTTCGTTGAGAGTTGAACTCAAACCTTTCATAATGGCAGATGTGGGTAATTATTAAGAAAATAGATCTAATTGCTATTAATATTTCAATCTGCCAATTGATGGTCGGATGTTTTTTATTATTGTGAGAATTTCTAGGATTTGATCTTTTTTCTTAGCTCGTCTCGTGAAGATTAATGTGGAAGCTCCAAATTGGGCTTCTAATTAGTAATATTAAGATTGTTGGTGCATATAGGGGCATTTATGAAGAGATCATCTTCTAGGTGGCCGCCAAGCTTAGCAACATGCATGCTTGTTGGGCCATTTACAAACCAGATCAAACACATGATTTCTATTTATTTCCTGACCGTTGCATGTTCCTTGCACAGAGACCAAAGATACGTTGTCAAGAATATCTTTGGTCTCTGCAACGATAAGCAAGCCACCCTCTGGCATACTCTTCATACCTGCTGCAGAAGCCAGGATGCGGGCGTTCAGGCTCAAGGACCAAAGATATGCTGTCAAGAATGAACGGCAAATGGTATTTTCAAACTTGTGATTGTAATGCAACTCTAAAATCTATGTTCCCTGTTCTGATGCTGGCTAGAATATGGCACCAGCTTCGTCTCCTTCAGTGCAAGATGTTGTGCACAAAGGAGGGAAGAAATTTAATCTTTGTGGAGGCTGCCGCTCTTATTTGGACTATTTGGTGGGATCATTGATGGATGTTCTACCTATATTATTTGAGTAAAATGTCAAATTAATACATTTGTTAAATTATACAAAACTACAAGTACAAGTAGGTAACTATGTAGGAGTATTAAAGAACCATAGGTCCGGGAAAACTTAATTTCCCTACGGTTTTGAAATTATCAAATTTCTCATGTGGAAAGAAAGAAACCGTAGGGAGACCATTGGAATCCAGTAGTGACTTGAACTACATTAATTTCTAAGGCCAGGTGAGATAATAGTTGCAGAATGGTGACTGCTCTTGTATTCTAGTGCTTCAGCCGAGGAACAAGAAGAATCGATAAGCGCCAGTAGGGATGATCTTAGACTTGCGATCGATGGGCGTGCAGGTGGCCCTGTGTTATCTTTGAATCAATCAGATCGCATGAGTTGCATCGCGTCATTCTAGAATAAGGAGCATTCAAAATCGGTCGGTCATGCTGTTATCACCAACACACAATAAACGACCTCACCGATATACTATGAACAATACCCAGAAAAAAAATGGAACCCCTACTAAAAGGCGGACATTCTGTTTGAAACTACTTTTGAGCCGCACCGACTTTTTGCAAATTTATTTGCTATTATAACTTTGTTCGATTCGTTTCTCATCCATCACACAAGGCTGCTCATTATTGGTCATGCTAGCCATTATCATCAGGTTAGTGCCCAATTTTTGGGCTCATGCATGTGGTTACGTTTCATGTATTTTACCCTGCGCTGCAGTGAGAACGAAACGAAAGGAATTCCATGGCACACGGAGGGCATGGCCAGGAGCATGTCAAGAAGGCGCGGCGGGAAGGAGTGGTGCACCGTTGGGCTGCGAGCTGTTGTTGTGGGCGTCGCTCTGAACCTGTGAGCTGTGTAACCTCAGGGATAAGTTCTTCGGTGTCACAGTGGCCGTGTTCTTGCCATGGGATCTTGGCAAAGCATAGCATCCGGCAGCCACTCAGCGGTCCCGTTTGCGCGCACCTCTTGCGTAGAAGCAACCAGACTATACACGAGCGACAGCCGCTCTTCATAATTAGTGGCTGTGTCAGCATGTGTTAGAGGGCATTGCGCTGTCTTACTTCGCAGCGGATTCCTAGTGACTCTCATGCCCAATGCAAAGCTCACAGATCAATACAGATGAATTCATGGTGGATGAGCTTAATAGGAGTAGTAGCACTACTAAGCAAGGCATGTTGCTGGGCACGAATGAAGAGATGCGTTATTTGGCATTTCCAATGTAAGGTGATGTACATCTTAATAAGCATGGGGCGTCTCATAATTTATAAGTAGCTTGGCTTTGATTGAAGAATAAGACGCTCGCTGTTTTTGGAGGACATGCACGTTCACAGCCTCAGGTTTCACTGGGTCTATGTCCGTGCGTTGCTACGGAAAAAACATAGAATCACTGTATATGTTCAGTGCCGCAAATCAAACAATGTAAAAAACATAGAATCCCCCATACATGCGGTACCGTAAATCAAGCAAGGTGAGACAAATACCTATTAAGCACATTTATACATTTACATTTAGGAACTATTACTTTTCTCCTCAAACATTGACTAATTTGTAACAGAAACAGGGTCACAAAAATGAAACCAAATAACAACAAAATAAATGATAAATTATGAAGTTGTGAAAAAAAATCAACTGTGTTCAATAATGAAGTTATGAATGGAGATACCAAATAACTTTTTGACATGCATGCCAAAATGTGGGGAAACAAATGTTCAATAATAAAAATGATAAAATAGACTTCACTGCAATTTCATATTAAATAAATTGAATCGGATGGAAAAATTGAACAACACTGTTCTTACCTTATGCATAATGTATCTTTCGCGTGCTTATGGCGCCTCTGACCTACCCACAAACAACCTCAAAACTTGTTTCCATGCTTCATGCCATGGAGCTCGGCATTCCTCCTCCTTGCTGCTGCTGAGTCCGCATCTCTGGTGCTCGTGGCGACCACAGCACACATCGTGAGGGCGTCGATGAACATACAGTCCCCTTCCCTGCCGCAATTGTTCTTGCTGAGCGATAACGTCCGGCTGTCCGACGACTGCCGCTATTAGTTCTGTAGTCCCTGTCGGCAGATGCTGATATGCAGCTGATGGCGCAAAGCAAGTCAATCGAACTAATGGTTGATGCAAATAGAAACCTCGCCGGCCCTTAGCTAGCTGATCGATAGGAAGTCTAGATGTACTATGATCATGTGAATGATGACGGACTTGTGCTTAACAAGTCGCTCGTTGCGGCCGTAGTCTTACCAGAGGCAGATCTGCTCTACTGCTGGCCGAACTCGAGATATGCATATGCTGCACGGCGATGCCTTGTTTTGGGGGTGAGCTCGCGAGATGTGATGATGTCGTCATGAAGATGTGCTAGCGGCAAGGGGCTCGGTACCGCAACTTCCGATATGCGAGCGCTCGCTCAACTCGCTTTGAGCGAGCGATCGGCTCCCACGCGCAAATGAGGTGGGCCCAGGTGATCGGCGTCGGGCGCTGGCCGCTGCCTGCCTGCCCCGCTCGGAGCACCCCACCCCCGCGCAGATGGAGCCCAGGTGAGATTTTTTTTTTCATTAGGTGTTTTTTTTATTATCTTTTTTTCTTTTCAATATAATTTTTATGCAACCATAAATTATCATGATATTTTATGAAACATAACTTTATTAAAATAACTTTATGGAAGCATAACTTATTAGCATAATTTTATGATCATAAAGTTTTATTTTTTCATTTTATGTTTACTCTGTTTTTTTTCCTTTTCAAGATAATTTTATTCAACCATAACTTATCACGTTGTTTTATGTTAGTATAACTTATGTTAGCATAATTTTATTTCAACCATAACTTATGTTAGCATATTTCAACCATAACCTATGTTAGCATAACTTATGCTAGCATAATTTTATGATCATAATTTTATTCAACCATAACTTATGTTTAACATAATTTTATGATCATAATTTTATGTTAGCATAATTTTATTTCAACCATAACCTATGTTAACATATCTTATGTTAGCACAATTTTATGACCATAATTCTATTTAACCATAACTTATTTCACGATATTCTAATTTTATTCACACGCATACATAATTTTATTCATAGAAAATTATGCTGACATAATTTTATTCACATACTGACACAATTGTATTAATAAAAACATAATTTTTATTCACAAAAAATTATACTGACATAATTTTATTCACATACTGAAATAATTTATTCACGTAAAAATTATGCTGACATAATTTTATTTTTACTTAAAATTATGCTGATATAATTTTATTCACGTACTGGCATAATTTTATTCGTGAAACATTATGCTGACATAATTTTATTCACACGCCGACATAATTTTATTCACAGAAAATTATCCTGATATACTTGTAGAGTGAACGACAAATAGGGCTGGGCATAACTTTTATCACAAAGTCTTATCTTAATGTTATTACAATGTGTATTACATTAAAACAACAAAAGAAAATAAGCTTAGCTGGTCATCAGAGGCACGCTATGTTTCTCAACCGAGAGGTTGCCGGTTCGAAGCCCCCAAAGCACTTGTTTTTTGCCCATTTTTTCTCTCCTAGTCCGCTGGTCGCACGTGGAGTGCGGGAGAGAGGGGGACCATCGCGTCCGCGGGGGAGCGGAAGCCCATCGCTCGCTAGATTCCACGCTGACGATCGCTCGCGAAATAGTGAGCCCCCTCAAATAGATGGATTGCGTAGGGGATTCTTGTAAATAGATTTTAGATTAATTATACTGATTGATGGCGGAATAAAATTGTGTGCAGGAGTCCTACAGAGCGCCCCGCGTGGAGACCCGCCGCTATCGTCGTTAAATATTAATCATGCGGCAATCGGTCATTCGGCTTCTGAGCAGGCAAGGTAGCCAATCCACAGCTTAGCCGGCTCCGCTCAAATCCCATGCGCCGGCTCACCTACTGCGGCTCGACTCTCGAGTAAGGCTCCGCTCCAGTTCGTTCGGTTGCTAGTGCACGCCGCCGCCTCCGTCTCACATCGTCTTACCACCTCCTCCCTCTCGCACATCGTCGTGCAAGCCGCCGCCCGATCTCCGTCGCTGTTAATGCCTCCTCTCTCTCCACGCCGCGGTAAGCATCTGCAGATTGGGAACAACATGTTGATTTATTGTCGACAGTCTGGGTACTACTCTGTAATTTTAAGAAATTGGTTAAGCCTTCATTAGTTGGTACTAAGTAAATTGCTTTAGACAGCGTGATGCAATATGGCTGTGTACTTGACTTGCGAGAGTCGAGAGACCAGTACGCCCCTGATGACCTGTAGGTTCGTTTTCCGTTCATTCCCTAGTGATCTGGATCTCATTTATCAGTCGTACAGGGTACTTCGGTATTGCAAAGAATAGATACTTCATTTTTATTCTGCTCTGTTCTAATGGCTCTCACAACACTGCTTCTCACATGAGAATTATCCATGAGTAACTCAAGTTGACCTCAATAATTGCTGGATGAGAGATCAGAGGAGCGACTACAAGCTGTTTCATCACTGTTTCATCGCTCTCCGGCACGATTGAGAGGCGAAAGGCTCTGCTAGAAATGACATGCTTCTCAGATGTCTTGTAAAAAACAAATTTGTCTCTTTGGTTACGAACATGGGAGAAAGGAAAATTCTAAAAAATTACATGTTTCTCTAAAATTCTAGAAAATATGTCCTGGTGAGTAAGAAAGCTAATAAGCAATTAAAGTGTGGCAACTGACTGGATCATCTGTATCATAATTTCAAATGAAATGTGGGAAGTAACAATTTAAAATGCTTTACAAAGAAAGCTTCTAATTGTCGAAATGCAACTTTCTAGCAGATGAGGACAATGTTGCATCTTGCTGAATTCCAAGTATAAGATTTGTATATCCGCCTTGGATCGAAGGAGCAGCCATGTTAGATGATTGGCCTTGCAAAACATTTACAAATGTTGGCAATATAGCACTAGCATATCCATCTTGTATCAAAGGACCAGCCATACTATTTGCACCAAGGCTACCAGTATCAACCATCTGAGTCATAAAATCAATGCAAATTGGCAGTAAGTAAACAAATTATCAAAAAGTGTTGGAATAACAAGTATAAATTTAAGTTATGCCTTACCGCCAATTGTTTTGGATCAATACTTTCATCTCCATTTTCTACCAGAGTATTTGTCTCTTCTCCTATAGTTTGATATAATTATATATATAAAAAAGAAAGCAACTAGAATGGAATAGTAACATAGTATAATGGATAGGATGAATACCCTTCTTTTGAGAACTTTTCTTTTTCTTCCCTGACTTCATTTCAACAACACTCTTTGCCCGTTTATCCTTTGCTCCTTTCACAGCCTGAGGAACTCTAAATGATATTGTACCGTTTACTGTGGCTGTACAGTCATTTGAAACCATAGGAACATCATTTTCTCTCATCTTGCTTAGAGAATCATCTGCTTCTAAATCCAACTTATTTAATGCTTTCTCTAAATCATCAAGAAGAGGTTTTGACACTGAACACTTCAATGCAAGGGATGTTGCCTGTCGAGATAGACGTGCAGCATGTGCTTTTAAATTTTCAGTCTCACCCCCCTTTTTATTAATATAGAATCCCCTTTTTGCATATTTTGTCCACCTGCTCATTATGTATCGTGGTGGCAAAATGAAAACGTCATTCCTCTCGAACACTTTGAAGGCATGCTTGCACAATATCCCTGTAAGATTAAAAAAAATCACTTTTCAGCATTCCAAAGTAAACGGTATTGAAATTTGAGTTGTGTATGCATACCTATGGATTCATACATTCTGCAAGAACATGTAATAGTCATATCAGTAGTGTCAAATACAACTGTTGCTCCATAATCAAAATACATATGTGTAACCTTGAATGTCAATATTGACCCCTCGCTTCGTAACAATTTACAAGAATATGAAAATTGCATTTTAAATTCTTCCTCAAACTCCTTATACATCCTCTTTGTATATGTTGTTGCTGCAGTCTTCAACAAAGGTAAATTCTGGACATAATTAACTGGGTCCTTTCTACGTGATTGAAAATCTTCTTCCAACTCATTTTCACGTAGAGTAGCAGAAACTTTATCACATTCGCCAATGAGTTCAGAAAGACCAAGCTTTCTACAAAATCTTTTTTTGCAGACATTGTTCATACCTTCGCTCCTTTGATTCGACATCATATCAGCCGTAAAAGAGTCACGATAGGCAGCAGTCCATTTTTCTCTCAAATCATACAGATTTGTCATCCATGAGTTGTCCTCAAGGCCATACTCATTCAACAATTCATTCCACTTCTTTTTGAAATAATCCTCCGACCTATCTTCATAGATACATCTCTTAAATTGAGGAAGAAATTTCTCAGGGTGTTTCTGAATTATATGTCCAAGATGTTTGGCAGCATTAAGGTAAATATGCCAAATACAAAGTCGATGGCTTGTATTTGGGAATACATAAGCAATTGCTCCTGCCATGGCAGCATCTTGATCGGTGAAAATTGTGCTAGGATGCTTGCCTGACATTGCTGTCAAAAATGTTTCAAAGAGCTAAACAAATGACTCAATAGTCTCATTAAATAATAATGCACATCCAAAAATGATCGTCTGCTTGTGATTGTTAGTTTCCAGAAGTGGAGCAAAAGGCATTTCAAACTTATTGGTCTGAAATGTGGTGTCAAATGACACGGCATCACCAAAACACGCGTAATCCATGATAGACTGGCCATCAGCCCAGAAGAAATTAGCTATTCTACCATCTTTTTGATCTATTTGAATGGCATAACAAAATGTAGGATCTTCTTTCTGCTTGTTTTTTAAATATTCCAACAATGTTTGCACATCATTGGCTTCTAGGTATTTGTTGCGCTCTCGACCAATCTCATTATTGCAATCCATCTTTGAGAATGGAACTTTGTCAGGTCCTCCATCAAACTGCTTCATAAACTCATACACTTGAGATGGCTTCATCCCAGCTTCTCGTATTTGGCCAATTAGTCGTCTGTCTGCTTCTATAACATGACGTTGGGACCTCAGCTTGTGTGACTTATTTGGACTAGCGAGATAGTGATTGCAATCAAGTACAACCTTTTGCACAGTTCCAAACCCCCTCTCTGCTAACACTAAATTGAATACGAGCGTCGCAACCTGTCCTTGTAGTGTCCTTTGATGACTCAGTATTTTCTCGATGTCTTTGGCTGCTACAAACCATATATTTCAGATATACAGTTTTATCTGTTCGACGCTTTTGAAAGCTTTTTCTAATACTGAACCCAACCTTGGCGGCATAGTTATTGTACATGTCGTAAGCTTTTTTCTCTGATTCAAAACACATTCCTACTTCAGGTATGATCAAATTGTGTGTGCATTTATCATCCACATGCTACAAAATGGGATAAGATTTAAAGTTATATAATCACAATAAGAAAAGGTATTCTCTCACTACTTTATTATTAATAACAATATCATTACCTTATCTGGTTCCTCAGTTCCTCTTGCTTCTTGTATGCATGGAACTGTTGTGTTGCAATCACCAAGTTCTTCAGCATTCGTAGCGCCATCTATGGCTACTCCCATGATATTTAAATTGATGTTCTGTACGAAGTACACATAATCAGACGATATAGAAATTGAGAAAAAGAAGGAAAATTAGAATCAATAAAAATAATACCTGCATTGTCTGCTCTCTGTTGCCCCCATCAATATGGGCGACCATATCATCTGCTAGGACATACGATGGGGACGAAGATGATGACACCATTAGCCTGCCTGTACCTTCTTTTTCACCTCCTCTCTCTTCCATGAGAGCCACGTCCTTTAGCGCTGCCGCCCGGAGTAGCACAGGAAGGCTAGGGTTCGAGTTGATCGAGCCTTGTAATCTGTTGGGGTTGTCCGATATCATCGACGGGATTTGAGAGGAGCCTGTGCTTGCAGCCGAGCCGTGATTTGCTAGCTTGCCTTTCTGGCGGGCAACGAGCCGTGCATGGATTGGCTACCTTGCCTGCTGAGGAGCCCAATGACCGATTGCCGCATGATTAATATTTAACGACGATAGCGGCGGGTCTCCACGCGGGACGCTCTGTAGAACTCCTGCACACAATTTTATGTTGATATTATACGTCGATGAATTGATGTCCAGATGTTTTCTTTTTCTCTGAGAATTTCTAGAATTTTTTTCTAGGACGTTTTAAAAGTAGTGTTTCTTTTAGCACTTCTAAATGGTAATAGTAAGATGCTTTATTGTACTCTAAGTCTTTTCTCCATTGAAAGGGAAATTGTACTTTTTTGTAATAAAGCTAGTCAAACTTTGTCTATTATTTATTTTTTGTATTCTTCTATCCGGTAGATGTTTAGCCATAAACATTCTAATACTTAATATATAATCTTTTAGAAAACCGTATATGTTTGTGGGGGTTTGAAAAAAATTAAGTATATAATTGAGGTAGATCCGCACTCCTCGAAGCAATATAAAAGATGAGTTTTGTTGGTTGAAGAAATGAATTCAGTGGTCACTCTGCGTATAATTGAGGTAGTGTATATATGCAGCCATTCTCACTTCGCATTGTATGTCGGGTCCCTCGTGCTGTCGTGTTTTACTGTAAAGCATAGATGTACGTGCAACATGCACGTGTTATGAGATAATCAAACAGACAATAGAAAGGAAAAAAAGGAAAGTAGAATTAAAAGGAAAGAGTTCTGATTGATTAGCATCGTTTCTTTCTCATTAAAACCAAAAGAAGGAAAGTAACAGGTAGGTATGGGTATAAAATGAGGTGAGAAATAAAAAGAGAAATTGGATGAACCGTTTTGCATCTATGGATTTTGGGCCTTTTCATCCTTTTCAACCTTTTTCAAACTGTGCAGTAGAGTCAGCGTAAGGGGTATATCTATGCTTTGTAGGTAAAAAAGATTTTTAGAAAACTCGCTCTTTTACAGTGTAGATAGATGTGTGTTGTACCCGAGGTTGTATCAAACAAATCACTCGTTGTGTATGCAGACTATTTGCACGCTGGTAGGAAAGTTGAAACCATAAAGAAACCTTCCCTTTCCTATCGCTTCCGTTGTTTTCTCCACCTGATTTTGACGGGCTGTTGGGCTTCCAGCCTCCCGCGTTCTAGAAGCGAATTTCGTTGGTCGATGAAAGAAAAATTCTAAATCTATCTATTAGAAATATATCCAGGCTTTATTGTACTCTAAGCCTATTTCCTCTTTACCTTGAAATGAAAATTATACTTTTTAATAAAACTAGTCAAGGTGCTTTCGTTTTAAAAACTTATTTTTCCTAACATATGTTTTATGTATTCTTCTATCCGGTACATGAATAGCCATAGGTATTATAATACTTTGTTAATATAATCTTTTAGAAAACCATATATGTTTGTGAGGGCTTGAAAAAAATTAGTAAGTATATAATTGAGGTAGACACTCCTTGAAGCAACATAAAACTCGAGTTTTGGTGGTTGAAGAAATAAATTCAGCAGTCGCTGTGTGTGACCTTTAAATAGCTTACCACCCCACACTCAGTGCCCTCAAGCGATGGGAATGTCAGGAGGAGAGGGGTGATGGAAATGGAATACATTATCAACTGCTATGGGTGCATTCCTGGTATTATTCATTGGAGATGGATAGGGAGTGGGATGCAGTGGGAATTTATGGGGGCGACTGCAAGCACACATGAACTCTACAGTTGGGACTCTTTCGAGCAATGGCCGCAGCCAGCAGGAGGCGGACGAGTCAACAATGCTGGCTCATGTACTCACAGAACTGCTAGGTAGTGGGTACCATCACGTCCAACGTCGGTGCAAATGTAGTCTAGTGCTGCACCGGACAACCAACCTCTGCCCGGTGGATCGATCAAGCACCACCGCGGGTTCTCGTCCAGAATGCTTGTAACTGACACTAGCTACTATGCAGCTATTCTCGCTTTGCATCGTATGTCGGGTTTATCTGCCCTTTCTAGCGGTTCCCTTGTTATGTCCACACGATTTCGACAGGCTGCTCCACACAGACGGCTAAAAACAAGACTCAGTAGGAAATTTAGACTAAGGAAAAATAAACATATGCAGATTCTGTCATGAGCGTCGCCACAAAACCCTCGCGCCACTCACTCACGAGTCACGAGTCCACCACTGCTCCTTCTCCTCGCCTCTGTCCGACTGGTGGTTCCACTCGCCTCTTATCTTTCTTCCACGGACGACGTGGCATCAGCTGTCGGTCAGTTCTATACGCGCCTCGACCTCCTCTGCCCGAGTCCTTAACTCCTTATCAATGAACGCTATTGCTTCCTACAGTCGGTGAAGTAACAGGAGCCACCATACTAGGTGATAGTTGCTGATAGGAGGGAGTAGGGAAGCACTTCGTCTAGATTTTCTGGGTGGGTGCGAAGAAACGATTGCTGGTGGAGACTGGAGAGAAAGGGAATAGCCATCAACGGGGCAGGGTGGCCGATACAAGAAGGGTGCGATGGGCTAGGAGGTGCGACTTACCCATTGTGCATTGGATCTTAATTTTCTTACCATGAATTTTAACAATGCACTGTTTGATTTTCCAAACTCCAACAAGGTCGCACACGCTTTTAAATAGTTAATCGTGTATCTCAACGCATGGCGCTTAATGGCATTGAAGTTAGAACAAAACTACTCCCCTCCTGGTAACAAAAACTTGTCATTGTAGATAGTGACAGACATGGCTTCGAAAACATAGATTTGACCAATATTTTCTATTGGAATATAAATAAATATCCTAACAAACCTATACTTCTATAAAACATACTTTTTATAGCAATCTATGCATATGATCTAAATGTTTTGAAAGTCATTTATAGTTGAAGTTTAAAAGAATTGACTCAAATATTGTCAAAACCATATGTGCTTGAGACCATGCATATGCACTGCATGTGCCTAGCTAGCTAGCGCCTTGAGCCGAGTGTCTTCGTTGGTAGTAGCCGTGAAGATCAACGGCTCTAGGCGGCGGACAGCACAGCTAGCAGTTTAATTACTTCAAGTCCGCACCTATTATCAGATCCATTTTCTAGAAAATCATCCTGCTACCTACATTTTATACCGGCAGATGCTCTTGATCGTGAAGTGGACGATCTTCTGCTTTTGCGATTTCATTCAATCCGTGCTCATATTGGAAGTGCTTGAGCAGCTCCTGGCCTCCTGCCATCGTCAGTAGTAAATTAAGCAACGTACTGCGCCGCGCCCCTGCTGCATTATTTGTTGTGTCCTGTGCATGCCTATGCCTATTCGCCTTTGGGCGCCCCTCTTTATATTTACTACTAGCAATATTTATTTATTATTCGTCCTGTTGGTTGTTGGATATATATATTATTTATTTATTTATTTTTGACGGTATTTTTCAAAACCGATAGGAAAATTAGTACTTACTTTGTCGGGTTCAAGACACCGACAGGGAAATTAGAATACCAATAGGGAAAAAGGTATCTTCTCTGTCGGTGGTGTATACCCACACAGGGAAATTACATTTTCCTGTCGGTTTACAATTACCTTGTGGGTTTTATTGGCACTCACAGGGAAATTGTCAGTGACCACTAGGTATTGTCATTGTTTTCACATGTAAACAAAGAGGTATCTTTACTTCAACATATAAATTGACTTTCGTAACATTGGTATAATTTTCAAACTGTCCTATATTATTTTTAGAATTTAATTGTAGTCTCCGCCATTTTCTAGTTAAAAAATTAATATAATATCTAAATATTCTATAAAATACATGAGATTTGGTAGGGGACCAATACATATCCAAATAGTCACCCTGGTAAAGTTTGAGTATGATACTACACCATAGGCTAACATTTCTTTCATATAGCATCGGCTCGTGGCTTATGTTCACGATAAAGTTTTCCGAACCTCTCAAGTTTGAATGTGATCATTAGGTATTCTCATCGTTTTCATGTGTAAACAAACATGTACCATTACTTTAACATATAAATTGATTTTGGCAATATTGATACAATTTTCATAATGTTCTATATTATTTTTAGAATTTAATTATAGTTTCCATTATTTTCTAGTTAAAAAATTAATAATTCTTAAATATTCTCTAAAATTCATGAGATTTGGTAGGGAACCAATACATATCCATATAGTCACCTTGAAAATGTTTGAGTATGATACTACATCGTAGGCTAACATTTCTTCAATACATATCCATATAGTCACTCTAAAGTTGGGAGGAGATATGTCTGTTTGCTTCAAGCCAGCTAACTCAATTTGCCAACTAACTCAATTTCTTGGATGCACTTACTAGGTTAGATTAGTAGGAGAATGTGATGGTAGGACAGCAGGACTCCATTTTCTAATTCTAGGTAGTCTAGTGGTGCTGAAAGTTTATGGCTTCTGTAAATGAATGTATGTTCAAAGGCATGACTTGTATCGACATTAAATATTTGTTATTAAAATGCTGAGCTGGCCATTTGAATCATATGTGTTATTTTGAATCAAGCTGCCCGGGAATGGTTAAAAGTAAATTGAAAAGGATGTGGAACGCAATTGCTTTGACAGCCCTAATTGTAAAGGAATGATTATAATATATCGGTCAAGAAAAATGTTTCCTCCGACGGTTATATTACCGACACGAAAATACAATTTTATTTTGGAGGTTAAACAACTGACAGGGAAATGTATTTTCCTGTCGGTAATTGTGCTTTCCCTGTCGCCTCACTCACGACAGGGCTGTAGTTTTAAACCTGATGGTATATACTTTCCCTGTCGAACATGTACCGATAGGAATATTGTTTCTGAAGGTGCACCGATGGGCAAATTGTAATTTCCCTGTCGCTCTAGGCCGATCGGTATTTTCATGTCGGTTCACCGTCAAAGAAATAGGAAAATCAATTGCCACCAATTATTATCGGTGTCCGAGCTTCTATATATAAACTAATAGCTTCTCATTGCACAGGTACCAAAAAGAAGTCGGGATATAGAGGAGAGGGCCAAGAAAAATACGATGGAGTCGGATGGTATGTATTCAGATAAGTAGGATTGCGTGGGAATGAGATGCAGCAGGAATCCTCCATAGTTTGGGTTAGGCCTGCTGAGAGAGTGGATTGGGGCGCCTCTAAATCTGAACACGGTGGTGCCGCACTAATTGCAAATCGCAATGGTTGTGCGCCGAGATCCGGCTCTCTGTTGGTCTAGGATGGAACCCCGGAGTGGTCTGCGCCACAGGATTGCTGCATGTGATGACGTGCAGTGCTTCCGCGCGCAAGAAAGAATGAAGCCTTGGTGGTATGCAAGTTCTTGCTGCCGGGAACAGCGACGTGCCAAGGAATTTTCGGTTCAGCTGCAAGCATAGATGGGATATAGTTCATCGGTAGGATTGTTCGGTGGCTTCTTACCTCAGACAAAAACTCCAGTTTTTTTTTCTCCAATTTCATTTTATTCTCCCCTATCATCCCTCAACGCCGCCACCGAGCTCTGCATTGACGCCGAAAGTGCCGGGTGCCGGGCGTCCCTCGTATGCGGCCATGGCGGCACGACAGCCTGTGGACGATAGGGGCGGTCAGTTTCAGGGAGTACCACCACCACCTGCACGAGCTTTCCAGAGACCGCAGCAGCACTTCCGCAACTGCTACTATGAGAACACTAGCCCAGTACATCATAGTATTGCGATTCATTTCTCTGAAGAAAATATGCAGGTGCCCAATATGGGTGTAAAATCATTGCCCAAAGTTTTGCCGCATCACCCCGAATTTTGGCTCATATGACTTCTGAGCTATCTGGAGTTGACTCAGCTATTTCACCCACAAAGTTGTGTCAGGAGACCAACATCCCTGCTTCAGGTCTGGACAAGTTGCGCTCGAGCTGTGGAACTCTTGCTGTTCCGTACTTGGGTCAGAGGGGTTTTGGGCGGGTGAGATCATCAGAACACAATGATACCCCCTCGCCTAGCCAGAATCTGGTGCTAGCGCCTTCACCCACAAATGCAGACTCAGCTGCACTGCAACTGCAAGCTGAAGGGGTCACAACCCAAGACAGGAGGGGGAAGTACTATTACTTCACACAAGAGTTCCATGCTGCATGCTAATGCGGGGAAGGATGTTATTGCATCAGAACTGACCATCAACAGTCAAGAGCAGGCCCTGGTGCTATCGCCTAAATCAAGGTTGGGCTCTAATAAAGCGTCACTTGCCGCTAAGAGAGCATGCAGCCCAAGGCAGAGGCAGCCAGAGCAGTGTTGGGTTCAACAACTCCGCCGGGTTCACATCAGCGTACCAGTTTGGCTTGCCCAGTGCAGGATCAAGGTACACAATGAACAGGTGGCGACGGGGGATCGTATTGGATCACCCTGCTCGCTTTCAACCTCTTGCGCCTTGACGACGGGTATGCCTAACTCTAATTCCGTGTTGGCTTTCGACCTCATAATTTGGGGCTCAAGTTAGGCAGCTGTAACAAAGTAGTGAACATGTCTATCAATGCTTTAAAACACATTGAGATTGATAGAAGCACAGTGGTCTGTTCGCCAAAAGGGTTAAAATTAGCAAACAAAAATAAAAAAAAAATCTGCAGACCAATATTTTCTCTGGAACCAAGTGATAATGAGGAGACTGAACTAGACAGTACCCTACTCGATCACTTGGTGAGAGATATAACAGATATAGACTTTGATGACTTGGAACTGGACACAAGAATTTGTGACCTCATGGTTACCGGTCGAAAATAAAAGTCTAGTTCTAAGAAAAATAAGAAGAACGCCAAAATAAATAAAAAGGTTTCAGAATGAAAGGATCCTTTGGAATAGCAGAAGTCTAGCAGACTTGGCAAAATATCGTTTCATTGCTGAAGCCATTAAAGATCATAATTTGGACTTTGCAGCGGTCATGGAAACGGGGAAGCAGGACATGTCCAAATCGAGCTTCACTTGTCTTTCGGGGGGCGCGGATTTCATTTGGCATTGCCTTCCCCCAAGAACACACTGGATTCGACTTTGGGCTCAGTTGCAGCGCACTGATGACGAGAGAGACGTTATGGTGCAAGCTTGCAAGTCTCTAGAGTCGGCGGCTTTAAGCTACTTTGCCTCTCATGGATGGCCTTATGTTTTTCGGATTGATTGTTAAGTTTTATCCTCTTTTTTTATGTGGTGTGGTTGTAATAATTTTGGTCTGATGCCTCTTCACGAGGTCTGAAGCCGGATATTTTTCATTATCTAAAAAAAAGAGGGAGATCGCGGGGAATTTTTTAGGAATAAATGCTGCAATCTTAGACTTGTCTCTAATTGTAGAAGTGGAGTTCTATATTAAATTTCATTTATGCAATAAGTTAGACAAGTTTTTTTGATCGTAATAAGTTAGACAAGTTCAAGTGGGTTCTTATGGCAGTCTATGGTCCAGCTCAGGATGAATTCAAATCGGGTTTTTTATCTGAGCTAGTTCGGGCTTGCCAACAAAATCCTTTACCTACCCTCATGGGGGGATTTCAACATTTTGAGAAACAGCAAAGAGAAGAATAATGATAGATTCAATTGCACATATGCACTGTTCATACGCAAGCTCAGGAAAGTTCCACAGTTTTTTGGCCGTTGGATTTTTTAACACGACGGCTACACAGCCTCTCTCTGCGACGTCGCGGCACGGATCCATGAAGGACGCAGCAGAACCGAGAAGGAAAGCAGCCATAGGCCACGTCAATTGAGGTGGCTTTATCTATCGGAGCTTGAGATGTTGTGGGCCGGTGAGAAAGATAGCACAATCACAGGGGAACCTCGCCGAATTGTCATCATCCATCGTGATCGTGTCCTTCACTTCGTTTGTCTCTGCATTGCCGTCATCTAATCATCCTATATACATCCCACTTTTAATGTAAGAAAGCAAACCAAGAATTTATAGACGTGATACATATAAGTGTGATTAATTAAAGGCAGGTCAAGCCATATATAACATGTCTGCGATGGGCTGGCTCCATGCCAAACTCAACTCTAGACTGCATATATATCAGAGACGTACAGGGCTCAAGGAAACGCACACGCTATGCTGAGCCATAGACTATGTGACATATATGTCGTCCAATCCTATGCATGCAACATGGCCTTACATTTGTTGATATATAACTGCTCGGTTTGAAGCACTATAGCAAAATACTATTTTTTTCGTGGGCCAAAATCCCACGAAAATAGTCCAAAACCCACGAAAACAGGTGTTTTTCGTCGGTAAGCTGATGAAATTCTTTGACAAAATAAAGTCGGACGAAATTTCGTGGGTGCCCACGAATTTACATTAACTCGGCTGACGAAATTACATCCATGGTGGCAGATAAATAGAGTACAATGAAGTTCACATGCACAGCACTGGGGCGTACTGTCCAAAACTATAAATAGAGTACCAATAATCAGTGAATTTTTCACAAATTCACAATCATCCATACTGATTGTAGTCGGCCAATTTTGATCCACGCCATTAAAAGCGCACCATATATACCATACCACACCTAACTACCCGCTGCCTTCATTTTCATCAGCTAGCTAGCGGTCTCCCATGATTAGTTGATTGCCTTATAAAGACCGACACACGGGCATGGCCCATATCATCTGTTCGTATCGATCTCATCACCATCACTATGCCGATCGCGACAGCGAGGCCAGCCAATTGACTGCTCAAAGTGGAGTACTAGCTCACTCAATCGGCTAAGCATTATTCCTCGGCCAATCGATCTCCTCCCCGCCATCATATCTACTCCTACTCCCAGTGTTTCTTTAATTGTGCGCCAAAAGTTTTGCCTGGCGCAAAGTTTATTAGAACATGGAAGAAAACAACACCAGCACACATTTACAAAACTCCACACACTTATAAACTCCACACTAGCTTAGGACACTAGGACGCTCGCTAGAAAGGAGAGGAAAAATGAGCGTAACACAACATCGAATGGCGTCATGTGTGGCTATATATCATGCCTGAATATTTCAGCTGGCCGGATGAATTGGAGCTGGCCTGGGACTGGGAGTGAGACGCAGCAGGAATTTACATCCGAAAAAGTGAAGCCTGTGTTGCTAGTCTTTCGTGAAAGCAAGCATGCCCAAAGGATCGCATGGCCGCCATCGGAGTCTAGCTACAAGACTTCTGTGTTTTGGCTGGAGAGCCAGCACTGAGAAATGAGCATGGCAACCAAAGAGGAGAAGAATGAGTGGGCATGCTTAGTATGCTCTACCTGACGCTAGCTGTGTGTGTGGCCGGGGAGTTGCAGCCAAGAGCCATGCTAGTGCTGTGTAGGAGTCCTCCACATCGATAGTGGCGCCGTATCCAATTATATCGTCACCTTTATTCATTTCGTCTCCCAAACCTGAACAACCACCTGTGATCGATACATACCAAGGAAATAAAATATATTTCCTCTTTTCTATCTCCATTTATGTTTAGGTTTAGCCTGATGTTTCAAGTCTGGATTGAATCCATGTCGCTTAAATCCAAACTAAGCAAGCAAAAATCCAATTGAAATCAAGATGCAAGTATGGTTAATTTATTTGAGAAACAAACATTAGTTTCTTTATTTCTCATTGGTTAAGGCTATATATGGTTATTTTTGTTATGTTAATTTTTTTACTTGGTTTGCATTTTACTCTATATATATGACAAGCAGAAGAAATATATTTTAGAAAAAACAATAATTAGTTAAAGTTTGAGATTTATGGACACGATAACATCACATATGGAGCTAATGTTTTAATGATATGCTTTAGGATGTAATGTTTTTATTATTTCGTCGATAGGGAATATATCCATTGATAGCGAGACAAGTTATATGACTTTCTTTAATATCAAGATGGGCTTAAGTCTCGTGGAGGCTGAGGTGCTTTCATTCATAGTTAGGTAGAGAAGGAGACTACGCATATTCTTCTCACAGTGCTCTCTCTACCTAGCAAACTAGAATGGTAGAGAAGAGAAAGGAGGCTAGAGCATTCAGCCATTACCGGTGGGCCACTCGAGTTCGTAGAGACTAGCTATGCTGGTAGTGAGATGCAGCAGGAATTGGTGGGGCAGCCAGAGTACTTCATCGAGCACATCATCAATTCTCAGCACCATTCCTTCCGATTGTTGCTACAGTAGGTGGCAGATAGAGGGGAACATCAGTCGTGCATGTACCCATGACAGCATTGGGTAAAATAGCGAAGATCAGGGAACTTGCTGGGGACTGGTGTGGGTAAATTAGGGAGATGAAGAGCAAGAATTGAGAAAACTGAAAAACACCAAGGATGCAACAGTGGCAACAAACAATACTCAGGGGCATGTTAACACGACAAATACTCAACAGCAAGGAAAGCAGTGCACATCTGAACCTATTGATGTTGAGTCGGCCCAAGTGCAGGGGGGGTCTCAGACTGTGTTAGCGGCTGGACTGTCATCTTCAATAAGCCAGCTCTTTACGCCAGCAACAGGGTCATGCACTGAGTTGTCTGATGATTTTGTTGCGGATAAAATGCCATCTGAGGCTTTGCTACAGCAAGGGGCAGAAGAGATTTTAGACAAAGCTGATAACACTCAGGTGGAAGAAATAGTTGCTCACGTGATTGCGGAGGATGTTGAGCAAGACAGTTTAGTCCCTTCGAAGACGGCTTTACAGCTCACTCCGGTTCGTCAGAGCAAGAGGAAGGAATTCACGGCTGATGAGGACTCGGTGGAGAGAGCAGAGCGATTGGTCGCCATCAGGAACCTCGAAATGCCTACGACTGGTAAATGCTTCAACACCTCAACCTCAATTTTATCCGTTCTGGATTCTGTTTTTGCTTCACATTTTAATGTCATTGGCATATCCGCTGGATCAAATAGGAACGAGGTCGTTAATTCTATTTTAGATATTAAATGTGATGAATTCGATAGGCTAGACAAGAACAAATCTGCCTTGGGTGCACATAATTCTTGTCCGTTGTCATCCGATGAGGAGGATAATAATGAGATAGACTTTTTAACCTTAGGCCACTTATGTAGTGGAATAAATGAGGAACAAATGGATGATTTTGCATATCACCTAGGAGGTGAATGGCATACAGTGTCCAAAACAAAGGTTCCTCAAAGAAAAAAGGGGCACAAAATTTAATGTCCGAAATAAGGATGACGGTTTTGAATGGGCTATAATTGCAGCTTATGGAGCCGCACAAGATGATTTAAAACAAGCTTTCCTCACCGAAATGGTACATTTATGTAGTTCAACAGACAAACCATTTGTTTTGGGAGGGGACTTTAATATCATCAGAAATCCATCTGAGAAAAATAATGATAGATACAAAGATAGATGGCCTTTTCTCTTTAATGCTTGTATTGATAATCTAGACTTAAGAGAGCTAGAACTTTCTGGGCGTAGATTCACTTGGTCTAATTCTCTTGAAGTGCCAATTTTTGAAAGGCTTGATAGAGTTTTGGTTAGTACAGAATGAAAACAAAAATTCCCTTTAGCCACTGTACATGCCTTGTCTAGAGATATTTCAGATCACACACCACTCTTAGGCTTAGGGACATCAGCATCTCATGGCAACCAATGGCGCTTTCGTTTTGAACTATGTTGGTTGATTAGAGATGGCTTTATTGAGCAGGTAGCAGATGCATGGAAAAATGAAAATAAAGGGACAAATTCTTTGCAAATATGGCAGAATAAAATCAGGCGCACAAGGCAATATTTGAGAGGCTGGTCTAAGAATCTAAGAGGAAAGAATAAGAAAGAAAAAGAAGAAATTCGAGCTCTCATTGACGCCTTAGATAAAAAGGCTGAGTACTCATTGTTGTCTCCTGAGGAGCAAAATTTGCTTTGCTACCTAAGAGACAGAATCTCTCATTTGTTGAGAGAAGAGGAAATAGCCTGGTATCAAAGATCAAAGGCCAAAAACCTATTAGAAGGTGATGATAATACACATTATTTCCATCTTATTGCTAATGGTAAACATCTAAAAACTAAGATTTTCCAATTAGAAGGAGATAATGGGATCATTAAAGATGAAGCCGAGCAAGAGAACATATTACCTCATATTACAGAAGCCTTTTTGATCCTCCGGTGGACAATACTTTCACCATGATTGAGAGTAGAGTTGAAGACATTCCTCAAGTTTCTGAGCTAAAAAATAATATATTGACGGCACAGTTTTCTGAAGAGGAGGTTAAAGTTTCAGCATGGAACATAATAAGGCACCTGGTCCGGATGGCTTCCCTGCTGAATTCTACCACGTCTTTTGGAAAATTATAAAGGCTGATTTGATGGCCATGTTTTATGATTTCTACAAAGGTGATCTTCGTCTTTTCTCTTTGAATTTTGGAGTAATAACTCTGTTGCCTAAATGTCAAGAAGCAGTTAAGATTCAACAATTTAGGCCTATTTGCCCGTTGAATGTTAGCTTTAAGATTTTCACAAAGGTAGCAACAAAGAGAATAAACATGGCAGCTCAGAAGGTGATACAACCCTCTCAAACTGCTTTCCTTCTTGGAAGGTACATTTAGGAAGGGGTGACTATTCTACATGAGACTATACATGAGTTACATAAGAAAAAACTTAATGGAGTTATTTTTAAAATAGACTTTGAAAAGGTATATGATAATGTTAAATGGCATTTCCTACAACAAACCCTTAGAATGAAAGGATTTTCACCTTTGTGGTGTCAATGGATCCAACAATTTGTTTCCAAGGGTAGTGTTGCTGTGAAAGTAAATAATGACGTAGGTAGGTATTTTCAAACCAATAAAGGATTGCGCCAAGGAGATCCTCTGTCACCTATCCTTTTTAATCTGGTTGTAGATATGTTAGCCATATTTATAACTAGAGCAAAAGAAAATGGCCAGGTTCAAGGTTTAGTTCCTCATCTGGTTGATGGGGATCTCTCAATACTACAGTATGCTGATGATACAATCTTATTCATGGAGCATAATTTAGAGCAAGCAAAGAATATGAAAATCATCTTATGTGTTTTCGAAAAACTGTCTGGGTTGAAGATTAATTTTCATAAAAGTAAACTGTTCTGCTATGGAGAGGCAAAGGATTTTGTGGAACATTATTCATAGATTTTTTGCTGTGGAGTGGAAAATTTACCTTTTCGGTATTTAGGAATCCCAATGAACCACAAAAAACTAAGCAATAAAGATTGGAAACAAGTGGAAGAACGCTTCCAAAAAAATTAAGTGGTTGGAAACGAAAGATTTTATCTTATGGGGGGCGTTTGGTTTTGATTAATTCGGTTTTAAGTAGCCTTGCAATGTTTATGATGTCTTTCTTTCTTTGAAGTACCAAAAGTCATTCTTAAGAAACTAGATTTCTATAGATCAACTTTTTTCTGGCAAAGTGATAGCTATAAGAAGAAATATAGATTAGCGAGATCGAAAATTCTTTGCTTGCCAAAAGAACAGGAAGGCTTGGGTATTAGAAATATTGAGATACAGAATATTTGTTTACTTAGCAAATGGCTTTACAAATTGATAAATGAAGAGGGTGTGTGGCAGAACATACTGAAAAAAAAAACTTAAGAGGTAAATCTATTGGAGAAGTTCAATGGAAGCCAGGTGATTCACACTTCTGGTCTGGCCTTATAAAGGTTAAATAGCATTTCCTTGAGCTTTCTAGCTTTAATCTACATGATGGTTCTCAAATAAGTTTTTGGGAGGATAGGTGATTCAGTCATCTTCCACTTAAAAATCAATACCTATCTTTGTATAGTATTACTAGAAAAAAACATATCACAGTAGCAGCTGTGTTTAGCTCCACGCCACTTAATGTCTCCTTTAGGAGAGCTCTGGTCGGAGACAGACTTCAAAAGTGGGAAGAGCTAGTTTCAAAAATCGCTTTGGTGCAACTAGATGACCAACCTGATAGTATTAAATGGAACCTATCCAAGCATGGTTGTTTCACAGTTAACTCTATGTATAATCATTTGATGAACCAAACTGCCTTACAATTGAACAAGTTTTTATGGAGATTAAAATTACCCTTTAAAAGCAAGATATATTCGTTTGGTTCTTGTTTAAGGGAGTAATTTTACCAAAGAATAATTTGTTAAAAAGGCATTGGAGTGGAGATGGTCAATGTTGTTTTTGTGACACAAATGAAACCATTCAACACTTATTTTTTGATTATCATGTTGCCAGGTTTGTCTGGAGAGTTGTCATTTTAGCTTTTGGTTTGCGGCCTCCCACGAATATAAATGAGCTATCTAGTTCTTTGTTCTAGCAAGATAGACAGCACTTGCATGCCCAAATTTGTGTAGCAGCAAGTGCACTTTTATGGTCTATTTGGCTATGTAGGAATAAAGTCATCTTTGATGGAAAGAGATTGTATTCTTATTTGCAGGTAATCTTCAGAGCAACTTACTGGACATGGTCATGGAGCGCTCTTCAAAAAAGAGAAAAAAGACCGCTATTCAAATGGGCATGTCTATCTCTGGAGACCCTAACTATGGAGATTTTTGCCAATCACGGGTGGTCACTTTTTAGAAGGATTAGCTTCAGTCAAGTTTATCCTGTTTAGCTCTTTGAGAGCTCTCTTATCACTTTATAAAAAATTTAGTTAAATGCAAACCTCTTGCAGAAGCTGGAATAAAATTTCCCTATTCTAAAAAAGAGTCAGGCACAGAACTGGACAGCTACCCTTCTTGCTACTTATGGTCTAGTGGATGGAGCAAGCAGCACCACACATGAATGGCTAACAATATGTCCGTCCTTCCTCTCGGTATGGATGGTCTGGGCAACTGGGTGCACTCGCTCCATCCTCAACTGTTGCTCGATCAATCGGCCGTTGGGATGGATACACAGAAGGTAAGGGCCAGCCAGGGCCATCCACCTTATGGTGGGCCCGCGGTACGTGCGTGCTGGCAAGGCAAGGCAAGGCAAAGCACACAAGCAGCCTAGTATCGTCTTTGCATGTGCATGGGTTCGATCATCCTAAGCTTTGGCGTGACTGTGACCCCACATTGGCAAGGATGCAATGCTTGTTCGCATGCCTATTCAAGAACGTATGTATACGCCAAATAAAACTTTGGAACATGGTGTTGACGGAATCACCGATGAAGTGTTGCTGGGATTCGTTCTGATTTTGGAACTACAAAGGAAGATGATGTCTGACCATGTAACAATTAGTGGTCTTTGAGAGTGGTTTTTGCGTTCTTGATTGAACGGCGCGCAAACACGATATGCTTTTTTTATCCATCTTAACAATCTATTTGTCATTATAGAAACTAGTCAATCAACCCGTGCATTCGCACAGATTAAAGTGTTAAATGTGTTATGCGTAACCGTACTGCATATATAGATCTATTTTTATACTTAAGTTTTTATAATAACATATCTTGCTACTTTATATTTATATGTATGCTTAATTGATTTAGATAATCTTTGATCGATTGCAAAAATAGGTGATTTTAATATAATTTTGAGGGGTTACTTTAATTATATTATCGGTCATAATAACTAAGGTGAACAATTCAAATATAAATTAAAGGAGATATTTGGTATTATCCTATCAAAATAGCAAATGTGAGCAATTAGATATAAATTTAGGGTGTTATTTCATATTTTTCCATTATATTGGCAGAGTGGGTAATTAATATGTAGTTTTAGGGGTTATTTAATATTATTTTGATAATGGCAAAGGTGGGTGATTACTTAATTAGAAAACAGATCTAATAGCTATTAAGATTCCAACATGTTAATCGATGATAGGGTATATTTTTATTATTGTGAGGATTTCTATAATTTTATTTTTTTTCCAGCGTATCTTGTGAGGATTGATATGGAAATTTTAAAAAGTTTACAAAATATCTGTTTCATAGAAAGGTTTCTAGCATCTTTAATAGAAAAAAGACAAAAACTGAAGGTAAATTTAAAAATGGAAAAAATCTAAAAAAAAGATATTTGCTTTCGTTGAGAATTGAACTCAAGATATTTCGTAATGGTAGAGGTAGGTAATTACTTAGAAAATATATATAATAAAAAATGAGGATATTTGCTTTCATTGAGAGTTGAACTCAAGACCTTTCATAATGGCAGAGGTGGGTAATTACTTAGAAAACAGATCTAATGGCTATTAATATTTCAATCTGCTAATTGATGGTCGGATGTTTCTGATTATTGTGAGAATTTTTTAGATTTATTTTTTTTCTAGCGCGTTTTGAAATTGGTGCAATTTTTAAAACCTCCAATTAGTAATAGTAAGATCCCACGTAATATCTAAAACTACATACGCTCCGAGCTAGAATTTCAATAAAATCAACCGTTCGGCCATTCTTGCAGGGCCTGTTCATTCGGGCTTGCACAGGAATCAAGTCTCGTCGCCCCCGTATTATCAGAGTATGTATGAGGAGCTGAGGTACTGCTCGTTTGCCGAAGTGCGGCGCGGCGCGGACAAAATACTGTGCGCGTTTTATTTTTTAAGCTACATCAATGTTGAAATCCGCGCCGAGACGCCACGCGTGTGCTCTGCATCAGAGAAGCCTGCCCACCTGACAGTTGTAATCAAGTTGCTCAGTTACTTTTCGTTCAGAAAACTTAATTGGGAACAACCTAAAATAATTAAATAAGCAACTGTGCTTTAAGTAATCATGAGAGATCGGACCACGACTCAAAATAGTACCTAGTGGAATTAGATTGAAAGTAATAAGGAACATCATCTTTGCATAATTAAGGTAGGCTTCTACTCAAAACTAGATGGTTGCTGAGTCGCCCATATGTAGGTGAAGAACTGATAAATTTAATGGGTCACTCTGTTCAGCCACACCTTATTATCTTTAAACTAGCAAGTTGGCCCGCGCAAATAGCGCGGTAGCTAGCTTTTTAATATTTAATTTTGTTTGAACTTAATCTTTTGTATTTTTACTTAGCCTTATATTTAAATTTTTTATTAGTCCTAAACAATGCATCTCTTTTCATGTAATTTTTCATTTTGTTGTGTTGTTTTTAGAACATGTTCTCATGAGCTAATTTATTTAGCTATATGTAGCTATATTATATTATTATTTTTATTGATGTATAATCCCTGTATCAAAAAAAGGCATATAATTTTTTACACGAATACACGATCAGACTTTAACTATTCATTTCTTCCAAAACATGTCATTGACAAATATGTGAGCCTACAATTTGCACTGCCCATGATGTTATCCATGAACCTTATGTCTAAAAAAGTTAGAATGGATGGTAATGGTTTAGTAATTTATAGAAACCAAATATAAAATAAATTACTTTTGTTTTTGTTCCTCTTCTTCTCATTGTCCTTTTCTTTCTTACATCTTGTTTGTTTTTCTTTTATTATAAGTACATATACATAACATTAACTTTGATTTTTCTAAACCTTGTTTTTTATCATATAGGATGAAAAATAAATAATCAAATAAAATATATTATATTTGCGTAATAAAGAAATCCCCTTAGTTATAACTTGGATACCTACTTCAAAAGATTAGATCTTTCTCTTTTTAATTGATTAACGCGGTAAATTTTAAGCCTTGATATAGAAAATGGTGCTTTTTAATCAACAATGAAGATTGCCTTTTGTGTGGAAAAATCTTATTTTCTTATTTCTATTTGATATAAAGTGTTTAGATTAGTCTAGACCGTTTAAAAACCATAACAACACTTTGTGTTGATAGGTCTCATTTTATTAGTTGTAATTGATATAATATTTAGATCATTAAGTGTTTGTAACATTCAACATTTTGGCCCTTTCCTGTTTCCGGTTAATGTGACAATTTCTAGATCGTCTCAGCGAATGTAGTTGTTTTTATAATTAGTTTCGCTTTTATTTATCTTCTTCCCGTTATATTTTTCTTCAAGTGCACCTTGTTTGTTTTTTATTTTATTAGAAGGTATGAATACATGACATTAACTTTGATTTTTTAAAACCTTGTTTACTCAACCATATAGGGTGAAAATTAAATTGAAATAAATATATTATATTTTTCTACATATATGTTATTATCCTACGCAAACAATTTATGATAGTAAACCCCTTGTCTATAGATTGGATACAATATGTCAATAATGCAAATCTTTCTCCTTTTTAACACTGATTACCATGGTAAATTTGTAGCTTATATAGAACATGGTGTTTTTTTTGTAATCAACGGTTATGATTGTCCTTTGAGTGCAAATTACTTTTTTCTCCATTGTTTTTATTTTTATAAAAATGTTTAGATTAATCTATTCCTTTGGAGAACCATAACAATTGTTTATATAAATAGTTCTCATTTTGTTGGTTATGATTGGTATAGCTTTTTGTAGATCATTACATGTTCATAACATTGAACATGAATGCTCTTTTCTATTTTTGGTTATCTTGGATTTCGTTTTGCTTTTTTTAACAATTTCTTTATAAGGCAATATACGGTGGGTATTTTTGTCTTCTTGTGAAATCCAATTTTAAATATGTATTTGATATTAAATCTAGACCGTTGGATGATACAACCAACCAATGGTGTAGATTTATTCTTTATATTTGATATAAATCAAAATTTTAATATAGATGATCAGTCCATTGCATAGTAGTTTCATGGTTTTAATAGCTTAAGGTTAAACGGAAACATCAGATGATGCCTTTGAAATATTTTAAGAGGTATTGATAGCCAAAACTAAAATATATTATTTGCAGTAAACCGAAATATCTAATCTTTTGAAATTACTTTTGAAGACGCATCTAACCATATTTTTTAAAATTATGAATTAAATATTTGAAGAGATAATGGTAGCCAAAACCAAAATATGTTGACTACATGTAAACTAAAACATCCATTATTATTTAATGTATAAGTGTACATTTTTTTCAAATTATCTCAGAAGTTCGAACACAAACAATGCATGAGTGAATATATGTGACGATTGATCACCTCATGCCTGTTTTCATATTAAAACTTAGCGCAAAAATCCAAGATTGATCACCAGTTGATTGGCGGCGAAAACCACCACACGTCGACAACGGTCACCTCGGTGGCCTCGGTCCCCTACTCATCTCTGTTGGAAGACACATGTGGGTTCATGGGGCCCAGTTTCGACACAGAGTAATGATTCTAGCAGTGACTACAACATGTCACCGAAGTTTGGGTTGGGTGGGATTGAACAACGTAGTGTCAGCCAAGCGCCTGCAACATCTCATTGGCCTGAATTTGTGCATGAAGACCGAGTGCATTGTAGTTGTTCTTGAGCTCTCGAGCACTCCGGGTCGGAAATCAGAACTTAGCTTGTGCATCACTCATCAGGCTGTCCGCTGGCTTGGTAGGCCGTCGAGTCGAGAGCACGGAGGTAGAAGGAGAACATGAATATCCGAAGCTTGGTGCCAAGCACGTAGGGGAGCCTCTCATCAGGACCTTGTAGCCATGTTGTTAGCGATATACTAATTGCTGGCTCAACATGCATGAACCATATGTTGATCTGGTGGTACGTGGGCATGTTGCATTGATCGGGTCTCGGACTTGCTAACCCCCAGAGCGTGTTGGTCAAGGACTTAGATTCGTAATAAACACTTGTAGCAATGTGATTAGCGATATACTAATTGCTGGTTCAACATGCATGAACCATATGTTGATCTGGTGGTACGTGGGCATGTTGCATTGATCGGGTCTCGGACTCGCTAACCCCCAGAGCGTGTTGGTCAAGGACTTAGATTCGTAATAAACATAATCTCAAGATTACTTACCTATTTGTGTCAAAAATATATTATTCATAACTAAACATTATGGAAACTCGTATAGGCCACGGACTCAAATGAATCAAGACCATTAGATCTTCATATAAAATCTAATGGTGGAATTTTTTTCTTTTTTATACGACATAGACTCTTAGATGAATTTAGACCGTTAGATCTTCATAAAATCCAACGGTGGAAAGCTTTTCTTTTTTACGATTAACGTGGGAATTTCTTGGCCTTCTCAGCGAACGTGGTGACTTCTTTTAACACTCCCTTATTAATATAATTTTTTTCTTTTTTATACGACATAGACTCTTAGATGAATTTAGACCGTTAGATCTTCATAAAATCCAACGGTGGAAAGCTTTTCTTTTTTACGATTAACGTGGGAATTTCTTGGTCTTCTCGGCGAACGTGATGGCTTCTTTTAACACTCCCTTATTAATATAATAGATACTATCTACCTTCTCACGGCCGGTGCCTTGTTGTCATCAGCAACAGAAATGATACAAGGAGAAAGATGATAGAAGTAGAACACCAACCTCTGTCGGTAGAGACTACCATTGGATGGGTGTGGGATGCATTGGGAATTAGTAGGACGCCATGGCAGGGACCACTAGGCGTGGCAAAACTCCGATCTCTCCCTACCGTGCACCAATGGCTGCATTTGTGTCAGGACACACTCTAGTTGGACAGGCTATTCCTTGTGTGAAGCCATGGGCTGAGTCGACAGGCCTTGCTGGCCCAATCAGGTAGAAGGCAAGCAGTACAAAAGGGGAGCAGCATATCAGGTGAAAGGCATCGAATATTCAGAAAACACCAATCATCCTCCTCGCCTTTACTGTTCTTCTCCTACTTCCGTGAAACCTGAATCCGCTCTCTATCTCCAGGTCCTGCTTTCCTTCTATATCCCAAGTTTTCTTTGCTTGCTTCCCTTCCCGAATTCTATTTCTCTCCGTTGTATTAGATTTCTCGAATTCACTGGTTATTGTGCTGGTTAATGGAAGTGTCGTGTTGAAGTGGAGTCACGTCCCAGGATTAGGCATTGCGGCAGCAGTTGATCATTAATTTATCGCATCCATCGTCTCATAATTTTCCCTTGTACGTGATCAATCGAGTGGTTGGTAGGTATTTGATTCTGCAGGCTTTAGTTTGTGCGCCTGTTGTGCCATTCAGCCGCATCTCATGCGTACGTGGTTGCATATCTCAAATCAAACGTTTTGGAAATAGTGCCACGTGTGTACTGACTACTATATTAGTTTTGGGAGAGCATGTTTGAATGATTTTGTGATTTGGTTTCCAATCAGTTCGGTTCAGCTTTTTGATCGGGGGAATGAAACGCAACAGGAACTCTTGACGGTTTGAGGCAGTGTTCGGTTTAGCTTTTTGTTTGTGTGGAGTCGTAGAGAGGACACAAACACTGAACCTATTGCATGGAACCACACATCCACACGCTTCTCTCCTGTTTGCATCTGTTTGCGTGAAGTGTCTGCAGCGAAAAGGTTGAACCGGACGATGCGTGAGGAATAATGAGCAGGGATTACAATTTCGGTCTAGTGATTTTTTCAGAAATATAATAGCAAAAAAGTAATAAAAAGATTAAATTTATTCAAATTTGGTCCGAAATTCCTAAAATTTAGCTGGGGTGGCAATTTTTTTTAAATTCCAAAATTGTAAACTAACCTTTGGAAGAGGTTATATAGGTTGGATAGTCTCCAAACCTCACCACGGTGGCGCACTGCAAATAGCGTTTTTCACATCGATAGAAGAATGGCAAGCATCCGATGTGTTCCATCTCTAATTGCGACTCGTGGCTTTGGTCTGCGATGTGCTGACTGTCTTTCTTTCAGGAGTTAGGGTCTGCTTGGTTCATAGATACTTAAGTAAACTACAATAGCAGAGCTCAGGCCAGCGTGCAGCGTCGTCTCCAGGTCCTGACCGGGATAGTTCATAGTTGTCTCTCGCGTGGTGTGAGTGTTGACCATTATCAACATCCCCGATGAAAATACGACCCCACGGCTTGTTTTTCTAAGGGCTGTTTTGGGCTAGCCATTTCACTGCCCAACTACATATCTATATAGTAATAGTAAGTGACTTTATCATGATCAACCATACTGCGATCGACGGCATTGAAAGAGTACCACACCATCTGCTGGCTACCCGCTAGCTTCATGTTCATTAGCCCGGCCGGTCTCCCACGATTAGTCGATTATCTTATATAGTAGAGTGACACGATCTCAGCAACATCGCTGCGCCGATCGATCGCGACAGCGAGGCCAACAAATTAACTATTACAGTAGCTCACTCATCAAATCGGCCACGCATTCCTCGACCACCCGTTGCATGATCGATCTCTTTCTCCTCTTCGCCATCATATCTACTCCGACCTACTTGTCCTAGCCAAGTGTAGAAATAATTAGCCGGCCGGGCGGCAGTCAGTGTGTACGCTGCCAATTCAGACGATCGAGATTGGAAGGAGCCCAGAGAGACGGTCAACAAAAACATTAGGATCCTAGGAGTGAGATGCAACAGGAATTGATGTACAGGGAAGTACAGCCTCTGTAGCTGCATTAGGTGATGTACGGTGAAAGAAAGCATGCCAAGAAGTGAACATGAATGGATCCCGCGGGAGTAGAGCTACACGTGGTCGTTCGCATGATCCGATCCACGGGCATTGTAAGCTGCTCGAGGAGGAACACGTTCGCCGTGGCCGTCGATCGAGTGGCTGTCGATCTAGTCAGTGGAGGGCGGAGATGCAAGTCGATCTGACAGACAATGTGGTCTTTTACCTATTTATTGTTCATCCCTGTTTCCTGTTGGATACTATGCGATGATTATTCAATCAATTATTTTATATTGGTAGCCAATCTAGCTATAGGCGCATTGCATAGTTCCCTCCTCATTGCGATGCTGTCAAAACAAAGATTGGATTCGCTGAGAGACGGACGGTCAAGACAAGATAGAGTGGTGTCTTAACTCATACTACGACCAAAATTCATGTTTATTTCCCTCCAGTTATATTTTTCTCCGAATGGTCTATCACGGGATTAGTTCGCTGATTCGGTAGTCTGAAGATCTTGGAGCTGTGACCCAGCGGCCGCATTCCTCAGAGAGCTCGTTCATAGACGACTAGCTCGTACTACTGTCATACACACATTTGTTTGTTACGCGGTAGCTAAACAGACATGTAGTTAGGTGCCAAAACTATTGAGCACATTAATTTGTATGTTGTTTTTACCTTCTTTTTGCATGCATGTAAAACACTGAAGAGGAACAAAAGAAAATATTCAAAAAGGGATTAGTCAAATATCATCAAATTAATTAACTCTCCTACCCAGCGCTGTTGCGCTAGTATGTACGTATGTTAAAATGGTAGTAAATCAGTGAAGCTTCTTCACAACTAATTTTGGCTAAAATTTAAGATTTCTCCAGCGATAAATATAGTTGAAGACCCGTCGTCCTAGGTATATGATAATCAAGGCATACTCTGCTTGAAACAAGATGATAGATGAGTTGATAGTGGTGGTATTGATAGACTGGTGGGTGAGGAACTAAATTCAAGGTCACTCCATGCGATTACACCCTACCTATAAATAGTTTCCTTCCTCTCTCACGGTGCCTTGTGATGACCAGCTAGAATGGAAGAAAAAGAGGAGGGAGACGTGCCAGAGAACATGGTCTCCGATCTTATCTATCAATGGTTTGTCTTCTTGTAGTGTTCCAAGCTTAGCTCGATCCAGGAAGCAGGGAGTGGGATGCAATAGGAATTCGCAGGCCAGACAAATAGCTTGTAAATATCCGGCAGTTTCCATGCCCGGTTGAGTGGCCGGCAGTGCTCGTGCTCTGTGATTCTGTTCTGTAGCGTACGTACTTACTGCTATATATGTGATGTGATTGAGGCGCCCATCGGTTCTAAGATTCGCGTGTTTTGAGAATAAGGAAAACATGGGGCATATCAGCGCAGCAACATACAAATGACCCAGCAACACACGCTTTCTGATAAGCTAGTATTTCTAAAGGCGTTATGGCTGCATACGTTTGCCTGTGGATCGAATACGTACAAATGACCCGGCAACACACGCTTTCTGATAAGCTTACGAAGTGCCGGCGTGCCAAGTCATGAGGACGACGCAACTAACAGGGCTCTGCGCATGCACGCTCCAGCCGAGGTGTGCGCTGGCGGGCCGCGTGCACTGAGGATGAGCGCTGCTGGCGAGGAGCACATGCGAGTCAGTCATGTTCGTTGGAGTGACATGCATCATGATCTTCGCTAGTGCAAAAATTTGTTACAGGAACACTACCCAAATAACATTAGGAGCGGCTTCAATTACGAACCGCTTCTGTTATGTTTAGAGCGGGCCCTACGAGATGCACCGCTCTTGCTGTAAGCTCAACAGGAGTGGTACACCGCACCAACCGTTCTTACAAATAGCAGGAGCGATTGGTGCCATGCACCGCTCTTGAGAGAGCAGTTAGCAGTAGGAGTGGTTTGTGCCCCGCACCGCTCCTACATACTGACTGCCTTTTAGCAGGAGCGGTGAACATAATCAACCGTTCTTGTAAATAAAATAGCAGGAGTGGTGGAAGAGGAGAACCGTTTCTACTATTCGCGAACCCGCCACGTCATCGATCCATGGTAATCTGCCCATCAATCCCCGATCCAATGTTCCCATTAATACTCCGCTTCCGGATGGCCACACATCCACACCAACCTTATCGTCTTGTCCATCCCACACGCGACGGCAGCCGGATCCAACGTTTCCGTTAATCCCCCACGAGGTGCCCGCAGCCGGAGCTGGCTGTGGGCATCAAGGCAGCAGCGGCAGGCACGACGGTGGGCACCCAGGCGGCGGGTGCGACGTCACCCAAGCGGCAACAGCGTGTGTGTCGGTGGCGGGCGGCCAGGGGCGACGCACCCAGGCGGTAGTGGCGCGCGTCAGCGACGGGGGGCCAGGTGCGACGGTGCCTAGGTGGGACGTCGGCGGGCGGGACCGCGCCCAGGCGCGTCGGTGGCAGGGATGGCGGGGGATGTTTTGAACCGCTCCTATTTACAGAAACGGTTGATATTTAGAGCAGCTTATGTTGAGGATACTACAGGAGCGGTCCATGAACCTTTTTTACAATGAGTGTCACTATAGAAACCCACGAGTAGTAACGCTTCGTAAAACCAATCATATAGGGGAGTTTTCCACCGTTCTTGTAGGAAGTTTTGTTTAGTAGTGTTTACGTTGAAAGAGTGTTCATGCGACCAACATGTGCTTGGTTGCCTGTGTTTGCCGAGGCTCTTGCTCTGCGCAGCAACTAGCAACACGCGCTCTCGCGACGTTCAGGATTCAGAGCCAGCTTACCACAGCGCACATTTGCTTTCCCCGGTTTCGTTATCTGTTTTACCACCAATTCCTGCTTCCAGATATGTCTAGGTCGCATGCGCGTGTCTCCCTTTTCGGCCAGATTTCATTTCTTCCCCGTTCCATATCTGTGTGGTGCGTGTGTGCTTTTGGCCCCCTGTTTTTATGCATTTCCATCTGTGCAATAATTGCAAAAAAGTTACGAATGCATCCTAATATTTTGGCTTCATAATAATCTTGGAAAGGAAAGAGCGTTTCGTCATCTGCGTTCGGGCATAGCACAATTGATAAGTACAGTAACTAAGACGAGGTCTGAAGCAGCTGAACATGAAAAACAGAAACATCGGGCAAATTTAGCATATTCGTTGAAAGCCACTCTGCCCAGCAATGAGATTCATGCAATACTCTACGCTCCACGCTGTCACGCAACGCCATGGCCAACTTTAGGGATTCCCGTTGCATCTCACTCCCAATTTTTTCCCTCATCCTTCTTCATTTCTCTCGGCCTCACATCTTGGTAGCTACACCACTTCTCTTTATAAATTTATCTATTAGTGACAGCACACTGAGGAGCTAGATATTTATAGGTACTTATGATATGAAGTGGTTGCAGAAGGTGATAAAGTTGCATTAGTTCTTCACCAACCTAGCTTGACTTTTTTAAAGAAAACTAATTGTTCTCAATTACGAACCTTGGCTACGGCCACGATATTTAAAGAAGATTAATTATAGAACGAATCTAACTTCCACCCACCAATAAAGTCTTTTGTTCTAAGAATAAAATAAACGCGCGGTCCTCGAACTTGGCTCGTTGTGTCACCTAGATCCCTAAACTTTCGAAACAAAAAAGACGTGTACTGCAACTAGGCCTCACCGTTCATAACGATCCAAAACCAAGTTTTGCTAAACCGGATGCTGACATGGCATGCCACGCTGGAGTCCAGCTGTGTGCCACGCGCCATGCGGCTGTAGTGCTGTACAGCCCGAAGGGCCTGTTCCAGCAGCTGGAGGCGGTGCAGTACAGCTGCGCGAACATGGGCGTCTACGGGCATGGCCAGCAGCACAAGATCAATGCTCCCCAAGGTCCTGGAGCTCTATGCGAGGGGGACGCCAGGCTAGGCGCGCAGGAGGTGGTGGCGGCGGAGTGCCACCTGCCCGGCATGCCATGTACCGGAGCCAGCAGCACCATTTGGTAGCAGGAGGGATTTTGAAATCTCTTTCTCGCAATTCGGTTATGAACCAAAAGTTACTTGTTTTTTCTCCCTAGGATGTTGTGCTTGAAAGAGAATCCCAAATTATCAAAGGGTGAATGCACTCTATTGGATTTTATGCAGAATACATGCTAAACCGAACAGAGCTTATGTTGTGCTAAAATTTAGGGTTGTGGTGGTGGCATCAACAATTACCGCGCCTACATTGGGAACCATCACTGCAACATAGATAATTGTCTACGTGAAGCAGATAGCGGGTCAGGTTGTCTCATCTGGCGGAGTCACGGGCCATTATGGTTGACAAGTGGTTACATCAGTTCGCTAGAGCTAGGAGGTGCTCTCTGTCATTTATTTATGCAGCTTTAGCTCTGTTTATTGTTTTGCAACGTATATTGAAAAGAAATATTAACACGTTTCATTGTTTGAATGTGATTTATGGCGCTTCGAAGGCAAATGATGAAATTACCTTATCGACAGAGTAGTTCAAATCTGTATGAACTTTACATTGCTGCCGCGGCTCTCAACGAAGCATGATTCCATGCTCCTTCGTGTGGTCACCACTCAACAGTGGTAGTTCCAATGACTCCTGTTCCCATGAGTTGCGCATTACTAGACCATGCAAACCGAGACTCATGATGACAATAGTAGCCATTCTCGCCTGCCTCTCTGCTCCATGCTGTGAAAGAGATGAGCCCAGCTGGTTGTTGTTTACTTGATGCAGTGGTGTTTTGTTAGGACTGCTAGCCTTAAATATGGATGTGATGGTTCTCTATGGCGAAAGTGGAGGGTGGACCATAACTCATGGTAGGTGCCATCATTAAAAAGATTAACGTCACTTTGTTCAGTAATTTAAAGTTACAGGACACTACAGCAAAGTCAGTAATAATTACCAAATTGTTACCCGTTATCGCTGACCGACATAGAGCTGTCAATACGTAAGCGGCACTGATGGTTTTGGTTATCACTGTACGGGGCATTAAGACTATGTGCAGCAGGATGTGTAAATGAATTGTGTATTTACTGTTCCACCTAACTCCCTCTCTGTGAACAGTGTCGCTACAGTGTATACACAATCCATTTACCCAATCCAATCCATTTACCCAATCCATTTACCTAATCCAATCCATTTACCCAATCCACTGTACATGGTCTAACCTGCCTATCAACTAAAAATCTACTCTATAAACGAGTTACCCAATGACCATGTACCCAAAATTATACCCACCGTTTGATGGTCCAATACAATGTAATCTGACGAATCAATTTTAATCAACGTGGGCCTACAAATCTAGCACGCGCGGAGACTCCAAGATGTTTATACAATCTTAATAAAATCGGACGTGGCGAAAACAATCGCGACAAGATCGTACGCACGAGAAAGAAAAAAAATAAGGATCGCCTTACGCGTTTCTGCCGCATCATGTAACCTTTCCAGAGATTTTTTTTCACCGTTTTTTTGACCCACAAAAATTCAGATTTCTAACATCCGCCGAACACAGCACATTATATCAAATACAAGGCCCATTAATTAGTATGAAAAAAATAATTGACCCATCACACAACGTATATTGAGATCATTACACAGCGTTCAATTTGAATACCAAATCGTTTTTTTAGTTTTCTACAACCCTGCATATTAGTTAAGAACATGCAAAGAGAGCAAGAAATTGCAAGAGCAGATCAAGGCAAGAAAGAAGAAATATGCAAAGAGAACCCAAAGAGAAGAGGCGCGGTGAGGAGGAGGAGGAGGCGCCGCAGATGGGAGGCCAGAGCCGTGCCTGGCCGCAACGGCCCAGATCTGGCCCGCGCGGCAGCCAAGACGCCGTATGCGACGGCCGTGTCGGCAAGGGTGAGGAGAACGTCAAGGGGCCCGGTCGTCGTCAACCGCGGCGCTGTGGAGCACCCGTGCCCGAAGCCTTCACCTGCGAGCACGAGGGCAGGGTCAAACGAGCCGCACGCGCCTCGATGAGGGCGAAGAGAATCGGACGCGCCGTGGCGGAGCAGAGAAAAGATGGGAAGCTGGGCAGGTAATTTTTTGTTTTTACATTTTCTATGTCCTGCCAACGGATAACTATCCGCACGGTGCATACAATATTACTGTTCTACATTCACCAGATAGTTACCCTATCCGGTCTCATTCTGCCCTATTTCTTTACTCTAAAACAAATATTCCGTCCCAGTCAGCAGAATTCTCTACTCTATACCACACTTCACCGCAGTCATGGTTACCCTAAATTTCTACCCTATATCAACTACCATATTTTTTTATTATTTTTCTACCCTCCCTTTTCCCTTTCCCTCCGCCTCCCCACTCCAGTCTCCACCAATGTGCATCCTCTGTCCCCTTCGTCCGTGCGCCACGCCACGACAGCCTCGACCAAATCCACAGCTGCCGCCCCACCGGAGTTCGCCGCTGCCGCCGCGCCGGAGTTCGCCGCCGCCCCAATCTCCTCGACCTCAAGCGTCGGTCGCCGCCGCCGCCATCTCCTCGAGCGGCGAGCTCGTCCTCCCCGTCTCCTCCTCCTCCCGCCAGTGGCGCGCTGATCCGACCTCCGACAGGCCATCTCCCTCATCGCTCTCTCCTCACGCGCGGATCCAAGGCTCTGCGCCTGGGAGCGCCGCCGCCTCCTCCATAGGCGTCGCGCCTCGCCGTCGCCGCCTTCCCCGCACAGGGCACATCCGACTCCTCCATCGGCGCCTCTGCCGCCACCGGCCATGGAGGTGGCGCTTTACTCCTCCGGCCGCCAGGGACCACGCCGCCGCCTCCGCCGCCGGCTATGGCGGCTTCCTTCCCTCTTCGCCTCCGCCTCGTGCTCCAAGCCCAGCGTCGCCTCTTGTCCGGATCCGGCACCGCGCGGGAGCCTCTGGCAGTTGTCCACGATGGAAGAGAGAGGGAATAGGGTGAGCTCCGTACCAACGCTGCGAATGAGGTGAGAGAAAGCTCACCCTACCGTAGGGAGCCTTCCCAGTTTGCCCGCTGCACCCTCCCAGTTAGCTGTAAATTTTTAGGGTAGGGTTTACAGCTTGTGACTGCGAATAGCCTTAGCATGTACAATAATTTAAACAATCGACAAATATATGGACTCTTTTGTTCTTTTTTTATAAACCAACCATATAATAATATTTAATATAGCATTTGCATACTTTGTCTCTACATGGTTTGCCCTGAGAATGCACACATTGAAATTAATATTTATATGATTTTAAAAATTAATTACACATCATCTTTAAAAATATCCTTTGTTCATGAAAAAAAATATTTCAATAATCAAGATTGAACCAATACTTTTCATACACGTGGCGGGACACCTCCAGTTGGATCCACGAGAGCATGTGGCGTAAGGAAGCAGTTGTAGGGTGTAAAGGTGGTGTTGTGTTGTGCGCTTGAGAGGACATGGAAATCAGAAAAATGAAACTCTGTATGTGTACATCCATCTAAAATGATTGCTTACGACTTTAGTTTAACAAACTAATAGAAAATTACCGTAGAAAATTGTAGTGAAATCACAGCATATAAATTCTTTTATTGAAAATAAATTATATATTTATGGTCTTTCGGAACGCATGAAATTCAAAGAGGTCTCAATAAATTTTACATGAAACAATTCATTTTTATAGAAAAATAGGATTTAGAAAAATTCTCGCAATACAAAATACTAGAACGGTTGTCTCAGCTGTAAAGTTGTTGCTTTGTTCTTGTCTGACCCAGGTTGAAATCCTAGAGAATGCATTTTTTTGGTTTGGTCACTGTATTTTTTTCTTTGCCATGCTGTATGCGGCATATGCCGAAGCGGGCGTGCTTTGTACATATACAACTTTTATTCTCACGTGCAGAACGCACGAGCATTTCTAAAATCAGCTAAGTACCAAAAGTGCATGACCTGGGCAGTGGCGGACCTAGGGGTGGTCCTGATATCCTGAGGCATACCTAAGAAAGTGCTATTCAGTAGTAAACACACAATAACAGTTCTCTCTGTTGTAAAGTCGTTGCTTTGTTACTACCGGTCATAGGTCACTTGTATAGCCCCCGGAGCCATCGTTGTTTAGACCGGGGCTGACCAAACAGCCCGGTGCACAACAAATATATATGTTGGGGTTAGTACTACTGAATTAATTAGTCTGTGGCATTGTGCTGTCAATTGTCTGTAGACTGTTCGGTCAGCTTATCCTAGACTTAAAACTCTCTGAAGTGTTGTCCGATGACTTTCCAGTCCACGGTTCCGACAGTCCATGCATGGCAGTGTAGCTCCACAGCAGAGTTAGGGCAACGCGGTACGACGCACGACGGTCAGCGGGATGCATGATGGTGGTCGGAGAGGTGAGGGACGAGGTCGGAAGGACAGTTGTAGTTAGCAGCACCTCATGATGCGGACGACCGGTGGGATTCCTATATGCGGTCGTGCACGTGTGCTCATGCCTGTCACAAGGAGGAAGAATGGGGAAGAGGGTGGGCTGTAGTGGTTGCTAGGCCGCAGGAGGGAAGGTGGTGGTGGGGCGCTAGGCCGAACCAGAGAGGGGAAGGGAGTAGGCGGGCCGGGCCGAATGGAGGGAGGGGAAAAAGGGACTAGGGGGAAGAATCCATGGAGAATAGAACTTGTTGCAGGAAAATGTGTTTTGCAGGTGGGTTTGGAAGAATTTTAAAAGTGGAGATTTAAGAGGGATTTTTGAGAAACTTTCGTGGAAGGATTTACTTTCTTAAAATCCAAGATTCTATTGAGCTAACGTCGTACGAACTTTTTTTTTGAAAGAGATTTTGAAATGAAATTAGTAAAGGGTTATAGAAAATTTCTATGGGTGATTTTCAGAACGTTACACGGCCCCGCGGGGAACAGACGCCCCGCGGGTTTTCATGAAAAGTAATAAACCTCACCGGCAAACCCCCAAATCCTAGCTTTGCTCGCGAGGTGTTTTTTATTACTAACGGGAAACATCCTAACTAGGGATCGAACTCGCGACCTAAAGGTCCAACAACTAACGTCAGCTAAAAAAATCCTGCTCGTACTAGGTCACAAAATTCAGTCGCAAGTCACAAAATTTTGGTACAAAGTAGAATCACGTCTAGTTTCGTGAAATAAAAGACAAACCCAGGCATTGCACAACACTAACTTACCATGACAGCACACATTTCACTTATAATTACATAGGACATGTTATTTTCTATTTTAAGTTTTTCAAATCATGCATTACGTATTTATGTTCATGTTCGTAAATGGTCTTAGATGAACTACCAATTCTTGAATCACAATGAGAACTACAAGGTTGTTTTTAAGTGTGGTTTGTGGAACCAACAGTGATGAGGAAGGCCATCCTTTCCGCTTACGCACTAATAATGGTACTGAAATGGGTAGTGATGAGGTTACAGACCAGTAGTGATTCTGATTGCTGTAGTTGTGGTTAGGGGCAGAATGAAGGGAGCGAGGGCCGAATGAACGTCGTGGACGGCAGAACCACAGGCAGGAAGATATACCCCTTACGGCCATAATAGGAGTTGAGACTCTAGTTGCATACATTAGTAGTGATATTATAAATACGTGGTGCCTTCTCGACTAGCACAGTGGTGTTTTGTTAGGACTGGTAGATATGGATGTGAGCTTGGGTTGTCTTTAGCGAATGTGGATGGTGCACCATAACTCATATGGTACGCAGCTATCATCAGAAACTTTACTTTTTCTTTCGCGCCTGTTTGGATCCAGCTAGCTAAATTTTAGCTTTAGATGCTAGTTAGAAGTATTAAATATAGTCTAATTAGAAAACTAAATACACAGATGAGAACTAAATAACGATACAAAATTTTAAGCCTAATTAATCTATAATTAGCAAATGTGATGCTACAGTAATCATTCGTTAATCGTGGATTAATTAGCCTTAATAAATTCGTCTCGCCGTTTAGTTCTCATCCATGTAATTAGTTTTCTAATTAAACTATATTTGATATTTCTAACTAGCATCGAAACAACCAATATGACGTGAGCTAAAGTTTAGCCCCCGGATCCAAATACCCCTGCATGCAAGCTTGTGGCAGGTACCACTGACAATTATCTTTGAGATATTCATAATACACATTTCATCACATGGTATTCTGAATACAGTTAATAATTATTGACAGAGGTGCAGCGAGAACTGATGCATCGGCCATCAGGCTCTTAGCGTACATGACCTTGAGCGTTTGGGGTGGGCACTATTTATTCGTTGGCTGTTGTTACAGAAGACCGACGCTTCAAAACCTTGAATAGGTCTGCCTGTCAACGTGCCAAGAAAAGCTGATCTCTTTTTGATGCAGCTGCTGTCACCTCGGTTGGCAATCGGAGCTTAGATTCTGGGCTGATATTACATGGCAAAACTATGGTGGAATTGGCTACCAACATCAATGCGATTCCAAAAAAAATTGTGGACGACCTATAGTGAGCAAGGCCCTTGTTAATCGGACACCAATGGGGCACTAACCGTACATGTCCTGTTGGAATATTTGTTTATTTGGGGCTTAGTTGATGGGGGCGTGGTCCTGCAACCTATTGTCCCAGATCATGAACGCTGGAAGCATTCTTCTTTAGGTTCCTATAGCTACAAGTCAGCCTACAGTAGGGACCATCAGGTTCAGTCACTAGAAAAGGGTCTGGAGGAATTGGGCGCCTTCTAGCTGCAAGTTCTTTGTTTGGTTGACCATTAACAGTCAGTGTTGGACTTGGATCAGATCGCATGGCTAAATGCGGACAGCCGTACCAGCCAGCCTCCCCCTTCTGCGACAGGTGGAGGAATCTACCCATCATATTCTCTCCTCTCGTATCTTTGTCAGAAAAGTGTGATGTCGATCTTGAGGAAGCAGTCTTGATTTGGTCCCGGTGGCTTGCTCTTGATCCGCTTTGGTGCCTGGTAGAGCAAAGATGCCTCCTCTCTTTAAAGGACTTTGTAAAGGGTTCAATTCCGTAGTCTCGTCTTAGTCAGCTGGAGGCACAAGAATGCTTGTGTGTTTGATGGAGCTCGATCTCAAAGTCAGACACCAGCAGTCCTTTCTCAGACGGTTGATAAGGCCACATTTGGTGTATGGCTAGAACTTGAAATCTATGGGAGCTCCTCCTAAGGAGTGCTCCTACCCCTTCGGCTGGCTCTGCCGCTGCTCTAGGTTTTGTTTTGTCTGAGATGTAAGGGTGGGTTGTGTTCTGATAGGGTTTATTTCCCTCACTGTACTTGTTTTTCCTACCTTAACGAAATGACACGCAGATCTATTGTGATGTTCGAAAGAAAGATCTACACAAGCTCTCTCTGTGTGGCGAGGCCTTGGTATAACAGTCGACGAGGATCTCCCTGTTTGGTTTCTAGCTGAAGATATATACAAAAGGCTAAAAATGAGTGTCGCACGGCTGGTGAACTGCAGTGCCAAAGTAGAATAAGTTGTGGATGTTGTCTTCTTTTGTTAGGGGTAACTGAGGTCCGAGTAGTCACCTTCTATAGACCTCCTATGTTGTATAGTCTAGTTCGAAATGATGTCATATGTAGTAAAGTCTAACCTTTTTGTGTGACAAAAATGTTGGCTATAAACTTTGTTGAATACTAGTGTGAGTTATATAGTACAGACGCACAAGCTCACACGTATATGCATTTATACACACCTTATCCCTATGAGCATCTCTAAGAGACAGACCCTGCAAATCTCGAGATTGACGAAGTCACCACAAGCGCTTCACTATCGAGGGAACGCTGCCTACTCCTAAAGAACGCGTTGTTAAATATATGAGGACCTATGTCAAATAGAGAACTTAAACCCGGGTGGCCAGGTTCCATCACACAGAATATGTGCACTCGAGTTATCTTAAAAAAAGCTACGATGATTGCTAGAGATTTGTTTTAAACTCGTCCGTGGCTCCATCAAATGTTTAAAATCGGTAGGCAGCTCTATTCAATAGCTTGTGCCAGGCACGCACATCACTCACTATGATTGCTGCCAGATAGAGAATTCATGCAATTGCAGCTGTCTGAGTTGAGCAATAGAAACATAATGAGTTCCCCGGAACCCTTTAGATCTATATATTGAATGGAAAATTGGTCAGGCTGATGAAACTTCTGCGTTTTTCTAGTTGTGTATTGCCTACGAGATTGATGACCATTGCACTAACTTTGCTTCGTTGTGGGCTATAGAACTAGCATCAGAGACATGGCAAACATTAATTAGAATAATTGGGCCAAACTGGGTTGTTTCATCCACTTTGCAGTATATAACTATATATACGTGATAATATACACAGGAAAATGGTGAAAAGCTAGCCTAGGTTATGGTAAATCTAGAAATTCCTGGTACATAGTCTACTTAATATGACTGGAAAAATGGCAATGATCCGGTGCACTCCATGTTGGCACGCAGCCTCAGCGTTACGCGTGCTTCTGATTTTTTATGGAGGTTGCTATGCATTGGTAGGGTAGCGTGATTAGTACGCATTGCTCTTTGCTCCATTGGGCTCCAGGTTCACTAGGTTCATGGTAAATCAAGAAACTCCTGGTACAATTGCTATGCATCTATGTGAAAGGAACCATCTCAGTGCTTTGCTAAATTCCTAATGCATCACATTCCCTATCTAGGCCAGCTACTTGCAATCTCAATATCACTCTATATATCCTCAATATGTCTTCTCCGATCCTATTTGAAAAAAAAAAAACTACCATTGTCTTTTTGCCCTATGCCCCTATGTATTTGCATTCAGAAAACGGCTATGTATTGTCCACTTTCTATCATTGAGACATTAAATAACAAACCAGATGTCGATATCTTAATGTCATCTATGGTCCCAAGAAGTAAAGGAACCATACGCGGGAGGGGAAACCACCGTAAAAAAAGATATTTTACTAGAAAGATACCAACTAGTGTAAGGAGGTACCACACCGTTTTTTCATTCTTAATGGGCTTTATACTCTTTGTGAAATTAAAATCTTTTAAAAATTGTGTGTCGGTCCCACCATTTATAGACCCTACTATTTGGTACCATATGGTACCAGTACTGTCGTACTACGTATTTTCGAACCGTTAGCTCTCTTTTGATGAACGACTCCAAATTTTTCTAAACCACCATAAAACTTGAGCCATAAAAGAATTCGAGAGATTTTATAGTGCTTGGAAAGATACCCACCGGTACCACAGGGCACCACACATTTATTCGCTTTGTGGAATTAAAAACCAAAAATGGTACCGGTCTCACCATTTTTGGTATCAGACCCTCGTATTTGGTACCGGTACCTTGGTACCACCTATTTTTAAACCGTTGGATCTTCTCTAATAGACTTTTTCCTATTTTTTCCAACCACCGTAAAAAATGTAGATTTAACAAAGCACTATACCAATTATGAAATGATTATATAACATATGAGATTTTACAGAGGTTTGAAAGGTACCCACTGTGGCCTCTATACTACTTTTAGTACTAGACCCTCTATTTTCGTAGCGTTTGGTACAAGTACCATGATACATCCTATTTTAAACCGTTAGGTCTCGTCTGATATGGATGACCCCTATTTTTTCTAACCACAGTAAAACTTGAATATTTTTATAACGGACGGTAAAATTTAAATGGATGAAAGAACCTCGTGGTACCGATGTGTATTTTTCCAGAAAACACCCCCATAAATAAAAGGTTACAACTGCATGCCACCAGTTTGTATCTCAAATGGTCAGAGGTTGCCTTTCCAGCCAAACAGAAAAAAAGACAGCTAATGTGTGTAAAAAGTATTCTTCATACTCGTACTAGCTAGAGACTACCAAATACTTGTGAAAATACATACGCGTATTATTATCAAGGCTTTATCAATCCAAAATCACAAACATAAAACAACCATTTGGCACCAAATCTCTATTTAGATATGCATTTTTCTAAATGATCACAAGTGAAGATGTACTCAATTACAAAGTTTTATATATTGTTGAGAATTAGAGGTTTTGCATAGAACATGTATCCACTCAAGGTTATTAAACCATTTATAATGTGAATTTTGCAAACAAATAAGAATTGAGCACATAAACAAACCCATTATTTATGACTGCAGGTTGGAGATATGGCAGTGATAGCCGTGGCTATCAATACCGCTTTATCTCTGTCATGTTCAAAAGCTGCAATGAAGAAAGTTTCAAAACGGTGGTGATATCTCACTACGTAGGAGTGATTGTTTATGTTTTATGCTTCTTTTCCCACTATTAAGGCTGCTTGTCATCTAAGCGAATGTGTGCAGAGTAATGCAACGGAAAAAATCCGTCAATGGTCCTTCAACTTGTAGCGAAGTTCAGATTTCGATCTTAGACTCGAAAACCAGAAATAGAGTGTCCTTAAACTTGTGAAACCGTTCACAGGGGGTCCTCGCCCGAAACCGACCCTGGTTTTGTCCAACGTTCGATCCTATGTGGCACTTGTGTGGTGGGACCCACCTATCAGCCTCATATCCTCCTCTTCTACCCCACTATTTCACACGGGCGGAGGCCGGTGATGCAAGGGAAGAGAAAAGCGACAACGAGTGCAGCCGCCCATCATGCCAGCCGCCGCGCTGCCGGCCGGCTGTGCCCCTACTCCGTGGTAGTCCTCATCCCAATTTCTAGTCCTCTTCAGCAACAACCCCTACTCTCCGATCTCCTCGAGCCCGCGCCTCTGCCATTCCTCGTGTCCACCCATTCGATGGCCTGCACGAAACAGACAGCGCGCAAGTCGACAAGTGGGGTGGAAAGACGCCGCGGAAGTAGCTGGCCACGAAGGCGGCGCACAAGTCGGCGCCGGGGACGGGCGGCGTGATGAAGCCGCACCAGTTCCACCCTGGCACCGTGGCGCTGCGTGTAGGACCGAGACGTGCGACTTGAGGCGGGTTGAATAGGAACACTTAAAAACTCAAACTCCATTGGCTCTCACTGCACGAGATCCGCAAGTACAGTACCGTACCAGAAGAGCACGGAGCTGCTGATCTGGACGCTGCCATTCCAGTGGCTGGTGCTGGAGATCATGCAGGACTCCAAGACGGACCTGCGGTTCCAATCATCAGCGTGCGCCCTCCAACATCCGCGATGGGCGGCTGCACTCGTCGTCGCCCTCTTTGTCCCCGCGCATCACCGGCCTCTGCCCGTGTGAGAGTAGGGTAGAATAAGAGGATATGAGGCTGACAGGTGGGTCCCACCACACAAGTGCAACGTAGGATAGCCACGTTCGACAAAACCATGATCGGTTTCGTCCAAAGACCTTGTGTGCCCGGTTTCACATGTTTAAGGACACGTTATTCCTAGTTTTCAAGTCTATGGACGAAACCTGGACTTCGCTGTAAGTTGAAAGACCCGTGATGGATTTTTTCCAAACTGCAAAACGTGCAAGACACCAAAAGAAAAAAGGAATATTACGCCGTCTGCTTTTCACTGACGATGGAGAACGAACAACTTGCTACGGTACATGCGGAACTGGATTCGCCATGGAATGCATGTTTTTTTTTTTTTTTTTTGTCAAATGACCCATCTTGGAGTCGCAATATTATTAATAATAGTAAATATGAAATTTAAAGTTGAAAAGAAAAACAAATACGAAACTCTGAAATCAGAATAAGCATGCGGACTCCCAACAAAAACCAGGAGGGGCAACCACCACTGTTGGTAACTGAAGAAAACCACCACGGTTAACATACCAAGAAAAACAGACCAAACCACCAAGACATCCTTGCAACCAGTGAGATAGGTGCTGACTTGAACAATCCGGTGGTCGTGCAACCTGCTGTGCAAGTGCCCACTGCCCAGTGGTGCACCATGCATTGCCGTGGGCATGCAGTTACAACAGTAAGAGAGGAAGGACACTTGTATCAATTCATAACAGGTGAGACCGAACTGAAGAACCAAATAGCAGAGTGAGGCTTCCATTATGTGTCATCATGCAATTTCCTGGACTACCATTACGGTCTGATGCCTCCCATTTCTAAGCTGATAGATGTGGCTGTGACAAATTGTATCGCCACCCCAACATGGCCACTTTCATCATATTCCTCTCCAAAATCCCAGATGAACAGATGGATCTCTAATTGCTAGCTCTATGCCAGATAGTTTAGATACCTAGACTGCTCATCCACAAGTTTCTATATATATATATCATGACATAGAGGCAGACATATTATGGCCACTAGCAAAGCAGTAAAGAACACCATCAGTCCATCGATCAGTTGTACAATTCAGAGCATCTTTTCGTGTACTGTTCTTCATGTAGATCATCATTCTCATGTGCTGGGGCATTTGGACAGCAAAGAACAACCTCATTTTCCAAGGAACGCTAGTGACATCTCCGTTTAAAAAGAGAACTCCGAGCTGAAACATCAAGCCCTGAAGAATTGGAAAGGCATCATTACTGTTGTTATATTAGAGGCCTAGCCTATACATTCGGAGATATTGATATATTTATAGGACAAAGTCCTCTCGAGTACCATAGTAAGACACATGCCTGATTAGGCTTTATTTGCAAGCGTAGGGAACATTTCATCAATCTATTTGCAACAACATGGAAGTAACATTTTTGCTTGATGCGCGGTCACACGTGGGCTGGAGAATGAGTCAACTTGATCACCCGTACGTCAGATTTGTATTGGGAGTGGGAAACACTTGCCTACTTGGATGCATCTGTGAAGAAGAACACCCTTTGTTAACAGATCGCCCGCAGCGCGCCACCACCCCTCCCTGCTCCCGCCAGTTGCCCCTTCCACCCATGCCTTCTCTGTGAGCCCACCTGCGCTCCCTCCAGTTGCGGTGACTCTCGCTTGCCAGAGCCGCGCCTGTGCCTCCCTTTACCTGCCATGCTGCCCCGCACAGCATTCCATTTCCCTCCATTATTGTTCTCATTGAATAATAAGTTGTAGACTACTTTTATTCAAGAAAGTAGGATGCAAGCCGCTGAGAACATTAACATTCATCATGGCACAATTTATATATCCAGTCACCGCTTGTTCTAGAAAAAAATCCATGTGAAACTATGGTGCACACACAACGTACCCATTTTTTATTTTTTATTTTTACAAAAAAAAGCATATAGGCCATTATTAATAATAAAAGGGTATAGTACCTCTTCATGTCGATGGGTATAACCACCATGTCATTACGAAACATTAGATAAAATAACCCCCTAAATTTGCATAAAAATTACCTACCATGTCATTATAAAATATGAATTAAATTACTCACTATGCCATTATAGAAAATAAATTAAAATAATCCGTAAATCTTTATATAAATTACCTAATATGCCATCATGAAAAATAAATTATAATAATTCATAAATTTGGATTTAAATTGCTCACAATGACATTACAAAGGATGAATTAAAATAATCACCTATAATATAATACTGTATCTCCTAAAACTCTAACTCGTGCAAGAGCACGGGTTGAAACTTAATTTGTGTAGGGACTATGTGATCTATGTGCATGACACAAGGGTTATTTAATTTATAAATTAATCAATTCATTAAAATCCATCATCAGATAGTCTTCCTTTATACATTTGTGCCACCCCCCTCCCAAGAGCTTCGTGCCTAGGTGTGGATCACTCTGCCCATTCCTCGCTACCCCGGTCCTCTCCTCTCGGAGCTCCATAATAATTGCTCAGCTGAGTCCTCTCAGCCACTCCGCCATGTCACGCTTGTGCATACTTATTTTTTATCAATTTTTCATATCATAGTTGATGCTCAACTAATTAAATTACGCATATACTTGATATAATATTATTCTTTATTTTTAATGATTAAGGATGTTGATACCTTATAAGTAAACTTATGTTACATAGACTAACAAGGATTCAAATTTGGGGTACGTATTGAATCACAATATTTTTCAACGGTATAAATCTGTACATTAAATGCAAATTTGGAGTGTTTGGAGTAGCTTCTCATAAATATAAATGTTGTTTAGAATAATTTGACAACCATTCTTGTCTGACTTTTGGCCTGCTAAAATTGTCTTTCAATCAAACAGGCCTTAGCGTCCTTCCTACGTGCCTCGCACTTGTCGCCATACTGCGACAGCATATGTCGATGCATTGTATCTGTTCCATCTGGACTCAGGTCCTAGCCAGGATTGGGGCGTAGGCCTCCCAATAGGTATGGCTCTCATGTGGTGTGAGCGTGACCATTATCAGCATCCCCGATGAAAATGAGACCCCACAGCTTGTTTTTCTAAGGGCTGTTTTGGGCTAGCTATTTCTCATGTGCTGTGAGCGTGACCATTACCAGCATCCCCGATGAAAATGAGACCCCATAACTTGTTTTTCTAAGGGCTGTTTTGTGCTAGCTATTTCTCTGCCCAACTATATATCTATAGGTAATAATAAGTGACTTTATCATAATCAACCATACTGATCTTAGGAGTACTCTCGGCAGATTGTGATCCACGGCATTGAAAGAGCACCACACTAACTAGCTACCCGCTAGCTTCATTTTCATTAGCATGGCCGGTCTCCCATGATTAGTCGATTACCTTATATAGTAGACTCACACACGATCTCATCATCGCTACGCCGATCGATCGTCACAGCAAGGCCAAGAAATTGACCAGTACAGTAGCTCACTCATCAAATCGGCCATGCATTCCTCAACCACCCATTGCATGATCGATCTCTTCCTCCTCTCCGCCATCATATCTACTCCGGCCTACTCCTAGACTAGTGTAGAAAAAATTAGCCGGCCCGCCGGCGGCCAGTGTGTACGCTGCCAATTCAGACGATTGAGATTGGAAGGACCCTAGAGAGATGGTCAAGAAAAGCATCAAGATCATAGGAGTGAGATGCAACAGGAATTGAGGTGCAAGGAAATACATGAAAGTAAGCATGCCCAGAGGCAAACATGAATGGCCGTTGCAGGAGATGAGCTACATGTGGTCGCCCGCATGGTCTGATCCACAGGCATGGTAAGGTCAACGCTTGAGGAGGAACACTGATTGATGGCCCTTCGCCGTGGTTGTCGATCTAGTCAGTGGAGGGTGGAGATGCAAGTCGATCCAATAGTGTTGCACAATGTGGTCTTTGTCTATTTATTGTTCCTCCCTCTTTCCTATTTGGATACTATGAGACGATTGTTCTATCAATTATTATATGTTGGTAGCCATGCTAGATAGGCCCATTGCATCCTATACTGCTCCAATAAATTAGGAGTAACTAGTTCATCAATCCGTATTCTCACACGTGTTGGAGTTTAGGAGATATAGATTTAATCGTTAGTAATATTAGAGATGATATTTAATTCATCCTTCGTAACTGAATTACAGTAATGTATATACAAATTTAGAAATTATTTTAATTTATTTTTCATGATGGTACATTGGGTAACTTATATGTAGATTCAAGGTTTATTTTAATACATTTTTAATAACGGTATGGTGAGTAATTTATATGCCAATTTATATAATTATTTAATTCATATTTTACAATGGCATGGTGGTTAATTTTTATGCAAATTTAAGGGTTGTTTAATTCATATTTTATAATGTCGTGACGACAATTTTTATATAAATTTAGGGGATTATTTTATTTCATCTTCATAATGTGAAGGTGGGTAATTTTTTAGAAACTATAATAGATCTAGTGACTACTATTATTAGGCCTACATGATGGAAGACGGAATTTTATTTCATCTTCATAATTCTGATTGTTGACAGAATTTTTAGGATTTATCTTTTTCCAAGAAACAGACCTAGTGACTATTAAGATTTTTCAATCTGCAATCGATGATAGTATGTTTTTCATTATTGTGACAATTTTTATGATTTTATTTTTTTATTTAGTATATCTCGTGAAGATTAATACGGGGCTCTAGAATGAGTCTTCAATTAGTGATAGCAAGATTAGGCACAAAATATCTGTTTTATAGAAAGGTTTTTAGCATTTTTAGAAAAAAATAGATTACGCCTCAATAGTTATGAAGGATAATCTTTAGTAACAGATATTTTTTTAATACGTGCGAGTGGTGGCATGCATGCTTCGAGGTGTGTATAGTACGTGACTTCGAATAATACACACGCCAGTGGACTTTGAATGCAAGGAGCGCTCTGAAGAAGTGTGCATTTGTTACTGCTGGCTGGCAATGTAGTAGGAAGGAAGCACAGGTGTAGTTGAATTAATCTAATTATTTAATACTCATTCCAATCCGTGACCGTGAATAACAACAGTTTCTCTACTTCAGCAAGAGTTACCTTTCCACGGTTTCTGTAGTCCGGCCATGCATCAGAATCCATCCAGATCAGGGTTACCTACATTTAGAGTGTGTACACATGGCGTCGCCAACGCTAGTGATGATGAATAGTGGTTCCTATAGGATTAACAAAATTTTGTAGCTAGAGTAGTTGTCACAGTAGGCAACAACAGGGTTTATCACTTTCGGTGGAAAAGGAAAACAAGAACATGCTGGAATTTCGTTTTTTATTACAAAAAAATTGGTAAACTTTCCTTTGGCATCTCCTTTTCAAAATACTAGTTCATCAACCCATGCTCTCGCACATGTCGAAGTTTAGAAGATATAGATTTAATTTTTAGTAAGATGATATTTTAATTCACCATTAATTGCGGTAATGTATATGCAAATTTAGAAATTAATTTAACTTATCTTTCGTGATGGCACATTAGGTAATTTATATGCAGATTTAAGATTTATTTTAATTCATCTTTTATAATGGCATGATGAATAATTTATATGCAAATTTAGATAGTTATTTAATTGATATTTTACCATGGCATGGTGGGTATTTTTTTATGCAAAATTAAAGAATTATTTAATTCATATTTGGTATGATGACAATTTTTGTATAAAGTTAGGGGGTTATTTTATTTCATCTTTCATAATGTCATGGTGGGTAATTTTTTAGAAACTACAACAGATCTAATGACTGGTATTATTAGAGCTACATGATCGATAACACGGTGTTTCTAATTTTCGTGAGAATTTTTAGATTTTATCTTTTTTCAAGAAAACAGATCTATATTATGTGAGCTACATGATGCATGATAGTAAGTTAATTACATAGAAAATAGACCTAGTGGCTATTATGATTTCAATCTGCAATCAATGATTGTTTCTGGTTATTGTGAGAATTTTTATGATTTTATCTTTTATTTAGTGCATTTTTGTGAGGATTTACGAAGAAACTCCAAAATGAGTCTTCAATCAGTAATAGGAAGATTAGGCAAAAAACTATTTGTTTCATAGAAAGGGTTTTTAGCATCTTTGTGAAAAAAGGTATAGGATTATTTAGTAGTCTAAACATGTAAATGAGAAAGTTTGACAATAAACTTATAGTAAATTTGAAAATTGGAAAATTTGGTCGAAAAAGAAAAATTTTCTTTTGCTGATAGTTGAACTTAAAACCTTTTATAATGATAGACGCGGGTAATTACCTAGAAAATAAATTGAAATTGTAAAAAAATCTGCCACAAAAGGAGAAATTTGCTTTCGCTAAGAGTTGAACTCAAAATATGTTATAACGACAGAGGTGGGTAATGTGGCGGAACCGCAGATTTAATACGGGCTAAGTACAACTGCCACTATTAGCTTGCAGTGTACTTAGACCGTACTAAACCCGGTCGTCCGTCGAGAGGCCTTTGGCTCTCGATAACACCATCTCCCAGAGGAACCGACATCATACACATCTGACTCTCAATGGAGCCACAGCAGTTACATCATCACAGTCAGTTGAAATATAGAATAGATAGGTTTAGTTTACAAACCAAGAATGTATATAGTCAAATACATGTCCAAAATATATATAATGCGGAAACGTTTTAAAAACATATCGCAGCGGAAACCAAATACTTAAGTAGTCTTCATACAGACGAACGAGGCGAGTAGCACCGAGCCCACCGGTTCTACCCTTCTCCAAGCAGCTATCCAAATGCCGCCAGTACCAGTGAGCCAAAAGTGGAGGCAAATCCTGAGTACTAATTACTCAGTAGGACTTAATGGACGGGGTTTACGGCTGACGCAAAGCTCAGCTTACTAGCAAGTAGATCCTTAACCATTGATTTTAACTGTAAAATGTTGCCATAGGATAGCGGGATTTGACGGTCGCTATCCTATAATCATGATTATCCACTGTGTTTTAGTGTGATGATATAGCGGGATTTGACAGCCGCTAGTCCTTATCCTGAATATCATTAGTAATATAAATTGAATAATTTCCATGAAGTAAAGCATGTATATCCATTGTGTAGTATCAAATCATCAATTCCATAAAACATCATGCCTCAAACAGTTCTACGTTGCCCGTGTGCGATATTCGCATTCTCACACCTGGTGAGCATCAGCGATTCGAATCGATTTTTATATTCCCGGTAATAACTAGAAAATGTCAGGGGCCATATGGTTACTAACACGACGGCTTTCCCACGTATAGTCCCCTTTCTCCACTTGTCCCATCCCAAGTTTGATTCACTTCCACCTGACTCCCGGGTTGTGCCCCCATGATGAGCCTGCCGACATCTCGGTCTCCCCGTCATGAGTACCAAGCTCGCGGCCGGCAATGGCGGCGAGGCAAAGAACGGCGCGGGGCGGGGTAGAAACGGAACGGGAAAGCGGGGAATGGGGCCAGGGTTTAGGGCGGGGCCCCCTCTCCTTTTGACGCGCCCGGGGGCGCCGCCCGTGGCTCGCCGTACTCCTTGTACACCGGTGACCCCCGCGGCGCGCGCCGGTTCGCGCCCGCCGTGGGCGCGGCCGCAGATCGTCGAGCCCACGTGTCAGTGACCGTAGGTTTTGGAAAAGTGAAATGTGTTTTCTCCCCTTCGGTAATTCGCTGTTTTGGCATATTTAGAGGCCGAATTTGAAGGAACTCCAATTGAAAGAATTGTTCCACTCTTTGAGATCTACAACTTTGTCAAAATAGACCACCCCAGATTCCAAGTGTAAATATGATTTAAATTCAAATTAACTAGCAGCCCTAGTTATGGACCGAAAACCCATATTGTTTTGAAAAATAAAAAGTCCTATTTCCAAGCCTTTTCTCCTAAAGCACCTTTTGAGTAAGTTGCTTAGAATTTCAATCCCTACAACTTATTAAATGGGAGCATTGCATGAAAATGACTGTAAGCTACAGGAAAATTGAAATTACTATGCAGCTCAGATTTGAATTGGTTTTCTAGGTTGGCAAAGAATGACCCTAATCCTTATACCTCATCAAATGTCCAAACCCCAATTAACAAAGTTGTTTAACACTCCATTGTCTACAAATTTGGTAATATAAGTTTCACCTAGATCACCATATATTTCAAACTACAAGCGCAATTGTATCTAGGGATTTGGTCAAATAGCAGGTTTACTTTTTGTAGAGTCTTTCTTGTTATCAATTTTTTGAAGTATCAGATGAAGCCTAAACACTTCCACTCTAGATTCATTTGAAAGGTGGTAAGTTTAATTTCATACCATAGAAAGGGGTAATTTGAAGTTATATAGTGAACTCGAAAGTAAATTTCCGAATAAATTTAGGGGAAGGCAGAAATTTTTGACTTAGTGATTTCTCTAGCTAGTTCTCATTTCTCTCCAAGCCTAATTTGGTCTTAACCCATCATTAGCTTGCGTCTAACTGCATGTTAAGGCTTTTGAGATGCCGGGGGCATCACAACCCACCCTTCTTATAGAAATCTCGTCCCGAGATTTGAAGGAGGAAGGATCGTAAGGCTCACTATGGAAAGCAATTGGTTTTTGGCGTAGTTCGAATATTTCTATATACGCATGGTAACACTCAGTTCCTCATCTTTCAGCTTCGTCAACTAGCATGTGAATGGTTAGTGCCTTGTTAACACAATGTAGTTACAAAGCACTATCTAGTATGGTTTGGATAATCTTTTCTAAAGTGCCCACCAAAACATGTCATATATGAGAGCGAATGAACAAACCATGAAGAGGATGTGACGGTCGTGAGCGAGTGACGATGAAGGTTCCAAGTAAGGAAAGGGAGTTACTTCCCGACTTTGACACCAATATTAGAACATGATAATTATTTGACTTTTGAGAACAATAGAAGCAAAGTGTACGCAGTTGGAAAAATCGAACCACGAAGGATCTTGTAATTCAAGGAAACTTCAACGTAGTCAATGGATGTGTTTTTGAGAGACACATTAATTTTATTTGATAGAGACTGTGTACACATATGAGATATTAAATCCGAACATTCTCCATAGAGTAAGGTGGGGTGATGCATAGCACATTCTACTCATTGTTTCGAGAAAGATGCCGTGGAAAGAGAATAGGACATATTCACCTAGACAAGGTGATAGTTTGTATGATTTCATAGATTTGATCAAGACCGACCAAGAAAATATAGGCAGAGGGCCTGTGCTTTACAAATCAGAACACCTATCAAGGCTAGTGAACCCAACTTTGAGGATAATCTCAAGGAGGAATGAAGCAACTCCCGAAAGGGAAATGTGATGAAAGCATTAGCCGAGAATAAAAGCTTAGTGCAGTAGATGATGTCGAAGTTCTCCATTTGGAGATAAGATTCAACATATACGAATGAAGAAAACATAAGATAGAGTGGTGGAAACGGAGTTGATTGTTTCCCACAAATCAAGAGTGGCAAATTGGAAGAAGGCAATGGAATGATGTAGCAAAATAGTGGAAATGGAACCAAGCATTCCCACCGATACGGACGTTGAAGCTGATCCATGTAAGCATAGAGGAGTCCGAGACTAGGACCAATGGTTGTAATTGTACCATAGAGATAAAATTGATCATCCCTATGAAGCATGACTAGTAAGGATAAGCAAATTCAACGAAAAGGTGTGGACGAGTGGAACCATAGATTTGGCTCGTCTCACGGATCGAGAAGCACATGGTTCAACAAGGCGAGGGGAAAAGTGTGAATGATAAGGGATTCAGATAGATTTTTCCCCATAGGTTAAGAAAGGCAAGGTGAAACAAGCAATGATATGTTATATTGTAGGGGTGGAAATAGAGTTGACCATTTCCGTGAAGTGGATGCCTAACGATCACAAATGGGGGAAAGATGGATATGAATGTTCCACGATTGAAGCGGCGTCCCGCCTTTGCAGGTCTAGATACCAACGCGCACCTAGTGACACAACCGGGTGACGTCTGTACACGCGGGGCCCTAGGTCCCGTTGCGGCACCATAGATTGCTTGGGGAAACACCACATCAAAAGGGGGTCTAACCGTACCATTTCCAGAACCATAGGGATCGCAAGGTCACGACATGGAAATGAACTAGAGGTTCGACGATTAATATGTGGACGTTGGAAATCCACGAAACGAGGCATATGGGTTTCAAGGTGTTGGAGCATCACAATAATTAGAATTTGAAACTTCACGACGACAACGTAGAGCGTCGTGGTTTACAGAGACTGCAGTTCCTGAACGATTAGAGCTCGAAACACGACGACTTAAGAATCCGGAATACATCCTAGGGCAACGAGATGCGCTAGTCGCGAGGATTGGGTACATGTTGATTCTAAGGAGCTAGGTACTGGAGACACCTATCAGCTATGAGAATCATAATCTTTTGATTACAGCAGCTCACGATGGTTGCCATCGTACGAATTGGTACCTAGCTAGTACTGTCTAAACGTAAGATTGATACGTCCAGGACGAATGCCCGTTTCTTCTTTCAACCAACTTGGTGCAGTGTTGGTCTTCACGTGGGAAACGCCATGAAACAACAGTCTTGATTTTCCACCGAGTATGAGAACGTCACCAGATTCGAGGTTGATCTTGGCCGCTTGGTCTTTGTCTCTCGTGTCGCCGAACAAGAACTCGGCGGTGTCTCCTATGGAGATGGATACGAAAGGTAAACCTTTGGTAAGGCTACTCTCTAACTCGTCCTTGTCTTGGTGAAGTCCGAGCTTCCCAGAGTTGGTGTAGTAGTTGACGATGCATATGTCCGGGTTAATCTGAGGAAACTCGCTTGCAATGGAGTTCGCAGTTTGAGCAATCATCTTGAAAGCGTCTGGTATTGTTGGGGCTGGTGCTCCATCGAATGGATGTGTGGGTCCATATGAGCGTGCCGTAGAATCCCAGTTCTTTCCCAGGGACATTATCCATAAGTTCAGCTTGGCACCATTCTTGTAGCTAGGCCTATAGAATCCTCCGGGACCAACACCTAGTCGCCGACACTTACAGACTATTTTGATTTGATCTTTGGGCTTGACAAATCTCTTCAATAAAACCACCCCGGGTCGTAGATGTTGAACTGAACTGCATCAGTGGAGGGCTCTCCCGCTTTTCTTTTCTTATGACATTCAGGCATTGTTGCTTTAGCTTTCTTGGACTCATGGTAGCCAGGACGTAGGTCGAAAGGTTGCATCAAAGGCTGCGACATCTGTAGCAGGAGAATAAGGCTTCGGTCAATTCCAGAACTTAAAAGGCCAAATGCGGTTGTAGGACATTTTGTATTTATGTGTTGAAGGAAATATGCCTAATAAACGAATCCACTGCAACACTGTGACATAAACCTGTATCGCTCCTTCTCCACGGGTATAGTTTGCAACTAGGTTCTAGAGGTTAATGGACGGACTTCATAGAAGACTAAGGGCCCGTTTGGAATGGAGTTTTGCCAAAGGAATTTCACAGGAAAGCTCTTCCTACATTTTGCTGACGTCACTGAGTGTTTGGAACAAAGGAATCGATCGTTCCATTCCGGAGGAAAGTTTCGGCTTCTTCCACAAAACGCAGGAATCAAAACATCCACCGAGATCCCTTGGAATTTTTCCTGCGTGTGAAGCGAGGACTCGAGGAGCTAAACACTTCGCTAATTGCAATTGAGATGTCTCGGGGAGGAAGAGGAGGCGGGGGAGACGGCCGGCGCGGATCCGGCCTGCACGCGCGGTGTAGGTCGGCCGGACCGCGCGGGCGGCCCTCGCCGGAGACGGGCGGCGAGGTGGAGAAAGAGGAAGCGGTAGCGGCCAGGCGGGCGGCGCCTCCTCTCTCCAGATCCGGCCCATCGCGGGGACGACCGGGGCCATGGCGAGGACGACCACGGCCATGGCGGGGACGAGGCGCGCGTCGGCCGGAGGTGGGGCCGTCAAGGATGGCGGGGACAAGGCGCGCGTCGGCCGGAGGCGGGGCCGTCGAGGAGACGAGCTGCCGGCGTGAGAGGGAGAGGGAGAGGTGGAGAAGGCGTGGTGGCTGCGGTGGGGAAGGGAAGGAGACCGGCTGCACATGGGGGAAGGCGCGGCGACGGCGGACATGGAGGCGGCAGTGGTGGGCGAAGGGGACGAGGGAGACGGGGTGTAGGAGGGGACTAGGGAAACGGGGTGGTTAATGATGATTTAATTGATCGGGTTTGTGAATAAAAAGAATCCTTCAAGGTTACGGTGCTATCCAAATTCCTGTGTTCCAAACACTAAATCCCTTAAAATTCCTGTGTTTTTCATTCCTCTGTTTTACACATCCATTCCTTTTCTATTCCTCCGTTTTCGTCCATTCCTGCATTTTGCGTTCCTTTGTTCCAAACAGGCCCTAAATATGAAGGTCGTACATAATGCCATAACCTACATTGTTGGTGTAGAAAATGCTCACTAGTTCTACCTCAAAATGGCCCAGGAGCCCAAAATTTTCAGCTAGCCATCGTCTATCCAGATTCCAACTGCTATACTAACCCCGCTATAACTTATCATAGGAGCTGTTTTAGACTAAGATCAAAATACCAAGGTCGTTCCTTTCGAAGTTCTCTTCAACGTTGGTATAGAACACTTTTACCATTTGTGAGCTAACGATGGGTGAAACTTCAGATTACCTATACGTGGTCAAATCTGTCCTGATTTAAGTCCCAGTTTAGATCCTGGCGTTAGGTTCAATTTGAAGCGTTTTTTTTAGATTTGGTCAAAATAGAAAAGTTGGTACAAATTTTCTGTACTACAACTTTGGTATAATAAGTTTTAACAGATTTCGTATAGATCATGCCCAGAACTCAGTTATTATCTACAACTTTTGTATAGAAAGTTTTTTTTTTTTTTTTTACAAAAGCCGTTCAGATCAGCACTAGATTTCGGATCTTCGAGGAACGGTCACATAGGTGCAGATTTCGGTTTTTAACATGTTTTATGTAGGGCTTTGAAATCCAAGCGTTTTCAGAGAAAACACCCTATAACCAAGTGATCACAAGTTTTACATCCTACGATTACCTTATATAAAGTTCGTACTACTTCTATTTGCATTTAGAACTACACATCAAATCAGCAGCAACATACATGTACAGCTCATGTGTAACTCATTCCTATAAGCAATCTATGTATAGATGCAGTAAGAATCTAGTTACTTTCATAGCAAGCACATGAGATGAGATGGAGTGATGCATGATTCGTCCTATCCGGTCTCACATCACACATTCTATGTATATCATATATAACTAACGATACTTCAGTGACATGTATGCACGTCTCTCCCCAAATGCAACTAGTCGAGTTCTACTCATTCATACTACGCATTTCGTGGTTAGTGTACCTGCAGAAGAATGCATGCTCATACATTACCACACGCCGCGTGGACAACGCATCTGTACGGTCCTCTGCTAGACCGGACTGGCACCCACGCAAGCAATTGAATCTTGCTGCGTCACAATAGGAGAATGGTCACAAACACACCAAAGGTGACCACCCTCCTTAAAATTTCTAGCCTACCAGCATGAATGCAGAGTTCACAACAATCCGCAAAACCCGATATCATTCCTCTAGTACTAGGGATGGCTATGGCCGAAAAGTTGCTCCTCAAAGCGCCGATTATGCATGAGTTCTATCTAGATCAGAATGTCAGTGATGTCACCAGGATAACACTAAAATCCTTAATATGGACATATCGTATACTCTCATTTTTAAATTACTTGAAAAGGGCTTTCGAAAATGGTTTTGTAAACCAAAACTGGATGATATAACTGTTGTCTGTGTATGATCGGCTTTGATACCGCTGTGGTGGAACCGCCGATTTAATACGGGCTAAGTACACCTGCCACCATTAGCTTGCAGTGTACTTAGATCGTACTAAACCCGGTCGTCCGTCGAGAGGCTTTCGGCTCTCGATAACACCATCTCCCAGAGGAACTGACATCATACACATCCGACTCTCGATGGAACCACAACAGTTACATCATCACAGGCAGTTGAAATATAGAATAGAGAGACTTAGCATACAAACCAAGAATGTATATAGTCCAATACATGTTCAAAACATCTCGCAGCGGAAACCAAATACTTAAGTAGTCTTCATACAGACGAACGTGGCGAGTAGCACCGAACCCACCGGTTCTACCCTTCTCTAAGCAGCTATCCAAATGCCACCAGTACCTGTGAGCCAAAAGTGGAGGCAAACCCTGAGTACTAATTACTCAGTAGGACTTAAAGGACGGGGTTTACGGCTGACGCAAAGCTCAGCTTACTAGCAAGTAGGTTCTTAGCCATTGATTTTAACTGTAAAATGTTGCCATAGGATAGCGGGATTTGACAGTCGCTATCCTCTAATCATGATTATCCACTATGTTTTAGCGTCATGCTATAGCGGGATTTGACAGCCGCTAGTCCTTATCCTGAATATCATTGGTAATATAAAGTGAATAATTTGCATGAAGTAAATGATGTATATCCATTGTGTAGTATCAAATCGTCAATTCCATAAAACATCATGCCTCAAACAGTTCTACGTTGCCCGTGTGCGATATTGGCATTCTCACACCTGGTGAGCATCAGCGATTCGAATCGATTTTTATATTTCCAGAAATAACTAGAAAATGCCATGGGCCCATATGGTTACTAACACGACGGCTTTCCCACATATAGTCCCCCTTCTCCACTTGTCCCATCCCAAATTCGATTCACTCCCACCTGACTCCCGGGTTGTGCCCCCATGACGAGCCTGCCGACATCTCGGTCTCCCCGTCATGAGTACCAAGCTCCCCCGGGCCACCTTCTTCTCGACCAGTGGGTAGGAACGTGTTTCTGTTCTTCGGATGGCACAAGTAATGTTTCACCGGTCCCATTCCCCGGATAAGCATTCTAGCAATGTTATGCCGATCAGCAGGCAAACAGCGAACGGGCCTTATGCGACTTGGGCGGAGTCCACCATACCATCCACATCATTTTTCAACATAGTAATCCCATATCTCCGCCCGGTCTCAATTGAAAGCGTAACATAGCAATAATAAATTCATAGTAATGAGAATTCATCATTTGAAAGTAAACCCTACGAGACGAGTGACAGTGCTCACTCGTGGCTACTCGTGCCTAACCATCCTAGGCACTCGTCCTACGAATCCTAAGTATAGGTGCTAGGCCCAGGGCGGCCGGGAAGTCTAATGCAAATGGTTTCAATCAACCCTAATGCATATGCATAACTCAAAATAATTTGTTTACTGGGATTCGCATGGTCCTGCCTACCTTCCTCGCTAGGGTTAGCTTCTTCGGTTGCAAAGTCAGGTGCGGCCTGCGGGTACTCTTCTTTCTCCGGGTTCACTGGCTCCTGATCCTCGGGTTCTTCGACGAGTGGCAGCTGCTGCGTCAACTCTTCGTCCCTGGTGTCTATATACATGACATTAGGTGCAAATGAGTGCAAGGGAGTGAAATGCATGAGAATATTTGGTACTAGAAAATCGTACAAACCATCACCTAATTATAAACGTGTCCATTTGTGTATTAAAATGTGCTTCTGAGTCTTAATAGCTACATAGCTCCAAAGGGCTTCAAATTTTTACAGCATGCAATTACCATGCACAGGAATCTACTACAAAATTTCAGCCCATTTGGAGTAAAAAAGAATTTATTAAAATTTTAACAATTTAACAGCCCTTTTTCTTCTCGGATTTATCATTAATTATAGAAAGGGAATCTGACCATAAATTTTGACCAGTGATGATGATAAGCTATAAACTGCTTACACAAAAATTTGCAAGTGAAATACTCTCCATTTAATAGGACATCCATTTTCCATTTTTAATTATAGAGGAAATGGACATGGAAGACAAAACAGTATATAAAGCATGTACATATATACTTTCTGGACTTTAGACATCATGTACAAGCCATCCTATTTTTCCTATAATTTTCCTAGCAATTTAAATAAACTTTTTCCTATTTTCCTTTCTCAACTAGCATCTTTTGTCATTTTCAAATCACCATCAAAAACTAACATGCAAGGTCTCATATTGTAACAGTGGACTACCCATACTGTGCAAAGTCCATGAAAAATACTAGATAGTCATTTTGAGTATCTTTTATATAGCACCCAACTCACACTACAATAAATAAATGTAATTATCAGGATAATGGAAAAACATCATGTAAATGAAGAATGCTAGAGCTACAAAAATTCATACATTGTCCAAATATCCTAAACATGCTACTTCCAGGTTTCATAGCATTTGGAGTCCATTTACATCACTTTTGGTAATTACTTTGCTTTAACATGCATACAACAAAACTGAGGGTAAAAATGTCTTTTCACATAATCACATCATACCTAGCCTGTAGATCTACTCAAGAGGAGTTCATAGGTACTGAGTTTGTCCATTTTGGATTTTTCTTTGAATTGATATGATTTTTCAAAGTTTCAAACCGAAAATAACAAAAGAAAAAGAAAAGAATCCTAGATCTGGGACCTCTACGCAATTAAACCATAGATCCGGGGGCTAAAACGCAAGATCTACAAGACACAGTGCATAGTGCTGGAGGACTAAGTTGTAAAAAGAAGAAATTGAGGGGCCGGATCTAAAAAATCCCCGGCCTCTTTCTTCTTCCTCGCGCTGGCCGTGGCCGCGCGGCGCGGCGCGCGCGCTCGCCGGCTCACCGGAGCCGCGACGCGAGGTGAGGGAGGCGCGGTGAAGGGCGGGATTTAACCTCGTGTAGGTCTCGTCGACGGCGGAGGCGAGGTTGAGACGGGAGGCGCGGTGAACCGAGCTTGAACCCGAGCGACAGCGGCACGGCGTGACGTCGAGGCGAGGGTGCTTCTCAGCGTCGGGTGGATGAACGGCGGCAAGGCCTATGGCGGTGGATGCGCGGTGGAGCGAGGAGTGTGGTGGTGGTGGTCTCGGGGTGAGAGGCGGCCGGATGGCGGCGGCGCGAGCCCGAGCTCGAGCTCACGGCCGGCAATGGCGGCGCGGCGAAGAACGGCGTGGGGCGGGGTGGAAACGGAACGGGAAAGCGGGGAATGGGGCTAGGGTTTGGGCGCGGGCCCCCCTCCTTTTGACGCGCCCGGGGGCGCCGCCCGTGGCTCGCCGTACTCCCTGTACGCCGCCGAGCCACGCGGCGCGCGCCGGTTCACGCCGTGGGCGCGGCCGCGGATCGTCGGGCCCACGTGTCAGTGACGGTAGGTTTTGGAAAAGTGAAATGTGTTTTCTCCCCTTCGGTAATTCGCTGTTTTGACGTATTTAGAGGCCGAATTTGAAGGAACTCCAATTGAAATAATTGTTCCACTCTTTGAGACCTACAACTTTGTCAAAATGGACCATCCCAGATTCCAATGATTTAAATTCAAATTTACTAGCAGCCCTAGTTATGGACAGAAAACCCATATTGCTTTGAAAAATAAAAAGTCCTATTTCCAAGCCTTTTCTCCTAAAGAACCTTTTGAGTAAGTTGCTTAGAATTTCAATCCCTACAACTTATTAAATGGGAGCATTGCATGAAAATGACTGTAAGCTAGAGGAAAATTGAAATTACTATGCAGCTCAGATTTTAGTTGGTTTTTGAGGTTGGCAAAGAATGACCCTAATCCTTATATAAACCTCATCAAATGTCCAAACCCCAATTAACAAAGTTGTTTAACACTCCATTGTATACAAATTTGGTAATATAAGTTTTACCTAGATCACCATAGATTTCAAACTACAAGCGCAATTGTATCTAGGGATTTGGTCAAATAGCAGGTTTACTTTTTGTAGAGTCTTTCTTGTTATCAATTTTTTGAAGTATCAGATGAAGCCTAAACACTTCCACTCTAGATTCATTTGAAAGGTGGTAAGTTTAATTTCACACCATAGAAAGGAGTAATTTGAAGTTATACAGTGAACTCGAAAGTAAATTTCCGAATAAATTTAGGGGAAGTCAGAAATTTTTGACTTAGTGATTTCTCTAGCTAGTTCTCATTTCTCTCCAAACCTAATTCGGTCTTAACCCATCATTAGGTTATGTCTAACTGCGTGTTAAGGCTTTTGAGATGTCGGGGGTATCACAGGTAATTACTTAGAAAATAAATTAAAAATAGAAAAAAATAGCCAAAAAAAAAATTGCTTTCGTTGAGAGTTGACTCAAAACCTTTTATAACGGTAGAGGGGGTAATGACTTATAAAACAGATCTAATGGTTATTAATATTCCAATCTGCTAATTGATGGTTGAATGTTTTTGATTTTTATGAGCATTTCTTGGATTTATCTTTTGTTTGATGCGTTCCGTGATGTGGAGGTTCAAAAAAAATCTCTAATCAGTAATAGTAAGATAACGAAAATGACTCAACTCACAAAGGTGAACCATGCATAGGCTATACCACCCGAGTAGTTTTTTGTGGTGGAGTTTCGGCTGGCCCTGTTCAATCACAGTTTTAACTGGGGGTTTTGTAGCAAAACCCAGCCGGCCAACCCGTCATTAGACGGTTTAGGTGGTCTGGGTCAACAGTTTGGTTGGTTTAGAACTGGCGGGCTATTCTCATTGGCGAAGGAAATACATGGTCTGGCGGTCTGGCCCCTTCTGCTTTGCCTCGCCAATTCCATGAACTGTCCTCACACGTTGATGCACCCCTAGAAACAGCCAATAATGGAGGCCGCATTGTAGCCAACGACGAGCGGCGAACACCATAGCAACTACTTCTTCGGCGATCTCAACCTTGCATGTGGGAACTGGGTGCTGGTGTCGGTGGTCGTAGTTGCCTCTGTGCTTTTCGACGAGAATAGTGCGTCTCGTTCAAATCCAGTGGGGGAAAGATGGAATCAATTAGGTGCTGGGCTTCAGCGTCGATGGATTCGTCATGCTCATCATCACGGTGGGGTGTCCCCGTGCTGCTGCTCGGCGCAGCATCAACAATGGTGGCACCGCCATGACAAAACTCCAGATTAAGCTCAGTCGTAACAAATGGGATAATTCTTGCGTTGGATTGAATTCCTTTGTACTTCAATCTTGTTTCTTGCCTCGGATTGAGCCCCGGCTATGGCGCCCAGTTGCCAGCAAAATGGGTTGTCTGGTCTAAGACAATGATTCAGCACAAGCCAGTAGAAACTGTAACGCTGATTCCTATGGCCAGGTCGATGGGTCGAACAGGTCGACACCAACGCGTTGAATAGGCCTAGATTCGCCCATGATGATGAAAAGAATGTGGTATGTTCTTGATGCCTCCCTTTCGTATTAGACCATGTACGAAGCCAAGTTAAGTTGCTAGCTACAACACTGTACCTATCATGATATCACCTTCCTGCAATTTTTGTTGTGGCTCTCCTTGGTAGAGAAGAGTTAGTTTAGAATGACCAAGCAACGACAAGCTCATGGTTGCAATTTGTCGTTGCTATATATGGTGCGGCAATCAGAGAACCAGACAATAGCCCTGCACACTCATAATACTTTCCACCGACTATTTGATTTTTTTCATTCTTTTTAATTAGTTCTCTAATATGGTTGAATTTTTATTTTAGAAACCAAGGCCTAACATCCAACGGTGTCGGGTGGTTTCAACTTTCAACAAATATATAGCCCTGGCTTCAAGCTTCATGAGAAAACAAGTCATGAGTATGTATATTTCCCAGTTTTGGAACTTAACCACTCATGTCCTGACTGGATGGATCACAAGGCAAATGCCAAATACCCAAATACATATACAATTAAAAACTTCAAGTGCCACCTTTATTTGCAATCTGTACGATCTGCCACCTTCAAAATTATTTAAATTAAATTTAATTTGTGTATGGATTATGTGATCCATGTGCATGACACAAGGGTTAATTAATTAATTGATTGATTAAAATCCATCATCAGATTTTTTTAGATAATGGAATTAAATTCTAACTTCAAACACCATCCAAAGATGATGCATCGGACCAAATTATTACAAAATATTAGCATCTAACTTAGAAGTAAGTGGACAAGACAATTAGGCAAAAAAAAAAAAAAGAAGAGCATACTATATGTCTTGAAATGACTTGTTTTGGTAAGCGTCCTCTAAACAAAACATCTCTTAACTAGTAATATTCATCATACACTAGAAATAAGAAGAGCATGAGCCGATTCCACCCTTACCAAAAACGTCGTTCACAACTTGAGTTGATTCCACTCCGACAACAAAACCAAATCACCGAGGGGTGTAAAGATATGACGACACCGAAGATTGTTGACTGTGTCGAGAGTCGAGAGACACGCAACAAGCACTGGACTATATCTCAGAAAAAAGATCTTCAAACATAGAAGTCTTCCACCATGACACCTTCAAGAAGGAAACAAAAGGCATATGTATAGCGTGTCTGTGGGATTGCGTTATCTATGGCACACTAAAGGGGACGTCGGTCCCATATACTTTTTTTATCTGATGCTTCTTAGTTCAAAGATGAATAGCTGGTGACAAATATTGAAGAATGCATCGGAAGTAGTTTTTTTATTTATATTATAAAAATAAACTCTCAATTTAAATATTTTTTCAAGATTATACTGTGGGCCAAAAAAATGTGCGAAGGTTCTGTTCACTGTTTCAGTTGGCTTGGTGAATTGTGGTAGATGCAAGTGTTATGTAGATGGTGTTTGATTTTGAGGATTAAAACCCAAAATAAAGACTGATTTGGGACCCTAGACAGAGCGCACTCCAGAACATTGAGCATGGAAAATATTTTGGCTTGATAATAATCTTAGAAAGCAATTTGCTGTTGATCATCTGCATTCTAGCATAGCACAATTGATCATTAAAGTAACTAAGATGAGGTCTGAAGCAGCCGAATATAGGAAAAACAGATTGAAACAGTGGGCGCATTTGGCACAGAACATAAACCGCTCCGCCCAGCAATGAGATTCATGATCACCTTAATGGTGTGTTCGGTTAGGGAAAAATTAAAGGGAAATGGAGGAGATTTAATCACTTTCTATTCAAATTTGACTAACAGATCCCCTCCAATCCTCTCTAAAACCAGATAAACCGAAGAAGCCCTAAGGGATTCCTGTTGCCTCGCTCCAGCCTGTCATGCATGGCTGTCTGCATGTGCAGAGGCAACGCCATGGTCACCTTTAGGGATTCCTGTTGCCTCGCACTCCTAATTTTTTTTCTCAGCCTTCTTCATTTTTCTCGGCCTCACATCTCGGTAGCCACAGAACTGCTCTTTATAAATTTATCTATTAGTGACAGCACACTGAGGAGCTAGATATTTATAGGTACGTATGATACGGAGTGGTCGCGGAAGGTGATCAAGTAGCTTTAGTTCTTCACCAACCTAGCTTGAGTTTTTTAAAGAAAAGTAATGCATGTATATATAGAACGAATCCGACTTCCACCTTCCAATAAAGGCATGAGACCACCAACCTCAGCTCCGGCCACCAATATAATTGTTCTAAATTACGCAACGGTGAAGTGTGAGTCACCAATATAATTGTAGAGAGATGTTCGAGAGGGGCTTTTGAGAAACTTTTGTTGAAGAATTCACTTTCTTTGGAGAGAATTATTTTATTGAAGGTTCTGTTGAGCTAATATAGTACGAACCTTCGCTACAGGAAATATTATAATATATGACAAACTCCTGTGATATTTTTGAAAACATCATAGATATCCTACATCTATGATGATCTCTATATCAGATAACATTCCATGACGAATAAATAAGTTATTGTCATAAGTGGATGAATAAAATCGTGACCAAAAGTCCACCGACAAATTGGACCATGTAATAGGCGCGCAACAAAACATTTCAGGGCATGGGCAAGCACCTCACAAGACTTAAAAAACCCAGTCTATTCTCCTCTCTCCCAAATTTCCCAATCTCGATTGTCTCCTCTACCTATGCCTTCTCCAGTCTACCAAGTAGGCAGGTTCCAACACACGGAATATGTGCACTCACAATTATTTGAGAAAGTTATGATGATTGCTAGAGATTTGTTTTAAAAATTTGTCCGTGGCTCCATCAAATGTTTAAAATCGGTGGGTTGCTCTACCAAATAGCCTGTGCCACGTAGGCACACTGCTCAATAAATACAGGAAAAAATTGATTGCTGCCAGATAGAGAATTCATGCCAAATTGCAGCGGTCTGAGTTGAGCAATCGAAACATGATGAGTTCCCAGGAACCTTGTTTCCCTTGAGATCTATATATCGAATGGAAAATTGGTTCGGCTGATAAAAATTACGTGTTTGTAGTCATGTATGGCCTACGTGATTGACCATTGCACTGACTTTGCTTCATTGTGGGCTGGAGAACTAGCATCAGGTGAGATGACACCATGTATTAGAATCGTTGGAGGCAAACTGAGTTGTTTCGTCAATTTTGCAGTATATTCGTGATAAAGTTCATAGGAAAAGCTAGTCTAGCTTAATGGTAACTCTAGAAAATCCTGGTACATTTTATGAATGTATGTGAAAGGAACCATCTCAGTGCTTTGGTACCTTGTGTTTCTTCAACATGAATTCCTAATGCATCACATTCCCTACCTAGGCCAGCTAGTTGCAATACTCTACTAGGTGTTCTCGAGCTCTATGTGAAAAACACCTAGCATTGCATTTTTTTGCCTATTACACTGAGAAAATGGCTTTGGATTGTCCACCATTTTATCATTGAAACATTAACTAACCAACCAGATGTCAATATCTTAATGTCATCTATGGTCCCAAGATGTAAACGGGTAAAGTAACCATGTTTCTGAAGTAAAGATTTCCTTCTGCATGAGAGGGAAAATGATGTAACATAATATAATATAAGTTTTAGGTGGTTGGAAAAAAATATGAGTTATCCATCAAAGGAGATCTATCGGTTTCAAAATAGGCAGTACCACTACCAAATAGGAGGGTTTGGTACTAAAAGTGGTAGGACCGGCACCCTTTTTTTTTAATTTTTAATTTCACAGAAAGAGCATATAGGCCACTAAAATTAAAAGGGTGTGGTATGTCCTGATGTCGGTGGTTACATTTCTAACACTATAAAATCTCTTATAATATAAATGTAATAAAGGACTATATCAATTATGTGTGGATTATATAACATATAGCTAATGTATAACTTTTACGGTATTTGGAATAACAATGTCGGACATTCATCGAGCGAGATCCAATATTTGAAAAATTGGCGGTACCAAGGAAGAGGTACTAGAGAGCACCCAATAGGTAGGACCGGTAACAAAAGCAGATGGCCGGTACTCGTATAAATTTCCTTGTTGAATTCACTGAAGTCCTCGAATGGAGACATGTTATGTATAGAAGTTTTAGTTCGCAACAAGCTAGATATAAAACTTTGTAATGTATCTTCATTTGAGACCATTTAGAAACTTGAATGTCTAAGCCAAGTTTTCATTACAGAATGGTTGTTTTAGGGTTGGGTTTTTGGATTGATCAATCACCGAACAATACACATTTGTATTTTCACACATGTTTGGTAGGCAGGTGGCCGTTTGAGACACAAACTGGCAGTTGTAACCTTTCTGACTGCTGGTTGGAGATGTGGCAGTAATAACCATCGCTATCAATGCCGATTTAATTGTGTGTGAGATTCAGTCGTTCCTGCAATGAAGAGGGTTTCAAAGTGGCAGTGATGTCTCATTACGTAGGAGTGACGGTTCATGGTTTTATGCTCATTTTGCTAGTATTGGGGCTGCATGCAGTCGAACCGAATGCATGCGGAGTACTGCAAAACACGCACGGTACCACAAAAATGGAATGTATGAACTCGGCTTTTCACTGACGGAGATGGGGAACTGGATTCACCTTGGAATGCATGTTCTTTTGTTTGGTCAAATGACCCATCTTGGACGACGGCGTTGTCGTCATCGTCCACGACTGCCAAGTGCCACCTCTGGCTGCTCCCAAACCTTCCTCCGCCGCAAGTGCCCGCGCATCATGTTCTTCATCCACTCGCCGTTCCCTCCTCCGTCGAGATTTTCCACGACGACCCCCTCCACACCTTCTCGCACCACTTTCCTCTCCTCTGATGCTCGCACGGTCGCGCCTCTGTGGGCACCAGCGTGCCCCTCGCCGTGGAAGCTGGACAGGGTGGCCGACGCCATGCACGCCGCGAGAGCACTGAGGAGAAGCAGGCCAGAAACCGGAGGAACAACTACCTGTGCGCGCACGACATCGTGACCTGGGCGCAGTCATTCAACGCGGTGTAACACCCTAAATTTTGCCACAAATAAAATCTTTTGGAACCAATTTAATTTATTCACATTGCTTATACATGACACCTATTTATTTTATGTGATTTCAAAATAATTAGTTAAAAAGAATCATAGGAACCACGTGTGTGAGCATTCATGTCCTTGCATATTTTATTGGGTGATTTTGCAGTGTTCAAAGTTTGAATTTAAAATCTTTTGCATCTCTCCAAAATTTTCCAAACTCCAAACAACCCGGGAAAAGTTTTCCTTTTTCTCTTTTTCTTTCTTTTTCCTCTTTCGGCCCAACCCTGCTGCCGGCCCAGCCCCTTCCTCCCTCCTCCTTCTCCTTTTCACCCCGGCCCAGCGCGCCGCGCGGCCCAGCCTGCGCGTCGGCCGAGCTGGGAGGCAGCCCACCCGCGCCTTCCCTCCTCCTCTCCCTGCCGGGCGGGTCCCGCCTGTCATCACCCTCCTCCCTCTTTTCTTTTCGGTCCGATGCTCGACGGACGAGCTCAAGCCCACGCCGCGCCACGGCCTCGCCTGGTCCCGCGTCTCGCGCCCGCCGTATCCGGCCTCGCCCCGAAGATCAAGCGCCTACGCTTCCGCCTTTCCTTGCCGCGCTCCCCCTCCTTTCCTTTCTTTGCTCGCGCTCGCGCCGTGCGCGACACGGACTCCATGTCCGGGCCGAGCCCGACTCTTGCGCCGCCCTTTCCTTGCCTCCTCCGCAAGCCGCGGTGCCGCTCCTATATAAGCAGCCGAATCCCGACACCCTAGGCACCAAATCCAAGCCCTAGACAGCCGCCTTGCGCTCGAGCTCGCCGCGAGTTCTTCAAGTTGCGCCGCGACGTTCATCGAGTTCACGCGCCGGGTTTCTCAGCTACAAGCCGCCATCGCAGACGAGATCAACCCCACTGTTTTCGCCTTGAGGTTGAGTCCTTAAACGCTTAATCCCAACCGTTCTAGTGCCTCGTTTCGCCGGATCGAACTCACCGTGACATCCTCGGTTCACGCAGTCGCCGCCGCATGTCGCCGTCCACCATCGCCGCCTCTCCGTCGACTACACCTACACCAGGAGCTTCGCCCCGAGGTGAGGAACCTATCTAGCCTACCCTCGTCCTCAATCGAGCCCCGCTGCCCCGGCAATTGCTCGCCGGAGCTCCGTCTCTACTCCGCCCCGTGGCCAGCCGCCAACAGCCCGTGCGCCGCCACCCGAGCCGCTCCGCCCACTTCGCGCGGCCGCCCGCTCGCTCACGCACCTCGCCCCGCTAGCTCTAGCCCACCGGAGCCGCGGAATCACGTCCCTCCGGCGAGCCTCCGCCGCGCGCGGTGACCGCCGCCGGTCAACCCGCCGCCGGGTTCCTTCTCCCACTGCCTGAACTAATCCCGACCGTTCGATCCAGATCCAACGGCCCAGGCCGCGCGACCCGGAGTCAATACCGGTCAGCGCGGGCACTTTTGCTAAAGAGTCCCTGAGTTTTCTGAGAATTAACCCGCGGTCTAGATTTTTCACGGTTAGGTCCCTGGTTTTCGCAGTTTAGCCCCTGGAGTTTCAAATCTCTTTTATTTTAAACTCTTTTCATTATTTTATGCATAACTTTTGCGTTTTAACTCCGATTTGAACGATTCTTGAACCTACGGAATCGTAGTAATGTGTAGATTAATTCTAAAACCTTTTTAACCTCTGTTCATGATGTTTGATGTACTGTTTTAGTCAGTTAATGCTCATTGCTTGTATATGTGTAACGTGTAGCCGACGTTCCGTCCGAGTTTGTCGAGAATCCATCTTGGGAAGTTCCTGAGCAAGTTTTTGCTGAGAAAGGCAAGTATTCTTTGACCCATGTCCTATTTACTTTAATCACATGATCTAGAGCCTAATTTTGCATGCTCCTAGTAAGGATGACTAGCCTCATATACCTTTACAAGTTTCATAACCTGGGAGGGCTGTGATGTTGTAAATTAATTGCTTCCGCTCAACTCACTTTACTTATGTTGCTAATATTGATTAAGTAATGACGAACCTGATGATAAAAATTTGGTTTTAGCAACATGGAGACTTGGGCATGTTTTGTTGGTTTTACTAAGTGCTTCACCCTAAGGATCGGTTCGCCGAGCGACCACCCAGGAAAACAGTACAACCACAAGACTCACATGGGCACTAGGCTTGACTGATTAATTAGATAAACTAGAGTTTTGGCTTACTTTCCTGAAACATGGCGTATGAGGGGTCTGGGGGATATGGGACTTTGCCCTTTGCCAATGAGGTGTAGTTTGATCTGTCACCCTTTGGAACGGAACTCTCATATCTTTAGTTAACTGGAGTAACCTATAACGAGTGGGCCACAACTCTAGGAATTCTTTCTAAAGGTCTCGTAATGAAACCCTGCCGATTCATCTAAGGTATGAATAAATGGGGCTCTGCAAACCTCGGGCACAATGGGAATCATGACTTGTGGTAAAGTTGTACAACCTCTCGAGAGTGTTTAAAACTGATATATCAGCCGTGCTCACGGTTAAGAGCGGCCTGGACCCTCACAGATTAAAGTTTCAGCTTCAAGGTGAATGGCTCATGGTGAGTATGGTAATGATGATGGATATGGTTATGGTTCATGCTTATCTTTTTACTATGTTTTACTGTCTTTACAATAAAGGGATGGGTTATACTAATCATTGCTAGTAATTAAAACTTGACTAACTAAAAGCAATTGCTATGCCTGTCCACTATAAAGCCAGTCCACTTTTGTCCTAAACGGAATACTTGCTGAGTGCGTCATGTACTCATTCTTGCTTGTTTTATACCCGTTGCATCCATTGCAACCGCTGCTCAGATCCAGAAGGAAGTTGTGGTGATCCTAACCAGGAGTTCCAGGACTACGACGAGTTCTAGGCTGGTGTGCCATCCGTCAGTTGCCTGTGGATCACGGTCGTCTTCCGCTGTCGTTTAGTTAACTCGTTTTCGTTCAGATACTTGGTTTCGTTAAAGACATTTATGGTCTGTAATATTGGTTATTGCTCTTAAGTAAAGTACTGGTTGTGTTATGACTTTTGTTTATGCTGTGTATGTGGTTAAACTGATCCTGGCACATACATGGTTAGTACTTGGTTTTGTTTCTAAAACTGAGTGTGACAAAAGTGGTATCAGAGCCGTGCTGACCGTAGGACGCAAGCCTAGAATAGAACTGGTCGTGATTAAGGATTTTGCTTACCTTTTCTTGCTTTCTCCATTCAAATACTTGCAATATATGCTATTTTGACATCCATACTTGTCTATTTCAATTAGGATTTTCTATATCTACTTATCTATCCCATAATAGAACTGTTCCTCATGTTTGCTTACGTTGTGGGCCTGCAGATGTCGACTTTCAAGCGCACTGCCCGCATGCGTGTTGGTGGACGAGGTTATGGCGGACCCAACAGGATCAGATTGCCTACCCTAACCCCACCTTCTCCACCGCCACAAGAGTGGGTAGACCTAACTGAGTCCGAGGAGGAGGACCCAGAAGAACTTGTCCCTGAGCTGTCCGAAGATGAACCAGGAGAGGAGCCGCAGGAAGAACCCTTGGAGGTGCAGCCACCAGTACCCCCTTCGGCGCCGCCGCAGGAGCAACCCTAGGAGGAGCCAGAAGATCCAGCTGTTGACCCTGAAGGCCCAGAACAAGATCCAGATGCTGGTAACGCGCCTCCATCGGACGATGATGAGGACGACGATGAAGCTGGACCCGTGGTCACCACTACCCACCGCTGGTTCGACTACCCGCTGCCTGTTCCTCGGATGCTGAGAGAGACGCTGGAGATGCTCCACTACGATCAGTTCTGGATCACCTATGTGGGGACTCGCTACCGCCATCCCGTCCTACATGATGATTGGGACATGACAGTGGAGATCAGCATCCCGGATGAGTTCGGATCCCGCCGGAACATCCACGTCAGGCACGCACCTACTCGTCGCAACAGCCATGAAGCCGCCATCAGTGATGCTATTAGGGAGGCCTTGACGACGTTGTGCCACGCACACCGTGAAGATATGGCCATCACTTCACGTCGGTACTATCCCTGCCGTTCGGTCGAAAGACTTGATGCCTGGATCGCCAACCCGGAGGCAGAACAGAACCCACGCCTGGAGTCTACTATTGAGTACCTTGCTACCCTCAACACCGACTACAACGCCGCCTTGGACGAGTTGGACATGGTAAGGTACGAGAACCGGAAGCTTCGAGCATGGGTTGCACATGGCGTTGAGCCCGCAGAAGAAGAACCTGTAGAAGACCCTGCTGATGCTCCGCGCAGGAAGAAGGCCCGCTACAATGATCCAGAAGCTAGGACCTATATACGGCATCATGAGGACTAGGATGTTACCCCTTTTGTAATAGGTTCTATTAGTATCGATTAGTTAGTTCGGTTAGGCTTAGAACGATCAACAGTGTGCTCGTTTGCTTATGATTGTGTTCTATGGATGATTTGGTTCTTTGTAATGAGTGCTTAAGTTGTGGGGTGATGTCCACAACTTAGTCTTTTGGTTGGATGCTTAATAAGTTTAATAAAGTTAGTTAGTTTGGAAAAACCTTGCTCTATCCATATATACGTTCAGATCTTTATCTCATCTGTCTTGGTTACTAATGTTGAATGAGATGTATGGTCGGAAATAAGTACTAATGGTATATTTGGTCCATCAGATGAGTACAGGACGTGGACGTGGTCGTGGCCGCGGAGGTAGAGGAGGTCGCGGAGACGGAGGACTCCCAAATCCACCGCCACCAATGACTATGGAACAACTGATCATGAACCAGACCCAAGTGATACAAGCTCTTGGTCAAGCAGTGGCAGCCATGCACCAGGCGCAGCAGCAACCACCCCCGCCACCACCGCCTCAACCGCGAGACAGACGCGCAGAATTTATGAAGGGACACCCACCTGTGTTCACTCACTCTGCCGATCCTATGGATGCAGAAGACTGGCTCTGCGCAATAGAACGGGAGCTGGACGTCGCTCAGTGCACCGACCAGGAGAAAGTCCTCTACGGCCCTCACCAGTTACGGGGTGCCGCTCAACAATGGTGGGAATCGTACCGCTTGGCTCATAACAACCCCAACACCATTACCTGGCAGGAGTTCACCGAGAGGTTCAGAGCGCATCATGTCCCAGCTGGTGTGATGTCACTGAAGAAAGAAGAGTTCCTGGCACTCACCCAGGGCACCATGACCGTCAGTGAGTATCGAGACAAGTTCCTACAGCTGTCCCGCTACTGTCCAGAGGAGGTTAACACCGACCCCAAGAAGCAGTACTATTTCCTCAAAGGCTTGGTCGATCCAATCAGGTATCAGCTTATGAACCATACCTTTCCTAACTGCCAGCACCTGATAGACCGAGCTATCGTGACGGAGAATACTCGTCGCGAGATGGAGGAAAAGAAGCGCAAACAGAAGGCACAGCAATCTAGCAGCAACACCCGCCCGCGGTTTTCTGGGTCGCAGAATTTTCAGAACCGTCCTACACAGAACTCCGGACAGCAGCAGCCCCAGTTCCAGCGCTACAACAATAATGGCAACTATCAGCGCCCGAACTATCAGTCTCAGCAGAACAATCCCCAAATGCAGCGCTCAAACAATCAAGCTCCCCGCCAACCAACTCCTACCAGTACCCCAGTGAAGGCAGGCACGCCAGGACCACCGGGAATTGCAAATTGCTTCAAATGCGGAGGAACAGGTCACTGGTCTAAGCAATGCCCATATAGAGGGACGCCGCAACAGACACCGCAACCGAGTTCGAAGGCGGGCACCCCCAACCAAGCTTCCAGCCACGCCAAGATCAACCACATCACCGCGGAGGCTGCCCAGGAAGGTCCAAATGCTGTCGTAGGTACGTTCCTGGTCAACTCCCAACCCGCCTTAGTACTATTCGATACTGGTGCTACGCATTCCTTTGTTACTGCTCAGCATGTAGAGAGGTATAATTTGCCTATGATAAAGATGGTAAAAACAATGCTAGTTAGTTCACCTGGGGGAAACATGCGATCCGAGTTCGCTTGTGATGATGCATCCATTAAAATAAGGGGGGTAGATTTTCCAGCATCATTAATAGTTATGAAAGCACAAGGAGTAGATGTTATCCTGGGTATGAATTGGCTGCAAAGATACAACGGGGTAATCTCATGTGCTGAGAGGAAAGTGACTTTGACTGCGCCAGCCGGGGAGAACATGGAAGTTCTGATAGACCGCCTCAAGCAGGAGTTAATGCTATTGATGCCACAGCCTTGGAGAACATCAGAGTAGTGTCAGAATTTCCGGATGTCTTCCCCGATTCGTTGCCAGGTATGCCACCTGAACGTGACATTGAATTTTCTATTGAACTAGTACCTGGAACTACACCTATCTATAAGAAAGCATATAGAATATCTGGTGTCGAATTACTTGAAGTTAAGAAACAAATAGATGAACTATTGGAGAAAGGGTTTATTCGCAAAAGTACTTCACCTTGGGCCTCGCCAGTACTGCTTACTGAAAAGAAAGATGGAACCTTACGAATGTGTGTCGATTACAGAGGTCTTAATGCCGTTACAGTAAAGAATAAATATCCACTGCCCCGGATTGAAGATTTATTTGATCAGCTCAAGGGTGCCTGTGTTTTCTCCAAGATTGATTTACGCTCTGGATATCATCAACTAAGAATTAGACCTTCAGATATACCAAAGACAGCGTTCATTAGTCGTTATGGGTTATATGAATATACAGTTATGTCTTTTGGTTTGACTAATGCCCCAGCCTTCTTTATGTACATGATGAATAGTGTGTTCATGGAATACCTGGATAAGTTTGTTGTCATATTTATCGATGATATTCTGATTTATTCCAAAACCGAAGAGGAACACGAGGAGCATCTAAGATTAGTGTTGCAGAAGCTTAGAGAACATAAATTTTATGCGAAGTTCAGCAAGTGTGATTTCTGGATAGAGGAGGTGAAATTTCTAGGTCATGTCATATCCAATGGAGGAATTGCCGTTGATCAAAGTAAGGTATCTGAAGTGCAGAACTGGAAGATCCCAGAGGATGTGAAAGGCATCAGGAGTTTTCTCGGATTAGCTGGTTACTATCGGCGTTTCATTGAGGGGTTTTCCAAGATTGCTAAGCCAACGACGGCTTTGTTAGAGAAGAATATTAAATTTCAGTGGACGTCAGCTTGTCAGAAAGCCTTCGAGGAGTTGAAAAAGAGGTTAACCACAGCGCCAGTGCTACCTTTTTCAGATATGCATAAGCCTTTTTCAGTATATTGTGATGCTTCACGGCTAGGTTTAGGATGTGTTCTTATGCAGGAAGGCAAGGTTATTGCCTATGCCTCTAGACAACTGAGGGATCACGAGAAGAATTACCCGACTCATGATTTGGAATTAGCCGCAGTGGTGCATGCATTAAAAGTATGGATGCATTATCTGTTCGGGCAGAAGTGTGATATTTATACTGATCACAAAAGCTTAAAGTATATATTTACCCAGACCGAGTTGAATATGAGGCAAAGACGATGGTTAGAATTAATCAAGGATTATGATCTGGAGATACATTACCATCCTGGCAAGGCAAATGTAGTCGTAGATGCTTTGAGCAGGAAGAGTCAGATCAGTTTGTTGTGGGCAAGAGAGTTGCCGGATGAGTTAGCCATAGAATTCGACCGACTAAGTTTGGGTTTTCTTAATAGAACGGAAGGCACCGTCTCCATGGAGTTTGAACCTACGTTGGAACAAGAAATCAGGAAGGGACAACTTAATGATGAGAAGATCAAGGAAATAAAAGAGTTAATCAAGTTAGACAAGACACCGGGATTCCGAGTGGATGCCGGCGGCACAGTATGGCATGGGGATAGGATTTGCGTTCCGAACATAAAGTCTATACGGGATTTAATTCTGAAGGAAGCACATGAGACAGCTTACTCTATCCATCCTGGAAGTGAAAAGATGTACCAAGATCTGAAGCAGAAATTTTGGTGGTACGGCATGAAACGTGAAGTAGCAGAATACGTAGCTTTGTGTGACGTTTGTCAGAGGGTGAAAGCTGAGCATCAAAAGCCCGCTGGATTGTTACAGCCGCTCAAGATTCCAGAGTGGAAGCGAGAGGAAATTGATATGGATTTTATTGTCGGCCTACCGCGTACACAAAGTGGTTTTGATTCTATATGGGTAGAAGTGGACAGATTAACCAAAGTTGCTCACTTTATTCCTGTCAAGACCACTTATTCGGGAGCCAAGTTAGCTGAATTGTATATGTCCAGAATTGTGTGTTTGCATGGGGTACCAAAGAAGATTGTGTCTGATCGTGGAACTCAGTTTACATCTCACTTTTGGAAGCGGTTGCATGAGTCAATGGGCACTAAATTAAATTTCAGTTCAGCATATCATCCACAGACCGATGGGCAGACAGAAAGAACCAACCAGATATTAGAAGATATGTTGAGAGCTTGTGCAATACAATATGGTACTAGTTGGGATAAAAGTTTGCCATATGCCGAATTTTCTTATAACAATAGTTATCAGGCTAGTATCAAGATGTCACCTTTTCAGGCTTTGTATGGTAGACGGTGCAGGACTCCCTTGCATTGGGATCAACCTGGGGAGAAACAGTTGTTTGGTCCTGGGATCATAGAAGACGCCAAACAACAAGTACGAAGGATTCGGGAGAATTTGAGGATTGCTCAAACCAGGCAGAAGAGTTATGCGGATAACCGTCGAAGGGATTTGGAATTTGTAGTAGGATAATGTGTACTTAAAAGTATCACCTATTCGTGGTCTACGCCGATTCAAAGTGAAAGGGAAATTAGCACCACGATATATTGGGCCTTCTAAAATAATTGACCGTAAGGGAGAAGTTGCATATCAACTGGAATTGCCTGACAGATTATCAGGGGTACACAATGTGTTCCACGTATCCCAATTGAAGAAGTGTTTGCGAGTACCTGAAGAGCAGTTGCAGGAGGATGAACTTAATGTGCAGGATGATTTGACCTATACAGAATATCCAGTCCAAATTTTGGAAATGGCAGAGAGGACTATCAGAAACAGGGTAATAAAGATGTGCAAAGTTAAGTGGAGCCACCATACGGCAGAGGAGGCCACCTGGGAAAGAGAGTATGACCTCAGAACAGATTACCCGGAACTCTTTGCTAGCCAATCCTAAAATCTCGGGGCGAGATTTCTTTAAGGGGTAGGTTTGTAACACCCTAAATTTTGCCACAAATAAAATCTTTTGGAACCAATTTAATTTATTCACATTGCTTGATCATACATGACACCTATTTATTTTATGTGATTTCAAAATAATTAATTAAAAAGAATCATAGGAACCACGTGTGTGAGCATTCATGTCCTTGCATATTTTATTGGGTGATTTTGCAGTGTTCAAAGTTTGAATTTAAAATCTTTTGCATCTCTCCAAAATTTTCCAAACTACAAACAACCCGGGAAATGTTTTCCTTTTTCTCTTTTCCTTTCTTTTCCCTCTTTCGGCCCAACCCTGCCGCCGGCCCAGCCCCTTCCTCCCTCCTCCTTCTCCTTTTCACCCCGGCCCAGCGCGCCGCGCGGCCCAGCCTGCGCGTCGGCCCAGCTGGGAGGCAGCCCACCCGCGCCTTCCCTCCTCCTCTCCCTGCCGGGCGGGTCCCGCCTGTCATCACCCTCCTCCCTCTTTCCTTTTCGGTCCGATGCTCGACGGACGAGCTCAAGCCCACGCCGCGCCACGGCCTCGCCTGGTCCCGCGTCTGCGCCCGCCGTATCCGGCCTCGCCCCGAAGATCAAGCGCCTACGCTTCCGCCTTTCCTTGCCGCGCTCCCCCTCCTTTCCTTTCTTTGCTCACGCTCGCGCCGTGCGCGACACGGACTCCATGTCCGGGCCGAGCCCGACTCTCGCGCCGCCCTTTCCTTGCCTCCTCCGCAAGCCGCGGTGCCGCTCCTATATAAGCAGCCGAACCCCGACACCCTAGGCACCAAATCCAAGCCCTAGCCAGCCGCCTTGCGCTCGAGCTCGCCGCGAGTTCTTCAAGTTGCGCCGCGACGTTCATCGAGTTCACGCGCCGCGTTTCTCAGCTACAAGCCGCCATCGCAGAAGAGATCAACCCCACTGTTTTCGCCTTGAGGTAGAGTCCTTAAACGCTTAATCCCAACCGTTCTAGTGCCTTGTTTCGCCGGATCGAACTCACCGTGACATCCTCGGTTCACGCAGTCGCCGCCGCACGTCGCCGTCCACCATCGCCGCCTCTCCGTCGACTACACCTACACCAGGAGCTTCGCCCCGAGGTGAGGAACCTATCTAGCCTACCCTCGTCCTCAATCGAGCCCCGCTGCCCCGGCAATTGCTCGCCGGAGCTCCGTCTCTACTCCGCCCCGTGGCCAGCCGCCAACAGCCCGTGCGCCGCCACCCGAGCCGCTCTGCCCACTTCGCGCGGCCGCCCGCTCGCTCACGCACCTCGCCCCGCTAGCTCTAGCCCACCGGAGCCGCGGAATCACGTCCCTCTGGCGAGCCTCCGCCGCGCGCGGTGACCGCCGCCGGTCAACCCGCCGCCGGGTTCCTTCTCCCACTGCCCGAACTAATCCCGACCGTTCGATCCAGATCCAACGGCCCAGGCCGCGCGACCCGGAGTCAATACCGGTCAGCGCGGGCACTTTTGCTAAAGAGTCCCTGAGTTTTCTGAGAATTAACCCGCGGTCCAGATTTTTCACGGTTAGGTCCCTGGTTTTCGCAGTTTAGCCCCTGGAATTTCAAATCTCTTTTATTTTAAACTCTTTTCATTATTTTATGCATAACTTTTGCGTTTTAACTCCGATTTGAACGATTCTTGAACCTAGGGAATCGTAGTAATGTGTAGATTAATTCTAAAACCTTTTTAACCTCTGTTCATGATGTTTGATGTACTGTTTTAGTCAGTTAATGCTCATTGCTTGTATGTGTGTAACGTGTAGCCGACGTTCCGTCCGAGTTTGTCGAGAATTCATCTTGGGAAGTTCCTGAGCAAGTTTTTGCTGAGGAAGGCAAGTATTCTTTGACCCATGTCCTATTTACTTTAATCACATGATCTATAGCCTAATTTTGCATGCTCCTAGTAAGGATGACTAGTCTCATATACCTTTACAAGTTTCATAACCTGGGAGGGCTGTGATGTTGTAAATTAATTGCTTCCGCTCAACTCACTTTACTTATGTTGCTAATATTGATTAAGTAATGACGAACCTGATGATAAAAGTTTGGTTTTAGCAACATGGAGACTTGGGCATGTTTTGTTGGTTTTACTCAAGTGCTTCACCTTAAGGATCGGTTCGCCGAGCGACCACCCAGGAAAACAGTACAACCACAAGACTCACATGGGCACTGGGCTTGACTGATTAATTAGATGAACTAGAGTTTTGGCTTACTTTCCTGAAACATGGCGTATGAGAGGTCTGGGGGATATGGGACTTTGCTCTTTGCCAATGAGGTGCAGTTTGATCTGTCACCCTTTGGAACGGAACTCTCATATCTTTAGTTAACTGGAGTAACCTGTAACGAGTGGGCCACAACTCTAGGAATTCTTTCTAAAGGTCTCGTAATGAAACCCTGCCGATTCATCTAAGGTATGAATAAATGGGGCTTTGCAAACCTCGGGCACAATGGGAATCATGACTTGTGGTTAAAGTTGTACAACCTCACGAGAGTGTTTAAAACTGATATATCAGCCGTGCTCACGGTTAAGAGCGGCCTGGACCCTCACAGATTAGAGTTTCAGCTTCAAGGTGAATGGCTCATGGTGAGTATGGTAATGATGATGGATATGGTTATGATTCATGCTTATCTTTTTACTATGTTTTACTGTCTTTACAATAAAGGGATGGGTTATGCTAATCATTGCTAGTAATTAAAACTTGACTAACTAAAAGCAATTGCTATGCCTGTCTACTATAAAGCCAGTCCACTTTTGTACTAAACGGAATACTTGCTGAGTGCGTCATGTACTCATTCTTGCTTGTTTTATACCCGTTGCATCCATTGCAACCGCTGCTCAGATCCAGAAGGAAGTTGTGGTGATCCTAACCAGGAGTTCCAGGACTACGACGAGTTCTAGGCTGGTGTGCCATCCGTCAGTTGCCTGTGGATCACGGTCGTCTTCCGCTGTCGTTTAGTTAACTCGTTTTCGTTCAGATACTCGGTTTCGTTAAAGACATTTATGGTCTGTAATATTTGTTATTGCTCTTAAGTTAAAGTACTGGTTGTGTTATGACTTTTGTTTATGCTGTGTATGTGGTTAAACTGAGCCTGGCACATACATGGTTAGTACTTGGTTTTGTTCCTAAAACTAAGTGTGACACGCGGCTCTATGGATCTCCTGCAGGGACCTCCCGACGATGATGAGGTTCACCGGCCTCGGTTTCGTGATGAGCTACCGTGCCATTGCGGTCGAGCTGAGCTTCATGGCGCTCATGCCGGAGTGCCGGACCTCGTCTGCCTGGCGTACCTTGGCGCTGCGCTCCGGCTGATCCTGCTCCACTACCACAACTGGAGCTTGGTGCCCGAGCTGCTAGACAGAGCAAAAAAGCTGACGACTTGTGACTTGATCCGAGGACAAGTTTTGTATTTTTGTTACATATAATCGACGGAATTATCAGTTATGATATTAGATTTTACAGAGTAACTCGATCTATTGATATTAGATTTTACAGAGTAACTCGATCTATTGATATTAGATTTTACAGAGTAACTCGATCTATTGATATTAGATTTTACAGAGTAACTCGATCTATCTCTTTTTGTGTATTGTCGAATGTACACCAGGTGGAGCAGGGATGAGTGGGAGGAGCCGACGAGCAATGAGAATTGAGTCAATGAGCAACTGGTGTGTCGCAGTGGATCGAAAGCCCAGAAGGAGGATGGTGCTGCTAAGTAAAAATGGTAAGCCATCTGCAAGAAGCGAACGGAGTCCAAGTGAGTTGCATACTTGCATCGATCTCCAGAAAGATTCGTTATATTGAAAACAATATTCTTCTAAATTTCGTTAGATGTCTGATTCTTGTTCCTCCATAGACAATGAAAATGTGGCGCGAAATTTTCTAACAAAAATCTGACACAAAAGTTGGCCTCTAGCTGTGAAGAATAAAGCACATTAGGCAGGCAACAAAAGTCAGCTGAGAATATCAAAATGTCTTGGCTACGTTTGGGCTGGGTATGGGAATGTCACTAACTCTTTAGGTGTTCCTGATGATGTCGTTTAACGTGCTAGGACATGTGTCATTATCAAAGCTAAATAAGGATATCAGGGATAATTCATGGACTTATTACACCAATTAATTCTCTTTATTAAAATATGTCAATGAGGTTTTTTTAACCTTATTGGTGCATGAGATGAATTATTACTTTGAACATATTTATATCAAATAATTCACAATGGGAATATGGATTCTTATCCATCGTCATGGGTGATTAAGGAAGTATATTGTTTATTCCCGTAGCAAAACACGGGCACACACCTAGTAATAGTAAATATAAAACTCAAAACTGAAGAAAACTAAATACTAAACTCAGAAATCAGGGCCTCCCTCAAAGCTGGAGGGGAAACCACCACCGTTGGTAACTTAAGAAAACATCCACGGTCAACAGACCAAGAAAAGCATACCAAACCACCAAGACATCCTTGCCTTTAGTGACATAGGTGTGCAATGTGCAAGTGCCCAGCGATGAATCATGGATTGGCGAGGGCAGTTACAACACTACGAGACTAAGGAGCAGGCTCAACCATCATTCAGGTGCCATCATTGTATTTACTGGTCTATCATTACTGTCTGATGCCTCCCATTTCTACGCTGATAGATGTGGATGTGACACAGTGCATTGCCACCCCCACATGGCCACTTCTTATCATATTCTTCCTCTCCCAACTTCCAGATGAACAGACTGCCCATCGACATGTTTGTATCTGCCCATCGACATGTTTGCCGGAAATTAGGTGAGTCACCTTAGCCACAAATCCAAACAACTCCTATATATGTCACCAAGCGTAGCGGCAGTAAGTAACACCTTCCGGAATATTACTTGTTGCTGATGCTCACATTTGATGAGTCCAGATAAATCGTGCGATATGCATCATGTCTGAGAAGAAAAAAAATATTGGGATATATAATAGGAAAATCACTTTTGACAGAACGGGAGGGGTCTCCCTCTATTTATATTCTTATATTAGACAAAGTTCCCAAAGGGAAAGATACAAGAGAAAGCTCAAGAAACAAATAAAGAAATAATAAAGATAAGAGATAAAATCAACATTGCACCAGCTGATCGAACGATAATACAATGCCAGGGATTAAGAACTCTTCGCCCCATGGTCCATGGATAACCATCTTGAAAACCCTCTTGAAATTTCTGAGCAGGAATTCACATTTGGGCAAAGCCTCTGAAAGAGGATAATGATCTCCATAAATAAATGAATTAAGCTGAACTTGTATTTATTTTCGTTGGCCTACCAAGCGGCTGATGATAACATGTTTACTGCTGGCACGTTTCGATGTCCCACTGGCCCAAATTATTTTGCCGGCAGGGCACCTGGCTGGCAAAAGAAACTATATATTCTTCATACTAACCCCATGGAGTCAATCTCTCTTCCTCTCTCACAGTACTTGTTTGAAACCTAGGTGACCCTCTTGACCCCGCTGCTCTGCCACTGACCCTAGCTTGTTTGGTTGACCAGGCCAAATTTAGGCAACTGTTTGACCACATTTGATTTTTTATATTAAAAATTATCCAATCAACACAACTTTTTAATCAAATAGTTTGTTTGGTCCAAATAAATCACATAAATAAAAATTTTGTTGTTTGAAATACATTTTAATCTGGAGTCAAATGTGATCAAATTGTGGCTAAAATTTGGTCTTGAACTAAATACACCCTAGATCAAGCAAAGGAGACCCCAGCCATGCCCGCGCCTTCTACCTGCACCAGCAGCAACCACCGCTGCCACCCATGACATCCACTGCTGCCACCACATTCGACGAGGTCAACCACCACTAACTCTGCCCCCTCATCGATTGGCTCAGCCCCGGCATGGAACCATGAACTTATTAGGGACAAACCTTAAGAATGCAAAAGAAAAAAAAACATGTCAAAAAAGAGAAGAATGAAGGAGAAATATGCCATTGGCTAGATTTATTTGGTCGAACAACACGTAAAATAAATAAATAAATACCGTTCAGAATAGAAAGCTTATAAGGGTGTGGGTGGGCCCCAGCTTCCATGCGAGAATAAGACCCCATCCAAACCAAATGCACCACTCATTAGGAGAGGCTTTGCTCGATCTCTATGAACCCCACCACTGAATGAGAAAGATTGCCTCCGATGCTGCCGTTGCTCATCACCTGCCTGAATGGAATAGGGTGGAAGAAAGCCTGGCCGAGTACAGGACTGCAACTCTTCTCTTCTAAACATTTACAAGACGCAGAAGAGTCTATTCACGTTACGATCGATCCATGTCCGGTCCACGTGCACAACAGGAGCATTCCGAGGCTTCCTGGACATGTGGCATCGTAGAATCTGGACGCTATGGTATGAACTCCGCGATGCGTCATGACTGAATCAAGCAGGTTGCAGACACTGCCTCTCTTTGGGTGCCGTCATGCAATGTCCAGGTCCATCAATAGCCCCTGATGCCACCCATTTCTACGCTGATGACTGTGATAAGTCGCATTTACACAACACATCCCTATGCGAAATTATAGGTGAATAGATGGATTTCTTTTTTTTTTTTTTTTTTTTTTTGTTCTGGGCCAGATAGCTTTGGTTCCTAGACTGCTCATCGACATGTCTGTATATGTAGCAATGAAATAGAGGCAGATGTACAATGCTAGTCAAGGCTTTTCACTGTTGAAATATAATGGCGACCAGCAATAGGGGGGCGGGCTGTAAAATAACACGTGGCATTAGTAAATGCCCCAACTGTTTGATTGATATATTAGTAAATTTGAACATGAAACTATCGTCGAGTTCTGGATGTGACTATCGAACATTAAAATTGAGTATCTTTGACCCTCTAACTATTAGAACCAGCCATATTTTGTGCTCGATGTGGTTTTTCTATTTTTAAAAGTATTTAATAATTAATTTAATTAATCTGTAAAAATTCATAGTTAATTTTTTATACCAAAAAAGTATGAATCAAGTGCTAAGTCATAGTTATTTAGATCTGATTTATTATCTCTCTAGTGTTGTTGTAATGTTCGTAGCCGCATCTATTATGTTATTGTGACGTTCACTTGATGGCTAGATGTTTCTCTTTTTTTTGTGAATTTTTAAGATTTTTTTCTTCTTTCCTAGTGACTGGTGATGATTAACGTGGAGGCTTCAAAAGTAGCCTCTAATTAGTAATAGTAATGTTGTTGTAATGTTCATAGCCGCATCTATTATGTTATTGTGACGTTCACTTGATGGTTAGCTGTTTCTCTTTTTTGTGTGAATTTTTAAGATTTTTTCTTGTTTCTTAGTGACTCTGGTGAGGATTTCTAATTAGTAATAGTAAGATGTCCATGGCATCAACACCCTTTGCTAACATGAACTATATGATCAGGGCAAGGACGGCCTGACTGCCTGACTGGTGTTGCTGTTACATCAGACACATGCTAGACAGCTAGAGGATGGCGATTTGGTGGCGACAGGGGCGGCGCCCTTGCACCCCGTTGCCGTAGTTGCCTCGGGGAAGAGGGCCTAGATCAGATCGTTGATGAGGAGCCTCTCTGGTGAAAACACAGGGATAGAGTCGATCTCCCCCATCTACATGACTCCAAAGCTGTGGGCAGATGTAGCCCGTTGCTGAGATCACATCCATGCTTAATCACGGGATATCACCAGGGTATGGGCATCCAAATGAGACTTGAGCAAGGCTTGGATCCCGCATCTCTCGAGTAAGCCTGATCATGTGCCTGCTGATACCGTAGCCAGTGAAAATTCTCAGTGCCTCCCATTCTCATACATTGCAAAATACAATGCATGCTAACCAAACAAAGTAGCTGATGATGAGAGTCACCATATGTATTAATTCCTTTTCTTCCTGCGTGCTGTGAAAGAGATGGGACTGGTTGTGTTGTTCTATTTGATACAGTCCATGCACATGGACACTGTGGAAGGCATGCTGTTTGCACTCGAACCTTAAATAGGGATCCATGTGCACATTTTCTTTGGTATGTGGACCACAAGGGTTACACAGTAATGTGACTATGTGAAGTAGTTTAAAAGCCATAGGTACCTACATACAACCAGCAATCATATCAAAACATGTACATTCAGATGTTAAAATTAATGCTTTTTAGTACCTTTGAGACTTATTCTATTAAATATTTTTTAAGGTGGTAGTATGAAAAAATAATACACCTAATAAAATTATCAAAATGAAGGGTGTGACGATTATCTTCTCTTAACCCTAAACCGGAAGAAACGACCGCAATGATGTGTCTCCCCACTCGCACCCTAGCCGTCGCAACCCATCATCCCACCCCCTCCCCTCGATGTCGGCAAGGAGGCCGCCGGAGACAGGCTTGGGCTCCAAGCATGGCAACAGCGGGGTCTTCCATGACACCTTGTATCCCCCAACCCTCGCCACTGCCTCCGCTCCCTAGCCCCTGCTATCGCCTCAGCTCCTCCCTTCCCCTTTTTCGAGGATGATGTCACCATGTTGGTGAGGGCGGCGCTAACCGCCGCTAGATCTGGTATCCAAGGCCCAGTTGTTGCCCCCCACCTCTCCTTGAGCGCTTTGGACTCTAGGCACTCGCGGTGTTGGTTTCCCGGGGCACAACAGCTGTGACGCTCATTGGTCGCACTCGATCAGTGGCCAGCCACCTTTGGGTTTGGTGTCGTTGCTGGTGTCTGCTTCATGGCGATCATCAGATTGGCAAAGCGACTCGTATCTACTCCTCACAACAATGACTTCATAGCTCAATAGTGTTGTTAATACATAATTTGTGACTTAATTTTATACCATCTTAGCATCCCATTCTTCGATGAATTCTACAGACTTGACTTTCGTGCCTTTTGGCGTGTTCGCAAATCAGTCGTCATAGTTTGCACATATTAGGATTGTTTCTCTGTCGTAGAGTTAGTGGTCATTGTTTTGGGCTAAGACTAAGTGGTATGGCAGCACTAGCTCGTTTTGAGGGTGGTGGCAGCATTTTCTTCGATTGTAGGAAAAAAAATCCCTAGGTCCGATATTAATTGGTTGCGCCTGGCATTGGTCCTGTCGAAGCTTTTGTTTGAAATGCGAGAATTTGTTGTGCGTGGTGAAAACCTAGGTCCTGGCCTTACTTGTTCGGATCAGCACAACTGTGGTACATGGGCGTATGGTGTTGTCCTTGGAGGATCCAAATGTTGCTTGGCGGGTGGACGAATTTGGTTTAGCTGTGTAGTACAGTTTCTTGCGACAGTTGTCATATCTTTTTACTTTTTTTCTCTCTGTGTACGCCTAATTATGTAGAGACCATAAGACATCTTAGTCTTTTGTACCATCTTGATATAATTTTTGAAGATCTTTCTTGCAAAAAAAAGGCAACACCGTACCAGGTTTTTCATCCATGTTAATTAATTTGTTGCATCGTCTGGTCAAGGATTATAGTTCTCTGTCTGTCAGCATCTGTGATTATTGTTGAATGTCAAATACGGCAGCATTTGGAACACCGTCACGTGGAGTCGTAAACCACCTAAGTGGTTTTGCAGCAGCCACTACCACTGAGGGAGAAACAAGGCTGATGCACGTGAACCTGTGCTAGCTATGCCGTCTAGCTCGATGTATCAAAATAATTTATTTTAATTAACTGACAGCGAATTACACCATTTTTTCTACTTGGCCAATATGAGCTGATGGACGGCTCCTATTTTTTCCATAACATTTTACAATGATTGGAAAGGTACCCACCGGTACCGGGGTACCACTCCATTTTAATTTTTCTAGTTGAATTATTTAATAATTACAATAAATAAGAAAAGGGTATTGGCACCAATCCCACTATTTTATAGTACCGGACCTACCTATTTGGTACCGTCTGGTACCAGTACCGTGGTATGGTCTATTTCTAAACCATTGGAATTTGCTTCATGGATGGCTCTTATTTTTTTTTCAACCACCGTAATAATTGTATTTTTCCAAACAATGTAAAACTTGTAGGTTAATCTTTAGTGAATCCATAGGCTAATTTATCAATACCTGATGATATAGTTATTTCAGTTGAGGAGATAAAAGAAGAGGGTGTCAGCGTCATCTCGGTAGTTCCTGCTTCGAAGTAGAGTTCGTCAAAGAAACAACACAATCGCTCGCCGCAGCGGTGAATGAGAGAAGGAGCTCGGCGTTTGCGAGGTCGACGGCTTACCTTGGCGCCGGCGACGGTAGCAGCTCTACGACCGAGGGTGGAAGAAGATCAAGATGATAGCGCAATTGGAGAAGAAGAGATAAAAGCAGCAAGGGCGGCCATCTCAAAACATGTAGAATTGGCAGTTCAAGCGGGGAAAAATCCGAAGCCAGTTCATGCGGTGAAGAATCTGGATGGAAAGTTTTGGGATCGAGAGTCATCGGATTCTGAGAATGAAGACGCAATTGACAGCGATCCGGACTTGTCTACACCGGAGTTCATCGCAGAGGCACTGGCAACGGGATTTTCACTCCAGGATCTTCACCACGCTGAAGCAGAACTCAACAACCCAAAGGTACGTTCCAATGACAAACCTCTAGCACGAAAGATTGTCACAACTATGGTTCAGAATCGCCAAAAACTCAAACCATGGAGAGGCAAGCTTCCAGCTCCGAGGGTCTCACCACCGAGAACTCTTGGAGATGCGTTGAATGCGGCGGCCATGGTCGATCTGCGTTTACGTAAAGGTAGCACCTCTCCCATGGTGAGAAAACCACTCTCCCCGAGGGAGGTGAAGGACGGAGGCGATCTGGATCGCGCAACACTCATCGAGCCAGCAAGTGTTGAACATGATGAACCTCTGCGCGAAGAACGCGGTTCAGTTCGCGGTGAACACGGCGACGTGGCAGCCCCCAGACCCGCGCGATTAGCGGAGGAATCAGAGTCGATTTCGAATTCCAGGGGGCAAGGGGCGATCAAGTTTTCTGAGGACCAAGTACTGGTCGGCCCAAACATGTGGTTTCGACCCACTAAGGGCCTGGTCAGTCTTTTCTCCCGAACAGGCACCACTCCGCGGAAACCTAGCAGCCGCCCGTCCTTACGCCGTCGCTCGTACGCGGACGTAGTGAGGGAGCCGCCTAGGGTTTCAGTGACGCCCAAGGCGACAGGCATGGCAGCCAACAACAGTGGGTTCGGCGGTCAGGGAAACAACGTCATGCCCTCCTTCAATTCGGCCTTCAACTACGGAGCTGGAGGCTCTGGCCTTGCCGGCGGTGGCTTCCAGTCCAACCGTGGTCGCGGCAGTAGAGGGCGGCGTGGTCGAGGCCGCGGCACTCGCGGTAATGGCTACCAAGGCCGCAACTTCAACCCTGCATACAACCTGAACCACAATACTTTCGGAGGGCAGCAGGGATGGAGGTTCGGCGTTGGCGCACAAGCAGCGCAACATGGAGGTCTCGGCGGCTTCGGAGGAGACGCTGGACCAGGTGCCAACCCACCGGCGTATGGAGTGTTCGGGATCCCCCAGCATCCTAGCAGCCAAGGGTTGTTCACAGGCCATGGTCTGCACGGTGCTGCAGTAATCCCTAACCCTCCCCTCGTGGCCAAACAAGCGCAAGCCCCGGGGAGGCAGGACTTGATGAACAAGAGCGGCGGCACAGCAGGGATGGCTGGTTCGGAGGCTCAAGTTCAAGCTGAAGTCGGCGGAGACACAGAAGCTTTCAACTCTGAGAAAGGTATGGGGTCAGGTTCTTCTAATTTTTTGAACAACATGGGAGACCAAACTGATTGCTCAGACATGCAAATTGACAATACCCGTGCGGATCAGGGGGTGACAGACATGGGTAAAGCTAAGAAAAATAAACCATACTGTCATAGGTGCTTCACGAAAGGCCATGTTGCTGCAGTGTGCACTATGGTGCTGTGTTGTGATAATTGCGATGGTGATGACCATCACACAAAAGTGTGCCCTTTCATGAAGGGAATCAAACCGATAGCAATCCCATGTGGCTATGCGGTCGATGGCCTTGGTTTTTATTATATTCCGTACAATGGTAAACAAAAATCTACCTCCGACTCTAAATTAGCTGTGGTGAAGATCTCCGAGGGCTCCTTATCTGTGGCTCAAGTCACGATGGAACTAGAGAGACTCTTACCAGGCAATTACAAATGGGCTGTAGAGGTTGTAGATGAAAATACCTTTGTTACGGCTTTTCCATCAGAAACAGACCTACAGAGGATGATTCTCTGGGGACCAGTGGAAGCAAAGAGTGCTAAAGCTAAAATGGCAATCAGTGAGAAAAAAGATGCAGAGGAATATAAGTATGAAATTCCTAAAGCATGGTTGCAGTTCCGAGGCCTTTCAAAGGACCTGAGAGATTTTCCTATCATTTGGGCGATTGGCTCTATTTTTGGAGTCACCCGCAAGGTAGATATGAAATTCACAAAAAAATTTGGAAGGTCAAGGCTTCAGGTGGCTGTGCTCAATCCGGAGTTTATACCTGAATTTGTGGACATAGTAATTGGAGAATTTGTCTATGAGCTGCAATTTCGGGTAGAAAATTCAGGGCAGGATGACACTCCTACTCTGATTGACATGGATACACAGCCGGATGCAGATGGAAAGAGGGAAAAAAATCGTGATGAGTCAGAGAAAGAACATGAAGCTCCCAAAGACCCAGGTAATATTTTGGAGGACAGCACTCCCTCCCAATATTCAGGGGCAAATGCTTCTAATGCTAACAGGAAGCATGTCTTTGCCCTAAATTATACGGGTCTAACTGGAAATCAAGCATGGGTTGCAAATAAAGTGATGTCTGAGCACACGGTCTCTCCCCCCAAGGTAATTGAACACCTGACCCCCACCCGCAAAAGCAAGAGAAATGCAATGCTAGCAGACCAAGACTCCGTGGAGAAAGCATCCAAGCTCAAGGCAAAAAAGAACTTAGATGACACAAGCAAAGGTAATATTGATCAATCTTTTTTATCCTTTCCTAATGATTCTGTCATTTCTTGTTCTCACAATCTAGGAATCTGTTTAGGGTCATCTTTGCCTCACAGCATTACTGTAATTGAGGATCTTAAAAGTTTAGAGAGGGCTAGGCTTAAAATGGATTTTAACACTGCAGCTGAGTGTTCAGACCCTTTAGTTAGTGAAGAAGAAGAGGAGGAGGTTGACCTGACCAACCTTAATCACTTATGTAGTGATTTGGTTGAGGGAACTACTGATGATGAGGAAGGTGATTTTATTAATCTACACACCTCTAACAGTAAGTTTAAACTCCACCCACGTAGGAAAGAAAAGAAATCTCACAAAAACTCTAGTCGCAAATGAAAGGAATTTTCTGGAATTGTAATGGGTTAGGCGACCCTGGTAAATCTAGATTTTTATCGGATACAGTTTTAGAAAAAAACCTTGACTTTATTGCCCTATCAGAAACTATCAAAAAGAATTGCTCCCAAAATTTCCTTAGAAACTTATGTGGTGGAAAGGAGTTTTTTTGGCATTGCAAGGAACCTTGTGGTAGATCTGGTGGGCTGCTAGTAGGAGTTAATCTCTCTACTTTTGACATTGGAGAGGTCGAGGAAGGTGATTTTTTTGTAAAATTTAAACTGCGTAACAAAGATGATGGCTTCCAATGGGTGTTAGTTTCGGTCTATGGCCCAGCGCAAGACCAGTTCAAATCTGCATTTCTCTCTGAGTTGGCGCAACTATGTAATAAAGAAACCTTACCTATTCTTATAGGTGGTGACTTTAATATTATACGCTGCCCACAAGAAAAGAATAATGTGAATTACTCTAATAGGTGGCCATTTCTTTTTAATGCAATAATTGATGCAGTCAACTTAAAAGAAATAGAACTTACTGGTCGTAGATACACTTGGGCAAATAATCGTGAAGTTCCAACTTTTGAAAAGCTGGATAGGATTTTGGTGTGCACAGATTGGGAACTCAAATTCCCACGAACTTCTGTCCAAGCTTTGACTCGAGAATTATCTGACCATACTCCGCTCTTTATTAATACCGGAGAGCACACAAGGTTCAATAATGCGCCGTTGTTCAAATTTGAACTTGGTTGGTTGTTGCGCGATGGGTTCTTTGAGGTGGTAAAGCGGATTTGGGAGGAGGAAAGCAAGGGCAATACCCCACTTGAGAGATGGCAGGCAAAAATAAGACGCCTTCGTCAATATTTGAGGGGGTGGGCCAAAAACATAAGTGGCACTTTAAAAAAGGAGAAACAAGAGTTGATGAATAAGTTAGATGCCCTGGATAAAAAATCTGAGCACACGCAACTTGATTCAGATGAATTAAATCTAAAACATGCTTTGCACAACAGGTTGGCCACTTTGCTTAGAGAAGAAGAATTAAAATGGTACCAAAGAGCGAAGGTGAAAGACCTTCTAGAAGGCGATGCTAATACCAAATATTTCCAACTTTTGGCTAATGGTAGGCATAGGAAAACTAGAATTTATAAGCTAGAACAAGAGGAAGGGGTCATAGAAGGTGACGCTGAACTTCAAAAGTTTATCACCAAATATTATAAAAATATGTTTGGTTCCCATGATAACAATTCTGTTGTTATGGATGAATCCTACCGAAATGATATTCCTCAAGTTTCAGAGCTTGAAAATGAAATGCTAATTGCACCTTTCACCGAAGAAGAGGTCAAGTTGGCAATTTTTCAAATGAAACACAACACCGCTCCCGGTCCAGATGGTTTCCCACCTGAGTTTTATCAGTCCTTCTGGAATATCATCAAAGATGACTTGATGGCGATGTTTATTGATTTTCATAATGAAACCTTGCCCATACATAGCCTAAACTTCGGGACAATAATTCTGATCCCTAAAGGAAATGATGTCAAGCAAATTCAGCAATATAGGCCTATCTGTTTACTCAATGTTAGCTTTAAAATCTTTACCAAAGTGGCTACCAATAGAGTGGTAAAAGTTGCAACACGAGTAATTAAGCCAACACAAACAGCCTTCTTACCCGGAAGAAACATTATGGAGGGTGCGATAGTCCTGCACGAAACCATCCATGAACTGCATACAAAGAAACATAATGGGATAATTTTTAAGATAGATTTTGAGAAAGCATATGACAAGGTCAGTTGGAATTTCCTCCAACAAGCTTTGAGGATGAAGGGTTTTAGTCCCAAGTGGTGTAGTTGGGTTCAAGCGTATGTCCAAGGAGGCAATGTAGGAATCAAGGTAAATGATCATATTGGCCCATATTTTCAAAGTAAAAAGGGCTTGCGTCAAGGGGACCCCCTTTCACCAATACTTTTTAATATTGTGGTAGATATGTTGGCAATTATTTTGGCAAGAGCTAAGAATAATGGCCAGGTCAAAGGGGTTGTACCACATTTAGTCGAAGGGGGGTTATCTATTCTGCAATACGCGGATGACACGGTTATTTTTCTAGACCATGATCTAGATCAAGCGAAACATATGAAATTGATCTTATGTTTGTTTGAACAGTTATCAGGTCTGAAAATTAATTTCCACAAGAGTGAGATTTTCTGCTTTGGACAGGCCAAAGAACAAGCAGCCCTATATGAAGTTTTGTTTGGCTGCAAATTAGGGTCTTATCCATTTCATTATTTAGGCCTTCCGATGCATGTTAAAAAATTAAGGAACAGAGACTGGAAGTTGATCGAAGATAGAATAGAAAAGTGGCTAGGCAACTGGAAAGGGAAATTGCTTTCCTACGGTGGCAGATTAGTCCTGCTAAATTCCGTTTTATCTAGTTTACCTATGTTTATGTTATCTTTTTTCGAGATCCCAAGAGGAGTCTTGGAAAAGATTGAATACTTCAGGTCTAGATTCTTTTGGCAGTATGATAGCCACCAAAGAAAATACAGACTGATACGATGGCCTCTTATCTGTCAACCCAAAGACCAAGGAGGTTTAGGTATTCAGAATTTGGATATTCAGAACAAATGCTTGTTAAGTAAATGGTTCTTTAAACTTTGTAATGAAGATGGTCTTTGGCAGGATCTGTTGAGAAATAAATATATGAAAGATAAACCTCTAGCCGAAGTAGAGAAAAAAGCAAGAGATTCTCATTTCTGGAAAGGTCTTATGGGAGTTAAGGATCAGTTCCTAAATCTAGGTAGGTTTAAGCTAGTGAGCGGAAATCAACTCAGATTTTGGGAAGACATTTGGTTAGGTAACCAAGCCCTAAAATTCAAATACCCGAATTTATTTAACATCGTAAGGAAGAAACGTGCAACAGTAGCAGATGTTCTTAGCTCATCACCGCTTAACATCTCTTTTAGAAGAGGGTTAGTAGGTAATAAGCTTGTGGAATGGCATGGCCTGGTTGCAAGTTTGATACATGTTAATCTAGAGGAGGGTACAGATATTTTTATGTGGGGCCTTCATAAGACCGGATCCTTTACGGTGAGATCTATGTATAAGGCACTCGTCAGTAATGGCATCAAAGTGTCTCAAGAAATTTGGCGTTTAAAAATTCCTTTGAAAATCAAAATTTTTCTTTGGTTCCTTAAGAAAGAAGTTCTTTTAACGAAGGATAATTTAGTCAGAAGAAACTGGAGAGGTACTGTAACGTGTGATTTTTGTAAGCAGTCGGAATCCATCCAGCACCTCTTTTTTGACTGTATCTACGCTAAATTTCTCTGGAGAGTAGTTTTTAGTACTACTGGTTTGATGCCACCTTCTAACGTTGCGAATTTATTTGGAAGTTGGTTGAAACAGGGAGGTTCAAATCTAGCTGGGCCGTTGCTAACTGGAGCTGCGGCTTTTTGTTGGGCACTATGGCTTTCTAGAAATGACTTGACGTTTAACAAATGCCAATCGAAAACATTTTTGCAGGTTCTATTCAGGGGGACTCATTGGCTAAGACTCTGGGCATAGTTACAGCGCACGGATGATATGAAGATTGACATAGTGCGGACTTGCAGAAGCCTAGAATCGGCGGCAATGGAGTTGTTTGCTTCTCATGGATGGCCTTTTATGTTTAGAATTGGAGTTTAAACGACATGTTTGTTTTTCCTTTAAATTCGTGATGTAATTTTTTGGTCTGAAGCTCTTTTTGGGAGCGGAAGCCGGAATTTCCATTATCTAAAAAAAAAGTTATTTCAGTTTATAAAAACATATTTCAGTTTACACTAGCAAGCCAATGAGCAGCCGCCTCAGCTAAAAGCAAACCCACTTTGTTTTGGTCCTCCATGTTTTGACCGCTGCCGCTCCAGCTAGAAGCAAACCCATTTTCCTATATATGCCCACAACTTTCTCATGGTAACTCGGCTCTTTGCGCTAAGTCAACAGTGTACTGAAAAATTAAGCATTCAATTCCCACACTCAGCGTCTTGGTGCAACGCTAGTTCTTGATTCCTCCAATTCTTTGACATACATATGGTGCTTGCTATCACTACTCTATCTCTTTTCTTCTTCTACACTGGTTGTTGGGCGTCCTGGTAGACTACACTTATACTACAGTGGTTCTTGGTTGTGCTGAATTATATACCCATCATGATGAGGATTCGGAGTGCATCTCTCTCTCTCTCTCTCTCTCTCTCTCTCTCTCTCTCCCTCCCTCCCTGATCTCTTTGAGTCTTTTATTTGTGAGCCTGACTGATTGAAGTAGCTAATAATTACATAGGATTTGGTCAGTAGGATGTTCATCGTTCAATTGGATAACAAGGTTTGTACGGTGGGCATTTTCATGTATGTGACTATATTAATTTTTCAAAATTTATATGTCATGTGTCAATTTACTATGAAGTGAGTATTATGTTGTCTGCCTGTGCCCACATTAAAGTTCCAAAATTTATGTCACTGTACTGACTCTGAACAACTAGCTTCGTTCATGCATCTGCAAGCCAGCCTCCACGGGTATGCTCGAACTGCACTTCAAGTCTTCAACACTTTGGTGACAATTATTTGAGCTTCATCTGGTTCACCGGAGATGTGCTTTGACACTAGGTTCTACGCCCCCTTTTTTTGACGAATCTGGAGGGGTTTCCCCCTACAGCAAAAGTTTTTGTTAAACGAAACATGGAAAGAGTAACAATACATCTGGTAGAAGGACCTGATGAGATTAGCCAGGTAGGTTGTCAGAGGAAAGGTGCTGAACTTTGAAAGTCTCTAACCAAAGCCCCAACACTGAAGCTAGAGAGGCTTTGGCTCTTAACTGACTAAGGGAGAGTACTTCAGCAAAAGTGTGTAAGCATGAGGCCATACTAGGGGCAACACCTCTAAAGATGAGACCGTTTCTACTTAGCCGAATACTCCAGGCCATAACAATGATCAATTCCATGAAGAACGGCATACGCAGGTTCTGTTTGAAGACATCCAAAGCTTCTGTCAGGGAACCATTAGCTGGAACAATCAGACCCAAGATTTCCCAACAGTCCCGAGCAAAGGGACACTGAATCAATAAATGTGTTGAACTCTCGATGACTCCTTGGTTGCACATGACACAGTTAAAAGGTGGGAGCATTATTCGGCATCTTTGAAGCCTTTCTCTAGTTGGCATACAATCATTAAGAATCATCCAGAAAAAAAACCTTGTGCTTAGGTTGACAGAACGATTTCCAGAGCCACGCAAAACTTTCATGCACTTGTCTCTTATTGCTAAGCAAATTATAAACCTTTTTCGTGGAGTAGATACCAGAACCCAGTTATAACTCCATTCATCCTGATTCTCAGTTAGGACTAGGGACTCCAACTTTTCACTGAGATCTTGGAACTGATCATGAGCCTAAATTGATAAAGGGGTGTGGAAGAGGGATGCAAAATCTTCTTGATGTCAGGTTGCAGCCACTGTGAGTTTCTTATGTTTTGCAAACGAGAATAGCTCTGGGTAGGTTAACTCCAAGTGTTGTCCATCCCACAAATCCTCCAAGAATAGGCAAGTTCAACCATTCCCAATAGCCGCTGATGAAAAGCTCTTATACTTTGGTAGCAACTTGAGAATGTTTCTCCACCCAAAAGAGCCTTTCTTGACGTGTGACGGCACCTTTCCTTCGGGATAGTATTTCTCCTAGATCAACGAAACCCAGGGAATGTCTAGTTTATTGAAGAATTTATGGTAATTTTTGAGCAAAAGGGCTTATTAATTTTGCCTTTTTAAGTCCAGCACACCCAAACCGCCATAATCTTTGGGTAGACATACCGGGGGCCATGCTGCCTTGCCACGACACTTTTATGTAATATCTGATCCTCTCCATAAACATTGTTTGTGGAGGGGGCATGAATGGTGGAGGGCCTGACTGGCCAAAACCATGAATGGTGGAGGCTCTGTCAGATTTCACATTGGAGAGTCAACAACTCCCCTGGTGCACATCACCCACTGAGAATGGGATGAAGTGTGGGACTGAATCCAAGTCTTCCACCAAGACCTTCAAGACCAAGGACGCCAGATTTGCAGCATCCCCTTCCCAAGAGACCAAATGCCTTAACGGAGCCAGAACACGCTCTATGTGAACCTGTCTCCAGTAATCCAACCGGTAGGTTCAAGATCATTGTGCTTGGACAAGGTGAGGTTAACATCTCCAAAAGGTAATGGGCTATGCTGGACAATGCTATCCCTGTCATAGGCGTACTCAAACCTGACAAATGCTTGCCCTAACGGACGAGGTTGAATCTCTCTAATCCGAACCCCACACACTTCCACAAGGTACTCCCGCACAAGCTTTCTCATAGTGCAAAATTGTACCTGATGTACTGGGAGTGGGTGGAAGTTGACGATGGCCAAGTTCTCGTTTCTTGGCAACTCTCTGGAGACAACACGCTGCGATTGCACCCTGTGAGGAACATCATCCCAGTCCATACCCAGAGGGATGAACGGCTCAGGATTGATGCGGCGAAATCCCATTGCCGACGAGCAAGATGATCACCGGCGGGGCAGGCTAGGATGGAGGGTTTCTTGTACTGGGAGAGGAACTGATAGTTTCTAGGGAATAATGACTGAAGGCAAAGGGGCGTCTTGGAACTCAAGCCCCTCGGCCGCCGCTCTATATGCGCTGAAGGAAGGGAAAACTAGCGGCCCAATATCGACTGGCCCAATATCCACAGCTTTATGTGAGATGGGCCGAATATTCGTTTTCTTTGCATGATGGCAAAAGGCTCTGATATGCCCAAACTCGAGGCAAGCACCGCATTTAATGGGCCATTTGCAAGCTGATCTATTGTGATCCGACGCGAGCAACGAACATAACCCTGATAGGGGGGACGGGCGGCGTTGTCGGCCATTGCATTTGATGCGGGGGAGCTCCCAGGTAGTCCTAAATGCAAGTCCACATCACAAGACGCCCATGGATTTGAATTTGAATTTTGAACAGCCGGTCAATGCACGAAGAATCCGCAGGACTGGGAAAGACCAATCTATCAAAAACTGAGGGCTTCCTCTGAAACCTTTTTTTTTTTTTGACGAAACTGGAGGGGGTTCCCCCTACAGGAAGAGCTTTATTAAAAAAAACACAAAACAAAACAAAGCAAAGTACAGGTGAGAAGGGGGCAGGGGAGGAAAAGATTACAATAGAGGGAATACATTTTCAAACCAGGTTTCAATAAGGGGGAAGAAGCTGGCTCTAGTCCTGTAAAGGAGCTGGGCAAAATCTCTGCAAAAGCTAACTTTACCAGCTTCATGGGTTGGCGCTATACCATTGAAAATGAAATTATTTCTCACTGTCCAAATACTCCAACACCAGAGTATGATTATTTCCATCGCGAAGGGAAGATTGATTTACAGAAATCCACTGCAGCTTCTGCAGTCATATTGCTTGGTAGCACGATGCCAAGCTTTCCCCAATAAGCTCTTGCAAAGGTGCAGTCAAAAAAAAGGTGACCCAAAGTTTCTATACTGTTATCAGAGCACAGCACAAAGTTATAAGATGGCAGGAACATTGTTCTTCTTTGCAGTAGTTCTCTGGTATTCAGTCTATCATGCAACAACAACTAGAAGAAGAGCTTATGCTTGGGTTGACAGGAGCTTTTCCAAAGCCAGCTGAAACTGGGATGTGTTTTCCTTTGTCCAGTTAAGGTTTTGTAAACTCTTTTGGTGATGAAACCCGGCCCCCATGGAAGGGACCAAGAGTCTGTGTCTTGCTCAAGAGATAAATTTTCTAGTATCTCTGAAATTGCCAGTAGCTAAGCATGAGCCTGTACTGAGAGAGGCAAGTGAAAGAGTGAAGTGAGGTCATCAAGTTGCTTGACCAAAGCTAGTGGGATCAGTTTCTTCTTAGAAAAGAAGAACAATTCTGGATATGTCAGGTTAAGCTTCTGCCCATTCCAAGAGTCTTCCCAGAACAAACAGGTAGAACCATTGTTTACTGTGATTGTAGAAAGATTCTTGAACTCTTCTAACAACTTAAGTACATCTCTCCACCAAAAAGATCTTTTCCTCGCTTGGGAGGGTAATTTACCATTTGTATAATATCTTTCCCAAACTAATTGCACCCAGAGGAAGTTTTCCTTGTTGAAAAACTTGTATAGAAACTTGATTAACAAAGCTGAGTTTTGTTTTCTTAAATCCAGTACACCAAGGCCTCCTGAAGCCTTGGGCAAGCAAACAAGTGGCCAAGCAGCTTTAGCTGGTTTTTTGTCGTCCAGATTTGCTCCCCTCCACAGACAATGCCTTCTATACTTGTCAATTTGTTCTATGACTGAATCGTAGAGTCTGAGCGTGATCATGCAAAAAAGAGGCATGGAAGTAAAGATGGAATTCACTAACTGAAGCCTCCCTGCTTGAGAAAGAAAGAGAGAAGTTGATGCCAGCCTTCTTTCACATTTCTGTACTAGGGGCATGAATTCTTCTACTCTGGGCTTGCTGGTTCCTAGGGGGAGTCCTAAATAGGTGAAGGGTAAGGATCCAATGGTGCAGCCAAAACAACCAGCTAACTGTATCATTTTTTCTTCACTGACATTGATGGGAGTCATGCAAGTTTTTGTGAAATTGACTTTTAGTCCCACTGAGCTGGCAAAGCTGTGCAGAATAGCTCTGAGAAAGAACAACTGCTGGGCGTCTCCCTCCAAGAAGATTAGTGTATCGTCTGCATATTGAATTATAGGGAAGTCTGATGAGTGTATCAGGAGAATGGGTAGCCTGAGAAGTCCCTGTTCCTTTGCTTTGTTCAGTATGGCTTGAAGTAAGTCAACAGCCAAAACAAAAAGCAAAGGTGAAAGTGGGTCACCTTGCCTCACCCCACGCCTACAGTGGATGGTTTTGCCTGGTTTTCCATTAAGCAGAATTGAAGAGGTTCCTGTCTTGAGGATGGAACTAACCCAGAGCTGCCATTTTTCACCAAAACCCAAAGCACTTGAAATTTGCAAAATAGCTTCATGTTCAATGGTGTCAAAAGCTTTCTCAAAGTCTATTTTCAGGATGACAAGTTCTCTTTTTGATTGATGACAAGCATGTAGATATTCAAACGACTAGGCAAGGCAATCTTGAATTGTTCTAGTTCTGATGAAGCCATACTGATTTTGGTGAACTAAATCTCTGATGACCAGTTGAAGCCTATTGGCCAAGAGCTTTGTAAGGAGCTTGATTGAGCAGTTTAGGAGAGAGATGGGTCTGAAATCATTCACTCTAGAGGGGGAGTCCACCTTAGGGATGAGTGAAATGAAAGAGCCATTTAAGCTTTGCAGACAAACCTCATTATCAAAGAAAGCAGCACAGAGGTCATAGAAGTCCTTTTTGATGATAGGCCAGCACTTCTTCATAAAATCTGTGTTAAAACCATCAGGTCCTGGTGATTTATCAGAGGGCAAATTCTTGATCACTAAGTCAATTTCTTCTTGAGAGAAAGGTTCTTCTAGAAACTGTAGATCTGCATTTGCTTGCAAGAGAGTGCTTAGATTAAAATTTATTTCAGAGGAAATTGTGGAACCTAATCTTTCTTTGAAGGAATGCCAGAGAAGTTCAGCCTTGTCAGAGTGATCAGTTACCGGTTCAGAACCTGGAGACTCTAGGGAAGTTATTAGATTTCTTCTATTTCTGATTGAGGCATTGGCATGGAAGAACTTTGTGCTAGCATCTCCAAATCTGACCCAATTAATTGTACTTCTCTGCTTCCAGTAAATTTTCTGCTGATTCAAAAGGCTGACCAGATGATCTTGGAGGATTTTTTGGAAATTCCATTCTTCTAAAGACAGGTCTCTTAGTTCCTCTATTGCTTCCAGGAAGGAGAGGGTCATTTTGGTGATGTGAATACTGACTTTGAGATTGGAGAGCCCCCTATTCCAGGTTTTTAGGTCTTTCCTTAGTCTCTTGAATTTTGCACTGATTGCTTTGGCCTTGTCTGGAGTGTGAACTGGTTGTGCCCAGCTATTACTGACCACTTCCATAAAGTTGCTGTGTTCCATCCAGTAATTCTCAAACCTGAAAATTCTACCTTTCGGAATTTTCGTGGAGATGGAGATGCAACAAGGGCTATGATCAGAAGTCTCCATTACCAGAGAGGTGGCCAGAGTATTGGGGAAGTTTGTGGACCAGTGTGGTGACATGAAGAACCAATCTAGCCTTTCTAGCAGAGGAATGAACTGCTTGTTTGTCCACGTGAACTTTTTCCCATGTAGGGGAATTTCTAATAGGCCCAATTCACTGATTGCCTCATTGAATAAAATAATCTCAGCCATGTCTGCCCCTGGCTTGTTTCTATCGTCTGGTGATCTAAGCAGATTAAAATCCCCCACTACTAGCCAGTTAATTTCTTCTGGCATTTCAATGTTACTGAACCATTCCAAGAAGAGCCTTTTTCTCTCTGGTGTGCAAGGAGCATACACATTAGTGAGAACCCAATGAACATCATCATGTAAGGAGACAAATTCTACTGACATAGCGAAATCATTGTGAAACACTAGGTCTCCTCTGAAAAGATGACCTTTCCAGGCTACTAGCATACCACCTGAAGCTCCCACCGAGGGCACAAAACAAAACTTATTAAACACTGCTGGGCAGAACTTTCTAAGGTAAAGGGCATCCACATTTTCCCTCTTGGTCTCTTGTAAACAGATAATATCACAATTGGCTTCCAAGATTTTATCAAAGATGGCATTCTATTTCTTACTGGAGTTTACTCCTCTAACATTCCAACAGAGGACTTTCCAAGCTAAATTAGTACTATTTAAATCCATAGAAATAGGGAAAAGAAACTGATACATCTCTCCATCACATGAGAGTGCAAACCACTAGACCACCAGCAGTCCACCAGACCCTTACAGCAAAAGCAAACTACCAAAGGACTGACAAAAACTACTTCTAGAGTCCCTCTATTTCTTGTGCTTCTTGTTCTTGTCATTGTTCTTGCTTTTGGGAGAAGACGTTCCCCCCTGCTCACTGGCCTTCCAATTGGAGCGACCTTCTTTCCTTTCTTCTTCAAGTCCTCTTCCTGCAGGAGTCCATCAACCACCTTGCAAAAAGAAGAACCCAAGTTTCTGATTACTGAAGTTGAAATGGAAGGTGGTGTAGCATTACAAGCCAAACAGTTCTTATCCACACAGGAAGAAGATTTAAAGCCTTTGTTCAGACTCTGTAGCCGACTGCTTCTCCTTACTTCTGATTCAACAATCACTTTTATGGCTGTTTTGTTTCTTTTCTGGTGTGAGGGTGATGCAGGTGAAGCAATAGACATAACAGGCGATGAGCTTGGTGTGGTCTCTGTGGCTGTGCCTGTGTCGGTTTCACATGTAATGTCTACAGAACTTGGGAAGGTATTGGGAATGGAAAAAGGAAGGCAGTTTGCCGGTCTTGAGGGAGAGACCCAGAAATTTGATTTCACCAAAGCAGAAGCCCACGAAAAGTGGGAAGGAGAACATAACATTGAGACAAAGAAATTAAACCAGTCATCAGGGATAAAGAATACCTTATCAGCCTGAGGAGAAGGAACAAAGAAATCCGACCAGAGTTTAACTGCTTCCATTCTGCCAGGAGGTGGATAAGGCCCCAAAAGCCTTGACATATAGCTGAGCAGTCCTGGATCTTCTTCAAAAGAATTGACTGTCTGCACTAACCAATCTGTAGCTGTGCTGCAGTGCTATTTGCTGAACATGCTTGTGATTGATCGAAACTTTGTTCGCTCCAGTGAGCAAACCTGCATGAAAACTTGAACGGGGAGCACTGCACCGAAAGAAACCACGATGCTGGCGATAGGACTGACTATCAACACTGATAGCAGCACGAGATGATTCCCCACGCGACTGGTTGCCAGAAGAAACTGCCTGAGCATATGATTTGCGGGCTCCAACTTGAACCCACTGGAAAGCATGCTCCTGATGAAGGGTGGTGGCTCTTCTAACAGCTGCCAGACCATTCGAATGATCTTATGAAGCACTAAGATCGACAAACATTTCTCAGTAATATGTGAAGTGTGAGGTTGACAGATGAATCGCACGATAACGCACCTCACTGGTGCAATACAAATTGCCAACGATGGCCTTCAAGGTGGGCAGCAAGTCCTAGATTGCATGCATGCTAGACAGATAAGAAGGCAGTAACCCTAGCGTACTGTAGTTACAGTTACACCGGTGGAGTACAATGCACCAAGACGTGAGTGTGCATGGCGCCGTGATGATCTGCTAGCCGAGATTGTCGCAGCTGATGATTATCTCCTGGCAGAGAATTAAAGTAGCAGCCAAGGGCACGTAATCGTGCGTAGCCAACCCGTCGAACAATGTGCAATAACTAAGTACTGTCCTTTCTCTCGATTCCCACATGCCTCTCTTTCCCAATGGACCTAGTTGCTCTTTGGGTAACTTCTCACTTTAGGCTGTAGCCGTTTCATGGACAAAAGGCCACACATTCAATATAGTACTGGCTGTTATGTCCTTAGACTCATCTTGTATACTCCTCCCCTTCTAAATTGCAGGGGGTCCTACCTTTTAGATAGGTTTATGTATCGTTCTATGTCTGTTTTTTCTATATGTTTATAGATTAATCAACATCGTCCATGTGACTGGATGGAGAAAATGAGAATAAAAACTATTTACAGCTTGCAACGGAGGGGATACATTGTGACTTAATTATAATGGCTCCACCAACCTTCAGGACCCCGGCCATTGCATGTTCCTTGCACAGACACCAAATATATGCTGTCAATAATATCTTTGGTCTTTGTGCAAGGATAAGCAAGCCACCCTCTGGTATACTATTCATACCTTGCAGAAGCGAGGATGCGGGCGTTCAGGCTCAAGACCAAAGATATGCTGTCAAGAATACATGGCAAATGGTATTTTCAGACTCGTGATTGTAACGCTACTCTAAACTCTCTGCCCTATTCTCATGATGTCTAAAATGGCACCGGCTTCGTTTCTTTCAGGTACTGCGGTCTGGAAATTAGCAACCCACGGTAACGAGAGCAAGATGTTGTAAATCGTGATGTAAGATTGTCAGTTATCCAATAACAAACAAGACATTTTAAGCCCAGAATCAATAAGCTCGTATAATGCAAGACACCTCATCTTGAACAACTTCTTATGTTCTGTAGTAGGGATACGATAAGTCAAAATTGAATGCCTGAAATTGTGAACAAATTTAGGCCCGGTCACTAGGCGCTGGACATTGCTAGATAAGAATTAGAAACTCAGCTCTTGAAATACTGTTTTATTAATTAGAACAATCGTCCCATTTGTTATGTCTAGGTATCGTTGCACTAACTAATAACAAGAGAGAAACAAGAAAACCATGTGTGGACACTATGCCATAGGAAATTTTGAGGCCTTCAGGTAGTCATTGTTCACGCAAGGATAGGGGGTGCTTCATACCCCCAGCCCGCACACTGGATCCACCCCATTGGTGGATGGGAAGCATCAACGATGGTGAATGACAGTGCTGCTATTCCCTGATCGCCCTCGCCAACTCTGTGCAGCATCAATGCCCCTACTGCCATTAACTAATTGAATTTACATGGTTGCCTTTTTCATGCGGGTTGAATTCTCGATGCCTCTCTTTTCTATAGTCTGAGTTATGTAGTGGTTCAAGAGACTAGACTGGTTCTTATATAGAGTGAGGCAGCTATTCTCCATTTTTCTATCGACACTTGCAAACCTTGGCATTCTCAATTTTTCTTTTCAACTCAAACAATGCAATCATGAGACGAGACCGGTTCTTATATAGACCAGAGTGAGCTTGCTAGCTTGCATGAGCTTACTAGAGAAAGGTCCACTATACCCCTCACAAAGAAAGTATTTTCAGTTTTTATTGTGACTGAGATTTTACAGTGGTTGGAAAGGTATCGACCGGTACTAGACGGTACCACTATTTTTTTTAAAGCCTTTATGCCCTCTGTGGAATTAAAAAATAAAAATATGGTATCGGTCCGACCATTTTTTGGTACCGGGCCCTCCTATTTGGTATCGTTTGGTACCGGTACCGTGGTACCGCCTATTTCTAAACCGTTAGATCTCCTTCGATAGACCTGAGATGTTTCACCAGAAATGTTTGATTTTTTCCAATATTTAAACATGCTATATTATTACTAGATAAAATGTTCAAGGAAAATAGATTAACATATAATTTATTACAATCTATTGGTCAACTCGTACTCAATTGTCCAAGTGGATCAAGTACCATGAATACTCATCCGCCTCAAGATACAACAACATATTCAGTTTTGTCCCAATCTATAAAAAACTAGATAATTCATACTTACGACACAATATATTTTTATGCATATCTCTTTAGTTTCATAAATAATAGTTTTCATCTTTATCATGATGATCAAATAAGTATAATGGGAGAATATACTTCATTGTAAATCTAATAATAATTGGTATTTGGTAGCATAGGTTGACACTTCTTTATTTAAATTCTGTAAAATTTGTGGTGGTTTGACTTAGGATATGCCAGATTTTATTCCATCGTGGACGGAGAGAGTAATTTATATTAAAAGTAGATTCACAGTTTTTAACGACAAAATTATAATTTGTAATATTAAATATGAAGCTTGTTATTTTATCGTTAAATTTTGTGAATAAAGATAAGAGAGGCGTTAGGCAGGCCATATTTTTCGTTTGAGCGCTTGTCTTGTCACTATTGCCACCCATTTAGATGCAGCATTGAGGTGCCCACTGCTGGACGTGAAGGACGCCCGACGATCGTGGAAGGCGGTCAGACTCCTTTTGAAATTAGAGGAGACAGACAATTGTTGGGGGGTGGAGGCCATCATGGCAGGGGAACTAAATACCAACATATTGATATGGTTAAATCGGGCAGTCGCTAATATCTGCACGTAGGAAGAGATCAGGATCAAGACTTGGGAGTATGATGTACTGTATCTGTGTGTGGTTACTGCTAGGTCATGCCGCCAGGACTCTTCCTCTTGGTCCTCCGCCTGCCCTCGATCGTCCAACCATCAATGTTGCGTGAAGAAAATAAATTCTGTCACAATGATCGACCGAATCGTCTTCACAAGGACGATGATATGATTATTGATGAAATAAACATCTGCATATAGAATCAGCTTCGTTCGTGCGCCACACGTTGATAGCTTTTTTTTTTTTCATTAGCACATTATCTTGCAACACCGATAGTTGCCTTGTTGGTTACTGAATAACCAACTTTTTCTTTGCTTTCTATACTGATGCAAACCCAATAAATCCACATGCATGATCAATGTAACAAATCTCTCAGCCAATCTCTCTCTCTCTCTCTCTAAAGATCAACAGAGGCAAAAACTATACGCACCGTCACACCGTCCATCATTTAAATTCTGCCAACCATGCCGTAACTTTATAAAATCGTTTTGTACCAGCTACTAGTATTTATCATCATCAGTGTGCCAGCCACAAACACACACATCTTTCTGGCCGCGCACACACTCCTAGCACTTGCGGTCTGTTCTTTCTGTATTTCTCCATCTGCGTGCAATATATGCATTCGTCCTCCCAACAGGCTATCGAGCTACAAGCACGCTATTATACACATCATGTGCACGACGCCCACTTGAGCCTGGGTGGCATTAGGAAGTCATATGTGACATGTTGCTAACCTGATCGAAGAGCATAGCAAAGCTTGCAAGTCAAATATGCCTGAGGCTCTGTTGGGTAATGCCGAGGTTTGGCGCTGCCGACCAGATGGTGTCCGGGATTCGACCATTCCTTTTGTGCTCGACGAGACGGTCACACCTCAGATACGCCGAATGCGCCGGAGAAGGATGAGATCACCACTTCTTCCCATGATCGATGATGTGGGAAGCCCTTCACCTTTGGATTAACTGGCTAACATGCGCATTATGAAATAAAGTCGTTTTGGTATGAGTTAAACTGCATTGTCTCCGGCAAGAATATTCAACAGCGTACACAGCATCATCATGGTGAGCAAGGCGTGGATCTGCAGGGATCTAGCGAGTGCGCACTATATCGGGCTGAGTATATGTAGTAAACTATGAGCTCTAGTCGATTAATCGCTGTGTACTGACCAATAATTTCTGTGGTGGATGTCTATTAGTATGTCAATATTGTGCAAAGCACAGACTATTCGTGAAACATAAAGGGAGATTGGTATTTATACCCTATTAGAAACTCCAATTGTGTTTTTACCCTTATTTTTAAAACTTTGTGATTTTGCCCCTATATTTTGAAAATAAAGACTCGGTTTACCTCTATTTCTAACCTTGTTAGGTAAATCTGGTCTAAACAATTTAAAATTAATAGAAAAACCTTTCGAAATAGGGGGATAGACTAGAATGTTTTTTATCCTTTCACCCAAAACCCACTGGTAAAAACGTTGGCGTGGTATGGCCTAGGCGAGCCGCGAAATGGGGCGACCCAGCGGCGGCGGTATAGTTGCCTGGGCACGACCTGGCAGTGGCAAATCGAATATGGGTATTATCACAATCCATTAAAAAAATAGAGGCAAAATCGTAAAGGCATGATGTTTTTTTGGCATCGGAATTGATATTGTCAAGAAAAATTAACTAAATAGGGGTAAACTGTATCTTCGATTTGAAAACGTAGGGTTAAATTCACAAATTTAAAAAATGAGGGCAAAATCACCATTAGACACCAAAATGAGGGTATAAATGCTAGAGACCGAAACATAAATGTTAGAAATCCTTGTTAAATTAAATTTCTTACCCAGAAATTGCTATAATTCAATATCTATCATATATTCATACTTTAATAGAACACGTGTATATATTCATATTTTTTTATCTTATTTGTATATACTCATAAGAAGTGGGGATAGCTTCAAAAGAGGTTATGATACTTACAAATAATCACTTATTGATAAATTTGATATTGAGTAGATTTATTAACCTAAAATTGAGTTAAGGTTTTTATCCTCCGTTTAAATTATTGAGCTCCTCAAAAATATGCTCCTTTAGGCTGAGTTAATAAACTAACGTTTGAACCTTTTTTATTTATCAATGCATTTCTTATGCATTTTCAATTTACTAAGGCAATATTTATTATGATTTAAACCCAAAATTACAGAAATATTTTAGTGGTAAAAGAAAGTTGCGACCCTCTAATTTCTTAGGAGAACTTAAGTCCAAATTAATTACTAGTTTTGGGACAATGTTTCATTATTAATGTACTAGCTCCTAGTACATTGCTAATTACACACCGCATATGTAGTTGTGATATATAGCAATATATAAGCCAGGGCTCCGCCTTCGCCTCACCTCCATAAATTATCTACACATTCACACATCGGATCGTTATAGCTTACAAAGTCTGTGAGCCGATATTTATGGGATTAACAAGAAAACAGCAGGGTGTGGCTCGATTAGGATTGGGTGGAATTGGGAAGAGATATTGTGCAACCAAGGTAGCTTTGTGAGCAAAGCCGTGCTAGCGAGGATCGGCGCTTGAGATGAAAGGAGGCACTCAGCGACTGCATCACACGTGTGCCACCAGTTCTGTTCCGATCCTGAGGTGGCCGACTGCACCGATGAGAGTTGCTGGTGGGGTTGCCTTAGCAATACCACGCGTCTTTCACATTTTCAGTACGTACGTGTGTGAGGTTGTTACCAAGTCATCGTGCCGCCAGACCTCTTGGATGCTGCCGGTTGTCGTCTGCCCTCGATCCACTGTACGTTCAACCATCAACGTCGCAGACGGTCGTCTTCATGCTTAAATAATAGAAGTATGGTTCTGCATGTTCCTAGATGCGTGCTCCATCGAATCGTCTTCACAGGGTGGTGTCGATGATGTCGTAGCCAGGGTTTAACTTTTTCGTTTTGCTGTAGCGGAATTTCATTTTTGACGAAAAATTTTGACTTTTATAGTTTTGAGTTTTGAACCGAACGAAATAAGATTCCGGAACGAAAAGCACTTCCCGGAGAGCACCGGTAATGGAAAAAAAGTCCAGCTTTTCGGAAATTCCGAACGAAAAGTCGAACCGTGGTCGTAGGTAGGGAGGGCCCCATCGGATTCAAGGAACAAAATTAAAAACGAAATAAAGCGCTAGTAATTTGTGAGTACTTTTAGTATATTGAAACCCATAAATGCAAAATGTTTCATCAACTTTCTCTCTTTATTTCTCACCTCATTTTATACCCATACCCACTCGTTATTTTCCTTTTCTTGGTTTTAATGATAAAGGAATGACGCCAATCAATTAGGTATCATTCCTTTTAATTCTATTTTCTTTTTTCTCCTGCCTATTATCTGCTTGATCATCTCACAATATGTGCGTATTGTACGTACATCTATGCTAGTAGTAATAAAGCGGATCCAAAAGGTAGGTAATCCCCACCTGGCCTGTGCCTTGCTCCGCTCCCCTCGTCTCTGGCTGTTCTCTGGCTACTTGACGCCGTGTTAGGAGACCAACCTCGCTACCTCCATTGTATAGTCTACACTATTAAAAAACGAGTTTTTAAAAAAAAATCTTTTTTACCTAGAAAGACATAGGTATACCCTTCACGCTGGCCCCACTGTGCAGTTTCAAAAAGGTTGGAAAGGGGTGGAAAGGCCCAAAAACCATATATGCAAAATGTTTCATCCACCTTTTCTTTTTATTTCTCACCTCATTTTATACCCATACCTACGTGTTACTTTCCCTCTCTTGGTTTTAACGAGAAAGGAATGACGTCAATCAATCACGTCTCCTTCCTTAAATTCTATTTTCTTTTTCTCTTTCCTATTGCCTATTTTATCATCTCACAACACGTGCGTGTTGCACGTATATCTATGCTAGTATTGAAAGTATATGAGTTATTCTAATGCCATATTTAGACAACAACATAAGAAAAATGATCATCATAATCAAGTATATCCCGAATCACCCCTAAACCTCCGGATAAGCTTGCCACAGTGCTACCTAATAACTGTCCAACATGCTCAATTGAATTAGAGCACCTCGTGACATGGCTTGTAAAGAAAGAAAATCACAACCCATAAACCCAATTGATTCCTTGGGGAGTCTTGGACCAAGGAAAATCAGGGACCCATAAGCTAGCCAGAAATAAAAATTCCTTTTTCTAAAAAAACATTCATTTTTTTAGGAACACTGTACAAACGCTGACGCTTATACATGCACGCACATTCACCCTTATGAACATACCTATGCACATCCTACCCTATGAGCACCTCCAAAAAACTGGACCGGCATTGAAAAGTCTTGTCGCCTCCCATTCACCAATATCGATTCTTTCCTCCCCAGCAATGTGTGTGTTTCGAAGATACGGCTCGAGTGGTTTGCTTTGTTGGCGTATTTGACAGGAGTGCCATGCTCACACCTATGGTGCTTGTACACTATAGTTAAATAAACGAGTAATATTACGCTGGAGCATATTTTATCGACCATGACCAACTATTGGGTATTTTAGTAATGGAGTTAAATTTGTCGCTCTTAATTGAGGCCAGCGGCAGAGGGCAGTTTTACAGCTGTCACTCTTAATTGAGGCCAACGGCAGAGCGCAGTTTTACAGTAGTTCACTCTCCATGAACGTTACAGGAGCAACTCATGATCAACGGCAATCTCTCCTGCATAGAACTCGTTGCGTATTCGATGTACAGTTCTCCATGTTAGCATGATAAGCCTTGGTTCTGTTAGTTAGTTAGTTACTTAGTCCATGCATTTCGTTTCTGTTCTGCATGCGCATGAGCACCGAGATGTGGTCGCCGTGCGGATAGGAGTCATGGCGAGATTAGCTCGTGCATGCCTGAGCTCGCGGAGTTGAGCGCGTCGCGCAGACGTGGGGATGGACACGTTCAGAGCACGTCGCGGGGATCTCTCTGCCGATGCTCTCCATTTTACCTTCTTTGTACTGCACAATAAAAGAGAGTGGAATATACAGAAAACGCTGCAGCTAGTACGCAGCACCAAAAAACCCCAGTGTCCACTTTGTTCGCGTGCGTTCATAGTTCATCGGCTACCACCGGCGCAAGTCGCCGGCCAGCCGGCCAAGCCTAACAATTGGCATCAGAGCCGACGTCAGCACCGAGGGACCTGTGCGTCATGTCTGCCAAGCAGCCCAGCCGCTCGCCGCACCAGACGCCGCCCAGGAGGTCGCCGCAGCGGTCCCCAACGCCGCCAACGCGACGCCGCGGCGGACGGTCGCCATCCCGGCGGCCAAGGCGAGGGTGCGTGGTAGAGCGGATCGTGGAGAAAGTCGCGCCGGCGGGACCGGCGAACTACCCCACCCTCACCAAGACCAACTACAACGATTGGTCACTGCTCATGAAGATCAAGCTGGAGGCGAGGCATCTCTGGGACGCCATCGAAACGGGCGACGTCGAGTTCCACGTCGACCGCATGGCACTGGATGCCATCTGCAGCGCCGTGCCCCCGGAGATGATTTCCTCACTCGCCACCAAGGGGTCGGCCAAGCAGGCATGGGAAAGCATCAAGACCATGCGCATTGGCGATGATCGCGTTCGGAAGACGACGGCACAGAAGCTCCGACGCGAGTACGAGCAACTCGCCTTCCGTGACGGAGAAGCGGTGGAGGACTTCGCCGTGCGACTCACGGGCATCGTCAACCAGCTCGCCACGCTCGGTGATCCCGAGCCCGACTCCAAGGTGGTGAAGTACCTCCGCATCGCGCGGGCCAAGTACAAGCAGCTCGTACTCTCCATGGAGACGCTCCTCGACATCTCCACCCTCACCGTGGAGGAGGTGACTGGGCGCCTCAAGGCTGCAGAGGACGACGACGCCAACTCGCCACCCCCTAAATCCGTCACCATCGGCGGTAAGCTCTATTTCACAGAGGAACACTGGCTCGAACGCCAGAAGAAAAAGGAGCAGGACTCCTCTCGCGGCACCACCGGCTCCAGCAACCGCGGCAAGCGCCGTGGTGGAAGCAAGTCCCGCTCCCAGGACTCCCCGAAGTCCAATGGCGGCGAGAGCTCCGACGCCGGCAAGACCCGCAACACCGACAAATGCAAGTACTGCGGCAAGATTGGCCACTGGGCCAAGGAGTGCAGGAGCAGGCTCCGTGATGAGGCCAAGGGTCAAGCCCACGCGGCCCAAGACGATGAACCTACACTGCTACTCGTCCAGGGCCACGTCAAGCTGGATCAGTCCGCGCCGCCATCGTCGTCACTGATCTCCCGCGTCTCCCCCACGCCGAACTACGACGAGCTTCCCCGCCGGTCCCCAATCGAGCTTGTGGAGGCCAAGGTTTTTGCTACGTTCGACGACAAGGAGGTGAACCCGACTCGCTGGATCCTCGACACAGGAGCAACAAACCACATGACGGGATCAAGGGCGGCCTTCTCCGACCTCGACACCGGCGTCACTGGGACTGTGCGCTTCGGGAACGGCTCCGTCATCAAGATTGAGGGCTGCGGCACCATCCTGTTCCAGTGCAAGAATGGAGAACATCGCGCCCTCTCCAACGCCTACTACATCCCCGGCCTCACCGCCAACATCATCAGCGTCGGCCAACTTGATGAAATCGGCTTCCAGATCCTGGTGGAGAAGGGCGTGATGCGTGTGCGGGATGAGGAGCGGCGACTACTCGCTAAGATCTACCGCAGCGCGGGCCGGCTCTACGTGCTTGACATCGACATCGCACGGCCGGTCTGTCTTGCTGCCCACGCTGGAGAAGACGCCTGGCGCTGGCACGCCAGGTTCGGGCACATCAACTTCACAGCGCTGCGCAAGATGGGGCGAGAGGGAATGGTGCGGGGAATGCCCGTGCTGTCCCAGGTGGAACAAGTCTGTGAGGCTTGTCTGGCCGGCAAGCACAGGCGAACGCCGTTCCCGCAACAAGCAGCGACACGCGCTACTAGGCCGCTCGAGCTGCTCCACGGGGACCTCTGCGGCCCCATCTCTCCAGCAACCCCAAGTGGCAACCGCTACTTCCTGCTGCTCGTCGACGACTACTCAAGATACATGTGGCTGGTACTTCTCCCCTCCAAGGAAGGCGCCGCCGACGCGATCAAGCGTGTCCAGGCGGCGGCGGAACGCAAGAGTGGGAAGACGCTCCTCACCCTGCGCACCGACCGCGGTGGGGAGTTCACGGCGGCGAGGCTTGCCGAGTACTGCGCCGAGCTGGGTGTTCACCGCGAGCTCACGGCTCCGTACTCCCCTCAGCAAAATGGAGTCGTCGAAAGGCGAAACCAAACGATCGTCGGCACGGCACGCAGCATGCTCAAGGCGAAAGCACTCCCCGGCAAGTTCTGGGGGGAGGCGGTCACCACGGCCACCTACCTGCTGAACCGAGCCCCGACGAAAGGCACGAAGAACAGCCGGACCCCGTACGAGCTATGGACAGAGAGCACGCCGTCCGTTCACCACCTGCGGACCTTCGGCTGCGTCGCGCACATCAAGAACACGGCCCCTAATCTCAAGAAGCTCGACGACCGCAGTAAGCCCATGATTTTCGTCGGCTATGAACCCGGGTCCAAGGCGTACCGCGTCTACGACCCCTCGACGGCACGCGTCCACGTGAGCCGCGATGTCGTGTTTGATGAGCAGGCGCAGTGGAACTGGAGCGGGGACCCAACAATGGGCGACACCAGCGATTTCGTCATCGAGTGCATGGCGGGGGACTTGCCCACTACGGTGACCGCGCCTCTACACCGAGCTTCGGGGGAGTCTGCGACGCCCTCGTCCGCCTCGCCAACCCCGCAGCAGCAGCACAGCGATCATGCCCGGGGACCATCATCGCCTGGATCGCCCGGGACCACACAAGGTTGGGAGGCGGGGCCATCTACGGCAGCACCAAATCAAGCACCACCGGTCGAGTACGCCTCGCCACCGCTCGATGCCAACGAGGCCCTGGACGCGGAGCACGATGACGCACCGCTCCGGCTTCGCACCCTCGACAACGTCCTCGGGCCGGTGCAGGTCCCTGGACTAGCGCACCGCGACACCAACGAGGATCTCCTGCTGGCCTGCACCGACGAGCCCGCCACGTTTGAGCAAGCCCAGGCTCACGAGCACTGGAGGACAGCCATGATTGACGAGATCACCTCGATCGAGTCGAATGGCACCTGGGAACTCGTCGACCCGCCGTCACGCCAACGCCCTATCGGCCTCAAGTGGGTGTACAAGGCAAAGAAGGACGCCGCCGGCAACATCACCAAGTACAAGGCACGTCTGGTGGCCAAAGGGTACGTGCAGAGACAAGGCATCGACTACGACGAAGTCTTTGCACCCATGGCGCGCCTCGAGTCGGTCAGGTTGCTCCTGGCACTCGCTGCAACTGAAGGGTGGCCGGTGCACCACATGGATGTCAAGTCCGCCTTCCTCAACGGAGTGCTACGTGAGGAGGTCTACGTCGAGCAACCTCTGGGCTTCATCGTTGCCGGCAAGGAGCAGAAGGTCCTGCGCCTCGTCAAGGCGCTGTACGGACTTCGCCAAGCGCCCCGTGCCTGGTACGCCAAGCTTGACGCCTCCCTGGCAACTCTTGGGTTCCAGCGCAGCACCTCCGAACACGCAGTGTACACTCGAGGTAAAGGCGCACAGAGGCTGATCGTTGGCGTCTACGTCGACGACCTTGTGATCACCGGCGGAGACGCAATCGAGCTCAAGCAGTTCAAGGAGGAGATGAAGGACACCTTCCAAATGAGTGATCTGGGCCTCCTCCAATACTACCTCGGCCTGGAGGTGAATCAAAGCAACTCAGGCATCACCATCAGCCAAGGTGCATACGCCAAGAAGATCCTGGAGGTTGCAGGTCTGATGGGTTGCAATGCCAGCGCCACTCCAATGGAGACACGCCCCAAACTCAGTAAGTTCAGCACAGCCCTAGCTATTGATGCTACTGAGTATAGGAAGATTGTTGGGGCATTACGCTATCTGGTGAACACAAGACCGGATTTGGCGTTTTCGGTGGGCCTTGTGTCCAGGTTTATGGAGAAGCCCACCACCGAGCACATGGCGGCCGTCAAACGAGTGCTGAGATACGTTGCAGGCACATTGCATTTCGGCTGCCACTATCAAAGGAAGAAGGGAGCCGCCAACCTCCTTGGTTTCAGCGACAGTGATCATGCAGGGGACCTTGACGGTCGCAAAAGCACCAGTGGAGTTATGTTCTTCCTCAACAACAACTTAATCACCTGGCAGTCTCAGAAGCAGAAAGTGGTGGCCCTTTCAAGCTGTGAAGCAGAATACATCGCAGCTTCGACGGCTTCCTGTCAGGGAGTTTGGCTGGCGCGCCTCCTTGCAGAACTGAAGGGAGAGGAGATCAGCGCAGCCACACTGAAAATCGACAACCAGTCTGCAATTGAGCTGAGCAAGAACCCTGTGTTCCACGATCGAAGCAAACATATAGACACCAGATATCACTTCATCAGGGAGTGCATCGAGGAGGACAGGCTGAAGGTCGAGCCAGTCGACACCAAGAATCAGCTGGCAGACATCCTGACAAAGCCTCTTGGATGTGATCAGTTCGTCTTGCTCCGCACCAAGCTAGGCATCATCAACGTCAGACAAGAGAACAAGGCTTAGGGGGAGAAATGTTAGCATGATAAGCCTTGGTTCTGTTAGTTAGTTAGTTACTTAGTCCATGCATTTCGTTTCTGTTCTGCATGCGCATGAGCACCGAGTTGTGGTCCCCGTGCGGATAGGAGTCATGGCGAGATTAGCTCGTGCATACCTGAGCTCGCGGAGTTGAGCGCATCGCGCGGACGTGGGGATGGACACGTTCAGAGCACGTCGCGGGGATCTCTCTGCCGATGCTCTCCATTTTACCTTCTTTGTACTGCACAATAAAAGAGAGTGGAATATACAGAAAACGCTGCAGCTAGTACGCAGCACCAAAAAACCCCAGTGTCCACTTTGTTCGCGTGCGTTCATAGTTCATCGGCTACCACCGGCGCAAGTCGCCGGCCAGCCGGCCAAGCCTAACACTCCATCCCTTACCGCCGGGCCGGATCAAGTACCTTAGTATTCATGAGATCTAAATGATAGTCGATCTGGCACCAGATCGAACCACCGGCGGGGCAGCTTGGATCCAATTGAACTGAGAAGCAGCGAAACTGCGGGAAGGTGAGGGATCAGCGACAAACAGCGAGAAGCAGTGGATCACACGCCATCAGCGGCGGCGGCGGTGGCGCAACAGGAGGGAAGCCAACGAGCATGTGCGGGGACGACGGCAGGAAATGGGGCGTGTGCGGGGTTGGCACGGATCTGCGGGGACGCCGGCCAGAGCCGGGGCCGGCGTGGAGGAGCTCGGCCGGCGATGGGAGGAGCGGTGCCGGCGTCGGAGAGCAGGGACGGAGACCGGAAGCGTTCCGAGCGAGACCGAGACAGGCCATCAGCGTTCCATTGAGAAGAAAACTTTGGTACAGACCTCAGTATCCAATACTCCAAAAATACTGTGGTTTTAGCAAAACCATAGTTTTCAAAATTGTGTTTTCTAAGAATGAACTAAACACATTTTTGATCAAATACTACAGTATTATTCAATACCATGGTATTGTCTAAAAACTGTAAAAATACTGCACATCCAAAGAAGCCCTTAGCGATATGGGTATGTACGCGTTCCTTGTTAATTCGCTCAACGCTGCAAAGTCACAGCCCCTGCAGAAAAAAAAAATCCCATTTTCATCCCATTTTCCAAGTACCATCACGTTTCATTTATGCAGTATTGTGTGTGCCCTGAGTAACAGTCGTCTGATCCAACCCATCTTCTAAATAATCAAGCAAAGACACGGCATCGACACGGCCATGGCCTGGTTTGATGTCCGTCTAGATAAACTAATGCGCACTCTAATCACCAAGGGGCAAGGCCACACCAATACAGGGGCAGACGACGATTCAGGGCGTGGTGGCGTTTGAAATCCCTGTCTGCCCTCCAGAGCTGTAGTAGTCTCAAGACACAAGTATTTTCAAACATGTACACTGATTGCTGGAGACAAGAAGGAAGCGCTGCCATGCCTTTCCAATTGGAGAACTCCGATGCTCATCCGAAGGTCCGCCATTGCAATAATACGACCGGTGCAAATTCTCGGAGCCTCCTATTCCCATTGCACAGCAAATGGCAAGCAGTTCAGTTACTCATCAGCCTAATCAATCCACTCCTCTCTCGCTCTTTAGTTTCTCCTGCTATGGTCTTTGTGTCAAATTAAGAGATGGGCTCGGGCTGGTTCCTTGTTGGCCTACCCATGAATCGAATGGCCATGCTCACACACCTACAATGGTTGCACACTATAGTTTAATAATACCAATCATTGGATCTATTATACTTCCTCCGGTCTTCAAATACTTGATGTTTAAGGGGTTTTCATTTTGGATGCAAATACTTGATGTTGTAGCATGTGAAGTTTATTTTATACTAATATACCCCTAGTCTACTTATATTTCCCATGCATGCATGCACTCCCAACAAAAAAAAAGGCAAAAAAAGGTTCCTGCAGGGACTCGATGTGTGGTGTAACCAATTTTGGGAGCTGCGCCAAACCAGCTGGGCTACTCTCCTCTTGTGTTTGGTATGGAACCACAACCTATTTATTAAGGGTACTATAGAAAAAACAGCCATATTTAATTGCTCCTTAGTATGTGAGATTATGTCCAAAACATCAAGTATTTGAAGATTGGAGGGATTATTTGCTAAAAAATTACACATCACGTCATTATAAAAGACAATTAAAATAAACCCCTAAATTTGTTACGAAAGATAAAGTAAAGTAGCACTTCAATTCGCATATAAATTACCCATGGTGTCATTAAAGATAAACTAAAATAACACTTTAAATTCGCATAAACATTACCCATTATACCATTATAAAAACAATTAAAATAACCTCTAGATTTACATATAAATTATTTAATTGCCATTACGAAAGATGAATTACAATGACTCCCGAAATAAAATATAAATTATCCATCATAATATTGTGAAAGATGAATTAAAATAAACTCTAAATTTAAACATAAATTAGCATTATGAAAAATAAATTAAAGTATCCCCTAAATTTATATATAAATTACCATTGTGCCATTACAAAATAAAAGTTTTAATTAGATAAAAATATGTTCGAATAATATAATATTTATGTAGATAAATAAGATAAAAATATGTATATATACAAACATTATATTAAAATATGAACATAAAATAGATATTGAATAATAGTAATTTTAATTTTTTTGATGAACCAATAGTAATTTTAATTAATTATGGGTCTTATATTTCTATGCAAATTCATAACATTTATGCGTCGTAGTAGTCGATGCTTTGCATGGGGTTGACGTATGAGTAGCCAAGAATAATCACCTATGACATCCCATCTTGTGTTAAACAACAATTCGTCACTTGCACATAGGTATCCTAGGACGTTAGTCGTTTAACCTGGTTTGTGAATCAATTGCGTGCTATAATAAGCTGTGATACAATTCAGGTACACATGGATCATTATTAGTGTATTACAGGCCAAAGAGTGAATTGCATGCTAAGTCGCTAAACTTATTCCGCAGTACCATTTTGATCCATAGAGTCTGAAAGTGATCATCTGGGTCATTTAGCTTTTCAAAGTGATCATCTAGGTCCATCAACTTTACATTATTAGTTGATTGAGGTCCAATTGTGGACCTAGATCGATTTACACTAGAAAGAACCACTTGAAAAGTTAATGGACCTAAATGATCGCTTTAAAATTTTATGGACCTACCGCGGGATAAGTTTAAGGACCTGTCATGCAATTCCCTCTAAAAGAAACTTACGATGCGTCTTTAAAATTTCGAAATAGGGAAAATAGACTTGAATGCCACTTACCCTTTCACCCACAATCCATTGGAGTTCCACCGGTAAAAAACCAGGGCACAATGTGGCATGGGTGTGACGCGGATGGGGAGAGCCGACAGCGGTACCTCACACTCAGTCAAACTGAGCCACCGCTGCCGGCGCGAATAGTGGTATTATTACAATCCATTACAAAAAAAAAAGGAGCAAAATTGTCTGGGTATGATGGTGTTTTGGTATCAAAATTGATATTGGTAATAAAATTGGGGTAAACTCTGTCTTCAATTTGAAAACATGGGGGTAAATTCACAAAGTTTACAAAACGAGGGCAAAATCATCGTTAGACTTCAAAGCGAGGGTATAAACGCCAAAGCCTCTATATATAACAAACAAGAGTTTGGGTGTATGGTGCAAGTACAAGGAGAAAAGGCTAACACGGAAGGAGGCACTTAGCGTAGCAAGATTACTTTAAACTCCTTGTTGGGCTAGCACAATCAAGTTTGATGTCTTTGGAGCATGTGAGGTGTTAGCGTTAGGTGTATTCTTTTTTTTTTTTCCTCATAATTGAAAAGCATGTACATATTTGTTAGTAACAAAAAACGAAACGAAAAAAAAAAGTGTTTGGAGTCCATCCACAGTAGCTCCCTGGCGGAAATAAATCCACCATGCAGTCTTTTGTGTGCCGCAGCACCGAGCTTGTTCCAACTAGTCATCTAAATAATCAAGCAAAGATGTTGCATCCACAGGGCGCCAGAGACCCAGGTTTGTTGCTGCTCTAAATAAACAAATGTGCCCTATAATCAGACCAAAGGCACACCAATACAGGTGTACACCTAGGATCTGGTGAGCTTTCGATGCCTTCCTAGCCTCCAGAGCTGTACGCGCGTGCTTCACTGTTTGCTGCAGACGAGGAAGTGCTGCCTTGGGCGACACCGAGCCTCATCTCTTGGCCTGCCGCTGCACCAATACGACCGGTGCAAATTCACAGAGCCTCCCATTCCCATTGCGCATGCACCAAGAGGTCAACAGCTAAATTAAGAAATGGGCACAGGCTGGTTGCTTGTTGGCCTACTCGATGAATCGAATGGCCGTGCTCGCACACCTAAAATGTTTGCAGACACTGTAGCTAAATACGTATGTGTGTGTGCACTTGAGCATATTCAATTCACCAACCATCTTAAATTATTTACGTGTTTGAGTACGGTTTCTTTTAAGGGGTTCCCCAACGGGTGTCTCTGCCCCTAGCAAATTGGAGTTTTCATCCGACAGCATGGAGGAGAGAAGTACGGCCACCAGGGAGGAGAGAATTGCTAATCTATTTCTTGCCCCCTTAAAATACGTGAGGAGAGTTTGTGGATCCATATATATCAGTGAGAGAATAAAAGATAGGATTGGAGTTTCTTATTGCTGCTTGGCCGCCGCGAGCTGCTTATCCCCCACCGCTAGCTAGAATACCAAGAAGGCGGCAGCATACTGTTGTGGCCTGTGTGATGGGATTGGAGATGGAGAGGAGAGAACGAAGAACATATGAGACTTGACTTGTGGGCACTGTGCCCACTGAGGTGGCGCTATCATGTGTGCATTGCCATGGCAAAACCACTCTCCAAAACTGCATTGGGGTGATTTGTCCGTTTTTGTCAGGTTGGGGTGCTAAACATCTATTTTTTTGCCGTGTTGGGGCCATTATGTTTAAGTATACTACCTAGAACCGAGTAGTTACTGTTCTTAGAACCGAGTGCAATAGACGCCATCTCGGTCCTTGAGTTAGAAAGCCATTTGTTAGTTCCAAACCATGAACTGGGCTACATAGAATTGCAGCAATTAGTACATGTGTATCTCTCTTATACCACATCGAGATCATATATAAGATGCAAATCATGAGGCCAAACATTACATAGGAGCAACAAACACAGAATGTGGATCATAGCTAGGATGCATAGTCCCGTGCCAAAATCCACATGTTATTTTACAAATATGAGAAAAATTATTTGTTCTTAAAATCATGGCATAAACGAGCTCTACCGTAGATAATTAGACATTGTCATGCCGCTAGTAGCAATAAAGTCTACCATAGTCTTCCACATAAACACTAGTTTATTCAATAGCATTTTATTTTCTGGTGGCATCTCTTCTGATGTTGCATTTTGTATAACTAGATGGATATACAAAATTGTCACCATCCATTATACCTGCACAAAACCAATTGAAACACTGTCAGATATGTTGAGTTCGGCAAACTAGAATATATTGAGGTAATGTGCTTTTGTGGTTAATTATTTTAATATTTAGAAGGAGAATAATGATAAATTCACAGATGTTTGCATGAATGAACTTAAGAGTTCATTACTGTTATTATTAATCTCAAGATCAAAATTCAATATCACCAAAAACTATCAAAACAACCATATACTGATCCAGTGAGGTGTACTTACCATTCATGCAGTTTCCTGCATATAGAATACATGAATATCAAGTGCATATATGACTTCATTGCCACCAACGACGGACCTTGAGAACTTGATCGTTCCATGGGCATTAGTAAACACTCCAGTCCCTCCAACAATGGACCACTGGCCACTTTCACTGGCATAAATCCCAAGCACCTGAAGAGTAGACCCCGCAAACCTGTTTCATCAATTCATCCACACAAATGTCAAGTACGATGTGTATATAAGGATAAGCCTTAAATGAAGCTTAGTGAAAGAAAAAAAAAACACTAGGGCTAAAGTTGATAGAAATGATATGTTAGTACCACATAATTACGACCCTTCATGGCATTTTTGTGCCATCCTCAGCAAAAAATAATAGTTATGTTTAACAAAATTGTTAGATAAAATTCTTAAATTACCCATTTTGAGTATGCAACAGTGTATCCAAAACATATATGGCGGATGAACTTCGCTTTAATATTGTGTTGTGTTGTTTGAATCAATTGTTCCAAGGGACCAATTTCACGTCAAAAAAGTTATAACTATCTAAACATGTTACTTCTGTCTCACACGCACTCAAATGCCATTTTTGATGTGCATGAAACTGCCCATTGGGACTAGCCTTAATGATGTGTTCTATATCACTACACTGCTATGTGAATTTTTAGGTAACTACTGTTGTGCCATTCATAAATCAAGCTCTGTGTTTCAGAGATAAAATATTGTCATATGGTTACACCAAATTATAGTATGTCGTATTTCAACAATTTCCTACAATGTTGCGACAATGGAACGACACTACAGGAGATGAAGGAAATGAACTTTCAGAAGACAAAACATTTTCCATGTAGGGGCGTTTCTGTCTTTACTGAATAAAGAAATTGTGTTAGGCATGTGTTGCATATTACGAGGGTCGAGCCACTATTTTCGATGCTGCAGAAGAATGTTAATGTGAGGTTACTGAAGAATTCAAATAACAACTCAATTTCTCTCAAGATCTAATAGAAATAGGTCTCTGTAAGAAATGGGATAAAAGATATCGTAATTACTTGAATGTACAGATAAAATCTTACCAATCATCCTGTAACACGAAGATGTGTGAAAAATACCAGCTATTTATGGTCTGACTTGCTTGGATGTGGTAGCCTTGTGCACGTCCAATAATCTTTTGGTTTGGATCAGTTCCCATAGTTAGAAACCAATCATCAACGTATGTCTGGCCAAACCCAACAGGTGGCCCTCCGGTTATAACAGCTACTTCGTTTGGATTTGGGACATTTGGCCAGGCAGGGAGCTGGTGCAAATTCATGTGCAAGAGAGTCTCGTTTTCCTTGGGGCAGTTGCATGGACACAGTGACGGCAGAGGTACCTGGATGGATGGCTGAGTATTGTAATCTGTCGAGCTTGCCATACCCAGGACTGACAGCAGCAAGATTAATAGAAACAGAAAGCTTGAGGAGCTAGGGGCTGTAGCCATGAAAAATGGTTGCTGATACATAGTGCAAGGGATCGATAGATGGAACTAGTGGGCAGTAGAGATGTTGTGTTTCTTTGTGTGGTAGCCGTGTGTGGTGATTAAATCAGGGACTGGCGTGGTATTTATAGAACGTATGGGTGAGAGAATCAATTGATAGGTACAGGAGCAAACGATAATTTATTCTTCCTTCCCTGTTAAGTACCGTTAACGTATTATTAAACAAGAGACTGGCTAGCTAGTCCTTGATAGTAAGTTAATATATGTGTGGGTGTATATTATATGTGTAGCACGAATTCTTACATACACAGTAGGTATTTGTAAATTTTCACACTGTTAGTTACCTGATGTACTCAGGCACATATTATCATCCATACAGGCATGTAGCCGCCGGGCAAGCACAATTTTTTCCATGTGAATACCCCTGTGCGTAGATCCTCACTCCTTATTACACACTATAGGAATCTGGCAAATTTCCGTTAGCTAAAAATTGACGGAAATAAGCACGGCTTATTTCTATCAATTCCTGACCGACGCAATAAGATGTTGAAAGTTACGATAACTTACATTGGCCGCAGCTGAAAATAAGTAACTTCCGTTGGGCAAAGAAAACCGACAAAAGTTATAGTGACTTCCGTCGGTGCTCCAGTTTAACGGATGAAAGTGGGCAACAATAATTTTTTGTTGGTCTAGCAGGTCGGGGAAAGTGAGCGAGGCCACAACATTCATTGGCCTTGGACGCCAATGAAAGTTATTTTGGTCAACTTTTGTTGGCCTTCATGCAGCCGACGAAAATTGACATATTTCGAGGGGAGAAAAACCGTTTATATTCTATTATATATTTTTTCACATATTTATTCATTCAAATTCCTAGATTATACATAATATGTTCCTGCACATATATCAATGACTCAAATCCACAAATCACACACAAACAAACATATATCATTCAAAACAATCCAAACCATTCATTCACATAAAATAATTGTCTCTAAGTCACAAACACCACAAGTCCACAAACATGTCAAGTCCAAGAGTTCAATAGTGCACATGTCATTATAGGAAGTTTAAATCAACTATCACAGTACACATCAATACCATCTCCATTACATCATGCGAGGCTCATTTGAGTTGTGCCACTACCTAGGAAAGCAAATAGGTTCTCAAAGAAAATTCGGGTGGCCTCTCGTTTGCTTCTTTTTCTAGAAACACTAGTGGCATGGAATCCTTTCTGATGCTATACAACTCAAAGTCAACACCAAACATGTGAACATTATCTTCAAAAATATTTCGGCATGATCCATGTTAATTATTTGTACAATCCCTCTGCCAAATGGTATAGCTGACTCAAAGTCAACTTCACCATGTGATTAGCTGTATTGAAGGGCTTAGAGTTGAAGGCATGCAATGTTTCAAAAGCCATGATAAGCTCAATCCTGTGTAAAAAATGAAATCCAAACAAGAAACCAAGCAAATAAGAAGAGTGATAATCTCAATAATGGAGACTATTGCCAGGCTTTCGCTACTCATTGTATGAGAACCACTGGTGACTGGATATTGCCTTTTAGATATTTTGAGGTGGTGAAGTAATTGAAAAATGAAAGGAAATAGTAGTGGTACTGTGTATCATTGCAGACAATTTGGCAACAATGTCCTTAATATGCCGCACAAATAACTGTTGTTTATGCCAAAAACTGGTGTAATGTGGGGTATCACTACCAGTTTGTATGTAGAACTATCTCCAGAACAGAAATAGATGCCACGGAACTATTTTAATATGTTTTTCCAAATGAAGTGTGATTAAGACACTTTATATCGAAATTGTGGAGCTCGATGAGGGATACATCTTTGTTTGTTGATAGTTTTTTAGTTTAGTCGTTTCTGAGATAAATACTCATTATTGTTTCTCATATATTTCAAAAATTTTGTTTAAATTTTAAGTGGCCTCATGTGGAGACAAATTATATACCAGAGTTGTAAGGTTCGATGTGATTTGAAACTTTGTATTTTACTGCACTTACATTGGATATTGATTAATTAGATCACAAGCTGATTTCCACCTCATACCCACGTGCAGTTATTGATCTGTCAGTGATCCAATCTGTTAATCAAAAGGTATCACAGCTGTATATTGCACGTTAGGGGGTCTGACACCATATTATTATTAGTGGAAGGTCTTGGTTCCTATCCTTATTATATTTGACTTGGCTATATCTAAGGTCATTTGTATTATATAAATATGCCAGGCCCTATTTGGTAGAAATTTTTTAAAAAACCACAGTTTTAGGTTTATCACTTGCCATGACACAAGCATCGTATTTTTTTTTCCATCTATCCAATTGATGAAGGCATGTTTGGAGACACAATGTTTGGGGTCACATCCCGTTTACAGTAGGAACTTTGGATCAAACTTAAGTTTACTTTAAGCGAAAAATACTGTAGTATTGACAAAACTATGGCTTTGGATATGAAAAATATTTGTTCACAAACATAGCCCTAGGTGTATTTATCCGATAAATTGGAGGATCCATGTCTAGTATTTTAGTGTCTAACCACAACTCAAATGCATGGAGACAACGAACCACAAAATTCATAGTCTACACTATAAAAGAGCAAGTTTTCTAAAATCCTTTTAACCTGAAAAGGCATAGGTATACCTCTCACGCTGGCCCCACTGCGCAGTTTGAAAAAAGGTTGAAAAGAGGTGGAAAAACTCAAAATCCATATATGAAAAATGTTTCATCTACTTTCTCTCTTTATTTCTCACATCATTTTATACCCATACACACCTGTTACTTTCTTTCTCTTGGTTTTAATAAAAAAGAAATGACGCCAATTAATCAGGTCTCATTCCTTTTAATTCTATTTTCTTTTTTCACCTTCTTATTGACTGATTGATCATCTCACAACACGTGCGTGTTGCACGTATATCTATGCTAGTCCTTAATAAAGTTAGAGAGTAGCATAGAGTACTAGCAAGCAGAAACATGTAAATTTTGGACCACCAAATTCATTTTCTTTGCTACTTAGTGTAGATGACGTTAATAAACTTATTAACATTAGTCAGGGGCCGGAAGACGACAAAAATTGAACTAATTATCATCTGCCGCTTAAAGAACAATTGTTACCTGCCATAATTCTCGTCTCCCACCTGTACAGCTGACGTTAATAACCTTATATCATCATCAGCCTCCAAAATGCGGTGTTAATTATTTTGTGCTAGGGTCTCCCCCATCTCCTTTCTTTCTTTCCCTCCCCCGCTCTCTCGTTTCCCCACAGCCACTTCTCTATTCCCGGCTCATAGGGCCGGCCTCCGCTCTGATCTGTTTAGACCAACGTTTGAATTGTAATGGAATAGTTAAGCACATCTTTTTTTTATTACCCTCTCACAAAAAATCCCATTTAGAGAATTTTTCATAAGCTAATGGGATAACCCTAGCTAGTACCCTACCTAGATCTATATATCATATGCTTGGAAATTGGCTAACAAGATAACAGGGAAGAAGGAAAGAAGATTGATCTTTGTGGGGGATGCATCCCTTATATTTGGGAAAGCTGTGTACACGTAACGATCATGTTATTGACAAATTATATATTTTTTATACAGACAACATTTGGGAGGACGTACTGGCTGTGTGTTTTGGGCACTATTGTAGCATGAACATACAAAGGAGACTATCGGTTTGCAAGCAGAGCATTGGATGTCGTTCTTTGGACATTTTTGCTAAGAATGGGTAGAGAAATACACTTTGTTAAAAAGACAATCTTTTGTGCTTTTTCCCCTTTTTTATTCATGTTCACCTATTTTGTTGAAAGATTTGTAAGACCTTGGCTGTTTGTGATCGCAGAGGCCTCAATTAATATATATATATATATATATATATATATATATATATATATATATTAAAGCAAATAAGGTTCCACGGTCCGTGTCGCATATGGACTCCGTTTTCGATGTTCTATATATCAATGGAAAGCTAAAATAATAACCTTTCTAACCCAACTGAAACAACTTTAAAATTCAGATTCAATAAATAGAAATCATTGAAACAATATGACATGGAATTTATTCGTGAGTCCGAAGTGCAGGAGGGACGGTCAGATTGCATCGCAGTGATCCGGTTGCCATCCACTGGTTTAATCCTTGTGCTTGCCCATCGAGTTCTGATGCCTCCCATTCCTGACCAAATATTTGACACTTTGGGAGCTTCAACATCCTGTATTTTTTTCTATCCTAATCTTGAAAAATGCTGCTTAAGTGAGACAAGATATGGCCATGCATCACTGCAATATATAGTATCCGGATACTAAATACAGAATATAAATGGTACTGTTGACAATGCACATCCCGTACTTGAGTCTTCAATTTCTCATCTCTCCTCAATGTTTTCTTTTTGCGCTGAACCCACCTACTTTAAATTCTCAGAAAGACTGGCACGACCTGTTCAACATATATACAGTTATCAAATTCATTAGCATAGCTAGTCGATCAACCCGTGCTCTCATAGAGTTAGAGTATTAGATGTATTATGTGTTACAATACAATGTATATAGATCTGTTTTTATACTTATATTTTTATAATAACATATCCTGCTACTTTAGATGTATATTTGATTATTATGTAATCTTTGATATGATTCCAAAAGTAGGTAATTTTAGTATAAATTTGAAGGTTTATTTTTATTATACTATGGGTCATAATAGGAAAGGTGAGCAATTTAGATATATATTAGAGGGGTTATTTGGTATTATCCATCACAATAGCAAATGTGAGCCATTAGGTATAAATTTAGGATGTTATTTCATATTTTTTTTCATAATGGCAAAGTGGGTAACTAATATGTAGTTTTAGGTGTTACTTAATATTATTTTGATAATGGCAGAGGCGGGTAATTACATAGAAAACATATTTAATGGCTATTAAGATTCCAATCTGCAAATTGATGATCTGATGTTTTTGACTATTTTTAGAATTCCTATGATTTTATTTTTTTAGCACATCTTGTGGGGATTAATATGGAAGCTCCGAAAAGAATTTCTAATTAGTAATAGTAAGATTAGGCACAATATATCTGTTTTATCGAAACGTTTCTACCATCTTTATAAAAAAACCATCTTTATAAAAAATTAATGAATAATTTAGTAGGGTAAATTTGTAAATAGGAAAAAAATCTGCCAAAAGAAAAGAAAAAAATGTTTTCGGTGAGAATTGAACTCAAAACCTTTAATAATGACAGAGGTTGGTAATTACTTTGAAAACAGATCTAATGTCTTGAAAACGGGAAAAAATCTGCCAAAAAAGGAAAAAAATTGCTTTCGGTGAAAATTGAACTCAAAACCTTTTATAATAGCAAAGGTGGGTAAATTAATATTCTAAGTCTGTCAATTGATGGTCAAATGTTTCTGATTATTCTGAAAATTTTTAGGATTTTATCTTTTTCTTAGCGCGTCTCATCAGAATTAACATGAAGTCTCCTAAGAGCCTCCAATTAGTAATATTAAGATAAGTTTGCTATCTACACACCAAGTAAATTTCCAGCAAACTATATAGCTCAACCTACCTCTCACTGGGACAATGTGCTTATACAATATTTTTTTGGTGTGATATGCCGGGCACATCACTTAGCTCGTGCATTATTTTGTTGGTCTATATTCACTTTCTTGTCAGTGTTGCTGCTAAGAGGAACAGAGATAAAAAAAACCAAATCAAATTATTGACTACACAAATTGCACATGTACAGCAGGGTCTAGAGTATCGCCCACCACACAAGAACATAGCACCGTCCAATTAGCAATAATCGTCTCATATCTTACTATTTTTGCCTACATGTTAATCATCACGAAACGTACTAGAAAAAAATTCCTAGAAATTCTCACAAAAATCATAAACATCCAACCATCAATTGACATATTGGAATATTAATATTCACTATCTAAATAATTACCCACCTCTGCCATTATGAAAGGTTTTGAGTTCGACTCTCAACGAAAGCTAATTTCTTCTTCTTCTTTTTTTTTTTGCAGATTTTTCTATTTTCAATTTATTTTCTAAGAAATTTTTCACCTCTGTCATTATAAAAGGTTTTGAGTTCACCTCTCACCAAAAGCAAATTTCTTATTTTTAGCAAATGTTTCCATTTTTAATTTATTTTCTAAGTAATTACGCACCTCTGTCGTTATAAAAGGTTTTGAGCTCAACACTCAAAGAAAGCAAATTTTTATTTTTTGGCAAATTTTTCCCATTTCAAATTTACTCTCAGTTTTTTATCAAACTTTCTCATTTACATATTTACGTTGTGCCCGACGAACTTAAAAACAAATCCACGAACTTCATCGCGTTTCTTGTAGTGTGGGTGTAGATATCCAGCTCCTAAAATTGTGGCTCGCCTGTTTAGATGTTTTTTCTTGTGCCTTAGTTCTTGAAGCTCATTGGTATTCATAGTCTGTTCCTTATCTTCTTTAGCAATGGATGAAAGTGTTATAAGGGCTTAAGTAGCAATATCTTGATATTGTTGAGGGGAACTTTATTCTACCCTTATTTTACTAACCACCCACGAAGATTAGACAATCAGCCCACCGGTCTCTAGGCCCATAAGGTCAAGACTTCAGGCATATAGAATCTAAGGCACTAGGGATGCAATCAGGATCGAATGCAAATGGACATTACTGATTACATATTTTTTCTTTGGATGTGTTGAAAAGATTTTTAAATGGTTATTGCCATCATATTTGTATATCTATTTTTGAGTACTCGGATTTCACATATCGTGTACTAAATATTCCAACTCAGACACTGATCGGATCTCAAACCTTCTAAATTGATTCGAACTGGAATATGGGATGATAATACACGTAGCATTTACACCTATACGGGGCACGCCAAGTTATGGCCGATTCGACCTCTTCCGATGAGGTGCCATCAACACTGGTGTATCGTCTTCCTCCCAACATGTCAGACACCACGACGAAGGCTAGATCTCCCACGTCCAATCCGCTTGTTCTGCTTCATGCAACCTTCTGGCGCAGTCTGCAAAACTAATCAATGAGAAACGTGCAGAGTGAAACTAATAATATATATTCTCTACCTGGTCCTGCTCCGCTGCATGTCATGGATGAACCATGTTCGAGGCTCTAGCACACCAATACAATCAGTGCAAATTCTTGGTGCCTCCCATTCCCATTGTGCATCAAGTGGTCAAGAGCTAAATTACTCATTGCAATGCTGACCACCTGTCTCCCTCTATTTTTTTTTTCATATTCTATGTCAAATTAATAATTTGGGCATGGGCTGGTTGCTAGCGCTCGATAGATCGAAGGGCCATGCTCACACCTACAGTGGTTGCACGCTACAGTTAAATTGGTATATGTGTGTACGTTGGAGCATATTATTTTCACCATTCATCTCATCATTTTAGTCTGTGGGTAAATTCTCTTAATGAGGACAGGGTGGCGGTAGAAGGCTACAGTTGTTTCACAAACGGTCAAACCCCATGAATGAATACTTATCATACAGCAGAACCTACCATATTGGTGGGTGCTCTTTTTTTTGTTTTTTTTGCTCAAAGCAAAGTCAGAGAACTTGTATTTAAATCCCTGTTTCTTGAATTTCCTAGATGAAAAGAATGGCTGTTGTAGCACCTATACCACATCATGATCATATCATGCCATCATGGAAACATCAGTAATACTACATGTTTCTTATTATTGGTTATTTATCGCACAATAATAAGGAACATGTGATATATTCTTTGGGAAGAGTTTCATGTGCATACAAATAAAATCATGCACACAAACATTCGCTGATGATGTTTAAGGTAATGACGTTTAAGGTGTACAATCACCTACCAGCATTCTAATTTCTAACAAAGTGCTCATTCGCTAATCGAACAAACCTGATGAGGACTAAATTTTACATCTGTGAATGTTTATTTCCCAACACAGTCACTGATGACGTAAGAAGAACTACAGAGGGTATACAAAAAGTTTTTCCTTTCTTTATTATCATAGCCTTCATGTCATATAATTTCAAAACTATATTTGTATCTTGCATTGCTGCTGTCGTAGTTGTTTTTGCTCACTTCCCTGAATGATGAGCAAGTACTATTATTTGGTTGAATCTTGAGTCCCTAATTGCATCTAAAATCCGCATGATGTATATTTTTGAATCGACATTTTCTTCATAACTATATATGGTTTGCCAGGGCGTTTCTAATTGTTCACATATCGAGCAGTTAGTAGCTTTGCTGAAATGTAGGGTATGACATCTTTCTGTTACCGAATTGAGAACTTGGCTCACGTCAAGAAAAGCTGGGTTCAAAGGTTGATGATAACAAAGGTGGAGTGGAGGAGTCAGACGGAAAACTAACGAGGTGACATGGAGCAAGAGTCTGTCCAAGAGGGATCTCAGACACTCCACGGGCTGGATAGGGCTGCAGTTTGATCATATTCATGCGTGGTAGAGAAGTGCAAACTGCACATTTGTGCTGTCCTTATATCACAACTTAGGACAATGAACTCAATCTAAAATCGAAGAGAAATATGTGTCCACAACGAAATAATTATTCTCTACTATCTGAACCCGCAAGTGACTGAAATAGACATGTTTGCTGCACGTCCGACCTAAGCCATGATCTCCTCAATCACACATTCACACAACCTTGATCCGTTAAAATTCTCGGTGCTCCCATTCTCATTGTGCATCAAGTGCTCAGCAATTAAATTACTGGTGCGCATCACTTTTGATTCCCCCTCTATTTTTTTTGGTCCTTCTGCTATGTGTGTGTTTCACTTAACGCCGTGTTAGGAGACAGGAGATCCAACCTCGCTACCTCCATTGTATAGTGTTGAAAATATATGAGTTATTCTAATGCCATATTTAGACAACAACATAAGAAAAATGATCATCATAATCAAGTATATCCCGAATCACCCCTAAACCTCCGGATAAGCCTGCCACAGTGCTACCTAGTACTGTCCACATGCTCAATTGAATTAGAGCACCTCGTGACATGGCTTGTAAAGAAAGAAAATCACAACCCATAAACCCAATTGATTCCTTGGGGAGTCTTGGACCAAGGAAAATCAGGGACCCATAAGCTAGCTAGGAATAAAAATTCATTTTTCTAAAAAAACATTCACTCTTTTTAGGAACACAGTACAAACGCAGATGCTCATACATGCACGCACACTCACCCTTAGGAATGTATGCACGCACACCGTACCCCTATGAGCACCTCCAAAAGATTGGGGCGGCATTGAAAATTCTCATTGCCTCCCATTCACCAATATCGATTCTTTCCTCCTCCAGCAATGTGTGTGTTTCAAAGATACGGCTCGAGTGGTTTGCTTTGTTGGCCTACTCGACAGGATTGTCATGCTCACACCTATGGTGCTTGTACACTATAGTTAAATAAACGAGTAATATTACGCTGGAGCATATTTTCTCGACCGTGATCAACTCTCGGGTATTTTACAGCGTGTTTTGTTTGGGGAGCCGCTCCATCCGGAATCAGTTGGTCTGTCATGGCTTGATCTCCTGCAGGATCGGACGACGATGCATGGCAAGGCATGAGGAATCAGGTCGTCCAGCTGTTTCGGTGCGGACGAGGTGGCCCCTCAGTTTAGCTATTTTGTGGGATGAGCTGATGACGGACGAGTGGCTCCGTTACGCAAACCAAACAGTGTATTAGTCATGGAGTTAAATTTGTCGCTCTTAATTGAGGCCAACGGCAGAGGGCAGTTTTACAGTTGTCACTCTTAATTGAGGCCAACGGCAGAGCGCAGTTTTACAGTAGTTCACTCTCCATGAACGTTTCTGATCTGTATGCAGAAGTTAGCAATATGGGTATGTACGCGTTCCTTGTTAATTCTTTCAATGCTGCAAAGTCACAGCCCCTGCAGAAAAAAAAAATCCCATTTTTCATCCCATTTCCCAAGTACCATCACGTTTCATTTATGCAGTATTGTGTGTGCCTGAGTAACAGTCGTCTGATCCAACCCATCTTCTAAATAATCAAGCAAAGACACGGCATCGACACGGCCATGGCCTGGTTTGATGTCCGTCTAGATAAACTAATGCGCACTCTAATCACCAAGGGGCAAGGCCACACCAATACAGGGGCAGACGACGATTCAGGGCGTGGTGGCGTTTGAAATCCCTGTCTGCCCTCCAGAGCTGCAGTAGTCTCAAGACACAAGTATTTTCAAACATGTACACTGATTGCTGGAGACAAGAAGGAAGCGCTGCCATGCCTTTCCAATTGGAGAACTCCGATGCTCATCCGAAGGTCCACCATTGCAATAATACGACCGGTGCAAATTCTCGGAGCCTCCTATTCCCATTGCACAGCAAATGGCAAGCAGTTCAGTTACTCATCAGCCTAATCAATCCACTCCTCTCTCGCTCTTTAGTTTCTCCTGCTATGGTCTTTGTGTCAAATTAAGAGATGGGCTCGGGCTGGTTCCTTGTTGGCCTACCCATGAATCGAATGGCCATGCTCACACACCTACAATGGTTGCACACTATAGTTTAATAATACCAATCATTGGATCTATTATACTTCCTCCGGTCTTCAAATACTTGATGTTTAAGGGGTTTTTACTTTGGATGCAAATACTTGATGTTGTAGCATGTGAAATTTATTTTAGACTAATATACCCCTAGTGTACTTATATTTCCCATGCATGCATGCACTCCCAACAAAAAAAAAATACTTGATGTTTAAGTGGTTTTCACTTTGGATGCAAATACTTGATGTTGTAGCGTGTGAAGTTCATTTTAGACTAATATATCCCTAGTCTACTTATATTTCCCATGCATGCATGCACTCCCAACAAAAAAAAAATGGCAACAAAAGATTCCTGCAGGGACTCAATGTGTGGTGTAAGCAATTTTGGGAGCTGCGCCAAACCAGCTGGGTTACTCTCCTCTTGTGTTTGGTACGAAACCACAACCTATTTATTAAGGGTACTATAGGAAAGAACAGCTCTATTTAATTGCTTCTTGGTATATGAGATTATGTCCAAAACATCAAGTATTTGAAGACTGGAGGGAGTATTTGCTAAAAAATTATACACCACGTCATTATAAAAGACAATTAAAATAAACCCCTAAATTTGCATGTAAATTGCTCTCCGTGAAGTTATGAAAGATAAACTAAAGTAGCACTTCAATTTGCATATAAATTACCCATGATGTCATTAAAGATAAACTAAAATAACACTTTAAATTTTACCCACTATACCATTATAAAAACAATTAAAATAACCTCTAGATTTACATATAAATTATTTAATTGCCATTACGAAAGATGAATTACAATGACTCCCGAAATAGAATATAAATTATCCATCATAATATTGTGAAAGATGAATTAAAATAAACTCTAAATTTAAACATAAATTGGCATTATGAAAAATAAATTAAAGTATCCCCTAAATTTACATATAAATTACCATTGTGCCATTACAAAATAAAAGTTTTAATTAGATAAAAATATGTTCGAATAATATAATATTTATGTAGATAAATAAGATAAAAATATGTATATATACAAACATTATATTAAAATATGAACATAAAATAGATATTGAATAATAGTAATTTTAATTTTTTGATGAACCAATAGTAATTTTAATTAATTATGGGTCTTATATTTCTATGCAAATTCATAACATTTATGCGTCGTAGTAGTCGATGCTTTGCATGGGGTTGACGTATGAGTAGCCAAGAATAATCACCTATGACATCCCATCTTGTGTTATACAACAATTCGTCACTTGCACATAGGTACCCTAGGACGTTAGTCGTTTAACCTGGTTTGTGAATCAATTGCGTGCTATAATAAGCTGTGATACAACTTAGGTACACATGGATCATTATTAGTGTATTACAGGCCAAAGAGTGAATTGCATGCTAAGTCATTAAACTTATTCCGCAGTACCATTTTGATCCATAGTCCTATCTGAAAGTGATCATCTGGGTCATTTAACTTTTCAAAGTGATCATCTACGTCTATCAACTTTACATTCTTAGTTGATTGAGGTCCAATTGTGGACCTAGATCGATTTACACCAGAAAGAACCACTTGAAAAGTTAATGGACCTAAATGATCACTTTAGAATTTTATGGACCTACCGCGGGATAAGTTTAGGGACCTGTCATGCAATTTACACTAAAAGAAACTTACGATGCATCTTTAAAATTTTGAAATAGGGGTAATAGACTTGAATGCCACTTACCCTTTCACCCACAACCCATTGGAGTTCCACCAGTAAAAAACCAGGGCACAATGCGGCATGGGTGTGACACGGCATGGGGAGACCCGACAGCGGTGGCTCACACTCAGTCAAACTGAGCCACCGCTGCCGGCGCGAATAGTGGTATTATTACAATCCATTACAAAAAAAAAGGAGCAAAATTGTCTGGGTATGATGGTCTTTTGGCATCAAAATTGATATTGTTAATAAAATTGGGGTAAACTCTGTCTTCAATTTGAAAACATGGGGGTAAATTCACAAAGTTTACAAAACGAGGGCAAAATCATCATTAGACTTCAAAGCGAGGCTATAAACGCCAAAGCCCCTATATATAACAAACAAGAGTTTGGGTGCATGGTGCAAGTACAAGGAGAAAAGGCTAACACGGAAGGAGGCACTTAGCGTAGCAAGATTACTTTAAACTCCTTGTTGGGCTAGCACAATCAAGTTTGATGTCTTTGGAGCATGTGAGGTGTTAGCGTTAGGAGTATTCTTTTTTTTTCCTCATAATTGAAAAGCATGTGCATATTTGTTAGTAACAAAAACGAAACGAAAAAAAAGTGTTTGGAGTCCATCCACAGCAGCTCCCTGGCGGAAATAAATCCACCATGCAGTCTTTTGTGTGCTGCAGCACCAAGTTTGTTCCAACTAGTCATCTAAATAATCAAGCAAAGATGTTGCATCCACAGGGCGCCAGAGACCCAGGTTTGTTGCTGCTCTAAATAAACAAATGTTCCCTATAATCAGACCAAAGGCACACCAATACAGGTGTCCACCTAGGATCTGGTGAGCTTTCGATGCCTTCCTAGCCTCCAGAGCTGTACGCGCGTGCTTCACTGTTTGCTGCAGACGAGGAAGTGCTGACTTGGGCGACACCGAGCCTCATCTCTTGGCCTGCCGCTGCACCAAGACGACCGGTGCAAATTCACAGAGCCTCCCATTCCCATTGCGCATGCACCAAGAGGTCAACAGCTAAATTAAGAAATGGGCTCAGGCTGGTTGCTTGTTGGCCTACTCGATGAATCGAATGGCCGTGCTCGCACACCTAAAATGTTTGCAGACACTGTAGTTAAATACGTATGTGTGTGTGTGCATTTGAGCATATTCAATTCACCAACCATCTTAAATTATTTACGTGTTTGAGTACGGTTTCTTTTAAGGGGTTCCCCAACGGGTGTCTATGCCCCTAGCAAATTGGAGTTTTCATCCGACAGCATGGAGGAGAGAAGTACGGTCACCAGGGAGGAGAGAATTGCTAATCTATTTCTCGCCGCCTGAGGATACGTGAGTGTCACACCCCAAATTTTTCAATTTGGACTGTGACACTTTTGGCTTGAATTAATATAGTGAATTTCTTGAATATTTAAAATTTTGTGAAGCAGTTATATATTTACATAGATATTCAGTGTAGGAAATAATTATTTTGTAAAGAGAACAAATATAATCTATGTTATAATAATATATGTGTTGCATTTATGCTGGTTTACATGATGTTTTTGAGTGATAAAGATTTTCTAAATGAGTTTAAACTACAAGTAACCTTTTCTAGGAACTTTTTAGATTTTTCTGGAAGCTTTTCCTATTTTCCGTAGAGCACAATCCATTTATTGCAAGCTCTTAAGAACCTTTCCATGAGCTCCAAATATTTTATTTGGGTTCATTAGGACCAAAACTATTTCTGGGATTTTTCCTAAAATTTTTGAGACCGTCGGCATATTTTTCGGACTTCAAGTATTGATTCTAGACTTATCTATAATTATTTTAATTCCGAAAATAAATAATTCCGAATTTACTTGGGCTTTCTCCATTTAAATATGCCGGAATTTTAATAAACCCCGAAAGCCCATTTATGGGTTCTCTAATGGGCTTTAAGCTCATTAAGCCCATTAGTAAAGTTGGGAGGTGTAAATCAATTAGTACCACCTTGCTAGTTGACGCGCATCTACCGGCTCTTTTCCCTATATAATAAACCCAACCCCTCCTCTAAACGGCACACAAAAAAATATTAGAATGCCCCGAACTTTGGGAATCCTAACATAGTCTATACCTCTTTCCCGATCCGGCGTTGTCTTCCTTTACCGGTGAGCCTTTTTCCTTTCTTCCATCTTTTCGTTTTCCATCTTTTGTTTCTTTTTCTCTTGCCCTAATCTGCTGGCTACCTGCGCCACGCGCCACATACGCGCTTACGTGCCCATGACGACCACGCCTCGGAGCCTCTGCGTGCGGCCACACCAACCCATCTTCTCAGCGTGAGCATTGCTCTAGTCCCGGCCGCCATGCTGCCTCTGCCGGCTGTCCAATGGCAGCTGCTGCACTCCAACTCGAAGAGCTGTAGCAGTCCAAGCCGAACCAAGATTCGTTCAAGGTGCAACCACGTAAAGATGCTAGCTGATCCAAGCAACACTACGTGGGCGAGCCAAGAACCTCCAGCGACGTGCACCTGCAGCATCTGGTCAGGCCAATATGTTTCTCGTGAAGGAAATCATCTTTGCCCTTTTTAAAGATGGTAATAATCCTTTGTTTAATTCTTGTGTCTTCAATCTACAAACAACCTCTCGCATCTGTTAGATTTCTGCTATCCATATTGGCCTTGGTTCGTTCACAGATTGAACCATGTTTCTTTATCTATTCACATGCACTGTTCTATGAGTCACGTAAATCTTCCTCGCTAATCCTTGATAGCTACCGTTAATCACGATATAGCCTAGAAACCTTAAATGTCATATCTTCTTTGTTTTAGATCCGTTTTGACCCGTTCATGCTGCGTTAGTCCCGTAACGATGATACCTATACTTTAGTTTTTATGTTTATCTTACTTATGTGTTTCTATTTTTTAAATATAAATATTATTTGGGTCAATGCTATTCTCATTATTCTTGTATAAATAAAATCAATTTAGAGTTTAACCTCTAGCCTTTTGTTATTAAACATTAAAGTGAATAATATCAACTTTAATGTGCTTTGTTTAATAACTTGTTTAGTATAAACCCGACACATGTCACGCTCCGATTAGATGCTTACATGCTATCTTTTGTACCTAAATATTTAACCGGTTTAATATATATGAAATATCTTGAATAAAATGTGACTAGCTTTAAATACGGTTTTTAATCCAAATCTAATCTGAATTAATTCCAACAGACATGTTTCTCCGAAATATCTTGCATATGTTATTTATTAATTAAAATAAACCCAACATGTGTTTAATAAGAAAATCTTCCGTTAGTTGTATCTTTCCAACGGTAGCTCCGTTTTCAGCGTTTCTTGCGCTCTCCTAACTGTAGCAACGAGCCCTCTCTTTTAACATGTTTTATAAAGCTTTTCTTTTGATTGGTGTATTGTTTCTTATGCATGTATGATTATCTGTCTTGTATGTCGTTTGTGTTGTCACGTATAGAACGAGTATGGTACGTGAGAGTGAAGATCAAGCTTTTCAAGACCTATAACTGAAGATTATTTGAGCAGCTATATAGTTGGGAATAAGGCAAGTATTCTTTGACCTATGTCCTATTTACATTAATTACACAATCTAGAGCCCAATTTGATTGCTCCTATTAAGGATGACTAGCCTCGTATGTCTTTATATGCCTATGAAACTTGGGATGGGCTGTGATGTGTAGATTAATGCTATCGCTCAACATCTTCATATCCACGTTGCTAATCTTGTTTAATTAATGATGAACTTGATGATAAAAGTTTGGTTTTAGCAACATGGAGACTTGGGCATGTTTTGTTGGTTTTGCTCAAGTGCTTCACCATAAGGATCGGTTCGCTGAGCGACCACCCAGGAAAACAGTACAATCACAAGACTCACATGGGCACTGGGCTTGACTGATTAATTAGATGAACTAGAGTTTTGGCTTACTTTCCTGAAACATGGCGTATGAGGGGTCTGGGGGATATGGGACTTTGCCCTTTGCCAATGTGGTGCAGTTTGACTATCACCCTTTGGAACGGAACTCTCATATCTTTAGTTAACTGGAGTAACCTGTAACGAGTGGGCCATAACTCTAGGAATTCTTTGTAAAGGTCTCGTAATGAAACCCTGCCGATTCATCAAAGGATAGTGAATATATGGGGTTTGGCCACCTCTTGGCATATGAGAATCATGACTTGTGGGTAAAGATGTACAACCTCTTGAGAGTGTTTAAAACTGATATATCAGCCGTGCTCACGGTTAAGAGCGGCCTGGACCCTCACAGATTAGAGTTTTCAAAGAAAATGGCTCATGATGATAATGGTGATGACAGTGATGATGATAATGGTGATGACAGTGGTGATGATTATAATGGTGGCAGTTACGACAATGGTTGATACTCAATTATTTTTTTTTACTTATAATATTTCAGTTATGGGATGGGTTATGCTAATCATTGCTAGTAATAAAACTTGACCAACTAAAAGCAACCGCTATGCCTGTCCACTATAAAGCTAGTCCACTTTTATCCTAAACGGAATACTTGCTGAGTGCGCCATGTACTCACCCTTGCTATCCCAAACCTATAGTTCTTCTCTATACAAGTTGATGATGATATGAAGACGGAGTGGATCCAGAAGTTTATAATGTGTTTAGGCGTACGTGCCCCCAGTCAACCTTCCTGTGAAGATGGAGTTCCGCTACGAGATAGAAGTTCCGCTATAATATGATATATTGACTTTTGTGTCAAATGTAAGTTTTATACGCTTATATAATGCACTGTCTATTGATATTCACTGATGAAGTCGGCGGTATGTGTGGAAAATAGATCCTGGGCACACATACGGTGTCATCTGGTTTTGTTTCTAAAACCGGGTATGACAGTGAGGAGAGTTTGTGGGTCCATATATATCAGTGAGAGAGTAAAAGATAGGATTGGAGTTTCTTATTGCTGCTTGGCCGCCGCGAGCTGCTTATCCCCCACTGCTAGCTAGAATACCAAGAAAGCGGCAGCATACTGTTGTGGCCTGTGTGATGGGATTGGAGATGGAGGGGAGAGAACGAAGAACATATGAGACTTGACTTGTGGGCCCTATGCCCACTGAGGTGGCGCTATCATGTGCGCATTGCCGTGGCAAAACCACTCTCCAAAACTGCATTGGGGTGATTTGTCTGTTTTTGTCAGGTTGGGGTGCTAAACATCTGTTTTTTGCCGTGTTGGGGCCATTAAGTTTAAGTATACTACCTAGAACCGAGTAGTTGCTGTCCTTAGAACCGAGTGCGATAGACGCCATCTCGGTCCTTGAGTCAGAAAGCCATTTGTTAGTTCCAAACCATGAACTGGGCTAAATAGAATTGCAGCAATTAGTACATGTGTATCTCTCTTATACCACATCGAGATCATATATAAGATGCAAATCATGAGGCCAAACATTACATAGGAGCAACAAACACAGAATGTGGATCATAGCTAAGATGCATAGTCCCGTGCCAAAATCCACATGTTATTTTACAAATATGTGAAAAATTATTTGTTCTTAAAATCATGGCATAAACGAGCTCTACTGTAGATAATTAGACGTTGTCATGCCGCCAGTAGCAATAAAGTCTGTCATAGTCTTCCACATAAACACTAGTTTATTCAATAGCATTTTATTTTCTGGTGGCATTTCTTCTGATGTTGCATTTTGTATAACCAGATGGATATACAAAATTATCACCATCCATTATACCTGCACAAAACCAATTGAAATACTGTCAGATATGTTGAGTTTGGCAAACTAGAATATATTGAGGTAATGTGCTTTTGTGGTTAATTATTTTAATATTTAGAAGGAGAATAATGATAAATTCACAGATGTTTGCATGAATGAACTTAAGAGTTCATTACTGTTATTATTAATATCAAAATCAAAATTCAATATCACCAAAAACTATCAAAACAACTATATACAGATCCAGTGAGGTGTACTTACCATTCATTCAGTTTCCTGCATATAGAATACATGAATATCAAGTGCATATATGACTTCATTGCCACCAACGACGGACCTTGAGAACTTGATCGTTCCATGGGCATTAGTAAACACTCCAGTCCCTCCAACAATGGACCACTGGCCACTTTCACTGGCATAAATCCCAAGCACCAATGATCCTCTCCATAAACATTGTTGTGGAGGGGGCATGAATGGTGGAGGGCCTGACTGGCCAAAACCATGAATGGTGGAGGCTCTGTCAGATTTCACATTGGAGAGTCAACAACTCCCCTGGTGCACATCACCCACTGAGAATGGGATGAAGTGTGGGACTGAATCCAAGTCTTCCACCAAGACCTTCAAGACCAAGGACGCCAGATTTGCAGCATCCCCTTCCCAAGAGACCAAATGCCTTAACGGAGCCAGAACACGCTCTATGTGAACCTGTCTCCAGTAATCCACCGGTAGGTTCAAGATCATTGTGCTTGGACAAGGTGAGGTTAACATCTCCAAAAGGTAATGGGCTATGCTGGACAATGCTATCCCTGTCATAGGCGTACTCAAACCTGACAAATGCTTGCCCTAACGGACGAGGTTGAATCTCTCTAATCCGAACCCCACACACTTCCACAAGGTACTCCCGCACAAGCTTTCTCATAGTGCAAAATTGTACCTGATGTACTGGGAGTGGGTGGAAGTTGACGATGGCCAAGTTCTCGTTTCTTGGCAACTCTCTGGAGACAACACGCTGCGATTGCACCCTGTGAGGAACATCATCCCAGTCCATACCTAGAGGGATGAACGGCTCAGGATTGATGCGGCGAAATCCCATTGCCGACGAGCAAGATGATCACCGGCGGGGCAGGCTAGGATGGAGGGTTTCTTGTACTGGGAGAGGAACTGATAGTTTCTAGGGAATAATGACTGAAGGCAAAGGGGCGTCTTGGAACTCGAGCCCCTCGGCCGCCGCTCTATATGCGCTGAAGGAAGGGAAAACTAGCGGCCCAATATCGACTGGCCCAATATCCACAGCTTTATGTGAGATGGGCCGAATATTCGTTTTCTTTGCATGATGGCAAAAGGCTCTGATATGCCCAAACTCGAGGCAAGCACCGCATTTAATGGGCCATTTGCAAGCTGATCTGTTGTGATCCGACGCGAGCAACGAACACAACCCTGATAGGGGGGACGGGCGGCGTTGTCGGCCATTGCATTTGATGCGGGGGAGCTCCCAGGTAGTCCTAAATGCAAGTCCACATCACAAGACGCCCATGGATTTGAATTTGAATTTTGAACAGCCGGTCAATGCACGAAGAATCCGCAGGACTGGGAAAGACCAATCTATCAAAAACTGAGTGCTTCCTCTGAAACCTTTTTTTTTTTTTTGACGAAACTGGAGGGGGTTCCCCCCTACAGGAAGAGCTTTATTAAAAAAAACACAAAACAAAACAAAGCAAAGTACAGGTGAGAAGGGGGCAGGGGAGGAAAAGATTACAATAGAGGGAATACATTTTCAAACCAGGTTTCAATAAGGGGGAAGAAGCTAGCTCTAGTCCTGTAAAGGAGCTGGGCAAAATCTCTGCAAAAGCTAACTTTACCAGCTTCATGGGTTGGCGCTATACCATTGAAAATGAAATTATTTCTCACTGTCCAAATACTCCAACACCAAAGTATGATTATTTCCATCGCGAAGGGAAGATTGATTTACAGAAATCCACTGCAGCTTCTGCAGTCATATTGCTTGGTAGCACGATGCCAAGCTTTCCCCAATAAGCTCTTGCAAAGGTGCAGTCAAAGAAAAGGTGACCCAAAGTTTCTATACTGTTATCAGAGCACAGCACAAAGTTATAAGATGGCAGGAACATTGTTCTTCTTTGCAGTAGTTCTCTGGTATTCAGTCTATCATGCAACAGCAACTAGAAGAAGAGCTTATGCTTGGGTTGACAGGAGCTTTTCCAAAGCCAGCTGAAACTGGGATGTGTTTTCCTTTGTCCAGTTAAGGTTTTGTAAACTCTTTTGGTGATGAAACCCGGCCCCCATGGAAGGGACCAAGAGTCTGTGTCTTGCTCAAGAGATAAATTTTCTAGTATCTCTGAAATTGCCAGTAGCTAAGCATGAGCCTGTACTGAGAGAGGCAAGTGAAAGAGTGAAGTGAGGTCATCAAGTTGCTTGACCAAAGCTAGTGGGATCAGTTTCTTCTTAGAAAAGAAGAACAATTCTGGATATGTCAGGTTAAGCTTCTGCCCATTCCAAGAGTCTTCCCAGAACAAACAGGTAGAACCATTGTTTACTGTGATTGTAGAAAGATTCTTGAACTCTTCTAACAACTTAAGTACATCTCTTCACCGAAAAGATCTTTTCCTCGCTTGGGAGGGTAATTTACCATTTGTATAATATCTTTCCCAAACTAATTGCACCCAGAGGAAGTTTTCCTTGTTGAAAAACTTGTATAGAAACTTGATTAACAAAGCTGAGTTTTGTTTTCTTAAATCCAGTACACCAAGGCCTCCTGAAGCCTTGGGCAAGCAAACAAGTGGCCAAGCAGCTTTAGCTGGTTTTTTGTCGTCCAGATTTGCTCCCCTCCACAGACAATGCCTTCTATACTTGTCAATTTGTTCTATGACTGAATCGTAGAGTCTGAGCGTGATCATGCAAAAAAGAGGCATGGAAGTAAAGATGGAATTCACTAACTGAAGCCTCCCTGCTTGAGAAAGAAAGAGAGAAGTTGATGCCAGCCTTCTTTCACATTTCTGTACTAGGGGCATGAATTCTTCTACTCTGGGCTTGCTGGTTCCTAGGGGGAGTCCTAAATAGGTGAAGGGTAAGGATCCAATGGTGCAGCCAAAACAACCAGCTAACTGTATCATTTTTTCTTCACTGACATTGATGGGAGTCATGCAAGTTTTTGTGAAATTGACTTTTAGTCCCACTGAGCTAGCAAAGCTGTGCAGAATAGCTCTGAGAAGAAACAACTGCTGGGCGTCTCCCTCCAAGAAGATTAGTGTATCGTCTGCATATTGAATTATAGGGAAGTCTGATGAGTGTATCAGGAGAATGGGTAGCCTGAGAAGTCCCTGTTCCTTTGCTTTGTTCAGTATGGCTTGAAGTAAGTCAACAGCCAAAACAAAAAGCAAAGGTGAAAGTGGGTCACCTTGCTTCACCCCACGCCTACAGTGGATGGTTTTGCCTGGTTTTCCATTAAGCAGAATTGAAGAGGTTCCTGTCTTGAGGATGGAACTAACCCAGAGCTGCCATTTTTCACCAAAACCCAGAGCACTTGAAATTTGCAAAATAGCTTCATGTTCAATGGTGTCAAAAGCTTTCTCAAAGTCTATTTTCAGGATGACAAGTTCTCTTTTTGATTGATGACAAGCATGTAGATATTCAAACGACTAGGCAAGGCAATCTTGAATTGTTCTAGTTCTGATGAAGCCATACTGATTTTGGTGAACTAAATCTCTGATGACCAGTTGAAGCCTATTGGCCAAGAGCTTTGTACGGAGCTTGATTGAGCAGTTTAGGAGAGAGATGGGTCTGAAATCATTCACTCTAGAGGGGGAGTCCACCTTAGGGATGAGTGAAATGAAAGAGCCATTTAAGCTTTGCAGACAAACCTCATTATCAAAGAAAGCAGCACAGAGGTCATAGAAGTCCTTTTTGATGATAGGCCAGCACTTCTTCATAAAATCTGTGTTAAAACCATCAGGTCCTGGTGATTTATCAGAGGGCAAATTCTTGATCACTAAGTCAATTTCTTCTTGAGAGAAAGGTTCTTCTAGAAACTGTAGATCTGCATTTGCTTGCAAGAGAGTGCTTAGATTAAAATTTATTTCAGAGGAAATTGTGGAACCTAATCTTTCTTTGAAGGAATGCCAGAGAAGTTCAGCCTTGTCAGAGTGATCAGTTACCGGTTCAGAACCTGGAGACTCTAGGGAAGTTATTAGATTTCTTCTATTTCTGATTAAGGCAATGGCATGGAAGAACTTTGTGCTAGCATCTCCAAATCTGACCCAATTAATTGTACTTCTCTGCTTCCAGTAAATTTTCTGCTGATTCAAAAGGCTGACCAGATGATCTTGGAGGATTTTTTGGAAATTCCATTCTTCTAAAGACAGGTCTCTTAGTTCCTCTATTGCTTCCAGGAAGGAGAGGGCCATTTTGGTGATGTGAATACTGACTTTGAGATTGGAGAGCCCCCTATTCCAGGTTTTTAGGTCTTTCCTTAGTCTCTTGAATTTTGCACTGATTGCTTTGGCCTTGTCTGGAGTGTGAACTGGTTGTGCCCAGCTATTACTGACCACTTCCATAAAGTTGCTGTGTTCCATCCAGTAATTCTCAAACCTGAAAATTCTACCTTTCGGAATTTTCGTGGAGATGGAGATGCAACAAGGGCTATGATCAGAAGTCTCCATTACCAGAGAGGTGGCCAGAGTATTGGGGAAGTTTGTGGACCAGTGTGGTGACATGAAGAACCAATCTAGCCTTTCTAGCAGAGGAATGAACTGCTTGTTTGTCCACGTGAACTTTTTCCCATGTAGGGGAATTTCTAATAGGCCCAATTCACTGATTGCCTCATTGAATAAAATAATCTCAGCCATGTCTGCCCCTGGCTTGTTTCTATCGTCTGGTGATCTAAGCAGATTAAAATCCCCCACTACTAGCCAGTTAATTTCTTCTGGCATTTCAATGTTACTGAACCATTCCAAGAAGAGCCTTTTTCTCTCTGGTGTGCAAGGAGCATACACATTAGTGAGAACCCAACGAACATCATCATGTAAGGAGACAAATTCTACTGACATAGCGAAATCATTGTCAAACACTAGGTCTCCTCTGAAAAGATGACCTTTCCAGGCTACTAGCATACCACCTGAAGCTCCCACCGAGGGCACAAAACAAAACTTATTAAACACTGTTGGGCAGAACTTTCTAAGGTAAAGGGCATCCACATTTTCCCTCTTGGTCTCTTGTAAACAGATAATATCACAATTGGCTTCCAAGATTTTATCAAAGATGGCATTCTATTTCTTACTGGAGTTTACTCCTCTAACATTCCAACAGAGGACTTTCCAAGCTAAATTAGTACTATTTAAATCCATAGAAATAGGGAAAAGAAACTGATACATCTCTCCATCACATGAGAGTGCAAACCACTAGACCACCAGCAGTCCACCAGACCCTTACAGCAAAAGCAAACTACCAAAGGACTGACAAAAACTACTTCTAGAGTCCCTCTATTTCTTGTGCTTCTTGTTCTTGTCATTGGAAACCATGTTCTTGCTTTTGGGAGAAGACGTTCCCCCCTGCTCACTGGCCTTCCAATTGGAGCGACCTTCTTTCCTTTCTTCTTCAAGTCCTCTTCCTGCAGGAGTCCATCAACCACCTTGCAAAAAGAAGAACCCAAGTTTCTGATTACTGAAGTTGAAATGGAAGGTGGTGTAGCATTACAAGCCAAACAGTTCTTATCCACACAGGAAGAAGATTTAAAGCCTTTGTTCAGACTCTGTAGCCGACTGCTTCTCCTTACTTCTGATTCAACAATCACTTTTATGGCTGTTTTGTTTCTTTTCTGGTGTGAGGGTGATGCAGGTGAAGCAATAGACATAACAGGCGATGAGCTTGGTGTGGTCTCTGTGGCTGTGCCTATGTCGGTTTCACATGTAATGTCTACAGAACTTGGGAAGGTATTGGGAATGGAAAAAGGAAGGCAGTTTGCCGGTCTTGAGGGAGAGACCCAGAAATTTGATTTCACCAAAGCAGAAGCCCACGAAAAGTGGGAAGGAGAACATAACATTGAGACAAAGAAATTAAACCAGTCATCAGGGATAAAGAATACCTTATCAGCCTGAGGAGAAGGAACAAAGAAATCCGACCAGAGTTTAACTGCTTCCATTCTGCCAGGTGGATAAGGCCCCAAAAGCCTTGACATATAGCTGAGCAGTCCTGGATCTTCTTCAAAAGAATTGACTGTCTGCACTAACCAATCTGTAGCTGTGCTGCAGTGCTATTTGCTGAACATGCTTGTGATTGATCGAAACTTTGTTCGCTCCAGTGAGCAAACCTGCATGAAAACTTGAACGGGGAGCACTGCACCGAAAGAAACCACGATGCTGGCGATAGGACTGACTATCAACACTGATAGCAGCACGAGATGATTCCCCACGCGACTGGTTGCCAGAAGAAACTGCCTGAGCATATGATTTGCGGGCTCCAACTTGAACCCACTGGAAAGCATGCTCCTGATGAAGGGTGGTGGCTCTTCTAACAGCTGCCAGACCATTCGAATGATCTTATGAAGCACTAAGATCGACAAACATTTCTCAGTAATATGTGAAGTGTGAGGTTGACAGATGAATCGCACGATAACGCACCTCACTGGTGCAATACAAATTGCCAACGATGGCCTTCAAGGTGGGCAGCAAGTCCTAGATTGCATGCATGCTAGACAGATAAGAAGGCAGTAACCCTAGCGTACTGTAGTTACAGTTACACCGGTGGAGTACAATGCACCAAGACGTGAGTGTGCATGGCGCCGTGATGATCTGCTAGCCGAGATTGTCGCAGCTGATGATTATCTCCTGGCAGAGAATAAAGTAGCAGCCAAGGGCACGTAATCGTGCGTAGCCAACCCGTCGAACAATGTGCAATAACTAAGTACTGTCCTTTCTCTCGATTCCCACATGCCTCTCTTTCCCAATGGACCTAGTTGCTCTTTGGGTAACTTCTCACTTTAGGCTGTAGCCGTTTCATGGACAAAAGGCCACACATTCAATATAGTACTGGCTGTTATGTCCTTAGACTCATCTTGTATACTCCTCCCCTTCTAAATTGCAGGGGGTCCTACCTTTTAGATAGGTTTATGTATCGTTCTATGTCTGTGTTTTCTATATGTTTATAGATTAATCAACATCGTCCATGTGACTGGATGGAGAAAATGAGAATAAAAACTATTTACAGCTTGCAACGGAGGGGATACATTGTGACTTAATTATAATGGCTCCACCAACCTTCAGGACCCCGGCCATTGCATGTTCCTTGCACAGACACCAAATATATGCTGTCAATAATATCTTTGGTCTTTGTGCAAGGATAAGCAAGCCACCCTCTGGTATACTATTCATACCTTGCAGAAGCGAGGATGCGGGCGTTCAGGCTCAAGACCAAAGATATGCTGTCAAGAATACATGGCAAATGGTATTTTCAGACTCGTGATTGTAACGCTACTCTAAACTCTCTGTCCTATTCTCATGATGGCTAAAATGGCACCGGCTTCGTTTCTTTCAGGTACTGCGGTCTGGAAATTAGCAACCCACGGTAACGAGAGCAAGATGTTGTAAATCGTGATGTAAGATTGTCAGTTATCCAATAACAAACAAGACATTTTAAGCCCAGAATCAATAAGCTCGTATAATGCAAGACACCTCATCTTGAACAACTTCTTATGTTCTGTAGTAGGGATACGATAAGTCAAAATTGAATGCCTGAAATTGTGAACAAATTTAGGCCCGGTCACTAGGCGCTGGACATTGCTAGATAAGAATTAGAAACTCAGCTCTTGAAATACTGTTTTATTAATTAGAACAATCGTCCCATTTGTTATGTCTAGGTATCGTTGCACTAACTAATAACAAGAGAGAAACAAGAAAACCATGTGTGGACACTATGCCATAGGAAATTTTGAGGCCTTCAGGTAGTCATTGTTCACGCAAGGATAGGGGGTGCTTCATACCCCCAGCCCGCACACTGGATCCACCCCATTGGTGGATGGGAAGCATCAACGATGGTGAATGACAGTGTTGCTATTCCCTGATTGCCCTCGCCAACTCTGTGCAGCATCAATGCCCCTACTGCCATTAACTAATTGAATTTACATGGTTGCCTTTTTCATGCGGGTTGAATTCTCGATGCCTCTCTTTTCTATAGTCTGAGTTATGTAGTGGTTCAAGAGACTAGACTGGTTCTTATATAGAGTGAGGCAGCTATTCTCCATTTTTCTATCGACACTTGCAAACCTTGGCATTCTCAATTTTTCTTTTCAACTCAAACAATGCAATCATGAGACGAGACCGGTTCTTATATAGACCAGAGTGAGCTTGCTAGCTTGCATGAGCTTACTAGAGAAAGGTCCACTATACCCCTCACAAAGAAAGTATTTTCAGTTTTTATTGTGACTGAGATTTTACAGTGGTTGGAAAGGTATCAACCGGTACTAGACGGTACCACTATTTTTTTTAAAGCCTTTATGCCCTCTGTGGAATTAAAAAATAAAAATATGGTATCGGTCCGACCATTTTTTGGTACCGGGCCCTCCTATTTGGTATCGTTTGGTACCGGTACCGTGGTACCGCCTATTTCTAAACCGTTAGATCTCCTTTGATAGACCTGAGATGTTTCACCAGAAATGTTTGATTTTTTCCAATATTTAAACATGCTATATTATTACTAGATAAAATGTTCAAGGAAAATAGATTAACATATAATTTATTACAATCTATTGGTCAACTCGTACTCAATTGTCCAAGTGGATCAAGTACCATGAATACTCATCCGCCTCAAGATACAACAACATATTCAGTTTTGTCCCAATCTATAAAAAACTAGATAATTCATACTTACGACACAATATATTTTTATGCATATCTCTTTAGTTTCATAAATAATAGTTTTCATCTTTATCATGATGATCAAATAAGTATAATGGGAGAATATACTTCATTGTAAATCTAATAATAATTGGTATTTGGTAGCATAGGATGACACTTCTTTATTTAAATTCTGTAAAATTTGTGGTGGTTTGACTTAGGATATGCCAGATTTTATTCCATCGTGGACGGAGAGAGTAATTTATATTAAAAGTAGATTCACAGTTTTTAACGACAAAATTATAATTTGTAATATTAAATATGAAGCTTGTTATTTTATCGTTAAATTTTGTGAATAAAGATAAGAGAGGCGTTAGGCAGGCCATATTTTTCGTTTGAGCGCTTGTCTTGTCACTATTGCCACCCATTTAGATGCAGCATTGAGGTGCCCACTGCTGGACGTGAAGGACGCCCGACGATCGTGGAAGGCGGTCAGACTCCTTTTGAAATTAGAGGAGACAGACAATTGTTGGGGGGTGGAGGCCATCATGGCAGGGGAACTAAATACCAACATATTGATATGGTTAAATCGGGCAGTCGCTAATATCTGCACGTAGGAAGAGATCAGGATCAAGACTTGGGAGTATGATGTACTGTATCTGTGTGTGGTTACTGCTAGGTCATGCCGCCAGGACTCTTCCTCTTGGTCCTCCGCCTGCCCTCGATCGTCCAACCATCAATGTTGCGTGAAGAAAATAAATTCTGTCACAATGATCGACCGAATCGTCTTCACAAGGACGATGATATGATTATTGATGAAATAAACATCTGCATATAGAATCAGCTTCGTTCGTGCGCCACACGTTGATAGCTTTTTTTTTTTCATTAGCACATTATCTTGCAACACCGATAGTTGCCTTGTTGGTTACTGAATAACCAACTTTTTCTTTGCTTTCTATACTGATGCAAACCCAATAAATCCACATGCATGATCAATGTAACAAATCTCTCAGCCAATCTCTCTCTCTCTCTCTCTAAAAATCAACAGAGGCAAAAACTATACGCACCGTCACACCGTCCATCATTTAAATTCTGCCAACCATGCCGTAACTTTATAAAATCGTTTTGTACCAGCTACTAGTATTTATCATCATCAGTGTGCCAGCCACAAACACACACATCTTTCTGGCCGCGCACACACTCCTAGCACTTGCGGTCTGTTCTTTCTGTATTTCTCCATCTGCGTGCAATATATGCATTCGTCCTCCCAACAGGCTATCGAGCTACAAGCACGCTATTATACACATCATGTGCACGACGCCCACTTGAGCCTGGGTGGCATTAGGAAGTCATATGTGACATGTTGCTAACCTGATCGAAGAGCATAGCAAAGCTTGCAAGTCAAATATGCCTGAGGCTCTGTTGGGTAATGCCGAGGTTTGGCGCTGCCGACCAGATGGTGTCCGGGATTCGACCATTCCTTTTGTGCTCGACGAGACGGTCACACCTCAGATACGCCGAATGCGCCGGAGAAGGATGAGATCACCACTTCTTCCCATGATCGATGATGCGGGAAGCCCTTCACCTTTGGATTAACTGGCTAACATGCGCATTATGAAATAAAGTCGTTTTGGTATGAGTTAAACTGCATTGTCTCCGGCAAGAATATTCAACAGCGTGCACAGCATCATCATGGTGAGCAAGGCGTGGATCTGCAGGGATCTAGCGAGTGCGCACTATATCGGGCTGAGTATATGTAGTAAACTATGAGCTCTAGTCGATTAATCGCTGTGTACTGACCAATAATTTCTGTGGTGGATGTCTATTAGTATGTCAATATTGTGCAAAGCACAGACTATTCGTGAAACATAAAGGGAGATTGGTATTTATACCCTATTAGAAACTCCAATTGTGTTTTTACCCTTATTTTTAAAACTTTGTGATTTTGCCCCTATATTTTGAAAATAAAGACTCGGTTTACCTCTATTTCTAACCTTGTTAGGTAAATCTGGTCTAAACAATTTAAAATTAATAGAAAAACCTTTCGAAATAGGGGGATAGACTAGAATGTTTTTTATCCTTTCACCCAAAACCCACTGGTAAAAACGTTGGCGTGGTATGGCCTAGGCGAGCCGCGAAATGGGGCGACCCAGCGGCGGCGGTATAGTTGCCTGGGCACGACCTGGCAGTGGCAAATCGAATATGGGTATTATCACAATCCATTAAAAAAATAGAGGCAAAATCGTAAAGGCATGATGTTTTTTTGGCATCGGAATTGATATTGTCAAGAAAAATTAACTAAATAGGGGTAAACTGTATCTTCGATTTGAAAACGTAGGGTTAAATTCACAAATTTAAAAAAATGAGGGCAAAATCACCATTAGACACCAAAATGAGGGTATAAATGCTAGAGACCGAAACATAAATGTTAGAAATCCTTGTTAAATTAAATTTCTTACCCAGAAATTGCTATAATTCAATATCTATCATATATTCATACTTTAATAGAACACGTGTATATATTCATATTTTTTTATCTTATTTGTATATACTCATAAGAAGTGGGGATAGCTTCAAAAGAGGTTATGATACTTACAAATAATCACTTATTGATAAATTTGATATTGAGTAGATTTATTAACCTAAAATTGAGTTAAGGTTTTTATCCTCCGTTTAAATTATTGAGCTCCTCAAAAATATGCTCCTTTAGGCTGAGTTAATAAACTAACGTTTGAACCTTTTTTATTTATCAATGCATTTCTTATGCATTTTCAATTTACTAAGGCAATATTTATTATGATTTAAACCCAAAATTACAGAAATATTTTAGTGGTAAAAGAAAGTTGCGACCCTCTAATTTCTTAGGAGAACTTAAGTCCAAATTAATTACTAGTTTTGGGACAATGTTTCATTATTAATGTACTAGCTCCTAGTACATTGCTAATTACACACCGCATATGTAGTTGTGATATATAGCAATATATAAGCCAGGGCTCCGCCTTCGCCTCACCTCCATAAATTATCTACACATTCACACATCGGATCGTTATAGCTTACAAAGTCTGTGAGCCGATATTTATGGGATTAACAAGAAAACAGCAGGGTGTGGCTCGATTAGGATTGGGTGGAATTGGGAAGAGATATTGTGCAACCAAGGTAGCTTTGTGAGCAAAGCCGTGCTAGCGAGGATCGGCGCTTGAGATGAAAGGAGGCACTCAGCGACTGCATCACACGTGTGCCACCAGTTCTGTTCCGATCCTGAGGTGGCCGACTGCACCGATGAGAGTTGCTGGTGGGGTTGCCTTAGCAATACCACGCGTCTTTCACATTTTCAGTACGTACGTGTGTGAGGTTGTTACCAAGTCATCGTGCCGCCAGACCTCTTGGATGCTGCCGGTTGTCGTCTGCCCTCGATCCACTGTACGTTCAACCATCAACGTCGCAGACGGTCGTCTTCATGCTTAAATAATAGAAGTATGGTTCTGCATGTTCCTAGATGCGTGCTCCATCGAATCGTCTTCACAGGGTGGTGTCGATGATGTCGTAGCCAGGGTTTAACTTTTTCGTTTTGCTGTAGCGGAATTTCATTTTTGACGAAAAATTTTGACTTTTATAGTTTTGAGTTTTGAACCGAACGAAATAAGATTCCGGAACGGAAAGCACTTCCCGGAGAGCACCGGTAATGGAAAAAATGTCCGGCTTTTCGGAAATTCCGAACGAAAAGTCGAACCGTGGTCGTAGGTAGGGAGGGCCCCATCGGATTCAAGGAACAAAATTAAAAACGAAATAAAGCGCTAGCAATTTGTGAGTACTTTTAGTATATTGAAACCCATAAATGCAAAATGTTTCATCAACTTTCTCTCTTTATTTCTCACCTCATTTTATACCCATACCCACTCGTTATTTTCCTTTTCTTGGTTTTAATGATAAAGGAATGACGCCAATCAATTAGGTATCATTCCTTTTAATTCTATTTTCTTTTTTCTCCTTCCTATTATCTGCTTGATCATCTCACAATATGTGCGTATTGTACGTACATGTATGCTAGTAGTAATAAAGCGGATCCAAAAGGTAGGTAATCCCCACCTGGCCTGTGCCTTGCTCCGCTCCCCTCGTCTCTGGCTGTTCTCTGGCTACTTGACGCCGTGTTAGGAGACCAACCTCGCTACCTCCATTGTATAGTCTACACTATTAAAAAATGAGTTTTTAAAAAAAATCTTTTTTACCTAGAAAGACATAGGTATACCTTTCACGCTGGCCCCACTGTGCAGTTTCAAAAAGGTTGGAAAGGGATGGAAAGGCCCCAAAAACCATAGATGCAAAATGTTTCATCCACCTTTTCTTTTTATTTCTCACATCATTTTATACACATACCCACGTGTTACTTTCCTTCTCTTGGTTTTAATGAGAAAGGAATGACGTCAATCAATCACGTCTCCTTCCTTAAATTCTATTTTCTTTTTCTCTTTCCTATTGCCTATTTTATCATCTCACAACACGTGCGTGTTGCACGTATATCTATGCTAGTATTGAAAGTATATGAGTTATTCCAATGCCATATTTAGACAACAACATAAGAAAAATGATCATCATAATCAAGTATATCCCGAATCACCCCTAAACCTCCGGATAAGCTTGCCACAGTGCTACCTAATAACTGTCCAACATGCTCAATTGAATTAGAGCACCTCGTGACATGGCTTGTAAAGAAAGAAAATCACAACCCATAAACCCAATTGATTCCTTGGGGAGTCTTGGACCAAGGAAAATCAGGGACCCATAAGCTAGCCAGGAATAAAAATTCCTTTTTCTAAAAAAACATTCTTTTTTTTAGGAACACTGTACAAACGCTGACGCTTATACATGCACGCACATTCACCCTTATGAACATACCTATGCACATCCTACCCTATGAGCACCTCTAAAAAACTGGACCGGCATTGAAAAGTCTTGTCGCCTCCCATTCACCAATATCGATTCTTTCCTCCCCAGCAATGTGTGTGTTTCGAAGATACGGCTCGAGTGGTTTGCTTTGTTGGCGTATTTGACAGGAGTGCCATGCTCACACCTATGGTGCTTGTACACTATAGTTAAATAAACGAGTAATATTACGCTGGAGCATATTTTATCGACCATGACCAACTATTGGGTATTTTAGTAATGGAGTTAAATTTGTCGCTCTTAATTGAGGCCAGCGGCAGAGGGCAGTTTTACAGCTGTCACTCTTAATTGAGGCCAACGGCAGAGCGCAGTTTTACAGTAGTTCACTCTCCATGAACGTTACAGGAGCAACTCATGATCAACGGCAATCTCTCCTGCATAGAACTCGTTGCGTATTCGATGTACAGTTCTCCATGTTAGCATGATAAGCCTTGGTTCTGTTAGTTAGTTAGTTACTTAGTCCATGCATTTCGTTTCTGTTCTGCATGCGCATGAGCACCGAGTTGTGGTCGCTGTGCGGATAGGAGTCATGGCGAGATTAGCTCGTGCATGCCTGAGCTCGCGGAGTTGAGAGCGTCGCGCGGACGTGGGGATGGACACGTTCAGAGCACGTCGCGGGGATCTCTCTGCCGATGCTCTCCATTTTACCTTCTTTGTACTGCACAATAAAAGAGAGTGGAATATACAGAAAACGCTGCAGCTAATACGCAGCACCAAAAAACCCCAGTGTCCACTTTGTTCGCGTGCGTTCATAGTTCATCGGCTACCACCGGCGCAAGTCGCCGGCCAGCCGGCCAAGCCTAACAATTGGCATCAGAGCCGACGTCAGCACTGAGGGACCTGTGCGTCATGTCTGCCAAGCAGCCCAGCCGCTCGCCGCACCAGACGCCGCCCAGGAGGTCGCCGCAGCGGTCCCCAACGCCGCCAACGCGACGCCGCGGCGGACGGTCGCCATCCCGGCGGCCAAGGCGAGGGTGCGTGGTAGAGCGGATCGTGGAGAAAGTCGCGCCGGCGGGACCGGCGAACTACCCCACCCTCACCAAGACCAACTACAACGATTGGTCACTGCTCATGAAGATCAAGCTGGAGGCGAGGCATCTCTGGGACGCCATCGAAACGGGCGACGTCGAGTTCCACGTCGACCGCATGGCACTGGATGCCATCTGCAGCGCCGTGCCCCCGGAGATGATTTCCTCACTCGCCACCAAGGGGTCGGCCAAGCAGGCATGGGAAAGCATCAAGACCATGCGCATTGGCGATGATCGCGTTCGGAAGACGACGGCACAGAAGCTCCGACGCGAGTACGAGCAACTCGCCTTCCGTGACGGAGAAGCGGTGGAGGACTTCGCCGTGCGACTCACGGGCATCGTCAACCAGCTCGCCACGCTCGGTGATCCCGAGCCCGACTCCAAGGTGGTGGAGAAGTACCTCCGCATCGCGCGGGCCAAGTACAAGCAGCTCGTACTCTCCATGGAGACGCTCCTCGACATCTCCACCCTCACCGTGGAGGAGGTGACTGGGCGCCTCAAGGCTGCAGAGGACGACGACGCCAACTCGCCACCCCCTAAATCCGTCACCATCGGCGGTAAGCTCTATTTCACAGAGGAACATTGGCTCGAACTCCAGAAGAAAAAGGAGCAGGACTCCTCTCGCGGCACCACCGGCTCCAGCAACCGCGGCAAGCGCCGTGGTGGAAGCAAGTCCCGCTCCCAGGACTCCCCGAAGTCCAATGGCGGCGAGAGCTCCGACGCCGGCAAGACCCGCAACACCGACAAATGCAAGTACTGCGGCAAGATTGGCCACTGGGCCAAGGAGTGTAGGAGTAGGCTCCGTGATGAGGCCAAGGGTCAAGCCCACGCGGCCCAAGATGATGAACCTACACTGCTACTCGTCCAGGGCCACGTCAAGCTGGATCAGTCCGCGCCGCCATCGTCGTCACTGATCTCCTGCGTCTCCCCCCACGCCGAACTACGACGAGCTTCCCCGCCGGTCCCCAATCGAGCTTGTGGAGGCCAAGGTTTTTGCTACGTTCGACGACAAGGAGGTGAACCCGACTCGCTGGATCCTCGACACAGGAGCAACAAACCACATGACGGGATCAAGGGCGGCCTTCTCCGACCTCGACACCGGCGTCACTGGGACTGTGCGCTTCGGGAACGGCTCCGTCATCAAGATTGAGGGCTGCGGCACCATCCTGTTCCAGTGCAAGAATGGAGAACATCGCGCCCTCTCCAACGCCTACTACATCCCCGGCCTCACCGCCAACATCATCAGCGTCGGCCAACTTGATGAAATCGGCTTCCAGATCCTAGTGGAGAAGGGCGTGATGCGTGTGCGGGATGAGGAGCGGCGACTACTCGCTAAGATCTACCGCAGCGCGGGCCGGCTCTACGTGCTTGACATCGACATCGCACGGCCGGTCTGTCTTGCTGCCCACGCTGGAGAAGACGCCTGGCGCTGGCACGCCAGGTTCGGGCACATCAACTTCACAGCGCTGCGCAAGATGGGGCGAGAGGGAATGGTGCGGGGAATGCCAGTGCTGTCCCAGGTGGAACAAGTCTGTGAAGCTTGTCTGGCCGGCAAGCACAGGCGAACGCCGTTCCCGCAACAAGCAGCGACACGCGCTACTAGGCCGCTCGAGCTGCTCCACGGGGACCTCTGCGGCCCCATCTCTCCAGCAACCCCAAGTGGCAACCGCTACTTCCTGCTGCTCATCAACGACTACTCAAGATACATGTGGCTGGTACTTCTCCCCTCCAAGGAAGGCGCCGCCGACGCGATCAAGCGTGTCCAGGCGGCGGCGGAACGCAAGAGTGGGAAGACGCTCCTCACCCTGCGCACCGACCGCGGTGGGGAGTTCACGGCGGCGAGGCTTGCCGAGTACTGCGCCGAGCTGGGTGTTCAACGCGAGCTCACGGCTCCGTACTCCCCTCAGCAAAATGGAGTCGTCGAAAGGCGAAACCAAACGATCGTCGGCACGGCACGCAGCATGCTCAAGGCGAAAGCACTCCCTGGCAAGTTCTGGGGGGAGGCGGTCACCACGGCCACCTACCTGCTGAACCGAGCCACGACGAAAGGCACGAAGAACAGCCGGACCCCGTACGAGCTATGGACAGAGAGCACGCCGTCCGTTCACCACCTGCGGACCTTCGGCTGCGTCGCGCACGTCAAGAACACGGCCCCTAATCTCAAGAAGCTCGACGACTGCAGTGAGCCCATGATTTTCGTCGGCTATGAACCCGGGTCCAAGGCGTACCACGTCTACGACCCCTCGACGGCACGCGTCCACGTGAGCCGCGATGTCGTGTTTGATGAGCAGGCGCAGTGGAACTGGAGCGGGGACCCAACAATGGGCGACACCAGCGATTTCGTCATCGAGTGCATGGCGGGGGACTTGCCCACTACGGTGACCGCGCCTCTACACCGAGCTTCGAGGGAGTCTGCGACGCCCTCGTCCGCCTCGCCAACCCCGCAGCAGCAGCACAGCGATCATGCCCGGGGACCATCATCGCCTGGATCGCCCGGGACCACACAAGGTTGGGAGGCGGGGCCATCTATGGCAGCACCAAATCAAGCTCCACCGGTCGAGTACGCCTCGCCACCGCTCGACGCCAACGAGGCCCTGGACGCGGAGCACGATGACGCACCGCTCCGGCTTCGCACCCTCGACAACGTCCTCGGGCCGGTGCAGGTCCCTGGACTAGCGCACCGCGACACCAACGAGGATCTCCTGCTGGCCTGCACCGACGAGCCCGCCACGTTTGAGCAAGCCCAGGCTCACGAGCACTGGAGGACAGCCATGATTGACGAGATCACCTCGATCGAGTCGAATGGCACCTGGGAACTCGTCGACCCGCCGTCACGCCAACGCCCTATCGGCCTCAAGTGGGTGTACAACGCAAAGAAGGACGCCGCCGGCAACATCACCAAGTACAAGGCACGTCTGGTGGCCAAAGGGTACGTGTAGAGACAAGGCATCGACTACGACGAAGTCTTTGCACCCGTGGCGCGCCTTGAGTCGGTCAGGTTGCTCCTGGCACTCGCTGCAACTGAAGGGTGGCCGGTGCACCACATGGACGTCAAGTCCGCCTTCCTCAACGGAGTGCTACGTGAGGAGGTCTACGTCGAGCAACCTCTGGGCTTCATCGTTGCCGGCAAGGAGCAGAAGGTCCTGCGCCTCGTCAAGGCGCTGTACGGACTTCGCCAAGCGCCCCGTGCCTGGTACGCCAAGCTTGACGCCTCCCTGGCAACTCTTGGGTTCCAGCGCAGCACCTCCGAACACGCAGTGTACACTCGAGGTAAAGGCGCACAGAGGCTGATCGTTGGCGTCTACGTCGACGACCTTGTGATCACCGGCGGAGACGCAATCGAGCTCAAGCAGTTCAAGGAGGAGATGAAGGACACCTTCCAAATGAGTGATCTGGGCCTCCTCCAATACTACCTCGGCCTGGAGGTGAATCAAAGCAACTCAGGCATCACCATCAGCCAAGGTGCATACGCCAAGAAGATCCTGGAGGTTGCAGGTCTGATGGGTTGCAATGCCAGCGCCACTCCAATGGAGACACGCCCCAAACTCAGTAAGTTCAGCACAGCCCCAGCTATTGATGCTACTGAGTATAGGAAGATTGTTGGGGCATTACGCTATCTGGTGAACACAAGACCGGATTTGGCGTTTTCGGTGGGCCTTGTGTCCAGGTTTATGGAGAAGCCCACCACCGAGCACATGGCGGCCGTCAAACGAGTGCTGAGATACGTTGCAGGCACATTGCATTTCGGCTGCCACTATCAAAGGAAGAAGGGAGCCGCCAACCTCCTTGGTTTCAGCGACAGTGATCGTGCAGGGGACCTTGACGGTCGCAAAAGCACCAGTGGAGTTCTGTTCTTCCTCAACAACAACTTAATCACCTGGCAGTCTCAGAAGCAGAAAGTGGTGGCCCTTTCAAGCTGTGAAGCAGAATACATCGCAGCTTCGACGGCTTCCTGTCAGGGAGTTTGGCTGGCGCGCCTCCTTGCAGAACTGAAGGGAGAGGAGATCAGCGCAGCCACACTGAAAATCGACAACCAGTCTGCAATTGAGCTGAGCAAGAACCCTGTGTTCCACGATCGAAGCAAACATATAGACACCAGATATCACTTCATCAGGGAGTGCATCGAGGAGGACAGGGTGAAGGTCGAGCCAGTCGACACCAAGAATCAGCTGGCAGACATCCTGACAAAGCCTCTTGGACGTGATCAGTTCGTCTTGCTCCGCACCAAGCTAGGCATATATCATCAACGTCAGGCAAGAGAACAAGGCTTAGGGGGAGAAATGTTAGCATGATAAGCCTTGGTTCTGTTAGTTAGTTAGTTACTTAGTCCATGCATTTCGTTTCTGTTCTGCATGCGCATGAGCACCGAGTTGTGGTCCCCGTGCGGATAGGAGTCATGGCGAGATTAGCTCGTGCATACCTGAGCTCGCGGAGTTGAGCGCGTCGCGCGGACGTGGGGATGGACACGTTCAGAGCACGTCACGGGGATCTCTCTGCCGATGCTCTCCATTTTACCTTCTTTGTACTGCACAATAAAAGAGAGTGGAATATACAGAAAACGCTGCAGCTAGTACGCAGCACCAAAAAACCCCAGTGTCCACTTTGTTCGCGTGCGTTCATAGTTCATCGGCTACCACCGGCGCAAGTCGCCGGCCAGCCGGCCAAGCCTAACACTCCATCCCTTACCGCCGGGCCGGATCAAGTACCTAAGTATTCATGAGATCTAAATGATAGTCGATCTGGCACCAGATCGAACCACTGGCGGGGCAGCTTGGATCCAATTGAACTGAGAAGCAGCGAAACTGCGGGAAGGTGAGGGATCAGCGACAAACAGCGAGAAGCAGTGGATCACACGCCATCAGCGGCGGCGGCGGTGGCGCAACAGGAGGGAAGCCAACGAGCATGTGCGGGGACGACGGCAGGAAATGGGGCGTGTGCGGGGTTGGCACGGATCTGCGGGGACGCCGGCCAGAGCCGGGGCCGGCGTGGAGGAGCGAGGCCGGCGATGGGAGGAGCGGTGCCGGCGTCGGAGAGCAGGGACGGAGACCGGAAGCGTTCCGAGCGAGACCGAGACAGGCCATCAGCGTTCCAATGAGAAGAAAACTTTGGTACAGACCTCAGTATCCAATACTCCAAAAATACTGTGGTTTTAGCAAAACCATAGTTTTCAAAACTGTGTTTTCTAAGAATGAACTAAACACATTTTTGATCAAATACTACAGTATTATTCAATACCATGGTATTGTCTAAAAACTGTAAAAATACTGCACGTCCAAAGAAGCCCTTAGCGATATGGGTATGTACGCGTTCCTTGTTAATTCGCTCAACGCTGCAAAGTCAGAGCCCCTGCAGAAAAAAAATCCCATTTTCCAAGTACCATCACGTTTCATTTATGCAGTATTGTGTGTGCCCTGAGTAACAGTCGTCTGATCCAACCCATCTTCTAAATAATCAAGCAAAGACACGGCATCGACACGGCCATGGCCTGGTTTGATGTCCGTCTAGATAAACTAATGCGCACTCTAATCACCAAGGGGCAAGGCCACACCAATACAGGGGCAGACGACGATTCAGGGCGTGGTGGCGTTTGAAATCCCTGTCTGCCCTCCAGAGCTGTAGTAGTCTCAAGACACAAGTATTTTCATACATGTACACTGATTGCTGGAGACAAGAAGGAAGCGCTGCCATGCCTTTCCAATTGGAGAACTCCGATGCTCATCCGAAGGTCCGCCATTGCAATAATACGACCGGTGCAAATTCTCGGAGCCTCCTATTCCCATTGCACAGCAAATGGCAAGCAGTTCAGTTACTCATCAGCCTAATCAATCCACTCCTCTCTCGCTCTTTAGTTTCTCCTGCTATGGTCTTTGTGTCAAATTAAGAGATGGGCTCGGGCTGGTTCCTTGTTGGCCTACCCATGAATCGAATGGCCATGCTCACACACCTACAATGGTTGCACACTATAGTTTAATAATACCAATCATTGGATCTATTATACTTCCTCCGGTCTTCAAATACTTGATGTTTAAGGGGTTTTCATTTTGGATGCAAATACTTGATGTTGTAGCATGTGAAGTTTATTTTATACTAATATACCCCTAGTCTACTTATATTTCCCATGCATGCATGCACTCCCAACAAAAAAAAAGGCAAAAAAAGGTTCCTGCAGGGACTCGATGTGTGGTGTAACCAATTTTGGGAGCTGCGCCAAACCAGCTGGGCTACTCTCCTCTTGTGTTTGGTATGGAACCACAACCTATTTATTAAGGGTACTATAGAAAAAACAGCCATATTTAATTGCTCCTTAATATGTGAGATTATGTCCAAAACATCAAGTATTTGAAGATTGGAGGGATTATTTGCTAAAAAATTACACATCACGTCATTATAAAAGACAATTAAAATAAACCCCTAAATTTGTTACGAAAGATAAACTAAAGTAGCACTTCAATTCGCATATAAATTACCCATGGTGTCATTAAAGATAAACTAAAATAACACTTTAAATTCGCATAAACATTACCCATTATACCATTATAAAAACAATTAAAATAACCTCTAGATTTACATATAAATTATTTAATTGCCATTACGAAAGATGAATTACAATGACTCCCGAAATAAAATATAAATTATCCATCATAATATTGTGAAAGATGAATTAAAATAAACTCTAAATTTAAACATAAATTAGCATTATGAAAAATAAATTAAAGTATCCCCTAAATTTACATATAAATTACCATTGTGCCATTACAAAATAAAAGTTTTAATTAGATAAAAATATGTTCGAATAATATAATATTTATGTAGATAAATAAGATAAAAATATGTATATATACAAACATTATATTAAAATATGAACATAAAATAGATATTGAATAATAGTAATTTTAATTTTTTTGATGAACCAATAGTAATTTTAATTAATTATGGGTCTTATATTTCTATGCAAATTCATAACATTTATGCGTCGTAGTAGTCGATGCTTTGCATGGGGTTGACGTATGAGTAGCCAAGAATAATCACCTATGACATCCCATCTTGTGTTAAACAACAATTCGTCACTTGCACATAGGTATCCTAGGACGTTAGTCGTTTAACCTGGTTTGTGAATCAATTGCGTGCTATAATAAGCTGTGATACAATTCAGGTACACATGGATCATTATTAGTGTATTACAGGCCAAAGAGTGAATTGCATGCTAAGTCGCTAAACTTATTCCGCAGTACCATTTTGATCCATGGAGTCTGAAAGTGATCATCTGGGTCATTTAGCTTTTCAAAGTGATCATCTAGGTCCATCAACTTTACATTATTAGTTGATTGAGGTCCAATTGTGGACCTAGATCGATTTACACTATAAAGAACCACTTGAAAAGTTAATGGACCTAAATGATCGCTTTAGAATTTTATGGACCTACCGCGGGATAAGTTTAGGGACCTGTCATGCAATTCACTCTAAAAGAAACTTACGGTGCGTCTTTAAAATTTCGAAATAGGGAAAATAGACTTGAATGCCACTTACCCTTTCACCCACAATCCATTGGAGTTCCACCGGTAAAAAACCAGGGCACAATGAGGCATGGGTGTGACGCGGATGGGGAGAGCCGACAGCGGTACCTCACACTCTGTCAAACTGAGCCACCGCTGCCGGCGCGAATAATGGTATTATTACAATCCATTACAAAAAAAAAAAGGAGCAAAATTGTCTGGGTATGATGGTGTTTTGGCATCAAAATTGATATTGGTAATAAAATTGGGGTAAACTCTGTCTTCAATTTGAAAACATGGGGGTAAATTCACAAAGTTTACAAAACGAGGGCAAAATCATCGTTAGACTTCAAAGCGAGGGTATAAACGCCAAAGCCTCTATATATAACAAACAAGAGTTTGGGTGTATGGTGCAAGTACAAGGAGAAAAGGCTAACACGGAAGGAGGCACTTAGCGTAGCAAGATTACTTTAAACTCCATGTTGGGCTAGCACAATCAAGTTTGATGTCTTTGGAGCATGTGAGGTGTTAGCGTTAGGTGTATTCTTTTTTTTTTCCTCATAATTGAAAAGCATGTACATATTTGTTAGTAACAAAAAACGAAACGAAAAAAAAAAGTGTTTGGAGTCCATCCACAGTAGCTCCCTGGCGGAAATAAATCCACCATGCAGTCTTTTGTGTGCCGCAGCACCGAGCTTGTTCCAACTAGTCATCTAAATAATCAAGCAAAGATGTTGCATCCACAGGGCGCCAGAGACCCAGGTTTGTTGCTGCTCTAAATAAACAAATGTGCCCTATAATCAGACCAAAGGCACACCAATACAGGTGTACACCTAGGATCTGGTGAGCTTTCGATGCCTTCCTAGCCTCCAGAGCTGTACGCGCGTGCTTCACTGTTTGCTGCAGACGAGGAAGTGCTGCCTTGGGCGACACCGAGCCTCATCTCTTGGCCTGCCGCTGCACCAATACGACCGGTGCAAATTCACAGAGCCTCCCATTCCCATTGCGCATGCACCAAGAGGTCAACAGCTAAATTAAGAAATGGGCACAGGCTGGTTGCTTGTTGGCCTACTCGATGAATCGAATGGCCGTGCTCGCACACCTAAAATGTTTGCAGACACTGTAGCTAAATACGTATGTGTGTGTGCACTTGAGCATATTCAATTCACCAACCATCTTAAATTATTTACGTGTTTGAGTACGGTTTCTTTTAAGGGGTTCCCCAACGGGTGTCTATGCCCCTAGCAAATTGGAGTTTTCATCCGACAGCATGGAGGAGAGAAGTACGGCCACCAGGGAGGAGAGAATTGCTAATCTATTTCTTGCCCCCTTAAAATACGTGAGGAGAGTTTGTGGATCCATATATATCAGTGAGAGAATAAAAGATAGGATTGGAGTTTCTTATTGCTGATTGGCCGCCGCGAGCTGCTTATCCCCCACCGCTAGCTAGAATACCAAGAAGGCGGCAGCATACTGTTGTGGCCTGTGTGATGGGATTGGAGATGGAGGGGAGAGAACGAAGAACATATGAGACTTGACTTGTGGGCACTGTGCCCACTGAGGTGGCGCTATCATGTGTGCATTGCCATGGCAAAACCACTCTCCAAAACTGCATTGGGGTGATTTGTCCGTTTTTGTCAGGTTGGGGTGCTAAACATCTATTTTTTTGCCGTGTTGGGGCCATTATGTTTAAGTATACTACCTAGAACCGAGTAGTTACTGTTCTTAGAACCGAGTGCAATAGACGCCATCTCGGTCCTTGAGTTAGAAAGCCATTTGTTAGTTCCAAACCATGAACTGGGCTACATAGAATTGCAGCAATTAGTACATGTGTATCTCTCTTATACCACATCGAGATCATATATAAGATGCAAATCATGAGGCCAAACATTACATAGGAGCAACAAACACAGAATGTGGATCATAGCTAGGATGCATAGTCCCGTGCCAAAATCCACATGTTATTTTACAAATATGAGAAAAATTATTTGTTCTTAAAATCATGGCATAAACGAGCTCTACCGTAGATAATTAGACATTGTCATGCCGCCAGTAGCAATAAAGTCTACCATAGTCTTCCACATAAACACTAGTTTATTCAATAGCATTTTATTTTCTGGTGGCATCTCTTCTGATGTTGCATTTTGTATAACTAGATGGATATACAAAATTGTCACCATCCATTATACCTGCACAAAACCAATTGAAACACTGTCAGATATGTTGAGTTCGGCAAACTAGAATATATTGAGGTAATGTGCTTTTGTGGTTAATTATTTTAATATTTAGAAGGAGAATAATGATAAATTCACAGATGTTTGCATGAATGAACTTAAGAGTTCATTACTGTTATTATTAATCTCAAGATCAAAATTCAATATCACCAAAAACTATCAAAACAACCATATACTGATCCAGTGAGGTGTACTTACCATTCATGCAGTTTCCTGCATATAGAATACATGAATATCAAGTGCATATATGACTTCATTGCCACCAACGACGGACCTTGAGAACTTGATCGTTCCATGGGCATTAGTAAACACTCCAGTCCCTCCAACAATGGACCACTGGCCACTTTCACTGGCATAAATCCCAAGCACCTGAAGAGTAGACCCCGCAAACCTGTTTCATCAATTCATCCACACAAATGTCAAGTACGATGTGTATATAAGGATAAGCCTTAAATGAAGCTTAGTGAAAGAAAAAAAAAACACTAGGGCTAAAGTTGATAGAAATGATATGTTAGTACCACATAATTACGACCCTTCATGGCATTTTTGTGCCATCCTCAGCAAAAAATAATAGTTATGTTTAACAAAATTGTTAGATAAAATTCTTAAATTACCCATTTTGAGTATGCAACAGTGTATCCAAAACATATATGGCGGATGAACTTCGCTTTAATATTGTGTTGTGTTGTTTGAATCAATTGTTCCAAGGGACCAATTTCACGTCAAAAAAGTTATAACTATCTAAACATGTTACTTCTGTCTCACACGCACTCAAATGCCATTTTTGATGTGCATGAAACTGCCCATTGGGACTAGCCTTAATGATGTGTTCTATATCACTACACTGCTATGTGAATTTTTAGGTAACTACTGTTGTGCCATTCATAAATCAAGCTCTGTGTTTCAGAGATAAAATATTGTCATATGGTTACACCAAATTATAGTATGTCGTATTTCAACAATTTCCTACAATGTTGCGACAATGGAACGACACTACAGGAGATGAAGGAAATGAACTTTCAGAAGACAAAACATTTTCCATGTAGGGGCGTTTCTGTCTTTACTGAATAAAGAAATTGTGTTAGGCATGTGTTGCATATTACGAGGGTCGAGCCACTATTTTCGATGCTGCAGAAGAATGTTAATGTGAGGTTACTGAAGAATTCAAATAACAACTCAATTTCTCTCAAGATCTAATAGAAATAGGTCTCTGTAAGAAATGGGATAAAAGATATCGTAATTACTTGAATGTACAGATAAAATCTTACCAATCATCCTGTAACACGAAGATGTGTGAAAAATACCAGCTATTTATGGTCTGACTTGCTTGGATGTGGTAGCCTTGTGCACGTCCAATAATCTTTTGGTTTGGATCAGTTCCCATAGTTAGAAACCAATCATCAACGTATGTCTGGCCAAACCCAACAGGTGGCCCTCCGGTTATAACAGCTACTTCGTTTGGATTTGGGACATTTGGCCAGGCAGGGAGCTGGTGCAAATTCATGTGCAAGAGAGTCTCGTTTTCCTTGGGGCAGTTGCATGGACACAGTGACGGCAGAGGTACCTGGATGGATGGCTGAGTATTGTAATCTGTCGAGCTTGCCATACCCAGGACTGACAGCAGCAAGATTAATAGAAACAGAAAGCTTGAGGAGCTAGGGGCTGTAGCCATGAAAAATGGTTGCTGATACATAGTGCAAGGGATCGATAGATGGAACTAGTGGGCAGTAGAGATGTTGTGTTTCTTTGTGTGGTAGCCGTGTGTGGTGATTAAATCAGGGACTGGCGTGGTATTTATAGAACGTATGGGTGAGAGAATCAATTGATAGGTACAGGAGCAAACGATAATTTATTCTTCCTTCCCTGTTAAGTACCGTTAACGTATTATTAAACAAGAGACTGGCTAGCTAGTCCTTGATAGTAAGTTAATATATGTGTGGGTGTATATTATATGTGTAGCACGAATTCTAACATACACAGTAGGTATTTGTAAATTTTCACACTGTTAGTTACCTGATGTACTCAGGCACATATTATCATCCATACAGGCATGTAGCCGCCGGGCAAGCACAATTTTTTCCATGTGAATACCCCTGTGCGTAGATCCTCACTCCTTATTACACACTATAGGAATCTGGCAAATTTCCGTTAGCTAAAAATTGACGGAAATAAGCACGGCTTATTTCTATCAATTCCTGACCGACGCAATAAGATGTTGAAAGTTACGATAACTTACATTGGCCGCAGCTGAAAATAAGTAACTTCCGTTGGGCAAAGAAAACCGACAAAAGTTATAGTGACTTCCGTCGGTGCTCCAGTTTAACGGATGAAAGTGGGCAACAATAATTTTTTGTTGGTCTAGCAGGTCGGGGAAAGTGAGCGAGGCCACAACATTCATTGGCCTTGGACGCCAATGAAAGTTATTTTGGTCAACTTTTGTTGGCCTTCATGCAGCCGACGAAAATTGACATATTTCGAGGGGAGAAAAACCGTTTATATTCTATTATATATTTTTTCACATATTTATTCATTCAAATTCCTAGATTATACATAATATGTTCCTGCACATATATCAATGACTCAAATCCACAAATCACACACAAACAAACATATATCATTCAAAACAATCCAAACCATTCATTCACTTAAAATAATTGTCTCTAAGTCACAAACACCACAAGTCCACAAACATGTCAAGTCCAAGAGTTCAATAGTGCACATGTCATTATAGGAAGTTTAAATCAACTATCACAGTACACATCAATACCATCTCCATTACATCATGCGAGGCTCATTTGAGTTGTGCCACTACCTAGGAAAGCAAATAGGTTCTCAAAGAAAATTCGGGTGGCCTCTCGTTTGCTTCTTTTTCTAGAAACACTAGTGGCATGGAATCCTTTCTGATGCTATACAACTCAAAGTCAACACCAAACATGTGAACATTATCTTCAAAAATATTTCGGCATGATCCATGTTAATTATTTGTACAATCCCTCTGCCAAATGGTATAGCTGACTCAAAGTCAACTTCACCATGTGATTAGCTGTATTGAAGGGCTTAGAGTTGAAGGCATGCAATGTTTCAAAAGCCATGATAAGCTCAATCCTGTGTAAAAAATGAAATCCAAACAAGAAACCAAGCAAATAAGAAGAGTGATAATCTCAATAATGGAGACTATTGCCAGGCTTTCGCTACTCATTGTATGAGAACCACTGGTGACTGGATATTGCCTTTTAGATATTTTGAGGTGGTGAAGTAATTGAAAAATGAAAGGAAATAGTAGTGGTACTGTGTATCATTGCAGACAATTTGGCAACAATGTCCTTAATATGCCGCACAAATAACTGTTGTTTATGCCAAAAACTGGTGTAATGTGGGGTATCACTACCAGTTTGTATGTAGAACTATCTCCAGAACAGAAATAGATGCCACGGAACTATTTTAATATGTTTTTCCAAATGAAGTGTGATTAAGACACTTTATATCGAAATTGTGGAGCTCGATGAGGGATACATCTTTGTTTGTTGATAGTTTTTTAGTTTAGTCGTTTCTGAGATAAATACTCATTATTGTTTCTCATATATTTCAAAAATTTTGTTTAAATTTTAAGTGGCCTCATGTGGAGACAAATTATATACCAGAGTTGTAAGGTTCGATGTGATTTGAAACTTTGTATTTTACTGCACTTACATTGGATATTGATTAATTAGATCACAAGCTGATTTCCACCTCATACTCACGTGCAGTTATTGATCTGTCAGTGATCCAATCTGTTAATCAAAAGGTATCACAGCTGTATATTGCACGTTAGGGGGTCTGACACCATATTATTATTAGTGGAAGGTCTTGGTTCCTATCCTTATTATATTTGACTTGGCTATATCTAAGGTCATTTGTATTATATAAATATGCCAGGCCCTATTTGGTAGAAATTTTTTAAAAAACCACAGTTTTAGGTTTATCACTTGCCATGACACAAGCATCGTATTTTTTTTTTCCATCTATCCAATTGATGAAGGCATGTTTGGAGACACAATGTTTGGGGTCACATCCCGTTTACAGTAGGAACTTTGGATCAAACTTAAGTTTACTTTAAGCGAAAAATACTGTAGTATTGACAAAACTATGGCTTTGGATATGAAAAATATTTGTTCACAAACATAGCCCTAGGTGTATTTATCCGATAAATTGGAGGATCCATGTCTAGTATTTTAGTGTCTAACCACAACTCAAATGCATGGAGACAACGAACCACAAAATTCATAGTCTACACTATAAAAGAGCAAGTTTTCTAAAATCCTTTTAACCTGAAAAGGCATAGGTATACCTCTCACGCTGGCCCCACTGCGCAGTTTGAAAAAAGGTTGAAAAGAGGTGGAAAAACTCAAAATCCATATATGAAAAATGTTTCATCTACTTTCTCTCTTTATTTCTCACATCATTTTATACCCATATACACCTGTTACTTTCTTTCTCTTGGTTTTAATAAAAAAGAAATGACGCCAATTAATCAGGTCTCATTCCTTTTAATTCTATTTTCTTTTTTCACCTTTTTATTGACTGATTGATCATCTCACAACACGTGCGTGTTGCACGTATATCTATGCTAGTCCTTAATAAAGTTAGAGAGTAGCATAGAGTACTAGCAAGCAGAAACATGTAAATTTTGGACCACCAAATTCATTTTCTTTGCTACTTAGTGTAGATGACGTTAATAAACTTATTAACATTAGTCAGGGGCCGGAAGACGACAAAAATTGAACTAATTATCATCAGCCGCTTAAAGAACAATTGTTACCTGCCATAATTCTCGTCTCCCACCTGTACAGCTGACGTTAATAACCTTATATCATCATCAGCCTCCAAAATGCGGTGTTAATTATTTTGCGCTAGGGTCTCCCCCATCTCCTTTCTTTCTTTCCCTCCCCCGCTCTCTCATTTCCCCACAGCCACTTCTCTATTCCCGGCTCATAGGGCCGGCCTCCGCTCTGATCTGTTTAGACCAACGTTTGAATTGTAATGGAATAGTTAAGCACATCTTTTTTTTATTACCCTCTCACAAAAAATCCCATTTAGAGAATTTTTCATAAGCTAATGGGATAACCCTAGCTAGTACCCTACCTAGATCTATATATCATATGCTTGGAAATTGGCTAACAAGATAACAGGGAAGAAGGAAAGAAGATTGATCTTTGTGGGGGATGCATCCCTTATATTTGGGAAAGCTGGTGTACACGTAACGATCATGTTATTGACAAATTATATATTTTTTATACAGACAACATTTGGGAGGACGTACTGGCTGTGTGTTTTGGGCACTATTGTAGCATGAACATACAAAGGAGACTATCGGTTTGCAAGCAGAGCATTGGATGTCGTTCTTTGGACATTTTTGCTAAGAATGGGTAGAGAAATACACTTTGTTAAAAAGACAATCTTTTGTGCTTTTTCCCCTTTTTTATTCATGTTCACCTATTTTGTTGAAAGATTTGTAAGACCTTGGCTGTTTGTGATCGCAGAGGCTGCAATTAATATATATATATATATATATATATTAAAGCAAATAAGGTTCCACGGTCCGTGTCGCATATGGACTCCGTTTTCGATGTTCTATATATCAATGGAAAGCTAAAATAATAACCTTTCTAACCCAACTGAAACAACTTTAAAATTCAGATTCAATAAATAGAAATCATTGAAACAATATGACATGGAATTTATTCGTGAGTCCGAAGTGCAGGAGGGACGGTCAGATTGCATCGCAGTGATCCGGTTGCCATCCACTGGTTTAATCCTTGTGCTTGCCCATCGAGTTCTGATGCCTCCCATTCCTGACCAAATATTTGACACTTTGGGAGCTTCAACATCCTGTATTTTTTCTATCCTAATCTTGAAAAATGCTGCTTAAGTGAGACAAGATATGGCCATGCATCACTGCAATATATAGTATCCGGATACTAAATACAGAATATAAATGGTACTGTTGACAATGCACATCCCGTACTTGAGTCTTCAATTTCTCATCTCTCCTCAATGTTTTCTTTTTGCGCTGAACCCACCTACTTTAAATTCTCAGAAAGACTGGCACGACCTGTTCAACATATATACAGTTATCAAATTCATTAGCATAGCTAGTCGATCAACCCGTGCTCTCATAGAGTTAGAGTATTAGATGTATTATGTGTTACAATACAATGTATATAGATCTGTTTTTATACTTATATTTTTATAATAACATATCCTGCTACTTTAGATGTATATTTGATTATTATGTAATCTTTGATATGATTCCAAAAGTAGGTAATTTTAGTATAAATTTGAAGGTTTATTTTTATTATACTATGGGTCATAATAGGAAAGGTGAGCAATTTAGATATATATTAGAGGGGTTATTTGGTATTATCCATCACAATAGCAAATGTGAGCCATTAGGTATAAATTTAGGATGTTATTTCATATTTTTTTTTCATAATGGCAAAGTGGGTAACTAATATGTAGTTTTAGGTGTTACTTAATATTATTTTGATAATGGCAGAGGCGGGTAATTACATAGAAAACATATTTAATGGCTATTAAGATTTCAATCTGCAAATTGATGATCTGATGTTTTTGACTATTTTTAGAATTCCTATGATTTTATTTTTTTAGCACATCTTGTGGGGATTAATATGGAAGCTCCGAAAAGAATTTCTAATTAGTAATAGTAAGATTAGGCACAATATATCTGTTTTATCGAAACGTTTCTACCATCTTTATAAAAAAACCATCTTTATAAAAAATTAATGAATAATTTAGTAGGGTAAATTTGTAAATAGGAAAAAAATCTGCCAAAAGAAAAGAAAAAAATGTTTTCGGTGAGAATTGAACTCAAAACCTTTAATAATGACAGAGGTTGGTAATTACTTTGAAAACAGATCTAATGTCTTGAAAACGGGAAAAAATCTGCCAAAAAAGGAAAAAAATTGCTTTCGGTGAAAATTGAACTCAAAACCTTTTATAATAGCAAAGGTGGGTAAATTAATATTCTAAGTCTGTCAATTGATGGTCAAATGTTTCTGATTATTCTGAAAATTTTTAGGATTTTATCTTTTTCTTAGCGCGTCTCATCAGAATTAACATGAAGTCTCCTAAGAGCCTCCAATTAGTAATATTAAGATAAGTTTGCTATCTACACACCAAGTAAATTTCCAGCAAACTATATAGCTCAACCTACCTCTCACTGGGACAATGTGCTTATACAATATTTTTTTGGTGTGATATGCCGGGCACATCACTTAGCTCGTGCATTATTTTGTTGGTCTATATTCACTTTCTTGTCAGTGTTGCTGCTAAGAGGAACAGAGATAAAAAAAACCAAATCAAATTATTGACTACACAAATTGCACATGTACAGCAGGGTCTAGAGTATCGCCCACCACACAAGAACATAGCACCGTCCAATTAGCAATAATCGTCTCATATCTTACTATTTTTGCCTACATGTTAATCATCACGAAACGTACTAGAAAAAAATTCCTAGAAATTCTCACAAAAATCATAAACATCCAACCATCAATTGACATATTGGAATATTAATATTCACTATCTAAATAATTACCCACCTCTGCCATTATGAAAGGTTTTGAGTTCGACTCTCAACGAAAGCTAATTTCTTCTTCTTCTTTTTTTTTTTTGCAGATTTTTCTATTTTCAATTTATTTTCTAAGAAATTTTTCACCTCTGTCATTATAAAAGGTTTTGAGTTCACCTCTCACCAAAAGCAAATTTCTTATTTTTAGCAAATGTTTCCATTTTTAATTTATTTTCTAAGTAATTACGCACCTCTGTCGTTATAAAAGGTTTTGAGTTCAACACTCAAAGAAAGCAAATTTTTCTTTTTTGGCAAATTTTTCCCATTTCAAATTTACTCTCAGTTTTTTATCAAACTTTCTCATTTACATATTTACGTTGTGCCCGACGAACTTAAAAACAAATCCACGAACTTCATCGCGTTTCTTGTAGTGTGGGTGTAGATATCCAGCTCCTAAAATTGTGGCTCGCCTGTTTAGATGTTTTTTCTTGTGCCTTAGTTCTTGAAGCTCATTGGTATTCATAGTCTGTTCCTTATCTTCTTTAGCAATGGATGAAAGTGTTATAAGGGCTTAAGTAGCAATATCTTGATATAGTTGAGGGGAACTTTATTCTACCCTTATTTTACTAACCACCCACGAAGATTAGACAATCAGCCCACCGGTCTCTAGGCCCATAAGGTCAAGACTTCAGGCATATAGAATCTAAGGCACTAGGGGTGCAATCAGGATCGAATGCAAATGGACATTACTGATTACATATTTTTTCTTTGGATGTGTTGAAAAGATTTTTAAATGGTTATTGCCATCATATTTGTATATCTATTTTTGAGTACTCGGATTTCACATATCGTGTACTAAATATTCCAACTCAGACACTGATCGGATCTCAAACCTTCTAAATTGATTCGAACTGGAATATGGGATGATAATACACGTAGCATTTACACCTATACGGGGCACGCCAAGTTATGGCCGATTCGACCTCTTCCGATGAGGTGCCATCAACACTGGTGTATCGTCTTCCTCCCAACATGTCAGACACCACGACGAAGGCTAGATCTCCCACGTCCAATCCGCTTGTTCTGCTTCATGCAACCTTCTGGCGCAGTCTGCAAAACTAATCAATGAGAAACGTGCAGAGTGAAACTAATAATATATATTCTCTACCTGGTCCTGCTCCGCTGCATGTCATGGATGAACCATGTTCGAGGCTCTAGCACACCAATACAATCAGTGCAAATTCTTGGTGCCTCCCATTCCCATTGTGCATCAAGTGGTCAAGAGCTAAATTACTCATTGCAATGCTGACCACCTGTCTCCCTCTATTTTTTTTTCATATTCTATGTCAAATTAATAATTTGGGCATGGGCTGGTTGCTAGCGCTCGATAGATCGAAGGGCCATGCTCACACCTACAGTGGTTGCACGCTACAGTTAAATTGGTATATGTGTGTACGTTGGAGCATATTATTTTCACCATTCATCTCATCATTTTAGTCTGTGGGTAAATTCTCTTAATGAGGACAGGGTGGCGGTAGAAGGCTACAGTTGTTTCACAAACGGTCAAACCCCATGAATGAATACTTATCATACAGCAGAACCTACCATATTGGTGGGTGCTCTTTTTTTTTTTTTTTTTTTTGCTCAAAGCAAAGTCAGAGAACTTGTATTTAAATCCCTGTTTCTTGAATTTCCTAGATGAAAAGAATGGCTGTTGTAGCACCTATACCACATCATGATCATATCATGCCATCATGGAAACATCAGTAATACTACATGTTTCTTATTATTGGTTATTTATCGCACAATAATAAGGAACATGTGATATATTCTTTGGGAAGAGTTTCATGTGCATACAAATAAAATCATGCACACAAACATTCGCTGATGATGTTTAAGGTAATGACGTTTAAGGTGTACAATCACCTACCAGCATTCTAATTTCTAACAAAGTGCTCATTCGCTAATCGAACAAACCTGATGAGGACTAAATTTTACATCTGTGAATGTTTATTTCCCAACACAGTCACTGATGACGTAAGAAGAACTACAGAGGGTATACAAAAAGTTTTTCCTTTCTTTATTATCATAGCCTTCATGTCATCTAATTTCAAAACTATATTTGTATCTTGCATTGCTGCTGTCGTAGTTGTTTTTGCTCACTTCCCTGAATGATGAGCAAGTACTATTATTTGGTTGAATCTTGAGTCCCTAATTGCATCTAAAATCCGCATGATGTATATTTTTGAATCGACATTTTCTTCATAACTATATATGGTTTGCCAGGGCGTTTCTAATTGTTCACATATCGAGCAGTTAGTAGCTTTGCTGAAATGTAGGGTATGACATCTTTCTGTTACCGAATTGAGAACTTGGCTCACGTCAAGAAAAGCTGGGTTCAAAGGTTGATGATAACAAAGGTGGAGTGGAGGAGTCAGACGGAAAACTAACGAGGTGACATGGAGCAAGAGTCTGTCCAAGAGGGATCTCAGACACTCCACGGGCTGGATAGGGCTGCAGTTTGATCATATTCATGCGTGGTAGAGAAGTGCAAACTGCACATTTGTGCTGTCCTTATATCACAACTTAGGACAATGAACTCAATCTAAAATCGAAGAGAAATATGTGTCCACAACGAAATAATTATTCTCTACTATCTGAACCCGCAAGTGACTGAAATAGACATGTTTGCTGCACGTCCGACCTAAGCCATGATCTCCTCAATCACACATTCACACAACCTTGATCCGTTAAAATTCTCGGTGCTCCCATTCTCATTGTGCATCAAGTGCTCAGCAATTAAATTACTGGTGCGCATCACTTTTGATTCCCCCTCTATTTTTTTTGGTCCTTCTGCTATGTGTGTGTTTCACTTAACGCCGTGTTAGGAGACAGGAGATCCAACCTCGCTACCTCCATTGTATAGTGTTGAAAATATATGAGTTATTCTAATGCCATATTTAGACAACAACATAAGAAAAATGATCATCATAATCAAGTATATCCCGAATCACCCCTAAACCTCCGGATAAGCCTGCCACAGTGCTACCTAGTACTGTCCACATGCTCAATTGAATTAGAGCACCTCGTGACATGGCTTGTAAAGAAAGAAAATCACAACCCATAAACCCAATTGATTCCTTGGGGAGTCTTGGACCAAGGAAAATCAGGGACCCATAAGCTAGCCAGGAATAAAAATTCATTTTTCTAAAAAAACATTCACTCTTTTTAGGAACACAGTACAAACGCAGATGCTCTTACATGCACGCACACTCACCCTTAGGAATGTATGCACGCATACCGTACCCCTATGAGCACCTCCAAAAGATTGGGGCGGCATTGAAAATTCTCATTGCCTCCCATTCACCAATATCGATTCTTTCCTCCTCCAGCAATGTGTGTGTTTCAAAGATACGGCTCGAGTGGTTTGCTTTGTTGGCCTACTCGACAGGATTGTCATGCTCACACCTATGGTGCTTGTACACTATAGTTAAATAAACGAGTAATATTACGCTGGAGCATATTTTCTCGACCGTGATCAACTCTCGGGTATTTTACAGCGTGTTTTGTTTGGGGAGCCGCTCCATCCGGAATCAGTTGGTCTGTCATGGCTTGATCTCCTGCAGGATCGGACGACGATGCATGGCAAGGCATGAGGAATCAGGTCGTCCAGCTGTTTCGGTGCGGACGAGGTGGCCCCTCAGTTTAGCTATTTTGTGGGATGAGCTGATGACGGACGAGTGGCTCCGTTACGCAAACCAAACAGTGTATTAGTCATGGAGTTAAATTTGTCGCTCTTAATTGAGGCCAACGGCAGAGGGCAGTTTTACAGTTGTCACTCTTAATTGAGGCCAACGGCAGAGCGCAGTTTTACAGTAGTTCACTCTCCATGAACGTTTCTGATCTGCATGCAGAAGTTAGCAATATGGGTATGTACGCGTTCCTTGTTAATTCTTTCAATGCTGCAAAGTCACAGCCCCTGCAGAAAAAAAAAATCCCATTTTTCATCCCATTTCCCAAGTACCATCACGTTTCATTTATGCAGTATTGTGTGTGCCTGAGTAACAGTCGTCTGATCCAACCCATCTTCTAAATAATCAAGCAAAGACACGGCATCGACACGGCCATGGCCTGGTTTGATGTCCGTCTAGATAAACTAATGCGCACTCTAATCACCAAGGGGCAAGGCCACACCAATACAGGGGCAGACGACGATTCAGGGCGTGGTGGCGTTTGAAATCCCTGTCTGCCCTCCAGAGCTGCAGTAGTCTCAAGACACAAGTATTTTCAAACATGTACACTGATTGCTGGAGACAAGAAGGAAGCGCTGCCATGCCTTTCCAATTGGAGAACTCCGATGCTCATCCGAAAGTCCACCATTGCAATAATACGACCGGTGCAAATTCTCGGAGCCTCCTATTCCCATTGCACAGCAAATGGCAAGCAGTTCAGTTACTCATCAGCCTAATCAATCCACTCCTCTCTCGCTCTTTAGTTTCTCCTGCTATGGTCTTTGTGTCAAATTAAGAGATGGGCTCGGGCTGGTTCCTTGTTGGCCTACCCATGAATCGAATGGCCATGCTCACACACCTACAATGGTTGCACACTATAGTTTAATAATACCAATCATTGGATCTATTATACTCCCTCCGGTCTTCAAATACTTTGGATGAGCATCGGAGTTCTCCAATTGGAAATACTTGATGTTGTAGCATGTGAAATTTATTTTAGACTAATATACCCCTAGTGTACTTATATTTCTCATGCATGCATGCACTCCCAACAAAAAAAAAATACTTGATGTTTAAGTGGTTTTCACTTTGGATGCAAATACTTGATGTTGTAGCGTGTGAAGTTCATTTTAGACTAATATATCCCAAGTCTACTTATATTTCCCATGCATGCATGCACTCCCAACAAAAAAAAATGGCAACAAAAGATTCCTGCAGGGACTCAATGTGTGGTGTAAGCAATTTTGGGAGCTGCGCCAAACCAGCTGGGTTACTCTCCTCTTGTGTTTGGTATGAAACCACAACCTATTTATTAAGGGTACTATAGGAAAGAACAGCTCTATTTAATTGCTTCTTGGTATATGAGATTATGTCCAAAACATCAAGTATTTGAAGACTGGAGGGAGTATTTGCTAAAAAATTATACACCACGTCATTATAAAAGACAATTAAAATAAACCCCTAAATTTGCATGTAAATTGCTCTCCGTGAAGTTATGAAAGATAAACTAAAGTAGCACTTCAATTTGCATATAAATTACCCATGATGTCATTAAAGATAAACTAAAATAACACTTTAAATTTTACCCACTATACCATTATAAAAACAATTAAAATAACCTCTAGATTTACATATAAATTATTTAATTGCCATTACGAAAGATGAATTACAATGACTCCCGAAATAGAATATAAATTATCCATCATAATATTGTGAAAGATGAATTAAAATAAACTCTAAATTTAAACATAAATTGGCATTATGAAAAATAAATTAAAGTATCCCCTAAATTTACATATAAATTACCATTGTGCCATTACAAAATAAAAGTTTTAATTAGATAAAAATATGTTCGAATAATATAATATTTATGTAGATAAATAAGATAAAAATATGTATATATACAAACATTATATTAAAATATGAACATAAAATAGATATTGAATAATAGTAATTTTAATTTTTTGATGAACCAATAGTAATTTTAATTAATTATGGGTCTTATATTTCTATGCAAATTCATAACATTTATGCGTCGTAGTAGTCGATGCTTTGCATGGGGTTGACGTATGAGTAGCCAAGAATAATCACCTATGACATCCCATCTTGTGTTATACAACAATTCGTCACTTGCACATAGGTACCCTAGGACGTTAGTCGTTTAACCTGGTTTGTGAATCAATTGCGTGCTATAATAAGCTGTGATACAACTTAGGTACACATGGATCGTTATTAGTGTATTACAGGCCAAAGAGTGAATTGAATGCTAAGTCATTAAACTTATTCCGCAGTACCATTTTGATCCATAGCCCTATCTGAAAGTGATCATCTGGGTCATTTAACTTTTCAAAGTGATCATCTACGTCTATCAACTTTACATTCTTAGTTGATTGAGGTCCAATTGTGGACCTAGATCGATTTACACCAGAAAGAACCACTTGAAAAGTTAATGGACCTAAATGATCACTTTAGAATTTTATGGACCTACCGCGGGATAAGTTTAGGGACCTGTCATGCAATTTACACTAAAAGAAACTTACGATGCATCTTTAAAATTTTGAAATAGTGGTAATAGACTTGAATGCCACTTACCCTTTCACCCACAACCCATTGGAGTTCCACCAGTAAAAAACTAGGGCACAATGCGGCATGGGTGTGACACGGCATGGGGAGACCCGACAGCGGTGGCTCACACTCAGTCAAACTGAGCCACCGCTGCTGGCGCGAATAGTGGTATTATTACAATCCATTACAAAAAAAAAGGAGCAAAATTGTCTGGGTATGATGGTCTTTTGGCATCAAAATTGATATTGTTAATAAAATTGGGGTAAACTCTATCTTCAATTTGAAAACATGGGGGTAAATTCACAAAGTTTACAAAACGAGGGCAAAATCATCATTAGACTTCAAAGCGAGGCTATAAACGCCAAATCCCCTATATATAACAAACAAGAGTTTGGGCGCATGGTGCAAGTACAAGGAGAAAAGGCTAACACGGAAGGAGGCACTTAGCGTAGCAAGATTACTTTAAACTCCTTGTTGGGCTAGCACAATCAAGTTTGATGTCTTTGGAGCATGTGAGGTGTTAGCGTTAGGAGTATTCTTTTTTTTTTCCTCATAATTGAAAAGCATGTGCATATTTGTTAGTAACAAAAACGAAACGAAAAAAAAGTGTTTGGAGTCCATCCACAGCAGCTCCCTGGCGGAAATAAATCCACCATGCAGTCTTTTGTGTGCTGCAGCACCAAGTTTGTTCCAACTAGTCATCTAAATAATCAAGCAAAGATGTTGCATCCACAGGGCGCCAGAGACCCAGGTTTGTTGCTGCTCTAAATAAACAAATGTTCCCTATAATCAGACCAAAGGCACACCAATACAGGTGTCCACCTAGGATCTGGTGAGCTTTCGATGCCTTCCTAGCCTCCAGAGCTGTACGCGCGTGCTTCACTGTTTGCTGCAGACGAGGAAGTGCTGACTTGGGCGACACCGAGCCTCATCTCTTGGCCTGCCGCTGCACCAAGACGACCGGTGCAAATTCACAGAGCCTCCCATTCCCATTGCGCATGCACCAAGAGGTCAATAAATTAAGAAATGGGCTCAGGCTGGTTGCTTGTTGGCCTACTCGATGAATCGAATGGCCGTGCTCGCACACCTAAAATGTTTGCAGACACTGTAGTTAAATACGTATGTGTGTGTGTGCATTTGAGCATATTCAATTCACCAACCATCTTAAATTATTTACGTGTTTGAGTACGGTTTCTTTTAAGGGGTTCCCCAACGGGTGTCTATGCCCCTAGCAAATTGGAGTTTTCATCCGACAGCATGGAGGAGAGAAGTACGGTCACCAGGGAGGAGAGAATTGCTAATCTATTTCTCGCCGCCTGAGGATACGTGAGGAGAGTTTGTGGGTCCATATATATCAGTGAGAGAGTAAAAGATAGGATTGGAGTTTCTTATTGCTGCTTGGCCGCCGCGAGCTGCTTATCCCCCACCGCTAGCTAGAATACCAAGAAAGCGGCAGCATACTGTTGTGGCCTGTGTGATGGGATTGGAGATGGAGGGGAGAGAACGAAGAACATATGAGACTTGACTTGTGGGCCCTATGCCCACTGAGGTGGCGCTATCATGTGCGCATTGCCGTGGCAAAACCACTCTCCAAAACTGCATTGGGGTGATTTGTCTGTTTTTGTCAGGTTGGGGTGCTAAACATCTGTTTTTTGCCGTGTTGGGGCCATTAAGTTTAAGTATACTACCTAGAACCGAGTAGTTGCTGTCCTTAGAACCGAGTGCGATAGACGCCATCTCGGTCCTTGAGTCAGAAAGCCATTTGTTAGTTCCAAACCATGAACTGGGCTAAATAGAATTGCAGCAATTAGTACATGTGTATCTCTCTTATACCACATCGAGATCATATATAAGATGCAAATCATGAGGCCAAACATTACATAGGAGCAACAAACACAGAATGTGGATCATAGCTAAGATGCATAGTCCCGTGCCAAAATCCACATGTTATTTTACAAATATGTGAAAAATTATTTGTTCTTAAAATCATGGCATAAACGAGCTCTACTGTAGATAATTAGACGTTGTCATGCCGCCAGTAGCAATAAAGTCTGTCATAGTCTTCCACATAAACACTAGTTTATTCAATAGCATTTTATTTTCTGGTGGCATTTCTTCTGATGTTGCATTTTGTATAACCAGATGGATATACAAAATTATCACCATCCATTATACCTGCACAAAACCAATTGAAATACTGTCAGATATGTTGAGTTTGGCAAACTAGAATATATTGAGGTAATGTGCTTTTGTGGTTAATTATTTTAATATTTAGAAGGAGAATAATGATAAATTCACAGATGTTTGCATGAATGAACTTAAGAGTTCATTACTGTTATTATTAATATCAAAATCAAAATTCAATATCACCAAAAACTATCAAAACAACTATATACAGATCCAGTGAGGTGTACTTACCATTCATGCAGTTTCCTGCATATAGAATACATGAATATCAAGTGCATATATGACTTCATTGCCACCAACGACGGACCTTGAGAACTTGATCGTTCCATGGGCATTAGTAAACACTCCAGTCCCTCCAACAATGGACCACTGGCCACTTTCACTGGCATAAATCCCAAGCACCAATGATCCTCTCCATAAACATTGTTGTGGAGGGGGCATGAATGGTGGAGGGCCTGACTGGCCAAAACCATGAATGGTGGAGGCTCTGTCAGATTTCACATTGGAGAGTCAACAACTCCCCTGGTGCACATCACCCACTGAGAATGGGATGAAGTGTGGGACTGAATCCAAGTCTTCCACCAAGACCTTCAAGACCAAGGACGCCAGATTTGCAGCATCCCCTTCCCAAGAGACCAAATGCCTTAACGGAGCCAGAACACGCTCTATGTGAACCTGTCTCCAGTAATCCACCGGTAGGTTCAAGATCATTGTGCTTGGACAAGGTGAGGTTAACATCTCCAAAAGGTAATGGGCTATGCTGGACAATGCTATCCCTGTCATAGGCGTACTCAAACCTGACAAATGCTTGCCCTAACGGACGAGGTTGAATCTCTCTAATCCGAACCCCACACACTTCCACAAGGTACTCCCGCACAAGCTTTCTCATAGTGCAAAATTGTACCTGATGTACTGGGAGTGGGTGGAAGTTGACGATGGCCAAGTTCTCGTTTCTTGGCAACTCTCTGGAGACAACACGCTGCGATTGCACCCTGTGAGGAACATCATCCCAGTCCATACCCAGAGGGATGAACGGCTCAGGATTGATGCGGCGAAATCCCATTGCCGACGAGCAAGATGATCACCGGCGGGGCAGGCTAGGATGGAGGGTTTCTTGTACTGGGAGAGGAACTGATAGTTTCTAGGGAATAATGACTGAAGGCAAAGGGGCGTCTTGGAACTCGAGCCCCTCGGCCGCCGCTCTATATGCGCTGAAGGAAGGGAAAACTAGCGGCCCAATATCGACTGGCCCAATATCCACAGCTTTATGTGAGATGGGCCGAATATTCGTTTTCTTTGCATGATGGCAAAAGGCTCTGATATGCCCAAACTCGAGGCAAGCACCGCATTTAATGGGCCATTTGCAAGCTGATCTGTTGTGATCCGACGCGAGCAACGAACACAACCCTGATAGGGGGGACGGGCGGCGTTGTCGGCCATTGCATTTGATGCGAGGGAGCTCCCAGGTAGTCCTAAATGCAAGTCCACATCACAAGACGCCCATGGATTTGAATTTGAATTTTGAACAGCCGGTCAATGCACGAAGAATCCGCAGGACTGGGAAAGACCAATCTATCAAAAACTGAGGGCTTCCTCTGAAACCTTTTTTTTTTTTTTGACGAAACTGGAGGGGGTTCCCCCCTACAGGAAGAGCTTTATTAAAAAAAACACAAAACAAAACAAAGCAAAGTACAGGTGAGAAGGGGGCAGGGGAGGAAAAGATTACAATAGAGGGAATACATTTTCAAACCAGGTTTCAATAAGGGGGAAGAAGCTGGCTCTAGTCCTGTAAAGGAGCTGGGCAAAATCTCTGCAAAAGCTAACTTTACCAGCTTCATGGGTTGGCGCTATACCATTGAAAATGAAATTATTTCTCACTGTCCAAATACTCCAACACCAGAGTATGATTATTTCCATCGCGAAGGGAAGATTGATTTACAGAAATCCACTGCAGCTTCTGCAGTCATATTGCTTGGTAGCACGATGCCAAGCTTTCCCCAATAAGCTCTTGCAAAGGTGCAGTCAAAGAAAAGGTGACCCAAAGTTTCTATACTGTTATCAGAGCACAGCACAAAGTTATAAGATGGCAGGAACATTGTTCTTCTTTGCAGTAGTTCTCTGGTATTCAGTCTATCATGCAACAGCAACTAGAAGAAGAGCTTATGCTTGGGTTGACAGGAGCTTTTCGAAAGCCAGCTGAAACTGGGATGTGTTTTCCTTTGTCCAGTTAAGGTTTTGTAAACTCTTTTGGTGATGAAACCCGGCCCCCATGGAAGGGACCAAGAGTCTGTGTCTTGCTCAAGAGATAAATTTTCTAGTATCTCTGAAATTGCCAGTAGCTAAGCATGAGCCTGTACTGAGAGAGGCAAGTGAAAGAGTGAAGTGAGGTCATCAAGTTGCTTGACCAAAGCTAGTGGGATCAGTTTCTTCTTAGAAAAGAAGAACAATTCTGGATATGTCAGGTTAAGCTTCTGCCCATTCCAAGAGTCTTCCCAGAACAAACAGGTAGAACCATTGTTTACTGTGATTGTAGAAAGATTCTTGAACTCTTCTAACAACTTAAGTACATCTCTCCACCAAAAAGATCTTTTCCTCGCTTGGGAGGGTAATTTACCATTTGTATAATATCTTTCCCAAACTAATTGCACCCAGAGGAAGTTTTCCTTGTTGAAAAACTTGTATAGAAACTTGATTAACAAAGCTGAGTTTTGTTTTCTTAAATCCAGTACACCAAGGCCTCCTGAAGCCTTGGGCAAGCAAACAAGTGGCCAAGTAGCTTTAGCTGGTTTTTTGTCGTCCAGATTTGCTCCCCTCCACAGACAATGCCTTCTATACTTGTCAATTTGTTCTATGACTGAATCGTAGAGTCTGAGCGTGATCATGCAAAAAAGAGGCATGGAAGTAAAGATGGAATTCACTAACTGAAGCCTCCCTGCTTGAGAAAGAAAGAGAGAAGTTGATGCCAGCCTTCTTTCACATTTCTGTACTAGGGGCATGAATTCTTCTACTCTGGGCTTGCTGGTTCCTAGGGGGAGTCCTAAATAGGTGAAGGGTAAGGATCCAATGGTGCAGCCAAAACAACCAGCTAACTGTATCATTTTTTCTTCACTGACATTGATGGGAGTCATGCAAGTTTTTGTGAAATTGACTTTTAGTCCCACTGAGCTGGCAAAGCTGTGCAGAATAGCTCTGAGAAGGAACAACTGCTGGGCGTCTCCCTCCAAGAAGATTAGTGTATCGTCTGCATATTGAATTATAGGGAAGTCTGATGAGTGTATCAGGAGAATGGGTAGCCTGAGAAGTCCCTGTTCGTTTGCTTTGTTCAGTATGGCTTGAAGTAAGTCAACAGCCAAAACAAAAAGCAAAGGTGAAAGTGGGTCACCTTGCCTCACCCCACGCCTACAGTGGATGGTTTTGCCTGGTTTTCCATTAAGCAGAATTGAAGAGGTTCCTGTCTTGAGGATGGAACTAACCCAGAGCTGCCATTTTTCACCAAAACCCAGAGCACTTGAAATTTGCAAAATAGCTTCATGTTCAATGGTGTCAAAAGCTTTCTCAAAGTCTATTTTCAGGATGACAAGTTCTCTTTTTGATTGATGACAAGCATGTAGATATTCAAACGACTAGGCAAGGCAATCTTGAATTGTTCTAGTTCTGATGAAGCCATACTGATTTTGGTGAACTAAATCTCTGATGACCAGTTGAAGCCTATTGGCCAAGAGCTTTGTACGGAGCTTGATTGAGCAGTTTAGGAGAGAGATGGGTCTGAAATCATTCACTCTAGAGGGGGAGTCCACCTTAGGGATGAGTGAAATGAAAGAGCCATTTAAGCTTTGCAGACAAACCTCATTATCAAAGAAAGCAGCACAGAGGTCATAGAAGTCCTTTTTGATGATAGGCCAGCACTTCTTCATAAAATCTGTGTTAAAACCATCAGGTCCTGGTGATTTATCAGAGGGCAAATTCTTGATCACTAAGTCAATTTCTTCTTGAGAGAAAGGTTCTTCTAGAAACTGTAGATCTGCATTTGCTTGCAAGAGAGTGCTTAGATTAAAATTTATTTCAGAGGAAATTGTGGAACCTAATCTTTCTTTGAAGGAATGCCAGAGAAGTTCAGCCTTGTCAGAGTGATCAGTTACCGGTTCAGAACCTGGAGACTCTAGGGAAGTTATTAGATTTCTTCTATTTCTGATTGAGGCATTGGCATGGAAGAACTTTGTGCTAGCATCTCCAAATCTGACCCAATTAATTGTACTTCTCTGCTTTCAGTAAATTTTCTGCTGATTCAAAAGGCTGACCAGATGATCTTGGAGGATTTTTTGGAAATTCCATTCTTCTAAAGACAGGTCTCTTAGTTCCTCTATTGCTTCCAGGAAGGAGAGGGTCATTTTGGTGATGTGAATACTGACTTTGAGATTGGAGAGCCCCCTATTCCAGGTTTTTAGGTCTTTCCTTAGTCTCTTGAATTTTGCACTGATTGCTTTGGCCTTGTCTGGAGTGTGAACTGGTTGTGCCCAGCTATTACTGACCACTTCCATAAAGTTGCTGTGTTCCATCCAGTAATTCTCAAACCTGAAAATTCTACCTTTCGGAATTTTCGTGGAGATGGAGATGCAACAAGGGATATGATCAGAAGTCTCCATTACCAGAGAGGTGGCCAGAGTATTGGGGAAGTTTGTGGACCAGTGTGGTGACATGAAGAACCAATCTAGCCTTTCTAGCAGAGGAATGAACTGCTTATTTGTCCACGTGAACTTTTTCCCATGTAGGGGAATTTCTAATAGGCCCAATTCACTGATTGCCTCATTGAATAAAATAATCTCAGCCATGTCTGCCCCTGGCTTGTTTCTATCGTCTGGTGATCTAAGCAGATTAAAATCCCCCACTACTAGCCAGTTAATTTCTTCTGGCATTTCAATGTTACTGAACCATTCCAAGAAGAGCCTTTTTCTCTTTGGTGTGCAAGGAGCATACACATTAGTGAGAACCCAATGAACATCATCATGTAAGGAGACAAATTCTACTGACATAGCGAAATCATTGTCAAACACTAGGTCTCCTCTGAAAAGATGATCTTTCCAGGCTACTAGCATACCACCTGAAGCTCCCACCGAGGGCACAAAACAAAACTTATTAAACACTGTTGGGCAGAACTTTCTAAGGTAAAGGGCATCCACATTTTCCCTCTTGGTCTCTTGTAAACAGATAATATCACAATTGGCTTCCAAGATTTTATCAAAGATGGCATTCTATTTCTTACTGGAGTTTACTCCTCTAACATTCCAACAGAGGACTTTCCAAGCTAAATTAGTACTATTTAAATCCATAGAAATAGGGAAAAGAAACTGATACATCTCTCCATCACATGAGAGTGCAAACCACTAGACCACCAGCAGTCCACCAGACCCTTACAGCAAAAGCAAACTACCAAAGGACTGACAAAAACTACTTCTAGAGTCCCTCTATTTCTTGTGCTTCTTGTTCTTGTCATTGGAAACCATGTTCTTGCTTTTGGGAGAAGACGTTCCCCCCTGCTCACTGGCCTTCCAATTGGAGCGACCTTCTTTCCTTTCTTCTTCAAGTCCTCTTCCTGCAGGAGTCCATCAACCACCTTGCAAAAAGAAGAACCCAAGTTTCTGATTACTGAAGTTGAAATGGAAGGTGGTGTAGCATTACAAGCCAAACAGTTCTTATCCACACAGGAAGAAGATTTAAAGCCTTTGTTCAGACTCTGTAGCCGACTGCTTCTCCTTACTTCTGATTCAACAATCACTTTTATGGCTGTTTTGTTTCTTTTCTGGTGTGAGGGTGATGCAGGTGAAGCAATAGACATAACAGGCAATGAGCTTGGTGTGGTCTCTGTGGCTGTGCCTGTGTCGGTTTCACATGTAATGTCTACAGAACTTGGGAAGGTATTGGGAAAGGAAAAAGGAAGGCAGTTTGCCGGTCTTGAGGGAGAGACCCAGAAATTTGATTTCACCAAAGCAGAAGCCCACGAAAAGTGGGAAGGAGAACATAACATTGAGACAAAGAAATTAAACCAGTCATCAGGGATAAAGAATACCTTATCAGCCTTAGGAGAAGGAACAAAGAAATCCGACCAGAGTTTAACTGCTTCCATTCTGTCAGGAGGTGGATAAGGCCCCAAAAGCCTTGACATATAGCTGAGCAGTCCTGGATCTTCTTCAAAAGAATTGACTGTCTGCACTAACCAATCTGTAGCTGTGCTGCAGTGCTATTTGCTGAACATGCTTGTGATTGATCGAAACTTTGTTCGCTCCAGTGAGCAAACCTGCATGAAAACTTGAACGGGGAGCACTGCACCGAAAGAAACCACGATGCTGGCGATAGGACTGACTATCAACACTGATAGCAGCACGAGATGATTCCCCACGCGACTGGTTGCCAGAAGAAACTGCCTGAGCATATGATTTGCGGGCTCCAACTTGAACCCACTGGAAAGCATGCTCCTGATGAAGGGTGGTGGCTCTTCTAACAGCTGCCAGACCATTCGAATGATCTTATGAAGCACTAAGATCGACAAACATTTCTCAGTAATATGTGAAGTGTGAGGTTGACAGATGAATCGCACGATAACGCACCTCACTGGTGCAATACAAATTGCCAACGATGGCCTTCAAGGTGGGCAGCAAGTCCTAGATTGCATGCATGCTAGACAGATAAGAAGGCAGTAACCCTAGCGTACTGTAGTTACAGTTACACCGGTGGAGTACAATGCACCAAGACGTGAGTGTGCATGGCGCCGTGATGATCTGCTAGCCGAGATTGTCGCAGCTGATGATTATCTCCTGGCAGAGAATTAAAGTAGCAGCCAAGGGCACGTAATCGTGCGTAGCCAACCCGTCGAACAATGTGCAATAACTAAGTACTGTCCTTTCTCTCGATTCCCACATGCCTCTCTTTCCCAATGGACCTAGTTGCTCTTTGGGTAACTTCTCACTTTAGGCTGTAGCCGTTTCATGGACAAAAGGCCACACATTCAATATAGTACTGGCTGTTATGTCCTTAGACTCATCTTGTATACTCCTCCCCTTCTAAATTGCAGGGGGTCCTACCTTTTAGATAGGTTTATGTATCGTTCTATGTCTGTGTTTTCTATATGTTTATAGATTAATCAACATCGTCCATGTGACTGGATGGAGAAAATGAGAATAAAAACTATTTACAGCTTGCAACGGAGGGGATACATTGTGACTTAATTATAATGGCTCCACCAACCTTCAGGACCCCGGCCATTGCATGTTCCTTGCACAGACACCAAATATATGCTGTCAATAATATCTTTGGTCTTTGTGCAAGGATAAGCAAGCCACCCTCTGGTATACTATTCATACCTTGCAGAAGCGAGGATGCGGGCGTTCAGGCTCAAGACCAAAGATATGCTGTCAAGAATACATGGCAAATGGTATTTTCAGACTCGTGATTGTAACGCTACTCTAAACTCTCTGTCCTATTCTCATGATGGCTAAAATGGCACCGGCTTCGTTTCTTTCAGGTACTGCGGTCTGGAAATTAGCAACCCACGGTAACGAGAGCAAGATGTTGTAAATCGTGATGTAAGATTGTCAGTTATCCAATAACAAACAAGACATTTTAAGCCCAGAATCAATAAGCTCGTATAATGCAAGACACCTCATCTTGAACAACTTCTTATGTTCTGTAGTAGGGATACGATAAGTCAAAATTGAATGCCTGAAATTGTGAACAAATTTAGGCCCGGTCACTAGGCGCTGGACATTGCTAGATAAGAATTAGAAACTCAGCTCTTGAAATACTGTTTTATTAATTAGAACAATCGTCCCATTTGTTATGTCTAGGTATCGTTGCACTAACTAATAACAAGAGAGAAACAAGAAAACCATGTGTGGACACTATGCCATAGGAAATTTTGAGGCCTTCAGGTAGTCATTGTTCACGCAAGGATAGGGGGTGCTTCATACCCCCAGCCCGCACACTGGATCCACCCCATTGGTGGATGGGAAGCATCAACGATGGTGAATGACAGTGCTGCTATTCCCTGATCGCCCTCGCCAACTCTGTGCAGCATCAATGCCCCTACTGCCATTAACTAATTGAATTTACATGGTTGCCTTTTTCATGCGGGTTGAATTCTCGATGCCTCTCTTTTCTATAGTCTGAGTTATGTAGTGGTTCAAGAGACTAGACTGGTTCTTATATAGAGTGAGGCAGCTATTCTCCATTTTTCTATCGACACTTGCAAACCTTGGCATTCTCAATTTTTCTTTTCAACTCAAACAATGCAATCATGAGACGAGACCGGTTCTTATATAGACCAGAGTGAGCTTGCTAGCTTGCATGAGCTTACTAGAGAAAGGTCCACTATACCCCTCACAAAGAAAGTATTTTCAGTTTTTATTGTGACTGAGATTTTACAGTGGTTGGAAAGGTATCAACCGGTACTAGACGGTACCACTATTTTTTTTAAAGCCTTTATGCCCTCTGTGGAATTAAAAAATAAAAATATGGTATCGGTCCGACCATTTTTTGGTACCGGGCCCTCCTATTTGGTATCGTTTGGTACCGGTACCGTGGTACCGCCTATTTCTAAACCGTTAGATCTCCTTTGATAGACCTGAGATGTTTCACCAGAAATGTTTGATTTTTTCCAATATTTAAACATGCTATATTATTACTAGATAAAATGTTCAAGGAAAATAGATTAACATATAATTTATTACAATCTATTGGTCAACTCGTACTCAATTGTCCAAGTGGATCAAGTACCATGAATACTCATCCGCCTCAAGATACAACAACATATTCAGTTTTGTCCCAATCTATAAAAAACTAGATAATTCATACTTACGACACAATATATTTTTATGCATATCTCTTTAGTTTCATAAATAATAGTTTTCATCTTTATCATGATGATCAAATAAGTATAATGGGAGAATATACTTCATTGTAAATCTAATAATAATTGGTATTTGGTAGCATAGGTTGACACTTCTTTATTTAAATTCTGTAAAATTTGTGGTGGTTTGACTTAGGATATGCCAGATTTTATTCCATCGTGGACGGAGAGAGTAATTTATATTAAAAGTAGATTCACAGTTTTTAACGACAAAATTATAATTTGTAATATTAAATATGAAGCTTGTTATTTTATCGTTAAATTTTGTGAATAAAGATAAGAGAGGCGTTAGGCAGGCCATATTTTTCGTTTGAGCGCTTGTCTTGTCACTATTGCCACCCATTTAGATGCAGCATTGAGGTGCCCACTGCTGGACGTGAAGGACGCCCGACGATCGTGGAAGGCGGTCAGACTCCTTTTGAAATTAGAGGAGACAGACAATTGTTGGGGGGTGGAGGCCATCATGGCAGGGGAACTAAATACCAACATATTGATATGGTTAAATCGGGCAGTCGCTAATATCTGCACGTAGGAAGAGATCAGGATCAAGACTTGGGAGTATGATGTACTGTATCTGTGTGTGGTTACTGCTAGGTCATGCCGCCAGGACTCTTCCTCTTGGTCCTCCGCCTGCCCTCGATCGTCCAACCATCAATGTTGCGTGAAGAAAATAAATTCTGTCACAATGATCGACCGAATCGTCTTCACAAGGACGATGATATGATTATTGATGAAATAAACATCTGCATATAGAATCAGCTTCGTTCGTGCGCCACACGTTGATAGCTTTTTTTTTTCATTAGCACATTATCTTGCAACACCGATAGTTGCCTTGTTGGTTACTGAATAACCAACTTTTTCTTTGCTTTCTATACTGATGCAAACCCAATAAATCCACATGCATGATCAATGTAACAAATCTCTCAGCCAATCTCTCTCTCTCTCTCTCTAAAGATCAACAGAGGCAAAAACTATACGCACCGTCACACCGTCCATCATTTAAATTCTGCCAACCATGCCGTAACTTTATAAAATCGTTTTGTACCAGCTACTAGTATTTATCATCATCAGTGTGCCAGCCACAAACACACACATCTTTCTGGCCGCGCACACACTCCTAGCACTTGCGGTCTGTTCTTTCTGTATTTCTCCATCTGCGTGCAATATATGCATTCGTCCTCCCAACAGGCTATCGAGCTACAAGCACGCTATTATACACATCATGTGCACGACGCCCACTTGAGCCTGGGTGGCATTAGGAAGTCATATGTGACATGTTGCTAACCTGATCGAAGAGCATAGCAAAGCTTGCAAGTCAAATATGCCTGAGGCTCTGTTGGGTAATGCCGAGGTTTGGCGCTGCCGACCAGATGGTGTCCGGGATTCGACCATTCCTTTTGTGCTCGACGAGACGGTCACACCTCAGATACGCCGAATGCGCCGGAGAAGGATGAGATCACCACTTCTTCCCATGATCGATGATGCGGGAAGCCCTTCACCTTTGGATTAACTGGCTAACATGCGCATTATGAAATAAAGTCGTTTTGGTATGAGTTAAACTGCATTGTCTCCGGCAAGAATATTCAACAGCGTGCACAGCATCATCATGGTGAGCAAGGCGTGGATCTGCAGGGATCTAGCGAGTGCGCACTATATCGGGCTGAGTATATGTAGTAAACTATGAGCTCTAGTCGATTAATCGCTGTGTACTGACCAATAATTTCTGTGGTGGATGTCTATTAGTATGTCAATATTGTGCAAAGCACAGACTATTCGTGAAACATAAAGGGAGATTGGTATTTATACCCTATTAGAAACTCCAATTGTGTTTTTACCCTTATTTTTAAAACTTTGTGATTTTGCCCCTATATTTTGAAAATAAAGACTCGGTTTACCTCTATTTCTAACCTTGTTAGGTAAATCTGGTCTAAACAATTTAAAATTAATAGAAAAACCTTTCGAAATAGGGGGATAGACTAGAATGTTTTTTATCCTTTCACCCAAAACCCACTGGTAAAAACGTTGGCGTGGTATGGCCTAGGCGAGCCGCGAAATGGGGCGACCCAGCGGCGGCGGTATAGTTGCCTGGGCACGACCTGGCAGTGGCAAATCGAATATGGGTATTATCACAATCCATTAAAAAAATAGAGGCAAAATCGTAAAGGCATGATGTTTTTTTGGCATCGGAATTGATATTGTCAAGAAAAATTAACTAAATAGGGGTAAACTGTATCTTCGATTTGAAAACGTAGGGTTAAATTCACAAATTTAAAAAAATGAGGGCAAAATCACCATTAGACACCAAAATGAGGGTATAAATGCTAGAGACCGAAACATAAATGTTAGAAATCCTTGTTAAATTAAATTTCTTACCCAGAAATTGCTATAATTCAATATCTATCATATATTCATACTTTAATAGAACATGTGTATATATTCATATTTTTTTATCTTATTTGTATATACTCATAAGAAGTGGGGATAGCTTCAAAAGAGGTTATGATACTTACAAATAATCACTTATTGATAAATTTGATATTGAGTAGATTTATTAACCTAAAATTGAGTTAAGGTTTTTATCCTCCGTTTAAATTATTGAGCTCCTCAAAAATATGCTCCTTTAGGCTGAGTTAATAAACTAACGTTTGAACCTTTTTTATTTATCAATGCATTTCTTATGCATTTTCAATTTACTAAGGCAATATTTATTATGATTTAAACCCAAAATTACAGAAATATTTTAGTGGTAAAAGAAAGTTGCGACCCTCTAATTTCTTAGGAGAACTTAAGTCCAAATTAATTACTAGTTTTGGGACAATGTTTCATTATTAATGTACTAGCTCCTAGTACATTGCTAATTACACACCGCATATGTAGTTGTGATATATAGCAATATATAAGCCAGGGCTCCGCCTTCGCCTCACCTCCATAAATTATCTACACATTCACACATCGGATCGTTATAGCTTACAAAGTCTGTGAGCCGATATTTATGGGATTAACAAGAAAACAGCAGGGTGTGGCTCGATTAGGATTGGGTGGAATTGGGAAGAGATATTGTGCAACCAAGGTAGCTTTGTGAGCAAAGCCGTGCTAGCGAGGATCGGCGCTTGAGATGAAAGGAGGCACTCAGCGACTGCATCACACGTGTGCCACCAGTTCTGTTCCGATCCTGAGGTGGCCGACTGCACCGATGAGAGTTGCTGGTGGGGTTGCCTTAGCAATACCACGCGTCTTTCACATTTTCAGTACGTACGTGTGTGAGGTTGTTACCAAGTCATCGTGCCGCCAGACCTCTTGGATGCTGCCGGTTGTCGTCTGCCCTCGATCCACTGTACGTTCAACCATCAACGTCGCAGACGGTCGTCTTCATGCTTAAATAATAGAAGTATGGTTCTGCATGTTCCTAGATGCGTGCTCCATCGAATCGTCTTCACAGGGTGGTGTCGATGATGTCGTAGCCAGGGTTTAACTTTTTCGTTTTGCTGTAGCGGAATTTCATTTTTGACGAAAAATTTTGACTTTTATAGTTTTGAGTTTTGAACCGAACGAAATAAGATTCCGGAACGGAAAGCACTTCCCGGAGAGCACCGGTAATGGAAAAAAAGTCCGGCTTTTCGGAAATTCCGAACGAAAAGTCGAACCGTGGTCGTAGGTAGGGAGGGCCCCATCGGATTCAAGGAACAAAATTAAAAACGAAATAAAGCGCTAGCAATTTGTGAGTACTTTTAGTATATTGAAACCCATAAATGCAAAATGTTTCATCAACTTTGTCTTTTTATTTCTCACCTCATTTTATACCCATACCCACTCGTTATTTTCCTTTTCTTGGTTTTAATGATAAAGGAATGACGCCAATCAATTAGGTATCATTCCTTTTAATTCTATTTTCTTTTTTCTCCTTCCTATTATCTGCTTGATCATCTCACAATATGTGCGTATTGTACGTACATGTATGCTAGTAGTAATAAAGCGGATCCAAAAGGTAGGTAATCCCCACCTGGCCTGTGCCTTGCTCCGCTCCCCTCGTCTCTGGCTGTTCTCTGGCTACTTGACGCCGTGTTAGGAGACCAACCTCGCTACCTCCATTGTATAGTCTACACTATTAAAAAATGAGTTTTTTAAAAAAATCTTTTTTACCTAGAAAGACATAGGTATACCCTTCACGCTGGCCCCACTGTGCAGTTTCAAAAAGGTTGGAAAGGGATGGAAAGGCCCAAAAACCATAGATGCAAAATGTTTCATCCACCTTTTCTTTTTATTTCTCACATCATTTTATACACATACCCACGTGTTACTTTCCTTCTCTTGGTTTTAATGAGAAAGGAATGACGTCAATCAATCACGTCTCCTTCCTTAAATTCTATTTTCTTTTTCTCTTTCCTATTGCCTATTTTATCATCTCACAACACGTGCGTGTTGCACGTATATCTATGCTAGTATTGAAAGTATATGAGTTATTCCAATGCCATATTTAGACAACAACATAAGAAAAATGATCATCATAATCAAGTATATCCCGAATCACCCCTAAACCTCCGGATAAGCTTGCCACAGTGCTACCTAATAACTGTCCAACATGCTCAATTGAATTAGAGCACCTCGTGACATGGCTTGTAAAGAAAGAAAATCACAACCCATAAACCCAATTGATTCCTTGGGGAGTCTTGGACCAAGGAAAATCAGGGACCCATAAGCTAGCCAGGAATAAAAATTCCTTTTTCTAAAAAAACATTCATTTTTTTTAGGAACACTGTACAAACGCTGACGCTTATACATGCACGCACATTCACCCTTATGAACATACCTATGCACATCCTACCCTATGAGCACCTCTAAAAAACTGGACCGGCATTGAAAAGTCTTGTCGCCTCCCATTCACCAATATCGATTCTTTCCTCCCCAGCAATGTGTGTGTTTCGAAGATACGGCTCGAGTGGTTTGCTTTGTTGGCGTATTTGACAGGAGTGCCATGCTCACACCTATGGTGCTTGTACACTATAGTTAAATAAACGAGTAATATTACGCTGGAGCATATTTTATCGACCATGACCAACTATTGGGTATTTTAGTAATGGAGTTAAATTTGTCGCTCTTAATTGAGGCCAGCGGCAGAGGGCAGTTTTACAGCTGTCACTCTTAATTGAGGCCAACGGCAGAGCGCAGTTTTACAGTAGTTCACTCTCCATGAACGTTACAGGAGCAACTCATGATCAACGGCAATCTCTCCTGCATAGAACTCGTTGCGTATTCGATGTACAGTTCTCCATGTTAGCATGATAAGCCTTGGTTCTGTTAGTTAGTTAGTTACTTAGTCCATGCATTTCGTTTCTGTTCTGCATGCGCATGAGCACCGAGTTGTGGTCGCCGTGCGGATAGGAGTCATGGCGAGATTAGCTCGTGCATGCCTGAGCTCGCGGAGTTGAGAGCGTCGCGCGGACGTGGGGATGGACACGTTCAGAGCACGTCGCGGGGATCTCTCTGCCGATGCTCTCCATTTTACCTTCTTTGTACTGCACAATAAAAGAGAGTGGAATATACAGAAAACGCTGCAGCTAGTACGCAGCACCAAAAAACCCCAGTGTCCACTTTGTTCGCGTGCGTTCATAGTTCATCGGCTACCACCGGCGCAAGTCGCCGGCCAGCCGGCCAAGCCTAACAATTGGCATCAGAGCCGACGTCAGCACCGAGGGACCTGTGCGTCATGTCTGCCAAGCAGCCCAGCCGCTCGCCGCACCAGACGCCGCCCCGGAGGTCGCCGCAGCGGTCCCCAACGCCGCCAACGCGACGCCGCGGCGGACGGTCGCCATCCCGGCGGCCAAGGCGAGGGTGCGTGGTAGAGCGGATCGTGGAGAAAGTCGCGCCGGCGGGACCGGCGAACTACCCCACCCTCACCAAGACCAACTACAACGATTGGTCACTGCTCATGAAGATCAAGCTGGAGGCGAGGCATCTCTGGGACGCCATCGAAACGGGCGACGTCGAGTTCCACGTCGACCGCATGGCACTGGATGCCATCTGCAGCGCCGTGCCCCCGGAGATGATTTCCTCACTCGCCACCAAGGGGTCGGCCAAGCAGGCATGGGAAAGCATCAAGACCATGCGCATTGGCGATGATCGCGTTCGGAAGACGACGGCACAGAAGCTCCGACGCGAGTACGAGCAACTCGCCTTCCGTGACGGAGAAGCGGTGGAGGACTTCGCCGTGCGACTCACGGGCATCGTCAACCAGCTCGCCACGCTCGGTGATCCCGAGCCCGACTCCAAGGTGGTGGAGAAGTACCTCCGCATCGCGCGGGCCAAGTACAAGCAGCTCGTACTCTCCATGGAGACGCTCCTCGACATCTCCACCCTCACCGTGGAGGAGGTGACTGGGCGCCTCAAGGCTGCAGAGGACGACGACGCCAACTCGCCACCCCCTAAATCCGTCACCATCGGCGGTAAGCTCTATTTCACAGAGGAACACTGGCTCGAACGCAAGAAGAAAAAGGAGCAGGACTCCTCTCGCGGCACCACCGGCTCCAGCAACCGCGGCAAGCGCCGTGGTGGAAGCAAGTCCCGCTCCCAGGACTCCCCGAAGTCCAATGGCGGCGAGAGCTCCAACGCCGGCAAGACCCGCAACACCGACAAATGCAAGTACTGCGGCAAGATTGGCCACTGGGCCAAGGAGTGCAAGAGCAGGCTCCGTGATGAGGCCAAGGGTCAAGCCCACGCGGCCCAAGACGATGAACCTACACTGCTACTCGTCCAGGGCCACGTCAAGCTGGATCAGTCCGCGCCGCCATCGTCGTCACTGATCTCCTGCGTCTCCCCCACGCCGAACTACGATGAGCTTCCCCGCCGGTCCCCAATCGAGCTTGTGGAGGCCAAGGTTTTTGCTACGTTCGACGACAAGGAGGTGAACCCGACTCGCTGGATCCTCGACACAGGAGCAACAAACCACATGACGGGATCAAGGGCGGCCTTCTCCGACCTCGACACCGGCGTCACTGGGACTGTGCGCTTCGGGAACGGCTCCGTCATCAAGATTGAGGGCTGCGGCACCATCCTGTTCCAGTGCAAGAATGGAGAACATCGCGCCCTCTCCAACGCCTACTACATCCCCGGCCTCACCGCCAACATCATCAGCGTCGGCCAACTTGATGAAATTGGCTTCCAGATCCTGGTGGAGAAGGGCGTGATGCGTGTGCGGGATGAGGAGCGGCGACTACTCGCTAAGATCTACCGCAGCGCGGGCCGGCTCTACGTGCTTGACATCGACATCGCACGGCCGGTCTGTCTTGCTGCCCACGCTGGAGAAGACGCCTGGCGCTGGCACGCCAGGTTCGGGCACATCAACTTCACAGCGCTGCGCAAGATGGGGCGAGAGGGAATGGTGCGGGGAATGCCCGTGCTGTCCCAGGTGGAACAAGTCTGTGAGGCTTGTCTGGCCGGCAAGCACAGGCGAACGCCGTTCCCGCAACAAGCAGCGACACGCGCTACTAGGCCGCTCGAGCTGCTCCACGGGGACCTCTGCGGCCCCATCTCTCCAGCAACCCCAAGTGGCAACCGCTACTTCCTGCTGCTCGTCGACGACTACTCAAGATACATGTGGCTGGTACTTCTCCCCTCCAAGGAAGGCGCCGCCGACGCGATCAAGCGTGTCCAGGCGGCGGCGGAACGCAAGAGTGGGAAGACGCTCCTCACCCTGCGCACCGACCGCGGTGGGGAGTTCACGGCGGCGAGGCTTGCCGAGTACTGCGCCGAGCTGGGTGTTCACCGCGAGCTCACGGCTCCGTACTCCCCTCAGCAAAATGGAGTCGTCGAAAGGCGAAACCAAACGATCGTCGGCACGGCACGCAGCATGCTCAAGGCGAAAGCACTCCCCGGCAAGTTCTGGGGGGAGGCGGTCACCACGGCCACCTACCTGCTGAACCGAGCCACGACGAAAGGCACGAAGAACAGCCGGACCCCGTACGAGCTATGGACAGAGAGCACGCCGTCCGTTCACCACCTGCGGACCTTCGGCTGCGTCGCGCACATCAAGAACACGGCCCCTAATCTCAAGAAGCTCGACGACCGCAGTGAGCCCATGATTTTCGTCGGCTATGAACCCGGGTCCAAGGCGTACCACGTCTACGACCCCTCGACGGCACGCGTCCACGTGAGCCGCGATGTCGTGTTTGATGAGCAGGCGCAGTGGAACTGGAGCGGGGACCCAACAATGGGCGACACCAGCGATTTCGTCATCGAGTGCATGGCGGGGGACTTGCCCACTACGGTGACCGCGCCTCTACACCGAGCTTCGGGGGAGTCTGCGACGCCCTCGTCCGCCTCGCCAACCCCGCAGCAGCAGCACAGCGATCATGCCCGGGGACCATCATCGCCTGGATCGCCCGGGACCACACAAGGTTGGGAGGCGGGGCCATCTATGGCAGCACCAAATCAAGCTCCACCGGTCGAGTACGCCTCGCCACCGCTCGACGCCAACGAGGCCCTGGACGCGGAGCACGATGACGCACCGCTCCGGCTTCGCACCCTCGACAACGTCCTCGGGCCAGTGCAGGTCCCTGGACTAGCGCACCGCGACACCAACGAGGATCTCCTGCTGGCCTGCACCGACGAGCCCGCCACGTTTGAGCAAGCCCAGGCTCACGAGCACTGGAGGACAGCCATGATTGACGAGATCACCTCGATCGAGTCGAATGGCACCTGGGAACTCGTCGACCCGCCGTCACGCCAACGCCCTATCGGCCTCAAGTGGGTGTACAAGGCAAAGAAGGACGCCGCCGGCAACATCACCAAGTACAAGGCACGTCTGGTGGCCAAAGGGTACGTGCAGAGACAAGGCATCGACTACGACGAAGTCTTTGCACCCGTGGCGCGCCTCGAGTCGGTCAGGTTGCTCCTGGCACTCGCTGCAACTGAAGGGTGGCCGGTGCACCACATGGACGTCAAGTCCGCCTTCCTCAACGGAGTGCTACGTGAGGAGGTCTACGTCGAGCAACCTCTGGGCTTCATCGTTGCCGGCAAGGAGCAGAAGGTCCTGCGCCTCGTCAAGGCGCTGTACGGACTTCGCCAAGCGCCCTGTGCCTGGTACGCCAAGCTTGACGCCTCCCTGGCAACTCTTGGGTTCCAGCGCAGCACCTCCGAACACGCAGTGTACACTCGAGGTAAAGGCGCACAGAGGCTGATCGTTGGCGTCTACGTCGACGACCTTGTGATCACCGGCGGAGACGCAATCGAGCTCAAGCAGTTCAAGGAGGAGATGAAGGACACCTTCCAAATGAGTGATCTGGGCCTCCTCCAATACTACCTCGGCCTGGAGGTGAATCAAAGCAACTCAGGCATCACCATCAGCCAAGGTGCATACGCCAAGAAGATCCTGGAGGTTGCAGGTCTGATGGGTTGCAATGCCAGCGCCACTCCAATGGAGACACGCCCCAAACTCAGTAAGTTCAGCACAGCCCCAGCTATTGATGCTACTGAGTATAGGAAGATTGTTGGGGCATTACGCTATCTGGTGAACACAAGACCGGATTTGGCGTTTTCAGTGGGCCTTGTGTCCAGGTTTATGGAGAAGCCCACCACCGAGCACATGGCGGCCGTCAAACGAGTGCTGAGATACGTTGCAGGCACATTGCATTTCGGCTGCCACTATCAAAGGAAGAAGGGAGCCGCCAACCTCCTTGGTTTCAGCGACAGTGATCATGCAGGGGACCTTGACGGTCGCAAAAGCACCAGTGGAGTTCTGTTCTTCCTCAACAACAACTTAATCACCTGGCAGTCTCAGAAGCAGAAAGTGGTGGCCCTTTCAAGCTGTGAAGCAGAATACATCGCAGCTTCGACGGCTTCCTGTCAGGGAGTTTGGCTGGCGCGCCTCCTTGCAGAACTGAAGGGAGAGGAGATCAGCGCAGCCACACTGAAAATCGACAACCAGTCTGCAATTGAGCTGAGCAAGAACCCTGTGTTCCACGATCGAAGCAAACATATAGACACCAGATATCACTTCATCAGGGAGTGCATCGAGGAGGACAGGGTGAAGGTCGAGCCAGTCGACACCAAGAATCAGCTGGCAGACATCCTGACAAAGCCTCTTGGACGTGATCAGTTCGTATTGCTCCGCACCAAGCTAGGCATCATCAACGTCAGGCAAGAGAACAAGGCTTAGGGGGAGAAATGTTAGCATGATAAGCCTTGGTTCTGTTAGTTAGTTAGTTACTTAGTCCATGCATTTCGTTTCTGTTCTGCATGCGCATGAGCACCGAGTTGTGGTCCCCGTGCGGATAGGAGTCATGGTGAGATTAGCTCGTGCATGCCTGAGCTCGCGGAGTTGAGCGCGTCGCGCGGACGTGGGGATGGACACGTTCAGAGCACGTCGCGGGGATCTCTCTGCCGATGCTCTCCATTTTACCTTCTTTGTACTGCACAATAAAAGAGAGTGGAATATACAGAAAACGCTGCAGCTAGTACGCAGCACCAAAAAACCCCAGTGTCCACTTTGTTCGCGTGCGTTCATAGTTCATCGGCTACCACCGGCGCAAGTCGCCGGCCAGCCGGCCAAGCCTAACACTCCATCCCTTACCGCCGGGCCGGATCAAGTACCTAAGTATTCATGAGATCTAAATGATAGTCGATCTGGCACCAGATCGAACCACCGGCGGGGCAGCTTGGATCCAATTGAACTGAGAAGCAGCGAAACTGCGGGAAGGTGAGGGATCAGCGACAAACAGCTAGAAGCAGTGGATCACACGCCATCAGCGGCAGCGGCGGTGGCGCAACAGGAGGGAACCCAACGAGCATGTGCGGGGACGACGGCAGGAAATGGGGCGTGTGCGGGGTTGGCACGGATCTGCGGGGACGCCGGCCAGAGCCGGGGCCGGCGTGGAGGAGCGAGGCCGGCGATGGGAGGAGCGGTGCTGGCGTCGGAGAGCAGGGACGGAGACCGGAAGCGTTCCGAGCGAGACCGAGACAGGCCATCAGCGTTCCATTGAGAAGAAAACTTTGGTACAGACCTCAGTATCCAATACTCCAAAAATACTGTGATTTTAGCAAAACCATAGTTTTCAAAACTGTGTTTTCTAAGAATGAACTAAACACATTTTTGATCAAATACTACAGTATTATTCAATACCATGGTATTGTCTAAAAACTGTAAAAATACTGCACATCCAAAGAAGCCCTTAGCGATATGGGTATGTACGCGTTCCTTGTTAATTCGCTCAACGCTGCAAAGTCACAGCCCCTGCAGAAAAAAAAAAAATCCCATTTTTCATCCCATTTTCCAAGTACCATCACGTTTCATTTATGCAGTATTGTGTGTGCCCTGAGTAACAGTCGTCTGATCCAACCCATCTTCTAAATAATCAAGCAAAGACACGGCATCGACACGGCCATGGCCTGGTTTGATGTCCGTCCAGATAAACTAATGCGCACTCTAATCACCAAGGGGCAAGGCCACACCAATACAGGGGCAGACGACGATTCAGGGCGTGGTGGCGTTTGAAATCCCTGTCTGCCCTCCAGAGCTGTAGTAGTCTCAAGACACAAGTATTTTCAAACATGTACACTGATTGCTGGAGACAAGAAGGAAGCGCTGCCATGCCTTTCCAATTGGAGAACTCCGATGCTCATCCGAAGGTCCGCCATTGCAATAATACGACCGGTGCAAATTCTCGGAGCCTCCTATTCCCATTGCACAGCAAATGGCAAGCAGTTCAGTTACTCATCAGCCTAATCAATCCACTCCTCTCTCGCTCTTTAGTTTCTCCTGCTATGGTCTTTGTGTCAAATTAAGAGATGGGCTCGGGCTGGTTCCTTGTTGGCCTACCCATGAATCGAATGGCCATGCTCACACACCTACAATGGTTGCACACTATAGTTTAATAATACCAATCATTGGATCTATTATACTTCCTCCGGTTTTCAAATACTTGATGTTTAAGGGGTTTTCATTTTGGATGCAAATACTTGATATTGTAGCATGTGAAGTAGGGGTTTTCATTTTGAATGCAAATACTTGATGTTGTAGCATGTGAAGTTTATTTTATACTAATATACCCCTAGTCTACTTATATTTCCCATGCATGCATGCACTCCCAACAAAAAAAAATGGCAAAAAAAGGTTCCTGCAGGGACTCGATGTGTGGTGTAACCAATTTTGGGAGCTGCGCCAAACCAGCTGGGCTACTCTCCTCTTGTGTTTCGTATGGAACCACAACCTATTTATTAAGGGTACTATAGAAAAAACAGCCATATTTAATTGCTCCTTAGTATGTGAGATTATGTCCAAAACATCAAGTATTTGAAGATTGGAGGGATTATTTGCTAAAAAATTACACATCACGTCATTATAAAAGACAATTAAAATAAACCCCTAAATTTGTTACGAAAGATAAACTAAAGTAGCACTTCAATTCGCATATAAATTACCCATGGTGTCATTAAAGATAAACTAAAATAACACTTTAAATTCGCATAAACATTACCCATTATACCATTATAAAAACAATTAAAATAACCTCTAGATTTACATATAAATTATTTAATTGCCATTACGAAAGATGAATTACAATGACTCCCGAAATAAAATATAAATTATCCATCATAATATTGTGAAAGATGAATTAAAATAAACTCTAAATTTAAACATAAATTAGCATTATGAAAAATAAATTAAAGTATCCCTAAATTTACATATAAATTACCATTGTGCCATTACAAAATAAAAGTTTTAATTAGATAAAAATATGTTCGAATAATATAATATTTATGTAGATAAATAAGATAAAAATATGTATATATAAAACATTATATTAAAATATGAAAATAAAATAGATATTGAATAATAGTAATTTTAATTTTTTTGATGAACCAATAGTAATTTTAATTAATTATGGGTCTTATATTTCTATGCAAATTCATAACATTTATGCGTCGTAGTAGTCGATGCTTTGCATGGGGTTGACGTATGAGTAGCCAAGAATAATCACCTATGACATCCCATCTTGTGTTAAACAACAATTCGTCACTTGCACATAGGTATCCTAGGACGTTAGTCGTTTAACCTGGTTTGTGAATCAATTGCGTGCTATAATAAGCTGTGATACAATTCAGGTACACATGGATCATTATTAGTGTATTACAGGCCAAAGAGTGAATTGCATGCTAAGTCGCTAAACTTATTCCGCAGTACCATTTTGATCCATAGAGTCTGAAAGTGATCATCTGGGTCATTTAGCTTTTCAAAGTGATCATCTAGGTCCATCAACTTTACATTATTAGTTGATTGAGGTCCAATTGTGGACCTAGATCGATTTACACTAGAAAGAACCACTTGAAAAGTTAATGGACCTAAATGATCGCTTTAGAATTTTATGGACCTACCGCGGGATAAGTTTAAGGACCTGTCATGCAATTCCCTCTAAAAGAAACTTACGATGCGTCTTTAAAATTTCGAAATAGGGAAAATAGACTTGAATGCCACTTACCCTTTCACCCACAATCCATTGGAGTTCCACCGGTAAAAAACCAGGGCACAATGTGGCATGGGTGTGACGCGGATGGGGAGAGCCGACAGCGGTACCTCACACTCAGTCAAACTGAGCCACCGCTGCCGGCGCGAATAGTGGTATTATTACAATCCATTACAAAAAAAAGGAGCAAAATTGTCTGGGTATGATGCTTGTTGGCCTACTCGATGAATCGAATGGCCGTGCTCGCACACCTAAAATGTTTGCAGACACTGTAGCTAAATACGTATGTGTGTGTGCACTTGAGCATATTCAATTCACCAACCATCTTAAATTATTTACGTGTTTGAGTACGGTTTCTTTTAAGGGATTCCCCAACGGGTGTCTATGCCCCTAGCAAATTGGAGTTTTCATCCGACAGCATGGAGGAGAGAAGTACGGCCACCAGGGAGGAGAGAATTGCTAATCTATTTCTTGCCCCCTTAAAATACGTGAGGAGAGTTTGTGGGTCCATATATATCAGTGAGAGAATAAAAGATAGGATTGGAGTTTCTTATTGCTGCTTGGCCGCCGCGAGCTGCTTATCCCCCACCGCTAGCTAGAATACCAAGAAGGCGGCAGCATACTGTTGTGGCCTGTGTGATGGGATTGGAGATGGAGGGGAGAGAACGAAGAACATATGAGACTTGACTTGTGGGCACTGTGCCCACTGAGGTGGCGCTATCATGTGTGCATTGCCATGGCAAAACCACTCTCCAAAACTGCATTGGGGTGATTTGTCCGTTTTTCTCAGGTTGGGGTGCTAAACATCTATTTTTTTTGCCGTGTTGGGGCCATTATGTTTAAGTATACTACCTAGAACCGAGTAGTTACTGTTCTTAGAACCGAGTGCGATAGACGCCATCTCGGTCCTTGAGTTAGAAAGCCATTTGTTAGTTCCAAACCATGAACTGGGCTACATAGAATTGCAGCAATTAGTACATGTGTATCTCTCTTATACCACATCGAGATCATATATAAGATGCAAATCATGAGGCCAAACATTACATAGGAGCAACAAACACAGAATGTGGATCATAGCTAGGATGCATAGTCCCGTGCCAAAATCCACATGTTATTTTACAAATATGAGAAAAATTATTTGTTCTTAAAATCATGGCATAAACGAGCTCTACCGTAGATAATTAGACATTGTCATGCCGCCAGTAGCAATAAAGTCTACCATAGTCTTCCACATAAACACTAGTTTATTCAATAGCATTTTATTTTCTGGTGGCATCTCTTCTGATGTTGCATTTTGTATAACTAGATGGATATACAAAATTGTCACCATCCATTATACCTGCACAAAACCAATTGAAACAATGTCAGATATGTTGAGTTCGGCAAACTAGAATATATTGAGGTAATGTGCTTTTGTGGTTAATTATTTTAATATTTAGAAGGAGAATAATGATAAATTCACAGATGTTTGCATGAATGAACTTAAGAGTTCATTACTGTTATTATTAATCTCAAGATCAAAATTCAATATCACCAAAAACTATCAAAACAACCATATACTGATCCAGTGAGGTGTACTTACCATTCATGCAGTTTCCTGCATATAGAATACATGAATATCAAGTGCATATATGACTTCATTGCCACCAACGACGGACCTTGAGAACTTGATCGTTCCATGGGCATTAGTAAACACTCCAGTCCCTCCAACAATGGACCACTGGCCACTTTCACTGGCATAAATCCCAAGCACCTGAAGAGTAGACCCCGCAAACCTGTTTCATCAATTCATCCACACAAATGTCAAGTACGATGTGTATATAAGGATAAGCCTTAAATGAAGCTTAGTGAAAGAAAAAAAACACTAGGGCTAAAGTTGATAGAAATGATATGTTAGTACCACATAATTACGACCCTTCATGGCATTTTTGTGCCATCCTCAGCAAAAAATAATAGTTATGTTTAACAAAATTGTTAGATAAAATTCTTAAATTACCCATTTTGAGTATGCAACAGTGTATCCAAAACATATATGGCGGATGAACTTCGCTTTAATATTGTGTTGTGTTGTTTGAATCAATTGTTCCAAGGGACCAATTTCACGTCAAAAAAGTTATAACTATCTAAACATGTTACTTCTGTCTCACACGCACTCAAATGCCATTTTTGATGTGCATGAAACTGCCCATTGGGACTAGCCTTAGTGATGTGTTCTATATCACTACACTGCTATGTGAATTTTTTGGTAACTACTGTTGTGCCATTCATAAATCAAGCTCTGTGTTCCAGAGATAAAATATTGTCATATGGTTACACCAAATTATAGTATGTCGTATTTCAACAATTTCCTACAATGTTGCGACAATGGAACGACACTACAGGAGATGAAGGAAATGAACTTTCAGAAGACAAAACATTTTCCATGTAGGGGCGTTTCTGTCTTTACTGAATAAAGAAATTGTGTTAGGCATGTGTTGCATATTACGAGGGTCGAGCCACTATTTTCGATGCTGCAGAAGAATGTTAATGTGAGGTTACTGAAGAATTCAAATAACAACTCAATTTCTCTCAAGATCTAATAGAAATAGGTCTCTGTAAGAAATGGGATAAAAGATATCGTAATTACTTGAATGTACAGATAAAATCTTACCAATCATCCTGTAACACGAAGATGTGTGAAAAATACCAGCTATTTATGGTCTGACTTGCTTGGATGTGGTAGCCTTGTGCACGTCCAATAATCTTTTGGTTTGGATCAGTTCCCATAGTTAGAAACCAATCATCAACGTATGTCTGGCCAAACCCAACAGGTGGCCCTCCGGTTATAACAGCTACTTCGTTTGGATTTGGGACATTTGGCCAGGCAGGGAGCTGGTGCAAATTCATGTGCAAGAGAGTCTCGTTTTCCTTGGGGCAGTTGCATGGACACAGTGACGGCAGAGGTACCTGGATGGATGGCTGAGTATTGTAATCTGTCGAGCTTGCCATACCCAGGACTGACAGCAGCAAGATTAATAGAAACAGAAAGCTTGAGGAGCTAGGGGCTGTAGCCATGAAAAATGGTTGCTGATACATAGTGCAAGGGATCGATAGATGGAACTAGTGGGCAGTAGAGATGTTGTGTTTCTTTGTGTGGTAGCCGTGTGTGGTGATTAAATCAGAGACTGGCGTGGTATTTATAGAACGTATGGGTGAGAGAATCAATTGATAGGTACAGGAGCAAACGATAATTTATTCTTCCTTCCCTGTTAAGTACCGTTAACGTATTATTAAACAAGAGACTGGCTAGCTAGTCCTTGATAGTAAGTTAATATATGTGTGGGTGTATATTATATGTGTAGCACGAATTCTTACATACACAGTAGGTATTTGTAAATTTTCACACTGTTAGTTACCTGATGTACTCAGGCACATATTGTCATCCATACAGGCATGTAGCCGCCGGGCAAGCACAATTTTTTCCATGTGAATACCCCTGTGCGTAGATCCTCACTCCTTATTACACACTATAGGAATCTGGCAAATTTCCGTTAGCTAAAAATTGACGGAAATAAGCACGGCTTATTTCTATCAATTCCTGACCGACGCAATAAGATGTTGAAAGTTACGATAACTTACATTGGCCGCAGCTGAAAATAAGTAACTTCCGTTGGGCAAAGAAAACCGACAAAAGTTATAGTGACTTCCGTCGGTGCTCCAGTTTAACAGATGAAAGTGGGCAACAATAATTTTTTGTTGGTCTAGCAGGTCGGGGAAAGTGAGCGAGGCCACAACATTCATTGGCCTTGGACGCCAATGAAAGTTATTTTGGTCAACTTTTGTTGGCCTTCATGCAGCCGACGAAAATTGACATATTTCGAGGGGAGAAAAACCGTTTATATTCTATTATATATTTTTTCACATATTTATTCATTCAAATTCCTAGATTATACATAATATGTTCCTGCACATATATCAATGACTCAAATCCACAAATCACACACAAACAAACATATATCATTCAAAACAATCCAAACCATTCATTCACATAAAATAATTGTCTCTAAGTCACAAACACCACAAGTCCACAAACATGTCAAGTCCAAGAGTTCAATAGTGCACATGTCATTATAGGAAGTTTAAATCAACTATCACAGTACACATCAATACCATCTCCATTACATCATGCGAGGCTCATTTGAGTTGTGCCACTACCTAGGAAAGCAAATAGGTTCTCAAAGAAAATTCGGGTGGCCTCTCGTTTGCTTCTTTTTCTAGAAACACTAGTGGCATGGAATCCTTTCTGATGCTATACAACTCAAAGTCAACACCAAACATGTGAACATTATCTTCAAAAATATTTCGGCATGATCCATGTTAATTATTTGTACAATCCCTCTGCCAAATGGTATAGCTGACTCAAAGTCAACTTCACCATGTGATTAGCTTTATTGAAGGGCTTAGAGTTGAAGGCATGCAATGTTTCAAAAGCCATGATAAGCTCAATCCTGTGTAAAAAATGAAATCCAAACAAGAAACCAAGCAAATAAGAAGAGTGATAATCTCAATAATGGAGACTATTGCCAGGCTTTCGCTACTCATTGTATGAGAACCACTGGTGACTGGATATTGCCTTTTAGATATTTTGAGGTGGTGAAGTAATTGAAAAATGAAAGGAAATAGTAGTGGTACTGTGTATCATTGCAGACAATTTGGCAACAATGTCCTTAATATGCCGCACAAATAACTGTTGTTTATGCCAAAAACTGGTGTAATGTGGGGTATCACTACCAGTTTGTATGTAGAACTATCTCCAGAACAGAAATAGATGCCACGGAACTATTTTAATATGTTTTTCCAAATGAAGTGTGATTAAGACACTTTATATCGAAATTGTGGAGCTCGATGAGGGATACATCTTTGTTTGTTGATAGTTTTTTAGTTTAGTCGTTTCTGAGATAAATACTCATTATTGTTTCTCATATATTTCAAAATTTTTGTTTAAATTTTAAGTGGCCTCATGTGGAGACAAATTATATACCAGAGTTGTAAGGTTCGATGTGATTTGAAACTTTGTATTTTACTGCACTTACATTGGATATTGATTAATTAGATCACAAGCTGATTTCCACCTCATACCCACGTGCAGTTATTGATCTGTCAGTGATCCAATCTGTTAATCAAAAGGTATCACAGCTGTATATTGCACGTTGGGGGGTCTGACACCATATTATTATTAGTGGAGGGTCTTGGTTCCTATCCTTATTATATTTGACTTGGCTATATCTAGGGTCATTTGTATTATATAAATATGCCAGGCCCTATTTGGTAGAATTTTTTTTAAAAACCACAGTTTTAGGTTTATCACTTGCCATGACACAAGCATCGTATTTTTTTCCATCTATCCAATTGATGAAGGCATGTTTGGAGACACAATGTTTGGGGTCACATCCCGTTTACAGTAGGAACTTTGGATCAAACTTAAGTTTACTTTAAGCGAACTTAAAAATACTGTAGTATTGACAAAACTATGGCTTTGGATATGAAAAATATTTGTTCACAAACATAGCCCTAGGTGTATTTATCCGATAAATTGGAGGATCCGTGTCTAGTATTTTAGTGTCTAACCACAACTCAAATGCATGGAGACAACGAACCACAAAATTCATAGTCTACACTATAAAAGAGCAAGTTTTCTAAAATCCTTTTAACCTGAAAAGGCATAGGTATACCTCTCACGCTGGCCCCACTGCGCAGTTTGAAAAAAGGTTGAAAAGAGGTAGAAAAACTCAAAATCCATATATGAAAAATGTTTCATCTACTTTCTCTCTTTATTTCTCACATCATTTTATACCCATACACACCTGTTACTTTCTTTCTCTTGGTTTTAATAAAAAAGAAATGACGCCAATTAATCAGGTCTCATTCCTTTTAATTCTATTTTCTTTTTTCACCTTCTTATTGACTGATTGATCATCTCACAACACGTGCGTGTTGCACGTATATCTATGCTAGTCCTTAATAAAGTTAGAGAGTAGCATAGAGTACTAGCAAGCAGAAACATGTAAATTTTGGACCACCAAATTCATTTTCTTTGCTACTTAGTGTAGATGACGTTAATAAACTTATTAACATTAGTCAGGGGCCGGAAGACGACAAAAATTGGACTAATTATCATCAGCCGCTTAAAGAACAATTGTTACCTGCCATAATTCTCGTCTCCCACCTGTACAGCTGACGTTAATAACCTTATATCATCATCAGCCTCCAAAATGCGGTGTTAATTATTTTGCGCTAGGGTCTCCCCCATCTCCTTTCTTTCTTTCCCTCCCCCGCTCTCTCGTTTCCCCACAGCCACTTCTCTATTCCCGGCTCATAGGGCCGGCCTCCGCTCTGATCTGTTTAGACCAACGTTTGAATTGTAATGGAATAGTTAAGCACATCTTTTTTTTATTACCCTCTCACAAAAAATCCCATTTAGAGAATTTTTCATAAGCTAATGGGATAACCCTGGCTAGTACCCTACCTAGATCTATATATCATATGCTTGGAAATTGGCTAACAAGATAACAGGGAAGAAGGAAAGAAGATTGATCTTTGTGGGGGATGCATCCCTTATATTTGGGAAAGCTGGTGTACACGTAACGATCATGTTATTGACAAATTATATATTTTTTATACAGACAACATTTGGGAGGACGTACTGGCTGTGTGTTTTGGGCACTATTGTAGCATGAACATACAAAGGAGACTATCGGTTTGCAAGCAGAGCATTGGATGTCGTTCTTTGGACATTTTTGCTAAGAATGGGTAGAGAAATACACTTTGTTAAAAAGACAATCTTTTGTGCTTTTTCCCCTTTTTTATTCATGTTCACCTATTTTGTTGAAAGATTTGTAAGACCTTGGCTGTTTGTGATCGCAGAGGCTGCAATTAATATATATATATATATATATATATTAAAGCAAATAAGGTTCCACGGTCCGTGTCGCATATGGACTCCGTTTTCGATGTTCTATATATCAATGGAAAGCTAAAATAATAACCTTTCTAACCCAACTGAAACAACTTTAAAATTCAGATTCAATAAATAGAAATCATTGAAACAATATGACATGGAATTTATTCGTGAGTCCGAAGTGCAGGAGGGACGGTCAGATTGCATCGCAGTGATCCGGTTGCCATCCACTGGTTTAATCCTTGTGCTTGCCCATCGAGTTCTGATGCCTCCCATTCCTGACCAAATATTTGACACTTTGGGAGCTTCAACATCCTGTATTTTTTCTATCCTAATCTTGAAAAATGCTGCTTAAGTGAGACAAGATATGGCCATGCATCACTGCAATATATAGTATCCGGATACTAAATACAGAATATAAATGGTACTGTTGACAATGCACATCCCGTACTTGAGTCTTCAATTTCTCATCTCTCCTCAATGTTTTCTTTTTGCGCTGAACCCACCTACTTTAAATTCTCAGAAAGACTGGCACGACCTGTTCAACATATATACAGTTATCAAATTCATTAGCATAGCTAGTCGATCAACCCGTGCTCTCATAGAGTTAGAGTATTAGATGTATTATGTGTTACAATACAATGTATATAGATCTGTTTTTATACTTATATTTTTATAATAACATATCCTGCTACTTTAGATGTATATTTGATTATTATGTAATCTTTGATATGATTCCAAAAGTAGGTAATTTTAGTATAAATTTGAAGGTTTATTTTTATTATACTATGGGTCATAATAGGAAAGGTGAGCAATTTAGATATATATTAGAGGGGTTATTTGGTATTATCCATCACAATAGAACATGTGAGCCATTAGGTATAAATTTAGGATGTTATTTCATATTTTTTTTCATAATGGCAAAGTGGGTAACTAATATGTAGTTTTAGGTGTTACTTAATATTATTTTGATAATGGCAGAGGCGGGTAATTACATAGAAAACATATTTAATGGCTATTAAGATTCCAATCTGCAAATTGATGATCTGATGTTTTTGACTATTTTTAGAATTCCTATGATTTTATTTTTTTAGCACATCTTGTGGGGATTAATATGGAAGCTCCGAAAAGAATCTCTAATTAGTAATAGTAAGATTAGGCACAATATATCTGTTTTATCGAAACGTTTCTACCATCTTTATAAAAAAACCATCTTTATAAAAAATTAATGAATAATTTAGTAGGGTAAATTTGTAAATAGGAAAAAAATCTGCCAAAAGAAAAGAAAAAAATGTTTTCGGTGAGAATTGAACTCAAAACCTTTAATAATGACAGAGGTTGGTAATTACTTTGAAAACAGATCTAATGTCTTGAAAACGGGAAAAAATCTGCCAAAAAAGGAAAAAAAATTGCTTTCGGTGAAAATTGAACTCAAAACCTTTTATAATAGCAAAGGTGGGTAAATTAATATTCTAAGTCTGTCAATTGATGGTCAAATGTTTCTGATTATTCTGAAAATTTTTAGGATTTTATCTTTTTCTTAGCGCGTCTCATCAGAATTAACATGAAGCCTCCTAAGAGCCTCCAATTAGTAATATTAAGATAAGTTTGCTATCTACACACCAAGTAAATTTCCAGCAAACTATATAGCTCAACCTACCTCTCACTGGGACAATGTGCTTATACAATATTTTTTTGGTGTGATATGCCGGGCACATCACTTAGCTCGTGCATTATTTTGTTGGTCTATATTCACTTTCTTGTCAGTGTTGCTGCTAAGAGGAACAGAGATAAAAAAAACCAAATCAAATTATTGACTACACAAATTGCACATGTACAGCAGGGTCTAGAGTATCGCCCACCACACAAGAACATAGCACCGTCCAATTAGCAATAATCGTCTCATATCTTACTATTTTTGCCTACATGTTAATCATCACGAAACGTACTAGAAAAAAATTCCTAGAAATTCTCACAAAAATCAGAAACATCCAACCATCAATTGACATATTGGAATATTAATATTCACTATCTAAATAATTACCCACCTCTGCCATTATGAAAGGTTTTGAGTTCGACTCTCAACGAAAGCTAATTTCTTCTTCTTCTTTTTTTTTGCAGATTTTTCTATTTTCAATTTATTTTCTAAGAAATTTTTCACCTCTGTCATTATAAAAGGTTTTTAGTTCACCTCTCACCAAAAGCAAATTTCTTATTTTTAGCAAATGTTTCCATTTTTAATTTATTTTCTAAGTAATTACGCACCTCTGTCGTTATAAAAGGTTTTGAGTTCAACACTCAAAGAAAGCAAATTTTTCTTTTTTGGCAAATTTTTCCCATTTCAAATTTACTCTCAGTTTTTTATCAAACTTTCTCATTTACATATTTACGTTGTGCCCGACGAACTTAAAAACAAATCCACGAACTTCATCGCGTTTCTTGTAGTGTGGGTGTAGATATCCAGCTCCTAAAATTGTGGCTCGCCTGTTTAGATGTTTTTTCTTGTGCCTTAGTTCTTGAAGCTCATTGGTATTCATAGTCTGTTCCTTATCTTCTTTAGCAATGGATGAAAGTGTTATAAGGGCTTAAGTAGCAATATCTTGATATTGTTGAGGGGAACTTTATTCTACCCTTATTTTACTAACCACCCACGAAGATTAGACAATCAGCCCACCGGTCTCTAGGCCCATAAGGTCAAGACTTCAGGCATATAGAATCTAAGGCACTAGGGGTGCAATCAGGATCGAATGCAAATGGACATTACTGATTACATATTTTTTCTTTGGATGTGTTGAAAAGATTTTTAAATGGTTATTGCCATCATATTTGTATATCTATTTTTGAGTACTCGGATTTCACATATCGTGTACTAAATATTCCAACTCAGACACTGATCGGATCTCAAACCTTCTAAATTGATTCGAACTGGAATATGGGATGATAATACACGTAGCATTTACACCTATACGGGGCACGCCAAGTTATGGCCGATTCGACCTCTTCCGATGAGGTGCCATCAACACTGGTGTATCGTCTTCCTCCCAACATGTCAGACACCACGACGAAGGCTAGATCTCCCACGTCCAATCCGCTTGTTCTGCTTCATGCAACCTTCTGGCGCAGTCTGCAAAACTAATCAATGAGAAACGTGCAGAGTGAAACTAATAATATATATTCTCTACCTGGTCCTGCTCCGCTGCATGTCATGGATGAACCATGTTCGAGGCTCTAGCACACCAATACAATCAGTGCAAATTCTTGGTGCCTCCCATTCCCATTGTGCATCAAGTGGTCAAGAGCTAAATTACTCATTGCAATGCTGACCACCTGTCTCCCTCTATTTTTTTTTTCATATTCTATGTCAAATTAATAATTTGGGCATGGGCTGGTTGCTAGCGCTCGATAGATCGAAGGGCCATGCTCACACCTACAGTGGTTGCACGCTACAGTTAAATTGGTATATGTGTGTACGTTGGAGCATATTATTTTCACCATTCATCTCATCATTTTAGTCTGTGGGTAAATTCTCTTAATGAGGACAGGGTGGCGGTAGAAGGCTACAGTTGTTTCACAAACGGTCAAACCCCATGAATGAATACTTATCATACAGCAGAACCTACCATATTGGTGGGTGCTCTTTTTTTTTTTTTTTTTTTTTTTTTGCTCAAAGCAAAGTCAGAGAACTTGTATTTAAATCCCTGTTTCTTGAATTTCCTAGATGAAAAGAATGGCTGTTGTAGCACCTATACCACATCATGATCATATCATGCCATCATGGAAACATCAGTAATACTACATGTTTCTTATTATTGGTTATTTATCGCACAATAATAAGGAACATGTGATATATTCTTTGGGAAGAGTTTCATGTGCATACAAATAAAATCATGCACACAAACATTCGCTGATGATGTTTAAGGTAATGACGTTTAAGGTGTACAATCACCTACCAGCATTCTAATTTCTAACAAAGTGCTCATTCGCTAATCGAACAAACCTGATGAGGACTAAATTTTACATCTGTGAATGTTTATTTCCCAACACAGTCACTGATGACGTAAGAAGAACTACAGAGGGTATACAAAAAGTTTTTCCTTTCTTTATTATCATAGCCTTCATGTCATCTAATTTCAAAACTATATTTGTATCTTGCATTGCTGCTGTCGTAGTTGTTTTTGCTCACTTCCCTGAATGATGAGCAAGTACTATTATTTGGTTGAATCTTGAGTCCCTAATTGCATCTAAAATCCGCATGATGTATATTTTTGAATCGACATTTTCTTCATAACTATATATGGTTTGCCAGGGCGTTTCTAATTGTTCACATATCGAGCAGTTAGTAGCTTTGCTGAAATGTAGGGTACGACATCTTTCTGTTACCGAATTGAGAACTTGGCTCACGTCAAGAAAAGCTGGGTTCAAAGGTTGATGATAACAAAGGTGGAGTGGAGGAGTCAGACGGAAAACTAACGAGGTGACATGGAGCAAGAGTCTGTCCAAGAGGGATCTCAGACACTCCACGGGCTGGATAGGGCTGCAGTTTGATCATATTCATGCGTGGTAGAGAAGTGCAAACTGCACATTTGTGCTGTCCTTATATCACAACTTAGGACAATGAACTCAATCTAAAATCGAAGAGAAATATGTGTCCACAACGAAATAATTATTCTCTACTATCTGAACCCGCAAGTGACTGAAATAGACATGTTTGCTGCACGTCCGACCTAAGCCATGATCTCCTCAATCACACATTCACACAACCTTGATCCGTTAAAATTCTCGGTGCTCCCATTCTCATTGTGCATCAAGTGCTCAGCAATTAAATTACTGGTGCGCATCACTTTTGATTCCCCCTCTATTTTTTTTGGTCCTTCTGCTATGTGTGTGTTTCACTTAACGCCGTGTTAGGAGACAGGAGATCCAACCTCGCTACCTCCATTGTATAGTGTTGAAAATATATGAGTTATTCTAATGCCATATTTAGACAACAACATAAGAAAAATGATCATCATAATCAAGTATATCCCGAATCACCCCTAAACCTCCGGATAAGCCTGCCACAGTGCTACCTAGTACTGTCCACATGCTCAATTGAATTAGAGCACCTCGTGACATGGCTTGTAAAGAAAGAAAATCACAACCCATAAACCCAATTGATTCCTTGGGGAGTCTTGGACCAAGGAAAATCAGGGACCCATAAGCTAGCCAGGAATAAAAATTCATTTTTCTAAAAAAACATTCACTCTTTTTAGGAACACAGTACAAACGCAGATGCTCATACATGCACGCACACTCACCCTTAGGAATGTATGCACGCACACCGTACCCCTATGAGCACCTCCAAAAGATTGGGGCGGCATTGAAAATTCTCATTGCCTCCCATTCACCAATATCGATTCTTTCCTCCTCCAGCAATGTGTGTGTTTCAAAGATACGGCTCGAGTGGTTTGCTTTGTTGGCCTACTCGACAGGATTGTCATGCTCACACCTATGGTGCTTGTACACTATAGTTAAATAAACGAGTAATATTACGCTGGAGCATATTTTCTCGACCGTGATCAACTCTCGGGTATTTTACAGCGTGTTTTGTTTGGGGAGCCGCTCCATCCGGAATCAGTTGGTCTGTCATGGCTTGATCTCCTGCAGGATCGGACGACGATGCATGGCAAGGCATGAGGAATCAGGTCGTCCAGCTGTTTCGGTGCGGACGAGGTGGCCCCTCAGTTTAGCTATTTTGTGGGATGAGCTGATGACGGACGAGTGGCTCCGTTACGCAAACCAAACAGTGTATTAGTCATGGAGTTAAATTTGTCGCTCTTAATTGAGGCCAACGGCAGAGGGCAGTTTTACAGTTGTCACTCTTAATTGAGGCCAACGGCAGAGCGCAGTTTTACAGTAGTTCACTCTCCATGAACGTTTCTGATCTGCATGCAGAAGTTAGCAATATGGGTATGTACGCGTTCCTTGTTAATTCTTTCAACGCTGCAAAGTCACAGCCCCTGCAGAAAAAAAAAAATCCCATTTTTCATCCCATTTCCCAAGTACCATCACGTTTCATTTATGCAGTATTGTGTGTGCCTGAGTAACAGTCGTCTGATCCAACCCATCTTCTAAATAATCAAGCAAAGACACGGCATCGACACGGCCATGGCCTGGTTTGATGTCCGTCTAGGTAAACTAATGCGCACTCTAATCACCAAGGGGCAAGGCCACACCAATACAGGGGCAGACGACGATTCAGGGCGTGGTGGCGTTTGAAATCCCTGTCTGCCCTCCAGAGCTGCAGTAGTCTCAAGACACAAGTATTTTCAAACATGTACACTGATTGCTGGAGACAAGAAGGAAGCGCTGCCATGCCTTTCCAACTGGAGAACTCCGATGCTCATCCGAAGGTCCACCATTGCAATAATACGACCGGTGCAAATTCTCGGAGCCTCCTATTCCCATTGCACAGCAAATGGCAAGCAGTTCAGTTACTCATCAGCCTAATCAATCCACTCCTCTCTCGCTCTTTAGAGTCTCCTGCTATGGTCTTTGTGTCAAATTAAGAGATGGGCTCGGGCTGGTTCCTTGTTGGCCTACCCATGAATCGAATGGCCATGCTCACACACCTACAATGGTTGCACACTATAGTTTAATAATACCAATCATTGGATCTATTATACTCCCTCCGGTCTTCAAATACTTGATGTTTAAGGGGTTTTCACTTTGGATGCAAATACTTGATGTTGTAGCATGTGAAATTTATTTTAGACTAATATACCCCTAGTGTACTTATATTTCCCATGCATGCATGCACTCCCAACAAAAAAAAAATACTTGATGTTTAAGTGGTTTTCACTTTGGATGCAAATACTTGATTTTGTAGCGTGTGAAGTTCATTTTAGACTAATATATCCCTAGTCTACTTATATTTCCCATGCATGCATGCACTCCCAACAAAAAAAAATGGCAACAAAAGATTCCTGCAGGGACTCAATGTGTGGTGTAAGCAATTTTGGGAGCTGCGCCAAACCAGCTGGGTTACTCTCCTCTTGTGTTTGGTATGAAACCACAACCTATTTATTAAGGGTACTATAGGAAAGAACAGCTCTATTTAATTGCTTCTTGGTATGTGAGATTATGTCCAAAACATCAAGTATTTGAAGACTGGAGGGAGTATTTGCTAAAAAATTATACACCACGTCATTATAAAAGACAATTAAAATAAACCCCTAATTTGCATGTAAATTGCTCTCCGTGAAGTTATGAAAGATAAACTAAAGTAGCACTTCAATTTGCATATAAATTACCCATGATGTCATTAAAGATAAACTAAAATAACACTTCAAATTTTGCCCACTATACCATTATAAAAACAATTAAAATAACCTCTAGATTTACATATAAATTATTTAATTGCCATTACGAAAGATGAATTACAATGACTCCCGAAATAGAATATAAATTATCCATCATAATATTGTGAAAGATGAATTAAAATAAACTCTAAATTTAAACATAAATTGGCATTATGAAAAATAAATTAAAGTATCCCCTAAATTTACATATAAATTACCATTGTGCCATTACAAAATAAAAGTTTTAATTAGATAAAAATATGTTCGAATAATATAATATTTATGTAGATAAATAAGATAAAAATATGTATATATACAAACATTATATTAAAATATGAACATAAAATAGATATTGAATAATAGTAATTTTAATTTTTTGATGAACCAATAGTAATTTTAATTAATTATGGGTCTTATATTTCTATGCAAATTCATAACATTTATGCGTCGTAGTAGTCGATGCTTTGCATGGGGTTGACGTATGAGTAGCCAAGAATAATCACCTATGACATCCCATCTTGTGTTATACAACAATTCGTCACTTGCACATAGGTACCCTAGGACGTTAGTCGTTTAACCTGGTTTGTGAATCAATTGCGTGCTATAATAAGCTGTGATACAACTTAGGTACACATGGATCATTATTAGTGTATTACAGGCCAAAGAGTGAATTGCATCCTAAGTCATTAAACTTATTCCGCGGTACCATTTTGATCCATAGCCCTATCTGAAAGTGATCATCTGGGTCATTTAACTTTTCAAAGTGATCATCTAGGTCTATCAACTTTACATTCTTAGTTGATTGAGGTCCAATTGTGGACCTAGATCGATTTACACCAGAAAGAACCACTTGAAAAGTTAATGGACCTAAATGATCGCTTTAGAATTTTATGGACCTACCGCGGGATAAGTTTAGGGACCTGTCATGCAATTTACTCTAAAAGAAACTTACGATGCATCTTTAAAATTTTGAAATAGGGGTAATAGACTTGAATGCCACTTACCCTTTCACCCACAACCCATTGGAGTTCCACCAGTAAAAAACCAGGGCACAATGCGGCATGGGTGTGACACGGCATGGGGAGACCCGACAGCGGTGGCTCACACTCAGTCAAACTGAGCCACCGCTGCCGGCGCGAATAGTGGTATTATTACAATCCATTAAAAAAAAGGAGCAAAATTGTCTGGGTATGATGGTCTTTTGGCATCAAAATTGATATTGTTAATAAAATTGGGGTAAACTCTGTCTTCAATTTGAAAACATGGGGGTAAATTCACAAAGTTTACAAAACAAGGGCAAAATCATCATTAGACTTCAAAGCGAGGCTATAAACGCCAAAGCCCCTATATATAACAAACAAGAGTTTGGGTGCATGGTGCAAATACAAGGAGAAAAGGCTAACACGGAAGGAGGCACTTAGCGTAGCAAGATTACTTTAAACTCCTTGTTGGGCTAGCACAATCAAGTTTGATGTCTTTGGAGCATGTGAGGTGTTAGCGTTAGGAGTATTCTTTTTTTTTTCCTCATAATTGAAAAGCATGTGCATATTTGTTAGTAACAAAAACGAAACGAAAAAAAAGTGTTTGGAGTCCATCCACAGCAGCTCCCTGGCGGAAATAAATCCACCATGCAGTCTTTTGTGTGCTGCAGCACCAAGTTTGTTCCAACTAGTCATCTAAATAATCAAGCAAAGATGTTGCATCCACAGGGCGCCAGAGACCCAGGTTTGTTGCTGCTCTAAATAAACAAATGTTCCCTATAATCAGACCAAAGGCACACCAATACAGGTGTCCACCTAGGATCGGGTGAGCTTTCGATGCCTTCCTAGCCTCCAGAGCTGTACGCGCGTGCTTCACTGTTTGCTGCAGACGAGGAAGTGCTGACTTGGGCGACACCGAGCCTCATCTCTTGGCCTGCCGCTGCACCAAGACGACCGGTGCAAATTCACAGAGCCTCCCATTCCCATTGCGCATGCACCAAGAGGTCAACAGCTAAATTAAGAAATGGGCTCAGGCTGGTTGCTTGTTGGCCTACTCGATGAATCGAATGGCCGTGCTCGCACACCTAAAATGTTTGCAGACACTGTAGTTAAATACGTATGTGTGTGTGTGCATTTGAGCATATTCAACTCACCAACCATCTTAAATTATTTACGTGTTTGAGTACGGTTTCTTTTAAGGGGTTCCCCAACGGGTGTCTATGCCCCTAGCAAATTGGAGTTTTCATTCGACAGCATGGAGGAGAGAAGTACGGTCACCAGGGAGGAGAGAATTGCTAATCTATTTCTCGCCGCCTGAGGATACGTGAGGAGAGTTTGTGGGTCCATATATATCAGTGAGAGAGTAAAAGATAGGATTGGAGTTTCTTATTGCTGCTTGGCCGCCGCGAGCTGCTTATCCCCCACCGCTAGCTAGAATACCAAGAAAGCGGCAGCATACTGTTGTGGCCTGTGTGATGGGATTGGAGATGGAGGGGAGAGAACGAAGAACATATGAGACTTGACTTGTGGGCCCTATGCCCACTGAGGTGGCGCTATCATGTGCGCATTGCCGTGGCAAAACCACTCTCCAAAAGTGCATTGGGGTGATTTGTCTGTTTTTGTCAGGTTGGGGTGCTAAACATCTGTTTTTTGCCGTGTTGGGGCCATTAAGTTTAAGTATACTACCTAGAACCGAGTAGTTGCTGTCCTTAGAACCGAGTGCGATAGACGCCATCTCGGTCCTTGAGTCAGAAAGCCATTTGTTAGTTCCAAACCATGAACTGGGCTAAATAGAATTGCAGCAATTAGTACATGTGTATCTCTCTTATACCACATCGAGATCATATATAAGATGCAAATCATGAGGCCAAACATTACATAGGAGCAACAAACACAGAATGTGGATCATAGCTAAGATGCATAGTCCCGTGCCAAAATCCACATGTTATTTTACAAATATGTGAAAAATTATTTGTTCTTAAAATCATGGCATAAACGAGCTCTACTGTAGATAATTAGACGTTGTCATGCCGCCAGTAGCAATAAAGTCTGTCATAGTCTTCCACATAAACACTAGTTTATTCAAAAGCATTTTATTTTCTGGTGGCATTTCTTCTGATGTTGCATTTTGTATAACCAGATGGATATACAAAATTATCACCATCCATTATACCTGCACAAAACCAATTGAAATACTGTCAGATATGTTGAGTTTGGCAAACTAGAATATATTGAGGTAATGTGCTTTTGTGGTTAATTATTTTAATATTTAGAAGGAGAATAATGATAAATTCACAGATGTTTGCATGAATGAACTTAAGAGTTCATTACTGTTATTATTAATATCAAAATCAAAATTCAATATCACCAAAAACTATCAAAACAACTATATACAGATCCAGTGAGGTGTACTTACCATTCATGCAGTTTCCTGCATATAGAATACATGAATATCAAGTGCATATATGACTTCATTGCCACCAACGACGGACCTTGAGAACTTGATCGTTCCATGGGCATTAGTAAACACTCCAGTCCCTCCAACAATGGACCACTGGCCACTTTCACTGGCATAAATCCCAAGCACCTGAAGAGTAGACCCCGCAAACCTGTTTCATCAATTCATCCACACAAATGTCAAGTACGATGTGTATATAAGGATAAGCCTTAAATGAAGCTTAGTGAAAGAAAAAAAAAACACTAGGGCTAAAGTTGATAGAAATGATATGTTAGTACCACATAATTACGACCCTTCATGGCATTTTTGTGCCATCCTCAGCAAAAAATAATAGTTATGTTTAACAAAATTGTTAGATAAAATTCTTAAATTACCCATTTTGAGTATGCAACAGTGTATCCAAAACATATATGGCGGATGAACTTCGCTTTAATATTGTGTTGTGTTGTTTGAATCAATTGTTTCAAGGGACCAATTTCACGTCAAAAAAGTTATAACTATCTAAACATGTTACTTCTGTCTCACACGCACTCAAATGCCATTTTTGATGTGCATGAAACTGCCCATTGGGACTAGCCTTAATGATGTGTTCTATATCACTACACTGCTATGTGAATTTTTAGGTAACTACTGTTGTGCCATTCATAAATCAAGCTCTGTGTTCCAGAGATAAAATATTGTCATATGGTTACACCAAATTATAGTATGTCGTATTTCAACAATTTCCTACAATGTTGCGACAATGGAACGACACTACATGAGATGAAGGAAATGAACTTTCAGAAGACAAAACATTTTCCATGTAGGGGCGTTTCTGTCTTTACTGAATAAAGAAATTGTGTTAGGCATGTGTTGCATATTACGAGGGTCGAGCCACTATTTTCAATGCTGCAGAAGAATGTTAATGTGAGGTTACTGAAGAATTCAAATAACAACTCAATTTCTCTCAAGATCTAATAGAAATAGGTCTCTGTAAGAAATGGGATAAAAGATATCGTAATTACTTGAATGTACAGATAAAATCTTACCAATCATCCTGTAACACGAAGATGTGTGAAAAATACCAGCTATTTATGGTCTGACTTGCTTGGATGTGGTAACCTTGTGCACGTCCAATAATCTTTTGGTTTGGATCAGTTCCCATAGTTAGAAACCAATCATCAACGTATGTCTGGCCAAACCCAACAGGTGGCCCTCCGGTTATAACAGCTACTTCGTTTGGCTTTGGGACATTTGGCCAGGCAGGGAGCTGGTGCAAATTCATGTGCAAGAGAGTCTCGTTTTCCTTGGGGCAGTTGCATGGACACAGTGACGGCAGAGGTACCTGGATGGATGGCTGAGTATTGTAATCTGTCGAGCTTGCAATACCCAGGACTGACAGCAGCAAGATTAATAGAAACAGAAAGCTTGAGGAGCTAGGGGCTGTAGCCATGAAAAATGGTTGCTGATACATAGTGCAAGGGATCGATAGATGGAACTAGTGGTCAGTAGAGATGTTGTGTTTCTTTGTGTGGTAGCCGTGTGTGGTGATTAAATCAGGGACTGGCGTGGTATTTATAGAACGTATGGGTGAGAGAATCAATTGATAGGTACAGGAGCAAACGATAATTTATTCTTCCTTGATATGTCCCTGTTAAGTACCGTTAACGTATTATTAAACAAGAGACTGGCTAGCTAGTCCTTGATAGTAAGTTAATATATGTGTGGGTGTATATTATATGTGTAGCACGAATTCTTACATACACAGTAGGTATTTGTAAATTTTCACACTGTTAGTTACCTGATGTACTCAGGCACATATTATCATCCATACAGGCATGTAGCCGCCGGGCAAGCACAATTTTTTCCATGTGAATACCCCTGTGCGTAGATCCTCACTCCTTATTACACACTATAGGAATCTGGCAAATTTCCGTTAGCTAAAAATTGACGGAAATAAGCACGGCTTATTTCTATCAATTCCTGACCGACGCAATAAGATGTTGAAAGTTACGATAACTTACATTGGCCGCAGCTGAAAATAAGTAACTTCCGTTGGGCAAAGAAAACCGACAAAAGTTATAGTGACTTCCGTCGGTGCTCCAGTTTAACGGATGAAAGTGGGCAACAATAATTTTTTGTTGGTCTAGCAGGTCGGGGAAAGTGAGCGAGGCCACAACATTCATTGGCCTTGGACGCCAATGAAAGTTATTTTGGTCAACTTTTGTTGGCCTTCATGCAGCCGACGAAAATTGACATATTTCGAGGGGAGAAAAACCGTTTATATTCTATTATATATTTTTTCACATATTTATTCATTCAAATTCCTAGATTATACATAATATGTTCCTGCACATATATCAATGACTCAAATCCACAAATCACACACAAACAAACATATATCATTCAAAACAATCCAAACCATTCATTCACATAAAATAATTGTCTCTAAGTCACAAACACCACAAGTCCACAAACATGTCAAGTCCAAGAGTTCAATAGTGCACATGTCATTATAGGAAGTTTAAATCAACCATCACAGTACACATCAATACCATCTCCATTACATCATGCGAGGCTCATTTGAGCTGTGCCACTACCTAGGAAAGCAAATAGGTTCTCAAAGAAAATTCGGGTGGCCTCTCGTTTGCTTCTTTTTCTAGAAACACTAGTGGCATGGAATCTTTTCTGATGCTATACAACTCAAAGTCAACACCAAACATGTGAACATTATCTTCAAAAATATTTCGGCATGATCCATGTTAATTATTTGTACAATCCCTCTGCCAAATGGTATAGCTGACTCAAAGTCAACTTCACCATGTGATTAGCTGTATTGAAGGGCTTAGAGTTGAAGGCATGCAATGTTTCAAAGGCCATGATAAGCTCAATCCTGTGTAAAAAATGAAATCCAAACAAGAAACCAAGCAAACAAGAAGAGTGATAATCTCAATAATGGAGACTATTGCCAGGCTTTCGCTACTCAATGTATGAGAACCACTGGTGACTGGATATTGCCTTTTTGATATTTTGAGGTGGTGAAGTAATTGAAAAATGAAAGGAAATAGTAGTGGTACTGTGTATCATTGCAGACAATTTGGCAACAATGTCCTTAATATGCCGCACAAATAACTGTTGTTTATGCCAAAAACTGGTGTAATGTGGGGTATCACTACCAGTTTGTATGTAGAACTATCTCCAGAACAGAAATAGATGCCACGGAAGTATTTTAATATGTTTTTCCAAATGAAGTGTGATTAAGACACTTTATATCGAAATTGTGGAGCTCGATGAGGGATACATCTTTGTTTGTTGATAGTTTTTTAGTTTAGTCGTTTCTGAGATAAATACTCATTATTGTTTCTCATATATTTCAAAATTTTTGTTTAAATTTTAAGTGGCCTCATGTGGAGACAAATTATATACCAGAGTTGTAAGGTTCGATGTGATTTGAAACTTTGTATTTTACTGCACTTACATTGGATATTGATTAATTAGATCACAAGCTGATTTCCACCTCATACCCACGTGCAGTTATTGATCTGTCAGTGATCCAATCTGTTAATCAAAAGGTATCACAGCTGTATATTGCACGTTGGGGGGTCTGACACCATATTATTATTAGTGGAGGGTCTTGGTTCCTATCCTTATTATATTTGACTTGGCTATATCTAGGGTCATTTGTATTATATAAATATGCCAGGCCCTATTTGGTAGAATTTTTTTTAAAAACCACAGTTTTAGGTTTATCACTTGCCATGACACAAGCATCGTATTTTTTTCCATCTATCCAATTGATGAAGGCATGTTTGGAGACACAATGTTTGGGGTCACATCCCGTTTACAGTAGGAACTTTGGATCAAACTTAAGTTTACTTTAAGCGAAAAATACTGTAGTATTGACAAAACTATGGCTTTGGATATGAAAAACATTTTTTTCACAAACATAGCCCTAGGTGTATTTATCCGATAAATTGGAGGATCCGTGTCTAGTATTTTAGTGTCTAACCACAACTCAAATGCATGGTGACAACCAAGGGCGGAATTAGGCCCATGGCCACCCGGGCCATGGCCCGGGGCGCAGCCCAAAAATCTTCACAACTCCTCTCAATTTTGTGGCCCATATAGCTCTCGACGGCCCAAGCAGCAACCAGGTCTACAACTCCCCGTCCAGTCCAGTCATCCGGCGTTCGGCTTTGGCCTCCCTCGACCGCAGCCCCTAGCGCCGTCGCTCCTCGCCCCGGTTCCCTGCTCGGCCACCACCCCCAGCCATCCGACTCCTCAGGTCCGGCGTCCGGCTCCACTGCTGCAGGTTGGCTCGGTGGCTCCTATCCGGCAGGCCTTGCTCCGAGGCTGCTCCAATCCTTCCCCGCTCCGGTGCTCTCTCCTTGCTGGCGGGTGGTGGCCAGCCCCTGCTCCCTCCCCGGTAGGCGGCGACCAGGCCCCGTCGGCTGGCCGATAGCAGCCAGCAGGCTGCACGTGCCTGCGCTAGCCCCCGCGGACAGGAAGGAGGCGACGGCCTCAGCCAGCCAGCCCCCTGCGGCGGTGCGGCCAGGTAGCCCATGCAGCACGCTGTATGCAAGCTGCAAGCAGGCAGGCAGCAGTAGTAGCCTTGTAGGTGCCTAGGTGGTGGCACATGGCAGCTGCGGTGCACAGCAAGCCCCTAGGTCTAGCAACAGCTCAGATCCAGACATGGAAAGGTTTGGGTATGAAATTAGAATGCACAACAAATTGTTAACTATACTGCTCTCCACTGTAATGTGTATTGTATGATGAATGATTGACAACCAATTTGATTTATGCAAATTAGAAGTAGATGATGAAAAAAAACATAGGACTTGGAACAATTGACGAACAAGAATAAGATAGTACTTCACAACGGTAATTTTTGTATGTTTTTAATATCTTTTAAACTATGTTTATTTTCGATACGTTTTTTGTCACAACTTTACGACAATTCGGCCCGGGGCTTCAGCAAATCCTGGTTCCGCCATTGGAGACAACGAACCATAAATTTATAGTCTACACTATAAAAGAGCAAGTTTTCTAAAATCTTTTTTACCTGAAAAGGCATAGGTATACTTCTCACGCTGGCCCCACTGCACAGTTTGGAAAAATGTTGGAAAGATGTGGAAAGACTCAAAATCTATATATGCAAAATGTTTCATCCACCTTCTCTTTATTTCTCACATCATTTTATACCCATACACACCTGTTACTTTCTTTCTCTTGGTTTTAATAAAAAAGGAATGACGCCAATTAATCAGGTCTCCTTTCTTTTAATTCTATTTTCTTTTTTCACTTTCCTATTGACTGCTTGATCATCTCACAACACGTACGTATTGCACGTATATCTATGCTAGTGCTTAATAAAGTTAGAGAGTAGCATAAAGTACTAGCAAGCAGAAACATGTAAATTTTGGACCACCAAATTCATTTTCTTTGCTACTTAGTGTAGATGACGTTAATAAACTTATTAACATTAGTCAGGGGCCGGAAGACGACAAAAATTGAACTAATTATCATCAGCCGCTTAAAGAACAATTGTTACCTGCCATAATTCTCGTCTCCCACCTGTACAGCTGACGTTAATAACCTTATATCATCGTCAGCCTCCAAAATGCGGTGTTAATTATTTTGCGCTAGGGTCTCCCCCATCTCCTTTCTTTCTCTCCCTCCCCCGCCCTCCCTTTTCCCCACAGCCACTTCTCTATTCCCGGCTCATAGGGCCGGCCTCCGCTCTGATCTATTTAGACCAACGTTTGAATTGTAATGGAACAGTTAAGCACATCTTTTTTTTATTACCCTCTCACAAAAAAAACCATTTAGAGAATTTTTCATAAGCTAATGGGATAACCCTAGCTAGTACCCTACCTAGATCTATATATCATATGCTTGGAAATTGGCTAACAAGATAACAGGGAAGAAGGAAAGAAGATTGATCTTTGTGGGGGATGCATCCCTTATATTTGGGAAAGCTGGTGTACACGTAACGATCATGATATTGAGAAATTATATATTTTTTATACAGACAACATTTGGGAGGACGTACTGGCTGTGTGTTTTGGGCACTATTGTAGCATGAACATACAAAGGAGACTATCGGTTTGCAAGCAGAGCATTGGATGTCGTTCTTTGGACATTTTTGCTGAGAATGGGTAGAGAAATACACTTTGTTAAAAAGACAATCTTTTGTGCTTTTTCCCCTTTTTTATTCATGTTCACCTATTTTGTTGAAAGATTTGTAAGACCTTGGCTGTTTGTGATCACAGAGGCTGCAATTATATATATATATATATATTAAAACAAATAAGGTTCCACGGTCCGTGTCGCATATGGACTCCATTTTCGATGTTCTATATATCGATAGAAAGCTAAAATAAAAACCTTTCCAATCCAACTGAAACAACTTTAAAATTCAGTTTCAATAAATAGAAATCATTAAAACAATATGACATGGAATTTATTCGTGAGTCCGGAGTGCAGGAGGGACGGTCTGATTGCATACGGATTCTGTTTTTGACGTTTTATATATCAATGGAAAGCTAAATGTAACACCCAATCCGTCCGCTCAGCTAGGTGCTACCAAACAACACATCTTGCAGTCTAAATCTAGCAAATTATGGAAAATTTCGGCAGAGTTTTCCTTGTAAACTAGTCATTCGGAAACAAGCAAAAACAGAAAATCATACCGTTGAAATGTTAAACATCACAGCCCAAACCCAAGCTTAAATAAAATAATCACCCTCACTTAAGACCGACTTTTTCACAAAGTTAGTTGCATCAACAAAGAATTAACCATTAACATAGTGAGTAGGCAAGTGTATGCTAAATGAATGAAGTTTATGTGTGTGCTCACAAAGTTGGACTACTCCCGACCCCATGTATGCTGCAATCTTTCGGTACCTAAAAACCAAATGAAAACAAGGGTGAGTAAAAACACTCAGCAAGTACATTTCAAAACCCGAAGAACAAATCTTTGATATGAATAGGGAATAAGAACTATTCAAATCGAATATCATGAAGACTGTAGTTTCCGTCTGAAATGAACGATCCTGAATTTTCCTTTGCATTTACCGATAAAGCCGAGTAAGTGGGGCCAGCACTTACTCATAGGAACTTGAATGAAGAACCAAATTGCACAGCCAGATACACCGAGGCATGAATGAATGTAGAATCATGAAAACTTGCATAGCCGGATACACCAGGACATGAATGAAGGTAAAGGGAAACTTGAATCATGAAAAGTTGAACACGGACATTAAATCGATTGATAGCGAAGCTCATAGAACAACCAAAGTTATCACACCAAAGTTCATCATGCACTTGCCTTAACCCCTCGCTTGATTTCCAAACAATCTGTTCTAGAATTTCGACCACACTCATGGGCTATCCACCCTTTCGAACATAACATTTGATCTGCTTAACCAATTGCACCAAATAAATATATCTCGGACATCAATAGAAAATTCTCTACAACTTCTATATTATGGTTTTGGGCAGAAACGATCTCTAACTAGGTCAAACAGGAACGATTAAGCTTCTGCGCAGAAATTTTCCCTATCTCAGAGCAGCAGCGCCGTTTTCGCAATTACTCCTTAACCATTAACTGGATTCGAGTGAAACCAGCGGCATTAGAAAGATATGAATGAAGTCTACAAATTTTGCATAAACCAAGTTTCGAAATTATGGGCGGATTAATCCCAGATAATCGCCGAATAAATCAGCTTAATTACCGCGTACTTAGGAATCAAGGAAGCAACAGCCGTATTGAACTAGAACAGAGTTTATGTATCTAATAACTAATCTGAAGATTACCCTCGAAGTGAGGATCACAGAGCTGCAGCAAATTCCGAAAACCCCAATTAATCTCCTTTCTTTTCTCCTTGCCTGCTCCTCTCTGTTTCTCTCTGATTTCTGTCTTCCTAGAAACCTAATAAAGATCCAACGGACCATATTTCACGGCTCAGTCTAAACCCAATTTGATACTCAAATAGAACACGCTAGTAGTCAAAAGGATTCGTTTTGCCGAGCTCTACGCACCCACGACCTCATATCTTCCAAGTGATATATCGACCAAAAAGTCAACTTTAGCTCATGCTTAGTCAATATCTCCTAATTACAACTAAATTTACTTATTTATTTTTTAGGTATTACACTAAAATAATAATCTTTTCAACCCAATTGACATCACTCTAAAATTTGCTTGCAAATAACGGAAATCGTCAAGACAATATGGCCTACAATTTATTCGGAAACTCGATTCAGATGGCAAGAGCAGTCTACACGAAAACGAATACCCATGTTGTATATAGACTCCGTTTTCGATGTTCTATAAATTGCCGGAAAGCTAAAAAATAATATTTATAACCAAACTGACCACCTAAATTTTCGGTCTCATGAACGGAAAAATTCGAAACAATAGGATATAGAATTTTTTTGCGAGGCTATTCTTATATCTATTGATCCAGAGGTGTTTAAGATTTTTTTTCTTCCCGTTGCAACGCACGGGCATTTTGCTAGTATATATCACTAGTACAATAAGTTGCAATAGGAACGGCTCTAGACACCCCTATAGGAACGGTTTTAGCAAGTGTTCCCGCTCGTGGGTTTCTGTAGTAGAACATACAGTAGGAGCGGGCCTGAACTGATCCTGCAGTGGTCACAGCAGGAGCGGGTCACGATTGCACCGCTCCTGCAGTGGTCACACTAGGAACGGACCGTGATTGCACCGCTCCTGCAGTGGGAACACCGTGATTGCACCGCTCCTGCAGTGGGAACAGTGGTAACAGCAGGAGCGGTCGACGATTGCACCGCTCCTGCCGTTAGCCACATCAGGAGCGGGCCGTGATTGCACCGCTCCTGTTGTGGCCACTGCAGGAGCGGCTCTTGTTTCAGCCACTCCGGCTGATGACACTAGCAGGAGCGGCTGTAATATGAGCCACTCCTGCATATTTTTTGAAAGCTCCTGATTCTTTTCCACCCTATATTTTGAAAGTTCTGTTTCTTTCCCGCCATATTTGAAAAAAAAGCCCCCTATTCTTTCCCGCTAATTTCTCGAATATTAATTTTTTCTCGCTATATACATATACATTAATTATCGAGGCACATTTACATACGTATTCAAGTTTGTGAATCTTGTCGTGCGTTCTGCCAAGTTACAAAAGAAATAGCATAGGTAGTATACACATATATCGTACACAACAACTTAATTACACATGGTGATACTCCCACTCGATCAATGGAAGATATTTTTCATCTTTTGCTAAAACATCATCATGATCGAAGAATTCTCCTCGGCGATTGAAAACCTCGTGCATCGTGAAACGGCATAGGTCGGCAATGCTGTTTATGAGATCTAACTCGTTGAGAGGCCGATCTTTCAAAGGGATAGGGGCCTGAACAAAAAAAAAAGACGATATGAATGTTTGTGCCAAGGTGTTCTTCATTATATGCACACATGCAATACATACAATGAAAAGAGATAATGAGAGATGTGTTTTTAAGCACTTATATCTTCAGGATTTGTTCTGTACCTCTCATTGACCTTAAGGAACTTAAATACATAGCATCCACAGTATCCGCTGCCCCTTGGTTGCTTGTGGCACTATTTTTTCACAACAGTTTAATTAGTTTTAGACTTATAATACAATATTTGAACTTATGTTTGGAATTAGGCACCGTAGAGTATACTGGGAAGTAGGCCCTGTAGACGATGTTGTCTTGGCGCTTTGGATGAAATGTCAGTTTATACTTTTCCTTCGCCATTTTGAAGGCTCTATTATATAGAAACCGTTAGTAAGACGAAATATATATATATATATATGAGAACCCAATATGGTAGGTATATATCTTACACTCGTAGTATATTCATAATGGGCTTATATCTCTTGGGGTCGACATCCAATGAGTCCAAAAACAATACTTTGCTTTGTTTAGGCATGATGTATAGACAGATCCAGTGTCCACTGCAAATAGCAAAGCGCATGAAGTTATATATAGATGATCCTGTGTGTTTAATTTTCACTTAGTATCAATGCAAAGGTTTTTGGCATACTCAAAAGTTGTATGAAGCAAGTATTTGGTCTTGGTTTTCATCATAGAAGAACGTCAGGGCAGTGACAATATATGCGGCAACGGTCCTCTACGCTTGTTTGTGTAACTTTTGACGGATTGTCTCTTTCTCACTTTTTGTTTACGTGCTATCGTCTTTTAGCTTTAGTGGCCACTCGTGGCTATCCTGATTAATTAGTAAAGGGTCCAAAAACCCGACTCTTTTATCACCCATACTTTTACCCATTTGCCACTACATCCTGAAAGATATATTATACAGAGCGAATGGATGTTAAATACGAGAGTATATTACGTTAATTATGCACACTTAATGGGATTGGCAGGGAGACTTACATGCACCAAAGGGTCATCGCAGTGATGTCCACCTGTCCTAGGCGGAACATGTTATGAAACTCCGAAACATCGACGATTGTACTCTTGGTTAGTGTGCTGAAACATCGACCGGGAATGGAGTCCATTACTAATGAAACCCCAAATCTACTTGCCCTCAGGTACCAATTATAAAATATTTTCATCTCCCCTTGCATGTATTCACTATTAAGAGCCCAATCCGGCGGAAAGGGTTTGCCACATTCGTACTTCAGGGGCAATCCGGCAAATCGGCAATTTTGTCCAGTCCAATGAAGGATTTGTAGTCTTTTAGGTCGGGAACCGAAACTGATTTAGTTGTGACCTCCTTATCCTTTTCTGTCTGTTTTTTCTTCAACCACTTGTCCACCTCCGGTATCGCATCTTTTTCATACGTACGTATCAATGTTGGAACCGCTGGAGGTGGAGCATTTTTAGCTGTTGCTGGCTCCTTGGTCTCTAGAGGTATATCCGGCTTCTCAACGGCATCGGGAGGTGTAGCCGGCTTCTCAACAACATGATCGGGACAAACTGGATCACCATGTTCGATTGCTAGTTGTTCGGGTTTCTGTAGTTGCTTTTGTGGTGTCAAATTGAGAATGTATTTCTTATTCCACAAGATAAACTGTTTCACAGACTGGCCGAAGAAGTGGATCCCCTCTGCCATGGGGATGTCTATCATTTCTTCTGCATGTTTAGCTTCAACTCTAAGGACCTCGACCCTTGCATATTTCGGCAGGATTGGAGTGTCATGGAAAAGACCGCTGCCAGGAATCATTATTGCCTTTGCTACCTCCTCTATCCTTCCATGTATTCCAAGTGGGATGTGCAGCCGCAAGGAGTCGGAGACTTGATGCTGTCAACTGGAAAACTTTGGGGTAGTGGGATGTTGCCCGGTGCAGAAAGTTTACCCTCAGCCGTCAAAAAACTTCTGAACTCTTCCATAAACACCTTCTTTGCAGTTTATTTCATCTCTTGCTTGAAGCGATCATGTTTTTTATATTTGTGCCTGTCCGCGGTGAACCCCTCCTTCCAGTTCATCTTGGACGAGAGCCCTCGCACTCTGCCTCCATGCTCTTGTGTGCCTAATCCTTGGGTCAAGGCATCTTGCTCCCGATCACTAACAAATTTGCCCTCTTTCTCTTGCTCTGTCTAAAACTTGATTCTTTCCACCACCTCTTGGGTCTTTGGTCTGAGGTTTAGCAAAATCTCTTTCTCCCCCAGTCACCTTGACCTCTCGGCCCTTGACCCATTGGAGCGTTCGTTCATTTAACCCTTCGTACGGGTCAGATAGCCCTTTAGCTATCAAATCTTCCCTTTCTTTCTACCATTTCTCAGTTTTGCCAGCGTACCCAGCAGGCCTAAGATGTGGCTTGTGCACGTCTCTCTTTGCAAGCGCTGAGTTCACTTTTCTAAGCTTTATAGCTTCCTCAGTTGTCCTTTGCCTCTTGAACTCATACCACTGGGTTTAGGTGATCTTACCGTACTCCTCAAATGGAGTAAGGTCGTTCTTCAAATACTTGTAAGTGAGGTCTGTTTTCCATTTACGATAAGAACACCCCATCTGCTTAAGAGCGTATGTCTTTGCCTTCTCCTTGGTACCATGTGGGAACTGGAACCATTTCTTCAGCTCTGCCCATAAGAAATCCTTCCTTGATTTTGGTACCTCCCGCCAATCAGTCTACGTTATCTCCATCCATGTCTTCATTACCACGCCTACGGCGTTGCGGAACTTTGCTCTCACCTCAATAGGCTCCAGTGGTTCTCCAGCAACGCCAACCTCCCTCCTCACAGTGTAAATTGTTTCTACTAATTTGTTCATTTGTTCTTGGCTCGCTTTCCTCCACGTTTCCTCTTGCTTGTTCCGGTTTCCTGAGGGTCAGCTTCGGCCATTTGTTGAGGGTCAGCTTCGGCCATTTGTTGTTTGGGCCAAGTGTCATCAGCTTCGACCATTTGTTGCTCTTGCTTCGTACGAAAGTGTTAACGAAACGATGAATTTCTATCCTTACAACTAAACGATCGCGTTTAGGCTCACATCTCGAGGGAGGGCACGTAATTAGGATCCTCCACGACTTCTGGATCGCGTTTGGCAGCAAGTACGTCCGCGGCATGTGGGTCTTCCAACTCGAGATTGTCATCTGCTGAGTCGGAATTGAATGCATTTTCATCGAGAAGAATTTTTTCGAAAAATGCATTGTCCTCTGGGACTCGCGACGGTGACCTAATCATTTTTTTCTAGAAGACGAAATAACTTGTACTAACAAAAAAACTAACTATTGGCAAAAAAAACTAACTAAAACTACTAACTAATATACTAACTAACTAAAAAACTTGTACTAACTAAAAATACTAACTATTGGCAAAAAAACTAACTAATTACACTAAACTAATTACACTAAAATATACAGACTAATATACTAACTAATAACTAATATACTAACTAACTAAATAACTTATTCTAACTAAAAAACTAACTATTGGCAAAAACACTAACTAAAACTACTAACTAATATACTAAAACTAGTATACTGACCGGCGTGGCGGAGGAGGCGGACCGGCGTGGAAGAGGTGGCGGCGAAGGAGGCGGCGGAGGAGGCGGACCGGCGTGGAGGAGGCGGACCGGCGTGGAGGAGGCGGCGGCGGCGGAGGAGGCGGACCGACGCGGCGGAGGAGGCGAGCGGCGTGGAGGCGGACCGACGCGGTGGAGGAGGCGAGCCGCGGGGAGGCGGCGCCACGCGGCTCGGCGAGGAGGAGCCGGCGGCGCGGCTCGGCGTGGACGAGAGGCGGCGACGCGGCTCGGCGTGGAGGCGTATCGGCGGCGCGACGCGGCGGAGGAGGACACCGGCGGTGGCGCGGCGCGCCGCGGCGGAAGGCGCGGCTCGGTGGAGGAGGCGGACCGGCGGCGGCGGAAGGAGCCGAAAATTTGGGCAGCCAGACGGCGCGAAGAAGAAGAATGGCCGCCGGGACTTGGAAAAATTTCGGCTCCCGCCACGCCACTTATACGTGGAAAGAACAGCAGGAGCGGTGGACGGGAGCCACCGCTCCTACAAACAGCAGGTGTTGTAAAAACAGCAGGAGCGGTGTATTCCATCCACCGCTCCTGCTGTAGGATGGGAGCGGTGCCCTAGTGGGCCACCCCGGTCCACTGGGCCACCACTTTTTTTATTTTTTTTAATTTTTTCTTTTCAATCATTCTTTTCCTTTATTTGTAAATTTATTCTTTTATTTTATTAATTGAAATACATGCATGTTTAAGTTTCTAAATTTATTATTTTATTATATTAATTGAAATACATGCATGTTTAAGTTTTTAAATTTATTATTTTATTATATTAATTGAAATACATGCATGTTTAAGTTTTTAAATTTATTCTTTTATTCTATTAATTGAAATACATGCATGTACAAAGGCACTCATTAATTCAAACGCATATACGAAGTCATAAAATGGCATTCATTAATTAGCGGCTATGATATGTACAATCGAACATTAAGCGTTTTCAATTTTTGGATCTCCATCCGTGCGTACCCAAGGCTTCATTCCTTTTGTCGTTGCTTCTACTTCCTTGATCTTGATCGGTAGGTCTGTAAAAAACTCTATGTTGTCATAGTCATTGAAGGTCTCGACATCATCGACACCATCAACTCCGATAATATTCTGTTTGCCGGCGACAACTATGTGTTTATGATTCTTAAGACGTGGGTCGATGATATATAGAACTTGTCCAACGCGTTTGGCCAGCACCCAAGGGTTATTTTTGCAACCAACCTTGGCAAGGTCTACTATTGTGAGCCCATAATTGTCAACCTGTACACCTTATGGGTATTTCACCCATTGGCATCGAAAGACAGGAATTTGTATGTTCGATCCGTAGTCCAACTCCCATATGTCTTCTATGAAGCCAAAATATGTGACATTGCTGCCCGTTACGTCATCGATGGCGTCAATCCGGACTCCACTATTTTTGCGACGCTTTTCTTATCCTTTGCAGCTGTATAGAATGTCTGGCCATTGATATCATACGCCTGCCATGTAGTGACCTGTGAAGATGGGCCGGACGCCAACCTTTTCAACGTTACTTACTCGGCAGTTGATCCTTCGGGTAAGTTGAGGTCCATAAGCCAGCTGGTGAAGCGGTGTTTGTGCTCTTTCATGATCCAGTTATCTGAGCGTTCGGGGTTTTCCGCGCGGATAATACCTATGTGCTGCTCGACGAAAGGAGTCATCATCTCTATCTGATGCAGAACACTGAAATGAACCTTTGCCACTTCTTCGTATGCATTATCAATGAATGTTTTCCTCCCCCTCGTGCCTTTTCCTGATAACCTTCCAGTATGATGAGAAACAGGCAAACCGATACCGATACCTTTCTTATCAACTAAGCAATCCTTACAGCACTCTATCACTTCCTCGGTGCAATAAGCCTCAATCATAGATCCCTCAGAGTATGCACGGTTGAAAACGTAACGGTTTAGGATCGACATGAAACGCTCATATGCCCACATCTCATGTAAGCAAATTGGACCAAGTGCACGGATCTGATCAACCATGTGTACAATGAGGTGCGGCATTATATCAAAAAATAAAAGAGGGAAGCACATCTCGAGCTGAGTCATAGTCTCCGTGCAGAATTCTTGCAGCGAATCCAATTCATCTTTACGAATCTCCTTTTGTGACATCTTGTTGAAGAAATAGACCATTCGAGTGACCACTATCCGCACGAATACTGGATTGATAGTCCGGATAGCAACGGCAAGGAACACCGTCATCATCATATGGCAGTCATGAGCGTTGTACCCACTTATGGACAAATCTTTCATGGAGACTGGACTCCTGATGTTAGACGATAACCCAGTGGTCACTTTTAGACCTCGTAGACACAGGCACAATTCCCTTTTCTCAGCTGATGTCAGGTTGAAGCTCGCGACAGGGAGCATAAATTTTCCATTGCCTTGTTCCACAGGGTGGAGCTCACTTCTGATCTTCATATTTACCAGATCGCGACGTGACTTCAGGCCGTCCTTTGTCTTCCCTTTCACATCCATCAATGTACAAATAGTGCTATCAAACACGTTCTTTTTTAGGTGCATACAATCGATTGCGTGTGGAACCTCCAAGTCCTTCCAATATGGCAAGTACTTAAAGAAAATGGACTGCTTTTTGAAAGGCACACCTTCAATAGGGGGTTTAGTTCTCTTGATCTTCTTCCCGTAGACAATGTTGATCTTCTTGACCATATCGAAAACATGTTTGCTATCGTGTCTTCTTGTTGGTACTGAACCTTTCTCATCCTTGCCATCAAAGTGGTTGTTTAACTGTCTTCTGCGGTATCGATGTCCTTCCACTAGCAAGCGGCGGTACTTTGTGTACACAACCTTTTTGGATCCATCGAGATACTCAGACATCGTTGCATCCAAGCAGGATAGACATCCTTTTTTCCCTTTGATCTGTCCGGACAGCGAGAAGTTAGTAGGGTAATCGTTGATCGTAGTGAGTATCATTCTTCTGAGTGTAAAATCCTTCTTTGTTAATGAATCAGTCATTTTGACCCCATCGTTCCAAAGCTTCGCCATATCTTCCATCAAGGGCTCCAGGAAGACATCTATATCAATGCCTAGTTGTTTAGGCCCTTGTATCAGACCGCATAACATTGTGTACTTCTTCTTCTGATAAAGCCATGAAGGTAGATTGTATATGGTCAATATCACCGGCTATGTGCTGTGTGTGCTGTTCCTTTCTCCAAAAAGATTCATTCCATCAGTACTAAGTGCAAACCTCACGTTTCTTGGATCTTTCGCAAACTCTGGATACAATTCATCGAACCTTTGCCACTGAGTGGCGTCAGCTAGGTGGAAAAGCTTTTCGTCATCCTTTGTTCGCTCACAAAACCACCAACGCATCAAGTTTGCAAAGGCAGAGTTTGCAAATATCCCTTAAGCGATCGATTGAATTGAGGTACATATGACTAGGGCGGGGATTCTTCTCTTCTTCACGTCTATGCCTAGGCATGTATCTTCTTCGGAAGGATTGGGTGCACCATTCTTCTTCCTCTTCTTGCCATTGGTGGAAGCTTCATCGTCACCCTGGAATATGTCATTCCGCTTGTAACGGCCGGCGCCACAAGTTGGGCATTTAACTAGATTCTCATATTTGTCTCGATATAAGATGCAGTGGTTCGGACATGCATGTATTCTTTCAACTCCCATTGTCAAGGAGCTAACAACCTTCTTCGCTTGATATGTGTTGGCAGGCACGAAGTTAGGTTTCGGAAGCAACCAAGATAAGAGCTTCAACAGATCGTTGAAGCTAGAGTCAGACCACCTGTACTTTGCCTTTAGAATCAACAGATCGAGTACAAAACGTAGCAAAGTCCAATGAGGAGGACAACCCTTTGGTTTCTCTTACACATTATTTCTTGCAGCATCTTTTACTGCTTTCAAATTCTCTGTCCCTTTTGGACTTGCATATAGGATATCAGCCTTGAAGTGTTTCAGCATTTCTTCAAGGTCATCTGCATCTGAATCACCGTCAAGTCCCAAGTCCTCGATACTCTCTAAAGGTACGGAGCGATATGTTCCACCACCATTGTCTTGGTCATCATCGCCATCACTGTTCAACATATCAAGATCTGCATCGAAGAATGTGTCATTATTATCATCAACATCTGCATCTGAAGGTCCTTCTTGCTCGCCGTGGTGATCCAAACAGAGTAGTCTTTCACAAATCCGGCAACAATCAAATGCGATCTAATGTCTGTTGGATCTGTCCAAACCTTTATGTTTTTACAGTTTTTGCAAGGACAACGTATGCCTTTAACCTGCTTCGTTATCGCATTCTTCTTCGCAGTTTCAATAAATTTATCCACTTCATCACGGTAAGGACGCTCCATCCTTGGTCAGTTGTACATCCAAACACGTGCCATGTAGAATATATAAAAACCAATAACAAGAATGTACAGCGTATAAATAATGAGGATCTGGTTGATGGTATATTGTACATTATTATTTATAACAGAAATTGATGTGGTATATTATCATGAATATTGAATATTCTACGATCTAAAATATATTTACGACGAAAATTAATGAGGTATTATCATGAATATATGAACATTTACATTATAAAATTAAATAATATACCATTCTTTACCTAGAGTTTCACACTACATCTAGATCTAGATCTAAAAGAGAAGAGATCCACTAATAAAGACCAATACAACACCTAGAGTAACCCCAATTGCTAATTCCAAGTTGAGAAAACCCTAAAATAGTGTATTATCACTTAGATTATGTGGTCCCTAAAGTATTAAATGCTCATTGATGATGAGAGAAGAGAGAATGACATTAAATCCTAGCTATTTTAGCACCTATGATTTGAAGATACTCAGATTAGATGCATAGATTGAGGAGGGCTTACCTTATGGAGCTTCTAACTTCCAAGAAATAGAAGAAAAAAAAGGCTCCCTTCTATTTTTCAATTTTTGGCCGCCATTAGCTTCTAACAATGGAGCTCCTCCATAGGCATACTGTAGCCCGAGGAAGAAGAAGGCTATATATGGGTGGAGAAATAGCAGGAGCGGACCACCTTACCAACCGCTCCTGCTGTTTCTTTAGCAGGACCGGGTAGTAAGGTGGCCCGCTCCTGCTGAATGATCTCTGCAGTAACGGTGCACCTTACCAACCGCTCGGTAGTAAGGTGGCCCGCTCCTGCTGAATGATCTCTGCAGTAACGGTGCACCTTACCAACCGCTCCTACTCCATCCTGCTATTGTTGCAGCAGGAGCGGGGCACCATGTGGGACCCACCCTGGGCACAGCAGGAACGGCCCTAAATTGGAGCCGTTCCTGGTGCTATTTGGGTGGTGTTCCCGTAGCGGATTTTTGTAGCGGTGTATAAGAAAGAATCCTCCGCCTTGTAATACATCAGATGCATTTGGCTGATCCTTACTCCCTCCGTCCCAAAATTCATGTCGTTCTAGGATTGAAACTTTGTCCCAAAATACATGTCGTTATACTCCTCTCTCTCCTCTGTCAACAGCCACAGTGGGTCCCACCACCACCAAACCCGCCTATCTCTCCTCCAGATCCACCTCTTCCTCCGCCGGTGCTACTCGAAGAACCCACCCCACGGCCACCTCCATCCCCACCCCTCCTCCATTGCCGCCCCACCTCCGCACCGGCCTCCATCACCGCCCCACCGCACCGGCCAAGGTCCGCCGCCGCCGCCTCCATCGCCAGCCCCAGCCGCTTCCATCCCTAGCCCCCTCCGCAGCCACCTCCCTCGCTAATCCCCTTCGCAGCCACATCCCTCCATAGCCACCTCCCTCGCTGCCCCCTTCCGTAGCGGCGGCTGCTCAAGATCCGCCGCCGCCTCCATCGTCGGCCCCATCAGCAGCAGAGGCTGCTCGAGATCCATGGCAGCCGCGGCGGTGGATCTTGAGCTTGAGATCCATGGCGGTGGCAGGCGCTTGTCCCCGTCCTTCGCGGCGCGGCACGAAGCGGCGGCGGGTGGAGAGGCCGGAGAGGGACCGGAGCGGCGGCGGTGGGTAGAGAAGGTGGATGCGGCGAGGGGAAGACGGAGTGGCTGCCACTGCTTTGCTCGAGAGCGACGGAGGTGCGGTGGCGTGCGGAGAAGGTGGAGTGGCGGCGGCGTGGGGCGGAGAGGCTGTGGGGCGGCAGGGTCGGTGGCGGGTGGAGAGGCTGTGGAGCGACAGGAGGAGGAGCGGTGGGCGCTGCGCTCGAGGTCATCAAGACAGATGAGGGTGGGGAGGGCACGGCGGTCATTTCCGCTTCCTGCTAATTTCACCTCAGGCTTCTATCGCGACTTTAGTTTTGGGACGGAGGCAGTATGCAGCATTGACTCAGGATGGTCAAGTCAAAAATAATAACAGGATAGGAGCTATGAGCTCAAAACCTAACGTGCAATTAATAGACAGCCATATGATACCTTCTATGCATGGGTTGGATCACCGAGAGATCAAATGCTGCATATGGTCATGTGGTGGCAACTACTCCCTCCAGTCTTTGAAAAATGGACGTTTTGGACAGGATTACGTATACCAAGGAGCAAATGATTAGCAGTTTTTTCCCTGCAGTGCCCCTATTAAATAGCATGTGGTCCTAAATGTTAACATCAAATGACTCTTGGCCTAGCTGGTTGCTGCAACGCCCCCGTTGCGCTTCGCCCCAGGTTCGAATCCCCGCATGGGTTTTTTTGTTTCAGTTTTGCATGGTGCATTTTTGCATGGCGTTGTTCCTGGTTTTTTTTCGCTCGCACCGCTACATGCGCGCCCGCTGCACAAGTTTTTTTCGTTCGCGCGTGGGCGTTTTGCTCTGGCGCCAAATTGGTAGTGACGTTTCGTATTTTACCGCCCAAATTATCTACTGCATCGGCTATAAATACCGTCACAATACTCCAAGTAGTAGCAGCAAAGATAGCTACTATGGACTTGAACGTAGAACCAGCTGGTGAGATTGACTTGAACGTAGAGGTGCAAGGAGATGTCATACCACAGTTCGGTAAGCTTCTTGTCTCCTCTACTAATGCAGCGTTTCTTTATATTTTGTTGCTAATGTAAGCTTCTTGTCTCCTCTGCTAATGTAAACATACATCTTGGCACTACAGATTTGAACATGGAACCACCGGCATTAGAATACGCCTTTGATTTAAACATGGAACCACCGGCAGGCGATGTCATTGGTAGCTCTCTTATTTCTTTTCTTTTATTTTGTTTTATTGTGCAACCGTCCTTACATTCATACGTACACAGCTGACAATGACAATGTGAACGACAACGCTTTGCATGGTGGGATCGAAGTGAACGTTGAGCCTCCTGTACAAGCTCGTAATGGTACTTGCATCCTCCCATCTTCAACAGAGTGAAGGTTCGACAACATCGTCGGCCTTCTTGGGGACGACGACATCAGCACGCTTTGTTGCTTGCGCGAGGACGGGGACGAGCTCAACGACAACATCGCTGCTCCTTCGCTTCTCCGGCCTACTTGACACTATGCATCGAGGCCTTCTCTTCCGGTTGACGTGCTCGTCGTCCTCCTCAGAGTCAAGAACGACGAGGACGAGCTTCTCGTCTTCCTGGACGAGCTCCTTGTCTTCCTGTATGAACTTCTTGTGCTCCATGGGGACCGGCGAGTTTGGAGTGCACCTTCTGTTGGAGTAGTAATAGTAGAACTTGAGAAAATGAAACGTTTGCATGCATGCACGCGCGCAGGGGTAATTCGCTGGCCACTTACTGTTCCTTATTAATTGCCCTTGGAAACATACTTCCTCTTAATTGCAGCAGGGGTAAACTGGTCACAAAAGACTCCAACAGCCCCCAGCGTCTAGTATTTGAAGTCATCTAGTAAACTCTCCCAACGTCCATTTTTCAAAGACTGGAGGGAGTAGCTGGTAATAATCTAACGGACACCCATATAAACCAGAAGAAAAGTGATGATGTGCATACCTATAAATATGATACTAGTGGAATGGCCTACCATGATGTCTGTCTTCCCTCCTCATGTAATATGACTAATATCTCTTATTCATATTCTGGCGTCATAACTACATTTTCCCTACAGGAACACAACCGATACTGGAGAATAGAACTTCGGACGAGTTCCATTTTGAACATAGGAATCGACTAACATTGCGCACCTGGTGCCGATGCGTAACAGCAGCACCGGGTGCAACGGTCAGGAGCCAGGGAGCACTTTACTACCGGGTATACTATTTATTTCTTCTTTCCACTTTGATTGTTAGGAGTTAAGACGATTAATTGCCTAGGTTGGCAACTCTAGTTTTGAAGAGGGTTGAAGTGGATTGGGAGGAATTGAGGGGGTTTTGAAGTACCATGGATTTAAAGTCACCCTAATCACTCCATTCTAAGAATTGACAAACTATGCCTGAAATGGCTCATAGCATTTTTGTGGCTTAATCATTTTATTACTACATAAATTTCCCATGTGTTGCTACGGAATTTGGGTTATACCCTGTGCGACACCACGGAAAAACATTATATGCATGAAGTCAAAGAAAAATTGATAGAAAATATAAACAAAGGTCTTAGTGGATGTGACATAATAAATCGTTCATCAGTTTATATACAGTAGATTTTTTTTCTGCGCCACTTCGAGCATATGGGAAGCCAGATTGTGTGAGGGCTTCTTTCGGCCCGATTGGTTGTCTTTCAGGGCGAGCCAAGCCGTGCGAGCCAGTGCCATCTGAGCCAAGCTCTCGAGAAATGAGAATGGAACTCCTTTCTCACGGGCTTAGCTCACGGCCTGATTTTGCATGCCACAGTGCAAGCCAGTACATTAAAACAGAGAACGAAACACCTAGTCATGGATGGCCAGCACGCACATGTAACCAAACAACCGTATCCCACATCCTACCAGCCTAGCAGCCCCAAATATAGGCATCCAATCAGGCCTTGTTTCCCTTCGTCGTTCCACTCTTGGCTTTGAAAGGGCTTTGCAGAGCCGTTGCTCATGGGATCATGTGTGTCATCTTTGATCTCTCTTGGTTATAAGTGATCCCAAGATCAATGGTATAACTGAAAATTCCTGGACCCTCTCATTCCCTCTAGGCATCAAAGTCATCAATAGACAGCTAAATTACTCATTGTACTCATAACTCGAGATCGTCCTCTTGTGTTTTTCCCTCCTACTATGAGTGTGTGCACAGTATTCACCAACCATCTCGAATGTTTTACTCTTGGAGTAAATTTTCTCTTAGGTGAGGCTATTGTGGTGGCAGAAGGGGTACACCTGTTCCTTTTTGTGTGTCCTGCATCTCAACGCATCTGAAGCACTCGAGCTCCTCAAGGCACAGTTGTGCGTACCTTTCTTCATAGAAGTAATTATTTTGGTTTGTTGGAACATCTAGAAACATAGAAATGGTAAAATCTTCAGAACCGAGGAACTATGAAATTACGTTGATACTTCCACAAATTATGGGTAACATATGAGACATCCCTATTTTCACCTGGGGGTCTTAATTACCACATCCGCTCTTGCAATTGGATCATTGCGATTACGAGTTGGATGTCTAATTGTCCAGGCAGTAATGTTAGTATCTTGAACTTAGACCGGTGGCTCACTTTTTCTTAGTAATGGGGAAGAGGATCGAAACATGCCACTGAAAGACTCCACTGAGACAAGAAGATGTGCTGTCCAAAAGGTAGTGGAGGTAGGATGGGCAGTTGGTTAGATCGATCTAGTATGGATCGTACATGGACGATAGTTGGAGTCGATGGCTCTCTAGGCTTCCCTCATATGGGATCCTTGGGGAAGAGGATCAAGTTGGCCCTTGCGAATAGCTTGATGCACTATCGCCCTTCAACGCTTTGAGCAAAATGTGGCAAAAGGAAGGAAAATCCATAGCCTCCTATGTCTTAGTTTGTCTTTTTAGTTGTTTTAATCTTTTTCCTTTCCTTCTTTATCTCTTGAGCTCTCTTGGACATTTTGTTTTTGTTTTTAGTTTTTGTTTTAGTTAGGTTTAGTTCTTGCTTTTTGGTAATCGGTTTGAACTCTCTCAGGCCTGCTTTCTTGTTTTCATTAATATATTTAACCAGTAGGGAGACCACTCCCGTTTCATAAAAAAAACAAAGCCAAAGCCCTTGCATTTAAATTCCCGTTTCCTCCAATTCCTAGACGAGGACAATGGCGTGGCACAACCTATATGGCATTATCGTGATTTTTGACGGAACCATTGTGTGCATGCTTCTTGTTTGTCATGGTAGTGGTGAGCTGGTGAACCATGTGTACCTAAATTGCAATAGCATTGCTGTGAAACACATAGCAACATCGCCTGTGACCAATTTGTCGAGAAATCAACATGAAAAGCTCTAGGCCCGTATCCATAATCATCACTAGTTTGCTCACAGCTGCTCTGCTTCGAACTCTTCAGGGATACTACATAAGTAGCACGCGACCTATCTCCTCAGTGCTGGCCATTCTAGAAGTACTGCTAGATGGAAATATAGTACTTTAGTTACTTGCAGTTATTAGAATAGACCAGAACTCATGGCATGCATTACACACCAATCATGTGTAGGTTCCAACGGCAGAGTAAATTAAAGCTTGAAAATTTTTATTTGCCATTTTTTGCATTATCCTGGGGACCAATTCTTAGTGTGGCCCAATTACAAGAGTATGTTCACTAGGATCAAAACTGGTACGGTGTCCATTATTATGTGCTACAAATTAGCTTGTTCAATTGGGATTTGACACAACACAATAAGCATGCAGACGTTGCAAGCCTATATATGTCACAAACAGAAATAGCTTTTGAGCTATCAATACCTGTTACAGGAAATTAATATCATTGAGTTCATATTGGAGGAAGTGGTGTGCATGTACAATATTTTCTTCTTCTTTTTTAACTTTCCTATCTTATCATTGCATTGCCAACTATATAAACTCTTTGTGAGCTATAAATTCCATCATCAATTTAGTAGAATTAAGAATGGATAGTAAGTTAGTAACTTGGTTTCCCCGTGGTGGAAGCTCCCACTCAGTTTGAAGTCATAGATTTCGCAAATGCTCTCAAATTCTCATTGCTTTTTTCTCAAAAACAATGTTATTCTTTAGCAAGTGGTAAACAATGCAAGATGCAAATGCACGTCTTCATAGCAATGGAGTGCACACAAAATAAAACTGGATTCAAGAAAATCTTGGCCAGCTCGGCCTGGCGCACTCTAATAGGACCGAGTCTAATGAAAATACTCAAGCAGCTATTTGAAAATGGTTTTTTCTTGGGAAAATTGAGGGGTCCCCCCCCCCCCAACAATTGAATGTATATTATGAAAAATGGTTTACAATAAAGTGACATCAAGAAAAAACAAAGAAAATCAACCTCACAAGACCTACCAAATTGGATTTTCTAGCCATAAATCGATGTCAGGAATGTAGGAAGCCTTTGCTCCATAGATAACCATGGCCCTCTTTGGAATGCAAGATACTGTCCTATCTTTACACTCAGTTTTGCGGACTCTTTGCTCACATAGGAGCTTTTGTGACCGGACCATGATTGCATACACCACACCAGTGGCATGAGTGCAAATTCTCGGACCCTCCTATTCTCATTGTGCATGAAAGTCATCAACTCAGCTAAATTACTTACCACTCAAGCTCGCCTTCTTGTGTGTTTTTCATCCTGCTGCATGTGTGAAGAAATGGGCAGGTTGCTCTTTGGCCTACTTTATACTGTTAAATAGGCACTCCGATTTATATTTGCATGCACACAGTACTAGGGATGAAACTGTGACGGATATTTCCCGACTACCCATCCGTCCCAAAGGGTTCTAAAACTAAATGGGCGCCCGATATCCGAGACCGAACAAATAATATTCGATCTGTATCCGTATTCGGAGATTAAAAGTTGGTTATTAGTATGGCGATGGGACACATATCAATATCCGGAGCATTTTAGCACTGTTTGTATCTGATCCGCTCCGATAAAAAAATAATTATCTGTATTCGAATCCGCGTATATATCCGTCCGTATCCGATCCTGTTTCATACCTACACAGTACACTGGAGCTTATTGTACAATTCCAGACCCATACCTGTTGTAGGGAATTAATGACATTGAATTCATATTGGGGGAAGTGATGTGCATGTACAATCTTTGTTTTCTAACTTTCTATCTTATCATTACTAATTATAGACTCTTTTTGGAGGTATAAATTCTAACTATAAATTTAGTGGACTTAATGAATAGAGTGTAACTCGTTGGTTTCTTTGTGGTAGAAGCTGCCTATTTAGTTTGAAGTCATAGATTTGGCAAATTCGCTCAAATTTTCATGTTTTTACTAGGAAAATGATGCTATTTTTTAGTAAGTGATAAATGATATAAGGTGCAAATGCATATTTCATAGCGAGTGAGTGCACGGAGATGGAAAATAGGTGATTTTCCCTTGTTTAGTTAACTTTTTTAAATTTACCCCTGCTTTTGGAAAAGAAGACATCATTTGCCCCCCTATTTCTGACTCCTTTAGATGCAACCACATTGAACAGTTTTAAGAAGATAAGAAAACCCTTCAAAATAGTGGAAATAGACAACAATACCCTTATCCTGCCCTCCCACTCACCCTACTCATGAATTCCTTTCACACCATTCAACGCCTCTCTTCTTGGATCCTGACAAGTGGGCGACGATGACTCAGGTGCATGTGAGGGGTTTGGATGGATTCCCGGGGCATGGTGCATTACCACGTGCGTGAACGCTTGGCCATAGGTGAATGGGAAATCCATAGAAAAGGCTGGTCATGTTTGAAAGATATGCAAATCATGTCACATATTTATGAAATTCGGATAAATTTGGAGTAAATGAAAATTTTGAAGTGATTTTATCAACATTCATTTGAAACAGGTCAAAATGTTGTTCAAATGATTCATACTAAAATAGGGCTAAAATGCAAAGGTATAAGAAAAAGTAGGGCAATCTGCATGGACAAAGGTGTCTTTTTTCAAAACTGAGTTGGTTCCATTAAGTTCCCTTCATAGAGTAGGGACAAACTCAATCTTCGACAAAATCACAAAAAAAATCTTTTTAAAATCAAATAAGAGTAAAATAGCCTCTAATTTATGGGCCGATTTTGGGCCCAACGGTTCGCAAAAGGGCCCATATCAGAGTAGGGAAAAGGGCCCCACAGCATCTCAGCCTGTTGCACATCTCGCAGCCCAGCCCAGCCGCTTCGAATCCCACTTCTCTCTCCTCAGTCTCCCCTCGAGGAGGAGAGCCGCCGAGCCGCAGCTTGCGAGCGCCGCCCATCCGCTTCCCACCAAAAACCCTAGCCTCCGGCTGCATCGCCGCCGCCCGCCCACCCGCCGACGATGCCTCCCAAGGCGAAGAAGGACGCCGCACCGGCGGAGCGCCCCATCCTCGGCCGCTTCTCGTCGCACCTCAAGATCGGGATCGTAAGCCCAACAATTCCTCCTCCTCACCCTCCCCCCCTCACGTCCCCACACGCGCGCGCATACCCACCCCCCTAGGTCCAGCTGCGGCGTGTCGCTGGATCTCGTAGACGTGCTGGGGCGCCGCGAATGGACCGAGCGAGCTCGGCGCGGCTGCGGCGCTACCGGGGGTTTGGATTTTCGTCGGCCGTCCTGTGGCAGCCGTCGTCCGTGCTCGGCGACGTTCTGAGTAGTCTCTTCGGGGTCCGTTCTTGCGAGTCGTGGATGGGAGCGTTAGGTTGTGGTTTCGTAGTGGATTGATTGATTGATTCATTCATGGCGCGCGGTACACGTGCTGCTATGCTACTGGTGCACGGAGGGATTAGGCTCGAAGGCTTGGGTTGTTACTGGCACGGATTTACCTGATTGATCCTGTTATTGTGTTGTTCATTGGAGTTGGGATAGCAAGTGGTTTACCATAATGGGAGGAAACCTTGAAGTGCCAGGTGTGATCGGATTGTTATAATTGTTTTTTTTTTCTTGTGGATTTTGAGTTTGTTGTGAATAGGACTTGGCAGGACGACATTAGCGTGGGTTTAATGGAGTTTGGGTGGATGCCATGCTAGAATGCTGTAGTTAGATTGTCAAAGTCCGGTAACATATTTGGAATGAATTGCAGAGTGTGAGGTATCGCTGATTTTGTCGTATTGTAACATACTCCAATTGAAGACAACAATGCATCAATACGTTGATTTTCTCTGGTTGGCACATGCACCTATGCTATATACCATGTTCTTTTCTTATGTAGTACACTACCATAGCTTGTATTACACTACCAATAGCTTCACAAATCACAATGTCTTAGTGCTGACTATAAATCAAATTTCTTGTTCAAATGCAATAAGCTCTGTGGCAGGGCTATAATCTCATCGCTGATCACTTGATTTGTTACCTGTTTGTCACTGGTAAAAACTAAAATGGTAATGCAAGTTAGCAAGATGAGATGACCTAATCCAGTTTTGGTATTGATGTTTCTGCAGGTTGGGTTGCCAAATGTTGGCAAATCAACTTTCTTTAACATAGTAACAAAGTTGGCAATTCCAGCTGAGAACTTCCCTTTCTGTACCATTGAACCAAATGAGGCACGTGTAAATGTTCCAGATGAGCGATTTGACTGGCTTTGCAAACTTTATAAGCCAAAGAGTGAGGTTTGTTTCCTCTTTGCTTCTTGTCAGGCTATGTTTCAGGTGTACTATGACTGTTGAAATTGTGTTTCATATGTATTGACCATTGAAATTCTCTGCAGGTATCTGCATATCTGGAAATAACTGACATAGCTGGGCTTATCAGAGGCGCTCATGCTGGGGAGGGTCTGGGCAATAATTTCCTCTCCCATATACGTGCTGTTGATGGAATCTTTCATGTCTTGAGTATGTTCTTCTAACATTTTAAATGTTATATGAATTATTTTTAATCAACATTTGCTGCTATGATGCATGTTGTTCATTTATTCTTTAAGATGTTGAACATTAATTGGTCTTCCATTTTCCCCCTTTCTTGTTTCTTGTTGTGTGCTGCTAACTTGTAACTGTTCCTAGTAACTATGTGTTCCAGGATAAAATTTGATAAATTGTTTGGAGCCCTAATGGTGATCAAAATGAACAGATTAGTTGTTCATGTGTCTTCTTGGAACAAATGTTCTTTAGCAAATTTTATTTAATATTACTAGACACTGTTTTGTTACATCTTTAACTGATTGAGCATTGCATATTGGTTTTCAGGAGCATTTGAGGACACTGAAATTACGCATATTGATGATACAGTAGATCCTGTTAGAGATTTGGAGACTATTAGTGAAGAGCTCAGACTAAAGGTTTTGTAGGATTTTTGTTGGTTTACACATTAACAGAATAACAGTACATGTATACTTTTGAGTTTTGACAATGTTCCATTATATTTTCTGTGTAGGATATAGAGTTCATGAAAAACAAAATTGAGGACATTGAGAAGTCGATGAAGAGGAGCAATGATAAGCAACTCAAAGTTGAGCATGAATTATGTGAGAGGGTGGGGCACTGATTACTTCTTCAATTCTGCCTCAGCTGAGTTTGATGGTGACCTTAAATATAATAAAACATAAAATATTGGTGACTTTGGTTCGATCTCTTGACAGGTCATGGCCCATCTCGAGGCTGGGAAAGATGTACGTTTAGGAGATTGGAAAGCTGCTGACATTGAGATCTTGAATACCTTCCAGCTACTTACTGCTAAGCCAGTTGTCTATTTGGTATGGATTTTTGTTCATTTGCATGCACATTCAATTGTCAATAACCTACTATTCTCAACTTTAAAGTTTCTCTTTTCATGATTTAAAGTGTCCATGGTTCTTACTTCTTAGCTTGAACTCAGTTTATTGTGGTATCCTACTGTTTTATAAGAAAAAAGTAGACAGCCATGTCATTTTATTCTATGTGCACCCGTTACTAGCTGAACATGTCTAACATGTGCTTGTTACGACCTAGCTCCATTCTGCATGCACTCTGCTCTTTTTCCTTGTATCTATTTTTCTGCTGCCTGTTATACAACATTTATTTGAAGCCATTGCACAATGTTCTATGAAAGGCCATCGCTAAACTGTTAGCCTTAAACATTCTGAAATAATTATCCTTGTTGAAAATGTTTTTTTCATCTATGGACCCAACCAATATTAAATCAAATCAGTTTAGGTACCGTTCGTTTTGCGCGATCCTCTGCGTTGCGATACGATTTGTTGGTATCGTATCGGAACCTAACGCAAAACGACCGCAGCCTTAGATAACCATTTGATTGCCCAATCTGACTGGTTTATCTTTTTCTTTTAGAACTGTTTCAACTCTTTGTTTGACCTTTTATAATAATTGAAGTGAATAGGTTACATTTTGCAAATGTATATGGCCTTATACAATGACTTGGCTGACCAAAAATGATTAGGGAGCTGTACAACAATTCTGTTACTTGTGCAGGTGAATATGAGTGAGAAGGACTTCCAACGGAAAAAGAACAAGTTTCTTCCCAAGATACATGCTTGGTACTACCTGTCACAAAAAGAATCCAATCATACTTTCGTCCTGAGTGAAACAAATTTAAGTTTGATCATTTTTATAATATAAAAAGTATCAATGCTTATGGTGCCAAATAAATACAATTCCATTCATCATTAAACATACTTTCATATTATATATGTTTGGTGACATATGTTGATAATATTATTTTGAAAATTTGTGCATATATTAAAAAGTATCTTGAAGTTTGACTTAGGACAAAACTTGGATTTCATTCTTTTGGGTACGGAGGTAGTATTGAAGAGTATTTTCCAAAGTGCTAGGTTTTGTGGTCTTAGTGATAGAAAACCTTAGATTCTTGACTTGTCACACAACCAAATAATAGGTTTTAAAATCTGGATCCCCACTTGCTTTGCAGATGTTGCGCCACACTGTCAAGTTTGCCTCTCACCAGCTGCTAGTGTAGAGCCACATGATCTGTAAATGGAACGAAGGGGTGTGATCGTTTTAGCTGGCTGTGGCGTTTTGGGCTGCAGCTGTACAGCCATGTTAGTCAGCTTGTACTGTAGAAGGTAGAAGATAGTTAATGGCTTTGCAGCCAGCTGCTGCAGTGGAGCCGAAATAATCACTACCGATCAGTCCCTAGATTTAGGATAGCTTGTTATTTGGTTTGTGGCGGAGCTTTGCAATATGTATAAGCGGACCACAATATCTGGATTGAGTGACATGTGCCAAAGAATAGTTTTTTGACATTTGGACTGCAAAACCTGGGTTTTTGTGATACTCTTTCTTTAATACATTGTAATTTACCTAGGTTATAGATCTTAGTCATGCTCTAAGACACTTTTTCTGGTTTTATAATCTATCCTTAGTGTAGGTTCTGTATTTTTTCAAAGAAATGTATGTTCTGTATTTGTCAGTATTATAAGCACAGATGTGAATATTTTTTTCCAGGGTGCAAGAACATGGTGGTGAAACCATACTTCCTTTCAGCTGTGCTTTTGAACAAAAACTGGTGGATATGCCAGAAGATGAAGCTGCCAAATATTGTGCTGAAAACCAGATAACAAGGCAAGTTAATTCACACTGTTATTCTTGAGTTCATTAGCTCGATCATGCTAAATGCTTTGTACTGATGCTTTACTTGACATATGTCATGTGGTGACAGCTTCTACTTGGACATTCTAACATCTTTAAATTTGCGGATGTTATTTCCATGGTTTATGAAATTTAAACAATTATAATTTAAACTAAAACTTGAGAAGCAGGAAAATTCAACCTCTAAGGGCAGGTTTGGCAGCCCAAATCCCTCCGGGGAAATCAGCCTTTTCCCTGGGAGCGAAGCCCACGTGGAGAATCACCACCGGGCTTTTTCTTAGCCAGTTTGGGAGCCCATGAGACCGGGCCAGCGTCCACGAGGAAGCCTAGTTTCCACGGGAAAAACCCACCGGCCTCGACACACCAGGCGAATCTGCGGCGCCCGGTTTCCTCTCTACTCCATCCTCTCGATTCCATGTGAGACGTCCTCTCGATTCCATGCGAGACGTTTGCTTCTGTCCAGACAATGGCACGTGGAGAAACGCTGCCTTGGACAGTGATCTAGCGCGTGCTTCCAAACAGCGAAAGGGGAGTGGGAAAAGTTGCCCTGGGAAACACCATGGATTTCAAAAGCCAATTAATCCCCCCGGAGGGTTTCCTTCCCTGGGCTATTAGTCCGATCGGCTGCCAAACCAGGCCTAAGGCATATATTGAGTTAGAGAATGCTTCTGTGCCCTCATGTTTCAAGCTATTATTCATTTTACCAATCACGTAGTTAAGCAATAAGCCTAGGATAAAATGCGACTAAAATGCCCTCTAATATCATCCCAAACAGAAATAAAGAGGAGCATTTTGAGAATACAGACCTAGGGAAGTGCCAACTAGGAAGTGCCAAGTATTTGTGAATTTAAAAACATTTTTTCTTAAAGTTCCAATTATTTGACAATTTTCTGATTCTCATTTGTTAATTCTCTGTTATATTCTGCAGCATGATCCCAAAAATTATTAAGACTGGTTTTGCAGCAATTCATCTGATATACTTTTTCACTGCTGGTGCTGATGAGGTACTTGTTCTTTTCACTGTAGCATAATCTATCCTTTTGTTATATGCTGCTGAAACTGTAGCGGTATTATAAAATGTGTTATGATTGTGGTATGCTAATTCATGTGCTTTCCATTGAACTTTAATAATTCCTTTGGTTCTTCAGAATATCACTAAAATTGTGCAGATGTTGAAATTGAAACACTATTATATGCTCACTTCTCCTGGAGGAGCATGTGATTTGAATTAGCTGGTTCAGTGACAGCTGTGAATGCTTTGTTCAGGTAAAGTGTTGGCAGATCAGACGTCAAACTAAGGCTCCTCAAGCTGCTGGAGCAATTCACACTGATTTTGAAAGGGGATTCATATGCGCTGAGGTAACTCTACACTATTTCAAGTAGCTGATATATCTGTTAATTGTTGTGATTTGCGCCAGCTGTAGGGTAAATTAAATTTGACATGATTTTACAAAGCTATCCTACTTGATGAACATTTTTCTGTTTGTGAACTGAGATGCTTTTGAAGTTACTAATTCTGATGTGTTGAAGTACATTGTGTAACAGCATTCTTCCCATTTTTTTATTCTGAATTTTTGATGTTTATTAAGATATGCCTACCCCAACTTGCTGGGACTAAATGGCTTTGTTGTTGTTTGTTAAGATATACATGCCCTTTTAAAGCCAAGCCACCCATATAAGACCAATGGATCGATTCGAATCTTGTATAGTATTTGTGCATCAACAAGGTATGGACATGACCTGCAGTCATGTTTGGAAAACCTATAGCATCAGATTAAAATATACAATCTTAACTTTTAAAACATCAAATAAAAAAATGGAATTAATACTACTTGATCCCTTCACAATTATTCTGGTATCTTGTATTATAAATTTTATGTGTGCTAACTACTAAGAGCTAAGGCCAAATCGTTTGGCAATGTTTACCATGGCTCTATTCATGTTTCTACAATATAGTTACATGATTATTCCATCTACTTTTGTGAGTCAGGTAATGAAGTTTGAGGATCTGAAAGAGTTGGGCAGTGAATCTGCTGTTAAGGTATGCGTGCCTCGCCAACCGGGTTCTTGTTCCCTTGCCTGTTTTGAGTATCGACCTTAAGAAGTTCAAATGTGTGTACTGTAGGCTGCTGGAAAATACAAACAGGAGGGGAAAACCTATGTGGTGCAGGATGGGGACATTATCTACTTCAAATTCAATGTGTCTGGCGGTGGGAAGAAGTGAAAAGAAGATGTCTGAAGACGAACACATTCAACAGTGTATTACATCTTACCCTGAGTTTCAGCATTTTTGAGGTTGCTAGCTGATAGCCAGGTACCAAGTACTCGTCAGGATTGTACAATGAGGCATTAAACTGCTGAAGGATTGTATTGAAATAACATGCACGGTTGTAAATCTTGGGAGCTCTTGCTGTTACCGAATCACCTGTGTGCTAAGCTGGTTTTGGTTTTAGTTTTTGCATTGTGCAAAAGCTGACCTTCAAATGATTTGTTGCCTATGGTCGGAATGCATTGAATTGGTTAGGGTGTTTATGTGTTGGCCTCTTGTGCTCTGGCTGCCGCTGCCTTCTTTGCTGCAGCCGCAGCCGCTAGAGAGAATGAGCGTCAGCGGAGTTTGGTTGCATTTGCATTGCAGGCATTGCAGGCAGAGAGAATGAGACAGGCCCAATACGGCCACCTGCCAAACAGAGCTGGTTTGCCTAGCGAAGTACTGCCAGGCCCTAGCTTTCCAGGGCAGCTCATCTTCCGGATCTTATTCCAGAAGCATATTGTACCTGATTTTTTCACTGGAACTGCACTGTATTAGTGTCTTCCAGCATATGATATGCTGATATGACGGAGAACATCTCTCTACCGTGCCGGACAGGGGGTGGCCATGCTATTCTTGAATCGAAGGGAACAAAAAAAAAAAAACAACGGAAAAAATGGAAGAAAGCGTAATGTGCCGTGCTGGATTAGTATATAACAACACAACACGCACAAACGACAAAAAAAAGAAGCCAACGGCAGTAAAAGAAATTATACAAACGAGTGATACAATGGGAGGGTTTAGGGGAGCACGAGGCTGACGGGCCTGTCAAAGATCCAGCTAAACGGGACGGACGTGGGCTCCTTCCGCGCCTGGGCCGCCCTGTCATGGGCCTTCTCCTCCATCCTCCGGATCTTGCCCGGCAGCCCGCAGACGTAGTCCCGCGCGCGCCTCCCCTCGCCGGAGAGCCCCGCCGCGAGCTCCTCCACGCGCCACTCCCGTATGAGATGCTCCAGCACTTCGCGGTAGTCGGAGGCCGTGTACACGCCGGCCTGCTGTGCGGCGGCGGCGTAGTGCGCGTAGAGGTGGTCGTCGCGGCCGTCGGTCATGAGCGCGGCGGGCATGGTGATCCGCCGCCGCATCATGTACCCCAGCGCGCGCACCGCCGCGTCGGGTTCCGCCTCGAAGAGCTTCCCGACGATGCGCGTGTACGCCGCCTCGTGCCGCTTCTCGTCGGCGGCGATGGCGCCGCAGATACGCGCGAGCGCGGCGTCGCCGTGCCCGCGCGCGCCGACGAGGCGCGCCGTGTTGCCGTGCGCGACGGCGGTGGCGCGCTCCTGGAAGGCGACGTAGACGAAGCCGTGGTAGGGGGACCGCGCGGCGCGCGACGCCATGCCGGCGGCGATGAGGCGGTGCACGGTGCGGTCGACCTAGCGCATGTCGACGCGCGCGGAGAGGTACATGTAGCGGGAGAGCGCGTCGCCGTGGCGGTTCTCCTCGGCGGACCAGCCGCGGATCCAGCGCGCCCAGGCGGTGGCGTCGGCGCCGGTGAGGTCGCGCACGGCCTCGAACCGGTTGGGCACGCTCTGGTACGTGGGCAGCGCCTCCTCCGTCACCATGTTGCCCACCAGGCACACGAGGACGGCGTCGGGCACGCCGGCGGCGCGCGCGCGGAGCTCGCGGCACGCGGAGGCGAACCCGTCCTCGCCCAGCGCCGCCGGGTCCGGGAGCAGGTCCGACGGCTGCCAGGACGACTCCACGGGCCTCAGCAGCGGCAGCACGTGCGACTCCACCCACGGCTCTAGATGCGCCAGCACCTCCAGCTTCGCCGGAGCCAGGTGGCCCATCCATTCTTCTTCCTCATCGTCTTCTTCGAACTTGGTCTTCTTCTTCTCCCGCTTCACGAGGACGGTCATGGGAATGGGACTGGTACTCCCCCCGCCGCTCGCAATAGTACTGCTCCTGCACCTCCTGATCAAGGTACAATAATTAATCCCCAAGTTCCATGCATAAACAAGATATAATACTATACCAGTTCATGATCGATCGCCGGAGGGCGTCTCTTGCCGTTGGCGATGATGATGATGCAGGTTTGAAGGAAAAGTAGTTTTTAGTGGTTGGTTTGCATGATGATGGCACTACTCCTCCACGTCCAGGCACAGCAAGAACTGCTGCTGCTCCTGCTGTTGCTGCTGCCATGCTCACACTAGCCCGTGTAGGACTACAGTACTTTAATTTGTGATTTTATCGATATGCGTAGCGAGCCAGAATTGAAGCAGAAGGCAAAATGGAAGGGCAGGCTAGATGTTGGGGGCTCTCTAATTGCAGTTGCAGAGATGCGTGGCGGGATGCTGTATATATTATTTTTTTTTATAGAGTGATGTAGCCTCTCCGGGCTCTCCCACCTTATTTCCGTCCGTCCTCGTGGAGTCATCATCGACCATACACATACACCCTCACGCCTCAACCACCATCCTCCTGTCCAAGCCAAAGAAGTTATATGCTTCACCTCGAGTAATCGTGAGAAGTTTTATTTATCCGTAAAAAAAATAAAATTATCAGATGAAGCATCAATCCATATTATTAATTAATTAGGCCCCGTTTAGAACGTAGGAACGCAAAACAAAGAAATATGAGAAAACATAGAAATAGGAAAGGAAAGAGCGTGGAATTTGGTTGGCATGGATGTTTAGAACACAGGAATATAAGTAGCACAGGAATTTAGAGGTTAGCGGGCATAGTGAATGTGTTGGATTAAAATTTCTAAGCTTCCTGGATGGCCACACGTGCCAGCGGAAGGCATGCAACCAGGGACTGCCCTTTTTTTAGACCGCACATAGAAATATGAGAAAACATAGAAATAGGAAACTAATGATGCATTAGTCTGTATATTGCCTCGGACTTCGTAAAGGAACTGAAACAAAGAGCTGGAGGTGGATTCTTTCTTTCCACCAAAACATACAGAATCAGGAACTTTTCCTTCGGCAAGGAATGCATGAATCCTACGTTCCAAACACCGCTACAGTGGCAAAACCTATAGGATTCTGGTTTCTACAAAATTCCTTTAGAAATCCTATGATCCAAACAGCCCCTTAATGTGCGCTCGGGTGACTCGGGCATCAAGCATTTTAATGATTGATGCTTTTTTGAGAAAAATGATCATGAAGCTATCAATGATTAAAAGGCGCCTTATCTGTATCGTCATACCAGAGCAATATGTGTATTAATTGTTTAGATAGGTCAGAGTACCAAAAGAACACGAAACATATACTAATCACTCTCTCATAGACTAAAAATGTAGTTATCGATATAGCTAATTAAGAGAGCATGGAGAACACAAATCAATCATTACAATGATCGGCAGAAGCAATATGTGTATTCACTTTTTTCAGGTAAGTTTAAGTGTTGTCAGAGCACCAAAAGAGCATGAAACATATACTAAGCAAACCACTCTCTCGTAGATATATATACCAAAATGTAGTTACGGTATGATAGCTAAGAGAGCTGGGAGAGAACACAAAAAAGCAATAGGTAGCTAGCTAGCAACATAAAATTTATAGAAACCACTGCTCACCATTAAACCTTTCTGAGAAAAACTGTTCCACATAAAAAAAATGATGATCTACAATTATCAAAGAAAATAGGGAGCACCCGATTGCCGCGATTGACTAATCTGGTTATCTCTACGTACCTTTATCTAGAAATAATGCTTTGATATTCCCCTACGATTATTCATTTGGCCACGCAGCAGAAAGAAGCACAGCATGATGTGTGATCCGTCAGCTATATATAGCTAATCTACTTACTGCGTGCAGATGCACATGCACGATGGATTCGATTGCATGCACCCTCACGCACACGCTCAGTCTCCAGTCTCAACCACTGCTCAGCTTATGGCGACCTAATACTGCCCAATGCCCTCAGCGCGGCGCACCGGGTCACATGTCCGCGGCGACGGCAAAGAACCGTGAAAAAGCGAGAGGGTTATTAAGACAAACCACGGTCGTGGAAGCGACGACGAGAGGAAGCCAGCGAGCAAACGGGGGATCCACGGCGACGAGTACATGCGGCGCGATCCGAGCGTACGTGCGACTCTCAGCGAGGACAGATAGATGGTGCGTCGCGTCGTCTAGGCGATTCTAACCTGTGCGTTTTCGCGTGGCGGTTTATGCGGCGAAATCAGGATAGGGAAAATCAGTTGAGGGAAAAAAATCATGGGAGAGAAGCGAGCTACGTACATGGCGGCAAAACGACGGTAGAGGGGCGAGTCCTTGCTATCTTCATATAGTAGAGAAGAGATATGGTATGTGTTGGCACGTTTTAGCGCCAATCGCCAAAGATAGAATCTAGACCGAACCTTCCGGGAAGGACCTCGTCAGGGAAGATCAGCGCTAGGGATTGCTCTAGCGTCGGCAGGCCACCTAGAGTTCCTCTAATTGGCGTAGAGTCGAAGAGAGACGAAAATTAGGGTTGGAGAAAAGAAATAGGGCTTGAGAATAAAAATATGCATAAAAGTAAGTAAAATAATAGATTGGTTAGATTGTGGATGTGTTAATCGGCCTGGTCCCTTTATATTTATAGAAAAGGGTGACCTTAACCCTTGTACAAGTCGAATCCTACGAGATCTCGCCCAAAACCCGTAAGTCCTCTCGGACTCGACTATACCGGATAGTCCGATACAGCCCACTGGATAGTCCGGTGGCGGTGGCCACACGCTCGATCAAGGTACAATAATTAATCCCAAAGTTCCATGCATAAACAAAATAGTAGTTCATGATCGATCGCCGGAGGGCGTCTCTTGCCGTTGGCGATGATGGTGATGATGCAGGTTTAAAGGAGCAGTAGTTTTTAGAGCGTCGTCCGCAATGATAATAGACAACCACTGGCTATTTGATTCCACATCATTTAGTAGGATCCACTCGTCATAAATTTTTAATAGTCTCTACATAATATTCTAGACACCAATGATTAATGAAAACAAAGAATTGCTTAAGTGAGGTATGAACCACCTCGATTGCCACAAATAGTCCGACTACTGACTCGTCACCAGTGAGAAGGTTTTTACTGCTCTTTCTACTTTACATAAGCAAATAGCTAGTGAAATAGCTGGCCATTGGAGAAGCCTTTGGTGGTTGGTTTGCATGACGATGGCACTACTCCACGTCCAGGCACAGCAAGAACTACTGTTGTGTTTGTTGCCATGCTCACACTCCTGTAGCACTACAGCACTCTGTGATTTATCTATATCCGTAGCGAGCCAGAAGCAGAAGGAAAAATGGAAGGGCCACACACTAGATGTTGGGGGCTATCTAATTTCAGTTGCAGATATGCATGTGTAGCTGCGGCCGAGAGCGATGCTCTATATTTAATTATTTATAGAGTGATCCGGGGGTTGTTTGGGTCTCCTTAAGTTAGGCGTACCATGCATAACGTATTTATGGTAGTTGTTTTTTTTCTTTGTCTAAGATAAGCTATGCATCATCTTACTTATGGTAGCGTAGCTCGTTTTTTTTTCCTCAAGTTAGACGGTAGATTTTGACACCTAGTTAGACATTATCAGAGATAAGGTAAGACACTTTACATAAATCTAAATAGCCCCTAGCCTCTCCGGGCTCTCCCACCTTTCCCTCCATCCCTGTGGAGCCATCGTCAACCATATACACACACCCTCTCACGCCTCAACCACCATCCTCCTGTCCAAGCCAAAGAAGTTATAGGCTTCATCTCGAGTAATTGTGATAAGTTTTATTTGTCCAAAAAAAATAAAAATGAGTAAAAAACATCATACATACCTTAGACCTAAACATTTGAGAATGAATATCTAGCTAAATTTATTAGTCCAAATATTATTTGTCATCTAATAAACCAAAACACGCATATACAAAAATTTGACACGAGACCATTTTTCTTACACTGTCGCCACCAATTGTCACCCATGCAATGTTGTGCATCTAGCACATGGAGACAAGGTTAGGTGGGAGGGGGAAATTGGATGAAGGAGTATTTGATTCCACATCATCTAGTAGGGTCCAATCGTCATAAATTTTTAATAGTCTCTGCATAATATTCTAGACACCAATGATTAATGAAAACAAAGAATTGCTTAAGTGGGACATGAACCACCTCGATTCCACAAATAGATTGACTACTAACTCGTCACGAGTGAGCAGGTTTTATGCTCTCTCTCCTCTATATAAGCAAATAGCCAGTGAAATAGCTGGCCACTGGAACCACGGCGATGGCACTACTCCACGTCCATGCACAGCAAGAACTACTGTTGTGCTTGTTGCCATGCTCACACTCGTGTAGCACTACAGCACTCTGTGATTTGTCTATATCCGTAGCGAGCCAGAAGCAGAAGGCAAAATGGATGGGCCGCACACTAGATGTTGGGGGCTATCTGATTTCAGTTGTAGATATGCATGTGTAGCTGCGGCCGAGAGATGCTCTATATTTAATTATTTATAGAGTGATCCTGGGGTTGTTTGGGTCTTCTTAAGTTAGGCGTACCATGCGTAACGTATTTATGGTAGTTGTTTGGTTTTTTGTCTAAGATAAGATATGCATCATCTTACTTATGGTAGCATAGCTCATTTTTTTCCTCAAGTTAGGCGATAGATTTTGACACCTCAAGTTAGACATTATCAGAGATGAGGTAAGACACTTTAGACATAAATCTAAATAGCTCCTAGCCTCTTCGGGCTCTCCCACCTTTCCCTCCATACTCGTGGAGCCATCGTCAACCATATACACACACCCTCTCACGCCTCAACCACCATCCTCCTGTCCAAGCCAAAGAAGTTATAGGCTTCATCTCGAAAAATTGTGATAAGTTTTATTTGTCCAAAAACACCATACATACCTTAGACCTAAACATTTGAGAATGAACATCTAACTAAATTTATTAGTCCAAATATTATTTGTCATCTAATAACCAAAACACGCATATACAAAAATTTGGCACGAGACCATTTTCCTTACACTGTCGCCACCAATTGTCACCCATGCAATGTTGTTCCGCTAGAACATGGAGACAAGGTTAGGTGGGAGGGGGAAATTGGATGAAGGAGATGAGAGACATGCCCCGCTTGTTAGATCCACATCAGCAGCCATGCAACAGGCGACATGCAATCGGGTTGGATTGGACCCGTTTAGACCTTAGAGACGTAATTTAAATAGTTTACGGGATCAATCTAGTTTTCAATTTATGGATCAAGACTGCAATTATGCATTTCATTTATTTTTTTATACGCATGTTTTAATTTTTCCGTGACGCGTGACGTGTGTCCGAGCAGGACTCACGGCACAGGAATCTATCATTGTAAAACTTGTATCTTATATATACTAGGTAATTCTTGTACCTACCAATATACGGGCCAGTCTAGGCAGTAGCACTGTACTGTTGTGTCTTCTAAAATGCAGTAGGCCGTAGGAAGCATTCATGTGTCCATCAAATCCAGCTCGAGCTTTACTTTTTGGAACGGACAGAGGGCAAATACAGTTGTCCGTATAAATGGTTGTGTATATATATTTTGGATCGATCGGTTAGACATACGACAAATCGTACACACGTATATTGGGAAGAGAGCACGTGGAAAACAAGATGTCAGTGCAAAATAGATTATTGGATGCACGAACCATTGTCTTTAGCTAAGGGCACCGGGAAAGGTCGCCTTCACATCAACGATATACAATTCAAAAGATTCTCCTACAATGGTTTGTCTATTTTTAGCATTTATTTCCATACATTTGTGCGCTCTGACCGCTTGTATTGTGTGCTACCCCTCCGTCCATCTCCATCAAGTGTCACCCCTCTGGCCACCTCCACCACACACTCCATCCACCTCCGCCCTGTGCGACACCTCCTCTATGCGCTGTTCCTTCTCTGTGGGGAGTTGGCGGCCACGGGCCACCCCTAGTGCCTCTCCCCGTACTGGCCGCCAAGCCAAACTCTGCCCACACCATCCCACCTCGCTCTAGCCACCGGTATGAACAGTAGAAGATAAGGTCAAGAGGGAGAACAGACAAAAAAAAAATGAAAATTAGTGTATAAGCCCTCGCTGGGAGGGGAGTGGAACCGGTCTACTGCAGTTGGTAGTGCCGTAGTGGCAGTGGCAGGCCTTCTCTGGTTGTAGGAGCTGGGTGTCATGCACCGGCAGTGTGTTGCAGTCACTGGTAGTCACTCTGGTTTTAGTCATTGCAATCCAAACGGGCCCTTAGACTATGTGCAGCAGGATAGGTAAATGTTTTGTGTGTCCACTATTCCAACTATCTCCCTCTCTGTGAACAGTATCGCTACAGTGTATAGACAATATATTTACCCAATCCACTGCACATAGTCTTAGAACCAAAAGCAAAACCAAGCCCACGGCATATTTGGTAGCAGGACGAAGGAAAGGAAGAAGCAAAACGGCTGCCAGAACCAGAACACAGGAACCGGCGGCTGGACTCTCTCCCGGACATGCTCGGTTCATTGGGAACAAATCCCTGGGCTGAACTCTTGGATCCTTTGCCTTTGCCTTCACTCTAATACATTCAGCCCAAAAGCCTGTTCCGTTAAACAAGTACAGTCAAGTCCTTGGAACACAACGACAAACTCTTTTCCTTCACCTGAATTTCTGAGGGAAAAAAACATGCATATTATCTTCAGTTATTGAATAAAACACATGCTCGTACAAGCTCTCATACACTGCGAGGCAACACGCCATTGACTCATTTTGTTAGGGTGTTGCAAGCCATTATCAAATATGCAGTGCATTATCTGCTAGTTTACATATTCCTGATTAACCCAGGGCATTGGAAGGCAAGTGTTAGCCGTATCACGCTCTCATACAAGCTTAGATAAAAGGGAAGCTACAACTACAACCACAGAGTACCAAAATATCGATCCAACAATAGTTACAAAATCGACAGATAGATGTCCCAGTTATTATGTTCATCTAAACTTTAAGGCATCCTTGATGTAAACACTGTTTCTTTCTTTTACTGAATTTTTCAGTGGCATCCCAGGTAACAATCCATGTTCCATGTGTACTACTAACAAAGTACTGCTACAAGTGCAATATTTGCATAATCTGCTCCCGCTAAATGCTCTTTTGGATGCTAGGTGTAATGCTTTCTGGGTGCTAATCTTTGTTTCTCACTAAATGCCATGTCCATAATTATGTCGTGTAGGTCCAAAACGGCAAGATACACTAGACATCGTAGGTTGGTGCGGCAGTGAAGCATATGAAAAGACAAGGATGCCTTAAAGTTTAGATGAACATAATAACTGGGACATCTATCTGTCGATTTTGTAACTATTGTTGGATCGATATTTTGGTACTCTGTGGTTGTAGTTGTAGCTTCCCTTTTATCTAAGCTTGTATGAGAGCGTGATACGGCTAACAATTGCCTTCCAATGCCCTGGGTTAACCAGGAATATGTAAACTAGCAGATAATGCACTGCATATTTGATAATGGCTTGCAACACCCTGACAAAATGAGTCAATGGCGTGTTGCCTCGCAGTGTTGCTATTTTCACCTCACAACTTTGCATGCACAGCAGACTGCACAGAGCATATATATATACACACACAAAACATTGAGTGAATGGGTGTTTGTAAGAAAAGAACATTGAAGTTCTCTTCCTTTCAATAATTTTGGTACCGAATACTATGATCTCACCAAACACCTGATTAAATTGGTTTTCTTTTCCAGTGTATTGAATTTCTTACCTGATTACCTTGGTCAATTTCCAATGTATTGACTGTTCTACGATCTCACCGAACACTGTATTCCTAAGCACCTTATTATCATTATGCTTGAACAGCTCACGGTAGGTTGGTTTCAATTATTTACAGATATGGCATTCCATGGAGGAGGGAGACCTGAAGCCATATCAATGGAGTTGGACACCTGAAGCCATATTTTGGTTCCTATTTTGATGTTTGATAGGACCTAGGAGATTATCGTAGTTTGAACTGTGGTCCGTACCATTTTTTATTGATAAATATTGTATTCACAAATTTTGGAACCAAACAAGCACTAGTTTTAAAAAAACTGTGAAAAAACCATAGTATTTAAAAACTGTGGTATTTATATCATGAAAAAAATCCATGCCATTTGAAAACCACAGTTTTCAAAACTTTAGCTACTAAAGAGGTCTTTAGTAAAAAAAAAAAGAGTAAACAATCAACGTGCCAGGTGCCAGCGGCTCACCCAGCCCAGCTAAATCTGATCTGCGTTTCAATGGACAACTATCTGTAGGGTTACGGGGTAGGCTACCTTAGCATGAAAACGTTTTTCTACTACCGCGTAACATGCAGGAACTCGTACGAGCAGGAGATCACGGGTCGTTACCACTAGACGCGCAGTGCAGCGGAAAACGAGTCGAAGCAGCCGGGTGCCGAGTGAACGCAGCCGAGTGCCGAGTCAAGCGCGCCGAGTGGTTGCCGATGGAGAAAAACCGATGCCGAGTCGTCCAGCCGATCTCGATCATGATCAGTCAACAATGAGTCGGCAACCCCTGCCACCAGTCGGCTGATGTGCGAAGCAGTCGTAGCAACGCCTCTACGGTATCCACACGTGCGGGAAGGTGACGCCGAGTGCTGGCGTGCTAGCACCACGAACTTGGCGGCGGATCTTGAGAGACTGGACTAGGGTACGGCTAGGGTTTCGCAGAAACCTTTTCTGCGATGGCTTATGCACACAACCGGTACCCTGAGCCGTGCCCTCTCATGCATATATATAGCCTCTACTAATGGGCTTTAGCCACGTAAAGGCCCATTAGGATTCTATTGCTTGCGGATCAAGTATCCGAGTCCCAATGGCGATCCAACTGCGCGTACCATACGCGAGCGTCCGAGTCAGACCCGTGGGTCGAGTTGCACTCGAACTCAACATCGGCTCTTGCCAAAGCTGACATGACTCGGAGTTGGTCCTGGAAATTGCCACGCCGGGCACATCTCCATCAATCTCCCACTTGCCCAAGGGGCAATATCCTAGTGTCACCAATCCCTTAAGTGTGTGACCCTGTAGCCAGTCGGCCATGGCGAAAAGCCTTTTCTCAAGCCAATCGATCAACAGCGGCGCCTAGCAGCACATGTTGACCCCCGAAAGCACAATGATCAACCGAACCTTGATATACGACTCGTCCTATATCCTTTTGCCACGCGACGCCAGTCTGATCCTGAAGCGCCTCAGTTTCCATAATGGGACTAAAATATGCTTTATTACCATCTCAGGATTTAGTAATCACATTATTACATCAGATTGATACAGATCCGTCCGAACGGGTCGGACAACAAAGGGGCGCAGCCCTTGAAGACTAAGCAGCGGAATATAAACGTAGGCCCAAGTTTTCCCACGTCACGGTTGGGAAGTGGGTCGTAGCCCTTATTCACTGCCGTATACGGTGCTCTCATCGTCTCCACTGGAAAAATATCAACAAAGCAAGGGTGAGTACAGATGTACTCCGCAAGCCTACCTTCCTCCGTAAGGAGTGGGGGTATAGCTACATCTATATGCAGAATATATCTGGAGCCTAGATAGGTTTTGCATAAAAACATTTTGTATGCAGGGTTCGAGATAGTCTAACAAGTTTTAATCTTTCAGAAACAGGGTTTTTCTAAAAAAAGGGGTGTCACCGGACTTGCCGGTCCGCATGGCCAATGACCTTCCAGCCATCACACTTTCCACGCCGCTACCGGGTTCTACCCCCTTAGCTTAAATTCCACCCAAAAACCATTCCACAACCAAAACCAAACCTTTCTCCACAGTTTTAGTTTGTGAAAAGTGCTAATTGAAGAACTAAGCCGTAACTCATCCATACCAGTGGACTCGGACTATTCGAATAGGTTTTACTCTGATCAGAGGTTGTACTGATTCCCACAAGTTGGACTCAACGACACTTACGGCCAAATAAGCATCCGAATTTCAAACCAAACCGTTGCCTTTATTTCATCGTCTAGCAGTACTTTAGAGGTTCGGGCCACCTAGCCACTCCAATACCCCGCGGTACTCCCGAGGCTCCCAACCCCTTCCCTAGCCCCTTGTGCGCCAGCACAGAAACTACTAGGCTATCCACTCCGGCTCGGGCCTAGTCAATGCCTCATACAAAGCGAGTGGTTGTACTAAAAGAGTTAGGCAAGATAAAAATCAACACGGTACTTACAGAGCGCAGGTAGAACCGTTCCAACTTTCCACTGCTCGACACCGCGAGCATCCACCTACCCGGTCGTCTCCACGACTCCCGGGACTTGGGTAACCGCGGGTTGCTAAGTTACCGTTCATACCCTGCCCTTAAATGGCGTACCCCGACCCGTGGGTCGTTTACCGGGGTTCTTCCCCATTTTATTTTAAAACACACACACCTATCCTCATTTTAAACCCGTCAAGTTTCACAACCATAATCCCAACTTAGCATCAAGATTATGATAGATATAATTAATTGAGCGATCCCACCTATGCGCATTACATCTAAAATAGGCTTAGGTGGCTGTATATTTGTGGGGTTACCTTAGCAAGCAAAACATGCAGGTTTTTATGTGATTATTGGGCCAAAGGTTGTGGTTGCAAAACATAGGAATTTTATGCATCAAGTGGGGATTCCAGTGGACTTGCCGTATGCTTTGTTGAAGCGGTTAATTCATCGAGTGCTGGGTGTAGGAAGTACTGACCGTCGCGTGGTACACCACGAGGGGCAGACCGAACGGACTCTTTGATGTAGCCTACATGCATAAACAAGAAAACACACCACAAATCAAGGCATAATGTGAGCTCAACTTTATTTAGGGTTGGTAGAGATAGTAGGATGTTTGGAGGGAATATGAGCTATTTGTGGGTGGGGCTTACCAACTTTGTTGGTTCTGGTAGGGAGTGAGATGCAGCAAGTTGGGCCGCAAGCTGCCGACCACGCTGGCGTCTACGGTAGCGGAAATTTCGGAAACGCCAGGGTCGCGGCAGGCCTCGACGGCCTGGTTGGAAATGAATCCGTCGGGATGGCGGTCGCATGGTGGTGTTGGAGAGGAGAAGATCTTTGGTGGAGTGTATGAAGGGATAGGTCTTGATTTTAGATGAATTTAGGCGTAAGAATCGCCCAAATCGGAGTTCAAACGGAGAAGTTATGAGGTCTATAGTAGTGAGGGGGTAGCAATAGACTTTCTAGGAAGTTGGAGGGTGAAAAATGGACTTTTTTTGAGTTTTAGCCGTGGGGGAATTCAACTTGGGCCGGGGGCGGGATTCGGCTCGGCGCAGCCTGCGAGCGAGGCACGCGCCTGGCGTGGCCCACGCGGCGCGGCGCGGCTGGCTGGGCCGGCCCACTTCGGCGGGGCCGCGGGGCGACGGCGCGGCGACGCCGTCCAGCACGGGCCCACGTGGCAGCGAAGGTAGAAGGGCGACGGCGTCAGGGAGAGAAGGGGAACGGCGTGGGAGCCGGGTCGGGGTGAACCGGCGACGGCGGTCTGAGGGACTCGCCGGCGGTTCTCACCGCCGGTGGCGGTTCTGGTGTCGAGGTCACCAGTGTGAGCACCCTCGCATCATGGCGAACCCAGTGGGGGTATCGTGGACATAGATTGAGGGTTCGAGGCGGGGTGTCCGCGGCGCGGCGGTGCAGTCACGCGTCGGCGATGCGGTGTGCGTGCGGCGGTGGCTCGGTGGTGAGGGAAAGGGGGGACGGCGAGGTGTCGGGGTGGTGGATGGAGGTGAGGCGGAGCTCAGGATGGAGTTAATTGAGCTATGGAGGTTGGTGGTTAGGGAATTTGACGATGGCGGCTCGTGGCGGGGACGGCAGGGGTTCGACGCCCTTTTATAGGTGCGAGGCGAGGGCGGAAATGGAGGCGAGGCCGGCGGAGGAGGGGCCGAGGGCAAATTGCAAAGCACCTGCGCGGTGGAGGGAGGGGGCTGGGTGGAAGAGGGTGTCAAGGGAGCGGCGGGGTGGTGCGCGGCGTGGCGGGGACCGGGCATGTCGCGCGCGTCAGTGCCCTGACAGAGGAGGGAGGAGGGGCCGGCGAGGCGTGCACGGCTGTGCGCGACGCGTGGGTGCGGCGAGGCCGTGCAACTCCGGGCCGGAGTACGGCGAGGCGGGCGGTGTCGCGCGTGGCGTGCGCGGCGCAGCTCCGCGCGGTCGGGGTCAGGCGCAGAAGGTGGGGGACGGGTGCGTCCGGTCGGGGTGGTACCATGGCGGTGATGGGGGAGCCAAGTGCGGCCGAGGCCGGGGTCCGGGCGGGGCACGGGGTCCGGTGTTGGGGCGCACGGCGTCGCGCGGCGCGTGGCGCCGTCCTGACGGGAGAAGGAGGAGGGGAAGAGGATGACCGGCGGGGTCCGCTTGGCGGTGGGAGAAGGGCGCCGGCTGGCCATGGGCTGGAAGGAGAGAAAGAGGGAGGTGTGCCGGGCCGAAGGGAGGAGGGGGGGAGAAGTTGGTGGGCTGGGGCGGCCGGGCCGAGTGATGGAAAGGAGGGGGAGATGGGCTGCTGGCGGCCCATGTGCGAGGAGAGGGTTTTTCTTTTTGTTTTTGGATTTCTGGACTGGATTTTGTATAGAATTTGGAGAAGACTTTTTAGGAGATTTTTTGGAGGGAACTTGTGAGGAATTTGGTGGAGAATATTTTGGTCGAGTGTTTGAGAATATTTGGAGATTTTAGTTGAGCCCATGTTACCATACTCAAACAAACAAGCGTGGTTTTCGAAAATTGATTTTGAGTTAGGGAGAGATTAGGAGAAATTTTTCCGGGGCTAAATTTCGGAGTGTCACAGACCCAAGGCGAGATTTGTGCCACCCTTGTTTAATAGTCATACTAATTTCACTCGTCAATGGTGGATTACTGGACTAATCATTAGTCCGAATGTGATTAACCATTAATCACATAGCACGGCCATGCATTTTCTAATCCAGTCACCTCGAGGGGTCCAGAGGCAATCTCTCTCGTTATGTGAGAGGGGCAAATTCTATCTTGATCCACTCACATCCCACCCATGTTTCGTAATGTACTCGAAAGTTACTTTTATAACTACCCAATTGCGGTGTAGCGTTTGGTAACCCCTAAGTACACCACTACACACAGTGAGAATCAATGGTGATCTCAGGTCAAAGGATTTAGCGGGTATATCACTCGAGAGCGCTTGATGGCACATTTAAGCATAACAATCCCAGCAACGTCTCCGAGTGAGTCAAATCCGACACCATGTTCTCTAATATCTGTCCACATCATTGATTTGATATCCAATATCCATGATCCGTAAGACATGATCATCAATCATTCCATGTGCTAGCCCTTGAATCATTATTGTCCCTAATAAAGATTATAGGCTAGGGACCATTTAGAACACGGCATTTAAACAAGAGTCTCACAAACAAGTCACGTACTCGTTGATCCATTGTTTACAGCAACATGTTCAAGGAACAACAATGAATACCATTTATTCAAAATAAAACATAACAAATCCTCATCCCACGTACATTAGAGTCAACTCAGGTATCCAATACCCATTGCTTTCGTGTGTGCCTCAAACTTGGATTGCAGGAGAGGCTTCGTTAACGGATTAGCTACGTTTAGATCCGTGTGCACTTTACATATCTTCACATCACCTCTATCAATTATCTCTCTAATCAGGTGATATCGCCTGAGTATATGTTTAGATTTTTGGTGTGATCTAGGTTCCTTAGCTTGTGCAATGGCACCCATATTATCACAGTAAAGGTCCAATTGGCACGAAGCACTCGGAACAACACCCAACTCAGAAACAAACTTTCTGATCCAAACTGCCTCCTTTGCAGCTTCCAAAGCTGCAATATACTCGGCTTCTCTTGCAGAATCAGCCACGGTATCTTGCTTGGAACTCTTCCAACTAACCGCTCCACCATTGAGGCAGAATACAAATCCGGCTTGCGATCTACTGTCGTCTTTGTCTGTTTGGAAACCAGCATCTGTGTAACCCTTTACAACGAGCTCTTCCTCTCCTCCAAACACTAGGAACGCATCCTTAGTCCTTCTCAAGTACTTAAAGATATTCTTTACAGCAATCCAGTGACCTTCACCTAGACATGATTGGTATCTGCTCGTAACACTTAGAGTAAAGGAAACATCTGGGCGAGTACATATTATGGCATACATGATGGATCCAATTGTGGAGGCATACGGGATCTCGCTCATCCTCTTTTGCTCATCAGTAGTCGAAGGACACTGAGTCTTGCTCAAGATCGTGCCAGGTGACATGGGCAAGAAATCTTTCTTAGAATCATGCATGTTGAACCGTTTCAACACCTTATCAATATATGTACTTTGGCTTAATCCAATTAAGCACTTAGACCTATCTCTATAGATCTTTATGCCCAAAATGTAATCTGCTTCTCCCAAGTCCTTCATCGAGAAACTCTTTCTCAATGAGTCATTACAGCTTTCAACATAGGAATGTCATTTCCGATCAACAATATGTCATCTACATATAAGACCAGAAAGACAAGCATGCTCCCACTGACCTTCTTGTAAACACAAGGTTCTTCTACATTTTTTATGAAACCAAACCCTTTGACCACTTCATCAAAACGTAGATTCCAACTCCGAGATGCTTTCTTGAGTCCATAAATGGATTTCAAAAGCTTGCATACCTTTCCAGCATTGTGTGGATCGACAAAACCATCGGGCTTTGTCTTGTACACATCCTCACTTAGGTTTCCATTAAGAAAAGCCATTTTGACATCCATTTGCCACACCTCATAATCATGATATGCGGCAATCGCTAAGAGGATCCGGATAGACTTCAGCATGGCTACGAGAGAAAATGTTTCATCATAATCAACACCTTGAATTTGACGAAACCCTTTTGCCACAAGCCGTGCCTTATAGATGTGAACATTTCCATCAGCGTTTACCTTTTTCTTGAAAACCCATTAGCCCCCCGTAGGTCACAGCTACTACCGCGTAACATGCAGGAACTCGTACGAGCAGGAGATCATAGGTCGTTACCACTAGACGCGCAGTGCAGCGGAAAACGAGTCGAAGCAGCCGGGTGCCGAGTGAACGCAGCCGAGTGCCGAGTCAAGCGCGCCAAGTGGTTGCCGATGGAGAAAAGCCGATGCCGAGTCGTCCAGCCGATCTCGATCAGGATCAATCGGCAATGAGTCGGCAACCCCTGCCACCAGTCGGCTGATGTGCGAAGCAGTCATAGCAACGCCTCTACGGTATCCACACGTGCGGGAAGGTGACGCCGAGTGCTGGCGTGCTAGCACCACGAACTTGGCGGCGGATCTTGAGAGATTCGACTAAGGTATGGCTAGGGTTTCGCAGAAACCTTTTCTGCGATGGCTTA